>CM076712.1:24417500-34417500 GCA_038501285.1 Penstemon eatonii | reverse complement strand
CTCTCTTTAAAGCATCATGAAGGTGATTGACATCAGCCTTCACATCTTCAACGTTTCTGCTCATCTCAACAAAGCCGTGCATCATCTGCTTGGAATGATCTTCAGGCATGGGAAAACTATCAATTGCATTTCTGATAGTTCTTGCAGTAAGGAGTTGCATATTTTCCAGCTGTAGTCTGTTGGACTCTGCCAACTCTTGTTGCATTTTCTTCAGCTGTAAGCTGTTGGACTCTGCCAACTTTTGCTGCAACTTCTTCAGCTGCGTGCTGTTCTTTTCTTCCAAGTCTATCATTGAGTTCTCCATCAGCATCTGGAAGGCTTCCATCAGTGATGAATGCAGATCACTTGATGAAGCAGAATCAGCAGCATCCCTTCCTTTATTCTCTTCCTGGTGGACAGGAGCATCTTTCAGCTCTATCTCCTAATCATCCTTGTTCTCCTTAGCGTTCCACTCAATTGCTAAGGGTTCTTCAACAGGTTTATCAGCTTTGTGCTCATCAGTGACATCATCATAGACTAAACTCGCAATCTTGCCATCATCATTGAAGGATGTTGTTTGACGAATTTGTCGCACAATAATCCAAGGATTTGTAAAAGCATTGTTTTCCTTAGGCACTTCGTAGTAGTCTTTGACTTCTTTGCCAAATATGATATGTTGAATGCTTGGCATCTGAGGCAGTTCACTTGAACATCCTTGCTGATATCTTGACCTTTCTGCCCATCTCTTCAAGGCGGTCATAACAGCTATGTTGATTGCCCTCTCAACAGCATCATCATATTTTCTTCTTTTTGCAGGCAAAGAGTTCTTGATGATCTTGGCTTCCTCTAAGGCAAAGTCCTTAGCATATTGATGCATAGCATCCCTTACAAAGTGAGGATCCAAAGCTTTCTGAATAGAGTCAGTCCTTAGCCAATTTAGAACCCATTTTTCTTCATCAGCTAAATCCTTCCAACTCTGAAGCTCTGCAACAGATCTGTTCAGCCTGTAATCTCTCCATTTGATGTATCTAGGCTTTTCATGGGTGAACAGAGTCTTCAGCATCAGCTTCTGGTCATAATAAGCCAAGGTCTTTTCAAACCTTTTGAAGAGTTCTTTATCAGCATAGACAATGTCAAACGCTCTTCTTATTTCATACTTCTCTTTTGGCTTGACCTCTTCAGCAGACATCTTAGGCTTCTTTGCAGCCTCTTCATCAATCTTGATACCTCCACCATGAACTGGTCCATGAGCATCAGTTTTACTTAGCTCAATGACCATAGCAAGCTCAGCATCCTCAACTGCTTTTCTTTCAGCTTCAGACATTTTTCTTCGTTCAGCATCCTTAGCTTCCTGAATCTTGCTCAGTTCAAGTGCCTTCTTTTCTTCGAGCTCATCTCTCTTTCTCTGCTCAGCTTCCTCCCTTTTCTTTTTGTCAGCTGCAGAGATCTTCTTTCTCTTTATCAGAACTTTTCTCTTTCCCTTGTCAGCTGGGGCAGGATTAGGAGCAGCAGATGCAAGAGGTGCAGCTGCAATGGGATAGATGATCATCACATCAGGATTATCCTGAGGTTTAGCAACCTCAACTGTTGGCTTAGCTTGAGTTGTTTGTTGCACATTAGTCTGTTCAGCAACAGAAGCTTCTTCAGCTCCAACAGGTCTTTCAGCAGTTTGAGGACTCTCTCTTACTAAGTCTACCAGCTCAGTAGGTTCCCCTATAAATGTCATTTGCTTCCTTGCTGTTTTCTTTGATCTTCCTTGAGTAGGTCTGGAAGCAGCAGTATCTCACAACTGACTTCTGGTCCTATGAGAGACAGTCTCATCAGGCACTTGACCAGTTGGAGTTCTAGAAGATGATGCAGGGGACATATTCCTGACATCAGCAGTGGTCTGATCAATAAATTGGTCAACAGTAACATCAGCCACCGTCTTCACTTTCTTAGGATCCTTCTCCTTCTGAGTCTCAACAGCTAACTCAACTGTTTTGACTAATCTCATGGGCCTTTTGGCACTTCTTCCTCCACATCAGCTTCTTCAGCTTTTCTCTTTGTAACAGGCAAGTATTTGGACATTGCCTTTGAAGCATGAATCTCCTTACCATTTGTCATTGCACAGCCCATCTTGAACAGCAGATAGCTGAGAGTGATTCTATGATTGGTTTGGGGACCCTTGCCCTTCTTTTTCTCGTGGAAGTGAGCCAAAATGTACCAAGCAATAACAGACCAGTTGACTTCCAGTCCGTAGTAGATGGCGGCCATGATGCTGAACCTTTTCATGGTAACAGCATCTAAGGAAAACGTGCAATTCTCAATCAGCTTAGAGACCATATCAGCCATCCGCTGATATTCATCATTCAGCTGTTTCTTCTTGATGTTGCCAGACAACATCTCTCCTTCCTTGGCACAGATTGCCCAGAACTGTTGGTGCTTGTCTTCCGTCAGCATAGTGACGTCATGTCGTCCTTTGTTTGAAAGCCCAAAGGTTTCGTGTGGAAGAGTGGGGGTAATAATGATGGATCTACCTCCGACAGTAGCTTTGATTTCCTGGGTGGTGAAATCAACAGCAGCAGTCTTATAGTATTCCAACACCTGGTCAGTCCAGATCACTCCTTCGTTATACTCCATGAAATTCACCAGTGAGGCCGATTTGAACTTCTCCAGCAGCTCCTTCATCAAATCGGTACCAGATTGGTAGTAGGAGTCATAGATCAAATACATACCCTCAGCAGCCATCGTAATTCTGTTGAAAGTTAGAGAAACAAGAAGAATTTTGCAGAAAATTGCAGTAAGTTTCTCACAAGTGCTCTTTGAATATTTGGGGTGCGTAAAGAGCTACTAAGCTGATCAGATCTGGATTTATAGAGTTAGGGTACCTTGGTTTCCGTGATACCAGCTAACCGTTAGATCCGTTTCTGATCGTGCGGCGTCAGTCGCGACCTTTCAAATTCAAATCGCATTAAATGAGGAGCGGGAAAAGTACCGCTCTTTTATCATTTGTAAAAGCGCGTTTTTGAATATAACGTTTTAAACAGTAAGCTTTTACATAAGTGATCAGATTAGTAAAACAAGTACTTATCTGATGGACTACTGTCCTGATGACAAAGCTGTTATCAGTGAAAGCCAATAACTGATAACCTTCCTCGGCTGTTTGTCAATCCAGCTAGATAATAAATCTTCAATCTTCAAAACTTTAATCTTCTGTTGAAAACATAACTTCAACTAACTGTCATCAACAAATTTCATCTTTTAATCAGAAGTACCGCTAGTCTTACACGTTCCCCCTGACTTTAAGAATTCATAAGTTAACTAGTCTGTTGAGAGTTAATCCTTGAAGATAACTGAGATGAGTAAACTGTTGAACTTCAGTCTTCTGTTGAGTTCCCCCTCAGCTTATGCATCTAATTTTAATAAACCCAGTTCAGCTCTTAGAGTTGAAAACCTTGTCTCACTTAGAGGTTTTGTGAAGATGTCAGCAATCTGATTTTCAGTAAATACATATTCTATCATGACATTTTCTTTCTCCACATGGTCTCTAATGAAGTGATGCTTGATCTCAATATGCTTAGTCCTTGAATGACTTGTAGTATTCAGAGTAAGGCTGATTGCACTTGTATTGTCACAGTAGATAGGGATTCCACTGATTTTTATGTTGCAATCTTCAAGTTGATGTTTCAACCATAATATTTGTGCACAACAAGCTCCAGCAGCTATGTATTCAGCTTCAGCAGTTGATATGGATACTGAAGTCTGTTTCTTACTCATCCATGAGATCAGACGACTACCTAAGAACTGACAGACATCTGTTGTGCTCTTTCTGTTAATCTTGCAGCCAGCAAGGTCAGAATCTGAATATCCAATGAGTTCAAATCCAGATTCCCTAAAATACCACAATCCCAAATCTTCAGTACCTTTATGATACTTGAGTATCCTTTTGGCATGAGATTCTTTAGGATTTGATTGATACCTCGCACAAACCCCAACAGAGTACATAATATCAGGTCTGCTAGCTGTTAAGTATATAAAAGTGACCCAATAATTCCTCTGTACTTGGTTATGTCCACTGATTTGCCATCTTGATCTTTATCCAAACGAAGACTAGTAGACATTGGAATATTAGCAGTAGAGCTAGTTTCCATACCAAATTTCTTAAGCAGATCCTTTGTGTATTTTGCTTGGCTGATGAATATTCCATCAGGCAACTGTCTTACTTGCAAATCAAGAAAATAATTAAGTTCTCCCATCATGCTCATTTCAAACTTGTTCTGCATCAGCTTTGAGAACTTACCACACATATGTTAATTAATTGAACCAAAAATAATATCGTCCACATATATTTGCACAAGCAAAATATGTTCTTCGCATTTAATAGTGAACAGGGGCTTGTCTACCTTACCTTTACGAAATCCTTTAATTAAAATAAAATCAGATAGGGTATCATACCATGCTCTTGGAGCCTGTTTCAGTCCATAGAGGGCATTCTTCAGACGATACACCTTGTCTTCTTCTTGATAGGCTTCAAATCCAGGTGGTTTTTCAACATAAACTTTTTTCTTGCAGTTCTCCATTGAGAAAAGCTAATTTCACATCCATCTGATAGACTGTGAAATTCTTGTGAGCAACATAAGCAAGAAAGAGTCTGATAGCCTCTAATCTAGCTATTGGTGCAAAAGTTTCATCAAAGTCAATGCCTTCTTCTTGGCAGTAACCCTTGGCCACTAATCTTGCTTTATTTCTGGTGACTACACCATCTTCATTCATTTTGTTCCTAAATACCCATTTAGTGCCAATGACTCTTTGATGACTTGGTCTAGGAACTAAGTACCATACTTCATTCCTTTCAAATTGATTTAGCTCTTCTTGCATAGCTTCAATCTAGTTTGAATCACTAAGAGCTTCTTCAATCTGTTTAGGCTCAATTTGAGATAGGAAGCTGACGAACATTGCTTCACTTGCAGCAGCTCTCCTTGTTTTCACTTTATCCAAAGGATCACCAATCACCAGCTCTGGTGGGTGATTCTTGAGCCATCTAAGATCAGGTTGCAAATCATAATGTTGTCCTTTGTGTTGATCTTGCTACACCACTGTTTGAGATTCAGTAGTAGTCTGTTGAACAGTCTCTGGTCTGTCAGCTGTTTGCAACTCGTCTGTTAGACAATCAGCATTGTGATTTTGAACAGCACTTGAGTTATCAGCTGGGTTGAGATCAGGTAGTATGATGGGAACATATTCTTCATTCTTTCCCATATTCAACTTATGTAAATCAGTAGACAGATCTTGATTAATACTTTGATTCTTTTCAGAAGATTGATTTGGTTCATCAAATACTACATGAATGGATTCCTCTATAAGTAAAGTTCTTTTGTTAAAGACTCTATAAGCTTTACTAACAATAGAGTATCCTACAAAAACAGCTTCATCAGCCTTTTCTGCAAATGCAGTAAGGTGATTTTTCTCATTATTTAAAACGAAGCATTTACAACCAAATATCTTAAAGTAATGAATGTCTGGCTTCCTATTGTTCCAAACTTCATATGGAGTCTTGTTTTGGTGCTTGTTGATCATGCATCTGTTTTGGGTAAAGCATGCTGTATTTGTTGCTTCTGCCCAAAATCTTTGAGGCAGCTTAGCTTCAGCTATCATTGTCCTGATAGTTTCTTTAAAAGTTCTGTTTCTCCTTTCAGCAACTCCATTCTGTTGAGGGTTTCTGGCAGCAGAGTACTCATGACTGATTCCTCTGGCATTACAATACTCTTCAACAGTAGAGTTTGTAAATTATGTCCCTCTATCTGATCTGATCTTTAGTATTTTCATACTTTTCTCATTCTGAATCTTTTCCATCAGATTTGTAAGATGCTCCTTGATTTCACTTTTCTTCTTCATGAAAATCACCCAAGTGTATCTTGAATAATCATCCACAACAGCTAGGCAGTATTCTTTTCCACCATTGCTGACATGATCAATGGGTCCAAATAAGTCCATGTGTAGCAGCTCCAATATTCTTCCAGAAGATTGATGCTTCTTGCTTTTGAATGATGACTTGATTTGTTTACCCTTCTGACATGCGTCACAAAGCTTATCTTTGCTCATGACTGTCTTTGGAATTCCTTCTACCAGATTATTCTTGATATGTCTGTTGATAGCCTTGAAATTCAAATGGTTCATTTTTTTGTGCCACAGCCAACTGACTTCACTTGTTGTTGATGCCACCAAACAAATGCTTGAATTCTTGTCAGCAGAATTCCAGTCCACTGTGTAGATATTTCCTTGTCGTCTTCCAGATAAGATGACCTTCTTTGTACCAATCTGTTCAACGTAACATTTATCTGTTGAGAAGATAACTGAATATCCTTTGTCACAAAATTGACTTATGCTCAGCAAATTGTATTTGAGGCCTTTAACATAAGAGACGTCAGATATCTCAATGTTGCCTTTGATCAGCTTTGCAGTTGCTACAATCTTGCCTTCTTTGTTGTCCCCAAAAGTAACTTTAGGACCGTCCACAGCAACAACATCAGTCAGCTCATGTATGTTTCCACACATGTGTCTTGAACATCCACTGTCCAAGTACCAAATTTTCTCTACTTTACTCCTACTCCTAATCCTAATCCTAACCTACAAAACAAAATGAAAATTGTTTTAGGTACCCTTATTGAGAGGGTCCTGAAGGATTAGTTCCACCTTTGATAACCCAAGATGATGAAGTCTTAGGCTTCTTAGGCTTATGTTGTTTGGCATGAGCATGAACAGTTTCATCTTCATCATGTTTATCAGATTTACTATGTTGATGATAATCAGCATGATAAGGATAAGCTCATAAGTAGAATAAGATGCATGATAAGGAGGATATGCATGCATTGGGTGAGCAGGATATGGTGCATAGTAAGTAGGAAATTGAGGTGCATGATACATAGGAGGATATGCAGCAAGTTGCACATAATATGACTCATTTCCATACCAAGCATTTTGATTTTTCTTGATTTTATGCTTCTTTGGCTTACTAGATGCTTGCTCATTAACAGACGATTTAGACTTATCACTAGTCTGATTGGTTTTGACCTTATCAGAAGACTTTCTAGGACTCTTCTGTTTGGACTTATCAAACTGTTTTCCTACATTAGGCTCTTTGCTCTTTTTAGCCTTAGGAGTTTTCGTCTCCTTTAATACTTTCTCAGGTGAAGCAGGTTTAGTAGTCTGAACATACAAAATGACCTTACTATTGTCAGCTGATATGAATTTTTCAGTATGGTTCAGTTCTAACTTATCCTGATCTAAAGGTGTCTTCTGTTTACTAGACATGTGAGTGGATGCAACAGATGACTTATCATGAGACTCAATGACTTTCTCAAGCTCAATGATTTTACCCTTATAAACTTCACATTCAGCTTTTAGAGATTCATTCTCTTGCTCAAGCAGTTTGTATTCAGCTGATTCTCTTGGCTTTTCAGCTTTAAGTTTCAGTGAACTGTTTTGCTCTTTCAGCAATATCATCTCTTCCTTAAGCTTTTTAAATGCGTCAGCAATACTTGTATGAGCATCATTTGTTCAAATGAATTAAATAATTCATTATCAAGAGGAGTTACTTCATCATCATCGGAGTCATCAGATTCCTTAGACATCAGGCAGAGAAGAGCAGGACTCTCTTCATTATGAGTAGACAACATCTAGCTTTTCTGCTTCTGCTACCAGCACCTTGCCTTTCTGATGCTTTCTTTCCTTTCTGATTCTCTTTTCCTCTTCTGTATACTTCTCAGCTTTAGGATATGGGCAGTCTCTGATGAAAGGACCCAGTTTCCTGCAATTATAGCACATCATTTTGGATTTATAAGAATCCTTATCTTGAGAAGAAGAAGCAGGGTTAGAAGTAGAAGCATTGTTATATTTGTTCTTCATTTTTCGTCTGTAGAACTTTTTGAAGTTGTTCATCAGCAATGCAACGTCTCCAGCGGTGTACTCCTTTTTGTTGAGTATTGTGGCTTCATCAGATGAGTCCACTTCTTTGCTTTTGTAGGTTGGCCTTCTAGGATTTTCAGCAGCAACAAGAGCAGCTGTGGGACTTGAAGTAGAGGTTTCTTCAACACTCATTCTTGAAAGTTTATACTCGTACGCCTTGAGTACTGAGAACAGCTCGGTGAGTAAAATCTTTCCCAGATCTCTTGACTCTTCCATGGCTATCACCTTCATGTTGAACTTCGGAGGTAGAGCCTTCAGAACTCTGACGGTTATCTCCTTATCAGTGAAGGTTTTTCCAAGCTTTAAAACTTCATTCAACGTCCTTGTAAACCTTGTATCCATCTAATCAATGGTTTCCGCAGACTTCATCTTGAAGTTGTCCAGCTTTTCCAGAGCAACACTCAGCTGATGCTCTTTGATGGCGTCGTTTCCTTCGCTCATGTCACGAACCTTATCCCAGATCTCTTTGGCAGTCTTGCAGTGCTTGACCTTGTCAAATCGATCATTGTCAAGGGCCTTGATCATGATGAAACGGCCAACTTTATCCAGATTGAACAGCTTTATTTCGTCGGCTGTCATTTCTGTTAGATCTTTTTCCACCACTATATCAGCATCATCAACCGTGATAGTCTTGGTGAATTTGAATGGACCTTTGATGATACATGTGTACATGTTATCATTGTATGCAGCCAGAAAAATCTCCATTCTGATTTTCCTGTCTTCAAAGCTCATACCAGCTATGTGGGGAACATTGCTGATACAATCCATTTTTCAAAAATTTTAATTTTTTTTTCAAAATATGCTCTTTTGAAAAGTTTGAAAACCTTTGAAAAACACTTGGATCAAGCTCGTTGATCAGGCAGCTGATTCTAATGAACAACCTGCTCTGATACCACTTGTTGGTCCCAAGTGGTCAGATGAGGTCTAGAGGGGGGGGGGGGGTGAATAGACCTCTAAACTTTTTAGCAGTTTTTAACTTTAAAACTTTTGTTCTAACTTGAACAGACTAAGCTGTTACCGAACAGTAAGTTACTTGGCTGATCGCGAACAAATCTTTGAACAGCTTCGGTGACCACTAATCTGATAATTACTTAGCTGATTTTGCTAAAATCAGTTTCAATACTTAGAGTACTTGCAGCGGATTTGTAAAGTGTTTTTCACAAGTAAACTTAGTAGTTTGAAAGTTTGTTCCCCAGTTTTATAAAACTCCTTTCCTTATAAACTTTTGCAACTGAAAATATGCAAATAAAAATGCAAGTAAAAACACACAGAATTTTTATAGTGGTTATATGGATTTAAATATCCTTTAGTCCACTCTTCCAAGTCACTCAGATCTTGGGTTATACTATAATCACAAAGTTTACAGTATACTCTGCTTGCGCCAATCAACAAATGAAAAGGCCACAACTGCGCAGTAGGAAATCACATAGAAACTCCTACTCTCCAAAGTAATATCACTTACAAAGATGGATATCTACTTCTCACAACACTCACGATTACAAAATCACTCAGAAGATGTATTTTTCGTTGTTCTTCAACTCTGCTTTTGTCAACAAATGACTAAGCTGATGAGTGGGCTGTTCTTGAGACTTGAAGAATTCTGCTTCGAAAATTTCTAAGAGATTGTGTTGTTTTCTCTTCGTCTCTACAGCTATTTATACTTAAGGTTTGAAAAATGTCCGTTGAAGAGAGACAAGATTCAAAAACCTCGGGTACCGGTCCTTAATTTCCGCGAACGGCTCTTTGCAATCTGTCCGTACTGTCAACAGTACTTTTCTGCAGGCAGCATTAAATGCACCCAGTTGATGCGAAGCATTTCTTTAGTCATTTGTCTTTAATAGCCTTGTACTTCAGCATTTATTACTTCCAGGGGCATTTATTACCGTTGAGAAGACTTCTAGATCTTTTCCACTTGGCTGACAAAAGGACAAGTCTGATGGCGAACTAAGCTGATCTCAAAGTTGATCAAATCTGTTTTGAGTCGGCTGTTGGGTTTTTGGGTATAATTGTCAACTACAACAGTGCGGAATTTAAAAATTTTATTATACACCAAATCCCAGGGTTTCTTATTAGCACATATGAATAAAGGTTGAATTTAATTAAAGCATGCATATACTAAAATTAAATAGGTGGTAAAAGCCATTTTACTACACCACAGGCAAGGTGGTGGTTTCCTCCGGTCTTCGGTTGTTCACTAGAGCACCCCAAGTGTTGTGCCTCTAGAGATAGTCCACACCAGTTGGATTTGAGTGACTTCGCGAAATCCCCAGGCTCAGAACTAGGATTAAGGAATCGTCTCGTCAGGAATTGGATGCAGATCCGGGAAGAAGACTTGGAGAAAAATCCTACACAGGGAGGGGCAATTTTTCTTGACAGGGTTCGGTTATGCAAGGGGCGAGAAGGGGGGCTGAAATTTTCGGCCTCTCTTGTTTTCTTGTGTTGTGATTTTTCTTTCTTTCTTAGAATTAGGTTTTCCAACTCTCTTCTTAGATTATGAGTATCTAGTATTTATAGATATCTCTATTAGAAGACTCCTTCTCCTAATAGATATCTAAATCTTGAAAGAATATCTTCTTATCAAGAAACAAGATATACATAATCTTTATCACTTTAGGAAACAAGATCTCTTTCAATCTCTTTCCTAGTTACACAAGATAACACAAACTCTGAATCCCTATCATAGTAAAAAACAATCAACATTAATTCAAGACTAAATAAATAAGCAAAAAATCGGCCAACCTAATTAAATAAAATCGGCCCATATGCTTTTAATTAGTCCTAAACTTAATTTGATCATTGTTCCCAAAATCAGCCCATGCAAGATTAATTAATCCCAGATTAATTTATCTTTACAATAATTGGCCCATATGCTTAAATTAATTAATCCTAGATCAATTAACTTTCATATGGATCGGCCCATGTGTTTTAATTAATTAATCCACTATTAATTAATTAATCATTTCCAATTAATACTTTAATTGAGGATTTAATCAATCAGAAATTCCAATTGATTCATTAATTAGTTACTCCTAATTAATGATTCTCCACTTTGAATTAACACTTTAATTCTCGATTAATTAATTAGTTACTTCTAATTAATTATTCTTCTTCTTGAATTAATACTTTAATTCAATTTATTGATTTAATTCCTTAAATCAATTGATTCCTTCCAGACTGTCACTGTCCAACTGTATTGTGTGTGACCCTCTAGGTTCACCATCAATTGGCAGCAGGCCCACGACTTTCGTGATTTAATTAGTGAGCAATTAATTGCTCCGATCAATTAACCACTTTAATTGACCACTCCAGAATTAATTTCCTTATTAATTCAGGAGTACCCACACCTCATGGTCGATGTCTAGCCACAAGCCCATGAGGCCCAACTTCAGGTGAATTGATATTCGTGAACCTCCAACTCTTATAAATGCCATGTACATACGGTCCTTCTAGCGACTAATTTCCCGATTGAGACCTAGGGTGTGTGAATTGGTCGGCACCTCTAATTATCTCAATTCTGTACTTTCTAATTCAGGATAATAATTCCAGTGTGACAGCTAAATTTGGAAACCCCTTTCCAAATCCGTCACCGACTACGGCCGTAGATTCCTCGGATTTATTATCTAAGAACGTACAGGAAATTCTCTCATCTTATCAAGATGAGTCGATAGATCATTTATTAGTAATAACTATCCGCGCACACGTTCATACGCACCCAAAGTAGTCGCACAATGACCAAGCTATGTGGTCGGCTCCTAAATCAAAGTACGTATTCCCGTGTACCGAATCCGCCCTAGTACCTCAAGTCAGAGGACTAAATCGTACACTATTATAAGCCTTGAGAGACATCCCATTACCAATATGCTTAACGCACTTCCACGATGGGTCTCTCTGTTCGGGTCGTTCGATGCGTTCGATCCCCTATCGAACCACCTAGTCATATGCACTAGCATTCAATGCCTTGTTCATGAAACGACAACAAATTCACTTCATGTGAATCATGCATAATCCTACAAGTCTTGACGATTCATTCGATACCCCGTCTCGATATGAATCTATGACTTGGAACGTTTTTGAGATCACGACCTTTGAGACTGTTTCATGATTAATCGCACCCAATAATGAAGTGAATAATCCCATAGTCATGAGTGATCTCAGGGTTTCATCCAATCGCTTAGATACGTTCGCGAGAGATGAAGGTGGCCATTGTTTAATTCACGTACTATGAATAAACGGGCGTATTATCTTATGAATCATAAGATTGCTTCTAAAGGAAGTACCTAAACAAGCTTATATTTGTTGGCTTGCTGGGCACTATCCTATCAATCTCCCACTTGCCCTAAAGCCAACCACATACGTTTCTAAGGCCCATCTCACTCCAGATGTCCGTCGAACCCTTTTGTGATTATGACTTAATTAGTGGATCTGCTATGTTGTCCTTTGACGTGGTTTACTCCCACGTCTTACTCTACCTATGATTTTCCAGATCATACGGTATATTTGTGTTTAGATCATGGGTGAGATCTCGATTCCTTTGCTAAAGCAATTGCCTTAAGTTATCATTGAAGATAACTATAGGCCTCGCAATGCTAGGTACTACTTCCAATTTATTGGAAGAAGTTTTCGTCCAAACACTTTCCTTCGCTGTATTCAATACTGCGAAACATTCTGTTTTATTGGTTAACCCAGCATCGATTGTCTTTTGAACTTCTTTCAAATCATCGTTGCCCCATAAAACCAGAATATTATATTCACTTTAGACGGGAAACTCGAATCACTTAATCCTTCGAGTTCCAATTCTTCATTATTACCGTTGACCAGCAATATATCCTTAAAACTCCTAGAGTTCTTAAGGAATGCTCTTTTCGGTAATCCAGTACTTCTTACTGGTGTTCGACCAACATCAGCTTATGATATTCATAGCATGTGTTTAGTCTGGTCTTGTACATGACATTGCATATACTATGCTACCTTTTAGTTTGAAGGTGTATAGAGACATTATCCTCTTTACTCATCAAATGTAGGGCTCATTGACTTTGAGAGAGATTTTATATCTCCATGGAAACTGTCCTCTCTATGACTTTCCATACTGATTTTATTCAGTTTTTGTCCATGTACTAAGATTTGGGATTTCAAACATCTTCTCTAATCTATCACAATAGATACGTACTGCCAATACGTGAGATGTATCCCTTAAATCTTTTAATGAAGAATTACGTGAATGAACACGCTTTCGTCTGCGTTTAACACTCTTACAACATCTATGTCAACTTTAGTGTTTATATTACGAACAATGCAAAAACTCCCACTGATTCTTTTGTACATTGAGATTTACATGCAATTTTGATAAAGCCAACCGCCTTGACTGTCTCATCTAGTTGCATGTTCCAGCTTCGGGATACTGGACTAGAATCGTAGATTCACCTTTGGAATTACATCCAATGGTTATGCCTCGTGGTCATACGAAGCTTCTATGGTTTAGTGTTTCTAAATGGATTATTTGGAAATCCACTGAGACTACATGGCGTTTTAAGCTATGTTCCCGAATCTATGTTATACATAGATATTTCGAAAGTTCTTGGATTACTGTCCAATCGATCATATTCGTGAACGTACTAGTTCTTTTTGAATTCGATCGAATCTTCGAAATTTGTTGTACAATATTTTGTTCAGTAGGTTGGAAAATATACTCCCACTATTTGTAGGGATGTGTCCAAGTCTAGGACTTCATCAAGTTTCATGATAAAATCCCATTTCTATTAGCGAGGGAACAACCCTCTAAGAATCGGGAATCCTCAGGAACGGACTACTTTCGTTCTTTAGGATCATGGAACAGGTATCCAATGGATTTCGTTGGATACCCTACAAATTTTCTCGATTGGATCCACTATCCAATTTCATCATTCATGGATGATATACCATACTAGGGTTAGTACGGTTTTTCATAGGAATTGACTTAAGAAAGTACTTGTTTAAGTATCCTTCTATAGTCATAGGGTTAAACCCCAGAATTGATTGAGGAGTTTTAGCAATACTAATTTAAGGAATGAATCTAGTCTTTCATAGTTCGGTTCCTTTTATTAGTTTTATTTTGCTATTCAAGAATTCTATTCTCGATTTAGATAATTTGAGTAATTTAGGGCTTATGTATTAATCACTTCGATTAAATCGAATGGTCATACTTTAATGCCCTTAATTGCTTCGATTTTGGAATCCTTTGAATCCTTTCAACATTTCCATACTTGCACTTTACTTAGTGCCTTTATTAAACACTTTGAACCCTTCAACCTTTCCAAAAACTTGTACTTTCAATGTACTTATATCCTAAATGCTATTAGGATACTTTATGAAGCAATTAATTACTCGCACTATTACTTTAGTGATCCACATGCGTATTAATGGTTTTCCATCCATTAAACACTTGGTATTTCAAAATACCTTGTTAATCGATTATATTTCCTTTTAGACAGGTCTCGCATGTTTTTTGATTTCATCAATCTTCTATTTTTCAAGAGTCATGATTGAAAACAATTCATCGATTCCTTCTTTTAGGAATTATGATCGAATGTGGATAATTATCTAATTTGTTTTTCTTTTCTTGATCTAGCATAATTGTTTAAGTTTTATCAATGCTTATTTCTTTGCTTTATTTACAACGGTAAAGCAATTATGTACGAATTAAAAGCTTTAATTAAAATAACTCCATTCATAATGGTAAAGCTAAGAAGTTTCGTACAAAGTTCGAAATAAATAGACAAAACTCTAACTAATGCCTAAATCCAGAATTAAAGAAAAACATATGCTAATAAGAAAAATCCAGATGCTCCTTGACCCATTCCTTGAAGTATATTTCCCTCATGTGCAATTGAAACCCAGACTTGGTCACTTGCAGCACGTTCCAGTCATCCTCTGTAAACACTTTTACAGAAACCAGAAATGTTAGATGATTTACATCAAAAAGAAGATCTTAAGATGTTTTTCATCAAAAGGAAATAACTTTAGGTTATACCTTGGTCAAGTATGTTTCGGAATTCCTCATCAGTCATATTCCTCAGTTCCTCATTTTTCTTACATAAGGGACAATTCTTTCCTTCGATCAATCCTTGTCCTCTTTCGAGGGCTTTCTCATATTTGTCTAACAACTTATGCAAATCATTGGTCTCAATTCCTTTATGTGGAACTTCACAATGATCAATAAAATGAGAGAATGATTCAGGCAGGCCATTTGTGATGATTACCATCTTATCATCTAGAGTCAATATAGCTCCAAGCTCATCGATTCGTTTTAGCCTCTTGATCAGGTAAGTGCAATATTTATTAATATTTTTGAACCCAGTCATGCCTTCATCGTGGAGTGATGATATCCAGATTTGCAATATCATTTGTTCGCAATTGACAGTGAATTTTGGCATGGCTAAATATAAATAATAGACAACAATAAGCAGACAGATTTAAGATAATACTTATAATTAACGAAGATTGGTCTTTCTATCGAAAAAGTTCTCCCACTATTTTATCGAAACAACAACCCCTTGCATTGTTCGGGAAATTCTATTTCCTAGTAGGTCTTGACGTCCCAGCAGACATTAATTGCACCCACGACTCGCGGTCATACAATTAACTCCCTAGGTAGGTATACTTTTACCAATTGTGTTACTCCACAACCTTCAAGCTATTTTGCCTCGATTTTCGCATTTATCTAGCACTGCTACATCATAAATGTTACTACTCGTTTAAGTCTAACCCAGTCAATCTTGATGAGCAACTGGCCCGGTCATGAAATCCCCGTAACTGGTTATCGGTCGATTTTCACATCCCGACCAGTCCCCACCCTTGTCGAGTTTAGTTAAAAACAAGAATCAAGGAATTTCGTGTATTGTCCCTTTCTTCGACTCGGGTGCCAGACTCTGGATCACCTCTATCGATAAGTAGACAACATACACTGGTCCCTATTGATGGAAGGCTTGGATCTATAAAACATCATTTTATAGTTTACCCAATATGACTTAATATTTTTAATTCGAGAGGGGATTTTCGGTTTTAGGAAGTTTGAGGTAACTTTCCTCGAGATCTCACCGCATTAATTATGCTTTATTATTTATTTTAGTGATCTATATTCTAGCGCGCAAGCCAAAATAAGTCAACAAATAAAATAAAACATTCACACCTAGCATGCATGCTACCACAGTATGTTTTCGATCGGGAGCCTCCTATGCGGACCACCATCGAGCCAAAGACGATGGTCCTATTGGTCAATCTATTAGGTTTCACAGAGACCTACTCTATTACACATTTTACCATGCATACATGGCCTTTAGTCTTCTTGGGCTCCCACCTTGCTTGTAACGGGCCTCCATCCTAAACTAATAAAACAGTAAATCCCTATCTATTACAATGGCTCAAAGTGGCCCAAAAACTTAAGGCTCGCAGGCCCAATAAAACCAATAAGATTAAAAACAACCAATCACATCTAACCTAAAGGTCAAGGCTCGGCGCGATCGAAAACCACGTAAACAATTTCACGTTGAGCAAGAAACAAGCAAAATTTTAATTTTCTTATTTCTTATATTATTTTAAGACTACCTTTTAAAATAACTTTAGATTCTAGTTTTAAAAACCCCTTTCTAAAACAATCTCTTAACTATCATTTTAAAACCCCCTTTTAAAATGACCCTTTGATTTTATTTTAAAACCCCTTTTAAAATTAAATCACAATTTCTATTTTAAAACCACCTTTTAAAAAATCTCATGGTTCTTACTTTAGTCCACTACTAATTATGAAAAATTAATCCTTCGGATAATAAAACACCTTTAAAAACATAATTCAGGTTCTGGAAATTTCAAATTTTGAAAATTACAGTTTGGTCCCTCAATTTTCAAAAATTACGTTTTGACCCCAAAACTTTCGGAAATGATGAATCAGCCCCAAAAATTCCAGAACTTGCAAATTGGCCCAGAAAACAGAAATAATTATTTTTATTTCCAGAAACTTTATTAATCGCAAAACAGCCCCTGAAGTTTTCGTAAATTGCAAAACAGCCCACAACTTACGGAAATTGCAAAACAGACCCCTATCGCTTAGAAAAACAGATTTTCATTTTCAGCCCAAAATTTCCAGAAAAGTAAAATTTCAGATTCTGTCCAGATTATGTAAAAATCATAAATTGCAGTTTTAGTCCTGTAAATTTCGCAAATTGCAGATCTGGCCCAAATAAGAATTATGCTAATTACCCGAACACATAATTAATCATAATCAGCAAGATCCATGCATAGAACACGACAAATAAACATATTCACGAAAATTTGAAGTGTTCAAGCCTTTTTTCATATGTGCATAATAAGTTAGGCTCTGATACCACTGTTGGGTTTTTGGGTATAATTGTCAACTGCAACAGTGCGGAATTTAAAAATTTTATTATACACCAAATCCCAGGGTTTCTTATTAGCACATATGAATAAAGGTTGAATTTAATTAAAGCATGCATATACTAAAATTAAATAGGTGGTAAAAGCCATTTTACCTCACCACAGGCAAGGTGGTGGTTTCCTCCGGTCTCGGTTGTTCACTAGAGCACCCCAAGTGTTGTGCCTCTAGAGATAGTCCACACCAGTTGGATTTGAGTGACTTCGCGAAATCCCCAGGCTCAGAACTAGGATTAAGGAATCGTCTCGTCAGGAATTGGATGCAGATCCGGGAAGAAGACTTGGAGAAAAATCCTACACAGGGAGGGGCGATTTTTCTTGACAGGGTTCGGTTATGCAAGGGGCGAGAAGGGGGGCTGAAATTTTCGGCCTCTCTTGTTTTCTTGTGTTGTGATTTTTCTTTCTTTCTTAGAATTAGGTTTTCCAACTCTCTTCTTAGATTATGAGTATCTAGTATTTATAGATATCTCTATTAGAAGACTCCTTCTCCTAATAGATATCTAAATCTTGAAAGAATATCTTCTTATCAAGAAACAAGATATACATAATCTTTATCACTTTAGGAAACAAGATCTCTTTCAATCTCTTTCCTAGTTACACAAGATAACACAAACTCTTAATCCCTATCATAGTCAAAAACAATCAACATTAATTCAAGACTAAATAAATAAGCAAAAAATCGGCCAACCTAATTAAATAAAATCGGCCCATATGCTTTTAATTAGTCCTAAACTTAATTTGATCATTGTTCCCAAAATCAGCCCATGCAAGATTAATTTATCTTTACAATAATTGGCCCATATGCTTAAATTAATTAATCCTAGATCAATTAACTTTCATATGGATCGGCCCATGTGTTTTAATTAATTAATCCACTATTAATTAATTAATCCTTTCCAATTAATACTTTAATTGAGGATTTAATCAATCAGAAATTCCAATTGATTCATTAATTAGTTACTCCTAATTAATGATTCTCCACTTTGAATTAACACTTTAATTCTCGATTAATTAATTAGTTACTTCTAATTAATTATTCTTTTTCTTGAATTAATACTTTAATTCAATTTATTGATTTAATTCCTTAAATCAATTGATTCCTTCCAGACTGTCACTGTCCAACTGTATTGTGTGTGACCCTCTAGGTTCACCATCAATTGGCAGCAGGCCCACGACTTTCGTGATTTAATTAGTGAGCAATTAATTGCTCCGATCAATTAACCACTTTAATTGACCACTCCAGAATTAATTTCCTTATTAATTCAGGAGTACCCACACCTCATGGTCGATGTCTAGCCACAAGCCCATGAGGCCCAACTTCAGGTGAATTGATATTCGTGAACCTCCAACTCTTATAAATGCCATGTACATACGGTCCTTCTAGCGACTAATTTCCCGATTGAGACCTAGGGTGTGTGAATTGGTCGGCACCTCTAATTATCTCAATTCTGTACTTTCTAATTCAGGATAATAATTCCAGTGTGACAGCTAAATTTGGAAACCCCTTTCCAAATCCGTCACCGACTACGGCCGTAGATTCCTCGGATTTATTATCTAAGAACGTACAGGAAATTCTCTCATCTTATCAAGATGAGTCGATAGATCCTTTATTAGTAATAACTATCCGCGCACACGTTCATACGCACCCAAAGTAGTCGCACAATGACCAAGCTATGTGGTCGGCTCCTAAATCAAAGTACGTATTCCCGTGTACCGAATCCGCCCTAGTACCTCAAGTCAGAGGACTAAATCGTACACTATTATAAGCCTTGAGAGACATCCCATTACCGATATGCTTAACGCACTTCCACGATGGGTCTCTCTGTTCGGGTCGTTCGATGCGTTCGATCCCCTATCGAACCACCTAGTCATATGCACTAGCATTCAATGCCTTGTTCATGAAACGACAACAAATTCACTTCATGTGAATCATGCATAATCCTACAAGTCTTGACGATTCATTCGATACCCCGTCTCGATATGAATCTATGACTTGGAACGTTTTTGAGATCACGACCTTTGAGACTGTTTCATGATTAATCGCACCCAATACTGAAGTGAATAATCCCATAGTCATGAATGATCTCAGGGTTTCATCCAATCACTTAGATACGTTCGCGAGAGATGAAGGTGGCCATTGTTTAATTCACGTACTATGAATAAACGGGCGTATTATCTTATGAATCATAAGATTGCTTCTAAAGGAAGTACCTAAACAAGCTTATATTTGTTGGCTTGCTGGGCACTATCCTATCAGGCTGATCTTCACCAATCTGATTTCTTTCCTTTAGGAGATCAGTAGCTTTTGGACCTTGAATTTTGATTCTTCTGATATCTTCTTCACCAATCTGATTTCTTTCCTTTAGGAGATCAGTAGCCTTTGGACCTTGAATTTTGACTCTTCTGATATCTTCCTTACTTAGTCAAAAATTCTTCAAAGGGACATCAGCTAAGTTGGTTTATACTTAGCAGATTTGAAGTTTTGTAAATCATCAAAACCTCCATTTACTAATTGTTTTCAGTGTTTCTTCATCTTCATCTTTATCCAACAATTGGTACACAAATTAGTACCATGGTATTAAAATTAAAAAACGCCTAGTTGTGTATAATGCCAAAAATAAATTTTTGCTTAACATAAACCATCAACTAAAGTTAGCATAATACCCCTATAATCCAAGTAATTATTTTTTTTGTTTTGAGAAAACCCGAAGGTAAATATATTAATGAGAAATATCAATGTTAACAAGATCACAAATAAAACCAGGGAGGACAACAATGTCCGGAATACTAGTAAACGCTAATTTTGCTAACGCGTGAGCCACCGAGTTGCTTTCTCTATACACATGAGAGCATGAGAAGAAATCAAGTGAAGCAGCTAACGATAAGATGTCGTCAAAAATCGCCCCCAAAGGATGAAAAAATGGTCTGCCTCTACGATTAGTGACGACGTTAATCACTGAGCAACAATCACCTTCTAACTCGATATTCCTCCACCCCATCAAAATTCCAAACTCCAAACCTTTTCTTAAGGCAATGGCCTCGGCAGCTTCAGGTTCCAAGTGAGCAACAAATTTTTCAGATTTCCAATGAACACACGAACCAAACTGATCTCGAATGATGATACCTATACCGAAGCAGCCATTGATTCGATCTATTGCAGCGTCCACATTAATTTTAACATTGCCAGCAGCTGCCGATTTCCATGATGAGGTAGGAGGCCTGTTCTCCTTGAATACAATGATGCAAGAAGAGGACTCTTCGAATCTTTGATAAAAGTTCCGGGAAAGAGAAATCAGTTCATCCGGCAAGATTAGTTTGTTATCCCAAAGCAATTTATTGCGCCCAAACCAAATTGCAGCACCCAATTCAAATGAATCCAAACAGGAAAAAAGATGATTAAACCAATCACTAACCTTTGGAGAGTCGTGCATATAATGAGTATACGGAATTCCGGATAGGGCCCAACATTGCCTTGCAAAGGAGCAGCGTAACAGGCAATGAAGAACCGTTTCATCTTCAGATTCGCAGCGGAGACAAGTATCTTCACACATAACTTTTCTTCGGTTCAGCGCACTACGGACAGGTAGCGAGCCTATACAACAGGACCACATGAAGTGCTTAATCTTCGGCGGGGTTTTTAGAGACCAAATGCGGTTCCAGATTGGATTAAGAGAGGAGCTGGTGCTACCGGACGATGAATTGGAAGCCAACTCTTTAAAGAACCGGTGTAATTTGTAAGCCGATTTGACTGTGAAGACACCGTTTCTTTCAAAGTGCCAAATCATGATGTCCGGACTGTCTAGCTTGCCGAGTGGGATGGATAGGATAAGTCGAGCCTCATCATTAAGGAACAAATTTTCAACGAGCCCCCTATTCCAGAATCTAGAATCTTGGTCAATCAATTCCGAAACCTTAGCGTTTTTCGGAAGAAGGCGAGGAGGTGAGATGATCTTGAGAGAATTATCCCTAGGAATCCAATTATCGCCCCAAATACAAATGTTGTTGCCATTTCCTGCTCTCCACCGTACCCCTTTTTCTGAGTAGTTCGATTGAGTCCCAAATGCTACGCCAAGTGAGAGAGGGTGCCGACCCAAGTTGTGAGTCCAGAAAAGTAGTTTGTGGGAAGTAACGGGCCTTCAGTATACGGCTTAACAGAGTATCAGGAGATGTCAAAATTCGCCACGCTTGCTTAGCAAGTCATATTGAAGGAGTTCAAATCTCTAAATCCAATGCCTCCATCCCTTTTGCTATTACATAACGAACTCCAGCTCGTCCAATGAATTCTCTTAGTGTTGTTTTCATCCCACCAGAAGTTAGATATCATGGACTCGATTTCTTTAATGAGATATCCGGGGATCTTAAAGCAGCTCATAAGATAGGAAGGGATAGCTTGAATGACTGCCTTAATCATGATTTCCTTCCCTGCTTTAGAGAGAGTCCGTGATCTTAGGCTTTGGAGCCGAGCCCAAACCCGTTCGCGGATATAGTCAAAAACTTCTCGTTTGGATTTCCCGATGGAGAGGGGAAGACCGAGTTATCTGTCATGTTTTGATTCCCTTCGGAGAGGAAGAACTTGAAGGATCAGCTCAATTAAATTCTCGTCCATACTTCTTGTAAACACCACGCTTGATTTGTCAAAATTGATGCTCTGACCCGAGGCTGCTCCATAAGCATGAAGAAGATTACTAATTCGGATAGCCGCCTCCTCTGTAGCTTGACATAAAATAAGTGTATCGTCAGCGAATAAGAGATGAGAGACTGTAGGAGCTCCACTGCAGATAGAAATTCCATGAATATGTCCTCGGTTCTCCTCCTGACTAAGAAGTGAACTCAAACTTTCTGCACAGAAAAGGAAAAGATAAGGGGACAGGGGGTCTCCTTGGCGGATTCCCCTTCCTGGAGTAACAGAACCGGATTGAACACCATTAAGTACAAATGAGTAGGAAACCGTAGAAACACAAGTCATAATGATTTCAACAAATTGCGGGGCAAAACCTAATCGGATCATTACAGCTCTAATGAACTCCCACTCAACTCTATCATAGGCTTTACTGAGGTCCAGTTTAAGAGACATTTTGCCTACCTTATTCTTTTTGTAATTTTTCAGAATGTGATTAATCTCGAAAGCAACAAGGACGTTATCCGTAATTTGTCTACCCGGAACGAAAGCAGATTGGTAGTCAGAGATAACTTTATTCATAATGGGCTTTAAACGGTTAGCAAGTGTTTTAGAAGCAATTTTATAAACGACGTTACACAAGCTAATGGGACAGAAGTGGGTCATGTACTCAGGATTTTTGCATTTAGGAATAAGGACTATATTAGTACTATTGCAAGAAGAATCAAAACTACAATCGTTCAAAAAACCCAACACCCACTTAACCACGTCAGAACCAACAACAGGCCAAAACTTTTGAAAGAATAAAGGGGGGAAGCCGTCAGGCCCCGGGGATTTAAGTGGGTACATAGAAGAAAGGGCACAGTATACCTCTTTGGCAGTGTACGGCTGAAGTAGGAAGTGATTATCATCGGAACTCACTCTCGATTCCAAAGCACCAAGGACCAGATTGATCTCTTCCCGAGACGGTTGGCTAGAAGAAAAAATATTACTGAAATAGTCTCCAACTACCCGTTCAATATCCGCCGGATTCGTGAACCAAGTGCCATCTTCTTTTCTGATACCCGAAATGGTATTCTTATCTCTTCTTCTCGAGGCTAGACTATGAAAGTATCTTGTGTTGCGGTCCCCTTCTTTCATCCAGTGAGCTTTAGCCCTTTGTTGCCACATTTGTTCCTCCTTATCTAAAAAACCTTCTAGTTCCAAATACAACTTCTTTTCCTCTTCTCTTGAAGTATTCGAGACCTTCCCCAGATTTAATGCATGAATTTTCTTGCGGATCTTAGCTACTTTTTTCTGAACCCCCCCAAACGAATCCTTACTCCAAGTCTCTAATTTCTCCTTGCATATCTCGAGTATACTCCAAATGCACGAATCAGCAACAGAGGACTGATCGTCCCACACATTTTTGATGACCTCAGGACAGTCATTATTTTCCAGCCACATAGATTCAAATTTAAATCCTCTTCTAATCCGCCCTTGATGATGCAATTCACGATCTAGGATTCTCAATAAAATAGGACAATGGTCCGAACCCCCAAAACTCAGATGTTCAACCTTACTAGATGGAAATTTTTGCAGCCTGCTATCGGAAATGCAAGCTCTGTCTAACCTAACACTAACAGTACGCGGAAACTCCCCTTTATTTGTCCAAGTGAAAGGGGAACCAGAATAACCAATATCTCTAAGGCCGGAATCCTGGAGAGCAGTTCTAAAATCTCTGAGTTGGTACCCTGGGGTACGAGTTGTACTTTCTTTTTCGGAATGGTAGAGATGAGCATTAAAATCACCGATACAGACCCACGGTTTTGAACTCTTTGAAGCAAGTAGGCGGAGTAAGTCCCAAGATTTTTTCCTGTTAGCAGAATCAGGTTCACCATAAAAACCAGTAAAACGCCACCCCGTAATATTATCAGACTCAGAAACATGGATATCGATATGATTAGCCGAAAAGCTTTGAAGATCCACCTGTAAATTCTTGTTCCATAAAATCGCTAAACCACCAGAACGACCAACCGACTCAACACAAAAACTAAATAAATTAAACTGATTTTCAATTGCTCAATCTTCCTATACTTAGCTTTAGTTTCAGAAAGGAAGATGAGTTGGGGGTTGTGATCCCGAATATGGTATCCGAGAAAGCGAACTGCCGAGGAACCCCCCAAGCCCCGACAGTTCCAAGCTAGGCAATTCATGGCGATAGGCGGGGCTGCCCCACAGCCTCCGCCTTTGAGATGTTGAGATTAGCTTTTTTCGAGGGTCTACCCGAGTTCAAGCTGTCGCCAATAACCATACTATCGGGGTCAAGGTCTATAAGGGGATATGGTTCGGATTGTTCCATGGATTTTCTCTTTCCGGTAGAAGGGTGGTTCGGTGTATTAGAGGTAGTGGTCGTGGTAATTTTTTGATTAAGAAGGGAATTATTGGGGGGTAAGGGTAGAGGTGGTTTCTTGTTCTCTTTGCCTAATTTCTTCTTGGATTTGGGTGCAGTGGGTTCTTGTGGTTCCGAACTTTCGGATTTGATGGGGACGAGGTAAAGGTTCGAAAATTGGGGGGAGGCAGGGGAATTATGTGTAGTAAAATTGAGTGTACCTTTGGAGGGGGCATTAGAGCTATGAAGAGGTAGAGCTCCTGGAGTAGAGATAGTGGTCGTGGTAGGCTTGGTGTCCATTTGTCCATGGTTGGAGCCAAGAGGAGTAGCTGCGGTGGCAGGGATGAGTTCGGTGGTGCTGGAGGCGATGGGATTCGGCGCTGTAGGGGTGGACTTTGACTGCTGGACGAATTTAGAGGTCGGTTTATTGGCGTTGACGGTGATGGGCTTGGTGGTATTGGCCGTGTGATTGGCGGACGGACAGGGTGACGTGGCGGTAGTTGAGCTAGGAGAGGGGGCTTGAGTGTGAGATGTATCCGGATGTTTTCTTTTCCTGAGCAGATCGAATAATTGAGGAGAGAGGGTGGGATTAGTGAGAGAGAGATGGGCTGGTTTTGGGTAATGGACCGAGTGGAGTTAGGTGGGCTTGATTTGATGGTGTTGGTTTGGTTAAATATTTTTTGGATAAGGATTTCAGTGGGTATAATTGGGTCATGAGTGAAAGGGATGGATTGACCCATTGAATAATTAGTTTGGGCTACATGAGAGGACTTGGGCCGAGAATTAATTTCTGGACTAGTTATGCAATTACGGCTAAACACATGGGTAGGCAGAGAGGAATTGGGGTTAGTTGATTGTGATAGTGGAGATAGGAGTTGGTTTTGATCAGTGTCCGTAATAGTAGGTAAATTAGGAAAGTCAACTTTAGATTTACCTTTATTAAGCACTGGAGAGATATTATTAGTTGTCAAGATATTGGGGATATCTTTTTCCAACAGATCCGCTTTAAGATTGTTAACACTATCGTCTGAGATCTTGGTCCGATTTGATTCCGGATTTTCCGTAACCGATTGCCCAACCGTCCTATTCGGATGACTTTCCAAATTACCAACTTCGAATTGACGTTTTTCCGGTGGGTCGGTGGCAGTGGTTTTTGGAGAGAAAATATTTGCCCCTCTAGCTGAGTAGGTAGACGAACTTTGGGCTGTCTTACCTCTATTATCGACATATGTACCGGTTAAAGATTGCCAGCTCGGTGGAGGGGTATTATCACCAGACGAGGTAGCCCGCAACCATTTCCCATACGGAAGACTCTAATGTGGTAGATCAGAATCACTCTCATACCTCTTGTTGCAACTGTGAGAAGTATGATCGAGCATTCCACAGTAATAGAAAAAATTGGGCAGTCTCTCATAGCTAAATGTAACAATGATCTCGTCCCCCCTATCACTCTTAATTTTCATGAACCGAGGAATTGGTTTCCTAGTATCAATCCCCACCCTAACTCGGATGCTTTCACCAATAAGTAATGTTTTTGGATCAACTTGTAATCCCCCAAATCTACCAAGTCTTTTGCAAGTTAAATCCACCATAGCTTTATTGGATTTGAGCAGCGGGAGGCCCTTAATATGAACAAAAAATTCACACCATGCCAGTTCCGAATTAGCGGGATTCTCTTCAGGTTTGATGGAATTTAGAACTATAAGTTTCTTATCGAAGGACCACGGACCCCCATGAAAAGCTCTTTTCCAGTCAATCTTGTGGTTGAACGAGAAGATGAACCGTTCGTTACCTATCTGTTTAATATCAAGCCCTTTGCCAGGGCTCCAGGCTTTCATTAGGATTGTCTTCAAAGTTTCGAGATTTACCGAGCGGATCCCCAATATTTTACCGACAAGAAGAAGGTCCGTGGATAGGCTTGAATCGTCCCAATCTTCACCAGATATCACTACCCCCTCCTCTATTTCAGTAATATTTAACTTGGAGCCTAAGTCGAAGTCGGAGATCTCCATGATCAAAGGCAAGTGGGAAGATAGTCGAGTTCTTGAATAATCAGATCTAGTCCAGCCGAGACCCTGCAAAAGCAACACAAAAAAACAAGGGTGAAAGAAAAGAACGGGGAGAGGGAAAACACAAGCAGAGGAGGAGGGAGAGAAAAGGGTAAGAGAGAAACCACCCAAAGAAAAACCAAAAAAGAGCAGGCGAGGAACAGAGCAAAGACAAGATAATCGGAGAGGAGATTCAGAGCGAGTAATGATCCATGACTAAACGAGAATTATGGAGCTCTTCACATGGAAGAGAGGAAAAGTTCTCCATGAGGGAGAGAAAAAAATGGCATAGACTATTTATAATCCAAGTAATTATAGGATCACAAGAATTGTCCCAGATTTCTTTTACAAAACAAAAAAATAAATGTCTCTTGCATTATAACTTATAAGTCATCGTCAACCAAAAAGTTCTACAAAAGCAAGATTCGTATCAATTGAGTGCACGTTACCACTTAGTTCCCAATCAATTTCTTACATCGTGCAACCATTCCGCCATTTATTTGCTGCTGTAAATAATTCAAAATGATGAGACAACTACAGGAAAAAGCATTTCAAATTATGTCTACAATATGGTAACTCCAAACAGTAAAACACAAATTGGCACGTACGTATCAATTTCACAGCATATAAGCATGTTTATTTGGTGTTTGGGAAAGTAGTTTGAGAGAGTAGTTGATGTTTGTGACATAATCTCGATTTGCGTAATATTGTTTGTTTGGGTTTTGAGAGAGTGGTTTGAGAAATAAAGTAGGTGTATGTCGTTATTTTTGGAAGAGTGAGATTGTAGATGTAAGATGTGTAAGACTTTATGTCAAATTATGTTTATTATGTGAGATAAATTATGTAAGAGATATGTTACTTTATGTCAAATCAGAGTAGACTTTGTACATGTTTTGTTTAAAAACAAAAAAATTGGTGTTTGTTTGGCCTTTAATATAGTTTGAGAAAATTAAGAGATGAAAAAAATATTTCAGAAAGTAGAAACCATGTTTGTTTGACAATTCTGAAACACAATTTTTTTTGAAAAAATACCAAACAAACAGGTCCATACCACCGTGAATAAAAAATAAACATACTATTCAATAATGCAATTTTAAGCCGAAAGAAAGGTCAACTATCACTACAACAAAAATAGATTTTTGTGACAAAATATTAAGTGATATTGTTGAAATTGTCACTTCTTGCATATATTTATTGATCAAAATATTAGTTTTGTCACAATAACAATAGTGACAAGTACAATAGTGACAAAATATATTTTTAAGTTGTCACTAATGACTATTATTGACAAATGTGTAGAACTTAAAATGTCACTATTAACATTAATAATTAGTGACATACTTTGAGTGACAATATATAATCACTATAATTTTCAGGTATCACTAAATGTCAATAGTGACAATTTTTTCACATTTCTTGTCACTAATATGTCTATATACATTATTTTAGTGACAATATTTAAATTCTTGTCACTTCGTCATTTACTATTTTATCACTAGAATTTAAATTTTTAGTAGTGTATGTATTTTGATCGGGACGTTGGTCATTGTTCTCATGTGTTGAATGATAACATAGAATAGTATAATGCTACATTACATTTACATTTAGTAATTTATTCAGTTTTAATCTCGTCTTCAAGAATTGATATTTCTAACTAGGACTATAATCGTGTAGGTAAACCAGACCTTTTGCAACTCCTTTCATTACTTTTAATCTGGTGGACCGGTTAGGCATTGGACATTTAGAAAAAATTCAACAACAAATCTAAATCATAATTGATGGTCAAAATATTCAATAATGATGTGGAATCAGACATTTAGAAAAAGTAAATATATGTTAAATTACATACTAACTAACTCTTTAATTAATATGTTTAAAAAAACTCTATGATCTCTTATTAATTTCGGATCTCTTTCCAAAAAAAAAATCAAGGGAATTACACTTTCCACCCTGAACTTTGCCTACTTTGTACATTTCATACCAAACTTTCAAAAAGACACATTTCATTCTCTCGCCTCGCTAGTCATTCCATTCGGCCGTTAGTTTTCAAAAATCAAGGGATAATATTTTTGTCAATTTTTTAAAGTGAATTTCCATAAATCGTATGGAAGTTTTTGTCAATTTTTTAAAAAAAAAAAAAAAAAACAGGGGATTTATTGCAAAATCTTAAAGCTACGTGGGGTTATTGGTAATCTTTTAAGTTAAGGGGTTTTTTTTTCATTCTTTGATGGGGTAAAATCATAATTTCGAACTGAGAGGGATATTTTTTGGTAATAATAAAAAAAAGTACAAGGTTTTTTTGCTAATAAAAATAACACAAAACTTTTTTTTTCCAGTTAGGCAAGACTCAAGGGGTGTTGTTGAATTTCACTAATTAAAAAGGATAAATTTGTCTTGAAGAAAATAAATTATTTTTTAACTTAAATTTTAAGGGGACATATATCATTAAGATAAATGACGTCTCATATACTCTTAATTCCTCAAAATCTCATTTTAGACAGACCGATGAAGCATATATCTCAAAAGAAAAATTTATGGTAGAGTTTGCATCTTTATTAGAGTAAATACTCCTGTTTAGCATATCACAAGTTTCAGGCATCATTTTATTTCATTTCACATTTTACAAAGTTCAATCTAGATAATTATATAGTTGAATTCCTATCAAATTTAAATTTCTTATACACCAATATTTGCCTCATCTTGAAAATTAAAAATATTAGTTTTCCCAAGCCAAATTCAGTCAAAGAACATAAAACTTTCCCATAACAATACAAATAATATTTCAACTATGTTTGGCGGGGTGCGCCAGGTTAATGTTGTAATTATATGGACGGATATCTAATTAAAAGGTTGAAATCCATAGATAAATTGTTAAATATATAAAGTGAGGAAAATAATATTCAAATAAGATAATTTGTATGTGAGCTTGTCCCTCATTGGCCTAAGACTAATTGACAAATTATAAAAGCCTTGTGAGGAAGTTGAAGAGTTGGAAACTCTTCATTTGTCCCACATTGACTTTTTATATTTTGTGTGTACTAGTATATATGAACTAAGGGGTCGATTGGTAGGGTGTATGTGATTAAGGTGGATTAGATTGGAGCCGGATTGAATGTCATATTAAAATCATGTTTTGTAGATTTGATTGAATGCTTCCATGTTAATTCTAAATTGATATAGATTTTAATTTGTGATTTATTTATATATAATGTTTTTCCATTTCCAGATATTTGAGAAGAATTTATGATATTTAATGATATATTAAAAAGGAAATATGTAAATTTGAGGTTATTAATGATATTTACCTAATTCATATTTACCCGGATTAACTAATCCACCCACGCCTGGGTGGATTATAATTTAGTCTTAATACCGGGTCGTAAGGATTTAATCCATTTGACCCAATATTAGAGCAATGCCACCAAACGTTGTATTAGCCCATATTAACTCATATAATACGACATAATACCCCCTATTAGGTCCTACCAAACGGCCCCTAAGTGTATAAGACTTGGTATAAGTCTTTACAAAGAGGGTCATATGAATACACCACGCGCGCCGCCGCCGCCCGCTCGACTCGGCTCGAGAGTTCGGGCTAATTGTCTCGTCTTGGACTTATCTTTTTGGAGAAATTTTGAATTAAAATATAGAATTAATTTGAAATTTTGAATTTGAATAAATCAGCTGCATATTCAATTGTGTAACATTACAGTTACAGAAAATTGAATTCGTTTATTCAATTGTGTAACGTTTCGGTTACGAAAATTGAATTAATTGGGCCGTTTTTATTCAAATTAATTGAGGCAGTTACGAAAATTAAATTGAGTCAAAACGTTTCAGCCGTTTTTATTCGGATTTAATGGGCAGTTTTAATTGCCAATAGGCTCCCCAACAGCTATATATACGAATGGTTTTTCATTTCCGAAAACACACGAACACAACACATTCTCTCGATTCCCTCTCTGAAAAGCTCTGAAAAGAAAGAAAAATATCTCTCTGGGTTATTTTTGCTTCTGAGTGTTTTTCGAGGTGGAAGTTTTGCCATTGTGCAGTGGAGGAATTCCTGTAGCCAAATTATCTTGGAAGAAGTGTTCGTGATTCGCAATTGCACCGAAAGTGGGTTGATAATTTCTTCAAGGCAAGCAGACTTTTTTCTGCGATTTGGTTGGATCAATTCTGATACTATACAGAATTGTGAGATAAGTTGATTTAAATTTATCTATTCGGTTATCTAAACTGATCAATTATTTAATTAATCGTTTTTCCTTTACTGTCCAAATTGGTTTGTTTAATTTAGTTTCGATTTGTGTTCACAATTTTGATAATCTTAAAACCGATTTTTTTCCAACAGTTAAGGCAATAATGCAACACTAAAGCGACGCTCGAGAACCCAAGCAGCAAGCTACTTCGATAGAATCTTCCCCTAAAAAAATTAATTTAATATCGTGTGAATCAAAATGATTCACATATCAAATATTAAACTGATATAGCCAAAATGCTGAAAAAGGTATGCTTAATTCAATTCTTAATTTCTGTTTTTGTATGTCTTTTGTCTATTTCCATTTACTTTGTGTTTTTGTATGAACTAGTTAGGCCGTGTTTGGTTTTCAAGAGATGGTAGATATCCCGTTTAATTGGGCCAGTTTTGCAACTGGAAATGGGTCTAGCTTAAATTGGGTTATTTTTCTTGGGTCAGAGATAATCTTAGATTAGGGCCAATTATATGTGATTCGTTAGAAACTAAGATGCTCAATGTGATAAAATGACATATTTGCCCCTCCATTATACTACCCAAAAATCAGCATATATGATATTTAATTTGGATGTTGGGATTGTTAAGTAGATTATACATACATTTGTTTTATGATTGAATAGACGTTATCAAACTTGATTCGAGCATCAATTTCTATTTTTATATATAAGCTAATTTAAGCGAAACAAAATAAAAATGAAAAAGTAGGACCGGGAAGAAGTGGTCGGACCTGGTCAAGTTTTACTCGAAATTGATACCATTAAATTTTCCAAAGTTTATAGAGCAAAAGACAAAAATACCTCCTATGCTTTGTCTTACTCTCAAAAATTTTCCTGCGTTATTTTAACTACCAAAAAACTCTCTTGTGTTTGATTTTAAATACCACACTCGTTCTAAGTAGTATATACTTATAATTTGATTTTTGACTTTTGGTGGAATGACAAGATTACCCCTATGTGTTAGTTTTTTTTTAAAATTTATTTATTCTTTTTGAAAAAGTAAGTATATACTACTTGGGTCGAGTGTGGTATATAAAATCAACACAGAGGGATTTTGGGGATTTAAAATGACACATAGGGGGTTTTTTGGGTGTTAAACAAAGCATAGGGATGTTTTTGTCTTTTGATATCAGGGGTAAAATTGTCATATTAAAAGCAAAATGTGAACAAATACTTGCAATTTTGGCGTTTGAAATACACTCTCTTTTTTGGGGGTGTATTTGACACTTATTTAAAATCATAGAGAATTTTTTGGGAGTTAAAATAACACAAGGAAATTTTTAAAAGTTAGACAAAGCATAAAGGATGTTTTTGTCTTTTGCTCAAGTTTATAATCTAAACTTGTCCTAATAAAATCTCTCCCCCTCAAATTGCATGATTGGCGGATGACCTGTGGAATGTTTGAGAGTCGGCTTGGCTCATATAGTTTTTCTCAGTATTTTTCTCAAGCAGATCGCTTTCTTCTTTTTCGGGGAATTATCAAATTAGTTCCTATTTTTTATCATTGGAAACAAAAATAAGATATATTTTCGAAATTTTATATTTGCCTTCAAACTTTCTCTTTTTCATAATTTAGTAACTTTTTTCTACATTTTTCAAAACATTTCAAAAAACTTGTAGAAATTTTCTCAATATTCAGCTGATCGAAATATACATAAAAAGAAACTTTAATTCATGTAAACAAATAATATAAGCACTCTGTTATTTAGGCCTTGATTGGTGAGAGAAAATTGAGTTGAGAACATAATAAACATTATATCTAGATTGTAGAACAAATACTTGGATTGTGTTGTGTTTTTCCTTCAAATACTAGAGTTTTTTATATTATTTGATTTTCTGACCTCTTTTCCACATAAAAGTTCAAGATCCAATTATAACCTTTAACAATTTTGTTACATGTAAGGTTTGTTTAGTGAATGATTTACAAAACAAAAAGATTAATAAAATTATGATATAGTTTTAAGAATGTTATATTGTGACTAGAGAAATCTCCACTTTTCCCCCTAACTCTTTTTCGACCACTTTTCCGGTCAAAGAGTTCAGGGAAAAAGTACAATACAAAAGTTCATGACAAAAATACGTAGCGTAAATTTTTTATTTTTATAAGTGAACCAGTGATTCAATTGGTTCACTGGTTCATTGGTTTTATCGGTTTTTGACCGATTTTTTCCGGTTCGAACTGGTAAAAAACAAAGGTGATTTTGAAGGGTTAACCGAACCAGATTGACAGCTGGTTACCGGTTAACCGATCGAACCGGCCGATTCGGTCCGGCTTTTAAAACACTAACCACTCTATCCCCCCACCCAAAAAAAGAAAATTGAACTCAGTGGTTATTGGATGGTACAAGAGGAGTAATTCTATTTTGTTTTTTTAGTAATTTGGTAATTATTAAATTGATGAAAACCAAATTTCACTCACATAAAAAGATAGTGAGAGACACTCTCCATTGCTTTGGAGGAAAAAAAGATTACTTGAACACAAGAGTTTCTTGCCAAAAAAATAAAAAACACACAATGGAGTTCTTTGTAAGTTTTCCAGAACACATATAGATGTTTAGGATGGATTTATTCCTCAAAATAATGTTTAATTGCACAAGAATTGAAAATTCCCCCATTCTCGTAGAAATTAAGTGATTCTTAAGGGAAAACAAAGTACAATCAATTTTCAAATGTTTCACACTAAAATTGGAAAGGGCCGCGCGAACGCTGGCCCCCAGAACTATAAATTATGACGTAGACTCGACTACTTGAGCCGATTTTAGGCAAATGCCCATCCAATGTGCAATGGAAGTCATCAACCTAGGCCATAGGTCTTCTCTATCACCCATTGACCCCGTCCATGTAAGTAAGTAACTTCTTGCCCTTCAAGCCCTTTTAATAGCTAATCTCTTTTTGTTGTGATTCATCTATCTGATGATGTGGGATTAATTAGAGTTCAATTTTATATATATAACTTTTTTGCTAATAAATCAATTTCAAGTAAATATTACAAAGATTCTAGTGAGTCAACAACATTATTATTTTAAGTTATAATTTTACATATTACTCTTTCACTAATGTTCTTATTATATAACACTTATGAAAACTAAACACGTTAAACAATTTAGGAGGAACTTTTATCTAGTGTATTTTATGTAGATTTTAGGATCAAGTGTTAATTAAAATAAAGTGTAAATAATATTTATGATAGAGTCAACGTCTTTATAAGTTTTTGAAAGTAAAATCATTTCACGTCACATTTCACAAATTTCAAACTATAGATAAATAAAAATTGTTGAATTTAAATAAAAAAAATTAAATTCAAATTTCGTGTATGTTGGTCCCAAGTGGTCAGAAGAGGTTTAGAGGGGGGGGGGGGGTGAATAAACCTCTTTAAAAATTTTCTCCAATTTTAACTTTAAAACTTTACCCTTACTGAACAGACTAAGCTGATCAGATTAGTAAGTTACAATTCTGTTCGCGAACAAATCTTTGAACAGTCTTGTTGACCACTCGTCTGATGGTTACTTAGCTGATTTTACAGAAATCAGTTTTAATATTTAGAGTACTTGCAGCGGATTTTCAAAGTGTTTTTCACAAGTAATCTTAGCAGTTTGAAAAGTGTTTCCTCAGTTTTATAAACTCCTTTTGATTCTTTTTCAAACAGTTAACTCAATGTGTTTTTATGAAAACAGAAGATATGCAGATTTAAAAGCAATGTAAAAACACAAGTAATTTTTATAGTGGTTATATAGATTTGAATATCCTTTAGTCCACTCTTCCAAGTCACAGAGATCTTGGGTTATACTATAATCACAAAGTTTACAGTATACTCTGCTTGCGTCGAACAACAAATGAAACGACCACAAGTTCGCAATAGGAAATCACACAGAAAACCTATCCTCTGAAGTTTGATCACTCACAAAGATGGATCACAACTCCGCACAACACTCTTGTTTACAAAATCACTCAGAAGATGTATTTTTCTTGATTCTTCAACTCTGCTTTCGTCAACAAATGACTCAGCTGATGAGTGAGCTGTTCTTGAGACTTAAAGAATTCTGCTTCGGAAATTTTTCTCAGAAAGTGTGTTGCTTCCTTCTTCTTCGTCTCTTTCAGCTATTTATACTTGAGGATTGAAAAATGTCCGTTGAAGAAAGACAGGTTTCAAATTCCTCGAGTACTGGTCCTTAAAATCCGCGAACGGCTCTTTTGCAGTCTGTCCGTACTGTGAACAGTACTTTCTGCAGGCAGCATTAAATGCACTCAGCTGATGCGAAGCTTTTCTTCAATCATTTGTCTTAAATATCCTCGTACTTCAGCATTTATTACACCAAAGGGCATTTATTACCGTTGGGAACACTTCATGATCTTTTTCACTTGGCTGACGAAAGTACAAGTCTGATGGTGAACTCGGCTGATCTCAGACTTGAGCAAATTTGATTTGAGTCGGCTGATCTTCACTAGTCTGATAACTTTACTTCAGCAGATCAGAAGTCTTGGACCTTGAAACTTTGACTCTTCTGATGTCTTCGTTACTTAGTCAAAATTCCTTGATAAGTTTATCAGCTAAGTTACTCCATACTTAGCCAATTTTGAAGTTTTGGAATGCATCAAAACCTCCCTTATCAAACTTTCTTTAGTGCCTTCATCTTCATCCTTATCCAACAATTTCCCCCTTTTTGATGATGACAAAACTTCAGCTAAGTACCTGTTAAATACCTAAACTAAAGATTGTAATCCTCAAAATTTTCTGAGATAGAAAAAGTTTATTGGATTGAACTTGGACATTTTATTGATGTTGAAAGTGAATTACATGTACAAATTCATCAGATGAGATTTCTGAAAAAGTAAACTGATTACAATTGATTTTTCAATTTCTAACTGTCAGCTTCTTCATCAGATTCGAGCACTTCTTCATATTCATAAGATGATTCTTCATCATCTTCTTCATCATCAGCTTCTTCTTCCAAGGTTGCTTTGGCAGCTTCCATCTTTTCTTTGAGTTCCTGCTCTTGAAGAGCTTTCAAAGCTTCCATGGCCTTCTTAGCAGATTCAGTATTCTTGTACTTGGTATCTTCTTTTTCAATGTTTTCTTCTTCTTCTTCTACCTTTCCAAGTTCTTCAGCTTTGTCAGCAGAGTCTTCAGTTTTCTTGGCTTCAGTTGTTGCAGTAGTAGTTTCTTCTTTAGTTGGTTCTTCAGCAGCAGCAGATATCTCCTTTGCTGGTTCTTCATCAGCATCAGATTTCTCCTTTGCGGGTTCTTCCCTTTTATCTTCCCCCTTTTTGTCATCATCAACTCTGATGACATCAGAAGGTTCAACAGCCGGGTTGAGAGCAACTGTTGGAATCTTTACTCCAGCACACAAAGCTTTGAGGTTCTGATTGACAACGTCGTGACTTGCTGTTAGATGATGAATTTCAGTGCTAATGGCGTCAGTCTTGTCATTGAAGTAGTCAATATTAAGGTTTACTGTTGCAACTTCATTTTGAATCTCCTGTGAAGCCTTTGCTACTTCTTGCAACATCCCTAAGTTGACTGCTTTTTCTTCTTCACTGACTTTTATGAAGGTTGCAGTTAAGTCAGCAATCTTGTGCTCAGCTGTTTTTAGGGCAGTGTGAAGATGATTTACATCACCTTTCACATCTTCTACGTTCTGGTTCAGTTCTTTTAAGCTGTTTACCAACTGCAATGAATGATCCTGAGGAATAGGTAGATCATCAATAGCCAATTTGATAGTGCTGGCAGTTAGAAGATGCGCTCTTTCCGTCTGTTGAATAGTTGATTCAATCAATTCTTTCTTCATCTTCTGCAACTGCAGACTATTCCTCTCTTCCATCTCTTTCATTTGATTTTCAATAAGTAATTGGAAGGCTTCCATCAGTGATGAGTGTTCATCACCTGATGAAGTAGAGGCAGCAGCTTCTTCCTCTTTAGTCTCCTGATGAACAGGGACATCTTGCAAATCCGTCATCTGATGATCTTCAGAAGCCTTAGCTTGCCCTTCAATAGCTAAAGGCTTGTCAGCAGACTTGTGCTCATCAGTGACATCATCGTAGAACAGATTAGTAATGGTTCCATCTTCATTAAAGCAAGTAGTCTGTCTAATCTGCCTTACAATGATCCAAGGGTTGACAAAAGCATTGTTTCCCTTAGGGACTTCATAATACGGTTGTACTTCCTTGCCAAAAATGATTTGCTGGATGCTTGGCAGCAGTGGCAAATCACTTGAACAGCCTTGCTGATATTTTGACTTTTTGGCCCATCTCTTCAGGGCAGTCATAACAGCAAACTTAATTGCTCTTTCCTCAGCATCTTCAGACTTCTTCTTCTTCTCAGGCAAGGTGCTCTTGATTTTCTTGGCTTCCTCCAGTGCAAAGCCTTTTGCATAATTATGCATGATATCTCTTACATGACTGGGGTCAAGAGCCTTTTGAATAGAGTTTGTCTTCAGCCAACTTAGAACCCATCGTTCTTCATCAGCCAACTCCTTCATGCTTTGAAGTTCAGTGATTGACTTGTTCAGCCTGTTGTCTCTCCAACTGATATACCTTGGCTTTTCTTGGTTAAACATAGTCATTAACATTAGCTTCTGATCATAGTATGCTAGAGACTTCTCAAACTTCTTGAAAAGTTCCTTATCAGCATAGACTATCTCAAACGCTTTTCTGACTTCAAACTTGTCTTTTGACTTGGTTTTGGGGGCAGGCAGCAATATTTTCTTCTTGTCTTCTTCATCCTTCCCTTCACCAATCTTGATGCCACCTCCATGGATAGGTCCATAGGCATCAACCTTGCTTTGTTCAATCACCATAGCCAGTTCAGCATCCTCAGCAGCTTTTCTCTCTGCTTCAGACATTCTTCTTCTGGCCTCATCCTTTTCTTCTTGAGCTTTGCTTAACTCAAGAGCCTTCTTTTCTTCAAGCTCTTCCTGCTTCCTCTGTTCTGCTTCCTCCCTTGCTCTTTTGTCAGCTTTAGTGATTTTCTTTCTCTTAATCACTATCTTTCTTTTGCCTTTATCAATAGGAGCAGGAGCTGGTCCAGCAGATGATATAGGATCAGCAGCAATAGGATTGATGATTTGAACATCTGGATCTTCTTGAGGTGGAGCAACCTCAGCTGGTTGTGCATCCTGACTTGGCTGTTGCTCATCAGCTTTATCAGTTGCAACAGTCTCAACTGTTTCAGCAGGTCTTTGAGTAGTATCAGGGTCTTCCCTTGCTACATTTTCCAGATCAGTAGGTTTTTCAATGAATGTCATCTGCTTTCTAGCAGTTCTCTTTGTTCTTCCTTCACGGTAATTGGTAGCAACTGTATCTCTCTGTTGACTCCTTGTCCTTAGAGAAATACCCTCAGCAGGCCTCTCTGCTGATGGAGTTCTTGATGGTGATGTAAGGGATCCAGTCCTTACATCAGCTATTATGTTCTCCACAATTTTTGTGGCTTCAGCAGCAGTCACTTTCTCTATTTTCTTTGAAGCTTTCTCCTTGGGCTTATCAGTAGCTTTCTTCACTTTAGTTTCAACAGCCAAGCTTGCTGTTTTGACTAACTTCCTTTGCCTTTTGGCAGGAACCTCTTTTGGTTCCACAGCATCAGTTTTACAGGCTCACCAGCCTTCCTCTTTAGAACAGGCAAGTACTTGGACAATGCCTTGGATTTGTGAATCTCCATTCCATTTTTCATATCACAGCCCAGTTTTGACAGAAGATAACTGAGTGTGATCTGGTGGTTGGTTGAGGGGCCTTTTCCTTTCTTATCATCAAGAAAGTCAGCTAATATATACCAAACTATGATGGACCAGTTGACCTCCAATCCATAGTATATGGCAGCCATGATGCTGAACCTCTTCATGGTAACAGCATCCAGTGAAAATGTGCAGTTTTCGATCAGCTTACATACCATATCAGCCATCCGCTGATATTCATCCTTCAATTGCTTCTTTCTTATGTTCCCAGACATAACTTCTCCCTCTTTGGCGCAAATCGCCCAGAACTGTTGGTGCTTGTCCTCCGTCAGAACAGTGACGTCATGTCGTCCACTGTTAGGAAGCCCAAACGTCTCGTGAAGAACAGCAGGAGTAATAGTGATAGCTTTACCTTCCACTGTAGCTTTAATCTCCAGTTTGTTGTAGTCAGCTTTTGCATTGTTATAGTACTCCATCACTTGGTCAGTCCAGATAACTCCTTCCTGATATTCCATGAAGTTTACCAGCGAAGCAGATTTGAACTTTTCAAGCAGTTCTTTCATCAGATCCGTACCAGATTGATAGTAGGAATCATACACAAGATACATGCCTTCAGCAGCCATTGTAGATCTGTAGAAATTAGAAGAAAGACGAAGGATTTTTGCAGAAAATTGCTCTAAAATTTCACAAGTGCTTTTGAATGTTTAGAGTGCGTAAAGAGCTACTTGACTGATCAGAAGAGGATTTATAGAGTTGGGGTTTTTCGGTTTCCGTGATATCCGTCAACCGTTAGATCCGTTTTTCTGTCAGTGCTGATCGTGCGGCGTCAGTTACGACTTTTCAAATTCAAAAGATATTTAGTGAAGAGCGGGAATATGTACCGCCCGACAGTTACTTATAAAAGCGTGTTTTGTATAAAACTTTTCAAGTAGTTCGCTTTTATTTAAGTGATCAGATGAGTATAATAAACACTTATCTGATGGACTACTGTCCTGATGACAATGCTGTTATCAGAGAATGCCAATAGCTGATAACCTTCCTCAGCTGTTTGTCAATCCAGCTAGATAAAGTAACTTTAATCTTCGATAGTTGAGTCTTCTGATGAAACATAACTTCAACTAACTGTCATTAACAAATTTCATCTTTAAATCAGAAGTACCGCTAGTCTTACACGTTCCCCCTGAGTTTAAGAATTCATAAGTTAACTAGTCTGTTGAAAGTTAATCCTTGAAGATAAATAAGATGAGTAAGCTGTTGAACTCTAGTCTTCTGATGAGTTCCCCCTCAGCTTATGCATCCAATTTTAATAATCCCAGTTCAGCTCTTAGAGTTGAGAACCTTGTTTCACTTAGAGGTTTTGTGAAGATGTCAGCAATCTGATTTTCAGTAAACACATATTCTATCAAGACATTTCCTTTCTCCACATGATCTCTAATAAAATGATGTTTGATCTCAATATGTTTAGTCCTTGAATGACTAGTAGTATTCTGAGTGAGACTGATGGCACTTGTATTGTCACAGTAGATTGGTATTCCACTGATTTTGATATTGTAATCTTCAAGTTGATGTTTCAACCATAAGATTTGTGCACAGCAAGCTCCAGCAGCTATATATTCAGCTTCAGCAGTAGATATAGAAACTGAGGTTTGCTTCTTACTCATCCATGAGATCAGACGACTACCTAAGAACTGACAGGCACCTCTTTTAGTCTCAGCAGCCAAACTTGCTGTTTTGACTAACCTCTTTTGCCTTTTGGCAGGAACCTCCTTTGGTTCCTCAATATCAGCTTCCTCAGGCTCACCAGCCTTCCTCTTTTGAACAGGCATGTACTTGGACAATGCCTTAGATTTATGAATCTCTTTTCCATTCTTCATATCACAACCCAGCTTTGACAGCAGATAGCTGAGTGTGATCCTGTGGTTGGTAGTGGGGCCTTTTCCTTTCTTATCATCAAGAAAGTCAGCTAATATGTACCAAACTATGATGGACCAGTTGATTTCCAATCCATAGTATATGGCAGCCATGATGCTGAACCTCTTCATGGTAACAGCATCTAGTGAGAATGTGCAGTTCTCAATAAGCTTGGACACCATATCAGCCATCCGCTGATATTCATCCTTCAGTTGCTTCTTCCTTATATTTCCAGATAACGTTTCTCCCTCTTTGGCGCAGATCGCCCAGAACTGTTGATGTTTGTCCTCTGTCAGCACAGTGACGTCATGTCGTCCTCTGTTAGGAAGCCCAAACGTCTCGTGAAGAACAGCAGGAGTGATAGTGATAGATTTGCCTCCCACTGAAGCCTTAATCTCCAGTTTGTTGTAGTCAGCTTTCGCAGAGTTGTAGTACTGCATCACTTGGTCAGTCCAGATAATTCCTTCGTGGTATTCCATGAAGTTTACCAGCGAAGCAGCTTTGAACTTTTCGAGCAGTTCTTTCATCAGATCCGTACCGGATTGGTAGTAAGAATCATAAACGAGAAACATACCTTCAGCGGCCATTGTAGATCTGTTGAAGGTTAGAAAAACAAAGGAAAGTATGCAGAAAATTTGCAGAAATTTCTCACAAGTGCTTTTGAATGCTTAGAGTGCGTAAAGAGCTACTCGACTGATCAGATAGGGATTTATAGAGTTGGGGTATCTTGAATTTCGTGATATCCACCAACCGTTAGATCCGTTTTTCTGTCAGTGCTGATCGTGCGGCGTCAGTTACGACTTTTCGAATTCAAAAGATATTTAATGAGGAGCGGGAATATGTACCGCCCAACAGTTACTTATAAAAGCGTGTTTTGAATATACGTTTTAAACAGTTCCGCTTTTATTAAAGTAATCAGATGAGTAACATAAATACTTATCTGATTGACTACTGTCCTGATGACAATGCTGTTATCAGAGAATGCCAATAGCTGATAACCTTCCTCAGCTGTTTGTCAATCCAGCTAGATAAAATAACTTCAATCTTCGATAGTTGAGTCTTCTGATGAAAACATAACTTCAACTAACTGTCATTAACAAATTTCATCTTTAATTCAGAAGTACCGCTAGTCTTACACGTTCCCCCTGAGTTTAAGAATTCATAAGTTAACTAGTCTGTTGAGAGTTAATCCTTGAAGATAATAACGAATTACTAAGCTGTTGAACTCCAGTCTTCTGATGAGTTCCCCCTCAGCTTATGCTTCCAAATTAAGTAGTCCTAGCTCAGCTCTTAGAGTTGAAAACCTTACTTCACTTAGAGGTTTAGTGAAGATATCAGCAATCTGATTATCAGTATGAACATACTCAATCATTACATTGCCTTTTTCCACATGATCTCTAATGAAATGATGCTTGATCTCAATATGTTTAGTCCTTGAATGACTTGTAGTGTTCTGAGTAAGTGAAATTGCACTTGTATTGTCACAGTAGATTGGAATTCCACTGATCTTGATGTTGTAGTCTTCTAGTTGATGTTTCAACCAAAGTATCTGTGCACAGCAAGCTCCAGCAGCTATATATTCAGCTTCCGCAGTAGATATAGAGACTGAGGTTTGCTTCTTACTCATCCATGAGATCAGACGACTGCCTAAGAACTGACAGGCACCTGTTGTGCTCTTCCTGTCAATCTTGCAACCAGCAAGGTCTGAATCTGAATAGCCAACTAGTTCAAATCCAGATTCTCTAGGATACCATAATCCCAATTCTTGAGTGCCTTTAACATACTTCAATATCCTCTTGGCAGCTAAGAGATGAGATTCTTTGGGGTTTGATTGAAATCTTGCACAGACTCCAACTGAGTACATTATATCAGGTCTACTTGCTGTTAGATACAACAATGAACCAATAATGCCCCTATATTTGGTTATGTCCACTGATTTGCCATCTTCATCTTTATCCAAACGAAGATTTGTAGACATAGGGATGGTAGCAGTAGAGCTAGTTTCCATACCAAATTTCTTGAACAGATCTCTTGTGTATTTAGCTTGGCTGATGAATATTCCATCAGGCAACTGTCTAACTTGCAATCCAAGAAAATAATTAAGTTCACCCATCATGCTCATTTCAAACTTATTCTGCATCAGCTTGGAGAACTTATCACACATCTGTTGGTTAGTTGAACCAAAAATAATATCGTCCACATATATTTGCACAAGTAATATATGATTTTCCCATTCAATTGTAAACAAGGTTTTATCTACCTTACCTTTACGAAATCCTTTAATTAAAAGAAAATCAGATAGGGTATCATACCATGCTCTTGGAGCCTGTTTCAGTCCATAAAGGGCTTTCTTCAGACGATATACTTTGTCCTCTTCTTGATAGACTTCAAATCCAGGAGGTTGTTCAACATATACTTCTTCTTGCAATTCTCCATTGAGAAAAGCAGACTTCACATCCATCTGATAGACAGTGAAGTTCTTGTGAGCAGCATAGGCTAGAAACAGTCTGATTGCTTCAAGTCTTGCTACTGGTGCAAAAGTTTCATTAAAGTCAATTCCTTCTTCTTGACAATAACCCTTGGCCACTAGTCTTGCTTTGTTTCTGGTGACAACACCATCTTCATTCATCTTATTCCTGAAAACCCACTTAGTGCCAATTACTCTTTGATGACTTGGTCTAGGAACTAAGTACCAGACTTCATTCCTTTCAAATTGATTCAACTCTTCTTGCATAGCTTCTATCCAGAAGGAATCATTGAGAGCTTCTTCAATTTGCTTGGGCTCTATTTGAGATAGAAATGTGACAAACATGGCATCTTGTGCAGCAGCTCTTCTTGTTTTCACTCTATCTAAAGGATCACCAATTACTAACTCAGGAGGGTGATTCTTGAGCCATCTGAGATCAGGTTGCAAATCAGGATGTTGTCCTCTGTCTTGATCTTGCAACACTACTGTTGGAGTTTCAGTAGTAGTCTGTTGAACATTTGCCGTCTGTTGAACAGTCTCTGGTCTGTCAGCTGTTTGCAACTCGTCTGTTAGACAATCAGCACTGTGATTTTGAACAGCACTTGAGTTTGCAGCTGAACTTAGATTAGGTAGTATGATGGGAACATATTCTTCATTTCTTCCAAGGTCCAACTTCTGTAAATCAGTAGATAGGTCTTGGTTTACAGTTTGATTCTTTTCAGAAGATTGACTTGGCTCATCAAATACTACATGGATAGATTCTTCTATTAGTAATGTTCTTTTGTTAAAAACTCTGTAAGCTTTACTAACAGATGAGTATCCTACAAAGACAGCTTCATCAGCCTTTTCTGCAAATGCAGTAAGGTGATTTTTCCCATTATTCAATACAAAACATTTACAACCAAAAATCTTAAAGTAATGAATGTTTGGTTTTCTGTTGTTCCAAACTTCATATGGAGTCTTGTTCTGATTTTTGTTGATCATACATCTGTTTTGGGTAAAGCATGCTGTATTTGTTGCTTCTGCCCAAAATCTTTGAGGCAGTTTAGCTTCAGCTATCATGGTTCTGACAGCTTCCTTTAGTGTTCTGTTTCTCCTTTCAGCAACACCATTCTGTTGAGGGGTTCTTGCAGCAGAATACTCATGATGTATTCCTTTTATGCTACAATATTCTTCAACAGTAGAGTTTGTGAACTCTGTCCCTCTATCTGATCTGATCTTCAATATTTTGATACTCTTCTCATTCTGGATCAGTTCCATCAGATTGGTAAGATGTTCCTTGGTTTCACTTTTCTTTTTCATGAAAATCACCCAAGTAAATCTTGAATAATCATCCACAACAGCTAGGCAGTATTTCTTTCCACCATTGCTGACTGGATCAATGAGTCCAAATAAGTCCATATGCAGTAGCTCCAATATCCTTCCAGAAGATTGGTGCTTCTTTTCTTTGAAAGATGACTTGATTTGTTTACCCTTCTGACAGGCGTCACAGAGCTTGTCTTTGCTCATGACTGTTTTTGGAATCCCTTCTACCAAATTATTCTTGATTAATCTGTTTATGGTCTTGAAGTTTAAATGATTCATTCTCTTGTGCCACAGCCAACTGACTTCACTTGGTGCAGATGCCACCAAACAAATACTTGAATTCCTGTCAGCAGAATTCCAGTCGACTATGTAGACATTTCCTTGTCGTCTTCCAGATAAAATTACCTTCTTTGTACCAATTTGTTCAACGTAGCACTTATCTGTTGAGAAGATGACTGAATATCCTTTGTCACAAAATTGACTTATGCTCAGCAGATTATATTTTAGGCCTTTAACATATGAGACGTCAGATATCTCTATGTTTCCCTTGATTAATCTTCCTTTAGCTTTAATCTTGCCTTCTTTGCTGTCTCCAAATGTAACACTTGGACCATCCACAGCAACTGCATCAGTCAGCTCATGTATGTTTCCACACATGTGTCTTGAACATCCACTGTCCAAGTACCAGATCTTCTCTACTTTACTCCTACTCCTAATCCTAACCTACAAAACAAAATAAAATTGTTTTAGGTACCCTTATTGAGAGGGTCCTGAAGGATTAGTTGCACCTTTGACAACCCAAGATGTTGAAGTCTTAGGTTTCTTAGGTTTCTGAGTTTTAGGAGCATGAACAGTTTCATTTTTATCATAGTTATCAGATAAGTCATGTTGATGATCAGTATGATATGAATAATGTTCATAAGCAGGGTAAGGTGCATGATAAGCAGGGTATGCATGCATTGGATGAGCAGGATAAGGTGCATAGTAGCTAGGAAATTGAGGTGCATGATACATAGGATGATATGCAGCAGGTTGCACATAATATGACTCATTTCCATACCAAGCATTTTGATTTTTCTTATTCTTATGCTTCTTTGGTTTACTAGGTGCTTGCTCAGTTGATTTTGACTTAGCTTTACCAACAGATTGGTTCAATTTAGCTTTATCAGCAGACTTCTTAGGACTCTGCTGTTTGGTCTTACTAGTCTGATTTCCTACACTAGGCTCTTTATTCTTTTTAGCCTTAGGAGATTTCTTCTCCTTTAACACATTCTCAGATGAGGTAGGTCTAGAAGTTTGAACATACAGAATGACCTTACTATTGTCAGCAGAAATGAATTTTTCAGTATGGTTCATCTCTAGTTTATCCTTTTCTAAAGGTGTCTCCTGTTTCTTAAATGTATGCATGGATGCCACAGTAGACTTATCATGAGACTCAATAACTTTCTCAAGTTCCATGATTTTTCCTTTATAAACCTCACATTCAGCTTTCAGAGATTCATGCTCTTGCTCAAGCTGTTTATATTCAGCTGATTCCCTTGGCTTTTCAGCTAAGAGTTTCAGTGAACTGTTTTGCTCTTTTAGCAGAATCATCTCTTCCTTAAGCTTTTTATATGCTTCAGCAATACCAGTATTGTTAAGCATCATTTGTTCAAATGAATTAAATAATTCATCATTAAGAGGAGTTACCTCATCCTCAGAGTCATCAGAGTCCTTTGCCATCAGGCACAGGAGAGCAGGTTTTTCTTCATCAGAAGATTCTTCATCAGACGAGTCTGAATCTGAATCAGAAGAGTAGACAGCAGCAAGTTTTTCTGCTTCCGCCATCATTGCCTTGCCTCTCTGATGCTTTCTTTCTTTTCTCATTTTCTTCTCCTCTTCAGTGTACTTCTCTGCTTTTGGATATGGGCAATCTTTAATGAAGTGTCCCAATTTCCTGCAGTTGTAACACATTAGTTTTGATTTATAATCATCTTTTTCTTGAGAAGAAAAGTTAGGTTTAGAAGTAGAAGCATTGTTGTATTTGTTCTTCATTTTTCTTTTGTAGAACTTCTTGAAATTGTTCATCAACAGTGCAACGTCTCCAGCAGTGTACTCCTTTTTGTTGAGTATTGTGGCTTCATCAGATGAGTCCACATCTTTGCTTTTGTAGGCTGGTCTTCTTGGATTTTCAGCAGCAACCAGGGCAGCTGTGGGACTTGAAGTTGAGGTTTCTTCAACACCCATTCTTGGCAGTTTATACTCATACGCCTTGAGTACTGAGAACAGCTCTGTAAGAGAAATCTTGCCCAGATCTCTTGATTCTTCCATTGCTGTCACCTTCATATTGAACTTTGGAGGTAGAGCCTTCAGAACTCTAACGGTTATCTCTTTGTCTGTGAAGGTTTTTCCAAGCTTTAGAACTTCATTCAACGTCCTTGTGAACCTTGTATCCATCTGATCAATGGTTTCCGCAGACTTCATCTTGAAGTTATCCAGCTCTTCCAGAGCAACACTCAGCTGATGCTCCTTAATGGCATCGTTTCCTTCGCTCATGTCATGAACCTTATCCCACATCTCCTTTGCAGTTTTGCAATGCTTGACTTTGTCAAACCGATCATTATCCAGGGCTTTGGTCATGATGAATCTTCCGACTTTGTCCAGGTTGAACAGCTTTATTTCTTCTGCTGTCATTTCTGTCAAGTCTTTTTCTACCACCATTTGAGCTTCATCTACGATGATGGTCTTGGTGAATTTGAATGGACCTTTAATGATACATGTGTACATGTTGTCATTGTAGGCTGCTAGAAAGATTTCCATTCTAATCTTCCAGTCCTCAAAGGACATACCAGCAATGTGGGGTACATGGCTGATACAATCCATTTTTCAAAAAGTTTTTATTTTTCAAAAAAATGCTCTTTTGAAAAGTTTTGAAAACCTTTGAAAAACACTTGGATCAAGCTCGTTGATCAGGCAGCTGATTCTAATGAACCACCTGCTCTGATACCACTTGTTGGTCCCAAGTGGTCAGAAGAGGTTTAGAGGGGGGGGGGGGGTGAATAAACCTCTTTAAAAATTTTCTCCAATTTTAACTTTAAAACTTTACCCTTACTTAACAGACTAAGCTGATCAGATTAGTAAGTTACAATTCTGTTCGCGAACAAATCTTTGAACAGTCTTGTTGACCACTCGTCTGATGGTTACTTAGCTGATTTTACAGAAATCAGTTTTAATATTTAGAGTACTTGCAGCGGATTTTCAAAGTGTTTTTCACAAGTAATCTTAGCAGTTTGAAAAGTGTTTCCTCAGTTTTATAAACTCCTTTTGATTCTTTTTCAAACAGTTAACTCAATGTGTTTTTATGAAAACAGAAGATATGCAGATTTAAAAGCAATGTAAAAACACAAGTAATTTTTATAGTGGTTATATGGATTTGAATATCCTTTAGTCCACTCTTCCAAGTCACAGAGATCTTGGGTTATACTATAATCACAAAGTTTACAGTATACTCTGCTTGCGTCGAACAACAAATGAAACGACCACAAGTTCGCAATAGGAAATCACACAGAAAACCTATCCTCTGAAGTTTGATCACTCACAAAGATGGATCACAACTCCGCACAACACTCTTGTTTACAAAATCACTCAGAAGATGTATTTTTCTTGATTCTTCAACTCTGCTTTCGTCAACAAATGACTCAGCTGATGAGTGAGCTGTTCTTGAGACTTAAAGAATTCTGCTTCGGAAATTTTTCTCAGAAAGTGTGTTGCTTCCTTCTTCTTCGTCTCTTTCAGCTATTTATACTTGAGGATTGAAAAATGTCCGTTGAAGAAAGACAGGTTTCAAATTCCTCGAGTACTGGTCCTTAAAATCCGCGAACGGCTCTTTTGCAGTCTGTCCGTACTGTGAACAGTACTTTCTGCAGGCAGCATTAAATGCACTCAGCTGATGCGAAGCTTTTCTTCAATCATTTGTCTTAAATATCCTCGTACTTCAGCATTTATTACACCAAAGGGCATTTATTACCGTTGGGAACACTTCATGATCTTTTTCACTTGGCTGACGAAAGTACAAGTCTGATGGTGAACTCGGCTGATCTCAGACTTGAGCAAATCTGATTTGAGTCGGCTGATCTTCACTAGTCTGATAACTTTACTTCAGCAGATCAGAAGTCTTGGACCTTGAAACTTTGACTCTTCTGATGTCTTCGTTACTTAGTCAAAATTCCTTGATAAGTTTATCAGCTAAGTTACTCCATACTTAGCCAATTTTGAAGTTTTGGAATGCATCAAAACCTCCCTTATCAAACTTTCTTTAGTGCCTTCATCTTCATCCTTATCCAACAGTGTAACACCAATATTTGCTACAAATTGAAAATTTAGACTATGAATAAATAAATTCCAAAGCCAAATTCAATCAACAAAGAGAATAAAATTTTCCCCTTGCAATACAATAATATTTCAACTATGTCTGGTGGGGTGCGCCAGGCCAAGGCAATAGTGCAACACCAAGGCAACGCTCTAGAACCCAAGCAGCAAGCTACTTCGATGGACTCTCCCACTAAAAAAATTAATTTAATATCGTGTGAGTCAATGACTCACATATCAGATATTAAACTGATAAGAACAGATACTACACTTGATCTTAGCCAAAAGGCCGAGAAAGGTATGCTTATTACGGTCCTTCATTTCTCCTTTTGTATTTCTTATGTCTATTGGCAGTTACTTTGTGTTTTCAATGTGGGATTGACCAGTATGAGTTTTTAGCTTATTCTACTGGCTTAAGAATGCATCTTGAGAAAATATATTTTACTCCATATGATATTCTTAATTAAATCTATAAAAAAATATAGAAACCATAAGATAAAAATAAAAAAATGGGGAAAAAATAGCATACCCATCAGTGTTTTGGGGAACCTGCATTGTCCAACAAACTTCAGCTGGAAACTGTGCAACAATCAACTGCCAAGATTATCAAGACTGAAATTGACAGTTTTCCTATACCTCAAGACAATTCCTTGCAGTTAGTGCACAGCCTAAATGACATGAACAGAAATGTAGAAGATGTGAAGGCTGATGTAGATCACCTTCATACTGCATTAAAAAGAGCTGAGCAAAAGATAGCTGACTTAACTGCAACCTTCATCAAAGTCAGTGAAGAAGAGAAGTCCATAAATGTTGGCTTGCTGCAGGAACTTCAGAAAGCTGGAGATGTTATTCATGAAGAACTTTCAACCATGCAAATCAACATTGACTGCTGCAATGACAAAACTGACACCATCAGCACTGATATTCATCACTTAACTGCAAGTCATGATGTAGTTAATCAGAATCTGAAAGCTTTATGTGCGGAGATGAAGATTCCTACAGTTGCTCTCAACCCTGCTGCTGAACCTTCCAATGTCATCAAATCTGATGATGACAAAAAGGGGGAAGATAAAAGGGAAGAATCAGCTAAGGAAAATGCTGTTGCTGCTGCTGCTGACGAAGCTAAAGAGACTAAAGAAACTACTGACAAGACTGAAAAACTTGGAAAGGTAGAAGAAAAAGAGAAGACTGAAGAAGAACCTACCAAGTACAAGAACACTGAATCAGCCAGGAAGGCAATGGAGCTTTTGAAGGAGCAGCAACTTAAAGAAAAGATGGATGCTGCCAAAGCAAACATTCTCCTGGATGAGGAAGCTGATGAAGATGAAGAAGAAGACGATGAAGAGTCTTCTTATGAATATGAAGAAGTGTTAGAAGGATCTGATGAAGAAGCTGATAGTTAGAACTTTTAAACATCTTTTGTAATCAGTTTACTTTATCTGTTCTTCAGACATCTTATCTGAAAACTTGTACTTGTAATATTTGCATTATCAATAAAAGTCAAGTTTTTCCAACATATCATTTTCTATCTCAGAAAATTTTTGAGGATTACAATCTTTAGCATAGGTTTTAACAGGTACTTAGCTGAAGTATTGTCATCATCAAAAAGGGGGAAATTGTTGGATAAGGATGAAGATGAAGAACACTGAAGACATTTTGATAAGGGAGGTTTTGAAGGATTCCAAAACTTCAAATTTGGCTAAGTATGGATTAACTTAGCTGATATCCCCTTGAAGAAATTTTGACTAAGTAAAGAAGACATCAGAAGAGTCAAATTTCAAAGTCCAAGACTTCTGATCTGCTGAAGGAAAGATATCAGACTGATGAAGATCAGCCGACTCAAATCAGATTTGTTCACGTTTGAGATCAGCTTAGTTCGCCATCAGACTTGCACATCCGTCAGCCAAGTGGAAAGGATCATAAAGTCTTCCCAACGGTAATAAATGCCCCTGGGAGTAATAAATGCTGAAGTACAAGGTTATTAAAGACAGATGATTGAAGAAATGCTTCGCATCTGCTGGGTGCATTTAATGCTGACTGCAGAATAGTACTGTTGACAGTACGGACAGACTGCAAAAGAGCCGTTCGCGGAAACTAAGGACCAGTACTCGAGGAATTTGAATCTTGTCTCTCTTCAACGGACATTTTTCAAACCTCAAGTATAAATAGCTGAAAGAGACGAAGAGAAGAAATATACAACACAATTTCTGAGAGAATTTTCGAAGCAGAACTCTTTAAGTCTCAAGAACAGCTCACTCATCAGCATAGTCATTTGTTGACGAAAAGCGAAGTTGAAGAACAAAGCTAAATACATCTTCTGAGTGATTTTGTAAAACAGAGTGTTGTGAGAAGTAGATATCCATCTTAGTGAGTGATATTACTTCAGAGAGTAGGATTTCTTTGTGATTTCTTACTGCGCACTTACGGCCTGTTCATTTGTTGTTAGGCGTAAGCAGAGTATACTGGTTACTGTGTGTTTCTAGTATAACCCAAGATCTTTGTGACTTGGAAGAGTGGACTAAAGGATATTTACATCCATATAACCACTATAAAAATTACTTGTGTTTTTATTTGCATTTTTACTTGCATATTTCAAGACTACATAAAACACTTTACTTAACTGTTTGAAAAAGACTTAAAAGAAGTTTATAAAACTGGGGAAACATTTTTCAAACTACTGGGAATACTTGTGAAAAACACTTTGAAAATTCGCTGCAAGTACTCTAAGTATTAAAACTGATTTTGACGAAATCAGCTAAGTACCTATCAGTTTAGTGGTCTACGAAGCTGTTCAAAGATTTGTTCGCGATCAGCCGAGGAACCTACTGTTGATAACAGCTTAGTCTGTTTAAGTTAACAAAAAGGTTTTAAAGTTAAAAATTGCAAAAAGTTTAGAGGTCTATTCACCCCCCCCTCTAGACCTCATCTGACCACTTGGGACCAACACAAGCTCTCGGAGTTATCCGGTTGACGTTATCTCGCAATGTCGCTTTTAACATAGCGAAGGAAAAGACCACGACAGGTCTTATGAAGGCACTCTCAAATATGTACGAGAAACCTTCGGCCTCAAATAAAGTGCATTGAATGAGGCGGTTATTTAATTTGCGGATTATCGTAGGGGCATCGGTGGCCCAACATCTCAATGAACTCAGTACAATCACGACCCAGTTGAGTTCGGTCAAGATTGAGTTTGACGATGAAGTACAGGCGTTGTTACTTTTGTCCTCCCTTCCAGAAAGTTGGAATGCTACGGTCATGGTTGTGAGTAGCTCGTCGGGAAGCAATAAGTTAAAATTCAACGATGTACGTGATCTCGTTCTAAACGAAGAGATCAGGAGGAGAGAGTCAGTCGAAACTTTGACCCCTCTGCTTTGTCGACGGGGTCGAGAGGCCGATCGACAAACAACAATCGTGGAAGATCAAACCACCGAGGAAGATCAAAGAATGGGAGATCCAGATCGAGAAATCCCAGCAATTTCGGAAACTCAAAGACTGTTGAGTGTTGGAATTGCGAAAAGGTCGGACACTACAAAAATCAGTGCAGAAGTGCACTGAAGAATAAAACGGCGAAGATCGAAGCTAATGTTGCATCGACATCAACACAAGATGATGTGTTGATATGCTCTTTGGAGAGCAAGGAAGAGTCTTGGGTGTTAGACTCTGGAGCATCATTCACGCTACTTCGCAGAAAAGACTCTTTGGGGAGTACGTGTCTGGAAACCTTGGTAAGGTATATCTTGGCGATGACCAACCTTGTGATATTGTTGGTTCTGCTTTCAGTTCTTCCTTCAGCTCCTCTTTCAGCTTTGTCAGCTGCTGGTTATGCTTCTCTTCCAGTTCCTTTACTGAGTTCTCCATCAGCATCTGGAAAGCTTCTATCAGTGATGAGCGTTCATCACCTGATGAAGCAGAAGCAACAGCTTCCTTTTCTTCAGTCTCCTGGTGGACAGGAACTTCATTCATCTCAGTCTCCTGATCAGCTTCGGTTGCCTTAGCATTCCACTCAAGTGCTAAGGGTTCATCAGCTTTCTTTTGCTCATCAGTGACATCATCATAGAACATATTAGTGACTGTGCCATCATCATTGAAGCAGGTTGTCTGACGTATTTGCCTAACAATGATCCAAGGGTTCACAAAAGCATTATTTCCCTTGGGCACTTCACTATATTCCTTCACTTCCTTGCCAAAAATTATTTGCTGAATACTTGGCAGCTGAGGCAAGTCGCTTGAGCATCCCTGCTGATATCTTGACCTTTTTGCCCATCTCTTCAAGGCGGTCATAACAGCAAAGTTGATTGCCCTTTCTTCAGCATTCTCAGACTTTCTTCTTCTATCAGGCAAGGTGTTCTGAATAATTTTGGCCTCCTCCAGTGCAAATTCTTTTGCATATTGATGCATGACATCTCTGACATAACTGGGATCCAAAGCCTTCTGAATGGAGTCTGTCTTTAACCAATTTAGAACCCATTGTTCTTCATCAGCTAACTCCTTCAGACTTTGAAGTTCTGCTATAGATCTGTTCAGCCTGTTGTCTCTCCATCTGATGTATCTAGGCTTTTCTTGGGTGAACAGCGTCTTTAGCATAAGCTTCTGGTCATAGTACGCCAAGGACTTCTCAAATCTCTTGAAGAGCTCCTTATCAGCATAGACAATTTCAAAGGCTCTTCTCACTTCATATTTATCCTTTGACTTGACCTTTGCAGCAGGCATCTTAGGCTTTTTCTCTTTGTCTTCATCTTTGCCTTCGCCAATTTTAATGCCTCCTCCGTGAACAGGTCCATGAGCATCAGTCTTGCTGAGCTCAATGACCAAGGCCAGTTCAGCATCCTCAGCAGCTTTTCTTTCTGCCTCAGACATTTTCCTTCGTGCCTCATCCTTTGCCTCTTGAACTTTGCTCAGTTCAAGTGCCTTCTTCTCCTCCAACTCATCCTGTTTTCTCTGTTCAGCTTCTTCCCTTTTCTTTTTGTCAGCTTTAGAGACCTTCTTTCTCTTAAGCACAATTTTTCTTTTTCCTTTATCAGCTGGAGCAGGGGCTGGACCAGCAGATGAGATAGGTGCAACAGCAATAGGATGGATGATCATAACATCTGGATCATCATGAGGTCTGGCAGCCTCAACTGTTGGTTTGGCTTGAGTCATCTGTTGCTCATCAGATTGTTTAGCAGCAGAAGCCTCATCAGCTCCAACAGGTCTTTCAGCAGATGCAGGACTTTGTCTTACTAAGTTGTCCAACTCAGTAGGCTTTTCAATGAATGTCATCTGCTTCCTTGCTGACTTCTTTGATAAACCCTGAATGGGTCTTGAAGCAGCAGTGTCTTTTTGGTGACTCCTTGTCCTGTGAGAGACATTCCCAGCAGGCATTTCAGCAGAAGGAGTCCTGGAAGGTGATGCAGGAGACATTCCCCTTACATCAGCAGTGGTCTGACTTATGATTTGATCAACAGCAATGTCAGCCACATTCTTTACTTTCTTAGGAACCTTCTCCATTGGTTGATCAACAACCTTCTTCGTCTTTGTCTCAACAGCTAAGTCAGCTGTTTTGACTAGTCTCCGTTTCCTCTTGGCAGAAACCTCCTTTGGTTCCTCATCTTCATCTTCTTCAGGCTCATCAGCCTTTCTCTTCAGAACAGGCAAGTACTTGGACATTGCCTTAGATTTATGGATCTCCTTTCCATTCGTCATAACACATCCCAGTTTTGACAGCAAGTAACTGAGTGTGATCCTGTGGTTGGTTTGAGGAGTTTTCCCTTTCTTGACCTCAAGAAAACCAGCCAAGATGTGCCAGACTATAATGGACCAGTTGATTTCCAGCCCAGAGTAAATGGCAGCCATGATGCTGAAACGCTTCATTGGAACAACATCTAGAGAGAAGGTGCAGTTTTCAATCAGTTTTGCAACCATATCAGCCATCCGCTGATATTCGTCCTTCAGTTGTTTCTTTTTAATGTTGCCAGACAATATTTCTCCCTCTTTGGCGCACATCGCCCAGAATTGTTGATGCCTATCTTCTGTCAACACAGTGACGTCGTGTCGTCCACTGTTAGGAAGACCAAACGTTTCGTGAAGAACAACAGGTGTAATGACCACAGATTTGTCTCCGACTGTAGCCTTGATTTCCAAAGCAGAGAAATCAGCAGTTGCGGTTTTGTAGTACTCCATTACTTGATCTGTCCAGATTATTCCTTCATTATACTCCATGAAGTTAACCAGCAAGGCAGATTTGAACTTTTCCAGCAGTTCCTTCATCAAATCCGTTCCAGACTGATAGTACGACTCATACACTAAGAACATACCTTCAGCGGCCATCGTAATCTGTTTGAGAGGTTAGAGAAACAAGAGAAGATTTGCAGAAAGATTGCAAGTATTTTCTCACAAGTGCTTTTGAATCTATATTTTGGAAAACATGCGAAAAAATTTCCTAGTGATATTTATTTTACAAATTACAATTTTGTTTTACAAATTGTTGCACGAAATTACCAAAAAAAAAATAGAATTACTCCTTCCCCTACCACCCACTAGTAGGGATGGCGGGGGTCGGGTAATTCGGGATTTGAGTATTTCGGGTAGGGTAACAGACTTGATGGGTGTTGATTTTTACACAAAATCAGTCCTATTTAGGTGGACACCCAAAATTTTCGGGTATCCGCCTTTTCTGATTCGGGTAACCCTATATATATATATGGAATATCACGAGGGTTTGGTGTGGACTGATCAAGTCCTGGAGTATTACCGTACGGCGAATGTCTATTTCACCACTCAGGAGATCAAGGCAACAGTCGGAGGTAAATCTATTGTTATTACCCCTGTTTTGCTTCACGAAACGTTTGGACTTCCGAACAGAGGACGACATGACGTCACTGTTCTGACTGAGGAGATGCATCAACAATTCTGGGCAATCTGTGCCAAAGAAGGTGAAATGTTGACTGGCAACATTAAGAAGAAGCAACTGAAGGATGAGTATCAGCGGATGGCTGATATGGTTTGTAAGCTGATAGAAAATTGTACTTTTTCGCTGCATGTTGTTACAATGAAGAGGTTCATCATCATGACTGCCATTTACTATGGATTAGAGGTCAACTGGTTTGTGGTTATTTGGTATATCTTGGCTAACTTCCACGAGAAGAAGAAGAACAAAGGCCCCCAGACCAACCATATGATTACTTTAAGCTATCTGTTATTCAAGATGGGCTGTGACATGACCAATGGGAAGGAGATACATGCTGGAAAGGCAATGTCCAAGTACTTGCCTGTTCTAAAAAGAAAAGCTGACGAGGCTGATGTAGAGGAAGAAGCTGAGGAACCAAAGGAGGTTCCTGCCAAAAGGCCTAAGAGATTGGTTAAAACAGCTCAGCTTGCTGTTGAGACCCAAAAGAAGAAGGCTGAAGAGCCTAAGGAGAAGGCTCCCAAGAAAATAAAGAAGGTGTCTGATATTGAAGCTGATAAGATTTTAAATCAAACTACTGCTGATGTCAGGAACATGTCTCTTGCATTATCTTCAAAGACTCCATCAGCTGAGGTTCCTGATGAGATGGTTGCTCATAGGACCAGGAGTCAATTAAAAGATGCAGTTGCTTCCCAACCTATTCAAGGGAGAAGACCAAGAAAGACAGTCAGGAAACAAATGACTTTTGTTGAAGAACCTACTGAACTGTCAGACTTAGTAAGAAAAAGCCCTCAATCAGCAGAGAGGCCTGTTGGAGCTGATGAAGAGTCTGCTAAGGAAAAGAAAGTTGCTAATCAGACTGACCATCAGATTACTTCCCCAAAACCAACAGATGAGGTTATTCAACCTCAAGATAATCCAGAAGTGATGATCATCGAACCAATAACAGTTGCACCTCTTGCATCTGCTGGTCCTGTTCCTGCTCCAGCTGATAAAGGAAAGAGAAAGATAGTCTTCAAGAAGAAGAAGATATCTACTGCTGATAAAAGGAAGAGAGCAGAAGCTGAGCAAAGAAAGAGAGATGAACAGGAGGAACAACAAGCCATTGAACTCAGCAAGATTCAAGCAGAAAAAGATGAACAAGGAAGGAAAATGTCTGAAGCAAAGCTGAAGGCTGCTGAAGATGCTGAAGTTGCTATGGTGATTGAGCTAAGCAAGAAAGATTCCCATGGTCCTGAACATGCTGGAGGGATCAAAATTGGAGAATCTTTGCAGGCTAAGAAGAAGATGCCTGCTGGCATGGCCAAGGAGAATGAAAAATTTGAAGTAAGGAGGTCCTTTCAGATTATCAATGCTGACAAGTCTATTTTCAACAGGTTTGAGAAAAGACTAGAATACTATGATCAGAAGCTGATGCTCAAGACCTTATTCACTCAAGAGAAGAAAAGATACATGCAATGGAGAGATTACAAAGTGAATAGATCAGTTGAAAAGCTTCAAGCTTGGAAGGAGTCTGCTGAAGAAGAGAGATGGGTTCTTCAGTGGCTAAAAACTACTTCAATAACAAAGGCCTTGGACCCTGATTATGTCAGGGATGTCATGCATCAGTATGCAAGGGAGTTTGCACCAGTGAGGCCGATTTGAACTTCTCCAGTAGTTCTTTCATCAAATCAGTACCAGATTGGTAATAGGACTCGTACACCAAGTACGTACCCTCAGCCTTTGATTCTTGACCAGATGCCATCTCGATTATGTTGATTGTTAGTGAAAGAAGAAATTTGAAGAAAATCGCAAGTATTTTTCTCACAAGTGCTCTCTGAATATTTTGGTGCGTAAAGAGCAACTGAGCTGATCAGATCTGGATTTATAGAGTTAGGGTATTTCGGTTTCCGTGATACCAGCTAACCGTTAGATCCGTTTCTGTCAGTTCTGATCGTGCGGCATCAATTGCGCCATTTCAAATTCAAATCGCATTTAGTGAGGAGCGGGAATATGTACTGCCCTTTTCTCACTTGTAAAAGCATGTTTTTAAATAAAACGTTTTAAAAAGCAAGCTTTTATACAGTTGATCAGACGAGTAAAATAAATACTTATCTGATGGGACTACTGTACTGTTGACAGATTGTTATTAGTGAAAGCCAATAGCTGCTAACATTCCTCGGCTGTTTGTCAATCCAGCTAGGTAATAAATCTTCAGTCATCAAGCTTTAATTCTTCTAATGAAAACATAACTTCAACTAACTTTCATCAACAAATTTCATCTTTTAATCAGAAGTACCGCTAGTCTTACACGTTCCCCCTGACTTTAATAATCCATAAGTTAACTAGTCTGTTGAGAGTTAACCTTAAAGATAGTAAGTTGATGAGTAAGCTGATGAAATCCATAAGTTAACTAGTCTGTTGAGAGTTAACCTTGAAGATGGTAAGCTAATGAGTAAGCTGATGAACTTCGGTCTTCTAATAAGTTCCCCCTCAGCTTATGCATCCAACTTTAACAATCCCAGTTCATCTCTTAGAGTTGAAAACCTTGTCTCACTTAGAGGTTTTGTGAAGATGTCAGCAATCTGATTTTCAGTGAAAACATACTCAATAATGACATTTCCTTTCTCCACATGATCTCTAATGAAGTGATGCTTGATCTCAATATGTTTAGTCCTTGAATGACTTGTAGTGTTTTGAGTAAGACTGATTGCACTTGTGTTGTCACAGTAGATAGGCATTTCACTGATTTTGATGTTATAATCCTCTGGTTGATGCTTCAACCATAATATCTGTGCACAACATGCTCCAGCAGCTATGTATTCAGCTTCAGCAGTAGATATGGATACTGAAGTCTGTTTCTTACTCATCCAGGAGATCAGACGACTACCTAAGAACTGACATGCACTTGTTGTGCTCTTCCTATCAATCTTGCAGCCAGCAAGGTCAGAATCTGAATATCCAATAAGCTCAAATCCAGACTCTCAAGGGTACCATAATCCCAAATCTTCAGTGCCTTTAAGATACTTAAGTATTCTCTTGGCAGCTAAGAGGTGAGATTCCTTAGGATTTGATTGATATCTCGCACAAACCCCAACATAGTACATAATATCAGGTCTGCTAGCAGTTAAGTATAACAGTGACCCAATAATATCTCTGTATTTTGCTTGGTTGATGAAGATTCCATCAGGCAACTGTCTAACTTGCAAACCAAGAAAATAATTAAGTTCTCCCATCATGCTCATTTCAAACTTATTCTGCATCAGCTTTGAGAACTTATCACACATCTGTTGATTAGTTGAACCAAAAATAATATCGTCCACATATATTTGCACAAGCAAAATATGTTCTTCCCATTCAATAGTGAACAAGGTCTTGTCTACCTTACCTTTACGAAATCCCTTAATTAAAAGAAAATCAGATAGGGTATCATACCATGCTCTTGGAGCTTGTTTTAGTCCATAAAGAGCTTTCTTCAGACGATACACCTTGTCTTCTTCATTGTATGCTTCAAATCCAGGTGGTTGTTCAACATACACTTCTTCTTGCAATTCTCCATTGAGAAAAGCTGATTTCACATCCATTTGATAGACTGTGAAATTCTTGTGAGCAACATAGGCAAGAAAGAGTCTGATTGTCTCTAATCTTGCTACTAGTGCAAAAGTTTCATCAAGTCAATACCTTCTTCTTCGCAATAACCCTTGGCAACTAATCTTGCTTTGTTTCTGGTGACAACACCATCTTCATTCATTTTGTTCCTGAATACCCACTTAGTGCCAATTACCCTTTGATGACTTGGTCTAGGAACTAAGTACCAAACCTTGTTCCTTTCAAATTGATTTAGCTCTTCTTGCATAGCCTCAATCCAGTGTGAGTCACTTAGAGCTTCTTCAATCTGCTTAGGCTATATTTGAGATAGGAAGCTGACAAACATTGCATCACTTACAACAGCTCTCCTTGTCTTCAATCTATCCAAATGATCACCAATCACCAGCTCTGGTAGGTGATTCTTGAGCCATCTAAGATCAGGTTACAAATCCGGATGTTGTCATCTGTTTTGATCTTGCAGCACTACTGTTGGAGTCCCAGTAGTAGTCTGTTGAACATTTGTTGTCTGTTGAACAGTCTCTGGTCTGTCAGCTGTTTGCAACTCGTCTGTTAGACTATCAGCACTGTGATTTTGAACAGCACTTGAGTAAGCAGCTGGGTTGAGATCAGGTAGTATGATGGGAACATATTCTTCATTCTTATCAACATTCAATTTCTGAAAATCAGTAGACAGATCTTGATTAGTACTTTGATTCTTTTAAGAAGATTGATTTGGCTCATCAAATACTACATGAATGGATTCCTCTATAAGTAAAGTTCTTTTGTTAAAGACTCTGTAAGCTTTACTAACAGTAGAGTATCCTACAAAAACAGCTTCATCAGCCTTTTCTGCAAAAGTAGTAAGGTGTTTTTTCCCATTATTTAAAACAAAGCATTTAGAACCAAAAATCTTGAAGTAATGAATGTTTGGCTTCCTGTTGTTCCAAACTTCATATGGAGTCTTTTTTTGGTGCTTGTTGATCATGCATCTGTTTTGGGTAAAACACGCTGTATTTGTTGCCTCTGCCTAAAATCTTTGAGGTAGCTTGGCTTCAGCTATCATTGTCCTGGTAGCTTCTTTAAGAGTTCTGTTTCTCCTTTCAGCAACTCCATTCTGTTGAGGGGTTCTGGCAGCAGAGTACTCATGGCTGATTCCTCTGACATTACAATACTCTTCAACTGTAGAGTTTGTAAACTCAGTCCCTCTATCTGATCTGATCTTCAATATCTTCATGCTCTTTTCATTCTGGATCAGTTCCATCAGATTTGTAAGATGTTCCTTGGTCTCACTTTTCTTCTTCATGAAGATCACCCAAGTATATCTTCAAAAATCATCCACAACAGCTAGGCAATATTTCTTTCCACCATTGCTGACTGGATCAATGTGATGAGTGTGTTTTTGGTGGATTATAGTATTTAGAATAATCGAGTGATGAGGTATCGGTTTTAACACAACTCTTCAATGAGAAGATAGGTTGATCGATCAAATCTCTCTTCTATTTGTTATCGGGGATCGAAACCTTCAATCAAAGACAACCAACTCAGGTTAGTGCCGGTGGTTACCCGTCGATAACCCTCCGATGCTTAAGTAAGTGTCGAGTTCGAGATGGTTGAAATAGGTAGTTATTATTCGGGAGAGAGAATGCATACCTTTTCTATAATTAATGAGGGCTATTTATAGTTTTTCGCACGGGTTAATGGATTGGATCCTGCCAAGACCTTTCGGTTTCGGCGGATGGGTTGTGAATAGACATTTTAGGTCAGGATCGGATCTTCTGTATTCGATTCGACCCTTATGAGTAAATGGTACAGCATGTGTCCATATTATCGACGTTGATAGGCGACATATTGATAAGGGGATGAATAGGTATCTTCATCTGATTATGTCGACGTAAGTCGACGTCTCTCGATGTCCTCAAAGTATTTTATATCGATACAATATGAGTAATAGATCTTTGTCGAAGACCTGGTAATCGAATGTCGACATGGACTTGTGATCGACGAAGACTTGGTACATCAAGAGTCCCCCCAAGTTCTAGAGTTCGAGTGAAGGTCGAAGTCTGGAAGTTAATGCTTTTCGGTGGTGTTTTAATTTTTTGAACGTAGTATAGTGGTAGTCCCCCAAGTTCTAGGGTTCGAGTGAAGGTCGAAGTCTGGAAGTTAATGCTTTTCGGTCTGCCATATGTATTGCCAAACAGGCCTTTATATATTCCAAACAATTTTGCGCGATAATTTTGAAGAGTCTGCTTTGGCGGCAATCTCTTATATAGGCGAGGAGATGAAATGTCGCGTCGTAATTGGGGAGGTATGCGAAGAGTCACGTCCTTTAGAGGGTTAATCTCGTAATTTACTGAAGGGGTGTAAAGCGGTATTTACCTTCCCTATATATAGGTCGTTGTTACTGTAAACGATTTCATCTTACAGTGAAAATTATCTCTCGGAGCCTGGTGTCGATATCGATATAGTCATTTGATAGTATAAGTCGTCCTATCTTACATAAGAAGGAACGAGATCATAAGATGTCGGAAGCGCCTTTAAGTCCAGATGTTAACGAGGTGTTCAACGAACAAGTCGATGTCGATGACGGGGATGGGGAAGATTCGGGTAACGACGAGAATGTTCGACAATATCATACCGAGGAGGCGTATTATGAATTTCAGCCCGGAGGTCATAAAAGATCAGCCGCTGCTATGTTGTCTGCTTTCTCGATACCACCAGGCTGGAGCTTAACAATTATCGAAAAAGACGCCGGAATGCACGAACCCCCGCCTGGTAGTTTCGCTATTCATGAAGCGTCGATGGAGCTAGGGTTTCGAGTACCAATAGCTACAGAATTAGCGGACATTTTGAATTCTCTTGGTGTGCGGCCGACTCAGATCGTGCCGAATGGATTGGCGATGATAATCGCGTTTATCGTCGTCATGAAAGCCTTGGGAGAGTACGCTTCTTTCGGGAATTTCTGGCATTTGTTCAAGGTGAGCGGGTCGCCGAAGTCGGGTACTGGTTTTTACCAAGTAAAATCTCGACAGAATCTAAGTTTTCTGACTAATGCCAGAAGTTCTCATGGGAAAGGATGGAAGTCGAGGTTTTTTTTCTCAAACCTCCCGTCGACACGGCCCTGAATGTGCATTCCCCTTGGCGTACAGGTCCTATTTCGATTCTTGACCCTCCGAGGCTTGGGTTTAGGAAGGGTTTTCTCAACGGTTTATCGATGTGGAACTTGGACGTCAACAAATTGATAGAAGAACCCCGGCTTCGAGCATGTATGCTGACGAAGTCGACCAGGGAAGATAACGACCCACGTTTGGGTAAGCAATCAATATCCATACAATTCGTGGTTTCCTATATTCATGTTTTAGTAATTCTTCTTTATTTTTCATATCTTAGCTGAGGTGTTGACTGGGGTTGTAGTGCCCCCGAAGTGAAACAAGCAAAATATTGTGACGATAGGTCAGTCGAGTCATGGTGTGCAGAGTCAAGGGACCCTCTCGAGAGGGCAATATGTTGGGGATGCTCGGTGGATATCGAGAGGGGAGGGCTCCGCAGTTCGTCGAGAGGAAATAAAAAGGGGTAAAAGACAGAGGGTCGAAGACGTCGGTGAACCAGTTGTCGATGATCCTGAGGCTCCCGTTCAACCTCTTCGAGAGGGAAAGAGGATCAATTCTCTATATTTGTCGGAGGATGTGGACCTCATTTGGGACTTGTCCGAATGGCTGGGTTCACAATTATCTCATCCTGCCCAGTTGAATGATGATACCAGTGTTTTGACCGAGGGCTCGATGATTCCTGCCTTCGCTTCTTTTGTGCATAGCATATATCCCCAAGATCAAAATATGTTATCTCTGTTCACCATTCAAGAAAATGTTCATCATGGAGGTCGAACATTAGCTGCCGTGAGTATCGTTCGCGGCTCTTATTTTTACATTGGATGTGATTTGCATAATAAATTCCGATGTTCATATAAATGTCACTTTCTGCAGGCGATGCAATATATGTTCCAAGGGTACCTTGAGGCTGAGAAGGCTTATAAGGAGCTCGACCAATGCAAAGATGAGATTGCGAGGCTGAAGTTGGAACATGCGCAAGCATTGGCAGAAAGGGATCAGCAGCTTGCAGACGCCACTCGTGAATTGAGTTTATCAACAAGGGAGAATGATCAGCTCCGAAAGGGCTATCCTCCAAAGGCGAGGGTTGTGTCGTCTGAGCAGAGGCTCCAAATAGCGAGGGAATTTGTTGATTCCGCTGTTTTTAGCTATCTTGTTGACCTCAGAATGGGCCCAGAGTTGATCCAAATGCATGAGAAGACCGTGGCCCAACTAATGCATCGTGGATTCTTAAATAACGAGGAATTTGAGTTTGATCAAATAGGACCGGAGCTTTGATGGTAATGGTCCTAAGGTCAGCCAAAACGCAGCGGAAAAAACAAAAATTTTAAACGGGGACAAAACGGCCCAAAAATGCAACTTCTTTGCAAGAAAACTTTGGAGACCTTCTACCATTACTATCCTAGGATCATCATGCATACAAAGTTCATATTAGAAGGAAAGATATCAAGTCATACCTCTCCCAATCTTGGGAGGTGAAGAGCCGCAAAGAATCGGGACAAGCAAGTAACACCCGAAACCTTCAAGCACCTCCAAGCTCACGGGTTTTGTGCTTCCTACGAAACTTCTTTCTCCAAGCTCCTCAAGAAAAACCACACCAAGATCTCCAAGTGTAGATCCTCCAAAGCTAGCCCACACACACAAGTGATAGCACTTAAGGAGTAAAGAAGATGAACTAGATCTTGCAAATACACCCTCAATCTATTAGCTAGAATGAAGTAGTATTTGAATCAAGTTAGAAACTTGATGAAGGAAGAGAAAGAGATGAAGAAAACAACTTTTCTTGCTAGGGTATGAGAGAAATCCGAACACACACACTAAAAGGTGTAGTGTGTGTTTTTGTCTTGCAACTTCTTCTCTCTAGAATGAAGACAATATCTTATCTTATGTCTTGTAAAAAATACAATGTAGTTTATTGTAGGATCAAATCCACCAATAAGACTTGTAGCTTTATTGTGCTTCCCAAGCACACTACTTTTGATACAAGTTAGTGGTGGGGGCCACCACTAACACATGATAAGATATTTATTTTTCTCTAGTTATATATATACATATATTACCCATATATATATATATGTCAACATTATATCATATTAAATATGATCATCTCATAAGACCAATTTAAATTGGTCATGGGTTAATTGGACATTTATTTCCCAATTAATAAATTCAATCTCTAATTCAAAATTAGAAACCCATTTATTTCTTCCTTCAATTAATTAGACCCTTCTAATTAATTTCGACTAAATTAATTTAACACTTAAATTAATAGAGTCCTTTAATTAATTAATCTCCATTAATTAATTACTACTTCTTGTCAAATCCAATTTGACTTTTAATATATTGAACTAAGTTGCATCTTGTGCTATTGTGTGTGGCCCCTTGGGTTCACCATCAATTAGCCGTGGGCTCACAAACCATTTGTGATTTAATTAAAAAAATTAATTAAACTACTTTTAATCAATCACTCTTAGATATGATCTCATCAAATCTAGAGTACCCAACACTCGAGGTAGTCATCTAGTCACGGTCGACGAGTCCTAACTAATGATGAAAATAAAGTGTGAACCTTTCTTGAATTGATCTCATCAATCCTCTTACGCATACCATGCACGTACGCTCCTTCCAATAACTAATTTCCCGATCGAGGCCTAGGACATGGAGTCCAACGGATTCCTATTAGCCTTGATAACTATGCGTCTTTATTCTTTATGATGATTCCTTTTAGTGATTACCCATTTGGAAACTCCTTTCCAAATCTAACATCACTCACTTCGGCCGAAGATTCCCGGATTCAATCCATACAAAAGAATGCATAGAAAATCGCCCAACCACATCACGGTGGGAGTTAATGGATCCTTTATTGACGTCATTAACCTCACTACGAAGCAATCCATACCCAGCGTGAAACTATAATGACTCGCTAATTAGTAGTCCTGTAACACATCAAAGCATAAACGCTCCGCATGAAGTTCACTCTAACGTCTCAAGTCAAAGGACCAATTTACGTACACTATCGTAAGTAGAAGAAATCTTCATCTCCGATAAACTCCTAAGATGAGATTTTTCTAGCGGGGTTTCGATGCGCTTGATCTCATCAAGCCACCCACTCATATGCATTGATATCTACCATATCGATGTCCATTGAACTATCCATCCCCATGCAAAAGAGAATGCATACTCGTGCAAGTCTTACCGAATACAATGATGCCCTATCTCAATAGTATTCTATGACTTGGAAAGCTTTTAAGATCTTAAACCATAGTAGAACATATTCCATAGAGGGATGCACCATGTTCCATAGTTTCATCGATCTAAGGGCTTCATAAATTGCTTAGATGTATCACAATAAATGAAGAATTGCCAATGCGAACTTTTATTGATCATGAATAAGATTGATTACAAGAGTATTTACAAGATAACCGATTAGCTTGTAGGGCACTACTCTAACAAGCTTAACGAGAAATTGAACTTGAAGTGAATCCGACAGAACTGGAAGAACAAGAAGTGCTCGCTCGTACCCATGAGTTTGGGAAGTTAATACCAGAGAAGTGATTTAGGATCATCGGACCTATTTGTAAATTTCCATATCGATAATGTTTGTTTTTGAACATGTTTTTGAACTATGCTGATGTAATTGTTGTTAATCGATCATATGTATTCGGCAATTAACTGTGAAAACTACCTTTTTGTTCTCCCCTTGAATTTGTCGTCGCATTTGCGCTTATCAATTTCTTTTAAGTAAGGTGGTGGACTGAAGAGGGTGTTTTTTGGGCCTATGGTTTCTAATTGGACCTTCCGTTAAACGGTCCGTCGCTTTTATAATTTCTGAAAGAGTGCGCCCTTTGGCCGTTCGCTGCTATAAATAGGGTAGCTTCCCTTGCCTGACTATTCATAATTTCATCAAATTTTTGTTGATATCAGAGATAAGGCGTCGGAGCCGTTGTTGGTCAATTCATCCAGTTGGTTAAGTCGAAGTCGTTCGTTATTTAGGTATTGTTTTTGTTTTCTTTATGTCGAATCATTCTGTGTCAATAGGTAACGAGTCGGTAGGGGAGGGTGAGGGTATATCTCCCAAAACTATAATGTCACATTTCAATAATCCTTTCGAGGGGCCGCTTCACAGCCCTCTTTCTGCTCATCTTTTAGGCGTTGTCGACAAGGTTCCTAAGGATGTCGTTCCGCCGAGTTCGACATTGGAACGTTATCTGACAACAGAGCATTTTAACGCTATGTCAGCAAGTCGTTTATGTTTATCAGTCGAGTCGATATTGGAGAAGTTCCAATTTCCTAAGGGATGGACCGTCCTTCATCCCAACCCCGATCAGAGGATGAATAACCCACCCAGGGGTTGTCGTACCTTTCATATTGATACTTTTGAGAATGGTCTCCATTTTCCCTTGGCCAAAGAGTTTATCGACAAAGTCAATGGTCTAGGCCTTTGTCCAACCCAACTAGTCCCCAATGCTGTCGGTTATATCATAGGTTTTTGTTTGGTCATGAAAGCGTTAGGTCAGCAAGCTTCCTTGGCGAATTTTTGTGCCCTTTTTACCGTAGGTCCTTCGCCCAAGTCGAATGAGGGCTTTTATTTTGTTAAGTCGAAACCCAATGTTAGGTTTCTGAGTGATCTCAAATCTTCTCATGGAAAAGGTTGGAAACATAGGTTCGTCTTTGTTCGTCCCCCCAAGAATTTTATTAGGGGAACCAAACGAGAGTGGAGATCGGGCGGCATTCTCTTGAATAACGTCCCTGAACCTTCTTGGGGGCCTGATTTTCTTTCGCAATTATCGGAGTCGAGTTATGACACCAATCAACTCTTGCGTGAACCGATATTGAGTTTCGGGGGAATGTCAATTTCACCACCACCTGTCAATAGTCCTTATTTGGGTAGTCATGGTATTTTCTTTCTTGTTCTATTTTATTCAATTGTCTATTAATGTTTCTACTTAGTTTAGAATCTACAGTGATGGCCAGTCGATCTGCGGCTCTTTCCGTGTTGAAAGCCAAACAAAAATTGGCGGCCGCTTCTATTAGTTCTCCATCGACACGTGGAAGGCCAGGACTAGGGCATCGACGCAGTCGAGTACCCTCCTATAAGCAAATTTCATCGGACAAGGTCAAGCGATCCGCGCCTCTGGAGGAAGGAACAAAAGAAATGCCTTCACAAAAGAAAACTAAGTCTGGCGTTAGCCTTAGTCAATCGACTGGACGTCCCGCCAGCGTCGGTCCTCGGGAGTCCATTGAGACTATCGTGGAAAATCAGAAACGGAGAATGGGGGACCAGGTCGCCCATAGTTCAATGATTAGCCCCGCTTTTCTTAATACTGAGGTAAGTCCCGAAGTTTGGGACAAATTCTACTCGACTCTAGCTCCAATCGATCATCAGAAGCTGCTGAATTTCGATACCGCCGACACCCTTCGTTTACAAGCGGCTCTACAATTGGCGGTATAACTTTAGCATTATAATTATAATATGTCGATGTTACCTTAATTTCGACAATTTCGTAAATTCCTAAGGTAATGTTCCTTTGCAGAACAACCAGTTGATATACCATAGTGCCTGCAAGGTGGACGCCGCTCGAAGACGCGCCGAGAGGTACAAAAGTCTTGATAAATAAGCTAGGGAGCAAGTAAGCGCTCTGGAGGTGACGGTCAAGAATCTTGAAGGGAGTGTCTTGACTAAGGATGCTCGGATTGTCGAGCTGGAGGTCGAGTTATCGATGTTGAAGATCGACTTCGAGAAAAAACTATCGGAAAAGGAGGCGAATGGCTTCGCCAAAGGTCAACAGGAGGCCTCGGATCATCATCGGAGTCTGACGTCCGAGGAAAGGAAGCAGGTCGTGCTTGAGTTTTATAACAGCATCGTTTATCGAGAGCTAGTGGATCGACAGTCAGGCGATGATTTGATCCAAATGTTTATCAGGGGATGGAAGCAATGTCGAGCATGGGGTTTTCTTAATGACAATTTCGACGAGAAGAAGATGGATCCTACCCTCGATGAGGATGGTAAGGAGGTCGAGATCCCTTCAGTGGAGGTCGATAAGGAAGATCCCGAAATGCATGAGTTCGATTTTCTCCTCGCTGTTCAGGCCGAGAAGGCCGAGAAGATTGAGGCTGCTCACCAGGACGTTGCCGAGACCTCGAAGGTGTCTACTCATCTGGACAAGCTCGACTATGAAACTCGTTATGGACCTGGCTCTATGTGATCACTTTATTTGTCTATTGATTATTCGTACAATTGAATCTCGACGATACGTCGTCGAGTCATGCCTGAGGGGCGTGTTGGATATTATTTTATTCTGGTTGTGTAATAACATTTATTTGCCGATTATTTGATATCCTTGACTTGAATTACGTTTCTCTTGTGCATCTGGTCCTACTTGTCAGTATTTGTCCGTTAAGCAGGTTCCGATCTCGAGGTTTGTGTTTGATTTTTAACCATTCGATGGGGAATTCCCATCTATAAATGTGTGCTTTGATACTGCATAGAAATTCATATGCTAAAATTGCTGCAAAGACTAGTCTTTGAAAATGACCTTTTTTTTCTGTTCTGCCTTATAGGGGTGCACAAGTTACGGTTCTGCGGTATTTTTTACAAAATTTGTACCGTACCAATTAGTGCGGTTTTTAAAAACTCAAAACCAAACTAGAGTTTTATGAACCATACCAACACACTCGGTTTTGTGCGGTTCCGGTACGGTACGGTACGGTACGGTTTTGCGGATTTTTTGAACAAACTTTTTTCGTGCAATTTTTCTTATATAATTGATTACATAGTTGACAATTATATAAAAATTAATAATAAAATATCTTACAAACTATTTTTTTCATTAAATAAAGCATTGGAAAAGAAAATGTTCACAAATTTGACGTTATAGTTCGACCTAATTGAATAAAATTAATTGGTTAGTTATTTGATCATTGTTTTTATTATGTGAAGAAACTCACTATTTGGTATTTGTTGTCTAGAATTTTTGCATTTTAAGTTTTCAACATATAACAAGTTTAATTTGTGCTAAATTAGTGTTGGGATTCGGTAAGATAAACAGCCCTAGGCACAGCGGAATTTAATATTTTTAGGACCTCTTACAGAATCTTGCCAGGATACTACTCTAGGTGTATATATATGAATATTAAATAAAACGATAGTATAAGTTTGCACGTTATACCTATCTCCTTGCAAATCCATGTTGGCAGTCAGCAAAACAGACTCTGAATTTCTCCTCAGCCAAATCGACCCAAGCTCTGCAGTAGCGCCCCACGTGTTGCGCCTCTACGGGTTGATACGCCACAATTACACGAAAATAATAAATCTTGATCAGCTAGAACACAAGATATAATATGATCTAGGATATAAGAACGATTTTGGAACAAAGTCGAAAACGAAAAATTCTTCCTAAAGGAAGACAGGGTTCGGCTATTGCAGTGTGGGAGAGGGAGAGAGTATTTTTGCTCTTTCTCAATTTTTGCTTATTGAGTTGTGTGAAAAATAACTATAAGATAGCTACTTATAGTTATCTCCCTAACCTAGTCCTATTAGGACTAGGGCTCTTCTCTCCTACATGGGCCATGGCCCTCTTTAATTAGAAGATCAAGTCTTCTAATTAATTCATGGCCCAGTTAATTAATTTGACCAGGCTTTATTTAATCTCCCAATTAAATAGTCCAATTAATTAACTTAATCTCCCATTTAATTAAATCAGACTCTAAGTCCATTCAATTAAAATCCCTTCTAATTAATTAAATCCAACTTAATTAATTAATCCACAAATTAAATTCCAATTTAATTTATGATCCTGATCCAATTCCAATTGGATCCCATTTTGTTCCAATTGGGTCGACCCAGTCGACCCACCCATAATAATCGACCCAGTCGATTATTCACCCAGTCGACCCAGTCGACTCGGTCATTCTTATTTCCTCGCTTTCGCTTCATGTGTATTGTATATGCCCCCGTAGGTTCACCACATAATTGACCGTGGGTTATAATTAAATATTATTCAATTATTCGAGTAAGATTTACTCTAAATCAATCAAACACTCTGTCGATTGATCATTCCAAAATTAGCACCCCTTCCAATTTGGGAATTCTCCCACACTCCACGGTCGATGTCCAGCCACAAGCCCATGGAGCCCAATCACTGGTGAATTAATTCAGTGAACCTTTTATCATTTACAATATCCATATACGACATAATCTCTCCATCGCGCAATCTCCCAGTCGAGACTTAAGGGTATGGTCTTTCATCGGATTCCCTTTTCTTTTGTCTTGACCTTATGCATTATGGTCTCGAAATAATTCTCTTTGACCTAACCTTTATGGGCTACTTACATAAAGCCGTCAGATACCTCGGCCGAGGATTTTACCAGAATTAATTTCTCACAGAAATCCATAGGAGAATTGCCCAACCTATCAAGTCGAGTCAATGGATCCTTTGTTGATGATATGAATCTGCATACGAGTTCCTCTATACCCAATATGAGTCCACAAAGACTTTCTGGCGATCTCCAGTCAATCGGGACTCATATCAAAGCATAGACGTTCTCGCACCAGATAAACCCTATCACCTCAAGTATTTAGGGATCGTTCCTCGTATACTATTGTAAATTGGAATAACTTCATCCCCGATATGCGACTAACGCTTCCATGGTGAGTTATTTCCTAATTGGGGTATTCAGTGCGCTTGCCATCCCAGCAAACCACCCACTTATGTGTATCGACTATCCCAGTCACGCTCGTGGACCCCAGCGTTCTCCAGTTCATCGGAGTATACACAATAGTGAGAGTCTAACTGAATCCAACGATGTCCTATCTCGATTGGATTCTACGACTCTTGAATATGTTCTAGATCACGGCCTTGGAAATCAGTCCACGGGTTGTCCCATAGCCCTGTGATCTAAGGAATTCTATCCTTATGCGTAGATAATTATTACATAAGATAAAGATGACCATATAATAAAAAAATGCATTTATTAATCCAATTGAATGGTCCTTTTAATTAAATGCAGCCAAATAGTTGGCTTGCAGGACACTATTCTATCAATCTCCCACTTGTACTAAAGCCAACTTTTCATACTTCTGATTCCCATCTTAGACAGATGTTTTCGGATGCCTTTGAGGCAATGGCTTAGACAGCGGGTCCGTCGTATTATCCCTTGAGGTGACACGTTCCATCTTTATGTCTCCTCTACCAATGATATAACATATCAAATGGTATCGTCTTAGTACGTGCTTGGATTCTGATGAGATCTCGACTCCTTCGCTTGCGAGATAGCTCCATTATTATCACAGAAGATAGTAATGGCTCGACAATGCTAGGTATCACATCCAATTCCTGGATGAAGTTTTTCATCCAAACACCTTCCTTTGCTGCTTCACTCGCGGCAATGTATTCTAGGGGTGCACAAGGTACGGTTCTGCGGTATTTTTTACAAAATTTGTACCGTACCAATTAGTGCGGTTTTTAAAAACTCAAAATCAAACTAGAGTTTTAGGAACCATACCAACACACTCGGTTTTGTGCGGTTCCGGTACGGTACAGTACGGTTTTGCGGTTTTTTTGAACAAACTTTTTTCGTGCAATTTTTCTTATATAATTGATTACATAGTTGACAATTATATAAAAAATAATAATAAAATATCTTACAAACAATTTTTTTCATTAAACAAAGCATTGGAAAAGAAAATGTTCACAAATTTGACGCTATAGTTCGACCTAATTGAATAAAATTAATTGGTTAGTTATTTGATCATTGTTTTTATTATGTGAAGAAACTCACTATTTGGTATTTGTTGTCTAGAATTTTTGCATTTTAAGTTTTCAACATATAACAAGTTTAATTTGTGCTAAATTAGTGTTGGGATTCGGTAAGATAAACAGCCCTAGGCACAGCGGAATTTAATATTTTCTGACCTCTTACGGAATCTTGTCAGGATACTACTCTAGGTGTATATATATGAATATTAAATAAAACGATAGTATAAGTTTGCACGTTATACCTATCTCCTTGCAAATCCATGTTGGCAGTCAGCAAAACGGACTCTGAATTTCTCCTCAGCCAAATCAACCCAAGCTCTGCAGTAGCGCCCCACGTGTTGCGCCTCTACGGGTTGATACACCACAATTACACGAAAATAATAAATCTTGATCAGCTAGAACACAAGATATATTATGATCTAGGATATAGGAACGATTTTGGAACAAAGTCAAAAACGAAAAATTCTTCCTAAAGGAATACAGGGTTCGGCTATTGTAGTGTGGGAGAGGGAGAGAGTATTTTTGCTCTTTCTCAATTTTTGCTTATTGAGTTGTGTGAAAAATAACTATAAGATAGCTACTTATAGTTATCTCCCTAACCTAGTCCTATTAGGACTAGGGCTCTTCTCTCCTACATGGGCCATGGCCCTATTTAATTAGAAGATCAAGTCTTCTAATTAATTCATGGCCCAGTTAATTAATTTGACCAGGCTTTATTTAATCTCCCAATTAAATAGCCCAATTAATTAAATAAATCTCCCATTTAATTAAATCAGACTCTAAGTCCATTCAATTAAAATCCCTTCTAATTAATTAAATCCAACTTAATTAATTAATCCACAAATTAAATTTCAATTTAATTTATGATCCTGATCCAATTCCAATTGGATCCCATTTGGTTCCAGATCGACCCACCCATAATAATCGACCCAGTCGATTATTCACCCAGTCGACCCAGTCGACTCGGTCGTTCTTATTTCCTCGCTTTCGCTTCATGTGTATTGTGTATGCCCCCGTAGGTTCACCACATAATTGGCCGTGGGTTATAATTAAATATTATTCAATTATTCGAGTAAGATTTACTCTAAATCAATCGAACACTCTGTCGATTGATCATTCCAAAATTAGCACCCCTTCCAATTTGGGAATTCTCCCACACTCCACGGTCGATGTCCAGCCACAAGCCCATGGAGCCCAATCACTGGTGAATTAATTCAGTGAACCTTTTATCATTTATAATATCCATATACGACATAATCTCTCCATCGATCAATCTCCAAGTCGAGACTTAAGGGTATGGTCTTTCATCGGATTCCCTTTTCTTTTGTCTTGACCTTATGCATTCTGGTCTCGAAATAATTCTCTTTGACCTAACCTTTATGAGCTACTTACATAAAGCCGTCAGATACCTCGGCCGAGGATTTTACCAGAATTAATTTCTCACAGAAATCCATAGGAGAATTTCCCAACCTATCAAGTCGGGTCAATGGATCCTTTGTTGATGATATGAATCTGCATACGAGTTCCTCTATACCCAATATGAGTCCACAAAGACTTTCTGGCGATCTCCAGTCAGTCGGGACTCATATCAAAGCATAGACGTTCTCGCACCAGATAAACCCTATCACCTCAAGTATTTAGGGATCGTTCCTCGTATACTATTGTAAATTGGAATAACTTCATCCCCGATATGCGACTACCGCTTCCATGGTGAGTTATTTCCTAATTGGGGTATTCAGTGCGCTTGCCATCCCAGCAAACCACCCACTTATGTGTATCGACTATCCCAGTCACGCTCGTGGACCCCAGCGTTCTCCAGTTCATCGGAGTATACACAATAGTGAGAGTCTAACCGAATCCAACGATGTCCTATCTCGATTGGATTCTACGACTCTTGAATATGTTCTAGATCACGGCCTTGGAAATCAGTCCACGGGTTGTCCCATAGCCCTGTGATCTAAGGACTTCTATCCTTATGCGTAGATAATTATTACATAAGATAAAGATGACCATATAATAAAAAAATGCATTTATTAATCCAATTGAATGGTCCTTTTAATTAAATGCAGCCAAATAGTTGGCTTGCAGGACACTATTCTATCAATCTCCCACTTGTACTAAAGCCAACTTTTCATACTTCTGATTCCCATCTTAGACAGATGTTTTCGGATGCCTTTGAGGCAATGGCTTAGACAGCGGGTCCGTCGTATTATCCCTTGAGGTGACATGTTCCATCTTTATGTCTCCTCTACCAATGATATAACATATCAAATGGTATCGTCTTAGTACGTGCTTGGATTCTGATGAGATCTCGACTCCTTCGCTTGCGAGATAGCTCCATTATTATCACAGAAGATAGTAATGGCTCGACAATGCTAGGTATCACATCCAATTCCTGGATGAAGTTTTTCATCCAAATTCCTTCCTTTGCTGCTTCACTCGCGGCAATGTATTCTGTCTCGGTGGTTGAATCTGCGGTAGTGTTTTGCTTGGAGCTTTTCCAGCTTACCGCACCACTATTGAGGCAGAACACGTATCCAGATGTCGACTTGAAGTCGTCTACATCACATTGGAAGCTAGAATCAGTATAGCCTTCCAATTTCAATTCTCCTCCACCGTATACCAAGAACAATTCCTTAGTCCTTCTCAGGTACTTCAGAATTGACTTTACGACTATCCAGTGCTGCTCACCTGGATCAGACTGGTAGCAACTTGTAACGCTTAAAGTGTATGCTACGTCTGGTCTCGTACATACATACCATTCATTATGCTTCCTATTGCGGTTGCATATGGTACTCGAGACATATTGCTTCTCTCTTTAGGCGTCTTTGGGGCCATAGACTTAGAGAGTGCAATCCCATGTCTCATTGGAAGCAATCCTCTCTTGGATTCTTCGATATTTAAATCTCTTCAAGATTTTATCTATGTACTGGGAATGGGAGAGGCCCAGCAGTCCTTTTGATCCTTATACCTAGTACAAATGATGCTTCTCCCAAATCCTTCATTGAGAATTGTGTAGATAACCATGCTTTAGTTTTGGACAACACTTTCACATTCCAATGAGAAGAATGTCATCAACGTAAAGCACCAAAAATTCAATTGTACTCCCACTGATCTTCTTGTACACGCAAGGTTCAACACGTTTTTGATGAATCCAAAAGTTTGGATTGTTTCATCGAAACGGATGTTCCAACTTTGGGAAGCTTGCTTCAGCCCATAAATGGACCTCTGGAGTTTGCACACCTTGTGTTCATCTCCTTTGGATGCATATCCTTTTGGTTGCTCCATGTAGATCTCCTTTTCAATATCCCCATTGAGAAAGGCAGTCTTCACATCCATCTGCCATATCTCGTAGTTATACCACGCAGTTATGGCCAGCAAGATTCGAATGGATTTAGGCATTGTGACACGCGAGAAGGTCTCCTCAAAGTCGATGCTTGGCCTCTGAGTGTATCCTTTGGCCACTAGTCGCGCCTTGTAGGTTATTACCTCTCCGTTCACTCCAAGCTTTCGCTTATAGATCCACTTGCAACCCAAGGGAGCTACTCCCACTGATGGATCTACCAAGGCCCAGACCTTGTTCGAGTGCATGGAGTCCAATTCGAATTCCATGGCTTCACGCCACTTTCCCGAGTCTATGCCTAGCATAGCCTCTTCGTAAGTCCTTGGGTCAGTTAGAGACTGTCTAGTCTCATGCAGCAGACTGTAGTACCTCTCGGGTTCTCTACGTTGCCTTTCTGACCTACGAAGTATCGGTGTACTTTCTGGTGCACTTTCATGCTCTTGTTCTTCCACTGCCTGTGGTGATGGGTCAGCTTGATCGACCTCTTCGGTCTTTTCAGCTTCAGTAACCTCATCTAGTTCTACGTTGTGTTCCTTCTTGTTCACCAAGAAATCCTTCTCCAAGAAGTGTGCGTTCCTTGAGACAAACATAGTTTGTCTTGTAGGATCGTAGAACTTGTATCCTATTGAGTTTTTCGGATACCCCACAAATTGCAAAAGATGGACTTTACGTTCATCTTATCTCCCACCAGCTTATTCACATAAGCGGGAGACCCCATATGCGCATGAATGCATATGAAGGTACAATACCAAAACTCATATCACGTGATATGTTTTGGAACTGGCTTCATAGATACTTAGCCCAGTATCTTCGATTTTCTCGATCAAGTTTTATTTGTTTGAATAAGGAATTTCATGTAAGATTTCTTAATGGACATTTACATGTCCAGAATGCTTGACAACATACAACGTTTCAAGCGGGTCTTACATTTCGAGAATCTAATTCTCTATTAAATAATCAATGGCGTACTGCCTATGCATGTTTGATTTTGAATCGATCCAAATCTCTTACATGCTTTCATTGATTAGGCTCTCTTCTTTTATTCCAAAAGTAATTTGGATTTGTACATCACAACGTACTTTTACCCATGAGGGTACTAGAGACGCCTTATCTCCCACTAATTCTTTAGTGTTTCTACACACTTTTAAATGGATTAAATCCATTTCAATTTTTTATTCCTCTTGGTTGCCTAGCAACCAACTACTAAATCTAATTTCCATTAAGAAGATTCGAAAGTCGGTTACTATGTACAGCATCCCAGTCGAGCTCAGTCTTTGAATCTTTTAATTCGGAAATATGTTTTAGTATTCGTGTATCGCCTTTCGGTTTTTACAACGACTCAAGTGTGTGAAATATTGATTATTTATATTTTATTGACTATGCATATTATATTTAGTCGATATATGAGTATCCATACTCATTTGCTTATGTTCACCTTTTGCGTATAAATCTTATAGCGCAATCAGTTCCAACCATTATGGAACTATCACATCCCTTAAGACAAGGGATGGTATAAGCAATTTCTAATGATCTAAATAATTCATGGCTTTAGATGCATTGAATGCATCAATGAGTACTTCATCGGGTATCCAACACCCTTATGCATTACTTCAACCATAAGGTTAAGTTCAATAAAATTTAATCATCCCTTATGGGATGAATAGGTTCAATTCCCTCTTTCCCTTGATCTTAATCATGGAAGAACCATTTTGATTGACTTTACAACTTATCATCCTTACAGAAAAACCTCCAAGGTTATTTCCCTTCAGAGAGGATTCATTCCTCTTCTTCCATCTCTCGAGCCTTTTGAGCTTTCAACGAGATGTTACTTCCCATTTACGGGAGACTTCATGTTTGCCTTCAAGAAAATTTGGGCTTGAGAACCATCCTCAACCCTCTGGTGAAACTTATCACCTTTCTTATTTGAAGAGTAACTTCGAAAAAGGCAGCTTGGTGAAACCTATCACCATTCCAGTCGAAGTGTAACTTCGAAAGGAAAACCAATGAAATCTTTGTAAGGAGATCAGTCCTTGCTCGGACTCGAGAATAATTTCTCAAGTTTTGAAGTCATTCAAAATTCATTTGGGTTCAGTCAATTTATTTGATTCAAGTACGATGGTAAATATTCATGGATACATCATTTATGAAAAACTATCATAAACAAGACGATTAATACGCGACAGATTAATATCAATGCATAATATACAAACATGGTTTTCATTTGTAAATTACTCCCACTATTTTTGTCGAATACTTATGCCCCCACATAAGGTTCGGGAAATAAAAATTTCCTAATGGGCTCAAGGCCCAAATGCAATCGCTCAGTACCCACGACTCGTTGGCCATACCAATTGATCCACTTGGTGGGCGATCACTTCGCCGGTTAACCATCCCAGCTAACCCTTGAGTTCATTTAGCCTCGGTTTTCGTTATGGACCCACGACTCGTGAGACATCCATACTTACTCGCGTTAAATCATGTCCAATACTCGTGAAGATAAATAGTTCAATCCTAGACGCCCCACGACTCGTGAGACAGCGCCTAGAACCTTGCTATCCCCTCCCTTGGCACTAAACTGTGCATCGAGGCAATAGACATATCATCTTCCTATAGCTCGACCCACGACTCGTGAGACATCGAGATATATTCGTACAATATGCCTAAGACCTAGTAATTGGATAGGCTCGGACCATAGACACCATTCATATGCGCCCGTTATTCGATTTAATATTCTAATTGAATTTTAAGTTCAATTGGAGGTTTTAAGTTTTCTTGTGTGAGGTCTCATCAGATTATGCTTTATCTTGTTTACGTTTTTCTATCCTAAGCATGCATCTCATACATCATAGAATAATTATGAAAAAGTAAACATTCATCACCTAGCATGATATGATTGATCGATTGCCCATCCTATGCGATCCATCACGAGCCTTGTGATGGATCAATTGGTCAGTCTAGGGTGGAAATTAAATGTCCTAACTATTACAATTTTCTAACCCATACATCATGGGCCTTCTTGTAATATCCAGCTTGATTGGGCCTCCATGTCGTCCAAGGTTATGGGCCTCCACGTGGATCTCCAAGTCTTCATGAGGTCTTCTCAGCTCCAAGCCTAATCTAAGCCTAGCTTACAAATTAAATGGCCCTATTCTATTACATTTGTTTGCGCAAGCAAGGGCACCAATCAGGCCATTTAATTACAACCCATAAAATAAATAAACCAAAACTACACAGGGCTTAAGGGCAAAATCGACCAATCCACATATTCACTCAAGAACATGCATAAATTCACATAAGGGCATAAATGTAAATTTATCGGCTCCTTTAATTTTAATTCACAAAAATTATCCAAGTTAATTTAATTTTGAATTAACAATTAATCTCTAAGATTAATTAACTCTCACTTGAGTTCTAAGTAATCTACAATTCTTATCTTGATAAAGTTGGTTAATTAAGATAGTTACAAATCTTCCAAGATTACTATCTTATCCAAAACTCTAAGTTTCCCAATTTTACAAATCTCCAAGATTCTCAAGATAATCCTATTTTGACTAGATTAGTTAACTAAGGTAGTGTCCAAATCCATCAAGATTTCTACCTTATCCAAAACTCCAAGTTTCCTAATTTAATAAGATCTCTAAGATCTTTAATCTTGGTAACTTACTAGAGAGATAAATTTTAATTAAATCTCTTCTTACAATTGAAACTCTAAGTTTCCTTGTTTAATAAGATCTCTAAGATCTTTAATCTTGGTAATTAATTAGAAGACATTAATTATAATTAAATGTCTTATCACAAATGAAACTCTAAGTTTCCTTGTTAATTAGATCTCTAAGATCAATCCAAGATTCACCAAGATTCCATATCAACCAAATCTCCAAAATTTTCAGATTTATCAAAATAGGCAGAATTAGAGCCCAACCAAAAATCAGCCAATACGTGACCAATCGAGGACTGCCACGTGGCCAACACACGTGGCCACAAAGTCCGCACGTGGGCCGTCCATGAAAGTCGCGGTTGCGCGTGGCAGAGCACGGCAGCGTGCTGCTAGTACGCTGCCGTGGGCAGCAGCCCACGGTGGCCGCCCAGCCGCGCGTGCCACCGTGGTTGGATCCAATTAATTTTTTTTTTGTTCGATTACTTGTTGATTTAATTAGAAACAGATCCAGTTAAGCTAAATCCCAATCCAAAAATAAAAATTAACACGCTAAAATTTTGTATCAAAATTTTACATTAACTCTAAGTTAATAGATCTACGTCCTAAAACATATACAGTCATAGAACTAGCCATACATAAATCAAACATATGATTTAAAACACAGAATTTGCAAATTCATATATATACAAAGCCTAGAGTTGGCTCTGATACCACTGTTGGGATTAGGTAAGATAAACAGCCCTAGGCACAGCTGAATATAATATTTTTAGGACCTCTTAAGGAATCTTGCCAGGATACTACTCTAGGTGTATATATATGAATATTAAATAAAACGATAGTATAAGTTTGCACGTTATACCTATCTCCTTGCAAATCCAAGTTGGCAGTCAGCAAAACGGACTCTGAATTTCTCCTCAGCCAAATCGACACAAGCTCTGCAGTAGCGCCCCACGTGTTGCCCCTCTACGGGTTGGTACACCACAATTACACGAAAATAATAAATCTTGATCAGCTAGAACACAAGATATATTATGATCTAGGATACAGGAACGATTTTGGAACAAAGTCGAAAACGAAAAATTCTTCCTAAAGGAAGACAGGGTTCGGCTATTGCAGTGTGGGAGAGGGAGAGAGTATTTTTGCTCTTTCTCAATTTTTTCTTATTGATTTGTGTGAAAAATAACTATAAGATAGCTACTTATAGTTATCTCCCTAACCTAGTCCTATTAGGACTAGGGCTCTTCTCTCCTACATGGGCCATGACCCTCTTTAGTTAGAAGATCAAGTCTTCTAATTAATTCATGGCCCAGTTAATTAATTTGACCAGGCTTTATTTAATCTCCTAATTAAATAGCCCAATTAATTAACTTAATCTCCCATTTAATTAAATCAGACTCTAAGTCCATTCAATTAAAATCCCTTCTAATTAAGTAAATCCAACTTAATTAATTAATCCACAAATTAAATTCCAATTTAATTTATGATCCTGATCCAATTCCAATTGGATCCCATTTTGTTCCAATTGGGTCGACCCAGTCGACCCACCCATAATAATCGACCCAATTGATTATTCACCAAGTCGACTAGGTCGTTCTTATTTCCTCGTTTTCGCTTCATGTGTATTGTGTATGCCCCCGTATGTTCACCACATAATTGACCGTGGGTTATAATTAAATATTATTCAATTATTCGAGTAAGATTTACTCTAAATCAATCGAACACTCTGTCGATTGATCATTCCAAAATTAGCACCCCTGCCAATTTGGGAATTCTCCCACACTCCACGGTCGATGTCTAGCCACAAGCCCATGGAGCCCAATCACTGGTGAATTAATTCAGTGAACCTTTTATCATTTACAATATCCATATACGACATAATCTCTCCATCGATCAATCTCCCAGTCGAGACTTAAGGGTATGGTCTTTCATCGGATTCCCTTTTCTTTTGTCTTGACCTTATGCATTCTGGTCTCGAAATAATTCTCTTTGACTTAACCTTTATGAGCTACTTACATAAAGACGTCAGATACATCGGCCGAGGATTTTACCAGAATTAATTTCTCACAGAAATCCATAGGAGAATTTCCCAACCAATCAAGTCGGGTCAATGGATCCTTTGTTGATGATATGAATCTGCATACGAGTTCCTCTATACCCAATATGAGTCCACAAAGACTTTCTAGCGATCTCCAGTCAGTCGGGACTCATATCAAAGCATAGACGTTCTCGCACCAGATAAACCCTATCACCTCAAGTATTTAGGGATCGTTCCTCGTATACTATTGTAAATTGGAATAATTTCATCCCCGATATGCGACTACCGCTTCCATGGTGAGTTATTTCCTAATTGGGGTATTCAGTGCGCTTGCCATCCCAGCAAACCACCCACTTATGTGTATCGACTATCCCAGTCACGCTCGTGGTACCCAGCGTTCTCCAGTTCATCGGAGTATACACAATAGTGAGAGTCTAACCGAATCCAACGATGTCCTATCTCGATTGGATTCTACGACTCTTGAATATGTTCTAGATCACGGCCTTGGAGATCAGTCCACGGGTTGTCCCATAGCCCTGTGATCTAAGGACTTCTATCCTTATGCGTAGATAATTATTACATAAGATAAAGATGACCATATAATAATAAAATGCATTTATTAATCCAATTGAATGGTCCTTTTAATTAAATGCAGCCAAATAGTTGGCTTGCAGGACACTATTCTATCAATTAGAGCATATCTTTTTTTAATTGAACGCAAGCAATGTAGTAATTATAAATTATGATGGACTATAATATAAATTATAAATAATATAGTATTCAATAATATTTGAATTATAAATTTAAAAATATAAATTTATAAAATATAGTTGTAAATATAAAAAAATGAATAGATAATTCATGTTTCTTTTCAATTTCGGTACGGTACGGTTTTTTACGGTATGAGAAGTCTAAATCCAAAACCATACCAAAATACTAGGTACGGTTGTCATCCATACGAAGACTTTCGGTTTTGAGAAAAAAAACCTAACATTCGGTACGGTTCGGTACGGTACGGGATGGTCCGGGTTTTGAAGACCATGTGCACCCCTAATGTATTCTGTCTCGGTGGTTGAATCTGCGGTAGTGTTTTGCTTGGAGCTTTTCCAGCTTACCGCACCACTATTGAGGAAGAACACGTATCCAGATGTCGACTTGAAGTCGTCTACATCACATTGGAAGCTAGAATCAGTATAGCCTTCCAATTTCAATTCTCCTCCACCGTATACCAAGAACAATTCCTTAGTCATTCTCAGGTACTTCAGAATTGCCTTTACGACTATCCAGTGCTGCTCACCTGGATCAGACTGGTACCAACTTGTAACGCTTAAAGCGTATGCTACGTCTGGTCTCGTACATAACATACCATTCATTATGCTTCCTATTGCGGATGCATGTGGTACTCGAGACATATTGCTTCTCTCTTTAGGCGTCTTTGGGGCCATAGACTTAGAGAGTGCAATCCCATGTCTCATTGGAAGCAATCCTCTCTTGGATTCTTCCATATTTAAATCTCTTCAAGATTTTATCTATGTACTGGGAATGGGAGAGGCCCAGCAGTCCTTTTGATCCTTATACCTAGTACAAAGGATGCTTCTCCCAAATCCTTCATTGAGAATTGTGTAGATAACCATGCTTTAGTTTCGGACAACACTTTCACATTCCAATGAGAAGAATGTCATCAACGTAAAGCACCAAAAATTCAACTGTACTCCCACTGATCTAATTACAACTCATAAAATAAATAAACCAAAACTACACAGGGCTTAAGGGCAAAATCGACCAATCCACATATTCACTCAAGAACATGCATAAATTCACATAAGGGCATAAATGTAAATTTACCCGCTCCTTTAATTTTAATTCACAAAAATTATCCAAGTTAATTTAATTTTGAATTAACAATTAATCTCTAAGATTAATTAACTCTCACTTGAGTTCTAAGTAATCTACAATTCTTATCTTGATAAAGTTGGTTAATTAAGATAGTTACAAATCTTCCAAGATTAATATCTTATCCAAAACTCTAAGTTTCCCAATTTTACAAATCTCCAAGATTCTCAAGATAATCCTATTTTGACTAGATTAGTTAACTAAGGTAGTGTCCAAATCCATCAAGATTTCTACCTTATCCAAAACTCCAAGTTTCCTAATTTAATAAGATCTCTAAGATCTTTAATCTTGGTAACTTACTAGAGAGATAAATTTTAATTAAATCTCTTCTTACAATTGAAACTCTAAGTTTCCTTGTTTAATAAGATCTCTAAGATCTTTAATCTTGGTAATTAATTAGAAGACATTAATTATAATTAAATGTCTTATCACAAATGAAACTCTAAGTTTCCTTGTTAATTAGATCTCTAAGATCAATCCAAGATTCACCAAGATTCCATATCAACCAAATCTCCAAGATTTTCAGATTTATCAAAATAGGCAGAATTAGAGCCCAACCAAAAATCAGCCAATACGTGACCAATCGAGGACTGCCACGTGGCCAACACACGTGGCCACAAAGTCCGCACGTGGGCCGTCCATGGCAGTCGCGGTTGCGCGTGGCAGAGCACGGCAGCGTGCGGCTGTGCGTGACAGCACGCGGCAGACAGCCCGTAGGCTGCTGCCATGTGCCGCACGCGCAGCCAGCGTGCTGCTAGTACGCTGTCGTGGGCAGCAGCCCACGGTGGCCGCCCAGCCGCGCGTGCCACCGTGGTTGGATCCAATTAATTTTTTTTTTGTTCGATTACTTGTTGATTTAATTAGAAACAGATCCAGTTAAGTTAAATCCCAATCCAAAAATAAAAATTAACATGCTAAAATTTTGTATCAAAATTTTACATTAACTCTAAGTTAATAGATCTACGTCCTAAAACATATACAGTCATAGAACTAGCCATACATAAATCAAACATATGATTTAAAACACAGAATTTGCAAATTCATATATATACAAAGCCTAGAGTTGGCTCTGATACCACTGTTGGGATTAGGTAAGATAAACAGCCCTAGGCACAGCGGAATATAATATTTTTAGGACCTCTTAAGGAATCTTGCCAGGATACTACTCTAGGTGTATATATATGAATATTAAATAAAACGATAGTATAAGTTTGCACGTTATACCTATCTCCTTGCAAATCCAAGTTGGCAGTCAGCAAAACGGACTCTGAATTTTTCCTCAGCCAAATCGACCCAAGCTCTGCAGTAGCGCCCCACGTATTGCGCCTCTACGGGTTGATACACCACAATCACACGAAAATAATAAATCTTGATCAGTTAGAACACAAGATATATTATGATCTAGGATATAGGAACGATTTTGGAACAAAGTCGAAAACGAAAAATTCTTCCTAAAGGAAGACAGGGTTCGACTATTGCAGTGTGGGAGAGGGAGAGAGTATTTTTGCTCTTTCTCAATTTTTTCTTATTGATTTGTGTGAAAAATAACTATAAGATAGCTACTTATAGTTATCTCCCTAACCTAGTCCTATTAGGACTAGGGCTCTTCTCTCCTACATGGGCCATGGCCCTCTTTAATTAGAAGATCAAGTCTTCTAATTAATTCATGGCCCAGTTAATTCATTTGACCAGGCTTTATTTAATCTCCCAATTAAATAGCCCAATTAATTAACTTAATCTCCCATTTAATTAAATCAGACTCTAAGTCCATTCAATTAAAATCCCTTCTAATTAATTAAATCCAACTTAATTAATTAATCCACAAATTAATTTCCAATTTAATTTATGATCCTGATCCAATTCCAATTGGATCCCATTTTGTTCCAATTGGGTCGACCCAGTCGACCCACCCATAATAATCGACCCAGTCGATTATTTACCCAGTCGACTCGGTCGTTCTTATTTCCTCGCTTTCGCTTCATGTGTATTGTGTAAGCCCCCGTAGGTTGACCACATAATTGGCCGTGGGTTATAATTAAATATTATTCAATTATTCGAGTAAGATTTACTCTAAATCAATCGCACACTCTGTCGATTGATCATTCCAAAATTAGCACCCCTGCCAATTTGGGAATTCTCCCACACTCCACGGTTGATGTCCAGCCACAAGCCCATGGAGCCCAATCACTGGTGAATTAATTCAGTGAACCTTTTATCATTTACAATATCCATATACGACATAATCTCTCCATAGATCAATCTCCCAGTCGAGACTTAAGGGTATTGTCTTTCATCGGATTCCCTTTTCTTTTGTCTTGACCTTATGCATTCTGGTCTCGAAATAATTCTCTTTGACTTAACCTTTATGAGCTACTTACATGCCGTCAGATACCTCGGCCGAGGATTTTATCAGAATTAATTTCTCACAGAAATCCATAGGAGAATTTCCCAACCTATCAAGTCGGGTCAATGGATCCTTTGTTGATGATATGAATCTGCATACGAGTTCCTCTATACCCAATATGAGTCCACAAAGACTTTCTGGTGATCTCCAGTCAGTCGGGACTCATATCAAAGCATAGACGTTCTCGCACCAGATAAACCCTATCACCTCAAGTATTTAGGGATCTTCCTCGTATACTATTGTAAATTGGAATAACTTCATCCCCGATATGCGACTACCGCTTCCATGGTGAGTTATTTCTTAATTGGGGTATTTAGTGCGCTTGCCATCCCAACAAACCACCCACTTATGTGTATCGACTATCCCAGTCACGCTCGTGGACCCCAGCGTTCTCCAATTCATCGGAGTATACACAATAGTGAGAGTCTAACCGAATCCAACGATGTCCTATCTCGATTGGATTCTACGACTCTTGAATATGTTCTAGATCACGGCCTTGGAAATCAGTCCACGGGTTGTCCCATAGCCCTGTGATCTAAGGACTTCTATCCTTATGCGTAGATAATTATTACATAAGATAAAGATGACCATATAATAATAAAATGCATTTATTAATCCAATTGAATGGTCCTTTTAATTAAATGCAGCCAAATAGTTGGCTTGCAGGACACTATTCTATCAATTAGAGCATATCTTTTTTTAATTGAACGCAAGCAATGTAGTAATTATAAATTATGATGGACTATAATATAAATTATAAATAATATAGTATTCAATAATATTTGAATTATAAATTTAAAAATATAAATTTATAAAATTTAGTTGTAAATATAAAAAAATTAATAGATAATTCATGTTTCTTTTCAATTTCGGTACGGTACGGTTTTTTACGGTATGAGAAGTCTAAAACCAAAACCATACCAAAATACTAGGTACGGTTGTCATCCATACCAAGACCTTCTGTTTTGAGAAAAAAAAACCAAACATTCGGTACGGTTCAGTACTGTACGGGACGGTCCGGTACGATTTTGAAGACCATGTGCACCCCTACTGCCTTATACCACCGTTGATATCGATCATCTCTAAAAGTCTTGATATGGGAGTAATTGGAAAAAAATTATTTCTGCGACGTACTCATAGGTCTTTAGAAATCATTCTTTGCGCCGATCTATCGACATAGGTTTGTCGAGATGCTCAAAGCTAGCCTTAGTGAATCAATCTCATCACAGAGTGCTATATCAGGTCGACACACGAGAAGGTCCTTTAGGTCTTGGTGTGCTGACCATTCGATTTATGGTCGATCAATCTTAACAGAGAAATATAGGTAGTTGGTTCTTTTAGTAGGATTAATCGTAGCCGTTGATCGTGCTGCCTCTTAGGATCCGTTGGATGTGATCCACGTAGGCGACCTTGATCAGCGCAAGAGTCGGCCTATTTAATGCCGAAGATCAGGGCCGTTGATCGCGACAAATCTCAACCGTCTGATTAGGTTGGTTAAGGTTATAAATAAGTGGGGGTTTGCCACCTTCATTTGTACCAAAATAGCCAAAGATGTTTTCTGTAGTATGCTACCCGATCAGAGATGTCCTTGATCACCTTTTTATTGTCAAATTATCGAAGAGTGCATCTTTTATCTTCGTGCCTCTTCATTCCACTCGACCTCCTGATCGAGGAAGGGATGGCTTCTATTTTCGAATGAGTGGTATCGGTAAAGAGGTTTCTCCTAGTGTGTCGGCCTCGTCGTTCGAATGCGTGGGATCGGTAAGAACGACGAGGGCGGCATCATCGGTATCTTGACATGTCGGTGCTCGGATACTCTTCGTCTTGTATCTGAGTGTTGGTGTCTCGATGTATCGATATATTCGGTGAGCCAGGGGTGAGATAGAAGGTAGGGCTGCCTAGCAGATGGTGGAGGACTTAAACCGCAAAAATATCGATAAGCGATTTTTCCCTCTTCTATCTCTCGGTTAATGCAGAGAGACTCATCACCCGTGGTCATATATTGACTGAGATGGTGTGTTTTCTCGAGCTAGCCCAACCATAAGAGGAAATATATACCCCTGGCCATCGTTGAGACCGTTGGAGACCGACAATAAGACAAAGGGCTAAAATCCTAGCTCTTTATCTCATTGATCGGTGTATCGAGGAAGACGTGCTCTAGTGTCATCCAAGGTCTTCCTCAATCATGCATCGGAGAATTTTGGTTGCCGAATTTGTAGGAAAACATCCGAGAGCTCGTCCCCTATCAGATAATCGAGAAGACGAAAAGTTTTTACTCAGCTTTCTTACTTGTAATAGATTGTAATAGGTTTTCGATTTCTCATGAAAACATTTTGAGTGTAATACTCTGGACTTGTATGTACATATCGATCTCTGGGATGGAATAAAATTCATTTATTCCTTTATTCTCTATTTTGCTCGTATCCCTGTCGATTGCCCTTTAATATATATATATTTTCGAATGTTGATGATACAGTTTATAGGTAGCTTTCGAATATTTCTTTTCTCGACATGTTGATAATATATTTTCTTTGTCGAATGTCCACACTTAGCTTTTTGAAATAGCTTAGCTTTTAAAATAGCTCTCTCATAGAACGTTGATATGTCGATCATATACTTAGCTTTTAAAATAACTTTCTTGAAGAATGTTGATAAAATTCTTTAGCCTTTGAAACAGCTTTCATGTCGAACTTCAATATGTCGATAATATACTTAGCTTTTGAAATAGCTTTCATGTCAAATTTCAAAATGTCGATAATATACTTAGCTTTTGAAATAGCTTTCATGTCGAATTTCAATATGTCGATAATATACTTAGCTTTTGAAATAGCTTTCATGTCGAATTTCAATATGTCGATAATATACTTAGCTTTTGAAATAGCTTTCATGTCGAATTTCAATATGTCGATAATATACTTAGCTTTTGAAATAGCTTTCCTGTCGAATTTCAATATGTCGATAACATACTTAGCTTTTGAAATAGCTTTCATGTAGAATCTTGATAACATGCCTAGCTTTTTAGATTGCCCATTTTTTGAATGTCGATTTCATCTTGATGCCTCTGCGGATCGCATTTGATCTCGACTCGATGCCCACGGCTTTCGAGGAGTGCTTGAAGTGAGCTCTATAGCTTGTGAGCTTTATAGCTTTCATATTTGATCTCGACTGGATGCCCGCGGCTTTCGAGGAGTGCTTGAAGTGAGCTTTATAGCTTGTGAGCTTTATAGCTTTCATATTTGATCTTGACTCGATGCCTGCGGCTTTCAAGGAGTGCTTGAAGTGAGCTTTATAGCTTTCATATTTGATCTCGACTCGATGCCCGCCGCTTTCGAGGAGTGCTTGAAGTGAGCTTTATAGCTTTCATATTTGATCTCGACTCGATGCCCGCGGCTTTCGAGGAGTGCTTGAAGTGAGCTTTATCTGATCCGTCGATTTTGCTGCAATATATGTTATATCTACAGAATTCATGGATTAGATTAATAATAAAGTAGGAACTTTTCATAAAAGCGTATCGAAATACAAACGTAGGGGGATCTCTTTAGGTATGGAATCTCCTGAGTGATTTTCAACTCCAAAATCGATCGATGGGCTCCTTGTTAATCCCTTCGATCACTATTGATGTCGGCTTCCATTATGTCAATCCTTGCTTCCATGATTGGTCCCTTCTTCTTTGGTCGTCCTCGAGGAACCTCGGCATTCCCCTTATCCATTCTTTTCTGGCCTCTTCGAGTAGAGCTTTCACATCTTTCCTCGTCATCTGGACGACCTCGGGCACATGGGGTCGGGAAGGTTCTCCTCCCGACAAGTGATCTTGATTTCTGGGAGGCATGCTATCTCCTTGACCTTCTCTTACTTGGTGTTGGTTTCCATTACATTCTCGAGCAAGCGCGGCCATCGAACTCGTGGTCATCTTTTTACGATTCAGAGTTAATTGTTTCCCACATACGGCGCCATTTGATGAGTGTGTTTTTGGTGGATTATAGTATTTAGAATAATCGAGTGATGAGGTATCGGTTTTAACACAACTCTTCAATGAGAAGATAGGTTGATCGATCAAACCTCTCTTCTATTTGTTATCGGGGATCGAAACCTGCAATCAAAGATAACCACGTCAGGTTAGTGGCGGTGGTTACCCGGCGATAACCCTCCGATGCTTAAGTAAGTGTCGAGTTCGAGATGGTTGAAATAGGTAGTTATTATTCGGGAGAGAGAATGCATACTTTTTCTATAATTAATGAGGGCTATTTATAGTTTTTCGCACGGGTTAATGGATCGAATCCTGACAAGACCTTTCGGTTTCGATGGATGGGTTGTGAATAGACGTTTTAGGTAAGGATCGGATCTTCTATATTCGATTCGACCCTTATGAGTAAATGGTACAGCATGTGTCCATATTATCGACATTGATAGACGACATATCGATAAGGGGACGAATAGGTATCTTCATCTGATTATGTCGACGTCTCTCTATGTCGTCAAAGTAATATATATCGATACAATATGAGTAATAGATCTTTGTCGAAGACCTGGTAATCGAATGTCGACATGGACTTGTGATCGACGAAGACTTGGTACATCGCAATGGGTCCAAATAAGTCCATATGTAACAGCTCCAATATTCTTCCAGAAAATTGGTGCTTCTTTTTTTTGAATGATGACTTGATTTATTTACCCTTCTGACATGTGTCAAAGAGCTTGTCTTTGCTCATGTCTGTTTTTGGAATTCCTTCTACCAGATCATTCTTGATTAGTCTGTTGATGGTCTTGAAATTCACATGGTTCATTCTTTTGTGCCACAACCAACTAACTTCACTTGGTGTTGATGCCACCAAACAAATACTTGAACTCTTGTCAACAGAACTCCAATCCACTGTGTAGACATTTCTTTGTCGTCTTCCAGATAAAATAACCTTCTTTGTACCAATCTGTTCAACGTAGCACTTATCTGTTGAGAAGATGACTGAATATCCTTTGTCACAAAATTGACTTATGCTCAGTAAATTGTATTTGAGGCCTTTAACATAAGAGACGTCAGATATCTCAATGTTGCCTTTGATTAATCTTCCATTTGCTACAATCTTGCCTTCCTTGTTGTCCCCAAAAGTGACTTTAGGACCATCCACAGCAACAGCATCAGTCAGCTCGTGTATGCTTTCACACATGTGTCTTGAACATCCACTGTCCAAGTACCAGATTTTCTCTACTTTACTCCTACTCCTAATCCTAACCTACAAAACAAAATAAAAATTGTTTTAGGTACCCTTATTGAGAGGGTCCTGGAGGATTAGTTCCACCTTTGACAACCCAAGATGATGAAGTCTTAGGCTTCTTAGACTTCTGTAGTTTGGCAGGAGCATGAACAGTTTCATCTTCATCATATTTATCAGATTTGCTATGTTGGTGATAATCACTATGATAAGGATAGTGTTCATAAGAAGGATATGATGCATGATATGGAGGATATGCATGCATTGGATGAGCAGGATATGGTGCATAGTAAGTGTTGGGATATAGCTCGATTTGTCAAACAACAAAGTGCGGAATTTAAAATTTTTCGAGGTATCCAATGGTCCCATAAAAGGAGTCTCCACATTATGTATACAAAAACAAGAACAAAAACGCACACAATGAATTAACAAAGGGGGTTTTTGCGATATACCTCACCACAGGCAAGGTGGTGGAAACCTCCGGTCTTCGATTCTGATTCTGATCCGGTTCACAGGAGTGATCCAAGTGTCTCACCTCCAGGGATAGTCCACACCAATTGGATTCTGGCAACACCTCAAGATCTTAGGCTCAGAACTCGATGCAGGAGATTTGTTATTAAAGGATTGTATGAGATCTCTTGACAAATCAAGATCTAATACAATGGAGGAGGAGATCTCGGCGGCGGCGGCACCAAGGAGCTCACGGCAGCACAGTGGCGGCGGCTAGTGGTGGCGGCGGCGGCTAGGGTTTGCTTGGAGAGGGGGCGGCGCTTTTAGGGCAGAGGGAGGCTAGGGTTTTTCTTTCTTAGGTGTTAGCTTTTAAGCTCATGTAGTTCCCCTTTTATAGACTCCTTCTGACCTAGGGTTTGCAAGACTCCTTATGGGCTTTAATTAATAGAAGCCCATGTCTTGCAATCCTTCATTTAATTAACTACTTTAATTAAATGCCCAGTCCAATTAAATCAATATTTCTTTTAATTAACTTAGCAACTCAATTATTAATCAAGTTAGCCAATTAATTAATCTCCCACTTGAATTAAATACTTTTAATTCATTTAATTGATTTAATTACCTTTAAATCAATTAATTCCTTTCATGTCCTTTTATAACAGTCACCGTCCAATTGTATTGTGTGTGACCCTCTGGGTTCACCATCAACTGGCAGCAGGCCCACGAATCCCTCGTGATTTAATTTATGAACAATAAATTGTTCCGGTTAATTAAACAACCTTTAATTAACCACTCCTAGAATTAAATCCTCTATTAATTCAGGAGTACCCACACTTCATGGTCGATGTCTAGCCACAAGCCCATGAAGCCCAATTTCAGGTGAATTGATATTTGTGAACCTCGTCTCATATAATTACCATGTACATACGGTCCTTCTATCGACTAATATTCCCGATCAAGACTTAGGGTGTGTGAATTGATCGGCACCTCTAAATTTGTCTCGATAACTATACTTTCTAATTCAGGATAATATACCTTTGTGACCTTCTAAATTTGGAAACACCTTCCCAAATCCGTCACCGACCACGGCCGTGGATTCCTTGGATATATTATCTAAGAATCGTATAGGAAATTCTCTCACCCATTACAGTGAGTCAATAGATTCCATATTGGTACTAACCACCCGCGTACATGTCCATACGCACCCAACCTAGGCATGTTATGACCAAGCTACGTGGCCTATACCTAGATCTAAGTACGCACTTTCATGCACCGAATTCGCCCTAGTACCTCAAGTCAAAGGACTAAATCGTACACTATTATATTCCTTGAGAAGTATCCCATCACCGATATGCGTCATGCGCTTCCACAATGGGTTTCTCTGTTCGGGTCGTTCGATGCGTTCAATCTTCCATTGAACCACCTACTCGTATGCACTGGACTCAAATTCCTTGCTCATGAAACACTACAAATTCACTCCATGTGAATCATGCATACTCGTACAAGTCTTTGCGATTCCTACGATACCCCGTCTCGTTTCGGAATCTATGACTTGGAACACTTTTAAGATTACGACCTTTGAGACTGTTTCATGATTGCACTCAGTACTGAAGTGAATCGTCCCATAGTCAAATGTAATCTAAGGGTTTCAACCAATCGCTTAAATGTATTCGCGAGAGATGAAGTTGGCCATTGTTTATCCTTATACACATATAAATAAACTTGCGTATTATTACATTTATACTAAAGAAAGATAATGATAGTTCCAATACAAGCTAAATATATTGGCTTGCAGGGCACTATTCCATCAATCTCCCACTTGCCCTAAAGCCAATCACAAACGTTTCTAGGACCCATCTTTCTAAAGATGTTCTTCGAACTCATTTCATGACATAGCCTCCTTTTAGTGGATCCGCTAAGTTGTCTTCTGAGTAGACGCGATCCATTACGCGCGTTAACTCTACCAATGATTCCTCTAATCAAATGGTACTTTTCTTTCAATTATGTTTAGATTTCTGGTAAAATCTCGAATGCTTTGCTTTGACAATAGCTCCAATGTTATCATAGAAGATAACCATGAGCTTCGCAATGCTAGGCACTACATCCAACCATAGGATGAAGTTTTATATCTAAACACTTTCTTAAGTCGCATTCAATGCTACATTTAATGCTGCAATATATCTTGCTTCAGTGGTTTGAATGGTTACGGTGATTTGCTTGGAACCCTTTCAAATTTACCGTTACCCCATTGATGCAGGATATGTATCCAAAATGGATATATCTAATTCATCCACATCAGACTGAAAATTCGAATCAGTGAATCCTTCGAATTTTAATTCTCCACTACCACCGTAGACCAAGAACAAATCCTTAGTCTTTGTCAAGAGCTTAAGGATATCTTTTACGGTGGTCCAGTACTTCTTCACTGGATTTTGACTAGCAACTGCTCGCGATACTTGAGCAAGTTCTACGTCTGGTCTAGTACATAGTAAAGCATGCCACATGCAACCTTTTGTTTGAAACATAAGGTATTTGAGACATTCTCCTTTATTCTCATTTGATGTAGGGCACATCGATTTTGGAATAAGGGATACAGTGTCTTACTGGAAGCAATCCTTTCTTGGATTCTTCATACTGAATATTTCCAGTATTGATCCTATGTACTTAGATTTAGAGAGTGTCAGCATCTTTTTCTGATCTATTCTATAGATACGTATCCCAATACGCAAGATGCTTCTCCTAAATCTTTCATGGAGAATTGCATGGACAACCATGCTTTCGTCTGTGCTAACATTCCGATATCATACCAGATATTCAGAACATTATCGACATATAAAATATGAGCTTCATCGCGCTCCCACTAATCCTTTTGTACATTCATTGTTCATGTTCGTTTTGATGAAGTCAGTTGTCTTGACTATCTCATCAGAACAAATGTGAATCTAAATGGATTCAGATATCGCTAATGGAGAAAAGGTTTCATCAAAGTCTGTTCCAGAACATTGTGAATAACCCTTTTACCACTGGTCGATTCTTAGAGGTCAACACCTCTCCATTCATTCCAAGTTTGAAGATCCATTTATAACTTATAACCAACTTATAGGGATAAATCCCTTGGGTGGATCAATCAAGGTTATACCTTGTTGGAATGGATGGGATCCATTTTGGTTTGCATGGCTTTGAGCCATGCACCCAAGTTTATGTCTGACATCGCTTCTTGATATGTCTTTGGATTACTTTCCACATTCTCGTTTTCGTGAATGAAACCAAATCGCTTTGGCTCCTTACGAATTCGATCAGACCTTCGAAGAGTAGGTGTACTAGTAGGTTCAGTAAATTCTGGATTAACTCCCACTGTTTGCGGGGATGGGTCCAAATCTTGGACTCCATCAAGTTCCATGACGTTTACATTTCCTTTGACGAGAGATTCATCAACAGAGGAACGGGTATCTTGAAGAAACGATTGTTTCTTATTGTCGTGGAACAGGTATCCAATGGATTTCGTTGGATACCCCACAATTATATACAAATTGGATCTACTAGCCAATTTATCTCCTTTCTCGTTTCTACCATCGGCCGGAGATCTCCATACTCAGAAGTAAGAGCATAGAGGTATTTTGCCATACCTTTCTTGGTAAAGCTTTGCAGGCACAAACTTTGAAGGTACTTTGCTTAGTATCTTCGATGCAGTCAGGAGCACTAACCCCTAGAATGCATAAGGAAGTTTTAACAAAACTCAATATGGATCGAACAATGCCTAACAATGTTAGATTCCATCTCTTTAGACACTTCAATAAGTTGAGGCGTCTTAGGAGGAGTTTGTTGTATGAGAATCTCATTCTCATTAAGATAATTGAGGAATCCTTGACAAGTATTTGCTATCTCAACTAGATCGAATGGTCGCAATAATTTGTCTTTGTTGATTCTCTACTTCGCATCGAAATACCTTGAAAGGTTTTTCGGATTTGTATCTCACTAGATTCATTTTCCACTAACGACCAAGGTCATTAGCAAAAAGTACGAAGTATGAGTAATCTCCTCTCACAGTAACCTTTAGTGATCCATACTCATGGATTAAATCCAGATTTTATTTGGTTCGCTCTTGATTCCCTGTGACGGGAGATCTGGTCATCTCTCCTTTGAGACATGATTCGCAGGTTGGAAGTTCATCCAAGTTCTATTTTTCAAGAAGCTTAGGTGAAACCAACTTTTGAATCCTACTCTTGGAGATGTGTCCAAGTCTAGCATACCAAAGTTATGGATTATTATCTTTGTATTAATTGAATTTCATACATTAATTCAATAAAATTGAGCTAATGGTTTAATTCAATTAATTTACTTCCTTTCAATTAACTTCTTTAATTGAATCCTTTTCCTTTTCAATTAACCCTTTAATTGAAACGTTGCTTAATTAATTAGATCATCTAATCAATTAAACACATCAGTGCCTTTCTTAGATGCAGTGGGATAATTCGACTTATAGGCTACTTGCGTTCTTTTGACTACCTTTATGGTCGAATTTAGAAGAGAATAAATTCTTCTTCATTTTACTCTTCTTTGACTTCGCAGTCCATGAAGTGTAAACGATCATTATAGGTTTATCCTATTTGCCTTTAACCAGTATTTTGGTCGATTCATGAAATGTGATCAACTTATCAAATAAGATCAGTGTATTTCAAGAGTCATTTGAATGAGCGGGATGAGAATTTAGGAGGAAGTTAATGTTAAGATCACTTGCAGGCTTACGTTTAATCGATCCAGTTTTCAACTAGATTGATAAAACAAAGACAGTGATCCTTGACACTAGTTCCTTCAATTATTCTCGAGTTTTGAAACAATTCCTTTAGAAGTCTCGAATCATATTGATTCAAAACTACTCCTCAAAACAAGCCTTTTGAGGTGGAGGTTTGTTTCAGAAGACTGGTCCTCAAAACGGGCCTTTTGAGGTGGAAGCCTCAGACATGCTCCTCATGTTGCTTCCATAGCTCGTTCAATCTTGATGCTTATTTGAGGAAACGATCATTTAAGATTCCCATACTCTATAGGTGATTCGTTTCACTTTTGAGATTCATCTATATATGAGAAACGATCATTAATATTCCCATATTCTACAGGTGACTCGTTTCTTTTATTTTGACTTATCTCGTAAGCGCATAAGGCATAGGCTCGTTTAAGAACATCATTCCCATTCTTGGAATTTAAGACAATTCTCAAGTTTCTTGCCTAGTCGATATTTTAATCCAGCTATTTTATTAGTCGAGGATAAATAGTAAAATGGATAATTACTGATATCTCAGTATCTAAAGAGAAGACAAACATTCAGTGGACTAGTTAATGAATAATACTTATAATCTACGAAGGTTGGACTTTCTATCGTAGAAGTTCTCCCACTATTTTATCGAAACAATTACCCCTTCAATTGTTCGGGAAATTCTATTTCCTAGTAGGTCTTGACGTCCCAGCGGCAATTAATTGCACCCACGACTCGTGGCCATACAACCAATTCCCCAGGTAGGCATACTTATTGCCAATTGTGTTACTCCACAACCTTCAAGCTATTTTGCCTCGGTTTTCGCACTTATCTAGCACTGCTACATCATAAGTGTTACTAATCGTTAAGTCTAACCCATCAATCATGATGAGCAACGGGCCCGGTCGTGAGTTCTCCGTAACTAGTTATCGGTCGATCCTCACATCCCGACCAATCCTCACCCTTGTCGTGTTTAGTTAAAAACAGGAGTCAAGGAATTTCACGTATTGTCCCTTTCTTCGACTCGGGTGCCAGACTCTGGATCACCTCTATCGATAAGTAGACAACATACGCCAGTCCCTATTGATGGAAGGCTTGGATTTATATAAATACTTCATTTTATTTTAATCCAATATGACTTAATATTTAATTCGAGAGGGGGTTTCTGGTTTTGAAAGTTATGCTAACTCTCCTCGAGATCTCACCGATTTAGTTATGCTTTATCTTTTATTACGATCTAGATTCTAGCGCGCATCTCATACAAGCTAAATATAAATCGACAAATAAATAAAAGCCATACAAGCCTAGCATGCATACTACCACAATATGTTTTCGATCGGGAGCCTCCTATGTGGGCCATCATCGAGCCAATGATGTTGGCCCAATTGGTCAATCTAAAGGGTTCTCAAACAGGCCCTATGCTATTACACATTGTACCATGCATACATGGCCTTCTTATCTTCTTGGGCTCCCACCTTGCTTGTAAATGGGCCTCCATCCTAAACTAGGAAAGCAGTAAAGCCCTATTCTATTACAAAGGCTCAAAGTGGCCCAAAAACAATAATAGGCTCGCAGGCCCAATAAAAACCAAGCAATAAATTAAACCAATCACATCTACCCTAAGGTCAAGGCTCGTCTCGATCGAAAACCACGTAAACAGTTCACGTAGAGCAAGAAACATGTAAACATCTTTTACTTTCTTCTATCTTAATTTTAAAACATCCTTTTAAAACTAACTTCCTATGATTCTTGCTTTTTAGTCACTACTAATTATGACAAAATAAATATCCGGGTAAACAAAAATTAATTTTCTGCTCAATTTCAGAATCTGTTTTTCAACTTTTGAAAAATTGCATTTTCGCCCCTCAACTTTCGAAAATTGCACTTTGACCCCAAAACTTTTAAAAAGTTACAAAAACACCCCTGGGCAGTTTCGGGCAGCAGACCAGAAAATAAAATTTTGAATTTTGAAAATTTTTGATTTTTCAAATTGACCCCTCAAGTTTCGGTAATTGCAAAACAGCCCCTAAGTTTTCAGAAATTGCAAAACGACCCCAAAAACCGTGCGACCAGAATTGCAAGAACAGTCCAGAATTTTGAAATTTTCAGCCCTCAAAAACCCTGATTTGCGATTTCTGCCCCAAAAGTCCTGAAGTTTTCAAAAACTATAAAAACGGCACAGATCTTGAAAAGCAGTTTTACCCATTGATAGATCTAGTCATAACAAGCAAGAATCAATTTACAGAACATAATTATCACGTGTTCTCATACATATAATTAAACATATACGGTGAACACAATTATGTTCAGGCTTTTGTATAATAATAATGGAGTTGGCTCTGATACCACTGTTGGGATATAGCTCGATTTGTCAAACAACAAAGTGCGGAATTTAAAATTTTTCGAGGTATCCAATGGTCCCATAAAAGGAGTCTCCACATTATGTATACAAAAACAAGAACAAAAACGCACACAATGAATTAACAAAGGGGGTTTTTGCGATATACCTCACCACAGGCAAGGTGGTGGAAACCTCCGGTCTTCGATTCTGATTCTGATCCGGTTCACAGGAGTGATCCAAGTGTCTCACCTCCAGGGATAGTCCACACCAATTGGATTCTGGCAACACCTCAAGATCTTAGGCTCAGAACTCGATGCAGGAGATTTGTTATTAAAGGATTGTATGAGATCTCTTGACAAATCAAGATCTAATACAATGGAGGAGGAGATCTCGGCGGCGGCGGCACCAAGGAGCTCACGGCAGCACAGTGGCGGCGGCTAGTGGTGGCGGCGGCGGCTAGGGTTTGCTTGGAGAGGGGGCGGCGCTTTTAGGGCAGAGGGAGGCTAGGGTTTTTCTTTCTTAGGTGTTAGCTTTTAAGCTCATGTAGTTCCCCTTTTATAGACTCCTTCTGACCTAGGGTTTGCAAGACTCCTTATGGGCTTTAATTAATAGAAGCCCATGTCTTGCAATCCTTCATTTAATTAACTACTTTAATTAAATGCCCAGTCCAATTAAATCAATATTTCTTTTAATTAACTTAGCAACTCAATTATTAATCAAGTTAGCCAATTAATTAATCTCCCACTTGAATTAAATACTTTTAATTCATTTAATTGATTTAATTACCTTTAAATCAATTAATTCCTTTCATGTCCTTTTATAACAGTCACCGTCCAATTGTATTGTGTGTGACCCTCTGGGTTCACCATCAACTGGCAGCAGGCCCACGAATCCCTCGTGATTTAATTTATGAACAATAAATTGTTCCGGTTAATTAAACAACCTTTAATTAACCACTCCTAGAATTAAATCCTCTATTAATTCAGGAGTACCCACACTTCATGGTCGATGTCTAGCCACAAGCCCATGAAGCCCAATTTCAGGTGAATTGATATTTGTGAACCTCGTCTCATATAATTACCATGTACATACGGTCCTTCTATCGACTAATATTCCCGATCAAGACTTAGGGTGTGTGAATTGATCGGCACCTCTAAATTTGTCTCGATAACTATACTTTCTAATTCAGGATAATATACCTTTGTGACCTTCTAAATTTGGAAACACCTTCCCAAATCCGTCACCGACCACGGCCGTGGATTCCTTGGATATATTATCTAAGAATCGTATAGGAAATTCTCTCACCCATTACAGTGAGTCAATAGATTCCATATTGGTACTAACCACCCGCGTACATGTCCATACGCACCCAACCTAGGCATGTTATGACCAAGCTACGTGGCCTATACCTAGATCTAAGTACGCACTTTCATGCACCGAATTCGCCCTAGTACCTCAAGTCAAAGGACTAAATCGTACACTATTATATTCCTTGAGAAGTATCCCATCACCGATATGCGTCATGCGCTTCCACAATGGGTTTCTCTGTTCGGGTCGTTCGATGCGTTCAATCTTCCATTGAACCACCTACTCGTATGCACTGGACTCAAATTCCTTGCTCATGAAACACTACAAATTCACTCCATGTGAATCATGCATACTCGTACAAGTCTTTGCGATTCCTACGATACCCCGTCTCGTTTCGGAATCTATGACTTGGAACACTTTTAAGATTACGACCTTTGAGACTGTTTCATGATTGCACTCAGTACTGAAGTGAATCGTCCCATAGTCAAATGTAATCTAAGGGTTTCAACCAATCGCTTAAATGTATTCGCGAGAGATGAAGTTGGCCATTGTTTATCCTTATACACATATAAATAAACTTGCGTATTATTACATTTATACTAAAGAAAGATAATGATAGTTCCAATACAAGCTAAATATATTGGCTTGCAGGGCACTATTCCATCAGTAAGTTGAAAATTGAGGTGCAGGATACATAGGAGGATATGCAGCAGGTTGCACATAATAAGACTCATTTCCTTACCAAGCATTTTGATGTTTCTTGTTCTTATGCTTCTTTGGTTTACTAGATGCTTGCTCATTAACAGATGACTTAGCTTTACCACTAGTCTGATTGGTTTTGACCTTATCAGTTGACTTCTTTGGGCTAGGCTGTCTAGTCTTAGCAGTCTGTTATACTAGGCTCTTTGCTCTTTTTAGCCTTAGGAGCTTTTTGCTCCTTTAATTCTTTCTCAGGTGAAGCAAATTTAGTAGTTTGAACATACAAAATGACCTTACTGTTGTCAGCTGATATAAACTTTTCAGTATCGTTCAGTTCTAACTTGTCATGTTCTAAAGGCATCCTCTGTTTACTAGGAATATGCATGGATGCAACAGATGATTTTATCATGAGACTCAATGACTTTCTCAAGTTCCATAATTTTACCCTTATAGACTTCACATCAGCTTTCAGAGATTCATTCTCTTGCTCAAGCAGTTTATATTCAGCTGATTCTTTTGGCTTTTCAGCTTTAAGTTTCAGTGAACCGTTTTGCTCTTTTAGCAATATCATCTCTTCCTTAAGCTTTTTAAATGCATCAGCAATACTTGTATTGTTTAGCATCATTTGTTCAAATGAATTAAATAATTCATTATCAAGAGGAGTTACCTCATCATCCTCAGAGTTATCAGATTCCTTAGCCATCAGGCAGAGAAGAGCAGGACTCTCTTCATCAGAAGACTCTCCATCAGAAGTGTCTGAATCTGAATCTGATGAGTAGACAGCAGAGTTTTTCTGCTTCTGCTACCAGCACCTTGCCTTTCTAATGCTTTCTTTCCTTTCTAATGCTTTCTTTCCTTTCTGATTCTCTTTTCCTTTTCTGTATATTTCTCAGCTTTAGGATATGGGCAGTCTCTGATGAAATGGCCCAGTTTCCTGCAATTATAGCACGTCATTTTGGATTTATAAGAATCCTTATCTTGAGAAAAAGAAGAAGTAGGGTTAGAAGTAGAAGCATTGTTATATTTGTTCTTCATTTTTGTTTGTAGAACTTTTTGAAGTTGTTCATCAGCAATGCAACGTCTCCAGCAGCGTACTCCTTTTTGTTGAGTAATGTGGCTTCATAAGATGAGTCCACGTCTTTGCTTTTGTACGCTGGCCTTCTTTGATTTTCAGCAGCAACAAGTTCAGCTGTGGGACCTGAATAGTTCAGTGCATTTATGTTAGTCAAGTAAAAATAGTGACTTCAAATAGAATTTAGTGAAAAAAACAATACAGAATTTGATTAATTTCCTTAATACAATCCCAAGTGGTAACCAAACACTATAATCGAATCATATTTAATGAAATTAGAATAATAAACTAAATACGCAGAATCAAATTTTCTTCACGTCAGAAAAAAGTATCTTAAGAAGCCCCCCAATTTTATCTCTTAGATTGATTTTTTTTTTCTCTTAAATTGAATTTTTAATTTTACTAGATTTTGAATTATTTAGAGCATCTCTCATCCACCTCCAAATCTCAAAATTGGGAGATTTGAAGGTAAAACCACTCTCCCACTCTCCCACCAATTTTGGAGTTTTGAACAGTTTCTCCAAATCACTGTTCACTTTTTTTATATCCATTTTTGTCCCAAAATATTCTATTTTTTAATTTTGTTAATCACTTTTAATTCATTTATGTAATTAATCATTTCAGTTTTCTTTAAATTAATAATAAAAACATGAATGTTTGATATACATATTTTTAATAGGTTACAATTTATATTTGTAATAAATAATTATTATCTAATTTTCTTAAATAAAAGGCCACAAATTTACTTTCGCCTAAGCACAAAAATATCTAGGGCCGGCCCGGTGTGAATCACATTCATATGACATATATAAATTCTATTTCAAATTTGATTTGGAAGAATTTATTCAATCAAAAATTAATTGCACTTATTTTGCGATTAAAAATTCTCTTACTATCTTATTCAATCACAAAATAAGTTTATGGTTTTTGTCATTTGAGTTTATAGAATTCAACAAATTAAACCTGATTCGAAAAGGAAATCACAAAATATTTTACGTTTGGGAAATGCCAAATAAAGATGTTTTTATTTTCTAAAATAAATTTTTTATTTATTATTTTTCTCAAACTACTCTCTCAAACGTCAAATAAACACAATTTTCTAATCTCTACACAAAACATACATAAACTCTACTCTAATCTAACACAAAGTAATATATCTCTTACAAATTTTGTCTCACATAACAAACATGATATGATATAAAATCTTACACATGTTACACCTAAAACCTAACTTTTCCAAAAAAACAACACCTACTTTATTTTTCGAAAACGCCCACTCAAAACCTAAACAAACAATAGTACGCAAATCCAGATTATTTCACATACCTCCACTACTCTCTAAAACTACTTTTCCAAACACCAAACAAACATGCCCTTAAATTTTTTATTTGAAATACTGGAAGTTATTATTATTATTTCTAATGAATTGAATGTGTCTGAATTAATTTAAAATAATTACGAAGTTACATATCAATAAGCACAATGAGGTTATAAGATTTTTTTAAGCAACAAATTTCGGATATAAAAAAGACTAACACTTTTTTTTAATCCAAATATATCAATATTTCAGTAAACAGTTTTGGCATGTCCGCATTTTCAACATATACATGTTATGAGTGTTGCAGACTGCAGTCCTATTGTGCCTATTTGGTTAGATTTAGGTTTTGAAAAACTGATTTAAGTGGTTATAATGAAACTCATAAAATCTTATTTAGATTGAGTTAGATTGAATTTTAGTTTATGAAAAAATTGAAATCCCGTTTAGATTGAGTTTGAAGAGAAAAAGTAATTAGTAAGTATCAAATCAATGTTTCTATGGAAAAATATAGGTGGAAAATATCAAATCATTGTATTTTATAAATCTAAACGGTGAAATACAGTCCCCCCACCTCCACCCCCAAAAGTATTTGGTGATATCAGGTACTCCTCTAAATTATCATTTGTAACACTTACCCCCCTCTATTATAGATTTAGGGTTTTTATTCCATACCCACGCCCCTTTATAAATAATACTTTCTTTATTAATTTATCATTAAAAAAATCTCTCTTTATTAATTATGAATACATCTATCCACCAAACAACATTATGCTTCAATATCTTCATTGCTTTTGTTTCATTCCGTTTTTTAATCTCAATTTTCTTCTTTATTTTCATTTCATATATTTCTTTACTTATGTTAAATCTGTTTTCATTGTTTTCTATTTCAGCTTTTTTTCCTACTCGGTTTTTTTCTTTATATTTTCCTCGGTTTCTATTTGCTGGTAATAATCTCGGTTATTTCCGGTAAGAATTTTTTTAGTATAATCTTGAAGGAGAATTACTCAAAATTTTGTGTAGTTTTTTTTTAAATCAATATATTATTAATAATACCATACACGATTTTTCTTAGTATAATCTTCAAGTAGAATTACTCAAAATTTTGTTTAGTTTTTTTAAATCAATATTATTAATAATACCATACACGAATTTTTTGAGTATAATATTCAAGGAGAATTACTCAAAATTTTGTGTAGTTTTTTTAAATCAATATATTATTAATAATACCATAAAATAAAGGCTGCATCTTTATAATTTATTTAAAATATATGGTTTATTTTTGTGAACATTTTAAATATGTAATCTATTCCATGTTATTATCAAACATTTGAAAAGAAATTTGATTAATTTTCTTGATACATACCTAAGTGGTATCCAAACACTATAATCGAATCATATTTAATGAAATTTGATTAATAAACTTAAATACGCAGAATCAAATTTTCTTCACGCGCGTCAGAAAAACGGATCTTAAGAAGCCCCCAATTTAATCTCTATGATTGATTTTTCTTGTCTTAAATTGATTTTTTAATTTTACTAGATTTTGAATTATTTAGAGCATCTCTCATCCACCTCCAAATCTCAAAATTGGGAGATTTGAAGGTGAAACCACTCTCCCACTCTCCCACCAATTTTGGAGTTTTGAACAGTTTCTCCAAATCACTGTTCACTTTTTTTATATCCATTTGTGTCCCAAAATATTCTATTTTTTAATTTTGTTAATCACTTTTAATTCATTTATGTAATTAATCATTTCAATTTTCTTTAAATTAATAATAAAAACATGAATGTTTGATATACATATTTTTAATAGGTTATAATTTATATTTGAAATAAATAATTATTACCTAATTTTCTTAAATATAAGGCCACAAATTTACTTTCGCCTAGGCACAAAAATATCTAGGGCCGGCCCGGTGTGAATCACATTCATATAACATATATTTATTCTACATATTATTCATAATTAAAAAGAATAGTTCAGTGTATTTATGTCAAGTAATAATAGTGACTTCGAATAGAATTTAGTAAAAAAAAACAATATAGAATTTGAGAAGACTTAAAAAGATGCAAGCTATTGATGTCAAGTCAATTCCATCGTCTGTGGTCCTATTCAAAACTTGAACATGTTTCGTTAAGAGATTATCCTCTTCTGTCGTAACTTAAAAAGATAAACTAAATTTGAAAAATCAAATCTAAAAATATCAAAAATACAACTTGAACATATTTCGTTAAGAAATCAAAACCGAACTCAAATACAATTTCAGACTCAATACTAAATTCATCCAACCATGTTTTTGTTTGATAATAATAAAATATCATACCATGTTGAGAAGACATAAAAGGGTGCAAGATATTGAGGTCAAGTCAATTCTAGGTCATCGTGGCCTCGTGGGTGGACCTATTTAGGAGTAAAATTTAAATTAAATTATTCGATACTCGATGTGAACTTATCCAATCAATAATCGTTTGAGTTAGGTTTATTATAAAAATCAAACAAACTTAAACAAAATTTCTCGTTTAATAATTTTTGAAGCTATGTTCCGAGCTCAACTCGATAAACTAAAATTTGAAAAATTAAATCTAAAAATATAAAAAACATAACTTGAACACGCTTCTTTAAGAAATCAAAACCAAACTCAAATACAATTTCAGACTCAATACTAAATTCATACTAAAATTGAACAATTGGCGTTTGATAATACTCTTCTCATTTATGCTCCTAGTTCTACCTATATCATAATACAGAATAAATTTTCAAAATTCTATTTCAAATTTGATTTGGAAGAATTTATTCAATCAAAAATTAATTGCACTTATTTTGTGATTAAAAATTCTCCTACTATCTTATTCAATCACAAAATAAGTTTATGGTTTTTGTCATTTGAATTTATAGAATTCAACCAATTAAACCTGATTCGAAAAGGAAATGACCCTTTAATTCTCTTGGAATTTGTTTGGCAGCTTTGCTTTTAACATCAAGGTTTAGGGAATGTTTGTTAGGCATTTTCCAAAAATATTTTACGTTTGGGAAATGCCAAATAAAGATGTTTTTATTTTCTAAAATAAATTTTTAATTTATTATTTTTCTCAAACTACTCTCTCAAAAGTCAAATAAACACAATTTTCTAATCTCTACACAAAACATACATAAACTCTACTCTGATTTGACACAAAGTAATATATCTCTTACACATTTTGTCTCACATAACAAACATGATATGATATAAAGTCTTACACATGTTACACCTAAAATCTAACTTTTCCAAAAAAACAACACCTACTTTATTTTTCGAAAACGCCCACTCAAAACCTAAACAAACAATAGTACGCAAATCCAGATTATTTCACATACCTCCACTACTCTCTAAAACTACTTTTCCAAACACCAAACAAACATGCCCTTAAATTTTTTATTTGAAATACTGGAAGTTATTATTATTATTTTTAATGAATTGAATGTGTCTGAATTAATTTAAAATAATTACGAAGTTACATATCAATAGGCACAATGAGGTTATAAGATTTTTTTAAGCAACAAATTTCGGATATAAAAAAGACTATAACACATTTTTTTTAATCCAAATATATCAATATTTCAGTAAACAGTTTTGGCATGTCCGCATTTTCAACATATACATGTTATGAGTGTTGCAGACAGCAGTCCTATTGTGCCTATTTGGTTAGATTTAGGTTTTGAAAAACTGATTTAAGTGGTTATAATGAAACTCATAAAATCTTATTTAGATTGAGTTAGATTGAATTTTAGTTTATGAAAAAATTGAAATCCCGTTTAGATTGAGTTTGTAGAGAAAAAGTAATTAGTAAGTATCAAATCAATGTTTTTATGGAAAAAAATAGTTGGAAAATATCAAATCATTGTATTTTATAAATCTAAACGGTGAAATACAGTCCCCCCACCTCCACCCCCAAAAGTATTTGGTGATATCTGGTACTCCTCTAAATTATCATTTGTAACACTTACCCCCCTCTATTATAGATTTAGGGTTTTTATTCCATACCCCCGCCCCTTTATAAATAATACTTTCTTTATTAATTTATCATTAAAAAAATGTCTCTTTATTAATTATGAATACATATATCCACTAAACAACATTATGCTTCAATATCTTCATTTCTTTTGTTTCATTCCGTTTTTCAATCTCAATTTTCTTCTTTATTTTCATCTCATATATTTCTTTACTTATGTTAAATCTGTTTTCATTGTTTTCTATTTCAGCTTTTTTTCCTACTCGGTTTTTTTCTTTATATTTTCCTCGGTTTCTATTTGCTGGTAATAATCTCGGTTATTTCCGGTAAGAATTTTTTTAGTATAATCTTGAAGGAGAATTACTCAAAATTTTGTGTAGTTTTTTTTAAATCAATATATTATTAATAATACCATACACGATTTTTTTTAGTATAATCTTCAAGTAGAATTACTCAAAATTTTGTTTAGTTTTTTTAAATCAATATATTATTAATAATACCATACACGAATTTTTTGAGTATAATATTCAACGAGAATTACTCAAAATTTTGTGTAGTTTTTTTAAATCAATATATTATATATTAATAAAACCATAAAATAAAGGCTGCATCTTTATAATTTATTTAAAATATATGGTTTATTTTTGTGAACATTTTAAATATGTAATCTATTCCATGTTATTATCAAACATTTGAAAAGAAATTTGATTAATTTTCTTGATACATACCTAAGTGGTATCCAAACACTATAATCGAATCATATTTAATGAAATTTGATTAATAAACTTAAATACGCAGAATAAAATTTTCTTCACGTCAGAAAAATGGATCTTAAGAAGCCCCCAATTTTATCTCTATGATTGATTTTTCTTGTCTTAAATTGATTTTTTAATTTTACTAGATTTTGAATTATTTAGAGCATCTCTCATCCACCTCCAAATCTCAAAATTGGGAGATTTGAAGGTGAAACCACTCTCCCACCAATTTTGGAGTTTTGAACAGTTTCTCCAAATCACTGTTCACTTTTTTTATATCCATTTGTGTCCCAAAATATTCTATTTTTTTATTTTGTTAATCACTTTTAATTCATTTATGTAATTAATCATTTCAATTTTCTTTAAATTAATAATATAAACATGAATGTTTGATATACATATTTTTAATAGGTTATAATTTATATTTGTAATAAATAATTATTACCTAATTTTCTTAAATATAAGGCCACAAATTTACTTTCGCCTAGGCACAAAATTATTTAGGGCCTGCCCGGTGTGAATCACATTCATATAACATATATTTATTCTACATATTATTCATAATTAAAAAGAATAGTTCAGTGTATTTATGTCAAGTAATAATAGTGACTTCGAATAGAATTTAGTAAAAAAAAACAATATAGAATTTGAGAAGACTTAAAAAGATGCAAGCTATTGATGTCAAGTCAATTCCATCGTCTGTGGTCCTATTCAAAACTTGAACATGTTTCGTTAAGAGATTATCCTCTTCTGTCGTAACTTAAAAAGATAAACTAAATTTGAAAAATCAATTCTAAAAATATCAAAAATACAACTTGAACATATTTCGTTAAGAAATCAAAACCGAACTCAAATACAATTTCAGACTCAATACTAAATTCATCCAACCATGTTTTTGTTTGATAATAATAAAATATCATACCATGTTGAGAAGACATAAAATGGTGCAAGATATAGAGGTCAAGTCAATTCTAGGTCATCGTGGCCTCGTGGGTGGACCTATTTAGGAGTAAAATTTAAATTAAATTATTCGATACTCGATGTGAACTTATCCAATCAATAATCGTTTGAGTTAGGTTTATTATAAAAATCAAACAAACTTAAACAAAATTTCTCGTTTAATAATTTTTGAAGCTATGTTCCGAGCTCAACTCGATAAACTAAAATTTGAAAAATTAAATCTAAAAATATCAAAAACAGAACTTGAACACGCTTCTTTAAGAAATCAAAACCAAACTCAAATACAATTTCAGACTCAATACTAAATTCATACTAAAATTGAACAATTGGCGTTTGATAATACTCTTCTCATTTATGCTCCTAGTTCTACCTATATCATAATACAGAATAAATTTTCAAAATTCTATTTCAAATTTGATTTGGAAGAATTTATTCAATCAAAAATTAATTGCACTTATTTTGTGATTAAAAATTCTCTTACTATCTTATTCAATCACAAAATAAGTTTATGGTTTTTGTCATTTGAATTTATAGAATTCAACCAATTAAACCTGATTCGAAAAGGAAATGACCCTTTAATTCTCTTGGCATTTGTTTGGCAGCTTTGCTTTTAACATCAAGGTTTAGGGAATGTTTGTTAGGCATTTTCCAAAAATATTTTACGTTTGGGAAATGCCAAGTAAAGATGTTTTTATTTTCTAAAATAAATTTTTTATTTATTATTTTTCTCAAACTACTCTCTCAAAAGTCAAATAAACACAATTTTCTAATCTCTACACAAAACATACATAAACTCTACTTTGATTTGACAAAAAGTAATATATATCTTACACATTTTGTCTCACATAACAAACATGATTTGATATAAAGTCTTACACATTTTACACCTAAAACCTAACTTTTCCCAAAAAACAACACCTACTTTATTTTTCGAAAACGCCCACTCAAAACCAAAACAAACAATAGTACGCAAATCCAGATTATTTAGATCACATACCTCCACTACTCTCTAAAACTACTTTTCCAAACACCAAACAAACATGCCCTTAAATTTTTTATTTGAAATACTGGAAGTTATTATTATTATTTTTCTAATGAATTGAATATGTCTGAATTAATTTAAAATAATTACGAAGTTACATATTAATAGGCACAATGAGGTTATAAGATATTTTTTAAGCAACAAATTTCGGATATAAAAAAAGACTATAACACTTTTTTTTTAATCCAAATATATCAATATTTCAGTAAACAGTTTTGGCATGTCCGCATTTTCAACATATACATGTTATGAGGGCAAAATAGCATTTTTAGTCCCTTAAGTTTTACTAGTCTGCGAAAGTAGGACACTTAAATCTCCGGCAATCATTTTTAGTCCCATAAGTTTCGTAAGTCTGCGAAAGTAGGACACTTAAATCTCCGGCAAGCATTTTTAGTCCCATAAGTTTCGTAAGTCTGCGAAATTAGGACATTTAAATCTCCGGCAAGCATTTTTAGTCCCATAAGTTTCACAAATCCGCAAAAGTAGGACATTTAAATATTCGGCAAGCATTTTTAGTCCCTTAAGTTTCACTTGTCCGCAAAATCAGGACACTTAATTTTTCAGCAAGCATTTTACGTCCCTTAACTTTCACAAGTCGGCAAAATCAGGACACTTAATTTTTCAGCATGCAAGAAACGTCCTATAACTTTTCTATACCCGCAAATTTAGTCCACTTGACTGCAATTATAGTCCACAATTTGCCAAAAATTGCATAATTGCCCATTGGACAATTAATTTGAGAATTTTGCCACATTGAACAATTAATTTAGGGATTTTGCTAAACTGGACAATTTATTTGAGAATTTTGCCACACTGAACAATTAATTTAGGGATTTTGCCAAATTGGACAATTAATTCGGGGATTCATGTGCTTTATTTGTAAAATTTAGAGCATCAACTTAGGTAAGTTCTTATTTATAGAATAGTGTTCTTTGTTTTCAATAGTTGTACTATTTAATGTTATGAATGAATTAGAAAGCGGCGTATAGCCATTAAATTGAATTTTTTTTCCAATATAGCCTTTTAGATAAAAGTATTTCTCAAAATGACTCAAACCGAAAAGTATTTTCCAAAATGACTCAAACTAAAAAGTATTTCCCTAAATGTACCTTTTATGAAAAATCGATTCTGCATTTTTACGAAATTATGAAAAATAAAATAAAAAAAATTTACCAAAAATCGCAGTTAGGTAAATTTTTTTTTTTTTGGTTTTTTTTATTGTAACGAAATTGCCTTGATAAACTAAAAATCGCACAAATAGGTGAAAGTTAAGTGACGTAAAATGCTTGCTGAAAAAGAAGATATATGCGACTTTTTACTATGTAGATGGGTGGTATGCAAATTTAAATAATTAACTTATTATGTTATCTTTTACTATGTAGATGGGTGGTATTATCTTTTTGCATGGATCGGTACAAACATAGTGCCAGAAAGCATCTCAAATAAACATTATTAACACAGAAAAAATGGGTCACACTCTAGCAATATAATTATACTCCAATAGCAATACTTGAACAATACATGAATGTATTGGGCACAAATATATTTTACCTGATTATATATAAACATGCTTGATAAGAATGCAGGAGACACTTGATTTATTATTTATAAATATAAGAGATAACACAATGTCATACTTATACTAAAATAGAAGACAAACATTTCATTTAAAATACTATTACTAATATAAATATCAAATAATTACAAAACTCAAGCCATTTTATCAACAAAAAAAAAACCAAAAAAAAAAAAATTTACCAAAAATCGCAGTTGTAACTGCGATTTTTGGTAAATTTTTTTTTTTTTATAATTTTTCATGATTTCGTAAAAATGAAGAATCGCAGTTGGCAACTGCGATTTTTCACAAAAGGTACATTTAGGGAAATACTTTTCAGTTTGAGTCATTTTGGGAAATACTTTTATCTAAAAGGCTATATTGGAAAAAAATTCAATTTAATGGCTATACGCCGCTTTCCAATTCATTCATAACATTAAATAGTACAACTATTGAAAACAAAGAACACTATTCTATAAATAAGAGCCTACCAAAGTTGATGCTCTAAATTTTACAAATAAAGCACATGAATCCCCGAATTAATTGTCCAGTTTGGCAAAATACCAAAATTAATTGCTCAGTGTGGCAAAATTCTCAAATTAATTATCCAGTTTGGCAAAATCCCTAAATTAATTGTTCAATGTGGCAAAATTCTCAAATTAATTGTCCAATGGGCAATTATGCAATTTTTGGCAAATTGTGGACTATAATTGCAGTCAAGTGGACTAAATTTGCGGGTATAGAAAAGTTATAGGACGTATCTTGCATGCTGAAAAATTAAGTGTCCTGATTTTGCCGACTTGTGAAAGTTAAGGGACGTAAAATGCTTGCTGAAAAATTAAGTGTCCCGATTTCGCGGACAAGTGAAACTTAAGGGACTAAAAATGCTTGCTGAATATTTAAATGTCCTATTTTTGCGGATTTGTGAAACTTATGGGACTAAAAATGCTTGCCGGAGATTTAAATGTCCTAATTTCGCAGACTCACGAAACTTATGGGACTAAAAATGCTTGCCGGAGATTTAAGTGTCCTACTTTCGCAGACTTACGAAACTTATGGGACTAAAAATGCTTGCTGGAGATTTAAGTGTCCTACTTTTGCGGACTAGTAAAACTTAAGGGACTAAAAATGCTATTTTGCCATGTTATGAGTGTTGCAGACAGTCCTATTTTGCCTATTTGGTTAGATTTAGGTTTTGAAAACTGATTTAAGTGGTTATAATGAAACTCATAATATCTTATTTAGATTGAGTTAGATTGAATTTTAGTTTATGAAAAAATTGAAATCCCGTTTAAATTGAGTTTGAATGTTGATGTTTGAAGAGAAAAAAGTAATTAGTAAGTATTAAATCAATGTCTTTTATGGAAAAAAAATAAGTAGAATATATCAAATCATTGTATTTTATAGATCTAAACGGTGAAATACAGTCCCCCCCACCTCCACCCCCAAAAGTATTTGGTGATATCAGTTACTCCTCTAAATTATCATTTGTAACACTTACCCCCTTCTATTATAGATTTAGGGTTTTTATTCCATACCCACGCCACTTTTATAAATAATACTTTCTTTATTAATTTATCATTAAAAAAATGTCTCTTTCTTAATTATGAATACATCCATCCACCACACAACATTATGCTTCAATATCTTCATTTCTTTTGTTTCATTCCGTTTTTCAATCTCAATTTTCTTCTTTATTTTCATCTCATATATTTCTTTACTTATGTTAAATCTGTTTTCATTGTTTTCTATTTCAGTTTTTTTTCCTACTCGGTTTTTTTCTTTATATTTTCCTCAGTTTCTATTTGCTGGTAATAATCTCGATTATTTTCGGTAAGAATTTTTTTAGTATAATCTTGAAGGAGAATTGCTCAAAATTTTGTGTAGGTTTTTTAAATCAATATATTATTAATAATACCATACACGATTTTTTTTAGTATAATCTTCAAGGAGAATTACTCAAAATTTTGTGTAGTTTTTTTAAATCAATATATTATTAATAATACCATACACGAATTTTTTGAGTATAATCTTCAAGGAGAATTACTCAAAATTTTGTGTAGTTTTTTTAAAGCAATATATTATTAATAATACCCTAAATTAAATGCTGCATCTTTATAATTTATTTAAAATATATGGTTTATTTTTGTGAACATTTTAAATATGTAATCTATTCCATGTTATTATCAAACGTTTGAAAAGAAATTTGATTAATTTCCTTGATACAATCCCAAGTGGTATCCAAACACTATAATCGAATCATATTTAATGAAATTTGATTAATAAACTTAAATACGCAGAATCAAATTTTCTTCACGTCAGAAAAACGGATCTTAAGAAGCCCCCCAATTTTATCTCTTAGATTGATTTTTTTTTTCTCTTAAATTGATTTTTTAATTTTACTAAATTTTGAATTATTTAGAGCATCTCTCATCCACCTCCAAATCTCAAAATTGAGAGATTTGAAGGTGAAACCACTCTCCCACCAATTTTGGAGTTTTGAACAGTTTCTCCAAATCAGTGTTCACTTTTTTTATATCCATTTGTGTCCCAAAATATGAGAGAATTGCATTTTTGGTACACAGCTATAGGTCAATTCCCACTTTTGGTACACAGTTTTATGTGTCCAACACATTTGGTACACCTCTTTAACAAAGTTCGACACATTTGGTACAACCGTTAAATAAATTGCAAAATCACCGTTAATTCCGTTAGTTCGACACATTTGGTACACCTCTTTTACAAAATTGGCATGCTCGCGGCACATGGCTGCCCAGAAAAAAAAAAAGAAAAGAAAAAATTGAAACTTGATAAACTTTTTTATTATATTTTATTCTTCTTCCAATATTAAACTATAAATGACATTATAGTTTATTATATTTTACATGTCATATAAATAATAAATACATATTTTTTAATAATTTTTATAAATATGATAAATTAAAGTAACTTGTTTATTATATTTTATTCTTCTTGCAATATTAAACTATATATGACATTATATAGTTTATTATATTTTACATGTCATATAAATAATAATTACATATTTTTTTAATAATTTTTATAAATAATAAACTATAAAAATAATAAACTATTTTTATAAATAATTTTTAAAAATTGAAACTTGATAAACTTTTTTATTATATTTTATTCTTCTTCCAATATTAAACTATAAATGACATTATATAGTTTATTATATTTTACATGTCATATAAATAACAAAGACATATTTTTTAATAATTTTTATAAATAATAAACTATTTTTATAAATAATTTTTAAAAATTGAAATTTGATAAACTTATTTATTATATTTTATTCTTCTTCAGTATTAAACTATAATTGACATTATATAGTTTGTTATATTTTACATGTCATATAAATAATAAATACATATTTTTTTATCATTATATATATATGATATGATAAATATAATAAATACATATGATAATTTTTATAAAAGTTTATCAAGTTAAAATTTTTTTTTGGGCAGCCATGTGCCGCGCACATGTCAATTTTGTAAAAGAGGTGTACCAAATGTGTCGAACTAACGGAATTAACGATGATTTTGCAATTTATTTAACGGTTGTACCAAATGTGTCGAACTTTGTTAAAGAGGTGTACCAAATGTGTTGGACACATAAAGCTGTGTACCAAAAGTGGGAATTGGCCTATAACTGTGTACCAAAAATGCAATTCTCTCCCCAAAATATTCTATTTTTTAATTTTGTTAATCACTTTTAATTCATTTATGTAATTAATCATTTCAATTTTCTTTAAATTAATAATAAAAACATGAATGTTTGATATACATATTTTTAATAGGTTATAATTTATATTTGTAATAAATAATTATTACCTAATTTTCTTAAATATAAGGCCACAAATTTACTTTCGCCTAGGCACAAAAATATCTAGGGCCGGCCCGGTGTGAATCACATTCATATGACATATATTTATTCTACATAAAAAGAATAGTTCAGTGTATTTATGTCAAGTAATAATAATGACTTCGAATATAATTTAGTAAAAAAAAAACAATATAGAATTTGAGAAGACTTAAAAATTAGATGCAAGCTATTGATGTCAAGTCAATTCCATTGTCGGTGGTCCTATTCATAACTTGAACATGTTTCGTTAAGAGATTATCCTCTTCCATCGTAACTTAAAAAGATAAACTAAAATTTGAAAAATCAAATCTAAAAATATCAAAAATACAACTTGAACATGTTTCGTTAAGAAATCAAAACCAAAATCAAATATAATTTCAGACTCAATACTAAATTCATCCAACCATGTTTTTGTTTGATAATAATAAAATATCATACCATGTTGAAATGGTGCAAGATATTGAGGTCAAGTCAATTCCAGGTCATCGTGGCCTCGTGGGTGGACCTATTTAGGAGTAAAATTTAAATTATATTATTCGATACTCGATGTGAACTTATCCAATCAATAATCGTTTGAGTTAGGTTTATTATAAAAATCAAACAAACTTAAACAAAATTTCTCATTTAATAATTTTTGAAGCTATGTTCCGAGCTCAACTCGATAAACTAAAATCTGAAAAATATCAAAAACACAACTTGAACACACTTCGTTATGAAATCAAAACCAAACTCAAATACAATTTCAGACTCAATTCTAAATTCATACTATACTTGAACAATTTGGCGTTTGATAATACTCTTCTCATTTATGCTCTAGTTCTACCTATATCATAATACTGAATAAATTTTCAAAATTCTATTTCAACTTTGATTTGGAAGAATTTATTCAATCAAAAATTAATTTCACTTATTTTTTGATTAAAAATTCTCTTACTATTTTATTCAATCACAAAATAAGTTTGCGGTTTTTGTCAAATTAATTTATAGAATTCAACCAATTAAACCTGATTCGAAAAGGAAATGACCCTTTAATTCTCTTGGCATTTGTTTGGCAGCTTTGCTTTTAACATCAAGGTTTAGGGAATGTTTGTTAGACATTTTCCAAAAATATTTTACGTTTGGGAAATGCCAAATAAAGATGTTTTTATTTTCTAAAATAAATTTTTTATAATTATTATATAATTAAATTTTATCATAATCAATTATTGCCAAAATTCATTTTAGTAAAATTAATTCTCCTATAATTGATTTTCGAATCGTTAGACCAAACTCACCCTGAATGGTATACACGAATTGCAAGTCAAGTCAATAACAAACTTCCAGGCTTCCAGAATTGCATGTCAAGTCCATCGTGGGTGGTCCTATCTAGGTGGAAATCAAATAAAAGTAATTGATATTCGGTTTGAACTTGTCCAGTAAAAATCGTTTGAGCTCGGTTCAATATATAAATCAAAGAAATTTAAATAAAATTTCTCGTTTAATAATTTTTTAAGTTTCGTTCGAGCTCAGCTCGATAAACTAACATTTGAAAAACCATATACAAAAATATCAAAAATTAACACAACTTGGAAACGTTTCGGTAAGAAATCAAAACTAAACTCAAACACAATTTCAGACTCAATACTTAATTCAAACCAAACTAGAACAATGTGACATTTGATATTACACTTCTCGTTTACGCTCCTAGATCTACCTATTTCAAAATTCTCTTACTATCTTATTCAATCACAAAATAAGTTTACGGTATTTGTTAAATGAATATATAGAATTCAATCAAATCCGATCCGAAAAGGAAATTACTCTTATATGAAATATACAGTTGATCCTTAAAATAAAAAAAAAGGAGTCTCTTGGCATTTCGTATGGGAACCATGGATCAAAAATTCGTTCCGAGTGCATGTTTCGGTCAGTCAAAAATTGGAAATTTTTCGAGACGTTTCGGAAATGTTTCGAAAATACTAAGGAAAAATTGTAATAAAAGTTTCTAAATTTGGATAAATAACAGAGTTTAAGGCAAATAAATAGTTTCGAAATTACATCTTATTTTCGTTTCGCTTGATTCAAAAATAGAAACTTTTCGATGTTTTCGAAGGAAAAGATGAAAATTTTGATCCATGATGGGAACTTTGCTTTTGACATCAAGGTTTAGATTTTTTATTTGAAATACTGGAAGTTATTATTATTACTATTATTTTTTTGTATGAATTGAATGTGTCCGAATTAATTAAAATTTGTTATGAAGTTACATATTAATAGGTATAATGAGGTTTTAAGATTTTTTTTTTGGTTGAAGCGAACAAATTTGAGATATAAAAAAAGACTACAATGCTTTTTTATCCTAATATATCAATATTTCATTAACAATTTTGAATGTTGAAATTTGAAGATAAAAAGTAAATAGTAAAAATCACGTTGAGAAGACTAAAATGGTGCAAGCTATTGAGGTCGAGTCAGTAGCAAATATTTACTTTCAAATCAATTCAAGTCAAGTCCAATCCAACGTGACCTCGTGGGTTGTCCTATTTTTTATAATAATAAAATTTAGTTTCGCCTAGGCTCAAAAATATCTTGGACCGGGTTGGTATGAATCACATATATTTATTCCACATATTATTCATAATTAAAAAGAATAGTTCAGTGTATTTACGTTAGTCAAGTAATAATATTATTACGTTAGTAAGAATTCATGGTTGGATACTATTATTATAATAGTGACTTCGAATAGAATTTAGTAAAAAAACAATACAGAAATATCCAACCATGTTTTTGTTTGATAATAATAAAATATCCAACCATGTTTTTTTTTTAGAGGAGAAATATCCAACCATGTTGAGAGGTTAAAATGGTGGAAGCTATTGAGGTCAAGTCAGTAGCAAACCTCCAAACATAATTGCAAGTCAATTCAAGTTAAGTCCATCGGGCCTCGTGGGTGGTTCTATCTAGGCGTAAGATTAAATTAAATTATTCGTTACTCGATTTAAACTTATTCATTCAATAATTATTTGAGTTCGATTTATTATACAAATCAAATAAATTTAAATAAAATTTCCCTTTTAATAATTTATGAAGTTATGTTCCAGGCTCGAATCGATAAAGTAGTTGAAAAATCAAATGTAATAATATCAAAAAAACAACTCGAACACGCTACGTTAAGAAATCAAAATCAAACTAAAATAAAATTTCAGACTCAATATTAAATTCATACTAAACTTGAATAATTTGCGTTTGATAATACTCTTCTCGTTTATGCTCCTAGTTCATTTGATTTGGAAGAATAAATTTTCAAAATTCTACTTCAAATTTGATTTCGAAGAATTTATTCAATAAAAAATTAATTATATTGCACTTATTAATTTATTAAAAATTCTCTTACTATTTTATTCATTCACAAAATAAGTTTACAGTTTTTGTCAAGTGAATTTATAGAATTCAACCAAACCTGATTCGAAAAAGAAATTACCCTTTAATTCTCTTGGCATTTCGTTTGGGAACTTTGCTTTTGACATTAGAGTTTAGGGCATGTTTTTTGGCATTTCCAAAACAAATCTACGTTTGGGAAATGCCAAACAAACATGTTTTTTTATTTTCTGAAATAATTTTTTCATCTCTCAATTTTCTCAAACTGCTCTCTTAAAAATCAAATAAACAATAATTTTCTTATCTCTAAACAAAACCTATACAAACTCTACTCTGATTTGACATAAAATAACCTATCTCTTACACAATTTGTCTCACATAACAAAGATGATTTGACATAAAATCTTACACATCTTACACATACAATATAACTCTTCCAAATAAACTACAGCTACTTATTTTTCTAACCGCCCAGTCAAAACCCAAACAAACAACAATACGCAAATTGAGATTATTTTACAAGCCTTCACTACTCTCCCAAACTACTTTCTCAAATACCAAACAAACATGCCCTTGGATTTTTTATTTGAAATACTGGAAGTTATTATTATTTTTTAATGAATTGAATGCGTCTGAATTGATTCAAAATAATTACGAAGTTACATATTAATAGGCATAATGAGGTTATAAGACTTTTTTTAAGCAAATAAATTTGAGATATGAGAAAAAGACTATAATAGTTTTTTTTAATCCAAATACATCAGTTTTTCAAAAAATTTGATGAAAATGAAGATAAAATCGAGACCAGAAAACCAAAGGTGACAGATGCCATTAAGAAATTAAAATATAATATTATTTGATGAATGGATGAATTCTTAATTAATAAACTTTTCTTTTAGAAATTAATAAAGAAATAATTTATTTATTATAAAAGTGACGGGATAGTTATGAAATAAAATGTTTAATATTTTAGTGATACTTTAGGGGTAATTGATATCACCCCTTACTTTATCCATACTTTAAAGATAAAAATTTCACCAATATTAAATATTAAATATCAAATCAATATCTTTTATCAGAATTAAAATAGATGAAATATATCAAATCATTATATTTTATAGATCTAAAATTCATTATACTTATATTGAAACATGAGTTCGCTAAAACACACATAATCATAATCAAACTTCTAATATGTGGGCCCATTTGGAAGTGGGCCAGTGGCACCTTTATGATATGTGGTCTCTAATATTCAAAGACTCGGCCATCTAGAATTCTCAGCTCTTAATAAAGCATATTCATTTTCCTAGTTCTCAATAAACCCAGTTCAAGTTTCTTCTAAATTTCTCAAAGTTAACATAAAATGGGAAAATTGGCTACATCAAATTTGATTTTATTGGGGGCACTTTACCTCATGATCACACAAATATGGCTCATTTCTTCTTTCAACATGTCCACCGACGAATCATCTCTTCTAGCACTCAAATATAAAATAACTCATGATCCAAACAACATTATGGTTAACAATTGGACAAAAGGAAGCTCTTTTTGTACTTGGATTGGAGTCACCTGCAGTCGAAGGCGCGCTAGAGTCACGGATTTGAATCTTTCCAATATGGGTTTACAAGGCACAATCGCAAATGAAATCGGCAACCTCACTTTTCTAAAACACTTAAACATGAGTAACAATAGCTTCATCGGCCAAATCCCTTATGAAATTGGACACCTTAGAAGACTCCGTGGACTAAGCATTAGGTATAATCAACTTAATGGTCAAATACCTTTGAGTATTGGATTATTAAGCAATCTTGAAATGTTGTCTCTTGTGGGAAATAATCTGACTGGTACTATTCCTTGGAGCATATTCAACCTTTCTTCTTTGCAAATAATTACTCTTTACCAAAACCAGCTCTCTGGTACTCTTCCCCCAAGCATTTGCCATCAGTTACCAAAGCTGAAATTTTTAGTCCTTCATAATAATCAATTAAGTGGGAATATTCCACCAAGTTTAGCCAGTTGTGCGGAGCTAAATGCAATTGATTTGAGTTCCAACTATTTCACTGGAAACATTCCAACGCAGATTGGGAACTTATCACAGCTCCAATATCTTTTTTTAGGAGAAAATAATTTGACAGGTAAAATTTCATGATCCCAATTATCCATAATCAATGAATTATTACATGTGGATACCTCTTGAATGGGAAAATTGCTTTTTTGGTATCATATGATAGACCTACTTGTAATTTTGGTAATATTGAATAAAAAAAATGCAAATTTGGTATAGGATAAGTTTTAATTGCAACGTAGGTACCAAGCCCAATTTTTTTCCAAAGTTAATGATAATTTACCCCCTATGAAATGCATAATATTCAATTTACCCCCATGTGATTAAAAAAAAAAAAAGCATTACACCCCCTGAAATTTTTTAGAAGTTTTACATCGCCTCCTTGATATTTTTATAGGTGGCCCTTTATCCACTTTTATTATGATAATGTAGCATTTTACACCTTGTTTTATGATAAATGTGGCAATTTATCCCTCCTAAGTTATAAAATGGTTTGCATTCCTACTCTCAATTTCGACAAGGGAGTTACACTCTCTGGCTGAAGGGGTAAATTGCTTCATTAAAAATTTCAGAAAGGAGTAAATTAAAATTTCTCCAAATTATAGAGGGGTAAAGTGAACATTATGCATTTCATAAGAGGTAAATTGCCATTACCTTTAGAAAAAAATTGGGTTTGATACCCATGGATCAAAATTTCCATCTTTTCCTTCGAAAACATCGAAAAGTTTCCGTTTTTGAATCAAGAGAAACGAAAATAAGATGTAATTTCGAAACTATTTGTTTGCCTTAAACTCTGTTATTTATCTAAATTTAGTAACTTTTATAACAATTTTTCCTTTGTGTTTCTGTTGGTCCCAAGTGGTCAGATGAGGTCTAGAGGGGGGAGGGGGTGAATAGACCTTTAAAACTTTTTCCCTCAAAATAAACTTTAAAACTTTTACCTAACTGTAAACAGACTAAGTTGATACAGAGTAGTAAGTTTGCAAGGCTGATCGCGAACAAATCTTTGAACAGCTTTGTCGACCTCTAATCTGATGGTTACTTAGCTGATTTAGTTTAAATCAGTTTTAATACTAGAGTACTTGCAGCGGATTTTCAAAGTGTTTTTCACAAGTAAACTTAGTAGTTTGAAAATTTTGTCCCCAGTTTTATAAACTCCTTTAAATAGATTTTCTAACAGTTTTGTAACGTGTTTTATGCAAAAAAACTTATGCAAAAATAAACACCAGAATTTTTATAGTGGTTATATGGATTTAAATCCTTTATTCCACTCTTCCAAGTCACTTAGATCGTGGGTTATACTATAAACACGCAATTTACAATATACTCTGCTTGTGCTTCACAGCAAATGATCAGCCACAAGTTCGCAATATGAAATCACCAAGAAACTCCTACTCTCCGAAGTAATATCACTCACAAAGATGGATATCTACTTCTCACAACTTTTCTCTCTTACAGTTTCACTCAGAAAATGTTTTCTTGAGCTTCAACGGCTTTTGTCAACAAATGACTTTCAGCAGACGAGTGAGCTGTTCTTGAGCTTTTGAGACTTAGAAAATATTTTGCTTGAATTTGATCTCTTAGAAGTTGTGTTCTTCTTCTTTCTTCACCTCGTCAGCTATTTATAGTCACTCTTTGAATTTTGTCCGTTGAAGAGAGACAAAATTCAAATCTCTTGATTTCTGGTCCTTAATTTCAGCGAACGGCTCTCTGCACAGTGTCCGTATTGTCAACAGTACTTATCTGCAGGCAACATTAAATGCACTAAGCTGATACGAGGTCTTTCTTCAATCATTTGTCTTTAATAACCTTGTACTTCAGCGTTTATTACTTCCAGGGGCATTTATTACCGTTGGGAAGATTTCTTGATCCTTTCCACTTGGCTGACGAAAGTGCAAGTCTGATGACGGATGAAACTGATCCCAAACTTGAACAAATCTGATTTGAGTCGGCTGATCTTCACCAGTCTGATTTCTTTCCTTCAGCAGATCATTAGTCTTTTGGACCTTGAATTTTTGACCCGTCTGATTAGTCTTCTTACTTGGTCAAAATTCTTCTAAGGGATTTTACAACAAAGTTTTCCATACTTAGCTGATATTAGGTTTTGGAAATCATCAAAATCTCCCTTTACTAATTATCTTTAGTGCACTTCATCTTAATCTTTATCCAACAATTTCCCCCTTTTTGATGATGACAAAACTTCAGCTAAGTACCAGTTTACCTATACTAAAGTTTTGATCCTCAAAACTTTTTATAGATAATTGAAGTTGATTACAAGTACAATTTTGTTTAGATAAGATGACTGAAAAGAAATAAAGAACACTGATTACAACAGATTTGCCTATACTAGTCATCAGCTTCTTCACTTTCTTCTTCAAGCACTTCTTCATATTCATAAGAAGATTATTCCTCATCATCTTCTTCATAATTTTCTTCAGCATCAGCAATATCATCCAGCATTAGATTGGATTTGACAGCACCCATCTTTTCATTAATTTCTTTTTCTTTCTGCGCTTGGTATGCCTCCTCCATCTTTCTTTTGATTTTCTCTTCATCCTTATGCTTGGTATAGGGCTCTGATTTGTCTTCATCAGAATCTTTGGAAGCAGCCTTTTCTTCAACAGACTTGGCTTTTTCCTTAGAATCTTCAGATGATTTCTCTTTGTCTTCAACCATTCCAGTTTCCTCAGCAGTTTCATCAGTCTTCTTAGCTTCAACAACAGCAGCTTCCTCAGTTGGCTCTTTCCTTTTAACTTTCCCCTTTTTGTCATCATCAGATCTGGTGACATTATCTGGTTTGGTAGGAAGGTTGAGTGCAACAGCAGGAATCTTCATTGTAGCACATAAAGCCTTGATATTCTGATTCACTACATCATGGTTGGCAGTTAGATGATTGAGAGTTGTGCTGATGGTATCATTCTGGTCATTCAGACAGTCAACATTAAGTTGCATTGTGGCAAGTTTCTCTTGAATAAACTCTCCAGATTTCTGAACCCCTTGCAACAATTCGATGTTTACTGTTTTCTCTGCTTCACTGACTTTGATGAAGGATGCAGTGAGGTCAGCAATGTTGTTTTCAGCCCTTTTCAGAGCAGTATGAAGATGGTCGATATCAACCTTCACATTTTCAATGTTCCTGTTCATTTCTACAACACTCTGAGTCGTTGCCTTAGTATGATCCTCAGGTAGAGGAAAATTATCTATGGCATTCTTTATAGTTCTGGCAGTAAGCAGCTGCATGTGCTCAAGTTGCAGTCAGTTAGACTCTGCCAGTTCTTGCTGCATTTTCTTCAACTGCAAACTGTTCCTTTCTTCCATCTCCTTTAAAGAGTTTTCCATCAACACCTGGAAGGCTTCCATCAGTGATGAATGCATATCAGCTGATGAAGCAGATGGAGCAGCAGTTTGTTCATCTTCAGGTTCCTGGTGGACAGGTGCATCTGTCATATCAGCTTCCTTATCAGTCTCCTTAGCTTTCCATTCAATAGCTAAGGACTCGTCTGTAGCGGGTTGATCATCTGCATCCTCAAAGATTTTTGTAATGATCTTGCCATCATCAGTAAAGACAGTAGTCTGACGCATCCTCTTGATGACAAGTACAGTACTGGCAGCTGGTGTCTTTACTTGAGGCACTTCACTATATTCCTTCACTTCTTTGCCAAAGGTAATCTGTTGAATGCTTGGCAAAGATGGTAGCTCACTTGAAGAACCTTTCTGATATCTTGACTTGGCAGCCCAGTTCTTCAGAGCAGTCATCACAACAAATTGAATTGCCCTTTCAAATCAGATTTCCTTCTCTTCTCTGGCAAAGTATTGGAAATAATCTTTGCCTCTTCAGTAGCAAAGTCCTTGGCATACTGATGCATAGCATCCCTGACAAAATCAGGGTCCAAGGCTCTGGTGATGGAGGTGGTTTTCAACCACTGAAGAACCCATCTTTCTTCATCCGCAAACTCCTTCCAACTCTGAAGCTCTTCAACAGATCTATTCACTTTGTAGTCTCTCCATTTCATGTATCTTTTCTTTTCATGTGTGAATAGGGTCTTGAGCATCAGTTTCTTGTCGAAGTAAGCCAGTCTCTTTTCAAACCTGTTGAAAGCCGATTTGTCAGCATTAATGATATCAAAAGCTTTCCTGACTTCAAACTTCTCTTTGGCTTTGGACATGCCAGCAGGCATCTTCTTCTTGGCCTGTAAAGATTCACCAATCTTTATCCCTCCAGCATGTACAGGACCATGGGAATCTTTCTTGCTTAGCTCGATGACCAGAGCAAGTTCAGCATCTTCAGCAGACTTACGCTCTGCTTCAGACATTCTTCTTATTTGTTCATCCTTTTCAGCCTGAATCTTGCTTAGTTCAATGGCCCTTTGTTCTTCCTGTTCATCTCTCTTCCTCTGCTCAGCTTCCTCTCTCTTCTTCTTTTCAGCAGCAGAGATTTTCTTTCTTTTGATAATGATCTTTCTTTTTCCTTTATCAGCTAGGGCAGGTTCTTGAACAGGACCAGCAGATGCAATGGGTACAATTGCTATGGGTTCGAGGATCCGCACATCTGGATCATTTTGAGGTTGTGCAGCCTCATCTGTTGGTTCTTGTGGAGCAGTCTGATGGGCAGTCTGATCAGCAAGTTGCTTTTCCCTTGCAGACTCTTCCTCAGCACCAGCAGGCCTCTCTGCTGATGGAGGACTTTCTCTTACTAAGGTTGACAATTCAGTAGGAGATTATACAAACGTCATTCTCTCCCTTATTGTCTTCCTTGGTCTTCCTTGAGCAGGTCTGGAAGCACCTGTATCTCTCGGTTGACTTCTTGTCATGTGAGCAACAGTCTCATCAGGAACTTCAGCAGATGGAGTCCTTGAAGATGATGCAGGAGACATATTCTTAACTTCAGCAGTAGTCTGATTTATAATTTCATCAGGTTTCTGGGCATCAGACTTCATCCTCTTGGGAGCCTTTTCCTTAGGCTCATCAGCCTTCTGCTTTTTGGTTTCAACGGCTAACTGAGCTGTTTTAACAAGTCTCCTTTGCCTTTTGGCAGAAACCTCCTTTGGTTCCTCAGCTTCTTCTTCAATCTCAGCTTCATCAGCTTTCCTCTTCATAACATGCAAGTACTTGGACATTGCCTTAGCATATTGAATCTCCTTCCTATCGTCATCTCACATCCCATATTAAAGAGCATATAGCTCAGAGTGATTCTGTGATTCGTCTTGGGAGAGCTCTTTTTGCCTTTCATCTCATGGAAGTTAGCCAGTATATACCAGATGACTACTGACCAATTCACTTCCAAACCATAATAGATAGCCACCATGATGCTGTATCTTTTCATGGTTACTGCATCCAACGAGAAGGTGCAGTTCTCTATCAGCTTAGAGACCATATCAGCCATACGCTGATATTCATCCTTCAGCTGTTTCTTCTTGATGTTGCCAGTCAACATCTCACCCTCCTTGGCATAAATTGCCCAGAATTCTTGATGCCTTTCCTCAGTCAGTACGGTGACATCATGTCTTTCACTGTTTGATAGTCCAAACTTTTCATGAAGCAAAGTAGGTGTAATGACAACATATTTACCTCCTACAGTTGCTTTAATTTCCTGTGTAGTGAAATCCACTGTTTCAGTATGGTAGTATTCCAGAACTTGATCTGTCCAGACCAATCCTTCGTGCAATTCCATGAAATTGACTAAGGAAGCACACTTGAACTTCTCCTGCAATTGTTTCATCAATTCAGTACCAGACTGATAGTACGCCTCGTACACTTGGTACATACCCTCAGCCTTTGATTCTTGTCCAGAAGTCATCTTAAATCTGTGGAGTGTTAGTGAAATAGAAGAAATTTTGCAGAAGATAGCAAGGAATTTTTCTCACAAATGCTCTAATAAGTATATTTGGGTGTGTAAAAAGCAACTAAGCTGATCAGATTTGGATTTATAGAGTTAGGTATTTTGGTTTCCGTGATACCAGCTAACCGTTAGATCCATTTCTGTCAGTTCTGATCGTGTGGCGTCAGTTACGCCTTTTCAAATTCAAATCGCATTTAATGAGGAGCGGGAATATGAACCGCCTTATTCTCACTTGTAAAAGCGTATTTTTAAATAAGACGTTTTAAGCACGAGACTTTTACTAAGCTGATTAGACGAGTATATTAAAACACTTATCTGATGGGACTACTGTCCTGTTGACAGATTGTTATCAGTGAAAGCCAATAGCTGATAACCTTCCTCGGTTGTTTGTCAATCCAGCTAGATATTTAATCTTCAGTCTTCAAGCATTAGGTCTTCTGATGAAAACATAACTTCAACTAACTTTGATCAACAAATTTCATCTTTTAATCAGAAGTACCGCTAGTCTTACACGTTCCCCCTGACTTTAAGAATCCATAAGTTAACTAGTCTATTGAGAGTTATCTTTTGAAGATAATAAGTTGAGTAAGCTGATGAACTTCAGTCTTCTGTTTGAGTTCCCCCTCAGCTTATGCATCCAACTTTAATACACCTAGTTCAGCTCTTAGAGTTGAAAACCTTGTCTCACTTAGAGGTTTTGTGAAGATGTCAGCAATCTGATTTTCAGTAAAAACATATTCAATCATGACATTTCCTTTCTCCACATGATCTCTAATGAAGTTATGTTTGAGCTCAATATGTTTAGTCCTTGAATGACTTGTAGTGTTTTGAGTAAGACTGATTGCATTTGTATTGTCACAGTAGATAGGTATTCCACTGATTTTGATGTTGTAGTCCTCTAGTTGATGCTTCAACCATAATATCTGTGCACAGCATGCTCCAGCAGCTATGTATTCAGCTTCAGCAGTAGATATGGATACTGAAGTCTGTTTCTTACTCATCCAGGAGATCAGACGACTACCTAAGAACTGACATGCACCTGTTGTGCTTTTCCTGTCAATCTTGCAGCCAGCAAGGTCAGAATCTGAATATCCAATAAGCTCAAATCCAGACTCTCTAGGGTACCACAATGCCAAGTCTTCAGTGCCTTTAAGATACTTGAGTATTCTTTTGGCAGCTAGGAGATGAGATTCCTTAGGATTTGATTGATATCTCGTACAAACCCCAACAGAGTACATAATATCAGGTCTGCTAGCTGTTAAGTATAACAGTGACCTAATAATACCTCTGTATTTGGTTATGTCTACTGATTTGCCATTTTCATCTTTATCCAAACGAAGACTAGTAGACATTGGAACATTAGCAGTAGACCTAGTTTCCATACCAAACTTCATGAACAGATCCTTTGTGTATTTTGCTTGGTTGATGAAAATTCCATCAGGCAACTGTCTAACTTGCAAACAAAAAAAATAGTTAAGTTCTCCCATCATGCTCATTTCAAACTTGTTCTGCATCAGCTTTGAGAACTTATCACACATCTGTTGATTAGTTGAACCAAAAATAATATCGTCCACATATATTTGCACAAGCAAAATATGTTCTTCCCATTCAATAGTGAACAAGGTCTTGTCTACCTTACTTTTACGAAATCCTTTAATTAAAAGAAAATCAGATAGGGTATCATACCATGCTCTTGGAGCCTGTTTCAGTCCATAGAGAGCTTTCTTCAGACGATACACGTTGTCTTCTTCATTATACACTTCAAATCCAGGTGGTTGTTCAACATAAACTTCTTCTTGCAATTCTCCATTGAAAAAAGCTGATTTCACATCCATTTGATAGACTGTGAAATTCTTGTGAGCAGCATAGGCAAGAAAGAGTCTGGTTGCCTCTAATCTTGCTACTGGTGCAAAAGTTTCATCAAAGTCAATACCTTCTTCTTGTCAATACCCCTTGGCCACTAATCTAGCTTTGTTTCTTGTGACAGCACCATCTTCATTCATTTTTTTCCTGAATACCCATTTAGTGCCAATTACCCTTTGATGACTTGGTCTAGGAACTAAGTACCAAACTTTGTTCATTTCAAATTGATTCAGCTCTTCTTTCATAGCTTCAATCCAGTTTGAATCACCGAGAGCTTCTTCAATCTCTAATTGAGATAGGAAGCTGACGAACATTGCATCACTTTCAACAGCTCTCCTTGTCTCCACTCTATCCAAAGGATCACCAATTACCAGCTCTGGTGGGTGATTCTTGAGCCATCTAAGATCAGGTTGCAAATTAGGATGTTGTCCTCTGTTTTGATCTTGCAACACTACTGTTGGAGTTCCAGTAGTAGTCTGTTGAACATTTGTTGTATGTTGAACATTTTCTGGTTTGTCAGCTGTTTGCAACTCGTCTGTTAGACAATCAGCACTGTGATTTTGAACAGCACTTGAGTTAGCAGCTGAGTTGAGATAAGGTAGTATTATGGGAATATACTCTTCATTTCTTTCAACATTCAATTTCTGAAAATCAGTAGACAGATTTTGATCAGTGATTTGATTCTTTTCAGAAGATTGATTTGGTTCATCAAATACTACATGAATAGATTCTTCTATAAGTAAAGTTCTTTTGTTAAAGATTCTATAAGCTTTACTGATAGTAGAATATCCTACAAAAACAGCTTCATCAGCCTTTTCTGCAAAAGCAGTAAGGTGATTTTTCCCATTATTTAAAACAAAGCATTTACAACAAAAAATCTTAAAGTAATGAATGTTTGGCTTCCTGTTGTTCCAAACTTCATATGGAGTCTTGTTTTGGTGCTTGTTGATCATGCATCTGTTTTGGGTGAAGCATGCTGTATTTGTTGCCTCTGCCCAAGATCTTTAGCTTGGCTTCAGCTATCATTGTTCTGGTAGCTTCCTTGAGAGTTTTGTTTCTCCCTTCAGCAACTCCATTTTGTTGAGGGGTTCTGGCAGCAGAGTACTCATGGCTGATTCCTCTGATGTTACAATACTCTTCAACAGTAGAGTTTGTAAATTCAGTCCCTCTATCTGATCTGATCTTCAATATCTTCATGCTCTTTTCATTCTGGATCAGTTCCATCAGATTTGTATGATGTTCCTCGGTCTCACTTTTCTTCTTCATGAAAATCACCCAAGTATATTTTGAAAAATCATCCACAACTGCTAGGCAGTATTTCTTTCCACCGTTGCTGATAGGATCAACGGGTCCAAATAGGTCCATATGTAACAGCTCCAAAATTCTTCCAGAAGATTGGTGCTTCTTGCTTTTGAATGATGGCTTGATTTTTTTACCCTTCTGACATGCGTCACAGAGCTTATCTTTGCTCATGAATATTTTTGGAATTCCTTCTACAAGATCATTCTTTATAAGTCTATTGATAGTCTTGAAATTCACATGATTCATTCTTTTGTGCCAAAGCCAACTGACTTCACTTGGTGTTGATGCCACCAAACAAATTCTTGAACTCTTGTCAACAGAATTCCAGTCCACTGTGTAGATATTTCTTTGTCATCTTCCAGATAAAATAACCTTCTTTGTACCAGTCTGCTCAATGTAGCACTTATCTGTTGAGAAGATTACTGAATATCCTTTGTCACAAAATTGACTTATGCTTAGCAAATTGTATTTGAGGCCTTTAACATAAGAGACGTCAGATATCTCAATGTTGCCTTTGATTAGTCTTCCAGTTGCTACAATCTTGCCTTCTTTGCTGTCCCAAAAAGTGACTTTAGGACCATCCACATCAACAACATCGGTCAGCTCATGTATGTTTCCACACATGTGTCTTGAACAACCACTGTCCAAGTACCAAGTCTTCTCTTCTCTACTTTACTCCTACTCCTAATCCTAACCTATAAAACAAAATAAAATTGTCTTAGATACCCTTATTGAGAGGGTCCTGGAGGATTAGTTTCACCTTTGACAACCCCAAGATTTTGAGGTCTTAGGCTTATTAGGCTTCTGAGTCTTGGCAGGAGCATGAACAGTCTCATCTTCATCATATTTATCAGATTTGCCATGTTGGTGATAATCATCATGATAGGGATAATGTTCATAAGTAGAATATGATGCATGATAAGGAGGATATGCATGCATTGGATGAGCAGGATATGGTGCATAGTAAGTTGGAAATTGAGATGCATGATACATAGGAGGATATGCAGCAGGTTGCACATAATATGACTCAGTTCCATACCAAGCATTCTGATATTTCTTGTTCTTATGCTTCTTAGGTTTACTAGCTTTTTGCTCATTAACAAACGACTTAGCTTTATCACTGGTCTGATTGGCTTTGACCTTATCAATTGACTTCTTTGGGCTAGGCTGTCTTGGTTTAACAGTCTGTTTTCCTACACTAGGCTCTTTGCTCTTTTTAGCCTTATGAGCTTTCTTCTCCTTTAATTCTTTCTCAGGTGAAGCAGGTTTAGTAGTCTGAACATACAGTATGACCTTACTATTATCAGCTGATACAAATTTTTCAGTATGGTTCAGTTCTAGCTTGTCCTGTTCTAAAGGCATCTTCTGTTTACTAGATGTATGCGTGGATGCAACAGATGATTTATCATGAGACTCAATGACTTTCTCAAGTTCCATGATTTTACCCTTATAGACTTCGCAATCAGCTTTCAGAGATTCATTCTCTTGCTCAAGCAGTTTATATTCAGCTGATTCTTTTGGCTTTTCAGCTTTAAGTTTCATTGAACTGTTTTGCTCTCTTAGCAATATCATCTCTTTCTTAAGCTTTGTAAATGCTTCAGCAATACCAGTATTGTTAAGCATCATTTGTTGAAACGAATCAAACAATTCATTTTCAAGAGGAGTTACCTCATCATCCTTAGAGTTATCAGATTCCTTGGCCATCTGGCAGATAAGAGCAGGACTCTCTTCTTCAGTAGACTCTTCATCAGAAGTGTCTGAATCTGAATCTGATGAGTAGATAGCAGCTAACTTTTCAGCTTCTGCTAACAACACCTTGCCTTTCTGATACTTTCTTTCCTTTCTGATCTTATTTTCCTCTTCAGTATACTTCTCAGCTTTAGGTTATCGACAGTCTTTGATGAAGTGGCCCAGTTTCCTGCAATTATAGCACATCATTTTGGATTTATAAGAATCCTTATCTTGAGAAGAAGAAGTAGGGTTAGAAGTAGAAGCATTGTTATATTTGTTCTTCATTTTTCTTTTGTAGAACTTTTTGAAGTTGTTTATCAGCAATGCAACGTCTCATGCAGTGTACTCCTTTTTATTGAGTGTTGTGGCTTCATCAGATGAGTCCACTTCCTTGATTTTTTAGGCTGGTCTTCTTTGATTTTCAGCAGCAACTAGGGCAGCTGTGGGACCTGAAGTTGAGGTTTCTTCAACACCCATTCTTGGCAGTTTATACTCGTATGCCTTGAGTACTGAGAACAGCTTGGTGAGTGAGATCTTTCCCAAGTCTCTTGACTCTTCCATGGCTGTCACCTTCATGTTGAATTTTGGAGGTAGAGCCTTCAGCACTCTGACGTTTATCTCCATATCAGTGAAGGTTTTTCCATGCTTTAGAACTTCATTTAACGTCCTTGTAAACCTTGTATCCATCTGATCAATGGTTTCCACAGATTTCATCTTGAAGTTGTCCAGCTTTTCCAGAGCAACACTCAGCTGATGCTCTTTAATGGCGTTGTTTCCTTCGCTCATATCTCTGACCTTGTCCCACATTTCTTTGGCAGTCTTGCAACGCTTGACTTTGTCAAATCTGTCGTTGTCAAGGGCCTTGATCATGATGAATCGCCCAACTTTGTCCAGGTTGAACAGCTTTATTTCTTCAGTTGTCATCTCGTTCAGATCTTTCTCCACCACTATATCGACTTCATCAACCTTGATAGTCTTGGTGAATTTGAATGGACCTTTGATGATACATGTGTACATGTTATCATTGTAGGCAGCTAAGAAGATCTCCATTCTGATCTTCCAGTCTTCGAAGCTCATACCAGCTATGTGGGGAACATGGCTGATACAATCCATTTTTCAAAAAATTTAATTTTTCAAAAATATGCTCTTTTTGAAAAAGTTTGAAAACCTTTGAAAAACACTCGGATCAAGCACGTTTATCAGGTAGCTGATTCTAATGAACCACCTGCTCTGATACCACTTGTTGGTCCCAAGTGGTCAGATGAGGTCTAGAGGGGAGGGGGGGTGTGAATAGACCTATAAAACTTTTTCCCTCAAAATAAACTTTAAAACTTTTACCTAACTGTAAACATACTAAGCTGATACAGAGTAGTAAGTTTGCAAAGCTGATCGCGAACAGATCTTTGAACAGCTTTGTCGACCACTAATCTGATGGTTACTTAGCTGATTTAGTTAAAATCAGTTTTTATGCTAGAGTACTTGCAGCGGATTTTCAAAGTGTTTTTCACAAGTAAACTTAGTAGTTTGAAAATTTTGTCCCCAGTTTAATAAACTCCTTTAAATAGATTTTCAAATAGTTTTGTAACGTGTTTTATGCAGATCTGATAATATGCAGAAAAACTTATGCAAAAATAAACACCAGAATTTTTATAGTGGTTATATGGATTTAAATCCTTTAGTCCACTCTTTCAAGTCACATAGATCTTGGGTTATACTATAAACACACAGTTTACAATATACTTTGCTTGTGCTTCACAACAAATGATCAGCCACAAGTTCGTAATAGGAAATCACAAAAAACTCCTACTCTCCGAAGTAATATCACTCACAAAGATGGATATCTACTTCTCACAACTTTTCTCTCTTACAGTTTCACTCAGAAAATATTTTCTTGAACTTCAACGGCTTCTGTCAACAAATGACTTTCAGCAGACGAGTTAGCTGTTCTTGAGCTTTTGAGACTTAGAAAATATTTTGCTTGAATTTGATCTCTCAAAAGTTGTGTTCTTCTTCTTTCTTCATCTCTTCAGCTATTTATAGTCACTCTTTGAATTTTGTCCGTTGAAGAGAGACAAAATTCAAATCTCATGATTTCTGGTCCTTAATTTCCGCGAACGGCTCTCTGCACACTGTCCGTACTGTCAACAGTACTTTTCTGCAGGCAGCATTAAGTGCACTAAGCTGATACGAGGTCTTTCTTCATTTCTTCAATAATTTGTCTTTAATAACCTTGTACTTCAGCAATTATTACTTCCAGGGGCATTTATTACCGTTGGGAAGACTTCTTGATCCTTTCCACTTGGCTGACGAAAGTGCAAGTCTGATGACGGACGAAGCTGATCCCAAACTTGAACAAATCTGATTTGAGTCAGCTGATCTTCACCATTCTGATTTATTTCCTTCAGCAGTTCAGTAGTCTTTTGGACCTTGAATTTTTGACCCGTCTGATTAGTCTTCTTACTTGGCCAAATTTCTTCTAAGGGATTTTACAACTATGTTTTCCATACTTAGCTGATCTTAGGTTTTGGAAATCATCAAAACCTCCCTTTACTAATTATCTTCAGTGCACTTCATCTTAATCTTATCCAACAGTTACCGAAACACTTCCGAAATGTCTCAAAAAGTTTCCAATATTTGACTGACCGAAGCATACACTCGAAACTAAATTTTGATCCATGTTGATACCAAATATGTAATGAAAACCTATCCTATGATGCCATATATGCATTTTCGTATTCAATAATACCAAAAGTACAAGTTAGCCTATCATATGGTATCAAAAAAGCAATTTTCCCGAATTCTTTATTAGAAAGTTTACCAAACTTATCCTAATTCACTCACATAATAACTCTGAGTTGAATAGTCTATATTTTCCCTATATAGTCTATTTTGATTGTTGTGGTTACACTGTTTTTTGGATTTTGGTTTGTGATTTAAAGGGTTCGTTTGTTTGTTTGAATTTTTTAGAATGTTTTTTAGATATTTTGAAGATGTTCTAGATTGTCATGTGATTGAAAATAATTATTTGTTTGAGTTTCTAGAAATGACAGTAATAATATAGATATTTAATTTTTAGAATATTGGTAGATTTTTTAAAAGGTTACCGGAAGAAGAGAAATATATTAGCAAAAGGGTTCTCTATCTTCTTCGCTTTTTTTTTTTTTTTTTGTGTTGTGATTCAAAGGGTTCTTATTAGAAGCTAATTTAAGAGAGATCTAATTCATTATCTTCATTTTTGCCTTTCAATACTCAAATTAGGTGACACATGTTAAATATATGCCTGATTATTTCTGAGTTAATTTTTGTTTAGATCGTCCAATAAATATGATTTCATACGCATAATTTGGGAAAAAAAAAGAAAAAAAAACATAAATGAATATGTAATAATTTTTATTTTCTCACACACACATATATATATCATATCGTAATAATAAACATTAACTATATAGACACATTACATCTATTCTTGTTGTTTTAAAATTTTGTAAACTAAGATCGTGAAGTCATAAAAAGAAATATGAAGTCCATGAAAGATATACCAAATATAATTTGATACTACCTTATTTTAATTGATAGATTTGATCTTTGATATTCTTTATAGGTACTATTCCTATCTCAGTCACCAATATGTCAAATTTGGACTCATTCGACTTGTCTTATAATAGTTTTCAAGGGGAAGTTCCTTCAGAAATGGGACGTCTATCCAGCTTAACATGGTTAAACCTTGTGAAAAATAATCTGACTGGGACTATTCCTTGGAGCATATTCAACCTTTCTTCTTTGCAAGATATTGGTCTTCGACAAAACCAGCTCTCTGGTACTCTTCCCCCAAACATTTGCCATCATTTACCAAAGCTGAAAAGATTAGACCTTTCGCGTAATCAATTAAGTGGGAATATTCCGCCAAGTTTAACCACATGTGCGGAGCTAAATACTATTGATTTAGGTTTCAACTATTTTGCTGGAAACATTCCAACGCAGATTGGGAACTTGTCACAGCTCCAGTTTCTTTCTTTAGCTCAAAATAATTTGACAGGTAAAATTTCATGATCCCCCAAATATCCATAATCAATGAATTATTACATGTAGATACCTCTTGAATGGGAAACTTGCTTTTTTGGTATCATATAATAGACCTACTTGCTACTTTGGTACTATTGAATACGAAATGCAAATTTGGTATCATATGATAGGTTTTCATTGCAACTTTGAAACCAAACCCAAATTTTCTCCTAAAGTTAATGATAATTTACCCCCTATGAAATACATAATATTCAATTTATCCCCTTGTGATTTAAAAAAAAAAACATTTTACCCCCTGAAATTTTGTAAAAGTTTTACAACGCCTCCCTGATATTTTTATAGGCGGCCCTTTATCCACTTTTATTATGATAATGTGGCATTTTACACCTTGTATTATGATAAATGTGGCATATTATCTCTCCTAAGTTATAAAATAGTTTGCATTCCTACTCTCAAATTCGGCAAGGGAGTTACACTCTCCCTCTGAAAGGGTACATTGCTTCAGTAAAATTTTTAGAGAGAGTAAATTAATTTTTTTCCAAATTATAGAGGGGTAAAGTGAACATTATGCATTTCATAAGAGGAAAATTGCCATTACCTTTGGAAAAAAATTGGGTTTGATACCAAATATGTAATGATAACCAATCCTATGATACCATATATGCATTTTCATATTCAATAAGACCAAAAGTACAAGTTAGCCTATCATATAGTATAAAAAATGAATTTTCCCAAATTCTTTATTATAAAGTTTACCAAACTCATCCTAATTCACTCACATAACAACTGTGAGTTGTGTAGTCTATATTTTACCCATATAGCCTATTTTGATTGTACTGGTTACACTCTATTTTGGATTTTGGTTTGAGATATTTTGAAGATGTTCTAGATTGTCCTGTGATTGAAAATAATAATTTGTTTAAGTTTCTAGAAATGACATTAATAATATATATATTTAAGTTTTAGGATATTGGTAGATTTTTTAAAAGTTTATGGGAAGAAGAGAAATATATTGGGATTCAGTGGTTTCTCTGCGTATGGCTGTATTTAATTTTTGGGATGATATATTAAGGAGTGGCAATGGATCAACCAAACTGAATTTGGATTGGATATTCCTTGCTATTCATACCTCAAATGGATCGGATCCTAAGTGGTTCCAATATTATTACTTATTAGAAGCTAATTCAAGAGAGACGTGATTTAGTATCTTCATTTTGGCCTTTCAATGTGCTGTAGCAGGAGTTTAGAGACTGAATTTTAATATTCAAATTAGGTGACACATGTTAACTATATGCTTGATTATACTTCTTGAGTATATTTTGTCTAGTTCGTCCAATAGATATGATTTCATACGCATAAATTGGGTAAAAACATTAACTATATAGACACATTACATCTATTCTTGTAGGTTTAAAATTTTGTTAACTAAGATCATGAAGTCATAAAATTAAAAGAAATATGAAGTCCATGAAAGATATTTTAAATAAATTTTGACACTTCCTTATTTTTATTGATATATTTGACCTGTGATATTCTTTATAGGTACTATTCCTATCTCAGTTACTAATATCTCAAATTTGGAGATATTTTACTTGCATTCAAATAGTCTTCATGGGGAAGTTTCTTCAGAAATTGGACGTCTATCCAGCTTAACAGGGTTACTCCTTTGGGAAAATAAGTTAGATGGGGACGTACCACAATCCATTTTCAATCTCTCGAAACTGGAAGTGCTTGAACTTTCAGATAATGAACTGTCTGGCAATATTCCATTCTCCATTGGCAAAGGGCTTCCACGTCTTTCAATATTCGCTCTTCACTTCAATCAGCTTAGTGGGAAGATTCCTGAATCCATCTCAAATCTCTCAAAACTCAGTCACCTTTATATTGCAGGCAACTTGTTAAGCGGACACATACCAATTACTCTTGGGAACTTACAAGAACTCCAATTTCTATTGTTGAATGACAATCAATTCACAAATGATCTATCAACACCTGAACAAGATTTTCTTACTCCCCTGACAAAGTGTAATATGAGTAGCTGCAACTTGTGGTGGTTAGGACTTGGAGATAATTTCTTGAATGGAGTAATTCCAGAGAGTTTGGGGAAGTTAACGAGCTTGCAAAAATTACAAATCGAAAACAATAAGCTGCAGGGCTCCATTCCCCTTAGCTTTTGTGATCTTAAAAAGTTGTATCATCTAAATCTAATGGGAAATAAGTTGTATGGGCAGTTACCAAGCTGTTTAGGAGACCTTACTTTTTTGCGAGAAATATATTTGGAGGACAACGCTTTCAATTCCATTCCAACAAACTTCTGGTCCAATGAATTCATTCAAAAGATATATTTGGATAACAATTCATTTGACGGTCCCATGCCTCCAGAAATTGGTAATATGAAGAGTGCGATGAAGATAAGTTTATCTAGGAACCAATTTTCTGGCGGCATTCCAAGTTCTATTGAGCAACTTCAGTTTCTAACTTATCTCGATTTATCAAATAACAAGTTAGATGGCCAAATAACTCAATCTTTTGATTCCTTGAAGGAATTGGAACATTTAGACATATCTCACAACAATATCTCTGGTCCAATTCCCCCATCATTTGAGAGCCTTGCAAATCTTAGGTACTTCAATGTTTCGTTCAATAAGCTTAGTGGAAAAATTCCAGATGGAGGCCCATTCAAAAACTTCACCTCAAATTTCTTCACACATAACAAAGGCTTGTGTGGAGCTTCTCGTTTCAAAGTTGAGGTTTGTAAAAAGAATGAGCACAAGCCATTAGTAAACTACAGAGTTCTAAGATATACACTTCCATCAATAGCCTTAGTAATTGTTGCAATCACTATTGTAATCATATTTATGAGGCATCGAGGGGCAGCATCATCATTCTCACCATTGTTGAATACACCTCTTCGCTTAGCATATGAAAGGATATCATATTTTGATATTGTTCGTGCCACAAGCAACTTTGATGATGAAAATTTGATAGGGAGAGGTGGCCTTGCCTTGGTTTACAAGGGGGTGTTTTCTGATGAGATGATAGCTGCTGTTAAGATTTTCAATTTAGACGTGCAAAATGCATTTAAGAGTTTTGACACCGAGTGCCAGATAATGCGCAATATTCGTCACAAAAATCTCGTGAAGGTTATCACTAGTTGCTCTAACTTCGACTTTAAGGCTTTGGTGATGGAATATATGCCTAATGGAAATCTTGAAAAGTGGCTCCACTCTCCCAATTTCCGTTCAGATATTGGTCAAAGATTAGGAATAATGATAGATGTAGCATCTGCACTAGAGTACCTACATCAAGGTTGTTCATATCCTATTGTCCATTGTGACATAAAACCCAACAACATCCTCTTAGACGAAGACATGATTGCACGTGTAAGCGACTTTGGCATTTCCAAGCTATTGATGGAAGACCAGGAGACGCCTCAAACCAGGACATTGGGTACCATCGGGTACATGGCACCAGGTAAGTTATTCACTCTAGTAATATCAATACACAAGTACACTTTATGTTCTTTGAATATAGTCTTAGTGAATACAATGTAAGCGTCTCAATTTTGCACAATTAACTTTCCAATTTTGTAGAGTACGGATCAGCAGGATTAGTCACGACAATGGTGGATACCTATAGCTTTGGGATTTTGTTGATGGAAATGTTTACAAGGAAGAGCCCGACAAATGAAATGTTTTCTGGAGAGTTAACAATGAGAAAATGGATATTTGAATCATTTCCCAATTATATAATGCAAGTAATTGATGCTAAGCTATTGAAAGAAGACGAAAGAACCATCAGTCTAACACATCGGATGAGTTTGACGTCTGTTATGGGACTAGCTCTAGCATGCACTGCAGATGTACCTGAGGAGAGACTTGCTATGAAAGTTGTTCTAAAGAGGCTGAAAGTTATCAACGCTGAACTCTCAAAGGGACGAGGTCATAACTAATGGCAACTAAAAAAATGAAAAGTTTCTTTTTGTTGTTAACACGAATTTTCTATTCTACTCATATCATGTAGTATAATTTTAAGTTGCACTGGCCATCTTTGGTTCCTATATATATGCCACACTTAGTAATGTTTTCTTAATTTTAAAATCAACTCATGATTTGACATTATAATATTGATACCAAAAGTTCATTGGAAACTCAAATTGGTCGCATTCAACTAGGCTCATAATTAACATGAGGTTTTTTTTTTCATGTTAACTCCATGTGATATGTATAATTGGCAATTTATCTTCATGTGAAATAAAGGGTCCTATGTTTTACAAAGTGTTAATAGTAAAATGGACAAAATATACTAAAACTGATTGTGTTTGTAATAAATTAATGAGCCCGTAACATGCACGCAAAAGAAAAAATATAAAGATGAAGAGATCATATACAATAATGTAATTTCATATAAGTTTCATTTAACACATATATAAATTTTATGTACAATTAATTGAAGCAACAAAGGGATTGGTTATATTTTCAATTTGAAAGTCGATTAATTTCACATAGTTGAATTTAATTACACAAACATCTTAGAATTTCGTTTTTGTCTAACAGATTCTCTAGGAATCTTGTTAAGAACCCTGGAATCAAGGTTTTTTCAACATATTCTTCATATCACGATTCCACCTCATATTGATATCGTTCATATATAGCAGGTAATTTTGCCAAGAAAAGGAAGCCTAAAAAATGAAAGAAAAAAAAATTAACAAGATGCACAATTTGTCTTAATTAAGTTAGTTTAATAATGAAAGCTGACAAACGATGAATTACAAGCTCGTACATGTGTATAATAGATTCAACGAGATGAATTAATCTTCGAGACATATAAGGATGGGATTATTGCATTTTTTGTGTCATAATTATTATAAATGAACAAATAATCATTGAACATAAATGAAGAAAAAGGAAGAAAGATCGAAGAAGAAACGAAAATTGAAGAAGAAGGTGTTTTGTTAAAATAGTTTATAATTTAACTATTATTCCAAATGTAATTATAAGTATAAGTAGCGTTTTTATTCTTTTCTTTGTTAGTAGCGTTTCTGTTATAGTGTTATAGGCAGCTATATTGGTTTTACTTTCTTGCCCTTATCTTATTGTATATATAGATATAGTTACTTTACTGAATGTACAGATTTTTCATTCAATCAGTACATATAATTTCTTTCCAATCAATTTCTCTCAATTTCTCTCAGTTCAATTATTATTTCATTAAGCAATTTACAATTTACAAGTATAGCTCGTTGGCTTTTGTACTCTGTTCGTATTTTTTTTGTGCTGGCACATTTGGTGCAACAACTTCAACATCGGTAGCAATTTGGATGTCAATTAATGCCCAATTCCAAAATTGGCCCGAAATCTCCCATGCGGGTCTCAGTGGCACCAAAATTGCCATCAATTTTAAATTTGTGGCACCAAATGTGGTAGCTCGAAAAGATACGGGATAGAAACAATAGCGAGCTATAGTTCTGGTACAAAAAATACAAATCTATATTATAACATTTTTTGACTAGCTTATTTTTTCACCTTTTATTGGATAAATAGACAATGTTACTTTGTTATCGTCTAGTTGTCATTTTATCACAACATAGAAAAATTTTCTTACTAGAAAAAAAATTTGCCCCTCCAACCAAAACTCTCTAGGTTATTCCCTATCAACAATGGCATTATCAATCTTAATAAATAATATTAATCATATTTCATACTTAAGTAGATTAAAATAAATAAAAAATCCAACAAGAAGTAGACAAAGAAAAAGGAAAAAATAAAGGTATTAAACCAATTTCTTCCTGAAAATGGAATTTCCTTTCTTTATACTTCGGTGATTAATAAGACTTTTTATTTATTTAAATGTTCTAAGATTTTTTTTTTAATCTTTTGCAAATTATTAATAAAATTATATGGATCAATATTGTTGGATGAAGATGAAGATAGAGTGTACTGAAGTTAAAGAAGTTAAGGGGGTTTTGATGATTTCCAAAACACATCAAGATCAGCTAAGTATGGAAAACTTAGTTTAAAACCCTTAGAAGAATTTTGACCAAGTAAGAAGACAAATCAGAAGGGTCAAATATTCAAGGTCCAGAAGACTACTAATCTGCTAAAGGGAAGAAATCAGACTGGTGTAAATCAGCCGACTCAAATCAGATTTGTTCAAGTTTGAAATCAGCTCTGCTCACCATCAGACTTGTACTCTCATCAGCCTAATGGAAAGGATCAAGAAGTCCCCCCAACGGTAATAAATGCCCCTGGAGTAATAAATGCTGAAGTCCGAGGATATTAATGACAAATGATTGAAGAAATACCTCGTATCAGCTCGGTTCATTAAATGCTGTCTGACAGAAAGTACAGTCTGCAGTATTGTCACTGTGCAGAGAGCCGTTCGCGGAAATTAAGGACCAGAAACCAAGAAATTTGAACTGTGTCTCTCTTCAACGGACATAAATCAAATGTGTGAGTATAAATAGCTGAAGAGACGAAGAGAAAAAAAAATAACACAACATCTGAGAGAGATTATCCGAAGCAGAAAATTTTCTAAGTCTTAAGAAGCCCAAGAATAGCTCACTCGCCTGCTGAAGTCATTTGTTGACATAAGCTTGTTGAAGTTTAAAAAGATTACATTTTCTGAGTGAATTTGTAAAGAGAGTGTTGTGAGGAGTACTTATCCATCTTTGTGAGTGATAAGTCTCTGTAGAATAGGTTTTCTTTGTGATTTCCTATTGCGCATTTGTGGTCGTTTCGTTTGTTGTTCGACGCAAGCAGAGTATACTGTAAACTGAGTGATTATAGTATAACCTAAGATCTAAGTGACTTGGAAGAGTGGACTAAAGGATTTTAATCCATATAACCACTATAAAAATATTGTGTGTTCGAACTTGCATCATTTACTAGCATATTTACAAAACTGCATAAGAACACTTGATAAACTGTTTGAAAAATATTTTAAAGAAGTTTTCATAAATCTGGGGATAAAATCTTTCAAACTACTAAGTCTACTTGTGAAAAACACTTTAAATATCCGCTGCAAGTATTCTGGTATTAAAACTGATTTTGACTAAATCAGCTAAGTGACTATCAGATTAGTGGTCAACAAAGTTGTTCAAAGATATGTTCGCGATCAACTTCGTCAGCTTACTGTTCTGTAACAGCTTAGTCTGCTTACAGTTAAGCAAAAAGTTTTATAGTTAAAATTTGATAAAATTTTCGGAGTTCTATTCACCCCCCCTCTGGACCTAATCTGACCACTTGGGACCAACAAGTGATATCAGAGCGGGTGGTTCATTAGAATCAGCTGCCTGATCAACGAGCTTGATCCTAGTGTTTTTCAAATGTTTTCAAACTTTTTCAAAATAGCATATTTTTGAAAAAATTAAAATTTTTGAAAAATGGATTGTAACAGCCATGTTCCCCACATAGCTGGTATGAGCTTTGAAGACTGGAAGATCAGAATGGAGATCTTCTTAGCTGCCTATAATGATAACATGTACACATGTATCATCAAAGGTCCATCCAAATTCACCAAGACTATAAAGGTAGATGAAGTCGATATAGTGGTGGAGAAAGATTTGCACGAAATGACAGCCGAAGAAATAAAGCTGTTCAATCTGGACAAAGTTGGTTGTTTCATCATGACCAAGGCCCTGGACAATGATAGATTTGACAAAGTCAAGCACTGCAAGACTGCCAAAGAAATGTGGGATAAGGTTCGTGATATGAGCGAAGGAAACGACGCTATCAAAGAGCATCAGCTGAGTGTTGCTCTGGAAAAGCTGGACAACTTCAAGATGAAATCTGCGAAAACCATTGACCAGATGGATACTAGGTTTACAAGGACGTTGAATGAAGTTCTCAAGCTTGGAAAAACCTTCACAGACAAGGAGATAACCGTCAGAGTGCTGAAGGCTCTACCTCTGAAGTTCAACATGAAGGTGACAGTCATGGAAGAGTCAAGAGATTTGGGAAAGATCTCACTTACCGAGATGTTCTCAGTACTCAAGGCGTATGAGTATAAACTGCCAAGAATGGGTGTTGAAGAAACCTCAACTTCAAGTCCCACAGCTGCCCTAGTTGCTGCTGAAAATCTTAGAAGACCAGCCTACAAAAGCAAAGATGTGGACTCATCTGATGAAGCCACAATACTAAAAAAAAAAGGAGTACACAGCTGGAGACGTTGCATTGCTGATGAACAACTTCAAGAAGTTCTACAAAAGAAAAATGAAGAACAAATATAACAATGCTTCTACTTCTAACCCTACTTCTTCTTCTCAAGATAAGGATTCTTATAAATCCAAAATGATGTGCTATAATTGCAGGAAACTGGGCCATTTCATCAGAGACTGCCCATATGCTAAAGCTGAGAAGTACACAGAAGAGGAAAAGAGAATATGAAAAGAAAGAAAACATCAGAAAGGCAAGGTGCTGTTAGCAGAAGCGGAAAAGCTAGCTGCTATCTTCTCATCAGATTCAGATTCATACACTTCTGATGAAGAGTCTTCTTAAGAAGAGAGTCCTGCTCTTATCTGTCTGATGGCCAAGGAATCAGATAACTCTGAGGATGATGAGGTAACCCCTCTTGATAATGAATTATTTAATTCATTTGAACAAATGATGCTTAACAATACTGGTATTGCTGAAGCATTTACAAAGCTTAAGGAAGAGATGATATTGCTAAGAGAGCAAAACAGTTCACTGAATATAAACTACTTGAGCAAGAGAACGATTCTCTGAAAGCTGAATGTGAAGTCCATAAAGGAAAAATCGTGGAACTTGAAAAGATAATTGAGTCTCATGAAAAGTCATCATTTGCATCAACTCATATGTCTAGTAAACAGAAGACACCTTTAGATCAGGATAAGATAGAACGGAACCATACTGAAAAATTTGTATCAGCTGACAACAGTAAGGTTATTTTGTATGTTCAGACTACTAAACCTGCTTCACCTGAGAAAGAACTAAAGGAGCAGAAAGCTTTAAGTTTTAAAAAGAGCAAAGAGCCTAGTGTAGGTAAACAGACTGGTAAAACTAGACAGCAGAGCCCTAAGAAGTCTGCTGATAAGGTTAAAACCAAACAGACTAGTGGTAAAACTAAGTCGTCTGTTAATGAGCAAGCATCTAGTAAACCAAAGAAGCATAAGAACAAGAAAAATCAAAATGCTTGGTATGGAAATGAATCTTATTATGCGCAACCTGCTGCATATCCTCCTATGTATCATGCACCTCAATTTCCAACTTACTATGAACCATATCCTGCTCATCCAATGCATGCATATCTTGCTTATCATGCATCTTATTCTGTTTATGAACATTATCCTTATCATGCTGATTATCAACAACATAGCAAATCTGATAAACGTGATGAAGATGAAACTGTTCATGCTCCTGCCAAACATCAGAAGCCTAAGACTTCATCATCTTGGGTTGTCAAAGGCGGAACTAATCCTTCAGGACCCTCTCAATAAGGGTACCTAAAACAATTTTATTTTGTTTTGTAGGTTAGGATTAGGAGTAGGAGTAAAGTAGAGAAAACCTAGTACTTGGACAGTGGCTGTTCAAGACACATGTGTGGAAGCATACATGAGCTGACAGATGCTGTTGCTGTGGATGGTCCGAAAGTTTCTTTTGGAGACAGCAAGAAAGGCAAGATTGTAGCAAATGGAAGATTAATCAAAGGCAACATTGAGATATCTGACGTCTCCTATGTTAAAGGCCTCAAATACAATCTGCAGAGCATAAGTCAATTTTGTGACAAAGGATATTCAGTCATCTTCTCAACAGATAAGTGCTACGTTGAACAGATTGGTACAAAGAAGGTAATTTTATCTGGAAGACGACAATGGAATGTCTACACAGTAGACTAGAACTCTGTTGACAAGAGTTCAAGTGTTTGTTTGGTGGCATCAACACCAAGTGAAGTCAGTTGGCTGTGGCACAAAAGAATGAATCATGTGAATTTCAAGACCATAAACAGACTTATCAAGAATGATCTGGTAGAAGGAATTCCGATGATAGTCATGAGCAAAGAAGCTCTGTGACGCCTGTCAGAAGGGTAATCAAATCAAGTCATCATTCAAAAGCAAGAAGCTCCAATTATCTGGAAGGATCTTTGAGCTGCTACATATGGACTTATTTGGACCCATTGATCCAATCAGCAATGATGGAAAAAAATACTGCTTAGCTGTTGTGGACGATTACTCAAGATACACTTGAGTGATTTTCATGAAGAAGAAAAGTGAAACCAAGGAGCATCTTACAAATCTGATGGAGCTGATCCAGAATAAAAAGAGTATGAAGATATTGAAGATCAGATCAGATAGAGGGACTGAATTTACAAACTCTACTTTTGAAGAGTATTGTAACGCCAGAGGAATCAGCCATGAGTACTCTGCTGGCAGAACCCCTCAACAGAACGGAGTTGCTGAAAGGAGAACAAAACTCTAAAAGAAGCTACCAGAACTATGATAGCCGAAGCAAAGCTGCCTCAAAGATTTTGGGCAGAAGCAACAAATACAGCATGTTTTACCCAAAACAGATGCATGATCAACAAGCACCAAAACAAGAATCCATATGAAGTTGTTTTTGTAGGATACTCTATTATCGGTAAAGCTTATAGAGTCTTTAACAAAAGAACTTTACTTATAGAAGAATCCATTCATGTAGTATTTGATGAACCAAATCAATCTTCTGAAAAGAATCAAATTACTGATCAAAATCTGTCTACTGATTTTCAGAAATTGAGTATGGAAAGAAATGAAGAATATATTTCATTCATACTACCTGATCTCAACTCAGCTGCTAACTCAAGTGTTGTTCAAAATCACAATGCTGATTGTCTAACAGAAGAGTTGCAAACAGGTGACAGACCAGAGACTATTCAACAGACAACTACTGTTCAACAGACTACTACTGGAACTCCAACAATAGTGTTGTAAGATCAAAACAGAGGACAACATTCTGATTTGCAACCTGATTTCAGATGGCTCAAGAATCACCCACCAAAGCTGGTGATTGGTGATCCTTTGGATAGAGTAAAGACAAGGAGAGCTACTGTAAGTGATGCAATGTTTGTCAGCTTCCTATCTCAAATAGAGCCTAAACAAATTGAAGAAGCTCTTAGTGATTCAAACTAGATTGAAGCTTTGCAAGAAGAGTTAAATCAATTTGAAAGGAATGAAGTCTGGTACTTAGTTCCCAGACCAAGTCATCAAAGGGTAATTGACGCTAAATGGGTATTCAGGAATAAAATGAATGAAGATGGTATTGTCACCAGAAATAAAGCAAGATTAGTTGCCAAGGGTTATTGCCAAGAAGAAGGTATTGACTTTGATGAAACTTTTGCACCAGTAGCAAGACTAGAGGCAATCAGACTGTTTCTCGCCTATGCTGCTCATAAGAATTTCACAGTATATCAAATGGATGTGAAATCTGCTTTTCTCAATGGAGAATTGCAAGAAGAAGTTTATGTTGAACAACGACCTGGATTCGAAGCTTATAAAGAAGAAGACAAGGTGTATCGTCTGAAGAAAGCCCTCTATGGACTGAAACAGGCTCCAAGAGCATTGTACGATACCCTATCTGGTTTTCTTTTAATTAAATGATTTCGTAAAGGTAAGGTAGACAAGACTCTGTTCACTATTGAATGGGAAGATCATATATTGCTTGTGCAAATATATGTGGACGATATTATTTTCGGTTCAACAAATCAACAGATGTGTGATAAGTTCTCAAAGCTGATGCAGAACAAGTTTGAAATGAGCATGATGGGAGAACTTAATTATTTTCTTGGTTTGAATGTAAAACAGTTGCCTGATGGAATATTCATTAACCAAGCTAAATACACAAAAGATCTGTTCAAGAAATTTGGTATGGAAACTAGCTCTTCAGTTAGTGTTCCAATGTCTACTGAACTTCGTCTGGATAAAGATGAAGATGGCAAATCAGTAGATATAACCAAGTACAGAGGAATTATTGGGTCACTGTTATACTTAACAGCTAGCAGACCTGATATCATGTACTCTGTTCGGGTTTGTGCGAGATATCAATCAGATCCTAAGGAATCTCATCTCCTAGCTGCTAAAAGGATACTTAAATATCTTAAAGGCACTCAAGAATTGGGATTATGGTACCCTAGAGATTCTGGTTTTGAACTTATTCGTTATTCAGATTATGACTTTGCTGGCTGCAAGATTGATAGGAAGAGCACAACATGTGCCTGTGAATTATTAGGTAGTCGCCTGATCTCATGGATGAGTAAGAAACAGACTTCAGTATCCATATCTACTGATGAAGCTGAATACATAGCTGTTGCAGCTTGCTGTGCACAAATATTATGGTTGAAGCATCAACTAGAAGATTACAACATTAAAATCAGTGGAATACCTATCTACTGTGACAATACATGTGCAATCTCTCTTACTCAAAACACTACAAGTCATTCAAGGACTAAAGATATAGAGATCAAACATCACTTCATTAGAGATCATGTGGAAAAAGGAAATGTCATGATAGAATATGTTTATACTGAAAATCAGATTACTGACATCTTCACAAAACCTCTAAGTGAAGCAAGGTTTTCAACTTTAAGAGCTGAACTAGGTCTACTAAATTTGGATGCATAAGCTGAGGGGGAACTCATAAGAAGACAGAAGTTTATCAGCTTACTCATCTTATTATCTTCAAGGTTAACTCTCAACAGACTAGTTAACTTATGAATTCTTAAAGTCAGGGGGAACGTGTAAGACTAGCAGTACTTCTGATCAAAAGATGAAATTTATTGATGAAAGTTAGTTGAAGTTATGCTCTCATCAGAAGATCTAAAGTTTGAAGATTGAAGATTAATTACCTAGCTGGATTGACAAACAGCCGATGAAGGTTATTAGTTATTGGCTTTCACTGATAACAGTCTGTCATCAGGACACTAGTCCCATCAGATAAGTACATATTTACTCGTCTGATCGTTTGCATAAAAGCTCTGTGTTCAAAAACGTTTTATTCAAAACACGCTTTTATAAGTAAACTAAGGCGGTTCATATTCCCGCCTAACGTTAAATGCGTTTTAAATATTTAAATCGCGTAACTGACGCCCCACGATCAGAACTGACACAAAACGTATCAACGGTTAGCGTGTATCACGGACACCAAAATATCCTAACCTCTATAAAACCAGATCTGATCAGCATTGTGACTCTTTACGCACCCAAATACTTTCAAACGCACTTGTGAGAAATTTTTGCTTTTAATTTCTGCAAAATTTTCCTGCTTTTCACTAACTCTTCACAGAATCAACAATGACTCCTGCACAAGAAGCTAAAGCTGAAGGCATGTATCTAGTTTATGATACTTATCATCATTCCGGTACTCCCGTCATGAAAGAAATTCTGGAAAAATTCAAGGCTGCCACACTGGTAAAATTCATGGAAGCTCACGAGGAAATGGTCTGGAAGGACCAAGTGATGGAGTATTAAAGACCAAGGATGCTGTTGATTTCGAGAAACTCGAAATCAAGGCCACCGTCGGAGGACAGGCCATAGTCATCACTCCTGCTCTGTTGCACGAGAAATTCGGACTGAGCAATAAAGGAAGAACTGATGTCACTACCATGGCAGAAGACAAGATTCATGAGTTATGGGCAATCTGTGCCAAGGAAGGGGAGGTCATGTCTAGGAATTTGAAGAAGAGACAACTGAAGGATGAATATTAGCGCATGGCTGATATGGTGTCGAAGCTGATAGAGAACTACACCTTCTCCCTGGATAGTGTCACTATGAAGAGATACTGCATAATGATGGCAGTTCACTATGGCTATGAAGTGAACTGGTCAGTTGTAATTGGGTAAATTTTGGCCAATTTCAATGAGAAGAAGCAAACCAACCACAGGATAACTCTAAGTTACCTGTTCTACAATATGGGCTGTGGAATGACAGGATGAAAAGAAATTCATAATGCCAAGGCTATGGCAACCTACCAGACTGTCAAGGCTGGAACAAAGAAGAGGAAAACTGAAGAGGAAGAAGAGGATGAAGAACCTAAGGAAAAGGTTTCTGCCAAGAAACAGAAGAAGACTGCTCAAACAGAGAAGCCTGCTGTTCAAGCAAAGACTGAAAAGAAAAAGCAAGCTGATGAGCCAAAGGAAGTGGCTCCAAGTAAAAAGAAGAAGACATCTGTTCAAACAGCCGAGCCAGCTGTTGACGCCAGAACAGATGAACTTGCTGCAAAGACTGTTGCTGATGATATCATAAATCAGACAACAAGGGAGATAAATGATATGTCTCCTGCTTCACCTTCCAGAACCTTATATGTTGAACCTGCTGAGAATGTTGCTCATAGAACAAGGAGTCAAGTGAAGGACACTGCAACATCTCAACCTGCTCAACTGGGAAGGAAAATAAGTACAGTCAAGAAGAGGATGACTTTTGTGTCATCTCCCACTAAACTCTCTGATTTAGTCAGAGTAAGTCCTCAATCAGCAGAGAGGCCTGCTGGCGCTGAAGAAGTGTCTGCTGCTAATCAAACTGCCCCACAGACTACTTCAACCGCACAAACCGCTGAGGTTGCTCAACCACAAGATGATCCTGAAGTGCAGATCATCGAACCTATTGCAGTTGCACCACTTGCATCTCCCGTCCTGAACCTGCTACTGCTCAAGATGCACAGACAGCTGATAAGAAAAAAGGAAAAAGAAAGATTGTTATCAGAAGGAAGAAAATGTCTGCTGCTGATAAGAGAAAGAGGGAAGAGGCAGAGCAAAGGAAGAGGGAAGAACAAGAAGAGCGAAGGGTCATTGAACTCAACAAAATTGAAGCTGAAAAAGATGAACAAAGAAGAAAAATGTCTGAGGCTGAACGCAAGGCTGCTGAGGATGCAGAGTTGGCACTTGTGCTTGAGCTCAGCAAGAAATATGCCCGTGGCCCAAACATAACTGGTGGCGTTAAGATTGGTGAATCTATGAATGCCAAGAAGAAAATGCCTGCTGGCATGAAGCAAGAAAAGAAAAGGTTTGAGGTTAGAAGGGCTTTTGAAATTGTTAATACTGACCCTGCTGTTTTCACCAGATTTGAAGCTGCCCTGGCCTATATGGATAAGAAGTTGCAGCGTATGACCCTGTTCACCCAAGAGAAAGAAAGATACATGAAGTGGAGGGATTACAGGATGACCAAATCTATTGAAGCAGTCCAGAGCTGGAAAAAGTTTGTTGATGAGGAGAAGTGGGTCCTCAGCTGGTTGCAAACTATTTCCATCACAAAGGCACTGGATGCTGATTATGTCAGAGATGTGATGCACAAATATGCACAAGAACATGTTGTTGCTGAAGCCAAAAAGATCTCTGATAAATTGCCTGCCAAGAGAGGAAAGCAAGATGACCCAATCAAAAGGGCTGTGCAAATTGTTGTTCACACTGCCTTGAAGAAATGTGCTGAAAGATTAAGATATGAACAAGGTTCTCCAAGTGATCTGCCCACTCTGCCTAGTGTATAGCATATCACTTTCGGCAAAAAAATAAAGGATTATCAAGAGTTGCCTAAGGTGAAGACTCCTGCTGCAAGTAGTCTACCAATTATAAAAAGGATCCGTCAAACTACTGTTTTCACTGAGGATGGCACTATTGTTAACAAAATCTTTGAAGATGTCAAGGAACAGGCTACTGAAGAGCCCTTAGCCATTGAATGGAAAGCTAAGGAAAAGGCTGCAGAAGAAGCTGTTCTAAAAAAGACACTTCTGTTCAACAGGAAGAAGATCATACTGCATCACCCTCTATTCCAACAGCTGATATGCACTCATCACTGATGGAAGCCTTCCAGATGATGCTTGAAAATTCTCTGAAGGAAATGGAAGAGAGGAACATAATGCAACTGGAGCAAATGCAGAAGGAAACTGCAAAAATGGTTAAGGATGCCATTGACAACTTCCCACTGCCAGAAGACAATACTCTAAGGATGACAACCAGCATTTTTGACATGAACAGAAATATTGAAGACGTCAAGGCTGATGTTGGTCATCTTCATGCTGCTCTCAAGAGAAGTGATGATAGTATTGCTCATCTGATAGAGACATTCATCAAAGTGGGTAATGCAGAGACTACTAAGAATCTGTTGTTGGTAGAAGAAGTTCAGAAAATGGGTAATGCAGAGACTACTAAGAATCTGTTGTTGGTAGAAGAAGTTCAGAAAACTGCCAACAAAGTTGATAAAGAAATCTCTACATTACAACTCAACATGAATTGCATCAATGATCAAGCTGGCACCATTACTTCTGCTCTAAATCATCTCAACACAAGACATGATTTAATGGATCAGAACATCAAGAACTTGGGTGCTGCTGCCCAGATCCAAGCTGTTGGACTCAACCCTCCTATTAAGCCTGATGATGACAAAAAGGGGGAAGAGAAAAGGGAAAAGACAATTGATCAAGTTGCTGAAGAAGACTCTGCTGCTGCTCAAGATAAATCAAAAGAGCCAGAGAAACAAGCACTTGAAGAAAAAGCTGAAGGAGATGGAAAAGCTGATGACAAGGAAGCTGATGAACAGAACTCTGAAGAAGCACCTAAGGAACCAGTCAAGTCTGATAAGGGATTGGTTGCGTCTAAGGATACTCCTGAAGAACAACTGGATCCTGAATTGAAGAAGCAGAACTTAGAGCGTATCAATAAAAAGCTTGAAGATGCTGAAGCAGAAAGAGAAGCAAAGATGAAGGCTGCTAAAGAAAATCTGCTTGCTGATGCAAATGATGATGAAGAAGAAGATAATGATGAATCAGAGTATGAAAATGAGGAAGTTGTTGAAGAAGGAAGTGAAGAAGCTGATGATTAGAATAAATTATCTTTGTATCAATTTACTTTATTTTCTTTTCAGTTATCTCATCTGAAAAAGACTTGTAACTTGTAATCTTTTCATATATATATATATATATATATATATATATATATATATATATATATATATATATATATATATATATATATAAGTTCAAGTTCTTTTCCAACATATATTTCTATCTCAGAAATTTTGAGGATTAAAACTTTAGTATAGGTAAACATGTACTTAGCTGAAATTTTGTCATCATCAAAAAGGGGAAAATTGTTGGATGAAGATGAAGATAGAGTGTACTGAAGTTAAAGAATTTAAGGGGGTTTTGATGATTTCCAAAACACATCAAGATCAGCTAAGTATGGAAAACTTAGTTTAAAACCCTTAGAAGAATTTTGACCAAGTAAGAAGACAAATCAGAAGGGTTAAATATTCAAGGTCCAGAAGACTACTGATCTGCTGAAGGGAAGAAATTAGACTGTTGTAAATCAGCCGACTCAAATCAGATTTGTTCAAGTTTGAAATCAGCTCTGCTCACCATCAGACTTGTACTCTCATCAGCCTAATGGAAAGGATCAAGAAGTCTCCCCAACGGTAATAAATGCCCCTGGAGTAATAAATGCTGAAGTTCGAGGATATTAATGGCAAATGATTGAAGAAATACCTCGTATCTGCTCAGTGCTTTAAATGCTGCCTGACAGAAAGTACAATCTGCAGTACTGTCACTGTGCAGAGAGCCGTTCGCAGAAATTAAGGACCAAAATCCAAGAAATTTGAATTGTGTCTGTCTTCAACGGACTTAATTCAAATGTGTGAGTATAAATAGCTGAAGAGACGAAGAGAAAAAAAACAACACAACATCTGAGAGATTATCCGAAGCAGATAATTTTCTAAGTCCTAAGAAGCTCAAGAACAGCTCACTCGCCTGCTGAAGTCATTTGTTGACAGAAGCTTGTTGAAGTTTAAAAAGAATATATTTTCTGAGTGAATCTGTAAAGAGAGAGTTGTGAGGAGTACTTATCCATCTTTGTGAGTGATAAGTCTCTATAGAATAGGTTTTCTTTGTGATTTCCTATTGCGCACTTGTGGTCGTTTCATTTGTTGTTCGACGTAAGCAGAGTATACTGTAAATGTTGGGATTTTGTGGATATAATTGTCAACTACAACGGTGCGGAATTTAAAATTTTTATATACCACATCCCAGGGTTCTTATTAGCACATATGAATAAGGTTGAATTCATTTTAGCAAATAATTACTAAAATAAATAAGATGGTAAATAGCAATTTACCTCACCACAGGCAAGGTGGTGGTTTTTCCTCCGGTCTTCATTCAGATCTGATGGATCTGGTTCGTGAGAAGCACCCCATGTGTTGTGCCTCTAGAGAATAGTCCACACCAGCTAGATCTGTGACTGCTTCGATCCTCAGGCTCAGAACTAGGATAGAAACATGTCAAAATCAAGAGTTGGATCAAGATCCAACTCTAGATGTACATGAAGAAGGAAGAGAGAGAGGGACGGCGGCCGATCCCATTAGCACACATCGGCGGCGGCGGCGCACTAGGGCTAGGGTTGAAGGGGGCGGCGGCTATGTAGGTTTAGGGTTAGGGTTTTAGTGTTTCTTCCCTTTTGGATTCTCTCTCTATTTTGCCATTAGGTTTGAGTCTCTAAGACTCCCTATTTATAGAGAATACCAAAAACCCTAACTCCTTGTGCAACTTTAGTTAATGGGCCACTAATTAAACTGGCCCATGTCTTGCATCTATTTAATTAATACTTTAATTAAATAGCCCACTCATTTAATTAACACTTTAATTAAATGGCCCATTCATTTAATTAACACTTTAATTAAATAACCCATTAAATCTAATTAAAGATTTAATACTTTAATTGACCCTTTAATTAACAATTTAATTAATTAGAATAATCTAATTAATTTTCTCTCTCTTAGAATTAACCCTTTAATTCTTTGATTACATTCTTTAAATCAATTATTTCTTCAGTTGACTGTCACAGTTCTAACTGTTTGTGTGTGACCCTCTAGGTTCACCATCAATTGGCCGCAGGCTCACAATTACGTGATTTAATTAGTAAGCAATTAATATTTCATTAATTGCTCCGATCAATAAACTTCCTTTATTGACCACTCCGGAATTAGTCTCCCTATTAATTCAGGAGTACCCACACCTCATGGTCGATGTCTAGCCACAAGCCCATGAGGCCCAACTTCAGGTGAATTGATCTCAGTGAACCTCACCTCTTATAAGTACCATGTACATACGGTCCCTCTATCGACTAATTTCCCGATCGAGACCTAGGGTGTGTGAATTGATCGGCACCTCTAATTATCTCGATAACTATACTTTCTAATTCAGGATAATAATTCCAGTGTGACTGCTAAATTTGGAAACCCCTTTCCAAATCCGTCACCGACCGTGGCCACGGGTTTCTCGGAATATATTATCTAAGAATGTATAGGAAATTCTCTCAACGAACTACGTCGAGTCGGTAGATCCCATTTTGATGCTAACCATCCGCGCATACGACTATACATACCCAACGTAGGCGCACAATGGACAAGCTATGTGCCCGGCTCCTAAATCAAAGTATGCACACCCGTATACCGAATTCGCCCTAGCATCTCAAGTCTAAGGACTAAATCGTACACTGTTATAAGTCTTGAGAGACATCCCATCACCGATATGCTTTTACACACTTCCACAATGGGTCTCTCTGTTCAGGTCGTTCGATGCGTTCGATCCCCTATCGAACCACCTAGTCATATGCACTGACATCAAAATGTCTTGTTCATGAAACGACAACAAATTCACTTCATGTGAATCATGCATAATCCTACAAGTCTTTGCGATTCCCTCGATACCCCGTCTCGATAGGAATCTATGACTTGGAACATTTTCGAGATCACGACCTTTGAGACTGTTTCATGATTAATCGCACCCAATACTGAAGTGAATAATCCCTTAGTCATAAGTGATCTCAGGGTTTCATCCAATCGCTTAAGTTATTCGCGAGAGATGAAGTTGGCCATTGTTTGATTTACATAACATAAACAAACGATCGTATTAATTCATTTATACTAGAGAAAGATTATCACATGATAGTCCTTATACAAGCTAAAATCTATTGGCTTGCAGGGCACTATCCCATCAGTAAACTGAGTGATTATAGTATAACCCAATATCTAAGTGACTTGGAAGAGTGGACTAAAGGATTTTAATCCATTTAACCACTATAAAAATATTGTGTGTTCGAACTTGCATCATTTACTAGCATATTTACAAAACTGCATAAGAACACTTGATAAACTGTTTGAAAAAGATTTTAAAGAAGTTTTCATAAATCTGGGGATAAAATCTTTCAAACTACTAAGTCTACTTGTGAAAAACACATTAAATATCCGCTGCAAGTATTCTGGTATTAAAACTGAATTTGACTAAATCAGCTAAGTGACTATCAGATTAGTGGTCAACAAAGCTGTTCAAAGATTTGTTCGCGACCAGCTTCATCAGCTTACTGTTCTGTAACAGCTTAGTCTGCTTACAATTAAGCAAAAAGTTTTAGAGTTAAAATTTGATAAAATTTTCAGAGGTCTATTCACCCCCCCCCTCTAGACCTCATCTGACCACTTGGACCAACAAATATATACACCGATACACATTAATATGGGAATCATTGTATTTTTGGTGCCACAACTCTAGCTTGATGGTCTTTTTACCCCGTATCATTCCAGTCTAGCACAATTGGTTACACAACTTCAACATCGATGACAATTTTGATGCTAATTGAGGCCCAATTTCAAAATTTGCCCCAAATCTCCCAAGCATGGCTTCCGTAACATGAGAATTGGCTCGTACATAGGGAATTTCAGGCCAATTTTTAGATTGAGCCTCAATTGGCTCGTATATATATATATCCTCTAATATTGATTTCTTTTATGTTCTTCATTTTTACTATATATTAGTATGTATGTATGTATGTATGTATATATATATATATATATTATAACATATGAGAGCCGAAGCGGTCAAGAAACAGTATAACATAATTTACTTTCGATTTTTGTTAAATCGATTTAATCGAAAAACGGCGGCGTTTCTTTATTTTCAGGAATTATTTTCTCTTCGTTGAATTTCTTTTCTCTTTTTATTTAATGCTTTTTTCACCGTCTGTTTGCGACCTGTGGGCCCGGCAGGGGAATTTTGGTCGTGCGAGCCTGCTTTTGCCTTTTTTTTTTTAAAACGGTATAATCACGAAACGGCGCCGTTTCGTGATTGAATTATTTTCTCTTGCTTGTATTTGTAATTCCAAACTTGCTTTCCAATTTAACTTTAATTAAAAAAATCGGTTGTCCTTTTCGGCAGAATAGATTGGGTCGTAGGATTCCAACGCAATATACTTTTGCCTAATTTTTCGAAACAGTATAATCATAAAACGGCACCGTTTCTTGCCGGAATTATTTGCTTTTGGTTGAAAGTTTTATACTTTCATTTGGAATCTAAATCTGATCATGCTTTTGATTCTGCTTTCCAGAATTATTTGCTCTTGAAAAGTTTAATATTTTCATTTCGATTTGAATTCTGATCTTACACATCGACCTAGGTTTTCCATTCGACGTGTTTAATTTTTACCAAAACTATGTACGATTGCATATCACTATCGATATGCAATTTGACGTACACAAATCGAACACATAATACTCTTGCTTTTTTAAAATCGGTTTAATATCTCTGTGGGCCCGGTTGAGGAGTTTACCTGTTTGGGCCGTGATATTCCAGCACAATATCTTTTTGGGTTTTTGTTTTAAAACGGTATAATCATAAAACGGTGCCGTTCATTTTCGGGATCATTCGCTCTTACTTGAATTTCGTTTTTTTAATACTATCGTTTAGAGTTTAATTTCGATTATTACTCTATTTATTTTGTTTTCTTTTGTCTCAGTACATATGCGTTTTATTGCTCTTGCGAACTTTTTTTTCGTGTTAAATTAGTATTTTAATTATGCTAAATATGTTATTCCTTATTTGTGTTTTCAATTGGTAAGTTGTATATACGTTTTATTATCGACCATATGCTTCAGACTTTATAAGCACTCGCGTTTGTTCATCGATACCAATTGTTTATTTCCGATGGGATCAATCTTTTCCATTCTGACCAACTATTGCAATGGTTAATAACTAATTATCAACCGGTCAAATATTATTGTCCTCGACCGTGCACATCATCCTTGACAAGACAGTGTTAATTGGCTAATTGAATAGTCAAATTTTTGTGAGCGTCATATCATCCTTCTTGTCCGAATTAATTAAATAATAATAATCAAAAGAATTAATAGTATATAAGTCGGTTTGTTTTGTTTTTTTAAGTCTTTAGATATTTTTTCATTGGCGGTTGCGTGTTACATATTGCTACTTTTTTATGGGTTCATCGCATTATTTTCGTTACTACGTTTTCTTATAAAATTTGTTTGTTATGCTCTGTTCTTCCAATGTGATTTCGCTCTGTACTTTTCTTGATGACCTATTTCCAGTATTCCGTACGTTGTTTGTTTGGTTTGTTATTTTCCTCTCAGTCTTGGCATTCTCTTGTTGATTTTGCTTGATCTTTAATCGGATGGAAATAACCTGTTGTATATATTACTTATATTATTTATCTGTTTTTAGTTGGCTCTGGAGTTTTCTTCGTGATCTATTTCCAGTATATCTGTATTTTGATTTTTTTAATCTTTTTTTCTACTAAATTTGGCTTGTTGTTACATATATTTTCGTTTACTTTTGTCTGTTATATATTTTATTGCTGTGTAATTCGTGCTCTGTAATTGTGCTCTAACATCTTCCTCTTACTAGATTCGAGAAAATATCTAATTCCAAGGGCATATTACAATCAGAATTAAGATTGGAATATGTAATTTCCCGCTGACACAAACTGATGCTCCAGCAAAAAGATAAGTGGCTTTATTTTCGTTATATGCGTTTTATTACTTATCGCGTTGGTAGTTTATTCAAGTGTTTTTCTATTCTATATTAAACAATATTTTTATTGCTCTAGAGTTTCGGCCTAATGTTTTGCTTATTTCATAATGGTTCACGAACTATTATCTTTTATTATCATTTTCTATATTTATTATTTTATATTTTATTAGTTAATAATGTTTTTTCCATTTATTTGTTTCATTGAAATTTTTAGTATTTTAACTTTGTTAAATTCTTTATTATTTAATTTATATTCTTTTGTTTTGGGGCTTAGTGAATTTTTATTTAAATATTCTCCGTTAATTATACGTTTTATTCTATATTTTATAAGCCAGTATTTGAATCAACAAAATTTTCCCGGAATCATTTGCTGTTGGCTGCATTTCGATTATCTTCTCATTTATACTTTCTTAGAGTTTTAATTTTGATCTTGCTTTTCGATCTGAACTTACCAAATATTTGTTTTTTATGTTTGTTTCTTTTTTCCATCTTCGGTTATTGCCTTTATTTTGTTTATTCAATTTTTTTTTCGAATTCTATATTTTATTATTTTATATTCTTAATTTTTTTATTGGTCATTATCTTAGTAACTTGTTATCGTAAAGTTTATTGCTTTGGATTTTCGGTCTTATGTTTTACTTATTTCATATTGGTTTACGAACTATTTCGTATTTCATATTTTATTATTCAATAATTTTTTTTTTCATTTATTTTCGATTAACAATTTCATTTATTGTATGTTGCAAGTTGAACATTTTCTTCTTGTTTGTTCATCAGCTTGTTTTTAAAAAATTTGTATTATTTTTCCTTTGTTGTTTTGTTATAATTGAATTACGATGTTTCATTGAAATTTTTAGTATTTTAACTTTGTTAAATTCTTTATTATTTAATTTACATTCTTTTGTTTCGGGGCTTAGTGAATTTTTATTTAAATATTCTCCGTTAATTATGCGTTTTATTCTATATTTTATAAGTCAGTATTTGAATCAACAAAATTTTCCCGGAATCATTAGCTGTTGGTTGCATTTCGATTTTCTTCTCATTTATACTTTCTTAGAGTTTAATTTTGATCTTGCTTTTCGATCTGAACTTACCAAATATTTGTTTTTTAAGCTTGTTTCTTTTTTCTATCTTCGGTTACTGCCTTTATTTTGTTTATTCAACTTTTTTTCGAATTCTATATTTTATTATTTTATATTTTTAATTTTTTTACTGGTCATTATTTTAGTATCTTGTTATCGTAAAGTTTATTGCTTTGGATTTTCGGTCTTATGTTTTACTTATTTCATATTGGTTTACGAACTATTTCGTATTTTATATTTTATTATGCAATAATTTTTTTTTCATTTATTTTCGGTTAACAATTTCATTTATGGTATGTTTGCAATTTGAACATTTTCTTCTTGTTTGTTCATCAGCTTGTTTTTAAAAAATTGGTATTATTTTTCCTTTGTTGTTTTGTTATTATTGAATTACGATCTAGATCTTCGGTCTTAATTTGATGCAAAATAATTTTAAATATTTATTTATTTTCCTCATCTTCGTTTACCTCTACAAATTTTTTATTTTAATTTATAAGAGCCGAAGTGGTCAAGAAACAGTTCAACACAAATTACTTTTGATTTTTGTTAAATCGGTTTAATAAAAAAACTGTGACGTTTTTTTATTTTCCAGAATTATTCGTTCTTCGATGAATTTTTTTTCTATATTTTATTATTTTACATTCTTTAATTGTTTTATTGCTTATTATTTTAATGATTTGTTGTCTATTTCGTATTTTATATTTAATTATTCAATTTGTTTTCCATTTATTTTCATTTAATAGTTTCATTTTTGGTATGTTCCGAGTTGCACATTTTCTTCTTGCTTGTTCATCAGCTTGTTTTTTTAAAAATTTGTATTATTTTTCCTTTTTTGTTTTGTTATTATTGGGTTCTTTGTAATGAAATCCTTTATTTTATTGTTTATGCTTTCTATTCTATATTTTATTACTCAGTATTCGAAAATAAAATAAAAATCCCTGGAATCATTTGCTCTTGGTTGAATTTCGTTTCTCTTTCATTTAGAGCTGAATTTCAATCTTGATTTTCGCTCTTGCTTTGCTGCAAAAAAAATGAATAAAAAAAAATGGCGGAATCATTTGCTCTTGGTTGCGTCTCGTTTCTCTCTCATTTATAGCTTAATTCCGATTGTGATTTCCGATATTAATTTGATTAAAAAAAATTAATTTTTTTTTTCTGTTTCTCACCTTCGTTAAATTTGTGTTATTTTTTTTTCCCTCATCTTCGTTAAATTATGTGTTCTATTCTAATGAAATAATTTATTTCATTGCTAATTGCCTTTGAATTGTTTTTCTATATTTTATTATTTTAGCGACTTGTTGTCTATTTCGCATTTTATATTTAATTATTCAATAAGTTTTTTTCCATTTATTTTCATTTAATAGTTTCATTTTTGGTATGTTTGCAAGTTGCACATTTTCTTCTTGCTTGTTCATCAGCTTGGGTTTTTTTTTTTTTTTTTTTTTTTAAATTTGTAGTATTTTTCCTTTATTGTTTTGTTATTATTAGGTCATTCCTAATGAAATCCTTTATTTTATTGATTATGCTTTTTATTCTATATTTTATTACTCAGTATTCGAAACAAAAAAAAAAAAATCCCGGAATCATTTGCTCTTGGTTGAATTTTGTTTCTCTTTCATTTAGTGTTGAATTCCGATCTTTATTTACACTCTTGCTTTGCTGCAAAAAAAAAAAAAGAATAAAAACAAATTAGCGGAATCATTTGCTCTTGGTTGCATTTCGTTTCTCTCTCATTTATAGTTTAATTCCGATCTTGATTTCCGATATTAATTTGATTAAAAAAATTAAATATTTTTTTTATTTTTGTCATCTTCGTTAAATTTGTATTATTTTTTGTTTTCCTTATGTTCGTTAAATTATGTGTCTATTCTAATGAAATCATTTATTTCATTGCTAATTGCCTTTGTTATTGTGGTTTTTTTTTCTTGTTTGTTTCTATTATTTAATTTATATTCTTTTGTATCGGTACCTAATTTATTTTTATTTTTATTTTAATTTACTTTGTTCCAATCTTGCTTTACCAATTTTTTAAGTAAATATTTTTTTCATCTTGGTTTTCTCTTTTAATTTCGTTTCCTAACTAATATATTTTAATGATGTCCATTTTTTTTTATCTCGTCTTCATTTTCTGCTTGAATTACGTTTCCAGGCTAATATATTTCCGACCGCATCATAATACTGTATATAGTATATTCGATGTTTAACTTTAAAACGCCGCTATCTTCGTTTGATAATTTCGTCCCGAGTTAGATTTCGATATCGATCTTCGCGTCAGCTTTGCTGCTTTAATTTTGTTTCCTATTGCGTTTATCATTTGCTGTTGCTTGGTATTTCGTCGTTTTGGTCTTATACTCTTCTACGATAAAATAAAATCGATCTCAAATTGTTTCCTAGTACGTTCTATTATTGGCCGGCTCTATAGATAAGTTATTTTCATTCTAATTATTGCTTTAGTTATGTTTTCTATTATTAATTAACTGTGTGCTTTCTTTCTGTATTTTATATTTTAACATTTTTTTGTTTGTCTTTTAACTCGAGATCCATTTATTTTTTTTCCAGACTATGGTGATCAAGAAATGGTCCAACAAATTTTTTTTTTTTGTTTAAATCGGTTTATCATAATTTTCTCTTTTCATCTAATACTTTCATTTACGGTCTGCTTGTGACCTGTGGGCCCGACAGAAGAGTTTTAAGTAGTGAGATTCCAACACATATGCTTTTGGTAATTAATAATTTTGTTTTATAACGGCATAATCATAAAACGGGTTGAGTTTAAGTCGTGAGATTCTAACACAATATACTTTTGCCTTTTTTGTATTGAAACGGTATAATCATAAAACGTAGCTGTTTCTTTTCGGAATTATTTGTCTTCTCGTTTAATACTTTTTCTTTTTGCTTTAATGATGCGTTCTGTTATTAATTAACTGTTCTTTTTTTTCCTGTATTTTATATTTTGAACAATTTTTTTCGTTTGTTGTTTAACTTGTTTTCCATTTATTTTACAGTGTAAGCTTTGATGATAGCTGTTTATCCGCATGTCGTCCAATCCAATGTAACAAATTATTTATCTTTCGTCATTACGCTGTAGATATTATAGTTCAACAAAAGGATGTATCATTGCAGTGTACATATTATCCTTTATATCCAGTTCGATGTGTTTTATTCCGATTATATTAAGTATATAAGTTCTATGTAATATTGATATATTAATAAAACACACGAACATATTTGTAAAATAAATCGTTGGTAAGTAATTTATATGTGTCCGTATTCCAATATCGCATATACTTAATTTAGCATTACAATAAAATAAATAACCATTATGTTTTATGTATTCATATGATTATATTTATGCATTTAGACGGGATAAATACTGTTCAAAACAAAGATGCTTTATTTTATCAGCCTATTACAAGCACTGAGTGTTCATATATTAAACTAAGAACGGTCTTCTATATTAAAATGAATTTTAAAAGATAAATTTTACTTAATTAAGTATACTATAATATATTTGTAAATATTATTTATCTAACAAAAAGATGTATGCATGATTTTTAAAAATTGTTGAGCTTTTGTTGATTTTGCAATAATATTCTAATTTTTAAATTAACATACAAATATTTACTTTATAAATAAGTTAGATTAATTAATATTTGATAATTATTCTGAATGACATAACGAAAATTGATATTGCATAAGAATTAAAAAATTATTTTTTGTGGTGAATTAATTCAAAAGATATATCATAGAGTTTGAATAGACATATAAGATATGTTCTAAAAAAATAAAATTTTAATAGACATATAGGATAAATCATAACAATGGAAACAAGGTCGTCAAACAGTCCTTTATATAATTGTTATATGTACATGTGTCAATTAATTACTAGTGATACACAAGAGTGGTACACTTAAAGTGGTACAGAGGATCTTCACCCGAATTAATGCATATAACTTGGCTGTTCATCTGTGTTACTTTTAATCGTCCGATCTAAATATATTTCGCTATAAATTGGTGGTCTCGCGTCCTTATAGATTATTCATTCTAACTCGTTTAATCTGTTTCCTGACTGATTCGGCAAATCATAACTATTCTTGCTTTTGTTTTTTTTCCTTCTTTAACTATTTTCTCTTACTTCTCCATCTTTATCCCTTCGGAATAATTTTTCATTTCACCCCATGCTACGAAATTACCTAGCTACGGAGAATGATGTCTAAACAAAGACCAACACCAAGATTATTTTTCTCATTTTTCACAACATTTTTATAATCAGTCTAATTAATGTTTTAACGGTTTGAAGAGTTTTAGTGTGAGTTTCTGAATAGATTTCTTATGGTTTTATTGTTTTGGCTAAAACTCGTTTTAAAGAATTTTTGTATGGGTGGAATTTGTTGGACAAGGACGAAGATGAAAAGCACTGAAGTCAATTAGTAAAGGGTGGTTTTGATGATTTCCAAAACCTAAGATCAGCTAAGTATGGAAAACTTAGTTGTAAAATCCCTTAGATGAATTTTGACCAATTAAGAAGACTATCAGAAGGGTCAAAGATTCAAGGTCCAGAAGACTACTGATCTGCTGAAGGAAAGAAATCAGACTGGTGAAGATCAGCCGACTCAAATCAAATTTGTTCAAGTTTGGGATCAGCTCTGTTCATCATCAGACTTGCACTTTCGATCAGCCAAGTGGATAGGATCAAGAAGTCTACCTAACGGTAATAAATGCCCCTGGAAGTAATAAATGCTGAAGTACAAGGTTATTAAAGACAAATGATTGAAGAAAGACCTCGTATCAGCTTGGTGAATTTAATGCTGCCTGACAGAAAGGACAGTCTGCAGTACTGTCACTGTGCAGAGAGCCGTTCGCGGATTTTAAGGACCATAAATCAAGAGATTTGAATTTTGTCTCTCTTCAACGGACATAATTCAAAGAGTGCTTATAAATAGCTGAAGAGACGAAGGAAGAAGGATACACAACTTCTGAGAGATTGAATTCAAAGCCAAAATATTTTCTAAGTCTCAAAAGCTCAAGAACAGCTCACTCGTCTGCTGAACGTCATTTGTTGACAGAAGCTGTTGAAGTTCAAGAAAACATTTTCTGAGTGAATCTGTAAGAGAAAAGAGTTGTGAGGAGTAGATATCCATCTTAGTGAGTGATATTATTTCAGGGAATAGGAGTTTCCTAGTGATTTTCTATTGCGAACTTGTGGCTGATCATTTGTTGTGAAGCACAAGCAGAGTATATTGTAAACTGTGTGTTTATAGTATAACCCAAGATCTAAGTGACTTGGAAGAGTGGACTAAAGGATTTCAATCCATATAACCACTATAAAAATTCTGGTGTTTATTTCTGCATAAGTTTTTCTGCATATTTTCAGATCTGCATAAAACACTTTATAAAACTGTTTGAAAATTAATTTAAAGGAGTTTACAAAACTGGGGGCAAAATTTTCAAACTACTAAGTTTACTTGTGAAAAACACTTTGAAAATCCGCTGCATGTACTCTAGTATTGAAACTGATTTTAACAAAAATCAGCTAAGTAATTATCAGATTAGTGGTCAACAAAGCTGTTCAAAGATTTGTTCGCGATCAGCCTTGTAAACTTACTGTTCGGTAACAGCTTAGTCTGTTTAAGTTTGAACAACAATTTTGAAGTTTAAAATTTGATTAAAAAGTTTCAGAGGTCTATTCACCCCCCCTCTAGACCTCATCTGACCACTTGGGACCAACAAGTGGTATCAGGGCAGGTGTGATGAGGGGTAATTTGGATCCCCTGCCTTCATAGGCTCAATGCAGTTCAAGCAACATCAGATCCTACCCCCAGGAACCAAGAGCCGGCCCAGGATTCTAAATAAACTGTTCCGAGCATATGAAAAGAACCCGAGGTCGAAGGGTACTGTTGGGCCGAGCCCAGGCCCAAGCCCAAGCCCATCAATTCAGCTATAAATATCCCAAGCATTTATGACGACAACACAACTTCCCAGGTGCTCTTCCTTCGAGACTGCTGCTCGGACTCACTTGGGAATAATAACATAGGCAAGCTCATATGTATTTCGCCCTCTAGCTTGTACGGCATCCAGTAATGCTCGAATAGGACCCTATACTCTTGTAATTTGTACTCGATAACCCTAAATACAATACTATTGATCTTCTTCTTCTATTTATTTGCATTTGTACCGCATCACGTATTACCTTGATCGAACATACGAAAACGCGTAAGATCAATTGGTGCCCACCGTGGGGCCCTATTCGAGTATTAGATCGAAATATGCTCTCTTAGAGGAAAAATACATATACTAGCGGAGAGCCTAACTAACCAGAAACTCAGCTATTTACTCTCCAGAACAAACCTCCGACCAGTAAAGCATTTGTCAATGTGAGGTCGAAGATAAGACCGAAAAGGGCGAATCCCAGACTTTTAAATTAATGATTCTATTTTGCTATTGATCAGTTCATTTATTCCTACGTTGGATTTATTTTCCACAGCCCGGTCTGCTAATGATAAGGGTTGAGCGAATCAATGGAGTTAGAACTTATTGATGTTCGGAATTTATTTTTCCGATCGTCATATTTAGTAATCTCAAGATTAATGGGAGGATAACAAATTATATAGATCCTGGAGGTCGAAACCAAGGACACATAACCGTTCGATCATTAAAGGAAAATTATGGTTCCAAAAGTAAGGAGTAAAAAACTTCATATCAAATTCAAGTCCCAGCGAGTCTCGCTCATATCCGATCGGAAAAATTGGAAAGACACAAAAGAAGGAAAACAATGAAATTCGAACAGATAACCAAAGTTTTATTATTAATATTCTTCAAACAAGTACAAATCGTGCCTCGGATAAGATCCCGAGCTACAGAGATACAGTACAATCATTCCTACCCTACTACAAATTCTACGAGCAATTCTACCCTGATATATATACGATCATCATTCCCTTCGGACAGCTCCAGATGCAGACTCAGCAGTGATTCTTTGCGGCTATCACTCGCCACTTGTCGCACATCCGTCCTCATACGGGATAAAGGCCGGATCGGAGCTTCTCTCCAGGGCTTCAGATCGACCTTAGGTCTTCATCTGTAAATAATGATGAAAATACTCGATCATTATCTCAACGGAGGCGCCCCAAGCAAGCTCGAAGGAACTATACTACAAGAAAGCCCTCGAGGAAGCTTGTGCCTCAGATTTAAAGAACTCCTCTCAGATTAGCCAGCTGCTCGATCGGATACTACGCCAGAAAACCGGAGTTCTAACCCGCACCAGATAAGATATGTCTGGGAAAACAGGTTGCCTGCCGGTATTCTAGGCGCAATTTCTTTTGCATGTCGATATTCTAAGCGAAAAGGCTTATACCAAAGGAGCTAAGATCGAAAAACAGAGTTCGAATTCTAATCTCAAACTCCTTTATCTTGGAAGTATTGTGAGTCAAATCTAAATCTCGATCCATGGGGATCGGAGGAAGCATAAAGGCAGAAGTAAGGAGTATTGTATAAACAGGTGGACCTATTTATAGCAGCGGAGGATTTTAACCAACGGCTCAGATAACAGATCACGAACGGTCAGGATGTACGTAATAAATGAACTGACCGATACGTTTCCCAAGAAATAGGGTCCCGTTTGGTTTGAAGAACAGATGATCTAACGGTACGTAAAGAGGGGTTTGTTCAAAAGTTTTGTTCGAACAAAATTCTTATTTCTTACCCTGTTCGAAGGATAACACCGGGATCATGAAGATTCATCTAAAATTCAACTCTTGTGCACGTGATATTCTAGATATGAAACTGCTATTTTTACAACTGACCAGAGATGTTCGAATCAAAAAAGCTACGATTGATCTACTCGAACAAAACTCTTGAATTGAAAAATTCGACAGCTTTAGAAATTCGGCGATAGCAAGGATCAATCACAACAAATTTTTATTAATTTCAAATCTACCAAGACATTAATATTCTTACTCAAAAGGCCACTGTTCAGGAAAAGAAAAAATTCCATTCATGAATATTATTAAAAAGATACAGAGTTCAGAAGGAGAATATGGAAGATACATTTCAAACATAGCACAAGCTAATGTGTAACATACGAACCCCTTTACTTTCTATAATCCTATGAAATTTTCGGTCTCCTATCCTATCGTTCATTCGGAATGACTTAGCTCCGAGCGTGGAATCTCCTTTGGACCCGCAGGTTTTTAGCTTTATTTACGATCTTCCGAAGAAAAAGGGGCGAACGCAAGGTTTGTTGGGTAGATGCGTTTGTCGTCATTCTCTTCTCAATCTGTCTTCCTTAATGCATTGTAGCAACAGGTCCCTAATCGAAGACCTGTGCTATAACCTACGGACTCTATGGATCTAGCATATTGGCCTTCTAGATGGATATTGCATTTGCCTGTCGATATTCTAAGCGAGGTCGGGGTAGTTTTTCTTCCGCTCGAAGATTGTTCCGCTTAAAAATTGTTCGAAGTGCGAACTCAAACAGTCGAATCTATTGAATAATCATCTTGATCACCATGATCGGACAGATGAAATCTCGGTACAACGAATGAGATAATTTCAACAAAATGCAAGCCTTTTTATAGCACAGAATCAAAGGGAATCCAACGGAAGAAAATTCGCGGAATGAACGAATAAGATTTGTCGACCGTTGCAATTCCCGATAAATGAGGAACCATTTGGAAAAGATCAAATTTACAACATCAGAGGAATCTCGCGAAGAATATTCTTATTAAGGCAGAAGGATTATTTATTAAGTCTTAAGCTTATTTGCTATCTGCTATCTAGTTGTGTTTCATCTATTCTCACGATTACAGAAGACTATTACTTCATAAAAATTTATTTTGATCAGAGTTATATATCAAGTGGAAATTCGTTTCGCCAATATACATATTTACTCGTCGTATTTTGATATTATCGATCTCTACTCATTTATTATTCTGGTATTCTCGATCTATATTCATCTATTATCAGTCTCTATTTATCTCCGTTTATCATTAAGGGCGAAAGCTGTTGCTACGACCCTCGAAAATCGACCAAGGGTGAAAGCCGTTGCTATGCCCCTTGGATCAAAAGAATAAAAATGGGTGACGACCCTCGGGCTAAAAATGCTCTGAAACGACTAAGGGTGAAAGCCGTTGCTATGCCCCTTAGATTGAAATTATTAAATGGGTGAAAGCCTCTGCTATGACCCTCGGGCTTAAAATGCTCTGAAACGACTAAGGGTGAAAGCCGTTGCTATGCCCCTTAGATCGAAATTGTTAAATGGGTGAAAGCCTCTGCTATGACCCTCGGGCTAAAAATGCTCTGAAACGACTAAGGGTGAAAGCCGTTGCTATGCCCCTTAGATCGAAATTATTAAATGGGTGAAAGCCTCTGCTATGACCCTTGGGCTAAAAATGCTCTGAAACGACTAAGGGTGAAAGCCGTTGCTATGCCCCTTAGATCGAAATTATTAAATGGGTGAAAGCCTCTGCCATGACCCTCGGGCTAAAAATGCTCTGAAACGACTAAGGGTGAAAGCCGTTGCTATGCCCCTTAGATCGAAATTATTAAATGGGTGAAAGCCTCTGCTATGACCCTCGGCCTAAAAATGCTCTGAAGTGACTAAGGGTGAAAGCCATTGCTATGCCCCTTAGATTCGAAAATATTAAAAGGGTGAAAGCTGTTGCTACGACCCAAAGTGCAAATTATCTATGGAACAAGATTCCGATATATATCCTGTTTCGAACAACAGCCAAAATCGACTATTATTATCCAAATGTTATTATTTTTCGATCACTCTACAAAGGTCAATTATCATTTAGGTCCGAATATCAAAGATCGAAGAGTGTCAATTATTCTTTATTATCTAAACACTTATCAAAGTCGTTCGAGAATGGCACTTGTTGTTCATATTTTTGAGGCGAAGAAATTGATGCTCGCTAACAATATACGGATGCAATTCTGCAGTAAGGATGATAAAGGAAATAAATATTTCATTCATGATCTTTCAAACAATTACAAGGGAATTCGTGATTACAGTAATAAGAAAAATCGAGCAAAGCAGAGACTTTACATTTAATGTAACCCTATTACAAACTAGCCCTACGCTAGAATGTTTTCATAATTTAAAGAGGAAGGCAGGGCTAGAATAACACTTCTACCCTTCATCCATCGCTTCCTCAATGATTGCTCCACGCCGGACCAGATCGAGAGACAGGGAAGCAATCCCTAGAGAAATTATTCCACGCAATCTCGAAGGCTATATTCTTCAAGAAACATCTTGAAGAAATGGAGATCGAGTGCAGGAAAACTCCTCCAGCAGTCGACCCACTATCCGATCGGGTGGAGCGACAGGATATAGGAGTTCGAACATGTCTCAAATGGTTGGAATCAGAGAGAGCTGGTCGCCTGCCGGTACCCCAGTCGCAATCCTTTTCGCCTGTCGATACCCTAGTTGATATTATTCCCCATACAGGGACGCCGAAGAGATAGAAAAACAAAGTTCGAGTCCGAATCTCGAACACTTTAATTGCTGACATCGAATGGAACATAGAGTTGGTCGATGGCAGTAAAAATACAACCATATTGATTGAACGAAACATTTACAGACAAGTAAAAATATGAAGGTAGTTTTGGAACTATATATAGGGTGAAGAACTTCGTATCAACGGTGTGGATTTCTTGAAATGAACGGTTGCGATACATGCATTAAACGCTCTGACCGCTCCAATTCCCGATAAATCAGGGACTGTTTGGTTAAAAGAAGATGGGAAGTGACAGTAAAAACTCGATCACCAAGCTGAACAAAACTAATGGTTAAGATATAAGAAATAAATACTGTTGGTCCCAAGTGGTCAGAAGAGGTTTAGAGGGGGGGGTGAATAAACCTCTTTAAAAATTTTCTTCAAATTTAACTTTAAAACTTTACTCTTACTGAACAGACTAAGCTGATCAGATTAGTAAGTTACAATTCTGTTCGCGAACAAATCTTTGAACAGTCTTGTTGACCACTCGTCTGATAGTACTTAGCTGATTTTGCAGAAATCAGTTTTAATACTTAGAGTACTTGCAGCGGATTTTCAAAGTGTTTTTCACAAGTAATCTTAGCAGTTTGAGAAATGTTTCCCCAGTTTTATAAACTCCTTTTTGTTCTTTTTCAAACAGTTAACTTAATGTGTTTTTATGCAAACAGAAGATATGCAGTTTTGAAACAATGTAAAAACACAAGTAATTTTTATAGTGGTTATATGGATTTAAATATCCTTTAGTCCACTCTTCCAAGTCACTCAGATCTTGGGTTATACTATAATCACAAAGTTTACAGTATACTCTGCTTGCGTCGAACAACAAATGAAACGACCACAAGTTCGCAATAGGAGATCACACAGAAAACCTATCCTCTGAAGTTTGATCACTCACAAAGATGGATCACAACTCCGCACAACACTCTTGTTTACAAAATCACTCAGAAGATGTATTTTTCTTGATTCTTCAACTCTGCTTTCGTCAACAAATGACTCAGCTGATGAGTGAGCTGTTCTTGAGACTTAAAGAATTTTGCTTCTGATTTTCTCTCAGAAAGTGTGTTTTGCTCGCTTCTTCTTCGTCTCTTTCAGCTATTTATACTTGAGGATTGAAAAGTGTCCGTTGAAGAGAGACAGGATTCAAATTCCTCGAGTACTGGTCCTTAAAATCCGCGAACGGCTCTTTTGCAGTCTGTCCGTACTGTAAACAGTACTATTCTGCAGGCAGCATTAAATGCAGCATTAAATGCACTCGGCTGATGCGAAGCTTTTCTTCAATCATTTGTCTTAAATATCCTCGTACTTCAGCATTTATTACACCAAGGGGCATTTATTACCGTTGGGAACACTTCATGATCTTCTTCACTTGGCTGACGAAAGTATAAGTCTGATGGCGAACTCGGCTGATCTCAAGCTTGAACAAATCTGATTTGAGTCAGCTGATCTTCACTAGTCTGATAACTTTACTTCAGCAGATCAGAAGTCTTGGACCTTGAAACTTTGACTCTTCTGATATCTTCATTACTTAGTCAAAATTCCTTGATAAGTTTATCAGCTAAGTTACTCCATACTTAGCCAATTTATGAAGTTTTGGAATGCATCAAAACCTCCCTTATCAAACTTTCTTTAGTGCCTTCATCTTCATCCTTATCCAACAATTTCCCCCTTTTTGATGATGACAAAACTTCAGCTAAGTACCTGTTGAATACCTAAACTAAAGATTGAAATCCTCAAAATTTTCTGAGATAGAAAAAATTTATTGGATTGAACTTGACTTTTCATTAATATTGAAAATGAGTTACATGTACAAGTTCATCAGATGAGATTTCTGAAAAAGTAAACTGATTACAATGGATTTTGCAATTCCTAACTATCAGCTTCTTCATCAGATTCAAGCACTTCTTCGTATTCATATGATGATTCTTCATCATCATCTTCTTCATCAACTTCTTCTTCCAAGGTTGCTTTGGCAGCTTCCATCTTCTCTTTAAGTTGTTGTTCTTGAAGAGCTTTCAGAGCTTCCATAGCCTTTCTGGCAGAATCAGTGTTCTTGTATTTGGTATCTTCTTTTTCAATCTTTTCTTCTTCTTCTACCTTTCCAAGCACTTCAGCTTTGTCAGTAGTGTCTTCAGTTTCCTTGGCTTGAATGGTTGCAGCAGCAGTTTCTTCCTTAGTTGATTCTTCAGCAGCAGATACCTCCTTTGCTGGTTCTTCCCTTTTATCTTCCCCCTTTTTGTCATCATCAACTCTGATGACATTAGAAGGTTCAACAGTAGGGTTGAGAGCAACTGTTGGAATCTTCACTCCAGCACACAAAGCCTTTAGATTCTGATTAACCACGTCATGACTAGCTGTCAGATGATGAATGTCAGTGCTGATGACATCAGTCTTATCATTGAAGTAGTCAATGTTGAGGTTGATAGTTGCAATTTCATTTTGAACTTCCTGTGCAGCCTTTGCAACTTCTTGCAACATCCCCAGATTGATTTCCTTCTCTTCCTCACTGACTTTTATGAAGGTTGCAGTTAAGTCAGCAATCTTGTGCTCAGCTGATTTTAAAGCAGTGTGAAGATGATTTACATCACCCTTCACATCTTCTACGTTCTGGTTCAGTTCTCTTAAGCTGTGAATCAACTACAATGAATTGTCTTGAGGAATTGGAATACTGTTGATCTCCTTTTTGATGATCTCTTCTGTTGATCCTTGAACAGTTTCTAGCTGAAGTCTGTTGGTTTCTGCCAACTCTGCTTTCAGCTCCTCCTTAACCTTTAATAGCTGTTGCTTGTGCTTGTCTTCCAGTTCCTTAAGTTGGTTTTCCATCAGCATCTGGATTGCTTCCATCAGTGATGAGTGCTTATCACCTGATGAAGCAGAAGCAGCAGCTACATCCCTTTCATCAATTTCCTGGTGGACAGGAATATCTTCCATCTTTTCGTCTTGATGAATTCCAGAGTCCGTAGCCTTCCACTCAATGGCCAGGGGTTCATCAGCAGCCTTTTCAGCAGACTTATCTTCAGTCTGATCAGCAGACTTATCAGCAATTTGATCAGCAGGCTTGTCAGCAGTTTGATCAGCAGTCTTGACTTCAGTCTGATCAGCCGACTTGACATCAGGCTTGTCCGCAGCTTTAGGCTCATCAGTAACATCATCATAGACTAAGTTGGTGATAGTACCATCATCATTGAAGCAAGTGGTTTGTCTGATTTGCCTCACAATGATCCAGGGATTAACAAAAGCATTATTCCCCTTTGGCACTTCATAGAACGGTTGCACTTCCTTGCCAAAAATGATTTGCTGGACACTAGGCAGTAGTGGCAAATCACTTGAACATCCTTGCTGATACTTTGACTTTTTAGCCCATCTCTTCAGGGCAGCCATAACAGCAAACTTAATTGCTCTTTCCTCAGCATCTTCAGACTTCTTCTTCTTTTCAGGCAAGGTGCTCTTGATTTTCTTGGCTTCCTCCAATGCAAAGCCTTTTGCATAGCTATGCATGATATCTCTCACATAGCTCGGATCAAGAGCCTTTTGGATGGAGTTTGTCTTCAGCCAACTTAGAACCCATCGTTCTTCATCAGCTAACTCCTTCATACTTTGAAGTTCAGTTATTGAGCTGTTCAGCCTGTTATCCCTCCACTTGATATATCTTGGTTTCTCTTGGGTGAACAGAGTTCTCAACATCAACTTCTGATCATAGTATGCTAAAGACTTTTCAAACTTCTTGAACAGCTCCTTATCAGCATAGACTATCTCAAATGCTTTTCTGACTTCAAACTTTTCTTTTGACTTGGTTTTGGGGGCAGGCAGCAATATTTTCTTCTTGTCTTCTTCATCCTTCCCTTCACCAATCTTGATGCCACCTCCATGGACAGGTCCATAGGCATCAACCTTGCTCAATTCAATCACCGCAGCCATTTCAGCATCCTCATCAGCTTTTCTTTCTGCTGCAGACATGCGTCTTCTGGCTTCATCCTTTGCTTCTTGAGCTTTGCTCAGCTCAAGTGCTTTCTTCTCTTCAAGCTCATCCTGCTTCCTCTGTTCAGCTTCTTCCCTTGCTTTCTTATCAGCTTTGGAGACTTTCTTTCTCCTTAGCACTATTTTTCTCTTGCCTTTATCAGCAGGGGCTGGTCCAGCAGATGATATGGGAGCAGCAGCAATAGGATAGACGATTTGGACGTCTGGATCTTCTTGAGGTTGAGTAACCTCAGCTGTTGATGTGACTTGACTTGACTGTTGCTTATCAGCTTTGTCAGTCACAACAGTCTCAACTGATTCAATAGGCCTTTGAGTAGCTTCAGGGTCCTCCCTAGCTACATTTTCCAGATCAGTAGGTTTTTCAATGAATGTCATCTGCTTTCTAGCAGACTTCTTTGTTCTACCTTCACGGTAAGTAGAGGTAACAGTATCTCTCTGTTGACTTCTTGTCCTTTGAGAAATACCCTCAGCAGGCCTCTCTGCTGATGGAGTTCTTGATGGTGATGCAGGGGATCCAGTCCTTACATCAGCAATTATGTTCTCAACAATCTTAGTGGCTTCAGCAGAAGTCACTCTCTCCATCTGCTTAGATTCTTTCTTCTTGGGCTCATCAGCAGCCCTCTTCCTTTTTGTCTCAACAGCCAAACTTGCTGTTTTGACTAATCTCTTTTGCCTTTTGGCAGGAACCTCCTTTGGTTCCTCAATATCAGCTTCCTCAGGCTCACCAGCCTTCCTCTTTTGAACAGGCATGTACTTGGACAATGCCTTAGATTTGTGAGTCTCCTTTCCATTCTTCATATCACAGCCCAGCTTTGACAGCAGATAGCTGAGTGTGATCCTGTGGTTGGTAGTGGGGCCTTTTCCTTTCTTATCATCAAGAAAGTCAGCTAATATGTACCATACTATGATGGACCAGTTGATATCCATTCCATAGTATATGGCAGCCATGATGCTGAACCTCTTCATGGTAACAGCATCTAGTGAGAATGTGCAGTTCTCAACCAGCTTGCACACCATATCAGCCATCCGCTGATATTCATCCTTCAGTTGCTTCTTCCTAATATTTCCAGATAAAGTTTCTCCCTCTTTGGCGCAGATCGCCCAGAACTGTTGGTGCTTGTCCTCTGTCAGTACAGTGACGTCATGTCGTCCTCTGTTAGGAAGCCCAAACGTCTCGTGAAGAACAGCAGGAGTGATAGTGATAGATTTGCCTCCCACTGAAGCCTTAATCTCCAGTTTGTTGTAGTCAGCTTTCGCAGAGTTGTAGTACTCCATCACTTGGTCAGTCCAGATAATTCCTTCGTGGTATTCCATGAAGTTTACCAGCGAAGCAGCTTTGAACTTTTCGAGCAGTTCTTTCATCAGATTCGTACCAGATTGGTAGTAGGAATCATAGACGAGAAACATACCTTCGGCGGCCATTGTAAATCTGTTGAAGGTTAGAAAAACAAAGGAAAGTATGCAGAGAATTTGCAGAAATTTCTCACAAGTACTTTTGAAAGTTTAGGGTTCGTAAAGAGCTACTCGACTGATCAGATGAGGATTTATAGAGTTGGGGTTTTTCGGTTTCCGTGATATCTGCCAACCGTTAGATCCGTTTTTCTGTCAGTGCTGATCGTGCGGCGTCAGTTACGACCTTTCAAATTCAAAAGATATTTAATGAAGAGCGGGAATATGTACCGCCCAACAGTTACTTATAAAAGCGTGTTTTGAATAAAACGTTTTTAAATAGTTCCGCTTTTATTAAAGTAATCAGATGAGTAACGTAAATACTTATCTGATGGACTACTGTCCTGATGACAATGCTGTTATCAGAGAATGCCAATAGCTGATAACCTTCCTCAGCTGTTTGTCAATCCAGCTAGATAAAATAGCTTCAATCTTCGATAGTTGAGTCTTCTGATGAAAACATAACTTCAACTAACTGTCATTAACAAATTTCATCTTTAATTCAGAAGTACCGCTAGTCTTACACGTTCCCCCTGAGTTTAAGAATTCATAAGTTAACTAGTCTGTTGAGAGTTAATCCTTGAAGATAATAATAGATAACTAAGCTGTTGAACTCCAGTCTTCTGATGAGTTCCCCCTCAGCTTATGCTTCCAAATTAAGTAATCCTAGCTCAGCTCTTAGAGTTGAAAACCTTACTTCACTTAAAGGTTTAGTGAAAATATCAGCAATCTGATTATCAGTATGAACATACTCAATCATTACATTGCCTTTTTCCACATGATCTCTAATGAAATGATGCTTGATCTCAATATGTTTAGTCCTTGAATGACTTGTAGTGTTCTGAGTAAGTGAGATTGCACTTGTATTGTCACAGTAGATTGGTATTCCACTGATCTTGATGTTGTAGTCTTCTAGTTGATGCTTCAACCAAAGTATCTGTGCACAGCAAGCTCCAGCAGCTATATATTCAGCTTCAGCAGTAGATATAGAGACTGAGGTTTGCTTCTTACTCATCCATGAGATCAGACGACTGCCTAAGAACTGACAGGCACCTGTTGTGCTCTTTCTGTCAATCTTGCAGCCAGCAAGGTCTGAATCTGAATAGCCAACTAGTTCAAATCCAGATTCTCTAGGATACCATAATCCCAGTTCTTGAGTGCCTTTAACATATTTCAATATCCTCTTGGCAGCTAAGAGATGAGATTCTTTGGGGTTTGATTGAAATCTTGCACAGACTCCAACTGAGTACATTATATCAGGTCTGCTTGCTGTTAGATACAACAATGAACCAATAATGCCTCTATATTTGGTTATGTCTACTGATTTGCCATCTTCATCTTTATCCAAACGAAGACTTGTAGACATAGGAATGGTAGCTGTTGAGCTAGTTTCCATACCAAATTTCTTGAACAGATCTCTTGTGTACTTTGCTTGGCTGATGAATATTCCATCAGGCAACTGTCTAACTTGCAATCCAAGAAAGTAATTAAGTTCACCCATCATGCTCATTTCAAACTTATTCTGCATCAGCTTGGAGAACTTATCACACATCTGTTGGTTAGTTGAACCAAAAATAATATCGTCCACATATATTTGCACAAGTAATATATGATTTTCCCATTCAATTGTGAACAAGGTTTTATCTACCTTACCTTTTCGAAATCCTTTAATTAAAAGAAAATCAGATAGGGTATCATACCATGCTCTTGGAGCCTGTTTCAGTCCATAAAGGGCTTTCTTCAGACGATATACTTTGTCCTCTTCTTGATAGACTTCAAATCCAGGAGGTTGTTCAACATACACTTCTTCTTGCAATTCTCCATTGAGAAAAGCAGACTTCACATCCATTTGATAGACAGTGAAGTTCTTGTGAGCAGCGTAGGCAAGAAACAGTCTAATTGCTTCAAGTCTTGCTACTGGTGCAAAAGTTTCATCAAAGTCAATTCCTTCTTCTTGACAATAACCCTTGGCCACTAGTCTTGCTTTGTTTCTGGTAACAATACCATCTTCATTCATTTTATTTCTGAAAACCCACTTAGTGCCAATTACTCTTTGATGACTTGGTCTAGGAACTATGTACCAGACTTCATTCCTTTCAAATTGATTCAACTCTTCTTGCATAGCTTCTATCCAGAAGGAGTCATTTAGAGCTTCTTCAATTTGTTTAGGCTCTATTTGAGATAGGAATGTGACAAACATAGCATCTTGTGCAGCTGCTCTTCTTGTTTTCACTCTATCTAAAGGATCACCAATAACTAATTCAGGAGGGTGATTCTTGAGCCATCTGAGATCAGGTTGCAAATCAGGATGTTGTCCTCTGTTATGATCTTGCAACACTACTGTTGGAGTTCCAGTAGTAGTCTGTTGAACATTTGTAGTCTGTTGAACAGTCTCTGGTCTGTCAGCTGTTAGCAACTCGTCTGTTAGACAATCAGCACTGTGATTTTGAACAGCACTTGAGTTAGCAGCTGAACTTAGATTAGGTAGTATGATGGGAACATATTCTTCATTTCTTCCAACGTCTAACTTCTGTAAATCAGTAGACAGATCTTGATTAGCACTTTGATTCTTTTCAGAAGATTGACTTGGCTCATCAAATACTACATGGATAGATTCTTCTATTAGTAATGTTCTTTTGTTAAACACTCTATAAGCTTTACTAACAGTAGAATATCCTACAAAAACAGCTTCATCAGCCTTTTCTGCAAATGCAGTAAGGTGATTTTTCCCATTATTCAATACAAAACATTTACAACCAAAAATCTTAAAGTAATGAATGTTTGGTTTTCTGTTGTTCCAAACTTCATATGGAGTCTTGTTCTGATTTTTGTTGATCATACATCTGTTCTGGGTGAAGCATGCTGTGTTTGTTGCTTCTGCCCAAAATCTTTGAGGCAGTTTAGCTTCAGCTATCATGGTTCTGACAGCTTCTTTTAGTGTTCTGTTTCTTCTTTCAGCAACACCATTCTGTTGAGGGGTTCTAGCAGCAGAATACTCATGATGTATTCCTTTGATGTTACAATACTCTTCAACAGTAGAGTTTGTAAATTCTGTCCCTCTATCTGATCTGATCTTCAATATTTTGATACTCTTCTCATTCTGGATCAGTTCCATCAGATTGGTAAGATGTTCCTTGGTTTCACTTTTCTTCTTCATGAAAATCACCCAAGTATATCTTGAATAATCATCCACAACAGCTAGGCAGTATTTCTTTCCACCATTGCTGACTGGATCAATGGGTCCAAATAAGTCCATATGCAACAGCTCCAATATTCTTCCAGAAGATTGGTGCTTCTTTTCTTTAAAAGATGACTTGATTTGTTTACCCTTCTGACAGGCGTCACAGAGCTTGTCTTTGCTCATGACTGCTTTTGGAATCCCTTCTACCAAATCATTCTTGATTAATCTGTTTATGGTCTTGAAGTTTAAATGATTCATCCTCTTGTGCCATAGCCAACTGACTTCACTTGGTGCAGATGCCACCAAACAGACACTTGAATTCTTGTCAACAGAATTCCAGTCGACTATATAGATATTTCCTTGTCGTCTTCCAGATAAAATTACCTTCTTTGTACCAATCTGTTCAACGTAGCACTTATCTGTTGAGAAGATGACTGAATATCCCTTGTCACAAAATTGACTTATGCTCAGCAGATTATATTTTAGGCCTTTAACATAGGAGACGTCAGATATCTCTATGTTTCCCTTGATTAATCTTCCTTTAGCTTTAATCTTGCCTTCTTTGCTGTCTCCAAAAGTGACTTTTGGACCATCCACAGCAACTGCATCAGTCAACTCATGTATGTTTCCACACATGTGCCTTGAACATCCACTGTCCAAGTACCAAATCTTCTCTACTTTACTCCTACTCCTAATCCTAACCTACAAAACAAAAATAAAATTGTTTTAGGTACCCTTATTGAGAGGGTCCTGAAGGATTAGTTCCACCCTTGACAACCCAAGATGTTGAAGTCTTAGGCTTCTTAGGTTTCTGAGTTTTAGGAGCATGAACAGTTTCATTTTTATCATAGTTATCAGATAAGTCATGTTGATGATCAGTATGATATGAATAATGTTCATAAGCAGGGTAAGGTGCATGATAAGCAGGGTATGCATGCATTGGATGAGCAGGGTAAGGTGCATAGTAATTAGGAAACTGAGGTGCATGATACATAGGATGATATGCAGCAGGATGCACATAATATGACTCATTTCCATACCAAGCATTTTGATTTTTCTTATTCTTATGCTTCTTTGGTTTACTAGGTGCTTGCTCAACTTGTTTAGACTTAGCTTTACCAACAGACTGGTTCAATTTAGCTTTATCAGCAGACTTTTTAGGACTCTGCTGTTTGGTCTTACTAGTCTGATTTCCTACACTAGGCTCTTTGCTCTTTTTAGCCTTAGGAGATTTCTTCTCCTTTACCACTTTCTCAGTTGAGGTAGATCTAGAGGTTTGAACATACAGAATGACCTTACTATTGTCAGCAGAAATAAATTTTTCAGTATGATTCAATTCTAGCTTATCCTTTACTAAATGTGTCTCCTGTTTCTTAGATGTATGCGTGGATGCAACAGTAGACTTATCATGAGACTCAATAATTTTCTCAAGTTCCATGATTTTTCCTTTATAAACCTCACACTCAGCTTTCAGAGATTCATGTTCTTGCTCAAGCTGTTTATATTCAGCTGATTCTTTTGGCTTCTCAGCTAAAAGTTTCAGTGAACTATTTTGCTCTTTTAGCAGGATCATCTCTTCCTTAAGCTTTTTATATGCTTCAGCAATACCAGTATTGTTAAGCATCATTTGTTCAAATGAATTAAATAATTCATCATTAAGAGGAGTTACCTCATCCTCAGAGTCATCAGAGTCCTTTGCCATCAGGCACAGGAGAGCAGGTTTTTCTTCATCAGAAGATTCTTCATCAGACGAGTCTGAGTCTGAATCAGATGAGTAGACAGCAGCTGGCTTTTCTGCTTCAGCCATCATTGCCTTGCCTCTCTGATGCTTTCTTTCTTTTCTCATTTTCTTCTCTTCCTCAGTGTACTTCTCTGCTTTTGGATATGGACAGTCTCTTATGAAGTGTCCCAATTTCCTGCAGTTGTAACACATCAGTTTTGATTTATAATCCTCTTTATCTTGAGAAGAAAAATTAGGTTTAGAAGTAGAAGCAGCATGATTGTATTTGTTTTTCATCTTTCTCTTATAGAACTTCTTGAAGTTGTTCATCAATAATGCTACATCTCCAGCAGTGTACTCCTTTTTGTTGAGTAGAGTGGCTTCATCAGATGAGTCCACTTCTTTGCTTTTCTGGGCTGGTCTTCTGGTGTTTTCAGCAGCAACAAGTGCAGCTGTGGGTCCTGAAGTTGAGGTTTCTTCAATTCCCATCCTTGGCAGTTTATACTCATAAGCCTTGAGTACGGAGAACAGCTCTGTTAGAGAAATCTTGCCCAGATCTCTTGATTCTTCCATTGCTGTCACCTTCATGTTGAACTTGGAAGGTAGAGCCTTCAGTACTTTGACAGTGATTTCTTTGTCAGTGAAAGTCTTTCCCAGCTTCAAAACTTCATTCAGAGTTCTGGTGAATCTGGTATCCATCTGATCAATGGTTTCTCCAGACTTCATCTTGAAGTTGTCCAGCTTCTCCAAGGCAACACTGAGCTGATGCTCTTTAATGGCATCATTGCCTTCACTCATGTCACGAACCTTATCCCACATCTCCTTTGCAGTTTTGCAATGCTTGACTTTGTCAAACCGATCATTATCCAGGGCTTTGGTCATGATGAATCTTCCGACTTTGTCCAGGTTGAACAGCTTTATTTCTTCTGCTGTCATTTTTGTTAAGTCTTTTTCCACCACTATTTGAGCTTCATCTACGATGATGGTCCTGGTGATTTTGAATGGACCTTTAATGATACATGTATGCATGTTGTCATTATAAGCAGCAAGGAAAATCTCCATTCTGATTTTCCAGTCCTCAAAGGACATACCAGCAATGTGGGGAACATGGCTGATACAATCCATTTTTCAAAAAGTTTTTATTTTTCAAAAAGATGCTCTTTTGAAGAGTTTTGAAAACCTTTGAAAAACACTCGGATCAAGCTCGTTGATCAGGCAGCTGATTCTAATGAACCACCTGCTCTGATACCACTTGTTGGTCCCAAGTGGTCAGAAGAGGTTTAGAGGGGGGGGTGAATAAACCTCTTTAAAAATTTTCTTCAAATTTAACTTTAAAACTTTACTCTTACTGAACAGACTAAGCTGATCAGATTAGTAAGTTACAATTCTGTTCGCGAACAAATCTTTGAACAGTCTTGTTGACCACTCGTCTGATAGTACTTAGCTGATTTTGCAGAAATCAGTTTTAATACTTAGAGTACTTGCAGCGGATTTTCAAAGTGTTTTTCACAAGTAATCTTAGCAGTTTGAGAAATGTTTCCCCGGTTTTATAAACTCCTTTTTGTTCTTTTTCAAACAGTTAACTTAATGTGTTTTTATGCAAACAGAAGATATGCAGTTTTGAAACAATGTAAAAACACAAGTAATTTTTATAGTGGTTATATGGATTTAAATATCCTTTAGTCCACTCTTCCAAGTCACTCAGATCTTGGGTTATACTATAATCACAAAGTTTACAGTATACTCTGCTTGCGTCGAACAACAAATGAAACGACCACAAGTTCGCAATAGGAGATCACACAGAAAACCTATCCTCTGAAGTTTGATCACTCACAAAGATGGATCACAACTCCGCACAACACTCTTGTTTACAAAATCACTCAGAAGATGTATTTTTCTTGATTCTTCAACTCTGCTTTCGTCAACAAATGACTCAGCTGATGAGTGAGCTGTTCTTGAGACTTAAAGAATTTTGCTTCGGATTTTCTCTCAGAAAGTGTGTTTTGCTCGCTTCTTCTTCGTCTCTTTCAGCTATTTATACTTGAGGATTGAAAAGTGTCCGTTGAAGAGAGACAGGATTCAAATTCCTCGAGTACTGGTCCTTAAAATCCGCGAACGGCTCTTTTGCAGTCTGTCCGTACTGTAAACAGTACTATTCTGCAGGCAGCATTAAATGCAGCATTAAATGCACTCGGCTGATGCGAAGCTTTTCTTCAATCATTTGTCTTAAATATCCTCGTACTTCAGCATTTATTACACCAAGGGGCATTTATTACCGTTGGGAACACTTCATGATCTTCTTCACTTGGCTGACGAAAGTATAAGTCTGATGGCGAACTCGGCTGATCTCAAGCTTGAACAAATCTGATTTGAGTCAGCTGATCTTCACTAGTCTGATAACTTTACTTCAGCAGATCAGAAGTCTTGGACCTTGAAACTTTGACTCTTCTGATATCTTCATTACTTAGTCAAAATTCCTTGATAAGTTTATCAGCTAAGTTACTCCATACTTAGCCAATTTATGAAGTTTTGGAATGCATCAAAACCTCCCTTATCAAACTTTCTTTAGTGCCTTCATCTTCATCCTTATCCAACAAATACGCCGACCTTTCCGCTTCCCGAAAATTCAGGAAACATATGGGTAAAGGAAGAAAAAGTCAAATCCAATAGAGCTCGAAACACTTATAGCTTCAATTCTGACCAATCAAAGAGAATTACTAAGAAATATTCGGACCATAACTGATCAAGAAAGCATTATCAATAACTCGTCTATGACCGATCGAGATCGGCGAAGTACTCTATTTAAACAGATTAGAACGATAGTAACAGATTAATCAAGAAATTATTATTTCCGAAGTTCGATACATTGAGGAGTTACAAGTTACAAAGATATCAACTCCAATTACATACGAGCTAATCTCTTGATGCTAGCACATTTTATAATTCTACAAACATCTACAAAGACTAATCTCTATATCCGAACGAGAAAGGGACTTCATGGCCACCCAATCATATGAAATTTTCGGCGGACGATAATGTCCTTACTCGAATAGGAGGAGCCCATTGAAATAACAGGCTTTATCCTTTGTTTAAGAACCGAGAAAACCGACGAACATCCTCGCAAAACTTAATGCTCAAGTCTCTCATCAGCCATAAAAGGTCGAGAGAGCTGCTCGGGTCGTGGATGGTCAGCAATAAGGCTATTTGGCCTCCAAGGCCAGGGTAACGTTCGCCTACAGGTATCCTAGTCGAGGTGAAAATACTAATCAACCTGATATCTGCAAAGTAAGTCCTAACTCGAAATTCAAAAAAGTTGGGCCATGCAACAAGATCTCTTAACCAGCATGCTCGAAGGAATCTGTTTTCAAATAATCTTATAAGGATACAAAACGAAAAACCCCATTTATAGTTACGATTTTTAAAAAAAAATAAAAAAAAATCCGACGGTTAGCAGAAAACAAAAGGAACGATCAAGATCAAAAGACTGTTACGCTTCCCAAGAATTTGAGCGGGAGAAAGAAGATTATCTGATTTTGGGAAATAAGCAAGATTAATGTATCAAGATCGAAAATCCCGACGGTCGGGACCTAAGATTCGAACAAAGAAAGCAGGCTAAAGTACGAATGGAAAAGAGCACGTCAAATTATACAAGAGCAGGCAACCCGAGAAATAAATACATTATTACAAACCATAGAAGATAGAAGTGTCAGAAATTGTTCATGATTACATGGAAACGAAAGAAAAACAACATCTAGAGAAGCTTATTATCGGAAAAAATCTTCCGAAGTTCAACATTACGAGCCTCATACCCCACTCCATATCCACGGTCGTAAGCCTCCTTTTCACGGCGCTCGAAGTCTTGTTTTTCTTGCTCGTGAAGACTTTTTAGTTTCTCGAGCTCCTCGTTCAGTTTTTTGTGAATTTCTTCTCCTTGATCTTTAGCATTTTTCTCTTTCTCTAAAGCAAGCTTCTCCTCAAGGACACGGTCGAATTCAGTTTTCTTCTTCTCCAGCTCTAGGGAGATAGCAGCATGCCGATTCGTTTCCCGCTCAGCAAGCGTTTTGAGTTCGACAAAATCTTGTCCGGCCTGTTAAAGGTTCAAATAAGTGTAAAAAAAAAATGAAGAAGAAGAAGAGAGAGAGAGATTAACACCTGAAACAGAAAGTGCGACCCAGATTGGAACAACTCCTCTAAATTTCTCTCCTTGGACATGTCGGTCTCCGAAGTAGTAAAGTCAAGATGCAAAGGGCTATTCACAGGATTCCCGGAAGCAACTTTAGAAATGGACCCGTCTTTCGATTCTTTAGGCGGGGAAGGAGTAACCATCGGAGGAACAAAGTTGACTCGGGGTTCGGAAACGTTATCAGTCCTTAGGCATTCGGCAGAGGTTTCTCCACCAATATCCAACTTAGGTTTTTTGCTCGAACCTCCTATAGGGGGGACGGCTGAAGAGTTGTCAGATGACGGCTTGTTACCGATGGGAAGCTTCTGCAAAGCCTCGATGGGTGTGACCCCATCAGAACAAGGCCTTTTGTTCGAAGAGGGAACGGGAATTTTCTGCCCAGCTGGTTCTTCACTCGAAGAATCAACAATTTTCGGGGAAGAACCCCCGAGCGCAGCCTCAAGCTCTTCATCCAAAATGGACTTGTTGGAACTACCCTTGGTTTGCTTTGATGAAGCGCTTTTCTCTTTCTTAATTTCCCCTCCTTTAGGAGCTTTTGGGGAGGACACAAAAGTTTTAGAAGAGGATTTGGAGGGCTTGGCCTCCTGAGCAGGTTTTTGCTCTTTGGTCGAATTTTTATTCTTCAAGCCACCAAACAGCAGTTTGGGGTCGATTGCCTTGCCTAGTATATTTTCCATGATAAACGGGGAGAGAGTTAAGAAAATTAGAAGAATGCAGAATATAAAGGAAGAGCTCCGATCTCTAAAAATATTTTCTGACAAAAATTGAAGAGGTCCTCATATTTATAGGCGCTGGACCCTATAATTATAAAAGTGGAATCGACGCGACTTTCAGGAAAGATTCTACATGGAATAAATAGATATCGAACACAGAATACGAGGAAATATCGAACTACGAAAGGCAAACGATGCCCAAATATTTGCAAGATTGGAATTTACAAATTGCAGGAATTAAACCGAAAGGAAAACAAATCCGATTACAAAAGAAGGTTACATATATGTATACATTCGATTCCTAACTACGAGACTATAAATCACCCCCTCTGGCATGCTCGAACTCAGCATTCGGACCAACGCCATCTTCGCCGCCGCTGCCTAATAGATAAGTCTGGTCAACGGATCGACCATTTTCCTTGTCCGACCCGTCCTCTATATTAATATCTTCATTTTTCCCTAAAGCAGAAGGATGGTCGTCGTTGGAGAGCTCGAGCAAATCGGGGTTAGGCATCGGAACGCCAAACTCCTCAACTAAGGGGGCAAAGCGATGATTCTGCCAGTTCATATCCGTCTTGGGTAAAGAGAAAGCTTTGTAATCCTTCCCTTCAGCATTCTTAAAAGGGTTCATATGCTGCAAATATTCGTCCATGTCATCTGGAATTTTCTTAGCCGAAACTAGTTGTTGAACCCCTTTGTAAAAGATCGTCTGAAGAATCCCTCCCATTCTCCTTTGGATTAAGGGATCTAAGACAGGGGATTCCAAGAATCCTCGTATGGCTGGAATCTCGGCCTCTTCCCGGCCCTGGGCATATGCACGCTCGGAATCTTGCTTTGCTAGCTCAAGCTCGACCTTTACCTTCTTCAGCTCTTCCTCGAGGGCACTTCTCTCTTTAACGGACGACAGCAAATCCTCTTCCACAGATGAGGAATGTTTCATAGTTGCTTTTTCGAGCTCTTTCTTTACTTGAGATAATTCCCGTTGACTTTCTGCTAGCTGAGATCGAAGAGTTTGATTATCAACGAAAATTTGTGCGTATGCATCATGAGCATCCTGCGACTCCTGCTCCAGCAATGCTAAGCGATAGGTTTGAATAGCGAATAAATCCCCGATATATGAGGTAATTTAAGATATCAGTAAAATGTTAAGGGCTCTAAAGAAAGAAGAAATATTCAAAAGACAAATTTTTACCTCATGGTACGTTCGGGAGAAATCACTCAAAACCTCAAAATCACCTTTGACGGTATGAAGCAGAATATCCCGTTTAAACCGACTAGCCATATAGATTCTAGCGGCTTTGTCGAATTCATTCTCACCACCCGAGTCCAGATCGGTTAGAATGGTACCGTCTTCAGGGTATCCAGCAGCCCTGCTACCGCGGAGATGCTCGTCCATGAAATCCACCACATCAGGCTCCGACCTACCTTCTAGACACGGAACCGAGTCAGAACTCACACCAAAGGGTTTTACCCTCCTTGAGGGTCCTGGGTGGTCAGCATTTCTCTTTAGACTCAGAAGCTTCTCATATTCCTGAATACCTTGAATCCGGTTCCAAGAATGTTGACTATAGCCGACGGACGAAAGAGTAGAAGTATCAGGGGAAAACAAAGTTCGAAGAGGTCCGGCAGTGGCAGAGTTCAGGGAACTCATAGTGCCAAGCCCTCTCAAATCGGGAATCGTAACTGGTATAACAACTGAATTTCCACCTAAATTACTTGTGTCCGCTCTTCTTTCGGAAGTATATGGTAACGGGTTGAAATAAAATGGCTTATCTTCAACCGAGCCGGCAGCGGACAGCCGAAACTTCTCAACGACTCGACCTGCAAAGAAAATACAAAATGTGCGCGAGTTTAAACAAGAACAATTGATCGGTCACACCTCAAAATAGGTAGAAGCTAAGAAGCATACCCAAAGAAAGAGGGGCAAGAAGTGGAGCAGTAGAGGCTGGCAGGTCACTGAACTGCGGAAGGGATCCTTCGAAGGATCGACTGGAATATTTGATCGCCGGGGCAGGATAATCACACTGGCTCAACCCAGCCCATCGCAAAACACCTTCCTGAATGAGGAGCTTGGTTTGGTAAGGATTAGACCGCAGCTGCTCGAGAAATTCATTGGAAAGACGGTGGTTGAGCTTCTCTTTAATTCTACGGGAACCATATGACCATGAGTTTACGCCATCCCATCGATATGGCCTTGATTTTGAACTACCTTCTGATATTGGAACATCAGGCCTTTCACAAAAAAGAATCTCCTCTTCCAACCTTCATTCTTTCTCGTTGTTATATTCGTAAGAAAAGGCCGCTTCGACCGCTGGCACAAACCCCGCATTTGAACCCTTGCACAGGTCCATTCAGAATATTTGCCAAAAATTACTAAAGGAGGCCTCTCCTCCCTTTGCCTCCATAAGAGCACTGAACGCTACTATATACGCAATAGAGTGCGGGAGAAGCTGAGCGGGGGAAAGCGAAAAGAAAGTCAAGACGTTTCTGATAAGGGAAATGAATGGGATACGTAAACCACAAGAAAATTGACTCTCACAGAAGGCTTGACAGCCAGCTGGAGGCTCGGTAGCACGTTCGGTGTAAGAGGGAATGACAATCGAAAACCCCTTGGGAAGAAATTTCTCGAACTCCACTTCGAGGTAGACACGATCCTTCTTCGAAAAATAACAGGAAGTTTGACTGGCGGGAAGTTCTGACCTGTTCGAGGTGGTGGCGTCAGAAGGATGCGTATGTTTAAAAATCCTGACGAAGGCACCCTCGCCGATGCTATGTTTCTCGACCTCATCTTCCTCGAGATCCTCGGTCGGGTCATCATCCTCGTCTTCTTGACGAAATTCTCCATCTTCATAATCGTCGACGAGCTTTAGCAAAGGATCAGATTCTTGATTCTCTCCGACCTTATTCTTGCCCCTTGATTTTCTAGAACTTGACATTATGGATTCGGAAACGAATATATTAAAGTAAGTGCCTTTTCGATTCGAATACTCCGAGCTCAAGAGAGAATGTGATATGGAAGTAATTTTTCAACAAGTCAACATATATATACGGGGTTAAAAAGGTAAAATTGCAAACAGGTCCCCGAGTAACCGCGACGGTTGAACTTACTCTGAGTAAAAATTTAAAGTTATCCTTCTGAGAATTACATTCTTGGTCCTTTACTTTCCAAATTGTGGAGTAAATTCCCCGGAAATTGTTTCCATGGTATTCCATTGATCTCTTTATTACGATCGGAAAATTTAGAAAGCATTCGTCAAGGAATTGAATGAAGCATCGTGGAATAATAAAGAATATTACAACTTAGAGGTCCTACGCTGACGTTGGACGACAAGGTTATCTTTTCGAACGCGCCGATATAGTCTCTCATATATGCACTCTTTTTTCCTGGCTCGGTTTTTATCCCAATGGGTTTTTCGGAGTTAGGTTTTTAACGAGGCATATCCGAAACACATTCTTAGCGGCTCATCTCGTAATAGTGTGCAACATAACTTGTACTTCTTCGAGCGCAAGCTCCACTTCACGCTCGAGAAGTGGGGGAGTATTGATGATGGGTAATTTTGGATCCCCTGCCTTCATAGGCTCAATGCAGTTCAAGCAACATCAGATCCTACCCCCAGGAACCAAGAGCCGGCCCAGGATTCTAAATAAACTGTTCCGAGCATATGAAAAGAACCCGAGGTCGAAGGGTACTGTTGGGCCGAGCCCAGGCCCAAGCCCATCAATTAAGCTATAAATATCCCAAGCATTTATGACGACAACACAACTTCCCAGGTGCTCTTCCTTCGAGACTGCTGCTCGGACTCACTTGGGAATAATAGCATAGGCAAGCTCATATGTATTTCGCCCTCTAGCTTGTACGGCATCCAGTAATGCTCGAATAGGACCCTATACTCTTGTAATTTGTACTCGATAACCCTAAATACAATACTATTGATCTTCTTCTTCTATTTATTTGCATTTGTACCGCATCACGTATTACCTTGATCGAACATACGAAAACGCGTAAGATCAAGGTGGTTCATTAGAATCAGCTGTCTGATCAACGAGCTTGATCCTAGTGTTTTTCAAAGGTTTTCAAATTTTTTTCAAAAGAGCATATTTTTGAAAAATTAAAATTTTTGAAAAATGGATTGTATCAGCCATGTCCCCCACATAGCTGGTATGAGCTTTGAAGACTGGAAGATCAGAATGGAGATCTTCTTAGCCGCCTATAATGATAACATGTACACGTGTATCATCAAAAGTCCATTCAAATTCACCAAGACCATCAAAGTTGATGAAGTCGATATAACGGTGGAAATAGATTTACTTGAAATGACAGCTAAAAAAATAAAGCTGTTCAACCTGGACAAAGTTGGCCGTTTTATCATGACCAATGCCCTTGACCATGACAGATTTGACAAAGTCAAGCACTGCAAGACTGCCAAAGAAACGTGGGATAAGATCCGTGATATGAGCGAAGGAAACGACGCTATCAAAGAGCATCAGCTGAGTGTTGCTCTGGAAAAGCTGGACAACTTCAATATGAAGTCTGCGGAAACCATTGATCAGATGGATACAAGGTTTACAAGGACGCTGAATGAAGTTTTAAAGCTTGGAAAAACCTTCACGGATAAGGAGATAACCGTCAGAGTGCTGAAGGCTCTACCTCCTAAGTTCAACATGAAGGTGACAGCCATGGAAGAGTCAAGAGACTTGGGAAAGATCTCACTCACCGAGTTGTTCTCAGTACTCAAGGCGTATGAGTATAAATTGCCAAGAATGGGTGTTGAAGAAACCTCTACTTCAAGTCCCACAGCTCCCTGGTTGCTGCTGAAAATCCTAGAAGGCCAGCCTACAAAAGCAAAGACGTGGACTCATCTGATGAAGCCACACTACTCAACAAAAAGGAGTACACTGCTGGAGACGTTGCAGATATTGTTGATGAACAATTTCAAGAAGTTCTACAAACGAAAAATGAAGAACAAATACAACAATGCTTCTACTTCTAACCCTACTTCTTCTTCTCAAGATAAAGATTCTTATAAATCTAAAATGATGTGCTATAACTGCAGGAAATTGGGTCATATCATCAAAGACTTCCCATATCCTAAAGCTGAAAAGTACACTGAAGAAGAAAAGAGAATCAGAAAAGAAAGAAAGCATCAAAAAGGAAAGGTGCTGGTGGCAGAAGCGGAAAAGCTAGCTGCTATCTACTCATCAGATTCGGATTCAAACACTTCTGATGAAGAGTCGTCTGATGAAGAGAGACCTGCTCTTCTCTGCCTGATGGCTAAGGAATCTGATGGCTCTGAGGATGATGAGGTAACTCATCTAGATAATGAATTATTTAATTCATTTGAACAAATGATGCTTAAGAATACAAGTATTGCTGAAGCATTTACAAAGCTTAAGGAAGAGATGATATTGCTAAGAGAGCAAAACAATTCACTGAAACTTAAGGCTGAAAAGCCAAAAGAATCAGATGAATATAAACAGCTTGAGCAAGAAAATGAATCTCTGAAAGCTGAATGTGAAGTTCTTAAAGGAAAAATTATGCAACTTGAGAAAACAATTGAGTTTCATGAAAAGTCATCTGTTGAATTCACTCATATGTCTAGTAAACAGAAGACACCTTTAGATCAGGATAAGTTAGAACTGAACCATACTGAAAAATTTATATCAGCTGACAACAGTAAGGTCATTTTGTATGTTCAGACTACTAAACCTGCTTCACCTGAGAAAGTGTTAAAGGAGATGAAAACTCGTAAGGCTAAAAAGAGCAAATAGCATAGTGTAGGAAAACAGACTGGTAAGTTCAAACAGAAGAGTCCTAGGAAGTCTTCTGATAAGGCTAAAACCAATCAGACTAGTGATAAAACTAAGTCGTCTGTTAATGAGCAAGCATATAGTAAACCAAAGAAGCATAAAAACAAGAAAAATCAAAATGCTTGGTATGGAAATGAGTCTTATTATGTGCAACCTGCTGCATATCCTCGTATGTATCATGCACCTCAATTTCCAACTTACTATCCACCATATCCTGCTCATCCAATGCATGCATATCCTGCTTATCATGCATCTTATTCTGCTTATGAACATTATCCTTATCATGCAGATTATAACCAACATGGCAAATCTGATGAACGTGATAAAAGCAAAGAGTTTCATGCTCCTATTGAAACTCAAAAACCTAAGAAGCCTAAGACATCAACGTCTTGGGTTGTCAAAGGTGGAAGTAATCCTTCAGGACCCTCTCAATAAGGGTACCTAAAACAATTTTATTTTGTTTTGTAGGTTATGATTAGGAGTAGGAGTAAAGTAGAGAAGACCTGGTACTTGGACAGTGGCTGTTCAAGACACATGTGTGGAAACATACATGAGCTGACTGATGATGTTGCTGTGGATGGTCCAAATGTGACGTTTGGAGACAGCAAGGATGGTAAGATTGTAGCAAGTGGAAAGCTGATCAAAGGCAACATTGAGATTTCTGACGTCTCTTATGTTAAAGGCCTCAAATACAAGCATAAGTCAATTTTTTGACAAAGGATATTCAGTCATTTTCTCAACAAATAAGTGCTACGTTGAACAGATTGGAACAAAGAAGGTCATTTTATCTGGAAGACGACAAGGGAATGTCTACACAGTGGACTGGAATTCTGTTGACAAGAATTCAAGTGTTTGTTTGGTGGCATCAACACCAAGTGAAGTCAGTTGGCTGTGGCACAAAAGAATGAATCATGTGAATTTCAAGACCATCAACAGATTTATCAAGAATGATCTGGTAGAAGGAATACCAAAGACAGTCATGAGCAAAGATAAGCTTTGTGACGCATGTCAGAAGGGTAAACAAATCAAGTCATCATTCAAAAGCAAGAAGCACCAATCATCTGGAAGGATCTTGGAGCTGCTACATATGGAGTTGTTTGGACCCATTGATCCAATCAGCAACGGTGGAAAGAGATACTGCCTAGCTGTTGTGGATGATTATTCAAGATACACTTGGGTGATTTTCATGAAGAATAAAAGTGAAACCAAGGAGCATCTTACAAATCTGATGGAGCAAATTCAGAATAAAATGTTGGGATAGTGGTTGGGATGCCTCGATTGTCAGAACAACGAGAGTGCGGAATTTAAAATTTTTCGAAGCACCCAAGGTCCCATAAGAATTCTCCATATTAATTATAGGCAAGCAAGAACAAAAACACACATAGAAATTGAACAAGGGTGTTTATGCGATATACCTCACCACAGGCAAGGTGGTGGCAACCTTCGATTCTGATTCTGCAACTGGATCTGGATCTGGATCTGGTTCACAGAAGTGATCCAAGCGTCTCACCTCCAAAGTAAGTCCACACCAATTGGGTTCTGGCAACACCTCAAGATCTTAGGCTCAGAACTGGATTCAGGAAGTTTGTCGAAGCAGGATTGTGTAGATTCTCTTGACAGGTCAAGATCTATCACAGAGGAACGGAGGGAGTTGATCGGCGGCACAAGAGCAGCCCACGGCAGCAGGGTGGCGGCGTATCTTGGCGGCGGCGGCGGCTAGGTCTTCTAGCACTAGGGGGCGGCGGCTAGGGTTGAGAGGAGAGCTAGGGTTTTCTTCTTAGGGTGTTAGCTTTGAGCTCAAGTAGATCCCCTTTATATAGACTCCCTCAACTTAGGTTTTGCAAGACTCCTTATGGGCTTTTAATTAAAAGCCCATGTCTTGCAAGCCCTCTTCATTTAATTAATTACTTAATTAAATGCCCAGTCTAATTAAATCATTATTTCTTTTATATAATTAATTAGCAACTCAATTAAGTATTTAATTAATTAAGTTAGCCAATTAATTAATCTCCCACTTGAATTAAATACTTTTAATTCATTTAATTGATTTAATTACCTTTAAATCAATTAATTCCTTTTAGTATCCTTTTCGACAGTCACCGTCCAATTGTATTGTGTGTGACCCTCTGGGTTCACCATCAATTGGCAGCAGGCCCACGAATTCCTCGTGATTTAATTTATGAACAATAAATTGCTCCGGTCAATTAAACAACCTTTAATTGACCACTCCTAGAATCAATTCCTCTATTAACTCAGGAGTACCTACACTTCATGGTCGATGTCTAGCCACAAGCCCATGAAGCCCAACTTCAGGTGAATTGATACTTGTGAACCTCGTCTCATATAATTACCATGTACATACGGTCCTTCTATCGACTAATATTCCCGATCAAGACTTAGGGTGTGTGAATTGATCGGCACCTCTAAATTTGTCTCGATAACTATACTTTCTAATTCAGGATAATATTCCTTTGTGACCTTCTAAATTTGGAAACCCCTTTCCAAATCCGTCACCGACTGCGGCCGCAGATTCCTTGGATATATTATCTAAGAATCGTATAGGAAATTCTCTCACTTACGGATAGTCCAGGAAGCTCATTTTCCTCAGCTATAAATACTGCAGACATTAATGAAGGAGACACGAATTCCCAGGTGCACTTCATTCGAAGCTGCTGCTCGGAAAGATAGTATAGGCCATTTTATATGTATTTCGCACTCTAGCTTGTACGGCATCCTATAATGCTCAAATAGGACCCTCTATTATTGTAATATGTATACTCCCAATCGCAATATACATTATTGATCTTTTCTCCAAATACATTGTTTGTATTTTCTTTATTTATATTCTAATATCGTTCATACCACGAAATCGTGCAAGATCAGAACAGGTATCCAATGGATTCCTTTGGATACCCCACAAATTTGCACAAACTAGATCTACTATCTAGCTTATCTCCCTTCTTGTTCTTTACATACGCTGGAGATCCCCATACTCGTAGATACGAATACACGGGTGCTTTACCATAACATACTTGGTGCGGTGTTGTTGGCACTGACTTCGAAGGTACTATGTTTAGTATCTTCGAGGCAGTTAATAGGGCTAAGTCCCAAAATGAAAAGGGGAGATCAGCGAAGCTCATCATGGAACGAACCATGTCTAACAAAGTTCGGTTCCTCCGCTCAGACACTCCATTGAGTTGGGGCGTCCTAAGGGGAGTTCGTTGTGCGAGAATTCCATTCTCTTTCAGATAATCGAGGAATTCTTGGCTTAAGTACTCACCACCTCTGTCAGATCGAAGTGCTTTAATACTATGCCCAAGTTGGTTCTCTACTTCCATTCGAAACTCTTTGAATTTCTCAAAAGTTTTGGATTTGTGTTTCATAAGATACACATATCCATAAAGACTAAAATCGTCGGTGAATGTTACGAAGTACGAGAATCCTCCTCTCGCATTGACACTCAATGGTCCACAAACGTCAGTATGGATTAAATCCAATGTTTGCTTGGTTCGCTCGGGATTCCCTGTGAAGGGTGATTTGGTCATCTTTCCTTTGAGACACGATTCGCAAGTTGGGAGTTCATCCAAGTTCTTTTTTGTAAGAGCCTTAGATGAAACCAGCTTTTGAATCCTACTCTTGGAAATATGTCCAAGTCTAGCGTGCCAAAGTTGTGGAGTTTGATTATCATATTTCCTTTTTCTAGATTGAATGTGCATGACGTTGGAATTTATAGGTTCTAGGGAATACAGACCATCTATCAAAGTACCACGAGCATACATTAAACCACCTTTAAATATGTAAAAGGATCCATTTTCAATGGAAAAATTAAAACCATCAATGTCTAACTTCGGAATTGAAATGATGTTCTTAATTTTTGTCGGTACGTACAAACAGTCTTTTAAAACCAAAGTAAAATTCCCTAAAACTAATTCCACGTCTCCTATAGCCTCAGCGGCGATCCTAGCTCCGTTTCCAAAACGCAGGATTCTATCCCCGAGCTTCAGGTATCTTACTGCTCCCATCACCTGCAAATTATTGCAGATATGAGAACCTGCTGCGGTGTCTAACACCCACGATGCACGGTTAATAGAAATATTAACTTCAACCAAGAAAATACCTTCGGCTACCAGTTTCATCTTTAGGTAGTCTGGGCAATTCCTTTTCCAGTGCCCTGCTTTCTTGCAGTGGAAGCATTCGTCTTCTAGACTTTTGCGCTTTTTTTCGACCACCTTTGTGACTGCCTTCGGAGAAAACACCTTCTTCTTCTTCTTACCTCTCTTGGGCTTTGCAGCCTTCGATTGGTGTGCAATCATTACCGGCTTCTCTTTCTCGAGAGTCGATTATGCCGTTACCAACAAATTGATCAGTTCGTGAAGAGCGAGGGTTCTATCCTCCATGTTGAAGTTCAACACGAACTAGCCAAAAGAACGGGGCAGCGTATGGAGGAGGAGGTCAGTGCTAAGATCAGCGTGCAAGTCCACGTCCAATCGCCCTAGTTTTTCACCAGGTTGATGAAACGCAGACAGTGATCCTTGACACTGCTTCCCTCAGCCATCTTGAGATAAAACAGCTCCTTAGTGGTCGCGAACCTTTCGGTGCGAGACCTCTCTCCAAACATCTGCTGGAGATGGAGAAGTATATCTCTAGCAAGCGGTATTTCAGCATGTTGTTTCTGCAGTTCATTCGACATCGAGGCTAGCATGAGGCAGCGAACCTGAAGATCATCATCAACCCTTTTAGCATGGGCGGTTCTTTGTTCTTCACTAGCTCGTGATGCGGGTGCAGCAGGCATGGGTGTGTCGAGCACATAGCTTCGTCGCTCGGAGTCGAGGACAATTCTAAGATTTCTTAGCCAGTCGACAAAGTTTGAGCCATTCAACTTGTTTGCATAGAGGATAACATATAATGGATTCTTAGACATTGTACTTAATATCTACAAATGGAAAGAAGACAACGTTTAGCTAACTGATCTTATGTCTAATACTATAATTATCAAATTTTGGACTTGTTTAGGTAATTTCGGGTAGCAGACCAGAAAATAAAATTTTGAATTCTGGAAATTTTCAATTTTTCAAACAGACCCTTGAAGTTTAGGTAATTGCAAAACAGTCCCCAAACTTTCGGAAATTACAAAACGACCCCAAAAAGTTATGCGACCAGATTTGCAAGTTGGTCCAGTATTTTTGAAATTTCCAGATTCTAAAAATTCGAATTTTCAGCCCTTTAGAACCCTAATATGCGATTTTATTGCACAAAAGTCCTAAAGTTTTCAAAAACTATAAATTCGCCACAGATCTGAAAAACTAGTTTTACCCAATCATAGATCCAGTCATAACAAGCAAGAATCAACTTACAGAACATAATTATCACGTGTTTACATATACATAATTAAACATATACGGTGAACACACATTATGTTCAGGCTTTTCGTATAATAAGTATGGAGTTGGCTCTGATACCGCTGTTGGGTTGCCTCGATTGTCAGAACAACATAGAGTGCGAAATTTTAAATTTTATTGAAACACCCAAGGTCCCATATATAAGATCTCCATATTATGTATACGAAAGCATGAAACAAAACACACAATGTATTAAAACAAAGGGGGTTTCGATTTTTACCTCACCACAGGCAAGGTGGTGGCAACCTCCAACTCTGATTCTGATTCTGGCTCACGGGAGTGATCCAAATGTCTCACCTCCAGAGTTTAGTCCACACCAATTGGATTCTGGTGACACCTTCTAGTCGTAGGCTCAGAACTGGATCTAGGAGATTTGTTGTTGCAGGACTGTGCAGATCTACTTGGCAGAGCAAGATCTAGCACGGTGGAACAAGGGAGGACTTGCGGCGGCGTTTGGAAGCTCACGGCCAGAGGTTGGCGGCGGCTTGCAGTTGGAGGCGCAGGGTTAGGCGGCGGCTGCTAGGTGCAAGAGAGAGGCTAGAGTTTTGTGCTATGGTGTACTTGTTTCTGAGCTCTGGTAGAACTCTATTTATAAGCCTCTACTTGACCTAGGTTTGCAAGACTCCTATTGAGCTTTTAATTAAAGGCCATGTCTTGCAAGCCTTTTTTTAATTAACTACTTTAATTAAAACCCAATTCATATTAATAAATTAATATTTTCTTTAATTAATTAATTAGCAATTTAATTAACTAATTAATTAATCTCCCACTTGAAATAATACTTTAATTCATTTAATTGATTTAATTACCTTTAAATCAATTAATTCATTTCATGTCCTTTTATAACAGTCACCGTCCAATTGTATTATTTGTGACCCTCTGGGTTCACCATCAATTGGCAGCAGGCCCACGAATTCCTCGTGATTTAATTTATGAACAAGAAATTGCTCCGGTCAATTAAACAACCTTTAATTGACCACTTCTAGAATCAAATCCTCTATTAACTCAGGAGTACCCACACTTCATGGTCGATGTCTAGCCACGAGCCCATGAAGCCCAACTTCAGGTGAATTGATATTTGTGAACCTCGTCTCTCTTATAACTGCCATGTACATACGGTCCTTCTATCGACTAATATTTCCGATCAAGACTTAGGGTGTGTGAATTGATCGGCACTTCTAAATTTATCTCGATAACTATACTTTCTAATTCGGGATAATATTCCAGTGTGCCTGCTAAATTTGGAAACTCCTTTCCAAATCCGGCACCGACTACGGCCGTAGATTCCTCGGATATATTATCTAAGAATCGTATAGGAATTTCTCTCATCCATTACGATGAGTCAATAGATTCCATATTGGTACTAACCACTCGCGTACATAACTATACGCACCCAACCTAGGCATGTTATGATCAGGCTAAGTGATCTATACCTTGATCTAAGTACGCACATTCATGCACCGAATTCGCCTTAGCACCTCAAGTCAAAGGACTAAATCGTACACTATTATAAGCCTTGAGAAACATCACATCACCGATATGCGTCATGCGCTTCCACAATGGGTTTCTCTGTTCGGGTCGTTCGATGCGTTCAATCCTCCATTGAACCACCTACTCATATGCAATGGCCTCAAATGTCTTGCTCATGAAACGCTACAAATTCACTCCATGTGAATCATGCATACTCGTACAAGTCTTGGCGATTCCTACGATACCCCGTCTCGTTGGGAATCTTTGACTTGGAACAGTTTTAAGATTACGACCTTAGAGACTGTTTCATGATTACACTCAGTACTTAAGTGAATCGTCCCATAGTCAAATGTAATCTAAGGATTTCATCCAATTGTTTAAATGTATTTGCGAGAGATGAAGTTGGCCATTGTTTATCCTTATACACATATAAATAAACGTGCGTATTATTATAAAATCAAAGACTGTCTCATACAGAATAGACCTATTACAAGCTTATTGAATTGGCTTGCTGGGCATTATCCTATCATCAACTCCCCTCCAGTCCCTCTCCAAAACTGATAGTTTTTTCATCTTCTCTTCAATTTCGCCCTAATGTTTGATAATTCCTTACTACCAAAGCTACAAATGGATAATCACAGAAGTAAGATCTCACGCCCTGATATTCCCCAAGAACTTTTAGCAAAAATCACCAAAGCCATACCCACTGATACCGACGTCTGTCGCTTTCGCGCGGTGTGCCCTTCATGGCGCTCCTTAACGCCAATACCATTTAAAAAACCACTCAAAATTTCTTTCACCATCGACCCCGAGCCATCTTGTCATCCAAAATTTGACGGCGCATACTTCCATCTTGCTGAAAGGACCGTTTTATCTTTTCCAACCATTAAAATTGCAAAAGGAAAAGACAATCCCCAATTGCTGGATTCTCAAGACTGAATGCTTGGAATAAAGAAAGCTTTGCATTTTGAATTCGGTAAGCAACAAGAAAATCAAGATCTTGCCAGAAACCCTTTTGCCTAAAGTGTTGGACACTCTTAATTTTCGCGTTTTTGAGATATGTAAGTCTTATAATCTTCGGTATATGAATGACTCAAATCCTAATCACGATTATGATGATTTGAATTTTGCTAAGAAAGTTGTTGTTTCGCGGTGCTGTGATAGCGAAGTTATGCAATAATGGCTATCGATAAAGTCGATAAGTTGTGGAATGTTAAATCTGGGCAGGAGAAATGGACTATAGCGATTGATGGTTATCATAATAGTAAGTGTCAAGATATTGTGAATTTTAGAGGACAATTCTATGGGGTCGATTTTGCAGGGCGTATTTGGGTTTTCGATTTGTCGTTTAAGGCAGTGAAGATCATGGGTCTGGTATACATCATAGGTCCGGTATACAATGATGCTTCAAAACGACACCTGGTGAAATTATATAACGGAGAATTGTGTTTGGTAGAAGAGATAACGGATAGAGATAAGGAAACTTGCAAATGCGATGATATTGATATTGGATGTACATGTTGATTTTCCACAACTCGTTTTAAAAATACCGCTGAGGTAATAATCATCTATAGGATGGATAAAGAAGCACAAGAATGGGTTAAGGTGAAAAAGTTTGACGATCGGGTTATATTTGTTGGCGATGATTGGTCATTCACTCTCTCTGAGAAAGAATTTAAGTGTGGCTGGAAGGGGCTCGTGTGTTTTATACAGATCGACATATATTTTTTAGAACTGATGAGGATAAGCCACGACGCGTGTGGGACAGCTTTGATAACGGTTATTGTGATGATTATAATGGCTGTAATAATTTTTCTGATGAATATGACTCGACTGATTCTGACGATGAAGGGAAAGAACAAGGTCGGAGAGGACCAAGAGTCCGATCCTCTGTTAAAGCTTGTCGATGATTACGAGGATGGAGAGTTTCATCCAGGAGATGAGGATGCTGATCAAACCGAAGATCTAGAGGAAAACGTGATCAAGAATCTTAGTATCGGCGAGGGTGCCTTTGTCAGGATTTTTAGACATACGTTTCCTTCAAACACAGCCATCTCAAACAGGTTAGAACTTCCTGCCAATCAAACTTCCTGTGGTTTTTCCAAAAAGGATCGCGTTCATCTTGAGGCGGAGTTCGGGAAATTTCTTCCCAATGGTTTTTCGATCGTCATTCCTTCTTACACCGAGCGTGCAACCGAGCCTCCAGCTGGGTGTCAAGCCTTCTACGAAAAGCAATTTTCTTATGGTTTGCGTATTCCGTTTATTCCTCTTATCCGAAGCATCTTGACTTTCTTTTCGCTTTCCCCCGCTCAGCTTCTCCAGCATTCTGTCGCGTATACTGTAGCGTTCAGTGCTCTCATGGAAGCCAAAGGGGAAGAGGCCTCTTTTAGTAATTTTTGGCAAATATTTCGAATGGACCTGTGTAAGGGCTTGAATGTTGGGTTCGTGTCCATCCGCCAGCGGTCGAAGCGACCTATTCTCACGAACATAACAACGGAGAAGATTAAAGGATGGAAGAGGAGGTTCTTTTTCGTGAAAGGCCCTGATGTCCCCGTATCAAAAGGTAGCTCAAAGACTAGACCATATCGATGGGATGGCGTAAATTCTTGGTCATATGGTTGTCGCAGAATTAAAGAGAAGCTCAATCATCGTCTTTCCGATGAATTTCTCGAGCAGCTACGGTCCAACCCTTATCAAACCATGCTTCTGGTTCAAGAAGGTGTCTTGCGATTGGCTGGGTTGAGCAAATGTGACTATCCTGCCCCGATGATTGAATATTCTTATCCTTTACCCATTCGATCTTTCGAAGGATCCCTTCAGCCGCTCGGTGACCTGCCTGCATCTGCTGCTTCGTTCCGCGCGCCTCTTTCTTTGAGTATGATGTTAGTTTCTTTCTTTCTTAATGTGTGACAGATTAACTCTTCTTGTTTAAACTCACATATACCTTGTATTTCCTTTACAGGTCGAACTGTTGAGAGGTTTCGGCTGTCCATTGCTGGATCGGTTGGAAGTCTGCTATCCCAGATCGAGCAGTTACCATATACTCCGGAAAGAAGAGCGGATGCACGTGACTTAGGCGGAGATTCAGTTGCTATACCAACTCTATTTCCCGATCTGAGAGGGGTTGGTACTATGAGTTCCTTGAATTCTGCCACTGCGGGTCCTCTCCGAAGTTTGTTCTCCCCTGATACTTCTACTCTTTCATCCGCTGGTTACAGTCAATATTCCTGGAACCGAATTCTGGGTGTACAGGAGTATGAGAAGCTCCTGAGTCGAAAGAGGAATGCTGACCATCCGGGACCCTCGAGGAGGGTAAAACCCTTTGGTGTGAGTTCTAATTCGGTTCCATGTCGAGAGGGTAGGTCGGAGCCAGATGTGGCAGATTTCATGGACGAACACTTCCGCGGTAGCAGGGCTGCTGGATACCCCGAAGACGGTACTATTCAATCCGATCTGGGTCCAGATGGTGAGAATGAATTCGATAAAGCAACTAGAATTTACATGGCTGGTCGGTTTAAGCGGGATATGCTGCTTCAAACCATCAAAGGTAGTTTTGAGGTTCTGAGTGATTTCTCCCGGACGTATCATGAGGTAAGAATTTTTCTTTTGACTATTTCTTCTTTCTTTAGAGTCTCTAATATTTACTGATAAGCGAGATTTTCTCATAGGTCGGGGATTTATTCGCTCTTCAGACCTATCGCTTAGCGTTGCTAGAGCAGGAGTTGCAGGATGCTCATGATGCATACGCACAAATTTTCGTTGATAATCAGACCCTTCGATCCCAACTGGCAGACAGTCAACGGGAATTGTTTAAATTGAAGAAAGAGCTAGAGAATACAAGTAAGAAACATTCCTCCTCTGTGGAAGATGAATTATTATCAGTGGTTACAGAAAGAAGCGCACTCGAGAATGAGCTTAAGAGAATTAAGATCGAGCTTGAGCAAACCAAGCAAGACTCAGCTCGCGCATATTCCCAAGGGGCAGAAGAGGCGGAAATCCCAGCGATACGAAAATTTCTTAGTTCCCCCGTTTTTGACCCTTTAGTTCGGAGAAGAATCGGCGCAATCCTTCAAACTATCTTTTATAAGGGGGTTCAACAATTGGTTTCAGCCGATAGGATCCCGGACAAAATGGAAGAATACCTCCCGTAAGAATCCTTACAAAAATGCCGAAGGAAAGGACTACAAAACTTCATCATTGCCCCCAAGAAACTGTGAACTGGCAAAGTCATCATTTTGCCCCCTTAGTTGAGGAGTTTGGCATTACGATGCCTAACCCAAATTTACTCGAGCGGTCCGACGACAATCATCAATCTGCCTTAGGAGAAAACGAAGATGTCAACATAGAGGACGGATAGGATGAGGAAGATGATCGACCCTTTGATCAGACCGATCCATTAGGCAGCGGTGGCGAGGGTAGCGTTGGTCCGAACGCTTGGTTCAAGCATGCTGGGGGGGGGGGGGCGATTCATAGCCTTGTAGTTAGGAATCAAATGTGTTTATGTAACTCGTTTTTTTTTGTAATCGGACTTGTTTTCCCTACGAATTGGTTCGCATGACTTGTAATTTCTTATTTTGCAAACCTTTGGGTATCATCTATTTTTCATATTTCGATATCTTTTCGTACTCTATGATCGAAATTTATTTATTCCAAATAGAATCTTTCTTGAAAGTCGCGTCGCTTCCACTACCGTAATCATATGGTGTAGCGCCTATAAATATGAGGATCTCTTCAAATTATTTACACGACACCTTTATTTACCGAGATCGGAGCTCTTTACCTATATTCTGCATTCTTCGAATCTCTTAACTCACTTCCCCGTCCATCATGGAAGAAATACTGGGCAAGGCCATTGACCCCAAACTACTGTTGGGCGGCTCGAAAAACAAAAATTCGTCCAAGGAGCAAAAGTTGGCCAAGGAAGCCAAACCCTCCAAATCCTCTTCTAAAACTTCTGTGTCTTCTCCCAAAGTTCCTAAGGGAGGGGAAAATAAGAAAGAGAAAAGCGCTTCATCGAAGCAAACTAAGGGCAACACAAACAAGTCCATCTTGGATGAGGAGCTTGAGGCTGAGCTCGAGGGCTCTTTGCCGAAAATTGTCGATTCTTTGAGTGGAGAGCATGCTAGGCAGAAAACTCCCGTTTCTTCTTCGATCAAAAGGCCTTATTCCGATGGCGTCACTCCCATTGAGGCTTTGCAGAAGCTTGCCATCGGGAACAAGTCATCATCTGATGATTCTTCAGCCGTCCCCCCCACAGGAGGTTTGAGCAAAAAACCTAAGTTGGATACTGGTGGAGAAGCTCCTGCTGAATCCTTAAGAACTGATAATCTTTCCGAACCCCGAGTTGACTCCGCTCCTCCGATGGTTACTCCTTCCCCGCCTAAGGAGTCGAAGGACGGGTCCATTTCTAAAGCTGCGCTCGGGGATCCCGTAGATAATCTGTTGCGGGTTGACCTTACTTCTTCTGAAACCGACATGTCCAAGGAGAGAAATTTAGAAGAGTTGTACCAATCTGGGTCGCACTTTCTGTTTCAGTTGTTATAATATCTTTCTCTCTCTCTCTCTCTTTTTTTTTTTTTTTTTTGACTTATCCGAACATTTAATAGGCCGGACAAGATTTTCTCGAACTCAAAACGTTTGCCGAGCGGGAAACAAATCGGCATGCTGCTATCTCCCTCGAGCTGGAGAAGAAGAAAACTGAACTCGACCGTGTCCTTGAGGAGAAGCTTGCTTTAGAGAAATATAAGGTTGCTAAGGATCAGGGAGAAGAATTCCATAAAAAACTGAACGAGGAGCTCGAGAAGCTCAAAGGTCTTCACGAGCAAGAGAAAAAAGAGTTCGAGCACCGTGAAAAGGTGGCTTACGACCATGGATATGAGGCTCGCAGTGCTGAGCTTCGGAAGATCTTCTCCGACAACAAGTTTCTCTAGTTGTTGTCTTTTACTTTTTCAGGCTTGCTGTACAACTATGCTGTTTTATCTCTGTGTAACCATGAATAATTTCTTAAATTTTTAACTTTTGTGGTTTGTAATGACTTATTTATTCCAGGATTGCTTGTTCTGCCTATTTAATCTTGCATAATTTTGATGTGTTCTTTTCATTCATACTTAGCCTGCTTTCTTCGTTCGAACTTGCGATCTCGACCGACAGAATCCCTGATCTTCGGTCTTGGTTTAATAACTTCGCTCATTTCCAAAGTCAGATGACTTTCTTTTCCCGCTCAAATTCTCGGGAAACGTAACAGTCTTTTGATCTTGATCGTTCCTTTTGTTTTTTGCTAACCGTTGGATTTTTGAAAGTTGCTCCTATAAATGGTGTCTTTCATTTTGTATCCTTATAAAATTTTTTGAAGGCGGATTCCTTCGATCATGTTGCATGGCTCAATATTTTGAAATTCGAGTTAGAACCTACTTTGCAGATTATAGGTTGATTAGTACTTCTACTTCGACTAGGATATCTGCAGGCGAACGCTATCCCGTCCTTGGGGGCCAATAAGCCTCATTGCTGACCATCCACGACCCAAGTAGCTCCCTCGACCTTTTGTGGTTTAGGAGAGGCTCAAGCATCAAGTTTTTCAAGGGTGTTCGGCGGTTTATTTGGTTCTTCCTCGAAGATGTTAGGGGGTGGTGCTTCGAGGATCGAGGTCCTCAATAAAGTATTCACATTACACCTTGAAAAAGATGTATTACCCTTCTCCTCTTTGAAGAATCATAAATAAGGATAAAAGCCTGTTGGCTTGACAGGCTCCTCATATTCGAGTAAGGACATTATCGTCCGCCGAAAATTTCATAGGATTGCCTGGTCATGAAGTCCCTCTCACGTTCGGATATAGAGATTAGTTTTTGTCGATATTTATAGGATTGTAAAATGTACCAGTATCAAAAGATTGGCTTGATATGTAATAGGAGTTGATATTTTTATATTTTGTAATCGCTTGATATATCAAACTCGGAAATCATAGTCTTTTGATTACTCTTTACGATCGTTCTAATTTGCTTAAATACAGTACTTTATCGATCTTGGCCATTCTTAGGCGAGTTACTGATAATGCTTTCTTTATAAGCTATACTCCGAATTTTTCTTTGTGACTCTCTTTGATGATCGGAATTGAGACTATAAGGATTTTGAGCGCGATTAAATTTGACAGTTTCTTCATTTATCCAAACGGTTCCTTAATTCTCGGGAAGCGTAACGGTCGGCCTATTTATTGCTCGTATCTCAGCCATTAGTTCTAATAAATCTGAGTCGTTGATCGCCCTTTGCTTTTGCTATATATAGTTCCAGGGTTACCTTCATTTTTTATGTTTCTGTAATTGTTTAGTTCGACTATGTGATTGAACTTTTACATCCTTTGACCGTCATGTTTCGTTTCCTATCTCCGATAAAGCGGTTCGCGGTTCGGGTTCGAACTGTCTTTCTTCATTACTTTGGCTGCCTCCAATGGCGACTTATTTCGACTAGGGTATCGACAGGCGAAAAGGATTGCTACTGGGGTACCGGCAGGCGACCAGCTCTCTCTGATTCCAACCACTTGAGGCTGGTTCGAAATTCTGTATCCTGTCGCTCCACCCAGTCGGATAGTGGGTCAACTCGTGGAAGGATCTTCAAGGTTTTGATCTCAACTTTTTCAAGATGCTTCCGGAGCTGGTTCATAGTATTCCGGCTCGGGTTAGTGCGCCCGCAGATCGATCAAGACTCCTCTCGTGCGCTGGTTCTTCATCAGCGGATCTTAAAGGATTGGCATAGCAATCATTTTTTACTGACGAAGACCTAAGATCTGTTAAGAGTCCGGGGACATGCTCCAATCCCGTTCTCCTCCGTTCCATTTTAATTCGAAGACCTTTAACTCTTTTGTAGCACCTGTAGTAGGATATGGGTAAATGTAAACCTTTTTCTTATTTGAGTTTGAACTTCCTCTTTGTATTCGTAGAACAAATACTCGTAAATGTACTGAAGATTTTATGAATGAAAAATTTTCTTCTATATTGTTGTCGATAATTTTAATTTCGACCTCTGTAATTCGCAACTTTTGTGAGATATCTTCCATAGCTTAGATTCTTCTCGGATTACGGATCTGCATCTTTTTTAAGTTGTTCGGAATAATCTTCCTTAGTCGAATAAATAGTTGTGGAGAAAGAATCTGATAGAATTTAGATCGATCTTGATTATACTTTAGACTTAAGGGGCATAGCAATGGCTTTCAACCTTAGTCGTCTTCGAGGGTCTTAGCAACAGCTTTCACCCATTTAATAATTTCGATCTAAGGGGCATAGCAACGGCTTTCACCCTTAGTCGTTTCAGAGCATTTTTAGCCCGAGGGTCGTAGCAACAGCTTTCACCCATTTAATAATTTCGATCTAAGGGGCATAGTAACGACTTTCACCCTTAGTCGTTTCAGAGCATTTTTAGCCCGAGGGTCGTAGCAACAGCTTTCACCCGTTTAATAATTTCGATCTAAGGGGCGTAGCAACGGCTTTCACCCTTAGTCGTTTCAGAGCATTTTTAGCCCGAGGGTCGTAGCAACAGCTTTCACCCGTTTAATAATTTCGATCTAAGGGGCGTAGCAACGACTTTCACCCTTAGTCGTTTCAGAGCATTTTTAGCCCGAGGGTCGTCACCCATTTTTATTTTTTCGATCCAAGGGGCGTAGCAACGGCTTTCACCCTTGGTCGATCTTCGAGGGTCATAGCAACGGCTTTCACCCTTTTAATAGTAGATGGAGACAAATAGAGATTGATAATAGATGAATAGAGATCGAGAATATCAGAATATGACGAATAAATATGAATTTTGGCGAAATGAACTTTCACTTAGTAAATAATTTTGTTCGAAATAAACTTTTAAGGAAATAATAGTCTTCTGTGCCAAAAGTCTCAGAGATCGGGGTAGAATGCTTGAGTTCAGTTGGTTGGTCTCTTAAGTTCGGATCAATCTGATGAAGATGACCTTTCTCCAGATAATCAGCCGAGTTAAAGAATACGAGATTGATAATAGAATCATTCGATAATAAGCATGTAATTATTCTCCTACTCTTCCCCTCTGACTTATTTGAGAACTTTGATAGTAAGCTGACTGATAGATTTTCTTCACTATCATGCACATAAGGGTTGAATTTTAGACAAGTATTCATGATCACGGTGTTGTCCTCCGAATAGGGTAATGGGTAAGAATTTGCTCGAACGATTCTCTCGAATAAGCCCTCATTTACGCACCGTTAGATCGTTCGCTCTCCTAGCCAAACAGAACCCTATTTCTCGGGAAACGTATCGGTCAGTTCATTTATTACATACATCCTAACCGTCTGCGATCTGTTATCTGGGCCGTTGGTTCAAAACCCTTCACCTCTATAAATAGTTTCAAATTGTTTATACGGCATTCTTCACTCTTCCATTTATGCTTCGTCCGATCTCCATGGATCGAGTTTTACATTTGATTCGTATTATCTCTAAGATAAAGGAGTTTGAGATTAGAATTCGAACCCTGTTTTTTCGATCTTGGTTCCTTTGGTGTAATCTTTTTTTCGCTTAGAATATCGACAGGCAAAAGAAAATGCGCCTAGAATACTGGCAGGCAACCTGTTTTCTTAGATATACCTTATCTGGTGCGGGTTAGAATTCCGGTTTTCTAGTGTAGTGTTTGATCGGGCAGCTGGTTAATCTCAGAGGAGTTCTTTAAATCTGGAGCACCAGCTTCCTCGAGGGCTTTCTTGAAGTATAGTCCCTTCGAGTTCGCTTGGAGTGACTCCGCTGAGATAACTCTCCGCTGAACCAGATCGGATTAGGCTGTAGATAATGATTGAGTATGACAATCATTGTTTACAGATGAAGACCTAAGATCGGTTTGAAACCCTGGAGAGGAGCTCCGATCCGGCTTTTATCCCGTATGAAGACGGATGTGCGACATGTGGCGAGTGATTGCCATGAAAAATCACTGCTGAGTTCTGCATCTGGAGCGATCTTAGGGAATGATGACCGAATATGTAACAGGGTAGAATTACTCGTAGAATTTGTAATAGGGTAGGAGTGATTGTACTGTATTGTACTGTATCTTTTGAGCTCGAAATTTGATATTATATCCAAGGCTTGGCTTGTAACTTGTTTGAAGAATATTAATAATAAAGCTTTGTTTTCTGGTCGAATTTCATTGTTTATTCTTTTATGTCTTTTCAATTTCTTTGATCGAATATAAGTGAGACCCATTGGAACTTGTAGTTATCGTGAAGTTATCTATCCCTTCCCTTCGGGACCATAAATTTCTTTAGCGATCGAACAGTAGCCCACCCTCGGTTGCGACTTCGAGGATTCATATAACTTGTTACCGTTGTACTGACGGACGTTTACTGATATTCAATTACAGGATCCATTAGAAATTGTCATCGACCAAAGGAATTAAATCTATCCCAACTGATCGAGAAAAGCATCAGATAATCGATAAATAATCTATACAGATTATGCGATTGATCGAGAAATAATTGATTCGTGCAATTTATTCTGAGATTACTAAATATGATGATCGGAAAAATAAATTCCGAGCATTAATAGGCTGTAACTCCATAGCCTCTCATAACCTATTGTCGTTAACTGATGATCAAGCTGATTGGATTAATTCTGTGTTAGTTAGTTGAGAACGATATCTGTGAAACTTCTTATTCATTCATGAATAGAGAATTGATTATTTGTGGAAAATAAATCCAACAAAGGAATAAATGAATTGGACAATCGCAGAATAGAACCACCAGTCTGAAGGTCGAAAATTTACCATGTGATTGGATCAAGCTGGTTGGAATCCTTCGGAACGTTCGAATAAAGATTATAGTGATAAAAATTGTCGGTATTTTTATCGACGTCAGCAGCTCCAATGCGTGATTGTAATACTGTTGGTGCATCATATGATCTTAACTTCGACCTCAAATTGACGAGTGCTCCGCTGGTCGGAGGATCGTCCACATGGGATTGTTCTCCTCGGTTATATGTATTTCTCCTCGTAGTAGGCATATTTCGATCTAATACTCGAATAAGGCCCCACGGTGGGCGCCAATTGATCTTACGCGTTTTCGTTTGTTCGATCTAGGTGATATGAAATGCCGTACAAATGCTTGTAAATAGAAGAAAGAGATCAATATTATTTGTATTCGGGATGATTGAGTACAAATTACAAGTGTTGAGAGTCCTATCCGAGCATTATAGGATGCCGTACAAGCTAGAGGGTGAAATACATATAAATAGCCTATACTATTCTTCCTAAGTAGTTCCAAGCAGCAGCCTCGGAGGAAGAGCACCTGGGAAGTTGTGTCGTCATCATAAATGCTAGAGGTATTTATAGCTGAGATCTGGAGCTAGGTGATCCACCCACAGATGTGCATTTCTCGGCCCACAGGCCTGGGCCTGAGCTCGGCCCAACAGTGATTTTGGACCCTAAGCTTCCTTTGTAGAATCAGCATAGGACTCTTGAGCTTTGTGCTCGAATTTATGCTCATGAGATCGAGATCTGTGACTTTCGACCCTGCTAGGTTGTAGAAATGCCGAATCCAAGATACCCCTCATCAATACATCTTCCAAAAAACATAAATCACTACAAATTCTACATCCTATTCTGGGATCTTCAACCAGGTAGGTGAAATATAGGAAATAAAATATTTAGCCGGTGAAACTTACAATCCTCTCGTTTTCCATCTATTTAGCATAGTTGAAGACCCAATAGATTTCATCATTAAAAACTTATTTCACAATCATTATCCAGTACAACACATATCCCTGCATATGATTCACACGTTGTGTGTGGACAACAACCGGAATTGGTTTTGGATCTCAACCTTTACACCATTGTCTGAGACTAATTAAGAGTAAAAAAGGTTTTCATTTTCCCTTAGATATACGCAAATGCCTCTATCCACATCATACTTACAGAATGAAAATTTGGATTTAGTTCCATTTCATGTGAAGACTATAAATATTTCCCAGTTCGTAGAAGATCTTTCCAGTGAACCAATGCTAACATTGGTTCGTATTCTGCTGAAGAGAGCAACTGTCTTAGAAAAGATGATCATTATAGCTGACGAATCAATTATTCCCAAATTAGCAATGACATTGCTTTCTTTTCCTAGAGCCTCGCCTAAAGCAGTGGTAGTGTTCGGTTAATGATGATGCAATTGCTACAATAGTTTCTACAAAATTTCCAATTATGTTGGTCCCAAGTGGTCAGATGAGGTCTAGAGGGGGGGGGGGGGTGAATAGACCTCTGAAACTTTTTAATCAAATTTTAAACTTCAAAACTGTTGTTCAAAATTAAACAGACTAAGATGTTACCGAACAGTAAGTTTACAAGGCTGATCGCGAACAAATCTTTGAACAGCTTTGTTGACCACTAATCTGATAATTACTTAGCTGATTTTTGTTAAAATCAGTTTCAATACTAGAGTACTTGCAGCGGATTTTCAAAGTGTTTTTCACAAGTAAACTTAGTAGTTTGAAAATTTTGTCCCCAGTTTTGTAAACTCCTTTAAATTAATTTTCAAACAGTTTTATAAAGTGTTTTATGCAGATCTGAAAATATGGAAAAACTTATGCAGAAATAAACACCAGAATTTTTATAGTGGTTATATGGATTGAAATCCTTTAGTCCACTCTTCCAAGTCACTTAGTTCTTGGGTTATACTATAAACACACAGTTTACAATATACTCTGCTTGTGCTTCACAACAAATGATCAGCCACAAGTTCGCAATAGGAAATCACAAAGAAACTCCAATTCTCTGAAGTAATATCACTCACTAAGATGGATATCTACTCCTCACAACTCTTTTCTCTTACAGATTCACTCAGAAATTGTTTTCTTGAACTTCAACGGCTTCTGTAAACAAATGACGTTCAACAGACGAGTGAGCTGTTCTTGAGCTTTTGAGACTTAGAAAATATTTTGCTTTGAATTCAATCTCTCAGAAGTTGTGTATCCTTATTCCTTCGTCTCTTCAGCTATTTATAGTCACTCTTTGAATTATGTCCGTTGAAGAGAGACAAAATTCAAATCTCTTGATTTCTGGTCCTTAAAATCCGCGAACGGCTCTCTGCACAGTGACAGTACTGCAGATTGTCCTTTATGTCAGGCAGCATTAAATGCACCAAGCTGATACGAGGTCTTTCTTCAATCATTTGTCTTTAATAACCTTGTACTTCAGCATCTATTACTTCCAGGGGCATTTATTACCGTTGGGTAGACTTCTTGATCCTTTCCACTTGACTGATCGAAAGTGCAAGTCTGATGATGAACAGAGCTGATCCCAAACTTGAACAAATCTGATTTGAGTCGACTGATCTTCACCAGTCTGATTTCTTTCCTTCAGCAGATCAGTAGTCTTCTGGACCTTGAATCTTTGACCCTTCTGATAGTCTTCTTAATTGGTCAAAATTCTTCTAAGGGATTTTACAACTAAGTTTTCCATACTTAGCTGATCTTAGATTTTGGAAATCATCAAAACCACCCTTTACTAATTGACTTCAGTGCTTTTCATCTTCATCCTTATCCAACAATTTTCCCCTTTTTGATGATGACAAAACTTCAGCTAAGTACCTGTTTTACCTATACTAAAGTTTTGATCCTCAAAATTTTCTGAGATAGAAAAGATGTGTTGGAAACAGAACTTGTACTTTTTATTGATAATATGATAATGATTACAAGTTACAATTTCTGTTCAGATAGGATGACTGAAAAAGAAATAAAGATAACTGATTACAATGGATTTGCCTATACTAACTATCAGCTTCTTCATCATCTCCTTCAAGCACTTCTTCATATTCATACGAAGATTCTTCTTCAACTTCATCAGCATCATTATCCAAGAGTAGATTAAACTTAGCAGCTTCCATCTTCTCTTTGATTTCCTGCTCTTTTTCTAACTCGTCTATCTTTCTCTTGATCCTCTCTTCATTTTTGTACTTGGTATGGGGCTCTGATTGTTCTTCATCAAAATCCTTGGATGCAGCTTTTTCCTTAGCTTTATCCTTGGTTTCTTCAGCAGCTTCTTCTTTGCCTTCTACCTTTCCAGTCTCTTCAGCAGCATCAGTCTCTTTAGGTTCAGTAGCAGCAGCTTCCTCAGCTTTTTCTTCAACTACTTGACTGGTTTCAGCAGCAGCAGTTTGAAGAGTTGGCTCTTCCTTCTTCTCTTCCCCCTTTTTGTCATCATCAGAATTGGTGACACTAGTAGGTTTGATAGGAGGGTTGAGTGCAACTGACTGAATCTTCATTGCCGCACATAAAGCTTTGATGTTTTGATTTCCTACATCATGGCTGGCAGTTAGATGATTGAGAGAGGTGATGATGGTGTCATTCTGATCATTAAGACAATCAATGTTGATTTGCATTGTGGCAAGTTCTTCATGGATAATATCTCCAGCTTTAGTGATTTCTTGCAACAGTGCTACATTTACTGCCGTTTCTTGTTCACCGACATTGATGAAGGATGCAGTAAGATCAGCAATGTTGTTTTCAGCTCTTTTCAAGGCAGTATGAAGATGATTTACATCAGCCTTTACATCTTCAACATTCCTGTTCATCTTTTTCGGCTTTAATCTTGCTGAGTTCAAGGACCCTTTTCTACTCCTGTTCGTCTCTTTTTCTCTGCCCAGCTTCCCCTCTCTTCTTCTTATCAGCATCAGAAATTTTCTTCCTTTTGATAAGGAGTTTTCTTTTTCCTTTGTCAGCTTGGGCAGGTTTAGGAGCAGGATCAGCATATGCAATGGGTGCAGCTGCTATAGGGTTGATGATCATCACATCTGGATCATCTTGAGGTTGAGCAACCTCAGCTGTTGGTTCTTTTGGAGCAGTCTGTTGAGCATCAACCTTTTCAATAGCAGACGTTTCCTCAGCACCAGCAGACCTCTCTGCTGATTGAGGGCTTTGCCTCACTAAGTCCGATAACTCAGTGGGTGAGTCAACAAAAGTCATCTTCTTCCTTACAGTTTTCTTTGTTCTTCCTGGAACAGGTTTGGAAGGACATGTATCTCGAAGTTGACTTCTCGTCTTGTCAGCAACTGTCTCATCATGATGTTCAGCAGATGGAGTTCTTGAAGAAGAAGCATGAGACATATTCTTTATCTCCGCAGTAGTCTGATTTATGATGGCATCAACTACCTCCTTTGCACCAGACTCGTCTGTTCTAGCTTCAACAGCTGCCTGAGCTGTTTGAACAGATGTCTTGGTTTCCTTCTTTTGAGCCATTTCCTTAGGCTCATCAGCTTTCTTCTTTTCAACAGCAAGTTGAGCTGTTTTCACCAATTTCCTTTGCCTTTTGGCAGGAACCTCTTCCTTAGGTTCCTTTAAATCTTCATCAGCTTCGACCTCATCAGCTTTCCTTTACATGACAGGCACATACTTGGCCATTGCCTTAGCAGGGTGAATTTCTTTCCCATTTGTCATTTCACAACCCATGTTGTGAAACAGATAGCTTAAGGTGATTCTGTGATTCGTCTGTTGAGAAGACTTCTTGCCTTTCTTCTCATGAAAGTGAGCCAGTATGTACTAGACGACAACTGACCAGTTCACTTCCAAAGCATAGTAGATAGCCAGCATGATGATGTATCTCTTCATTGTCACTGCATCAAGTGAGAAGGTGCAGTTTTCAATCAGCTTGGCAACCATATCAGCCATGCGCTGATACTCATCCTTGAGTTGCTTCTTTTTTATGTTGCCAGTCAACATCTCACCTTCTTTGGCACAGATTGCCCAGAATTCTTGAAGTTTTTCTTCAGCAAGGGTGGTGACGTCATGTCGACCACTGTTTGGCAAGCCAAAAGTTTCGTGAAGTAGAATAGAAGTTATCACTACAGATTAATCCCCAATAGTAGCTTTGATCTCCCTTTTAGTAAAATCTACTTCAGCCATCTTGTAATACTCCAAAACTTGGTCCTTCCAGACCAGACCTTCGTGCAGCTCCATGAAATTCACCAGAGAAGCAGCTTTGAATTTCTCCAACAGTTGCTTCATCAATTCAGTACCAGATTGATAGTATGCATCGTAGACAAGATACATACCCTCCGCCTTGGCTTCTTGACTTGAACTCATAGTGAATCTGTGTAAGTTAGTGAAAGATCAAGATTTGCAGAAGATAGGATGCAAGGAATTTTCTCAGAAATGCTCTAAGTATTTTAGGGTGCGTAAAGAACGACAAGTCTGATCAGATCTGGATTTATAGAGTTAGAGTATTTCGGTTTCTGTGATACCCGTCAACCGTTAGATCCGTTTCTTGTCAACTTTGATCGTACGGCGTCAGTTACGCCTTTTCAAATTCAAAGCGCATTAAATGAGAGACGGGAATTTGAACTGCATTAGTTCAACTTGTAAAAGCGTATTTTAAATAAAGCGTTTTTAAACAGTAAGCTTTTACACAGTTGATAAAACGAGTAATTAAAATACTTATCTGATGGGACTAGTGTCCTGATGACAAAGTTGTTATCAGTGAAATCCAATAGCTGATAACCTTCCTCGGCTGTTTGTCAATGCAGCTAGATAATTAATCTTCAATCTTCAAGATTTGTTCTGCATCAGCTTTGAGAACCTATCACACATCTGTTGATTTGTTGAACCAAAAATGATGTCGTCCACATATATTTGCACAAGCAAAATATGTTCTTCCCATTCAATTGTGAACAAGGTCTTGTCTACCTTACATTTACGAAATCCTTTAATTAAAATATGTTCTTCCCATACCATGCTCTTGGAGCCTATTTCAGTCCATAGAGGGCTTTCTTCAGACGATACACCTTGTCTTCTTCTTGATAAGCTTCAAATCCAGGTGGTTGTTCAACATAAACTTCTTCTTGCAATTCTTCATTGAGAAAAGCTGATTTCACATCCATTCGACGGACTGTGAAATTCTTGTGAGCAACATAGGCAAGAAAGAGTCTGATAGCCTCTAATCTTGCTACTGGTGCAAAAGTTTCATCAAAGTCAATACCTTCTTCTTGACAATAGCCTTTGGCAACTAATCTTGCTTTATTTCTGGTGACAACACCATCTCCATTCATTTTGTTCCTAAATACCCATTTAGTGCCAATAACTCTTTGATGAATTGGTCTAGGAACTAAGTACCAGACTTCATTCCTTTCAAATTGATTTAGCTCTTCTTGCATAGCTTCAATCCAGTTTGAATCATTTAGAGCTTCTTCAATCTGTTTGGGCTCAATCTGAGATAGGAAGCTTACAAACATCGCTTCACTTGCAGCAGCTCTCCTTGTCTTTACTCTGTTCAAAGGATCACCAATCACCAGCTCTGGTGGATGATTCTTGAGCCATCTAAGATCAGGTTGCAAATCATAATGTTGTCCTCTGTTTTGATCTTGCAACACTACTGTTGGAGTTCCAGTAGTAGTCTGTTGAACAGCACTTGTCTGTTGAACATTCTCTGGTCTGTCAGCTGTTTGCAACTCCTCTGTTAGACAATCAACATTGTGATTTTGAACAGCACTTGAGTTAGCAGCTGAGTTGAGATCAGGTAGTATGATGGGAATATATTCTTCATTCTTTTCAACACTCAATTTCTGAAAATTAGTTGACAGATTCTGATCAGTATTTTGATTCTTTTCAGAAGATTGACTAAGTTCATCAAATACTACATGAATGGATTCTTCTACAAGTAAAGTTCTTTTGTTAAAGACTCTATAAGCTTTACTAACAGTAGAGTATCCTACAAATACTGCTTCATCAGCCTTTTCTGCAAAAGCAGTAAGGTGATTTTTCGCATTATTTAAAACAAAACATTTACAACCAAAAATTCTAAAGTAATGAATGTTTGGTTTCCTGTTGTTCCAAACTTCATATGGAGTCTTGTTTTGGTGCTTGTTGATCATGCATCTGTTATGGGTAAAGCATGCTGTATTTGTTGCTTCTGCCTAAAATCTTTGAGACAGCTTAGCTTCAGCTATCATCATTCTGGTAGCTTCTTTCAGAGTTTTGTTTCTCCTTTCAGCAACTCCGTTCTGTTGAGGGGTTCTGGTAGCAGAGTACTCATGGCTGATTCCTCTGGCATTACAATACTCTTCAACAGTAGAGTTTGTAAATTCAGTCCCTCTATCTGATCTGATCTTTAGTATCTTCATACTCTTTTTATGATAGAATAGTGCCCAGCAAGCCAGTTCAATTAGCTTGTAATAAGTCTATTCTGTAAGAAACAATCTTTTGATTTTATAATAATACGCGCGTTTATTTATATGAGTATAAGGATAAACAATGGCCAACTTCATCTCTCGCGAATACATTTAAGCGATTGGATGAAACACTTAGATTACATTTGACTATGGGACGATTCACTTCAGTACTGAGTGCAATCATGAAACAGTCTCAAAGGTCGTAGTCTTAAAACTGTTCCAAGTCATAGATTCCGAACGAGACGGGGTATCGTAGGAATCGCCAAGACTTGTACAAGTATGCATGATTCACATGGAGTGAATTTGTAGCGTTTCATGAGCAAGGCATTTGAGGCCAGTGCATATGAGTAGGTGGTTCAATGGAGGATTGAACGCATCGAACGACCCGAACAGAGAAATCCATTGTGGAAGCGCATGACGCACATCGGTGATGGGATGTTTCTCAAGGATTATAATAGTGTACGATTTAGTCCTTTGACTTGAGGTGCTAGGGCGAATTCGGTGCATGAAAGTACGTTCTTAGATCTAGGTATAGGCCACGTAGCTTGGTCATAACATGCCTAGGTTGGGTACGTATGGACATGTGCGCGAATGGTTAGTACCGATATGGAATCTATTGACTCACTGTAATGAGTGAGAGAATTTCCTATACGATTCTTAGATAATATATCCAAGGAATCTGCGGCCGCAGTCGGTGACGGATTTGGAAAGGGGTTTCCAAATTTAGAAGGTCACAAAGGAATATTATCCTGAATTAGAAAGTATAGTTATCGAGACAAATTTAGAGGTGCCGATCAATTCACACACCCTAAGTCTTGATCGCGAATATTAGTCGATAGAAGGACCGTATGTACATGGTAATTATATGAGACGAGGTTCACAAGTATCAATTCACCTGAAGTTGGGCTTCATGGGCTTGTGGCTAGACATCGACCATGAAGTGTAGGTACTCCTGAGTTAATAGAGGAATTGATTCTAGGAGTGGTCAATTAAAGGTTGTTTAATTGACCGGAGCAATTTATTGTTCATAAATTAAATCACGAGGAATTCGTGGGCCTGCTGCCAATTGATGGTGAACCCAGAGGGTCACACACAATACAATTGGACGGTGACTGTCGAAAAGGATACTAAAAGGAATTAATTGATTTAAAGGTAATTAAATCAATTAAATGAATTAAAAGTATTTAATTCAAGTGGGACATTAATTAATTGGCTAACTTAATTAATTAAATACTTAATTGAGTTGCTAATTAATTATATAAAAGAAATAATGATTTAATTAGACTGGGCATTTAATTAAGTAATTAATTAAATGAAGAGGGCTTGCAAGACATGGGCTTTTAATTAAAAGCCCATAAGGAGTCTTGCAAAACCTAAGTTGAGGGAGTCTATATAAAGGGGATCTACTTGAGCTCAAAGCTAACACCCTAAGAAGAAAACCCTAGCTCTCCTCTCAACCCTAGCCGCCGCCCCCTAGTGCTAGAAGACCTAGCCGCCGCCGCCGCCAAGATACGCCGCCACCCTGCTGCCGTGGGCTGCTCTTGTGCCGCCGATCATCTCCCTCCGTTCCTCTGTGATAGATCTTGACCTGTCAAGAGAATCTACACAATCCTGCTTCGACAAACTTCCTGAATCCAGTTCTGAGCCTAAGATCTTGAGGTGTTGCCAGAACCCAATTGGTGTGGACTTACTTTGGAGGTGAGACGCTTGGATCACTTCTGTGAACCAGATCCAGATCCAGATCCAGTTGCAGAATCAGAATCGAAGGTTGCCACCACCTTGCCTGTGGTGAGGTATATCGCATAAACACCCTTGTTCAATTTCTATGTGTGTTTTTGTTCTTGCTTGCGTATAATTAATATGGAGAATTCTTATGGGACCTTGGGTGCTTCGAAAAATTTTAAATTCCGCACTCTCGTTGTTCTGACAATCGAGGCATCCCAACCACTATCCCAACAGTGGTATCAGAGCCAACTCCATCATTATTATACGAAAAGCCTGAACATAATGTGTTTTCACCATAAATGTTTAATTATGTATATGTAAACACGTGATAATCATGTTCTGTAAGTTGATTCTTACTTGTTATGACTGGATCTATGATTGGGTAAAACTGCTTTTTTAGATCTGTGCCGTTTTTATAGTTTTTGAAAACTTCAGGACTCTTTGAACTAAAAATCGCATATAGGGTTTTAGAGGGCTGAAAAATTCGAATTTTTGGAATCTGGAAATTTCAAAATACTGGACTGTTTTTGCAAATCTGGTCGCACGCTTTTTGGGGTCAATTTGTAATTTCCGAAAACTTTGGGGCTGTTTTGCAATTACCGAAACTTGAGGGGTCATTTTGAAAAATCGAAAAAATTCAAAATATTATTTTCTGGTTGCTGCCCAAATCTGCCCAGGGGTGTTTTTGTAACTTTTTAAAAGTTTTGGGGTCAAAGTGCAATTTTCGAAAGTTGAGGGGCGAAATTGCAATTTTCAAAAGTTGAAAAACAGAATCTGAATTTGAGCAGAAAATTTATTTTTGTTTACCCGAATATTCATTTTGTCATAATTAGTAGTGACTAAAAAGTAAGAATCATAGGGAGTTAGTTTTAAAAGGTAGTTTTAAAATTAAGAAAGAAATAGGTAAATGATGTTTGCTTGTTTCTTGCTCTATGTGAATTGTTTACGTGGTTTTCGATCGAGCCGAGCCTTGACCTTAGGTTAGATGTGATTGGTTTAATTTATTGTTTGGTTTTTATTGGGCCTGCGAGCCTATTATGTTTTTGGGCCATTTTGAGCCTTTGTAATAGAATAGGGCTTTACTGCTTTCCTAGTTTAGGATGGAGGCCCGTTTACAAGCAAGGTGGGAACCCAAGAAGATATGAAGGCCATGTATGCGTGGTACATTGTGTAATAGCATAGGCCCATTTGGAAACCCTTTAGATTGACCAATAGGGCCAACATCATTGGCTCGATGATGGCCTGCATAGGAGGCTCCCGATCGAAAACATATTGTGGTAGTATGCATGCTAGGCTTGTATGGCTTTTATTTATTTTGTCGATTTATATTTAGCTTGTATGAGATGCGCGCTAGAATCTAGATCGTAATAAAAGATAAAGCATAACTGAACCGGTGAGATCTCGAGGAGAGTTAGTATAACTTTCAAAACCAGAAATTCCCCTCTCGAATTAAATATTAAGTCATATTGGATTAAAATAAAATGAAGTATTTATATAAATCCAAGCTTTCCATCAATAGGGACTAACGTATGTTGTCTACTTATCGATAGAGGTGATCCAGAGTCTGGCACCTGAGTCGAAGAAAGGGACAATACGTGAAATTCCTTGACTCCTGTTTTGAACTAAACACGACAAGGGTGAGGACTGGTCGGGATGTGAGGATCGACCGATAACTAGTTACGGAGAACTCACGACCGGGCCCGTTGCTCGTCATGATTGATGGGTTAGACTTAACGATTAGTAACACTTATGATGTAGCAGTGCTAGATAAGTGCGAAAACCGAGGTAAAATAAGCTTGAAGGTTGTGGAGTAACACAATTGGTAAAAAGTATACCTACCTGGAGAATTGGTTGTATGGCCACGAGTCGTGGGTGCAATTAATTGCTGCTGGGACGTCAAGACCTACTAGGAATTAAATTTCCCGAGCAGTCAAAGGGGTGATTGTTTCGATAAAATAGTGGGAGAACTTTTTCGAAAACAAGTCCAAAATTCGTTAATTATAAGTATTAGACATAAGATCAGTTAGCTAAACAATGTCTTCTTTCCATTTGTAGATATTAAGTACAATGTCTAAGAATCCATTATCTGTTATCCTCGACGCAAACAAATTGAATGGCTCAAACTTCGTTGACTGGCTGAGAAATCTCAGAATCGTCCTCGACTCCGAGCGACATAGCTATGTGCTCGACACACCCATGCCTGCTGCACCCGCAGCACGAGCTAGTGAGGAACAACGAACCGCCCATGCTAAAAGGGTTGATGATGATCTTCAGGTTCGATGTCTCATGCTAGCCTCGATGTCGAATGAACTGCAGAAACAGCATGCTGCCATGCCGCTTGCTAGAGAGATACTTCTCCATCTCCAGCAGATGTTTGGAGAGAGGTCTCGTACCGAAAGGTTCACGACCACTAAGGAGTTGTTTCATCTCAAGATGGCTGAGGGAAGCAGTGTCAAGGATCACTGCCTGCGTTTCATCAACCTGGTTGAAAAACTGGGGCGATTGGAAGTGGATTTGCACGCTGATCTTAGCACTGACCTCCTTCTCCATACGCTGCCCCGTTCTTTTGACCAGTTCGTGTTGAACTTCAACATGGAGGATAGAACCCTCGCTCTTCACGAACTGACCAATTTGTTGGTAACGGCAGAATCGACTCTCAAGAAAGAGAAGCCGGTAATGATTGCACACCAATCGAAGGCTGCAAAGCCCAAGAAAGGTTAGAAGAAGAAGAAGGTATTTTCTTCGAAGGCAGTCACAAAGGTGGTTGAAAAGAAGCGCAAGAGCCCAGAAGACGAATGTTTCCACTGCAAGAAAGCAGGGCACTGGAAAAGGAACTGCCCAGACTACCTAAAGATGAAATTGGTAGCCAAAGGTATTTTCTTGGTTGAAGTTAATATTTTTATTAACTGTGCATCGTGGGTGTTAGACACCGCAGCAGGTTCTCATATCTGCAATGATTTGCAGGTGATGGGAGCAGTAAGAAACCTGAAGCCCGGGGATAGAATCCTGCGTTTTGGAAACGGAGCTAGGATCGCCGCTGAGGCTATTGGGGACGTCGAATTGGTTTTAGGAAATTTTACTTTAATTTTAAGGGATTGTCTGTACGTACCAAATATTATTAAGAACATCATTTCTATTCCTATGCTGGATATTGATGGTTTTAATTTTTCCATTGAAAATGGAGCTTTTTGCATATTTAAAGGTGGTTTAATGTATGCTCGTGGTACTTTGGTAGATGGTCTTTATTCCTTAGAACCTACAAATTCCGACGTCATGCACATTCAATCTAGAAAAAGAAAATATGATAATCAAACTCCACAACTTTGGCACGCTAGACTTGGACATATTTCCAAGAGTAGGATTCAAAAGCTGGTTTCCTCTAAGGCTCTTGAAATAAAGAACTTGGATAAACTCCCAACTTGTGAGTCCTGTCTCAAAGGAAAGATGACCAAATCACCCTTCACCGGGAATCCCGAGCGAACCAAGCAAACATTGGATTTAATCCATACTGACGTTTGTGGACCATTGAGTGTCAATGCGAGAGGAGGATTCGCATACTTCGTAACATTCACCGACGATTAAAGTCGTTATGGATATGTGTATCTTATGAAACACAAATCGGAAACTTTTGAGAAATTCAAAGAGTTTCGAATGGAAGTTGAGAATCAACTTGGACATAGTATTAAAGCACTTCGTTCTGATAGAGGTGGCGAGTACTTAAGCCAAGAATTCCTTGATTATCTAAAAGAGAATGGAATTCTCGCCCAGCGAACTCCCCCTAGGACGCCCCAACTCAATGGAGTGTCCGAGCGGAGGAATCGAACATTGTTAGACATGGTTCGTTCCATGATGAGCTTCGCTGACCTTCCCTTTTCGTTTTGGGGCTTAGCCCTATTAACTGCATCGAAGATACTAAACATAGTACCTTCGAAGTCAGTGCCAACGACACCGCACCAAGTATGGTATGGTAAGGCACCCGTGTATTCGTACTTACGAGTATGGGGATCTCCTGCGTATGTAAAGAACAAGAAGTGAGATAAGCTAGATAGTAGATCTAGTTTGTGCAAATTTGTGGGGTATCCAAAGGAATCCATTGGATACCTGTTCTTCGATCCTAAAGAACGTAATACGTTCGTATCTAGGAATGCCCACTTCTTGGAAGAGGATTTCCTCACCAACCGAAATGGGACAATCGTAGAACTTGATGAAGTCCAGGAATCGGACCCATCCCCACAAACAGTGGGAGCTGAACCAGAATTTATTAAACCTACTAGTACACCTACTCTTCGAAGGTCTGATCGAATTCGTAAGGAGCCAGAGCGATTTGTTTTCATTCACGAAAACGAAAAAGGTGATAATGATCCAAGGACTTATCAAGAAGCGATGTTAGACATAGACTCGGGTGCGTGGCTCGAAGCCATGCAATCCGAAATGGATTCCATGCATTCCAACAAGGTTTGGACCTTGGTCGATCCACCTGAGGGAACTATCCCTGTAGGATGCAAATGGATCTTCAAGCGCAAGCTTGGAATGAATGGAGAGGTATTAACTCATAAAGCTCGCTTAGTGGCGAAAGGGTATTCTCAGAGGCCTGAAATAGACTATGAGGAAACCTTCTCTCCCGTGGCGATGTCGAAATCCATTCGGATACTACTTGCCATAGCCGCGTGGCATGACTACGAAATATGGCAAATGGACGTAAAGACTGCCTTTCTCAATGGAGACATTGACAAGGAGATCTTTAGGCAACAACCTGAAGGTTTTGCGTCCAAAGGAAGTGAGCACAAATTGTGTAAACTTCAAAGGTCAATCTATGGCCTCAAACAGGCGTCCCGAACCTGGAACATACGATTTGATGAGACAGTCAAAGCATTTGGCTTCATCAAAAACGTTTATGAACCTTGTGTGTACAAAAAGAATAGTGGGAGCTCAATACAATTCATTGTTTTGTACGTCGATGACATTTTGTTAATCGGAGACGATATCAAGATGTTAGCGCAGACTAAAGCGTGGTTATCCGCGCAGTTTTCCATGAAAGATATGGGAGACGCATCTTACGTATTGGGAATACGTATCTATAGAGATAGATCGAAGAAGATGATAGGACTCTCCCAATCTCAGTACATCAACACTATTTTGAAGAGATTCAAAATGGAAGAATCCAAGAGAGGATTGCTTCCGATGAGACATGGTATCTCTCTTTCTAAGTCAATGTGCCCTACAACTGACGAAGAAAAGACGAGAATGTCTCTCATACCTTATGCCTCTGCTATAGGGAGCATAATGTATGCGATGTTGTGTACTCGACCAGACATAGCACACGCTCTAAGTGTAACGAGCCGCTATCAGTCAAATCCAGGCGAAGAGCACTGGACTGCCGTAAAAGCAATCCTAAAGTACCTGCGAAGGACTAAGGATATGTTTTTGGTCTACGGTGGTAGTAGAGAACTGAAACTTGAAGGATTCACTGATGCAAGTTTCCAGTATGACGTGGATGACTTCAAATCCAACTCTGGATACATATTCCGCATCAATGGAGGAGCGGTCAGTTGGAGAAGCTGTAAACAGTCTACCACCGCCGACTCAACCACAGAAGCAGAATATATCGCAGCATCAGATGCAGCAAAAGAGAGTGTATGGATGAAAAACTTCATCCAAGAATTGGATGTTGTTCCTAGCATTGCTGAACCTGTAGTCGTCTTCTGTGACAACAACGGGGCGATAGCTCAAGCAAAGGAGCCGAGATCACACCATCAATCCAAACACGTAGAGAGGAAATACCACGTGATCAGGGAGATCATTGGTAGAGGTGACATGCACATGGAGTATGTCAAATCGGAAGACAACGTAGCTGACCCACTAACTAAGCCACTTTCACAAAAGGCGTTCGATAGTCATCTAGAGCAGATGGGTCTTAGAACCATAGGTGAATGGCTTTAGGGCAAGTGGGAGAATGATAGAATAGTGCCCAGCAAGCCAGTTCAATTAGCTTGTAATAAGTCAAATTGACTGGCCACCTATTTGATTGTTTACTTTTCTTGATTGAACCTGGGAAGGGAATATTAAGAATAGAAGAGAAATTAGGTAGTGTGTTGTATGTTAGTATAGGAATATACCCAACACGCCCATATCCAAGTTAGGTCATATGATTCATGTCCTCGTGGGTTCTACACTCAACTTACTCTTTATTACTTTTGCGATACGTGCACTTGCGTTTATTTGCGTGTGTAAAATCCGCAACAAGTTTTTGGCGCCGTTACCGGGGACTTTGATAATTGATAATTTACCAAGTTTCAACTTTTATTTTTGTTTTAATTCGATTTATTTTTATAGTTCAAAATTTTTCCTTGTAGGTACTCATACCTAGTTTATGCGCAGTGATAAAAAAGTTGAATTAGTAGCTTTTGATCCAGAGATCTAGAGGACTTTCAGACAACGAAGAGCGCTAAACAAGAATCAAGGAAAAGCTGATCTAATGGAGAATCCACAGAATGAAAATCAGGTGAATCAACAGTTAGTAAATCAACAAATGGGTCCACACATTCCTATGGAAGATCCTCACAACAAATGGGTCAACAGTTAGTAAATCAACAAATGGGTCCTCTGCTATATTTTCGGGGTTGGCTATGGAAGATCCTCACGCCCATTTGAAGAGCTTTATGGAAATTTGCGATTCATTCAAATTGAATGGGGTTACAGCTGATCAACTACGAATGAAACTTTTCTCCTTTTCCTTAAGGGATCGAGCTCGAGTCTGGCTAAACTCAATGCCACCTAACTCCATCATATCTTGGACTGATTTGACTGAAAAATTCCTAAGGAAATATTTTCCACCCACCAAGAGTGCGAAAGTTCGAATGGAAATTCACTCATTCCAACAAATAGAGGGAGAGTCACTCTACGATGCATGGGAAAGGTTCAAGGGGCTAATGACACAGTGTCCACAACATGGAATTCCTGGTTGGGAACTGATACATATCTTCTACACTGGACTATGGGGACAAATCAGAACCATTCTTGATGCAGCAGCAGGAGGGACATTTTTGGGGAAGACATATACAGATGCCTACGATGTATTAGAAAGAATGACTTACAACAATTACCAATGGGCATCGGAACGCTCATCAGTAAAACTTGCACCTAGAAAATTTGAGTTAGATACAATGACAGCAGTGCAAGCACAATTAGCCGTTTTATCCAAGAAGATTGATGGTTTTATCCAAGCTCAACCAGTCAATATGATTAACAACTCAGAGATTTTCTGTATCATTTGTGGGGGAGAGCATTCGTATGAAAATTGTCCGTCCAATTCAGAGTCAGCATGCTATGTGGGTAACAATTGAAACAATCAAGGGTATAATCCCTACTCCAACAGCTATAATCCCGGATGGCGAAACCATCCTAACTTTTCATGGAGCAATAATCAGCACGTTGGACAGGGATCAAACAATGCCAAAAATCAGCAAAACTCGCCAGGGTTTCAGGGTCAACAAAAACAACCACCAACGGACAATAAGCCATCATTAGAAGAGACGTTGTCGCAGTTCATGAGCCAGACAACTGCATCTATTCGAAACCTGGAAACCCAAATGGCTCAATTAGCTCAAGATAGGCAGCACAGACCTCCTGGCTCACTCCCAAGTGACACTGAAAACCCAAGGACCAATCATAACGAACACTGCAAAGCAATCACTCTGAGAAATGGTAGAGAACTCAAAGAGCCTAGCAGAACACAAGTTCGAGTTAAGGATCCCAAGGAAGCTCAAGACAAACCTGAAGACTCTGAGCTAAACAAAGAAAATGAAGTGGAAAAGGAGAGCGAGGAGAAAGATGTACCTAATCTACCGGAAATCAAACCTCCACCACCATTTCCTCAAAGGTTCCAACAACAAAGGAAGAATGATCAATTCAGAAAATTCCTTGATATCCTGAAACAACTTCACATCAACATTCCATTAGTTGAAGCATTCGAGCAGATGCCAAATTACGTCAAATTCATGAAGGATGTACTATCACGAAAGAAAAGATTAGGAGAATTTGAAACTGTAGCTCTCACCGAAGAATGCAGTGCAATTTTTCAGAATAAGCTCCCGCCTAAACTCAAGGATCCTGGCGGTTTTACCATTCCATGTAACATTAGCGACAAGTACGTGGGACAAGCATTATGCGACTTAGGGGCTAGCATCAGTCTCATGCCCAAATCCGTCTTTCAAAAATTGGGAATTGGGGAAGCAAGGCCAACTACGGTAACTCTTCAATTAGCAGATCGGTCCATTACATACCCCGAAGGAAAAATTGAAAACGTTCTGGTAAAAGTAGATAAGTTTATCTTCCCTGTTGATTTTATTGTGTTAGACTATGAAGCACATTCGAATGTACCCATCATTTTGGGTAGGCCATTCTTAGCCACTGGAAGAGCATTAATTGATGTACAGAAAGGTGAATTAACCATGAGGGTGCAGGACGAGAAGATTACATTCAATGTGTTCCAAGCCATGAAACATCCCGACGACGAGGAAGAATGTTCATCAGTATGCATGATCGACTCATTGGTCGCTAAGACCTTTGAAATGTCTATGTAGCGAGACCAGTTGGAAGCAGCCCTAATGTTGGATCCTGAGGAGATAGATAATAAAGAAGTTGTACAAAGCGTGACATTCTTACAAGCAAATTCGCGAGTCAATAGCCCAGTCAACAAGATTGAAGGGTTGGAACTACCCACTTACAAGCCTCATCGACCATCAATCGAAGAACCACCCTCGCTGGACTTGAAGCCACTGCCAGCACATCTGCAATATGAATATTTGGGGGAATCATCTACATTGCCAGTAATCATCTCTGCATATCTCTCTTAAACCCAAAAAGAGAAATTACTGAGAGTCCTACGAAATCATATACGAGCCATTGGGTGGACTATTGCAGACATTAAGGGGATTAGTCCTGCATTTTGCATGCACAAGATCATACTCGATGATGAGAACAAGGGATCAGTCGAACATCAAAGAAGACTAAATCCAATCATGAAAGAGTTAGTCAAAAAGGAAATCATCAAGTGGTTGGATTCAGGAATTATCTTCCCTATTTCAGACAGTAGATGGGTTAGCCCAGTTCAGTGTGTTCCCAAGAAAGGTGGTATGACAGTAGTGAAAAATCAAAACAATGAATTAATCCCGTCAAGAACTGTCACAGGATGGCGCGTGTGCATGGATTACCGAAAACTGAACAAAGCTACAAGAAAAGATCACTTCCCGCTACCATTCATAGATCAGATGTTAGATAGATTAGCAGGAAGGGCTTATTTTTGTTTTCTAGACGGATTTTCGGGATATAATCAGATTTTCATCGCACCAGCGGATCAAGAAAAGACTACTTTCACATGCCCCTATGGCATATTTGCTTTTAGACGGATGCCTTTTGGATTATGCAACGCACCCGCCACGTTTCAACGTTGCATGATGGCAATCTTCACGGACATGATAGAGAAATTTCTCGAAGTCTTCATGGATGACTTTTCTGTGTTTGGGGATTCGTATGATGAATGTCTTGATAACTTAGCCAAGGTTTTGCGCAGGTGCGAAGAAACTAACTTGGTACTAAACTGGGAAAAGTGTCACTTCATGGTACAAGAAGGAATAGTTCTGGGACACAAAGTATCCAGCAAAGGCATTGAAGTGGACAGAGCAAAGATATAGACGATAGAGAAACTCCCTCCGCCTACGTCAGTCAAGGGAATTCGTAGTTTCCTGGGACATGCCAGATTCTATCGACGTTTTATTAAGGATTTCTCTAAAATCTCTAAACCTTTGTGTAATTTCCTTGAAAAAGATGCTAAGTTTATTTTTGATGATTTGTGTATGCAGGCTTTCCAGACATTGAAAGAAAAGTTTGTGACAGCCCCAATAATAGTAGCTCCAGATTGGAATCTTCCATTTGAAGTGATGTGTGACGCAAGTGATGTCGCACTTGGAGCTGTTCTTGGACAGAAAAAGAATAAGATCTTCCACTCAATATACTACGCAAACAAAACTCTCACTGATGCTCAAGTGAATTACACCGTGACTGAAAAAGAATTGCTGGCAGTAGTGTTTGCTTTTGACAAGTTCCGAGCGTATCTGGTAGGAACAAAGGTGATAGTATATACAGACCACTCCGCAATCCGATATTTGATTGAGAAGAAGGATGTTAAGCCAAGGCTAATTCGATGGGTGCTCTTGTTGCAAGGGTTTGATCTCGAGATAAAGGATAGGAAAGGAACCGAGAATCAAGTTGCTGATCACTTGTCCAAATATATCTTGAATAATCATCCACAACAGCTAGGCAGTATTTCTTTCCACCATTGCTGACTGGATCAATGGGTCCAAATAAGTCCATGTGTAACAGCTCCAAGATCCTTTCAGAAGATTGGTGCTTCTTGCTTTTGAATGATGACTTGATTTGTTTACCCTTCTGACAGGCGTCACAGAGCTTATCTTTGCTCATGACTGTTTTAGGAATCCCTTCTACCAAATCATTCTTGATTAATCTGTTGATGGTCTTGAAGTTTAAATGATTCATCCTCTTGTGCCATAGCCAACTAACTTCACTTGGTGTAGAAGCCACCAAACAAACATTTGAATTCTTGTCAACAGAATTCCAGTCGACTATGTAGACATTCCCTTGTCGTCTTCCAGATAAAATTACCTTCTTTGTACCAATCTGTTCAACATAGCACTTATCTGTTGAGAAGATGACTGAATATCCTTTGTCACAAAATTGACTTATGCTCAGCAGGTTGTACTTTAGGCCCTTAACATATGAGACGTCAGCTATCTCAATGTTTCCTTTGATTATCCTTCCTTTAGCTACAATCTTGCCTTCTTTGCTGTCTCTAAATGTAACACTTGGACCATCCACAGCAACTGCATCAGTCAGCTCATGTATGTTTCCACACATGTGTCTTGAACATCCACTGTCCAAGTACCAAATCTTTTCTACTTTACTCCTACTCCTAATCCTAACCTACAAAACAAAAATAAAATTGTTTTAGGTACCCTTATTGAGAGGGTCCTGACGGATTAGTTCCACCTTTGACAACCCAAGATGTTGATGTCTTAGGCTTCTTAGGCTTCTGAGTTTTGACAGGAGCATGAACAGTTTCATTTTTATCATAGTTATCAGATAAGTCATGTTGATGATCAGTATGATAAGAATAATGTTCATAAGCAGGGTAAGGTGCATGATAAGCAGGATATGCATGCATTGGATGAGCAGGGTAAGGTGCTTAGTAACCTGGAAATTGAGGTGCATGATACATAGGAGGATATGCAGCAAGTTGCACATAATATGACTCATTTCCATACCAAGCATTTTGATTTTTCTTATTCTTATGCTTCTTTGGCTTACTAGTGGCTTGCTCATTTGAATTTGACTTAGTTTTACCAACAGTTTGATTCAGTTTAGCTTTATCAGCAGCCTTCTTAGGATTCTGCTGTTTGGTCTTACTAGTCTGATTTCCTACACTAGGCTCTTTGCTCTTTTTAGCCTTAGGAGATTTCTTCTCCTTTACCACTTTTTCAGGTGAAGTAGGTCTAGCAGTTTGAACATACAGAATGACCTTACTATTGTCAGTAGATATAAATTTTTCAGTATGATTCAATTCTTGCTTATCCTGTTCTAAAGGCATCTTCTGTTTACTAGACATGTGATTTGATGCAACAGATGATTTTTCATGAGACTCAATAATCTTTTCAAGTTCCATGATTTTTCCTTTATAAACTTCACATTTAGCTTTCAGAGATTCATGTTCTTGCTCAAGCTGTTTATATTCAGCTGATTCTTTTGGCTTTTCAGCTGAAAGTTTCAGTGAACTATTTTGCTCTTTTAGCAATATCATCTCTTCCTTAAGCTTTTTATATGCTTCAGCAATACCAGTATTGTTAAGCATCATTTGTTCAAATGAATTAAATAATTCATTGTCAAGAGGAGTTACCTCATCCTCAGAGTCATCAGATTCCTTTGCCATTAGGCAGATAAGAGCAGGGTTCTCTTCATCAGAAGACTCTTCATCAGAAGTGTCTGAGTCTGAATCAGATGAGTAGACAGTAGTCAGCTTCTCTGCTTTAGCCATCATTGCCTTGCCTTTCTGATGTTTTCTTTCTTTTCTGATTCTCTTCTCTTCCTCAGTGTACTTCTCTGCTTTTGGATATGGGCAGTCTCTAATGAAGTGTCCGAATTTCCTGCAGTTATAACACATTAGTTTTGCTTTATAATCATCTTTTTCTTGAGAAGAAGAGTTAGGTTTAGAAGTAGAGGCATTGTTGTATTTGTTCTTCATTTTTCTTTTGTAGAACTTCTTGAAATTGTTCATTAACAATGCGACATCTCCAGCAGTGTACTCCTTTTTGTTGAGCAGAGTGGCTTCATCAGATGAGTCCACTTCTTTGCTTTTCTGAGCTGGTCTTCTTTGATTTTCAGCAGCAACTAGGGCAGCTGTGGGTCCTGAAGTTGAGGTTTCTTCAATTCCCATTCTAGGCAGTTTATACTCATATGCCTTGAGTACTGAGAACAGCTCTGTAAGAGAGATTTTTTCCAAATCTCTTGATTCCTCCATTGCTGTCACCTTCATGTTGAATTTTGGAGGTAATGCCTTCAGTACTCTGATGGTTATCTCCTTGTCCGTGAAGGTTTTTCCAAGCTTTAAGACTTCATTCAATGTTCTGGTGAACCTGGTATCCATCTGATCTATGGTCTCTCCAGATTTCATCTTGAAATTATCCAGCTTTTCCAGAGCAACACTCAGCTGATGCTCTTTAATGGCGTCGTTTCCTTCGCTCATGTCTCTGACTTTATCCCACATCTCTTTTACAGTTTTGCAATGTTTGATTTTATCAAACCGATCATTGTCCAGGGCTTTAGTCATGATGAAACGGCCAATTTTATCCAGATTAAACAGCTTAATCTCTTCAGCTGTCATCTCTGTCAAATCCTTTTCCACAACCGTATCAACTTCATTGATCTTTATGGTATTTGTGAATTTGAATGGACCTTTAATGATACATGTGTACATGTTATCATTATAAGCAGCAAGGAAAATCTCCATTCTGATTTTCCAGTCATCAAATGACATACCAGCAATGTGGGGAACATGGCTGATACAGTCCATTTTTCAAAAAGTTTTTATTTTTCAAAAAGATGCTCTTTTGAAAGTTTTTGAAAACCTTTGAAAAACACTCGGATCAAGCTCGTTGATCAGGCAACTGATTCTAATGAACCACCTGCTCTGATACCACCTGCTCTTTTCAGTCTTCTGTCAGCAGACTAAGCTGATGAAGAACAGTAAGATGACTACGCTGATCAAGAATAAGTCTAGAACAGCAGAGTGACCACTCTTCTTATAAATACTTAGCTGTTTTTCAACAGAGTAGTTTTCTCAAGAGTTTACTTGCAGCGGATGTTTGAAAGTGTTTTTCACAAGTAGACTAAGTTCTTAAAAAGATTTTATCCCCAGTTTCAAAACTCCTTTTAAAATCTTTTAATCAATTCAAAGTGTTTGCTTATGCAGTTTGAAATATGCAAGAAAAACTTTAAATGCAAATCAACACAGAGAATTTTTATAGTGGTTATATGGATGTAAATCCTTTAGTCCACTCTTCCAGATCACTTAGATTCTGGGTTATACTATAATCACACAGATTACAATATGTCTCCACTTATACCTAAACAACAAATGAGAAGGCTATAAGCTCACAATAGGAGTTCACAAAGAAAACCTATCATCTAAAGTAGAATCACTCACAAAGATGGATTCTAACTTCGCACAACACTCAGCTAATACAAAACACTCAGATTGTATTTTTCTGTTTTCTTCAACTGGGTTTCTGTCAACAGATGACTTCCACCAGACGAGTGAGCTGTTCAAGCTTTTGAGACTTAGATGATTTCTGCTTCAAAGAATAATCTCAGATTGTTGTTGTGTTTTTCGCTTGTTGAAATCAGCTCTTTTTATACTTGAATTTGAAAATAAGACCGTTGAAGGAAATCAAATCTTCAAATCCATAGCCTTAGTCCGAAATCAGAACGGTAATCTGCTACAGTCCTTTCTATGCTGTACTTTCCTGTAGCTGCATTAAATGCACTATGCTGATATGAGGTTTTCTTCAATTATTTGCCATTACTACCCTTCTCTTTCAGCATTTATTACACCAGGTGCATTTATTACCGTTGGACTTCTCTCATGATCTATTCTACTCTGCTGATCGAAGCAACCCATCTGATAGGCACTCTGCTGATCAAATTCTGAACTAATCTGATTTGAGTCAGCTGATGGTCTACCCTTCTGTTTGCTGTTTCAGCGTGAGATCACTAGTCTTCTGGGCTTTGAAATTTGAACTCTTCTGATGTCTTCTTTACTTGTTCAAAATTCTTCTAAGGGAACTAAGCTTTCCATACTTAGCTGATTATGATGTTTTGGAAATCATCAAAACCTTCCCTTAATTACTTGTCTTCTTCGCACTTTAATAGTGTACGATTTAGTCCTTTGACTTGAGGTACTAGGACGAATTCGGTGCATGAAAGTGCGTACTTAGATCTAGGTATAGGCCACGTAGCTTGGTCATAACATGCCTAGGTTGGGTGCGTATGGACATGTACGCGAGTGGTTAGTGCCGATATGGAATCTATTGACTCACTGTAATGAGTGAGAGAATTTCCTATACGATTCTTAGATAATATATCCAAGGAATCTACGGCCGTAGTCGGTGACGGATTTGGAAAGGGGTTTCCAAATTTAGGAGTCACAATGGAATATTATCCTGAATTAGAAAGTATAGTTATCGAGACAAATTTAGAGGTGCCGATCAATTCACACACCCTAAGTCTTGATCGGGAATATTAGTCGATAGAAGGACCGTATGTACATGGTAATTATATGAGACGAGGTTCACAAGTATCAATTCACCTGAAGTTGGGCTTCATGGGCTTGTGGCTAGACATCGACCATGAAGTGTAGGTACTCCTGAGTTAATAGAGGACTTGACTATAGGAGTGGTCAATTAAAGGTTGTTTAATTGACCGGAGCAATTTATTGTTCATAAATTAAATCACGAGGAATTCGTGGGCCTGCTGCCAATTGATGGTGAACCCAGAGGGTCACACACAATACAATTGGACGGTGACTGTTTAAAAAGGGATACAAAAGAAATTAATTGATTTAAAGGTAATTAAATCAATTAAATGAATTAAAAGTATTTAATTCAAGTGGGACATTAATTAATTGGCTAACTTAATTAATTAAATACTTAATTGAGTTGCTAATTAATTATATAAAAGAAATAATGATTTAATTGAATTGGGCATTTAATTAAGTGATTAATTAAATGAAAGGCTTGCAAGACATGGGCCTTTAATTAAAAGCCCATAAGGAGTCTTGCAAAACCTAGGTCAAGAGGGAGTCTATAAAAGGGGTTCTACTTGAGATCAAAAAGCTAACACCAAAAGAAAAACCCTAGCCTCTCTATGACCTAGTAGTCGCCGCCCCCTTGTGCTAGAAACCCTAGCCGCCGCCGCCACCTGCTGCCGTGGGCTGCCCTAGTGCCGCCGCCCCTCTCCCTTTATTCCTCTGTGTTAGATCTTGATCTGTCAAGAGAATCTACACAACCCTGCAATAACAAACCTCATGAATCCAGTTCTGAGCCTAAGATCTTGAGGTGTTGCCAGAATCCAATTGGTGTGGACTAACTTTGGAGGTGAGACGTTTGGATCACTTCTGTGAACTAGATCCGAGTTCAGATTCAGAGTTGGAGTATTCCACCACCTTGCCTGTGGTGAGGTAAAATCGAAAACTCCCCTTGTTTAATTACTCTGTGCGTTTTTGTTTCTTGCTTGCGTATAAATAATATGGAGAATCTTATATGGGACCTTGGGTACTTCGAAAAAATTTAAATTCTGCACTTTCGTTGTTCTGACAATCGAGGCAACCCAACCACTATCCCAACAGTGGTATCAGAGCCAACTCCATCATTATTATACGAAAAGCCTGAACATAATGTGTTTTCACCGTATATGTTTAATTATGTATATGTAAACACGTGATAATTATGTTCTGTAAATTGATTCTTACTTGTTATGACTGGATCTATGATTGGGTCAAACTGCTTTTTTAGATCTTGTTGGATGAAGATGAAGATGAAGATGAAAGAAGTCAGAATTTAAGGGAAGGTTTTGATGATTTCCAAAACATCATAATCAGCTAAGTATGGAAAGCTTAGTTCCCTTAGAAAAATCTTTGAACAAGCAAAGAAGATATCAGAAGAGTTCAAAGACCAGAAGACTAGTGATCTCTTGCTGAAACAGCAAACAGAAGGGTAGGTCATCAGCCGAGTCAAATCAGATTAGTTCAGTATTTGATCAGCAGAGTACCTATCAGAAGGGTTGCTTCGATCAGCAGAGTGGAAGAGATCATGAGATCAGTTCAACGGTAATAAATGCACCTGGTGTAATAAATGCTGAAAGAGAAGGGTAGTAATGGCAAATGATTGAAGATATCCTCGGATCAGCAGAGTGCATTTAATGCAACATTTAATGTGATGGACAGAAAAGTACTGTACACTGTACGGTTTGCTGCAGAGAGCCGTTTCAGAAAGAACTGATGGATGGATTTGAATTGTGACTTGCCTTCAACGGTCATATTTTCATCTCCATGTATAAATAGAGCTGAATTTCAATCGAGCAAAACACACAACAACAATCAGAGATTTCGGTTTTGAAGCAGAATTTCTCTAAGTCTCAAAAAGCTCGAACAGCTCACTCGTCTGGTGGAAGTCATCTGTTGACAGACACCCAGTTGAAGAAAACAGAAAAACATTATCTGAGTGATTTTGTAATAGCTAAGTGTTGTGAGGAGTTGTGATCCATCTTTGTGAGTGATCAAACTTCGGAGAGTAGAATTTCTTAGTGATCTTCTATTGTGAGCTTATAGCCTTTTCATTAGTTGTCTAGGTATAAGTGGAGAAATATTGTAATCTGTGTGATTATAGTATAACCCAGAATCTAAGTGATCTGGAAGAGTGGACTAAAGGATTTTTATCCATATAACCACTATAAAAATTCTTTGTGTTATCTTGCATTTAAATTTCTTGCATATTTTCAAAGTTTGCATTTTAAACACTTTGAATTATTAAAAGATTTTTAAGGAGTTTCAAAACTGGGGATAAAATCTTTTTAAGAACTTAGTTTACTTGTGAAAAACACTTTCAAACAATCCGCTGCAAGTATACTCTTTGGAAAACTGTTTTGCTGAAAACAGCTAAGTATTTATAAGAAGAGTGGTCAGTCTGCTGTTCAAGATTTGTTCCCGAACAGATTAGTCTGCTTACTGTTCTTCATCAGCTTAGTCTGCTGACAGAAGACTGAAAAGTTTTTAAGTTCAAAATTTTCAGAGGTCTATTCACCCCCCCCCCCCTCTAGACCTCATCTGACCACTTGGGACCAACAAGTGGTATCAGAGCAGGTGGTTCATTAGAATCAGCTGCCTGATCAACGAGCTTGATCCAAGTGTTTTTCCAAAGGTTTTCAAAACTTTTCAAAAGAGCATCTTTTTGAAAAATAAAAACCTTTTGAAAAATGGATTGTATCAGCCATGTTCCCCACATTGCTGGTATGTCCTTTGAGGACTGGAAGATTAGAATGGAAATCTTTCTAGCAGCCTACAATGACAACATGTACACATGTATCATTAAAGGTCCATTCAGATTCACAAAGACCATCAAAATAAATGAAGTAGATACGATTGTGGAAAAAGACCTTCATGAGATGACTCCAGAAGAAATAAAGCTTTACAATCTAGATAAAGTTGGGAGATTCATCATGACTAAAGCCCTGGATAATGATCGGTTTGACAAGGTCAAACATTGCAAGACTGCAAAGGAGATGTGGGACAAAGTCAGAGACATGAGCGAAGGCAATGATGCAATAAAGGAGCATCAGCTCACTGTTGCCTTGGAGAAACTTGACAACTTCAAGATGAAGTCTGGAGAAACCATTGATCAGATGGATACCAGATTCACCAGAACTCTGAATGAAGTTTTAAAGTTGGGAAAAACCTTCACTGACAAAGAGATCACTGTCAGAGTACTAAAGGCCCTACCTCCAAAGTTCAACATGAAAGTGACAGCAATGGAAGAATCAAGGGATTTGGGAAAAATCTCTCTTACTGAGCTGTTCTCTGTACTCAAGGCTTTCCAGTATAAACTGCCTAGGATGGGAATTGAAGAAACCTCAACTTCAGGACCCACAGCTGCACTGGTTGCTGCTGAAAACACCAGAAGACCAGCACAGAAAAGCAAAGAAGTGGACTCATCTGATGAAGCCACTCTACTCAACAAAAAGGAGTACACTGCTGGAGATGTTGCACTGTTGATGAACAATTTCAAGAAGTTCTACAAAAGAAAAATGAAGAACAAATACAACAATGCTTCTACTTCTAAACCTAACTTTTCTTCTCAAGATAAAGATGACTATAAAGCAAAACTAATGTGTTACAACTGCAGGAAATTGGGACACTTCATCAAAGACTGCCCATATCCAAAAGCAGAAAAGTACACTGAAGAGGAGAAGAAAATGAGAAAAGAAAGAAAGCATCAGAGAGGCAAGGCAATGATGACGGAAGCAGAAAAGCTAGCTGCTGTCTACTCATCTGATTCAGATTCAGACTCGTCTGATGAAGAATCATCTGATGAAGAAAAACCTGCTCTCCTGTGCCTGATGGCAAAGGAATCTGATGACTCAGAGGAAGAGGTAACTCCTCAAGAAAATGAACTATTTAATTCTCTAGAGCAAATGATGTTAAATAATACTACTATTGCTGGAGAATTTGTCAAGCTTAAGGAAGAGATGAACTTGCTAAAAGAGCAAAATAGTTCACTGAAACTTCTAGCTGAAAAGCCAAAAGAATCAGTTGAATATAAACAGCTTGAGCAAGAACATGAGTCTCTGAAAGCTGAATGTGAGGTCTATAAAGGAAAAATCATGGAACTTGAGAAAATTATTGAGTCTCATGATAAGTCAACTGTTGCATCCTTGCATACATCTAGTAAACAGGAGACACCTTTAGAAAATGATAAACTAGAATTGAATCATACTGAAAAATTCATTTCTGCTGACAATAGTAAGGTCATTCTGTATGTTCAAACTTCAAAACCTACCTCATCTGAAAAAGTGGTAAAGGAGAAGAAATCTCCTAAGGCTAAAAAGAGCAAAGAGCCTAGTGTAGGAAAACAGACCAGTAAGCCTAAACAGAAGAGTCCTAGGAAGTCATCTGATAAGGCTAAAACTAATCAGACTAGTGATAAAGCTATGTCGTCTGTTAAAGAGCAAGCATCTAGTAAACCAAAGAAGCATAAGAACAAGAAAAATCAAAATGCTTGGTATGGAAATGAGTCATATTATGTGCAACCTATTGCATATCATCCTATGTATCATGCACCTCAATTTCCTAGTTACTATGCACCATATCCTGCTCATCCAATGCATGCATACCCTGCTTATCATGCACCTTACCCTGCTTATGAACATTATTCTTATCATACTGATCATCAACATGACTTATCTGATAACTATGGTAAAAATGAAGCTGTTCATGCTCCTGTTAAAACTCAAAAGCCTAAGAAGCCTAAGACATCAACATCTTGGGTTATCAAAGGTGGAACTAATCCTTCAGGACCATCTCAATAAGGGTACCTAAAACAATTTTATTTTTGTTTTGTAGGTTAGGATTAGGAGTAGGAGTAAAGTAGAGAAGATTTGGTACTTGGACAGTGGATGTTCAAGACACATGTGTGGAAACATACATGAACTGACTGATGCAGTTGCTGTGGATGGTCCAAGTGTTACATTTGGAGACAGCAAAGAAGGCAAGATTAAAGCTAAAGGAAGATTAATCAAGGGAAACATAGAGATATCTGACGTCTCATATGTTAAAGGCCTAAAGTATAATCTGCTGAGCATAAGTCAATTTTGTGACAAAGGATATTCAGTCATCTTCTCAACAGATAAGTGCTACGTTGAACAGATTGGTACAAAGAAGGTAATTTTATCTGGAAGACGACAAGGAAATGTCTATATAGTCGACTGGAATTCTGTTGACAAGAATTCAAGTGTTTGTTTGGTGGCATCTGCACCAAGTGAAGTCAGTTGGCTATGGCACAAGAGAATGAATCATTTAAACTTCAAGACCATAAACAGATTAATCAAGAATGATTTGGTAGAAGGGATTCCTAAAGCAGTCATGAGCAAAGACAAGCTCTGTTACGCATGTCAGAAGGGTAAACAAATCAAGTCATCCTTCAAAAACAAGAAGCATCAATCTTCTGAAAGAATATTGGAGCTACTACATATGGACTTATTTGGACCCATTGATCCAGTCAGCAATGGTGGAAAGAAATACTGCCTAGCTGTTGTGGATGATTATTCAAGATATACTTGGGTGATTTTCATGAAGAAGAAAAGTGAAACCAAGGAACATCTTACCAATCTGATGGAACTGATCCAGAATGAGAAGAGTATCAAAATATTGAAGATCAGATCAGATAGAGGGACAGAGTTTACAAACTCTACTGTTGAAGAGTATTGTAACATTAAAGGAATACATCATGAGTATTCAGCTGCAAGAACCCCTCAACAGAATGGTGTTGCTGAAAGGAGAAACAGGACACTAAAAGAAGCTGTCAGAACCATGATAGCTGAAGCTAAACTGCCAAAAAGATTTTGGGCAGAGGCAACAAATACAGCATGCTTTACCCAAAACAGATGTATGATCAACAAAAATCAGAACAAGACTCCATATGAAGTTTGGAATAACAGAAAACCAAACATTCATTACTTTAAGATTTTTGGTTGTAAATGTTTTGTATTGAATAATGGGAAAAATCACCTTACTGCATTTGCAGAAAAGGCTGATGAAGCTGTTTTTGTAGGATACTCTACTGTTAGTAAAGCCTACAGAGTGTTTAACAAAAGAACATTACTAATAGAAGAATCTATCCATGTAGTATTTGATGAGCCAAGTCAATCTTCTGAAAAGAATCAAAGTGTTAATCAAGATCTGTCTGCTGATTTACAGAAGTTGGACATTGGAAGAAATGAAGAATATGTTCCCATCATACTACCTAATCTAAGTTCAGCTGCTAACTCAAGTGCTGTTCAAAATCACAGTGCTGATTGTCTAACAGACGAGTTGATAACAGCTGACAGACCAGAGACTGTTCAACAGACTACAAATGTTCAACAGACTACTACTGGAACTCCAACAGTAGTGTTGCAAGATCAAGACAGAGGACAACATCCTGATCTACAGCCTGATCTTAGATGGCTCAAGAATCACCCACCTGAATCAGTAATTGGTGATCCTTTAGATAGAGTGAAAACAAGAAGAGCTGCTGCACAAGATGCTATGTTTGTCACATTTCTATCTCAAATAGAGCCTAAGCAAATTGAAGAAGCTCTAAATGATTCCTTCTGGATTGAAGCTATGCAAGAAGAGTTGAATCAATTTGAAAGAAATGAAGTCTGGTACTTAGTTCCTAGTCCAAGTCATCAAAGAGTCATTGGCACTAAGTGGGTATTCAGAAATAAGATGAATGAAGATGATATTGTTACCAGAAACAAGGCAAGACTAGTGGCCAAGGGTTATTGTCAAGATGAGTTTGGAACTTTCGGAGAAGGAACGGTTGATGCAACTTAACGAACTTGATGAGTTTAGATACATAGCCTATGAGAATGCCAAACTATACAAAGAGAGAACAAAGAAATGGCATGATAGGACTATTACAACTATGTTGTTTGAACCGGGTCAATTAGTGCTCCTTTTCAATTCTCGTCTCAAACTTTTTCCTAGAAAACTAAAATCTCGATGGTCTGGACCGTTTATCGTCATAAACACATTCCCACATGGTGCCGTAGAGATAGCCGAAGCTGAGACCGGAAGACAATTCAAAGTAAATGGTCAACGTCTCAAACATTACTTGGGTGGAGAAATTGTGAACGAAAAGACCTCGGTGGTCTTAGAATGAAGTAACATCAGTATCATGTCGAGCTAAGGACATAAAACTAAGCGCTTCTTGGGAGGAAACCCAAGCTTTTATTTGTTTTTGTTTTTGCGGTTTTTTTTGTTTTGTTTTGTTTTGTTCTAGTCTTGGTGTGATCTGTGGTTGTGTTTTTGTCGTATTTTGCAGGCATGTCGAGGTGAAAAGGAACACGTTGATGAATCAGTACAAGACAGGGCCTCAATTAGCGTCAAACAAACAAAAAAAAAAAAAAAAAAACTCTCCGCCCCAGCGAAATAGCTGCTGGAAATTTAAGCTAATTCTTCCGTATTTCTCCGCCCCAGCGCAAGATATCTCCGCCCCAGCAAAGTAGACTCTGGAATTTTAAGTTAACTCTTATCACCCAACCACCTATCTTCTTCACCTCAACCAATCTACCCCAACCACCAAATCGACCGCCACCATCTCCACCTCTAGACTGAAGCTACAGCTCGGGAATAACCACTAGTGATAGGCCAAAAATAGGGGGATTTCATCTAACATAGAAGGAGCGCATCATAGGGACTAGTCATCGTAAGACTAAGCCGCGCCCAAACCACCACCGCGCCACCACCAGTTCTCCACGACCTGCCCTCTCCAATCCCCACCTCGAGCAGCGCAGCCTCACCCCACCCAGCCGCGACTGAGCCCCGAACCGCCGTGCGACCTGCCCCCTCACACAACCCCAGATCTGCCGCACCCTTCTCCTCCCCAATCATCCGACCACTTATCTTCTCCAAACATGTTTCCCGTCGCAACATAGCCGCCGAAACCCAACCACCACCGCGCCGCCTTCATCTCCTCTCCCCACGCACACCCTTCTCCATCGCACAACAGACGCGACCGAAACCCAACCACCACAGCGAGCACCACTGAATATCCGCGCGACCTGCCCCCTTCTCAGCCACAAATCCGCCGTCCCTTGCCCAAAATAACCATCTCCTTCGCATCGAAACCCTAACTCCGCCGCCCCTTGCACTAAACCGCCACTAAACGAAACCCTAACGCCACCACATCACCTCTATCTCAGTTGGGCAGCTCTCAAGGGTCGGTAACAATTGATTCTTGCCTTTCTTGGTTTGATTCTTGAATTTTGATCTCTCTTGATAGTTAGAGGGCATGTTATGCTATTATTGGATTTTTGTTTATGATTATTTGAGGATTGTGGAGGAACGGGTTCTTGAACGGAGTGTCGATAATTGGATTGTTGCTTGATTGTGTGAGTAGTTGAGATTGATTTTATTTTCCTTTTGGTGTGATACTTGTGGATTGATTACCAAATGGCACCACAAAGTCGAACGGTCCACAAGAAACCCTCTGTGAACAAATTCGAGATAGCGACCATATCCACGAAATAGCTTAGTGATGCTAGAGATAAACATGGGCAGACGGATGAGTTTGATAGCAGAAGGTTTGTTTACCCGAAAGCTCAAAAGAAATTTAGTTGCAGAGCCGAGGTGTCCAACGGCCACCAATACCACCTTTCCCAACTATGGTTGATTTCGAGATGGGCTACACCGATATGACTGATGATGCTTAGGATGGCAAAACATGCAGGAGATCGCCAGACACCGCCTCGTAGGGACGTATTCTTCTTACTGATCTCTATTATATTTTGTTGGTGGTTTTATTACTGTCGGCATATGCATATTCTCGTCTTTCCTGTGTGGTTAATCTGGCATGTTTCGACTCGTGTGTTTATATCACAGTGAGGACACTGTTTGTTCTAAGTTTGGGGGGATCGCATTTACTTCATGCATGCTAGGTCGACTTTGACTTTATTTTTTTCGAAATTTTATGTGTTTTTGAACGTTTTTCCTGCACATTTTAACCACGAATACATAATCGAGAATTTAGGATGACGCTAGAGAATTATAGTTAGAATAGAGCTTAAGAAATCTTTCCCTGCCTACCTAGTCTCTAGATTCGAGGGTTAAAGTGCTAAAGGTCTAAGTGATAGTTTTGCCTAAGTTCGGGGGGAAGGATAACTTTAACAAGAACCAAATGAAGCAAATGATTGAAAAACTATAAGTTAAATTCAAATAAAACAACCTCACTTGTATGAGACCTGAAAAATCTCATCGCTTGAGACTTATACTTGCACTCCTCTAACTTGACTGCGATAAGATGAACGATATATGGGTGCTTTGATTTAATTATTCGGCACTCCTCTATTTTGACTGCTTCTTTAGAACGAGTTATGAGTGTGAGTGGTGCTAAATATTACAAAAAAAAAAAAAAAAAAAAAAAAAAAAAAAAAAAAAAGAGAAGAAGAAAAAGAAAAAGAAAAATTTTGCTAAGTGAAAGTTCGAACTTAAAGGAGTCAATAACTTCGACTGAAAGCTTTTCTAGAACCTAGCGATTGGTATGATAACCCAAGAAAATAGAGAATTTGTTTGGCAAGCAAGGAATTCATGCAATTAGGCTCAATGATTTCGAAGCTATTGTGATCTGGGTGATTCCGACATTCTCGTATTATGTATACACACACACACAAGCAGGAATTACATGATAAAGTGCATAACATTTTGAAAATTTTGGTGTGGAGTTTAACTTTGAATGCATGATGATAAATGTTTGAAGTTGGTTAGAATTGTTTTGAAAATAGTGTCATTACTCGAGGACGAGCAACAATTTAAGTTTGGGGGTGTGATAACTCTGTGAAAATAGAGTTATTGCGTATACTTTTTAGGCTTAAATGAATGTTTTTTCAAGAATAATTGTGAGTCGTTTGGGATTTTATTGCATATTTTACTTTTTAGAGTCGATTCACGAATTTAATCATGTTTTGAGAATAATCCTTGATTTTTGGTACTAATTCGATTTATTCCCTTGTAGGAGATGAAATGAGCCAACAAAGTTTGCTATCAATTGAGAAGGAGCAATTTCATATCTTGAAGGTGTAAAAGGATACAAAGGCATAAGATCAAGGGCTGAAAGTGCAAATAGAGTCCAATTTTGGTGAAATTGTAGTATATGCGGCAGAGACACATTTTAAGCACTAATGGGCTGGCAGCCCATTTGAAGAAGATGGAAGATTTAATAGAATCCTACCACACGAAGGACTCTGAAGGAAGAAATAAAAAAGGCAAAAGGAGAAGAAAAAAAAACACACACCATATTATTAGAGAAAAAAAGGAGACACGCGAGATCCAAGGAGATACAAGCACTCATCACACTTTTTGCTAATTCCATTATTTCTTTACTAGAGAAGACCATGAACTCTTTTATTGTTTATTTTGTTAATTTTAGCATGAACTAATTTCGTTTTGTCTAGGGTTTTTACGGATCCATGTTATGCGAATAATGTTTTAGTTTCTTTTCTAGTTTTAATTTAGTGATTTTCAATTTTTATTGTCGATATTCGTTTATCTAATTTTGTGCTAATTTACTGTCAAATTGACTGGCCACCTATTTGATTGTTTACTTTTCTTGATTGAACCTGGGAAGGGAATATTAAGAATAGAAGAGAAATTAGGTAGTGGGTTGTATGTTAGCATAGGAATATACCCAACACGCCCATATCCAAGTTAGGTCGTATGATTCATGCATGTTATTAATTCTACTAACTTAGGAATAAGAATAGTAAGTTAATTGCATAGGTTCTTAGGTGATTCGGATGACACTTAAGGATAGAAGTGAACCCTAGGATAGCGAATAAGAATCACTAGTTAAAATTAGGGAGTTAATTAACATTAAGAGCATAACATTGGTGAAATTTAACTCTAGACTCTTGTCTCATTGATTGTCTTATTAAGCATTTTAATCATCATCTTAGATTAAGTATTTTTATAGTTTTAGTAGTTAGTTAATCAACAAACAAACAATATTTTAGCCTAGTTGAATTAGAATAAGAATTAAGGTAGGGAATTTGGTACAATTTTTAGTTTCAAGTCCTCGTGGGTTCGACACTCAACTTACTCTTTATTACGTTTGCGATACGTGCACTTGCGTTTATTTGCGTGTGTAAAATCCGCAACATAGCTTCTTTCAGAGTTCTGTTTCTCCTTTCAGCAACTCCATTCTTTTGAGGGGTTCTGGCAGCAGAGTACTCATGGTTGATTCCTTTGACATTACAATACTCTTCAACAGTAGAGTTTGTAAATTCAGTCCCTCTATCTGATCTGATCTTCAGTATTTTAATACACTTTTTGTTCTGAATTAGCTCCATCAGATTTGTAAGATGCTCATTGGTTTCACTTTTCTTCTTCATGAAAATCACCCAAATGTATCTTGAATAATCATCCACAACAGCTAGGCAGTACTTCTTTCCACCATTGCTGATTGGATCAATGGGTCCAAATAAATCCATGTGTAGCAGCTCCAAGATCCTTTCAGATGATTGGTGTTTCTTGCTTTTGAATGATGACTTGATTTGTTTACCCTTCTGACATGCGTCACAAAGCTTATCTTTGCTCATGATTGTCTTTGGAATTCCTTCTACCAGATCATTCTTGATAAGTCTGTTCATGGTCTTGAAATTTACATGATTCATTCTTTTGTGCCACAGCCAACTGACTTCACTTGGTGTTGATGCCACCAAACAAATACTTGAACTCTTGTCAACAGAATTCCAGTCCACTGTGTAGACATTCCCTTGTCGTCTTCCAGATAAAATAACCTTCTTTGTACCAATCTGTTCAACGTAGCACTTATCTGTTGAGAAGATGGCTGAATATCCTTTGTCACAAAATTGACTTATGCTCAGCAAATTGTATTCGAGGCCTTTAACATAAGAGACGTCAGATATCTCAATGTTACCTTTGCTCAGCTTTCCACTTGCTACAATCTTGCCTTCCTTGCTGTCTCCAAAAGTGACTTTCGGACCATCCACAGCAACAGCATCAGTCAGCTCATGTATATTTCCACACATGTGTCTTGAACAGCCACTGTCCAAGTACCAAGTCTTCTCTACTTTACTCCTACTCCTAATCCTAACCTACAAAACAAGATAAAATTGTTTTAGGTACCCTTATTGAGATGGTCCTGAAGGATTAGTTCCACCCTTGACAACCCAAGATGTTGAAGTCTTAGGCTTCTTAGGTTTCTGAGTTTCAACAGGAGCATGAACAGTTTTGCCTTTATCACGTTCATCAGATTTGCTATGTTGTTGATAATCAGCATGATAAGGATAATGTTCATAAGCAGAATAAGATGCATGATAAGCAGGATATGCATGCATTGGATGAGCAGGATATGGTGCTTAGTAAGTTGGAAATTGAGGTGCATGGTACATAGGAGGATATGCAGCAGGTTGCACATAATAAGATTCATTTCCATACCAAGCATTTTGATTTTTCTTGTTCTTATGGTTTACTGGATGCTTGCTCATTAACAGACAACTTAGTTTTACTAGTCTGATTGGTTTTAGCCTTATCAGAAGACTTCTGTTTGGAATTACCAGTCTGTTTTCCTACACTAGGCTCTTTGCTGTTTTTAGCCTTAGGAGTTTTCGTCTCCTTTAACACTTTCTCAGGTGAAGCAGTTTTAGTAGTCTGAACATACAAATTGACCTTACTATTGTCAGCTGATACACATTTTTCAGTATGGTTCAGTTCTAACTTATCCTGTTCTAAAGGTGTCTTCTGTTTACTAGAGATAAGAGTGGATGCAACAGATGACTTTTCATGAGACTCAATTGACTTTTCATGTTCCATGATTTTTCCTTTAAGGACTTCACATTCAGCTTTCAGAGATTCATTCTCTTGCTCAAGCAGTTTATACTCTGCTGATTCTTTTGGCTTTTCAGCTTTAAGTTTCAGTGAGTTGTTTTACTCTCTTAGCAATATCATCTCTTCCTTAAGCTTACTAAATGCTTCTGCAATAGTAGTATTGTTTAGCATCATTTGTTCAAATGAATTGAATAATTTATTATCAAGAGGAGTTACCTCATCATCCTCAGAGTCATCAGATTCCTTGGCCATCAGGCAGAGAAGTGCAGAACTCTCTTCTTCAGAAGACTCTTCATCAGAAGTGTCTGAATCCGAATCTGATGAGTAGATAGTAGCTAGCTTTTCAGCTTCTGCTAACAGCACCTTGCCTTTCTGATGCTTTCTTTCTTTTCTGATTCTCTTTTCCTCTTCTGTATACTTCACAGCTTTTGGATATGGGCAATCTCTGATGAAATGTCCCAATTTCCTGCAATTATAACACATCATTTTGGATTTAAAAGAATCCCTATCTTGAGAAGAAGAAGTAGGGTTAGAAGCAGAAGCATTGTTATATTTGTTCTTCATTTTTCTTTTGTAGAACTTCTTGAAGTTGTTTATCAGCAATGCGACGTCTCCAGCTGTGTACTCATTTTTGTTGAGTAATGTGGCTTCATCAGATGAGTCCACTTCTTTACTTTTGTAGGCTGGTCTTCTGTGATTTTCAGCAGCAACCAGGGCAGCTGTAGGACTTGAAGTTGAGGTTTCTTCAATACCCATTCTTGCCAGTTTATACTCATATGCCCTGAGTACTGAGAACAACTCGGTGAGTGAGATCTTTCCCAAATCTCTTGACTCTTCCATGGTTGTCACCTTCATGTTGAACTTTGGAGGTAGAGCCTTCAGCACTCGGACGGTTGTCTCCTGGTCTGTGAATGTTTTTCCAAGCTTTAGAACTTCATTCAGTGTCCTTGTAAACCTTGTATCCATTTGGTCAATGGTTTCAAAAGACTTCATCTTGAAGTTATCCAGCTTTTCCAGAGCAACACTCAGCTGATACTCTTTGATGGCGTTGTTTCCTTTGCTCATATCACGAACCTTATCCCACATTTCTTTGGCAGTCTTGCAATGCTTGACTTTGTCAAATATGTCATTGTCTAGGGCATTGGTCATGATGAAGCGGCCAACTTTGTCCAGGTTGAACAGTTTTATTTCTTCAGCTGTCATTTCGTGTAAATCTTTTTCCACCACTATATCAACTTCATCAACCTTGATAGTCTTGGTGAATTTGAATAGACCTTTGATGATACATGTGTACATGTTATCATTTTAGGTAGCTAAGAAGATCTCCATCCTGATCTTCCAATCTTCAAAACTCATACCGGCTATGTGGGGAACATGGCTGATACAATCCATTTTCAAAAAGTTTTTGGTTTTCAAAAAAATGTTCTTTTGAAAAAGTTTGAAAACCTTTGAAAAACACTCGGATCAAGCTCGTTGATCAGGCAACTGATTCTAATGAACCACCTGCTCTGATACCACTTGTTGGTCCCAAGTGGTCAGATGAGGTCTAGAGGGGGGGGGGTGAATAGACCTCTTCAAATTTTTAAACAAAATCTTAACTTTAAAATTGTTGCTCAAACGTAAGAAGACTAAGCTGTTACAGAACAGTAAGCTTGCAAGGCTGATCGCGAACAAATCTTTGAACAACTTTGTTGACCACTAGTCTGATAGTCACTTAGCTGATTTTAGTCAAAATCAGTTTTAATACCAGAATACTTGCAGCGCATTTATAAAGTGTTTTTCACAAGTATACTTAGTAGTTTGAAAATTTTATCCCCAATTTTATAAACTCCTTTAAATCTTTTTCAAACAGTTTATTAGGTGTTTTATGCAATCTGAAAATATGCAAGTAAAATGCGAGATAAAAACACAAGGATTTTTATAGTGGTTATATGGATGTAAATATCCTTTAATCCACTCTTTCAAGTCACAAATATATTGGGTTATACTAAAAATACACAGTAATCAGTATACTCCACCTACGCCAAAACAACAAATGAATCTGGCCGTAAGCTCACAATAGGAAATCACAAACAAGACCTATTCTACAGAGTTTTATCACTTCACACAGATGGATAAACACTCCTCACAACATTCTAACAGTTTTCACTCAGAAAAATGTATCTCTCTTTGATCTTCAGCTTCAGCTTAAGTCAACAAATGACAAGGCTGATGAGTGAGCTGTTCTTGAGCTTTTGAGACATAGAAAATATTTTGCTTCGAAATCAATCTCTCAGTTGTTGTGTTGTTGCTTGTTTTCTCTTCGTCTATTCAGCTATTTATACTTACTCATTTGAATTATGTCCGTTGAAGAGAGACACAATTCAAATTTCTCGATTTCTGTTCCTTAATTTCCGCGAACGGCTCTCTGCACGGTGACAGTACTGCAAACTGTACTTTCTGTCAGACAGCATTAAATGCACTGAGCTGATACAAGTTATTTCTTCAATCATTTGTCATTAATAGCCTCGGACTTCAGCATTTATTACTCCAGTGGCATTTATTACCGTTGGGACGACTTCTTGATCCTTTCTACTTGGCTGATGAGATTACAAGTCTGATGATGAACAAAGCTGATCTCAAATTTGAACAAATCTGATTTGAGTCGGCTGATTTCCACCAGTCTGATTTCTTCCCTTCAGCAGATCAGTAGTCTTCTGGACCTTGAATATTTGACCCTTCTGATTTGTCTTCATACTTGGTCAAAATTCTTCTAAGGGATTTCAACTAAGTTTTCCTTACTTAGCTGATCTTGATGAGTTTTGGAAATCATCAAAACCTCCCTTAATTTCTCTAACCTCAGTGCACTCTTATCTTCATCTTTATCCAACAATTTCTGACTTGATTTGACGAAAAGGCATTAAATTAAAAATATAGTAATACATTTCATTAGCATCAGCAATAATCTACACATGATGCTTAAACTTAAGAAAATCATTTAATTAATAATATAAATGTTAACCATTATAGCTATATCAATAAAACACAAATTTATAGTGTATCCTTATAAAACTATAATATGTTTATCAGGGTTATTTCCGATAAAAATTTATACGTAAAATAAAATAACGCTCGGGCTAAAACGATATTTTCCTTAGAGTCAACGAATTTATTCTCGCTTAAGCGGTATATCTCGGAGCGAGGAGCAGAAAAATTCAGGATCGAAATTTGAAATTTTTGTCGATATTATCGAACTCTGAAAATGTCTCATTGCGAACATTTGTCTAACAGGTCTAATCGACCTCAATATGAAGAAAATGTCAACAGCGGAACCCCAAATACTGATGAGATTTCTTCCGAAAGTGAGGGTTCCGAGGACGGAAATCCCGCCGTAGAGGACTTAGACTATACTGAAAAAGGGATTGTTGATGAGTTCTTTGTAGAAATAATATCCGATGAAGAAATGGCAACCAAGGCAAATAAAAAGGGAAAGAATACTCGGCCCCATGTTTTGAACCCCCTAAAGCTTTGGCCCTCAAAATTCGATAAGACTAATTTGGAAGAACTGCGATGGGATTATGGTCGTTAATTTTCTGCAGATTTTGAGATAATTATTCCTACTGCCGAGGATAGAATTAATACTCCTCCACCTAATTGCCGAGCTTTTTATACTTCACATCTTGATTATGGTCTACGATATCCTTTTTCAGCTTTGTTACTTGAGATCCTCGAAACATACCACGTTTCCTTGACCCAATTGGTTCCCAATTCTATTGCTTTTATTATAGCATTTTCTGTCTTTTTTTCATTTATTCCGTATCAATGTGTCGTTTAAATCCAACCGAGGATACTATTACTTCTGTCAAAGGCCTGGTTTGACCATTCTTGAAAATGCAATTTCCAGCAACAGCCAAGAATGGAAAAAGAGATATTTCTTTGTTAGACCCCCAACAATCAAGGTGGTTGGAGATGAAGGACCTGTATTGCACCCATACGAGTGGGGTTACGACCAAAACTGGGTATTAGGTGGTCGGAGAGTATATGGAAATGTTATTCCTGATGACATATTTTCGTCAAATTTGATGGACGAATTGAGGGATAACAAGTATATGTCTGCAAACATAATTGGGGAAGCATTTCTTCGAAAATCGGGATTGAGCTGTTTCAACTTTCCTACACCAATAGACAATCAATCTCAAGGTATGTTGATTCTCATTTTATTACTCTTGCAAACTTTTTTTTCATGTTAAATAACTATTTTAATCATGCTAATTATATTATTCCTTATTTTTGTTTTCAATTGATGCGTTGTATATATATGTTATTATCGATCATGTCCTTCAGCCTTTAAAAACACTTGATTTTCTTCACGAATACCAAATGTTTATTCCCGACTTGGTAAATATTTTTCGCTCCGACCAAATACTGCAATGCTTAAGAACTATTTATCGATCAGCTAGATTGTATTGTTATCGACCGTGTTATTCAACCTTTACAAAACAATGTTAACTGGCCTATTGAGTTGTCAGATTTTTGTAAGCATCGTATCATCCTCGTTCGAATTAATTAAATAATAATAATCATATTGGGAGCAATTATGGTATTAAACTGCCGATACTCTTTGATTGGGAAGATTGTCATCTCGACATCAAAGAAATCTTCCAATAAAATGCCAATAGAACAGAGAAAATCAAGGAAAAGAAGAAATATGCAAATCTTAGATCTTGATGAAGAAGAAGATCGATATGTTGAAGCTGTTGAACATACTAACTTATACCATGCTCATCAAACTCAAACAACGGTCAAGGATTTACACCAATGGGGTTGAGAAATCAATTCGGCGTTCTTGGTTGCAAAACTTGGCTAGAGCGAAATATTAATGGATCGCAAGCAAGGAGGACCAGACACTTGTTCGATAAAAATGGGGAATATCTCACCCAAGTTGGATCTTTGAGTCGTGAAGCTTCCTTAGCTGATATGATCGAACATCACGTGGAAGGAAAACGGGCTGCAGGTTATTCGCAAGAGGATTCTCTTGTTTCTGATGCAAAGGAACACGTCATGGACACATCTATCAGACTGCTTCTTTCTACTGTGTTTGTCAAAGATATCCAGCGCACTATTGATCAAGGACATCTTGAACAGCTTGCTAGAGCAGCTCATGCTCATGAAATGGTAAAAATTATTACTTTGTAAATGTTTACAATATATAAATTATTCCTGACATTGTTTATTTAACTATGCTTAGACAGGGAGTATACTGGTGTCAGCATTGTACAATACAGCCCTTCACGCAGGACATTTAAAGTTCTTGGAGGAGAAGAACCAGATAATCTCAAGAAGGAACAACAAACTAGAAAATAAGATCAGAGATATGGAACGTTATCAGAGTCACAGCAATCCTAACTTAGAGACAGATAATCCTCATATTGTTGATTCTATAATGAACGCATCTCATTATGAAGAATAAATTGAAAATTTATCTCGTGAGTTGGAGAATCAGCAAATATAGTACTTCTATTAGTACTTTAGAGGCAAGAAATAAAGCTTTACGCTCACAATTAAAGTTGAAGTCTGAGGATGCAATCATCTACGAAGCTATGCACGAAGTTCAAGCTGAGAACGGTGAGTCCATTGTTCGGGATTTCCTCAAATCACCCATATTTTCTGCAATTATTACTAATAAGATTGGAGGTCTATTGCTGAGTTCATTTTACAAAGGAGTTGATCAGCTCATTGAAAATGGGATAATCCCAAATATGCGTAAAGAGTATCACAATGTGATGGACATACAAAAAGATAGGAAACTCCAAGAATATCCAGATGATGCTTTCCCACAAGTTGAACATGAAAATCATTGTTTAGCACATTTGGTGGAAGAGTTTAGAGATGGGATAGTGCCCTGCAAGCCAATATATTTAGCTTGTATTGGAACTATCATTATCTTTCTTTAGTATAAATGTAATAATACGCACGTTTATTTATATGTGTATAAGGATAAACATTGGCCAACTTCATCTCTCGCGAATACATTTAAGCGATTGGATGAAACCCTTAGATTACATTAGACTATGGGACGATTCACTTCAGTACTGAGTGCAATCATGAAACAGTCTCAAAGGTCGTAATCTTAAAAATGTTCCAAGTCATAGATTCCGAACGAGAAGGGGTATCGTAGGAATCGCTAAGACTTGTACGAGTATGCATGATTCACATGGAGTGAATTTGTAGCGTTTCATGAGCAAGGCATTTGAGGCCAGTGCATATGAGTAGGTGGTTCAATGGAAGATTGAACGCATCGAACGACCCGAACAGAGAAACCCATTGTGGAAGCGCATGTCGCATATCGGTGATGGGATGTTTCTCAAGGATTATTGTTGGTCCCAAGTGGTCAGATGAGGTCTAGAGGGGGGGGGGGTGAATAGACCTCTGAAAATTTTAGACTTAAAAACTTAGTCTTCTGTCAGCAGACTAAGCTGATGAAGAACAGTAAGATGACTACGCTGGTCAAGAATAAGTCTAGAACAGCAGAGTGACCACTCTTCTTATAAATACTTAGTTGTTTTTCAACAGAGTAGTTTTCTCAAGAGTTTACTTGCAGCGGATGTTTGAAAGTGTTTTTCACAAGTAGACTAAGTCCTTAAAAAGATTTTATCCCCATTTTCAAAACTCCTTTTAAAATCTTTTAATCAATTCAAAGTGTTTGCTTATGCAGTTTGAAATATGCAAGAAAAACTTTAAATGCAAATCAACACAGAGAATTTTTATAGTGGTTATATGGATGTAAATCCTTTAGTCCACTCTTCCAGATCACTTAGATTCTGGGTTATACTATAATCACACAGATTACAATATGTCTCCACTTATACCTAAACAACAAATGAGAAGGCTATAAGCTCACAATAGGAGTTCACAAAGAAAACCTATCCTCTAAAGTAGAATCACTCACAAAGATGGATTCTAACTTCACACAACACTCAGCTAATACAAAACACTCAGATTGTATTTTTCTGTTTTCTTCAACTGGGTTTCTGTCAACAGATGACTTCCACCAGACGAGTGAGCTGTTCAAGCTTTTGAGACTTAGATGATTTCTGTTTCAAAGAATAATCTCAGATTGTTGTTGTGTTTTTCGCTTGTTGAAATCAGCTCTTTTTATACTTGAATTTGAAAATAAGACCGTTAAAGGAAATCAAATCTTCAAATCCATAGCCTTAGCCCGAAATCAGAACGGTAACCTGCTACAGTCCTTTCTCTGCTGTACTTTCCTGTAGCTGCATTAAATGCACTCTGCTGATACGAGGTTTTCTTCAATTATTTGCCATTACTACCCTTCTCTTTCAACATTTATTACACCAGGTGCATTTATTACCGTTGGACTTCTCTCATGATCTCTTCTACTCTGCTGATCGAAGCAACCCATCTGATAGGCACTCTGCTGATCAAACTCTGAACTAATCTGATTTGAGTCAGCTGATGGTCTACCCTTCTGTTTGCTGTTTCAGCGTGAGATCACTAGTCATCTGGGCTTTGAAATTTGAACTCTTCTGATGTCTTCTTTACTTGTTCAAAATTCTTCTAAGGGAACTAAGCTTTCCATACTTAGCTGATTATGATGTTTTGGAAATCATCAAAACCTTCCCTTAATTACTTGTCTTCTTCACACTTTAATCTTCATCTTCATCCAACAATAATAGTGTACGATTTAGTCCTTTGACTTGAGGTACTAGGGCGAATTCGGGGCATGAAAGTGCGTACTTAGATCTAGGTATAGGCCACGTAGCTTGATCATAACATGCCTAGGTTGGGTGCGTATGGACATGTACGCGAGTGGTTAGTGCCGATATGGAATCTATTGACTCACTGTAAAGAATTTCCTATACAATTCTTAGATAATATATCCAAGGAATCTACGGCCGTAGTCGGTGACGGATTTGGAAAGGGGTTTCCAAATTTAGGAGTCACAATGGGATATTATCCTGAATTAGAAAGTATAGTTATTGAGACAAATTTAGAGGTGCCGATCAATTCACACACCCTAAGTCTTGATCGGGAATATTAGTCGATAGAAGGACCGTATGTACATGGTAATTATATGAGACGAGGTTCACAAGTATCAATTCACCTGAAGTTGGGCTTCATGGGCTTGTGGCTAGACATCGACCATGAAGTGTAGGTACTCCTGAGTTAATAGAGGACTTGACTCTAGGAGTGGTCAATTAAAGGTTGTTTAATTGACCGGAGCAATTTATTGTTCATAAATTAAATCACGAGGAATTCGTGGGCCTGCTGCCAATTGATGGTGAACCCAGAGGGTCACACACAATACAATTGGACGGTGACTGTTTAAAAAGGGATACAAAAGGAATTAATTGATTTAAAGGTAATTAAATCAATTAAATGAATTAAAAGTATTTAATTCAAGTGGGAGATTAATTAATTGGCTAACTTAATTAATTAAATACTTAATTGAGTTGCTAATTAATTATATAAAAGAAATAATGATTTAATTGAATTGGGCATTTAATTAAGTGATTAATTAAATGAAAGGCTTGCAAGACATGGGCCTTTAATTAAAAGCCCATAAGGAGTCTTGCAAAACCTAGGTCAAGAGGGAGTCTATAAAAGGGGTTCTACTTGAGCTCAAAAAGCTAACACCAAAAGAAAAACCCTAGCCTCTCTAAGACCTAGTAGCCGCCGCCCCCTTGTGCTAGAAACCCTAGCCGCCGCCGCCACCTAGAGCCGCCGCCACCTGCTGCCGTGGGCTGCCCTAGTGCCGCCGCCCCTCTTCCTTTATTTCTCTGTGTCTGATTGATTTGCTGGTCTGCTGGTTTCTTCATTTTCATTCTCACTTGCAGACTCTTTCAGCATCTCAGTTTCTTCCAATTCAGCAGTCTTCTCTTCTTCTACCTTATCTCCCCCCTTTTTGTCATCATCAGCAGGGTTGACTTGGTATTTTGGAGAGAGTGATGTGATTTGGAGAGAATCACAGAGAAGTCTGATGTTCTCATTCATGGCATCCATTTGAGCTCCTTGCCTTAGCTGATTTGCTTGAATGACATCAACTTGAGCAGCATGAGTTATCTGGTTTGCTTCCATAGCATGCATTCTGTTGAGAACTACTTCACCTTGATCACCTAGCTGAATTTGGGTTGCAAGTACCCAATCAGCAGAAGATTTGAAGTCTCTAGCAATGTTCCTCAAGGTTTCATCTTCAGCTTCGATGGCCATCTCAACAGTCTGATTTATGTCCCTCCAACCAGCATCTGTGCTCTGAGTTCTAGCTTGAATAACATCCATGTCCTGTCTGATAGCCTTCACATTGTAAGCAGTATCTTTAATTTCATCAGCAGGTATAGAGGCAGCTTTCTGGATTGATGGTTTTAATGCATCCAAAATGTTTGCAGTTATCTTTTCTTCCATTTCCTTCAGGGATTTGGCAATCATCTGTTGGAATATGTTAGATAAGGAGTCCTGCAAAACTTTAACAGTAGAAGCAACATCAGTTGTAATAGGAGGCAGGGCAAGAACTTCATTTTCTGTTGTCTGATCAGCTGAACCAGAGGCAATCTCCTGCACTTTGGCTTCTTCAGCATGACTGGGAGTGCTTTCCTTCTCCTCAGTTTGATCAGCAGTCTGTTCTTCCTTTTTCTCCTCTAAGTCCTTACTCTGATCAGCAGGGTCAGATGAGTCTTCTGTTTCTTTATTTGTCTTGTCTTGTTCAGTAGACTTATCTTGCTCCTTCCCTTGATCAGCAGTAGGGGCCTTGATCTTCTTCACCTCAGTGATGGTGTGGACTTTACCAGCCTCATCTAAGGCAGTCCTGTGAGTAATCCATGTCAGATCATCAATAGCAATAAAAGGTGACACTGGATTCTCAGGAAGATCTTCATATGGTCTGACAGCTGGACCATATACTATCTGCTTAAGACTAGGGAGGGGAATCAGTGAGCTTGGTTGGCCCTCCAACTTTCTAGTCTTCTTTGCCCATGTCTTCATAGTCTGGGAGACAGCCAATCTGATAGACCGTTCCTTCAAGTCTTCATTTTCTGCATAGTCTTCTGGAACTGAGTCAAATATCATTTTGGCTTCAGCCTTGACAACTTTGCTGATCATCAGTCTAAGTTTGTCGAAGAAGAATTCTGAGTCAAGTGCTTGTGTTATTGATCCTGTTTCAAGCCACTTAAGAACCCAGGCCTCTTCATCATTGAAGGCTTTCCAGCTATTTATCTGTGCCTTGCTCTTTGTCAGACGATAGTCCCTCCATCTGTTGTAGCGGACTTTTTCTTTGTTAAACATCGTCAGACGAGTGATTTTGTCATTTTCAGTGTCCAATCTTTCTATGAACTCATCAAAGGCTTCTGGATTGTCTCTTACAATCTCCAGAGCAAGTTTCACTTCTGATCTTTTCTTAGATTTGACCTTTGGAGCATGCATTGATGGTTTGGGCTTGTTGGGGTCTCTTGGTTCCCCAATACTTATTCCTCCAGCTTGCCTTGGACCATGAGCGTCCTTGGTGCTGGCCTCTATTGCAGCAGCTAACTCAGCTGCTTCAATAGCATCCCTTTCTTCTTGACTTAGTTTGCTGGCTTCTTCTTCCAGTCTCTTAAGCTCAAGGTTTTTCAACCTATCTTCCTCTGCCTTTTCTGCAGCTTTTCTCTGCTTCTCAGCATCATCTCTCTTCTTTTGCTCAGCAGCAGATATGTAAGGAAGCACAATCTTCCCAGTCCTTAGCTTCCTAGCTTCAGGACTCTCAATCACCTGAATGGGGGTGGCAGCAACAGGAGTAGGGTGTATAAGAGGTACAGTCCCTTCACTTGCAGTGCCAGTCTGCTGTTCAACAGTTTCCAAAGCAGACTCTCCATTCTTTTCAGCAGCAGCCTCTTCAGCAGGCTCTTCAAACACGTCAGCAGTAGCCTCTTGAACAGGCTTTTCAATTTGTTCAACAGCAGCCTCTACTATAGGCTTTTCAATAACAAGTGGTCTTTCTGCTGTTGGTGATTCTCTGATTGTGATGGTTTGTTCTTCAGAGAAAGTTACCTTTCTCTTTGCTTTGGACTTAGGAATTCTCCCAATAGGCTTCTTAGCTTGGGGAGGTCCCCTTGCTTCACTCCTAGTCCTTAGTCTTTTCAGTCTTTGAAGTGGGATTTCATCTTCAGACTCTGTCCTTTCAGATGATGAACCTGTTTCCATCTTCTCAAGTTCAGCAGTGAAGTCATCTATTACCTTCTCAGGGACTTCACTTTCACCTTCTGTTGTTCCAGCTACAACAGCAGAGCTTGCTGCTTGATCAGCAGACTTGCTTGTTTGACCTTCCTTCTTGCTCCTCTTAGAAGGGGTCTTCTTGGACTTAGTAGGGGCTTTTCTCTTAGGTGCAGCCACTACTTTCCTTACTGGTTCATACAGCTTAAACTCTTTGCTACCATGGGTAGTCTTTCCACCAGCCATAGGACATCTTAGTGCCATGAACAAATGACTAAGCAAGATGGCATGTGAAGTCCTTTTGTCACTCAGCAGATCATAGACGTGAACTGCCCAGTTCACTTTCAGTCCATAGTAAATGCAGATCATGGTGTAGTACCTCCTCCTAGGTAACCCATCTAAAGAGCTTGTGCTGCAGTCCAGCACCTTCGCAATGATGTCTGCGAACCTCTGATACTCATCTTTTAACTGAGTCTTCATCAGAGTCCCAGTCATCTCTTCTCCCTCTTTCGCACAAATTTCCCAAGATTCTTCCTCCTTCTCAGACCCTAGGTCTGTCACGTCTCCTCCTTCATTTTTCAATTTGTAAATTTCACTTAAAACAGCAGCAGAAACAGCAATTTTCTTACCCCCAATAACAGCAGACATAACGGTTTCGTCTTTGTTGAATGTTCTGGTCTGATAGAAGTGTTCTACGTCTTCTAGGTAAACCCTATCTTCGTGGTCTTCCAGAACTGGAACTAAGGATGCCTCTTTGATTTTCTCCAAGATTGAGCGCATCAAATCAGTACCAGAAAAGTGAAATTTGCTGTAGTTCAAGTATCTTCCATCGATAATCTTCTCCATTTCTGTGATTACTAAGTGAAAATCTGTGAAAGCAGTAATCTTTTGAAAGCAAGAGATTTTGAGAGTTAGGAAATTTGAGAGTTTATGAGTGCGTAAGACGACTGATCTGTTCAGATCGGACTTTATACGTTTCTTGTAGTTTAGGTTATCGTGATTAATCTGATACGTTGGATCAATCTGACAGTTTACTAATCGTGTGGATGGGAGTTGCGGATTTCAATTTTATTATTTTAATGTCAGATGGGCGTGAAACTCTATCGACACTAATCTGTTACTTATAAAAGCGTGTTTCTAAAGATACAATTTATAACCATGCTTATATAGTGTATCAGATGAGTAGAGTTTAACTTATCTGACAGATGAGTGATCTGTTATCTGATATTACTAGAGAAAGCCAATAGCTAGTAATCTTCCTCTGATGTTTGTCAATCCAGCAAGATAAAATAATCTTCGGTCTTCAAGAATTAAGAACAGATATTCTGATAGCATAACTTCAATTAACTGTCATTAACAAATTTCATCTTTTAGAGCAGAAGTACCGCTAGTCTTACACGTTCCCCCTGTCTTTAAGAATTCATAAGTTAACTAGTCTGTTGAAGATTAATCCTTGAATAGAATAACGAATAACTAAGCTGTTGAACTTCAGTCTTCTGATAAGTTCCCCCTCAGCTTATGCATCCAAATTAAGTAGTCCTAGCTCAGCTCTGAGAGTTGAGAACCTTACTTCACTTAAAGGTTTAGTGAAAATATCAGCAATCTGATTGTCAGTATGAACATACTCTATCATAACATTGCCTTTTTCCACATGATCTCTAATGAAGTGATGCTTGATCTCAATATGTTTAGTCCTTGAATGACTTGTAGTATTCTGAGTAAGAGAGATTGCTCTTGTATTGTCACAGTAGATTGGAATTCCACTGATTTTGATATTGTAGTCTTCTAGTTGATGTTTCAACCATAGTATCTGTGCACAGCAAGCTCCAGCAGCTATATATTCAGCTTCGGCAGTAGATATGGACACTGAAGTTTGTTTCTTACTCATCCATGAGATCAGACGACTACCTAAGAACTAAAAGGCACCGGTTGTGCTTTTTCTGTCAATCTTGCAGCCAGCAAGGTCTGAATTTGAATAACCAATAAGCTCAAATCCAGATTCTCTAGGATACCACAATCCCAATTCTTGAGTACCTTTAACGTATTTCAATATTCTCTTGGCAGCTAAGAGATGAGATTCCTTGGGATTTAGATGAGATTCCTTGGGATTTAATTGAAATCTTGCACAAACCCCAATGAGTACATTATGTCAGGTCTGCTTGCTGTTAGATATAACAGTGACCCTATAATACCTCTGTATTTGGTTATGTCTACTGATTTGCCATCTTCATCTTTATCCAAACGAAGACTTGTAGACATTGGAATGTTAGCAGTTGAGCTAGTTTCCATACCAAACTTTTTAAACAGATCTCTTGTGTATTTAGCTTGATTTATAAAGATTCCATCAGGCAGCTGTTTAACTTGTAAACCAAGAAAATAATTAAGTTCTCCCATCATGCTCATTTCAAACTTATTCTGCATCAGCTTAGAGAACTTGTCACACATCTGTTGGTTAGTTGAACCAAAAATAATATCGTCTACATATATTTGCACAATCAATATATGATTTTCCCATTCAATAGTGAACAAGGTTTTATCTACCTTACCTTTGTGAAATCCTTTAATTAAAAGAAAATCAGATAGGGTATCATACCATGCTCTTGGAGCCTGTTTCAGTCCATAGAGAGCTTTCTTCAGACGATATACCTTGTCCTCTTCTTGATAGACTTCAAATCCAGGAGGTTGTTCAACATATACTTCTTCTTGCAGTTCTCCATTGAGAAAAGCAGACTTCACATCCATCTGATAGACAGTGAAGTTCTTGTAAGCAGCATAGGCTAGAAACAGTCTGATTGCTTCAAGTCTTGCTACTGGTGCAAAAGTTTCATCAAAGTCAATTCCTTCTTCTTGACAATAACCCTTGGCCACTAATCTTGCTTTATTTCTGGTGACAAAACCATCTTCATTCATCTTATTTCTGAAAATTCATTTAGTGCCAATTACCCTTTGATGACTTGGTCTAGGAACTAAGTACCAGACTTCATTCCTCTCAAATTGATTCAACTCTTCTTGCATAGCTTCTATCCAGAAGGAATCACTGAGAGCTTCTTCAATTTGCTTAGGCTCTACTTGAGATAAGAAAGTGACAAACATGGCATCTTGTGCAGCAGCTCTTCTTGTTTTCACTCTATCTAAAGGATCACCAATCACTAACTCTGGTGGGTGATTCCTGAGCCATCTGAGATCAGGTTGCAAATCTGAATGTTGTCCTCTGTTATGATCTTGCAACACTACTGTTGGAGTTGCAGTAGTAGTCGGTTGAACATTTGCAGTCTGTTGAACAGTCTCTGGTCTGTCAGCTGGTTGTAACTCGTCTGTTAGACAATCAGTGATCTGATTTTGAACAGCACTTGAGTTGGCAGCTGGGTTAAGATCAGGTAGTATGATGGGAACATATTCTTCATTCCTTCGAATACTTAATTTATGTAAATCAGTAGATAGATCTTGATTAGTACTTTGATTCTTTTAAGAAGATTGGTTTGGTTCATCAAACACTACATGAATGGATTCTTCTATTAGCAATGTTCTTTTGTTAAAAACTCTATAAGCCTTACTAACAGTAGAGTATCCTACAAAAATAGCTTCATCAGCCTTTTCTGCAAAGGCAGTAAGGTGATTTTTCCCATTATTCAAAACAAAACATTTACAACTCGACAATAAAAATTGAAAATCAATAAATTAAAACTAGAAAAGAAACTAAAACATTATTCGCATAACATGGATCCGTAAAAACCCTAGACTAAACGAAATTAGTTCATGCTAAAATTAACGAAATAAATAATAAAAGAGTTCATGGTCTTCTCTAGTAAAGAAATAATGGAATTAGCAAAAAGTGTGATGAGTGCCTGTATCTCCTTGGATCTCGCGTGTCTCCTTTTTTTCTCTAATAATATGGTGTGTGTTTTTTTTTCTTCTCCTTTTGCCTTTTTTATTTCTTCCTTCAGAGTCCTTCGTGTAGTAGGATTCTATTAAATCTTCCATCTTCTTCAAATGGGCCGCCAGCCCATTAGTGCTTAAAATGTGTCTCTGCCGCATATACTACAATTTCACCAAAATTGGACTCTATTTGCACTTTCAGCCCTTGATCTTATGCCTTTGTATCCTTTTACACCTTCAAGATATGAAATTGCTCCTTCTCAATTGATAGCAAACTTTGTTGGCTCATTTCATCTCCTACAAAGGAACAAATCGAATTAGTACCAAAAATCAAGGATTATTCTCAAAACATGATTAAATTCGTGAATCGACTCTAAAAAGTAAAATATGCAATAAAATCCCAAACGACTTACAATTATTCTTGAAAAAACATTCATTTAAGCCTAAAAAGTATACGCAATAACTCTATTTTCACAGAGTTATCAAGCTACCAGAACCATGATAGCTGAAGTGAAACTGCCTCAAAGATTTTGGGCAGAAGCAACAAATACAACATGCTTTACCCAAAATAGATGCATGATCAACAAGCACCAAAACAAGACTCCATATGAAGTTTGGAATAACCGAAAGCCAAACATTCATTACTTTAGAATTTTTGGTTGTAAATGCTTTGTTTTAAATAATGGTAAAATCACCTTACTGCTTTTGCAGAAAAGGCTGATGAAGCAGTATTAGTAGGATACTCTACTGTTAGTAAAGCTTATAGAGTCTTTAACAAAAGAACTTTACTTGTAGAAGAATCCATTCATGTAGTATTTGATGAGCCTAATAAATCTTCTGAAAAGAATCAAAGTACTGATCAAAATCTGTCTACTGATTTTCAGAAATTGAGTATTGAAAGAAATGAAGAATATGTTCCCATCATACTACATGATCTCAACCTAGCTGCTAACTCAAGTGCTGTTCAAAATCACAATGCTGATTGTCTAACAGAAGAGTTACCAACATATGACAGACCAGAGACTGTTCAACAGACTAATACTGGAACTCCAACAGTAGTGTTTCAAGATCAAAACAGAGGACAACATTCAGATTTGTAACATGATCTTAGATGGCTCAAGAATCACTCACCAGAACTGGCGATTGGTGATCCTTTGGATATAGTGAAAACAAGGAGAGCTGTTGCAAATGATGCCATGTTTGTCAGCTTCCTATCTCAAATAGAGCCCAAACAGATTGAAGAAGCTCTTAATGATTCAAACTGGATTGAAGCTATGCAAGAAGAGTTTAATCAATTTGAAAGGAATGCAGTCTGGTACATAGTTCCTAGACCAAGTCATCAAAGGTTAATTAGCACTAAATGGGTATTCAGGAATAAAATGAATGAAGATGGTAAATAAAGCTAGATTAGTTGCCAAGGGGTATTGCCAAGAAGAAGGTATTGACTTTGATGAAACTTTTGCATAAGTAGCAAGATTAGAGGTAATCAGACTCTTTCTTGCCTATGCTGCTCATAAGAATTTCACAGTCTATCAAATGGATGTGAAATAAGCTTTTCTCAATGGAGAATTGCAAGAAGAAGTTTATGTTGAACAAGCACCTGGATTTGAAGCTTATCAAGAAGAAGACAAGGTCTATCGTCTGAAGAAAGCCCTCTATGGACTGAAACAGGCTCCAAGAGCATGGTATGATACTCTATGCTTGTGCAAATATATGTTGACGATATCATTTTTGGTTCAACAAATCAACAGATGTGTGATAAGTTCTCAAAGCTGATGCAGAACAAGTTTGACATGAGCATGATGGGAGAACTTAATTATTTTCTTGGTTTGCAAGTAAGACAGTTGCCTGATGGAATATTCATCAGCCAAACAAAATACACTAAAGATCTGTTCAAGAAATTTGGTATGGAAACTAGCTCGACTGCAAATGTTCCAATGTCTACTAGTCTTCGTTTGGATAAAGATGAGGATGGCAAATCACTAGACATAACCAAGTATAGAGGAATTATTGGGTCATTGTTGTACTTAACAGCTAGCAGACCTGATATCATGTACCTTGTTGGGGTTTGTGCGAGATATCAATCAAATCCTAAGGAATCTCATCTCTTGGTTGCCAAAAGAATACTCAAATATCTTAAAGGCACTGAAGAATTGGGATTGTGGTACCCTAGGGAATCTGGATTTGAGCTTATTGGATATTAAGATTCTGACCTTACTGGCTGCAAGATTGATAGAAAAAGCACCACATGTGCCTGTCAATTCTTAGGTAGTCGGCTGATCTCTTGGATGAGTAAGAAACAAACTTCAGTATCCATATCTACTGCTGAAGCTGAATACATAGCTGCCGGAGCTTGTTGTACACAGATATTATGGTTGAAACATCAAATAGAAGACTACAACATTAAAATCAGTGGGATACATACCTAATATGACAATACAAGTGCAATCTCACTTACTCAAAATACTACAAGTCATTCAAGGACTAAACATATTGAGATCAAACATCACTTCATTAGAGATCATGTGGAGAAAGGAAATGTCATGATAGAATATGTTTTTATTGAAAATCAAATTGCTGACATCTTCACAAAACCTCTAAGTGAGACAAGGTTTTCAACTTTAAGAGTTGAACTAGGTCTACTAAAGTTGGATGCATAAGCTGAGGGGGAACTCAACAGAAGACTGAAGTTCATCAGCTTACACATCTTATTATCTTCAAAGGTTAACTCTCAACAGACTAGTTAACTTACGGATTCTTAGAGTCAGGGGGAACGTGTAAGACTAGCGGTACTTCTGATTAAAAGATGAAATTTGTTGATGAAAGTTAGTTGAAGTTATGTTCTCATCAGAAGATCAAAGCTTGAAGACTGACGATTAATTATCTAGCTGGATTGACAAACAGCCGAGGAAGGTTATCAGCTATTGGCTTTCACTGATAACAGCCCGTCATCAGTACACCAGTCCATCAGATAAGTACATTAGTTACTCGTCTGGTCAGTTGAGTAAAAGCTGTGTATGTTAAAAACGTTTTATTTAAAACACGCTTTTGCAAGTATATTAAGGCGGTTCGCATTCCCGCCTGGCATTTAATGCTTTTTGAATTTTGAATCGCGTAACTGACGTCCGCACGATCAGAACTGACACAAAACGTATCTAATGGTTAGCGTGTATCACGAAAACCGAAAAAACCTAACTCTATAAAATCAGATCTGATCAGCTCAGTAACACTTTACGCACTCAAATAATTTCAAAAGTACACTGAGAATTTTTGCCTTCATTTTCTGCAAAATCCTCTCGTTTTTACTAATCTCTTCAGAATCAAAGATGAATCCTCAACAAGAAGCCAAGGTTGAAGGCATGTACCTAGTGTATGATGTAATACCCCGCATTTTTAATTAAGATTAAAATGAATTGTAATTAAATTTTTACTTAAACAAGAAACTTCATTTATTTAGTTTGAACAATATTAAATCTAGTTGGACTTATTGTGAATTAGGTGATTTCATTGTGAAATGTAAGACTCGAGTTCGAACGAATAGATAATTTGAAAGAAAAGCCAACTTGTAATTTAACAAAACTCAATAAATTAATTAATTCTAAGTTATGTTTAATTATAGCCACATAAAATATAAGGACTCAAACTATAATAAGGAATAATAGAAGGGTGTGAATTGATATAGAAAAAAATGAGTAACCTTCTTAGTTAAAGAAGCTAGTTATAGCAATTTTCCAAATCAAAAATATATTACACTACTAATGAGTTTATCCTTTCCATATGCACACACGGCAGCAAATTAGAGAAAAATGATGACTCTTGCTTTGAATTAATACTTGTCATCTTCTAAATGAATTTAATTATACTCATAAACTAGTTACATCCTTTTACACACACCTTACGGAATACACAACTCACACACATAAACTTTTGTTAATTCTTCACTAAATCAATTGTGTTTAATTACACATAAATTCACCGTACATATATATATATATATATATATATATATATATATATATATATATATTTACACACAAGTCATTCATTTACATATTAAATAGGAGAAACCAAATTATAGAATTATAAGAGATGAAGAACTTTGTTAGAAAATGTGTTTAGGACTGCTGATTTAAGTCATTAATATTGTTTAGTTGAATGTTTCAAGGTTGTTCCTAATTTCCTGTTATTGGTTAGTTTTAGGTGTGATCATGGCATAATCTTAGGAACCATGATTTTAGTGGGTTGTTATTTTTCAGTCTTTAAATTGTAATGATTCAGATGAAAAGTATGTCAAGTTTCTTTGGTTAATAAAATACGTTGCTCTCATTCCCAATATTTTCACTCCAGCAGTTCTTTTAAAGTTTTGTTTATTCTTTTTTGATTACAAAACAACAACAATTGGTATCCAGAGCCCTCTTCTTAAGGGATCTGTGAGTGAATCAACTTGTTATTTGTAACATGGAAGCTGAAGTCAGTTTTTCTCAAATTGCTCCTCCGATCTTTGATGGAGAAAACTACCAGATTTGGGCAGTGAGAATGGAGACATACCTGGAGGCTTTAGATCTTTGGGAAGCTGTGGAAGAGGATTATGAAGTTCTTCCGCTGCCAAACAATCCCACCATAGCCCAGATCAAAAGTCACAAGGAAAGAAAAACAAGGAAGTCAAAGGCAAAAGCATGTTTGTTTGCTGCCGTTTCAACAACCATTTTCACGAGAATCATGTCTCTCAAAACAGCAAAACAAATTTGGGATTATTTGAAGGGAGAATATGCAGGAGATGAAAGGATACGAGGCATGCAAGTGATGAATTTAATTAGGGAATTTGAGTTACAAAAGATGAAGGAGTCTGAAACAATCAAAGAGTACTCAGACAAATTGCTTGGTATTGTTAACAAGGTAAGGTTACTTGGCACTGAATTTACTGATTCAAGAATTGTAGAGAAAATTCTTGTAACTGTGCCTGAGAGATATGAAGCATCTATAACCACCTTGGAGAACACAAAGGATCTGTCCAAAATCACTTTGGCGGAGTTGTTAAATGCCTTGCAAGCTCAAGAACAACGGAGGCTTATGAGGCAAGTTCATATGACTGAAGGGGCGCTGCCAGCAAAGCACCAGGATGCTGGAAAGAAGAAAGATCAAGTGTCAAGCAACGAGAACACTGCAAATAATCAAATCCAAAGCAAGGGTAGAAACTCAAGGAGAAACTATCCACCTTGTCAACACTGTGGCAAAAATGGTCATCCACCCTTTAAATGTTGGAGAAGGCCTGATGCTAGGTGCAGTAAATGCAATAAACTTGGACATGAAGCTGTAATTTGCAAGGACAAAGGTCAACAGGAAGAAGAAGATGCTCAAATTGTTGACGAAGAGGAGGAGGATCAATTGTTCGTAGCCACATGTTTTGTTGGCATCGAATCAAGCGAGAATTGGCTTATTGACAGTGGTTGTACCAATCACATGACATACAACAAGGATCTATTCAAGGAACTTAGGAGCACAAACACTTCGAAGGTTCGAATTGGAAATGGTGAGTACATAAATGTGGAAGGAAAGGGAACAATTGCAATATTGAGTTGTTCAGGTACAAAGTTCATTTCTGATGTGTTGTATGTTCCTGAAATTGATCAAAATTTGTTAAGTGTTGGACAACTAATTGAAAAAGGTTATAAAGTTATATTCGAAGACAAAAGTTGCTTAATTAAAGATGCAGGTGGGCAAGATATTTTCAAAGTAAAAATGAAAGGGAAAAGTTTTGCTCTAAATCCATTGGAGGAGGAGCAAACTGCCTTCCCAATTAAAGAAAATATCACAAAAGTATGGCACAAGAGGCTTGGGCACTATCATCATCAAGGGCTGCTGCAAATGAAATCCAAAATGATGGCAAATGATCTTCCAGAACTTGATGACCACATACCAAACTGTAAAGCATGTCAGTTTGGAAAGCAAAACAGGAAACCATTTCCCAAGTCAACATGGAGGGCATCAAGAAAGCTGCAATTGATTCATACGGACATTGCAGGCCCACAACGAACGCCTTCCCTAAACGGTAGTCTCTATTATGTTGCATTCATTGATGATTTCACTCGTATGTGTTGGATTTTCTTTTTGAAGCATAAATCAGAGGTGGCTCAAGTCTTTTGGAACTTTAAAGCCAGAGTTGAGAATGAAAGTGGTTGTAAAATTCAAACTCTTAGATCAGACAATGGAAAGGAGTACACCTCTAATTCATTCAACCAATTTTGCGATGAGGCAGGTATCCAACATCAATTAACTTCACCATACACTCCACAACAAAATGGAGTAAGTGAGAGACGAAATAGATTCATATTGGAGATGACACGATGTATGCTACATGAGAAAAATCTACCAAAGAAGTTTTGGGCCGAAGCAGCAAACACGGCTGTTTTTTTGCAAAATAGGCTTCCAACAAGAGCAGTGAAGGATCAAACACCCTTTGAGGCATGGTATGGTTATAAACCATCTCTAAATTTTCTTAAAATATTTGGATGCTTGTGTTTCACTCATGTTCCAAAGAAAAAGAGAGATAAATTAGATAAGAGAGCACTTCCAGGCATCTTCATAGGCTACAGCTTAGTTACAAAAGCTTATAAAGTATTCCAGCCACAAACTGGAAAAATTGTTATAAGCAGAGATGTACACTTTATGGAAGATGAAGAATGGAACTGGGATGATGCGAAGAAGATGGGTCCAGTCTCAAAAGAGCCAACACTCAACTTTCCTATTTCAGAATGGGAGAATGACATAATAGATGACATTCCTGTAAGAGGCACAAGATCACTTTCTGATATTTATCAAAGATGCAATATTGCTGTGTGTGAACCTGCGGATTATGAAGAAGCCAAAACGAATCAAAATTGGATAGTTGCAATGAAGGAGGAGTTGTTCATGATTGAAAGGAACAAAACATGGGAGTTGGTTGATCGACCCCAAAACAGGAAGGTGATTGGAGTCAAGTGGGTGTACAGAACCAAGCTTAATGCTGATGGCTCAATCAACAAGCATAAAGCTAGACTCGTGGTCAAGGGATATGCACAAATATTTGGTGTGGACTACTCAGATACGTTTGCACCAGTGGCTAGACTCGATACCATTAGGCTCTTACTCGCTGTTGCAGCACAAAAGAATTGGAAGGTGTACCAATTAGATGTCAAGTCAGCGTTCTTAAATGGTTTTCTGCAGGAGGAGATTTATGTTGAGCAACCGGAGGGCTATGTAAAAGAAGGAGAAGAAGACAAGGTCTATCTTCTTAAAAAGGCACTCTACGGATTGAAGCAAGCTCCACGAGCTTGGTACAGCAGAATTGATGACCATTTGCAAAATTTGGGATTTTCTAAAAGCTTATCTGAATCAACATTGTATGTCAAACATAATTGTGCTGACATTCTTATCATCTCACTATATGTAGATGATCTTCTTGTAACAGGAAACAACACAGGTCTTGTGGAAAAATTTAAGAAAGAGATGATGGAGGTTTTCGAGATGACAGATCTTGGTTTGATGACCTTCTTTTTAGGAATGGAAATTAAACAAACTGAATATGAAGTCTTCATCTGCCAACATAAGTATGCCAAAGAGATTCTGAAAAAGTTTAAACTTGATGAGTGCAAGGAAATGAGCACTCCCATGAACCAAAAGGAAAAGCTTTGTAAAGAAGATGGAGCAGACAAGATTGATCAAGCTTATTTCAGAAGTTTGATTGGTTGCTTAATGTATCTCACAGCAACTCGGCCTGACATTTTGAATGCAGTAAGCGTTTTGTCTCGGTTTATGCATTGTCCGAGCCAATGGCATCTGAAGGCTGCGAAGAGAGTGATTAGATACGTCAAAGGTACCTGTCATTTTGGCATTAAATTCATGAAAAGCAAAGAGTTCAAGCTGGTTGGTTTTTCAGATAGTGACTGGGGAGGTTCTGATGATATGAAGAGCACTTCAGGTTACTGTTTCAAACTTGGTTCTGGTGTTTTCTCATGGAGCTCGAAAAAACAAGAAATCGTAGCTCAATCCACTGCTGAAGCAGAGTTTGTTGCTGCAACAGCTGCTGTTAATCAAGCTTTATGGCTTAGGAAGATTTTAATTGATCTTAACTTGGAGCAGAGGGAAAGCACGAAGATTTTTGTTGACAACCAAGCTGCTATTTCTATCTCTAATAATCCTATGTTTCATGGGAAAACTAAGCATTTTAATATTAAATTATTCTTCGTAAGGGAAGTACAGAATGATGGAGATGTTGCTCTTATCTACTGCAAAACAGAAGATCAAGTTGCAGATATATTCACCAAGCCCCTACCAGTTAGCAAGTTCGATTCTCTAAGGACTAAACTTGGTGTTTGCAGTTCCTAAAGCAAGGAGGAGTGTTAGAAAATGTGTTTAGGACTGCTGATTTAAGTCATTAATATTGTTTAGTTGAATGTTTCAAGGTTGTTCCTAATTTCCTGTTATTGGTTAGTTTTAGGTGTGATCATGGCATAATCTTAGGAACCATGATTTTAGTGGGTTGTTATTTTTCAGTCTTTAAATTGTAATGATTCAGATGAAAAGTATGTCAAGTTTCTTTGGTTAATAAAATACGTTGCTCTCATTCCCAATATTTTCACTCCAGCAGTTCTTTTAAAGTTTTGTTTATTCTTTTTTGATTACAAAACAACAACAAACTTGAAAGAAAATTTAGTAAGAAAAGTATATGTACGTTGATGGAGATATGGACACGGGTGCTTTGGGGAAGCAAGTGGTGACGTGACAGCGACGTGGTGGATTCCGATTGAGCAAGGTGATATTGTCCTAGTGATGTGCAGTGGCGTTAAGTATGGCTCGAAGCAAGTTAAGGTGGGTGTAGTGTGAGCTATTTGGTTTACAGGCTAGGTTAATACTTTGTCCTTTTCTTTAATGATAAAAAGTATGACAAATTAATCTTTGAGTAATAGTGATGGGGCTTTACAAATCTCCTAGTGGGTCTTGTTAAATTCTATTACGGTTGGACATATTTTAGGCTCACATATTAGATGGTTTATTGGGTGTTGAAGATTATATATAAAACGTAAATTTGGATCTATATTATATATGAAACTCTAGTATACGTGTATGTCTTCATAATCTAATAATTAGATTGATAAGGATAAATTCTCTAATTTAAGAAAGTGTGGTTGTAATTCGAAGATGAGTTAAAATTGATAATTCGTATTTAGAGTAATCAATTTATTAGATATGAATTTTTGATATAAGATAGATTGAAGACTTAAAATTGATTTATAATTAGAAGTTTATATAAGCTTGGACTCTAGTGAAACTTTATTCACTGGAACGGAGTTCTACATGTCTACACAATTAACTAAATACAATGGATCAACTATAACATATATTCTCAAGGTAAGATGGTTAGTAATGGCTTGCTTAATAAAAATGATCTATATTAGAGTTACCACAACTTTTACAAGTCAAGTTAGTTAATTATTAATCATTCATAAATCGATAGAGTTACTTTAAGATAAATTATTTTAGTATTACTCTGACACCAGTAAAACGTGTTTATAGATATTTATACTCTGAAATCGTGATCACCAGGTAAAATTGACGTACTTGTAAGAAGTCATCCGACTAGCCTGAGAAAGGTGAGCGCCTCAATAAAACGTTTTTAAAACTGAAAGAGTTTTTTTAAAGAAAATCATATCATATATATGTATGTCTCATTTAAAATAACTTCTTCATAGTAGAACTGATAATTCTATACTTGTTTGCATTTCTCGCATCGTATGATAATTGTTGAATAATGGGGTGTAGTACTTTATCTCACCTCATATTGATGAATGGTACCAAGGTGTAGTACTTTATCTCACCTAAGTGCCAATTGCTTGTACATGATTATTTGCGCGCTCATCTGCTCTCGGTTGATGGTATTCTCTGGATACTTCTGGGTAGCTGGGGGCTACAGGACTACCAGAGCTCTGCCATTGACCGGACTCACAAAACCAGGGATTAGAGCCCCTTGGGAAGTGATTCAAATTATTCGGCATGACATGTCAGGGCCACTTAAAGGGACGGGTAGCGCCTCAGCCCTTATCTAACCGGCGTGCTAACTATTGATCACATCCTGATCTTTCTGTATCCTTTTGAGGTGGAGGAGTTGTTTAGCCCGTTTTGATGGGTAATTGAACGTGATTTCAATTGTGCCATTATTACAACTGTTATACTATTGTGGATTGATTTTATAATTTAAATAGGCAGTTCATGGATTTCTAAATCATTTCTTGCATAAAATTCAATTGCACCCTGACACAGGCCTCACTAAGTTGTCTTTGCAACTTACGCTTTTAAAGTATTACTCTTTCAGAATCTCATTGAAGGACAAGATGGACCACATGAGACTAAGGGATTTCGGTTGAGCGTCGACCATAGAGTTTCTAGTTGTTGTCAGGTGAAGGTCTGGTTTGAAATGAAAAGTTTTATAAGTTAGTTGGAGAAAAATTAATATAATGTAATAGATAGTTAGAGCTCTGAACTGCAATTATTGGAAATTTATCAAGGTTATTTTATTATTTATTTATGTCTTAGCAGGCAGGTGCCGGTTTCGGGCCGTTACAGGTGGTATCAGAGCATTAAGTTGTGTTAGTGCTATGTCAGGATAGGTTCCTTTGACTGTGGGTGGTTATACCAAAGAAATTCTATAGAACCCTTAAGATTTTCAATCGAGTCATAGGAACCCTTAGTACCCAATTGTCGTGAATCACTATTGGGGCGCGCGACCAACATGTGAATCATTACAATTATGGTACTAAGATAGGTGTTTCCCAATGGGGTAAATTTGTAATAGAAAGGTTTAACCTGGGAATTGGTCTAGACCTGTAACAAAATCAAGCAAGTTAGAATCCTATCTTTCCATTTTCTATTCAACAAGATTGTTGAAACCTTGGTTTCTTTTTAGAACAACTAAGTAGTTGTAAGATTTTTTCGAATATCCATCGATTCATCTTAGATTGCTCAAATGTTTGTTCTTTCCTTGGTTTCTCATACTCATCTTTTAATATTCCCTGAGCGGAATTGAATCCAAACTTTTATAAGTTCCTTGTACACTAAGATAATGACCTGATTGTGATGGGCTTAGATTATAGTGATTCTTAAGCCTACATTTAATTCGATTAACTCTTAGGAGTTATACTTAACTCGAACTATAGTAAATTATTATAGTAATTTGTGTGTTTACTAGGATAACCTAACAATTAGTCAACTTGTATATATTACTAGAATAACGGTATGCTTGATTACAATTTTGGATAATCGAACCATGAAATAAAGATCGAGTATCTTCGTGTCTACAAGGATAAGAGTCGGCGACAAATATATAGAAGAAGACGATGGAAGATGCCAACTTTACATGACGATAGAGTTGTAATCAGGTAGAATCGAATTTCTCAAATTACGATCTAGTTATTGGAAACTTATTTGAACGACAACTATAAATTTTGAGAACATCAAATAAGCTCATCATAAAATGGTTTTTATATACCACCCAATATCTAATGTTGCGTTATGGAATTCCTTCGCTAACTAGGACTAAAATATTCGATGAGTTAATCCACTATTTATCTTACTACGAACCATTTTAGAATAGTAAGATTAAATTGTTAGATTGTGAATTGTGAAAATGTTAAAGACTTATATGTCCTAACAAATGGGACAAAGGAAACCAGGGTAACGGTGGGACAAAGTGTAAGATCGTCTTTAATAGAAAGTTTATAATTTAAAATTGATGGATAGGGAATTCTTCTAACTTTCACATTCAGAAAATCGTGTTTCAGTCATATATGTCCTTATTCCTTTTCCATGACAACACCATTCATACTTTTCCATTATATTTCCAAATTAGTGTAAGTATAACCAACTCTGAATCATTACTATATCATATAGTGGTTTGACACATGTGACCCTTGACAATAGTATGACACTAAAACCTCTAGTGAAATCTTGTCTAAAGTATATTCAGTGTCTTGCTATCATCCTATGCTTATACCACTTAGAGATCTACAAGTTCACTTCTTTCAATCACTTTTAATATTATGTTTGATTCAACTCTACTAATAGGATCTTCTGCAACACATTATTTTCTAGCCGGAGATGGCTAAACTTATTTCCATAATCAAAACTTTGTATGTCGTTCTACTTGGACGTTCTTGTGTTAAAATCTAGATCTAGTCTTCTTACGCTAGAACTCTTAAAAAAAAAAAAAAAAAAAAAAAGAATTTATAAAGTTTGATGTGATCCTATTGACATACATAATGTCAATTTCTTGCCATTTGTTTATTCTTTCAACAATTAATTTTAGGACACTTCATCTGAATCTCACTTGGTAAATCTATTCCCTTCTAGTCATCCTTCGTGGGAACTCGATAAATTTCATATTCCATATCTGAATCTCCCAACTCGTTATGTGATAATCTTCTTCTTCACCTTTGATAGGATTAGTATTCGTTCTAACTTATCATGAACCTTACACATATTTTAGTCTATCGTTTGATCTAATAACTTCTTGAGCCCATGTTATTCGAAATCATGATTCATTTTGTATCTTTACTACTACTCCTTCTTCTATCAATTCTTATCATAACCTGAATCAAATAAGTGAGAGAGAATTTGGGGGCCAAATTCTTTGAAGGAGGGGTGAGTGTAATACCCCGCATTTTTAATTAAGATTAAAATGAATTGTAATTAAATTTTTACTTAAACAAGAAACTTCATTTATTTAGTTTGAACAATATTAAATCTAGTTGGACTTATTGTGAATTAGGTGATTTCATTGTGAAATGTAAGACTCGAGTTCGAACGAATAGATAATTTGAAAGAAAAGCCAACTTGTAATTTAACAAAACTCAATAAATTAATTAATTCTAAGTTATGTTTAATTATAGCCACATAAAATATAAGGACTCAAACTATAATAAGGAATAATAGAAGGGTGTGAATTGATATAGAAAAAAATGAGTAACCTTCTTAGTTAAAGAAGCTAGTTATAGCAATTTTCCAAATCAAAAATATATTACACTACTAATGAGTTTATCCTTTCCATATGCACACACGGCAGCAAATTAGAGAAAAATGATGACTCTTGCTTTGAATTAATACTTGTCATCTTCTAAATGAATTTAATTATACTCATAAACTAGTTACATCCTTTTACACACACCTTACGGAATACACAACTCACACACATAAACTTTTGTTAATTCTTCACTAAATCAATTGTGTTTAATTACACATAAATTCACCGTACATATATATATATATATATATATATATATATATATTTACACACAAGTCATTCATTTACATATTAAATAGGAGAAACCAAATTATAGAATTATAAGAGTTGAAGAACTTGAAAGAAAATTTAGTAAGAAAAGTATATGTACGTTGATGGAGATATGGACACGGGTGCTTTGGGGAAGCAAGTGGTGACGTGACAGCGACGTGGTGGATTCCGATTGAGCAAGGTGATATTGTCCTAGTGATGTGCAGTGGCGTTAAGTATGGCTCGAAGCAAGTTAAGGTGGGTGTAGTGTGAGCTATTTGGTTTACAGGCTAGGTTAATACTTTGTCCTTTTCTTTAATGATAAAAAGTATGACAAATTAATCTTTGAGTAATAGTGATGGGGCTTTACAAATCTCCTAGTGGGTCTTGTTAAATTCTATTACGGTTGGACATATTTTAGGCTCACATATTAGATGGTTTATTGGGTGTTGAAGATTATATATAAAACGTAAATTTGGATCTATATTATATATGAAACTCTAGTATACGTGTATGTCTTCATAATCTAATAATTAGATTGATAAGGATAAATTCTCTAATTTAAGAAAGTGTGGTTGTAATTCGAAGATGAGTTAAAATTGATAATTCGTATTTAGAGTAATCAATTTATTAGATATGAATTTTTGATATAAGATAGATTGAAGACTTAAAATTGATTTATAATTAGAAGTTTATATAAGCTTGGACTCTAGTGAAACTTTATTCACTGGAACGGAGTTCTACATGTCTACACAATTAACTAAATACAATGGATCAACTATAACATATATTCTCAAGGTAAGATGGTTAGTAATGGCTTGCTTAATAAAAATGATCTATATTAGAGTTACCACAACTTTTACAAGTCAAGTTAGTTAATTATTAATCATTCATAAATCGATAGAGTTACTTTAAGATAAATTATTTTAGTATTACTCTGACACTAGTAAAACGTGTTTATAGATATTTATACTCTGAAATCGTGATCACCAGGTGAAATTGACGTACTTGTAAGAAGTCATCCGACTAGCCTGAGAAAGGTGAGCGCCTCAATAAAACGTTTTTAAAACTGAAAGAGTTTTTTTAAAGAAAATCATATCATATATATGTATGTCTCATTTAAAATAACTTCTTCATAGTAGAACTGATAATTCTATACTTGTTTGCATTTCTCGCATCGTATGATAATTGTTGAATAATGGGGTGTAGTACTTTATCTCACCTCATATTGATGAATGGTACCAAGGTGTAGTACTTTATCTCACCTAAGTGCCAATTGCTTGTACATGATTATTTGCGCGCTCATCTGCTCTCGGTTGATGGTATTCTCTGGATACTTCTGGGTAGCTGGGGGCTACAGGACTACCAGAGCTCTGCCATTGACCGGACTCACAAAACCAGGGATTAGAGCCCCTTAGGAAGTGATTCAAATTATTCGGCATGACATGTCAGGGCCACTTAAAGGGACGGGTAGCGCCTCAGCCCTTATCTAACCGGCGTGCTAACTATTGATCACATCCTGATCTTTCTGTATCCTTTTGAGGTGGAGGAGTTGTTTAGCCCGTTTTGATGGGTAATTGAACGTGATTTCAATTGTGCCATTATTACAACTGTTATACTATTGTGGATTGATTTTATAATTTAAATAGGCAGTTCATGGATTTCTAAATCATTTCTTGCATAAAATTCAATTGCACCCTGACACAGGCCTCACTAAGTTGTCTTTGCAACTTACGCTTTTAAAGTATTACTCTTTCAGAATCTCATTGAAGGACAAGATGGACCACATGAGACTAAGGGATTTCGGTTGAGCGTCGACCATAGAGTTTCTAGTTGTTGTCAGGTGAAGGTCTGGTTTGAAATGAAAAGTTTTATAAGTTAGTTGGAGAAAAATTAATATAATGTAATAGATAGTTAGAGCTCTGAACTGCAATTATTGGAAATTTATCAAGGTTATTTTATTATTTATTTATGTCTTAGCAGGCAGGTGCCGGTTTCGGGCCGTTACAGGTGGTATCAGAGCATTAAGTTGTGTTAGTGCTATGTCAGGATAGGTTCCTTTGACTGTGGGTGGTTATACCAAAGAAATTCTATAGAACCCTTAAGATTTTCAATCGAGTCATAGGAACCCTTAGTACCCAATTGTCGTGAATCACTATTGGGGCGCGCGACCAACATGTGAATCATTACAATTATGGTACTAAGATAGGTGTTTCCCAATGGGGTAAATTTGTAATAGAAAGGTTTAACCTGGGAATTGGTCTAGACCTGTAACAAAATCAAGCAAGTTAGAATCCTATCTTTCCATTTTCTATTCAACAAGATTGTTGAAACCTTGGTTTCTTTTTAGAACAACTAAGTAGTTGTAAGATTTTTTCGAATATCCATCGATTCATCTTAGATTGCTCAAATGTTTGTTCTTTCCTTGGTTTCTCATACTCATCTTTTAATATTCCCTGAGCGGAATTGAATCCAAACTTTTATAAGTTCCTTGTACACTAAGATAATGACCTGATTGTGATGGACTTAGATTATAGTGATTCTTAAGCCTACATTTAATTCGATTAACTCTTAGGAGTTATACTTAACTCGAACTATAGTAAATTATTATAGTAATTTGTGTGTTTACTAGGATAACCTAACAATTAGTCAACTTGTATATATTACTAGAATAACGGTATGCTTGATTACAATTTTGGATAATCGAACCATGAAATAAAGATCGAGTATCTTCGTGTCTACAAGGATAAGAGTCGGCGACAAATATATAGAAGAAGACGATGGAAGATGCCAACTTTACATGACGATAGAGTTGTAATCAGGTAGAATCGAATTTCTCAAATTACGATCTAGTTATTGGAAACTTATTTGAACGACAACTATAAATTTTGAGAACATCAAATAAGCTCATCATAAAATGGTTTTTATATACCACCCAATATCTAATGTTGCGTTATGGAATTCCTTCGCTAACTAGGACTAAAATATTCGATGAGTTAATCCACTATTTATCTTACTACGAACCATTTTAGAATAGTAAGATTAAATTGTTAGATTGTGAATTGTGAAAATGTTAAAGACTTATATGTCCTAACAAATGGGACAAAGGAAACCAGGGTAACGGTGGGACAAAGTGTAAGATCGTCTTTAATAGAAAGTTTATAATTTAAAATTGATGGATAGGGAATTCTTCTAACTTTCACATTCAGAAAATCGTGTTTCAGTCATATATGTCCTTATTCCTTTTCCATGACAACACCATTCATACTTTTCCATTATATTTCCAAATTAGTGTAAGTATAACCAACTCTGAATCATTACTATATCATATAGTGGTTTGACACCTGTGACCCTTGACAATAGTATGACACTAAAACCTCTAGTGAAATCTTGTCTAAAGTATATTCAGTGTCTTGCTATCATCCTATGCTTATACCACTTAGAGATCTACAAGTTCACTTCTTTCAATCACTTTTAATATTATGTTTGATTCAACTCTACTAATAGGATCTTCTGCAACACATTATTTTCTAGCCGGAGATGGCTAAACTTATTTCCATAATCAAAACTTTGTATGTCGTTCTACTTGGACGTTCTTGTGTTAAAATCTAGATCTAGTCTTCTTAAGCTAGAACTCTTAAAAAAAAAAAAAAAAAAAAGAATTTATAAAGTTTGATGTGATCCTATTGACATACATAATGTCAATTTCTTGCCATTTGTTTATTCTTTCAACAATTAATTTTAGGACACTTCATCTGAATCTCACTTGGTAAATCTATTCCCTTCTAGTCATCCTTCGTGGGAACTCGATAAATTTCATATTCCATATCTGAATCTCCCAACTCGTTATGTGATAATCTTCTTCTTCACCTTTGATAGGATTAGTATTCGTTCTAACTTATCATGAACCTTACACATATTTTAGTCTATCGTTTGATCTAATAACTTCTTGAGCCCATGTTATTCGAAATCATGATTCATTTTGTATCTTTACTACTACTCCTTCTTCTATCAATTCTTATCATAACCTGAATCAAATAAGTGAGAGAGAATTTGGGGGCCAAATTCTTTGAAGGAGGGGTGAGTGTAATACCCCGCATTTTTAATTAAGATTAAAATGAATTGTAATTAAATTTTTACTTAAACAAGAAACTTCATTTATTTAGTTTGAACAATATTAAATCTAGTTGGACTTATTGTGAATTAGGTGATTTCATTGTGAAATGTAAGACTCGAGTTCGAACGAATAGATAATTTGAAAGAAAAGCCAACTTGTAATTTAACAAAACTCAATAAATTAATTAATTCTAAGTTATGTTTAATTATAGCCACATAAAATATAAGGACTCAAACTATAATAAGGAATAATAGAAGGGTGTGAATTGATATAGAAAAAAATGAGTAACCTTCTTAGTTAAAGAAGCTAGTTATAGCAATTTTCCAAATCAAAAATATATTACACTACTAATGAGTTTATCCTTTCCATATGCACACACGGCAGCAAATTAGAGAAAAATGATGACTCTTGCTTTGAATTAATACTTGTCATCTTCTAAATGAATTTAATTATACTCATAAACTAGTTACATCCTTTTACACACACCTTACGGAATACACAACTCACACACATAAACTTTTGTTAATTCTTCACTAAATCAATTGTGTTTAATTACACATAAATTCACCGTACATATATATATATATATATATATATATATATTTACACACAAGTCATTCATTTACATATTAAATAGGAGAAACCAAATTATAGAATTATAAGAGATGAAGAACTTGAAAGAAAATTTAGTAAGAAAAGTATATGTACGTTGATGGAGATATGGACACGGGTGCTTTGGGGAAGCAAGTGGTGACGTGACAGCGACGTGGTGGATTCCGATTGAGCAAGGTGATATTGTCCTAGTGATGTGCAGTGGCGTTAAGTATGGCTCGAAGCAAGTTAAGGTGGGTGTAGTGTGAGCTATTTGGTTTACAGGCTAGGTTAATACTTTGTCCTTTTCTTTAATGATAAAAAGTATGACAAATTAATCTTTGAGTAATAGTGATGGGGCTTTACAAATCTCCTAGTGGGTCTTGTTAAATTCTATTACGGTTGGACATATTTTAGGCTCACATATTAGATGGTTTATTGGGTGTTGAAGATTATATATAAAACGTAAATTTGGATCTATATTATATATGAAACTCTAGTATACGTGTATGTCTTCATAATCTAATAATTAGATTGATAAGGATAAATTCTCTAATTTAAGAAAGTGTGGTTGTAATTCGAAGATGAGTTAAAATTGATAATTCGTATTTAGAGTAATCAATTTATTAGATATGAATTTTTGATATAAGATAGATTGAAGACTTAAAATTGATTTATAATTAGAAGTTTATATAAGCTTGGCCTCTAGTGAAACTTTATTCACTGGAACGGAGTTCTACATGTCTACACAATTAACTAAATACAATGGATCAACTATAACATATATTCTCAAGGTAAGATGGTTAGTAATGGCTTGCTTAATAAAAATGATCTATATTAGAGTTACCACAACTTTTACAAGTCAAGTTAGTTAATTATTAATCATTCATAAATCGATAGAGTTACTTTAAGATAAATTATTTTAGTATTACTCTGACACCAGTAAAACGTGTTTATAGATATTTATACTCTGAAATCGTGATCACCAGGTGAAATTGACGTACTTGTAAGAAGTCATCCGACTAGCCTGAGAAAGGTGAGCGCCTCAATAAAACGTTTTTAAAACTGAAAGAGTTTTTTTAAAGAAAATCATATCATATATATGTATGTCTCATTTAAAATAACTTCTTCATAGTAGAACTGATAATTCTATACTTGTTTGCATTTCTCGCATCGTATGATAATTGTTGAATAATGGGGTGTAGTACTTTATCTCACCTCATATTGATGAATGGTACCAAGGTGTAGTACTTTATCTCACCTAAGTGCCAATTGCTTGTACATGATTATTTGCGCGCTCATCTGCTCTCGGTTGATGGTATTCTCTGGATACTTCTGGGTAGCTGGGGGCTACAGGACTACCAGAGCTCTGCCATTGACCGGACTCACAAAACCAGGGATTAGAGCCCCTTGGGAAGTGATTCAAATTATTCGGCATGACATGTCAGGGCCACTTAAAGGGACGGGTAGCGCCTCAGCCCTTATCTAACCGGCGTGCTAACTATTGATCACATCCTGATCTTTCTGTATCCTTTTGAGGTGGAGGAGTTATTTAGCCCGTTTTGATGGGTAATTGAACGTGATTTCAATTGTGCCATTATTACAACTGTTATACTATTGTGGATTGATTTTATAATTTAAATAGGCAGTTCATGGATTTCTAAATCATTTCTTGCATAAAATTCAATTGCACCCTGACACAGGCCTCACTAAGTTGTCTTTGCAACTTACGCTTTTAAAGTATTACTCTTTCAGAATCTCATTGAAGGACAAGATGGACCACATGAGACTAAGGGATTTCGGTTGAGCGTCGACCATAGAGTTTCTAGTTGTTGTCAGGTGAAGGTCTGGTTTGAAATGAAAAGTTTTATAAGTTAGTTGGAGAAAAATTAATATAATGTAATAGATAGTTAGAGTTCTGAACTGCAATTATTGGAAATTTATCAAGGTTATTTTATTATTTATTTATGTCTTAGCAGGCAGGTGCCGGTTTCGGGCCGTTACAGGTGGTATCAGAGCATTAAGTTGTGTTAGTGCTATGTCAGGATAGGTTCCTTTGACTGTGGGTGGTTATACCAAAGAAATTCTATAGAACCCTTAAGATTTTCAATCGAGTCATAGGAACCCTTAGTACCCAATTGTCGTGAATCACTATTGGGGCGCGCGACCAACATGTGAATCATTACAATTATGGTACTAAGATAGGTGTTTCCCAATGGGGTAAATTTGTAATAGAAAGGTTTAACCTGGGAATTGGTCTAGACCTGTAACAAAATCAAGCAAGTTAGAATCCTATCTTTCCATTTTCTATTCAACAAGATTGTTGAAACCTTGGTTTCTTTTTAGAACAACTAAGTAGTTGTAAGATTTTTTCGAATATCCATCGATTCATCTTAGATTGCTCAAATGTTTGTTCTTTCCTTGGTTTCTCATACTCATCTTTTAATATTCCCTGAGCGGAATTGAATCCAAACTTTTATAAGTTCCTTGTACACTAAGATAATGACCTGATTGTGATGGACTTAGATTATAGTGATTCTTAAGCCTACATTTAATTCGATTAACTCTTAGGAGTTATACTTAACTCGAACTATAGTAAATTATTATAGTAATTTGTGTGTTTACTAGGATAACCTAACAATTAGTCAACTTGTATATATTACTAGAATAACGGTATGCTTGATTACAATTTTGGATAATCGAACCATGAAATAAAGATCGAGTATCTTCGTGTCTACAAGGATAAGAGTCGGCGACAAATATATAGAAGAAGACGATGGAAGATGCCAACTTTACATGACGATAGAGTTGTAATCAGGTAGAATCGAATTTCTCAAATTACGATCTAGTTATTGGAAACTTATTTGAACGACAACTATAAATTTTGAGAACATCAAATAAGCTCATCATAAAATGGTTTTTATATACCACCCAATATCTAATGTTGCGTTATGGAATTCCTTCGCTAACTAGGACTAAAATATTCGATGAGTTAATCCACTATTTATCTTACTACGAACCATTTTAGAATAGTAAGATTAAATTGTTAGATTGTGAATTGTGAAAATGTTAAAGACTTATATGTCCTAACAAATGGGACAAAGGAAACCAGGGTAACGGTGGGACAAAGTGTAAGATCGTCTTTAATAGAAAGTTTATAATTTAAAATTGATGGATAGGGAATTCTTCTAACTTTCACATTCAGAAAATCGTGTTTCAGTCATATATGTCCTTATTCCTTTTCCATGACAACACCATTCATACTTTTCCATTATATTTCCAAATTAGTGTAAGTATAACCAACTCTGAATCATTACTATATCATATAGTGGTTTGACACATGTGACCCTTGACAATAGTATGACACTAAAACCTCTAGTGAAATCTTGTCTAAAGTATATTCAGTGTCTTGCTATCATCCTATGCTTATACCACTTAGAGATCTACAAGTTCACTTCTTTCAATCACTTTTAATATTATGTTTGATTCAACTCTACTAATAGGATCTTCTGCAACACATTATTTTCTAGCCGGAGATGGCTAAACTTATTTCCATAATCAAAACTTTGTATGTCGTTCTACTTGGACGTTCTTGTGTTAAAATCTAGATCTAGTCTTCTTACGCTAGAACTCTTAAAAAAAAAAAAAAAAAAAAAAGAATTTATAAAGTTTGATGTGATCCTATTGACATACATAATGTCAATTTCTTGCCATTTGTTTATTCTTTCAACAATTAATTTTAGGACACTTCATCTGAATCTCACTTGGTAAATCTATTCCCTTCTAGTCATCCTTCGTGGGAACTCGATAAATTTCATATTCCATATCTGAATCTCCCAACTCGTTATGTGATAATCTTCTTCTTCACCTTTGATAGGATTAGTATTCGTTCTAACTTATCATGAACCTTACACATATTTTAGTCTATCGTTTGATCTAATAACTTCTTGAGCCCATGTTATTCGAAATCATGATTCATTTTGTATCTTTACTACTACTCCTTCTTCTATCAATTCTTATCATAACCTGAATCAAATAAGTGAGAGAGAATTTGGGGGCCAAATTCTTTGAAGGAGGGGTGAGTGTAATACCCCGCATTTTTAATTAAGATTAAAATGAATTGTAATTAAATTTTTACTTAAACAAGAAACTTCATTTATTTAGTTTGAACAATATTAAATCTAGTTGGACTTATTGTGAATTAGGTGATTTCATTGTGAAATGTAAGACTCGAGTTCGAACGAATAGATAATTTGAAAGAAAAGCCAACTTGTAATTTAACAAAACTCAATAAATTAATTAATTCTAAGTTATGTTTAATTATAGCCACATAAAATATAAGGACTCAAACTATAATAAGGAATAATAGAAGGGTGTGAATTGATATAGAAAAAAATGAGTAACCTTCTTAGTTAAAGAAGCTAGTTATAGCAATTTTCCAAATCAAAAATATATTACACTACTAATGAGTTTATCCTTTCCATATGCACACACGGCAGCAAATTAGAGAAAAATGATGACTCTTGCTTTGAATTAATACTTGTCATCTTCTAAATGAATTTAATTATACTCATAAACTAGTTACATCCTTTTACACACACCTTACGGAATACACAACTCACACACATAAACTTTTGTTAATTCTTCACTAAATCAATTGTGTTTAGTTACACATAAATTCACCGTACATATATATATATATATATATATATATATATATATATATATATATATATATATATTTACACACAAGTCATTCATTTACATATTAAATAGGAGAAACCAAATTATAGAATTATAAGAGATGAAGAACTTGAAAGAAAATTTAGTAAGAAAAGTATATGTACGTTGATGGAGATATGGACACGGGTGCTTTGGGGAAGCTGTTGGTTTTTTGCCCAATCGGATCCGAACTATTCGACCCGATGAGTAAACAGGATCGAACTAATTCGACCCAATTACGGAATTTGGTGGGTTTTATGTTCATAGTATATTTCGAAAATAACTAACATAAAAACGAGGATCCCATAAACGATAATTATTTTAATTATGCATTAGAAATAAAAAGAAAACTTACAGAAAGCTTCCAGTCCTTCGTTCTTTTGGTTGAACTTTTCTAGATTTTGATGAACAAACGGCTTGGATCTTTTTCACCATTGATATCAACCACGTTCTCCTTCTACTAGGTGTGTGGGCACCAACTTAAGAGAATCGATCTTTCTTTCACGTTTTAGAAATCAAGAGTTCAAGATGAAAAACTTCTCTCTTGTTTTTTGAACAAGGGATGGCTTTTGTATGTTTAGGGTTGAAGAACTTTTTCTTTCTTTTGAGTGTAATCTTAATGATTTCACAAATCAAATCTCTAAGATCTATATCTCATATTATATTTATAGATATGGGAGGAGTTAAACTCCTACCATAACTCACTCAAAGTTTCCTACTAGGAAAAGAACTCTGCTTTCTCTTACCTTAAGAGAGTTATTAATTAAATACAACTCTTGTAATTAATTAAAACATACATAAATATATTTATATATATAATTTCGAAAATTACATATAAAAATATATAATTTTTTCTTTTATTTATTATATAAATATATCATATATATTTACATAGTAAATAATGAATTTCTACAATTAGAAATTCCATAAATGCCAATGTTTCCTTTTTCTTGAATCTAGTATTCAATTTTCATTAGATTTAATTCTATAATTAAATCTAACATAATTAATTAAATTTCATCTAATTAATTCGGAGTTTCTATTTTGGGAAACTATTTCCAAAATGCAACGTGAATGAATTTGTTCTAATTTCTTAAGTTCAAATGTAGATTAACAGGAGCCGTGGTTGAGGACCTATGGACATGTAACTTCAAGCTCCAATAAATCGAATAATTTATCAAACTCTTTAATATAATTAATTCGATCTATTAATTCCAAGTGACTCCACTAATGACTTGGAATTGCACTCTTGTCATTACAATATATTTTACTCAAAAGATCAAGATAGTCCATTGATATAATCACTACATGCAATTTGATCCTCCAATAATTGATTCGTAATTAGAGCTAGGCGTAATTACCGTTTTGCCCCTCTAATTACTTCTTTATCCTTAAGTTCCATTAGTTCACTAGTAAACAGTTTGATTTATGAACTTATTCATAAATCAGAGCGCTCTACTGTTCAGTTCCAGAACTAACACTTAAGGGAATCAATATTCCAGCTTCTCGCAAGAAGGGTTGGATTCCATATCTGTAAAACACATTCCCAGCCATTTATCTCAACGGATCTTCAAGACATAAGTTTTAGGCTCGACATGGTTACGGGCCATTACATATGAATCAAAAGAACTCGTTAACATAAACAGGAGTTTATGCCTACTCAGGATTTAGATCGATTCGCATATGATCATCAGTTGACATGTTCTAGAACCATAATATCAACGGTATCTTATTTATGATTCTAGATCATGTCTGGTCCAGTCCTATGTAATCGAATTACACAAAGTACCTCCACCTTCGATGTCTCTACATCAGTAATTCGGATCAAAATTACTACATTGTAAATGTTTCGTGGACCGTACTAGTAGTGCTTAGTTAAAGATCCCAACTTTAACTCACTACGGACTTTTTAGTCTATTAGCTATAACTTAAATCCTCCAGTATAATATATATACTTAAGTCATAGTCTCTTTAATAGACTTGGAATTTTATGATGTTTATATTATGCATTAAATGTATAATCGAAATGATTATATGAAAAATTAATTTCAAATTTATTTATTTATTTCTATTAAAGAATGTCAAATACATGCTTTAAGAGCATCACGCCTAACAATCTCCCACTTGCTCTAAAGCATATGAGATATGTCTCTCAAACCCATTTGCTCCAAATGTGCTTCAAACGATTTTGAAGGCACAATTTGGTAATTGACTTTTAGCTGCTTCACAAGCTGCTATTCAGTTTATGCTGTCATATAGTACATCGTTGTTTCAAATAACAACTATACTATCAAGATGTCGACTTTCGACTTTCTTTGACTAAGAGTCAAAATCAATTATCCTTCAAGGTTCAGGTCTCCACCTAAATATACGAGCATATATCACATTGCTCTTCCTAGAATATTTGAGAATACGTTTCGCTCGAACTCATCGTTTTTAACGATATATGATATCATATGTCATTTCCAATGAGATAGACATCATCAATATAAACTACTAAGAAAACCACTTTCTTTTCTTTGATATACTTGTATACACAAGGTCTATCAATTGTTTTCCTTAAATCAATGGGCTTTGATCGTTTCATCAAACCTTATATTTCAGGACTTACGTGCTTGCTTAAGTCCACAAATGGACTTTTGCATCTAGCAGACTTTCTGCTCTTGGCCTTGATCAGTGAACCCTTCTGGTTGCATCTTATAGATGCTCTCCTTAAGATAGCTATTCAAAAAAGCTATCTTGACATCCAATTTATATATCATGTAATAAACGTTGGATGTGATGGATAAGAGGATGTGTATGGAATTAAGCTTAGCAACATGTGAGAAAGTTTCTTCATAGTCAACTCCCTCTTTTCAGGTATAACCCCTTTGCTATTAGCCTAACCTTTTGAAAGTCTATACTTTCTTGCTCATACCTCTCTGATTCTTATAGATCCAATTATATCAAATATATTTGATCTCATCATGTGAATCTATAAATTTTCCAGATGTTATAGGATTCATCGCAACTTGCCATTTTTCCTTATTAGAATCTTCCATTGCATGTTTGTATGACAATGAATCATCTTGATATGTGTCTCACACTTCTAGAGATACTTCTCATCATCCTCGTAGAAGGTGAGTAGTCTAACTACCCTCCCACTACGACGAGGTACCAAGATGTTCTAATCAGGAATTGTGGTCTTTCGTTGAGGTAATTCATTAGTAGTTAGCTGAGGTGTGCCGATCTCATCAGCTTAAATTTCTTCCAATATTATTTAACTACGAGGTTTAAAGTTTGTTATCTAACATTCCTCAATAAAAGTGATATTCGTCGATATGAATTCTCTTTTATCATGAATGCTACAAAACCTCCTCCAGTATCGAATAGATTGCCTAGAATTAGACACACTTCAGACCACAGTTTCAACTTTTCAGTCATTCCTTTCAACACGTGTACCAGACACTCACATAAGTGAAAGTGTTGTAAACTAATTTTACAATCATTCCACAACTCTATGGGAGTCTTATGGATTGACTTGTTTGTTGTTACATTCAAAATGTAGATTGCGGTTTCTAGTGCCTATCACAAGAAAGACATTGGTAATGAGGAATATGGTTCATTATTGATCTAACCATTTCTAAGAAACTTCAATTGTAGAGTTTCAGGTGCTATGAGTTGGATTGAATTCCATGCTCCAGCGAGTAGTTCTTGAATTCATAATCCAAGTATTCTCTTCCTTGATCTTATCAAAGAGTTTTGAGTGATTTACCTAAATGTTTTTCAACATCTCTAGGAATTCTTTAATCTTTCCAGAAGATTCAGATTTCTTTAGCTTTAGATAAACATGAAGAGTGTTGACTTTCAACTCTCTTAAAGGACATTCATTTGCCAGCATGTTTATCTTATCAAGGTTAATATGTACTAACCTTAGATGCCAAAGATACGTGTTATCACTCTTAGAAGTTTTAGAACATAGCATTGATCAATAATTTGCTACCTAAAATAATTCATAAATTATTTATCGATCATTTCTGACATTTATAATACAGTCCATGTTCTATGTTTGCATGATAACTATTTTCTGAAATAACAATCTTATTATCAGAAAAAGTAAAATAACTATCTTATTCATGCAATCATAATTGAGAAATCAAATTTCTAACAAAGATTAGGAATAAAGTATACATTGTTCAAAACAATGAATCTATTCCTAAATTCTAAGTGAACTGTTCATATGGTCTTTACAAAAAATGATCTGCCATTTTCCAACATTCATTATGACATTCCATTTGGCAAGTCCCTTTGAAGAACTAAACATCTAAAGAAGAACAAATGCGATTAGTGGCCTCCGAATTAAATATTCAGAATGACAAATTATTTTCCACTAATAAGTTTCTAAAAACCAGTAAATCAAATTTACATTGTTATTTTGATCTTCTTTTCGCAGAGATACCTTTATAGTTTCTCTTGCAATGAACATGAGTCCGTAATGAAAACATTTTCTCTTATGGATTTTGTTCATGGAATTCTTCTTATTTCACTTGCCTTAGGATGCCCATATCTTTCTTGTGTCTTGACTCAGACCCACCTTTCGCCCTTTTCCTCTTTTTGTTCTTAACAGTAGAGGAAGACGAACTTTGCTTGTCAACGTTTGCCTCTTACTTTTTAGCCTTATGTTTAAATATGGCTTCAAAAGTCTACAATTCCTTTTAGCAATTTAGTCATGCTATAAACCAACTTATTCTCAATATAGTTGGATGTGAATGCAGAAAAGTTTGGCATGAATGACCCAATAATTACACTAATGTGAGTCATCTCTTCAATGGTGGCCTCTTTTATATATCTCGTACGTTACGAGAAGCACCAGCAAGAGGTTCTGGAGGACAATCCTCTGTGAGAACGAACTCTTGATTCTCACAAATCATTCGTATGCTAATATTGGATCTTCAATTAACGTAGTTACGTTCCCCAGCTAGTTTTTCATTCGAGAGTAAACCAACAAATGAGTTTATAATAGACATAATTGTTAAATAAATAAATAAATTAAAATGCGATCATATATTCATAATAAACATCATATTTCGGAATAGTAAACGTGATGCATGAATGCAACTCTTAAGAAAAACACATAAAGCAATTTACTAATCCGCGATAAAATAATTTAGCTACTAATATGTTGCCGTAGGGTCAATCATACTGATACTAAATTAAGTTTGAGACAATCTCAAATTAATATGTGAACTAAAATATCTCATATTCATCTTTCACTATTAATTACCGCATTATTTGGCCAACATGTATTCAACTAACTTAAATACATGTTTATGAGTGTAGCCTATTGTTTCAGATTTTATGACTTAACTTAGACTTGTCACCGTAGGGTAGATCAAGCTAAAATACATCAATAAATCCTATCTCAAGGAAGTTTAATCTTGTTATTGATATAGGTTAGACACCTTCCGTAGGGAGGATGCAATCTAGGCACCGCGAGGCGCTACCTAAATCTCACTTTATTAAACTAACAATAGAGACCATAGGGTATATCGACATATATCCTTCACCCACTCAATAATTTTAAAACATGTGTTTTATCTAAATAAATATTTATGTTTTATAATCTACATAAACATAACTAGAGTTTTAATCTCTAAGCAAATTTAGGATTAAAATCCAATCTAATTGGGTCTAATTTATTATGTAGATTATCTTCCAATCTAATTGGACATGAGGTGATCTTATACTAAGTAAGTTGAGATGGCACCTAAAATTAATAATTATCCAATCAAATTGGACTTCGATTCCTTTAGACATTCTAATTGAGTAACTTTTAGATGAATCCTTATTAATTTTTACCTAACTCAGGGATCACCAAATTTTAAATAATGCTCATAAGTTTAACACTTAAACTAATTCATTATTTAAATAAATTTGTTTTCAAAAAACTATTATACGTGCATGCATAAAAACATACATATATCGAATATAAAATCTATATGTGATGCATGAACATAATAAAGCGATTGTGGGTATTATGAATGACATGTAATATGCATGAACATGCTATCAATTATAACAGAAGCATAAAATCAAAATGACGGATCGGGTGTTTTTGGGTAATTCTAAAATTACAACCCAGAAGAAAAATAATGGACCTAAATATTACAAAAATAGCTTCCATTACAGATCTTCATCTTTGAGTTCATTCTTGTAATCTTCTCCATCAAGCTCATATTGCAAAGTCGACCAAGCTCAAATGATTTTTGATAAAGTTCTAAACTTATATCGAAAAACCCACAATTCAAAATTGTGCTTATAACCCAAATCAAAATTTTTGGTTAAGTTCAAAACTTAATTCAAAATTCACACTTCAAAAGTGCACCCATAGTCCCAGTCAATATCAATTTCACGAATTGATTCACAATTCAAAATTGCATTATAAGGTCAAAATAAAATAAAAAAATCCAAACTTATTTTCTCAAAATAAAAGTTGGCTTTTAATTTATCCATGACCTGACCGATAGTAAATCATAATACACGAAAAATGACAATTGAATTAAACTGTTTAGACAATTATCATAAAGTGACTATGTTGGCTGATACAACGAAACACTTTACCAAAGTTGGGTTATTTACTAAATTTACAGCGTAGCCAATGTGCAAGTACATTACTGTAAATTTATCCAAAGCCATTCATCTTATATATGGCTTACAAATTAACGTTTATGTGGCCAATTATCTTCATCTAACAATACACAGCAGCAACGCCTTAGGTCATCTTCTTTTTCAGGTCTCGGATTTCTTTCAATAATTAAATTATTACAAAAGTCCTATGCCAACAAAAATTGGCGTACAGTACATCTAGCTAGGAATTTAAATAACAATAATAAAACCCTAACCCAAAACACCAAAACCGATCCTTAAATAAAAAACATTCATCCATTCAATATTTAAACAATTTAAACATGTATATACCCACAATCAATTAAAATAAAAAAGTTTATGGACCGCTCTGATACCAATTGTTGGTTTTTTGCCCAATCGGATCCGAACTATTCGACCCGATGAGTAAACAGGATCGAACTAATTCGACCCAATTACGGAATTTGGTGGGTTTTATGTTCATAGTATATTTCGAAAATAACTAACATAAAAACGAGGATCCCATAAACGATAATTATTTTAATTATGCATTAGAAATAAAAAGAAAACTTACAGAAAGCTTCCAGTCCTTCGTTCTTTTGGTTGAACTTTTCTAGATTTTGATGAACAAACGGCTTGGATCTTTTTCACCATTGATATCAACCACGTTCTCCTTCTACTAGGTGTGTGGGCACCAACTTAAGAGAATCGATCTTTCTTTCACGTTTTAGAAATCAAGAGTTCAAGATGAAAAACTTCTCTCTTGTTTCTTGAACAAGGGATGGCTTTTGTATGTTTAGGGTTGAAGAACTTTTTCTTTCTTTTGAGTGTAATCTTAATGATTTCACAAATCAAATCTCTAAGATCTATATCTCATATTATATTTATAGATATGGGAGGAGTTAAACTCCTACCATAACTCACTCAAAGTTTCCTACTAGGAAAAGAACTCTGCTTTCTCTTACCTTAAGAGAGTTATTAATTAAATACAACTCTTGTAATTAATTAAAACATACATAAATATATTTATATATATAATTTCGAAAATTACATATAAAAATATATAATTTTTTCTTTTATTTATTATATAAATATATCATATATATTTACATAGTAAATAATGAATTTCTACAATTAGAAATTCCATAAATGCCAATGTTTCCTTTTTCTTGAATCTAGTATTCAATTTTCATTAGATTTAATTCTATAATTAAATCTAACATAATTAATTAAATTTCATCTAATTAATTCGGAGTTTCTATTTTGGGAAACTATTTCCAAAATGCAACGTGAATGAATTTGTTCTAATTTCTTAAGTTCAAATGTAGATTAACAGGAGCCGTGGTTGAGGACCTATGGACATGTAACTTCAAGCTCCAATAAATCGAATAATTTATCAAACTCTTTAATATAATTAATTCGATCTATTAATTCCAAGTGACTCCACTAATGACTTGGAATTGCACTCTTGTCATTACAATATATTTTACTCAAAAGATCAAGATAGTCCATTGATATAATCACTACATGCAATTTGATCCTCCAATAATTGATTCGTAATTAGAGCTAGGCGTAATTACCGTTTTGCCCCTCTAATTACTTCTTTATCCTTAAGTTCCATTAGTTCACTAGTAAACAGTTTGATTTATGAACTTATTCATAAATCAGAGCGCTCTACTGTTCAGTTCCAGAACTAACACTTAAGGGAATCAATATTCCAGCTTCTCGCAAGAAGGGTTGGATTCCATATCTGTAAAACACATTCCCAGCCATTTATCTCAACGGATCTTCAAGACATAAGTTTTAGGCTCGACATGGTTACGGGCCATTACATATGAATCAAAAGAACTCGTTAACATAAACAGGAGTTTATGCCTACTCAGGATTTAGATCGATTCGCATATGATCATCAGTTGACATGTTCTAGAACCATAATATCAACGGTATCTTATTTATGATTCTAGATCATGTCTGGTCCAGTCCTATGTAATCGAATTACACAAAGTACCTCCACCTTCGATGTCTCTACATCAGTAATTCGGATCAAAATTACTACATTGTAAATGTTTCGTGGACCGTACTAGTAGTGCTTAGTTAAAGATCCCAACTTTAACTCACTACGGACTTTTTAGTCTATTAGCTATAACTTAAATCCTCCAGTATAATATATATACTTAAGTCATAGTCTCTTTAATAGACTTGGAATTTTATGATGTTTATATTATGCATTAAATGTATAATCGAAATGATTATATGAAAAATTAATTTCAAATTTATTTATTTATTTCTATTAAAGAATGTCAAATACATGCTTTAAGAGCATCACGCCTAACAGAAGCAAGTGGTGACGTGACAGCGACGTGGTGGATTCCGATTGAGCAAGGTGATATTGTCCTAGTGATGTGCAGTGGCGTTAAGTATGGCTCGAAGCAAGTTAAGGTGGGTGTAGTGTGAGCTATTTGGTTTACAGGCTAGGTTAATACTTTGTCCTTTTCTTTAATGATAAAAAGTATGACAAATTAATCTTTGAGTAATAGTGATGGGGCTTTACAAATCTCCTAGTGGGTCTTGTTAAATTCTATTACGGTTGGACATATTTTAGGCTCACATATTAGATGGTTTATTGGGTGTTGAAGATTATATATAAAACGTAAATTTGGATCTATATTATATATGAAACTCTAGTATACGTGTATGTCTTCATAATCTAATAATTAGATTGATAAGGATAAATTCTCTAATTTAAGAAAGTGTGGTTGTAATTCGAAGATGAGTTAAAATTGATAATTCGTATTTAGAGTAATCAATTTATTAGATATGAATTTTTGATATAAGATAGATTGAAGACTTAAAATTGATTTATAATTAGAAGTTTATATAAGCTCGGCCTCTAGTGAAACTTTATTCACTGGAACGGAGTTCTACATGTCTACACAATTAACTAAATACAATGGATCAACTATGACATATATTCTCAAGGTAAGATGGTTAGTAATGGCTTGCTTAATAAAAATGATCTATATTAGAGTTACCACAACTTTTACAAGTCAAGTTAGTTAATTATTAATCATTCATAAATCGATAGAGTTACTTTAAGATAAATTATTTTAGTATTGCTCTGACACCAGTAAAACGTGTTTATAGATATTTATACTCTGAAATCGTGATCACCAGGTGAAATTGACGTACTTGTAAGAAGTCATCCGACTAGCCTGAGAAAGGTGAGCGCCTCAATAAAACGTTTTTAAAACTGAAAGAGTTTTTTTAAAGAAAATCATATCATATATATGTATGTCTCATTTAAAATAACTTCTTCATAGTAGAACTGATAATTCTATACTTGTTTGCATTTCTCGCATCGTATGATAATTGTTGAATAATGGGGTGTAGTACTTTATCTCACCTCATATTGATGAATGGTACCAAGGTGTAGTACTTTATCTCACCTAAGTGCCAATTGCTTGTACATGATTATTTGCGCGCTCATCTGCTCTCGGTTGATGGTATTCTCTGGATACTTCTGGGTAGCTGGGGGCTACAGGACTACCAGAGCTCTGCCATTGACCGGACTCACAAAACCAGGGATTAGAGCCCCTTGGGAAGTGATTCAAATTATTCGGCATGACATGTCAGGGCCACTTAAAGGGACGGGTAGCGCCTCAGCCCTTATCTAACCGGCGTGCTAACTATTGATCACATCCTGATCTTTCTGTATCCTTTTGAGATGGAGGAGTTGTTTAGCCCGTTTTGACGGGGTAATTGAACGTGATTTCAATTGTGCCATTATTACAACTGTTATACTATTGTGGATTGATTTTATAATTTAAATAGGCAGTTCATGGATTTCTAAATCATTTTTTGCATAAAATTCAATTGCACCCTGACACAGGCCTCACTAAGTTGTCTTTGCAACTTACGCTTTTAAAGTATTACTCTTTCAGAATCTCATTGAAGGACAAGATGGACCACATGAGACTAAGGGATTTCGGTTGGGCGTCGACCATAGAGTTTCTAGTTGTTGTCAGGTGAAGGTCTGGTTTGAAATGAAAAGTTTTATAAGTTAGTTGGAGAAAAATTAATATAATGTAATAGATAGTTAGAGCTCTGAACTGCAATTATTGGAAATTTATCAAGGTTATTTTATTATTTATTTATGTCTTAGCAGGCAGGTGCCGGTTTCGGGCCGTTACATATGATGCTTATCATCAGCCCGGCACGCCCGTAATGAAGGAGATTTTGGAAAAATCCAAAGCTGCTAAACTGGTTAAGTTTATGAAATCGCATGAAGAGATGGTTCGGAAGGACTAGGTGATGGAATACTATAACACTGAGAAGGCTGTTGATTTTGACAAGAAGGAAATCAAGGCCACCGTTGGAGGAACCCCAATCGTCATCACCCATGCTCTGTTGCACGAGCAGTTTGGGCTTTCAAATCAAGGAAGACAAGATGTTACCACCATGGCAAAAGACAAACTCCATGAGTTCTTGGCAATCTGTGCCAAGAAAAATGAGGTGATGACTGGTAATTTGAAGAAGAACCAGTTTGAAGGACGAGTTTCAGCGCATGGCTGACATGGTGTCAAAGCTGATAGAGAACTGCACTTTTTCTCTGGATGCAATCACCATGAAGAGGTACTGTATAATGGTTGCTGTTTACTATGGCATTGAAGTAAACTGGTCGGTGGTGATCTGGTACATTTTGGCCAATTTCCATCTGAAGAAGCAATCAAATCACAGGATAACCTTGAGTTAACTGTTTCACAATCTGGGTTGTGGAATGACCAATGGGAAGGAAATCCACAGTTCTAAGGCAATGACCAGTTACCAGGCTGTAAGAGGAGGAAAGAAAAGGAAAAATGAAAATGAAGAGGAAGAAGAAACTGAGGAGCCTAAGGACAATGTTCCTGCAAAAAGGTAGAAGAAGACTGTTCAAACAGCAAAGCCTGCTGTTCAAGCCAGAATAGACAAGAAAAAGCAAGTTGCTGCTAGTGCTGTCATCAAGAAAGTTACTGATGAAGTGCTGGAGATATCTGCTGATTCTCCATCAAGAACAGTATCAGAAGAAGCACCTGCTGATAAAGTGGCAAAGAGGACTAGAAGCCAGTTGAGAGATACTGCTGCTTCTAAACCTATTCAAGAGAAGCCTGCTACAAGAAAGTCTGCTAAGAGGAAAGTGGTCTTTGAACCATCTCCTGTAAAGTCTTCAGACTTAGTCAGAGAAAGTCCTCCATCAGCAGAGAGGCCTACTGGAACTGAAGAAGAATCTGTTAAGGAAAAACAAGTTGATGATCAAACTGCCCCACAGATTGCTTCAACAGAACCAACAGCTGAGGTTGCCCAACATCATGATGATCCTGAAGTGCAGATCATCCATCCCATTGCAGCTGCACCACTTGCATCTGCTGGCCCTGCATCTGCCAGTACTCAAGAAGATCAGTTAGCTGACAAAAAGAAAGGAAAGAGGAAGATACTTATCAAAAGAAAGAAAGTATCAGCTGCTGACAAGAGGAAGAGGGAATAGGCAGAGCAGAGAAAAAGGGATGACCAAGAAGAACAAAGGGTCCTTGAGCTCAGCAAGAAAGAAGCTGAAAAAGAAGAGCAGAGAAGAAAGATGTCTGAAGCAGGACGCAAGGCTGCTGAAGACGCAGAAATGGTTCTTTGATTGAGCTCAGCAAAAAAGATGCCCATGGTCCAAACATTGCTGGAGGCATAAAGATTGGTGAATCGTTAAATGCCAAGAAAAAGATGCCTGCTGGCATGGTTCAACCAAAGAAGAAGTTTGAAGTAAGAAGAGCATTTGAAATTATAAACTCTGACTCTTCTATTTTCAACAGGTTCGAAAAGGCACTGGCTTATTTTGACAAGAAGCTGATGCTTAAGACTTTGTTCACTCATGAAAAGAAAAGATACATAAAATGGAGAGAGTATAGGGTGAACATTCTGTTGAAGAGATCCAAAGCTGGGAAGAGTTTGCTAATGAGGAGAAATGGGTCCTTAATTGGCTGCAGACTACTTCTATCACCAGAGCACTGGATCCAGACTTTGTTAGAGACAGAATGCATAAGTATGCACAAGAATTTGCTGCTGAAGAAACAAAGATTATCTCTAACTCCTTGCCAGCCAAGAAACGAAAGCATGATCATCCAATGGAATATCTGTGCAAATTGTTGTTCTGACAGCCTTGGAGAATTAGGCTGCCAGATCAAGATATGAACAAGGCTCTCCAAGTGATCTGTCTGCTATGCCTGGTGTCCAGCATATCACATTTGGGAAAGAGATGAAAAGTTATCAAGAAATGCCTAAAGTGAAGAAGAGTGCTCCTAATAGCCTGCCTGTTGTAAGGATGATTCGTCAGACAACAGTCTTCACTGATGATGGCAAGATTGTTGACAAGATCTTTGAAGATGTCACAGATCAGCCTGATGCTGCTAAAGAGCCTTTGGCTATTGAGTGGACTGATAAAGAAAAGGCTAAGGACGAATCTGATCTGAGAAACACTCATGTTCAACAGGAAGAAGATCAACCTGCATCACCTCAAATTCCAACAGCTGATATGCACTCATCACTGATGGAAGCCTTCCAAATGATGCTGGAGAATTTATTAAGAGAAATGGAAGGGAGGAACCAGCTGCAACTAGAGAAAATGCAGAAAGACCTGGAAGAAAAACATCAGCTGCAGTTGGAACAAATGCAGAAGAATACTGAGATAATGGTGAAGGATGCCGTTGACAACTTTCCTCTGCCTGAGGATAATACTCTAAGGATGACACATAGTGTCTTAGATATGAACAGAAATATTGAAGATGTCAAAGCTGACATGAATCATCTTCATACTGCCTTAAAGAGGAATGAAGACCAAATTGCTCATCTCAGAGATACATTCATCAAAGTGGCTGAGGAGGAGACAACAAAGAATCACCTGTTGGTAGAACAAGTACATAAAGCTGCCACCAGAGTTGATAAAGAAATTTCCACTCTCCAACTCAACATTGACTGCATCAATGATCAGACTGATCAAATCACTACCACTCTCAATCATCTCAATGCAAGCCATGACCTGATCAATCAGAACATCAAGTCCTTATGTGCTGCTGTCAGGATCCAACCTGTTGCTCTTAACCCACCTATCAACCCTGATGATGACAAAAAGGGGGAAGATAAAGTGGAAGAGACAACTATTCAAGCTGCTGCTACTGAACAACAAGCCCTTGAAGAAAAGGCTGAGGAAGCTGATACTGCCAAAGACAAGGAGACTGATGATAAAGTAGATGAAGAGGTTGCTGCTGAAGAAATTGGAAAGGCTGATGACAATGAAAAGTCTGAAGCAGAATCCAAGGAACAAGCCAAATCTGATAAAGAAATGGCTGCATCCAAGGAACCTACTGAAGAAAAATCAGAGTCATTTATCAAGTACAAGGATGAAGAGAGGGTAAAGAGAAGGATGGAAGAGGTAGAAAAAGAGCTAGAAATCAAACAGAAAATGGAAGCTGCCAAATCCAATCTAGTCATAGATGATGCTGCTGATGAAGAAGATGATGATCAAGAATCTTCTTATGAGTATTATGAGGAAGTTGAAGGAGAAAGTGAAAAAGTTGATGACTAGAATAGATCAATCCTTTGTAATCAGTCTTCTTTATTTTTTTTTTCTCAGTTATCTCATCTGATGAAAAACTTGTAACTTGTAATCATTTTCAATATATATAAAAGTTCAAGTTTTTACTCCAACATACATTTCTATCTCAGAAATTTTGAGGATTAAAACTTCAGTTTAGGTAACAGGTACTTAGCTGAAGTTTTGTCATTATCAAAAAGGGGAAAATTGTTGGATAAAGATGAAGATAAGAGTGCACTGAAGTTAGAGAAATTAAGGGAGGTTTTGATGATTTCCAAAACTCATCAAGATCAGCTAAGTAAGGAAAACTTAGTTGAAATCCCTTAGAAAAATTTTGACCAAGTATGAAGACAAATCAGAAGGGTCAAATATTCAAGGTTCAGAAGACTACTGATCTGCTGAAGGGAAGAAATCAAACTGGTGTAAATCAGCCGACTCAAATCAGATTTGTTCAAGTTTGAGATCAGCTTTGTTCATCATCAGACTTGTACTCTCATCAGCCAAGTGGAAATGATCAAGAAGTCGTCCCAACGGTAATAAATGCCACTGGAGTAATAAATGCTGAAGTCCGAGGCTATTAATGACAAATGATTGACGAAATAACTTGTATCAGCTCAGTGCATTTAATGCTGTCTGACAGAAAGTACATACTGCAGTACTGTCACTGTGCAGAGAGCCATTCGCGGAAATTAAGGACCAGAAATAGAGAAATTTGAATTGTGTCTCTCTTCAACGGACATAATTCAAATGAGTGAGTATAAATAGCTGAAGAGACGAAGAGAAAACACGCAACAACACAACAACTGAGAGATTGATTTCGAAGCAAAATATTTTCTAAGTCTCAAAAGCTCAAGAACAGCTCACTCATCAGCCTTGTCATTTGTTGACTTAAGCTGAAGCTGAAGATCAAAGAGAGATACATTTTTCTGAGTGAAAATTGTTAGAGTGTTGTGAGGAGTGTTTATCCATCTGTGTGAAGTGATAAAACTCTGTAGAATAGGTCTTCTTTGTGATTTCCTATTGTGAGCTTATGGTCAGATTCATTTGTTGTTTTGGCGTAAGTGGAGTATACTGATTACTATGTGTTTTTAGTATAACCCAAGATCTTTGTGACTTGGAAGAGTGGATTAAAGGATATTTACGTCCATATAACCAACCACTATAAAAATCCTTGTGTTTTTATCTCGCATTTTACTTGCATATTTTCAGATTGCATAAAACACCTGATAAACTGTTTGAAAAAGATTTAAAGGAGTTTATAAAACTGGGGATAAAATTTTCTAACTACTAAGTATACTTGTGAAAAACACTTTATAAATCCGCTGCAAGTATTCTGGTATTAAAACTGATTTTGACTAAAATATGCTAAGTGACTATCAGACTAGTGGTCAACAAAGTTGTTCAAAGATTTGTTCGCGATCAGCCTTACAAGCTTACTGTTCTGTAACAGCTTAGTCTGCTTACATTTGAGCAACAGTTTTAAAGTTAAGATTTTGTTTAAAAATTTGAAGAGGTCTATTCAGCCCCCCCCCTCCCCGCGCTAGACCTCATATGACCACTTGGGACCAACATAAATTTCTACTTTATACTGCTTCTATCATTATCAAACAAACATTATAATAAAAGGCCACATAACTTTATACTTTTTTTTTAGTTGTTTGCTAAACATAAATTTCAACCAGATTTTTTATTTTGTGATTATATGTTTTATAACCGAGAACATTTTTGAGTTTTTTTGTAAAAATGTTTAAAATAATATCAATTAATGATAAAAATAAGGGAAATTTACTTAGATAACCCCCTGGGTTTAGGCCTAATTACAGAAACTTACCCCCTATTTGAAATATTACTAAGACACCCCCTCTGGCAAAACAGTATTACAAGATGACCCCTTACGGCGTCAATTTTTAACGGCAGAGGATGACGTCATCAATTTATTTTAACGTTTTTCCAATTTTGCCCCCAATGGGTGTATTTGTAATATATTTTGTGATACAGGGGGTGACTTTGTAACCGTGTAATAAATATTATAAATAAATTTATTAAATTTTAGAATTATAACAAACCAATTTAAAATTTAATAGATTTATTTACAATAACACTTTTTCATTCAAAAATCAAACAAACCAAATTAAAATTTATTAAATTTATTTACAATAACCCAATTATTTAATAACATATATTTTCAATAAAAAAATTTGATAAATAAAATTTCAATAACACATATTTCCTTCAAAAATAAAGTAAACCTATTTAAAATTTAATAAATTTATTTACAATAACTCAATCTGGTAAATAAAGTTTTAATAACAAATATTTTTCTTACAAAAATAAAACAAACCCATTTAAAATTTAATAAATTTATCTACAATAAAACAATTCTAATTTTTGAAATCCAGATAACTTTTTGGGATCTAGGGCTTAGTGATTTTGTTACGGGATTATTGCATTTTTGGTGCCACAACTTAACTTAAGCTCACTAGCATTTTTACCCCATATCAAAATTAGCCCGAAAATCACCCATGTACGGGCTATGTGACGTGTAAATTGTGAATTTTGACCAAATCAAAGTGGAAGTTTGAGTTTTTCTATAAATGTAGGGACATATTATAAAGGTGTAAAAGTACAAGGGTCAATTTGCGAATTGGAATTGAAGGGCTGATTTTGCGAAGATGGCAAACTGCCATTGACGTGAGCTTGGCAAATGAGGAAACTTCAATTCAGCACCAAATTGGACAAGGTTGGTACCAAAATGACCGCCACACCGAGGGAAGTTTACGGCTGAAAGGGGAGGCGGTGGGTCAAGCTCCACTGCCGACGATGGCGTAAAATCGAAAAAAGTACAAAAATCGTAGATCTGAAAATAGAGTGACGGGATGGACTTTGAACTGATAATTGATGCTTGGAATTTGTAGATGACGTGAAGACGAGTCTATAGCCATCAAATAGAGCTCGAACCGTGTCCGGAGTCGCCGATAAAGTGAAAATAACGGGTGTTGAAGCTTGTAGCGGCGGCGGCCATGGAGTTTTTTTTTTTTGTAAATATTAAAAACAACCAAGGGCATTTTGGACATTTTATGTGTTCCGTTAAAGTTGACTAACGGTCGTTAAGTCAAGGGGGTGTTTTTGTAATATTTCAAACAGGAGGGTAATTTCCCTAAAAATAAATATTGTAAATTTTGTGTGGTAACAACTTTTAATATGTTTTATATGTAAATAATGATCGTCTAAAATATGTATTGGTTTTATAAATCAATGCTTATTTAGTCATTTTTCAAATTGAATAAGATATTTTGGCTCGTTAATTATTTTTACTTGTGAAATTAAATCATATATATTTTGCTAAAAAAAATTGTTATAACATGAGGAAGGGAATCTATGTTCAGTACTACCCATACTAAAGAGCGGTATTATAAGTAGAAGCAAGGCAATTTCCCGTGTCTGGAATTTATCGAATCTTAATCTACTATCCAGAATCAATATTGCAGTTTTGCTGAACTGGCAATAGTGAAAAACACAGCAACTGAAATTTATTAAGACTGGTCAACGTACATGGCTGAGGATCACGGAATAGATAAACGATGCAGTTTGTATTTCTAATGAAAATGAGGTTATGTGTTGTTATTTCCCGCTTAATGAGAAAGAGGTGTTATACGATTGGTACATTAATAGATCGATAGAGTATGCTCCATTTTACGTATATATTATGTGGTACACGTTTTGTTATAATAAATATAATATTAACTTAGTATTGCTACATTATACTATATGTTTGTAATATACTAATGTTTGCTATAAATTTGTGGTTTGCTCGGGCAAAGATTATTCCTTGCAACAATTTCAATTATACCAATGTGTACTTTTTCTTTACTGCTTCAGTATATTGCATCAAATAAAATTTTTTTCCGCTTGTTTAACTATTATTTGTACTTCGTCATCTTTATTTCTTTAGAAATATTTTTTATTTCATTATGTTCAGAAACACTTTTTCGTTATAATGAAAAAGCAACATAGCTAGCTAGGAAGGGCAATGGAAACAAATACCTTATATATCAAATACGTTCATTAAAAAACCATACATGATTCATCAAACTTATAATTAAAGCAACAAATAGATAAATGTATATATGGTCCTAATAAGAATATCGAATATAATTTTATTTAATAGTAATGAAATTATATATTTCTCTGATTATTGCTTTTGGAACTGTACAATTTTTATAATGCGTTAGAGAAACTGGGACAAAAATATTGCAAATGTCCTAGATTTTTCTGATCTTAAGGAAAAAGCAAAGCTACGTCCAACAAATGCATTTACGCGTAAGTTGTCCTACGAATCCAGTGAATTGACAAATATGGACCATCGCCAAATTATGAATGGAGACAATTAAATTGAAGGATGAAAACAAATAACGCATGAGCTATGTGGCAAAATGCAATTATTTTGGTATTTTCATTTTGAGTCAGTCTTTCTGATAGATAAATTTATTGATTCTAATTAAATTTACCTTGTTGTACTACTATCAATTGATTGTACTATTTTATCACGACATAAACTTTTGTTTTCCGTTTATTTGCTTGTTTAATTTCGATCTACTATTGGATTTCATAGTCAATACTTAGATCGATGTCGTGTGGGTCTGCCAGAAGAGTTTATTTGTTTATTTATATTTCCATAGTTATGTATACATTGTAGAGTTAATAAATATTTAGATATTTCTAACCATCACATCATTCATATTGTTCGGCTTATGTAAAATAATTGAAGGATCAAAACAAAAATATGAGAGCTATGTGGCAAAAATAAATTATTTGGGTATTTTCATTTTGATTTAGTCCTTTCGATAGATTATATTATTGCTTCTAATTAAGTTTACGCTATTGTAATATTATCAATTGATTGTACTTTTTTTTACGAAATTAACTTTTATTTTGCACTGCAAATGGATGCTGAAAGACCCTAGGATAGAATCTTGATTTTGTAGTAAAATTTTTATTAAAAACTTGAGGTCAAAGGTTAGAGTCTTAACTTTTCTTCATAGATTTATGTGAATTAGATTTGAAAATACGTGCTTTGAAGTTAAAACTATATAGAAGCACCTGTAGTTTGAACATTTTCAAGTGACTACTTACAATGTATGATCATTAATTATCACCCATTTTTCCTTATGTAATTTTTATAAAGTTAATATTTTCTTATTATTGCGAAGTTTCTATATTTGTCCTCTCGAGTGTGCTACTGTCGCATCCTATATTTTCTTTCACCAATAACAGGTTATATATTTATGTGCTTTATTATATTATGGTTTTCTAAAAAATATCTTCGTATAGTGTGAATAAAATAAAAAATTACTCGCAACGTGCAGAGGTGAATTTGTAATTTCGCAAACTTTTTAAGGGCTAACCCTAATTCAGCAATTATAAATAAACTTTCATTTTATACCAGTTGTCACCCACAAAAACAAAGGTAAAAGTGTCTACAGAATCGGCGGAGGCGGTGATTTGTGAAGGTTGAAAGGGAGAGATAAGTGGTTGGAAACGTTCGGTTGGGAGTGATTGGAAAGGTGGTAATTATTTATTTATTTTATTATTAAAAGTACTGAAAGTAAAAAAGAATCCCTTTCCAATTCCTCCCATACCAAAGGCTTCCGATCTATCCTCCTCTTTCAATTCTTCTCTTTGTATTTCAGTCTAATCTTAGTAGATTTTTGTTTTTCTTCTCTTTGTAAATGTCTGTTTTTGTAGAATATCCAAAAGCATATAGATATATAACTTGTTATTATGATATGATTTGGATTTGCTGTTTTCGTTTATATATGTCGGTGCATTCTAACAATTTCACTGAATATTTATTTCATTATATATATTGATGACCCACGTATATAAAGAAGCACAATAGCAATTATTACATGCGTCACAATATTATATCTAAAAAATCTATAACAATCAATTAAGGTAATAAACTCATTATATATCATTATATGTTCAATTATATGTTTCATTATATATATATCATATAATTAAACTATGAACTAATGATTTTTTTCATATACATTTCCAGCAACGAAGCCATAAGAGGAAGCAATCTTCTTATAAATATATTTTTTTTTAACTTTGACAATGAATCGTTCATTCGAGCTCCACCTATGTTTAAAAGGTAGATTTTATAATGACGCAAAAGGCATACCACGATTCATAGGTATTATGAACAATATAATATCCGCTGTAAATGTTCACGAATATATCAATTTGGAGGCTTTGTACCAGAGTGCACTTGGTACAATATTTCAAATCAAGATCTTGTCGAAGGAGTGCGATGCTTAACAAAAGCATTGAGTTGCAACAAATGTTAGATTTCATGAAAGCTCAAGGACTAAATAAGATGATCATCTATGCACAGGAGCATCTACACATTACGGCAACCAATGAAGACTATCACGTTCCTTCGTGTATGCCACTGCCTCCTGAACCAATCGATAATTACGTCATACAGGAACACATACGACTAAACGAATATAGAAGAGGAAATGTGTGTATCATATCTAATATCTCTATTTTCCAATAATTCACTACAACAAAAAGTAGATTATACGACACTTTCAATGGGACATTTTTTTTTAATGCCCCATAACATTAAGCATGAGACATTTGCTATTATGTGTCCCAAGTTTAAAAAGAAAATCAGACGATAAAACCTTGTCCTTTTACAAATTTTATTTGAATTCACGTACAGTAAAGAGTTTCACCTTCTTTTCTTCTTCTATTTTTCCATCTAATTTCCCCCTTTCTCCTCTTTTCATCGGCCTTAATTAATCAAAAAAAAAAAAAAAATCCATTCACTCCACAATTTTCTAATTTTCCTGCAAAGTTCATATCCTCTGCATCTTCGATCGAAGTCTTACTGCTACACGATAAATAGGGAAGAGTCTCTGCATCTTCGATCGACCATCAACCCTATATCTCTAATTTTCGATTTATTTACATTACAATGTAGAATTGCGATTCATTTGAATTATTTTGAATAACCTAGGGTTTTCTATTGAATCGAAGGGTCCTAAGCATGATTCCCTCAATAATTTCAGGTTCTCTCAACAATTGAGCTCGAATTGGGATTCTCTCTACACTTTCGGATTCTCTCATCAATTTCAGCTCAATGAATCTCTCAACAATTTCAGCTCACCTATTTAGACGATTCTATCTCCGAGCAGGTATCTCCTTCTCTTTCTCTCCCTCTCGCTCTCTCTCACTGTTTCTCTTGCTCTGTCTTATAGGTTAAGTGTATACATCAGCTATGTTTCTAATTTGTGATAATCCTTTGTATATAAAAAGTCAATGTATTACTTTTGGTTGCCTTTATTTATCCAGCAAGTTGCTAATTTGTATAAAAAAGTCATGTTAGTCTATGTGAGAAACTAAGATTGGATAGACACTTCATGAAAAGTCTTTTGTGAGATTTTAAAAAGGAATGTGAAAGTGTTTTCAAGTATGAATGGCATCAGATATATCAGAATTTGTTGCTATTTATATATAATCATTCAAGACTACCTATTTTTTAGGAATCTGTTTGTTTTTAGGCTTTTTGACAATGTATGGAACGTAGTTGGCATTTAAATCAAGCATTCTATTTTTTAGCAGAATCCTATGTTGAGAACATAGTTCTGATTCTTTTTCTAAATCATGTTTAGTTATTCATACCTTTAAATATAGATTTGTGGCTTGTGAATCTTTATATATGTGTGTTGAATGGTTTTTTTATGGCCAACTTTCATTTAATCAAATCAAAATCAGATTGGTTCTAACCAGTGCATTTTTGTTAAACTTATAACTAGATCCGGGAAATGCATTCGATACGGTTAAACATAAAAAGATGTATAAATTTTGCATAATCAAAACATGAGGATTGTTTTAAAAATGGGAATGGAAATGATGACCCCTAATATATATATATATATATATATATATATATATATATATATATATGTATCTTGTTCATAGGCCTACCAGACTACCAGTTATATAGGTCCAAAGTTTTCTAGGTAGTATTTAATTGTTTAAGTGTTTCTTTATTGAATCTATATAGTTGACCTAAAAAAGACCAAGGTGGCACAAATAAATCTTAGTAAGGACTAATGTGAAGAAAAAAGACTTAAGAGGGAAGACTTTATAAAAAAAAATTATAAGGACCACAAGTGGTGTTTACCCTTTTCTTAATTAATAGTGTAACAGCTTCAATACGTGAACATTCAAATTTTCTCATAGCTAGTCTTTTTACTGTCGTTGGGTTTTAATGAAATTTATCAAAGGGAAAAGCATAGTTGGTCATGTATCTCTTTTGATGTGAAAACTAAAGCCAGAGATTCATTTGATATGGATCCAATTTTGACATTAGATGCTGATGCACTTCACCAAAATGTTGATGTACATTTAGAGGAAGAAGATGAACAACTAAATTGGGTTAGAGAAGATGTGGAGGGAACTATAGTTTGAGCATTAAAAAAATGAATTTGAACAATTAATTAGTACATCGAGTCATGTTATTTTTATTACTAGATTATGGATTAACTTCTGAATCAATCTTCAAGGAAGCAGTTCTTGTTGTCTTGCAAGTTCTTGTTCTTTTCTTTTTTCCAGATGTTAAGCACGGATACAATTTGCGAAGAAGGCCAGGATTCTACCTTCTTCAACACAATCTACCTTCAAGGTAATTAATTTAAGATCAACAAAAGTTCTTGAGTATTATTTTTTGAGATCTTGCTTTATGAGTGATTATAGTAAGATCGGTAGTATGAAAGTATGATCGTGCAAAAGTGATGGTTTAAATCATGGCATCTTGTGTAAATGAATGAATTGTCTTGATGAGTTTGTGCTAATGTATTGTTTCTTTCTAGTAGTTAAAATATTATTGTGATTAGATCATCTGGTTTTCTCGATGGTATTCTGCTGTTGTTTAATTCCATTGATACAACATATTTTCCATGTTTTTTCACTTATAGACTAATATAACAGTTTTATTTGAAACGGGTTATGCTCTATGTTGCTAATTAATCATCATGAAGAGCAAGATAAGAATTACTGATTGCTAAACTGTTTTTTCAATTATTTGTTGTTTTACATTGTGGTTAAATAGAAAGACTGTATATTGTATGCTGCTAGATTACTCGATCAATATCATCTTGTAAGGAAAGGGGAACTAGGTTAGAGTCGATGCTAACCTCTCTTTTGCATTATGGACAGTGTTTAAAACAACTGAATTTACGTCGAATGATACTTAATTATTGGCTAATTAAGTGCTTCGTAGGTATATTCGTGCTGTTTGTAGCTATTGTTCGCTAAATAATAATTTGGCGTTTTACCTTGTGTTAAATAGACAGAGTATTGTATTTGGTAGATTACATTGTTTCTTCTTTTCTTTCTGCCATAACTAGCTATCCAAATGGCAATTAAAAGCTTACAACTACAGTGTTCTAACTTGAATTTTGTCAATTGCTCTAAAAACAGTTTAATTATGATCTACTGTATTTAGATCAGATTTCTCATTCCAGGTTTTCTTGATATCTTGATTTTTTATGGCATTTAATTTGTTTGAAAGAAGGAAATAACTTGTATTTCTTGAATAGGTTGCTTGGGAAGAAGATGGAAATTGATGTCAATTGTACGTAGTCGAAGATATGGATCATTATCTCCATTTTACTTGTTTTTTGGGAACCCCTTATGTAATTTGTTGTCTTGAAAAGTTAATTACAATGTTAGCCTGCTACTAATATTTCACAAACTTTGTACTTACGTGATAAATGTTTGAATTGTTTAATTAATTGAATGTTTATGTTAAATAAGTAATTTAAATTGTTATATATATATATATATATTATGCTGTTGTGTAGGAATTTTAGAAAATGATGATTTGGGACACTTATAAGTGTCATGTGCTTGGGACATTTATATATGTTGTATGAAACTAGTTTTAGGACATTTAGAACTGTCTTATGAAATTGTTATAGGGACACTTTTATAAGTGTCCTAATAATGTCTTGGGACACATATAAATGTCCTAATTTAGGGACACATAAAAAGTGTTGTATCAGTTAATGCGACACACCGTTATGTGACACTTTTTATAAATGTCCCGAACCATGTAAATGTCCCAAGATGTGCATCTAGGGACACTTTTCTGTGTCTCCTAACATGTTTTTTGTAATTTCTTATGTAATTTTTCCTTATGTAATTTTTATAAAGTTAATATTTTCTTATTATTGCGAAGTTTCTATATTTGTCCTCTCGAGTGTGCTACTGTCGCATCCTATATTTTCTTTCACCAATAACAGGTTATATATTTATGTGCTTTATTATATTATGGTTTTCTAAAAAATATCTTCGTATAGTGTGAATAAAATAAAAAATTACTCGCAACGTGCAGAGGTGAATTTGTAATTTCGCAAACTTTTTAAGGGCTAACCCTAATTCAGCAATTATAAATAAACTTTCATTTTATACCAGTTGTCACCCACAAAAACAAAGGTAAAAGTGTCTACAGAATCGGCGGAGGCGGTGATTTGTGAAGGTTGAAAGGGAGAGATAAGTGGTTGGAAACGTTCGGTTGGGAGTGATTGGAAAGGTGGTAATTATTTATTTATTTTATTATTAAAAGTACTGAAAGTAAAAAAGAATCCCTTTCCAATTCCTCCCATACCAAAGGCTTCCGATCTATCCTCCTCTTTCAATTCTTCTCTTTGTATTTCAGTCTAATCTTAGTAGATTTTTGTTTTTCTTCTCTTTGTAAATGTCTGTTTTTGTAGAATATCCAAAAGCATATAGATATATAACTTGTTATTATGATATGATTTGGATTTGCTGTTTTCGTTTATATATGTCGGTGCATTCTAACAATTTCACTGAATATTTATTTCATTATATATATTGATGACCCACGTATATAAAGAAGCACAATAGCAATTATTACATGCGTCACAATATTATATCTAAAAAATCTATAACAATCAATTAAGGTAATAAACTCATTATATATCATTATATGTTCAATTATATGTTTCATTATATATATATCATATAATTAAACTATGAACTAATGATTTTTTTCATATACATTTCCAGCAACGAAGCCATAAGAGGAAGCAATCTTCTTATAAATATATTTTTTTTTAACTTTGACAATGAATCGTTCATTCGAGCTCCACCTATGTTTAAAAGGTAGATTTTATAATGACGCAAAAGGCATACCACGATTCATAGGTATTATGAACAATATAATATCCGCTGTAAATGTTCACGAATATATCAATTTGGAGGCTTTGTACCAGAGTGCACTTGGTACAATATTTCAAATCAAGATCTTGCCGAAGGAGTGCGATGCTTAACAAAAGCATTGAGTTGCAACAAATGTTAGATTTCATGAAAGCTCAAGGACTAAATAAGATGATCATCTATGCACAGGAGCATCTACACATTACGGCAACCAATGAAGACTATCACGTTCCTTCGTGTATGCCACTGCCTCCTGAACCAATCGATAATTACGTCATACAGGAACACATACGACTAAACGAATATAGAAGAGGAAATGTGTGTATCATATCTAATATCTCTATTTTCCAATAAGTTGTATCTTTTAAAAATTGCTTTTATGAAATTGTATTACATATTTGGCAAACTAGAAACAATTATGTAATAGAATTTTAATCAAATTATTATATTAATATGTTTATATTTATAATATATACGACCTATCAAAATTAATCTTATGTTGTTAATAAATGTTTAGTGTTTGTAATAGGCTGACCAAAGAAAGTTATATTAATTTTGAACAGTAATTGTCTTGTTTGAATACAATCTTCATTTTGAACAGTAGCTCTCCTGTCTGAATATATAAACGTAATTATTATTTATTTAATTGACTGAAATAGGATAAAATAATCAAATGAAATTAGAGTAATGACATTTAACTTTCTTGCTCTCGTTTAAATTTCTTCTTTTATCATGCGTTTTATTTTGTATTTGTGTTTTCATTTACCTCCTTTAAATAAGCATTTTATTACTCATTCTTTCTTACACAATACCATTTATTTTTTTTCAGACTAGAACAATATTTTTTTATCTACGACCAACTACTGTACGCTTAATAATTAATTTCCAGCTATTCCAATTTTATGGTTTTCGAAAGTCTACACTTTTTAAATGGCACACCAATTAAGATTGGTGGATATGGGATTAAAAAAATATTCAATGTATGTGCATCCCAATTAGTTTACTAACTACTTTCTAGCCTTGACACGTTGACTTTACGCATGACCCGACCCAAAATATATATACCCCAATTTAAATTTCAAGTTCATTTTCTTTACTGAATTCTGTGATATATTGGGTTGCACGGTAAAATTCCATTTCAAACTTGTCTGATGAGATAAATCTTCAAGTGGGGATACGACTTGATATGCACTCATTTTGTCCATAAATGAACTTAGCAAAAAAAAAAAACAAAGTTTTCTTTTTTTTATTTTTTTTTTATTGAATGTTCACCATTATTTTTTTCAATCTAAATGTTAGAAAAGTGCTAAATTGTCGATTAATTTGTAATAGTAACAAATCGAAAATTAAACTTTGTTAATATATTATGAAATTTTATATATGCATGTATTTAAACCAATATTATATTATTGAAGAATCAAATTCACATTTCAATATTTAGAATAAAATATATAAAAAAAATATGCGTAATGTCTGTTAAAATATATGGGGAAGAGAATGAAACATCATCAAACAAAATGCTATTAGCATTTTTTTTGGCACGTTTAACTAGATAGACAATTCCAGATGATGATGAAGCTTTTATATAATTAATATTTATAAATAATATTAGAAGCTGTAATTTGTTTTATATCGACAAAGTCTGTTTACGAATTGTTTCAATTCTTTTCAGAATATTCGCTGTCGTTAACATTCACGTTTTACTCTTTGTAAAATCAGCTTTCATCATTATTTTGGGTGAAAGGGCATCAACCATCATAAAACAAATAAATTTTTTAATTGGTACGTCTAACAAGACATGCGAGTTCTCAAAATAATAAGACTTTTAGGCATGAATTAATCATTAAATATGGCTTTCGATATTGGTTCTAATGGAAACGCTGGATTATATTTATTGCACGTTTCTACAAAATATGATAATTTAAGTTCTTAGTATATTGTAATTAGGAATATTTTTGTACTTCCTTTTACGAAAATAAAATAAAAGAAAAAAATTAATTTTGACGCAATAATAAAAAAATTTATGTTAAAACTAACATAAAGTTATAATATTTTGTTTAGATATTTCTGAGCATCATAGTATTGTTACAGTTCAGGTTAATCAATAGATATTAATACTATACAGTAGTTGTTTTGTATAATATTTGGAGAAGACTATTTGGAGAAGAAGATGATGAATAGACATAAAACAAAAGGCATTTTGATTATTTGTGTACGGTACGTTTTACAAGATGAGGCTTTTAAGTATTGGTCGGCTCTATAAATAATTTATTACATGCTAATTTATTGCTTTGATGATGTCCTTTTTCTTTTCATCTTCATTCTCTCCGTTAAACACCTTTCCTGACTAATATATATATTTTTATTTTTTATAACCCAGGTGTTCAAGCTTACACTAGACTAATGCTGGACCCTCAGAACCCTTGCCCTAGAACCCTGAAGGATGTAAATCGCAGGATGTGCGTCCACCAAGCCTCCGGATCCCACCAACTAATATATTTTTTACGTGATCATTACACTGTATATAGTATAGTCGATGTTTAAATCGACCTTTTTTATTTCTACCAAAACGATGTACCATTGCATATAATTGTCGATTTTCTTATTTCAAGACGCATAATATCGAACGTTACTATTTTCCATGTATATTATAAAATTGCTATAATGTTTTTTACAATAAATTGTATTTTTTAAAATTGCTCTTATGAAATTATATTGCATATTTAGCAAACTAGAAAGAGTTATAATAGAGTTTTAATCAAATAATCATATTAATATTTTTATAATATATACAACTTATCTAAATTAGTACCGTGTTTTTAATAAATGTTTAGTGTTTGTAATAGGCTGACCAAAGAAAGCTATATTCATTCTGAACAGTAATTGTTTAGTTTGAATACAGTATTCATTTTGAACAGTCACTCTCCTGTCTGAATACATAAACGTAATGATTAGTTAGTCTATTGACTGAAATAAGATAAAATAATCAAATCAAATTAGAGTAGTGACATTTAACTTTATAAAAGCTTAGTTACATATATGTGATATATGAATACAAAAATATATAGTATTTTTTATTAATATTTAATTTTACAAATATATTCATATGTTTTATTAATATAATCGCTATTACATAGAATTTAGAAACTTAATTGTCCTTAGTTGAATACATTGGCATGGGGCAATATGTCCTGCAAATATATTTTATTTTGTCCACAGATGATTGAAATTGTAGCAATGAATTAAACCCTTTTATTAATAGTAATCATTACTAAATTTAGATCACTATATTTAGTTCAATAAATTTAGGTCCTTAAACTTAGTTTAATTGAAATATTGGTAAAAAAAAATAAAAAGAATATGTGGAGACGTGGACCCTTATCGTGTTCATATCCTGTAATTAGTATTCATTTAATTTAACTCATCCCTTCGTATCAATATTTAGTAGTAACGACTAACGATGTTTACTTGTATCATTTTGTTTCCCTTACTCGGTGAATGCTCTCTCTCTCTCTCTCCTATCATGCAAATAACCAATTCCTTCATATATACATAAAAAATTATTAATTAAATATACGCAAACAAATATTCTGAAAATAAACAAAATAAATACTGTAAACACCCCAAATCTATCAGTTGGTGACCGGAAATACTACCATTCAACAATTTGAGTTGTTTGACACATAATTAACGAGGTAAGCGCCGATTTTGTACTCTTTATGTAATAGTTTATAGTTTATGATTATTGCTTCTGTTTATAATTTTATATAATTAGAAAAACTAATTTTATGTTAATTTTACAATTTTTTACATATTATTTAATAGTCTAAGATTTTGGCTTCTATTTTTGTAAAATAATGTTATGGTGAACAATTTTCTTGCTGTACAAAATTAAAATTGCAAATCCATATTTATTTACATGCATTTCATTCTTTTCATGTTAGAATACTTTTGTTTATCCTGATTTTAAAAGTTTTGTTATATCTATGCAGTATTGATGGGGCTATTTCGCACCCCTTATAATGTACGGATCGACTGAAGAACAGAAGATCGGTTCGACCAAACAAGACAGTTCGGGATCATCTTATCGACCCGGCCAAATTCAGCTCTCTTCAACAAGAAGACTACAGTCCGGACTCAAGAAGGATATTTGGGCCGAGTCCTATTAGGATTATATTTCCTTGTAATGCTAGGTTTAGTATGATATAAATACCTAGTCAATCATTGTACTAAACAACTCTTAATCACAAGGCAAATACGCCATTGAATTCTGCATAAACGGCAGAACCCAAAATTATTCAATAAAGAAAAGAGCTTTCTCTTCATATTAGTGTTCTTTTATTTACGTTGGTTACGATAATTACTGGTTGTTCCTACGAAATTGTTCTTCCTTGAGATTGATCCATCCTGAATAAAGTAACAGAGCCCTATAAATCATATACATTGAGAATCCCCAATATCAAATATTCACTGATACAATTAACCCGACGAAATCAGGTTAAATCAGTTGGCGCCCACCGTGGGGCTAGGTTAATTATTCGACCGACATATGGCTCGCCCAAGGAAAAGCGCTCGTATTGGAGCAAGAAGTAACACAACCACCGGTCATAACACATCTGAAGATCCACAGGACAATAATGATAATAACGCCCACGACACCAACGAGAATATGCAGGGTCCTCTTCCTCATCAACAGGAACCCCAAGGAGGTCTTCCCGGTACAATACCGAAAGAACCGGAAGTCCCTGCGATCCCCGTTCCTCTCCCAGACGCTCAGGAGAAATTACGACAGATTGCTATGCTCGTTAAATCACTCTCCCCAGAGGAATTACTCGTACTTGAACAAGTTCCTCGAAACGTTAGAACAGCTAGGGCAAATCCCGCTCAAAGAGCACCAAGGCAGAACGATCAAATCTCTCAACAAGCTGACAGCCCGGCAAGTGAGCAGCGCTCGCTACACAGTCCGCCGCAGGGCAATTCAAAACCCTCCGATAACCATCCCCGAAGGAAACCAGGACAAAGAAAACCACAGCCGGGACGCAGCGGGTCCAAGGAACGTACAAAAATCCCTATCGAGGATGACATAGATGATGCAATCCCAGATCGACCACGAACAATGCGATTCTCGGAAAGAGAAATCGAAAGGATGGTACATGAACGACTCGAACAACGCCTACGATCTGTTCAAAACCCGTGGGCCCGAACCACGGAACTCCAGGAGAACCTTGCGGCCTGTTCTCCCTTCTGCAGAGAAATAAAAGAGGCACAGTCAATCGGACAGGTCCCGGGTAGACTACCCCGATACGACGGAACCACTGATCCAGATGACTATATTTTTAGCTTCACGAATATAATGAACTTATACGCTCAGTCGGCGGAATTCACCGCCAAATTAATGGTGACCACATTTGAAGGACTCGCTTTGGACTGGTTCGCCAAGCAACCTGCCAACTCCATATTCAGTTTTCGGGAATTATGCAACAAATTGACACAGCAGTTTGCCAATCAGAATAGGCAAAAACTTCCGATGAGCTACTTAGGAACTATACACCAACAAGAGGGAAAATCCTTAAGAAACTGGTTGGCAAGATTTAACGTAGAATTACTTAAAATCGATTCCCCAAATATCGATTACATAATCTCTATTCTCTTCGACCTCACGAAGAATAGGCAGTTCGGAAATGCCCTCAGTCGAAAACAACCAAGAACGTTAACCGACATCATGAGCTTGGCATCTAAATATATGACCCAAGAAGAGATGAATTCCTTTAAAGATAAAAACAAAAATAAAGTCATAGCCTCAGGCTCCAAACGGCAAGATAGGATTCCTGCCCAAAGATCCATGGATTATGAACGATCTTTTAGAAAAGGTAATATTTTCCAGCGGTTGGAATACAATAAAACCGACCAAGACAGACAACCTAATTTCTATCAAAGACCAAGAAACCCCGAACTAGCAATCAGAGGCAGGGTTAATCAAGTAGAACACCCGAGGCTAACTGTTCCGATATAAGAGATATTGGAAGTACTAGAAAGGAATAACTGGATCCCAGAAGCAAAGAAAATCGCTCAGCCCAGACCAGGATCACAAAACTATGAGTTATACTGCAAGTACCATCGGGCACATGGACATCGAACAGAAAATTGTTTTCACCTTAAAAAAGAAATTGAAAAACTAACCGAACAAGGAAAACTAGACGACTATTTAGAGCGAGATAACCGCAAGAGGGGAAGAAGTAGAAGCCCTCGAAATAATAATCAAAGAAGGAGTTCCCGTCGAAGGTCACCCGAGCACGGTCCTGCACAGGAGTTGAACCATGACCAGATCAATGGTACCATCCATACAATTTCCGGAGGACCCGCGGGCGGGGATAATCGTAACGCTCGGCGAAGGACCGCTAGGTCCATAATTGGAAGCTTAAAATATCCAAAAGAAATATGGACTCTAGAAAGCAAATCAACAAACGACCAGCTGATCAGCTTTAACGAGGGCGAAGTACCCAAAAATATTGTTTGGGACACAAAAGAGGATAAACCCGATTTCCCGATGGTGGTGTCGCTAGAAATAGCAAATTATAACGTCAAAAGGATCCTAATTGATAATGGGAGCTCGGAGAATATCATCTCCCGGGAGGTTTTAGCCCAGATGAATTTGGGACAGATAAACCTACAGAAAGTAGCTACGCCGTTAGTAGGGTTTGGAGGATCCGAAATTGTCCCCAGCGGAACAATAACCTTAAGTGTATCACTCGGGAGGAAACCGCACCGGACAGTAAAGCTAGTAAAATTTCTAGTGGTAGAAACACATTTCGCTTATAACGCAATTTTAGGGTGACCAGCCCTCAACCTATTCCGAGCCATTGTCTCTACTTATCATCAGAAGATAAAATTTCCGACCGACAGAGGTATCGGGGAAATAATGAATGACCACTATATGGCATGGAATTGCTACAGCACCTCATTAACATTGAAAAACCACCCTAAATCAATTACCCCGAGCAAAAGAAAGCTCATAGACGATGTCATTAGAAACGAGGTTGAAATCCCTAGCACTGATCGAATAGATAAAAAGGGAAAAGAGCTGGTAGATTTAGCTTTGAAGCCACCGGAACATAAGGATGTAATTCTAGTACAAGGGGACTCGTCGAAAACTACAAGAATAGGTATTGAGTTAAGCAAAGAAGGGGAAGTAATGTTGATTGACTTTCTCAGAGATAATGTTGATGTCTTCGCTTGGAGTGCGAATGACATTGAAGGAATTGATCCTCGAGTAATCAAGCATTCGCTAAAAATCGATCCCTTGGCAAAACCCGCTAGACAAAAGAAGAGAAATCACGGGCCAGTAAAAGATAAAATCATTAAAGCAGAAGTAGAAAGGCTACTTAAAGCAAAACAAATTCGAGAAATACACTTCTCAGAATGGCTATGTAATGTCGTTCTAGTAGCAAAAGGGGATAAAAAGGATAACAAGTGGAGAATGTGTAACGATTTTACCGACCTTAACAAATTATGCCCGCGTGATCCATATCCCCTCCCAAGGATCGACTTATTAGTTGACTCAACCGCTGGCTTCGCGATCTTCAGTATGATGGATGCCTTTCAGGGGTTTTATCAAATATACATGGACGAGCGGGACCAAGAGAAAACTGCGTTTATAACCGAGCAGGGAGTATATTGCTTTATAGTAATGCCATTCGGCTTGAGGAATGCCGGGGCTACTTACCAAAGGTTAGTAAACCTAATGTTCAAAGAGTTAATCGGAGAAATAATGGAAGTCTACGTAGACGACATGTTAGTCAAAAGCATGAACGAGGCGGATCACGTAAAACATCTTGATCGATGTTTCCGAATATTGAGAAAATACCGCATGAAGTTAAATCCCGCGAAATGCACTTTCGGTGTTAAGTCGGGAAAATTCTTGGGCTATTTGGTACATCAACGAGGAATCGAAGCCAACCCAAAAAAAATTCGAGCCATAGCTGAAATGAAGCCTCCCAAGACCATCTCCCAAGTACAAAGCTTGGTAGGGAAAATCGTGGCGTTGAACAGATTCATATCAAAATCAGCAGACAGAAGTTTGCCCTTCTTCCAAACGCTTCGGAAAGCAAAAAACTTTGTTTGGACCGAAGAATGCGATCGGGCCTTCGACCAGCTCAAAGAATATTTGATGACGTCCCCGTTGTTGGCCAAACCGGCGGATGGGGAACCATTGTATATCTACATCTCGATCTCCGATGCGGCCGTTAGTTCAGTGCTGGTCAAAATAGAAGGTTCAGAACATAAGCCTGTCTATTATTTAGGCAAATTACTGCAAGGGGCGGAGAAGAATTACTTGGAAATTGAGAAATTCGCTTTGGCCTTAGTGGTGGCAGCACGAAAACTTCGACCTTACTTTTTGACCTACAAAATCGTGGTTTTAACAAACCAACCACTAAGACAAGTCTTAGCAAAGCCAGAAGCTTCCGGAAGACTAATCAAATGGGCGATCGAACTCGGTCAATTCGAAATCGACTATAAACCGAGAATTGCGATTAAGGCCCAAGTGTTAGCTGATTTCCTACTGGAAACTCCGACACGGGCAACCGAACTATCGAACAGCCTCAACAACGATATCTTGATCATAGAATATCAAACTTGGTTAATGCATGTTGACGGTGCTTCGTGCCGAGAAGGAGGAGGCGCCGGAATCAACTTCACCGGACCGAATAAAGAGGATTTAAATTATGCGATAACATTGGACTTCGTCGTAACAAATAATGAAGCAGAATATGAAGCGTTAATCGCAGGAATGGAAATGGCGATGAAGACCAACATTAAAAGCCTTAAAGTGTTAACCGATTCGGAGTTAGTGCAAAGACGAATAGAAGGCCTATACGAGGCTAAGGAATTTAATATGGTTAAATACCTTGCCAAAGTGAAGACACTAGCTGAAAAATTTGAAAGCTTCGGTATACAGAACATTCCACGATCGGAAAATAAATGGGCCGATCAACTATCTAGGTTCACAGGAGCCCATGACGGAAAAACCGAAATGGTGATCAACTGGTTAATTTCTAATACACCGGCCATCGACATCGATGAAACACCGGCGGTCGATATAATGGAAATCGAAGAAGCAGAAGAAAACTGGATGACTCCAATGATAGACTATCTTCAAGAAGGAAAATTGCCGCTCGACCAAAATGAAGCTCGGAAAATAAAATATCGGGCTACAAAGTATACATTGGTAGAAGAAAAACTCTACTGGAGATCAGTATCAGGAATTCTTCTGAAATGCGTCTCTGAATCACAAACCATGGATATTCTACGAGAGGTACATGAAGGAGACGCAGGGAATCACAGCGGAGCAAGGGCATTGGCTTTAAAATGCCTCCGAACAGGTTATTATTGGCCTACTATCAACAATGATACCGCTCATTATGTCCAGAAATGTCATCACTGCCAAGTCCATGCTAATATATGTCATCGACCAGCAGAAAACATGCACCCAATACCAGTATGTTGGCCTTTTGATCAATGGGGAATGGACATTGTGGGACCGTTCCCAGCGGCTAGATCCAAGAAAGCTTATGTCCTGGTCGCTGTTGAATACTTCAGCAAATGGATAGAATGCATCGCCCTTGCCCGAATAACTCAATTCCAAGTGATCAATTTCCTATGGAAATTCATAGTATGTCGATTTGGCATCCCGAAAATCCTAATTTCTGATAATGGAACCCAATTCGCGCGAAAACAGGTAATAGAATGGTGTTCAAAACTAGGAATTCAGCAAAATTTTACTTCGGTCGGACATCCAAGAGCGAACGGACAGACTGAAGTAGCAAACCGAGAAATAATAAAATCCTTGGAAAAAAGATTAGGAGCGGCCAAAGGAAAATGGCTCGATGAACTCCCAGGAGTACTTTGGGCTAATCGAACCACAGTCAGGAGCTCAACCGGGGAAACCCCATTTAGCTTGGTATATGGTTCGGAAGTTGTTATTCCTGTTGAAACTCTAATTCCAACACCAAGAATTGAAATGTACGATGATCAGGAAAATGAAAAGACGAGAGAAAATGATATCGATTTAACAGAAGCTTTAAGAGAAAAAGCCGCTGTACGTTTGCAAGTCACTAAAGCAAATATGGAAAAGGCGTACAATCAAAAGGTACGCATCCGAACCTTCAAAGAAGGAGACCTGGTCTTGAAGAAGGTAGAAGTATCCAAGCATGTGGGAAAATTACAACAAAATTGGGATGGACCTTATGTTGTCATTGGCGTAGGAAAGAAAGGTTCATACAAAATTGCACACTTGGATGGAACAGCCTTACCAAGACCTGGAATGCAGTCAACCTTAGGAAATACTATGGTAAATAAATTTTAGCAGATTAGCTACTTTATTTTATTTTATTAAGTTTTAATCTTTGTAATAAAGGCCTTAGCCTACAGTTCGATTATTAAAGATTTTAGCAATTTTAAATATTAAGTCAAGATTGAGTATAAATCGATTGTTTCGGTAAACACTCCCTGGAATTCTACTATCATATTGGTTGAGATCGGGACAAAAGGAGTTAAGTATACATTGATCCGCTCAATAAACACTCCTCGATCTACTTATGACGATTAAAAGACTTTTGGTATTAAAAACCCAAGTCCAAACAACGAGTCGAGTATACATTGATCCGCTCAATAAACACTCCTCGATCTACTTATGACGATTAAAAGACTTTTGGTATTAAAAACCTAAGTCCAAACAACGAGTCGAGTATACATTGATCCGCTCAATAAACACTCCTCGATCTACTTATGACGATTAAAAGACTTTTGGTATTAAAAACCTAAGTCTAATAAAAAAAGAGTTGAGTATACATTGATCCGCTCAATAAACACTCCTCGATTATTTTCAACGATAAATAGGCTTTTGGTATTAAAAACCTAAGTCTAATAAAAAAAGAGTTGAGTATACATTGATCCGCTCAATAAACTCTCCTCGATTATTTTCAACGATAAATAGGCTTTTGGTATTAAAACCTAAGTCTAAATGAGTCGAGTATACATTGACGCTCAATAAACACTCCTCGATGTAATTACAACGATTAAAAAGGCTTTTTGGTATAAAAACCTAAGTCTAAGTAAAAAAAAAAGAGTTGAGTATACATTGATCCGCTCAATAAACACTCATCGATCTGTTTTCAACGATCAAAAAGACTTTTGGTATAAAAACCTAAGTCTAAATAAAAAAAAAAGAGTTGAGTATACATTGATCCGCTCAATAAACACTCCTCGATCTGTTTTCAACGATCAAAAAGGCCTTTGGTATAAAAACCTGAGTCTAAATAAAAATGAGTTGAGTGTAAATTGATATACTCGACAAACGCTCCTCATAAATAAGATTAACACAAAATCAACAACAAGGAGAATGCAATGGATAAAAGTAATGTTTTATTCATCAAATCAATTACATACAAAAGTTCTAATCAAATTACAGAGATCTACATGCTACTCAAACATCATGACAATGGTTTAGATAAAACGATCCTATGGATCAGCGATCTTCACGACAATGTCCACGGAAACACCAATCTCCTCCCTAGTACCTCGACGATTATGATCGACCCCCTAAAGAAGCATGCTTCTCAGGATGGTCGACTTCTTTAGTTCGATGTCCAGGCTCTGAAGACCAAATGTTGTTCCAGACGAAATGAGCATTACCAGCCAGATAACCGGCAATACTCATTCACCCACAACAGAGATATTGCTTTTACATTAAATTTGATTTTTACTCTAAAGCAGCATTTCTTCGGGGCCGCCGTGAACGATAAAAAAGGCATGCAAGTTTAAACCGTTGTAAAAAAGGATACTTGCTCGCCTAGAGATATAAGACCAAACCCTCCACCATACGAGGGTCGTCACTGCCTCATATATTATATGAAAAACCATTAACTTGGCTATACAAGAACTCCATTAGGGTCCAAGAAATCTGACGTCGTTACTAAGACGATTAATACCACCAGGCTAGACTGCAAGGTCGTCACTGCCTAATTTTCCAAAGAATTGCTGAAGTAGGTCTTAGCAGGCCAGATCTGGCTAATAATTCTATGTTTTCCAATTCCTCCCATATCAAAGAAATGATATAATGATACACTGGTTGTTCTGTTTGAGGAACATGTAACTCACAACCAGTACAGAGAAACGTAAATTTTAGGAAGATACCCAGAGGGATATCTTCTCTTCAAAATTAGTCATATGGAAAGAAAAGCAGAAGAGGGAATGATAGCCTCCTTATATAAGATATACATCACAAAAGGACAAACTTACAAAGGCATGGATTGAACATCGACCAAGATGCTGAGCGTTCCTTAACAGCTATTCAATCGATTATCGATACGAATGACCTACTATCTACATTTTGATGTACAACGTGATTTTGGATATAACCCAAGGGACTATACTGGGTTGATCAACAAAAATTTTGATTTGCAGAGCAAACATCATATCATTCAGTTACTTAAACACTGACCGAGCAAGATTAAGCTACATTTTCTCTATTCTGAATATTCTCCGCAAAGATCAATATCAGATAAGTATGCTAATCTATGCTGATGATTTCATGATGTTATATTTATGCATAACAGCAAAATGTGCATAACAAAATATATCTACAGAATAAAATTGATCAAGGCAAGGATCTGCCTACAAAAGATCATAGTTTCCAATTTAGTCGTTCTCCCAATACAAAAAATTCAGCCCAAGCAACTACACAAAAAGTTGGGCACTAAAAAAAAAAAAAAAAAAAAAAAAAAAAAAAAAAGAGACAGTCCAAGGCCTGCCAGGTCGAACAAATCACTGAGAAGAATTGTTAACAGGCCGACTAGCAGAAACAGTCTTCCGAGGAGTCAAGTTACCAACAAACGCCATCAACTCCTCTTGACGCTTTAGATAACCGGCGTCATAACCTTCCTCATAGGACCGCCGTCGAGACTCCTCCGCTAGGGCAGCAGCCTGAACCAATTCACTTTTCTATTTCTCCCAGACGGACTTCTCTTCTTGCAATTTTTTCAAATCATCATTGGCAAGCTGCAGTTGGAGACTCTGCCCTCTGACCTTGGCCGACTCTGATTCCAAACGACGTTGATAAGCATCTCTGCTTATCCACAGATCGTCGTTTTGCACACCCAGCTGGAGTGCAAAGTACTTAGCCTGGAAAAAGAAAACACTCCTTATGTAACAAGGCAATCAAAATGAAAGCAAGAAAAATAATGAAAGATAGGTCTACCTGCTCGCACAACTTCGCTAGCGACTGAACAAGGCGCACATTGGAAGTACTCTCAAGCTTCCTCAACTCTCCAGGAATAATAGTGCTCAAGCCCAGATCCCAGGACAAAGCATCGAGCTCAACAGAGCCCGGCATTTCACTAAGAAAAGGGACATTGTCAGGGCGGGGAGTCGCTGACCGCAAGATATCCTTAATCTGCTCAAGGATACAACGATCATCTAATAGACGAGGGGATTCCCTCTCGTTAGGGCTAACCGAGGTTTCTTTACCCGAAGCAGATATAACGGTCCGGCGACCAGGCCTTGACTCAGTTCGACCTCCAGAAGGTCCGCCAGATTCAAAGGAGGCATTAATGATAGTCGTATCATGAAACAAAAAATCAGAAAAATCATGTGACACAGATTGGGTCATAGACGAATCCAAGAAAGAATCTTCACCAACTGCCCCCGCTGCATCTCCCCTTAAGGGTCCGCTCACAAGCTGGGCGGAAGATACTGAGCAAGAAACGGAGCTATTAGGAACCTCTCCGTGAAAAGCATGCTCGAAGGAAGAAACACCTGAAGTAACGGGTATATTATAAGTTTGCTCCTCATTGGACATATCGCCAAAAGCCACCCGACCAGGGGAAGGCATATTTCCAACTACAGCGGAAGAAGGAAAGGTTGGTTCTGTAAACGATGAACTAACTACAGGAAAAGGTTCGGAGGGGACGACAAGGGAATCGGTCACCGACCTACTAACAGAAGATGAACGAGGAGGTTCCATCGAGGGTCCTTCTGTTCGAGACTTCTTCAGTCTAGGATTTCTAGCGTTCTCACGGGAAGGACGCTTTGATGTATTACCAAAAAGATTAGTCATGCTCGGAATTCAAGAACTAAATTTAAAATATCGAGAAAGCTTATCGACCTAACAAAGAAGGAGTATTCTGTTGAGAGATAAGCAAAGCAGTAAATAGCGAGACAAATTTTTACCTTTTATATTTATACTATACGAAAAGACGCGACAGACCCAAGGAAAGGGCGCGAAATAGAAAAACTGACCTTGGAATAAACACTAGAATTTGAAAAGACACACGCATAATGATTATGGCGAAGTTAATGACTTGTCTGAATTATTACGGCGAAGGTGAAATGACTTGACTGTCAGAATATGAAACGTTTAGCGTACAAAGGGTTAAAAGTGTAAAATTACATTTAGACCTACAATAAATGGTTACAAGGGTATCTTCATGAATCAATATATCGTACAGCTTGATCGCCCTCCGGAATCGTCTGCTCACTAACGACGTCTTCTCCTTTTGCTGGCTCAAAAACCTCTTCCTCTTCCTCTGGATCGATAAAATTGTCATCAAGCTCATCGTTAACATCAGAAGGAGGAATCGGCAATGGGTTTTCGAACTCTTTGACGAGGTGAGCCAAAGGAAAATTTTGATATACGACGTCTGGAAGCTCGGAAGGAGAGTATACTTCGCCATAGCGGTTCAACCGAATATGTGCCGCCTTAAAATATTCCTTTCGACGATCCTCTATCATTTCAAAAGCGACCAACTGATGAACCGCCTTCTTGAAAGTACTCTCTAGGAGAGGACCGACCATCTGATACACCAACGCCATATGGACAGGAGAATTAAGGAATTCACGAATCACTTTTTCATCAGGATTCCTGCCATATCGGTCCCTAAGTCCACTAAGAGGAATGTGCCCCTCATACTCCTCTAAAGAGGCTTGAAGACTTGACACTTGAGTTTCCAACTCGCTAATCCGAGCAGTACTCTGAAACTGGAACTCCTCTAACTTTTTAGCCATTTGATCGGCTTGCTCTTGAGCACGGAAAGTCTCCAGAACCCTATTTATAATCTCCTGGTCTTCAGTCCCCGTAGCCCTAGTCTCTACGATCGGAACGGAAGAAGACGTTGATGGGCCTACCTCTGAACCGGAGGACTTATGGAGTAAAGCTTTGTATTTCTCATCCAGAAACTCACATTGTTGTTTCCAGAGAGCAGTTTCATAAGCATATGAGGCTAAACAAGTCTTAGTCTGAAAAAGTAAAGGAGTAAAATAAAAAAATAAGTTAGCAAGATAAAAAGATCTTCGAAGGAAAATATCCTATAAAGCAAACTTAAAAAGAGGTTACCTTTTCAGCATACAGAGAAGCTCGCTGAAATTTCTCCAGAGGATCCTTTCGAAGAAGCTTATTCAGATCGCGAGTAAAAACGCCGGATAAAAGAACACGAGTTGCCTTATCGACCGCGTTCTCGCTCTCGTCGGGGACAAAAGAATCTTTCTCAGAATAACCAGCAGCCCTCTTTCCCTCTAAATGATCCTCAATCATTTCGACCAAAGTAGGTTTTGGATGATTGTCGCCAGGTAAAGAGAGATCGTTACCAGAACGACCATAGTAACTCCTCTTTCTCTCCACCGGATTATCGTTAGGATGAGGCATCGACCAGCTGCGACATCCACGAATACCTAAGGATGTCCTAAGCTGAAGGGGGGGATAACCGGATCCAGTCCCTTGACGAATAGGGGAATCTTGGGAAGAATCTGGAGACTCCTCTCCATTCTCTTCGGAGTCATGACTCAACTCTAGCTTTCTCTTCCGAGACGCTCTCTGCTCGATATGGACGTTCTCAATGGATTTGGAGGATTTGGACAACACCATTTTTCCCTTTAAAGAATGTCGGGAATTTTCTACCATACGAGCTGAAAAAGAAACAAGATGAAAGTCAGTTTCTCTGTATAGAAGGTATCATCACAACACTAACCTAAAGTGAAATGCTTACCAAGTGATTCAGATGATGAACTGATTGGAAAATTATGAGCACTCAATCCCGCTTTACGAAGGAAAGCTTCCCCAATCAGAAGAGCACTCTGATATTTGTTGGCACGCATAGCGGGGATTTCACCAATAAACAGAGCAGCATCAGGAATGAATTCACCAGTCGGCAGGCGACCTCCGTAAACCCATTTGAAGCCATGATCCCACGAGAAGGGCATAGTCGAACCATACGCCAAACGAAGATGAGGTGGGGGCCGAACAAAGAAAAAATGAGATTTCCAAAAAGGGTTGCTAGAAACGGGGGAATCAAAGATTGCTCGACTAGGCCTCTGACTAGCGAAGAATTATCCGCGATTGGAAGAACTGGAAATATTGAACCGGAAAAGTTGTGTAAAGTTACGAAATGAAGGTTTGAACCCTTTTGCGATCATTAAGACAGAAAAACAAACCACGAAGGCCACAGAATTTGGAACTAATTGTGTCAAGGACACACTGAATATTTTTAGAATATCAAGAAAGAGGGGAGACAATGAAAGACGCAGACCGCTATTAAAATGGGCCGTGTAAAAGGCTCGACATCCTTCCGGTGGAGATGTAACCCTATCGGAAGGAGAAGGGAGAATTATCTCAGAACCCTCCGGGAAATATTTGGCATAATTATTCACAACCTCCGGAAAAGTGTCCACCGTGTTGGATGAAGATGAAGATGAAAGCACTGAAGACAATTTTAGAAGGGAGGTTTTGATGCATTCCAAAACTTCAATATTGGCTAAGTATGGAGTAACTTAGCTGATGATCCCTTTGGAAGAAATTTTGACTAAGTACAAGAAGACATCAGAAGAGTCAAAGTTTCAAGGTCCAAGACTTCTGATCTGCTGAAGTAAAGTTATCAGACTGATGAAGATCAGCCGACTCAAATCAGATTTGTTCAAGATTGAGATCAGCCGAGTTCGCCATCAGACTTATACTTTCGTCAGCTAAGTGAAGAAGATCATGAAGTGCTCCCAAAGGTAATAAATGCCCCTTGGAGTAATAAATGCTGAAGTACGAGGTTATTTAAGGCAAATGATTGAAGATTTACTTCGCATCAGCTGGGTGCATTTAATGCTGCCTGCAGAATAGTACTGTTCATAGTACGGACAGACTGCAAAAGAGCCGTTCGCGGATTTTAAGGACCAGTACTCGAGGAATTTGAAACCTGTCTCTCTTCAACGGACACTTTTCTATCCTCAAGTATAAATAGCTGAAAGAGACGAAGAAGAAACAAGCAACACACTTTCTGAGAGAAAATTTTCGAAGCAAAATTCTTTAAGTCTCAAGAACAGCTCACTCATCAGCTGAGTCATTTGTTGACGAAAGCAGAGTTGAAGAACAAAGAAAAATACATCTTCTGAGTGATTTTGTAATCAAGAGTGTTGTGAGAAGTAGATATCCGTCTAAGTGAGTGATATTACTTCAGAGAATAGGTTGTCTTTGTGATTTCCTATTGCGAACTTGTGGTCGTTTCATTTGTTGTTCGACGCAAGCAGAGTATACTGTAAACTTTGTGATTATAGTATAACCCAAGATCTGTGTGACTTGGAAGAGTGGACTAAAGGATATTCAAATCCATATAACCACTATAAAAATTACTTGTGTTTTTACATTGCTTTTAAATCTGCATATCTTCTGTTTGCATAAAAACACACTAAGTTAACTGTTTGAAAAAGAGTTAAAAAGGAGTTTATAAAACTGGGGAAGTATTTTTCAAACTGCTAAGATTACTTGTGAAAAACACTTTGAAAATCCACTGCAAGTACTCTAAGTATTAAAACTGATTTCAACAAAATCAGCTAAGTAACTATCAGACGAGTGGTCAACAAAGCTGTTCAAAGATTTGTTCGCGAGCAGATTTGTAACTAACTAATCTGATCAGCTTAGTCTATTCAGTTTAAAGTAAAAGTTTTAAAGTTAAATTTGAAGAAAATTTTTAAAGAGGTTTATTCACCCCCCCCTCTAAACCTCTTCTGACCACTTGGGACCAACAAGTGGTATCAGAGCAGGTGGTTCATTAGAATCAGCTGCCTGATCAACGAGCTTGATCCAAGTGTTTTTCAAAGGTTTTCAAAACTTTTCAAAAGAGCATCTTTTTGAAAAACTAAAACTTTTTGAAAAATGGATTGTATCAGCCATGTTCCCCACATTGCTGGTATGTCCTTCGAGGACTGGAAGATTAGAATGGAAATCTTTCTAGCAGCCTACAATGACAACATGTACACATGTATCATTAAAGGTCCATTCAGATTCACAAAGACCATCAAAATCAATGAAGTAGATACGGTTGTGGAAAAAGACCTTCATGAGATGACTCCTGAAGAAATTAAGCTTTTCAATCTTGATAAAGTTGGGAGATTCATCATGACTAAAGCCCTGGATAATGATCGGTTTGACAAGGTCAAACATTGCAAAACTGCAAAGGAGATGTGGGACAAAGTCAGAGATATGAGCGAAGGCAATGATGCAATAAAGGAGCATCAGCTCACTGTTGCCTTGGAGAAACTTGACAACTTCAAGATGAAGTCTGGAGAAACCATTGATCAAATGGATACCAGATTCACCAAAACTCTGAATGAAGTTTTAAAGTTGGGAAAGACCTTCACTGGCAAAGAGATCACTGTCAGAGTACTAAAAGCCCTACCTCCAAAGTTCAACATGAAAGTGACAGCAATGGAAGAATCAAGGGATTTGGGAAAAATCTCTCTTACTGAGCTGTTCTCTGTACTCAAGGCATTCGAGTATAAACTGCCTAGGATGGGAATTGAAGAAACCTCAACTTCAGGACCCACAGCTGCACTGGTTGCTGCTGAAAACCAAAGAAGACCAGCACAGAAAAGCAAAGAGGTGGACTCATCTGATGAAGCCACTCTACTCAACAAGAAGGAGTACACTGCTGGAGATGTTGCACTGTTGATGAATAACTTCAAGAAGTTCTACAAAAGAAAAATGAAGAACAAATACAACAACGCTTCTACTTCTAAACCTAACTTTTCTTCTCAAGACAAAGATGATTATAAAGCAAAACTAATGTGTTACAACTGCAGGAAATTGGGACACTTCATCAAAGACTGCCCATATCCAAAAGCAGAGAAGTACACTGAAGAGGAGAAGAAAATAAGAAAAGAAAGAAAGCATCAGAGAGGCAAGGCTATGATGGCGGAAGCAGAAAAGCTAGCTGCTATCTACTCATCTGATTCAGATTCAGACTTGTCTGATGAAGAATCTTCTGATGAAGAAAAACCTGCTCTCCTGTGTCTAATGGCAAAGGAATCTGATGACTCTGAGGATGAGGTAACTCCTCAAGAAAATGAACTGTTTAATTCTCTAGAGCAAATGATGTTGAATAATACTACTATTGCTGGAGAATTTGTTAAGCTTAAGGAAGAGATGAACTTGCTAAAAGAGCAAAATAGTTCACTGAAACTTTTAGCTGAAAAGCCAAAAGAATCAGCTGAATATAAACAGCTTGAGCAAGAGCATGAATCTCTGAAAGCTGAATGTGAGGTTTATAAAGGAAAAATCATGGAACTTGAGAAAATTATTGAGTCTCATGATAAGTCAACTGTTGCATCCATGCATACATCTAGTAAACAGGAGACACCTTTAGAAAAGGATAAACTAGAATTGAATCATACTGAAAAATTCATATCAGCTGACAATAGTAAGGTCATTCTGTATGTTCAAACTTCTAAACCTACCTCATCTGAGAAAGTGGTAAAGGAGAAGAAATCTCCTAAGGCTAAAAAGAGCAAAGAGCCTAGTGTAGGAAATCAGACTAGTAAGACCAAACAGCAGAGTCCTAAGAAGTCTGCTGATAAAACTAAAGTCAATCAGACTAGTGGTAAAACTAAGTCAAAACCAATTGAGCAAGCATCTAGTAAACCAAAGAAGCATAAAAACAAGAAAAATCAAATGCTTGGTATGGAAATGAGTCATATTATGTGCAACCTGCTGCATATCATCCTATGTATCATGCACCTCAATTTCCAGGTTACTATGCACCTTACCCTGCTCATCCAATGCATGCATACCCTGCATATCATTCACCTTACCCTGCTTATGAACATTACTCTTATCATACTGATCATCAACATGACTTATCTGATAACTATGGTAAAAATGAAACTGTTCATACTCCTGTTAAAACTCAGAAGCCTAAGAAGCCTAAGACATCAACATCTTGGGTTGTCAAAGGTGAAACTAATCCTTCAGGACCCTCTCAATAAGGGTACCTAAAACAATTTTATTTTTGCTTTGTAGGTTAGGATTAGGAGTAGGAGTAAAGTAGAGAAGATTTGGTACTTGGACAGTGGATGTTCAAGACACATGTGTGGAAACATACATGAGCTGACTGATGCAGTTGCTGTGGATGGTCCAAGTGTTACATTTGGAGACAGCAAAGAAGGCAAGATTAAAGCTAAAGGAAGAGTAATCAAGGGAAACATAGAGATATCTGACGTCTCATATGTTAAAGGCCTAAAATATAATCTGCTGAGCATAAGTCAATTTTGTGACAAAGGATATTCAGTCATCTTCTCAACAGATAAGTGCTATGTTGAACAGATTGGTACAAAGAAGGTAATTTTATCTGGAAGACGACAAGGGAATGTCTACATAGTCGACTGGAATTCTGCTGACAAGAATTCAAGTGTTTGTTTGGTGGCATCTGCACCAAGTGAAGTTAGCTGGCTATGGCACAAAAGAATGAATCATTTAAACTTCAAGACCATAAACAGATTAATCAAGAATGATTTGGTAGAAGGGATTCCAAAAGCAGTCATGAGCAAAGACAAGCTCTGTGACGCCTGTCAGAAGGGTAAACAAATCAAGTCATCATTCAAAGAAAAGAAGCACCAATCTTCTGGAAGAATATTGGAGCTACTACATATGGACTTATTTGGACCCATTGATCCAGTCAGCAATGGTGGAAAGAAATACTGCCTAGCTGTTGTGGATGATTATTCGAGATATACTTGGGTGATTTTCATGAAAAAGAAAAGTGAAACCAAGGAACATCTTACCAATCTGATGGAACTGATCCAGAATGAGAAGAGCATCAAAATATTGAAGATCAGATCAGATAGAGGGACAGAGTTTACAAACTCTACTGTTGAAGAGTATTGTAGCATAAAAGGAATACATCATGAGTATTCAGCGCTAGGACCCCTCAACAGAATGGTGTTGCTGAAAGGAGAAACAGAACACTAAAGGAAGCTGTCAGAACCATGATAGCTGAAGCTAAACTGCCTCAAAGATTTTGGGCAGAAGCAACAAATACAGCATGCTTTACCCAAAACAGATGTATGATCAACAAAAATCAGAACAAGACTCCATATTAAGTTTGGAACAACAGAAAACCAAACATTCATTACTTCAAGATTTTTGGTTGTAAATGTTTTGTATTGGATAATGGGAAAAATCACCTTACTGCATTTGCAGAAAAGGCTGATGAAGCTGTCTTTGTAGGATACTCATCTGTTAGTAAAGCTTATAGAGTGTTTAACAAAAGAACATTACTAATAGAAGAATCTATCCATGTAGTATTTGATGAGCCAAGTCAATCTTCTGAAAAGAATCAAAGTATTAATCAAGACCTGTCTGCTGATTTACAGAAGTTAGATGTTGGAAGAAATGAAGAATACGTTCCCATCATACTACCTAATCTAAGTTCAGCTGCAAACTCAAGTGTTGTTCAAAATCACAGTGTTGATTGTCTAACAGACGAGTTGATAACAGCTGACAGACCAGAGACTGTTCAACAGACTACAAATGTTCAACAGACTACTACTGGAACTCCAACAGTAGTGTTGCAAGATCAAGACAGAGGACAACATCCTGATTTGCAACCTGATCTCAGATGGCTCAAGAATCACCCACCTGAATTAGTCATTGGTGATCCTTTAGATAGAGTGAAAACAAGAAGAGCTGCTGCACAAGATGCCATGTTTGTCACATTTCTATCTCAAATAGAGCCTAAGCAAATTGAAGAAGCTCTCAATGATTCCTTCTGGATTGAAGCTATGCAAGAAGAGTTGAATCAATTTGAAAGGAATGAAGTCTGGTACTTAGTTCCTAGACCAAGTCATCAAAGAGTAATTGGCACTAAGTGGGTTTTCAGGAATAAGATGAATGAAGATGGTGTTGTCACCAGAAACAAAGCAAGACTAGTGGCCAAGGGTTATTGTCAAGAAGAAGGAATTGACTTTGATGAAACTTTTGCACCAGTAGCAAGACTTGAAGCAATCAGACTGTTTCTAGCCTATGCTGCTTACAAGAACTTCACTGTCTATCAGATGGATGTGAAGTCTGCTTTTCTCAATGGTGAATTGCAAGAAGAAGTGTACGTTGAACAACCTCCTGGATTTGAAGTCTATCAAGAAGAGGACAAAGTATATCGTCTGAAGAAAGCCCTTTATGGACTGAAACAAGCTCCAAGAGCATGGTATGATACCCTATCTGATTTTCTTTTAATTAAAGGATTTCGAAAAGGTAAGGTAGATAAAACCCTGTTTACAATTGAGTGGGAAAATCATATATTACTTGTGCAAATATATGTGGACGATATCATTTTTGGTTCAACTAACCAATAGATGTGTGATAAGTTCTCCAAGCTGATGCAGAATAAGTTTGAAATGAGCATGATGGGTGAACTTAACTATTTTCCTGGATTGCAAGTTAGACAGTTGCCTGATGGAATATTCATCAGCCAAGCAAAATACACAAGAGATATGTTCAAGAAATTTGGTATGGAAACTAGCTCAACAGCTACCATTCCTATGTCTACAAATCTTCGATTGGATAAAGATGATGATGGCAAATCAGTGGACATAACCAAATATAGAGGCATTATTGGTTCATTGTTGTATCTAACAGCAAGTAGACCTGATATAATGTACTCAGTTGGAGTCTGTGCAAGATTTCAATCAAACCCCAAAGAATCTCATCTCTTAGCTGCCAAGAGGATATTAAAGTATGTTAAAGGCACTCAAGAATTGGGATTGTGGTATCCTAGAGAATCTGGATTTGAGCTTATTGGCTACTCAGATTCAGACCTTGCTGGCTGCAAGATTGACAGAAAGAGCACAACAGGTGCCTGTCAGTTTTTAGGTAGTCGTCTGACCTCATGGATGAGTAAGAAACAAACTTCAGTTTCTATATCTACTGCTGAGGCTGAATATATAGCTGCTGGAGCTTGCTGTGCACAGATACTATGGTTGAAGCATCAACTAGAAGATTACAACATCAAAATCAGTGGAATACCAATCTACTGTGACAATACTAGTGCAATCTCACTTACTCAGAATACTACAAGTCATTCAAGGACTAAACATATTGAGATCAAGCATCACTTCATTTGAGATCATGTGGAAAAAGGCAATGTTCTGATTGAGTATGTTCATACTGACAATCAGATTGCTGATATTTTCACAAAACCTTTAAGCGAAGTAAGGTTCTCAACTCTAAGAGCTGAGCTAGGACTACTTAATTTGGATGCATAAGCTGAGGGGGAACTCATCAGAAGACTGGAGTTCAACAGCTTACTCATCACCGTTATCTTCAAGGATTAACTCTCAACAGACTAGTTAACTTATGAATTCTTAAACTCAGGGGGAACGTGTAAGACTAGCGGTACTTCTGAATTAAAAGATGAAATTTGTTAATATCATTTAGTTGAAGTTATGTTTTCATCAGAAGACTCAACTATCGAAGATTAAAAGTTATTTTATCTAGCTGGATTGACAAACAGCTGAGGAAGGTTATCAGCTATTGGCATTCTCTGATAACAGCATTGTCATCAGGACAGTAGTCCATCAGATAAGTATTTATGCTACTCATCTGATTACTTTAATAAAAGCGGAACTATTTAAAACGTTTTATTCAAAACACGCTTTTACAAGTAAACTGTCGGGCGGTACATATTCCCGCTCTTCATTAAATATCTTTTGAATTTGAAAGGTCGTAACTGACGCCGCACGATCAGCACTGACAGAAAAATGGATCTAACGGTTGGCGGATATCACGGAAACCGAAAAACCCCAACTCTATAAATCCCCATCTGATCAGTCGAGTCGTTCTTTACGCACCCTAAATATTCAAAAGTATTTGTGAGAAATTTTCCTGCAATTCTCTGCATATCTCTCTGTGTTTTCCTAACCTTCAACAGATTAACAATGGCCGCTGAAGGTATGTTTCTCGTCTATGATTCCTATTACCAATCCGGTACGGATCTGATGAAAGAACTGCTCGAAAAGTTCAAAGCTGCTTCGCTGGTGAACTTCATGGAATACCACGAAGGAATTATCTGGACTGACCAAGTGATGGAGTACTACAACACAGCGAAAGCTGACTACAACTCACTGGCGATTAAGGCCAAAGTGGGAGACAAATCTATCACTATTACTCCTGCTGTTCTGCACGAGACGTTTGGGCTTCCTAACAGTGGAAGACATGACGTCACTATTCTGACAGAGGATAAGCACCAACAGTTCTGGGCGATCTGCGCCAAAGAGGGAGAAACGTTATCTGGAAACATAAGGAAGAAGCAACTGAGGGATGAATATCAGCGGATGGCTGATATGGTGTCTAAGCTGATTGAGAACTGCACCTTCTCACTGGATGCTGTTACGATGAAAAGATTCAGCATCATGGCTGCCATATACTATGGACTGGAGGTAAACTGGTCAATCATAGTCTGGTACATATTAGCTGATTTTCTTGATGATAAGAAAGGCAAAGGCCCCTCCACCAACCACAAAATCACACTCAGTTGTCTGCTGTCAAAACTGGGCTGTGAAACAAAGAATGGAAAAGAGATCCACAAATCCAAGGCATTGTCCAAGTACATGCCTGTTCAAAAGAGGAAGGCTGGTGAGCCTGAAGAAGCTGATATTGAGGAATCAAAAGAGGTTCCTGCCAAAAGGCAAAGAAAGTTAGTCAAAACAGCCAGCTTAGCTGTTGAGACTAAAAAGAAGAAGGCTGCTGATGAGCCTAAGAAGAAAGACAAGATGGAGAAAGTGACTTCTACTGATGAAGCCACTAAAATTGTTGAAAATATAATTGCTGATGTAAGGACTGGATCCCCTGCATCACCATCAAGAACTCCATCTGCTGAAAGACCTGCTGAAAATGTCTCCTACAGGACAAGGAGCCAATTAAGGGATTCAACTGCATCAAGGCCTATTCAGGGTCTGACAAAGAAGTCTGCTAGAAAGCAGATGACGTTCATTGAAAAACCGACCGAACTGGAAAATGTGGTTAGAGAAAGCCCTGAAGCTGCTGAAAGGCCAATTGCAACAGATGAGACTGCTGCTGCCAACAAAGCTGATGAGCAACAGCCGAGTCAAGTCACACAAACAGCTGAGGTTGCTCAACCTCAAGATGATCCAGATGTCATGATCATCGAACCTATAGCCGCTGATCCTATTTCATCTGCTGGACCAGCCCCTGCTGATAAAGGAAAGAGAAAAATAGTGCTTAAGAGAAAGAAAATCTCTAAAGCAGACAAGAAAGCAAGGGAAGAGGCTGAACAGAGAAAGCAGGATGAAGTGGAAGAACAGAAGGCACTTGAGCTAAGCAAAGCTCAAGAGGCTAAGGATGAAGCCAGAAGGCACATGTCTGAAGCAGAAAGAAAAGCTGCTGAAGATGCTGAACTGGCCACGGTGATTGAATTGAGCAAAGTTGATGCCTATGGACCTGTCCATGGAGGTGGCATCAAGATTGGAGAAGGCAAGGATGATGAAGAAGATAAGAAGAAGATATTGCTGCCTACCCCCAAAGTCAAGTCAAAGGACAAATTTGAAGTGAGAAAAGCCTTTGAAATAGTATATGCTGATAAGGAGCTTTTCAAGAAATTTGAGAAGTCTCTGGCATACTATGATCAAAAGCTTATGTTGAGGACTCTGTTCAACCAAGAAAAGCCAAGATATATCAGTTGGAGAGACAACAGGCTGAACAAGTCAATAACAGAACTTCAAAGCATGAAGGAGTTAGCTGATGAAGAACGATGGGTTCTGACTTGGCTGAAAACAAACTCTATTCAAAAGGCCCTTGATCCAAGCTATGTAAGAGATGTCATGCATAGTTATGCAAAAGGCTTTGCATTGGAAGAGGCCAAGAAAATTAAAAGCACCTTGCCTGACAAGAAGAAAAAGTCAGAAGATGCTGAAGAAAGGGCAATTAAGTTTGCTACTATGACAGCTCTGAAGAGATGGGCTAAAAAGTCAAAATATCAGCAAGGATGTTCAAGTGACTTGCCACTGCTGCCAAGTATTCAACAAATCATTTTTGGCAAGGAAGTACAACCGTACTATGAAATCCCTAAGGGAAACAATGCTTTTGTCAACCCTTGGATTATTGTAAGACAGATTAGACAGACAACATGTTTCAATGATGACGGAACTGTCACAAATCTGTTTTATGATGACGTAACTGATGAACATAAAGCTGCGGTTAAGCCTGCTGATCAGACTGAAGATAAAGCTGAAGACAAGTCTGATGACAAAGCTGAAGATAAGTCTGCTGACCAAGTTGAAGACAAATCTGCTGATCAGACTGCTGACGAGTCTGCTGAAAAGGCTGCTGCCGGGCCCTTAGCCATTGAGTGGAAAGCTAAGGATTCTGAGGATCATCAGGACGAAAAGATGGAAGATATCCCTGTCCACCAGGAGATTGAAGAGAAGGAAGCTGATGCTACTGCTTCTGCTTCATCAGCTGATCAACATTCATCACTGATGGAAGCAATCCAGATGCTGATGGAAAACCAACTAAAGGAACTGGAAGACAAGCACGAACAACATCTACTGAAGGTTAAGGAGGAGCTGAAGGTTGAACTTAAAGCAGAGTTGGCAGAAACCAACAGACTTCAGCTGGAAACTGTTCAAGGATCAACAGCAGAAATCCTCAAAAAGGAGATCAACAGTATTCCCATTCCTCAAGATCGTTCATTGCAGTTAGTGCACAGCTTAAGAGACCTGAATCAGAATGTTGAAGACGTGAAGGGTGATGTAAATCATCTTCACACTGCCTTAAAATCAGTTGAGCACAAGATTGCTGATCTAACTGCAACCTTCATCAAAGTCAGTGAAGAGGAGAAGGAAATCAATCTAGGGATGTTGCAAGAAGTGGCAAAGGCCTCACAGGAAGTTCAGAATGAAATTGCAACTATCAACCTGAACATTGACTACTTCAATGACAAGACTGACATCATTAGCACTGATATTCATCATCTTACAGCAAGTCATGATGTTGTCAATCAGAATCTGAAGGCTTTATGTGCTGGAGTGAAGATTCCAACAGTTGCTCTCAACCCTGCTGTTGCACCTTCTAATGTCATCAGAGTTGATGATGACAAAAAGGGGGAAGATAAAAGGGAGGAACCAGCTAAGGAAACTGATGCTGAAGAACCAGCTAAGGAATCTGTTGCTGAAGAACCAACAACTAAGGAAGCTGCTGCAACTATTGAAGCCAAGGAAACTGAAGACAGTGCTGACAAGGCTAAAGAGCTTGGAAAGGTAGAAGAAGAAGAAAAGATTGAAAAAGAAGAAGAAACTACCAAGTACAAGAACACTGAGTCTGCCAAGAAAGCAATGGAGCTGATCAAAGAACAGCAACTCAAAGAAAAGATGGATGCTGCCAAAGCAATCTTGGAAGAAGAAGCTGATGATGAAGAAGATGACGAAGAGTCATCTTATGAATATGAAGAAGTGCTTGAAGGATCAGATGAAGAAGCTGATAGTTAGAACTTGTAAAATCTTTGTAATCAGTTTACTTTATCTATTTCTTCAGAAATCTCATCTGATGAACTTGCACTCTGTAACTCTTTTTCAATATTAATGAAAAGTCAAGTTCAATCCAATAAACTTTTTCTATCTCAGAAAATTTTGAGGATTACATTCTTTAGTTTAGGTATTTGACAGGTACTTAACTGAAGTTTTGTCATCATCAAAAAGGGGGAAATTGTTGGATGAAGATGAAGATGAAAGCACTGAAGACAATTTTAGAAGGGAGGTTTTGATGCATTCCAAAACTTCAATATTGGCTAAGTATGGAGTAACTTAGCTGATGATCCCTTTGGAAGAAATTTTGACTAAGTACAAGAAGACATCAGAAGAGTCAAAGTTTCAAGGTCCAAGACTTCTGATCTGCTGAAGTAAAGTTATCAGACTGATGAAGATCAGCCGACTCAAATCAGATTTGTTCAAGATTGAGATCAGCCGAGTTCGCCATCAGACTTATACTTTCGTCAGCTAAGTGAAGAAGATCATGAAGTGCTCCCAACGGTAATAAATGCCCCTTGGAGTAATAAATGCTGAAGTACGAGGTTATTTAAGGCAAATGATTGAAGATTTACTTCGCATCAGCTGGGTGCATTTAATGCTGCATTTAATGCTGCCTGCAGAATAGTACTGTTCATAGTACGGACAGACTGCAAAAGAGCCGTTCGCGGATTTTAAGGACCAGTACTCGAGGAATTTGAAACCTGTCTCTCTTCAACGGACACTTTTCTATCCTCAAGTATAAATAGCTGAAAGAGACGAAGAAGAAACAAGCAACACACTTTCTGAGAGAAAATTTTCGAAGCAAAATTCTTTAAGTCTCAAGAACAGCTCACTCATCAGCTGAGTTATTTGTTGACGAAAGCAGAGTTGAAGAACAAAGAAAAATACATCTTCTGAGTGATTTTGTAATCAAGAGTGTTGTGAGAAGTAGATATCCGTCTAAGTGAGTGATATTACTTCAGAGAATAGGTTGTCTTTGTGATTTCCTATTGCGAACTTGTGGTCGTTTCATTTGTTGTTCGACGCAAGCAGAGTATACTGTAAACTTTGTGATTATAGTATAACTCAAGATCTGTGTGACTTGGAAGAGTGGACTAAAGGATATTCAAATCCATATAACCACTATAAAAATTACTTGTGTTTTTACATTGCTTTTAAATCTGCATATCTTCTGTTTGCATAAAAACACACTAAGTTAACTGTTTGAAAAAGAGTTAAAAAGGAGTTTATAAAACTGGGGAAGCATTTTTCAAACTGCTAAGATTACTTGTGAAAAACACTTTGAAAATCCGCTGCAAGTACTCTAAGTATTAAAACTGATTTCAACAAAATCAGCTAAGTAACTATCAGACAAGTGGTCAACAAAGCTGTTCAAAGATTTGTTCGCGAGCAGATTTGTAACTAACTAATCTGATCAGCTTAGTCTGTTCAGTTTAAAGTAAAAGTTTTAAAGTTAAATTTGAAGAAAATTTTTAAAGAGGTTTATTCACCCCCCCCCCTCTAAACCTCTTCTGACCACTTGGTACCAACACACCGTATAAGCACAAGCTAGGTCCTCAATTGGTTCAGAAATTTGAGGAGCAGTACCTTTGCCCTTTTTGGCTCGGGCAGCAACATCTGTATCGGAAAGGATTTGTACCTTAAAAGTGTCTTCAACAGGAACAACAAATTCAGGAACTGCAGTTTGTTCGCCCAAAAAATTAGAATGCAACTCCTCCTCGTTATTAGGAGCGACATTCTCCCTAGAGGAAGAAGAAGATTTTCTTAAAGAAGCCATATTTTCAGATTCTCAGAGGATATAAGTCGATAAAAGGAAAACTTTATATGATAAACGACTAAGCAAGAAAATGACTACGAACAATAAGCAAGTATAAAGAAGAAATGACAAACTCAATAGTCACCTATTTATACTGAAAAGAGAAAAGACGTTTCGAACTCGTCCCAACTAATCACATTCCCGCCAAAAATGAAAGAAGATCAAAAGCCTCCCCGAAAGGGCGCGTGGCAATTCGTAATTGGAAAGAGAAAACGACTATCTATGATGCGTAGCACTCTTTTCCTTACTTAAGATTTTTTCCCACAGAGTTTTTTCTTAAGAAAGGTTTTTAACGAGGCACCATTCATAGAAGACAGACAGTCGTAAAAAATTATCTACTTCTACGAGCTTCTATTATCTATACGCTCGAAGAAGTGAGGGAGTACTGATGGGGGCTATTTCGCACCCCTTATAATGTACGGATCGACTGAAGAACAGAAGATCGGTTCGACCAAACAAGACAGTTCGAGATCATCTTATCGACCCGGCCGAATTCAGCTCTCTTCGACAAGAAGACTACACTCCGGACTCAAGAAGGATATTTGGGCCGAGTCCTATTAGGATTATATTTCCTTGTAACGCTAGGTTTAGTATGATATAAATACCTAGTCAATCATTGTACTAAACAACTCTTAATCACAAGGCAAATACGCCATTGAATTCTGCATAAACGGCAGAACCCAAAATTATTCAATAAAGAAAAGAGCTTTCTCTTCATATTAGTGTTCTTTTATTTACGTTGGTTACGATAATTACTGGTTGTTCCTACAAAATTGTTCTTCCTTGAGATTGATCCATCCTGAATAAAGTAACAGAGCCCTATAAATCATATACATTGAGAATCCCCAATATCAAATATTCACTGATACAATTAACCCGAAGAAATCAGGTTAAATCAAGTATTTTTTAGTTAGCCCATATTTTATTGTATAATTATGGCTCTCAACATGTGGAATGAAGAGGATCTTCAATATTTTTTGGAAAGGCTTATGGATGAGACTGCTGCCGGTAATATTCATTTCACATGGACAAATCAAGATGTATTTGAGAATATCACCTTTGAACTTGTTGAAAGAACTGGAAAGTCTTATACTTTCAAAATGGTTGATAGGCAATATCACAAAATTGCATAGTAGATATTGGGTTTGGGACCAAGCATTGAAGTGCAAACGTGTTAAGTGGGATCGTGTTGAAAAACAAACTACTTGTTCCCTATGAAGCTATTTTGGACATACTTCTTCAGGTAGTTTTTTTGTACTTATATATTTGTTTGTAAATTATAATTAATATTACTAATATTATTTATTGTGATATTACACAGGATTCTAATACCAAGTTTTGGGTCCATGGCTGAAGATAGAAAGTCAAGTTCTAATCGTAACTAAATCTTTCTCTTCTTTTGGATTTCTAAAGAAAGAAATTGAAACAAAATAGCTATTCAAGGCTAGTATGTCCATCGGTCCACACAGTTGTCCATGTACCAGTAGAAGATTCGGCAGCTACCGCGGCCCCTGCTTCTTCAGGGGGAGGGAATTATGGAAGTTTTAACATGAACGGAAAGATAATCTACTTTCATTAAGTGATTTATTAGATAATCGAAAATAGAGGATCTTGAATACTATTCGAAATTCAGAAGAACTGCGCGAGGGGGCTCTTGCTCAGCTAGAAAAAGCCCGAGCCCGCTTACGGAAAGTGGAAATGGAAGCAGATCAGTTTCTGGTGAATGGATATTCTGAGATAGAGCGAGAAAAATTGAATTTTAATAATTCCATTTATAAGACTTTGGAACAATTAGAAAATTACAAAAATGAAACGATTCAGTTTGAACAGCAAAGGGCGATTAATCAAGTCCGACAACGGGTTTTCCTAAGTATAGACACAATGGAGATAAGTATTGGTTTGAACTAACTTCCGTTTTTGGCAGTGTAAAACCACCACAATTTTGTGAAGAATCTCACATAGAGGAAGAAGAGCAGCAAGAGGATTCTGAAGAGACAAATTATGTGAAGGAAGTTCAAGATCGTGGTTCTGGGAAGTTGATTTAATGAAATTTTCCAATATTTCTGTTTTGATAATTTTTAGTTTTTATTACTTTTGTCTAATTTGTTTATGTGTTAAAATAGTATTTTAATTATGTTAAATATTTGGTTTATTACTCTCGTTTAAATTTCTTCTTTTATCATGCATTTTATTTTCTATTTGTGTTTTCATTTACTTCCGTGGAATATACAATTTATTACTCATGTTTCTTAAACAATACTTATACCATATATTTTTTTCAGACTACAACGATAATTTTATGCCTTCGACCAACTACTGCACGCTTAATAATTAATTTCCATCTAGACCATTTTTATGGTTATCGACGAAAGTCTACGCTTTTTAAATGGCATACCATTTAAACCATTATTTTCAGAATATTCGTCGTCATTAACATACAGGTGCAACTCCTTCTCAAATCAACTTTCATCATTATTTTGGGTGAAAGGAGATCAACCGTCATAAAACAAATGAATTTTTTATTTGGTACGTTTAACAAGACACGGGAGTTCTCAAAATAATAAAGCTTTTAGTATTTTAGGCATAAACTATTCATTAAATATGGCTTTCGGTATTGGTTGTAATGGAAACGCGGGATTATACTTATTGCACGTTTCTACGCAACGTGATAATTTAAGTTGTTAGTAAATTGTAATTAGGAATATTTTTGTTCGTCCTTTTACGAAAGTAAAATAAAAGAAAAAAAAATTAATTTGAGACGATAAGGAAAAAAATTATGTTAAAACCAATATAAAGTTATAATATTTTTTTGTTTAAATATTTCTGAGGATCATAGTCTTTTTACTGTTTAGGTTAATAAAAAATTATTAATACTGTTTAGGTTTATAATATTTGTAGAAGACTATTTGGAAAAGAAGAAGATGAACAGACATAAAAAAAAAGGCATTTTGATTATTTGTTTACGGTACATTTTACAAGACACGCAAGTTCATATATTGATGAGGCTTTTAAGTCTTGGTCGGCTCTATATATAATTTATTACATGCTAATTTATTGCTTTAATGATGTTCGTTTCTTTTCCATCTCATTCTTTGCGTTAAATTCGTTTCCTGACTAATATATTGTTTACCTGATAATTACACGGTATATAGTATAGTCGATGGTTACCTTGACATGTTTAATTTATACCAAAACTATTTACCATTGCATATTACTGTCGATATTTATTTCTTCTTGTATAATATCGAACGTTATTTAATTTTCCTTCGACTAACTACGTGTAGGTCTGCCTGATTGAATTTTTTTTTTATATTTTTGCAGATTATAGCCAATGTTTAGATCATGTTTAATTTTGACCAAAAAATATGATAAAGTTCATATATTTTACCGTCATAAATATCTGGGGACTAAATAGCCAACTAAAACGTTAAATTTTTTGTTTACATTTTATAAATCAAACTCTATGTTAGCCCAAACAAGATATTGGAATTGTAGTAACGAATGATCAGTCCTGTAGTAAGCCTAACATGCATTAGCTCAATAAATAATCTGCTCAGCATTCCAAAACGGAACCTATTTATTTCGTGGAAATATTATAATATTATTTAAATAATTTGTTAACTTAGCTTCTTCGTTAATCTTTCATAATGTTACTGAGTTAGAACAGATCGTGTCAAGATTATCTTTAAAATTGCTTATATTTTCGAACAGTTAAAATAGCTCAACAAATAAAAAAAATTGTTTTCCATTGATAAAACACTATAGTATTCACAATTTAGAAAATTCATTTCTAAATAAAAGTATTTCTACAAATTCTAACAGTTACTATAGCTCAACAAGTAAATAAAATTGTGTTATGCTGATCTAATTTGTAGTAGTTTACAACTTAAAAAATACATATTTAAATAAAAGCTTTGCTACAAATTCCACATCCTATGAGGAGGTCTTTGAGCATTCAGTAGACCTGTAGAATAGGAGTTATACTTTCGAAGCATCTTCTTCTGCTAGATGGCTTTGATCTTTAGCAAAATGTTTTTCAGCATTATTGCTTTCAGCTTCTCAGAAGAAAGATGTGATGAAAAGGACAGTTCAGAATAAAGGTCAAATCATCATCTCAAATACCACATTTCCAGAGGGTTCATTGAAAAAAAAGGTCTAGGATGGTAAGACTTTCTGTTTTAATGAACTGACGAGCTTTCCACCTCCGGATGACCATCTGCAAATACCTTAATGTTATCCTTTCTCAGAAACTTCCAAGAAATGTGCGGTCAATTTAAGTTTCAGAAGTTATCCTGTATTTCAGGAATCGGATAATATAGCATTTGTTGATATTCCAGACGAATAGCAAAGGACTTGACGTATAATTGTTTGGTATATATTTCGTAACCTGAATTCGAATAGTTGCATATGGGTTAGTAGGTTGTAGAACGAGTTAGGAAGAATCGTTTCTACTAAAGTTAGCAAATTGAAAAGTTATTTTTATGCAAAGAAAATCACAAATTTATAGCAAAATACATTTAGATAAAGTTAGCAAATTGAAAAGTGATTTTTATGCAAAGAAAATCACAAATTTATAGCAAAATACATTTAGATGCAGGAGTCAAAATCATAGATGCACGGCCGAGATTAACGCTTTAATTATTATAAGTTCTGCTTCGGTGCTTCCCTGATGGGGGCTATTTCGCACCCCTTATAATAATCGGAATGACTAGTCGACCTTATACGCTCGGACCGACCAGGAGTCTAATTCATTAAAGAGCTGCCAGGTCCGATCTGCATTATCATTCCTCGACGACCAAGAGCAATGTCCGAGTTCCATAAGGATTGTTATGCCTAGTCCTATTAGGATTATGTTTCCTTGTAAAGCTAGGGTTACAGTCATATAAATACCTAGTTAAACATTGTATTAAAAACAACATACAATCAGAGGTTACGCCTACATACTTTGGCAATCTGATAACATAATTAATAGAAAAGCTTTCGCTATACTATTTACATATTCATCGTCCTGCTTACTTATTGTTCTTTACGTGATTGCTTCCTTGAGATTGATCCATCCGGAATAAAGTAACAAAGCCCTATAATCTACACTTAATTTGACCTCAAAAACATATCTTTATTGATTTAATCTAACCCAACGAAAAACGGTTAAATCAGTTGGCGCCCACCGTGGGGCTAGGTTAATTATTCGATCGACATATGGCTCGCCCAAGGAAGAGCGCCTGTAACGGAGCAAGGAGTAACACGACGAACCCTCGTAACACATCTGAGGATCAACCGGACGATACTAACAATAACGTCCCTATAATAAATGACAATCAGCAAGAGAACGAGCAGATGCCGAATCAAAGGACACCGAGGCAGGTCGATCAGATCTCGCAACAAGCGGACAGCCCTGCAAGCGAGCAACGATCGTTGCACAGTCCGCAAAAGAGCATTCGAAACCCTCCGATGAACATGTCCGAAGAAGAATGGATCGGACGAGGCCGCAACCCGTTCGCCCCGGATCAAAGGAACATACCATAATTCCCATTGAAGATGACGACGCAATTCCTAATCGACCAAGAACCACGCGATTCTCAGAAAGAGAAATTGAAAAGATGGTACATGAACGTCTGGAACAACGTTTACGAACTGTTCAAAATCCATGGGCCAGAAGCACGGAGATCCAAGAGAGCCTAGCAGCGTGCTCCACCTTCTGCAAGGAAATAAAAGAAGCACAATCGTCGGGACAGGTTCCGGGACGACTACCCAGATATGACGGAACCACCGACCCAGATGACTATATATTCAGCTTCACGAACATAATGAACTTATATGCTCACTTGGCAGAATTCACTGCAAAGCTGATGGTCACCACATTCGAGGGACTAGCTTTGGACTGGTTTGCAAAACAACCCACCAATTCCATATTCAGCTTTAGGGAATTATGCAATAAGCTAACTCAGCAGTTCCATACTTGGAAACATCAGGTACCCAAAAGAAGTGTGGACGCTAGAAAGCAAACCACAGAAGGACCAGCTGATCAGTTTTAATGAGAGCGAGGTACGAAATAACTTTTTTTGGGACACGAAAGAGGACAACCCTGATTTCCCGATGGTGGTATCGCTGGAAATAGCGAACTACAACGTCAAAAGAATCCTAATCGACAAGGGAAGCTCAGCGAACATCATCTCTAAAGAGGTCCTAGCTCAGATGAACTTGGGAGAAATAACATTCCAAAAGGTAGCTATGCCTTTAGTAGGATTTAGAGGTTCCGAAATTGTCCCCTGTGGCACAATAACTTTAGAAGGGAGGTTTTGATGCATTCCAAAACTTCAATATTGGCTAAGTATGGAGTAACCTAGCTGATGATCCCTTTGGAAGAAATTTTGACTAAGTAGAAGAAGACATCAGAAGAGTCAAAGTTTCAAGGTCCAAGACTTCTGGTCTGCTGAAGTAAAGTTATCAGACTGATGAAGATCAGCCGACTCAAATCAGATTTGTTCAAGTTGAGATCAGCCGAGTTCGCCATCAGACTTGTACTTTCGTCAGCCAAGTGAAGAAGATCATGAAGTGTTCCCAACGGTAATAAATGCCACTTGAAGTAATAAATGCTGAAGTATGAGGATATTTAAGGCAAATGATTGAAGAATTACTTCGCATCAGCTGAGTGCATTTAATGCTGCATTTAATGCTGCCTGCAGAAAGTACTGTTCATAGTACGGACAGACTGCAAAAGAGCCGTTCGCGGATTTTAAGGACCAGTACTCGAGGAATTTGAAACCTGTCTCTCTTCAACGGACACTTTTCAATCCTCAAGTATAAATAGCTGAAAGAGACGAAGAAGAAGTAAGCAACACACTTTCTGAGAGAAAATTTCGAAGCAAAATTCTTTAAGTCTCAAGAACAGCTCACTCATCAGCTGAGTCATTTGTTGAAGAAAGTAGAGTTGAAGAATCAAGAAAAATACATCTTCTGAGTGATTTTGTAATCAAGAGTGTTGTGAGAAGTAGATATCCATCTTAGTGAGTGATATTACTTCAGAGAAGTAGGATTTCTGTGTGATTTCTTACTGCGCACTTGTGGCCGTTTCATTTGTTGATTGGCGCAAGCAGAGTATACTGTAAACTTTGTGATTATAGTATAACCCAAGATCTGAGCGACTTGGAAGAGTGGACTAAAGGATATTCAAATCCATATAACCACTATAAAAATTGATTGTGTTTTTACATCGTTTTCAAACTTGCATATTTTCTGATTGCATAAAAACACATTAAGTTAACTGTTTGAAAAAGAATTAAAAGGAGTTTATAAAACTGGGGAAACACTTTTCAAACTGCTAAGAATACTTGTGAAAAACACTTTGAAAATCCGCTGCAAGTACTCTAAGTATTAAAACTGATTTCTGCAAAATCAGCTAAGTAACTATCAGACGAGTGGTCAACAAATCTGTTCAAAGATTTGTTCGCGAACAGAATTGTAACGTACTAATCTGATCAGCTTAGTCTGTTCAGTAAAAACAAAGTTTTAAAGTTAAAATTGAAGAAAATTAATAAAGAGGTTTATTCACCCCCCCCCCCTCTAAACCTCTTCTGACCACTTGGGACCAACAAGTGGTATCAGAGCAGGTGGTTCATTAGAATCAGATGCCTGATCAACGAGCTTGATCCAAGTGTTTTTCAAAGGTTTTCAAAAACTTTTTCAAAAGAGCATCTTTTTGAAAAATCAAAACTTTTTGAAAAATGGATTGTATCAGCCATGTTCCCCACATTGCTGGTATGTCCTTTGAGGACTGGAAAATCAGAATGGAGATTTTCCTAGCTGCTTATAATGACAACATGTACACATGTATCATTAAAGGTCCATTCAGATTCACAAAGACCATAAAGATCAATGAAGTAGATACGGTTGTGGAAAAAGACCTTCATGAGATGACTCCTGAAGAAATAAAACTTTACAATCTTGATAAAGTTGGGAGATTCATCATGACTAAAGCCCTGGACAATGATCGGTTTGACAAGGTCAAACATTGCAAAACTGCAAAGGAGATGTGGGACAAAGTCAGAGATATGAGCGAAGGCAATGATGATATAAAGGAGCATCAGCTCACTGTTGCTTTGGAAAAACTTGACAACTTCAAGATGAAGTCTGGAGAAACCATTGATCAGATGGACACCAGATTCACCAGAACTCTGAATGAAGTTTTAAAGCTGGGAAAGACCTTCACTGACAAAGAGATCACTGTCAGAGTATTAAAGGCCCTACCCTCAAAGTTCAACATGAAAGTGACAGCAATGGAAGAGTCAAGGGATTTGGGAAAAATCTCTCTTACTGAGCTGTTCTCTGTACTCAAGGCTGATTTAACCGTTTTTCGTGGGGTTAATTTGATATCAGTGAATTTGTGATATCGGGGGTTTGGGTATTGAATTATTCAGTATATTGGGTTCTGTTACTTTATTCTGGATGGATCGTTTACAAAGAAAAGCAATAATCAAAGGCAAGAAATAAAACCAGTAACGAAATTAAGAACGCAATGATATGGAGGTAAAGTTCTGCAATAATGGATATTATTGAGTTCTATTGTTATCAATGTATTCTTGTGTAATCCCTGAATTGAGAGAATTCGTAGTCCCTTATACAATGAATAACTAGGTATTTATATTACGCTAAACCTAGTATTACAAGGAATCATAGTCCTAGTTGGACACGGCCCAACCTATCCTTCTTGGGTCCGGAGTGTACTCTTTACTCGGAGCGAGCGGCATCGGGCTGGGTCAGTAAGAAGATCTCGATCCGTTAGAATTGGTCGAATCGATCTTGTAATCTTTGTTCGATCAGACTAGTATGTAGGGTGCGAAATAGCCCCCATCAGTACTCCCTCACTTCTTCGAGCGTATAGATAATAGGAGCTCGTAGAAGTAGATAAAACTAGTCGACTGTTTCTTTTCTATGAACGGAGCCTCGTTAAAAACCTTACTTAAGAAAAAACCCAGTGGGAAAAAATCTTAAGTAAGGAAAAGAGTGCTACGTATCATAGATAGTCGTTTCTTCCGCCTAATGATGAGTCGCCACGCGTCTATTCAGAAGGCTTTTGGTATCCTTCCATTTTTGGCGGGAATTTGAGTAGCTGCTATAAGTTCGAAACGTCTTTTCTCATTTCCTTATAAATAGGTGACTTTCGAGTTTGCCATTTCTCTTTTATATTTGCTTTTAGTTCGCAGTCATTTTCTAGTTTGGTCGTTCGTCGTATAAAATTTTCCTTTTATCGACCCTCTTCTTCAAGAACTAGAATACAGATGGCTTCCGTAAGAAGATCTTCTTCTTCTCCTAGAGAGATCATCGCCCCTGATAACGAGGAGGAGTTACATTCTAATCCTCTGGGTGAACAAACTACGGTCTCTGACCTTGTTATCCCTGTAGAAGATACTTACAAAGTACGAATCCTTTCCGATGCGGACGTAGCCGCCCGAGCCAAAAAGGGCAAAGGTACTGTTCCTCAGATTTCTGAACCAATTGAGGACCTAGCTTGCGCATATACAGAGGAAACATTCCCCGAAGTCGTGAATAGCTATACCAAATATTTTCCGGAGGGTTCTGAGATAATTCTCCCTTCACCTACTGATAGGGTTACTACCCCGCCGGAGGGATGTCGAGCCTTTTATACGGCTCATTTTAATAGCGGACTGCGTCTTCCTTTGTCTCCCCTTTTCCTGGAAGTTCTGAAAACTTTCAGCGTGTGCTTGACACAACTGGTTCCAAATTCTGTTGCTTTCGTGGTTTGTTTTTCCGTTCTGATGATTGCAAAGGGGTTTAAACCTTCTTTCCGCAATTTTACGCAACTTTTCCGTTTTAATATTTCTAGTTCTTCAAATCGTGGATATTTCTTTGCTAGTCAGCGACCTAGCCGAGCAATTTTTGATGCTCCGGTCTCTAGTAATCCTTCATGGAAATCCCATTTCTTCTTTGTTCGTCCTCCGTCTAATCTCCGTTCGGTGGACGGTTCGACCATACCTTTTTCATGGGATCATGGCTCCAGTTGGATTCCTGGAGGTCGCTCATCAACTGGCGAACTTGTTCCCGACGATGTGCAATTTATAACTGAGATTCCCGAGATGCGTACAAACAAATATCAAAGTGCTCTTCTGATTGGGGAAGCTTTTCTTCGTAAGGCGGGGTTAAGTGTCCACAATTTCCCCATCAGTTCATCACCTGAACCTCTTGGTTAGCATTTTATTTGACCTTTAGTATTGTCGCTATACTATTTATACGGAGAAATTAACTTTACTTTGTTACTTTTTCAGCTCATATGGTAGAAAACTCCCGACATTCTTTGAAGGGAAAAATGGTGCTGTCGAAATCCTCCAAGTCAGTAGAGAATAATCCTATTGAGCAGAGGGCATCTCGAAAAAGGAAACTGGAGTCGGGCCACGAGTCTGAGGATAACAGAGGGGAATCTCCAGATTCTTCTCGTGAGTCCCCCATTCGTCAGGGGACGGGATCTGGTTATCCTCCTCTTCACCTTAGAACATCTTTGGGTATTCGAGGATGTCGTAGCTGGTCGATGCCTCATCCTACTAATAATCCAGTTGATAGAAAAAGGAGTTACTATGGACGTTCTGGTGACGACCTTTCTTTACTTGGAGATAAACATCCAAAGCCTACTCTGGTCGAAATGATCGAGGATCATTTAGAGGGAAAGAGGGCTGCTGGTTATTCCGAGAAGGATTCTCTTATTCATGATAATAATGAGAATGCGGTTGATAAGGCGACCCGTATTCTTTTGTCTGGCGTTCTTACTCGTGATCTTAATAAGCTTCTTCATAAGGATCCTTTGGAGAAATTCCAGCGAGCTTCTCTTTATGCTGAAAAGGTGAGACCTTTTTCTTTCTATTATTCTGATGAAGTGATCTTTTAAGATTTTCCTAATTTGCTAATTCGTTTCTTTCTGACCCCTTCGTTATTTCAGGTTAACACCTGTCTGACATCATACGCCTATGAAAATTCTCTTTGGAAACAACAGTGCGAATTCCTTGAAGAGAAAATTAAAGTTTTACTTCACAAATCTTCCGGTTCAGAAGTTGGTCCCTCGACATCTTCCTCTGTTCCTGTCGTAGAGACTCGTGCTGCCGGGACCGAAGATCAAGAAATGATAGATAGGGTAATAGAGGTTTCTCGTGCTCAAGAACAAGCCAATCAAATGGCAAGAAAATTAGAGGAATTGCAGTTGCAGAGTACGACTCGAATTAGTGAGCTTGAATCTCAAGTATCAAGCCTTGAAGCTTCTTTAGAGGAGTACGAAAATGATGTCCCCCTTAGGCAAAGAGATCGATATGTTAGGAAATCTGACGAACAAGTTGTTCGTGAATTCCTCAATTCTCCTGTTCATACGGCGTTGGTGTACCGGATGGTCGGTCCTCTTCTTGAGAATACTTTTAAAAAGTCGATTCATCAACTGGTCGCTTTGGAGATGATCGAGGATCGTCGGAAGGAGTATTTTAAGGCAGCTCATATCCGGTTGAATCGTTATGGCGAGCTTTACTCTTCCTCTGAAGTTCCAGATGTCGTATATCAAGGTCTTCCTTTAGCTCACCTTGTCGGAGAGTACGGAAATCCATTGCCAATTCCTCCTTCAGATGTTAACGATGAGCTCGATGATACATTTATCGATCCGGAAGATGAAGAAGAAGAAGAAGACGACATGGACGTCGGTGGCGAACAGAAGATTCCCGATAGCGACCAGGCTTCTTAGAATAGTGGTTTTATTTTTGTAATAATTTTTGTAATTATCCACTCGTAGGTTTAATTGTAACTTAGCTTTCCTACTTTGTACACCAAACGTTTCGTATTCCGACAGTCGTGTCTTTTCACATCCGCTGTAATAATTCAGACAAGTCATTTAATTTGCCGTAATCATTATGTATGTGTCTTTTCAAATTCTAGCGTTTGCTCCAAGGTCAGTTTTCCTGTTTCGCGCCCTTTATCCAGGTCTGTCGTGTCCTTTCGTGTAGTATAAATACGAGAGGTAAAATTTTACTTGTCTTTTTACTGCTACACTTTTCTCTTAACAGAATACTCTTTCTTGAGCTAGTCGATAAACTTCCTCGATATTAATATATATTTTTCCGTAATCCGATCATGAGTAACCTTTTCGGTAATACTTCGAGGCGACCATCTCGCGAGGGCGCTAGAGAAAATAGATCTAAAAGATTACGAAGAGAGGGGCCGTCGATCGAGCCTCCTCATTCGTCTCAACCAATTAGGTCGGAGATTGATTCTCATATTATTACTTCTGAACCTCTTTCCTTGGTAACCTCGTCGTTCTCCGAACCAGTCTTTTCTGCTCCCATTCAGGAAAGAAACATGCCTTCCCCTGGTCGATTAGCTTTTGGGGACATATCCAACGAAGAAACGGCTTATAATATAGCTGTTAGTTCCAATGCTTCTTCCTTTGAGCATGTTTTTCATGGAGAGGACTTTACTGTTTCTCTTCCTTTATCTGTTTCTACTGCCCCAATCACTAATGAAGGGCAAGCTGGTGATGGCTTTTTTGTCAATCCTTCTACGACGCAATCTATTGTGCAGGATGGTCCTGATTATTTGTTTCACGATACTACCGTGATGACTACTTCTTTTGAATCTGGAGGACCTTCTCAAGGTCGGACCGGCTCGCGGTCTGGTCGTAGAACCATAATTTCTGCTTCGGGCAAGGAAACCTCCGTTAGTCCTGACGGGAGAGAGTCTCCTCGTCAACTGGATGAGCGATGTATCAATGAGCAAGTTAATGACATCCTCTTGTCGGAGACTCCACGTTCTGACGGTGTCCCTTTAACTAGCGAATTGCCGGGTTCTGTTGAACCTGATGCCTTGTCCTGGGATTTAGGCATGAGTACCATTTTGCCTGGTGAGTTGAGGAAGCTCGAAGGCGCCTCCAATGTTCGCCTTGTTCAATCTTTGGTGAAGATATGTGAGCAGGTAGACATTTTTGTTCTTTGTTTTGAATTCTTTGTTGTACGGTGGTTTTTCTCATTCTTTCTGTTTTTAGGGCAAATATTTCGCACTCCAGCTGGGTGTGCAAAATGACGAGCTGTGGAACAGTCGGAGAGCTCTTCGGGGTCAGTTGGAGTCCGAAAAAGCTAAAAGCAAGGGTTTGGAGCTGCAGCTGCAAGTTGATAAAGATGCTCTCCAAAGATTGGAGGCCGAAAAAGTTGTGCTTGAAAAAGAGAAAAATGATTTAACTCAGGCTGCTGCCCTTGCAGAGGAGTCTCGACTGCGGTCCTATGAGGAGGGATATGACGCCGGTTATCTAAAGCGTCAAGATGAGTTGATGGCTTTTGCTGGCAACTTGACTCCTCGGAGGACTGTTTCTGGTAGTCGAACTGCTGATCGTTCTTCTTAGCGACTTTAGTTTGACCTGGCAGGCCTTGGACTGTCTATTTTTTTTTTTTTTTTTTTTTTTTTTTTTTTATCGCCCAATCTTTTGTGCAGTTATTTGGGCTGAAATTTTTGTAATAGAAGGAGTAGAAATTCGAAAACGATGATCTTTTGTAGGCAGATTCTTGCCTGATCAAATGTCTCCTGTATATATACTTTGTTATGCTCGTTCTTCCCTTGTGCATGGATATAGTCATCATGAAATAATCATTATGGAGTAGCATACTCGCGTTTCTAGATAGAGAAAAGATAGCTTGTCCTTGTTTTATTACTGTTTTAGTAACTGATTTTGCTTTTGCCAATCACAACTTTTGTCGATCAAACTTTGTATACTCCATTCTGGTCGATGTTTGATCCGTGCTTTGTAAATTTGTCCCTTTATGACATATTTCTTATATAAGGAGGTTATTGTTCCACCTGTTTGAACTTCGCTTTTCTTCTCATCAAAGGGAAATTTCCCTCTCCGTGCTTTTCATAAATCCATGTCTTTCATCATAAACTTTTTAACTATACTTTTCTCTAGCCAGTATATCATACTATTGATATGGGAGGAATTGGAAAATGTAACAGTCCTGGCCAGATCTGACCCGTTCAGACCTCCTTCAGCAATTCTTTGGAAAATTAGGCAGTGACGGCCTTATAGTTTCGAATAGGGAGGGCTATTCTCCTGATTTCGATGTCAGATTTCTTGGATTCCAAATGGAATTCTTGTATGGCCAACTTAGTAGTCCCCCAATGATGTATGAGGCAGTTACGACCCCCGTATGGTGGAGGCTCTGGTCGTTTTTAAGCAATTATCTTCTTTCAACGGTCCAACTTTGCATGCCTTCGTTGAGGAGTTCTTAATATTTTCAATTAGGCGACCTTCATATATGATCGTGCAGATCGTTTTGGTCTTTGAACTTCTTTAAATTTTCTTGGATTATTTTGTTGATCGCTTCGATCTGTAGATTTGTTTTTCACCGATCAGTTGAATCGATCAGACGGGCGCCGTTCCAACTTACTTGCATTTATTTCGGGAAGTCAAAGGGTCGCGTTTTCGTCCCTTGATTAAACTCCTATTATCCGTAGGATCATTCTCACGGGCGCCTATAAATAAGTAGATAGTTTCCTTATTTTCTATTCATAACAATGAAGATCTCTGTTTCTTTAGATTTCATTTTGCCTTCGGACCCCATAGTGTTCAAGAAGTCACATTATCGTGATTTGTTCGTTCGCAGTAAAGGAATAGTCCCCAGTCTTGTATTGACGGGTCCCATGTCAGCCCTTCCTTGTATCGACGGATCCCATGAGATCTCCACTTTATTCTTCATCACTTTAGAGGTCCGTGGTTTCCGTCTGCACATGGGGGGTTCATACTTGATTTATCTTTCAAAACTTTAGGAGTATCAGCAGATCTTTCTTAGATCGTTAGGAGTAGATCGAGGAGTTTTTATTGAGCGTATCAATGTGTACTCAATCTTGCTATAATTTAGACTTAGGATTTCATAACAAAATCCTTCTTTGTCGTTGTAATTAATCGAGGAGTTTTTATTGAGCGGATCAATATTTACTCAACTCGTTTTGTTTAGACTTAGGTTTTTAACCCAAAAATCTCTTTGATCGTTGAACATATATCGAGGAGTTTTTTTATCGAGCGGATCGATGTTTACTCAACTCGTTTTGTTTTAGACTTAGGTTTTTCATACCAAAAAGTCTTTTTGATCGTTGAATATATATATGTCGAGGAGTTTTTATCGAGCGGATCGATGTTTACTCAACCCTTTTTGTTTAGACTTAGGTTTTCTATACCTGAAGTCTTTTTGATCATTAAATATATACGTCGAGGAGTTTTTATCGAGCGGATCGATGTTTACTCAACTCGTTTTGTTTTAGACTTAGGTTTTTCGTACCAAAAGTCTTTTTCTCGTTGTAAATAGTTCGAGGAGTTTTTATCGAGCGGATCGATGTTTACTCAACCCTTTTTGTTTAGACTTAGGTTTTCTATACCTGAAGTCTTTTTGATCATTAAATATATACGTCGAGGAGTTTTTATCGAGCGGATCGATGTTTACTCAACTCGTTTTGTTTTAGACTTAGGTTTTTTCGTACCAAAAGTCTTTTTCTCGTTGTAAATAGTTCGAGGAGTTTTTATCGAGCGGATCGATGTTTACTCAACCCTTTTTGTTTAGACTTAGGTTTTCTATACCTGAAGTCTTTTTGATCATTAAATATATACGTCGAGGAGTTTTTATCGAGCGGATCGATGTTTACTCAACTCGTTTTGTTTTAGACTTAGGTTTTTCGTACCAAAAGTCTTTTTCTCGTTGTAAATAGTTCGAGGAGTGTATATCGAGCGGATCGATGTTTACTCTACTCGTTTTATTCAGACTTAGGTTTTTAATACCTGAAGTCTTTTTGATCATTAAATATATACGTCGAGGAGTTTTTATCGAGCGGATCGATGTTTACTCAACTCGTTTTGTTTTAGACTTAGGGTTTTAACCCCAAAAGTCTTTTTTGATCGTATTAGATATGTATCGAGGAGTTTTTATCGAGCGGATCGATGTTTACTCAACTCGTTTTTGTCGTCGGAATGAGGAGTGTTTATTGAGCGGATCAATGTATACTCGACTCACTTATAATTCAGACTTAGGTTTATCACCAAAAAGTCTTTGTTGCTGTTGATATAGATCGAGGAGTGTTTATTGAGCGGATCAATGTATACTCGACTTGTTTCGTTCTAATATTTATCAATATGCTAGTGTAATTCCACAGAGCGTTAATCGAAATAATCGATGTATAGAAAATGCTAAAATTTTTACTATTTGAACTCTAGGCTAAGGCCTTTGTTACAAGGATTAAAACTTTGATAAAGTAAAAATAAAACAATGCAGTATAATCTGCTAAAATTTATTTACCATAGTACTTCCTAAGGTTGACTGCGTTCCAGGTTCTTGGTAAGGCTGTCCCATCCATGTGTGCAATTTTGTATGAACCTTTCTTTCCTACGCCAATGACGATGTAAGGTCCATCCCAATTTTGTTGTAACTTTCCCACATGCTTGGATACTTCTACCTTTTTCAAAACCAAGTCCCCTTCTTTGAAGGTTCGGACGCGTACTTTTTGATTGTATGCTTTCTCCATATTTGCCTTAGTGGCTTGTAGGCGTACAGCAGCTTTATCTCTTAAGGCTTCTGTTAAATCAACGTCATTTTCTCTCGCCTTTTCATTTTCTTCTTTATTGAACATCTCTATTCTTGGAGTTGGAATTAAAGTTTCCACAGGGATAACAGCTTCCGACCCATATATCAAGCTGAATGGGGTTTCCCCAGTTGAATTTCTTACCGTAGTTCGATTAGCCCACAAAACTCCTGGTAGCTCATCGAGCCATTTTCCTTTGGCAGCTCCTAACCTTTTTTCCAAAGATTTTATTATCTCTCGGTTTGCTACTTCAGTTTGTCCATTTGCTCGAGGATGTCCTACCGAGGTAAAATTTTGTTGAATTCCGAGTCTTGTACACCATTCTATTATCTGTTTTCCCGCGAATTGAGTTCCATTATCGGAGATAAGGACCCTTGGGATGCCGAATCGACAGACTATGAATTTCCAGAGGAAGTTAATAACTTGGAATTGGGTTATTCGCGCGAGAGCGACGCATTCTATCCATTTGCTGAAGTATTCTACAGCGACCAGGACATAGGATTTCTTTGATCTAGCTGTTGGGAAAGGTCCCACGATGTCCATTCCCCATTGATCGAATGGCCAACAAATCGGGATAGGGTGCATATTTTCTGCTGGTCGATGACATATGTTAGCATGGATCTGGCAGTGATGACATTCTTGGACATATTGAGCGGCATCTTTATTGATGGTTGGCCAATAGTAACCTGTTCTGAGACATTTTAAGGCCAATGCCCTCGATCCACTGTGATTTCCTGCGTCTCCTTCATGTATTTCTCGCAGTATATCCATGGTTTGTGATTCAGGGATGCATCTCAGGAGAATTCCCGATACTGATCGTCTGTAGAGTTTTCCTTCTACCAGTGTATACTTTGGGGCTCGATATTTTATTTTTCGAGCTTCATTCTGATCAGATGGTAGTTTTCCATCTTGAAGATAGTCTTTCATTGGGTTTATCCAGTTTTCTTCGGCTTCTTCGATTTCCATTATATCGATTATCGGTATTTCATCGATGTCGATTGCTGGTGTATTAGATATTAACCAGTTAATCACCCGTTCGGTTTTTCCGTCATGGGATCCTGTGAATTTTGATAGCTGATCGGCCCATTTGTTTTCCGATCGTGGGATGTTCTGGATACTGAAGCTTTCAAATTTCCCAGCTAGAGATTTTACTTTGGCGAGGTATTTGATCATATTGAACTCTTTAGCCTCATATAGGCCTTCTATTTGTCTTTGTACTAATTCCGAATCAGTCAGTACCTTAAGACTCTTTATGTTGGCTTTTATCGCCATCTCCATTCCTGCGATTAACGCTTCATATTCGGCTTCATTGTTTGTTACGATGAAGTCCAATGTTATCGCGTAATTCAAATCTTCCTTATTTGGTCCAGTGAAGTTGATTCCGGCGCCTCCGCCTTCTCGGCATGAAGCACCGTCGACATGCATTAACCAAGTTTGATCCTCGATCATCAAGACATCGTTGTTGTGACAGTTCGACGATTCAGTGGCCTGCGTCGGTGTTTCTAGTATAAAATCAGCCAACACCTGGGCCTTGATGGCAATCCTTGGTTTGTAGTCTACCTCGAACTGGCTGAGTTCGATGGCCCATTTGATTAGTCGTCCGGAGGCTTCTGGTTTCGCTAGGATTTGCCTTAGCGGTTGATTCGTCAAAACGATGATTTTGTAGGTTAAGAAGTAGGGTCGGAGTTTTCGTGCAGCCACTACTAAAGCCAGCGTGAATTTTTCTATTTCCAAGTAATTCTTCTCCGCCCCTTGTAATAACTTGCTGAGATAATAGACAGGCTTATGCTCTGAACCCTCTATCTTAATTAGGACAGAGCTAACGGCCGTATCGGAGATGGAGATGTATAAGTACAATGGTTCCCCTTCTGTCGGTTTGGCCAACATCGGAGGGGATGTTAAATATTCTTTGAGTTGTTCGAAAGCTCGTTCACATTCTTTGGTCCAAACAAAGTTTTTCGCTTTTCGAAGTGTTTGGAAAAAGGGCAAGCTTCTATCCGCCGATTTAGATATAAATCTATTCAATGCTACGATCTTCCCAACCAAGCTTTGCACTTGAGAGATGGTCTTGGGAGGTTTCATTTCAGTTATGGCTCGAATTTTTTCTGGGTTGGCTTCTATTCCTCGCTGGTGTACCAAATATCCCAAAAATTTTCCTGACTTAACACCGAAGGTGCATTTTGCGGGGTTCAACTTCATACGATATTTTCTTAAGATTTGGAAACATCGATCTAGATGTTTTACGTGATCTGCTTCATTCATACTTTTAACTAACATGTCGTCTACATAGACCTCCATTATTTCTCCGATTAACTCCCTGAACATTAGGTTTACCAATCTTTGGTATGTAGCCCCAGCGTTCCTTAATCCGAACGGCATTACTATAAAGCAGTATACTCCCTGTTCGGTTATGAATGCGGTCTTCTCTTGGTCGCGCTCGTCCATGTATATTTGGTAAAAGCCTTGGAAGGCGTCCATCATGCTGAACAGCGCAAAGCCAGCAGTCGAGTCGACCAATAAGTCGATTCTTGGGAGGGGGTAAGGGTCGCGCGGACATAACTTGTTAAGGTCGGTGAAATCATTACACATCCTCCATTTGTTGTCCTTTTTATCCCCCTTTGATACTAGTACAACATTACATAGCCACTCCGAGAAATGTATTTCTCGGATTTGTTTTGCTTCCATCAGTCTTTCAACTTCGGCTTTAATGATTTTATCTTTCACCGGTCCATGATTTCTTTTCTTCTGTCTGGCGGGTTTCGCCAAAGGGTCAATTTTTAGGGTATGCTTGATTACTCGAGGATCGATCCCTTCGATGTCATTTGCACTCCAAGCGAAAACGTCCACGTTATTTCTTAGAAATTCGATTAACATTACTTCTCCTTCTTTGCTCAATTCTGTACCAATTCTTGTCCTTTTGGACGAGTCGCCTTCTACTAGAATTATATCTTTATGTTCTGGGGGTTGCAAGGATAAATCTAGTGGTTCTTTCCCCTTTTTATCTAATCGATCAGTAGTAGGAATTTCGATCTCATTTCTAATTGGATCGTCTTCGATCTTTCTCTTGCTCGGAGTAATAGGGTTAGGATGTTCTCTCAAGGTCAGCGACGTGCTGTAGCAATCCCACGCCATACAGTGGTCATTCGTTATTTCTCCAATGCCGCTATCGGTCGGAAATTTTATTTTCTGGTGATAGGTAGAGACCACAGCTCGAAAAAGGTTAAGGGCTGGTCGCCCTAATATAGCGTTATAAGCGAAGGGTGTTTCTACCACTAGGAATTTTACCAGCTTCACTGTTCGAAGTGGCTTCTTTCCGAGCGATACACTCAAAGATATCGTTCCGCTGGGGATGATCTCGGACCCTCCAAAGCCTACTAACGGTGTGGCTACCTTTTGTAAATTTATTTGTCCGAGGTTCATTTGTGCTAGAACCTCCCTGGAGATGATATTTGCTGAGCTTCCATTATCGATTAGGATTCTTTTTACATTGTAATTCGCTATTTCTAACGACACTACCATAGGGAAATCAGGGTTATCTTCTTTCGTATCCCAAGTAATGTTTTTAGGTACTTCGCCTTCGTTAAAGCTAATCGGCTCGTGATTTGCGGGCCTATTTTCTAACGTCCATACTTCTTTCGGATATTTAGAACTTGTTATTAGGGATCTGGCCATTCTTCGTCGAGCATTGCGACTATCTCCACCCGCAGGCCCCCCGGATATAGTGTGGATAGTTCCATTGATCTGGTCGTGATTCAACTCCTGAGCAGGTCGATGTTCTGCTGACCTTCGATGAGAACTTCTCCTTTGAGTTCCGTTCCGGGGGCTTCTGCTTCTTTCCCTTTTGCGATTATCTCGTTCTATGTATTCGTCTAGTTTTCCTTGCTCGATCAGTTTTTCAACTTCTCTCTTAAGGTGAAAACAATTTTCCGTTCGATGCCCATGTGCCCTATGGTACTTACAGTATTGATCATAGTTTCTAGACCCTGGTCTGGGCTGAGCGATTTTCCTCGCCTCAGGAATCCAATTATTCCTTTCTAGAACTTCCAAGATTTCTTCGATTGGAGCATTTAATCTTGGGTGTTCTACTTGATTCACTCTGCTTCTGATTGGTGGTTCAGGGTTTCTTGGTCTTTGGTAGAAATTAGGTTGCCTTTCTCGGTCGGCTCCGCTGTATTCCAGTCGCTGGAAAACGTTACCTCTCTTGGAAGATCGCTCGTAATCCAAGGATCTTTGGGCGGGAATCCTATCATGCCGCTTAGATCCTGTAGCCGTAACTTTGTTTTTGTTTTTATCCTTAAAGGAATTCATCTCTTCTTGGGTCATATACTTAGATGCTAGGCTCATGATGTCGGCGAACGTTCTTGGTTGCTTTCGACTGAGGGCATTTCCGAACTGCCTGTTTTTAGTGAGATCGAAGAGGATAGATATTATGTAGTCGATATTTGGGGAATCGATTTTAAGCAATTCTACGTTGAATCTGGCCAACCAATTCCTTAGGGATTCTCCTTCTTGTTGATATATAGTTCCAAGGTAGCTCATTGGAAGTTTTTGTCTCTTTTGGCTGGCGAACTGCTGTGTCAATTTGTTACAGAGTTCCCTAAAGCTGAATATGGAGTTGGCAGGTTGTTTCGCGAACCAGTCCAACGCGAGTCCTTCGAATGTGGTTACCATTAATTTGGCAGTGAATTCAGCAGAGTGGGCATATAAATTCATTATATTTGTAAAGCTAAAAATATAATCATCCGGGTCAGTGGTTCCATCGTAGCGAGGTAGTCTGCCCGGGACTTGTCCGATCGATTGTGCCTCTTTTATTTCCCTGCAAAAGGGAGAACAGGCCGCAAGGCTTTCCTGGAGTTCCGTGGTTCGGGCCCACGGATTTTGAATAGACCGTAAGCGTTGTTCAAGTCGGTCCTGCACCATCCTTTCAATTTCTCTTTCCGTCAATCGAGCCGTTCGTGGTCGATCAGGGATTGTATCATCTATATCATCCTCAATAGGGATAATTGTTCGTTCCCTGGATCTACTGCGCCTCGCCGGGGTTTTTCCGTGACCTCGTTTCCTTCGAGGATTGTTGTCGGAGGGTTTCGAATTGTCCTGTTGTGGACTGTGTAGCGAGCGGTGCTCGCTTGGTGGGCTATCAACTTGTTGAGATACATGATCGTTTTGTCCGGGCGTTCTCCGAGCAGGAATTGTCCTGGCAGCCCTAGGATTTTGCGGAATTTGATCAAGCACAAGTAATTCTTCCGGGGAGAGTGATTTAAAGAGCATCGCTATTTGTCGTAATTTCTCCTGAGCACCCGGGAGAGGAGCAGGGATCTCGGGGACTTCCGGCTCTTCCTGTATCGTGCCGGGAGGACCTCCTAGGGGTTCATGATCTCGGGGATGGGTATTCTGTAAATTCTCGTCGGTGTTGGGAACGTTATTATTGTCGTTCTCCTGTGGATCTTCAGATGTGTCGTGACCGGTGGTTGTGTTACTTCTTGCTCCGATACGAGCGCTTTTCCTTGGGCGAGCCATATGTCGATCGAATAATTAACCTAGCCCCTCGGTGGGCGCCAACTGATTTAACCGTTTTTCGTGGGGTTAATTTGATATCAGTGAATTTGTGATATCGGGGGTTTGGGTATTGAATTATTCAGTATATTGGGTTCTGTTACTTTATTCTGGATGGATCGTTCACAAAGAAAAGCAATAATCAAAGGCAAGAAATAAAACCAGTAACGAAATTAAGAACGCAATGATATGGAGGTAAAGTTCTGCAATAATGGATATTATTGAGTTCTATTGTTATCAATGTATTCTTGTGTAATCCCTGAATTGAGAGAATTCGTAGTCCCTTATACAATGAATAACTAGGTATTTATATTACGCTAAACCTAGTATTACAAGGAATCATAGTCCTAGTTGGACACGGCCCAACCTATCCTTCTTGGGTCCGGAGTGTACTCTTTACTCGGAGCGAGCGGCATCGGGCTGGGTCAGTAAGAAGATCTCGATCCGTTAGAATTGGTCGAATCGATCTTGTAATCTTTGTTCGATCAGACTAGTATGTAGGGTGCGAAATAGCCCCCATCAAAGGCATACGAGTATAAACTGCCTAGGATGGGAATTGAAGAAACCTCAACTTCAGGACCCACTGCTGCACTGGTTGCTGCTGAAAACCAAAGAAGACCAGCACAGAAAAGCAAGGAAGTGGACTCATCTGATGAAGCCACTCTACTCAACAAAAAGGAGTACACTGCTGGAGATGTTGCACTGTTGATGAACAATTTTAAGAAGTTCTACAAAAGAAAAATGAAGAACAAATACAACAATGCTTCTACTTCTAAACCTAACTTTTCTTCTCAAGATAAAGATGATTATAAAGCAAAACTAATGTGTTACAACTGCAGGAAATTGGGACACTTCATCAAAGACTGCCCATATCCAAAAGCAGAAAAGTACACTGAAGAGGAGAAGAAAATGAGAAAAGAAAGAAAGCATCAGAGAGGCAAGGCAATGATGGCGGAAGCAGAAAAGCTAGCTGTTGTCTACTCATCTGATTCAGATTCAGACTCGTCTGATGAAGAATCGTCTGATGAAGAAAAACCTGCTCTCCTGTGCCTAATGGCAAAGAAATCTGATGACTCAGAGGATGAGGTAACTCCTCAAGAAAATGAACTGTTTAATTCTCTAGAGCAAATGATGTTAAATAATACTACTATTGCTGGAGAATTTGTCAAGCTTAAGGAAGAGATGAACTTGCTAAAAGAGCAAAATAGTTCACTGAAACTTTTAGCTGAAAAGCCAAAAGAATCAGCTGAATATAAACAGCTTGAGCAAGAGCATGAATCTCTGAAAGCTGAATGTGAGGTTTATAAAGGAAAAATCATGGAACTTGAGAAAATTATTGAGTCTCATGATAAGTCAACTGTTGCATCCTTGCATACATCTAGTAAACAGGAGACACCTTTATAAAAGGATAAACTAGAGTTGAACCATACTGAAAAATTCATTTCTGCTGACAATAGTAAGGTCATTCTGTATGTTCAAACTTCTAAACCTACCTCATCTGAGAATGTGTTAAAGGAGAAGAAATCTCCTAAGGCTAAAAAGAGCAAAGAGACTAGTGTAGGAAAACAGACTAGTAAGCCTAAACAGAAGAGTCCTAGGAAGTCATCTGATAAGGCTAAAACTAATCAGACTAGTGATAAAGCTAAGTCGTCTGTTAAAGAGCAAGCATCTTGTAAACCAAAGAAGCATAAGAATAAGAAAAATCAAAATGCTTGGTATGGAAATGAGTCATATTATGTGCAACCTGCTGCATATCATCCTATGTATCATGCACCTCAATTTCCTAGTTATTATGCACCTTACCCTGCTCACCCAATGCATGCATATCCTGCATATCATGCACCTTACCCTGCTTATGAACATTATTCTTATCATACTGATTATCAACATGACTTATCTGATAACTATGGTAAAAATGAAGCTGTTCATACTCCTGTTAAAACTCAGAAGCCTAAGAAGCCTAAGACATCAACATCTTGGGTTGTCAAAGGTGGAACTAATCCTTCAGGACCCTCTCAATAAGGGTACCTAAAACAATTTTACTTTTGTTTTGTAGATTAGGATTAGGAGTAGGAGTAAAGTAGAGAAGATTTGGTACTTGGACAGTGGATGTTCAAGACACATGTGTGGAAACATACATGAGCTGACTGATGCAGTTGCTGTGGATGGTCCAAGTGTTACATTTGGAGACAGCAAAGAAGGCAAGATTAAAGCTAAAGGAAGATTAATCAAGGGAAACATAGAGATATCTGACGTCTCATATGTTAAAGGCCTAAAGTATAATCTGCTGAGCATAAGTCAATTTTGTGACAAGGGATATTCAGTCATCTTCTCAACAGATAAGTGCTACGTTGAACAAATTGGTACAAAGAAGGTAATTTTATCTGGAAGACGACAAGGGAATGTCTACATAGTCGACTGGAATTCTGCTGACAAGAATTCAAGTGTTTGTTTGGTGGCATCTGCACCAAGTGAAGTTAGCTGGCTATGGCACAAGAGAATAAATCATTTAAACTTCAAGACCATAAACAGATTAATCAAGAATGATTTGGTAGAAGGGATTCCAAAAGCAGTCATGAGCAAAGACAAGCTCTGTGACGCATGTCAGAAGGGTAAACAAATCAAGTCATCATTCAAAGAAAAGAAGCACCAATCATCTGGAAGAATATTGGAGCTACTGCATATGGACTTATTTGGACCCATTGATCCAGTCAGCAATGGTGGAAAGAAATACTGCCTAGCTGTTGTGGATGATTATTCAAGATTTACTTGGGTGATTTTCATGAAGAAGGAGAGTGAAACCAAGGAACATCTTACAAATCTGATGGAACTGATCCAGAATGAGAAGAGTATCAAAATATTGAAGATCAGATCAGATAGAGGGACAGAGTTTACAAACTCCACTGTTGAAGAGTATTGTAACATGAAAGGAATACATCATGAGTATTCAGCTGCTAGAACCCCTCAACAGAATGGTGTTGCTGAAAGGAGAAACAGAACACTAAAGGAAGCTGTCAGAACTATGATAGCTGAAGCTAAACTGCCTCAAAGATTTTGGGCAGAAGCAACAAACACAGCATGCTTTACCCAAAACAGATGTATGATCAACAAAAATCAGAACAAGACTCCATATGAAGTTTGGAACAACAGAAAACCAAACATTCATTACTTTAAGATTTTTGGTTGTAAATGTTTTGTATTGAATAATGGGAAAAATCACCTTACTGCATTTGCAGAAAAGGCTGATGAAGCTGTCTTTGTAGGATACTCTACTGTTAGTAAAGCTTACAGAGTTTTTAACAAAAGAACATTACTAATAGAAGAATCTATCCATGTAGTATTTGATGAGCCAAGTCAATCTTCTGAAAAGAATCAAAGTGTTAACCAAGACCTGTCTGCTGATTTACAGAAGATGGACATTGAAAGAAATGAAGAATATGTTCCCATCATACTACCTAATCTAAGTTCAGCTGCTAACTCAAGTGCTGTTCAAAATCACAGTGCTGATTGTCTAACAGACGAGTTGCTATCAGCTGACAGACCAGAGACTGTTCAACAGACTACAAATGTTCAACAGACTACTACTGGAACTCCAACAGTAGTGTTGCAAGATCAAGACAGAGGACAACATCCTGATTTGCAACCTGATCTCAGATGGCTCAAGAATCACCCACCTGAGTTAGTCATTGGTGATCCTTTAGATAGAGTGAAAACAAGAAGAGCTGCTGCACAAGATGCCATGTTTGTCACATTTCTATCTCAAATAGAGCCTAAGCAAATTGAAGAAGCTCTCAATGATTCCTTCTGGATAGAAGCTATGCAAGAAGAGTTGAATCAATTTGAAAGGAATGAAGTCTGGTACTTAGTTCCTAGACCAAGTCATCAAAGAGTCATTGGCACTAAGTGGGTATTCAGAAATAAGATGAATGAAGATGGTGTTGTTACCAGAAACAAAGTAAGACTAGTGGCCAAAGGTTATTGTCAAGAAGAAGGAATTGACTTTGATGAAACTTTTGCACCAGTAGCAAGACTTGAAGCAATCAGACTGTTTCTGGCCTATGCTGCTTACAAGAACTTCACTGTCTATCAGATGGATGTGAAGTCTGCTTTTCTCAATGGAGAATTGCAAGAAGAAGTGTATGTTGAACAACCTCCTGGATTTGAAGTCTATCAAGAAGAGGACAAAGTATATCGTCTGAAGAAAGCCCTCTATGGACTGAAACAGGCTCCAAGAGCATGGTATGATACCCTATCTGATTTTCTTTTAATTAAAGGATTTCGAAAAGGTAAGGTAGACAAAACCTTGTTTACAATTGAATGGGAAAATCATATATTACTTGTGCAAATATATGTGGACGATATTATTTTTGGTTCAACTAACCAACAGATGTGTGATAAGTTCTCCAAGCTGATGCAAAATAAGTTTGAAATGAGCATGATGGGTGAACTTAATTATTTTCTTGGATTGCAAGTTAGACAGTTGCCTGATGGAATATTTATCAGCCAAGCAAAATACACAAGAGATCTATTCAAGAAATTTGGTATGGAAACTAGCTCAACAGCTACCATTCCTATGTCTACAAGTCTTCGTTTGGATAAAGATGAAGATGGCAAATCAGTGGACATAACCAAATACAGAGGCATTATTGGTTCATTGTTGTATCTAACAGCAAGCAGACCTGATATAATGTACTCAGTTGGAGTCTGTGCAAGATTTCAATCAAACCCCAAAGAATCTCATCTCTTAGCTGCCAAGAGGATATTGAAATATGTTAAAGGCACTCAGGAATTGGGATTATGGTATCCTAGAGAATCTGGATTTGAGCTCATTGGCTATTCAGATTCAGACCTTGCTGGCTGCAAGATTGACAGAAAGAGCACAACAGGTGCCTGTCAGTTCTTAAGTAGTCGTCTGATCTCATGGATGAGTAAGAAACAGACTTCAGTTTCTATATCTACTGCTGAAGCTGAATATATAGCTGCTGGAGCTTGCTGTGCACAAATACTTTGGTTGAAGCATCAACTAGAAGACTACAACATCAAGATCAGTGGAATACCAATCTACTGTGACAATACAAGTGCAATCTCACTTACTCAGAACACTACAAGTCATTCAAGGACTAAGCATATTGAGATCAAGCATCACTTCATTAGAGATCATGTGGAAAAAGGCAATGTTTTGATTGAATATGTTCATACTGACAATCAGATTGCTGATATTTTCACCAAACCTTTAAGTGAAGCAAGGTTCTCAACTCTAAGAGCTGAGTTAGGACTACTTAATTTGGATGCATAAGCTGAGGGGGAACTCATCAGAAGACTGGAGTTCAACAGCTTACTCATCACTGTTATCTTCAAGGATTAACTTTCAACAGACTAGTTAACTTATGAATTCTTAAACTCAGGGGGAACGTGTAAGACTAGCGGTACTTCTGAATTAAAGATGAAATTTGTTAATGTCAGTTAATTGAAGTTATATTTTCATCAGAAGACTCAACTATCGAAGATTAAAGTTATATTATCTAGCTGGATTGACAAACAGCTGAGGAAGGTTATCAGCTATTGGCATTCTCTGATAACAGCATTGTCATCAGGACAGTAGTCCATCAGATAAGTGTTTATTATACTCATCTGATTACTTAAATAAAAGCGAACTATTTAAAACGTCTTACTCAAAACACGCTTTTATAAGTAACTGTCGGGCGGTACATATTCCCGCTCTTCATTAAATATCTTTTGAATTCAAAAAGTCGTAACTGACGCTGCACGATCAGCACTGACAGAAAAACGGATCTAACGGTTGGCGGATATCACGGAAACCGAAAAACCCCAACTCTATAAATCCTCATCTGATCAGTCGAGTAGCTCTTTACGCACTCTAAGCATTCAAAAGTACTTGTGAGAAAATTACCTGCAATTCTCTGCATATTTCTCTTTGTTTTTCCTAACCTTCAACAGATTAACAATGGCCGCTGAAGGTATGTTTCTCGTCTATGATTCCTACTACCAATCCGGTACGGATCTGATGAAGGAACTGCTCGAAAAGTTCAAAGCTGCTTCGCTGGTAAACTTCATGGAATACCACGAAGGAATTATCTGGAGTGACCAAGTGATGGAGTACTACAACACTGCGAAAGCTGACTATAACTCACTAGCGATTAAGGCTACTGTGGGAGAAAAATCTGTCACTATTACCCCTGCTGTTCTTCACGAGACGTTTGGGCTTCCTAAAAGTGGAAGACATGACGTCACCATACTGACGGAGGACAAACACCAACAGTTCTGGGCGATCTGCGCCAAAGAAGGAGAAACGTTATCTAGGAATATAAGGAAGAAGCAACTGAAGGATGAATATCAGCGGATGGCTGATATGGTATGCAAGCTGATTGAGAACTGCACCTTCTCACTGGATGTTGTTACCATGAAGAGGTTCAGCATCATGGCTGCCATATACTATGGACTGGAGGTCAACTGGTCCATCATAGTCTGGTACATATTAGCTGATTTTCTTGATGATAAGAAAGGAAAAGGCCCCTCCACCAACCACAGAATCACACTCAGTTATCTGCTGTCAAAATTGGGCTGTGACATGAAGAATGGAAAAGAGATTCACAAATCAAAGGCACTGTCCAAGTACATGCCTGTTCAAAAGAGGAAGGCTGGTGAGCCTGAAGAAGCTGATACTGAGGAATCAAAAGAGGTTCCTGCCAAAAGGCAAAAGAGGTTAGTCAAAACAGCCAGCTTAGCTGTTGAGACTAAAAAGAAGAAGGCTACTGATGAGCCTAAGAAGAAAGAAAAGATGGAGAAAGTGACTTCTGCTGCTGAAGCCACTAAAATCGTTGAGAATATAATTGCTGATGTAAGGACTGGATCCCCTGCATCACCATCAAGAACTCCATCTGTTGAAAGACCTGCTGAAAATGTCCCCTACAGGACAAGAAGCCAATTAAGGGATTCAGCTGCATCAAGGCCTATTCAGGGTCTGTCAAAGAAGTCTGCTAGAAAGCAGATGACTTTCATTGAAAAACCGACTGAACTGGAAAATGTGGTTAGAGAAAGCCCTGAAGCCGCTGAAAGGCGAGTTGCAACAGATGAGACTGCTGCTGCCAACAAAGCTGATGTGCAACAGCCGAGTAAAGTCACATCAACAGCTGAGGTTGCTCAACCTCAAGAAGATCCAGATGTCATGATCATCCATCCTATAGCTGCTGATCCTATATCATCTGCTGGACCAGCCCCTGCTGATAAAGGCAAGAGAAAGATAGTGCTTAAGAGAAAGAAAATCTCTAAAGCAGACAAGAAAGCAAGGGAGGAAGCTGAACAGAGAAAGAAGGATGAAGCTGAGGAACAGAAAGCACTTGAGCTGAGCAAAGCTCAAGAAGCTAAGGATGAAGCCAGAAGGCACATGTCTGAAGCAGAAAGAAAAGCTGCTGAAGATGCTGAACTGGCCATGGTGATTGAAATGAGCAAAGTTGATGCCTATGGACCTGTCCATGGAGGTGGCATCAAGATTGGTGAAGGCAAGGATGAAGAAGACAAGAAGAAGATATTACTGCCTGCCCCCAAAATCAAGTCAAAAGACAAGTTTGAAGTCAGAAAAGCTTTTGAGATAGTGTATGCTGACAAGGAGCTTTTCAAGAAATTTGAGAAGTCTCTGGCATACTATGATCAGAAACTTATGTTGAAGACTTTGTTCAACCAAGAAAAGCCAAGATATATCAGTTGGAGAGACAACAGGCTGAACAAGTCAATAACAGAACTTCAAAGCATGAAGGAGTTAGCTGATGAAGAACGATGGGTTCTGAACTGGCTGAAAACAAACTCCATTCAAAAGGCCCTTGATCCCAGCTATGTAAGAGATGTCATGCATAGTTATGCAAAAGGCTTTGCATTGGAGGAGGCCAAAAAGATTAAGAGCACCTTGCCTGACAAGAAGAAAAAGTCTGAAGACGCTGAAAAAAGGGCAATTAAGTTTGCTGTTATGACTGCCCTGAAGAGATGGGCCAAAAAGTCAAAATATCAGCAAGGTTGTTCAAGCGACTTGCCACTGTTGCCAAGTATTCAACAAATCATTTTTGGCAAGGAAGTACAACCATACTATGAAGTCCCTAAGGGAAACAATGCTTTTGTCAACCCTTGGATTATTGTAAGGCAGATTAGACAGACAACATGCTTCAATGATGATGGAACCATTACTAATCTGTTCTACGATGATGTCACTGATGAGCACAAGTCTGCTGACAAGTCTTTAGCTATTGAATGGCAAGCTAAGACTTCTGAAGATCATCAGATGACGGATATGGAAGAAGTCCCTGTTCAACAGGCGACTGAAGAGAAGGAAGCTGATGCCGATGCTTCTGCTTCATCAGCTGATCAACATTCATCACTGATGGAAGCAATCCAGATGCTGATGGAAAGTCAACTAAAGGAACTGGAAGATAAGCACAAGCAACAGCTATTGAGAGTTAAGGAGGAGCTGAAGGTGGAACTTAAAGCAGAATTGGCAGAAACCAACAGACTTCAGCTGGAAACTGTTCAAGGTTCAACAGCAGATATCATCAGAAGAGAAATTGACAGTATTCCCATTCCTCAAGATAATTCTCTGCAGTTAGTGCACAGCCTAAGAGATCTGAACAAAAATGTAGAAGATGTGAAGGGTGATGTCAACCACCTTCATACTGCTTTACAGACAGCTGAGCACAAAATAGCAGACTTAACTGCAACCTTCATTAAAGTCAGTGAAGAGGAGAAGGCAGTCAACTTAGGGATGTTGCAAGAAGTAGCAAAAGCTTCACAGGATATCCAAAATGAAGTTGCAACTATAAACCTTAATATTGACTACTTCAATGACAAGACTGACGTTATTAGCACTGAAATTCATCATCTCACAGCAAGTCATGATGTTGTTAATCAGAATCTGAAGGCTTTATGTGCTGGAGTGAAGATTCCAACAGTTGCGCTCAATCCTACTGTTACACCTTCAAATGTCATCAGTTCTGATGATGACAAAAAGGGGGAAGATATAGAAGGAGAACCAGCTAAGGAAACTGCTGCTGCAACAATTGAAGCCAAGGAAACTGAAGACACTGCTGACAAGGCCAAAGAGCTTGGAAAGGTAGAAGAAGAAGAAAAGATTGAAAAAGAAGAAACTACCAAGTACAAGAACACTGAATCTGCCAAGAAAGCAATGGAGCTGATCAAAGAACAACAACTCAAAGAAAAGATGGAAGCTGCCAAAGCAATCTTGGAAGAAGAAGCTGATGATGAAGAAGATGACGAAGAGTCATCTTATGAATATGAAGAAGTGCTTGAAGGATCAGATGAAGAAGCTGATAGTTAGAACTTGTAAAATCCTTGTAATCAGTTTACTTTATCTATCTTCAGAAATCTCATCTGATGAACTTGTACTCTGTAACTTTTGTTTTCAATATTAATGAAAAGTCAAGTTCAATCCAATAAACTTTTTCTATCTCAGAAAATTTTGAGGATTACAATCTTTAGCTTAGGTATTTGACAGGTACTTAACTGAAGTTTTGTCATCATCAAAAAGGGGGAAATTGTTGGATAAGGATGAAGATGAAGGCACTGAAGACAAATTTAGAAGGGAGGTTTTGATGCATTCCAAAACTTCAATATTGGCTAAGTATGGAGTAACCTAGCTGATGATCCCTTTGGAAGAAATTTTGACTAAGTACAAGAAGACATCAGAAGAGTCAAAGTTTCAAGGTCCAAGACTTCTGGTCTGCTGAAGTAAAGTTATCAGACTGATGAAGATCAGCCGACTCAAATCAGATTTGTTCAAGTTGAGATCAGCCGAGTTCGCCATCAGACTTGTACTTTCGTCAGCCAAGTGAAGAAGATCATGAAGTGTTCCCAACGGTAATAAATGCCACTTGAAGTAATAAATGCTGAAGTATGAGGATATTTAAGGCAAATGATTGAAGAATTACTTCGCATCAGCTGAGTGCATTTAATGCTGCCTGCAGAAAGTACTGTTCATAGTACGGACAGACTGCAAAAGAGCCGTTCGCGGATTTTAAGGACCAGTACTCGAGGAATTTGAAACCTGTCTCTCTTCAACGGACACTTTTCAATCCTCAAGTATAAATAGCTGAAAGAGACGAAGAAGAAGTAAGCAACACACTTTCTGAGAGAAAATTTCGAAGCAAAATTCTTTAAGTCTCAAGAACAGCTCACTCATCAGCTGAGTCATTTGTTGACGAAAGCAGAGTTGAAGAATCAAGAGAAATACATCTTCTGAGTGATTTTGTAATCAAGAGTGTTGTGAGAAGTAGATATCCATCTTAGTGAGTGATATTACTTCAGAGAAGTAGGATTTCTGTGTGATTTCTTACTGCGCACTTGTGGCCGTTTCATTTGTTGATTGGCGCAAGCAGAGTATACAGTAAACTTTGTGATTATAGTATAACCCAAGATCTGAGTGACTTGGAAGAGTGGACTATAGGATATTCAAATCCATATAACCACTATAAAAATTGATTGTGTTTTTACATCGTTTTCAAACTTGCATATTTTCTGATTGCATAAAAACACATTAAGTTAACTGTTTGAAAAAGAATTAAAAGGAGTTTATAAAACTGGGGAAACACTTTTCAAACTGCTAAGACTACTTGTGAAAAATACTTTGAAAATCCGCTGCAAGTACTCTAAGTATTAAAACTGATTTCTGCAAAATCAGCTAAGTAACTATCAGACGAGTGGTCAACAAATCTGTTCAAAGATTTGTTCGCGAACAGAATTGTAACGTACTAATCTGATCAGCTTAGTCTGTTCAGTAAAAACAAAGTTTTAAAGTTAAAATTGAAGAAAATTAATAAAGAGGTTTATTCACCCCCCCCCCCCCCTCTAAACCTCTTCTGACCACTTGGGACCAACAGATAGTGCCCTGCAAGCCAACAAAATAGCTTGTAATAGGAACATTATTTTATCTTGACAGAATCTTTGATTTATCAATTAATACGAACTGTTTATTTTATTGAGAATTCATAATATAAACAAATGGCCATCTTCATCTTTCGCGAATACATTTAAGCGATTGGTTGAAACCCTGAGATCACTCATGACTACGGGACTATTCACTTCAGTATTGGGTGCGATTAATCATGAAACAGTCTCAAAGGTCGTGATTTCAAAAATGTTCCAAGTCATAGATTCATATCGAGACGGGGTATCGAATGAATCGTCAAGACTTGTACGATTATGCATGATTCACTTAAAGTGAATTTGTTGTTGTTTCATGAACAAGACATTGTTAATGTCAGTGCATATGACTAGGTGGTTCGATAGGGGATCGGACGCATCGAACGACCCGAACAGAGAGACCCATTGTGGAAGTGTGTAAAAAGCATATCGGTGGTGGGATGTCTCTCAAGACTTATAACAGTGTACGATTTAGTCCTTAGACTTGAGATGCTAGGGCGAATTCGGTATACGGGTGTGCGTACTTTGATTTAGGAGCCGGGCACATAGCTTGTCCATTGTGCGCCTACGTTGGGTACGTATAGTCGTATGCGCGGATGGTTAGCATCAATATAGGATCTACCGACTCATCGTAATGGATGAGGGAATTTCCTGTACATTCTTAGATGATGTATTCCGAGAAATCCATGGCCATGGTCAGTGACGGATTTGGAAAAGGGTTTCCAGATTTAGCAGTCACACTGGAAGTATTATCCTGAATTAGAAAGTACAGAATCGAGATGATTAGAGGTGCCGACCAATTCACACACCCTAGGTCTCGATCGGGAAATTAGTCGTTAGAGAGACCGTATGTACATGGTACTTATAAGAGGTTTAAGGTTCACTGAAATCAATTCACCTGAAGTTGGGCCTCATGGGCTTGTGGCTAGACATCGACCATGAGGTGTGGGTACTCCTGAATTGATGGTAGATTAATTCTGGAGTGGTCAATTGAAAGTAGTTTAATTGATCGGAGCGATTAATTAAATAATTAATTGCTCATTAATTAAATCACAGAAATGTGAGCCTGCGGCCAATTGATGGTGAACCTAGAGGGTCACACACAAAAGCTGGAACTGTGATAGTCAGTTGTAGAACGAAACGATTTAACGAAGTTAAATCAAGATAAGGAATTAAAGGGTTAATTCCTGGAGAGAGAAAATTAAGTAGATTTATCTAATTAAATTAAATTAAATCTTTAAATAGATTTATTGGATTATTTAATTAAAGTATTAATTAAATAAATGGGCCATTTAATTAAAGTGGTTAATTAAATGACTTGGGCAATTTAATTAAAAGGACTAATTAAATAAGAGGGATTGAGCCAGACTTATCTGATGGCCCATTAGCTAAGAGATAAGATTAGGGATAGGGTTTGAACTCTCCTATAAAAAGGAGTCTTGGAGAATCAAAACCCTAACACAAGCAAAAACTCTAAACCCTAATCTCTCCTCTCCTAGCCGCCGCCCCCTTCTCCCAAGTAGCCCTAGCCGCCGCCGCCGCCGCCGCCGTGGTTGTAGATCGGCCGTGATCCACCTCTCTCCTTCTTCCGATCTACATCTAGAGTTGGATCTAAATCCAACTCTTGAATCTGAGCTACTTTTCTCCTAGTTCTGAGCCTGAGGATTAAAGTGATTGCAGATCCAGCTGGTGTGGACTTTTCTCTAGAGGCACAACACTTGGGGTGCTCTAGTGATCCGACAAGAAGACCGGAGAAACCACCACCTTGCGTGTGGTGAGGTAAAATCGCAATTTTACCACCGTATTTATTTTTGTATTTGTATGCTTAAATAAATTCAACCTTATTCATATGTACTAATAAGATGCCTGGGACGTGGATATAAAAATTTTAAATTCCGCACCGTTGTAGTTGACAATTATACCCACGGAAACCCAACAGTGGTATCAGAGCCTAACTTATTATGTACATATGAAAAAGGCATGAACGCATCAAATTATGTGATTATATGTTTTTCTTGTGTTCTGATATTTGATTCTTACTTGTTATGATAAATTGAGTGTTCGGATTTTTTGCACTTTTCGGTTTTTGGGCCTAAATTGTAATTTCCGAAAATTGGAGGGCTAATTTGCAAATTTCGATTTTTCATAAATCTGGACTGAAATTAAAATTTTGTTTTTCTGCAATTCTGGACCAAATTGTAAATTCTGAAATTTTTCAAAATCTGGACCATTTTGCAATTTACGAAAGGTTAGGGGTGTTTTTGCTATTTCCGTAAATCTGGGGTCTGTTTTGCAATAAACAAAAGTTTCTGGAAATTTTGTTAATTTTCTTCTTTCTGGTCCAATTTGCATATTCTGGAAATTTTGGGGCTAATTTGTAATTTCCAAGAGTTGAGGGGTTAAAGTGTATTTTTCAAAAATTCAGGGGCCGAACTGCAATTTTTCAAACTTGAAAAACAGAAACTGTTTTGTGCACTAAAAGGGTTTAGTAAATCCGGAAAGTCAATTTTATCATAATTAGTAGGGACTTAAAGTGAGAATCAAAGGGTCATTTTAAAGGGGGTTTAAAATGATGTTAGAGATTGTTTTAGAAGGGGTTTTAAAACTAGAATCTTAAGTTTTAAAATGGGATAAGAAATAAGAAATTAGTTTTTGCTTGTTTCTTGCTCTACGTGAAATTGTTTACGTGGTTTTCGATCGCGCCGAGCCTTGACCCTTAGGGTAGATGTGATTGGTTATTTATCATCTTGTTGGTTTTATTGGGCCTGCGAGCCTTAAGTTTTGGGCCACTTTGAACCATTGTAATAGATAGGGCTTTACTGTTTTATTAGTTTAGTATGGAGGCCCGTTACAAGCAAGGTGGGAGCCCAAGAAGACTAAAGGCCATGTATGCATGGTAAAATGTGTAATAGAGTAGGTCTCTTTGAAACCTAATAGATTGACCAATAGGACCATCGTCTTTGGCTCGATGGTGGTCCGCATAGGAGGCTCCCGATCGAAAACATACTGTGGTAGCATGCATGCTAGGTGTGTATGTGTTTATTTACGTATTTATATCTAAGCTTGTATGGCGATGCGCGCTAGTTATATTTAGATCGTAAATAAAAGATAATGCATAACTGGAACGGTGAGATCTCGAGGAGAGTTACCTCAAACTCTTAAACCCGAAAAACCCCTCTTGAAAATAATATTAAGTCACATTGGGTACATTTAAAATGATGTTTTAAAGATCCAAGCCTTCCATCAATAGGGACTAGTGTATGTTGTCTACTTATCGTTGAAGGTGATCCAGAGTCTGGCACCCTAGACGAAGAAAGGGACAATACACGAAATTCCTTGATTCCTATTTTTAACTAAACTCGACAAGGGTGATGACTGGTCGGGATGTGATTATCGACCGATAACTAGTTACGGGGACTTCACGACCGGGCCAGTTGCTCATCATGATTGATGGGTTAGACTTAACGATTAGTAACACTTATGATGTAGCAGTGCTAGATAAGTGCGAAGACCGAGGCAAAATAGCTTGAAGGTTGTGGAGGAACACAATTGGTAAAAGTATAACTACCTGGGGAGTTAATTGTATGGCCACGAGTCGTGGGTGCAATTAATGTCTGCTGGGACGTCAAGACCTACTAGGAGATTAGATTTCCCGAACAATTGAAGGGGTAATTGTTTCGAGAAAATAGTAGGAGAACTTTTTCGATAACAAGTCCAACATCGTTAAATTATAAGTATTAATATAGATCGGTCAGCTAAACGTTATCATTTACTTTTGTAGATCAATTCTGCAAAAATGTCTAAGAATCCATTAGCTATCATCCTTGACACTAACAAACTGAACGGATCAAATTTTGTCGACTGGCTTAGAAATCTGAGGATAGTCCTCGACTCCGAGAAAAGGAGTTACATTCTCGATGCACCCATGCCTGGTGCACTTCCGGAAGGGGTTTCGGAAGAGGAACGAGCTACCCATCAAAGGTGGGTCGATGATGATGTTCAGGTTCGTTGCCTCATGCTGGCATCAATGACCAATGAGCTGCAGAAACAGCATGCAAGGATGTTGCATGCTGCTGACATAATTCTTCATCTCCGAGAGTTGTTTGGAGAGAAGTCTAGGACCGAAAGGTTCAAGACTACAAAAGAATTATTCAATCTGAGAATGGCTGAGGGTTCAAGTGTGAAGGATCACTGTTTACGCTTCATCAATCTGGTTGAAAAACTGGAGAACTTGGACGTAGACTTTCATGCTGACCTTCGCAATGACCTCCTCCTCCATACTCTGCCGCGCTCATTTGATCAGTTCGTGCTAAACTTCAATATGGAAGATAGAGAACTCGCTCTACACGAACTGACCAATTTATTGGTCACGGCAGAATCAACCCTGAAAAGGGAGAAGCCTGTCATGATTGCTGAGCAACCCAAGGTTGCAAAGCCTAAAAAGGGCAAGAAAAAGAAGAAGAAAGTAATCTCTTCTAAAACAACCAAGAAGGTTGTCGAGAAGAAAAGAAAAGGCCCAGAAGATGAATGTTTCCACTGCAAGAAAGCAGGGCACTGGAAAAGGAACTGCCCAGACTACCTGAAAGAGGTGGTCAAAGGTATTTTCTTTATTGAAGTTAATATTTCTATTAACTGTGCATCATGGGTGTTAGACACCGCAGCCGGTTTTCATATCTGCAATGATTTGCAGGTAATGGGAGCACTAAGGCCTCTTAAACCTGGGGATAGAATCCTGCGCTTTGGAAACGGAGCTAGGGTTGCGGCAGAGGCCATAGGAGACGTTGAATTAGTCCTAGGAAATTTTTCTTTGGTTTTGAAAGACTGTTTGTACGTACCAACAATTATCAAAAACATTATTTCTATTCCTCTTTTGGACAATGATGGTTTTTGTTTTTCCATTTCTAATGGAAAGTTTAGCATAATAAAAGGTAGTTTTACTTATGCTTGTGGTACTTTGATAGATGGTCTTTATTCCTTAGAACCTGATAATTCTAATGTCATGCACATTCAATCAAAGAAAAGAAAACAAGATGAAAACAATCCACAACTTTGGCACGCTAGGCTTTGACATATTTCCAAGAGTAGAATTCAAAAGTTGGTCTCCTCTAGGGCTCTTGAAATAAAGAACCTAGATGATCTCCCAACTTGCGAATCCTGTCTCAAGGGAAAAATGACCAAGGCGCCTTTTACTGGGAAACCGGAGCGAACCAAACAAACCTTGGATTTAATCCATACTGATGTTTGTGGACCACTGAGTATCAGTGCGAGAGGAGGATTCTCATACTTCATAACCTTCACAGACGACTTCAGTCGTTATGGGTATGTATACCTGATGAAGTATAAGTCCGAAGCTTTTGATAAATTCAAAGAGTTTCGAATGGAAGTTGAGAATCAACTTGGACATAGTATCAAGGCACTTCGGTCGGATCGAGGTGGTGAATACTTAATTCAAGAATTCCTCGATTATCTTGTAGAGAATGGAATTCTCTCTCAGCGAACTCCTCCTAGAACACCGCAGTTGAATGGTGTGTCTGAGAGAAGGAACAGAACTTTGTTAGACATGGTTCGTTCCATGATGAGTTTCGCTGACCTTCCTTTTTCGTTTTGGGGCCAAACCCTATTAACTGCTTCGAAGATACTTAACATTGTACCTTCAAAGTCGGTGCCGACGACGCCATACCAAGAGTGGTTTGGTAAAGCACCCATATACTCATATCTACGAGTGTGGGGATCTCCTGCCTATGTAAGAAACAAGAAAGGAGATAAACTAGATAGTAGATCTAGTTTGTGCAAATTTGTGGGGTATCCAAAGGAATCCATTGGATACCTGTTCTACAAACCTAAGGAACAAAAGATGTTTGTGTCCAGGAACGCCCACTTCTTAGAGGATGACTTCCTCACTAAAAGAAGCGGAATATCCGTAGAACTGGATGAAGTCCAGGAATTGGACCCATCCCCACAAACAGTGGGAGTTGATCCTGAACCCGTTGAACCATCTAGTACACCAGTACTTCGTAGGTTCGATCGAGTTCGTAGAGAGCCTGAAAGATATGGCTTTATTCACGAAAACGATCAATTAGACACTGATCCAAGGACATACGAAGAAGCTATGTCAGACATAGATTCGGGTGCGTGGCAGGAAGCCATGCAATCCGAAATGGATTCCATGCATTCCAACAAAGTATGGACTTTGGTTGATCCACCTGAGGGAACCATCCCTGTAGGCTGCAAGTGGATCTTCAAGCGCAAGCTAGGAATGAATGGAGAGGTATTAACTCATAAGGCTCGCCTTGTGGCAAAAGGTTATTCTCAAAGACCTGGAATAGACTATGAGGAAACCTTCTCGCCAGTAGCGATGTCTAAATCCATTCGGATACTATTAGCCATAGCCGCGTGGCATGACTACGAGATATGGCAAATGGATGTAAAGACCGCCTTTCTCAATGGCGACATTGATAAGGAAATTTATATGCAACAGCCAAAAGGCTTTACATCTAAAGGAAGTGAGCATAAGGTTTGCAAACTTCAAAGGTCAATCTATGGCCTAAAACAGGCGTCCCGAACCTGGAACATACGTTTTGAGGAGTCAGTCAAGGGGTATGGCTTCATCAAGAACGTTTATGAGTCATGTGTGTACAAGAAATTCGATGGGAGTTCGGTACAATTTATTGTGTTATATGTCGATGACATTCTGTTGATCGGAGACGATATCAGAACGTTGACGCAGACGAAAGCGTGGTTATCCACGCAATTCTCCATGAAGGATATGGGAGACGCATCTTACGTACTAGGCATACGTATCTATAGAGATAGATCGAAGAAGATGTTAGGACTCTCCCAGTCCCAGTACATTAACACTATACTGAAAAGATTCAGTATGGAAGAATCCAAGAAAGGATTGCTTCCAATGAGACATGGAATCTATCTTTCTAAATCAATGTGCCCTACGAGTGATGAAGAAAGAAAGAGAATGTCTCTCATACCTTATGCATCTGCCATTGACAGCATAATGTATGCAATGTTATGTACTAGACCTGACGTAGTTCACGCTCTCAGGGGAGGAACACTGGACCGCCGTAAAGGCTATCCTAAAGTACCTGAGAAGGACTAAGGATATGTTTTTGGTCTACGGTGGGAGTGGAGAATTGAAACTCGAAGGATTCACTGATTCGAGTTTTCAGTCTGACGTGGATGATTTTAAATCCAATTTTGGATATATATTTTGCCTCAACGGCGCAGCGGTGAGTTGGAAGAGCTCCAAACAGTCGACCACTGCAGACTCAACCACTGAAGCAGAATATGTCGCCGCATCAGATGCAGCGAAGGAAAGTGTTTGGATGAGAAACTTCATCCAAGAGCTGGATGTGGTACCTAGCATTGCAAATCCCATAGTAGTCTACTGCGACAACAATGGGGCAATTGCTCAAGCAAAGGAGCCGAGATCACACCACCAGTCCAAACACGTATTGAGGAAATACCATGTGATCAGAGAGATCATAGGTAGAGGAGACATTCAAATGGAGCGTGTCGACTCAAAGGATAACATAGCTGATCCACTAACTAAGCCATTATCGCAAAAGATGTTCGAAGAGCATCTGGCAAGGATGGGTCTTAGAAACGTTTGTGATTGGCTTTAGGACAAGTGGGAGATTGATAGGATAGTGCCCTGCAAGCCAACAAAATAGCTTGTAATAGGAACATTATTTTATCTTGACAGAATCTTTGATTTATCAATTAATACGAACTGTTTATTTTATTGAGAATTCATAATATAAACAAATGGCCATCTTCATCTTTCGCGAATACATTTAAGCGATTGGTTGAAACCCTGAGATCACTCATGACTACGGGACTATTCACTTCAGTATTGGGTGCGATTAATCATGAAACAGCCTCAAAGGTCGTGATTTCAAAAATGTTCCAAGTCATAGATTCATATCGAGACGGGGTATCGAATGAATCGTCAAGACTTGTACGATTATGCATGATTCACTTAAAGTGAATTTGTTGTTGTTTCATGAACAAGACATTGTTAATGTCAGTGCATATGACTAGGTGGTTCGATAGGGGATCGGACGCATCGAACGACCCGAACAGAGAGACCCATTGTGGAAGTGCGTAAAAAGCATATCGGTGGTGGGATGTCTCTCAAGACTTATAACAGTGTACGATTTAGTCCTTAGACTTGAGATGCTAGGGCGAATTCGGTATACGGGTGTGCGTACTTTGATTTAGGAGCCGGGCACATAGCTTGTACATTGTGCGCCTACGTTGGGTAAGTATAGTCGTATGCGCGGATGGTTAGCATCAATATAGGATCTACGACTCATCGTAATGGATGAGGGAATTTCCTGTACATTCTTAGATGATTCATTTCGAGAAATCCATGGCCATGGTCAGTGACGGATTTGGAAAAGGGTTTCCAGATTTAGCAGTCACACTGGAAGTATTATCCTGAATTAGAAAGTACAGAATCGAGATGATTAGAGGTGCCGACCAATTCACACACCCTAGGTCTCGATCGGGAAATTAGTCGTTAGAGGGACCGTATGTACATGGTACTTATAAGAGGTTTAAGGTTCACTGAAATCAATTCACCTGAAGTTGGGCCTCATGGGCTTGTGGCTAGACATCGACCATGAGGTGTGGGTACTCCTGAATTGATGGTAGATTAATTATGGAGTGGTCAATTGAAAGTAGTTTAATTGATCGGAGCGATTAATTAAATAATTAATTGCTCATTAATTAAATCACAGAAATGTGAGCCTGCGGCCAATTGATGGTGAACCTAGAGGGTCACACACAAAAGCTGGAACTGTGATAGTCAATTGTAGAACGAAACGATTTAACGAAGTTAAATCAAGATAAGGAATTAAAGGGTTAATTCCTGGAGAGAGAAAATTAATTAGATTTATCTAATTAAATTAAATTAAATCTTTAAATAGATTTATTGGATTATTTAATTAAAGTATTAATTAAATAAATGGGCCATTTAATTAAAGTGGTTAATTAAATGACTTGGGCTATTTAATTAAAAGGACTAATTAAATAAGAGGGATTGGGCCAGACTTATCTGATGGCCCATTATCTAAGAGATAAGATTAGGGATAGGGTTTGAACTCTCCTATAAAAAGGAGTCTTGGAGAATCAAAACCCTAACACAAGCAAAAACTCTAAACCCTAATCTCTCCTCTCCTAGCCGCCGCCCCCTTCTCCCATGTAGCCCTAGCCGCCGCAGCCTACTACCTAGCCGCCGCCGCCGCCGTGGTTGTAGATCGGCCGTGATCCACCTCTCTCCTTCTTCCGATCTACATCTAGAGTTGGATCTAAATCCAACTCTTGAATCTGAGCTACTTTTCTCCTAGTTCTGAGCCTGATGATTAAAGTGATTGCAGATCCAGCTGGTGTGGACTTTTCTTTAGAGGCACAACACTTGGGGTGCTCTAGTGATCCGACAAGAAGACCGGAGAAACCACCACCTTGCCTGTGGTGAGGTAAAATCGCAATTTTACCACCGTATTTATTTTTGTATTTGTATGCTTAAATAAATTCAACCTTATTCATATGTACTAATAAGATGCCTGGGACGTGGATATAAAATTTTTAAATTCCGCACCGTTGTAGTTGACAATTATACCCACGGAAACCCAACAAAGAAACCACGTCGTACGGTGAAGTTAATCAAATTCTTGGTAGTAGAAACTCCCTTTGCCTACAACGCGATCTTAGGGCGACCCGCCCTCAACCTATTCCTAGCGGTTGTTTCAACTTACCATCAAAAGATAAATCTTAGGGAGACCCGCCCTCAACCTATTCCTAGCAGTTGTTTCAACTTACCATCAAAAGATAAAATTTCCGACTGACATGGGAATCGGAGAGATAATAAACGATCATTGTATAGCATGGGACTATTACAACACCTCCTTAACATTGGGGAACCGTTCCAGATCATTTACCCCATCTAAAAGAAAGCTCTAGGACGAAGTTGATAGAGTAGAAGTTGAAATCCCCAACACAGACCGAGTAGATAAAAAGGGAAATGAACCGGTCTATTTGACTTTAAAACCACCAGAGCACAAAGATGTCCTGCTGGTACAAGGGGATCCCACAAAAACAACTAGAATTGGAACTGAACTCAGTAAGGAAGGGGAAGTAATGTTAGTAAACTTCCTCAGAGAAAACATAGATATCTTCGCCTGGAGCGCGAACGACATCGTAGGGATTGATCCCAGAGTAATCACTCATTCGCTAAAAATCGACCCCATGGCAAAACCTGCTAGACAAAAGAAGAGGAATCATGGGCCGATAAAAGATAAAATAATCAAGGCAGAAGTAGAAAGGCTACTCAAGGCAAAACAAATTCGAGGAATACACTTCTCGGAATGGCTATGTAATGTCGTGTTAGTAACGAAAGGGGATAAAAAAGATAACAAGTGGAGAATGTGCAATGACTTCACCGACCTTAACATACTATGTCCGCGCGATCCATATCCCCTGCCGAGAATCGACCTACTGGTCGACTCAATGGCTGGTTTCGCAATCTTCAGCATGATGGACGCCTTTCAAGGTTTTTACCAAATATACATGAATGAGCGAGACCAAGAGAAAACTGCCTTCATAACAGAGCAGGGCGTTTACTGCTTCATAGTCATGCCGTTTGGCCCGAGGAATGTCAGGGCCACTTACCAAAGGTTAGTAAACCTGATGTTCAAGGAGATGATCGGAGAAATAATGGAAGTGTACGTAGATGATATGCTGGTCAAAAGCATGAATGAAGCTGACCACGTAAAGCATCTCGATCGATGCTTCCGAATATTGAGGAAATACCGAATGAAGCTAAAACCAGCAAAATGCACTTTCGAAGTAAAATCGGGAAAATTTTTAGGATATTTGGTACATCAACGAGGAATTGAGGCCAATCCAGAAAAGATTCTAGCTATAACCGAAATGAAACCTCCCAAAACGATCTCCCAAGTACAAAGCTTGGTAGGAAAGATCGTAGCATTAAACAGATTCATCTCCAAGTCGGCCGACAGAAGTTTGCCCTTCTTTCAAACTCAACGGAAAGCAAAAAACTTTGTTTGGACCGAAGAATGCGACCAGGCCTTCGACAAGCTAAAGAAATACCTGACGACCTCCCCACTTTTGGCCAAACCAACTGAGGGAGAACCATTATACATTTACATATCAATTTCCGATGTAGCCATTAGTTCAGTTTTAGTAAAAGTAGAAGGCGTGGAGCATAAGCCTGTTTATTACTTAAGTAAATTAATACAAGGGGCGGAGAAGAACTACTTGGAAATAGAAAAATTCGCTTTAGCCTTAGTAGTGGCGGCACGCAAGCTCCGACCTTACTTTTTAACCTACAAAATTGTGGTGTTAACCAACCAACCGCTGAGACAGGTCTTAGCGAAGCCGGAAGCCTCTGGAAGATTGATCAAGTGGCAATCGAGCTCGGTCAGTTCGAAATCGAATACATACCAAGAATTGCGATTAAGGCCCAAGTCCTAGCCGATTTCCAATTAGAAACTCCGACCCAGACTACTGAACACAGTGAATCGACCAGCCATAACCATGATATCTTGATTGTAGAAAATCAAACCTGGTTGATGCATGTCGATGGAGCTTCATGCAGAGAGGGAGGAGGTGCCGGAATAAACTTTACCGGACCAAATAAGGAGGATATTAATTATGCAATAACATTGGACTTCGTAGTAACAAACAACAAAGCAGAATATGAAGCGCTAATCGCAGGAATGGAAATGGCAGTTAAGGCCAATATAAAGACTCTCAAAGTACTAACCGATTCAAAGTTAGTACAAAGACAGATAGAAGGCCTATACCAGGCAAAGAAATTTAACATGGTCAAATACCTCGCCAAAATAAAGGAATTGGCTGAGAAATTCGTAAATTTTGAGATACAGAACATTCCACGATCGGAAAATAAATGGGCCGATCAACTCTCTAGATTTACAGGGTCTCATGATGGTAAAACAGAAAGAGTAATCAACTGTTTAATTTGCAACACACCGCAATTGATATCGACGAGACACCAGTCGCTGAGATTATGGAAATCGAAGAACCTAAATGAAACTGGATGACTCCGATGATAGACTATCTTCGAGAAGGAAAATTACCGCTTAATCCAAACGAAGCTCCGAAAATAAAATATCGAGCTCCAAATACACATTGTTAGAAGAAAGACTTTACCGAAGATCAGTATCTGGAATTCTTCTAAAATGTGTCTCCGAATCTCAAACCAACGATGTCCTTCGAGAGGTACATGAAGGAGAAGCAGGAAATCATAGTGGAGCAAGGGCCTTAGCCTTAAAATGCCTTAGAACAGGCTATTATTGGCCTACCATGTGACGCCCCGCTTCCGAGGGTTGGGTCCAACGTGGCCCATCCCCGATTTTGGGATCGCCCGGCGCGGGATAACCCATTAGAGTTGCTGAATTTTTTTTTTAACATGATGACATGAAAGCATAAATAGAGCATGCGATAAATCCGAACTAAAAATTTAAAAGGCCCACTAGCTACGTTATATACGGAGAAATGGCAAATATACGGTCATACGGGTAACCCCTCAAGCCTACGGAAAACATAAACACAATATTCAAAATACATCGTTAAACCTTATATCAAGGTGACAACAAGAGTAACAAAGTAACGAAGGCAAAAGAGACAAAAGGGAATATTCCCTCAACGACCGACTGGATCCCGGAAACTGACTCAACCATCATAACCCGAGACTCCTGCATCTAAAAAGATTGATAAAAGGAACGCGTAAGTTGATCGTCCAACTTAGTGAGGCTGTGGTGCACTGTGCGTGTGACACATGGATGCAACATAATATATATCGTGAGCATATAAATGAATTAAGCATATATCACATACATAAAATCAAAGCTTAGAGTTCAAATAACCAAGAGTTGCTGACGCCGTTCTCCACTTACCCTCCATCTTTATCTGATTTCAATCCAAACTCACCAAGTAAGGAGCGACCTTACTATCTGAAATGCATCGACATGTCTTTGCCGGAGTTCGTCCTTACTCCCCAAGTGTTCCTCCCCACTTGGGTTGTAAGGCCAGGCCTACGGGTAACCGTGACAATCCTGCCGGCCCTTGCCGGCCAGGTTGGCATCGGGTCCATATACCAATCAAAAGAGGGCCCACACAAAATCGAAAACAAACGTAAACATATAGTCGGAAACAAACGGAACATAAAATATCAAACATATTAACATATTATCAACATTTAACGATTCACCGAAAGCAATTCAAACATATAGCTGGGTGAACATATTCACAACTAAGTAGATCTAGATTCGGTGTAGCATGTATGAGGATAATCATGTTGATATGATAAGTGATTCATACAAGTCAGCCTATTACTAACATACACGAGGTAACTAGCATAGCACGTGATGTTCTAGTTATTTACAACCTAATTACATGCTTAGACTCGACCTACTAGCATATCGGACTAACACACGAATGAACACAGCGCTCACCTGTTCTGCTTACGATTCTTGAAAGTTTCTCGGTAGAACGGCGATTCCAGATCCTGTACATATTTACGTAACGTTTAAGGATCCAAACTCGAACAATAACTTATGATTGACTAAAGAAATACTTTAGTCGCAATTATAGTCGGGTCATGGACAAAATGAGACCATGATCCAACTTAAACTAATTAACCCGATTTAGGGGTTCCTAGAGCTACATCGTATGGAAAGCCACGAATAAGGATTTATAAAAATCCGAGAAAATTTAATAATAGGCATTCATTTAATTTGAGTAAATCAAAGTTTATTTCAAAATTACTTATTTTTCTAATTTTGAAAACTTTATTTATTTATTAATTTTATTTTCGGATTAATTAAATTTAGAAAATCATTTAATCAAAACTATTTTATTTTATTTTCCAAAATTATGGATTATTTTTAATTTAGAATTAAAGTTCCCTTGAAATTATTTCATTTAATTTAACCCTCTTTTCTTTTCAAAATTATCAAAGTAATATATATTTATTATTTAAAATAAATAAATATTTATTTTCCAAAATAAATGATTTATTATTTATATCTATAGAAAATAATTAATTAAAATTATTTAATTAAATTTTCAAAATTATTTATTATTTTTATTTTTCAAAATTTAATGTTATATAATTATTAAAAATTATTTTCAATATTTACAAATTTATTTCAAATTTAGTTATTAATTTTCAAAGTTATTTCTAAGTTTATTTTATTATCTAGAATTTTATTCTATTTAATTTTCAGAAATACATATTTCTAAATACTTATCATTAATTATATCCTTTTCAAATATTATTAAATATATTTCAGACCCTTTTCATTTTAAAATAATTATTCTACTAAAAAAAATATTTAATATTTTTAGAATATATACTTAAACATTATTTCAATAATTTCTATATTTATAATTTTATTATGTAGTATTAATATTTTCAAAATTAACTGTTAAATCATTATTAAATTATTTTTAATAATTATAAATTTTATTTTCAGAATTCATTTATAAATTTACAAAATTATTTTTAGATTTATTTAATTCTTATTTTCTCAAATTTAGTATTTAAAGATATGTTTCAAACTACGTTATATTATGCAAATAATTCTTCTATTTTCAAAAATGTAAAATATTTTCAAAATATATTCTTAAAAATTACTTCAACGATTTTCAGATTAATTTTATAGTTTAATTATGTATTTATTATTATATTTCAAAAATAATTTATTCAAAATATATTTTCTTTTCTGTTCTTTCTTTTTTTTTTCTTTTTTTCTTTTTTTTTTAAAAGATGTGGACTGGCCCTTTGGGTCAGTCCACAAACAGGAGAAATTATTTGGTATAGCTACTACACCACCTCATCATGTCTACGTGGTGTAGCAAACCAACCATATTCTAACACGTCAAGCACAAATTCCACATCAGATTAATTGGCTAGATCTAAAGGGGTTAACGGAGAAATCAACTTCCATCTTCATCCAAAATTCAACCCACGTTAAAAAAAAAATTCACAACCTGAATTTGAAAACCCACGTTCTGATAAAATGAAGCACATAGACCAACTATTGTCTATTATGGAGGAATTAAAACATGGCCAGGCAGTTGATATTCCAAAATACAATTCCAAGAGTTATAAAAAGGATGTCTAGCATTGATTATGAACTTACTTTACCTATTGTTCAATGTTTGTTATTTGAATCTGCTTATATATAGTTTATACTATCTTATAATTGAGCTTATTATATATATGTTAAATACATCTTATTTGCAGAAACTAATATAAATAGAGATGATGAGAATGCTAAACAATATCCCTCACAAGATTCGATAATTCACTTGGATGAAGATGATGGAGAATCCAATCAAAATCCAGACCAAAATAATTGCAGCTTTGTGCATCGCGGTGAATGTGAGTATGGTTTGAAACTTGGTATGATAGTTCACAGTGAAAATGAAGCATACGAGCTTTACAATAGGTATGCTATAGAAAAAGGTTTTAGTATCCGAAAACATCAGAAACGATACGTATCGGGTACTAATCAACTTCGTCAGCGAAGTTTTGTTTGTTCCAAACAGGGATTTCGATATGATGATAGAGCTTTTGAAATAATAAAAAGACAACAATTAGATACTCGGACTGGGTGTATGGCTTGTATTACATTTAAGGTAGACAAGGGAGTTTGGGAAATAGTTCGGTTCGATGATGACCATAATCATGCTCTTGCTCCTCCAGAGCACAGGCATTTGTTGAGGTCTGGAAAAAGTATACCAAATGCTACTAAAGGTGTAATTGATTCATTTGTTGATGCGGGTATTGGACCAACAAAAGCTCGTAGTTATATTGCGAATGAGGTGGGCGGGGTAACAAATATAACATTTACATCACGAGATTGTCATAATTATGTACAGTCCCGGAGATTGAATTTTATTGAACCCACGGATGCCCAAAGGCTTGTCAATCATTTTAAGCTTAAGCAAGCTCAAGATCCGATGTTCTTTTACACAATGCAATTGGATAACGAAAACCGCTTGACTAATTTTTTCTGGAGGGACAGTATATCAAAATTAGATGGTGATTGCTTTGGTGATGTTGTGATCTTCGATACCACCTTTCGTACTAACAAGTATAACATGGTTTGTGCTCCGTTTGTGGGAATAAATCATCACTGGCAAAATGTGTTGCTTGGTTGTGCATTTCTTTTAGATGAAACCACTACTTCATTTATTTGGGTCTTTGAAGCCTTTTTAGAAGCAATGGGAAAGGCGCCAATAACTATTTTTACTGATCAAGATCAAGCTATGGCCAATGCTATTAAAGAGGTGTTTCCGGAAACTTGTCACAGATTATGTGATTGGCATATTTCCCAAAATGCTACCAAAAGAATTCCTCATCTTTATGGAAAGCCTGATTTTAAGAAAAAGTTCTCTAAGTGCTTTCATGGTTGTGACACGGAAGAGGAGTTTGAATCAACTTGGAAAGATATGATTGAAGAATGGGGTGCTTCTGAAAATCAGTGGTTGAAAACTCTTTATAATCTCAAGAAAAAGTGGTGTCCTGCTTTTAGTCATGATTTTTTTTCAGCAAACATGAAATCAACACAAAGAAGTGAGAGTATGAACAACGTTTTTCATCGTGTATCTCGCAAAACACTCACACTTACAGAATTTGTTGACCACTATGAGGAAAGTGTTGAAAAACAACGAGAATCTGAGACAAATGAAGATTTTCGCAGCAATCAAGGAAAGCCTCACGTTCGTATACCAGTAGGGATCCTAAATCATGCAGGGGATGTGTATACATGCAAGATCTTTGGAAAGTTCAATAAAGAATTTGAGAGTGCAGCGGCAGAGAATATTGTTGAACACTTCAGTGATGGAAGTGTTGATTTTTATACACTTCAAAAAGAAGGCTATCGAAGAAAACACGTAGTTCAATTCAAGCCTTTAGACTTTACTGTTACATGTAGTTGCAAAAAGTTTGAGGCCATGGGCATATTGTGTTGTCATATTCTGCGAATACTCAATGTGAAAACAAATCTTACCCGAATTCCTCAACAATATATTGTTAGAAGGTGGACAAAGGGTGCTAAAGAAGGCATGACCATCGATAGGTACAATGAACCAATCCAAACTAACTCAAAGGAGTCAAAAACAATTCGTTTAAACAAATTAATGCGCAAGGCATTTTATGCCATGAACTTGGCTGCATTTGATGAGAAGACGGTTCAGATGTCCGAAGAAATCATGGAGCAACTGATTCATAAAGTAACCGAATATAAAAGGTCGTTGGATGTGTCTAGTGGTGATTCAGTTGTTGAGCCTAATGAGACTTCCTCTGAAAAGTTAACAATGCTCAATCCCCCATCTTTGAGACCCAAAGGAGAAACAAATGCCAGAATGAAGAGTCGCAACGAAAAGCGTAAAAGAAAAACTACAAAGGTTGCTGCATCTGAGGCACTACAATCTGAGGGAATGATGGAAGGTAATTTAAAGTACAATCGTAGCAGTACTCTTTTATTCTTTTATTATAATTTATTGATTTTCTTTACATCAATGAAATAGGTCAAGTTAGGAGGACCTCGATTAGCATGATTTCTTCTGAGGTACCTCTTGTAGTTTACATCTTTTATTCTTATGATGTTTATCCAAGTTTTACTGGATTTTCGTTTATATCCTTTAACTCTTTTGAGTATCTTAAAGACTATTAGCTCAAGTGGAGTACCAAAAGACTTTGGTAAATGTATCTCTCACACTAATCAGGTTGTTCCTAAGGACTCTATTATCTGAAAAGTTGGTAATTAAAGTATAAATGTAAATGATTGAAGATATTTATTGTTCTTTTATATAGGCACCCCCATCTACATTGGAATTTGCTTTTTCCGATACACCTTACACGAGCATCCTTCTGAATACTATCTTGATGCCACAAGTAAACCTGGAATTTTGTTAGTAGTAAGAATACTATTGCTTTTTCATTTTAAGTTTTTAACTTATCTATCCTTGTGTTAACAGGAAAAGTCCTTGCACAACTGTGGAGAGTCAAGCAATTCTATAAAGCCCCCAAACCAAAGTAAATGAAGTGTAAAATTGCTAGCTATCGTATTTGGAGAAGGGTCATACAAAAAAGTAGTCAGAAATTATATTGTTTGCCGACTTCGTTAAGCTGTATAATTAGTACAATTCTTTCTTGTAGCAAGTTTTAAAAATACAGCTTTACTTTTCTGCATTTTGCTTTGGTTGATAAAGAATGAATGACTGCTCAATCTCTTAAAATCGTTTTGTGGATGTCCAATGGAAATCATCATGGAAGAATGAACCTGCTAAGTCTTTATTTATTTATTTTTTTATTTTTACAGTTTTTTGGTACCAAATATTGGTTTAATAGTCTGCTACTTTAATCGTTCATTCATAATTACATATTTTATTAAAAAAGCCTCTCAATATTACTCAAATTTGTAAAAGTTAAATACGTTATTACAAACTACCAAAGCTAAAAATATTAATAATTCAAACAAGTGCAGAATGAATCATGGACAAATATTAATTATTCATACAAGTGCTAAAATTTATGTCTTCATGCGGGAGCTTTGGAATAACCATCATAAAGGTAAAGTTTAGATTCACTGTTTATATATAGGAGTTTGAGCAACCATATTGATAGTATCTGGTGCCTTTTCATAAAACTTCTCCCAAATTTTCATAATTTAGCATAACTCCAGTCGTATTGCTATATTTGATATCTTCATTATTACTCTTGCAACTGTTAGGCGTGATGCTCTTAAAGCATGTATTTGACATTCTTTAATAGAAATAAATAAATAAATTTGAAATTAATTTTTCATATAATCATTTCGATTATACATTTAATGCATAATATAAACATCATAAAATTCCAAGTCTATTAAAGAGACTATGACTTAAGTATATATATTATACTGGAGGATTTAAGTTATAGCTAATAGACTAAAAAGTCCGTAGTGAGTTAAAGTTGGGATCTTTAACTAAGCACTACTAGTACGGTCCACGAAACATTTACAATGTAGTAATTTTGATCCGAATTACTGATGTAGAGACATCGAAGGTGGAGGTACTTTGTGTAATTCGATTACATAGGACTGGACCAGACATGATCTAGAATCATAAATAAGATACCGTTGATATTATGGTTCTAGAACATGTCAACTGATGATCATATGCGAATCGATCTAAATCCTGAGTAGGCATAAACTCCTGTTTATGTTAACGAGTTCTTTTGATTCATATGTAATGGCCCGTAACCATGTCGAGCCTAAAACTTATGTCTTGAAGATCCGTTGAGATAAATGGCTGGGAATGTGTTTTACAGATATGGAATCCAACCCTTCTTGCGAGAAGCTGGAATATTGATTCCCTTAAGTGTTAGTTATGGAACTGAACAGTAGAGCGCTCTGATTTATGAATAAGTTCATAAATCAAACTGTTTACTAGTGAACTAATGGAACTTAAGGATAAAGAAGTAATTAGAGGGGCAAAATGGTAATTACGCCTAGCTCTAATTACGAATCAATTATTGGAGGATCAAATTGCATGTAGTGATTATATCAATGGACTATCTTGATCTTTTGAGTAAAATATATTGTAATGACAAGAGTGCAATTCCAAGTCATTAGTGGAGTCACTTGGAATTAATAGATCGAATTAATTATATTAAAGAGTTTGATAAATTATTCGATTTATTGGAGCTTGAAGTTACATGTCCATAGGTCCTCAACCACGGCTCCTGTTAATCTACATTTGAACTTAAGAAATTAGAACAAATTCATTCACGTTGCATTTTGGAAATAGTTTCCCAAAATAGAAACTCCGAATTAATTAGATGAAATTTAATTAATTATGTTAGATTTAATTATAGAATTAAATCTAATGAAAATTGAATACTAGATTCAAGAAAAAGGAAACATTGGCATTTATGGAATTTCTAATTGTAGAAATTCATTATTTACTATGTAAATATATATGATATATTTATATAATAAATAAAAGAAAAAATTATATATTTTTATATGTAATTTTCGAAATTATATATATAAATATATTTATGTATGTTTTAATTAATTACAAGAGTTGTATTTAATTAATAACTCTCTTAAGGTAAGAGAAAGCAGAGTTCTTTTCCTAGTAGGAAACTTTGAGTGAGTTATGGTAGGAGTTTAACTCCTCCCATATCTATAAATATAATATGAGATATAGATCTTAGAGATTTGATTTGTGAAATCATTAAGATTACACTCAAAAGAAAGAAAAAGTTCTTCAACCCTAAACATACAAAAGCCATCCCTTGTTCAAGAAACAAGAGAGAAGTTTTTCATCTTGAACTCTTGATTTCTAAAACGTGAAAGAAAGATCGATTCTCTTAAGTTGGTGCCCACACACCTAGTAGAAGGAGAACGTGGTTGATATCAATGGTGAAAAAGATCCAAGCCGTTTGTTCATCAAAATCTAGAAAAGTTCAACCAAAAGAACGAAGGACTGGAAGCTTTCTGTAAGTTTTCTTTTTATTTCTAATGCATAATTAAAATAATTATCGTTTATGGGATCCTCGTTTTTATGTTAGTTATTTTCGAAATATACTATGAACATAAAACCCACCAAATTCCGTAATTGGGTCGAATTAGTTCGATCCTGTTTACTCATCGGGTCGAATAGTTCGGATCCGATTGGGCAAAAAACCAACAATTGGTATCAGAGCGGTCCATAAACTTTTTTATTTTAATTGATTGTGGGTATATACATGTTTAAATTGTTTAAATATTGAATGGATGAATGTTTTTTATTTAAGGATCGGTTTTGGTGTTTTGGGTTAGGGTTTTATTATTGTTATTTAAATTCCTAGCTAGATGTACTGTACGCCAATTTTTGTTGGCATAGGACTTTTGTAATAATTTAATTATTGAAAGAAATCCGAGACCTGAAAAAGAAGATGACCTAAGGCGTTGCTGCTGTGTATTGTTAGATGAAGATAATTGGCCACATAAACGTTAATTTGTAAGCCATATATAAGATGAATGGCTTTGGATAAATTTACAGTAATGTACTTGCACATTGGCTACGCTGTAAATTTAGTAAATAACCCAACTTTGGTAAAGTGTTTCGTTGTATCAGCCAACATAGTCACTTTATGATAATTGTCTAAACAGTTTAATTCAATTGTCATTTTTCGTGTATTATGATTTACTATCGGTCAGGTCATGGATAAATTAAAAGCCAACTTTTATTTTGAGAAAATAAGTTTGGATTTTTTTATTTTATTTTGACCTTATAATGCAATTTTGAATTGTGAATCAATTCGTGAAATTGATATTGACTGGGACTATGGGTGCACTTTTGAAGTGTGAATTTTGAATTAAGTTTTGAACTTAACCAAAAATTTTGATTTGGGTTATAAGCACAATTTTGAATTGTGGGTTTTTCGATATAAGTTTAGAACTTTATCAAAAATCATTTGAGCTTGGTCGACTTTGCAATATGAGCTTGATGGAGAAGATTACAAGAATGAACTCAAAGATGAAGATCTGTAATGGAAGCTATTTTTGTAATATTTAGGTCCATTATTTTTCTTCTGGGTTGTAATTTTAGAATTACCCAAAAACACCCGATCCGTCATTTTGATTTTATGCTTCTGTTATAATTGATAGCATGTTCATGCATATTACATGTCATTCATAATACCCACAATCGCTTTATTATGTTCATGCATCACATATAGATTTTATATTCGATATATGTATGTTTTTATGCATGCACGTATAATAGTTTTTTGAAAACAAATTTATTTAAATAATGAATTAGTTTAAGTGTTAAACTTATGAGCATTATTTAAAATTTGGTGATCCCTGAGTTAGGTAAAAATTAATAAGGATTCATCTAAAAGTTACTCAATTAGAATGTCTAAAGGAATCGAAGTCCAATTTGATTGGATAATTATTAATTTTAGGTGCCATCTCAACTTACTTAGTATAAGATCACCTCATGTCCAATTAGATTGGAAGATAATCTACATAATAAATTAGACCCAATTAGATTGGATTTTAATCCTAAATTTGCTTAGAGATTAAAACTCTAGTTATGTTTATGTAGATTATAAAACATAAATATTTATTTAGATAAAACACATGTTTTAAAATTATTGAGTGGGTGAAGGATATATGTCGATATACCCTATGGTCTCTATTGTTAGTTTAATAAAGTGAGATTTAGGTAGCGCCTCGCGGTGCCTAGATTGCATCCTCCCTACGGAAGGTGTCTAACCTATATCAATAACAAGATTAAACTTCCTTGAGATAGGATTTATTGATGTATTTTAGCTTGATCTACCCTACGGTGACAAGTCTAAGTTAAGTCATAAAATCTGAAACAATAGGCTACACTCATAAACATGTATTTAAGTTAGTTGAATACATGTTGGCCAAATAATGCGGTAATTAATAGTGAAAGATGAATATGAGATATTTTAGTTCACATATTAATTTGAGATTGTCTCAAACTTAATTTAGTATCAGTATGATTGACCCTACGGCAACATATTAGTAGCTAAATTATTTTATCGCGGATTAGTAAATTGCTTTATGTGTTTTTCTTAAGAGTTGCATTCATGCATCACGTTTACTATTCCGAAATATGATGTTTATTATGAATATATGATCGCATTTTAATTTATTTATTTATTTAACAATTATGTCTATTATAAACTCATTTGTTGGTTTACTCTCGAATGAAAAACTAGCTGGGGAACGTAACTACGTTAATTGAAGATCCAATATTAGCATACGAATGATTTGTGAGAATCAAGAGTTCGTTCTCACAGAGGATTGTCCTCCAGAACCTCTTGCTGGTGCTTCTCGTAACGTACGAGATATATAAAAGAGGCCACCATTGAAGAGATGACTCACATTAGTGTAATTATTGGGTCATTCATGCCAAACTTTTCTGCATTCACATCCAACTATATTGAGAATAAGTTGGTTTATAGCATGACTAAATTGCTAAAAGGAATTGTAGACTTTTGAAGCCATATTTAAACATAAGGCTAAAAAGTAAGAGGCAAATGTTGACAAGCAAAGTTCGTCTTCCTCTACTGTTAAGAACAAAAAGAGGAAAAGGGCGAAAGGTGGGTCTGAGTCAAGACACAAGAAAGATATGGGCATCCTAAGGCAAGTGAAATAAGAAGAATTCCATGAACAAAATCCATAAGAGAAAATGTTTTCATTACGGACTCATGTTCATTGCAAGAGAAACTATAAAGGTATCTCTGCGAAAAGAAGATCAAAATAACAATGTAAATTTGATTTACTGGTTTTTAGAAACTTATTAGTGGAAAATAATTTGTCATTCTGAATATTTAATTCGGAGGCCACTAATCGCATTTGTTCTTCTTTAGATGTTTAGTTCTTCAAAGGGACTTGCCAAATGGAATGTCATAATGAATGTTGGAAAATGGCAGATCATTTTTTGTAAAGACCATATGAACAGTTCACTTAGAATTTAGGAATAGATTCATTGTTTTGAACAATGTATACTTTATTCCTAATCTTTGTTAGAAATTTGATTTCTCAATTATGATTGCATGAATAAGATAGTTATTTTACTTTTTCTGATAATAAGATTGTTATTTCAGAAAATAGTTATCATGCAAACATAGAACATGGACTGTATTATAAATGTCAGAAATGATCGATAAATAATTTATGAATTATTTTAGGTAGCAAATTATTGATCAATGCTATGTTCTAAAACTTCTAAGAGTGATAACACGTATCTTTGGCATCTAAGGTTAGTACATATTAACCTTGATAAGATAAACATGCTGGCAAATGAATGTCCTTTAAGAGAGTTGAAAGTCAACACTCTTCATGTTTATCTAAAGCTAAAGAAATCTGAATCTTCTGGAAAGATTAAAGAATTCCTAGAGATGTTGAAAAACATTTAGGTAAATCACTCAAAACTCTTTGATAAGATCAAGGAAGAGAATACTTGGATTATGAATTCAAGAACTACTCGCTGGAGCATGGAATTCAATCCAACTCATAGCACCTGAAACTCTACAATTGAAGTTTCTTAGAAATGGTTAGATCAATAATGAACCATATTCCTCATTACCAATGTCTTTCTTGTGATAGGCACTAGAAACCGCAATCTACATTTTGAATGTAACAACAAACAAGTCAATCCATAAGACTCCCATAGAGTTGTGGAATGATTGTAAAATTAGTTTACAACACTTTCACTTATGTGAGTGTCTGGTACACGTGTTGAAAGGAATGACTGAAAAGTTGAAACTGTGGTCTGAAGTGTGTCTAATTCTAGGCAATCTATTCGATACTGGAGGAGGTTTTGTAGCATTCATGATAAAAGAGAATTCATATCGACGAATATCACTTTTATTGAGGAATGTTAGATAACAAACTTTAAACCTCGTAGTTAAATAATATTGGAAGAAATTTAAGCTGATGAGATCGGCACACCTCAGCTAACTACTAATGAATTACCTCAACGAAAGACCACAATTCCTGATTAGAACATCTTGGTACCTCGTCGTAGTGGGAGGGTAGTTAGACTACTCACCTTCTACGAGGATGATGAGAAGTATCTCTAGAAGTGTGAGACACATATCAAGATGATTCATTGTCATACAAACATGCAATGGAAGATTCTAATAAGGAAAAATGGCAAGTTGCGATGAATCCTATAACATCTGGAAAATTTATAGATTCACATGATGAGATCAAATATATTTGATATAATTGGATCTATAAGAATCAGAGAGGTATGAGCAAGAAAGTATAGACTTTCAAAAGGTTAGGCTAATAGCAAAGGGGTTATACCTGAAAAGAGGGAGTTGACTATGAAGAAACTTTCTCACATGTTGCTAAGCTTAATTCCATACACATCCTCTTATCCATCACATCCAACGTTTATTACATGATATATAAATTGGATGTCAAGATAGCTTTTCTGAATAGCTATCTTAAGGAGAGCATCTATAAGATGCAACCAGAAGGGTTCACTGATCAAGGCCAAGAGCAGAAAGTCTGCTAGATGCAAAAGTCCATTTGTGGACTTAAGCAAGCACGTAAGTCCTGAAATATAAGGTTTGATGAAACGATCAAAGCCCATTGATTTGAGGAAAACAATTGATAGACCTTGTGTATACAAGTATATCAAAGAAAAGAAAGTGGTTTTCTTAGTAGTTTATATTGATGATGTCTATCTCATTGGAAATGACATATGATATCATATATCGTTAAAAACGATGAGTTCGAGCGAAACGTATTCTCAAATATTCTAGGAAGAGCAATGTGATATATGCTCGTATATTTAGGTGGAGACCTGAACCTTGAAGGATAATTGATTTTGACTCTTAGTCAAAGAAAGTCGAAAGTCGACATCTTGATAGTATAGTTGTTATTTGAAACAACGATGTACTATATGACAGCATAAACTGAATAGCAGCTTGTGAAGCAGCTAAAAGTCAATTACCAAATTGTGCCTTCAAAATCGTTTGAAGCACATTTGGAGCAAATGGGTTTGAGAGACATATCTCATATGCTTTAGAGCAAGTGGGAGATTGTTAGGCGTGATGCTCTTAAAGCATGTATTTGACATTCTTTAATAGAAATAAATAAATAAATTTGAAATTAATTTTTCATATAATCATTTCGATTATACATTTAATGCATAATATAAACATCATAAAATTCCAAGTCTATTAAAGAGACTATGACTTAAGTATATATATTATACTGGAGGATTTAAGTTATAGCTAATAGACTAAAAAGTCCGTAGTGAGTTAAAGTTGGGATCTTTAACTAAGCACTACTAGTACGGTCCACGAAACATTTACAATGTAGTAATTTTGATCCGAATTACTGATGTAGAGACATCGAAGGTGGAGGTACTTTGTGTAATTCGATTACATAGGACTGGACCAGACATGATCTAGAATCATAAATAAGATACCGTTGATATTATGGTTCTAGAACATGTCAACTGATGATCATATGCGAATCGATCTAAATCCTGAGTAGGCATAAACTCCTGTTTATGTTAACGAGTTCTTTTGATTCATATGTAATGGCCCGTAACCATGTCGAGCCTAAAACTTATGTCTTGAAGATCCGTTGAGATAAATGGCTGGGAATGTGTTTTACAGATATGGAATCCAACCCTTCTTGCGAGAAGCTGGAATATTGATTCCCTTAAGTGTTAGTTATGGAACTGAACAGTAGAGCGCTCTGATTTATGAATAAGTTCATAAATCAAACTGTTTACTAGTGAACTAATGGAACTTAAGGATAAAGAAGTAATTAGAGGGGCAAAACGGTAATTACGCCTAGCTCTAATTACGAATCAATTATTGGAGGATCAAATTGCATGTAGTGATTATATCAATGGACTATCTTGATCTTTTGAGTAAAATATATTGTAATGACAAGAGTGCAATTCCAAGTCATTAGTGGAGTCACTTGGAATTAATAGATCGAATTAATTATATTAAAGAGTTTGATAAATTATTCGATTTATTGGAGCTTGAAGTTACATGTCCATAGGTCCTCAACCACGGCTCCTGTTAATCTACATTTGAACTTAAGAAATTAGAACAAATTCATTCACGTTGCATTTTGGAAATAGTTTCCCAAAATAGAAACTCCGAATTAATTAGATGAAATTTAATTAATTATGTTAGATTTAATTATAGAATTAAATCTAATGAAAATTGAATACTAGATTCAAGAAAAAGGAAACATTGGCATTTATGGAATTTCTAATTGTAGAAATTCATTATTTACTATGTAAATATATATGATATATTTATATAATAAATAAAAGAAAAAATTATATATTTTTATATGTAATTTTCGAAATTATATATATAAATATATTTATGTATGTTTTAATTAATTACAAGAGTTGTATTTAATTAATAACTCTCTTAAGGTAAGAGAAAGCAGAGTTCTTTTCCTAGTAGGAAACTTTGAGTGAGTTATGGTAGGAGTTTAACTCCTCCCATATCTATAAATATAATATGAGATATAGATCTTAGAGATTTGATTTGTGAAATCATTAAGATTACACTCAAAAGAAAGAAAAAGTTCTTCAACCCTAAACATACAAAAGCCATCCCTTGTTCAAGAAACAAGAGAGAAGTTTTTCATCTTGAACTCTTGATTTCTAAAACGTGAAAGAAAGATCGATTCTCTTAAGTTGGTGCCCACACACCTAGTAGAAGGAGAACGTGGTTGATATCAATGGTGAAAAAGATCCAAGCCGTTTGTTCATCAAAATCTAGAAAAGTTCAACCAAAAGAACGAAGGACTGGAAGCTTTCTGTAAGTTTTCTTTTTATTTCTAATGCATAATTAAAATAATTATCGTTTATGGGATCCTCGTTTTTATGTTAGTTATTTTCGAAATATACTATGAACATAAAACCCACCAAATTCCGTAATTGGGTCGAATTAGTTCGATCCTGTTTACTCATCGGGTCGAATAGTTCGGATCCGATTGGGCAAAAAACCAACAGCAACATCTTTGTCCAGCTTGAAATGAATACTTGATAAGAGCTCATTTAGCATTCTCGTAAACAGTCCAGGTGCTTGATTATATGAAAAAAGAATCAAACATTAGCTCAACAAAAGAACTTAAGGTTATTAAACTAAAAACAACTTTTTTTAAATAAGGATAGTAGATGGATTACTTTTTCAAACTATGTTCTAAACTTACCCAAAACCTATACAGCTATACTTCACAAGATTTTCCAATGTCAAACTATAATTGAAAAGACTAATAAGTGAGATGTTAAGTACCCAAAGATTAAATGAACAAGCTATGTCAATAGAGGGAAAGAAAAACATATTTTCCATTCTTTGTCTAATTAGCAAAGAAAACCTTGTGTTATTTTCATTACCAAAAACCTCCATGTGCTAACTTTTATTAGCAAAACACTCATCCCAAGTCAAAATGACAATTATAACCCCACCAAAAGATGTTAAACAACCAGATTCATTTAAAAATATGATTATAATTTCCCTGTTAATTTTAAAAATTGTCAATAACCCCATGCTCACTTCAAATATTGATAATAACCTCCCTATAATTTATGTAGAAATTTTAAATGGAGTTTTTTGCTAATAGAAAAAAAACACGTGGAGATTTTGCTAATAAAAATAACACTGGTTTGCCAATTAGGCAAATCACATGGAACATTTTTGCAATTATGTCTATGTCAATATGCCAATTCCTTGTAATGAGAAATGTCATTTTTGTGTCGGCAAGTCATATACTATCTTATTCATTCATACAAAAAAAAAAGAGTCATATACTATCTTTCTTATAGCAATAGTTATAGCAGCAGAACAAGAAAATACAATTTTTAGATTTTTTTCTTAACAAAATACAAAGAGAATAAAAGCCTGCAAATAAAAAAAGAAGTTTCCAAGATAGTATATGAACACATTTTTATCTCCAATCCAATCGAAAGAGGTAAACTGAGCCTTCAAAATTTTAACAAGGGATAAAACGCTCTTCTTCAAATCACATAAGACTAAATAGAAAATTATGCATATCACAGAACTAAAGATGCACTTACCCCATAAAAATAGAATTAAATGCAAAAACGCATAAAGGTATTTGAAATTGCTTCTTAAATCATAGGGCGGTCTTTGTTAAGTTTTTAAGTGAAAAAAGGGGTTATTGACAATTTTTTAAGTTAAGCGGGGTGTTTCTGCATATTTTGGTGGAGTAAAATTATCATCATTTCGGTTTGAAAGAGATTTTTTGGTAACAAAAAATAAGCACGGGTAATAAAAATAACACTCTGGGTTTTTGCAAATCTCATACAAATAAATTTCAACCTAACCTTGATTTTGTGCTTTTTGTGAAAACAGAGCACCAAGTATTTAATTTCTGATTTGATGGTGGAGTTGTACGGATTTACGGAACGTTTTGAGTTTGTTTGCTAACCATTTTCCACTTCAGTTGGATCCCACAAAATTTATCAATGAGATCTTCATTTTGCCCAATTGAAACATGATTTTTTTTTTCTCCTTTTCTGGGAGTGAAGCGCTGAAACATTTCGTGGAGGGGTTAGGGATTGTGGCTAAGTAAATTTCTGTGGCGTCAAAGAGTTGGTTTTTGTTGAGACCATCGAATTCATTGATGATTAGTGATATGTCATTTGTGAATGTAGACAAAAAATGGTGGAATTTGGTGAAAAAATACTGTCTGAGCTCGTTGGGGATGAGGTCTCTGGTGAATGATCGGAGGAGCATGGCGGTCGCCGTCACTGAGGCGGCGGTGGAGATGAGTGATTTCGCAGAGGGGAGTTGGATATTCCAGTTCATGAATTCTGTGTGAATAATGGGAATTGAGGTCTGTTTGTGAAAAAAAAAACTTTAACGTGGGTTGAATTTTGGATGAAGATGGAAGTTAATTTCTCCGTTAACCCCTTTAGATCTGGTCAATTAATCTGATGGTCAATTAATCTGATGTGGAATTTGTGTTTGACGTGTCAGAATATGGTTGGTTTGCTACACCACGTAGGCATGATGAGGTGGTGTAGTAGCTATACCAAATAATTTTATTAGTAGTAATATTAGCATATAGACTGCAATTGCGCGCTTGATGGGGTATTCAAATTGTTGGTGTTGAATGCTGTCCATAGTTCGATTTCTGGGTGACACTTTCTTGGCTTCTTGTTTTAGTTTTTTTCCTTTTGTGAGAAGTACTATTAAAATTAATATTACTTTTAGTTACATAAATAGTGTCTTTGCTCATTGGTTTGGTTATGTATTTTATCAACATTGTCCCGAGTTCAAATCTCTCAAGTAATACAGTTTCATTTATTACTTATTTTATAGTTTTATTCATAGAAATTATTCTTTATATTTATTTTATTTTCTCAATACTTGTTCTTTTAATTTCTTAACAATTGTTCCTTTAACTTCTTTTTATTTCTGAATAAATTTTTTTTTATTTCTGTTATTTCCAAAAAAAATTAATTTTTTTTCCTTTTTAATAATAATCAAGAGAATTCGATTTGTTTTATTATACGTTTTATTTAATACGTTATTATATAAACTCCCAAAAAAATATTGATCTAACTCCGCAACTGGCTATTATGGACAAATTTCAGAAAATTATAAATCGGTGCGATTAATTGTGAATATAATTGTTGTCATATGAAATTGTATTTCGATTATTTAATTTATCCTAGAATCTTACAGCCCCAAGTAGTAAAGTTTCATTTTTTACATATGGTTCAGTTAGTTGTATATTAGAAACTTTTCGAGATTTTTCGATTTTATTTGAGAAATCTTAGGAATAATTGTAAATAAAAAATTTGTTGGTCCCAAGTGGTCAGAAGAGGTTTAGAGGGGGGGGGTGAATAAACCTCTTTAAAATTTTCTTTCAAATTTAACTTTAAAACTTTACTCTAACTGAGCAGACTAAGCTGATCAGATTAGTAAGTTACAAATCTGTTCTCGAACAAATCTTTGAACAGTCTTGTTGACCACTCGTCTGATAGTTACTTAGCTGATTTTGCAGAAATCAGTTTTAATACTTAGAGTACTTGCAGCGGATTTTCAAAGTGTTTTTCACAAGTATTCTTAGCAGTTTGAAAAATGTTTCCCCAGTTTTATAAACTCCTTTTAACTTCTTTTCAAACATTTAACTTAATGTGTTTTTATGCAATCAGGAAATATGCAAGTTTAGAAGCAATGTAAAAACACAATCAATTTTTATAGTGGTTATATGGATTTAAATATCCTTTAGTCCACTCTTCCAAGTCACTCAGATCTTGGGTTATACTATAATCACAAAGTTTACAGTATACTCTGCTTGCGTCGAACAACAAATGAAACGACCACAAGTTCGCAATAGGAGATCACACAGAAAACCTATCCTCTGAAGTTTGATCACTCACAAAGATGGATCACAACTCCGCACAACACTCTTGTTTACAAAATCACTCAGAAGATGTATTTTTCTTGATTCTTCAACTCTGCTTTCGTCAACAAATGACTCAGCTGATGAGTGAGCTGTTCTTGAGACTTAAAGAATTTTGCTTCGGAAATTTCTCTCAGAAAGTGTGTTGCTTATTTCTTCTTCGTCTCTTGCAGCTATTTATACTTGAGGATTGAAAAATGTCCGTTGAAGAGAGACAGGATTCAAATTCCTCGAGTACTGGTCCTTAAAATCCGCGAACGGCTCTTTTGCAGTCTGTCCGTACTGTAAACAGTACTATTCTGCAGGCAGCATTAAATGCAGCATTAAATGCACTCGGCTGATGCGAAGCTTTTCTTCAATCATTTGTCTTAAATATCCTCGTACTTCAGCATTTATTACACCAAGGGGCATTTATTACCGTTGGGAACACTTCATGATCTTCTTCACTTGGCTGACAGAAGTATACGTCTGATGGTGAACTCGGCTGATCTCAAACTTGAACAAATCTGATTTGAGTCGGCTGATCTTCACTAATCTGATAACTTTGCTTCAGCAGATCAGAAGTCTTGGACCTTGAAACTTTGACTCTTCTGATGTCTTCATTACTTAGTCAAAATTCCTTGATAAGCTTATCAGCTAAGTCACTCCATACTTAGCCAATTTTACGAAGTTTTGGAATGCATCAAAACCTCCCTTATCAAACTTTCTTCAGTGCCTTCATCTTCATCTTCATCCAACAATTTCCCCCTTTTTGATGATGACAAAACTTCAGCTTAGTACCTGTTGAATACCTAAACTAAAGATTGTAATCCTCAAAATTTTCTGAGATAGAAAAAGTTTATTGGATTGAACTTGAACATTTTATTGATATAGAAAGTGAATTACATGTACAAATTCATCAGATGAGATTTCTGAAAAAGTAAACTGATTACAATTGATTTTTCAATTTCTAACTATCAGCTTCTTCATCAGATTCGAGCACTTCTTCATATTCATATGATGATTCTTCATCATCATCTTCTTCATCAACTTCTTCTTCCAGAATTGCTTTGGCAGCTTCCATCTTCTCCTTAAGTTCTTGCTCTTGTAGAGCTTTCAAGGCTTCCATGGCTTTCCTGGCAGATTCAGTGTTTTTGTACTTGGTATCTTCTTCTTCTATCTTTTCTTCTTCTTCTACCTTTCCAAGCACTTCAGCTTTGTCAGTAGTGTCTTCAGTTTCCTTGGCTTGAATGGTTGCAGCAGCAGTTTCTTCCTTAGTTGATTCTTCAGCAGCAGATTCCTTTGCTGGTTCTTCAGCAGCAGTTTCCTTAGCTGGTTCTTCCCTTTTATCTTCCCCCTTTTTGTCATCATCAACTCTGATGACATTAGAAGGTTCAACAGTAGGGTTGAGAGCAACTGTTGGAATCTTCACTCCAGCACACAAAGCCTTTAGATTCTGATTAACCACGTCATGACTAGCTGTCAGATGATGAAGGTCAGTGCTGATGACATCAGTCTTATCATTGAAGTAGTCAATGTTGAGGTTGATAGTTGCAATTTCATTTTGAACTTCCTGTGCAGCCTTTGCAACTTCTTGCAACACTCCCAGATTGATTTCCTTCTCTTCATGACTGACTTTAATGAAAGTTGCAGTTAAGTCAGCAATCTTGTACTCAGCTGATTTTAAAGCAGTGTGAAGATGATTCACATCACCCTTCACATCTTCTACGTTCTGGTTCAGTTCTCTTAAGCTGTGTATCAACTGCAATGAGTTGTCTTGAGGAATTGGAATACTGTTGATCTCCTTTTTGATGATCTCTTCTGTTGATCCTTGAACAGTTTCCAGCTGAAGTCTGTTGGTTTCTGCCAACTCTGCTTTCAGCTCCTCCTTAACCTTTAATAGCTGTTGCTTGTGCTTGTCTTCCAGTTCCTTAAGTTGGTTTTCCATCAGCATCTGGATTGCTTCCATCAGTGATGAGTGCTTATCACCTGATGAAGCAGAAGCAGCAGCTACATCCCTTTCATCAATTTCCTGGTGGACAGGAATATCTTCCATCTTTTCGTCTTGATGATTTCCAGAGTCCGTAGCCTTCCACTCAATGGCCAGGGGATCATCAGCAGCCTTTTCAGCAGACTTGTCTTCAGTCTGATCAGCAGACTTATCAGCAATTTGATCAGCAGGCTTGTCAGCAGTCTGATCAGCAGGCTTGTCTTCAGTCTGATCAGCAGACTTGACATCAGGCTTGTCCGCAGCTTTAGGCTCATCAGTAACATCATCATAGACTAAGTTGGTGATAGTGCCATCGTCATTGAAGCAAGTGGTTTGTCTGATTTGCCTCACAATGATCCAGGGGTTAACAAAAGCATTATTCCCCTTTGACACTTCATAGAACGGTTGCACTTCCTTGCCAAAAATGATTTGCTGGACACTAGGCAGTAGTGGCAAATCACTTGAACAGCCTTGCTGATACTTTGACTTTTTAGCCCATCTCTTCAGGGCAGCCATAACAGCAAACTTAATTGCTCTTTCCTCAGCATCTTCAGACTTCTTCTTCTTTTCAGGCAAGGTGCTCTTGATTTTCTTGGCTTCCTCCAATGCAAAGCCTTTTGCATAACTATGCATGATATCTCTCACATAGCTTGGATCAAGAGCCTTTTGAATGGAGCTTGTCTTCAGCCAACTTAGAACCCATCGTTCTTCATCAGCTAACTCCTTCATATCTTGAAGTTCAGTAATTGACTTGTTCAGCCTGTTGTCCCTCCAACTGATATATCTTGGCTTTTCTTGGTTGAACAGAGTCTTCAGCATCAACTTCTGATCATAGTATGCTAATGACTTCTCAAATTTCTTGAACAATTCCTTATCAGCATAGACTATCTCAAAAGCTTTTCTGACTTCAAACTTGTCTTTGGACTTGGCTTTGGGAGCAGGCAGTAGTATCTTCTTTTTGTCTTCTTCAGTCTGCCCTTCACCAATCTTGATGCCACCTCCATGGACAGGTCCATAGGCATCAACCTTGCTCAATTCAATCACCATAGCCATTTCAGCATCCTCAGCAGCTTTTCTTTCTGCTGCAGACATGCGTCTTCTGGCTTCATCCTTTGCTTCTTGAGCTTTGCTTAACTCAAGAGCCTTCTTCTCTTCAAGCTCATCCTGCTTCCTCTGTTCAGCTTCTTCCCTTGCTTTCTTATCAGCTTTGGAGACTTTCTTTCTCCTTAGCACTATTTTTCTCTTGCCTTTATCAGCAGGTGCTGGTCCAGCAGATGATATGGGAGCAGCAGCTATAGGATGGATGATTTGAACATCTGGATCTTCTTGAGGTTGAGCAACCTCAGCTGTTGGTGCTTCCTGACTTGGCTGTTGCTTATCAGCTTTGTCAGTCAAAACAGTCTCAACTGATTCAATAGGCCTTTGAGTAGCTTCAGGGTCTTCCCTAGCTACATTTTCCAGATCAGTAGGTTTTTCAATGAATGTCATCTGCTTTCTAGCAGACTTCTTTGTTCTACCTTCACGGTAAGTGGTAGCAGCTGTACTTCTCAGTTGACTTCTTGTCCTTTGAGAAATGTCCTCAGCAGGCCTCTCTGCTGATGGAGTTCTTGACGGTGATGCAGGGGATCCAGTCCTTACATCAGCTATTATGTTCTCAACAATTTTAGTGGCTTCAGCAGAAGTCACTCTCTCCAACTGCTTTGATTCTTTCTTCTTGGGCTCATCAGCAGCCCTCTTCCTTTTAGTCTCAGCAGCCAAACTTGCTGTTTTGACTAACCTCTTTTGCCTTTTGGCAGGAACCTCCTTTGGTTCCTCAACTTCTTCTCGTTCAGGCTCATCAGCCTTCCTCTTCTGAACAGGTAGATACTTGTTCATTGCTTTGGACTTGTGAATTTCTTTCCCATTTGTCATGACACAGCCCAACTTTGATAAGAGGTAACTTAAAGTGATTCTGTGGTTGGTGTAAGGGCCTTTTCCCTTCTTCACTTCCAGAAAATCAGCAAGTATATACCAAATTATAATGGACCAGTTTACCTCTAGCCCATAGTATACGGCAGCCATGATGCTGAAACGCTTCATTGTAACAGCATCTAGAGAAAAAGTACAGTTCTCAATCAGCTTCGAGACCATATCAGCCATCCGCTGATATTCATCCTTCAGCTGTTTCTTTTTAATGTTGCCAGACAACATTTCTCCTTCCTTGGCGCAGATCGCCCAAAACTGTTGGTGCTTCTCCTCAGTCAGTACGGTAACTTCGTGTCTTCCAGACTTGGGCAAACCAAACTGTTCATGAAGAACTTGTGGAGTGATGACAACAGATTTGTCACCCACTTTCGCTTTGATTTCTAGTTTGTTGTAGTCAGCCTTTGCCGTTCCATAATACTCCATAACCTGGTCAGTCCAGATTATTCCTTCATTGTACTCCATGAAATTTACCAACTGTGCCGATTTGAATTTCTCCAACAATTCTTTCATCAAACTTGTACCAGACTGATAATAGGACTCATAATCTAAGAACATTCCTTCAGCAGCCATTTCAATCTGTTGAAAGTTAGTGAAAAGGAAAGGATTTTTGCAGAAAACTTGTTTAAGTTTTTCTCACAATTGCTTTTGAAAGTTTAGGGTGCGTAAAGAGCTACTCGACTGATCAGATGAGGATTTATAGAGTTGGGGTTTTTCGATTTCCGTGATATCTGCCAACCGTTAGATCCGTTTTTCTGTCAGTGCTGATCGTGCGGCGTCAGTTACGACCTTTCAAATTCAAAAGATATTTTAGTGAGGAGCGGGAATATGTACCGCCCGACAGTTTACTTGTAAAAGCGTGTTTTGGATAAAACGTTTTTAAATAGTTCGCTTTTATTTAAGTAATCAGATGAGTATAATAAACACTTATCTGATGGACTACTGTCCTGATGACAATGCTGTTATCAGAGAATGCCAATAGCTGATAACCTTCCTCAGCTGTTTGTCAATCCAGCTAGATAAAATAACTTCAATCTTCAATAGTTGAGTCTTCTGATGAAAACATAACTTCAACTAACTGTCATTAACAAATTTCATCTTTAATTCAGAAGTACCGCTAGTCTTACACGTTCCCCCTGAGTTTAAGAGTTCATAAGTTAACTAGTCTGTTGAGAGTTAATCCTTGAAGATAATGACGAATTACTAAGCTGTTGAACTCCAGTCTTCTGATGAGTTCCCCCTCAGCTTATGCTTCCAAATTAAGTAATCCTAACTCAGCTCTTAGAGTTGAGAACCTTACTTCACTTAGAGGTTTGGTGAAGATGTCAGCAATCTGATTATCAGTATGAACATACTCAATCATTACATTGCCTTTTTCCACATGATCTCTAATGAAATGATGCTTGATCTCAATATGCTTAGTCCTTGAATGACTTGTAGTGTTCTGAGTAAGAGAAATTGCACTTGTATTGTCACAGTAGATTGGAATTCCACTGATCTTGATGTTGTAGTCTTCTAGTTGATGCTTCAACCAAAGTATCTGTGCACAGCAGGCTCCAGCAGCTATATATTCAGCTTCAGCAGTAGATATAGAAACTGAGGTTTGCTTCTTACTCATCCATGAGATCAGACGACTGCCCAAGAACTGACAGGCACCTGTTGTGCTCTTTCTGTCAATCTTGCAGCCTGCAAGGTCTGAATCTGAATATCCAATGAGTTCAAATCCAGATTCTCTAGGATACCACAATCCCAATTCTTGAGTGCCTTTAACATACTTCAATATCCTCTTGGCAGCTAAGAGATGAGATTCTTTGGGGTTTGATTGAAATCTTGCACAGACTCCAACTGAGTACATTATATCAGGTCTGCTTGCTGTTAGATACAACAATGAACCAATAATGCCTCTATATTTGGTTATGTCCACTGATTTGCCATCTTCATCTTTATCCAAACGAAGACTTGTAGACATAGGAATGGTAGCTGTTGAGCTAGTTTCCATACCAAATTTCTTGAACAGATCTCTTGTGTACTTTGCTTGGCTGATGAATATTCCATCAGGCAACTGTCTAACTTGCAATCCAAGAAAGTAATTAAGTTCACCCATCATGCTCATTTCAAACTTATTCTGCATCAGCTTGGAGAACTTATCACACATCTGTTGGTTAGTTGAACCAAAAATAATGTCGTCCACATATATTTGCACAAGTAATATATGATTTTCCCATTCAATTGTGAACAAGGTTTTATCTACCTTACCTTTACGAAATCCTTTAATTAAAAGAAAATCAGATAGGGTATCATACCATGCTCTTGGAGCTTGTTTTAGTCCATAAAGGGCTTTCTTCAGACGATATACTTTGTCCTCTTCTTGATAGACTTCAAATCCTGGAGGTTGCTCAACATACACTTCTTCTTGCAATTCTCCATTGAGAAAAGCAGACTTCACATCCATCTGATAGACAGTGAAGTTCTTGTGAGCAGCATAGGCAAGAAACAGTCTGATTGCTTCAAGTCTTGCTACTGGTGCAAAAGTTTCATCAAAATCAATTCCTTTAGCTTTAATCTTGCCTTCTTTGCTGTCTCCAAAAGTGACTTTTGGACCATCCACAGCAACTGCATCAGTCAACTCATGTATGTTTCCACACATGTGCCTTGAACAACCACTGTCCAAGTACCAAATCTTCTCTACTTTACTCCTACTCCTAATCCTAACCTACAAAACAAAAATGAAATTGTTTTAGGTACCCTTATTGAGAGGGTCCTGAAGGATTAGTTCCACCCTTGACAACCCAAGATGTTGAAGTCTTAGGCTTCTTAGGTTTCTGAGTTTTAGGAGCATGAACAGTTTCATTTTTATCATAGTTATCAGATAAGTCATGTTGATGATCAGTATGATATGAATAATGTTCATAAGCAGGGTAAGGTGCATGATATGCAGGATATGCATGCATTGGATGAGCAGGGTAAGGTGCATAGTAACTAGGAAATTGAGGTGCATGATACATAGGATGATATGCAGCAGGTTGCACATAATATGACTCATTTCCATACCAAGCATTTTGAATTTTCTTGTTCTTATGCTTCTTTGGTTTACTAGATGCTTGCTCATTTGATTTTGACTTAGTTTTACCACTAGTCTGATTGACTTTAGCTTTATCAGCAGACTTCTTAGGACTCTGCTGTTTGGTCTTACTAGTCTGATTTCCTACACTAGGCTCTTTGCTCTTTTTAGCCTTAGGAGATTTCTTCTCCTTTAACACATTCTCAGATGAGGTAGGTTTAGAAGTTTGAACATACAGAATGACCTTACTGTTGTCAGCTGATATGAATTTTTCAGTATGGTTCAACTCTAGTTTATCCTTTTCTAAAGGTGTCTCCTGTTTCTTAGGTGTATGCATGGATGCAACAGTTGACTTATCATGAGACTCAATGATTTTCTCAAGTTCCATGATTTTTCCTTTATATACCTCACATTCAGCTTTCAGAGATTCATGCTCTTGCTCAAGCTGTTTATATTCAGCTGATTCTTTTGGCTTTTCAGCTAAAAGTTTCAGTGAACTATTTTGCTCTTTTAGCAAGTTCATCTCTTCCTTAAGCTTAACAAACTCTCCAGCAATAGTAGTATTATTCAACATCATTTGCTCTAGAGAATTAAACAGTTCATTTTCTTGAGGAGTTACCTCATCCTCAGAGTCATCAGATTCCTTTGCCATCAGGCACAGGAGAGCAGGTTTTTCTTCATCAGACGATTCTTCATCAGACGAGTCTGAGTCTGAATCAGATGAGTAGACGGCAGCTGGCTTTTCTGCTTCAGCCATCATTGCCTTGGCTCTCTGATGCTTTCTTTCTTTTCTCATTTTCTTCTCTTCCTCAGTGTACTTCTCTGCTTTTGGATATGGACAGTCTCTTATGAAGTGTCCCAATTTCCTGCAGTTGTAACACATTAGTTTTGATTTATAATCCTCTTTATCCTGAGAAGAAAAGTTAGGTTTAGAAGTAGAAGCAGCATGATTGTATTTGTTTTTCATCTTTCTCTTATAGAACTTCTTGAAGTTGTTCATCAATAATGCTACATCTCCAGCAGTGTACTCCTTTTTGTTGAGTAGAGTGGCTTCATCAGATGAGTCCACTTCAGCATTTCTTTGAGCCGGTCTTCTTTGATTTTCAGCAGCAACCAGTGCAGCTGTGGGTCCTGAAGTTGAGGTTTCTTCAATTCCCATCCTTGGCAGTTTATACTCATACGCCTTGAGTACGGAGAACAGCTCTGTAAGAGAAATCTTGCCCAGATCTCTTGATTCTTCCATTGCTGTCACCTTCATGTTGAACTTGGGAGGTAGAGCCTTCAGTACTCTGACAGTGATTTCTTTGTCAGTGAAAGTCTTTCCCAGCTTCAAAACTTCATTCAGAGTTCTGGTGAATCTGGTGTCCATCTGATCAATGGTTTCTCCAGACTTCATCTTGAAGTTGTCCAGCTTCTCCAAGGCAACACTGAGCTGATGCTCTTTAATGGCATCATTGCCTTCACTCATGTCACGAACCTTATCCCACATCTCCTTTGCAGTTTTGCAATGCTTGACTTTGTCAAACCGATCATTATCCAGGGCTTTGGTCATGATGAATCTTCCGACTTTGTCCAGGTTGAACAGCTTTATTTCTTCTGCTGTCATTTCTGTTAAGTCTTTTTCCACCACTATTTGAGCTTCATCTACGATGATGGTCTTGGTGAATTTGAATGGACCTTTAATGATACATGTATGCATGTTGTCATTATAGGCAGCAAGGAAAATCTCCATTCTGATTTTCCAGTCCTCAAAGGACATACCAGCAATGTGGGGAACATGGCTGATACAATCCATTTTTCAAAAAGTTTTTATTTTTCAAAAAGATGCTCTTTTGAAAAGTTTTGAAAACCTTTGAAAAACACTCGGATCAAGCTCGTTGATCAGGCAGCTGATTCTAATGAACCACCTGCTCTGATGCCACTTGTTGGTCCCAAGTGGTCAGAAGAGGTTTAGAGGGGGGGGTGAATAAACCTCTTTAAAATTTTCTTTCAAATTTAACTTTAAAACTTTACTCTAACTGAGCAGACTAAGCTGATCAGATTAGTAAGTTACAAATCTGTTCTCGAACAAATCTTTGAACAGTCTTGTTGACCACTCGTCTGATAGTTACTTAGCTGATTTTGCAGAAATCAGTTTTAATACTTAGAGTACTTGCAGCGGATTTTCAAAGTGTTTTTCACAAGTATTCTTAGCAGTTTGAAAAATGTTTCCCCAGTTTTATAAACTCCTTTTAACTTCTTTTCAAACAGTTAACTTAATGTGTTTTTATGCAATCAGGAAATATGCAAGTTTAGAAGCAATGTAAAAACACAATCAATTTTTATAGTGGTTATATGGATTTAAATATCCTTTAGTCCACTCTTCCAAGTCACTCAGATCTTGGGTTATACTATAATCACAAAGTTTACAGTATACTCTGCTTGCGTCGAACAACAAATGAAACGACCACAAGTTCGCAATAGGAGATCACACAGAAAACCTATCCTCTGAAGTTTGATCACTCACAAAGATGGATCACAACTCCGCACAACACTCTTGTTTACAAAATCACTCAGAAGATGTATTTTTCTTGATTCTTCAACTCTGCTTTCGTCAACAAATGACTCAGCTGATGAGTGAGCTGTTCTTGAGACTTAAAGAATTTTGCTTCGGAAATTTCTCTCAGAAAGTGTGTTGCTTATTTCTTCTTCGTCTCTTGCAGCTATTTATACTTGAGGATTGAAAAATGTCCGTTGAAGAGAGACAGGATTCAAATTCCTCGAGTACTGGTCCTTAAAATCCGCGAACGGCTCTTTTGCAGTCTGTCCGTACTGTAAACAGTACTATTCTGCAGGCAGCATTAAATGCAGCATTAAATGCACTCGGCTGATGCGAAGCTTTTCTTCAATCATTTGTCTTAAATATCCTCGTACTTCAGCATTTATTACACCAAGGGGCATTTATTACCGTTGGGAACACTTCATGATCTTCTTCACTTGGCTGACAGAAGTATACGTCTGATGGTGAACTCGGCTGATCTCAAACTTGAACAAATCTGATTTGAGTCGGCTGATCTTCACTAATCTGATAACTTTGCTTCAGCAGATCAGAAGTCTTGGACCTTGAAACTTTGACTCTTCTGATGTCTTCATTACTTAGTCAAAATTCCTTGATAAGCTTATCAGCTAAGTCACTCCATACTTAGCCAATTTTACGAAGTTTTGGAATGCATCAAAACCTCCCTTATCAAACTTTCTTCAGTGCCTTCATCTTCATCTTCATCCAACAAAATTAATATGTTAAAGTAGAAACTACTCTATATTCTCGTTTTGGTTAACTCAAATACAAATTTTTTTGGTGTTTTCGGAGGTAACTTATCAAAAATTTGATCTGTGCTAAGCCCCCACTGACCTGTATTCCTGGATCCGCCCCTGATTTCATAGAATGTTGTTTGGTTTTATTAATGTTGGGCTATTCAATTAACTATTTTCTAATATTATGTATTATGTGAATGAAGTTTACGATTTTTGCAGTCAAATATTTATTATCAAAATATTTTATTTTATTTTTTCATATTATATTCAATTATATGTTAATTAAAAAAGGAAATCGAGTTTGATATTGTATATATCTTATAATTTAGAAAGCAACAAAATTATTAATTGTTTTATTTAAATAAATAATTGTTCATCATCATCTAAATTAATATCACAATCATATTTATATAATTACAATTAATTCTCACATTACAATATTATTACTCATTATCTCAATCATTACACAATAAAATATTATAATTCAAATCCTATAAGGTTATTGATTTGACATTTACTACCTACTTTTCTTCTCCAAACCCCAACAACTAAACCACCATCCAAATCAAATCTCAAATTTTCAAAACCCACTAACTATTATTTAATAATATTTTACCATCTCAATATTCCATTGAAACCATTATCAATAACCAAACCGAGACCACTTTTCGAAACCAAACCGAGACCAAACCCAGTCAAACTACTTCCATATTAACCCTAAGAGCCATATAATGACACATTAAGGGGAATTATTTCACTTTATTTCACAATCAATTTTGATTGTTACAAAATTTATTTTATTTGATGTTTTAAAAACTAAACTTTGAAAGAGGCAACAACTCTACATGTTCACTTACAAAATTAAAATTTACCGGTTATGAATTTGGAAGTAATTGGTGAGGGAAACTAGCAAAAAAATCATTTTTGGCACTACAGAACTAAGTTTTTTTCAATTTTGGTATCAATTATAACTAGCGTTTTCAACTTTGACACTTCAATGTCAAAGAAGTGCCAAAATTGGAAATTCCAGTCAGAATTGGTACACAAATTAGTACCATGATATTAAAATTGAAAAACGCTAGTTGTATAGTGCCAAAAATAAATTTTTGCTTAACATAAACCATCAACTAAAGTTAGCATAATACCCCTATAATCCAAGTAATTATAGGATCACAAGAATTGTACCTGATTTCTTTTACAAAACAAAAAAGTAAATGTCTTGCATTATAAGTCATCGTCAACCAAAAAGTTCTACAAAAGCAAGATTCGTATCAATTGAGTGCACGTTACCACTTAGTTCCCAATCAATTTCTTACATCGTGGTGCAAGTGTGCAACCATTCCGCCATTTATTTGCTGCTGTAAATAATTCAAAATGATGAGACATCTACAAGAAAAAGCATTTCAAATTATGTCTACAATATGGTAACTCGAAACAGTAAAACACAAATTGGCATGTACGTATCAATTTCACAGCATATAGGTCTATTTATTTGGTGTTTGGAAAAGTGTTTGGGAGAGTAGTTGATGTTTGTGAAATAATTTGGATTTGCGTAATATTGTTTGTTTGAGTTCTGAGAGAGTGGTTTGGGAAATAAAATAGGTGTAGATCGTTATTTTTGGAAGAGTGAGATTGTAGATGTAAGATGTGTAAGACTTTATGTCAAATCATGTTTATTATGTTAGATAAATTGTGTAAGAGATATGTTACTTTATGTCAAATCAGAGTAGAGTTTGTATAGGTTTTATTTAAAAACAAAAAAATTGGTGTTTGTTTGAGAAAATTAAGAGATGAAAAAATTATTTCAAAAATTAAAAACCATGTTTGTTTGACATTTCTGAAACACATTTTTTTTTGAAAAAATACCAAACAAACAGGCCCATACCACCATGAATAAAAAATAAACATACTATTCAATAATGCAATTTTAAGCAGAAAGAAAGGTCAACTAGTACTCTGCTATTTAGGCCTTGATAGGTGAGGAAAATTGAGTTGATAACATACTAAACATTATATCTAGATTGTAGAACAAATTCTTGGAATGTGTTGTTTTTTTTCTTTCAAATACTAGAGTTTTTTTATATTATTTGATTTTTTGACCTCTTTTCCTCATAAAAGTTCAAGATCCAATTATAACCTTTAACAATTTTGTTACATGTAAGGTTTGTTTAGTGAATGATTTACAAAACAAAAATATTAATAAAATAATTATATAGTTTTAAGAATATTATATTGTGACTAGAGAAATCTCCACTTTTCCCCCTAACACTTTTTCGACCATTTTTCCGGTCAAAGAATTCACGGAAAAAGTACAACACAAAAGTTCATGATGGAAAGTGCAATGAAGGTGTAAGTTTATGAGGGAAAATGCAACGTTGATTTAAGTTGAAGGGGCAAAACTCATTTTTTGCAACTGTTTATATCTCAAAATGCAAAAAGATATGGAAATTAAAAAATGATGTAAACTTGTCATAAGATATATAATATAGAAAAATAAAAACTTTAGGAAACAATTAACAAATATAAAATAGATACGAATACATTATATTTATTTAGATATTATAAAGTAAGAGATGGGTATAATCGAATATACACTATACTTTCATATTTAAGTTCACCTTGCAAGTTTCGCATTGGATTATTCATCAAGTTCTTAATTTTTAATTTTTTTTAAAAGAAAAAGTTTGACAATATTTATTTGTGGATTTATAGTTGATAAATATTCATTTGAAGAATAAATAAGTGAATTTGTTAATTAAAGAAGCAAAAATTATACCTTCAACCAGGAAATTGAACCTTTTCCTCAACTTATAGTCGAGTTGCTCTTTTCTCCGAGAACTTATACCATTGTTGCACTTTTGCCCCTGAACTTTTATGTTGCTTTTTCCCCTCTGAACTATTTGGCCAGAAAAATGATCGAAATGAGTTCTAGAGAATGCAACACTAATGTAAGTTTAGTGTGGATAGTGCAAATAATTGAAGTTCCGGAGAAAAAATTCAACGTAACTATAAGTTTTGCGGGAAAAGTAGGATGTTTTTGTGACTAATAATATGGTCAAAGTTCAACCTTAGATAGGAAGGCACGAAATGGCTATTCCCAAAGTTTTGGGTTCAAAGATATAATGTTTATTCTAATTTGAACACAGTTTTACTCACCAATCATGGCCTAAATGTTTCAAAATTTAGAGAATTCTACAAAAATGTGCATTTTAGAAATAGATGTGTTTTTGTTGTGTTTTAGTAGAAATAGATTTTGAAAAATGATTGCTAAATGTCAAATAAATGGAATATAAGATTTGAGAATCAAATAATGAAAGAAACCTGAAATTTATACAAATTTTTTTTTTTTAATATGTGTTTGTTTGATATTCTGAAAAATCCTGAAAATGTACAAAAAATAAAGCCAAGAATTTATACAAAATCTAACCAAATAAGGCTCAGTTGTTCTTTATTCCCTTAAAACTTAAGGGTCGGTTAATTTTTAGAGAATTGGAGGGTCTTCTGATGTACCCTCTGTTTTGTCAACTTATATAAAAGTTGGTTGTTTGAGGTCGTACTGTTTTAGAAATAATAGTAGTTTTAATATTTAAAATAGTATTAGATTCTTTTTGGAGATAATAAAAGTAGAGAAATATGTTAAGATATATATAATTTCATGTTAAATAAAAAAAATTGAACTTTCTTGTGTTAAATTTTGAAACATAATCTTGTCGCTAATTTTTTATTGTATCTTGTTATTTGAACAATTTTTAACCAATTAATTGTGAGTATGTTCAGTTAATTTTGCATTAAAGACAACAAAGCTGGAAAATTAATTGATTTATAGACTAATTCAAATTTAAGGAATAATAACTGAATTTATTTACTGATATCGGGATGAGATCTTGTCAAATATTGGACCTTGAAGCAGAACTTGGTAGATGTGAAGCTGTTCGACGAATCATTGAGATTGTTCTGGAGCCATGGAAAGTCTAGAGCTGAATATGAATTGTTCGGTGATGTTCTTCTATTTGACAGTACCTACAAGTCCAATACTTACCAATTCCTGCTTGTGATATTTTCTAGAGTTAATAATCATTCGAGCGCGTGCATTTTTGGAGCTACTATTTTGTGCAATGAGACGATCGAGTCATATACTTGGTTGTTAAATACGTTTCGTGAACAATGAATGGAAAAACCCCAGATGTTGTCTTCACAGATCAACATGCCGCAATGCGTGCCGCCATTTGTCACTTTATGATTTCAATAAACTAGTAATTGTTTTTCTCTAAAACGAAAAATAATTTGGAAAAGAGGGAATACTAATTAAACCCTAATCAATGGTCAAGTGAGTACGAGATTAACTTTTAATCATAAGCATTTATACTACGACAAAGAAAAGTCACTTAGATTTTGACAGGAAAATTAGGCATCAATAATCAAATGACATGACAGATCAAACATCAATTATTACACCATTGAACAGGGCAAACAACCGCGCTATATATATATATACTAGGTGGACTTGCACCGCGCAAGGTGCGGTGACTGATGCCCATTGTTTGTGCTGATGAATGGACAAAGTTGGTTTGTTCAAAGCTTGTACTGCTGAGAATCACTTGGATACACAGTAGAAGATAAGTAGAAAATGATAAACTGAACTTGATAAATTCATGAATTAATAAATGAAAGCAATCATAAATGTTCATTTTATCTAATTTTATATAAACAAATTCAATTGAATCAATCAAGTAATCTGAGAGTAAGAATGATTTCAATCAACAATCACCTATTTAGGATATGATACTTTCTCAAGATTTGGCTATGCTAATGCTTCACTTGAAGGCCAGTGCAAAGAAACAAACGACGTCATAAAACAATAAATTCAGGCATAACTTACATACTCCTTTGGCTAGCTACTTAGTTTCATTATTGTTTATATGTACCTCCAAAAAAGTTGGTGATTTAATTGATATAGTTTTAAATCAAGGAAAATAAATAAATTTACAAATAAAATTTCTTATTTAAATTTCCGACAGATTAAACCATCGAAATTTAAAAAAAAAATCGACTAGATCAAATTTCCTACGGGAGCCCCGTCGGAAAATTCGTCAGGAAATTCTCCTGTCGAAAACATTTCCGACGGATCTACCCATCGGAAAAAAACCCCGTCGGAAAGTTTTGTCACGACCATTTTTCCAACGGATTTCACCAAAAAGACCGTCAGAAAATGTCGTTTTTCTTGTAGTGCACGCGCTCACATATAACTTTTTTTTTTGTGTTGTATATATTTGTAGTCTAGCAGAGGAGACTTTTCGTTAGAAACATAGTCCATAACAAAAAAGAACAGCCAGTAATATACACGGGGAGAGAAAAAATATCACCCTCTACAACTATGTCATATGTTACCTGTGTTACTAATCCTTACATTATGTTGAAAGTGAAGGACCGGGTTCTTCTTATATTTTACTCTATTTGATGTTTTGGCTGTGCCTAATTCTATCATAATTTTATTATAAAGATACTAAACTTTACAGGTAACCCAACTTTATATCTATATCTATTATCTTAAAATAGTTTATATTTAAGCATCATTTTAACTTTTTTTTTATTTTTTATTTTCAATTAGAATTTCAATATCCTCTATATATCCTAATGAAAATGCACTTTGTAACAACTAACTAATTTGATTTTGTACCCAAGGTGATTGGGCCAAGTGGTAGTGACTAGCGACTCCCAGTGGCGAGACTCAAGTTCGAATTCTACCGGAGACAACATACTGAGAAGGACCTATACCATTTGCCCTCTTCGGTCCGAAGTGTGAACACGAAGCCTAGTACATAAAAAAAATATTTAATTTTTTAGGATGGGACTGAAATTTTTTTCAGGATTAGAAGAGACGTAAATTTGAAGAAGCTTAAGAATATTTATTGTGACAGATGCGCAATTACGAATATTTATTGTGACAGATGCGCAATGAATTTGATATATATTGTATTCTTGTTTGATGGACGTCGTCTCCAAGGGAAGCAAACTCTAGATGAAGTAATCTATTATTTCTCTTCATTATTATTTTGGAATATAGGTAAATAAGTTATAATTTTATTCTTTAAAGCTGAAAATGGAGGACGGGAATGAAATTGATGCACTGCTGCATCAGATTGGAGGACAAATGCTTAACAAATAGAGACATATCACAGGAAGGATTGTGGGCTGTCATAATACCCCTAAGAATAACTTTAGTGTGTGTGTGTATATATATATATATGCGCGGCTGCAGGTTCAATAGTGTAATAATTGATGTTTGATCTGTTATGTCATTTGATTATTGATACCTAATTTTCATGTCAAAACCTAGTTGACACTTTTTTGTCCAATTATGAATGCTTATGATTAAAAGTTAATTTTGTACTCACTTGACCATTATGGCTTAATAATTACTCCCTCTGCGGAAGAGGAGGCATCTCCAGCGGTCGCGTGGGGTGGGGCGCAGGGCACAGTCCCTGTGCCCAGCCCGGGGCCGCGTGGCCGGGTTTGAGAAGACTTTAAAACATTCATCAATTAGTTCATAAGGACCACCATTGTATAACCATTCATCAACGGATGTTGCTTCCAAAATGGATAAAAGTCCAAACTGATAACGGCAGAAGTAGGAATAATGGCACCTGAGATAATATTGTTTCCGTAAAGTAGAGATCCAGAAACACGTTCACGAATACCATCAATATCTACTGGAGGAGCGGTAATGAAGGCGATAATAAACACAGAAGTTGCGATCAATAATAAGGTAGGGATCATCAAAACACCAAACCATCGGATGTTAAGACAATTTTCAGTACTAGTTATCCAGTTACAGAAACGACCCCACAGGCTTTCGCTTTCGCGTCTCAAAAATTGCAGTCATGGTAAAATCTTGGTTTATTTAATTATCAAATATCAGGGACTCCCAAGCACACAAATTTTCTATACTATAAATCGAAATAGAAAATGGAAGACTTGTTATTCAATAGTATAACATGACTTATATGCTCGTGTCAACCAATCCCAATAACTATCTAAACTATCTAGATGAATTTTCATTTAATGAAATGGATTAGAAAAAGAAAATATGTATTTCTATACATAACTTAGAATTTTGATATGACAGTGGGTTGCTCGGGATCCGAACTTAGAAACAGGTTCACGAATACCATCAATATCTACGGGAGGAGCGACAATAAAGGCAATAATGAACACAGAAGTTGCGGTCACTAATAAGGTAGGGATCATCAAAACACCAAATCATCCGATGTAAAGACAGTTTTCGGTACTAGTTATCCAGTTACAGAAGCGACCCCACAGGCTTTCGCTTTCGCGTCTCTCTAAAATTGCAGTCATGGTAAAATCTTAGTTTATTTAATTATCAAATATCAGGGACTCCCAAGCACACAAATTTTCTATACTATAAATCGAAATAGTAAATGGAACACTTGTTATTCAACAGTATAACATGACTTATATGCTCGTGTCAACCAATCCCAATAACTATCTAAACTATATAGATGAATTTTCATTTAATGAAATGGATTAGAAAAAGAAAATATGTATTTCTATACATAACGTAGAATTTCGATATGACAGTGGGTTGCCCGGGATTCGAATCCGGAGCTAGTCGGATGGAGTAGATAATTTCTTTGTTATGTTAGTTAAATAAAGAAAAATCCCTCCCCAAGCCGTGCTTGCATTATTCATTGCACACGGCTTTCCCTATGTATACATCATTTCCTATTCAACTTTCTCAGAAAAAAGGGGTGACATTATCAAAAGTAAAAGATTTGTTCTTTCTTGATAGTTACATACTTTATTGGTGGATAAGAACATACTCTGGATCGAAATCGTGGGGAGTACTTCTTAATCTTTCTACAAACTTAAAGCCCTAATTCAAATTCTTTTTTTTAATAAATATCCTGGTGGATAATTTACAGAATCTCCATTACTAATCTTTCTTGACTCGAAGTTCCACTAACTTTTGCTTCGACTGATTCTTCCTCGTCAATTTGATCTTCTTCTTCTTCACGTTTTACTCCATCATCATCGACCAAGTACTTTCCACACTTGGAGACACTTTTATGTTCAATGAGAACCTCTGTTCGTGATCTTTTGGATAAGCATCGTCTAACGTCATCATCTTCATCTTCCGAATAAAAAAGCAGTATACATATTTCTTTTCTACTCATTTGGAAAATATTAAAGACGAATCTCACTCGATGAAAAATTAAAATACATGCTCCTACTTATTTGTGTTGTGGTCTATGGATCGTCTGCATTCCCAAAACACCCAATACGAGCCTAGTTTTAATCCTGCTACAAAACACCCAAGGCCTCCAGTGTGTATATATATATCTATATATATATATATATACTAAAGTTTTATTTGATTTTTGGCTTTCTTGTATTACACAAATCATCTGATGAGCAGTTTTATTTGATTTTTGGCTTTCTTATATTACACAAATTAGTTTTATTTCCCATCCAATATGTGAGATAAACCTTAGGTGATTTGAAAAATATTTTTTCTATGAAATGAGCTATTTCGGTTGAGGTTAGTCATGATAATTCTTTTGATAAAACCTTTTTTACTAGATAAAATATTCTATTATAGAAAAAAACTTGATTTTGAAAATTTTTGAATATACACTGGAGGCATTGGGCGTGTGTAGCAGGATTAAAACTAGGTTTGTATTGGGCGTTTTGGGAATGCATACGATCCATAGACCATAACACAATTAAGTAGGAGCATCTATTTTAATTTTTCAACGAGTGAGATTCATCTTTAATATTTTTCAAATGAGTAGGAAAGAAACAGGTATATTGCTTTTTGTATAAATTCTTGGCTTGATTTTTTGTAAATTTTCAGGATTTTTCAGAATATCAAACAAACACATATTAAAAAAAAATATTTTGTATAAATTTCAGGTTTCTTTCAGTATTTGATTTTCAAATCTTACATTCCATTTATTTGACATTTAGCAATCATTTTTCAAAATCTATTTCTACTAAAACACAACAAAAACACATTTATTTCTAAAATGCACATTTTTGTAGAATTCTCTAAATTTTGAAACATTTAGGCCGTGATTGGTGAGGAAAACTGTGTTCAAATTAGAATAAACATTATATCTTTGAACCCAAAACTTTGGGAATAGCCATTTCGTGCCTTCCTATCTAAGGTTGAACTTTGACCATAGCTTGTGAATAATGAAACTATATTATTAGTCACAAAAACATCCTACTTTTCCCGCAAAACTTATAGTTACGTTGGATTTTTTTTCCGGAACTTCAATTATTTGCACTATCCACACTAAACTTACATTAGTGTTGCATTCTCTAGAACTCATTTCGATCATTTTTCCGGCCAAATAGTTCAGAGGGGGAAAGAGCAACATAAAATTTCAGGGGGGAAAGTGCAACAATGGTGTAAGTTCACGGAGAAAAGAGCAACTCGACTATAAGTTCAAGGAAAAGGTACAATTTCCTGGTTGAAGGTATAATTTTTGATTCTTTAATTAAGAAATTCACTTAATTATTCTTCAAATGATAATTATCAACTATAAATCCACAAATAAATATTGTCAAACTTTTTCTTTTAAAAATAATATTAAAAATTAAGAACTTGATGAATAATCCAATGCGAAACTTGCAAGGTGAACTTAAATATGAAAGTATAGTGTATATTCGATTATACCCATCTCTCACTTTATAATGTCTAAATAAATATAATGTATTCGTATCTATTTTATATTTGTTAATTGTTTCCTAAAGTTTTTATTTTTCTATATTATATATCTTATTACAAGTTTACATCATTTTTTAATTTCCATATCTTTTTGCATTTTGAGATATAAACAGTTGCAAAAAATGAGTTTTGCCCCTTCAACTTAAATCAACGTTGCATTTTCCCTCATAAACTTACACCTTTATTGCACTTTCCATCATGAACTTTTGTGTTGTACTTTTTCCCTGAATTCTTTGACCGGAAAAATGGTCGAAAAAGTGTTAGGGGGAAAAGTGGAGATTTCTCTAGTCACAATATAATATTCTTAAAACTATATAATTATTTTATTAATATTTTTGTTTTGTAAATCATTCACTAAACAAACCTTACATGTAACAAAATTGTTAAAGGTTATAATTGGATCTTGAACTTTTATGAGGAAAAGAGGTCAAAAAATCAAATAATATAAAAAAACTCTAGTATTTGAAAGAAAAAAACAACACATTCCAAGAATTTGTTCTACAATCTAGATATAATGTTTAGTATGTTATCAACTCAATTATTGAATAGTATGTTTATTTTTTATTCATGGTGGTATGGGCCTGTTTGTTTGGTATTTTTTCAAAAAAAATTGTATTTCAGAAATGTCAAACAAACATGGTTTTTAATTTTTGAAATAATTTTTTCATCTCTTAATTTTCTCAAACAAATACCAATTTTTTTGTTTTTAAATAAAACATATACAAACTCTACTCTGATTTGACATAAAGTAGCATATCTCTTACACAATTTATCTAACATAATAAACATGATTTGACATAAAGTCTTACACATCTTACATCTACAATCTCACTCTTCCAAAAATAACGATCTACACCTATTTTATTTCCCAAACCACTCTCTCAGAACTCAAACAAACAAAATTACGCAAATCCAAATTATTTCACAAACATCAACTACTCTCCCAAACACTTTTCCAAACACCAAATAAATAGACCTATATGCTGTGAAATTGATACGTACATGCCAATTTGTGTTTTACTGTTTCGAGTTACCATATTGTAGACATAATTTGAAATGCTTTTTCTTGTAGATGTCTCATCATTTTGAATTATTTACAGCAGCAAATAAATGGCGGAATGGTTGCACGATGTAAGAAATTGATTCGGAACGATTCATTTGATGCTGGTCTTGAGAGCACAACTCTCAGGCCTTAGTTTTATGACACGTTTTAATTTATGAAATTAGAAGAAAAGATTGATAGATTAATAGATAATATACAAAATCTTCAAAAAGTTTTAGAACAAATAAACAAAACAATTCCGGTTTTCCAAGATACATATGAAAAATATAATCACTATTTAAACTCTTTACCCGAAATACAAACAAATACATCATATTCTGAAAATAGTTTATTTGGTTCTCAAAAACCATTAGAAACATACGAAGTTCCCCAATCAAAACATCTTTGTACTCAAGGAAAAGGTTTTCCACATTTATTCCACACTTTCCATCCGCAATTAAATAATATATCAGACATGCTTGTAGAAATACTTCACAATCAAAATACTGGTAATTACGAAATAAATAAAAAACAAACCTTAGAAATTATCCCAAGGGAAGAAAATACTTTGGAAAATCTGAAAAAGACTATAGAAAACCTTGAAATGATAATATATCAAAAAGACCAAATACAAGGAAAATATTCTAAATCTCCCCCAAGAAAAGGATTTAAAATGCCCAATAAGCTAGAATATATATGGCGAAAACAATAGAAGAGACTTTATAAGAACTTAGACATATGTTAAGCTCGCTAAGCTTAATGAATAAAGAAACAACTTCAGACATAGAAGAAGCATATCCTATACAAGAAAATGAAGATGCCATCTTTGAATATACACCATCTGAGACAGATGAAGAATATGTAGGAATGGAAGACATTAGAAATCCAAAAACGGAAGATCAACCAGAATCTAGTAATCAGGAAAATAGATATTCGGCGCCACATAGAGCTGATGCAGGAAATATACCACCTTTAGGATCAAATTTTTATCCTTTTAGTCAAAACTATATACCAAGTAAACCAGGAAGTAGAAACCCCTGGAAAAAGGTTCCAGTAAAATGGCAACCTATACATGGAAATATGAATCAAGAAAACATTCTTAATCTAGACTGTGTAGATAATGAAAAGGAAATGCTGACCTACTGGACCAACCAAATAGGGCTAATAATACAAACAACAGATGAATTCTCCAACTCTTCTGTTCTCGATATATTCACATTCGTATTACATAAAACCACTGGAAATGTTTTACGAATGCTGCAAAATTATACAAACGAAGACGTACAAAATAATTTTAATGCTGATACACAACTACACATGTTTAAAAACATTGCGAAAGCAATATATGCATATTTTATAGGAGATTTACAAAAAGAAAATACCTTCATAGGATTGCATGAAACAGAAGAAGCAAAACGCCATTTGCATAATATGGATATATGTAATATGTGCTATTTTGAAAACTATTACTGTGAATTTCTTGAACATCTAACTAAAATACCTATACTCGAACAATCCCCGTTTATAGATATATTCTTTGCTAAACTACCTTACCCCATAGGAATAGAGTGTAATAAAAAATATAAGGAAGAAGTCCCAGAAACCCATAGAACAATAGGAGCTGCCAGAACTATAGTCCGAAAATATACAACAGAACAATGTATACTAAAGAAACGATCCATGGCCATGAAACCTTTAACTAAACTTTGTTGTTCAGAAGACTACCTACCACAAAAATATGGCTGTAGGAAGGAATACAGAAAGAAACATAGACGAAAAATATGGAAAAAACGAAATAAATATTGGATAAATAATAATAAATCCTATTTTAAGAAAAATAAACATAGGTTTTTTAAAAGGAAACCCTTTCATAAAAATATAAAGAAAAATAAATACTGTCCTGAAGGAAAAAAGAAGTGCACTTGTTGGCTATGTAAAGAAGAAGGACACTATGCAAATGAATGCCCAAAAAGACAAAATAAAAAAGAACATCAAGTTAAACTATTACAGTTTGCGTATACAAATAAATTAGAACCATTAGAAGACTCGGACTATGAATCAGACATAGACTGGTACGAACTAGTTTCAGAAATAGAAGATGAGGACATAGAATACCCTGATAGTGATGCCTAGTCAGAATTCTACCTTTATAAAAATTCAGATTAACAAAACCTGCATATATGCTTTAATTGATACAGGTGCAAGTTTATGTCTTGCTTCGCCAAAGTTAAACTGTTTTAAATGGGAAAAACTAAAAACACCTATACGGGTTATGATAGCAAACGCATCTCATTACTACATTTGGGAAGTAGTGAGAATGCAAACAATTTTTATACAACAATACGCTTTTACTATCCCAACTATTTATAAACATAAAACAGGTTTACCTTTCATTATAGGAAATAATTTTCTTAAACTATACGCACCATTTGTACAAACTATTTCTACAATTTCTCTTACTGCACCTTTTCGAAGTAAGTATAAACAAAGAAAGCAACAGATTGTTATCCCTATAGAAAAAGAGCTAAACACAAAGAAACTTATAGACAAAATTTCAGAACTTGTCTATCAAATTACTTTATACACATCCAATTTAGAAAAAGAAATTGATGAAATACTTGAATCTACTTCTAGTGAAAATCCTTTAGATATGAAAAATACAAATACCATGCTTGTGGAAATAAAACTAAAGGATCCTTCTCAAGAGGTAAATGTCAAAAACAATATTCCTTACTCTCAGAAGGATATAAATGAATTCAAAGAAGAATGTTCAAAACTTTTAGAAAAAGGAATTATTTCTGAAAGTCATTCACCACACGCAGCACCTGCTTTTTATGTCGAAAATCATAATGAAATAAAGCGTGGCCAGAGAAGAATGGTTATAAACTACAAAAAAATGAATGAAGCAACTATTGGTGACGCCTACAAGCTCCCAAGAATTGACTTTATAAAAACAAAACTCAAAGGACAAAAATGGTTTAGTACTCTCGATGCTAAATCTGGTTATTGGCAGATTAGACTACATGACAGTACCAAACCTTTAACTGCTTTTACATGTCCACCCCAAAAACATTTTCAATGGAATGTTTTGCCTTTTGGCTTAAAACAAGCTCCGGGAATATATCAAAGATTTATGGATAAAAACCTGGAAGGATTAGAAACTATATGTCTTGCCTACATCGATGATGTCATCATCTTTAGTAATCAGGACAAGGAAGATCATTTGAAAAAACTTAAACTTGTTTTGCTTAGATGCAGAGAAAAAGGTTTAATCCTTTCAAAAAGAAAAGCACAGCTTTGTAAAAATAAAATTGATTTTCTTGGAAATACATTTGATTCAGAAGGAAACATGGTTATTCAACCAAACGTTTTAGAAAAATTAAATAATTTTCCAGATAAATTAGAAGATCGAAAACAAATACAAAGATTTTTAGGATGCCTAAATTATATTTCTGATCAAGGCTATCTTAACAATCTTGCTATACAAAGGAAAACACTTCAGAAAAAACTCTCTACCAAAGTTCAATGGACTTGGACCGAGACAGATACACTAATGGTAAAAACCATTAAGGAACGGTGTCAAAACCTTCCACAACTATACAATCCGCAAGAAAATGATTTCATCATTCTCGAAACGGATGCATCAAAAGATACATGGGCTGCCGTTATGCTAGCAATACCAGCTACAGAGTATAACACTCTCTCACATATGCCCAATGGACAAAAACATACGCTTTCAGCAAAAGCACAAAAATATATACGCCTGTGCAAATATGTTTCAGGCACTTTTACACAATGTCAACTAAATTATACGGTTCATGAAAAAGAAACACTAGCATTATATAATGCTTTGAAAAAATGGAAGATCGAATTGCTACCACGAAAATTCGAAGTCAGAACAGATTCAAAATACTTAACATATTTTTGCAAAACCAAAATTGCAGATAGTTCAAACCAAGGAAGACTGATACGCTGGCAATTGGAATTAACAAGATACAATTTTCATATTGTACACCGTGCAGGAAAAGACAACGTACTTGCAGACACCCTTACAAGAGAATGGAAGCCATGATCTCTCTCTTTTGTAAACAAATACAAGAGATTAAGGATGAACAAAAACGAACAGAACAACTCATTCAAAAGGAGATTCAGAATTTTACAGCAGCCAAGGAGAAACAATTAGCAGAAACTGCTAAAGAAGCAGCTACAAAAGTACACGAGCTTGAGACTAATCTAAATATGCTTTGTACCACACTTAAAATCCAACTCCCATCAGAGTTTAGCAGCCAAAACGTGGTGGATCCATTACCCACAAATCTCCCATCACCACCATCTCTTACAAAAAATGACAAACCAATCCAATATCAAACCCCGATGCCAAAAATACTTTCTGAAAAAGAACAAGTAGAAAAACCAAACAAAAAGAAATGGTATACCATGTTTAATGGATCGATGAAGGGAATATACGATGAATGGAGTAAGATAGCTCCATTTATCACAAAAGGAAGTATACACCAATCTTTTCATACCATTGAAGAAGCAAAAGCTGCTCTAGCACAATACGACTTAAGTCACTATAAGCAGGCCTTAATACACACAGAAAAGGCTTCGCCATCAAAGGTCGTCTTGGGAAGAATACCCTCTATAAAGAACCCTCTTGACAATATTCCTACAAAAGAAGAAAAAGATAAGGAATATGAAGAACAGAATACAATAAAGAGAGAAAGATTCGAAGAACTCTTAAATAAACTCGAAAAATATGATCCAGCAAAAGATAAAGAAAAAAGATTTTATCCGGTTTATAGATATGGACCAAAGGCAGTCTTGGTAGAAGGAGTAGACCCGATATTAGCATACCAATTCTTTTTATACGGTTTGGTGGATATCATGTACCTCCAAACTACAACAATGCTTCAGAAATTCCCAGGAAATATACGAAAAAGTATCTCAGAATACTTTTCCAACATTGGGAAGAATGGACTAAGAGAAGTCGTGGTAAAATGCCATCTGACATATCCTACTTTTGAAGACAATATAACTCCAAGCTTCGGGTTAATAAAATTGGTCACCAGTAATGGAGAATACCCAGCAATAGAAGCAGTGGAAAATATAAACACGACTCAACAGGAAGAAGCCGTAGCTTGGCAGCTGATACAAATACACAATCTAATACACGAGTTATATCAAAAGAAGACATTCCGAATAAACCTGAAAGGGAAAAATCATCTGATATACGGAATGTCTCAAAAGGCGCTACGAGAAACTCATTGGGATTACATCTATGAACATCATCAGAAAATACTCAAAATAGAAGAATCACAGTTATCAACACTTGCAGAAAAAACAAAAAGAGTCTTACATGAAGAAATGAAAAACATGGAGGTCCATAGTTGCAAATATTGTAAGAAGAAGAAGGATGTCAGCAGTAACGAAAAAGAATACAAGGATGCCTACGCAACAAGTGACGAAGAAAGTAGTGATTCATCACCAATAATTGAAGACAACGCATAAAGATGTAGAACCCACTTAAAACGTCGGCAAAAGGAGAACCATTCCTTTCCCCGGCACTTTTATAATAGTATTGTCCTTTAATTTTCAATCAAAATCTCTGCCTATATAAAGAGATCAGATGTAATCTTTTAAAGTAAGAGTGAATTAAGTGATTTTTCTATCATCTTTCTTAAAATGAAAGTCTTACTCTTCCAGAATGTCGATCGTGCTATTGAGAGTTAGCATACTTCATCTCCATCCTAGAATCTAACTGATTCTGCAGAATAGCCTTCTGTGACAGGTAATATATTCATATACTTTTATATACTTATAAATTTCTTATAACGATTAGTTAAAATGAATGATTTGCATGAATTTCAGAATATACATGTCAATACAACTTTTCACACTAGATCTCTTCAATACCATTTAGTTGGAATCGTAAACAACAATCTAATACCAGTTCTAATAGATACAGGAGCTATATGGTCTCATATTCATGAATACTTAGCTACAGAAATTAGAAAAATGAATTCCGAAACATATATAATGCGAAATGGAAAAGAGACATTTATAGAAAAAACAGGAAAAGTAGAAATAACTCTAGAAAATAACCTCACTATCTGTACACGAATTCATATAGATAATGAATCTGCACACGAGATAATTTTAGGAATGGATTTTTTAGATTCCTTAGAAAACTTTGTTCTCACCCGAGAATATTTAGAAATAAAATTCCAAAATACAGTTCGAAGAATACCAAGAATAAAATTATCTGAGTCCCAGCTAAAATCCCAGATATGAGTTCATCAGAAATCAGAAATATAGAGAACATTTCAAACGAAATAGAACAGTTAGAATCAAAAGAAGTTTCTGAAGGATACGGGAGTTTCGCCCAAGATATAGTTGTTGGATAAAGATGAAGATGAAGGCACTAAAGAAAGTTTGATAAGGGAGGTTTTGATGCATTCCAAAACTTCATATATTGGCTAAGTATGGAGTAACTTAGCTGATAAACTTATCAAGGAATTTTGACTAAGTAATGAAGACATCAGAAGAGTCAAAGTTTCAAGGTCCAAGACTTCTGATCTGCTGAAGTAAAGTTATCAGACTAGTGAAGATCAGCCGACTCAAATCAGATTTGTTCAAGTTTGAGATCAGCCGAGTTCGCCATCAGACTTATACTTTCGTCAGCCAAGTGAAGAAGATCATGAAGTGTTCCCAACGGTAATAAATGCCCCTTGGTGTAATAAATGCTGAAGTACGAGGATATTTAAGACAAATGATTGAAGAAAAGCTTCGCATCAGCCGAGTGCATTTAATGCTGCATTTAATGCTGCCTGCAGAATAGTACTGTTTACAGTACGGACAGACTGCAAAAGAGCCGTTCACGGATTTTAAGGACCAGTACTCGAGGAATTTGAATCCTGTCTCTCTTCAACGGACACTTTTCAAATCCTCAAGTATAAATAGCTGAAAGAGACGAAGAAGAAACAAGCAACACACTTTCTGAGAGAAATTTCCGAAGCAAAATTCTTTAAGTCTCAAGAACAGCTCACTCATCAGCTGAGTCATTTGTTGACGAAAGCAGAGTTGAAGAATCAAGAAAAATACATCTTCTGAGTGATTTTGTAAACAAGAGTGTTGTGCGAAGTTGTGATCCATCTTTGTGAGTGATCAAACTTCAGAGGATAGGTTTTCTGTGTGATTTCCTATTGCGAACTTGTGGTCGTTTCATTTGTTGTTCGACGCAAGCAGAGTATACTGTAAACTTTGTGATTATAGTATAACCCAAGATCTGAGTGACTTGGAAGAGTGGACTAAAGGATATTCAAATCCATATAACCACTATAAAAATTGATTGTGTTTTTACATTGCTTTTAAACTTGCATATTTCCTGATTGCATAAAAACACGTTAAGTTAACTGTTTGAAAAGAAGTTAAAAGGAGTTTATAAAACTGGGGAAACATTTTTCAAACTGCTCAGATTACTTGTGAAAAACACTTTGAAAATCCGCTGCAAGTACTCTAAGTATTAAAACTGATTTCTGCAAAATCAGCTAAGTAACTATCAGACGAGTGGTCAACAAGACTGTTTAAAGATTTGTTCACGAACAGAATTGTAACTTACTAATCTGATCAGCTTAGTCTGTTCAGTAAGAGTAAAGTTTTAAAGTTAAATCTGAAGAAAATTTTTAAAGAGGTTTATTCACCCCCCCCCCCTCTAAACCTCTTCTGACCACTTGGGACCAACAAGTGGTATCAGAGCAGGTGGTTCATTAGAATCAGCTGCCTGATCAACGAGCTTGATCCGAGTGTTTTTCAAAGGTTTTCAAAAACTTTTCAAAAGAGCATTTTTTTTGAAAAACAAAAAGCTTTTGAAAAATGGATTGTATCAGCCATGTTCCCCACATTGCTGGTATGTCCTTTGAGGACTGGAAAATCAGAATGGAGATTTTCCTTGCTGCCTACAATGACAACATGCATACATGTATCATTAAAGGTCCATTCAAATTTACCAAGACCATCATCGTAGATGAAGCTCAAATAGTGGTGGAAAAAGACTTAACAGAAATGACAGCAGAAGAAATAAAGCTGTTCAACCTGGACAAAGTCGGAAGATTCATCATGACCAAAGCCCTGGATAATGATCGGTTTGACAAAGTCAAGCATTGCAAAACTGCAAAGGAGATGTGGGATAAGGTTCGTGACATGAGTGAAGGCAATGATGCTATTAAAGAGCATCAGCTCAGTGTTGCCTTGGAGAAGCTGGACAACTTCAAGATGAAGTCTGGAGAAACCATTGATCAGATGGACACCAGATTCACCAGGACTCTGAATGAAGTTTTGAAGCTGGGAAAGACTTTCACTGACAAAGAGATTTCTGTCAGAGTACTGAAGGCTCTACCTCCCAAGTTCAACATGAAGGTGACAGCAATGGAAGAATCAAGAGATCTGGGCAAGATTTCTCTTACAGAGCTGTTCTCCGCACTCAAGGCTTATGAGTATAAACTGCCAAGGATGGGAATTGAAGAAACCTCAACTTCAGGACCCACAGCTGCACTGGTTGCTGCTGAAAATCAAAGAAGACCGGCTCAAAGAAATGCTGAAGTGGACTCATCTGATGAAGCCACTCTACTCAACAAAAAGGAGTACACTGCTGGAGATGTTGCACTGTTGATGAACAACTTCAAGAAGTTCTACAAGAGAAAGATGAAAAACAAATACAACAATGCTTCTACTTCTAAACCTAATTTTTCTTCTCAGGATAAGGATGATTATAAATCAAAACTGATGTGTTACAACTGCAGGAAATTGGGACACTTCATAAGAGACTGCCCATATCCAAAAGCAGAGAAGTACACTGAGGAAGAGAAGAAAATGAGAAAAGAAAGAAAGCATCAGAGAGGCAAGGCTATGATGGCTGAAGCAGAAAAGCTGACTGCTGTCTACTCATCTGATTCAGATTCTGACTCGTCTGACGAAGAATCGTCTGATGAAGAAAAACCTGCTCTCCTGTGCCTGATGGCAAAGGACTCTGATGACTCTGAGGATGAGGTAACTCCTCTTAATGATGAATTATTTAATTCATTTGAACAAATGATGCTTAACAATACTGGTATTGCTGAAGCATATAAAAAGCTTAAGGAAGAGATGATCCTGCTAAAAGAGCAAAATAGTTCACTGAAACTCCTAGCTGAAAAGCCAAGGGAATCAGCTGAATATAAACAGCTTGAGCAAGAGCATGAATCTCTGAAAGCTGAATGTGAGGTATATAAAGGAAAAATCATGGAACTTGAGAAAATTATTGAGTCTCATGATAAGTCTATTGTTGCATCCATGCATATACCTAAGAAACAGGAGACACCTTTAGAAAAGGATAAACTAGAGTTGAACCATACTGAAAAATTCATATCAGCTGACAATAGTAAGGTCATTCTGTATGTTCAAACTTCTAAACCTACCTCATCTGAGAAAGTGGTAAAGGAGAAGAAATCTCCTAAGGCTAAAAAGAGCAAAGAGCCTAGTGTAGGAAATCAGACTAGTAAGACCAAACAGCAGAGTCCTAAGAAGTCTGCTGATAAAGCTAAAGTCAATCAGACTAGTGGTAAAACTAAGTCAAAAACAAATGAGCAAGCATCTAGTAAACCAAAGAAGCATAAGAACAAGAAAAATCAAAATGCTTGGTATGGAAATGAGTCATATTATGTGCAACCTGCTGCATATCATCCTATGTATCATGCACCTCAATTTCCTAGTTACTATGCACCTTACCCTGCTCATCCAATGCATGCATATCCTGCATATCATGCACCTTACCCTGCTTATGAACATTATTCATATCATACTGATCATCAACATGACTTATCTGATAACTATGATAAAAATGAAACTGTTCATGCTCCTAAAACTCAGAAACCTAAGAAGCCTAAGACTTCAACATCTTGGGTTGTCAAGGGTGGAACTAATCCTTCAGGACCCTCTCAATAAGGGTACCTAAAACAATTTTATTTTTGTTTTGTAGGTTAGGATTAGGAGTAGGAGTAAAGTAGAGAAGATTTGGTACTTGGACAGTGGATGTTCAAGGCACATGTGTGGAAACATACATGAGTTGACTGATGCAGTTGCTGTGGATGGTCCAAAAGTCACTTTTGGAGACAGCAAAGAAGGCAAGATTAAAGCTAAAGGAAGATTAATCAAGGGAAACATAGAGATATCTGACGTCTCCTATGTTAAAGGCCTAAAATATAATCTGCTGAGCATAAGTCAATTTTGTGATAAGGGATATTCAGTCATTTTCTCAACAGATAAGTGCTACGTTGAACAGATTGGTACAAAGAAGGTAATTTTATCTGGAAGACGACAAGGAAATATCTATATAGTCGACTGGAATTCTGTTGACAAGAATTCAAGTGTTTGTTTGGTGGCATCTGCACCAAGTGAAGTCAGTTGGCTATGGCACAAGAGGATGAATCATTTAAACTTCAAGACCATAAACAGATTAATCAAGAATGATTTGGTGGAAGGGATTCCAAAAGCAGTCATGAGCAAAGACAAGCTCTGTGATGCATGTCAGAAGGGTAAACAAATCAAGTCATCATTCAAAGAAAAGAAGCACCAATCTTCTGGAAGAATATTGGAGCTGTTGCATATGGACTTATTTGGACCCATTGATCCAGTCAGCAATGGTGGAAAGAAATACTGCCTAGCTGTTGTGGATGACTATTCAAGATATACTTGGGTGATTTTCATGAAGAAGAAAAGTGAAACCAAGGAACATCTTACAAATCTGATGGAACTGATCCAGAATGAGAAGAGTATCAAAATATTGAAGATCAGATCAGATAGAGGGACAGAGTTTACAAACTCTACTGTTGAAGAGTATTGTAATATCAAGGGAATACATCATGAGTATTCTGCTGCAAGAACCCCTCAACAGAATGGTGTTGCTGAAAGGAGAAACAGAACACTAAAAGAAGCTGTCAGAACCATGATAGCTGAAGCTAAGCTGCCACAAAGATTCTGGGCAGAAGCAACAAACACAGCATGTTTTACCCAAAACAGATGTATGATCAACAAAAATCAGAACAAGACTCCATATGAAGTTTGGAACAACAGAAAACCAAACATTCATTATTTTAAGATTTTTGGTTGTAAATGTTTTGTATTGAATAATGGGAAAAATCACCTTGCTGCATTTGCAGAAAAGGCTGATGAAGCTGTTTTTGTAGGATACTCATCTGTTAGTAAGGCTTATAGAGTTTTTAACAAAAGAACATTACTAATAGAAGAATCTATCCATGTAGTATTTGATGAGCCAAGTCAATCTTCTGAAAAGAATCAAAGTGTAAATCAAGATCTGTCTGCTGATTTACAGAAGTTAGACGTTGGAAGAAATGAAGAATATGTTCCCATCATACTACCTAATCTAAGTTCAGCTGCTAACTCAAGTGCTGTTCATAATCACAGTGCTGATTGTCTAACAGACGAGTTGCTAACAGCTGACAGACCAGAGAATGTTCAACAGACTACTACTGGAACTCCAACGGTAGTGTTGCAAGATCATAACAGAGGACAACATCCTGATTTGCAACCTGATCTCAGATGGCTCAAGAATCACCCTCCTGAATTAGTTATTGGTGATCCTTTAGATAGAGTGAAAACAAGAAGAGCTGCTGCACAAGATGCGATGTTTGTCACATTTCTATCTCAAATAGAGCCCAAACAAATTGAAGAAGCTCTCAATGACTCCTTCTGGATAGAAGCCATGCAAGAAGAGTTGAATCAATTTGAAAGGAATGAAGTCTGGTACTTAGTTCCTAGACCAAGTCATCAAAGAGTAATTGGCACTAAGTGGGTATTCAGAAATAAGATGAATGAAGATGGTGTTGTCACCAGAAACAAAGCAAGACTAGTGGCCAAGGGTTATTGTCAAGAAGAAGGAATTGACTTTGATGAAACTTTTGCACCAGTAGCAAGACTTGAAGCAATCAGACTGTTTCTTGCCTATGCTGCTCACAAGAACTTCACTGTCTATCAGATGGATGTGAAGTCTGCTTTTCTCAATGGAGAATTGCAAGAAGAAGTATATGTTGAACAACCTCCTGGATTTGAAGTCTATCAAGAAGAGGACAAAGTATATCGTCTGAAGAAAGCCCTTTATGGACTGAAACAGGCTCCAAGAGCATGGTATGATACCCTATCTGATTTTCTTTTAATTAAAGGATTTCGAAAAGGTAAGGTAGATAAAATCTTGTTCACAATTGAGTGGGAAAATCATATATTACTTGTGCAAATATATGTGGACGATATTATTTTTGGTTCAACTAACCAACAGATGTGTGATAAGTTCTCCAAGCTGATGCAGAATAAGTTTGAAATGAGCATGATGGGTGAACTTAACTATTTTCTTGGATTGCAAGTTAGACAGTTGCCTGATGGGATATTCATCAGCCAAGCAAAATACACAAGAGATCTGTTCAAGAAATTTGGTATGGAAACTAGCTCAACAGCTACCATTCCTATGTCTACAAGTCTTCGTTTGGATAAAGATGAAGATGGAAAATCAGTGGACATAACCAAATATAGAGGCATTATTGGTTCATTGTTGTATCTAACAGCAAGCAGACCTGACATAATGTACTCAGTTGGAGTCTGTGCAAGATTCCAATCAAACCCCAAAGAATCTCATCTCTTAGCTGCCAAGAGGATATTGAAGTATGTTAAAGGCACTCAAGAATTGGGATTGTGGTATCCTAGAGAATCTGGATTTGAACTAGTTGGCTATTCAGATTCAGACCTTGCTGGCTGCAAGATTGACAGAAAGAGCACAACAGGTGCCTGTCAGTTCTTAGGCAGTCGTCTGATCTCATGGATGAGTAAGAAGCAAACCTCAGTTTCTATATCTACTGCTGAAGCTGAATATATAGCTGCTGGAGCTTGCTGTGCACAGATACTTTGGTTGAAACATCAACTAGAAGACTACAACATCAAGATCAGTGGAATTCCAATCTACTGTGACAATACAAGTGCAATTTCACTTACTCAGAACACTACAAGTCATTCAAGGACTAAGCATATTGAGATCAAACATCATTTCATTAGAGATCATGTGGAAAAAGGCAATGTAATGATTGAGTATGTTCATACTGATAATCAGATTGCTGATATCTTCACCAAACCTCTAAGTGAAGTAAGGTTCTCAACTCTAAGAGTTGAGCTAGGACTACTTAATTTGGAAGCATAAGCTGAGGGGGAACTCATCAGAAAACTGGAGTTCAACAGCTTAGTAATTCGTTATTATCTTCAAGGATTAACTCTCAACAGACTAGTTAACTCATGAATTCTTAAACTCAGGGGGAACGTGTAAGACTAGCGGTACTTCTGAATTAAAGATGAAATTTGTTAATGACAGTTAGTTGAAGTTATGTTTTCATCAGAAGACTCAACTATCGAAGATTGAAGTTATTTTATCTAGCTGGATTGACAAACAGCTGAGGAAGGTTATCAGCTATTGGCATTCTCTGATAACAGCATTGTCATCAGGACAGTAGTCCATCAGATAAGTATTTACGTTACTCATCTGATTACTTTAATAAAAGCGGAACTATTTAAAAACGTTTTATTCAAAACACGCTTTTACAAGTAAACAGTCGGGCGGTACATATTCCCGCTCCTCATTAAAATATCTTTTGAATTTGAAAGGTCGTAACTGACGCCGCACGATCAGCACTGACAGAAAAACGGATCTAACGGTTGGCAGATATCACGGAAACCGAAGAACCCCAACTCTATAAATCCTCATCTGATCAGTCGAGTAGCTCTTTACGCACCCTAAACTTTCAAAAGCAATTGTGAGAAAAACTTAAACAAGTTTTCTGCAAAAATCCTTTCCTTTTCACTAACTTTCAACAGATTGAAATGGCTGCTGAAGGTATGTTCTTAGATTATGAGTCCTATTATCAGTCTGGTACAAGTTTGATGAAAGAATTGTTGGAGAAATTCAAATCGGCACAGTTGGTAAATTTCATGGAGTACAATGAAGGAATAATCTGGACTGACCAGGTTATGGAGTATTACGGAACGGCAAAAGCTGACTACAACAAACTAGAAATCAAAGCGAAAGTGGGTGACAAATCTGTTGTCATCACTCCACAAGTTCTTCATGAACAGTTTGGTTTGCCCAAGTCTGGAAGACACGAAGTTACCGTACTGACTGAAGAGAAGCACCAACAGTTTTGGGCGATCTGCGCCAAGGAAGGAGAGATGTTGTCTGGCAACATCAGGAAGAAACAGCTGAAGGATGAATATCAGCGGATGGCTGATATGGTGTCTAAGCTGATTGAGAACTGTACTTTTTCTCTAGATGCTGTTACAATGAAGCGTTTCAGCATCATGGCTGCCGTATACTACGGGCTAGAAGTAAACTGGTCCATCATAATTTGGTATATACTTGCTGATTTTCTGGAAGTGAAGAAGGGAAAAGGCCCTTACACCAACCACAGAATCACTTTAAGTTACCTCTTATCAAAGTTGGGCTGTGTCATGACAAATGGGAAAGAAATTCACAAGTCCAAAGCAATGAACAAGTATCTACCTGTTCAGAAGAGGAAGGCTGATGAGCCTGAACGAGAAGAAGTTGAGGAACCAAAGGAGGTTCCTGCCAAAAGGCAAAAGAGATTAGTCAAAACAGCAAGTTTGGCTGTTGAGACTAAAAGGAAGAGGGCTGCTGATGAGCCCAAGAAGAAAGAATCTAAGCAGATGGAGAGAGTGACTTCTGCTGAGGCCACTAAGATTGTTGAGAACATAATTGCTGATGTAAGGACTGGATCCCCTGCATCACCATCAAAAACTCCATCAGCTGAGAGGCCTGCTGAGGATATTTCTCAAAGGACAAGAAGTCAACTGAGAAGTACAGCTGCTACCACTTACCGTGAAGGTAGAACAAAGAAGTCTGCTAGAAAGCAGATGACATTCATTGAAAAACCTACTGATCTGGAAAATGTAGCTAGGGAGGACCCTGAAGCTACTCAAAAGCCTATTGAATCAGTTGAGACTGTTGTGACTGACAAAGCTGATAAGCAACAGCCAAGTCAGGAAGCACCAACAGCTGAGGTTGCTCAACCTCAAGAAGATCCAGATGTTCAAATCATCCATCCTATAGCTGCTGCTCCCATATCATCTGCTGGACCAGCTCCTGTTGATAAAGGCAAAAGAAAGATAGTGATTAAGAGAAAGAAAATCACTAAAGCTGACAAAAGAGCAAGGGAAGAAGCTGAACAGAGGAAGCAGGATGAGCTTGAAGAGAAGAAAGCACTTGAGCTAAGCAAAGCTCAAGAAGCAAAGGATGAAGCCAGAAGACGCATGTCTGAAGCAGAAAGAAAAGCTGCTGAGGATGCTGAAATGGCTGCAGTGATTGAATTGAGCAAGGTTGATGCCTATGGACCTGTCCATGGAGGTGGCATCAAGATTGGTGAAGGGAAGGATGAAGAAGACAAGAAGAAAATATTGCTGCCTGCCCCCAAAACCAAGTCAAAAGACAAGTTTGAAGTCAGAAAAGCATTTGAGATAGTCTATGCTGATAAGGAGCTGTTCAAGAAGTTTGAAAAGTCTTTGGCTTACTATGATCAGAAGCTTATGTTGATGACTCTGTTCAACCAAGAAAAGCCAAGATATATTAGTTGGAGGGACAACAGGCTGAACAAGTCAATTACTGAACTTCAAGATATGAAGGAGTTAGCTGATGAAGAACGATGGGTTCTAAGTTGGCTGAAGACAAACTCCATCCAAAAGGCTCTTGATCCAAGCTATGTGAGAGATATCATGCATAGCTATGCAAAAGGCTTTGCATTGGAGGAAGCCAAGAAAATCAAGAGCACCTTGCCTGAAAAGAAGAAGAAGTCTGAAGATGCTGAGGAAAGAGCAATTAAGTTTGCTGTTATGACTGCCCTGAAGAGATGGGCTAAAAAGTCAAAGTATCAGCAAGGCTGTTCAAGTGATTTGCCACTACTGCCAAGTATCCAGCAAATCATTTTTGGCAAGGAAGTGCAACCGTTCTATGAAGTGCCAAAGGGGAATAATGCTTTTGTTAACCCCTGGATCATTGTGAGGCAAATCAGACAAACCACTTGCTTCAATGATGATGGCACTATCACCAACTTAGTCTATGATGATGTCACTGATGAGCCTAAAGCTGCGGACAAACCTGAAGTCAAGTCTGCTGATCAGACTGCTGACGAGCCTGCTGATCAAACTGAAGATAAGTCTGCTGCTGATCAGACTGCTGACAAGCCTGCTGATCAAATTGCTGATAAGTCTGCTGATCAGACTGAAGACAAGTCTGCTGAAAAGGCTGCTGATGATCCTCTGGCCATTGAGTGGAAGGCTACGGACTCTGGAAATCATCAAGACGAAAAGATGGAAGATATTCCTGTCCACCAGGAAATTGATGAAAGGGATGTAGCTGCTGCTTCTGCTTCATCAGGTGATAAGCACTCATCACTGATGGAAGCAATCCAGATGCTGATGGAAAACCAACTTAAGGAACTGGAAGACAAGCACAAGCAACAGCTATTAAAGGTCAAGGAGGAGCTGAAAGCAGAGTTGGCAGAAACCAACAGACTTCAGCTGGAAACTGTTCAAGGATCAACAGAAGAGATCATCAAAAAGGAGATCAACAGTATTCCAATTCCTCAAGACAACTCATTGCAGTTGATACACAGCTTAAGAGAACTGAACCAGAATGTGGAAGATGTGAAGGGTGATGTGAATCATCTTCACACTGCTTTAAAATCAGCTGAGCACAAGATTGCTGACTTAACTGCAACTTTCATTAAAGTCAGTCATGAAGAGAAGGAAATCAATCTGGGAATGTTGCAAGAAGTTGCAAAGGCTGCACAGGAAGTTCAAAATGAAATTGCAACTATCAACCTCAACATTGACTACTTCAATGATAAGACTGATGTCATCAGCACTGACATTCATCATCTCACAGCAAGTCACGACGTTGTTAATCAGAATCTGAAGGCTTTGTGTGCTGGAGTAAAGATTCCAACAGTTGCCCTCAACCCTGCTGTTGAAACTTCTACTGTCATCAGAGTTGATGATGACAAAAAGGGGGAAGATAAAAGGGAAGAACCAGCTAAGGAAACTGCTGCTGAAGAACCAGCAAAGGAATCTGCTGCTGAAGAATCAACTAAGGAAGAAACTGCTGCTGCAACTATGAAAGCCAAGGAAACTGAAGACACTGCTGACAAGGCTGAAGTACTTGAAAAGGTAGAAGAAGAAGATACCAAGTACAAAAACACTGAATCTGCCAGGAAAGCCATGGAAGCTTTGAAAGCTCTACAAGAACAAGAACTTAAGGAGAAGATGGAAGCTGCCAAAGCAATTCTGGAAGAAGAAGTTGATGATGAAGAAGATGATGAAGAATCATCTTATGAATATGAAGAAGTGCTGGAAGGATCTGATGAAGAAGCTGATAGTTAGGAATTGCAAAATCCATTGAAATCAGTTTATTTTTTTCAGAAATCTCATCTGATGAACTTGTACATGTAACTCATTTTCAATATTAATGAAAAGTCAAGTTCAATCCAATAAACTTTTTCTATCTCAGAAAATTTTGAGGATTTCAATCTTTAGTTTAGGTATTCAACAGGTACTAAGCTGAAGTTTTGTCATCATAAAAAAGGGGGAAATTGTTGGATAAAGATGAAGATGAAGGCACTAAAGAAAGTTTGATAAGGGAGGTTTTGATGCATTCCAAAACTTCATATATTGGCTAAGTATGGAGTAACTTAGCTGATAAACTTATCAAGGAATTTTGACTAAGTAATGAAGACATCAGAAGAGTCAAAGTTTCAAGGTCCAAGACTTCTGATCTGCTGAAGTAAAGTTATCAGACTAGTGAAGATCAGCCGACTCAAATCAGATTTGTTCAAGTTTGAGATCAGCCGAGTTCGCCATCAGACTTATACTTTCGTCAGCCAAGTGAAGAAGATCATGAAGTGTTCCCAACGGTAATAAATGCCCCTTGGTGTAATAAATGCTGAAGTACGAGGATATTTAAGACAAATGATTGAAGAAAAGCTTCGCATCAGCCGAGTGCATTTAATGCTGCATTTAATGCTGCCTGCAGAATAGTACTGTTTACAGTACGGACAGACTGCAAAAGAGCCGTTCACGGATTTTAAGGACCAGTACTCGAGGAATTTGAATCCTGTCTCTCTTCAACGGACACTTTTCAAATCCTCAAGTATAAATAGCTGAAAGAGACGAAGAAGAAACAAGCAACACACTTTCTGAGAGAAATTTCCGAAGCAAAATTCTTTAAGTCTCAAGAACAGCTCACTCATCAGCTGAGTCATTTGTTGACGAAAGCAGAGTTGAAGAATCAAGAAAAATACATCTTCTGAGTGATTTTGTAAACAAGAGTGTTGTGCGAAGTTGTGATCCATCTTTGTGAGTGATCAAACTTCAGAGGATAGGTTTTCTGTGTGATTTCCTATTGCGAACTTGTGGTCGTTTCATTTGTTGTTCGACGCAAGCAGAGTATACTGTAAACTTTGTGATTATAGTATAACCCAAGATCTGAGTGACTTGGAAGAGTGGACTAAAGGATATTCAAATCCATATAACCACTATAAAAATTGATTGTGTTTTTACATTGCTTTTAAACTTGCATATTTCCTGATTGCATAAAAACACGTTAAGTTAACTGTTTGAAAAGAAGTTAAAAGGAGTTTATAAAACTGGGGAAACATTTTTCAAACTGCTCATATTACTTGTGAAAAACACTTTGAAAATCCGCTGCAAGTACTCTAAGTATTAAAACTGATTTCTGCAAAATCAGCTAAGTAACTATCAGACGAGTGGTCAACAAGACTGTTTAAAGATTTGTTCACGAACAGAATTGTAACTTACTAATCTGATCAGCTTAGTCTGTTCAGTAAGAGTAAAGTTTTAAAGTTAAATCTGAAGAAATTTTTTAAAGAGGTTTATTCACCCCCCCCCCCCCTCTAAACCTCTTCTGACCACTTGGGACCAACAATAGTCATTAGTCCAAAAACAATTAGTAAAATAAGACAAAAAGAGTTAGATATAAATGATGGACAAGGAATTAAAAAACCATCTTTCTTCTCAAATATGTTTCAAAGGAAAAACCTAATATATTTTGGACGGTTTATTCAAGAAACCCCTATAGAAATAACTGAAGCTCAAGGAAAACTTTCACTACCATTAATAGACGAACACCATATTCTTCAAAAAATACGATCACTGAATAAATCGCCCAATGAATTCGGGTATATACATATTTCCACTATACAAGTTTTGATAAAATCAACATTTGCAGAAGGAATTGATTCACCAGTAAAATTTTGGGTTATAGATGATAGAATAAAGGATATGCAGGACAAAATCTTAGGAGTCGTTGAAGGAAACTTAAAAGCAACAAAACTAGTGTTTAATGTTTCTATACAATACGGGATACCTTTAATTACTAAAAATCTTAGTCAATCTATATCCTTATTATATAAATTTGCTAGAAAAGATTTAATGGAACACGGAGACTACCCTTTCTCTATGACATACGCCGTAGGATACGCTATTAGTAATAGTCATCACAGTATAGATTATAAAACTGAAGAAAAAATAAATATGGACTCTTTATTTAGAAACTTCGCCCAAATAAAATTTGTTCCTAAAAAACAGACTACTGACCCTCAAAGAAAAAGTAGTTTTTCACAAATTGAACAAATTGGAACATCTAGAAGAATAGAAAGACCAACAACTTTCATACCAATAAAAAATGACTCTAAAGATTCAGAAGAAGGTATAAAAACTCTAACTACACAAATAAATAATCTAACTCAATATGTACAAGAAAAACTATAAAAATCATGCCTAAAAGAATACCTTTTTATAAAAACACATCATACATTAAATACTTACGCTCCCAATATATATACTATAAAGAGTTATGTGAAACTCTTATTGAAGGAACATACGAAAAAAGTCTTTTTGAACAAACACGAGATTATTATCTCGACCGTCTAAACCAAATTAAGTTAATACATGCCGCCTAACCAACATGTCTGGATTTGACTTATCCATTGAAGAATACTCATACAACTATAAGCAGTTTGCTTTAGACTGTGTTTCCGCCCCAGAAAATACTCTGGAAAATACTCTGTTTGCTTTAGACGCCCCAGAAAATACTCTGGACAATACTCTGGTTGCTTTAGATGCCCCAGAAAATACTCTGGAAAATACTCTGGTATCAGAGCGAGGAAATAACTTAGATATATGCAATTTAGTTTGCACTGAAAATTATCAAAATCTTCTAGACCTTGATTTTTCTGATATAGAAATAACCAGTTTTTCTACAAATTTTAGTACACAATTAGAAAATATATTAGAAATTGGAGAAAGCAGTGAACCACCTAAGAAAAGACGAAGATACAAAACTTATAATACCGAACAAGACACTTTTTTATATTTAGAAATATTGGAAGCCATTAGACTATACTGTAAATATATGCCTATATCAAAAAACAGGTCCAGAATATTAGATACTTTATCTCGAGAAATAGATACTTTAAAAAGAAAGTCAAAGCGAAGAAATAGTGAAGAATTATCCTACTTTATAACACTCAAAATTAACGAATTCAAAAAAATCTTTAATACACTCTATGGAAATAACTAGACAATTAGTCAATTATACCTATAGATTTCAGGATAGCATGACACGTGCCCTAGGTAGCAGTGCTCTTAGTAGCAGCATCAAACAAACCAGAAGAACTAAGTGGTAACGTGCACTCAATTGATACGAATCTTGCTTTTGTAGAACTTTTTGGTTGACGATGACTTATAATGCAAGAGACATTTATTTTTTTGTTTTGTAAAAGAAATCTGGGACAATTCTTGTGATCCTATAATTACTTGGATTATAGGGGTATTATGCTAACTTTAGTTGATGGTTTATGTTAAGCAAAAATTTATTTTTGGCACTATACAACTAGACGTTTTTCAATTTTAATACCATAGTACTAATTTGTGTACCAATTCTGACCGGAATTTTCAATTTTGGCACTTCTTTGACACTGAAGTGTCAAAGTTGAAAACGCTAGTTAGAATTAATACCAAAATTGAAAAAAGCTTGTTTCTGTAGTGCCAAAAAAGAATTTTTTGCTAGTTTTCCTCACCAATTACTTCCAATTCATAACCGGTAAATTTTAATATTATAAGTGAACATGTTGTTGCCTCTTTTCAAAGTTATGTTTTTAAAGTATCAAATAAGATAAATTTTGTAACAATCAAAATTGATTGTGAAATAAAGTGAAATAATTCCCCTTAATGTGCCATTATATGGCTCTTGATATTTTTGACAATTAAGGTCTCATGAACACACTATAAATAAGTGTTAGGGGTCTTAGGGATTTCACACACTCACTAGTTGCATCTACTAAATATTTTCATACATTGTTCAAAGGGCACTTAAGATAAGGTCCTGAAGTCATTTACAACTTTATCAAGAAGACTGACACAAGGGACCACCCATTGAAGTTCATCTTAGAGGACTGCAGGAATTTGATTGCTAAACCATAAAATGTGGTCTTTCGACACATTAGAAGATCGGCTAATTCGATGGCAGATGCTCTGGCAAAACTTGGTCATGATTTGGGTGAAGGTTTGCATTGGTTTGAAGAGTCACCAGACGTCCTTGAAACACTTGTAAAATCATAGGCATTGTTTTGCCTCCTTTTGGATACAAAAAAAATAAGGGGTAACTGTCAATTTTTTCGGGGTAAAATAGGAGTGTTTTTGTAAAGTATGTATTATTGTAATTTAATAAAGTAATTTATACGCAAAAAAACACATCACAGAATCTTTATAATGACTTCCAAATTTCTCTTAAGTAAAGTAGTCTACCAAATCTATTCTATATCTATATCTATATCTATATCAATATCTATATCTATATCTATACTTTTTACTACTAAAAGTGTGAATATTTTAAGTTTTTTTCTTTTTTTGTGAAGACAAAAATGCCCTTATTCAAGTTGTTAGGTATTTAATAAATTATAATTATCTATATCTATATCTATATCTATACTACTACTAAAAGTGTGAATATTTTAAGTTTTTTTCTTTTTTTGTGAAGACAAAAATGCCCTTATTCAAGTTGTTAAATATTTAATAAAATATAATTAGAGATGAATTTTCCTTAAATTTTCTCATCAAAAATTTGATAGGAAAATATTTGAAGGAAATTTGTAACTTCCTTTCCTCCTAACCAAGCACCACGAATATGGAAGAAAAACAAAAGCATATCAAATTAGAGAGAAAAAATGCATATTTAGTCACCCAAGTTTAACTCTAAACACACAATGGTACACTTTTAGGAATAAAATATATAGTCATTCAAGTTAAAATTAATAGCATCATTCATCACCAACTCTATGGCATTTGACGGACAAATAACAGAGTATCATCACGAAACAGGACCAAATGATAAGGTAAGTGAAATAATTTGAGATATACTTAAAGTAATTGAAGATGTATACTTATTTGAGTTGAAAATTCAGTAAATACAATTGAAATAATGAAAATACAAGTGAAATTAGCGAAAAAAATGGATGACATCTTTGAATCGATGAAATTAAATAAAAAATAATGATGTAAAAACCGCGTAAAATCATTGAAAAAAAGGCTAAAGTCGGTGAAAACATGCGAAAATTGGTTAAAATGATACAAATGAGTAAAATCAATAAAATGAAAAAAGTTGAACCAACAAAAACAAAGTCAAACCATTAGAAAAATAGTTTAAACCCAAAAAACTAAAGAAACCGATGAAAATACCCATGATGAAGTTAATAAAATGAATATCATTCATTATTATTATTGTGATATTTTATGACATAATGGTGTTAATTTTACTCTGATTTACATCAAAATACCACTAAATTAAATAGACGCGTACAACATATATATGTGCACTTTAAACCGGTGAAAAAAATGCATGTGAAATCCTAAATACATTTTAAATCGATAAAAAAAATGGGGTAAAATTTGTGAAAATGGATAAAATCTGGTAAAATCGGTTAAAATAAACGGGTTAAAATATGTGAAATCGATGAAAATTAATTCGAATGAAATTTCTAAGAAAAATGATGAAACCAGTGAAATCCAATCAAATTGGGTAAATCCGGTGAAAAAAAGGGTAAAATGGTCAAAAACGTAAAGTTGGTAAGAATATATATTTTTTTAATAAATAAAAAAATCAGGTGAATAACATGTGGAATTAGTTTAAAAACATGAAAAAAGGTTAAAACAGGTTAAAATGGAAAACAGTTAAAAATGAGTTTAATTGGTGAAATCGGTAGAAAAATGGTTTAAACTGAAGAAATAAAACAAAAGAAATCGACCAAAAATGAGAAACAATGAAAAATATTATAACCGATAAAAAAAGGGATAAACTGCTAAAATAAAATAAACCGGTAAAAAAAAGTTTAAATAGTGAGAACATATGAATCGATGAAAGTTTGGGTAAAATTTGTGAAGAAACGGATAAAATCAGTCAAAAAAACTTGAAATCAGTGAAAACATGTTTAATTAATGAAAAATGTAGGTGAATAACATATGAAATAAGTAAAATAGGTGAAATTAAGTTAAACTTTAACCAACGAAAACGAGGTGGAATCGGAAGAAAATTATTTAAATTGGAAAAAAGATCGACGAAAAAGGGAAAAACAATGAAAAATGTTATAATCGATAAAAAAAAAATAACATATGAATCGATGAAACTTCGGGTGAAATTGTTAAACATTAGTGGAGTTGGTTTAAAAACTGGTTAAACCAGTAAGAAAAAATGTTTGTGAAATAGATGAAAGCTCGGGTGAAATTTATGAAGAAACGGATGAAGCATATGTCATCGGTGAATAACGGATGAACTTGACATGAAAAATATTATGATGGAATGAACTAAATAATGTTCTTATGATCTTATTTTATAATCAATTTTATAAGATGTAAAATCAGTCTTTATTTTATAATTTATTAGAACTATTCAAAGTCATCATTTTTTTTATAAACCAATAATAATTAAAGAAAATAAATTTCTTAAAAAATAAATTGACCAGTCATAAATAAATGATATTCTATGACATTAAAATAACTAATTTTACTTTAATTTACAAAAAATACACATGAAATTAAAACTAGACACGTACAACGTACGTGCATTTTTCTAGTAATACTAAAGTTCAACAGAAACATTAAAATGCATGATTTCATGGTCATGTAAGTTCAAAATATTCCCAAGTACATAAGTTCGTCAAAAGTGGACTTTTCAAAGTTTCTTAATACATCTAAATAAATTTGATTCAACAAAATACAACCCGATTCACCATGCATATTTATTAGATTTGCATTTATCACAAATATAAACTTAGTGAAAATAAATATTATCACTATAATTTAGTGACAACTTTTTAGTTCTCACATTTAGGTATCACTAAATGTCAATAGTCATAACTTTTTCACATTTCTTGTCGCTGGTGTATCTATATACATTATTTCAGTAAAAATAAATACTGCTATGTGATTGAGTAAAAGATACCAAGAAAAGGACAAAAAATATTACTGGATAAAGGCTCATGAGGTTTCATTAAAATTATATTATGTGTTTCCCTTGGATTACATTCCTTGGAAGGAATCAATCCGAAACCTTATGCAAGGAAAATAAAAAGAAATAATCCAAGATGCAATATTCTCCAAAATATAGATTGTAATGTTAATAGTTGAATGGTCTGAACATAATCGTGTATATGAGATTGGATAAGAAAAAGAAATCTTTTTGGGAAACAGGTAATTAATTGTATTTAATTCAATCTGTAAAACCAAACCCGAAAAAAACAAAAACCCTTTTATATAGCCTTAACAAGAAGAGGGGCAAAACCGTTTACAGACTCTAAATTACTATAGCTAAAGGACTACAAACTAGTTTCGTAGGTATTTATCTATTATAATTATCATATTAAGTGTAATTTGATCAGTATAACCAATCAATATTATGATGTCATAACATTATAATAAAATTTTATGTGACAATGTTAAAATTATCACTTTTTATATATGTTAAGTGACAAGAACTTAAATATTGTCACTAAAATAGTTTTCATAAACACACTAGTAACAATAATTGTAAAAAAAATTGTCATTATTGACATTTAGCGATACCCCAAAAGTGACAACAAAAAAATTGTCACTAAAACTAAACCATAGTAAATATTGCCACTAGGTTGTTACTAAAAGGATGTCGTTAATTGTTAATAGTGATAAATTAAATCACCATATATTTGTCATTAATATAGCTATTAGTGACAACTTTGAAACATATTTTGTCACTATTGCACTTGTCACCATTATTATTATTATTATGACAACATTAATATTTTTATCACTAAATGCATAAAAAAGTGACAACTTTCGCATTATCACCTACTCCCTCTGTACCAATTTATTTGTCATTTTATATGTTTTCATACATATTAAGACACCTACTAAATAACCTCAATTTTAGGGAAAAAATAAATTATATTCCTAAAATATCCTTATTCTTTATTTTATCTCACCATTAACTATTTATACTTTACACTTTCTCTCTCTTACTTTCTCTCTTATTCTCTCTCTATCTTTTAGATGCATTAAATAAGGGCGGAATAGAAAAATATGTATTTAATAGTGCATTGAAATTCTAAAATGACAAATAATTTGAGACAAAAAAATTTCTCTTAAAGGACAGATAAATTGAGACAGAGGAAGTAATTTTTTTGCCACTTAAGCTCAATTTTTTGTAATGTAATATAATTCACATTTTCTTTAAGAAAATATTTACTTTGTTTATTTATATTAAGTAAAACTTAAGTAATGTTTATAATAAATCAAACATTTTGATAAGAAACTCGTAGGATCTGCTTGTTTGGTGTTTCTCAAAAAATTTTGTGTTTGGGAAATGCCAAACAAACATAGTTTCTATTTTCTAAATAAATTTTCATCTCTTAATTTTCTCAAACTATTCTTTCAAAAGTCAAACAAACAATAATGTTTTTATCTCTAAATAAAATCTATATGTTTGATTTGACATAAAGTAACATATCTCTGGCACAATTTATCTTAAATAACAAACATGATTTGACATAAAGTCTTACACCTATAATTTAACTCTTTCAAAAATAACCTATAACTACTTTATTTCTCAAACCACTATTTCAAAATCCAAAATAAATAAAATTACGCCAATTGAGATTATTTCACAAATCTTCACTACTTTTCCAATCTACTTTCTCAAATATCAAACAAACAGGTCCATAATTGTGAATAATTTCTCTAGAACTTTAATATATTGACAGTTTAAAGATATTATTTTTTCTTTTTTTGGAGTCCCAATGGTTTAATTCATTTCGAGGCGCATCGAACATATAAAGTAGTAATATCACTACAAAAAATTAAATTTTTTGTGACAAAATGGTAAATGACAAAGTGACAAGATTTTTAATATTGTCACTAAATTAATGTATATAGACATACTAGTGACAAGAAATGTGGAAAAGTTGTTACTATTGACATTTAGTGATACCCCAATAGTGACAACTAAAAAGTTATCACTAAATTATAGTGACAATATTTATTGTCACTAGGTTGTCACTAATTGTCAATAGTGACAACTTAAGTTCCATAAATTTATCACTAATAGCCATTAGTGACAACTTAAAAATATATTTTGTCACTATTATTATTGTGACAAAACTAATATTCTTATCACTAAATGTATGCAAAAAGTGATAATTTCAACAATGTCATTTAATATTTTGTCACTAAAATTCATTTTTCTTGTAGTGTATCTCCTAATAGAAATTCAAACATAAGTCCGCTCATCTGTAGTGATTGGTCTCTTCCACTAAACCAATCATTGATTACGATACAATGTCATAATTACAGTGAAGTGACCTCACATAATTTTTCGATACATAGATTTTTATTTCTTTCTCTCTATCATTCATTATTATACTTATTACTTTTTTCATTCAGAATCCACTTCGAATAATGGCTTCTCCTTCTATCACATTAAAACACCATAAGATTCATCTAAAAGTAAATTTAAAACTTACAAATAAAGATAAAGATGGACATACATAAATACATACCTGAGACTTTTGACTTCTTGGAATCACTACGTCTTCTACGATTCCTGCCCCTGTCCCTTGATCTTCTATTCTCTTCTAAACTATATGATCCAGACCCATCACTATCACTTTCTACTCTTATTATGCTTTCTCTCCTTTTCTTTTAAATCATTAACATCCTTATCAAATATTTCTTGGAAATATATCTCGTCCCCAGCAAATCTGTCCGCAATTATTAACAACAAAAAAAAGGAATTTTAAATTATATTCTAATGCATACAAACTTAAACATCGTTTTTATTTAATGTTAATGTGCATGTAAAATACATTTCTTTTATTCATCTGAAATTGTGATTTCTGCAGGATACGTAGCATAATGGGGAAGCAATATTTACGGGACTGCTACATTGAAGGAAGTGCTGGATACGTATTCTTATTCTTGAGGTTTGTTCATCATTTAATTGCGGATTCAAACTTTTAGTTTAGTGTTCTTAATATTTTGAGATGAGTGCTTTGTTTTTCAAATCCTTTTTAACTATTTATTGTAGCAACTGTAGTTCTTCGACTCTTTACAATATTAGGGCTGGACGAGGGTCGAGTATTTAGTGTTTTGGGTATTTTGGGGTATCCGATGTGGCGGGTATTGAATTTTAACATTCAAAACCCGATTCGATCTAACGGGTACCTGAAATTTTTTAGTATTTCGGGTATTGGGTACCCGAAATTTTACCTTTTTTCCCTTTGTTATAAAATAAATGAATTCGAAAATTAAGTTTTATACAATAACTTCAAAACAAATACATCACAAACGTCTCAAATCTTCAATAATATTACAATCAAGGATTCCTAAACTACACAACATAAAATTCTTAACTCTTCAACATTAAACAATATTACAATCAAACTCCAAGCATATAAATAATCACAATCAAATTAAAAGTTACAATAGACATAAATATAATTAAATTTGAGGAAATTTTATTTTTATTCAATACCCGAACGGGTCCCGAAATATCAGTTTAGGTGTAAACATGATACTCGAAACCCAATTGGATAATATATTTCGAGTTCGTATTTCCGAACCCAAAATATCAACATACTCGTTTTTCTGTCCCAAACAGAAAATACCCAATTGGGACGGAACGGGTCCAAAAAAATCCGACCCGAACGCCCAGCTCAACTTTACAACTCAATTTTTTGGGACTATTTTGGTATTTACTAATCATTTGTTGTAGATGTGTAATTACTGGAAATGGAGGGGCACAGTACACACTATCTTTGACGACAAAGGGGACCTATTATTATTATGATTTTTGCACGTTATTCTCTAGAAAAGTTTTATTTTCGCACTTTCCTCCTTATGATTGAAAAAACATGACAATACCCCCTAGAAGTTGATAAATGAGTGCACTTTGCTCCCTGAACAATAATTTATTGGATTTCAAAGGGTAAAAATGTAAATTTGGGGTTTAGTGCAATATTTTTAATCTTTTGAAGGGCTAATTAAATGCACAAAATATTATTATTCAAGTTATTAGAATAATAACATTTCAAAACACATTTTCATAGAATTCCTTACCTTAATAATCACATCGTAATTTAATTTTAGTCTTATCACATATTTTTTTATTTTAATTGTTTTACTTCCAAACTTATTTGATTTGATTAAAATATTTTTAGTATAGAGATGATTTTTTTGTAAATAAATAAGTAAATAATTAGAACTAAAGAAAATTTTGTTAAAAAAACTATTTGAATTTTCATACATAAATATAACTATTTTGTTTTTCAAATTACAAGTCACATTTGGATATTTTAAAATTTTGTGCACTTAACCCTCTAAAAGTTTTTTGTTATTGCACAAAATCCCCTGATTGACGTTTTTATCCTTTGAAAATTACTTAGAAATGTTCAGGGTGCAAAGTGCACTCATTTTTTCTACCTTTAGGGGGGCACCGTCATGTTTTTTAATTTTAAGAGGGAAAGTGCAAAAATGAAACTTTTTTTGAGGTTGATGTGCAAAAATCTCTTATTATTATTATTAATTTCAAAATATTAGTAATTTTGGATTGAGGGAGTAATTATTAAGTCATAATGGTTAAGTGAGTATGAAATTAACTTTTACTCATAAGTATTCATACTCGGACAAAAAAGTGTGAGCTAGGTTTTGACATGAAAATTATTTATTAATAATCAAATGACATAACAGATCAAACATCAATTATTATATTATTGAACGTTCAGCCGCGCAAAAGTATAAGTATATATATATATAGTACGTAATTAACTTTTAATAATAAGTATTCATAATCAGACAAAAAAGTATGAGTTAGATTTTGACATGAAAATTATGTATTAATAATCAAATGACATAACATATCAAACATCAAGTATTACACTATTGAACCTGCAGCCGCGCAAAAGTATATATATATATATATATACTAAAGTTATTCTTGGGGGACTATGACAACCCACAAGCCTTCTTGTGGCCTGTCTCTGCTTGTTATGCATTTGTCCCTCCAATCTGATGCAGTAGTGCATCAATTTCATCATCGTCCTCTATTTTCAGCTTTAAAGAAAAAAATTATAACTTATTTACCTATATTTCAAAATAATAATTACCCGAATAAATTATGAAGATAAAGAGTAGATACTTCATCCAGAGTATGCTTCCCTTGGAGACTACGTCAATCAAACAAGAATTCAAAAAGCAATATACCTGTTTCTTTCCTACTCATTTGGAAAATATTAAAGATGAATCTCACTCGTTGAAAAATTAAAATAGATGCTCCTACTTAATTGTGTTATGGTCTATAGATCGTCTGCATTCCCAAAACGCCCAATACAAACCTAGTTTTAATCCTGCTACACACGCCCAATGCCTCCAGTGTATATTCAAAAAATTTCAAGATCAAGTTTTTTTCTATAATAGAATATTTTATCTAGTAAAAAAGGTTTTATCAAAAGAATTATCATGACTAACCTCAACCGAAATAGCTCATTTCATAGAAAAAATATTTTTTAAATCACCTAAGGTTTATCTCATATATTGGATGGGAAATAAAACTAATTTGTGTAATATAAGAAAGCCAAAAATCTAATAAAACTGCTCATCAGATGATTTGTGTAATACAAGAAAGCAAAAAATCAAATAAAACTAATTTGTGTAATACAAGAAAGCCAAAAATCAAATAAAACTAATTTGTGTAATACAAGAAAGCCAAAAATCAATAGACTATGGTGTGTATAAATCTCTAAGTCTCCTAATTCTTCTAGAAACTGTTACAGGACCGAGTCCCTCAATTTCAAGCCTTCTTCTCTTCCCAATTTTAAGTATACGTCTTATTTGATTAAGAACATGTGGCGGACCATCATATGTATCGGGCTCGTTATCATTCAGGCTTATTTGATCATGAACGGGTGGCGGACCATCATTTGTATCGGGCTCGTTATCATTCAGGCTTATTTGATCCAGAACGGGTGGCAGACCATCATTTGTATCGGGCTCGTTATCATTCACAGTGAGCTCGTAATCATTCAGGCTTATTTGATCATGAACTGGTGGCGGACCATTATTTGTATCGGGCTCGTTATCATTCACAGTGAGCTTGTTTTCCTTCAAAAGTCCACCTCGCCTTCGCCTCCTTGTATAAGTACGCACTCCGGTGTTAGCATCGGGCTCGTGACCATCATTCACACGGAGCTCGTTCTCTATTAGGTCGGGTTCATCATTTGCATCGGGCTCGTTCTCTATTAAATGAATTAATAAATTAGAACATTAAGCGAAAAAATCTCAATTACGTAGCTAAAGAAGCCAAATAACGTAACATCTAGAATTCTCACCATAACGTGAAGATCTCATTTTATTCTCCATCAGATGATTTTTTCTCTGTTTCCACTATCTTAAGCACTTTACATAATTCTATTTGCTTTTGAAGCCACGCGTCGCACTTGGTCTTCCCCGAGAAACGTGTTTCAAGGATATCCTATTATTTATATTTTTTTATATAAATTATCAATTCCGAACCTCTTGGGGGCAGTGGTCGGGGCGGTGATCGTGAACCTCATTGAAAAATATGAGGACTGTGACAGACTTCCCTATGTCTGAAACACCTGTTGACAGCCGATTGTAAGGCCTCCATACAATCTAAGATATACAACCATAGAATTAAAAGATATTTAACACATCAATTAAATCATTTTAATTAACTAAACTACGGAATCAAAACAAAATTAAAAGAGAAGAGTACTCACATCCTCATCCGATATTTCTTCGAGTAGAGGCCTTCAATTTGTCTTGTTGTGTTTTCTACTTAAAGGAGGCACCAAATGCCTCATCCAGCCCCAAAAAGTTGGGAACTCCAAAGGGAGATTGTTTTCCGGGATGACTTGCGCCCTGAGCTTCAGAATATGCTAAAATATAGATATTTAGGAAAAAAATTAACAAATCAATTGAAGATAAAAAAAAATTCAACAGAAAGTGAAAGACATTAAGGTTAAAATGATTCAACCGAAGAAAAGAAAAAGTTGTTTTTACCATCAAGGGAGTCACAAATCCATTCATGGTCCCTCTGCGCAATGAATCATGGAAATGCGCCAAAACGGCAGCACCCCATGCATACTTGTCAATCCCGTCCAGATCGTCAAGAATATGCAAATATATGAATGGAATATTTGTATTGGGACTGTCAGGAAAGAGCACTTTATGCATCAAAAATAGTAAATATGCCCTTATGTATTGTCCAAGTGCCCACCCTTCAAACCCTTCAGGTAATTCCTGACACTCTTTCAGTTCAATTGAAGTAACTAAAAAATTGTTTTCCTTTTTGGCAGCCTCATTGTCAAATGGCTTACCCATAAGCTCTAAATGTAATTCTAATATATCTAGGTTTTTAGTTGTTACATGTACTAGACTAGATGAGTGATAGGATTTTCCTATAAATACAGCAGCATGATTGACATGCTATATGGCCATTCAAGCACTGATTCACTGGGTGGGCTTGAAATTATTTACAAGTCCACCAAAAATAGGAAAATATAACAAAGATTTAGCATTTTTAAAGGCAATAACGGACTGCTATAATGAGAAAGATGGATGCTTCTATTTTAATGGTATTCCATTTGTATACTCTCTCATGGACATTTACTACATCACATGTTTGCCAATAGACGGTGAACCTATAACAACTAAAAACTGAGATATATTGGAATTACATTTAGAGCTTATGGGTAAGCCATTTGACAAGGAGGCTGCCGAAAAGGAAAACAACTTCTCAGTTACTTCAATTGAATTGAAAGAGTATCAGGAAGTACCTGAAGGGGTTGAAAGGAGAGCACTTGGACTATACATTCGGGCATATTTACTATTTTTGATGCATAAAGTGCTCTTTCCTGACAATACCAATACAAATATTCCATTCATATATTTGCATATTCTTGACGATCTGGACGGGATTGACAAGTATGCATGGGGTGCTGCCGTTTTGGAGCATTTCCATGATTCATTGCGCAGAGGGACCATGAATGGATTTGTGACTCCCTTGATGGTAAAAACAACTTTTTATTTTCTTCAGTTGAATCATTTTAACCTTAATGTCTTTCACTTTCTGTTGAATTTTTTTTTATCTTCAATTGATTTGTTAATTTTTTTCCCTAAATATCTATATTTTAGCATATTCTGAAGCTCAGGGCGCAAGTCATCCCGGAAAACAATCTCCCTTTGGAGTTCCCAACTTTTTGGGGCTGGATGAGGCATTTGGTGCCTCCTTTAAGTAGAAAACACAACAAGACAAATTGAAGGCCTCTACTCGAAGAAATATCGGATGAGGATGTGAGTACTCTTCTCTTTTAATTTTGTTTTGATTCCGTAGTTTAGTTAATTAAAATGATTTAATTGATGTGTTAAATATCTTTTAATTCTATGGTTGTATATCTTAGATTGTATGGAGGCCTTACAATCGGCTGTCAACAGGTGTTTCAGACATAGGGAAGTCTGTCACAGTCCTCATATTTTTCAATGAGGTTCACGATCACCGCCCCGACCACTGCCCCCAAGAGGTTCGGAATTGATAATTTATATAAAAAAATATAAATAATAGGATATCCTTGAAACATGTTTCTCGAGGAAGACCAAGTGCGACACGTGACTTCAAAAGCAAATCGAATTATGTAAAGTACTTAAGATAGTGGAAACAGAGAAAAAATCATCTGATGGAGAATAAAATGAGATCTTCACGTTATGGTGAGAATTCTAGATGTTACGTTATTTGGCTTCTTTAGCTATGTAATTGAGATTTTTTCGCTTAATGTTCTAATTTATTAATTCATTTAATAGAGAACGAGCCCGATGCAAATGATGAACCCGACCTAATAGATAACGAGCTCCGTGTGAATGATGGTCACGAGCCCGATGCTAACACCGGAGTGCGTACTTATACAAGGAGGCGAAGGCGAGGTGGACTTTTGAAGAAAAACAAGCTCACTGTGAATGATAACGAGCCCGATACAAATAATGGTCCGCCACCAGTTTATGATCAAATAAGCCTGAATGATTACGAGCTCACTGTGAATGATAACGAGCCCGATACAAATGATGGTCTGCCACCCGTTCTGGATCAAATAAGCCTGAATGATAACGAGCCCGATACAAATGATGGTCCGCCACCCGTTCATGATCAAATAAGCCTGAATGATAACGAGCCCGATACATATGATGGTCCGCCACATGTTCTTAATCAAATAAGACGTATACTAAGAAGGCTTGAAATTGAGGGACTCGGTCCTGTAACAGTTTCTAGAAGAATTAGGACACTTAGAGATTTATACACACCATAGTCTATTGATTTTTGGCTTTCTTGTATTACACAAATTAGTTTTATTTGATTTTTGGCTTTCTTGTATTACACAAATTAGTTTTATTTGATTTTTGGCTTTCTTGTATTACACAAATCATCTGATGAGCAGTTTTATTTGATTTTTGGCTTTCTTATATTACACAAATTAGTTTTATTTCCCATCCAATATGTGAGATAAACCTTAGGTGATTTAAAAAATATTTTTTCTATGAAATGAGCTATTTCGGTTGAGGTTAGTCATGATAATTCTTTGATAAAACCTTTTTTACTAGATAAAATATTCTATTATAGAAAAAAACTTTATTTTGAAAATTTTTGAATATACACTGGAGGCATTGGGCGTGTGTAGCAGGATTAAAACTAGGTTTGTATTGGGCGTTTTGGGAATGCATACGATCCATAGACCACAACACAATTAAGTAGGAGCATCTATTTTAATTTTTCAACGAGTGAGATTCATCTTTAATATTTTTCAAATGAGTAGGAAAGAAACAGGTATATTGCTTTTTGAATTCTTGTTTGATTGACGTAGTCTCCAAGGGAAGCATACTCTGGATGAAGTATCTACTCTTTATCTTCATAATTTATTCGGGTAATTATTATTTTGAAATATAGGTAAATAAGTTATAATTTTTTTCTTTAAAGCTGAAAATAGAGGACGATGATGAAATTGATGCACTACTGCATCAGATTGGAGGGACAAATGCATAACAAGCAGAGACAGGCCACAAGAAGGCTTGTGGGTTGTCATAGTCCCCCAAGAATAACTTTAGTATATATATATATATATATATATATATATATATATATATATATATATATATACTTTTGCGCGGCTGCAGGTTCAATAGTGTAATACTTGATGTTTGATCTGTTATGTCATTTGATTATTAATACATAATTTTCATGTCAAAATCTAGCTCATACTTTTTTGTCTGATTATGAATACTTATTATTAAAAGTTAATTACGTACTATATATATATACTTATACTTTTGCGCGGCTGAACGTTCAATAATATAATAATTGATGTTTGATCTGTTATGTCATTTGATTATTAATAAATAATTTTCATGTCAAAACCTAGCTCACACTTTTTTGTCCGAGTATGAATACTTATGAGTAAAAGTTAATTTCATACTCACTTAACAATTATGACTTAATAATTACTCCCTCAATCCAAAATTACTAATATTTTGAAATTAATAATAATAATAAGAGATTTTTGCACATCAACCTCAAAAAAAGTTTCATTTTTGCACTTTCCCTCTTAAAATTAAAAAACATGACGGTGCCCCCCTAAAGGTAGAAAAAATGAGTGCACTTTGCACCCTGAACATTTCTAAGTAATTTTCAAAGGATAAAAACGTTAATCAGGGGATTTTGTGCAATAACAAAAAACTTTTAGAGGATTAAGTGCACAAAATTTTAAAATATCCAAATGTGACTTGTAATTTGAAAAACAAAATAGTTATATTTATGTATGAAAATTCAAATAGTTTTTTTAACAAAATTTTCTTTAGTTCTAATTATTTACTTATTTATTTACAAAAAAATCATCTCTATACTAAAAATATTTTAATCAAATCAAGTAAGTTTGGAAGTAAAACAATTAAAATAAAAAAATATGTGATAAGACTAAAATTAAATTACGATGTGATTATTAAGGTAAGGAATTCTATGAAAATATGTTTTGAAATGTTATTATTCTAATAACTTGAATAATAATATTTTGTGCATTTAATTAGCCCTTCAAAAGATTAAAAATATTGCACTAAACCCCAAATTTACATTTTTACCCTTTGAAATCCAATAAATTATTGTTCAGAGAGCAAAGTGCACTCATTTATCAACTTCTAGTGGGTATTGTCATGTTTTTTCAATCATAAGGAGGAAAGTGCGAAAATAAAACTTTTCTAGAGAATAACGTGCAAAAATCATAATAATAATAGGTCCCCTTTGTCGTCAAAGATAGTGTGTACTGTGCCCCTCCATTTCCAGTAATTACACATCTACAACAAATGATTAGTAAATACCAAAATAGTCCCAAAAAATTGAGTTGTAAAGTTGAGCTGGGCGTTCGGGTCGGATTTTTTTGGACCCGTTCCGTCCCAATTGGGTATTTTCTGTTTGGGACAGAAAAACGAGTATGTTGATATTTTGGGTTCGGAAATACGAACTCGAAATATATTATCCAATTGGGTTTCGAGTATCATGTTTACACCTAAACTGATATTTCGGGGCCCGTTCGGGTATTGAATAAAAATAAAATTTCCTCAAATTTAATTATATTTATGTCTATTGTAACTTTTAATTTGATTGTGATTATTTATATGCTTGGAGTTTGATTGTAATATTGTTTAATGTTGAAGAGTTAAGAATTTTATGTTGTGTAGTTTAGGAATCCTTGATTGTAATATTATTGAAGATTTGAGACGTTTGTGATGTATTTGTTTTGAAGTTATTGTATAAAACTTAATTTTCGAATTCATTTATTTTATAACAAAGGGAAAAAAGGTAAAATTTCGGGTACCAAATACCCGAAATACTAAAAAATTTCAGGTACCCGTTAGATCGAATCGGGTTTTGAATGTTAAAATTCAATACCCGCCACATCGGATACCCCAAAATACCCAAAACACTAAATACTCGACCCTCGTCCAGCCCTAATATTGTAAAGAGTCGAAGAACTACAGTTGCTACAATAAATAGTTAAAAAGGATTTGAAAAACAAAGCACTCATCTCAAAATATTAAGAACTCTAAACTAAAAGTTTGAATCCGCAATTAAATGATGAACGAACCTCAAGAATAAGAATACGTATCCAGCACTTCCTTCAATGTAGCAGTCCCGTAAATATTGCTTCCCCATTATGCAAATATAGTTTACGTATCCTGCAGAAATCACAATTTCGGATGAATAAAAGTAATGTATTTTATATGCACATTAACATTAAATAAAAACGATGTTTAAGTTTGTATATATGCATTAGAATATAATTTAAAATTCCTTTTTTGTGTTGTTAATAATTGTGGACAGATTTGCTGGGGACGAGATATATTTCCAAGAAATATTTGATAAGGATGTTAATGATTTAAAAGAAAAGGGAATAGAGAAGGAGCGTAGGAGAAGAGATGAAAAGTCAAAGGAGAGAAAGCATAATAAGAGTAGAAAGGGCAAGGATAGGCGTAAGAGGAATGAAAGTGATAGTGATGGGTCTGGATCATATAGTTTAGAAGAGAATAGAAGATCAAGGGACAGGGGCAGGAATCGTAGAAGACGTAGTGATTCCAAGAAGTCAAAAGTCTCAGGTATGTATTTATGTATGTCCATCTTTATCTTTATTTGTAAGTTTTAAATTTACTTTTAGATGAATCTTATGGTGTTTTAATGTGATAGAAGGAGAAGCCATTATTCGAAGTGGATTCTGAAGGAAAAAAGTAATAAGAACTCCCTCTGTCCCAATTTTTGTATCATTTTAGAGAAATTTTTTTGTCTTAAATTATTTGTTACTTTAGAATTTCAATACACTATTAATTACATATATATTTTCCCATTATTTAATGTATCTAAAACTCTCTCTTTAAGAGAAAAAGTAAGAGAGAGAATTTAAGTGTATTTTAGGAATATCATTTATTTTTTTCCTAAAATTGAGTCAATTTAATAGGTGTCTTAATATATGTGAAAACACCTAAAACGACATATAAATTGGGACAAAGGGAGTATAATAATGAATGAGAAAGAGAAAGAAAAATATGTGAGGTCACTTCACTGTAATTATGACATTGTATCGGAATCAATGATTGGTTTAGTGGAAGGGACCAATCACTACAGAGGAGCGGATTTAGGTTTGAATTCCTATTGGGAGATATTCTCACTTTATATGTTCGACGCGCCTCGAAAGAAATTAAACCATTGGGACTCCAAAAAAAGAAAAAATAATATCATTAAACTGTCAATATATTAAAGTTCTAGAGAAATTATTCATAATTATGGACCTGTTTGTTTGATATTTGAGAAAGTAGATTGGAACAATAGTGAAGGTATGTATTTATGTATGTCCATCTTTATCTTTAATTGTAAGTTTTAAATTTACTTTTAGATGAATCTTATGGTGTTTTAATGTGATAGAAGGAGAAGCCATTATTCGAAGTGGATTCTGAAGGAAAAAAGTAATAAGTATAATAATGAATGATAGAGAGAAAGAAATAAAAATCTATGTATCGAAAAATTATGTGAGGTCACTTCACTGTAATTATGACATTGTATCGTAATCAATGATTGGTTTAGTGGAAGAGACCAATCACTACAGATGAGCGGACTTATGATTGAATTTCTATTAGGAGATACACTACAAGAAAAATGAATTTTAGTGATAAATATTAAATGACATTGTTGAAATTGTCACTTTTTGCATACATTTAGTGATAAGAATATTAGTTTTGTCACAATAATAATAGTGACAAGTGCAATAGTGACAAAATATATTTTTAAGTTGTCACTAATGGTTATTAGTTATAAATTTATGGAACTTAAGTTGTCACTATTGAGAATTAGTGACACCCTTTCAGTGACAACCTAGTGACAATAAATATTGTCACTATAATTTAGTGATAACTTTTTAGTTGTCACTATTGGGGTATCACTAAATGTCAATAGTGACAACTTTTCCAGTCACTAGTATGTCTATATACATTAATTTAGTGACAATATTAAAAATCTTGTCACTTTGTCATTTACCATTTTGTCACAAAAATTTTAATTTTTTGTAGTGATATTACTACTTTATATGTTCGATGCGCCTCGAAATGAATTAAACCATTGGGACTCCAAAAAAAGAAAAAATAATATCTTTAAACTGTCAATATATTAAAGTTCTAGAGAAATTATTCACAATTATGGACCTGTTTGTTTGATATTTGAGAAAGTAGATTGGAAAAGTAGTGAAGGTTTGTGAAATAATCTCAATTGGCGTAATTTTATTTATTTTGGATTTTGAAATAGTGGTTTGAGAAATAAAATAGTTATAGGTTATTTTTGAAAGAGTTAAATTATAGGTGTAAGACTTTATGTCAAATCATGTTTGTTATTTAAGATAAATTGTGGAAGAGATATGTTACTTTATGTCAAATCAAACATATAGATTTTATTTAGAGATAAAAACATTATTGTTTGTTTGACTTTTGAAAGAATAGTTTGAGAAAATTAAGAGATGAAAATTTATTTAGAAAATAGAAACTATGTTTGTTTGACATTTCCCAAACACAAAATTTTTTGAGAAACACCAAACAAGCAGATCCTACGAGTTTCTTATCAAAATGTTTGATTTATTATAAACATTACTTAAGTTTTACTTAATATAAATAAACAAAGTACATATTTTCTTAAAGAAAATGTGAATTATATTACATTACAAGAAATTGAGCTTAAGTGGCAAAAAAATTACTTCCTATGTCCCAATTTATCTGTCCTTTAAGAGAAATTTTTTTGTCTCAAATTATTTGTCATTTTAGAATTTCAATGCACTATTAAATACATATTTTTCTATTCTGCCCTTATTTAATGCATCTAAAAGATAGAGAGAGAATAAGAGAGAAAGTGTAAAGTATAAATAGTTAATGGTGAGATAAAATAAAGAATAAGGATATTTTAGGAATATAATTTATTTTTTCCCTAAAATTGAGGTTATTTAGTAGGTGTCTTAATATGTATGAAAACATATAAAATGACAAATAAATTGGTACAGAGGGAGTAAGTGATAATGCGAAAGTTGTCACTTTTTTATGCATTTAGTGATAAAAATATTAATGTTGTCATAATAATAATAATAATAATGGTGACAAGTGCAATAGTGACAAAATATGTTTCAAAGTTGTCACTAATAGCTATATTAATGACAAATATATGGTGATTTAATTTATCACTATTAACAATTAACGACATCCTTTTAGTAACAACCTAGTGGCAATATTTACTATGGTTTAGTTTTAGTGACAATTTTTTTGTTGTCACTTTTGGGGTATCGCTAAATGTAAATAATGACAATTTTTTTACAATTATTGTTACTAGTGTGTTTATGAAAACTATTTTAGTGACAATATTTAAGTTCTTGTCACTTAACATATATAAAAAGTGATAATTTTAACATTGTCACATAAAATTTTATTATAATGTTATGACATCATAATATTGATTGGTTATACTGATCAAATTACACTTAATATGATAATTATAATAGATAAATACCTAAGAAACTAGTTTGTAGTCCTTTAGCTATAGTAATTTAGAGTCTGTAAACGGTTTTGCCCCTCTTCTTGTTAAGGCTATATAAAAGGGTTTTTGTTTTTTTCGGGTTTGGTTTTACAGATTGAATTAAATACAATTAATTACCTGTTTCCCAAAAAGATTTCTTTTTCTTATCCAATCTCATATACACGATTATGTTCAGACCATTCAACTATTAACATTACAATCTATATTTTGGAGAATATTGCATCTTGGATTTTTTCTTTTTATTTTCCTTGCATAAGGTTTCGGATTGATTCCTTCCAAGGAATGTAATCCAAGGGAAACACATAATATAATTTTAATGAAACCTCATGAGCCTTTATCCAGTAATATTTTTTGTCCTTTTCTTGGTATCTTTTACTCAATCACATAGCAGTATTTATTTTTAAATTAATATTTATAGCGACAAAATAGTCAATGACAAAGTGACAGAATTTAAATTTTGTTACTGAAATAATGTATATAGATACACCAGCGACAAGAAATGTGAAAAAGTTATGACTATTGACATTTAGTGATACCCTAAATGTGAGAACTAAAAAGTTGTCACTAAATTATAGTGATAATATTTATTTTCACTAAGTTTATATTTGTGATAAATGCAAATCTAATAAATATGCATGGTGAATCGGGTTGTATTTTGTTGAATCAAATTTACTTAGATGTATTAAGAAACTTTGAAAAGTCCACTTTTGACGAACTTATGTACTTGGGAATATTTTGAACTTACATGACCATGAAATCATGCATTTTAATGTTTCTGTTGAACTTTTAGTATTACTAGAAAAGTGCACGTACGTTGTACGTGTCTAGTTTTAATTTCATGTGTATTTTTTGTAAATTAAAGTAAAATTAGTTATTTTAATGTCATAGAATATCATTTATTTATGATTGGTCAATTTATTTTTTAAGAAATTTATTTTTGTTAATTATTATTGGTTTATAAAAAAAATGATGACTTTGAATAGTTCTAATAAATTATAAAATAAAGACCGATTTTACATCTTATAAAATTGATTATAAAATAAGATCATAAGAACATTATTTAGTTCATTCCATCATAATATTTTTCATGTCAAGTTCATCCGTTATTCACCGATGACATATGCTTCATCCGTTTCTTCATAAATTTCACCCGAGCTTTCATCTATTTCACAAACATTTTTTCTTGCTGGTTTAACCAGTTTTTTAACCAACTCCACTAATGTTTACCAATTTCACCCGAAGTTTCATCGATTCATATGTTATTTTTTTTTATCGATTATAACATTTTTCATTGTTTTTCCCTTTTTCGTCGATCTTTTTTCCAATTTAAATAATTTTCTTCCGATTCCACCTCGTTTTCGTTGGTTAAAGTTTAACTTAATTTCACCTATTTTACTTATTTCATATGTTATTCACCTACATTTTTCATTAATTAAACATGTTTTCACTGATTTCAAGTTTTTTTGACTGATTTTATCCGTTTCTTCACAAATTTTACCCAAACTTTCATCGATTCATATGTTCTCACTATTTAAACTTTTTTTTACCGGTTTATTTATTTTAGCAGTTTATCCCTTTTTTTATCGGTTATAATATTTTTCATTGTTTCTCATTTTTTGTCGATTTCTTTTGTTTTATTTCTTCAGTTTAAACCATTTTTCTACCGATTTCACCAATTAAACTCATTTTTAACTGTTTTCCATTTTAACCTGTTTTAACCTTTTTTCATGTTTTTAAACTAATTCCACATGTTATTCACCTGATTTTTTTATTTATTAAAAAAAAAATATTCTTACCAACTTTACGTTTTTGACCATTTTACCCTTTTTTTCACCGGATTTACCCAATTTGATTGGATTTTACTGGTTTCATCATTTTTCTTAGAAATCTCATTCGAATTAATTTTCATCGATTTCACATATTTTACCCGTTTATTTTAACCGATTTTACCAGATTTTATCCATTATCACAAATTTTACCCCATTTTTTTTATCGATTTAAAATGTATTTAGGATTTCACATGCATTTTTTTCACCGGTTTAAAGTGCACATATATATGTTGTACGCGTCTATTTAATTTAGTGGTATTTTGATGTTGGTCCCAAGTGGTCAGAAGAGGTTTTGAGGGGGGGGGGGGGCGGGTGAATAAACCTCTTTAAAATTTTCTTCCAATTTTAACTTTAAAACTTCTCTCTAACTTTGAACAGACTAAGCTTATCAGAGTAGTAAGTTACAATTCTGTTTGCGAACAGATCTTTGAACAGGTTTGTTGACCACTCGTCTGATAGTTACTTAGCTGATTTTGTTAAAATCAGTTTTAATACTTTGAGTACTTGCAGCGGATTTTTCAAAGTGTTTTTCACAAGTAATCTCAGCAGTTTGAAAAATATTTCCCCAGTTTTTATAAACTCCTTTTAAGTATTTTTCAAACAGTTAACTTAATGTGTTTTTATGCAATCAGAAAATATGCAAGTTTAAAAGCAATGTAAAAACACTCAGAATTTTTATAGTGGTTATATGGATTTAAATTCTTTAGTCCACTCTTCCAAGTCACTTAGATCTTGGGTTATACTATAATCACAAAGTTTACAGTATACTCTGCTTGCGCCGATCAACAAATGAAAAGGCCACAAGTGCGCAGTAGGAAATCACTTAGAAACTCCTACTCTCCGAAGTAATATCACTCACAAAGATGGATATCTACTTCTCACAACACTCAGTTTTTCAAATTCACTCAGAAGATGTATTTAGCTTTGTTCTTCAACTTCGCTTTTCGTCAACAAATGACTAAGCTGATGAGTGAGCTGTTTTTGAGACTTAAGAGTTCTGCTTCGAAAATTCTCTCAGAAAGTGTCTTGCTTGTTTTCTCTTCGTCTCTTTCAGCTATTTATACTTGAGGTTTGAAAAATGTCTGTTGAAGAGAGACAAGATTCAAATTCCTCGAGTACTGGTCCTTAAAATCCGCGAACGGCTCTTTTGCAGCCTGTCCGTACTGTAAACAGTACTATTCTGCAGGCAGCATTAAATGCACTCAGCTGATGCGAGGCCTTTCTTCAATCATTTGTCTTTAATAACCTTGTACTTCAGCATTTATTACTCCAAGGGGCATTTATTACCGTTGGGAAGACTTTATGATCCTTTCCACTTGGCTGACGAAAGTGCAAGTCTGATGGCGAACTCGGCTGATCTCAAACTTGAACAAATCTTATTTGAGTCGGCTGATCTTCATCAGTCTGATATCTTTCCTTCAGCAGATCAGAAGTCTTGGACCTTGAAATTTGACTCTTCTGATGTCTTCATTACTTAGTCAAAATTTTTTCAAAGGGATTATCAGCTAAGTTAACCCATACTTAGCCAATCTTGAAGTTTTGGAATCCTTCAAAACCTCCCTTTTCAAATTGTCTTCAGTGCCTTCATCTTCATCCTTATCCAACAATTTCCCCCTTTTTGATGGTGACAAAACTTCAGCTAAGTACCTGTTAAATACCTAAACTAAAGATTGTAATCCTCAAAATTTTCTGAGATAGAAAAAGTATATTGGATTGAACTTGTCTTTTTATTGATGTTGAAAAAGAATTACAAGTACAAGTTCATCAGATGAGATGTCTGAAGAATAGATAATGTAAACTGATTACAAAAGATGTTAAAAAAATTTCTAACTATCAGCTCCATCATCAGATTCTTCTAGCACTTCTTCATACTCATAAGATGACTCCTCATCATCTTCTTCTTCATCTTCATCAGCTTCATCATCCAGGTTTATGTTTGCTTTGGCAGCCTCCATTTTCTCTTTAAGTTGCTGCTCCCTTAAAAGCTCCATTGCCTTCCTGGCTGATTCTGTATTCTTGTACTTGGTCAACGGTTCTGATTTATCTTCAGACTTGTCTTTACCTTGTTCCTTTCCAAGTTCTTCTTCAACAGTCTTGGTCAGTTCAGTAGCTTTATCAGTCTTGTTTGCTTCAGTAGAAGTTTCCTTGGTTGATTCTTCCCTTTTCTCTTCCCCCTTTTTGTCATCATCAGATTTGATGACTTCTTCAGGTTTAGCAGCAGGGTTGAGTGCAACTGTTGGAACTTTCATAGCAGCACCTATAGTCTTCAAGTTCTGATTCACTACATCATGACTTGCTGTAAGGTGATGAAGAGTTGTGCTGATGTTGTCAGTCTGATCATTGAAGGTTGGATGAAGGTTGCAGTTAAGTCTGCTATTTTGTGCTCAGCTGTTTTTAATGCGGTATGAAGATGATTCACATCACCCTTCACATCTTCAATATTTTTGTTCAAGTCTCTTAGGCTGTGCACTAACTGCAACGAGTTGTCTGGGAAACTGTCAATCTCTTTCTTGATAATCTCAGCAGTTGACTTCTGCACAGTTTCCAGTTGAAGTATGTTGGACTCTGCCAACTCTGCTTTAAGTTCGCTCTTCAACTCCTCCTTCAACTTTATTAGCTGTTGGTTATGCTTCTCTTCCAGTTCCTTTAGTGAACTTTCCATCAGCATCTGGAAGGCTTCCATCAGTGATGAGTGTTCATCACCTGATGAAGCAGAAGCAGCAGCTTCTTTTTCTTCAGTCTCCTGGTGGACAGGAACGTCTTCCATCTTTGTCTCCTGATGATCTTCAGAAGCATTAGCATTCCACTCAATGGCTAAGGGTTCATCAGCTTTCTTCTGTTCATCAGTGACATCTTCATACACCAGATTGGTGGTAGTGCCATCATCATTGAAGCATGTTGTCTGACGGATCTGCCTCACAATGATCCAAGGGTTAACATGAGCATTGTTTCCCTTAGGCACTTCACTGTACTCTTTTACTTCCTTGCCAAAAATGATTTGTTGAATACTTGGCAGTTGGGGGAGTTCACTTGAATGTCCCTGCTGATATCTAGATTTTTCTGCCCATTTGTTTAGTGCAGTGATAACAGCAATCTTAACAGCCCTTTCTTCAACATTATCAGATTTCTTCTTTTTGGCAGGTAGGGTACTCTGGATCAGCTTGACCTCCTCTAGGGCATATTCCCTGGCATAGTGATGCATAACATCTCTTACATAGTGAGGATCCAAAGCCTTTTGAATTGAATCAGTCTTTAGCCACTTTAAAACCCACTCTTCTTCAGCAGCTAAGTCCTTCAGATTCTGAAGTTCTGTTATTGACATGTTCAGCCTATTATCTCTCCATCTGATATACCTTGGCTTCTCTTGAGTGAACATAGTCTTTAACATCAGCTTCTGATCATAGTAAGCTAAGGACTTCTCGAATTTCTTGAAAAGCTCCTTATCAGCATACACTATGTTGAAGGCTTTTCGAACTTCAAACTTTTCTTTGGGCTTGGGCTCAGCAGCAGGCATTTTAGGCTTTTTCTTTTCCACTTCAGCCTTGCCTTCACCAATTTTGATGCCACCTCCATGGACAGGTCCATAGGCATCAGTTTTGCTCATTTCAATCACCATTGCTATTTCAGCTTCTTCAGCAGCTTTCTTTCTGCTTCATACATTTTTCTCCTTGCTTCATCCTTAGCAGCTTGAGCCTTGCTTAGCTCAAGAGCCTTCTTCTCTTCCAATTCATCTCGCTTCCTCTGTTCGGCTTCTTCCCTTGCTTTCTTGTCAGCTTTAGAGATTTTCTTTCTCTTAAGCACTATCTTTCTCTTGCCTTTATCAGTTGGAGCAGGGGCTGGACCAGCAGATGAGATTGGTGCAGCAGCAATAGGATGGATGATCATCACATCTGGATCCTCCTGAGGTTGAGCAGCCTCAACAGTTGGTGCAGTTTGAGTAGTCTGTTGCTCATCAGCTTTGTCAGCAGCAGAGTCCTCAGCAGCTCCAATTGGTCTTTCAGCAGACACTGGACTTTGCCTCACTAAGTTTTCTAACTCAGTAGGTTCTTCAACGAAAGTCATCTGCTTCCTTGCAGTCTTCTTGGTTCTTCCTTCAACATATCTAGAAGCAGCAGTGTCTCTTTGTTGACTCCTTGTCCTGTGAGAAACATTCCCAGCAGGCATTTCAGCAGATGGAGTCCTTGAAGGTGATGCAGGTGAAGCAGTCCTGACATCAGCAGTGATTTGATCAATGATTTTCGTGGTTTGATCAGCAGCAGTCACTGACTCCATTTTCTTGGGAGCCTTCTCCTTAGGCTTATCAGCAGCCTTCTTTTTCCTTGTCTCAACAGCCAAGTCAGCTGTTTTGACTAATCTTTTGGGTCTTTTGGCAGGAACCTCCTTTGGTTCCTCATCTTCCACTTCTTCAGGCTCACCAGCCTTCCTCTTCAGAACAGGCAAGTACTTGGTCATTGCCTTAGATTTGTGGATCTCTTTACCATTGGTCATATCACAGCCCAGCTTGAACAGCAGGTAACTGAACGTGATCCTGTGGTTGGTGTGAGGACCTTTTCCTTTCTTCGCATCAAGGAAATCAGCCAAGATGTACCAAATTATTACGGACCAGTTGACTTCCAGCCCATAGTAGATAGCAGCCATGATGCTGAACCTCTTCATGGTAACAGCATCCAGTGAGAAAGTGCAGTTTTCAATCAGCTTAGACACCATATCAGCCATTCGCTGATATTCATCTCTCAGTTTTTTCTTCCTTATGTTGCCAGACAACACTTCTCCTTCCTTGGCGCAGATCGCCCAGAATTGTTGGTGCTTGTCTTCAGTCAGCACAGTTACATCGTGTCGTCCTCTGTTTGGAAGACCAAACGTCTCGTGAAGAACAACTGGGGTAATAGTGATAGATTTTCCCCCACTGTAGCCTTAATCTCCAGTGCGTTGTAATCAGCTTTTACTGTATTGTAGTACTCCATCACTTGATCAGTCCAGATCACTCCCTCGTTGTACTCCATGAAATTTACCAACGAAGCAGATTTGAACTTCTCTAGCAGTTCCTTCATCAATTTTGTACCAGATTGGTAGTAAGATTCATAAACTAGGAACATACCTTCAGCGGCCATTGCAAATCTGTTGAAAGTTAGGAAAACAGGAAGAATTTTGCCGAAAATTGCAAGTAATTTTTCTCACAAGTGCTTTTGAATATTTAGGGTGCTTAAAGAACTACACTGCTGATCAGATCTGGATTTATAGAGTTAGGGTATCTTGGATTCCGTGATACCAGCCAACCGTTAGATCCGTTTCTTGTCAGTGCTTATCGTACGGCGTCAGTTACGACATTTCAAATTCAAATCTCATTAAATGAGGAGCGGGATAAGTACCGCTCTTCTGTCACTTGTAAAAGCGTGTTTTGAAATAAAACGTTTTAAATAGACAGCTTTTACATAAGAGATCAGATGAGTAAAATAAATACTTATCTGATGGAGTAGTGTCCTGATGACACAGTTGTTATCAGTGAAAGCCAATAGCTGATAACCTTCCTCAGCTGTTTGTCAATCCAGCTAGATAATAAATCTTCATTCTTCAAGACTTTAATCCTCTGTTGAAAACATAACTTCAACTAACTGTCATCAACAAATTTCATCTTTTAATCAGAAGTACCGCTAGTCTTACACGTTCCCCCTGACTTTAAGAATTCATAAGTTAACTAGTCTGTTGAGAGTTAATCCTTGAAGATAAATAAGATGAGTAAGCTGTTGAACTCCAGTCTTCTGATGAGTTCCCCCTCAGCTTATGCATCCAATTTCAATAAACCTAGTTCAGCTCTTAGAGTTGAAAACCTTGTCTCACTTAAAGGTTTTGTGAAGATGTCAGCAATTTGATTTTCAGTAAATACATATTCTATCATGACATTTCCTTTCTCCACATGATCTCTAATGAAGTGATGCTTGATCTCAATATGCTTAGTACTTGAATGACTTGTAGTATTCTGAGTAAGGCTGATTGCACTTGTATTGTCACAGTAGATTGGTATTCCACTGATCTTGATATTGTAATCTTCTAGTTGATGCTTCAACCATAAGATTTGTGCACAGCAAGCTCCAGCAGCTATGTACTCAGCTTCAGCAGTAGATATGGATACTGAAGTCTGTTTCTTACTCATCCATGAGATCAGAAGACTACCTAAGAATTGACAGGCACCTGTTGTGCTTTTTCTATCAATCTTACAGCCAGCAAGGTCAGAATCTGAATATCCAATAAGCTCAAATCCAGACTCTCTAGGATACCACAACCCCAAATCTTAAGTGCCCTTAATATACTTCAGTATTCTCTTGGCAGCTAAGAGATGAGATTCCTTGGGATTTGATTGGAATCTTGCACAAACCCCAACAGAGTACATGATATCAGGTCTGCTTGCTGTTAGATACAACAATGACCCAATAATGCCTCTATATTTGGTTATGTCCACTGATTTTTCATCTTCATCTTTATCCAAGCGAAGACTTGTAGACATTGGAATAGTAGCAGTAGAGCTAGTTATCATACCAAATTTCTTGAACAGATCCTTTGTGTATTTTGCTTGGCTGATGAAAATTCCATCAGGCAACTGTCTAACTTGCAAACCAAGAAAATAATTAAGTTCTCCCATCATGCTCATTTCAAACATGTTCTGCATCAGCTTTGAGAACTTGTCACACATCTGTTGATTAGTTGAACAAAAAATAATATCGTCCACATAAATTTGCACAAGCAAAATATGTTCTTCCCATTCAATAGTGAACAAAGTCTTGTCAACTTTACCTTTGTGAAATCCTTTAATTATAAGAAAGTCAGATAAGGTATCATACCATGCTCTTGGAGCCTGTTTCAGTCCATAGAGGGCTTTCTTCAGACGATACACTTTGTCTCCTTCTTGATAAACTTCAAATCCAGGAGGTTGTTCAACATAAACTTCTTCTTGCAATTCTCCATTGAGAAAAGCTGATTTCACATCCATCTGATAGACGGTGAAATTCTTGTGAGCAGCATAGGCAAGAAAGAGTCTGATTGCCTCTAGTCTTGCTACTGGTGCAAACGTTTCATCAAAGTCAATGCCTTCTTCTTGGCAGTAACCCTTGGCCACTAATCTTGCTTTGTTTTTGGTGACTTCACCATCTTCATTCATCTTATTCCTGAATACCCATTTAGTGCCAATGACTCTTTGATGACTTGGTCTAGGAACTAAGTACCAGACTTCATTCCTTTCAAATTGATTTAGCTCTTCTTGCATAGCTTCAATCCAGTTTGAATCATCAAGAGCTTCTTCAACTTGTTTGGGCTCAATTTGAGATAGAAAGCTGGCAAACATTGCATTACTTGCAGCAGCTCTCCTTGTCTTCACTTTATCCAAAGGATCACCAATCACCAATTCAGGTGGGTGATTCTTGAGCCATCTAAGATCAGGTTGCAAATCATAATGTTGACCTTTGTTTTGATCTTGCAACACTACTGTTGGAGTTCCAGTAGTAGTCTGTTGAACTTCTCTTGTCTGTTGAACAGTCTCTGGTCTATCAGCTGTTTGCAACTCGTCTGTTAGATAATCAGCTCTGTGATTTTGAACAGCACTTGAGTTATCAGCTGGGTTGAGATCAGGTAGTATGATGGGAACATACTCTTCATTCCTTCCAACATTCAACTTCTGTAAATCAGTAGACAGATCTTGATTAACATTTTGATTCTTTTCAGAAGATTGACTTGGTTCATCAAATACTACATGAATGGATTCTTCTATTAGTAATGTTCTTTTGTTAAAAACTCTATAAGCTTTTCTAACAGTAGAGTATCCTACAAAAACAGCTTCATCAGCCTTTTCTGCAAATGCAGTAAGGTGATTTTTCCCATTATTTAAAACATAGCATTTATAACCAAATATCTTAAAGTAATGAATGTTTGGCTTCCTGTTGTTCCAAACTTCATATGGAGTCTTGTTTTGGTGTTTGTTGATCATGCATCTGTTTTGGGTAAAACATGCTGTATTTGTTGCTTCTGCCCAAAATCTTTGTGGCAGCTTAGCTTCAGCTATCATGGTTCTGACAGCTTCCTTTAGTGTTCTGTTTCTCCTCTCAGCAACACCATTCTGTTGAGGGGTTCTAGCAGCTGAATACTCATGATGTATTCCTTTGATATTACAGTACTCTTCAACAGTAGAGTTTGTAAACTTTGTCCCTCTATCTGATCTGATCTTCAATATCTTTATGCTTTTCTCATTCTGGATCAGTTCCATCAGATTAGTAAGATGTTCCTTGGTTTCACTTTTCTTCTTCATGAATATCACCCAAGTATATCTTGAATAGTCATCCACAACAGCTAGGCAGTATTTCTTTCCACCATTGCTGACTGGATCAATGGGTCCAAATAAGTCCATGTGTAGCAGCTCCAAAATTCTTCCAGAAGATTGATGCTTCTTGCTTTTGAATGATGACTTGATTTGTTTACCCTTCTGACAAGCGTCAGAGAGCTTATCCTTGCTCATGACTGTTTTAGGAATCCCTTCTACCAAATCATTCTTGATTAATCTGTTGATGGTCTTGAAGTTTAAATGATTCATTCTTTTGTGCCACAGCCAACTAACTTCACTTGGTGTTGATGCCACCAAACAAACGGTTGAATTCTTGTCAGCAGAATTCCAGTCGACTATATAGATATTCCCTTGTCGTCTTCCAGATAAGATTACCTTCTTTGTACCAATCTGTTCAACATAGCACTTATCTGTTGAGAAGATAACTGAATATCCTTTGTCACAAAATTGACTTATGATCAGCAGATTATATTTGAGGCCTTTAACATATGAGACGTCAGATATCTCTATGTTTCCTTTGATTAATCTTCCTTTAGCTTTAATCTTGCCTTCTTTGCTGTCCCCAAAAGTAACTTTTGGACCATCCACAACAACTTCATCCGTCAGTTCATGTATGTTTCCACACATGTGTCTTGAACAGCCACTGTCCAAGTACCAAATTTTCTCTACTTTACTCCTACTCCTAATCCTAACCTACAAAACAAATAAAATTGTTTTAGATACCCTTATTGAGAGGGTCCTGAAGGATTAGTTCCACCTTTGACAACCCAAGATGATGAAGTCTTAGGTTTCTTAGGCTTCTGAGTTTCAATAGGAGTATGAACAGCTTTGCCTTTACCACGTTCATCAGATTTGTCATATTGTTGATGATCAGCATGATAAGGATAATGTTCATATGCAGAGTAAGATGCATGATAAGGGTGATATGCATGCATTGGATGAGCAGGGTAAGGTGCATAATAAGTTGGAAATTGAGGTGCATGATACATAGGATGATATGCAGCAGGTTGCACATAATAAGACTCATTTCCATACCAAGCATTTTTATTTTTCTTGATTTTATGCTTCTTTGGTTTACTATTTGCTTGCTCATTAACAGATGACTTAGTTTTATCACTAGTCTGATTAGTTTTAGCCTTATCAGATGACTTCCTAGGACTCTTCTGTTTAGGCTTACTAGTCTGTTTTCCTACACTAGGCTCTTTGCTCTTTTTAGCATTAGGAGTTTTCTTCTCCTTTAATACTTTCTCAGGTGAAGCAGGTCTAGCAGTTTGAACATACAGGATGGCCTTACTATTGTCAGCAGATATAAATTTCTCAGTATGATTCAATTCTTGCTTATCCTGTTCTAAAGGTATCTTCTGTTTACTAGATGTATGCGTGGATGCAACAGATGATTTTTCATGAGACTCAATAACTTTTTCAAGTTCCATGATTTTTCCTTTATAGACTTCACATTCAGCTTTCAGAGATTCATGTTCTTGCTCAAGCAGTTTATATTCAGCTGATTCTCTTGGCTTTTCAGCTGTGAGTTTCAGTGAACTGTTTTGCTCTTTTAGCAATATCATCTCTTCCTTAAACTTTTTAAATGCTTCAGCAATAGTAGTATTGTTAAGCATCATTTGTTCAAATGAACTAAATAGTTCATTTTCAAGAGGAGTTACCTCATCCTCAGAGTCATCAGATTCTTTAGCCATCAGGCAGAGAAGGGCAGGGCTCTCTTCATCAGAAGACTCTTCATCAGAAGTGTCTGAATCTGAATCAGATGAGTAGACGGCAACTGGCTTTTCTGCTTCTGCTACCATCGCCTTAGCTTTCTGATACTTTCTTTCTTTTCTGATTCTCTTTTCTTCCTCCGTGTGCTTCTCAGCTTTGGGATATGAGCAGTCTCTGATGAAATGACCCAGTTTCCTGCAATTATAGCACATCATCTTAGATTTATAAGAATCTTTATCCTGAGAAGAAGAAGTAGGGTTAGAAGTAGAAGCATTGTTATATTTGTTCCTCATTTTCCGTCTGTAGAACTTTTTGAAGTTGTTCATCAGCAATGCAACGTCTCCAGCAGTGTACTCCTTTTTGTTGAGTAGTGTGGCTTCATCAGATGAGTCCACATCTTTGCTTTTGTGAGCTGGCCTTCTTGGATTTTCAGCAGCAACCAGTGCAGCTGTGGGACTTGAAGTTGAGGTTTCTTCAACACCCATTCTTGGCAGTTTATACTCATACGCCTTGAGTACGGAGAACAGCTCTGTAAGAGAAATCTTCCCCAGATCTCTTGATTCTTCCATGGCTGTCACCTTCATGTTGAACTTGGGAGGCAGGGCCTTCAGAACTCTGACGGTGATCTCCTTGTCAGTGAAGGTCTTTCCCAGCTTTAGAACTTCATTCAATGTTCTGGTAAACCTGGTATCCATCTGATCAATGGTCTCTCCAGATTTCATCTTGAAGTTGTCCAGCTTCTCCAAGGCAACACTGAGCTGATGCTCTTTGATGGCGTCGTTTCCTTCGCTCATATCACGAACCTTATCCCACATTTCCTTTGCAGTTTTGCAATGTTTGACTTTGTCAAACCGATCATTGTCCAGGGCTTTGGTCATGATGAAACGGCCAACTTTATCCAAATTGAACAGCTTTATTTCTTCGGCTGTCATCTCTGTCAGATCTTTTTCCACCACCAGTTCAGCTTCATCAACTATAACGGTCTTGGTGAATTTGAATGGACCTTTGATGATACATGTATACATGTTGTCATTATAGGCAGCAAGGAAAATCTCCATTCTGATTTTCCAATCTTCAAAAGACATACCAGCAATGTGGGGAACATGGCTGATACAGTCCATTTTTCAAATAGTTTTTATTTTTCAAAAGGATGCTCTTTTGAAAAGTTTTGAAATCCTTTGAAAAACACTTGGATCAAGCTCGTTGATCAGGCAGCTGATTCTATTGAACCACCCGCTCTGATACCACTTGTTGGTCCCAAGTGGTCAGAAGAGGTTTAGAGGGGGGGTGAATAAACCTCTTTAAAATTTTCTTCCAATTTTAACTTTAAAACTTCTCTCTAACTTTGAACAGACTAAGCTGATCAGAGTAGTAAGTTACAATTCTGTTCGCGAACAAATCTTTGAACAGGTTTGTTGACCACTCGTCTGATAGTTACTTAGCTGATTTTGTTAAAATCAGTTTTAATACTTTGAGTACTTGCAACGGATTTTTCAAAGTGTTTTTCACAAGTAATCTCAGCAGTTTGAAAAATATTTCCCCAGTTTTTATAAACTCCTTTTAAGTATTTTTCAAACAGTTAACTTAATGTGTTTTTATGCAATCAGAAAATATGCAAGTTTAAAAGCAATGTAAAAACACACAGAATTTTTATAGTGGTTATATGGATTTAAATCCTTTAGTCCACTTTTCCAAGTCACTTAGATCTTGGGTTATACTATAATCACAAAGTTTACAGTATACTCTGCTTGCGCCGATCAACAAATGAAAAGGCCACAAGTGCGCAGTAGGAAATCACTTAGAAACTCCTACTCTCCGAAGTAATATCACTCACAAAGATGGATATCTACTTCTCACAACACTCAGTTTTACAAATTCACTCAGAAGATGTATTTAACTTTGTTCTTCAACTTCGCTTTTCGTCAACAAATGACTAAGCTGATGAGTGAGCTGTTCTTGAGACTTAAGAGTTCTGCTTCGAAAATTCTCTCAGAAAGTGTGTTGCTTGTTTTCTCTTCGTCTCTTTCAGCTATTTATACTTGAGGTTTGAAAAATGTCCGTTGAAGAGAGAAAAGATTCAAATTCCTCGAGTACTGGTTCTTAAAATCCGTGAACGGCTCTTTTGCAGTCTGTCCGTACTGTAAACAGTACTATTCTGCAGGCAGCATTAAATGCACCCAGCTGATGTGAAGCCTTTCTTCAATCATTTGTCTTTAATAACCTTGTACTTCAGCATTTATTACTCCAAGGGGCATTTATTACCGTTGGGAAGATTTTATGATCCTTTCCACTTGGCTGACGAAAGTGCAAGTCTGATGGCGAACTCGGCTGATCTCAAACTTGAACAAATCTGATTTGAGTCGGCTGATCTTCATCAGTCTGATATCTTTCCTTCAGCAGATCAGAAGTCTTGGACCTTGAAATTTGACTCTTCTGATGTCTTCATTACTTAGTCAAAATTTCTTCAAAGGGATTATCAGCTAAGTTAACCCATACTTAGCCAATCTTGAAGTTTTGGAATCCTTCAAAACCTCCCTTTTCAAATTGTCTTCAGTGCCTTCATCTTCATCCTTATCCAACATTTGATGTAAATCAGAGTAAAATTAACACCATTATGTCATAAAATATCACAATAATAATAATGAATGTTATTCAATTTATTAACTTCATCATGGGTATTTTCATCGGTTTCTTTAGTTTTTTGGGTTTAAACTATTTTTCTAATGGTTTGACTTTGTTTTTGTTGGTTCAACTTTTTTCATTTTATTGATTTCACTCATTTGTATCATTTTAACCAATTTTCGCATGTTTTCACCGACTTTAGCCTTTTTTTCAATGATTTTACGCGGTTTTTACATCATTATTTTTTATTTAATTTCATCGATTCAAAGATGTCATCCATTTTTTTCGCTAATTTCACTTGTATTTTCATTATTTCACCTGTATTTACTGAATTTTCAACTCAAATAAGTATACATCTTCAAATGTTTCGTGATGATACTCTGTTATTTGTCCGTCAAATGCCATAGAGTTGGTGATGAATGATGCTATTAATTTTAACTTGAATGACTATATATTTTATTTGTCCGTCATTTGGTCCTGTTTCGTGATGATACTCTGTTATTTGTCCGTCAAATGCCATAGAGTTGGTGATGAATGATGCTATTAATTTTAACTTGAATGACTATATATTTTATTCCTAAGAGTGTACCATTGTGTGTTTAGAGTTAAACTTGGGTGACTAAATATGCATTTTTTCTCTCTAATTTGATATGCTTTTGTTTTTCTTCCATATTCGTGGTGCTTGGTTAGGAGGAAAGGAAGTTACAAATTTCCTTCAAATATTTTCCTATCAAATTTTTGATGAGAAAATTTAAGGAAAATTCATCTCTAATTATATTTTATTAAATACTTAACAACTTGAATAAGGGCATTTTTGTCTTCACAAAAAAAGAAAAAAACTTAAAATATTCACACTTTTAGTAGTAGTATAGATATAGATATAGATATAGATATAGATTTGGTCAGGGGCGGACCGTCATAGGGGCTGGGGGGCGGTCGCCCCCCCAAGAATAATCCAAAGCACGTTTATATATATAATATTATTGTAACTATAGAAAAAGAAGAGCTAATGGTCTAGTGGTTAGTTGAATTTAGTAGTACCAAGTTGGTACCAGGTTCGAACCCTGATACCTATTTTCTTTCTATTAAATATATTTTGCTATTTTTATTTTCCTTCTACCATATTTTATGGTTTATGCTATTTTTGTTTCTTTTAAAGGTTTTATGTTAGATTAATTTTTCATTCTTTTAATTGTTTATTTCTTATAAATGTTTTATAGTTAGACTAACATATTACCTTGAATTGGAAATGTAAATATATTATGATAAAAATATTTAATTTTCATAAATGCACTCAAGAACATTATAGGCAGTATTAAAAAAAAAATTAGTGTTAATATTGGTACTTTAATAGCATTTTTTCGCAGAATTGAATTTATATTATAAAATGTTTCTACGTTTGATTAATTCCTTAAATCATTTGTTAAATGGATTCTTAAAAAAAATTAGCACTATATTTTTTCACCTTTTATTAAATAAAAAGACATCATTACTTTATTTTATTTTATCAAGACATAAAAATGGTAATGAGTTTGCTATTAAAAAGATCTCGCCCCCCCAGTCGAAACCCTCTAGTTCCGCCCCTGGATTTGGTAGACTACTTAAGAGAAATTTGGAAGTCATTATAAAGATTCTGTGATGTGTTTTTTGGCGTATAAATTACTTTATTAAATTACAATAAAACATACTTTACAAAAACACTCCTATTTTACCAAAAAAATTGACAGTTACCCCTTATTTTGTTTGTATCCAAAAGGAGGCAAAACAATGCCTATGATTTTACAAGTGTTTCAAGGACGTCTGGTGACTCTTCAAACCAATGCAAACCTTCACCCAAATCATGACCAAGTTTTGCCAGAGCATCTGCCATCGAATTAGCCGATCTTCTAATGTGTCGAAGGACCACATTTTATGGTTTAGCAATCAAATTCCTGCAGTCCTCTAAGATGAACTTCAATGGGTGGTCCCTTGTGTCAGTCTTCTTGATAAAGTTGTAAATGACTTCAGGACCTTATCTTAAGTGCCCTTTGAACAATGTATGAAAATATTTAGTAGATGCAACTAGTGAGTGTGTGAAATCCCTAAGACCCCTAACACTTATTTATAGTGTGTTCATGAGACCTTAATTGTCAAAAATATCAAGAGCCATATAATGGCACATTAAGGGGAATTATTTCACATTATTTCACAATCAATTTTGATTGTTACAAAATTTATTTTATTTGATACTTTAAAAACATAACTTTGAAAAGAGGCAACAACATGTTCACTTATAATATTAAAATTTACCGGTTATGAATTGGAAGTAATTGGTGAGGAAAACTAGCAAAAAATTCATTTTTGGCGCTACAGAACCAAGCTTTTTTCAATTTTGGTATTAATTCTAACTAGCGATTTCAACTTTGACACTTCAGTGTCAAAGTGCCAAAATTGAAAATTCCGGTCAGAATTGGTACACAAATTAGTACCATATTAAAATTGAAAAACGCCTAATTGTATAGTGCCAAAAATAAATTTTTGCTTAACATAAACCACCAACTAAAGTTAGCATAATACCCCTATAATCCAAGTAATTATAGGATCACAAGAATTGTCCCAGATTTCTTTTACAAAACAAAAAAATAAATGTCTCTTGCATTATAAGTCATCGTCAACCAAAAAGTTCTACAAAAGCAAGATTCGTATCAATTGAGTGCACGTTACCACTTAGTTCCCAATCAATTTCTTACATCGTGCAACCATTCCGCCATTTATTTGCTGCTGTAAATAATTCAAAATGATGAGACATCTACAAGAAAAGGGTTTTTTGCACTTTGCACCCCCGAAACATGGGAAATAGGCACTTTGCATCCCCGAAACTTAGATTTAGCACTTTGCACCCTCGAAATATGAAAAATGCAGCACTTTGCACCCTCTTTTATTTTCAAGCAAAAACTCAAGGGCAAAATAGGTAATTCTATTGTAAATCTTTGGTACTTTGCACTCCCAAAATAAAATTAGCACTTAACACTCCCTAATTAAGAACAAATCAACAACTTGCACCCCCGAAACACACTAAATGAACACTTTGCACCCCAAAATACAAAATTAACACTTAACACCCTCAAATTAAAAAAAAAAAAACTCAAACCCCTCGTTTTTTTCGGGCAAAGATGACCATTTAAGGTGAAAAACATTTAAGGCAAAATAGGTAATAATTTATGGGTCTTTGATATTTTAAAGTAGACAATGAGTCTTCGAGAATCTTCGAGAAATTTACTTGTACTTTATTTAGTTATTTATGGTTATATATATTGTTGAAAAGAAAAATGGAGAGAGAAATGAGTATTTGAGTATTTATAATTGTATTTTGCAAAATTTAAGGAAAAAAATGAATTACCTATTTTGCCTTTGATTTTTTTCACTCCAATAGTCAACTTTGACGAAAAAAATGAAGGGTTTGAGTTTTTCTAATTTGAGGGTGTTACGTGTTAATTTTGTATTTTGGGGTGTAAATTGCCCATTTGTTATTTGTTCTTAATTAGAGGGTGTTAAGTGCTAATTCTATTTTGGGGGTACAAAGTGCAAAATTATCAAGTTTTGAGGGTGCAAAGTGCCAATACTATTGAATTACCTATTTTGCCCTTGAATTTTTGCTTGAAAATAAAAGAGGGTGCAAAGTGCTACATTTTTCATATTTCGAGGGTGCAATGTGCTAAATCTAAGTTTCGGTGGTGCAAAGTGCCTATTTCCCATGTTTCGAGGGTGCAAAGTGCAAAAAACCCACAAGAAAAAGCATTTCAAATTATGTCTACAATATGGTAATCGAAACAGTAAAACACAAATTGGCATGTACGTATCAATTTCACAGCATATAGGTCTGTTTATTTGGTGTTTGGGAAAGTAGTTTGAAAGAGTAGTTGATGTTTGTGAAATAATTTCGATTTGCGTAATATTGTTTGTTTGAGTTCTAAGAAAGTGGTTTGAGAAATAAAGTAGGTATAGGTCGTTATTATTGGAAGAGTGAGATTGTAGATATAAGATGTGTAAGACTTTATGTCAAATTATGTTTGTTATGTGAGATAAATTGTGTAAGAGATATGTTGTTTAATGTCAAATTAGAGTAGAGTTTGTATAGGTTTTGTTTAAAAACAAAAAGATTGGTGTTTGTTTGGCTTTTAATATAGTTTGAGAAAATTAAGAGATGAAAAAATTATTTCAGAAAGTAGAAACCATGTTTGTTTGACAATTCTGAAACACAATTTTTTTTGAAAAAATACCAAACAAACATGCCCATACCACCGTGAATAAAAAATAAACATAGTATTCAATAATGCAATTTTAAGCCGAAAGAAAGGTCAACTATCACTACAAGAAAAATAGATTTTAGTGATAAAATATTAAGTGATATTGTTGAAATTGTCATTTATATATTTATTTACTTACCAAAATATTAGTTTTGTCACAATAATAATAGTGACAAGTACAATAGTGACAAAATATAATTTTAATTGTCACTAATGGCTATTAATGACAAGTGTGTGGAACTTAAAGTGTCACTATTAACATTAATAATTAGTGACACCCTTTTAAGTGACAATAAATAGTCACTGTAATTTTCGGGTATAACTAAATATTAATAGTGACAATTTTTTCATATTATTTGTCACTAGTGTGTATATATACATCATTTTATTGATAATATTTAAATTCTTGTCATTTTGTCATTTACTATTTTATCACTAGATTTAAATTTTTAATAGTGAATGTATTTTGATCGGGACATTGGTCATTGTTCTTATGCATATTCAATAAATGGTATGCAAAATGTACGTAAGAAATCATGTGTTTAATGATAACATAGAACAGTATAATCAACTTTCAGCTACGTTACATTTAAATTTAGTAATTTATTCAGTTTTACTATCGTCTTTAAGAATTGATATTTCTAACTAGGACTACAATCGTGTAGGTAAACCAGACCTTTTGCAACTCCTTTCAATACTTTCAATCTCTTGGGCCCTAGACATTTAGAAAAAAGTCAACAATAAATTTGAATTACAATTAATGGTCAAAATGTTTAATATTGACGTGGCATTGAAATTTAGAAAAAATAAACATATGTTAAATTATATATTAACCCTTTAATTAATATGTTTAAAAAGACTCTATAATCTCTTATTAATTGCAGATCTCTTTCCAAAAATTAAAATCAAGGGAATTACACTTTCCATACTAAATTTTTGCCCACTTTATACATTTCGTACCAAATTTTCAAAAAGACACATTTCGTACAAAAGTTGGACAATGTTTTTTACATTTCATTCGGCCGTTAGTTTTTGGATGAAAAAGGTCACGTGTCCGTTTAAGTCACCATTTTTATCTCTTCAGTGTATATTTGCAATTGGGCAAAAAATACCTAAAAAGGTAATTGTGAAGAGGTAATTGCAATTCTTGCCGCCACCAATTCCTCTCTCTTCACCTCCGGCATCACAACCACCGCCCAACTCTTCCCCACTTGATGAAAACAGATCTTTATATGAGCGAAGTAGTTGGACTTGTAAGAAGTATTGAGACTAACTTTGAAAAATCATGTGAAAGGCACATGTATATTTTCCTTCGAACAAAAATTAAATAAAACTATTTGGGGCGGTAAAGTGCTTAATTGTACATTGGGAGGTAAAGTGCCACAATATGTAACTTTGGGGGATAAGATTTTTGTCAATTTTTTAAAGTGAATTTCCATAACTCTTATGGAAGTTTTTGTCAATTTTTTTTTTAAAAAAAATAGGGGCTTTATTGCAAAATTTTAAAGCTACGCGGGGTTATTGATAATCTTTTAAGTTAAGGGGACATTTTTTCATCATTTGATGGGGTAAAATTATAATTTCGAATTGAGAGGGATATTTTTCGGTAATAATAAAAAAGTACAGGGCTAATAAAAATAAACAAAACTTTTTTTTCAGTTAGGTAAGACTCAAGGGGTGGTGTTGAATTTCACTCATTAAAAAGGATAAATTAGTCTTGAAGAAAATAAATTATTTTTGACTTAAATTTTAAGGGGACACATGTCACCAAGATAAATGATATCTCATATACTCTTCATCCCTCAAAATCTCATTTTAGACGGACCGATGAAACATATATCTCAAAAGAAAAATTTATGGTAGAGTTAGCAACTTTATCAGAGTAAATACTCCTGTTTAGCATATCACAAGTTTTAGGCATCATTTTATTTCATTTCACATTTTACAAAGTTCAATCTAGATAATTATATAGTTGAATTCCTTCTTAAATTTAAATTTCTTATACACCAATATTTGCCTCATCTTGAAAATTAAAAATAGCAGTTTTCCCAAGCCAAATTCAGTCAAAGAACATAAAACTTTCCCCTAAGTCCTAACAATCAAATAATATTTCAACTATGTTTGGTGGGGTGCATCAGACCAAGGCAATAATGTAACACCAAAGCGACGCCCGAGAATCCAAGCAGCAAGCTATTTTTATTGAATCTCCTCCTAAAAAAATTAATTTAATATCGTGTAAGTTAAAATGATATGGACAAATAGTACACTTAATCTTAACCAAAAGGCCAAGAAAGGTATGCTTAATTCAATTCTTAATTTCTCTTTTTGTATGTCTTTTGTCTATTTCCATTTACTTTGTCTTTTTGTATGAACTAGTTAGGCCGTGTTTGGTTTCCAAGAGATGGAATATTGAAGAGATATCCCGTTTAATTGGGCCAGTTTTGCAACTTGAAATTGGTCTAGCTTAAATTGGGTGTTAATTGGGTTATTTTTCTTGGGCCAGAGATAATTACGAATTTGATAATATGATTCGTTAGAAACTAAGATGCTCAATGTGATAAAATGACATTTTTGCCCCTACATTATACTACACAAAAATCAGCATATATATATATATGATATTTAATTTGGATGTTGAGATTGTTATTGTCTTATGATTGAATAGACGTTATCAAACTTGATTCAAGAATGAATTTTTTTTTTATAATCCAGGTGTCTCCTGGACCCTCAGAATCCTTGCCCTAAAACCCTGAAGGATGTGTCTCCACCAAGTCTCGGGATCCCACCATATTGCTATACAAAGGGGTCATCACCACAAATGACCCTTAGACAGGACCGAGAAGAAGTGGTCGGACCAGGTCAAGGTTTACTCGAAATTGACACCATTAAATTTTCCAAAGTTTATAGAGCAAAAGACAAAAACATCCCCTATGCTTTATCTAACTCCCAAAAACTCCCCTGTGTTATTTTAATTATCAAAAAACCCCCTTGTGTTTGATTTTAAATACCACACTCGACCCAAGTAGTATATACTTATAATTTTATTTTTGACTTTTGGTGGAATGACAAGATTACCCCTATGTGTTTTCAATGTGAGAATGAACATCGTTAACATTATGAGATGACAAACTCGAAGAACAATCATTATTATTGTCCCTTGTAGATATTCATCAAATTTATATCCAAATTTATCACAAATTTAGCAGCAATTGAACTATTCAATCTGGAGTTAAAAATTGCAGATTTCCTAGCTACCATTGTATATTAGAGGTGTAATTGAGGCGAGTGATGTCAAACGATACACTGTTCAAGCTTAGTATGAATTTTATCGAGTATGAAATATTATATTTGAGCTTTTTGTGATAGTTAAACTAGCCGATCGAGCTCAAATGAGCTCTTATCGAATGAGCGCGAGCCAAGTATCGAGTAACTTCATATTTTACATATGTTTTACCAATTTTTAGCTTATAGAGTTGAGCTCGAGTTGGGCTTTAAAAGTTATTGAACGAAAAATTACGTTCAAACTTGTTTAATTTGTGTAACGAACCGAGCTTAAATAAACTATTATCAAACGAGCTAGTGTCGCGTATCGAATATTGGATTTGATTTCAGACATATTGATAATGGAACAAAGTTGTCATGGTCTCTCTGTTAGCATATGTCCTCTTTGCTACAAGTCTAGAAACTGCATAACTATTTTTGTTTTTATTGATTCTTTATATATGATGAATGATGTAATATTTAAAATCTTAATTTTCAAAACATGATATGTTTTATATTTATATTAATAATAATAAGTAGAAGACTTCAAAATCTTCATTGGTAACAGCGACATCCCTAAAAATGATTGAACAATTAATTAAGTATATATGAATATGATGCTTAAAGACTATTGTTTCTTGAACAAGGATAAATGACGTAATGATGTTGGACTATCTATTATAGTATCTTGGAAAAATGTAGTTTACTCCCTATGAATATGATATTCTTAAATAAAAATTAGCCTTTAGAAAGGAATAAAAAATAATAAGACAATATTAAAAAAAATGTGTAATTCCCGGGAAATTAAAGGTCCCATCTTAAAGTGGAAACTAAAAGATTATTAAAGGGATGTATAGCACAACTATATGTTTCACAGCAGAAATTTTGAATTGAACAATATAATTTTTTCAATGAAAATGAACTTCGTTTCAAATTTCTTATTAGGCTGAACCTAAACCTATGCTCGAGAGATAGCTGTCCATATACTGATAAGGGATGTATGGATTCTTGAGAAGAGAGCCGCGTGGAGCATGCATGAAATGGTCAGATGCTTCTTCGATTCTTTTCCTTGGTGCAGCTGAGCCATCCTGGACTTGAACCAGAGACCTCGCCCGTACCAATATTTTCCTAAAATTGATTTTTACAAATAGCAATTCGCAAATAATGGAATAAGTAAATTCCCAAGACAAAGTGCAAAGTAAATAAACATTACTCATAAAATAAATCAATATATATAAACTAATTTCAACTACGTTTGGTGGGGTGCGCAAAGCCAATGCAATAGTGCAACACTAAGGCGCACTAGAGTCCAAGCAGCAAGCAACTTTGATGGACTCTCCCCCTAAAAAAATTAATATCGTGTGAGTCAATGACTCACATAACATATATTAAACTGATAAAAAAATTACTACACTTGATCTTAGCCAAAACTTAGATGGGTATGATGATTTATTCCTCCAAAAAAATGTGTAAGTGGACAGGAAATTGAAATCCTATTTTCTAGTAGAAATTAAGTGATTCTTAAGGCATAAATAGAGTTCAATCAAACACTTTAAACTGAAATTGAAAGAGGCCGCGCGAACGCTGGCCCCCATTACCACAAATTATGACGTAGACTCGACTACTTGAGCCGATCTTAGGCTAATGCCCATCCAACGTGCAATGGAAGTCATCAACCTAGGCCATAGGTCTTCTGGATCACCCATTGACCCCGTCCAGGTAAGTATGTAACTTGTTGCCCTTCATGCCCTTTTTATAGCTAATTTCTTATTGTTTGAGATTCATCTATCTGATGTGGGATTAATTAGAGTTCAGTTTTATCTATATGCCTATTGCTCATAAATTGTCAACGTTGTTGTAGCATAATAGTAAATATCACTGACTAAGTTGAGGTTCTAGGATGTGACATTGATTGACAGAGCTAAGGTTCCTGGATCAAAAGGTTTTTGGTCCTGAGTTCAACTCCCACGAAAGTGGGTATTTGCTCTAGTTTATTGTAATTACTAGTTTTTTTGTCGCTGTATATTATTTGTAATTCTTCGTACTTTACAATTGTTGAAATTATTTATAATGTAATGACTGCTTTTTAATTTATTTAAATATTTTTGGCTATAAATAAATTTCATATAAATATTACAAAGTGCTTGAAATTCTTGTGTAATTTATACTTTGATTCGCTTCTATTGCTCATATATTATAGTGTTATTTAAAGTTAATTTATAATATTACTCTTTCACGAAATGTTTTTATTATGTAATACTTATGATAACTAATTATGTTCCAAAAGCTTTTATCTAGATTTTAGGATTACTTGTTAGTCAAAATAAAATTTGAGTAAATAATAGTTTGATATATCACTATGAAGCAAATACAACAAACAAAAATTTTATGGTAGAGTTCGTGTCTTTGTATGTTTTATGTCTGTTGGTCCCAAGTGGTCAGATGAGGTCTAGAGGGGGGGTGAATAGACCTCTGAAAATTTTTAGACTTAAAAGCTTTTCAGTCGTCTGTCAGCAGACTAAGCTTATGAAGAACAGTAAGCTGACTATGCTGATCGTGAACAAATCTTGAACAGCAGAGTGACCACTCTTCTTATAGTAACTTAGATGATTTCAGCAAAAATCAGTTTTATCAAGAGTATACTTGCAGCGGATATTTGAAAGTGTTTTTCACAAGTAGACTAAGTCCTTCAAAAGATTTTATCTCCAGTTTTAAAAACTCCTTTAAAATCTTTTAATAATTCAAAGTGTAAACTTATGCAATTTTGAAATATGCAAGAAAACTTAAATGCAAGAATAACACAAAGAATTTTTATAGTGGTTATATGGATAAAAATCCTTTAGTCCACTCTTCCAGATCACTTAGATTCTGGGTTATACTATAAACACAAAGTTTACAATATTTTTCCACTTACACCTAAACAACAAATGAGAAGGCTGTAAGCTCACAATAGGAAATCACTCAGAAAACCTATCCTCTGAAGTTAAATCACTCACAAAGACGGATTTAAACTTCGCACAACACTCAGCTAATACAAATTCACTCAGAAGATGTTTTTCTATTTTGCTTCAACTGGGTTTCTGTCAACAGATGACTTCACCAGACGAGTGTGATGTTCGAGCTTCTTGAGACTTTGAAAAATTTCTGCTTCGAAAACAAAATCTCAAAATGTTGTTGTGTGTCTCGCTCGTTGAAATCAACTCTATTTATACTTGGATTTGAAAATATGACCGTTGAAGGAAATCAAACTTGAAATCCATAGCCTTAGCCCAAATTCAGAACGGCTCTCTGCTACAGTACCTTTTCTGCTGTACTTTCCTGTAGCTGCATTAAATGCACCATGCTGATCCGAGAATATTCTTCAATCATTTGTCATTACTACCCTTCTCTTGCAGCATTTATTACACCAAGTGCATTTATTACCGTTGGACTTGCTTCTTGATCTCTTCTACTCTGTTGATCGAGGCAACCCTGCTGATAGATACTCTGCTGATCAAACTCTGAACTAATCTGATTTGAGTCAGCTGATGACCTACCCTTCTGATTGCTGTTTCAGCATGAGATCAGTAGTCTTCTGGGCTTAGAATTTTGAACTCTTCTGATATCTTCTTTACTTGTTCAAAATTCTTCTAAGGGACCTAAGCTTTCCATACTTAGCTGATTTTGACGTTTTGGAAATCATCAATACCTTCCCTTATCTTCTTATCTTCTTTGCACTTCATCTTCATCTTCATCCAACAATTTCCCCCTTTTTGATGATGACAAAACTTCAGCTAAGTACCTGTACCTAAACTAAAGTTTTGATCCTAAAAAATTTCTGAGATAGAAATAGTTTATTGGATTCAAACTTGAACTTTTTATAGATTTTGAAAAAATTACATATTACAAGTTCAATCAGATGAAATGTCCAAAAAAAAATTACAAGGATTTTCAAGCATAAGTAACCTAGACTAAACTAGTCTTCTTTCTTGTCTTCTTGCTTGTCCTCTTCATCTTCTTCAGATTTGGAAGTCTCAGCTTCTAAATCCTTGAAGAACTTTTGTTTTAACAGCTCCAACTTCTTCTGCTTGACATCAGGATTGAGCTGTTCTTCAGCTGAGTCCTTAGCAGCAGCTATCTCTTTATCAGACTTAGCTTTTGCTTCAGCTTCAGTTTTATCAGCTTCATCTTCTTCTTCTGTATCAATCTGATCTACTGGTCTGCTATTTCCTTCATTTTCACTTTCCTCCTTTGTAGGTTCCTCCAGTATTTCAGTATTATCCAACTCAGCAGTCTTTGAGAAAGAGTTACCACCTTCAGCTTCATCCTCATTTTGGTTAACTTTTTCTTCTTCACCAGGTACCTTATCTTCCCCCTTTTTGTCATCATCAGTAGGGTTGACTTGATACTTTGGTAAGACTGGTGTGATTTGGAGAGAATCACAGAGAAGTCTGATGTTTCTTCCATAGCATTAAGTTGAGCTTGCTGTCTGAGTTGATTGGCCTCAAATGCCTCCATTCTGTTAAGAACGACTTCTCCTTGGTCACCTAGCTGAATCTGAGTTGCAAGTAACAGATCAGCAGATGCCTTGAAGTCCTTCATCATATTTTCCAAAGTTTCATCTTCAGCTTGAATGGCCATTTCAACTGTCTCTGTAATCTGTCTCCAACCAGCAGCTGTGCTCTGAGTCCTTGCTCTAATTACATCCATATCTTGTCTGATAGTTTTCACATTATGAGCAGTATCTTCTATCAGAGAAGTAGGAATTGCAGCAACTTTCTGGGTTGGTTGGCTTACAGCAGCCAACATATTTGCAGTCACCTTCTCTTCTAACTCCTTCATTGATTTTGAAATCATCTGCTGAATTGAATCCAACAGAGAAGACTGCAAGTCTTGAGAAGTAGAGGCAACTTCAGATGGAATTGGAGGTAAGGCAAGAGGTTCTGTTTCTGCTATCTGATCTGCTGAACCAGGAGTAATCTCCTTCTTTTTGGTCTCATCAGCTTGACTAGGAGTGCTTTCCTTCTCCTTAGTCTGATCATCTGTTTCAGAGATATCTTCCTTTTCCTTAATCTGGTCAGCTGGATTTGGAGTGTTTTCCTTCTCCTTAGCAGCTGGCTCAGAGGTTTCCTCCTTTTCTTTGTTCTGATCAACAAGATCAGAAGTACCGTCTTTTTCTGGTTCTTTGTTCTGATCAGTAGGGTCAGATGTACCCTCTTTTTCTTTCTTTTGATCAGCATCATCAGAAGTCCCTTCCTTTTCTTTGGCAGAATCAGAAGCATCTTCTTTCTCTTTATCTTTATCTCAAGGGGGTGCTTGAATCTTCTTAACATTTGCAATGGTACGCATTTTACCTGCATCATCTAAAGTAGTTCTGTGAGTGATCCATGTTAAATCATCAAGTGGAACAAATGGGGAGATTGGATCCTCAGGTAACTCTTCATATGGCTTAATATTAGGGCCATAGACAATCTGCTTCAGACTGGGAAGGGGAATCATGGAGCTTGGTTGTCCCCTCATCTTCCTAGTCTTCTTGGCCCATGTTTCCATTGTCTGGGAAACTGCCAACTTTATAGATCGTTCCTTGAGATCTTCATTGTCAGCGTACTCAGCAGGAACAGACTCATAAAGCTTCTTTGCTTCAGCCTTAACAATATGACTGATCTTCAGTCTCAATTTATCCAAAAAGAATTCTGAGTCTAATGCTTGAGTTAGTGAACCTGTCTCAAGCCACTTTAGCACCCAGGCTTCTTCATCAGCGAAGGCTTTCCAGTTTGCAATCTGATCTTTGCTCTTTGTCAGACGATAGTCCCTCCATCTGTTGTAACGTACATTCTCTTTATTGAACATCGTCAGACGAATGATCTTTGCATTCTCAGCATCCAACCTTGCAATGAATTCATCAAACACTTCAGGATCATCTCTGACAATCTCCAATGCCAGTTTTAATTATGATCTTCTTTTTGGTTGAATTGCAGGGGTGGGCATGACTGGCTTGGGCTTGGTGGGATCTCTCTGTTCACCAATTACAATGCCACCAGTATGCTTTGGACCATGAGAGTCCTTAGCACTTGCTTCAATAGCAGCAGCCAACTCAGCTACTTCAACAACATCTCTTTGTGCTTGAGTCATCTTACTGGCCTCTTCCTCCAGTCTTTTGAGCTCAAGGGCCTTTAGGCGATCTTCTTCAGCCTTTTCAGCGGCCTTCCTTCGTCTTTCTGCTTCATCCTACTTCCTCTGTTCAGCCACTGAGACAAAAGGAATCACAGTCTTGCATGTCCTTAGCTTCTTTGCTTTAGGACTTTCTACAACTTGAATTGGAGTGGCAGCAACAGGAGTGGGGTGCAAGAGAAGAGCTTCTCCCACACTTGTTGTGCTAGTTTTCTATTCTACTCTTTCCTCAGTAGACACTCCAACAATAGCAAAAGATTCTCCACCAGGCTTAACAGCAGGCTCTTCAATAATGATTGGCCTCTCAGCTGTTGCTGGAACTTCCCTGACTGGTTCAGGTGAATCTTCATAAAAAGTGACCTTTCTCTTTGCCTTGGACTTGGTAATTTTTCTTGAGGGTTTAGATTGAGGAGGTCCTTTAGCAGCGCTCCTTGTCCTCATTCTCTTAGTAGGTTGAACAGGAACAGCTTCTTCTGATTCAGTCCTTCAGGAGAGGAGCCAGTCTCCATCTTCTCAAGTTCCTCAGTAAAATCATCAATGATTTTCTCAGGAATTACAATTTCAGGGTGTGCTGATCCAGCTTCAACAGTAGTGCTTACTGTTTGATCAACAGACCTACTGGTCTGACCAGTCTTCTTGCCTTTCTTTGCAGGGACCTTAGCAGCTTTAGTAGAAGCCTTTCTCTTAGAAGTAACTACACTTCTAACAGGATCATACAATTTAAATTCCTTGCCTCCATGAATAGGCTTGCCACTTCCCAATGGACAACCCAAACTCAAGAACAGATGACTTAGCAAAATCCCATAGTTTGTCTTCTTGTCACTCAGCAGATCATATACGTGAGCTGCCCAGTTAACCTTCAGTCCATAGAAGATGCAAATCATAGTATAATATCTTCTCCTAGGCAACCCATCCAAAGAACTTGTATTGCAGTCCAGTACTTTCGCAATTATGTCAGTGAACCTCTGATACTCATCTTTTAATTGAGTCTTCATTAGGGTTCATGTCATCACTTCCCCTTCCTTGGCACAAATTTGCCAGAATTCCTCCTCCTTTTCAGACCCTAGGTCTGTCACGTCTCCTCCTTCGTTTTTCAACTTATAAACTTCACTCAAAACAGCAGCAGATACGTAAATTTTCTTACCGCCAATTGTGACCGTCATAGTTGTTCTGTCGGTGTTGAATTTCCTGTTCTTGTAGAATTCTGCAACGTCTTCCAGGTACACCCGATCCTCATGAGCTTCCAGAACTGGTACTAGTGATGCTTCCTTGATTTTCTTCATGATTTCTCGCATCAGATCGGTGCCAGAGGAGTAAAATTTGTCGTAATTTAGGTATCTTCCCTCAGCAATAGCCATTTTTGAGATTAATTTGTGAGATTCTGTAAGAACACTGTAAGCTTGAAAACAAGGAGCTTAGAGAGTTAGAGAATTTTGGAAATTTTGTGTGCGTAAGATGACTGATCTGTCCAGATCGGATTTCATACGTTTCCTTTGATTTGGTTATCGTGATTAATCTGAATCGTAAGATTGATCTGACAGGTTTTAAATCGTGCGGGTGAGAATTGCGGACTTCAAATTTATTATTTTAATGTCAGATGGGCGGGAAACTCTATCGGCACTTATCTGTTACTTATAAAAGCGTGTTTTAAAAGATGCGATTTATAACCATGCTTATATAATGTATCAGATGAGTAGAGTTTAACTTATCTGACAGACGAGTGATCTGTTATCTGATATTACTAGAGAAAGCCAATAGCTAGTAATCTTCCTATGCTGTTTGTCAATCCAGCAAGATAAATTAATCTTCAATCTTCAAGAATTAAGAACATATCTTCTGATAACATAACTTCAACTAACTGTCATCAACAAATTTCATCTTTTAATCAGAAGTACCGCTAGTCTTACACGTTCCCCCTGACTTTAAGAATTCATAAGTTAACTAGTCTGTTGAGAGTTAATCCTTGAAAATAATAAGGGATGACTGTGCTGATGAACTTCAGTCTTCTGATAAGTTCCCCCTCAGCTTATGCATCCAAATTAAGTAGTCCTAGAGTTGAAAACCTTTCTTCACTTAAAGGTTTAGTGAAAATATCAGCAATCTGATTGTCAGTATGAACATATTCAATCATTACATTGCCTTTTTCCACATGATCTCTAATGAACTGATGCTTGATCTCAATATGCTTAGTCCTTGAATAACTTGTAGTATTTTGAGTAAGAGAGATTGCACTTGTATTATCACAGTAGATTGGAATTCCACTGATCTTGATATTGTAATCTTCTAGTTGATGCTTCAACCATAAAATCTGTGCACAACAAGCTCCAGCAGCTATATACTCAGCTTCAGCAGTAGATATGGATACTGAAGTCTGTTTCTTACTCATCCATGAGATCAGACGACTACCCAAAAATTGACAGGCACCTGTTGTGCTCTTTCTATCAATTTTGCAGCTCGCAAGGTCTGAATCTGAATATCCAATAAGGTCAAATCCAGATTCTCTAGGATACCACAATCCCAATTCTTGAGTGCCCTTAATATATTTTAATATTCTCTTGGCAGCTAAGAGATGAGATTCCTTAGGATTTGATTGAAATCTCGCACAAACACCAACAGAGTACATGATATCAGGTCTGCTTGCTGTTAGATATAAAAGTGACCCAATAATGCCTCTGTATTTGGTTATTTCCACTGATTTGCCATCTTCATCTTTATCCAAACGAAGACTAGTAGACATTGGAACAATAGCAGTAGAGCTAGTTTCCATACCAAATTTCTTAAACAGATCTCTTGTGTATTTTGCTTGGTTGATGAATATTCCATCAGGCAACTGTCTAACTTGCAAACCAAGAAAATAGTTGAGTTCACCCATCATGCTCATTTCAAACTTATTCTGCATGAGCTTGGAGAACTTGTCACACATCTGTTGGTTAGTTGAACCAAAAATAATATCGTCTACATATATTTGCACAATTAATATATGATTCTCCCATTCAATTGTGAACAAGGTTTTGTCTACCTTACCTTTACGAAATCCTTTAATTAAAAGAAAATCAGATAGGGTATCATACCATGCTCTTGGAGCCTGTTTCAGTCCATAGAGGGCTTTCTTCAGACGATACACCTTGTCTTCCTGTTGATAAGCTTCAAATCCAGGTGGTTGTTCAACATACACTTCTTCTTGCAATTCTCCATTGAGAAATGCTGACTTCACATCCATCTGATAGACAGTGAAGTTCTTGTAAGCAGCATAGGCAAGAAACAGTCTGATTGCTTCAAGTCTTGCTACTGGTGCAAGTGTTTCATCAAAGTCAATTCATTCTTCTTGACAATAACCCTTGGCCACTAATCTTGCTTTATTTCTGGTGACAACACCATCTTCATTCATTTTATTTCTGAAAACCCATTTAGTGCCAATTACCCTTTGATGACTTGGTCTTGGAACTAAGTATCATACTTCATTCCTTTCAAATTGATTTAACTCTTCTTGCATAGCTTCAATCCAGAAGGAACCACTGAGAGCTTCTTCAATTTGTTTAGGCTCTATTTGAGATAGAAAACTGACAAACATAGCATCTTGTGCAGCAGCTTTTCTTGTCTTCACTCTATCCAAAGGATCACCAATCACTAACTCTGGTGGGTGATTCCTTAGCCATCTGAGATCAGGTTGCAGGTCTGGATGTTGTCCTTTGTTCTGATCTTGCAACACTACTGTTGGAGATTCAGTAGTAGTGTGTTGAACAGTTGTAGTCTGTTGAACAGTCTCTGGTCTGTCAGCTATTTGCAACTCGTCTGTTAGACAATCAGCACTGTGATTTTGAACAGCACTTGAGTTAGCAGCTGAATTGAGATTAGGTAGTATGATGGGAACATATTCTTCATTCTTTCCAACATCCAACTTCTGTAAATCAGTAGACAGATCTTGATTAATACTTTGATTCTTTTCAGAAGATTGACTTGGCTCATCAAATACTACATGAATGGATTCTTCTATTAGCAATGTTCTTTTGTTAAAAACTCTATAAGCCTTACTAACAGTAGAGTATCCTACAAAAACAGCTTCATCAGCCTTCTCTGCAAATGCAGTAAGGTGATTTTTCCCATTATTTAACACAAAGCATTTACAACCAAAATTTTTAAAGTAATGAATGTTTGGTTTTCTGTTGTTCCAAACTTCATATGGAGACTTGTTCTGATTTTTGTTGATCATGCATCTGTTCTGGGTAAAGCAGGCTGTATTTGTTGCTTCTGCCCAAAATCTTTGTGGCAGCTTAGCTTCAGCTATCATGGTTCTGACAGCTTCCTTTAGTGTTCTGTTTCTCCTTTCAGCAACACCATTATGTTGAGGGGTTCTATCAGCTGAATACTCATGATGTATTCCTTTGATGTTACAATACTCTTCAACAGTAGAGTTTGTGAACTCTGTCCCTCTATCTGATCTGATCTTCAATATTTTTATGCTTTTCTCATTCTGGATCAGTTCCATCAGATTAGTAAGATGTTCCTTGGTTTCACTTTTCTTTTTCATGAATATCACCCCAAGTATATCTTGAATAATCATCCACAACAGCTAGGCAGTATTTCTTTCCACCATTGCTGACTGGATCTATGGGTCCAAATAAGTCCATGTGTAGTAGCTCCAAGATTCTTTCAGAAGATTGGTGCTTCTTGCTTTTGAATTATGACTTGATTTGTTTCCCTTTCTGACATGCGTCACAGAGCTTATCTTTGCTCATGACTGTTTTTGGAATCCCTTCTACCAGATCATTCTTTATTAATCTGTTTATGGTCTTGAAGTTTAAATGATTCATCCTTTCGTGCCACAGCCAACTGACTTCACTTGGTGTTGATGCCACCAAACAAACACTTGAATTCTTGTCAGCAGAATTCCAGTCGACTATGTAGACATTTCCTTGTCGTCTTCCAGATAAGATTACCTTCTTTGTACCAATCTGTTCAACATAGCACTTATCTGTTGAGAAGATGACTGAATATCCTTTGTCACAAAATTGACTTATGCTCAGCAGGTTGTACTTTAGGCCTTTAACATATGAGACGTCAGATATCTCTATGTTTCCTTTGATTAATCTTCCTTTAGCTACAATCTTGCCTTCTTTGCTGTCTCCAAAAGTAACCTTTGGACCATCCACAGCAACAGCATCAGTCAGCTCATGTATGCTTCCACACATGTGCCTTGAACAACCACTGTCCAAGTACCAAATCTTCTCTACTTTACTCCTACTCCTAATCCTAACCTACAAAACAAAAATGAAAATATTTTAGGTACCCTTATTGAGAGGGTCCTGAAGGATTAGTTCCACATTTGACAACCCAAGATGTTGATGTCTTAGGTTTCTTAGGCTTCTGAGTTTTGACAGGAGCATGAACAGTTTCATCTTTATCATAATTAGCAGATAAGTCATGTTGATGATCAGTATGATAAGAATAATGTTCATAAGCAGGGTAAGGTGCATGATAAGCAGGGTATGCATGCATTGGATGAGCAGGATATGGTGTATAGTAACTTGGAAATTGAGGTGCATGATACATAGGAGGATATGCAGCAGGTTGCACATAATAAGACTCATTTCCATACCAAGCATTTTGATTTCTCTTATTCTTATGCTTCTTTGGTTTACTAGAAGCTTGCTCATTAACAGACGACTTAGTTTTACCACTAGTCTGATTCAGTTTAGCTTTATCAGCAGACTTCTTAGGACTCTGTTGTTTGGTCTTACTAGTCTGTTTTCCTACACTAGGCTCTTTGCTCTTTTTAGCCTTAGGAGATTTCTTCTCCTTTAACACTTTCTCAGGTGAAGCAGGTTTAGTAGTTTGAACATACAGAATGACCTTACTATTGTCAGCAGATATAAATTTTTCAGTATGATTCAATTCTAACTTATCCTGTTCTAAAGGCATCTTCTGTTTACTAGACATGTGAGTGGATGCAACAGATGATTTTTCATGAGACTCAAAAACTTTTTCAAGTTCCATGATTTTTCCTTTATAAACTTCACATTCAGCTTTCAGAGATTCATGTTCTTGCTCAAGCTTTTTATATTCAGCTGATTCTCTTGGCTTTTCAGCTGTGAGTTTCAGTGAACTATTTTGCTCTTTTAGCAATATCATCTCTTCCTTAAGCTTTTTATATGCTTCAGCAATACCAGTATTGTTAAGCATCATTTGTTCAAATGAATTAAATAATTCATTATCAAGAGGAGTTACCTCATCCTCAGAGTCATCAGATTCCTTGGCCATTAGGCAGAGGAGAGCAGGTTTTTCTTCATCAGAAGATTCTTCATCAGACGTGTCTGAGTCTGAATCAGATGAGTAGACAGCAGTCAGCTTTTCTGCTTCAGCCATCATTTCCTTGCCTCTCTGATGCTTTCTTTCTTTTCTGATTCTCCTCTCTTCTTCTGTGTATTTTTCTGCTTTTGGATATGGACAGTCTTTGATGAAGTGTCCCAATTTTCTGCAGTTATAACACATTAGTTTGGCTTTATAATCATCATTATCTTGAGAAGAAAAGTTGGGTTTAGAAGTAGAAGCATTGTTGTATTTGTTCTTCATTTTTCTTTTGTAGAACTTCTTGAAATTGTTTATCAGCAATGCTACATCTCCAGCTGTGTACTCCTTTTTGTTGAGTAATGTGGCTTCATCAGATGAGTCCACTTCTTTACTTCTCTGTGCTGGTCTTCTGGGATTTTCAGCAGCAACTAAGGCAGTTGTGGGTCCTGAAGTTGAGGTTTCTTCAATTCCCATTCTTGGCAGTTTATACTCATAAGCCTTGAGTACTGAGAACAGCTCAGTGAGTGAAATCTTTCCCAGATCCCTTGACTCCTCCATGGTTGTTACTTTCATATTGAATTTCGGAGGTAAAGCCTTCAGCACTCTGATGGTTATCTCCTTATCCGTGAAAGTTTTTCCAAGCTTTAAAACTTCATTCAATGTCCTTGTAAACCTTGTATCCATCTGATCAATGGTTTCAGTAGACTTCATTTTGAAGTTGTCCAGATTTTCCAGAGCAACACTCAGCTGATGCTCTTTAATGGCGTCGTTTCCTTCGCTCATATCTCTGACTTTATCCCACATTTCCTTTGCAGTTTTGCAATGCTTGACTTTATCAGACCGATCATTATCCAGGGCTTTAGTCATGATGAATCTTCCGACTTTATCCAGATTAAATAACTTTATTTCTTCTGGAGTCATCTCATGAAGATCTTTCTCCACCACGGTATCAACTTCATTGATCTTTATCGTCTTGGTGAATCTGAATGGACCTTTGATGATACATGTGTACATGTTATCATTATAAGCAGCTAGGAAAATCTCCATCCTGATTTTCCAGTCTTCAAAAGACATACCAGCAATGTGGGGAACATGGCTGATACAGTCCATTTTTCAAAAAGTTTTTGTTTTTCAAAAAGATGCTCTTTTGAAAAGTTTTGAAAACCTTTGAAAAACACTTAGATCAAGCTCGTTGATCAGGCAGCTGATTCTAATGAACCACCTGCTCTGATACCACTTGTTGGTCCCAAGTGGTCAGATGAGGTCTAGAGGGGGGGGGGGGTGAATAGACCTCTGAAAATTTTTAGACTTAAAAACTTTTCAGTCGTCTGTCAGCAGACTAAGCTTATGAAGAACAGTAAGCTGACTATGCTGATCGTGAACAAATCTTGAACAGCAGAGTGACCACTCTTCTTATAGTAACTTAGCTGATTTCAGCAAAAATCAGTTTTATCAAGAGTATACTTGCAGCGGATATTTGAAAGTGTTTTTCAAAAGTAGACTAAGTCCTTCAAAAGATTTTATCCCCAGTTTTAAAAACTTCTTTAAAATCTTTTAATAATTCAAAGTGTAAACTTATGCAATTTTGAAATATGCAAGAATAACACAAAGAATTTTTATAGTGGTTATATGGATAAAAATCCTTTAGTCCACTCTTCCAGATCACTTAGATTCTGGGTTATACTATAAACACAAAGTTTACAATATTTCTCCACTTACACCTAAACAACAAATGAGAAGGCTGTAAGCTCACAATAGGAAATCACTCAGAAAACCTATCCTCTGAAGTTAAATCACTCACAAAGACGGATTTAAACTTCGCACAACACTCAGCTAATACAAATTCACTCAGAAGATGTTTTTCTATTTTGCTTCAACTGGGTTTCTGTCAACAGATGACTTCACCAGACGAGTGAGCTGTTCGAGCTTCTTGAGACTTTGAAAAATTTCTGCTTCGAAAACAAAATCTCAGAATGTTGTTGTGTGTCTCGCTCGTTGAAATCAGCTCTATTTATACTTGGATTTGAAAATATGACCGTTGAAGGAAATCAAACTTCAAATCCATAGCCTTAGCCCAAATTCAGAACGGCTCCCTGCTACAATACCTTCTCTGCTATACTTTCCTGTAGCTGCATTAAATGCACCATGCTGATCTGAGAATATTCTTCAATCATTTGTCATTACTACCCTTCTCTTGCAGCATTTATTACACCAAGTACATTTATTACCGTTGGACTTGCTTCTTGATCTCTTCTACTTTGTTGATCGAGTTAACCCTACTGATAGATACTCTGCTATTTGCTGTTACTTTGTTGGATAAAGATGAAGATGGAGTGCACTGAATTTAAATAAGTTAAGGGAGGTTTTGATGATTTCCAAAACTTCATATCAGCTAAGTAAAGACAACTTAGTTGTAATCCCTTAGAAGAATTTTGACTAAGTAAGAAGACATATCAGACGGGTCAAATATTCAAGGTCCAGAAGACTACTGATCTGCTGCAGAGAAGAAACCAGACTGGTGTAAATCAACCGACTCAAATCAGATTTGTTCAAGTTTGAGATCAGCTCTGTTCATCATCAGACTTGTACTCTCATCATCCAAGTGGAAAGATCAAGAAGTTGTCCCAACGGTAATAAATGCCATTGAAGTAATAAATGCTGAAGTCCGAGGTTATTAATGGCAAATGATTGAAGAAACAACTCGTATCAGCTCGGTGCATTTAATGCTGCCTGACAGAAAGTACAGTCTGCAGTACTGTCACTGTACAGAGAGCCGTTCGCGGAAATTAAGGCCCAGAAATCAAGAGATTTGAATTTTGTCTCACTTCAACGGACATAATTCAAAGAGTGACTATAAATAGCTGAAGAAGACGAAGAAAATATAACAACACAACAACTGAGAGATTGATTTCGAAGCAAAATATTTTCTAAGTCTCAAAAGCTCAAGAACAGCTCACTCATCAGCCTTGTCATTTGTTAACTCAAGCTGAAGTTGAAGATCAAAGATAAACACATTTTTATGAGTGAAATATGTTAGAGTGTTGTGAGGAGTGTTTATCCATCTGTGTGAAGTGATAAAACTCTGTAGAATAGGTCTTCTTTGTGATTTCCTATTGCGAGCTTACGGCCAGATTCATTTGTTATTTTGGCGTAAGTGGAGTATACTGATTACTGTGTGTTTTTAGTATAACCCAAGATCTTTGTGACTTGGAAGAGTGGATTAAAGGATATTTACATCCATATAACCACTATAAAAATTCCTGTGTTTTTGTCTTGCTTTTTACTTGTATATTTTCAGATTGCATAAAACACTTGATAAAACTGTTTGAAAAAGATTTAAAGGAGTTTATAAAACTAGGGGATAAAATTTTCAAACTACTAAGTATACTTTTAAAAAATACTTTAAAAATCCGCTGCAAGTATTCTGGTATTAAAACTGATTTAATCAAAATCAGCTAAGTAAGTATCAGATTAGTGGTCAACAAAGCTGTTCAAAGATTTGTTCGCGATCAGCCTTGTAAACTTACTGTTCTGTAACAGCTTAGTCTGCTTACGTTTGAGCAACAGTTTTAAAGTTAAAATTTGATTAAAAATTTTCAGAGGTCTATTCACGCCCCTCTAGACCTCATCTGACCACTTGGGACCAACAAGTGGTATCAGAGCAGGTGGTTCATTAGAATCAGCTGCCTGATCAACGAGCTTGATCCGAGTGTTTTTCACAGGTTTTTCAAACTTTTCAAAAGAGCATCTTTTTGAAAAATTAAAACTTTTGAAAAATGGATTGTATCAGCCATGTTCCCCACATAGCTGGTATGAGCTTCGAAGACTGGAAGATCAGAATGGAGATCTTCTTAGCTGCCTACAATGATAATATGTACACATGTATCATCAAAGGTCCATTCAAATTCACCAAGACCATCATGGTTGATGAAGTCGATATAACGGTCGAAAAAGATTCACAAGAGATGACAGCAGAAGAAATAAAGATGTTCAACCTAGACAAAGTTGGGCGATTCATCATGACCAAGGCCCTTGACAACGACAGATTTGACAAAGTCAAGCATTGCAAGACTGCCAAAGAAATATGGGATAAGGTTCGTGATATAAGCGAAGGAAACGGTGCCATTAAAGAGCATCAGCTGAGTATTGCTCTGGAAAAGCTGGACAACTTCAAAATGAAGTCTACTGAAGGCATACGAGTATAAACTGCCAAGAATGGGTGTTGAAGAAACCTCAACTTCAAGTCCCACAGCTGCCCTGATTGCTGCTGAAAATCCCAGAAGACCAGCTTACAAAAGTAAAGATGTGGACTCATCTGATGAAGCGACAATACTCAACAAAAAGGAGTACACTGCTGGAGACGTTGCATTGCTGATGAATAACTTCAAGAAGTTCTATAAAAGAAAAATGAAGAACAAATACAACAATGCTTCTACTTCTAACCCTACTTCTACTTCTCATGACAAAGATTCTTACAAATCTAAAATGATGTGTTATAACTGCAGGAAATTGGGTCATTTTATCAGAGACTGCCCATATCCTAAAGCTGAGAAGTATACAGAAGAAAAAAAGAGAATCAGAAAAGAAAGAAAGCATCAGAAAGGCAAGGTGCTGGTAGCAGAAGCAGAAAAGCTAGCTGCTATCTACTCATCAAATTCGGATTCAGACACGTCTGATGAAGAGTCCTCTGATGAAGAGAGTCCTGCTCTTCTTTGCCTGATGGCTAAGGAATCTGATAGCTCTGAGGATGATGAGGTAACTCCTCTTTATAATGAATTGTTTAATTCATTTGAACAAATGATGCTTAACAATACTACTATTGCTGAAGCATTTATTAAGCTTAAGGAAGAGATGATATTGCTAAGAGAGCAAAATAGTTCACTGAAACTCAAGGCTGAAAAGCCAAAAGAATCAGATGAATATAAACAGCTTGAGCAAGAAAATGAATCTCTGAAAGCTGAATGTGAAGTCCTTAAAGGAAAAATCATGGAACTTGAAAAGTCAATTGAGTCTCAAGAACAGCTCACTCAACTGGCGAAGTCATTTGTTGACAGAACCAAGTTGAAGATCAAGATAAACATTTTTCTGAGTGAAAAAATGTATAAGGAGTGTTGTGAGAAGTGTAGATCCATCTTTGTGAGTGATCTAACTTCAGAGGATAGGTTTTCTGTGTGATCTCCTATTGTGAGCTTACGACCACTTTCATTTGTTATTTTGGCATAAGTAGAGTGTATTGTAATCTGAGTGATTATAGTACAACCCAAGATCTTCGTGACTTGGAAGAGTGGACTAAAGGATTTATATCCATATAACCACTATAAAAATTCTTTGTGTTTTACTTTGCATTTTTCCTTGCATATTTTCAAAACTGCATAAAACGCCCTAAGAAAACTGTTGAAAGATTCTTTTAAAAGAGTTTACTAAACTGGGGATAAAATCTTTCAAAGACTAAGTATACTTGTGAAAAACACTTTTGAATATCCGTTGCAAGTATTCTGTTGTTAAAGCTAAGTTTGCTGAACTCAGCTAAGTAGCTATAAGAGAAGTGGTTAACTGTGCTGTTCAAGGATTCGTTCATGCTCAGCCTAGTCTGTTAACAGACGACTGAAAAGTTTTAAAGTCTAAAAAATTTCAGAGGTCTATTCACCCCCCCTCTAGACCTCATCTGACCACTTGGGACCAACAAAAACTTTCATCTTTTTTGTCGAAAAGTTCATGTTTTTGAATCAATAGAAACAAAAATAAGATATATTTTCGAAACTCTATACCTATTTTAAAACTTTCTCCTTTTTTTAATTGAGTAAGTTTTTCTAATTTTTCCTAAACATTTCCGAGGACTTCTCGAAAAGCTTTCAATATTCAGCTGACCGAAACATACATCCAAAAAAACTTCGATCCATGTAAACAAATAATATAAATACTCTACTATACTCTTTTCACTATTCGGTCAAAACTGTAATTACACAGTCTAGTAGATAAAAAAAGGACTGAATTGTTTACACCAACCAAGATTACCCTTTCATACCAATTAAGTCTAGATGATGCTCAAGGAGGACAATTATTTCATGAATAAGGACAGATGAGGTGAAGAGAGTATAATGATACTAATGTATTAAGAGAAATTGTATTTTACTCCCTATGATATTCTTAATAAAAAAATTAACCTATAAAAAGTTTAAATACAATAGATAAAATAAAAAAATGGGAAAAAAAATAAAGGAACATACCCACGAGTGTTTTAGGAAACATGCACCAAACTCCCCCTAAGTTATTTATTTTATAAGGAATCCCCTTGGGTTTACATGTTGTTGTGCACTCTCCCCTTCACAGTAAAATAATTAACTCGGTTAGTTTTTTTGATTAAATACTATTTTTCTTAACCACAAATAAAAATTTTAATATAAAATTTAAAAAATATAAAAATAAAACAAGATGTATGTATTAAAATTAAAATAATAATAATTAATAATAATTGAATTATTAATTAATTACAAAAAATATATATATGTAAAAAATTCCGTTACCCCACTTTCTACCCATCCCTCATTTTAACCGCCACTCCCTTCCCCCCAAAAAAATTGAACTCAGTGGTTATTGGATGGTACAGGAGGAGTAATTCTACTTTTTTTTGGGTAATTTGGTTATTATTAAATTGATGAAAACCAAATTTCACTCACGTAAAACGCGAATGAGAGACACTCTCCAATACTTTGGACCAAAAAAAGATTACTTGCAATAATTTGTAAAACACAAGAGTTTCTTGCAAAAAAAAAAAAAAAAAAAACACACACACAATGAAGTTCTTTGTAAGTTTCCTGAACATAGATGTTTAGGATGGATTTATTCCTCGAAAAAATGTGTAATTGCACAGGAAATTAAAAATCCCCCATTCTCGTAGAAATTAAGTGATTCTTAAGGGAAAACAAAGTACAACCAATTTGCAAATGTTTCACACTAAAATTGGAAAGGGGCCGCGTCTACCACAAATTATGACATAAACTCGACTACTTGAGCCGATCTTAGGCAAATGCCGTCCAATGTGCAATGGAAGTCATTAACCTAGGCCATAGGTCTTCTTGATCACCCATTGACCCCGTCCAGGTAAGTAAGTAACTTTTTGCCCTACAAGCCCTTTTAATAGCTAATTTCTTTTTGCTGTGATTCATCTACCTGATGATGTGGGATTAATTAGAGTTCAATTTTATATATATAACTTTTTTTGCTAATAAACCAATTTCATGTAAATATAACAAAGATTCTACTGAGTCAAACAACATTATTATTTTAAGTTATAATTTTACATATTACTATTCACGAAATGTTCTTATTATATAACACTTATTAAAACTAAACACGTTCCAAAAATGAGGAGGAACTTTTATCTTGTGTATTTTATGTAGATTTTAGGATCAAGAGTTAATCAAAATAAAAGTGTAAATAATATTTTGATGTAGCACATAAATGAAGCAAGTACCTCAAAATAAAAATTTATGATAGAGTCAACGTCTATTTAAGTTTTTAAAGTAAAATGCCCTTAGACAATGCCATAAACTAAGTTTTCTGGAATCATTTTATTTCACGTCACATTTCACAAATTTCAAACTAAATAATAAAAAATTGTTGAATTTAAATTAAAAAAAATTAAATTCAAATTTCATATACAACAATATTTGCTACTAATTGAAAATTTAGACTATGAATAAATAAATTCCGAAACCAAATTCAATAATCAAAGAGAATAACAAATAATATTTCAACTATGTTTGGTGGGGTGCGCCAGGCCAAGGCAATAGTGCAACACCAAGGCGACGCTCGAGAACCCAAGCAGCAAGCTACTTTGATGGAATCTCCCCCCTAAAAAAATTAATTTAATATCGTGTGAGTCAATGACTCACATATCAGATATTAAACTGATAAGAACAGATACTACACTTGATCTTAGCCAAAAGGCCGAGAAAGGTATGCTCAATTCAATTCTTAATTTCTCTTTTTGTATGTTTTATGTCAATTAGCAGTTACTTTGTGTTTTCAATGTGGGATTGACCATTATGAGTTTTTCTCTTATTCTACTGACCTAAGAATGCATCATGAGAAAATATATTTTACTCCATATGATATTCTTAATAAAAAAAAGTAAACCTATAAAAAAATATAGAAACAATAAGATAGAAATCAAAAAATGGAAAAAATTGTATACCCATCAGTGTTTTGGGAAACCTGCATTGAACCCCACCTATGCTATTTGTTTTACAAGAAATTCCCTGTGTATTCATAATGTTGCATCAACGCCGTTAGTACTTGTATTAAATATTATTTTTATCCTCCACATTTAATGTATTTACAAATATATCAAACTAATTTAATCTTATATACAACGATAATAAATAAAACAATATTTTATCTGAACAATATAATAATAAATCTTCATCATTTTTAGGGAATAATGATTTTTTTATTAAAAGAAATATGTATATACTATTAATTAAAATATTAACTGAATTATTAGTTATTTACCAAAAAAATTATAGTATAAAAGAAATACCTTTATCCCACCCCCAAACCTACCAATCCGCCATTTTAACATCCACCCACCAAAAATTGAACCCAGTGGGTAGGGGTGATCCTTTGGGTCGAGTATTTTGGGTTCCTTCCCGACCCAATCGGGTAGGTCTCATTTGAACGAAAAGTGCGATGTTTGACATTTAGAGTCGGATATCCGATATCCAAAATATTTATTTGATTGAGTTTTCGGCATTGATTTATACTAGAATAGGTATTTCGGAACCCACCGTATTGAATAATTTTTTTTGGTCCAATTACGAATTAAATGACATGTCATATGATTGGTATTGGCCCAAATTTATTCTCCTTTCTCATCATCAAACGTATTACTATGTTAAATAATTTAAATTTCTTGTACAATATATATATATGTGTGTGTGTGTGTGTGGACAACCAAAATTTTCGGGTATCCGTCTTTTCGGGTTCGGGTAACCTATATATTGGGTTACCCGAACCCGAAAAGACGGATACCCGAAAATTTTGGTTGTCCACCTAAACATGACAAATTTTGGGTGTGAAAAATCAACACCCATCGAGTCGGTTACCGACCCGAAATACTCAAATCTCGAATTACCCGACCTCCGCCACCCCTACCAGTGGGTGGTAGGGGAAGGAGTAATTCTATTTTTTTTTTGGAAATTTTGTGCAACAATTTGTAAAACAAAATTGTAATTTTTGCAAAAAAAATATCGCTAGGAAATTTTTTCGCATGTTTTCCAAAATATAGATGGGTAAAATGATTTTTTCCCCAAAAATATTGCAATTGCACAGGAAATTGAAAATCCCCTTTCCTATAGATATAGAAATTGAGTGATTCTCAAGGAGAAACAAAGTACAATAAAAAAATTTAAATTAAAATTGGAAGAGGCCGCACGATCTCACGAGAAAATTTAAATACTCATAGACAATTTTGTAGCATATCACAAGTTTTCGGCATCATTTTATTTCATTTCACATTTCACAAATTTCAATCTAGATAATTAAATAGTTGGATTCCTATCAAAATTAAATTTCAATTTAAAGTTCTTATACCCCAATATTTACCTCATCTTGAAAATTAAAAATAGCAGTTAACAATAATGGAATAGATAAATTCCCAAGCCAAATTCAATCAAATAACATAAAACTTTCCCATAATAATACAAATAATAATTCAACTATGTTTGGTGGGGTGCGCCAAGCCAAGGCAATAGTGCAACACTAAGGCGACGCTCGAGAGTCCAAGCAGCAAGCTACTTTGACGGACTCTCCCCCTAAAAAAATTAATTTAATATCGTGTGAATCAATGATTCACATATCAGATATTAAACTGATAAGAACAGATACTACACTTGATCTTAGCCAAAAGGCCGAGAAAGGTATGCTTAATTCAATTCTTAATTTCTCTTTTTGTATGTCTTTTGTCTATTTCCAGTTACTTTGTGTTTTCAATGTGGGAATGACCATTATGAGTTTTTTCTCTTATATTCTACGAAATGCAATGGAAGAGTTAAGTTTCCCCTAAAAATAAAAATAAAAAGAACATGGGAGTTAATTTTATCTGTCCAAATATTCTTTACATTATACCATTTATCATTGTATATATCAGATGAAGATTTTTTTGTAAGTTTTTATTATATTATGCATTAAGATATATATTTCAAAAATAAACTAGTTAGGGCCTGTTTGGCTTTGAAGAGATGGAATAGTGGAGAGATGGGCGAGTTTCGTAACTGGAAATAGGTCTAGCTTAAATTGGGTGTTAATTTAGTTATTTTTTTGGGCCAGAGATAATATTAGTTTAGGGCCATTTATATGTGATTCTTTAGAACCCAATGTCATAAAATGACAATTTTCCCCCTTCATTATACATTTGTCTTGCGATCGAATAGACGTGACCAAACTTGATTCGAGCAAGAACTTTTGTATATATAACGCAACAAAATAAAAATGAAAAAGTAGGACCGGGAAGAAGTGGTCGGACCAGGTCAAGGTTTACCCACAATTGACACCCTTAAACTTGTCCTAATAAAATCTCCCCCTCAAATTGCATGATTGGCGGATGACCTGTGGTATGTTTGAGAGTCGGCTTGGCTTTTATAGTTTTTCTCAAAGTATTTTTCTCAAGAAGCAAACATGTATTAAATTTTTCTGTCGAAAGTATCGAAAAATTTTCATTTTTGAATCAATGAAAACAAAAATAATTTATATTTCCAAAACTCTATTTACTTGTTTTGAAACTCTCTCTTTTTCTTAATTGAGTAATTATTTCTAATTTTTTCGAAACGTCTCCGAAGACTTTTCGAAAAGCTTTCAACATTCATCTGACCGTAACATACATCGAAAAAGAAACTTTGATCCATTTAAACAATAGTAATATAAACACTCTACTATTTAGGCCTTGATTGATGAGGAAAACTGAGTTGAGAACAAAATAAACATTATATCTAGATTTCACAACAAATTCTTGGAATGTGTTGTTTTTTCCTTCAAATACTAGAGTTTTTATGTTATTTGATTTTCTGACCTCTTTTAATTTCCTCATAAAAATTCCAAGATCCAATTATAACTTCTAACATTTTTGTTACATGTGAAGTCTTTAGTGAATGATTTACAATTAACAAAAGTGTAATAGAATAAGGGTAAACACCACTTTTGGTCCCTCTTATCATTAACTTTTTACAGAGTGGTCCCTCTTATGTTTTTTTTCACTTTAGTCCCTACTATGAATTATTTGTTTCACTTTAGTCCTTTTCAAGTGGTCCAAGGCGATTCCGATAACACGTGATATGCTCATGAAGGCAATTTTTTCATTTCAAGTAAACTAACAGAGATATTTTCGTCTTTCTAATTATTTAAAAAAAAACTAAACATATAATCTCTTCCAAACTAGGTTTTCATTCCAATCCAACTTAATCGTACATTTCGTTCCAAACTAAAGTTTTTCCTAAAATCTTTTTCAAACACCAAAATTGCTCACCAATTAAACAATATCTCAAATAGTCTCAATTGTGAACGGACAAAAATGCCCTAAAAAATATTCATATGCATGTCACGTGTTATCGCAACCATCTGATAAGGACTAAAGTGAAACACATAATTCATAGTAGGAACTAAAGTGAAACAAATAATTCATAATAGGGACTAAAGTGAGAAAAAAACATAAGAGGGACCACTCTGTAAAAAGTTAATGATAAAGGGATCAAAAGTGATATTTACCCATAGAATAATGATATAGTTTTAAGAATGTTATATTGTGACTAGAGAAATTTGCACTTTTCCCCTAAACTTTTATTCAACCACTTTTATGGCCAAAGAGTTCAAGGAGAATGTGCAACACAATAGTTTATGGTGGAAAGTGCAATGAAAGTGTAGGTTCACGAAGGGAAATGCAACTTTGATTTAAGTTAAGGGAGTAAAACTCAATTTTTTGCAATTAGTTATATTTCAAAGTTCAAAATGAAATGGAAATTCGATAGAAAAATAAATACTTTAGGACAAAATTAACAAAGATAAATAGATACAAATACATTCTAATATTTAGATATTACAAAGTGAGAGTGAATATAAAATCGAGCATGCATTATACTTTCATGTTTAAGTTCACCTTGTAAGTTTCGCATTATATTATTCATCAAGTTTAATTTTTATTTTTATTTTTGAAAGAAAAAGTTTGACAATCTTTATTTGTGGATTTTATAGTTGATAATTATCATTTGAATAATAAATAGGTGAACTTGTTAATTAAAGAAGCAAAAATTACACTTTCAAACAGAAAACTGTACCTTTTCCCTGAAAGTCGAGTTGTTCTTTTCCCCCCTGAACTTACCCTTGTTGTACCTTTTACGTGACTAATAATATAGTTTCATTATTCACAAACTACTAGGAAGGGCTATTCCCAAAATTTTGGAATCAAGATACATTCTATTTTGAACTCAGTTTTCCTCACCAATCACGGTCTAAATGTTTCAAAATTTAGAAAATTGAAAATTCAATAAAATTCTACAAAAATGTGCAGTTTAGAAATAAATGTGTTTTTGTTGTGTTTTAGTAGAAATAGTTTTTGAAAAATGATTGTTAAAATGTCAAATAAATGGAATACAAGAAAATTTACAAAAAATAAAACTAAGAATTTGTACAAAATCTAAATATATCGGTTAATTTTTAGAGAATTGGAGGGTCTTCTGAAGTACCCTCTCTTTTGTCACTTTATATGAAAGTTGGTTGTTTGAGGTTTTACTGTTTTAGAAATAATAGTAGATAATATTTAAAACAGTGTTAGATTCTTTTTGGAGATAATAAAAGTAGAGAAATATGTTAAGATATATATATATATATATATGTTAAATTTTGAAAAATAATCTTGTTATATATATATATATATATATATATATATATATAATTTCATGTTAAATAAAAAATTTTGGACTTGTGTTAAATTTTGAAAAATAATCTTGTTGATAATTTTTTTATTCTAGGTTGTTCTGGTGCGATGGAATGTCTAGAGCTAAATATGAATTGTTCGGTGATGTTATTCTATTTGACAGTACCTACAAGATCAATACGTACAAATTTCCGATTGTAATATTTTCTGGAGTTAATAATCATATGAGCACGTGCATATTTGGAGCTGCTATTTTGTGCAATGAGATGACAGTCATATACTTGGTTGTTAAAAAAGTTTCGTGAAATTTGGAAGAACACTAGATGCTGTCTTGATAGATCAACATGCCGCGATGCGTGCCGATTTGTCACTTTATGATTTCAATACACTATTAATTTTTTTTTTCTAAAACGACAGATTATTTGGGACAGAGGGAGGAATTATTAAACCTTAATCAATGGTCAAGTGATTACGAGATTAATTTTTAATCATAAGCATTCATACTCGAACAAAAAAATATCAGCCAAATTTTGACATGAAATTTAGGCATCAACAATCAAATGACATAACAGATCAAACATCAATTATTACACCATTGAACAGGGCAAACAATCACGCTATATATTCTTGGGGACTAAGGCAACCCACTGTCTTACTTGTGATTTGTCCCTGCTTGCTAAGTATTTGTCCCTCCAATCTAATGCAGCAGTGCATCAATTTCATCCTCATCCTCCATTCCAGCTTTAAAGAATAATATTATAACTTATTTACCTATTTTTCAAAATAATAATTGACCTGAATAAATTATGAAGAGAAATAGTAGATTACCTCATCTAGAGTTTATTTCACTTGGAGACGACGTTCATCAAACAAGAATACAATAGATATCAAATTCACTGCACATCTATCACAATAAATATTCGTAAGCTTCGTATATTTCACGTCTCTTCTAATCTTGAAAAAATTTCAGTCCAATCCTACAAAATTTAACTTTTTTTTATGTACTAGGCTGCGTATTTACACTTCGGACCGAATAGTGCAATGGGTATAGGTCCTCCTCAGTGTGTTGTCTCCAGTAGAATTCGAACTTGAATCTCGCCATTGAGAATCGCTAGTCACTACCACTTGCCCAACCACCTTGGGTACAAAATCAAATTAATTAGTTGTTATAAAGTGCATTTTCATTGGGAAATATACTGGATATTGAAATTCTAATTGAAAATAAAAAAAAGCGAAAATGATGCCTATATATAAACTATTTTAAAATAATAGTCATATATATGAAGTTGGATTTTCTGTAAAGTTTAGTATCTTCATAATATAACTAGGATAGAATTAGACATTGCCAAATCATCAAATAGAGTAAAATATAAGAAGAACCTAGTCTTTCACTCTAAACATAATGTAAGGATTAGTAACGCCGGTAACATATGATATAGCTGTAGAGGTTGGCATTTTTTCTCTACCCATGTATATTGGTGGTTGTTTTTTTTTTTTTTTTGCTATGGACTATGTTTATAGCGAAAAGTCCCCTCTGCTTGACTACATATATATACAAACGGTCTTTTCGGTGAAATCCGTTGGATAAATGGCCGTGACAAATCTTTCCGATGGGTAGATCCGTCGGAAATGTTTCCGACGGGAGAATTTCCTGACGAATTTTCCGATGGAGCTCCCGTAGGAAATTTGATCTAGAGGAATATTTTTTTTAAAATTACGATGGTTCAACCCGTCGAAAATTTAAATAAAAAATTTTAAAAAAAAATTCGACGTGTTGTTTCCATCGGAAATTTGCAAAGAATAAAATAATAAAAAAGTAAAAAATAATTTGCAAAAAATAATAATTTTATTTATAAATTTATTTATTTTCCTTGGTAAGCGTGATTTAATACTTTTGTGGAATTTGGTGATTTAATTGATATAGGTTTAAATCAAGGAAAATAAAGAAATTTATAAATAAAATTTTTATTTTGTCATGGCCATTTTTCCGATGGATTTCATCGAAAAGACCGTCAGAAAATGTCGTTTTTCTTGTAGCGCACACACTTACATATAACTTTTTTGTTGTGTGTTGTATATATATATGTATTCAAATAGAGGGGACTTGTCGTTAGAAACATAGTTCATAGCAAAAAAGAACAGTCACTAATATACACGGGAAGAGAAAAAATGTAACCCAATACAGCTATGTCATATGTTACCGGCGTTACTGATCCTTACATTATGTGGAAAGTGAAAGACCAGGTTCTTCTTATTTTTTACTCTATTTGATGTTTTGGCCGTGCCTAATTCTATCTTAGGTTTTATTATGAAGATACTAAACTTTACAGAAAATCAAACTTTATATTTGTGTTTATTATCTTAAAATAGTTTATATTTAATCATCATATTCACTTTTTATTATTTTCAATCAGAATTTCAATATCCTATATATGTCCCAATGAAAATACATTTTATAACAACTAAATAATTTGATTTTGTACCCAAGGTGGTTGAGCCAAGTGGTAGTGAGTAGCGACTCCCAGTGGCGAGACTCAAGTTTGAATCCTACCGGAGACAACACACTGAGTAGAACATATACCTTTTTGCACTCATCGATCGGAAGTGTAAATATGCAGCCTAGTACATAAAAAAAATTAATTTTGTAGGACGGGACTGAGATTTTTTTTCAAGATTAGAATAGACGTAAAATTGAAGAAGCTTACAAATATTTATTGTGATAGATGCGCAGTGAATTTGATATCTACTGTATTTTTGTTTGATGTACGTCGTCTCCAAGAGAAGCAAACTCTAGATGAGGTAATCTACTCTATCTCTTCATAATTTATTCAGGTAATTATTAATTTGGAATATTGGTAAACATGTTAAGATTTTATACCCTAAAGCTGGAAATAGAGGACGGGGATGAAATTGATGCACAGTTGCATCAGATAGGAGGGACAAAGGCTTAATAAACAGAGACTAATATATATATATATATATATATATTATACTAATGTTATTCTTGGGGGGACTAAGGCAACCCACTGTCCTACTTATTATTTATCACTGCATGCTAAGTATTTGTCCCTCCAATCTAATGCAGCAGTGTATCAATTTCATCCACATCCTCTATTTTCAGCTTTAAAGAATAAAATTATAACTTATTTGCCTATATTCCAAAGAATAACATTAGTATATATATATATATATATATATATATATATATATATATATATATATATATATATATATATATTAGTGTCTGTTTGTTAAGCATTTGTCCCTCCAATCTGATGCAGCAGTGCATCAATTTCATCCCCGTGCTCTATTTCCAGCTTTAAAGAATAAAATTTTAACTTATTTACCTATATTCCAAAATAATAATGACCTGAATAAATTATGAAGAGATAGAGTAGATTACCTCATCTAGAGTTTGCTTCCCTTGGAGACGACGTCCATCAAACACGAATACAATATATATCAAATTCATTGCGCATCTATCACAATAAATATTCGTAAGCTTCTTCAATTTCACGTCTCTTCTAATCATGAAAAAAATCTCAGTCTCGTCCTACAAAATTAAATTTTTTTATGTACTAGGCTGCGTATTTACATTTCGGACCGATGAGTGGAAAAGTGTTGGATAAAGATGAAGATAAGAGTGCGCTGAAGTTAGAAGAATTAAGGGAGGTTTTGATGATTTCCAAAACTCATCAAGATCAGCTAAGTAAGGAAAATTTAGTTTTAAAATCCCGTGAAAGAATTTTGACCAAGTAAGAAGACAAATCAGAAGGGTCAAATAATCAAGGTCCAGAAGACTACTGATCTGCTGAAGGGAAGAAATCAGACTGGTGTAAATCAGCCGACTCAAATCAGATTTGTTCAAGTTTGAGATCAGCTCTGTTCATCATCAGACCTGTACTCTCATAAGCCAAGTGGAAATGATCATGAAGTCTCCCCAACGGTAATAAATGCCCCTGGAAGTAATCAATGCTGAAGTCCGAGGCTATTAATGGCAAATGATTGAAGAAAGACTTCGTATCAGCTCGGTGCATTTAATGCTTCCTGGCAGAAAGTACAGTCTGCAGTACTTTCACTGTGCAGAGAGGCGTTCGCGAAAATTAAGGACCAGAAATCAAGAGATTTGAATTTTGTCTCACTTCAACTGATATAATTCAAAGAGTGAGTATAAATAGCTGAAAGAGACGAAAAGAAACTACACACAACATCTGAGAGATTGAATTAGAAGCAAAATGTTTTCTAAGTCTCAAAGCTCAAGAACATCTCACTCGTCTGCTGAAGTCATTTGTTGACAGAAGCCGTTGAAGTTAAAAGATTATACATTTTCTTAGTGAATCTGTAAAAGAGAGTGTTGTGAGGAGTAGATATCCATCTTTGTGAGTGATATTACTTCGGAGAGTAGGAATTTTTTTGTGATTTCCTATTGCGAACTTGTGACTTATCATTTGTTGTAAAGCATAAGCAGAGTGTACTAACTACTTTGTGTTCTTAGTATAACCCAAGATCTGTGTGACTTGAAAGAGTGGGTTAAAGGATATTTACATCCATGTAACCACTATAAAAATCATTGTGTTTTTACATTGCTTTTTACTTGCATACTTTCAGACTTGCATAAAACATATTACAAAACTGTTTGAAAAAGGTTTAAAGGAGTTTACAAAAACTGGGGATAAAACTTTCAAACTGCTAAGTATACTTGTGAAAAACACTTTAAAAATCCGCCGCAAGTATTCTGATATTAAAACTGATTTTAACTAAAATCAGCTAAGTAACCATCAGACTAGTGGTCAACAAAGCTATTCAAAGATTTGTTCGCGATCAGCCTTGTAAGCTTACTGCTCTGTATCAGCTTAGTCTGCCTACAATTAAGCAAAAGTTTTGAAGTTAAAATTTGAAGAGGTCTATTCACCCCCCCCCCCCCCTTGTAGATCTCATCTGACCACTTGGGACCAACAAGTGGTATCAGAGCAGGTGGTTCATTAGAATCAGCTGCCTGATCAACGAGCTTGATCCGAGTGTTTTTGAAAGGTTTTCAAACTTTTCAAAAGAGCATCTTTTTGAAAAATGGATTGTATCAACCATGTTCCCCACATAGCTGGTATGAGCTTCGAAGACTGGAAGATCAGAATGGAGATCTTCTTAACTGCCTACAATGATAACATGTACACATGTATCATCAAAGGTCCATTCAAATTCACCAAGACCATCAAAGTTGATGAAGTCGATATAACGGTGGAAAAGGATTTACACAAGATGACAGCCGATGAAATAAAGTTGTTCAACCTGGACAAAGTTGGGCGATTCATCATGACCAAGGCCCTTGACAACGACAGATTTGACAAAGTCAAGCATTGCAAGACTGCCAAAGAAATGTGGGATAAGGTTCGTGATATGAGCGAAGGAAACGACGCTATCAAAGAGCATCAACTGAGTGTTGCACTGGAAAAGCTGGACAACTTCAAGATGAAGTCTGCAGAAACCATTGATCAGATGGATACAAGGTTCACAAGGACGCTGAATGAAGTTCTGAATCATGAAAAAACCTTCACTGATAAGGAGATAACCGTCAGAGTGCTGAAGGCTCTACCTCCAAAGTTCAACATGAAGGTGACAGCCATGGAAGAGTCAAGAGATTTAGGAAAAATCTCACTCACCGAGTTGTTCTCAGTACTCAAGGCATACGAGTATAAACTGCCAAGAATGGGTGTTGAAGAAACCTCAACTTCAAGTCCCACAGCTGCCCTGGTTGCTTCTGAAAATCCCAGAAGACCAGCCTACAAAAGTAAAGATGTGGACTCATCTGATGAAGCCACAATACTCAACAAAAAGGAGTACACTGCTGGAGACGCTGCATTGCTGATGAACAACTTGAAGAAGTTCTTTAAAAGAAAAATGAAGAACAAATACAACAATGCTTCTACTTCTAACCCTGCTTCTACTTCTCATGACAAAGATTCTTATAAATCTAAAATAATGTGCTATAACTGCAAGAAATTTGGTCATTTCATCAGAGACTGCCCATATCCTAAAGCTGAGAAGTATATAGAAGAAGAAAAGAGAATCAGAAAGTAAAGAAAGCATCATAAAGGCAAGGTGCTGGTAGCAGAAGCGGAAAAGCTAGCTGCTATCTACTCATCAGATTTGGATTCAGACACATCTGATGAAGAGAGTCCTACTCTTCTCTGCCTAATGGCTAAGGAATCTGATAGCTCTGAGGATGAAGAGGTAACTCTTCTTGATAATGAATTATTTAATTCATTTGAACAAATGATGCTTAACAATACCAGTATTGCTGAAGCATTTACAAAGTTTAAGGAATAGATGATATTGCTAAGAGAGCAAAACAGTTCACTGAAACTCAAGGCTGAAAAGCCAAAATAATCATATGAATATAAACAGCTTGAGCAAGAAAATGAATCTCTGAAAGCTGAATGTGAAATTCTTAAAGGAAAAGTCGTGGAACTTGAGAAAACAATTGAGTCTCATGAAAAGTCATCTGTTGCATCAACTCACTTGTCTAGTAAACAGAAGACACCTTTAGATCAGGATAAGTTAGAACTGAACCATACTGAAAAGTTTATATCAGCTGACAACAGTAAGGTCATTTTGTATGTTCAGACTACTAAACCTGCTTCACCTGAGAAAGAGTTAAAGGAGACGAAAACTCCAAAGGCTAAAAAGAATAAAGAGCCTAGTATAGGAAAACAGACTGGTAAGCCTAAACAGAAGAGTCCTAAGAAGTCCTCTGATAAAGTTAAAACCAATCAGACTAGTGATAAAACTAAGTCGTCTGTTAATGAGCAAGCATAACCAAAGAAGCATAAAAACAAGAAAAATCAAAATGCTTGGTATGGAAATGAGTCTTATTATATGCAACCTGCTGCATATCCTCCTATGTATCATGCACCTCAATTTCCAACTTACTATGCACCATATCCTGCTCATCCAATGCATGCATATCCTGCTTACCATGCATCTTATTCTGCTTATGAACATTATCCTTATCATGATGATTATCAATAACATAGCAAATCTGATAAACATGATAAAAATAAATTTGTTCATGCTCCTGCCAAACATCAGAAACCTAAGAAGCCTATGACTTCATCATCTTGGGTTGTCAAAGGTGGAACTAATCCTTCAGGACCCTCTCAATAAGGGTACCTAAAACAATTTCATCTTGTTTTGTAGGTTAGGATTAGGAGTAGGAGTAACGTAGAAAAGATTTGGTACTTGAACAGTTGTTGGATGAAGATGAAGATGAAAGAAGACAAGTAATTAAGGGAAGGTTTTGATGATTTCCAAAACATCATAATCAGCTAAGTATGGAAAGCTTAGTTCCCTTAGAAGAATTTTGAACAGGTAAAAGAAGACATCAGAAGAGTTCAAAGTTCAAAGCTCAGAAGACTAGTGATCTCTTGCTGAATCAGCGAACAGAAGGGTAGATCATCAGCCGAGTCAAATCAGATGAGTTCAGTATTTGATCAGCAGAGTATCTATCAGCAGAGTCGTTTTGATCAGCAGAGTAGAAGAGGTCAAGAGATTAGTCCAACGGTAATAAATGCACTTGATGTAATAAATGTTGTAAGAGAAGGGTAGTAATGGCAAATGATTGAAGATATCCTCGGATCAGCAGAGTGCATTAAATGCAGCATTAAATGCGATGGACAGAAAGGTACTGTACACAGTACGGAATGCTGCAGGGAGCCGTTTCAAAAAGAGCTGAAGGATGGATTTGATTTGTGACTTGCCTTCAACGGTCATAATTTCATTTCCATGTATAAATAGAGCTGAATTTCAAATCGAGCAAAACAACAACAACAATCAGAGATCGAAATTTTGAAGCAGAATTTCTCTAAGTCTCAAAAGCTCGAACAGCTCACTCGTCTGGTGGAAGTCATCTGTTGACAGAAACCCAGTTGAAGAAATCAGAAAAACATTATCTGAGTGATTTTGTAATAGCTGAGTGTTGTGCGAAGTGAGAATCCATCTGTGTGAGTGATTCTACTTTAGAGGATAGGTTTTCTTTGTGAATTCCTATTGTGAGCTTACAGCCTTCTCATTAGTTGTTTAGGTGTAAGTGGAGAAATATTGTAATCTAAGTGATTATAGTATAACCCAGAATCTGTGTGATCTGGAAGAGTGGACTAAAGGATTTCTATCCATATAACCACTATAAAAATTCTTTGTGTTATCTTGCATTTAAAGTTTTCTTGCATATTTTAAAGTTTGCATTTTAAACACTTTGAATCAATCAAAAAGATTTTATAAGGAGTTTTAAACTGGGGATAAAATCTTTTTAGAACTTAGTTTACTTGTGAAAAACACTTTCAAACAATCCGCTGCAAGTATACTCTTGAAAAACTGTTTGCTGAAAAACAGCTAAGTCATTGTAAGAAGAGTGGTCAGTCGTCTGTTCAAGATTTGTTCACGATCAGACTAGTCTGCTTACTGTTCTTCATCAGCTTAGTCTGCTGACAGAAGACTGAAAAGTTTTTAAGTTCAAAAATTTTCAGAGGTCTATTCACCCCCCCCCCCTCTAGACCTCATCTGACCACTTGGGACCAACAAGTGGTATCAGAGCAGGTGGTTCATTAGAATCAGCTGCCTGATCAACGAGCTTGATCCGAGTGTTTTTCAAAGGTTTTCAAAACTTTTCAAAAGAGCATCTTTTTGAAAAACAAAAACTTTTTGAAAAATGGATTGTATCAGCCATGTTCCCCACATTGCTGGTATGTCCTTTGAGGACTGGAAAATCAGAATGGAGATTTTCCTTGCTGCCTATAATGACAACATGCACACATGTATCATTAAAGGTCCATTCAGATTCACAAAGACCATAAAGATAAATGAAGTAGATACGGTTGTGGAGAAAGACCTTCATGAGATGACTCCAGAAGAAATAAAGCTTTACAATCTAGATAAAGTTGGGAGATTCATCATGACTAAAGCCCTGGATAATGATCGGTTTGACAAGGTCAAACATTGCAAAACCGCAAAGGAGATGTGGGACAAAGTCAGAGATATGAGCGAAGGCAATGATGCTATTAAAGAGCATCAGCTCAGTGTTGCATTGGAGAAGCTGGACAACTTCAAGATGAAGTCTGGAGAAACCATTGATCAGATGGATACCAGATTCACCAGAACTCTGAACGAAGTTTTGAAGCTGGGAAAGACTTTCACTGACAAAGAGATTTCTGTCAGAGTACTGAAAGCTCTACCATCCAAGTTCAACATGAAGGTGACAGCAATGGAAGAATCAAGAGATCTGGGCAAGATTTCTCTAACAGAGCTGTTCTCCGCACTCAAGGCTTATGAGTATAAACTGCCAAGGATGGGAATTGAAGAAACCTCAACTTCAGGACCCACAGCTGCACTTGTTGCTGCTGAAAACACCAGAAGACCAGCACAGAAAAGCAAAGAAGTGGACTCATCTGATGAAGCCACTCTACTCAACAAAAAGGAGTACACTGCTGGAGATGTAGCATTATTGATGAACAACTTCAAGAAGTTCTACAAGAGAAAGATGAAAAACAAATACAATCATGCTGCTTCTACTTCTAAACCTAACTTTTCTTCTCAAGATAAAGAGGATTATAAATCAAAACTGATGTGTTACAACTGCAGGAAATTGGGACACTTCATAAGAGACTGCCCATATCCAAAAGCAGAGAAGTACACTGAGGAAGAGAAGAAAATGAGAAAAGAAAGAAAGCATCAGAGAGCCAAAGCAATGATGGCTGAAGCAGAAAAGCCAGCTGCTGTCTACTCATCTGATTCAGACTCAGACTCGTCTGATGAAGAATCGTCTGATGAAGAAAAACCTGCTCTCCTGTGCCTGATGGCAAAGGAATCTGATGACTCTGAGGATGAGGTAACTCCTCAAGAAAATGAACTGTTTAATTCTCTAGAGCAAATGATGTTGAATAATACTACTATTGCTGGAGAGTTTGTTAAGCTTAAGGAAGAGATGAACTTGCTAAAAGAGCAAAATAGTTCACTGAAACTTTTAGCTGAAAAGCCAAAAGAATCAGCTGAATATAAACAGCTTGAGCAAGAGCATGAATCTCTGAAAGCAGAATGTGAGGTTTATAAAGGAAAAATTATGGAACTTGAGAAAATCATTGAGTCTCATGATAAGTCAACTGTTGCATCCATGCATACACCTAAGAAACAGGAGACACCTTTAGAAAAGGATAAACTAGAGTTGAACCATACTGAAAAATTCATATCAGCTGACAATAGTAAGGTCATTCTGTATGTTCAAACTTCTAAACCTACCTCATCTGAGAAAGTGGTAAAGGAGAAGAAATCTCCTAAGGCTAAAAAGAGCAAAGAGCCTATTGTAGGAAATCAGACTAGTAAGACCAAACAGCAGAGTCCTAAGAAGTCTGCTGATAAAGCTAAATTGAACCAGTCTGTTGGTAAAACTAAGTCAAAATCAAATGAGCAAGCATCTAGTAAACCAAAGAAGCATAAGAACAAGAAAAATCAAAATGCTTGGTATGGAAATGAGTCATATTATGTGCAACCTGCTGCATATCATCCTATATATCATGCACCTCAGTTTCCTAATTACTATGCACCTTACCCTGCTCATCCAATGCATGCATATCCTGCATATCATGCACCTTACCCTGCTTATGAACATTATTCATATCGTACTGATCATCAACATGACTTATCTGATAACTATGATAAAAATGAAATTGTTCATGCTCCTAAAACTCAGAAACCTAAGAAGCCTAAGACTTCAACATCTTGGGTTGTCAAGGGTGGAACTAATCCTTCAGGACCCTCTCAATAAGGGTACCTAAAACAATTTTATTTTTGTTTTGTAGGTTAGGATTAGGAGTAGGAGTAAAGTAGAGAAGATTTGGTACTTGGACAGTGGTTGTTCAAGGCACATGTGTGGAAACATACATGAGTTGACTGATGCAGTTGCTGTGGATGGTCCAAAAGTCACTTTTGGAGACAGCAAAGAAGGCAAGATTAAAGCTAAAGGAAGATTAATCAAGGGAAACATAGAGATATCTGACGTCTCCTATGTTAAAGGACTAAAATATAATCTGCTGAGCATAAGTCAATTTTGTGACAAGGGATATTCAGTCATCTTCTCAACAGATAAGTGCTACGTTGAACAAATTGGTACAAAGAAGGTAATTTTATCTGGAAGACGACAAGGAAATATCTACATAGTTGACTGGAATTCTGTTGACAAGAATTCAAGTGTTTGTTTGGTGGCATCTGCACCAAGTGAAGTCAGTTGGCTATGGCACAAGAGGATGAATCATTTAAACTTCAAGACCATAAATAGATTAATCAAGAATGATTTGGTAGAAGGGATTCCAAAAGCAGTCATGAGCAAATACATGCTCTGTGACGCCTGTCAGAAGGGTAAACAAATCAAGTCATCTTTTAAAGAAAAGAAGCACCAATCGTCTGGAAGAATATTGGAGCTGTTGCATATGGACTTATTTGGACCCATTGATCCAGTCAGCAATGGTGGAAAGAAATACTGCCTAGCTGTTGTGGATGATTATTCAAGATATACTTGGGTGATTTTCATGAAGAAGAAAAGTGAAACCAAGGAACATCTTACCAATCTGATGGAACTGATCCAGAATGAAAAGAGTATTAAGATATTGAAGATCAGATCAGATAGAGGGACAGAGTTTACAAACTCTACTGTTGAAGAGTATTGTAACATGAAGGGAATACATCATGAGTATTCTGCTGCAAGAACCCCTCAACAGAATGGTGTTGCTGAAAGGAGAAACAGAACACTAAAAGAAGCTGTCAGAACCATGATAGCTGAAGCTAAGCTGCCACAAAGATTTTGGGCAGAAGCAACAAATACAGCATGCTTTACCCAAAACAGATGTATGATCAACAAAAATCAGAACAAGACTCCATATGAAGTTTGGAACAACAGAAAGCCAAACATTCATTACTTTAAGATTTTTGGTTGTAAATGTTTTGTATTGAATAATGGGAAAAATCACCTTACTGCATTTGCAGAAAAGGCTGATGAAGCTGTCTTTGTAGGATACTCATCTGTTAGTAAGGCTTATAGAGTTTTCAATAAAAGAACATTACTAATAGAAGAATCTATCCATGTAGTATTTGATGAGCCAAGTCAATCTTCTGAAAAGAATCAAAGTGTAAATCAAGATCTGTCTGCTGATTTACAGAAGTTAGACGTTGGAAGAAATGAAGAATATGTTCCCATCATACTACCTAATCTAAGTTCAGCTGCTAACTCAAGTGCTGTTCAAAATCACAGTACTGATTGTCTAACAGACGAGTTGCTAACAGCTGACAGACCAGAGACTGTTCAACAAACCACAAATGTTCAACAGACTACTACTGAAACTCTAACAGTAGTGTTGCAAGATCATAACAGAGGACAACATCCTGATTTGCAACCTGATCTCAGATGGCTCAAGAATCACCCTCCTGAATTAGTTATTGGTGATCCTTTAGATAGAGTGAAAACAAGAAGAGCAGCTGCACAAGATGCTATGTTTGTTACATTCCTATCTCAAATAGAGCCCAAACAAATTGAAGAAGCTCTAAATGACTCCTTCTGGATAGAAGCTATGCAAGAAGAGTTGAATCAATTTGAAAGGAATGAAGTCTGGTACTTAGTTCCTAGACCAAGTCATCAAAGAGTAATTGGCACTAAGTGGGTATTCAGAAATAAGATGAATGAAGATGGTGTTGTCACCAGAAACAAAGCAAGACTAGTGGCCAAGGGTTATTGTCAAGAAGAAGGAATTGACTTTGATGAAACTTTTGCACCAGTAGCAAGACTTGAAGCAATCAGACTGTTTCTTGCCTATGCTGCTCACAAGAACTTCACTGTCTATCAGATGGATGTGAAGTCTGCTTTTCTCAATGGAGAATTGCAAGAAGAAGTGTATGTTGAACAACCTCCAGGATTTGAAGTCTATCAAGAAGAGGACAAAGTATATCGTCTGAAGAAAGCCCTTTATGGACTGAAACAAGCTCCAAGAGCATGGTATGATACCCTATCTGATTTTCTTTTAATTAAAGGATTTCGAAAAGGTAAGGTAGACAAAACCTTGTTTACAATTGAATGGGAAAATCATATATTACTTGTGCAAATATATGTGGACGATATCATTTTTGGTTCAACTAACCAACAGATGTGTGATAAGTTCTCCAAGCTGATGCAGAATAAGTTTGAAATGAGCATGATGGGTGAACTTAATTACTTTCTTGGATTGCAAGTTAGACAGTTGCCTGATGGAATATTCATTAGCCAAGCAAAGTACACAAGAGATCTGTTCAAGAAATTTGGTATGGAAACTAGCTCAACAGCTACCATTCCTATGTCTACAAGTCTTCGTTTGGATAAAGATGAAGATGGCAAATCAGTGGACATAACCAAATATAGAGGCATTATTGGTTCATTGTTGTATCTAACAGCAAGCAGACCTGATATAATGTACTCAGTTGGAGTCTGTGCAAGATTCCAATCAAACCCCAAAGAATCTCATCTCTTAGCTGCCAAGAGGATATTGAAGTATGTTAAAGGCACTCAAGAATTGGGATTGTGGTATCCTAGAGAATCTGGATTTGAACTCATTGGTTATTCAGATTCAGACCTTGCTGGCTGCAAGATTGACAGAAAAAGCACAACAGGTGCCTGTCAGTTCTTAGGCAGTCGTCTGATCTCATGGATGAGTAAGAAGCAAACCTCAGTTTCTATATCTACTGCTGAAGCTGAATATATAGCTGCTGGAGCCTGCTGTGCACAGATACTTTGGTTGAAGCATCAACTAGAAGACTACAACATTAAGATCAGTGGAATTCCAATCTACTGTGACAATACAAGTGCAATTTCACTTACTCAGAACACTACAAGTCATTCAAGGACTAAACATATTGAGATTAAACATCATTTCATTAGAGATCATGTTGAAAAAGGCAATGTTTTGATTGAGTATGTTCATACTGATAATCAGATTGCTGATATCTTCACCAAACCTCTAAGTGAAGCAAGGTTCTCAACTCTAAGAGCTGAGTTAGGATTACTTAACTTGGATGCATAAGCTGAGGGGGAACTCATCAGAAGACTGGAGTTCAACAGCTTAGTCATCAGTTATTTCATTCAAGAATTAACTCTCAACAGACTAGTTAACTTATGAATTCTTAAAGACAGGGGGAACGTGTAAGACTAGCGGTACTTCTGTTCTAAAGATGAAATCTGTTAATGACAGTTAGTTGAAGTTATGTTACCAAGAAGATGTGTTCTTAATTCTTGAAGATTGAAGATTATTTTATCTTGCTGGATTGACAAACAGCAGAGGAAGATTACTAGCTATTGGCATTCTCTAGTAATATCAGATAACAGATCACTCGTCTGTCAGATAAGTTAAACTCTACTCATCTGATATCTTATATAAGCATGGTCATAAATCGTATCATAAGAAACGCGCTTTTATAAGTAACAGATTAGTGTCGATAGAGTTTCCCGCCCATCTGACATTAAAATAATAAAATTGAAATCCGCGACTCTCAGCCGCACGATTAAAAACTGTCAGATTAGATCAACGGTTTAAATAAATCACGAAAACCAAATCAAAAGGAAACCTATAAAATCCGATCTGAACAGCATAGTCGTCTTACGCACTCAAAAATTCTCAAACTTTCTATCTCTCAAACCCTCTTGTTGCGAAAGTTCACTATTTTGCAGAATTTACTCACAAATCTCAGAAATGGACAAAGTTATTGAAGGAAGATACTTCAACTACAGCAAATTCCATTTCTCTGGCACCGATTTGATGCGCGCTTTACTGGAAAAGATCAAGGAAGCATCTTTGGTCCCAGTCTTGGAAGCACACGAAGATAGGGTTTATCTTGAAGATGTATACCACTTCTACACTTCCAGGGAGTTCAACGATGATGACACCGTTATGACTGCTGTCATAGGTGGTAAGAAAATCGCTGTATCTGCTGCTGTTCTTCATGAAATTTATAAGCTGACAGACAAGGGAGGAGATGTGACCTCGTTAGGGTCAGAAAAAGAAGAGGAATTTTGGAGAATTTGTGCTAAGAAGGGAGAGGAGATGACTGGGACTTTAATGAAGACCCAGCTGAAGGATGAATACCAAAGATTTGCTGATATCATAGCAAAGGTTTTGGATTGTGCTACGGGTTCTCTGGATGGCCTACCTAGAAGAAGGCTTCACACTATGATTTGCATTTACTATGGGATGAAAGTGAACTGGGCTGCTCATGTTTATGAGCTGTTAAGTGACAAAAGGCATTCTCATGCCATTCTGCTGAGTAATTTGTTTGCTTCTCTACAATGCCCTATGGGTGGAGGAAAGCAAACCCATGGAAGCAAAGAGTTCAAACTCTACGAACCAGTAAGGCAACTGGTGGAAAAACCAAAGAGAAAAGCACCCAAACAGTCTAAGAAGACTCCTTCTAAGAAGAGCAAGAAGGAAGGTCAGACTAGTCAGTCTGCTGAGCCAACAGCACAGTCTGCTGTTGTGGCTGGATCAGCAGAGCCTGAAATTGAAGTCTCTAAGAAGGTGGTAGATGACTTCACTGTTGAAATTGAAAATATGAAAACAGGGTCATCCTCTGAAGAAACTGAATCTGAAGAGGAAATTCCACTTCAAAGGCTGAAGAGACTAAGGACTAGGAGTGAAGCAAGGGGACCTCCTACTGCCAACCCCCCTGCTGTCAAGAAAATTCCTAAGTCAAAGGCCAAGAGAAAGGTCACTTTCCCTGAAGAGCCTGCTGTAACTGTGAGGAAAACAACAACTGAAGCAGAAAGGCCATTAAATGTTGAAGAACCAGTTGTTGAAGCTACTAAGGCTGCCACTGCTGAGCCTGAAAGTGGTCCTACAGTTGAAATGACAACAGAAGCCTCAACTGCTGCACTATCTGCTGATGTAGAAAAGGAACAGCAGACTAGTACACCACTGGAGGGAGAATTTCTGTTAATACATCCTACTCCAGTTGCTGCAACACCTATCCAAGCAGTTGAAAGCCCTGAATCAAGAAGAAAGAGGTTAGGCAAGACCTCAACCTATGTGACTGCTGCAGAGAAGATGAAACTGGATGCTGCTGAAAAGCAAAGGATTGCTGCTGAAAAAGCAGAAGAAGATAGGCTGAAAAGCCTAGAATTGAAAAGGCTGGAGGAAGAAGCCAGCAAAATGACTCAAGAGCAGAGAGATGCTTTTGAGGCAGCAGAGTTGGCTGCTGTCATTGAAGCTAGCATGAAGGATGCTCATGGTCATCAGCATAGTGGTGGGATAGTTATTGGTGAGCAAAGAGATCCAAATAAACCAATACCAGCTATGCCTGCACCCAAGATTAAGGAAAAGAGAAGAGAAGAAGTCAAACTGTCTCTTGAAATTGTCAGGGAAGACCCTGCAATTTTTGAAGAATTCCTTAGAAGACTGGATGCTGAAAATGAAAGAGTCAACCGTCTGACACTCTTCCATTCTGAAAAGATCAAATACAATAGATGGAGAGAATTCAGATTAACAAAGAGTCCTGCTGAAATGGCTAAGTGGAAAGAATTCAAGGCTACAGAAGATTGGGTATTGAAGTGGCTTGAGACAAATTCACTCATTCAAGCACTTGATTCAGAGTTCTTTCTGGACAGGTTGAGGATGAGAATATGTCATGTAGTCAAGGAAGAGGCCAAGAAGATCTTTGCATCCATTCCTGAGGATTTTGATGACTCAGTAGATCTCAAAGAAAGATCTATTAAGTTGGCTATTGCTCAAGCAATGGAGCTTTGGGCCAAGAAAGCAAGGAAGTTAAGGGGACAACCAAGCTCACTGGTTCCACTTCCTAACATCAAGCATATTGTCTATGGACCAAACATCAGACCCTATGAAGAGCTGCCAGAGGAACCAACAACTACTTTTATTCCTCTTGACAACTTTACTTGGATTTGTAACAGGTCTGCAGTGGACAATGAAGGTTTGATGAAGACAGTTGACACTGTCAAGAAGATTATATCACCTGCTGATAAAGAAGGAGCAGAGTCCTCTGATCAACCGAAGCAAATTGAGGGTACTTCAGACCCATCTGATCAAGACAAAGTGCAGGATGACAAGTCTGATGCTGCTGATGAATCAAAGAAGGAAGAAGAAATTCCAGCAGATCAGTTAAAGGAGAAAGAAGTTGCTGCTGAAGAAGATGATAAGGCTAAGGAGAAGGAAAGCACTCCAAGCCATGCTGGTGAACCAGCAGATCAGTCCCTTGCAATGATAACTCAATCATCAGAGCAACATCTCAAGGAAACCGTCTCTGCTACTCCATCAGAAGATCCTTCAATATCTCAAAGTTCTCAAACAAATATGTTGGATTCCATCCAACAATTGATTATCAAATCAATGAAGGAAATGAAGGAGGAGATAAAAGCAGAAGTGATAGCTGCTGTTCATCAACCTATTCAGAAGGTTGCTGCTGCTGTTCCTACTGACTTAATGAAAGATACTGCTCAGAATGTACAATCTATATGTCAGGATATGGATATACTCAGGAGAAGGACACAAAGCACCACTGAAGGTTGGAAGCAGATTGAACAGACTGTTGAATTGGCTCTCCAAGCAGAAGATGAAGTCATGGGCAACATGATGAAAGACTTCAATGCTTCATCAAATTGGATTTTAGGAACTCAAATCCAGTTGGGTGATCAAGGAGAAGACTTGCTCAAGGAAGTCAAGACTGTTAAAGCCAATCAACTTAACCAGCAAGCTCAGATCAATGCTATGGAAGAAAACATCAAGCTTCTATGTGATTCACTTCTAATCACACCAGTTGTGCCACAATATCCATCTGTCCCTGCTGATGATGACAAAAAGGGGGAAGAAAGGATATTTGGACAGCAAAGGGTTGATTTTCAAAGGGAAGGAAATCAAAATGCTGAAGAAACAGAAGTGTTAGAAGAATCTGAAGAGTCTGCTAATAATAGGAATGAAGCAGCAAATGAAGGCACAAGCAGATTAGCAGATGAGAAGATCACAGAAGAAGAAGACCAAGCTGATGAGGAAGAATCTGAAGCAAAAGCTAAGTCAGACAAAGAACTAGCTGCTGCCAAAGATTCAGTTGAAGAACAGCTTGATCCTGATGTTAAAAAGAAGAAGCTAGAGCTGTTGATGCAGAAATTGGAAGTTGGAACCTCCAAGTCTGCTGAAGAAGAAAAGAAGACAGAAGACTAGCTTGGCTAGATTTTCTTTAAAAATTCTTGTAATCTTTTAGAAAATTTTGTACTTTTCATCTTTCAACTTGTAAAATGTAATCAGTTCTATATCTATAAAATTGCAAGTTTGACTCCAACATATCATTTCTATCTCAGAAATTTTTGAGGATCAAAACTTTAGTTTAGGTACAGGTACTTAGCTGGAGTTTTGTCATCATCAAAAAGGGGGAAATTGTTGGATGAAGATGAAGATGAAAGAAGACAAGTAATTAAGGGAAGGTTTTGATGATTTCCAAAACATCATAATCAGCTAAGTATGGAAAGCTTAGTTCCCTTAGAAGAATTTTGAACAGGTAAAAGAAGACATCAGAAGAGTTCAAAGTTCAAAGCTCAGAAGACTAGTGATCTCTTGCTGAATCAGCGAACAGAAGGGTAGATCATCAGCCGAGTCAAATCAGATGAGTTCAGTATTTGATCAGCAGAGTATCTATCAGCAGAGTCGTTTTGATCAGCAGAGTAGAAGAGGTCAAGAGATTAGTCCAACGGTAATAAATGCACTTGATGTAATAAATGCTGTAAGAGAAGGGTAGTAATGGCAAATGATTGAAGATATCCTCGGATCAGCAGAGTGCATTAAATGCAGCATTAAATGCGATGGACAGAAAGGTACTGTACACAGTACGGAATGCTGCAGGGAGCCGTTTCAAAAAGAGCTGAAGGATGGATTTGATTTGTGACTTGCCTTCAACGGTCATAATTTCATTTCCATGTATAAATAGAGCTGAATTTCAAATCGAGCAAAACAACAACAACAATCAGAGATCGAAATTTTGAAGCAGAATTTCTCTAAGTCTCAAAAGCTCGAACAGCTCACTCGTCTGGTGGAAGTCATCTGTTGACAGAAACCCAGTTGAAGAAATCAGAAAAACATTATCTGAGTGATTTTGTAATAGCTGAGTGTTGTGCGAAGTGAGAATCCATCTGTGTGAGTGATTCTACTTTAGAGGATAGGTTTTCTTTGTGAATTCCTATTGTGAGCTTACAGCCTTCTCATTAGTTGTTTAGGTGTAAGTGGAGAAATATTGTAATCTAAGTGATTATAGTATAACCCAGAATCTGTGTGATCTGGAAGAGTGGACTAAAGGATTTCTATCCATATAACCACTATAAAAATTCTTTGTGTTATCTTGCATTTAAAGTTTTCTTGCATATTTTAAAGTTTGCATTTTAAACACTTTGAATCAATCAAAAAGATTTTATAAGGAGTTTTAAACTGGGGATAAAATCTTTTTAGAACTTAGTTTACTTGTGAAAAACACTTTCAAACAATCCGCTGCAAGTATACTCTTGAAAAACTGTTTGCTGAAAAACAGCTAAGTCATTGTAAGAAGAGTGGTCAGTCGTCTGTTCAAGATTTGTTCACGATCAGACTAGTCTGCTTACTGTTCTTCATCAGCTTAGTCTGCTGACAGAAGACTGAAAAGTTTTTAAGTTCAAAAATTTTCAGAGGTCTATTCACCCCCCCCCCCCCTCTAGACCTCATCTGACCACTTGGGACCAACAACAGTGGATGTTCAAGACACGTGTGGAAACATACATGAGTTGACTGATGTTGTTGCTGTGGATGGTCCAAAAGTCACTTTTGGAGACAGCAACAAAGGCAAGATTGTAGCAAGTGGAAAGCTGATCAAAGGCAACATTGAGATATCTGATGTCTCTTATGTTAAAGGCCTCAAATACAATTTGCTAAGCATAAGTTAATTTTGTGACAAAGGATATTCAGTCATCTTCTCAACAGATAAGTGCCACGTTGAACAGATTGGAAAAAAGAAGGTTATTTTATCTAGAAGACGACAAGGGAATGTCTACACAGTGGACTGGAGTTCTGTTGACCAGAACTCAAGCGTTTGTTTGGTACAAAAGAATGAATCATGTGAATTTCAACACCAAGTGAAGTCAGTTGGCTGTGGCACAAAAGAATGAATCATGTGAATTTCAAGACCATCAACAGACTTATCAAGAATGATTTGGTAGAAGGAATTCCAAAGACAGTCATGAGCAAAGACAAGCTCTGTGATGCATGTCAGAAGGGTAAACAAATCAAGTCATCATTCAAAAGCAAGAATCACCAATCATCTGGAAGGATCTTGGAGCTGCTACACATGGACTTATTTGGACCCATTGGTCCAATCAGTAATGGTGGAAAGAAATACTGCCTAGCTGTTGTGGATGACTATTCAAGATACACTTGGGTGATTTTCATGAAAAAAAAAATGAAACCAAGGAGCATCTTACAAATCTGATGTAGCTAATCCAAAATAAGAAGAGTATGAAGATACTAAAGATCAGATCAGATAGAGGGACTGAATTTATAAACTCTACTGTTGAAGAGTATTGTAATGCCAGAGGAATCAGCAATGAGTACTCTGCTGCCAGAACCCCTCAACAGAACGGAGTTGCTGAAAGGAGAAACAGAACTCTGAAAGAAGCTACCAGAACGATGATAGCCGAAGCAAAGCTGCCTCAAAGATTTTGGGCAGAAGCAACAAATACAGCATGCTTTACCCAAAACAGATGCATGATCAACAGAAAGCCAAACATTCATTACTTTAAAATTTTTGGTTGTAAATGCTTTGTTTTAAATAATAGGAAAAATCACCTTACTGCCTTTGCAGAAAAGGCTAATGAAGCATTATTTGTAGGATACTCTACTGTTAGTAAAGCTTATAGAGTATTTAACAAAAGAACTTTACTTGTAGAAGAATCCATTCATGTAGTATTTGATGAATCTAATCAATCTTCTGAAAAGAATCAAAGTACTGATCAAAATCTGTCTACTGATTTTCAGAAATTGAGTGTTGAAAGAAATGAAGAATATGTTCCCATCATACTACCCGATCTCAGCCCAGCTGCTAACTCAAGTGCTGTTCAAAATCACAATGCTGATTGTCTAACAGAAGAGTTACCAACAGCTGACAGACCAGAGACTGTTCAACAGACTACTACTGGAACTCCAACAGTAGTGTTGCAAGATCAAAACAGAGGACAACATTATGATTTGCAACCTGATCTTAGATGGCTCAAGAATCACCCACCAGAGCTGGTGATTGGTGATCCTTTGGATAGAGTAAAGACAAGGAGAGCTGCTGCAAGTGAAGCAATGTTCGTCAGCTTCTTATCTCAAATAGAGCCTAAACAGATTGAAGAAGCTCTTTATGATTCAAACTGGATTGAAGCTATGCAAGAAGAGCTAAATCAATTTGCAAGGAATGAAGTCTGGTACTTAGTTCCTAGACAAGTCATCAAAGAGTAATTGGCACTAAATGTGTATTTAGGAATAAAATGAATGAAGATGGTGTTGTCACCAGAAATAAAGCAAGATTAGTTTCCAAAGGTTATTGCCAAGAAGAAGGCATTGACTTTGATGAAACTTTTGCACCAGTAGCAAGACTAGATGCAATCAGACTCTTTCTTGCCTATGCTGCTCATAAGAATTTCACAGTCTATCAAATGGATGTGAAATATACTTTTCTCAATTGAGAATTGCAAGAAGAAGTTTATGTTGAACAACCACCTGGATTTGAAGCCTATCAAGAAGAAGACAAGGTGTATTGTCTGAAGAAAGCCCTATATGAACTGAAACAGGCTCCAAGAGCATGGTATGATACCCTATCTGATTTTCTTTTAATTAAAGGATTTCGTAAAGGTATGGTAGACAAGACTTTGTTTACCATTGTATGGGAAGAACATATTTTGCTTGTGCAAATATATGTGGACGATATTATTTTCGGTTCAACAAATCAACAGATGTGTGACAAGTTCTCAAAGCTTATGCAGAACAAGTTTGAAATGAGCATTATGGGAGAACTTAATTATTTTCTTGGTTTGCAAGTAAGACAGTTGCCTGATGGAATATTCATCAACCAAGCTAAATACACTAAGGATCTGTTCAAGAAATTTGGTATGGAAACTAGCTCTACTGCTAATGTTCCAATGTCTACTAGTCTTCGCTTAGATAAAGATGAAGATGGCAAATAGTATATATAACCAAGTACAGAGGAATTATTGGGTCACTGTTGTACTTAACAGCTAGCAGACCTGATAACATGTACTTTGTTGGGGTCTGTGCGAGATATCAATCAAATCCTAAGGAATCTCATCTCTTAGCTGCCAAAAGAATACTCAAATATCTTAAAGGCACTGAAGGATTGGGATTGTGGTACCCTGGGGAATTTGGATTTGAGCTTATTGGATATTCCGATTTTGACCTTGCTGGCTGTAAGATTGACAAGAAAAGCACAACAGGTGCCTGTCAGTTCTTAGGTAGTCGTCTGATCTCTTGGATGAGTAAGAAACAGACTTCAGTATCCATATCCACTGCTGAAGCTGAATACATAGCTGCTGGAGCTTGTTGTGCACAGATATTATGGTTGAAGCATCAACTAGAAGATTACAACATCAAAATCAGTGGAATACCTATCTACTGTGACAATACAAGTGCAATCAGTCTTACTCAAAACACTACAAGTCATTCAAGGACTATACATATTGAGATCAAACATCACTTCATCAGAGATCATGTGGAGAAAGAAAATGTCATGATAGAATATGTTTTCACTGAAAATCAGATTGCTAACATCTTTACAAAACCTCTAAGTGAGACAAGGTTTTCAACTCTAAGAGCTGAACTAGGTCTACTAAAATTGGATGCATAAGCTGAGGGGGAACTCAACAGAATACTGAATTTCATCAGCTTACACATCATATTATCTTCAAGGTTAACTCTCAACAGACTAGTTAACTTATGGATTCTTAAAGTCAGGGGGAACGTGTAAGACTAGCGGTACTTCTGATTAAAAAATGAAATTTGTTGATGAAAGTTAGTTGAAGTTATGTTTTCACCAGAAGATCAAAGCTTGAAGACTGACGATTAATTATCTAGCTGGATTGACAAACAGCCGAGGAAGGTTATCAGTTATTGGCTTTCACTGATAACAGCCTGTCATCAAGACACTAGTCCATCAGATAAGTACTTTAGTTACTCGTCTGATCAGTTAAGTAAAAGCTGTGTATGTTAAAAACGTTTTATTTGAAACACGCTTTTACAAGTATACGAAGGCGGTTCGCATTTCCGCCTGTCATTTAATGCTTTTTGAATTTTGAATCGCGTAATTGACGCCCGCACGATCAGAACTGACACAAACATATCTAACGGTTAGCGTGTATCACGGAAACCGAAAAACTCTAACTCTATAAATCCAGATCTGATCAGACCTGTGACTCTTTACGCACTCAAATACATTCAAGAGCACTTGTGAGAAATTCTGCCTTCTATTTTCTGCAAATTCTCTGTCTTTCACTAACTTTCTACAGAATCAAGATGAATCCTGCTCAAGAAGCCAAGGCCAAAGGAATGTATCTGGTCTATGATGCATATCCCCAGTACAGTACAAATGTGATGAAGCAACTTCTGGAAAAATTCAAGGCCGCATCACTGGTGAACCTCATGGAATCTCACGAAGAAATAATTTGGACAGACCAAGTTTTGGAGTACTACAAAACTGCTGAAGTTGACTTTGATAAGCTGGAAATCAAAGCAACTGTAGGAGGAAAGGCCATCACCATTACTCCTGCTCTGTTGCACGAGAAATTTGGATTAACAAACCAAGGACGACATGATGTTGTTACTCTGGTGGAGGAGAAACTCCAAGATTTCTGGGCAATCTGTGCCAAAGAAGGAGAAATGCTAACTGGGAACATCAAGAAGAAACAGCTAAAGGACGAATATCAGCGCATGGCTGATATGGTCTCTAAGCTGATAGAGAACTGCACATTCTCTCTGTATGCAGTTACCATGAAGAGGTACTGTATCATGCTGGCAATTTACTATGGCTTAGAGGTAAATTGGTCAGTTGTTATCTGGTACATTTTTGCATATTTCCATGAAAAGAAGGGAAAGCAGACAAACCACAGGATTACCCTGAGTTATCTGTTTTCAATATGGGTTGTATGATGACAAATGGACAGAAGATCCATAACGCCAAGGCAATGGCCAAATATGTGCCTGTTATGAAGAGAAAGATTGAAGAAGTAGAAGAGGAGGAATCGAAGGAAGAGGTTCATGCCAAGAAGCAGAGGAAAGACACCAAAACAGCTCAGCCTGCTGTTCAGGCTAAAAAGAAGAAGGCTGATGAGCCAAAGGAGGTAGCTCCAAAGAAAAAGACTAAGGCTTCTGTTCAAACAGCCCAGCCAGTTGTTGAAACCAGAACAGAAGAGCCTGCTGAGAAGAAGGTTGCTGATCAGATCATAAATCAGACAACTGCAGAGATAAGAAACATGTCTCCTGCCTCCCCATCAAGAACAGAATTTGCTGAACGTCCTGCGAAACATGTAGCTTATAGGACGAGGAGTCAATTGAGAGATACAGGAGCTTCCCATCCTGGTCAAGGAAGAAGAGCAAGAAAAACAATAAGGAAGAAAATGACCTTTATTGGTTCCCCCACTGAGTTATCAGACTTGGTAAGAGAGAGTCCTCATTCAGCAGAGAGGCCTGCTGGAGCTGAAGAAGAGTCTGCCAAGGAGAAGCAAGATTCTGATCAAACTGCCCAACAGACCACTTCAACAGCACCAACAGCTGAGGTTGATCAACCTCATGATGATCCAGACGTGCAGATCATCAATCCAATAGCAGCTGCACCACTTGCATCTGCTGGACCTGCTCCTGAACCTGCCCCTGTTGATAAGAGCAAAGGAAAAAGAAAAATAATTATCAAAAGGAAGAAAGTATCAGCTGCTGATAAGAAAAAGAGAAGAGGCAGAGCAGAGAAAAAGAGACGACCAAGAAGAACAAAAAGTTCTTGAGCTCAGTAAGAAGGAAGCTGAAAAAGAAGAACAGAGAAGAAAGATGTCTGATGCAGAACGGAAATCTGCTGAGGATGCTGAATTAGCTCTGGTTATTGAAATCAGCAAAACTGATTCTCATGGTCATGTCGTTTCTAGAGGCATAAAGATTGGTGAATCTTTAAATGCCAAGAAAAAGATGCCTGCTGGCATGGTTCAACCAAAGAAGAAGTTTAAAGTAAGAAGAGCATTTGAAATTATAAACTCTGACTCTTCTGTTTTCAACAGGTTTGAAAAGGCACTGGCTTACTTTGACAAGAAGCTGATGCTTAAGACGTTCACTCACAAAAAGAAAAGATATATTAAATGGAGAGAGTACAGGGTGAACAGATCTGTTGAAGAGATCCAAAGCTGGGAAGAGTTTGCTAATGAAGAGAAGTGAGTTCTGAATTGACTGCAGACTTCTTCCATCACCAAAGCATTGGATCCAGACTTTGTTAGAGATAGAATGCACAAGTATGCACAGGAGTTTGCTGAAGAAGAAGGCAAGATTATCTCTAACTCTTTGCCAGCCAAGAAACGAAAGCATGATGATCCTATAAAGAGAGCTGTGCAAATTGCTACTCTGACAGCCTTGGAGAATTGGGTTGCCAGATCAAGATATGAACAAGGCTCTCCAAGTGATCTGCCCTCTATGTCTGGTGTACAGCAGATCACCTTTGGCAAAGTAGTAAAAAGTTATCAAGAAATGCCTAAAGTGAAGAAACCTGCTCCTAATAAGCTGCCTGTTGTAAGGATGATTCGTCAAACAACAGTCTTCACTGATGATGGCAAGATTGTTAACAAGATCTTTGAAGATGTCACAGATCAGCCTGATGCTGCTAAAGAGCCCTTAGCCATTGAGTGGAAAGCTAAGGAGACAACTGCTGAAAAAGAGACTGATCTACAAGATGCACATGTCCACCAGGAGACTGAAAATTACCAGCCTGCTACTCCTTCTGCTTCATCAGCTGATATGCACTCATCACTGATGGAATCCTTCCGGATGTTGCTGGAGAACTCCTTAAAAGAAATGGAAGAAATGAACAGATTACAGCTGGAGAAAATGCAGCAAGACATGGAATAAACCAACAGGCTGCAACTGGAACAAATGCATAAATCCACTGCAAGAATAGTATAGGATGCTATTGATAACTTCCCTCTGCCTGATGATAGCACTTTGAAGAGGAGTGTGCTAGACATGAACAAAAACATTGAAGATGTTAAGGCAGATGTGAATAATCTTCATACTGCTCTGAAAAGATGTGAAGACACCATTGCTCATCTAATAGAAACCTTCATCAAAGTCAGTGACGAGGAGAAAGCAACAAATGTGGCATTATTGAAAGACATACATATAACTGGAGATGTTATTCACGAGGAACTTGCCACTATGCAACTCAACGTTGACTGTCTGAATGATCAGAATGATATCATCACCACCACTCTCAATCATCTCACTGCAAGCCATGATTTGGTAAATCAAAACATCAAGGCCTTGTGTGCTGCCCTGAAGATTCAACCTGTTGCACTCAACCCTCCTATCAACCCTGATGATGACAAAAAGGGGGAAGAGAAAAGGGAAGAGCCAACTCTTCAAGCTACTGATAACAGTCAAGTACTTGAAGAAAAAGCTGATAACAGTCAACTTACTTACCTATATTCCAAAATAATAATGACCCAAATAAATTATGAAGAGAAATAGTATATTACCTCATCTAGAGTTTGCTTCCCATGGAGACGACGTCCATCAAACAAAAATACAATAGATATCAAATTCACTGAGCATCTATCACAATAAATATTCGGAAGCTTCATCAATTTCACGTCTCTTCTAATCTTTAAAAAATCTCAGTCTCGTCCTACAAAATTAAATTTTTTTTATGTACTAGGCTGCGTATTTACACTTCGGACCGATGAGTGCAAAGGGTATAGGTCCTCCTCATTGTGTTTTTCCAGAAGGATTCGAACTTGAGTCTCGCCATTGGGAGTCGCTACTCACTACCATTTGGCTCAACCTTCTTGGGTATAAAATCAAATTATTTAGTAGTTAAAAAGTGCATTTTCATTGGGAAATATACAGGATATTGAAATTCTAATTGAAAATAATAAAAAGTGAAAATTATGCCTAAATATAAACTATTTTAAGATAATAGACATAGATATAAAGTTGGGTTTTCTGTAAAGTTTAGAATCTTTATAATAAAACTATGATAGAATTAGGCACTATCAAAATATCAAATAGAGTAAAATATAAGATGAACATGGTCTTTCACTTTCAACATAATGTAAGGATCAGTAACGCAAGTAACATATGACATAGCTGTATAGGATTACATTTTTTCTCTCCCGTGCATATTAGTGGCTGCTCAATTTTGCTATAAACTATGTTTCTAATGAAAAGTCCCCTCTTCCTGACTACATATATATACAAACGGTCTTTTCGGTGAAATTCGTCGGAAAAATGGTCGTGACAAATCTTTCCGTTGGATGGATCCGTCGAAAATGCTTTCGACGGGAGAATTTCTTGACGAATTTTCTTACGGGGGTCCCGTAGGAAATTTGATCTGGTCGAATTTTTTTTCAGAATTACGATGGTTCAACCCGTCGAAATTTTAAATAAAAAAATTTCGATGGGTTGTTCCCATCGAAAATTTGCAAAGAATAAAATAATAAAATAATAAAAAATTAAAAAATTAATTTGCAAAAAATAATAACTTTTTTTATATATTTATTTATTTTTCTTGATTTAAACCTATATCAATTAAATCAACAAATTCCACAAAAGTATTAAATCACGCTTACAAAAATTAATTTGGTGATTTAATTGATATAGGTTTAAATCAAGAAAAATAAATAAATATATAAATAAAAATTTTATTTTTTCACGGCCATTTTTTCGATGAATTTCATCGAAAAGACCGTCAGAAAATGTCGTTTTTCTTGTAGCGCACACACTCGCATATAATTTTTTTTTGTTGTGTTGTATATATATGTATTCAAACAGAGGGGACTTTTCGTTAGAAACATAGTTCATAGCAAAAAAGAACAGTCACTAATATACACGGGGATAGAAAAAATGTAACCCTATACAGCTATGTCATATGTTACCGGCGTTACTGATCCTTACCTTATGTTGAAAGTGAAAGACTAGGTTCTTCTTATATTTTACTTTATTTGATGTTTTAGCAATGCCTAATTCTAGCCTAGTTTTATTATGAAGATAGTAAACTTTACAGAAAATTCAACTTTATATTTGTGTCTATTATCTTAACATAGTTTATATTTAATCATCATTTTCACTTTTTATTATTTTCAATTAGAATTTCAATATCCTGTATATGTCCCAATGAAAATACACTTTATAACAACTAAATAATTTGATTTTGTACCCAAGTTGGTTGAGCCAAGTGGTAGTGAGTAGCGACTCCAATGGGGAGACTCAGGTTTGAATCCTAGTGAAGACAACACAGTGAGGAGGACATATACCATTTGCAGTTATCGATCCGAAGTCTAAATACGCAGCCTAGGACATAAAAAAAATTAATTTTGTAGGATGGGACTGAGAATTTTTCAAGATTAGAAGAGACGTGAAATTGAAGAAGCTTACAAATATTTATTGTGACATATACGCAGTGAATTTGATATCTATTATATTTTTGTTTGATTGACGTCGTCTCCAAGGGAAGAAAACTCTAGATGAGGTAATCTACTCTTTCTCTTTTTATAATTTATTTAGGTCATTATTATTTTGGAATATAGGTAAATAAGTTAAAATTTTATTCTTTAAAACAGGAATAGAGGACGGGGATGAAATTGATGCACTGCTGCATCAGATTGGAGGGACAAATGCTTAACAAACAGAGACTAAGGCAAAACATCACGATATATATATATATATATATATATATATATATATATATATATATATATATATATATATATATATATATACTAATGTTATTCTTGGGGGGACTAAGGCAACCCACTGTACTACTTGTGATTTGTCACGGCTTGCTAAGTATTTGTCCCTCCAATCTAATGCAGCAGTGCATCAATTTCATCCTCATCCTCTATTTCCAGCTTTAAAGAATAAAATTATAACTTATTCACCTATATTCCAAAATAATGAACCAAATAAATTATGAAGAGAAATACTCCCTCCGTCCCAATTATCTTGCTCCTATTTCTATTTTGGGACGTCCCAAAATATGGCTCCCTTTCTCTCACAAAAAAAGTCAAAAGATCACTTTTTTAACAAATTGTCTAAAACTCCGTGCCAAACATAAAGGGAGCAAGATTATTGGGACGGAGGGAGTAGTAGATTATCTCAACAAGAGTTTGCTTCCCTTGGAGACGACGTCCATCAAACAATAATACAATAGATATCAAATTCACTCCGCATCTATCACAATAAATATTCGTAAGCTTCATCAATTTCACGACTCTTCTAATCATGAAAAAAATCTCAGTCTCGTCCTACAAAATTAATTTTTTTTTATGTACTAGGCTGCGTAATTACACTTCGGACCGATGAGTGCAAAGGGTATAGGTCCTCCTCAATGTGTTGTCTACAGTAGGATTCGAACTTGAGTCACGCCACTGGGAGTCGCTACTCACTACCATTTGGTTCAACCACCTTTGGTACAAAATCAAATTATTTAGTTGTTAAAAAGTGAATTTTCATTGAGAAATATACAGGATATTAAAATTCTATTTGAAAATAATAAAAAGTTAAAATGATGCCTAAATATAAATTATTTTAAGATAATAGACATAGATATAAAGTTGGGTTTTCTGTAAAGTTTAGAATATTTATAATAAAACTATGATAGAATTAGGCACTATCAAAATATCAAATAGAGTAAAATATAAGATGAACATGGTCTTTCACTTTCAACATAATGTAAGGATCAGTAACGCAGGTAACATATGACATAGCCGTATAGGATTACATTTTTTCTCTCCCGTGCATATTAGTGGCTGTTCAATTTTGCTATAAACTATGTTTCTAATGAAAAGTCCCCTCTTCCTGACTACATATATATACAAACGGTCTTTTCGGTGTAATCCGTTGGAAAAATGGCCGTGAAAAATCTTTCCGATGGGTGGATCCGTCGGAAATGTTTTCGACTGGAGAATTTCCTGACGAATTTTCCGACGGGGCTCCCGTAGGAAATTTGATCAGGCCGTATTTTTTTTTATTGACAATGGTTCAACCAGTCGAAAAGTTAAATAAAAAATTTTTTTAAAAAAAATTTGACGGGTTGTTACCATCGGAAACTTGCAATGAATAAAATAATAAAAAAGTAAAAATTAATTTGCAAAAAATAGTAATTTTATTGATAAATTTATTTTTTTTTATTTAAACATATATCAATTAAATCAACAAATTCCACAAAAGTTTTAAATCACGCTTACAAAAATTAATTTGGTGATTTAATTGATATAGGTTTAAATCAAGAAAAATAATTAAATTTATAAATAAATTTTTTATTTCGTCACGGCAATTTTTCCGAGGAATTTAATCGAAAAGATCGTCAAACAGAGGGGACTTTTTGTTAGAAACATAGTACATAGCAAAAAAGAACAGTAACTAATATAAACGGGGAGAGAAAAAATATAACCCTATACAGCTATGTCATATGTTACCGGCGTTACTAATCGTTACATTATGTTGAAAGTGAAAGACCAGGTTCTTCTTATATTTTACTCTATTTAATGTTTTGACAGTGCCTAATTCTATCATAGTTTTATTATGAAAATACTAAACTTTACAGAAAACTCAACTCTATATCTATATCTATTATCTTAAAATAGTTTATATGTAGGCATCATTTTCACTTTTTATTATTTTCTATTAGAATTTCAATATCCTGTATATTTCCCATTGAAAATGCACTTTATAACAACTAAATAATTTGATTTTGTACCCAAGATGGTTGAGCCAAGTGGTAGTGAATAGCGACTCCCAGTGGGGAGACTCAAGTTTGAATCCTGCCGGAGACAACACACTAAGTAGGACCTATACCATTTGCACTTATCGATCCAAAGTGTAAATACGCAGCCTAGTATATAAAAAAATTTAATTTTGTAGGACGGGATTGAGATTTTTTAAAGATTAGAAGAGACGTGAAATTGATGAAGCTTACGAATATTTATTGTGATAGATGCGCAGTGAATTTGATATCTATTATATCTTGTTTGATAGACGTCGTCTCCAAGGGAAGCAAACTCTAGATGAGGTAATCTACTATTTCTATTCATAATTTATTTGGGTCATTATTATTTTGGAATATAGGTAAATAAGTTATAATTTTATTCTTTAAAGCTGAAAATAGAGGATGATGATGAAATTGATGCATTGCTGCATTAGATTGGAGGGACAAATACATAGCAAGCCGTGACAAATCACAAGTAGGACAATGGATTGCTTTAGTACCCCCAAGAATAACATTAGTATATATATATATATATATATATATATATATATATATATATATATATATATATATATATATATATATATATATATATATATATATCGTGATGTTTTGCCTTAGTCTCTGTTTGTTAAGCATTTGTCCCTCCAATCTGATGCAGCAGTGCATCAATTTCATCCTCGTCCTCTATTTTCAATTTTAAAGAATAAAATTTTAACTTATTTACCTATATTCCAAAATAATAATGACCTGAATAAATTATATAAAGAGAAAGAGTAGATTACCTCATCTAGAGTTTTCTTCCCTTGGAGACGAAGTCCATCATACAAAAATACAATAGATGTCAAATTCACTGCGCATCTGTAATAATAAATATTTGTAAGCTTTTTCAATTTCACGTCTCTTCTAATTTTGAAAAAAATCTCAGTCCCGTCATACAAAATTAATTTTTTTTTATGTACTAGGCTGCATATTTACACTTCGAACCGATGAGTGTAAAGGGTATAGGTCCTCCTCAGTGTGTTGTCTCCAGTAGGATTCGAACTTGAGTCTCCCCACTGGGAGTCGCTACTCACTATCACTTGCCTCAACCATCTTGGGTACAAAATAAAATTATTTAGTTGTTATAAAGTGCATTTTCATTGGGAAATATACAAGATATTAAAATTCTAATAAAAAACGAAAATGATGCCTAAATATAAACTATTTCAAGATAATAGACAAAGATATAGAGTTGGGTTTTCTGTAAAGTTTAGTATCTTCATAATAAAACTATGATAGAATTAGGCACTGTCAAAACATTAAAAATAGAGTAAAATATAAGAAGAACCTGGTCTTTCACTTTCAACATAATGTAACGATCAGTAACGCCGGTAACATATGACATAGCTGTATAGGATTACATTTTTTCTCTCCTCGTGTATATTAGTGGCTGTTCTTTTTTGCTATAAACTATGTTTCTAACGAAAAGTCCCCTCTTCCTGACTACATATATATACAAACGGTCTTTTTGGTGAAATACGTTGGAAAAATGGCCGGACAAATCTTTCCGTTGGGTGGATCAGTCGAAAATGTTTTCGACGGGAGAATTTCCTTACGAATTTTCCGACGGGGCTCCCGTAGGAAATTTGATCTGGTCGAATTCTTTTTCAAAATTACGATGGTTCAACCCGTCGAAAATTTAAATAAAAAAAAAATTTTAAAATTTCTATGGTTTGTTCCCATCGAAAATTTGCAAAGACTAATAATAAAAAAAATAAAAAAGTAAAAATTAATTTGCAAAAGATAGTAATTTTATTTATAAATTTTTTTTTATTTAAACCTGTATCAATTAAATCAACAAATTCCACAAAAGTATTAAATCACGCTATTAAAATTAATTTGGTAATTTAATTGATATAGGTTTAAATCATGAAAAATAAATAATTATATAAATAAAAATTTTATTTTGTCATGGCCATTTTTTCGATGAATTTCATCGAAAAGACCGTCAGAAAATGTCGTTTTTCTTGTAGCGCACACACTCACATATAATTTTTTTGTTGTGTGTTGTATATATATGTATTCAAACAGAGGGGACTTTTCATTACAAATATTTATTGTAACAGATGCGCACTAAATTTGATATATATTGTATTTTTGTTTGATGGACGTCGGCTCCAAGGGAAGAAAACTCTAGATGAGGTAATCTACTCTTTCTCTTCATAATTTAATTAGGTCATAATTATTTTGGAATATAGGTAAATAAGTTAAAATTTTATTCTTTAAAACTGAAAATAGAGGACGGGGATGAATTAGTGCACTGCTGCATCAGATTGGAGGGACAAATGCTTAACAAACAGAGACTAAGGCAAAACATCATGATATATATATATACTAATGTTATTCTTGGGGGACTAAGGCAACCCACTGTCCTACTTGTGATTTGTCACGACTTGCTAAGTATTTGTCCATCCAATCTAATGCAACAGTGCATCAATTTCATCATCATCCTCTATTTTCAGCTTTAAAGAATAAAATTATAACTTATTTACCTATATTCCAAATAATAATGACCCAAATAAATTATGAAGAGAAATACTATAATATCTCATCTAAAGTTTGCTTCCATTGGAGACGACATCCATCAAACAAGAATACAATAGATATCAAATTCACTGCTCATCGATCAAAAAAAATATTCGTAAGCTTCATCAATTTCACGTCTTTTCTAATCTTGAAAAAAATCTCAGTCTCGTCCTAGAAAATTAATTTTTTTTATGTACTAGGCTGTGTATTTAAACTTCGGACCGATGAGTGCAAAGGGTATAGGTCCTCCTCAATGTGTTGTCTACAGTAGGATTCGAACTTGAGTCTCGCCACTGGGAGTCGCTACTCACTACCATTTGGTTCAACCACCTTTGGTACAAAATAAAATTATTTAGTTGTTAAAAAGTGGATTTTCATTGAGAAATATACAGGATATTGAAATTCTAGTTAAAAATAATAAAAAGTGAAAATGATAATTAAATATAAACTATTTTAAGATAATAGACATTGATATAAAGTTGGATTTTCTATAAAGTTTAGAATCTTTATAATAAAACTATGATAGAGTTTGTCACTGTCAAAACATCAAATAGAGTAAAATATAAGAAGAACCTGGTCTTTCACTTTCAACATAAGGTAAGGATCAGTAACGCGGGTAAAATATGACATAGCTATATAGGGTTACATTTTTTCTCTCTCCGTGTATATTAGTGGCTGTTCTATTTTGCTATAAACTATGTTTCTAACGAAAAGTCCCCTCTTACTGACTACATATATATACAAACGGTCTTTTGGTGAAATCCGTTGGAAAAATGGCCGTGACAAATCTTTCCGATGGGTGGATCCGTCGAAAATGTTTTCGACGGGAGAATTTCCTGACGAATTTTCCGACGGAGCTCCCGTAGGAAATTTGATCTGGTCGAATTTTTTTTCAAAATTACGATGGTTCAACCCGTCGAAAATTTAAATAATAAAAATTCGACGGGTTGTTACCATCGAAACCTTGCAAAGAATAAAATAATAATAAAGTAAAAATTAATTTGCAAAAATAGTAATTTTATTTATAAATTTAATTTTTTTTATTTAAACATATATCAATTAAATCAACAAATTCCACAAAAGTAATAAATCACGCTTACAAAAATTAATTTGGACATTTAATAGATATAGGCTTAAATCAAGAAAAATAATTAAATTTAAAAATAAAGTTTTTATTTTGTCACGGCAATTTTTCCGATGAATTTCATCGAAAAGACCATCAGAAAATGTCGTTTTTCTTGTTGCTCACACACTCACATATAATTTTTTTGTTGTGTGTAGTATATTTATTTATTCAAACAGAGGGGACTTTTCGTTATAAATATAGTACATAGCAAAAAAGAACAGTCACTAATATACACGGGGAGAGAAAAAATGTAACCTTATACAGCTATGTAATAATTTACCGACGTTACTGATCGCTACATTATGTTGAAAGTGAAAGACTAGGTTCTTCTTATATTTTACTTTATTTAGTGTTTTGGCAGTGTCTAATTCTATCCTAGTTTTATTATGAAGATACTAAACTTTACATAAAACTCAACTTTATATTTTTGTCTATTATCTTAATAAAATAGTTTATATTTAGGCATCATTTTCACTTTTTATTATTTTCTATTAGAATTTCAATATCCTGTATATTTCCCAATGAAAATGCACTTTATAACAACTAAATAATTTGATTTTGTACCTAAGATGGTTGACCCAAATGGTAGTGAGTAGCAACTCCCAGTGGCGAGACTCAAGTTTGAATCCTACTGGAGACAACACACTGAGGAGGACTCATACCATTTGCACTTATCGATCCGAAGTGAAAATACGCAGCCTAGTACATAAAAAAATTTTAATTTTGTAGGACGGGACTGAGATTTTTTTCAAGATTAGAAGAGACGCGAAATTGTAGAAGCTTACAAATATTTATTGTGACAGATGTGCAGTGAATTTGATATCTATTGTATTTTTGTTTGATGGACGTCGTCTCCAAGGGAAGAAAACTCTAGATGTGGTAATCTACTCTTTCTCTTCATAATTTATTCAGGTCAATTATTATATTTTGTAATGTGAGTAAATAAGTTAAAATTTTATTCTTTAAAGCTTGAAATAGAGGACGGGGATGAAATTGATGCACTGCTGCATCAGATTGGAGGGACAAATGCTTAACAAACAGAGACCAAGGCAGAACATCACGATATATATATATATATATACTAATGTTATTCTTGGGGGGACTAAGGCAACCCAATGTCCGACTTGTGATTTGTCACGGCTTGCTAAGTATTTGTCCCTCCAATCTAATGCAGCAGTGCATCAATTTCATCATCATCCTCTATTTTCAGCTTTAAAGAATAAAATTATAACTTATTTACCTATATTCCAAAATAATAATGACCCAAATAAATTATGAAGAGAAATAGTAGATTATCTCATCTAGAGTTTGATACCCCTGGAGACGACGTCCATCAAACAAGAATACAATAGATATCAAATTCACTGCGCATCTATCACAATAAATATTCGTAAGCTTCCATCAATTTCACGTCTCTTCTAATATTGAAACAAATCTCAGTCTCGTCCTACAATATTAATTTTTTTTATGTACTAGGTTGCGTATTTACATTTTGGACCGATGAGTGCAAAGGGTATAAGTCCTCCTCAATGTGTTGTCTATAGTAGGATTCGAACTTGAGTCTCGCCACTGGGAGTCGCTACTCACTACCATTTGGTTCAACCACCTTTGGTACAAAATCAAATTATTTAGTTGTTATAAAGTGGATTTTCATTGAGAAATATACATGATATTGAAATTCTAATTGAAAATAATAACAACTGAAAATAATGCCTAAATATAAATTATTTTAAGATAATAGACATAGATATAAAGTTGGGTTTTCTGTAAAATTTAGAATCTTTATAATAAAACTATGATAGAAATAGGCACTGTCAAAACATCAAATAGAGTAAAATATAAGAAGAACCTGGTCTTTCACTTTCAACATAATGTAAGGATCAGTAACGCAGGTAACATATGACATAGCTGTATAGGATTACATTTTTTCTCTTCCCGTGTATATTAGTGGCTGTTCTATTTTGCTATAAACTATGTTTCTAACGAAAACTCCCCTCTTCCTGACTACATATATATACTAACGGTCTTTTCGGTGAAATTGGAAAAATGGCCGTGACAAATCTTTCCGATGGGTGGATCCATCGGAAATGTTTTTGACGGGAGAATTTCCTAACGAATTTTCCGACGGGGCTCCCGTAGGAAATTTGATCAGGTCGAATTTTTTTTTCAAAATTACGATGGTTCAACCCGTCGAAAATTTAAATAAAAAATTTCGACGGGTAGTTACCATCGAAAACTTGCAAAGAATAAAATAATAAAAACGTAATAATTAATTTGCAAAAAATAGTAATTTTATTTATAATTTTTTTTATTTAAACATATATCAATTAAATCAACAAATTCCACAAAAGTATGAAATCACGCTTATAAAAATTAATTTGGTGATTTAATTGATATAGATTTAAATCAAGAAAAATAAATAAATTCATAAATAAAATTTTTATTTTGTCACGGCAATTTTCGATGAATTTCATCGAAAAGACCGTCAAAAAATGTCTTTTTTCTTGTTGCGCACACTCACATATAATTTTTTTGTTGTGTGTTGTATATATATGTATTCAAACAGAGGGGATTTTTCGTTATAAACATAGTACATAGCAAAAATGATCAGTCACTAATATACACGGGGAGAGAAAAAATGTAATCCTATACAGCTATGTAATATGTTACCGGCGTTACTGATCCTTACATTATGTTGAAAGTGAAAGACTAGGTTCTTCTTACATTTTACTTTATTTAATGTTTTGGCAGTGCCTAATTCTATCCTAGTTTTATTATGAATATACTAAACTTTACAGAAAACCCAACTTTATATTTGTGTCTATTATCTTAATAAAATAGTTTATATTTAATCATCATTTTCAGTTTTTATTATTTTCAATTAGAATTTCAATATCATTTATATGTCCCAATGAAAATATATTTTATAACAACTAAATAAGTTGATTTTGTACCCAAGATGGTTGACCCAAATGGTAGTGACTCTTAGTTGCGAGACTCATGTTCGAAACCTATTGGAGACAACACACTGAGGAGGACCTATACCCTTTGTACCCATCGATCCGAAGTGTAAATACGCAGCCTAGTACATAAAAAAAATTGACGGGACTGAGATTTTTTTCAAGATTAGAAGAGACGTGAGATTGAAGAAGCTTACGAATATTTATTGTGACAGATGCGCAGTGAATTTGATATCTATTGTATTCTTGTTTGTTGGACGTCGTCTCCAAGGGAAGCAAACTCTAGATGAGGTAATCTACTCTTTCTCTTCATAATTTATTCGGGTCATTATTATTTTGGAATATAGATAAATAAGTTATAATTTTATTCTTTAAAGCTGAAAATAGAGGACGGGAATGAAATTGATGCACTGATGCATCAGATTGGGGGACAAATGCTTAACAATCAGAGACAGATCACAATAAGGATTGTGGGTTGTCATAGTCCCCCAAAAATAACTTTAGTGTATATATATATATATATATATATATATATATATATATACTTTTGCACGGCTGCAGCTTCAATAGTGTAATAATTGATGTTTGATCTGTTATGTCATCTGATTATTAATACATATTTTTCATGTCAAAACCTAGCTCACACTTTTCTGTCCGGATATGAGTACTTATGTTTAAAAGTTAATTTCATACTATATATATACATACTTACTTTTGCGCGGCTGATGGTTCAATAGTATAATAATTGATGTTTGATCTGTTATGTCATTTGATTATTAATACATAATTTTCATGTCAAAACCTAAATCACTCTTTTTTGTTCGAGTATGAATACTTATGATTAAAAGTTAATTTCGTACTCACTTGACCATTATGACTTAATAATTACTCCATCTGTCCCAAATTATTAATATTTTGAAATTACTAATATTAATAAGGGATTTGTTCACATCACCCCTGAAAAAAAATTCATTATTGTACTTTCCCCCTTATAATTAAAAAAACATGACGGTGCCCCCTAAAAGTAGACAAATTAGTGCACTTTGCACCCGAATCATTTTTAAGTAATTTTCAAAGGATAAAAACTTCAATCAGGGGATTTTGTGCAATAACAAAAAAACTTTTAGAGGGTTAAGTGCACAAAATTTTAAAATATCCAAATGTGACTTATAATTTGAAAAAAAAAATATTTAGTTATATTTATGTATGAAAATTCAAATAATTTTTTTAACAAAATTTTCTTTAGTTCTAATTATTTATTTATTTATTTACAAATAAATCATCTCTATACTAAAAATATTTTAATAAAATCAAATAAATTTGAAAGTAAAACAATTAAAATAAAATTATATGTGATAAGACTAAAATTAAATTACGATGTCATTATCAAGGTAAGGAATTCTATGAAAATGTGCTTTGAAATGTTATTATTCTAATAACTTGAATTAATAATATTTTGTGCACCTAATTAACCTTCAAAAGATTAAAAAATTTGCACTATACCCCAAATTTGCATTTCTACCCTGGAAAATCTAACAAATTATTGTCGGGGGACAAAGTGCACTCATTTATCAATTTTTAAGGGGTACTGTCATGTTTTTTCAATCATAAGGAGGAAAGTGCGAAAATAAAATTTTTCTAGGGGGTAACGTGCAAAAATCCCTAATAATAATAGTAGGTCCCCGTTGTCGTCAAAGATAGTGTGTATTGTGCCCCTCCATTTCCAGTAATTACATATCTACAACAAATGATTAGCAAATACCAAAAGAGTCCCAAAAAGTTGAGTTGTAAAGTAGAGCTGGGCGTTCGGGTTGGGATTTTTGGGACCCGTTCCATCCCAATTGGGTATTTTCCGTTGGGACAGAAAAACGAGTTTGTTGATATTTTGGGATCGAATACCGGAACTCGAAATATATTTTCGAATTGGGTTTCGGGTATCATGTTTACACCCGAACTAATATTTAGGGACCCGTTCGGGTATTGAATAAAAATAAAATTTCCCCAAACTTTATTATATTTATGTCTATTGTAACTTTTAATTTGATTATGATTATTTTTATGCTTGGAGTTTGATTGTAATATTGTTGAATGTTGAAAACTTAAGAATTATATGTTGTGTAGTTTAAGAATCCTTGATTGTAAAATTATTGAAGGTATGAGACGTTTGTGTTGTATTTGTTTTGAATTTATTGTATAAAACTTAATTTTTTAATTCATTTATTTAACAATTATATATATATATATATATATATATATATATATATATATAAACAAAGGGAAAAAAAGGTAAAATCTTGGGTAATCAAAACCCAAAATACCAGAATTCCGGGTACCGTCAGATCGGATCGGGTTTTAATTGTTAAAATTCAATAATGCCACATCGAATACCCCGAAATACCCAAAACACTAACTACTCGACCCTCGCCAAGCCCTAATATTGTAAAGAGTCGAAGAACTACAGTTGCTACAATAATTAGTTAAAAAAGGATTTGAAAAACAAAGCACTCATCTCAAAATATTTGGAACACTAATTTCAAAGTTTGAAGCCGGAAATTAAATGATGAACAAACCTCAAGAATAAGAATACGTATCCAGCACTTCCTTCAATGTAGTAGTCCCGTAATATTGCTTCCCCATTATGCAAATATAGTGTACCGTGTACGTATCCTGCAGAAATCACAATTTCAGATGAATAAAAGTAATGTATTTTATGTAAATCATTAGTTCTAACTTATTTTTAGTTGGAGAATGTAATTTGATGTTAGAGGTGAGAAGAGAAGAGAAGAGAAGAGAAGAAGAGGAAGAAGATTTCATTTCATTAATTTCTTAATTTCTTGAAGAAAAAAAATAAAAAAGATGTTGTATGTTCTTCTTCATTAGTCACTCTCTGATTTTGAATGTGGTTTTCCGTACGAAAAAGAGCAGCAATGGACTAAGGCCACAAGGAGGAAGCTCAAAAGAGAGATAAAATTGGACCTAATGTTTGCTTGCCATTAGCTATATAATATAGTGAGCATGATTAATTGTGCTCTGCAGTTTAATAGTACACTATAAAAATGAAAACTGAATTAACACTTTTGCTAAAACTGTTTATTTTTTTCTCAATAATGTTGAGTATTGAATAAGGATACAGGGTCTATTTGGATGGGTTTTGGATCGGTTTCATGGGTTTCGATTTATAGAAATTGGTTGTGGTGATTTCGATGAAACCTTTGAGACTTCATTTGGATGTGTTTTGTCTCTTGGATTTTGTGGTTTGAATAAGTTGAAACCTTACTTGAATTGGGTTTAGATGTGGGAATTTAGAGGAAAAAGTAGGTGATAGGTGTCAAATTAATGTTTTTTTAGTGAAATTTGGGGAAAAAAATAGATGGTATGTGTCAAATCAATGTTTTATAGGTTTGAAGAGTTTGAGTGTTAGTTTCTGAATAGATTTTTGATGATTTTATGAGTTTAACGAAAACTCATTTGAAAGAATTTTGACTCGGTCTCACGAGATCCATGAGACCAAGCTAAAATCCATCCACACATACCCACATATTTAGGCAAGACCTTGATTTCCTGGATCTATCTAACTTTTGATAACGACAAGAAATTTTGCAGTATAAAAATTATTCTTGTAAAAATCATAAAATATTTGAAAGTTTTACCACGCCATGAAGCAGCAGGGGCCCTCTAATGACTTTTGCTGTGTTGTCCGATGAAATTAATTGGATAATCATCTGGGCTTAAAAATAAAAATAAGCCTATATGCCTATTGCTCATAAATTGTCAACGTTGTTGTAGCATAGTAGCTATCACTTACAAAGTTGAGGTTCAAGGACGTTACATTGATTGACAGAGCTAAGATCCCTGGATTAAAATGATTTTGATCATAGGTTCAACTCCCACAAAAGTAGGTATTTGCTCTAGTTTATTACTAGTTTTCTTGTAGTTGTATATTATATATAATTCTTGGTACTTATCAATTGTTGAAATTATTTATAATGTAATGATTGATTATTAATTTATTTAAATTTTTTTTTTTGCTAAAAATCAATTTCATATAAATATTACAAAGTGCTTGAAATTCTTGTGTAATTTATACTTTGATTCGCTTCTATTGCTCATATATTATAGTGTCATTTAAAGTTAATTTATAATATTACTCTTTCACGAAATGTTTTTATTATGTAATACTTATGATAACTAATCATATTCCAAAAGTTAGGAGGAGAAGCTTTTATATAGATTTTAGAATTACTTGTTAGTCAAAATAATAGTTTCATATATCACTATAAAGCAAATAAGCAAACAAAATATGGTAGAGTTCGTGTCTTCTGTTTTTTGAAGTAAATACTCCTAGATAGAAAATCAAAATTGTTGAATTTCAATCAAAAATAATTCACTTCAAATTTCTTGTATACAAATTTTTGCCTCAAATTGAAAATTAAAAATAGCATTTGACAAATAATGGATTATTTAGAAGCTAAATCTAATCAATGAGACTACAACTCTCACATCACAATACAAATGATATTTCAACTATGTTTGGTGGGGTGTGCCAAGCCAAGGCAATAGTGCAACACCAAGGCGATGCTCGAGAACCCAAGCAGCAAGCTACTTTGATGGACTTTCCCCCTAAAAAAATTAATTTAATATCGTGTGAGTCAATGACTCACATATCAGATATTAAACTGATAAGAACAGATACTACACTTGATCTTAGCCAAAAGGCCGAGAAAGGTATGCTTAATTCAATTCTAAATTTCTTCTTTTGTATGTTTTATGTCTATTTGCTGTTACTTTGTGTTTTCAATGTGGGAATAAACATTATAAGATCAAAAGTTAGATGAAAAAAATCATTGTTGCCCCTTCAAGTTTTTATTCAAATTTATTCCAAATTCATGACAAGTTTGACAACAATTGAACTCTCCAATCTATACCCATTGTTTCTTAGCATGTCTTTGTGCATAATGATTATCTACAAATGCAATTCAGTGTACTGCATTGCCCTTTTTTATTTTTATTTTTATTTTTTAATATTCATTCTTTAATTATCAAAAGAATGTGAATGATCCAATTAATGTTTCATGCTTTCTATATATTAGAAAAATGCAGAATTGACTTAAAATATTGTTACTGCTCTCTCTCTATCTATGCAGTTACTAGTTGATTGGTAACAACTACATATACCAAAATAGGACTGAATTACTCAAGGTGGTTGGTCAAGTGGTAATGACTTGCGATTTTCAGAGACGAGACTCAAGTTTGAATCCTACTGGAGACATCACACCGGAGATGACTTATACCCTTTGCACTCTTCGGTCCGAACTGTAAATACATAGTCTAGTAAATAAAAAATAAAAAAAAAAGGACTGAATGTTTACACCAACTAAGATTACCCTTTCATACCAATATAGTCTAGATGATGCTCAACGAGGACAATTATTTCATTATTAAGGATATATGAGGTGAAGGGAGTATAATGATACTAATGTATCAAGAGAAATTGTATTTTACTCCCTATGATATTCTTAATTAAAAAAAAGTAACCTATAAAAAGTTTAAATACAATAGATAAAATAAAAAATGGGAAAAAAATAAATAAAGGAACATACCCACAAGTGTTTTGGGAAACATGCACCGAACTCCCCCTAAGTTATTTATTTAACAAGGAATTCCCTTGTGTTTAAATATTATTGCGCACTCTCCCCTTCACGGTAAAATAAATAACTCGGTTAGTTTTTGGTTGATTAAATACAATTTTTCTTAACCACAAATAATTTTTTTAATATAAAATCTAAAAAATATAAAAATAAAACAAGATGTATGTATTAAAATTAAAATAATAATTGAATTATTAATTAATTACAATATATATATATATATATATATATATATATATATATATATATATATATATATATATATATATATATATATATATACCGTTATCCCATTTTCTACCCATCCCTCATTTTAACCACCACTCCATCCCCCCCAAAAAATGTATGTATTAAAATTAAAATAATAATTGAATTATTAATTAATTACAATATATATATATATATATATATATATATATATATATATAATACCGTTATCCCATTTTCTACCCATCCCTCATTTTAACCACCACTCCATCCCCCCCAAAAAAATTGAACTCAATGGTTATTGGATGGTACATGAGGAGTAATTCTATTTTTTGGGGGTAATTTGGTAATTATTAAATTGATGAAAACCAAATTTCACTCACATAAAACGCGAGTAAGAGACACTCTCCATTACTTCAAACGAAAAAACAAATTTAGTTGCAATAATTTGTAAAACACAAGAGTTTCTTGCCCAAAAAAAATAACAAACACAATGGAGTTCTTTGTATGTTTTCCTGAACGTAGATGTTTAGGATGGATTTATTCCTCGAAATAATGTGTGATTGCACAAGAAATTCAAAATCCCCCATTCTCGTAGAATTTAAGTGATTCTTAAGGGGAAACAAAGTACAATCAATTTGCAAATGTTTCACACTAAAATTGGAAAGGGGCCGCGCGAACGCTGGCCCCCACTACCACAAATTATGACGTAGACTCGACTACTTGAACCGATCTTAGGCAAATGCCCATCCAAAGTGCAATGGAAGTCATCAACCTAGGCCATAGGTCTTCTTGATCACCCATTGACCCCGTCCAGGTAAGTAAGTAACTTGTTGCCCTTCAAGCCCTTTTAATAGCTAATATCTTTTTGCTGTGATTCATCTATCTGATGATGTGGGATTAATTAGATTTCAATTTTATATATGTATATAACTTTTTTGCTAATAAATCAATTTCATGTAAATATTACAAAGTGCTTCAACTTCATATGTAATCAATACTTGGTTCACTTCTATTGATCATAGATTCTAGTGAGTCAACAACATTATTATTTTAAGTTATAATTTTTCATATTACTCTTTCACGAAATGATCTTATTATATGACACTTATGAAAACCAAACACGTTCCAAAAATTAGGAGGAACTTTTATCTAGTGTATTTCATGTAGATTTTACGATCAAGTATTAATCAAAATAAAAGTTGAGTAAATAATATTTTGATATAGCATATTAATGAAGCAAGTTCCTCAAAATAAAAATTTATGACTTTATAAATTATTGAAAGTAAAATACCCCCCTAGAGAACACTATACCAATATTACTGGCATAATTTTATTTCACATCACATTTTGAAAATTTTCAAACTAGATAATAAAAATTGTCGATTTTAAATTCAAATTTCATATAAACCAATATTTGCCTCAAACTGAAAATTTGAAAGAGCAATTGACAAATAATGAAATAAATAAATTATGAAGCCAAATTCAATCATCAAAGAGAATAAAATTTTCCCCTTGCAATACAAAAAATATTTCAACTATGATTGGTGGGGTGCGCCAGGCCAAGGCAATAGTGCAACACCAAGGCGACGCTCGAGAACCCAAGCAGCAAGCTACTTTGATGGACTCTCCCCCTAAAAAAATTAATTTAATATCGTGTGAGTCAATGACTCACATATCAGATATTAAACTGATAAGAACATATACTACACTTGATCTTAGCCAAAAGGTCGAGAAAGGTATGCTTATTTCAATTCTTAATTTCTCCTTTTGCATATCTTATGTCTATTGCCAGTTACTTTGTGTTTTCAATGTGGGATTGACCATTATGAGTTTTTCTCTTATTCTACTTAGGGGTGTTCGCGGTGCGGTTTTGTGCGGTTTTGTGCGGTTTTGTACTTGCCCATACCCAACCCAATATTTGCGGGTTTTAAAATCTCTAGTCCAAACTCAACCCAACAAGTCTTGAAATTGCAATATGCGGTTCATTTCGGTTGGGGCGGTTTGGGGCGGGTTTTGCGGTCTCAATTATCAACTTTATTGTATTTTTATTATTTGATGTGTTAAATATAAATGCACAAGTTAATTACAATTTTTTGTTTTTATTAATAAATTTAGTAAACTTGCATAGATAATATAATGGAGATGATGTAAAATATCAATTAAAATATAATTTTCAATGAATATATAATTTAATGAAAGCTAAAAACAAACTCGAACACTAAATTAACAAGTTTTCATTACACGAAAATCAAAATTGTTCCCAAAGAATAAACAAAAGAGAGATATATCTTTATATTCGAACTTGGTGTTGGTGGTTAATGGCCAATGAAAAGTTTGATTGATATATTTTTTTTGCATTACTTTTTGTTTTTCGCAGAATATTTTTTAACTAATTTGTTCTAGTTTTGGATCTATTTTTTATCTTTTTATCTTTTTGACACTTAAAATTGGAGATTTACGTAAGATTGTAGGGTTTATCTAATATAATTGGAGTTTGGGTTGTGGAACACGATTAATTTGTTAAAGTATATACTAATATTATATTTCTCATTTTCTTAAATTTAGGACTAAATTAAATAATAAAATAAAATAAAACATATATACATCATTATTTATATAAAGTGCGGTCGAATGCGGTTATGCGGTCTAAAAAAGTATAAAATCAAACCTGATCGAAAATTGCGGTCTTTTTTTCATGATGCCCAAGATCAACCCATCAAACCTTCAACCCGTAAAATTACGGTCGGTTTGGGTTGGGTTGATCGGTCGGGACGGTTTGACGATTTCGTTGAACACCCCTAACTCTACTGGCCTAAGAATGCATCATGAGAAAATTTTACTCCATATGATATTCTTATTAAAAAAAAGTTAACCTATGAAAAAATATAGAAAACAATAAGATAAAAATCAAAAAATAGGAAAAAAAATACCATACCCATCAGTATTTTGGGAAACCTACATCAAACCCCCCCTATATTATTTGTTTTACAAGAAATTCCCTGTGTATTCATAATGTTGCATCAACGTCGTTAGTACTTGTAGATTAAATATTATTTTTATCCACCACACTTAATTTATTTACAAATATATCAAACTAATTTAATCTTATTATATAACGATAATAAATAAAACAATATTTTATCTGAACAATATAATAATAAATCTTCATTATTTTTAGGGAATGATAATTTTTTTATTAAAAAAAACAATATGTATATACTATTAATTAAAATAATAACTGAATTATTAGTTATTTACCAAAAAAATTATGTAAAAGAAGTACCTTTATCCCACCCCCCCCCCCCCCCAAACCTACCGATCCCCCATTTTAACATCCACCCACCACAAATTGAACCCAGTGGGTAGGGGTGATCCTTTGGGTCGGGTATTTTGGGTTCCTTCCCTACCCGATCGGGTATTTCTTATTTCTCATTTGAACAAAAACGCGATGTTTGACATTTAGAGTCGGATATCCGATATCCAAAATATTTATTCGATTGAGTTTTCGGCATTGATTTATATCCGAATAGGTATTTCTGAACCCACCGTATTGAATAATTTTTTTTGGTCCAATTACGAATTAAAATGACATGTCATATAATTGGTCTTGGCCCAAATTTATTCTCCTTTCTCATCATCAAATGTATTACTATATTAAATAATTTAAATTTCTTTTATATATATATATATATATATAAATTTTGGGTTACCCGAACCCGAAAAGGCAGGTACCCGAAAATTTTGAATGTCCATCTAAACATGACGGATTTTGGGTGTGAAAAATCAACACCTGTTAAGTCGATTACCCGACCCTCGCCACCCCTAGCAGTGGGTGGTAGGGGAAAGAGTAATTCTATTTTTTTTTTTTTTTTTTTTTTTTTTTTTTGTAATTTCGTGCAACAATTTGTAAAACAAAATTGAATTTGTTGCAAAATCAATATATCACTAGGAAAAAATTTCGCATGTTCCAAAATATAGATGGGTAAAATGATTTTTTTTCCCAAAAAGAATGCAATTGCACAGGAAATTGTTTCCTATAGTAATTGAGTAATTCTTAAGGAGAAACGAAGTACAATAAAAACTTTTTTAAATTAAAATTGGAAGAGGCCGCACGATCCAAAAGAAAAATTTATTGTAAAGTTTGCGTCTTTATTGCAGTAAATACTCCTAGACAAATTTGTAGCATATCACAAGTTTTAGGCATCATTTTATTTCATTTCACATTTCACAAATTTCAATCTAGATAATTAAATAGTTGAATTCCTATCAAAATTAAATTTCAATTTAAATTTCTTATACCCCAATACTTACGTCATCTTGAAAATTAAAAATAGCAGTTGATAATAATGGAATAAGGAAATTCCCAAGCCAAATTCAATCAAATAACATAGAACTTTTCCCTAACAATACAAATAATAATTCAACTATGTTCGGTGGGGTGCGCCAGGCCAAGGCGATAGTGCAACACCTAGGCAACGATTGAGAGCCCAAGCAACAAGCTACTTTGATGGACTCTCCCCTAAAAAAATTAATTTAATATCGTGTGAGTCAATGACTCACATATCAGATACTAAACTGATAAGAACAGATACTACACTTGATCTTAGCCAAAAGGCAGAGAAAGGTATGCTTAATTCAATTCTTAATTTCTCTTTTTGTATGTCTTTTGTCTATTTCCAGTTACTTTGTGTTTTCAATGTGGGAATGACCATTATGAGTTTTTTCTCTTATTCTACAAAAATGCAATAGAAGAGTTAAGTACCCCTAAAAAAAAAGAACATAGGAGTTAAGTTTATCTGTCCAAAGAATATTTATATTATACCATTTAACAGATATTAAGATTTTTTGAAAGTTTTTATCATATTATGCATTAAGATATATATATATATATATATATATATATATATATATATATATATATATATATATATATATATATATTTTTATAAAAAATAAACTAGTTAGGCCTTGTTTGGTATTGAAGAGATGGAATAGTGGAGAAATGGGCCAGTTTCGTAACTGGAAATGGGTCTAGCTTAAATTGGGTGTTAATTGGGTTATTTTTCTTGGGCCAGAGATAATATTAGATTAGGGCCAATTATATATGATTCGTTAGAAAATAAGATGGTCAATGTGATAAAATGACATTTTTGCCCCTCCATTATACTACCCAAAAATCAGCAAATAGTATATTTAATTTGGATGCATGTTGAAATTGTTAAGTAGATTGGTACACGCAATTGTAATACATACATTTGTCTTGCGATTGAATAGACGTGTCCAAACTTGATTCAAGCAAGAATTTCTATTTAAATAGGAGTATATAAACTAATCTAAGCGAAACGAAATAAAATCTAAAAAGTAGGACTGGGAGAAGTGGTCGGACCAGGTCAAGGTTTACCCAAAATTGACACCATTAATTTTCCAAAGTTTATAAACTTGTCCTAATAAAATTTCTCCCCCCTCATATTGCATGATTGGCGATGACCTGTGGAATGTTTCAGAGTCGGCTTGGCTTTTATAGATTTTCTCTAAGTATTTTTCTCAAGAAGCAAAGATGTATTAAAACTTTCATCTTTTCTATCGAAAATATCGAAAAGTTTCTATTTTTGAATCAATGGAAACAAAAATAAGATATATTTCCGAAACTCAATACTTGTTTTCAAACTTTCTCCTTTTTTTAATTGAGTAATTTTTTCAAAATGTTTCCGAAGACTTCTCAAACCGAAGCATATCAAAAAAAAACTTTGATCCATATAAGCAAATAATATAAACACTCTACTATTTAGGCCTTGATTGGTGAGGAAAACTGAGTTGAGAACAAAATAAACATTATCTTGATTGCACAACAAATTCTTGGAATGGGTTGTTTTTTCCCTTCAAATACTAGAGTTTTTATATTATTTGATTTTCTTACCTCTTTAATTTCCTCATAAAAATTCAATATCCAATTTATTATAACTTTTAACAATCTTGTTACATGTAAAGTTTGTTTAGTGAATGATTTACAAAACAAAAGAGTAATAGAATAATGATATAGTTTTAAGAATGTTATATTGTGACTGGCAAAAATTCATTTTTGGCACCATAGAACTAGGTATTTTTCAATTTTGGTACCATGGTATCAATTTTGATACCAATTCTGACTGTCGTTTTCAATTTTGGCACTTCCGTCAGTTGACCGTTAAGTCAACTAACGGAAGTACCAAAATTGAAAAGGCCAGTCAATATTGGTGCCAAAATTGACACAATGGTACCAAAATTAAAAAAGGGCTAGTTTTATATCATAAAGGTTGAATTTATTAAAAAATATATATATATTTATTTAATAAGTTTCATAATACTTCTAGTTTTAAATTAAGGAGTATCTCTTGAGATACAGCCAAAAAAGAAAACTAAGATCAACTCCTTTGGCCAAATGTAAATTTGAGAATATAAATATATTATACATTCTTATATAATAGTTTGCATACTTATTTAAAGTATTTTATTTTAACTATGAGTATATAAAATTAGTTTCTATATTATTTTATTCATATTTTTTTTTTATATAGCACATCAATCCAGTTATTGATTTGTTCATTTATTATTTCAACCCGACTTTCAAATATGATTTAAAAGGTGTTTATAAAATTTCGAACGATTTAAAGGGAATCAACAAATAATCCCTTCTAACTCTTCTAAATGAGAAGAAGTAATGCATATAAGCAACGTCTCCGTTATTGGAATAATAAGAAAATGAGAAGAAGGCAACTTACAATTGAAAGAAGGGTACAACTGAAAAGCAAAAGTTCAAATCAGAATATAATTGTATATTCTTATTTAGCCAAGTGATTTTCATCTTTGAGTGACATAAATTGTTGATTGGAAGTAATTGGTGAGGGGAGTTGGCAAAATTAATTTTTGACACAAAAGAATAAAGAATTTTTCAATTTTGGTACCATTATGTCAAATTTTGGCACAAATTATGACTCACCTTTTCAATTTTGGTATTTCCGTCAGTTGACTTAACGGTCAACTGACGGAAGTGCCAAAATTGAAAACGACATTCAGAATTGGTACCAAAATTGACACCATGGTATCAAAATTGAAAAACGCTTAATTCTATGGTACCAAAAATGAATTTTTGCCTATTGTGACTAGAGATATTTGCACATTTCCCCTAAAAAAAATTTCAACCACTTTTATGGCCAAAGATTTCAGGGAGAATGTGCAACACAAAAGTTTATCGTGGAAAGTGCAATGAAAGTGTAGGTTAATGAAGGGAAATGCAACTTTGATTTAAGTTAAGGGGGCAAAACTCAATTTTTGCAATTAGTTATATTTCAAAGTTCAAAAAAATAAGGAAATTCGATAGAAAAATAAATACTATAGGACAAAATTAATAAATATAAAATAGATACATATACATTATAATATTTAGACATTAAAAAAGTGAGAGTGAATATAAAATCGAGCATACATTATACTTTCATGTTTCAGTTCACCTTGTAAGTTTCGCATTATACTATTCATCAACTTATTAATTTTTATTTTTATTTTTAGAAAAAAAAGTTTGACAATCTTTATTTGTGAATTTTATAGTTGATAATTATCATTTGAATAATAAATAGGTGAACTTGTTAATTAAAGAAGCAAAAATTACACTTTCAAATTACAGAAAATTGTACCTTTTCCCTGAAAGTCGAGTTGTTCTTTTCACTACAACATTTAAGGTCTTTCCCGGCGCGTAAAAAGCGCCGGGAATAGCGAAAAAAGCGTCGGGAATAATATACCCGGCGCTTTAAATGCGTCCCACTGCCGCCGGGTAAAAGGGGCGACGGGAATAAAAAAACCGCCGGGAATAAGTATTCCCGGCGCTTTTTATGCGCCGGGAATATGTTTTACCGGCGCTTTCTAACCTATTCCCGACACTTAAAAAGCGCCGGGAATGAGCATAGTCTTTTTCTTTTTTTAAAAAAATATAAAAACATTTGTCATTTTTAAGATATTTGTTTATTAGTGCATATATATATATATATATATATATATATATATATATATAACCCAAATATAAATTCAATAAACATTTTCTAATTATCTTTTAACACATTCAATAAAAATAAACATATTTTTCTAATCATCCAACAAATACAATCAAAATATGCATCTTTTCCAAATCATCCAACAAATGCAATGCCCCAACAATTTGCATTGACCAATCTATCAAACTAAAATACAAAATAATGTGCCATCCATGTTAAATCTTCTTCCTTGGCAACACCTTGCAATTACAAAAAATGAAAGTGTTAGGAACTTAAGAACATTGAAACACAAAGAGTCAATCCAAGAAATGAACCTATCCTATAGAGGAGTTAAACAAGATAAACCAACAATAATATATAACAAATCAAAAGGCTCATACTAGTCCACTTGATAAACAGAGCATCTCATTCTAAAGAATAGTCATCGGCTACACAAATAAACACAAGTCAAAATCTAGAATGCATAAAGGGCAGTTCAATACGTAAAATAAAATCTAAAAAAACAACAAAACGCGAACAATATAAGGCATTTAATCAAGTATCTCAAAGCAACAAGTGTTCTTGAATGAAATATGACAAATAATTTTACATCATTCTGCACAAAGATAATAATTTTGTAAGAGTGAATAAATCAATTGATCAAAGAACAAATATGAGAACCAAAACATGTTGAATTAGCAGAAATTTTCATCGAGACATGATCACCCCGTTCCCTGCTCTAAATTCCATTCAGAAAATGTGAGATGTTAAGATAAATATATATACTACTTTTCCTACTCTTCTTTGGATCATCTTTAGCTTCTCAGGCTGCATATACCATCATAGTTAATATTTTGATATTACCTATAATGCTATATGGAGTTTGAGAAGTTAAAGGGCTGTAAGAAAGAACTTACAAGTCCTTAAAAATAATCTAATTATTCAAGCTTAAAAATGAAAGCTAAAAATTGTAGCTATGGAAGTAATGAACTTAGCAGTTCTCAAAACTTGTGCAGTTACTGATATTGTCTGGTATAGTTCTGGTCAAAGTATTATTCCTCATTTCACTACAGCAAAAAAGAACTCACGGTTTCAACAACATAGTAACACCATAAGTTTAATGTCATAAATAAAAAGAAATTCACCATGTGAACTTACAAATACCAAAGGCCAGTCAGTTGACATATGTCGGAAGACAATGTTCCTGTTAGCGTGTTTCCTTGCAAACCACTGTCCCAAAATAAAAAATGATTGTCAAAGAACATGTTTTTATAAACTAAAAACACGATTTGGAAACTTAGTGATGGGAACAATTTAGCAACAGCATATTATTTGAGCAAAGCCATAAAGAGGGAAGATTTTAGGCATTTATAGCCTGAATTTTTCTAAACAAAAAACACGATGCCACTACATTTTTCATGTGAAGAATTGACAGATTATCTTAAATGACTAAACAAAACAACAAGAATAATCAGCACCTTTAAAAAACAATCTGACGTTTAAGAACATAGTTCAATTATTAACACTATAATCTCTAAAAAAACTACATAGCCCCGTGTCACCAATCCATGATGTGCAATGATAATTAACAATATAGAATTATTACTTGATCTGATGAGACATTAATAGCACAATCGTATATGTCAACATGCCTCGTAAATGAATGTCTAAGAAGAAAATGAAAAAACCAGAGCATTTACAAGCTTCATAACCTAGAAATATCATTGATTTATCCTAGGACCACATTGACAATAAAAGCCCTCAAGGGGCAGTACCACTCTAACATGAAAAGCATCACAGAACAGATGTTAACAGGAACAGATAAATAAATGTTGGAACAATATATTTCGCTTTTAAAGCATACACCAAATGAAAAATGCAGATAGCTCTCAATAAGTAGTGTAGAAGAGTCAAGTAGCCACAGATGAAAGCTCATTTACCTACTTAAATAATACTCGGCTCGGATGAGCTTTCCTGATGCATATTAACATTAGTACAAAAGTCCTTGGATAAAAACAAGAATTAAATAAATAGTATTACGAATATTACTTACCATAACTCAAGCTGCTTAAGCTTAGATACTGAGAAGGGTATGTCTTGATACAGCATGTTATCTGACTCAAGCTGCTTAAGCTGCACAAAACGAAAATGCCAATGAAATTCAAGATGAATATTACTATAACAACCAATATAAAAAGTACCTTGTCGACGAAAAGTAAGAAAGGGGAACATGTCCTTGCATAGCTGAATGTTGTTCTCACTGCCAACTGCTTGTCAAAATTTTAGGGCCCTTAATGTAGTAATACAAAACTCTTGTTATAATATATTCGGGAAGAAGGATATCAAATGTAGTAACTAGCATGCTGCATATCAGTAAAGAGATATCCTTCTAACAAAACAGAAAAAGAAATATCCTTCCAATATTATACATGTATGATATTTCTTTTGCATGAGAAAATCTCTTTTATTCATATAAATTAATAGACTAATGAGAAAAGTTTTAAGACTTAAGAGATACCTTATGATTGTCCTACCCAGCCGCGCAATTTGATCATACAACAAGAAAGTGGAGAGGAGTACAATTTCTTAAGAGATACCTTATGTTTGTTCAATTTGACCCCCTCGATTATCGTAGATAAGTGTCACCATTTCTTTACCAGTGGTTAAGTAGCATGAAGTGATAGATCCAAAAATGTTAATCATTCCAAAAGCTAACATCTCTTTGTTACCATCAGTTTGTTCATTCTTTACTATGGCAAAACTTCTTCCAATAGCTATATCTTCCTCTCAGGATTTTCATCAAACACATTAGGGACATGTTTTAGCCCTCTATTCTTCTCCAAATTCTTTGATTATTATAACTGTACTTACAGCGAGAGCAATCAAAGCAGTGATGAGTAACAATAGGTTTTTTATATAGGAGTACTAAACATGTTTGTACTTACATGTTTTATATATACATAATCTGATTCACAGAGATGGAATAAGTGGAAAGGAAGAGGGGAAAGAAACCCTTACTTTGGGAGTAGATGTGCGATCGATGTGTACAAACAATAGAGAAAATCGGTCTGCTTGTTAACAAATTGAAGTTCAGCTAAATCAGCAAATCAGCAAATAGAAGCTCGTCTAATCAGCAAATCGACTAAATCATCAAATTGAAGTTCTACGCAAATCGACCAAATCAGTAAATAGAAATTCAGTGAAACTAGCAAATCAACAAGTCATCTCAATAGATTTCAGCAAAACTTGAAAACTGAACATTGATCAATTTTGAAACCGATTTCAGCAAAAAATTGAAAACGGAACAATGATCGATTTTGATTGATGAGAGAAAGAGTTTTTGGGTTTTCTTTTTTAAATTCTCGCTCCAAGGGTGTTTGATTTGGCATTAAAAAATAAAAATAAAAACGTTAAAGTTCCCCCCTGAACTTACCCTTGTTGTACCTTTTACGTGACTAATAATTTAGTTTCATTATTCACAAACTACTAGGAATGGTTAAAGTTCGACCATAGGTTTATAGGAAGGAATGAAATGGCTATTCCCAAAATTTTGGAATCAAGATATAATGAGTACTCTATTTTGAACTTAGTTTTGCTCACCAATCACGGCCTAAACGTTTCAAAATTTAGAAAATTCAATAAAATTCTACAAAAATGTGCATTTTAGAAATAAATGTGTTTTTGTTGTGTTTTAGTAGAAATAGTTTTTGAAAAATGATTGTTAAATGTCAAATAAATGGAATACAAGAAAATTTACAAAAAATAAAAATAAGAATTTATACAAAATCTAAATATATAAGGATCAGTTGTTCTATATTCCCTTAAAACTCAAGGGTCAGTTAATTTTAAGAGAATTGGAGGGTCTTTTGAAGTGCCCTCTGTCACCTTATATAAAAGTTGGTTGTTTGAGGTCTTACTGATTTAGAAATAATAGTAGGTTTAATATTTAAAATAGTGTTAGATCCTTTCTGGAGATACTAAGAGTAGAGAAATATGTTAAGATATATATAATTTCATGTTAAATCAAAAATTTTGGAGTTTCTTGTGTTAAATTATGAAAAATAATCTAGTTGATAATTTTTTTATTGTATCTTGTTATTTGAATAATTTTTAACCAATTAATTGTGAGTATGTTCAGTTAATTTTGCATTAAAGACAACATAGCTTGAAAATTAATTGATTTATAGACTAATTCAAATTTAAGGAATAATACCTAAATTTATTGACTGATATCGGGATGAGCTAGACCTTGTCAAGTATTGGACCTTGTAGAAGAGAAAAGATGGGTACAATTATTTAAATAAGCAACTGATGAAAATGATAGGAGGCAATGTGAAGCTGTTCGACGAATCATTGAGGTTTGTTCTAGGGCCATGGAAAGTCTAGAGCTGAATTTGAATTGTTCGGTGATGTTATTCTATTTGACAGTACCTACAAGTTCAATACGTACCAATTACCGTTTGTGATATTTTTCTGGAGTTAATAATTATTTGAGCACGAGCATTTTTGGAGCTACGATTTTGTGCAATGAGACGATCGAGTCATATACTTGGTTGTTAAATATGTTTTGGGGTCGTTTGATAGGATCTAATAGGGGGTATTAAGTCATATTATATGAGTTAGACTAGATTATAATCCACCCAAGCATGGGTGGATTAGTTAATCCGGGTGAATATGGATGTAAAATGTCACTAATAACCTCAAATTTACATATTTCTTTTTTTTACATATCATTAAATATCATAAATTCTTCTCAAATCTTTGAAAATATATAAATATATATCTAAACTCATAACTCTACAAATCTACCAAACATATTTTTAATATGGCCTTCAATCCGACTCCAATCTAATCCACCTTAATCCCATACACCTTACCAAACGGCCCCTTCGTGAAACAATGAATGGAAAAACCCTAGATGCTATTTTGACAGATCAACATGCCGCGATGCGTGCCGTCATTTGTAACTTTATGATTTGAATACACTGAATAAATTATGAAGAGAAAGAGAAAGAGTAGATTAACTAATTTGATTTTGTACTCAAGGTGGTTGGGCCAAGTGGTAGTGACTAGCGACTCTCAGTGGCGAAACTCAAGTTCGAATCCTACTGCAGACAACACATTGAGAAGGACATATACCCTTTGCACTCTTCGGTCCGAAGTGTAAATACGCAGCCTAGTACAATAAAAAAAATTCAGTGTGTTGTTTGATGGACGTCGTCTCCAAGGGAAGCAAACTCTAGATGAGGTAATCTACTCTTTCTCTTCATAATTTATTCGGATCATTATTATTTTGGTATATAGGTAAAGAAGTTATAATTTTATTCTTTAAAGCGGGAAATGGAGGACGGGGATGAAATTGATGCACTGTTGCATCAGATTGAAGGGACAAATGCTTAACAAGCAGAGACATATCACAAGAAGGATTGTGGGTTGTCATAGTACCCCGAAGAATAACTTTAGTGTATATATATATATATATTCTTTTGCGCGCTGCAGGTTTAATAGTGTAATAAATGATGTTTGATCTGTTATGTCATTTGATTATTGATAACTAATTTTCATGTCAAAACCTAGCTGACACTTTTTTGTTCGGGTATCAATGTTTATGATTAAAAGTTAATTTTGTACTCACTTGACCATTATGGCTTAATAATTACTCCCTCTGTCCCAAATTATTAATATTTTGAATTAATAATAATTACTATGTTTGGTGGGGTGCGCCTGGCCAAGGCAATAGTGCAACACCAAAGCGACGCTCGAGAACCCAAGCAGCAAGCTACTTTGATGGACTCTCCCCCTAAAAAAATTAATTTAATATCGTGTGAGTCAATGACTCACATATCAGATATTAAACTGATAAGAACAGATACTACACTTGATCTTAGCCAAAAGGCCGAGAAAGGTATGCTTATTATAATCCTTCATTTCTCCTTTTGTATATCTTATGTTTATTGGCAGTTACTTTGTGTTTTCAATGTGGGATTGACCTTTATGAGTTTTTCTCTTATTCTACTAGCTTAAGAATGCCTCATGAGAAAATATATTTTACTCCATATGATATTCTTAACAAAAAAAGTTAACCTATAAAAAAATATAGAAACAATAAGATAAAAATCAAAAAATGGGAAAAAATAGTATACCCATCAGTGTTTTGGGGAACCTGCATCGAAAGAACCCCCCCCCCCCCCCAATATTATTTGTTTATTTGTTTTACAATGAATTCCCTGTGTATTCTTAATGTTGCATCAACGCCGTTAGTACTTGTAGATTAAATATTATTTTTATCCTCCACACTTAATGGATTTACAAATATATCAAACTAATTTAATCTTATATATAACGATAATAAATAAAAACAATATTTTATATGAACAATATAATAATAAATCTTCATTATTTTTAGGGAATAATAATTTTTTTATTAAAAAAACAATGTGTATATACACAAATTGAACCTGTAAAGACCTTGATCCACTTCTGGCCTTGTCAACATTGTTGGGCTCTGGTCCACTAGTCCAAAATGCTTAATCCCATGTTGACAAGTAGAAGTAGATCAAAGTCTTTATTAATTATTCAAACAATTCATTCACAATCAATGTGGGATTGGGGTGTTACAATCTCCCCAACTCAAATACTCGACGTCCTCGTCGAGTCCAGATCAATAGCTCAAGACCGCCCTCATGGATAATACCACGAAGTCGGCTCTGATACCATTTGTAAAGACCTTGATCCACTTCTGGCCTTGTCAACATTGTTGGACTCTGATCCACTAGCCCAAAATGCTTAAGCCCATGTTGACAAGTAGAAGTAGATCAAGTCTTTATTAATTATTCAAACTATTCATTCACAATCAATGTGGAATTGGGGTGTTACAGAACCCAGTAGGTAGGGGTGATCCTTTGGGTCAGATATTTTGGGTTCCTTCCCGACCGATCGGATATTTCCTATTTGAACGAAAAATGTGATGTTTGACATTTAGAGTCGGATATCCGATTTCCAAATTATTTATTTGATTGAGTTTTGGGCATTGTTTTATACCCGAATAGGTATTTCGGAACTCACATGTATTGAATAGAGCTTAAGAAATGCTTCCTTGCCTACCTAATCTCTAGATTCGAGGGTTAAATGCTAAGGGTCTAAGTAATAGATTTGCCTAAGTTTGGGGGAAATGATAACTTTAATAATAACCAAATTAAGCAAATGACTGAAGAACTTTAAGTTAAATTCAATGAAAACAACCTCACTTGTATGAGACCTGAAAAACCTCATCGCTTGAGATTTATACTTGCACTCCTCTAACTTGACTGCAATAAGATGAACGAAATATGGGTGCATCGACTTAATTGTTCTACTATTCTGCACTCCTCTATTTTGACTGCTTCTTTAGAACGAGTTATGAGTGTGAGTAGTGCTAAATATTACTAAAGTTGTGCGAAAAAAAATTGCTAAATGAAAGTTCGAACTTAAAGGAGTCAATAACTTCGACTGAAAGCTTTGCTAGAACTTAGTGAGTTGTACGATAACCTAAGAAAATAGAGAATTTGTTTGACAAGTGAGGAGTTCATACAATTAGGCTCAATGATTTCGAAGCTATAGTGATTCAGGTGATTCCGACATTCTCGTATGTATACACACACACACGCAGGAATTACATGATAAAGTGCATAACGTTTTGAAATTATTGGTTTGGAGTTTAACTTTGAATGCATGATGATAAATGTTTGAAGTGGGTTGGGTTTGTGTTGAAATTAGTGTCAGTACTCGAGGACGAGCAACAATTTAAGTTTGGGGGTGTGATAACTCTATGAAAATAGAGTTACCGCGTGTACTTTTCAGGCTTAAATAAGTGTTTTTCATTAATAATTGTGAGTCGTTTGAGATTTTATTGCATATTTCACTTTTTAGAGTCGATTCATGACTTTAATCAAATTTTGAGAATAATCCTTGAATTTTTTATACTAATTCGATATATTTTCTTGTAGGAGATGAAGTGAACCAACAAAGTTTGAAGTCAATTAAAATTAAGAATGATCATTTTAAAATGTTGATGGTGTCAATGATACAAAGAAATAAAAGTAGGGGCCGGAAATGCAATTATAGGCCAATCTTGATAAAGGTGAACACACTTATGCGGCAGAATACAATCTCTTTTGATTGTTAAATGGGCTGGCCCAATTGAGAGGAGTAGATGGTTGAAGAGTTGATGATTTAATAAAAGGTCCATTACAAAGAAGACTCCTACGACACATAGGAGAATAAGTCAAGAAGAAGGAAAGATATAAAAGGGAAAAGAAAAAGGAGAACAGAACATGCCGCATCAGAGGAGAGAACACGCATCAGGTATTGGCTATTTTCCGTTAATTTTGATTAGAGAAAACTATGAACTCTTTTCTTGTTGATTTTATTATTTTTATTAGCATGAACTAATTTCGTTTAGTCTAGGGTTTTACGGATTCATGTTATGCGAAGAATATTTTGTTTTCTTTTCTAGTTTTAATTCAGTGATTTTTGATTTGTACTTATTGATATTCGTTTATCTAATTTTGTGCTAATTACTTTTTTGATTTCCCAAGGGTTTAATCCCTTTCGAGGCGGGTCGGGCAAGTTAAGTGGGTACCTCTCCCAACAGGGATTCGAACCTGAGTCCGCTACTTTGTAGTGACTAGTCCCTTCCACTAGACCAATCACCTGTTGGTATTTTGTGCTAATTACCGTCAAATTGACTGTTCACCTATTTGATTGTTTACTTTACTTGATTTAACATGGGAAGGGAATATTGAGAATAGAAGAGGAATTAGATAGTGAGTTGTTTGTTAGGATAGGACTATACCCGACACTCCCATTTCCAAATTAGGTTATAAGATTCATGCATGTTATTAACTATACTAACATAGGAATAAGAATAGTAAGTTAATTGCATAGGTTCTTAGGTGATTCAAAAGACATTTAAGGATAGAAGTGAGCCCTATGATAGCAAATAAGAATCACTAGTTAAAATTAAGAATTAACATTAGGAGCATAACATTGGTGAAACTTAACTCTAGACCCTTATCTCATTGATTTTCTCCTTAGCACTTTAATCATCATCTTATAGATTAATTAATTTTTAGTTTTAGTAGCTAGTAAATCAACCAACAACAATATTTCATCTTCGTTGAATTAGAATAAGAATTAAGATAGAGAATTTGATAGAATTTTAGTTTCAAGTCTTCGTGGGTTCGACACTCTACTTACTCTTTATTACTTTTGCGATATGTGCACTTGCGTTATTTACGTGTGTAAAATCCGCAACAACTTGTCCTAATAAAATTTCTCCCCCCTCATATTGCATGATTGGCGAAGACATGTGGAATGTTTCAGAGTTGGCTTGGCTTTTATAGATTTTCTGTAAGTATTTTTCTCAAGAAGCAAAGATAGATTAAAACTTTCATCTTTTCTGTCGAAAATATCGAAAAGTTTTTGTTTTTAAATCAATGGAAACAAAAATAAGATATATTTTCCGAAACTCTATACTTGTTTCAAATTTCTTCCTTTTTTTATTGAGTAATTTTTTTTAATTTTTTCAAAACAATTCCGAAGACTTCTCGAAAAGCCTTCAATATTCAACTGACTTCGGGAAAAAAAACTTTGATCATGTAAGCAAATAATATAAAAAATAAACACTATATCTTGATTGCACAACAAATTCTTGGAATGTGTTGTTTTTTCCCTTCAAATACTAGAGTTTTATATTATTTGATTTTCTTACCTCTTTAATTTCCTCATAAAAATTCAATATCCAATTTATTGTAACTTCTAACAATCTTGTTACATGTAAAGTTTGTTTAGTGAATGATTTACAAAACAAAAGAGTAATAGAATAATGATATAATTTTAAGAATGTTATATTGTGACTAGATATATTTGCACTTTTCCCCTAAACTTTTTTCAACCACTTTTATGGGCAAAGATTTCCGAGAGAATGTGCAGCACAAAAGTTTATGGTGGAAAGTGCAATGAAAGTGTAGGTTCATGAAGGGAAATGCAACTTTGATTTAAGTTAAGGGGGCAAAACTCAATTTTTTGCAATTAGTTATATTTCAAAGTTAAAAAAGATATGGAAATTCGATAGAAAAATAAATACTTTAGGACAAAATTAACAAATATAAAATAGATACAAATACTTTCAAACAGAAAATTGTACCTTTTCCCTGAAAGTCGAGTCGTTCTTTTCCCTCCTGAACTTACCCTTGTTGTACCTTTTACGTGACCAATAATATAGTTTCATTATTCACAAACTACTAGGAATGGTCAAAGTTCAATAATAGGTTTATAGGAAGGAACGAAATGGCTATTCCCAAAATTTTGGAATCAAGATATAATGAGTATTCTATTTTGAACTCAGTTTTCCTCTCCAATCACGGCCTAAATGTTCAAATTTTAGAAAATTCAATAAAATTCTACAAAAATGTGCATTTTAGAAATAAATGTGTTTTTGTTTTGTTTTAGTAGAGATAATTTTTGAAAAATGATTGTTAAATGTCAAATAAATGGAATACAAGAAAATTTAAAAAATATAAAACTAAGAATTTATACAAAATCTAAATACATAAGGCTCAGTTGTTCTATATTCCCTCTCTTTTGTCACCTTATATAAAAGTTGGTTGTTTGAGGTTTTACTGTTTTAGAAATAATAGTAGGTTTAATATTCAAAACAGCATTAGATTCTTTTTGGAGATAATAAAAGTAGAGAAATATATTAAGATATATATAATTTCATGTTAAATAAAAAAATTTGGACTTTCTTGTGTTAAATTTGGAAAAATAATCTTGTTGATAATTTTAATTATTCTAGGTTGTTCTGGTGCGATGGAATGTCTAGAACTTAATATGAATTGTTCGGTGATGTTATTCTATTTGACAGTACCTACAAGACCAATAGATGAAAATTTCCACTTGTAATATTTTCAGGAGTTAATAATCATATGCACATGTGCATTTTTGGAGCTGCTATTTTTTGCAATGAGACGACGGAGTCAGATACTTGGTTGTTAAAAACGTTTCGTGAAATTTGGAAGAACACTAGATGCTGTCTTGATAGATCAACATGCCGCGATGCGTGCCGTATTTGAATACACCATTAATTTTTTCCCTAAAACGATAGATAATTTGAAACAGAGGGAATAATTATTAAACCCTAATCAATGGTCAAGTGATTATGCGATTAATTTTTAATCATAAGCATTCATACTCGAACAAAAAAATATCAGCTAAATTTTGACATGAAATTTAGGCATCAACAATCAAATAACATAACAGATCAAACATCAAATATTACACCATTGAACAGAGCAAACAATCACGATATATATATATATATATATATATATATATATATATATATATACTAATGTTATTCTTGGGGGACCAAGGCAACCCACTGTCCTACTTGTGATTTGTCCCTGCTTGCTAAGTATTTGTCCCTCCAATCTAATGTAGCAGTGCATCGATTTCATCCCCATCCTCTATTTTCAGTTTTAAAGAATAAAATTATAACTTATTTTACATATATTCCAAAATAATAATGACTCAAATAAATTATGAAGAGAAAGAGTATATTACCTCATCTAGAGTTTGCTTCCCTTGGAGATGACATCCATCAAACAAGAATACAGTAGATATCAAATTCAATGCGCATCTATCATAATAAATATTCGTAAGCTTCTTCAATTTCACGTCTCTTCTAATCTTGAGAAAAACTCAGACCCGTCCTATAAAATTAAATTAGTTTTTATGTCCTAGGCTGCGTATTTACACTTCGGACCGATGAGTGCAAAGGTTTGGGTTTGGCATAATTTTCACATTCCAAGCCACGGGGCTTTGGCATTGTTCAAATCAGGTTCAAGCCCCTTAATGGCCACAGGTGACTTCGGTTCAGGAGTTTTATCAAACACCTTGGCCGCAACTTCAGTTTCAGCATCAGGAATTGGTTCAGGTATTTGATCAAACACCTTGCGGGCAGCAGAAATAACAGAACTTGTAACCTGTTGAGAATCAGTCCCATGGCCTCTAATCTCCTCAATATCAGAATCAAACTCACCCAAGGAACAAGAAACACTTGGGCTTGACAGAGTTTCCACTTCTAATTGCTTGTCACCAAGAGATTGCATCTTATGAGAAGATGAATCCACCATTGAAAACTCTAGGTTCTTCAACACTTTCCCAGCAGCTGCCCCTTGCAAAGACTTGAGTTTCTTTGATCTATTCTTGCCCATAGTACTTGAAAACAATCAAAGAAATAAGGGAAAAGACTTGGCAAACCCGTGGCCAAGAACTGAAATCGCGAACAGCAAAATCCAGCAAATCGCGAACAGCAAATACCAACAGAATTGAGGTTCTGGTCGCGAACAGGAACAGCCCAGACCTGAATCCGAGCTAACAGCAAGAAGAAAGACGATAACAACGGTTGAAAACAGTAGCAAACAAGAGAAAATCCAGTGGGGAAATTTCTCAAGAGGGGGGAAAACATAAGGAAGAATCTCCAAGTTGAGAGCTTCTCTCTCTAACTTTCTCACACTACTGAGAGCTCTTTCTTGATTCTATGGGTGGTGGTGCATGGCCGTTCTTAGTTGGTGGAGCGATTTGTCTGGTTAATTCCGTTAACGAACGGTGTAGATTCGTTGGTCAAAGATTACCCGGGCTTGTCGGCCAAGGCTTTAGACTCGTTGAATACATCAGTGTAGCACGCGTGCGGCCCCAGAACATCTAAGGACATCAGGGACCTGTTATTGCCTCAAACTTCCGCGGCCTAAAAGGCCGTAGTCCCTCTAAGAAGCTGGCCATCAGAGACCTGTTATTGCCTCAAACTTCCGCGGCCTAAAAGGTCGTAGTCCCTCTAAGAAGCTGGCCGCGGAGGTATACCTCCGAATAGCTAGTTAGCAAGCTGAGGTCTCGTTCGTTAACGGAATTATCCAGACAAATCGCTCCACCAACTAAGAACGGCCATGCACCACCACCCATAGAATCAAGAAAGAGCTCTCAATACTGTGAGAAAGTTAGAGAGAGAAGCTCTCAACTTGGAGATTCTTCCTTATGCTTTCCCCCTCTTGAGAAATTTCCCCACTGAATTTTCTCTTGTTTGCTAATGTTTTCAACTGTTGTTATCGTCTTTCTTCTTGCTGTTAGCTCGGATTCAGGTCTGGGCTGTTCCTGTTCGCGACCAGAACCTCAATTCTGCTGGTATTTGCTGTTCGCGATTTGCTGGATTTTGCTGTTCGCGATTTCAGTTCTTGGCCACGGGTGTGCAAATCTTTTCCCTTGTTTCTTTGATTGTTTTCAAGTACTACGGGCAACAATAGATCAAAGAAACTCAAGTCTCTGCAAGGGGCAGCTGCTGGGAAAGTGTTGAAGAACCTAGAGTTTTCAATGGTGGATTCATCTTCTCATAAGATGCAATCTCTTGGTGACAAGCAATTAGAAGTGGAAACTCTGTCAAGCCCAAGTGTTTCTTGTTCCTTGGGTGAGTTTGATTCTGATATTGAGGAGATTAGAGGCCATGGGACTGATTCTCAATAGGTTACAAGTTCTGTTATTTCTGCTGCCCGCAAGGTGTTTGATCAAATACCTGAACCAATTCCTGATGCTGAAACTGAAGTTGCGGCCAAGGTGTTTGATAAAACTCCTTAACCGAAGTCACATGCGGCGATTAAGGGGCTTGAACCTGATTTGAACAATGGCAAAGCCCCGTGGCTTGGAATGTGAAAATGATGCCTAAATTAGTTTTTATGTCCTAGGCTGCGTATTTACACTTCAAAAGTGAAAATGATGCCTAAATATAAACTATTTTAAGATAATTGACATAGATATAAAGTTGGGTTTTCTGTAAAGTTTAGTATCTTCATAATAAAATTATGATAGAATTAGGCACTGCCAAAACATCAAATAGAGTAAAATATAAGAAGAACCTGGTCTTTCACTTTCAACATAATGTAAGGACCAATAACGCCTGTATCATATGACATAGCTGTATAGGGTTACAATTTTTCTCTCCCAGTGTATATTAGTGGCTGTTCTTTTTTGCTATGAACTATATTTGTAACGAAAAGTCCAATCTGCTTGCTTACATATATATACAAACGGTCGAAAAAATGGCCGTGACAAATCTTTTCGATGGGTAGATCCGTCGGAAATGTTTTCGATGAGAGAATTTCTGACGAATTTTTCGACGGGGCTCCCGTAGGAAATTTGATATGGTCAAACCTTTTTTTAAAAATTACTATGGTTTAACCCGTCGAAAATTTAAAGAAAAAATTTTGACGGGTTGTTCCCATCGGAAATTTGCAAAGAAAAAAATAAAAAAAAAATAAAAAATTAATTAGCAAAATATAATAATTTTATTTATAAATTTATTTATTTTCCTTAATTTAAACCTATATCAATTAAATCACCAAATTAATTTTTGTAAGCGTGATTTAATACTTTTGTGGAAATTCTTGATTTAATTGATATAGGTTTAAATCTAGGAAAATAAATAAATTTATAAATAAAATTTTATTTTGTCACGGCCATTTTTCCGATGGATTTCATTGAAAAAACAGTCAGAAAATGTCATTTTTCTGTAGCGCATACACTCACATATTACTTTTTTGTTGTGTGTTGTATATATATGTAGTCAAACAGAGGAAAGTTTTCGTTAGAAACACAGTTCATAGGAAAAAAGAACAGCCACTAATATACACGAGGAGAGAAAAAATGTTACCTTATACAGCTATGTCATATGTTACCGTCGTTACTGATCCTTACATTATGTTGAAAGTGGAAGACCAGGTTTTTCTTATATTTTACTTTATTTGATGTTTTGGCAGTGCCTAATTCTATCCTAGTTTTATTATGAAGATACTAAACTTTACAAAAAACCCAACTTTATATTTGTATCTATTATCTTAAAATAGTTTATATTTAAGCATCATTTTCACTTTTAATTATTTTCAATTAGAATTTCAATATCCTGTATATGTCCCAATGAAAATGCACTTTATAACAACTAAATCATTTAATTTTATACACAAGGTGGTTGAGCCAAGTGGTAGTGAATAGCGACTCCCACTGGCGAGACTCAAGTTTGAATCCTACTGGAAACAACACAATGCAGAGGACCTATACCCTTTGCACTCATCGATCCGAAGTGTAAATATGCAGCCTAGTACATAAAAAAAAATTGTAGGACTGGACTGAGATTTTTTTCAAGATTAGAAGAGACGTGAATTCAAATTGAAAAAGCTTACGAATATTTATTGTGACAAATGCGCAATAAATTTGATAGCTAGTGTATTTTTGTTTGATGGACGTCGTCTCCAAGGGAAGCAAATCTAGATGAGGTAATTTACTCTTTCTCTTCATAATTTATTCAGGTCATTATTTTGGAATATAGGTAAATAAGTTATAATTTTATTCTTTAAAGCTGAAAATAGAGGACGGGGATGAAATTGATTCACTCATGCATCAAATTGGAGGGGCAAATGCTTAACAGGCAGAGACTAAGGCTATATATATATATATATATATATATATATATATATATATATACTAATGTTATTCTTAGGGGGACTATGGCAACCCACTGTCCTACTTGTGATTTGTTTGTGCTTGCTAAGTATTTGTCCCTCCAATTTAATGCAGCAGTGCATCGATTTCATCACCGTCCTCTATTTCCAGCTTTAAAGACTAAAATTATAACTTATTTACCTATATTCCAAAATAATAATGACCTGAATAAATTATGAAGAGAAATAGTAGATTACCTCATCTAGAGTTTGCTTTCATTGGAGACGACGTCCATCAAACAAGAATACAATAGATATCAAATTCAATGCGCATCTATCATAATAAATATTCGTAAGCTTCTTCAATTTCACGTCCCTTCTAATCTTGAAAAAAATCTCAGTCCCGTTCTACAAAATTAAATTTTTTTATGTCCTAGGCTGCGTATTTACACTTCGGACCGATGAGTGCAAAGGGTATAGGTCCTCCTCAGGATTCAAACTTGAGTCTTGCTACTCACTACCACTGGCTCCCCTTTGGGTACAAAATCAAATTATTTAGTTGTTATAAAATGTATTTTCATTGGGAAATATACAGGATATTGAAATTGTAATTGAAAATAATAAAAAATGAAAATTATGCCTAAATATAAACTATTTTAAGAAAATAGACATAGATATAAAGTTGGGTTTTCTGTAAAATTTAGTATCTTCATAATAAAAATAGGATAGAATTAGGCACTGCCAAAACATTAACTAGAGTAAAATATAAGAAGAACCAGGTCTTTCACTTTTAACATAATGTAAGGGTCAGTAATGCCAATAACATATGATATAGCTGTATAGGGTTACATTTTTCTCTCCCAGTGTATATTAGTGGCTATTCTTTTTTGCTATGAAATATGTTTCTAACGAAAAGTCTCCTCTGCTTGACAAAATATAAATACAAACGACTTTTTCAGTGAAATCCGTTGGAAAAATGGCCGTGAGAAATCTTTCCGATAGGTGGTTCCATCGAAAATGTTTTCGACGGGGCTCCTGTAGGAAATTTGATTTGGTCGAATTTTTTTTTTAAATTACGATGGTTAAACCCGTCGAAAATTTAAATAAAAAATTTTAAAAAAAATTTGGCAGGTTGTTCCCATCGGAAATTTACACATAATAAAATAAAAATAAAAGTAAAAATTAATATGCAAAAAATATAAAATTTATTTATTTTCCTTTATTTAAACCTATATCAATTAAATCACCAAATTAATTTTTGTAAGCATGATTTAATACTTTTGTGGAATAAAAATATAGGTTTAAATCAAGAAAAATAAATAAATTTATAAATAAAATTATTATTTTGTCACGGCCATTTTTCTGATGGATTTCATCGAAAAGACCGTCAGAAAATGTCGTTTTTCTTGTAGCGCACACACTCACATATAACTTTTTTGTTGTGTATTGTATCAAACAGGGGGAATTTCGTTAGAAACATAGTTCATAGCAAAAAAGAACAGCCAATAATATACACGAGGAGAGAAAAAATGTAACCCTATACAGCTATGTCATATGTTACCGGCGTTACTGATCCTTACATTATGTTGAAAGTGAAAGACCAGGTTCTTCTTATAATTTACTCTATTTGATGTTTTGGTAGTGCTAATTCTATCCCATTTTTATTATAAAGATGCTAAACTTTACAGAAAATCCAACTTTATATTTTTTTCTATTAACTTAAAATAGTTTATATTTAAGCATCATTTTCACTTTTTATTATTTTCAATATCATGTATATGTCCCAATGAAAATGCACTTTATAACATCTAAATAATTTGACTTTGTACCCAATGTGGTTGAGGCAAGTGGTAGTGAGTAGCGACTCCCAGTAGCGATACTCAAGTTCGAATCCTACTGTGAGGAGGACATATACCATTTGCACTCATCAATTTGAAGTGTAAATACGCAGCCTAATACATAAAAAAAAATCATTTTGTAGGACCTGACTGAGATTTTTTTCAAGACTAGAAGAGATGTGAAATTGAAGAAGCTTACGAATATTTATTGTGACAGATGCGCAGTGAATTTGATATCTATTATATTCTTATGTGATGGACGTCGTCTCCAAGGGAAGCAAACTCTAGATGAGGTAATCTACTCTTTCTCTTCATAATTTATTCGGGTAATTATTATTTTGAAATATAGGTAAATAAGTTATTATTTTATTCTTTAAAGCTGAAAATAGACTACAGGGATGAAATTGATGCACTGCTGCATCAAATTGGAGGGACAAATACTTAACAGAGACATATCACAAGAAGGATTGTGGGTTGTCATAGTCCCCCCAAGAATTACTTTAGTGTATATATATATATATATATATATATATATATATATATATATATATATATATATATATATTTATACTTTTGCGCAGCTGAAGGTTCAATAGTGTAATAATTGATGTTTGATCTGTTATGTCATTTAATTATTAATACATAATTTTCATGTCAAACTTAGCTCACATTTTTGTGTCTTGAGTATGAATACTTATGATTAAAAGTTAATTTCGTGCTCACTTGACCATTTTGACTTAATAATTACTCCCTCTGTCCCAAATTATTAATATTTTGAAATTAATAATAATAATTGTTGGTCCCAAGTGGTCAGATGAGGTCTAGAGGGGGGGTGAATAGACCTCTGAAAATTTTTAGACTTAAAAACTTTTCAGTCGTCTGTCAGCAGACTAAGCTTATAAAGAATAGTAAGCTGACTAAGCTGATCGTGAACAAATCTTGAACAGCAGAGTGACCACTCTTCTTATAGTTACTTAGCATTTCAGCAAAAATAGTTTTTCAAGAGTATACTTGCAGCGGATAATTTGTAAGTGTTTTTCACAAGTAGACTAAGTCTTTCAAAGATTTTGTCCCCAGTTTTAAAACTCCTTCAAAATCTTTTAAACAAATGTTTCAAAGTGTTAACTTATGCAACTTTAAAATATGCAAGAAAACTTATGCAAAAATAACACAAAGAATTTTTATAGTGGTTATATGGATAAAAATCCTCTAGACCACTCTTCCAGATCACTCAGATTCTGGGTTATACTATAAACACAAAGTTTACAATATTTCTCCACTTACACCAAAACAACAAATGAGAAGGCTGTAAGCTCACAATAGGAAATCACTAAGAAGACCTATCCTCTGAAGTTAGATCACTCACAAAGATGGATCTATACTCCGCACAACACTCAACTAATACAAATTCACTCAGAAAATGTTTTCTTTTTTGCTTCAACTTGGTTTCTGTCAACAAATGACTCCACCAGACGAGTGAGCTGTTCTTGAGCTTCTTGAGACTTAGATAAAATTCTGCTTCGGAAATAAAATCTCAGAGTGTTGGTGGTGTAGTTTGCTCTTTGAAATCAGCTCTATTTATACTTAGATTTGAAAATGTGACCGTTGAAGAAAATCACACATCAAATCCATAGCCTTAGCCCAATTTTCAGAACGGCTCCCTGCTACAGTACTTTCTGTTGTACTTTCCTGTAGCTGCATTAAATGCACCCTGCTGATCCGAGAATAATCTTCAATCATTTGCCATTACTACCCTTCTCTTACAGCATTTATTACACCAAGTGCATTTATTACCGTTGGACTAACTTCTTGATCTCTTCTACTTTGCTGATCAAAACAACCCTTCTGATAGATAACTTGCTGATCAAACTCTGAACCCATCTGATTTGAGTCAGCTGATGGTCTACCCTTCTGATTGCTGTTTCAGCATAAGATCAGTAGTCTTCTGGGCTTAGAATTTTAGACCCTTCTGATGTCTTCTTTACTTGGTCAAAATTCTTCTAAGGGACCTAAGTTTTGCACACTTAACTGATTTTGACGTTTTGAAAATTATCAAAACTTTCCCTTATCTTCTTATCTTCATTGCACTTCATCTTCATCTTCATCTTCATCCAACAATAATAAAGGTTTTTGCACATCACCCCAAAAAAAAGTTTCATTTTTTCACTTTCCCCTTTATAATTAAAAAACATGACGGTGCCCCCCTAAAAGTAGACAAATGAGTGCACTTTGCACCCTGATCATTTTTAAGTAATTTTCAAAGAATAAAAACGTCATTCAGGGGATTTTGTGCAATAACAAAAAACTTTTAGAGGGTTAAGTGCACAAAATTTTATAATATCCAAATGTGACTTGTAATTTGAAAAAAAAAATTAGTTATATTTATGTATGAAAATTCAAATAGTTTTTTTAACAAAATTTTCTTTAGTTCTAAATATTTATTTATTTATTTACAAATAAATCATCTCTATACTAAAAATATTTTAATCAAATCAAATAAATTTGAAAGTAAAACAATTAAAATAAAAAAATATGTGATAAGACTAAATTAAATTACGATGTGATTTTAAAGGTAAGGAATTCTATGAGAATGTGCTTTGAAATGTTATTATCCTAATAACTTGTGCACTAAATTAGCCCTTCAAAAAATTAAAATTATTGCACTAAACCCCAAATTACATTTCTACCCTTTGAAATCCAACAAATTATTGTCCAGAGGGGCAAAGTGTACTCATTTATTAATTTCTAGGGGGTACTGTCATATTTTTTCAATAATAGGGGGAAAAGTACGAAAATAAACTTCTCCAGAGGTAAACGTGCAAAAATCTCTAATAATAATAGTAGGTCCCCTTTGTCGTTAAATATAGTGTGTACTGTGCCCCTCCATTTCCAGTTATTACACATCTACAACAAATGATTAGTAAATTACAAAAAAAGTCCCGAAAAATTGAGTTGTAAAGTGGAGTTGGGCGTTCGGGTCGGATTTTTTGGGACCCGTTCCGTCCCAATTGAGTATTTTTCGTTTGGGACAGAAAAACTGGTTTGTTGATATTTTGGGTTCGGATACCCGAACTCGAAATATATTTTCGGATTGGGTTTCGAGTATCATGCTTACGCCCGAACTGATATGTCGGGACCCGTTCGGGTATTGAATAAAAATAAAATTTCCCCAAATTGTATTATATTCATTTCTATTGTAATTTTAAATTTGATTATGATTATTTTTATGCTTGGAGTTTGATTGTAATATTGTTGAATGCTGAATACTTAAGAATTATATGTTTTGTAGTTTAAGAATTCTTGATTGTAAAATTATTGAAGATTTGAGATGTTTGTATAGTATTTGTTTTGAAGTTATTGTGTAGAATTCAATGTTTAACAATTTTAAAAACACATATGTTAAAAAATAAGATTTATTGTACATTTATTTATATATATATATATATATATATATATATATATATATATATATATATATATATATATTTAACAAAGAAAAAAAAGAGGTAATATTTCTGGTACCCAAAACCCAAAATACCAAAAAAATTCAGGTATCCGCTAGATCGAATTGGGTTTTGAGTGTTAAAATTCAATACCCGCCACATCGGATACCCCGAAATACCCAAAATACTAAATGCCCGACCCTCGCCCAACTCTGATATTGTAAAGAGTCGAAGAACTACAAGTGCTACAAAAATTATATAGTTAAAAAGGATTTGAAAAACAAAGCACTCATCTCAAAATATTTGGAACACTAATTTCAAAGTTTGAAGCCGGAAATTAAATGATGAACAAACCTCAAGAATAAGAATACGTATCCAGCACTTCCTTCAATGTAGTAGTCCCGTAAATATTGCTTCCCCATTATGCAAATATAGTGTACCGTGTACGTATCCTGCAGAAATCACAATTTCAGATGAATAAAAGTAATGTATTTTATGTAAATCATTAGTTCTAACTTATTTTTAGTTGGAGAATGTAATTTGATGTTAGAGGTGAGAAGAGAAGAGAAGAAGAGGAAGAAGATTTCATTTCATTAATTTCTTAATTTCTTGAAGAAAAAAATAAAAAAGAGTTGGAAAGTGTAACTAGGTAGCCCGAAAACAAATTGCAACTATTCTTACTTGATGTTGTATGTTCTTCATCATTAGTCACTCTCTGATTTTGAATGTGGTTTTCCGTACGAAAAAGAGCAGCAATGACTAAGGCCACAAGGAGGAAGCTCAAAAGAGAGATAAAATTGGACCTAATGTTTGCTTGCCATTAGCTATATAATATAGTGAGCATGATTAATTGTGCTCTGCAGTTTAATAGTACACTATAAAAATGAAAACTGAATAACACTTTTGCTAAAACTGTTTATTTTTTTCTCAATAATGTTGAGTATTGAATAAGAATACAGGGTCTATTTGGATGAGTTTTGGATCGGTTTTACGGGTCTTGGTTTAAATAAATTGGTTGTGGTGATTTCGTTGAAACCTTTGAGACTTCATTTGGATGTGTTTTGTCTTTTTGGTTTTGTAGTTTGAATAAGTTGAAACCTTACTTGGATTGGATTTGGATGTGGGAATTCAGAGGAAAAAGTAGGTGATAGGTATCAAATCAATGTTTTTTTAGTGAAATTTGGGGGAAAAAATAGATGGTATGTGTCAAATCAATGTTTTATAGGTTTGAAGAGTTTGAGTGTTAGTTTCTGAATAGGTTTTTTATGGTTTTATGAGTTTGACGAAAACTCATTTGAAAGAATTTTGACTCGGTCTCACGAAATCCGCGGGACCGAGCTAAAATTCATACACACCCACCCACCCACATATCTAGGCAAGGCCTTGATTTCCTGGATCTATCTAACTTCTGATAACGACAAGAAATTTTGCAGTATAAAAATTATTCTTGTTAAAATCAAAAAATATTTGAAAGTTTTACCACGCCATGAAGCAGCAGGGGCCCTCTAATGACTTTTGCTGTGTTGTCCGATGAAATTAATTGGATAATCATCTGGGCTTAAAAATAAAAATAAGCCTCCATCCAAAAGAGACGAGAGAGAGAAATAAAAATCTTTGTATCAGGAAAATTATGTGATGTCACTTCACTGTAATTATGACATTGTATCGGAATCAAATCTTTGTGATGTCACTTCCCTGTAAAAATTGCAAAGATTTAGTTGTGTAGTTATGTGAAGTTGATTTTCGATTTCTGTCATTTAGTTAGAACATTTCAAATAAAAATAATAAATGAGAATAAAATATTATGTTTATAATGTAAACGATTCCTAGAAATATATTTAAACTGTCAATATATTAAAGTTCTAGAGAAATTATTCACAAATATCCTGTTTGTTTTGTATTTGGAAAAATAGTTTGGAACATTAATGAAGGTTTGTGAAATAATCTCGATTGACGTAATTTTATTTGTTTTGGTTTTTGAGAGAGTGGTTTGAAAAATAAAGTAGGTATATGTTATTTTTGAAAGAGTTAGATTGTAGGTGTAAAACTTTATGTCAAATCATGTTTGTTATGTGAGATAACTTGTGTAAGAGATATGATACTTCATGTCAAATCAATGTAGAGTTTGTATATGTTTTATTTATAAATAAAAAAATTATTGTTTGTTTGACTTTTGAAAAAATAGTTTGAGAAAATTAAGAGATGAAAAATTTATTTTAGAAAATAAAAACTATATTTGTTTGGTATTTGCCAAACACGGATTTTTTTTTTAAAAACACTATTTTAGAAAAAGGGTTTTTTTTTATATATATAAATTTATAAATATTTTATTAATAATATATAATTTAGTTTTTAATAAATATTATATATATCCATATCATTATAAAAAATTTAGATTTAATTAATATTTTATCGAATTTGTGTTCATGTATTATTTGGTTTGTTAATATTATTTATAAATTAAATTAGTTAAATACATATGTAAATATATTAAGTTAAATCTCTAAATTGGTCCGCAAGTGTTTTATTCGAGCCAATTTTGAAATTGGGCAACAATGTGGACTAAAATTATCAGTAAATTTGAAGATATGGGGTTATTTTGACAACTTGAAAAGTTAGGGGTATAATTGTCAGTCAATATAAGTAATGGTGTCATTCTGCAATAAAACTTAACTGCCACGTCAGCAGTTAACGGCCAATTTTAACGGAGGTATCAAATGTGATTCAATATCTTAAATTGCGGTACCAAATTGATCAACCTTATTTTCTATGGTACCACAAGTTGAAATCGATATATTATTTGGCACCGCAATTACAATTATCTCCCCAAATATGACAACTAAAAAATTATCACTAAATTATAGTGATAATATTTATTTTCACTAAGTTTATATTAGTGATAAATGCACATCTAACAAATATGCATGGTGAATCGGGTTGTATTTTGTTGAATCAAATTTATTTAATTAGATGTATTAAGAAACTATGGGAAGTCCACTTTTGACGAACTTATGTGCTTGGGAATATTTTGAACTTACATGACCATGAAATCATGCATTTTAATGTTTCTCTTCAACTCTTAGTATTATTTGGTAGGCTACTTTACTTTATTAAGAGAAATTTGGAAGGCATTATAAAGATTCTGAGATGTGTTTTTTGCTTATAAATTACTTTGTTAAATTACTATAACACCTATTTTACAAAAACACTCCTATTTTATTATCGAAAAAATTGACAATTACCCCTTATTAACTTTGAAAAGAGGCAACAACTCTATATGTTAACTTATAACATTAAAAATTACCCCTTATGAATTGAAAGTAATTGGTGACGGGAACTAGCAAAAAAATTATTTTTGGCATTATAGAATTAAGTTTTTTTTTTTAGTTTTGGTATTAATTTTAACTAGCGTTTTCAACTTTGACACTTCAGTGTCAAAGAAGTGCCAAAATTGAAAATTCCGGTCAGAATTGGTACACAAATTAGTACCATGGTATTAAAATTGAAAAACGTCTAGTTGTACAGTGTCAAAAATAAATTTTTGCTTAACATAAGCCATCAACTAAAGTTAGCATAATACCCCTATAATCCAAGTAATTATAGGATCACAAGAATATAATTGTCCCAGATTTCTTTTACAAAACAAAAAAATAAATGTCTCTTGCATTATAAGTCATCGTCAACCAAAAAAGTTCTACAAAAGCAAGATTCGTATCAATTGAGTGCACGTTACCACTTAGTTCCCAATCAATTTCTTACATCGTGCAACCATTCCGCCATTTATTTGCTGCTGTAAATAATTCAAAATGATGAGACATCTACAAGAAAAAGCATTTCAATTTATGTCTACAATATGGTAACTCGAAACAGTAAAACACAAATTGGCATGTACGTATCAATTTCACAGCATATAGGTCTGTTTATTTGGTTTTTTGGGAAAGTAGTTTGAAAGAGTAGTTGATGTTTGTGAAATAATTTGTATTTGTGTAATATTGTTTGTTTGAGTTCTGAGAGAGTGATTTGAGAAATAAAATAGGTGTAGGTCGTTATTTTTGGAAGAGTGAGATTGTAGATGTAAGATGTGTAAGACTTTATGTCAAATTGTGTTTATTATGTGAGATAAATTGTGTAAGAGATATGTTACTTTATGTCAAATCAGAGTAGAGTTTGTATATGTTTTGTTTAAAAACAAAAAAATTGGTGTTTGTTTGGCTTTTAATATAGTTTGAGAAACTTAAGAGATGAAAAAATTATTTCAAAAAGTAGAAACCATGTTTGTTTGACATTTCTGAAACACAATTTCTTTTGAAAAAATACCAAACAAACAGGCCCATACCACCATGAATAAAAAATAAACATACTATTCAATAATGCAATTTTAGCATAAAGAAAGGTCAATTATCACTACAAGAAAAATAGATTTTAGTGACAAAATATTAAGTGATATTGTTGGAATTGTCACTTTTTGCATATATTTATTGACCAAAATATTAGTTTTGTCACAATAACAATAGTGACAAAATATATTTTTAAGTTGTCACTAATGACTATTAGTGACAAATGTATGGAACTTAAAATGTCACTATTAATATTAATAATTAGTGACACACTTTCAATGACAATAAATAATCACTATAATTTTCAGGTATCATTAAATGTCAATAATGACAATTTTTCACATTCCTTATCACTTGTTTGTCTATATACATCATTTTAATGACAATATTTAAATTCTTGTCACTTTGTCATTCACTATTTTATCACTAGAATTTAAATTTTTGATAGTGTATGTATTTTGATCGGGTGGTCATTGTTCTTGTGCATATTCAATAAATGGTATGCAAAATCAGTGTTTTTAAAATCGGACCGGTCATTGAACCGGAAACTCTACTGGTTATTGGTTCGATCGGTTAAATCGGGTCGACCACTGGTTCGATCGGTATAACCGGTGTGACTTTATTAGTATGTAATATTTATATATATATATATATATATATATATATATATATATATATATATATATATATATATATATATATATATATATTTTTAGATTATCTAAAATACAATTATAATTAAAAAAAATTCATTCTTTGTCAATATAATTTTTTTTTTTTGTTTCATGCAAATAATCAAAATGTCTTTAACATTAAGATCAATGACAAAAATATAAATCTCAAGTATCCGTAAAAAATACATACATTCAAAACAAGACAACAAAATTAAAAGTTCATCTCATTTTCAAATTTTTGGATTATATATTTGGGTTCTATTGTTGTAAGTTGATGTTTATATGGTAATTGAGATTTGCATAATTTCATACAAAAAATAATATTATTCACAATGATGAGAAAATGGCTATGTACTTTTTTATGTGAAAAAAAAAGTGTAGTATTGTATTATTTTATTCCTCATTGATTGTTAAAACATTAAAATAATGAATGTTATTTCAATTAAAATATATAAATGTAATCCTATTAAATGTTAAACAATAGTTCAAATAAATAATAATAATAAAAAAAACTCTCAATTTAAAAAAAAAAAAAAAAATTAAGTGAACCACTGGTTCACTGGTTTTATCGGTTTTTGGACTGGTTTAACCGGTTCACATTGGTTAATTTAAGAACTGGTTTTTAGGGATAAACCGGATCGAATTGGGGACCGTTTAGCGGTTAAACCGGTTCAATCGATCGGTCCGGTCCGGTTTTCAAAACAGTGTGCAAAATGAACATAAGAAATTATGAGTTGAATGATAAAATAAAACAGTATAATCAACTTGTTGGAAAATCAGTTTTAAGATTATCAAAATGTGAACACAAATCGAAACTAAATTCAAACAAATCAATTTGGACAGTAAAGGAAAACAATTAATTTAAATAATTGAACAGATAAATTTAAACAAACTTATCTCACAATTCTGTATAGTAACAGAATTGATCCAAACCAAATCGCAGAAATGATTCTGCTTGCCTTGAAGAAATTATCGACCCACTTTCGATGCAATTGGGAATCACGAATACTTCTTCCAGGATAATTTGGTTACAGGAATTTCTCCACTGCACAATAGCAGAAATTCCACCTCGAAGAACACTTAGAAGCAAAATAACCAAAAGAGATTTTCTTTCTTTTCAGAGAGGGAATCAAGAGAATGCGTTGTGTTCGTGTTCATATTCGTATATTTCTGAAACCAGAATACACATAGATATAGGTGGGGAGTGTGCTACACAATTAATTTTGCAACATAAATTTTTGTAACTGAAAAAACGTTTTTCTCAATTAATATCTGTAACCGAAAGGAGTTATACAATTTAAAACCTGCAGAATTAATATTGTGACGGTTTCAATTTTGAATTTCAAATTAATTGAAATTCTAATTCAAAATTCCTCCAAAAAGACAAGTCCGAGACGAGACAATTCGCACGCGTGTGGTGTATTCATATGACCCCCTTTGTAAAGACTTATACTAAGTCTAAACACTTAAGTTCATATATATTAGTACACACAAATATAAAAAGTCAATGTGGGACAAATGAAGAGTTTGAAACTCTTCAACTTCCTCACAAGGCTTTTATAATTTGCCAATTAGTCTTAGACCAATGAGGGACAAGCCCACATAAAAATTATCTTATTTGAATATTAATTTTACCACTTTATATATAACAATTTATCTATGAATTCCAATCTTTTAATTATGTATCCATCCATATAATTACAACACAACTTTCAGCAACATTTAAATTTAGTAATTTATTCAGTTTTAATATCGTCTTCCAGAATTGATATTTCTAGGTCTAGGACTATAATCGTGTAGGTAAACCAGACCTTTTTAACTCCTTTCATTACTTTAAATCTCGTGGACCCGTCAGGCATCTGACATTTAGAAAAAAGTCAAAAATAAATTTAAACAACAATTTATGGTTAAAATATTCAATAAATAACGTGGTATCGGATATTTAGAAAAAAATAAACATATGTTAAATTACATATTAACCCTTTAATTAATATGTTTAAAAACACTCTATAATCTCTTATTAATTTCAGATCTCTTTAAAAAAAATCAAGGGAATTACACTTTCCACATCGAACTTTTGCCTATTTTGTACATTTCATACCAAACTTTCAAAAAGACACATTTCGTACAAAAGTTGGGCAACGTTTTTTACATTTCATTCGGCCATTAGTTTTTTGATGAAAAAGGTCATGTGTCCGTTTAAGTCACCATTTTTATCTCTTCAGAGGATATTTGCAATTGGGCAAAAAATACCAAAAAAGGTAATCGAGAGGAGGTAATTGCAATTATTGCCACCACCAAATCCTCTCTATTCGCCTCCGGCATCACAACCACCGCCCAACTCTTCCCCACCTGAAAACAGATCTTTATATGAGCGAAGCAGCTGGACTTGTAAGAATTGTTGAGACTAAATTTGAAAATTCATGTGAGGGGCACATGTACATTTTTCGTTGAACAAAAATTAAATAAAATTATTTGAGGCGGTAAAGTGCCACAATATGTAACTTTAGGGGATAAATTTTTGTCAATTTTTTAAAGTGAAATTCCATAAATCGTATGGAAGTTTTTGTCAATTTTTGTAAAAAAAAAAAAAAAAACAGGGGGTTTATTGCAAAATTTTAAAACTACAAGGGGTTATTGGTAATCTTTTAAGTTAAGGGGATATTTTTTCATCCTTCGATGGGGTAAAATTATAATTTCGAATTGAGAGGGATATTTTTTGGTAATAATAAAAAAAAAGTACAGGGTTTTCTTTACTAATAAAAATAACACAATTTTTTTTTCAGTTACGCAAGACTCACGGGGTGTTGTTGAATATTACTCATTAAAAAGAATAAATTTGTTGAAGAAAATAAATTATTTTAACTTAAATTTTAAGGGGACACATGTCACCAAGAAAATTGATGTCTCATATACTCTTCATCCCTCAAAATCTCATTTTAAACGGACCCATAAAGCATATAAATATATAATCTCAAAAGAAAAAATTATGGTAGAGTTTGCATCTTTATTAGAGTAAATGCTCCTATGTAGCATATCACAAGTTTTAGGCATCATTTTATTTGATTTCACATTTTACAAAGTTCATTCTAGATAATTATATAGTTGAATTCCTATCAAATTTAAATTTCTTATACACCAATATTTGCCTCATCTAGAAAATAAAAAATAGCAGTTTTCCCAAGCCAAATTCAGTCAAAGAACATAAAACTTTCCCCTAACAATATAAATAATATTTCAACTATGTTTGGCGGGGTGCGCGCCAAATCAAGGCAATAGTGCAACACCAAAGCGACGCTCGAGAACCTAAGCAGCTAGCTATTTTCATAGAATCCCCTCCTAAAAAAATTAATTTAATAACGTGTAAATCAAAATGATTCACATATCATATATTAAACTGATATGGACAAGTACTATACTTGATCTTAGCCAAAAGGCGGAGAAAGGTATGCTTAATTCAATTCTTAATTTCTCTTTTTTATGTCTTTTGTCTATTTCCATTTACTTTGTCTTTTTGTATGAACTAGTTACTAGTTAGAGCATCTCCCATGGTCATCACCATTTTTTTCACCAAATCCTATATTTGGTGTAATGGAGATGAGTCGATCTCCCATGGTTAGCGCACCATTTCACCATTTCACCATTTTTGGTGAAAGAATGGTGTGTTTGGCCTCCCATAGTTTTCATCAAAATTTACACAAACTTATAAAATAATAATATTTCACCATTTCACCATTTTTATAGAATAGGATTTGGTTTGATCTCCCATGGTATTTCACCAAATGTGTTACCAAATAATAAATTTGATGTTTATCATAATTTTATTTCATTAAACTTTCAACACAATATTATCAATTATAAAGTGCTATTGACAATTACAAATCAAATTACAGAAAACCCCATGTAGTTTCAAAAATTACAAGGACACCCCTTGCAGGGTGTTTTTTGTAAACCACCCTATCTCTTATCTGCAGACGGATTTAGACAATCAATTGCAAGGCGACACGTACGTCTTATCCACTCATCTAGGATTGCGGATGATGCAAGCGCTTACATCATCAATTATCTTATCTGCAGATGAATTTGGACAACCAATTGCAAGGTGACACGTACGTGTTATCCACTCATCTAAGATTGAGGATGATGCAAGCGCTTACATCATCAATTATCTTATCTCCAGATGGATTTGGACAACCAATTGCAAGGTGACACGTACGTCTCATACCATTTAGCAAACAATTCTGGACTAATAAGAAACAAACCCTCATTAATAGAGGAAACATGCCAAAAACAGCTAGGAACTTGGATTTTAGTGCAGGAGGAAGTGGAGGAAGCTACGAAGATGTGTATGTCCCGGAATCTCCTAACAATAAGGAGTACAACTCAGGTGAATATACTGACGTGAATCCAGTAGATGGACATTTTCCTGATTTGAACTATGACAGCCAAAACTTTCTTTAAGTAGTGGTGCCAAGACTTGAACGAGTCGGTAAGTCATTTTTGTTTTCTATGAGTATTTTAATTTCGTATTATTTATAGTTTCGTTTATTATTTTTTATTTTGTTTAATTAATTGTGTGTTTCATTAAGGAGTTTGTTGTCATGTATTCTATTTCATGTATTATTTAGGTTTAATAATATAAATGTAGCTTATTGTCATTTTATTAACAATGTATTTCATTAAATGATTTGTTGTCATGTATTGCATTTTAATTATTAATGATAATTAGTGTATTTATTTAATAAAAATCAATAAATTAATTGATTATTAAACAATTAATTAACAATAGTGTAAATAATATTTATTGTTATTAACAATAATTTTTTATTAATAATAATTAGTGTATTTAATAAAAGCCGATAAATTATTTAAAATATAGTTAAATACATATAAATTAGAATAAACATGTCAATACATTGCTAATCATGTAATTAGATGCTAATTAATCAAATAGGGACAATTACACCAAATCCTATTTATTTCCCTGTATTTGATGATAAATATAGGATTTGGTGTAAAAAATGGTGAAATGGTGGAATGATGGGAGTTACAAATTCCGTCATCAAAAAATTTGGTGTAAAAGTAGGATTTGGTGAAATGGTGAAATGGTGATTTACCATCATGGGAGGCTAAAATAAAATCTCTATAATTATTGGTGTTATGGTGATTTAGTGATTTAGAGTGGGAGGCTAAAAACATCTAAATTAGGTAAAAAAAATAGGATTTGATGCACCATGGGAGATGCTCTTAGGCCGTGTTTGGTTTTCAAGAGATGGAATATTGAATAGATACCCCGTTTAACTGGAAATGGGTCTAGCTTAAATTGGGTTATTTTTCTTGGGCCAGAGATAATATTAGATGAGAGCCAATTATATACGATTCGTTAGAAAGTAAGATGCTCAATGTGATAAAATGACATTTTTGCCCCTCCATTATACTACCCAAAAATCAGCATTTATGATATTTAATTTGGATGTTGAGATTGTTACGTAGATTATACATACATCTTCTTCTTCTTCTTTTTTTTTTTTTTTTTTTTTTTAACTCTTACAAGCTTACATTAGATTAATTCTGGACCCTCAGAACCCTTGCCCTAGAACCCCGAAGAATGTAAATCGCAGGATGTGCCTCCACCAAGCCTCGATTCCACCATACTGTTGTACACTCTGCGCACAAAGGAGTCTGCACCACAAAATAACCCTTAGATAGACCCATAGAAATGCTTCCATCAAAGTTCCAAATGGGATTTGAACCCCCACCCTTGCCGCTCGAGCAAGCCTTATGAATTGTTGGTCAACCAGTTGGAGATATGCTCTGGGAGCATTATACATACATTTTTGTCTTATGATTGAATGGACGTTATCAAACTTGATTCGAGCATGAATTTCTATTTTTATATATAAGATAATCTAAGCGAAACAAAATAAAAATGAAAAAGTAGGACCGGAAGAAGTGGTCGGACCAGGTCAAGGTTTACCCAAAATGATACCATTAAATTCTATCTTTCTACCAATGAATTTTCTCACTAAAATACATGTTAGGTGCAAAGTGTCAAATTAATTATATTTCCATGGTGCAAAATACCAAAACTTTTAAGTCATGGTGAAAAGTGTCAAAATTCTTTAATTCTAGGGTGCAAAATACCAAAAACCCTAATAAAATCTCTCCCCCTCAAATTGCATGATTGGCGGATGACCTGTGGAATGTATGAGAGTCGGCTTGGCTCATATACTTTTTCTCTGTATTTTTCTCAAGCAGGTCACTTTCATTTTTTTTGGGGAATTATCACATTAGTTTCTATTTTTTATCAATGGAAACAAAAATAAGATAAATTTTCGAAATTTTATATTTGCCTTGAAACTTTCTATTTTTTTTAATTTAGTAATTTTTTTAAACATTTTAAAAAACGTACAGAATTTTTTTCAATATTCAGCTGATCGAAATATACATCGAAAAAGAAACTTTGATCCATGTAAACAAATAAATTGAATAATATAATCACTCTGCTATTTAGGCCTTGATAGGTGAGGAAAATCTAAACATTATATCTAGATTGTAGAACAAATACTTGGAATGTGTTGTTTTTTTCTTTCAAATACTAGAGTTTTTTTATATTATTTGATTTTTTGACCTCTTTTCCTCATAAAAGTTCAAGATCCAATTATAACCTTTAACAATTTTGTTACATGTAAGGTTTGTTTAGTGAATGATTTACAAAACAAAAAGATTAATAAAATAATTATATAGTTTTAAGAATATTATATTGTGCCTAGAGAAATCTCCACTTTTCCACCTAACACTTTTTCGACCATTTTTCCGGTCAAAGAATTCAAGGAAAAAGTACAACACAAAAGTTCATGATGGAAAGTGCAATAAAGGTGTAAGTTTATGAGGGAAAATGCAACGTTGATTTAAGTTGAAGGGGCAAAACTCATTTTTTGCAACTGTTTATATCTCAAAATGCAAAAAGATATGGAAATTAAAAAATGATGTAAACTTGTAATAAGATATATAATATAGAAAAATAAAAACTTTAGGAAACAATTAACAAATATAAAATAAATACGAATACATTATATTTATTTAGACATTATAAAGTGAGAGATGGGTATAATCGAATATACACTATACTTTCATTTAAGTTCACCTTGCAAGTTTCGTATTGGATTATTCATCAAGTTTTAATTTTTAATATTATTTTTAAAAGAAAAAGTTTGACAATATTTATTTGTGGATTTTTAGTTGATAATTATCATTTGAAGAATAAATAAGTGAATTTGTTAATTAAAGAATAAAAAATTATACCTTCAACCAGGAAATTGTACCTTTTCCTTGAACTTATAGTCGAGTTGCTCTTTTCTCCGTGAACTTATACCATTGTTGCACTTTTCCCCCTGAAATTTTATGTTGCGCTCTTTCCCCCTCTGAACTATTTGGCCGGAAAAATGATCGAAATGAGTTCTAGAGAATGCAACACTATAAGTTTTTGTGACTAATAATATAGTTTCATTATTCACAAGCTACTAGGAATGGTCAAAGTTCAACCTTAGATAGGAAGGCACGAAATGGCTATTCCCAAAGTTTTGGGTTCAAAGATATAATGTTTATTCTAATTTGAACACAGTTTTCCTCACCAATCACGGCTTAAATGTTTCAAAATTTAGAGAATTCTACAAAAATGTGCATTTTAGAAATAAATGTGTTTTTGTTGTGTTTTAGTAGAAATAGATTTTGAAAAATGATTGCTAAATGTAAATAAATGGAATATAAGATTTGAGAATCAAATAATGAAAGAAACCTGAAATTTATACAGAATATTTTTTTTTAATATGTGTTTGTTTGATATTCTGAAAAATCCTGAAAATTTACAAAAAATAAAGCCAAGAATTTATACAAAATCTAACCAAATAAGGCTCAGTTGTTCTATATTCCCTTAAAACTTAAGGGTCGGTTAATTTTTAGAGAATTGGAGGGTCTTCTGATGTACCCTCTGTTTTGTCAACTTATATAAAAGTTGGTTGTTTGAGGTCTTACTGTTTTAGAAATAATAGTAGTTTTAATATTTAAAATAGTATTAGATTCTTTTTGGAGATAATTAAAGTAGAGAAATATGTTAAGATATATATAATTTCATGTTAAATCAAAAAAATTGAACTTTCTTGTGTTAAATTTTGAAACATAATCTTGTCGCTAATTTTTTATTGTATCTTGTTATTTGAATAATTTTTAACCAATTAATTGTGAGTATGTTCAGTTAATTTTGCATTAAAGACAACATAGCTGGAAAATTAATTGATTTATAGACTAATTCAAATTTAAGGAATAATACCTGAATTTATTTACCGATATCGGGATGAGATCTTGTCAAATATTGGACCTTGAAGAAGAACTTGGTAGAGGTCCAAAAAAAGAGTAAAGATGGGTACAACTATTTAAATAAGCAACGGATGAAAATGATAGGAGTAGATGTGAAGCTGTTCGACGAATCATTGAGATTGTTCTGGAGCCATGGAAAGTCTAGAGCTGAAAATGAATTGTTCGGTGATGTTCTTCTATTTGACAGTACCTATAAGTCCAATACTTACAAATTCCTGCTTGTGATATTTTCTAGAGTTAATAATCATTCGAGCGCGTGCATTTTTGGAGCTACTATTTTGTGCAATGAGACGATCGAGTCATATACTTGGTTGTTAAATACGTTTCGTGAACAATGAATGGAAAAACCCCAGATGTTGTCTTCACAGATCAACATGCCGCAATGCGTGCCGCCATTTGTCACTTTATGATTTCAATAAACTAGTAATATAATTGTTTTTCTCTAAAACGAAAAATAATTTGGAAAAGAGGGAATAATAATTAAACCCTAATCAATGGTCAAGTGAATACGAGATTAACTTTTAATCATAAGCATTTATACTCCGACAAAAAAAAGTCACTTAGATTTTGACAGGAAAATTAGGCATCAATAATCAAAAGACATAACAGATCAAACATCAATTATTACACCATTGAACAGGGCAAATAACCGCGCTATATATATATATACTAGGTGGACTTGCACCGCGCAAGGTGCGGTGACTGATGCCCATTGTTTGTGCTGATGAATGGACAAAGTTGGTTTGTTCAAAGCTTGTACTGCTGAGAATCACTTGGATACACAGTAGAAGATAAGTAGAAAATGATAAACTGAACTTGATAAATTCATGAATTAATAAATGAAAGCAATCATAAATGTTCATTTTATCTAATTTTATATAAACAAATTCAATTGAATCAATCAAGTAATCTGAGAGTAAGAATGATTTCAATCAACAATCACCTATTTAGGATATGATACTTTCTCAAGATTTGGCTATGCTAATGCTTCACTTGAAGGCCAGTGCAAAGAAACAAACGACGTCATAAAACAATAAATTCAGGCATAACTTACATACTCCTTTGGCTAGCTACTTAGTTTCATTATTGTTTATATGTACCTCCAAAAAAGTTGGTGATTTAATTGATATAGTTTTAAATCAAGGAAAATAAATAAATTTACAAATAAAATTTTTATTTTGTATATTAATTTTTTTATTTTATTCTTGGTAATTTTCCAACGGGAACAACCCATCGGAAATTTTTTAAAAAAATTCTTATTTAAATTTCCGACAGATTAAACCATCGAAATTTAAAAAAAAAAATCGACTAGATCAAATTTCCTACAGGAGCTCCGTAGGAAATTTGTCAGGAAATTCTCCTGTCGAAAACATTTCCGACGGATCTACCCATCGGAAAAAAACCCCGTCGGGAAGTTTTGTCACGGTCATTTTTCCAACGGATTTCACCAAAAAGACCGTCAGAAAATGTCGTTTTTCTTGTAGTGCACGCGCTCACATATAACTTTTTTTTTGTGTTGTACATATTTGTAGTCTAGCAGAGGGGACTTTTCGTTAGAAACATAGTCCATAACAGAAAAGATCAGCCAGTAATATACACGGGGAGAGAAAAAATATCACCCTCTACAACTATGTCATATGTTACCTGTGTTACTAATCCTTACATTATGTTGAAAGTGAAGGACCGAGTTCTTCTTATATTTTACTCTATTTGATGTTTTGGCTGTGCCTAATTCTATCATAATTTTATTATAAAGATACTAAACTTTACAGGTAACCCAACTTTATATCTATATCTATTATCTTAAAATAGTTTATATTTAAGCATCATTTTAACTTTTTTTTTATTTTTTATTTTCAATTAGAATTTCAATATCCTCTATATATCATAATGAAAATGCACTTTGTAACAACTAACTAATTTGATTTTGTACCCAAGGTGGTTGGGCCAAGTGGTAGTGACTAGCGACTCCCAGTGGCGAGACTCAAGTTCGAATTCTACCGGAGACAACATACTGAGAAGGACCTATACCATTTGCACTCTTCGGTCCGAAGTGTGAACACGAAGCCTAGTACATAAAAAAAATATTTAATTTTTTAGGATGGGACTGAAATTTTTTTCAGGATTAGAAGAGACGTAAATTTGAAGAAGCTTACGAATATTTATTGTGACAGATACGCAATTACGAATATTTATTGTGACAGATGCGCAATGAATTTGATATATATTGTATTCTTGTTTGATGGACATCGTCTCCAAGGGAAGCAAACTCTAGATGAAGTAATCTATTATTTCTCTTCATTATTATTTTGGAATATAGGTAAATAAGTTATAATTTTATTCTTTAAAGCTGAAAATGGAGGACGGGAATGAAATTGATGCACTGCTGCATCAGATTGGAGGACAAATGCTTAACAAATAGAGACATATCACAGGAAGGATTGTGGGTTGTCATAATATCCCTAAGAATAACTTTAGTGTGTGTGTGTGTGTGTATATATATATATATATATATATATATATATGCGCGGCTGCAGGTTCAATAGTGTAATAATTGATGTTTGATCTGTTATGTCATTTGATTATTGATACCTAATTTTCATGTCAAAACCTAGTTGACACTTTTTTGTCCAATTATGAATGCTTATGATTAAAAGTTAATTTTGTACTCACTTGACCATTATGGCTTAATAATTACTCCCTCTGCGGAAGAGGGGGCATCTCCAGCGGTCGCGCGGGGTGGGGCGCAGAGCACAGGCCCTGTGCCCAGCCCGGGGCCGCGTGGCCGTGTTTGAGAAGACTTTAAAACATTCATCAATTATTTCATAAGGACCACCATTGTATAACCATTCATCAACGGATGTTGCTTCCCAAAATGGATAAAAGTGCAAACTGATAGCGGCAGAAGTAGGAATAATGGCACCTGAGATAATATTGTTTCCGTAAAGTAGAGATCCAGAAACAGGTTCACGAATACCATCAATATCTACTGGAGGAGCAGTAATGAAGGCGATAATAAACACAGAAGTTGCGATCAATAATAAGGTAGGGATCATCAAAACACCAAACCATCGGATGTTAAGACAATTTTCAGTACTAGTTATCCAGTTACAAAAACGACCCCACAGGCTTTCGCTTTTGCGTCTCTCTAAAATTGCAGTCATGGTAAAATCTTGGTTTATTTAATTATCAAATATCAGGGACTCCCAAGCACACAAATTTTCTATACTATAAATCGAAATAGAAAATGGAAGACTTGTTATTCAATAGTATAACATGACTTATATGCTCGTGTCAACCAATCCCAATAACTATCTACACTATCTAGATGAATTTTCATTTAATGAAATGGATTAGAAAAAGAAAATATGTATTTCTATACATAACTTAGAATTTTGATATGACAGTGGGTTGCCCGGGATCCGAACTTAGAAACAGGTTCACGAATACCATCAATATCTACGGGAGGAGCGACAATAAAGGCAATAATGAACACAGAAGTTGCGGTCACTAATAAGGTAGGGATCATCAAAACACCAAACCATCCGATGTAAAGACGGTTTTCGGTACTAGTTATCCAGTTACAGAAGCGACCCCACAGGCTTTCGCTTTCGCGTCTCTCTAAAATTGCAGTCATGGTAAAATCTTTGTTTATTTAATTATCAAATATCAGGGACTCCCAAGCACACAAATTTTCTATACTATAAATCGAAATAGTAAATGGAACACTTGTTATTCAACAGTATAACATGACTTATATGCTCGTGTCAACCAATCCCAATAACTATCTAAACTATCTAGATGAATTTTCATTTAATGAAATGGATTAGAAAAAGAAAATATGTATTTATATACATAACGTAGAATTTCGATATGACAGTGGGTTGCCCGGGATTCGAATCCGGAGCTAGTCGGATGGAGTAGATAATTTCTTTGTTATGTTAGTTAAATAAAGAAAAATCCCTCCCCAAGCCGTGCTTGCATTATTCATTGCACACGGCTTTCCCTATGTATACATCATTTCCTATTCAACTTTCTCAGAAAAAAGGGGTGACATTATCAAAAGTAAAAGATTTGTTCGTTCTTGATAGTTACATACTTTATTGGTGGATAGGAACATACTCTGGATCGAAATCGTGGGGAGTACTTCTTAATCTTTCTACAAACTTAAAGCCTTAATTCAAATTCTTTTTTTTAATAAATATCCTGGTGGATAATTTACAGAATCTCCATTACTAATATTTCTTGACTCGAAGTTCCATTAACTTTTGCTTCGACTGATTCTTCCTCGTCAATTTGATCTTCTTCTTCTTCACGTTTTACTCCATCATCATCGACCAAGTACTTTCCACACTTGGAGACACTTTTATGTTCAATGAGAACCTCTGTTCGTGATCTTTTGGATAAGCATCGTCTAGCGTCATCATCTTCATCTTCCGAATAAAAAAGCAATATACATATTTCTTTTCTACTCATTTGGAAAATATTAAAGACGAATCTCACTCGATGAAAAATTCAAATATATGCTCCTACTTATTTGTGTTGTGGTCTATGGATCGTCTGCATTCCCAAAACACCCAATACGAACCTAGTTTTAATCCTGCTACAAAACACCCAAGGCCTCCAGTGTATATATATATATATATATATATATATACTAAAGTTATTCTTGGGGGACTATGACAACCCACAAGCCTTCTTGTGGTCTGTCTCTGCTTGTTATGCATTTGTCCCTCCAATCTGATGCAGTAGTGCATCAATTTCATCATTGTCCTCTATTTTCAGCTTTAAAGAAAAAAATTATAACTTATTTACCTATATTTCAAAATAATAATTACCCGAATAAATTATGAAGATAAAGAGTAGATACCTCATCTAGAGTATGTTTCCCTTGGAGACGACGTCAATCAAACAAGAATTCAAAAAGCAATATACCTGTTTCTTTGCTACTCATTTAGAAAATATTAAAGATGAATCTCACTCGTTGAAAAATTAAAATAGATGCTCCAACTTAATTGTGTTGTGGTCTATGGATCGTCTGCATTCCCAAAACGCCCAATACAAACCTAGTTTTAATCCAGCTACACACGCCCAATGCCTCCAGTGTATATTCAAAAATTTTCAAGATCAAGTTTTTTTCTATAATAGAATATTTTATCTAGTAAAAAAGGTTTTATCAAAAGAATTATCATGACTAACCTCAACCGAAATAGCTCATTTCATAGAAAAAATATTTTTCAAATCACCTAAGGTTTATCTCACATATTGGATGGGAAATAAAACTAATTTGTGTAATATAAGAAAGCCAAAAATCAAATAAAACTGCTCATCAGATGATTTGTGTAATACAAGAAAGCCAAAAATCAAATAAAACTAATCCAAAAATCAAATAAAACTAATTTGTGTAATACAAGAAAGCCAAAAATCAATAGACTATGGTGTGTATAAATCTCTAATTCTCCTAATTCTTCTAGAAACTGTTACAGGACCGAGTCCCTCAATTTCAAGCCTTCTTCTCTTCCCAATTTTAAGTATACGTCTTATTTGATTAAGAACGTGTGGCGGACCATCATATGTATCGGGCTCGTTATCATTCAGGCTTATTTGATCATGAACGGGTGGCGGACCATCATTTGTATCGGGCTCGTTATCATTCAGGCTTATTTGATCCAGAACGGGTGGCAGACCATCATTTGTATCGGGCTCGTTATCATTCATAGTGAGCTCGTAATCATTCAGGCTTATTTGATCATGAACTGGTGGCGAACCATTATTTGTATCGGGCTCGTTATCATTCGCAGTGAGCTTGTTTTCCTTCAAAAGTCCACCTCGCCTTCGCCTCCTTGTATAAGTACGCACTCCGGTGTTAGCATCGGGCTCGTGACCATCATTCACACGGAGCTCGTTCTCTATTAGGTCGGGTTCATCATTTGCATCGGGCTCGTTCTCTATTAAATAAATTAATAAATTAGAACATTAAGCGAAAAAATCTCAATTACGTAGCTAAAGAAGCCAAATAACGTAACATCTAGAATTCTCACCATAACGTGAAGATCTCATTTTATTCTCCATCAGATGATTTTTTCTCTGTTTCCACTATCTTAAGCACTTTACATAATTCGATTTGCTTTTGAAGTCACGCGTCGCACTTGGTCTTCCCCGAGAAACGTGTTTCAAGGATATCCTATTATTTATATTTTTTTATATAAATTATCAATTCCGAACCTCTTGGGGGCAGTGGTCGGGGCGGTGATCGTGAACCTCATTGAAAAATATGAGGACTGTGACAGACTTCCCTATGTCTGAAACACCTGTTGACAGCCGATTGTAAGGCCTCCATACAATCTAAGATATACAACCATAGAATTAAAAGATATTTAACACATCAATTAAATCATTTTAATTAACTAAACTACGGAATCAAAACAAAATTAAAAGAGAAGAGTACTCACATCCTCATCCGATATTTCTTCGAGTAGAGGCCTTCAATTTGTCTTGTTGTGTTTTCTACTTAAAGGAGGCACCAAATGCCTCATCCAGCCCCAAAAAGTTGGGAACTCCAAAGGTAGATTGTTTTCCGGGATGACTTGCGCCCTGAGCTTCAGAATATGCTAAAATATAGATATTTAGGAAAAAAAAATTAACAAATCAATTGAAGATAAAAAAAAATTTAACAGAAAGTGAAAGACATTAAGGTTAAAATGATTCAACTGAAGAAAAGAAAAAGTTGTTTTTACCATCAAGGGAGTCACAAATCCATTCATGGTCCCTCTGCGCAATGAATCATGGAAATGCGCCAAAACGGCAGCACCCCATGCATACTTGTCAATCCCGTCCAGATCGTCAAGAATATGCAAATATATGAATGGAATATTTGTATTGGTATTGTCAGGAAAGAGCACTTTATGCATCAAAAATAGTAAATATGCCCTTATGTATTGTCCAAGTGCCCACCCTTCAAACCCTTCAGGTACTTCCTGACACTCTTTCAGTTCAATTGAAGTAACTAAGAAATTGTTTTCCTTTTTGGCAGCCTCATTGTCAAATGGCTTACCCATAAGCTCTAAATGTAATTCTAATATATCTAGGTTTTTAGTTGTTACATTTACTAGACTAGATGAGTGATAGGATTTTCCTATAAATACAGCAGCATGATTGACATGCTATATGGCCATTCAAGCACTGATTCACTGGGTGGGCTTGAAATTATTTACAAGTCCACCAAAAATAGGAAAATATAACAAAGATTTAGCATTTTTAAAGGCAATAACGGACTGCTATAATGAGAAAGATGGATGCTTCTATTTTAATGGTATTCCATTTGTATACTCTCTCATGGACATTTACTACATCACATGTTTGCCAATAGACGGTGAACCTATAACAACTAAAAACTGAGATATATTGGAATTACATTTAGAGCTTATGGGTAAGCCATTTGACAAGGAGGCTGCCGAAAAGGAAAACAACTTCTCAGTTACTTCAATTGAATTGAAAGAGTATCAGGAAGTACCTGAAGGGGTTGAAAGGAGAGCACTTGGACTATACATTCGGGCATATTTACTATTTTTGATGCATAAAGTGCTCTTTCCTGACAATACCAATATAAATATTCCATTCATATATTTACATATTCTTGACGATCTGGACGGGATTGACAAGTATGCATGGGGTGCTGCCGTTTTGGCGCATTTCCATGATTCATTGCGCAGAGGAACCATGAATGGATTTGTGACTCCCTTGATGGTAAAAACAACTTTTTATTTTCTTCAGTTGAATCATTTTAACCTTAATGTCTTTCACTTTCTGTTGAATTTTTTTTATCTTCAATTGATTTGTTAATTTTTTTTCCTAAATATCTATATTTTAGCATATTCTGAAGCTCAGGGCGCAAGTCATCCCGGAAAACAATCTCCCTTTGGAGTTCCCAACTTTTTGGGGCTGGATGAGGCATTTGGTGCCTCCTTTAAGTAGAAAACACAACAAGACAAATTGAAGGCCTCTACTCGAAGAAATATCGGATGAGGATGTGAGTACTCTTCTCTTTTAATTTTGTTTTGATTCCGTAGTTTAGTTAATTAAAATGATTTAATTGATGTGTTAAATATCTTTTAATTCTATGGTTGTATATCTTAGATTGTATGGAGGCCTTACAATCGGCTGTCAACAGGTGTTTCAGACATAGGGAAGTCTGTCACAGTCCTCATATTTTTCAATGAGGTTCACGATCACCGCCCCGACCACTGCCCCCATGAGGTTCGGAATTGATAATTTGTATAAAAAAATATAAATAATAGGATATCCTTGAAACACGTTTCTCGGGGAAGACCAAATGCGACGCGTGACTTCAAAAGCAAATCGAATTATGTAAAGTGCTTAAGATAGTGGAAACAGAGAAAAAATCATCTGATGGAGAATAAAATGAGATCTTCACGTTATGGTGAGAATTCTAGATGTTACGTTATTTGGCTTCTTTAGCTACGTAATTGAGATTTTTTCGCTTAATGTTCTAATTTATTAATTCATTTAATAGAGAACGAGCTCCGTGTGAATGATGGTCACGAGCCCGATGCTAACACCGGAGTGCGTACTTATACAAGGAGGCGAAGGCGAGGTGGACTTTTGAAGGAAAACAAGCTCACTGTGAATGATAACGAGCCCGATACAAATAATGGTCCGCCACCAGTTCATGATCAAATAAGCCTGAATGATTACGAGCTCACTGTGAATGATAATGAGCCCGATACAAATGATGGTCTGCCACCCGTTCTGGATCAAATAAGCCTGAATGATAACGAGCCCGATACAAATGATGGTCCGCCACCCATTCATGATCAAATAAGCCTGAATGATAACGAGCCCGATACATATGATGGTCCGCCACACGTTCTTAATCAAATAAGACGTATACTTAAAATTGGGAAGAGAAGAAGGCTTGAAATTGAGGGACTCGGTCCTGTAACAGTTTATAGAAGAATTAGGAGACTTAGAGATTTATACACACCATAGTCTATTGATTTTTGGCTTTCTTGTATTACACAAATTAGTTTTATTCGATTTTTGGCTTTCTTGTATTACACAAATTAGTTTTATTTGATTTTTGGCTTTCTTGTATTACACAAATCATCTGATGAGCAGTTTTATTTGATTTTTGGCTTTCTTATATTACACAAATTAGTTTTATTTCCCATCCAATATGTGATATAAACCTTAGGTGATTTAAAAAATATTTTTTCTATGAAATGAGCTATTTCAGTTAAGGTTAGTCATGATAATTCTTTTGATAAAACCTTTTTTACTAGATAAAATATTCTATTATAGAAAAAAACTTGATTTTGAAATTTTTTGAATATACACTGGAGGCATTGGGCGTGTGTAGCAGGATTAAAACTAGGTTTGTATTGGGCGTTTTGGGAATGCATACGATCCATAGACCACAACACAATTAACGAGTGAGATTCATCTTTAATATTTTTCAAATGAGTAGCAAAGAAACAGGTATATTGCTTTTTGAATTCTTGTTTGATTGACGTAGTCTCCAAGGGAAGCATACTCTGGATGAAGTATCTACTCTTTATCTTCATAATTTATTCGGGTAATTATTATTCAGAAATATAGGTAAATAAGTTATAATTTTTTTCTTTAAAGCTGAAAATAGAGGACGATGATGAAATTGATGCACTACTGCATCAGATTGGAGGGACAAATGCATAACAAGCAGAGACAGGCCACAAGAAGGCTTGTGGGTTGTCATAGTCCCCCAAGAATAACTTTAGCTGCAGGTTCAATAGTGTAATACTTGATGTTTGATCTGTTATGTCATTTGATTATTAATACATAATTTTCATGTCAAAATCTAGCTCATACTTTTTTGTCTGATTATGAATACTTATTATTAAAAGTTAATTACGTACTATATATATATACTTATACTTTTGCGCGGCTGAAAATTCAATAATATAATAATTGATGTTTGATCTGTTATGTCATTTAATTATTAATAAATAATTTTCATGTCAAAACCTAGCTCACACTTTTTTGTCCGAGTATGAATACTTATGAGTAAAAGTTAATTTCATACTCACTTAACCATTATGACTTAATAATTACTCCCTCAATCCAAAATTATTAATATTTTGAAATTAATAATAATAATAATAAGAGATTTTTGCACATCAACCTCAAAAAAAGTTTCATTTTTGCACTTTCCCTCTTTAAATTAAAAAACATGACGGTGCCCCCCTAAAGGTAGAAAAAATGAGTGCACTTTGCACCCTGAACATTTCTAAGTAATTTTCAAAGATAAAAACGTCAATCAGGGGATTTTGTGCAATAACAAAAAACTTTTAGAGGGTTAGTGCACAAAATTTTAAAATATCCAAATGTGACTTGTAATTTGAAAAAAAAATAGTTATATTTATGTATGAAAATTCAAATAGTTTTTTTAACAAAATTTTCTTTAGTTCTAATTATTTACTTATTTATTTACAAAAAAATCATCTCTATACTAAAAATATTTTAATCAAATCAAATAAGTTTGGAAGTAAAACAATTAAAATAAAAAAATATGTGATAAGACTAAAATTAAATTACGATGTGATTATTAAGGTAAGGAATTCTATGAAAATGTGTTTTGAAATGTTATTATTCTAATAACTTGAATAATAATATTTTGTGCATTTAATTAGCCCTTCAAAAGATTAAAAATATTGCACTAAACCCCAAATTTACATTTTTACCCTTTGAAATCCAATAAATTATTGTTCAGGGAGCAAAGTGCACTCATTTATCAACTTCTAGGGGGTATTGTCATGTTTTTTCAATCATAAGGAGGAAAGTGCGAAAATAAAACTTTTCTAGAGAATAACGTGCAAAAATCATAATAATAATAGGTCCCCTTTGTCGTCAAAGATAGTGTGTACTGTGCCCCTCCATTTCCAGTAATTACACATCTACAACAAATGATTAGTAAATAACAAAATAGTCCCAAAAAATTGAGTTGTAAAGTTGAGCTGGGCGTTCGGGTCGGATTTTTTTGGACCCGTTCCGTCCCAATTGGGTATTTTCTGTTTGGGACAGAAAAACGAGTTTGTTGATATTTTGGGTTCGGAAATACGAACTCGAAATATATTATCCAATTGGGTTTCGAGTATCATGTTTACACCTAAACTGATATTTCGGGACCCGTTCGAGTATTGAGTAAAAATAAAATTTCCTCAAATTTAATTATATTTATGTCTATTGTAACTTTTAATTTGATTGTGATTATTTATATGCTTGGAGTTTGATTGTAATATTGTTTAATGTTGAAGAGTTAAGAATTTTATGTTGTGTAGTTTAGGAATCCTTGATTGTAATATTATTGAAGATTTGAGACGTTTGTGATGTATTTGTTTTGAAGTTATTGTATAAAACTTAATTTTCGAATTCATTTATTTGATAACAAAGGGAAAAAAGGTAAAATTTCGGGTACCAAATACCCGAAATACTAAAAAAATTCAGGTACCCGTTAGATCGAATCGGGTTTTGAATGTTAAAATTCAATACCCGCCACATCGGATACCCCAAAATACCCAAAACACTAAATACTCGACCCTCGTCCAGCCCTAATATTGTAAAGAGTCGAAGAACTACAGTTGCTACAATAAATAGTTAAAAAGGATTTGAAAAACAAAGCACTCATCTCAAAATATTAAGAACACTAAACTAAAAGTTTGAATCCGCAATTAAATGATGAACAAACCTCAAGAATAAGAATACGTATCCAGCACTTCCTTCAATGTAGCAGTCCCGTAAATATTGCTTCCCCATTATGCAAATATTGTTTACGTATCCTGCAGAAATCACAATTTCAGATGAATAAAAGTAATGTATTTTATATGCACATTAACATTAAATAAAAACGATGTTTAAGTTTGTATGCATTAGAATATAATTTAAAATTCCTTTTTTTTGTTGTTAATAATTTTGGACAGATTTGCTGGGGACGAGATATATTTCGAAGAAATATTTGATAAGGATGTTAATGATTTAAAAGAAAAGGAGAGAAAGCATAAAAAGAGTAGAAAGGGCAAGGATAGGCGTAAGAGGAATGAAAGTGATAGTGATGGGTCTGGATCATATAGTTTAGAAGAGAATAGAAGATCAAGGGACAGGGGCAGGAATCGTAGAAGACGTAGTGATTCCAAGAAGTCAAAAGTCTCAGGTATGTATTTATGTATGTCCATCTTTATCTTTATTTGTAAGTTTTAAATTTACTTTTAGATGAATCTTATGGTGTTTTAATGTGATAGAAGGAGAAGCCATTATTCGAAGTGGATTCCGAAGGAAAAAAGTAATAAGTATAATAATGAATGATAGAGAGAAAGAAATAAAAATCTATGTATCGAAAAATTATGTGAGGTCACTTCAGTGTAATTATGACATTGTATCGTAATCAATGATTGGTTTAGTGGAAGAGACCAATCACTACAGATGAGCGGACTTATGTTTGAATTTCTATTAGGAGATACACTATAAGAAAAATGAATTTTAGTAACAAAATATTAAATAACATTGTTGAAATTGTCACTTTTTGCATACATTTAGTGATAAGAATATTAGTTTTGTCACAATAATAATAGTGACAAGTGCAATAGTGACAAAATATATTTTTAAGTTGTCACTAATGGCTATTAGTGATAAATTTATGGAACTTAAGTTGACAATTAGTGACACCCTTTCAGTGACAACCTAGTGACAATAAATATTGTCACTATAATTTAGTGATAACTTTTTAGTTGTCACTATTGGGGTATCACTAAATGTCAATAGTGACAACTTTTTCACATTTCTTGTCACTAGTGTGTCTATATACATTAATTTAGTGACAATATTAAAAATCTTGTCACTTTGTGATTTACCATTTTGTCACAAAAATTTTAATTTTTTGTAGTGATATTACTACTTTATATGTTAGACGCGCCTCGAAATGAATTAAACCATTGGGACTCCAAAAAAAGAAAAAATAATATCTTTAAACTGTCAATATATTAAAGTTCTAGAGAAATTATTCACAATTATGGACCTGTTTGTTTGATATTTGAGAAAGTAGATTGGAAAAGTAGTGAATGTTTGTGAAATAATCTCAATTGGCATAATTTTATTTATTTTGGATTTTGAAATAGTGGTTTGAGAAATAAAGTAGTTATAGGTTATTTTTGAAAGAGTTAAATTATAGGTGTAAGACTTTATGTCAAATCATGTTTGTCATTTAAGATAAATTGTGCAAGAGATATGTTACTTTATGTCAAATCAAGGTAGAGTTTGTATAGATTTTATTTAGAGATAAAAACATTATTGTTTGTTTGACTTTTGAAAGAATAGTTTGAGAAAATTAAGAGATGAAAATTTATTTAGAAAATAGAAACTATGTTTGTTTGGCATTTCCCAAACACAGATTTTTTTGAGAAACACCAAACAAGCAGATCCTACGAGTTTCTTATCAAAATGTTTGATCTATTATAAACATTACTTAAGTTTTACTTAATATAAATAAACAAAGTACATATTTTCTTAAAGAAAATGTGAATTATATTACATTACAAGAAATTGAGCTTAAGTGGCAAAAAAATTACTCCCTCTGTCCCAATTTATCTGTCCTTTAAGAGAATTTTTTTTGTCTCAAATTATTTGTCATTTTAGAATTTCAATGCACTATTAAATACAAATTTTTCTATTCTGCCCTTATTTAATGCATCTAAAAGATAGAGAGAGAATAAGAGAGAAAGTAAGAGAGAGAGAGGGTAAAGTATAAATAGTTAATGGTGAGATAAAATAAAGAATAAGGATATTTTAGGAATATAATTTATTTTTTCCCTAAAATTGAGGTTATTTAGTAGGTGCATTAATATGTATGAAAACATATAAAATGACAAATAAATTGGTACAGAGAGAGTAAGTGATAATACGAAAGTTGTCACTTTTTTATGCATTTAGTGATAAAAATATTAATGTTGTCATAATTATAATAATAATGATGACAAATGCAATAGTGACAAAATATGTTTCAAAGTTGTCACTAATAGCTATATTAATTACAAATATATGGTGATTTAATTTATCACTATTAACAATTAACGACATCCTTTTAATAACAACCTAGTGGCAATATTTACTATGGTTTAGTTTTAGTGACAATTTTTTTGTTGTCACTTTTGGGGCATCGCTAAATATCAATAATGACAATTTTTTTACAATTATTGTTACTAGTGTGTTTATGAAAACTATTTTAGTGACAATATTTAAGTTCTTGTCACTTAACATATATATAAAAAGTGATAATTTTAACATTGTCACATAAAATTTTATTATAATGTTATGACATCATAATATTGATTGGTTATACTGATCAAATTACACTTAATATGATAATTATAATAGATAAATACCTAAGAAACTAGTTTGTAGTCCTTTAGCTTTAGTAATTTAGAGTCTGTAAACGGTTTTGCCCCTCTTCTTGTTAAGGCTATATAAAAGGGTTTTTGTTTTTTTCGGGTTTGGTTTTACAGATTGAATTAAATACAATTAATTACCTGTTTCCCAAAAAGATTTCTTTTTCTTATCCAATCTCATATACACGATTATGTTCAGACCATTCAACTATTAACATTACAATCTATATTTTGGAGAATATTGCATCTTGGATTTTTTCTTTTTATTTTCCTTGCATAAGGTTTCGGATTGATTCCTTCCAAGGAATGTAATCCAAGGGAAACACATAATATAATTTTAATGAAACCTCATGAGCCTTTATCCAGTAATATTTTTTGTCCTTTTCTTGGTATCTTTTACTCAATCACATAGCAGTATTTATTTTTAAATTAATATTTATAGCGACAAAATAGTCAATGACAAAGTGACAGAATTTAAATTTTGTTACTGAAATAATGTATATAGATACACTAGCGACAAGAAATGTGAAAAAGTTATGACTATTGACATTTAGTGATACCATAAATGTGAGAACTAAAAAGTTGTCACTAAATTATAGTGATAATATTTATTTTCACTAAGTTTATATTTGTGATAAATGCAAATCTAATAAATATGCATGGTGAATGGGGTTGTATTTTGTTGAATCAAATTTATTTAGATGTATTAAGAAACTTTGAAAAGTCCACTTTTGACGAACTTATGTACTTGGGAATATTTTGAACTTACATGACCATGAAATCATGCATTTTAATGTTTCTGTTGAACTTTTAGTATTACTAGAAAAGTGCACGTACGTTGTACGTGTCTAATTTTAATTTCATGTGTATTTTTTGTAAATTAAAGTAAAATTAGTTATTTTAATGTCATAGAATATCATTTATTTATGACTAATCAATTTATTTTTTAAGAAATTTATTTTTGTTAATTATTATTGATTTATAAAAAAAATGATGACTTTGAATAGTTCTAATAAATTCTAAAATAAAGACTGATTTTACATCTTATAAAATTGATTATAAAATAAGATCATAAGAACATTATTTAGTTCATTCCATCATAATATTTTTCATGTCAAGTTCATCCGTTATTCACCGATGACATATGCTTCATCCGTTTCTTCATAAATTTCACCCGAGCTTTCATCTATTTCACAAATATTTTTTCTTACTGGTTTAACCAGTTTTTTAACCAACTCCACTAATGTTTACCAATTTCACCCGAAGTTTCATCGATTCATATGTTATTTTTTTTTATCGATTATAACATTTTTCATTGTTTTTCCCTTTTTCGTCGATCTTTTTTCCAATTTAAATAATTTTCTTCCGATTCCACCTCGTTTTCGTTGGTTAAAGTTTAACTTAATTTCACCTATTTTACTTATTTCATATGTTATTCACCTACATTTTTCATTAATTAAACATGTTTTCACTGATTTCAAGTTTTTTTGACTGATTTTATCCGTTTCTTCACAAATTTTACCCAAACTTTCATCGATTCATATGTTCTCACTATTTAAACTTTTTTTTACCGGTTTATTTTATTTTAGCAGTTTATCCCTTTTTTTATCGGTTATAATATTTTTCTTTGTTTCTCATTTTTGGTCGATTTCTTTTGTTTTATTTCTTCAGTTTAAACCATTTTTCTACCGATTTCACCAATTAAACTCATTTTTAACTGTTTTCCATTTTAACCTTTTTTCATGTTTTTAAACTAATTCCACATGTTATTCACCTGATTTTTTTATTTATTAAAAAAATATATATTCTTACCAACTTTACGTTTATGACCATTTTACCCTTTTTTTCACCGGATTTACCCAATTTGATTGGATTTCACTGGTTTCATCATTTTTCTTAGAAATTTCATTCGAATTAATTTTCATCGATTTCACATATTTTAACCCGTTTATTTTAACCGATTTTACCAGATTTTATCCATTTTCACAAATTTTACCCCATTTTTTTTATCGATTTAAAATGTATTTAGGATTTCACATGCATTTTTTTCACCCGTTTAAAGTGCACATATATATGTTGTACGCGTCTATTTAATTTAGTGGTATTTTGATGTAAATCAGAGTAAAATTAACACCATTATGTCATAAAATATCACAATAATAATAATGAATGTTATTCAATTTATTAACTTCATCAAGGGTATTTTCATCGGTTTCTTTAGTTTTTTGGGTTTAAACTATTTTTCTAATGGTTTGACTTTGTTTTTGTTGGTTCAACTTTTTTCATTTTATTGATTTTACTCATTTGTACCATTTTAACCAATTTTCGCATGTTTTCACCGACTTTAGCCTTTTTTTCAATGATTTTACGCGGTTTTTACATCATTATTTTTTATTTAATTTCATCGATTCAAAGATGTCATCCATTTTTTTCGCTAATTTCACTTGTATTTTCATTATTTCACCTGTATTTACTGAATTTTCAACTCAAATAAGTATACATCTTCAATTACTTTAAGTATATCTCAAATTATTTCACTTACCTTATCATTTGGTCCTGTTTCGTGATGATACTCTGTTATTTGTCCGTCAAATGCTATAGAGTTGGTGATGAATGATGCTATTAATTTTAACTTGAATGACTATATATTTTATTCCTAAAAGTGTACCATTGTGTGTTTAGAGTTAAACTTGGGTGACTAAATATGCATTTTTTCTCTCTAATTTGATATGCTTTTGTTTTTCTTCCATATTCGTGGTGCTTGGTTAGGAGGAAAGGAAGTTACAAATTTCCTTCAAATATTTTCCTATCAAATTTTTGATGAGAAAATTTAAGGAAAATTCATCTCTAATTATATTTTATTAAATACTTAACAACTTGAATAAGGGCATTTTTGTCTTCACAAAAAAAGAAAAAAACTTAAAATATTCACACTTTTAGTAGTAATAATAAATAATAATAATATATAATATATATAGATATAGATATAGATATAGATATAGATAATTATATTTTATTAAATACTTAACAACTTGAATAAGGCAATTTTTGTCTTCACAAAAAAAGAAAAAAACTTAAAATATTCACACTTTTAGTAGTAGTATAGATATAGATATAGATATAGATATAGATATAGAATAGATTTGGTAGACTACTTTACATAAGAGAAATTTGGAAGTCATTATAAAGATTCTGTGATGTGTTTTTTTGCGTATAAATTACTTTATTAAATTACAATAATACATACTTTACAAAAACACTCCTATTTTACCGAAAAAATTGACAGTTACCCCTTATTTTTTTTGTATCCAAAAGGAGGCAAAACAATGCCTATGATTTTACAAGTGTTTCAAGGACGTCTGGTGACTCTTCAAACCAATGCAAACCTTCACCCAAATCATGACCAAGTTTTGCCAGAGCATCTGCCATCGAATTAGCCGATCTTCTAATGTGTCGAAGGACCACATTTTATGGTTTAGCAATCAAATTCCTGCAGTCCTCTAAGATGAACTTCAATGGGTGGTCCCTTGTGTCAGTCTTCTTGATAAAGTTGTAAATGACTTCAGGACCTTATCTTAAGTGCCCTTTGAACAATGTATGAAAATATTTAGTAGATGCAACTAGTGAGTGTGTGAAATCCCTAAGACCCCTAACACTTATTTATAGTGTGTTCATGAGACCTTAATTGTCAAAAATATCAAGAGCCATATAATGGCACATTAAGGGGAATTATTTCACTTTATTTCACAATCAATTTTGATTGTTACAAAATTTATTTTATTTGATACTTTAAAAACATAACTTTGAAAAGAGGCAACAACATGTTCACTTATAATATTAAAATTTACCGGTTATGAATTGGAAGTAATTGGTGAGGAAAACTAGCAAAAAATTCATTTTTGGCACTACAGAACCAAGCTTTTTTCAATTTTGGTATTAATTCTAACTAGCGTTTTCAACTTTGACACTTCAGTGTCAAAGAAGTGCCAAAATTGAAAATTCCGGTCAGAATTGGTACACAAATTAGTACTATGGTATTAAAATTGAAAAACGCCTAGTTGTATAGTGCCAAAAATAAATTTTTGCTTAACATAAACCATCAACTAAAGTTAGCATAATACCCCTATAATCCAAGTAATTATAGGATCACAAGAATTGTCCCAGATTTCTTTTACAAAACAAAAAAATAAATGTCTCTTGCATTATAAGTCATCGTCAACCAAAAAGTTCTACAAAAGCAAGATTCGTATCAATTGAGTGCACGTTAACACTTAGTTCCCAATCAATTTCTTACATCGTGCAACCATTCCGCCATTTATTTGCTGCTGTAAATAATTCAAAATGATGAGACATCTACAAGAAAAAGCATTTCAAATTATGTCTACAATATGGTAACTCGAAACAGTAAAACACAAATTGGCATGTACGTATCAATTTCACAGCATATAGGTCTGTTTATTTGGTGTTTGGGAAAGTAGTTTGAAAGAGTAGTTGATGTTTGTGAAATAATTTTGATTTGCGTAATATTATTTGTTTGAGTTCTGAGAAAGTGGTTTGAGAAATAAAGTAGGTATAGGTCGTTATTATTGGAAGAGTGAGATTGTAGATATAAGATGTGTAAGACTTTATGTCAAATCATGTTTGTTATGTGAGATAAATTGTGTAAGAGATATGTTGTTTTATGTCAAATTAGAGTAGAGTTTGTATAGGTTTTGTTTAAAAACAAAAAGATTGGTTTTTGTTTGGCTTTTAATATAGTTTGAGAAAATTAAGAGATGAAAAAATTATTTCAGAAAGTAGAAACCATGTTTGTTTGACAATTCTGAAATACAATTTTTTTTGAAAAAATACCAAACAAACATGCCCATTCCACCGTGAATAAAAAATAAACATACTATTCAATAATGCAATTTTAAGCCGAAAGAAAGGTCAACTATCACTACAAGAAAAATAGATTTTAGTGATAAAATATTAAGTGATATTGTTGAAATTGTCATTTATATATTTATTTACTTACCAAAATATTAATTTTGTCACAATAATAATAGTGACAAGTACAATAGTGACAAAATATAATTTTAATTGTCACTAATGGCTATTAATGACAAGTGTGTGGAACTTAAAGTGTCACTATTAACATTAATAATTAGTGACACCCTTTTGCAACTCCTTTCAATACTTTCAATCTCTTGGGCCCTAGACATTTAGAAAAAAGTCAACAATAAATTTGAATTACAATTAATGGTCAAAATGTTCAATAATGACGTGGCATTGAAATTTAGAAAAAATAAACATATGTTAAATTATATAATAACCCTTTAATTAATATGTTTAAAAAGACTCTATAATCTCTTATTAATTGCAGATCTCTTTCCAAAAATTAAAATCAAGGGAATTGCACTTTCCACACTGAATTTTTGCCCACTTTATACATTTCGTACCAAACTTTCAAAAAGACACATTTCGTACAAAAGTTGGACAATGTTTTTTACATTTCATTCGGCCGTTAGTTTTTGGATGAAAAAGGTCACGTGTCCGTTTAAGTCACCATTTTTATCTCTTCAGTGTATATTTGCAATTGGGCAAAAAATACCTAAAAAGGTAATTGTGAAGAGGTAATTGCAATTCTTGCCGCCACCAATTCCTCTCTCTTCACCTCCGGCATCACAACCACCGCCCAACTCTTCCCCACTTGATGAAAACAGATCTTTATATGAGCGAAGTAGTTGGACTTGTAAGAAGTATTGAGACTAACTTTGAAAAATCATGTGAAAGGCACATGTATATTTTCCTTCGAACAAAAATTAAATAAAACTATTTGGGGCGGTAAAGTGCTTAATTGTACATTGGGAGGTAAAGTGCCACAATATGTAACTTTGGGGGATAAGATTTTTGTCAATTTTTTAAAGTGAATTTCCATAAATCTTATGGAAGTTTTTGTCAATTTTTTTTTAAAAAAATAGGGGCTTTATTGCAAAATTTTAAAGCTACGCGGGGTTATTGATAATCTTTTAAGTTAAGGGGACATTTTTTCATCATTTGATGGGGTAAAATTATAATTTCGAATTGAGAGGGATATTTTTCGGTAATAATAAAAAAGTACAGGGCTAATAAAAATAAACAAAACTTTTTTTTCAGTTAGGCAAGACTCAAGGGGTGGTGTTGAATTTCACTCATTAAAAAGGATAAATTAGTCTTGAAGAAAATAAATTATTTTTGACTTAAATTTTAAGGGGGCACATGTCACCAAGATAAATGATATCTCATATACTCTTCATCCCTCAAAATCTCATTTTAGATGGACCGATGAAACATATATCTCAAAAGAAAAATTTATGGTAGAGTTTGCAACTTTATCAGAGTAAATACTCCTGTTTAGCATATCACAAGTTTTAGGCATCATTTTATTTCATTTCACATTTTACAAAGTTCAATCTAGATAATTTTATAGTTGAATTCCTTCTTAAATTTAAATTTCTTATACACCAATATTTGCCTCATCTTGAAAATTAAAAATAGCAGTTTTCCCAAGCCAAATTCAGTCAAAGAACATAAAACTTTCTCCTAACTAGGGCTGAAAATCAAACCAAGCTACTCGATACTCGACTCGAGTTCGTTCGATATAAGCTCGTTTGAGTTCGGTTCGTCACACTAATCAAACAAGCTTGAACATCTTTTTTCGTTCGATAACTTTTGAAGCTCGGCTCGAGCTCGACTTGATAAGCTAAAAATTGAAAAAATACATGTAAAATATCAAGCTACTCGATACTCGGCTCGAGCTCGTTCGATAAAAGCTCGTTTGAGCTCGGCTTGATTGAAAATCAAACCAAGCTCAAACACAAAATTTCAAACTCGATAAAAATCAAACCAAGCTTAAACAGTGTGTCGTTCGATACTACTCGACTCGATTACAGCCCTACCCCTAACAATCAAATAATATTTCAACTATGTTTGGTGGGGTGCATCAGACCAAGGCAATAATGTAACACCAAAGCGACGCCCGAGAATCCAAGCAGCAAGCTATTTTTATTGAATCTCCTCCTAAAAAAGTTAATTTAATATCGTGTAAGTTAAAATGATATGGACAAATAGTACACTTAATCTTAACCAAAAGGCCAAGAAAGGTATGCTTAATTCAATTCTTAATTTCTCTTTTTGTATGTCTTTTGTCTATTTCCATTTACTTTGTCTTTTTGTATGAACTAGTTAGGCCGTGTTTGGTTTTCAAGAGATGGAATATTGAAGAGATATCCCGTTTAATTGGGCCAGTTTTGCAACTTGAAATTGGTCTAGCTTAAATTGGGTGTTAATTGGGTTATTTTTCTTGGGCCAGAGATAATTACGAATTTGATAATATGATTTTAGAAACTAAGATGCTCAATGTGATAAAATGACATTTTTGCCCCTACATTATACTACACAAAAATCAGCATATATATATATATGATATTTAATTTGGATGTTGAGATTGTTATTGTCTTATGATTGAATAGACGTTATCAAACTTGATTCAAGAATGAATTTTTTTTTTTTATAATCCAGGTGTCCCCTGGGCCCTCAGAATCCTTGCCCTAGAACTCTGAAGGATGTGTCTCCACCAAGTCTCGGGATCCCACCATACTGCTATATAAAGGGGTCATAACCACAAATGACCCTTAGACAGAACCGGGAAGAAGTGGTCGGACCAGGTCAAGGTTTACTCGAAATTGACACCATTAAATTTTCCAAAGTTTATAGAGCAAAAGACAAAAACATCCCCTATGCTTTATCTAACTCCCAAAAACTCCCCTATGTTATTTTAATTATCAAAAAACCCCCTTGTGTTTGATTTTAAATACCACACTCGACCCAAGTAATATATACTTATAATTTTATTTTTGACTTTTGATGGAATGACAAGATTACCCCTATGTGTTTTCAATGTGAGAATGAACATCGTTAACATTATGAGATGACAAACTCGAAGAACAATCATTATTATTGTCCCTTGTAGATATTCATCAAATTTATATCCAACTTTATCACAAATTTAGCAGCAATTGAACTATTCAATCTGGAGTTAAAAATTGCAGATTTCCTAGCTACCATTGTATATTAGAGGTGTAACTGAGGCGAGTGATGTCAAACGATACACTGTTCAAGCTTAGTATGAATTTTATCGAGTATGAAATTTTATATTTGAGCTTTTTGTGATAGTTAAACTAGCCGATCGAGCTCAAATGAGCTCTTATCGAATGAGCGCGAGCCAAGTATCGAGTAACTTCATATTTTACATATGTTTTACCAATTTTTAGCTTATAGAGTTGAGCTCGAGTTGGGCTTTAAAAGTTATTGAACGAAAAATTACTTTCAAACTTGTTTAATTTGTGTAACGAACCGAGCTTAAATGAGCTATTATCAAACGAGCTAGTGTCGCGTATCGAATATTGGATTTGATTTCAGACATATTGATAATGGAACAAAGTTGTCATGGTCTCTCTGTTAGCATATGTCCTCTTTGCTACAAGTCTAGAAACTGCATAACTATTTTTGTTTTTATTGATTCTTTATATATGATGAATGATGTAATAGTTAAAATCTTAATTTTCAAAACATGATATGTTTTATATTTATATTAATAATAATAATAAGAAGACTTAAAAATCTTCATTGGTAACAGCGACATCCCTAAAAATGATTGAACAATTAATTAAGTATATATGAATATGATGCTTAAAGACTATTGTTTCTTGAACAAGGATAAATGACGTAATGATGTTGGACTATCTATTATAGTATCTTGGAAAAATGTAGTTTACTCCCTATGAATATGATATTCTTAAATAAAAATTAGCCTTTAGAAAGGAATAAAAAATAATAAGACAATATTAAAAAAAATGTGTAATTCCCGGGAAATTAAAGGTCCCATCTTAAAGTGGAAACTAAAAGATTATTAAAGGGATGTATAGCACAACTATATGTTTCACAGAAGAAATTTTGAATTGAACAATATAATGTTTTCAATGAAAATGAACTTCGTTTCAAATTTCTTATTAGGCTGAACCTAAACCTATGCTCGAGAGATAGTTGTCCATATACTGATAAGGGATGTGTGGATTCTTGAGAAGAGAGCCGCGTGGAGCATGTATGAAGTGGTCAGATGCTTCTTCGATTCTTTTCCCTGGTGCAGCTGAGCCATCCTGGACTTGAACCATAGACCTCGCCCGTACCAATATTTTCCTAAAATTGCTTTTTACAAATAGCAATTCGCAAATAATGGAATAAGTAAATTCCCAAGACAAAGTGCAAAGTAAATAAACATTACTCATAAAATAAATCAATATATATAAACTAATTTCAACTACGTTTGGTGGGGTGCGCCAAGCCAATGCAATAGTGCAACACTAAGGCGACGCACTAGAGTCCAAGCATCAAGCTACTTTGATGGACTCTCCCCCTTAAAAAATTAATTTAATATCGTGTGGGTCAATGACTCACATAACATATATTAAACTGACAAAGAAATTACTACACTTGATCTTAGCCAAAACTTAGATGGGTATGATGATTTATTCCACCAAAAAAATGTGTAAGTGGACAGGAAATTGAAATCCTATTTTCTAGTAGAAATTAAGTGATTCTTAAGGCATAAATAGAGTTCAATCAAACACTTTAAACTGAAATTGAAATAGGCCGCTCAAACACTTTAAACTGAAATTGAAATAGGCCGCGCGAACGCTGGCCCCCATTACCACAAATTATGACGTAGACTCGACTACTTGAGCCAATCTTAGGCTAATGCCCATCCAACGTGCAATGGAAATCATCAACCTAGGCCATAGGTCTTCTGGATCACCCATTGACCCCGTCCAGGTAAGTACGTAACTTGTGCCCTTCATGCCCTTTTTATAGCTAATTTCTTATTGTTTGAGATTCATCTATCTGATGTGGGATTAATTAGAGTTCAGTTTTATCTATATGCCTATTGCTCATAAATTGTCAATGTTGTTGTAGCATAGTAGCTATCACTTACAAAGTTGAGGTTCAAGGACGTGACATTGATTGACAGAGCTAAGATCCCTGGATTAAAATGATTTTGATCATATGTTCAACTCCCACAAAAGTAGGTATTTGCTCTAGTTTATTACTAGTTTTCTTGTAGTTGTATATTATATATAAATCTTGGTACTTATCAATTGTTGAAATTATTTATAATATAATGATTGATTATTAATTTATTTTAAATTTTTTTTTGCTAAAAATCAATTTCATATAAATATTACAAAGTGCTTGAAATTCTTGTGTAATTTATACTTTGATTCGCTTCTATTGCTCATATATTATAGTGTCATTTAAAGTTAATTTATAATATTACTCTTTCACGAAATGTTTTTATTATGTAATACTTATGATAACTAATAATATTCCAAAAGTTAGGAGGAGAAGCTTTTATATAGATTTTAGAATTACTTGTTAGTCAAAATAAAATTTGAGTAAATAATAGTTTGATTTATCACTATGAAGCAAATAAGCAAACAAAATATGGTAGAGTTCGTGTCTTCTGTTTCTTGAAGTAAATACTCCTAGATAGAAAATCAAAATTGTTGAATTTCAATAAAAAATAATTCACTTCAAATTTCTTGTATACAAATTTTTGCCTCAAATTGAAAATTAAAAATAGCATTTGACAAATAATGGATTATTTAGAAAATTAGAAGCTAAATCTAATCAATGAGACTACAACTCTCACATCACAATACAAATGATATTTCAACTATGTTTGGTGGGGTTTGCCAAGCCAAGGCAATAGTGCAACACCAAGGCGACGCTCGAGAACCCAAGCAGCAAGCTACTTTGATGGACTCTCCCCCTAAAAAAATTAATTTAATATCGTGTGAGTCAATGACTCACATATCAGATATTAAACTGATAAGAACAGATACTACACTTGATCTTAGCCAAAAGGCCGAGAAAGGTATGCTTAATTCAATTCTAAATTTCTTCTTTTGTATGTTTTATGTCTATTTGATGTTACTTTGTGTTTTCAATGTGGGAATAAACATTATAAGATCAAAAGTTAGATGAAAAAAATCATTGTTGCCCCTTCAAGTTTTTATTCAAATTTATTCCAAATTCATGACAAGTTTGACAACAATTGAACTCTCCAATCTATACCCATTGTTTCTTAGCATGTCTTTGTGCAAAATTATTATCTACAAATGCAATTCAGTGTACTGCATTGCCCTTTTTTATTTTTATTTTTTAAAATTCATTCTTTAATTATCAAAAGAATGTGAATGATCCAATTAATGTTTCATTCTTTCTATATATTAGAAAAATGCAGAATTGACTTAAAATATTGTTACTGCTCTCTCTCTATCTATGCAGTTACTAGTTGATTGGTAACAACTACATATACCAAAATAGGACTGAATTGCTCAAGGTGGTTGGCCAAGTGGTAATAACTTGCGACTTTCAGAGACGAGACTCAAGTTTGAATCCTACTGGAGACATCACACCGTAGATGACTTATACCCTTTGCACTCTTCGGTCCGAACTGTAAATACATAGTCTAATAAATAGAAAAATAAAAAAAAAAGGACTGAATGTTTACACCAACTAAGATTACCCTTTCATACCAATATAGTCTAGATGATGCTCAACGAGGACAATTATTTCACTATTAAGGATATATGAGGTGAAGAGAGTATAATGATACTAATATATCTAGAGAAATTGTATTTTACTCCCTATGATATTCTTAATTAAAAAAAGTAACCTATAAAAAGTTTAAATACAATAGATAAAATAAAAAAATGGGAAAAAAATAAATAAAGGAACATACCCACAAGTGTTTTGGGAAACATGCACCGAACTCCCCCTAAGTTATTTATTTTACAAGGAATTCCCTTGTGTTTACATATTATTGCGCACTCTCCCCTTCACGGTAAAATAAATAACTCGGTTAGTTTTTGGTTGATTAAATACTATTTTTCTTAACCACAAATAATTTTTTTAATATAAAATCTAAAAAATATAAAAATAAAACAAGATGTATGTATTAAAATTAAAATAATAATTGAATTATTAATTAATTACAATATATATATATATATATATATATATATATATATATATATATATATATATATATATATATATATATATATATATATATATATATATATATATATATATATATATATATATATATATATATATAATACCGTTATCCCAGTTTCTACCCATCCCTCATTTTAACCACCACTCCCTCCCCCCCAAAAAAAATGAACTCAATGGTTATTGGATGGTACATGAGGAGTAATTCTATTTTTTGGGGGTAATTTGGTAATTATTAAATTGATGGAAATCAAATTTCACTCACATAAAATGCGAGTAAGAGACACTCTCCATTACTTCAAACGAAAAAAAAATTACTTGCAATAATTTGTAAAACACAAGAGTTTCTTGCCCAAAAAAAATAACAAACACAATGGAGTTCTTTGTAAGTTTTCCTGAACGTAGATGTTTAGGATGGATTTATTCCTCGAAATAATGTGTGATTGCACAAGAAATTCAAAATCCCCCATTCTCGTAGAATTTAAGTGATTCTTAAGGGGAAACAAAGTACAATCGATTTGCAAATGTTTCACACTAAAATTGGAAAGGGGCCGCGCGAACGCTGGCCCCCACTACCACAAATTATGACGTAGACTCGACTACTTGAATCGATCTTAGGCAAATGCCCATCCAAAGTGCAATGGAAGTCATCAACCTAGGCCATAGATCTTCTTGATCACCCATTGACCCCGTCCAGGTAAGTAAGTAACTTGTTGCCCTTCCAGCCCTTTTAATAGCTAATATCTTTTTGCTGTGATTCATCTATCTGATGATGTGGGATTAATTAGATTTCAATTTTATATATGTATATAACTTTTTTGCTAACAAATCAATTTCATGTAAATATTACAAAGTGCTTCAACTTCATATGTAATCAATACTTGGTTCACTTCTATTGCTCATAGATTCTAGTGAGTCAACAACATTATTATTTTAAGTTATAATTTTTCATATTACTCTTTCACGAAATGATCTTATTATATGACACTTATGAAAACCAAACACGTTCCAAAAATTAGGAGGAACTTTTATCTAGTGTATTTCATGTAGATTTTACGATCAAGTATTAATCAAAATAAAAGTTGAGTAAATAATATTTTGATATAGCACATTAATGAAGCAAGTTCCTCAAAATAAAAATTTATGACTTTATAAATTATTGAAAGTAAAATACCCCCCTAGAAAACACTATATACCAATTTTACTGGCATAATTTTATTTCACATCACATTTTGAAAATTTTCAAACTAGATAATAAAAATTGTCGATTTTAAATTCAAATTTCATATAAACCAATATTTGCCTCAAACTGAAAATTTGAAAGAGCAATTGACAAATAATGAAATAAATAAATTCTGAAGCCAAATTCAATCATCAAAGAGAATAAAATTTTCCCCTTGCAATACAAAAAATATTTCAACTATGATTGGTGGGGTGCGCCAGGCCAAGACAATAGTGCAACACCAAGGCAACGCTCGAGAGCCCAAGCAGCAAGCTACTTTGATGGACTCTCCCCCTAAAAAAATTAATTTAATATCGTGTGAGTCAATGACTCACATATCAGATATTAAACTGATAAGAACAGATACTACACTTGATCTTAGCCAAAAGGCCGAGAAAGGTATGCTTATTTCAATTCTTAATTTCTCATTTTGTATATCTTATGTCTATTGCCAGTTACTTTGTGTTTTCAATGTGGGATTGACCATTATGAGTTTTTCTCTTATTCTATTTCTACTGGCCTAAGAATGCATCATGAGAAAATATTTTACTCCATATGATATTCTTATTAAAAGAAGTTAACCTATAAAAAAATATAGAAAACAATAAGATAAAAATCAAAAAATAGGAAAAAAAATACCATACCCATCAGTATTTTGGGAAACCTACATCGAACCCCCCCTATATTATTTGTTTTACAAGAAATTCCCTGTGTATTCATAATGTTGCATCAACGTCGTTAGTACTTGTAGATTAAATATTATTTTTATCCTCCACACTTAATTTATTTACAAATATATCAAACTAATTTATCTTATTATATGACGATAATAAATAAAACAATATTTTATCTGAACAATATAATAATAAATCTTCATTATTTTTAGGGAATAATAATTTTTTTTATTAAAAAAAACAATATGTATGTACTATTAATTAAAATAATAACTGAATTATTAGTTATTTACCAAAAAAATTATGTAAAAGAAATACCTTTATCCCACCCCCAGCTAAACCTACCGAACCCCCATTTTAACATCCACCCACCACAAATTGAACCCAGTGGGTAGGGGTGATCCTTTGGGTCGGGTATTTTGGGTTCCTTCCCTACCCGATCGGGTATTTCTTATTTCTCATTTGAACGAAAAATGCGATGTTTGACATTTAGAGTCGGATATCCGATATCCAAAATATTTATTCGATTGAGTTTTCGGCATTGATTTATATCCGAATAGGTATTTCTGAACCCACCGTATTGAATAATTTTTTTTGGGCCAATCTATATTAAATAATTTAAATTTCTTGTATATATATATATATAAATTTTGGGTTACCCGAACCCGAAAAGGCAGGTACCCGAAAATTTTGGATGTCCATCTAAACATGACGGATTTTGGGTGTGAAAAATCAACACCTGTTGAGTCGATTACCCGACCCTCACCACCCCTAGCAGTGGGTGGTAGGGGAAAGACTAATTCTATTTTTTTTTTTTTTTGTAATTTCGTGCAACAATTTGTAAAACAAAATTAAATTTGTTGCAAAATGAATATATCACTAGAAAAAAAATTCGCATGTTCCAAAATATAGATGGGTAAAATGATTTTTCCCCCAAAAAAAATGCAATTGCACAGGAAATTGTTTCCTATAGAAATTGAGTGATTCTTAAGGAGAAACAAAGTACAATTAATTTTTTTTAATTAAAATTGGAAGAGGCCGCACGATCTCAAAAGAAAAATTTATGGTAGAGTTTGCGTCTTTATTAGAGTAAATACTCGTAGACAATTTTGTAGCATATCACAAGTTTTAGGCATCATTTTATTTCATTTCACATTTCACAAATTTCAATCTAGATAATTAAATAGTTGAATTCCTATCAAAATTAAATTTCAATTTAAATTTCTTATACCCCAATATTTACCTCATCTTGAAAATTAAAAATAGCAGTTAACAATAATGGAATAAGTAAATTCCCAAGCCAAATTCAATCAAATAACATAACTTCCCCCTAACAATACAAATAATAATTCAACTATGTTTGGTGGGGTGTGCCAGGCCAAGGCAATAGTGCAACACCAAGGCGACGCTGAGAGCCCAAGCAGCAAGCTACTTCGATGGACTTTCCCCCTAAAAAAATTAATTTAATATCGTGTGAATCAATGACTCACATATCAGATATTAAACTGATAAGAACAGATACTACACTTGATCTTAGCCAAAAGGCCGAGAAAGGTATGCTTAATTCGATTCTTAATTTCTCCTTTTGTATGTTTTATGTCTATTGGCAGTTACTTTGTGTTTTCAATGTGGGAATGACCATTATGAGTTTTTTTCTCTTATTCTACAAAAATGCAATAGAAGAGTTAAGTTTCCCCTTAAAAAAAAAAAATAGGAGTTAATTATATCTGTCCAAATATTATTTACATAATACCATTTATCATTGTATATAACAGATGAAGATTTTTTGTAAGTTTTTATCATATTATGCATTAAGATATATTTAAAAAATAAACTAGTTAGGCCTTGTTTGGTTTTGAAGAGATGGAATAGTGGAGAGATGGGCCAGTTGCGTAACTGGAAAAGGGTCTAGCTTAAATTGGGTGTAATTTGGTTATTTTTTTTGGGCCAGAGATAATATTAGATTAGGGCCAATTATATGTGATTCGTTAGAAAATCACAGGCCCAATGTGATAAAATAACAAGGGTAAATATCACTTTTGGTCTCTCTTATCATTAAGGTTTTACAGGTCCCTCTTATATTTTTTTTCCCACTTTAGTCCCTACTATGAATTATTTATTTCACTTTAGTCCCTACTATGAATTATATGTTTCACTTTAGTACTTATCAGGTGTTTCTGATAACACATGACATGCATATGAATATTTTTAGGGCATTTTCGTCTGTTCGCTATTGAGATCATTTGAGATACTGTTTAATTGGTGAGCAATTTTGGTATTTGAAGAAGATTTTGGGAGAAAACTTTAGTTTGGAACGAAATGGACGATTAAGTTGGACTGTAATGAAAGCCTAGTTTGGAAGAGATTAAATCTTTAGTTTTTTTTCAAATGATTAGAAAGACGAAAATATCCATGTTAGTTTACTTGAAATGACGAAATTGCCCTTATGAGCATATCACATGTTACCGGAACCGCCTTGGAACACCTGAAAAGGACTAAAGTGAAAAAATAATACATAGTAGGGACTAAACTGGGAAAAAAAATATAAGAGGAACCACTCTATAAAAAGTTAATGATAAGAGGGACCAAATGTGGTGTTTACCCAAATAACAATTTGCCCCTTCAATATACTACCCAAAAATCAGCAACGGAATATCCTTTTGGTCAAGGTTTACCCACAAGGCCACAATTGACACCATTAAATTTTCCATAGTTTATAATCTAAACTTGTCCTAATTAAATCTCTCCCCCTCAAATTGCATGATTGGCGGATGACCTTTGGAATGTTTGAGAGTCGGCTTGGCCTTTTATAGTTTTTCTCTAAGTATTTTTTCTCAATAAGCAAATATGGATTAAAACTTTCTATCTTTTCGGTCAAAAATATCGAAAAAATTCTGTAGTTTCTGTTTTTGAATCAATAAAACAAAAATAAGATATATTCCGAAACTGTATACTTGTTTTAAAAATTTCTCCTTTTTTTAATTGAGAAATTTTTTCTAATTTTTTTGAAATATTTTCGAAAACTTCTCGAAAACCATATTCAGCTGATCGAATGATCGAAACATACATTCGGAAAAAAAAATTTGATCCATGTAAACAAATAATATAAACACTCTACTATTTAGGCCTTGATTGGTGAGGAAAACTTAGTTGAGAACAGAATAAACATTATATCTAGATTGCACAACAAATTCTTGGAATTTGTTGTTTTTTCCCTTCAAATACTAGAGTTATTATATTATTTGATTTTCTGACCTCTTTCAATTTCCTCATAAAAATTCAAGATCCAATTACAACTTCTAACAACCTTGTTACATGTAAAGTTTGTTTAGTGAATGATTTACAAAACAAAAGAGTAATAGAATAATAATATAGTTTTAAGAATGTTATATTGTGACTAGAGAAATTTGCACTTTCCCCCTAAACTTTTTTTCAACCATTTTTTTGGCCAAAGAGTTCAGAGAGAATATGCAACACAAAAGTTTATGGTGAAAAGTGCAATGAAAGTGTAGGTTCATGGAGGGAAATGCAACTTTGATTTAAGTTAAGGGGGCAAAACTCAACTTTTTGCAATTAGTTATACATCAAAGTTAAAAAAGATATGTAAATTCGATAGAAAAATAAATACTTTAGGAAATATATAACAAATATAAATACAGTATATTATTTAATATAGGGAAATAAAAGCTTTAGGACAATATTAACAAATATAAAATAGATTTAAATACATTATATATTTAGACACTATAAAGTTAGAGATGAGTATAAAATTGAGCATACATTATATTTTCATGTTTAAAGTTCACCTTATAAATTTCACATTATATTATTCATCAAGTTCTTAATTTTTTTTTTAATTTTTTAAAAGAAGAAGTTTGACAATCTTTATTTGTGGATTTTATAGCTGATAATTATCTTTGAAGAATAAATAGGTGAACTTCTTAATTAAAGAAGCAAAAATTACACTTTCAATCAAAAAATTGGTTTCCCTGAAAGTCGATTTGTTCTTTTCCCCCCTGAACTTACCCTTGTTGTACCTTTTACGGGACTAATAATATAGGTTTATAGGAAGGAACGAAATGTTTCAAAATTTAGAGAATTCAATAAATTTCTACATATAAGTCTCAGTTGTTCTATATTCCCATAAAACTTAAGGGTCCGTAAATTTTACAGAATTGGAGGGTCTTCTGAAGTGCCCTCTGTTTTGTCACCTTATATAAAAGTTGGTTGTTTGAGGTCTTATTGTTTTAGAAATAATAGTAGGTTTAATTTTTAAAATATTGTTAGATTCTTTTTGGAGATAATAAAAAAGTAAGAGAAATATATAAAGATATATATAATTTCATGTTAAATCAAAAATTTTGGACTTTCTTGTGTTAAATTTTGAAACATAATCTTGTTGGTAATTTTTTTATTGTATCTTGTTATTTGAATAATTTTTAACCAATTAATTGTGAGTATGTTCAGTTAATTTTGTAGTAAAGACAACATAGCTGGAAAATTAATTTATTTATAGACTAATTCAAAGGAGGCAATGTGAAGCTGTGCGACGAATCATGGAGGTTGTTTTGGGGCCATGGAAAGTCTAGGACTGAATATGAATTGTTCGGTGATGTTCTTTTATTTGACAGTACCTACAAGTACAATACGTACAAATTTCAGCTTGTAATATTTTCTGGAGTTAATAATCATATAAGCACGTGCATTTTTGGAGCTGCTATTTTTTGCAATGAGACGACGGAGTCATATACTTGGTTGTTAAAAACGTTTCGTGAAATTTGGAAGAACAACATGCCGCGATGCGTGCCGCCATTTGTCGATTTCAATACACTATTAATTTATATTCTCTAAAACGACAAATAATTTGGGACAGAAGAAATAATTATTAAAACCTAATCAATGGTCAAGTGAGTACGAGATTAACTTTTAATCATAAGCATTCATACTCGGACAAAAAATGTCAGCTAGATTTTGCCATGGAAATTAGGCATCAATAATCAAATAACATAACAGATCAAACATCAATTATTACACCATTGAACAGGGCAAACAGCTGCGCTATATATATACTAAAATTATTCTTGGGGGGAATATGCAACCCACTGTCCTTCTTGTGATTTGTAAAAGACTTGTAAAAGACTATTAAAATTCAATTGTTGAATCAGCAAGAAGAAGAAATTGCACTAATTGTACTATTTTGACCAAATATAAGAGAACGTGTTAACTAACATCATATATTTGAAAAAATAGGAGAGCTTCAAGGAAGAAAAAACCCATTTTCATATATAGACTCATACCTAATAGAATGGAGCAGCATACACTACAAAACTTGAATCAAAGACCCAAAAATAGTAAAGAAGAGAAGAGAATCTGAAAATTAAAGGTAAATTTGCTTGTGAAATTACATGACTATGAGTGCGAGAATAGTAAGAAAAATTAAAATTCCACAAGAAGGTAGAAGAGAACAATATTTAGATGTTTTAGTAAATTAATATTCCATAGGTCAATGTCTTTAGGTATAAGTCAAACACGACTCGCCAATATGAGGATTAGTAGATCAGTCAAACTTCACCTCAAACTTGTAATATGGATTCTAACCTGAAATCAAAGATAGCTATGTCAGGTTAAATGCCGGTGGTGACCCGGCGATAACCCTCCGATGCTTAAGTAAGTATCGAGATTAGAAGAGAGATCGGACAGTATTTATTGCTTAGGTTATGCGTACCTTTTCTCTCATTTATGAGGGCTATTTATAGTTTTCCTAATGGATCACCGGGTCGAACCATGATTAGACATCTTGGTTCGGATACGGATCCCAAAGCCAAACGGGTCGTAATTGACGAACGGGTATCGATGACAAACAATGAGTGACTATTGATATAAACGATATCGACGATCGATATCCGAGATGCGCGCAGGTTTGGTTCGATTTCGAGAGCTTAATGCTCTCGAAGCATGATTGCAGTTAGTGTTATATAGTCGATTTTGCTAATTCATGGTCAACGATTGTAGTGACGAAGACTTGGTACATCACTTTCCATGTGTTTCTGAATATGAAGAAGATTAAAAAATACACAGCATGGTCATAAATCAAACTTGATAAGAAAATACTCAAAGAAATGACAAATGCAGCCAACCAAACTAAAGAATGAATACAAAAAAACTTACATATAACAAAACCAATAAAACAGGAGTTAATAAAAATATGAAATAGAAATAACTAAAAACTAAACCACAAAGTATTGTCCAAGCTAAATCTCTTTTAACCATATAAGAACAGCCCTTTCCTTGGCAAAACTTAAACCAATAATCGTTTAAAGAAAAGAAGATGCATCAATTTGAAAATAGAAAGAAATTCATAGTTTTTTGGAATCGAATTCTTACCAGAATCCAATTTCAGAGAAATTTGACTCAGACCAGTAGGGAAAATAAAAAAATTTGCAGTCCTTTCCCCAAACCCTAGGTCAGAGGAAAACGGAATGTATACCTACAAAACCAAAAAAAAATAGAAATTAGATCAATAAATTTTTAGTGAAATATATTACCACAAAACAAAAGCACCAAGTTAATAGGATACTAAATTATACAGAAAACTTGCTGCAAGAAACGAAGTAATTTACCCTGTAATTTGATGAAGTACATAACAATCAACTCACGAAGAAATAGAAAACGACAATTACTAATTAGACAAAACATAAATTGAAGCGCCATTAATTACCTTCCTTTTTGTGGCCGTAATCAGCATAGCCACCTCAAAACTTCGCACTGCCTCCTCCATCAAATTAAACCAAAACGTCACTTTTGTTCATCAAGGAGTCATGAATTTTCGTATGTAAATTGTGAGGGTATAATTGTTATTTTTCTTGTAAAATATGTTGTAAAAAGAACTCTGTATATGTATGTAGTAGCAAAACCAGTAGTTTCACAGCCACCACGGGTTGTACTGACGAGGCACTTTGATTTCCAAGAAAGAATGTAGCAGCATACATTGACCCCATAGCATTAAAAATGTCTTGCTCTGTATCCCTAAAATACAGAAAGAAAAAGAAAAGAAAAAATAAGTTAAGATCCTCCTAACATTAATTAATACATTTTGTTGCTTACAATTTAGAACCCAAATCCCAGAACATTGATCCAAAGACGAGAGCGAGGAAGATTGTGTACAACATTCTCACTGCAGTGTACAAAAGGGTAAGCTAGTCTATAGAAAATTACACGGGTGGGTAAATTGCTTCATTTTTTTTAAGGTTTAAAAATAAGTTTAAGTATATAGTGTTATAATGGAAGGTATTTTTTTCAAGTTTTAAAAATGTTAGATAGGCGGTGTGAATCTTTTATAAGAACATAGGGCGGTAAAGTGCATTTTTTTCAAATCATAGGTGGGTAAACTGTAAATTATGAATATCACATGAAGTAAATTGCTATTAACTGTAAATACAGCAAAACAAAGTAAACTCTGACCTGAAGAAGCTTGAAGATATAGAAAAACGAGTTTCTTTTTATAAGATATAGGTACGTTTTGGTTTAATTTTATTATAAAGATACTAAACTTTACAGGAAACCCAACTTTATATCTATATCTATTATCTTAAAATAGTTTATATTTAAGCATCATTTTCACTTTTTTTTTTTATTTTCAATTAGAATTTCAATATCCTCTATATATCCCAATGAAAATGCACTTTGTAACAACTAACTAATTTGATTTTGTACCCAAGGTGGTTGGGCCAAGTGGTAGTGACTAGCGACTCCCAGTGGCGAGACTCAAGTTCAAATTCTACTGGAGACAACATACTGAGGAGGACCTATACCCTTTGCACTCTTCGGTCCGAAGTATGAATACGCAGCCTATACATAAAAAAATATTTAATTTTGTAGGATGGGACTGATATTTTTTTCATGATTAGAAGAGACGTGAAATTGAAGAAGCTTACGATTATTCATTGTGACAGATGCGCAATGAATTTGATATCTATTACATTCTTGTTTGATGGACGTCGTCTCTAAGGGAAGCAAACTCCAGATGAGGTAATCTACTCTTTCTCTTCATAATTTATTCGAGTCGTTATTATTTTGGAATATAGGTAACTAAGTTTTAATTTTATTCTTTAAAGCTGAAAATGGAGGACGGGGATAAAATTGATGCGATGCTGCATCAAATTGGAGGACAAATGCTTAACAAACAAAGACATATCACAAGAAGAATTGTGGGTTGTCATAGTACCCCCAAGAATAACTTTATATATATATGCGCGGCTGCAAGTTCAATAGTGTAATAATTGATTTTTGATATGTTATGTCATTTGATTATTGATACCTAATTTTCATGTCAAAACCTAGTTGACACTTTTCTGTCCGATTATGAATGCTTATGATTAAAAGTTAATTTTGTACTCACTTGACCATTATGGCTTAATAATTACTCCCTCTGTTCCAAATTATTAATATTTTGAATTAATAATAATAATAATAATAATAGTAGGTCCCCATGGTGGTCCAAGATAGTGTAATGTGCCCCTCTATTTCCAGTAATTACACATCTACAACAAATGATTAGTAAATACCAAGATTCCCAAAAAATTGAATTGTAAGGCCATCTCGAATGGAGATGGTCGGGCTGGGGGTGGGGTCGGGCTGCGGAAGAGGAGGCGTCTCCATGGCCGTGCGGGCGCGGGGCGGCCTTCGGGCGGGGCGCAAAGCTCCGCGAGCCCCGCACCCGTCCTGGGGGTCGCGTGGCCGTGTTTGAGAAGACTTTAAAACATTCATCAATTAGCTCATAAGGACCACCATTGTATAACCATTCATCAACGGATGCTGCTTCCCAAATTGGATAAAAGTGCAAACCGATAGCTGCAGAAGTAGGAATAATGACACCTGAGATAATATTGTTTCCGTAAAGTAGAGATCCAGAAACAACCATCAATATCTACTGGAGGAGCGGCAATGAAGGCAATAATAACACAGAAGTTGCGGGTCAATAAGTTAGGGATCATCAAAACACCAAACCATCCAATGTAAAGACGATTTTCGGTACTACTTATCCAGTTACAGAAACGACCCCACAGGCTTTCGCTTTCGCGTCTCTCGAAATCGTGGGGAGTACTTCTTAATCATTTCTACAAACTTAAAGCCCTAATTCAAATTATTTTTTTATTAAATATCCTGGTTGATAATTTACAGAATCTCCATTACTAATCTTTCTTGACTCGAATTTCCATTAACTTTTGCTTCGACTGATTCTTCCTCGTTAATTAGATCTGCTTCTTCTTCACGTTTTACTCCATCATCATCGACCAAGTACTTTCCACACTTGGAGGCACTGTTATGTTCAATGAGAACCTCTGTTCGTGATCTTTTGGATAAGCGTCGTCTAACGTCATCATCTTCATCGTCCAAATCAAAAAGCAGTATACCTGTTTCTTTTCTACTCATTTGAAAAATATTGAAGACGAATCTCACTTGGTGAAAAATTAAAATACATGCTCCTACTTATTTGTGTTGTGGTCTATGGATCGTCTGCATTCCCAAAACGCCCAATACGAACCTAGTTTTAATCCTGCTACAAACGCCCAAGGCCTCCAGTGTATATTCAAAAGTTTTCAAGATCAAGTTTTGTTTCTATAATAGAACCTTTTATCTAGTCAAAAAAGTTTTATCAAAAGAATTACCATGGCTAACCTCAACAGAAATAGCTCAGTTCATAGAAAAAACATTTTCCAAATCACCCAAGGTTTATCACACATATTGGAGGAGAAATAAAACTAATTTATGTAAAACAAGAGAGCCAAAAATCAAATAAAACTGCTCATCTCAAACCAAATAAACTATGGTGTGTACAAATCTCTAGGTCTCCTAATTCTTCTAGAAATTGTTACAGGACCGAGTCCCTCAATTTCAAGCCTTCTTCTCTTTCCAATTTTAAGTATATCTCTTATTTGAGCAAGAGCGTTTGGCAGACCATCATTTGCATCGGGCTCATTATCATTCAAGCTTATTTGATCCAGAACGGGTGGCGGACCATCATTTGTATCGGGCTCGTTATCATTCACAGTGAGCTCGTTATCATTCAGGCTTATTTGATCCAGAATGGGTGGCGGACCATCATTTGTATCGAGATCGTTATCATTCACAGTGAGCTCGTTTTCCTTCAAAAGTCCACCTCGCCTTCACCTCCTCGTGTAAGTACGCACACCGGTGTTAGCATCAGGCTCGTGAGCATCATTTGCACCGGGCTCCTCCCTATCATCCACACCGGTGTTAGCATCGGGCTCGGGACCATCATTCGCACCGGGCTCGTTCTCTATTAGGTCGGGATCATCATTTGTATCGGGCTCGTTCTCTATTAAATGAATCAATAAATTAGAACATTAAGCGAAAAAATCTCTATTACGTAGCTAAAGAAGCCAAATAGCGTAACATCTAGAATTCTCACCATAACATGAAGATCTCCTTTTATTCTCCATCAGATGGTTTTTTCTGTGTTGCCATTCTCTTAAGCACTTTACATAACTCGATTTGCTTTTGAAGTCATGCGTCGCACTTGGTCTTCCTCAAGAAACGTCAGCAGCAATTCTCAGCTTCTACCCAATCTACTGCGGTTGAGAAAAAGGTTGATTTTCCTTTTTTCTTTCTGTTTACTGAAAATTGAACATGTGTTTGTGTATGTTTAGGTGAAATTAGTATATGATTAATTCCGAATTTCCTTTAGTTAGGTTATGAGTTCATGGTTTTCAAGAGTTTTGGTCATTATGAACTGCGTATGTGTAAAAAAGGAGTGGTTTCTCGTGAAATAAGACAGTGTATATGATTAATCTAAATACTTTGGCTTATGCGGATCAATGGGTTTAATATGTGAAATTTCTAATAATAGTTGGATTTATATTTATGGGATATGTGATTTTGAGATTGTTAATCATGGTTAATTAGGTAGCTTTTAACAGGATATGTATGGTCCAAGTTCCCTCCCTTCAACCCCTTCAGGTACTTCCTGATACTCTTTCAGTTCAATTAAAGTAACTGAGAAGTTGTTTTCCTTTTTGGCAGCCTCCTTGTCAAATGGCTTACTCATAAGCTCTAAATGCACAAGAGAGAACTTAAGGAATGCTCTTATATTCACTACTTGGAGAATGCTTGGATTGATTACAAATAAAATGGCCTACCTCTATTTATACTATGAGCCTTCCCTAATGGATAGCTAGGATTTACTTGATCTAAGGGCTATGATTTATTCTCTAGACCCTTCGACAAAACTCTACCTACACTAGAACTATGTACAAGGTTCTAGGATGTTCTACTATGTACAAGATATTACTACATGTCTCATGAGCCTTCCACAAGGTTCTAGTCCCTTCCGGCGTGTTCTACACTTGTGTCGGCTTTTTCGGTCCCTTCTAGTACCTTCCGGCACCTTCCGGACCCTTACGGCACCTTCCGGCTTCTTCTTGACCCTTCACGTTCCGGATCCATGTGGAACCCTCTAGAGTCCTCCGGAACCTCTAAAGGCTTGTTTGGTTCTTCAAAACGTCCAGGGCAGCCCCTGGGATGCCATAGTTCCACCAGACGGGTCGTGTCTTGCCACACTTCCTGCCCGTCGCCCGTATACGTCCCTCTGTTACCTGGGCCGCGCGCCGGGTGGTATGTTGCACGCCCGGCTAGCCCTCCAGCCTTGTCGGCAGTCCCTTGATGTCCTTTTCGGCCTTTACCTCGATCAAATGCCTTGCTCGCTCGGCCCCCGGGGTCGGGCAAAGTGCTGGGACGTGACATTATGGGTAAGCCATTTGACAAGGAGGCTGCCAAAAAGGAAAACAACTTCTTAGTTACTTCAATTGAACTAAAAGAGTATCGAGAAGTACCTGAAGGGGTTGAAGGGAGGGTACTTGGACCATACATTCGGGCATATTTATTGTTTTTGATGTATAAAGTGCTCTTTCCTGACAATACCAATACAAATGCTTCATTCATATATTTGCATATTCTTGACAATCTGGACGGGATTGACAAGTATACATGGAGTGCTGCCGTTTTGGCGCATTTTCCTGATTCATTGCGCAGAGGGACCATGAATGGATTTGTGACTCCCTTGATGGTAAAAACAACTTTATCTTTTCTTCAGTTGAATCATTTTAACCTTAATGTCATTCACTTTCTGTTGAAATTTTTTTTTTATCTTCAATTGATTTGTTAATTTTTTTTCCTAGATATCTATATTTGAGCATATTCCGAAGCTCAGGGCGCAAGTCATCCCGAAAAACAATCTCCCTTTGGAGTTCCCAACTTTTTGGGGATGGATGAGGCATTTAGTGCCTCATTTAAGTATAAAACACAACAAGACAAATTGGAGGTCTGTACTCGAAGAAATATTCGAGGAGGATGCGAGTACTCTTCTCTTTTAATTTTGTTTTAATTCTGTAGTGTATTTACTTAAAACGATTTAATTGATGTGTTAAATCTCTTTTAATTCTATGGTTGTATATCTCAGATTGTATGGAGGCCTTACAATCGGTGGGTAACAGGTGTTTCGGACATAGCGAAGTCTGTCACAGTCCTCATATTTTTCAATAAGGTTCACTATCACCGCCCCGACCACTGCCCCACGAGGTTAGGAATTGATAATTTTTATAAAAAGAATATAAATAATAGGATATTCTTGAAACACGTTTCTCGGGGAAGACCAAGTGCGACGCATGACTTCAAAAGCAAATCGAGTTATGTAAAATGCTTAAGAGAGTGGCAACGCAGAAAAAACCATCTGATGGAGAATAAAAGGAGATCTTCACGTTATGGTGAGAATTCTAGATGTTACGCTATTTGGCTTCTTTAGCTATGTAATAGAGATTATTTCGCTTAATGTTCTAATTTATTGATTCATTTAATAGAGAACGAGCCCGATGCAAATGATGATCCCGACCTAATAGAGAACGAGCCCGGTGCGAATGATGGTCCCGAGCCCGATGCTAACACCGGTGTGGATGATAGGGAGGAGCCAGGTGCAAATAATGGTCACGAGCCCGATGCTAACACCGGTATGCGTACTTATACGAGGAGGCGAAGGCGAGGTGGACTTTTGAAGGAAAACGAGCTCACTGTGAATGATAACGAGCCCCCATACATATAATGGTCCGCCACCCATTCATGATCAAATAAGCCTGAATGATAACGAGCTCATTGTGAATGATAACGAGCCCGACACAAATGATGGTTTGCCACCCGTTCTGGATCAAATAAGCATGAATGATAACGAGCCCGATACAAATGATGGTCCGCCACCCGTTCATGATCAAATAAGCCTGAATGATAAGGAGCCCGATACAAATGATAGTCCGCCACACGTTCTTGATCAAATAAGAGATATACTTAAAATTGGGAAGAGAAGAAGGCTTGAAATTGATGGACTCGGTCTTGTAACAGTTTCTAGAAGAATTAGGAGACCTAAAGATTTGTACACACCATAGTTTATTGGGTTTGCGATGAGCAGTTTTACTTGATTTTTGGCTATCTTGTATTACACAAATTAGTTTTATTTCCCCTCCAATATGTGTGATAAAGCTTGGGTGATTTGAAAAATGTTTTTTCTATGAACTGAGCTATTTCTGTTGAGGTTAGTCACGATAATTCTTTTAATAAAACCTTTTTGACTAGATAAAAGGTTCTATTATAGAAACAAAGCTTGATCTTGAAAACTTTTGAATATACACTGGAGGCCTTGGGCGTTTTGTAACAGGATTAAAACTAGGTTCATATTGGGCGTTTTGGGAATGCAGACGATCCATAAACCACAACACAAATAAGTAGGAACATGTATTTTAATTTTTCACCGAGTGCGATTCGTCTTTAATATTTTCTAAATGAGTAGAAAAGAAACAGGTATACTGCTTTTTGATTCGAACGATGAAGATGATGGCGTTAGACGATGCTTATCCAATAAATCACGAACAGAGGTTCTCATTGAACATAACAGTGCCTCCAAGTGTGGAAAGTATTTGGTCAATGATGATGGAGTAAAACGTGAAGAAGAAGAAGAAGAAGATCAAATTGACGAGGAAAAATCAGTCGAAGCAAAAGTTAATGAAAATTCGAGTCAAGAAAGATTAGTAATGGAGATTCTGTAAATTATCCACCAGGATATTTATAAAAAAAAAAGAATGAATTAGAGCTTTAAGTTTGTAGAAATGATTAAGACGTACTCCCCACGATTTCGATCCAGAGTATGTTCATATCCATCAATAAAGTAAATAACTATCAAGAACGAACAAATCTTTTACTTTTGATAATTGCCCCCCTTTTTTTTCTGAGAAAGTAGAATAGGAAATGATGTATACATAGGGAAAGCCGTGTGCAATGAAAAATGCAAGCATGGCTTGGGGAGGGATTTTTCTTTATATAACATAACAAAGAAATTATCTACTCCATCCGACTAGTTCCGGGTTCGAATCCCGGGCAACCCACTGTCATATCAAAATACTAAGTAATGTATAGAAATACTATTTTCTTTTTCTAATCCATTTCATTAAATGAAATTTCATTTAGATAGTTTAGATAGTTATTGAGATTGGTTGACATGAGCATATAAGTCATGTTATACTGTTGAATAACAAGTATTCCATTTTCTATTTCAATTTATAGTATAGAAAATTTGTGTGCTTGGGAATCCCTGATATTTGATAATTAAATAAACTAAGATTTTACCATGACTGCAATTTTAGAGAGACGCGAAAGCGAAAGTCTGTGGGGTCATTTCTGTAACTGGATAACTAGTACCGAAAACCGTCTTTACATCGGATGGTTTGGTGTTTTGATGATCCCTACCTTATTGACCGCAACTTCTGTGTTTATTATTGCCTTCATTGCCGCTCCTCCAGTATATATTGGTGGTATTCGTGAACCTGTTTCTGGATCTCTACTTTACGGAAAAAAATATTATCTCAGGTGCCATTATTCCTACTTCTGCAGCTATCGGTTTGCATTTTTATCCAATTTGGGAAGCAACATCCGTTGATGAATGGTTATACAATGGTGGTCCTTATGAACTAATTGTTCTACACTTCTTACTTGATGTAGCTTGTTACATCGATCGTGAGTGAGAGCTTAGTTTCCGTCTGGGTATGCGACCTTGGATTGCTGTTGCATATTCAGCTCCTGTTGCAGCTGCTACAGCTGTTTTCTTGATCTACCCAATTGGTCAAGGAAGTTTTTCTGATGGTATGCCTTTAGAAATTTCTGGTACTTTCAACTTCATGATTGTATTCCAGGCTGAGCACAACATCCTTATGCATCCATTTCACATGTTAGGCGCAGCTGGTGTATTCGGCGGTTCTCTATTCTGTGCTATGCATGGTTCCTTCGTAATTTCTAGTTTGATCAGGGATACCACAGAAAATGAATCTGCTAATGAAGGTTACAGATTCAGTCAAGAGGAAGAAACTTATAATATCGTAGTCGCTCATGGTTATTTTGGCAGATTGATCTTCCAATATGCTAGTTTCAACAACTCGCGTTCGTTACACTTCTTCCCAGCTGCTTGGCCTGTAGTGGGTATCTGGTTCACTGCTTTAGGTATCAGTACTATGGTATTCAACCTAAATGGTTTCAATTTTAACCAATCTGTAGTTGATAGCCAAGGCCGTGTAATTAATATTTGGGCTGATATCATCAACCGTGCTAACCTTGGTATGGAAGTTATGTATGAACGTAATGCCCATAATTTTCCTCTAGATTTAGTTGCTGTTGAAGCCCCCAAAAAACGGATAAGACTTGGTTTTAGTATATAGGAGTTTGTGAAAAAAGAAAATAAAGGAGAAATAACCCCTCTTGTTCTATAAATGAGGTGTTATTTCTCCTTTATTTTCTTTTCTATTTTAAAGTAGTGTTTTTCTTTTTCACAAGTTTTATAAGAAAGAAGATAAATAAAATCATAAAATTTCGTTATTTGTCTTAAAACTAAAAAATATTTTGAAATGCTAAAATAAAGGGGCGGATGTAGCCAAGTGGATCAAGGCAGTGGATTGTGAATCCACCATGCGCGGGTTCAATTCCCGTCGTTCGCCCATGATTTCTATGACTAATAAATGGACTCCTAATTTTTTATTTTTTTTGTCAAGACGAAGAAAGAAATTCGATTTTCTCGTCTATTTACTACGGCGACGAACAATCAAATTATCACTATATTTATTCATTTTTCTACTTCTTCTTCCAAGTGCAGGATAACCCCAATGGGTTGTGTGTTTTTTTCTACCAATTGGGGCTCTCCCTTCACCACCCCAATGGGGATTTTCTACAGGGTTCATAACTACTCCTCTTACTATAGGACGCTTACCTAGCCAACGCTTAGATCCGGTTCATACGCAGGATCTAACGATTACAATGACGAAAATTTTCGTGTTGCGGAGAGTACCATATTCGAGATTGTCCGTGAAATCTGTCAAACCATTTTGTTTGTATAAAGACCAGTACCTTCGCGCCTCAAACCAAGCTGATTTGGCCATGCTACTTAACAAATCGGAACGACGTGGATTCCGGGGATGATTGGCTCGCTCGATTGTATGCATTGGACGTGAAAAAATTGCCCAACCGCATGGCAAAGAAGTTTTTCTGGAAGGTCGAAGAAATATACGATTGTTCTTGAAGTTGTTGCTTCACATGATACGTGGATATGGCATGTCAGGGCCATTGAACGACATTACAGTACTTGGTCGTTCACCTTTGTTCGATAACCTCACTTCTGGTAACCTTCTCGAGGTTCGGTATGAAGTGAACGGACATACTTACTAAATGCCTTACTATCTTGCGGATGGTATATATCCGAAGTGGGGAACGCTAATACAGTCTATGAGAAACCCGAGAACCAATCCTAAACAAGTATTCTCGCGGTATCAAGAATCATTCCGCAAAGATGTTGAACGAGCGTTCGAAATTCTCCAAACTCGGTTCGCATTCGTTAATCAACCCGGCAGGGGGTTGCATACGCAGGATTTGTCCGATATCATGTTAACTTGTATGATACTCCACAACATGATTGTGAAGGACGAACGTGACGAATACAAGGACGATGATGATACTGACATTAGCACGTCTCGTAGAGCACGCGCTAGAAAATATCCATGTCGCGGTGTACAATTTCAAGATGTTGAATGAAGAAGGCAAACGTTGGATAACTATATGCTGCGTCATGAAGCAATTAGTTACAAGGAAACCAACCGTAGATTTCAAAAAACTTAATAGCCCATGTTTATGCAAAATACAGTTAACAATAAACGTAATTGTTTGAATTTACTTTTCTTGTCTATTTTAGTATGCATTTAAATATTTAATTTAGATTAAGTATTAATCTAAATTTTATTTGTATTGGTGTTTAATTTTATTTTTAACTAATTCCGTATTACTAAAAAATTATAGTCACCACCAATATTGTAGTTAAATGATTAAATTTTTAATTACAATAAAAGATATTAAAATTAAATGGACTATTACTATATTTATAAGTATATCATAATTTTATTTAAAATTACTTTAAATAATTAATCATTCTATATACTATATCTATAAGTATATCATAATTATATAAAGTAACACATTAATTATATATATAGTATATAACACATTAGTTAAAACATATTTCATTAATTAAAATAACACATTAATTATACAACTAACTAACATAAATATCACATTAATTAAGGCTCATTAATTATTCATAAATATCACATTAACATATATATCACGCCTAACATAAATATCATTAATTAAGGCTCGTTAATTATGCATAAATATCACATTAATTATGCCTCATTAATTATAATCAACAAACAAATTAAAAGAAAAAAGAAGTGGCGGCACCTGTTTTAAAGAGGGCCTCATCTTCTCAAAGCAGCCCACGCGACCCCCGGTCAGGGCCCAGGGCTACGCCGAGCCCTGTGACCCGCCCGTTCCCGCCCAAGGCCGCCCCGCGACCGCTGAAGACGCCTCATCTTCCGCAGCCCGGCCGACGAACTACAGTTGCTACAATAATTAGTTAAAAAAGGATTTGAAAAACAAAGCACTCATCTCAAAATATTTGGAACACTAATTTCAAAGTTTGAAGCCCGAAATTAAATGATGAATAAACCTCAAGAATAAGAATATCTGCTCTGCTTTTTCTACCATCTCTTCTTCCAGTTTTTAGTGGGATGTATGGCCCTCCTACCTGTAAACATTGCACGTTAGGCTTACTCTGTTGTACTCTACTGTTGTGCCAATTTAGGTACATTCCAAACACAAAAAGAGACACTTAAAACAGGACACATTTTACTTGGACTAAAATGCTAAACTACCCCACTGCTTTACTATTTTGGTGATGAAAAAATTGTACTTTTCTCCCTGAACTTACAGTCAAGTTGCACTTTTTCCTCTAAACCCACTTTTGCGGCCAAAGAATTCGGGGTAAAAAGTGCAACTCAGTTATAAGTTCAGGGTAGAAAGTGCGTTTTCTCAGAAGGTCTTTTTTTGTTGTCAATTAGCCAAAGTACAGGGAGAGTTATTGCATTTTACTCCTTAAAACAGAGCAGGACATAATTTAGTTGCACCGCTTAGATGAAAGAAGAAAAGAAACTTACAGAAGCGATGCCATCTCTTGCAGAGAGTACATCTTCTCTCTCCAAAGCTTCTTTGATGGTTTCAAGGGGATAATTCTTCCATAGACTAGGTCATAATAAACCTTGTGGTCTAGGTTTTGCCACCCCATTTAAAATTCTAAAAAAATGCAATATTATTAAATTTAAAACCTAACCATTCTAAACCGAGTTAAAAGAGAAAACAAAAGATAAATCGGGAAATTACAGCAGGAGATTAAAGATGAGGAACACTAAATTTTTTTAGTGGGAATTTGTTCTTCTCTCTTACAATTAAACTAAAAATATCTCATAATCTCTTCCATTTTTGGAATATTAATTTTTTTCAATATTTTTGTTTTCAACTTGGAACACTTCTATCATCACACGGAGAATGTAAGGTAATTTTCAATTCATCTGAATCACTCTTTGTTACATTTGGAACATGAAGATGAGAAATGGCTTCTATAATGCGTTGATTTGCTAGCTTTGTCAGAGAGATTCAAAGTGCATATCATCTGTTGATTTGCTAGCTTTGTCAGAGAGATTCAAAGTGCATATCATCTGTTTGATAAAATGCAACAATAAATATATATATATATATATATATATATATATATATATATTTATGAATAAATGTAACTATTGCCATGCCATCTCCACTATATTTTTTGTTGTTGTTGTATAAATCCCTTTAATTCGTTTAAAGTTTCCTATTTTTGTTGTTTGTGTTTTGGATTGTCATTTCAATTTGTGTTTGACATATGTAAGAACACCTAAATAGTGATGATGAAGGTGCAAAAGCAGATATTTTGATTTTTCAATAAGATTAGTTACATCTCTATTGTAATTAAATGTAGAGATGTTATTTTGAATTGTAAATTGGATATGTAATGTTAATACAATGCAACATTTATATTAGCATCTCTTCAGTACTTATCTAATTCTCTTAAATTATTTTTCGGGATTTTTATTAGTTTGTTTCTCTATAAGCATCTCTTCACTATATAACCCTTCTAAATTATTTTTATTAAGAGGTTTCTCTATAAAAGTCAATGTATTAGGTTATATACTTTATCACAAATTTTTAAATTTTAACGTTAATTTAACGTGTAAAGAAAGAGAATCGTGAAAATTTGCTTAAAAAAATTCTCTGCCAAGGTTTTAATGGAATCCACAAAGTGATGTTTTATTGTTTTTTAACTCTAGTTTAGAATGGTTAGGTTGATTTAGTTAAATTTAATAATTTTAAATTTTTCTTAAATTTTAAATGATGTTGCAAAACATATACCACAAGGTCTATAAATAAGCTTATAGACCTGGTCTATGGAAGAATTATCCATTTCAAGGTACCTAAAGTTCCTCATCCCAAAGCTCCCGTCTGTCTCTTTCTTAGACAAAACTCTCCTTGTTGAATCCAACAACAATGATGCATCACATGTATTTAATGTAGCAGTCCCGTAAATATTGGTTCCTCATTATGCAAATATAGTGTACATATCACAATTTCAGATGAATAAAAGTAATGTATTTTATTTAAATCATTAGTTCTAACTTCTTTTTAGTTGAAGAGTGTAATTTGATGTTAGAGGTGAGAAGAGAAGAGGAGGCAAGAAGATTTCATTTCATTAATTTCTTGAAAGAAAAAAATAAAAAAGAGTTTTTGCTCTGGTTTGTTCCTGATGCATTGGTTATGTAACTAGGTAGCTGATGATGTAGACACCCCCCCCCCCCCAATCCAAAAGAGAGAAATAAAAATCTTATGTATCGGAAAAAATTATGTGAGGTCACTTCACTGAAATTATGACATTGTATCGGAATCAAATCTTTGTGATGTCACTTCACCGTAAAAATTGCAATGATTAAATTGTGTAGCTATGTGAAATTGATTTTCGATAAGTTAGCACATTTCAAATAAAAATAATTAATGAGAATCAAATATTATGTTTATAATGTAAACGATTCATAGGATTGATAATTTTTTTGTTGTCATTTATGGAGTATCGCTAAATGTCAATAATGATAATATTTGAATTCTTCTCATTTAATATATATAAGAAGTGATAACTTTAACATTGTCACATAAAATTTTATCACTAAAATTAAATATATTTTTTTAGTGTTATGACATCAGAATATTGATTGGTTATACTGATCAAATTACACTTAATATGATAATTATAATAGATAAATACCTAAGGCCATCTCCTATGTACCCCTCAGCCCAAGTCCAGCTTCCTCTCACTCAGTCCAGCTTCCCCTCAGAATCCAAGTCCAGCTTTCCCTTTCATTTTCATAAGTCATCTAAAATGTATCAATCTATCAATTTCATTTAATTAAAATTCTCAATTTCCCCCACTCTCACTTAATAATAATAATAATAGCAATACTAATAATAATAATAAAAATTAACTCGTATGTGAAATAAATAAATAATTAATAACAATAAGATATAATTTAAGATTGTCAATAATAATAACAATAACAACCAATATTTTTAAAAAAAAAAAAAACACAACAATACAATAATTAAATAGTTGACAACCAATAATTTGGTTTGCCTCGCTCCGGTCCGATATCCGTAGAAGAATATTTGTTACGTCATCAACATATACGCTCAGTAGAGGTCAACCGTCAACTTCGAAAGGACTTAGTTGAACATGTGTGGGCCATACACGGTCCAAATGGCGATCATATGTAATCGTATTTATTTTAGATGTCTAATTGTTAGGGTTATGTCGTTTTTTATTTAACGAGTCATATGTAATGTTCATTAAGTTCTTTTAAGGTTTATTATAAAAAAAAAAAAAAGTTCGTTTAAGGTTACATTTTTATATTAAAATTAACTTTTTAAAAATAAGAATTTTTTTCAAAATTAAAAGAGTTTTTATTTAAAAAAAAAAAAAAAGGTTGGGCTGGGCCACTCGCCAGCCCAGCAGCTCACCGCTTCAAGCGGTGAGGCAATCCAACCCCTTGAAGCTGTGAGAAGGGATTGGAAGGGGAGAATAGCTTTTTCTCCCCTTCATACATTTTTTCTCATTTTTTCCCCCCCTAAATCCAATAACCCCCAAATCCATCTTCCCCTCTTTACATAGGAGATGCCCTAAGAAACAAGTTTGTAGTCCTTTAGCTATAGTTATTTAGATTCTAAATTTTTACGGTTTTGCCCCTCTTCTTGTTAGGCTATATAAAAGGGTTTTTGTTTTTTTAGGTTGGTTTTACAGATTGAATTAAATACAATTTATTTCCTGTTTCCCAAAAAGATTTATTTTTCTTATCCAATCTCATATACACGAATATGTTCATATCATTCAACTAATAACATTACAATCTTGATTTTGGAGAATATTGCATCTTGGATTTTTTTTTTTTATTTTCCTTGCATAACTTTTGATTGATTCCTTCCAAGGAATGTAATCCAAGGGGACACATAATATAATTTTAATGAGACCCACCTCATGAAATGAAAGCTTTATGCCTTTACCCAATAATAATTTTTTTCTTTTCTTTGTACCTTTTACTCAATCAGATAGCAGTATTTATTTTTAAATTAATATTTAGGCTCAAAAAATTTGAATTTTAACAACAAAATAGTCAATGACAAAGTGATAGGAATTTAAATATTATTACTGAAATAATGTATATAGATACACTAGCAACAAGAAATGTGAAAATGTTATGACTATTGACATTTAATGATACCCCAAATGTGACAACTAAAAAATTGTCACTAAATTATAGTGATAATATTTATTTTCACTAAGTTTATATTTGTGATAAATGCACATCTAGCAAATATGCATGGTGAATCGGGTTGTATTTTGTTGAATAAAATTAATTTAGATGTATTAAGAAACTTTGGAAAGTCCACTTTTGACGAACTTATGTGCATGGGAATATTTTGAACTTACATGACCATGAAATCATGCATTTTAATGTTTCCCTTGAACTTTTAGTATTATTTGGTAGACTAGTTTACTTTATTAAGAGAAATTTGGAAGGCATTATAAAGATTCTGAGATGTGTTTTTTGCGTATAAATTACTTTGTTAAATTACAATAACACCTATTTTACAAAAACACTCCTATTTTACCCAAAAAATTGACAGTTACCCCCCCTTTTTTTTATCCAAAAGGAGGCAAAACAATGCCTACGATTTTACAAGTGTTTGAAGGACATCTGGTGGCTCTTCAAACCAATGCAAACCTTCACCCAAATCATGACCAAGTTTTGCAAGAGCATCTGCCATCAAATTAGCCGATCTTCTAATGTGTCGAAGGACCACATTCTATGGTTTAGCAATCAAATTCCTACAGTCCTCTAAGATGAACTTCAATGGGTGGTCCCTTGTGTCAGTCTTCTTGATAAGGTTGTAAATGACTTCAGGACCTTATCTTAAGTACCCCTTGAACAATGTATGAATATATTTTAGTAGATGCAACTAGTGAGTGTATGAAATCCCTAAGACCCCTAACACTTATTTATAGTGTGTTCATGAGACCTTAATGGTCAAAAACATTAAGAGCCATATAATGGCACATTAAGGGGGATTATTTCACTTTATTTTACAATCAATTTTGATTGTTACAAAATTTATTTTATTTGATGTTTAAAAAACTAAACTTTGAAAAGAGGCAACAACTCTACATGTTCACTTATAAAATTAAAATTTACCGGTTATGAATTGGAAGTAATTGGTGAGGGAAACTAGCAAAAAATTCATTTTTGGCACTACAGAACTAAACTTTTTTCAATTTTGGTATCAATTCTAACTAGCGTTTTCAACTTTGACACTTCAGTGTCAAAGAACTGCCAAAATTGGAAATTCCGGTCAGAATTGGTACACAAATTAATACCATGGTATTAAAATTGAAAAACGCCTTGTTGTATAATGCCAAAAATAAATTTTTGCTTAACATAAACCATCAACTAAAGTTAGCATAATACCCCTATAATCCAAGTAATTATAGGATCAAAAGAATTGTCCCAGATTTCTTTTACAAAACAAAAAAAATAAATGTCTCTTGCATTATAAGTCATAGTCAACCAAAAAGTTCTACAAAAGCAAGATTCGTATCAATTGAGTGCACGTTACCACTTATTTGTTGCTGTGAATAATTCAAAATGATGAGACATCTACAAGAAAAAGCATTTCAGGCCATCTCCAATCGTTGGGGCAAAAATGCCCCCTTCCCCTCCCCCTCCATAATCGTCTTATTCAACAGTTAGGGGCATAGAATAATAATAATAAAATAATAATAACAATAATAAAAAATACAAAAAAGTAAAAAACAATAAATAACAAAAATAATAATACAAAAATAATTATATAATAATAATAATACAAAAATTATCATTATAAAATAATATAATAATAAAAATACAAAAATATTTAATAATAATAATACAAAAATAATTATAATAACAAAAATAAAAATACAAAATAATAATAATAATAATAATAATAATAATAATAATAATAAATACTAATAATATTATAAAAGTACAGGAGATAAAGTGCTATTTTTTAAATCACAAGGGGATAAATTGAATATTATGCATTTCATAGGGGGTGAATTATCATTAACTTTAGAGAAAAATTGAGTTTCGTACCAAAGTTGCAATAAAAATATATCATGTGATACCAAAGTTGCATTTTTGTAACCAATGGTACCAAAGTTGCAAGTTGGCATATCCTATGGTACTCAAAAAGCAAATGTCCCTTAATAATAATAAGATAGAGTTACCATTGACAATAAAAAAAACTTAATTTAAAGAAAATTACACAATCATACCAATACTAATATAAAAAAGACTTAACAACGATTTTTACAATCATACCAATACTAATATAAGAAAGACTCAACAACGATTTTTTAGAAGTTCCATGGATCAAAATCACTATCGCCTAGATTTGATGAATCTCCAAAATTGTTCTTGAAGCAGTAGCTTCATCAGACACTTGGATATGACATGCCTTTTTTGGCATACCCGGTGCGCAAAATGACCTGACTGTCCTTGGTCGTTCACCCTTGTTCGATGACCTCACTCGTGGAAACGTCCCACAAGTGAGCTATAAGGTGAATGACAACGTCTACACAACGACGTACTATCTTGCCGATGGTATTTATCCAAAATGAGGCACGTTAATTCAATCCATCAGGCGACCGCGTACCCATCCTGAACAACTATTCTCAAAATTGCAAGAATCTTATCGCAAGGATGTTGAACGAGCTTTCGAAATTCTGCAAGCTCGTTTCGCCATAGTCAATCAGCCATAGTAAATTGAATATTATGCATTTCATAGGGGGTGAATTATCATTAACTTTAGAGAAAAATTGAGTTTCGTACCAAAGTTGCAATAAAAATATATCATGTGATACCAAAGTTGCATTTTTGTAACCAATGGTACCAAAGTTGCAAGTTGGCATATCCTATGATACTCAAAAAGCAAATGTCCCTTAATAATAATAAGATAGAGTTACCATTGACAATAAAAAAAACTTAATTTAAAGAAAATTACACAATCATACCAATACTAATATAAAAAAGACTTAACTACGATTTTTACAATCATACCAATACTAATATAAGAAAGACTCAACAACGATTTTTTAGAAGTTCCAAGGATCAAAATCAATATCGCCTAGATTTGATGAATCTCCAAAATTGTTCTTGAAGCAGTAGCTTCATCAGACACTTGGATATGACATGCATTTTTTGGCATACCCGGTGTGCAAAATGACCTGACTGTCCTTGGTCGTTCACCCTTGTTCGATGACCTCACTCGTGGAAACGTCCCACAAGTGAGCTATAAGGTGAATGACAACGTCTACACAACGACGTACTATCTTGCCGATGGTATTTATCCAAAATGAGGCACGTTAATTCAATCCATCAGGCGACCGCGTACCCATCCAGAACAACTATTCTCAAAATTGCAAGAATCTTATCGCAAGGATGTTGAACGAGCTTTCGAAATTCTGCAAGCTCGTTTCGCCTTAGTCAATCAGCCAGGAAGAGGATGGCATACGGAGGACTTAAGCGATATTATGCTTACTTGTGTAGTACTTCACAATATGATTGTGGAGGACAAACTCCATGAATACGATGATGCCGCGCGAGTCTGAAGATGATGATACAAATATTTTCACATCTCGTAGAGCCCGTGCTAATATTTATCTAGGACCAACGCGAGAGGTTAATCCAAGATGTGATGAATTATCCATGGAGAGTTATATGATGCGTCATCAAGAAATACGATCGGTAGTAGCCAATCGTAAACTTCGGGACGACTTAATTGCCCATGTGTGGGAAAGGCACGGTCGATGATTTTTTGTATGTATTCTTATTTGTTTAAATATTATAAGTGTTCAATTATGAAGTTTAACTTTTTTAATATGTAATTTTGTTAAATTAAATCATACTTATATAAAAGATTATATTTTAATATTAATAATAGTAATAATAATATTAGTAATAGTAATAATAATAATAATAATAATAATAATTAAATTATTATTATTATTATTATTATTATAAAAAAATCGCAATCACTTATATATATCAAGTTATACTCGAGTTTTAATCATATTAAAGTTCATTTATTTGATAAAAAATAATTTATAATTTGAATCATTTGTACATTTTATCCAAATTAAAATACAAATTTAAATTATCTAATTAAAACTAATTCCTGTAAAGATTTAATTTTTTATAATATAAAATTTATTAATCCATACACAAAATTTATTAAAATAAAAACCACCAAATGTACAAAAAACGAAAAAAAAAATGTAGCGTGTGAGCCGAGGGGTAAAGGAGGGGCAAGGTTTTGCCCTTTCTTTCCCACTCCCACTCCCACTCCCACTCTCCTCCCCCTCCCCACTCCCCCAACCATTGAAGACCATAATTTTAGAAAAACCCAAAAATCTCCATCCCCCTCCCCCTTACCATTGAAGATGGCCGGAGGGCAAGTTTTTGCCCTTTGTCTCTCATTCCCCCTTCCACTCTCCCTCCCCTCCCCACTTCCCCCCACTATTGAAGACCATAATTCTTTTCCCCCTCAAAATCCCCCTCCCCCTAACGATTAGAGATGGCCTCAGGTTATGTCTACAATATGGTAACTCGAAACAGTAAAACCAATGTTATTAAAAGCGGATTGGACCGGCCGGTCCGACCGGTTCGACCACGAACCGGATGTTGGTCCGGTTCGATTTAGTCCCTAAAACCAGTAACTCCAAAAATCAGTCTGGACCGGGTTGAACCAGTCCAAAACCGGCAAACCAGTGAACCGGTATGGACCAGTTCAACCCGGTTCTGATTTTTTTTATTTTTAATTTTTTTTTAATGTTAAAAATTAACTAAAATTTATTGTAAAAGGTGGAATTTGAACACCTACCCTTTAGAGTGAAACATAACTTCCTTACCATTTGAACTACATCATTTTTGTTGAACTTTTAGTACAAATTAAAATTTATAAATTATAGAAACTTGCAGCCAAATTGTTGGTCCCAAGTGGTCAGAAGAGGTTTAGAGGGGGGGGGGGGGTGAATAAACCTCTTTAAAAATTTTCTTCAAATTTAACTTTAAAACTTTACTCTTACTGAACAGACTAAGCTGATCAGATTAGTAAGTTACAATTCTGTTCGCGAACAAATCTTTGAACAGTCTTGTTGACCACTCGTCTGATGGTTACTTAGCTGATTTTGCAGAAATCAGTTTTAATACTTAGAGTACTTGCAGCGGATTTTCAAAGTGTTTTTCACAAGTAATCTTAGCAGTTTGAAAAATGTTTCCCCAGTTTTATAAACTCCTTTTAACTTCTTTTCAAACAGTTAACTTAACGTGTTTTTATGCAAACAGAAAATATGCAAGTTTAAAAGCAATGTAAAAACACAATCAATTTTTATAGTGGTTATATGGATTTAAATATCCTTTAGTCCACTCTTCCAAGTCACTCAGATCTTGGGTTATACTATAATCACAAAGTTTACAGTATACTCTGCTTGCGTCGAACAACAAATGAAACGACCACAAGTTCGCAATAGGAAATCACACAGAAAACCTATCCTCTGAAGTTTGATCACTCACAAAGATGGATCACAACTCCGCACAACACTCTTGTTTACAAAATCACTCAGAAGATGTATTTTTCTTTGTTCTTCAACTCTGCTTTCGTCAACAAATGACTCAGCTGATGAGTGAGCTGTTCTTGAGACTTAAAGAATTTTGCTTCGGAAATTTCTCTCAGAAAGTGTGTTGCTTGTTTCTTCTTCGTCTCTTTCAGCTATTTATACTTGAGGATTGAAAAGTGTCCGTTGAAGAGAGACAGGATTCAAATTCCTCGAGTACTGGTCCTTAAAATCCGCGAACGGCTCTTTTGCAGTCTGTCCGTATTGTAAACAGTACTATTCTGCAGGCAGCATTAAATGCAGCATTAAATGCACTAGGCTGATGCGAAGCTTTTCTTCAATCATTTGTCTTAAATATCCTCGTACTTCAGCATTTATTACACCAAGGGGCATTTATTACCGTTGGGAACACTTCATGATCTTCTTCACTTGGCTGACGAAAGTATAAGTCTGATGGTGAACTCGGCTGATCTCAAACTTGAACAAATCTGATTTGAGTCGGCTGATCTTCACTAGTCTGATAACTTTACTTCAGCAGATCAGAAGTCTTGGACCTTGAAACTTTGACTCTTCTGATGTCTTCAATACTTAGTCAAAATTCCTTGATAAATTTATCAGCTAAGTTACTCCATACTTAGCCAATATTTGAAGTTTTGGAATGCATCAAAACCTCCCTTATCAAACTTTCTTTAGTGCCTTCATCTTCATCCTTATCCAACACAAATTTATTTAAAAATTAGATAATTAACTCAAATAAATATTTCTTACATTATGAATGAAAATTAATACTCAAATAATAGTTTTTTTTATTAAAATTTGTTCTATAAAATATTTCTTTTCAATATTATTTTTAGGAAAAAGAGTCAAATCGATATAATATGCAAGTTTGACTTTGAATACTAGACTTTTATCACTACAAAAAATTTAAATTTTATTGACAAAATAGTAAATGATAAAGTGACAAGAAATTAAATATTGTCATTAAAATGGTATATATAGACACACTAGTGACAATAAATGTGAAAAAGTTGTCACTATTGATATTTAGTGACTCCCCAAAAGTGACAACTAAAAAGTTGTCACTAAATTATAGTGACGACATTTATTGTCACTAGGTTGTCGCTGAAAGGGTATCACTAGTTATCAATAGTGACAACTTAAGTTTCACAAACTTGTCACTAGTAGTCATTAGTGACAACTTAGAAATATATTTTGTTACTATTGCACATGTCACTATTATTATTGTGATAAAATTAATAATTTTGTCACTAAATATATGTAAAAAGTGACAATTTCAACAATGTCACTTAATATTTTGTCACTAAAATCCATTTTTCTTGTAGTGTATACATAACCATATTTTAAAATTTATGAATATCTTAGTTTGTTGTATTTTTAACTTCCACTTTTAAATTTTTATAGGAAATATAATCATATTATATTTATATGAGCATACAAATTAGTACTATGTTACCGTTATGATATAAGTTAGATAAATATTATATGATTTAATTTTAGAATATTATAAAATTTTTTATATTTTTAATCAATTGTAGGATAATGTTTGAATTTTATGCATATTACATATACTTTAAAATTAAATATATTTATTACATTATTATGACGTCATCCGGTCCGACCGGTTCGACCAGTAAAACCACTGGCGAGTCGGCTCACCGATTCACTATCCGGTCCGGTTCTAAAAACATTGAGTAAAACACAAATTGGCATGTACGTATCAATTTCACAGCATATAGGTCTGTTTATTTGGTGTTTGGGAAAGTAGTTTGTGAGAGTAGTTGATGTTTGTGAAATAATCTCGATTTGAGTATTATTGTTTGTTTGTGTCTTGATAAAGTGGTTTGAGAAATAAAGTAGGTTATTTTTTGAAGAGTGAGATTGTAGGTATAAGATGTGTAAAACTTTATGTAAAATTATGTTTGTTATGTAAAATAAATTGTGTAAGAAATATGTTACTTTATGTCAAATCAGAGTAGAGTTTGTATAGATTTTATTCAAAGATAAAAAAAATTGATGTTTGTTTGACATTTCTCAAACACAAATTTTTTTCAGAAAATACCAAACAAACAGGTCCATACCACCGTGAATAAAAAATAAACATACTAACCAATAATGCAATTTTAAGCCGAAAGAAAGGTCAGACTCTCACTACAAGAAAAATAAATTTTAGTGACAAAATATTAAGTGATATTGTTGAAATTGTCACTTTTTATAGATATTTACTGACCAAAATATTAGTTTTGTCACAATAACAATAGTGACAAGTACAGTAGTGACAAAATATATTTTTAAGTTGTCACTAATGGCAAATAGTGACAAGTGTATGGAACTTAAAATGTCACTATTAACATTAACAATTAGTGACACCCTTTCAGTGACAATAAATAGTCACTATAATTTTCGGGCATAACTAAATATTAATAGTGACAATTTTTTCACATTTTTTATCACTAGTGTGTATATACATCATTTTATTGATAATATTTAAAATCTTGTCACTTTATCATTTATTTACTATTTTGTCATTAAATTTAAATTTTTAATAGTGTATGTATTTTGATGGGACATTGGTCATTGTTCTTATGCATATTCAGTAAATGGTATGCAAAATGTACGTAAGAAATCATGTGTTGAATGATAACATAGAACAGTATAATCAACTTTAAGCTACATTACATTTAAATTTAGTAATTTATTCAGTTTTAATCTAGTCTTCAAGAATTGATATTTCTAACTAGGACTAAAATCGTGTAGGTAAACCTAACCTTTTGCAACTCCTTTCATTACTTTAAATCTCGTGGAACCGTTAGCATCGGACATTTAGAAAAAAGTCAACAACAAATTTAAATTACAATTGATGATCAAAATGTTCAATATTGACGTGGCATCGATCGGACATTTAAAAATATATATATATATATATATATGTTAAATTACATACTAATCTATTAATTAATATGTTTAAAAGGATTCTATAATCTCTTATTAATTTCAGATCTCTTTAAAAAAAATCAAGGGAATTACACTTTCTACACTAAACATTTTCCTACTTTATACATGTCATACCAAACTTTCAAAAAGACATATTTCGTACAAAAGTTGAACAACGTTTTTACATTTCATTCTCTCGCCTTGCAAGTCATTCCATTCGGCCATTACTTTTAAAAAATCAAGGGATAAGATTTTTGTCAATTTTTTAAAGTGAATTTCCATAAATCGTATGGAAGTTTTGTCAATTTTTTTTTTATTTTAAAAAGGGGGTTTATTGCAAAATTTTAAAGCTACGAGGGGTTATTGGTAACCTTTTAAGTTAAGGGGATATTGTTTCATCCTTTGATGGGGTAAAATTATAATTTTAAATTGAGAGAGATATTTTTTTGTATTAATAAAAAAAGGTACAGAGTTTTTTTACTAATAAAAATAACACTAAACTTTTTTTTTTAGTTAGACAAGACTCTAGGCAATAGTGCAACACCAAAACGACATTCGAGAGCCCAAGCAGCAAGCTACTTTGATAGAATCTCCCCCTAAAAGAAATTCTTTTAATATCATATGAATCAAAATAATCCACTTATCAAATATTAAACTGATATGGACAGATACTACACTTAATCTTAGCCAAAAGGCCGAGAAAGTATGCTTTCAATTCCTCATTTCTCTTTTTTATGTCTTTTGTCTATTTCTATTTACTTTTGTCTTTTTGTATGAACTAGTTAGGCCGTGTTTGTTTTTCAAGAGATGGTATATTGAAGGAGATATCCCGTTTAATTGGGCCAGTTTCGTAACTGGAAATGGGTCTAGCTTAAATTGGGTGTTAATTGGGTTATTTTTCTTGGGCCAGAGATAATATTAGATTAGGGCCAATTATATATGATTTATTTAAAGGTTTATCCCCAAGGAACCCCCTCCTGTATCCAGGGGTGCACATGGTTTTCAAAACCGTACCGGACCGTCCCGTACCGTACCGAACCGTACCGAATGTTAGGTTTTTTTTCTCAAAATCGAAGGTCTTGGTATGGATGAAAACCGTACCGAGTATTGAGGTATGGTTTTGGTTTTAGACTTCTCATACCGTAAAAAACCGTACCGTACCGAAATTGAAAAGAAACATGAATTAACTATTCATTTTTTTATATTTACAACTAAATTTTATAAATTTATATTTTTAAATTTATAATTCAAATATTATTGAATACTATATTATTTATAATTTATATTATAGTCCATCATAGTTTATAATTACTACATTGCTAGCGTTCAATTAAAAAAAGATATGCTCTAATTTAGCACAAATTAAACTTGTTATATGTTGAAAACTTAAAATGCAAAAATTCTAGCCAACAAATACCAAATAGTAAGTTTCTTCACATAATTAACCAATTAATTTTATTCAATTAGGTCGAACTATAGAGTCAAATATGTGAACATGTTATTTTCCAATGCTTTGTTTAATGAAAAAAATAGTTTGTAGGATATTATATTATTAATTTTTATATAATTGTCAACTATGTAATCAATTACATAAGAAAAATTGCACGAATTTTTTTTTTGAAAAAACCGCAAAACCGTACCGTACCGTACCGGAACCGCACAAAACCGAGTTTGTTGGTATGGTTCATAAAACTCTAGTTTGGTTTTGAGTTTTTAAAAACCGCACTAATTGGTACGGTACAAATTTTGTAAAAAATACCGCAGAACCGTACCATGTGCACCCCTACCTGTATCAGAGGTCCCTTGACTAGGAAGGATTTAAATCGAGGGATGTGCACGGATGACAGGGTCCTGAGGGAGAGAGCCAACAGGATACCAACCCCAACACAACCCCAAAATATTTCAGTGAAGAATTGTGCCACACGAGGTTCGAACCTGCATTGCCAGAGGAAAGATTCCCCACATTACCCCAATCCTTACCACTCCGCTAATGCCCCTGGGACCCAATTATATATGATTCGTTAAAACTAAGATGCTCAATGTGATAAAATGACATTTTTGCCCCTACATTATACCACCCATAAATCAGCATATATGATATTTAATTTGGATGTTGAGATTGTTATGTAGATTATACATACATTTGTCTTATGATTGAATAGACGTTATCAAACTTGATTCGAGCATGAATTTCTATTTTTATATATAAGCTAATCTAAGCGAAACAAAATAAAAATGAAAAAATAGGACCGGGAAGAAGTGCTCGGATTAGGTCAAGGTTTACCCAAAATGACACCATTAAATTCTACCCTTCTATCAATGACTTTTCTCACTAAAATACACACTAAGGTGCAAAGTGTCAGATAAATTATATTTCCATGGTGCAAAGTGCTAAAACTTTTAGGTTATGGTGCAAAGTGTCAAAATCCTATAATTCTAGGGTGTAAAATTGCCAAAAACCCTAATAAAATCTCTCCCCCTCAAATTGCATGATTGGCGGATGACCTGTGGAATGTTTGAGAGTCGGCTTGGCTCATATAGTTTTTCTCTAAGTACTTTTCTCAAGCAGATCACTTTCATCTTTTTCGGGGAATTATCAAATTAGTTCCTATTTTTTATCACTGGAAACAAAAATAAGATCATGGATCAAAATTTCCATCTTTTTCTTCGAAAACATCAAAAAGTTTTCGCTTTTGAGTCAACCGAAATGAAAATAAGATGTAATTCTGAAACTATTTGTTTGCCTTAAACTCTGTTATCTATCTAAATTAGTAACTTTTATTACAATTTTTCCTTGGTGTTTCCGAAACATTTCCGAAAAGTCTCGAAAAGTTTTTAATTTTTGGCTGACCGAAACATACACTCGAAACGAAAACTTGATTCATGAATAAGATATATTTTTAAAATTCTATATTTGCCTTGAAACTTTCTCTTTTCTTGATTTAGTAATTTTTTTATTTTTTTCTAATTTTTTCGAAACATTTCGAAAAACTTATAGAAAAATTTTCAATATTTAGCTGACGGAAATATACATCAAAAAAGAAACTTTGATCCATGTAAACAAATAATATAAGCACTCTGCTATTTAGGCCTTGATTGGTGAGGAAAATTGAGTTGAGAACATAATAAACATTATATCTAGATTGTAGAACAAATACTTGGATTGTTTGTGTTGTTTTTTTCCTTCAAATACTAGAGTTTTTTTATATTATTTGATTTTCTGACCTCTTTTCCTCATAAAAGTTCAAGATCCAATTATAACCTTTAACAATTTTGTTACATGTAAGGTTTGTCTAGTGAATGATTTACAAAACAAAAAGATTAATAAAATAATGATATAGTTTTAAGAATGTTATATTGTGACTAGAGAAATCTCCACTCCCCCCCCCCCCAAACTCTTTTCCGACCACTTTTCCGATCAAAGAGTTCAGGAAAAAAGTACAACACAAAAGTTCATTATGGAAAGTGCAATAAAGATGTAAGTTTAGGAGGGCAAATGCAACATTGATTTAAGTTGAAGGGGCAAAACTCAATTTTTGCAACTAGTTATATTTCAAAATGCAAAAAGATATGGAAATTCAAAATTTAAGTAAAATTGTAATAAGATATAGAAAAATAAAAACTTTAGGACAAATTAACAAATATAAAATTGATACAAATACAGTATATTTATTTAGACATTATAAAGTGAGAGATGGGTATAATCGAACATATACTATACTTTCATATTTAAGTTCACTTTGCAATTTTCGCATTGTATTATTCATCAAGTTCTTAATTTTTAATTTTATTTTTATAAAAAAAAGTTTGACAATATTTATTTGTTGATTTTATAGTTGAAAATTATCATTTGAAGAATAAATAAGTAAAATTGTTAATTAAAGAAGCAAAATTTATACCTTCAACCAGGAAATTGTTCCTTTTCCTTAAACTTATAGTCGAGTTGCTCTTTTCTCCATGAACTTACACCCTTGTTGCACTTTTCACCCTGAACTTTTATGTTGCTCTTTCCTCCTGAATTATTTGACTGGAAAAATGATCGAAAATGAGTTCATGAAAACCAGTGCAACACTATTTTAAATTTACTGTGGATAGTGCAAATAATTAAAGTTCAGGGAAAAAATGCAACTTGACTATAAGTTTAGGGAGAAAAGTACGATGTTTTTGTGACTACTAATATAATTTCATTATTCACAAGCTACTAGGAGTGGTCAAAGTTCAACCATAGGGTTATAGGAAGGAACGAAATGGCTATTCCCAAAGTTTTGGAATCAAGATACAATGTTTATTCTATTTTGAACTCAGTTTTCCTCACCAATCACGGCCTAAATGTTTCAAAATTTAGAGAATTCTTTAAAATTCTACAAAAATGTGCATTTTAGAAATAAGTATGTTTGTGTTATGTTTTAGTACAAATAGTTTTGGGCCTTTGGCACTTTGCACCCTAAAATTATAGGATTTTGGCACTTTGGACTCTAACTTAAAAGTTTTGGCACTTTGCACCCTAGTGTGTGTTTTAAAGAAAAAATTCATTGACTGAAGGGTATAATAGTTATTTTTGAATTTTTGGCAGTTTGCACACTAAAAGTATAGATTTTACACTATGAAATATAAAATATTGGCACTTTGCACCCAAAAAATATAAGTTCGAAGCATTTTTAACCCTGACTTAATATGACAATTTAAATAATGTAAATAACATGCAATATAATAATATGTTAGATATGTAAACGTGTATTTTAGATATAACGTAAATATTCTAGAGGATATACATGAAAAATAAAATGAAGACAATGTCTTTTTTTTAATCTAAATTCTACTGAGAAAAAATGTTAAAATAAGTTATAATAAAGTAAAATAAAGTTAGAATAACAAGTTTATGATTGTTGTGCATAGAAATGACTATTTTATCTCTACATCGCCGACATTCGTGAGTTTTTTTTTTTTTTAAAGAAAAATACATTATGGTGCAAAATGTCATACAAATTATATTTTTAGGATGCAGAGTGCCAAAAAATTTAAATCGGGGTGAAAAATTCTAATATTTTTAGGGTGCAAAATATCAACATTCTACATTTTAAGGGTGCAACATCTATATTGCCAAGGTGCAAAGTGAAAAAAAAATTGAAAATAACTTTTCTACCCTTCTACTATTAAATTTTCTCATTAAAACACACACTAGGGTGCAAAATGCCAAATAAATTACTTCTTTATAGGGTGCAAAATGCCAAAACTTTTAAGTCAGAGTGTAAAGTGCCAAAATCCTGTGAGTCCAGGGTGAAAAATGCCAAAAACCCAATAGTTTTTGAAGATGGTTGCTAAATGTCAAATAAATGGAATATAAATTTATACAAATATTTTTGAAAGAAACTAATATGTGTTTGTTTGATATTCTGGAAAATCCTGAAATTTACAAAAAATAAAACTATGAATTTATACAAAATTAAACAAGTAAGGCTCAGTTGTTCTATATTCCCTTAAAAATTAAGGATCCGTCAATTTTTAGAGAATTGGAGGGTCTTCTGAAGTGCCCTATGTTTTGTCACCTTATATAAAAATTGGTTGTTTGAGGTTTTAGAGATAAGAGTAGGTTTAATTTTTAGAAGTTTGTTAGATTCTTTTTGGAGATAATAAAGGAAGAGAATATGTTAATATATATATAATTTCATGTTAAATCAAAATTATAATGTGTGTGAAGTATGACAAGAAACATATTGGGCGCCTTATGTCAAATCAAAATATAATTTCTTCGTTTCGAACCAACGTATACAACATTTTAACAAGAATTGATTATTCTCAGTTCGAATCGATTATCTCTGGGTAGTTAACTGGATCGAGATGTGAGTGGCTTAGTAGGGAGTAGTTCGAATATTTTGACTTCGGGTGACTGGAAATGGTTGTGGACCATAAACCTTTTGATAAAGTTCTTTTACCCGCAGTGAGCAGATAAAAATTTTCTGACTACACGAGCTAATTCGAATAAGGGGAGAGTTGTAGAGAACGGAAGATGTCTTATTTGCCTTGGGCATGTAGAAGAAGTTACGTATTGTTTCTCTTCATGCTCCTTTACGATGTAGTTAGATCCTACCCCAGTGGATTAAATTCATTGGGTTGGATGTTCTACACATGGACATATAGAGGACAAAAAATGTCCATTCATCTCCACGTGGCGTTTATCCAGCACCTTGGTATATTAAATCCACCGAAGTTAATCCACTGGGGTAGGCATGGATTTTCCCCTTTACGAGACAAATTTGGGCCTTTAGTGACATTCTATGGTCAAAATATTGGGTTGACCTTCGACCGACCTCAACCAAAATTCTGCGACCTGATTATAGCTGCGTTAGTAGAGGATTCAAAGTCGAAGACTTCATTTCCATTCAAATTCATCATATTTGTAGGGAAGTAAATTGGGCAGCACGACTATCGTTTAAGGAATCACACGCTTTTAATGAATTACATGTAATGATTCGTGATTTTGTTACTCGTGATTTTATTATTGAATGAAATCCTTCTTTATTTTGTTTTTTTTTTCTATATTTAAAAAAAAAAAGTGATTTCATTAAAAAAAAAAAAAAAAAACCATTGTCACACAAAATCAATTCCAAATCAATGGCGCAAACTCGAGTGAACATTTCGTACTCATAGACTTATAGTTGGTCACATGTGTTCACTCTATTCAAATACTCTAGTTTATTGTAGCTGTTAGCTAACTTAGCTTAGCTGTACTGAAAAAGTAGAATTTAATTTATAAGCTAATAAGACCCGGAAAGTGGTGCAAGGGCAGAATTCCTAAATATTTTTATTTGACGAAAGTATTTAAATTCAAATTCCCATGGCCTGTTTATCTCGTCTTTCGAAGAGTGGTTTAAAAAAGTAGTAGATGTTTGAGAAATAATTTTCATTTGCGTAATGTTGTTTGTTTGGGTTTTGAGAGAGTTGTTTGGGAAAGTAGCCGTAATTTTTGACTTTTCTAATATAGAGAGAAATAGAAATAGAGTAGAAAAGTGGCCTGTTTGTTTGGCCTTTCGGAGAGTGGTTTGAGAAAAAAATTACTGTAGCTAATTAATTGGGAAAGTGGTTGGATTGTTTGTTTGGCCTTTCCGAAAACCGAATTTTTTTTCGGAAAAGCGAGACAAACAGGCTCTGGACATTTAAAACATATTCCTACACAATTTTCAAATTCCCAACACTCAAAACATATTTGGACATATTCTGGACTTTTGGCACTTTGCACCTTAGTTTAAAAGTTTTGGAATTTATAAATATAATTTAATTGACACTTTGTACCTTAGTGTGTGTTTTGCAGAAAAATTTATTGATGGAAGGATAAAATAGTCATTTTCGAATATTTTTCGCAATTTGCACCCTAAAAAGATCAATTTTAACACTTTGTACCCTAAAAATGTAGAATATTGGCACTTTGCACCAAAAATATTTTTTTTTGATATTTTTTAACATTGACTTAATATGATAATCTAGATAACATGCAATATAATAACATGTTAAATTTGTAATTTTTTTTTATATATAGAGTAAATAATCTAGAGGATACTTGAAATGTAAAAATAAAATGAAGACAATGTCTTTTTTTTAATTTAAATTTTACCGAGAGAAAATGTTAAAATATGTTATTATAGAGTAAAATAAATTAAAAATGACATGTTTATGACTGTTGTGCATATAAATTACCATTTAATATCTACGTCGACAACATTCATGAGTTTTTTTAAGGAAAACACATTACGGTGCAAAATGACATACAAATTATACTATTATGGTGCACATTGCCAAAAATTTAAATTGGGATGAAAAGTGCAAATATTTTATATTATCAGGGTGCATAATCTATAATGCTAGGGTGCAAAGGACCCAAAAAGTTCAAAAAGGACTATTTTACCAATTAATTTTGTTATCATAACACACACTAGGGTTAAAAGTGTCAAATAAATTATATTTTCAGGATACAAATTGCCAAGACTTTTAAGTCAGGGCGGGCGTAAAGTATCAAATTCCTATAATTTCAAGTGCAAAATGCCAAAACCCGACACATTTTTATATGTTAAAATTCTAAAAACACTCTCAAATTCCCTATGTTTACCAAAAGTCAACATTGATATCCATTTAACATTTTTTAACATATAAAGCATCAATCAACTCAAATCACAGAATGAGACCAAGATTTATTCCCGTAATAATGACAGACAAGAGGCCATATTATATCATTATTCACATGCGATTATAAATAATTAATTTATGTATCAAATGAGTCAAAAGTTCTGATCACAAGAAAAGAAGAAAAATAAGGAACAACTAGAACAAACACATAAGACAAACTGAACATAAAATCAACAAACAAACAAAAATGTCTCCAATAAGAGCAAGAAGAAGACAAGTAACCTTCTTATGCATATACATAGAAAAAAAACCTAGCCACAACTTATCCATGCTTCCATGCCCTTTAACATGTACCCATTTTACCATAATGCCACCCGCAAATTTTCACTCGGAGGACGACGGTAGTCTTTCCAATGCATCGGACACATGTCTCATTGAAGGTCTCCTTTCGGGGGTACTTTGTGTGCAAGCCATTGCGATCTTTAAAACGGAAATAATCTCTTCCTCTTTATCCGAGTCTTGAACTAAGTTCAAATCCAATACATCAGAGAGCGGTTTCTTCTCTTCGATGCATAGTTGCATCCAACGGACAAGATCCATTTCCACATTACCAACTTGAATCAACGGTGATTTTCCCGTAATCATTTCGAGTAATATCACTCCGTAAGAGTACACATCCCATTTTTGGGATGGTTTGACTACTTTTAAAGCCTCAGGTGCTTGATAATATGATCCAAAAGAAGTAGTCGAAGAATATGTTGCGACTTCCGAAGCCGCACTGCTTTTGTTTGGTTTCTCGGAGACCATTCGATTAGATTGAAGAGTTGGAGATCCACCGGCTATATTTGCAAGGCGGCCTAGACCAAAATCGGAGATTTTGGGCTCCATATCGTGTGTGAGCAATATATTGGATGGCTTCAAATCTCCATGGACATATTTCTTAGGACTATAATCGTGTAGGTAAACCAAACCTTTTGCAACTCCTTTCATTACTTTCAATCTCGTGGACCATGATAGAGGCATAAATGTCACCATTCCGGGTTTTCCTGAGGATAAATTTGCCACCAGGTAAAATAAAAACGATCATAATGACTAAATAAATATCAAATTGTAGTTTTTAATCCTCCATGAAATGTGTATGTGGCACTTAACAACCTGTAGAAAATAAATGAGTAACCAGCATTTTGAACTTAGAAAAAAAAACACCATTTTGGCACTTTGAACAAATTAAAATGTTTGCACTTCGCACCCTTAAATTGCATATTCTTTGGTGAAATGAACAGCATTTTGCACCCCAATTAGGTGCATTTCATCAAAGAACATGCAATTCGAGGGTGCAATGTGCTAATACTTTAATTTCAGGGTGCAAAGTGCCAAAATGATGTATTTCTAGGGTGCAAAATGCCAAATACTGAAAAATAAACTGACATTTTCCCAATAAAGCTTATTGCCCCTTATATTCAGGTGCATAATAAAGAGGGGTAACAAACTTTGTTTCTTACGAGGGGTTAATTGCCACAAACGTAGTTCACAGGGGTGCACAATGCAAATTATTCGTAATATAAACGAGATAAAAGTTGTAGATTTTTTAAACTTACCATGGATTGCGGTAGCAAGATTCCCATTTGGTATAAAATCATATATAAGAAGCTTCTCATCAACTGACCAATAATAAGCTCGGAGAGCAACAATGTTAGGATGATTAAGCTTTCCAATAGCTTCGACTTCAGTTTGAAATTCTTTAAACCTTTGTGAACCTCCTTCACCTAATCTCCGGACGGCCAAAATAAGCCCATCCTCAAGCACAACTTTGTACACAATCCCAATGCCACTCTTACCAAGCACAAAAGCCGACGCCTTTAAAAGCTCGTCTAAATCAAATGCCAATGGTGCATCTAAGGGCACAAGATCATATTGTTCTATGTTTTCCGATAAAGTCTCGGACTCGACATCCTTAGTAAAGCATAAACATTCATTCTTTCTTTTACCTCTCTTCTCGAGTCCGTAACCACTTTCATCCTTTCTCTTGCCACAAGAGCAAATCCTCGTGTAACAATACGAGAAAAGCAACCCAATTACACAAATTCCAATCACATCACTTACAATAATAGCAATCACTGCACCTTTACTTAGCCCTCTTCCACTACCAATCTTTTGTGAAGGTGAATTATTAGGCAAGTAAGGAAATGAGGATGGTGAACTCGCTTCACTATCGGAAGCACAAAGGTTTTTCAACGGAGGACCACAAAGACCGGGATTCCCGATAAACGCAGTTGGTCCTCGATTTATCAGAGCACCATTTTGCGGAATCGGTCCGGTAAGTTCGTTATAAGTGAGATCAATGTAAACTTTTTCAGGAAGGTTACCAAGACTAGCCGGGATTGAACCATTAAACATATTATGAGACAAGTCCACAGTTCCTTGTAAATTAGATAAGTACCCCAAATCATTAGGAATCGAACCACCAAAACCATTGTAAGATAAATCGAGCTTCTCCAACAAAACCAAGCTTTTCCCAAAATCATTAGGTAATGAACCAGTAAAATTATTGTGACTAAGATCAAGGTTCCTTAACCTCTTACACTGAACTAATGATGTGGGCAAAGACCCATTAAACAAATTATGTGATAAATCTAAAGCTTGAAGATATTCTAAATTCCCAACCTCAAACGGCAAAAACCCAGAAAAGAAATTCCCATAAAGCACCAAACTTTGTAGTCCTTCAACCTTAAAAAGCTCAAAAGGCAAACCTCCATAAAACTTATTGTTCCTTAAATTAACATGCCTAAGTTCAGACAAATTTCCAATAGAAGAAGAAAGAAACCCAGATAACTTCTTCTTGGGAATGCTAATGGACACAACTCTTTGCACTTTACATGTAATTCCATTCCAAGAACAAGGGGTTTCATCAGAAAAATTCCAATTATTAAGTGACCCTTCTGGGTCTTCTTTAATTGATTGTTTGAAAGATAATAGAGCTATGCCTTCATCATTCAAAGAACTCACAACAACAATATTATCACAATTGAACAAGATTAAAAGTATAAAAGAGACTAATAAAGATAACATTTTTTTCACTTAATCAAGAAATGTGAGTTGAAAATGTAGCTACCCAGAAAGTAAAAATGATAAAGATGAGTTCTTTAGTGATTGATTACCTTTGGGTAGTGGAAGGAAAACCAAGTAGAGAGAGAAATAAGAGAGAGAGAGAGAGAGGGTTTGAGTGTGAATGGTGCTTCACAGTGTGTGTTGTGTGTGTGACAGTGGGGATGGGGTTTGGGAGTATGGAGAATAGAGAAGAAAAAGAAAAGTCGTTCTAGGGAAAAGGTAAAGTTGATTTCTGGTTTGCAATTGTATAGAGAGAACTTTGGGAAAAACACACTAATTTTCTAGGAGAAACAAAAATACAAAGAATGGAAAAAAGGAAAAAAGAAGTTCAGTACAGTTTGGACTGTAGTTATATGGAGTGCTAGTTAATGCCAACTTATCTTCATGATATAGAGTAATAATGTTGGATTTATTTCATATGATTTGAAAAATATGAATTTTTTCTTATAAATTTTTTAAAGAAACAATTTGTCACTAAAAATCAAATAGTGTAACTCATTTTGTTGAAATTGAGAGTGAGATTGAAGACTACTTTTGTAATATAAGGGGGTAAATTGTCACATTTATCATACCGCGGATGGATAAACTGACATATTATCATAACACAGAGAGATCAAGTGTCATCTATACTATTAAAAAAGAGAAGCCTGTTTTTACTCACAAAGTGGCGGTTGTGACACCATGCTACACCAAAAATTAGTCACTTTCCAATATTACCCTTTTTTCAAAATTTAAAATTACAAAACACGAAAACTGCCCAATAAAAAAAATTACCTTTTTTCAGTTTATGCATATTCAAATTTAGTATTATATATTATAAAAAATTAATATGTCAAGATAAATTATAATTTAAAGAATTCAACACACGCAAGTACCGCGTGCTACGGCCGCTAGTATTTAAAAACGGAAGCGATGTGAAACTTTTATAAGATTACAGAGAGAATAAATTGAATTGAGCAATATAAATATTATGGGGAGTAAATTGCCATTAACTCGTCATATATATACATTTCTTTTATGAGTTAACAATGGTAAATACCACCTCAAAAATAGAGTAATATCCATTAAAAAAAAGTGAAAAACAATCAAAGGAAGCAAATAAAACGGAATACAAAAAAAAAAAAGAAAAAAAAATCCAACAAATTAAGGTTAAATGGCAATGCTCACTCTCTCGTGTGATTGATTTTCAAACTGTTAGCAAATTCAGGTTCCATTACAATAAATTTTTAGTTATGTGTGTGATGCATTCTGAAATGAATTAAGACAGGTTTATAACCAAATATCCTAAGAAAATAGAAAAATATAGGGTTTGTTTGTTTGGCACTGGGATAGTAGTTGGGAAAGTGGTGGAAATTTGTGAAGTAATCTCAATTTGTGGTTTGAGAAATAAGGTAGGTGTAGGTGTAAATATTTTTGGAATGGTCTAGGTTCTCCTGACAGAGATTCGAACTTGAATTCGCTACTTTATAGTAACTAATCTTCCACTAGACCAATTGCCAGGTGGTAATTGATGATAGGTTAATGTTGACTATTTACATATGCAAAAACAAACCAAAATTTAATACAAACTAGAAAATAAAGTATAGGGCCCTGTTATGTTGAAACTTATTTTGTCAGACTTAATTAATTATGTTTTGGAAATATATATACAAACTCAAACAAGGAGAATCAAAAGTACTGACTATTTAATAAATGAATGCATTAATGTCAAAAGACTAATAAATATCTGAATTGTCATTTTAAATGTTTCTGAAGAGTGAAAAACCATAAAAATGATAAAATATTCATTAGAGTACTTTCAATTAAGTGTCACGTAATTTACTTTCAGTGGAAGATATTCTTGGGGAAAAAAACGTGTAATCAGTAAAATTAACTATTTTAGTTTTAGAAATACCATATATGTATTTTTTGGGGTTCACTTGTAAAATATTTAGTTATATTAAATAAATTAAAAAATTATATCATACTTAACAAAATATAAAAAGTGAATACAAGAAATCAATTAAAATAAGATTTTAACATTCGAAATCTGAGAAAATATGTGTCGGTGTTGGGACGCCCTTGAATTAATCTATTGCTACTTATTCTAAGTTATTGGGGCAATAATGGAAAGCAAACGTTAACAAGCCGCTGTTGCTAGGACCTAAATATAATAAATTATGTTCTTAGAGGCTGAGTTTTATAATAAATTATAAAGCTCCATTTCATGTATTTAAATATTGGGATTGGAATTGTGAATTAGCCATCAAATCAAGTTGAACCCCTTCTTTTTAGCTTAAAATATTTAGAGTTCATGCCGTTGGATTTAGTAACAAGAAATGTTTCAATTTAAAAGGGTTTCGTACATAATAGGTTTGAACATTGACCTAGAAAATAATTAAAAAAAAAATTGACTTAAAAAATGTGTGCTATAACCTAATTGATATAGCATAGATCATTCTATGAATCGAATTAACCATACCAAAAATACGAAACAAATATGCGAGAGAGATAATACTCTCACATGGAGAGCGATGTAAACCTCGTCTTAGTATACCACTATTCCATTGCCCGCGAGCATAAGGGATCTACCTGGCACGGGAATAATTCTACGTGCATGAAAAGTTTCCTACACTAGTAAGAATTATGTAAGATACATGACTCTATAACAGGTATAAATATATCTCACGTATGACTGAAAAACCCTAATACATAATTCATAACCTAATTCTTCTCTGAAAATATTTTGTTTAAGTTCATTGCAGATTTTGCTCACTTAAGAATCGGAGAAAGCTCCGCCGATACCAACCAACCAAATTATGTAGTTTTTGTTTTGCAGGTCTTTGACGTACATGTTATCCGTATTATTAAAGCATAGCATGCCAAATTAATTGGAAAATCCAATATCTACCATGCATCACTAGTTATCTAGAAGAATTAAAATGTGATTACTTTTAAATAAAAAATTAGGGTAAATATCACTTTTGGTCCCTCTTATCATTAACTTTTTACAGAATGGTCCCTCTTATGTTTTTTTCCCATTTTAGTCCCTACTATGAATTATTTGTTTCACTTTAGTCCCTATTATGAATTATGTGTTTCACTGTAGTCCTTATCAGGTGGTTCCGATAACACGTGACATGCATATGAATATTTTTTAGGGCATTTTCGTCCGTTCACTATTGAGACTATTTGAGATATTGTGTAATTGGTGAGCAATTTTGGTGTTTGAAAAAGATTTTAGGAAAAAACTTTAGTTTGGAACGAAATGTACGATTAAGTTGGATTGGAATGAAAGCCTAGTTTGGAAGAGATTATATATATATATTTTTTAAATAATTAGAAAGACGAAAATATCCCTGTTAGTTTACTTAAAATGACAAAATTGCCCTCATGAGCATATCACATGTTATTGGAATCGCCTTGGACCACTTGAAAAGGACTAAAGTGAAACAAATAATTCATAGTAAGGACTAAAGTGGGGAAAAAAATATAAGAGGGACCACTCTATAAAAAGTTAATGATAAGAGGGACCAAAAGTGGTGTTTACCCTAAAAAATTATTACTCGGTGCAACATATAGCAAAGTTACATGGCAAGATATTTAATTAAACGATCTTTATTCGAATTAGTAATTGGTGAGCGTCATAACAATTTCTCGTGCAACGGTGGGATTGAACCCTAAAGATGAGGCATGACAACGTATTTAAAGTTTTAATTTCTTAATAATAAATATTATATTAATAAGTTATGTCTCTTTAAGTAGAATTATAGAACATTATATGGGCCACATAAAGCAAGTTCAAAATCGAGTACATTCTTTTTAGTATCAAAAGTTCAAAACCATGTACACTTTGATAGTACTCTAGATTGTCTTTCAAAGGGCTGGACCATTAATAAATGGATTCATGGTCCACATTAAATTAAGTGACATTCTCCTAATAATGCCATGATTACACCACATACCTCTCGAGTAAAATATATATTGAATCAGAAATTCATTATATTACTATCAAATTACAAAGAAAATCACCCAAGAAACATTAGTATTTGTTATTAAAAATATATTATGCAATTTATATTCCACTTAATGATATACTCCTATATATTAAAAACGTGGACAAGTGTACAACATTAATAACCATATATTTATAATAAAATAATTCAAACTCGTCATAATTTAGGATTTAGTCAGATTCAATTAATATCAAACCCATCCTTCAAGATATGTACAGGTACTGGATATGGCAACTACTATTGGAAAATTGATACGGTAAAGGACATGATTTTATTTATTGTGAATTGGATTGTGAATCCAATTCTGCGATATTTTATTTTTATTTTAAAACATACTATTGTCTTTTATACCTAATCCAGTTCTTTTTACTAATAATAAAATAACAAAAATATGGCAACTACTATTGGAAAATCCAATTTGACTACTTAGAAACTATCCATATATAGCACAATGAACAATTCTATATAAACCAATTTGACAGAATAATTAAAATATAAAGTTTCTTCCTTTCCTCAAAAAAGCTTAAGAAAATGGCATGCTTTTCCATTGCAATCACCCTCGTATTTCTTTACTTTGCTCCTGGTCAAGGTTTAGCACAATACAATACAATGAGAATAGTTCCATCGGGTCCGAATCAAGCGCAATCTCCCGAGTTTCCTTCTCAGCCAAACGATTTATTCAGTAATACAAAGAGAATAATTCCATCAGGTCCGAGTCAAGAACAATCTCCCGAGTTTCCTTCTCCGCCAGACAGTTTATTCCGTAATACAAAGAGAATAGTTCCATCAGGCTCGAATCGAGTACAATCTCCCGAGTTTCTTTCTCCTCCAAAATATTTGTTCCGTAACATAAAGAGAATAGTTCCATCGGGCCCGAATTAAGAACAATCTCCTGAGTTTCCTTCTCCGCCAAATGATTTATTCCGTAATACAAAGAGAATAGTTCCATCAGGCCCGAATCAAGAACAAACTCCAGAGTTTCCTTCTCCTCCAAAATATGTTTGAAATAATACAATAATACTATTTTGCATTCCAGTTATTAAACTATATGTAACACATTACCCTTGTTATCTATACAAATTATATTGTTGCAGTTCACTTTAGTTTCAGGGCAACTTGTTCTTATGTCGATTTGCTGCAATTTTATTCATCAAAATAAATAGTATTATTCTTGTTAATTATTGCTGTTGTTGTTCATGTTCGTTTGGATAAGGATATAAATCGTTGTGATATACATATATATAATGTGAAATTAATATATATATATATATATATATATATATATATATATAAATATATATTTATATTCCCTTTTAGTTTATGTGAATTTTTTATATGAGAAAAATAATTCCGACCAAAAGCGAATGAAAAATGCACGACCGAGGGTGTAAATTGACAAATAAATTACAATTTTAGAGTGTGTTTTGTTATATTTCTTTAAGAGTGTGAAGACCACCAAAAGATGCTATTTGGATAAACTACATGCAGGTTAGTCAAAATTCATTTGACATTTTTAAATTCCACTTATCATTATTATTATTATTATTATTATTATTATTATTATATATGTTTTGAAAATTTTAACCACAATATATTCATTCAATATTTCAAATATTTTGAAATAAATATTAAAATAAAATTAGAAATACTCGATCAAACACTAAAACCAAATCAATATGCCTTGGTGTCTTTTCTATTTAAAGGTGGAAGTCAAATGTTCCAATGAGGGCTGTTAATGGAGGGAATTTTAAGTTGAATTTGGTTAGAGTTGGATCGAAATATTAGAACTTTGATTATATATTTATAATATACTTGATTTGAGATTGAATTAAATTCATATGAAAATAACCAATCACAAATTCATATGAACAATTAATGTACACATGTTTGTGTGATTGTATAAGTTTGAACAAATAGATTTGAGCAAGAATATCGCCTGATATAAATAGAGCCAAATTTGGGTGGAAACTAATCCAATCCCTTTTCAATATGTTGACAATCCTAGTTGCAATATGAAAAGGACAATTGCAGTTAATTGACACGTGAACTTCCTCAAATGTCACTGACAGCCTTTTTGTCAACGGGGCCAAGTGGTTAAATACGAGGCTCCATAATAAGAGGTCATGGGGCCAAGTGGGTATTTTCTTCAATTTCATACTAGTTTTTCTCTAGTTTAATATTAGTAATTAGTTTACTTTGATATCATTGTAATGTTTCGATTCGATATAGTGTTTGATGTAACAATGTATTCACCATCTCAAGAGAAATGTGGGGGAAAATGCAAGATATCTCCCTGTGTAATATTAAAACCTACAAGAAACTACCTTGCGAAATTTTTATTACTCCAAATTATCTTGTGATTTCAAAAACCTCGCAATAAACAAGCAATTTGTAAAAATACGTCATTTTTAATCGACATATTTCAAGAAACCATTTTTTAAATATTTCAAGTTCGTCCCTACAACTTCACATTAAATATTTTTAAAATTATTTCTTAAAATATGTCGATCCAAAACGGCCTATTTTTTATAAATTGAGTATTTTTTGCAGGGTTTTTGAAATCACAATGAAGTCTGTTACAATAAAAATTTAACAGGGTAGTTTGTTGCAGGTTTAACATAATACAGGGGAGTATTGTGCATTTACCTCTGCTCATGTGTAGAGGACATCTTTAATTAAATATATAAAAATAGGTAGAGATTTCAAGGTGATTGAACTAAGTAGTAGTGGGTTGCGATTCCTATAGGCGAAATTCAAGTTCGAATCCAACTGGGAGCGCTATATTGAAGAAGACCTATACCCAATGAACTTTTGGGTGAGCTGTAAATTTATAATTTAATAAATTTAAAAAAAAACAAAAACAAAATAAAAAACAAAGAGAGAAATCATGATTTATTTATTTAATTCTAAAGATACAAGAAAATCTTCAACGGGCACAAGCCTAAAATATTAACTACTCTTAAATCAAAATAATACAAGTCACTGCCAATTAAAGTTAAAAAAAAAATCACTAACAATGATCAAATACTTATACAATTTATATTACTAAGTGAAGCAATCCCCTAACTAACAGGACCAAAACTGCCATTCTTCAAGTGAGCTATATTACTAATTAGTTTAAAATTTAAAATTAAATGAGCGGGGGCAACTGGTTATCTATATAGGAGAATTAAGTCTAAGCTATTGGTCTAATTGAAGGGACTAGTCGCTACAAAGTAGCGACCTCAGATTCAAATTTTTGTTGGGAGAGATTCCCACTTTATGTGCCCGACGCGCCTCGAAAGGGATTAAATCATTGGGAAAAAAATACAGGAGAATTAAGTCTCAGCTCTCCACACTTCAAAGATTGGCCAAGGTCCACTGAAATCAAATTAAACAAAAACCAGCCCATGTCCAGTAAAATAAAATTGGAATACAAGACAAGCCCACTAAAATAAAATTTGAGATCATACAAGTCCATTAAAATAAATTTTAAATAAAAAATTAGACAAGTCCATTAAACCCAAACGCCATTAGAGCTGATTCTTTTAGATGGGGTTATCAAAATATATACATGTAATATAAATTTTGTTTATTTTGGCTTCTTGGAGGGCTTTTAATGGCTATATTCGGATAATTCTTTTTCCCTTTTCTTCTAATGTCGCAATTCGGAACAATTTTATTTTTCTCTTCCTAATCACGATTTCGGAATAAAAATAATCCAAAAACTTAATTGTGATTGGAACAAAAACTTTTTAAAAAGAAGAATTATTCTCATCCTAATCGTGATTTTAGGATAATTTTTTTCCTGCTTTTGCTGATATTTGGATTGTAATTTTTTTTTTGTTGTACGATATTAGTTATTATATCTAAATTCCCCATATATATAAAGAGATTATTTGCTAAGTTGAAAAAGTAAAAGGGTATTATTAAGTGTTGAGTTTAAAAAAGTACAAGAACTTTATTTGGTTTGAAAATTACAAAAGGATTTTGTACTAAGTTTAAAAGTAAAAGGGGATCTCATACCTAACGAGTGTAATAAGGTTATTATTGTTATTTAGGCCGAAGTAATTAAGCAAAATACAATAAAAAAAGGCATCAAGCGTGGAACACACACTAGTTAAAAAACTTATGAAAGTGGACAAAATATTCTATGCACAAAATTATGAAAGTATAATATAATTTGTAAGGAGAATTTTTTTTCAGGTTTCGCATAACACATAAAAATATCATACGTTCTCCCCGAAATAAACATTAAATAACTGAAAAATAGTTATCATGATCACTTGTTCAAACAAGAACAACACAAATTTCTATATATCTACTTTGATTTAACAAAGTAAACCAATTTCCTATGCTCTTACATTTATAGTACTTTAGTTAGCCGCCACAGCCGCCACCACAACCGCCACAAGCCGTACCACCGCCGCCGTACGTATCATATTTGTTATCCTTGTCTTCCGATGATGCACCACTTGAGCATAAAAACATTACGCCTACGATTATAAATAGGCTGAGCAAAGCCGCCCATGCCGTCAAAACCGCGCCACCGGAAACGCCTCCATCCCAATTATTTGCACCTTTCCATTGCCTCACCATCTACACACAAATTAAACTTAAACAAATTAAATACTACTATTTTTTTTTCCTGATTTTTTTTCTTCTTATATTAATTCCCCTCTCGTGGAAATGAATTGGAGTCTTCTTATCTTATAAGCGTAAGCGTATCATGACTTGAAAAAGTGATGTGTGTGTGTACGTGTGTGTAGAATATTGAATAATTTTTCGGCACTTTATGGATAGGAATACAAGTGATCACATAGTCAATACATTTATTTAATAAATATTATTATGCATGGCGAATGGTCAAATTAATCCAACTCTCCACTTTGGAATAAATATAGCTCATAGCCTCATACCTTTTGGCAATCCGAATAGTCAATAATCATAAAGATGAACTTAATTATTACCCTTAAAAAAAATCAACCAAATCATAATTAATAACCCATAATACATATGTTTAGTACTTCTTAAAAAAATAGTTAAATTATTAATTCTTATGGAAACAAAAATCAACGAAGGAACACATATCATCTTAATTTGTTCTTAAGGGATATAAATACTAGAAATTTTTGTGCTCTTAATTTGATAATATCTACATATTATTAGCAATTATTCACGTAAGCATGTACGATAATGGATCGACTATAATCATGCTAATTGCTTAATCATAAATTAGGTTTAGAGATACCTGTCTTAATAGCGTGGACAATCGGTAGCGGAATTACTGATTGAATGGAAGACTGATTTCTCTCTCTTGCCACAGTTTCGAGTTTCTAATAATACGTTAAGTCATGAGGAAACTCAACAGCTCTGAAAACGTGTAGAGAGAGGACCAGTTTCCTCATTAATATAGATGCATAAACTTAATCCCCACTACTTAAGGATTCTTAATTCAATCATAATGGGCCATAAATTACACATATATCATCTAAAATAATTTTTTAAAGAGTGAATTAAATTCCTTATTTAAAAAGAAAGAAAAGGAACACAATCTGCAATAAATAAGAAAGGTGGAGTACGTAACTTTGATTTTTCGAATGAAAGGGGAAAAAGTCATAAGAAAATCTAAAGAATATGGGGCAAAATGGATTTCTCACAAATCAAATTTACAAACTTTAATGGGTGGTTTCTGTTTGGGGAGAATCCTAAATTGATAAAACTAAAATCCAAAAATAAAAAAATTAATAAATATAGTTGCCATTGAGACAGTAGCCTAGGGACAATCACTGACAAAGCTGAGGTCCCAGGATCATAATGGTCTGAGTCCAACTCCTTCGAATTATGGGTATTTCTCTAATTCTAATATTAGTCTTTGATAATTTTTTATTATTTATAATTCCTAATGGTTGATAGTTAGTGAAATGATTTTATTTTTTGACTCAAGGGTTTAATTCTTTTCGAGGCTCGTTGATCACATAAAGTGGGAACCTCTCCCAACAGAGATTCGAACCTAAGTCCGCTACTTTGTAGTCATGGGCGGACCGAGATAGTGGCCCCCCTGGAATTTTTTTTTTTTTTTTTAATATAGGTAATTTTTTTTTATAAAAAATTTAATATATTAGTCCAATATCAGTCCAAATATATTTTCAATCCAATTAATATACACAACCCACTTTAACAATAACTTACTCTATCCAATTGTAAGCCTGATTTTAAGCCCAATTTTTCCCTACTCCCAACATCTCCAATTTTTTCCTATGAGATTAGTCAAATTAGCTAAAGATCGTCTTCAAGAGACAAGATATGTTGGATGGGGAACTTTGTTGGAGGATGTTACTTTTTTTTTCTTCTAAACATGAAATTGAAATTTCCATTGGGTAATGTTTATGTTCCATATGGGAGGCCAAAGCGTAGGATTGAACAAGTGACTATCGAGCATCATTACAAAGTTGAGAGATTCAATTCGGTGATAGATAGACAATTGCAAGAGCTGAACAACCGTTTCAATGAAGTAAACACAGAGTTGCTTCTTTGTGTTGCATGCTTAAACTCATCAAATTACTTTGAAGCTTTTGACAAAGGAAAACTTGTTCGTCTTGCCGAATTTTATCCAAATGACTTTTCTTTTCTTGAGCTCTCGACTCTTTCCAATTAACTTGAAAATTATATTAGGGATGTTCGATCAAGTGATGATTTTTCTAGTTTGAAAGGATTAGTGATCTTGCTAAGAAGATGGTTGCAATTAAAAGACATGTCGCATTCTCGATGGTTTAGTAGCTTGTGACATTGGCGCTTATTCTACCCGTTGCAACTGCATCAGTGGAGAGAGCTTTTTCGGCTATGAAGATAGTTAAGAATTGGCTTCGTAACCGAATTGGCGATCAATGGCTAAATGATAGTTTAGTTGTCTTTATAGAGAGACATATTTAGTAGTATTTCAAACAATGTTATCACGGACTGATTTCAAAAGATGAAAAATCGGCATGGTCAATTATTAAAGTAAATATATAGATATTTTGGGTTCTTATGTGAATAATATAAACTTTATGTTTAACTGTTTGATAGATTTTTTTTTGTATAAGTTTAGCCCCCCCTGACCCAAATTCCTGGATCCGCCCCTGTTTGTAGTGACTAGTCTCTTCCACTAAACCAATCACTTATTGATATTGAAATGATTTTTGATGTAATAATTGATGATTTCTTTTTTTTTTTTAAAATATATAGCTTTTACACAAATTATTGAAAAGATATTGTAGGAGACTAGGAGAGAAGTACAATATATAGCATGCAAGGCCACGAGCCTTTGACGTTTGAAATTTTGAGCGTTAGTCAATTTTCATTTATAAAGGTCATTATGAATCTGACTTTAATCTCTTTTTTTAGTCAAGTCAAGTAACTACGTTGTAGGAGCGGGTTGTCTAGGGATAACAATAAAATTTAAAGCCCTGTTTATATTTTTAAAAAAGCATTTCAATGCTTTAAGAAAAATCAGATAAACAATCTTTTTTAATTTCCTAAATAAATATAGGGTTAAATACAGTTTCCCCCCTTTAAAATATGAGGTTGGTATCAGTTACCCCCTAAAGTATCAATTGTAACACTTACCCCCTATGTTACAATTTTTTAGTTTTTATTTCAAAATTACCCCCACCCCTTACATAAATAATAAAATTCTTTATTAAAATAAATGTGTCTCTTTATTAATTACGAATTCATTTATCCAACAAACGATAATATGTTTTAATTCTTCATTTTTTTTGTTTCCTTTGGTTTTATGGTCTCAAAATTTTCTTCTCATTTTTTCTTTATTTCTGTTACAATTTGTTTTCTTTATTATGTGTTTCAATTTTTTTTATATTATTTCTATCTCAAATTTTTTCTTTATATTTTTTGAGTTTTTATTTGTTGATAATTTTCTCATTTATATTCCGTACGAATTATTATTAAAATGTTGATTAATTCTTCTTCAAAAATTATTTCTCGCAAAATTCAAGTTTAACACCAAATAATTGTGTTTTTCTTTCTTCATTCCTTTATCAAAAAAATAAAATCTTTATTAATTATGAATTCATCAATCCACCACCAAACAATACTATGTTTCCATTTCTTCATTTCTTTTGTTTCCTTCGGTTATTAAAAAATGAGATAAAAATGAAGAAAAAAATTTGAGATCGAAAAAAGGAAGGTAACAAAAGAAATGAAGAAAATAAAACATAATATTTGTTTGGTGGATGTATGGATTCATAATTAATGAAGATATAATTTTATTTTGATAAATTAATGAAAAAATTATTATTTATTAAATGAGTGGGGGTATATTTGGAATAAATACTACAAAATAATAATATAGGGGGGTAAGTGTTACAATTGATACTTTAGGGGGGGTACCTTGTACCACCTTCTACTTTAAGGGGGGAACTGTATCTATCAAATCCTATTTGTTTAGGTTTTGGCTCGCGGAACCTAAACAAATGAAGTCTGATCAGTACATGTTTCGCTAAACTCAGGTTAAAACTTATACATCCAAAGATAAATAATTTCAAACTTATAAAAAATAATGATTTGAGACGTACAACCTATTTTAATTTTTTTCTATAAAAAGATATTGAATTGAGAACTACCACATACTTTTCCTCTCCAAATCCCATCTCTAAACTCAATTTAAATGGAGTTTCTTTTGAAACCAAAACCAAGCGAAACAGAGCAAAAAATCCAACCAAATAGGCATTTTCAATTATCAAAAATAATTTTGTCTACTTACATAATTCTCTTATCTTAAAAAAACTCAATCAAACTCTACTTACATAAAGGGAAAATTCTTGCATATAATTTGTCTATGAGATTTTTATAGACCTTGTGGTTGTTAATGCACTACATCACTCAATTTGATAATGTCATACTCTCATAATAAGTAACGTGATTTTTATAGACCTTTTTATAATAAGTAACGTGATTTATATAGACCTTGTGATAATAAGAATTTTCCTACATTAAGTAACACATATCTCTTAGACTATTTATTTCACGTAATAAAAATGATTAAACATAAATTAACCTATATTTTATACTATTTCTCTTCATTCCATATTCTCTAAACATATCTATTAAATTCTAAACTTATTCATATTATTTATTTCATCTCAAAATGCCAAAACAAACAACGTTAAAAAAATCCAATTTTTTCTAAAACTTTAATTTATTTCTGCCACATTCAGAATCGCGAGACAAACATTCTAGATAATAGTAACTTACAATTAATTTCACAATTCAACATGGTGCACCACATTTGTCTTTGAAATGGGTTTGGAGTTATCTACTAATTACTCCTAATATTGTTCATTGTCAAATGCATTTTTATCATAATAATAATAATCATTTTATTAACAAAATCTCATATATATCATCTCGTGCGATTCAAAAATTGCAGCAATATATGTACACCGGATCCGATATTTTTAGCTTTTGATCGAATATTGCCAACGATAACATTTCATCATGTCTTGCTTTTCTTCATTGATCCATCATTTGTTTCGATTATTCACGTGGGTCAAATTTTCGTTTTTAGTATGTATTTTGATTAGAAAAATATTTAGATATTTCTTAAAAACCCTTCGGAAATGTTTTGAAAACATCAGAAAAAAATTATGAAGAAGATACTAAACAAAGATAAATAAGACAGTCTCAAGCAAGCAAAGAATTTCGAAACTACATGTTGGTCCCAAGTGGTCAGAAGAGGTTTAGAGGGGGGGGTGAATAAACCTCTTTAAAATTTTCTTCCAATTTTAACTTTAAAACTTTTCTCTAACTGTGAACAGACTAAGCTGATCAGAGTAGTAAGTTACAATTCTGTTCGCGAACAAATCTTTGAACAGGTTTGTTGACCACTCGTCTGATAGTTACTTAGCTGATTTTGTTAAAATCAGTTTTAATACTTAGAGTACTTGCAGCGGATTTTTAAAGTGTTTTTCACAAGTATTCCTAGTAGTTTGAAAAATGTTTCCCCAGTTTTATAAACTCCTTTAAATTCTTTTTCAAACAGTTAAGTAAAGTGTTTTATGCAAACTTGAAATATGCAAGTAGAAATGCAGATAAAAACACAAGTAATTTTTATAGTGGTTATATGGATGTAAATATCCTTTAATCCACTCGTCCAAGTCACAAAGAGCTTGGGTTATACTAGAAACACAAAGTAACCAGTACACTCTGCTTACGCCTAACAACAAATGAACAGGCCGTAAGTGCGCAGTAAGAAATCACAAAGAAATCCTACTCTCTGAAGTAATATCACTCACTAAGATGGATATCTACTTCTCACAACACTCTGTTTTACAAATTCACTCAGAAGATGTATTTAGCTTGGTTCTTCAACTTCGCTTTTCGTCAACAAATGACTAAGCTGATGAGTGAGCTATTCTTGAGACTTAAGAGTTCTGCTTCGAAAAATTCTCTCAGAAAGTGTGTTGTATATCTTCTCTTCGTCTCTTTCAGCTATTTATACTTGAGGTTTGAAAAATGTCCGTTGAAGAGAGACAAGATTCAAATTCCTCGAGTACTGGTCCTTAAAATCCGCGAACGGCTCTTTTGCAGTCTGTCCGTACTATCAACAGTACTATTCTGCAGGCAGCATTAAATGCATCCAGCTGATGCGAAGCATTTCTTCAATCATTTGTCTTTAATAACCTCGTACTTCAGCATTTATTACACCAAGGGGCATTTATTACCGTTGGGAAGATTTTATGATCCTTTCCACTTGGCTGACGAAAGTGCAAGTCTGATGGCGAACTAAGCTGATCTCAAACTTGAACAAATCTGATTTGAGTCGGCTGATCTTCATCAGTCTGATATCTTTCCTCCAGCAGATCAGAAGTCTTGGACCTTGAAATTTGACTCTTCTGATGTCTTCATTACTTAGTCAAAATTTCTTCAAAGGGATATCAGCTGAGTTGATTCATACTTAGCCAAATTTGAAGTTTTGGAATTCTTCAAAACCTCCCTTTACTAATTGTCTTCAGTGTTCTTCATCTTCATCCTTATCCAACAATTTTCCCCTTTTTGATGATGACAAAACTTCAGCTAAGTACTTGTTAAATACCTAAAATAAAGAATGTAATCCTCAAAAATTTTCTGAGATAGAAAATCATATGTTGGAAAAACTTGACTTTTATTGATAATGCAAATATTACAAGTACAAGTTTTCTTTTTCAGATGAGATGTCTGAAGAATAGATAAGGTAAACTGATTACAAAAGATATTCATAATTTCTAACTATCAGCTCCTTCATCTGATCCTTCTAACACTTCTTCATACTCATAAGATGACTCTTCATCATCTTCTTCTTCATCATCAGCTTCGTCATCCAGGATTATGTTTGCTTTAGCAGCATCCATCTTCTCTTTAAGTTGTTGTTCTTTGATTAGCTCCATTGCCTTCCTGGCTGATTCAGTGTTCTTGTACTTGGTAGTTTCTTCTTCAGTCTTTTCTTCTTCTTCTACCTTTCCAAGTTTTTCAGTCTTGTCAGTAGTGTCTTCAGTCTCTTTGGCTTCATCAGTAGCAGCAGCATTTTCCTTAGCTGGTTCTTCCATTTTATCTTCCCCCTTTTTGTCATCATCAGATTTGATGACATTGGAAGGTCCAGCAGCAGGGTTGAGAGCAACTGTAGGAATCTTCATCTCCGCACATAAAGCTTTCAGATTCTGATTAACTACATCATGACTTGCAGTTAAGTGATGAAGGGTTGTGCTGATGTTGTCAGCCTGATCATTGAAGCAGTCAATATTCAGTTGCATTGTTGAAAGTTCATTGTGTAGATCCTGTCCAGCTTTGGAAACTTCTTGCAACAGTCCAACATTGACAGCCTTCTCTTCTTCACTAACTCTGATGAAGGTTGCAGTCAAATCAGCTATCTTGTGCTCAGCTCGTTGTAAGGCAGCATGAAGGTGATTTACATCAGCCTTCACATCTTCCACGTTTCTGTTCATCTCATTTAGGCTTTGCACTAACTGCTTTGAGTAATCCTGAGGCACTGGGAAACTGTCAATCTCCTTCTTGATGATCTCTGCTGTTGATTCTTGTACAGTTTCCAGCTGAAGTTTGTTGGATTCTGCCAACTCTGCTTTTAGTTCAGTCTTCAGCTCCTCTTTCAATTTCATCAGCTGCTTGCCATGCTTCTCTTCCAGTTCCTTTACTGAATTTTCCATCAACATCTGGAAAGCTTCCATCAGTGTGTTGGGATTCGGTAAGATAAACAGCCCTAGGCACAGCGGAATATAAAATTTTAGGACCTCTTACGGAATCTTGCCAGGATACTACTCTAGTTGTATATATATGAATATAAATAAAAACGATAGTATAAGTTTACACGTTATACCTATCTCCTTGCAAATCCTTTAGCTAGCAAAACGAACTCTGATTTCTCCTCCAGCCAAATCGACCCAAGCTCTGCAGTAGCGCCCCACGTGTTGCGCCTCTACGGGTTGATACACCACAATTACACGAAAATAATAAATCTCGATCAGCTAGAACACAAGATATATTATGATCTAGGATATAGGAACGATTTTGGAACAAAGTCGAAAACGAAAAATTCTTCCTAAAGGAAGACAGGGTTCGACTTTTGCAGTGTGGGAGAGGGAGAGAGTATTTTGCTCTTGCTCAATTTTGCTTATTGAGTTGTGTGAAAAATAACTATAAGATAGCTACTTATAGTTATCTCCCTAACCTAGTCCTATTAGGACTAGGGTTCTTCTCTCCTACATGGGCCATGGCCCTCTTTAATTAGAAGACCAAGTCTCCTAATTAATTCATGGCCCAGTTAATTAATTTGACCAGGCTTTATTTAATCTCCCAATTAAATAGCCTAATTAATTAACTTAATCTCCCATTTAATTAAATCAGACTCTAAGTCTATTTAATTAAAATCCTTTCTAATTAATTAAATCCAACTTAATTAATTAATCCACAAATTAAATTCCAATTTAATTTATGATTCTGATCCAATTCCAATTGGATCCTTCTTTGTTCCAATTGGGTCGACCCAGTCGACCCATCCATTATAATCGACCCAGTCGATTATTCATCCAGTCGACCCAGTCGACTCGGTCGTTCTTATTTCCTCGCTTTCGCTTCATGTGTATTGTGTATGCCCCCGTAGGTTCACCACATAATTGGCCGTGGGTTATAATTAAATATTATTTAATTATTCGAGTAAGATTTACTCTAAATCAATCGAACACTCTGTCGATTGATCATTCCAAAATTAGCACCCCTGCCAATTTGGGAATTCTCCCACACTCCACGGTCGATGTCCAGCCACAAGCCCATGGAGCCCAATCACTGGTGAATTAATTCAGTGAACCTTTTATCTCATTTACAATTTCCGTATACGCCATAATCTCTCCATCGATCAATCTCCCAGTCGAGACTTAAGGGTATGGTCTTTCATCGGATTCCCTTTTCTTTTGTCTTGACCTTATGCATTCTGGTCTCGAAATAATTCTCTTTGACTTAACCTTTATGAGCTACTTACATAAAGCCGTCAGATACCTCGGCCGAGGATTTTACCAGAATTAATTTCTCACAGAAATCCATAGGAGAATTTCCCAACCTATCAAGTCGGGTCAATGGATCCTTTGTTGATGATATGAACCTGCATACGAGTTCCTCTATACCCAACATGAGTCCACAGAGACCTTCTGGTAATCTCCAGTCAGTCGGAAACTCACATCAAAGTATAGACGTTCTCGCACCAGATAAACCCTATCACCTCAAGTATTTAGGGATCGTTCCTCGTATACTATTGTAAATTGGAATAACTTCATCCCCGATATGCGACTACCGCTTCCATGGTGAGTTATTTCCTAATTGGGGTATTCAGTGCGCTTGCCATCCCAGCAAGCCACCCACTTATGTGTATCGACTATCCCAGTCACGCTCGTGGACCCCAGCGTTCTCCAGTTCATCGGAGTATACACAATAGTGAGAGTCTAACCGAATCCAACGATGTCCTATCTCGATTGGATTCTATGACTCTTGAATATGTTCTAGATCACGGCCTTGGAGATCAGTCCATGGATTGTCCCATAGCCCTGTGATCTAAGGACTTCTATCCTTATGCATAGATAATTATTACATAAGATAAAGATGACCATTTAATAAAATGCATTTATTAATCCAATCGAACGGTCCTTTCAATTAAATGCAGCCAAATAGTTGGCTTGCAGGACACTATTCTATCACAGTGATGAGTGTTCATCACCTGATGAAGCAGAAGCAGCAACTTCCTTTTCTTCAGTCTCCTGGTGGACAGGGACATCTTCCATCTCAGTCTCCTGATGATCTTCAGAATCCTTAGCTTTCCACTCAATGGCTAAGGACTTATCAGCAGTCTTGGGTTCATCAGTGACATCATCATAGAACAGATTTGTGATAGTGCCGTCATCATTGAAGCATGTTGTTTGTCTAATCTGCCTCACAATGATCCAAGGGTTGACAGGGGCATTATTTCCTTTGGGCACTTCACTAAATTCCTTCACTTCCTTGCCAAAGATAATTTGCTGAATACTTGGCAGCTGAGGCAAGTCACTTGAGCATCCCTGCTGATATCTTGACCTTTTTGCCCATCTCTTCAAGGCGATCATAACAGCAAAGTTGATTGCCCTTTCTTCAGCATTTTCAGACTTTCTTCTTTTATCAGGCAAGGTGTTCTTGATCTTTTTGGCCTCCTCTAATGCAAAATCTTTTGCATATTGATGCATGGCATCTCTGACATAGTGAGGATCCAAAGCCTTCTGAATGGAGTCTGTCTTTAACCAATTTAGAACCCATTGTTCTTCATCATCTAACTCCTGCAGGTTTTGAAGTTCTGCAATAGACTTGTTCATTCTGTTGTCTCTCCAACTGATGTATCTAGGCTTTTCTTGAGTGAACAGCGTCTTTAGCATGAGCTTCTGGTCATAGTATGCCAAGGACTTATCAAACCTCTTGAAAAGCTCTTTGTCAGCATAGACTATTTCAAAAGCTTTTCTGACTTCAAATTTATCCTTTGACTTGACCTTTGCAGCAGGCATTTTGAGCTTTTTCTCTTTGTCTTCATCTTTGCCTTCGCCAATCTTAATGCCTCCTCCATGGACAGGTCCATAGGCATCAGTTTTGCTCATTTCTAAGACCATTGCTATTTCAGCTTCCTCAGCAGCTTTTCTCTCTGCTTCAGACATCTTTCTCCTGGCTTCATCCTTAGCAGTCTGAGCCTTGCTTAGCTCAAGTGCTTTCTTCTCTTCCAACTCATCTTGTTTCCTCTGTTCAGCTTCTTCCCTTGCTTTCTTGTCACCTTTAGAGATTTTCTTTCTCTTCAGCACTATCTTTCTTTTACCTTTGTCAGCTGGAGCAGGGGCTGGACCAGCAGATGAGATTGGTGCAGCAGCAATAGGATGTATGATCATCACGTCTGGATCATCCTGAGGTTGAGCAGCCTCAACTGTTGGTGTAGCTTGAGTAGTCTGTTGCTTATCAGCTTTGTCAGCGGCAGAGTCCTCAACAGCTCCAACAGGCCTTTCAGTAGATGTAGGACTTTGTCTTACTAAGTTTTCTAACTCAGTAGCTTCTTCAATGAATGTCATCTGCTTCCTTGCAGACTTCTTTGATAAACCCTGAATGGGTCTTGAAGCAGCAGTGTCCTTTTGTTGACTTCTTGTCCTGTGAGAGACATTCCCAGCAGGCATTTCAGCAGAAGGAGTTCTGGAAGGTGATGCAGGTGAAGCAGTCCTGACATCAGCAGTGACTTGATCAATAATCTTTGTGGCCTGATCAGCAGCAGTCACTGACTCCATTTTCTTTGGAGCCTTCTCCTTAGGCTTATCAGCAGCCTTATTCTTCTTTGTCTCAACAGCCAAGTCAGCTGTTTTGACTAATCTCTTAGGTCTTTTGGCAGGAACCTCCTTTTGTTCCTCATCTTCAATTTCCTCAGGCTCACCAGCCTTCCTCTTCTGAACAGGCAAGTACTTAGCCATTGCCTTAGACTTGTGAATCTCTTTACCATTCAGCATAGGACACCCCAGTTTGAACAGTAGTTAGTAGGTAACTGAGCATGATCCTGTGGTTGGTTTAAGGACCTTTGCCTTTCTTTACCTCCAGAAAATCAGCCAAGATGTACCAAATTATCATAGACCAGTTGACTTCTAGCCCATAATAAATGGCAGCCATTATGCTGAACCTTTTCATGGTAACAACATCCAGTGAGAAAGTGCAGTTTTCTATCAGCTTCGACACCATATCAGCCATCCGCTGATATTCATCCTTCAGCTGTTTCTTCCTTATGTTGTCAGACAACATTTCTCCTTCCTTGTCGCAGATCGCCCAGAATTGTTGGTGCTTTTCTTCAGTCAGCACTGTAACATCGTGTCGTCCTCTGTTTGGAAGACCAAACGTCTCGTGAAGAACAGCGGGTGTAATGACCACAGATTTGTCTCCAACTGTAGCCTTGATTTTCATAGAGTTATAGTCAGCAAGTGCAGTCTTGTAGTACTCCATAACCTGGTCAGTCCAGATTACACCTTCATTGTACTCCATGAAATTCACCAATTTGAACTTTTCCAACAGTTCCTTCATCAAATTCGTACCAGATTGGTAGTAGGATTCATAAACTAAGAACATACCTTCAACGGCCATCTTAATCTGTTGAAAATTAGAGAAATAGGAAGAATTTTGCAGAAAATTGCAAGTAAATTTTCTCTCAAGTATGCTTTGAATGTTTAGGGTTCGTAAAGAACTACACGGCTGATCAGATTGTGATTTATAGAGTTAGGGTATCTTGGTTTCCGTGATACCAGCCAACCGTTAGATCCGTTTCTTGTCAGTGCTGATCGTGCGGCGTCAGTTACGACCTTTCAAATTCAAATCACATTAAATGAGGAGCGGGAATTTGTACCGCCCTTCTGTCACTTGTAAAAGCGTATTTTAAAATAAAACGTTTTAAACAGTCAGCTTTTACATAAGCGATCAGATGAGTAAAATAAATACTTATCTGATGGACTATTGTCCTGATGACACAGTTGTTATCAGTGAAAGCCAATAGCTGATAACCTTCCTCAGCTGTTTGTCAATCCAGCTAGATAATAAATCTTCATTCTTCAAGACTTTAATCTTCTGTTGAAAACATAACTTCAACTAACTGACATTAACATATTTCATCTTTTAATCAGAAGTACCGCTAGTCTTACACGTTCCCCCTGACTTTAAGAATTCATAAGTTAACTAGTATGTTGAGAGTTAATCCTTGAAGATAAGTAAGATGAGTAAGCTGTTGAACTTTAGTCTTCTGATAAGTTCCCCCTCAGCTTATGCATCTAATTTTAATAAACCTAGTTCAGCTCTTAGAGTTGAAAACCTTGTCTCACTTAGAGGTTTTGTGATCATGACATTTCATTTCTCCACATGATCTCTAATGAAGTGATGCTTGATCACAATATGCTTAGTCCTTGAATGACTTGTAGTATTCTGAGTAAGGCTGATTGCACTTGTATTGTCACAGTAGATTGGTATTCCACTGATCTTGATATTGTAGTCTTCCAGTTGATGCTTCAACCATAAGATTTGTGCACAGCAAGCTCAAGCAGCTATGTATTCAGCTTCAACAGTAGATATGGACACTGAAGTCTGTTTCTTACTCATCCATGAGATCAGACGACTACCTAAGAATTGACAGGCACCTGTTGTGCTTTTTCTATCAATCTTGCAGCCATCAAGGTCAGAATCTGAATATCCAATAAGCTCAAATCCAGACTCTCTAGGATACCACAATCCCAAATCTTGAGTGCCCTTGATATATTTCAGTATTCTCTTGGCAGCTAAGAGATGAGATTCCTTGGGATTTGATTGGAATCTCGCACAGACCCCAACTGAGTACATGATATCAGGTCTGCTTGCTGTTAGATACAACAATGATCCAATAATGCCTCTGTATTTGGTTTGTCCACTGATTTGCCATCTTCATCTTTATCCAAGCGAAGACTTGTAGACATTGGAATAGTAGCAGTAGAGCTAGTCTCCATACCAAATTACTTGAACAGATCCTTTGTGTATTTTGCTTGGCTGATGAATATTCCATCAGGCAACTGTCTAACTTGCAAACCAAGAAAATAATTTAGTTCTCCCATCATGCTCATTTCAAACTTATTCTGCATCAGCTTGGAGAACTTGTCACACATCTGTTGGTTAGTTGAACCAAAAGTAATATCGTCCACGTAAATTTGCACAAGCAAAATATGTTCTTCCCATTCAATAGTAAACAAGGTCTTGTCAACTTTACCTTTGCGAAATCCTTTAATTAAAAGAAAATCAGATAAGGTATCATACCATGCTCTTGGAGCCTGTTTCAGTCCATAGAGGGCTTTCTTCAGACGATACACCTTGTCTCCTTCTTGATAGGCTTCAAATCCAGGTGGTTGTTCAACATAAACTTCTTCTTGCAATTCTCCATTGAGAAAAGCTGATTTCACATCCATCTGATAGACGGTGAAATTTTTGTGAGCAGCATAGGCAAGAAAGAGTCTGATTGCCTCTAGTCTTGCTACTGGTGCAAACGTTTCATCAAAGGCAATGCCTTCTTCTTGGCAGTAACCCTTGGCCACTACTCTTGCTTTGTTTCTGGTGACTTCACCATCTTCATTCATCTCATTCCTGAATACCCACTTAGTGCCAATGACTCTTTGATGACTTGGTCTAGGAACTAAGTACTAGACTTCATTCCTTTCAAATTGATTCAGCTCTTCTTGCATAGCTTCAATCCAGTTTGAATCACTAAGAGCTTCTTCAACTTGTTTGGGCTCAATTTGAGATAGAAAGCTGACAAACATTGCATTACTTGCAGCAGTTCTCCTTGTCTTCACTTTATCCAAAGGATCACCAATTACCAATTCTGGTGGGTGATTCTTGAGCCATCTAAGATCAGGTTGCAAATCATAATGTTGTCCTTTGTTTTGATCTTGCAACACTACTGTTGGAGATCCAGTAGTAGTCTGTTGAACTTCTCTTGTTTGTTGAACAATCTCTGGTCTATCAGTTGTTTGCAACTCGTCTGTTAGACAGTCAGCTTTGTGATTTTGAACAGCACTTGAGTTATCAGCTGGGTTGAGATCAGGTAGTATGATGGGAACATATTCTTCATTCCTTCCAACATTCAACTTCTGTAAATCAGTAGACAGATCTTGATTAATATTTTGATTCTTTTAGAGGATTGACTTGTTTCATCAAATACTACATGAATGGATTCTTCTATTAGTAATGTTCTTTTGTTAAAAACTCTATAAGCTTTACTAACAGTAGAGTATCCTAAAAAGACAGCTTCATCAGCCTTTTCTGCAAATGCAGTAAGGTGATTTTTACCATTATTTAAAACATAGCATTTACAACCAAAAATCTTAAAGTAATGAATGTTTGGCTTCCTGTTGTTCCAAACTTCATATGGAGTCTTGTTTTGGTGCTTGTTGATCATGCATCTGTTTTGGGTAAAACATGCTGTATTTGTTGCTTCTGCCCAAAATCTTTGTGGCAGCTTAGCTTCAGCTATCATGGTTCTGACAGCTTCTTTTAGTGTTCTGTTTCTCCTTTCAGCAACACCATTCTGTAGAGGGGTTCTAGCAGCTGAATACTCATGATGTATTCCATTGATATCACAATACTCTTCAACAGTAGAGTTTGTAAACTCTGTCCCTCTATCTGATCTGATCTTTAGAATTTTTATGCTTTTCTCATTTTGGATCATTTCCATCAGATTAGTAAGATGTTCCTTGGTTTCACTTTTCTTTTTTCATGAATATCACCCAAGTATATCTTGAATAGTCATCCACAACAGCTAGGCAGTATTTCTTTCCACCATTGCTGACAGGATCAATGGGTCCAAATAAGTCCATGTGTAGCAGCTCCAATATTCTTCCAGAAGATTGATTCTTCTTGCTTTTGAACGATGACTTGATTTGTTTACCCTTCTGACAGGCGTCACAGAGCTTATCTTTGCTCATGACTGATTTAGGAATCCCTTCTACCAAATCATTCTTTATCAATCTGTTGATGGTCTTGAAGTTTAAATGATTCATTCTTTTGTGCCACAGCTAACTAACTTCACTTGGTGTTGATGCCACCAAACAAACATTTGAATTCTTGTCAGCAGAATTCCAGTCGACTATGTAGATATTTCCTTGTCGTCTTCCAGATAAGATTACCTTCTTTGTACCAATCTGTTCAACATAGCACTTATCTGTTGAGAAGATAACTGAATATCCTTTGTCACAAAATTGACTTATGCTCAGCAGATTATATTTGAGGCCTTTAACATATGAGACGTCAGATATCTCTATGTTTCCCCTGATTAGTTTTCCTTTAGCTTTAATCTTGCCTTCTTTGCTGTCCCCAAAAGTAACATTTGGACCATCCACAGCAACTGCATCAGTCAACTCATGTATGTTTCCACATATGTGTCTTGAACAACCACTGTCCAAGTATCAGATTCTCTCTACTTTACTCCTACTCCTAATCCTAACCTACAAAACAAAATAGAATTGTTTTAGGTACCCTTATTGAGAGGGTCCTGAAGGATTAGTTCCACCTTTGACAACCCAAGATGATGAGGTCTTAGGCTTCTTAGGCTTCTGAGTTTCAACAGGAGTATGAACAACTTTGCCTTTACCACGTTCATCAGATTTGTCATATTGTTGATGATCAGCATGATAAGGATAATGTTCAAATGCAGAGTAAGATGCATGATAAGGAGGATATGCATGCATTGGATGAGCAGGATATGGTGCATAGTAAGTTGGAAATTGAGGTGCATGATACATAGGATGATATGCAGCAGGTTGCACATAATAAGACTCATCTCCATACCAAGCATTTTGATTTTTCTTGATTTTATGCTTCTTTGGTTTACTACTTGCTTGCTCATTAACAGACGACTTAGTTTTATCACTAGTCTGATTAGTTTTAGCATTGTCAGAGGACTTCCTAGGACTCTTCTGTTTAGGCTTACTAGTCTGTTTTCCTACACTAGACTCTTTGCTTTTTTTAGCTTTAGGAGTTTTCGTCTCCTTTAATACTTTCTCAGGTGAAGCAGGTTTAGCAGTTTGAACATACAGGATGACCTTACTATTGTCAGCAGATATAAATTTCTCAATATGATTCAGTTCTTGCTTATCCTGTTCTAAAGGTGTCTTCTGTTTACTAGACATATGAGTGGATGCAACAGATGACTTCTCATGAGACTCAATGACTTTCTCAAGCTCAATGATTTTACCCTTATAGACTTCACATTCAGCTTTCAGAGATTCATGTTCTTGCTCAAGCTGTTTATATTCAGCTGATTCTCTTGGCCTTTCAGCTGAGAGTTTCAGTGAACTGTTTTGCTCTTTTAGCAATATCATCTCTTCCTTAAGCTTTTTATATGCTTCAGCAATAGTAGTATTGTTAAGCATCATTTGTTCAAATGAACTAAATAGTTCATTTTCAAGAGGAGTTACCTCACTATCCTCAGAGTCATCAGATTCCTTAGCCATCAGGCAGAGAAGGGCAGGGCTCTCTTCATCAGAAGACTCTTCATCAGAAGTGTCAGAATCTGAATCAGATGAGTAGACGGCAGCTGGCTTTTCTGCTTCTGCTACCATCGCCTTTGCTTTCTTATGCTTTCTTTCTTTTCTGATTCTCTTTTCTTCTTCCGTATACTTCTCAGCTTTAGGATATGGGCAATCTCTGATGAAATGACCCAGTTTCCTGCAATTATAGCACATCATTTTGGATTTATAAGAATCCTTATCCTGAGAAGAAGAAGTAGGGTTAGAAGTAGAAGCATTGTTATATTTGTTCTTCATTTTCCGTCTGTAGAACTTTTTGAAGTTGTTCATCAGCAATGCAACGCTCCAGCAGTGTACTCCTTTTTGTTGAGTAGTGTGACTTCATCAGATGAGTCCACATCTTTGCTTTTGTGAGCTGGCCTTCTGGGATTTTCAGCAGCAACCAGTGCAGCTGTGGGACTTGGAGTTGAGGTTTCTTCAACACCCATTCTTGGCAGTTTATACTCATACGCCGTAGTACGGAGAACAGCTCTGTAAGAGAAATCTTCCCCAGATCTCTTGATTCTTCCATGACTGTCACCTTCATGTTGAACTTGGGAGGCAGGGCCTTCAGAACTCTGACGGTGATCTCCTTGTCAGTGAAGGTCTTTCCCAGCTTTAGAACTTCATTGAGGGTTCTGGTGAATCTAGTGTCCATCTGATCAATAGTTTCTCCAGATTTCATTTTGAAGTTATCCAGCTTCTCCAAGGCAACACTGAGCTGATGTTCTTTGATGGCGTCGTTTCCTTCGCTCATGTCACGAACCTTATCCCACATATCCTTTGCAGTTTTGCAATGTTTGACTTTATCAAACCGATCATTATCCAGGGCTTTGGTCATGATGAAACGGCCAACTTTATCCAGATTGAACAGCTTTATTTCTTCGGCTGTCATCTCTGTCAGATCTTTTTCAATCACTAGTTCAACTTCATCAACTATAATGGCCTTGGTGAATTTGAATGGACCTTTGATGATACATGTGTACATGTTATCATTATAGGCAGCAAGGAAAATCTCCATTCTGATTTTCCAGTCTTCAAATGACATACCAGCAATGTGGGGAACATGGCTGATACAGTCCATTTTTCAAAAAAAATTTATTTTTCAAAAAGTTTTTATTTTTCAAAAAGATGCTCTTTTGAAAATTATGAAAACCTTTGAAAAACACTTGGATCAAGCTCGTTGATTAGGCAGCTGATTCTAATGAACCACCCGCTCTGATACCACTTGTTGGTCCCAAGTGGTCAGAAGAGGTTTAGAGGGGGGGGGTGAATAAACCTCTTTAAAATTTTCTTCCAATTTTAACTTTAAAACTTTTCTCTAACTGTGAACAGACTAAGCTGATCAGAGTAGTAAGTTACAATTCTGTTCGCGAACAAATCTTTGAACAGGTTTGTTGACCACTCGTCTGATAGTTACTTAGCTGATTTTGTTAAAATCAGTTTTAATACTTAGAGTACTTGCAGCGGATTTTTAAAGTGTTTTTCACAAGTATTCCTAGTAGTTTGAAAAATGTTTCCCCAGTTTTATAAACTCCTTTAAATTCTTTTTCAAACAGTTAAGTAAAGTGTTTTATGCAAACTTGAAATATGCAAGTAGAAATGCAGATAAAAACACAAGTAATTTTTATAGTGGTTATATGGATGTAAATATCCTTTAATCCACTCGTCCAAGTCACAAAGAGCTTGAGTTATACTAGAAACACAAAGTAACCAGTACACTCTGCTTACGCCTAACAACAAATGAACAGGCCGTAAGTGCGCAGTAAGAAATCACAAAGAAATCCTACTCTCTGAAGTAATATCACTCACTAAGATGGATATCTACTTCTCACAACACTCTGTTTTACAAATTCACTCAGAAGATGTATTTAGCTTGGTTCTTCAACTTCGCTTTTCGTCAACAAATGACTAAGCTGATGAGTGAGCTGTTCTTGAGACTTAAGAGTTCTGCTTCGAAAAATTCTCTCAGAAAGTGTGTTGTATATCTTCTCTTCGTCTCTTTCAGCTATTTATACTTGAGGTTTGAAAAATGTCCGTTGAAGATAGACAAGATTCAAATTCCTCGAGTACTGGTCCTTAAAATCCGCGAACGGCTCTTTTGCAGTCTGTCCGTACTATAAACAGTACTATTCTGCAGGCAGCATTAAATGCAGCATTAAATGCACCCAGCTGATGCGAAGCATTTCTTCAATCATTTGTCTTTAATAACCTCGAACTTCAGCATTTATTACACCAAGGGGCATTTATTACCGTTGGGAAGACTTTATGATCCTTTCCACTTGGCTGACGAAAGTGCTAGTCTGATGGCGAACTAAGCTGATCTCAAACTTGAACAAATCTGATTTGAGTCGGCTGATCTTCATCAGTCTGATATCTTTCCTCCAGCAGATCAGAAGTCTTGGACCTTGAAATTTGACTCTTCTGATGTCTTCATTACTTAGTCAAAATTTCTTCAAAGGGATATCAGCTGAGTTGATTCATACTTAGCCAAATTTGAAGTTTTGGAATTCTTCAAAACCTCCCTTTACTAATTGTCTTCAGTGTTCTTCATCTTCATCCTTATCCAACACTACACTTTATTTTTGTTTTTATTAATTCAAAAACAATATTTCGATATTTTTTATAGAAACAATGAAAAGCTCGATCCATCTATTGGACAAAATTGGCTAGCCAACATTTTTTGGTTCACTAGTTCTTTTATTTTCTTTTCTTTTCTTTTTTTTTTCTTTTTTTTTTTAATAATGAGGAAGGAGAGTTGTTATCACTTGACACGCTCTGTGATTCACATATTTTATAATATGAAGATAAGTAAGTAACAATTATATATATATAATGTTGTACTATATTAAACTATATACTCCATTGCATCATATCAAAATATTTTTTATTTCATAAAGATTTTAATCTCTTTCGAGCGCATCAGATATATGATATGATAATTATATAAGTTCGAATTTGAATAGCCACTATGAACCTATGTGTCATTTCGTTTCATTAAATCAATCATATGTTGGTATTATATTATATTATATAAAATAAAAAAATCTTATAATAAATATATGTTGATGTTCTTATGAAAAATGACTTAGACGTTGCATCCCAGAGTTATGTTAACTATGTACCCTAAAAAATTATTTTACACCTTCAAAATACGTCAATGACTCCAATTTGCACCCTAAACATCTTCAACCACCTAAACAAGGGCATGTCTGGTAATTAGAAAACAAGCCTGAAAACATTTCCATATATTTACATCAAACCATTTTTTATTTTTATTTTCTTGTTTCATAACCAACAAAATTATATAGCACAAAAAATTTCAGTAAGAGCTACTTCCTCCAGTAGCTCAGAAAAGTATTGGGGGAATTCACTTTTTTGGTACATAGGATAGTCCAACTTGCAATTTTGGTATCATTGGATACAAAAATATAAATTTGATATCACATAATTGATTTTTCTTGCAACTTTGGTACCATACCATATTTTTCTTCAAAATTAATGATAATTTACCCCTTATGAAATGCATAATGTTCAAGTATGCATTTCATAGGGAGTAAATTTAGATCAACTTTGGGAAAATTGAAAAGTTGAAATAAAAACCTATCATGTGGTACCAAATTTGCATTTTCGTATCCAATTATACCAAATTTGCAAGTTGATCTATCATGTGGTACAAAACAAAAACAATTTTCTTGTACTTGAAAAAGATGTGTTAGTTGAAATTTTAAACTAGATTCATAATCTACATTCATCCATGCTACATACAGCCCCCCCCCCCCCCCCCTCTCCTCAGGCAACTTATATAGGCGGTTGCCTAGGGCCTCGAGGGTAGATGGCCCTCAATTTTTGGGTGTATGATGTGTAAGGACTTAGGAATATAGTGTACAAAATTGAATCGGACGATGTATTATTCAAAATGGTTAATTTTCTTATCGAGCTTTAGATTGTATTTAATTAAAAAAGACGATCTCAAAAGAGCTTTAATCATAACTCAAGCCGTAGTAGCTTTACAAATATTTAAATCTAGTTTATCGAGTTGAATTTCGAATCATATTACTAAGGCTGTTAAAGTTCAAGTTTGATATGTATAACAAATGTGGTCTAAACCATCTTATATTGATCAAACTTGAATCAAATATAACGTGATTTGGTTTATTTTTATTTTGAATATTTTATCCACATTGACGTTGCTTATGTCAGCCACATTTTGTAGCGCAATTTTGTACGAGTATACAAATTTATTCTGATACTTTTTTAACTATATAATAATTGATTTTTAGTAAATTTTATTTCCTATTTATGTGCATTTGTATACTCCTATAATTACATTCATCACAATTATGATATTTATTTACTGAAAGAAGGTTTTTAAAAATAAAAAATTAGTAAAATATATTTACGACTAACTATATAAAAAAATTAAGAGTATTTGTCATTTTATCAATAAAGAAAAAGATAGTTGGTAAAAACTAATCTATATTAATCAATACTTTTGCATTTTAAAAAATAAATAAAACAATATTTAGTACACAATTTTCTTCTCATACAGGGCCCCGAATTTTATTTTCGCCTAGGACTGGCCCTGGCTACATAAGTGACTAAGCAAGTTTCATAATGTTATATGCATGAATACCAACAGGTGATTGGTCTAGTGGAAGAGGCTAGTCACTACAAAGTAGCGGACTCAGGTTCGAATCCCTGTTGGGAGAGGTTCCCACATTATGTGTCCGACGCGCCTCGAAAGGGATTAAACCCTTGGGAAACCAAAAAAAAAAAAAATATGCATGAATACATGTATATGTCTTTTGGTTTAGTTCATACATAATTAGAAGGGAGGTATGCATTTAAATGTTGATTCATGTACTAGGCTAGGTACATGCTAGGAAATTTCTATATATCCTACGTAGTCTACCATTTTTCACAAGTCAAGTCAAGTAGATCAAATCAAATTGAATAGTGCAGTTGACCTCAACTACTCTAAAATGAGTTTGGATGTTGAGTGAATTTATGCTTTCCAATTTCCAACAAATTTGTATAAGAGTCATGTGGTATTTAGAGACGCGTGTCTGAAGAAGAGATAGAGATGTCGATCGAAACTCCATTTCCAGTTCCATTACGAACCAATTAAGTACATCTCAAAACATTAAGAGGAGAGTTCAAGAGTTATTATAAATTAAGGAATCCAAATCAATTTCAGATTATATCTCAAAGTTTTGACCGTTATCAATGAAATGAAAAGAAACAAGTTAGAAATAAATTTTATGCTCTCCAATTCCGGATTATATCTCCAAGAATTGAGTGAATTTTATGCTTTCCAATTTCTAACATGCCATGGTACAGAAAAATTTATATAATAAACTAAATTGTAATGTAAGATATAAGCTCAAATTATAGTGTAAGTATTTATGTTTTAGTTTTATTGTCACGAGTTATTGTGTTGCATAAATATTTTGCTTGTTTGAAATTTCAAAAAGGTGCAGGATGTTTTTCTCAATAGTATGACCCAATTGACTTCCAAAAGTATCCTGACTTGAGGTTTAAATAGTTAAATTAGTCTCAGACTCGCTCAACAATCAATGAAAATGAAAAACTTAAAAAAAAAAAAGAAAAAATAGCGTGTTCCATAGAAAATAGAGACAAATTTTTCATCAATAACAAACATGCATTTGCTTAGCAATTCAAATGACTTATCACATTAGGTGGTTGAAAATGTTGAGGGTGCAAAGTGGAGTCATTAAGGTATTTTGAGGTGCAAAGTGGAATTATTAATTTTCTAGGGTAAAAAGTGATAAACTAGACCATTTTTGGAGTGCAAGGTTGAATTAAGCCGAAGAATATCTATATAAAATATTATAACTTTAAAAATTTAATGATAATTTATAATATCAATTGTTATTTTTTTATTTTAAAAATGATATTATTTTATGTCAAATAGAAAAATACTTTTCTTGTTTTTATTTGATAAAATTAGCTAGTAAATTTCGAACAACTAACAATTAGCAAACTATGTAGTCAAATCATTATTCAACCGTTTTTGCTAGTATGGTCAAATTTGGCTCTTCCTAAATTAGCCAAAGTTTGATAATCATGGATCAAAGTTTCGTTTTCGTTATATGTTTTGGTCAGCTGAATATAAGAAACTTTTTGAAAAGTTTTCGAAAAAGTTTCGAAAAAACTAGGAAATATTATGAAAAAAGTTGCTAAATTAAGAAAAACATAAAGTTTCAAGACAAATATAAAGTTTCGAAAATACATCTTATTTTCGTTTTCATTGATTCAAAAACAAAAAAAATTCAATATTCTCGTCGAAAAAGATGAAATTTTTGATTCGTGGCGACAATTTTGGCTCTTCCTTAATTAGCCAGATTAAAGTGGCCATTGGAGTTGCTCTAACGGCAATGCCGACATATATATTTTGCACTTTGTTTCCTTCTACGTACGTAAGAGTTACTTTTTGTACAAAGAGATAACTCATGGACGATAAATAAAATAAAAGGCAATATTAGAAATATTTATTTCCTAAATAAGTATCATACCACCAAGTGATGCATGTAAGTGACTAATAAAAAATATGCCCCTTGCGCGTCTTCCACTACAAACAAATTAGTCATCGATATACTTCACACTATATTTAATCAAGTTCATACGTGGTATTAAATTTTATATTAATTGATACTTAAGTTCTATCTAAGAGTTGGGTGAATTAGGTTTATAAAAACTTCTTTTTCGTTCCAAAAAAAAAACAAGTATATGTTTCAGTTAAGACAGTTTAATGTTTCAGTAACTTTTATCTGAAGCTGCTTGTTCCAGTAAGTTTATGTTTATGGTTCAGATATAATTAAGTTCAATGTTTCAGATTATGAAAAATAAACAAAGTAAGAACAATATCACCATTTTTATAGAGGTTCACGCCCGAACCTCTGGATAAAATTCACTATAAACGTGGTTTGCAGGACAAACCTTTGCCACACGAGATTACAAGATTACAAATCTTTCTCTCAATTTTATCGAGCTTGCTAGGACACCTCCTATCACTCCACAATGTCCTTGCTAGACCTCGGTCTATCGCATTAACATGTGTTGGGGTTTTATGTGTGAATGAAATAAATAAAAGTAAGAGATGTGTCTGTTCGGTTCGAAGAGGTACCCTTCGGACCGAACCATTGTGTCCCTTTTCAAGAGGCACTTTTGTGTCTATAAATATGAAACAAAATCTGGCCTATTCTGAATCAATTTTATAGTAATTATAAAGAAAAAATACAACTTTCTCTTTCTCTTACTTTCGTCAAAATTTAGTTCGAAATTTCTGTTTGTTCAAGTTCGCCGTGGGTTCATTATTTGTGCAAATAATAAACAACAGACTGTTGTATCTTGGGAGACTACCGGGAATCAAACTGTATGCACCGTGGCAGCCCCGGAAATATTGTCTTAAGGAAATTTGTTTCGGTAAGCCTCAGTCTAATTTCCTTGTTTTTTACGTAAAGATTTAAGTGATCTTTGGTTTCGATACAAGTAAGTATTTCTCACTATTTTTTGTGTTAGATCGAAATATTTAAGTACACAGATTGTTAGACACCAACAATCTTAAGACAATATCTGTGGTTTGATTAATATTTGCATTGAAATCATGATTCGTCTGTTTACACAATGTTTGATATAATATGTGATCTGAGTACCTCTGAATGAAAAAAAAACAATTTACCAAAACCTACTAGGAGTTTTGTTTTAAGAAAAGTGGGTTTAAGAATCGTCAACGTAAACAAATTGTTACCCTTTGGTTTATTATTGAATATGGTCTGTGGACTGGAATTTCTGTCTATCAACCTGGAATTTTTTGAATTCATTAAACCTCTGTTAAAGGTTTAATTGTTGAGAGTACAATAAAAAAATGGATTCAAAGGATTTAATGTAGTGAGGGTATTCATAGATTGGATTTATAGATGAATAATGTCCTTAATTACACCTTTGAAATCAATAAAATAGGCAAAAATTCATTTTTGGCACCATAGAACTAAGCGTTTTTCAATTTTGGTACCATGGTGTCAATTTTGGTACCAATTCTGAATATCATTTTCAATTTTGGCACTTCCGTCAGTTGACCGTTAAGTCAACTGACGGAAGTACCAAAATTGAAAAGGTCAGTCAGAATTGGTGCCAAAATTGACACAATGGTACCAAAATTGAAAAACTCCTAGTTCTATTGTGCCAAAAATGATTTTTTGCCAATTCCCCTCCCATTTTAATAATAATAAGAATATTAATAATAATAACAAAATATATTATAAAAAATATTTGGGTACACAATAATAATAATATTTTTTTTTTGCTACACATCTTATCATTAAAACCACTCCTTACAACATTGACTCAACTTCATCCAACAATTTCCGTTTTTTTATGATGACAAAACATTCAACTAAAAATGTCTTCTAATTAAGTCTTCAGGTTGGTCTTCACTCAATGATGAAAATCACTTGGTTGAATAAGAATATACAATTATCTTCTAATTTGAACTTCCGTTTTTCAGTTGTGTCCTTCTTTCAATTGTAAGTTGCCATCTTCTCATTTTCTTCTTTCTCTTTTTCTCCTTATTATTCCAATAACGGAGACGTTGCTTAGATGCATTACTTCTTATCATTTTCAAGAGTTAGAAGCGATTATTTGTTGATTCCCTTTAAATCGTTCGAAATTAAATAAAAACATTTTAAACCATATTTGAAAGTCGGGTTGAAATAATAAATGAACAAATCAATAAACTGCATTGATGTGCTATATAAAAAAATATGAATAAAACAATGTAGAAACTAATTTTATATACTCATAGTTAAAATAAAATATTTTAAATAAGTATATATAAGAATGTATAATTTATTTATATTCTCAAATTTACATTTAGCCAATGGAGTTGATCTTAGTTCTCTTTTTTTAACTGTATCTCAAGAGATATTCCTTAATTTAAAATTAGAAGTATTATGAAAGTTATGAATGAATATTTTTTTTTAATAAATTCAACCTTTATGAATTATAATTCATTTTTGGCACCATAGAACTAGGCGTTTTTCAATTTTGGTACCATAGTATCAATTTTGGTACCAATTCTGATTGTCATTTTCAATTTTGGCACTTCCGTTAGTTGACCGTTAAGTCAACTGACGGAAGTGCCAAAATTGAAAACGCCAGTCAGAATTGGTGCCAAAATTGATACTATGGTACCAAAATTGAAAAACGCCTAGTTCTATGGTGCCAAAAATGAATTTTTGCCCAATAAAATAATTACTCTGTATAAAGCAAGTGTTCTGCATTTTTGAGTCATACGGTGCGCCAATTAAATCTTTAATTAAAGATGAAAAATATATATGGAGGAATGTTTTCATTCTAACTTTTCAAGTTTCCTAATCTTGGTGGCTGTTAAAACATTGGGGAAATTTTGCTATTGAATAGATGCACGTAATGCCTCTTCATTTCCGTTCCAGTGTTATTAATTTTCTTCAAGAAAACTTTGATTTTTGTTTAAATACTTGGGGACCTTAGTGACCATTAATGAAGCTGTGCATTATTTGGACTGTAATTTTTTAATTAAGTCCAATGTGTATTCTCTTTTTGCACGAATGGAGCCTATGTTTCTGACTCGTGAGAGTACAATTTTTTTGATGTGATAATATCAACTTCATTAAATTGTTATATGGGTTCGATAAGGATATGATAATCTGGAGTGAGTATCATTAAATGAATTAAAGACGAAGAGTCGTCACGATTATCTATTTCAAATTGTTAAAATGCGATTCAACAAGAAATAATAAGAAATCGTAATATATGTTATATATGAATTGCGAATTCAATATATTGATGAGGAGGATTATTAAGTCATTCCATGAAGGTAATGATTTGAGTAAAATTTAATGACAAGAGCATGCAATTATGAATTTCATATGAGTATGTGATTCATAGCTTGTGTACATTTATTAATGTGATTATGCATATGTCAAGCATAAGGAAAGGAGTGAATTACTAATAGCCTTATGTGAAAATAAAGGATTAATTAGTAATTATAATCATATCAAAATTTTAACGAGAAAATATAGGTAATTTATTATTGACAAATAATTAAAATAGTTTGCAAAATATTTGTAATTCATAGCGATATTTTATTGAGAAAATATTGATAACTTATAAGAATTATAAATACTGAAAATTTATATGTAAAAGTAATTATAATTCAATTGTGGAATAATTAGAATTTGCTATGATATCAATATTTTATTGAGGAAATATTGATTATATTTATAATTTATTCGTGAAATATATATCAATTTTTTATTGAGCAAATATTGATAATATTTTATTAGTGAGAAATAATTATAAATTATTTGAGAAATAAATATCAATATTTTATTGAGAAAATATGACTAAACTTATTTGTGAAATAATAATTATTTATTTGTGAGAAATAAGTATATAATTATAATTTATTTGTTTGCGAAACAAATATGTAAAAGTTCAAATTTTTTGAACTAATCCAAATTAATTATGTGATTTTAAATCATTACTAACTCATGAAGTTTAAATGTATTTGATCACATATATTTCATTGCGCTATTTATTTATAAGAGGCAATAAAAGTATTTGCGAAATACAAAGAGATGCATTTGTGAACTGCAAATCTAGAAAATGGAATAAGAAAATTTTAAATTCGATCTTATATCCAAATTGTGGGGGTAAATACAAATATATTCATTTACACAAGAGTGTGTTAAGTTAGGAATAATTTACCTAGCTTCAATTTCGTTGCTAAAATAACAGAATTTTAAGATGTGGTTAAGCGTCAATCTTTAAATTCGGGTTTACTTGACAACTTGTGGGGGAAAGCTCGCTAGATGTCTACACACATACTAAGTCGAGTTTCATACAAGAAAGTCAATTATCATTTCATATGAGTTATGGAAAGAGAAGAAAAAATAAATACCTTAAAATGTGGGGGGTATTTAGGTCAGATTTCGGTTTCACCAACGAAAAAAAAAATAACTTAAAAACATTAACTACTACTAGCTTATGCGATAAATAGTAGTAGTTCATATTTTTGGTATCTAAATCTGACATAATTGTAATCATGTGAACCGAGTCACGTGATGTAACACTCATTGAGAATGCAAGAAGGATTTGAGAATTATTTCTCATAAATTTATCATTCTTTTGTTTCAGATTTATTTTGCAGTAAGTGTAATTTACTGATATTAAAATATGATAAAGTAATATTATTTATTATATTACTTATATAAACCTTTTTACACTTTATAATTAGAGTTAATTATAAATTATTTATTCTGTGAAAATAAACACTATAGTCTAACCCATTTTAGACTAAAAATATTTTTTAAAATTTTATTGAATATTTTGCAAAAATATTTAATTGATTTTGATCAAGAGGATCAACTTTGTGTAGTTTATAATTATATTAATTATAAACTAAAATATTCTGCGAGAATATACATATGAATCGCTTACTTCAACATGAGTTTGTTGACGAGTTGAAGAGACAAATAAGCTAAAAGCTCCAAGTTCTTTGATCTAGATATTCTAACTTATATGTAGAGGATTAACCTCAAACATATAAATAAATTATATCACATTCCAATATCGTGGATTAGAAAGAGGCGATTGACAGGGAGTTACATTCATAAAATTGGTGGACCTTGAGGAGTGAACCAATTAGATGTAGATGGGTTTTTAAGTTCAAGAATTTAAAAACTTTGATAAGTCAATCGATAAAAACTAGGCTAGCCAAGTTGCCTTATAAAAGAAATAATTTTACTTCTTTGACTCATATTCACTAGCAATTAGGGTAATATCCATTTGAATGTTAATAGTTCTAATAGCTATATACAATGGACGTTAAAATTATCGTCCTTAATGGTGAATTAAATGAGAAAATTTATAAGGAGTAACCAGAGAGTTTCGTTGTTAAATGAAAAGAAAACATAGTAATGTATTTTCTTGTTGACCTTTAACGAACTCCTAAATAATGACACGAAAAATGTGATAGTGTCACTAACAAATTTTGACTGTCATATTAATAAATATGACAAGTGTGTCTGTATAAACTAACTGGATAATTAAGTATCAGAGTTTGTTTATGCGCAAATGATATGTTTATACTTGAGACTAATATTGTGAATATTAAATCCATCGAGAAATATTAACTTATGATATGAAAAACATCAATTTAATCAATTATGATTTTGAGGTCATGTGATGACATTAATATCTCAAGCACATTACGTGGATGAATGATGTCTAAGTTAAAATACTAATGAAATTGGGGGATTTCATAATTTTATTTAATTCATATCTTGTATGCTTCATGAGAACAAATGTGATAGAATATCATAATTTGAGTATGCTCATAAAATTAGATGTCACGCATATATCGTAAAATGCAAGACGCTAGACATCATCTCTTTGGTTAATAAACTAAGGAGATAAATGATCAATCCTAGCAAGATTTGTTGCGATGCATTAATAAGAATGCTTGAATGTTGAAAGAATATGTATGTGCATTATACTTTGGAAAAATATCCATCGATCCATGGGGGATATGGTAATGCAAATGAAACTTTTAATTTAGAAGAATATAAGTGAATATGTATTCAATATAGGAGGCACCGCAATTTCTTGAATATCTTTCAAACAAACGTATATAGCTTAATCAACTATGAAATTAGAGTGCATAACATTGGATAAAGCTAGTGAAGAATTTGAGTGGCTTCACAAAATTCATGTAAGATATTTTAATTCAATTTTCAGTCATATTAAAATATCTTACATGAATTTTGTGAAGCCACTCAAATTCTTCACTAGCTTTATCCAATGATATGCACTCTAATTTCATGAAACAACGTTATGTTTTAATTTCTTCATTTTTTTTGTTTCGTTCGATTTTATGGTTTCAAATATTTCTTTATTTTCATCTCTTTTTTTTCTATTTTAATTTGTTTTCTTTATTTTATGTTTCAATTTGTTTATATCTATCTCAAATTTTTTCTTTATATTTTTCTGAGTTTTTATTTGGTGATAATTATCTCATTTATATTCGGTACAATTTATTATTCAAAATGTTGATTAATTCTCTTTCAAATTGTTTCTCACAAAATTCAAGTTTAACGCCGAATAATCTTCTGTTTTAATTCCTTCATTTTTTTACCAAAAAATAAAATCTTTATTAATTATGAATTCATCCATTCATCCATCCACCAAATAATTTTATGTTTCAATTTCTTCATTTCTATTGTTTCCTTTGGTTATAAAAAAAAATATGAGATGAAAATGAAGAAAAGAATTTGAGACTGAAAAAAGGAAGGTAACAAAAGAAATGAAGAAAATAAAATAAAATGTTGTTTCATGGTGGATGAATGCTATATAATTTTATTTTGATAAAGTATATATATAAATTATTATTTATGAAAGGGGTGGGGGTATTTTTGGTATAAATACTACAAAACTATAACAGGGGGGTACGTGTTACAATTGATACTTTAGGGTGGTAACTGTTACAACCCTCATACTTTAAGGCGATAAACTATATTTCACTCTACTTAAAACTAGGCAGAAAAAAAAATAGAAAAAAAAAGGACGGAGAAGTACACAGTTTCCCAAAAGTTATAAAAAAAATATTTTCTGTCAATATAAAAAAATATTTTCTGTCAAAAGTTATAAAAAAAATGCTAGAAGATCATATTATAGTCCTTACAAAATACTCGTGGTTGCCCTCTGGGTAGTCATCATTTGTCATGTTAAGTCACTTTTAGGGATACTTTTGCATAAAAAGTATCCATATAACTCCCCTAACATGGTGGATGGTGGCTACTCTGAGGGTAGCCACAAAATTCCGTTGTTACATAATAATTAGTACTCCCTTCGTTCCCATTGTTTTTGCTCTTCTTTTCTTTTTGGGATGTCCCAGAATATAATTCTTTTTCTATTTCAAAGAATAACAAAAGTTAACTTTTTTAACTAATTGTCTAAAACTTCGTGCCAAACCACAAGGAATATTCCGGACGGAAATTTTTGTGGCTACCCTCTGAGGTAGTCACCATCCGCCATGTTAAGATGGTTTTAGGGACATTTTTTATGCAAAAGTGTCATTAAAAGGTACCTAAAATGACAGATAATATCTACCCAGAGAATAGCCACGAATATTCCGGACGGAGGGAGTATAATATTTCAGACTCGATCACATTATCCCATGACTGTCGAGAAGGGATTATAACTTCAATTTCCAAGGATTATTTTACATTTTCAAATGTTTGTCTAGAATTTACCAGATATGCCTTTTGATTGATTTGATAAATTGAAACTGAAAATTTGTCAGGAACTTGTAGGTTATTACGAAAATTCTTAAAGAGTAGTTCATCCATAAGAAAATACGGGAGATTCTTCTGTAGACCTCAGGTCTACATTTTTTTATTTTTTTTTATTTCCTTTTTCATTCTTTCTTTAATTTTTCTTTCTTATAACTAATATCTTTTACGAGTTTTTTTCCTATATTGCCTATTATATAAAAGTATTTCTCAAAATGACCGGAACTGAAAAGTATTTCCCTAAATGTACCTCTTTGTTAAAATCGCTATTGGCAGTGTCGATTTTACCTAAAATCGATGTTGCCAATAGCGATTTATCAGTCATCTCCGAAAATTTTAAAAAAAAAATTTTCACTTAAAATCGATACTGGCAGTATCGATTTTAATTAATATACGGTTTAATTAATATACGGTCTAATTAATATATGGTTTAATTAATATACGGTTAAAATCGACACTAGCAGTGTCGATTTTAAACTTTTTTTTTTTTTTTAAATGTGAATAACCTCTATCTTATTTTTGGTGAACGAACCTCGATTTGTATAACTCAAACAATAAAGAACAAGTTTGAACGGGAAAAAGGTTGACCAAAATCAAGACGCATTCGCAATGAAATGGATTTTCAAACCGACAAACGGGTGATTCATTGTTCTACTTGTGGGAAGGAAGGACATACGCGTCGCAAATGCACAAATAATAGGACATAATTTCATATATGTTATTGTAATTGAGCTATTAATGTGGAGACATTTTTATGTATTGAATTTGTTATTCAAGTAACATTGTTATGGTGAATTGATTATGTTATTGAGTTATACAAATTGAGGTCCGTTCACAAAAAATAAGATAGAGGTTATTCACATTTAAAAAAAAAAAAGTTTAAAATCGACACTGCTAGTGTCGATTTTAACCGTATATTAATTAAACCGTATATTAATTAGACCGTATATTAATTAAACCGTATATTAATTAAAATCGATACTACCAGTATCGATTTTAAGTTAAATTTTTATTTTTTTAATTTTCGGAGATGACTGATAAATCGCCATTGACAACATCGATTTTAGGTAAAATCGACACTGTCAATAGCGATTTTAACAAAGAGGTACATTTAGGGAAATACGTTTCAGTTCCGGTCATTTTGGGAAATACTTTTGTATAATAGGCTATATAGGAAAAAAACTCTATCTTTTACACAAATCAAACACATTTATATACTTTTGTTGCAAACTTATAGTAATATATTGTTCCTATAAAAATAATATTGTACAAAAAATTTTAATTTTAGTAACAAAATATTAAATGACAAAGTGACAAAAATTTAAATATTGTCACTAAAATGATGTATATAGACACATTATTGACAAGAAATGTAAAAATATTGAATGTAAAAATATTGTCACTATTGACATTTACTGACGTTCCGAAAAATGTCAACTAAAAAATCATCACTAAATTATAGTGACAATATTTATTGTTACTAAGTTGTCATTACAAAAAATTTAATTTTTAGTGACAAAATAGTAAAAAATAAAGTGACAAAAATTTATATATTGTCACTAAAGTGATATTTATAGATACACTAGTGACGAGAGTTGTGAAAAAGTTATCACTGTTGACATTTAATGATACCCCAAAAGTGACAACTAAAAAGTTGTCACTAAATTATAGTGGCAATATTTATTGTCACTAGGCTATCACTGAAAGGGTGTCACTAATTGTCAATAGTGACAATTTAAGTTCCACACATTTGTTACTAATCGTCATTAGTGATAACTTAAAATATATTTTGTCACTATTGCACTTGTCACTATTTTTATTGTGACAAAACTAATATTTTTATTACTAAATATATGCAGAAAATGATAATTTTAACAATGTCACCTAATATTTTATCACTAAAATTCATTTTTCTTGTAGTGTGTCTCTAAAAGGGTGTCACTAATTATCAATAATGATAACTAACTTCATACACTTGTCACAAATAGCCATTAGTGACAATTTAAAAATATATTTTATCACTATTGTACTTGTCACTATCGTTATTGTGAAAAATCAACATTTTTTTCACTAAATATATGCAAAAACTGACAATTTCAACAATGTTACTTAATTAATATTTTGTCACTAAATTTTATTTTTCTTGTAGTGGTAGTTTTTTTATATATATTATGTATTTTTCGTAATCGTTCAATGTTGTTCTAGCTAAATTTATATTTATTTCCAAAGATGTGAATTTACAAATTCATTGTGTCATTTTGTGCTATAATTTATGAAATAATTAAGATTGATATTTTTTATAGAATTAATTTAAATATTAAATATTTTTAAAGAAGAAATAATGCATGAAAAATGCAAATAATAATTTTGATAGAAACAAACATCATATTATAAATTTACAACACAAAATATGTCAATTTTTTTAATTATATAAGACAATTTTAGTTATTAATGAAGAAAAGAAAAAGAAAAGAAGAAGAGAAAAGAAAAAAAAAATAGAAAAGGAAGAAAAATCCCGGACCACATGGTGCAGGAGTTAACTCCTGGACAGGTCCGGGGAAGAATCTTCCAGAAAATACAATGCACCAAATGGGTAACTTGAACCGGTTTTTTAAGTTGAGTATTTATTTAATAGAGAAAATAGCACTTTTCTCCCCAGAACTTAATATTTTGCATCATGCACCCTAAAATTATATTAATGTTGCACTTTTCCCACTAAACTCATTTTCGACCACTTTTCTGACTAAAGAATGTAAGTATAGGGAAATATTGCAAATTTGATGTTAGTTTAAAAGGCAAAACTCAATTTTTCCAACCATTATTGAATCTAAAAAATATGTATAACTGTATTAAGATATTTAATAAAAAATTAAAAATAAAAAGAATACAAAATTAACAAATATAAAATTGAAAAAAAAACATTTTATTCAGACATTAAGTGAGAATATAATGAGCATACATTATACTTTCATGTTTAGGTTTATTTTGCAAGATTTGCAATACATTCTTCAAATGAGGTTTCAAGTTTAAATTTTTTTTAATAATAAAAAAAAAAGGTTTGACAATCTAAAATTATGGATTTTCTAGTTGATAATTAGTATTTGAAAAATAAATAGGTAAACTTATCAATTCAAGATACAAAATAATACTTTCAATTAAAAAACTGCCCTTTCCCCTTGAATTTATACATGTGTTGCACTTTTCACCCTATACTTTTTTGTTGCACTTTCTAGGCTGGACTTTTTGGCCTGAGAAGTGACGGATAAAAAATTTAGGCGGAAAATGCAATTAATATAAGTTCAGGGTGGATAGTGCCAAAAAAGAAAGTTCAAGAAAAAAGTACTAACTTTTTTGTAAGTTATGGGGAAAACACGATTTTCTCTATTTAATAAGTTACGTCTATTATACTCTACCAATTCGAACTTTCTACTTTATCAAAATACAAAATAAAATTTACTTTGTTAAAGGCTTTTAGTAACTCCGTGAAAGTTAAGTTATCCTAAATATTTCTAGGGCCAAATTACATGATTTTTTATATTATAATTCACCAGATGTTGACATAAATCAACTTAAATGGTTTGAATATAACTCAACCTTAAAAGCTAAGTAGGAAGATGTCTGACGCGCCTCAAAAGAGATTAAAAAAAAAAAAAAAAAAAAGAAGCTTACTAGGAAGTGAAAAATTAGACAAAACCTTATAACCTGAACATAATCTTGTTGTTCAATTCATTTGAAATATTAATCTCTTTACTTAATATGAGAGACAATTGTATCTGTTGTACCAACATTTATATCGATTCTTACTTGTGGTACCATTAAAATTAGGACTGACATTTTTGGTAACATAATTTGACAAATCCACTCACATTTGGTACTGCCGTTGACGTGACAGTCTTATTGCAAATTGGATGTCAGTACTTATGTTGACTAACAATTCTACACCATAATATTTCAGGTTAGCAAAATAGCCCCCACATATTCAAATAACGATTTTAAACCATATTGTCGCCAAATTTCAAAATTGACTCGAATAAGACAACGTGCAGACCAATTTGAAGATTTTCCTTATTTTATTTATATAACTAATTTGATTGTATAATTAATATAACTAAATCAAATAATTCTTTGATATAAATATATTTTTTTTAACCAAACTCTTTTCAAATCTAAAATTTATATAATAATTTTAATCAATTTAATATTTATTAAAATAATGAATTATATAATGTTAAAAAATAATATAATTTAAAAAAATAAATAAAACCTACTCACCCCGTACGCACCAACCCAACCTCCCCCCCCCCCCAAATACGAGGTTGCCAAAGAATTATTTTTATAAAAACATTCAGATTTATACTAAAGTATTATTTAATTTATTAATATTATTTATAAAATCAAATTAATTATGTAAATATTATGAGTAAAATTCTCAAATTGGTCCGCACGTGGTCTGTACCTGAACGTCAAGCAGTTCTTGACGGAAAGATACAATCTTCTAATTTTCGATTCTTTTTTATCCTGCCTGCCCGATTGTTCCGTTATTCGAGTCAATTTTAAAATTTGGCAACAACTTCAGTAAATTTGAAGACGCGGGGCTATTTGCGAGCCTGAAATTTTATGTTATAGAATAGAATTGTCAGTCAACATAAGTAATGACATCAATTTTGTAATAAAACAAAACAGGCGTGTCCCCATTTTGCGGTGATTTCTAACGACTGTTCAAAATGTGAGCGAATTTGTTAAATTATAATACCAAATATGTTGACCTGAATTTTATGGTACCACAAGTGAGAATTAATGTTAGCCGAATGATTAATGATTAACAAACAACTTGATATTTGAGCTTGTTTCTTGAGTTTAATATTAACTTTTTGAGAAGTTCATTATTTGAAGAAAGGAGCGGTTACGAGAAATTGATCAATCGAGGATAAAAGGCTCAAGCAAGATTAGCTCATTCTTTGATAAATAGTCGAAGGCCCAATTTCGAAGTAAGGCCCGATCACATAGTTGAATACATAAATTGAAGAATGGTCCATTTGCAAAGAAAAGGCCCGTTGACGAATAAAGCTCAATTGAGAAGAAAATGTTCAATAAAGATCTTACAAGTTCACCATGAAGAAAGACCAAGTCGAAGAATAGTTTGAAGCACCCTTGGAAGAGCCCAATTTTCGAATTAAAAAAATTGAGGTCACGTAAGTATTAAATGTCTCAAACAATTAAGAGCAAGAAAATTCATTAGGTCCAAATATTTTTTAATCCATGCATTTTTAAAGAAAAATCTTGATTCTAAGTAATTCGTAGACTAAAATATTATTTCGCCTTACATGTCTTATTGTCCGCATGAATTTAAATCTAAGCCTTTCAATTTACACTTTTTTTTTTATCTTGGCCAAAAATATGATCCTAAAATAAGTCAAACATTTTGAAAATTATTTTACCTTGATCCACTTCTAGCCTTGTCAACATTGTTGGGCTCTAGTCTACTAGCCCAAAATGCTTAAGCTCATGTTGACAAGTAGAAGTAGGTCAAGTCTTTATTAATCATTCAAACAATTCATCCACAATCAATGTGGGATTGGAGGTGTTACAATCTCCCCAACTCATATACTCGACGTCCTCGTCGAGTTCAGATCAATAGCCCAAGACCGCCCCCATGGATAACACCACGAAGTCGGCTCTGATACCATTTGTAAAGACCTTGATCCACTTCTAGCCTTGTCAACATTGTTGGGCTCTAGTCTACTAGCCCAAAATGCTTAAGCCCATGTTGACAAGTAGAAGTAGGTCAATGTTGGTCCCAAGTGGTCAGATGAGGTCTAGAGGGGGGGGGGGGGGTGAATAGACCTCTGAAAATTTTTGAACTTAAAAACTTTTCAGTCTTCTGTCAGCAGACTAAGCTGATGAAGAACAGTAAGCAGACTAGTCTGATCGTGAACAAATCTTGAACAGACGACTGACCACTCTTCTTACAATGACTTAGCTGTTTTTCAGCAAACAGTTTTTCAAGAGTATACTTGCAGCGGATTGTTTGAAAGTGTTTTTCACAAGTAAACTAAGTTCTAAAAAGATTTTATCCCCAGTTTAAAACTCCTTATAAAATCTTTTTAATTGATTCAAAGTGTTTAAAATGCAAACTTTAAAATATGCAAGAAAACTTTAAATGCAAGATAACACAAAGAATTTTTATAGTGGTTATATGGATAAAAATCCTTTAGTCCACTCTTCCAGATCACACAGATTCTGGGTTATACTATAATCACAAAGATTACAATATTTCTCCACTTACACCTAAACAACTAATGAGAAGGCTGTAAGCTCGCAATAGGGATTCACAAAGAAAACCTATCCTCTAAAGTAGAATCACTCACACAGATGGATTCTCACTTCGCACAACACTCAGCTATTACAAAATCACTCAGATAATGTTTTTCTGATTTCTTCAACTGGGTTTCTGTCAACAGATGACTTCCACCAGACGAGTGAGCTGTTCGAGCTTTTGAGACTTAGAGAAATTCTGCTTCAAAATTTCGATCTCTGATTGTTGTTGTTTTGCTCGATTTGAAATTCAGCTCTATTTATACATGGAAATGAAATTATGACCGTTGAAGGCAAGTCACAAATCAAATCCATCCTTCAGCTCTTTTTGAAACGGCTCCCTGCAGCATTCCGTACTGTGTACAGTACCTTTCTGTCCATCGCATTTAATGCTGCATTTAATGCACTCTGCTGATCCGAGGATATCTTCAATCATTTGCCATTACTACCCTTCTCTTACAGCATTTATTACACCAAGTGCATTTATTACCGTTGGACTAATCTCTTGACCTCTTCTGCTCTGCTGATCAAAACGACTCTGCTGATAGATACTCTGCTGATCAAATACTGAACTCATCTGATTTGACTCGGCTGATGATCTACCCTTCTGTTCGCTGATCCAGCAAGAGATCACTAGTCTTCTGAGCTTTGAACTTTGAACTCTTCTGATGTCTTCTTTTACCAGCTCAAAATTCTTCTAAGGGAACTAAGCTTTCCATACTTAGCTGATTATGATGTTTTGAAAATCATCAAAACATTCCCTTAATTACTTGTCTTCTTTCATCTTCATCTTCATCCAACAATTTCCCCCTTTTTGATGATGACAAAACTCCAGCTAAGTACCTGTACCTAAACTAAAGTTTTGATCCTCAAAAATTTCTGAGATAGAAATGATATGTTGGAGTCAAACTTGCAAATTTTATAGATATAGAACTGATTACATTTTACAAGTTGAAAGATGAAAAGTACAAAATACTCTAAAGGATTACAAGAATTTTTAAAGAAAATCTAGCCAAGCTAGTCTTCTGTCTTCTTTTCTTCTTCAGCAGACTTGGAGGTTCCAACTTCCAATTTCTGCATCAACAGCTCTAGCTTCTTCTTTTTAACATCAGGATCAAGCTGTTCTTCAACTGAATCTTTGGCAGCAGCTAGTTCTTTGTCTGACTTAGCTTTTGCTTCAGATTCTTCCTCATCAGCTTGGTCTTCTTCTTCAGTGATCTTTTCATCTGCTAATCTGCTTGTGTCTTCATTTGCTGCTTCATTCCTATTATTAGCAGACTCTTCAGATTCTTCTAACACTTCTGTTTCCTCAGCATTTTGATTTCCTTCCCTTTGGAAATCAACCCTTTGCTGTCCAAATATCCTTTCTTCCCCCTTTTTGTCATCATCAGCAGGGACAGATGGATATTGTGGCACAACTGGTGTGATTAGAAGTGAATCACATAGAAGCTTGATGTTTTCTTCCATAGCATTGATCTGAGCTTGCTGGTTAAGTTGATTGGCTTTAACAGTCTTGACTTCTTTGAGCAAGTCTTCTCCTTGATCACCCAACTGGATTTGAGTTCCTAAAATCCAATTTGATGAAGCATTGAAGTCTTTCATCATGTTGCCCATGACTTCATCTTCTGCTTGGAGAGCCAATTCAACAGTCTGTTCAATCTGCTTCCAACCTTCAGTGGTGCTTTGTGTCCTTCTCCTGAGTATATCCATATCCTGACATATAGATTGTACATTCTGAGCAGTATCTTTCAGTAAGTCAGTAGGAACAGTAGCAGCAACCTTCTGAATAGGTTGATGAACAGCAGCTATCACTTCTGCTTTTATCTCCTCCTTCATTTCCTTCATTGATTTGATAATCAGTTGTTGGATGGAATCCAACAGATTGGTTTGAGAACTCTGAGATATTGAAGGATCTTCTGATGGAGTAGCAGAGACGGTTTCCTTGAGATGTTGCTCTGATGGTTGAGTTATCATTGCAAGGGACTGATCTGCTGGTTCACCAGCATGGCTTGGAGTGCTTTCCTTCTCCTTAGCCTGATCATCTTCTTCAGCAGCAACTTCTTTCTCCTTTAACTGATCTGCTGGAATTTCTTCTTCCTTCTTTGATTCATCAGCAGCATCAGACTTGTCATCCTGCACTTTGTCTTGATCAGATGGGTCTGAAGTACCCTCAATTTGCTTTGGTTGATCAGAGGACTCTGCTCCTTCTTTATCAGCAGGTGATATAATCTTCTTGACAGTTTCAACTGTCCTCATCAAACCTTCATTGTCCACTGCTGACCTGTTACAAATCCAAGTAAAGTTGTCAAGAGGAATAAAAGTAGTTGTTGGTTCCTCTGGCAGCTCTTCATAGGGTTTGATGTTTGGTCCATAGACAATATGCTTGATGTTAGGAAGTGGAACCAGTGAGCTTGGTTGTCCCCTTAACTTCCTTGCTTTCTTGGCCCAAAGCTCCATTGCTTGAGCAATAGCCAACTTGATAGATCTTTCTTTGAGATCTACTGAGTCATCAAAATCCTCAGGAATGGATGCAAAGATCTTCTTGGCCTCTTCCTTGACTATATGACATATTCTCATCCTCAACCTGTCCAGAAAGAACTCTGAATCAAGTGCTTGAATGGTTGAATTTGTCTCAAGCCATTTAAGTAACCAGTCTTCTGTAGCCTTGAATTCTTTCCACTTAGCCATTTCAGCAGGACTCTTTGTTAATCTGTATTCTCTCCATCTATTGTATTTGATCTTTTCAGAATGGAAGAGTGTCAGACGGTTGACTCTTTCATTTTCAGCATCCAGTCTTCTAAGGAATTCTTCAAAAATTACAGGGTCTTCCCTGACAATTTCAAGAGACAGTTTGACTTCTTCTCTTCTCTTTTCCTTAATCTTGGGTGCAGGCATAGCTGGTATTGGTTTATTTGGATCTCTTTGCTCACCAATAACTATCCCACCAGTACGCTGAGGACCATGAGCATCCTTGAGGCTTGCTTCAATGACAGCAGCCAACTCTGCTGCCTCAAAAGCATCTCTCTGCTTTTGAGTCATTTTGCTGGCTTCTTCTTCCAGCCTTTTTAACTCTAGGCTTTTCAGCCTATCTTCTTCTGCTTTCTCAGCAGCAATCCTTTGCTTTTCAGCAACATCCAGTTTCATCTTCTCTGCAGCAGTTACATAGGTTGAGGTTTTGCCTAACCTCTTTCTTCTTGATTCAGGGCTTTCAACTGCTTGGATAGGTGTTGCAGCAACTGGAGTAGGATGTATTAACAGAATTTCTCCCTCCATTTGTGTACTAGTCTGCTGTTCCTTTTCCACATCAGCAGATAGTGCAGCAGTTGAGGCTTCTGTTGTCATTTCAACTGTAGGACCACTTTCAGGCTCAGCAGTAGCAGCCTTAGTAGCTTCAACAACTGGTTCTTCAACATTTAATGGCCTTTCTGCCTCAGTTGTTGTTTTCCTCACAGTTACAGCAGGCTCTTCAGGGAAAGTGACCTTTCTCTTGGCCTTTGACTTAGGAATTTTCTTGACAGCAGGGGGGTTGGCAGTAGGAGGTCCCCTTGCTTCACTCCTAGTCCTTAGTCTCTTCAGTCTTGGAAGTGGAATTTCCTCTTCAGATTCAGTTCCTTCAGAGGATGATCCTGTCTTCATGTTTTCAATTTCAACAGTGAAGTCATCTACCACCTTCTTAGAGACTTCAATTTCAGGCTCTGCTGATCCAGCCACAACAGCAGACTGTGCTGTTGGCTCAGCAGACTGACTAGTCTGACCTTCCTTCTTGCTCTTCTTAGAAGGGGTCTTCTTGGATTGTTTGGAGGCTTTTCTCTTTGGTTTTTCCACCAGTTGCCTCACTGGTTCGTAGAGTTTGAATTCTTTGCTTCCATGGGTTTGTTTTCCTCCACCCATAGGGCAATGCAGAGAAGCAAACAAGTTACTCAGCAGAATGGCATGAGAATGCCTTTTGTCACTTAACAGCTCATAAACATGAGCAGCCCAGTTCACTTTCATCCCATAGTAAATGCAAATCATAGTGTGAAGCCTTCTTCTAGGTAGGCCATCCAGAGAACCCGTAGCACAATCCAAAACCTTTGCTATGATATCAGCAAATCTTTGGTATTCATCCTTCAGCTGGGTCTTCATTAAAGTCCCAGTCATCTCCTCTCCCTTCTTAGCACAAATTTTCCAAAATTCCTCTTCTTTTTCTGACCCTAACGAGGTCACATCTCCTCCCTTGTCTGTCAGCTTATAAATTTCATGAAGAACAGCAGCAGATACAGCGATTTTCTTACCACCTATGACAGCAGTCATAACGGTGTCATCATCGTTGAACTCCCTGGAAGTGTAGAAGTGGTATACATCTTCAAGATAAACCCTATCTTCGTGTGCTTCCAAGACTGGGACCAAAGATGCTTCCTTGATCTTTTCCAGTAAAGCGCGCATCAAATCGGTGCCAGAGAAATGGAATTTGCTGTAGTTGAAGTATCTTCCTTCAATAACTTTGTCCATTTCTGAGATTTGTGAGTAAATTCTGCAAAATAGTGAACTTTCGCAACAAGAGGGTTTGAGAGATAGAAAGTTTGAGAATTTTTGAGTGCGTAAGACGACTATGCTGTTCAGATCGGATTTTATAGGTTTCCTTTTGATTTGGTTTTCGTGATTTATTTAAACCGTTGATCTAATCTGACAGTTTTTAATCGTGCGGATGAGAGTCGCGGATTTCAATTTTATTATTTTAATGTCAGATGGGCGGGAAACTCTATCGACACTAATCTGTTTACTTATAAAAGCGTGTTACTAATAATGCGTTTTATGACCATGCTTATATAAGGTATCAGATGAGTAGAGTTAAACTTATCTGACAGACGAGTGATCTGTTATCTGATATTACTAGAGAATGCCAATAGCTAGTAATCTTCCTTTGCTGTTTGTCAATCCAGCAAGATAAAATAATCTTCAATCTTCAAGAATTAAGAACACATCTTCTTGGTAACATAACTTCAACTAACTGTCATTAACAGATTTCATCTTTAGAACAGAAGTACCGCTAGTCTTACACGTTCCCCCTGTCTTTAAGAGTTCATAAGTTAACTAGTCTGTTGAGAGTTAATTCTTGAATGAAATAACTGATGACTAAGCTGTTGAACTCCAGTCTTCTGATGAGTTCCCCCTCAGCTTATGCATCCAGGTTAAGTAAACCTAACTCAGCTCTTAGAGTTGAGAACCTTGCTTCACTTAGAGGTTTGGTGAAGATGTCAGCAATCTGATTATCAGTATGAACATACTCAATCAAAACATTGCCTTTTTCCACATGATCTCTAATGAAATGATGTTTAATCTCAATATGTTTAGTCCTTGAATGACTTGTAGTATTCTGAGTAAGTGAGATTGCACTTGTATTGTCACAGTAGATTGGTATTCCACTGATCTTGATGTTGTAGTCTTCTAGTTGATGTTTCAACCAAAGTATCTGTGCACAGCAGGCTCCAGCAGCTATATATTCAGCTTCAGCAGTAGATATAGAAACTGAGGTTTGCTTCTTACTCATCCATGAGATCAGACGACTGCCCAAGAACTGACAGGCACCTGTTGTGCTCTTTCTGTCAATCTTGCAGCCAGCAAGGTCTGAATCTGAGTAGCCAACTAGTTCAAATCCAGATTCTCTAGGATACCACAATCCCAATTCTTGAGTGCCTTTAACATACTTCAATATCCTCTTGGCAGCTAAGAGATGAGATTCTTTGGGGTTTGATTGAAATCTTGCACAGACTCCAACTGAGTACATTATATCAGGTCTGCTTGCTGTTAGATACAACAATGAACCAATAATGCCTCTATATTTGGTTATGTCCACTGATTTGCCATCTTCATCTTTATCCAAACGAAGACTTGTAGACATAGGAATGGTAGCTGTTGAGCTAGTTTCCATACCAAATTTCTTGAACAGATCTCTTGTGTACTTTGCTTGGCTGATGAATATTCCATCAGGCAACTGTCTAACTTGCAATCCAAGAAAGTAGTTAAGTTCACCCATCATGCTCATTTCAAACTTATTATGCATCAGCTTGGAGAACTTATCACACATCTGTTGGTTAGTTGAACCAAAAATAATATCGTCCACATATATTTGCACAAGTAATATATGATTTTCCCATTCAATAGTGAACAAGGTTTTGTCTACCTTACCTTTTCGAAATCCTTTAATTAAAAGAAAATCAGATAGGGTATCATACCATGCTCTTGGAGCCTGTTTCAGTCCATAAAGGGCTTTCTACAGACGATATACTTTGTCCTCTTCTTGATAGACTTCAAATCCTGGAGGTTGTTCAACATACACTTCTTCTTGCAATTCTCCATTGAGAAAAGCAGACTTCACATCCATCTGATAGACAGTGAAGTTCTTGTGAGCAGCATAGGCAAGAAACAGTCTGATTGCTTCAAGTCTTGCTACTGGTGCAAAAGTTTCATCAAAGTCAATTCCTTCTTCTTGACAATAACCCTTGGCCACTAGTCTTGCTTTGTTTCTGGTGACAACACCATCTTCGTTCATCTTATTTCTGAATACCCACTTAGTGCCAATTACTCTTTGATGACTTGGTCTAGGAACTAAGTACCAGACTTCATTCCTTTCAAATTGATTCAACTCTTCTTGCATAGCTTCTATCCAGAAGGAATCATTGAGAGCTTCTTCAATTTGTTTGGGCTCTATTTGAGATAGGAATGTAACAAACATAGCATCTTGTGCAGCAGCTCTTCTTGTTTTCACTCTATCTAAAGGATCACCAATGACTAATTCAGGAGGGTGATTCTTGAGCCATCTGAGATCAGGCTGTAAATCAGGATGTTGTCCTCTGTTATGATCTTGCAACACTACTGTTGGAGTTCCAGTAGTAGTCTGTTGAACATTTGCCGTATGTTGAACAGTCTCTGGTCTGTCAGCTGTTTGCAACTCGTCTGTTAGACAATCAGCACTGTGATTTTGAACAGCACTTGAGTTAGCAGCTGAACTTAGATTAGGTAGTATGATGGGAACATATTCTTCATTTCTTCCAACGTCTAACTTCTGTAAATCAGCAGACAGATCTTGATTTACACTTTGATTCTTTTCAGAAGATTGACTTGGCTCATCAAATACTACATGGATAGATTCTTCTATTAGCAATGTTCTTTTATTGAAAACTCTATAAGCCTTACTAACAGATGAGTATCCTACAAAGACAGCTTCATCAGCCTTTTCTGCAAATGCAGTAAGGTGATTTTTCCCATTATTTAATACAAAACATTTACAACCAAAAATCTTAAAGTAGTGAATGTTTGGCTTTCTATTGTTCCAAACTTCATATGGAGTCTTGTTCTGATTTTTGTTGATCATACATCTGTTCTGGGTAAAGCATGCTGTGTTTGTTGCTTCTGCCCAAAATCTTTGAGGCAGTTTAGCTTCAGCTATCATGGTTCTGACAGCTTCTTTTAGTGTTCTGTTTCTCCTTTCAGCAACACCATTCTGTTGAGGGGTTCTTGCAGCAGAATACTCATGATGTATTCCCTTCATGTTACAATACTCTTCAACAGTAGAGTTTGTAAACTCTGTCCCTCTATCTGATCTGATCTTCAATATCTTAATACTCTTTTCATTCTGGATCAGTTCCATCAGATTGGTAAGATGTTCCTTGGTTTCACTTTTCTTCTTCATGAAAATCACCCAAGTGTATCTTGAATAGTCATCCACAACAGCTAGGCAGTATTTCTTTCCACCATTGCTGACTGGATCAATGGGTCCAAATAAGTCCATATGCAACAGCTCCAATATTCTTCCAGAAGATTGGTGCTTCTTTTCTTTGAATGATGACTTGATTTGTTTACCCTTCTGACATGCATCACAGAGCTTGTCTTTGCTCATGACTGCTTTTGGAATCCCTTCTACCAAATCATTCTTGATTAATCTGTTTATGGTCTTGAAGTTTAAATGATTCATCCTCTTGTGCCATAGCCAACTGACTTCACTTGGTGCAGATGCCACCAAACAAACACTTGAATTCTTGTCAACAGAATTCCAGTCAACTATGTAGATATTCCCTTGTCGTCTTCCAGATAGGATTACCTTCTTTGTACCAATCTGTTCAACGTAGCACTTATCTGTTGAGAAGATGACTGAATATCCTTTGTCACAAAATTGACTTATGCTCAGCAGATTATATTTTAGTCCTTTAACATAGGAGACGTCAGATATCTCTATGTTTCCCTTGATTAATCTTCCTTTAGCTTTAATCTTGCCTTCTTTGCTGTCTCCAAAAGTGACTTTTGGACCATCCACAGCAACTGCATCAGTCAACTCATGTATGTTTCCACACATGTGCCTTGAACAACCACTGTCCAAGTACCAAATCTTCTCTACTTTATTCCTACTCCTAATCCTAACCTACAAAACAAAAATAAAATTGTTTTAGGTACCCTTATTGAGAGGGTCCTGAAGGATTAGTTCCACCCTTGACAACCCAAGATGTTGAAGTCTTAGGCTTCTTAGGTTTCTGAGTTTTAGGAGCATGAACAGTTTCATTTTTATCATAGTTATCAGATAAGTCATGTTGATGATCAGTATGATATGAATAATGTTCATAAGCAGGGTAAGGTGCATGATATGCAGGATATGCATGCATTGGATGAGCAGGATAAGGTGCATAGTAATTAGGAAATTGAGGTGCATGATACATAGGATGATATGCAGCAGGTTGCACATAATATGACTCATTTCCATACCAAGCATTTTGATTTTTCTTATTCTTATGCTTCTTTGGTTTACTAGGTGCTTGCTCATTTGTTTTTGACTTAGTTTTACCACTAGTCTGATTGACTTTAGCTTTATCAGCAGACTTCTTAGGACTCTGCTGTTTGGTCTTACTAGTCTGATTTCCTACACTAGGCTCTTTGCTCTTTTTAGCCTTAGGAGATTTCTTCTCCTTTACCACTTTCTCAGATGAGGTAGGTCTAGAGGTTTGAACATACAGAATGACCTTACTGTTGTCAGCAGAAATAAATTTTTCAGTATGATTCAATTCTAGATTATCCTTTTCCAAAGGTGTCTCCTGTTTCTTAGATGTATGCATGGATGCAACAGTAGACTTATCATGAGACTCAATGATTTTCTCAAGTTCCATGATTTTTCCTTTATAAACCTCACATTCAGCTTTCAGAGATTCATGCTCTTGCTCAAGCTGTTTATATTCAGCTGATTCTTTAGGCTTTTCAGCTAAAAGTTTCAGTGAACTATTTTGCTCTTTTAGCAAGTTCATCTCTTCCTTAAGCTTAACAAATTCTCCAGCAATAGTAGTATTATTCAACATCATTTGCTCTAGAGAATTAAATAGTTCATTTTCTTGAGGAGTTACCTCATCCTCGGAGTCATCAGATTCCTTTGCCATCAGGCACAGGAGAGCAGGTTTTTCTTCATCAGATGATTCTTCATCAGACGAGTCTGAGTCTGAATCAGATGAGTAGACAGCAGCTGGCTTTTCTGCTTCAGCCATCATTGCCTTGGCTCTCTGATGCTTTCTTTCTTTTCTCATTTTCTTCTCTTCCTCAGTGTACTTCTCTGCTTTTGGATATGGGCAGTCTCTTATGAAGTGTCCCAATTTCCTGCAGTTGTAACACATCAGTTTTGATTTATAATCCTCTTTATCCTGAGAAGAAAAGTTAGGTTTAGAAGTAGAAGCAGCATGATTGTATTTGTTTTTCATTTTTCTCTTATAGAACTTCTTGAAGTTGTTCATCAATAATGCTACATCTCCAGCAGTGTACTCCTTTTTGTTGAGTAGAGTGGCTTCATCAGATGAGTCCACTTCTTTGCTTTTCTGTGCTGGTCTTCTGGTGTTTTCAGCAGCAACAAGTGCAGCTGTGGGTCCTGAAGTTGAGGTTTCTTCAATTCCCATTCTTGGCAGTTTATACTCATAAGCCTTGAGTGCGGAGAACAGCTCTGTTAGAGAAATCTTGCCCAGATCTCTTGATTCTTCCATTGCTGTCACCTTCATGTTGAACTTGGATGGTAGAGCCTTCAGTACTCTGACAGAAATCTCTTTGTCAGTGAAAGTCTTTCCCAGCTTCAAAACTTCATTCAGCGTTCTGGTGAATCTAGTATCCATCTGATCAATGGTTTCTCCAGACTTCATCTTGAAGTTGTCCAGCTTTTCCAATGCAACACTGAGCTGATGCTCTTTAATAGCATCATTGCCTTCGCTCATATCTCTGACTTTGTCCCACATCTCCTTTGCGGTTTTGCAATGTTTGACCTTGTCAAACCGATCATTATCCAGGGCTTTAGTCATGATGAATCTCCCAACTTTATCTAGATTGTAAAGCTTTATCTCTTCTGGAGTCATCTCATGAAGGTCTTTCTCCACAACCGTATCTACTTCATTTATCTTTATGGTCTTTGTGAATCTGAATGGACCTTTAATGATACATGTATGCATGTTGTCATTATAGGCAGCAAGGAAAATCTCCATTCTGATTTTCCAGTCCTCAAAGGACATACCAGCAATGTGGGGAACATGGCTGATACAATCCATTTTTCAAAAAGTTTTTGTTTTTCAAAAAAAATGCCCTTTTGAAAAGTTTTGAAAACCTTTGAAAAACACTCGGATCAAGCTCGTTGATCAGGCAGCTGATTCTAATGAACCACCTGCTTTGATACCACTTGTTGGTCCCAAGTGGTCAGATGAGGTCTAGAGGGGGGGGGGGGGGTGAATAGACCTCTGAAAATTTTTGAACTTAAAAACTTTTCAGTCTTCTGTCAGCAGACTAAGCTGATGAAGAACAGTAAGCAGACTAGTCTGATCGTGAACAAATCTTGAACAGACGACTGACCACTCTTCTTACAATGACTTAGCTGTTTTTCAGCAAACAGTTTTTCAAGAGTATACTTGCAGCGGATTGTTTGAAAGTGTTTTTCACAAGTAAACTAAGTTCTAAAAAGATTTTATCCCCAGTTTAAAACTCCTTATAAAATCTTTTTAATTGATTCAAAGTGTTTAAAATGCAAACTTTAAAATATGCAAGAAAACTTTAAATGCAAGATAACACAAAGAATTTTTATAGTGGTTATATGGATAAAAATCCTTTAGTCCACTCTTCCAGATCACACAGATTCTGGGTTATACTATAATCACAAAGATTACAATATTTCTCCACTTACACCTAAACAACTAATGAGAAGGCTGTAAGCTCGCAATAGGGATTCACAAAGAAAACCTATCCTCTAAAGTAGAATCACTCACACAGATGGATTCTCACTTCGCACAACACTCAGCTATTACAAAATCACTCAGATAATGTTTTTCTGATTTCTTCAACTGGGTTTCTGTCAACAGATGACTTCCACCAGACGAGTGAGCTGTTCGAGCTTTTGAGACTTAGAGAAATTCTGCTTCAAAATTTCGATCTCTGATTGTTGTTGTTTTGCTCGATTTGAAATTCAGCTCTATTTATACATGGAAATGAAATTATGACCGTTGAAGGCAAGTCACAAATCAAATCCATCCTTCAGCTCTTTTTGAAACGGCTCCCTGCAGCATTCCGTACTGTGTACAGTACCTTTCTGTCCATCGCATTTAATGCTGCATTTAATGCACTCTGCTGATCCGAGGATATCTTCAATCATTTGCCATTACTACCCTTCTCTTACAGCATTTATTACACCAAGTGCATTTATTACCGTTGGACTAATCTCTTGACCTCTTCTGCTCTGCTGATCAAAACGACTCTGCTGATAGATACTCTGCTGATCAAATACTGAACTCATCTGATTTGACTCGGCTGATGATCTACCCTTCTGTTCGCTGATCCAGCAAGAGATCACTAGTCTTCTGAGCTTTGAACTTTGAACTCTTCTGATGTCTTCTTTTACCAGCTCAAAATTCTTCTAAGGGAACTAAGCTTTCCATACTTAGCTGATTATGATGTTTTGGAAATCATCAAAACCTTCCCTTAATTACTTGTCTTCTTTCATCTTCATCTTCATCCAACAGTCAAGTCTTTATTAATCATTCAAACAATTCACCCACAATCAATGTGGGATTGGTAGTGTTACTGTAAAGACCTTGATCCACTTCTAGCCTTGTCAACATTGTGGGCTCTAGTCTACTAGCCCAAAATGCTTAAGCCCATGTTGACAAGTCTAGAAGTGGATCAAGGTCTTTACAAATGGTATCAGAGCCGACTTCGTGGTGTTATCCATGAGGGCGGTCTTGGGCTATTGATCTGGACTCGACGAGGACGTCGAGTATTTGAGTTGTGAACATTGTTGGGCTATTGATCATTATAACACCCCAATCCCACATTGATTGTGGATGAATTGTTTGATTGATTGTGGATGAATTGTTTGAATGGTTAATAAAGACTTGACCTACTTCTACTTGTCAACATGGGCTTAAGCACATTGTTTGGTTACATGGAGATAACACATTTATGTCTTATTTGATCTCTCAAATTTGTCTATGAATTGTTTGGGCCCCTTCGGGGGATTGTCGGCTTAGGAGCTAGTTCCATGCATTGTATTGTATTGAATTTTGAGCTTGGTTATCCATACGAACCAGTTCGACTATTTGTATTTGTATTTGATATGTCGACGTCCTTGTCACGGGGTTAATGGTGGCCATAGTGTTAATTTGTGAGTTGAAATAAGTAGTTGTCTCCTGCATATTCGATTCATGAAAATGTCACATTGTCTATAGGCATTATTATTGAGTATTGATATTTGCATGGATTTGACGGAGGTGCCTTAAACTTCTTATTAAGTGAGCAGCTCACCCCTTGCTTGATATTTTGCAGATCGTTAGACAACTCGAAGTTGGAAGGTTTTGTTCTTAGAATTTAAGTAGTGATAGGAACCCAAAGGTTATTTATGCTTTGTTACTTTCTATTAGAGTTTTAGGCTTTCTCACTTTGAGACAATGTTGGTTGGGACTGGCTCCAACTTAGTATTATAAAAATTGTTCATGATGGACTTTTTTTTAAGCATTTTATTCCAACAGTTCGAGCATAGTGTTGAGAAATTATTCTCGTTTATTTTATTGTTATATTTAGATTTGAGTTTAAATTTGAAGGCTTCGTGTCGGCATGATTGTAATGACGACGCGGCCATCACGCCGGTAAAGTAATATAAAAATAAATCAAATATCTTATAAGGAAAGATTTTTCAAGATTTTTAAACTTGGCTAGCAAGTAATTTTCTCACTTGGCTAGCAAGTAATTTTCTCCTTGCTAAGTCTTTCCATTTCAATGTGATCTCTTGAAAATATTCTTCATATCCTTTTTGAAGGAACGATTTAGTCTTCAACTTGAGTTAAAGTATGTCCAAGTTTATTTCCCACATTTTTTAATATACATACTAGGCCATATCACAAGATTTTGACAAAATCATTTTTGAATTTTTGAGATCTATTGTCCTCCTAGATGCTACCATTCCCTTAATTTTGCCATTTTGTAGTGTCTTCTTTAGTAGAGGGCATTCGGGTCTTATGTGTCCAACTTTATCGCATTCGTGTCATTTGATTTTGAGAGGTTTCTTAGAAGACTTATTTGGAAGTTTCATCAAGTAAGTTAGGCTTCTTGTAAGCTTCATTATTTCTTCATGCCTTTCATCTTCTTTTAGATCACTTTCGTTATCCTGCATGTGGTTAGATTTAAAGGCAATATTTATATCTTTAATTTGTTTTACCTCGTCCTTAGAAAGGATAGTGAGCTCGTGAGAAATGAGATATCCAATTAGTTCAGCCATTGACATGTTGTTAAGATCTTTCACCTCTTGTATTGCAGTAACCTTTGGTGTCCATTATCTAGGAAGAGATCTTAGTATTTCTTTAACTTGTTCACTTTGAGGGTAGACTTTTCCAAAATGATTTTGTCAAAATCTTGTGATATGGCCGAATATGTATATTAATAAATGTGGAAAATGAACTTGGACATACTTTAATTCAAGTTGAAGACTAAATCTTTCCTTCAAAAAGATTATGGAGAATAATTTCAAGAGATCACATTGAACCGGTAAGATTTATTTAGGAGAAAATTATTTACTAGCTAAGTTTTAAAATCTTGAAAAATCTTTCCTTATAAGATATATTTTCAAATAATAGCTAGTGGAAAAATAACCAAAATAGGATAAAATAATTTTAAAAAAGTTTGGCTTATTTTAAGATCATGTTTTCGGCCAAGATAACAAAAAGTGTAAATTGAAAGGCTTAGATTTAAATTCATGCCGAGCATAAGACATGTAAGGCAAAATAATATTTTAATCCAGAAATTACTTAAAACCAAGATTTTTCTTTGAAAATGCTTGGATTATAAAATATTGGGTGATTTACACTCAGACCCCCTCATGTTTGGGCATATTACAAGAAACCCCCAGTTGTTTCAAAAATTACAGGGACACCCCCTCAGGTTTGGGCAAATTACAAGAAACCCCTTACGGCGTTAAAAACAGACGGAATTTGATGACGTCAGCAAAAAAAATTGATTTTTCAAATTTAACCCTGGCTAAATATACCTACATGGGGTGTCTATGTAATAATATTATACCACAAGGGGTGTCTATGTAATAATATTATACCACAAGGGGTTGTATTTGAAAGATTACAATAACTTTAGGGAGTTACTTGTAGCCAACTGTCATATTTTAAAAAATGACCAATGGATGTTATGTTGACCATATATTTTGACTATAAATCCAAATCTTCACTTGTAAGGATGATACAAATTTAAATCTTGGCGTGCATCTGTAACCATTATGGGTGCATTCTTCATACAACACATGAATATTTTGATTATCGATATATTAAGCATCTCACACTACCTCTTGAATTCGATGATGACATTATCAAATTTGTGGGATGAAACGCAAAAGAAAATAAAAACGTTTGGACTGCTATTTATAACCATAATATGTGGCCAACAGCAACATCCAACAATCATTTTTTAGAATATTACAGTTGGCTAGAACTAACTCCCTGAAGTTATTGTAATCTTTCAAATACACCCCATGTGGTATAATATTATCACTACAAGAAAAATGACTTTTTGTTACAATGGGAAAACCGTAATAAATATACATATTTCGTAATAAATACCCTTTTATTACGGGCAGATTACGATTTTTCGGCCGTAAGGATTGGAGGCGTAGCTAATGCTTCATTACGGTTAAACATTCGTAACAAAAACTATTTATTACGAAATACAGGCCTTTTGTTACGCTTAGAAAACCGTAAGGATTGATGAATAAAAATTTGACTGCTTGTTACGGTGATGTTTTCCGTAATAAAAAATAAATTATTTGTTACGATATAAAGGCATTTGTTACGCCTATTTTTTCATAACTAAAAACAAGATGGTGTTTGTTACACTTACAATTTCGTAAGCAAAACCCTTTTTTTATTTGTGTGTATTTGTTACGCTTATATTTTTGTAAGCAAAACTTTGATTTTTTTAATGCATTTTTATCTATTAATTAGCATTTATTTTGATCATTATTCAAGTTCATACACTTAAGATGATATCTTATACGCATTAACTTAGAAGTAAATACCATATCGATTGAGAGCTTAAAAAATATCTTCTAAATAAAGTTACACTGATCATGTGTCAAAATACATCCATAATAGAATATAGGGCCTATGAAAAAACATAATATGCTTAGACAACATAGTAACCACAACAAAAAGACAAGTCTTAAAATCATCACAACACATTCAACGCATTCACATTCCTAAATAAGACAAGTCTTCAATTCCTCACAACACAGTCATTCGCATTAACATATGCAATCTCAAAATATGAAGTGGAAACCTTAATTAGTAGCTAGCTCATCAAACATTTCCCATATTTACGTAGATAGAACACCCGTTTTAAAGTTTCGCAACCTGTAAAAAAAAATTGATAAACAAATACTAAATCAAGTAAGCTAAAGAAAATATTCAATACTTGTTTAACTATACAAATGATTAGACAAACTCACATTTGCAATATCCCAAGGAACACATTTATCTTCAGCTTCTACTACGGTCAAACCATTTTTATCAGATTTAACTTTCTCATGTGATATTAATACCTTCTTTATGATGGACAACGATAATTATAGATCCTACAATGCAGGCTACACATCCCAATACACCCATCATTCGCAATCGTTCCTTCAACATAAAGTGTGCCAAAACAGCACTTTAAAATTCAAAGGTTAGTAAATTAAACTTTTATCAGAAAGTCATTGGGAAATTTAATTTAGTCACAAATAGAGGTCAAAAGAAGTTTGAAAGTACCTTATCTTGCATCAAATGAAAGACAATTTTTCGTTTTTATTTCGTCTCTAAAATCCAAGTTCCAAACATAACCTCTGAGGGAGTAAAGGGGAACAAAGTATGATTCCACAACTTATTGTAATCATGCCTGCCCACCAAAGAGGTTGTAATAAGTAATTGTAGCCCCCAACGCCTGCAATACTAATAACATGAATGGTGAGTGTCCATAAATTGGGTTACGGATCCGATCCAAACCCGAGAGAAACTCGGATCTTAACAAGTTTAATAGCAAAAGGCTGAGACCTAAAGACCAACCATTAAAAATAGCTTCGAGCATATACTACTTCCGAATTTAGTGGAACTAGTGCAATTTTGTCTAGTTCTACACTTGCAATTATAGATTGGAAAGTTGAACATAATTGAATTCATCCGAACAACAAAACTGGAAATTAACAGGATCCCAGTAGCATATAGTCAAAAATAGTTAAAAGTATGCAAATACTTATATAAGTACCTCGATCAATAATTTTAACCACAACGTAAGTGTATTGCAATTGTCATATGATTGGTCACTCACCTAAGAGTGTTATCCAACCACAAAGCAAGTGCATTCAAGTACATACTTTGGGTTCGTCGAATCCTGATCTGGCTAGAATTACCCCTATTTTCCTCTCGTATAAATCAACATACAGTATGTCAAAATTTAGGATTTGCAGTCCATTTTTTTCATTTTCTTTGCAATAACCATATATCAAACACACCTAATGTATTTCCTATAATACTACTCCATTCCACTCCAAAATTAAAATAAGCAGACCGTATTATTTCATCAATAACAATTCAGCAATTTATCCATGCAAAATACAATAAAAATCACTTGACGTGGATTAATTGAATAAATATCAGTCAACACCACAATACTATATCACACATCAAATCTTATACACATTAATAAAATAGCAGATCTCTATATTAAAATAAAATTGAAAATTATTTTTAAAAAAAACTGGAATGTTAATTCCTGAAAACTGAAAAGTCAAAATTGAAAATAAAAATAAAAATATATTAATACCTGCTCAGTACCAGCAGCAGCAACACGAAGCAGGCCTTTCTTCTTCAAAATAAAACTAGTTCCGATGAACAAACTCGACAACATTGCTAATACTAAACCCCTCGTATTTTCCGAAACCCCCATCGCTCTGTATATTTACAGGCTCTGTATCTATGCACTTGATCTGAACTACAATTTGGAAACAAAATCAAATAAGAAAACTCAAATGTTTCGTGACTCAGATTCGCTGTACGATAGCAACTAAAAGCACAATTCTATGATGGCATAAGATGCTTATTTTACATTATTACTAAAATGGACAACAGTTGTGAAAATCGTGAAAATCAACTTAGGAATTAGGTTTACTGTTATTACAAATTCATAAATTTCTTACAAAATTAACCAAAAATTTACCTTGCAATGCCTTTTCAAGTAGCCAATTAGTTGACTTACTTTTTGAATTTTCTTCCTTCCCAGAGATAGAGTGAGAGAGAGAGAGAGTTGGAGCAATTTTTGGCTGATTAATACTTTGGATGCTTCAAATCGAGAGTAAGGTGAAGTGGGAGATAGGTGGGTTAATGATTGATCGATTAATTTGGGGTTATGTGTTTTGGTGGGGCTTTATGAGAAATTGAAAGAAAAGGAAAATGTAAAATCATTTGGGTTCTTTAATTGAGAGGGAAAAATGAAAGGAAGCTGCTAGATTTTTTCATTTGGTGGGAAAAATTGATGATGTGGAGATACAATGAAAATTCAATCCAATAGTATTAATTACGATATTAAAATTTCGTAACAAAAAATTAGAAAAAATCGTAAGATTAAGAATTTTTTTCATTACGCCTACATATCGTAATAAAAGGTACCATTTATTACGGATTTTAAATAGTAATAAAAAATTTGTAGCAAAAAGTCAATTTTCTTGTAGTGTATTACATAGACATCCCCTGAGGTATAGTATAATTACATAGACACCCCCTATGGGTATATTTAGCAGGGGTAAATTTGGAAAATCAAAAATATTTTTGCTGACATCATCAAATTCCGTCTATTTTTAACGCCGTTAGTGGTTTCTTGTAATATGCCCGAACCTGAGGGGGTGTACCTGTAATTTTTAAAACAAGGGGGGGTTCTTGTAATATGGCCAAACCTGAGGGGGTCTGAGTGTAAATCATCCTAAAATATTTGGGCCAAATGAATTTTCTTGCTCTTAATAGTTTGAGACATTTAATATTTACGTGACCTCAATTTTCTTGTGTCGAAAATTGGGCCCTTCTAAGGGCGCGTGAGTCTTCAAACTATTCTTCAACTTGGTATTTCTTCATGGGTGAGCTTGTAAGATCTTTATTAAGCATTTTCTTCTCAATTGAGCTTTATTCGTCAACGGGCCTTTTCTTTGCAAATGGGCCATTCTTCAATTAATATATTCAACTTTGTGAAGCTTTACTTCGAAATTTGGCCTTCGACTATTCATCAAAGAATGAATTAATCTTGCTTGAGACTTTCATCATCGATTGATCAATTTCTCGTAACCGCTCATTTCTTCAAATAATGAACTTCTCAATAATTCCTGTTAATATTAAACTCAAGAAACAAGCTCAAATATCAAGTTGTTTGTTAATCATTAATCACTCGCCTTACAATCTCCCCATTGATTGACAAACAACTTTGATGCAATAATATAAAGCATTAGGTGGAACTTCCCCTTAATGTATGCATTCATGAAGCGATTATAATGAGGCAATTATGACAAGCTAAGACAATTATATCAACTCCCCCTCATTTTTATAATTGGGCAATCAACTAGAATTAATGCATCAAACAACTCCTTTTTTTTTGTCAATCAAATGTATCTTTCTTATTCCCCAGTTAGAAAAGTTCTTCGACCAGGGTAACAATATATTTTCAGCGAAATTTAGTTGGGCATAGTTTAAGAACATTTTCCAAAATGAACAATTCAAGCCTTTGATTATTCAAGGCAACACTAAGAACATGTTCCAAAGGATTTTAAGTTTCATGTTCCAGCAAGTTTCAGTATCATGTTCCAAAGCTCAAATATCAGAAGTAGCACATATAACAATCTCATGATAGTGAAGTTCAATGATAGACCATATAAGCATATAATAATCCCCCTCAGTTATATGTCTTTATTCAAGAGTGATAGTCATCAAATCCACAATATATCATATCGGGTATTAGCATGTGTGGAATTTCCTTCATAAATTATTGCACATGAATATTTATCATTTTGTAAGCAAAGTGCATGTGAATCATATAAGATCATGGAATGTTCAACAAGTACAATATAAGTCATGATGCTATACTTCAGATAATTTCAGCATGTGTGGATATTTAAGAAAATGCAAGGGATATTTTGGTATTTACTTACCGTACTATTACCTTGGTTACCTCGAAGTGAAGTATTGTTACCTTTCATTTCTTACAGTATGCCTTTTGTTAACTTGATTCTTAAAATTCCCTTAGGATAGATTTAACCATTTCATATCTGAAATCTTTTTAGGATAGTTCTGCTAGACATTTTTCGAAAGTTTTCTCGAAAATTCATTCTTCTGTTTTTGTTTCTATACAATGTTCCGAAAGTTTTTCGGAACTTTCTTCTTCTGTTTTGGGTTCCGGTACTGGTTCTAGTATTCGTTCCAACGTATTCGGTTTTTTTGTATCAACTTCGATTTCAACAACTGAAATTTCATTGCTCAAGGGTTCCTTGTGTTGGTCCCAAGTGGCCAGATGAGGTCTAGAAGGGGGGGGGGGGGGGTTGAATAGACCTCTGAAAATTTTTAGACTTAAAAACATTTCAGTCGTCTGTCAGCAGACTAAGCTTATGAAGAACAGTAAGCTTACTTTGCTGATCGTAAATGAACAGCAGAGTGACCACTTATCTTATAACAACTTAGCTGATTACAGCAAAATCAGTTTTTCAAGAGTTTACTTGCAGCGGATGATTGAAAGTGTTTTTCACAAGTAGACTAAGTCCTTAAAAAGATTTTATCCCCAGTTTTAAAACTCCTTTTAAAATCTTTTAACAATTCAAAGTGTAAACTTATGCAATTTCAAATATGCAAGAAAACTTGAATGCAAGAATAACACCAAGAATTTTTATAGTGGTTATATGGATTTAAATCCTTTAGTCCACTCTTCCAGATCACTTAGATTCTGGGTTATACTATAAACACACAGTTTACAATATTTCTCCACTTACACCTAGACAACAAATGAAAAGGCTGTAAGCTCGCAACAGGAAATCACAAAGAAAACCTATCCTCTGAAGTTAAATCACTCACAAAGACGGATTTAAACTTCGCACAACACTCAGCTAAATACAAAATCACTCAGAATGTATTTTTCTATTTTCTTCAACTGGGTTTCTGTCAACAGATGACTTCCACCAGACGAGTGAGCTGTTCGAGCTTCTTGAGACTTAGAAATTTTCTGCTTCAAAAACGAAATCTCAGAAATGTTGTTGTGTATCTCTTTCTTCGAAATCAGCTCTATTTATACTTGGATTTGAAAATATGACCGTTGAAGCAAATCACACTTCAAATCCATAGCCTTAGCCCAAATTCAGAACGGCTCCCTGCTACAGTACTTTTTCTGCTGTACTTTCCTGTAGCTGCATTAAATGCACCATGCTGATCCGAGAATATTCTTCAATCATTTGTCATTACTACCTTTCTCTTGCAGCATTTATTACTCCAAGTGCATTTATTACCGTTGAACTTATCTCATGATCTCTTCTACTCTGCTGATCGATGCAACTCTGCTGATAGATACTCTGCTGATCAAATAATGAACTAATCTGATTTGAGTCAGCTGATGACCTACCATTCTGATTGCTGTTTCAGCGTGAGATCAGTAGTCTTCTGGGCTTCGAATTTTGAACTCTTCTGATGTCTTCTTCACTTGTTCAAAATTCTTCTAAGGGACCTAAGCTTTCCATACTTAGCTGATTTTGACGTTTTGGAAATCATCAAAACCTTCCCTTATCTTCTTATCTTCTTTGCACTTCATCTTCATCTTCATCCAACACCTTGACACTAAAAAGATTAGAAGCAGTTAAGCTTATGTGCATTTATCAGTTCACTTTTTTATAACATACAAGTAGACATTCACTTGAGTTGAGAAGAAACAAATAATATGATCACAATATTTTTGATTAAGAACTTCAAGCAAATCAAGAATCATAAATATTTCAATGAATAAGGTAAAGTATAAATAGTTCTTGTAATTATAGCAACAATTTAAATTTCATTCATGCCTTGTTGTTTCATAGCAAATATTTTTCAATCATGCTCTTTCACATTCATGATATAATAATTAACAAGATGTAGCAAGACAATAACAATATGACAATATAAAAAATCATAGCACAATTTCTTAAATATTCTTATTCTTATTATCTTTAAGCAATTAAGGAATAATCATAATAAACAATGCATCTAATTAAGAACTATGAATATCTCCTTGCAAGGTAGGTGCAATTATGTGATCTAATATAGATGAAAGTAGTGATGGAGAGCACATATCTTGTGTATGATCAAATAATATGTATTCAAATCTAAATGATCTTTCACTTATATGGGAGTGGTGCATATTTTTAGAGATATAAATCATTTTGTAGATGTTCACTTAAGACTTTCATGCAATTTGATCACAAGGATAATTAGCTTACCTTTCAACTTTACCTAAAAGATGTTTATGAAAAAATATGTTGCCAAGGGATTAAGTTCCCGTACTAGTTTTCAGAAAATCAGTTATCTTCAGTATTTGTTCAAGATTGATACCGTTGCTCACTCCATTGATTCTTACTTAATCAAAGTCACCATAGCGTTAATATTTCAACATATTTCGAAAGCTACAATAAATGGCCTTTTGTACCAGTTAAGAGAAAATCACTTTTGCATTTTCGGTACCCAAATTTTTTTGGGTCCTTGCGGGTTAGTCAAAACATCTTTAGGCATCCTATGAGTTTATTCACGGTATTCCTTTTGTAATTGCAGTTAAAAACTTTGTGACCGATTTTGCAATTATGATACGTCAATGAAGAGTTTTTAGCAAGTTTACTTAATTTATCATATGAATGTCCATATTCAATTCCGGCTCTATTTAGAGAAACGTTTTGCATGCCAAGAAGTTTATCAAGATTCTCTTTTCCTTTCGTAAATTTTTCTAAGCATCTAGTTAAATCAATCACTTTTGCTTTGAGACTTAAATTTTCTTTCGAAAGAGAAGAATTTTCCTTTTTTAATTTTTCAAGCTTTTCAAAACTTTCTTTCAATTTTATATCAAGCTCTTCTTTTTCTTTACTTAATGAGAAAATCTTCTTTTTAAGTTTTTCATTTTTAGAAGCAAGATTTTCAAGGTCCTTTTTACATTCATTAATGGGTAATTTAGATAGACACCCCCTGACTATTACCCTAATTACAAGAAATTACCCTCCTGTTTGAAATATTACAAAAACACTCCCTCGAGAGTTGTATTTGTAATGATTTTAGGGGATGTATTGGTAATATATTTTATGTAACAAGGGGGTGTCCTTCTAATACAATTTTTGGTTGAGGGGGTGTTTTTGTAATATTTCAAACAGGAGGGTAATTTCTTGTAATTTAGGTAATAGTCAGGGGATGCCTATGTAAATTTCCCTTCATTAATTATAAGATTCCATTCATTTTCACATTCACTATCATTATAATCACACTCATCAGAATCATAAAAGGAAGATACCTCATTTTTTGTCATGAAACAACAGTTTTCCAATTCGTCCTCCATTTGTTTTTCCTCGGAATCCGGTTCATCCCAAGATGCTACCATTCCCTTAATTTTGCCATTTTTAGTGTCTTCTTTAGTAGAGGGCATTCGGGTCTTATGTGTCCAACTTTATCGCATTCGTATCATTTGATTTTGAGAGATTTCTTAGAAGACTTCTTTGGAAGTTTCATGAAGTAAGTTAGTCTTCTTGTAAGCTTCATTATTTCTTCATGCCTTTCATCTTCTTTTAGATCACTTTCGTTATCTTGCACGTGGTTAGATTTAAAGGCAATATTTATATCTTTAATTTGTTTTACCTCGTCCTTAGAAAGGATAGTGAGCTCGTGAGAAATGAGAGATCCAATTAGTTCAGCTATTGACATGTCTTGTATTGCAGTAACCTTTGGTGTCCATTATCTAGGAAGAGATCTTAGTATTTTATTTAACTTGTTCACTTTGAGGGTAGACTTTTCCAAGTGCGGACATCGGGTTGATAATCTTCATGAACCGAGCATACATTTCACTTATAGTTTCATTGGTTTCCATGGTGAACATCTCGTATTGGTGTACGAGAATAGTAATACGCTGCTCCTTCACTTGGTTTATACCTTCATGAGTGACTTGAAGCATCTCCCACATATCTTTGCAGTAGGGCACGAACATACCCAATTGTAGACTAGCAAATTTTTGACCTTTGAGTTTAGTGACACCAATTTCTTGTCAACGTCGGTTAGTTCTTTTCACGCTTTAGGGATTTGCTTTTCGCCTTCGATTTTCATTCATATGGATGGTCCCTCGAGAATCACATTCCATAGATCAGAATCAATGGAGATCATGAACTCCTCCATTCTGTTTTTCCAGATTGAGTACGCAGTCCGTCGAATAGTGGAGGCCTATTATGTAATTGTCCTTCTGCGAAAATATCATTGCTAAAGGTAAACATAAGATCGTTAGCTCTCGGAGGTTAACCTGCACAGTTAAAAAATAAAATAGCACCTGCTCTGGTACCAATTGATACTTAAGTTCTACCTAAGAGGGGGGGGGAGAGGGGTTGAATTAGGTTTATAAAAACTTTTCCAAAGTTTATTGGATCAGTTTTGTTCCAGAAAAAAAAACAATTTTATGTTCCAGTGAAAACAGTTTAATGTTCCAGTAACTTTTATCTGAAGCTTGTTGTTCCAGTAAGTTTATATTTATGGTTTCGATATAATTAAGTTCAATGTTCTAGAAGAGTAAAGTATGAAAAATAAATAAAGTAAGGACAATATAACCTTTTTTATAGAGGTTCGTGCCCGAATGGCCTACTTCCTCTCTTCCAGCATCCCGGGTAAAATTCACTATAAACGTGGCTTGCAGAACAAATCTTCGCCACATGAGAATACAAGAATACAAATCTTTCTCTCGATTTTATCAAGCTTGCTGGGACACCTCCTATCGCTCCAACAATATGCTTGCTAGACCTTGACCTATCACACTAACATGTGCTTACTAGAACCCTCTGTAGGACCTCAGGCGCTACCACTTGCCCCAAAACCAATTGATGTTAGGGAATGCACATACCCTTCCCTTATAGTGCATTCACACAAGCGCCCACGATATTCAATTGTGACTCCACCCGCACACTCAGTTTGGGTGCCACAGGACAATTGCTGTCATCCGCACACTCAGTTTGGGTGCCCAACAATCTCCCCCTCAGCAATTGCTCCTGCTGGGAATCGAACACGTGACCTTGGCTCTGATACCACATGTAGGACCTCAGGCGCTACCACTTGCCCCAAAACCAATTGGTGTTAGGGAATGCGCATACCATTCCCTTATAGTGCATGAACACAAGCGCCCACGATATTCGATTGTGACTCCACCCGCACACTCAGTTTGGGTGCCACAGGACAATTGCTGTCACCTGCACACTCAGTTTGGGTGCCCAACACCCTCTGTTCTATCGCACCAAAAATTTGTTTGCTAGGTAAACAACCTATCGCACTAAACAATCGTGCTTGCTAGGACTTCTCCTATCGCACTATTACAAGTAATATGATTTTTAAGTCGTACAATAAACACTCATCTCCAGTAAGATGTATACAAGTATGCTCATTAATATTTCTTTTAACCTCTCAAAATATCTCAAAGTTCTCAAGAGCAAGGGTTAAAAAAGATTTTCGTATTTCACAAAATATTTTTGAAAGTTTAATTCAAAAACAAAGTTTTGCTTTTCAAAAGATTATCACAAATTAAAGCATGAAAAAACAAAAGTAATTTTCTCAAAGTAAAGCTCTGATTTTTCTCTCAAAGTTGGTTTGTAAAAATCTACTATGAGGAGCTCTATTTATAGGCGGAGAAATCGAATTTATTAATTAGGAAAGATTTTGGAGGACAATATATCTCAAAAATTCAAAAATGATTTTGTCAAAATCTTGTGATATGGCCTAGTATGTATATTAAAAAAAGTGGGAAATAAACTTGGACATACTCTAACTCAAGTTGAAGACTAAATCGTTCCTTCAAAAAGGATATGGAGAATATTTTCAATAGATCACATTGAAATGGAAAGATTTAGCAAGGAGAAAATTACTTGCTAGCCAAGTTTTAAAATCTTGAAAAATCTTTCCTTACAAGATATTTGTTTAAATAATTGGGAAAATTACTTGCTAGCCAAGTTTTAAAATCTTGAAAAATCTTTCCTTATAAGATATTTGTTTAAATAATTGCCAACTTAGGATAAAATAATTTTCAAAAAGTTTGGCTTATTTTAGGATCATATTTTGGCCAAGATAAAAAAAAAGTGTAAATTGAAAGGCTTAGATTTAAATTCATGCGGAGAATAAGACATGTAAGGCGAAATAATAATTTAGTCTACGAATTACTTAAAATAAAGATTTTTTTCTTTAAAAATGCTTGGATTAAAAAAATATTTGGACCAAATGAATTTTCTTGCTCGTAATAGTTTGAGACATTTAATACTTACGTGACCTCAATTTTTTTATTTCGAAAATTGGGCCCTTCCAAGGGTGCTTGAGTCTTCAAACTATTCTTCGACTTGGTCTTTCTTCATGGTGAACTTGTAAGATCTTTATTGAGCATTTTCTTCTCAATTGAGCTTTATTCGTCAACGGGCCTTTTCTTTGCAAATGGACCATTCTTCAATTTATGTATTCAACTATGTGATCGGGCCTTACTTCGAAATTGGGTCTTCGACTATTTATCAAAGAATGAGCTAATCTTGCTTGAGCCTTTTATCCTCGATTGATCCATTTCTCGTAACCGCTCCTTTCTTCAAATAATGAACTTCTCAAAAAGTTAATATTAAACTCAAGAAACAAGATCAAATATCAAGTTGTTTGTTAATCATTAATCATTCGGCTAACATTAATTCTCACTTGTGGTACCATAAAATTCAAGTCGACATATTTGGTATTATAATTTAACAAATTCGCTCACATTTTGAACAGTCGTTAGAAATCACCGCTAAATGGTGACACGCCAGTTTTGTTTTATTGCAAAATTGATGTCATTACTTATGTTGACTGACAATTCTATTCTATAACATAATATTTCAGGCTAGCAAAATAGCCCCGCATCTTCAAATTTACTGAAGATGTTGCCAAATTTTAAAATTGAATCGAATAACGGAACAATCGGGCAGGCAGGACTCAAAAAGAATCGAAAATTAGAAGCTTGGATCTTTCCGTCAAGAACTGCTTGATGTTCAGGTACAGACCATGTGCGGACCAATTTGAGAATTTTACTCATAATATTTACATAATTAATTTGATTTTATAAATAATATTAATAAATTAAATAATACTTTAATATAAATCTGAATATTTTTATAAAAATAATTCTTTGGCAACCTCGTATTTGGGTGGGGGGATGGGTTGGTGCGTACGGGGTGAGTGGGTTTTATCTTTTTTTAAATTATATTATTTTTGAATATTATATAATTCATTATTTTAATAAATATTAAATTGATTAAAATTATTACATAAATTTTAGATTTGAAAAGAGTTTGGTTTAAAAAAATTATATTTATATCAAAGAATTATTTGATTTAGTTATATTATTATACAATCATATTAGTTATATAAATAAAATAAGGAGAATCTTCAAATTGGTATGCACGTTGTCTTATTCGAGTCAATTTTAAAATTTGGCGACAATGTGGTTTAAAATCGTTATTTGAATATGTGGGGGCTATTTTGCTAACCTGAAATGTTATGGTGTAAAATTGTTAGTCAACATAAATACTGACATCTAATTTGCAATAAGATTGTCACGTCAATGGCAGTATCAAATGTGAGTGGATTTATCAAATTATGTTACCAAAAATGTCAGTCTTAATTTTAATGGTACCACAAGTAAGAATCGTTATAAATGTTGTCTCTCATATTAAGTAATGAGATTAATATTTCAAATGAATTGAACAACAAGATAATGTTCAGGTTATAAGGTTTTGTCTAATTTTTCACTTCCAGCTGCTACTTTTTTTTTAATCTCTTTCGAGGCGCGTCAGACACCTTCCTAATTAGCTTTTAAGTTGAGTTATATTCAAACCATTAAGTTGATTTATATCAACCCATTTAGTGAATTCTAATATAAAAAATCATGTAATTTAGCCCGAGAAATATTTAGGATAACTTAACTTTCACGGAGTTACTAAAAGCATTTAACAAAGTAAATTTTATGGAAAATTCTTGTCCAAGCCTGGCTTGGCCAAACCAATCCAACCACCAAGCAAGTGTATTGCACTTGCTTTGTGATTGGTCACTCTCTTGGGAGTTACATCCAATCCCAAAGCAAGTGTATTACACTTGCCATGTAATTGCTTTGGGTTCGGCCAAATCCGATCTGGCTAAGAATTTCCCAAATTTTATTTTGTATTTTGAGAATAGTAGAAAGTTCGAATTGGTAAGAGTATAAACCTATAATAGACGTAACTTATTAAATAGAGAAAATCGTGTGTTCCCCATAACTTACAAAAAAGTTAGTACTTTTTTCTTGAAATTTATTTTTTGGCACTATCCACCCTGAACTTATATTAATTGCATTTTCCTCCTAAATTCTTTACCCATCACTTCTCAGGCCAAAAATTCCAGCCTAGAAAGTGCAACAAAAAAGTATAGGGTGAAAAGTGCAACACATGTATAAATTCAAGGGGAAAGGGCAATTTTTTAATTGAAAGTATTATTTTGTTTCTTAAATTGATAAGTCTACCTCTTTAATTTTTAAATACTAATTATCAACTAGAAAATTCATAATTTTAGATTGTCAAACCTTATTTTTTTTTTAAAAAAAAAATTTAAACTTGAAACCTCATTTGAAGAATGTATTGCAAATCTTGCAAAATAAACCTAAACATGAAAGTATAATGTATGCTCATTATATTCTCATTTAATGTCTGAATAAAATATTTTTTTTTCAATTTTATATTTCTTAATTTTGTATTCTTTTTATTTTTAATTTTTTATTAAATATCTTAATACAGTTATATTTTTTTTTAGATTCAATAATGGTTGGAAAAAATTGAGTTTTGTCTTTTAAACTAACATCAAATTTGCATTATTTCCCTAAACTTACATTCTTGTTGCACTTTTCCTCCTAAACTCTTTAGTCAGAAAAGTGATTGAAAATGAGTTTAGTGAGTTCAACATTAATGTAAGTTTAAGATGCATGATGCAAAATATTAAGTTCAGGAGAAAAGTGCTATTTTCTCTATTAAATAAATACTCAACTTAAAAAACCGGTTCAAGTTACCCATTTGGTGCATTGTATTTTCTTATGGATGAACTACTCTTTAAGAATTTTGTAATAACCTACAAGTTCCTGACAAATTTTCAGTTTCAATTTATCAAATCAATCAAAAGGTATATCTGGTAAATTCTAGACAGACATTTGAAAATGTAAAATAATCCTTGGAAATTGAAGTTATCCCTTCTCGACAGTCATGGGATAATGTGATCGAGTCTGAAATATTATACTCCCTCCGTCCTGAATATTCGTGGGTACTTTCTTGGTAGACACTATCTGTCATGTTAGGTACTTTTTAATCGAGAGAATTTTACTTTTGATACCACAATTATACCTACTTAGGAATTTGATTCTACAACTATTTATGTCGACACATTTGATATCATATCTCAAATCAATTTTACATATTTAATACTTCCGTCAAATTAATGACGGAATTGTCACGAGATTGTCACGTGCCCGTTAGTTCTCGTGAAATCTGAATTGAGAATTTCACTTTTGATACCACAATTATACCTAATTTAGGGATTTGATACCACAACTATTTATGTCAACACATTTGATATCATATCTCAAATCAACTTTACACATTTAATACTTCCGTCAAATTAATGACGGAATTGTCAAGAGATTGTCACGTGCCCGTTACTTCTCGTGAAATCTGAATTTGGGGGGAGACTCATTCCAGGTGGCATCGTTTTTTTAGGAAAATTGCTATGTCCTCTGCCCCAATTTCATTACAAAAAAGATGATCACATATGCAGAGCCCTAATTGTCTTCCTCTTCATTCACAATCACAAAAACAAAAATGTCTTCCTCTTCAACTGTAAACTCCAGGCGTTATTTTAGCACTGAAAGAGTGTTGAAGTGTTTTTGTCAAGAAACCACCATTCTCAAGACTTCTTACAAGAATGGAATCTCCTACCTGGATTCTCGTTTGTCCAAGAAGTCTTGAGAATGGTGGTTTCTTGATAAAAACACTTCAACACCCTTCCAGTGCTGAAATAACGCCTGGAGTTTGCAATTGAAGAGGAAGACATTTTTGCTTTTGTGATTGTCAATGAAGAGGAAGACAATTAAGGCCATATGTGACCGTCTTTTATGTAATGAAATTGGGGCAGCTGACATAACAATTTTCTCCAAAAACGATGCCAATTGGAATGAGTCTCCCCCCAAATTCAGATTTCACGAGAACAAACGGGCACGTGACTATCTCGTGACAATTTCGTCATTAATTTGACGGAAGTATTAAATGTGTAAAGTTGATTTGAGATATGGTATCAAATGTGTCGATATAAATAGTTGTGGTATCAAATCCTTAAAGTATTTATAATTGTGGTATCAAAAGTGAAATTCTCAATTCAGATTTCACGAGAACTAACGGGCACATGACAATCTCGTGAAAATTCCGTCATTAATTTGACGGAAGTATTAAATGTGTAAAGTTGATTTGAGATATGCTATCAAATGTGTCGACATAAATAGTTGTGGTATCAAATCCCTAAAGTATGTATAATTGTGGTATCAAAAGTGAAATTCTCTCCCTTTTAATGACACTTTTGCATAAAAAATGTCCCTAAAACCCTCTTAACATGGCGCATGGTGACTACCTCAGAGGGTAGCCACGAAAATTTTCGTCCGGAATATTCTTTGAGGTTTGGCACGAAATTTTAGACAATTAGTTAAAAAAGTAAACTTTTGTTATTCTTTGAGATAGAAAAATGATTATATTTTGGGACATCTCAAAAAGTAAAAAAGAGCAAAAACAATGGGATGAAGGGAGTACTAATTATTATGTAACAACAGAATTTTCGTGGCTACCCTCTGAGGTAGCCACCATCCACTATGTTAGAGGAGTTATAGGGATACTTTTTATGCAAAGGTGTCTCTAAAAGTGACTTAATATGACAAATGGTGACTACCCAGAGGGCTAGGGGTGGGATCGGGACGGGTTTTCGGGAATTCGGGTATTTCGGGACGGGATATCGGGTTTCGGGATCTCAAATTCAAATCCCGAAACCCGGTAGATCAACCAAGGTCCCGAGAGTTTCGGGTACCCGATTTAATTTCGGGATTTCGGGACGGGACCGGGTGTCCCGATAAACTATTTTTTTTTTTTAGTTTAATGCAATTTTCAAACCGCCTCGGATCTTATGTGTCAATATTGGTATGTTATATCACCATCTTATGCACAACATGTAGACTCAGAAATGATCTCAAAACCTCAAGATCTGATTAAAGAAAATTATTGGAGAAGTTTGAAAATTGAAAGATGATATATGTTGAAAAACTGAACGTCGGCGAGCAACGGATCAGTGGCAGACGGCGGGAGTTGAGTTGTGGTGGAGTTAAGTATTTTGATTAGATACATTTACTTGTATGTTTGAATTTTAGAGAAGAAGAATACATAGAATGAGATGTGAATGGTTGAATTTTAGATTTAGATTAGGTATTTTGATTATATATATGTTTTAATTAAACTATGTAATCGGGACCGGGTTCCCCGATCGGGTGGGGATCAAAACCCGAAACCCGTCCCGATTTTTCGGGACCGGGTTTTGTCCCGTCCCAATTGAAAAAATACCCGTTTTGTCCCGTCCCAAATGGGAAAAACCCGATCGGGACGGGACGGGTACCCGAAACCCGGTCCCATTTACCCAGCCCTACAGAGGGCAACCACGAGTATTCCTGTAAGGACTATAATATGATGTTTTAGGATTTCACAACACTTCCAACAAAATTGACTAATTATAAAGCTTGTGCAAATAATTTTTTTCACTCTATTGGATGCATTTAATAAAGCAATAATTTGGGCCAGAATTATTCCCCATTAATCGTGGCCTTATGGGCCCAATTAATTTATAATATTGTAGGCTAACATATATTGATAAACGATTGTATTCTCTAATTTTTATGCATTTAGGTAATTTATTATTTATGAAACTTAACTTGATCTATTTTAATATTCATAAAAACATATAGTATCCTATAAGACTCTAGAAATTTATATATATTTCGTAGAAATTTATATTGTCATATTTGTATTGTATCATATCGTTTGTTCGCTATACAAGGTAATGTTACCAAACTTTAGGGGCATGATTGGCATTGGCACATTGGTTTTATATGGATAGGTTTTAGCCCGATCTCACGGGTTTTATAAGACCAGACAAAAACCCTTTCAAATGAGATTTTGTTAGAATCATGAAACTCTTCACAAATCTAATTAAAAATTTATACCCCGAACTCTTGAAACACATAAAATTTTGTTTTGACACAACCACTTATTTTTTTCATCCAAACTTTACAAAAAAAAATATTAATTTCACACCTATCACTTAATTTTCCCTCAAATCATAACATCCAAGCTCAATCTAAGTGGGACTTTAACTATTTCAAAATCACAAAACTCAACATTCAAAATTTAACTAAATAAAATTTTAAAGACTTAACTGAAACTGTCCAAACTCATTGTTTAAAAATAAGACCCGCAAAATCTAGCCAATCTATCCAAATTAGGCCATTGGTTTTTACACCAACAATCACTGGCCAAATGGATTTTGAGTGTAAATTATGTCCCTTTGCTTACTTGTTGTGTTTTCCAATTTGCCACTTGGCAAATTATGGGCTTACAAATTAGGTGGCTTTCCACTTGTAACCCTTAGAGGCTACCACCTGTCTTCATTGTTTATTCTCTAAATAATCTTGGTAATATTGAAAGAAAATATTATTTTTATAACTTTTGGAAACTGTGTACTTCTCCGTCCTTTTTTTTATATTTTTTTCGCCGCCTAGTTTTAAGTAAAATTAAAAATGTGAAACTTTTAATTACTTTTTACATAGATCTCAAAATAATTGTTGAAAGCCAGAGAATATTTTTGAGAAAAATAACTTAATTTATAAAAAATGAGTGTTGGGACATGCTAAAAATAAAATAATAGTGAAAATTTAGGGATATAGAGAGTATAAAATAAGGGTTATTTGCACATTTAGTTAATTTTTCATGATGGAGAGGATGGATGCTTAACATAAGGGGTGTGATTGTAAAAAAATAAAAGAGTTTTGTGGGTGACTGTCGAATAGCATTAGTTCAGGGAGTGTAAGTGCAAATAACCCTATAAATTAATACTCCCTCTATTTATTATATTTACTCCCTTACTTTTGATAAAAAAAAATTATGCAAGTGCTAGTAAAGTGAAACTTTGAAGTATGTTTACAATTATACCGTTAAATTAGTAATTGAAAATTAGTGGTGTCAAATCATTAATTTACGTGAGGGGTAGTTTTGAGAAAAAATAATTCAATTTTAAGCAAAAAAAAAGTGATAATTTGAAACATATCAAAAAAATAAGAGTAAGATTTATAGGATAGAGAAAATATATTAATATTTAATAACGTTAATAATTTATATTTTGCACATATATCTTGTAATTAGTCCCTTTCATTCATACATAAAAAAGAGTGTATCTTTTGCAAATAATTTTGGTATGGGTGAGCTAGATCTGCAGTGAAGTATATATTATGTGATCGATTTCTTCAAACAACTTAGTTTCTATAAAGAGTGAATCGCAATTTTCGTCCTTTTTATGGACAAATTTTTACATATTCGTCCCTCTTAAATTCAAAATACATCCTGAAATGGATGTAATTTTGGATTTAAGAGGGACGAATGTGTTACATGAAATTGATGAGAGAGACACATCTGCTAGGAAAAATTTGAGAGAGACGAATCTACTATGAAAATTTTAAAAGAGACGCGTATTTTATAATATATAACTTCGTGAGAATAAATTATAGTTGAAGTTTTGAGTTAGTTATTTTTGGAAATTTTCTTATTCTTATCTTATTGTAATTGTAAGGCCATCTTCAATCGTTTGGGGTAGAAATGCCCCCTCCCCCTCCTTACCCCTTCATAGTCGTCTTCAACGGTTAGGGACATATAATAATAATAATAATAATAACAATAATAAAAATAAAAATACAAAAAAATAATAAAATAATAATAATAATAATGATAATGATAATAGTAATAATAACAACAACAACAATAATAATAATAATAATAATAATATTAGTAATAGAAATAATAATAATAATAATATTAGTAATAGCAATAATAATAATAATTAATGATAATGATAATAGTAATAGTGACAATAATAATATAACAATAAAAATAATAAAAATAAAAAATAATAAAAAAGAATAATAATTAATAATAATAATCGTAATATGACAAAAATAGTAATAGTAATAGTAATAATAAAAATAATAATAATAACAATAAAATAAAAATAATAAAAATACAAAAAATAATATTAAAATAATAATAATTAATATAATAATAATATTAAAAATAGTAATAATAATAATAATAATAATAATAATAATAATAATATTAGTATTAGAAGTAGTAATAATAATAATACTAATAAAAATAGTAATAAAAATAATAATAATTTTAGTAACAGTAATAATTATAATAATTTTAGTAATAGTAATAATAATAATATTAGTAATAGTAATAATAAAATAATAATAAAATAAATAAACAAAATAATAATAATAATAATTATAATAATGATAATAGTAATAATAATAATAATAATAATAATAGTAATAATAGTAATAGTAATAGTAATGATAATAATAATAATATTAGTAATAGTAATAATTTAATAATATTAACATAAATAATAATAATAGTAATAATAATAATAGTAGTAGTAATAATACTAATAGTAATAATAATAATAATATTAGTAATAGTAATGATAATAATAATATTAGTAATAGTAGTAATAATAATAATAATAATAATAATAATAATAATAATAATAATAATAATAATAATAATAATAATAATAATAATAATAATAATGACAATGATAATGATAATGAAAATAACAACAACAACAATTGTTGTTGTTGTTGTTGTTGTTGTTGCTTGGGATCAATGGTGCAAAAGAAAGGGAGAAACGCATCTACTTTGCTAAGTTTGGATTTGTAAGGAGACAGGTATAACTTTGTGACAAAGTTTTATCTTCGATATTAAATATTCATGTATATACATCCAGAATGTATCCTGACAAGATACATCTAAGAGATCCTTAAAAAATTTAATTTTCGCTGCCTGAATCCCAACAAATAAAATAAAAATAATAAAAATACAAAAATAAAATAATAATAATAATTTTAACTAATAATAATAATAAAAAATAGTAATAGTAATAATAATTTGTAATTCGATTAATTTGTATATTTTGTCTAAATTATAATACAAATTTAAAATATTTAATTAAAACTAATTCTTTTAAGGATTTAATTTAAAATATAAATTTATTAAATCATACACAAAATTTATTAAAAAAAACAATGAAAAAAAAAATAAAAAAAGTGTAGCAAGTGAGGATGGGAGGGGGGGGGGGGAGTAGGGGGAGCTTTCCCACTCCCACTCTCCCCTCCCTCCTCACTCACCCCACCATTGAAGACCACAATTCCAGAAAAACCCCAAACTCTCCCTCTCCCTCCCCCTCACTATTGAAGATGGTCGAAGGACAAATTTTTGTCCTTTCTTTCTCACTCCCCACTATTGAAGACCACAATTCTTTCCCCCTCAAAATCTCCCTCCCTCTCCCCTCACTATTAGAGATGGCATATGGTGTTGATGAATGTTTAACTTGGCCAATTAGAAATTCATCACATGCCAAGTTGAGACAAAGTTCATATTTCCTAGATATGCTGCCTCTTTTTTTTTTTTTTTTTTTTTTTTTTTTTTTTTTTTTTTTTTTTTCTGTTTTTTGTTTCTGTTAGCCTGTTATTGCCTCGGCCAGTGCGCCTTCATTTAATCTAGGACTGCCACTTCAGTCGGCCTACTATATTTTACGTCTTATTTTTTGGCATGATTAATTCATTATTGAAGTCAAAAGTTTGACTAGACTAAAATCAAATAAAAGTCCGATTTATGAATATTTGCATAAATTTATTTGTTATATAAATAAATATTTATATGAAGCACGCTGAGGGGGTGTAGGCACTAGGTATACCTTTCTTAATAAGGCCATCTTCGATGGTGAAGGAGTTGTTCCTGTCCCTGTCCAAGTCTTACCTGGTAGTCTTGGATGGCAGAGTTTCGAGTCCCATTTAATTTCATTTTTTTCTTCCCCCCTTTCACTATTATAATATTAGTTTTAATTTTATTTTTGCTATTAATATTAATAATAATAATATTTAAATATTTAAATCAAAGAGAGTATATAATAATAAATTTAAAATTGATTTAAAACACGACTTACAACATTAAATAAACGGTATACACAAAAACAAGAAGAAAATTAAATTGTTTGTCTAAGTGTTTAATTATTATTTCAACTAATTCGATATTTTTATAAATATATAGCCACCAATATTGTAATTAAATTATTAAATTTTTAATTACAATAAAATAAAATAAATTTGGTCAAGTATAAAAATTCATTCGCATCTTTGCGGAATTATATTCTACTCCGTTAGTAGATTAAAACGATATATGCATGGTATATCCTTCCACCCCGCAGCCCGCCCCGACACCGACCATCTCCATTTTAGATGGCCTACTAATTACTTCCTTCGTCCCATTTATTTTGATCCCTTAATACAGTCAACTGATAAACTTAACTAAATTTATAAAAAATATAATTAATATTTTAATTAATATTTTACTAATAAGTTGATAATATCATATGACACACCATATATATTAATATTTAAAAGGCTTAATACACCACAAATATAAATAATTTAATATGATAAGTCACTTAAAAGATTGAAAAGTTTGACTGGGTCGTGTATCAAAGGCAGCAAAATAAATGGATGTAGGGGGTATTTAATAATTATTATTTATAAGTATTTTTTTGAATGGATAATTGTCATTGTAGTGTTATGTATCATACTTTTTGTTTAAAATGTTACTTAATATTCATTTCAGGGCATGTTAGTATGAAATTTATATATTTTCATGTTTTATATTTATTTCGAAATGTATGCATTTTAATGGTAGATTTACCTGATATAAGCTCAAAGTCCAAAATTATATATGAGTCAATTTTGAGCCAAATTTATGATTAGGCAAGTTTGGTATAAAACCATTCATCTCTTTTGTTTTTTTGGCAAACCATCAATAATAGCCATTTAACTTTAGAAGGGACGCAGATATTGGACACTTATAGTTTCGACAAACAATTTATATTTTTTATGTTTTAATTGACGTAATGTTTAGTCCTAAATTCAGCGAAATTAAAATTAGTGTCCATAAATTTTTCCAAAGCAAACAAATTATGGTATTATAACATCTTTGCCCTAATAATTAGTAGGTAGGGAAATAAATGAAGGTGACGTGGTAGATTACTATTGGGTAGCAGCTAGAGGGACAAAACCCCCAATTTTATTTGCCTGTGCAGCAATTTAAGGACACGTACTATTATAATTTTCGATAAATTTAAGATTAAAATTGCAGGTAAGAGGACTAAAATTACATTATCTTAAAACATATATAGGATATAAATTGCTTGCTGGAGCTACATATATCTTATTTTCGCGTCTCTGCAAAAATTGAAGACCTAAAATTACTTTGTTCCCCATTCTTTTAACGACCATCTCTGTTTAAAATATTTACAAGCATGTCAAGCGCGAGAGCAACGATCAATTGAAGGATTCAGAGAATTTGTTCGACTTCCTTTGATTCAAAAATATTTTACTCTTTAGAAAGATTACTTTAATGTGTTCTCGTCCGTTTAGAGAAAACAATTCGGTTATTTATGCCTTAGCAAAAATAGCTTTTAGTTTATACATACTCCCTTTTAGTTTTTATCGTTGATCTTGTACTTAATGATATTGAGTATCAAACAATGTTACCTTCGGGTTCATTAAAAAAAAAGATACCACTTTTTTTAAAAAAAAAAAACTAGAATGACAAAACTAATTAATCATTTTTGTTTTCTTTCGAAATGAGACCAATCCTTAAAATTCACCTAATTTCTTCGATTTTATTGTAACAGTAAGACTTCAAAGTGTACTTCTTTCCAAATGGATTCGATCACACCCATCAAATCAAAAAACAAGTAAAATATATTTATTTAATTAGATAACACTTTTTAATCACAAGATATGTATAATATATTTGCTCTGTGATTGGATACGTATGACCAAACCTGATTTTGACAAGATTTTCTCGTTTTAAATTGTTAATGTACATTATATCTACCTCCATTTCTTTGATTCTACCGTCTTAGTATGTCTTAAGTGACATAAGATCCAATTGAAATTCGAGATTCTAAAAATAACTCTAGTTGTTACACTGAAATGTTACATAGGATATTCACAATTTGATCTTAATGTCCACAATAATACCACATGGATTGTGTGCCGTGTCACATTTGATCTTCACAATTTAATAATTTCTGTATCAAGTTCGCAAATTGAGTAATGAAATAAGTTTATATCAAATTTAAGTTAAATAAAAGATAGGAATACATCAATGGAGAGAAAAATGGGCATTTGGATTGAAGTCAAACTTTTGATTTGAGTTAATAGTAAATTAACTCCCCATGTAGTACGTAATAACAAATTCAATCCAAGACAAACCACTTCTATCAACCAAATATGTAAAATCCTCAAAACTTTCGAGTCACTGTCGAATCTTGCAAGTGCAAACCTTAACAATTTAGGCCTCCTTTTCCTATCTCCGTATCTCGTCTCTCTTAAGTTATTTGACTAGCCCCGTGAATTTGTGGAAAATCCATTAAATTCATAGAAAAATCTTGAAACGTCGACTCCCCTTGTGTCGGAAGTATCATCGGAGGAGAAAATATAGGAAACGAGACCGGTTGCACACTTGAACTTGACGTTGTTGCTATTGGAATTTGTTGGTATGGATTGAACGTTGGTTTTTGAATTTGAAAATGTGGCAAAAATTCCCTCGATGCATACATTGGCAAATTTGCTTGTGTTGATTGCAATTGAGCATGAAAATTACATGACGGGATGTTGGCTGGCCAAAGCAAATTAGGTGTTCCCATTACACAATCACTAATGGGAAAATATGGAGACATTTGGGGAACTTGGAGTGGCACATTTGTAGCATATTGGATAACATTTCCACGTGCACTCATGTTCTGGACAATATGAATAGACGTTAGGCAAAATTACGATAATACCCTTTGTCAATATTAACTTCGATTTTAACCAATTTTTAAAAAATTATAAAACTTACATATGTAGATTATAAATAAGAATCATCGAAAGAGATCATACATGTATATGATGTTGAAGGGCTCTGATGTATTCAATGGATTTATCCAGGACCGAAACTGCGCCCAACTGTTTAAATGTATAAACAAAATGGATAATATTGTGGACAAGATGCATAAAAAATGGATAAAATGTATAAAAAATGGATTCCATGAAAAAAATGTTAAAAATTATAAGTTCCCTCGATTTCATTGAAAACATCTGACTTTAATATGATATTTTCTTAAACACTTAGGTAGCTATCCTTAATATTATATTTGACGCTTATGTTATTTTTTAAACCTTGTGATTGAAAATGAACCAAATTATCATAGTGAGAGCATCACATCATCAGAATCCATGATGTTTGTGTGCAAATATAATAAAAAAAATGACCCCAAATATTATTATGCATGCAAAAATTCGAAATCTATTCAACATATTCTCAACTTTACAAGTATATATACAACTTCTCAATATATAAACAACATTATATCCATAAAAAAGATTACATGATGCCTATGAGGCCTTAGCCAAGTGGTTAAGGATGAGGCTCCATGACCAGGAGGTCATGGATTCAACTCTCATCAATGTGGGTATTTTTTCTAGTTTCATACTAGTCTTTCTCTAGTTTAATACTAGTAATTAGTTTACTTTGATATAATTGTAAAGTTTCGATTCGATATACTGTTTGATGCAACAATATATTCTCAATCTCAAAAAAAAAAAAAGATTACATGATACCAATCAGGGTATGTTTGATTCTTGGATTTCAATTTTTTTTTCTTTTTTACATAATCCAATGAAATATTTCAAACTTCTCCAACGAAATTAGACCAAATTAAATGCAATTCAAGCATGTAACTATTTACTAACCTTGTTGGTACTACAATTAGGCAACAATTCTTGAAGGGCTTTCATTTTTCCCGCAATTCGATCCCTGCGCCTCTGTTAAAAATATATAAAACTATTATTTCACCATAAATTTACTACTTATGAAAAAGAATATACTTTTTTTAGTGAATCCGTCAAATCAGAATTTTGATAATTACCATCAGTAACATTACTATAAAATTAGATAAACTACTTACACTTCTATTGAAAACGCAAACCAAAGTTTTTTAAACTTGGGGCCTCAGCTTTGCCATAACGAGGACAATGCATCGTGGAATATTTAAATGGGAAATTTACATAGGCACCCCCTGATTATTACCCAAATTACAAGAAATTATCCTCCTGTTTAAGAATTACCAAAACACCCCATTCAACCAAAAATTGTATTATAAGGACACTCCTTGTTACATAAAATACATTACCAATACAGTCCCTAAAATCATTACAAATACACCCTCGAGGGGGTGTTTTTGTAATATTTCAAACATGAGGGTAATTTCTTGTAATTAGGGTAATAGTCAGAGGATGTCTATGTAAATTACCCTATTTAAATTAAGCAACATATTGATTGCAATAATAAAAATTAAGATCAATGTAAAAAATATAAAGAAGTACATAACCATATGTTGATTATTTGCATGAAATAATAAAGTCATTTTGATTATTTGCATGAAATACTAAAAATGTATATTGACAAAGAATGATAATTTTTTGAATTATAATTGTATTTTAGATAATCTAAAAATATATATATATATATATATATATATATATATATATATATATATATATATATAAATATTACATAATAATAGTCACATCGGTTATACCAATCGAACCAGTGGACGATCCGATCTAACCAGTGATCGACCCGATCTAACCGATCGAACCAATAACTAATAGAACTTTCGGTTCAATGACCGGTCCGATTATAAAAACACCGCGAAAAACATGATTTTACCCATTTATTACCCAATTAAAAAACTAAGCTTTTACGGTTTTACCCTTTCACATGTGCTACGCGTTTCAGAACAACATCGTTTTGAAGAAGGCGAACGCTTTCTATCTAACACAATCCCACCTCCAGCTTCCTACCATACAATGTAATTTTACAAAAATAATAAGAATATAAATTTAAAAAAAAAAAAATAACCCAAAGAAAAAGGGAAATTAAATTAAAAGATAAAAGGGCTCACTTCATTATGAAACAAATTTGAATTTTCGAATCTTCTGCATCTTTTTCTCTTTTTATTTCTTGGTTCTTGATCTTCCATAACCATTGACATATTGGGTAGTATAGGAACAGAGTTGAACATTTCGGAATCATTTTCCACATGGGGTAGAGTTTGCAAAGGTGAAACATTTGATTGAGTGGAAGCTAAAAGAGGAAACATAGTATTATTATTATTATGTGCAGGTGATAAAGAAGTAGTGTAAAATTCCCAATTGGGTATTGCTTGTTCTTGACTCATTTTTTTATGCAAGTTATTTAAGAGGTGGAAAGAATATATTAAAGAGAGATGAATTCTGTTGTCTAGATTTCATGTACATTATATAGAGATTTGGAAATTTGATGATAGGCCACTTGGTGGCAAAAATGCAATTTTAGACCTTTAATTTTAATTATTTGGAAGTTTATCGTTCGTTACAATTTCGATTATTCAACTTTTTCGTGTTCGTAATTTTAGAGCATTTGACTGTAATTTCGGTCCTTTAACATGTAATTTTAGGATTTTTCGTTACAATTTCGGTTATTCAACTTTTTCGTGTTCGTAATTTTAGAGCATTTGACTGTAATTTTGGTCATTTAACATGTAATTTTAGGATCTTTCGTTACAATTTCGGTTATTAAACTTTTTCGTGTTCGTAATTTTAGAGCATTTGACTGTAATTTTGGTCATTTAACATGTAATTTTAGGAAACTTTACAGCAATATCGTTCCGTTGCTTCCGAAATTCAAAATGTTAAAGAACCAAAACTACAGATAAATATCCTAAAATTGCAAAAGATTAAAAAGTTCGAGCACAGAAATTGCAGCCGACTGTTTTAGAAGTGCAAACAGTGAAAAGTCAAAGGATCGAAATTGCTTATTTAAAATATTTTTATCCCAAATCAGAATTCATTAAAAGTTGTAGGACTGAAAATGTATTTTTTATTGCCACTTGGTATACATATCTAGAGAGTCATAGAATGTTGACATCTGTTTGTAACAGTAGACAAAAAAAAAAAGAAATAAAAGAAAAAGGGAATGTTGACATGTGTCCAGTTCCATAGAAATATGACACACTTGATTCTGCCACTGTCATTCTTTCGAGTTATATTTTCTTCTTGGGAAATTCTTACCCAGATCGGGTTTAGCCGAACCCAAAGCAATTATATGGCAAGTGTAATACACTTGTTTTGGGATTGGATGTAACTCCCAGGAGAGTGACCAATCACAAAGCAAGTGCAATACACTTGCTTAGTGGTTGGATGGGTTTCGCCAAGCCTGGCTTGGACAAGAATTTTCCTTCCTTCTTTCACCTTAAAAATCTGGAATATGGCCGTATTGGAAGCAAAGAAATGTTTTTAGAACCGAATTGAACAATGAATCGCTAATTTAATTGATTATTGATTTTATTGATTGAACTGATCGGGTCATCGATCGGATCGAATGTCATTCAAAGGTTTGAGTTTAGTGGCCTTTCCAGTTGTCTCTGTGTAACTGTACCACCACACGTGCAGTTCCTCTTTTTCCTTAATTGCCAAGCTCTCCCCTTCTTGTCTGCATCAGATATAGCCTATTTATGGAATATGGCGTATGTAGTGAACTGCAAGTTCCAAAATGTAACCATATTATAAGAACATGTTTGTCTAGAGGAAGAGATTAGTCGCTACAAAATAGTGGACTACGAAGAAGTGGACTCAGGTTCGAATTCTTGTTGGAAAAAATATCTACATTAATATGTCCAACTCACCTCGAAAGAGATTAAACTCTTGGGAAACCAAGAAAAAAACCATATTATAAGAATATAAGTTTTATTGTCATGATTTATATGAAGGGTTAAATACAGTTCCCCTTTAAGATATAGAAATGGTACCACTTACTCCTCTAAAGTGTAGTTGTAAAATTTACCCCTTTCGTAGTAGTTTTAGACTTTTTATTCTAAAATTACCCTCGTCCTTTTATAACTAACTAGAAAAGTGCACGTACGTTGTACGCGTCTAGTTTTAATTTCATAGATTTTTTTCATAAATTAGTGTAAAATTTGTCATTTTTATGTCATAGAATATCATATATTTATGACTGATCATTTTATTTTAATAATATTTATTTTTATTAATTATTATTAGTTTATAAGAAAATGATGGCTTTGAATAGTTGTAATAAAATATATAATGATGACTGATTTAGTCATTACATTTAATAAAATTGGTTCTAAAATAGGATCATAAAAACATTATTTAGTGTATTCCATAATAGTAGCTTTCATGTCAAGTTTATCCGTTATTCACCAATGACACGTGTTTCATCTGTTTCTTCATAAGTTTTATCGATATCATGAGCGTTTTTTCTTACTGGTTTCACTACTTTTTTCACCAACTTCACCAATATTTACCAATTTCACCCGAAGTTTCATCGGTCATATGTTTTCACTGTTTATTTTTTTTTATCTAGTTTTCGTCTTTTTAATCCATTATACATTTTTCATTGTTTTTCCATTTTTTTCGATCTTTTTCCCAATTTAAACAATTTTCTTTCAATTTCACATTGTTTTTGTCCGATAAATTTTAGCTCGTTTTCACCTATTTCACTAATTTCACTTGCTATTCACCTAAATTTTTCATTGATTAAACATGTTTTCACCGATTTCAAGCTTTTTTGACTAATTTTATTCGTTTCTTTACATATTTCACTCATTGATCCTTACGTTCTCACTGTCTAAATTTTGTTTACCCGATTTATTTTTTCAGCAATTTATCCCTTTTTTTAATCGGTTATAATATTTTTCATTATTTTCTAATTTTTGGTCGATTTCTTTGATTTTTTTTCAATTTAAACCAATTTTCCATCGATTTCACCAGGTAAACTCTTTTTTAACTGATTTCACTCGTTTGACCATTTTAACCCGTTTTTATCTATTTTTCAATTTTTTTCACTAATTTCACATGTTATTCACCTGAATTTTTTATTGATTAAATATGTTATTACCAACCTTACATTTCGACCAATTTTATCCTTTTTTAACCAGATTTATCCAATTTTATTGGCTTTCACCGATTTCATCATTTTTGTTAGAAATTCCATTCTTTTCATAGATTTCACCAACTATGCCTTTATTTTAATTGATTTTACCCGTTTTCATCAATTTTCACAAATTTTACCCTTTTTTTTTATCGATTTCAAATGTATTTAAAATTTTACGTTCAATTTTTCCACCGGTCTAAGGTGCATATATGTTGTACATGCCTATTTAATTTATGTGGTATTTTGTTGTAAATCAGAGTAAAATTAACTTCATTATGTCATAAAATAGCACATATAGATGACTGTTATTCAATATATTAACTTTATCATGGGTATTTTCATCGATTTCTTTAGTCTTTTTCGGTTCAAACCATTTTTGTAATGGTTTGACATTTTTTTTTGGTTGAACATTTTTCATTTTATTGATTTCATTTAATCTTACCAGCTTAACCAATTTTCATATATTTTCACCGACTTTAACCTTTTTCACCTATTTTACCCGGTTTTCACATATTTCATCATTTTTATGTAATTTCGTCGTTTCACCGATGTCATTCATTTTTTTCGCGAATTTCATTTGAATTTTCATCGATTTCACATGTATTTGCCGAATTTTCAACTCAAATAATTATACATCTTCAGTTGCTTTTAAGTATATCTCAAATTATTTCACTTATCATATCATTTCAAAGATATTTCTTTACTAATCTAAGCCATTTCACTTATTATATTAATTAGTTTAATTCAATTTTCATTGATTCTTACTGATTTTATATTTTTTTACCGATTTACTCGTTCTTAATCAATTATAACCCATTGTCCATAATTTTTCCTATTTTTCATCGATTTCTTTTGTTTTCTCCTATTCAAAAAAAAAAAAAAATATCTACTGATTTAGTTCATATTGTTATTGCTAGTGAATTTTTTTTTTTCTAATTTTACTTATTTTTATCAGTTTAACTTATATTTCACATGGTATTTTTTAACAATTTCAGTTTCACTTGAATTTTCATTGATTTTCACATTGTTTCACATATTTTAACCTTTTTTCAATAATTTAACCCATTATTCATTGATTTCACTGATTTGTTTCCTTTTTTCAGAAACGTCGCCCGAAATTTTTCATCGATTTCACATGTATTTATCGATTTTACCGGCACTTTTTATTATTGATTTCATCCAGTTTTTCACCTCCTTCACCAGTATTCATAAATTTCATGAAGATCGATTTCACATGTTTTCATCAATTACATAAAATTTATTAGATCGATTTCACCAATTTCCATTGATTTTCATCCGTTTCCTAACTCATTTAACACGTTTGCTTGAAAAGATTTTCATGAAAAATTGGGGTAATGTTTCTCATGTCAAATAAGATTACTTAGTTCACTAAGTCATAAGCATTTTTGTTCATTCATAAGTAAGATGCGATTCTACCTTAACATATTTTATAGTTAAGAGAATTTGATTTTTTTAAGAAGTGACATATTGTACTAAATTTTTAAATGAAACAAATAATATTTCTTTACAACTATTCAAAATAATAGTCTTTTTTTTATGTGTTATAGGAGAACAATAATGAAATTATAAAAGTGATTTAGGAGTTAATTTCTTAATTATTGGAGTAAATATAAGTAATAACTATCATAAGACTTCTTATCTAATTTGAATATACTTATGTTTTTCTTCTATATTCATGGTGCTTGGTTAGAATGCAAGGAAGTTACAATTTTTCTTAAAATATTTTTTTACCAAAGTTTTGATGATAAAATTTAAGGAAAATTCATGTCTAATTATATTTTATTAATATATTTTACAACTTGAATAAGGGCATTTTTGTCTTCACAAAAAAAGAAAAAAACTTAAATTATTCACACTTTTAGTAGTAGTATAGATATAGATATAGATATAGATATAGATATAGATATAGATATAGATAAATTGTTTATTTATCAATTTATCAAAAAAAAATTATATTTTATGAATTCCTCCATCAACCAAAGAACATTATCTTCAATTTCTTCATTTCTTTTGTTTCCTTCCGGTTTTCTCTGGATTTATTTATTTATTTCCATCTCATTCTTTCTTTATTTCGTTTAAATTTGTATTTTTTTCAATTTTTTCTTTGTTTCTATCTCGAAATATTCCTTTACAATTTATTTAAGTTTTTATTGGATGGTAATTATCTTTTTTATTTTCGTTACAAATTATTATTCAAAATATCAAGGAATTCTCCTTCAAAATTCGAACTTGACACAAGCTCGTATCTTCAATTTTTCAATATATAATTACCCTAACTTCTTTGTACGCCTATTACCAATAAGAAGTAGACTCAATACCAACACGAATCATTGCCAATTTTCCTAGTATGAGTATGTGTCAAGCTTGAATTTTACGAGTATGAATTTGAAGGCGAGTTACTTTACATTTGGAATAATAATTTGTAACAAAAACAAATGAGATAATTATCACCAAACATAAATTGAGAACAAAAAAAAAAATCGAGATAGAAATAAAGAAAAAAATTGAAATAAAAAATAAAGAAAACTAAATGAAAATAAAGAATAAATGAGATGAAACTAAAGAAAAAAATATTGAGACCTAAAAATGAAGGAAATAAAAGAAATGAAGAAACTGAAACATAAATTTGTTTGGTGCATGGAGGAATTCATAAGATATAAAGATTTTTTTTTTTTGGATAGATTAATAAATAGACAATTTATTAGTTATAAAAGGGCGAGGGTAATTTTGGAATAAAAAGTTCAAAACTATTACAATGGGGGTAAGTGTTAGAACTAATACATTAAGGGGGTAAGTGGTACCATCCCCATATTTTAAGGGGGCAAACTGTATTTAACCATTATAAGAATTTTTTTTTTAATAATAATATGAATTAACTGATAACTATTTACCGCCAAATTTTGTAGAATTTGTCACAAATTAATAGTAGATTTTGTTTTTTTTTCCAAACTATATTACCTCGTTTAATTTCGTTCCGCAACTTAATATTTTGCCTAAATTTATCCAATCACTACATTTTTAACGGAAAGTACCGTTAAGTAACCTGTTGTCGTTGGACAAATAGACAAAACTGAAAATTTTGTCTCAAACTAATGGTAGGTCTCAACTCATCAAATTCGTCTCGTAATTTAATATTTTGTTTGAATCTCATCCCGTAATTTATCTATTTTTTCTTTATGGGTCTAAATTCAACTTAATCTAGTTGATGTATCTTTGTTTTGAAGATATGAAATAAGAAGCCGTAATTTACACTAAATATACACTAAAAAAAACTAGTTCATGACATGAAGAAAAAAAAAAGACTCGTTTATCACCTATAAATTTACACAGTATAATTCTGCAAATTTTTTCGGGTGATAAACTAAACTTGATCTTTTTTTCTTCCAGTGTTTATATAGTGCACATTTCTGTTAATTTGTTAGTATTTAGCATCTTGAAAAAGTAGAGATGTAAACTCGTTAAGTTGTATTTTAGCCCTATAAAATTGTTCTTATAGTTAGTCTCGGGCTCTATGAAAAAACATTTTTATCTAAGTTGTTCTTAGCCTCTTTTGATGCATTTGATTTATACTCACACCCCTTTAGGTTTAGTAATATTATAAGAAATTCTCTGTAGTTTCAGAATTTACAAGGACACCCCTGTGATTTAACAAGTCTTACACCCCCTACAACTTGTAAAAATGATTATAAAAAAACTTGTAAGGGGTGTCTTTGTAATTTTGGAAACTACAGGGGGTTCCTTGTAATATGACTAAACCTTCGGGGGTCTAATTGTAAATCACCAAAAATAAAATATTACGCGATGATATACGGATAAAATATTACTTCCTCCGTCCAATTTTCATTATTCATTGGTACAGATGATCAGTCAACTTGACTAAATTTATAAAATTTATAATAAATAATTTAATTAATATATTTCGCTAATAAGTTGATAATATTATATGACACCATGTACATACATATATATATATATATAGTACTCCCTTCGTCCCATTATTTTTACTCAATTAGCTACAGTACCCGGTCAAACTTTTTAAATTTTTAAGTGACTTATCATGTTAGCTCTTTTTATTTAATAATTGTTAAAAAAATAATATGTTAATATTGTCTTCTCCATTTTATGATTATTCATTTAGTACATTGCTTCAAAAATTGTAAAAAGAAAATATGAATTTTTACTATATAATGCAATCGTCTCCTTATTAATTTGTTTATGTAGTGGACTGTTCCAAAAATTTTCGCCCCCACAATCAAATCCTTCTAGCTCCGCCACTGATTATACTTAGACTTGAATTTAAACCAAGTTATATGATGTTTGGTCCATAATCGACCGTTTAAAAATCACATTATAAAGAAAATGGAAAAGAAAATCGTATTCTTTTTAATAGTTATTAAGAAAGAAAACAACTTAAAAGAACACTTGTGAAAAACAATGGAGAAAAAAACGTCTAGGTCAGAAGAAAAATAATTACTATGAAATAAGAAAAAAAGGAACAATTATTAAGAAAGAAAAAAGCTAAGGAGCATAGAATAATTAAAATATAAGAGGAAAATTACTATTGGGTTTTGAAACTCATTCCTTTCATGTATAAAGAGAGGGGTAATTCTTGGTCAAAATAAGTGTATTTAACTAAATGACTATTGTATAAATGCAACTAATAAAAATATTATTTCTGATGGGCTAAAAAATAATCCATAAGAACCAAAAGCGAATTTACTCTAATCATAATCGGACTTTCCAAATGATTTTCGATCAGTCAAAAACCTTATCAAATTGATCCATTTGGGAGTGGGCCAGTGTCACCTTTATGATATGTGGTCTCTAATAATCAAAAACTCGGCCATCTAGATTACATGCAAGGGAACCCAATTCATTTTCTCAGCTCTTAATAAACCCAGTTCAATTCTCTTCAAAATTTCCCAAAGTTAACATAAAATGAGAAAACTGGCTACATCAAATTTGATTTTATTGGGGGCACTTCACCTCATGATAACACAAATATGGCTCGTTTTTTCTCTCAACATGTCCATCGATGAATCCTCTCTTCTAGCCCTCAAAGCTAAAATAACTAATGATCCAAACAACATTATGGTTAACAACTGGACAAAAGGAAGCTCTTTTTGTACTTGGATTGGAGTCACCTGCAGTCGAAGGCGCCCTAGAGTCACGGGTTTGAATCTTTTCAATATGAGTTTACAAGGTACAATCGCAAATGAAATCGGAAACCTCGCTTTTCTAATACACTTAAACTTCAGTAACAATAGCTTCATCGGCCAAATCCCTTATGAAATCGGACATCTGAGAAGACTACGTGAACTAAGCATCAGGTATAATCAACTTAATGGTCCAATACCCTTGAGTATTGGATTATTAACCAATCTTGAAATGTTGGATCTTTCGGGAAATAATCTGATTGGGACTATTCCTTGGAGCATATTCAACCTTTCTTCTTTGCAAGGAATTGATCTTCACAAAAACCAGCTCTCGGGTACTCTTCCCCCAAGCATTTGCCATCATTCACCAAAATTGAAATTTTTAATCCTTTCGAAAAATCAATTAGGTGGGAATATTCCGCGAAGTTTAACCACATGTGCGGAGCTAAATGAAATTTCTTTGAGTTACAACAATTTCATTGGAAACATTCCAACGCAGATTGGGAACTTGTCTCAACTACAAATACTTGCTTTAAGAGTAAATAATTTGACAGGTAAAATTTCATGATCCCAAATATCCATAATCAATGAATTATTACATGTGGATACCTCTTGAATGAATGTTTTATTAGAAAGTTTACCAAAACAAACTCTAATTTGCTCTGCTTATGGCTGATTATTCTGATATTTAATTTTTGGGATGATATATTACTTTAGGACTTAGGAATGGCAAATGGATCAACCAACCCGAATTTGGATTGGATCCTTGCTATTCAGACCTCAAATGGATCGGATCATAAGTGGATCCAATATTATTAATTAATTATTAGAAGTTAATTTAAGAGAATTGTGATTTCTTATCTTCATTTTTGCCTTTCAATGTGTTGTAGTAGGAGTTTAGAGACTGAATTTTAATACTCAAATTAGGAGACACGTGTTAACTATATGCCTAATTATACTTCTTGAGTTATTTTTTGTCTAGTTTGTCCAATGGATATGATTTCATTTCATACGCATAAATTGGGAAAAAAATCATAAATGATATATAACCATTTTTATTTTCATACACACATATATATATATATATATGTATATATATATATATATATATATATATATATATATATATATATATATATGTATATATGTATATAATAGATATAATGTGTGTATATTGTTATATGATATGTAATAATAAACATTAACTATATACACACGTTACATCTATACTTGTTGTTTCAAAATTGTGTAAACTTAGATCATGAAGTCATAAAAAGAAACATTCCATATTATTCAAGTTTTAAACACTCTTTCTCTTAAGGACAAATAGGAAAATATGTAAATATTGTGTTGAAATCCTAAAGCGAGTATTAAAATTTGGGACAGAGGGAGTAAGAAGTCCATGAAAGATATTCCAAATAAATTTTGACACTACCTTATTTTAATTGATAGATTTTGACCTGTAATATTCTTTATAGGTACTATTCCTATCTCGGTCACCAATATATCAAATTTGAAGATATTCGTCCTATCTTGGAATAGTTTTCATGGGGAAGTTCCTTCAGAAATGGGACGTCTATCGAGCTTAACATGGTTAAGCTTTGCCAGAAATAAGTTAGATGGGGGCATACCACAATCCATTTTCAATCTCTCGAAACTGGAAAATCTTGGACATGGATATAATGAACTATCTGGCAATCTTCCATTCTCCATTGGCAAAGGGCTTCCACATATTTCAAGACTCTTTCTTGGGATCAATCGGCTTAGTGGGAGAATTCCTGAATCCATCTCAAATCTCTCAAAGCTTAGTCGCCTTCATATTGGATACAACTTGTTAAGCGGACACATACCAATAACTATTGGGAACTTACAAGAACTCAGAACTCTAGGATTGGAAGAAAATCAATTCACAAATGATCTATCAACACCTGAACAAGATTTTCTTGCTCCACTGACAAAGTGTAATATGAGCAGCTGCAACTTGGTTTGGTTAAGTCTTGGTGGTAATTTCTTGAATGGAGTAATTCCGGAGAGTTTGGGGAAGTTAACGAGCTTGCAAAGATTAGAAATCGATAACAATAAGATGCATGGCTCCATTCCCCATAGCTTTTGTGATCTGAAAAAATTGTATTATCTAAGTCTATTGGGAAATAAGTTGTATGGGCAGCTACCAAGGTGTTTGGGAGACCTTATTTCATTGCGAGAAATATATTTGGGTGACAACGCTTTCAATTTCATTCCGACAAACTTCTGGTCAAATGAACTTATTCAAAAGATATATTTGGATAACAACTTATTTGACGGTCCCATGCCTCCAGAAATTGGTAATATGAAGAATGCGATGGAGATAAGTTTATCTAAGAACCAATTTTTTGGCAGCATTCCAAGTTCCATCGAGCAACTTCAGTTTCTAGCTTATCTTGATTTATCAAATAACAAGTTAGATGGCCAACTAACTCAATCTTTTGATTCCTTGAAGGCATTGGAACATTTAGACATATCTCACAACAATATCTCTGGTTCAATTCCCCTATCATTTGAGAGCCTTGAAAATCTTAGGTACTTCAATGTTTCGTTCAATAATCTTAGTGGGGAAATTCCAGATGGAGGTCCATTTAGAAAATTCACAGCAGAATTCTTCATAGACAACAAGGGCTTGTGTGGAGCTTCTCGATTCAAAGTTGAGGTTTGTAAAAAGAATGATCACAAGCCATTAGTAAACAACAGAGTTTTAAGATATACACTTCCATCAATAGCCATAGTAATTGTTGCAATCACTGTTGTAATCACATTTACGAGGCATCGAAGGGCAGCATCATCATTTTCACCATTGTTAAATACGCCTCTTCACTTAGCACATGAAAGGATCTCATATTCAGAAATCGTTCGTGCCACAAGCAACTTTGATGAGAAAAATTTGATAGGGAGAGGTGGCCATGCCTTGGTTTACAAGGGGGTGTTTTCTGATAAGTTGATTGTTGCTGTTAAGGTTTTCAATTTAGACGTGAAAAGTGCATTTAAGAGTTTTGACACAGAGTGCCAGATAATGCGCAATATTCGTCACAAAAATCTCGTGAAGGTTATCACTAGTTGCTCTAACTTAGACTTTAGGGCTCTGGTGATGGAATATATGCCTAATGGGAATCTTGAAAAGTGGCTCCACTCCCCCAATTCCCGTTCAAATATTGGTCAAAGATTGGAGATAATGATAGATATAGCATCTGCACTAGAGTACCTACATCAAGATTGTCCATCTCCTATTGTCCATTGTGACATAAAACCAAACAACATCCTCTTAGACGAAGATATGATTGCACGTGTAAGCGACTTTGGCATTTCCAAGCTATTGATGGAAGACCAAGAGACGCTTCAAACCAGGACATTGGGTACCATCGGGTACATGGCACCAGGTAAGTTATTCCGTCTAGTTAATATCATGACACATGTACGTTTTATGTTCTTTGAATATAGTTTTAGTGAATACACTGTAAGAATCTCCATTTTGTCCAATTAACTTTCCAATTTTGTAGAGTACGGATTAGCAGGATTAGTCACGACAATGGTGGATACTTATAGCTTTGGGATTTTGTTGATGGAAATGTTTACAAGGAAAAGCCCGACAAATGAGATATTTTCTGGAGAGTTAACTATGAGAAGATGGGTGTCTGAATCATTTCCCAATTATATAATGCAGATAATTGATGCTGAGCTATTGAAAAAAGAAGACGAAAAAACCAGCAGTCTTACACATCTAAAGAGTTTGACATTAATTATAGGACTAGCTCTAGAATGCACTGCAGACGTACCTGAGGAGAGACTTGATATGAAAATTGTTCTAAAGAGGCTGAAAGTTATCAAAACTGAACTCACATAGGGACAAGGTCATAACTAATGGCAACTAAAAAATGAAAAGTGTCTTTTTGTTGTAAACATGATTTTTCTACTCTACTCATATCATGTAGTATAATTTTAAGTTGCCCAAGCTATCTTTGGTTGCTATATGCCACAATTATTAATGTTTTCTTAATTCTTAAAATCAACTCATGATCATGATATGACATTATAATATTGATACCAAAAGTTTATTGGAAACTCAAATTGGTCGCATTCAACTAGGCACATTAACATCATTAACATGATGTTTTTTTTTCATGTTAACTCTATGTTATATGTAATTATAAAAAAAAAACTCCATGTTATATGTATAATGTGCAATTTACCATTCTATGAAATTAAAATAGGCTATTAAACTCCCTATGAAATAAAATAATGAGTAATTTACCTCATTGTGATATAAAAATAGGCAATTTACCTCCCTATAAAAAAAATAATGAGCAATTAAACCTCCCATGATATGAATAATGAGCAAATTATACACTAATAGAAAAAGGCCAAATTTCGATCGAATTGGGCCGTCGAAATCAAAATTTCGACGGAGATTTCGATTGAAAAATTTCAACGAAAATTTCAACGTATCTTTTCCGTCAAATTCTTGAGATTTCGAAGGAAATATTTTCCGTCGAAATTTAATTTCAACGGAATCATAAAAAATTCTACGGAAAATGATTTCTCTCAAAACTTCGACGGAAAATGATTTCTCTCGAAATTTCAAGTGAGTTCATACGGAACAATTTTCCGTCGAAATATTTGTTTTTTTTTTTTTACCAGTTAACTGTGTTTAAATTATACATTTGACAAACAATAATATAACATCCAAAAATATTTTAATAAATATTTTTCAATATTCAAAACATCTCATCATTGATCAAACAATTTCTTCCAAATACCATAATATTACTATATATACAATCACAAATCCAAGTAATTAATAACTACAATTACTACGAAACAATAGTAAGATGCCAAATCAAACAAATAATCATCCGGTATTTCGAGAACACAAGTGTCATTTGCTCTATCTCTTGATGCCAGTAAGCTATCTGTCTCAAGTTTTCCATTATGTCTACTCTTTGGATCAACTGCATCAATCTTTAATAAAGAAATAAAAAACACAGATCAAATACCACATAGAAAATGATACTGAAGTGAAAAGAAAAAATTGAATAAAAATAGTGTAATGAAACAATGTGTTATATAATGCTGACCTCCCCATCCAAGGAGCAGTACTATATGTACCTGGAAAATTCAGCCAACCAGATTAGTAAAGTGTCAAATAGTTCCAAGCAAAAATCTAGTAAAACTGGCAAATCATAGATACCTATTAGGCTCAGTTCGGTTTCCACAATTAAAATTAGGCTCAATTGTCAATTTGGGGTGATTAAGTAATGGAGTCAATAAAATTATTGTGGGTTGGGGGGTAATTTTTATCAAGTATAAGGGCATAAGTGGTACAGAAATTATTAATTTGGGCCAGATTATATAATATCTGGGTTGAGACCAAATTATAATCGGGTCAATTAGACGGGCTGGCCCACCAAATCCCCAATTAACACGGGCTGCCCATGAAAATAGTCTTGAACACCGAACAAGAGATAGCCTCCGATTACAAAGCCCAATTAAGATAATTTGGGCCTAATCAAGGGAACCGAACTGAGCCTAACTAGATTATTATGAATCACAAAGGAAACAAAACCAATATTTTCAAAAGCATGCATTTTGAACTCCTAACAAGTCATTTTAGCTTGTGCGATTAAGTCGGGGAAGTTAGATTCTAAGGTCATTTAGAAAATGACAATTGGGACAGTTTGACACTAATTTAAGACATGCCTAAATTATACCGGCATTCGACAAATAATAATATAACATTTAAAAACATTTTAATAAACGTGATTCAATATTTAAAACATACATTGATCAAACATGCCATCCAACTACGAAATTCCAAATCGAAATACAATCACAAATTCAACTTGGTTTTGTCCTGGATGAGAGACCCTTTGAAGAAGGAAGTAAAAGTGCTTCTTCATCAACATCTTTATACATTATTTCCATTGTTCTCCTCTGCCAATCCAAGATAGCTTGAATAGAAGCACTCTCAGGAATCCCTTCAGGCCACATAGGAACAACAACATAGACAATAAATCTTTCCATTAACAATCACATTAACACAAGAACTCAAACATAAACAATCCCTGAACTCACTAATTCAATATTTAACAACCATTAAATTCTAAATTAGAGTCAAATTTACCCATATATATATATATATATATATATAGATACACACGAGAACTCAAACATAAACAATCACATTAACCATTGAATAAGGCCTAATTTCCATTAAAAATTATATTAACACAAGAACTCAAACATAAACAATCCCACAACTCACTAATTCAAGCCCTAATTTCCACAATATCACATTAGCAATTAAAAAAGCAAAATTGAGGAAATAAAGTGAAATTATACAGAATGTTTCAAGAAGACTTGTGGTGGTGGTGGTGGTAGTGTAGGGCCAGAGTAGGAGCTGTGGACGGAGCTGGAGCCGCAACGGAGGAGGAACTGGAGCCACGCGTGGTGGAGGTGGAGCTGCTGCCGGAGCCGTCAACTTACTTATCTGGAGCCGGAGCCACGTACGGAACTGGAACTGGAGTTGGAGCCGGAGACGGCGGCGTAGGAGAGGGAGAAGCGGTGGAGCTAGCGGCGATTTCTTGAAAGAAAAAAAAATGTTTTGAGTGTGTGTTCAGGCTACTCCCCATACGCAGAGGAATTTATAATTTCAGAAAGATTTCGACAGAAAAGAGTTTACGTTGAAATTTGTGTAATTTTTTTTATTTTTTTATCTATTATTACTTTTCAATTGAATAAAGGATTATAATTTCCGTCGTAATTTATTTATTTTTAAATTTTTGCAAAAATATTTATTTCGACGGAAGTTAACCTGTCAAATTGAGTAAAATTTCGACGGATTTGCTTTTTCGTCAAAATTGGTGTATTTTTTTTTTTCTATTATTACTTTTCGACGGAATAAAATCCGTCAGAAATTTATTTATTATTTCGCGAAAATATTGAATTTCGATGGAAAATATATGTAAAAAATTTAAAAATTTCGATGGAATTGTATTTTCATCGAAATTTCTATTTTTTCCATTTTTTTATACCTTTTTCACGACAGAATATTCGACCGAACATAATTCGGATGAAATTATTTTCGACGTAAAAATTTTCCGTCGAAAATTCAAGTAATATTTCAGCATATTTATTTTTGTCAAAATTTCTTTGTTTTTAGTAGTGAGGGAGACAATGTGCTTCTTTTATAAAAATTTAGGGAGGTATTTTGTCCTTATCACAAGAAGTTAAATTGTCTATTTGATATCATAAGGGAGATATTTTGCTCTTTTATTTATCACAGGGAGTTAAACTGCTTATTTAAAATAACACAGACTCTGAGCATAATGTTATACTACTAATTTATCCCTCCCCTGAAAGTGATATGATCAAATCTGAGGACCTATTAAAAATTTGGATCTGCTTTATTCACACATATGAATAGATTTTTATATATTAAGGCAAGCAATTAAACAAGCAGCTCGAGATAATAACTCGATAATAATAAATTTGGATCTTGCAAAAGCCATGATAGTTATGCATAGGAAAGTTACCAAAATAAAATGAAAATGGTGATACTCATAAAGTTATTATTGTGAAAGTTATTGACCCTTTTCTTTTCTGCAGTATGGAAACAGGTACTCGTGCACGAAACAAAGAGGAATATCATAAAAATCATAATGAGTCACAAATCGAACCTATCTGAAGAAAAAAAATGTGAAAATAAGAGGCAATATAAAATCACTCCATGAGGTGGAATTTTGCCCCTGGCTATAAAGGCTATATCCTACTCATAGACGAGGATGGAAGTAAGTCCGTAAAGGAATTTCCGGGAGCAACCCAATCTTTTTGATGGGAGAACCCATTAAGAAGTTTCAATGGGTAAGAACAACATATAATGCGTGACTCGTTTAACACTAGTTTGTATGAGAGCACCTCCTTCCAATCCTTATGGTAGTGTTGTACATTGTGATTTTACGGTTGGTTTAACCCTTAATGAGACCAATGCGAGAACTTCACAGGGCATAAGTTAAATGTATCCTTGGAGATTTAACCTAAATGAGCGTTGTCATGTGGCCGTGGTTGTGGGTTTGGGTTGACCCTAAAAACTCTTACGGGAATCAAGATTCGAACGTATGGCTATTAATGCACTAACCCGTGAACTAAGAACAATGTCTTATTGTGTGTGTGATGTATTGATATTTAGCCTAGGGACCTAAAAGCACTTGTTTTATAAGATTTGGACAATTTATGACCCAAAAGGAGAAGTAACACTTACAGTAATATTATATCATCCGTAAATCACAACTTCGTATATTTTGGTCAATTTTATAAGATTTGGACAATTTATGACCCGGAAGGAGAAGTAACACTTACGGTAACATTATATCCTCTGTACATCACAACTTCGTATATTTTGATCAATTTTGTTAGATTTGTCAATTTAACACTTAAGGTCTTCCGTAAATCACAATTTCGTACATATTGGTCAATTTTATAAGATTTGGACAATTTATGACCCGAAAAGAGACGTAACACTTACGGTAATATTATATCCTCCAAAAATCACAACTAAGCATATTTTGGTCAATTTTGTTAGATTTGTCAATTTATTGAAATTGCAATTTGACCCCATATTTTCAAAAAAAAGTTAAACTGACCCAATATTTCTAGAAATTGCAATTTAACCCCACATATCATATGTTCACCGAGGCAGAGAGCTCTCTGCCTAAAACTCACGGCGGTGAGCCTAATACTCACCGCCGTGAGTACTAACTTCACCGCGGTGAGTTCTGCCCATCTATTTATAGATGGGCAGAACACACAAATTTCCTCACTCACGTTGTCTCCTTTTCTTACCGAAAACAATCATCTCTATCTCCTCTCAAAAATCTCGAAATTCTTCTCTTAATTTCCCCAAATTCTTCTCTCAATTTCACCTCCTAACTCACTAAACTCCTTACCTACACAAACACCAAGTTCCCAAGGAAAAATTCACACACAAGGTATATCTCAAACTTTGCACATAAGGTTGTCAAATTGCTTGTGAGAAGTTTTCTTCTTTATTTTGTGCAATTGACTGTGGTTTTCCAATTATATTCAAAATATGCCGAGAACTAGGGGTGGTGCAACTTTGGGTGGATCTTCTAGGAGTGGTAGCTCGAGTGCACCATAAAAAAGGACAAGGAAAGATAAAGGGAAAAACATCGCGGTTGAGGAGGTCGAGGAGGAGTTTGATAGCTCTAGATTTGGCTTCAGATGTTTACATTGCCGACAAGGGACGGAAATTCATTTCCGAGAGATTTGTCACGTACGAAAGGGAAGCGTACCCGACATTGAATGATCAAATCGAGGAAAGAGGTTGGAGTGAGTTTCTTAAAAGGCCAACCCGTGAAATGTTTGCCGGCGAGATTGTACGCGAATTCTACGTCAATGTCGGTTGGAAAAAGGCCGATAGTGTCGCTTAGGTTAGGGGAATCGAGGTTAAGTTTGACCCGGAGACAATCAATGCCTACTACCAAGTTCAATGGCCCGAAAATCAACACGAAGATTTTGTGTATGATCGATTACAAGAAAATGAAGAATTACCTTACTATCGACGACACAAATCTAGTGGGTAAAATTCCTCACAACCGGTTGACAAAAGAGGCCAAAGCTTGGTCATTGATTATGTGTTCTCACATCGCTCCGACCTCGTACAATACTATGTACGGTGATGACCGTATCCCTCTGCTTTATAAACTAACCAGCGGGCTCAAATTTAACGTAGGGAAAGTTATTCAGAATTGGCTTATGAAGACCATTCTCCGATCATCACCAAACTTGAAGAGCTTCGTCTTCCCTTATCTCATTAACGGATTATGTTTGATGGCCGGAGTCGAAATCACGGATGATCGGGAAGAAATCAAGTTGGCCAACCTGATCAACACCCACTCAATCTGCAGAACTTTGAATTTGACTTATGAGAGAGCTCGCACCGGCCGGGTTTACCATTATCCGAAGAACCCTCAAGTCGAGCAAGTTCAAGTCCCACAACCGGTTCCCCGTGGACAAGAGTTGGTGTTTCAAGAGATGACAGCCCTTCAAAGAAACATGAATACCTTGGCGGAGTACGTGTCAACTGCATTCGCTACCCTCGCTGACCGCCAGGACTTCTACTTTCGGACGACATATGGAGATGAAAGATATGTTGGCACACATCCTCCCGCCCTTCCTCCGCGTCCCATCTTTCACCAGCCCGCGCGCAATATAGACGAAATGCATATTGATGAGGAGGAGGAGGAGGATCGGGACCAGTAAATGTTATTTTTACATTTTTTGCATTGGACAACGTTATTTTCTTTTTGTAATAAAAAATTGCGAATTTGTAGTTTTTAGATTTATATGTATTCATATTATTGTGTTGATGACTTGTGTGATGATGTTGACTTATGCGAATTGTTTAATCGCTTAGAATTGCATTTTGACCCCATATTTTCAAAAAATACACACTAATAACAAGAAACTACACAATTACAATCAAACATTATATAATTACATTAAATATTACAAAATTATTTTGAAATTTTTTTCTTCCTATCATCAGGGGCACAGGGAGTTCTTAAATGTTTACTGGGCCGGATAGTCCTTTTTTCCCTTTCTCTCACATCCACATCATCAATTTTTTTCAACCTTCTTTTCCTTATAGTCGAGCCCACTTGATCATGCGTTTGAATATCATCATCGACTTCAAGATCTTCATGATCGAAATTCTCTTCCACAGTATTAGCCTGAAAAATGCGTATATTAAGAATTCATATCAAACATCACATATTAACATATTCAATCATTTATATAAAAAAAAATCAAAACAATCCAACACACATTTTAAAAAATAATCCCAAGATAATCTAGTTAACGTCTAACACTCCGATATCACAATAAAAATGTATTAATCCAAAAAGCATTAAAAACCATAAATAAAAAAACAATTTAATCGTTCACCTTATCAGTTTCTTCATTTTTCTTTTCCTCTTCCTCACTTTCCCCTTGCACATTCCCCTACTCATTCTCCTCCATATCAATCCCTCTGTTTTGGATGTCTTTCAGCATCAAACTTTCAAGGCGAGCCATGGTTACACCAAGTTGTTGCTGCGTCTCCGAAATTCCTGTAATTTGTCCAAGGAGCCTCTGCTCCATCTGGTGTAACTCTGTCAACCAGGAGACAGGTATTTCTTGATTACTTGGACGCGGTTGAGATTGGGAAGTGGAGGCATCATGGTCTCTTCTTGGTAGACGTTGGCGTTTCGAGCCGACAACTTGGCGCACATGTGCATCCTCATGGTGGGGTGGCCGGTTAACGCCACCGGGATGTCCTTCTTCGTCCCGAATAATAAAATAATTATCACCAAAAAAGTTAGTCAGGCGACGATATGTTGTAAATCGACTATCCGGCCTAATATCATCGACCCACCGTCTTGTAACCGTATAATAGTCAGCCTGAGACTCCACTTCATCCGGCATTAGTCGCGGGATCACAATCTAAAAAAATTAACAAAACACAAATTATTTATTTAAAATATATAAAAATTCATGACATTATAAAAAAATGAGTAATAATAACTATTAACATACCTTAACTTTACCAAAGTATTCGTCAACATCATCACAATTTGGATAATTGCCGCTACCAACCATCCAACGTAACATTCTCGGATACGAAGGAATATTTTGAGACATTGTTGATGAACAATTGGCCACTTCGGGCAAGCCTTCAATGCTCTCTAACATCCAAAACTGCACAAAAATGGCCTAAATTTAAGAAAAAAATAAAATAAATAAAAACATATTTAAATCGAAAATTGAGTGGACAAAATACCAGTATAAGAAAAGGGCATCCATCCGCATTCCATCTACGAAAGGTCTCTTGTCTCATCTCAGGAGCGGAGCCAATTTTGTCCAATATATCACCTACCGTAGCTTCCCAGATTTCATTAGCCCATCCATACCTTTCGCATATGTCCAGGTCATCACATACCTGTAATATAAGACAAATTTATATGGATTATTAGTTCTAAAAGTTGAAGCAAAATTAATATAAATACATACATTTGAATTTACTTACCCTGAAAACTAACTCATGAACAACTTTAATATCACGTGTAGGCATCAACACCGCTGATATAACCCATACAAATAACAATTTCAGAATATCATCATCTTTGTCATTCACAACCAATAATCTTCTTATTTCATTTGCAACTGCCTCGACAGTTACCTTCTCCGTCCCCCATCTATGAAACCTTCTGTGTCTCAGGGTTGCACATTCCGCAATATGTTGCGCATCCTCAGAATTCTGTCTACAAAAGCGCAACCCCGACACAAGGCTAAACTCCTCCGCCCCAAACCTTAGTGGCTTTCCATTGATCAAAAACCAGTACTCATATTTACTTCTTTTTGCTTTTTCTTTCCGTTTACAAATTCTAAGCATCATGTTGTGCAACACGGCCCCCTTAAATTTGCCATTCCCACTTAACAACAAAAAATTCCCAATTTGGGGGTAGTTTTCCAACATCTGGATATGATGAGGTCGCATCAATCTTCGCATTGTATTAATTTCCGACCACATAGTCCGTTGTGTAATTTTTCCTCCTAATATTACTTTATTATAGTGGAATGGAGGTAATTGTGGAAGGGTATGCGTCGGTATTATGCCATATCCCTATAAAACAATATGTCATTAAAACATAAAAAAAATTCAATTTCGAGTTTGAATTCAATCTCCAAATGTTCATGAATTCTGGAGACTGGAGACCAGACTTCAGTCTCCAGATGTTCATGAATTCTGGAGACTGGGAGTCTCCAATCTCCAGTCTCATGTTCAAGTGGAGACTGAAGACTGGAGACCATATGGTCTCCAAATCAAAATGCTCATCGCGGTGAACATATTGCTCACCGTCGTGAGCATTAAAGCTCACCGCGGTGAGCATTATGCACACCGCGGTGAGTTTATGCTCACCGCCGTGAGCTATAACATGGCATGTGAAGACTCTCCAGTCTCCAGCGCTGAAATCAACTGGAGACTGGCGTTTGTTCATACCAAACGCCAAAATACATACCCAGGTATGCAATTGATCGTGGAATTGAAAAAAAATTAAAACTTACGGTGTACGGGTGTGGTGCTTGTTCTAGGTTCATCTTCTCGCCTTCAATGTCGTTATTATGTGCCAATTTTTGAGTGAGAATTTGTGAAGAAATTGAAGTTGGGGAAGAAAGGGAGAGAACTTTGTTCACTTGTTGAGGTCGCGGATTCAGATCTGAGAGATAAAAGTGTTTTTTTCTTTTTTAACATGTGAAGTAGTGTTAAAATAAATAATTAAAGAATGAAGGGTGTATTTTGCAATTTATTTAAGATTTAAATGCCTCTTTAATTTAAATTATGTATTAAAAAAATTAAAGTTTTTGCTATTGACATTCACCCAAATTCCCCCAACAAATAAGGTGATTTACGATGTTATGGAAACAAACACTACTAAAGAACGTAAAGTTTCATTATTTGTTACACAATTTGGTAAAACTATATTAATAAGCTGACTAAATAAGAGTATATATATTGTATTATACCTGACCCCTGCTTCAATCTTTTACTTCCATTTCCTCCTCGATCAATACGTACAAAAGTATTGCTGCCTGTCAACATACATATCACATGTTAATTTTATGTGCAAAACAATAAATACAAACTCATGATAACTATCTTGTTATACCTATAAAAGAATCCCATACTATACTAATTATTTCAGAGGGACACTATGCCAAATAAATTAGGACACTTAAGATGATATGGTGATTATTAATCAAGCAATTAGGTCATCTCAAAAGGAAGAGGACAAAAAATATCCAAAAACTAAAACTAGAGTCAACATGTTAATGGAAGTAAAGTATTAAAAAAAATAATAATAATAATGAAAGTAACAAAGAGCACTTGAGATCAAGCTGAGTCCATATGATTCATGTGCAAGAAATCCCAAATCGATCATCTTAATTAATACGACGTATAATTGCACTAAAACTATATACTTCCGGTTAGAGAACTAAGACCAAATGAAATGTCAATTTTCAATCAATGGGGCACGAAAAGCATACAAACAGAATATCATACAGTTATTGAGTTAGCGGTAACTACCTATCTTTGACGGGCCACTACATGCATGCATACTCACGTCCTCAACCTTCTTTGTGGTGCCAAATTTGTCATCTGACTTTCCAACATTATCTAGATTTCCCACCTTAACTTTCTTTCTATTTGCGAATCCCTCCTCCAAGCTCTTGAGTCTTGATTCCATATTCGCCGACCTCTTTTTGTCCACTCTACCAGCCTCTTCTGCTTCCAAATTTTGGCGATTCAACTCCTCAATTGTTCGAAGAGCCTCCGAATACTTCCGCTTTAGTTCCTTCACGATTTGGTCAACTTCCGATTGTTTGTTTTTCATTTCATCCAAGGTTTGATCTGACTTCTTTTTGTCACCTTCAGCCGCCAATATTTGGCTCTTCAAATCCGCTATAATCTGTGAAGCCTCCAAGTTTCGACGCCTTAGTTGATCCACAGTCTGATCAACTTCAGATTGTTTGTTTGTAGTTTCCTTCAGGATTTTATCTTTATCTGATTTCGTTTTTTCAGTTTCAACAGCCGCCGATATTTGGCGATTCAAATCCTCCGTATTCTGAAAAGCCTCCAAATTCTTGCATTTATGTTCCTCCGCCCTTTTCTCGGCTTCCGACAATTTGTGTTTCATTTCCTTTACGATTTGATCAGAACTCATTTTTCCCATTTCAGCTGCGATTACTTTGCGCCTCAACTGACCAATAATCTCAGAAGCCTCGAAATTTTGTTTCCTTAGTTGTTTCATTTCCTTGTCAGCTTCTTCTGAATTTTTGCTACTCGTTTCCGCCCTAGTTTGATTGGAACTCATTTTTTCCCTACTAACTGTCGAAATTTCGCGCCTCAATCTCTTAATAGTTTCAATGTCCTCAGTATTTTTGCGCTTTAAGTCCTCCACCATCTGACGGGCTTCCGTTTTTTCGCGCCTCAGCCCCTCGATAGTCTCAACAGCCTCACCAGTTTGGCGCCTTAATTGCTCTACTGTCTGATCGGCTTCTGATTTTTCGCGCCTAAGCCCCTCGATAGTCTCCACAGCCTCACTATTTCGGCGCCGTACCTTCTGATCAGCTTCAGATTTTTCGCGCCTCATATCCTCAACTGTTCGATCAGCTTCCAGTTTTAGTCCTTTCAAATCATGAATTTCTCTTTCGAGTCCTGCCACCTTCTCCTCAAAAAGCATCAACTTCTCTTGAGAAGTTCCTATACTATGATCTCTTTCTACTATTTGATTTTTCAAAATGGAAATCATCTTGATCTTTTCACTTGTTTTCTCGGATAGCTCCTTAGAAACTTTGGCATATCCCTCTTCGGCCCTTTTCTTTCTTTCACTTAACACTTTCTCATCTTCTCCCAGCCTAATGATTTTCTCCTTTAATTCTTCACATTCTCTTTCAGTTGTTAACATCTTCTCCTCCAATTCCATCTTTTCAAGCTCTGCTGAACTTTGCCAGTTCTCTAATAATCTGCACTGTTCTTTCATAGAATCCAGATCCTTTTCGAGATTTCTCCATTCGATTTTAATTTCCTTTTCACGGTCCACTAACATGTTACCTAACTGGACAAACTCATCTGAACGGAGTAAGGGTTTAACGAGTTTTAAGAGGTCTGGCATAGGTGTTATTCTGAGATTTAAATTTTCAGATGAACTCATTTTGACTACTTGCGTGCAACAACAAACAAAAACGCCTGAAAACTGAGAAGAAGAATAACCCAATCCTGCAAATCATAATCCAGGATTAGAAACTTACTCATTAAACAAATGCACCAAATGGTTTCTTTTTCTTTTCTATTAAACACAAAAAATAGAATAAGAGTAACATGCTTGGAGAACGAAAATCACCTGCTGAAAGAAAATCGTTGAAGACCAACCGGAGAGCCTTTGTTTAAATTAACGCTGATTATTTTAACTTTGTTTACCAGTTATAGAAATGATAAAAGGTCAAGAGTGCTTTTTTTTTTTTTCTTTTTTCTTTTCTAACTTTGTGAATTTTATCTTCTATAACTACTAGCTACATTACAGACCATAACAATGCAATTTGGAAGGGTTTGATTTGGAAAATCTGATTTAAGCATAGGCACTCAATTTAGATAAAAGGTAACATTTTTTGTAAGGCAACTTCCTTGGTATTGAGGGAAGGTTTTTGCTTTCTCAAAAAAATAAACCAGGTGAATTACAATTTTTATGCTAGGAAAGAATTATTTTTTGTGAGGTAGATTCACATAATGGTTTAGGAAAGAAATATAACTACTGATTGCCCTTAATCATGTAAGAATCAACTTGCAATGAATTAATTAAAAGTAAACACGTTTTTGAAAGATTTTTTTATTTTTTCAATAACAAATTGTTATTAGTGAATTTCAAATATATTTAAGAAATTATTGGCGAGATTCCATCACAACCTTCATTTACATACCGTCCATTTAAACGGTAGCAGGCAATAGATTTTTATTGATTAATATTCATGTTAAACTGTTGAGTGCTAGCTATCCAAATTAGTTTATCTATTACTATCACAATTCATTTGATCAGGAAAGTAATTTTGAGTTTCAACTATTATGGAAATCTTTAGTAAGGCCCGATTATCCTCCATCTTAATTTCCATAATTGGATAAATTTGCAATTAATAAAAAAAAATATGAAAGGAATTATAAAGAAGCATACAATAAAATAAGATTTTTTCATCAACATTAAGTTTACTAGACAATTCATTTTACTGCCTATCAAACTAGTGTCCCAGTGATTCAAAATGCAAAATGTCTGGCCCAGCGGTTAGAGCTCTTAAAATCACTTATAAATCTCTATTGTGATTTTTGAAGTGTTTGACCCTGATTATAAAAATAGCTTCTGCTCAATCGTGATTTTCATGGTGTTTGGCCCCCAAGATCATAATCACTTTTGGGATCTTGAGAAGCAAAAAATCAACATATTTTAGAAGCTACTAAAGTGTTACTTTTGCAAAAGCTATTATACAAAAGCAATTATTCTATAATTAATTTTTATTATAATCAATTATTACAAAAATTAATTGTAGTAAAATTAATTCTCCTATAATTTCTTCTCGTATCGCTAGGCCAAACTCACATAAATAAATATAAAAACACATGACTTAGAAGTATATCACCAGTTAGCAAAATACTTTGAAACATGAATGGAGAATCGTCATATGTTTATACCTCTGTTATCCTCTCTTGCGGAAGAATAGGGAAGGAACCAATAAAACTGGACATTCGTTCATATTAAATTATGTGATTTTTAGGCAAAACATTTTAACAATCAAATTTTACCAAAATCATAAATCAATTATAAACCCTAACTAACTAAAAGTTAATACTAAAAGCCCTAAATCAAATTTTTATCAAAATTAGGCTCAATCAAATTTTCAAACAACACTATATACATAAATGAAGTTCTAATTTCAAATGAGACTTACAAAATACACTAAATTAATTTATCACAAATTAACAGCTTGATCTAGCTAGAACAAAAGCATATGTAAATTGTTGTAGAACACATACCTCTATAGAAGAAAGAATGGAAGTCCAACAATGGAGGTGGTGTTACGGCGGCGGTCCGGTGGAGGTTCGGCCGGTGTGGGCGCGCTCGGAGAAGGGGTGAACCGAGGGGAAAATTCTACTTGCCGTGGTGCAGTGCTTGCTGGTGGCACGGTGTCGCTGCTTGACCAAGGAAGAGGGAGAAGCAGCTGGTTGAGAAGACACGGTGTCCGGTGCGCGCAGATGGGAGGAGGAGAAGAGGGAGAGATTAAAGAAGTTTTTCTTTTTTTTAAAATGAAAATGAGCAGCTGGGTCGCGCAATGGAGAGAGTAAGGGTGAGTTTATACGAAAATCAATTATAAGAATTAATTTTATAAAATTGATTGTTGGTAATAATTGATATAATAAAAATTAATTATAGAATAATTGCTTTTGTATAATAGATTTTGTAAAATAGTTGATTTTTTGCTTTTCGATATCTCAAAAATGATTATGATAATGGGGATTAAACACCATAAAATCACAATTGAACATAAGTAATTATAATAATTAGGGTCAAACACTTCAAAAATCACAATAGAAATCTATAAGTAATTTTAAGAGCTACATTTGCTGGGCCAAACTCACCCTAAATGAATATTCCGACCGATTTTGGGGAATATTTTTCATTCCTATGTATTTAAATATTTCCACCGAAATTATTTTCAGTGGGAATATTTCGATGAGAATATTAATATTTTCACCGATTTCAAAATTGGTGGGAATATTTTTCATTCCTACGTATTTAGATATTTCGACCGAAATTATTTTCGGTGGGAATTCATGAAATATTACCACCGATTATGTTCGGTGGGAATATTTTTCATTCCTACGTATGGGAATTCATGAAATATTCTCACCGATTATGTTCGGTGGGAATTTTTATTAATTCTAGTAGTGTTTCTTTTTTCTTTTTTAACAATTCAAAAAACAACGTTGTCGTTTTGTGTGAGAAGATGAAGATTGAAAGGGTTGTGCAAAGGCTTTTTTTGCAAAGGTGGTCTTCTGTAAAGCTTTTTCTGAGAAAACGAGGAGAATTGAAGGGTGTTTCGGGGCAGATGAATGGATTTTACTTACAGTCACAGATGTGTGCCTGAGTGTTTTGGGGGCAGGAATAATAATCTCAATACCACTCAATTGTTGTTAAGAGTAAACAAAAGAATTAGGACTTTTGGCACTTTGCACTATGGAAATACAATTTAATTGGCACTTTGCATCCTTGTGTGTGTTTTGAAGAAAAATTAAATGATTGAAGAGTAGGGGTGGGCGTTTGGGTCGGGTATTTTGGGACCCGTCCCGACCCGTTTGGGTATTTCTCGTTTGGGATAAAAAAACGGGTATTTTGACATTCGGGTTCGGGTACCCGAACCCAAAATATATTTTCGGGTAGGGTATTGGGTATTAATTTCATACCCGAACGGGTATTCGGGTACCCGTTCGGGTATTTATAAATTTTTTTTTTTTGACCCAATTAAATAATTGACAACCCAAAATATGCCCAATATTTATTGAATATTTGAATCTTGAAGGCTCGAGACATTTGTATTGTTTTGTTTTGAAGTTATTGTGTACAATTAATGTTTGAATTCATTTATTTACAATTTTACGTATATATATGTTGAAAAAAAATTCTTGAAAAAAAAAGTGTGAAATTTCGGGTACCCAATACCCAATACCCGAAATACCCGAAAATTTCGGGTACCCGAACTTCGGGTACCCGCCAAATCGGGTAGGGTTTCGGGTATGAAAATTCACTACCCGCCAAGTCGGGTACCCGACCCGAAATACCCAATACCCGAAATACCCTACCCGCGCCCACCCCTATTGAAGAGTATAATAGTTATTTTCGAATTTTTTGGCACTTTAAACCCTAAAATTATAGATTTTGACACTTTGCACCCAAAAAATATAATTTATGGCATTTTCAACCCCAACTTAATATGATAATCTAAATTATGTAAATAACATGCAATATAATAATATGTTAGATATGTAAATGTTTATTTTAGATATAAAGTAAATAATCTTGAGGATATTTGAAAATAATATGACCTCAGCTTTGTTTGATTGATGTAACGATGTATTCACCATATAAAAAAAACTACAAAACTAGTGCCTCGTTGACATAATTAGAAGATTTGGATGGTTCAAATTTGACAATTAAAAGAAATCACAACAACATGAGATTTGTTGACAATATTTATATGATTAAATAAAGGTCAAATTTGATATAAAAAAAATAAAGGTCAAATTTGACACAATTTTGAAACAAAAGAATACATGACTATACCAACACAACTAGAACATATATAGAAATACATAAATCACAAAAAAATATGACGATATGAGCTATTTTTGACATTATAAAGAGATCTTGTAAATGTATTGTAATTTTTATGTTAATGTGTTGGGTTCAGCCAGACGACCCGGTTTGGACAACCATATGAACCATCCATATGACAATGAATTACATTTGTCTACGAATCTTGGTTAAAAGGGTGTCGTGAATTTTTTTGTGTACAAATGTACAATAATGTTAATAATATCTTTTATAAGATAAGTTTAAGGTTATTGCCATAATCTTACGTACACTTAGGGCTCGATACATTTGCCCTAGTGTTGTATGACAGTTCTACACAACAAATAACGACAATATATATCAATATGTGATTGATCTAGTGAAATGGAATAGTCACTAAAAGGTAGCAAACTCAAGTCCGAATCCCTGTTTAAAGAGATTCTCGCTCTAGATTAAACTAGATGGCTCTTATATATGGAGTACATGTAAAAAAAATGTATGAACCGAACTAGGTCGTGCCTCTAATTGGCTAAGATAGGCCCTGGTCTTATGTTCTAGCTAGAGCACCCTACATATTGCTTTGCCGAACATGATCAGGATCCTAATTTGGGGATTGCACGATTTCGACTGGTACCTATTTTCGTTATTCAAGTTTTATTGAATTTATTTTTCATCATCACATCGCTATATATACTTTAAAAAAAAATTGAGATTATTCAGAATAATTAAATTGTCGATTAAATTATGTACATTAGTTAATATTGAACCAAATTACTTCCACTATAAGTAGATCATGATTAAATATCTAATTTATTAATTATAGTCTTAGGCAGCCACCAAACATTCCGTGAATAGATAATATTAACGGCAAAGTGCACACATGCACATTAAGATAGTTCGATATTTAAATTAATTTGATGCCAAGTCATTTTGACATAGCAATTCAATCTTTAAAATCATTTTATATTTTCCTTATAGAACTTTTTCCTGGACGAAAAGTCTGAAAAATACCAATCAACAAGCTAGCATTGAAAACTCTATAAATAGCCTGTCGTAGCTATTTAACACATATCTACTAGTCATAAGCAAAGAAACAAGAAAGGCCAATAGCTATTTAACAAATATCTACTTGTTATTTTTAAGGAGGGTAAACACCACTTTATCATTAACTTTTTATAGAGTGGTCCTTCTTATGTTTTTTTTTTCACTTTAGTCCCTACTATGAATTATTTGTTTCACTTTAGTCCTTTTCAAATGGTCCAAGGCGATTCCGATAACATGTGATATGCTCATGAGGGCAGTTTTGTCATTTCAAGTAAACTAACATGGATATTTTCGTCTTTCTAATTATTTAAAAAAAAAACTAAATTTTCAAACTAAGCTTTTATTCCAATCGAACTTAATCGTACATTTCGTTCCAAACTAAAGTTTTTTCCTAAAATATTTTTCAAACACCAAAATTGCTCACCAATTAAACAATATCTCAAATAGTCTTAATAATGAACGGACGAAAATGCCCCAAAAAATATTCATATGCATGTCACGTGTTATCGGAACCACCTGATAAGGACTAAAGTGAAACACATAATTCATAGTAGGGACTAAAGTGAAACAAATAATTCATAGTAGGGACTAGAGTAGGAAAAAAAACATAAAAGGGACCACTCTGTAAAAAGTTAATGATAAGAAGGACCAAAAGTGGTATTTACCCTTTTAAGGATGTCGACCGAATGTCAAGGTAAAACTACAACAAAAATTGCCTATCGAGGCCCCAAAAAGCGTCTCAACAGTACTATTGTTGTGACACTTAAGTTATTGAGGCGCTCCATTATTGCGCCCCGTAAAAAGGGGTATCAATAGCCTTTGCGACACTCTTTACCGTCTTAACATGGCTGGTGATAAGGCACTTTATAGTGCCACAACAGAAGTTAGATGCGATTTTTATAAGGGTCATAAATAGTATCCATGAAATTAAAATAAAGACAGTCCTAAGTGTCTCAACATGAACAAATTGAGACTCTTTAAAGTGGGACTATATTTCTGTTTTGATACACCAAAAAATGTCACATAAAATATCCGAATTAATCTCTAATTACACTTCTAAGCACCTCAAAAGTTGTACCATTTCATAATCAATACCCCTATAATTGTGTAATTAAAAATAAATCACAAAAATAAAAATAAAAATTTATATTCCACAAACAAAATAACATAATTCTAAAAGAAAATTCATTAAATTCCTCAATAAAATTGCACCATTCCATCACATGTTTGAGTTTTCCATTCAACAAAATAAGTCTCAAAACAAATAGTCTCTAAGCAAAGCAATAAATCTCAAAACAACATTCTCTTCAAGATATTTGCAACTCTAATATATATAGTCAAAAGAGTTCTTTAACTTCTTCAAAAGAGTACTACTTCAACAAAGTTATTTCTTCAACTAAAGTCTTCTTCTACCATCACCTACACAATATTAAACCACATAATATTTAAGAAGAAATAAGCTATATATGGAAAAAAAAGATGTAAGTATTGAATTCGTAAAGATACCATACCAAGTGGCAAGACCATGCAATTGTAGCTCCTTCGGCATGTTTGACAGTTTTGAAAAGGACATAAGGCCTTGGCAATTTTTCTCCACATTCAATAGCAACTTGAATATGAACTTCATACCAATTTGGTCCAAGCAATTGACTGCCAACCTTTAGACTTGGGTCTAATCCATAAACTCTTCCGATTGCCACAATTCTTGAGGAATCAAAAAAACTTCTAATAGAAACTCGAGCTCCAACCTACAATAAATTCCATTGGTGATTGCAATCAAACAAAACCAACAAAAAACTTCTTAGACTAACATATTAAGTAGAAGTACACTAAATATTTTGTACTATACTAGTGAAAGTAGATTCCCCTTAATTCACCAACGAAAAATTCCATTTGATTTTTTCCTAGCTCCTCTATTCAAATATACACACAACAACTGTCACCAAAACATTTAAGGCTAAAGTCAACAAACAATTAAGAATTTTGGGCTCATTATCACGAACTTAATATAGATGAAGATATTAAGCAACAATTGCAAAATCTCTTAAACATTCAACAAGAAGTTCAATCTCTATAATTAACATGGATTATAAATGCTCAAGTATCACTTAAAACAAATTAAAAAATGAAGCAAACAAATAAGTGAAATTAGAAAATAATGAGGAAGTATTCTTATATCTATATTACCAGCAGTATTTGCGTGCTCGTATTGGTTGATGAAAACTGATTTGAGGGTGACGATTCAGCCCTATGCACTTCAGTTGAAGTACTAGCATTTCTCATTTGCTCCATGCTAGCCATCTTTGCTTTCATTTCCAAAAGCTCCTTTAGCATTTTTTCCATATTTTTCTCATACTATGAGATAATGCGATAGTTTGGTCTTCGAGTTGGAGCATCACCCTACACATCCTTTTGAGAACACCGAAGCCAATCAAATTGCTCTTTGATATCGAGTTGGAGCATCACCCTTCCATATCGTCGTTTGCATTTGGAACTCTTTGATTATTAGAGTTAAGTGTAGAGTTAAGTGAAGATTCACCATGTGCTGTCCATTTAATATAACCTCTAATGAATCCATCACATATTAAATGCTCATATGCATCTTGTCTTGACACCCACAATCCATTACCGCAATTTTTACAAGGACATAATATCATTCCATCAAACTTGACCAAATGCAAAATCAAGGAATAAATTGACACCATTCTTGTATAAATTACGTGTTCTTGGTAAATTCATCCAGCTTTTATCCATAAGTGAACACATAAAGAATTACCTGAAATTAATGATTCAGAAATATGTTAAGCTTGGATTCACTAAAATAGAACTTGATCCTGAGTTGAAGAAATAAAAGTATATAGTAAGGCAAAAAGAACTTATTGCTATGTGACAGATAAGAAAATCAAATTAAGTTTAACAATTCTACTCCATTCATTTATACTCGAAAGAATACAAGAAAATGGACAAAAAGATTAAAAAAAAAGAAACGAATATAGTCTGTTTATGAAAAATAACCCAAAAAAGAAAATGGGTGGGCATTTTATACGACTATTTTGTCTAACATTTTTCCAAGTCAATCCCCATTTGCTTCCTATTCACACCCCTTCTCTTTCACACTTTAATAAAATGGTTCATACATGCTCATATAATTTGTTTAGGAAATATAACCCAAAAAGAAAATTACATCATTAATCCATTTCATAAACGAGTTGGGAATAAAACTACATCAACATAGCAAATGACCTCATACAAGGATTCTTGTAATTATGCTAATGTAAATGAATAGTTCCATTAAATAAATCCCTAGACACCTTTACAAGGTCAAACTCAAATGTCTTACAATAGGACCAATTTTCTATTGTATCTGACCACAAATATTATCTTAAATCATGCACATTACCACCAACATGAAATTATTCAAAGAACCTTCAATTTCTACTATATACACATGTCTCAAAGAATGGAAACATAGTAAAACTATTGATTGTGAGATAATTAAATACCTTACAAAAACCGTAGAACTCCAATAGAGGAAGTAACGCCCAATTTTTTCTGCCTTTGTATTTTCAAAACCCAGTTGTTGGATAAGGATGAAGATGAAGGCACTGAAGACAAACTTAGAAGGGAGGTTTTGATGCATTCCAAAACTTCAAAATCCGCTAAGTATGGAATAACTTAGCTGATGATCCCTTTGGAAAGAATTTTGACTAAGTATAAGAAGACATCATAAGAGTCAAAATTTCAAGGTCCAAGACTTCTGATCTGCTGAAGGAAAGTTATCAGACTGATGAAGATCAGCCAACTCAAATCAGATTTGTTCAAGTTTGAGATCAGCTTAGTTCGTCATCAGACTTGCACTTTCGTCAGCCAAGTGGAAAGGATCATAAAGTCTTCCCAACGGTAATAAATGCCCCTTGGAGTAATAAATGCTGAAGTACAAGGTTATTAATGACAAATGATTGAAGAAATGCTTCGCATCAGCTGGGTGCATTTAATGCTGCCTGCAGAATAGTACTGTTGACAGTACGGACATACTGCAAAAGAGCCGTTCGCGGATTTTAAGGACCAGTACTCGAGGAATTTGAATCTTGTCTCTCTTCAACAGACATTTTTCAAACCTCAAGTATAAATAGCTGGAAGAGACAAAGAGAAGCAGAACAACACACTTTCTGAGAGAATTTTCGAAGCAGAACTTTTTAAGTCTCAAGAACAGCTCACTCATCAGCTTAGTCATTTGTTGACGAAAAGCGAAGTTGAAGAACAAAGCTAAATACATCTTCTGAGTGAATTTGTAAAACAGAGTGTTGTGAGAAGTAGATATCCATCTTAGTGAGTGATATTACTTCAGAGAGTAGGATTTCTTTATGATTTCTTACTGCGCACTTACGACCTGTTCATTTGTTGTTCGGCGTAAGCAGAGTGTAGTGGTTACTTTGTGTTTCTAGTATAACCCAAGATCTTTGTGACTTGGACGAGTGGATTAAAGGTTATTTACATCTATATAACCACTATAAAAATTACTTGTGTTTTTATCTGCATTTTTACTTGCATATTTTCTGTTGCACAAAAACACTTTAAGTTAACTGTTTGAAAAGTTTTCTAAGAAAAGGAGTTTTGTAAAACTGGGGAACAAACTTTCAAACTGCTAAGTTTACTTGTGAAAAACACTTTATAAATCCGCTGCAAGTACTCTAAGTATTAAAACTGATTTTGACAAAATCAGCTAAGTAACTATAAGTTTAGTGGTCTACGAAGCTGTTCAAAGATTTGTTCGCGATCAGTCGAAGAACCTACTGTTGATAACAGCTTAGTCTGTTTAAGTTAACAAAAAGGTTTTAAAGTTACAAATTGTAAAAAGTTTAGAGGTCTATTCACCCCCCTCTCTAGACCTCATCTGACCACTTGGGACCAACAATTGGTATCAGAGCAGGTGGTTCATTTGAATCAACTGCCTGATCAACGAGCTTGATCTAAGTGTGTTTCAAAGGTTTTCAAAACTTTTCAAAAGAGCATCTTTTTGAAAAACTAAAACTTTTTGAAAAATGGACTGTATCAGCCATGTTCCCCCACATTGCTGGTATGTCGTTTGAAGACTGGAAAATCAGAATGGAGATTTTCCTAGCTACTTATAATGATAACATGTACACATGTATCATAAAAGGTCCATTCAAATTCAGCAAGACTATCATAGTTGATGAAGCTGAAATAGTGGTCGAAAAAGATTTAACAGGGATGACAGCCGAAGAAATAAAGCTGTTTAATCTGGATAAAGTTGGCCGTTTCATCATGACCAAAGCCCTGGACAATGATCGGTTTGACAAAGTCAAACATTGCAAAACTGCAAAGGAGATGTGGGATAAGGTTCGTGACATGAGCGAAGGAAACGACGCCATCAAAGAGCATCAACTCAGTGTTGCCTTGGAGAAGCTGGATAACTTCAAAATGAAATCTGGAGAAACTATTGATCAGATGGACACTAGATTCACCAGAACCCTTAATGAAGTTCTAAAGCTGGGAAAGACCTTCACTGAATAGGAGATCACCGTCAGAGTACTGAAGGCCCTGCCTCCCAAGTTCAACATGAAGGTGACAGCCATGGAAGAATCAAGAGACTGGGGAAGATTTCTCTTACAGAGCTGTTCTCCGTACTCAAGGCGTATGAGTATAAACTGCCAAGAATGGGTGTTGAAGAAACCTCAACTTCAAGTCCCACATCTGCACTTGTTGCTGCTGAAAATCCAAGAAGGCCAGCTCACAAAAGCAAAGATGTGGACTCATCTGATGAAGCCGCTGATAACGCCGTGAAAACGTCGTTATTACCTATCTCCAAAAGTCCAAAACATCTTGTTTTGATCCGAGTTTCTGTGTGTCTTCGCGTGTTTTCTTGTCTTTTGTGCTTTTGGCCCTTTGTTCGGCCTTTGTTCGTTTTTGTGTTTTTGTTCTCGCTTTGATCGTTTTCTCCGTGGTTTGTAGGTATTTACATCTTAGAGAGATTCGGAGTTGCGTATCAATGATGCGAGTCGCTCTACCCACCCCGCGAGTCAAGCTTGAGCTTCAAAGGAATTAGAACCCGGAGCAAATTGTACAAGAATATAGATAGCTGCTCACTAGAACATGCATAAATATCTCATGGATGATCCAAATGATCTGAATTTTGGATATGTCATAGATGAGTGAGTTAGCTACGCTATGGACTTTACGGATCTGCATTCGGAGTTCGGAATCAAAAGATATGCTGCTCGGAAGGAAGGGCGGCAGAAAGCTCGCGGCCGCGAGATTCAAGCTCGCGGCCGCGAGGTGAGGCAGTCAGGCTACGGCATAAAGCTCGAGGCCCGAGCCCTGGCCTCGCGGCTGCGAGGCCTGCTCTGTTTTTCAGCGTGTTTAGAGGGTGTTTTTTGTACATTTTCCAATTTCCCCCACTTGTAATTCAAACCTCTTTTGGGGACTTTTTGGCCTTAGTTGCCATAGTTTGGAGGGTAACTTAGGCAATGGAAGTTGGTAGTTTTTGCTAGGTTAGAAGGTTAGGAGGAAATCATTCACAACTTGATCACTTCACCTTAGATCTTGCCTCCAAAAGAAGAAAAGCTTTGGTTGGCACTTGGGAATGAAGAACTATCACTTGGACTCCCCATTGAAGATAAAAAGGCTTGAGGGAGAAGTTGTTGAAGACCTCAACCACTAAGCTTATTCTAACTCTTTCTTGCTTTGTTCATTTACACTTATAACTTTGTTTAATGTAATGAATATTGTGTTGATTAATATGAGTAGCTAATCTCCTTTATTCTATGTTTTTATTGATCCTATGTTTGGTTCTTGATTCTTGATTAAATGATGAGTTAATGATTGTTGCTATGCTTGTATACAAGTGTTTGTTAAACTAGTTTGAGCTTATGTCAACTTGTGGTTTGATCAACCATAGGATGAAATGGATTGATCTTTAATTGCTAGACATAGCTGATTAAAGATTAGATTATGAAACTAGGTTGTGAATTGATTTTAGGATAGAAATATACCTAGGTCATTTCATGTTCTTATAAGGTTTGAGAATTAAAGCATCACTTAGGCTTAATCCTTTTAGACATAAATTGGATTAGTCTACTTTGGTAGGTTCGTACGATATCGAAAGATACGTATGAATATTTTATGAAATCTTGAACAACAAACATAAGTGTGGTTGTCAATTGTTGAGTCGTTTATCTTGAATTGAACTAGGTGACGTAAAATCGTAGAGGCCTTTACATATATTAAGTCGAGTGTTAGTTTCTTAATCACCTCATTTAGTTGTAGTATCAAAACCATCATCACCTCACCAAACTCAACTTACAAATCTAAGTCGAAGTAACAAGACGTTAGTTGGTAATTAATTGAACAATTCCTCGTGGGTTCGACACTCATTTATCACTTTATTACTTGTAACGACCGTATACTTGCGTAGTTTGCGTACTAGTATTTGGAACGCAACAGCCACACTACTCAACAAAAAGGAGTACACTGCTGGAGTCGTTGCATTGCTGATGAACAACTTCAAAAAGTTCTACAGACGGAAAATGAAGAACAAATATAACAATGTTTCTACTTCTAACCCTACTTCTTCTTCTCAGGATAAGGATTCTTATAAATCCAAAATGATGTGCTATAACTGCAGGAAACTGGGTCATTTCATCAGAGACTGCCCATATCCTAAAGCTGAGAAGTATACTGAAGAAGAAAAGAGAATCAGAAAAGAAAGAAAGCATCAGAAAGCAAAGGTGATGGTAGCAGAAGCAGAAAAGCCAGCTGCCGTCTACTCATCTGATTCAGATTCAGACACTTCTGATGAAGAGTCTTCTGATGAAGAGAGCCCTGCTCTTCTCTGTCTGATGGCTAAGGAATCTGATGACTCTGAGGATAGTGAGGTAACTCCTCTTGAAAATGAACTGTTTAGTTCATTTGAACAAATGATGCTTAACAATACTACTATTGCTGAAGCATATAAAAAGCTTAAGGAAGAGATGATATTGCTAAAAGAGCAAAACAGTTCACTGAAACTCTCAGCTGAAAGGCCAAGAGAATCAGCTGAATATAAACAGCTTGAGCAAGAATATGAATCTCTGAAAGCTGAATGTGAAGTCTATAAGGGTAAAATCATTGAGATTGAGAAAGTCATTGAGTCTCATGAGAAGTCATCTGTTGCATCCATTCATATGTCTAGTAAACAGAAGACACCTTTAGAACATGATAAGCAAGAACTGAATCATACTGAGAAATTTATATCTGCTGACAATAGTAAGGTCATCCTGTATGTTCAAACTGCTAGACCTGCTTCACCTGAGAAAGTGGTAAAGGAGACGAAAACTCCTAAGGCTAAAAAGAGCAAAGAGCCTAGTGTAGGAAAACAGACTAGTAAGCCTAAACAGAAGAGTCCTAGGAAGTCCTTTGACAAGGCTAAAACTAATCAGACTAGTGATAAAACTAAGTCGTCTGTTAATGAGCAAGCAAGTAGTAAGCCAAAGAAGCATAAAATCAAGAAAAATCAAAATGCTTGGTATGGAGATGAGTCTTATTATGTGCAACCTGCCGCATATCATCCTATGTATCATGCACCTCAATTTCCAACCTACTATGCACCATATCCTGCTCATCCAATGCATGCATATCATCCTTATCATGCATCTTACTCTGCATTTGAACATTATCCTTATCATAATGATCATCAACAAAATGACAAATCTGATGAACGTGGTAAAGGCAAAGCTGTTCACACTCCTGTTGAAACTCAGAAGCCTAAGAAGCCTAAGACTTCATCATCTTGGGTTGTCAAAGGTGGAACTAATCCTTCAGGACCCTCTCAATAAGGGTACCTAAAACGATTTTATTTTGTTTTGTAGGTTAGGATTAGGAGTAGGAGTAAAGTAGAGAAAATTTGGTACTTGGATAGTGGCTGTTCAAGACACATGTGTGGAAACATACATGAGCTGACGGATGCTGTTGCTGTGGATGGTCCAAAGGTTACTTTTGGGGACAGCAAAGAAGGCAAGATTGTAGCAAAAGGAAGCTTAATCAAGGGAAACATAGAGATATCTGACGTCTCATATGTTAAAAGCCTCAAATATAATCTGCTGAGCATAAGTCAATTTTGTGACAAAGGATATTCAGTTATCTTCTCAACAGATAAGTGCTATGTTGAACAGATAGGTACAAAGAAGGAAATTTTATCTGGAAGACGACAAGGAAATATCTACATAGTCGACTGGAATTCTGCTGACAAGAATTCAAACGTTTGTTTGGTGGCATCAGCACCAAGTGAAGTTAGTTGGTTGTGGCACAAAAGAATGAATCATTTAAACTTCAAGACCATCAACAGACTTATCAAGAATAATCTGGTAGAAGGGATTCCAAAAACAGTCATGAGCAAAGATAAGCTTTGTGACGCCTGTCAGAAGGGTAAACAAATCAAGTCATCATTCAAAAGCAAGAAGCATCAATATTCTGGAAGAATATTGGAGCTGCTACACATGGACTTATTTGGACCCATTGATCCAGTCAGCAATGGTGGAAAGAAATACTGCCTAGCTGTTGTGGATGACTATTCAAGATATACTTGGGTGATATTCATGAAAAAGAAAAGTGAAACCAAGGAACATCTTACTAATCTGATGGAGCTGATCCAGAATGAGAAAAACATAAAGATATTGAAGATCAGATCAGATAGAGGGACAAAGTTTACAAACTCTACTGTTGAAGAGTATTGTAATATCAAAGGAATACATCATGAGTATTCAGCTGCTAGAACCCCTCAACAGAATGGTGTTGCTTAAAGGAGAAACAGAACACCGAAGGAAGCTGTCAGACCATGATAGCTGAAGCTAAGCTGCCTCAAAGATTTTGGGCAGAAGCAACAAATACAACATGTTTTACCCAAAACAGATGCATGATCAACAAGCACCAAAACAAGACTCCATATGAAGTTTGGAACAACAGGAAGCCAAACATTCATTATTTTAAGATATTTGGGTGTAAATGCTTTGTTTTAAATAATGGGAAAAATCACCTTACTGCATTTGCAGAAAAGGCTGATGAAGCTGTTTTTGTAGGATACTCTACTGTTAGTAAAGTCTATAGAGTTTTTAACAAAAGAACATTACTGATAGAAGAATCCATTCATGTAGTATTTGATGAACCAAGTCAATCTTCTGAAAAGAATCAAAGTGTTAATCAAGATCTGTCTACTGATTTGCAGAAGTTGAATGTTGGAAAGAATGAAGAATATGTTCACATCATACTACCTGATCTCAACCTAGCTGATAACTCAAGTTCTGTTCAAAATCACAGTGCTGATTGTCTAACAGACGAGTTGCAAACAGCTGACAGACCAGAGACTGTTCAACAGACAAGAAATGTTCAACAGACTACTATTGGAACTCCAACAGTAGTGTTGCAAGATCAAAACAAAGGACAACATTATGATTTGCAACATGATCTTAGATGGCTCAAGAATCACCCACCAGAATTGGTGATTGGTGATCCTTTGGATAAAGTGAAAACAAGGAGAGCTGCTGCAAGTGATGCAATGTTTGCCAGCTTTCTATCTCAAATTGAGCCCAAACAAATTGAAGAAGCTCTTAATGACTCCAATTGGATTGAAGCTATGCAAGAAGAGTTAAATCAATTTGAAAGGAATGAAGTCTGGTACTTAGTTCCTAGACCAAGTCATCAAAGAGTCATTGGCACTAAATGGGTATTCAGGAATAAGATGAATGAAGATGGTGAAGTCACCAGAAACAAAGCAAGATTAGTGGCCAAGGGTTACTGCCAAGAAGAAGGCATTGACTTTGATGAAACGTTTGCACCAGTAGCAAGACTAGAGGCAATCAGACTCTTTCTTGCCTATGCTGCTCACAAAAATTTCACCGTCTATCAGATGGATGTGAAATCAGCTTTTCTCAATGGAGAATTGCAAGAAGAAGTTTATGTTGAACAACCAACTGGTTTTGAAGTCTATCAAGAAAAAGACAAGGTGTATCGTCTGAAGAAAGCCCTCTATGGACTGAAACAAGCTCCAAGAGCATGGTATGATACCTTATCTGATTTTCTTTTAATTAAAGGATTTCGCAAAGGTAAAGTTGACAAGACCCTGTTCACTATTGAATGGGAAGAACATATTTTGCTTGTGCAAATTTATGTGGACGATATTATTTTTGGTTCAACTAACCAACAGATGTGTGACAAGTTCTCAAAGCTGATGCAGAACAAGTTTGAAATGAGCATGATGGGGGAACTTAATTATTTTCATGGTTTGCAAGTTAGACAGTTGCCTGATGGAATATTCATCAGCCAAGCAAAATACACAAATGATCTGTTCAAGAAATTTGGTATGGAAACTAGCTCTACTGCTACTATTCCTATGTCTACAAGTCTTCGTTTGGATAAAGATGAAGATGGAAAATCAGTAGACATTACCAAATACAGAGGCATTATTGGGTCACTGTTATATCTAACAGCCAGCAGACCTGATATCATGTACTCTGTTGGGGTTTGTGCGAGATTTCAATCAAACCCTAAGGTATCTCATCTCTTAGCTGCCAAGAGAATATTGAAATATATTAAGGGCACTCAAGAATTGGGATTATGGTATCCTAGGGAATCTGGATTTGAACTTATTGGATATTCAGATTCTGACCTTGCGGGCTGCAAAATTGATAGAAAAAGCACAACAGGTGCCTGTCAATTTTTAGGCAGTCGTCTGATCTCATGGATAAGTAAGAAACATACTTCAGTATCCATATCTACTGCTGAAGCTGAGTACATAGCTGCTGGAGCTTGCTGTGCACAAATCTTATGGTTGAAGCATCAACTAGAAGACTACAATATCAAAATCAGTGGAATACCAATCTACTGTGACAATACAAGTGCAATCAGCCTTACTCAGAATACTACAAGTCATTCAAGGACTAAGCATATTGAGATCAAGCATCACTTTATTAGAGATCATGTGGAGAAAGGAAATGTCATAATAGAATATGTGTTTACTGAAAATCAAATTGCTGACATCTTCACAAAACCTTTAAGTGAGACAAGATTTTCAACTCTAAGAGCTGAACTAGGTTTATTAAAATTGGATGCATAAGCTGAGGGGGAACTTATCAGAAGACTAGAGTTCAACAGCTTACTCATCTTATTTATCTTTAAGGATTAACTCTCAACAGACTAGTTAACTTATGAATTCTTAAAGCCAGGGGGAACGTGTAAGACTAGCGGTACTTCTGATTAAAAGATGAAATCTGTTAATGTCAGTTAGTTGAAGTTATGTTTTCAACAGAAGATTAAAGTCTTGAAGAATGAAGATTTATTATCTAGCTGGATTGACAAACAGCTGAGGAAGGTTATCAGCTATTGGCTTTCACTGATAACACCAGTGTCATCAGGACATTAGTCCATCGATAAGTATTTATTTTACTCATTTGATCGCTTATGTAAAAGCTTACTGTTTAAAACATTTTATTTCAAAACACGCGTTTACAAGTGACAGAAGGGCGGTACAAATTCCCGCTCCTCATTTAATGCGATTTGAATTTGAAAGGTCGTAACTGACGCCGCACGATCAACACTGACAAGAAACGGATCTAACGGTTAGCTGGTATCACGGAAACCGAAATACCCTAACTCTATAAATCCAGATCTGATCAGCCGTGTAGTTTTTTACACACCCTAAATATTCAAAGCATACTTGAGAGAAAAACCACTTGCAATTTTTTGCAAATTTATTCTTGTTTCTCTAACTTTCAACAGATTTGGAATGGCCGCTGAAGGTATGTTCCTCGTTTATGAATCATACTACCAATCTGGTACGATTTTGATGAAGGAACTTCTGGAGAAATTCAAATCTGCTTCGTTGGTGAACTTTATGGAGTACAATGAGGGAGTGATCTGGACTGATCAAGTGATGGAGTACTACAATACAGCAAAAGCTGATTACAACACACTGGAGATTAAGGCTACAGTGGGAGGTAAATCTATCACCATTACCCCAGCTGTTCTTCACGAAACCTTTGGGCTTCCTAACAGTGGACGACATGACGTCACTGTACTGACGGAAGACAAGCATCAACAATTTTGGGCGATCTGCGCCAAAGAGGGAGAAGTGTTGTCTGGCAACATAAGGAAGAAACAGCTGAAGGATGAATATCAGCGGATGGCTGATATGGTGTCGAAGCTGATAGAAAACTGCACTTTTTCTCTGGATGCCGTTACCACGAAAAGGTTCAGCATAATGGCTGCCATCTACTATGGGCTAGAAGTCAACTGGTCTATGATAGTTTGGTACATCTTTGCGGATTTTCTTGATGTGAAGAAAGGAAAAGGTCCTCACACCAACCATAGAATCACACTCAGTTACCTGTTATTCAAGCTGGGCTGTGATATGACAAATGGTAAGGAAATTCACAAGTCTGAGGCAATGACTAAGTACTTGCCTGTTCAGAAGAGGAAGGTTGGTGAGCCTGAAGATGTTGAAGATGAGGAACAAAAGGAGGTTCCTGCCAAAAGACCTAGAAGACTAGTCAAAACAGCTGACTTGGCTGTTGAGACTAAGACGAAAAAGGCTGCTGATAAGCCAAAGGAGAAAGCTCCTAAAAAGATGAAGACTGTAGCTGACACTACTGTTGATCAAATAATAAGTCAGACTACTGCTGATGTAAGGGGAATGTCTCCTGCATCACCTTCTAGAACCCCATCAGTTGAGAGACCTGTTGAGGGTGTTTCTCAAAGAACAAGAAGTCAGCAGAAGGATACTGCTACTTCAAAAGTTATTCAAGGACTGACTAAGAAGACTGCAAGGAAGCAGATGACGTTTATTGAAGAAACTACTGAATTAGAAAACTTAGTCCGACAAAGTCCTACAACTGCTGAAAGGCCTGTTGGAGATGTTGAGGACTCTGCTGCTGACAAAGCTGATGAGCAACAGACTACTCAAGCTACACCAACAGTTGAGGCTGCTCAACCTCAGGATGATCCAGATGTGATGATCATTCATCCTATTGCTGCTGCACCAATCTCATCTGCTGGTCCAGCCCCTGCTCCAGCTGATAAGGGAAAGAGAAAGATAGTGCTTAAGAGAAAGAAAATCTCTAAAGCTGAAAAGAAAGCAAGGGAAGAAGCTGAACAGAGAAACAAGATGAGTTGGAGGAGAAGAAAGCACTTGAGCTAAGCAAGGCTCAGGTTGCAAAGGATGAAGCCAGAAGGAAGATGTCTGAAGCAGAGAGAAAAGCTGCTGAAGATGCAGAAATGGCATTGGTCATTGAAATGAGCAAGACTGATGCCTATGGACCTGTCCATGGAGGTGGCATCAAAATTGGCGAAGGCAAGGATGAAGTGGAAAAGAAAAAGCCTAAGATGCCTACTGCTGAGGCCAAGCCCAAGGAAAAGTTTGAAGTGAGGAGAGCATTCAACATAGTATATGCTGATAAAGAACTCTTCTGAAGGTTTGAAAAGTCTTTAGCTTATTACGATCAGAAGTTAATGTTAAAGACCCTGTTCACGCAAGAAAAGCCAAGATATATCAAATGGAGAGACAACATGCTGAACAGGTCCATAACAGAACTTCAGAATCTAAAAGACTTAGCTGATGAAGAATAATGGATTCTGAGCTGGCTAAAGACAGATTCAATTCAAAAGGCCCTGGATCCCAGTCATGTCAGAGATGTCATGCATCAGTATGCAAAGGAATTTGCACTGGAGGAGGCCAAGAAAATTGATAACTCCCTGCCAGCCAAGAGAAGAAAGACTGATAATGTTGAAGAGAGAGCAATTAACATTGCTGTTATGACCGCCTTGAAGAGATGGGCAGAAAGGTCAAGATATCAGCAGGGTCACTCAAGTGAGTTGCCTCAGCTGCCAAGTATTCAGCAAATAATCTTTGGCAAGGAAGTGAAGGAATACAGTGAAGTGCCCAAGGGGAATAATGCCTTTGTAAACCCTTGGATAATTGTAGGCAGATAAGACAAACAACCTGCTTCAATGATGATGGCACCATCACTAATCTGTTCTATGATGACGTCACTGATGAACATAAAAAGCTGACAAGACCTTAGCCATTGAGTGGAATGCTAAGGCTTCTGAAGATCATCAGGAGACTAACATGGAAGACGTTCCTGTCCACCAGGAGACTGAAGAAAAGGAAGCTGCTGCTTCTGCTTCATCAGGTGATGAACACTCATCACTGATGGAAGCTTTCCAGATGTTGATGGAAAATTCAGTGAAGGAACTGGAAGAGAAGCATGGCAAGCATCTGATGAAGTTGAAAAAGGAGCTGAAGAATGAACTCAAAGCAGAGTTGGCAGAGTCCAACAAACTTCAGCTGGAAACTATGCAACAGTCAACAGAGAAGATCATCAAGAAAGAAGTTGATAGTTTTCCTATTCCTCAGGATTATTCAAAGCAGTTAGTGCAGAGCTTAAATGAGATGAACAGAAACGTTGAGGATGTGAAGGCTGATGTAAATCACCTTCATGTTGCTTTACAAAGAGCTGAGCACAAGATAGCTGACTTAACAGCAACCTTCATCAAAGTTAGTGACGAAGAGAAGTCTATCAATGTTGGATTGTTACAGGAACTTCACAAACCTGGAGATGTTATTCATACAGAACTCTCAACTATGCAACTCAATATTGACTGCTTCAATGATCAAACTGACAACATCAGCACTACCCTGACTCACCTGACTGCAAGTCATGATGTAGTAAACCAGAATTTGAAAGCTTTATGTGCTACCATGAAGATTCCAACTGTTGCACTCAACCCTGCTGCTCAACCTCAAGATGCCATCAAGTCTGATGATGACAAAAAGGGGGAAGATAAAGGGGACGATTTAACTAAGGAAACTTCTGCTGCTGTTGAAGACAAGAAGACTGATGCTGCTACTGAAATGACCAAGACTGCTGAAGAAGAACTTGGAAAGGTACAAGGTAAAGAAAAGTCTGAAGAAGAGACTAAGGAAAAAGCCAAAACTGATGAAGTAATGGCTGATTCCAAGGACTCTGGTGCTGATAAATCAGAGCCATTGACCAAGTACAAGAATACAGAATCAGCTAGGAAGGCGATGGAACTTCTGAGAGAGCAACAACTTAAAGAAAAGATGGAAGCTGCCAAAGAAGTTATCCTTCAAGGTGAAGAAGCTGATGAAGATGAAGAAGAAGATGATGAAGAGTCATCTTATGAATACGAAGAAGTGCTTGAAGAATCTGATGAAGAGGCTGATAGTTAGATTTTTTTTAACATCTTTTGTAATCAGTTTACTTTATCTTTTCTTCAGACATCTCATCTGAAAACTTGTACTTGTAATATTTGCATTATCTATAAAAGTCAAGTTTTTCCAACATATTATTTTCTATCTCAGAAAATTTTTGAGGATTACAATCTTTAGCTTAAGTTTTAACAGGTACTTGGCTGAAGTTTTGTCATCATCAAAAAGGGGGAAATTGTTGGATAAGGATGAAGATGAAGGCACTGAAGACAAAATTAGAAGGGAGGTTTTGATGCATTCCAAAACTTCAAAATCCGCCAAGTATGGAATAACTTAGCTGATGATCCCTTTGGAAGGAATTTTGACTAAGTATAAGAAGACATCAGAAGAGTCAAAATTTCAAGGTCCAAGACTTCTGATCTGCTGAAGGAAAGTTATCAGACTGATGAAGATCAGCCAACTCAAATCAGATTTGTTCAAGTTTGAGATCAGCTTAGTTCGTCATCAGACTTGCACTTTCGTCAGCCAAGTGGAAAGGATCATAAAGTCTTCCCAACGGTAATAAATGCCCCTTGGAGTAATAAATGCTGAAGTACAAGGTTATTAAAGACAAATGATTGAAGAAATGCTTCGCATCAGCTGGGTGCATTTAATGTAGCCTGCAGAATAGTCCTGTTGACAGTACGGACAGACTGCAAAAGAGCCGTTCGCGGATTTTAAGGACCAGTATTCGAGGAATTTGAATCTTGTCTCTCTTCAACGGACATTTTTCAAACCTCAAGTATAAATAGCTGGAAGAGACAAAGAGAAGCAGAACAACACACTTTATGAGAGAATTTTTGAAGCATAACTCTTTAAGTCTCAAGAACAGCTCACTCATCAGCTTAGTCATTTGTTGACGAAAAGCGAAGTTGAAGAACAATGCTAAATACATCTTTTGAGTGAATTTGTAAAACAGAGTGTTGTGAGAAGTAGATATCCATCTTAGTGAGTGATATTACTTCAGAGAGTAGGATTTCTTTGTGATTTCTTACTGCGCACTTACGGCCTGTTCATTTGTTGTTCGGCGTAAGCAGAGTGTACTGGTTACTTTGTGTTTCTAGTATAACCCAAGATCTTTGTGACTTGGACGAGTAGATTAAAGGATATTTACATCCATATAACCACTATAAAAATTACTTGTGTTTTTATCTGCATTTTTACTTGCATATTTTCTGTTGCACAAAAACACTTTAAGTTAACTGTTTGAAAAGTTTTCTAAGAAAAGGAGTTTTGTAAAACTGGGGAACAAACTTTCAAACTGCTAAATTTACTTGTGAAAAACACTTTATAAATCCGCTGCAAGTACTCTAAGTATTAAAACTGATTTTGACAAAATCAGCTAAGTAACTATCAGTTTAGTGGTCTACGAAGCTGTTCAAAGATTTGTTCGCGATCAGTCGAAGAACCTATTGTTGATAACATCTTAGTCTGTTTAAGTTAACAAAAAGGTTTTAAAGTTAAAAATTGTAAAAAGTTTAGAGGTCTATTCACCCCCCTCTAGACCTCATCTGACCACTTGGGACCAACACCAGTTGAAGCCCTAAATTAACAAACAAAATTCATTATTCAAAAGAAGAAGCTGAAATAGAATATTATGCCTGAATAGCCAAAAAGAGTTCTTACACTAAACCCAAATTTTTGTGTAAAACTAACTCAAAAGGATTAATAATTAGACAAAAAAAACAGGGAGCTTTCAACAATTAGAAGGAGCTTTCAGGATGGAGAGAAAATGTCGTTTCAACTTACCAGAGATCTATGAGACGCGGAGAGAGAGAGAGAAGTAGCGAGTGAAAAGAGAGATTGGGTTGTGTTTTTAGCAATTAAAGATAGTTTTCTATCACCATTGTTGGTCAACCATGGTGAGAATTAGAATTTTAGGGCTTTTTTCTTTTGTTGGAGGCAAAAAGGTAATGAATGAAAAAAATAGCGGAGAATAATGTATAAGTTACCGCCAGTTGTTTTGGCCATTTTTTTTCCAATTTTTTTTTAATGGGGCGGGCTTCTAATTTGAAGCGTCTCAATTTAAATAAAATGAGGCCCTTGGTTTTAAGCGCCCCAATTTAGGGGTAGCAATAGGTAAAATTTGTTGTAGTGACAAGAGATTACAAGAATGCAAGTATCCTAGTCTAGTCCTTCTTCTCTTCTTCTTTTTCATCTTCCTTTTCTTCCTTGTCTTCTTTATTTTCTACTTTATCTTCTTCTGATGATACTAGATCATCGTCATCTTCTTCATCACTTGAGGAGTTTAAGGCATATACTCTTTTCTTCAGCTCCTCCAAGTATACTCTTTTCTTCAGCTCCTCCAAGTTTTTGTACTTCGTATATGGGTTTAGTTGTGCTTCTGCTGAGTCCTTGGATGCATCAACTTTTTTATCTGTCTTTGCTTGTTCCTTGGACTGTTCAGAATCAGACGAGTCATAATCATTAGCTTCTTCTTATTTATCCTTCTGCTCGACAGTTGTCTGATCAACTGGTCTGCTTGTATTTTCTTCTGTCTTCTCAGCAGACTCTTCCAGTTTTTCAATTACTGTGTCAACAGGCTTTTCAGCTTCAACAATCTTATCAACAGCAGCAGCCTTTGTTGCAGAACCATTATATTCCCCCTTTTTGTCATCAGAAGCAGGGTTGACTTCACAAAAAGTCTGACGTTCTCCTCAACCGCATCCATATGAATGTCTCTTCTGGCCTGTTGTGCTTCAGCAAGTGTCTCCACCTTTCCAAAGGTTAGATCAACTTGATCTTGCAGCTTTCCTTGAGTTTCAAAGATCAGCTCAGCAGCTGTAGTGAAGGTCTTCAGCATACTTCTGCTAGATTGCTCATGAGCATGCAGTGCTTCAGCAACAACTCTATTGACATTGTTCCACCCAGCTGTATTATTATGTGTTCTTGCTCCAAGTGTTTCCAAATCTAGCTTGATAGTTTGTACACCCTGTTTGATTTCAGCAATTTCTACAACTATCTGTGGACTGGGAGCAGCAGCAGGGTGTTGTCTTTCAGCAGCTGCAGTAGACATCAAGGCAGAGGCTATCTACTTAAGCTCTTTTAAGTGCTCTATGTTTTTGTCCTCCATCTCCTTCAAGGCATTGGATATCATATGTTGAATAGATTCTAGCAGTGTTGGTTGAACAGATGAGGAAGTTGAAGTTGATGGGATATTTGCTGGGCTAGGAGTGCTTTTCTTCTCCTTTGCCTTTTCCGATGTTGGTTCTTGGACCTTTCTGGGTTCATCTGCAATTGTAACAACATCAGAACCGTCAGCAGAGATAAAAGTTTTATGTGTAAAAACCCACACAGGGGTGAATGGTGATGTTGTCTGCTCTGGAAGTTCTTCATATGTCTTGACTGCAGGTCCAAAAACGATTTGTTGAAGACTAGCAGGGGAGTCATAGAACTTGATTGTCCCTTCTGACACCTTGTCTTCTTTGACCACATTTCCAGGGTGATAGAAATGGCCAACTTCACTGCTCTTTCCAGCAGGTCTTCTCCCTCAGAAGGGACCTCTGGAACAGAGTCTCTTATTTTCTTGGCTTCAGACTTAGCCATCTTTCTTAGTCTCCATCTGACCATGTCCATGAAGAAGTCTGAGTCAAGAGCTTGTTTCGGGCATCCAGTCTTCAGCCAGCTTAACACCCAAGCCTCATTTGCTGAAAACGCCTTCCATTCAACAATCTGCTCATTTGGTCTAGGCATCATTTGCCTTGGCTGATTTGGGTCCCTTGGCTCCCCAATCCTGATGCCACCACTGTACATTGGACCATGGGCGTCCTTAGTACTGGCTTCTATGGCAGCAACCAAGTCTTCTGCTTCCTTTGCAGCTAACTCTTCTGGTGTCATCTTTTTAGCCTGAGCTTCCAGCTCACTAAGTCTCACTGCTTCATTGTATGATGCCTCTTCTTTCTTCTTCAGCTCTCTCTCTTCTTTTCTTTTTTGAGCGGCAGAAACTTTCCCTTTGGCAGTTCTTTTCCTTTTTGGCAGAAGGGTTCTCCACAACCTTTAGAGGTTGAGCATCAATTGGTTGAGGATGGATGAGCAGAGGTTCACCCTCACCAACTGTGCTAGTCTGCTGTTCTGTCTCCGTGACAGCAGACTGAACCAATTCTGAGTTAACAGCAGGCTCCTCAGCAGACTTCTCTGTTTGTTCAACGGGTCTCTCTGCTGATGTTGTATCCTCCCTCACTTTTTCAATTGGTTCTTCAGAGAAAGTTACCTTCATCCGAGCCTTGGACTTGGTCATAGTCCCAGTTGGCTGAGGCTCAACAACAAGCCTCTTTGCAGAGCTCCTTGTTCTCCTTCTCAATTCAACCTGAGCCGGTTCATCTGACTCAGTTCGTTCAGGAGATGTTGTTGTTGCACTTTCTCCCAGTTCCTTAGTCACTTGAGTGACTATTCTGTTCACAATTTTTGAAGCATACTCTACTGATATGGCTTCAACAGCAGGGTCTGCTGTTTGATCAGTAGACTTACTAGTCTATCCAGTAGTCTTGGCCTTCTTCGTAGCACCGACCTCTTTAGTGTTCCCCTTTGCTTTTCTCTTAGGGGTAGTAGCAGCCTTCTGCTCTACTCTCACTGGTTCATACTTGTGGAACCTCTTCAGAGCATGAACCACCTTGCCATTTACCATCTGGCAGTTTAAAGCCATGAACATATGACTCAACATAATGGCATGTCCATTGGCAAAATAGCAATTTACATCCCTTAACTTTCACTCATCCGCAAAATAAGGACATTTAATTTTCAACAAGCAATTTATGTCCTTTAACTTTCACTAGTCTGCAGAATCAGGACACTTAATTTTCCAGCAAGCATTTTACCTCCCTTAACTTTCACTGGTCTGCAGAATCAGGACACTTAATTTTTCAGCAAACAATTTACATCCCTTAACTTTCACTAGTCCGCGGAATCAGGACACTTAATTTTTCGACAAGAAAATACTTTCTATAACTTTTCTATACCTGCAATTTTAGTCCATTTAACTGCATTCAGTCCAATAAAATTTTCGGACGTCCTATACTTTACATCCATTATGCTCGGCTTAGGTAGGTTTTTATTTATAGAGAATTATGCAAAATAAGTCCTATTTGACACATTTTAGCTACATAACATAAAATTTCACTTGACGAAATAAACACTTACTTGACAATCACTTAGCAAATTGTCTACTACAACTATTTAACAACATCAATATTAATTCAAATCCCCAAATTAATTGTCCAGATGGCAATTATGGAATTTTCGGCGAGTCGTGGACTAAAATCACGAGTATAAAAAAGTTATAGATTTCGCGGACCAATGAAAGTTAAGAGGCATAAAATGCTTGCTGGAAAATTAATTGTCTTGATTTTGCGGACCAATGAAAGTTAAGGGATGTAAAATGCTTGCTGGAAAATTAAGTGTCCCAATTTTGCGGACCAATGAAAGTTAAGGGACGTCAAATGTTTGCTGAAAAATTAAGTGTCCTGATTATGCGGATCAGTGAAAGTTAAGGGACGTAAATTGCTTGTTAGAAAATTAAATGTCCTGATTCTGCGGACCAGTAAAAGTTAAAGGACGTAAATTGCTATTTTGCGCATGTTCTTTTTTCTTGACAGCCAAAATGTTGAACATGTGAGCATCCCAGTTCACATCCAGGCCGTAGTAAATGCAGGCCATGGTGTGATACCTCCTTCTGGGTAACCCATCCAGTGAGCTGGTTCAACACTCCAGTACTTGGGCAATGATGTCAGCAAATCGTTGATACTCGTCTTTCAACTGAGTCTTCATCATTGTGTCAGAAATTTCTTCTCCCTCCTTAGCACATATAGCCCAAAACTCTTCCTCCTTCTGGGCAACAAGAACAGACACCTCTCCTCCTTCGTTCTTCAGACCATAAACTTCACTCAGCACAGCAGGGGAAATGCAAATAGTTTTCCCTCCAACCTTTCCAATCATGGTGCTTTTTCCCATATCTATCTTTCTATCAGCGTAGAATCCAACAACGTCTTCGAGGAACACCAATTCTTCATGAGAACTGTGACCAACCCAGAAACCTTGATTTTTTCCAGTAAACTCTTCATAAGTTGGGTTCCTGTTGTGTAGAACCCAACGTAGCTTAGATATCTTCCTTCTGGTCCAGCCATTGATTGATTTTGTGTGATTTTTGTGAGATTGAAAAACTTAAAGACAAAAGGCAAGAGATTAGTAACTTCTTGAGTGCTTAGAATATTAGGGTGCATAAGCTCGACTCCTCAGATCAGATCTGGATTTATAGACTTCTATCAGTTTCGGTTTTCGTGATTTACGTGAACCGTTAGATTAATCTGACAGTTTTTAGATCGTGTGAGCGAGATTTACTGATTTCAAAAATTATATTTTAATGTCAAATGGGCTATAAACTCAAGCGACACTAGTCTGTTACTTATAAAAGCGCGTTTTTAAATATAATGTTTTAGGTACACACTTATATAATATATCAGACGAGTAGAGTTAGACTTATATGACAGACGAGTAATCTGATATCTGATATTACTAGTGAAGGCCAATAGCTAGTAATCTTCCTCTGCTGTTTGTCAATCCAGCATGATAAATTAATCTTCAATCTTCAAGAATTAAGAACAAATCTTCTGAGCACATAACTCTAACTAACTGTCATTTACAAATTTCATCTGTAGATCAAGAGTACCACTAGTCTTATACGTTCCCCCTGACTTCAAGAATCCATAAGTTAACTAGTCTGTTGAGAGTTATCCTTGAAGATAATAAGATGAGTAAGCTGATGAACTCGAGTCTTCTGATGAGTTCCCCCTCAGCTTATGCATCCAAATTTAGTAGTCCTAGTTCAGCTCTTAGAGTTGAAAACCATGCATCACTTAGTGGTTTGGTGAAGATGTCAGCAATCTGATTGTCAGTATGAACATATTCAATGATGACATTTCCTTTTTCCACATGATCTCTGATAAAATGGTGTTTGATCTCGATATGTTTAGTCCTTGAATGACTTGTAGTGTTCTGAGTAAGTGAGATGGCACTTGTATTATCACAGTAGATTGGAATTCCACTGATCTTTATGTTATAATCTTCTAGTTCATGCTTCAACCAAAGTATCTATGCACAACATGCTCCAGCAGCGATGTATTCAGCTTCAGTAGTAGAGATAGAAACTGAAGTTTGCTTTTTACTTATCCATGAGATCAGACGACTTCCCAAGAATTGACAAGCACTTGTAGTGCTTTTCCTATCAATCTTGCAACCAGCAAGGTCAGGATCAGAGTATTCAATAAGCTCAAATCCTGATTCTCTAGGGTACCATAATCCCAAATCTGGTGTGCCTTTGAGGTATCTGAGAATCCTTTTGGCAACTAAGAGATGAGATTCTTTATGATTTGATTGATATCTCGCACAAACCCCAACAGAATACATAATGTCTGGTCTGCTAGCTGTTAGATATAACAGTGACCCTATTATGCTTCTGTACTTGGTAATATCCACTGATTTTCCATCTTCATCTTTTTTTAGACGAAGTCCAGTAGACATAGGAACACTAACAGTAGAGCTAGTTTCCATACCAAATTTCTTGAACAGATCCTTTGTGTACTTAGCTTGGTTGATGAATATTCCATCAGGCAACTGTCTAACTTTCAAACTAAGAAAGTAATTTAGTTCACCCATCATGCTCATTTCAAACTTGTTTTGCATCAGCTTTGAAAACTTGTCACACATCAATATCGTCCACATATATTTGCACAAGTAATATATGTTCTTCCCATTCAACAGTGAACAAGGTTTTATCTACGTTACCTTTTCGAAATCCTTTAATTGAAAGAAAATCAGATAAAGTGTCATACCATGCTCTTGGAGCAAGTTTCAGTCCATAGAGAGCTTTCTTCAGACGATACACCTTATCTCATTGTAAATAGATTTCAAATCCAGGTGGTTGTTCAACATACTTCTTCTTACAATTCTCCATTGAGAAAAGCAGACTTCACATCCATCTGATAGACAATGAAGTTCTTGTGAGCAGCATAGGCTAGAAACAGTCTGATTGCTTCAAGTCTTGCTAATGGTGCAAATGTTTTATCAAAGTCAATGCCTTCTTCCTTGCAGTATCCCTTGACCACTAGTCTTGCTTTATATTTCTGGTGACAATACCATCTTCATTCATCTTATTTCTGAAAACTCACTTAGTGTCAATTACTCTTTGATGACTTGGTCTAGGAACTAAGTACCAGACTTCATTCCTTTCAAATTGATTTAGCTCCTCTTGCATAGCATCAATCCAGTTAGAATCACTAAGAGCTTCTTCAACTTGTTTAGACTCTATTTGGAATAGAAAGCTGACAAACATAGCATCATTTGCAGCAGCTCTTCTTGTCTTTACTCTATCCAAATGATCACCAATCACTAACTCTGGTGGGTGATTCTTGAGCCATCTGAGATCAGGATGTAAATCATGATGTTGTCCTCTTGATTGATCTTGCAACACTACTGTTGGAGTTCCAGTAGTAGTCTGTTGAACATTTGTAGTTTGTTGAACAGTCTCTGGTCTGTCAGCTGTTGGTAACTCGTCTGTTAGACAATCAGCTTAGTTGAGATCAGGTAGTATGATGGGTACATATTCTTCATTTCTTTCAACACACAATTTCTGAAAATCAGTAGACATATTTGAATTAGAACTTTGATTCTTTTCAGAAGATTGGTTTGGTTCATCAAATACTACATGAATAGATTTTTCTACAAATAAAGTTCTTTTGTTAAAGACTCTGTATGCTTTACTAACATTAGAGTATCCTACAAAAATAGCTTCATCAGCCTTTTCAGCAAAAGCAGTAAGGTGATTTTTCCAATTATTTAACACAAAGCATTTACAACAAAAAATTCTAAGGTAATGAATGTTTGGCTTCCTGTTGTTCCAAACTTCATATGGCGTCTTGTTCTGATTTTTGTTGATCTTGCATCTGTTCTGGGTGAAGCAGGCTGTATTTGTGGCTTCTGCCCAAAATCTTTGAGGCAGTTTTTCTTCGGCTATCATTGTACTGGTAGCTTCCTTCAGAGTTATATTTCTCCTTTCAGCAACTCCGTTTTGTTGAGGGATTCTGGCAGCAGAGTATTCATGGTTGATTCTTCTGGCATTACAATACTCTTCAACAGTAGAGTTTGTAAACTCAGTCCCTCTATCTGATCTGATCTTCAATATCTTCATGCTTTTCTTATTCTGGATCAGTTCCATCAAATTAGTCAGATGCTCCTTGGTTTCACTTTTCTTTTTCATAAAAATCACCCAAATGTATCTTGAATAGTCATCCACAACAGCTAGGCAGTATTTCTTTCCATCGTTGCTGATTGGATCAATGGGCCCAAATAAGTCCATGTGTAGTAGCTCCAAGATCCTTGTAAAAGATTGGTGCTTCTTGCTTTTAAACGATGACTTGATTTGTTTACCCTTCTGACATGCGTCACACAGCTTGTCTTTGCTCATGACTATTTTTGGAATTCCTTCTACCAAATTATTCTTGATTTATCCGTTGATGGTCTTGAAATTCACATGATTCATCCTTTTGTGCCAAAGCCAATTGATTTCACTCGGTGTTGAAGCCACCAAGCAAACGTTTGAATCCTTGTCCACAGAATTCCAGTCGACTACATAGATGTTTCCTTGTCGTTTTCCTGATAAGATGACCTTCTTTGTACCAGTCTGTTCAACATAGCACTTATCCGATGAGAAGATTACTGAGAAACCTTTGTCACAAAATTGACTAATGCTCAACAGATTGTATTTGAGGCCTTGAACATAGGAGACGCCAGATATCTCAATGTTGCCTTTGATCAGCTTTCCGCATGCTACAACCTTGCCTTCTTTGCTGTCTCCAAATGTAACTTTCAGACCGTCAACATCAACCGCATCTGTCAATTCATTTATGTTGCCACACATTTGTCTTGAACATCCAATGTTCAAGTACAACTTCTCTTCTAATTTACTCCTACTCCTAGTCCTAACCTACAAAACAAAAGAAAATTATTTTAGGTACCCTTTATTGAGAGAGTCCTTGAGGATTAGTGTCACCCTTGACAACCCAAGATGTTGAAGTCTTAGGCTTCTTAGGCTTCTGAGCTTTGACAGGAGCATAAACATGTTTATCTTCATCATATTCAGCAGATGTGTTATGTTGATAATCAGTATGATAAGGATGATGTTCATAAGCAGAGTATGGTACATGATATGCAGGATATGCATGCATTGGATGAGCAGGGTAAGGAGCATAGTATTGTGGAAATTGAGGTGCATGATATATAGGTGGATATGCAGCAGGTTGCACATAATATGATGACTCGTTTCCATACCAAGCATTTTGATTTTTCTTATTCTTATGCTACTTTGGTTTACTAGATGCTTGCTCATTAATAGACGACTTAGTTTTGTTACTAATCTGGTTTGTTTTACTTTTATCAGCAGACTTCCTAGGACTCTGCTGTTTAGCTTTACCAGTCTGTTTTTCTATTTTTGGCTCTTTGCTCTTCTTAGCCTAAGGAGCTTTCTTCTCCTTTAATTCTTTCTCAGGTGAAGCAGGTTTAGTTGTCTGAACATACAAAATGACCCTACTATTGTCAGCAGATATGAATTTTTCAGTATGATTCAGTTCTAACTTATCCTGTTCTAAAGGCATCTTCTGTTTACTAGACATATGCGTGGATGCAACAGATGACTTATCATGAGATTCTATAACTTTTTCAAGTTCCATGATTTTACCCTTATATACTTCACATTCAGCTTTCAGACATTCATTCTCTTGCTCAAGCAGTTTGTATTCAACTGATTCTTTTGGTCTTTCAACCTTAAGTTTCGGTGAACTATTTTGCTCTCTTAGCAATATAATCTCTTCCTTAAGCTTGGCAAATGCATCAACAATACTTGTATTATAACAACCATTTGCTCAAATGAATTAAATAATTCATTTTCAAGGGGAGTTACCTTATCCTCAAAATCATCAGATTCCTTGGCCATCAGACAAATAAGAGCAGGGTTATCATCTTCAGTGGATTCTTCTTCAGAGGTGTCTGAATCTGAACTAGACGAGTAGATAGCAGCAAGCTTCTCTGCTTCAGCCATTAGCACCTTGCCTTTCTGATGTTTTCTCTCCTTTCTGATTCTCTTCTCTTTTTCAGTATACTTTTCAGCTTTAGGATATGGGCAGTCTCTGATGAGATGTTCCATTTTCCTGCAATTATAACACATTAGTTTGGATTTATAAGCATCATTACTATCATGAGAAGAAGAAGTAGGGTTAGAAGTAGAAGCATTGTTGTATTTGTTCTTCATTTTTCTTTTGTAGAACTTCTTGAAATTATTTATCGGCAATGCAACGTCTCCAGCAGTATACTCCTTTTTGTTGAGCAATGTGGCCTCATCGGATAAGTCCACTTCTTTATTCATGTTTGATGTTCTTCTTGGGTTTTTAGCAGCAACCAGTGCAGCTGTGGGGCATGAAGTTGAGGTTTCTTCAATACCCATTCTTGGCAGTTTATACTCGTATGCCTTGAGTACAGAAAACAGCTCTGTAAGAGAGATCTTCCCCATATCCCTTGATTCTTCCATAGTCGTCGCCTTCGTGTTGAATTTCGGAGGCAGGGCCTTCAGTACTCTGATAGTGATCTCTTTGTCAGTGAAGGTTTTTCCCAGCTTTAGAACTTCATTCAGCGTCCTTGTAAACCTTGTATCCATCTGGTCAATGGTTTCCGCAGACTTCATCTCGAAGTTGTCTAACTTTTCTAGAGCAACACTCAGCTGGTGCTCCTTTATGGCGTCGTTTCCTTCTCTCATGTCACGAACTTTATCCCACATTTCCTTTGCAGTTTTGCAATGCTTAACTTTGTCAAACAGATCGTTGTCCAAGGCCTTGGTGATCTTGAATGGACCTTTGGTGATACATGTATACATGTCATTGTAAGCATCAAGGAAGATTTCCATCATAATCTTCCAATCCTAAAAACTCATACCGCCGATGTGGGGAACATGGCTGATACAACCACTTTCAAAAAGTTTTTACTTTTCAAAAACGTGCTCGTTTGAAAACTTAGAAACCTTTGAAAAACACTCGGATCAAGCTCGTGATCAGGCAGCTGATTCTAATGAACCACCCGCTCTGATACCACTTGTTGGTCACAAGTGGTCAGTTGAGGTCTAGAGGGGGTGGAGGGTGAATAGACCTCTGAAAATTTTAGATTTTAAAACTTTTCAAGTCGTCTGTCAGCAGACTAAGCTGATCGAGAATTGTAAGCAGACTAGACTGATTGCGCACAAAGCTTGAACAACAGAGTTGACCACTCTTCTGATAATGACTTAGCTGATTTCAATAAAATCAATTTTCAATCAGATTACTTGCAGCGGATTTTAAACAGTGTTTTTTCACAAGTAAACTTAGAAATAATTTTATCCCCAGTTTTTGCAAACTCCTATTGAAAATCCTTCTAACAGTTTTCTAAATGTTCTGATGCAATTTAAAATATGCAAGAAAATAATGCATGTTAAAACATAAAGAATTTTTATAGTGGTTATATGGATAAAAATCATTTAGTTCACTCTTCCAAGTCACTTAGATCTTGGGTTATACTATAAACACACAAATTACAATATACAATGCTTACACTCTACAACAAATGATGAGCCGTAAGTTCACAGCAGAAAATCACAAAGAAACTCCTACCCTCTGAAGTAATATCACTCACTTAGACGGATATCTACTTCTCACAACACTCCTCTATTACAGATTCACTCAGAATATGTTTTCTTTTCGCTTCAACTTAGCTTCAGCCAACAAATGACTTCAGCAGACGAGTGAGCTGTTCTTGAGCTTTTGAGACTTAGAGAAATTCTGCTTCACGTATGAAATCTCAGATTGTTGTGTTGTCTCTAACTCTTGAATTCAGCTCTATTTATACTTGTTTTTGAAATGTATCCGTTGAAGATGAGAAAAATTTCAAAGCTACAAGCACTGGTTCCCCATTTTCTGGAACGGCTCTCTGCAACTGTTGCACAGTTCTGCTGTAGTTTTCTGCCAGTCGCATTAAATGTGTAACGCCCCCAAAATTTCGAACGCTTTCGATTGGATTTTAATCCAAATTTAAGTGCTACATTTTATTTTCAAAGTTAAGCATTAATTTGAATTAAAATATACAAATTAATTAAATCTTCTGATTTTTAGAAGCTTTGAAATAATTAAAAATATAAAAGTTACTTTAATATGAGATCAAGACCTTCTTGAAAATTTCGGGCTTGGATGCACAAAAATCTTGTTTTTGGGGACAAAAATGTAAGATTTCAAAACTTCGGGGGGCAAAGTGTAAATTTGCCCCAAGTTCCAGATTTTTTTGTAGGAGAGTAATCATTTTCTCTCCTTGTACACTCCAAGGGCTGCTAAGGCATGCCCTTGGATAGAGTAAACTCCTCTACCAATGTTTACATGCATTGGTGGATAAAATAATAAGTAAGCATTATGTCTCCCTCTATTCCCAATGTGTATATAATTATTATACACACTTAACATCAGATTTTTATCCTCTCCATAATCTCATTTACATACATATTATAGAGAATAAGAGAGAGAGAGAGAGAGAAGAGAGAACACACTAGAAAGAGAATTATTTTCGGATTCTCACTACACAGCCTCGGTTTTCCGATCATTCCGCCTTCGTCCACCGTTGGATCATGCCCAAATTTTGTATGGAGGTCCTACACACATGGGGCTACATATTGACCGTTCGGATCGTCGATTGGATCTCCCAAAGAGAGAGAGAGATGCAAGAGGAAACACATTTAGAAAGATAGTTTTCGGGTATACTCAACCCAGCCTCGGATTTTCGATCATTCCGCCTTCGTCCACCGTTGGATCATGCCCAAATTTTGCGTGGAGGTTCTACACACATGGATCTATATATTGACCGTTCGGATCGTCGTTTGGAACTCCCAAAGTGAATCGACAGCCATTGGAAAATGGTGAAAAGTAAGGATTTGAGGGCCTTTTTATGAACCACCACCGGAGCCGCCACCACTGCCACCGGAGCTGCCACCACCACCTTCGGAGTTCTGGAAATGAAGAGATTTCCACCCCTTTCGTTGATTTGGGTAAAAAGACATCTATGCATGTGTTCTTTAGTCTTTGTGATATTACTTTATTCTCTTTAAAATATATGTTGAAGAAGTTAGTTTGTCCTTGTGATAAGTTGTTGAGTTCATATGTTATATTTAGTGTGACTTGCTTTGGTTTTGTTTAAATATTACTTATATGTTTGGATCTTGATTTATTTTCGTAAAAAGTTATTGTTCATAATTTCCGAAACTTTGGGGGGTATTTTTGAAAGGTTTTAAAAGTTGAAGGGCTTAGGTTGCGATTCTTGTTGGGATTAAAAAGGGACTGAAAATATAAGTTTTTGTTTGATATTTGGTTAGGTTTACTTGAAAAGCATTTGTTTTAAAGTTTGTTCCGATATTTTGCAAAAATGGGAGTTTTTGAAACATTTGGGGTTATTTTTGTAAATCTGAAAATAAGGGGTTAAAGTTGCGGTTTTTACATGGTTCTTTTATAAACTCTTGATTAATTGATTTGAAGTAGTGTTTTATTCATTTAGTTATAAGATTGAAAATTTGTAAATTTTTCCGAAGAAAATTTATAACTAAAGAACTTTTTGTTTCTCAATGTTAGTTTGTGAAAGAAAAAAAAAATTATTAAAACTTATTGTTAATCTTAGTTTTATATTGAAATTATGCTTGAATTTTTTTAAATATTGCTTAAATGCTTGAATCTTGAATTATTTTTTTAAGAAAGTTGATTTTTCTATGTTTTCAAAACTATGAGGGTATTTTCGAAAAGTTTTAAACTTGTGGGAATTTTAAATATTTGGTTTTTGAAGTAACAAGATACTTAATACTTTTGTTTGATTTTCAATATGAGTTTAGTTAAAAAATCTTTTGATTAAAAGTTTGTTGCAAATTTTCGAAAAAATGGATGTTCTTCAAAGTTTAGGGGCTGTTTTGTAAATCTGGAAAATGAAGGGAAAATTTTGCTATTTTGGCGCTGTTTTTGTAATTAGAATTTCGAGTTTTGAAAATAATAACTTTTAGTTGGAGTTTGATGTCGAAAGTTCTTAGTTCTTGTGTGCGATGTGTTAGTTTAGGAAATCCTTGTGTAGGATTTTCATCGGTTATGTTTAAGTAAGGTTGTTAAATATATTCTAAGTCGTATACGTACTTGCTCAGGTTTTGGATACGCTTCATTTGTGGAGTATTAGTCGCTATACTAAGCGACAAAGGTGAGTGCTATGTGTTACTTGTGTGTAAGTCTAAATGTGCTAGTAGGTCGAGTCATAACTGTAACTTAGTTACTAAACAAACAAGCATGTGATGTATGATAACATAACGAACTCAGCTGCTAGGACAAGTTACACGTTGAACTATTGTTTATGTCTATGTGCTTATGAGTCATTGATATTGTATGTTGGACCGTTATTGAGTTGTTTACCGACTTCCTGCTGCTGAACTGTTACTGTTACTGTTACTGTTTACTGTTACTGTGTGGGCCCCTATTTTGGTGTGCGGAATCGTGGTTAACCCGGAAGGTAAGGGCCGGAGGGTTACCTCGATTCACCGTAGACCCGCTTCACGAACCAAGTGTGGAGGTTACACTTAGGGAGTGAATGTCAAACTCCTGGCATTTGACGTCAATGCGCACTGAAATGTAAGGTCGCACCTTACTTGGAGTGTTCGGTGGTGGTTTTCCTGACTGTGGATTGGAGGGTAAGAGGAGGACGGCATCAACAAATGTTGGTTACTTGTTTAACGTGCTTAAATTGTTATAGCATATGTTCATTACTGTACTGTTGTATATGCTCATGTATATTATGTTGCATCCACGCACATGTGCACTATAGCCTCACTAAGTTGGACGATCAACTTATGCATTCCATGTTTCAATCTTTTCAGCTACAGGTGTTTGGGGTAAACGATAGTTCATGTTGCGGTTAGGTCATCCCGGTTGCGATCCCACCCTAGTTCCAGAGAGTGATTGAACTTTTGTTTAAATTCTTATTTGATTTTAAGATTTTCGTTTGAACTCATATTTTAAATCTCCTATAATGTCTAAGTTGATTTTTTTTTTATATCTTGCTAAATGTTTTGGTATTTTAGTTAATTTTGTAAAATGTGAATGTCTAGAAAATGATTTCTAATTTTATCAAAAATATTAATCTTAATCTTCTCGTATTTCTTTTGAGTCCCAGAAGTTGTTTCACCATGTCATGTCATCCGTTAAAATTTGTTTAATTACTTTCGCTTTAAACTTAGTAATCGAAATTGTTTTTATTTCGTTTTAAACCGCTTCCTCTGAAAATCTTTAATTCTCGATTTTAATTTATCGTCCTTTTAAAGGTTTCGATATTCTAACTCTTTTTCAAAATAATAATAACTTTTCGACCGTTATCCGACGGACCCGCGTAATCGGGCCGTTACAGATGGTATCAGAGCTTCGGCTCAAGGCCAGGATAGGATCCTCGGATTTGTACTGAGGGGTTAGTAAGGTGGGACTCACCGTCATGACTTTAGAGTGTCTACCCACATTGGGTAGTTCACTTTTAGGACAAGACCGCAACCGAAACCATACGTGTAGTACGTGTCCTTTGGGTTAATGGTTATTTTTGCTGGATTCTGTGTTTTCTTGATTAACTATTTTGTTGGTGGTATCCCGAATACCATAACGTTATTTGAACTTTATTGTTGATATTATTGTCTGGTTATAATTGTATATGTGTGTGCTCCATGATTTACGTAAATTGAAATATTTGAATCAAGTGACCTTTCTTGGAGTACATGTAGAATGACTAAAATAGCCCTAATCATTTTGAATTCCATTATCGAGTTTACCTTACTCATAATTCTAATTCTAAAAGATTCCATCTCCAAATTGATCTCTCAACTTCAGTAAGCTCTCTTGAGGCTATTTTCGCTATAATTAATTGTTTCACCCTTATTCTGATGTTAGCACTTATTCATTTTTGAGCTTGTGATCCCTAGATGTCTTTTCTTCACCAGTTTGGCGAATCAAATTGTTATGTAAGCAATCTTTCTTTCAAAACAAAATATCATTCGAATTTCATTGACATCGGTCTTGAGTTCCAACTCGTCAATTCCCGTTCTTTGCATTCAACCATGAATTATCATTGATAGCGAGTAACTTCATTTTGAATTCTCAAACTACCCTAAGTTCATGTCTAATCTTTTCATTTTCGATCGTGCCTTTTTGAAGTTTCTAAATGCGATTGCCCTATTGTATCTTTTCCTTCATGTTGTGTAATTTACCGTAAAATATTCTTCAATCATTTTAGCCTCATTCTTGATATGGCTTCTTCAAGCCATGCCCTTAATTACCTTTAATCTGACTCTTTGATTGTTCCTTCAGAGCTTATCGACACTCTCAATTAAGCTGTCTTTATCTATTGGGGATTGACATCTTGTATTCTATCAAGCTTTTATATTGATCCCTTATTTTTGTACTTCGTTCAGAGTTTACCCCTCCCTATTTCATGAGATACTTTCTCATAGTGACTTCGTAAACCAAAATTATTTATTTTTGTCGGATTCTATGATTGTTATTGATCCTTGTCCTTCTTTTTCCCGAGCCTATTTACTCCGTTATGATCGTTTTGAAATTATCCATATGATTTCATGTTACTCTTTTTCGTTGTATTCAATTATACAATCTTCTAAATTTCCTGAAGGAATTGAATTGTCTCGGTTCCTTTTTGAACTTCACGTTTTCATTTGTCCATTCCTAAATTGTTGTTCCTTTGTCTATTTCATTCCTTGTTGCAAGCCGCATAAATCAGATCAATTTATTCTCAATTTCTTTTGAACTTCGGACTTACCTTCTATTTGTTTTGAACTTATTTTTAATTTCCATCTCGTTCAATTTGATCGTTTCGGTGTTCTCATATTTCACTATAGAGTTTTACTTGTTTTCTATTGCAGCTTGTTGTAATCATTATTGAAATGATCTTCGAATCTCGCCATTTATCTTGACTTGCTTTTCAAATGACCAAACACACTTTAATGTTTTTGGTTATTATTGTCATGATACTTGTTTCGACATTCTGTTATCCTTACCGATATCCTTGCTTTGATCTTCTTTTTACTTGCACCGTTTGAAATGGTGAGGCTCATCCCTTTCATTATTCTTATCGGTGCACCTTAATTGTTCGCCTTGTCACTTATATCGAACTATTCATTTGGTTATCTTTATTATCGATATTTCAGTCCTTTTCCAATCTTTGTTGATTCTTCTTTATGTTGCCATTGCTAATTCTTATCTTGTCATCTTGAGCATCTTGATTCGATCATCTTTTCTAATCCTTATCGTGTCTCTTCATTTGACTCATTTTGTTCCTTGCGAGAATCCCAAGTCAAATGTCATTCAGTACCTTTTGAATTCTCTGGGCCAAACTGAACTATATATTGTTATGTGAGTAGTTTTTCATTTGAGAAGAATCTATCCGCGACATAGGAGTTGGAATTATCGTCTTATCTCATTCTACCGCGTCATGATTATGCGTAACGTATATGAAGTACTACCTCGATCATCTTCGTGAACCTGACTGCATATCTTAAGATCTTCAGAAATATCTAACGTACAAACGAAGACAAGTTTGCATACTCATCTAGATGAAGAAACAAGTGAATTCCATTATGGCGCGGCCAGAGTATAAAAAAGACGACTTGGGAGTTAGAGAAAAAGATACGTCAGAGTTTTGAAAACGCCAAACCTACTAGATAACATTTTCACACACTCGTTTTAATCAAGAAGGCTCCAGATTCTACAAGAAAATATTTTATGACGCACACAGAGTAAGGAAAAACGTTTCGAGAGCAAGAAAAGAAGATACGTCGGCGTTAACAGTACCACGCGAATCTCAAGAACGAATTTGGGGACCAAATTATTTTAAGGGGGGAGGATTGTAACGCCCCCAAAATTTCGAACGCTTTCGATTGGATTTTAATCCAAATTTAAGTGCTACATTTTATTTTCAAAGTTAAGCATTAATTTGAATTAAAATATACAAATTAATTAAATCTTCTGATTTTTAGAAGCTTTGAAATAATTAAAAATATAAAAGTTACTTTAATATGAGATCAAGACCTTCTTGAAAATTTCGGGCTTGGATGCACAAAAATCTTGTTTTTGGGGACAAAAATGTAAGATTTCAAAGCTTCGGGGGGCAAAGTGTAAATTTGCCCCAAGTTCCAGATTTTTTTGTAGGAGAGTAATCATTTTCTCTCCTTGTACACTCCAAGGGCTGCTAAGGCATGCCCTTGGATAGAGTAAACTCCTCTACCAATGTTTACATGCATTGGTGGATAAAATAATAAGTAAGCATTATGTCTCCCTCTATTCCCAATGTGTATATAATTATTATACACACTTAACATCAGATTTTTATCCTCTCCATAACCTCATTTACATACATATTATAGAGAATAAGAGAGAGAGAGAGAGAGAGAGAGAGAAGAGAGAACACACTAGAAAGAGAATTATTTTCGGATTCTCACTACACAGCCTCGGTTTTCCGATCATTCCGCCTTCGTCCACCGTTGGATCATGCCCAAATTTTGTATGGAGGTCCTACACACATGGGGCTACATATTGACCGTTCGGATCGTCGATTGGATCTCCCAAAGAGAGAGAGAGATGCAAGAGGAAACACATTTAGAAAGATAGTTTTCGGGTATACTCAACCCAGCCTCGGATTTTCGATCGTTCCGCCTTCGTCCACCGTTGGATCATGCCCAAATTTTGCGTGGAGGTTCTACACACATGGATCTATATATTGACCGTTCGGATCATCGTTTGGAACTCCCAAAGTGAATCGACAGCCATTGGAAAATGGTGAAAAGTAAGGATTTGAGGGCCTTTTTATGAACCACCACCGGAGCCGCCACCACTGCCACCGGAGCTGCCACCACCAACTTCGGAGTTCTGGAAATGAAGAGATTTCCACCCCTTTCGTTGATTTGGGTAAAAAGACATCTATGCATGTGTTCTTTAGTCTTTGTGATATTACTTTATTCTCTTTAAAATATATGTTGAAGAAGTTAGTTTGTCCTTGTGATAAGTTGTTGAGTTCATATGTTATATTTAGTGTGACTTGCTTTGGTTTTGTTTAAATATTACTTATATGTTTGGATCTTGATTTATTTTCGTAAAAAGTTATTGTTCATAATTTCCGAAACTTTGGGGGGTATTTTTGAAAGGTTTTAAAAGTTGAAGGGCTTAGGTTGCGATTCTTGTTGGGATTAAAAAGGGACTGAAAATATAAGTTTTTGTTTGATATTTGGTTAGGTTTACTTGAAAAGCATTTGTTTTAAAGTTTGTTCCGATATTTTGCAAAAATGGGAGTTTTTGAAACATTTGGGGTTATTTTTGTAAATCTGAAAATAAGGGGTTAAAGTTGCTGTTTTTACATGGTTCTTTTATAAACTCTTGATTAATTGATTTGAAGTAGTGTTTTATTCATTTAGTTATAAGATTGAAAATTTGTAAAATTTTCCGAAGAAAATTTATAATTAAAGAACTTTTTGTTTCTCAATGTTAGTTTGTGAAAGAAAAAAAAAATTATTAAAACTTATTGTTAATCTTAGTTTTATATTGAAATTATGCTTGAATTTTTTTAAATATTGCTTAAATGCTTGAATCTTGAATTATTTTTTTTAAGAAAGTTGATTTTTCTATGTTTTCAAAACTATGAGGGTATTTTCGAAAAGTTTTAAACTTGTGGGAATTTTAAATATTTGGTTTTTGAAGTAACAAGATACTTAATACTTTTGTTTGATTTTCAATATGAGTTTAGTTAAAAAATCTTTTGATTAAAAGTTTGTTGCAAATTTTCGAAAAAATGGATGTTCTTCAAAGTTTAGGGGCTGTTTTGTAAATCTGGAAAATGAAGGGAAAATTTTGCTATTTTGGCGCTGTTTTTGTAATTAGAATTTCGAGTTTTGAAAATAATAACTTTTAGTTGGAGTTTGATGTCGAATGTTCTTAGTTCTTGTGTGCGATGTGTTAGTTTAGGAAATCCTTGTGTAGAATTTTCATCGGTTATGTTTAAGTAAGGTTGTTAAATATATTCTAAGTCGTATACGTACTTGCTCAGGTTTTGGATACGCTTCATTTGTGGAGTATTAGTCGCTATACTAAGCGACAAAGGTGAGTGCTATGTGTTACTTGTGTGTAAGTCTAAATGTGCTAGTAGGTCGAGTCATAACTGTAACTTAGTTACTAAACAAACAAGCATGTGATGTATGATAACATAACGAACTCAGCTGCTAGGACAAGTTACACGTTGAACTATTGTTTATGTCTATGTGCTTATGAGTCATTGATATTGTATGTTGGACCGTTATTGAGTTGTTTACCGACTTCCTGCTACTGAACTGTTACTGTTACTGTTACTGTACTGTACTGTTTACTGTTACTGTGTGGGCCCCTATTTTGGTGTGTGGAATCATGGTTAACCCGGAAGGTAAGGGCCGGAGGGTTACCTCGATCCACCGTAGACCCGCTTCACGAACCAAGTGTGGAGGTTACACTTGGGGAGTGAATGTCAAACTCCTGGCATTTGACGTCAATGCGCACTGAAATGTAAGGTCGCACCTTACTTGGAGTGTTCGGTGGTGGTTTTCCTGACTGTGGATTGGAGGGTAAGAGGAGGACGGCATCAACAAATGTTGGTTACTTGTTTAACGTGCTTAAATTGTTATAGCATATGTTCATTACTGTACTGTTGTATATGCTCATGTATATTATGTTGCATCCACGCACATGTGCACTATAGCCTCACTAAGTTGGACGATCAACTTATGCATTCCATGTTTCAATCTTTTCAGCTACAGGTGTTTGGGGTAAACGATAGTTCATGTTGCGGTTAGGTCATCCCGGTTGCGATCCCACCCTAGTTCCAGAGAGTGATTGAACTTTTGTTTAAATTCTTATTTGATTTTAAGATTTTCGTTTGAACTCATATTTTAAATCTCCTATAATGTCTAAGTTGATTTTTTTTTTATATCTTGCTAAATGTTTTGGTATTTTAGTTAATTTTGTAAAATGTGAATGTCTAGAAAATGATTTCTAATTTTATCAAAAATATTAATCTTAATCTTCTCGTATTTCTTTTGAGTCCCAGAAGTTGTTTCACCATGTCATGTCATCCGTTAAAATTTGTTTAATTACTTTCGCTTTAAACTTAGTAATCGAAATTGTTTTTATTTCGTTTTAAACCGCTTCCGCTGAAAATCTTTAATTCTCGATTTTAATTTATCGTCCTTTTAAAGGTTTCGATATTCTAACTCTTTTTCAAAATAATAATAACTTTTCGACCGTTATCCGACGGACCCGCGTAGTCGGGCCGTTACAAAATGCACCCTGTTGATCCGAGACTGTCTTCAGTCATTTGCCATTAATACCCTTCTCTTGCAGCATTTATTACTTCTAGTGCATTTATTACCGTTGGGCAGACTTCTTGTTCTCTTCCACTCCGCTGATCGAAGTTACCCTTCTGATAGATACTTTGCTGATCAAACTTGTACTAATCTGATTTGAGCCAGCTGATAACCTACCCTTCTGATTTCGAATTCAGCATAAGATCAGTAGTCTTCTGAACCTTGAACTTTTGACCCTATTGATAGTCTTCTTACTTGGTCAAAATTCTTCTAAGGGATCTAAACATTCTTTACTTAGCTGATTTTGATGTTTTGGAAATCATCAAAACCTCCCTCAAATCCTGCACTCTATCTTCATCTTCATCCAACAGTTGTATTTCTTTTCTTGTTTATTGTATTTTCTATTATGTATGAATTTTAGTTTCTTGATTATTTACTCTCTTTAATTTAATATTTAAATATTATTATTAATTTAATTATATTAGTAAAATAATCATTAGTATTATTAATATTAATATTGAAAAACTAAAATTATAGGTTAGAGTAGACATTGTTTCAAATGGAATTAATTTCGTTTTGAAGCCCTTTCATTGGAGACGACCAGGCAGGGCTTGGGGGGAGCCTCGGAGCTCCTCCTGTCGGAACCCGGTGTAACTATTGGAGATGCCCTAATAGATTCAACGAGCTAAAGTAATATCTTAGATATATATGGATGGGATTATTGCATTTTTTTTAATCACAACTATAGCTAGTTGGTGTTTGTACTCTATTCTGTTTTTTTTTTTTGGCTAGCATATTTGGTGAATTTGAATGCGAGTTATGAACCTATTCCAAAATTGGCCCAAAATCTCCCATGTCAGGGCCAATTTTCGTGTCACACGGCCCCCACATAGGGGATTTCTGGTCCATTATAGAATTGAATCTAAATTGGCACAAAAATTGCAATCAATGTTGAAGTTGTGACAAAAAATGTGCTAGTCCAAAAAGATACTGGGTAGAAACTCCAGTGAGCTATAGTTGTGGCACAATAAATACAATAATACCAATGTAAATCTATATGGTAATATTTTTTGACTAGTTTATTTTTTCACCTTTTATTGGATAAAAATACAATATTTTTTTGTTATCATCTAATTTTCATTTTATCAAAACATAGAAAATTTATCAAGTTTGTTATTAGAATTATATCTAGCACCTCCAATCAAAACTCTCTAGTTCATTCCTGGTCAACAATGGCATTATCAATCTTAATAAATAACATTAATTACATTTTCTACTTAAGTAGATTAAAAAAAATAAAAATCACCCCAGCAAGAATTAGACAAAGAAAAATGGAAAAATAAAGGTTAAGCGCTATTTGGCTCTAATTCAATAAATCAAACGAACTTCTTTCTGGAACTGGAATTTGTTTCTTTAGACTTCGGTGATTAATAAGATATATTTTTTTTTTATATACACTGGTACACATTAATATGGCTATGGAATAATATGGAAATTATTGTATTTTTTGTGTCATAATTATAGCTCCTTGGTCTTTCTACCCCATATATTTTTTAGTCTAGCATATTAGGTTCCAAAACTTCAACAACAATGGCAATTTTGGTGTTAATTGAGGCTCATTCCAAAATTTGCCCAAAATCCCCCAAGTGTTGGCCACTTGAAATGAAAATTGACCCGTACATGGGGGATTTCGGGCCAATTTTGGGATTGAGCCTCAATTGACACCATAAATTGTCACTGATATTGAAGTTGTGATACCAAATATGTCAGTCAGAAAAGATATGGGGGTAGAACGCCAATGCACTATAGTTGTGGCACCAAAAATAGGGATACACATGCCATTCCAAGGTTTTGAATGACATATTATTTGACAATCTGATTCATTGGAATCAAATAATATTATTTGGGTAGATTTTTTGAATTTTGAATAAGGAAATGTATTCTTACAAATCAAGAATCTTATCATTAAAACATGGGAATGTTAAATCAAACTTTTCTATGATATTATTATCCCTTCCCGGGGATTTAGTACTAAAAATAAAAGAGATATTATTACTCATATATTCTTTCTTATGATAGTTTTATTTTCTCACTACCTAATACATATTTTCTCTCCCATAGACATTGTTTTCTTGTTTCTTGCATTCTTTTTCTTCTCCAACTACTTAAATCATATATATTCAATTCTCACATTCATTTATCTGCTAGTTGAATATATTTAAATATGAATAGATTTGAAATAATGCATATAGTTTATACGCTATATTTATGGGCCTAAATCCAAAGCTTTCGCTTCATACACATTCATTTTCAAATTGTAAGCTTAATTTTATTTTTGCTTTTGAAAGTGTATCTTATTTATAAGATTTAGCACACATCATTTCTTGTGATAGTTACATTCTAGGATTATTATGAAATATGCTTGTCAATTGGATCCTGTGAGCCGAGGCTTTAATTGCTCAAACTCAAATATCGTTGGGCTTCATGTCTATAGACTAAAACTCAAATGTCATCGGGCTTCATATTTATGGGCTCAAATTCGGCTCATGTAATTTTTCGGGCTTCAGATTTATATCGGGCTCATATGGGTTTGCTCACTCTAGCAAATTTTAGTTAACAAATAAAAATCCACGCATTCTTTAAATGCAATATATAGAGTATTTTATTTATTGCACATAATAAACACATTTTATACTTGTAATCAATAACATAAAACACTAAATAAATTTGCAAAGTGCCATGACTCCCAATTTTTTCACCATTTATTTTTATTTTTCATTTTTTTATTTTTGTTGATTATTTTCTTTTTGACCTGCGGAAACTTTAGTTATAATTCATATATATGGTGGATTATTTGTAATAATTAGTATACTTATAACAATAGTACCAATAATTTATAGTATGTAAGATAATAATATATCTGGGCCTTATTCGGACTTGTAAGGCTCAAGCTCGACTCATAAATTAATCGATTTTAGTATAAAGGCTCAAACTCAGTCCGTCTCACAATTATTCGAGTTTGGGTCAAATTTAATCGGGCCGAGTCATCGAGCTTCGGATAGGCCCGACTCAATTGACAGTCCTACATAATCATAATCAGACTTCATTTCAAATTATTTGAATTTTATTTAATCATATCTAATATTATTTAATGAACAACTAAAATTTTAACTTTGTTATGTAGATAAAATTATTTATTTAATAAATGAATAGTATTTTGAAGTTTTTGGGTGGAAGATGGGATGTGTAAAAGTATCTCCAAATTTGGAGAAGATGATCTTATCCAGTTTGATGTTGCTTATGTTAACTACATTTTGTAATAATGGTATATGAGTATAAAAATTTATATTTTAACTATGTATTTATTGATTTTTAACAAGTAATATTCATTTTTTCTCAATGTGCATTTATTATACTCCTATAATTATATTTATCACACATATGATATTTGTTTGCTGAAAAATGATTTACAAAATTAAGAAAATATTTAAAACTAACTATATCAGAAAATTTAGTGTGTTTGTCATTTTAGCTATGTAGAAAATGATAGTTGGAAAAAATTAAAACTTATATTAATTAATACTTTTGTATTTTCAAAAATACATAAAAAAAATATTTATTACAATTTTTTTTATAATAGAGGACCCCAAATTTACTTTTCCCAAGGACCCAAAAATACCTATGTCGGCCAGGTGTGAACTGCAAGATAATTCAAGCCAAAAAGCAAACTTCCAGCTAGAATTGAAAGTCAAATCTATCTTGGGTGGTCCTATCTAGGCGAAAAATTCAATAAAACTATTTGATATAGGGTTTTTGACATTTTACATCCTGAAATTATAGTATTTTTGGCATTTTATACCTTAAATTAAAAGTTTTTGCACTTTGCATCCTAATATTTGTTGTCTTGAGAAAATTTAATTTATTTGGCACTTTGCATCCTAATGTTTATACCTTAAATATAATTTATTTGGCACTTTGCATCCTAATGTTTGTTGTCTTGAGAAAATTTATTGATAGAAGGGTAGAATATTTATTTTCAATTTTATTTTCACTTTGCACGTTGGTAATGTAGATTTGCACCCTTAAAACGTAGAATGTTGGCATTTTGCACCCTAAAATTATAAAATATTAGCATTTTTACCCCAATTTAATTTTTTTGACACTCTGCACCCTATAAATATAATTTTTATGACATTTTGCATCCTAATGTATTTTTCTTAAAAAAAAAGACTCATGAATGTCGGCGATGTAGAGATAAAATGGTCATTTCTATGCACAAGAATCATAAACTTGTTATTCTAAATTTATTTTACTTTACAATAACTTATTTTAATATTTTCTCTCTGTAAAATTTAGATTAAAAGAAAGACATTGTCTTCATTTTATTTTCAAGTATCCTCAAGATTATTTACGTTATATCTAAAATAGACATTTACATATCTAAACATATTATTATATTGCATGTTATTTACATAATTTAGATTATCATATTAAGTCGGGGTTGAAAATGTCAGAAATTATATTTTTTGGGTGCAAAGTGCCAATATTCTATTTTCAGAGTGCAAAGTGTCAAAATCTATACTTTTAGTGTTTAAAATGCCAAAAATATTCGAAAATAACTATTATACTCTTCAATCAATTAATTTTTTCTTCAAAACATACTCTAGGATGCAAAGTGCCAACTAAATTGTAATTTCAGGATTCAAAGTGCCAAAACTTTTAAGTTAGAGTGCAAAGTGCCAAAATCCTATAATTCCAGGATCAAAGTGCCAAAAGCCCAATATGAACTTGTCTAATATAAAATCGCTTGAGCTGGGTTCATTATACAAATCAAAGAAATTTTAATAAAATTTTTCGTTCAATAATTTTTGAAACTTTGTTTGAGTTCTACTCGATAAACTAAAACTTGAAAAATCATATGTAAAAATATCAAAAACACAATTTGAACACATTTTGGTAACAAATCAAAATTAAACATAATTTCAGACTCAATACTTAATTCAAACCAAACTAGAACAATAGGACGTTTGATATTACACTTCTAGTTTACGCTCCTTAATCTACCTATTTCAAAATTCTCTTACTTATTTTCTTTAATTTTTCTAAATAAGTTTACAGTACTTGTCAAATGAATATATAGAATTCAACCAAACCCGATTCCATAAGGAAATTACTCTTATATGAAATATACAGTTGATCCTTAAAAAAAAAAAAATCTCTTGGCATTTCGTTTGGGAACTTTGCTTTTGACATCAAGGTTTAGATTTTATTCGAAATACTGGAAGTTATTATTATTTTTTAATTAAAATTCATTATGAAGTTACATTTTAATAGGCATAATGAGGTTTTAAGAATTTTTTTTTTTATTGAAGCAAACATATTTTAGATATAAAAAAAGACTATAATACTTTTTTTATCCTAATATATCAATATTTCATTAAACAGTTTTGGCAAGTCCTCATTAGAGCTTATAAGGGTTGCAGACTGCAGTCCTATTGTGCCTGTTTGGTTAGATTTTGGTTTTAAAAAAATTGATATAGGTGGTTTGATATTTTTAAAATCTTATTTAGATTGAGTTTGAATGAATTTTAATTTTTAGAAAAATTTAAACTTCATTTGAGTTTGAATGTTGAATATTAAAGATAAAAAGTAAATAGTAAATATCAAATCAATGTCTTTTATCGAGAAAAAATAGGTGAAATATATCAAATCATTATATTTTATAGATATAAAGTTAATTATACTTAAATATAAATATTGATCCCTCTTAAGTTTTTTGTGGCAAATTTACCCCTCTTATCAATGTAGTGTAACACATTAGGCCCTCTTAGATATAAAATACATCAACTTTCGTCCACTTTAGAATATATTTTGAATTTAAGTGATATATTTTGTATTTAAGAGGAACTAATGTGGTACACTATATTGATAAGAGAACAAATTTGATACAAAAAATTTAAGAGAGACGAATGTGATATATTACATTGATATATGGAGCCAATCAACCATAAAAAATATGAAAGGAACGAAAGTACAAAAATTAATTCATAAGGGATCAAAAGCGCGATTTACTCTAATCATAATCAGACTTTTCGATAAGTCAAAAACCTTATCAATTGGTCCCATTAGAAAGTGGGCCAGTGGCACCTTTATGATATGTGGTCTCTAATAATCAAAAACTCGGCCATCTAGATTACATGCAAGGGAACCCAATTCATTTTCTCAGCTCTTAATAAACCCAATTCATTTTCCTAGTTCTCAATAAATCCAGTTCAAATCTCTTTCAAATTTCCCAAAGTTCACATAAAATGGGAAAATTGGCTACATCAAATTTGATTTTATTGGGGGCACTTTACCTCATGATTACACAAATATGGCTTATTTCTTCTTTCAACATGTCCACCGACGAGTCCTCTCTTTTAGCTCTCAAAGCTCAAATAACTCATGACCCAAACAACATTATAGTTATGAACTGGACAAAAGGAATCTCTTTTTGTACTTGGATTGGAGTCACTTGCAGTCGAAGGCGCCCTAGAGTCACAGGTTTGAATCTTTTCAAAATGGGTTTACAAGGCACAATTGCAAATGAAATTGGAAACCTCTCTTCTCTAAAACACTTAAACATCAATAACAATAGCTTCATCGGCCAAATCCCTTATGAAATCGGAAATCTGAGAAGACTACGTGAAATAAATATCAGGTATAATCAACTTAATGGTCAAATACCATTGAGTATTGGATTATTAACCAATCTTGAAATGTTGGATCTTGCGGGAAATAATCTGATTGGGACTATTCCTTGGAGCATATTCAACCTTTCTTCTTTGGAAGGAATTAGTCTTTACGAAAACCAGCTCTCGGGTACTCTTCCCCCAAGCATTTGCCATCATTTAGCAAAGCTGAAAAGTTTAATCCTTACGAAAAATCAATTAGGTGGGAATATTCCGCCGAGTTTATCCACATGTGCGGAGCTAAATGAAATTTCTTTGAGTTACAACAATTTCATTGGAAACATTCCAACGCAGATTGGGAACTTGTCACAGCTCCAGTATCTTTCTTTAGGAGTAAATAATTTGACAGGTAAATTTTCATGATCCCATATATCCATAATCAATGAATTGTTACATGTGGATACCTCTTGAATGAATGTTTTATTAGAAAATTTGCTCTGCTTAGGACTTAGGAGTGGCAAATGGATCAACCAAACCGAATTTGGATTGGATCCTTGCTATTCAGACCTCAAAGGATCCAATATTATTACTTAATTATTAGAAGCTAATTTAAGAGAGCTGTGACTTCTTATCTTCATTTTTGTCTTTCAATGTGCTGTAGTAGGAGTTTAGAGACTGTATTTTAATACTCAAATTAGGAGACACATGTTAACTATATGCCTAATTATACTTCTTGAGTTAATATTTGTCTACTTCGTCCAATAGATATGATTTCATACGCATAATTGGGAAAAAAAATCATAAATGATATATAAACATTTTTATTTTCACACACACATATATATATGTATGTATATATATGTATATGTATATATACATACATATATATATATATACTAGCTTTAGCCCCGTGCTATGCACGGTTTATACATAATGTTTTCGAATTATATATTTCGATCAAAATCAATTTAAGAAAAAAGATATATTATTTACTTTCTAAGTCAATTGACATTAAACGTTCACACTCAATTAAAACAGCCGAAGACACAAAAATGCAACAATTTTGTTTTAATAAATCTATGATATTGAATGAAAGTTGATGAACATAGATCAAGCATGAGCAAATCTATATATTGATTTTTTTACATGTTTGGAAAGCTATTTTTTATTTTTCATTTCTAAGTCACTAAATTAATCAAACAATAAATGTGTAATATGTCGATAAAAATAAAGAGCTTCACCGAACTACATCAAAAAATTAGAAAAGAAATGAGCTAGGTTTATATATATATATATATATATATATATATATATATATATAATTTTTTTCTTCATAATGATGTATTGTTTGATATCTATATATCAAATTGCAAAATTTTAATATTAATTTACAATGATTGATAAAATGTGATCACATGATCACCAACTTTATTACTTAAATCTTATCGATATTTATGTAAACGTATATTAACTTTTAAAATTAGTACAACTCTATAACAGTGGTTAAGCAAAATATAAATTAAAACTACTTAGATCATGATACATTTAAACATTTAAATGATGATAAGATTTTAATCAATTCTCAAGAAAAAAATCAATATTAATATTTACATTCTAATTTAAAATCATAAAATTTTCTTTATGAAGCATCAAGACCCATCATGTTCATGAGTAGTAGCTATGAGTATGAATCATTTAAATTTATTAATCGGTTAATTAGCTCAATTTAGAATATGTAGGTAATCACTATAATAAATACTATCATATATATGTTCTGAATGGGCTACAATTTCATTTTCTTTGTATGTTTAGACCAATTAATATTATAATCTTCTAAGAACTTTTATTTTTATTTTTATAGGAAAAATTCAATAAAAGAATGTTTTTCAAAGCAATATTTCAAGTAGAAACTATTATATATTTTTGTTGATGACTGACAAATAGAAACATCATTGGCATGCAAAAGGTTGTAAACTGTTTTGTCCATATTTACTCATATTACATACGATTCACATACTAAAAAAATTAGGCAAGAAAGCCCTAAAAATGTAAGAAGAATTAAAATGAGCCAAATATTTGAATTTTTTAATACTATGAGAAAAACTAATAATAGAATCTAATGAAAAAATAAGAAACATAGAAAGCGTTCACAATGAAAAGGTTAAAATATGGGCACGTAATAAATTCAGAAGTAAACTCAAAAAAATAGAAAATATGTTTTTTTTTTTGAAAAAAAAATGAATAAGTAAAACTACAATATTAGGACTAAATAAGAAGCTTAATATAAGTAAAGATATAAAGAAAAAAAACAAAAGGTTAGTAAACATATCACACATATATAGACATGCACATATAACAAATCACCCATCATCTAACAAACCACATAAGATTAATTATGTTAAGCAAAATCATATTTTTTATTTATTTATTAAATTGTATATTTACAACTCTGATCGAATAGTGCATTTGGTATATATCACCCCCAATATGGTGTCTCCAATATGTGTCATCTAATTAATAACCTCATAATAGTATGTTATGTTCAGTAAATCATATTCAAATTAAGTGAAAAGAATTATTAATAGACAAAAATAAATATTAACAAACCATAAACTTAAAAATGAGACTTCATGTAGCAAAACCATCGAATGTGAAATTAAAAATAACTTCAAAATCGCCCTGCAACAAAGACATATAACAAACCTTGTTAGATTCTTAATTTGAACAATCGAATCAATAGAATGAAGAAAATTAACATTGGACAATTCACACTAATACTCTAAGTTTTGTAAAATAGGATTCTTACATATATATATAAGACGTCTTATATAAGAAGTACAATTTCTTACAGTAGTAATAGCTAAATTTAAGGGAACAATTAAGTAAAATAAATTGATTTAATTGGCTGATTTTTAGGAAATTATAAAATTTAAAGCTGAAATTATTTTTTGACTTTAATTAGTTGAGATGTAAACATATTGACAGCCAAAATTAAAGTTTCAAAACTTTTTTTAACGTCTAATTAGCCTAATGATTCTAGCCTGAGTAATGATGATTAATGATGATTCATTTCAGAAAGAGTTATTTTGGAAAAGAATAGTAATTTACATCCATAAATTACTTATATAATAAACTTCATTACATTAGTATTTAGAGAATACCAATAATAGAATTTTGTAGGATTAAAAAAAAATCAAAACTCTAGAAAAATAGAATTTTGGTCAAAACAACCAATTGGGGTCAACACCCACCCTTCAAATATATATATTGATTTTTTTACATGTTTGGAAAGCTATTTTTTATTTTTCATTTCTAAGTCACTAAATCAATCAAACAATAAATGTGTAATATGTCGATAAAAATAAAGAGCTTCACCGAACTACATCAAAAAATTAGAAAAGAAATGAGCTAGGTTTATATATATATATATATAATTTTTTTTCTTCATAATGATGTTGTTTGATATGTATATATCAAATTGCAAAATTTTAATATTAATTTACAATGATTGATAAAATGTGATCACATGATCACCAACTTTATTACTTAAATCTTATAAATATTTATGTAGACGTATATTAACTTTTAAAATTAATACAACTCTATAACAGTGGTTAAGCAAAATATAAATTAAAACTACTTAGATCATGATACATTTAAACATTTAAATGATGATAAGATTTTAATCAATTCTCAAGAAAAAAATCAATATTAATATTTACATTCTAATTTAAAATCATAAAATTTTCTTTATGAAGCATCAAGACCCATCATGTTCATGAGTAGTAGCTATGAGTATGAATCATTTGAATTTATTAATCGGTTAATTAGCTCAATTTAGAATATGTAGGTAATCACTATAATAAATACTATCATATATATGTTTTGAATGGGCTACAATTTCATTTTCTTTGTATGTTTAGACCAATTAATATTATAATCTTCTAAGAACTTTTATTTTTATTTTTATAGGAAAAATTCAATAAAAGAATGTTTTTCAAAGCAATATTTCAAGTAGAAACTATTATGTATTTTTGTTGATGACTGACAAATAGAAACATCATTGGCATGCAAAAGGTTGTAAACTGTTTTGTCCATATTTACTCATATTACATACGATTCACATACTAAAAAAATTAGGCAAGAAAGCCCTAAAAATGTAAGAAGAATTCAAATGAGCCAAATATTTGAATTTTTTAATACTATGAGAAAAACTAATAATAGAATCTAATGAAAAAAGAAGAAACATAGAAAGTGTTCACAATGAAAAGGTTAAAATATGGGCACGTAATAAATTCAGAAGTAAACTCAAAAAAATAGAAAATATGATTTTTTTTGAAAAAAAAATGAATAAGTAAAACTACAATATTAGGACTAAATAAGAAGCTTAAATATAAGTAAAGATATAAAGAAAAAAAAACAAAAGGTTAGTAAACATATCACACATATATAGACATGCACATATAACAAATCACCCATCATCTAACAAACCACATAAGATTAATTATGTTAAGCAAAATCATATTTTTTATTTATTTATTAAATTGTATATTTACAACTCTGATCGAATAGTGCATTTGGTATATATCACCCCCAATATGGTGTCTCCAATATGTGTCATCTAATTAATAACCACATAATAGTATGTTATGTTCAGTAAATCATATTCAAATTAAGTGAAAAGAATTATTAATAGACAAAAATAAATATTAACAAACCATAAACTTAAAAATGAGACTTCATGTAGCAAAACCATCGAATGTGAAATTAAAAATAACTTCAAAATCGCCCTGCAACAAAGACATATAACAAACCTTGTTAGATTCTTAATTTGAACAATCGAATCAATAGAATGAAGAAAATTAACATTGGACAATTCACACTAATACTCAAAGTTTTGTAAAATAGGATTCTTACATATATATATAAGACGTCTTATATAAGAAGTACAATTTCTTACAGTAGTAATAGCTAAATTTAAGGGAACAATTAAGTAAAATAAATTGATTTAATTGGCTGATTTTTAGGAAATTATAAAATTTAAAGCTGAAATTATTTTTTGACTTTAATTAGTTGAGATGTAAACATATTGACAGCCAAAATTAAAGTTTCAAAACTATTTTTAACGTCTAATTAGCCTAATGATTCTAGCCTGAGTAATGATGATTAATGATGATTCATTTCAGAAAGAGTTATTTTGGAAAAGAATAGTAATTTACATCCATAAATTACTTATATAATTAACTTCATTACATTAGTATTTAGAGAATACCAATAATAAAATTTTGTAGGATTAAAAAAAATCAAAACTCTAGAAAAATAGAATTTTGGTCAGAACAACCAATTGGGGTCAACACCCACCCTTCAAATATATATATGTATTAGATGTATACATAGATGTAATGTGTGTATATAGTTATATGATATGTAATAGTAATAAACAATAACTATATACACACATTGCATCTATTCTTGTTGTTTTAAAATTGTGCAAACTAAGATCATGAAGTCATAAAAAGAAATATTCCCTCTGACCAAAATTATTTATCGTTGTACATGTTTTCACATATATTAAGCTAACTAATAAATAGCCTCAATTTTTGAAAAAATAAATAAATTATATATCTAAAATATCCTTATTCTCAATTTATCTCAGCAAATATTTACACATTATTCAAGTTTTACACACTTTCTTTTAGGGACAAATAAGAAAATATGTAAATAATATTTTATTGAAATCCTAGAGCGAGTATTAAAATTTGGGACAGAGGGAGTATGAAGTCCCTTAAAGATATTCCAAATAAAATTTGACACTATGTTATTTTAATTGATGGATTTTGACATGTGATATTCTTTATAGGTACTATTCCTATATCAGTCACCAATATGTCAAATTTAAAGGTATTCGACCTGTCTTGGAATAATTTTCATGGGAAAGTTTCATCAGAAATGGGACGTCTATCGAGCTTAACATGGTTAACCTTTGCGGGAAATAAGTTAGATGGGGACATACCACAATCCATTTTCAATCTCTCGAAACTAGTATGGCTTGGACTTGCAAATAATGAACTATCTGGCAATCTTCCATTCTCCATTGGCAAAGGGCTTCCACGTCTTGCATGCCTCCATCTAGGGGTCAATCGATTTAGTGGAAGGATTCCTGAATCCATCTCAAATCTCTCAAAACTCAGTCGCCTTGATATTGGACACAACTTGTTAAGCGGACACATACCAATTACTCTTGGGAACTTACAAGAACTCCAATATCTAAGATTGGGAGAAAATCAATTCACAAATAATCTATCAACGCCTGAACAAGATTTTCTTACTCCCCTGACAAAGTGTAATATGAGCAGCTGCAACTTGTTGTGGTTAGGACTTGGAGGTAATGTCTTGAATGGAGTAATTCCATGGAGTTTGGGGAGGTTAAGGGGCTTGCAAAGATTAGAAATCAATAACAATAAGCTGCAGGGCTCCATTCCCAATAGCTTTTGTGATCTGAAAAGATTGTATTATCTAAGTTTATTGGGAAATAATTTGTATGGGCAGTTACCAAGCTGTTTAGGAGACCTTATTTCATTGCGAGAAATATATTTGGGTGACAACGCTTTCAATTCCATTCCAACAAACTTCTGGTCCAATGAACTCATTCAAAAGATATATTTGGATAACAACTTATTTGACGGTCCCATGCCTCCAGAAATTGGTAATATGAAGAGTGCGACGGAGATAAGTTTATCTAAGAACCAATTTTCTGGAGGTATTCCAAGTTCTATCGAGCAACTTCAGTTTCTAACTTATATTGATTTATCAAATAACAAGCTAGATGGCCAAATAATTCAATCTTTTGATTCCTTGAAGGAATTGGAACATTTAGACATATCTCACAACAATATCTCTAGTTCAATTCCTCCATCATTTGAGAGCCTTGCAAATCTTAGGTACTTCAATGTTTCGTTCAATAAGCTTAGTGGGGAAATTCCAGATGGAGGTCCATTCAGAAAATTCACAGCAGATTTCTTCATAGACAACAAGGGCTTGTGTGGAGCTCCTCGGTTCAAAGTTGAGGTTTGTAAAAAGAATCAGCACAAGCCATTAGTAAACAACAGAGTTTTAAGATATACACTTCCATCAATAGCCATATTAATTGTTGCAATCACTCTCGTATTCATATTTACGAGGAATCGAAGGGTAGCATCATCATTTTCACCGTTGTTAAATACGCCTCTTCACTTAGCACATGAAAGGATCTCATATTCAGAAATAGTTCGTGCCACAAACAACTTTGATGAGAAAAATTTGATAGGGAGAGGTGGCCTTGCCTTGGTTTACAAGGGGGTGTTTTCTGATAAGTTGATCGCTGCTGTGAAGGTTTTCAATTTAGACGTGAAAAGTTCATTTAAGAGTTTTGACATAGAGTGCCAGATAATGCGCAATATTCGTCACAAAAATCTCGTGAAGGTTATCACTAGTTGCTCTAACTCAGATTTTAGGGCTTTGGTGATGGAATATATGCCTAATGGGAATCTTGAAAAGTGGCTCCACTATCCCAGTTCCCGTTCAAATATTGGTCAAAGATTGGGGATAATGATAGATGTAGCATCTGCACTGGAGTACCTACATCAAGATTGTTCATCTTCTATTGTCCATTGTGACATAAAACCCAACAACATCCTCTTAGACGAAGATATGATTGCACGTGTAAGCGACTTTGGCATTTCCAAGCTATTGATGGAAGACCAGCATACGCCTCAAACCAGGACATTGGGTACCATCGGGTACATGGCACCAGGTAAGTCATTCGCTCTAGTTATATCAATATACAAGTACAATTTATGTTCTTTGATTATAATTTTAGTGAATACAATGTAACATCTCAATTTTGCTCAATTAACTTTCCAATTTTGTAGAGTACGGATCAGCAGGATTAGTCACGACAATGGTGGATACTTACAGCTTTGGGATTTTGTTGATGGAAATGTTTACAAGGAAGAGTCCGACAGATGAGATGTTTTTTGGAGAGTTAACTATGAGAAGATGGGTGTCTGAATCATATCCCAATTATATAATGCAGATAATTGATCCTGAGCTATTGAAAAAAGAAGACGAAAGAGCCATCAGTCTTACACATCTAAAGAGTTTGACATTAATTGTAGGACTAGCTCTAGAATGCACTGCAGATGTACCTGAGGAAAGACTTGATATGAAAGTTGTTCTAAAGAGGCTGAAAGTTATCAAAACTGAACTGACAAAGGTATGAGGTCATAAATAATGGCAATTAAAAAATGAAAATTGTCTATTTGTAAACACGATTTTTCTATTCTACTCATATCATGTAGTATAATTTTAAGTAGCACTGGCCATCTTCATATGCCACACTTAATAAAGTTTTCTTAATTATTAAAATACAACTCATGATTTGACATTATGATATTGATACCAAAAGTTCATTGGAAACTCAGATTGGTCGCATTCAACTAAGCTCACAATTAACATGAGGTTTTTTTATGTAAACTCCATATGATATGTATAATAGGCAATTTCTTTGTTTTCTAGTAGTGAGAGGGAGACAATGTGCTTCTTGTCATTTTTCTTATCACATGTATTTAAATTGCCTATTTAGGATATCACAGAGAGATATTGTACCCTTTTATTTACCACAGGGAGTTAAACTGCCAATTTAAAATAACACAGGGAGTGAATTTGCTATTCACTCTTAACAGATGTTATACTACTAATTTACCTCCCCTGAAAGTGATATGAACAAATCAGAGGACCCATTAAAAATTTGAGTATGCTTTATTCACACATGTGAATAGATTATTGTATATTAAAGCAAGCAATTAAACAAGCAGCTCGAGATAACAACTCGATAATAGTAAATTTTTAGAACTATATCTACATGTTTTTGAAGTATTTCATAACACTTAGCAATAATTAACGAAAGATTCGCTCCACACAATTCAAGTTTTTATTTATTTATGAAATACGAGGGACCTACAGATGATCAAAAGCACTGATAAATTATTGAGTGAATTTTTAAAATGACCTTTTGAAACGTTTAATTTGGAAAACTAACGTTCACCAAAATCTGTTTTGACACCTTATTTTTCAATTTGCATTTCAGTACTCTTTAATTCTAATTATTGTTCGTTACTTGGCTCTGTTACCAAAAATTATCATAGGCAGCGGATATTTGTTATTGGGGATGATTACATATTATAATTAATTTCTCGCTTCTTTTATTCTTTTTTCTATAATTTCTTTATTTATTTTATACATTTTAGTACTAATAGATGTTGTTCTTAAATATTCTAATATTTCTTTGAAATGTTTAATAAAATTTGATATTTCTTTGCACTTATTTTTAAGATTGTTATTTATAATTTTTCTTTTAAAAATTTGCTTAAGTCTGATACTTCTTTTTCCAATCTTGTATATTAACTTTCTTCTTTCATAGACTTTCTAGGTTTTTCTAGTACTAATTATTTTACATGAGGTTGTCTGAATGAGACTGATATTTTTAATTTGATTATTAGTTTCTTCCAATGTTATTTCTCTCATATGTAATTTATTTAATTGGGTTATTCCTTCAAACCATTTGTCTAAATAAATTGATTTCTGATCTAAAAAATTTGTACTATGATGATTGTTTGTTCATGCATATTCAACCATATATGTTAAACTAAACGGTTGATCTCATTCTTCAATTAATTCTTTTCGAGCAAATTTATATCCTAAATAAATATTATTATCTAAATTCTTTGTTGATAATGGAATTGCATATTTAATTCCTATACTTCTTTTACAAAAAATATTGACATTACGGCCTAAAATTAGAGTTATTTGGAGCTCTTTTATCTGGGATTTCTATTTAGTGATGATACCGCATTGTTAAACTCCGTTGCACCTAAACCATGATCTTTCTCTCTGTGTGGCATGAAATGCACTATTTTTTAACCTCTAGGTAATTGCTATAAAAAATTCTGAAGTAAAAGAAGAAAAAAAGAAAGGGGTGAAATTTTTATCTTGTAATAAAAAAAATCAATTTTGTTTAAAGATTTCGAACAATTTTTCGTGTAATTGACTAATTCATTATTTTTCTTTTGAGACTTGTTTTGATATTGTTTTTTTCATATGAGACTTGTTTTAAATCATTTACGAAGCACTTCGAGTGAATTTAGACATCTTTTGTGATCTTTTCTATTGATTTTCTCTTTGGAATATTAGAATGTTAATTCATTGACTATGATGCTAATTTATTTTATTTTTGTATAAACTATATATTTTTTTTGTTATTTAATATAAGTATCTATGCCTTGTCGTATCTTGAAGATTTCTTAGAAAATGAATCGCCGAATCCAAATCGTGTTGAATCCGAGTCGCCGAGTTAGTGTATGTACAACATAGTGCTTATGTTTAATAGGTATCCATGTCGTGTCGTATCTTGAGATTTTTTAAAAATCGAGTCGCCGAATAATCTGGTCAAGTAGATGGGTAATTCTGAACAATAGTAATTTCTGATTATTACAATGAATTATAAGGAGTGTGACATATGGTTGGAAAGCCAAAGAAGTCTAGTTTTCAGAAAAATAAGCGGTTTACAAAAAGAAGGTATGTGTAAAGAGTTATGACCATTTTACTAAAGGTTGTCGGACTGCACACTGGAAACAACACTCCTTATGTCTTTTGGTATTTCTATGTGTTTTACTTGGTTTATTGACCTATTTTCGAAATATTATTATTTTTATCAGATGTTAAGGTCATGTTCTTTGATTTTTATGAGTCAAAGTCAATGTTATCTATTTTCTAGAATATTAAAATGAAGAGTCATTCAACATGTAATTTCCTATGTTTTGGAGGAATGTTCCAAAACTCTTATATAAACCCCTTTCAATGAAAAAATCAAATAAATGAATTTAAGTTAAAAATAATATTTGTTTGCAAGTGTTCGTGCATTAAGAGTGACTGAATGAGTGATTCCTCTTTTACAAGTTAGTGACTTGGTCGCGTCGAGTGATTCCGCGATTAATAGCGTTGAGTGAGTTCGCTACCGCCGGTTGAATGATTCCCGGTCCTTATCCCTTCATTTCCTTTTCGTTGGGTTTCAGCCTGCATCACAAGGTATATTAAAACTTTATTTAGAGGCATGCAAATATTATACCATTAATATCTAAATCTATCAAATTGAACTATATCTATACTCGACTGGAACTCGTTGGATAAAAGCTTGTTTGAGCTCGGTTCGTCAAATAAATCAAACAAGCCTGAATAAGATTTTTCGTTTGATAACTTTTGAAGCTTGGCTCGAGCTTGACTCGATAAACTAAACATTGAAAAAAACAAGTATGAAATACTAAGTTACTCGATATTCAGCTCGACCTCGTTCAATAAAAGCTCGTTTAATCTCGATTCGTCAAGAAATTAAACCATGCTCAAACACAAATTCTGAAACTCGATATAATTCAAACTAAACTTGAACAATGTGTCATTAGATACTACTCAGCTCGTTTACACTATACATATGACTGGACTCTCAACATTTTTTATCTCACACTGTCTAACGGGGTTGGTTCTAGACATTCGGGGGTCATATGTTAAACAGAAATATACTCAATTTCTTTTTGTTTACTTTTTTTGGCATATTATTTGATCTTACATATTAATTTTTCAGATAGATATTTAAATAACCAATCTACTTAATTTTTTTGACAGAATGAATCATAAGTATATTTTTATAGGGAGCGAAATTTACAAGTACATGTAATGAATATAATTCCATACATATGTACATCAGTAAATTCAACTTTTTACTTACCAAAGATCAATTATTATTAGATGTAATGTAATATGTTTATGCTCTTATGATTATGATACAAGAAAACTAATAAAAATATCACTCTTTATGGGCCTACATATACAACTTTGGGGCCCCTCCACAAGGGAGCCTTAGTCACTGACCCAATTTGCGTACCAGCCATACCTTCTAATTAATGGACAATTTATAATTAACTGATTGTGTTTGTTTTAAATTAATGAGCCCTTAACATGCACGCAATAAAAATTAGGGAAATTTACCTAGACATGCCCTAGGTTTAGGTCTAATTACAAGAAATTACCCTTATATTTGAAATATTACAAAAACACCCCCTTGACTTAACGGCCGTTAGTCAACGCTAACGGAAATTGTGAAATGTCTTAAATGCCCTTAATTGTTTTTAATATTTACAAAAAAAAAAAAAAAACTCCATGGCCACTTTCTCTCTCCCCGCCTATTTTCAATACCACTCACAAAAATGGTGATTTCTCCCTTCTTTGTGGACGGATTTTAGTAATTCATGTTGTGTTAGACTCGCCTCTTCATCGCGCATCTTCCTACTGGAGCAATTTTTGGGATTATGGACTGGTTTTTGCGATTGTGAGTGATTTCTTTTTGTCCCCAAATTCTAGGATTCATCCCGATTCGCGGATTTGAGCCTCTAATTCTGGAAAATTTCTTCATGTTTCACTTCTATATGTTTATTTCGACACTTTCCTTGGATTAATTGCCCGATTGAAGGTGGGATTGAAGATTTGAATCGAATTGGGCATTTAGGGTTTATGCGCCCACTTTGATCTCCGAATTGGGGGTGTTATCGAACTGATTTCTACTGAATTTTTTAGGGCTTTTCTTCATGATAGTGTTAATTTCAGTTTCCCCAAGTCAATTTTGGGTTTGGTGAACTCGGGCCGTGAAGAACAATTTCGGGCCGTGAAGAACAAGTTCGGGCCGAAGGGTTTTTTGGTCTCCTGCTGTTTTCTGCTGTTTTTTATTGTTATTTGCTGGTTTTGGGTTTTATTTTTGTTATTTGGTGCTTTTGTTGGTGTTTTTTCGATTTACTTAGTGATTTTTTCGTCATTTACTGGCAAGGTATTTATGTATTCTGATCTAATGCAAAGTGGAACATTTTATTGAAAAATAGTTGAGTGTTTTTTCATCATTTACTGGCTTGGTGGATTGGTATTTATGTATTTATTGGGTGTTTTAATATTGAAATGAAAATACATTACACATACAACAGTAACTTCCAGCCTACAACAATCAAATTTCAAATATTACAAATACACCCCCTGTAACATAACATATATTACAAATACACACCGAGGGCAAAATTGGAAAAACATTAAAAAAAAATGATGACGTCATCCTCCGCTGTCAAAATTTAACGCCGTAAGGGGTGTTCTTGTAATACTGTTTTGCCAGAGGGGGTGTCTAGGTAATTTTTCAAACAACGGGGTAAGTTCCTGTAATTAGGCCTAAACCCAGGGGGTGTCTAGGTAAATTTCCCTAAAAATTAAATAGGAAGATATCATATGCAATAATGTAAATGTATATAACTTTCATTTTAGCACATATATAAAGTTTTTGCACAACTCATTGAATTAACAATGGATTGGTTACATTTTTAAAGGCGCTTAATTAAGTTAGTTTAAAAAAATAACGATGCAGAATTAAGTTAGTTTAATAATGAAAGCTGACAAACGATGAATTACAAGCTCTTGCATTTGTATAATAGATTCAACTGAGTTGAAGTAATCTTTGATATATATACGGATGGGATTACTGCAATTTTTTGTATTATATATGTTTTATTTAATTTTGAGCTGGTACATTTGGTGCAGCAACTTCAACATCGATTGAAATTTGGATGCCAATTAAGACTCAATTTCAAAATTGGCCCGAAATCTCTCATGTGCGGGTCTCAATGGCACCAAAATTGCCATCAATGTTGAAGATGTGGAACAAAATGTGCTAGCTAGATAAATGATAGAAACTGTAGCGAGCTATAGTTGTGGTACAAAAAATACAAATCTATATTATAACATTTTCTTGACTAGTTTATTTTTTCACCTTTTATTGGATAAAAGTACAATATTGTTACTTTATTATCGTCTAATTGTCATTTTATCACAACATAAAAAAATTATCGAGTTTGTTATTAGAAAAGAACTAGCCTCTCCTGTAACGCCCCGACTAAAATTACTTAATTAACATTTACATATAAACCTAGTAAATTTACATAGGTTGATTTTTACTATCATATATATATATATATAAGCTTCAAAATTTTAGTTTAATGCCGACGAGAATCCTCCTGGCTTCTAAGCCATATCCGAAAAGCTGAAAATAAGTAAAAAACATTACGTAAGTTGACTTGCAACTTAGTGAGGTGGGTCTGCGTGGTTCAAATAATTTCAAAGAAAAGAGGAACAAATGCCAAGTAAAGTAAGCAAAACATGTATTTATGTGCAATATAAAAGATACGTCTTGGTGTCTATCAACTTCTAAAGCTTGCTCCCCAAACACACCTTATAATTTCCTCCAATAACACCTTTTGATATCCCCGATACACACCTATTGCATGACTAGTCAGAGCATTCAAGAACGACTTCGTATATCCAAGAGAACTTGTTCTCTCGAATATACGAGCCAAGCCAGGGGGTCATGATCAAGGTAATAGCCAGTGCTCTTCAAGTTAATATAACCGCACAAGTCAAATGGGCCCAAAATAACATCTTATAATTAATTAACATAATTAATTTTTTATCCGGGTGAGAGAAAGTACTACACCCTATAAATATCAATTCACTATTCCAATAGAAATCAACAAAGGACACATTATCACATTCCAAATTTAAATTGCGAAATTAACCCCTTTTAAATAATACGTCAATTACCATGCATCAAATCAAACCATCAAAAATTTACATATAATAGCAATTTCCTACCATTTTAATTATAGATGGACATTTTATACCAACCCTTTTAAAAGTTATAAAATTATCAACTACTTAATTAAAAGATTGTCAAAGGAGTAATTATATTTGTTGAATTCATAATGTTTAAGAGAATTATAACTACATTTAACAAATATAACTAAATTTTAACACACTTAAATGATGATTACATATAATTCCAAATTTAACTACGTTTAAGAGAATTATAACTACATTAAAACTCAACATTCACCTTTTTCACCAGCAACTCGAATTATCGAAAGTTATATTTACTCCAAACGATTATCTATATCATGATGATAAATTCAATGATTAAATGCGGTAAAATATTCAAAACAACACAATACGAAAATGAAACGGAACGAACTCCAACGTCGCCTTGCCACCTCCAATGGCTGCAGGAACATCAACATTTTGCAACTATTCAAGACAGCATACTGTTGCCACGACAATAAGTAAATGTTGCTGTTCTGGGTGGCCAAAGTTGGTACTGCGGGCAGCAGCTTATGGCTGCCGACAATGGCAGTGAAGGTGTCAAGATGTTACGACTATAATATGTTTCTCCCTCTTAATTTCCTTCACTTTCTCCATAAGCTTTCTATTTTTTCAACTTCTTTCCTCTCTTTCTTCTTCCTTTCTTTTCAATTTCTTGTAACTCTCTCTCTTACACTATTAGAGGCTTAAATGTGCTGAGCTAATTCAAGTTCAAGAATGAGAGAATGGAATCACTTAGGTGTTTAGCCAATCAAATTAGTCCAAAAATGTGTACATGTGGGAAATTGCATGTTTCCACTTAATGTATTTAGAAAGAAAACTTATAAAAAAAAGTGTCTAATGAGTTGTCGTCATTAGAATTACCCACATTGCTAATTTCTGGATGAAATTGCAAAAATTCCCCTAGAGTTTTTGAGGTTTTCAATTTGGTCCCCGAAATTTTTAGAAAGTGTACAAACAGGCCCTAGATTGAAATTTTCTGTATTTAAAGCATATATATATATATATATATATATATATATATATATATATATATATATATATATGCAAAAATAAACTGAAGATTAGAAAATATAAAAGAGAAAATTTCGGGCCTTTACACCTCCAACCAAAACTCTCTTGTTTATTCCTGTCAACAATGACATTGTTAATTTTGATAAATAACATTAATCACATTTTATACTTAAGTATATTAAAAAAAATAAAAATCACCCCAACAAGAAATAGACAAAGAAATAGGAAAAATAAAGGTTAGGCGCTAATTTGGCTCTAATTCATTAAATTAAATGAACTTCTTCCTGAAATTGAAATTTTTTTTTTAGACTTCGGTGATTAATAAGAATTTTTTTTTCTTATACACTGGTACACATTAATATGGCTATAGAATAATATGGGAATTATTGCATTTCTTTGGCCATGGCTATAGCTTGCTGGTCTTTCTATTCCATATATTTTTTAGTGTAGCATATTTGGTTCCACAACTTCAACATCAATGACATTTTTGGTGCTAATTAAGGCTCATTCCAAAATTGCCCAAAATCCCCCAAGTTTGGGGCACCTGACATGAAAATTGACAGATACGTGGAGCATTCCGGGCCAATTTTGGGATTGAGGCTCAATTGACACAAAAATTGTCACTGATATTAAAGTTGTGATATCAAATATGTCAGCCCGAAAGAATATGGGGTAGAACGCCAGTGAACTATAGTAGTGGCACCAAAAATAGGGATCACATGTCATTCCAAGGTTTTGAATATAATGACCTATTATTTGTCAATCTGATTCATTGGAATCAAATAATATTATAAGGGGAGATTTTTTGAACTTTGAGAAAGGAAATTTATTCTTAAAAATCAGGAATCTTACTATTAAAACATGGGAATGTTAAATCAAACTTTTCTATGATATTATGATTCCCTTCCTGGGATAGTTTTATTTTCTCCATAAGTAATACATATTTTCTTTCCTATAGCCATTATTTTCTCGTTTCTTGCGTTCTTTTTCTTCTCCACCTGCTTAAATCATATATATTCAATTCCCACGTTTATTTATCTGCTAGTTGAATCTATTTAAATGTGAATTGATTTGAAAAAATACATATAGTTTATGCACCATACTTATGGGCCTAATCCAAAGCTTGTGCTTCATACACATTCATTTTCAAATTGTAAGCTTAATTTTATTTTTGCTTTTGAAATTGTTATCTTATTTATAAGATTTAGCATACATCATTTCTTGTGATAGTTACATTCTTGGATTATTATGAAATAGGCATGTCAATCGGATTCTGTGAGTCGAGCCTTTAATTACTCAAACTCAAATACCGTCGGGCTTCATATCTATAGGCTAAAACTCAAATGTCACCGGGCTTCATATCTATGGACTAAAATGCGGCTCATGTAATTTTTCGGACTTCAGATTTATATCGGGCTCATATCAAGTTTGCTCACTCTAGCACATTTTACTTAACAAATAAAAAAACTAAGCATTACTTAAACCAAGACTTCCAATTTTTTCACCATTTATTTTAAATTTTTCGTGTTTTTCTTGTTGTTGTTTATTTCTTCTTTGACCCGCGGGAACTTTAGTTATAATTCATATATGTGGTGGATTATTTGTAGTAATTAGTATACTTATATCAATTGTACCAATAATTTATAGTAGTAATATCTAAGATAATAATATATTCGGACCTTATTCGGGTTGAGCCTTGTAAGTCTTAAGCTTGACTCATAAATTGATCGATTTTAGTATAAAGGCTCAAACTCAGAGACTCACAATTGTTAGGGTTCGGGTCAAATTTAATTGGGCTTCGGGTCGGACTGACTTAATTGACTTTCCTACATAGTCATAATCAAACTTCATTTCAAATTATTAGAATTTTATTTAATCATATCTAATATTATTTAATGAACAATTAATAATATTTTAACTTTGATTATGTAGATAAAATTACTTATTTAATAAATGAATAGTATTTTGGAGTTTTTCGGTGCGAGACGATATGTGTAAAAGTATCTTCAAATTTGGAGAAGATTGCAATATGGAGTTTTGGGTGAGATACTCTTATCCACTTTGATGTTGCTTATGTTAACTATATTTTGTAGCAATGTTATAAAAGTATAAAAGTTTATATTTTAACTATATATTAATTGATTTTTGACAAGTAATATTCATTTTTTGTCACTGTGCATTTATTATATTCCTATAATTCTATTTATCACATTTACAATATTTGTTTTCTGAAAAATGATTTACAAAATTAAGAAAATATTTGAAACTAACTATATCAAAAAAATTTAGGGTGTCGTCATTTTACCTATGTAAAAATGATAGTTGGAAAAAATTAATACTTATATTAATTAATACTTTTGCATTTTCAAAAATACATAAAACAAATATTTATTACAATTTTGTCATATTAAAGGACCCCAAATTTACTTTTGCCGAGGTCCCAAACCTAGGGCCGGCCAGGTTTGAATCACATTCATATCACATATATTTATTCTATATATTATTCATAATTAAAAGAATAGTACAGTGTATTTATGTTAGTCAAGTAATAATAGTGAATTGGAATAGAATTTAGTAAAAAATAAAAACACAATACAGGAAAATCCTACCAAGTTGAGAAATTTGCTAATGAAGACAATTCAAGCCAATAGCAAACTTTCTACCATAATTGCAAGACAATTCAAGCCAACAGAATTGAAAGTCAAGTCCATCTTGGGTGCTCCTATCTAGGCGAAAAATAAAATAAAACTGTTTGATATTCGATTTGATATCGCTTGAGTTCAGTTCATTATACAAATCAAATAAATTTAAATAATATTTTTTGTTTAATAATTTTTTAAGATTTGTTCGAGTTCAATTCGATAAACTAAAACTTAAAAAACCATATGTAAAAATATCAAAAACACAACTTGAACACGTTTTTATAAGAAATCAAAGTCAATCTCAAACACAATATCAGACTAAATACTTAATTCAAACAAACTAGAATAATGTGACGTTTGATATTACACTTCTCGTTTACGCTCCTTGATCTACCTATTTCAAAATTCTCTTACTACCTTATTCAATTACAAAATAAGTTTTAACTAACAAGTGATTGATTTAGTGGAAGAGACTAGTCTATACAAAGTAGCGGACTCAGGTTTGAATCCCTTGGAAAACACTTGAGAATTAAACTTGTCTCAAAAGAGATTAAACCTTGGGAAACCCAAAAAAACAAAATAACTTTACGGTATTTGTCAAATGAATATATAGAATTCAACCTAACCCAATTCGATAAGGAAATCAACCTTATATGAAATATTCAGTTGATCCTTAAAAAAAAACTTGGCATTTCGTTTGGGAACATGGCTTTTGACATCAAGGTTTAGATTTTTCATTTGAAATACTGGAAGTTAATTATTTATTTTTGCATGAATTGAATGTGTCAAAATTAATTAAAATTTATTATGAAGTTACATATTAATAGGCATAATGAGGTTTTATATTTTTTTTGTTTTTTTGGTTGAAGCAAACAAATTTGAGGTATAAAAAAGGACTACAATACTTTTTTATCCTAATATATCAATATTTCATTTAACAGCTAATTATGAGGGTTGCAGACTGTGTCTATTTGGTTAGATTTTGGTTTAAAAAAATTGATATAGCCGGTTACAATGAAACTTTAAAATCTCATTTATATTAAATTTGATTGAATTTTAGTTTTTGAAAAAATTGAAACCTCATTTTGATTGATTTTGAATGTTGAAATTTGAAGATAAAAAGTAAATATTAAGTATCAAATCAATGTCTTTTATCGGAAAAAAAAAGGTGGAGTATATCAAATCATTTGTATTTTATAAATTTAAAGGTTATTTGTACTTAAATATATATATATATATATATATATATATATATATATATATATATATATATATTGAAACATGAGTTCACTAATACACACAATATTAATTAGACTTTTCAAATAATACATACAAATATATATATATTGAAACATGAGTTCACTAATACACACAATATTAATTAGACTTTTCAAATAATACAAACAAATATATATATATATATATATATATTTAAATTGGCCATTTGAAAGTGGGCCAGTTAATTTTGGCATGTCCGCATTGTCAACATATACACGAGGGTTGCTAACTGCAGTCCTATTGTGCCTATTTAGTTAGATTTTGGTTTTGAAAAACTGGATTAGGAGGTTATAATGAAACACATAAAATCTTAGGGTCTATTTGGATGAGTTTTGGCTCGGTTTCGCCGGTCTCGATTTAAAAAAATTGGTTTTGGTGGTTTCGATGAAACCTTTGATACTTCATTTGGATGGGTTTTGGTTCTTGGGTTTTGTGGTTTGAATAAGTTGAAACCCCACTTGGATTGGGTTTGGATGTTGGGGTTTAGGGGAAAAAGTAGGTGGTAGGTGTCAAATCAATGTTTTATAGGTTTGAAGAGTTTGAGTGTGAGTTTCTGAATAGGTTTTTTATGGTTTCATGGGTTTGACGAAAACTCATTTGAGAGGGTTTTGGCTCGGTCTCGCGGGTCGACCAGGCCAAAACCCATCAAAACACACCCTTATTTATATTGAGTTTGATTGAATTTTAGTTTTTGAAAAAATTGAAATTCTTTTTTATTGAGTTTGAATGTTCAAATTTGAAGAGAAAAAGTAAGTAATAAGTATTAAATAAATATCTTTTATGGAGGAAAATAGGTGGAATAAATCAAATCATTGTATTTTATAGATCTAACTTCTAAGGGTGGAATACAGTTCTCCCAAAAGTATGGGGTGATATCAGTTACACCTTTAAATTATTATTTGTAACACTTACCACTCTCTATTATAGTTTTAGAGTTTTTATTCAAAAAATACCCCCGTCCCTTTTATAAATAATAATTTCTTTATTAATTTATTAGAAAAAAGTTTCTTTATTAATTATGAATTCATCCATCCACCAAACAATATTATGCTTCAATATCTTCATTTCTTTTGTTTCATTATGTTTTTCGATCACAAATTTTTTCTTTATTTTCATCTCATTTTTTTCTTTACTTATGTTAAATTTGTTTTCATTGTTTCTATTTCAGTTTTTTTTTTCCTATCTCAGTTTTTTTCTTTATATTTTCCTCAGTTTTTATTTGGTGGTAATTATCTCGATTATTTTCGGTACGAATTTTTTGAGTATAATCTTGAAGGAGAATTACTCAAAATTTTGTGTAATTCTTTTAAATCAATATATTATTAATAATATATACCATACAATAAATGCTGCATCTTTATGATTTATTTAAAATATATGGTATTTTTGTGAACTTTTTAAATATGTAATCTATTCCTTGCTATTATCAAACATTTGAAAAGAAATTCGATTAATCGAATCATATTTCATGAAATAAGATTACTAAATTCAAATACCCAGAATCAGATTTCATTCACGTCAGAAAAACGAGTCCTAGAAGACCCCCAATTTTATCTCTTAAATTGATTACTAGATTTTGAATTGTTTAGAGCATCTCCCATCCACCTCCAAATCTCAAATTCGAATTTGGATGTAAATCCACTCTCTCACCTACCTCCATATTTGATGAATATGGGGAGGAACTAAATTGCAAATACCAAATTTGGAGTTTTAATTCATTTATGTAATTAATCATTTCTATTTTCTTTAAATTAATAATAAAAACATGAATGCTTGATATACATATTATTAATAGGTTATAATTTATATTTGTAATAAATATTTATTACCTAATTTTCTTATATAAAAGGCCCCAAATTTACTTTCGCCTAGGCCAAAAAATATCTAGGGCCTGGCCCTAGATAAAAGAAAATCACATTCATATCATATATATTTATTCTACATATTATTCAACCATGTTTATGTTAGTTCAGTATATTTATGTTAGTCAAGTAATGACAGTGACTTGGAATAGAAATATCCAACCATGTTGGGAAGACTTAAAATGGTCAAGTCTGTAGCTAACCTCCAACCATAATTGCATAATGAGAACAATTAAATTAAATTATTCACAAAACCCCACTACTCTCCCAAACTACTTTCTCAAGCACCAAACAAACATGCCCTTAGATTTTTTATATGAAATACTGAAAGTTATTTTTTATTTTTTAATTGAATTGAATGCGTCTGAATTAATTTAAAATAATTACAAACTTACATATTAATAGGCATAATGAGGTTATAAAATTTTTTTTAGGCAAACAAATTTGAGATATAAAAATAGACTATAGTATCCCTTTTTTTTTTTATCCAAATATATCAATATTTCATAAACAATTTTTTTTTCCTATCTCAGTTGTTTCTTTATATTTTTCTCAGTTTTTATTTGGTGGTAATAATCTAAATTATTTTCGGTATGAATTTTTTGATTAAAATCTTGAAGGAGAATTACTCAAAATTTTGAATTATAATTTGTAACAAAAATTAAGAAGATAATTATCACCAAATTAAATTTAAGACAAATTGTATAGAAAAAAGATATAAATGAAGAAAAAAATTGAAACAGGAAAAAAAGGAAAAATTTGATGAAAATGAAAATAAAACCGAGACCAGAAAATCGAAGGTAAAAGAAGGCATGAAGATATTGTAACATAATATTATTTGATGAATGGATGAATTCTTAATAAATAAACTTTTTCTTTTATAAATTAATAAAGGAACAATTTATTTGGTATAAAAGGGAAGGGGTAGTAATGAAATAAAATATTCAATATTATAAGTTACCAGTGATACTTTAGGGGGTAATTGATACCAACCCACATTTTACCGGGTAAAAATTTCACCCATATTTAAATATTGGCATCTTTATGATACGTGGTCTCTAATATTCAAAGACTCTGCATCTAGATTACATGTAAGGGAACCCACTTCATTTTCTCAGCTCTTAATAAACCCAATTCCTTTTCCTACTTCTCAATAAACCCAGTTCAAGTCTCTTCTAAATCTCTCAAAGTTCACATAAAATGGGAAAATTGGCTACATCAAACTTGATTTTATTGGGGGCACTTTACCTCATGATCACACAAACATCGCTCATTTCTTCTTTTAACATGTCCACCGATGAATCCTCTCTTCTAGCTTTCAAAGCTCAAATTCATGACCCAAACAACATCATGGTTAATAACTGGACACAAGGAAGTTTTTTTTGTACTTGGATTGGAGTCACCTGCAGTCGAAGGCGCCCTAGAGTCACGGGTTTGAATCTTTTTAATATGGGTTTACAAGGCACAATCGCAAACGAAATCGGCAACCTCTCTTTTCTAAAACACTTAAACATCGGTAACAATAGCTTCATCGGCCAAATCCCTTATGAAATCGGACACCTTAAAAGACTCCGTGAACTAAGCATTAGGTATAATCAACTTAATGGTCAAATACCTTTGAGTATTGGATTATTAAGCAATCTTGAAATGTTGTCTCTTCGGGAAAATAATCTGATTGGGACTCTTCCATGGAGCATATTCAACCTTTCTTCTTTGCTAGTAATTGATCTTTACAAAAACCAGCTCTCTGGTACTCTTCCCCCAAACATTTGCCATCATTTACCAAAGCTGAAATTTTTAATCCTCTCGAATAATCAATTAAGTGGGAATATTCCGCCGAGTTTAACCACATGTGCGGAGCTAAATGGAATTTATTTGAGTTACAACAATTTCAATGGAAACATTCCAACGCAGATTGGAAACTTGTCACGGCTCCAATTTCTTTCTTTGGGAGTAAATAATATGACAGGTAATATTTCATGATCCCAAATGAATTATTACATGTGGATACCTCTCGAATGGCTGAATTAAGAGAGATGTGATTCATTTTTGCCTTTCAATGTGCCGTAGTAGGAGTTTAGAGACTGAATTTTAATACTCCTAATTATACTTCTTGAGTTAATTTATATATATATTTAACAGATGTAATGTGTGTATATTGTTATACGATATGTAATAATAAACATTAGCTATATACACACATTACATCTATTCTTGTTGTTTTAAAATTATGTAAACTAAGATCATGAAGTCATAAAAAGAAATATTCCCTCTGTCCAAAATTATTTGTCGTTGTACATGTTTTCACATATATTAAGTTAACTAATAAATAGCCTCAATTTTAGAGAAAAATAAATTATATATCTAAAATACACTTATTCTCTATTTAAGTGGGTAAAATTTACACATTATTCAAGTTTTACATACTCTCTCTCTTAAGGGCAAATAAAAAAATATGTAAATAATATTGTATTGAATCTAAAGCAAGTATTAAAATTTGGAACAGAGGGAGTATGAAGTCCATGAAAAATATTCCAAATAAATCTTGACACTATCTTATTTTCATTGATAGATTTTGACTTGTGATATTCTTTATAGGTACTATTCCTACCTCAGTCACCAATATGTCAAATTTGGAGATATTCGACCTGTCTTCGAATAATTTTCATGGGGAAGTTCCTTCAGAGATGGGACGTCTATCCAACTTAACAGAGTTAAACCTTGCGGGAAATAAGTTAGATGGGGACGTACCACAATCCATTTTCAATCTCTCGAAACTAGAATTGATTGATCTTATAGATAATGAACTATCTGGCAATCTTCCATTCTCCATTGGCGAAGGGCTTCCACATCTTTCTTGCCTCCAACTTGGGGTCAATCGGTTTAGTGGGAGGATTCCTGAATCCATCTCAAATCTCTCAAAACTCAGTCGCCTTGAAATTGGACAAAACTTGTTAGGTGGACACATACCAATTACTCTTGGGAACTTACAAGAACTCCAATATCTAAGATTGGATGAAAATCAATTCACAAATGATCTATCAACAACTGAACAAGATTTTCTTACTCCATTGACAAAGTGTAATATGAGCAGCTGCAACTTGTTGTGGTTAGGACTTGGAGGTAATTGCTTGAATGGAGTAATTCCAGATAGTTTGGGGAAGTTAAGGAGCTTGCAGAGATTAGATATCTATAACAATAAGCTACAGGGCTCCATTCCCCATAGCTTTTGTGATCTGAAAAAATTGTATTATCTAAATTTATCAAGAAATAAGCTGTATGGGCAGCTACCAAGCTGTTTAGGAGACCTTATTTCATTGCGAGAAATATATTTGGAGGACAATGCTTTCAATTCCATTCCAACAAACTTCTGGTCCAATAAACTCATTCAGAAGATAGATTTGAATAACAACTTATTTGACGGTCCCATTCCTCCAGAAATCGGTAATATGAAGAGAGCAATGGAGATAAGTTTATCCAAGAACCGATTTTCTGGCGGCATTCCAAGTTCTATCGAGCAACTTCAGTTTCTAGTTTATCTTGATTTATCAAATAACAAGTTAGATGGCCAAATAACTCGATCTTTTGATTCCTGTAAGGCATTGGAACATTTAGACATATCTCACAACAATATATCTGGTTCAATTCCCCCATCATTTGAGAGCCTTGCAAATCTTAGGTACTTCAATGTTTCATTCAATAAGCTTAATGGGGAAATTCCAGATGGAGGTCCATTCAGAATATTCACAGCAGATTTCTTCATAGACAACAAGGGCTTGTGTGGAGCTTCTCGATTCAAAGTTGAGGTTTGTAAAAAGAATGAGCACAAGCCATTAGTAAACAACATAGTTTTAAGATATACACTTCCATCAATAGCCATATTAATTGTTGCAATCACACTCGTAATCATATTTACGAAGAATCGAAGGACAGCATCATCATTTTCACCATTTTTAAATACGCCTCTTCACTTAGCACATGAAAGGATCTCATATTCAGAAATCGTTCATGCCACAAGCAACTTTAATGAAAAAAATTTCATAGGGAGAGGTGGCCTTGCCTTGGTTTACAAGGGGGTGTTTTCTGATAAGTTGATTGCTGCTGTTAAGGTTTTCAATTTAGACGCGAAAAGTGCATTTAAGAGTTTTGACACAGAGTGCAAGATAATGCGCAATATTCGTCACAAAAATCTCGTGAAGGTTATCACTAGTTGCTCAAACTCAGACTTTAGGGCTTTGGTGATGGAATATATGCCTAATGGGAATCTTGAAAAGTGGCTCCACTCTCCCAATTCCCGTTCAAATATTGGTCAAAGATTGGGGATAATGATAGATGTAGCATCTGCACTAAAGTACCTACATCAAGATTGTTTATATCATATTGTCCATTGTGACATAAAACCCAATAACATCCTCTTAGACGAAGATATGATTGCACGTGTAAGTGACTTTGGCATTTCCAAGCTATTGATGGAAGACCAGGTGACGCCTCAAACCAGGACACTGGGTACCATCGGGTATATGGCACCCGGTAAGTTATTCGCTCTAGTTATATCAATACACAAGTATAATTTATGTTCTTTGAATATAGTTTTAGTGAATACAATCTAAGCGTCTCAAGTTTGCTCAATTAACTTAGTCCCTTTCAACAACCATTCATGTATCTTTGATATTGATCACACTTTCCAATTTTGTAGAGTACGGATCAGCAGGATTAGTCACGACAATGGTGGATGTTTATAGCTTTGGGATTTTATTGATGGAAATGTTTACAAGGAAATGCCCGACAAATGAGATGTTTTCTGGAGAATTAACTATGAGAAGATGGGTGTCTAAATCATTTCCCAATTATATAATGCAGATAATTGATGCTGAGTTATTGAAAGAAGACGAAAGAACCATCAGTCTAACACATCAAAAGAGTTTGACGTCTATTATTGGACTAGCTCTAGAATGCACTGCAGATATACCTGAAGAGAGACTTGATATGAAAGATGTTCTAAATAGGCTGAAAGTTATCAAATCTGAACACACAAAGGGATATGATCATAACTAATGGCAACTAAAAACTGAAAAGTGTCTTTTTTTTTGTAAAAATGACCTCTCTATTCTACTCATATCATGTAGTATAATTATAAGTTGCATTGGCCATCTTTGGTTCCTATCTCCCACACTTAATAATATTTTCTATTAAAATCAACTCATGATTTGACATTAAAATATTGATACCTAGAGTTCATTGGAAACTCAAATTGGTCGCATTCAACTAGGCTCACAATTAACAGGAGTTTTCTGCAAGTTAACCACATATGATATGTATAATGGACTATTTACCTCTCTGTGAAATAAAAATAGGTGATTTAACTCGATATAAAACGAAACAATGGGCAATTTGCCTCCCTATAAAATAAAACAATAACTCCCCCGTGATATGAATAATGAGCAATTTAGAGGGAGCCAATGTGCTTCTTTATTTTGTTCTTTTTCTTATTACAGGAAGTTAAATTGTCTTTAGAATATCACAGGAAGATATTTCGCCTTTTTATTTATCACAAGGAGTGAATAAGGAATTAATTTGCTATTCAATCTTAACATATTGTTGTACTACTAATTTGTCCCTCCCCTGAAAGTGTGAACAAATAAGAGGACCTATTACATTTACATATATGAATCTGCTTTATTTACACATGTGAATAGATTATTGTATATTAAAGCAAGCAACTCGAGATAACAACTCAATAATTTTTAGAACTATATCTATATGCAACTATGCAAGATTTTCGAAGTATTTCGTAACACTTAGCAATAATTAACAAAAGATTCGCTCCACACAATTCAAGTTTTTTTCGATTTATGAAATATGAGGAAGCTACAGATAATCAAAAGCACTGGTAAATTATTGAGTAAATTTTTAAAATGGCCTTTTGAAAAGTTTAATTTGAAAAACTGACATTCACCAAAATCTGGTCTGACATCTTATTTTTTCAGTTTGCATTTTAGTACCCTTGAATTCTAATTATGGTTTGTTACTTGGCTCTGATACCAAAAATTGGTCAGAGGCAACGGATATATATTATTTGGGATGATTACATATCGTACATGAATTTCTCGTTTCTTTTATTCTTTTTTCAATAATTTCTTTATTCATTTTATACATTTTAGTACTAATAACAAAGTTTTGAAAACCGGACTAGACCGGTCGGTTGACCCGATTCAACCGCTAACCGGTCCCCAATCCGGTTCGGTTCACCCCTAAAAACCAGTCTCTTAATTAAGCAGTTTGAACTGGTAAAACCAGCTCCAAAATCGGTAAAACCAGTGAACTGGTAAAACCAGTGAACCAGTGGTTCACTTTATTTATTTTTTTTTAAATTTAGAGATTTTTTGTTATTGTTAATTATTTGAACTCTTGTTTAACATGTAATAAAATTACATTTATATAATTTAATTGGAATAACATTCATTATTTTAGTGTTTCACAATCAATGCAATAATACATTTTCTTTTACATACAAAAGTACAAAATCATTTTCTCATCATTGTGAATAATATTATTTGTGTATGAAATTATGCAAATCAGTTACCATATAAATATCAACTTACAACAATAGAACCCAATGAACAAGCCAAAACTTTGAAAATGAGATGAATTTTTAATTTTGTTGTCTTGTTTTGAATGTATGTATATTTGAGGGATACATGAGATTTATATTTTTGACATTGATCTTAATTATTAAGAAATTTTGATTATTTGCATGAAACAATAAAAATTTATATTGACAAAGAATGATAATTTCTTAAATTATACTTGTATTTTAGATAATCTAAATATGTATGTATATATATATATATATATATATATGTGTGTGTGTATATATATATTACATAATAATAAAGTCACACCGGTTATACCGATCGAATCAATGGTTGACCCGATCTAACCGATCGAACCAGTAACTAGTAAGGTTTCCGGTTCTATGATCTGTCCGGTTTTAAAAACACTGACTAATACATGTTGTTCCTAAATATTCTAATATTATTTGTAATGTTTAATTAAATTTGATATTTCTTTGCACTTATTTTCAAGATTATTTGTAATAACCCAATATTAATCTCACTTAATAGGCTAAAATAAGTTTTATACATATTATTATTAATAAGTAATGTCGGTATAAGTTTAGAGATTAATTTTTATTAGCAATTTAGCATAATAACCAAAGTGTAGTCTTTTAAATTAGAGGGGTAATATTGCAATTTTATAAAAAGAAGGGATTTGAAAATAGTTAAAGCACTACTTAGGTTTAAATAAATCAAGTCTTGTGTTTCTCCTACTACCTGCGCCGCCGAACCGAACCTGGTAAGCAAATTTTTACTTCAATCCTCCTTTGTCTAAGAAATTGTCTTATATGCTAGTATTCATTATGAGATGATATTAATTCACTTAGTATTGCAAGTTGGAGAAGGATATATAGGCAATTGCAATTACGGTTCCAATTCAAAGGCCCATATAATAATATTTTATTCTATGTATAGTTTATATTATATATAAGTAATCAATTACATGATTAATTCTAGAAAGCATTATGTAATTTGATATGAACATGCAGAATTAAGTTGTTGGTGCAAAAATCAATTAATGGGTTAGTGTTGGATTACAGGGGAATTCGAAATACTTTCAACCTTATAGCATTAATTGGTCAGGGGTTTCTAGACGTAAATTTCAATATTTCTAGTTAATTAATCTTCCGATTTGGATAGCTTATGTTTGTGTTTTATTATGTTTAGATTTTAGGGATCAAGCTTAGGCAAGATTTTTGGTGCTCAAGATAGGGTGACGTTAATTTATTTGAGGTAAGGGGTTTTTGGCACTTTCTACTCTTATTCCATGTGAATATTATGCTTACGACTGTTATTTTGAAACCTCATTGTCCTTAGTAAAATGCCTTTTTATTAAAAACAGATTTTTGGGACAATGTCTTTATATTTGAATAACAGTCCAAGTGTGCAAATTGACAGTGTTTCATCGATTATGTAGTTGAACTATTTGAGCCATAATTTGATGACATGGAGATACCGCATTTATTTATGATTTAATCTCTCAAATTTGCCTATGAATTGTTTGGGCCCCTTCGGGGGATTGTCGGCTTAGGAGATAGTTCCGTCAATTGTATTGTTTGAAATTTGAGTCTGGTTACCTTTCAGAACCAGTTGCGACTATTTGTATTTGTATTTGATAAGTTGACGTCCTTGTCACGGGATTAATGGTGACCGTAGTGTTAATTTGTGAGTTGAAATGAATGTTTGTCTCCTGCATGCTTCGGTTCATGAAAAAAAGTGTCACATTGTTTGTTTGCATTATTATTAAGTGTTGATATGTCATGGATTTGACGGAGGTGCCTTAAACTTCTTATTGGGTGAGCAACTCACCCCTTGCTTGATATTTTGCAGATAGTTAGACAACTCGAAGTTGGAAGGTTTTGTTTTCAGAATTTAAGCAGTGATAAGAACCCACTTGTTATTTATGCTTTGTTATGCTCTCTTGGAGTTTTAGGCATTCTCACTTTGAGACTTTGTTAGTTGGGATTGACTTCAACTTAGTGTTATAATAATTGTTCCTGGGGGCATTTTTAGATACTTTATTCCAACAGCTCGAATAGATCACTACGTTATTATTTCCTTGTTATATTTGGAAATGAGTTTAAATGTGAAGGCTTCGCGCCGGCATGATCGAAATAATGCCGCAGCTATCACGCCGGTAAAGTAATATATATGTATAAAAAAATTTGGGGGCGTGACAACTTGGTATCAAAGCCAGGTTTCGTGGTATTATCCACGAATGCGGTCTTGGGCTTTTGAGCATCTGGTTTACTGCTAATTTGATTTATTTGGTCTTATGACTATTAAAGATAAACTTTCAGATTATATTGATGGCTCGTGGTAGAGGCAGAGGTCGTGGTCGTGGTCGAGGTTGCGGGCATGCCCAAGTGGAAGTGGGAACACATAACCATGGATTTCGTTTCTGTGTTGCAACGAACCCCTAAAAAGCAACATGATTCGGTATGGGTTATAGTCGATAGGCTCACCAAGTCGGTCCATTTTTTTTACCTGTCACGAAGAAAACTCCACTTAATGAATTAGCCTCATTATATGTTAATAATATTGTTTGCCTTCATGGCATCCCTGTGAGTATAGTATTTGACGAGACCCTAGGTTTGTTTCCCAAATTTTGGAAAAGCCTTCAGAGTACCCTTGAAACTCAATTGAAGTTTAGTACAACTTATCATCCTCAAACGGATAGTCAATCAGAGAGAACTATCCAAATTTTGGAAGATATGCTATGAGCTTGTATAATGGACTTTAAAGGTAATTGGGATCAGTACTTAAAATTGACATAATTTGCATATAATAATAGCTACCAAGCCAACATTGGAATGGCGCCATATGAAGCTCCGTATGGAAGGAAATGTAGATCCCCTGTACATTGGGATGACATTGGAGAAAAAAAAAAAAAAAAGACTGTTAGGGCCTGATTTGGTGCATAAAGCTATAGAAAAGATCCCATTGATAAGGAAGCGGCTAGAAGTGGCTCAAAGCAGACAGAAAAGTTGGGCAGACTTGAAGAGGCGACACATAGAGTTCAAGGAAGTTGACCATGTTCACTTAAAAATCTCTCCAAAAAGGGGTGTAGTGAGATTCGGGAGACGTGGCAAGTTGAGTCCTCGCTGTGTAGGACCTTTTGAGATCCTTGAAAAAGTTGGAGAAGTAGCTTATAGATTAGCTTTGCCACCTGAACTATCCAAAGTTCACAACGTTTTTCACGTATCATTATTGAGAAAGTATGTCCCTGATCCTAACCATATTTTGAGATACGAGCCACTCGAGGTTCGAGATGACCTAACCTATGAAGAAGTTCCGATTTGTGTCATTGACCGTAAAGAACAAGCTTTGAGACTTCAAAAATCTCGTTAGTAAAGATTCAATGGTCAAACCATTCGCCTCGTGAAGCTACTTGGGAACTGGAAGAGGACATGCGGAAAAAATATCCTAATCTATTCATCGAAGAAGGTACTAATCATTAAATTTCAAGTTTCGAGGACGAAACTTTTATAAGGGGGGTAGGATGTAATAACCCAATATTAATCTCACTTAATAGGCTAAAATAAGTTTTATACATATTATTATTAATAAGTAATGTCGGTATAAGTTTAGAGATTAATTTTTATTAGCAATTTAGCATAATAACCAAAGTGTAGTCTTTTAAATTAGAGGGGTAATATTGCAATTTTATAAAAAGAAGGGATTTGAAAATAGTTAAAGCACTACTTAGGTTTAAATAAATCAAGTCTTGTGTTTCTCCTACTACCTGCGCCGCCGAACCGAACCTGGTAAGCAAATTTTTACTTCAATCCTCCTTTGTCTAAGAAATTGTCTTATATGCTAGTATTCATTATGAGATGATATTAATTCACTTAGTATTGCAAGTTGGAGAAGGATATATAGGCAATTGCAATTACGGTTCCAATTCAAAGGCCCATATAATAATATTTTATTCTATGTATAGTTTATATTATATATAAGTAATCAATTACATGATTAATTCTAGAAAGCATTATGTAATTTGATATGAACATGCAGAATTAAGTTGTTGGTGCAAAAATCAATTAATGGGTTAGTGTTGGATTACAGGGGAATTCGAAATACTTTCAACCTTATAGCATTAATTGGTCAGGGGTTTCTAGACGTAAATTTCAATATTTCTAGTTAATTAATCTTCCGATTTGGATAGCTTATGTTTGTGTTTTATTATGTTTAGATTTTAGGGATCAAGCTTAGGCAAGATTTTTGGTGCTCAAGATAGGGTGACGTTAATTTATTTGAGGTAAGGGGTTTTTGGCACTTTCTACTCTTATTCCATGTGAATATTATGCTTACGACTGTTATTTTGAAACCTCATTGTCCTTAGTAAAATGCCTTTTTATTAAAAACAGATTTTTGGGACAATGTCTTTATATTTGAATAACAGTCCAAGTGTGCAAATTGACAGTGTTTCATCGATTATGTAGTTGAACTATTTGAGCCATTATTTGATGACATGGAGATACCGCATTTATTTATGATTTAATCTCTCAAATTTGCCTATGAATTGTTTGGGCCCCTTCGGGGGATTGTCGGCTTAGGAGATAGTTCCGTCAATTGTATTGTTTGAAATTTGAGTCTGGTTACCTTTCAGAACCAGTTGCGACTATTTGTATTTGTATTTGATAAGTTGACGTCCTTGTCACGGGATTAATGGTGACCGTAGTGTTAATTTGTGAGTTGAAATGAATGTTTGTCTCCTGCATGCTTCGGTTCATGAAAAAAAGTGTCACATTGTTTGTTTGCATTATTATTAAGTGTTGATATGTCATGGATTTGACGGAGGTGCCTTAAACTTCTTATTGAGTGAGCAACTCACCCTTGCTTGATATTTTGCAGATAGTTAGACAACTCGAAGTTGGAAGGTTTTGTTTTCAGAATTTAAGCAGTGATAAGAACCCACTTGTTATTTATGCTTTGTTATGCTCTCTTGGAGTTTTAGGCATTCTCACTTTGAGACTTTGTTAGTTGGGATTGACTTCAACTTAGTGTTATAATAATTGTTCCTGGGGGCATTTTTAGATACTTTATTCCAACAGCTCGAATAGATCACTACGTTATTATTTCCTTGTTATATTTGGAAATGAGTTTAAATGTGAAGGCTTCGCGCCGGCATGATCGAAATAATGACGCAGCTATCACGCCGGTAAAGTAATATATATGTATAAAAAAATTTGGGGGCGTGACATTATTATTTATAATTTTTCTTTTAAAAATTTGCTTAAATCTGATACTTCTTTTTCCAGTTTTGTATATTCATTTTTTTCTTTCATAGACTTTCTAGTAGTAATTTTTTACATAAGGTTTTCTGAATGAGACTTATTTTTTAGATTGATTACTAGTTTCTCCTAATGTTATTTCTCTCATGGGTAATTTGTTTATTTGAGTTATTTCCTTCAAACAATTTGCTTAAATAAATTAATTCCTAATCTAAAAAATTTGTACTATGATGATTGTTTGTTAATGCATATTCAACCATATATGTAGAACTATATGGTTGATCTCCTTCTTCCATTAATTCTTTTCGAGCAAATTTATACCCTAAACAAATACTATTATCTAAATTCTCTGTTGATAATGGAATTGCATATTTAATTCCTAAATTAAATTTTAAAGTTTTGTAAGTCAAATTTCCCATTGTTATTCCTAGGACTGAATCTTTAGTTTCTTTAATTGATCGGTGATAATTTGACTTACAAAACATGTAGTAAATAGACACTTTGTACCTTTGAAACATAATTTAGTATTTTGCACTCCCGAAATATAAATAATTCAGCACTTTGCATCCCTTTTTTATTTTTCTCAAAAAATCTAAGGATAAAATAGTTAATTTATTTTTTAATCTTTGGCACTTTGCACCCCCGAAATAAAATTATCATTTAGCACCCTCGATTTAAGAACAACTCATCAACTTGCACCTTTGAAACAGGAGAAATGGACACACTTTGAACTCCCTAAACACAAAACTAGCACTTAGCACCTCAAATTATGAAAAAAATCAACAACTAGCACCCCCTCTGTTTTTGAGGCAAAGTTGGCCACTGGGATAAAAAAATCTGGGGGCAAAATCGGTAATTTATTTTATTTTTTCCTTAAATTTGAAAACACAATTGTGAATATTAGTATACTCAATTATCTCTCCATCTTAAATTTATTTTTGTGATATGATTCAGTCAATTTTATGTATTAACTTTTCGAATTCTTTTGGAAATTTTGAGGACATTTGAAAAATTAGTAATTAAAGAAATATGTTAAAATAGATTTTGCATATTAATATTCTAGTATTCATGATCACATTTTGTAAATTTTAATGAAAAAAGAACATGTATTACCTATTTTTTCCTTAGGTTTTTCTTATCCCGATGGTCAACTTTGCCCAAAAAAATGAGGGGTGCTAGTTGTTGAGATGGTTTTAATTCGAGTGTAATTGCTCAAACTCAAATACCGTCGGGCTTCAGTCTATAGGCTAGAACTCAAATTTCATCGGGCTACATATCTATGTACTCAAACTCGGCTCATGTAATTTTTCGGGGTTCAGATTTATATCGGGCTCATTTCGAATTTGCTCACTCTAACAAATTTTCCTAACAAATAAAGAAACTATGCATTCTTTAAATGCAATATATAGACAATTTTATTTATTACACAAGAATATACAAATTTTATACTCGTAATCAATAACATAAAACATTAAGTAAATTTGTAAAGTGCCAAGACTCCCATTTTTTCACCATTTATTTTAATTTTTCCGCTTTTTCTATTTGTTGAATATATTCCCTTTGACCGGAAACTTTATTTATAATTCATATATGTGGTGGGTTATTTGTTGTAAGTATTATACTTATAACAATAGTATCAATAATTTATAGTAGTAATATGTAAGATAATAATATATTCGGACCTTATTCGAGTTGAGCATTGTAAGGCCAAGCTTGAAACATAAATTAATCGATTTTATTATAAAGGCTCAAATTCAGCCCTTTCACAATTATATGGGTTTTGGTCAAATTTAATCCAATCGAGTTTGGAACAACAGGAAGCCAAATATTCATTAATTTAGAATTTTTGGTTGTAAATGCTTTGTTTTAAACAATGGGAAAAATCACCTTACTGCCTTTGCAGAAAAGGCTGATGAAGCTGTTTTTGTAGGATATTCTACAGTTAGTAAAGCTTATAAAGTATTTAACAAAAGAACTTTACTTGTAGAAGAATCTATTCATGTAGTATTTGATGAACCAAACCAATCTTCTGAGAAGAATCAAAGTTCTGATCAAAATATGTCTACTGATTTTCAAAAATTGAGTGTTGAAAGAAATGAAGAATAATATACCCATCATACTACCTGATCTTAACTCAGCTGCTAACTCAAGTGCTGTTCAAAATCACACTGCTGATTGTCTAACAGACGAGCTGTAAACAGCTGACATACCAGAGACTGTTCAACAGACTACTACTGAAACTCCAAGAGTAGTGTTGCAAGATCAAAACAGAGGACAACATTCAGATTTGCAACCTGATCTCAGATGGCTCAAGAATCACCCACCTGAATTAGTGATTGGTGATCCTTTAGATAGAGTAAAGACAAGGAGAGCAACTGCTGCAAATGATACAATACTCGTCAGCTTTCTATCTCAAATAGAGCCTAAACAGATTGAAGAAGCTCTTAGTGATTCAAATTGGATTGAAGCTATGCAAGAAGAGTTAAATCAATTTGAAAGGAATGAAGTCTGGTACTTAGTTCCTAGACCAAGTCATCAAAGGGTAAGTGGCACTAAATGGGTATTCAAGAATAAAATGAATGAAGATGGTATTGTCACCAGAAACAAAGCAAGATTAGTTGCCAAGGGTTATTGCCAAGAAGAAGGCATTGACTTTGATGAAACCTTTGCATCAGTAGCAATATTAGAGGCAATCAAACTATTTCTAGCCTATGCTGCTCATAAAAATTTCACAATCTATCAAATGGATGTGAAATCTGCCTTTCTCAATGGAGAATTGCAAGAAGAAGTATATGTTGAACAACCTCCTAGATTTGAAGCTTATCAAGAAGAAGACAAAGTATATCGTCTGAAGAAAGCCCTCTATGGACTGAAACAGGCTTCAAGAGCATGGTATGATACCCTATCTGATTTTCTTTTAATTAAAGGATTTCGTAAAGGTATGGTAGATAAGACCCTGTTTAATGTTGAATGGGAAGATCACATATTGCTTGTGCAAATATATGTGGACGATATTATTTTTGGTTCAACTAATCAACAGATGTGTGACAAGTTCTCCAAGCTGATGCAGAACAAGTTTGAAATGAGCATGACGGGTGAACTAAATTATTTTCTTGGTTTGCAAGTAAGACAGTTGCCTGATGGAATATTCATTAACCAAGCTAAATACACAAAAGATCTGTTCAAAAAATTTGGTATGGAAACTAGCTCTACTGTTAGTGTTCCAATGTCTACTGGACTTCGTTTGAGTAGAGATGAAGATGGCAAATCAGTAGATATAACCAAGTACAGAGGCATTATTAGGTCACTGTTGTATCTAACAGCTAGCAGACCTGATATCATGTACTCTGTTGGGGTTTGTGTGAGATATCAATCAAATCCTAAGGAATCTCATCTCCTGGCTGCCAAAAGGATACTTAGATACCTTAAAGGCACTCAAGAATTGGGATTATGGTACCCTAGAGAATCTGGATTTGAGCTAATAGGTTATTCAGATTCTGACCTTGCTGGCTGCAAGATTGATAGGAAGAGCACAACAGGTGCCTATCAATTCTTAGGTAGTCGTCTGATCTAATGGATGAGTAAGAAACAGACTTCAGTATCCATATCAACTGCTGAAGCTGAGTACATAGCTACTGGAGCTTGCTGTGCACAAGTATTATGGTTGAAGCATCAACTAGAAGATTACAACATCAAGATCAGTGGAATCTCAATCTACTCTGACAATACAAGTGTAATCTCTCTTACTCAAAACACTACAAGTCATTCAAGAACTAAGTATATTGAGATCAAACATCACTTCATCAGAGATCACGTGGAAAAAGGAAATGTTATAATAGAGTATGTTCATACTGACAATCAGATCTCTGACATATTCACTAAACCTCTAAGTGATGCAAGGTTTTCAACTTTAAGAGCTGAACTAGGATTATTAAATTTAGATGCATAAGCTGAGGGGAAACTCATCAGAAGACTAGAGTTTATCAGCTTACTCATCTTATCGACTTCAAGGTTAACTCTCAACAGACTAGTTAACTTATGGATTCCTAAAGTCAGGGGGGAACGTGTAAGACCAGCGATACTTCTGATTAAAAGATGAAATTTGTTGATGAAAGTTAGTTGAAGTTAAGTTGTCATCAGAGATGTTCTTAATTCTTGAAGATTGAAGATTAATTATCTTGCTGGATTGACAAACAGCAAAGGAAGATTACTAGTTATTGGCTTTCACTAGTAATACCTGTTATTAGGACACTCGTTTGATCAGAGAAGTATTAATTTACTCGTCTGATTAATTGTATAAAGTGCTGTTATTAAAAACGTTATATTTAAAAACACGCTTATACAAGTCGACCGAGGCGGTTCGCATTCCCGCCAGTCACTTAATGCTTTTTGAAATTTGAATTGTGTAACTGTCGCCCCACGATTAAAGCTGACACTAAATGATCTAACGGTTCGCGTGAATCACGGAAACCAAAACTCCTTCAAGTCTATAAATTCAGATCTGATTAGCTTACTGATCTTTTACGCACCCAAATATTTTCTAAGGCATTTAGAGATTTTTGTTCTCGTTCATTTTGCAAAAATACACTTGTTCTACTGATCTCTTTTCAGAATCAACCATGACTTCATCTCAAGAATCCAAAGCAGAGGGTATGTATCTTGTCTACGATACATATCACAAGACTGGAACCGCCGTAATGAAGGCGATTCTGTGAAAGTTTAAGGCTGCAACACTAGTGGATTTCATGGAAGCACATGATGAAATGGTATACAAAGATCAAGTACTGGAGTACTATGGGGCAAAGGATGTTGTTGACTTTGATAAGCTGGAGATTAAAGCAATAGTTGGAGGGAAAGATATATGCATCACTCCAAAGCTGCTGAATGAACTCTATGGTCTGAAGATGGAAGGACGAACAGACCTGACCACAATGGCCGAAGAAAAGGAATAGGAGTTCTGGAGCATTTGTGCCCAGAAAAATGAAGTCTTATCAGGTAACATCAAGAAGAGGCAATTAAAAGATGAATATCAGCGTATGGCTGATATGGTACCAATGTGTTTGAAAACTGCACATTCTCTTTAGATAGTGTTCCCATGTAAAGATACGCCACAATGATAGCAATTTACTATGGCTTTGAAGTAAATTGGGCAGTGATTGTTTGGTACATTCTGGCAAACTTTCACAAGAAGGCACAAACAAATCATAGAATCTTTCTAAGTCATCTGTTCACGGTGTTGGGATGTGATCTGACAAATGGAAAGGTTTTTCACAATGCAAAGGCGATGCTCTCTTATCAGACTGTGAAGGGAGGAAATACCAAGAGAAAAACAGTTGAAGAGTCGCCTATTGAGCCTAAGAAGAAGGCTCCAAGCAAGAAAATGAAAGCATATGTTCAAACAGCTAAGCCAGCTGTTCAAGCCAGAACAGATGCTAAGAAGAAAGTTGTTGCTAACGCAATCATTCGTCAGACAACTGATGAGATATTGGAGATTTCTGATGGTTCACTTTCTAGAACAGTATCATAAGAAAGACCGGCTGAGAACGTTGCAAAACGAACTAGAAGTCAGTTAAAAGATACTGCTGTTTCGAAACCAGTCAAGGAAAAGGCTGTTCCGAAGAAGTCTGCCAAGAGAAAGATGGTGTTTGAACCATCTCCTACTAAGTCTGCTGATTTAGTCAGAGAAGGCCCTCAATCAGCTGAGAGGCCTGTTGAAGCTGATCAGACTAAAAGTGCTGCGTCTAAGGAGTTATCTGATGATGGTGCAACAACTCCTCAACAGCCAGCTTCAACTGCTGAGGTCTCTGAACCTCAAGATGATCCAGAAGTGAGGATCATCGAACAAAAAACAGCAGTTCCTATCTCTATTGCTGCTCCTGAACCTGCTACTACTGATAAGCCTGAGAGAACAAAGATTGTTAAGATCAAAATCTCTGCAGCTGAAAAGAAGAGAAGGGAGGAAGCCCTTCCAGATAAAAAGGCTAAGGAAGATCTTGCAAAAGCTATAAGGCTGAGCAAGATTCAAGCAGAGAAGGAAGAAAAGAGAAGAAGAATGACAGCTGCTGAACTACAAGCCGCATAGGATGCTGAATTGACTTTAGTTCTAGAGATGAGCAAGAAAGATGCTCATGGGCCTCAACGAGCTAGTGGAATAAAGATTGGTGAATCTTAGAGAGCAAGACAAATTCTGCCACCAAGTCAGAGAGTTGAGAAGTGCCCTTTTGCTGTTAAGTGGGCTTTAGATATTGTAAAAGGTCATCCAGGAGCATTTGCAAGATTTGAGGCTGCACTGGCCATCTTGATAAACAACTCCAACAAGCTACTCTATTTGTTCAGGAGAAAATAAGGTATAATAAGTGGAGGAACTATAGAGTAAACAAATATGTTGCTGAGATAAGAGCTTGGAAGGAGTTTGAAGCTGAAGAAGAATGGGTACTAGCATTCTTCCACACTTCATCCATCACAAAAGTTCTTGACCCTGATCATGTGAGGGATGTCTTCCATGGTTATGCAAGGGGCATAGTGGCCGACGAAGCAAAGAAAATAAGGGATTCACTGCCTGCCAAGAGGAAGAGAAGTGAAGACCCAGTTCAAAGAGCTGTAAAGATTGCTGTTTATCAGGCCTTGGAGAAATGGTCTGAAAGGTCAAGGTATTTTAAGGGATCCTAGTGACCTGCCATATCTACCAAGTGTTCAACAGATTACCTTTGGTCCTGAAATCAGCACTTATCAGGAGAAAGTGATCAAGGCACCTGTTCAAGGATCCATGCCTAAGATTACTAAAGTCATCCATCAGACCACAAAGATATCAGATGATGGAACTCCTGAATTGATAAAGGTGGAAGAACAGTCTGCTGTTCAACAAGAGATTGCCCAGCCTGCTGAAGAAAAAGCTCAAGAAAGTGACCAAGTAAATGCTAGCGCACTAGTTGTTCATGAAACTGTTCAGGAGACTGCTGAGCCTGAACAAGATGAAGAAGAAAAAGAAATCTTAGCAGATGTACCAGTACACCAGACAGAACCATCAGGTTCTACTTCCATTCCAACAGCTGACAACCACTCTGATCTGATGGAATCTATTCAATTGCTGCTGGATCAACTCTTGGAAGAAAAGCACAAAAAGCTGATGAAGGAAATACAGGAAGAAAACAGAAGACTACAGCAGGAAAACAGAAGGCTAATCAAGGATGCAATTGATAACTTTCCTCTGCCGCCTGATAATTCTCTTCAACTCACACAAAGTCTGATCAGCATGAACAGAAACATTGAAGATGTGAAGTCTGATGTAAATCATCTTCACACAACGCTCAAAAGACATGAAGGAGATATTGTTGATGTCATAGGCTATATCACCAAGCTAGTTGATGCTGAAACTGAAAAGATCCTTGGGTTTGTAAGACATATAGATGAAACGGCCACTAAAGTTCATAATGAAGTGGCTACCTTACAACTCAACATGGACTATCTCAATGATCAGACTGGTACTCTACATTCTACACTTAACCATCATACATCTCACCTGACCACTGTGGATGAAAACATTAGAAGGATCTGCACTGCTATCAATATTCCAGCTGCTGATCTCCTCCCTGCTGATGATGACAAAAAGGGGGAAGAGAAGTCAGTACCTGATGAAGGAATATCAGCTCCAGTGACTGAAACTGTTTAAGTACCTGAAACAAAGGACTCTGCTGATAAAGAACAACTGCTGAAAAGGAAATAGAGCCCGTACCTGAGCAAGTTAAAGAAACTGAGGAGAAGGATGATGAAGAAAAGGAAGCAGATGCTAAGGAGACTGCTGATGAAAAGGCAGAAGTTGCTGATGAGGAAGTAGAAGAATCCAAGGAACCAGTCAAGTCTGATAAAGAACTTGCTGCAACCAAGGATACACCTTAGGAGAAACTGGATCTATTTGTGAAGTACAAGAACTTGGATCGCATCAAAAGAAGGGTTGAAGAAGCAGAAGAAGCTGAACGTAAACAGAAAATGGAAGCTGCTCAAAAGAATCTTCTTGTTGATGATGCCAATGATGATGATGATGATGATGAGATTGATGATGAAGATGAAGAGGAGTACGTTGAAATTGAAGAAGAAGTGACTGATGAAGAATCAGATCACTAATCTATGTTTTCTTGTATCAATTTACTGTCTTTATTTATTTTCTTTCATCTTTTGAAAAAGTTGTAACTTGTAATCATATTCTAAATCAATGAATTTCAAGTTTTTATTCCAACAAATAATTTCTATCTCAGAAATCATTGAGGATAAAACTTTAGTCTAGGTACAGGTACTTAGCTAATAAGTTTTGTCATCATCAAAAAGGGGGAAATTGTTGGAAGAAGATGAAGATCAGAAGACAAGTAATTTAGAAGTTAAAGGGAGGTTTTGATGATTTTCAATACATCTTAACCAGCTAAGTTAGGAAAGCTTAGTAAAAATCCCTTAGAAGAATTTTGATCAAAGCTAAAAGACATATCAGTCAAGTCAAAATTCAATTTGGTCCAGAAGACTACTGATCTGCTGCTGAAGGAAGAAATCAGATTGGTGAGGAACAGCCGACTCAAATCAGATTAGTTCAAGTTTGGGATCAGCTCGGCTCATCATCAGATTAGTTATACTCATCAGGCAAGTGAAGATGATCAGGAAGTCTCTCCAACGGTAATAAATGCACTTTGAGTAATAAATGCTGAAGACTGAGGGTATTAATGACAAATGATTGAAGGAAAACCTCATATCTGCTTCGTGCATTAAATGCGACTGACAGAAAGTACTGTTGACAGTACTGCTGCAGAGCAGAGAGCCGTTCGCGAAAATTAAGGACCAGTAACCGAGGAATTTGAATTCTGTCTTTCTTCAACGGACATTTTTCAAACCTGGAGTATAAATAGTTCGTGAGACTGAAGATGAGAACAACAACACAAACTCTGAGAAGATTTCTGAAGCAAAATCTCTAAGTCTCAAGAACAGCTCACTCATCAGCTTAGTCATTAGTTGACAAAAGCCGAAGTTGAAGATAAAAGATAAACATTTTTCTGAGTGAGAGTGTTGTCAGAAGTGTAGATCCATCTTAGTGAGTAATCTAGCTTCAGAGGATAGGTTTTCTGTGTGATCTCCTATTGTGAGCTTACGGCCAGATTCATTTGTAGTTTTGGCGTAAGTAGAGTATACTGCAAACTAAGTGCTTATAGTATAACCCAATATCTAAGTGACTTGGAAGAGTGGACTAAATGATTTTTATCCATATAACCACTATAAAAATTCTTTGTGTTTTACTTGCATAAATAGCAATGGTTCGGAAAAATTTATTTTCCCTTTACAGGAAATCAAATTAAAACACTTTAGAAAACTGTTGAAAGATCATTTAAAAGAGTTTGTTAAAACTGGGGATAAATCTTTCAAAGGATAAGCTTACTTGTGAAAAACACTTATAAAATCCGCTGCAAGTATTTTGTTTTTAAAAACCAAGTTTTGCTGGAATTAGCTAAGTGACATTAAGAAAAGTGGTTAACTGTGTTGTTCATGATTTGTTCACGATCAGCTTAGTCAGCTTACTAATCTGAATCAGCTTAGTGTGTTGACAGTCAACTGAAAAGTTTTAAAGTCTAAAATTTTTAGAGTTCTATTCACCCCCCCCCCTATCTCTAGACCTCATATGACCACTTCGGACCAACACGGTTTAATCATAAAACGGTGGCGTTTCTAGAGTTTAATTTCGCTCTTGATATTCGATCCTGCTATAACAATTTTTTTTTTAAATTATCTTCGTTTACTGTTTTAATTTTGTTTCCTAACTAATATATATTATTTTGCGTTTTATTATTGGTCGGCTCTACAAATAATTTATTACGTGCTAATTTATTGCTTTAATAATGTCCGTTTTTCTTTTCCTTATCTTCATTCTCTGCTTTAATTTTGTTTCCTGACTAATATATTTTCGACCTGTTTATTTAATGGTATATAGTATAGTCCTTACATCTTAATTTATAATGATGCGTTTGATATATTATCATTTTATTTATTTTGTTTTCTTTTGTCTCAGTATATATGTGTTTTATTACTCTTGTGAACTTTTCTTTCATGTTAAATTACTATTTTAATTATGCTAAATATGTTATTCCTTATTTGTGTTTTCAATTGCTACGTTGTATATACGTTATATTATCGACCATGTACTTCAACCTTTACAAAACAATGTTAATTGGCTCATTGAATAGTCAGATATTTGTGAGCGTCATATCATCCTTCTTGTCCGAATTAATTAAATAATAATAATTAAAATAATTACTAGTATATAAGTTGGTTGTTTTGTTTTTTATAGCTTACTTGAATTTTCAGTCTTTAGATATTTTTTTCATTGGCGGTTGCGTGTTACATATTGCTACTTTTTTATGGGTTCACTGAATTATTTTTGTTCCTACTTTTTTTTTATAAATTTGTTTGTTATGCTTTGTTCTTCCAATGTGATTTTGCTCTGTACTTTTCTTGCTAACCTATTTCTAGTATTCGGTACGTTGTTTGTTTGGTTGGTTATTTTCCTTTCAATCTTGGAATTCTTTTGTTGATTTTGCTTGATCTTTAATCGGATGAAAATAACATGTTGTATTTATTACTTATTTTATTTATCTGTTTTTAGTTTGCTCTGGAGTTTTCTTCGTGATCTATTTCCAGTATCTGGTATTTTGTTTTTTTCCTCTTTTTTCTATTAAATTTGGCTTGTTGTTACATATGTTTTCGTTTACTATTGTCAGTTATATATTTTATTGCTGTGTAATTCGTGCTTTGTAATTGTGCTCTAATATCTTCTTCTTACTCGATGTGACAAAATATTTAGTTTCAACCAAGAGCAAATTATAGTCGGAATTAAGATTGGAACATGTAATTTTCCTCTGACACCAATTGATGCTCCAGCAAAAAGATAAGTGGCTGTATTTTCATTATGTGTTTTATTACTTATCGCGTCGGTAGTTTATTCAAGTGTTTTTTGTATTCTATATTTTATTATTTTATATTCTTAATTTTTTTTATTGCTCATTTTTTTAGTGACTTGTTATATTATAGTTTATTGCTCTGGAGTTTCGGCCTAATGTTTTACTTATTTCATATTGATTTACGAACTATTATCTTTTATTATCATTTTCTATATTTATTATTTTATATTTTACTATTCAATAAGTTTTTTTTCCATTTATTTTCATTTAATAATTTCATTTATGGCATGTTTGCAAGTTGTACATTTTCTTCTTGTATGTTCATCAGGTTGTTTCTTTTGAAATTTGTATTGTTTTTTCTTTGTTGTTTTGTTATTATTGGGTCCTTCCTGATGAAATCCTTTATTTTATTGCTAATCGCCTTTGTTACCATAGTTTTTTTTCCTTGTTTGTTTCTATTATTTAATTTATATTGTTTTGTACCGGGGCTTAATGAATTTTTATTTAATTTACTTCGTTAATTATGCGTTTTATTCTATATTTTATTAGTCAGTATTCGAATCAACAAAAAAAATTCGGAATCATTTGTTGTTGGTTGCATTTCGTTTCTCTTCTCATTTATACTTTCATTTAGAGTTGAATTTTGATCTTGCTTTTCAATCTTAACTTACCAAATATTTTTTTTTCTTTTTTCCGTCATCGTTTACTGCCTTAATTTTGTTTATTCAACTGTTTTTCGTATTATATATTTTATTATTTTATATTTTTAATTTTTTTATTGCTCATTATTTTAGTGACTTGTTATCGTATAGTTTATTGCCCTGGAGTTTCGGCCTAATGTTTTACTTATTTATATTGGTTTACGAACTATTATATTTTATTATCATTTTTTTGTTATTTTATATTTTATTATTCAATAAGTTTTTTTCCATTTATTTTCATTTAATAGTTTCATTTATGTATGGTATGTTTGCAAGTTGCAAATTTTCTTCTTGTTTGTTCATCAGCTTGTTTTTTTTAAAATTTGTATTATTTTTCCTTTGTTGTTTTGTTATATTGGGTCCTTCGTAATGAAATCCTTTATTCTATTGATAATCGCCTTTGTTAATATAGTTTTTTCCCCCTCCTTTGTTTCTATCATTTAATTTGTATCGGTGCTTAATTTATGTTTATTTAAATTTACTGCGTTAATTATGCGTTCTATTCTATGTTTTATTCAGTATTCGAATAAAAAAAAGTCCGGAATCATTTGCTCTTGGTTGAATTTCGTTTCTCTTTCATTTAGAGTTGAATTTCGATCTCTGGAGTTTCGGCACAATGTTTTACTTATTTCATATTGATTTACGAACTATTATCTTTTATTATCATTTTCTAATTTCTTATTTTATATTTTATTATTCAATAAGTTTTTTTCCATTTATTTTCATTTAATAGTTTCATTTATGATATGTTTGCAAGTTGCACATTTTTTTCTTGTTTGTTCATCAGCTTGTTTTTTTAAAAATTTGTATTATTTTTCCTTTGTTATTTTGTTATTATTGGGTCCTTCGTAATGAAATCCTTTATTTTATTGATAATTGCCTTTGTTACTATAGTTTTTTTTCCCTTCTTTGTTTCTATAATTTAATTTATATTATTTTGTATCGTTGCTTAATTTATGTTTATTTAAATTTTACTGTGTTAATTATGCGTTCTATTCTGTATTTTATTTAAATTTCGTTTCTCTTTCATTTATAGTTGAATTCCGATCTTTTGTTGCTGCAAAAAAAAAAAAAAATATTTTTTTCTTTTCCTCATCTTCATTAAATTTGTATTATTTTTTCTTTGTTGTTTGGTTATTATTGTTTCCTTCCTAATGAAATCATCTATTTCATTGCTTATTGCCTTTGTTATTGTGGTTTTTTTTTCTTGTTTGTTTCTATTATTTAATTTATATTCTTTTGTATCTGTACCTAATTTATTTGTATTTTAATTTACTTTGTTCCGATCTTGCTTTACCACTTTTTTTTATTAATTTTCTTTTCTTTTCTTCATCTCCGTTTACTGCTTTAATTTTGTTTCCTTACTAATATATTTTAATGATGTCCATTTTTTTTTACCTCGTCTTCATTTTCTGCTTTAATTGCGTTTCCTGGCTAATATATTTTCGACCTCATCATTACACTTCATATAGTATACTCGATGTTTAAATCTACATGTTTAATTTCGACCAAAAAAACTTACCGTTGCATGTAATTGTCGATATGTCGTTCGACTTATAAACTTCCGAACTTATTCCTTTATCTTTCAAAATTATTTGCTCTTGCTTGAATTTATTTTCTCTTTTCATTTAATACTTTATTTACCGTCTGTTTGCGACCTGTGGGCCCGACAGAAGAGTTTTGGTCGTGCGATTCTAATTTTGCCTTTTTTTTTAAACGTTATAATCATAAAACTGCGCCGTTTCTTTCCGGAATCATTTTCTCTTGCTTGTATTTCATTTTTTTTTCCGTTTAATATTTTCGTTTAGAGTTGAATTCCGATCTTTTTTTTTATCTTTTTTTCTTTTGTTTAGAGTATAATTTCGATCTTGCTTTACCAATTTTTTTCCTTTCCTTATCTTCGTTTACTGCTTTAATTTTGTTTCCTAACTATGCTAATTTATTGCTTTAATGATGCTTTCTATTATTAATTAACTGTGTGTTTTTTTTTCTCTATTTTATATTTGAACGGTTTTTTTTTTTTGTTCGTTTAACTCGATTTCCATTTATTAGGTCGAGGACTAATTTTTTTACAGTGTAATGATAGTTATTTATCACACCTTTTCCATCTTCAACAATTTTTTTTTTTTAGATCTCATCTTCAACAAATTTCTCTCCTGCAAAAATAACCAAAAAGAGAGTTCACTCTTCATTCTGTAGTTCTGATCAATTTAAATACCAGAATCCAAAAACACTAGTTGTGAAGAATAATTACACGAACATTTTATTGATCTCTAATTCTTTCTGTTAATTTATTAATAATCGATATGGCTGACTCTTATTGGAGATACGGTGACGTTAGGCAGCAGCCGGGAGCTCTTCCTCCTCCCGTGGCGAAACGACTGCGTCCGGAATATGGTAATTTTTCTCTGGAATTATTTACCAATTTTTGGATGCATGTATGGTGTGCTTTTGCGTGTGTGCCCTTTTTTTTTTATGGGTTAGGTTTTGTGTTTATTCTGCTTTCCGTACCCGTGAATATATGTAAAATTTCGGACTTTCTGTTAATTTAGGGTTTTATGAGCATGATGAATGTAGTGAGTCTCCAATTTTTTTTATGGGAGGTTAAGGTTTGGTTTTATTTATTTATTTATTTTTTTATTATTATTGTTTTTATGTGGGTGAAAACAAGAAATTTGGGGGGTTTTGGTAGGCTAGGGTTTTTTCGGATTGACTCATGGAAGAAAAAGTTGTAAAGCTCTGAACTTTGATTTTTCATGGATGATATTATTTGAAATTGTGCGGTTGGAGCATTTAAACTTGATTGAGTCCTTTGTTCAACTAGATTTGTTGGGGCAACTTCTTGTTAATGGACCCAGATATATGCTTTTCAAGCAACTCAAAAGACAAGTACTATTGGAGACAAAATACTCTCAATATATTAATAGCAAAATGATGATACAAATATTTTCTAGGCTTATGCTACAAGCCTTTCTCTACTACTTTGGAAGATACAATTTTTTCTTCTCAAAGTTTCTCTCTATTTCTTTTTTTTTTTTTCTCTCTTGTATCTTATGTTACTAAAGATAAGATTACATATATATAGTTATCAAGAGGAGGTTAACAAGTAGACAATTTCAAGTTGTCTTCTTCTTTGGTTTCTTATCTATGAAGTAATTGAAGTAGCCAAGTTCGATTTTACTTCTTCCTTATCTTCTTAGCCGTAAATGTTGACTTGAGGAAGTCTATTTCGATTTTACTTCTTCCTTCAATTCCTTATCTTCTTTAGCCACCATTTTGGACTTCTAATTAATTCCATCCTCATCTTGTCTTGTAATTAATACACATTACTTAATCTTGAAGTAATGAAATTAAATTTATATTTTCTACAGCCTCCCTTAAATTTAATTTCAGAATTTTCTTACACCAATCATCAACTTCAAATTCTCAAATGTTGCTGCCTTCAATGGCTTTGTTAGTATATCTGCAACTTGATTTTCTGATCTGCAAAACGTAATCTCAATTTCTCCTTCTTTGATCAAATCTCGAATATGATGATATCTGATGCTGATATGCTTGCTTCTGCCATGAAAAACTGGATTTTTGGCTAATGCAATCGCTGATTTATTATCACATATAATTTCTGTAGGACCTTCTTGCTCATGCATTGATTCTTTCAACATTCTTCTTAGCCATATTGCTTGACATGCTGCTGATGATGCAGCCATATATTCCGCTTCTGCAGTTGAAAGTGCAACAACCTGTTGTTTCTTTGAAGACCAAGAGAAAACTCTGTCTCCAAGAAAGAACGCATATCCCGAAGTACTTTTACGAGTCTCTGTATCACCTGCCCAATCACTGTCTGTATATCCTACTAAATTGAAACTATCATAATGTGAATAAAATATTCCATGATCACAAGTACCACTTATGTACCGCAAAACTCGCCTAGCTGCCATCAAATGTGACTGGCAAGGTGTCTCCAAAAACCGACTAATAATTCCCACAACATAAACAATATATGGCCTAGTTGATGTCAAATATCATAGACTACCAACTAAGCTTTTAAAATATGTGGGATTTACTAGCTCACCGTTACCTTTTTTCTCCAACTCTAATCTTTCTGCAGCTGGAGTTCGGATTGGAGTAATCGACTCCATCTTGAATCTTTTAAGTACGTCATTAGCATATTTTTTTTGTGAAATAAATATGCCATCAGCCTTTTGTTGTACTTCGATGCCCAAAAAATATGACATTAGACCCATATCTGTCATCTCAAATTGTTGTGTCATAGCCTCCCTGAATTGTGCAAACATTCTATAACAATTTCCTGTAAAAATCAAGTCATCAACATAAAGACAGACTATCATCAAATCTCCATTAGTGTTGGACTTGATATACAATGTATGCTCGTAAGGACATTTATGGAATTTGTGTTCCAACATATATGTATCAATACATGTGTACCAAGCCCGAGGCGCTTGCTTCAATCCATATAATGCCTTCTTCAATTTGTACACTTGATTTTCTTTCCCTTTTCTTATGTAACCTAGAGATTGCTCAACATAAACCTCTTCTTCGAGAAGACCGTTTAAGAAAGCTGACTTTACATCCATTTGGTGAATTCTCCACTTGTTTTGAGCTGCAAGTGCAATGATCATTCGTATAGTCTCCATTCGGGAAACTGGTGCAAATACTTCAAAATAGTCGATTCCAGGCTTTTGTTTATAGCCTTTTACGACTAACCTTGCCTTATAGCGATCCACCTGACCATCGGGTTTGTACTTCGTCTTGTACACCCACTTTACACCAATTGACTTCTTACCTGGAGGTAAACATGTCAATTTTTTCTCTCTGCTACACCATTTTGTTGTGGTGTATAGCTAGCTGTCAACCTACGCTTGATTCCCTCATGTTTGCAATAATTATTGAATTCATTTGAAGTGAATTCTCCTCCTCTATCGAATCTCAATGTTTTCAATTTAAAGCCACTTTGTTTTTCAACAAATGCTTTAAAGTCTTTGAATTTTTCAAAAGCTTCAGATTTCTGACTTAGAAAATACACCCAAATTTTTCTAGAAAAATCGTCAACAAAGACTAAAATGTACCTATCATGTCCGAAAGACTCCACCTCTATTGGGCCACAAATGTCCGTGTGTACTAACTCCAAAGGGTGTGACGCACGCCTGACTTTTTCATCTGAAAAAGGATCTCGGTGCTTCCCGAGAATACATCCTTCACAAGGACGATCAGGTACATCAATCAATGGCAATCCATTTACCATCTTGTGTTTAGCAAGTAATTTGAGACTCTGAAAATTTAGATGTCCAAGCCGTAGATGCCATAACCAATTGTTATCCTTTGACAGAGATAAAAAATTCATCAATGTTTTTGTGTGCAGATTCAAAGGAAACATTCGATTCTTTGTCATCTGCACTTTTGCGATCATTTGGTTGTTTTTGTTTTTGATAGTGCAAACTCCATTTTCAATATCAATTTTATGACCTCTTTCAGAAAGTTGTCCCAAGCTTAATAGATTCCAGTGAAGCTCTGGCACAAAGAACACATCAGCAATTGTAACATTCATTCCATCTTTGGATTGAATATCAATGTCACATTTTCCCATTACCGGAACCTTAGTTTTATTTCCAAAATTGACTTCGCCACGTACTGACTCGTCTAGCTTTGTGAAGAGCTCTTTGTTACCACACATATGATTACTACACCCAGTATCAAGGTACCAAGTATTTGTGTGCTCCGAGTTCGTCCCTTCCATTTTACAAGCGAGTAGCATGTTTTCTTCAACATTTGCGGTGTTTGCATGCTCTGTTTCATTGTCTGGCATCTTTGTTCGACATTCAGATTTGAAATGTCCAAATTTGTTACACCTGTAGCATTTGATATGTGACTTACCTCGTCCTCGATAGTAACCACCACGATTTCTTTGAAAATTATCACCATAGCTCTCTTTGTTTTGGAAATTAGAATTTCTAGCACCTCGACCTCTACTTGATCCACGTCCTCGACCACCACGATAGAATCCGCGACTTGGTTGCGCTACACGAATTTGCAAGGCCTGCTCAATACTTGAATTTGATGTATTTTTATTCATTCGTTGTTCATGTGAGCACAACGAACTCAATAATCGCTCAATTTTCATTTCTGAAATATCTTGCGATTCTTCAATGGCTGCAACAACGTAGTCGAACTTTGTGGTTAAAGATCGCAATATCTTTTCCACGACCCTTTCATCTTTAATGTCTTCGCCGTTAACCCTCAACTGGTTAACTATATGCTGAACTCGATCAAAATACTCCAAGATAGATTCTGAATCGTTCATATGCAAAGATTCGAAATCACCTCGTAGTGATTGAAGACGTACCCGCTTCACACGATCATCGCCTTTGTAGGATTTTGATAATATATCCCATGCTTCCTTTGAGATCTAAAGAATATCTTAAACTGGATTGCCCAGTTGTCGAAATTCTTCCCATTCAACTTGGGAAGTTGTAATTGAATGGAGTTGGAGGCCATGATAGAAATTGGCTCTGATACCAATTGTTGGCGCAACTTCTTGTTAATGGACCCAGATATATGCTTTTCAAGCAACTCAAAAGACAAGTACTATTGGAGACAAAATACTCTCAATATATTAATAGCAAAATGATGATACAAATATTTTCTAGGCTTATGCTACAAGCCTTTCTCTACTACTTTGGAAGATACAATTTTTTCTTCTCAAAGTTTCTCTCTATTTCTTTTTTTTTTCTCTCTTGTATCATATGTTACTAAAGATAAGATTACATATATATAGTTATCAAGAGGAGGTTAACAAGTAGACAATTTCAAGTTGTCTTCTTCTTTGATTTCTTATCTATGAAGTAATTGAAGTAGCCAAGTTCGATTTTACTTCTTCCTTATCTTCTTAGCCGTAAATGTTGACTTGAGTTGAGGAAGTCTATTTCGATTTTACTTCTCCTTCAATTCCTTATCTTCTTTAACCACCATTTTGGACTTCTAATTAATTTCATCCTTATCTTGTCTTGTAATTAATACACATTACTTAATCTTATAAATGTTAATTATGATTCAGTCAGCATTCACTTTATTAAGAAATAATAAGAAAACTAAGGAAAACGGATCATGACTCTTTCAACAGTTTAATTAATTTCAATATGCATGAACAATTATGTCAATCGTTTACATGTAACGACAAATCTGTAGCAATTAAATTTAGCATTAATTATATATCCAGTATATATATACCTTCAGTTCTAAAACCCCAAAAAGAAACGTATTTGGTACAATGGTTTTCCGCTTTAATATTGTCGCCTCTATTATGCTACTGACATTCTTATTATGCAAGGGTGAACCTGATTTGATAAAATCTTATTGTCGTAATTGTAAACCTGATTTGATACGCGTTGCTTGTGGTAAATCGCTGTATACAGGGTTCTGCGAAAATGAGTTAAGATCAGACCGATATTCCAAAGGCGCGGATTATAAAGGTCTCGCTATGATTGCAATTCGTAAAACTCGTGCCGTAGTTGCATCCGCTCTAAATATTGTTAAATCATATGAAAGAAACGTCGACAACGAAAGATGTATTAACAGTTTTACCAATGCCATCAACCTCTTGAATCAGTGCTTGACTATACTAAAAGCCCCTTCCAACACTACTACTACTAATAGAATTGAGGATCTAAAATCTAAAGCGAAAGAAGCTCAACCTTGGATTTTATTTTGTTACAAAGCAACGACTGCACCCACGCCGCTGAAACTTGGCAGGAAAATGGAAATGGGCAATGGCCTCATAGATATGGTTCGGCGAATTTTTGACTTGTTGTAACATATCCTATCCTCTGTAGACTGTATGTACGCGCGTACCACAGGTACTAATGAATACATACTCCCTCCGTTTCATAATATCTGTCGCTTTGGAATGATTTTCTTGTGCCATATTATCTGTCGCTTTGGATTTTCAATAAAGCATTAATTGCTCTTTTTCCATTTTTGCCCTTTATGCTCATAAATTTTCTCAAACATTAGTGGAGGATAATTAATTAAAAGGATATTTTAGTCTTTTTCAATTTTTTTTCAATAAAATTCAGCCATATTCAATGATTTTCTTAATTTGTGTGCATACATGTGAAAAGACAGATATTTTGAAACGGAGGGAGTATAATAAACGTATAATTTGTAATCACATTCCGCTTTTTTAATTAATTAAATTATATAGAAAGACATGATCGACCACTCAATTTTTTCAAATTGCATGTGAATACATTAATACATCACATCGATTATTACATGATATATACTTTTTTCAATTACTAAATAAATTATAAATCAAGATACATAGTAATAAAATAGAAACATTAATTTACATGATAATTTTTCCAATATTAATAAAGTATATATAAAAAGATAGGTGAATTTTGAAGAAGTGATTCCTCACTATCTATAGCACGAGACGTACATCAGGGATGACCCATTCCGCAAAACTAATCAAAAGAACTCAGATTAAATTGCAATTTTTTTTTTTTTCTGAACCCGCAGTAAAGTTGCACATTTTTTTTCTTTAACTTAATTATTTTACTTTTCCCCTAAAAGAAATTTGACCACTTTTGATAAATAGTATGTTAAAACAATCTTATCAAGCCTATTTCATGTGCTTATTCGAGTTTTGGCCGAGTTATAGGTAATTTTAGTTAATTAGAGTCTTTGGTTATATATTTTATACATGAATTGAGATATATTCTTTTATATTGCGTTTATCTTGTAGACCTAAGCTATTTTAGAGCCAAGGGAATGATTGGAAACGATAAAAAACGAAAAAAAAAATCAAACAAAGTCAATTAGTTCAAGAACGAAGTAGGAAAAAGTTGTCAAAAATGTTGATGTGCCATCCAAGGACCAATATTATAGGTCCAAGTGTTAAGCAACTTGGGTCGGCACCAAGGACCTCCTTTGTGGATGGCCCCAAAATTTATACATTGCTCCCAATATATTAGTAAATTAAAAATTACCACCTGTATTAGTTTTTATACAAAATACAGCCTTTAGCTCATTTGATGAACTCTTTCATCCTGAATGAGATATTTAGGTTCAAAATCGAACAATGACGTTTTTTTTTTTTTTTTTTTAATATATTAGTTGTTCTATGTACCACTACAAGAAATCAGTCATTTTGCTACGAAAATTTTCGTCCCCAAAAATTAAAATTTCGTAGCCAAACAGCATGTAAGACGAAAAAGTTTCGTCGCCCAAATCGTCGCCAAAGCCGCGACGCTAAAGGTATTTGGGCATGACTTTGCCTAATTCGTCGCAAATCTTCTTATTTTCCACGCTTGAGCAATTCGTCCCTAAAAACACATGTAATTGTGCACAATTTATTTCGTCCCAATAACATTCTATTTTGGTAGCCATTTCCTGAAATTCGTAGCCAAATGGTAGAATAAGGGACGATTTACACTGTACCCAAATGCAATTTTTTGGGGTTTCGAACTGTACCCAAAAGTTCTTTTTTGGGACGATCTCATACTGTACCCATAGCGCTCTTTTTTTGGGGACAATTTCAAACAAATGCTTTTTCTGGACAAAGCAATTTTTAACCATCAAATCTAAATCTAATTATAACAATTATCAATTTCAAGGATTTTATTCTACATTTGCATCAAACATCAATTCAACCATAAAAGTTAAGATCAACATCTCTACATTTGCAACAAACATCAATTCAATTTATAAGACTCACCATCAACATTAATTATATTGTCAACGTAATTTTTTCCCTACATTCATAAGAATGATCCACTAAAATAAAAACATGCCACACTACATTAAACTACCAAAAGTTTCATGATCGTAACAATGACAAGATCCATATGGTCCTTTGGAATCTGCAAATCAAAAAAGGTAAAACTAGTTTCAAAGTCACCAAAAAGATCTTATTAGTTCTATTTTGCAGGATCTAAGAAGATAAACGAGGGGCTTATTAAAATGTATGCATGTGCTGAAATATACATACTTACAGTACATTTCTTTTCTCGAACCAAGACATCTGACCATCCTCAGTTCAGTGACCTCGAGCTAGAGTTCAATGGCACACACCTGAACATAAAAAGGGAGTTCACTTTTTAATCAGTAATCTTACTTCTTAAACTTCTCAAATTCTTGCATGACAAGTGAAACTCTTTCCCTTTTTAATTAAGAGACAAAATGTAACATGTTTTCCATTTATCCTGGGCCAATGGCCATCTTTCGTATGCTAACATCAAAATTTTATTCAGCAATAAAGAAGTTTACAGAACTACCAAAACCTTATTTATACCAACAAAACTATTTTGTATAAAGAATTCTTCAATTACATGGAACAACTACTATTAAGTAAAAATAAGGGCATAAATACCATGTAATATTTCGTCCATGGTGCAATCTGACTGTACTTTGTATTTTTTTTAAATATTTATGCCCATAAGCCCTATGTATAAAGCTCCTCTTTAGTTCAAAGTACTGCCAACATATATATGAAATATTCAAGGGTCAAATTTTATTCCTCTTGGCAAAAAGGAAAGGAAAACCAAGAAACGGTGTTCTGGAAAAACTTACAACATAGAAAGCATAATGACATCAACATGGCCAAAAACTAATGTCCTTCTCGTGGTATAAGGCTGCTACATTATCGATGGAACTATTACGCTTTAGAAGTTCATAATTAGCATGGCCTGCACACGTAAAATCACTTATTAGCATGGCCTGCCGAGTTCTCCATCAGACTTATACTTTCGTCAGCCAAGTGAAGAAGATCATGAAGTGTTCCCAACGGTAATAAATGCCCCTTGGTGTAATAAATGCTGAAGTACGAGGATATTTAAGACAAATGATTGAAGAAAAGCTTCGCATCAGCCGAGTGCATTTAATGCTGCATTTAATGCTGCCTGCAGAATAGTACTGTTTACAGTACGGACAGACTGCAAAAGAGCCGTTCGCGGATTTTAAGGACCAGTACTCGAGGAATTTGAATCCTGTCTCTCTTCAACGGACACTTTTCAATCCTCAAGTATAAATAGCTGAAAGAGACGAAGAAGAAACAAGCAACACACTTTCTGAGAGAAATTTCCGAAGCAAAATTCTTTAAGTCTCAAGAACAGCTCACTCATCAGCTGAGTCATTTGTTGACGAAAGCAGAGTTGAAGAATCAAGAAAAATACATCTTCTGAGTGATTTTGTAAACAAGAGTGTTGTGCGGAGCTGTGATCCATCTTTGTGAGTGATCAAACTTCAGAGGATAGGTTTTCTGTGTGATTTCCTATTGCGAACTTGTGGTCGTTTCATTTGTTGTTCGACGCAAGCAGAGTATACTGTAAACTTTGTGATTATAGTATAACCCAAGATCTGAGTAACTTGGAAGAGTGGACTAAAGGATATTCAAATCCATATAACCACTATAAAAATTGATTGTGTTTTTACATTGCTTTTAAACTTGCATATTTCCTAATTGCATAAAAACACATTAAGTTAACTGTTTGAAAAGAAGTTAAAAGGAGTTTATAAAACTGGGGAAATATTTTTCAAACTGCTCAGATTACTTGTGAAAAACACTTTGAAAATCCGCTGCAAGTACTCTAAGTATTAAAACTGATTTCTGCAAAATCAGCTAAGTAACTATCAGACGAGTGGTCAACAAGACTGTTCAAAGATTTGTTCACGAACAGAATTGTAACTTACTAATCTGATCAGCTTAGTCTGTTCAGTAAGAGTAAAGTTTTAAAGTTAAATCTGAAGAAAATTTTTAAAGAGATTTATTCACCCCCCCCTCTAAACCTCTTCTGACCACTTGGGACCAACAAGTGGTATCAGAGCAGGTGGTTCATTAGAATCAGCTGCCTGATCAACGAGCTTGATCCGAGTGTTTTTCAAAGGTTTTCAAAAACTTTTCAAAAGAGCATCTTTTTGAAAAATAAAAACTTTTTGAAAAATGGATTGTATCAGCCATGTTCCCCACATTGCTGGTATGTCTTTTGAGGACTGGAAGATCAGAATGGAGATTTTCCTTGCTGCCTACAATGACAACATGCATACATGTATCATCAAAGGTCCATTCAAATTCACCAAGACCATCATCGTAGATGAAGCTCAAATAGTGGTGGAAAAAGACTTAACAGAAATGACAGCAGAAGAAATAAAGCTGTTCAACCTGGACAAAGTCGGAAGATTTATCATGACCAAAGCCCTGGATAATGATCGGTTTGACAAAGTCAAGCATTGCAAAACTGCAAAGGAGATGTGGGATAAGGTTCGTGACATGAGTGAAGGCAATGATGCTATTAAAGAGCATCAGCTCAGTGTTGCCTTGGAGAAGCTGGACAACTTCAAGATGAAGTCTGGAGAAACCATTGATCAGATGGATACCAGATTCACCAGAACTCTGAACGAAGTTTTGAAGCTGGGAAAGACTTTCACTGACAAAGAAATCACTGTCAAAGTACTGAAGGCCCTACCTCCCAAGTTCAACATGAAGGTGACAGCAATGGAAGAATCAAGAGATCTGGGCAAGATTTCTCTTACAGAGCTGTTCTCCGTACTCAAGGCTTATGAGTATAAACTGCCAAGGATGGGAATTGAAGAAACCTCAACTTCAGGACCCACAGCTGCACTTGTTGCTGCTGAAAACACCAGAAGACCAGCCCAGAAAAGCAAAGAAGTGGACTCATCTGATGAAGCCACTCTACTCAACAAAAAGGAGTACACTGCTGGAGATGTAGCATTATTGATGAACAACTTCAAGAAGTTCTATAAGAGAAAGATGAAAAACAAATACAATCATGCTGCTTCTACTTCTAAACCTAACTTTTCTTCTCAAGATAAAGAGGATTATAAATCAAAACTGATGTGTTACAACTGCAGGAAATTGGGACACTTCATAAGAGACTGCCCATATCCAAAAGCAGAGAAGTACACTGAAGAGGAGAAGAAAATAAGAAAAGAAAGAAAGTATCAGAAAGGGAAAGCAATGATGGCAGAAGCAGAAAAGCCAGCTGATGTCTACTCATCTGATTCAGATTCAGACTCGTTTGATGAAGAATATTCTGATGAAGAAAAACCTGCTCTCCTGTGCCTGATGGCAAAGGAATCTGATGACTCTGAGGATGAGGTAACTCCTCTTAATGATGAATTATTTAATTCATTTGAACAAATGATGCTTAACAATACTGGTATTGCTGAAGCATATAAAAAGCTTAAGGAAGAGATGATCCTGCTAAAAGAGCAAAATAGTTCACTGAAACTTTTAGCTGAGAAGCCAAAAGAATCAGCTGAATATAAACAGCTTGAGCAAGAACATGAATCTCTGAAAGCTGAGTGTGAGGTTTATAAAGGAAAAATCATGGAACTTGAGAAAATTATTGAGTCTCATGATAAGTCTACTGTTGCATCCATGCATACATCTAAGAAACAGGAGACACCTTTAGTAAAGGATAAGCTAGAATTGAATCATACTGAAAAATTTATCTCTGCTGACAATAGTAAGGTCATTCTGTATGTTCAAACCTCTAGACCTATCTCAACTGAGAAAGTGGTAAAGGAGAAGAAATCTCCTAAGGCTAAAAAGAGCAAAGAGCCTAGTGTAGGAAATCAGACTAGTGGTAAAACTAAGTCAAAATCAAATGAGCAAGCATCTAGTAAACCAAAGAAGCATAAGAATAAGAAAAATCAAAATGCTTGGTATGGAAATGAGTCATATTATGTGCAACCTGCTGCATATCATCCTATGTATCATGCACCTCAATTTCCTAGTTACTATGCACCTTACCCTGCTCATCCAATGCATGCATATCCTGCATATCATGCACCTTACCCTGCTTATGAACATTATTCATATCATACTGATCATCAACATGACTTATCTGATAACTATGATAAAAATGAAACTGTTCATGCTCCTAAAACTCAGAAACCTAAGAAGCCTAAGACTTCAACATCTTGGGTTGTCAAGGGTGGAACTAATCCTTCAGGACCCTCTCAATAAGGGTACCTAAAACAATTTTATTTTTGTTTTGTAGGTTAGGATTAGGAGTAGGAGTAAAGTAGAGAAGATTTGGTACTTGGACAGTGGATGTTCAAGGCACATGTGTGGAAACATACATGAGTTGACTGATGCAGTTGCTGTGGATGGTCCAAAAGTCACTTTTGGAGACAGCAAAGAAGGCAAGATTAAAGCTAAAGGAAGATTAATCAAGGGAAACATAGAGATATCTGACGTCTCCTATGTTAAAGGCCTGAAATATAATCTGCTGAGCATAAGTCAATTTTGTGACAAGGGATATTCAGTCATCTTCTCAACAGATAAGTGCTACGTTGAACAGATTGGTACAAAGAAGGTAATTTTATCTGGAAGACGACAAGGAAATATCTATATAGTTGACTGGAATTCTGTTGACAAGAATTCAAGTGTTTGTTTGGTGGCATCTGCACCAAGTGAAGTCAGTTGGCTATGGCACAAAAGGATGAATCATTTAAACTTCAAGACCATAAACAGATTAATCAAGAATGATCTAGTAGAAGGGATTCCAAAAGCAGTCATGAGCAAAGACAAGCTCTGTGATGCATGTCAGAAGGGTAAACAAATCAAGTCATCATTCAAAGAAAAGAAGCACCAATCTTCTGGAAGAATATTGGAGCTGTTGCATATGGACTTATTTGGACCCATTGATCCAGTCAGCAATGGTGGAAAGAAATACTGCCTAGCTGTTGTGGATGACTATTCAAGATATACTTGGGTGATTTTCATGAAGAAGAAAAGTGAAACCAAGGAACATCTTACCAATCTGATGGAACTGATCCAGAATGAAAAGAGTATTAAGATATTGAAGATCAGATCAGATAGAGGGACAGAGTTTACAAACTCTACTGTTGAAGAATACTGTAATATCAAAGGAATACATCATGAGTATTCTGCTGCAAGAACCCCTCAACAGAATGGTGTTGCTGAAAGGAGAAACAGAACACTAAAAGAAGCTGTCAGAACCATGATAGCTGAAGCTAAGCTGCCACAAAGATTTTGGGCAGAAGCAACAAACACAGCATGCTTTACCCAAAACAGATGTATGATCAACAAAAATCAGAACAAGACTCCATATGAAGTTTGGAACAACAGAAAACCAAACATTCATTACTTTAAGATTTTTGGTTGTAAATGTTTTGTATTGAATAATGGGAAAAATCACCTTACTGCATTTGCAGAAAAGGCTGATGAAGCTGTCTTTGTAGGATACTCATCTGTTAGTAAGGCTTATAGAGTTTTTAACAAAAGAACATTATTAATAGAAGAATCTATCCATGTAGTATTTGATGAGCCAAGTCAATCTTCTGAAAAGAATCAAAGTGTAAATCAAGATCTGTCTGCTGATTTACAGAAGTTAGACGTTGGAAGAAAAGAAGAATATGTTCCCATCATACTACCTAATCTAAGTTCAGCTGCTAACTCAAGTGCTGTTCAAAATCACAGTGCTGATTGTCTAACAGACGAGTTGCTAACAGCTGACAGACCAGAGACTGTTCAACAGACTGCAAATGTTCAACAGACTACTACTGGAACTCCAACAGTAGTGTTGCAAGATCAAAACAGAGGACAACATCCTGATTTGCAACCTGATCTCAGATGGCTCAAGAATCACCCTCCTGAATTAGTTATTGGTGATCCTTTAGATAAAGTGAAAACAAGAAGAGCTGCTGCACAAGATGCTATGTTTGTCACATTTCTATCTCAAATAGAGCCCAAGCAAATTGAAGAAGCTCTAAATGACTCCTTCTGGATAGAAGCTATGCAAGAAGAGTTGAATCAATATGAAAGGAATGAAGTCTGGTACTTAGTTCCTAGACCAAGTCATCAAAGAGTAATTGGCACTAAGTGGGTATTCAGAAATAAAATGAATGAAGATGGTGTTGTCACCAGAAACAAAGCAAGACTAGTGGCCAAGGGTTATTGTCAAGAAGAAGGAATTGACTTTGATGAAACTTTTGCACCAGTAGCAAGACTTGAAGCAATCAGACTGTTTCTAGCCTATGCTGCTTACAAGAACTTCACTGTCTATCAGATGGATGTGAAGTCTGCTTTTCTCAATGGAGAATTGCAAGAAGAAGTGTATGTTGAACAACCTCCAGGATTTGAAGTCTATCAAGAAGAGGACAAAGTATACCGTCTGAAGAAAGCCCTTTATGGACTGAAACAGGCTCCAAGAGCATGGTATGATACCCTATCTGATTTTCTTTTAATTAAAGGATTTCGTAAAGGTAAGGTAGATAAAACCTTGTTCACAATTGAATGGGAAAATCATATATTACTTGTGCAAATATATGTGGACGATATTATTTTTGGTTCAACAAACCAACAGATGTGTGATAAGTTCTCCAAGCTGATGCAGAATAAGTTTGAAATGAGCATGATGGGTGAACTTAATTACTTTCTTGGATTGCAAGTTAGACAGTTGCCTGATGGAATATTCATCAGCCAAGCAAAATACACAAGAGATCTGTTCAAGAAATTTGGTATGGAAACTAGCTCAACAGCTACCATTCCTATGTCTACAAGTCTTCGTTTGGATAAAGATGAAGATGGCAAATCAATGGACATCACCAAATATAGAGGCATTATTGGTTCATTGTTGTATCTAACAGCAAGTAGACCTGATATAATGTACTCAGTTGGAGTCTGTGCAAGATTTCAATCAAACCCCAAAGAATCTCATCTCTTAGCTGCCAAGAGGATATTGAAGTATGTTAAAGGCACTCAAGAACTGGGATTATGGTATCCTAGAGAATCTGGATTTGAACTAGTTGGCTATTCAGATTCAGACCTTGCTGGCTGCAAGATTGACAGGAAAAGCACAACAGGTGCCTGTCAGTTCTTAGGCAGTCGTCTGATCTCATGGATGAGTAAGAAGCAAACCTCAGTCTCTATATCTACTGCTGAAGCTGAATATATAGCTGCTGGAGCTTGCTGTGCACAGATACTTTGGTTGAAACATCAACTAGAAGACTACAACATCAAGATCAGTGGAATTCCAATCTACTGTGACAATACAAGTGCAATTTCACTTACTCAGAACACTACAAGTCATTCAAGGACTAAGCATATTGAGATCAAGCATCATTTCATTAGAGATCATGTGGAAAAAGGCAATATTTTGATTGAGTATGTTCATACTGATAATCAGATAGCTGATATCTTCACTAAACCTCTAAGTGAAGTAAGGTTCTCTACTCTAAGAGCTTAGCTAGGACTACTTGATTTGGAAGCATAAGCTGAGGGGGAACTCATCAGAAAACTAGAGTTCAACAGCTTAGTTATCTACTATTATCTTCAAGAATTAACTTTCAACAGACTAGTTAACTTATGAATTATTGAACTCAGGGGGAACGTGTAAGACTAGCGGTACTTCTGAATTAAAGATGAAATTTGTTAATGACAGTTAGTTAAAGTTATGTTTTCATCAGAAGACTCAACTATCGAAGATTGAAGTTATTTTATCTAGCTGGATTGACAAACAGCTGAGGAAGGTTATCAGCTATTGGCATTCTCTGATAACAGCATTGTCATCAGGACAGTAGTCCATCAGATAAGTGTTTATTATACTCATCTGATTACTTAAATAAAAGCGAACTATTTAAAAACGTTTTATTCAAAACACGCTTTTACAAGTAAACTGTTGGGCGGTACATATTCCCGCTCTTCATTAAAAATCTTTTGAATTTGAAAGGTCGTAACTGATGCCGCACGATCAGCACTGACAGAAAAACGGATCTAACAGTTGGCGGATATCACGGAAATCGAAAAACCCCAACTCTATAAATCCCCATCTGATCAGTCGAGTAGCTCTTTACGAACCCTAAACTTTCAAAAGCAATTGTGAGAAAAACTTAAACAAGTTTTCTGCAAAGATCCTTTCCTTTTCACTAACTTTCAACAGATTGAAATGGCTGCTGAAGGTATGTTCTTAGATTATGAGTCCTATTATCAGTCTGGTACAAGTTTGATGAAAGAATTGTTGGAGAAATTCAAATCGGCACAGTTGGTAAATTTCATGGAGTACAATGAAGGAATAATCTGGACTGACCAGGTTATGGAGTATTACGGAACGGCAAAAGCTGACTACAACAAACTAGAAATCAAAGCGAAAGTGGGTGACAAATCTGTTGTCATCACTCCACAAGTTCTTCATGAACAGTTTGGTTTGCCCAAGTCTGGAAGACACGAAGTTACCGTACTGACTGAAGAGAAGCACCAACAGTTTTGGGCGATCTGCGCCAAGGAAGGAGAGATGTTGTCTGGCAACATCAGGAAGAAACAGCTGAAGGATGAATATCAGCGGATGGCTGATATGGTGTCTAAGCTGATTGAGAACTGTACTTTTTCTCTAGATGCTGTCACAATGAAGCGTTTCAGCATCATGGCTGCCGTATACTACGGGCTAGAGGTAAACTGGTCCATCATAATTTGGTATATACTTGCTGATTTTCTGGAAGTGAAGAAGGGAAAAGGCCCTTACACCAACCACAGAATCACTTTAAGTTACCTCTTATCAAAGTTGGGCTGTGTTATGACAAATGGGAAAGAAATTCACAAGTCCAAAGCAATGAACAAGTATCTACCTGTTCAGAAGAGGAAGGCTGATGAGCCTGAACGAGAAGAAGTTGAGGAACCAAAGGAGGTTCCTGCCAAAAGGCAAAAGAGATTAGTCAAAACAGCAAGTTTGGCTGTTGAGACTAAAAGGAAGAGGGCTGCTGATGAGCCCAAGAAGAAAGAATCTAAGCAGATGGAGAGAGTGACTTCTGCTGAAGCCACTAAGATTGTTGAGAACATAATCGCTGATGTAAGACTGGATCCCCTGCATCACCATCAAGAACTCCATCAGCAGAGAGGCCTGCTGAGGGTATTTCTCAAAGGACAAGGAGTCAACAGAGAGATACTGTTACCTCCACTTACCGTGAAGGGAGGACCAAGAAATCTGCTAGAAAGCAGATGACATTTATAGAAGAACCAATGGATTTGGAGAATGTAGCAAGGGAAGACCCTGAAGCTACTCAAAGGCCTGCTGTAACAATTGAAACTGTTGTGATTGACAAAGCTGATGTGCAACAGCCAAGTCAAGTCACATCAACAGCTGAGGTTACTCAACCTCAAGAAGATCCAGATGTTCAAATCATCCATCCTATAGTTGCTGCTCCCATATCATCTGCTGGACCAGCTCCTGCCCCTATTGATAAAGGTAAAAGAAAGATAGTGATTAAGAGAAAGAAAATCACTAAAGCTGACAAAAGAGCAAGGGAAGAAGCAGAACAGAGGAAGCAGGATGAGCTTGAAGAGAAGAAAGCACTTGAGTTAAGCAAAGCTCAAGAAGCAAAGGATGAAGCCAGAAGACGCATGTCTGAAGCAGAAAGAAAAGCTGCTGAGGATGCTGAAATGGCTATGGTGATTGAATTGAGCAAAGTTGATGCCTATGGACCTGTCCATGGAGGTGGCATCAAGATTGGAGAAGGCAAGACTGAAGAGGAAAAAAAGAAAATATTGCTGCCTGCCCCCAAAACCAAGTCAAAAGACAAGTTTGAAGTCAGAAAAGCATTTGAGATAGTCTATGCTGATAAGGAGCTGTTCAAGAAGTTTGAAAAGTCCTTGGCTTACTATGATCAGAAGCTTATGTTGATGACTCTGTTCAACCAAGAAAAGCCAAGATATATTAGTTGGAGGGACAACAGGCTGAACAAGTCAATCACTGAACTTCAAAGTATGAAGGAGTTGGCTGATGAAGAACGATGGGTTCTAAGTTGGCTGAAGACAAACTCCATTCAAAAGGCTCTTGATCCCAGCTATGTGAGAGATATCATGCATAGCTATGCAAAAGGCTTTGCACTGGAGGAAGCCAAGAAAATCAAGAGCACCTTGCCTGAGAAGAAGAAGAAGTCTGAAGATGCTGAGGAAAGAGCAATTAAGTTTGCTGTTATGGCTGCCCTGAAGAGATGGGCTAAAAAGTCTAAGTATCAGCAAGGCTGTTCAAGTGACTTGCCACTACTGCCAAGCATCCAGCAAATCGTTTTTGGCAAGGAAGTGCAACCGTTCTATGAAGTGCCAAAGGGGAATAATGCTTTTGTTAACCCCTGGATCATTGTGAGGCAAATCAGACAAACCACTTGCTTCAATGATGATGGCACTATCACCAACTTAGTCTATGATGATGTTACTGATGAGCCTAAAGCTGCGGACAAGCCTGAAGTCAAGTCTGCTGATCAGACTGCTGACAAGCCTGCTGATCAAATTGCTGATAAGTCTGCTGATCAGACTGAAGATAAGTCTGCTGAAAAGGCTGCTGATGAACCCCTGGCCATTGAGTGGAAGGCTACGGACTCTGGAGATCATCAAGACGAAAAGATGGAAGATATTCCTGTCCACCAGGAAATTGATGAAAGGGATGTAGCTGCTGCTTCTGCTTCATCAGGTGATAAGCACTCATCACTGATGGAAGCAATCCAGATGCTGATGGAAAACCAACTTAAGGAACTGGAAGACAAGCACAAGCAACAGCTATTGAAGGTTAAGGAGGAGCTGAAAGCAGAGTTGGCAGAAACCAACAGACTTCAGCTGGAAACTGTTCAAGGATCAACAGAAGAGATCATCAAAAAGGAGATCAACAGTATTCCAATTCCTCAAGACAACTCATTGCAGTTGATACACAGCTTAAGAGAACTGAACCAGAACGTGGAAGATGTGAAGGGTGATGTGAATCATCTTCACACTGCTTTAAAATCAGCTGAGCACAAGATTGCTGACTTAACTGCAACTTTCATTAAAGTCAGTCATGAAGAGAAGGAAATCAATCTGGGAATGTTGCAAGAAGTGGCAAAGGCTGCACATGAAGTTCAAAATGAAATTGCAACTGTCAACCTCAACATTGACTACTTCAATAATAAGACTGATGTCATCAGCACTGACATTCAACATCTAACAGCTAGTCATGACGTTGTTAATCAGAATCTAAAGGCTTTGTGTGCTGGAGTAAAGATTCCAACAGTTGCCCTCAACCCTGCTGTTGAACCTTCTAATGTCATCAAAGTTGATGATGACAAAAAGGGGGAAGATAAAAGGGAAGAACCAGCTAAAGAAACTGCTGCTGAAGAACCAGTAAAGGAATCTGCTGCTGAAGGATCAACTAAGGAGGAAACTACTGCTGCAACAACTGAAGCCAAAGAAACTGAAGAAACAACTGACAAGACTAAAGCTGAAACTGATAAGACTGAAAAGCTTGGAACGGTAGAAGAAGAAGAATTGACTGAAAAAGAAGATACCAAGTACAAGAATACAGAATCTGCAAGGAAGGCCATGGAAGCTTTGAAAGCTCTTCAAGAGCAAGAACTTAAAGAAAAGATGGAAGCTGCCAAAGCAACCTTGGAAGAAGAAGCTGATGATGAAGAAGATGATGAAGAATCATCTTATGAATATGAAGAAGTGCTCGAATCTGATGAAGAAGCTGATAGTTAGAAATTGAAAAATCAATTGTAATCAGTTTACTTTTTCAGAAATCTCATCTGATGAATTTGTACATGTAATTCACTCTCAACATCAATAAAATGTCCAAGTTCAATCCAATAAACTTTTTCTATCTCAGAAAATTTTGAGGATTTCAATCTTTAGTTTAAGTATTCAACAGGTACTAAGCTGAAGTTTTGTCATCATCAAAAAGGGGGAAATTGTTGGATAAAGATGAAGATGAAGGCACTAAAGAAAGTTTGATAAGGGAGGTTTTGATGCATTCCAAAACTTCATAAATTGGCTAAGTATGGAGTAACTTAGCTGATAAACTTATCAAGGAATTTTGACTAAATAATGAAGACATCAGAAGAGTCAAAGTTTCAAGGTCCAAGACTTCTGATCTGCTGAAGTAAAGTTATCAGACTAGTGAAGATCAGCCGACTCAAATCAGATTTGTTCAAGTTTGAGATCAGCCGAGTTCTCCATCAGACTTATACTTTCGTCAGCCAAGTGAAGAAGATCATGAAGTGTTCCCAACGGTAATAAATGCCCCTTGGTGTAATAAATGCTGAAGTACGAGGATATTTAAGACAAATGATTGAAGAAAAGCTTCGCATCAGCCGAGTGCATTTAATGCTGCATTTAATGCTGCCTGCAGAATAGTACTGTTTACAGTACGGACAGACTGCAAAAGAGCCGTTCGCGGATTTTAAGGACCAGTACTCGAGGAATTTGAATCCTGTCTCTCTTCAACGGACACTTTTCAATCCTCAAGTATAAATAGCTGAAAGAGACGAAGAAGAAACAAGCAACACACTTTCTGAGAGAAATTTCCGAAGCAAAATTCTTTAAGTCTCAAGAACAGCTCACTCATCAGCTGAGTCATTTGTTGACGAAAGCAGAGTTGAAGAATCAAGAAAAATACATCTTCTGAGTGATTTTGTAAACAAGAGTGTTGTGCGGAGTTGTGATCCATCTTTGTGAGTGATCAAACTTCAGAGGATAGGTTTTCTGTGTGATTTCCTATTGCGAACTTGTGGTCGTTTCATTTGTTGTTCGACGCAAGCAGAGTATACTGTAAACTTTGTGATTATAGTATAACCCAAGATCTGAGTAACTTGGAAGAGTGGACTAAAGGATATTCAAATCCATATAACCACTATAAAAATTGATTGTGTTTTTACATTGCTTTTAAACTTGCATATTTCCTAATTGCATAAAAACACATTAAGTTAACTGTTTGAAAAGAAGTTAAAAGGAGTTTATAAAACTGGGGAAATATTTTTCAAACTGCTCAGATTACTTGTGAAAAACACTTTGAAAATCCGCTGCAAGTACTCTAAGTATTAAAACTGATTTCTGCAAAATCAGCTAAGTAACTATCAGACGAGTGGTCAACAAGACTGTTCAAAGATTTGTTCACGAACAGAATTGTAACTTACTAATCTGATCAGCTTAGTCTGTTCAGTAAGAGTAAAGTTTTAAAGTTAAATCTGAAGAAAATTTTTAAAGAGGTTTATTCACCCCCCCCCTCTAAACCTCTTCTGACCACTTGGGACCAACATATTAGATAATAATATAGGGGTTTAAAGAACATGTTCTTTAAACCCTTTTTCTTTTTTGTTCCCCCTTTTTTCTTTCTCTTTCATAGTAATTGTTTTTTCAACCATTTTTTCTTTCCTAACGTTTCTTTTTCATAAAGAAAAAATTCTTAATATGTGCTATTTTAATTTTTTTTAACAACTATAACAAGAATACCTTTTTATTTTATTCTCTTTCCGGAATCATTTGCTCTTGCTTGTATTTCGTCGTTTTCGTTTGATACTTTCTTTCCGATTAAAAAAACGATCTCTATTTTCGATTCAGTTTTTCTGCTTTAATTTTGTTTCCTAATGCATTTTATTATTGCACTACAAAAAATTTTAATTTTAGTGACAAAATAGTAAATGATAAAGTGACAAGAATTTTAATATTGTCACTAAATTGATGTATATAAACACACTAGTGACAAGAAATGTGAAAAAGTTGTCACTATTGACATTTAGTGATATCCCAATAGTGACAACTAGAAAGTTATCACTAAATTATAGTGACAATATTTATTGTCACTATGTTGTCACTGAAAGGGTGTCACTAATTGTCAATAGTGACAACTTAAGTTCCATAAACTTGTCACTAATAGCCATTAGTGACAACTTAAAAATATATTTTGTCACTATTGCACTTGTCTCTATTATTATTGTGACAAAATTAATATTATTATCAATAAATGTATGCAAAAAGTGACAATTTCAACAATGTCACTTAATATTTTACCATTAAAATCCATTTTTCTTGTAGTGTTGGTCGGCTCTATAAATAATTTATTTTCATTCTAATTTATTGCTTTAGTGATGTATTCTATTATGAATTAACTGTTTATTTGTTTTCTGTATTTTACACTTGGAAATTAATTATTCTCTCAAGAAGCACTACAAAAAAAAAAAAGGAATTTCCGACGGACATAAATCCGTCGGAATTCCGACGAAAATATTTTCGCGGGAAATTTCCGACGGATTTTCCGATGAACCAAAATCTGTGGGAAATTTCCGACGAATTTTCCGATTAACCAAAATCCGTTGGAAATTTCCGACGGATTTTCCGTTAGAATTAAATTTACGTCGGAAAATACATTAAAAGGTAATCGAAAATTAAAAAAATAATTTCCGACGGAATTAATCCGTCGGAAAATAATTAAAAATTTATAATAAATACAATTTTATTTTCCGACGGATATAAATCCGTCGGAAAGTTTATAAAAAAATAAAATACATTTTTTAAAATTATTTCCGACGGAATTAATCCGTCGGAAATTAATTACAAATAAATGTAAATTGATTTCCGAAAAAAATAATACAAAAAATAATTATTTTTTTTATTTCCGACGGATATCCGTCGGAAAATAACTAAAAAATAAAAAAATTGTTATTTAAAAAAATAAAAATAGATATTTAATTTAACTCATTTCACTAATTGCATCGACTTAAATTAATATTTATTGATTTAATTTGTCTTCCATTATTTTTTTTCTAATTTACACAATTTTTGCAATCATTTGATTAATTCGAATCTTTTCGGATCGATTTAACTCGTATTTACATAATCATATGCTTAACAATTTTAAATTAGTGACTAATTATTTCGAGCCAAGCTAATATCGATTTTATTATGAATAACTTCAATGTGCATAACCCTAATGTCAACAATGTTGGTTATTGTCAATTAATTTTACAAGTTGAGAGTCGATCGATTTGATTTTGAATAATCTCAATGAAATAACCGGTTATATAATCAACAATTTTGAATTAGTGACAAATTAATAATTCCGAGCCAAGCTAGTATCGATTTGATTTCGAATAACCTCAAATGTACAATATAACACTGTGGTCAACGATTTGGTCAATTAACGTTGCAAATCGAGAATCGATCGATCTGACTGTGAATAGTCTCAATGTACATAATTACAATATAGTCAATAATTTGGGATTAGTGACTAATTAAGTAATTCCGAATCACACATCGATTTGATTTCGAATAACCTTAATGTAAATAACCATAAGGTCAATAATGTTGATTTTTGTCAATTAACGTTACAAATTGAGAATCGATCGATTTGATTGTGGATCGATGACCTTAATGTACATAACCATATAGTCAACAATTTTGAACTAGAAACTAATTAATTAATTTCGAGCCAATTATCGATTTGATTTCGAATAAACTCAGAGTATATAACCCTATTAAGGTTAACAATTGGTCAATTAACTTTACAAATCGAGAATCAATCGATCTGATTGCGAATAACCTCAATATATATATAAACATAAGTTCAACAATTTGAATTAGTTACTAATTAATTTATATACAAATATCGATTTAATTTCGAATAACCTCAATATACATAATCATAAGATCAACAATGTCGACTATGGCAATTAACGTTGCAAATCGAGAATTGATCGATCTGATTGCAAATAATATCAATGTAAGTAACTATATATTCAACAATTTTGAATTAACGAATATTTAAATAATTTCGGGCCAATGTACAAAAATAGTAAATAATTTTGAATTATGATCTAATTAACTAATTATGAACCAAATATTAATTTAATTGTCGATGACCTCTATTACCTCATCTTTCACCAAATCGATTCCATTTAGATTGATTTAACTCTTTTAATTTCATAATTTTTTCAATAATTTAATTATTTAATTTTAAAAATGTTAACAAATAGAAGTGATAAATAACCTTAAGATAAAAAATTTACATTAAAAAGAATGAAAAAAAGGATCTTTTTATTAAAAAAAGGATTTTTTAAAACAACTGACTTAGGGCATAAAGCCCTAAATTTCACCACTTCTTCCTCACTCCCTCAAACCCGCCGCTCTTCTCTTTCTCTCCCACCCTCTGCTATTCCTCTCTGTCCCACCCGCCGCTCGCCACCGCGACAACCACTCACCACCATCTTCTTGCTAAAATCCGTCGGAAAATCCTATTTTACTTGTAGTGTACAAAATTAATAAGTTTCTAAATCTCACAAAACACCGTACTAACATTTTGTTTAATATATTTATAACATATAAACTAGATTTTTTTTATCTACATTAAATAGCAGTATTTGAAATTGGTGAAAAGTGTGAAATTTATCTCTATTTTTGCATTTTGTATTGTTATCTCTTGTGTAAGTGTTGGGTGGAAGTTTCGTACCTATTTGGGGTTGTATTGAAGACCTGTACATGTGATTGGTGTTAGTGGAATATATTTGCGGCTCCCGTGGTTTTCCTCTTCTTCCACGTAAAATTTCTGTTTTAATTGTGTGATTGCTCTTAATTTTACGCTGCATATTGGTTGGGTGATTCGTTGATTAATTTGTAACATTTCCATATTTCAATCAAGTGAGAAACATTTTGTTTGTTGTGTTATTTGTGAATTGTTGTTTCTTTCTCAACATAATTATATATCGATCATGATACACAAAAAACAAAAAAAACACAACTATATATCTTTATTTTTATTTTTTTAACTTGTAGATTTCGGGCCAACTCAGAAGGTTTAGACAACTATATATCTAATACTTGCTAAAAGTTGATTTCTTGATGAAGAACAAACACAAATCAGGCTTTCTAAACAAGCAATGAACCAACATAATAAGTAAAAGGATATGTTTATAATAAAAGGAAAGAAAATTTAACTTTTTTACCTGTGAAGCACATAAGTATCCAACTTGAATGAGTGATCACTCCAAGTTCCATGTTGTGTTCATGCATGATTGATACGAACCTGAAGGCCACAATTACCAAAAGATTCTTGTTCCTCTTGAATCCTATTGGCCGATTCCAAAACATATCTATTCCTGCCATCCAATTCAATTAATTCGAGTGTCATTATATTTCCAATATCTTCTGGAATTTCCCGTAGTCTATCGCACCCAAAAAGTAGTAAAGTCTCAAGCATCGGAAAGTGGCCACTTTCTGCTTCCCATATATGAAGATTTGTTGTTTCAATCATTAGCACCCTCAAATGAGGAAACTTATCTTCAGTTGTTTTCCATATGTCGCCCTCACATGCGTGATTTCTCAGTTTGAGCACTTGAAGATTAGGCCATGAAATATGTCCAAAGACTTCCCATCGGATTATGCAACCTCGCAAGGTTAACTTTTTCAAACTCGTAGGAGAAATAAACCCTTCCAGCAAAGAACGAGAGTCCCCAACATGGTCAATCACAGTGATACTAAGCTTTTCTAGTTGCGACAAATTGGCAAGATTGTTGAGCTGATAGTGTGGCCAACTTTCTCTTCCTCGACCATAAAAGAGTCCCAATTTCTTAAGGTTTGGAATCATTAACAACATCTCTTCAGTACATTTGAAGTTTGCTACTACCGAAAGAGTTTGTAGATTTTCTAGAGGAGGAGTTTCAGCAGGGGGATCAGGAAGAGATTCCAATATGAAGGACACAAGATGTCTTAAATTTGCCATCTTCCAAATTTCTATTGGCAAACATACACTTTTCGGTTGAATTAGAGATCTCGTATCCGAATGAACCATTAAGGTTTGAAGATTACGGAGACGTAATATAAGTACCGGAACACAAAACTTGATTTCTTCTGTCGTGTAGGAGAAAGCAAGGAACCTTAAATGGAACAACGTAGATACTTCAGTAGGGAACACGATGTTTGCCTTAAAAGCATCAAGTACCCTCAACAATTTACTACAGTTTAAATTACCCATTAATCTACTACCATTCTTGAAGTATATGATAGTGTGGGGGTTTGAATAACCCACTAATCTACTACCATTCCTGAAGCATATAGTGTAGGGGTTTATGTTACCTAAGAAATCCGAATCAGAAGAAGTACTTACACGACGATACTGATAACTTTCTTTCGTAAGATTCGTGCAAAGGAACTTTTCTTCTTCAGCTTTTCTTATACACATCTCTTGTACTAGATCATGGAGGCTGTATCTTTTAGTTTTGCCATTAGACTTTCTCTTGTTGACCATAACAAGATTTCTCCTAGAAAGATTTTCTAAACACTCTTCTACCCACTCTTCCAAGCTTTTAGATTCAACTGGTTCCAGAAAACCTTCTGCCACACATAATTTGACGAGTTTGGAGACATGAATCTCATATTCTTCTGGAAAAGCCGCCATGTATAGGAAACATGGTCTCAAATAATGTGGTAAGTTAGTATAACTTAGTAATAGTATCTCTTCGATAAATTCATATTCTTTAGTCCCATGTAAACTGATTTTTCTTGCAATATTATCCCATACCTTTAGATCTTGATTTACAGTGGAGAGTAGTCCTGCAGTTAGGGCAATCGCAAGAGGAAGTCCTCTACAACTTCTTGCAATCTTAAATCCAGTGATCACTAATTCAAGGGGACATGTAATTCCAGCGGGAAAAACTTTGTTTTGAAGTAGGTTCCAACTTTGATATTCATCCATTAAGTGCATTATGTGATGATGATCTTCGGAAGGGTCAACATAATTTGCAACATCCAATAGCCTTGTGGTTAAAATGATCCGACTTCCATTATTGTTATTTGGAAATAAGCTCATCACATGATCCCACACTTCCATACTCCATATATCATCCACTACAACCAAATACCTCCTACCAATTAAATTTTGATAAACATGCAGTTTCATTTCATCAATGCTCCGCTCACAAATTCTTTTGTCAAATGATTTATTGGAAACAATGAGGCTTGAAAGAAACTCTTTTGCGTTGTACTTTTGCGATACTTTCACCAAAATACGAATGTCAAAGTGTTGCATAATTAAAGGATGATTATAAACATTTGTAGCAAGAGTAGTCTTGCCGATGCCTCCCATACCAACAATAGGGATGACTTGGAGTTTAGATGATTCTCCTGTGAGCCAATTCTTTATTTTCATTAAGTCGTCTTCCAATCCCACAATGACATCTTTGTTGGTATGTGCAAGTCTTGATGATGAACTAGTACTAGGAGAAGACTCACCAATGGTTGGGATAGTGTGGTTGAGGCTATTCATCTCCATACGGGAACCAAGACTCCTTGCAATATCTTGTAACTCTTCAGAACCAACATCTGTAGAAGACCCGGATTTGTCATTAGTAGAAGACTTCAATTTGAAACAAAGAAATTTTGCCAGACTGGGTACTTCACATATCCTTAAAGTATAACTTTGATGGCGTTCAGACCAAACATTTGTAGATGACCTGCGGTTGTCATTTGGCAGAAATTGTTTGGACATCAAAACTCCTGCAATAAGGCGACCATGACTCCTCTCCATAGCTTCTAAAAAATAAGTTTGACAGTGTTCAGACACAACATTTGTAGACGACCTGGGGTTGTCATTTAACAGATAATGTTCAGACATGAATTCTTCAATATGATCTTCTGCATAATTTGCATCATCCCTCATATATTGTTCAGACATGAATTCTTCATCTTCATTTTTAAGAATTGCTATAAAGTAATCAGAAAGATGTTGGAGACGATATAAAAGTTCTCTCTCGCTGTCACGAAGAGTGAAATGAGCTTGATTTGAATTTATCTTCTGAATTGTTTGTGAAAGTGAAACAAGAGAAGCATAAGCAGCCATTATGAATTTATGATACACAATTTTTTTTTACAAGATTTTCAAATCTTCTCAAATAGCAATATGCATTAGAGAGAAACAACAGAAGAAAAAGGGGTTATGTATATTTCCATCTAACAAGATAAATATATATACAAGGAAAGGCTTATGTCTTCTCAATAACACCAAAAGTTTCTTCGCATATTAATCACGTTGTGTGAAATTTCATCTAATTATAATATTGTTGTAAGCTGATAAAAAAAAGTCAACTGTTGATCGTGTATGCCAATACTGGGCAATTTGCAAAGGATGTACATTTACTCAGGGTTAAATACACTTTAGTACCCTAAACTATGAATCGTGTATAACTGTAATCCCTCAAGTATCAATTGAGACATTTTAGTCCCATCGTCTGTGACCGTTAATGGATTCATCTTTATTTATTATTTTTCTGTTTTTTGCTGATCTAGCACTATGCATAAAGAAACTTTTGTGCACATGTAGCCTAAGATAAATTTCTTTTTTCATCCTACTTTTTTTGGCCTCTAAATAAGATATAACCAGCTGTTTTAATTATCTATGAAAGGAAGGGCTTATGTCTTCTCATTTACACCAAAAGTTTATTTGCATATTAAAGGAGTTTATGTCAATTTATCCCGTAAAATATATAATGCTTAATATAACTTCCTGTGATTTAAAAAAAAAAAAAAAAACTTTTCCTCCCTATGAAAATTTTAAAGAAGCAATTACTCCTTTTAGTCGGAGAGTGTAACTCACTTGCCGACATTGAGAACATGCATGAAAAATGTTTTTTTGTAACACAGTGGTAAATTGCACTTACCATAAATTGTCATATTTATCATAATACAAGGGGGAAATTGTCATATTTATCACAATAAAGGTGGGTAAATTGCCACATTTATCATAACACAAGGGGATAAATTGTCAAATTATCATATCACAGAGGGTTAAAGTTAAAGTGCGACATATAAAAATATCAGAAAGACGGTGTGAATTTTTTTATAAAATTATAGGAATATAAAATACCCTTTTTCAAATTAGAAGAAAGTAAATTTTGAACATTGTAAATATCAGTTGCGGTAAATTGCCAATAACTCCATATTAAAGTTAGGGGTGTTTAACGAAACCGCTAGACCGCCCCAACCGATCAACCCAACCCAAACCGACCGCAATTTTACGGGTTGAAGGTTTGATGGGTTGATCTTGAGCATCATGAAAAAAAGACCGCAATTTTCGATCGGCTTTGGTTTTATACTTTTTTAGATTGCATAACCGCATTCGACCGCACTTTATATTAAAGATGATGTATATATGTTTTATGTTATTTTATTATTTAATTTAGTCCTAAATTTAAGAAAATGAGAAATATAATATAAGTATATACTTTAACAAACTAGTCGTGTTCCACAACCTAAACCCCAATTATATTAGATAAACCCTACAATCTTACGTAAATCTCCAATTTTAAGTGTAAAAAAGATAAAAAAAAAAGATCCAAAACTAGAACAAATTAGTTGAAAAATATTCTGCGAAAAACAAAAAGTAAAGCAAAAAAAAAATATATCAATCAAACTTTTCATTGGCCATTAACCACCAACACCAAGTTCGAATATAAAGATATTTTTCTCTTTTGTTTATTTTTTGGGAACAATTTGATTTTTATGTAATGAAAACTTGTTAATTTAGTGTTCGGGTTTGTTTTTAGCTTTCATTAAATTATGTATTCATTGAAAATCATATTTTAATTGATATTTTACATCATCTCCATTATATTATCTATGAAAGTTTACTAAAAATTTATTAATAAAAAAAATTTGTAATTAACTAGTGTATTTATATTTAACTCATTAAATAATAAAAGGGAAATTTACATAGGCACCCCTGACTATTACCCAAATTACAAGAAATTACCCTCCTGTTTGAAATATTACAAAAACACCCCATCAACCAAAAATTGTATTACAAGGGCACCCCCTTGTTAGATAAAATATATTACCAATACATCCCCTAAAATCATTACAAATACACCCCTCGAGGGGGTGTTTTTGTAATTTTTCAAACAGGAGGGTAATTTCTTGTAATTAGGGTAATAGTCAGGGGATGTCTATGTAAAATACAAGAAAGTTGATAATTGAGACCGCAAAACCCGCCCCAAACCGCCCCAACCCAAATGAACCGCATAGTGCAATCTCAAGACTTGTTGGGTTGAGTTTGGACTAGATAATTCAAAACCCGCAAATATTGGGTTGGGTATGGGCAAGTACAAAACCGCACTAGACCGCACCGCGAACACCCCTAATTAAAGTGTTGTAAGGGCATTATAACTAATGGAAAAGAGCAAGTCAAATTTATCAAATTAATATTTTAAGCAGATAAACAAATGTAGTAGTATACTACTAGGCATCATTATTTTAGGTGTCAACTGTGGATCGTGTTGGCCAATACTAGGCAACTTGTACGAAATATACTCACCTAGCTTAATTAGTGGACTGGATCTTATATTTTACTTGGGGCTAAATACACTTTGGTACCCTAAAGTTTAGTCCTTAAAGTATTAACTTGGACGCTATTGTTCATCATCTCATTCATCTGTTACCGTTAATGGAGTCAACTATTTTTGTTGATGTGGCGTTGTGCATGAAGAAACTATTCTGTAAATGTAGCCTTTGTTATTCTACTCTACAAATAGTTGTAACCATTCTTAATCATTTTACTTCACAATTAAAATTTAATTTGAGCTCCACTTCATTCATTTTTTTGTTATTCAAGACCTTTATATAAAATCAACCCCAAAAAGTAAAGCTCAAATACCATAGGTTCCATTGTGTCTTTGGATCATCCCTAAAGTTATAATAATATACATCATTTTATTTTTTAAAGAAAAAAAAATCACACCCAACTGCGAACACAATCACAATCTTGTGTTATGAAAAGTTTGCAAGAAATTAAATTAAACAAAATTTGAGTAACTCGACCTTATCCATCTCAAAGTTAAAATTTTGGCATCTTAATGCTCGAATTTCATATTCTTTAGCGTCGCAATCCACTGGGGTGTAAAATGTTCATTGTTCTACCAAATAATATGCAATTCGAGGGTAACTTGTACGGAAGTTCTAATTTTGTAGTGTAAATTGTCTAAATTATGCAATTCTGGTGGGCAAAATGTCAATTACTCCCACTAAATTCCTTTATCTAACAAAATTTAATCTATTTAATTAATTAAAGGGTAAATTACGAATACCACCTCACGTCTAATTATATAGTCCGTCCTCACGTATTGGGTACTATAAAAATTTCCTCATGTTTGTCTCCTTCTTACAATTAATTCATTGCCCCTAAAATGTTACTATTTCGCCTTTGGGGGTTATTTGTAATGTTTATAATATTTTAAAATTTGAGTGCTAATTGTTAACTTTTATAAATTATAAAAATGATAATCATATATTTATTACCAAAATAATTGATATAATTTATAAATGCACATAAATTTTAAAAAATATTTCAATTTTTTTACGTATTTATTATTAATTAATTTCTATAATAAAAATAAAAAAAACTAATTTAGAAAATAAATCTATTTAACTAAATGTGGAAACAATTTGTTCATATTTATAAATATTATTATTAAAATTCAATTTAATTTATTGATGTACAATATAAATTGTTAATAAATATGTAAATAACCTTTTTTTTTTTGCAATATTTATTAAAACCTATGGCAATTATTAATTCTTTCAATCATTTTGGTAGTAAATATATAATTATCACTTTTATAATTTATAAGATATAACAATTAGCACTCAAGTTTTAACATTTATAAGATCTTATAAACATTACAAATAACTCCCAATGGCAAAATTGGAACATTTTAGGGGGCAAGAGGTTAATTGTAAGAAGGTGACAAACCTGATGGCAATTTTTGTAATACCCAATAGGTGAGGGAAATTTTTGTATTAGGCCTTACCTCAGGGGATATTCGTAATTTACCCTTAATTAAATGACTAAAATAACCCTATTTGTGGTAAAATAAAAAATATTCCCTCCATTTCTAATTAATTGGCATATTTGTCAATTTTTTATGTTTCAAATTAATTAACACTTTGATTTTTCAATGCAATTTTTTCAATTTTGCCCTTTCTTGGGAAGCTGAAGGGTCACCAATAAAAAATGAAAAAGAGACACCGTTATTTTTTTTACTTTATTCAAAATGTTTTCTAAAAATTCTCAATTTTTTTTAATATTTAAGTAACCGAAACATATACTTAAAACGAAATATTGATCATGCTTAGACCAACACTAGCTTTACGGCACAGTATTCTTCGACATACTTATTCTGAAAATATTGCTCCATAAATTTGCCAATCAATGATACGAGCAGTACCTTAATTTATTTTTTCTACTTTTGAGTTGATTCATAGTATCTGACAAGAGCTAAACGCATGTATTTTTTTTTTATTAGCAAAAAAATCCAATTAGAAATTCATTTATAAATCGTAGAGAGGTTATTGTCAATGTTTTAAGTTAACATGGGTATATTGACAATTTTCAAAGTTAACAAGGAGATTATTACCAATTTATTAGGTAATAGGGGTATTTTTGCATCCTACGGTAGAAGTAGGGGTTCTTTTGCTAATAAATTTTTTACAGGGGATTTTTTGATAATAAAAATAATCAGAGGTGTTTATAATAATTAGACAAAGCATTACACACGTATAATTCTTACTCCTTAAACAAAGGATCATGATGTACCAAGTCTTCGTTATTCAACATTTCACAGCGAATCGTTGACCATGAAATAAAGCCATCGATTATATAATATTAATCACAATCATCACACCGAACTCACACGCATCGAGAGCATCGATCGTCGATTCATTTATATCGATGTATCACGCATCGAGGGCATCAATCGTGATTCGTTTATATCGATGTATCACTCATCGTTTTCATCGAAAGGATTATCATCGATACCCGTTCATCAAATATGACCCGTTTTGCTTTAGAATCCATATCCGAACCGAGATGTCTAATCATGATTCGACCCGGTAATCCATTAGTAAAAACTATAAATAGCCCTCATAAATGAGATAAAAGGTACGCACTTCTTAGGCAATAAATACTATCCGATCTCTCCTCTTATCTCGTTACTTACTTAAGCATCGGAGGGTTAATCGCCGGGTCACCACCGACATTTAACCTGACGTAGTTATCTTTGATTTCAGGTTAGGATCCACATTACAAAATTCAGGAGAAGTTTGACTGATCTACTAATCCTCACATTGGCGACTCGTGTTTGATCTATACCTAAAGACGTTGACCTAAGGATTATTGACTTACTAAAATTACGCTCATCAATTGGCGCCGTCTGTGGGAACTTAACTTTGAAATCGAAAAGAGATTACTACAAGATCAAAAGCAGCTCTAGCACGAGAGAAAGAGGGAAACCGCGATCAAAATGGAGAAGGCCAAGGGGATAATTTAATCCCTCGAAACCTTGATCCAGTAGATCCCGCCGAAGGGGGGACATCGAGGCCCCCGGCCCCAGCGGTCATCCAGGTTACTAAGGATGATTTGAAGGCCATTCTTGCGGAGGCCAAGAAAGAATGGCTCGCGGAAATCGCTATAGAAAATGCCAACCAACCTCGAAGACTCCCGCGCCCTGCCGCTTTTGAGGCTGAGGTAGGGGTCGAAATGAACGAAGCAAACAGTCGAGCCGATCAGCATCAGGCTAGGCATGGCGCGAGAGAAGACTTGGAGGAGCAGTCAGTCAGAGAGGTCAACAAGCTGGCCTCCGAAGTAAGATCGCTACATCAAAATTTAGATCGACAAGAAAGAAAAAATGAGCTCCCAGTGTCGAACTCTCGATTAAGAAAATCGCCGTTTTGTGACGAAATATTCTTTGAGAGGTTGCCTCTTAATAAAAGGCTGCCTACCCAGCTGCCGCGCTACTTCGGAACAGAGGACCCCGATGAGCACTTAGCTTCGTTCAATCTTCAGATGCAGCTCCACGACATCTTCAGATGCAGCTCCACGGCATCCACATATGAGAAGCTGATGGAAATGGCAAATCAGTACATGAATGAGGAAGAGATGACCAAGCTGAGAGGAACCTTCTTTGGTTTGGTGAAGCCCGAAGACAGACAACAGACTAGCATCCCTGAACGACCTATAGAGAGGCCGCAAACTCACCGTTACAATGAAGGTAGAAATAAGAAAATCTACAGAGAAGAAAGAAATTATAATGCTGGAAGGCAAGGAGCGGGGAGGTCGAACAAAGAATACTACGATAGCTATACTCCCCTTAAGAAACTCAGATCGGAAATCCTATTCGCCATTCAAGACCAGAACCTGCTGAGAAAACTGGTCCATCTCAAGGATAACCCAACCTCAAAAAAGTATTGCCGATTTCATCGGCAAAGAGGAAACGATACTGACGACTGCTATCAACTTAGAGATGAAATCGAAAGATTAATATCGGAAGGTCACTTAACAGGGTATGTGAAAGTACCAAGAAATGAGCAACCCAGAAATCGACAAAACGACAATCTCTCACGATCGAGATCTCCCGCCAGGAGAGACCAGAGCCTGAAAGACAGAGAAGAACAGCCAAGAAGAGCTCAGCCGGGAACGATTATCAATATGATTTCTGGGGGGCCAGCAGGGGGAGATAGTAAAAATTCAAGAAGGGTCATATCTCGGATTATCAGGGATAGAAGTCAAAATGAAAGAAAGGAAGTGTTCTCAATACGACCAACCTGGCAGAATAAGATGATTGGCTTTGATGAATCTGACCTCCAACCAGAATTCGTATCGTTCAATAACCAAGATGTACCTGACTGCCCTATGGTAATCACGGCACAAATCGCAGGAGCTACCGTCAAGAGAATCTTAATCGATTCAGGCAGCTCAGCAAATATCCTTTTCCAAGATGCTTTAGAGCGGATGGACCTCGGTCCAACTCCCCTGGAAGTTGTGGCTACCCCACTCGTAGGTTTTAGAGGGACTCACGTTACTCCTAAGGGTACACTCACTCTGTCCCTTTCCTTGGGAGATACCGGGAACTCGAAAATTAGGATGATCAAGTTTCTGGTTGTTGATGTGCCACGTGCCTACAATGTCATATTAGGAAGACCAGCTTTGAATAGCTTTCAAGCCGTAATCTCCACTTACCATCAGAAAATGAAGTTTCCGACAACCAGTGGGGTATGAGAAGTTCGTGGAAATCTGCGGGAAGGTTGGGATTGCTATACGGTGTCCCTCGATAAGCAAACTAATAAAGAGGATTTCCAGTTCAAGAATCGAAAACCAAATTTGGAGGAGCAGACCAATCCATCGGCAACGGTCAATGTGGATGAGATAAAGAAGTCGGACTCAACCGAAGAAAATAAGAAGCAAGATGAGGCGAATTCCAGGAAGAGAAAATTTGAGAGAATTGAACCTTCTGAGGGCATAAATCAATTGAGTTGGTACCCGGAGAATCGTCAAAAACAACGAGAATAGGGACTCAACTCTCTGACGGACTGGAAACTCAACTGATAGAGTTTTTGAGGGAAAATGTGGACGTCTTCGCTTGGTCTACCACCGACCTCCAGGGAATAGACCCGAAGATTTTAGTTCATAGACTCAATATCGATCCATCATCTCGCCCAGCGAGACAGAAGAAAAGGAACTTTGGTCCGGAAAGGAACAAGATTATAAAAGAAGAGGTGAAGAAACTATTGGACGCCGACTACATTGCTGAGATACAATTTACGGAGTGGTTGTGCAATGTGGTCCTAGTTTCCAAAGGTGGAGGAAAGTGGAGAATGTGCAATGACTTCACGGATCTTAACAAACTGTGCCCGAGAGATCCATATCCTCTACCTAGAATCGATTCTCTAGTCGACTCCACTGCTGGATGTGCAATTTTGAGCATGATGGACGTTTTTCAGGGTTTCTACCAAATCTTTATGGCCCTGAAAGATCAGGAAAAGACAGCGTTTATCACAGAAATAGGCGTGTATTTCTTCAAAGTGATGCCATTTGGACTACGAAATGCCGGAGCGACATACCAACGATTGGTGAATAAAATGTTCGAGACCTTGTTGGGCAAATCAATGGAGGTCTATGTAGATGACATGCTAGTCAAAAGCCTAAATGAAAAAGATCATTTAGTGCATATCAAGCAGGCATTCGACATAATGAGGAAATATGGAATGAAACTCAACCCCGCCAAATGCACCTTTGGAGTTAGATCTGGAAAGTTCCTTGGCTATTTGGTGAATGAGAGGGGCATTGAGGCAAACCCAAAAAAAATACAAGCAATCATAGATTTAAAGGCTCCTCGAAACTTAAATGAAGTACAGAAGTTGGTTGGAAAAAGGCTAAAATTCAATTTTGGTATCATAGAACTGGGCAAATTTCATTTTTAATACCAAAAGTTCAAAAATCATACAGTCGTTAAGTTTTGCCACGGCCGTTTAGTCTCCTCCGTTAAGTGCATGTGAGGGGCACGTGGGGCACTAATCTGCCCGTTCAATTTTGGTACTAATCTGCCCGTTCAATTTTGGTACCGTAGAATTGGGGAATTTTCAATTTTCATACCAAAAGTCCAAAAATCATACAAATTCTCACTCAGCCGTTTCAAAATAGGGGGAAATGCAATTGTCTAAAATTGAGCAGGTTGTTTTTGTAATTATTGCCTTCTTCCTCCTATGGACGATTGCCGGCTTCCGGTGGCCATTTGTCGAAATTGGTTGAAGATATTTGTTCCTCTTGTCATGGGCGGAGCTCAACCATCTATGGCAGCCACTTGGGCGGAGCTCAACCGTCTATGGCAGCTACAATAAAACTATGGAAAATGATGCCCACGGTCAGGGAAAACTAATGCAACAAGAATTACGAAGTTTGGTTAAGAATCGAAGAAGAAATCACGATTTGAAATTTCAAAAATTTTGACCTACAATTCGAAAATTAGAACTCAAAATTCGAATATATTACTCAAAGGATTGAAAAGATCTTTATATGTATGAGTTCTCCACGACAAGGGGAACATAAACCCTCAACCAATTCCGACGAAAAGCCACCAGAGCCGGAGGTCGTAGGGGTGGGATCGGGACTTGTTTTCGGGAATTCGGGTATTTCGGGACGGGATTTTGGGTTTCGGGATTTCTAATTTAAGTCCCGAAACCTGGTAGATCAACCGAGGTCCCATGGGTTTCGGGAGTCTCGAGAATCTAAGTTGCAAATTTAAATTGTGCAAATAAAACTTTTTTTTAGCTTATTGTTAAAATGAAATGAAAAAAAAAGTAACATGACTACTAGTCTACTGTAGAACAAACCAATTCAAACATATCACCACAACCATTTCAAAAAAAGAAAAACATAACGGAATTTGGTATGAAAAATGAAATTTGCCCAGTTCTATGGTACCAAAATTGAATTTTATGTTCCAACGGGCAGAATCCAACCCACGTGCTCAACCCGCCCATGAAGACTTAACGGACACGTGGCAGAAACGTTAAGAAAATTAACGGAAGTGCCTTTTTTGAAACGGCTGAGTAGGAACTGGTGTTATTTCTGGACTTTTGGTATGAAAATTGAAAATTGCCCTATTCTATGGTACCAAAATTAAATTTTTGCCGTTGGAAAAATCACGGCCCTTAATCGTTTCATATCTCGTTCAGCCGATAAAAGCCTCCCTTTCTTCAAAATAATGAGAAATGCAAAGAAGTTCGAGTGGTCGAAAGAATGCGATCAAGCCTTCGAGGAACTAAAGGCCTACCTTGTGTCGCCTCCTCTTTTAACCAAACCAAAAGATAATGAGAAATTGTACCTTTATGTTGCCGTCTTGAAACAGGCGATCAGTTCGGCTTTAGTAAGGATGGAGATAAAAGAGAGCAACCCAATTTATTATGTTAGTCGTGTTCTGCAAGGTCCTGAGAAGAACTATTCCGAAATCGAAAAGTTTGCTCTCTCTATCGTAACTACTGCGCGGAAACTGAGACCCTATTTCCAGTCGCACAAGATCATCGTCCTGACGAACCAACCATTGAGGCAGACGCTTTCAAAGCCAAACGCGTCGGGAAGGCTAATCAAATGGGCCGTGGAGTTAGGAGAATACGATATAGACTACCTACCCAGAACCTCTATTAAGGGGCAGATTTTAGCTGATTTTGTACTGGAAAGCACATAAACTAATGAGGAAAAGAGAGAGCAATGGATGCTTCATGTCTATGGCTCCTCAACATCAACAGATGGTGGTGCGGGAATTTACTTTCGAGGCCCAGATGAAGAAGAACTTGAGTTCGCTTTAAAGTTAGACTTCATGGTATCAAATAACGAAGCAGAATATGAGGCCTTGTTAGCTGGATTAAAAATGGCAGCTGAAACGGGAGTAAAAAACTTGATCGCTTACACTGATTCCCAGCTTGTCGAGAAATAATTTAAAGGTCTGTTCGAGGCTAAAGAAGATTCGATGATCAAATACCTAGCCTTGGTCAAAGCACAAGTATCACGATTCGAGACTTTCCAACTCGAATATATAAGGAGGACAGAAAATACCAGAGCCGATGCTCTCTCGAAGTTTGGAAATCTAATAGGAGTCAAGACTCGAAAGGTAACTCTGATGGTATCAGAAAAGCCAGCCATCGACACCAAGAAAGATATCTCAAGAGCGGGCATACTGTATCTCGATGATGAGCAAGCTAGTTGGAAAACGCCAATTTTGGATTATCTAATCAATGGAACCCTGCCACCCAATAACACTGAAGCCAGAAGACTCAAATACCAGGCACCTCGTTACGCTATTATTAATGATGAGTTATATCGACGTTCCGTTACTGGAGTACTGCATAAGTGCGTAGTATCTCCCCAGACCGACTCAATACTAAAGGAAGTTCACGAGGGATCTTGTGGAAGCCATTCGGGAGGCAGAGCACTGGTGGTCCGAGTGTCGCGCTTGGGATATTATTGGCCTTCCTTAGTAAAATATGCCAACAACCATGCTAAAAGGTGTGCCAAATGTCAATATCATGCTGTTATGCCAAACCAACCAGCCCAAAAGATGGAATTGATATCCATTGCGTGGCCTTTCGATCAATGGGGAGTCGATTTAGTAGGACCACTACCAATGGCGAGGGGACAAAAGCGTTTTCTACTAGTAGGAGTAGAATACTTCAGCAAGTGGGTAGAGGTGGTACCACTAAAACAAATCTCTCAGACTCAAATAATCAACTTTTACTGGTCGATCATATGTAGGTTTGGTCTACCAAGAGTGATCATCTCAGATAATGGACCTCAATTTGTCGGGAAAAGAGTAATAGAATGGTGCTCGAAGCACAAAATTACTTTGCGCTTCACTTCAGTGGGCTGCCCACAAACAAACGGACAAACTGAAGTAACAAACAGGGAGATCGTTAGGCTTCTAAAGAAAAGGTTGTCGGAAGCAGGAGGTGCCTGGTTGGATGAATTACCTTGGGTAGTTTGGGCCAATCGAACAAAAGAAAAGACGGCAATAGGAGAAACTCCTTTTAGTCTCGTGTATGGCTCTGAAGCAGTCGCTCCTGCTGAATTGGAAGTAGCATCCCCAAGAATTGTTCTGTTGAATTAGATAATACGGACAAAAGGAATTTCAAGCTCGATCAGACGGAGTCTAAACGAGAAAGAGCTTCTACCAGGATACAAGCATACAAAACAACCATGGCGAAGGCCTACGATAAAAACGTGAGATTAAAATCTTTTCAGGTGGGAGACCTCGTTCTAAAACGAGTAGACGTCTCCAAAGAGAAAGGAAAACTCTATTGCAATTGGGAAGGGCCATTCAAGGTGATTGAGGTAGGCAGAAAAGGGGCGTATCGGTTGACAAAATTAGACGGAGAACCAGTAAAAAGAACTTGGAATGGGAGAAATCTAAGGAAATTTGATACCTAAGAGGGGGGGTGAATTAGGTATATAACTTTTTCAATGAGTTTTTCCCAGAAGACAATTAGTGAAAAGTTCCAGTAACTTTAAATGAAAATTAATCGTTCCAATGATTTTAAGATTAAAGTTACGAAAGAAGTAAAGTGCAAAAAAGTAAAAGGAGAGAAGGCAAACACAATTTATAGAGGTTCGCGCCCCAACGGCCTACTTCCTCTCTTCCAGCACCCCTGGGTAAAATTCACTAATATATCGTGGCTTGCAGGACGAACCTTCACCACTCGAGATTACAAGATCAATTCTTTCTCTCGATACGAGCTTGCTAGGACACCTCCTATCGCTCCAACAATGTGCTTGCTAGACCTTGGCCTATCGCACTAACATGTGCTTGCTAGAATCTTTTGTTCTATCGCACCAAATATGTGCTTGCTAGGTAAACAACCTATCGCACTAAACAATTGTGCTTGCTAGGACACTTCCTATCGCACTATTACAAGATGATTTTAAAGTAGTACAATGAACACTCCTCTCGAGTAAGATGCACAAAAGTATGCTCACTAGTATCTCTTTTAACCTCTCAGAATATCTCAAAGTTCTCAAGAGCAAGGGTTAAAAAGATTTTCGTTTTTCACAAAATATTTTCGCAAGTGTAATTCAAAAATGAATTTTGCTTTTCAAAATATTTTCACAAATTAAAGCATGAAAAAGCAAGAATAATTTTCTCAAAGTAAAGCTCTATTTTTCTCTCAAAGTTGGTGTGTAAAATGATTCAAGAGAGCTTAATTTATAGGTGGAGAAATTGAATAGTTTAGGAAAGATTTTAAAAGATAAAATATCTCTAATTTTCAAAAAGATTTCTTCCCAATCTTCTTATGTTATATCCGAAAATTTAGTCCCAAAAATAGGTGGAAGATGAACTTGGACAGATTTAATTAATAAGGCATTAGACAAGTTCAAAATGAAGAAGATCTTTCCTTAAGAAAATGATATTCAAGATTTGATCAAAAGGGAAGATTTTTATCAAAGATATTTTGGAAAGATTTTAAAAACATATAAGGCTAAATATATACCATTGAGATTCATGCCATTTAAACAAGTTTCCAAAGAGTTATTAAAGCTCAAGAATCGGCTGCACATTTTAAAAGAAAAAAGATTTTCTTAAACTCATTTCTTTGGCCGAGAATATGGTCACAAGAAAGGTAAGATGAAAGAATATTTTATTTCATGAATTACTTAAGATCAAGGTGCAATTTTTGCCTTATATAAAGATTTCCAAATCATCTAATTAATTCTCCCACAAGTAAAATCAGCTGCTTAGAAAATAAGGAAGAATTCAAATTTTCACAAAATAATTTAAAGGGTCGATTTTAGTTCAAAATAATTTGGGCCAATTTTGAAAAAAGATTTGGAGGCTTAGTTTGAAAATATTGGGCCAAAGGAATTTTCTTGCTCTTAATAGTTTGAGATATTTGATACTTACATGACCTCAATTTTCTTGTGTCGAAAATTGGGCCCTTCCAAGGGTGCGTGGGCCTTCAAACTATTTCTTCGACTTGGTCTTTCTTCATTGATGGACTTGTATCATCTTTATTGGGCCTTTTCTTCTCAATTAAGCTTTACTCGTAAGTGGGCCTCTTTCTTCAATTAATGAGGGTCTCAATAATTCCTGTTAAGATTAAACTCAAGAAACAAGCTCAAATATCAAGTTGTTTGTTAATCATTAATCATTCGGCTAACAATCTCCCCCTTGATTGACAAACAACTTTGATGCAATAAAATAAATTATTAGGAGGAACTCCCCCTCAATTTATGCATTCATGAAGCAAATATAATGAGGCAATTATATCAAGTAAATGCATCAAATAACTCCTCCCCCTTTTTTGTCAATCAAACATATTCTTCTTATTCCCTATTTATAAAAGTTCTTCAATCAGAGTAACAATATATCTTCAGCGGAATTCAGTTGAGCATAGTTTAAGAACATTTTCCAAGATGAACAATTCAAACATTTGATTATTCAAAGCAACAGTATATTGAAACAACATGTTTCGAAGGATTTTTAGTCTCAAGTTCCGAAGCTCAAATATCACATGTAGCACATATAACAATCTCATGATAATAAAGTTCAAAGATAGATCAGATAAGCATATAATGCTCCCCCTCAGTTATATGTCTTCATACAAGAATGATAATCATCAATATAATTTCAATTTAGCAATTAATCTCATAGTGATTATCAAATCCACAATATAATATGTCAAGTATTAGCATGTGTAGAATTTCCTTCATAAATTATTGCACAAAAACATTTATCAGTATGTAAGCGAAGTGCATGTGAATCATTTAAGGTCAAGGAATGTTCAACAAGTGTAATATAAGTCATGAGGCTATACTTCAGATAATGTGCGGATATTTAAGAAGATGCAAGTTTTACTTACCGTACTATTACCTTGATTACCTCAAAGTGGAGTACTTTTAACTTTCATTCTTGTGGTATCTCTTTGTTCGCTTGATGCTTGAAATCCCCCTAGGATAGATTTAACCATTTCAGAATTGAGATCCTTCTGGGATAGTTCTGCTAGACATTTTTCGAAAATTTTCTTGGAACTTCCTTCTTCTGTTTTTTTTTCTTTTCAATACAATGTTCCGGAAGTTTTTCGAAACTTTCTTCTTCTGATTTTGATTCTTAATCAAAGCCACCATAGCTTTGCAACATATTTCAAAAGTTACAATGAGGAGCCTTTTGTACCTGTTAAGAAAAAAAATCATTTTCGCATATTTGGTACCCAAATTTTCTTGGGTCCTTGCGGGTTAGTCAAAACATCTTTAGGCATCCATATGAGTTTATTCACGGTATTCCTTTTGTAAATGCAGTTAAAAGATTTGTGACCGATTTTTCCACAAAAATTGCAAGTATGATACGACAATGAAGAGTTTTTAGCAACTTTACTAAGTTTATCATATGAATGTCCATATCCAATTCCGGCTCTATTAAGAGAAACATTTTGCATGCCAAGAAGTTTATCAAGGTTCTCTTTTCCTTTCGTAAATTTTTCTAAGCTTCTAGTTAAATCAACCACTTTTGCTTTGAGACTCAAATTTTCTTTCGAAAGAGAAGAATTTTCCTTTTTCAAATTTTTAAGTTTTTCAAGACTTTCTTGTAAGTTTATATCAAACTCTTCCTTTTCTTTATTCAATGAGAAAATCTTCTTTTTAAGTTTTTCATTTTTAGAAGCAAGATTTTCGAGATCCTTTTTAAAATCGATTAACATTTTATTCCACTCATCTTCACAATCAAACTCATCATCTAAATCATCACAACTTTCAAATTCGTAAAAAGCGTGTACCTCTTCGTTAGTCATGAAACATAGGTTTCTGGATTCGTCTTCCGATTGTTCTTCTTCGGATTCTGGATCATCCCATGATGCTATCATCCCCTTGTTTTTTTCCTTTTTGAAATTTTTCTCGGATTTCTTGAGTAGGGGACATTCGGACCTCAAGTGTCCATCTTCATTGCACTCATAGCATTTGATCTTGAAAGTTCTCTTGGGATATTTTGAGAACCTTTTGTGAAACCTTCGATTGGCCAACTGATTTAATCTTCTGATTGTTGTTGCCATTTCCTCGTTTCTTTCTTTTTCGTCCATCATTTCAATGTCACTATCGTCTTCCTGCACATTGTTAGTTTTAAAAGCAATATTTTTATCTTTAACTTGTTTTACCTCATCCTTAGAAAGGATAGTGAGCTCATGAGAAATGAGAGATCCAATTAGTTCAGCCATCGACATGTTATTGAGATCTTTCGCCTCTTGTATTGCAGTAACCTTTGGTGTCCATTTTCTAGGAAGAGATCTTAGTATTTTCTTTACTTGTTCACTTTGAGGGTAGACTTTTCCAAGTGCGGACATAGGGTTGATAATCTCCATGAACCGAGCATACATGTCACTGATAGTTTCATCGGTTTCCATGGTGAACATCTCGTATTGGTGTACGAGAATAGTGATGCGTTGCTCCTTTACTTGGTTGGTACCTTCGTGAGTGACTTGAAGCATCTCCCACATATCTTTTGCGGTAGGGCATGAACATACCCGATTGTACTCAGATTTTGTGAGGGCACATGCCAACAGATTTTTGGCCTTCGAGTTTATTGACACCATTCTTTTATCTACGTCGGTGAGTTCTTTCCACGCCTTAGGGATTTGATTTTTACCTTCGGTTTTCATAGGTATGGATGGTCCCTCAAGAATCACATTCCATAGATCGCAATCGATGGAAATCATAAAGTCTTCCATTCTGTTCTTCCATATTGAGTATGCAGTTCCATCGAATAGTGGAGGCCTGTTATGTGATTGTCCTTCTGCGAAAACATCATTGCTAAAGGTAGACATAAGATCGTTAGCTCTCGGGGGTTAACCCGCACAGTTAAATAAATAATAGAGCACCTGCTCTGGTACCAATTGATACCTAAGAGGGGGGGTGAATTAGGTATATAACTTTTTCAATGAGTTTTTCCCAGAAGACAATTAGTGAAAAGTTCCAGTAACTTTAAATGAAAATTAATCGTTCCAATGATTTTAAGATTAAAGTTACGAAAGAAGTAAAGTGCAAAAAAGTAAAAGGAGAGAAGGCAAACACAATTTATAGAGGTTCGCGCCCCAACGGCCTACTTCCTCTCTTCCAGCACCCCTGGGTAAAATTCACTAATATATCGTGGCTTGCAGGACGAACCTTCACCACTCGAGATTACAAGATCAATTCTTTCTCTCGATACGAGCTTGCTAGGACACCTCCTATCGCTCCAACAATGTGCTTGCTAGACCTTGGCCTATCGCACTAACATGTGCTTGCTAGAATCTTTTGTTCTATCGCACCAAATATGTGCTTGCTAGGTAAACAACCTATCGCACTAAACAATTGTGCTTGCTAGGACACTTCCTATCGCACTATTACAAGATGATTTTAAAGTAGTACAATGAACACTCCTCTCGAGTAAGATGCACAAAAGTATGCTCACTAGTATCTCTTTTAACCTCTCAGAATATCTCAAAGTTCTCAAGAGCAAGGGTTAAAAAGATTTTCGTTTTTCACAAAATATTTTCGCAAGTGTAATTCAAAAATGAATTTTGCTTTTCAAAATATTTTCACAAATTAAAGCATGAAAAAGCAAGAATAATTTTCTCAAAGTAAAGCTCTATTTTTCTCTCAAAGTTGGTGTGTAAAATGATTCAAGAGAGCTTAATTTATAGGTGGAGAAATTGAATAGTTTAGGAAAGATTTTAAAAGATAAAATATCTCTAATTTTCAAAAAGATTTCTTCCCAATCTTCTTATGTTATATCCGAAAATTTAGTCCCAAAAATAGGTGGAAGATGAACTTGGACAGATTTAATTAATAAGGCATTAGACAAGTTCAAAATGAAGAAGATCTTTCCTTAAGAAAATGATATTCAAGATTTGATCAAAAGGGAAGATTTTTATCAAAGATATTTTGGAAAGATTTTAAAAACATATAAGGCTAAATATATACCATTGAGATTCATGCCATTTAAACAAGTTTCCAAAGAGTTATTAAAGCTCAAGAATCGGCTGCACATTTTAAAAGAAAAAAGATTTTCTTAAACTCATTTCTTTGGCCGAGAATATGGTCACAAGAAAGGTAAGATGAAATAATATTTTATTTCATGAATTACTTAAGATCAAGGTGCAATTTTTGCCTTATATAAAGATTTCCAAATCATCTAATTAATTCTCCCACAAGTAAAATCAGCTGCTTAGAAAATAAGGAAGAATTCAAATTTTCACAAAATAATTTAAAGGGTCGATTTTAGTTCAAAATAATTTGGGCCAATTTTGAAAAAAGATTTGGAGGCTTAGTTTGAAAATATTGGGCCAAAGGAATTTTCTTGCTCTTAATAGTTTGAGATATTTGATACTTACATGACCTCAATTTTCTTGTGTCGAAAATTGGGCCCTTCCAAGGGTGCGTGGGCCTTCAAACTATTTCTTCGACTTGGTCTTTCTTCATTGATGGACTTGTATCATCTTTATTGGGCCTTTTCTTCTCAATTAAGCTTTACTCGTAAGTGGGCCTCTTTCTTCAATTAATGAGGGTCTCAATAATTCCTGTTAAGATTAAACTCAAGAAACAAGCTCAAATATCAAGTTGTTTGTTAATCATTAATCATTCGGCTAACAAAATTCTACGCGTAGAAGCTTTCTCACCTTTATCTGTAACTTCGTAGTAGTTTTTTTTTTGTTTTGGAGTTATACTATGAACTTCTTTGTCCATATTTGATGCATCTTTGCGGAATACAATGTTATCGTTTACCAAATTAAAATGCTGTCTACTGCTCCATGTTCCTCGACAGCCGTTGAGGCATCAAGATGAAATCGCCAATTGATGAAATAAAGCTATTAATAATCTAACTCTCCATGTTCCTCGACAGCCGCTGAGGCATCGAGATTAAATCGCCAATTGAAGAAAGAAAGCTATTAATAAGCTAACTCTCCATGTTCCTCGACAGCCGCTGAGGCATCGAGATGAAATCGCCAATTGAAGAAAGAAAGCTATTAATAAGCTAACTCTCCATGTTCCTCGACAGCTGTTGAGGCATCGAGATGAAATCGCCAATTGAAGAAAGAAAGCTATTAATAAGCTAACTCTCCATGTTCCTCGACAGCCGCTGAGGCATCGAGATGAAATCGCCAATTGAAGAAAGAAAACTATTAATAAGCTAACTCTCCATGTTCCTCGACAGCCGATGAGGCATCGAGATGAAATCACCAATTGAAGAAAGAACGCTATTAATAAGCTAAGTCTCCATGTTCCTCTACAGCCGCTGAGGCATCGAGATGAAATCACCAATTGTAGAAAGAAAGCTATTAATAAGCTAACTCTCCATGTTCCTCGACAGCCGCTGAGGCATCGAGATGAAATCGCCAATCAAAGAAAGAAAGCTATTAATAAGCTAACTCCCCATGTCCCTCGACAGCCGTTGAGGCATCGAGATGAAATCGACAACTACAATCAAAGGCATCGAGAATGAATCATCGAGACCTGTTAAGGCAGAAGAAATCGACGCATCAAAGGTTTTCAAAAAGCTAATTCTTTGAACTTCAAACTAACTATTGAAGTATTGAGATAAAATCGACAACTACATTTGAAATTAGAATCGAAAACTTCGATACAAAATAGCACATGTCAAATGGCAAAAAATTCATTTTATTCAAGATATCGAAATAGATACAACAGCAGAATAATTTTTTACAAACAGTAACCGAATCGACTACATGAATTATCGAGAACCTATTACAAATTATTACAGTGGAATAGACCGACAATGACGCCCGACTTCATTATGGCTATTAGCGAAAATATGGAGGTTTTCCGCCTATAGCTTTATCTCTAGCTGATCGGTGTATTGAGGGGACGATTCATTCACAATCTTAGCGAAGGACAGGATGATCTATTTAATGGCAGCATGCTTACTTTAGAAACGCGCCATCTCGATCAATGCTTGGACTATGTCTGATGGGTCTCTCTGCTTTGATCGAGTGACGGAAGAGGAAAAAGTCGCTTTTGGCGGTTTCAAGTCCTCCACCATCTGATCGGCGGCTTTACCTTCTACTCCACCCTTGGCGCTTCAGGTACGTCGATAACCCGAGACATCGCTACTCAGATACAAGATGAAGAATATTTGAGCCCGACATACCGAGGTATCACCGATACCGTCCTCGTCGTTCTTACCGATGCCACCCATTCGAACGACGAGGCCGACCCATTGGGGTAACCCATTTACCGATACCACCCAATCGAATAATACTCAATCCCTTCCTCGATCAGGAGGTTGGGTCGAATGAGGAGGTGCGAAAGTAAAAAATACTACACCCCTCATTAGTTTATTGGTTGAAGGACTGTTTGGGAAAGTATTTGTCGGATGACGTAGTGAAAAGAACATATTTGGCTTATTTTGGTATGAACAAAGGTGGGCACCCCCCACCTATTTATAGGCCGGGACCATATGATCGCACGGTTCAGATTCACCGCGATCAACGACCCAAATATTGGGCATTAAATAAGGACGACTCTTGCGCTGATCGAGGTAGCCTACGTGGACTGCATCCAATGGTTCCGGAAGGTTTCGCAAATCAATGGCTAAGATTAACCCTCATAAATACCTTCAACTGCCCCAACTGTACTCACGGATAAAATCAAACAACGATGAATCGATAGATGAATATATCGACCAGTCGACACTTCTTGTCGGATGAGACAGGATAAGCCTAGATTTGTGCATCTCGATTGTAAGATGTTTTTCGATCGGCGCAAAGAATGATTTCTCACAATCATGAAATGCATCGAAACTACTACACTTTCCAATTCCTCCAATACTAAAATCTTATGGAATTGAAGAAAATTAAACTTCTCAAGATTTATGCTTAGAGATAGCTACTTTCTGTGAATTTCTATGTCAATTGAAGTCAGTATTTATAGACGAGCAACCGCCCATCCAAGGGTTCGAAATAAAACTCAAACCTAGGGATCAAGACCTGCATACCAGACAATGCTGACAAGTAGGACCAAGTAATGATCGACATAGGAAAGTAATTAAGCAAGACAATAACTGAACAGCAACAATAGAGAGAATATTAAAAAAGAAGACACATGCATCCTTCATTAAATCGTTGAAATAAATAACACGCCGCCGACACATGACTCGATAGAAACAAATCGAGATTTACAAATACATAAATTCACAACCAAAATAAATGTTTTCAACACTCGTGATGAGTTTCATAGTCTAACTTCTCGAGATGGGAGGATGTCCTCGATGTCTCGGGACCTTTAGGGATTTCCCCTTCCTCGTCAGCAGTCTCGGCTGCAACCTCTGCAGCAAGCTGGGAAGCTTGCAGCTCCAGAAGAAAACCAAACTAATGCTTTACGGGTCCTCCCTAGAACCTTCATCGGCCAAGGGATCGAAGTTGACAGGGGCACCATTCTCGTCGAAAGAAGGATCTAGCATTCCTGCCTCAAACCGATCGTTCAGGAAACCCAGAGCCCGACATTGTTTCCAGCCCTTGTCGAACATCTTGGAAAGATCAGTTCCGGATTGGCGTTCGACCAGCTCCTCGTAGACAACGCTGTTGAAGAACTCTAAAACGACAGCCTTCCTCTCTTCAGCCAGCAACCCATGACGACGTTCAAGGGTGCTTGCTGGCCCAACTCGAAACTTTCAGCAGTTTTCTTCTCTAACAACGAGGTGAAATCAGTCTTTTCCCGCGCAAGCTCCGCCTCCTACTCAGCAATTCGAGTATCCTTATCAGATACCTCGCTCTCCAACTCTGTCACCCTCTCCTGAAGCTCGGTCACATATCCTTCGGTTTGGGCGAGTTTTTTCTTCGCGGTACTATAGGAGCTATGTACTTGTCGAGGTGCTTTCGGACACCATCCATCCGAGCGGCATAAGAGTACATAGTCTGACTCAACTGTAAGAACCAATGACAACGAATTAGTTGAAAAGAGAAATTAGTTTACATAAAGGAATCATGCTCAATTATTACCGCGAGCGAGAGGGAAGCCTGTAAACGCAGCACGTCGCCAGGATCCTTCTTCAAGAGAGCATCGTTATCTTCATAAGAGACAGTCGACAAGAACTTCTCCCATGATTCATGACTAATTGATGAATCCAGGAAAGCTTGATTCATCATTGAAGTCTCGGCCACTCGGTCCCCTTGCTTTTGCTTATGACTCGCAAGGATGGCCTCGAGATTTCCCGAAGCCGGAGCCATCGTACCACTACTAGACGGTGTGGCTTGAATATCTGACTTGGCCTTTTTTGGATGCGGCATTTCTCCCTGCTCGACTTCGGTTGAAACCGGCCTCTTTCCGTGACTCGAGCTGGGAGTTTTCTCGACTTGATTAGAAGGCTCTGGAGGCGGAACAGTAGAGGAATCAGCCTGCGAATTTGCGCCAGGAATATTACCAGGAGTCATCGATGAAGGATTTGGGGGCTTTCCTATCGAGCGAGCCTTCATTATTACCCTTAGCGCTCGACTCGTCATTGGGATAACACAGGAAACTGCAAATTGAGAACAGATTAAAAATGGGACATCGATATATAGATAAAAAAGGGATATCACAGTAAACTACCTAAGGACAATCAATTGGTAGAGGGGCCATCGACATCCCTCCTAGACTCAAAATGGGCTCCCGCAACAATGAATTTGTGTCGTATGTCGATTCCGACAATTGCGATGGAAAGTCGGGCCACCATGAAGGTGCGGGAACATTCTTCAAAAGAATACCATCCGACCTCCACTCGCGTGTCGTCCTCTATACGTAGTTCTCGGGAGCATGAACAAAAATAAACCTATTCTTCCAACCCTTCCCGTGTGACGACTTTAAATCACTAAGGAACCTAACATTCGGTTTAGATCGTACGAAGTAAAAACCCTCATTCGACTGCGGAGACGGACGGACATCGAAAAGCCCACAAAAATTAGCAAAGGACGCGGGCTGACCTATCGACTTTATAACTATACAAAAAGCTATAATGTACCCTACAGCATTAGGGACCAACTGGGTTGGACACAATCCGAGACCATTCACAATGTCGATGAATTCATCAGCTAAAGGGAAACGTAGACCATTTTCCAAACTATCAATGTGAAAAGTTCTAAACTCACTCGGAGGATCATTCATTCTTTCATCCGAGGAAGGCATGCGTAAGACCAACCATCGGGGATTTGGTATTTGGATGATAAAGACTCAAGAGAGATACGTAAACGACACGCCGATATATCGCTATACCGTTCCTTAGTTCGATGTCGAACAGACATCGATTTTGTTGGAGCAGCGACATCTTTCTTAGGATGAACAACGCTTAATAACTGGGCCGACAAAGGGCTATGATGTCGTCCCTCAAAGGGAACATCGAAATGTGACATTATAGACTCTACCGACATACCTTCCTTTTTCCCAACAGATTCGTCCCCAATCGACTTAGACTCATTCGACATAGATAAAAGACGAGTTAAAGAAATACCTAAACAGGAATGAAAGACTTCGACTACTCGAGTGACTGCACAAGAGGCTCGATCACTGCTCCGACGACAAGCTCCGCATAAACGTTCTTTATAAATATGACCGTTTGGAATGCTGAAGTCTTATTTATAAACCCAAAATCTCAAAAGCGCGCCTATTTGTAAATGTTTGAAAGGGCGCGGCGGTTAAATTTCAGAACAATAAAATAAGTTTCCAGCCCAATAATGCCCCTTGGAAGATGGGGTAGCCCAAGATCTTAGCCCATACGCAAGTTGGTTCAAAATAACCTCAGATGAAATCAAAACAAATATTCATTATATCCAAAATTTATATTGACGTCGAGATTTACATAAATCAAAATATACATCAGCCCTATACATCTACATAAATGTTCAGGCTACGATTGATCAGCATGGCGAGGAGGAATTAAACAACCGAACTCGTGCTCTCGAGCGGTTTTCTCTTCTTCTTCATCCTCGGCGACAGCGGTTTCTACAGGTTGACAAAACTCATCAAGGGTTGGACCTATGACCGAGGGATTGAAATTGGGAGTCAAAAAGCCTTTGTATCGACATTGTTTTATCGTCTTCTCATGCATCTCGATCAGCTCTATACCCATCCTAGCATCAGCCAGATACTCATAGACAGGGGATTCCAGGAACTCCTTAACTATCGACAGGCGTTGCGCAGGAGAGATTACCCTAGCCTCTGGAGGATAACCCGAACGAATCCGGTCGATTTCTTGGGTCGCAAGACTCAACTCCCTCATGGCGTCTTCGAGTTGTCGATCTTTATCTTTTATAGTGGCCTCATAATCCGCCTTGCATCTCACCAACTCAACCTGGGCCAGTTCAGCTGCATAATATCCTTGGAACATATATTGCAACGACTGCACATGACGCATAGCAAATCACAGGTCATCACATGCCGTTATTTAATCAACAGAAGTAAGAATAATATTAAGGACGAGAATCATATCTTACCCCCATAATAGTTCGACCCCCACTATGCAGATTTTGTTGCAACGGTTTCCTGACCAACCACTTTTGATCACGCCTGAAAACACTGTTAATAAAAGCAGTGAAACCGGTATCTCGAGAACCTCTCTGAAGAACAGAATCTTCTGGACCCAAATCCCCAGGATGGGAAAGATTGGATTTAAGCAAGCCCGTCAATGTCCAATTGAGATCCAAAGTCTCGGCGTCGAAGCTATCATCGGTATCGTCGGTCGGTACATCGGCTCGCTCACTCCCCTTCTCTTCCTCTGTATCATCCTCATTCCGAGGTCTCTTACCTAAACGAATCTTTTCTCGACGAGACACGAAATCTCCAGCACTCTTTGCTACTCCTTCACTAGTAGGATGACCCTCTGAGGCAGAAGTGTGAGGTACTCGTGTATTTTCAGAAGGAGGAACCAAAGCCCCGCGGAGTACTTCTTCAAGTCTTGGATCGCTTGATCTTTTCTTCGACGGTGATAAACCACAAGCTCGAAGACGCGGTTCCTCGATAAGTTTATTTACATCAAAACTGTACTTGCGCAAATACTCGATGAAAGTATTTGAAAGGCTTTGTTTCGGAGAATTTCTAACATCGATCGGTCCGACATGCCACGGAGACGTAATATTCAGCGAATGCCCTTTGGGCGGCCGAATAAAAACGAATCGAGACTTCCACCCTTTTCCATGAGAACTCTTGGTGTTAGTTAAAAAACTGTTCTTGTTCCCTCTGGACTTAACTTGGTAGAAGCCCTTGCTCGATTTCGGCGATTCCGATACCTTAAATAAGTACAAAAATTTTCCAAACGAGGCTGGCTGTTTGAAAGCTTTCATAACGACGATGAAGGCAATAATCATCGACATACCGATGGGAACTATTTGGGCAGGTCGAACCCCCAAATTGTTCAGAATGGAAGCCAGTTCAGGCGCTATAGGTACTCGGACCCAAACACCATCGAGGCTTCATGAATAGCTAGCGCCCCCACGGGAGGTTTATGCATCCGACCATCTTCCCCTGGAGACCTTACGGACCAACCACCTAGGATCGAAAACGCAGAAAGCCAGGACGACAAGGGTTTTTTATAACTTCCGTCCTGAAATTCATAATAAGCCATCTCGGTCTGATAGTTCCGAGTATCTTTCTCCTCTCCACTTTCATTTCCTCCGTCCCCCTCGAGTGATCTTACGACATCCTCAACGTGCTCTTCATTCACTAGAATGTTTTCGGGACTTAGAGAAGCCTGTTTCGACATCTGGACAATTCACAATGTGCAATCGAGGTTCGTCTATAAAATCGACTGAGCGCTCCGATAGAAACAAATTTTACAGTAATGTGAAAAGTAAGGCGGTGAAAACGACCTATATATATAGAAGAATAAACTACCGCTTATTGAAATTACACTACCACCCCCTGAAAGTACGCGACTTTTCATCTTCTGTCCCCTAAATTTCAAATCTTCCCCGCCATGACTTAAAGATAGAGGGCGCGAAAACAGATAGAGGGCGCGATAACAGATAAAGGGCGCGAAAACTAAAAGGATCGCCGCGCCAAATTTTGATTTCTGATAAACTTCTAGATCTCGAGTTACACTCGAACTCTAGAACTTTTGGGGGACTACCACTGTATAATCAGAATTAAAAAACTTACATCTCGAATATATATAATTTCAAGACTTCGATCTACACTCAAATTCTAGAACTTGGGGGACTCTTGATGTACCAAGTCTTCGTTATTCAACATTTCACAGCGAATCGTTGACCATGAAATAAAGCCATCGATTATATAATATTAATTACAATCATCACACCAAACTCACACGCATCGAGAGCATCGATCGTCGATTCATTTATATCGATGTATCACGCATCGAGGGCATCGATCGTGACTCGTTTATATCGATGTATCACTCATCGTTTTCATTGAAAGGATTATCATCGATACCCGTTCATCAAATATGACCCATTTTGCTTTAGAATCCATATCCGAACCGAGATGTCTAATCATGATTCGACCCGGTAATCCATTAGTAAAAACTATAAATAGCCCTCATAAATGAGATAAAAGGTACGCACTTCTTAGGCAATAAATACTATCCTATCTCTCCTCTTATCTCGTTACTTACTTAAGCATCGGAGGGTTAATCGCCGGGTCACCACCGGCATTTAACCTGACGTAGTTATCTTTGATTTCAGGTTAGGATCCACATTACAAAATTGAGGAGAAGTTTGACTGATCTACTAATCCTCACATTGGCGAGTCGTGTTTGATCTATACCTAAAGACGTTGACCTAAGGATTATTGACTTACTAAAATTACGCTCATCAGATCACTCACCCTGTCACCCACAATAAATTGTTGATCACCAAAGAACTCTCATTTAAAATGTGTACAAATTTAGGTGTAAATATGTTGACCCGTACATAACAACAATTGCTTTTGGACGGAGAGGCCTGGTGGGCCGCGCAGACAAAACGTGGCACTTTGACTACTGTGTAGTTTAAAGCACAACAACAAAATATGTACATTACATTTTGGCTCGATTTGCCTGAAGATGATGAGAATCGAGATAATGTGAAATGTCGTGATATAGACAGCGGATCGGAAGGAACATTTACTGGTCCCGCAACCATTTAAGTTGGAGTTTTGACTTATACTTTCAATAGAATAGGACAACATGTTGGCGATTAGGAGGATTATACTCTACGAATAAGCAACTTCGATGGAGAGTTATGGAGTGTGTATTTTTCGGAGCATAGTGGTGGAGAATGGCTCGATGCCTCTGAGTTGGAATTTTTAGAAGAAAATAAGATGATTGTATATGCATCGAAAAACGGGCATGCGAGTTTCCCACATGAAGGTTTCTACATTTAAGGGTCGACTAAACTTCGGATTGGAGCGAGAAACGATTGTGCTAAAAGCGAACACTATGTGTATTTTAGTACCAAGTATCAAATTGTTGCTGCTGAGTACAGTGAAATTATAGAGCCACCATGGTTGCAATATATGAGAGAATCGGGTCCGACTGTTGTTTATGATTCGCTATCTGAACTAGAAAAGATATTGAAGTATCTTCGGTTTTTTGTTAGATCAACGGTCACTACAAAAAAAAACAGGATTTTCGACGGAAAATTTTCGACATACGAAAATCCGTCGGAAATTTCCGACGCAACAAATTCCGTCGGAATTTCCGACGGATTTTTCGACGGTCAATATTCATCGGAAATTTCCGACAGAATTTCCGGCGGGGTATAAATTCCGCCGGAAAAGTCACTGAAAATAAATAAAAAAATAAAAAATATACGTTTTCGACGGAAAAATTCCGTCGGAAACTAAGGAAAAAATAAAAAAAAATATTTTCCGACGGAAATGAATATTCGTCGAAAACTATTTATAAAAAATAAAGAGAATAATAATTTAAACCCCTGTAATTTTCTTTTTTCATTTTATTTTATTTCCGACGGAACTTATCCGTCGAAAATTAATAATAAAAATAAAAAAATAATAATTTAATTATTTCCGATGGAATTTATCCTTCGGAAAATAATATAATTTTTTTTTAAATTGTTTTCTATAAAAAATAATAAATTAATTATTTCCTACCCAAAATAATAATAATAAATATAGAATATAAAAATAATTGAATTATATAACCGGAAAAATTAAATATTTTGATCCATATTATTGCAAATTTCGTTGACTTGTCTCATTTTTCATAAATTTTGATCGATTCAAACCACCTTTTGCAATAATTTGTATTTTCAAGCCAAGTTAGTTTCCCGTTTGGATCTTCGAATGACGAAATTTTCAAATAATTCCCCCTAAACTTTGATTTACGAAGTGATTAGTGGTCTTGTACAAGTTAGTCTCCCATTTTGATCTTCAATTGACGAAATTTCGAAATAATTCTCCCTAAACTTTGATTTATATATGTAGGGGTAACTGGTTATGTAAGAGTTGTCTCCCGTTTGGATCTTCGATTGATTTTGAATAACCTCAATGTACATGTATTCAACAATCTGATTTCGAATAACCTCAATGTACATAACACTATGGACAATAATTTCATTTTTGGTGAATTAACGTTAAAAATCGAGAATCGATCAATCTGATTTCGAATAACCTCAATGTACATGACCTTATGGTTAATAATTTCAATATTGGTCAATTAACGTTAAAAAACAAAGAATCGATCATTCTGATTTCGAATAACCTCAATGTACATAACCCTATGGTCAATAATTTCATTTTTGGTGAATTAACGTTAAAAATCGAGAATCGATCAATCTGATTTCGAATAACCTCAACGTACATGACCGTATGGTTAATAATTTCAATATTGGTCAATTAACGTTAAAAAACCAAGAATCGATCATTCTGATTTCGAATAACCTCAATGTACATAACCCTATGGTCAATAATTTCATTTTTGGTGAATTAACGTTAAAAATCGAGAATCGATCAATCTGATTTCGAATAACCTCAATGTACTTTACCCTATGGTCAATAATTTCGATATTGGTCAATTAACGTTAAAAAATAAAGAATCGATCAATCTGATTTCGAATAACCTCAATGTACATAATTCTATGGTCAATAAATTCATTTTTGGTGAATTAATTTTAAAAATCGAAAATCGATCAATCTGATTTCGAATAACCTCAATGTACTTAACCTTATGGTCAATAATTTCGATATTGGTCAATTAACGTTAAAAAACCAAGAATCGATCAATCTAATTTCGAATAACCTCAATGTACATAACCCTATGGTCAATAATTTCATTTTTGGTGAATTAATGTTAAAAATCGAGAATCGATCAATTCGAATAACCTCAACATACATACCTTTATGATCAATAATTTTGATTTTGGTCAATTAACATTTATTAAATCGAGACTCGATCAGTCTGATTTCGAATAGCCTCAATGTACATAACCTTATGGTCAATAATTTCGATTTTGGTCAACTAACGTTACGATTTGAGAATCGAGACATCTAATTTCGAATAATCTCAATGTACATAACCATATGTCTCAAGTACATAACCATATGGTCAATAATTTCGATTTTGGTCAATTAACGTTACAAATTTTAATTTCGAATAATTTTGAATTAAAAAGTAAGAAAATATAACAACTTAATAATAATTTACAAATAAATTTTGAATTTCTAAAAAAAAAAATTTAAATAATTCCGACGGAATTTCCTGTCGAAAAATCCGTCGGAAAGTGCATCTTTAACCCTAGACCGCGCTCAATTCATTTCACTCTCTTCCTTTTCATTTCAAAATTAAACCTCCGCCGCCCATCCCTCTCCTCCGCCCCGTCCCTCTTTCCTCAGCCGCAGCAGCGTCGGAAAATCCCCTCCGTTGCCACCACCACTCCTCCACTTCCCCTTTCTCCTTCTTCCTCTCAACCCGCGACGGAACATGAAACACTCAAATCCAATATCTCACGCAACACAGATCACAATTCACAAATAAACTCAATATAAGAACAATAACCGAATTAACTCCAATTGAATGCAATAACAATCCAAAAGTACATATTAACTCCGAATGAATTACACAACTGAATCAAGCTGAATTACACAAAAATGCAAATACAGGGTAGCAGGATTGAATCAACAACCGAACTAAACCCAAACCAATCCCATGATCTCCATATACCTGAAATAGAGATGAATGAAATCGATTAACACCCACACTTGCACACACAATACGAAGGAAGGGAGAAGAGAATATTTGCTTACAAATTCAGGTGTTGAACATTCCTTTTGCGTGATCTCAGCTGATAAAGCAAGAGAAGTGGTCCTGCACTTTATGTGCCGCGTGTACTCCAGCTGGACCAATAAGAGAGCTTCTCGCCACTTCATCAGCTTATTCACCCATTCATGCCAAAACGACACCGTTTCTGATCCTGCACCTTTGTTATTAATAAAAACGTTTTCTCCCTTTTTACAACTTTGTAATTTCAGCTGACCCAGTTCGAACCCAATCCGAAGCATTATTTGTCAAAAATAAAAGAGGGGGGAAATTGCACTTTATTTTGGTATGCAACAATACCCTCCTCTTCAGAAAATCCTTGTCCTCAAGGATTAAAGTTGGGAAATTTCTGCTTCAAGGAGTAGAAATCTTCCCAAGTGGATTCTTCATCCGCTGTGTTGAACCATTTGATTAGTACTTGAGTGGCAGCCCTGCCATTTTTTTTGTACAACCTTGTGTCCAAAATCTTCTCAGGTTCTAAAAGTATAGTGCCATGAACTGTTTGAGCCTCAGGTAAGGTAGGTATAGCAGCCACTGAACCAATCTTTTTCTTTAGTTGAGATACATGAAATGTGTTATGTATTTTAGCAGTGGGAGGAAGGTCCAAGGTGTAAGCTACCTGACCAACCTTGGCAACAATTTGAAAAGGGCCAAAATATCTAGGACTGAGTTTAGTATATGGAGTCCCTCTTACAGTAACCTGTCTGTAAGGCTGCAATTTGACATACACCCAATCTCCTACTTGGAGCTCCACTTCCCTCCTGTTTTTATCAGCCATGTGTTTCATCCTTGACTGAGCATTGTTCAAATGAAATTTCAGAAGTCTTATGGTGCTCTCCCTAGCACTAAGGCTCCTATCCACAGCATCCACAGCAGAGTCTAAGGGTTGATATAACAAATGTGGTGGGGCCTTCTGACCATAGACCACTTCATAAGGTGTGAAGTGTGTAGCAGAATGATAGGTGGTGTTGTACCACCATTCAGCTAGAGGTAGCAAGTTCAACCAAGACTTAGGCCTTTCCCCAATCATGCATCTAAGGTAGGACTCCAAACACTTGTTCACAATCTCAGTTTGCCCATCAGTTTGAGGATGGTAGGCAGTTGAGTGAAGGAGCTCAGTTCCTTGTATTTTAAAAAACTCTCTCCAGAAATTGCTGAGGAAGACAGGATCTCTGTCACTCACTATAGTCTTTGGCATTCCATGCAACTTGAACACAGAATCAGTGAAAGCCTGGGCTACTGAAAGGGCAGTATAGGGATGTGTCAAGGCTATAAAGTGTGCATACTTACTCAACCTGTCCACCACTACCAATACCACTTCTCTCCCTTGAATTTTAGGCAAGCCTTCCACAAAGTCCATAGATAGATCAGTCCACACTCTATCAGGTATAGGTAATGGTTGGAGTAGACCAGCAGGCAAGGAATTGAGTGGTTTGCAAGTCTGGCATATTACACATTCTTGCACAAAATTGAACACAGCAGTCTTCAGGTCTTTCCAAAAATAGTGTCTTTTGATTCTGTGAAGTGTATTTACCATACCTGAGTGTCCACCTTCTTTGCTCCCATGATAAAGTGATATAATCTCCTGTTGTAAGGTACTGTCATTTCCCACCAATAATTTTCCTTTCCTTCTGAGTAGGCCATTGCTCCATGTGTAGTTTGGTTTTGAGTTGGGACTTTGAGTCAGAGTATCAATGAGAGTCTGCAGCTTAGGGTCATTTGTCCAGCTAGCCTTGACTCTATTTATCAAGGATGAAGTAATAGTGATCATTCCCTCCAACCTAGGAGTATCATCTGCAAACTGTCTACTGAGTGCATCAGCCACTTTGTTCTCACTCCCTTTTTTATAGTTGATGTTAAAGTCATAACCTAATAGTTTGATTAACCATTTCTGCTGAGCTGGAGTGGAGATTCTTTGTTCAAGGAGAAACTTCAAGCTCTGGTGATCTGTATGGATTATGAAATGTCTACCCACCAAATATGGCCTCCATTTTTCCACTGCAGATACAAGGGCAAGTAGCTCCCTCTCATAAACAGGTAATGCAGAGTGTTTTTCAGTGAGTGCCTTGCTGAAAAAAGCAATAGGCTTATGGTTTTGCATCAATACAGCTCCCATACCCATCCCTGAAGCATCTGTCTCTATTTCAAAAGGGCAAGTAAAGTCAGGTAAAGCAAGCACTGGTGTAGAAGTCATGCATTGCTGGAGATTTTTGAAAGCTGTGGTAGCTTCTTCAGTCCAAGTAAACTTATCCTTTTTGAGCAAGTTAGTAAGTGGTTTGGCTATGGAACCATACCCTTTTACAAACCTTCTATAGTATCCTGTCAAACCCAAGAAGCCTCTGAGAGCTTTGATATTTTTTGGGACTGGCCAATCCAGCATGGCCTGTATCTTGTTCCTGTCTGCAGCAACCCCTTCCTGAGAGATCACATACCCCAAATATTCCACTTTTTCACTGGCAAAACTACACTTACTGCCCTTGATTAACAGTTTATTACTTCTCAAAAGGTTGAACACTGATTTGAGATGAGTTAAGTGTTGCTTCCAGTCATAGCTATACACCAAAATGTCATCAAAGAAAACCAATATGAATTTTCTAAGGAAAGGTTGACATACCTGGTTCATGAGGCTTTGGAAGGTAGAAGGAGCATTAGTTAAGCCAAATGGCATAACTACAAACTCAAAATGACCATGGTGTGTTCTAAAAGCAGTCTTGTTGATGTCTTTTTCCTCCATCCTTATTTGATGGTATCCTGACCTTAGGTCCAATTTAGTGAAAAACCTTGCCCCATGCAACTCATCCAAAAGCTCATCTATAACTGGAATGGGAAATTTGTCTTTAATTGTAGCTTTGTTCAATTCTCTGTAATCCACACAGAGCCTCCATGAACCATCTTTCTTCTTAACCATAACTATAGGAGATGAGTAAGGGCTAGTACTATGCCTTATCACCCCTGAAGCTAACATTTCCTCTATCATCTTTTCAATCTCATCTTTTTGTATGGCTGGGTATCTGTAAGGCCTAACATTGATAGGTTGTGTACCCTCTTTAAGTATGATAGAGTGATCATGAGATCTATGTGGAGGTAATTCAGTAGGGGGTACAAACAAGTCTTGATACTCATCCAACAAGTTTTGCAGATCTTGTGGAACTTCTTCAACCTCTAAAGTAGAGATACTTACAGTGTGAGGGGTAGCTTTTGCCTCCTGAATCCAGCTCAAGCTCATCATAGCAAGTTCAGCAGGTCTGGCCAGAAGCTTCTTCATTTTGTTATCTTTGATCACCTTAATATCACTCTTCTTTCCCCTTAAACACACCTTCTTAGTGTTCACTGCAAATTTCATAAATAGTTCAGAGAAATTCCATGCAATGGTTCCCAAAGAAACCAGCCACTGAACTCCTAGAACTAAGTCACAACCTCCCAAAGGCAGAACCATAACATCTATATTGAAAGTAGTCCCTTGCATAGTCCATTTGAACCCCTTACAGCAAAATTTACTATAAATGTAGTTACCCCCAGCTACAGCAATAGGTAAAGGAGTAATAGGTTCCAGTTTGCAACCCAACCTTTTAGCAACAGATAGGTCCAGGAAGTTATGTGTACTTCCTGAATCTATTAGTATGTGGACAGCCTTTCCATTATATGAACCAGTGACTCTCATAGTTTGGAAGCTAGTAACTCCAGTCATTGCATGCACTGACACTACAGGAACATCCCCATTCTCCTCTTCTACCCTTTCTTGCATATCTTCTTCATCTGTTGCCTCTTCAGTGAAGTCCAAATCCATCAACCAAACTTGCCTCCTCTTCCCACAATTATGTCCATACACATACTTTTCATCACACCAAAAGCAAAGTCCCTTGGCCCTCCTATCATCCATTTCAGTAGTGGACAAGACTTTAGAAGCTTTAGGATTAGATTTATAGGTGTTCTGAGGTGGGTTTTGCAGTTGATTGTTTCCAAAGTTCTTCTGGACAGGAGTAGGTAATAGAGGTGGTTTACTACTGTTGAAAGGCTTCTTATGTAAGGCAGCATTAGTTTGTTCTTGCATCCTGGCTAAGCTATAGGCTCTTTGAAGATTCCTAGGAGTCAGCATCCTCAAAGGCAGTTCAATGTCCTCCTTTAATCTAGTAAGGAACATACTGATTGCATAATCTTCAGGTATGTCTACCTTATGTAACAACTCATCAAAAACATCCAGGTAATTCTGAACAGAAGTAGTTTGTCTCAATTTCTTCAACTCCCCCATTGGATCCTCAAACATGACTGACCCAAACCTATACTGTAAGGCATGTATGTATTCTTCCCAGTGTATCACTCCTCTTTTCATTTTAATGAAGGATTGGTGCCAATGAAGGGCCCTACCCTCCATATTCAACCCTGCCAATTTGACCTTAGCATGATCTGGAGTTTCATCAATCTCAAAATACTGTTCACATCTAAACATCCAATCCTTAACATTATCACCATAAAACCTAGGGAAGTCTAACCTCATATTTTGTCTAGTGGAGATGTGAGATGAATTACCAGTATGAATTGAGGCTCCTCTAGGTGACTCCTGTATCCCTTGCTCTCCACGGTTCACACTGTTTCTTTCAGTCAACAATTCAGCAAAGTTTCTACGCATCTCCTCCATGCACTGATCAACTTTCTGCTCCAACCCCACTGAGTTAGCTTTGAGCAGTTTAATCTCCTTTTGAATGTCTTGAGCTCTTGTGTTGGTTGCCATAGTTTAACCCTCAGAGTTTGCACAAGGAACCCTTGCTCTGAATACCACTGAAACACTCAAATCCAATATCTCACGCAACACAGATCACAATTCACAAATAAACTCAATATAAGAACAATAACCGAATTAACTCCAATTGAATGCAATAACAATCCAAAAGTACATATTAACTCCGAATGAATTACACAACTGAATCAAGCTGAATTACACAAAAATGCAAATACAGGGTAGCAGGATTGAATCAACAACCGAACTAAACCCAAACCAATCCCATGATCTCCATATACCTGAAATAGAGATGAATGAAATCGATTAACACCCACACTTGCACACACAATACGAAGGAAGGGAGAAGAGAATATTTGCTTACAAATTCAGGTGCTGAACATTCCTTTTGCGTGATCTCAGCTGATAAAGCAAGAGAAGTGGTCCTGCACTTTATGTGCCGCGTGTACTCCAGCTGGACCAATAAGAGAGCTTCTCGCCACTTCATCAGCTTATTCACCCATTAATGCCAAAACGACACCGTTTCTGATCCTGCACCTTTGTTATTAATAAAAACGTTTTCTCCCTTTTTACAACTTTGTAATTTCAGCTGACCCAGTTCGAACCCAATCCGAAGCATTATTTGTCAAAAATAAAAGAGGGGGGGAAATTGCACTTTATTTTGGTATGCAACAGAACAGCCCATTTCCTCTCAACCCGCGACGGCACAGCTCCCATCTCCTTTCAACCTATGACGGCCATTCACCACCAGAACCCGCGGCTGCACAGCTGCATTTCCGACTCCTCTCAACCCCAGCCGCGGTCATTCACCACCAGTCCCAGCCGCGGCCAGCACCACCAAATCAGCAAGAAACACTTCAGGAGCACGTCTTAGAGCGAATTGGTAAGTCCCATTACTTAATTTTTCTTTTGCTTTATAATTTTTGTCTATGGCTGTTGAAATTCATATGTATTTGAGGTTGATTTAATGATTTCTACTACTTAGAGCAGTGCACTCCATGTGTTTGTGTTTTGGTCAGTTTTTGAAGTTCAACAAATTAGACCACGATTTTGCTTTCCTTATTGTGTGATTTTGCTTTCCTTAATAATAACTATTTTGACATTTAGTTAGCAATTAACAATAAAAGATTGACAATTTGTTTCTCAATTTTGGATGAGAAAAGATTATTAAGAATTTAGGCCGATTGGAACCAAAAAGGGGGTATGTATGTGTATATGTCTATAAATGTATATATGTATGTGTATATATCTTGATTGATATATTTGATTCATTCATATCTTGATTGATATACTAGCTCCACTACATATTCAAGCAATCCGTACTTGTTCGACACATTGGAATAAGCATATTATAGTGTTAAGCCTTCGGATCATTGTCAATACTTGTGCTCAACTTCTTGTGTCTATCATGCTTATTAGATTTTGTGTGGAACTGGTGTTAGAAAATTGTACATCTTGGCAACTTTATCTTAATGTGTTGTACCACATAAGTACTGGGCATTTTACACCGTGTATAGCATGGTGCGATCCCCCTAGTGTATATATATATATATATACATATTTGTTATGTTGCCTAATGATTATTTTGTAAAGAACGGAAATTTGAAGTTGTTCTCTGTAGGTAAATTGCTTGGGCTCCAAAGGCATCAAATGCAATAAGCTTTTACATTGTTTATGAAGGCAGGTTCTGGAAAGGCATCAAAATTATGTATATTTTGTTGTTTGCACTGATTTGCAGGGAAATGCTAGAAAGTTGTTTGACAAGCAGTGGGATGGAAATAGCTTATTTGGGAAACTTTCAAAATTAGGACTTGCTCCATTACTTTGGTGTATAATCTTTCTGCTACTTGTTACATATACACATTCAGTTGTAATGGGTATTTCTCCTGAATTCCTCTTATCACCTGAACTGCATTGATATTTTCGTGTCTAGTTATTAGGCAAATAACTTATGTTACTTGGTCATTTATGCAGCTCCTAATTTACCAAGATTAACAGCTGGTTTTGGTCTTTTTTGCTTGGATGGGCGTATTCTCGGCTACAGTTGGACTATTTTTATTCTATAGATGTAGCAGGTAACTCTAGGTTATTCTTGCTATGTCTAGACTTTTTTCAGGGAGATTGTTATATTCTATTTTGTTTGCTGGGAGCTGGAATAAGTAGCTGGCATGTGTTGTGAAATTGTTCTTCCAGTTTGTTTTTACTTGGACTTGGGTGGAAGGTGTGAGGAGACTTAAGGATTATGGTTTTGGTGGATGATGTGCAATTAGAGAAAACTTGAGTATTAATTTATAATATTTTGCACCAAATTCTGACATGGTTCTTTCTGGTTTTCAGATGTACTGCTAAGAGTGCTGCTAATAGTTCAACAGCTCCTGCGAGAAAACAAGCATGGTTCGAAAAGAGACATATCTTACATGGACCCTTCTGTTTTCAAAGGTAAAATTACATGCTCTATTTTGTTCAACAATCTATTAATATTTTTAGATTTTGTCATGAGCTCTTATAGTTTTCTGTGAATGGGGAAATTTAGTTTTTGTCGTATCTACGATGTCAATTGTAATTTATTATTGTCAAATATTTTATGATTTTAATTTGTGTTTTGATTATGTAAACAACATATATGTTTTTATTGGGGGAAAATAAGGAAAAAAAATGATTTTATTTAAAAAAATTTCCATTTCCGACGGAATTAAATCCGTCGGAAAGAAATTATTTTTTTAAAATAATTTCCGACGGATAAAATCCGTCGGAAAAAGTAAAACAAAATGAAATTTCCGACAGATTAGTTTTCCGTCGGAAATATTCCGACACGGACAGATTAGTTTTCCATCGGAAATATTCCGACGGATTTCCGACAACTTTGTTCGTCGGAAACTTTCCTTTTTCCGATGGATTTTCCGACGGATTTGGCCGTCGGAAAATCCGTCGGAAATTTTCCCATGCCACTTTTTCCGATGAAATTTCCGATAGTCAAAATCTGTCGGAAAATTGATTTTCCGACGGATATTTACTAAAATCCGTGGGAAAATCCGTCGGAAATTCCTGTTTTTCTTGTAGTGAAGGTTGGTGGCAATATTTCCTGTCGTGAATACTATTGTTACAAGATGCAGATGCAGCATGACGATCCCTTGTATATTGTCCATTCTGGTCGATTGGGAAATCAATTCATCATAGACATGTACATTAAAGTCGAGACTTCTCGGCTAGATTATTATAAGAAGAATGAGGAGATCGGACAAGTGAGATATAAGAATGAGATAAAAGTGAGGAGATCAGACAAGCGAGAGAGAAGAATATATCGCCAACAAACTTCTGACAAGAAATTGGAATTTCGTGCCCGTGAATATATGAGATATAAGAATGACGATAAAAGTGGGTTAGGTTTTGTGTTTATTCTGCTTTCCGTGCCCGTGAATATATGTAAAATTTCGGACTTTCTGTTAATTTAGGGTTTTATGAGCATGATGAATGTGGTGAGTCTCCAATTTTTTTTTTTTGGGAGGTTAAGGTTTGGTTTTTTTTTTCTTTTTATTATTATTGTTTTTATGTAGGTGAAAACAAGAAATTTGGGGGGTTTTGGTAGGCTAGGGTTTTTTGGGATTGACTCATGGAAGAAAAAGTTGTAAAGCTCTGAACTTTGATTTTTCATGGATGATATTATTTGAAATTTTGCGGTTGGAGCATTTAAAATTGATTGAGTCCTTTGTTCAACTAGATTAACAAAATACATTAATGTATACTCGTGCTGTTATTTTATCAAAGAACTCGATCGATGATAAATGTTAATTATGATTAAGTCAGCATTCACTTTATTAAGTAATAATTAGAAAAATAAGGAAAACGGATCATGACTCTTTCAACAGTTTAATTAATTTCAAGGCAAAATTGCAAAAATCGTCCCAAACTAATCACTGATTTTGGATTTTCGTCCCAAACTATTTAATTTGGCGAATTTCGTCCCGTAATTTAATATTTTTTTGAAATATCGTCCCACCATAATTATAAGACGGAATTGCGCATTTGCCGATGAATTATCACATGGCTGCTTAAGTGTCATGACATGGTGAATATTAACATGAATAATTATATAATATTGCAGAGTTCGTCCCAAATTAATTACAAGATTGAACGTCATTTTCATTAAATTAGAAATTTAATATTGGGACTAAATTCATACAAAATGATAAATTATGGGACGAAATTTGGCGAGTTGATATAGTTTGGGACGAAAATTCAAAATTAGTAATTAGTTTGGGACGATATTCCAAAAAAAATTTAAATTACGGGACGAAATTCGCCAAGTTAAATAGTTCGGGACGAAAATCCAAAATCAGTAATTAGTTTGGGACGTTTTCTGCAATTTTGCTTAATTTCAATATGCATGAACAATTATGTTAATGGTTTACATGTAACGACAAAATCTGTATCAATTAAATTTAGCATTAATAATCACAATACTAAAAGCCCCTTCCAATACTATTATTACTAATAGAATTGAGGATCTAAAATCTAAAGCGAAAGAAGCTCAAAAATGGATTTTATTTTGTTACGTAGCAACGACTGCACCCAGGCCGCTGAAACTTGGCACGAAAATGCAAATGGGCAATGTCCTCATAGATGTGGTTCGGGAAATTTTTAAGCTGTAGACTGTATGTACGCGCGTACCACAGGTACTAATGAAAACATATAATAAACGTACAATTTGTAATCACAATCCGCTTTTTTAATTTAATTAATTATATAGAAAGACATGATCGACCACTCAATTTTTTCAAATTGCATGTGAATACATTAATACATCACATCGATTATTACATGATATATACTTTTTTCAATTATATATAGGTCGACGTGCAAAATTGATGCAGTGTACCAAAGAAATATGCAACCGCCAATGATAAAATTATTAAATATATAAAGACTGAAAATATCCAAATCTCTAGTCACTGCTCATTGGGTCAGTCACATTGGTTACTAAACGTTTAAGTAGTTGGTCAAATACCATATATTTGTTCTAAGCGGGAAATCAGTTACATAATTCTGGTCGATAAACAACATACGGACTCGGTGAAGGAACACGAGTAACAAAACTCACATTCAACGTAACAAATGAAAACTCAATAATTGATTCAGACAAAAAGAAAACAAAATAAATAATGAAAACAAGCAAGGAAAAAAAATATGTATAGCAACAAAGGTGATTAGCAAAGAAATAAAAGATTTAATTAGTAAGAAGCAAATAATATAATAATAAAACAAAAAAAGATAATAAAATACAAATTTTATTAAATGAAAAGAGAAGCGATATTCAAGCAAGAGGAAAAAACTATGGAAAATAAAGAAACGGCGGCGTTTTATGATTAAACCCCGTTAAAGAAAAGCAAAAGTGAATTGTGCGGGACTGTTTCTTGGTCGGTTCGGCTCGACCAGGTTAGTTATTAAAGTTGGTCGAAAAACATCACAAAATCTTGGCAACCAAAACGGACACAACTTATAATATTTTCCGTATAATAACGAAAAGACATGATATTGACGAAGAACAATTATTTTCCGAATATTTTCGAGCAGGTAGTTGAAGTGTGGGACAAAAAAAAATTTGGCCGATGACACTTGCAATCCTCTTGTTTTCCATCTATTTAGCATAGTTGAAGACCCAACAGATTTCATCATTTTTGAACTTGTTTCAGAAAACATTAGGCCGAAATTCCATAGCAATAAACTATAATTTTTTTAAAATATATTACACGTTAATGTCATAAAATTATATTACATAATAGTTATTCCACTATCAGAACCTGCATCACCTACAACGCGAAAACGTCTAGAAATAAAAATAATTACCACGAAATAAGAAGAGAGTTAAAAGAGCATAGAACAATTAAAATATAAGAGAAAAATCACTATTGGGTTTTGTAACTCATTCCTCACATATATGATGAGGGGTAATTCTTGCGGGTAATTATTGGTCAGACCCGAACCTACCACATTAACGTAGAATTTGGAATTGAATATCACTCAAACAATTAAAAAATAAGGTAAATTATGAATACTCCCTCGTAGGGGTGCACATGGTTTTCAAAACCGTACCGGACCGTTCCATACCGTACCGAATGTTAGGTTTTTTTTCTCAAAAACGAAGGTATTGGTATGGATGAAAACCGTACCGAGTATTTTGGTATGGTTTTGGTTTTAGATTTCTCATACCGTAAAAACCGTACCGTACCGAAATTGAAAAGAAACATGAATTAACTATTATTTTTTTATATTTACAGCTAAATTTTATAAAATTATATTTTTAAATCTATAATTCAAATATTATTGAATATTATATTATTTATAATTTATATTATAGTCCATCATAGTTTATAATTACTACATTGCTAGCGTTCATTTAAAAGAAGATATGCTCTAATTTAGCACAAATTAAACTTGTTATATGTTAAAAACTTAAAATGCAAAAATTCTAGACAACAAATACCAAATAGTAAGTTTCTTCACATAATAAAAACAATGATCAAATAATTAACCAATTAATTTTATTCAATTAGGTCGAACTATAGCGTCAAATTTGTGAACATTTTCTTTTCCGATGCTTTATTTAATGAAAAAAAAATAGTTTGTAAGATATTATATTATTAATTTTTATATAATTGTCAACTATATAATCAACTATATAAGAAAAATTGTACGAAAAAAGTTTGTTCGAAAAAACCGCAAAACCGTACCGTACCGTACCGGAACCGCACAAAACCGAGTTTGTTGGTATGATTCATAAAACTCTAGTTTGGTTTTGAGTTTTTAAAAACCGCACTAATTGGTACGGTACAAATTTTGTAAAAAATACCGCAGAACCGTACCATGTGCACCCCTACTCCCTCGGGTAAGATTTAATTATAAAAAAATTCCTCACGTATTCGGTATTACAAAAATCCCCCACAAGTTTGTTATCTTCTTATTTTTAAGCCCTTGTCCCTAAAATATTTCAATTTTGCCCTTGAGTGTTATTTGTCTTGTTTGTAATGTCTTATAAATGTTAAAACTCGGGATCTAATTATTATATCTTATAAATTAGAAAAGAAATGGATTACACCAAAGAAACCGAGTTCATGAAGTAATTCCTTGAGTTCTTCCACCGGTCAGGGGCTCTTGCTATAGCCGAATGTGGGGGAATACTCATTTTTATATACGACGAATGAATAATAAAAAGAAAGCAGAGTTATGAGAACTGGCTAAAGACAATGTCTTATAAATGTTAAAACTCGGGATCTAATTATTATATCTTATAAATTAGAAAAGAAATAAGTATATATTTAGTACCAGAATAATTGATAAAATTCATAAAGGTCCATTAGTTTTAATAAATATTGCAAAAAAAAAAGGGTATTTATATATTTATTAGCAATTTAAATTGTAAAATTTAAATTAAATAGAATTTTAATAATATATTTTATAATTATGAATTTTTTACACATTAGTTAAATGAATTTATTTTATAAATTAGTAAATTTAATAAATTTAATAAATTATATTTTATTATATAAATAAGATATTTTAATTTATTAGAGTTTATATTGTATTATAAATTGAAATATTTATTGAAATTTATGGAAAATTATATATCATATCAATTATTTTTGTGGTAAATATATGATTAATTATTATTTTTATATTTACAAGATATCGCAATTAACATCCAATTAATTTTTAAAATTTATAGAATATTATAAACATTACAAATAACTTCCAAGAGCATAATTGGAACATTTTAGGAACAAGGGTTAATTGTAAGAAGGTGACAAATCTAAGGAAAATTTTTTTAATACCCAATACGTGAGAGAAATTTTTGTAATTAGACCTTAACTGAGAGGGACATTCGTAATTTACCCTAAAAAATAATTGTATTCACTAAATTAGCTATTGTGTAAATGAAACTAATAATAATAATACTTTTTATGGGCCTACATATACAACTTTGGGGACCCTCTAGACGAGAGCCCTAGGCATTAGCCTAAGTTGCGTACCGACTCTGATTTGTGATATCATACTTATATGGTCGTGAATCTTATTAAAAGGGTCCTATGTTTTTAATTAACTGTAAAATTGAGGATTTATACTAAAATTGACTGTGTGTATGTATTAAATTAATGAGGTAACATGACCGCTAAGAAAAATTAAACAGTAAAAAGAGGTCATATACAATAATAACAATAATGTAATATAAATTTCATTTAACACATAAATAAAGTTTCTGTACAATTAATTGAAGCAACAAATGGATTGGTAATATTTTAGATTTGAAAGGCGACTAATTTCACATAGTTGAATTTAATTACTCAAACATCTTAGAATTTCTTTTTTTGTCTAACAGGTCCTCTGGGAATCTTGTTAAGTACTCTGGAATCAAGTTTCGTCAACATTTTCTTCATATCACGATTCGTTTTATTTGCAAGATAATCCACGTCATATTAATATTGTTCATATAAAGCCGGTAGTGTTGTCAAGCAAAGAAAACCTAAAAATCGAGAAAAAAAATAAAAAAAAATAAGATGCACAATTTATGTTAAATTAATGTTATAATGACACTACAAGAAATTCGAAATTCCAATCGAACAAAAATCGGTGAGAATTATTTGTAAGAATTCCTTTAAATCGGACGGAATTTATATATATATATATATATATATATATATATATATATATATATATATATATATATATCTTAATTTCGACCGATTTATAAATCGGAAATTTCGATGAATTTTTTGAAATAAAAAATTAATAAAGGTAAAATTTCCACGGATAGATTAATTAATACACAATCTTACATATGTATAATAGATTCAACGAGCTGAAATAATCTCCGATTCCTGAAATTACCCAGAGGAGCGCGATTACCTATAATAAAACAAAAATGAAAATCATAACACTCAAAATAGATTTGTTCATGAAAAGTTTTAGTTAAATTGGTAAAAAAAAAAGAAAAGAAAAAAAAAAGTATTGTCGGGTGCTGGGTTTTTAATTGGGTCGGGTCGGGGACACTACAACCATACCCAAATCGGTTGATCAGTTTGAATGTTAATCTATCTTACCTACCTTATTGAATGTGTTTTAGTTTTCTTTACCTAATTCTTTTTTACCAGTCGAACTCAATTTTGACTAAAACTAATTTTGACTAGGTACAATTTAAAAAAAAAAAATTGTGTTGGGTTGGGCCTGACTTGGCAGACCAACCCATATATAAAGACCCATATTGCAAAATTATGTAAATTTATGCAATAAAATAATTCATTTAATTACCAGGAGGAAAGTCTTGAAATCTTTCCCAGATGAAACATCATAGAATTTTAACAACATCCTATTTAATTTGGCAAATAGCCATTTGAATGTAGATTCTGGAATTGTAATTGCTCTTAGATTAGGAGGATTCCTGATAGGAATTCAATAGCACAAGTTTAATTTATTTATCCGAATATAAGTTAAAATTATGTAACATCAAAAAAGTTGCAAAATAATTTTTTTCTTTTTATGTTTGCTAGTTAAAATTATAAATAAATTACCAGTCAATAAATCCTGACCCAGTAGACCAAATGAAGAGCACCAACATCATAATAATTGAAATGTGACATAAAAGAGTTATGAAATTATATTCCAAAACTTCAAAAAGAAACCAAATAATAGTAAATCCAATTAGTATTGCAGCTGATAAGTTCTTGTTTCTCCATAGTAGAATGTCAGCATCTGCATAAACAAAGTTCATGTTAATTATTATTCTTAATTAAGAAATTAAATTTCTTATTTTTTATTATATATTGGTAAATTAAAAACAAGGAAAAACAAATTAAAGAACTAGAAACACACAAGTTATTAGAATTACATGATTCAAGCAACAAAGGAAGTAAAGAGTTCAGTGAAAATACCTCATTTTCGGATGAAGATTTGAAGATGAAAGCTCCTGCAAATCAGACATAAGAAATCCCCAATTCAATTTCGTTTTAGGTCACAGTGTATTAAGGACAATTGGGCCTATTATTAAAATCAGCATATTAAAGGAAATTGGGCCTATTAAAGTCGTGTATATATTTTTAACACCTTTACTAGTTGGTTAGTTAGTTAGACTTTTAGGTCGGTTAATACATGTATATATATTAGTCTGCTGTTTAGTTTTAGATAGAAGATTACAATTTGTATTCCAATTTTCTCAATTCAACAATCTCTCTGTAAATTTCTTTTTCAGAATTAATACAAAATTACTTTCATTCTTTTCATTCATGTTCTTCAAGTATATGATTTAACATGGTACCCCCCCGTGGAAGATCCATCCAGTCCCTATTACCTACATCCAGCCGATGGCACCGGTATCACTCTAGTCAACAAACAACTCACAGAAGACAATTATGAATCTTGGAGCCGTGCCATCATCAAGGGTCTTACTGTCAAAAACAAGTTGGGTTTTGTGGATGGATCTATCCCCAAACCTACTCAAGATCCTATTTTGATGAACTATTGGGATAGAAATAACACCGTTGTAATTGCTTGGTTGATGAACTCAGTCTCTCCTGACATAGAATCAAGTCTCCAATATCACACTCTAGCCACTGCCCTATGGGATGAACTAAAGGAACGTTTTAAACAAGGTAATGGTCCACGTCTTTACCAACTTAGAAGGGATCTACTTCTCCTTACCCAAGAAAAACTTTCTGTTAATACTTACTATACTAAGTTCAAAAAATACTGGGATGAGATACAAAATTCTAGACCACTTTGTGAATGTGGCAAGCTTGAAGTTTATTTCCAACAAGAATATTTGTTCATATTTCTTATGGGTTTGGATGAGTCCCTATCTAATACTAGAAGTCAAATTCTCCTCATGGAACCTTTACCTACAGTAAATAAAGCTTTGGCTCTCATATGTAATGAAGAAAAACAAAGATCCCTTCAACCTCCTGCCCTCAATCTGGATCCTAAAAACTCTATGTCCTTTGCCATCAAACCCCCACCCTCTACCCCCTATGCTCCAAATCCCAGAAACCCCTCCAACTTCACTCCAAGATCACAGTCTCCCTACTACCAAAGACCACCCTATAATCCTAATTCTGTTAACACCTATAATCCTACCCAGAGACCACCCTACAATCCAAACTACAAAGGCAAACAACGGCCATACTGCACCCATTGCAATATGCCTGGACATACAGTGGGTACTTGTTTCAAGATACATGGGTTTCCCCCTAGTTTTAAACAAAACAACTTCAGACCACAGAACAACTTCAACAACAACAGCAATTTCAACAGCAACATTCAGAATCAGAACAGTAATCAAAATGGTCTATCTAATTTTGTTCAGAACCTATCCCCAGATCAATATCTACAACTAACTAATCTTATCAATTCCCAATCAACATCACCATCGCAAGACATATCTCAGGTTGATTCTACAACAAACTCATTCAATATACAGTCTAATACAGGTACCTGTTTATCTGCTGCTTCTTCACTTTATGTTTTTCCTTCACACCATTGGATTCTTGACTCTGGCGCTACAAATCATATCTGCACAGACATAAAATATTTTAGTCAGATTAATCAAACTTTTTCTACTAAAATTACTTTACCTGACAATACTTAATTTTCTGTTTACTTTATTGGTACTATTCCTATTCAAAACAATATCATTCTTACTAATGTTCTTTATGTTCCTTCATTCAAATTCAACCTCTTTTCAGTTAGTTCATTTTTAAGTAATAATCCTTACACCATACAGTTCACACATGACACATTTTACATACAGGACCAAATATCACTGAAGATGATTGGGAAGGGTAACCTCACACATGTCCTTTATATACTTGAAGCTGCTGCTCTTACTTCTCACATTCATGCTAGTTGTAATAGGGTGATTACTTTTGACACATGGCATTCTAGATTAGGGCATCCCTCATTTGATAGACTTTTTTCTCTTAAACATGTATTGGATTTCCCTGATCATTCTATTAATAAAAATCATCCTTGTTCTATATGTCCTCTTGCTAAACAAAAGAGATTACCCTTTCCCCATGACAACCATAGATCTACTCAAGCTTTTGAACTAATTCATTCTGACATTTGGGGACCCTATCACATACCCTCCCACACTGGTTCTAAATATTTTATCACCATTGTTGATGATTTTACTAGATTCACTTGGATATATTTGATTACAAACAAACATGAAACAAGTTTTTTCATACCTAAGTTTATTAACATGATTAAAACACAATTTAATAAACCTATTAAAGTTTTTAGGTCAGATAATGCAAAAGAACTACTGTTTGATAAATTGTTTTCAGAAAATGGCATTTTACATCAATTTTCTAATGTTCAAACTCCACAACAAAACTCTGTTGTGGAGAGAAAACATCAGCATATTCTAAACATTGCAAGGTCCTTGTTGTTCCAATCAAAGCTTCCTATTGAATATTGGTCAGAATGTGTTCTTACTGCTGTGTACCTTATGAACAGAATCCCTTCCCCTCTCCTAAATAATAACTGTCCTTACTCACTCCTCTACAACAAACCTGTCAACTACTTTATCCTTCGTTCTTTTGGTTGTTTAGCCTATGCTTCCACTCTTTCTGATCATAGAAAGAAGTTTGATCCTAGAGCAAAATCATGCACCTTCCTTGGTTATGCTCCAGGTATCAAGGGTTATAAGTTTTTGGATAATCAGTCCAGAGAGGTCTTCTTTTCTAGGGATGTCACCTTCCATGAAAACATATACCCCTTTCACTCTCTAAATTCTAATTCTGACCCTTCAATTGTCCTACCCACTACCTTCCCTGCCTCATCATATACTCCTATTGATGAACTACACCCTACTCCTCATTCCCCTGTACAACCTTCATCCCCCACTGTCCCTACATCCAATTCCCCTATCCACCCTTCCCCTACTCAACCACTTCCTGAATCTTCTTCTTCCATTGATCCTCAGTCCTGTTCACCTATTCAGACTCAACCCAACTACCACCTTAGGAGATCGAACAGACATTCAAAGCCTCCCTCCTATTTACAGGACTTCCACTGCAATTCTACAACTCACACCTCAGCTACCTACCCAATTTCATCTGTTCTCACATATAACAAAATCTCAAAATCCTACACTTCCTTTCTTGCCAACATATCATCAATCACAGAACCAAGCACATATAAACAGGCTATCAAGTTCCCTAAATGGGTTCAGGCCATTAAAGAGGAATTGGGTTCCATGGAAACTAATAAAACTTGGATTGTTACTACCCTTCCCCCTAATAAAACACCCATTGGCTGCAAATGGGTATTTAAGGCAAAAAGAAAATCAGATGGTTCCATTGATAGGTATAAGGCCAGATTAGTGGGCAAAGGTTTTACACAAACAGAAGGTATTGATTTCACTGACACATTTTCTCCTGTGGCTAAGCTTGTTACTGTCAGAGTTCTCCTAGCTCTATCCATTGCAAAAGGTTGGTTACTTCATCAATTAGATATTAATAATGCATTTTTAAATGGTGACCTCAATGAAGAGGTCTATATGGACTTACCCCAAGGTTATGAACCACACTCAACCTCTACTACATCAGGTAAACAGGTATGCAAACTATCTAAATCCATTTATGGCCTAATCTGACTATTCTCTATATACTAAAGGTACTGGCTCTCACTTCATTGCTATTTTAGTTTATGTCGATGACATTATACTTGCTTCTCCTAATTCTTCTTTGATCAATTCTGTCACCAATCTACTCAGTCAGTATTTTACTCTTAGAAATCTTGGCCAACTTAAATATTTTCTAGGTATTGAGCTTGCTTACTCTAAAAAGGGTTTGGTTATCTCTCAAAGACAGTACACCCTTCAACTACTCCAAGACACTGGTTACCTTGCCTCTAAACCTGTAAATCTACCTATGGATCCTTCAATCAAGTTAGTAAATGACCCTAATGATTTGTTATCAGATGCTTCATCTTATAGGAGATTAATTGGGCGTCTAATTTACTTAACCTTAACAAGACCAGATATTAGCTTTACAGTCCATAAACTTAGTCAATTTTTGTCTAAACCTACACACACTCACTTAGAGGCAGCCTATCATCTACTCAAATATCTAAAAGGTAACCCAGGTCAAGGTTTATTCTACTCATCCTCCCCTAACATTTCCCTATCTGCCTTTTGTGATGCAGATTGGGGATCATGCTTGGAAACCAGAAGGTCTACAACTGGCTTCTGTGCATTCCTAGGAGATTCTCTGATCTCTTGGAGATCCAAGAGACAACCCACTGTCTCCAGATCATCTGCAGAGGCAGAGTACAGAGCACTTGCAGCAACAACTAGTGAACTTATTTGGTTAACACAATTACTAAGGGATTTGCAAGTTCTTACCTCCATTCCTGCTTTATTTTGTGATAATGCTTCAGCAATCCATTTAGCAACAAATCCAGTCTTCCATGAGAGAACGAAGCATGTGGAGATTGATTGCCATTTTGTACGGGAACACGTTGCTCGTCACCACCTTCGCCTGCTGCCAATCCGCTCTTCCCTGCAATTAGCAGACATTTTCACTAAGGCACTGCCCAGACAACCATTTTCCTATATTTTGTCCAAGATGGGTATAAAAGATCTTTATACTCCATCTTGTGGGGGGCTATTAGAATTACATGATTCAAGCAACAAAGGAAGTAAAGAGTTCAGTGAAAATACCTCATTTTCGGATGAAGATTTGAAGATGAAAGCTCCTGCAAATCAGACATAAGAAATCCCCAATTCAATTTCGTTTTAGGTCACAGTGTATTAAGGACAATTGGGCCTATTATTAAAATCAGCATATTAAAGGAAATTGGGCCTATTAAAGTCGTGTATATATTTTTAACACCTTTACTAGTTGGTTAGTTAGTTAGACTTTTAGGTCGGTTAATACATGTATATATATTAGTCTGCTGTTTAGTTTTAGATAGAAGATTACAATTTGTATTCCAATTTTCTCAATTCAACAATCTCTCTGTAAATTTCTTTTTCAGAATTAATACAAAATTACTTTCATTCTTTTCATTCATGTTCTTCAAGTATATGATTTAACACAAGTTTATACAAAAAATGTGCCTCGTTTTCGAACCAACTCGTATTCAGCATCCACAATAATTTAATTTGATGAATATAAGTTTTACAAGACACTACACGAAATTTGTTTCACGAAAATAACTCTGTTGCAAAAACTCTCAATAGTTTATGATAAATGCACAACAAAAAATTTCATCCTTAAATATGCTAATGCTACTTTAGTAAGTCTCTAAATTCTTCGTGCCAAAATATATAATATCCTTCTACTCGTGTCTAATTAGACAACACTCTAATTTCAAAGGAATTTCAAATAATTTTTTTTGCTAATAGAAAAAGAATACTGGGGAAATAATATAGGGGTATTTTTGTTAATTAGACAAAGCACAAGGTTTTTTTTGCATTTCACTCAAACAAAGAAATTCTAATATTAGAGCAACCAAAATTACAAATGTGAAATCTCGAAATAAATCATTATGGACTATCTTCAATATTGTACGGTGTTAATTAGACTTATAATAAAGTGAGAATGTGTACAGACAAAATGTAAAGTGTTAATTTTGAATTCATAATTTAGTAATCTCAAAAAATAAAAATAAAAAAAAAATTGAAATTTGACCTTTTCGCGACACTTTACTCAAAATGTAAAGTCTTTTGGGTGTCTTCAAAAAGACTTTTGTAATATGTTTGAGATGAATAAGAATGAAAACACTTTCTCCGATCCTATTTATACTCAGTTTCAATTGTCATTGATATTGAAGTTGTGATACTAAATATGTCAGCCCGAAAAGATATGGGGTAGAACGTCAGTGAACTATAATCGTGGCACCAAAAATAGGGATACACATATTATTCCAATGTTTTGAATGACATATTAGTTGGCAATCTTATTCATTGGAATCAAATAATATTATTTTGGTAGATTTCTTGAATTTTTAGAAAGGAAATTTATTCCTACAAATCAAGAATCTTACCATTAAAACATGAGAATGTTAAGTCTAACTTATCTATGATATTATGATTCCCTTCCTGAGGATTTAGTACTAAAAATAAAAGAGACATTATTACCCATAAATTCTTTCTTATGATAATTTTATTTTCTCCCTACGTAATACATATTTTCTCTTCCATAGCCAATGTTTCCTTGTTTCTTGCGTTTTTTTTTTCTTCTCCAAGTGCTTAAATAATATATATTCAATTCTCACATTCATTATGTGCTAGTTGAATTTATTTAAATGTGATGCATATAATTTATACGCCATATTTATGGGCCTTATCCAAAACTTTTGTTTCATACACATTCATTTTTAAATTGTGAGCTTAATTTAGTTTTTGCTTTTGAAAGTGTTATCTTATTTATAAGATTTAGCACACATCATTCTTGTGATTGTTACATTATTGGATTATTATGAAATAGGCCTATCAATCCGACCATGTGAGCCGAGCCTTTAATTGCTCAAACTCAAATACCGTCGGGCTTCATGTCTGTAGCCTAGAACTCAAATATCATCGGGCTTCATATCTACGGAATCAAACTCGGCTCGTGTAATTTTTCAGGATTCAGATTTATATTAGGGCTCATTTCGGATTTGCCCACTCTATGCATTATTTAAATGCAATATATAGACAATTTAATTTATTGCACAAGAATATACAAATTTTATACTCGTAATCAATAAAATAAAACATAAAGTAAATTTGTAAAGTGCCAAGACTCCCATTTTTTCACCATTTATTTTAAATTTTCCGTTTTTTTCTTTTTGTTGAATATGTTCCATCTTACCTGCGGAAACTTTATTTATAACTCATATATCTGGTGGATTATTTGTAGTAATTAGTATACTTATAACCATAGTACCAATAATTTATAGTAGTAATTTCTAAGATAATAATATATTCGGCCCTTATTCGAGTTGAGCATTGTAAAGCTCAAGCTTAAATCATAAATTAATCGATTTTATTATAAAGGCTCAAACTTAGCCCGACTCCCAATTATTTGGGTTCGGGTCAAATTTAATCCAGCCGAGCCATTGGACTTCGGGTAGACCCGACTCAATTGATAGTCCTACATAATCATAATCAGACTTCATTTCAAATTATTTGAATTTTATTTAATCATATCTAATATTATTTATTGAACAACTAAAATTTTAACTTTGATTATGTTGATAAAATTATTTATTTAATAAATGAATAGTGTTTTGAAATTTTTGGGTGGGAGATAAGATGTGTAAAAGTATCTCCAAATTTGGAGAAGATTCCAATTTGGAGTTTTGGGTGAGATTCTCTTATTCACTTTGATTTTGCTCATATTAACTACATTATGTAGTAATGTTTTACGTATATTTTAACGATATATTAATTGATTTTTGACAAGTAATATTCATTTTTTGTCAATGTGCACTTATTATACTCCTATAATTATATTTATCACATTTATAATATTTGTGTTGGTCTCAAAAGTGGTCAATGAGATCTAGAGGGAGGGGGGGTTAATAGATCTCATAAACTTTAAAAACTTTTCTCTAACTTTTCTCTCAGCAGACTAAGCTGATCTGCAAAGCGTAAGACTACTAAACTGATCGCGTACAAAGCTTGAACATCAAAGTTGACCACTCTTCTGACTTCACTTATCTGATTCAGATAAACTCAGAGTTTCAAAACCTGTATGCAGCGGATTTTATCAAGTATGTTTTTCAAACAAGTTTATCTTTCAAAATTTTACCCCAGTTTTGCAAATTCCTCAATTTAAAAGCTCTGTCTTTTAAACGTTTGTTCACTTATGAAAACATGCAAGTTAAAAACATGTAATCAATCACAAGGAATTTTTATAGTGGTTATATGGATAAAAATCCTTTAGTCCACTCTTCCAAGTCACACAGATCTTGGGTTATACTATAATCACATAGATTACAATATACACTGCTTGCGCCAAACAACAAATGAAATGGCCACAAGTGCGTAGTAAGAAATCACTCAGAAATCCTACTCTCCGAAGCTAGATCACTCACACAGATGGATCTACACTCCTCACGCTATTTTCAGTATAGGAGCTCACAAAGAAAACCTACACTAAGAAGCTATATCACTTCACACAGATGGATATATACTCCTTTCTTTTCTCAGTTGAAAGTCACTCAGACAAACAACGCAAGTTCTCTGTTCTTCAACGAAAAGCTTCATCAACAAATGACTAGGCTTGTGATCAGACGACTCAACTGATGGATCTTACTCTAAGGATATGATCTTGATTTGTGCAAGTCCTCGCTCAGATCTCCAGTTACTCTTTTATTTATACTCTGGATTTGAATTTCTTCCCGTTGAAGGAAGGCGAAATTACTCTTTAACCCTGAGCAACGGTCTTATTCTCTGATGGCAACTTTTGCTTTTGCAGACTGTCTTCTGTCACTTTGTTGTACGGATGTTCACTTTATGTCCAGTCGCATTTAATGCACTCAGCTGGTTACCGTTGATAAGCTTACTTCACCGACTTCACTTCGCTGATGGGAATGCTCGGCTGATGACCACTCTCCTGATGATCACTCGGCTGATGGCTACTCGGCTGATTCAAGAATGAACACATCTATCTTGACTCGGCTGATGATAACCAATCTGATATCCCACTCGGCTGATTTGGTTACTTCGCTTCAAGACCTTGAGATAGGTTTCACTAAGTTGTTCTTAGTTGATGACTTAACCTTTTGATCTTCAAAACTATTATGGCCTTTTTGTCATCTTCAAAACCTTCTCTAATTTATACCAACAATTTGTTTGTTGAAAAAAGGTTTACAAAATTAGGAACATATTTACAACTAACTATATCAAAAAATTAAATGTGTTTGTCATTTTACCTATGTAGAAAATAATACTTTTGAATTTTTAAAATCACATACAAAAATATTTATTATAATTTTTTTTTATAATATAGTGGCCCAAATTTAGTTTTGCCTAGGACCCGAAAATACCTAGGGCCGGAAGGGGTGAATCACATTCATATCACATGTATTTATTCTATATATTATTCATAATTAAAAGAATAGTTAAGTGTGTTTATGTTCCTCGATTCTAAAATAAGATTCCATGATAGATAATCTTTCTTGAGATATGTCAATCTGAGCCTTGAAATTTTAAAAAACTAGATCTAGATCGTTAATATTTGTGCAACTGTACAAATAATTATGATAATTTTGCACATGTACAATAAAATGTTGTACAGTCACAATGACAATAATACCCTTATATAAAAGAAAAAAATATTAGCGTAAAACTAATTTTTCTTCAAAACAATCTCCTGTTGCTCTCCACAATTTTTTCCTCCCAACCACCCGAGTCCTTCAAAATAGATCAACCACCCACTCTTAATCCAATCAATTGCATAATAAAATGGCCAGTTCTTCTTGTCTCCGACAGATCTTACTCCGGCGTGGCGGAACATTTAATTTTTGCACAAAAACTCTCGGTTAATCAATTTTCAGTATCATTAGAGAGAGAGAGAGAGTTGAGAACTGATCGCGGAAACTATATGAATTAACACTAGATACATTTGTTTATTAATAAGGGTAAACTTGTAGTTCATATATTAACCTATTAAAAATAAAATTAAACTAACCACGTGTCACTTTCTGACAAGTTATCTCAAGAAAGGTTTGAATCAAAGTATTTCACATTAGAAATGCCGGTGTATGTTAATCAAGTAATAATAGTGACTTGGAATATAATATAGTCCAAAAAAACTGCTAAGGATCTCGTGCCTCGTTAATATGTATCACTTAGTATCCCATCCATAATAAGTGCAATTACATAGGATTATTTCCACCCATCTTCTTCATCTTCATCGTTTTCATTCAAATCCAATTAATTTATTTTTTTACCCATTTTATTCACCATTTTTATTTCAAATATAACTAAACAAGTGTTTCCATTGTTATAACCACAAATATTGCGTTAGATTGTTTTTTGTTTCAAACCTTAAAGATACAAATCTGAATGAACTTTAAGAATTTATATTCACCGATTTCTTCAAATAACATCAATTAATTCATGGGGTGATTTACACTCAGATCCCCTCAGGTTTGGGCATATTATAACAAAACCCCCCGTTGTTTTAAAAATTACAAGGACACCCCCTCAGGTTCGGGCATATTACAAGAAACTCCTTACGGCAAAATAGACGGAATTTGATGACGTTAGCAAAAATATTTTTGATTTTCCAAATTTACCCCTGCTAAATATACCCACAGGGGGTGTCTATGTAATTATACTATACCTCAAGGGGTGTCTATGTGATGATATTATACCACAGGAGGTGTATTTGGAAGATTACAATAACTTCAGGGAATTAGTTCTAGCCAACTGTCATATTCTAAAAAATTACTGTTGGATGTTACTGTTGGCCACATATATTGGTTATAAATAGCAGTCCAAACGTTTTTATTTTCGTTTGCGTTTCATCCCACAAATTTGATAATGTCATCATCAAATTCAAAAGGTAGTGTGAGATGATTAAAATATCGATAATCAAAATATTCATGTGTTGTATGAAGAATGCACCCATAATTGTTACAGATGCACGCCAAGATTTAAAGTTGTATAATCCCTACAAGTGAAGATTTTGATTTATAGTCAAAATATATGGTCAACATAACATCTATTGGTCATTTTTTAAAATATGACAATTGGCTATAAGTACCTCCATGAAATTTATAGTCAAAATATATGGACAACATTAACATCTATTTGTCATTTTATAAAATATGACAGTTGGGTACAACTAACTCCCTAAAGTTATTATAATCTTTCAAATACACCCCCCTGTGGTATAATATTATTACATAGACACCCTTGTGGTATAATATTACTACATAGACACCCCCTGTGGTATAATATAAGTACATAGACACCCCATGTGGTATAATATTATTACATAAACACCCCCTGTGAGTATATTTAGCCAGGGGTAAATTTGAAAAATCAATTTTTTTTGCTGACGTCATCGAATTTCGTCTGTTTTTAACGTCGTAAGGGGTTTCTTGTAATTTGCCCAAACCTGAGGGGGTGTCCCTGTAATTTTTTAAACAACGGGGGGTTTCTTGTAATATTCCCAAACCTGAGGGGGTCTGAGTGTAAATCACCCTTAATTCATGTAGTAAAATTTTAGTGAGAAAGGGGGATTTTAATATAAAAAAACTAATTCGCATTTAGATACCCATTAATTCATATTCTAAATTTTTAGTCAATGAGGAATTTTAATTAAAATAATAAGATAGATAATTAATTTGCAGTAAATTACACAATAAGAATTTTGAATGGTCCGGCTTAAGATAGAAGTTTCAGGCATCTCTAATTTATTATATTTTAATTGCAACATATGAAAAGATGGATGATGTTTAAAGTTTTCATATATAGGTACGTGATAAGATTATTATGAAAGAAATGGAGAATGGAAATGGAGATGGAGACTGGGTTAGTTTAGAAATAAAGATCATTTATAATACATATATATTAAATGTACTTGATAAGTTATAATTTATTATGGATGTGACGATAAGTGATACACACTAATTGGACGGTAAGTGGTCCTTTGCACAAAAAAAACAATACAAAAAAATCCAACCAAGATGAGAAGACTTAAAATGGTGCAAGCTATTGAAGTCAAGTCTAGTAGCAAACTTCCTACAATAATTGCAAGTCAGTAGCAAACTTCCAGCTAGAATTGAAATTCGGATAATTCTTACATAGACCAGGTCTATAAGCTTACTTATAGACATTGTGGTCTAGGTTTTGCCACCTCATTTAAGATTTAAGAAAAACTTAAAATTATTAAATTTAACTAAATCAATCTAGCCATTATAAACTAGAGTTAAGGAAAAATAAAACTTCACTTTGTGGGTCCCATCAAAATCTTGCCAGATTTTTTTTAAGCAAATTTTCATGATTCTCTTTCTTTACACGTTAAATTAACATTAAAATTTAAAAATTTATGATTAAAGTATATAACCTAATGCATTGACTTTCATAGAGAAACCTCTTAATAAAAATTCATAAAAATAATTTAGAAGGATTATATATTAAAGAGATGCTTATAGAGAAACAAACTAATAAAAATCCTGAAAAATAATTTAAGAGAATTTGATAAGTACTGAAGAGATGCTAATATAAATGTTGCACTGTATTAACATTACATATCCAATTTACAATTCAAAATAACATCTCTACATTTAATTACAATAGATATGCAACTAATCCTATTGAAAAATCAAAATATCTGCTTTTGCACCTTCATCATCACTATTTTTAGGTGTTCCTACACAGGTCAAACACAAATTCGGATGACAATCCAAAACACAATCAACAAAAACAGGAAACTTTAAACGGATTAAAGGGATTTATACATCAACAAAAATAAGACAGTGGAGATGGCATGGCAATAGTTACATTTATTCATTAAAACAAAACGAAATTTTTTGTGGCATTTTATCAAACAGATGATATGCACTTTGAATCTCTCTAACAATGCTAGCAAGTAAACACATTATAGACGCCATTTCTCATTTTCATGTTCCAAATGTAACAAAGAGTGATTCAGATGAATTGAAAATTACCTTACATTCTCCGTGTGATGATAGAAGTGTCCCAAGTTGAAAACAAAAATATTGGAAAAAAATTAATTTTCCAAAAATGGAAGAGATTATGAGATATTTTTAGTTTAATTGCAAGAGAGAAGAACAAATTCCCGCTAAAACAATTTAGTGTTCCTCATCTTTAATTTCCCGCTTTATTTTTTGTTTTTTCTTTTAACTCTGGTTTAGTATGTTTGGTTATTTAGTTAAATTTAAAAATATTGAATTTTTTTCAAATCTTAAATGAGGTGGCAAAACCTGGTCTATGTAAGAATTTTCCTTGAAAGTCAAGTACATCTTGTGTTGTCCTATCTAGGCGGAAAATCAAATAAAAAATCGATTTTGCTTAGTTAATCGTACAAATCAAAAAACTTAAATAAAATTTCTCGTTTCATAAAATTTGAAGCTTTGTTCGAGCTTAACTCGATAAATTAAAATTTAAAAAATCGTATGTAAAAATATCAAAAACACAACTTGAACAAGTTTCGGTAAGAAATCAAAACTAAACTCAAAATTTCAGACTCAATACTTAATTCAAATAAACTAGAACAATGTGAAATTTGATATTACACTTCTCGTTACGCTCCTAGATCTATCTATTTCAAAATTCTCTTACTTTCTTATTCGATCACAAAATAAGTTTACGGTATTCGTGAAATGAATATATAGAATTCAACCAAACCCGATCCGAAAAGGAAATTACCCTTATATGAAATATACAGTTAATCCAAAAAGAAAAAAAATCTCTTAGCATTTCGTTTGGGAACTTTGCTTTCGACATCAAGGTTTACATTTTTTATTTGAAATACTGGAAGTTATTATTTTATTTTTATTTTTTTGTATCAATTGAATGTGTCCTAATTAATTAAAATTTATTATGAAGTTACATATTAATAGGCATAATGAGGTTTTAAGATTTTTCTTTTTTTGGTTGAAGCAAACAAATTTGAGATATAAAAGAAGACTACAATACTTTTTTTATCCTAATATATCAATATTTCATTAAACAATTTTGGCATGTCCGCATAACAGCTAATTATATGAGGGTTGGCCTATTTAGTTAGATTTTGGTTTTAAAAAAATTGATATAGGTGGTTACAATGAAACTTGTAAAACCTCATTTACATTGAATTTGATTGAATTTTAGTTTTTGAAAAAATGGAAATCTCATTTTGATTGATTTTGAATGTTGAAATTTGAAGAAAAAAAGTAAAAATAAGTATAATCAATGTCATTTATTAAAAAAAAAAAAATAGGTAAAATATTTCAAATCATTTGTATTTTATAAATCTAAAATTTATGATACTTAAATATATATATTGAAACATGAGTTCACTAATACACATAATATTAATTAGACTTTTCAAATGATTTTCCATCAGTTTCAATGCCATTTGAAAGTGGGCCAGTGAAATTACAGTGTCTTGGAATAGAATTTAGTACAAAAAAAAAAAAAAAAAAAACAATATAGAAATATCCAACCATGTTGAGAAGACTTAAAATGGTGCAAGCTATTGAGGCCAAGTCAAGTGAAGTCCAGTTCATCGTGGCCTCGTGGGGTGGTCTTATCAAGGCGTAATATCAAATTAAATTATTTGATACTCGATTTGAATTTACCCAATTAATATTTTATATTTGAGAAATGTTAAATAAACACATTTTTTATTTTTTGAAATAAAAGTTTTATTTCTTATTTTTCTCAAATTATTCTCTCAAAAGTCAAATAAACAACAATTTTCTAATCTCTAAACAAAACATATACAAACTCTATTCTGATTTGACATAAAGTAACATATCTCTTACACAATTTGTCTCACATAACAAACATGATTTGACATAAAGTCTTACACATCTTACACTTATAATCTAACTCTTCCAAAAAAACTACACCTACTTTATTTTTCAAACCGTCCACTCAAAACTCAAACAAACAATAGTACGCAAATGGAGATTATTTCACAAACTTCCACTATTCTCTAAAACTACTTTCCTAAACACTAAACAAACATGCCCTTCAATTTTTTATTTGAAATACTGGAAGTTATTATTATTATTTTTTTTTAAGAAATTGAATGCGTCTGAATTAATTTAAAATAATTACGAAGTTACATATTAATAGGCACAATGAAGTTATAAGGTTTTTCTCAAGCAACAAATTTCAGATATAAAAAAAACTATAATACTTTTTTTTTAATCCAAGTATATCAATATTTCATTAAACAGTTTTGGCATGTCCGCATTTTCAACATATACATGTTATGAGGGTTGCAGACTGCATGCCTATTAATTTGGTTATATATTGGTTTTGAAAAATTGATTTAGGTGGTTACAGTGAAACTCATAAAATCTTATTTAGATTGAGTTTGATTGAATATTAGTTTTTGAAAAAATTGAAACCAGTTTCAACTGAGTTTTAATGTTGAAGTTTGAAGAGAAAAAGTAAATAGTAAGTATCAAATTAATGTCTACTATGTGAAAAAAATAAGTGGAATATATCAAATCATTGTATTTTATAGATCTAAGCGGTGAAATACAATCCCCCCCCCCCCACCTCCACCCTCAAAAGTATTTGGTGATATCAGTTACTCCTCTAAATTATCATTTGTAACACTTACCTCCCTCTATTATAGATTTAGGGTTTTTATTCCATAACCCCGCCCCTTTTATAAATAATACTTTCTTTATTAATTTATCATTAAAAAAATGTCATTTTATTAATTATGAATACATCCATCCACCAAACAACATTATCTTTCAATATCTTCATTTCTTTTGTTTCATTCCGTTTTTCGATCTCAATTTTCTTCTTTATTTTCATCTCATATATTTCTTTACTTATGTTAGATTTGTTTTCGTTGTTTACTATTTCAGTTTTTTTCCTATCTCAGTTTTTTTCTTTATATTTTCCTCAGTTTTTATTTGGTGGTAATTATCTCGATTATTTTCGGTAAGAATTTTTTTAGTATAATCTTGAAGGAGAATTACTCAAAATTTTTTGTAGTTTTTTTAAATCAATATATTATTAATAATACCTTACACGAATTTTTTTGAGTATAATCTTCAAGGAAATTTTGTGTAGTTTTTTTAAATCAATATATTATTAATAATACCATACAATAAATGCTGCATCTTTATAATTTATTTAAAATATATGGTGTATTTTTGTGAACTTTTTAGATATGTAATCTATTCCATGTTATTATCAAACATTTGAAAAAAATTCGATTAATTTCCTTGGTACAATCCCAAGTGGTACCCAAACACTATAATCGAATCATATTTCATGAAATTAGATTACTAAATTCAAATACCCAGTTCATTCACGTCAGAAAAACGGGTCCTAAGAAGCCCCCCAATTTTATCTCTTAAACTGATTTTTGTTACGAAATAAGCTAAAAGATGAACAAGTAAAGATTAAACTAAAGAGAACAAAGTAGGGAGAGGAGATTTTTATTCATATTCATTGAGAAATACATTATAAAGTATCACTATTTATAGGACTAATTGGGATACCCAAAAGTCATAAGTTACAATCTAAATAACTCTTCAATGTTAGTTAATCTAGGCTTTAGTAACTTCAAAGTGACCTTTCAATGACATCCATAATATTAATATTTATAACACTCCCCCTTGGATGTTCATTGTTTATTGTTTATTGCCTCATTAAAAACCTTACTAGGAAAAACCCATTGGGATAAAAACCTAGTGAAGGAAAAAAGAGTGCAATATATCTTTTACTCCCCATGATGACAAAATCATTTAACATCTTTAAGTCGACACATCCCAATTTCACTTATCAACTTCTCAAATTTGCCAGTTGGCAATGCCTTAGTTAATAAATCTGCCAAATTTTCACTTGAACGAATTTGTTGAATATCTATGTCACCATTCTTCTGAAGTTCATGAGTGAAGAAAATTTTTGGTGAAATATGTTTCGTTCTATCACCTTTGATGTACCCTTCTTTGAGTTGAGCTATGCAAGCTGCATTATCTTCATATAAAGTTATTGGGGTATTTTTGTCGAATGATATACCACACATCTGTTGGATATGATGGGTTATTGATTTTAACCAAACACACTCTCGACTTGCCTCATGCATTGCGATTATTTCTGCATGATTTGATGAAGTGGCAACTAAAGTTTGTTTAGTAGAACGCCATGATATAGCAGTTCCATTGCTTGTAAATACATAGCCTATTTGAGAGCGGGCTTTATGTGGATCAGATAAGTAACCTGCATCCGCATATCCAACTAAGTATGATTTTGCATTATTTTGATAAAGTAACCCTATATCAATTGTTCCTCGGAGATATCGAAATATATGTTTAATTCCATTCCAATGTCGTCGTGTCGGAGAAGAACTAAATCTTGCTAATAAATTTACAGCAAAAGATATATCAGGACGTGTATTATTAGCAAGATACATCAATGCTCCAATAGCACTGAGATATGGTACTTTAGGACCAAGGAGTTCTTCATTATTCTCACGAGGACGAAAAGGGTCCTTTTTTACATCCAGAGATCTTACAACCATTGGGGTACTTAAAGGATGTGCCTTATCCATATAGAATCGTTTCAAGATCTTTTGTATATAAGTTGATTGATGAAGAAGAATTTTGTTTGATAGATGCTCGACTTGCAAGCCGAGACAAAATTTTGTTTTTCCAAGATCTTTCATTTCGAATTCTTTCTTTAAATAATCAACTGCTTTCTGAAGCTCTTCAGGAGTTCCAATAATATTTAAATCATCAACATATACAGCAATTATAACAAACTCTGATCCTGATTTCCTTATAAAAACACATGGGCAAATTGGATCACTTTTATAACCTTCTTTTGACAAGTATCCACTCAATCGATTGTACCACATGCGCCCATATTGTTTTAATCCATATAATGATTTACGCAAGCGTATTGAATAACTTTCCCGGGATTTCCCAAATGAATCTGGAATTTTAAGTCCTTCAGGGACTTTCATATAAATTTCAGTATCGAGCGAGCCATATAAATAGGCTGTAACAACATCCATTAGACGCAAATCCAACTTTTCACGTACTGCCAAACTAATAAGGTATCTAAAAGTAATTGCATCCACCACAACAGAATATGTCTCCTCATAATCAATACCGGGTCTCTGCGAAAACCCTTGTGCCATTAGTCGTGCTTTATATCTACGACTTCATTTTTCTCGTTTCTTTTTCGCACGAATACCCATTTATATCCAACGGGCTTTACACCTTTTGGTGTTTGGACTATTGGTCCAAAAACTTCACGTTTTGAAAGTGAATTTAATTCTGCTTGAATTGCGTCTTTCCATTTTGGCCAGTCATTTTTATTTCTACATTCTTCGACAGATTTAGGTTCTAGATCCTCATTATCATTTATAATTTCAACAGCAATGTTGTATGAAAAAATGTTGTCGACAACTATTTTATTTCGGTTCCATCTTTTTCTCGTACTGACATAACTTATTGAGATCTCTTCATTTTCATTATTTTCAGGTACCTGCACCTCTTCTTGGGTGTTATTATTAGTTATGTCATGCGACCCTTCATGAGCGCTTGCCTCCACAATATGACCATCTTCATCTTTTGCTCCTTTTCTTTTACGAGGATTTTTATCCTTGGAACCGATTGGTCTTCCACGTTTTAACCGTCGTTTGCTTTCATTTGCACTAACAGATTGTCCTACCGGGACATCAATCTGAACTGGAGCATTTTCAGCTGGTATATACGATTTAGTAACTCTTTTTATATCGGTAAATGCATCTGGAAGTTGATTTGCAATATTTTGCAAATGAATTATCTTTTGAACTTCTTGTGTACATTGGTTTGTTCGAGGATCTAGATAAGATAATAATGATGCATTCCATGTTATTTCTTTTACCAGCTCTTTATTCTCTCCCCCTAATGTTGGGAACATTGTTTCATCAAAATGACAATCGGCAAACCGCGCCGTAAATAAATTTCCTGTCATTTGTTCAAGATACTTAATTATAGAAGGAGACTCATAACCAACATATATTCCCAACCTCCTTTGAGGACCCATCTTTGTGCGTTGTGGTGGAGCAATTGGCACATATACCGCACATCCAAAAATCCTAAGATGGGAAATGTTTGGCTCATGGCCAAAAGTCAATTGTAATGGGGAGAATTTATGATAACTTGTTGGCCTGATGCGCACAAGTGCTGCTGCATGTAAAACAGCATATCCCCATGCTGAAATCGGAAGTTTTGTTCTCATAAGTAATGGTCTAGCAATTAATTGGAGGCGTTTAATGAATGATTCTGCTAGTCCATTTTGTGTATGAACATGGGCAACAGGACTTTCAATTGTTATTCCAATAGACATATAATAATCATTGAAAGCCTGAGATGTGAATTCACCAGCATTATCAAGGCGAATTGACTTAATTGCATAATCTGGAAATTGTGCTCTTAATTTAATTATTTGCGCAAGTAATCTCGCAAACGCCAGGTTGCGAGTTGATAATAAACACACATGTGACCATCTTGTAGATGCATCTATCAAAACCATAAAATATTTGAATGGTCCACATGATGGATTAATGGGCCCACATATATCACCTTGAATCCGTTCGAGAAATGCTGGAGATTCTAACCCAATTTTCATTGGAGACGGTTTCTTTATTAATTTACCTTGAGAACAGGCAGCACATGAGAATTCTTTGAATTGAAGAATCTTCTGGTTCTTCAATGAATGACCATATGAATTCTCTATAATTTTACGCATCATTGTTGATCCGGGATGGCCTAACCGGTCATGCCAAATATTAAAAGTATTTGGATCAGTAAACTTCTGGTTTACTAAAGCATGTGTTTCAATTGTACTAATAGTTGTATAATACAAACCCGAAGATAAGGCAGGTAACTTTTCCAAAACTCTTTTCTTTCCTGATATAACAACTATGATATGTAAGTATTCATTATTATTCTCATTTGTAGTCTCAATATGATATCCATTTCGGCGAATATCCTTGAAACTTAGTAAATTTCTTTTAGATTTACTAGAGAATAAAGCATCATTTATAACAAATTTTGTTCCTTCAGGTAATAATATAATGGCTCTTCCGGAGCCTTCAATTAGTTTTGCACTACCAGATATGGTATTAACATTTGCATTAGTTGCTATTATTTCAGAAAAGTATTTTTTATCTTTAAGTATGGTATGCGTTGTAGCACAGTCGGCGAGACATACATGAATTTCGCAAATCCATATTGCTTCATTAAACAAAATAATTTATCATAAGTAATATTTATTAATAGGTGAAACTGAAATACAATTAAAAGATGATCAAAAGTACGAAGTGAAATATTGAAAGTAAATAACATCGAAACATGACTTTCAACTAGTTATTTAGTTCTGCTTATTATTTCCATCATCAACTCTCCCATCGAGAGTCTCGAAAAAGTCCTCTACATCCATATGAGTAAAATCATTAATGTTATTATCTTTGTAGGAAAGATTTGCTTCAATATTGTGGGCATCATCTTCATAACCAAAATTGGTATTTGTATCATTATCTTGAAAAGTCAAGTTTGTTTCCATATTCTTTGATGCTTGATAAAGTTTTACGAGATGCTCAGACGTACGACAGGTATGCGACCAATGTCCTTTCATACCACATCGATGGCATATATTTTCATTTCCTTTTGAAGGATTGTTAGGACCACCTATTGAAGGGTTACTTGGACCACCCTTATCTTTCAGATCATTTTTCATTTGTTGGCTGAAGTTATTGTTGCCATAATAATTGAAATTATTAAGACCTCGACCACGTCCACGTCCACGTCCATGGTCGCGACTACCACCACGACCACGGCCACGACCACGGCCGCGACCACAACCTCGACCACGATAGGGTCCGGTCTCAAAATTTCCATGTACTGTTGCATTCACTTCTGGGAATGGAGCGGCACCAGTGGGTCAAATTTCATGATTTTTCATCAATAGCTCGTTATTTTGCTCAGCCACTAAAAGGCATGAGATCAATTCAGAGTATTTTTTAAATCCCTTTTCACGGTATTGCTGCTGCAGGAGCCCATTAGATGCGTGAAAAGTTGAGAAAGTTTTCTCTAATAAGTCGTCGTCAGTTATTTTTTTTTCTCCACACAAAAATTTCACTAATCAAGGTCACTTTGGCAACTATAAGATTAGAAATATTTTACAGAATACAAGATTTAACCAATAATATTCTATTATCATATCAGGAAAGTAATTTTTATATGCACAAAAATTTACACATAAAGTTTTATATACAATATAAAACTGTGTAGAACAATTCATCACATAAAATTTACAAATAAAGTTTTATATATAATATAAAACGATGTAAAATTATTTCATGTCCAGTGGTGGCATAAGAAAAACTGTTTTCTATTATTTGGCCATACGTCAACACAAAAGAATAAGAATTGTAGATTTAAAGTTTAAACATAATTACGAACCTTTACATTTTAGAATGAAATGAATTGGACATATTTGGCTGAATTGAAACTTGGTTTGTGGTCCGATGACGCTGAAACTTTTAATAAGCAGTATAGACAGATGAGTGATGGTAAATTAAGAAATAAGTAGAGATAAAATTAGTCTCGGTTTTCTAGTAAAACATAGTAGATAGCAAATAATGATAAAGAAAGTACTATTACTGCTATAAAACTGAGTAGATCGCAAATAATGATAAAGAATAAAAAGTACTCTTACTGCTATAAAACTGAGTATATAGCAAATAATGATAAAGAATAGAAAGTACTCTTACTGCTATAAAACTGAGTAGATAGCAAATAATGATAAAGAATAGAAAGTACTCTTACTGCTATAAAACTGAGTAGAACTACGCAACAACAATTATATTATATACCAGAAAGTAATAATTCTTACCTGGACAACACCATACAATTCCTACCTGATGTGTTACGGAAATACTTAAGTTGGATCAAGTATTTCGGAGTGAATCGTGCTGATAACGTGTTACGAAATAAGCTAAAAGATGAACAAGTAAAGATTAAACTAAAGAGAACAAAGTAGGGAGAGGAGATTTTTATTCATATTCATTGAGAAATACATTACAAAGTATCACTATTATAGGACTAATTGGGATACCCAAAAGTCATAAGTTACAATCTAAATAACTCTTCAATGTTAGTTAATCTAGGCTTTAGTAACTTCAAAGTGACCTTTCAATGACATCCATAATATTAATATTTATAACAATTTTTAAATTTTACTAGATTTTGAATTATTTAGAGCATCTCTCATCCAACTCCAAATCTCAAAATTGGGATTTGGAGGTGAAACCACTCTCCCACCTACCTCCAAATTTGATGAATACCATACAATAAACTCCAAATTGCAAACACCAAATATGGAGTTTTGAACAGATCCAAATCACTTATCACTTTTTTATATCCATTTGTGTCCCAAAATATTCTATTTTTTAATTTTGTTAATCACAATTAATTCATCTATGTAATTAATCATTTCTATTTTCTTTAAATTAATAATAAAAACATGAATGCTTGATATACATATTTTTAATAGGTTATAATTTATATTTAATTTATATTTGTAATAAATATTTATTACGTAATTTTCTTATATATAGACCTCAAATTTACTTTCGGGTAGGCTCAAAAATATCTTGGACCGGGCCGGTGTGAATCACATTCATATCACATATATTTATTCTACATATTATTCATAAATAAAAAGAATAGTTAAGTGTATTTATGTTAGTCAAGTAACAATAGTAACTTCGAATAGAATTTAGTCAAGACTTAAAAAGATGCAAGCTATTGAGGTCAAGTCAATTCCATCGTGGGTGGTCATATCTAGGTGTAATATTAAATTAAATTATTCGATACTCGATTTGAACTTATTCAATCAATAATTATTTGAGTTCGGTTTATTATACAAATCAAACAAACTTAAACAAAATTTCTCGTTTTATAACTTTCGAAGCTATGTTCGAGCTCAACTCGATAAACTAAAATTTAAAAAACCAAATTTAAAAATATCAAAAATACAACTTCAACACGTTTCACTAAAAAATCAAAATCAAACTCAAATACAATTTCGAACTAAATACTAAATTCATCCAACCATGTTTCTTTTTTTTCTTTTTTTTATAATAATAAAATATCCAACCAATTTGAGAAGACTTAAAATGGGGCAAGCTATTGAGGTCAAGTCAGTAGCAATCCTCCAGCAAACCTCCAACCATAATTGCAAGTCAATTCTAGTCAAGTCCATCGTGGCCTAGGTGGTACTATCCAGGCGTAAGAATAAATTAAATTATTCGATACTCGATTTGAATTTATTCAATTAATAATTATTTGAGTTCGATTTATAATACAAATCAAACATATTTAAACAAAATTCCCCCTAATAACTTGTGAAGTAATGTTTCGAGCTCAAATCGATAAACTAAAATTTGAAAAATCGAATGTTAAAATATTAAAAACACAACTCGAACCGCTACGTTAAGAAATCAAAATCAAACTAAAATAAAATTTCAGACTCAATACTAAATTCATACTAAACATGAACAATTTGACGTTTGATAATACTCTTCTCGTTTATGCTCCTAGTTCATTTGATTTTGAAGAATAAATTTTCAAATTTCTATTTCAAATTCGATATAGAAGAATTTACTCAATCATAAATTAATTATATTGCACTTATTTTTTGATTAAAAATTCTCTTACTATCTTATTCAATCACAAAATAAGTTTACAACTTTTGTCAAATGAATTTATAGTTCAACCAAACCTAATTCGAAAAGGAAATTACCCTTTAATTCTCTTGGTATTTCGTTTGGGAACTTTGTTTTTGACATCAAGGTTTAGGGCATGTTTTTTGGCATTTCCTAAAAAAATTTACGTTTGGAAATGCCAAACAAACATGTTTTTTATTTTCTGAAATAAAATTTTCATCTCTCAATTTTCACAAACTACTCTCTCAAAAGTCAAATAACAACAATTTTCTTATCTCCAAACAAAACATATAAAAACTCTACTCTGATTTGACATAAAATAACCTATCTCTTCCACAATTTGTCTCACATAACAAACATGATTGATATAAAATCTTACACATCTTACACCTACAACATAACTCTTCCAAACAAACTACACCTACTTTATTTTTCGAACCGCCCACTCAAAACCCAAACAAACAACAATACGCAAATAGAGATTATTTCACAAACATTCACTACTCGTCCAAACTACTTTCTCAAACACCAAACAAACATGCCCTTAGATTTTTTATTTGAAATACTGGAAGTTATTATTTTTTTTTTTAATGAATTGAATGCGTATGAATTAATTTAACATATTTACGAAGTTACATTTTAATAGGCATAATGAAGTTATAAGAATTTTTCTAAGCAAACGAATTTGAGATATAAAAAAAAGGCTATAATACTTTTTTTTTAAATCCAAATATATCAATATTTCATTAAACAGTTTTGGCATGTCCGCATTTTCAACATATACATGTTATGAGGGTTGCAAACTGCAGTCTATTGTGCCTATTTAGTTAGATTTTGGTTTTGAATAATTGAATTAGGTGGTTACAATGAAACTCATAAAATCTTATTTAGAGTGAAATTGATTGAATTTTAGTTTTAGAAAAAATTGAAATCCTATTTTGGTTGAGTTTGAAGAGAAAAAGTAAGTAGTAAGTATTACATAAGTATCTTTTATGGGGGAAATAGGTGAAATATATCAAATCATTGTATTTTGTAGATCTAAAGGATGAAATACAGTCCCCTCCCCCCCCCCCCCCCAAAGTATGGGGTGATATCAGTTAGCCCTCTAAATCATTATTTGTAACACTTACCCCCCTCTATTATAGTTTTAGAGTTTTTATTCCAAAAATACCCCCAACGCTTTTATAAATAATAATTTCTTTATTAATTTATCATAAAAATGTTTCATTATTAATTATGAATACATCCATCCACCATACAACATTATGCTTCAATATCTTCGTTTCTATTGTTTCATTCTGTTTTTCGATTTCTTTATTTTCATCTCCTTTTTTTCTTTACTTGTGTTAAATTTGTTTTCACTGTTTTCTATTTTAGTTTTATTTTACTCCTATCTCAGTGTTTTCTTTATATTTTTATTAGTTTTTATTTTTGGTAATTATCTCATTTATTTTCTATACGAATTTTTTGAGTAAAATTTAGATGGAGAATTACTCAAAAATTTGAATTATAATTTGTAACAAAAATTAAGGAGATAATTATCACCAAATCAAACTTAAGACAAATTCTATAGAAAAAATCGAGATATAAATGAAAAAAAAGCCAGAAACAAAAAATAAAGAAGACAAATTGAAACGGGAAAAAAAGAAACTTTTTGATGAAAATGAAGATAAAATCGAGATCAGAAAACCGAAGGTAACAGAAGGCATGAGAAATTGAAGCATAATATTATTTGGTGAATGGATGAATTCTAAATTAATAAACTTTTTCTTTTATAAATTAATAAGGAAACAATTTATTTAGTATTAAAAGGGAGGGGTAGTAATAGAATGTTCAATATTATAAATTACAAATTATACTTTAAGGGGTATTTAATACCACCCATACTTTAAATATGTATATTGAAACATGAGATCACTTAAATAAACATAATCATAATCATAAACGGGCCAAAAACCTTATCAAATTGGCCATCTATGATATGTGGTCTCTAATATTCAAAGACTCGGCCATCTATTTATTTTCTCAGCACTTAATAAAGCCAATTCATTTCCCTAGTTCTCAATAAACCCAGTTTAAGTCTCTTCTAAATTTCCCCAAGTTCACATAAAATGGGAAAATTGACTACATCAAATTTGATCTTATTGGGGGCACTTTACCTCATAATCACACAAATATGGCTCATTTCTTCTTTCAACATGTCCACCGAGGAATCCTCTCTTCTAGCCCTCAAAGCTTAAATAACTCATGATCCAAATAACATTATAGTTAAGAACTGGACAAAAGGAAGTTCCTTTTGTACTTGGATTGGAGTCACCTGCAGTCGAAGGCACCCTAGAGTCACGGGTTTGAATCTTTTCAATATGAGTTTACAAGGCACAATCGCAAATGAAATTAGAAACCTCTCTTTTCTAAAACACTTAAACTTCAGTAACAATAGCTTCATCGGCCAAATCCATAATGAAATCGGACATCTGAGAAGACTACGTGAACTAGGAAGCAGGTTTAATCAACTTAATGGTCAAATACCTTTGAGTATTGAATTATTAACCAATCTTGAAAAGTTGTCTCTTGGGGGGAAATAATCTGATTGGGACTATTCCTTGGAGCATGTTCAACCTTTCTTCTTTGCAATTAATTAGTCTTTACGAAAACTAGCTATCTGGTACTCTTCCCCCAAGCATTTGCCATCATTTACCAGAGCTGAAAACTTTAGACCTTTCGGTTAATCAATTAAGTCGGAATATTCCGCCAAGTTTAACCAAATGTGCGGAGCTAAATGAATTTTATTTGAGTTCAACTATTTCATTGGAAACATTCCAACGCATATTGGGAACTTGTCACAGCTCCAGATACTTGCTTTAGGAGTAAATAGTTTGACAGGTAAAATTTCATGATCCCAAATATCCATAATCACTTAATTATTACATGTGAATACTTCTTGAATGGGAAAATTGCTTTTTAGGTATCATATAATAAGTTTTAATTGCAACTTTGGTACCAAACATAATTTTTTTCCAAAGTTCTTAAATTTCTCTAAAGTAATGAATTTTGTATGTAGTTACATTTTATCACACGACCTTCTAACTCTGTGCTAAGGAATGGAAGAGGATGGATTGGCACAGACGCGCGTACGACATTGTTGCTGCTCATGTGGCAAGAATGTCTCTTTCTGCACAGCATCCATCGCCACGTAGCATGAACGTTTTTTTTTATTACGCAAGGACTTCTTGGCAACCACATCATCAATGAACACAAAGATATATAAAGAATTGTTGTGCATGATCCTAGAAACAAATGCAAAACACATAACTCACAAAACGATAGTAAACCTGCAAAACAATACACATGAACACACATAAGAAGTCACCTTCTACGAGAAAAAAATTATAACAAAAAACCATTTAACAAAAACTCACAAGCACAACAAAAGAACAACTAAATAATGCACTGCACAAATTCTAGTATTTACTTATATTCCTTGTTAGTCATAAATAAATAAAGGCACACAAACATAATGTATGGGCATACAAAATAACAACCTCCACCTATCCAGTGAGAATTAGCATCCAGAAAAGCACGAAATTCAGATACGCATCCTCAGAATTTTCCTTCAAGTGCTGACTACTAATCTATTAAATTCAAATTTTCAGATCAAACTTACATAAATATCAATAAGAAATCACCCTCAACCAATATTTTCACTACATAGTACGTACACTGATGCCTGTGCATTGTTTGAGAGACATATATATAATATTTATATAGCTTTAAGGTGAATAGAAGAACATGGTACTCGGATCCAACAACAAGAAAAAAGATAAGAACCCAATAAGGAACACATACAATGATATGACAAGCAAAAAAAACCCATGTAACAACAATACAAGGAAATGCTCAGAGGTGAAAGTCATGCCTGCATTGCACAAATTCTAGTATTTACCTATACTCGTGCATCGCACAAATTCTAATATTTACTTATACTCCTTGTTAGTCATAAATAAATAAAGGCACACAAACATAATGTATGGACATACAAAATAACAGCCCCACCTATCCAGTTGAGGATTAGCAACCAGAAAAACAAGAAATTCAGATACATTCGACGCATCCTCAAATTTCCCTTCAAGTGCTTACTACTTATCTATCAAATGCAAGTTTTCAGATCAAACTTACATAAAAATCAATAAGAAATCACCCTCAACCACAACAATATATTTCCACTACATAGTACATACACTGATGCCTACGCATTGTTTGAGAGACATATATAACAGATTTGTATAGCTTTACAATGTGGGCAAAACCAACCAAAAAAATTCAAGAAACTTAGCATAAGAAGAAGAGACAAAGAGTAGTACAATTACCTACAGAGAAAGAGTAATTCAACAACCTCAGAACTCACAAAATGATAGTAAACCTGCAAAACAATACACATGAACACGCATAAGAATTCACCTTCTACGAGAAAAAAATTATAACAAAAAACCATTTAACAAAAACTCACAAGAACAACTAAATAAACAAGATTTTCTGGAATTCTTAAACAAGAAAGAAAATGGACTGATTCTAAAAAGGTTAGAAAGCAATGAAATGCATCACCTATGAGCTTAATGAAGAATTTTCTTCTATCAGCCAATAATCTCTATTGGCTATTCTTTTTTAACCCATCTGCAGTACATGAAATTTATACAAATGATATTCTTTATAATTTGATTTGTAGCTCTTTAATTCCATCTCTATGTCAATCCAATATACACTGATCTTTTTTATAAATTTGCAAATCCATAAAAATTTTAAGTACCTAAAAAACAAAATCATTTCTCCTGATCATCAAATACCCTGTTTTAACTATATTTTATGTTAATCCTGTACAATTATATTGAGATGGCGGTAAGGAATCAAGATATTAAAATGCTTAGCTGTTGAGGAACAATAAGCATCTACACATGCACAAATGATCAATCATAAAGGTACACTTAACTCTGGAGCGGGAAAAGTGGCGCCCAATTTTGTTCCTTTTTTTTATTTCAATCAAATTCCCTTATTATTTTTGCCCTCATTCTAATTTCTCTTCTCTATCAAATAAAACCTCTCTAGCTTCTCTATCACAACATGTAAGAAATCAAATAACAAAGACTAATCAAGCAACAAGTAATTTCTTCTTCTCTTTCTCACAATCGGCCCAAATCCTCTATTTTTGTTTTTTAATTTCTCTTTCTTATTTTCAATTTTTCCTTCAATTTGGTCACAATCGCCTTTCTCACAATTGGTTTTTGGGTCACAATCGGTTTTCTCACAACAGGTAACAAAGACATTCGGTTCTTCTCCTTCTCACAATCGGCTTTCTCACAATTGGTTTTTGGGTCACAATCCGCTTTCTCACAACAGGTAACAAAGACATTCGGTTCTTCTCCTTCTCACAATCGGCCCAAATTCTCTTTATTATGTTCCCTATCCTTTTGTGCAGTCTTTTAATTGAAAGGCTATTTTCTCAATCCCTTTCTTCAATTTTGGTTTATTTACTTCTGTCACATTCATCTAACCAATTTTGCTCTTTAATTAATTTTTCTGATGTAACATCAGCTGAATTGAGTTTAGTTTTATTTTCTCTGTGTTTATATTTTATTTGACAAATGCATTTATGGGATTGTTTAGTTCTATGTTGGGACAAGATGGAAAAAGATTTATCAAAAGAAATGATAGTGATGCAGGGGAAGTTAGAATTGAATTTTATAAATATGATTTATTCTTGAAGCTGCAGAGTTATTACATTATGGTATTGTAATTAGTTTCTCAATTTTCCTCCATATCTAATGTTTTCTTCGTTATTGGAATGATAAGGATCTGGGGAATTGATTTTGTCAGTGATCCATATAATTGCATTTTTTGTTTCTTATGATTTGTTGTTGTTGTTGTTCATATGCAGTTCTGACTTTATTATTGTGAATAAGTTTCCAGTTCTAAAAGTTTGATTTGATCATTCTCTAAGAAGTGATTAATTTCATTTTATTATCAAATCCCAAATTAAATTCTCTGATTCTGGAGTTGATCTCATGTCATAGATTTTTTTTTTGGGATCAATCATACTGGCATTTCCTAATATATTAGAACTTTGTTCCTACTTTTAGTAATTTAGTATGCTACTTTTTGGGATCTCTAAGATTTTTTTTGCTTATCTTTGATTTTCGGTTTTTCCTTCAGAATCTAAAGTTCTCTTATTATCTTTGATTGTTGCTTTACCTAGTTATTTTCTTTTTATGTGTTGCACTTTACAGATTTGAGCAGCTTCCAATTTCATCCGGGTTTCCTCTCAATTCTTTATCTCACTATCTTTAAAGTTATGTTCTTACTATTGATTTTTGCTTTAATTAATTATTCTCTTTTATTTGATTATTCTCTTCAATAGTATGAACAGAACTTTAAAATCTTTAATTGATTATTCTCTTCAATAGTAAGAACAGAACTTTAATAAGAGAACAGAACTTTAAAGATAGTGAGATAAAGAATTGAGAGGAAACCCGGATGAAATTGGAAACTACTCAAATCTATAAAGTGCAACACATAAAAAGAAAATAACTAGGTAAAGCAACAATCAAAGATAATAAGAGAACTTTAGATTCTGAAGAAAAAACCGAAAATCAAAGATAAGCAAAAATCAAAGAGAAGAGAAATTTAGAGCAGATGTTCATGTTTGCTTGATTAAAAAAACCCAAATCGAAGGAAAAATTGAAAATACTAAATATTCTTTTTTAACAAAATAATATTTGTATTACCTGTTAGGTAGCGTAGCATACTAAATTACTAAAAGTAGGAACAAAGTTCTAATATATTAGGAAATGCCAGTATGATTGATCCAAAAAAAAAAAATCCATGACATTAGATCAACTCCAGAATCTGAGAATTGAATTTGGGATTTCACAATAAAATGAAATTAATCACTTCTTAGAAAAGGATCAAATCATAACTTTTAGAACTGGAAACTTATTCACAATAATAAAGTGAGAATTGCATATGGACAACAACAACAACAAATCATAAGAAATAGAAAATGCAATTATATGGATCACTGACAAAATCAATTCCCCAGATCCTCATCATTCCAATAACGAATAAAGCATTAGATATGGAGGAAAATTTAGACACTAATTACAATACCGTAATGTAATAACTCTGCAGCTTCAAGAATAAATCATATTTATAAAATTCAATTCTAACTTACCCTGCATCACTATCTTTTCTTTTGATAAATCTTTTTCGATCTTGTCCCAACAGAGAACTAAACAATCCCATAAATGCATTTGTCAAATAAAATATAAACACAGAGAAAATAAAACTAAACCCAATTTAGCTGATGTTACATTAGGAAAAATAATTAAAGAGCAAAATTGGTTAGATGAATGTGACATAAGTAAATAAACCAAAATTGAAGAAAGGGATTGAGGAAATAGCCTTTCAATTAAAAGACTCCACAAAAGGATTGAAGGACAGGAAACATAATAAAGAGAATTTGGCCCGATTGTGAGAAGGAGAAGAACCGAATGTCTTTGTTACCTGTTGTGAGAAAGCCGATTGTGACCTAAAAACAAATTGTAAGAAGGAGAAGAACCGAATGTCTTTGTTACCTGTTGTGAGAAAACCGATTGTGACCCAAAAACCAATTGTGAGAAAGCCGATTGTGACCCAAATTGAAGGAAAAATCGAAAATAAGAAAGAGAAATTGAAAAACAAAAACAGAGGATTTGGGCCGATTGTGAGAAAGAGAAGAAGAAATTACCTATTGCTTGATTAGTCTTTGTTATTTGATTTCTTACGTGTTGTGATAGAGAAGCTAGAGAGGGTTTTTGATAGAAAAGTTAGAGAGGTTTTATTTGATAGAGAAGAGAAATTAGAATGAGGGCAAAAATAATAAGGGAATTTGAGTAAAATAAAAATAGGGAACAAAATTGGGCGCCACTTTTCCCGCTCCAGAGTTAAGTGTCCCATAATCATTTTCCTATGGGACACTTAAAAATAAATATCTTAAAACATAAAAGTTTGGGACACATAAAAATAAATGTCCGCTTGAAAGTGTCTCATGATCTAGTTTTTGTTGTAGTGAGAGTATAAAAAAGGAATTAAAAAAAAAACTAAAAATTGAGCCCTAATTATGTATTAATCAGTCATGGCAGCTGCGTATATATCAATAGGATAGGATAGGGTTGTAATGAAGAGAAGTATAACTGATTCACCCCCTTTGTGAATGAGAAAAAGAATGTATTGAAAGGTAACAGAAACGAATTTCTGTTAGCACAGTGAAAGCACAACAGAAAGTAATGATGAGGAGAATATTTTGTTTGAAAAAGAAGAGAAATTTGTTACAACAGTGGAATTGGGATTGAGTTTTTTGAGGGAGAAGCCGTTTAAAGAAATTGAAAAATAAAAGAGGGACCCACACGTAGTGGAGAAAGCGGTCAATACATGTAAAAATTAATTGGAAAAGAAAATCATCTCAAGTGCAAGTTTGGCTAAATACCCCCTAACACGGCGTCGTTTTGGGGGAACAAAGTTTAGAAAAAAAAGAAAAATGAAAAATTGAGCCCACTGTTCAAATAGCCATACGATCTTATTAGTATTAATATATATATATATATATATATATATATATATATATATATATATATATATATCATATCGTAATGGAGTAATAAATATTAACTATATAGACACATTACATTTATTCTTCTTGTTGTTTTAAAATTATGTAAACTAAGATCATGAAGTCATAAAAAGAAATATGAAGTCCACAAAAAATATTCCAGATATAATTTGACCTTACCTTATTTTAATTGATAGATTTAACCTTTGATATTCTTTATAGGTACTATTCCTATCTCAGTCACCAATATGTCAAATTTGGACATATTCGACATGGCTGGCAATAGTTTTCATGGAAAAGTTCCTTCAGAAATGGGACGTATATCCAGCTTAACATGGTTAAACCTTGTGGAAAATAATCTGATTGGGACTATTCCTTGGAGCATATTCAACCTTTCTTCTTTGCAAGTAATTGATCTTTCCGAAAACCAGCTCTCTAGTACTCTTCCCCCAGGCATTTGCCATCATTTACCAAAGTTGAATGTAATTGATTTGAGTTCCGACTATTTCACTGGAAACATTCCAACGCAGATTGGGAAATTGTCACAACTCCAGTATCTTGAATTCTTGATTTAGGAAGAAATAATTTGACAGGTAAAATTTCATGCTCCCAAATATCCATAATCAATGAATTATTACATGTGGATACCTCTTGAATGGAAAAATTGCTTTTCTGGTACCATATGATAGACTTGCAATTTTTGTACCATTGGATATGAAAATGCAAATTTGGTACCATATGATATGTTTTCATTGTAACTTTTGTACCAAATCCAATTTTTTCCCAAAGTTAATGATAATTTACACCCTATGAAATGCGTAATATACAATTTACCCCCTTGTGGTTTATAAAAATAACATTTTACCCCCTGCAATTTTGTAAATGGTTTACATCGCCTCTCTAATATTTTTATAGGCGTCCCTTTATCCACTTTTATTATTATAATGTGGCATTTTATCCCTTGTGTTATGATAAATGTGGCAATTTATCCCCCCCCCCCCCAATGTTATAAAATAGTTTGCATGCCTACTCTCAATTTCGACAAGTGAGCTACAGTACTCTCCGGCTGAAGGGAGTAAATTGCTTCATTAAAAATTTTACAGGGGATAAATTGATTTTTTTTCAAATTATAGAGGGGTAAAGTGAACATTGCATTTCATAAGAGGTAAATTGCCATTAAATTTGGATAAAAACTGGGTTTGTTACCAAAATTGTAATGAATACCTATCCTATGCATATATGCATTTTCATATCCAATCATATTAAATGTGCAAGTTAATTTATCCTATGGTATCAAAAAAAGAATTTTCCCGAATATTTTATTAGAATGTTTACCAAACTTATCCTAATGCACTCACATAACAACTGTGAGTTGAGTAGTCTTTGTTAAGGGTAATTAAAATATAGCCTATTTTGATTGTAGTGGTTAAGCTCTTTTTGGGACTTTGGTTTGAAATTTAAAGGGTTTGTTTTGATTTTTTAGAGTGTTTTAGAGATTTTGAAGATGTTCTAAATTGTCATGTGATTGAGAATTGCTGTTTGTTTGAGTTTCTAGAAATGACATTCATAATATATATATATATATATATATATATATATATATATATATATATATATATATATTCAATTTTTAGAATATTGGTAGATTTTTTAAAGGGTAAATCACAAATACCCCCCTCAGGTAAGGTCTAATTACAAAAATCCCCCTCACAAATTGGGTATTACAAAAATTCCCCTCAGGTTTGTCATCTTCTTACAATTAACCCCTCGTCGCTAAAATGTTTCAATTTTACCCTTGGAAGTTATATGTAATGTTTATAATATGTTATAAATTTTAAAACTTGTGTGTTAATTGTTATATCTTGTAAACTATAAAAATAATAATTATATATTTACCACCAAAATAATTGATATAATATATAATTTCCCATAAATTTCAATAAAAATTTCAATTTATAATACACTATAAACTTTAATAGATTAAAATATCTTATTTATAATACAACATAATTTATTAAATTTACTAATTTATAAAATAAATCCATTTAACTAATGTGTAAACAATTCATATTTACAAAATATATTATTAAAATTTTATTTAATTTAATATTTTACAATTTAAATTGCTAATAAATATATAAATACCTTATTTTGCAATATTTATTAAAACTTATGGGCAATTATAAATTTTATCTATTATTTAAATATATAATTATCTCTTTTCTAATTTGTAAGATATAATAATTAGATCGCAAGTTTTAACATTTATAAGACATTATAAACAATATAAATAACACACAAGGGCAAAATTGGAATATTTTAGGGACAAGGGGTTAATTGTAAGAATGTAACAAACCTGAGGGGGATTTTCGTAATATCCAATACGTGAGGGTAATTTTTGTAATTAAATCTTACCTGAGGGTGGTATTCATAATTTACCCTTTTTTAAAAGGTTACGAGAAGAAGAGAAATATATTGGTAAAAGGGTATTCTATCTTTTTTGGTCTTTTTCTATTTTTTTTTTTTAGGAATTCAAAGGTTTCTCTTCTTGGCTTATTTTTCCTGTATTTAATTTTTGGGATGATATATTAATGAGTGGCAATGGATTAGCCAAACTAAATTGGATTGGATATCCTTGCTATTCATACCTCAAATGGATCGGATCCTAAGTGGATCCAATATTATTACTTATTAGAAGCTAATTTAAGAAAGATGTGATTCATTATCCTATTTTTGCCTTTCAATGTCCTGTAGTAGGAGTTTAGAGACTGAATTTTAATACTCAAATTAAGAGACACATCCAATAATACTTCTTGAGTAAATTTTGTCAAGTTCATCTAATAGATTATAGATATGATTTCATACGCATAAATTGGGAAAAAACATAAATGATATATAACCATTTTTATTTTCACACTGCTCAAGATCCTCTGTATCACAATTTGTGTACCACAATTGTGTATCACTAATAAGTAATTGCCACATGTACATATGACAATTATTATAATTGTCACATGTAATGTGTCTATATAGTTAATGTTTATTATTACGATATGATATATATATATATATATATATATCATATCGTAATAATAAACATTAACTATACAGACACATTACATCTATTCTTGTTGGTTTAAAATTTTGTAAACTAAGATCATGAAGTCATAAAAAGAAATATGAAGTCCATGAAAGATATTCCAAATAAAATTTGACACCACCTTATTTTAATTGATAGATTTGACCTTTGATGTTTTTTATAGGTATTATTCCTATCTCAATCACCAATATGTCAAATTTGGAGATATTCGACTTGAATTTGAATAGTTTTCATGGGGAAATTCCTTCAGAAATGGGACATTTATCTAAGTTAACATGGTTAAACCTTTTCGGAAATAAGTTAGATGGGGACGTACCACAATCCATTTTCAATCTCTCGAAATTGGAATTGCTTGAACTTTTAGATAATGAACTATCTGGCAATCTTCCATCCTCCATTGGCAAAGGGCTTCCACATCTTTCAGTCCTCCAACTTGGGTACAATCGGTTTAGTGGGAGGATTCCTGAATCCAATAAGCTGCAGGGCTCCATTCCCCTTAGCTTTTGTGATCTGAAAAATTTGTATTATCTAAGTCTATTGGGAAATAAGTTGTATGGGCAGCTACCAAGCTGTTTAGGAGACCTTACTTTTCTGCAAGAAATATATTTGGAGGACAATAGTTTCAATTCCATTCCAACAAACTTATGGTCCAATGAATTCATTCAAAAGATATATTTGGATAACAATTTACTTCACGGTCCCATGCCTCCAGAAATTGGTAATATGAAGAGTGCAATGGAGATAAGTTTATCTAAGAACAATTTTTTTGGCGGCATTCCAAATTCTATCGAGCAACTTCAGCTTCTAACTTATCTAGATATATCAAATAACAAGTTAGATGGCCAAATAACTCACTCTTTTGATTCCTTGAAGGAATTGGAACATTTAGACATATCTCACAACAATATCTCTGGTTCAATTCCCCCATCATTTGAGAGCCTTGCAAATCTTAGGTACTTCAATGCTTCGTTCAATAAGCTTAGTGGGGAAATTCCAGATGGTGGTCCATTCAAAAACTTCACAGCAGATTTTTTCATACATAACAAAGGCTTGTGTGGAGCTTCTCGATTCAAAGTTGAGGTATGTAAAAAGAATGAGCACAAGGAATTAGTAAACTACAGAGGTTTAAGATATACACTTCCATCAATAGCCATAGTAATTGTTGCAATCACTATTGTAATCATATTTACGAGGCATTAAGGGGCAGCATCATCATTTTCACCATTGTGGAATACACTGATGAGTTTGTTTTGGTTGGATTATAATATTTAGGATAATCGAATGAGGTGGTATCAGGTTTAACACATCTCTTCAATATGAAGATAGGTAGATCAAACAAACCTCTCTTCTATTTGTTCTCGGGGATCGAAACCTGCAATCAAAGATAACCACGTTAGGTTAATGCCGGTGGTTACCCGGCGATAACCCTCCGATGCTTAAGTAAGTGTCGAGTTCGAGATGAAATGGTTATTTAATACTCGGGTCAGGAGATTGCTTACCTTTTTTTGTAATTAATGAGGGTTATTTGTAGCTTTTTGCTCGGGTTAGCGGGTTGGATCCTGACAAGACCTTTTGGTTATAATAAATGGGTCATAAAAGGACATTTTTAGGTCAGGATCGGATCTTTTGTATTCGATTTGGCCCTTTCAATTAGAAAGGATGGGAGATGACATCTTGAAATATGATTATGAGAGACATCGACTAGGAGACGAATAGGTATCCTCGTAAGAGTAGGTCGGCGTCTCTCGATGCCCTCATATGAATGTATTCGACATACTTTAATATATATTGAGTTATTGAACTATATCAATAATATGGTTATCGACTGTCGAGGTAGATTTGTAATCAGCGAAGTCTTGGTACATCAAGAGTCCCCCAAGTTCTAGAGTTCGAATGAAGGTCGAAGTCTGGATGTTTTGATGCTTTTCGTTGGTTTTGAATTTTGAACACATAGTATAGTGGTAGTCCCCTAAGTTCTAGAGTTCGAATGAAGGTCGAAGTCTGGAAGTTTTGATACTTTTTGTTCTTCTTTATGTATTGCCAAACAAGGTCTTTGTATATTCCAAACAAACATGCGTGGTAAATTCGATACCTTGTGTTGATTTTCTCGGGACACTGTGTCGGTATCGAGATAGTTAACGGATTCTATAAGTCATCTCGTTATTTTTTGGAGCATTTCTGTTATATCGTTATGGGGCTTAGAAAGTCTCATTTTGGAGCCGTTGATCATGACGCTTGGTCTGTACGGCTAGATTTTATCTAGGTGGCTTTCCTCGGGGAATGCCACGGGCACTAGTTAGTTCTCCTGATCACGACCGTCGATTACTACCCGTCCCAGCCCTTGGATCATAAGCTGGTGATCTATAAAGAAGGGGAAAAACCCTGATCTTTTATCCCTCCATCCTTTACCAAATATGGAAAATTATGCCCATCTTCCGACATATCCAATTTTCGGGCTCCTGATATTGATTAGTAATGTGTTCTCGTTCTTCGTTTTCTTTCATGGGGTTCGCCCTTCTGATCGTAATAAAATGGAGATTACTTATCATTTCGATTGAGTGGTATCGGTAAAAGGGGTGGTCCCTGTGTTGGCCTCGTTGTTCGAATGGTTGAAAGTGGTAGGAACAACGAGGTCAATATCGATGGTTGCTCTTCCTCTTGGTGTACTGCTATGAAAACCCTTAATGCCTGTGCTCAAGAGTTTGAGTAGTCGTCCGTCAGCGAGGATAAGTGGTGTTGTCGAAGCAATAGTCGACAAACAGATGGTGAAAGGCTGAAATTGCGAATCTTCGATACGCAATTTTTTCCCTTTCTGTCGTTGGCTCAACCACTAAGGTAACATAGTCGATGAACTTCCTAGTACTCGTTGTTGGATGCGACACTCACTTGTCCTTAAATAACCCCATCCCGGCTCAATGGGCAAGTTGCATCGATGCATCGATCAATGAGAGAAAATCTCGATCAATGCATTTAGGAAGCCGTGCTCATATATCGAGGAAGATCTGTTCGTTCATCAATATGCCTCGATCTGGCTGATATCGGAGTCTGGACGGGATCCAAAGATTTATGATGAAGCGGATGATGTGAAGACATAGATGTAGGTTCCAAATACTTGTTGTGATAGATTGAGAAAGTATTTGTAATAGCATTGTATTTATACGTCTGACTGGTTTAAATAAATAAGATTCTTCTTCCGATAACTTTGTGAATGTCCTTTCTATAGCTATCTTTCAGTTTACACTGTTAATGCTTTATTACTTCGAATATTTTGACTTAGTTTTTTCCGCATGCTGATTAATTCTCACATTACTTGGTTTATTATATTTAGAGGTTGATATGTATTGAATCCTTAACTCGTTGATTCATATCGAAGTCAGCTTTTTATCTCTGATGTCGAGGAATTTTATTTTCAGCTAAGTAATTTCAAGCTTTTGTTTTTAACTTGATAATTGTCGAGTAGTCCTTGCGTTTAGCTTATTGCCCGCAGCTTTCGAAGAGTGCTTGGAGTTAGCTTATTAATAGCTTTCATTATATGTCGACTCGATGCCCGCGGCTTTCGAGGAGTGCTTGGGGTTAGCTTATTAATAGCTTTCATTATATGTCGACTCGATGCCCGCGACTTTCGAGGAGTGCTTGGGGTTAGCTTATTAATAGCTTTCATTATATGTCGACTAGATGCCCGCGACTTTCGAGGAGTGCTTGGAGTTAGCTTATTAATAGCTTTCATTATATGTCGACTCGATGCCCACGGCTTTCGAGGAGTGCTTGGAGTTAGCTTATTAATAGCTTTCATTATATGTCGACTCGATGCCCGCGGCTTTCGAGGAGTGCTTGGAGTTAGCTTATTAATAGCTTTCATTATATGTCGACTCGATGCCCTCGGCTTTCGAGGAGTGCTTGGAGTTAGCTTATTAATCCGATCTGTCGTTTTGCTGCAACATGCGTAATTTCAACAGAGCTTATGGATTAGATCAAAATAAAGTCAGGAATTTCATTCAGGTTTATCAAAATACAAACATAGGGAAAACTCAAGCATAGAACTTCCTGAGGTTTCTTCCATTTCATGTTCGCTTGACAGGCTCCCCGTGGATTGTTTCTAGTCGATATGCTCATTTTCGTCCGACCTCTATTACCTTGAACGGCCCTTCCCAGTTACTATCGAGCTTTCCCTTTTCTTTGGAAACGTCAACTCGCTTTAGTACTAGGTCCCCTACTTGGAAAGATTTTAAGCATACATTTTTGTCGTATGCTTTCGCAATCGTGGTTTTGTACGATTGGATCCTAGTCGACGCTCTTTCTCTCTTTGCCTCCATTTGATCAAGCTCGAACTTTCTAGCTTCCGAGTTGTCATCTTCGTTATATAGCTCGATCCTGGGTGAAGGTACTTCGAGTTCTGCTGGCGCTACCACCTCGGAACCGTACACCAAACTGAAAGGGGTTTCCCCTGTCGCTGTTTTTTCTTTCGTCCTATTAGCCCAGATTACCCAAGGTAGTTCATCTAGCCACGCTCCACTAGCTTCCGTCAATCGTTTCTTCAGAAGTCTCAAAATCTCTCTATTGGTTACTTCAGTTTGACCATTCGTTTGTGGACATCCGACAGATGTAAATCGCTGCGTTATTTTGTGCTTCGCGCACCAATCTGTTACCCTCTGTCCTACGAACTGCCCTCCATTATCTGATATGATGATTCTTGGCAACCCGAATCGGCAAATTATCGACCAATAGAAGTTGATTATCTGAGTTTGGGTAATCTGCTTCAGTGGAACCACTTCTATCCACTTACCGAAGTATTCAACTCCCACTAATAGGTAACGTTTCTATCCTCTTGCTTTAGGTAGGGGTCCCACTAAATCGACTCCCCATTGATCGAATGGCCATGCAATCGATATTGACTTCATTTTTTGAGCCGGCTTATGTGGCATCGTAGCATGGTATTGACACTTCGCGCAATCCTCGAATAATGGATGGCCTCTTTCACTAAGGTAGGCCAATAGTATCCCAGCCAAGATACTCTAATTGCCAATGCCCTTCCCCCCCGAATGATTCCCACAAGAACCCTCGTGTACTTCTTGTAATACCAGTGCTGTACTAGGATCAGTAATGCATTTCTGCATAACTCCGGTTAAGGAGCATCGATATAGTTCTCCTCCTATCATTGCATAATGTGGTGCTCGATATTTTATCCTTCTGGCTTCATTGTTGTTGACGGGTAGAGATCCCTTTGTCAAGTATTCTATCAAGGGGGTATTCCATCTCACACTCTCGCTCTCGTGGTTCCAAACGTCGATAGTCAAGGATTCTATTTGGTCATCGATAGCTGGTTTAGTAGAGACCATCAATGTTATTTTCCTCGTTACAATACCCTCTATCATATTCCCGAATTTAGAGAAGGCGTCGGCCCTAGTGCTCTCTGTTCGTTTGACGTACTCCAATTAGAAGCTTGCGAATTTCGAGGATTTCCGAAGCCATTTTTAGACCGGCTAATAAGGCCTCGTATTCCGCCTCCTTGTTCGACACTAAAAAGTCCAACTTTAGCGCGAATTCTAACTCCTCCGCATTTGGGCCACGAAAATAGATTCCAGCTCCTCCTCCTGTCGATGTAGACGATCCATCGACTTGCATCATCCAAACTTCTTCATTTTCTTTTTCGGACATCTTGCTTTCAAGGACGAAGTCAGCTAGGACTTGTGCTTTTATCGAAGTTCGCGGTACATAATCGATGTCATATTTTCCCAACTCAACAACCCACTTGACCAGTCTTCCCGACGCATTAGGCTTTGACAGGGTTTGTCTCAAAGGTTGATTCGTTAAAATTGCTACCTTATGCGATTGGAAGTAAGGTCGGAGTTTTCGAGCAGTGGTTACTATAGCCAGAGCGAACTTCTCGATTTCCGAATAATTTTTCTCCGGGCCCTGCAAAACCCTGCTGACATAATAAATCGAATGATTTTCTTTTGTTTCCATTCTGACTAATACTGAGTTGATTGCCTGCGAAGATACGGCCACATAAAGATAGAGCGTCTCACCATCTCGGGGCTTTGCCAAAAGAGGCGGTGAAACTAAATAAGTTTTGAGTTGCTCAAAAGCTTGATCACAATCTGACGTCCATTCAAACTTCTTTGCGTTCTTCATTATCTTGAAGAAGGGCAGACTCTTGTCCGCCGATCTAGATATGAATCGACTGAGGGCTATTATTTTTCCCACTAACTTTTGCACTTCGTTCAAATTCCGAGGAGCCTTAAGATCGATTATGGCATGTATCTTTTCAGGATAGGCCTCTATGCCTCTCTCGTTTACAAGATATCCGAGGAATTTTCCCGATCGGACACCAAAGGTGCACTTGGCCGGGTTCAATTTCATTCCGTACTTTCGCATTATGTCGAATGCTTGCTTGATGTGTACCAAGTGATCTTTTTCATCAAGGCTTTTGACCAACATATCATCGACATACACCTCCATCGATTTGCCTATCAGGGTTTCAAACATTTTGTTGACTAGGCGCTGATATGTTGCTCCTGCGTTCCTTAACCCGAACGGCATTACTTTGAAAAAGTAGACCCCCATCTCGGTCACGAATGCTGTTTTCTCCTGGTCTTCTAGTGCCATGAATATCTGATAGAACCCTTGGAAGACATCCATCATACTTAAAATAGCACAACCCGCCGTAGAATCGACTAGTGAATCTATCCTTGGGAGAGGATAAGAATCTCTTGGACAGAGCTTATTGAGGTTAGTGAAGTCGTTACACATTCGCCATTTCCCTCCGCCTTTGGATACTAGGACAACATTGCACAACCACTCTGTAAATTGAATTTCCGCAATATAGTCGGCGTCGAGCAGCTTATTGACTTCTTCCTTGATTATTCGGTTTCTTTCTGGTCCAAAGTTTCTTTCTTTTGTCTGGCTGGCCTAGCAGCTGGGTCGATATTGAGTCTATGGATAATGATTTTAGGATCAATTCCTTGTAGGTCAGTGGTACACCAGGCGAATACGTCCACATTTTCTCTCAAAAATTCGATGAGCTGGGTCTCAAGCCCCTCCGAGATTTGTGTTCCAACTCGAGTTGTTTTAGAGGAGTCACCAGGAATCAACTCTATCGTCTTGTGACCTTCAGACGGTTCGATCCTCTCGAATTTTCTCTTGCGGTTGTTCGTTTCTTCCTGTTTTTCTTTTCCTTTTATCTTCCCGATTGGATCACCAGTTTCAGTTGGTCGAGTGGTAGCTTCAGTATTGTTCATTTTTGCGTCTTTGGGTAAGGTGATTCCATCTTTTCCCGCTTGTCGATCGAAACGGTATAACAATCCCAATCATCCTTAGCATTACCTATTACTTCTCCCACTCCCTTAGAGGTGGGGAATTTCAACTTCTGATGGTGGGTGGAGATGATCGCTTGAAAATTATTGAGCGGGTCTGCCCAGTATGACATTGTAAGCGCACGGCGCGTCGACCACGAAGAACTTGATCATCCTGATTTTCGAGTTGCCTTCGTCACTCATTGCCAATGATAAGGTCAATGTTCCCAAAGGGATAACTTGGGCACCACCGAACCCGACGAGAGGGGTTCCTAAGGGGTTGAAGGGGATTTTTCCCAAGTCCATCCTTTCTAAAGCGTCGAGGAAAAGGATATTAGCCGAACTTCCAGTATCGATCAAGATTCTTTTTACCGTGGCACCCGCTATTTGGGCGGTAATAACCATGGGATAATCCGGGAGGTCTTGTTCGTTGTAAGGAACATATCTCTGTTGGAGATCCGAATCCTCAAATACTATCGACTTGCTGGAGGTGGCTGATTTGATCGACAACATCTCATGATACTCATGTCGATCTACCTGCAAGAGAGCTCGAGAAACCATTCTTCTTGAGTTCTTACTGTCTCAAGCCACGGGACCCCCCGATATCATGTTCACGATAGTTCTCGGTTGTGCTCTCCTTGGTTCTTCCTTCTCCTCTCGATTTAGATTCCTCCTGGGTGGAGATCTAGATCGAGGGCTGCTGGGCCTATTATCTCCTTGATTATTTCCTGTCTTCTTTACGTACCATGTCAAGTATCCTTCAGCTATTAATCTCTCGATTTCATTTTTCAGCTGATAACAATCCTCGGTATCATGTCCTCTTTGTCAATGAAATCTACAATATTTCTTCGAATTAGGAGCTTCTCTCTGCAGGGGCGGCCGCCTCAATAGGTTTTTATCCTGTATGGCGAATAAGATATCCGCTCTTGTTTTTCTGAGTGGGGTATAATTATCATAATATTCTCTATTCGACTTTCCTGTCCTCATTCTCCTTCCGTCGAAGTTTCTTTCTTCTTCACGATATCTCCTTCTAACCCCATTGTCGTTGTATCGATCATTTGTTGCCCTCTTGACGGGATGAGCCATGATAGGAGCTTGTGGTTTTTCTCCAGCTTTGGCCACTCCAAAAAAGCTTCCTCGGAGCTTAGTCATTTCTTCCTCAATCATATATTGATTCGCCATCTCCATCAGTTTCTCATAAGTAGAGGGGTTTTCTCGTACAATGGCGCTGGCGAATGCTCTATATAGAGTATTCTGAAACAGGACCGTTATCAGAAAATCCACTCCTGGTACTTCCACTTTCAGGAGTTCGTTGTTGAATCTGCCCATAAACGCCCTGAAGGTCTCATCGGGAGCATGTAATACTGAGTATAAATGATTGGCTGGAGGTCGGACTGCTCTCTTGCTTCCGAATTGACTCATGAACTTGTCGCAAAGCTGATCGAAGTCGAAGATTGATTTTTCTTCCAATCTCCCAAACCAAGACTATGCCATTCCCGATAATGTAGTCGAAAACGCCTTAGCTGCTACATTATCCGAAATGCCGTGAAGTTGCATTTGCAAATTAAATGAAGCGAGGTGTTCCTCGGGGTCCTCTGTACCGAAATACCGAGGGAGCTGGGTCGGAAATCTCTTATCCGAAGGTAATCTCTCGAAGAAAATCTCATCACAGAAAGGAGATTTTCTGAGTCTAGAATTAGACACAGGCGTTTCGTTCTTCTTTTCGTGTCTTTCCAACTTCTGATGCAATGAACTTACCTCAGAAGCTAACTTGTTCACTCTCTTACAGAATGCTCTTCTATGCCACGTCGATGAAAGATCCCTTTCCTCGTTTCGACCATTACTGTTGTTGGCCTGCTCCATGTCAATCCTCGCTTCTTAAATTACTCCTTTTTCTTTGGTCGTTCCTGAGGAGCCTCGACGTTACCTTTAGCCGCTTGAGCTATCCAATCTTTTCTAGCCTCGTCGAGTAGAGCTCTCACGTCATCCCTAGTCATCTGGACAATCTCGGGCGCAGGGGGCCTGGATGGTTCTCCATCTTCCGCCGATAAACGATTTTGATTCCTGGGAGGAATGCTATCTCCCTGACCCTCCCTGAGTTGGCCTTGGTTTCCATTCCGTTCTCGAGCAAGAGCGGCCATCAAACGCGTAGTCATCTTTATTCGATTCAGAGTTATTGTTTCCCACAGACGGCGTCAATTGATTAGAGTGTTTTGTTTGGATTATAATATTTAGGATAATCGAATGAGGTGGTATCAGGTTTAACACATCTCTTCAATATGAAGATAGGTAGATCGAACAAACCTCTCTTCTATTTGTTCTCGGGGATCGAAACCTGCCATTAAAGATAATCACGTTAGGTTAATGCCGGTGGTTACCCGGCGATAACCCTCCAATGCTTAAGCAAGTGTCGAGGTCATAACTAATGGCAACTAAAAAGTGAAAAATGTCTTTTTTTTTTTTTAAACACGATTTTTCTATTCTACTTATATTATGTATGATAATTTTAAGTTGCGCTGACCATCTTTGGTTCCTATATGCCACACTTAATAATGTTTTCTTAATTCTGAAAATCAACTCATGATTTGACATTATAATATTGATACCAAAAGTTCATTGGAAACTCAAATTGGTATTATTCTACTAGGTTCATAATTATCATGAGATTTTTTTTCATGTTAACTCTCTATTATATGTATAATTGGCAATTTACTTTCCTGTGAAATAAAATAGGCAATTTAACTCCCTATAAAATAAAATAATTAGCAATTTACCTCATTTTAATATAAACATAGGCAATTTACTTCCTTGTGAAATAAAATAATGTGCAACTAACCTCCCCGTGATATGAATAATGAGCAATTTAGAAGGAGACAATGTGCTTCTTTTATAAAATCCAGGGAGATATTTTCTCATTTTTCTTATAATAGGGAGTTAAATTGTCTATTTGAGATATCACAGGGAGATATTTTATCCTTTTATTTATGACAGGAAGTTAAAGTATCTATCTAAAATAATACAGGGAGTTAATTTGCTATTAACTCTTAAAATGATGTTATACTACTAATTTGTCCCTCCCCTGAAAGTGATATGAACAAATCAGAGGATCTATTAAAAATTTGATTTGCTTTATTCACACATGTGAATAGATTATTGTATATTAAAGCAAACAATTAAATAAGCAGCCCAAGATAACAACTCGATAATAGTAAATTTTTTAGAACTATATCTATATGCAAGATTTTGGAAGCATTTCATAACGCTTAACAATAATTAACGAAAGATTTGCTCCACACAATTCAAGTTTTTTTTCGATTTATGAAATATGAGGGAGCTACAGATAATCATAAGCACTGGTAAAATATTGAGTGAATTTTTAAAATGGCCTTTTGAAAAGTTAAATTTGGAAAACTGACATTCACCAAAATCTGGTCTGACACCTTATTTTTTCAATTTGCGTTTTAGTACCCTTTAATTCTAATTATGGTTCGTTACTTGGCTCTGATATCAAAAATTGGTCAGAGGCAGCGGATATTTGTTCTTGGAGATTATTACATATTATGCATGAATTTCTCGCTTCTTTTATTCTTTTTTCTATAATTTCTTTATTTATTTTATATATTTTAGTACTAATAGATGTTTTTAAATATTCTAATTTCTTTGTAATATTTAATTAAATTTGATATTTATTTGCACTTATTTTCAAGATCATTATTCATTATTTTTCTTTTAAAAAATTTGCTTAAATCTGATACTTCTTTTTCCAATCTTGTATACTCACTTTCTTCTTTCACAGACTTTCTAAGTTTTTCTAGTAGTAATTGTTTTACATAAGATTGTCTGATTCAGACTAATTTTCTAATTTGATTACTAGTTTCTCCTAATGTTATTTCTCTCATAGGAATTATTTATTTGAGCTATATATCCCTTCAAACAATTTGTCTAAATAAATTGATTCCTAATCTAAAATACATATACTATGACGACGGTTTGTTAATGCATATTCAACCATATATGTTAAATTAAACGGTTGATCTCCTTCTTCCATTAATTCTTTTCGAACAAATTTATATCCTACACAAATACAATTATCTAAATTCTTTGTTGATAATGGAATTGCATATTTATTTCCTAAATTAAATTTTAATGTTTTACTAGCCAAATTTCCCATTGTTATTCCTAGGTTGAATTTTTAGTTATTTTTAATTTATCGATTATAATCAATTAAAGCTATTGGTGAATCAATTCCTTCTTTAAAAGTAGATTTAATTAATACTTGTATAGTAGCAATCTATGGGGCCGTTTGGTAGGGTGTATGAGATTAATGTGGATTAGATTGGAGCCGGATTAAATGTCATATTAAAAATATGTTTGGTAGACTTGATTGAATGCTTCCATGTTAATTGTGAATTGATATAGATTTTAATTTGTGATTTATTTATGTATAATGTGTTTCCATTTTAGAGATTTGAGAATAATTTATGATTTGTTAAAAGGAAAATATGTAAATTTTAGGTTATTAGTGATATTTTACCTTATACATATTCACCCGGATTAAATAATCCATCCATGAGTGGGTGAATTACAATCTAGTCTTAATACCGGGTCGTAAGGATTTAATCCATTTGACCCGGTATTAGAGCAATGCCACCAAACGATGTATTGGCCCCATATTAACTCATATAATATGACCTAATACCCCCTATTAGGTCCTACCAAACGATGTTGAATATCCAGTTTTGTCTATATCTTCTTTAGTACGATTTTTTTTATTCTACATGCTATTTGTTCACTATTTATTAAGGGAATTTCAATAGTTCCTCAAGTACTCTTTATATCCATAGGTATTTCTTGGGTAAATAATATGTGATAAGTAACATTCTTTTTTTTAATATTTTAAATATTGATTTATTAAAATGTTGTCCTTCTTTTAAATTTGATTTTGCTTTTTTAGGTTTTTTTATTTTATGTTCAAGAATTGATTGAGCTGAATACATTCAAGATATTTCTTCTTGTTCTAATATTTGTATATGTTCGTCCATTTTGCGGCCAATAGAGCTAGAGAAGAGTTTTTTTAGCCGCTTATGGTTACGTGGCCTGGGAGTTTTTTTTTCCCGTGGATCAATTATGAGTTTTTCTCTAATGAATAAGTTGTGTGTGTAAAATTGGGTAATTAATAGCTCATAGTTTGCCTTGGAGCAGATCTTTTGTACCATCTGTGGTGGAGCTAGGAACAATTCTTTTGGGGATCCATTTTTTTTTTACAAATACCCCCTTAATATTTTGTATTTTTTTAAATATTTTGATACAATGACAAAAAGGATAAGATAAAATAATGCACAAACGCAAAAATTGAGAATATAAACATCTTATAGAATAATAATTATTTAATCTGTAATCGACAATATTTTATTGAATATAAATAGTTATTATCGAATTCGCGTTTAAAAGATTTAACATTTTTTTTTAAAAAGTATAATATATATTATATATAAGTATGTAATCAATAAAAAAAATCATTTTCAGCTATGTTATGAGATCTACTTCAACATAAAATGTTTGTTTCCTAAATGTTCAACACAAAATGTTTGCGGGTAATTATTGATAAACCTACCACATAAACGTGGACTTTGGAATTGAATATCACTCAAACAATTAAAAAATAAATGTATTCACTAAATGAGCTATTGTGTAAATGAAACTAATAATAATACTACTTCTTATGGACCTACATATACAACTTTGGGACCAACAGGTGATTGGTCTAGTGGAAGGGACTAGTCACTACAAAGTAGCGGACTCAGGTTCGAATCCCTGTTGGGAGAGGTACCCATTTAATATGTCCGACCCGCCTCGAAAGGGATTAAACCCTTGGGAAACAAAAAAAAAATATATATACAACTTTGGGGACCCTCTACACGAGAGCCCTAGGCGCTAGTCCAAGTTGCGTACGGACTCTGGTTTGTGATATCATACTTATATGGTCGTGAATCTTATTAAAAGGTTCCTATGTTTTACAAAGTGAATTGACAATAAAATTGAGAATTTATACTTTATATTATTGAGCCCATAACATGCACGCAAGAAAAATTAAGCAGTAGAAAGAGATCATATACAATAATAACAATAATGTAATATAAATTTCATTTAACAAATATATAGGGCCTGTTTGTCTAGCGTTTCGGAAAAAGATTTCGTCTTTCCGAAACGCGAGACAAACAGGTCTGATGATTTCCGAAAGTTGCGGCTAAAATATTTTGTTTCCGGAATAAGTTTATGAAAGCAGCCGTTTTTGACCAAATTCTGAAAATAACTCTACACCCCTACCTATTTCTCTATCCTATTCCTCAGTCTCCTCTGTCAGTCTACTTTCTTTCTTTTCTTTCTTCTTTCTTTCTTTTCTCTTCTTTCTTCTTCTTCTTGTTTTTTTTTTCGGCCTATTTCTCTCTTTGGTAAAATAGCATTTTTAGTCCCTTAAGTTTTACTAGTCCACAAAAGCAGGACACTTAAATCTCCGGCAAGCATTTTTAATCCGATAAGTTTCGTAAGTCTGCGAAATTAGAACACATTTAAATCTCCGGCAAGCATTTTTAGTCCCATAAGTTTCACAAATTCGCAAAAGTAAGTTTCACTTGTCCGCGAAATCAGGACACTTAATTTTTCAGCAAGCATTTTACGTCCCTTAACTTTCACAAGTCGGCAAAATCAGGACACTAAATTTTCCAGCATGCAATATACGTACTATAACTTTTCTATACCCGCAAATTTAGTCCACTTGACTGCAATTATAGTCCACAATTTGCCAAAAATTGCATAATTGCCCATTGGACAATTAATTTGAGAATTTTGCCACATTGAACAATTAATTTAGGGATTTTGCCAAACTGGACAATTAATTTGAGAATTTTGCCACACTGAACAATTAATTTAGGGATTTTTCCAAACTGGACAATTAATTCGGGGATTCATGTGCTTTATTTGTAAAATTTAGAGCATCAACTTAGGTAAGTTCTTATTTATAGAATAGTGTTATTTGTTTTCAATAGTTGTACTATTTAATGTTATGAATGAATTAGAAAGCGGCGTATAGCCATTAAATTGAATTTTTTTTCCAATATAGCCTTTTAGATAAAAGTATTTCCCAAAATGACTCAAACTGAAAAGTATTTTCCAAAATGACTCAAACTGAAAAGTATTTTCCTAAATGTACCTTTTATGAAAAATCGCAGTTGCCAACTGGGATTCTGTATTTTTACGAAATTATGAAAAATAAAATAAAAAAAAATTTACCAAAAATCGCAGTTAGGTAAATTTTTTTTGGTTTTTTTTATTGTAACGAAATTGCCTTGATAAACTAAAAATCGCACAAATAGGTGAAAGTTAAGTGACGTAAAATGCTTGCTGAAAAAGAAGATATGTGCGACTTTTTACTATGTAGATGGGTGGTATGCAAATTTAAATAATTAACTTATTATGTTATCTTTTACTATGTAGATGGGTGGTATTATCTTTTTGCATGGATCGTTACAAACATAGTGCCAGAAAGCATCTCAAATAAACATTATTAACACAGAAAGAAATGGATCACACTCTAGCAATATAATTATACTCCAATAGCAATACTTGAACAATACATGAATGTCTTGGGCACAAATATATTTTACCTGATTATATATAAACATGCTTGATAAGAATGCAGGAGACACTTGATTTATTATTTATAAATATAAGAGATAACACAATGTCATACTTATACTGAAATAGAAGACAAACATTTCATTTAAAATACTATTACTAATATAAATATCAAATAATTACAAAACTCAAGCCATTTTATCAAAAAAAAACCAAAAAAATAAAAAATAAAAAATTTACCAAAAATCGCAGTGGCTAACTGCGATTTTTGGTAAATTTTTTTTTTTTTTTTATAATTTTTCATGATTTCGTAAAAATGAAGAATCGCAGTTGGCAACTGCGATTTTTCACAAAAGGTACATTTAGGGAAATACTTTTCAGTTTGAGTCATTTTGGGAAATACTTTTATCTAAAAGGCTATATTGGAAAAAAAATTCAATTTAGTGGCTATACGCCGCTTTCCAATTCATTCATAACATTAAATAGTACAACTATTGAAAACAAAGAACACTATTCTATAAATAAGAACCTACCTAAGTTGATGCTCTAAATTTTACAAATAAAGCATATGAATCCCCGAATTAATTGTCCAGTTTGGCAAAATCCCTAAATTAATTGTTCAGTGTGGCAAAATTCTCAAATTAATTGTCCAGTTTGGCAAAATCCCTAAATTAATTGTTCAATGTGGCAAAATTCTCAAATTAATTGTCCAATGGGCAATTATGCAATTTTTGGCAAATTGTGGACTATAATTGCAGTCAAGTGGACTAAATTTGCGGGTATAGAAAAGTTATAGGACGTATCTTGCATGCTGGAAAATTTAGTGTCCTGATTTTGCCGACTTGTGAAAGTTAAGGGACGTAAAATGCTTGCTGAAAAATTAAGTGTCCTGATTTCGCGGACAAGTGAAACTTAAGGGACTAAAAATGCTTGTCGAATATTTAAATGTCCTACTTTTGCGGATTTGTGAAACTTATGGGACTAAAAATGCTTGCCGGAGATTTAAATGTCCTAATTTCGCAGACTTACGAAACTTATGGGACTAAAAATGCTTGCCGGAGATTTAAATGTCCTAATTTCGTAGACTTACGAAACTTATGGGACTAAAAATGCTTGTCGGAGATTTAAGTGTCCTACCTTCGCGGACTAGTAAAACTTAAGGGACTAAAAATACTATTTTGCCTTTTGTACTTTTTTCTTTCTTTTGTCTTCTCTCAATTGCAGAAAAATCACGGACCAATAATTTTTATTCTGCTCGACAATATGAAGACAACTTAATATGTTATTTTCGTATGTAGATTAATCTCGATATTGTGTAATAACTATTAGGTTAATATTTTAAGGATATTTTGTAATTTTTAGCATATTTAATATGTCATTTGAATGAATTCGTCGATGAGATAAAATGATTAAAAGAAATTTATTACAATTTTTTTTTTTAAAAAAAATCAACAAAATAAAAATTAATCTACTTTATTTTTTATTATTTTAGAAAACACAAATAACTAATTATAAAATATTATTTATCACATATATTACAAATAATATATATATCAATTAATTAATTATATATAACTAACTGATGTGACATAAAGTCTTACATATTCTTACACCTAATTAACTAACTAAAACCTACAAAAAAAATCTACACCTATTTTTTTTCCCAAACAACTCTCCCAAAACCCAAACAAACAACATTACGCAAATCGAGATTATTTCTCATACCTCTACCACTTTCCCAAACCACTCTCCGAAAGGCCAAACAAACAGGCCCATAAAGTTTCTGTACAATTAATTGAAGCAACAAGTGGATTGGTAATATTTTCAATTTGAAAGGCGATTAATTTCACATAGTTCAATTTAGTTGCACAAACATCTTAGAATTACTTTTTTTGTCTAACAGGTCCTCTAGGAATCTTGTTAAGAACCCTAGAATCAAGTTTCTTAAACATTTTCTTCATATCACGATTCGCTTTATTTGCAAGATAATCCACGTCATATTGATATTGTTCATATAAAACCGTTAGTGTTGCCAAGCAAAGAAAACCTAAAAAACGAAAATAATAATAATAATAATAATAATAATAAGATGCACTATTTATGTTAAGTTAATGTTATAATGACACTACTAGAATTAACAGAAATTTCAATCAAAAAATTCCAACCGAACAAAAAATCGGTGGGAATTTTTTGTAAGAATTCCGATCATTTTAAATCGATCGGAATTTATATATATATATATATATATATATATATATATTAATTTCGATCGGCCAAATTTTTTTTATAAAAAATTTTAAATAAATAATAAATGCAAAATTCCCACGGATAGATTAATTAATACACGATCTTACATATGTATAATAGATTCAACGAGCTGAAATCATCTCCGATTCCTGAAATTACCCAGAGGAGCGCGATTGCCTATAATAAAACAAAAATGAAAATCATAACACTCAAAATAGATTTGTTCATGAAAAATTTTAGTTAAACTGGTAATAAAAAAAAATAAAGTATTGTCGGGTGTTGGGTTTTTTAATTGGGTCGGGTTGGGGACACTACAACCATATTCAAATTGGTCGATCCGTTTAAATGTTAATCTATCTTTTACATTCTTACCTACCTTATTGAATGTGTTTTAGTTTTCTTTACCTAATTTATTTTTACCAGTCGAACTCAATTTTGACTAAAACTAATTTTGACTAGGTACAATTTCCAAAAAAAAAACTAAAAAAATTGTGTTGGGTTGGGCCTGACTTGGCAGACCAACCCATATATAAAGACCCATATTACAAAATTATGTAAATTAATGCAATAAAATAATTCATTTAATTACCAGGAGGAAAGTCTTGAAATCTTTCCCAGATGAATCATCATAGAATTTTAACAACATCCTGTTTAATTTGGCAAATAGCCATTTGAATGTAGATTCTGGAATTGTAATTGCTCTTAGATTAGGAGGATTCCTGATAAGAATTCAATAACACAAGTTTAATTTATTAATCCGAAAATAATTTAAAATTATGTAACATTAAAAAAGTGGCAAAAAATTTATTTTTTTAAATGTTGCTAGTTAAAATTATTATCAATAAATCCTGACCCAGTAGACCAAATGAAGAGAACCAACATCATAATAATTGAAATGTGACATAAAAGAGTAATGAAATTATATTCTACAACTTCAAAAAGAAACCAAATAACAGAAAATCCAATTAGTATTGCATAAACAAAGTTCGTGTTAATTATTATTCTAATTAAATATTAAATTTCTAATTTTTACTAGATATTGTTAACATTAAAATAAGGAAAAATTAAAGAACTAGAAACACACAAGTTTATACAAATGTGCCTCGTTTTCAAACAAACTCGTGTTTAGCATCCACAATAATTTAATTTGATGAAATATAAGTTTTACAAGGCACTACATGTAATTTGTTTTTTGGGACGATTTTTTTTTTTTTTTTTTTTTTGGGACGAAAAGAACTTTGTTGCAAAAACTCTCAATAGGGCACCCATTTTGTTTTTGTGCTCAAAAGTTTTCTCCACGGATCTAATTCATCCCAAATTATAGTTTATGAGAAACAACAAAAAATTTGATCCTTAAATATGCTAATGCTACTTTAGTACGTCTCTAAATTTTTCGTTCCAAAATATATAATATCCTTCTACTCGTGTCTAATTAGACAACACTCTAATTTCAAAGGAATTTCAAATAATTTTTTTGCTAATAGAAAAAGAACACTGAGGAAATTTTTGTCAGTTAAAATAACATAGGGGTATTTTTGTTAATTAGACAAAGCACAAGGGTTTTTTTGCATTTCACTCAAACAAAGAAATTCTAATACTAGAGCAACCAAAATTACAAATGTGAAATCTCGAAATAATTAATAATGGACTATCTTCAATATTGTACGGTATTAATTAGACTTATAATAAAGTGAATACGTGTACAGACAAAATGTAAAGTGTTAATTCTGATTTCACAATTTAGTAATCTCAAAAAAAAAAAAAAAAAAAAATTAGTATTGAAATTTGACCTTTTCGTTCTCCAAGAAGAGCATGCACGGACTTTTCACGACACTAATATATCTTCTATTAATAAATTCACGGCATTTCTAATATGAGATACTTTGATTCAAGTCTTTCTTGAGATAACTTGTCAGAAAGTGACACGTGGCTTAATTTAATTTAATTTTTAATAGTTTAATATGTGAATTACAAGTTTACCCTTATTAATAAACAAATGTATCTAGTTTTAATTCATATAGTTCTCACGATCAGTTCTCAACTCTCTCTCTATACTGATACTGAAAGTTGACTAATCGAGAGTTTTTGTTCTAAAATTAAATACGCCGCCGCGCCGGAGTAAGATCTACCGGAGACAAAAAGAACTGGCCATTTTATTATGCAATTGATTGGCATAAGAGTGGGTGGTTGATCTATTTTGAAGGATTCGGGTGGTTGGGAGAAAAAAAATTATGGAGAGGAACAGGAGATTGTTTTGAAGAAAAATTAGTTTTACGCTAATATTTTTTTCTTTTATAAGGGTATTATCGTCATTGTGATTGTACAACATTTTATTGTACATGTGCAAAATTATCATAATTATTTGTACAGTTGCACAAATATTAACGATCTAGATCTACTTTTTTTAAATTTAAAGGCTCAGATTGACATATATCAAGAAAGATCACCTATCATGGAATCTTATTTTAGAATTGGGGATAAATTCATCAATATATTTACAACTAATCAAATGAAGATTGGCATAGTCTCTACAGAGCTCATCAAACTCTAATTCTTTACTATTTCAATGAAGACAAAAACACTTTCAAAGACATTAGTTAAATCCTATCCCTTAGCTGGATCGAAGGATTAAAGGCCAAAGTTCAATCGATTGCAAAGATAACGGAATTTTATCCATATAGAGTGCAAAAGTTGAGCGGGTTCATTACACTTTGCAAGGTTTTTTTTGCACTTTGCATCCTCGAAATATAAAAAATAGGCACTTTCCATCTCCCAAAAGTTAGATTTAGCATTTTGCACCATCAAAATATGAAAAATGCAGCACTTTGCACCCTCTTTTATTTTTAGGGAAAAACTGAAGGGCAAAATAAGTAATTCAATTATAAATGTTTGGAACTTTGTACCCAAAACTTGAGAAATTGGCACTTTGCACCCCCAAAATAAAGTTAGCACTTATCACCCTCGAATTAAGAAAAAATCAGCAACTTGCACCCCCGAAACACATAATTAACACTTAACACCCTCAAATTTAAAAAAGTCAAACCCCATCAAACAAAAAGGTACTTGTACATTGCGCTTTTATGGAGCTCTTGTGAATTTTCTGAAACTTATGATAATGACAATGTATTGTTATTTTCTTGAAACCAAAATATAATGAAAATGTGTTGTTATGAAAGACCCATCCTTTTTGCAAGAAGACTGATCACAGTGAAAGTCAAACCCCTCATTTTTTCCTCCAAAGTTGACCATCGGGGTGGAATTTTTTTAAGGCAAAATAGGTAAATTTCCGATCCGATTGAACAACCTACATATATATACATATATAAAAATTAAATACCATGAATTTGGATTGATTACATCATATAACAAATTAACAAGCCATGAATTATAGCTTGTACAAATTAAACGTGCTATGCACAACACTTGAATGAGTAAAAATTGGTAAGTTCAACTTTGCCTTAGATTTTTTTCACCCCGACGATCAACTTTGCAGGAGAAAATGAGGGGTTTGTATTTTTTTTTTAATTTGAGGGTGTTAAGTGTTAATTTTTTATTTCGGGGTGCAAATTGCAGATTTTTTCTTAATTCGAGGGTGATAAGCGCTAATTTTATTTTTGGGGTGCAAAGTGCCAATTTTTGAAGTTTTAGGGGTGTAAAGTGCCAAAGATTTATAATTAAATTACCTACTTTGCCCTTGAGTTTTTGCTTGAAAATAAAAGAGGGTGCAAAGAGCTGTATTTTTCATATTTTGAGGGTGTAAAGTGCTAAATTTAAATTTCGAGGGTGCAAAATATCTATTTCCATGTTTAGGGGGTGCAAAGTGTAAAAAAACCCCACTTTGCACGACTACATGTAGCTACACCTATGCTTGTAATTCTTGTAACTCGTGTGTCTTTTGGGTAAATGAAACTAATAAAAATATTACTTCTTATGGGCCTACATAATACATTTTTTAGGCACCTCCTCACGGGAGCCCTAGGCTGCTAGACACCGGCCCAAGTTGCGTATAAGTCCTACTTTCTAATTAATATCATAAAAAGTGTCCTATGTTTTAAAAAGTGAATTAACAGTAAAATGGCCAATTTATAATAAAACTTATTGTGTTTGTTTTAAATTAATGAGCCCGTAACATGCACGCAATAAAATTAAATAGGAAGAAGACATCATATACAATGATGTAAATGTATATAACTTTTATTTATTAACACATATAAGGTTTAATTTTTGCACAATTCATTTAAGCAACAAATGGATTGGTTATATTTTCAATTTGAAAGGCGATTAATTTCACATTAATTGTTGAATTTAATTACACAAACATCTTACTATCTAAGAACCCTGGAATTAAGTTTTTTCAACATTTTCTTCATATCATATTATATAAATCTTGATTCGTGGTTAGGTGTTCCTCTAATTGATATGCGCCAATGTTATTTATTTATTTGATGTTAGGTAGGTGAATAAATATAAATTCACTACATTATTGATAACTTTGTGTAGCCTATATGCGAAATTATTTATTATTAGCGTTTCTTGTAATTTATTATTTATAGTAATTTGTGTAGCCTATATGCGAATTGCAATGATTCCTAGCGTTTCTTAGGATCAAAGACTTAAATCATTAGAACAAACCTAATAATGTTGTACGAAAAGAGCGATAAACATGTACCCTAACAAGAAACCATGTACTGGATTGTACCCTAACAAAGAAACCATGAATCCATATATCCTGACATGATAGGTAATTAACTTTATAATGATTCAAGTTAAGTCTTGGAGTTGAATTTAATTTATGCAAATCTAATTATTGATATCGTTCATATGTAGCAGGTAATGTTGCCAAGAAAAGGAAGCCTATAAAATGAAAAAAAAATAAAATAAAAAATTAAACAAGTTAAAAAGTTGCACAATCTCTCTCAATTAAGTTTAGTTTAATAATGAAAGCTGACAAACAATCAATCCATCTCCAAGGGAGCTCTTATATGTCAAATTATAAGAAAAATTATAAGATTTTCACAAAAAAGGTGCTCCAAGGGACATGCTATAATTTAAGGGTCATTTAAATTTTTAAGGTTAGACTCTCAAATTTGAGAGTCCCAAAGCCAAATGTATATTCTACTTTATGCAACAAAGTACAACATTATATTGTACTTTGTTGCAAAAATATTTAATGTAAGTTTTTATTAAAAAAAGTTTACGAATTTCGAAATATAATTCAGATTTATTTCATCTAAATTCATATTATTTTTCTGAAATAATTTTTTTAAATTTAATTTTTATTATTATATCAATAAATAATAAATTCTAAATATATATCATTATTATTTATATATAAATAATACTTAAAAGTAATTTGTTAAAAATATAAATGAATTGTTGGAGTGAAGTGTTGTGGTTATTTAAAAGTAGAATTTTAAAATATAAACGAGCTGTTGGAGTGCAGAGTAAAAAGTGGGAATGTATAATACTGTTCACCCCTTAAATTTTAAGATAAGAGGTCTGAATTTAAGAGTTCTGTTGGAGATGGTCATGTGTATAATAGGTTCGTTCAACGAGCTGAAGTAATCTTCGAGATATATACGGATGGGATTATTGCATTTTTTTGTCGTATTTATAGCTCGTTGACGTTTGTACTCTATAAGTATGTTTTTGTGCTGGCACATTTGGCGTAGCAACTTCAACATCGGTGACAATATTTATGCCAATTAAGGCCCAATTCTAAAATTGGTCCGAAATCTCCCACGTGTAGGTCTCAATGGCACCAAATTGCCACAAATTTTGAAGTTGTGGCACCAAATGTGCTAGCTCGAAAAGATACGGGATAGAAACGGTAGCGAGCTATAGTTCTGATAAAAGAAATACAAATCTATATTATAACATTATTTAACTAGTTTATTTTTTCACCTTTTATTGGATAAAAATACAATGTTACTTTGTTATCGTCTAGTTGTCATTTTATCACAACATATAAAATTTATCGAGTTTGTTATTAGAAAAAAAAATTTACCCCTCCAACCAAGACTCTAGTTTATTCCCAGTCAACAATGACATTATCAATCTTAATAAATAACATTAATCACATTTCATACTTAAGTAGATTAAAATAAATAAAAAAATCCAACAAGAAATAGACAAAGAAAAAGGAAAAAATAAAGGTTAGCCGCTAATTTGACTCTAATTCATTAAATTAAACCAATTTCTTCCTGAAAATGGAATTTCCTTTCTCTATACTTCGGTGATTAATAAGAATTTTTTTTTTATTTAAATGTTCTAAGATTTTTTTTTTTAATCTTTGGCATATTATTAATGGATTATATGGATCAATATGTACACCGATACACATTAATATGGGAATTATTGTATTTTTGGTACCACAACTGTTGGTCCCAAGTGGTCAGAAGAGGTTTAGAGGGGGGGGGGGGTGAATAAACCTCTTTAAAATTTTTCTCTAACTGTGAACAGACTAAGCTGATCAGAGTAGTAAGTTACAATTTTGTTCGCGAACAAATCTTTGAACAGGTTTGTTGACCACTCGTCTGATAGTTACTTAGCTGATTTTGTTAAAATCAGTTTTAATATTTAGAGTACTTGCAGCGGATTTTTAAAGTGTTTTTCACAAGTATTCCTAATAGTTTGAAAAATGTTTCCCCAGCTTTACAAACTCCTTTAAATTCTTTTTCAAACAGTTAAGTAAAGTGTTTTATGCAAACTTGAAATATGCAATTAAAAGTGCAAGTAAAAACACACAGAAATTTTATAGTGGTTATATGGATTTAAATCCTTTAGTCCACTCTTCCAAGTCACTTAGATCTTGGGTTATACTAGAAACACAAAGTAACCAGTACACTCTGCTTACGCCAATCAACAAATGAACAGGCCGTAAGTGCGCAGTAAGAAATCACAAAGAAATCCTACCCTCTGAAGTAATATCACTCACTAAGATGAATATCTACTTCTCACAACACTCTGTTTTACAAATTCACTCAGAAGATGTATTTAGCTTGGTTCTTCAACTCTGCTTTTCGTCAACAAATGACTAAGCTGATGAGTGAGCTGTTCTTGAGACTTAAGAGTTCTGCTTCGAAAATTCTCTCAAAAAAAGTGTTGTTCATGTTCTCTTCGTCTCTTTCAGCTATTTATACTTGAGGTTTGAAAAATGTCCGTTGAAGAGAGACCGGATTCAAATTCCTCGAGTACTGGTCCTTAAAATCTGCGAACGGCTCTTTTGCAGTCTGTCCGTACTATCAACAGTACTATTCTGCAGGCAGCATTAAATGCACCTAGCTGATGCGAAGCATTTCTTCAATCATTTGTCTTTAATAACCTTGTACTTCAGCATTTATTACTCCAAGGGGCATTTATTACCGTTGGGAAGACTTTATGATCCTTTCCACTTGGCTGACGAAAGTGCAAGTCTGATGGCGAACTAAGCTGATCTCAAACTTGAACCAATCTGATTTGAGTCGGCTGATCTTCATCAGTCTGATAGCTTTCCTTTAGCAGATCAGAAGTCTTGGACCTTGAAATTTTGACTCTTCTGATGTCTTCTTATACTTAGTCAAAATTCCTTCCAAAGGGATCATCAGCTAAGTTATTCCATACTTAGCGGATTTTGAAGTTTTGGAATGCATCAAAACCTCCCTTCTAATTTTCTTCAGTGTTCTTCATCTTCATCCTTATCCAACAATTTCCCCCTTTTTGATGATGACAAAACTTCAGCTAAGTACCTGTTAAATACCTAAACTAAAGATTGTAATCCTCAAAAATTTTCTGAGATAGAAAATCATATGTTGGAAAAACTTGACTTTTATTGATAATGCAAATATTACAAGTACAAGTTTTCTTTTTCAAATGAGATGTCTGAAGAATAGATAAGGTAAACTGATTACAAAAGATATTCATAAATTCTAACTATCAGCTCCTTCATCTGATCCTTCTAACACTTCTTCATACTCATAAGATGACTCTTCATCATCTTCTTCTTCATCACCAGCTTCGTCATCCAGGATAATGTTTGCTTTAGCATCATCCATCTTCTCTTTAAGTTGTTGTTCTTTGATTAGCTCCATCTTCTCTTTAAGTTGTTGTAATCCATCAGTGTTCTTGTACTTGGTAGTTTCTTCTTCAGTCTTTTCTTCTTCTTCTACCTTTCCAAGTTTTTCAGTCTTGTAAGTAGTGTCTTCAGTCTCCTTAGCTTCATCAGTAGCAGCGGCATTTTCCTTAGCTGATTCTTCCCTTTTATCTTCCCCCTTTTTGTCATCATCAAATTTGATGACATTAGAAGGTTCAGCAGCAGGGTTGAGAGCAACTGTAGAATCTTCATCTCCGCACATAAAGCTTTCAGATTCTGATTAACTACATCATGACTTGCAGTTAAGTGATAAAGAGTTGTGCTGATGTTGTCAGCCTGATAAATGAAGCAGTCAATATTCAGTTGCAATGTTGAGAGTTCAGTTTGTAAGTCTTTTCCAGCATTGGCGACCTCTTGCAACAGTCCAACATTGACAGCCTTCTCTTCTTCACTAACTCTGATGAAGGTTGCAGTCAAATCAGCTATCTTGTGCTCAGCTCGTTGTAAGGCAGCATGAAGGTGATTTACATCAGCCTTCACATCTTCCACGTTTCTGTTCATCTCATTTAGGCTTTGCACTAACTGCTTTGAGTAATCCTGAGGCACTGGGAAACTGTCAATCTCCTTCTTGATGATCTCTGCTGTTGATTCTTGTACAGTTTCTAGCTGAAGTTTGTTGGATTCTGCCAACTCTGCTTTTAGTTCAGTCTTCAGCTCCTCTTTTAACTTCATCAGCTGCTTGCCATGCTTCTCTTCCAGTTCCTTTACTGAATTTTCCATCAACATCTGGAAAGCTTCCATCAGTGATGAGTGTTCATCACCTGATGAAGCAGAAACAGCAGCTTCCTTTTCTTCAGTCTCCTGGTAGACAGGGACATCTTCCATCTCAGTCTCCTGATGATCTTCAGAATCCTTAGCTTTCCACTCAATGGCTAAGGACTTATCAACAGTCTTGGGTTCATCAGTGACATCATCATAGAACAGATTTGTGATAGTGCCATCATCATTGAAGCATGTTGTTTGTCTAATCTGCCTCACAATGATCCAAGTGTTGACAGGGGCATTGTTTCCCTTAGGCACTTCACTATATTCTTTCACTTCCTTGCCAAAAATTATTTGCTAAATACTTGGCAGCTCAGGCAAGTCACTTGAGCATCCCTGTTGATATCTTGACCTTTTTGCCCATCTCTTCAAGGCGGTCATAACAGCAAAGTTGATTGCCCTTTCTTCAACATTTTCGGACTTTCTTCTTCTATCAGGCAAGGTGTTCTTGATCTTTTTGGCCTCCTCTAATGCAAAATCTTTTGCATATTGATGCATGGCATCTCTGACATAGTGAGGATCCAAAGCCTTCTGAATGGAGTCTGACTTTAACCAATTTAGAACCCATTGTTCTTCATCAGCTAACTCCTTCAGGTTTTGAAGTTCTGCAATAGACTTGTTCATTCTGTTGTCTCTCCAACTGATGTATCTAGGCTTTTCTTGAGTGAACAGCGTCTTTAGCATGAGCTTCTGGTCATAGTATGCCAAGGACTTTTCAAACCTCTTGAAAAGCTCTTTGTCAGCATAGACTATTTCAAAAGCTTTTCTGACTTCAAATTTATCCTTTGACTTGACCTTTGCAGCAGGCATTTTGAGCTTTTTCTCTTTATCTTCAACATTGCCTTCGCCAATTTTAATGCCTCCTCCATGGACAGGTCCATAGGCATCACTTTTGCTCATTTCTAAGATCATTGCTATTTCAGCTTCCTCAGCAGCTTTTCTCTCTGCTTCAGACATCTTTCTCCTGGCTTCATCCTTAGCAGCCTGAGCCTTGCTTAGCTCAAGTGCTTTCTTCTCTTCCAACTCATCTTGTTTCCTCTGTTCAGCTTCTTCCGTTGCTTTCTTGTCAGCTTTAGAGATTTTCTTTCTCTTAAGCACTATCTTCCTTTTACCTTTGTCAGCTGGAGCATGGGCTGGACCAGCAGATGAGATTGGTGCAGCAGCAATAGGATGTATGATCATCACGTCTGGATCATCATGAGGTTGAGCAGCCTCAACTGTTGGTGTAGCTTGAGTAGTCTGTTGCTCATCAGCTTTGTTAGCAGCAGAGTCCTCAACAGATCCAACAGGCCTTTCAGCAGATGTAGGACTTTGTCTTACTAAGTTTTCTAACTCAGTAGCTTCTTCAATGAATGTCATCTGCTTCCTTGCAGACTTCTTTGATAAACCCTGAATGGGTCTTGAAGCAGCAGTGTCCTTTTGTTGACTTCTTGTCCTGTGAGAGACATTCCCAGCAGGCATTTCAGCAGAAGGAGTTCTGAAAGGTGATGCAGGTGAAGCAGTCCTGACATCAGCAGTGACTTGATCAATAATCTTCGTGGCCTGATCAGCAGCAGTCACTGACTCCATTTTCTTTGGAGCCTTCTCCTTAGGCTTATTAGCAGCCTTCTTCTTCTTTGTCTCAACAGCCAAGTCAGCTGTTTTGACTAATCTCTTAGGTCTTTTGGCAGGAACCTCATTTTGTTCCTCATCTTCAACTTCCTCAGGCTCACCAGCCTTCCTCTTCTGAACAGGCAAGTACTTAGCCATTGCCTTAGGCTTGTGAATCTCTTTACCATTCAGCATAGGACACCCCAGTTTGAACAGTAGGTAACTGAGCGTGATCCTGTGGTTGGTGTAAGGACCTTTGCCTTTCTTTACCTCCAGAAAATCAGCCAAGATGTACCAAATTATCATAGACCAGTTGACTTCTAGCGCATAATAAATGGCAGCCATTATGCTGAACCTTTTCATGGTAACAGTATCCAGTGAGAAAGTGCAGTTTTCTATCAGCTTCGACACCATATCAGCCATCCGCTGATATTCATCTCTCAGCTGTTTCTTCCTTATGTTTCCAGACAACACTTCTCCCTCTTTGGCGCAGATCGCCCAAAATTGTTGATGCTTGTCTTCCGTCAGTACAGTGACGTCATGTCGTCCACTGTTAGGAAGCCCAATGGTTTCATGAAGAACAGCTGGGGGTAATGGTGATAGATTTACCTCCCACTATAGCCTTAATCTCCAGTGTGTTGTAATCAGCTTTTGCTATATTGTAATACTCCATCACTTGATCAGTCCAGATCACTCCCTCATTGTACTCCATGAAGTTCACCAACGAAGCAGATTTGAACTTCTCTAGCAGTTCCTTCATCAAATTCGTACCAGATTGGTAGTATGATTCATAAACGAGGAACATACCTTCAGCGGCCATTGCAAATCTGTTGAAAGTGGAGAAAACGAGAAGAATTTAGCAGAAAAATTGCAAGTATTTTCTCTCAAGTATGCTTTGAATATTTAGGGTGCATAAAGAACTACACGGCTGATCAGATCTTGATTTATAGAGTTAGGGTATTTCGGTTTCCGTGATACCAGCTAACCGTTAGATCCGTTTCTTGTCAATGCTGATCGTGCGGCGTCAGTTACGACCTTTCACATTCAAATCGCATTAAATGAGGAGCGGGAATTTGTACCGCCTTTCTGTCACTTGTAAAAGCGTGTTTTGAAATAAAATGTTTTAAATAGTAAGCTTTTACACAAGCGATCAGATGAGTAAAATAAATACTTATCTGATGGACTATTGTCCTGAGGACACAGTTGTTATCAGTGAAAGCCAATAGCTGATAACCTTCCTCAGCTGTTTGTCAATCCAGCTAGATAATAAATCTTCATTCTTCAAGACTTTAATCTTCTGTTGAAAACATAACTTCAACTAACTGTCATCAACAAATTTCATCTTTTAATCAGAAGTACCGCTAGTCTTACACGTTCCCCATGACTTTAAGAATTCATAAGTTAACTAGTCTGTTGAGAGTTAATCCTTGAAGATAAGTAAGATGAGTAAGCTGTTGAACTCTAGTCTTCTGATGAGTTCCCCCTCAGCTTATGTATCCAATTTTAATAAAACTAGTTCAGCTCTTAGAGTTGAAAACCTTGTCTCACTTAGAGGTTTTGTGAAGATGTCAGCAATTTGATTTTCAGTAAACACATATTCTATCATGACATTTCCTTTCTCCACATGATCTCTAATGAAGTGATGCTTGATCTCAATATGTTTAGTCCTTGAGTGACTTGTAGTATTCTGAGTAAGTGAGATTGCACTTGTATTGTCACAGTAGATTGGTATTCCACTGATTTTGATATTGTAGTCTTATAGTTGATGCTTCAACCATAAGATTTGTGCACATCAAGCTCCAGCAGCTATGTACTCAGCTTCAGCAGTTGATATGGATACTGAAGTCTGTTTCTTACTCATCCATGAGATCAGACGACTACCTAAGAATTGATAGGCACCTGTTGTGCTTTTTCTATCAATCTTGCAGCCAGCAAGGTCAGAATCTGAATATCCAATAAGTTCAAATCCAGATTCCCTAGGGTACCACAATCCCAATTCTTGAGTGCCCTTAATATATTTCAATATTCTCTTGGCAGCTAAGAGATGAGATTCCTTAGGATTTGATTGAAATCTCGCACAAACCCCAACAGAGTACATGATATCAGGTCTGCTAGCTGTTAGATACAACAGTGACTCAATAATGCCTCTGTATTTGGTTATGTCCACTGATTTGCCATCTTCATCTTTATCCAAACGAAGACTTGTAGACATTGGAATAGTAGCAGTAGAGCTAGTTTCCATACCAAATTTCTTGAACAGATCCTTTGTGTATTTTGCTTGGCTGATGAATATTCCATCAGGCAACTGTCTAACTTAAAAACCAAGAAAATAATTAAGTTCTCCCATCATGCTCATTTCAAACTTGTTCTGCATCAGCTTTGAGATCTTATCACACATCTGTTGGTTAGTTGAACCGAAAATAATATCGTCCACATAAATTTGCACAAGCAAAATATGTTCTTCCCATTCAATAGTGAACAAGGTCTTGTCAACTTTCCCTTTGCGAAATCCTTTAATTAAAAGAAAATCAGATAAGGTATCATACCATGCTCTTGGAGCCTGTTTCAGTCCATAGAGGGCTTTCTTCAGACGATACACCTTGTCTCCTTCTTGATAGGCTTCAAATCCAGGTGGTTGTTCAACATAAACTTCTTCTTGCAATTCTCCATTGAGAAAAGCTGATTTCACATCCATCTGATAGACGGTGAAATTTTTGTGAGCAGCATAGGCAATAAAGAGTCTGATTGCCTCTAGTCTTGCTACTGGTGCAAACGTTTCATCAAAGTCAATGCCTTCTTATTGGCAGTAACCCTTGGCCACTAGTCTTGCTTTGTTTCAGGTGACTTCACCATCTTCATTCATCTTATTCCTGAATACCCACTTAGTGCCAATGACTCTTTGATGACTTGGTCTAAGAACTAAGTACCAGACTTCATTCCTTTCAAATTGATTCAACTTTTCTTGCATAGCTTCAATCCAGTTTGAATCACTAAGAGCTTCTTCAACTTGTTTGGGCTCAATTTGAGATAGAAAGCTGGCAAACATTGCATCACTTGCAGCAGCTCTCCTTGTCTTCACTTTATCCAAAGGATCACCAATCACCAGCTCTGGTGGGTGATTCTTGAGCCATCTGAGATCAGGTTGCAAATCATAATGTTGTCCTTTGTTTTGATCTTGCAACACTACAGTTGGAGATCCAGTAGTAGTCTGTTGAACTTCTCTTGTCTGTTGAACAGTCTCTGGTCTATCAACTGTTTGCAACTCGTCTGTTAGACAATCAGCTCTGTGATTTTGAACAGCATTTGAGTTATCAGCTGGGTTGAGATCAGGTAGTATGATGGGAACATATTCTTCATTCCTTCCAACATTCAACTTCTGTAAATCAGTAGACAGATCTTGATTAACATTTTGATTCTTTTCAGAAGATTGACTATGCTCATCAAATACTACATGAATGGATTATTCTATTAGTAATGTTCTTTTGTTAAAAACTCTATAAGCTTTACTAACAGCAGAGTATCCTACAAAAACAGCTTCATCAGCCTTTTCTGCAAATGCAGTAAGGTGATTTTTACCATTATTTAAAACATAGCATTTACAACCAAATATTTTAAAGTAATGAATGTTTGGCTTCCTGTTGTTCCAAACTTCATATGGAGTCTTGTTTTGGTGCTTGTTGATCATGCATCTGTTTTGGGTAAAACATGCTGTATTTGTTGCTTCTGCCCAAAATCTTTGTGGCAGCTTAGCTTCAGCTATCATGGTTCTGACAGCTTCCTTTAGTGTTCTGTTTCTCCTTTCAGCAACACCATTTTGTTGAGGGGTTCTAGCAGCTGAATACTCATGATGTATTCCTTTAATATTACAATACTCTTCAACAGTAGAGTTTGTAAACTCTGTCCCTCTATCTGATCTGATCTTTAATATTTTTATGCTTTTCTCATTCTGGATCAGTTCCATCAGATTAGTAAGATGTTCCTTGGTTTCACTTTTCTTCTTCATGAATATCACCCAAGTATATCTTGAATAGTCATCCACAACAGCTAGGCAGTATTTCTTTCCACCATTGCTGACTGGATCAATGGGTCCAAATAAGTCCATGTGTAGCAGCTCCAATATTCTTCCTGAAGATTGATGCTTCTTGCTTTGAACGATGACTTGATTTGTTTACCCTTCTGACAGGCGTCACAAAGCTTATCTTTGCTCATGATTGTTTTAGGAATCCCTTCTACCAAATCATTCTTTATCAATCTGTTGATGGTCTTGAAGTTTAAATGATTCATTCTTTTGTGCCACAGCCAACTTACTTCACTTGGTGTTGATGCCACCAAACAAACATTTGAATTCTTGTCAGCAGAACTCCAGTCGACTATGTAGATATTTCCTTGCCGTCTTCCAGATAAGATTACCTTCTTTGTACCAATCTGTTCAACATAGCACTTATCTCTTGAGAAGATAACTGAATATCCTTTGTCACAAAATTGACTTATGCTCAGCAGATTATATTTGAGGCCTTTGACATATGAGACGTCAGATATCTCTATGTTTCCTCTGATCAATTTTCCTTTAGCTTTAATCTTGCCTTCTTTGCTGTCCCCAAAAGTAACCTTTGGACCATCCACAGCAACTGCATCAGTCAGCTCATGTATGTTTCCACACATGTGTCTTGAACAGCCACTGTCCAAGTACCAGATTCTCTCTACTTTACTCCTACTCCTAATCCTAACCTACAAAACAAAATAAAATTGTTTTAGGTACCCTTATTGAGAGGGTCCTGAAGGATTAGTTCCACCTTTGACAACCCTAGATGATGAAGTCTTAGACTTCTTAGGTTTCTGAGTTTCAACAGGAGTATGAACAGCTTTGCCTTTACCACGTTCATCAGATTTGTCATATTGTTGATGATCATTATGATAAGGATAATGTTCATATGCAGAGTAAGATGCATGATAAGGATGATATGCATGCATTGGATGAGTTTGGGACGAAAATAAGATCCATATATTTTTGGGACGAAAATAAGATCCATATATTTTTCCTTTAGCTTTAATCTTGCCTTCTTTGCTGTCCCCAAAAGTAACCTTTGGACCATCCACAGCAACTGCATCAGTCAGCTCATGTATGTTTCCACACATGTGTCTTGAACAGCCACTGTCCAAGTACCAGATTCTCTCTACTTTACTCCTACTCCTAATCCTAACCTACAAAACAAAATAAAATTGTTTTAGGTACACTTATTGAGAGGGTCCTGAAGGATTAGTTCCACCTTTGACAACCCTAGATGATGAAGTCTTAGGCTTCTTAGGTTTCTGAGTTTCAACAGGAGTATGAACAGCTTTGCCTTTACCACGTTCATCAGATTTGTCATATTGTTGATGATCATTATGATAAGGATAATGTTCATATGCAGAGTAAGATGCATGATAAGGATGATATGCATGCATTGGATGAGCAGGGTAAGGTGCATAGTAAGTTGGAAATTGAGGTGCATGATACATAGGATGATATGCAGCAGGTTGCACATAATAAGACTCATCTCCATACCAAGCATTTTGATTTTTCTTGATTTTATGCTTCTTTGGTTTACTACTTGCTTGCTCATTAACAGACGACTTAGTTTTATCACTATTCTGATTAGTTTTAGCCTTATCAGAGGACTTCCTAGGACTCTTCTGTTTAGGCTTACTAGTCTGTTTTCCTACACTAGGCTCTTTGCTCTTTTTAGCCTTAGGAGTTTTCGTCTCCTTTAATACTTTCTCAGGTGAAGCAGGTCTAGCAGTTTGAACATACAGGATGACCTTACTATTGTCAGCAGATATAAATTTCTCAGTATGATTCAGTTCTTGCTTATCCTGTTCTAAAGGTGTCTTCTGTTTACTAGACATATGAGTGGATGCAACAGATGACTTCTCATGAGACTCAATGACTTTCTCAAGCTCAATGATTTTACCCTTATAGACTTCACATTCAGCTTTCAGAGATTCATGTTCTTGCTCAAGCTGTTTATATTCAGCTGATTCTCTTGGCCTTTCAGCTGAGAGTTTCAGTGAACTGTTTTGCTCTTTTAGCAATATCATCTCTTCCTTAAGCTTTTTATATGCTTCAGCAATAGTAGTATTGTTAAGCATAATTTGTTCAAATGAACTAAATAGTTCATTTTCAAGAGGAGTTACCTCACTATCCTCAGAGTCATCAGATTCCTTAGCCATCAGACAGAGAAGAGCAGGACTCTCTTCATCAGAGGACTCTTCATCAGAAGTGTCTGAATCTGAATCAGATGAGTAGACGGCAGCTGGCTTTTCTGCTTCTGCTACCATCGCCTTTGCTTTCTGATGCTTTCTTTCTTTTCTGATTCTCTTTTCTTCTTCCGTGTACTTCTCAGCTTTAGGATATGGGCAATCTCTGATGAAATGACCCAGTTTCCTGCAATTATAGCACATCATTTTGGATTTATAAGAATCCTTATCCTGAGAAGAAGAAGTAGGGTTAGAAGTAGAAGCATTGTTATATTTGTTCTTCATTTTCCGTCTGTAGAACTTTTTGAAGTTGTTCATCAGCAATGCAACGTCTCCAGCAGTGTACTCCTTTTTGTTGAGTAGTGTGGCTTCATCAGATGAGTCCACATCTTTGCTTTTGTGAGCTGGCCTTCTTGGATTTTCAGCAGCAACAAGTGCAGTTGTGGGACTTGAAGTTGAGGTTTCTTCAACACCCATTCTTGGCAGTTTATACTCATACGCCTTGAGTACGGAGAACAGCTCTGTAAGAGAAATCTTCCCCAGATCTCTTGATTCTTCCATGGCTGTCACCTTCATGTTGAACTTGGGAGGCAGGGCCTTCAGAACTCTGACGGTGATCTCCTTGTCAGTGAAGGTCTTTCCCAGCTTTAGAACTTCATTTAGGGTTCTGGTGAATCTAGTGTCCATCTGATCAATAGTTTCTCCAGATTTCTTCTTGAAGTTATCCAGCTTCTCCAAGGCAACACTGAGCAGATGCTCTTTGATGGCGTCGTTTCCTTCGCTCATGTCACGAACCTTATCCCACATCTCCTTTGCAGTTTTGCAATGTTTGACTTTATCAAACCGGTCATTATCCAGGGCTTTGGTCATGATGAAACGGCCAACTTTATCCAGATTGAACAGCTTTATTTCTTCGGCTGTCATCTCTGTTAGATCTTTTTCCACCACTAGTTCAGCTTCATCAACTATAATAGTCTTGGTGAATTTGAATGGACCTTTGATGATACATGTATACATGTTATCATTATAAGCAGCAAGGAAAATCTCCATTCTGATTTTCCAATCTTCAAACGACATACCAGCAATGTGGGGAACATGGCTGATACAGTCCATTTTTCAAAAAGATGCTCTTTTGAAAAGTTATGAAAACCTTTGAAAAACACTTGGATCAAGCTCGTTGATCAGGCAGCTGATTCAAATGAACCACTTGCTCTGATACCACTTGTTGGTCCCAAGTGGTCAGAAGAGGTTTAGAGGGGGGTGGGGGTGAATAAACCTCTTTAAAATTTTCTTTCAATTTTAACTTTAAAACTTTTCTCTAACTGTGAACAGACTAAGCTGATCAGAGTAGTAAGTTACAATTTTGTTCGCGAACAAATCTTTGAACAGGTTTGTTGACCACTCGTCTGATAGTTACTTAGCTGATTTTGTTAAAATCAGTTTTAATATTTAGAGTATTTGCAGCGGATTTTTAAAGTGTTTTTCACAAGTATTCCTAATAGTTTGAAAAATGTTTCCCCAGCTTTACAAACTCCTTTAAATTCTTTTTCAAACAGTTAAGTAAAGTGTTTTATGCAAACTTGAAATATGCAATTAAAAGTGCAAGTAAAAACACACAGAATTTTTATAGTGGTTATATGGATTTAAATCCTTTAGTCCACTCTTCCAAGTCACTTAGATCTTGGGTTATACTAGAAACACAAAGTAACCAGTACACTCTGCTTACGCCAATCAACAAATGAACAGGCCGTAAGTGCGCAGTAAGAAATCACAAAGAAATCCTACCCTCTGAAGTAATATCACTCACTAAGATGAATATCTACTTCTCACAACACTCTGTTTTACAAATTCACTCAGAAGATGTATTTAGCTTGGTTCTTCAACTCTGCTTTTCGTCAACAAATGACTAAGCTGATGAGTGAGCTGTTCTTGAGACTTAAGAGTTCTGCTTCGAAAATTCTCTCAGAAAAAGTGTTGTTCATGTTCTCTTCGTCTCTTTCAGCTATTTATACTTGAGGTTTGAAAAATGTCCGTTGAAGAGAGACCGGATTCAAATTCCTCGAGTACTGGTCCTTAAAATCTGCGAACGGCTCTTTTGCAGTCTGTCCGTACTATCAACAGTACTATTCTGCAGGCAGCATTAAATGCACCTAGCTGATGCGAAGCATTTCTTCAATCATTTGTCTTTAATAACCTTGTACTTCAGCATTTATTACTCCAAGGGGCATTTATTACCGTTGGGAAGACTTTATGATCCTTTCCACTTGGCTGACGAAAGTGCAAGTCTGATGGCGAACTAAGCTGATCTCAAACTTGAACCAATCTGATTTGAGTCGGCTGATCTTCATCAGTCTGATAGCTTTCCTTTAGCAGATCAGAAGTCTTGGACCTTGAAATTTTGACTCTTCTGATGTCTTCTTATACTTAGTCAAAATTCCTTCCAAAGGGATCATCAGCTAAGTTATTCCATACTTAGCGGATTTTGAAGTTTTGGAATGCATCAAAACCTCCCTTCTAATTTTCTTCAGTGTTCTTCATCTTCATCCTTATCCAACAACAACTATAGCTTGATGGTCTTTCTATCCAGTATCTTTCCAGTCTAGCACAATTGGTTCCACAACTTCAACATCGATGACAGCTTTGATGCTAATTGAGGCTCAATTTCAAAATTTTCCCAAAATCCCCCAAGCGTGGCTTCCGTGACATGAAAATTGCCTCGTACGTAGGGTATTTCGGGCCAATTTTGGGATTGAGCCTCAATTGGCACCAAAATTGCAACTGATGTTAAAGTTGTGATATCAAATATATCAGCCCGAAAAGATACGGGGTAGAAATCCCAGTGAGTTGTAGTTGTGGCATAAAAAATGCAATAATCCTATATAGAATACACATTTCTTTCCAAGGTTTTGAATGTCATATTTTTTGGCGATCTAATTCCTTGAAATCAAGTAATATTATTGGGTAGATTTTTTGAATATTGGGAAAGAAAATATATTTCTACAAACTAGGAATCTTGCTATCAAAATTTGGGAATGCTAAACCCAACTTTTTTATGGTATTATGATTTCATTCCTGGGGGATTTATTAATAAAAATAAAAGAGAAATTATTACCCATATATTCTTTCTTATGATAGTTTTATTGTCTTCCTACACAATACATACTTTCTCTCCCATAGCCATTGTTTTCTTATTTCTTGCGTTCTTCTTCTTCTCGAACTACTTAAATCATATATTCAATTCTCACGTTCATTTACCTACTAGTTGAATCTATTTAAATGTGAATTGATTTGAATATATGCATATAGTTTATACGCCATATTCATGGGCCTAGCTCAAAGCTTTTGCTTCATACACATCATTTTTAAATTGTAAGCTTAATTTTATTTTTTCTTTTGAAAATGTTATCTTATTTATAAGTATTAGCGCACACTATGTTGGATAAGGATGAAGATGAAAAGCACTGAAGTCAATTAGTAAAGGGAGGTTTTGATGATTTCCAAAACTTCAAATCTGCTAAGTAAAAGTTAACTTAGCTGATATCCCTTGGAAGAATTTTTGACCAAGTAAGAAGACATCAGACGGGTCAAACATTCAAGGTCCAGAAGACTACTGATCTGCTGAAGGAAAGAAATCAGACTGATGAAGATCAGCCGACCCAAATCAGATTTGTTCAAGTTTGGGATCAGCTCTGTACATCATCAGACTTGCACTTTCGATCAGTCAAGTGGAAAGGATCAGGAAGTCATCCCAACGGTAATAAATGCCCCTGGAAGTAATAAATGCTGAAGTACAAGGTTATTAAAGACAAATGATTGAAGAAAGACCTCGTATCAGCTTGGTGCATTTAATGCTGCCTGACAGAAATCAAGAAATTTGAATTGTGTCTCTCTTCAACGGACATAATTCAAAGAGTGACTATAAATAGCTGAAGAGACGAAGAAAGCTACACACACAACATCTGAGAGATCGAACTCGAAGCAAATATTTTCTAAGTCTCAAAAGTTCAAGAATAGCTCACTCGTCTACTGAAAGTCATTTGTTGACAGAAGCCATTGAAGTTCAAGAAAACATTTTCTGAGTGAATCTGTGAGAGAAAAGAGTTGTGAGGAGTTCTTATCCGTCTTTGTGAGTGATAAGTCTCTGTAGAATAGGTCATCTTTATGATTTCCTATTGCGAGCTTACGGCCAGATTCATTTGTTGTTTTGGCGTAAGTGGAGTATATTGTAAACTGTGTGTTTATAGTATAACTCAATATCTAAGTGACTTAGAAGAGTGGACTAAAAGATTTCAATCCATATAACCACTATAAAAATTCTGGTGTTTACTTTTGCATAAGTCTTTCTGCATATTTTCAGATCTGCATTAAAACACTTTATAAACTGTTTGAAAATTAAATTAAAGGAGTTTACAAAACTGGGGAAACAATTTTCAGACTGCTAAGTTTACTTGTGAAAAACACTTTGAAAATCCGCTGCAAGTACTCTAGTATTAAAACTGATTTTAACAAAAATCAGCTAAGTGATTATCAGATAAGTGGTCAACAAAGTTGTTCAATGATTTGTTCGCGATCAGCCTTGTAAAATTACTGTTCGGTAACAGCTTAGTCTGTTTAAGTTTGAACAACAGTTTTAAAGTTTAAAATTTAAAGAAAAGTTTTAGAGGTCTATTCACCCCCCCAGACCTCATCTGACCACTTGGGACCAACACACTATAATTTCTTGTGATAGTTATATTATTGAATTATTTTGAAATGTATATATATATATATATATATATATATATATATATATATATATATATATATATATATATATACTCCTTTCATATTGATTTCTTTTCTGTTTTTTTAATTTTTACTATACATTAGTTATATTATATGATATAATATATAAATTATTAATTAATATGTCATACGTATTTTTTTTAAATCAATATATTATTAATAATACCATACAAGAAATGCCGCATCTTCATAGTTTATTTAAAACATATGGGGATACTTTTGTAAATTTTTTAAATATGTAATCTATTCCTTGCCATTTTCAAAATTTTGAAAAGAAATTTGATTAATTTCCTTGGTACGATTCCAAGTGGTACCCAAACATTATAATCGAATTATATTTTATTAAATAGATTACTAAATTCAAATACCCAGAATCAGATTTCAGTTACGTCAGAAAAACGGGTCCTAAGAAGCCCCCCAATTTTATCTTAAATTGATTTTTTTAATGTTACTAGATTTTAAATTGTTTAGAGCATCTCTCATCCACTTCCAAATCTCAAAATGGGGAGATTTGGAGGTGAAACCACTCTCCCACCTACCTCCAAATTTGATGAATATGGGAAGGGACTAAAATGCAAACATAAAATACGGAATTTTAAACAGTGATTTGGAAGCTTCTCCAAATCGCTATTCATCACTTTTTGTATATTTATTTGTGTCCCAAAATATTCTATTTTTTAATTTTGTTAATCACTTTTAATTCATTTATTTAATTGATCATTTCTATTTTCTTTAAATTAATAATAAAAACATGAATGCTTGATATACATATTTTTAATAGGTTAGAATATTATTTGTAATAAATATTTATTACCTAATTTTCTTATGTAATTTAAAAGAATAGTTCAGTGTATTTTTGTTAGTCAAGTACAAAAATATCCAACCATGTTGGGAAGACTTCAAATGGTCAAGTCTGTAGCAAACCTCCAACCATAATTGCAAGTCAATTCCAGTTCATGGTGGCCTCGTGGGTGGTCCTATTTAGGAGTACAATTAAATTAAATTATTCGATACTCGATTTGAATTTATATAATTAACAATAGTTTGAGTTCAATTTATTATACAATTCAAACAAATTTAAACAAAAATTTTCATTTAATAACTTTTGAAGCTATGTTCGAGCTCAACTTGATAAACTAAAATTTGAAAATCCAAATGTAAAAACATCAAAAACAATACTTGAACACGTTTTGTTAAGAAATCAAAACCAAACTCAAATACAATTTCAGACTCAATACTAAAATTCATACTAAACTTTGAACAATTTGACGTTTGATAATACTCTTCTCGCGTGTGCTCCTAGTTCTACCTATATCATAATCTATACTACTACTAAAAGTGTGAATATTTTAAGTTTTTTTTTTTGTGAAGACAAAAATGCCCTTATTCAAGTTGTTAAGTATTTAATAAAATATAATTAGAGATGAATTTTCCTTAAATTTTCTCATCAAAAATTTGATAGGAAAATATTTGAAGGAAATTTGTAACTTCCTTTCCTCCTAACCAAGCACCACGAATATGGAAGAAAAACAAAAGCATATCAAATTAGAGAGACAAAATGCATATTTAGTCACCCAAGTTTAACTCTAAACACACAATGGTACACTTTTAGGAATAAAATATATAGTCATTCAAGTTAAAATTAATAGCATCATTCATCACCAACTCTATGGCATTTGACGGACAAATAACAGAGTATCATCACGAAACAGGACCAAATGATAAGGTAAGTGAAATAATTTGAGATATACTTAAAGTAATTGAAGATGTATACTTATTTGAGTTGAAAATTCAGTAAATACAGGTGAAATAATGAAAATACAAGTGAAATTAGCGAAAAAAATGGATGACATCTTTGAATCGATGAAATTAAATAAAAAATAATGATGTAAAAACCGCGTAAAATCATTGAAAAAAAGGCTAAAGTCGGTGAAAACATGCGAAAATTGGTTAAAATGATACAAATGAGTAAAATCAATAAAATGAAAAAAGTTGAACCAACAAAAACAAAGTCAAACCATTAGAAAAATAGTTTAAACCCAAAAAACTAAAGAAACCGATGAAAATACCCATGATGAAGTTAATAAATTGAATAACATTCATTATTATTATTGTGATATTTTATGACATAATGGTGTTAATTTTACTCTGATTTACATCAAAATACCACTAAATTAAATAGACGCGTACAACATATATATGTGCACTTTAAACCGGTGAAAAAAATGCATGTGAAATCCTAAATACATTTTAAATCGATAAAAAAAATGGGGTAAAATTTGTGAAAATGGATAAAATCTGGTAAAATCGGTTAAAATAAACGGGTTAAAATATGTGAAATCGATGAAAATTAATTCGAATGAAATTTCTAAGGAAAATGATGAAACCAGTGAAATCCAATCAAATTGGGTAAATCCGGTGAAAAAAAGGGTAAAATGGTCAAAAACGTAAAGTTGGTAAGAATATATATTTTTTTAATAAATAAAAAAATCAGGTGAATAACATGTGGAATTAGTTTAAAAACATGAAAAAAGGTTAAAACAGGTTAAAATGGAAAACAGTTAAAAATGAGTTTAATTGGTGAAATCGGTAGAAAAATGGTTTAAACTGAAGAAATAAAGCAAAAGAAATCGACCAAAAATGAGAAACAATGAAAAATATTATAACCGATAAAAAAAAGGGATAAACTGCTAAAATAAAATAAACCGGTAAAAAAAAGTTTAAATAGTGAGAACATATGAATCGATGAAAGTTTGGGTAAAATTTGTGAAGAAACGGATAAAATCAGTCAAAAAAACTTGAAATCAGTGAAAACATGTTTAATTAATGAAAAATGTAGGTGAATAATATATGAAATAAGTAAAATAGGTGAAATTAAGTTAAACTTTAACCAACGAAAACGAGGTGGAATCGGAAGAAAATTATTTAAATTGGAAAAAAGATCGACGAAAAAGGGAAAAACAATGAAAAATGTTATAATCGATAAAAAAAAAATAACATATGAATCGATGAAACTTCGGGTGAAATTGGTAAACATTAGTGGAGTTGGTTAAAAAACTGGTTAAACCAGTAAGAAAAAATGTTTGTGAAATAGATGAAAGCTCGGGTGAAATTTATGAAGAAACGGATGAAGCATATGTCATCGGTGAATAACGGATGAACTTGACATGAAAAATATTATGATGGAATGAACTAAATAATGTTCTTATGATCTTATTTTATAATCAATTTTATAAGATGTAAAATCAGTCTTATTTTATAATTTATTAGAACTATTCAAAGTCATCATTTTTTTTATAAACCAATAATAATTAACAAAAATAAATTTCTTAAAAAATAAATTGATCAGTCATAAATAAATGATATTCTATGACATTAAAATAACTAATTTTACTTTAATTTACAAAAAATACACATGAAATTAAAATTAGACACGTACAACGTACGTGCACTTTTCTAGTACTTAATAAATTTTCAAAATTCTATTTTAAATTTGATTTGGAATAATTTATCCAATCAAAAATCAATTATATTGCACTTATTTTGTGATTATAAATTCTCTTACTATCTTATTCAATCAAAAAATAAGTTTACGGTTTTTGTAAAATGAATTTATAGAATTCAACCAAACCCGATTCGAAAAGGAAATTACCCTTTAATTCTCTTGGCATTTCGTTAGGGAACTTTGCACTTGACATCAAGGTTTAGGGCATGTTTGTTTGGCATTTCTAAAAAAAAGAATATGTTTGGAAAATGTCAAACAAACAAGTTTTTTATTTTTGAAATAAATTTTTCATTTCTCAATTTTCTCAATCTACTCTCTCAAAAGTCAAATAAACAACAATTTTCTTATCGCTGAACAAAACCTACATAAACTCTACTCTGATTTGACATAAAGTAACCTCTCTTACACAATTTGTCTCACATAACAAACATGATTTGACATAAAATTATACATCTTAAACATACAACATAACTCTTCCAAACAAACTACACCTACTTTATTTTTCAAACCGCGCACTCAAAACCCAAACAAACAACAGTATGCAAATCGAGATTATTTCACAAACCTCCACTACTCTCCCAAACTACTTTCCAAACACCAAAAAAACATGCCCTTAGATTTGACATAGAGTCTTACACATCTTACAACTACAACCTAACTCTTGAAAGTGGGCCGGTGGTACCTTTATGATCTCTAATATTCAAAGACTCGGCCATCTAGATTACATGTAAGGTAGGGAACCCAATTTATGATCTCTAATATTCAAAGACTCGGCCATCTAGATTACATGTAATGTAGGGAACCCAATTTATGATCTCTAATATTCAAAGACTCGGCCATCTAGATTACATGTAAGGTAGGGAACCCAATTTATTTTCTTAGCTCTTAATAAAGCCAATTCATTTTCCTAGTTCTCAATAAACCCAGTTCACTTCTCTTCTAAATTTCCCAAAGTTAACATAAAATGGGAAAATTGGCTACATCAAGTTGGAATTTATTGGGGGCACTTTACCTCATAATCACACAAATATGGCTCGTTTCTTCTTTAAACATGTCCATCGATGAATCCTCTCTTCTAGCCCTCAAAGCCAAAATAACTAATGACCCAAACAAAATTATGGTTAACAACTGGACAAAAGGAAGCTCTTTTTGTACTTGGATTGGAGTCACCTGCAGTCGAAGGCGTCCTAGGGTCTCGGGTTTGAATCTTTTCAATATGGGTTTACAAGGCACAATTGCAAATGAAATCGGCAACCTCGCTTTTCTAAAACACTTAAACATGAGTAACAATAGCTTCATCGGTCAAATCCCTTATGAAATCGGAAATCTGAGAAGACTACGTGAAATAAGAATTATGTATAATCAACTTAATGGTCAAATACCTTTGAGTATTGGATTATTAAACAATCTTGAAATGTTGTCTCTTCGGGAAAATAATCTGATTGGGAATATTCCATGGAGCATATTCAACCTTTCTTCTTTGCTAGTAATTGATCTTTACAAAAACCAGCTCTCCGGTACTCTTCCCCCAAGCATTTGCCATCAATTACCAAAGCTGAAATTTTTATACCTTTCGAATAATCAATTAGGTGGGAATATTCCGTCGAGTTTAACCACATGTGCGGAGCTAAATGGAGTTTATTTGAGTTACAACAATTTCACTGGAAACATTCCAACGCAGATTGGAAACTTGTCACGGCTCCAGTATCTTTCTTTAGAAGCAAATCATTTGACAGGTAAAATTTCATGATCTCAAATATCCATAATCAATGAATTATTACATGTGGACTTAGGAGTGGCAAATGGATCAACCAAACCAAATTTGGATTGAATCCTTGCTATTCAGACCTCAAATGGATCGGATCATAAGTGGATCCAATATTATTACTTAATTATTAGAAGCTAATTTAAGAGAGTTGTAATTTCTTATCCTCATTTTTGCCATTCAATGTGCTGTAGTAGGAGTTTAGAGACTGAATTTTAATACTCAAATTGAGAGACACATGTTAACTATATGCCTAATTATACTTCATGAGTTCATTTTTTGTCTAGTTCGTCCAATAGATATGATATATAACCATTTTTATTTTCATACATACATATGTATATATATATATATGTATGTATGTATATATGTATTTATGTATGAAAATAAAATATATATATATATCATATCGTAATAATAAACATTAACTATATACATACATTACATCTATTCTTGTTGTTTTAAAATTGTGTTAACTAAGATCATGAAGTCATAAAAAGAAATACTCCCTCTGTTCAAAATTATTTGTCGTTGTACATGTTTTCACGTATTTTAAGGTAAATAATAAATAGCCTCAATTTTAGGGAAAGAATAAATTATATATCTAAAATATCCTTATTCTTTATTTATCTCAGTAAATATTTACACATTATTCAAGTTTTACACACTATCTCTCTTAAGGGCAAATGTAAAAATATGTAAATAATATTGTATTGAAATCCTAAAGCAAGTATTAAAATTCGGGACAGAGGGAGTATGAAGTCCATGAAAGATATTCCAAATAAATTTTGACACTACCTTATTTTCATTGATAGATTTTGACCTGTGATATTCTTTATAGGTACTATACCTAGCTCAGTCACCAATATGTCACATTTGGAGACATTCGACCTGTTTTCGAATAGTTTTCATGGGAAAGTTCCTTCAGAGATGGGACGTCTATCCAACTTAACAAAGTTAAACCTTGCGGGAAATAAGTTAGATGGGGACGTACCACAATCCATTTTCAATCTCTCGAAACTACAAGAGCTTGATCTTATAGATAATGAACTATCTGGCAATCTTCCATTCTCCATTGGCAAAGGGCTTCCACGTCTTTCATGCCTCCATCTTGGGGTCAATCGGTTTAGTGGGAGGATTCCTGAATCCATCTCAAATCTCTCAAAACTCAGTCGCCTTGAAATTGGACAAAACTTGTTAAGTGGACACATACCAATTACTCTTGGGAACTTACAAGAACTCCAATATCTAAGATTGGATGAAAATCAATTCACTAATGATCTATCAACGCCTGAACAAGATTTTCTTACTCCGTTGACAAAGTGCAACTTGAGCAGCTGCAACTTGTTGTGGTTAGGACTTGGAGGTAATTACTTGAATGGAGTAATTCCAGAGAGTTTGGGGAAGTTAAGGAGCTTGCAGAGATTAGATATCTATAACAATAAGCTACAGGGCTCCATTCCCCTTAGCTTTTGTGATCTGAAAGAATTGTTTTATCTAAATTTATCAAGAAATAAGTTGTATGGGCAGCTACCAAGCTGTTTAGGAGACCTTATTTCATTGCGAGAAATATATTTGGAGGACAACGCTTTCAATTCCATTCCAACAAACTTCTGGTCCAATAAACTCATTCAGAAGATAGATTTGAATAACAACGTATTTGCCGGTCCCATCCCTCCAGAAATTGGTAATATGAAGAGTGCGATGAAGATAAGTTTATCTAAGAACCAATTTTCTGGCGGCATTCCAAGTTCTATCGAGGAACTTCAGCATTTAACTTATCTTGATTTATCAAATAACAAGTTAGATTGCCAAATAACTCAATCTTTTGATTCCTTGAAGGAATTGGAACATTTAGACATATCTCACAATAATATCTCTGGTTCAATTCCACCATCATTTGAAAACCTTGCAAATCTTAGGTACTTCAATGTTTCGTTCAATAAGCTTAGTGGGGAAATTCCAGATGGAGGTCCATTCAGAAACTTCGCAGCAGATTTCTTCATAGACAACAAAGGCTTATGTGGAGCTTCTCGATTCAAAGTTAAGGTTTGTAAAAATAATAAGCACAAGCTATTAGTAAACAACAGAGTTTTAAGATATACACTTCCATCAATAGCCATAGTAATTGTTGCAATCACTATTGTATTCATATTTACGATGCATCGAAGGGCAACACCATCATTGTCACCATTGTTAAAGACGCCTCTTCACTTAGCACATGAAAGGATCTCATATTCAGAAATCGTTCGTGCCACGAGCAACTTTGATGAGGAAAATTTGATAGGGAGGGGCGGCCTTGCCTTGGTTTACAAGGGGGTGTTTTTTGATAAGTCTATTGCTGCTGTTAAGGTTTTCAATTTAGACGTGCAAAGTGCATTTAAGAGTTTTGACACAGAGTGCGAGATAATGCGCAATATTCGTCACAAAAATCTTGTGAAGGTTATCACTAGTTGCTCTAACTTAGACTTTAGGGCTTTGGTGATGGAATATATGCCTAATGGGAATCTTGAAAAGTGGCTCCACTCTCCCAGTTCCCGTTCAAATATTGGTCAAAGATTGGGGATAATGATAGATGTAGCATCTGCACTAGAGTACCTACATCAAGGTTGTTCATCTCCAATTGTCCATTGTGACATAAAACCCAACAACATCCTCTTAGATGAAGATATGATTGCACGTGTAAGTGACTTTGGCATTTCCAAGCTATTGATGGAAGACCAGGTGACGCCTCAAACCATGACATTGGGTACCATCGGATACATGGCACCAGGTAAGTTATTCGCTCTAGTTATATCAATATACAAGTACAATTTATGTTCTTTGAATATAGTTTTAGTGAAAGCGTCTCAATTTTGCTCAATTAACTTAGTCCCTTTCAACAACCATTCATGTATCTTCTATATTGATCACATTTTCCAATTTTGTAGAGTACGGATCAGCAGGATTAGTCACGACAATGGTGGATGCTTATAGCTTTGGGATTTTATTGATGGAAATGTTTACAAGGAAAAGCCTGACAAATGAGATGTTTTCTGGAGAATTAACTATGAGAAGATGGGCGTCTGAATCATTTCCCAATTATATAATGCAGATAATTGATGCTGAGTTATTGAAAGAAGACGAAAGAACCATCAGTCTTACACATCAGAAGAGTTTGACGTCTATTATTGGACTAGCTCTAGAATGCACTGCAGATGTACCTGAGGAGAGACTTGATATGAAAGTTGTTCTAAAAAGGCTGAAAGTTATCAAAACTGAACTCACAAAGGGATGAGGTCATAACTAATGGCAACTAAAAATGAAAAGTGTCTTTTTGTTGTATACACGGTTTTTCTATTCTACTCATATCATGTAGTATAATTTTTAGCTGCACTGGCCATCTTTGGTTCCTATATGGCACACTTAATAATGTTTTCTTCATTCTTAAAATCAACTCATGATTTGACATTATAATATTGATACCTAAAGTTCATTGGAAACTCAAATTGGTCGCATTCAACTAGGCTCATAATTAACATGAGTTTGTTTTTTTTTGGCAAATTAACTCCACGTGATATATATAATGGACAATTTACCTTCCTGTGAAATAAAAATACGTAATTTAACTTCCTATGAACTGAAATAATGAGCAATTTGCCTCCCCATAAAATAAAATAATGAGCAATTAACCTCCCGTGATATGAATAATCACAGGGAGTTAAATTGCCTATTTAGAATTTCACAGGAAGATATTTTACCTTTTTATTTATCACAAGGAGTTAAACTGCCTATTTAAACAACACAATAAGTTAATTTGCTATTCAATCTTAACATAATGTTGTACTACTAATTTGTCCCTCCCCTGAAAGTGATATGAACAAATCAGAGGACCTATTAAAAATTTGAATCTACTTTATTCACACAAATGAATAGATTATTGTATATTAAAGCAAGCAATTAAATAAGTAACTCGAGATAACAACTCGATAATAATAAATTTTTAGAACTATATCAATATGAAAGATTTTCGAAGTATTTCATAACACTTAGCAATAATTAACGAAAGATTCGCTCCACACAATTCAAGTTTTTTTTGATTTATGAAATATGAGGGAGCTACAGATAATCAAAAGCACTCGTAAATTATTGAGTGAATTTTTAAAATGGCCTTTTGAAAAGTTTAATTTGGAAAACTGACATTCACCAAAATCTGGTCTGACATCTTATTTTTTCAGTTTGCATTTTAGTACCCTTAATTCTAGTTATGGTTCGTTACTTGGCTCTGATACCAAAAATTGGTCAGAGGCAGTGGATATTTGTTCTTGGGGATGATTACATATTATACATGAATTTCTTGCTTCTTTTATTCTTTTTTCTATAATTTCTTTATTCATTTTATACATTTTAGTACTGATAGATGTTGTTCCTAAATATTCTAATATTACTTTGTAATGTTTAATTAAATTTGATATTTTTTTGCACTTATTTTCAAGATTATTATTCATAATTTTTCTTTTAAAAATTTGCTTAAATCTGATACTTCTTTTTCCAATTTTGTATATTCATTTTTCTCTTTCATAGACTTTCTAGGTTTTTCTAGTAATAATTGTTTTACATAAGGTTGTCTGAATGGGACTAATTTTCTAGTTTGATTACTAAGTTCTCCTAATGTTATTTCTCTCATAGGTAATTTGTTTATTTGAGTTATTCCTTCAAACAATTTGTCTAAATAAATTAGTTCCTGATCTAAAAATTTTAACTATGATGATTGTTTGTTAATGCATATTCAATCATATATGTTAAACTAAATGGTTGATCTCCTTCTTCAGTTAATTCTTTTCGAGCGAATTTATATCCTAAACAAATACTATTATCTAAATTCTTTGTTGATAATTTAATTCCTAAATTATATTTTAAAGTTCTATAAGTCAAATTTCCCATTGTTATTCCTCAGACTGAATCTTTAGTTTCTTTAATTTATCGGTCATAATTTATTAAAGTTATTGGCGAACTAATTCTTTCTTCAAAAGTAGATTTAATTAATATTTGTAATGTAGTAATTTGTTATGTATCCAATTTTGTCTCTATCTTCTTTATTATGAATTTTTTGTATTCTAGATGATATTTGTTCAGTGTGTATTAAGGGAATTACAATAGTTTCTCTAGAATTCTTTATGTCTATTGGTATAAAATTAAAAGAGCAAAATTCAATTTAAAGGAAGGACAACATTTTAGTAATTGATTGGGCTGAATACATTCAAAATGTTTCTTCTTTTTTATAATATATGTATCTGTTGGTCCATTTTGCAGCAAATAGAGCTAGAGATGAGTTTTTGGAGCCGCTTATGGTTTTGTGAAGATCCTCTATACCACTATTAGTGTACCACACTTGTGTACCACTAATAAGTAATTGCCACATGCACATGTGATAATTATGTACATGTGGCAATTACTTATTAGTGGTACACAAATGTGGTACACTTATAATGGTATAGAGGATCTTGAGCCCTTATGGTTTCCCCGTGGATCAATTATGAGTTTTTTTTCAAGGACGTCATGGGAAGAGTTTTTTGCATTTTGCACTCTTGAAACATGGTAAATAGGCACTTTGCACCCTCAAAACATAATGTTGGTCCCAAGTGGTCAGGTGAGGTCTAGGAGGGGGGGGGAAGAGGTGAATAGACCTCTAAAAATTTTAATCAAATTTTAACTTTAAAACTGTTGCTCAAACTTAAACAGACTAAGCTGATACAGAACAGTAAGTTTACAAGGCTGATCGCAAACAAATATTTGAACAGTTTTGCTGACCACTAATCTGATAGTTACTTAGCTGATTTTTGTCAAAATCAGTTTTAATACCAGAATACTTGCAGTGGATTTATAAAGTGTTTTTCACAAGTAAACTTAGTAGTTTGAAAGATTTAATCCCCAGTTTTATAAAAACTCCTTTAAATCCTTTTCAAGCAGTTAATCAAGTGTTTTATGCAGATATGAAAATATGCAAGTAAAAGCAATGTAAAAACATAAGAATGTTTATAGTGGTTATATGGATTTAAATATCCTTTAGTCCACTCTTCCAAGTCACACAGATCTTGGGTTATACTAAGAACACAAAGTAATTAGTACACTCTGCTTGCGTCGAACAACAAATGAAACGACCACAAGTGCGCAATAGGAAATCACAAAGAAACTCCTATTCTCTGAAGTAATATCACTCACTAAGATGGATATCTACTCCTCACAACTCTTTTCTCTTACAGATTCACTCAGAAAATGTTTTCTTGAACTTCAACGGCTTCTGTCAACAAATGACTTTCAGCAGACGAGTGAGCTGTTCTTGAGCTTTTGAGACTTAGAAAATATTTTGCTTCGAATTCAATCTCTCAGAAGTTGTGTCTTTTTCTTCCTTCGTCTATTTAGCTATTTATAGTCACTCTTTGAATTTTGTCCGTTGAAGAGAGACAAAATTCAAATCTCTTGATTTCTGGTCCTTAAAATCCGCGAACGGCTCTCTGCACAATGACAGTACTGCAGACTGTACTATCTGTCAGGCAACATTAAATGCACCAAGCTGATACGAGGCCTTTCTTCAATCATTTGTCTTTAATAACCTTGTACTTCAGCATTTATTACTTCCAGGGGCATTTATTACCGTTGGTTGGACTTCTTGATCATTTCCACTTGGCTGATCGAAAGTGCAAGTCTGATGATGAACAGAGCTGATCCCAAACTTGAACAAATCTGATTTGAGTCGGCTGATCTTCACCAATCTGATTTCTTTCCTTCAGCAGATCAGTAGTCTTCTGGACCTTGAATCTTTGACCGTTCTGATAGTCTTCTTAATAGGTCAAAATTCTTCTAAGGGATTTTACAACTATGTTTTCCATACTTAGCTGATGTTAGGTTTTGGAAATCATCAAAACCACCATTTACTAATTGACTTCAGTGCTTTTCATCTTCATCCTTATCCAACAATTTTCCCCTTTTTGATGATGACAAAACTTCAGCTAAATACCTGTTATACCTATACTAAAGTTTTGATCCTCAAAATTTTTTGAGATAGAAAAGATGTGTTGGAAATAGAACTTGTACTTTTTATTGATAATATGATAATGATTACAAGTTACAATTTCCGTTCAGATAAGATGACTGAAAAAGAAATAAAGATAACTGATTACAATGGATTTGCCTATAATAACGATCAGCTTCTTCATCATCTCTTTCAAACACTTCTTCATATTCATACGAAGATTCTTCTTCATCTTCATCTTCAACTTCATCAGCATCATCATCCAAGAGTAGATTAGACTTAGCAGCTTCCATCTTATCCTTGATTTCCTGCTCTTTTGCAAACTCGTCTATCTTTCTCTTGATTCTCTCTTCATTTTTGTGTTTGGTGTAGGGCTCTGGTTGTTCTCCACCAGAATCCTTGGATTCTTCAGCAGCTTCTTCTTTGCCTTCTACTTTTTCAGTCTCTTCAGCAACTTCAGTCTTTTCAGGTGCAATGGCAGCAACTTCCTCAGCTTTTTCCTCTTCCTTATTCTCTTCCCCCGTTTTGTCATCATCAGAATTGGTGACACTAGCAGGTCTGATAGGAGGGTTGAGTGCAACCGACTGAATCTTCAATGCCGCACATACATCCTTCAAGTTCTGATTAACTACATCATGGCTGGCAGTTAGATGATTGAGAGAGGTGATGATGGTGTCGTTCTGATCATTAAGACAATCAATGTTGAGTTGCATAGTGGCAAGTTCTTCATGTATAATGTCTCCAGCTTTATTAACTTCCTGCAACAGTCCAACATTAACTGCTTTCTCTTCGTCGCTGATTTTGATGAAGGTAGCAGTAAGATCAGCAATGTTGTTTTTAGCTCTCTTCAAGGCAGTATGAAGATGGTTGACATCAGCCTTTACATCTTCAATATTCCTGTTCATCTCCACAACACACTAAGTCATCTGCCTGGTATGATCCTCAGGCAGAGGAAAATTGTCAATTGTATTCTTTATTGTTCTTGCAGTAAGTATTTGCATGTGCTCAAGTTGTAGTCTGTTAGAATCTACCAATTCTTGCTGCAATTTCTTTAACTGCGTGTTGTTCTTCTCTTCCATTTCCTTCATTGAATTTTCCATTAACAGTTGGAAGGCTTCCATCAGTGATGAATGCAAATCAGCTGATGTAGCAGAATGGTCAGCAACTTCCTTATCTTCATCCTCCTGGTGGACAGGGGCATCTTTCAGTTCAGTCTCGTGATCAACTTTGGACTCCTTAGCTTTCCACTCAAGTGCTAAGGGTTTATTAACAGCTTTGGGCTGATCAGTTACATCTTCAAAGACTTTACTTTTGATTTTGCCGTCATCAGTAAAGGTTGTTGTTTGACGAATTTGTCTCACAACAGGCCATGGCATTGGAGCAGATACCTTTACCTTAGGCATTTCATAGTAATCCTTCACTTCATTGCCAAAAGTGATCTGTTGAATACTTGGCAGCGAGGGCAGCTCACTTGAAGATCCTTGCTGATATCTAGACTTAGCAGCCCACTTCTTCAGAGCAGTCATAACAGCAATTTGAAGGGCCCTTTCAACAGGATCATCAGATTTTCTTCTTTTTCCAGGCAAAGTGTTCTCAATGATCTTGGCCTCTTCTGTTGCAAAGTCCTTTGCATATTGATGCATAGCATCTCTAACGGAATTAGGATCCAAGGCCTTTGAGATGGAGTCAGTCTTTAGCCATTGAAGAACCCACCTTTCTTCATCAGCCAGCTCCTTCCAACTCTGAAGCTCTTCAACAGACTTATTCAATCTGTAGTCTCTCCACTTCATGTATCTTGGCTTCTCATAAGTGAATAAAGTCTTGAGCATCAATTTCTGATCAAGATAAGCTAAGACCTTCTCAAACCTGTTGAAGATAGATTTATCAGAATTAATAATATCAAATGATTTTCTAACTTCAAACTTGGCCTTTGGCTTAACAGTGCCAGCAGGCATCTTTGGCTTAGCTTCATTTGATTCTCAAATTTTGATCCCCCCCAGCATGAACAGGTCCATGAGCATCCGTCTTGCTCAGCTCAATGACCACAACAAGTTCAGCATCTTCAGCAGCCTTAAGTTCTGCTTCGGACATCTTCCTTCTCTGTTCGTCCTTTTTGACTTGAATCTTGCTGAGTTTAAGGACCTTTTTATCCTCCAGTTCATCTCTCTTTCGCTGCTCAGCTTCCTCTCTCTTCTTTTTGTCAGCAGCAGAGATTTTCTTTCTTTTGATAAGGATTTTTCTTTTTCCTTTATCAGCACGATCAGGAGCAGGACCAGCAGATGCAATGGGTGCGGCTGCTATAGGGTCGATGATCATCACATCTGGATCATCTTGAGGTTGAGCAACCTCAGCTGTTGGTTTTTCTTGAGCAGTCTGTTGCGCATCAATTTGTTCAGCAGCGAACGTTTCCTCAGCTTCAACAGGCCTTTCTGCTGATTGCGGACTTTCTCTCACCAAATCTGTTAACTCAGTAGGTGAGTCAATGAAAGTCATCCTTTTTCTTACAGTTCTTCTTGCCCTTCCTTGAACAGGCATTGAAGCACCTGTATCACGAATTTGACTTATGGTCCTGTGAGCAACATTCTCATCAGGACGTTCAACAGATGGAGTTCTTGAAGAAGAAGCAGGAGACATATTCTTTATTTCTTCAGTAGTCTGATTGATTATGGCATCAGCTACCTCCTTTGCTTCAGACTTGTCTGTTCTGGCTTCAACAGCTGGCTGGGTTGTTTGAACATACGTCTTTACTTTCTTCTTTTGAGCCACTTTTTTAGGCTCATCAGCTTTCTTTTTCTTAGCCTGAGTAGCAGGCTGAACTGCTCTCTTTTACTTTTTGGCAGGAACCTCTTCCTTAGGTTCCTCCAAATCTTCATCAGCTTCGAACCCATCAGATTTTCACTTCATAACAGGCACATACTTGGCCATTGCCTAAGTAGTATGGATTTCCTTCCCATTTGTCATTCCACAACCCATGCTGTGAAGCAGATAGCTTAAAGTGATCATGTGATTGGTCTGCTGAGAAGACTTCTTTCCTTTCTTCTCATGAAAGTGTGCCAGGATGTACCAGACGACAACTGACCAGTTCACTTCCAAGGAATAATAGATGGCAAGCATGATGCTGTATCTCTTCATTGTGACAACATCCAAGGAGAATGTGCAATTCTATATCAGCTTCGCAACCATATCAGCCATGCGCTGATACTCGTCTTTCAGTTGCCTCTTTTTGATGTTGTCAGTCAACATCTCTCCTTCTTTGGCACAGATGGCCCAGAATTCTTGAAGCTTTTCTTCAGCAAGAGTGGTGACGTCATGTCAACCCCTGTTAGGCAAGCCAAAAGTCTCGTGAAGTAGAGCAGGGGTTATGACCAAAGATTTACCCCCAACAGTAGCTTTGATCTCCCTCTTCGTAAAGTCTACTTCAGTTGTCTTGTAATACTCCAAAACTTGATCCTTCCAGACCAAGCCTTCGTGCAACTCCATGAAATTTACCAAGGAAGCAGCCTTGAATTTCTCCAACAGTTGCTTCATTAGCTCAGTGCCAGATTGATAGTATGCATCGTATACCAAGTACATACCCTCAGCTTTTGCTTCAACACCAGAACTCATCTTTGAATCTGTAGAGTGTTAGTGAAAAACAACAAGATTTGCAGAAGATAGGATGCAGGAATTTTTCTCACAAATGCTCTAAGTATTTTAGGGTGCGTAAAGAACGACAAGTTTGATCAGATCTGGATTTATAGAGTTAAGGTATTTAGTTTCCGTGATACCCGTCAACCGTTAGATCCGTTTCTTGTCAGTTCTGATCGTGCGGCGTCAGTTACTCCTTTTCAAATTCAAAAGGCATTTAATGACAGGCGGGAATTTGAACCGCCTTAGTTTAACTTGTAAAAGCGTATTTTGAATGAAAACGTTTTTAAACAGTAAGCTTTTACACAGTTGATCAGACAGGTAATTAAAATACTTATCTGATGGACTACCGTCCTGATGACAAAGCTGTTATCAGTGAAAGCCAATAACTGATAACCTTCCTCGGCTGTTTGTCAATCCAGCTAGATAATTAATTTTTAATCTTCAAGACTTTAACAATCCAGCTGTTTGTCAACTAACTTTCATCAACAAATTTCATCTTTTAATCAGAAGTACCGCTAGTCTTACACGTTCCCCCAGACTTTAAGAATTCATAAGTTAAAAAGTCTGTTGAGAGTTAATCCTTGAAGATAATATGATGAGTAAGCTGTTGAACTTCAGTCTTCTAATGAGTTCCCCCTCAGCTTATGCATCCAATTTTAGTAGACCTAGTTCAGCTCTTAGAGTTGAAAACCTTGTCTCACTTAGAGGTTTAGTGAAGATGTCAGCAATCTGATTTTCAGTAAACACATATTCTATCATGACATTTCCTTTCTCCACATGATCTCAAAATGAAATGATGTTTGATCTCAATATGCTTAGTCCTTGAATGACTTGTAGTATTCTGAGTAAGGCTAATTGCACTTGTATTGTCACAGTAGATAGGTATTTCACTGATGTTTATGTTGTAGTCTTCTAGTTGATGCTTCAACCATAGTATTTGTGCACAACAAGCTCCAGCAGCTATATATTCAGCTTCAACATTTGATATAGATACTGAAGTCTATTTCTTACTCATCCAAGAGATCAGACGACTACCTAAGAACTGACAGGCACCTGTTGTGCTCTTTCTGTCAATCTTGCAGCCAGCAAGGTCAGAATCTAAATATCCAATAAGTTCAAATCCAGATTCCCTAGGATACCACAATCCCAAATCTTCAGTACCTTTAAGATATTTGAGTATCCTTTTGGCAGCTAGGAGATGATATTCCTTAGGATTTGATTGATACCTCGCACAAACCCCAACAGAGTACATAATATCAGGTCTGCTAGCTGTTAAGTACAACAGTGACCCAATAATTCCTCTGTACTTGGGTTATGTCCACTGATTTTCCATCTTCATCTTTATCCAAACGAAGACTAGTAGACATTGGAATATTAGCAGTAGAGCTAGTTTCCATACCAAATTTCTTGAACAGATCATTTGTGTATTTTGCTTGGCTGATGAATATTCCATCAGGCAACTGTCTTACTTGCAAGCCAAGAAAATAGTTAAGTTCTCCCATCATGCTCATTTCAAACTTGTTCTGCATCAGCTTTGAGAACTTATCACACATCTGTTGATTTGTTGAACCAAAAATGATGTCATCCACATATATTTGCACAAGCAAAATATGTTCTTCCAATTCAATAGTGAATAGGGTCTTGTCAACCTTACCTTTGCGAAATCCTTTAATTAAAAGAAAATCAGAGAGGGTATCATACCATGCTCTTGGAGCCTGTTTCAGTCCATAGAGGGCTTTCTTCAGACGATACACCTTGTCTTCTTCTTGATAAGCTTCAAATCTAGGTGGTTGTTCAACATAAACTTCTTCTTACAGTTCTCCATTGAGAAAAGCTGATTTCACATCCATCTGATAGACTGTGAAATTCTTGTGAGCAACATAGGCAAGAATGAGTCTGATTGCCTCTAATCTTGCTACTGGTGCAAAAGTTTCATCAAAGTCAATACCTTCTTCTTGACAATAGCCTTTGGCAACTAATTTTGCTTTATTTCTGGTGACAACACCATCTTTATTCATTTTGTTCCTGAATACCCATTTAGTGCCAATTACTCTTTGATGACTAGGTCTAGGAACTAAGTACCAGACTTCATTCCTTTCAAATTGATTTAGCTCTTCTTGCATGGCTTCAATCCAGTTTGAATCACTAAGAGCTTCTTCAATCTGTTTGGGCTCAATTTGAGATAGGAAGCTGACAAACATTGTTTCACTTGCAGCAGCTCTCCTTGTCTTTACACTATCCATAGGATCACCAATCACCAGCTCTGGTGGGTGATTCTTGAGCCATCTAAGATCAGGTTGCAAATCATAATGTTGTCCTTTGTTTTGATCTTGCAACACTACTGTTGTAGTTCCAGTAGTAGTCTGTTGAATAGCAGTTGTCTGTTGAACATTCTCTGGTCTGTCAGCTGTTTGCAACTCCTCTGTTAGACAATCAGCATTGTGATTTTGAACAGCACTTGAGTTTGCAGCTGAGTTGAGATCAGATAGTATGATGGGAATATATTCTTCATTCTTTTCAACACTCAATTTCTGAAAATCAGTAGACAGATTCTGAGCAGTATTTTGATTCTTTTCAGAAGATTGACTTGGTTCATCAAATACTACATGAATGGATTCTTCTATAAGTAAAGTTCTTTTGTTAAAGACTCTATAAGTTTTACTAATAGTAGAATATCCTACAAATACCGCTTCATCAGCCTTTTCTGCAAAGGCAGTAAGGTGATTTTTCCCATTATTTAAAACAAAGCATTTACAACCAAAAATTCTAAAGTAATGAATGTTTGGCTTTCTATTGTTCCAAACTTCATATGGAGTCTTGTTTTGGTGCTTGTTGATCATGCATCTGTTTTGGGTAAAGCATGCTGTATTTGTTGCTTCTGCCCAAAATCTTTGAGGCAGCTTAGCTTCAGCTGTCATGGTTCTGGTAGCTTCCTTCAGAGTTCTGTTTCTCCTTTCAGCAACTCCATTTGTTGAGGGGTTCTGGCAGCAGAGTACTCATGGCTGATTCCTCTGGCATTACAATACTCTTCAACAGTAGAGTTTGTAAATTTAGTCCCTCTATCTGATCTGATCTTCAGTATTTTCATACTCTTTTTATTCTGAATTTGCCCCATCAGATTTGTAAGATGCTCCTTGGTTTCACTTTTCTTCTTTATGAAAATCACCCAAGTGTATCTTGAATAATCATCCACAACAGCTAGGCAGTATTTTTTTTCCTATATTGCTGATTGGATCAATGGGTCCAAATAAGTCCATATGTAGCAGCTCCAAGATCCTTCCAGATAATTGGTGCTTCTTGCTTTTGAATGATGACTTGATTTGTTTACCCTTCTGACATGCGTCACAAAGCTTATCTTTGCTCATGACTGTCTTTGGAATTCCTTCTACCAGATCATTCTTGATAAATCTGTTGATGGTCTTGAAATTCACATGATTCATTCTTTTGTGCCACAGCCAACTGACTTCACTTGGTGTTGATGCCACCAAACAAACGCTTGAATTCATGTCAACAGAATTCCAGTCCACTGTGTAGACATTCCCTTGTCGTCTTCCAGATAAAATGACCTTTTTTGTACCAATCTGTTCAACGTAGCACTTATCTGTTGAGAAGATGACTGAATATCCTTTGTCACAAAATTGACTTATGCTCAGCAAATTGGATTTGAGGCCTTTAACATAAGAGATGTCAGATATCTCAATGTAGCCTTTGATCAGCTTTCCACTTGCTACAATCTTGCCTTCCTTGCTGTCTCCAAATGTCACATTTGAACCATCCACAGCAACAGCATCAGTCAGCTCATGTATGTTTCCACACGTGTCTTGAACAGCCACTGTCCAAGTACCAGGTCTTCTCTACTTTACTCCTACTCCTAATCCTAACCTACAAAACAAAATAAAATTGTTTTAGGTACCTTTATTTAGAGGGTCCTGAAGGATTAGTTCCACCTTTGACAACCCAAGATGTTGATGTCTTAGCCTTCTTAGGCTTTTGAGTTTCAACAGGAGCATGAACAGTTTTGCCTTTATCACGTTCATCAGATTTGTCATGTTGTTGATAATCAGCATGATAAGGATACTGTTGATAAGCAGAATAAGATGCATGATAAGCAGGATATGCATGCATTGGATGAGCAGGATATGGTGCATAGTAAGTTGGAAATTGAGGTGCATGATACATAGGAGGATATGCAGCAGGTTGCACATAATAAGACTCATTTCCATACCAAGCATTTTTATTTTTCTTGTTTTTATGGTTCTTTGGTTTACTAGATGCTTGCTCATTTACAGACGACTTAGTTTTATCACTAGTCTGATTGGTTTTAGCTTTATCAGAAGACTTCCTAGGACTCTTCTGTTTGGACTTACCAGTCTGTTTTCCTACACTAGGCTCTTTGCTCTTTTTAGCCTTAGGAGTTTTTGTCTCCTTTAAAACTTTCTCAGGTGAAGCAGGTTTAGTAGTCTGAACATACAAAATGACCTTACTGTTGTCAGCTGATATAAATTTTTCAGTATGGTTCAGTTCTAACTTATCCTGATCTAAAGGTGTCTTCTGTTTACTAGGCATATGAGTGGATGCAACAGATGACTTTTCATGAGACTCAATTGTTTTCTCAAGTTCCATGATTTTTCCTTTAAGGACTTCACATTCATCTTTCAGAGATTCATTTTCTTGCTCGAGCTGTTTATATTCATTTGATTCTTTTGGCTTTTCCGCCTTAAGTTTCAGTGAACTGTTTTGCTCTCTTAGCAATATCATCTCTTCCTTAAGCTTTGTAAATGCTTCAGCAATACTTGTATTGTTAAGCATCTGATCTTACGTGGTTTCGTTGGTTCGATCAAGGGTGTGGATGCATCACAATAATCACAAATAAAATAAAGTAACGATCGAATGTAATTGTATTCGAGTTAATTGAGTACAAGTACAAATATATCTAGGGTCCTATCCGAGCATTATAGGATGCCGTACAAGCTAGAGGGTGAAAATACATATGTTCGATCTAGAGCTATAATCCCGAGCTGCTATGAACTGTAGCTTCGAGAAGAGAGCACCTGGGAAGTCGTGTCTAATGTCATAAATGCAGGGGGTATTTATAGCTGAAAATGGGGTCTAGGTGGTCTACCCGCAGGCATGTAATTCTTCGGCCCATAAGTTTGATTCAGAGCTTGGCCCAACAATAACTTTGGATCCTGGGCTTATTTTCATTCACTGCAAAACCATCGTCAGATTCGAACTCGATTCTTCGAGATAAGTACCGCTCGATCTCGTGTAATTGTAGGATCCAGAATGCCCCTCATCAATACTCCCCCACTTCTCGAGCGTAAAGTGGAACTTAAGCTCGAAGAAGTATGTTTAACGTCGGGATAACTCGATCTCGGCTTATCGCTGCTGGTATGCCTCATTAAAAACCTGGCTCGGAAAAACCCTTCTGGGATAAAAACCGGGTCAGGGAAAAAGAGTGCATACTTACACAATTTCTTGATAGAGTAGTTATGAGATCGTCCTTGTTGTTTGTGATATGGATCTTTACTTCAGGAATTCTGGAAAGTTTAGGGACCGTAGGCGCAATTTCTGAAAACATAACTTCAAATTTACCTCAAGAGAGTCCAATCGTCGCGGTTACTCGGGGACCGATTTGCAATTTCCCATTTTGTCCCTGTATATATAGTTACACGGAGGGCCGCTGTTCCTCGTAAATTCTGAGGAAAAACTTTTGATCGGAGCAGACAGGTCGATAAGTGAGTTTTATTTGCCATATTTGATCAGTTGTCTTATATTTATTATGTCGAGCTCAGCAGATTTGAAAGGAAAATCTCCCTTAGAGGAGAATGAGGTCGATAACAGCAAAGGAAAAGAGACTGTAGAGAATCGATCATCTGAGAACGAGAATCCACGAAACTCGGGTTCCGCCTCGAATAGCGAAGAGGAGCGAGAGTCGAGCTCTGACACTGGGAATAGCGAGGATGGAAATTCCGGCGAGGCAACAGTTTCTGATAGGGAAGATATAGAAGACGGGCAGCTTCCTTTGGGTAACAATGAGCAACAAAAATACAGATTAAGTCGTAATGTGGTGATTACGATCTATGACTGGGAAGAGCCCTCGACCAGCGCAGCTCTAAACATGACCGAGGAGAGGGCGGATGAAATCGTCTGTTCCTATAAGGAGACAGACCTGGCGGAGTTGCAAAAAGAGTTCGGTCCATATCTAGGCGCTGGCTTTTCAATAGTGCTTCCCTCTCCCGAACAACGAGTTACCGACCCCCCTGCCGGTTGTCAAGCCTTTTATTCCAAACACTTTCACTACGGCTTACGCATTCCCTTCCCTCCTCTACTAGAAAACCTTCTGGATGCTTTTAAGTTGGCCCCCTGTCAGATTTTACCGAATTCGATCGGCCTAATCATAGCTTTTTGCGTGTTGATGAAGGCTAAGGGGAAAAGGGCGGCTTTTCAGAATTTTTGGAGGATATTCCAGATCAGTTCTTCCACTTCTTCAAACGCAGGTTACGTATATTTCTCTCAGAGGCCGAAGATTTCGGTCTTATCGACCAACGTGAGTAGCAATCTGAAGGGATGGAAACGTGAGTTCTTCTTTGTCCGAGGGCCAGAGTCCCCGCCTTCCGAAGAAAATCCCGAGCCTACTCCCTTCGAGTGGCCTGGAGTGAAGGAGTGGATATATGGAAGACGCCGGCTCGTGGGAAATATGAAAAATGAGATAACAGATAATTTTTTGCAATCTCTTCGTGCTGACCCTCATCAGACTGCTCTAATGACCCAAGAGGCAGTTTTGCGGTTGGCCGAACTCAGTAGTTGCACTTTCCCTGCCGATCCGATCGTCTTTGGGAAGGCTCCGATCGATCCTGCTAACCCCCCTTCCACGTTAGCTGATATTGTTGACAAATTCCGTACCTCGATATCTGGCCCTCACGTTGCTTCCTTTTCGAAAGGTAATAAGGGTCGACCTCATCCTCAGGCATCAAAGAATCTTCGGAAGAAATCTAAGGTCCCCCACGGGATTGCGTCGACCTCAAACGCTTTAATAAATGTTCCCCCGATCACCGAAGCAGGGACCTCTCGGTCTCGGGCCGAGGCAGAGGGGACGTTCGATTTTCAAGGTCCCGAAACTCTTCGATCTGTTTTTTCGAACGTTTCTTCCAACCCAAATGACGCGGGATACAGTAATTATACTCTCCTGGAGGATTGTGCCAGGGAGATTTTGCAGGCCAGGATGGCTCGCAAAAGGAGTAGTAACATTCCTGAGTCTTCTAGGAGAGTTAAGCCCTTTGGTCGGGGACCGACTCCTATACCTTGTCGGGCTGGTCATTCCGAGCCAGATTTGGCGGATTTCATCAAAGAACACCTGCAAGGACCTAGGGCGGCTGGATACCCGGACGGTGGGACCATTGAATCTGACTTGGGCTCTGAGGGTGAGCATACGGTGGATAAGTCTCTCCGGATGTTTCTGGCTGGAAGATTCAAGGATGATACTATTCAGTCTTTTGCTAAGAAGGATTTCGAGATACTAGGCGATTACGCCTATGCTCATCAGAAGGTACTGTCTTATTCTGAAAGTTTCTGGCTTTTCCTTATAATTCTTATCTCGTGTTCTTATATGTCTTCTTTCTTGCAGGCCGGAGATTTGTTTATTCAAACTGCTCTCCGACAGGCCGTATTGAGTGAAGAGTCCCAGGCAGCTCATAAAGCATTATACAAAGTTCTGGAGGATGAAGCTGCTAAGGCCAATCAACTTGAGGACATCAAACTTAAATTGTCCGGGGTCGAGTTGGAGCTTCAGAAGACTAAGGAGGAGTTGGAAGCGAAGAGGGCCATAGAAGGCGAAGTAGAGAAACTCAAGCTCGAGCTCGAGCAAACCAAAGCGACTGTCGAACAGTCTTATGAACGAGGTCGAGCTTAAGCCAGGCTACCTGCCATAAGGGAGTTCTTAGAGTCTCCGATCCTTGACGCTTTGGTTCGATCACGGTCAGGAGCGGTTAATCAAGCCTTCTACTTCAAAGGAGCTCAGCACCTTCTTACAGCCGCTAAGATTGAAGGAGTCCTTGATGACTTCCTTCCTAAATTGAACCCTTACAAGAACATCTTCGGTGAAGATTATAAAGCGTCTTCCCTTCCTCCTAAGCTCGAGGAATTTGCCACTCATGAGTTTGCTCCTTTACTTGAGGAATTCGGTGTCCCGATGCCAAATCCTGATGAGCTCGAAGCCCAATCTGAAAATGAAGATGTGGATATTGAAGGGGATTCCCGCGATCAAAGTGCACAAGGCACTGGTTCGAGTCAATCTGCGTCTGGCACACGAAGTCATGATGAAGAAAGCAGCAGCTCAAGTGAAGATGATTCCGACAGTTCGGAAAGCGGTTCTAGCGAATCGGAGAAACGAGATGGATCGGATCGTAGTTCGAGCCTGAAGGAGTCTAACGCATAAAGATTGTTATGTAATAGGATTAGCTTGGTGCAACAATGTACTTATGATCCTTTGTCTTTGCCTATTTAGTGGATTCTCGTATTTGAATTTCTTTCTTTTATACTATGTTATGTTATTGCTTGCTTGAATTTCTCATTAAGTTTCATGACGTCAGCTTTGCGTACTCGGTCACGTCACTGGGCCTTTCTTGGAAGCAGTGTTTTACCAATCATTGCAATTTGCATCGTACCGTTTTCTTATAAATAGCTAGGCCCTTTTATGTTGCCTTTGCACTGATATCGCTCACTGCGTTCGGAGCTTCTTCAGAAATTATCTTGGTTGGATTGTTACCCGAAAATCGAGAGATGAATAAGAATCCGAACGCTCTCGTGATTTTTCCCGCGCCTTTTTCCGGGTCGAGTCATAGTAGGAAGATAAGGAAAAGAAAACGATCACCCATCAAATCTATTAGTACAGATCAGTCATATTTTCGTGGGGAAAGTAAATCACCGATTACTACCCCTCCATCGTGCTTGAAATCTAGGGATTCAGACAAGAGAACTAAAAGGGTTTCTTTTGTGGATGAAGTAACTGGGCGCTCCTCTTCCCAATCCATTCCTTCGTTGGTCGGAGAATCTTCGTTTGGAAGAAGTGGGACTCGTTTTGATGCAGTGTGTTATAAGAAACCTGACATGAGTCTTCTTCGGACCGATGTTTCTATCTCAGAGTCGGTCTTCTCAACTGGGGAATATTCCTCGTTCCTGTTTCATTCTGGGTCGGAATCCCTTGCCCAGGTACATTTTTTCCTAACTTCTTTGTCATGGCCCTCTACTTCCTTTGTTCCTACTATGAAGTGTTTTCTTATAAGTTCAGGCTAGCAAAGTCTTTTCTAGGCTTTATGCATTGGTCAATCATGAGATCGAACGACGGGCTTCCATTTCGCTCGAGCTGATCGGCAAAAAGATCGAGTTGGAACGCGCGCTGGAAGCTAATAGATTTTTTAAGGAGAGATTGTCTCAGGATAAGTTGAGTTCGGAGTTAGAGAGACTTAAAGATATTTATGAACGCGAGAAGAGATACTCCGAGCTCCGTGAGAGAGAAGCTTACACCCGCGGGTATGCTGATCGTAGTGCTGAAGTTCGAAAAATCCTTTCCGAAAATAATTTTATTTAGTAATATTTATTTTTTTTTTTTTTTGGTGCCGTAGCCGTCGTGAAGAAACTTTGATAGAACTTAAGTCATTCTTCAATAGAATGTTCATCTCGATCTATCTTCCGTGAAATGTTTTCATTTTCTAATGGAATGCTTGTTTCAATCCTAAGGGCATAGCAGAGACTCTTGCCCATTCAATATTTTCGATCTAAGGGGCATAGCAGAGACTTTCACCTTTAGCCGTATCAGAGCATTTTTAGCCCTTGGGTCATAGCAGAGGCTTTCACCCATTTAATATATTCGATCTAAGGGGCATAGCAGAGGCTTTCACCCTTAGTCGTTTTTAGAGCAATTTTAGCCCTTGGGTCATAGCAGAGGCTTTCACCCTTTTTCAATAATTTCGATCTAAGGGGCATAGCAACGGCTTTCACCCTTAGTCGTATCAGAGCATTTTTAGCCCTTGGGTCATAGCAGAGGCTTTCACCCATTTAATATATTCGATCTAAGGGGCATAGCAGAGGCTTTCACCCTTAGTCGTTTTTAGAGCAATTTTAGCCCTTGGGTCATAGCAGAGGCTTTCACCCATTTAATATATTCGATCTAAGGGGCATAGCAGAGGCTTTCACCCTTAGTCGTTTTTAGAGCAATTTTAGCCCTTGGGTCATAGCAGAGGCTTTCACCCATTTAATATATTCGATCTAAGGGGCATAGCAGAGGCTTTCACCCTTAGTCGTTTTTAGAGCAATTTTAGCCCTTGGGTCATAGCAGAGGCTTTCACCCATTTAATATATTCGATCTAAGGGGCATAGCAGAGGCTTTCACCCTTAGTCGTTTTTAGAGCAATTTTAGCCCTTGGGTCATAGCAGAGGCTTTCACCCTTTTTCAATAATTTCGATCTAAGGGGCATAGCAACGGCTTTCACCCTTAGTCGTATCAGAGCATTTTTAGCCCTTGGGTCATAGCAGAGGCTTTCACCCATTTAATATATTCGATCTAAGGGGCATAGCAGAGGCTTTCACCCTTAGTCGTTTTTAGAGCAATTTTAGCCCTTGGGTCATAGCAGAGGCTTTCACCCATTTAATATATTCGATCTAAGGGGCATAGCAGAGGCTTTCACCCTTAGTCGTTTTTAGAGCAATTTTAGCCCTTGGGTCATAGCAGAGGCTTTCACCCTTTTTCAATAATTTCGATCTAAGGGGCATAGCAACGGCTTTCACCCTTAGTCGTATCAGAGCATTTTTAGCCCTTGGGTCATAGCAGAGGCTTTCACCCATTTAATATTTTACAGAGAAAAGTAGAGACCGAAAATATCAGTAATATGACGAATAAGTAAGAATGTAGGCGAAATATACTTTCATTGAATACATAGTCTGAATAAACATTCTTCAAATAACCCAATTCTTCATTAAACACATATAGTTTGCCAAATAGTAACAGTCGAAAGAAAACAGAATAACTAAAGAGTAGAAACCTCTATTGTAACTATCTTCCATAATATCTTCTTAAATTGACCGCATTCCAAGCTCGAGGCAGTATTTCTCCGTTAGGGCGTGCAATCTTATAAGACCCTTTCTTTCCAACCTCTACGATCACGAATGGGCCCTCCCAATTGGGTTGTAGTTTTCCTACGTGCTTTGATACTTCCACTTTTTTGAGCACTAAATCCCCTATTTTGAAGGATCGAACCCTCACATTTCGATTATAAGCCTTTTCCATGTTTGCCTTGGTGGCTTGGATTTTCAACTTCGCGCGGTCCCTACGAGCATCCGCGTGATCAACTTCCACTTGCCTTAGCGATTGATTTTCTTCAGGATCGTAAAATTCGACCCTGGGGGAAGGTATAAGATTCTCGACTGGAATAACAGCCTCCGATCCATAAACCAAACTAAATGGAGTTTCTCCAGTTGCCGCTTTGACTGTTGTTCTGTTGGCCCATAATACTCCTGGTAGCTCATCCAGCCACTTTCCCTTTGCTTCCGATAAGCGCTTCTCCAGAGATCGAACAATTTCCCGATTCACTACTTCAGTTTGTCCGTTAGCCTGAGGGTGGCCAACAGACGCAAAGTTCTGTTGTATTCCAAATCTTTCACACCAATCCGTGATCCTTTTCCCTGCAAATTGCGTTCCGTTATCTGATATTAAAACCCTGGGGATTCCGAACCGGCAGACTATATTTTTCCATAAAAAATTAATAACTTGGAATTGGGTGATCTTTGTCAAGGCAACACATTCGACCCACTTGCTGAAATATTCCACAGCTACAAGTACGTAATTTTTTCTGGCTCGCGCTGTCGGGAAAGGTCCCACTATATCGATGCCCCATTTGTCGAAGGGCCAACAAATAGGGATCGAATGCATGTGTTCGGCCGGTTGGTGTATTAAATTTGAATGAATTTGACAATGATGGCACTTTTTCACATACTCGACAGAATCAGAAAAGAGTGTAGGCCAATAATATCCAGATCTTGAGCATTTAAGAGCTAATGCTCGAGCTCCACAATGATTTCCTGCTTCCCCTTCATGAACTTCCCTTAAAATGGCATTGTAGTGCGACTCGCGGATACATTTTAATAGAATTCCCGAAGAGGACCGCTTATAGAGTTGACTGTCCATCAAAGTAAATGATGGCGCTCTATATTTGATTCTCCGAGCCTCATTTGCATCATCCGGCAGTTTTCCATCCTTGAGATAGACGATAAGAGGGTCGCTCCACGATCTACTTGGCTCTTCGATTTCCATAACTCCAATAGCAGGATCTGCATCTAATTCGATCGCAGACATATTCGATAGCAGCCAAGTGATTGTTCTCTCAGTCTTCCCGTCGGCCAATCCTGTAAATTTTGACAATATATCGGCCCAGAGATTCTCCTCCCTTGGTATCGGTTGAATATCAAACTTATCGAACTCCGAGATCAACTTCTTTGCTTTGTTCAGATATTTAATCATGTTGAATTCTCTGGCCTCGTAAGTGCCTTTTACCTGTCTGTGAACAAGTTCCGAATCCGTTAGTACGATGATCGATTTTACCTTTGCCTTAATGGCCATCTCTAATCCAGCTATCAATGCTTCATATTCAGCCTCATTGTTGGTGACAACAAAGTCCAAAGTTATCGCATAGCTCAGATCTTCAGCGTTGGGCCCTTGGAAGTGAATCCCAGCTCCGCCACCTTCCTTGGTCGAAGATCCGTCCACGTGCATCAGCCAAACTTGATCGTTTGCATCTTCTACCACACATAATTCCGAGGTTGTTCCTTCTTTCTCGTTCGATATGTTGGTCGATTCAAGCACAAAATCAGCTAGCACTTGCGCCTTGATGGCGATTCGTGGTCGGTATTCAATTTCGAACTGGCTGAGCTCGACCGCCCACTTTATCAACCTGCCTGAAGCTTCTGGCTTGGACAAAACCTGTCTTAAAGGTTGGTTAGTTAAAACAATGATTTTATACGTTTGAAAATAGGGCCTTAATCTCCGGGCCGCCACAATTAAGGCAAGTGCAAACTTTTCAATCTCCATATAATTCTTTTCGGCACCCTGCAACAATTTACTCAAATAGTAAACTGGTTTGTGCTCAGCTTTATCTATCTTGACCAGAACCGAGCTAATGGCTTCTTCGGACACAGCTATTTACAGATATAGGGGTTCCCCTTCGGATGGTTTTGCTAGCATGGGTGTCGAAGTCAAGTATGCCTTCAGTTCTTCGAAAGCCTTGTCGCATTCAGCGTTCCACTCGAAGTTCTTAGATTTACGCAACAGTCTGAAGAAAGGTAAGCTTTTGTCAGCGGATCTGGAGATGAATCTATTCAATGAGATAATTTTTCCGATCAAACTTTGAACGTCCGAAAGTTTTCTCGGTGGATGGAGGTCAGTGTTCTGGATTAGCTTCAATCCCCCTTTCATGAACTAAATACCCAAGGAATTTTCCTGATCGCACCCCAAATGTGCATTTCGCTGGGTTTAGCTTCAATCCATACTTCCTCAAAATTATGAAGCACCTATCGAGATGATCAATATGATCCTCTTCGGACATACTTTTTACGAGCATGTCGTCTACATATACTTCCATGATTTCCCCTATTAACTCTTTGAACATCATATTGACCAACCTCTGATATGTTGCACCGGAGTTCCTTAAACCGAAGGGCATAACGATGAAACAGTACACCCCTCGTTCGGTGATAAATGCCGTTTTGTCCTGATCTCTTTCGTTCATGAAGATCTGATAAAATCCTTGAAATGCATCCATCATACTAAACAATACAAATCCTGCGGTTGAGTCCACGAGCATGTCAATTCGAGGCAAAGGGTAAGGGTCCCTTGGACATAGTTTGTTTAAGTCGGTGAAATCATTGCACATTCTCCACTTGTTTTCGATCTTTTCTCCCTTGGAGACTAACACCACATTGCATAGCCATTCTGTGAATTTTATCTCCTTGATTTGCCCAGCTGCTAACAATCTATCGACCTCTGCATTAATTATCTTGTCTTTCTCTCGTCCGTGATTACGCTTCTTCTGCCTCACGGGTCTGGCCTTTGGGTCGATATTCAGGGAATGCGTTATCACTCGCGGGTCAATTCCTACTATGTCATCCGAACTCCATGCGAAGACATCCATGTTTTTCTGCAAGAATCCGATGAGCTTTGCCTCCATGCCATTACTTAGCTCCGTTCCTATTTTTGTGAATTTTTCTGGAGATCCAGGTACCAAGTTCACCTTTTTGTGATCAGGTGCTTGTACACTCATGTCAACGATCTTCCCTTTCTTTCCATCCAGTTTTTCATACTCAGGAATTCGGGTTCCGGAGTTAGAGACTAACTCAGTTATTTTTCTTTTGCTAGGGACCTCAGGCTCCAGCTTTTCCTTGATGGTCAAGGACGAACTATAACACTCCCAGGCCATGTACTGGTCGTTCCTCATCTCTCCTACTCCTCCGTCGGTTGGGAACTTTATCTTCTGATGGTATGTGGATACGATGGCCTTAAAAGTATTCAGAGCGGGTCTTCCCAAGATGGCATTGTAGGCGAACGGCGTATCCACCACTAGGAACTTGATCATTCTCGTGACATTCTTTGGTTTTGTTCCTAGAGTGGTACTCAAAAGTATGGTTCCGAGCGGGGTGATTTCAGATCCGCCGAATCCGACCAAAGGGGTGGTTACCTTATCCAAACGTGGATGACAGAGTTTCATTCTTGTAAGAGCTTCTGATGAAATTATGTTCGCCGAGCTCCCATTATCGACCAGCACTCTTTTTACCTCGAAATTTGCAATTCTTAGTGTTAATACCATGGAAAAGTCTGGATCATCTTCATTCGTGTCCCAACTAACATCCGCGGGTCGATCCGCCTCGCTAAAGCTGATGATCTGATTCTCCATGGATGGGAATTCCAGAGATAGAACCTCCCTTTTTGTGGACACTCCTGTCCTGATTGACCTTAAAGTCCGTTTTCTGGCATTCCTACTATCTCCACCTGCCGGTCCACCTGCAATCATGTTGATCACACCGTTCGATTGTTCTTCTGTCTGATTTTGAATCTGTCTCTGCCGGGCGTTAAGTTTTCTCGGGCTACGGGATCTGTAGCGGTTGTTATAGTTGCCATTCTTAACAAATTCTTTCAGTTTACCCTGGTTGATTAACTTTTCGATCTCAACCTTTAACTGATAACAATTTTCCGTACTATGACCTCTCGCCCGATGATACCGACAGTATTGGTCATATCCTGGTGCGCCTGGCCTCGCCTGTGTGATCCTTTGGGCTTCCGGGATTAAATTACCTTCTTCTAACACAGTCAACACTTCTTCTTTAGAACTGTTAAGTTCGGTAAACTGAATTTTACCCGGCCTCGGGGCTCGATTTTGATTATAAGGAGGTCCGTATGAATTCATCCCTTGGGGTGGTATATGCGGCTTAGAAGTGTTGATCCGCTGCCAGACGGATCCTCTACTCGATCCCCCATAATCACCTGGTCTTGGGATCGGAGCACGATCCTGTTTTTTGTTGAGATGAGATTTATCTAGATGTGAACTCTTCAATTTGTTCATCTCTTCCTGTATCATATATTTTTCAGCAATTTCCATTATCCGTTCGAAGGATTTTGGTTGCTTTCTACATAATGCATTCCCAAACTGGGTGCTTCTGGTCAGCTCGAACATCAACGAGGACAGATATTCAATTTGTGGGGTATCCACTTTCAAGAGCTCAATACTAAATCTTGCCAGCCATTGCCTCAACGTCTCTCCTTCAAATTGTTTCACAGTGCCCAGATGGTTTGCTGGCAATCTTGGCTTCCTCTGGCTAGCGAATTGATGCTTCAGTTTATCGCAAAATTCTTCGAAAGAAAATATGGAGTTTGGAGGTAACTTTCCAAACCAATCGAGGGCAATTCCTTCGAAAGTGGTGACCATAATCTTGCAACAGAAATTATCCGAGTGTCCATACAAATTCATAACATTAACAAAGCTGTTAATGTGTTCTCCGGGGTCGGTAGTCCCGTTATACCGAGGGAGCCTGGTCGGCACTGTTTCTGTGTTTCGAGCTTCGCGTATTTCTTGACAAAAGGGTGAACATCTCATGATATTATTCGAGACCTCCCTTTCTCGTATGTTTCCTCTAGTCAGGGAGTTCCCTGCTTGCCTGGCAGCTCGATGAGTGAAGGGAATCTCGATCATGGTATCCTGTTCTTCCAATTTTTTAGCCACCCTTTCCTGTATTATTTTCTCCAATTCAGATTCTGTAATTCTCTTGCCAATTGGTCTGTTCCTTCTTACAGCGCCGGCGGTGTGACTTTCCCCCATAACAGAATTTTCCAGATCGTGCACTAGTGCAGGTGGGTTTTCAGACCGGGCATTGGCTTTCGAGGGTGCTGCTCGTCGTGGATGTGTCGACGGGGCTTGCGACATATCAATTTCCTTTTGCAAGTTCGATGAAGGTATCTCTGGTCTTCCCTGAATCCCTGGTTGGTCTACAGGTGATTGATCTGCCCTTCCGCTGTTCAAGAACTCCCTGCACATTGTGCCTATTATAGATCTTAAGTCACCAATGGTTGTGTGCACTGGAATGTTATCTTGTGGAACCGCCGGTGGCACCTCCGGTTGTTGTTGTGCGGCGCGTGATAAATTATCAGGTTCATTATTGACGGAATTTTGTGCTCCCCCTGCTTGGGAAGGCTCTCCTCTAATATATGTATTTCTCCTCGTAGTAGGCATATTTCGATCTAATACTCGAATAAGTGCCCCACGGTGGGCGCCAATTGATCTTACGTGGTTTCGTTGGTTCGATCAAGGGTGTGGATGCATCACAATAATCACAAATAAAATAAAGTAACGATCGAATGTAATTGTATTCGAGTTAATTGAGTACAAGTACAAATATATCTAGGGTCCTATCCGAGCATTATAGGATGCCGTACAAGCTAGAGGGTGAAAATACATATGTTCGATCTAGAGCTATAATCCCGAGCTGCTATGAACTGTAGCTTCGAGAAGAGAGCACCTGGGAAGTCGTGTCTAATGTCATAAATGCAGGGGGTATTTATAGCTGAAAATGGGGTCTAGGTGGTCTACCCGCAGGCATGTAATTCTTCGGCCCATAAGTTTGATTCAGAGCTTGGCCCAACAGTAACTTTGGATCCTGGGCTTATTTTCATTCACTGCAAAACCATCGTCAGATTCGAACTCGATTCTTCGAGATAAGTACCGCTCGATCTCGTGTAATTGTAGGATCCAGAATGCCCCTCATCAGCATCATTTGTTCAAATGAATTAAATAATTCATTATCAAGAGGAGTTACCTCATCATACTCAGAGCTATCAGATTCCTTAGCCATCAAGCAGAGAAGAGCAGGTCTCTCTTCATCAAAAGACTCTTCATCAGAAGTGTCTGAATCCGAATCTGATGAGTAGATAGCAGCTAGCTTTTCCACTTCTGCCACCAGCACCTTGCCTTTCTGATGCTTTCTTTCTTTTCTGATTCTCTTTTCTTCTTCAGTGTACTATTCAGCTTTAGGATATGGGCAGTCTCTGATGAAATGAGCCAATTTCCTGCAGTTATAGCACATCATCTTAGATTTATAAGAATCTTTATCTTGAGAAGAAGAAGTAGGGTTAGAAGTAGAAGCATTGTTGTATTTGTTCTTCATTTTTCTTTTGTAGAACTTTTTGAAATTATTAATCAGCAATGCAACGTCTCCAGCAGTGTACTCCTTTTTGTTGAGTATTGTGGCTTCATCAGATGAGTCCACATCTTTGCTTTTATGGGCTGGCCTTCTAGGATTTTCAGCAGCAACTAGGGCAGCTGTGGGACTTGAAGTAGAGGTTTCTTCAACACCCATTCTTGGCAGTTTATACTCGTACGCCTTGAGTACTGAGAACAGCTCGGTGAGTGAGATCTTTCCCAAGTCTTTTGACTCTTCCATGGCTGTCACCTTCATGTTGAACTTCGGAGGTACAGCCTTCAGCACTCTAACGGTTATCTCCTTATCACTGAAGGTTTTTCCAAGCTTTAAAACTTCATTCAGCGTCCTTCTAAACCTTGTATCCATCAGATCAATGGTTTCCGCAGACTTCATCTTGAAGTTGTCCTGTTTTTCCAGAGCAACACTTAGCTGATGCTCTTTAATGGCGTCGTTTCCTTCGCTCATGTCACGAACCTTATCCCACATTTCTTTAGCAGTCTTGCAATGCTTGACTTTGTCAAATCTGTCGTTGTCAAGGGCCTTGGTCATGATGAAACGACCAACTTTATCCAGATTGTACAGCTTGATTTCTTCAGCTGTCATCTCTGTTAAGTCTTTCTCCACCACTATATCAGCTTCATCAACCGTGATAGTCTTGGTGAATTTGAATGGACCTTTGATGATACATGTGTACATGTTATCATTGTAGGCAGCTAAGAAGATCTCCATTCTGATCTTCCAGTCTTCAAAACTCATACCAGCTATGTGGGGAACATAGCTGATACAGTCCATTTTTCAAAAAATTTAATTTTTCAAAAATATGCTCTTTTGAAAAAGTTTGAAAACCTTTGAAAAACACTCGGATCAAGCTCGTTGATCAGGCAGCTGATTCTAATGAACCACCTGCTCTGATACCACTTGTTGGTCCCAAGTGGTCAGATGAGGTCTAGAGGGGGGGGGGTGAATAGACCTCTGGAAATTTTAATCAAATTTTAACTTTAAAACTGTTGTTCAAACTTAAACAGACTAAGCTGATACAGAACAGTAAGTTTACAAGGCTGATCGCGAACAAATCTTTGAACAGCTTTGCTGACCAATAATCTGATAGTTACTTAGCTGATTTTTGTCAAAATCAGTTTTAATACCAGAATACTTGCAGTGGATTTATAAAGTGTTTTTCACAAGTAAACTTAGTAGTTTGAAAGATTTAATCCCCAGTTTTATAAAAACTCCTTTAAATCCTTTTCAAGCAGCTAATCAAGTGTTTTATGTAGATATGAAAATATGCAAGTAAAAGCAATGTAAAAACACAAGAATTTTTATAGTGCTTATATGGATTTAAATATCCTTTAGTCTACTCTTCCAAGTCACACAGATCTTGGGTTATACTAAGAACACAAAGTAATTAGTACACTCTGCTTGCGTCGAACAACAAATGAAACGACCACAAGTGCGCAATAGGAAATCACAAAGAAACTCCTATTCTCTGAAGTAATACCACTCACTAAAATGGATATCTACTCCTCACAACTCTTTTCTCTTACAGATTCACTCAGAAAATGTTTTCTTGAACTTCAACGGCTTCTGTCAACAAATGACTTTCAGCAGACGAGGGAGCTGTTCTTGAGCTTTTGAGACTTAGAAAATATTTTGCTTCGAATTCAATCTCTTTGAAGTTGTGTCTTTTTCTTCCTTCGTCTCTTCAGCTATTTATAGTCACTATTTGAATTTTGTCCGTTGAAGAGAGACAAAATTCAAATCTCTTGATTTCTGGTCCTTAAAATCCGCGAACGGCTCTCTGCACAGTGACAGTACTGCAGACTGTGCAGCATTAAATGCACCAAGCTGATATGAGGTCTTTATTTAATCATTTGTCTTTAATAACCTTGTACTTCAGCATTTATTACTTCCAGGGGCATTTATTTCCGTTGGGTAGACTTCTTGATCATTTCCACTTGGCTGATCGAAAGTGCAAGTCTGATGATGAACAGAGCTGATCCCAAACTTGAACAAATCTGATTTGAGTCTGCTGATCTTCACCAGTCTGTTTTCTTTCCTTCAGCAGATCAGTATCTAGACCTTGAATCTTTGACCCTTCTGATAGTCTTCTTAATAGGTCAAAATTCCTCTAAGGGATTTTACAACTAAGTTTTCCATACTTAGCTGATCTTAGGTTTTGGAAATCATCAAAACCACCATTTACTAATTGACTTCAGTGCTTTTCATCTTCATCCTTATCCAACACATAGCATTTTGCACTCCCAAAATATAAATAATTCAGCACTTTGCACCCTATTTTATTTTTTTCAAAAAAAATCTAAGGACAAAATAGGTAATTCATTTTTAATCATTGGCACTTTGCACCCCCGTAAATAAAATTAGCATTTAGCACCCTCAATTTAAGAACAACTCATCAACTTGCTCCCCCAAAACACGATAAATGGACACTTTGAACCCCCTAAACACAAAACTAGCACTTAGCACCTCAAATTAAGAAAAACTCAACAAATCGCACCCCCTCTTTTTTTCCGGGCAAAGTTGGCCACTGGGATCAAAAAACCTAGGGGAAAAAAGGTAATTCATTTTCTTTTTTCCTTAAATTTGAAAACACAATTATGAATATTAGAATATTAATTTTTCTCTCCATCTTAAATTTATTTTTGTGATATGATTCAGTCAATTTTATGTACTAACTTTTCGAATTCTTTTGGATATTTTGAGGACATTTGAAAAATTAGTAATTAAAGAAATATGTTAAAATAGATTTTTGCAAATGAATATTATAGTATTCATAATCATATTTTGTAAATTTTAATGAAAAAAGAAAATGTATTACCTATTTTTCCCTTAGGTTTTTTTGACCCCGATGGTCAACTTTGCCCAAAAAAACGAGGGGGTGCTAGTTGTTGAGTTTTTCTTAATTTGATGGGGATAAATGCTAATTTTATGTTTAGGGAGTTCAAAGTGTCCAAAAGTGTCCAATTCTCATGTTTCGCGAGTGCAAGTTGTTGAGTTGGTCTTAATTCGAGTGTGCTAAGTGATAATTCTATTTTAGGGGTGCAAATATCAATTTCTCGTGTTTCAGGGTTCAAAGTGCCAAAGATCCAAAAAAGAATTACCTATTTTTCCCTAGATTTTTTGAGGAAAATAAAAAAGGGTACAAAGTGTTGAATTGTTTATCTTTTGAAAATGCAAAGTGCTAAATCTATGTTTTAAGGGTGCAAAGTGACTATTTTCTATATTTTGGAGGTGCAAAGTGCAAAAAACCATCATGGGAACGGAAAGGAGAGAAGGGATTATGTATAATAGTATTAATGTAAAGAGGTTCCATGTGATATGTACGACCTTTGATGATCTTTCTCCAATGAATAAGTTATGTGTGCAAAATTGGGTAATTAATGGCTCATAGTTTGTAATGTGATGTGATTTAATAGAGAAGAAGATAGGCTATTTATTGATTAACTTTTGCCTTGAGCAGATCTTCTGTACCATATAAGTGTATTATATTTGTGTACAACCAATATAAAATTGATACATATCAAAAAACTAAATAACATCATTACATTGGATTATATTTTCCACCCTTTCTTCTGCTCCATATCTCCATTGTTAGTATTAAGATCTCTATTTGCAAATAATAATACCAGTAAATTCTAATCTACTATCGAAAGTAAAACCAACAGAAATTAGCGAACTAACAACTTAGAGATCTGAATTGTATTTTGGTAAGAAAATAGAAGAAGAAATTTGAGTACCTTAGTTTCATTCTCATTCAATTGAAATTAAAAATTTGTTGAAACTGAAAATTTTGATGGGCGCCTTGATTCAATAAAATTTTTATGATACCATTTTTTCTTATTGAATTATGATAGGAACTGTAATTGAAACTCTAACATATGGTTCCAAGAATTCGAGGAATTGTTAAAGTATAATTAAATAAATTATTGAGTTAAGATAATGGAACATGGAATTTAAGGATTTAAAATAAGTTCATAGATCTGAATCTTTAGTTTCAATAATTAAATATGAAAAGTTAGTTTCAATAATTTCAATGGAGTTTTATGTCGCTTAAAAGATAAAAATTATTGGAAAAAATTGATTTAAATTTCTGAACTGTAAGTTTCAACAATTTTAATGGAATTTGATACGATTTTGGATGAAGATTCAGATTTGTAGATACGGAGAAGGATAAAGCGTGGAGAATATAATCCTATTCAATGCATGCTATTTAGTTTTGACATATGTAAATGTTATATTGATGGTACACAAATGTTGTACACTTATGTTGTAAAGAAGATATGTTGCCATTTTGCCTTGGTTTCGCCTCATTTAAAATGACCAAAACTGATATGTATTTAGTTTTATCTTAAGTGATCTAATTATTGATCATATACCAATATGTGACTGGTCTAGTGGAATGAACAAGTCACTATAAAATAGCGAACTCAGGTTCGAATTTCTGTTGGGAGAGGTTCCCACTTTATGTGTCCAACGTGTCTCAAAAGGGATTAAACCCTGCGAAACCGAAAAATTACTGATCATATATCATCTCTAAAAGAAAATGAAGTATTTCACACCAAGCATCTTCCTTTATTTTCCTACAAGCCTCGGTATATATTTAAATTGGAAAAATTGCATATTTGGTGCTATATAATAAGGCATTTTGCAATCTTGATACCATTGGGTACAAAAATATATACTTAGTTGTAATATTTATACCACCGTCAAATAATCAAAAGTTAATAGACGAAACTAGTCTTGTGAACCGTACCTGGTTGTTATCTTGTATCCTTGGAGGGAGAATTATCATGTGATATATAACCTGATAACGTGAGGAGAATATGATAATTTTTTCTTCAAAAAGACGAAATAACGTGTTAATTTTTTCTCAAAAAGACTAGATAATGACTACATGCGCTGCACTTGGCCAATTTCGTCTATTTTTGTCCAATTACTTAACGGTAATATAAACTTTGCAATAAATATTTAAGTTACAGTACAAAATTATGTATCATGTGATACCAAAGTTGCAAAGCGCCTTATTGTGTGATACCAAATTCACATTTTTTTTATTAACATCATATCTCAAACTTTAAAATTATAAAATACAATACTCAATTTAGTTGAATTTGTGTTTCAAATATTTTTTCAATCCACCCACTTAAATCAATTTTTGAAACTAAAAGCAAGCTATATGATCACTGCAAAATTGAAAGAGAAAAAATTAATTTTGCATTGTACTCCTAAAACGATAAATAAAAGTAAACAAATTAATTGTAAATTTTGGTTTTTATTTCAAGCTATATGATCCCCTCGTCGAATTTTACCACGTAATTTAATATTTTATCCGAATTTCGTCCCACCGCTACATTTTTTACGGAAAGTTCCGTTAAATATCATGTTGGCGTTGGACAAATAGGCAAAATTTAGAAATTCATCAAAAACTAATAGTCAATTTCGGTTTCCGTTCCAAATTAATTATGGATTTTGCTTTTTGTCCCAATCACAACTCGTCAAATTTGTCTCGTAATTTAATATTTTGTCTGAATCTCATTTCGTAATTTATCTCTGTTTTCTTTATAAACTAAATTTCATAGTCATATCTTTAATATCAAGATACGGTATAGAAACGCCAGCGAGCTATAGTTGTGGCACAAAAAATACAAAAATCCCTATTTAAATCTATATGATAATATTTTTTGACTAGTTTATTTTTTTTCACCTTTTATTGGATAAAAATACAATATTACTTTGTTATCGTCTACTTTTCATTTTCATTTTATCACAACATAGAAAATTTATCGAGTTTGTTATTAGAAAAAATCTCGCCCCTCCAACCAAAACTCTCTAGTTCATCCTTTGTCAACAATGGCATTATCAATCTAAATAAATAACATTTAATTATATTTTATACTTAAGTAGATTACAAAAAATAAAAATCACCCCAGCAAGAAGTAGACAAAGAAAAAAGGAAAAATAAAGGTTAAGCGCTAATTTGGCTATAATTCATTAAATTAAACGAACTTCTTCATGAAATTGGAATTTGTGTCTTTAGATTTCATTGATTGATAAGATATTTTTTCTTCTTATACACTGGTACACATTAATATGGCTATAGAATAATATGGGAATTATTGCATTTTTTGTATCATAACTATAGATCGCTGGTTTTTCTACCCTATATATTTCTTCAGTCTAGCACATTTGGTTCCACAACTTGAACAACAATGACAATTATGGTGCTAATTGAGGCCCATTCCAGAATTTGCCCAAAATCCCCAAGTTTGGGCTACTTGACATGAAAATTGACCCGTACGTGAGGAAGTTCGAGCCAATTTTGAGATTGAGCTTCAATTGACACCAAAATTATCATTGATATTGAAGTTGTGATACCAAATATGTCAGCCCGAAAAGATATGGGGTAGAACGCCAGTGAACTATAGTTGTTGCACCAAAAATAGGGATACACATATCATTCCAAGGTTATGAATGACATATTAGTTGGCAATCTGATTTGGAATCAAATAATATTATTTGGGTAGATTTCTTGAATTTTGAGAAAGGAAATTTATTCCTACAAATGAGGAATCTTACCATTAAAACACGGGAATGTTAAATTTAACTTCTCTATGATATTATGATTCCCTTCCTGGAGATTTAGTACTAAAAATCAAAGAGAAATTATTACCCATAAATTCTTTCTTATGATAGATTTATTTTCTCCCTACATACTACATATTTTCTCTTCCATAGCCAATGTTTCCTTATTTCTTGCGTTTTTTTCTTCTCCAACTACTTAAATAATATATATTCAATCCTCACGTTCATTATCTGCTAGTTGAGTCTGTTTAAATGTGAATTGATTTGAAAATATACATATAATTTATACGACATATTTATGGGCCTAATCTAAAGCTTTTGTTTTTACGCCATATAATTTAAATAATTTATACGTTCATTTATTTTAATTTTTCCGTTTTTTCTTTTTGTTGGATATGTCCCCTTTGACCTGCAAAAACTTTATTTATAATTCATGTATGTGGTGGATTATTTGTAGTAACTAGTATACTTATAATAATAGTACCAATAATTTATAGAGGTAATATCTAAGATAATAATATATTCGGACCTTATTCGAGTTGAGAATTGTAAAGCTCAAGCTTGAATCATAAATTAATTGGTTTTATTATAAAGGCTTAAACTCAGCCTGACTCACAATTATTCGGGTTCGAGTCAAATTTAATCCGGCCGAGCCATCGGGCTTCGGGTAGACCCGGCTCAATTGATAGTCCTACATAATCATAATCAGACTTCATTTCAAATTATTTGAATTTTATTTAATCATATCAAATATTATTTAATGAACAACTAAAATTTTAACTTTGATATATTATGTAGATAAAATTATTTATTTAATAAATGAATAGTGTTTTGAAATTTTTGGGTGGGAGATGAGATATGTAAAAGTATCTCCAAATTTGGAGAAGATTCCAATTTGGAGTTTTGGGTGAGATTCTCTTATTTACTTTGACGTTGCTTATATCAACTACATTTTGTAGTAATGTTATACAAGTATAAAAATTTATATTTTAACGACATATTAATTGATTTTGGACAAGTAATATTCATTTTTTGTCAATGTGCATTTATTATATTCCTATGATTATATTTATCACACTTAATATTTGTTTGCCAAAAAAAGGTTTACAAAATTAAGAACATATTTACAACTAACTATATCAAAAAATTAAATGTGTTTGTCATTTTACCTATGTAGAAAATAATAGTTGGAAAATAATAGTTAGTCAAGTAATAATAGTGACTTGGAATAGAATTTAGTCCAAAAAAACTGCTAAGGATCTCGTGTCTTATTAATGTGTACCACATAGCATCCTATCCATAATAAATTAATATGTGTCAAATTAATTAATGTGAAATTACATAGGATTATTTCCACCCATCTTCTTCATCATTTTCATCCAAATCGAATTAACTTATTTTTTTACCCATCTTATTCACCATTTTTATTTCAAATATAATTAAACAAGTGTTTCCACTGTTATAACCACAAGTATTGCATTTGACTGTTTTGTTTCAAACCTTAAAGACACAAATCTGAACGAACTTTAAGATTTTTCATTCACCAATTTCTTCAAATAACATCAATTAATTCATGTAGTAAAATTTTAGTCAGAAATGGGGATTTTAATATAAAAAAATAATTCGCATTCAGATACCCATAAATTCATATTCTAAATTTTAATCAAGGTGGAGGAATTTTAATTAAAATAATAAGATAGATAATCAATTTGCAGCAAATTACACAATAAGATTTTTGAATGGTCCGACTTAAGATAGAAGTTTTAGGCATCTCTAATTTATGAAAAGATGGATGATGTTTAAAGTTTCCATAGGTATGTGATAAGGCAATTTATTATGGATGGCACAATACGTGATACAGACTAATTGGAAAAAAATAAAATCCAACCAAGTTGAGAAGACTTAAAATGGTGGAAGCTATTGAAGTCAAGTCAGTAGCAAACTTCCTACAATAATTGCAAGTCATTAGCAAACTTCCAGCTAGAATTGAAAGTCAAGTCCATCTTGTGTTGTCCTATCTAGGCGGAAAATCAAATAAAAAATCGATTTTGCTTAGTTCATTATACAAATAAAAAAACTTAAATAAAATTTCTCGTTTGATAAATTTTGAAGGTTTGTTCGAACTTAACTCGATAAATTAAAATTAAAAAAATCATACGTAAAAATATCAAAAACACAACTTGAACGCGTTTTGGTAAGAAATCAAAACTAAACTCAAACACAATTTCAAACTCAATACTTAATTCAAACCAAACTAGAACAATGTGAAATTTGATATTACACTTCTCATTACGCTCCTAGATCTACCTATTTCAAAATTCTCATACTATCTTATTCGATCACAAAATAGGTTTACGGTATTCGTCAAATGAATATATAGAATTCAACCAAACCCAATCCGAAAAGGAAATTACCCTTATATGAAATATACAGTTAATCCTTAAAAATAGAAAGAAAAAAAATCTCTTAGCATTTCGTTTGGGAACTTTGCTTTTGACATGAATGTTTACATTTTTTATTTGAAATACTGGAAGTTATTATTTTATTTTTATTTTTTTTGTATGAATTGAATGTGTCCTAATTAATTAAAATTTATTATGAAGTTACATATTAATAGGCATAATGAGGTTTTAAGATTTTTTTTTTTTGGTTGAAGCAAACAAATTTGAGATATAAAAGAAGACTACATTACTTTTTTTATCCTAATATATCAATATTTCATTAAACAATTTTGGCATGTCCGCATAACAGCTAATTATGAGGGTTGGCCTATTTAGTTAGATTTTGGTTTTAAAAAATTGACATAGGTGGTTACAATGAAACTTTTAAAACCTCATTTACATTGAGTTTGATTGAATTTTAGTTTTTGATAAAATTGAAACCTCATTTTAATTGATTTTGAATATTGAAATTTGAAAAAAAAAGAAGTATATAATAAGTATCAAATCAACATCTTTTATTAAAAAAAAAAAAAAAAAAGTAGAATATATCAAATCATTTGTATTTTATAAATCTAAAGTTTATTATACTTAAATATACATTGAATCATGAGTTCACTAATACACATAATATTAATCAGACTTTTCAAATGATTTTCCATCAGTTTCAAGGCCATTTGAAAGTGGGCCAGTTGCACTATCTAGAATTCTCAGCTCTTAATAAACCCAATTTATTTTCCTTGTTCTCAATAAACCCAATTCAAGTAATTACAGTGTCTTGGAATAGATTTTAGTACAAAGAAACAATATAGAAATAACCAGTTCATCGTGGCCTCGTGAGTGGTCTTATCTAGGCGTAATATCAAATTAAATTATTTGATACTCGATTTGAATTTATCCAATTAATATTTTATATTTAAGAAATGTCAAATAAACACATTTTTTATTTTTTGAAATAAAATTTTCACCTCGCATTTTTCTCAAACTATTATCTCAAAAGTCAAATAAACAACAATTTTCTAATCTCTAAATAAAACATATACAAACTCTACTCTGATTTGACATAAAGTAACCTATCCCTTACAGAATTTGTCTCACATAACAAACATGATTTGACATAAAGTCTTACACATTTTACACCTACAATCTAACTCTTGCAAAAAAAACTACACATACTTTATTTCTCAAACCGCCCACTCAAAACCCAAACAAACAATAGTACGCAAATCGAGATTATTTCACAAACTTTCACTATTCTCTAAAACTACCTTCCCAAATACCAAACAAACATGCCCTTATATTTTTTATTTGAAATACTAGAAGTTATTATTATTATTTTTTTAAGGAATTGAATGCGTCTGAATTAATTTAAAATAATTACGAAGTTACATATTAATAGGCACAATGAGGTTATAAGATTTTTTTCAAGCAACAAATTTCAGATATTAAAAAAAACCATAATACTTTTTTTTTTAAATCCAAATATATCAATATTTCATTAAACAGTTTTGGCATGTCCGCATTTTCAACATATACATGTTATGAGGGTTGCAGACTCATGCCTATTTGGTTAGATATTGGTTTTGAAAAATTGATTTATGTGGTTACAGTTAAACTCATAAAATCTTATTTAGATTGAGTTTGATTGAATATTAGTTTTTGAAAAAATTGAAACCCCGTTTAAATTGAGTTTGAATGTTGAAGTTTAAAGAGAAAAAGTAAATAGTAAGTATCAAATTAATGTCTACTATGTGGAAAAAATAGGTGGAATATATCAAATCATTGTATTTTATAGATCTAAATGGTGAAATACAGTCCCCCCACCTCCACCCCCAAAAGTATTTGGTGATATCAGTTACTCCCCTAAATTATCATTTTGTAACACTTACCCCCCTCTATTATAGATTTAATGTTTTTATTCCATACCCCCGCCCCTTTTATAAATAATACTTTCTTTATTAATTTATCATTAAAAAAATGTCTCTTTATTAATTATGAATACATCCATCAAACAACATTATGTTTCAATATCTTCATTTCTTTATATTTTCCTTAGTTTTTATTTGGTGGTAATTATCTCGATTATTTTCGCTGCGAATTTTTTTTGTATAATCTTGAAGGAGAATTACTCAAAATTTTGTTTAGTTTTTTTAAATCAATATATTATTAATAATACCATACAATAAATGCTGCATCTTTATAATTTATTTAAAATATATGGTGTATTTTTGTGAACTTCTTAAATATGTAATTTATTCCATGTTATTATCAAATATTTTAAAAGAAATTCGATTAATTTCCTTGGTATAATTCTAAGTGGTACCCAAACACTATAATCGAACCATATTTCATGAAATTAGGTTACTAAATTCAAATACCCGTAATCAGATTTCATTCACGCCCCCCCCCCCCCCCCCCCCAATTTTATCTCTTAAATTGATTTTTTAATTTTACTAGATTTTGAATTGTTTAGAGCATCTCTCATCCACTTTCAAATCTCAAAATTGGGAGATTTGGAGGTGAAACCACTCTCCCACCTACCTCCAGATTTGATGAATATGGGGGAGGGAGTAAATAGCAAACACCAAATATGGAGTTTTGAACAGTGATTTGGAAGCTTCTCGATCCAAATCACTAATCACTTTTTTATATCCATTTGTGTCTCAAAATATTCTATTTTTTTCATTTTGTTAATCACTTTTTAATTCATCTATGTAATTAATCATTTCTATATTCTTTAAATTAATAATAAAAACATGAATGCTTTTTAATAGGTTATAATTTATATTTGTAATTACATAATTTTCTTATATATAGACCCCAAATTTACTTTCGCCTAGGCTCAAAAATATCTTGGACCGGGCCGATGTGAATCACATTCATATCACATATATTTATTCTACATATTATTCATAATTAAAAAGAATAGTTCAGTCTATTTATGTTAGTCAAGTAATAATAGTGACTTCGAATAGAATTTAGTACAAAAAAACAATACAAAATTTGAGAAGACTTAAAAAGATGCAAGCTATTGAGGTCAAGTCAATAGCAAATTTTCATTCAAGTCAATTCCATTGTGGGTGGTCCTATCTAGGTGTAAAATCAAATTAAATTATTCGATATTCGATTTGAACTTATTCAACCAATAATTGTTTGAGTTCGGCTTATTATACAAATCAAACAAATTTAAACAAAATTTTTCGTTTTGTAACTTTTGAAGCTATATTCAAGCTCAACTCGATAAACTAAAATTTGAAAAACCAAATGTAAAAATATCAAAAATACAACTTGAACACCTTTCGTCAAGAATTCAAAACCAAACTCAAATACAATTTCAGACTCAATACTAAATTCATACTGAACTTGAACAATTTGACGTTTGATAATACTCTTCTCGTTTGTGCTCCTAGTTCACCCTATATCATAATACTTAATAAATTTTCAAATTCTATTTAAAATTTGATTTGGAAGAATTTATTCAATCAAAAATCAATTATATTGCACTTATTTTGTGATTAAAAAATTCTTTTATTAACTTATTCAATCACAAAATAAGTTTACGGTTTCTGTCAAATGAATTTATAGATTTCAACCAAACATGATCGAAAAGGAAATTGCCCTTTAATTCTCTTGGCATTTTGTTTGGGAACTTTGCTTTTGACATCAAGGTTTAGGGCATGTTTTTTGGCATTTTCCAAGAAAATTTTACGTTTGGGAAATATTAAAACAAACATGTTTTTTATTTTCTGAAATAAATTTTTTATCTTTCAATTTTCTCAAAAATAAATAACAATTTTCTTATCTCTAAACAGAACCTATACAAACTCTACTCTGATTTGACATAAAGTAACATATCTCTTATACACAATTTGTCTCACATAACAAACATGATTTGACATAAAATCTTACACATATTAAACCTACAGCATAACTTTTCCAAAAAAACTACACCTACTTTATTTTTCAAACCACCCACTCAAAACTCAAACAAACAACAATACGCAAATCGAGATTATTTCACAATCCTTCACTACTCTCCGAAGCTACTTTCTCAAACACCAAACAAATAACATGCCCCTTAGATTTTTTATTTGAAATACTGAAAGTTATTATTATTATTTTTTAATAAATTGAATGCGTCTGAATTAATTTAAAATAATTACGAAAATACCTAGAGCGGCCAGGTGTGAGTACATTCATATCACATATATTTATTCTATATATTATTCATAATTAAAAGAATAGTTCAGTGTATCATGTTAGTGTAATAATAGTTAGTGACTTGGAATCGAATTTAGTACGATCTAAAAAATAATAGAATTTAGTAAAAAAAAATCGCTGAGGATCTCCTGTCTCATTAGTGTGCGCCACTTATTATCTTATCCATAATAAATTTATATGTGTCAAATTAATTAATGAATGTGCATTACATAGGATTATTTCCACCCATCTTCTTCATCGTTTTCATCCAAATCCAAGTAATTTATTTTTTACCCATCTTATTCACCATTTCTGTTTCGAAAATAATTAAACAGATGATTTCCATTGTTATAACCACAAGTATTGCATTAGATTGTTTTGTTTCAAATCTTAAAGACAAAAATCTCAATGAACTTTTAGATTTTATATTTACCAATTTCTTCTATAGCAAAATTTTAGTCAGAAAGGAGATTTTAATATAAAAAAACCAATTCGCATTTAGATACTCATGAATTCATATTCTAAATTTTTAATCAAGGAGGAGAATTTTAATTGAAATATTAAGATAGAAATCAATTTGCAGTAAGTTACACAATAAGATTTTTGAATGGTACGACTCAAGATAGAAGTTTCATGCATCTCTAACTTATGATGTTTTAATTGCAACATATGACAAGATGGTTGATGTTTAAAGTTTCCATAGATATGTGATAAGATTATTAGGAAAGAAATGGTGAATGGAATTGGGGATGGAGACAGTGGGTTAGTTTAAAAATAAAGATCATGTATAATGCACATTAAATGTACTTGACAAGTGACAATTTATTATGAATGGGACAGTAAGTGGTAGACACTAATTGAATAGAAGATCCCTCGCGCAAAGATCCAACCAAGTTGAGAAGACTTAAAATGTTGGGTGGTCCTATCTAGGCGGAAAATCAAATAAAACTTTTTGATATTTTGTTTGAACTTGTCCAATAAAAAAATCTCTTTAGCTCGATTAATTATACAAATAAAAAAACTTATAAAATTTCTCGTTTGATAAATTTTGAAACTTTGTAAGAGCTCAACTCAAAAAACTAAAATTTGAAAAACCATATACAAAAATATCAAAAACACAACTTGGACGTGTTTTGATAAGAAATCAAAACTAAACTCAAACACAATTCAAACTCAATACTTAATTCAAACCAAACTAGAATAATGTGAAGTTTGATATTACACTTCTCTTTACACTCCTAGATCTACCTATTTCAAAATTCTCTTACTATCTTATTAAATAAGTTTACGGTATTTGTCAAATAAATATATAGAATTCAACCAAACCCGATCCGAGAAGAAAATTACCCTAATTATATGAAATATACAGTTGATCCTTAAAAAAAAAAAAAGGAATTCTCTTGGCATTTCGTATGGGAACTTTGCTTTTGACATCATGGTTTAGATTTTTTATTTGAAATACTGGAAGTTATTATTATTAATTTTTTTTTGTATGAATTGAATGTGTCCGAATTAATTAAAATTTATTATGAAGTTACATATTAATAGGCATAATGAGGTTTTAAGATTTTTCTTTTGGTTGAAGCAAACGAATTTGAGATATAAAAAAAGACTACATTACTTTTTTTATCCTAATATATCAATATTTCATTAAACAATTTTTGCATGTCCGCTGTCCGCATAACAGCTAATTATGAGGGTTGCTTGCGTCTATTTGGTTAGATTTTGATTTTGTAAAAATTGATATAGGCGGTTACAATGAAGCTTTTAAAATCTCATACATTGAGTTTGATTGAATTTTAATTTTTGAAAAAATTGAAACTTCATTTTGAATGTTGAAATTTAAAGATAAAAAGTAAATAGTAAGTATCAAATCAATGTCATTTATAAAAAAAAAATATATATAGAATATATCAAATCATTTGTATTTTATAAATTTAAAGTATATTATACTTAAATATATATATTGAAACATGAGTTCACTAATACAACATAATATTAGTGATCAGACATTCCAAAGGATTTCCGATCAGTTTCAAGGCCATTTGAAAGTGGGCCAGTTTCACGGTAATTTTTTTCTTTATTTTTTTTTAATTTTCATTTGGTGGTAATTATCTCGATTATTTTCAGTACGAATTTTTTGAGTATAATCTTGGAGGAAAATTTCAAAATTTTGAACTTTAATTTGTAACAAAAATTAAGGAGATATTTATCACCAAATCAAACTTAAGACAAATTATATAGAAAAAAAATTCGAGACATAAATGAAGAAAAAAAAAATAAAAATAAAGAAAACAAAATGAAATGGGAAAAAAAGAAAAACTTTGATGAAAATGAAGATAAAATCGAGACAAGAAAACCGAAGGTAACAGAAGGCATGAAGAAATTGAAACATATTATTATTTGGTGAATTGATGAATTCTTAATTGATAAACTTTTTCTTTTATAAATTAATAAGGAAACAATTTATTTGGTATACAAGGGGAGGGATAGTAATGAAATAAAATGTTCAACATTATAAATTACAAATAATACTTTAGGGGATAATTGATACGACCATACTTTAAATATGTATATTGAAACATGAATTCACTAAAATACACATAATCATAATCATAAACGGGCCAAAAACTTATCAAATTGGCCCATTTGGAAGTGGGCCAGTTGTACCTTTATGATATGTGGTCAATATTCAAAGACTCGGCCATCTATTTATTTTCTCAACTCTTAATAAAGCCAATTCATTTTCCTAGTTCTCAATAAACCCAGTTCAATTCTCTTCTAAATTTCCCAAAGTTCACATAAAATGAGAAAATTGGCTACATCGAATTGGATTTTATTGGTGGCACTTTACCTCATGATCACACAAATATGGCTCATTTCTTCTTTCAACATGTCCATCGATGAATCCTCTCTTCTAGCCCTCAAAGCTCAAATAACTCATGATCCAAACAATATTATGATTAACAACTGGACAAAAGGAAGCTCTTTTTGTACTTGGATTGGAGTCACATGCAGTCGAAGGCGCCCTAGAGTCACGGGTTTGAATCTTTTCAATATGGGTTTACAAGGCACAATCGCAAATGAAATCGGCAACCTCTCTTTTCTAAAACACTTAAACATGAGTAACAATAGCTTCATCGGCCAAATCCCTTATGAAATCGGACACCTTCGAAGACTCCGTAAACTAAGCATTAGGTATAATCAACTTAATGGTCAAATACCATTGAGTTTTGGATTATTAACCAATCTTGAAATATTGTCTTTTCCGGGAAATAATCTGATTGGGACTATTCCACGGAGCATATTCAAACTTTCTTCTTTGCTAATAATTAATCTTTTTGAAAATCAGCTCTCTGGTACTCTTCCCCCAAGCATTTGCCATCATTTACCAAAGCTCAAAACTTTAGAGCTTTCGGTTAATCAATTAAGTGGTAATATTCCGCCAAGTTTAACCAGTTGTGCGGAGCTAAATGTAATTGATTTGAGTTCCAACTATTTCACTGGAAACATTCCAACGCAGATTGGGAAATTGTCACAGCTCCAGTTTCTTTCTTTAGGACAAAATAATTTGACAGGTAAAATTTCATGATACCAATTGTCCATAATCAATGAATTATTACATGTGGATACCTCTTGAATGGGAAAATTGCTTTTTTGGTATCATATGATAGACCTACTTGTAATTTTGGTAATATTGAGTACTAAATGCAAATTTGGCACGTATCATAGGATAGGTTTTCATTGCAACTTTGGTACCAAACCCAATTTTTTTTCAAAGTTAATGATAATTTACCCCCTATGAAATGCATAATATTCAATTTACCCCCTTCGGGTTTTAAAAAAAAAAAAAAAAAAGCATTATACCTCCTGAAATTTTGTAGAAGTTTTACATCGCCTCCTTGATATTTTTATAGGCGGCCATTTATCCACTTTTATTACGATAATGTGGCATTTTACACCTTGTATTATGATAAATGTGGCACATTATCCCTTCTAAGTTATAAAATAGTTTGCATTCCTACTCTCAATTTCGACAGGGAGTTACACTCTCCGGCTGAAGAGGTACATTGCTTCATTAAAAAATTTAGAGGGGGTAAATTAATCATTTTCTAAATTATAGAGGGGTAAAGTGAACATTATGCATTTCATAAGAGGTAAATTGCCATTACCTTTGGAAAAAAATTGGGTTTGATACCAAATATGTAATGAGAACCTATCCTATGATACCATATATGCATTTTCGTATTCAATAATACCAAAAGTGCAAGTTAGCCTATCATATGGTATCAAAAAAGCAATTTTCCCTAATTCTTTATTAGAAAGTTTACCAAACTTATCCTAATTCACTTACATAACAACTCTGAGTTGAATAGTCTATATTTTACCCATATAGTCTATTTTGATTGTAGTGGTTACGCTCTTTTTTGGATTTTGGTTTGAGATTTAAAGGGTTTGTTTGTTTGTTTGAATTTTTTAGAGTGTTTTTTAGAGATTTTGAAGATGTTCTAGATTGTCATGTGATTGAAAATAATTATTTGTTTGAGTTTCTAGAAATGACATTAATAATATGTATATTTAATTTCTAGAATATTGGTAGATTTTTTAAAAGGTTATCGGAAAAAGAGAAATATATTGGCGAAAGGGTTCTCTATCCCTTTTTTTTTTTTTTTTTCTTTCCAAAGGGTTAAGGAGGGGCAATGGATCAACCAAACTAAATTGGATTGGATCCTTGCTATTCATTCCTCAAATGGATCGATCCTAAGTGGATCCAATATTAATATTAATACTTATTAGAAGCTAATTTAAGAGAGATCTAATTCATTATCTTCATTTTTGCCTTTCAATACTCAAATTAGGTGACATATGTTAACTATATGCCTGATTATTTCTGAGTTAATTTTTGTTTTGTTCGTCCAATAGATATGATTTCATACGCATAAACTGGAACAAAGAAAGAACATAAATGACATATAACCATTTTTATTTTCTCACACACACACATATATATATATATATATATATATATATATATATATATATATATCATATCGTAATAATAAACATTAACTATATAGACACATTACTTATATTTTTGTTGTTTTAAAATATTCCAGATATAATTTGACACTACCTTATTAATTGATAGATTTGACCTTTGATATTCTTTATAGGTACTATTCCTATCTCAATCACCAATATGTCAAATTTGGACTCATTCAACTTGCGTGATAATAATTTTCATGGGGAAATTCCATCAGAAATGGGACGTCTATCCAGCTTAAGATGGTTAAACCTTAAGGGAAATAATCTGAATGGGACCATTCCTTGGAGCATATTCAATCTTTCTTCTTTGCAAGAAATTTATCTTGGCAAAAACCAGCTCTCTGGTACTCTTCCCCCAAGCATTTGCCATCATTTACCAAAGCTGAAAATTTTATCCCTTTCGAATAATCAATTAAGTGGGTATATTCCGCCAAGTTTAACCACATGTGCGGAGCTGAATGAAATTCATTTGAGTCACAACAATTTCATTGGAAACATTCCAACGCAGATTGGGAACTTGTCACAGCTCCAGTGGCTTTCTTTAGGAGCAAATAATTTGACAGGTAAAATTTCATGATCCCCAATATCCATAATCAATGAATTATTACATACGGATATCTCTTGAATGGGAAATTGCTTTTTTCATTGGATAGATTTTCATTGCAACTTTGGTATCAATCCCATTTTTTTTCCAAAGTTAATGATAATTTATCCCCTATGAAATTCATAATATTCAATTTACCCCCTCGTGGTTTAAAAAAAAGAAAAGCATTTTACCCCCTGAAATTTTTGTAGAAGTTTTTCATAGCCTCCCTGATATTTTTATAGGCGGCCATTTATCCACTCTTATTATAAGAATGTGGCATTTTACCCTTTTGTGTTAGGATAAATATGGCAATTTATCCCGCATAAGTTATAAAATAGTTTGCATGCCTACTCTCAATTTCGCCAAGGGAGTTACACTCTCTAGCTGAAGGGGATAAATTGCTTCATTAAAAAATTTACTGGAGGTAAATTGATTTTTTTTCCAAATTATAGAGGGGTAAAGTGAACATTAGGTATTTCATAAGAGGTAAATTGCCATTCTCTTTGGAAAAAAATTGGGTTTGGTATCAAAATTATAATGAAAACCTATCCTATGATATCATGTATACATTTTCGCATCCAATGGTACCAAAAGTGCAAGTTAGTCTATCCTTATAGTACCAATAAAGCAATTATCTCGAATGTTTTATTAGAAAGTTTACCAAACTCATCGTAATTCACTCACATAATAACACTCGTGAGTTGAGTAGTCTATATTTTACCCATATAGCCTATTTTGATTGTACTGGTTACGCTCTATTTTGGATTTTGGTTTGAGATATTTTGAAGATATTCTAGATTGTCAAGTGATTGAAAATAATTATTTGTTTAAGTTTCTGGAAATGACATTAATAATATATATATTTAAGTTTTAGGATATTGGTAGATTTTTTAAAAGTTTATGGGAAGAAGAGAAATATATTGGGATTCAATGGTTTCTCTGCTTATGGCTGATTTTTCATGTATTTAATTTTTGGGATGATATATTAAGGAGTGGCAATGGATCAACCAAACTGAATTTGAATTGGATATTCCTTGCTATTCATACATCAAATGGATCGGATCCTAAGTGGTTCCAATATTATTACTTATTAGAAGCTAATTTAAGAGAGACGTGATTTAGTATCTTCATTTTGGCCTTTCAATGTGCTGTAGTAGGAGTTTAGAGACTGAATTTTAATACTCAAATTAGGTGACACATGTTAATTATATGCTTGATTATACTTCTTGAGTTAATTTTGTCTAGTTCGTTCAATAGATATGATTTCATACGCATAAATTGGGAAAAAACATAAATGATATATATATATATATATATATATATATATATATATATATATATATATATATATATATATATATATAGTAATAATAAACATTAACTATATAGACACATCACATCTATTCTTGTAGGTTTAAAATTTTGTTAACTAAGATCATGAAGTCATAAAAAGAAATATGAAGTCCATGATAGATATTTTAGATAAATTTTGACACTTCCTTATTTTTATTGATAGATTTGACCTGTGATATTCTTTATAGGTATTATTCCTATCTCAGTTACTAATATGTCAAATTTGGAGATATTTGAATTGAATTCAAATAGTTTTCATGGGGAAGTTTCTTCAGAAATGGAACGTCTATCCAGCTTAACATGGTTAAGCCTTGGGGGAAATAAGTTAGATGGGGACGTACCACAATCCATTTTCAATCTCTCTAAACTGGAATTACTTGAACTTTCAGAAAATGAACTATCTGGCAATATTCCATTCTCCATTGGCAAAGGGCTTCCACATCTTTCAAACTTCGCTCTTTCCAACAATCAATTTAGTGGGAAGATTCCTGAATCCATCTCAAATCTCTCAAAACTCAGAAACCTTTATCTTGAACACAACTTGTTAAGCGGACACATACCAAATACTCTTGGGAACTTACAAGAACTCCAAGTTCTATTGTTGAATGAAAATCAATTCACAAATGATCTATCAACACCTGAACAAGATTTTCTTACTCCCTTGACAAACTGTAATATAAGTAGCTGCAACTTGTGGTGGTTAGGACTTAAAGATAATTTCTTGAATGGAGTAATTCCAGAGAGTTTGGGGAAGTTAACGAGCTTGCAAAACTTAGAAATCCGAAACAATAAGCTCCAGGGCTCCATTCCCCTTAGCTTTTGTGATCTTAAAAATTTGTATTCTCTAAATCTAAGGGGAAATAAGTTGTATGGGAAGGTACCAAGCTGTTTAGGAGACCTTACTTTTTTGCGAGAAATATCTTTGGAGGACAACGCTTTCAATTCCATTCCAACAAACTTTTGGTCCAATGAATTCATTCAAAAGATATATTTGGATAACAATTTGTTTGACGGTCCCATGCCTCCAGAAATTGGTAATATGAAGAGTGCGATGGAGATAAGTTTATCTAAGAACCAATTTTCTGGCGGCATTCCAAGTTCTATAGAGCAACTTCAGTTTCTAACTTATCTCGATTTATCAAATAACAAATTAGATGGCCAAATGACTCAGTCTTTTGAATCCTTGAAGGAATTGGAACATTTAGACATATCTCACAACAATATCTCTGGTTCAATTCCCCCATCATTTGAGAGCCTTAGATATCTTAGGTACTTCAATGTTTCGTTCAATAAGCTTATTGGGGAAATTCCAGATGGTGGTCCATTCAAAAACTTCACAGCAGATTTTTTCATACATAACAAAGGCTTGTGTGGAGCTTCTCGATTCAAAGTTGAGGAATGTAAAAATAATGAGCACAAGGCATTAGTAAACTACAGAGTTTTAAGATATACACTTCCATCAATAGTCATAGTAATTATTGCAATCACTATTGTAATCATATTTACGAGGCATCAAGGGGCAACATCATCATTTTCACCATTGTTGAATACTGCTCTTCGCTTAGCATATAAAAGGATCTCATATTTTGATATCGTTCGTGCCACAAGCAACTTTGATGAGGAAAATTTGATAGGGAAAGGTAGCCTTGCCATGGTTTATAAGGGGGTATTTTCTGAAGAGATGATTGCTGCTATTAAGGTTTTCAATTTAGATGTCCAAAGTGCATTTAAGAGTTTTGACACCGAGTGCCAGATAATGCGAAGTATTCGTCACAAAAATATCGTGAAGGTTATCACTGGTTGCTCTAACTTCGACTTTAAGGCTTTGGTGATGGAATATATGCCTAATGGAAATCTTGAAAAGTGGCTCCACTCTCCCAATTCCCATTCAAATATTGGTCAAAGATTAGGAATAATGATAGATGTAGCATCTGCACTGGAGTACCTACATCAAGGTTGTTCATCTCCTATTGTCCATTGTGACATAAAACCCAACAACATCCTCTTAGACGAAGAGATGATTGCACGCGTAAGCGACTTTGGCGTTTCCAAGCTATTGATGGAAGACCAGAAGACGCTTCAAACCAGGACATTGGGTACCATCGGGTACATGGCACCAGGTAAGTTATTCACTCTAGTTATATCAATAAACAAGTATAGTTTTAGTGAATACAATGTAAGCGTCTCAATTTTGCTCTTTTAACTTTCCAATTTTGTAGAGTACGGATCAGCAGGATTAGTCACGACAATGGTGGATACTTATAGCTTTGGGATTTTGTTGATGGAAGTGTTTACAAGGAAAAGCCCAACAAATGAGATGTTTTCTGGAGAGTTAACTATGAGAAGATGGCTCTCTGAATCATTTCCCAATTATATAATGCAGGTAATTGATGCTGAGCTATTGAAAGAAGACGAAAGAACCATCAGTCTTACACACCGGAAGAGTTTGACATCTATTATGGGACTAGCTCTAGAATGCACTGCAAATGTACCTAAGGAGAGACTTGATATGAAAGATGTTCTAAAAAGGCTTAAAGTTATCAAAACTGAACTTACAAAGGGACGAGGTCATAACTAATGGCTACTAAAAAATAAAAAATGTAGAATTTTTTTTTTCTTTTTTTGTAAACACGATTTTTCTATTCTTCTTATTTTATGTATGATAATTTTAAGTTGCACTGGCCATCTTTGGTTCCTATATGCCACACTTAATAATGTTTTCTTAATTTTTAAAATCAACTCATGATTTGACATTATAATATTGATACCAAAAGTACATTGGAAACTCAAATTGGTCGCATTCAACTAGGTTCATAATTATCATGACATTTTTTTCATGTTAACTCTCTGTGAAATGTATAATTGGCAATTTACTTTCATGTGAAATAAAAATAAGTAATTTAACTCCCTATAAAATAAAATAATGAGAAATTTACCTCTTTTTGATATAAAAATAGGCAATTTACTTCCTTGTGAAATAAAATAATGAACAATATCTAGTTTTTAATCGATTTCTTCTTTTATAAAAATCCAGGGAGGTATTTTGTCCTTTTTCTTGTAACATGTAGTTAAATAGCCTATTTAGGATATCACAGGAAGATATTTTGCCCTTTTATTTATCACAGGGAGTTAAACTACCTATCTAAAATAACACAGGGAATTAATTTGCTATTAACTCTTAAAATGATGTTATAGTGTTATACTACTAATTTGTCCCTCCCCTGACAGTGATATGAACAAATCAGAGGATCTATTAAAAATTTGATTTGCTTTATTCACACATGTGAATAGATTATTATTGCTTTTTTGGTACCATAGGATAGGCTTACTTGCACTTTTGGTACCATTGGATATGAAAATGCAAATTTGATATCATAGGATAGGTTTTCATTGCAATTTTGGTACCAAACCCAATTTTTCTACAAAGTTAATGGTAATTTACCCCCTTCTAAATGCATAATGTTCAATTCAACCCCTAATGGTTTAAAAAAGAGCATTTTATACCCCTTGAAATTTTGTAAAAATTTCACATCGCCTCCCTGATATTTTTATAGGCAGCACTTAATCCACTTTTATTATGATAATGTGATTTTTTACCCGTTGTGTTATGATAAATGTGGCAATTTACCCCCCTATGTTAAATAAAATAGTTTGAATGCATACTCTCAATTTCGACAAGTGAGTTACAATCTTTGGCTAAAGGGGGGTAAATTGCTTCATTAAAATTTTACAGGGGGTAAATTGATTTTTTTAAATTATAGAGGGATAAATTGACCATTATGCATTTCATAGGGGGTAAATTGCTATTAACTTTGTAGAAAAATTGGGTTTGGTACCAAAATTGCAATGAAAACATATCCTATGGTACCAAATTTGCATTTTCGTATCCAATGGTACCAAAAGTGCAAGTCAGCCTATCCTATGGTACCAAAAAAGCAATTTTCCCATTATTGTATATTAAAGCAAACAACTAAATAAGCAGCTCAAGATAACAACTCGATAATTAATGAAAGATTTGCTCCACACAATTCAAGTTTTTTTTCGATTTATGAAATATGAGGGATCTACAGATAATCATAAACACTGGTAAAATATTGAGTGAATTTTAAAATGGCCTTTTGAAAAGTTAAATTTGGAAAACTGACATTCACCAAAATCTGGTCTGACACCTTATTTTTTTAATTTGCATTTTAGTACCCTTTAATTCTAATTATGGTTCGTTACTTGGCTCTGATACCAAAAATTGGTCAGAGGCAGCGGATATTTGTTCTTGGAGATTATTACATAATATGCATTAATTTCTCGCTTCTTTTATTCTTTTTTCTATAATTTCTTTGTTTATTTTATACATTTTAGTACTAATAAATGTTGTTTTTAAATATTCTAATATTTCTTTGTAATATTTAATTAAATTTATATTTATTTGCAATATTTTCAAGATTATTTTTCGTAATTCTTCTTTTAAAAATTTGCTTAAATCTGATACTTCTTTTTCCAATCTTGTATATTCACTTTCTTCTTTCATAGACTTTTAAGTTTTGCTAGTAGTAATTGTTTTACATAAGATTGTCTGATTCAGACTAATTTTCTAATTTGATTACTAGTTTCTCCTAATGTTATTTCTCTCATAGGAATTTACTTATTTGAGCTATCTATTCCTTCAAACAATTTGTCTAAATAAATTGATTCCTAATCTAAAAAATATATACTATGACGACTGTTTGTTAATGCATATTCAATCATATATGTTAAACTAAAAGGTTGATCTCCTTCTTCCATTAATTCTTTTCGAACAAATTTATATCCTACATAAATGCTATTATCTAAATTCTTTGTTGATAATGAAATTGCATATTTATATCCGAAATTAAATTTTAAAGTTTTACAAGCCAAATTTCTCATTGTTATTCCTAGGCTGAATCTTTAGTTTCTTTAATTTATCGGTTATAATCAATTAAAGCTATTGGTGAATCAATTCCTCCTTTAAAAGTAGATTTAATTAATACTTGTATAGTAGCAATCTGTATGTATCCAATTTTGTCTATATCTTTTTTATTACGATTTTTTTTGTATTCTAAATGCTATTTGTTCACTGTTTATTAAGGGAATTTCAATGGTATCTCTTAGGTAAATAATCTGTGATAAGTAATATTATTTCTTTTTAATCTTCCAAATATTGATTTATTAAAATGTTGTCCTTCTTTAAAATTTAATTTTACTTTTTTAGGCTTTTCTATTTTATGTTCAATAATTGATTGGGCTGAATAAGTTCAGGATATTTCTTCATGTTATAATATTTGTATATGTTCGTCCATTTTTCAGCCAATAGAGCTAGAAAAGAATTTTTTGAGCCGCTTATGGTTACGTGGCCTGGGAGTTTTTTCTCCGTGGATCAATTATGAGTTTTTCTCTAATGAATAAGTTGTGTGTGTAAAAAATGGTAATTAATAACTCATAGTTTGTAATGTGATGTGATGTTTGTCAATTTTTTTTTTTTCTTTTTGTCAAATACTCCCTTAATATTTTGTATTTTTTAAAATATTTTGATACAATGACAAAAAAATAAGATCAAATAATGCATGAACTCGAAATTGAGAATATAAATATCTTAAAGAATAAGAATCATTTAATGTGTAATCAACAATTTTAATTGAATATAAATAGTTATTATTGAGTCCGTGTTAAAAGAATTAACATTTTCTTTTGAAAAAGTATAATATATAAATATGTAATCAATAAAAAAAAATTCATTTTCAGTTATGTTATGAGATCTACTACAACATCAAAATGTTTGTTCCCTAAATGTTGGGCTTTTGGCACTTTGCACCCTGAAATTATAGAATTTTGACACTTTACACCCTAACTTAAAAGATTTGGCACTTTGCACTGTGAAAATACAATTTAGTTGGTAGTTTGCACCTTAGTGTGTGTTTTGAAGAAAAAATTAATTGATTGAAGAGTATAATAGTCATTTTCGAATATTTTTGGCACTTTAAACTCTAAAAGTATAAATTTTGATACTTTAAGCTCTGAAATATAGAATATTGACACTTTGCACTCAAAAAATATAATTTCTGGCATTTCAACCCCGACTCAATTTAATAATCTAAATTATGTATATAGCATGCAATATAATAGTATGTTAGATATGAAATAGTGTATTTTAGAAATAAAGTAAATAATCTTGAGGATACTTGAAAATAAAATGAAGGCAATGTTTTTTTTTTTTTAATCTAAATTTTACAGAGAGAAAATGTTAAAATAAGTTAGTATAAAGTAAAATAAATTTAGAATAACAAGTTTATGATTGTTGTGCATAGAAATGACTACATCGTCGACATTCATGAGTATGTTTTTTTTAAGAAAAATATATTAGGGTGCAAAATGTCATACAAATTATATTTTTAGGATGCAGAGTGCCAAAAAAATTAAATCGGAGTGAAAATTGCTAATATTTGATAATTTTAGGATGCAAAATGCCAACATTTTATATTTTAAGGTTGCAAAATCTATATTGCTAAGGTGTAGAGTGAAAAAAAATGAAAATAACTATTCTACCCTTTTATCAATGAATTTTCTCAATAAAACACATACTAGGGTGCAAAGTGCCAAATAAATTATATGTCTAGGGTATAAAATATATACCAAAACCCCTAAATGTTCAACACATTAATGTGGACTTTGAAATTGAGTATCACTCAAACAATTAAAAAATAATTGTATACATTAAATGAGCTATTATGTAAATGAAACTAATAATAATACTACTTCTTATGGGCCTACATATACTACTTTGTACCGAACTCTTGTTTGTGATATTATATGGTCGTGAATCTTATTAAAAGGATCATATGTTTTAAAAAGTGAATTGACAGCAAAATTGAGAATTTATAATTTAAATTATTGAGGCCGTAACATGCACGCAAGAAAAATTAAACAGAGATCATATACAACAATAACAATTATGTAATATAAATTTCATTTAACACGCATATTAAGTTTCTGTACAATTAATTGAAGAAACAAATGGATTGGTAATATTTTAAATTTGAAAGGCGATTAATTTCACATAGTTGAACTTAAATACACAAACATCTTAGAATTTCTTTTTTTGTCTAACAGGTCCTCTAGGAATCTTGTTAAGAACCCTGTAATCAAGTTTCTTAAACATTTTCTTCATATCACGAGTCCCTTTATTTGCAAGATAATCCACCTCATATTGATATTGTTCATATAAAGCCGGTAGTGTTGCCTAGCAAAGAAAACCTATTAAAAAAATAAATAAATAAAACCAAAAACAATAAGATGCACAAATAATGTTAAATTAATGTTATAATGACACTATTAGAAATAATAGAAATTCCAATCGAAAAATTCCAACAGAACAAAAATTGGTGGGAATTTTTTGTAAGAATTCCGATCATTTTAAATCGGTCGGAATTTTTATATATATATATATATATATATATATATATATATATATATATATCTTAATTTCGATCGATTTACAAATCAGCCGAATATTTTTATAAAAAAAATAATAATAAATAATAAATGCAAAATTCCTATTCGATGAATTTTTTGAAATAAAAAATTAATAAATGCAAAATTCCCACGGATAGATTAATTAATACACGATCTTACATATGTATAATAGATTCAGCGAGCTGAAATAATTTCCGATTCCTAAAATTACCCAGAGGAGCGCGATTGCCTATAATAAAACAAAAATGAGAATCATAAAACTCAAAATACATTTGTTCTTGAAATTTTTTCAGTTGAATTGGTAAAAAGAAAGGAGTCGGATGGACCTCATGTTATAATTTTATTTTTATTAATTATGTATGTTTTGTTCAGTTAAGAATAGAAAAGAAGCACGACTTTTAATATTTACTATATAGTACATAAATAAAAATAACTTAAGTTTAAGAATCTAATTTTGTGTAGAAATCACAAAATAATTTGGAATGTCTTTTAAGATATAGTCAAATTCATGAAATGTAATATGGGATTTGGGAATTACATTATAATTTTAGGAAGAAAAAAAATTAAAGTATTGTCGGGTGTTGGGTTTTTTAATTGGGTCGGGTCGGGTCGGGTCGGGTCTGGTTATTCGAGGACACAACCATACTCAAATCGGTTGATCCGTTTAAATGTTAATTTATCTTACCTACCTTATTGAATGTGTTTTAGTTTTCTTTACCTAATTTTTTTTTACTCAATTTTGACTAAAACTAATTTTGACTAGATACATGAATTTCAGAAAAAAAAAATTAAAATTGTGTTGGGTTGGGCCTGACTTGGCAGACCAACCTATGTATAAAGACCCATATTGCAAAATTATCTAAATTAATGCAATAAAATAATTCATTCAATTACCAGGAGGAAAGTCTTGAAATCTTTCCCAGATGAAACATCATAGAATTTTAACAATATCCTATTTAATTTGGCAAATAGCCATTTGAATGTAGATTCTGGAATTGTAATTGCTCTTAGATTTGGAGGATTCCTGATAAGAATTCAATAACACAAGTTTAATTTATTAATCCGAAAATAATTTAAAATTATGTAACATCAAAAAAGTGGCCAAAAAAAAAATCGATTTTTTTTTATGTTTTCTAGTTAAAATTATAAATAAATTACCAATCAATAAATCCTGACCCAGTAGACCAAATGAAGAGCACCAACATCATAATAATTGAAATGTGACATAAAAGAGTTATGAAATTATATTCCACAACTTCAAAAAGAAACCAAATAACAGAAAATCCAATTAGTATTGCAGCTGATAAGTTCTTGTTCCTCCATAATAGTATGTCAGCAGCTGCATAAACAAAGTTCATGTTAATTATTATTCTTAATTTAAAATTAAATTTCTTATTTTTTATTATATATTGGTACATTAAAAATAAGGAAAAACAAATTAAAGAACTAGAAACACACAAGCTTATACAAAAAATGTGCCTCGTTTTCGGACCAACTCGTGTTCGGCTGCAATAATTTAATTTGATGAAATATAAGTTTTACAACACTACAACATTTCTGGCTTTTCCCGTCACATTTTTTCGGCGCTTATGTAACCGCCGGGAAAAATATCATACTCGGCGCTTTTTCTTCAATTTCCGGCAATTTATATGTGCCGGAAATAACTCCAACATTCCCGGCGAAATTTCAGCGGTTTTAAAGCGCCGGGTATAATCTGACATACCCGGTGCTTTTTTAATTGTACCTGACTGTTTAGAAAATGCTGGGACCTTTTAATATTTTTATTTTTTTCCTTTCTACGATTCTAGCTAACCTTTAATAAAGTTTTAACGTTTCCTATTCTTTTCTCTTTGAGTTTTTTCTTTCACGAACAAATACTTTAGCTTTCAATCGCATCACTAATTTTCGAAATTCCTTCATCGATCAAAAATAAAATTTGAGTAATCTTCTTTTCTGAGTCTCGATTCTGCACGTTTTCCTCAAATTATTCTCGTTTTCGAATTGTTCATCAATTGAGGTTTCTGATTTGGTAAAGCTGCGTGAAAATTGGAGGATATGGCGTCTCCTCCACCGCTTGACTCTGACAAGGCGAGAAAGTAACGGTGAGAAACCCTAGGTTGTTATTTTGCAGGAATGATTTGGTAAAGTTTTTCTACTTTATTGTATCTTAAATTTTGGCTAATCTCTTTGTGATTCTGGAATTTTGCAATAATATATTAAATTTAATAGGATTTAGATGTGTATGATATGGATTTTCTGTAATATTTCACCTCAATGCTAGAAAGTAACTGAGTCTATTTTCGCCTACTCCCAATTTGTTATTGTAATTAGTCAATCGGTGTCTTCTTCTGGACTACAATTTGCAGCCTTTGAGCAGAATTCACACTCCAGTTGTTCATGCTTCAACTTTTCTAGAACAAGGTCAGATTGTAAAGTTTGATTTAGCTCAGTTTCAGAGTAATGTACAGAGTTTGGTTAAGCTTTGTTTGTTTCAATGATATACCACTGGTAACTGAGTCTTATTTTTTTCCAAAGAAGCTGCTTGGTTGAGGTGCGAGCAGTTGGTGACACAAAGGTAGGTACGCTATTTGAAAATTCCAAACAATTAATTATTTACTTCTTTGATTTTATTAGTACTCATGTGTTGATGATGCATGTTAAGTGTGAGTTGTATATACTTAATCATATTCATATTTACAGAATGAATGGTTGCTATATTTTATAGTTCTATGCTGGAGCTTTGATTAAACTCTTATATTTTCTCTACTTGTTTTCCCAAGGGATTGGTCTTCTTCAAGTTGTAATGTATAGCATAGAGTAATTTAAATTTTTCTTTCTCTTAATTTTTATGTTTACCTTTATTTATCTTGGCTGCTCTTTTAATTCTTGAACTACCTTTCTACTCAGGATATTATTGGGAGAATTATGCTAGATTCAGGTATATTACTGGGATTTGAATGTAAAAATACACAGAAAATTTACAATTCATTAAAGAAACAACATAATGAGCTTTAGAAGCAAGGAAAAAACTGATCCTCGACAACATAATGAGCTTTATACTCACTAGTCTAATTACTTTGTATAATTTGGGCATGATATAATATCCGCCTAGAGACCACGGAATGGTTTATGTAGAGAGTTTTGGCATTAATTTAGCAGGGCATAGTTTTAATTTCAAGAATGATTGATTATTGCTGATTATTATGTTGGTTTTTCATACAGGCATTCTTGTCTCAGTGGATTTCTTGGAGCCCTACATTTTGAAAGCATATACATTAAAATTAGTCCTTTGATTTTGGTAAATTTATTGATAAATACAAAGTTTGTCAATTATGTGTGGTAATTATATTCACGAGAAACCTCGAGGAGGACTTCTTGGATAATTTTCATCAGTTTGTGAAAGTTACTGTGCTGAACTCTTTAATTGGTTAGTATTTGTGTAGTGAAGATGGCATAAATTTCATGCTTTTTTCTATACTTAGAAGAACATATTTCAGTTTCAATATTGTCTCTTTGTTAAAATCTGTTAAATGGAGAAATACACAAAATGCATCTCATATTGTAAAAAAATCTAGGAATTGTTAGAACCGGTGCTTTTGTGAGTTACCCAATCCATTAGTATTATTATTATTTTGCATATAGTGCTGAGAGCTATCTATTTTGATTATGTGAAATTGTGCAGTTTGTTAGTGCCAGGCAACCTAGAAATGCTTTAGCTTTCATCTTTGATGGTTTCCATTATGGTGTTTTAGATTTTCTTTATGTAGCATATTCATTGGTAGGTTTGTATTCACTTAGTTGATTCTGTTATCTTACTAAAGTCTATAGTGTGAGATCATCTTCCATGCTTTTTTTTCATCAAGCAATTCTACTAAAGAAAATTCAGGCGGCCTGAATGCTGTCTCTTCTTATGAGAAGGGAGGCTGATATGCAGCATGCTAGTTACTACATTTGATATCCTTCTTCCCGAATATATTATAACAAGAGTTTTGTATTACTACATTAAGGGCCCTAAAATTTTGACAAGCAGTTGCCAGTGAGAACAACATTCAGCTATGCAAGGACATGTTCCCCTTTCTTACTTTTCGTCGACGAGGTACTTTTTGTATTGGTTGTTATAGTAATATTCATCTTGAATTTCATTGGCATTTTCGTTTTGTGCAGCTTAAGCAGCTTGAGTCAGATAACATGCTCTATCAAGAGATACCCTTCTCAGTATCTAAGCTTAAGCAGCTTGAGTTATGGTAAGTAATATTCGTAATACTATTCATTTAATTCTTATTTTTATCCAAGGACTTTTGTACTAATGTTAATATGCATCAGGAACACAAAAAATTTCCAATTAACTGGCCCAATTCCTTCTACACTAACACAATTCCAAATATGAAGACACTGTAAGTGACCTTAACTATTTCTTTAGTGATTTTTTTTTAAACTTTTATTTTAAAATCTAGTGTAAACTGTCATTTTGCTTATAGAGATCTTGCTAAAAACCAGCTTATAGGCAAGATACCGAGATTGATCTACTGGAATGAAGTATTGCAATAGCTGTTAGTAAAACAGTTACATTCTTTACATCCTTATCACCCTCAAGTAATATGTACTTGTGGGTACTTTATTTTTACGTTGTCTGTGTATTTTAATATGTTCTTTGACAATCATTTTTTATTTTGGTACAGTGGTTTGCAAGAAAACATGCTAACAGGAACATTGTCTTCCGACATATGTCAAGTGACTGGCCTTTGGTATTTGTAAGTTCACATGGTGAATTTCTTTTTATTTATGACATTAAACTTATGGTGTTACTATGTTTGTTGAAACCGTGAGTTCTTTTTTGCTGTAGTGATGTGAGGAATAATACTTTGACCGGAACTATACAAGACAATATCGGTAACTGCACAAGTTTTGAGAACTGCTAAGTTCATTACTTCCATAGCTACAATTTTTAGCTTTCATTTTTAAGCTTGAATAATTATATTATTTTTTAGGACTTGTAAGTTCTTTCTTCCACAGCCCTTTAACTTCTCAAACTCCAAATATCCTACTTATATTTGATCTTTGATCAATTGATTTATTCACTCTTACAAAATTATTATCTTTGTGCAGAATGATGTAAAATTATTTGGCATTTTTCATTCAAGAACACTTGTTGCTTTGAGATACTTGATTAAATGCCTGGTATTATTGGTGTTTTGTTGTTTTTTTAGATTTTATTTTAAGTATTGAACTACCCTTTATGCATTGTAGATTTTGACTTGTGTTTATTTGTGTAGCTGATGACTATTCTTTAGAATGAGATGCTCTGTTCATCAAGTGGACTATTATGAGTTTTTTGAGTTGTTACATATTATTGTTGGTTTATCTTATTTAACTCCTCTATATGATAGGTTTCATTTCCTGGATTGACTCTTTGTGTTTCGTTGTTGTTAAGTTCCTAACACTTTCATTTTCTGTAATTGCAAGGTGCTGCCAAGGAAGAAGATTTAACATGGATGGTTGGATCGCACATTATTTTGTATTTTAGTTTGATAGATTGGTCAATGTAAATTGTTGGGGCATTGCATTTGTTGGATGATTTGGAAAAGATGCATATTTTGATTGTATTTGTTGGATGATTAGAAAAATATGTTTATTTTTATTGAATGTGTTAAAAGATAATTAGAAAATATTTATTGGATTTATATTTGGGTTATATATATATATATATATATATATATATATATATGTGTGTGTGTGTGTGTGTGTGTGTGTGTGTGTGTGTGTGTGTGTGTGTGTGTGTGTGTGTGCGCACTAATAAACAAAGCACAAATTTTATCTTAAAAATGACAAATGTTTTTATATTTAAAAAATAAAAAAAACTAAGCTCATCCCGGCGCTTTTTAAGCGTCGGGAATAGCTTAGAAAGCGCCGGTAAAAGTTTATTCCCGGCGGTTTTTTTATTCCCGTCGCCCCTTTTACCCGACGGCAGTGGGACGCATTTAAAGCGCCGGGTATACTATTCCCGGCGCTTTTTTTGCAATTCCCGGCGCTTTTATGTGCCGGGAAAGACCTTAAATGTTGTAGTGCAAGATACTACATGAAATTTTTTTTTGGAGACGATTTTTTTTTTGCACGAAAATAACTTTGTTTTCTTTATAAACTAAATTTCATTGTCATATCTTTGATATCAGGATACGGTATAGAAACGCCAGTGAGCTATAGTTGTGGCACAAAAAATACAATAATCCCTATTTAAACCTATATGATAATATTTTTTGACTAGTTTATTTTTTTAACCTTTTATTGGATAAAAATACAATATTACTTTGTTATCGTCTAATTTTCATTTTCATTTTCATTTTATCACAACATAGAAAATTTATCGAGTTTGTTATTAGAAAAAATCTCGCCCCTTCCACCAAACTCTCTAGTTCATCCTCTGTCAATAATGGCGTTACAATCTTAATAAATAACATTTAGTTACATTTTATACTTAAGTAGATTAAATAAAAATCACCCCAGCAAGTAGACAAAGAAAAAAGAAAAAATAAAGGTTAAGCGCTAATTTGTCTATAATTCATTAAGTTAAACGAACTTCTTCATGAAATTGGAATTTGTTTCTTTAGACGTCGTTGATTAATAAGATATTTTTTCTTCTTATACACTGGTACACATTAATATGGCTATAGAATAATATGGGAATTATTGCATTTTTTGTGTCATAACTATAGATCGCTAGTTTTTCTACCCTATATATTTCTTCAGTCTAACACATATGGTTCCACAACTTGAACAGCAATGACAATTTTAATGCTAATTGAGGCCCATTCCAGAATTTGCCCAAAATCCCCCAAGTTTGGGCCACTTGACATGAAAATTGACCCGTACGTGAGGAAGTTCGGGCTAATTTTGAGATTGAGCTTCAATTGACACCAAAATTGTCATTGATATTGAAGTTGTAATACAAAATATGTCAGCCCGAAAAAATATGGGGGTAGAACGCCAGTGAACTCTAGTTGTTGCACCAAAAATAGGGATACACATGTCATTCCAAAGTTTTGAATGACATATTAGTTGGCAATATGATTCATTGGAATCAAATAATATTATTTGGGTAGATTTCTTGAATTTTGAGAAAGGAAATTTATTCCTACAAATCAGGACCTTTTTTTTTTTTTTTTTTGGTCAGAACAGAGAAGCTGTTAGGAATCTTACCATTAAAACATGGGAATGTTAAATCTAACTTCTCCAACCCGTGAACTTATTAATAATGCTCAAACTGTCGATCAAACTCCTGAGGTTATTTCTCTTGAAGAATCCTTACAGGGGCATCTTGATTCTCTCCTTGCAAAAGAAGAATTGATGTGGCGCCAAAGAGCTAAACAGAAATGGCTTGAAGATGGAGACGCAAACACTCGTTTTTTCCATCTCACCACCATCATCCATAGGAGGTATAATCGTATTCACTCTCTTTTTAATCCTTTGACTGGTTGTTTTGCCTCGGATTTGGATGCTTTTGGGCCTATTTTTGTTAATTTCTTTACAAACCTCTTCACCACCTCCAATCCCAACTTCCCCCCTGACTTACATAATCTCTTCACCACAACTATCACTCCTCATGAAAATCACACTCTTTGCCTCCCTCCTTCTCCTAAGGAAATAAAAGATACTATCTTCTCCATGCACTCCTCAAAGAGCCCGGGCCCGGACGGGTTTTCCCCAATGTTTTTCAAGCACTATTGGGACATTGTTGGAAAAGATTTTATTCTATCCGTCACACACTTTTTCCGTACTGGTTACCTTCTCAAATCCATGAATCACACCCACATAACCCTTATCCCAAAGAAATCAAATGCTTGTCGAGTTGAAGAGTTCCGCCCCATTAGCTTGTGTAATATAACTTTCAAAACTATCACAAAGATCCTTGCTAACCGCCTCAAACCCTCCCTTGACAAGCTCATTTCACCAACTCAGTTTGCGTTTGTACCAGGCAGAAACATCTCGGATAACTCTATCTTGTCCCATGAGATATTGTTCAACATTAACCGTAGAAAGAAAGGTAAAAATGCAGCAATGGCGATTAAGCTTGACCTCTCAAAGGCTTTTGATCGGGTGGAATGGCCTGTTCTTCTCTCAATCCTCAATCATTTTGGTTTTGATCATAATTTCATCCACCTAGTCAACCAATGTATATCCACCCCCTCATTCTCCATTCTTGTTAATGGTTCCCCTCACGGATTCATTAAACCAACGCGTGGCATTCGACAAGGTGATCCGCTTTCCCCTTTTCTTTTCATCATCTTTTCCGAGCTCCTTATTCGCCTTATCAATCGTGCTGAAACCGAAGGGCATCTTACGGGCATTAAAATCAGTCGTGGCAGCCCTCCTATCTCTCACCTTTTATTTGCCGACGATATTACTATCTTTTGCAAAGCCACGGTTGAAAATGCTTTGGTCATTAATCATATCCTTTTGGAGTTTGAAACTTGCTCGGGCCAGAAAATTAATAAAGAAAAATCTTTCATCCATTTTAGCCCAAATGCGAACAGCCCTACTCGCCGCACCATCCTTTCCACTTTAAACATGAAAAAGTGCTCTCATAAAACCACTCACTTGGGCTTGCCTTTTTGTAAATCTTCCGGCAAAAAAGATTGTTTTAATGTTGTGATTGAAAAAATGGAAAAAAAGTTATGTGGTTGGCGAGCCCATCTTCTCTCCCATGCCGGTCGAAATGTCCTTGCCAAAGCAGTCGCCCAAGCCATCCCCTCCTACTTTATGTCCTCCTTTTTGCTACCTAAATCCATCTGCTTAAAAATTGACTCTTCAATTAGGCGTTTTTGGTGGAACGCAGGCAACAAATCCCACTACCTCTCCCTTAAAAATTGGGACTCCATCTGCACCCCAAAATGGTCAGGTGGTCTTGGTCTTCGGCGTGCCCATGATATGAATAAAGCTCTTATCTCTAAACTCTCTTGGAACCTTGTCTCCCCTAACAATAGTCTCCTTTCAAACACTCTTGCAACAAAATACCTTCGTACCACTTCTCTTTTGCACACCCAAATCGTTCCCGAAAACTCGTCATGGATTTGGAAAGGCATCCATGCCTGTACTTCTCTTATAAAAAAAGGTGCTTGTTTTCGTATCACAGTCGACTCTCCTGTTCTCATTTGGAATGAGCCTTGGGTTCCAACTCTGCCAAATTTTTCCCCTGCCCCAGCCCCAAACCCAAACCCAAACACCCTAATTAATACCCACTTTTGCACCTATGTGAAGGATCTCATTCTCCAACCTTCCTGCTCTTGGAATGTAGATCTACTTTACACATGTTTCTGCCCCGACTCGGTACGGGAAATTCTTAAAATCAAAATTCTTCCCCGTGGAGAATTCAAGAAAGTTTTTTGGGTTCACTAGAAGAAAGGTGACTTTTCGGTTAAATCTGCGTATTTGACCGACCAATTAACTCGTTTCAACCATTCGCCTATCATTAACCCCAAAACTTGGTCTTGTCTTTGGAGGTCTGGTTTACATGACCGCTCTAAATTCTTTCTTTGGAAAATCATGAACGATATGCTTCCTACTCGGGAACGTCTCTCTCTCATTTTCCATGTTCCGGATCCCTCTTGCCCCTTTTGTCATGCCACAACCGAAACCACTTCTCACATCTTCCTTCAATGTCCTTTTGTCGAACGCATTTTCCTCATCTCTCAATGGAATTTTCGCCTACACCCTTTCGCCTCTTGGTCGATATTGCAATGGGCCACTGCCCTCATCCACCTTGACCCTCAAATCATTCCGAATGCTGAAAATGCTACTGAATTTCTGAATTTTTGTGTTCTTATTATGATGTTTGTTTGGAAGACACGCAATTCTCTTATCCATAATGGTAATGTCTTAAATGAAATGCAGATTGCTTCTATTGTCTCTAAACAGGCCTCTGATCATGCCAAGGCTCAAATCCTCAAATCAGTCAAGTCTCGTGCAGGCCCCATTAGTCAAGATTGGTCCCCACCTCCAAAAGATTGGCTCAAAGTTAATGTTGATGCTGCTTTTTTTGACGGTATGGCCACTCTTTCGGTCATTGTGCGGAATGCGGATGGCTCCATCATTTTTGCTACCATCTCTTCGGGCCTTTTCACCGACCCTACTAGCGCTGAAACAGCCGCACTCAAAGCCGCTTTAGCCCTCATGAACTCTGTTAAATGCAAAAAAGTGATTTTCGAAAGCGATTCCCTCCTTGCGGTTATGATGATCTCAAGCCCAGCTCCTTCTTTCGAATGGTCAAGTCATGCCGACGCCCTTGCTGCCAGATCTTTGGCCTCTCTTTGGCCGAATTGGAAGATAAAAAAAGTTCCCCGTCTTGGTAATAAATCCGCTCACTTCCTTGCCAAATGGGGCAAACTCGTTAATTGGAATGGCTTTGTAACTCTCGATTCACTTCCCTTGGAAGTTTTTTGTGATAGGGGTGATCCCCAAACTCTTGTAACAAACATTTTCGATTCGGTAATTTCTAATGCATGATTATCTTTTATCAAAAAAAAAAAAAATGATTCCCTTCCTGGGGATTTAATACTAAAAATAAAAGAGAAATTATTACCCATAAATTCTCTTATGATAGATTTATTTTCTCCCTACGTACTACATATTTTCTCTTCCATAGCCAATGTTTCCTTATTTCTTGTGTTTTTTTCTTCTCCAACTGCTTAAATAATATATATTCAATCCTCAGGTTCATTATCTGCTAGTTGAATCTATTTAAATGTGAATTGATTTGAAAAAATGCATATAATTTATACGCCGTATTTATGGGCCTAATCCAAAGCTTTTGTTTCGTACACATTCATTTTCAAATTGTAAGTTTAATTTTGTTTTTGCTTTTGAAAGTGTTATCTTATTTATAAGATTTAGCGCATACCATTTCTTGTGATAGTTACCTTATTGGATTATTATGAAATAGGTCTATCCATCGGACCCTGTGACCCGAGCCTTTAATTGCCCTAACTCAAATATCGTCGGGCTTCATGTCTATAGGCTTGAACTCAAATCTCATCGGGCTTCATATCTATGGACTCAAACTCGGCTCGTATAATTTTTCATGGTTCAGATTTATATCCGGGCTCATTTCGGATTTGCTCACTCTAGCAAATTTTCCTTAACAAATAAAAAAACTATGCATTCTTTAAATGCAATATGTTGACAATTTTATTTATTGCACAAGAATATACAAATTTTAAACTCGTAATCAATAACATAAAACATTAAGTAAATTTGTTAAGTGCCAAGATTCCCATTTTTTCACCATTTATTTTAATTTTTCCGTTTTTTCTTTTTGTTTGATATGTCCCCTTTGACCTGCAGAAACTTTATTTATAATTCATGTATGTGGTGAATTATTTGTAGTAATTAGTATACTTATAATAATAGTACCAATAATTTATAGAAGTAATATATAAGATAAAAAATCTAGGCGGAAAATCAAATAAAAAATCGATTTAGCTCAGTTCATTATACAAATCAAAAAACTTAAATAAAAATTTCTCTTTTATAAATTTTGAAGCTTTGTTCGAGCTCAATTCGATAAACTAAAATTTGAAAAATCATATGTAAAAATATCAAAAACACAACTTGAACACGTTTCAGTAAGAAATCAAAACCAAACTCAAACACAATTTCAGAATCAATACTAAATTCAAATCAAATTAGAACAATGTGACGTTTGGTTTTTTGTTGAAGCAAACAAATTTGAGATATAAAAAAAACTACAATACTTTTTTTATCCTAATACATCAATATTTCATTGAACAAAGCTAATTATGAGGGTTGCAGACTGTAGTCCTATTGTGCCTATTTGGTTAGATTTTGGTTTTAAAAAAAAATTGTGCCTATTTGGTTAGATTTTAGTTTAAAAAAAATTGATATAGGTGGTTACAATGAAACTTTAAAAACCTTATTTACATTGAGTTTGATTAAAATTTTGTTTTGAAAAAATTGAAACCTCATTTTGATAAATTTTAAATATTGAATTTGAAGATAAAAAATAAATAGTAAATATCAAATCAATGTCTTTTATCAAGAAAAAATAGGTGAAATATATCAAATTATTATACTTTATAGATTTAAAGTTCATTCTACTTAAATATATATATTGAAACATGAGTTCACGGCCATTTGAAAGTGGGCCAGTTGCACCATTATGATATGTGTTCTCTAATATTCGAACATGTAGAATTCTCAGCTCTTAATAAACAAGTAATAATAGTGACTTCGAATAATCGTTTATAATAATTAGAAGACTTAAAATGGTGCAAGCTATTGAGGTCAAGTCAATACCAAACCTCCCACCAAAATTGTTGAGTTTATAGTGGCCTAGTGGTGGTGTCAAGTCCAGTCCATAGTGGCCTAGTGGTGATCCAATTAGGCGTAAATTTAAATTAAATTATTCGATACTCGATTTGAACTTATCCAACAAATAATCATTTGAGTTCGATTTATTATACAAATCAAACCAAATTATACAAAATTTCTCGTTTAATAATTTTTGAAGCTATGTCCCAAGCTCAACTAGATAAACTAAATTTTTGTTGCAATTTACTTACACTTAAATTGACTTGCAATTTTTGTTGGAGGTTTGCCACTGACTTGACCTCAATAGCTTGCACCATTTTAATAAGTCGAACTCAAACGATTATAGGTTGGATAAGTTCAAATCAAGTATCGAATAATTTAATTTAATGATAGAAATAGTGTCCTGTAAGCCAGCTGTATGGCTAGCATTAATTGTAATTAATGAGGAACTATTCAATTTAGATTAATAAATGCACTTTTATTAAATGGTCAACTTTATCTTATGTAATATTTGTCTACGCATAAGGATAGAAGTCCTTAGATCACAGGGCTATGGGACAACCCGTGGACTGATCTCTAAGGCCGTGATCTAGAATATATTCAAGAGTCGTAGAATCCAATCGAGATAGGACATCGTTGGATTCGGTTAGACTCTCACTATTGTGTATACTCCGATGAACTGGAGGACGCTGGGGTCCACGAGCGTGACTGGGATAGTCGATACACATAAGTGGGTGGCTTGCTGGGATGGCAAGCGCACTGAATACCCCAATTAGGAAATAACTCACCATGGAAGCGGTAGTCGCATATCGGGGTTGAAGTTATTTCAATTTACAATAGTATACGAGGAACGATCCCTAACAACTTGAGATGATAGGGTTTATCTGGTGCGAGAACGTCTATGCTTTGATGTGAGTTCCGACTGACTGGGGATCGCCAGAAAGTCTCTGTGGACTCATGTTGGGTATAGAGGAACTCGTATGCAGATTCATATCATTAACAAAGGATCCATTGACTCGACTTGATAGGTCGAGAAATTCTCCTATGAATTTCTGTGAGAAATTAATTCTGATGAAATCCTTGGCCAAGGTAACTGACGACTTTATGTAAGTAGCTCATAAAGAACAAGTCAGAGAGAATTTATTTCGAGATCAGAGAACATAAGGTCAAGACAAAAGATAAGGGAATCCGATGAAAGACCATACCCTTAAGTCTCGACTGGGAGATTGATCAATGGAGAGATTATGTCGTATATGGAAATTGTAAAAGATAAAAAGGTTCACTGAATTAATTCACCAGTGATTGGGCTCCATGGGCTTGTGACTGGACATCGACCGTGGAGTGTGGGAGAATTCCCAAATTAGCAGGGGTGCTAATTTTGGAATGATTGATCGACAGAGTGTTCGATTAATTTAGAGTATTAATTGCTCGAGTTATTAAATAATATTTAATTACAACCCACGGTCAATTATGTGGTGAACCTACGGGGGCATACACAATACACATGAAGCGAAAGCGAGGAAACAAGAACGAACCAGTCGACTGGGTCGACTGGGTCAAAATCGACTGGGTCGATTAAATGGGTGGGTCGACTGGGTCGACCCATGTGGAACGAAATTGGATCCAATTGGAATTGGATCAAGATTATAAATTAAATTGGAATTTAATTTATGAGTAAATTAATTAATTAGGATTTAATTAATTAATGGAATAATTAATTAATTGGACTTGAAGTTTAATTAATTAATTGGGAGATGATTTAATTAATTGGGCTATTTAATTGGGAGATTAAATAAAGTCCTGAAAGATTAATTAAAGTGGGCCATGAATTAATTAGAAGACTTAGTCTTCTAATTAAAAGGGCCATGGCCCATGTAGGAGAATTAGTATCCTAATCCTAGAAGGATTAGGGTATGGGAGATATCTATAAATAAGAGACTAGGTCTCATATCTCACACACAACTCTACAAGAAAATCAAGAAGAGCAAAAAATTCTCTCCCTCTCCCTCCCTGGATCGGCCGAACTCACTTCCACTTTAGGAAGAATTTTCGTCTTCGATTCTTCGTTCCAAAGTTGTTCGAAACCTAGATATTAATATACCCTATGTTCCAGTTGATTAGGATATATTAATTTTCGTGATATTGTGGTGTATCAACTCGTAGAGGCGCAACACGTGGGGCGCTACCAAAAAGGTGTGGGTCGATCAACCGGGGTCAGAATTCAGAGCTCATCTTGCTAGCCAAGGATTTGCAAGGAGACAGGTATAAACGAGAAAACTTATACCGTCATTTAATTATATTCATATATATACAACCAGAGAATATCCTGGCAAGATTCTTTAAGAGGCCCTAGAAATTTTTTTATATTCCGCTGTGCCTAGGGCTGTTTTTCTTACCGAATCCCAACAGTGGTATCAGAGCCAACTCTAGGCTTTGTATATATATGAATTTGCGAATTCTGTGTTTATTAAATCATATGTTTGATTTATGTGGCTAGTTCTTTAACTTTGCATGTTTTAGAACGTATGTTTGGTTAACTTGGAGTTAATGAATAATTTAGGATTCAAAAATTTTATCATGTTGTTTTTAATTTTGGATTGGGATTTAATTGACTGGGTTTGTTGAATTAAATCTAAAAGTAATCGAAACAAAAAAAAAAATTTTGTTCTTGAGTTCAACCGCGGTGGCACGCGGCGGTGCGCGGCAGCGCACCGCGGCTGGGCGGCCACCGCATGCTGCCGCGAGCAGCAGCGCGCAAACAGCGCGCTGTCTGCGCGTGCAGCACACGACAGCTGCCTTCGGGCAGTCTGCCACGTGCTTGCAACGCGCAGCAGGTAGTTATCTTGTTAGAATTAAACACTACCTTAATTAAACTAATCTAAACAAAATAGGATTATCTTGAGAATCTTGGAGATTTGGGAATATTGGGAAACTTAGAGTTTTGGATAAGGTAAGAATCTTAGAGATTTAGATTACCTTAATTAACCAATCTTAATCAAGATAGGATTTGTAGATTACTTGGAGCTCAAGTAAGAGCTAATTAATCTTAGAGGTTAATTGTTAATTCAAAATTAATTAACTTGGATAAATTTTATGAATTAAAATTAAAGGAGCCAGTAAATTTACATTTTTGCCCTTATGTGAATTTAAGCATGTTCTTGAGTGAATATGTGGATTGGTCGATTTTGCCCTTAAGCCCTGTGTTGTTTTTGGTTTATTTATTTTTGGGTTGTAATTAAATGGGCCTGATTGGTGCCCTTGCTTGCGCAAACAAATGTAATAGAATAGGACCATTTAAATTATGTAAGCTAGGCTTAGATTAGGCTTGGAGCCGAGAAGACCTCATGAAGACTTGGAGATCCACATGGAGGCCCATTTACCTTGGAGGACATGGAGGCCCAATTCATTACATGGAGGCCCAATCAAGCTGGATATTACAAGAAGGCCCATGATGTATGGGTTTAAAAATTGTAATAGTTAGGACATTTAATTTTCACCCTAGACTGACCAATTGATTCATCACGTGGCTCGTGATGGATCGCATAGGATGGGCAATCGACCAATCATATCTTGCTAGGTGATGAATGTTTACTTTTTCGCAAATTATTCTTTGATGTATGAGATGCATGCTTAGGATAGAAAACGTAAACAAGATAAGCATAATCTGATGAGACCTCGCACACTTAGAAACCTCCAATTGAACTTAAAATTCAATTAGAATATTAAATCGAATAACGGGCGCATATGAATAGTGTCTATGGTCCGAGCCTATCCAATTACTAGGTCTTAGGCATATTGTACGAATATATCTCGATGTCTCACGAGTCGTGGGTCGAGCTATAGGGAGATAATATGTCTATTGCCTCGATGCACGAGTTTAGTGCCAAGGGAGGGGATAGCAAGGTTTTAGGCGCTGTCTCACGAGTCGTGGGGCGTCTAGGATTGAACTATTTCTCTTCACGAGTATTGGACATGATTTAACGCTAGTAAATATGGATGTCTCACGAGTCGTGGGTCCATATCGAAAAACGAGGCTAAATGAACTTAAGGGTTAGCTGCGATGGTTAACCGTTGGCATAGTCGACCACCAAGTGGATCAAATAGTATGGCCAACGAGTCGTGGGTACTAGGAGATTGCATTTGGGCCTTAAGCCCGCTAGGATATTTTAAATTCCCGAAACTTATGTGGGGGCATAAGATTTTGATTAAAATAGTGGGAGTAATTTGCAAATAAAATCCATGTTTGTGAATTGTGCATTTTAAGTTAATCTTTCGCGTATTTATTTCTTCTATCGTCGTTTTGTAGATATAATGTCTAAGAATCCGATTTCCATCATACTTGAACATAACAAATTGACTGGACCAAACTTCCATGACTGGGTCAGGAACCTTAAGATCATTCTCGCTTCTGAAAAGCGAGGTTTTGTCCTTGATGGGCCCCCTCCCGAACTTGCTAAGGATGCCGATGATACTGAGAAAGAAGCCGTGGATTTATGGCTTGACGATGACTTGCAGTCACGTTGTCTCATGTTGGCATCCATGACGAATGAGCTTCAAAAGCAGCACGAGCATATGAAGTCTTCTTTTGAAATCTACACGCACCTGAATGGTTTATTTGGGGTGCAAAGTAGATACGAGCGGTATGAAACTGCTAAGGCTTTGCAACAAACGAGGATGGATGAAGGTGCTGATGTTCGATCTCACTGCATCAAGATGATTGGGCTTATTGAAAAGCTTAGTCATCTTGACGTAAAGATGGACAAGACCTACTGCCAGGATATAATCCTCCAGTCATTGCCAAGATCATTCGAGCAATTCGTAGTGAACTACAACATGCACAAGATGAATGTTGAACTTCACGAGTTGGCTAATATGCTCGCCACTGCCGAGGCTTCCATGAAAAGAGAGAAGCCAGTGATGGTTGCTACCTCGACCCAATCCAAGTCCAAAAGGACAAAGAAGGGGAAAGGGAAAGGAAATGCTTCTTCAAGCAAAGGAAAAGCACCATCTGGCCCATAGGGAAGGGAAAGAAGCGTAAAGCTTCGTCTGGTGAACAGAAATGTTTCTACTGCAAGAAACCTGGACACTGGAAGAGGAACTGCAAAGAGTTCTTGGAGAGCTCGAAAGGTATATTCCTTGTTGAAGTTAATTTATCAATTAACTGTGCATCATGGGTGCTAGACACTGCTTGTGGTTCTCATCTTTGTAATGATTTACAGGTGATGGGAGCAACAAGGCCACTTAGGCCAGGGGATTGGATCCTGAGATCTGGCAATGGAGCTAGAGCTGCTGCCGAAGCCATAGGCGAAGTGGAGTTAGATTTAGGTGGTAATAAATTAGTCCTTAGGAACGTTCTTTATGTACCTGGTTTGGTGAAAAACATTATTTCAATTCCTGTTTTGGATAATGAAGGTTTTAATTTTACTATTAATAAAGGTTCCTTTTCATTATTTATGAATGATAATGTGTTTTTCACTGGTACATTAAAAGATGGACTATATACCATTGAACCACCTAAGTTAGTGATGCATGTACAACAAAACAAAAGGAAACAAGATAATGAAATATCTGCCCAATTATGGCACGCTAGACTTGGACATATATCTAAGTCAAGGATTCAAAAGTTAGCATCATCTGGCGCGATTGAAATCAATCGCATTGATGAAATGCCGACATGTGAACCATGTTTAAAGGGTAAAATGGCCAAGTTTCCGTTTAAGGGAAACCCTGAGCGAGCCAAGCAAACATTGGACTTAATACATACTGACGTATGTGGACCACTAAGAAAAAGCGCCCGAGGCGGCTATGACTACTTCATCACTTTCACTGACGACTTTAGTCGTTATGGATATGTGTTCTTGTTGAAACACAAGTCTGAAGCCTTTGAGCGATTCAAAGAATTCAAGATGGAAGTAGAGAATCAACTTGGTCATACGATAAAGGCTCTTCGTTCTGACCGAGGTGGAGAATTTCTTAGTAACGAATTTCTGAATTATCTTGTAGAGCATGGAATACTATCGCAGTGGACTCCTCCTGCAACACCCCAGTTAAATGGAGTAGCAGAGAGAAGGAATCGAACCTTGATGGACATGGTTCGATCCATGATGAGTGCCACTGACTTACCTCTTTCATTTTGGGGACATGCCCTCCTCACGGCAACGAAGATACTGAATATGGTACCTTCGAAATCCGTAGAAAAGACACCATACGAACTATGGTTTGGCAAGGCACCCTCATACGCATTCATGCGCATATGGGGATCTCCCGCTTACGTTAAAAAGCTAGTGGGAGATAAATTGGAAACTAAATCCACTTTGTGCAAATTCGTGGGGTATCCGGAAAACTCAATAGGATACGAGTTCTACGATCCTACGAGACAAACAACGTTTGTCTCGAGGAACGCTCACTTCTTGGAGAAGGATTTCTTGGTGGACAAGAAAGAAAATAACGTAGAACTAGATGAGGTCACTGAAGCTGAAAAGACCTTAGAGGTCGATCGAGCTGACCCATCACCACAGGCAGTGGGAGAACAAGAGCATGAAAGTGCACCAGAAAGTACACCGATACTTCGTAGGTCAGAAAGACAACGTAGAGAACCCGAAAGATACTACGGTCTGCTGCATGAGACTGGACAGTCTCTAACCGACCCAAGAACTTACGAAGAGGCTATGCTAGACATAGACTCGGGAAAGTGGCGCGAAGCCATGGAATCCGAACTGGACTCCATGCACTCAAACAAGGTCTGGGCCTTGGTAGATCCACCAGTGGGAGTGGCTCCCGTGGGTTGCAAGTGGATCTATAAGCGAAAGCTTGGAGTGAACGGAGAGGTGATTACCTACAAGGCGCGACTAGTGGCAAAAGGATACACTCAAAGACCAGGTATCGACTTTGAGGAGACCTTCTCGCCCGTCGCAATGCCCAAATCCATTCGGATCTTGCTGGCCATAGCTGCGTGGTATAACTACGAGATATGGCAGATGGATGTAAAGACTGCCTTTCTCAATGGAGACATTGATAAGGAGATCTACATGGAGCAACCAAAAGGATATGCATCCAAAGGAGATGAACACAAGGTGTGCAAACTCCAGAGGTCCATTTATGGACTGAAGCAAGCTTCCCGAAGTTGGAACATTCGTTTTGATGAGACAATCCAAACTTTTGGATTCATCAAGAACATGTTCGAACCTTGCGTGTACAAAAAGATCAGTGGGAGTACAGTTGAATTTTTGGTGCTTTACGTTGACGACATTCTTCTCATTGGAAACAATGTAAAAGCATTGTCTGAAACTAAAGCATGGTTGTCTACACAATTCTCAATGAAGGATATGGGAGAAGCATCCTTTGTACTAGGTATAAGGATCTACCGAGATAGATCAAAAGGACTGCTGGGCCTCTCCCAATCCCAGTACATAGACAAAATCTTGAAAAGATTTAGTATGGAAGAATCCAAGAGAGGATTGCTTCCAATGAGACATGGAATTGCACTCTCCAAGTCTATGGCCCCAAAGACGCCAGAGGAGAGAAGCAATATGTCTCGAGTACCGTATGCATCCGCGATAGGAAGCATAATGTATGGTATGCTATGTACGAGACCAGACGTAGCGTACGCTCTAAGCGTTACAAGTCGCTACCAGTCTGATCCAGGTGAGCAGCACTGGATAGCCGTAAAGGCAATTCTGAAGTACCTGAGAAGGACTAAGGAATTGTTCTTGGTATACGGTGGAGGAGAATTGAAATTGGAAGGCTATACAGACTCAAGCTTCCAATGTGATGTAGACGACTTCAAGTCGACATCAGGATATGTTTTCTGCCTCAATGGTGGTGCGGTTAGCTGGAAGAGCTCCAAGCAGGAAACAACCGCGGATTCAACCACTGAAGCAGAATACATTGCCGCGAGTGACGCAGCAAAGGAAGGTGTTTGGATGAGGAACTTCATCCAGGAATTGGATGTGATACCTAGCATTGCTGAGCCCATTACTATCTTCTGCGATAATAATGGGGCAATAGCGCAAGCAAAGGAGCCGAGATCTCATCAGAAATCCAAGCACGTACAGAGACGATACCATGTGATAAGAGATATCATTGGTAGAGGAGACATTAAGATGGAACGTGTCGACTCGGAAGATAATACGGCGGACCCGCTAACGAAGCCTCTGCCTCAAAAGGCATTTGAGAAACATCTGCATAAGATGGGACTCAAGAACATAAAAGACTGGCTTTAGGACAAGTGGGAGATTGATAGAAATAGTGTCCTGCAAGCCAGCTGTATGGCTAGCATTAATTGTAATTAATGAGGAACTATTCAATTTAGATTAATAAATGCACTTTTATTAAATGGTCAACTTTATCTTATGTAATATTTGTCTACGCATAAGGATAGAAGTCCTTAGATCACAGGGCTATGGGACAACCCGTTGACTGATCTCTAAGGCCGTGATCTAGAATATATTCAAGAGTCGTAGAATCCAATCGAGATAGGACATCGTTGGATTCGGTTAGACTCTCACTATTGTGTATACTCCGATGAACTGGAGGACGCTGGGGTCCACGAGCGTGACTGGGATAGTCGATACACATAAGTGGGTGGCTTGCTTGGATGGCAAGCGCACTGAATACCCCAATTAGGAAATAACTCACCATGGAAGCGGTAGTCGCATATCGGGGTTGAAGTTATTTCAATTTACAATAGTATACGAGGAACGATCCCTAACAACTTGAGATGATAGGGTTTATCTGGTGCGAGAACGTCTATGCTTTGATGTGAGTTCCGACTGACTGGGGATCGCCAGAAAGTCTCTGTGGACTCATGTTGGGTATAGAGGAACTCGTATGCAGATTCATATCATTAACAAAGGATCCATTGACTCGACTTGATAGGTCGAGAAATTCTCCTATGAATTTCTGTGAGAAATTAATTCTGATGAAATCCTTGGCCAAGGTAACTGACGACTTTATGTAAGTAGCTCATAAAGAACAAGTCAGAGAGAATTTATTTCGAGATCAGAGAACATAAGGTCAAGACAAAAGATAAGGGAATCCGATGAAAGACCATACCCTTAAGTCTCGACTGGGAGATTGATCAATGGAGAGATTATGTCGTATATGGAAATTGTAAAAGATAAAAAGGTTCACTGAATTAATTCACCAGTGATTGGGCTCCATGGGCTTGTGACTGGACATCGACCGTGGAGTGTGGGAGAATTCCCAAATTAGCAGGGGTGCTAATTTTGGAATGATTGATCGACAGAGTGTTCGATTAATTTAGAGTATTAATTGCTCGAGTTATTAAATAATATTTAATTACAACCCATGGCCAATTATGTGGTGAACCTACGGGGGCATACACAATACACATGAAGCGAAAGCGAGGAAACAAGAACGAACCAGTCGACTGGGTCGACTGGGTCAAAATCGACTGGGTCGATTAAATGGGTGGGTCGACTGGGTCGACCCATGTGGAACGAAATTGGATCCAATTGGAATTGGATCAAGATTATAAATAAAATTGGAATTTAATTTATGAGTAAATTAATTAATTAGGATTTAATTAATTAATGGAATAATTAATTAATTGGACTTGAAGTTTAATTAATTAATTGGGAGATGATTTAATTAATTGGGCTATTTAATTGGGAGATTAAATAAAGTCCTGAAAGATTAATTAAAGTGGGCCATGAATTAATTAGAAGACTTAGTCTTCTAATTAAAAGGGCCATGGCCCATGTAGGAGAATTAGTATCCTAATCCTAGAAGGATTAGGGTATGGGAGATATCTATAAATAAGAGACTAGGTCTCATATCTCACACACAACTCTACAAGAAAATCAAGAAGAGCAAAAAATTCTCTCCCTCTCCCTCCCTGGATCGGCCGAACTCACTTCCACTTTAGGAAGAATTTTCGTCTTCGATTCTTCGTTCCAAAGTTGTTCTAAAACCTAGATATTAATATACCCTATGTTCCAGTTGATTAGGATATATTAATTTTCGTGATATTGTGGTGTATCAACTCGTAGAGGCGCAACACGTGGGGCGCTACCAAAAAGGTGTGGGTCGATCAACCGGGGTCAGAATTCAGAGCTCATCTTGCTAGCCAAGGATTTGCAAGGAGACAGGTATAAACGAGAAAACTTATACCGTCGTTTAATTATATTCATATATATACAACCAGAGAATATCCTGGCAAGATTCTTTAAGAGGCCCTAGAAATTTTTTTATATTCCGCTGTGCCTAGGGCTGTTTTTCTTACCGAATCCCAACAAATTTTACGCCTAAATAGACCACCACTAGGCCACTATGGACTGGACTTGACAGTTGACACCACCACTAGGCCACTATGGACTGGTATTGACTTAAATTGACTTTGCAATTTTGGTTGGAGGTTTGCTACTGACTTGACCTCAATAGCTTGCACCTAGGGCTGTAATCGAGTTGAGCAGTATCGAACGATACACTGTTCAAGCTTGGCTTGATTTTCAATCGAGCCGAGCTCAAACGAGCTTTTATCGAACGAGCTCGAGCCGAGTATCGAGTAGCTTGATATTTTACATGTATTTTTTCAATTTTTAGCTTATCTAGTCGAGCTCGAGCCGAGCTTCAAAAGTTATCGAACGAAAAAAGATGTTCAAGCTTGTTTGATTAGTGTGACAAACCGAGCTCAAACGAGCTTTTATCGAACGAACTCGAGTCGAGTATCGAGTAGCTTGGTTTGATTTTCAGCCCTACTTGCACCATTTTAAGTCTTCTACATTCTATTAGAAGTCACTATTATTACTTGAATTGGGTTTGTTGAGAATTAGGAAAAAGAGCTGAGAATTCATTATAAATGATGAGGTTTTAAAAGTTTCATTATAACCACCTATATCAATTTTTTAAAATAAAAATCTAACCAAATTTGTATGCTGCAGTCTGGAACCCTCATAATTAGCTGTTATGCGGAGATGCCAAAATTGTTTAATGAAATATTGATATATTAGGATAAAAAAAGTATTATAGTCCTTTTTTATATCTCAAATTTGTATGCTTCAACCAAAAAAAAAAATCTTAAAACCTCATTATTCTTATTAATTTGTAACTTCATAATAAATTTTAATTAATTCAGACTCATTCAATTCATACAAAAAAATAAATTAATAAAATTCCAGTATTTCAAATAAAAAATATAAACCTTGATGTCAAAAGCAAAGTTCCCAAACGAAATGCCAAGAGAATCCTCTTTTTTCTTTTTTTTTTTCTTTTTTTTTTAAGGATCAACTGTATATTTCATAAAAGGTTTTTCGAATCGGGTTTGGTTGAATTATATATATTCATTTGATAAATACCATAAACTTATTTTGTAATTAAATAAGATAGTAAGAGAATTTTGAAATAGGTAGATCTAGAAGCGTAAATGAGAAGTGTAATATCAAATGTCATATTGTTCTAGCTTGGTTTGAATTAATTAGTATTGAGTATGAAATTGCGTTTGAGTCTAGTTTTGATTTCTTACCGAAACGTGTCCAAGTTGTGTTTTTGATATTTTTGTATATGGTTTTTCAAATTTTAGTTTATCGAGTTGAGCTCGAACAAAGCTTCAAAAATTATAAAATGAGAAATTTTATTTAAATTTCTTTGATTTATATAATGTACTGAGCTCAAACGATTTTTACTGAACAAGTTCAAACCCAATACCAAATAGTTTTATTTGATTTTCCACCTAGATAGGACCACCCACGATGGACTTGACATGCAATTCTATTATAGTTTTAGAGTATTTATTTTAAAAATATCCCCGCTTCTTTTATAAATAATAATTTCTTTATTAATTTATCATAAAAAAATATCTCTTTGTTAATTATGAATACATCCATCAACCAAACAACATTATATTTCAATATCTTCATTTCTTTTGATTCATTCTATTTTTCGATCTCAATTTTTTTCTTTATTTTCATCTCATTTTTTTTCTTTACTTATGTTAAATTTGTTTTCATTGTTTTCTATTTCAGTTTTTTTTTCCCATCTCAGTTTTTGCCTTTATATTTTTCTCAGTTTTTATTTAGTGGTAATTATCTCGATTATTTTCGGTACAAATTTTTTTAATATAATCTTGAAGAAGAATTACTCAAAATTGTGTAATTTTTTAAAATCAATATATTATAAATAATAACATACAATAAATTATGCATCTTTATAATATATTTAAAATATATGGGGTATTTTTGTGAACTTTTTAAATATGTAATCTATTCCTTGCTAGGGCTGAAAATCAAACCAAGCTACTCGATATTCGGCTCGAGCTCGTTCGATAAAAGCTCGTTTGAGCTCGGTTCGTTAAGAAATCAAACCAAGCTCAAACACAAAATTTCAAGCTCGATAACTTTAAAGCTCGGCTCGAGCTCGACTCGATAAGCTAAAAATTGAAAAAACACATGTAAAATACCAAGCTACTCGATACTCGGCTCGAGCTCGTTCGATAAAAGCTCGTTTGAGCTCGGTTCGTTAAGAAATCAAACCAAGCTCAAACACAAAATTTCAAGCTCGATAAAATTCAAACCAAGCTTGAACAACGTGTCGTTCGATACTGCTCGGCTCGTTTACACCCCTATTCCTTGCTATAATCAAACATTTGATAAGAAATTCGATTAATTTCCTTGATATTCATGAAACCACACTCCACCTACCTCCAAATTTTATGAATACGGGGAGGGACTAAATTGCAAACACCAAATATGGAGTTTTGAACAGTGATTTGGAAACTTTTACCTTTATGATATGTGGTCTCTAATATTTAAAGACGCGGCCATCTACCCAGTTCATTTTATCAGCTCTTAATAAAGCCAATTCATTTTCCTAGTTCTCAATAAACCCAGTTCAAGTCTCTTCTAAATTTCTCAAAGTTAACATAAAATGGGAAAATTGGCTACATCAAATTTGATTTTATTGGGGGCACTTTACCTCATGATCACACAAATATGGCTCATTTCTTCTTTCAACATGTCCACCGACGAATCATCTCTTCTAGCCCTCAAAGCTAAAATAACTCATGATCCAAACAACATTATGGTTAACAACTGGACAAAAGGAAACTCTTTTTGTACTTGGATTGGAGTCACCTGCAGTCGAAGGCGCCCTAGAGTCACGGGTTTGAATCTTTTTAATATGGGTTTACAAGGCACAATCGCAAATAGCATCGGCAACCTCTCTTTTCTAAAACACTTAAACATCAGTAACAATGGCTTCATCGGCCAAATCCCTTATGAAATCGGACACCTTAGAAGACTCCGTGTACTAAGAATTGGATATAATCAACTTAATGGTCAAATACCATTGAGTATTGGATTATTAACCACTCTTGAAATATTGGATCTTGCGGGAAATGATCTGATTGGGACTATTCCTTGGAACATATTCAACCTTTCTTCTTTGCAAGAAATTCGTCTTTACAAAAACCAGCTCTCTGGTACTCTTCCCCCAAGCATTTGCCATCATTTACCAAAGCTGAAAACTTTATCCCTTTCGAGAAATCAATTAAGTGGGAATATTCCGCCAAGTTTAACCACATGTGCGGAGCTAAATGAAATTTATTTGAGTTACAACTATTTCACGGGAAACATTCCAACGCAGATTGGGAAATTGTCACAGCTCCAGATACTTGCTTTAGGGGCAAATAATTTGACAGGTAAAATTTCATGATCCCAAATATCCATAGTCAATGAATTATTACATGTGGATACCTCCTGAATGGGAAAATTATTTTTTTGGTATCAGAGGATAGACATACTTGTAATTTTGGTACCATTGGATACGAAAATACAAATTTGATATTATATGATAAGTTTTCATTGAAACTTTGAAATCAAACCCAAATTTTCTCCCAAAGTTAATGATAATTTACCCCCTATGAAATGCATAATATTCAATTTACCCCTTGTGTTTTTTTTAAAAAAAAAAAGCATTTTACCCCCCTGAAATTTTGTAAAAGTTTTACATCGCCTCCCTGGTATTTTTATAGGCGGTTTTTTATCCACTTTTATTATGATAAAGTGGCATTTTACCCAATGTGTTATGATAAATATGGCAATTTACCCCCCCCCCCACCCTGTTATAAAATAGTTTGCATGCCTACTCTCAATTTCAACAAATGAGTTACACTCTCCAACTGAAGGGGGTAAATTTGCTTTATTAAAAATTTTACATGGGATAAATTGATTTTTTTTCCAAATTATAAAGGTGCGAAGTGAATATTATGCATTTCATATGAGGTAAATTTCCATTACCTTTGGAGAAAAATTGGGGTTGATACCAAAATTATAATAAAAACCTATCATATGATACCATATATTCATTTTCGTATCCAATAATAGTACTAATAGTGCAAGTTAATCTATCATACGGTTAAAAAAAGCATTTTATTAGAAAGTTTACCAAACCTAGCCTAATTCAGTCACATAACAACTCTGAATTGAGTAGTCTATATTTTACCCATATAGCCTATTTTGATTATAGTGGTTACGCAATTTTTTGGATGTGGTTTGAGATTTAAAGGGTTTGTTTGAATTTTTAGAGATTTTGGATTTTGAAGATGTTCTAGATTGTCATGTGATTAAAAATAGTCGTTTGTTTGAGTTTCTTGAAATGAAATAAATTATATATATATATATATATAATTTCTAGAATAATGGTAGATTTTTTAAAAGATTACGTACTGGAAGAAGAGAAATATAAAGGGTTTCCTATCTCTTTTTTTTTTTTTTTTTTTTTTTTGGGGGGGGCGGGGGGCATTCAAAGGTTTCTCTGCTTATGGCTGTATTTAATTTTTGGGATGATATATTAAGGAGTGGCAATGGATCAACCAAACTGAATTTGGATTGGATCCTTGCTATTCATACCTCAAATGTATCGGATCCTAAGTGAATCCAATATTATTACTTAATTATTAGAAGCTAATTTAAGAGAGATAGTGATTCATTTTATTCAATGTGTTGTAGTAGGAGTTAGAGACTGGATTTTAGTACTAAAATTAAGAGTCACACGTGAACTATATGCCTAATTATACTTCTTGAGTAAATTTTGTCTAGCTCTTCCAATAGATATTATTTCATACCCATAAATTGGGAAAAAACATAAATGATATATAACCATTTTTGTTTTCACACACACACACACACATATATATATATATATATATATATATATATATATATATATATATATATATATATATATATATATCGAAATAATAAACATTAACTATATAGACACATTACATTTATTCTTGTTGTTTTTAAATTTTATAAAATAAGATCATGAAGTCATAAAAAGAAATATGAAGTCCACGAAAGATATTCAAAATGTAATTTGACACTATTTTAATTGATAAATTTGACCATGGGTATTCTTTGTAGGTACTATTCCTATCTCAGTCATCAATATGTCAAATTTGGACACATTCGACTTGGCTTGGAATAGTTTACATGGGGAAATTCCTTCAGAAATGGGACGTCTATCCAACTTAACATTGTTAAACATTGGGGGAAATAATATGAATGGGACTATTCCTTGGAGCATATTCAACCTTTCTTCTTTGCAAGAAATTGATCTTTACAAAAACCAGCTCTCTGGTACTCTTCCCCCAAGCATTTGCCATCATTTACCAAAGCTGAAAACTTTATCCCTTTCGAATAATCAATTAAGTGGGAATATTCCGCCAAGTTTAACCACATGTGCGGGGCTAAATGGAATTTATTTGAGTTACAACTATTTCACTGGAAACATTCCAACGCAGATTGGAAACTTGTCACAGCTCCAATATCTTTCTTTTGGAGAAAATAATTTGACAGGTAAAATTTCATGATCCCCCAAATATCCATAATCAATGAAATATCACATGTGGATACCTCTTGAATGGGAAAATTGCTTTTTTGGTATCATATAATAGACCTACTTGCTACTTTGGTACTATTGAATACGAAAATGCAAATTTGGTATCATATGATAAGTTTTTATTGCAACTTTGAAACCAAACCCAAATTTTCTCCTAAAGTTAATGATAATTTACCCCCTATGAAATACATAATATTCAATTTACCCCAATGTGATTTAAATTTAAAAAAAAAAGCATTTTACCCCCTGAAATTTTGTAAAAGTTTTACAACGCCTCCCTGATATTTTTATAGGCTGCCCTTTATCCACTTTTATTATGATAATGTGGCATTTTACACCTTGTATTATGATAAATATGGCATATTATCCCTCCTAAGTTATAAAATAGTTTGCATTACTACTCTCAAATTCGGCAAGGGAGTTACACTCTCCCTCTCAAGGGGTACATTGCTTCAGTAAAAATTTTAGAGGGAGTAAATTAATTTTTTTCCAAATTATAGAGGGGTAAAGTGAACATTATGCATTTCATAAGAGGAAAATTGCCATTACCTTTGGAAAAAAATTGGGTTTGATACCAAATATGTAATGAAAATCAATCCTATGATACTATATATGCATTTTCATATTCAATAAGACCAAAAGTGCAAGTTAGCCTATCATATGGTATCAAAAAAACAATTTTCCCGAATTCTTTATTAGAAAGTTTACCAAACTCATCCTAATTCACTCACATAACAACTGTGAGTTGTGTAGTCTATATTTTACCCATATAGCCTATTTTGATTGTACTGGTTAGCTCTATTTTGGAATTTGGTTTGAGATATTTTGAAGATGTTCTAGATTGTCATGTGATTGAAAATAATTATTTGTTTAAGTTTCTAGAAATGGCATTAATAATATATATATTTAAGTTTTAGGATATTGATAGATTTTTTAAATGGGAAGAAGAGAAATATATTGGGATTCAGTGGTTTCTCTGCTTATGGCTGCATTTAATTTTTGGGATGATATATTAAGGAGTGGCAATGGATCAACCAAACTGAATTTGGATTGGATGTTCCTTGCTATTCATATCTCAAATGGATCGGATCTTAAGTGGTTCCAATATTATTACTTATTAGAAGCTAATTCAAGAGAGACGTGATTTAGTATCTTCATTTTGGCCTTTCAATGTGCTGTAGTAGGAGTTTAGAGACTGAATTTTAATACTCAAATTAGGTGACACATGTTAACTATATGCTTGATTATACTTCTTGAGTATATTTTGTCTAGTTCGTCCAATAGATATGATTTCATACGCATAAATTGGGAAAAAACATTAACTATATAGACACATTACATCTATTCTTGTAGGTTTAAAATTTTGTTAACTAAGATCATGAAGTCATAAAAAGAAATATGAAGTCCATGAAAGATATTTTAAATAAATTTAGACACTTCCTTATTTTTATTGATAGATTTGACCTGTGATATTCTTTATAGGTACTATTCCTATCTCAGTTACTAATATGTCAAATTTGGAGATATTTGACTTGCATTCAAATAGTCTTCATGGGGAAGTTTCTTCAGAAATGGGACGTCTATCCAGCTTAACAAGGTTACTCCTTTGGGAAAATAAGTTAGATGGGGACGTACCACAATCCATTTTCAATCTCTCGAAACTGGAAATACTTGAACTTTCAGATAATGAACTGTCTGGCAATATTCCATTCTCCATTGGCACAGGGCTTCCACGTCTTTCAATATTCGCTCTTTACACCAATCAGTTTAGTGGAAAGATTCCTGAATCCATCTCAAATCTCTCAAAACTCAGTCACCTTCATATTGCACACAACTTGTTAAGCGGACACATACCAATTACTCTTGGGAACTTACAAGAACTCCAATTTCTATTGTTGAATGAAAATCAATTCACAAATGATCTATCAACACCTGAACAAGACTTTCTTACTCCCTTGACAAAGTGTAATATGAGTAGCTGCAAGTTGTGGTGGTTAGGACTTCGAGATAATTTCTTGAATGGAGTAATTCCAGAGAGTTTGGGGAAGTTAACGAGCTTGCAAAAATTACAAATTGAAAACAATAAGCTGCAGGGCTCCATTCCCCTTAGCTTTTGTGATCTTAAAAAGTTGTATCATCTAAATCTAATGGGAAATAAGTTGTATGGGCAGTTACCAAGTTGTTTAGGAGACCTTCCTTTTTTGCGAGAAATATATTTGGAGGACAACGCTTTCAATTCCATTCCAACAAACTTCTAGTCCAATGAATTCATTCAAAAGATATATTTGGATAACAATTTATTTGACGGTCCCATGCCTCCAGAAATTGGTAATATGACGAGTGCGATGGAGATAAGTTTATCTAAGAACCAATTTTTTGGCGGCATTCCAAGTTCTATCCAGCAACTTCAGCTTCTAACTTATCTCGATTTATCAAATAACAAGTTAGATGGCCAAATAACTCAATCTTTTGATTCCTTGAAGGAATTGGAACATTTAGACATATCTCACAACAATATCTCTGGTCCAATTCCCCCATCATTTGAGAGCCTTGCGAATCTTAGGTACTTCAATGTTTCATTCAATAAGCTTAGTGGAGAAATTCCAAATGGAGGCCCATTCAAAAACTTCACATCAGATTTCTTCATACATAATAAAGGCTTATGTGGAGCTTCTCGATTCAAAGTTGAGGTTTGTAAAAAGAATGAGCACAAGCCATTAGTAAACTACAGAGTTCTAAGATATACACTTCCATCAATAGCCTTAGTAATTGTTGCAATCACTATTGTAATCATATTTATGAGGCATCGAGGGGCAGCATCATCATTTTCACCATTGTTGAATACACCTCTTTGCTTAGCATATGAAAGGATCTCATATTTTGATATCGTTCTTGCCACAAGCAACTTTGCTGAGGAAAATTTGATAGGGAGAGGTGGCCTTGCCTTGGTTTACAAGGGGGTGTTTTCTGATGAGATGATTGCTGCTGTTAAGATTTTCAATTTAGACGTGCAAAGTGCATTTAAGAGTTTTGACACTGAGTGCCAGATAATGCGCAATATTCGTCACAAAAATCTCGTGAAGGTTATCACTAGTTGCTCTAACTTCGACTTTAAGGCTTTGGTGATGGAATATATGCCTAATGGAAATCTTGAAAAGTGGCTCCACTCTCCCAATTTCCATTCAGATATTGGTCAAAGATTAGGAATAATGATAGATGTAGCATCTGCACTAGAGTACCTACATCAAGGTTGTTCATATCCTATTGTCCATTGTGACATAAAACCCAACAACATCCTCTTAGACGAAGATATGATTGCACGTGTAAGCGACTTTGGCATTTCCAAGCTATTGATGGAAGACCAGGAGACGCCTCAAACCAGGACATTGGGTACCATCGGGTACATGGCACCAGGTAAGTTATTCACTCTAGTAATATCAATACACAAGTACAGTTTATGTTCTTTTTATATAGTTTTAGTAAATACAATGTAAGCATCTCAATTTTGCTCAATTTATAGAGTACGGATCAGCAGGATTAGTCACGACAATGGTGGATACTTATAGCTTTGGGATTTTGTTGATGGAAATGTTTACAAGGAAAAGCCCGACAAATGAGATGTTTTCTGGAGAATTAACAATGAGAAGATGGATATCTGAATCTTTTCCCAATTATATAATGCAAGTAATTGATGCTGAGCTATTGAAAGAAGACGAAAGAACCATCAGTCTTACACATCGGAAGAGTTTGACGTCTATTATGGGACTAGCTTTAGAATGCACAACAGATGTACCTGAGGAGAGACTTGATATGAAAGTTGTTCTAAAGAGACTGAAAGTTATCAAAACTGAACTCACAAAGGGACGAGGTCATAACTAATGGAAACTAAAAAATGAAAAGTGTCTTTTTGTTGTAAACACGATTTTTCTATTCTACTCATATCATGTAGTATAATTTTAAGTTGCACTGGCCTCTTTGGTTCCTTTATGCCACTCTTAATAATGTTTTCTTAATTCTTAAAATCAACTCATGATTTGACATTATAATATTGATACCAAAAGTTCATTGGAAAATCAAATTGGTCGCATTCAACTAGGCTCATAATTAAAATGAGGTTTATTTGCATGTTACGTCTCTGTGATATGTATAATTGGTAATTATCTTCCTGTGAAATAAAAAATAGGTAATTTAACTCTAAATGAAATGAAATAATGAGTAGTTTACCTCCTTTTGATATAAAAATAGGAAATTTATTTTCCTGTGAAATAAAATAATGAGCAATTAACCTCCCCATGATATAAATAATGAGCAATTTAGAGGGAGACAATGTGCTTCCTTTATAAAAATGCAGGGAGGTATTTTGTCCTTTTTCTTATCACATGGAGTTAAATTGCCTATTTAGGATACCACATGGAGATATTTTATCATTTTATTTATCATAGGGAGTTAAACTACCTATTTAAACTAACACAGGAAGTATTAACTCTTAACATGATGTTATACTACTAATTTGTCCCTCCCCTGAAAGTGATATGAACAAAGTAGAGGATATATTAAAAATTTGGATTTGCTTTATTCACACGTGTGAATAGATTATTGTATATTAAAGCAAGCAATTAAACAAGTAGCTCAAAATAACAACTCGATAATAGTAAACTTTTAGAACTATATCTATATGCAAGAATTTCGAAGTATTTCGTAACACTTAGCAATAATTAATGAAAGATTCGCTCCACACAATTCAAGTTTTTTCCTATTTATGAAATATAAGGAAGCTACAGATTATCAAAAGCACTGGTAAAATATTGAGTGAATTTTTAAAATAGCCTTTTGAAAAACTGACGTTCATCAAAATCTGGTCTAACACCTTATTTTTTCAATTTGCATTTTAGTACCCTTTAATTCTAATTTGTTATTCGTTACTTGGCTCTGATACCAAAAATTGGTAGAGGCAGCGGATATTTGTTCTTGGGGATGATTACATATTATGCATGAATTTCTAGCTTCTTTTATTATTTTTTCTATAATTTCTTTATTTATTATATACATTTTAGTACTAATAGATGTTGTTTTTAAATATTTTAATATTTCTTTGTAATGTTTAATTAAATTTGATACAATTAATTGAAGCAACAAATGGATTGGTAATATTTTAAATTTGAAAGGCGACAAATTTCACATAGTTGAATTTAATTACACAAACATCTTAGAATTTCTTAAACATTTTCTTCATATCACGATTCGCTTTATTTGCAAGATATTCCACGTCATATTGATATTGTTCATATAAAGCCTGTAGTGTTGCCAAGCAAAGAAAAACTAAAGAACGAAAATAATAATAATAATAATAAGATGCACAATTTATGTTAAGTTAATGTTATAGTGACACTACTAGAAATAATAGAAATTTCAATCGAACAAAAATGGCTGAGAATTTTTGTAAGAATTCCGACCGATTTATAAATCAGTCGAATTTTTTAAAAAAAAAATTAAAAAAAAAAATAAATACAAAATTACCACAGATGAATTTTATGAAATAAAAAATTAATAAAAGTAAAATTCCCACTGATAGATTAATTAATACACGATCTTACATGTGTATAATAGATTCAACGAACTGAAATAATCTCCGATTCCTGAAATTACCTAGAGGTGCGCGATTGCCTATAATAAAACAAAAATGAGAATCATAAAACTCAAAATAAATTTGTTCATGAAAAGTTTTAGTTAAATTGGTAAAAAAAGAAAAAAAACAAAGTAAAATACATTTGAAATGACTAAAAATATTAAGAACTTAACCCATGTAAAAAGAACAAATATCTTAGTCAATGTAATATATATGCAGTAAAGCAAATTGTTCAGTCAAATCGCATAAAAAGAAATGAAAAGTGCATAACATAATGAGTTAAACCGTCTACCATACTTCAAACACCCTTGCTTAATCTCTTGTTCATTTACTCTAAGAAGTATGGACGCGCTGTTGCAAGTAAGGAAAATATAAAAATTTGAAATTAAATATGAAAATATTATGAAACTGAAAAATTAATTTCTTATCCAATCAATTATGGCATTATGAAAACCGATTTTTTTTTAAGAAATAAGTTGTGCAACCGCCTAGAGCAAACTGTTAGTCAAAAGAAATGGAAAGAGCATAACATAATGAGTTATCGTAAGGAAAATATTAAAATAAAAAAGGTGAAAATATTATGAAATTGAAAAAAAATGATTAAAACATATTCAAAAGAAGATAGAAAAAATTGAATTGTAAGTGGGTTTGGGATTATACGTGGGTTTGGAGGTAGTTATATTATTATTAAGTAAAATAAAATAAATCAAACTAAGGAGCAAAACGTGGGTGTTGGTTTGGAGGTGGTTATAATATGTATGATGTAATTATTAGGTGAAATAAAATAAATCAAAATAAGGAGAAATTAGTATTTTGGTCAAAACAAATTAGTTGAAGTCAAAGACTACACTATGAAATATATTATAAGTAGAAGTAGATTTCACTAAATGAACTATTCTGTAAATGAAACTAATAAAAATATTACTTCTTATGGGCGTACGTAATACAGTTTTGGGGCCGCTCCTCACGGGAGCCCTAGGCTACTAGACACCGGTCCAAGTTGCATATAAGTCCTACTTTCTAATTAATATCATAAAAAGTGTCCTACGTTTTAAAAAGTGAATTAACAGTAATATGGCCAATTTATACTAAAACTTATTGTGTTTGTTTTAATTAATGAGCCCGTAACATGCACGCAATAAAAATTAAATAGGAAGATATTATATTTTTTTGGTTTTTCAAGGGTTTAATCTCTTTCGAGGCGCGTCGAGCACATAAAGTGGAAATCTCTCCCAACAAAGATTCGAACCTGAGTCCGCTACTTTATAGTGACTAGTCCCTTCCAATCGACCAATCAGATGTTGGTAAATAGGAAGATATTATATTCACATTGTATGTAACTTTCATTAACACATATATAAAGTTTATGCACAATTCATTGAAGCAACAATGAATTGGTTATATTTTTAATTTGAAAGGCGATTAATTTCACATAGTTGAATTTAATTTAATTACACAAACATCTTAAAATTTCCCTTTTTGTCTAACAGGTCCTCTAGGAATCTTGTTAAGAACCTGGAATCATGTTTTTTCAACATTTCCTTCATATCACGATTCCACCTAATATTGATATCGTTCATATATATAAAGCATGTAGTGTTGCCAAGAAAATGTGAAATTGAAAAGAAAAAAAAAATAACAAATGCACAATTATTCTTAATTAAGTTAGTTTAATAATCTAAACTGACAATCGATGAATACAAGCTCTTACATGTGTATAATAGATTCAACGAGCTGAAGTAATCTCTGATAAATATAGGGATGAAATTATTTTATTTTTGGTGTCACAACTATAGTTCATCGGTGTATCTACTTTGTATCTCTGGATTGGTACATTTGGTGACACAACTTCATAGTCAGCGACAATTTTAATGTCAATTGAGACTCAATTCTAGAATTGAAGCAATTACCTTATAAAGTCTTGGACAATCCTCACTTTATAAGTTAACTTTGGAGGTTGAGTTAGACCCAGACCATGTAAATGGATTTGGTCCAATCCATTTGATAAATTTTAACATGGTATATTGGAGCCCTAGGTTGAAGTTGGGCTCTTTCTTGCGCCATAATGGGATTTATTATTCACCCACACGATCTGGAAAATTCACGCGTGGCATGTTGGGGACCCACACGATCTAAGCAAATCCACGTGTTGTACTCTTATCCACATGTCAATAATTCGTAAATGTTGGGCATTAATATATCACTTGATGGGCTTGCTTCTCCCACATGTGAAGGGAGAGTATTGAGATTAAATATCTCACATTAGTTAAAAACAGTAGTTAAGTCCACCTTATAAGGTCTTGTACAATCCTTACCTTATAAGCTAACTTTTGAGGTTGAGTTACCTCACCTTATAAGCTAACTTTTGAGTTAGATCCAAGTCATGTAAGTGGACTTAACCCAATTCATGTGGTGAATTCTAACATAGCTGGTACATTTGGTGACACAACCATAGACGGACCGAGATAGGGGCAGGGGGGCTATAATAACTTACTCTATTCAATTGTAAGCCCAAATTTTTCCCTACTCCCAACATCTCCAAACCCAAGAGTTGATCAACCATTTCAATGAAGTAAACACGGAGTAACTTCTTAGTGTTGCATTTGGGCCCTAACATTTTTAAAATGTGCATAATCGGGTCCTAAATTGAAATTTCTGCATTTATATATATATATAAATATATATATATATATATATATATGTATGTATGTATAAACTGAAGATTTGAAAAATATAAAAGATAAATTTTTGGGTCTTTACACCTCCAACCAAAACTCTCTTGTTTATTCACTGTCAACAATAGCATTATCAATTTTAATAAATAATATTAATCACATTTTATACTTAAGTATATTAAAAAAAAAAAAATCACCCCAACAAGAAGTAGACACAAAAAAAAAGGAAAAACAAAGGTTAGAAGCTAATTTGGCTCTAATTCATTAAATTAAACGAACTTCTTCATGAAATTGAAATTTGTTTCTTTAGGCTTCGGTGATTAATAGGATTTTTTTTTTTTTTATACACTGGTACACATTAATATGGCTTTAGAATAATATGGGAATTATTGCATTTTTTGTGTCATAACTATAGCTCGTTGGTCTTTCTATCCCATATATTTTTTCAGTCTAGCACATTTGGTTCCACAACTTCAACATCAATGACAGTTTTGGTGCTAATTGAGGCTCATTCCAAAATTGCCCAAAATCCCCCAAGTTTGGGGCACTTGACATGAAAATTGACCGATACGTGGGGAATTCGGGCCAATTTTGGGATTGAGCCTCAATTGACACAAGAATTGTCACTGATATTAAAGTTGTGATACCAAATATATCAGCCCGAAAAGATATGGAATAGAACACCAGTGAACTATAGTAGTGACACCAAAAATAGGGATACACATGTCATTCCAAGGTTTTGAATGACCAATTTTGACAATCTGATTTATTGAAATCAAATAATAGTATAAGGGGAGATTTTTTGAACTTTGAGAACGGGAATTTATTCTTAAAAATCAGGAATCTTACTATTAAAATATGGGAATGTTAAATCTAACTTTTCTATGATTGTACGATTCCCTTCCTGGAGATTTATATTAAAAATAAAAGAGACATTATTACCCATATATATTTTTTTATGATAGTTTTATTTTCTCCCTAAGTAATACATATTTTCTTTCCATAGCCATTGTTTTCTTGTTTCTTGTGATTTGAAAAAATTCATATAGTTTATGCACCATATTTTTGGGCTTAATCCAAATATTTTGCTTCATACACATTCATTTTCAAATTGTAAGCTTAATTTTATTTTTGTTTTTGAAATTGTTATCTAATTTATAAGATTTAGCACACCATTTCTTGTGATAGTTACATTCTTGGATTATTATGAAATAATAAGCATGTCAATCTGACCCTGTGAATCAAGCCTTTAATTGCTCAAACTCAAATAACGCCGGGCTTCATGTCTATAGGCTAAAGCTCAAATGTCATCAGGTTTCATATATATGGACTCAAACTCAACTCTTGTAATTTTTCGGGCTTCTGGCTCATATCGGAATTGCTCACTCTAGCACATTTTACTTAACAAATAAAAAAACTACGCATTCTTTAAATACAATATATAGACAATTATACTTATTGCACATACAAATTTTATACTCATAATCAATAACTATAAAACATTAAATAAATTTGTAAATTGTCAAAACTAACATTTTTTCAATATTTATTTTAATTTTTTTCTTTTTTTTCTTGTTGTTGATTATTTTCCCTTTGACCCGCGGAAACTTTAGTTATAATTCATATATGGGGTGGATTATTTGTAGTAATTTACAATAGTGCCAATAATTTATAGTAGTAATATCTTAGATAGTAATATCGGACTTTATTCGGGTTGAGCCTTGTAAGGCTGAAGCTCGGCTCATAAATTGATCGATTTTAATATAAAGGCTCGAACTTAGCGGCTCACAATTATTCAAATTCAGGTCAAATTTAATTGGACTTCTGATAGACCTGACTCAATTGACAATCCTACATAGTCATAATCAAACATCATTTCAAATTATTAGAATTTTATTTAATCATATCTAATATTATATAATGAACAATAATATTTTAACTTTGATTATGTAGATAAAATTATTTATGGGTGATTTACATTCAGACCTCCCTCAGGTTTGGGCATATTACAAGAAACCCTCCGCTGTTTCAAAAATTACAGGGAAACCCCCTCAGGTTTGGGCATATCACAAGAAACCCCTTACGGCGTTAAAAACAAACGAAATTTGATGACGTCAGCAAAAAAAATTTGATTTTCCAAATTTACCCCTGACTAAATATACCCACAGTGGGTGTCTATGTAATAATATCATACCACATGGGGTGTATTTGAAAGATTATAATAACTTCAGGGAGTTACTTGTAACCAATTATCATATTTTAAAAAATGACCATAAGATGTTGCTGTTGGCCACATATTTTGGTTATAAATAGAAGTCCAAATGTGTATTTTTGGTTTTTCATTTTATCCCACAAATTTGATAATGACATCATCAAATTCCAGAGGTAGTGTGAAATGCTTAAAATATCGATAATCAAAATATTCATGTGTAGGGTGTGTGAAGAATGCATCCATAATGGTTACAGATGCACGCCGAAATTTACAGTAACATCCATTGGTAATTTTTAGAAATTTGACAATTTGATAAATAATCCCATGAAATTTAGAGTCAAAATATATGGCCATTGGTGAAGGGCTTCCGCATCTTTCATGCCTCCAACTTGGGGTCAATCGGTTTAGTGGGAGGATTCCTGAATCCATCTCAAATCTCTCAAAACTCAGTCGCCTTGAAATTGGACAAAACTTGTTAAATGGACACATACCAATTACTCTTGGGAACTTACAAGAACTCCAATATATAAGAATGGAAGAAAGACAATTCACAAATGATCTATCAACGCCTGAACAAGATTTTCTTACTCCCCTACAAATATGAGCAGCTGCAACTTGTTGTGGTTAGGACTTGGAGGTAATTACTTGAATGGAGTAATTCCAGATAGTTTGGGGAAGTTAAGGACCTTGTAGAGATTAGATATCTGTAACAATAAGATACAGGGCTCCATTCCCCATAGCTTTTGTGGTCTGCAAAAATTATATTATCTAAATTGGGGAAGTTAACTAGCTTGCAAGGATTAGAAATCGATAACAACGAATTGCATGGCTCCGTTCCCCATAGCTTTTGTGATCTGAAAGAATTGTATTATCTAAATTTATCAAGAAATAAGTTGTATGGGCAGCTACTAAGATGTTCAGGAGACCTTATTTCATTGCGAGAAATATATTTGGAGGACAATGCCTTCAATTCCATTCCAACAAACTTCTGGTCCAATAAACTCATTCAGAAGATAGATTTGAATAACAACTTATTTGACGGTCCCATACCTCCAGAAATTGGTAATATGAAAAGTGCAATGGAGATAAGTGTATCTAATAACCGATTTTCCGGCGGCTTTCCAAGTTCTATCGAGCAACTTCAATATCTAGTTTATCTTGATTTATCAAATAATAAGTTAGATGGCCAAATAACTCGATCTTTTGATTCCTGTAAGGCATTGGAACATTTAGACATATCTCACAACAATATCTATGGTTCAATTCCTCGATCATTTGAGAGCCTTGCAAATCTTAGGTACTTCAATATTTCGTTCAATAAACTTAGTGGAGAAATTCCAGATGGAGGTCCATTCAGAAAATTCACAGCAGATTTCTTCATAGACAACAAGGGCTTGTGTGGAGCTTCTCGATTCAAAGTTGAGGTTTGTAAAAAGAATGAGCACAAGCCATTAGTAAACAACATAGTTTTAAGATATACACTTCCATCAATAGCCATAATAATTGTTGCAATCACTGTTGTAATCACATTTACGAGGCATCGAATGGCAGCATCATCATTTTCACCATTGTTAAATACGCCTCTTCACTTAGCACATGAAAGGATCTCATACATAGAAATAGTTCATGCCACAAGCAACTTTGACGAGAAAAATTTGATAGGGAGAGGTGGCCTTGCCTTGGTTTACAAGGGGGTGTTTTCTGATAAGTTGATTGCTGTTGTTAAGGTTTTCAATTTAGATGCGAAAAGTGCTTTTAAGAGTTTTGACACAGAGTGCAAGATAATGCGCAATATTCGTCACAAAAATATCGTGAAGGTTATCACTAGTTGCTCTAACTTAGACTTTAGGGCTTTGGTGATGGATTATATGCCTAATTGGAATCTTGAAAAGTGACTCCACTCTCCCAATTCCCGTTCAAATATTGGTCAAAGATTGGGGACAATGATAGATGTAGCATCTGCAATAAAGTACCTACATCAAGATTGTTTATATCCTATTGTCCATTGTGACATAAAACCCAATAACATCCTCTTAGACGAAGATATGATTGCATGTGTAAGTGACTTTGGCATTTCCAAGCTATTGATGGAAGACCAGGTGACGCCTCAAACCAGGACATTGGGTACCATCGGGTACATGGCACCGGGTAAGTTATTCGCTCTAGTTATATCAATACACAAGTACAATTTATGTTCTTTGAATATAGTTTTAGTGAATACAATCTAAGCATCTCAATTTTACTCCATTAACTTAATCCCTTTCAACAACCATTCATGTATCTTTGATATTGATTACACTTTCCAATTTTGTAGAGTACGGATCAGCAGGATTAGTCACGACAATGGTGGATGCTTATAGCTTTGGGATTTTGTTGATGGAAATGTTTATAAGGAAAAGCCCGACAAATGAGAAGTTTTCTGAAGAATTAACTATGAGAAGATGGGTGTCTAAATCATTTCTCAATTATATAATGCAGATAATTGATGCTGAGTTATCGAAATAAGACGAAAGAACCATCATGAAAGATGTTCTAAATGTTGGTGTCTAACAATATGTGCACTTATATGTTTCACAAAACATAGAATATAATAAATAATATTCTAACAAATAATTTCATGCATTATTAAAGCATATAAATTATACTTACTTGGTTAGGATTAATTTGTTGAACACTTTAATCAATACGTAAATAGAAAATTAGACTGAGGCTTGCCAAAACAAATTTTCTTAAGACAATATTTTCGGGACTGCCACGGTGCATATAGTTTGATTTCCGGTAGTCTCCCAAGATACAACAGTCTGTTGTTCATTATATGCACAAATAATGAACCCACGGCGAACTTGAACAAACAGAAATTTCGGACTAAATTTTTAGAGAAGTAAGAGAAAGAGAGAGTAGTGTTTTTCATTTTTGTTACTATTAAATTGATCCAGAATTGGCCAGATTCTGTCTCATATTTATAGACGCAAAAGTGCCTCTTGAGAAAGGACACAATGGTTCGGTCCAAAGGGTACCTCTTCGGACCGAATAGACACATCTCTTACTTTAATATATTTCATTCACACATAAAACCCCAACAATCCCCCACATGAATGAAATTGTTGTTCGAGTTCCTTCACATAGACATATCATGTCGAAATTTCTTTAGGAATAATACCGCATCGGAATAGGTGAAATATTTCATCTTGAACCTTCCCTAGTTAAAGCTTATCGGGTTTACTTAGCCAATCGGTGAAATATTTCATCTTGAACCGTCGGCTGTTTGTGTAAACCAAGACAATAAACTTAACACAGTACTAAACCGATTTGTTTCAAGTTCTCGGTTGTGTTCGTTTTGGCCTTGAACATTCTTGGTTATGCGAGTGCTTTAGAGAATTCCAGCTTATAAAGAAATTCTCAACGAGCCGACCTAGCTCACACTAACATAGGTGACCGCATCTATCAAGAGTATCCTACCATACTCCACTTGTTCTTGACAAGGTATAGACGTCATTAAAAGCGTTTGCTTAACCTTATAAACGCGGTAGGCTTGCACTCATTGCATCATAAGAATGGAATAAAGTTTTACTCTTAAGTGCTTTCTTTTTAAGTTAGCCAAGACTGGTTGTCCTATTGAACCTGGTCCATGGGATCTCCAGTCGCCAGGTTAGGTTTCCGTACGAGGTAACTTAGTCTAAATTAGGCTTTAAGCCCATTCCCCTCGATGCACATACTACTCTCTAGATAAACCTTTAATATCCGGAATCAGGATTATCTCTTGACTTCATAAAGTCCATTCTATTTAAAAGTAGATGTCTCTCGGTATTGTATCAACGACAACGAATATGTCGTGACTTTACCATTATACATAGAGTTTGTTGAGCTCTGTGTATCACCGCTTGATTATCACATTTTTACGTATGACTAACACAATTTTCGTCATATTAGAATATCTTCCAAGAATTTTGTGAAGCCACTCAAATTCTTCACTAGCTTTATCTAATGCTATGCACTCATAATGGATTGTGCTATATGTGTTTATTTGGAAGATCCTCAAGAAATTGCGGTGCCTCCTAAATTGAATACATATCCGCTTATAAACTTTGATTCATCTAAATAAGAAGTTTCATTTGCATTACTATATCCCTCCTGGATTATTTGAAATTTTTTCAAATATAATGCACATATGTATGTATTCTTTCAAGATTCAAGCATTCTCATTAATGCATCCCAACGAATCGTGTTAAGATTGCTCATGTATCTCCTCAGTTTATTAACCAAAGAGACGACGTCTAGCATCTTGCATTTTATGATATATGTGTGACATCTAATTTTATGAGCATACTCAAATTGTGATACTCTATCACATTTGTTCTCGTGTAGCACACAAGGTATGAATTAAATAGATTTATGAAATTTATTTTCAAAAGTATTAAACTATCTATAACTCGTCCACGTAATGTGCTTGAGATAGTTTAATGTCATCACATGACCTCTTAATCATGATTGATTAAACCGATGTTTTTCATATCATAAGTTAATATTTTCTCAATGGATTTAATACTCACAGTATTAGTCTCAAATATTAACATATCATTTGCATATAAACAAACTCTGATACTCAATTATTCAGTTAGTTTATATGGACACACTTGTCATATTTATTAATATGACAGTCAAAATTTGTTAGTGACACTATCACATTTTTCGTGTCATTACTTACGAGTTTGTTAAAGGTCAACAAGAAAATACATAAGTTTCGCAAACTATGTTTTCTTTTCATTTAACAACGAAACTCTCTGGTTACTCCTTATAAATTTTCTCATTTAATTCACCATTAATGATGATAATATTAACGTCCATTGTATATAGCTATTAGAGCTATTAACATTCAAATTGATGTTGTTGGTCCCAAGTGGTCAGATGAGGTCTAGGGGGGGGGGGGGTGAATAGACCTCTGAAAATTTTTGAACTTAAAAACTTTTCAGTCTTCTGTCAGCAGACTAAGCTGATGAAGAACAGTAAGCAGACTCAGCTGATCGCGAACAAATCTTGATCAGTAGACTGACCACTCTTCTTACGAATACTTAGCTGTTTTTCAGCAAAACAGTTTTTCAGCAAAACAGTTTTTCAAGAGTATACTTGCAGCGGATTGTTTTAAAGTGTTTTTCACAAGTAGACTAAGTTCTTAAAAGATTTTATCCCCAGTTTTATAAGCTCCTTTTAAAATCTTTTAGATAATTCAAAGTGTTTAAATATGCAAACTTTAAATATGCAAGAAAACTTGAATGCAAGATAACACAAAGAATTTTTATAGTGGTTATATGGATAAAAATCCTTTAGTCCACTCTTCCAGATCACTCAGATTCTGGGTTATACTATAATCACAAAGATTACAATATTTCTCCACTTATACCTAGACAACTAATGAAAAGGCTATAAGCTCACAATAGGAATTCACAAAGAAAACCTGTTGGTCCCAAGTGGTCAGATGAGGTCTAGAGGGGGGGGGTGAATAGACCTCTGAAAATTTTTGAACTTAAAAACTTTTCAGTCTTCTGTCAGCAGACTAAGCTGATGAAGAACAGTAAGCAGACTAGTCTGATCGTGAACAAATCTTGAACAGACGACTGACCACTCTTCTTACAATGACTTAGCTGTTTTTCAGCAAACAGTTTTTCAAGAGTATACTTGCAGCGGATTGTTTGAAAGTGTTTTTCACAAGTAAACTAAGTTCTAAAAAGATTTTATCCCCAGTTTTCAAACTCCTTATAAAATCTTTTGTTTGATTCAAAGTGTTTAAAATGCAAACTTTAAAATATGCAAGAAAACTTTAAATGCAAGATAACACAAAGAATTTTTATAGTGGTTATATGGATAAAAATCCTTTAGTCCACTCTTCCAGATCACACAGATTCTGGGTTATACTATAATCACAAAGATTACAATATTTCTCCACTTACACCTAAACAACTAATGAGAAGGCTGTAAGCTCGCAATAGGAATTCACAAAGAAAACCTATCCTCTAAAGTAGAATCACTCACACAGATGGATTCTCACTTCGCACAACACTCAGCTATTACAAAATCACTCAGATAATGTTTTTCTGATTTCTTCAACTGGGTTTCTGTCAACAGATGACTTCCACCAGACGAGTGAGCTGTTCGAGCTTTTGAGACTTAGAGAAATTTTGCTTCAAAATTTCGATCTCTGATTGTTGTTGTGTTCTTGCTCGATTTGAAATTCAGCTCTATTTATACATGGAAGTGAAATTATGACCGTTGAAGGCAAGTCACAATTCAAATCCATCCTTCAGCTCTTTTTGAAACGGCTCCCTGCAGCATTCCGTACTGTGTACAGTACCTTTCTGTCCATCGCATTTAATGCTGCATTTAATGCACTCTGCTGATCCGAGGATATCTTCAATCATTTGCCATTACTACCCTTCTCTTACAGCATTTATTACACCAAGTGCATTTATTACCGTTGGACTAATCTCTTGACCTCTTCTACTCTGCTGATCAAAACGACTCTGCTGATAGATACTCTGCTGATCAAATACTGAACTCATCTGATTTGACTCGGCTGATGATCTACCCTTCTGTTCGCTGATCCAGCAAGAGATCACTAGTCTTCTGAGCTTTGAACTTTGAACTCTTCTGATGTCTTCTTTTACCTGTTCAAAATTCTTCTAAGGGAACTAAGCTTTCCATACTTAGCTGATCATGATGTTTTGGAAATCATCAAAACCTTCCCTTAATTACTTGTCTTCTTTCATCTTCATCTTCATCCAACAATTTCCCCCTTTTTGATGATGACAAAACTCCAGCTAAGTACCTGTACCTAAACTAAAGTTTTGATCCTCAAAAATTTCTGAGATAGAAATGATATGTTGGAGTCAAACTTGCAATTTTATAGATATTGAACTGATTACATTTTACAAGTTGAAAGATGAAAAGTACAAAATACTCTAAAAGATTACAAGAATTTTTAAAGAAAATCTAGCCAAGCTAGTCTTCTGTCTTCTTTTCTTCTTCAGCATACTTGGAGGTTCCAACTTCCAATTTCTGCATCAACAGCTCTAGCTTCTTCTTTTTAACATCAGGATCAAGCTGTTCTTCAACTGAATCTTTGGCAGCAGCTAGTTCTTTGTCTGACTTGGCTTTTGCTTCAGATTCTTCCTCATCAGCTTGGTCTTCTTCTTCTGTGATCTTCTCATCTGCTAATCTGCTTGTGCCTTCATTTGCTGCTTCATTCCTATTATTAGCAGACTCTTCAGATTCTTCTAACACTTCTGTTTCTTCAGCATTTTGATTTCCTTCCCTTTGAAAATCAACCCTTTGCTGTCCAAATATCCTTTCTTCCCCCTTTTTGTCATCATCAGCAGGGACAGATGGATATTGTGGCACAACTGGTGTGATTAGAAGTGAATCACATAGAAGCTTGATGTTTTCTTCCATAGCATTGATCTGAGCTTGCTGGTTAAGTTGATTGGCTTTAACAGTCTTGACTTCCTTGAGCAAGTCTTCTCCTTGATCACCCAACTGGATTTGAGTTCCTAAAATCCAATTTGATGAAGCATTGAAGTCTTTCATCATGTTGCCCATGACTTCATCTTCTGCTTGGAGAGCCAATTCAACAGTCTGTTCAATCTGCTTCCAACCTTCAGTGGTGCTTTGTGTCCTTCTCCTGAGTATATCCATATCCTGACATATAGATTGTACATTCTGAGCAGTATCTTTCATTAAGTCAGTAGGAACAGCAGCAGCAACCTTCTGAATGGGTTGATGAACAGCAGCTATCACTTCTGCTTTTATCTCCTCCTTCATTTCCTTCATTGATTTGATAATCAATTGTTGGATGGAATCCAACAGATTGGTTTGAGAACTCTGAGATATTGAAGGATCTTCTGATGGAGTAGCAGAGACGATTTCCTTGAGATGTTGCTCTGATGGTTGAGTTATCATTGCAAGGGACTGATCTGCTGGTTCACCAGCATGGCTTGGAGTGCTTTCCTTCTCCTTAGCCTGATCATCTTCTTCAGCAGCAACTTCTTTCTCCTTTAACTGATCTGCTGGAATTTCTTCTTCCTTCTTTGATTCATCAGCAGCATCAGACTTATCATCCTGCACTTTGTCTTGATCAGATGGGTCTGAAGTACCCTCAATTTGCTTTGGTTGATCAGAGGACTCTGCTCCTTCTTTATCAGCAGGTGATATAATCTTCTTGACAGTTTCAACTGTCCTCATCAAACCTTCATTGTCCACTGCTGACCTGTTACAAATCCAAGTAAAGTTGTCAAGAGGAATAAAAGTAGTTGTTGGTTCCTCTGGCAGCTCTTCATAGGGTTTGATGTTTGGTCCATAGACAATATGCTTGATGTTAGGAAGTGGGACCAGTGAGCTTGGTTGTCCCCTTAACTTCCTTGCTTTCTTGGCCCAAAGCTCCATTGCTTGAGCAATAGCCAACTTAATAGATCTTTCTTTGAGATCTACTGAGTCATCAAAATCCTCAGGAATGGATGCAAAGATCTTCTTGGCCTCTTCCTTGACTACATGACATATTCTCATCCTCAACCTGTCCAGAAAGAACTCTGAATCAAGTGCTTGAATGATTGAATTTGTCTCAAGCCATTTAAGTAACCAGTCTTCTGTAGCCTTGAATTCTTTCCACTTAGCCATTTCAGCAGGACTCTTTGTTAATCTGTATTCTCTCCATCTATTGTATTTGATCTTTTCAGAATGGAAGAGTGTCAGACGGTTGACTCTTTCATTTTCAGCATCCAGTCTTCTAAGGAATTCTTCAAAAATTGTAGGGTCTTCCCTGACAATTTCAAGAGACAGTTTGACTTCTTCTCTTCTCTTTTCCTTAATCTTGGGTGCAGGCATAGCTGGTATTGGTTTATTTGGATCTCTTTGCTCACCAATAACTATCCCACCAGTACGCTGAGGACCATGAGCATCCTTGATGCTAGCTTCAATGACAGCAGCCAACTCTGCTGCCTCAAAAGCATCTCTCTGCTCTTGAGTCATTTTGCTGGCTTCTTCTTCCAGCCTTTTTAACTCTAGGCTTTTCAGCCTATCTTCTTCTGCTTTCTCAGCAGCAATCCTTTGCTTTTCAGCAGCGTCCAGTTTCATCTTCTCTGCAGCAGTCACATAGGTTGAGGTTTTGCCTAACCTCTTTCTTCTTGATTCAGGGCTTTCAACTGCTTGGATAGGTGTTGCAGCAACTGGAGTAGGATGTATTAACAGAATTTCTCCCTCCAGTGGTGTACTAGTCTGCTGTTCCTTTTCTACATCAGCAGATAGTGCAGCAGTTGAGGCTTCTGTTGTCATTTCAACTGTAGGAGCACTTTCAGGCTCAGCAGTAGCAGCCTTAGTAGCTTCAACAACTGGTTCTTCAACATTTAATGGCCTTTCTGCTTCAGTTGTTGTTTTCCTCACAGTTACAGCAGGCTCTTCAGGGAAAGTGACCTTTCTCTTGGCCTTTGACTTAGGAATTTTCTTGACAGCAGGGGGGTTGGCAGTAGGAGGTCCCCTTGCTTCACTCCTAGTCCTTAGTCTCTTCAGCCTTTGAAGTGGAATTTCCTCTTCAGATTCAGTTTCTTCAGAGGATGACCCTGTCTTCATATTTTCAATTTCAACAGTGAAGTCATCTACCACCTTCTTAGAGACTTCAATTTCAGGCTCTGCTGATCCAGCCACAACAGCAGACTGTGCTGTTGGCTCAGCAGACTGACTAGTCTGACCTTCCTTCTTGCTCTTCTTAGAAGGAGTCTTCTTAGACTGTTTGGGTGCTTTTCTCTTTGGTTTTTCCACCAGTTGCCTTACTGGTTCGTAGAGTTTGAACTCTTTGCTTCCATGGGTTTGCTTTCCTCCACCCATAGGGCATTGTAGAGAAGCAAACAAATTACTCAGCAGAATGGCATGAGAATGCCTTTTGTCACTTAACAGCTCATAAACATGAGCAGCCCAGTTCACTTTCATCCCATAGTAGATGCAAATCATGGTGTAGAGCCTTCTTCTGGGTAAACCATCCAGAGAACCCGTAGCACAATCCATAACCTTTGCTATGATATCAGCAAATCTTTGGTATTCATCCTTCAGCTGGGTCTTCATCAAAGTCCCAGTCATTTTCTCTCCCTTCTTAGCACAAATTTCCCAAAATTCTTCTTCTTTTTCTGACCCTAACGAGGTCACATCTCCTCCCTTGTCTGACAACTTGTAAACTTCACTAAGAACAGCAGCAGATACAGCGATTTTCTTACCACCAAGGACAGCAGTCATAACAGTGTCATCATCGTTGAATTTTCTGGTCAGGTAGAAGTGGTAGACATCCTCTAAGTAGACTCTTTCTTCGTGAGCCTCCAAAACAGGAACCAATGATGCTTCTTTGATCTTTACCAGTAGAGAACGCATCAAATCGGTGCCAGAGAAATGAAATTTGCTGTAGTTGAAGTATCTTCCCTCAACAATCTTGTCCATTTTCAGAGATTAGAGAGTAGATTCTGCAAAAGAACAGTGAACTTTCGAAGCAGTAGGGTTTGAGAGTTAGAGAGTTTGAGAGTTTTTGAGTGCGTAAGATGACTATGCTGTTGAGATCGGATTTTATAGGTTTCCTTTTGGTTAGGTTTCCGTGAATTATCTGAACCGTTGATCTAATCTGACAGTTTTTAATCGTGTGGGTGAGAGTCGCGGATTTCAATTTTATTATTTTATTGTCAGATGGGCGGGAAACTCTATCGACACTAATCTGTTACTTATAAAAGCGCGTTTCTTATGATACGATTTATGACCATGCTTATATAAGATATCAGATGAGTAGAGTTTAACTTATCTGACAGACGAGTGATCTGTTATCTGATATTACTAGAGAATGCCAATAGCTAGTAATCTTCCTCTGCTGTTTGTCAATCCAGCAAGATAAAATAATCTTCAATCTTCAAGAATTAAGAACACATCTTCTTGGTAACATAACTTCAACTAACTGTCATTAACAGATTTTATCTTTAGAACAGAAGTACCGCTAGTCTTACACGTTCCCCCTGTCTTTAAGAATTCATAAGTTAACTAGTCTGTTGAGAGTTAATTCTTGAATGAAATAACTGATGACTAAGCTGTTGAACTCCAGTCTTCTGATGAGTTCCCCCTCAGCTTATGCATCCAAGTTAAGTAATCCTAACTCAGCTCTTAGAGTTGAGAACCTTGCTTCACTTAGAGGTTTGGTGAAGATATCAGCAATCTGATTATCAGTATGAACATACTCAATCAAAACATTGCCTTTTTCAACATGATCTCTAATGAAATGATGTTTAATCTCAATATGTTTAGTCCTTGAATGACTTGTAGTGTTCTGAGTAAGTGAAATTGCACTTGTATTGTCACAGTAGATTGGAATTCCACTGATCTTAATGTTGTAGTCTTCTAGTTGATGCTTCAACCAAAGTATCTGTGCACAGCAAGCTCCAGCAGCTATATATTCAGCTTCAGCAGTAGATATAGAAACTGAGGTTTGCTTCTTACTCATCCATGAGATCAGACGACTGCCTAAGAACTGACAGGCACCTGTTGTGCTCTTTCTGTCAATCTTGCAGCCAGCAAGGTCTGAATCTGAATAACCAATGAGTTCAAATCCAGATTCTCTAGGATACCACAATCCCAATTCTTGAGTGCTTTTAACATACTTCAATATCCTCTTGGCAGCTAAGAGATGAGATTCTTTGGGGTTTGATTGGAATCTTGCACAGACTCCAACTGAGTACATTATATCAGGTCTGCTTGCTGTTAGATACAACAATGAACCAATAATGCCTCTATATTTGGTTATGTCCACTGATTTGCCATCTTCATCTTTATCCAAACGAAGACTTGTAGACATAGGAATGGTAGCTGTTGAGCTAGTTTCCATACCAAATTTCTTGAACAGATCTCTTGTGTACTTTGCTTGGCTGATGAATATTCCATCAGGCAACTGTCTAACTTGCAATCCAAGAAAGTAGTTAAGTTCACCCATCATGCTCATTTCAAACTTATTCTGCATCAGCTTGGAGAACTTATCACACATCTGTTGGTTAGTTGAACCAAAAATAATATCGTCCACATATATTTGCACAAGTAATATATGATTTTCCCATTCAATTGTGAACAAGGTTTTATCTACCTTACCTTTTCGAAATCCTTTAATTAAAAGAAAATCAGATAGGGTATCATACCATGCTCTTGGAGCCTGTTTCAGTCCATAAAGGGCTTTCTTCAGACGATATACTTTGTCCTCTTCTTGATAGACTTCAAATCCTGGAGGTTGTTCAACATACACTTCTTCTTGCAATTTTCCATTGAGAAAAGCAGACTTCACATCCATCTGATAGACAGTGAAGTTCTTGTGAGCAGCATAGGCAAGAAACAGTCTGATTGCTTCAAGTCTTGCTACTGGTGCAAAAGTTTCATCAAAGTCAATTCCTTCTTCTTGACAATAACCCTTGGCCACTAGTCTTGCTTTGTTTCTGGAGACAACACCATCTTCATTCATTTTATTTCTGAATACCCACTTAGTGCCAATTACTCTTTGATGACTTGGTCTAGGAACTAAGTACCAGACTTCATTCCTTTCAAATTGATTCAACTCTTCTTGCATAGCTTCTATCCAGAAGGAGTCATTTAGAGCTTCTTCAATTTGTTTGGGCTCTATTTGAGATAGGAATGTAACAAACATGGCATCTTGTGCAGCAGCTCTTCTTGTTTTCACTCTATCTAAAGGATCACCAATGACTAATTCAGGAGGGTGATTCTTGAGCCATCTGAGATCAGGTTGCAAATCAGGATGTTGTCCTCTGTTATGATCTTGCAACACTACTGTTGGAGTTCCAGTAGTAGTCTGTTGAACATTTGTGGTCTGTTGAACAGTCTCTGGTCTGTCAGCTGTTTGCAACTCGTCTGTTAGACAATCAGCACTGTGATTATGAACAGCACTTGAGTTAGCAGCTGAACTTAGATTAGGTAGTATGATGGGAACATATTCTTCATTTCTTCCAACGTCTAACTTCTGTAAATCAGCAGACAGATCTTGATTTACACTTTGATTCTTTTCAGAAGATTGACTTGGCTCATCAAATACTACATGGATAGATTCTTCTATTAGCAATGTTCTTTTATTGAAAACTCTATAAGCCTTACTAACAGATGAGTATCCTACAAAGACAGCTTCATCAGCCTTTTCTGCAAATGCAGTAAGGTGATTTTTCCCGTTATTCAATACAAAACATTTACAACCAAAAATCTTAAAGTAATGAATGTTTGGCTTTCTGTTGTTCCAAACTTCATATGGAGTCTTGTTCTGATTTTTGTTGATCATACATCTGTTTTGGGTAAAGCATGCTGTATTTGTTGCTTCTGCCCAAAATCTTTGTGGCAGCTTAGCTTCAGCTATCATGGTTCTGACAGCTTCTTTTAGTGTTCTGTTTCTCCTTTCAGCAACACCATTCTGTTGAGGGGTTCTTGCAGCAGAATACTCATGATGTATTCCCTTCATGTTACAGTATTCTTCAACAGTAGAGTTTGTAAACTCTGTCCCTCTATCTGATCTGATCTTCAATATTTTGATACTCTTCTCATTCTGGATCAGTTCCATCAGATTTGTAAGATGTTCCTTGGTTTCACTTTTCTTCTTCATGAAGATCACCCAAGTATATCTTGAATAGTCATCCACAACAGCTAGGCAGTATTTCTTTCCACCATTGCTGACTGGATCAATGGGTCCAAATAAGTCCATATGCAACAGCTCCAATATTCTTCCAGAAGATTGGTGCTTCTTTTCTTTGAATGATGACTTGATTTGTTTACCCTTCTGACATGCATCACAGAGCTTGTCTTTGCTCATGACTGCTTTTGGAATCCCTTCTACCAAATCATTCTTGATTAATCTGTTTATGGTCTTGAAGTTTAAATGATTCATCCTTTTGTGCCATAGCCAACTGACTTCACTTGGTGCAGATGCCACCAAACAAACACTTGAATTCTTGTCAACAGAATTCCAGTCAACTATGTAGATATTTCCTTGTCGTCTTCCAGATAAAATTACCTTCTTTGTACCAATTTGTTCAACGTAGCACTTATCTGTTGAGAAGATGACTGAATATCCCTTGTCACAAAATTGACTTATGCTCAGCAGATTATATTTTAGGCCTTTAACATAGGAGACGTCAGATATCTCTATGTTTCCCTTGATTAATCTTCCTTTAGCTTTAATCTTGCCTTCTTTGCTGTCTCCAAAAGTGACTTTTGGACCATCCACAGCAACTGCATCAGTCAACTCATGTATGTTTCCACACATGTGCCTTGAACAACCACTGTCCAAGTACCAAATCTTCTCTACTTTACTCCTACTCCTAATCCTAACCTACAAAACAAAAATAAAATTGTTTTAGGTACCCTTATTGAGAGGGTCCTGAAGGATTAGTTCCACCCTTGACAACCCAAGATGTTGAAGTCTTAGGCTTCTTAGGTTTCTGAGTTTTAGGAGCATGAACAGTTTCATTTTTATCACAGTTATCAGATAAGTCATATTGATGATCAGTATGATATGAATAATGTTCATAAGCAGGGTAAGGTGCATGATATGCAGAATATGCATGCATTGGATGAGCAGGATAAGGTGCATAGTAATTAGGAAACTGAGGTGCATGATACATAGGATGATATGCAGCAGGTTGCACATAATATGACTCATTTCCATACCAAGCATTTTGATTTTTCTTATTCTTATGCTTCTTTGGTTTACTAGGTGCTTGCTCAACTTGTTTAGACTTAGCTTTACCAACAGACTGGTTCAATTTAGCTTTATCAGCAGACTTCTTAGGACTCTGCTGTTTGGTCTTACTAGTCTGATTTCCTACACTAGGCTCTTTGCTCTTTTTAGCCTTAGGAGATTTCTTCTCCTTTACCACTTTCTCAGTTGAGGTAGGTCTAGAGGTTTGAACATACAGAATGACCTTACTATTGTCAGCAGAAATAAATTTTTCAGTATGATTCAATTCTAGATTATCCTTTTCCAAAGGTGTCTCCTGTTTCTTAGATGTATGCATGGATGCAACAGTAGACTTATCATGAGACTCAATAATTTTCTCAAGTTCCATGATTTTTCCTTTATAAACCTCACATTCAGCTTTCAGAGATTCATGCTCTTGCTCAAGCTGTTTATATTCAGCTGATTCTTTTGGCTTTTCAGCTAAAAGTTTCAGTGAACTATTTTGCTCTTTTAGCAAGTTCATCTCTTCCTTAAGCTTAACAAACTCTCCAGCAATAGTAGTATTATTCAACATCATTTGCTCTAGAGAATTAAACAGTTCATTTTCTTGAGGAGTTACCTCATCCTCAGAGTCATCAGATTCCTTTGCCATCAGGCACAGGAGAGCAGGTTTTTCTTCATCAGACGATTCTTCATCAGACGAGTCTGAGTCTGAATCAGATGAGTAGACAGCAGCTGGCTTTTCTGCTTCAGCCATCATTGCCTTGGCTCTCTGATGCTTTCTTTCTTTTCTCATTTTCTTCTCTTCCTCAGTGTACTTCTCTGCTTTTGGATATGGGCAGTCTCTTATGAAGTGTCCCAATTTCCTGCAGTTGTAACACATCAGTTTTGATTTATAATCCTCTTTATCCTGAGAAGAAAAGTTAGGTTTAGAAGTAGAAGCAGCATGATTGTATTTGTTTTTCATCTTTCTCTTATAGAACTTCTTGAAGTTGTTCATCAATAATGCTACATCTCCAGCAGTGTACTCCTTTTTGTTGAGTAGAGTGGCTTCATCAGATGAGTCCACTTCTTTGCTTTTCTGTGCTGGTCTTCTGGTGTTTTCAGCAGCAACAAGTGCAGCTGTGGGTCCTGAAGTTGAGGTTTCTTCAATTCCCATTCTTGGCAGTTTATACTCATAAGCCTTGAGTGCGGAGAACAGCTCTGTTAGAGAAATCTTGCCCAGATCTCTTGATTCTTCCATTGCTGTCACCTTCATGTTGAACTTGGATGGTAGAGCCTTCAGTACTCTGACAGAAATCTCTTTGTCAGTGAAAGTCTTTCCCAGCTTCAAAACTTCGTTCAGAGTTCTGGTGAATCTGGTATCCATCTGATCAATGGTTTCTCCAGACTTCATCTTGAAGTTGTCCAGCTTTTCCAATGCAACACTGAGCTGATGCTCTTTAATAGCATCATTGCCTTCGCTCATATCTCTGACTTTGTCCCACATCTCCTTTGCGGTTTTGCAATGTTTGACCTTGTCAAACCGATCATTATCCAGGGCTTTAGTCATGATGAATCTCCCAACTTTATCTAGATTGTAAAGCTTTATCTCTTCTGGAGTCATCTCATGAAGGTCTTTCTCCACAACCGTATCTACTTCATTTATCTTTATGGTCTTTGTGAATCTGAATGGACCTTTAATGATACATGTGTGCATGTTGTCATTATAGGCAGCAAGGAAAATCTCCATTCTGATTTTCCAATCCTCAAAGGACATACCAGCAATGTGGGGAACATGGCTGATACAATCCATTTTTCAAAAAGTTTTTGTTTTTCAAAAAGATGCTCTTTTGAAAAGTTTTGAAAACCTTTGAAAAACACTCGGATCAAGCTCGTTGATCAGGCAGCTGATTCTAATGAACCACCTGCTCTGATACCACTTGTTGGTCCCAAGTGGTCAGATGAGGTCTAGAGGGGGGGGGGTGAATAGACCTCTGAAAATTTTTGAACTTAAAAACTTTTCAGTCTTCTGTCAGCAGACTAAGCTGATGAAGAACAGTAAGCAGACTAGTCTGATCGTGAACAAATCTTGAACAGACGACTGACCACTCTTCTTACAATGACTTAGCTGTTTTTCAGCAAACAGTTTTTCAAGAGTATACTTGCAGCGGATTGTTTGAAAGTGTTTTTCACAAGTAAACTAAGTTCTAAAAAGATTTTATCCCCAGTTTTCAAACTCCTTATAAAATCTTTTGTTTGATTCAAAGTGTTTAAAATGCAAACTTTAAAATATGCAAGAAAACTTTAAATGCAAGATAACACAAAGAATTTTTATAGTGGTTATATGGATAAAAATCCTTTAGTCCACTCTTCCAGATCACACAGATTCTGGGTTATACTATAATCACAAAGATTACAATATTTCTCCACTTACACCTAAACAACTAATGAGAAGGCTGTAAGCTCGCAATAGGAATTCACAAAGAAAACCTATCCTCTAAAGTAGAATCACTCACACAGATGGATTCTCACTTCGCACAACACTCAGCTATTACAAAATCACTCAGATAATGTTTTTCTGATTTCTTCAACTGGGTTTCTGTCAACAGATGACTTCCACCAGACGAGTGAGCTGTTCGAGCTTTTGAGACTTAGAGAAATTTTGCTTCAAAATTTCGATCTCTGATTGTTGTTGTGTTCTTGCTCGATTTGAAATTCAGCTCTATTTATACATGGAAGTGAAATTATGACCGTTGAAGGCAAGTCACAATTCAAATCCATCCTTCAGCTCTTTTTGAAACGGCTCCCTGCAGCATTCCGTACTGTGTACAGTACCTTTCTGTCCATCGCATTTAATGCTGCATTTAATGCACTCTGCTGATCCGAGGATATCTTCAATCATTTGCCATTACTACCCTTCTCTTACAGCATTTATTACACCAAGTGCATTTATTACCGTTGGACTAATCTCTTGACCTCTTCTACTCTGCTGATCAAAACGACTCTGCTGATAGATACTCTGCTGATCAAATACTGAACTCATCTGATTTGACTCGGCTGATGATCTACCCTTCTGTTCGCTGATCCAGCAAGAGATCACTAGTCTTCTGAGCTTTGAACTTTGAACTCTTCTGATGTCTTCTTTTACCAGTTCAAAATTCTTCTAAGGGAACTAAGCTTTCCATACTTAGCTGATCATGATGTTTTGGAAATCATCAAAACCTTCCCTTAATTACTTGTCTTCTTTCATCTTCATCTTCATCCAACAAAACCTATCCTCTAAAGTAGAATCACTCACAAAGATGGATTCTCACTTCGCACAACACTCAGCTATTACAAAATCACTCAGATAATGTTTTTCTGTTTTCTTCAACTGGGTTTCTGTCAACATATGACTTCCACCAGACGAGTGAGCTGTTTGAGCTTTTGAGACTTAGATAAATTTTCTGCTTCGAATGCAAAATCTCTGATTGTTGTTGTGTGTCTCGCTCTTTGAAATCAGCTCCTTTTATACTTGAATTTGAAAATATGACCGTTGAAGGAAATCAAATCTTCAAATCCATAGCTTTAGCCCGAAATTCAGAACGGCTACTGCTACAGTACCTTTTTGCTGTACTTTCCTGTAGCTGCATTAAATGCACTCTGCTGATCCGAGAGTTAATTCCAATCATTTGCCATTACTACCCTTCTCTTTCAGCATTTATTACACCAAGTGCATTTATTACCGTTGGACTTCTCTCATGATCTCTTCTACTCTGCTGATCAAAACGACTCTGCTGATAGATACTCTGCTGATCAAATACTGAACTAATCTGATTTGACTCGGCTGATGACCTACCCTTCTGTTCGCTGTTTCAGCATGAGATCACTAGTCTTCTGGGCTTTGAACTTTGAACTCTTCTGATGTGTTCTTTTACTTGTTCAAAATTCCTCTAAGGGAACTAAGCTTCCATACTTAGCTGATTATGATGTTTTGGAAATCATCAAAACCTTCCCTTAATTACTTGTCTTCTTTGCACTTCATATTCATCTTCATCCAACAATTTCCCCCTTTTTGATGATGACAAAACTTCAGCTAAGTACCTGTACCTAAACTAAAGTTTTGATCCTCAAAAATTTCTGAGATAGAAATAGTCTGTTGGATTAAAACTTGCAATTTTATAGATATTGAACTGATTACATATTACAAGTTTGTTCAGATGAGTTGTGCAGAAAAAAAATTACAAGGAGATATACAAGTAAATTAAAGCAATACTAATCTATTTGCTTGTCTTCTTTATCATCCTTGCTCTCTTTTTCTTCTTCAGCAGGTTTGGAAGTTTCAGCTTCCAAATTTTGCTTCAACAGCTCTAACTTCTTTCTTTTAACATCAGGATCAAGCTGTTCTTCAGCTGAGTCCTTAGCAGCAGCTATCTCCTTATCAGACTTAGCCTTTGCTTCAGCTTCAGTTTCTTCAGCAGCTTCACCTTCTTCTTCTGTGATCTTATCATATGTTGATCTGCTTGTGCCTTCATTTGCTGCATCATTCTTATCTTCATCATCAGCAGATTCTTCCAACACTTCTGTTCTTTCAGCAGAAGATGCCTTATCCTCCCTTTCTTCCCTCAGTACCTTATCTTCCCCCTTTTTGTCATCATCAGCAGGGTTGACTTGATAATTTGGTAGGATTGGGGTGATCAGAAGTGAATCACATAGAAGTTTGATGTTCTCTTCCATAGCATGCATTTGAGCTTGTTGACGTAGTTGAGTTGCTCTGAATGCATCTAGTTGAGCTTGTTGATTCAGTTGATTGGCTTCAAAATTATCCATTCTTTTTAGAACAGCTTCACCTTGGTCACCTAACTGAATTTGAGTTGCTAGAATCCAGTCAGCAGATGCCTTGAAGTCTTTCATCATGTTATCTAAGGTTTCATCCTTAGCTTGGATGGCCATTTCAACTGTTTCCGTGATATTTCTCCAACCTTCAGCTGTGCTTTGAGTTCTTCTTCTGATAACATCCATGTCTTGACAAATGGACTTAACATTTTGAACAGTATCATCTATCAGATTTGATGGAACAGCAGCAACTTTCTGATTGGGTTGACTCACAGCAGCCAACACATCTGCTTTTATCTCCTCCTTCATTTCCTTCAATGATTTGTCTAACATTTGTCGGATGGAGTCCAACAAATTTGTCTGATCATTTTGAGAAGTTGAAGGAACTTCTGTTGAAATAGCAGGCACAGTTTCTTTGAGAGGTTGCTATGATGTTTGGATTATTAGTTCAAGAGACTGATCTGCTGGACCAGAAATGGGCTCATCTTCCTTGGCCTTATCAGCATAACTAGGAGTGCTTTCCTTCTCCTTAGTCTGATCATCTCTTTCATCAGCAGCAGCTTCCTTATCCTTAATCTGATCAGATGGGTCAGATGCACCCGTATTTTGCATTTGCTGATCAGAGGACTCTTCTTTGTCTTTATCAGCAGGGGATATGATCTTCTTAACAGTCTCAACTGTTTTCAGCAATCCCTCATTGTCTACAGCTGACCTGTTAGAAATCCAAGTAAAATTGTCAAGAGGAATAAAAGGTGAGTTGGGTTCCTCAGGTAGCTCTTCGAAAGGTTTGATATTTGGACCATAGACAATGTGCTTGATATTTGGAAGAGGGACCAGTGAGCTGGGTTGTCCTTTTAACTTCCTTGATTTCTTTGCCCAAAGCTCCATTGCTTGAGCAACAGCCAATTTGATTGATCTTTCCTTGAGGTCTTCTGATTCATCATAATCCTCAGGAACAGATTCAAGAATCTTCTTTGCTTCGGCCTTGACTATGTGACTTATCCTTAGCCTCAACCTGTCCAGAAAGAATTCTGAATCAAGTGCTTGAATTAAAGATCCAGTCTCTAGCCACTTCAGTACCCAGGCTTCTTCAGCAGTGAAGCCTTTCCACTTGGCCATTTCAGCAGGGCTCTTTGTCAGTCTGAATTCCCTCCATCTGTTGTATCTGATCTTTTCAGCATGGAAGAGTGTCAGACGGTTGATCCTTTCATTTTCAGCATCTAGCCTCTTGAGAAATTCTTCAAAGATAGCAGGGTCATCCCTGACAATCTCTAAAGCTAATCTGATTTCCTCTCTTCTCTTTGGCTTTATCTTTGGTGCAGGCATAGCTGGTATTGGTTTGTTTGGATCCCTCTGTTCACCAATACTTAGCCCACCAGTATGCTGATTTCCATGAGCATCCTTGATGCTTGCTTCAATAACAGCAGCCAATTCTGCTGCCTCAACAGCATCTCTCTGCTCTTGAGTCATCTTGCTGGCCTCTTCTTCCAGCCTTTTTAACTCTAGGCTTTTCAGCCTATCTTCTTCTGCCTTTTCTGCAGCTATCCTTTGCTTTTCAGCATCATCTTGTCTCTTCTTTTCTGCAGCAGTCAGGTAAGTTGCAATTTTCCCAGTCCGTTTTCTTCTTGATTCAGGACTTTCAACTGCTTGAATTGGAGTTGCAGCAACAGGAGTAGGATGCAGAAGGAGTGTTTCTCCTTCACCTGTTGTGGCAGCCTGCTGTTCTTTTCCAGCTTCAGCAGATACTACAGCAGAAGAGTCTGTAGTAGGTACTCCAATAGTGAAAACAACTTCTTCAGAAGACTTATCAGCAGGTTCGGCAATAACTAATGGCCTCTCAGCTGATGTTGTTGTTTCTCTCACTTTTGCAACTGTCTCCTCAGAGAAAGTTACACTTCTCTTGACCTTTGATTTGGCCAATCTTTTGGCAGGGGGGTTGGCAGTAGGAGGTCCCCTTGCCTCACTTCTTTTTCTCAACCTTTTCAATCTTTGAAGAGGGGGTTCTTCCTCAGATTCAGTTCTTTCAGGAGAAGAACCTGTCTCCATCTGTTCAATCTCCTTTGTAAAATCTTCAATCATCTTTTCAGGAACTGCATCTCCAGGTTGTGTTGATCCACTCTCAATAGCAGACTGTGCTGTTGGCTCAGCAGGTTGACTTGTCTGACCTTCCTTCTTGCTCTTCTTAGAAGGGGTCTTCTTGGATTTTGCAGTGGCTTTTCTTTTTGGTCTTGCCACCACTTGTTTCACTGGTTCATATAGCTTGAACTCCTTGCTTGCATGAGTAATCTTTCCACCACCCATAGGGCATTGCAATGATGCAAACAGATTACTGAGTAAGATGGCATGAGAGAGCCTTTTATCACTCAGCAGCTCATAGACGTGAGCAGCCCAGTTAACCTTCAGACCATAGTATATGCAAACCATGGAATAGTACCTTCTTCTGGGTAACCCATCTAGTGAGCTTGTGTAGCTTTCCAGTACTTTCGCAATGATGTCTGCGAACCTTTGATACTCATCCTTCAACTGAGTTTTCATTAGGGTTCCAGTCATCTCTTCTCCCTTTTTCGCACAAATTGCCCAAAATTCATCCTCCTTTTCTGACCCTAAGCTGGTCACATCTCCTCCCTTATCTGATAGCTTGTAAATTTCACTAAGAACAGCAGCAGAGATAGCAATTTTCTTACCACCGATGACAGCAGTCATCACAGTTTCATCATCGTTGAATTCCCTGGTCGTATAGAAGTGATAAACGTCTTCTAAGTAGACCCTTTCTTCATGTGCTTCCAGGACTGGAACAAGTGATGCCTCTTGGATTTTCTTCAGAAGAGAGCGCATCAGATCAGTGCCCGAAAAGTGAAACTTGCTGTAGTTTAGGTATCTTCCATCAATAATCTTATCCATCTCTGAGATTAGTGAGCAGAAATCTGCAAAAACAATATACTTTCGAAGCAGGAGAGTTTGAGAGTTAGAGAATTTGAGAATATTTGGGTGCGTAAGACGACTATACTGTTTTAGATCGGACTTTATACGTTTCTAATATTTGGGTTATCGTGATTGATCTGAAACGTTGATCTAATCTGACAGTTTATTAATCGTGTGGATGGGAGTTGCGGATTTCAATTTTATTATTTTAATGTCAGATGGGCGGGAAACTCTATCGACACTAATCTGTTACTTATAAAAACGCATTTCTTAAGAACGATTTATGACCATGCTTATATAAGATATCAGATGAGTAGAGTTTAACTTATCTGACAGACGAGTGATCTGTTATCTGATATTACTAGAGAATGCCAATAGCTAGTAATCTTCCTCTGCTGTTTGTCAATCCAGCAAGATAAAATAATCTTCAGTCTTCAAGAATTAAGAACAGATCTTCAGATAATATAACTTCCACTAACTGACATTTACAAATTTCATCTTTAGAACAGAAGTACCGCTAGTCTTACACGTTCCCCCTGTCTTTAAGAATTCATAAGCTAACTAGTCTGTTGAAAGTTAATTCTTGAATAGAATGACGGATAACTAAGCTGTTGAACTTTAGTCTTCTGATGAGTTCCCCCTCAGCTTATGCATCCAAATTTAGTAGTCCTAGCTCAGCTCTTAGAGTTGAGAACCTTACTTCACTTAAAGGTTTAGTGAAAATATCAGCAATCTGATTGTCAGTATGAACATACTCTATCATAACATTGCCTTTTTCCACATGATCTCTAATGAAGTGATGCTTGATCTCTATATGTTTAGTCCTTGAATGACTTGTAGTATTCTGAGTAAGTGAGATTGCACTTGTATTGTCACAGTAGATTGGAATTCCACTGATTTTTATATTGTAGTCTTCCAGTTGATGCTTCAACCAAAGTATCTGTGCACAGCAAGCTCCAGCAGCTATATATTCAGCTTCAGCAGTAGATATAGAAACTGAAGTTTGTTTCTTACTCATCCATGAGATCAGACGACTACCTAAGAACTGACAAGCACCTGTTGTGCTCTTTCTGTCAATCTTGCAGCCAGCAAGGTCTGAATCTGAATAACCAATAAGCTCAAATCCAGATTCTCTAGGATACCACAATCCCAATTCTTGAGTGCCTTTAACATATTTCAATATCCTCTTGGCAGCTAAAAGATGAGATTCCTTGGGGTTTGATTGAAATCTTGCACAGACTCCAACTGAGTACATTATGTCAGGTCTGCTTACTGTTAGATATAACAGTGACCCTATAATGCCTCTATATTTGGTTATGTCCACTGATTTGCCATCTTCATCTTTATCCAAGCGAAGACTTGTAGACATAGGAATAGTAGCAGTAGAGCTAGTTTCCATACCAAACTTCTTTAACAGATCTCTTGTGTATTTAGCTTGATTTATAAAGATTCCATCAGGCAGCTGTTTGACTTGTAAACCAAGAAAATAATTAAGTTCACCCATCATGCTCATTTCAAACTTATTCTGCATCAGCTTGGAGAACTTATCACACATCTGTTGGTTAGTTGAACCAAAAATAATATCGTCCACATATATTTGCACAATTAATATATGATTTTCCCATTCAATTGTGAACAGGGTTTTATCTACCTTACCTTTATGAAATCCTTTAATTAAAAGAAAATCAGACAGGGTATCATACCATGCTCTTGGAGCCTGTTTCAGTCCATAGAGGGCTTTCTTCAGACGATATACCTTGTCCTCTTCTTGATAGACTTCAAATCCAGGAGGTTGTTCAACATATACCTCTTCTTGCAGTTCTCCATTGAGAAAAGCAGACTTCACATCCATCTGATAGACAGTGAAGTTCTTGTAAGCAGCATAGGCTAGAAACAGTCTGATTGCTTCAAGTCTTGCTACTGGTGCAAAAGTTTCATCAAAGTCAATTCCTTCTTCTTGACAATAACCCTTGGCCACTAGTCTTGCTTTGTTTCTGGTAACAATACCATCTTCATTCATCTTATTTCTGAAAACCCACTTAGTGCCAATTACCCTTTGATGACTTGGTCTAGGAACTAAGTACCAGACTTCATTCCTTTCAAATTGATTCAACTCTTCTTGCATAGCTTCTATCCAGAAGGAATCATTTAGAGCTTCTTCAATTTGCTTAGGCTCTATTTGAGATAGAAAAGTGACAAACATAGCATCTTGTGCAGCAGCTCTTCTTGTTTTCACTCTATCTAATGGATCACCAATCACCAACTCTGGTGGATGATTTTTGAGCCATCTGAGATCAGGTTGCAGGTCTGAATGTTTTCCTCTGTTTTGATCTTGCAACACTACTGTTGGAGTTGCAGTAGTAGTCTGTTGAACATTTGCAGTCTGTTGAACAGTCTCTGGTCTGTCAGCTGTTTGCAACTCGTCTGTTAGACAATCAGCTCGGTGATTTTGAACAGCACTTGAGTTATCAGCTGAATTTAGATTAGGTAGTATGATGGGAACATATGCTTCATTTCTTCCAATGTCTAATTTCTGAATATCAGTAGATAGATCTTGATTAGTGATTTGATTCCTTTCAGAAGATTGACTTGGCTCATCAAATACTACATGGATAGATTCTTCTATTAGTAATGTTCGTTTATTGAAAACTCTATAGGCTTTACTAACAGTAGAGTATCCTACAAAAACAGCTTCATCAGCCTTTTCTGCAAATGCAGTAAGGTGATTTTTTCCATTGTTCAATACAAAACATTTACAACCAAAAATCTTAAAGTAATGAATGTTTGGTTTCCTGTTGTTCCAAACTTCATATGGGGTCTTGTTCTGATTTTTGTTGATCATACATCTGTTCTGGGTAAAGCATGCTGTATTTGTTGCTTCTGCCCAAAATCTTTGTGGCAGCTTAGCTTCAGCTATCATGGTTCTGACAGCTTCTTTTAGTGTTCTGTTTCTCCTTTCAGCAACACCATTCTGTTGAGGGGTTCTGGCAGCAGAGTACTCATGATGTATTCCTTTGATATTACAATACTCTTCAACAGTAAAGTTTGTAAACTCTGTCCCTCTATCTGATCTGATCTTCAATATTTTGATACTCTTCTCATTCTGGATCAGTTCCATCAGATTGGTAAGATGTTCCTTGGTTTCACTTTTCTTTTTCATGAAAATCACCCAAGTATATCTTGAATAATCATCCACAACAGCTAGGCAGTATTTCTTTCCGCCATTGCTGACTGGATCAATGGGTCCAAATAAGTCCATATGTAGCAGCTCCAAGATTCTCTCAGAAGATTGGAGCTTTTTGCTTTTGAACGATGACTTGATTTGTTTACCCTTCTGACAGGCGTCACAGAGCTTGTCTTTGCTCATGACTGTTTTTGGAATCCCTTCTACCAAATCATTCTTGATTAATCTGTTTATGGTCTTGAAGTTTAGGTGATTCATCCGTTTGTGCCACAGCCAACTAACTTCACTTGGTGCAGATGCTACCAAACAAACACTTGAATTCTTGTCAGCAGAATCCCAGTCGACTATGTAGACATTCCCTTGTCGTCTTCCAGATAAAATTACCTTCTTTATACCAATCTGTTCAACATAGCACTTATCTGTTGAGAAGATGACTGAATATCCCTTGTCACAAAATTGACTTATGCTCAGTAGATTATATTTGAGGCCTTTGACATATGAGACGTCAGATATCTCTATGTTTCCTCTGATTAATCTTCCTTTAGCTTTAATCTTGCCTTCTTTGCTGTCCCCAAAAGTAACCTTTGGACCATCCACAACAACTGCATCAGTCAGCTCATGTATGCTTCCACACATGTGCCTTGAACATCCACTGTCCAAGTACCATATCTTCTCTACTTTACTCCTACTCCTAATCCTAACCTACAAAACAAAAATAAAATTGTTTTAGGTACCCTTATTGAGAGGGTCCTGAAGGATTAGTTCCACCTTTGACAACCCAAGATGTTGAAGTCTTAGGCTTCTTAGGTTTCTGAGTTTTGACAGGAGCATGAACAGCTTCATTTTTATCATATTTATCAGATAAGTCATGTTGATGATCAGTATGATAAGAATAGTGTTCATAAGCAGGGTAAGGTGCATGATAAGCAGGGTATGCATGCATTGGATGAGCAGGATAAGGTGCATAGTAACTAGGAAATTGAGGTGCATGATACATAGGATGATATGCAGCAGGTTGCACATAATATGACTCATTTCCATACCAAGCATTTTGATTTTTCTTGTTCTTATGCTTCTTTGGTTTACTAACAGTTTGCTCATTAACAGACGACTTAGTTTTCTCACTAGTCTGATTAGTTTTGAATTTATCAGAAGACTTCCTAGGACTCTTCTGTTTGGGTTTACTAGTCTGTTTTTCTACATTAGGCTCTTTGCTCTTTTTAGCCTTAGGAGATTTCTTCTCCTTTACCGCTTTCTCAGATGAGGTAGGTTTAGAAGTTTGAACATACAGAATGACCTTACTATTGTCAGCAGAGATGAATTTTTCAGTATGATTCAATTCTAATTTATCCTTTTCTAAAGGTGTCTCCTGTTTACTAGATGTAGGCATGGATGCAACAGTTGACTTATCATGAGACTCGATAATTTTCTCAAGTTCCATGATTTTTCCTTTATAGACCTCACATTCAGCTTTCAGAGACTCATGTTCTTGCTCAAGCTGTTTGTATTCAGCTGATTCTTTTGGCTTTTCAGCTAAAAGTTTCAGTGAACTATTTTGCTCTTTTAGCAGGATCATCTCTTCCTTAAGCTTTTTATATGCTTCAGCAATACTGGTATTGTTAAGCATCATTTGTTCAAATGAATTAAATAATTCATCGTTAAGAGGAGTTACCTCATCCTCAGAGTCATCAGATTCCTTTGCCATAAGGCACAGGAGAGCAGGTTTTTCTTCATCAGACGATTCTTCATCAGACGTGTCTGAATCTGAATCAGATGAGTAGACAGCAGCAGGCTTTTCTGCTTCAGCTACCATTGCTTTCCCTCTTTGATGCTTTCTTTCCTTTCTGATTCTCTTCTCTTCCTCAGTGTATTTTTCTGCTTTTGGATATGGACAGTCTCTAATGAAATGTCCCAATTTTCTGCAGTTATAACACATTAATTTTGCTTTATAATCATCTTTTTCTTGAGAAGAAGAGTTAGGTTTAGAAGTAGAAGCAGCATGATTGTATTTGTTTTTCATCTTTCTCTTATAGAACTTCTTGAAGTTGTTCATCAATAATGCTACATCTCCAGCAGTGTACTCCTTCTTGTTGAGTAGTGATGCTTCATCAGATGAGTCCACATCTTGGCTTCTATGTGCTGGTTTCCTGGTGTTTTCAGCAGCAACTAAGGCAGCTGTGGGTCCTGAAGTTGAGGTTTCTTCATTACCCATCCTAGGCAGTTTATACTCATAAGCCTTGAGTACAGAAAACAGCTCTGTAAGAGAGATCTTCCCCAGATCCCTTGATTCTTCCATTGATGTCACCTTCATGTTGAACTTAGGAGGTAAGGCCTTCAGTACTCTGATGGTTATCTCCTTGTCTGTGAAGGTTTTTCCGAGCTTCAATACTTCATTTAATATTCTTGTAAACCTTGTATCCATCTGATCAATGGTTTCAGAGGATTTCATCTTGAAGTTATCCAGCTTTTCTAGAGCAACACTCAGCTGATGCTCTTTTATGGCGTCGTTCCCTTCGCTCATATCTCTGACTTTAACCCACATCTCTTTTGCAGATTTGCAATGTTTGATCTTATCAAACCGATCATTGTCCAGGGCTTTAGTCATAATAAATCTTCCAATCTTGTCCAGATTGAACAGCTTGATTTCTTCAGCTGTCATTTCGCTCAAATCTTTCTCCACCACGGTATCAACTTCATTGATCTTTATCGTCTTGGTGAACTTGAATGGACCTTTTGTAATGCAAGTGAACATGTTGTCATTGTAGGCAGCGAGGAAAATCTCCATCCTGATTTTCCAGTCTTCGAAGGACATACCAGCAATGTGGGGAACATGGTTTATGCATTCCATTTTCAAAAAGTTTTGATTTTTCAAAAAGATGCTCTTTTGAAAAAGTTTTGAAAACTTTTGAAAAACACTTGGATCAAGCTCGTTGATCAGGCAGCTGATTCAAATGAACCACCTGCTCTGATACCACTTGTTGGTCCCAAGTGGTCAGATGAGGTCTAGAGGGGGGGGGGTGAATAGACCTCTGAAAATTTTTGAACTTAAAAACTTTTCAGTCTTCTGTCAGCAGCTAAGCTGATGAAGAACAGTAAGCAGACTCAGCTGATCGCGAACAAATCTTGATCAGTAGACTGACCACTCTTCTTACGAATACTTAGCTGTTTTTCAGCAAAACAGTTTTTCAAGAGTATACTTGCAGCGGATTGTTTTAAAGTGTTTTTCACAAGTAGACTAAGTTCTTAAAAGATTTTATCCCCAGTTTTATAAGCTCCTTTTAAAATCTTTTAGATAATTCAAAGTGTTTAAATATGCAAACTTTAAATATGCAAGAAAACTTGAATGCAAGATAACACAAAGAATTTTTATAGTGGTTATATGGATAAAAATCCTTTAGTCCACTCTTCCAGATCACTCAGATTCTGGGTTATACTATAATCACAAAGATTACAATATTTCTCCACTTATACCTAGACAACTAATGAAAAGGCTATAAGCTCACAATAGGAATTCACAAAGAAAACCTATCCTCTAAAGTAGAATCACTCACAAAGATGGATTCTCACTTCGCACAACACTCAGCTATTACAAAATCACTCAGATAATGTTTTTCTGTTTTCTTCAACTGGGTTTCTGTCAACAGATGACTTCCACCAGACGAGTGAGCTGTTTGAGCTTTTGAGACTTAGATAAATTTTCTGCTTCGAATGCAAAATCTCTGATTGTTGTTGTGTGTCTCGCTCTTTGAAATCAGCTCCTTTTATACTTGAATTTGAAAATATGACCGTTGAAGGAAATCAAATCTTCAAATCCATAGCTTTAGCCCGAAATTCAGAACGGCTACTGCTACAGTACCTTTTCTGCTGTACTTTCCTGTAGCTGCATTAAATGCACTCTGCTGATCCGAGAGTTAATTCCAATCATTTGCCATTACTACCCTTCTCTTTCAGCATTTATTACACCAAGTGCATTTATTACCGTTGGACTTCTCTCATGATCTCTTCTACTCTGCTGATCAAAACGACTCTGCTGATAGATACTCTGCTGATCAAATACTGAACTAATCTGATTTGACTCGGCTGATGACCTACCCTTCTGTTCGCTGTTTCAGCATGAGATCACTAGTCTTCTGGGCTTTGAACTTTGAACTCTTCTGATGTCTTCTTTTACTTGTTCAAAATTCCTCTAAGGGAACTAAGCTTCCATACTTAGCTGATTATGATGTTTTGGAAATCATCAAAACCTTCCCTTAATTACTTGTCTTCTTTGCACTTCATCTTCATCTTCATCCAACAGATGTTATCCTTATCGCTAGTGAATATGAGTCAAAGAAGTAAAATTATTTCTTTTATAAGGTAATTTGGCTATTCGTCTAGCCTAGTATTATCGATTGACTTATCAAAGTTTTTAAACTCTTGAACTTAAAAACCTGTCTACATTTAATTGGTTCACTCCTCGAGGTCTACCAATTTTATGAATGTAATTCGCTGTCAATCAGCTCTTTCCAATCCACGATATTGGAATGTGATATAATTTATTTTTATATGTTTGAGGTTAATCCTCTACATATAAGTTAGAATATCTAGATCGAAGAACTTGAAGCTTTTAGCTCATTTGTCTCTTCAACTCGTCAACAAACTCATGTTGAAATAAGCGATTCATATGTATATTCTCACATAATATTGTAGTTTATAATTAATTATAATTATAAACTTCACAAAGTTGATCCTCTTGATCAAAATTAGTTAAATATTTTCGCAAAATATTCTAGTCTAAAAAGGATTAGACTATAGTGTTTATTCTCGCAGAATAAACAATTTATAATTAACTCTAATTATAAACTGTAAAAAGGTTTATGTAAGTAATATAATAAATAATATTACTTTATCATCGTTTAATATCAGTAAATCACATTTACTGAAAATAAATCTGAAACAAAAGAAAGATCAATTTATGAGAAATGATTCTCAAATCCTTCTTGCATTTTCAATGAATGCTACATCACGTGACTCAGTTCATATAATTACAATTATGTCAAATTTAAATACCAAAATTATGAATTACTACTATTTATCGCATAAACTAGTAGTAATTAATATTTTTAAGTTATTTTCCGGTGATGAAATCGAAATCTGACCTAAGTACCCCCACATTTTGAGATATTTGATTTTTCTTCCCTTCCATAACTCATATGGAATTATACTTGACTTTCTAGTATGAAACTCGACTTAGTATGTGTGTAGACATCTAACGAGTTTTCCCCCACAAGTTGTCAAGTAAACCTGAATTTAAAGATTGACATATAACCACATCTTAAAATTCTATTATTTTAGCAACCAAATTGAATTGAGTTGAGCTAGGTAAATTATTTGACGAATTATTCCTAACTAAACACACTCTTGTGTAAATGAATATATTCGTATTTACCCCCACAATTTGGATATAAGAGTTTTTCATTTTTCTTATTCCATCATAAGCACAAATGCATCTCTTTGTATTTCGCAAATACTTTTATTGCCTCTTATTTATTATTTAATAAAGAGCGCAATAAAATATATGTGATCAAATACATTTTAAACTTCACGGGTTAGTAATGATTTAAAATCACATAATTTATTTGGATTAGTTCAAAAATTTGAACTTTTACATATTTGTTTCGCAAACAAATAAATTATAATTACATACTTATTTCTCACAAATAAATCATAATTATTTTACAATTAAGTTATAAGTACAATCAATATTTTTTCAATAAAATATTGATATTCATTTCTCAAATAATTTATAGTTATTTCTCACAAATAAAATATGATCAATATTTGCTCAATAAAATATTGATATTTATTTCGCGAATAAATTATAAATATAATCAATATTTCCTCAATAAAATATTGATATCATAGCAAATTATAATTATTCCACAAAATAATTATAATTACTTTTACATATTAATTTTCAATATTTTCTCAATAAAATACTGCTATTACTTATACTTTTTTCAAAATGATTTATCTTTATTATCAATATTTTTCCACATATAATATTGATATGATAGAAAATACTAATTAGCCAATTATCTTCATATAAAGGTTATTAGTATTTACACAAATATCATTTGTCCCACATAAGTATAAGTCGCACTTACACGAGCTATGAATCATATACTCAAATAAGATTCACACTTCAATGCTCATGTTATTACAAACATTACTTAAATCATTATTTATAATTACATGTAATGACCCAATAATACATATATGATTTTCTTCAACCACTACAATAAATTAGTGCACCACTAAAATATTTATATATGAAGTAATTTATGCTAGATTATAGCAAACTGAATGCACCTCTCATTTGAGTAAATTCAGATATTGAATATTCTCTCAATATATGCAAATAGATTATTTTTCTACTTGTTGAATTCGCAATTCATAATAGAAGACAACTCACTTAAATAATTATTAATCAACACATTAATCAGTCAAGTCTCAATTGATTACCTTTCCTGTTATGAACCAGGCGACCTTTCACAATAGATCACGTTGCACCACACTTAATTTTAAAGTTTAACTATTACGGTTCAATCTTAAGGAAATTAAGTGCATTAGTTCACAATATGATAAGTGCCGCAATCATAGGATTAACAGTCATTCTTATTTCTGTAGATCATATCTAATAATATGATCCTTAGTCTCCGTTATCAAATATATATTTGGGTATAAAAGTGTTGTTTTATCATTCAATATCATACAGTGAAAAACTCGTTGCATCACACCGTTTCAAAAATTTTATAAAGATATTCTGGAAAATTTAATTTCTGGAACGGTGCGAATCTCATAGTTGGAAATTGGCAACCCAAATTCAAATATTTAATCAGATATACGAAGTTTCATTGTTCGTAAGACATTCTAAAAATCTCTCTTGATAAGACATAAAGAATTGAGACACTTCTTCACATGTGACTTCAAAAAGTAATGAAGACATTCTTTTATTCCTCAGTTTTTCAATGAGGATTATGTCCAAAATAGTTATATGAAACACACATATTTTGATAACCTTGATTAACATACTTCAAATCTCTACAGCCAATTTTTCTAAAAATACTAACTGCCTTCTCGATTTACAGGAATAAAAAACGTTAAATGGCACTAATTGAAAATTTATTTTATAGGGAGAGCACCGTTTCATAAATTCTACAGAGCTTAGTAATTCATCAATTCACATATGCACATTTCACAAGATTAACGTCTAAAATTCACAAATGCTTCTTTATCAAAATTTCAGAAATTATTTTCTCAAAGATGTCAGAAAATGTTTTGTTTACTCTAGTTTATTAATACATAAATACCGATGCACAGTCAAGCTAAACAAAATGAATATTGTCTTAAGATTGTTGGTATCTAACAATATGTGCACTTATATGTTTCACAAAACATAGAATATAGTAAATAATATTTTAACAAATAATTTCATGCATTATTAAAGCATATAAATTATACTTACTTGGTTAGGATTAATTTGTAGAACACTTTAATCAATACGTAAATAGGAAATTAGACTGAGGCATTTCCGGGACTGCCACGGTGCATACAGTTTGATTTCTGGTAGTCTCCCAAGATACAACAGTCTGTTGTTCATTATATGCACAAATAATGAACTCACGGCGAACTTGAACAAACAGAAATTTCGGACTAAATTTTTAGAGAAGTAAGAGAAAGAGAGAGTAGTGTTTTTCATTTTTGTTACTATTAAATTGATCCAGAATTGGCCAGATTCTGTCTCATATTTATAGACGCAAAAGTGCCTCTTGAGAAAGGACACAATGGTTCGATCCAAAGGGTACCTCTTCGGATCGAATAGACACATCTCTTACTTTAATTTATTTCATTCACACATAAAACCCCAACACTAAATAGGCTGAAAGTTATCAAATCTGAACTCAAAAAGGGATATGATCATAACTAATGGCAACTAAAAACTGAAAAGTGTCTTTTTGTTGTAAACACGATTTTTCTATTCTACTCATACCATGTAGTATAATTTTAAGTTGCACTGGCCATCTTTGGTTCCTATATGCCACACTTAATAATGTTTTCTTCATTCTTAAAATCAACTCATGATTTGACATTATAATATTGATTCCTAAAGTTCATTGGAAAGTCAAATTGGTCGCATTCAACTAGGCTCATAATTAACATGAGTTCTTTTTTAACTCCATGTGATATGTATAATGGACAATTTACCTTCCTGTAAAATAAAAATAGGTAATTTAACTCCCTATGAAATGAAATAATGAGCAATTTGCCTCCCCTATAAAATAAAATAATGAGCAATTAACCTCCCCGTGATATGAATAATTAATGAGCAACTTATGGGGAACCAATGTGCTTCTTTTATAAAAAGCAGGGAGGTATTTTGTCCTTTTTCTTCTAACCGGGAGTTAAATTGCCTATTTAAAATTTCACAGGAAGATATTTTACCTTTTTATTTATCAAAGAGAGTTAAACTGCCTATTTAAAACAACACAAAAAGTTAATTTGCTATTCAGCCTTAACATAATGTTGTACTATTAATTTGTCCCTCCCCTGAAAGTGATATGAACAAATCAGAGGACCGATTAAAAATTTGAATCTGCTTTATTCACACATGTTAATAGATTATTGTATATTAGAGCAAGCAATTAAATAAGCAACTCGAGATAACAACTCGATAATTGTAAATTTTTAGAACAATATCTATATGGAAGATCTTCGAAGTATTTCGTAACACTTAGCAATAATTAACGAAAGATTCGCTCCACACAATTCAAGTTTTTATCGATTTATGAAATATGAGGGAGCTACAGATAATCAAAAGCACTCGTAAATTATTGAGTGAATTTTTAAAATGGCCTTTTGAAAAGTTTAATTTGGAAAACTGACATTTACCAAAATCTGGTCTGACATCTTATTTTTTCAGTTTGCATCTGAGTACCCTTTAATTCTAGTTATGGTTTGTTACTTGGCTTTGAGACCAAAAATTGGACAGAGGCAGCGGATATTTGTTCTTGGGGATGATTACATATTATACATGAATTTCTTGCTTCTTTTATTCTTTTTATTATAATTTTTTTATTCATTTTATACATTTTAGTACTGATAGATGTTGCTCCTAAATATTCTAATATTTCTTTGTAATGTTTAATTAAATTTGATATTTCTTTGCACTTATTTTCAAGATTATTATTCATAATTTTTTTTTAAATTTGCTTAAATCTGATACTTCTTTTTCCAATTTTGTACATTCATTTTCTTCTTTCATAGACTTTCTAGGTTTTTCTTTTAGTAATTGTTTTACATAAGGTTGTCTGAATGATATTGATTTTCTAGTTTGATTACTAGTTTTTCCTAATGTTATTTCTCTCATATAGGTAATTTGTTTATTTGAGTTATTCCTTCAAACAATTTGTCTAAATAAATTAATTCCTGATCTAAAAAATTTGTACTATGATGATTGTTTGTTAATGCATATTCAATCATATATGTTAAACTAAATGGTTGATCTCCTTCTTCCATTAATTCTTTTCGAGCGAATTTATATTCTAAACAAATACTATTTTCTAAATTCTTTGTTGATAATTTAATTCCTAAATTATATTTTAAAGTTTTATAAGTCAAATTTCCCATTGTTATTCCTCGGAATGAATCTTTAGTTTCTTTAATTTATCAGTCATAATTTATTAAAGTAATTGGTGAACCAATTCCTTCTTCAAAAGTAGATTTAATTAATATTTGTATTGTAGCAATTTGTATGTATCCAATTTTATCTCTATCTTCTTTATTACGAATTTTTTGTATTCTAGATAATATTTGTTCACTATGTATTAAGGGAATTACAATAGTTTCTCTAGTATTTTTTATGTCTATAGGTATAAATTAAAAGAGCAAAATTTAATTTAAAAGAAGGACGACATTTTAGTAATTGATTCGGCTGAATACAATCAAAATGTTTCTTCCTTTTTATAATATATGTATCTGTTGGTCCGTTTTGCGGCAAATAGAGCAAGAGATGAGTTTTTGGAGCCGCTTATGGTTTCCCCGTGGATCAATTATGAGTTTTTTTCAGGGACGTCATGGGAAGAGTCTTTTGCATTTTGCACTTTTGAAACATGGTAAATAGACAATTTGCACCCTCAAAATATAAATTTAACATTTTGCACTCCCGAAATAAAGATAATTCAGCACTTTGCATCCTCTTTTATTTTTTCAAAAATCTAAGGACAAAATAGGTAATTCATTTTTAATCATTGGCACTTTGCACCCCGAAATAAAATTAGCATTTAGCACCCTCGATTTAAGAACAACTCATCTACTTGCTCCCCCAAAACACGATAAATGGACACTTTGAACCCCCTAAACACAAAACTAGCACTTAGCACCTCAAATTAAGAAAAATTCAACAACTAGCACCCCCTCTTTTTTTCGGGCAAATTGGCCACTGGGATCAAAAAACCTAGAGGCAAAATAGGTAATTCATTTTCTTTTTTCCTTAAATTTGAAAACACAATTATGAATATTTGTTGGTCCCAAGTGGTCAGATGAGGTCTAGAGGGGGGCGGGGGGGAGGGGTGAATAGACCTCTAAACTTTTTCAATTTCTTTTTGACTTTAAAACTTTTGTTCCAACTTAAACGAACTAAGCTGTTATCCAACAGTAAGTTACTTGGCTGATCGCGAACAAATCTTTGAACAGCTTAAGCGACCACTAATCTGATAATTACTTAGCTGATTTTGTTAAAATCAGTTTTAATACTTAGAGTACTTGCAGCGGATTTATAAAGTGTTTTTCACAAGTAAACTTCGTAGATTGAAAAGTTTGTTCCCCAGTTTTATAAAACTACTTTTCTTATAAACTTTTCAACAGTTAATCGAAGTGTTTTTATGCAACTGAAAGTATGCAAATAAAGTGCAAGTAAAAACACACAGAATTTTTATAGTGGTTATATGGATAAAAATCCTTTAGTCCACTCTTCCAGATCACTTAGATTCTGGGTTATACTATAAACACAAAGTTTACAATATGTCTCCACTTACTCCAAAACAACAAATGAAAAGGCAGTAAGCTCACAATAGGAAATCACAAAGAAACTCCTATCCTCTGAAGTTAGATCACTCACTAAGATGGATCTACACTTCGCACAACACTCGTGTTTACAAAATCACTCAGAAGATGTAATTTATCGTTGTTCTTCAACTCTGCTTTTGTCAACAAATGACTAAGCTGATGAGTGAGCTGTTCTTTAGACTTAAGAGATTCTGCTTCGCAAATTTTCTCTGACATTGTGTTGTTGTTCTTCTCTTCGTCTCTTTCAGTTATTTATACCTAAGGTTTGAAAAATATCCGTTGAAGAGAGACAAGATTCAAATTCCTCGGGTACTGGTCCTTAATTTCTGCGAACGGCTCTCTGCAGCTGTCCGTACTGTCAACAGTACTTTTCTGCAGGCAGCATTAAATGCACTCAGCTGATGCGAAGCACTTCTTCAATCATTTGTCTTTAATAATCTTGTACTTCAGCATTTATTACTTCCAGGGGCATTTATTACCGTTGGGATGACTTTCTGATCTTTTCCACTTGGCTGACGAAAGTGCTCGTCTGATGGCAAACAAGGCTGATCTCAAATTTGAACACATCTGATTTGAGTCGGCTGATCCTCATCAGTTTAGTTTCTTTCCTTCAGCAAATCAGTAGTCTTGGACCTTAAAATTTGACTCTTCTGATATCTTCTTTACTTAGTCAAAATTTCTTCAAGGGGCATCAACTAAGTTTATCCATACTTAGCAGATTTTGAAGTTTTGGAATGCATCAAAACCTCCCTTTACTAAATGTCTTCAGTGCCTTCATCTTCATCCTTATCCAACAATTTCCCCCTTTTTGATAATGACAAAACTTCAGCTAAGTACCTGTTTTACTTATACTAAAGAATGTAATCCTCAAAATTTTCTGAGATAGAAAAGATGTGTTGGAGTAAAACTTGACTTTTATTGATAATGAAAAGTACTACAAGTACAAGTTTATCAGATGAGATGTCTGAAAGATAGATAAAGTAAATTGATTACAAGGAATTTATATATTCTACTATCAGCTTCTTCATCAGATCCTTCCAGCACTTCTTCATACTCATATGATGATTCTTCATCATCATCTTCTTCTTCATTGTCTGAAAGTAGATTTTCTTTGACAGCATCCATCTTTTCTTTGAGATTCAGCTCATTCAGTTGCTCCATTGCTTTTCTAGCTGATTCTGTATTTTTGTACTCTGCAGGTGACTCTGATTTATCTTCAGTAGAGTCCTTGGATGCAGCCATTTCTTCATCAGATTTGGCTTTTTCCTTAGCTTAGTTTTTTCAGATTTTTCTTTGTCTTCTACCTTTCCTACTTCTTCAGCAGCTTCCTTAGTTCTTTCCTCTTCCTCTTTTTCTTCCCCCTTTTTTGTCATCATAAGAAATGGTGACATTGGCGGGTCTGATAGGAGGATTGAGTGCAACAGCTGGAACCCTCAAAGCAGCATAGACAGCTTTCAAATTTTGATTTACGACTTCGTGACTGACTGTCAGATGATCAAGGGTGTTGCTAATGATATCAGTCTTGTCGTTCATGCAGTCTACATTAGTTTGCATAACATCCAGCTCTTGCTCAACGACTTGACCTGATTTCTGAACTCCTTTCATCATCAGCAAATTAACAGCCTTCTCTTCTTCAGCAACATTGATGAAGGCAGTGGTGAGCTCAGCTATCTTGTTCTCAGCTCTTTGCAAGGAAGTATGAAGCTGATTTACATCAATCTTAACATCTTCAATGCTTATGTTCATCTCCACCACACTTTGAGTTAATGCCTTAGAGTGATCGTCAGGCATTGGGAATGAATCAATAGCATCCTTGATTGTTCTAGCAGTAAGCAGTTGCATTCCTTCAAGTTGTAGTCTGTTTTGCTCTGCTAACTCTTTCTTCATTTGTTCAAGTTGCTTCTGGTTTGACTCCTCCACCTCTTTCTTCAGATATGCAAGTGAATTTTCCAATAATAGTTGAAAAGCTTCCATCAAAGATGAGTGTTGGTCACCTGATGAAGCAGACGCATCAGCAGCACTTGGAATTTCACTTTCCTGTTGAACAGGCGCATCCTTTAACTCTGTCTCCTGATCAGCATCAGACTCCTTAGCTTTCCATCCCAGTGCTAAGGGTTCATCAGCAGCAGTGGGCTGATCAGTTACATCTTCAAAAGTTTTATCAAGAACTGTTCCATCATCAGCAAATACCGTTGTCTGATGAATTTGCCTCACAATAGTCCAACCAGCTGAAGGACCTTGTTTCACCTTGGATGGTTCTTGATAATCTTTAATCTTCTTGCCAAAAGTGATCTGTTGGACACCAGGCATAGAGGGCAGATCACTTGGTGAGCCTTGTTCATATCTGGACTTGGCTGACCAGTTCTGCAGAGCCTTCTTGACTGCTATCAGAACAGCTCTCTCTACTGGGTCATCAGGTTTCCTTCTCTTTTCAGGCAAGCTTGCAGAAATTGTCTTCATCTCTTGAGCAGCAAACTCTTGAGCATAGTTGTGCATTCTATCTCTGACAAAATATGGGTCTAAGGCTTTGGTGATGGAATCAGTTTACAGCCAATTCAAAATGAACTTTTCTTCCTCAGCAAACTCTTTCCAGCCTTGTACTTCTTCAACAGCTCTGTTCACCCTATAATCCCTCCATTGGATATATCTCTTCTTCTCCTGAGTGAACAATGTCTTCAACATTAGCTTCCTATCAGCAAAGATGATAGCTTTTTCGAACATGTTGAAGACAGAAGGATCAGAGTTGATAATTTCAAATGCTCTCTTCTCTTCATACTTTTCCTTCTTTTTCTTCATGCCAGCAGGCATCTTTGCTTTGGCTTGCAAAGACTCACCAATCTTTACACTCCCAGCAGTCTGGGGGCCATGAGCATCTTTCTTGCTCAACTCTATCAATAAGGCAAGCTCAGCATCCTCAGCAGCTTTTCTTTCTGCCTCTATCATTGTTCTTTTCTCTTCATCTTTCTGAGCTTGAACCTTGCTAAGTTCAAGAGCTTTCTTCTCCTCAGCCTCATCCATTTTTCTCTGTTCAGCTTCCTCCCTTTTCTTCTTGTCAGCTTTGGACACTTTCTTCCTTTTGATAAGGATCTTTCTCTTTCCCTTATCAGCAGGGGCAGGGGCTGGACCAGCAGATGAGATGGGCATTGCAGCAATAGGATCGATGATCATAACATCAGGATCATCTTGAGGTTTGTCAGCCTCAACTGTTGGCTTTGCTGGAGTAAGTTGTTGCTCATTAGTCTGTTCAGCAACAGAAGCTTCTTCAGCTCCAACAGGTCTTTCAGCAGAGATGGGACTTAGCCTTACTAAGTTTTCCACTTCAGTAGGCTCTTCGATGAACGTCATCTGCTTTCTTGCTGTCTTCTTTGTTCTCCCTTGGATGGGTCTTGAAGCAGCAGTATCTCTTAATTGGCTCCTTGTCCTGTGAGAAACAGTCTCACCAGGTACTTGAGCAGTTGGTGTTCTGGAGGATGATGCAGGGGATGCATTCCTGACATCAGCAGTGACTTGATCAATAATCTTAACAGCTTCAGCATCATCAGTCACTGTCTTCACCTTCTTTGGAGTCTTCTCCTTAGGCTTTTCAGTAGCCTTCTTTTTCTGGGTATCAACAGCTAGCTCAGCTGTTTTTACCAATCTCCTGGGCTTTTTGGCAGGAACCTCCTTTGGTTCCTCATCTTCAACTTCTTCTGGCTCATCAGCCTTTCTCTTCAAAACAGGCAAGTATTTCACCATTGCCTTGGTTTTGTGAATCTCCTTTCCGTTTGTCATTCCACAACCCAGTTTGAACAGTAGATAGCTGAGTGTGATTCTGTGATTTGTTTGAGGAGCCTTGCCTTTCTTTACATCGAAGAAATTTGCCAAAACATACCAGATGACAACAGACCAATTGACTTCTAGTCCGTAGTAAATGGCAGTCATGATGCTGAACCTCTTCATAGTCACAGCATCCAGAGAAAAAGTACAATTTTCGATCAGCTTAGAAACCATGTCGGCCATCCGCTGATACTCATCTTTCAATTGTTTCTTCTTGATGTTGCCAGACAACATCTCCCCTTCTTTGGCGCAGATCGCCCAGAATTGTTGGTGTTTGTCCTCCGTCAGTATGGTGACATCATGTCGTCCTCTGTTAGGAAGACCAAAGGTCTCGTGAAGAACGGCAGGAGTTATGACGATGGATTTACCTCCAACAGTAGCCTTGATTTCCCTAGCTGTGAAATCAACAGATCCAGTCCTATAGTACTCCAAAACCTGGTCGGTCCAGATTACTCCTTCATTATATTCCATGAAGTTTACCAGTGAGGCCGTTTTGAACTTCTCCAGCAGTTCTTTCATCAGATCGGTACCAGATTGGTAATAGGAATCGTATACTAAGAACATACCTTCAGCAGCCATTGAATCTGTTTGGGAATTCAAAGAAACAAAAGGAATTTCGCAGAAAATTGCTTGAATTTCTCTTAAGTGATTTTTGAATAGTTTTGGTGCATAAAGAGCTACACGGCTGATCAGATTAGGATTTATAGAGTTAGGGTATTTCGGTTTCCGTGATACCAGCTAACCATTAGATCCGTTTCTTGTCAGTGTTGATCGTGCGGCGTCAGTTGCGACCTTTCGAATTCAAATCGCATTTAAATGAGGAGCGAGAAACTGTCCTGATGACAAAGCTGTTATCAGTGAAAGCCAATAACTGATAACCTTCCTCGGCTGTTTGTCATTCCAGCTAGATAAATATACTTCAGTCTTCAAATTATGTCTTCTGATCAGAACATAACTTCAACTAACTGTCATTAACATAATTTCATCTTTTAATCAGAAGTACCGCTATTCTTACACGTTCCCCCTGACTTTAAGAATCCATGAGTTAACTAGTCTGTTGAGTTAATCTTGAAGATAAACTGATAAGTAAGCTGATGAACTTCTGTCCCTCAGCTTATGCATCCAGTTTTAATAAACCTAGTTCAGCTCTTAGAGTTGAAAACCTTGTCTCACTTAGAGGCTTTGTGAAGATGTCAGCAATCTGATTTTCAGTAAAAACATATTCTATCATGACATTTCCTTTCTCCACATGATCTCTAATGAAGTGATGCTTAATCTCAATATGTTTAGTCCTTGAATGACTCGTTGTATTCTGAGTAAGGCTGATAGCACTTGTATTGTCACAGTACATAGGTATTCCACTGATTTTGATGTTGTAATCTTCAAGTTGATGTTTCAACCATAAGATTTGTGCACATCAAGCTCCAGCAGCTATGTATTCAGCCTCAGCAGTTGATATGGATACTGAAGTCTGTTTCTTACTCATCCATGAGATCAGGCGACTTCCTAAGAACTGACATGCACCTGTTGTGCTTTTCCTGTCAATCTTACAACCAGCAAGGTCAGAATCTGAATAACCAATAAGCTCAAATCCAGACTCTCTAGGATACCATAATCCCAAATCTTGAGTGCCCTTAATATACTTCAGTATTCTCTTGGCAGCTAAGAGATGAGATTCCTTCGGATTTGATTGATATCTCGCACAAACCCCAACAGAGTACATGATATCAGGTCTGCTAGCTGTTAAATACAGCAGTGACCCAATGATGCCTCTGTATTTGGTCATGTCCACTGATTTGCCATCTTCATCTTTATCCAAACGAAGACTAGTAGACATTGAAATAGTAGCAGTAGAGCTAGTTTCCATACCAAATTTCTTGAACAGATTCTTTGTGTATTTTGCTTGGTTGATGAAGATTCCATCAGACAACTGTCTAACTTGCAAACCAAGAAAATAATTAAGTTCACCCGTCATGCTCATCTCAAACTTGTTCTGCATCAGCTTGGAGAACTTGTCACACATCTGTTGGTTAGTTGAACCAAAAATAATATCGTCCACATATATTTGCACAAGTAATATATGGTTTTCTCATTCAATTGTGAATAAGGTCTTGTCTACCTTACCTTTACGAAATCCTTTAATTAAAAGAAAATCAGATAGGGTATCATACCATGCCCTTGGTGCTTGTTTCAGTCCATAAAGGGCTTTCTTCGGACGATACACCTTGTCTCCTTCTAGATAAGCTTCAAATCCAGGTGGTTGTTCAACATATACTTCTTCTTGCAATTCTCCATTGAGAAAAGCTGATTTCACATCCATCTGATAGACTGTGAAATTCTTATGAGCAACATAGGCAAGAAAGAGTCTGATTGCCTCTAATCTTGCTACAGGTGCAAATGTTTCATCAAAGTCAATTCCTTCTTCTTGACAATACCCTTTGGCAACTAATCTTGCTTTATTTCTGGTGACTACACCATCTTCATTCATTTTGTTCCTGAATACCCATTTAGTGCCAATTACCCTTTGATGAGTTGGTCTAGGAACTAAGTACCAGACTTCATTCCTTTCAAATTGATTCAACTCCTCTTGTATAGCTTCTATCCAGAAGGAATCATTTAGAGCTTCTTCAATTTGTTTAGGCTCTATTTGAGATAGAAAGCTGGTGAACATTGCATTGTTTGCAGCAGCTATCCTAGTCTTTACTCTATCCAAAGGATCACCAATCACCAATTCAGGTGGGTGATTCTTGAGCCATCTTAGATCAGGTTGCAGGTTTGAATGTTGTCCTCTGTTTTGATCTTGCAACACTACTGTTGGAGATTCAGTAGTAGTCTGTTGAACAGTTCTTGTCTGTTGAACAGTCTCTGGTCTGTCAGCTGTTAGCAACTCGTCTGTTAGACAATCAGCACTGTGATTTTGAACAGCACTTGAGTTAGCAGCTGAGTTGAGATCAGGTAGTATGATGGGAACATATTCTTCATTCTTTCAAATATTCAACTTCTGTAAATCAGTAGACAGATCTTGATTGTTGTTTTGATTCTTTTCAGAAGATTGACTAGGCTCATCAAATAGTACATGAATGGATTCCTCTATAAGTAAAGTTCTTTTGTTAAAAACTCTATAAGCTTTACTAACAGTAGAGTATCCTACAAAAACAGCTTCATCAGCCTTCTCTGCAAATGCAGTAAGGTGATTTTTCCCATTATTTAATACAAAGCATTTACAACCAAAAATCTTAAAGTAATGAATGTTTGGTCTTCTGTTGTTCCAAACTTCATATGGAGTCTTGTTCTGATTCTTGTTGATCATGCATCTGTTCTGGGTAAAGCAGGCTGTGTTTGTGGCTTCTGCCCAAAATCTTTGAGGCAGCTTAGCTTCAGCTATCATTGTTCTGACAGCTTCCTTCAGTGTTATGTTTCTCCTTTCAGCAACACCATTCTGTTGAGGGGTTCTAGCAGCTGAATACTCATGACGTATTCCTTTGTTATTACAATACTCTTCAACAGTAGAGTTTGTGAACTCTGTCCCTCTATCTGATCTGATCTTCAATATCTTTGTGCTTTTCTCATTCTGGATCAGTTCCATCAGATTAGTAAGATGTTCCTTGGTTTCACTTTTCTTCTTCATGAAGATCACCCAAGTATATCTTGAATAATCATCCACAACAGCTAGGCAGTATTTCTTTCCACCATTGCTGACTGGATCAATAGGGCCAAATAAGTCCATGTGTAGCAGCTCCAAGATTCTATCAGAAGATTGGTGCTTCTTGCTTTTGAACGATGACTTGATTTGTTTCCCTTTCTGACAGGCGTCACAGAGCTTATCTTTGCTCATGACTGTTTTTGGAATCCCTTCTACCAAATCATTATTTATTAATCTGTTGATGGTCTTAAGTTTAAGTGATTCATCATTTTGTGCCACAGCCAACTGACTTCACTTGGTGTTGATGCCACCAAACAAATACTTGAATTCTTGTCGGCAGAATTCCAGTCGACTATGTAGACATTCCCTTGTCGTCTTCCAGATAAAATTACCTTCTTTGTACCAATCTGTTCAACATAGCACTTATCTGTTGAGAAGATGACTGAATATCCCTTGTCACAAAATTGACTTATGCTCAGCAGATTATATTTGAGGCCTTTAACATATGAGACGTCAGATATCTCAATGTTTCCTTTGATTAATCTTCCTTTAGCTTTAATCTTGCCTTCTTTGCTGTCCCCAAAAATAACATTTGGACCATCCACAGCAACAGCATCAGTCAGCTCATGTATGCTTCCACACATGTGCCTTGAACATCCATTGTTCAAGTACCATATTTTTTCTACTTTACTCCTACTCCTAATCCTAACCTACAAAACAAAATAAAATTGTTTTAGGTACCCTTATTGAGAGGGTCCTGGAGGATTAGTTCCACCCTTGACAACCCAAGATGTTGAAGTCTTAGGCTTCTTAGGCTTCTGTTGTTTGGCAGGAGCATGAACAGTCTCATCTTTATCTTGTTTATCAGATTTGCTATGTTGATGATAATCAGCATGGTAAGGATAATGTTCATAAGCAGAGTATGATGCATGATAAGGAGGATATGCATGCATTGGATGAGCAGGATATGGTGCATAGTAAGTTGGAAATTGAGGTGCATGATACATAGGATGATATGCAGCAGGTTGCACATAATAAGACTCATTTCCATACCAAGCATTTTGATTTTTCTTGTTCTTATGCTTATTTGGCTTTCTAGATACTTGCTCATTAACAGACGACTTAGTTTTACCACTAGTCTGATTTGGTTTAGCTTTATCAGCAGACTTCTTAGGACTCTGTTGTTCGGTCTTACCAGTCTGTTTTCCTAAACTAGGCTCTTTGCCCTTTTGAGCCTTAGGAGATATCTTCTCCTTTAACACTTTCTCAGGTGAAGCAGGTTTAGTAGTCTGAACATAAAGAATGACCTTACTATTGTCAGCTGATACAAATTTTTCAGTATGGTTCAGCTCTAACTTATCATATTCTAAAGGCATCTTCTGTTTACTAGACATGTGAGTGGATGCAACAGATGATTTCTCATGAGACTCAATGACTTTTTCAAGTTCCATGATTTTACCCTTATATACTTCACATTCAGCTTTCAGAGATTCATTCTCTTGCTCAAGCAGTTTATATTCAGCTGATTCCTTTGATTTTTCAACCTCAAGTTTCAGTGAACTGTTTTGCTCTTTTAGCAAGATCATCTCTTCCTTAAGCTTAGCAAATGCATCTATCAATACTTGTCTTATTAGTCATCACTACTAGAAATTGGGGCTTTTGCAACGAAAAATTTGCGACGGATGGCATTCGTCGCAATTTTTAACTGATTTGTGACAGAGTTGCAACGAAATTTCTCAGAGTTACATCAATTTTTTTACGACCGGATCTGCAACAAAACAGTGACTAACATTTGTGACAGACAATTTAATTCGTTGCAAGTTTGTCGCAAAATTTTGGCGCTACTTATTTATTTTTGGCACCAAAATTAGCGACCACAATTTGTGACAAATGTCTGTCACAATAACTTGTGACATGTAATTTGTCACACATTTGACACGAATTTTTTTAAAATTCTATATATATATATATAATTTGCGACGGATGGACATCTGCAACATCGAAATTGATCGCAAATTTATCGCAAAAAATGTTATTTTTTTTTATCCACCAATGTATTTTTCCTTCATAAACAAGATTTCAATACATATTAGCTTAATTGGAGCACAATATTTAAAAGATAAATAATTGGAGCACAATATTTATCCACAAATGTATTTTTAAATGACTTCTCTATTATGTTAGAATGCAATGCCAGCATATTACCTAATGTAAGCTAAGCCTCGATTGAAATAATTGTCTATATTTTTATTTTGGCCCTCTTCAATTGGTATATCTGAAATAATATTAATCCTATTTTTAAAAGGAGATATCTTTAATTCAACAAGCCAAATCCCTTATAAAAACTTTCAATTTAAATTGATTAAATTTGAGTTTCTTCAATCTCATTAATCATAAGTGAGATATACTCTCCGTCACTTTCTATAAAATATAAGGGGATTCCTTGCAAGTGTTTGTGCGACACAAGGGGTTCTATGCAAAAAAAATAACACGAGGGGTTTCACGCAAGTTTTTCAAAATACATGGTTTTTTGTGCATTTTTCCCTTAAAATTATTATAATACCTAAAGGTTAATGAAGCAAGGGCTGTTCATCAGTTAATTTACCATTATCTTCTGATCAATTCCACCAAATATGCTTGTTTTTAGTTACTTCAAGTTTTCTAAACTAGTACATGGTAATCTGTGTCTTGGTAATGCTTTTCAAGAAGTCTATTGTCTAACAGCTTAAGTTGAAATTCTGATTTGAGCAAGTAGCCTAAAAAATTTGAGCTACTTAGCAAGGGTAACACTTGAATGGGTTGGGCTGGGTCATAAAAGCTTTCTGGCGAGAGGCTAAAAGATGTGTGAGTTCTGGGCTTTTCTTTCCTGGTCAACCCACTATTAAATGATACGTATTTTGTTCAATTGTACATAAAGAAGCACTATTTAATTAGTATTTAGTACTGAGGCTAGTTTGAACTTATTAGCTGCTAGTTCTTTGTTGTGGTGCAGGCTGGTGAGAAAAATAAGGGGAAAAAGAGAGGCCTCTCCTTTAACAAGTGATCTGCAAAATAAGTTGTTTTGAGTATAACTAGAGCAAGTGATATCAATTGGGCGGTCGGAAATATAGGGGATTGAAACCTTAATTCTAATTCACATTGTATGTTAGTTTTCATATGAAGATGCTGATTTTGGATGATCTATTTTGTGAAGAATATTGGTTTGACATTCAGCCAATGTGTTCCTTACGTAATTTAGAAAAAAACTTTAATAGTTAATCAACTTACCTAAGAGAACTTGATTTTTTTGTTGTTGTTACATGCCCACTGTATACGTGCTCATAGTATAGGAGTAATATTGTATTGATGTTTCTCAAATCTTTTCTACAACTTCAGTGGAATTGATGTACATGACCCTTCTATAGATATGATTTTCTTGATATTCTGATATCCAGTGGCAATTACAGCAAAATCCTTCTCATCAGCACAAACATTAGCGGCCTCATTTCACAATCTTGCTAGTCTTGGATACAAATCAGCCAAAGAGACTCATCCATAACTTAGGATTGTGGTATCTATTGACTAGTTTTATGTTCCCTTAACAATTATGAAAATCAAATTCATGATTTTAAGGTTGTGTTTATGGTTAATTTATATTGAAAAACATAAGATGTATCATTGTTTTGATAGGTGGTGGGTGGTGATGATACATTTGGCTGGGTTCTTGGATGTCTTGGAGAACATAAGAAACATGGCAGGCTTTCAATTCCACCTATCAAAGAAACATGGCAGGCTATCTCCCATTGTTTTGGTGCAAGATGATGATGCAAATGTGATTCACTTTAACTGCCTCCCATCAATGAGCCGGATTAGAATGCTATGTAGAGAAATGAGTGAGAGGAATGATAGGGATACCTATATGGATCTAATAATTCTTAAACATGTATTATACATTTTATTAATATATAGCTGGATTTCTATATTCGGAACTTGTATTGGATGACCTATTGATTCAGTTTATCGATTTTTGCAAATTGTTTTGAAGTAAAAGTTATTTTTAATAGAAAAATTAAAATCTAATCTGTCCAAAACAGTATATTGTGATGGTAATATGAAAAAATATTCATAAAACCTTTTGGAATCGTCAGATACAAATTGGTACCAAATTTTTGATCAATTTATTGCAAATTTATCATAAAAATTGTGACAATAGATAGATTGTAAATTGGTTGCAAAATTTGCAACTAGTTATGGTGACAAAATTTTGTTGCAAAATTTGTGAGACCAGTTCTGGCACTGAAATTGGTTATTAATTTTTGTAACTAATTTTAGTCACAAATTTGGTTGCAAATTTTGTGAGAAAAGTTTTGTCAGGATAATGGTCGCAAATTTTGCGACCAGTTTTAGTGACAAAATTTGGGTTGCAAAGTTTGTGAGAAAAAATCTGTCAAGATTTGGTTACAATTTTTGCAACAAGTTTCGGCGACAAAAAAATGTTGCAAAATTTTTGCGAGAAAAATTTGGTCCAGAATTGGTTGCTAAATTTGCAACCAATCTAGTGACAAAATGTAGTTGCAGAATTTGTGACAGACGAGCATACGTCGCAAATAATATTGTATACTATAAAGACACGTGTCAATTTATTGCGACAAAATTATTTAATTTACTGACAGTAACTTTGTCACTAAGTTTGCAACGAAATTTTTTTCTGATGCAAATGTATTTGCGGCAACAATATCAATGGCAGATTTGCGACAACAATTTTTTGTCACAGATATGTTTATCAGTGACGGATTTCTAGTTTCTGCGACGGATTTGTCCGTTGCAGAAACCCCTTTTTCTTGTAGTGCATCATTTGCTCAAATGAATTAAACAATTCATTTTCAAGAGGAGTTACCTCATCATCAGAGTCATCAGATTCTTTGGCCATCAGGCAGATAAGAGCAGGGGTCTCTTCATCAGAAGACTCTTCATCAGAAGTGTCTGAGTCTGAATCAGATGAATAGACAGCAGTCAGCTTTTCTGCTTCAGCTAACATTGCCTTCCCTCTCTGATGCTTTCTTTCCTTTCTGATTCTCTTCTCTTCTTCAGTGTATTTCTCTGCTTTTGGATATGGACAGTCTCTGATGAAGTGTCCCAATTTCCTGCAGTTATAACACATTAGTTTTGCTTTATAATCATCTTTATCTTGAGAAGAAGAGTTAGGCTTAGAAGTAGAAGCAGCATTGTTATATTTGTTCTTCATTTTTCTTTTGTAGAACTTCTTGAAGTTGTTCATCAGTAATGCTACATCTCCAGCTGTGTACTCCTTTTTGTTGAGTATTGTGACTTCATCAGATGAGTCCACTTCTTTACTTCTTTGTGCTGGTCTTCTGGGATTTTCAGCAGCAATTAAGGCAGCTGTGGGTCCTGAAGTTGAGGTTTCTTCAACACCCATTCTTGGTAGTTTATACTCATACGCCTTGAGTACGGAGAACAGCTCTGTAAGTGAAATCTTTCCCAGATCTCTTGATTCTTCCATAGCTGTCACCTTCATGTTGAACTTGGGAGGCAGAGCCTTCAGTACTCTGACGGTGATCTCCTTGTCAGTGAAGGTCTTTCCCAGCTTTAAAAATTCATTGAGTGTTCTGGTGAATCTAGTGTCCATCTGATCAATAGTTTCTCCAGATTTCATCTTGAAGTTGTCCAGCTTCTCCAAGGCGACACTGAGCTGATGCTCTTTGATAGCATCATTTCCTTCGCTCATATCATGAACTTTGTCCCACATCTCCTTTGCAGTTTTGCAGTGCTTGACTTTGTCAAACCGATCATTATCTAGGGCTTTAGTCATGATGAATCGCCCAACTTTGTCCAGGTTGAACAGCTTTATTTCTTCAGCTGTCATCTCATTAAGATCTTTTTCCACCACGATGTCGACTTCATCAACCTTAATGGTCTTGGTGAATTTGAATGGACCTTTGATGATACATGTGTACATGTTGTCATTGTAGGCAGCTAGGAAAATCTCCATCCTGATTTTCCAGTCTTCAAAAGACATACCAGCAATGTGGGGAACATGGCTGATACAATCCATTTTTCAAAAAAATTTAATTTTTCAAAATATGCTGTTTTGAAAAGTTTTGAAAACCTTTGAAAAACACTTGGATCAAGTTCGTTGATCAGGCAGCTGATTCCAATGAACCACCCACTCTGATACCACTTGTTGGTCCCAAGTGGTCAGATGAGGTCTAGGGGGGGGGGTGAATAGACCTCTAAACTTTTTCAATTTCTTTTTGACTTTAAAACTTTTGTTCCAACTTAAACGAACTAAGCTGTTATCCAACAATAAGTTACTTGGCTGATCGCGAACAAATTTTTGAACAGCTTAAGTGACCACTAATCTGATAATTACTTAGCTGATTTTGTTAAAATCAGTTTTAATACTTAGAGTACTTGCAGCGGATTTATAAAGTGTTTTTCACAAGTAAACTTCGTAGATTGAAAAGTTTGTTCCCAGTTTTATAAAACTACTTTTCTTATAAACTTTTCAACAGTTAATCAAAGTGTTTTTATGCAACTGAAAGTATGCAAATAAAGTGCAAGTAAAAACACACAGAATTTTTATAGTGGTTATATGGATAAAAATCCTTTAGTTCACTCTTTCAGATCACTTAGATTCTGGGTTATACTATAAACACAAAGTTTACAATATGTCTCCACTTACTCCAAAACAACAAATGAAAAGGCAGTAAGCTCACAATAGGAAATCACAAAGAAACTCCTATCCTCTGAAGTTAGATCACTCACTAAGACGGATCTACACTTCGCACAACACTCGTGTTTACAAAATCACTCAGAAGATGTAATTTATCGTTGTTCTTCAACTCTGCTTTTGTCAACAAATGACTAAGCTGATGAGTGAGCTGTTCTTGAGACTTAAGAGATTCTGCTTCGGAAATTTTCTCTAAGATTGTGTTGTTGTTCTTCTCTTCGTCTCTTTCAGCTATTTATACCTAAGGTTTGAAAAATGTCCGTTGAAGAGAGACAAGATTCAAATTTCTCGGGTACTGGTCCTTAATTTTCGCGAACGGCTCTCTGCAGCTGTCCGTACTGTCAACAGTACTTTTCTGCAGGCAGCATTAATTGCACTCAGCTGATGCGAAACACTTCTTCAATCATTTGTCTTTAATAACCTTGTACTTCAGCATTTATTACTTCCAGGCGCGCGCGCGCTACAAGAAAATTGACTTTTTGCTACAAATTTTTTATTACTATTTAAGATCCGTAATAAATGGTACCTTTTATTACGATATGTAGGCGTAATGAAAATTTTTTTTAATCTTACGATTCCTTCTAATTTTTTGTTACGAAATTTTAATATCGTAATTAATACTATTGAATTAAATTTTTTATTTTTTTTAATCTCCACATCATCATTTTTTCCCACCAAATGAAAAATATCTAGCTATCTTTCTTTAATTTTTCCCTCCCAATTTAAGAACCCATTGCCGATTTTTCATTTTTTTCTTCTTTCAATTTCTCATAAAGCCCTAGTAAAAGACATACCCACAAATCACAATCTTTTTATTACTGCTTAGTTGGAGAAAAAAAAGCAAATTGAGCCCTATAGTTTTAGGGTTTTTTCTCACACAAATCATTAAATCTTAGTTCCGATTCTATCCCCCTTTTATTTCTTCTCCACTACAATGACCCAAGACGTTGAGATGAAGGAGCAGCATCTCGTCCCCTCCAATTCCCTCTCCTTCACTCCCCCCTCCATTCTGCAGAGTAAGTGTTCAATTCAAATATATTCACTAGATCTAATTGGAGTATTCTTTTTTAATTAGGTTGTTTTTGGTTGGTGATATTAGGTTTGAAGGATATATCGGCATTAATTGAGACGGCGGCTTACACCAGGTAGGTTCGGCGGATTGTGAGGGCTATTCGGTGGACGATTCAGCTAAGGAAGAAGCTAAAGGCTTCTGTGATTTCTTCTTTTCTCAATTTTGCGCTGGTGCCTGGATCTGAAGCGCATTCTCGCTTGTTGTCGTATGTTCCCAAGGTCAGCGAGTCTTACACTTTGAGTCGAGATTGTCGAAAATTCATGCCTAAATTTATTCGTATTTTTCTTTTTCTTTGCTTATTCGGAAGAAGATTAGTCTCAATTAGGTGGAAAACATATTGGCCGAACCCATAGTATTTGAGTTACTGTTAAGTACCATAGAAAGTGTTTGTGTCACTGTTATTAAGTCCATAACGCTGTTATTTTACAATTTCAAAATTAGGTATATTTTTTCTTGGGATTTGTTCTGTATGCCTGGGCTATGATTCTTCTTCTTCAGCATTAGAACTTTATTTATATCAATATATCTGCTGTCGAGAGAGAATATGATCTGTCATTCCTCAAAAATGGATTGGCAGTTGATATTGTCTTGGTTCATAATAAAGATGATGTTGAAGTTCAAGGTATTGTACATATGTATGTATGAGTCATTGTTTCATGAGATTTTGGATGCTTGTAGGAGGATGAGCACGATATGGAAGTTGACACCGCAACATCTGCTACTCAAGCACCTGCAAAGCACTCCTTGCCAGAGCTTGAGATCTATGGTTATTTGCTTGTTCTGATTTATTTGATTGATCAGAAGAGATACAGTGAGGCAAGCTGTATGATTGAACTACTGCAAAGACTTGTTTATCTAAATCATGTTTGCTGAGTTATTGACGGTTCTCTGTCACTTTCAGGATATGGCTTGTTCTTCGGCTAGCATCGCACGTCTAACGAACTTCAATAGGCAAACTGTTGATGTCCTCGCATCCAGGCTCTACTTTTACTACTCTTTAAGCTACGAACTTACTGGTGATCTCTTCTTTACTGCTCAAAGGTAAAGAAGAGAGAGAGAACAGCAATGCAACATGTTTGATCAGTTAATGAATGCTGTATATATGTCGATGAAGAGATTGGGGTACGGAGATGTCGATATTGTTGTGGGTGAGACTGGATGGGCCTCGGTTGGGGAAACATTTAAGCAGCTGAAATGTTCAGTGGAGAACGCGGCGTCATATAACGGTGGGCTTGTTAGGAAATATAATACGGTAAGAGGTACGCCTTTGATGCCGAGGAAGAGATTCGAGACTTATATATTTGGGTTGTTTAACGAGAATCTGAAACCGGGGACTATTGCGGAAAAGAATTTTGGTCTTTTCCGGCCCGATTTCACCCCCGTTTATGATGTTGGGATTATGCGTGGAGCTGGTGGAGCTGTTGTGCCTGTACAGGTAATTAATTAATAATGTTTATTTTGGTTATTTTTTTTTATTTAGTGAATTGGCAAATTATACGAGCAAATTATGATGAACAAAGTAATTTATAAATGAGTAAATAAAATAACGAAAGTAATATTTGTTCTATTTTTTAGCTTGTTCGTTTTGCTTTCTCAAAAAAAAAAAATGCTTGTTCGTTTTGCTTTTGTTTTGTTCACATTATTAAACTAAAAATTTAGCTACAACTGTTATTTCGAATTTTGAAAAATTCTAGTATAAATAAATTTGAAGACAGTAGACGCACTGATTATTACTATTTTACGTGTGTATTTTGGATTAATTATTGAATGGTTCGTACTCTAGAAATTACGATAACTTTATCAATGCATACAATTATGAACTAGAACTTTTCTAAAGCAAGAATTAGGATTGTATCAATTAGTTACCTTTGCTTTGATGCTATTTATGATTTAGGCTTTTTGGCTATATATTTATTTAGCCCTTAAATAGTCTCCCATTAAATGCAAAATTTATTTATTATGTCTTCATGCACAGATGTTATGTGCAAGATCTAATAAAATGCATGTTGTAATCAGCCATCAGTGGTAGATCTTTTGGTAATTATTTTACTATTAAAATCACTTTCAGATATTCTTGTGTGTGTGTTTGACTTCTATGGTCACTTTTATAATCTTTAAAGTGAATTTCATAATCAATTTTGATTAATTGGATTTACTATGAAAATTGATTATATTTATATGTGCAAGATCTAATAAAATGCATGTTGTGAGAATAATTTTATTGGTTGAGTGTGATATTGATTGAATTAATTGTTTATACAGTATATACTAAATAAAATAATATAGATAGACCTTTTACATTTAAAGGTAGTTCTGTAGAATAATGATTAGAAATTAGAATTACTCAATCTGAAATTAATAGAATAATGATCTTGCTGAAATTAGAGGGCGTGTCTAAATTCTGATAGTTTTAATTGCTTCAGGTCTTCAATTCCTTAGTCCTCCTTAATTCATGGATGCTGAAATATCTGACTTGACATAACATATAGTGTATAAACCTGAATATCATATTTCTAACATTGTGAACATATAGCATCAGTTTATTCACATCTGACAAAAAATATTGTCTATTAACAGTAATCTACTTGCTATTACTGGTTTGGAGAGACGGACCAAAAACTGCTCCAACTCTCTCTCTCTCTCTCTCTCTCTTTTAGAAGAAGAAAATTTAAAAAGTAATTGGAATTAATTGGCTACTTGAAAAGGTGTTGCAAGGTAAATTTTTGGTTAATTTTGTAAGAAACTTATGAATTTGTATGCAATTCATTGTTTAAATACAAGGGGAGTTTTTCCAAAAATTTAGGTTATGTACGATTAAAAGAAAAAATGGGACTTTTAACTTTCTTATGTTTTTGTAGTGATATATTGATGATGAAGTTTTTGGTTTCATTTCAGTGATTTTATACTTAATTTTGATAGAAGAATTTTGAAGTAATCAAGATCCACAATCTCATCCTCATCAAAACCTACCATGATATGGACCAAGGTTAGTTTTTTGTTTATGTACTTGATTTTATTTGTAATTAAATTCAGTTTTAAGTTTCTAATTATACTTAATTCAGTTTTGAGACTGTTGGTCATCAAAAGTTGGCAATGCAAAAGAAATCAGCTCTACCAAATAGAGATCAAGTAAGTAAATCATATTGATACCTCATTTTTTTAATTGACCAATGTTTTAATACAAATTATAATTGCAGCTTTCTCATAAAACAAGCTTGAAAACATCACAGTTTAAAGGATCTATAGATACTACTACTTCTGAGAAGCAAAAGGTAAGTATTTGCTCTACCCTTGCCTTTTGTTGATTTTACTTGAAATGATGAACTATGTTGAATGCAATTTAATTAATGAGTGCAGACTGTTTCTCAACAAAAGGTAGCAATGCCAAAAAAAAAAAAAAACTGTTTTTTGATACTATCGAGGTATGTATATTTAGGAAAAATTGCATCTTGTCACGTAGCTTTAATTGGGACTAGTAACATAAGACTAGAATTTTGATTTTAATGAATGTCATGAAGCTTAGTATATGTATTTATTCATGTAGATTGGAAGTTCAATAGCCTTATTTTGTTTTGGATTGTCGAAGTCTGTCATGGCCGAAGGTCTTCTTCTCATGTGGGGTGATGATAATGGACTTTGTAAGGTATACATAAAGAAGGCATTAGTACCACATGAGAAAGTTAAATTTGCTGAAAATGGTTCGACTGTGGGAGAAGCACAAGATAAATGTGTTATGTGGGATATTGCTAATGTATGTGGGTTTGTCTAATCATTTGTAGTTCAATAAGTGTTGAATATTTTCTTTAGTTTGATTGATTTAGTGTTGGTTTATCAATTTTTTTTTTTTAATTTTAGAGGTTGCGAAACTTTAGAAAGGTTGCTCTATATACGTAAATGGAAGATGTTTGACGAGCTAGCTACTAAGGTTTCCTTATCATATTTTGAGATTGCATATGTTAATGCTAATGAATATTTTGTAAGGAATTTGATACTTGTCTTTTTAAGGAATGTGAATACTTGAATGTGTTGAGATGAATTTGAGACTTGTATTTTTGTTGTGGTTAATATTTTGTCTAAGCAGATTATGTTTTTTTATAGGCCTTATGATATTATAAATTTATTTTGATAGGAGTATTAAAAAAATATCATAGTAATTTATTTATTACAATATTACAGGCATAAAAAATATATAAAAAAAAAATCAAAGTTTTGCTTACAAAAATATGAGTGTAACAAATTATACACACAAAAAAGACACGATATTGCTTACGAAATTAAAAGTGTAACAAACACCAATATGTTTTTAGTTACGAAAAAATAGGCGTAACAAATGCATTTATATCGTATCAAATAATGTATTTTTTATTACGGAAAGCAAAACCGTAACAACTATTCAAATTTTTGGCAACCAATGCTTACGATTTTTTAGGTGTAATAAAAAGCTTGTATTTCGTAACAAATAGATATTGTTACGCTTTTTTGGCCGTAACAAAGCATTAGCTACGCCGCCAATCATTACGGTCAAAAATCGTAATGTAACCGTAATAAATGGGTATTTATTACGAAATATATGTATTGGTTACGGTTTTTCCAATGTAACAAAAAATCATTTTTCTTGTAGTAGGGGCATTTATTACCGTTGGGATGACTTTCTGATCTTTTTCACTTGGCTGACGAAAGTGCTCGTCTGATGGCAAACAAGGCTGATCTCAAATTTGAACACATCTGATTTGAGTCGGCTGATCCTCATCAGTTTAGTTTCTTTCCTTCAGCAAATCAGTAGTCTTGGACCTTAAAATTTGACTCTTCTGATATCTTCTTTACTTAGTCAAAATTTCTTCAAGGGGCATCAGCGAAGTTTATCCATATTTAGCAGATTTTGAAGTTTTGGAATGCATCAAAACCTCCCTTTACTAAATGTCTTCAGTGCCTTCATCTTCATCCTTATCCAACAATACTAATTTCTCTCTCCATCTTAAATTTATTTTTTTTTTTTTTTTTTAATAAAAGGTGGTGAGGGGCCCACAATTTATTTAACCCTCCAAGTAAAATCCAGAATCAAGGACAACAGAAAAAAAAACGAAACAGAACCACAACACACAGCAACAAGGCCACATGCGGCATAGGACCACGCATGGCCATAATATCTCAAAAGACCACACAGTATCAAAAAACCCAAAAAAACCAAAAGGTTATATAAATGCCCACATACTGGGAGAACCCACGCAGGGGTATGAAATGGTACCAACAGACTGGCCAAAACACCCACGCAGGGGCAGAATCATAACAAATAACTAACACAAAAGTAACAACTCCTTCCATCAGCCTCCAGAATATAGCCTCATATGAGTCCTGAATAGAAGAAGAGCCCTTTGAAGTCAAAAATAAGTAGCAACTCCTCAAACAGCCTCCAACATATAGTCTCCTCTGAGCCCTGATAGAAAAGCAACTACTAGCAAATAGCACCAACCATCACAATACAAACATAAAGATAATGCCCAAAAAGATCAACACCACAACTCCAACCCCTGAAAAAGAATCCCTGGATGAGGACTCTACCACAAAGCTATGTACAAGGAAATCACCAACACCACCAACCTCTCACCGCAACCAAAACCAACATAAAATAGTGTGTGAAAAGTGCAAAGGCCTGGGTAAGTATAGAAGTGGTGATATACTGGAATCAATTACCTGGCAGAAATAATGAGTGAAGTCCACACATGTGGGATGAATGAACTTGCGAGTCACCATCAAAGATGACCCGACTTATGCAAAAATTGACTGCCAGGCATTGGAAGCAAGGATAACCAAATGGTAGAATTGCCAATGGACCAGGGAACTCATCCAGAAAATAAAACAAATGGCTTCCTACCATGCAAAGTGAATATATGCTGTAAAGTGCAAATGATATGCATCTAAAGGTTGTCCCTGAGTGGATAAGCCGGTACAGACCAACTTAAACACTGTGACCCGGACACGACAAGTGTGTGCGGTGCATGGGAGGCACAATGTGGAAGTGGTGAGTGAAGTGTGGCCTGTAAGTTAGCTAAAATTGATAAAGCCATGAGAGATGGCTGAATCATGCAAAAACAAGGATAGCTAACCTCAGAAAGCAAGGGCAAATCAAATGATGGAAATCGAAGGACCAGGGGTGCGGGCCAAAGTAAAAAATGATCAGCTATATGCACAGATAAGATATCTACACTATATGCAATGCATCTAAGGAACTTCCCCCTGATAGTGTATCAGAACAGTCTGATAAACTACCCTGAAGTGTGTGCGGTGCATGGGAGGCACAATGTAGAAGTGGTGAGTGAAGTGTAGCCTGTAAGTTAGCTAATATCGATAAAGCCATGAAAGATGACTGAATCATGCAAAAACAAGGATAGCTAACCTCAGAAAGCAAGGGCAAATCAACTGATGGAAAACGAAGGACCAGGGGAGCAGGCCAAAGTAAAATAAAGATCAACTATATGCACTGATAGGATAACTACTCTATATGAAATGCATCTAAAGAATTCTCCCCTGATAGTGTATCAGAACAGTCTGATAAACTACCCGGAACATCAATATCATATCAGAACACCATGATGCAAGTGCTTAGGAAGGCTTAGTTTAGATATATGATTTCACTGGACTCTGTAACATGGCCAAAATTTGTTGTAAATATGTGAGATACATACAACATGCAAAACTAAGAAGCCATATTCAGAAAAACAAGAGCAAACCAACTGGTAGAAATCCTATCCAGAACCCAAACCCAGAGAACCTATCCATGAAAAATGCAACTGTATAAGTGAATGCAACTAAGGAATTTCCCCACCCTTTTTCCTTCTGAATCTGAAATTAGGAATTCCCTGTGCATCACACCAAATCAAACCTTTCAACTTACCCTGCAAACAATTAGGATAAAAGATCATATCCCTCTTTGAATCACAACCACATTTAGCCACAAAATCAGCACACATATTTGCCTCCCTGTAAACATGAACCACACACTACCCTGAATCAAATTCAAAACATAAAGTGAATCAACTTCAACAATCAAGTTATGCCACCCCTTATCCCAACAAAACTCCAACCCAAGCAATAGCGCATGAATTTCAGCCTCATTATTTGTACAAATACCCAGAAACAACACAAAACCAAAAATCATCTTCCCATTATGATCCCTAACAATACCACCAGCACCCCCTTCCCCAGGATTCCCTTTACAGCAACCATCAGTATTCAACTTAAAAAAATTCAAAGGAGGCTTCTCCCAACAGACCATTTTACAAGAAATGTCACAATTTGGCACATTAAAATGAATTCCCCACAATTTTAAAATATCAGTATCCCCCTTAACATAAGCAGGCTTGACCATGGAAGACATGAAAATGGATTTCAGTTGCGCAATAATTTTATCACAGATCACCGTAGAATGCATGGACATATTATGATATTTGGAGTTATTTCTACAAGTCCACAAATTCCACAAAATATACACAACCAAAACACATCTAATATGGCCAGGTCTAGCAAAAGTAGAGGAATTAACCCAAGACATAATAATATGTCTAGGATTCACCGTTTGAACCAAATTAACATTAAAAATGTTACCAAAAAAATCCCACACCAATTTGGCCACCTTCCCCTCCCAAAAAACATGTTCTAAGGTTTCAACTGAACTACAACATTGACATTTGGAAACAAGGGTCATGCCTAACCTTTGCAACCTCACGTCAACAGAAATCCAATCATTCAACAGCCGCCAAATAAAAATAGAAACAGTAGGTAAGATTAGAGGATGCCAAACATATTTAAACAAATAATCCGAACCTCTAATCGGCCTAAGAATTTTCCAAGCAGACTTGACCGAAAACTGACCATTAGAACTATGCTTCCAAATCAAAATATCAGGTTCACACAAATTAATGGGAATATCAGCAATAATGCGCACCAAATTAGCAGGAACATGATCATACAATTTTTCCAAATCCCACTTATCCCCAACAAAGAAATCCCTGACCAGATCAAACCTAGTAGGATCATTTTGATTCATAATACATCTCAAAGGCTCATCACCCACCCAGTGATCATTCCAGAAAGAGATTTGACCCCTCCTAATCCCCCAAATACTAAATTCAAAAAATCTCTCTCTAACACTACACAATCTCCTCCAAATAGGGGAGTGATACCTAGCACAAGGTGCATTGAAAGAATGATGTTTGAAAGTATATTTTCTCCGCATGAACCTAGGCCAAATCCCAAAAGTACCTCTCATCCTCCACCAAAGTTTGAAGGAAAAAGCATCAACAACATCCACCAATCTCCTAATCCCTAAACCTCCCTCATCAGTAGGATAACATAGCTTCCACCAAGAAGCCCAATGGATTTTCTTACCACTAGCATTACCCCAAAAAAACCTAGCACACAATCTCTCAAGCTCATGAATAATTTTAGACGTCGGCTGGAGGACTTGAAAAGTATAGATCGGAATGGAAGTCAACACACTCTTCAAGAGAGTAAGCTTACCACCAGGAGATAAAGCCTTATTCTCCCAACCAGACAACCGGGACCTAACCTTTTGAATAAGAGGATCCAAAAGAATGCAAGTTCTGTGACCTTTATACAAAGGAACCCCTAAATAACTCAAAGGCAAATCCTGAAGAGAAAATCCAGAAATAGTTTTGATAGCACGTTTGACCACAATCGGACACCCCTTCCCAACAATGACCTGACATTTATTAGGATTAACACACTGACCAGACACAGCAGCATAATCATCATCTTAAATTTATTTTTGTGATTGATTCAGTCAATTTTATATATTAATTTTTCAAATTCTTTTGCATATTTTGAGGACATTTGAAAAAGTAGTAATTAATGAAATATGTTAAAATAGATTTTGCAGATAAATATTATAGAGTAGTATTCATAGTCATATTTTGTAAATTTTAATGAAAAAAGAAAATGTATTACCTATTTTTCCCTTAGGTTTTTTTGATCCCAATGGTCAACTTTGCCCAAAAAAACGAGGGGTGCTAGTTGTTGAGTTTTTCCTTATTTGATGGGGATAAGTGCTAATTTTATGTTTAGGGAGTTCAAAGTGTCCAATTCTCATGTTTCGCGAGTGCAAGTTGTTGAGTTGGTCTTAATTCGAGTGTGCTAAGTGATAATTCTATTTCTAGGTGTGCAAATGTCAATTTCTCGTGTTTCAGGGTTCAAAGTGCCAAAGATCCAAAAAAATTCCCTATGTTGTCCCTAGATTTTTTGAGGAAAATAAAAAACGATACAAAGTGTTGAATTGTTTATCTTTCGAAAATGCAAAGTGCTAAATCTATGTTTTAAGGGTGCAAAGTGACTATTTTCTATATTTTGGAGGTGCAAAGTGCAAAAAACCATCATGCGAACGGAAAGGAGAGAAGGGATTATGTATAGTATTAATGTAAAGAGGATCCATGTGATATGTACGACCTTTGATGATCTTTCTCCAATGAATAAGTTATGTGTGTAAAATTGGGTAATTAATGGCTCGTGGTTTGTAATGTGATGTGATTTAAAAGAGAAGAAGATAGGCTATTTATTGATTAACTTTTGCCTTGAGCAGACTTCTGTACCATATAAGTGTATTATATTTGTGTACAACCAATATAAAATTGATACATATCAAAAAACTAAATAACATCATTACATTGGATTATATTTTTCACCCTTTCTTCTGCTCCATATCTCCATTGTTAGTATTAAGATCTCTATTCAAATAATAATACCAGTAAATTCTAATCTACTATCGAAAGTAAAACCAACAGAAATTAGCGAACTAACAACTTAGAGATCTGAATTGTATTTTGGTAAGAAAATAGAAGAAGAAATTTGAGTACCTTAGTTTCATAAATTTAGATCTCATTCAATTGAAATTAAAAATTTGTTGAGTCTGGCAATGATTTATAATTGAAAATTTTGATGGGCGCCTTGATTCAATAAAATTTTTATGATACCATTTTTTCTTATTGAATTATGATAGGAACTGTAATTGAAACTCTAACATATGGTTCCAAGAATTCAAGGAATTTTTAAAGTATAATTAAAGAAATTATTGAGTTAAGATAATGCAACATGGAATTTAAGGATTTAAAATAGGTTCATAGATCTGAATCTTTAGATTCAATAATTAAATATGAAAAGTTAGTTTCAATAATTTCAACGGAGTTTTATGTCGCTTAAAAGATAAAAATTATCGAAAAATATTTATTTAGATTTCTGAATTGTAAGTTTAATAATTTTAATGGAATTTGATACGATTTTGGATAAAGATTCAGATTTTTAGATACGGAGAAGGATAAAGCGTGGAGAATATAATCCTATTCAATGCATGCTATTTAGTTTTGACATGTGTAATTTTATATTAGTGGTACACAAATGTTGTACACTTATGCTGTAGAGAAGATATGTTGCCATTTTGCCTTGGTTTCGCCTTATTTAAAATGGACCAAAACTGATATGCATTTAGTTTTATCTAAAGTGATCTAATTACTGATCATATACCAACAGGTGACTGGTCTAGTGGCAGGGATCAGTCATTACAGAATAGCGAACTCAGGTTCGAATTCCTGTTGGGAGAGGTTCCCACTTTATGTGCCCGACGTGCTTCGAAAATGATTAAACCCTTGCGAAACCAAAAAATTACTGACCATATATCATCTCTAAAAGAAAATGAAGTATTTCACACCAACCATCTTACTTTATTTTCCTACAAGCCTCGGTATATATTTAAATTGGAAAAATTGCATAATTGGTGCTATATAATAAGGCATTTTGCAATCTTGATACCACTGGGTACAAAAATATATACCTAGTTGTAATATTTATAAACTTTGCAATAAATATTTAAGTTACAGTACAAAATTATGTATACTGTGATACCAAAGTTGCAAAGCACCTTATTGTTTTTCTTATTAACATCATATCTCAAACTTTTAAAATTATAAAACTCAATATTCAATTTAGTTGAATCTGTGTTTCAAATATTTTTTCAAACCACCCAATTAAATCAATTTTTGAAACTAAAACCAAGCTATATGATCACTGCAAAATTGATAGAAAAAAATTAATTTTGCATTGTACTCCTAAAACGATAAATAAAAGTAAACAAATTAATTGTAAATTTTGGTTTTTATTTCAAGCTATATGATCACCTCGTCGAATTTTACCTCGTAATTTAATATTTTATCCGAATTTCGTCCCACCGCTACATTTTTTACGGAAAGTACCGTTAAATATCATGTTGGCGTTGGACAAATAGGCAAAATTAATAAATTCATCAAAAACTAATAGTCGATTTCGGTTTTCGTTCCAAATTAATTATGGATTTTGCTTTTTGTCCCAAGCACAACTTGTCAAATTTGTCTCGTAATTTAATATTTTGTCTGAATCTCATTTCGTAATTTATGTATGTTTTCTTTATAAACTAAATTTCATTGTCATATCTTTGATATCAAGATACGGTATAGAAACGCCAGTGAGCTATAGTTATGGCACAAAAAATACAATAATCCCTATTTAAACCTATATGATAATATTTTTTGACTATTTTATTTTTTTAACCTTTTATTGGATAAAAATACAATATTACTTTGTTATCGTCTAATTTTCATTTTCATTTTATCACAACATAGAAAATTTATCGAGTTTGTTATTAGAAAAAATCTCGCCCCTTCAACCAAACTCTCTAGTTCATCCGCTTTCAACAATGGCGTTATCAATCTTAATAAATAACATTTAGTTACATTTTATACTTAAGTAGATTAAATAAAAATCACCCCAGCAAGAAGTAGACAAAGAAAAAAGGAAAAATAAAGGTTAAGCGCTAAGTTGGCTATAATTCATTAAATTAAACGAACTTCTTCATGAAATTGGAATTTTTTTCTTTAGACGTCGTTGATTAATAAGATATTTTTTCTTCTTATACACTGGTACACATTAATATGGCTATAGAATAATATGGGAATTATTGCATTTTTTGTGTCATAACTATAGATCGCTGGTTTTTCTACCCTATATATTTCTTCAGTCTAACACATATGGTTCCACAACTTGAACAACAATGACAGTTTTAATGCTAATTGAGTCCCATTCCAGAATTTGCCCAAAATCCCCCAAGTTTGGGCAACTTGACATAAAAATTGACCCGTATGTGAGGAAGTTCGGGCCAATTTTGAGATTGAGCTTCAATTGACATGAAAATTGTCATTGATATTGAAGTTGTGATACCAAATATGTCAGCTCGAAAAAATATGGGGTAGAACGTCAGTGAACTATAGTTGTTGCACCAAAAATAGGGATACACATGTCATTCCAAGGTTTTGAATGACATATTAGTTGGCGGAAAATTCTAGGGTGACATCACGTCACATGACGTAAGTTATAACCAATAGAATAATAACACATCATTAATAAGTTACCTACTCATCAGGTTACTAACAGGTCATAATATTATTACTATAAGTAATTGTACTATACTATTATTTGACCACATTCATTGTAATATTTAATCACATGAATAGTAAATTATAAATTATAAAATTATAAAATAAATAAATAATTCTGTAAATAATATTTTTATAATAAACGATATGGGACCGTACTAAGTATGTGCAGTCAGTACTATATTATTTGAATCTATACTACTAGATGTGAGACATATATCATGTATTATGAAAAATTATCGAAAATCTGCTTAGTACTATTGCTAATGCTATGGACCATATTAAGTATGTGGAGTCAATACTATTACATGTGAGACATTATATTATGTAATGTGAAGAATTATACTAATGGTTAGTACCGATGATAATACTTCATAATGTGGTTAATTACTAACAGTACGGGACCATACTAAGTATGTGGAGTCATTGCTATGTTATGTGAGTCCATACTACTACATGTGAGATATATATCATGTAATGTGAAAAATTATCAGAAAATTGATCGATACTAATGCTAATACTATATAATGTGATTAATTACGACTAATATGAGATCGTACTAAGTATGTGGAGTCAATACTATTACATGTGAGACGTTGTACTATGTAAAGTTAATAATTATATACAACGATTAGTACTAATGATAATACTCCATAATGTGGCTAATTAATACTAATATGAGACCGTACTAAGTATTTGGAGTCAGTACTATGTTATATGAGTCTATACTACTACATGTGAGACATATATCATGTAATGTGAAAAATTATCAGAAAATTGATCTGTACTAATACTAATGCTAATACTATATAATGTGACTAATTACTACTAATATGAGACAATACTAAGTATGTGGAGTCAATACTATTACATGTGAGACGTTATACTATGTAATGTGAATAATTATATACTATAATTAGTACTAATGATAATACTCCATAATGTGGCTAATTACTACTAATATGATATCGTACTACGTATGTGGAGTCGGTACTATATTATGTGAGTCTATACTACTACATGTGAGATATATACCATGTAACGTGAAAAATTATCAGAAAATTGGTCAATGCTAATATTAATATTATGCTAATACTATGATCATATTAAGTATGTGGAGTCAATACTATTACATGGGAGACATTGTACTATGTTATGTGAATAATTATATAATAGTTAGTACTGATGATAATATTCCATAATATGGTAAATACTACTAGTACATGACCGTACTAAGTATGTGAAGTAAGTACTATGTTATATGAGTCTATACTACTACATGCAAGACATAGGTGGTGTTTGCAAGAGCTTCTCCAAATGGAAAAGTACTTGCTTTTGCTTTTGCTTCTCTAAATTGTGTTGAAAATTAAGCAGGTTGTGTTTGCAAAGTTACAAAAAAAGCACAAAAAAGCAATGAGAAAAGTGTTTGCAAGACAAAAAAGCAGTTTGTTGAATTTATTGGGTTTGTTGGCCAAAAGACAGATTTAACCCCATTAGATTTCATCATATGTTTTCACTTCAAAATTGCATAAATCTTTTCTTTTGATGGAAATATCAAATTATAAAGTAACTACAATCTTAATAACAAAATTTAATCAATAAAAGACAAAAAAGCAATATGAATAATAAACAGTACCTGGATAATAAATATTAAAAAAGGTTAAAAAATTTATCTAAAACATGTAGAAACTCCTTTGTTGCTCCAAAGTAATTAGAATGATATTTCCCTAAAAAATGATTTTTTTAACAAAACAAAGTTAAAAAAATTTGATAAGAAACAAAAAAAATCTGTGTTCGAATATGATAACAGAAGGGGGATGAAAAAATAAAATGGATGTCATATTACCTCTACGAAGACCCACAGCTGCTCAAGGATGAAAAGAATGATGATTGAAGAGTGTAATAATCGCAAATGAGGGAGAGAGAGAGAGAGAAATAGAGAGTAAAAATTAGGGCTGCTCATTTTAAGATTTATTTTGGTCAATAAATGAGGGTATAATTGGAATATTAATAAATTTTAAAGGACAAAAGAGTCTAAAAAACTGCTTCTACAATATTACAATTTTGCCATTAATGAAGAAGCAGGTGGAAAGCTGCTTCTACCATAACTCCGTTTGAGTGCTTATTAAATGGAGAAGCAGATGGAGTTTTTGGTCACTACAAGAAAAATGGATTTTAGTGACAAAATATTAAGTGACATTCTTGAAATTGTCACTTTTTGCATACATTTAGTGATAAGAATATTAGTTTTGTCACAATAATAATAGTGACAAGTGCAAAAGTGACAAAATATATTTTTAAGTTGTCACTAATGGCTATTAGTGACAAGTTTATGGAACATAAGTTGTCACTATTGACAATTAGTGACACCCTTTCAGTGACAACCTAGTGACAATAAATATTGTCACTATAATTTAGTGATAACTTTTTAGTTGTCACTATTGGGGTATCACTAAATGTCAATAGTGACAACTTTTACACATTTCTTGTCACTAATGTGTCTATATATATCAATTTAGTGACAATATTAAAATTTTTGTCACTTTGTCATTTACTATTTTGTCACTAAAATTAAAATTTATTGAAGTGGGTGTTGCAAACACCTTGCAACTGCTTTTGGACCTCCAAAAGCAGTTGCAAACACCACAATATATATATCATGCAATGTGAAAAATTATCAAAAAATTGGTCAGTACAAATGCTAATACTATATAATGTGACTAACTACTACTAATATGAGATCGTACTAAGTATGTAGAGTTAATATTATTACATGTGAGACAGATACTATGTAATGTGAATAATTATATACAATGATTAGTACTAATGAAAATCCTCCATAACGTGGCTAATTACTACTAATATGAGACCGTACTAAGTATGTGGAGTCAGTACTATGTTATGTGAGTCTATACTACTACATGTGAGACATATATCATGTAATGTGAAAAATTATCAGAAAATTAGTCAGTACTAATACTAATGCTAATACTATATAATGTGACTAATTACTACAAATATGAAATCGTACTAAGTATGTGGAGGTAATACTATTACATGTGAGACGTTATATTATGTAATGTGAATAATTATATACAATGATTAATACTAATGATAATACTCCATAATGTGGCTAATTACTATTAATATGGGACCGTACTAAGTATGTGAAGTCAGTACTATATTATGTGAGTTTATACTACTACATGTGAGACATATACCATGTAATATGAAAAATTATCAGAAAATTGGTCAGTATTAATGTTAATACTATCTAATGTGACTAATTACTACTAATATGAGACCGTACTGTGTATGTGAAGTCAATACTATTACATTTGAGACATTATACTATATAATGTGAGGAATTATATACAATATTTAGTACTAATGATAATACTCCATAATGTGTCTAATTACTAATAATATGGGACCGTACTAATAATGTGGAGTCAATACTATGTTATGTGAGTCTATACTAATACATGTGAGACATATATCATGTAACATGAAAAATTATTAGAAAATTGGTCAGTACTAATGTTAATACTATATAATGTGACTAATTAGTACTAATATGAGCCCGTACTCATGTGAGACATTATACTATGTAATGTGAGAAATTATATATGATATTTAGTACTAATGATAATACTCCATAATGTGTATAATTACTACTAATATGAGACCGTACTAAGTATGTGGAATCAGTAGTATGTTATGTGAGTCTATACTACTACATGTGAGACATATACCATGTAATGTAAAAAATTATCAGAAAATTGGTCAGTACTAATGTTAATACTATATAATGTGATTAATTACTACTAATAAAATATTGATATATATTGGAATGAGAATCAAGCAGGTGCAATTAAATCAACCAATAAAATAATAATATATATTGAAATACGATGATTACAAGCACACAGGTGAAGCAAACTCGTTAAAACAAATGAAAAACAAGGAGGTGAAACTAATTCTAACTATAAAATAATGCAATCTATAGATAAAAGATGAACAAGAAGCACATAGGTAAAATTAAATCATCCATTGTTGAATTTTTATTTGATACACGATGCTTACTTTTCAAAAAACAAAATTTACAAACTATACAACTCCAAACAATTACATGTAAATTCTAAGAATGAAAACTCATACAACCCCAAACAGTTTTCTTAAAGAACCCAACAACAGGGGTTCTTTAAGTGCACAACCCGACAATCTGCATTCACCAACAACATATACACTATTAATTAGTTTGTTTCATTATTCTTCTTCTAAACTACAAATAGAAATAACATCATCAATTAATGTTCCAAAGTAAAAGTAGTCGAAAGACCAAATTAAATGAGGGAACAACAAAGTTTCGGTAAGAAGTTGAATCATCTTGTGTACGTGGATTTCGACAGGAGTTTCCCTTCTCTTTCTTGCTTGCAAGAGTTCCCTCGTTATCGCGAATCTACGACGACCATCTCTAATCCCATAAAGGAATTTGAGATTCGAGAGAATCTCTTATGCGGATATCATATATACTCATGTTGTAACCGCAGATCAAGTGACATATCACGAGCTAAGCCATCATCCAATTTCCATTTGGTGATGCTTTTCCGAAGCTCATTAGGAACATCATGTGAAATAACAACGGGTGGAGGTACAGACAAAACATATGCGATGTTTTCAGCTTCAAAAAGTCCATTTAAATGGTGCGTCCAGAAGTGCAAGTTTGGTCCAGTTAAAATGTTACGTTCAAGCGATGAGATGGACAAGTCTTTAAGTGCTCTAAGCTCTTTAGACAACATATCTATAAAAGACGATAGAAGAAGTAAATACGCGAAAGATTAATTTAAAATGTACAATTTACAAACATGGATTTTATTTGTAAATTACTCCAACTATTTTAATCAAAATCTTATGCCCCCACATAAGTTTCGGAATATTTAAATATTCTAGCGGTCTCAAGGCCCAAATGCAATCTCCTAGTACCCACGACTCGTTGGCCATACTATTTGATTCACTTGGTGGTCGACTACGTCGTCGATTAACCATCGCAGCTAACCCCTGAGTCCATTTAGTCTCGTTTTTCGATATGAACCCACGACTCGTGAGACATCCATACTTACTAGCGTTAAATCATGTCCAATACTCGTGGAGAGATATAGTTCAATTATAGACGCCCCACGACTCGTGAGACAGCGCCTAGAACCTTGCTATCCCGTCCCTTGGCACAAAACTCATGCATCGAGGTAATAGACATATTATCTTCCTATAGCTCGACCCACGACTCGTGAGACATCGAGATATATTCGTACAATATGCCTAAGACCTAGTAATTGGATAGGCTCGGACCATAGAGACTATTCATATGCCCCCGTCATTCGATTTAATATTATAATTGAATTTTTAAGGTTCAATTGGAGGTTTTAAAATTTTTTTTCTTGTGCGAGGTCTCATCAGATTATGTTTTATCTTGTTTACGTGATCTATTCTTAGCATGCAAGACATACATAAAAGAATAATAGTAAACATATACATCACCTAGCATTGCACGCATACGATTGATCGATTGCCCATCTATGCGATCCATCACGAGCCATGTGATGGATCAATTGGTCAGTCTAGGGTGAAAATTAATTGTCCTAACTATTACAATTTTTAAACCCATACATCATGGGCCTTCTTGGAATATCCTCCTTGATTGGGCGTCCATGTATTGAATTGGGCCTCCATGTCCTCCAAGGTTATGGGCCTCCATGTGGATCTCCAAGTCGTCATGAGGACTTCTCGGCTCCAAGCCCAAACTAAGTCTAACTTACAAAATAGGCCCTATTCTATTACATTTTTATTGCGCAGGCAAGGGGCACCAATCAGGCCCATTTAATTACAACCCATAAAATTAAAACCAGAATTCTACACAGTGCTTAGGGCCAAAATCAACCAATCCACATATTCACACAAGAACATGCATAAATTCACATAAGGGTATATATGTAAATTTTTGGCTCCTATAATTTTAATTCACAAAAATTTTCCATGTTAATTAATTTTGAATTAACATTTAATATCTAACATTAATTAACTCTTACTTGAGTTCTAAGTAATCTACAACTCTTATCTTGATTAAATTGGTTAATTAAGATAGTTCCATATCTCTAAGATTCCTATCTTATCCAAAACTCTGAGTTTCACAAATTTTTCAAATCTCCAAGATTCTCAAGATAATCCTATTTTGATCATGATTAGTTAATTAAGGTAGTGTTAAAATCTACCAAGATTTCTACCTTATCCAAAACTCCAAGTTTCCTAATCTCACACATCTCCAAGATTTTCAGAATTTTCAAAATAGGCAGAATCAGAGTCCAACCAGAAATCGACCTCTCCTCGACCAATTAGGGACTGCCACATGGACAGCACACGTGCGGCCACGAAGTCCTCGCGTGGGCTGCCCACGGCAGCCGCCGCAGCGCGTGGCAGCATGCGGCTGGGAGCCCGTAGGCTGCTGTTGTATGGTGTACGCGCGGCCAGCGTGCTGATCACACGCTGCCGTGGCCCAGTCGCGTGCCACCGCGGTTGGGTCCGAAATTTTTTTTTTTTTTGTTTATTACTCTGATTTAATTAAAAACATATTCAATTAAATCCCAATCCAAAATAAAAATTAACACGACAAAGTTTCGAATCAAAAATTTTACATTAACTCTAAGTTAATAGATCTACGTTCTAAAACATGCAAAGTTAAAGAACTAGCCATACATAAATCAAACATATGATTTAAAACACAGAATTTGCAAATTCATATATATACAATGACAGAGTTGGCTCTGATACCACTTGTTGGGATTCGGTAAAATAAAAACAGCCCTAGGCACAGCGGAATTTAATAATTTTTAGGACCTCTTACGGAATCTTGCCAAGATACATCTCTAGTTGTATACATATGAATATTAAATTAAAGGACATTAATAACTAGATCCAAGTTATACCTGTCTCCTTGCAAATCCAGTCAACAAGCAAAGTTGCGATTCTCCCTCGGGTGTGTCGATCCAAAGCCCTGTTGTAGCGCCCCACGTGTTGTGCTTCTACGAGTTGATACACCACAATATCACGAAAATTAATATATCCTAATCGACTAGAACATATGGTATATTAAGATCTAGGGTTTGAGAATGACTTAGGAGCTAAAATCGAAAAACGAAAATTCTTCCAAAGAGGAAGTAGGTTAGGCCGATCACACTAGGGAAGGAGGGAGAGAATTTTCTTGACTTGGTATTTTGGCACTCTTAAGTTGTATATGAGATATGATACCTAGTCTCTTATTTATAGTTATCTCATTAACCTAATCCCCTTAGGATTAAGACTCAAAGTCTCCTACATGGGTCATGGCCCTCTTTAATTAGAAGACTAAGTCTTCTAATTAATTCATGGCCCATTCCTTAATTAATTAGGCCTTATTTAATTTCACAATTAAATAGCTCAATCAATTAATATTCTCCCAATTAATTAAATTAGACTCTAAGTCTATTTAATTAATATTCCCATATTTAATTAAATCCAACTTAATTAATTAACTTATAAATTAAACTCCAATTTAATTTATAATATTGATCCAATTTCATTCGGATCAATTTTGGTCCAATTGGGTCGACCAAGTCACTTAATCGACCCAGTCGATTTGGTCGACCCTGTTGTTCCTCATTTCCTCACTTTCCCTTCATGTGTATTGTGTATGCCCCCGTAGGTTCACCAAATAATTGGCGGTGGGTTACAATCAAATATAATTTAATTATTCAAGTAATAAATACTCTAAAACAATCGAACACTCTGTCGACTGATCATTTCAAAATTAGCACCCCTGCCAATTTGGGAATTCTCCCACACTCCACGGTCGATGTCCAGCTACAAGCCCATGGAGCCCAATCACTGTTGAATTAATTCAGTGAACCTTTTAATTCATTTACAATTTCCATATATGACATAATCTCTCCATCGATCAATCTCCCAGTCGAGACTCAAGGGTATGGACTTTTCATCGGTTTCCCTTTTCTCGTCTTGACCATATGTATTCTGATCTCAAAATAATTCTCTTTGACTTATTCTTTATGAGCTACTTTCATAAAGTCGTCAGTTACCTCGGCCAAGGATTTTATCAGAATTAATTTCTCACAGAAATTCATAGGAGACAATCCTAACCTATCAAGTCGGGCCAATGGATCCTTTTTGATGATATGAACCTGCATACGAGTCCCTCCATACCCAAGATGAAATAGGTTTGGCCTGTTGTAGCGCCCCACGTGTTGCGCCTCTACCAGTTGATACACCACAATATCACGAAAATTAATATATCATAATCGACTAGAACATAGGGTATATTAAGATATGGGGTTTGAGAACGACTTAGGAGCTAAAATCGAAAAATGAAAATTCTTCCAAAGAGGAAATAGGTTTGGCCGATCACACTAGGGAAGGAGGGAGAGAATTTTCTTGACTTGGTATTTTGGCTCTCTTAAGTTGTGTATGAGATATGAGACCTAGTCTCTTATTTATAGTTATCTCATTAACCTAATTCCCTTAAGATTAGGACTTCAAGTCTCCTACATGGGTCGTGGCCATCTTTAAATAGAAGACTAAGTATTCTAATTAATTCATGGCCCATTCCTTAATTAATTAGGCCTTATTTAATTTCACAATTAAATAGCCCAATCAATTAATATGCTCCCACTTAATTAAATTAGACTCTAATTCTATTTAATTAATATTCCCATAGCTAATTAAATTCAACTTAATTAATGAACTTATAAATTAAACTCCAATTTAATTTATAATATTGATCCAATTTTGCTCCAATTGGGTCGACCTATTCACTTAATCGACCCAATCGATTTATTTTACCCAGTCGACCCAATCGACCCAGTCGATTTGGTCGACCATGTTGTTCCTCATTTCCTCGTTTTTGCTTCATGTGTATTGCGTATGCCTCTGTAGGTTAACCACATAATTGGCCGTGGGTTACAATCAAATATAATTTAATTATTCAAGTAATAAATACTCTAAATCAATCGAACACTCTGTCAACTGATCATTTCAAAATTAGCACCCCTGCCAATTTGGGAATTCTCCCACACTCCACGGTCGATGTCCAGCCACAAGCCCATGGAGCCCAATCACTGTTGAATTAATTCAGTGAACATTTTCATTCATTTACAATTTTCATAAACGACATAATCTCTCCATCGATCAATCTCTCAGTCGAGACTCAAGGGTATGGACTTTTCATCAGTTTCCCTTTTCTCGTCTTGACCATATGTATTCTGATCTCAAAATAATTCTCTTTGACTTATTCTTTATGAGCTACTTTCATAAAGTCGTCAGTTACCTCGGCCAAGGATTTTATCAGAATTAATTTCTCACATAAATTCATAGGAGACATTCACAACCTATCAAGTCGGGTCAATGGATCCTTTTTTGATGATATGAACCTGCATACAAGTCCCTTTATACCCAAGATGAATCCACATAGACTTTCTGGTAATCTCCAGTCGGTCGGAACTCACAACTAAGTATAGACGTTCTCGCACCAGATAAACCCTATCACATTAAGTATTAGGGATCGTTCCTAGTACACTATTGCAAATTGGAATAACTTCCACCCCGATATGCGACTACCGCTTCCATGGTGAGTTATTTCCTAATTGAGGTATTCAGTGCAGTTGCCATCCCAGCAAGCCACCCACTTATGTGTATCGACTATCCCAGTCACGCTCGTGGACCCCAGCGTTCTCCAGTTCATCGGAGTATACACATCAGTGAGAGTCTAACCGAATCCAACGATGTCCTATCTCAATTGGATTCTACGACTCTTGAATATGTTCTAGATCACGGCCTTGGAGATTAGTCCACGGGTTGTCCCATAGCCCTGTGATCTAAGACTTCTATCCTCATGCGTAGATAATTATTAGATAAGATAAAGTTGACCATATAATAAAGTGCATTTATTAATCTAAATTGAATAGTTCCTTCATTTATTACATTAAATGACCGCAATACAGTTGGCTTGCTGAACACTAATCCTATCAATCTCATAGGTAATTTGTTTATTTGAGTTATTCCTTCAAACAATTTGTCTAAATAAATTAATTCCTGATCTAAAAAATTTGTACTATGATGATTGTTTGTTAACGCATATTCAACCATATATGTTAAACTAAGTGGTTGATCTTCTTCTTCCATTAATTCTTTTCGAGCAAATCTATATCCTAAACAAATACTATTATCTAAATTCTTTGTTGATAATGAAATTGCATAATTAATTCCTCAATTATAATTTAAAGTTTTATAAGTCAAATTTCCCATTGTTATTCCTAGGACTAAATCTTTAGTTTCTTTAATTTATCGGTCATAATTTATTAAAGCTATTGGTGAACCAGTTCCTTCTTCAGAAGTAGATTTAATTAGTACTTGTGTTGTAGCAATTTGTATGTATCCAATTTTGTCTCTATCTTTTTTATTACGAATTTTTTATATTCTAGGTGATATTTGTTCACTGTATATTAAGAGAATTACAATAGTCTCTCTAATATTATTTATATCTATAGGTATTTGTTGGGTAAATAATCCGTGATAAGTAACATTCTTTCTTTTTAATATTCCAAGTATTGATTTATTAAAATGTTGCCCTTCTTTTAAATCTAATTTTGTTTTCTTAATTTTTTTCTATATTTAATAATTGATTGGGAGAATACGTTCAAAATGTTTCTTCTCTTTTCTAATATATGTATATGTTGGTCCATTTTGAGGCCAATAGAGCTAGAGATGAGTTTTTAGAGCCGCTTATGGTTACGTGGCCCGAGAGTTTTTGCCTCGTGGATCAATTACGTTATGAGTTTTTTTTGGGACGTCATGGGAAGATTTTTTTGCACTTTGCACCCTTGAAACATGGCAAATAGGCGCTTTGCACCTTCGAAACATAAATTTAGCGTTTTGCACTCCCAAGATATAAATGATTCAGCACTTTTCACTCCCTTTTATTTTTCTAAAAAATTCTAAGGACAAAATAGGTAATTCATTTTTTAATCTTTGGCACTTTACATTCCCGAAATAAAATTAGCATTCAGCACCCTCGATTTAAGAACAAAACTTGTACCTCGAAACATGAGAAATGGACACTTTGCACCCCCTAAACACAAAATTAGCACTTAGCACCTCAAATTAAGAAAAACTCAACAACCAGCACCCCCTTTTTTTTTGGGAGCAAAGTTGGCCACTGGGATCAAAAACCTAGGGGCAAAATAGGTAATTCATTTTCATTTTTCCTTAAATTTGAAAACACAATTGTGAATATTATAATACTCATTTCTCTCTCCATCTTAAATTTATTTTTGTGATATGATTCAGTCAATTTTATGTATTAACTTTTCGAATTCTTTTGGATATTTAGAGGAAATTTGAAAAATTAGTAATTAAAAAAATATGTTAAAATAGATTTTGCAGATGAATATTCTAGTATTCATGATCATATTTTGTAAAATTTAATGAAAAAAGAAAATGTATTACCTATATTTCCATTAGGTTTTTTTGATCCCGATGGTCAACTTTGCCCAAAAAAACGAGGGGTGCTAGTTGTTGAGTTTTTCTTAATTTGAGGGGGATAAATGCTAATTTCATGTTTAGGGAGTTCAAAGTGTCTATTTCTCGTGTTTCGCGAGTGCAAGTTGTTGAGTTGATTTTAGTTTGAGTGTAATTGCTCAAACTCAGATACCGTCGGGCTTCATGTCTATAGGCTAGAACTCGAATTTCATCGGGCTTCATAAATATGGACTCGGACTCGGCTCGTGTAATTTTTTGGGGTTCAGATTTATATTGGGCTCATTTCGAATTTGCTCACTCTAACAAATTTTCCTAAACAAATAAAAAAACTATGCATTCTTTAAATGCAATATATAGACAAATTTACTTTCGCCTAGGACCCGAAAAATACTAGGGCTGGCCAGGTGTGAATCACATATATTTATTCTATATATTATTCATACTTAAAAGAATAATTTAGTGTATTTATGTTAGTCAAGTAATAATAGTGACTTGGAATAGAATTTAGTCAAAAAAAAAAAAGCTAAGGATCTCTTTTCTCATTAATGTGTATCACTTAGTATCCAATCCATAATAAATTAATATGTGTCAAATTAATTAATGTGCAATTACATAGAATTATTTTCACCCATCTTCTTCATCGTTTTCATCCAAATCCAATTAATTTATTTTTTTACCCATCTTATTCACTTTTTCTATTTCAAATATAATTAAACAAGTGTTTCCATTGTTATAACCACAAGCGTCAAATTTTTTTGTTTCAAACTTTAAAGGCACAAATCTGAATGAACTTTAAAATTTTACGTTCACCCAATTTTATCTCTTAAATTGATTTTTTTAATTTTACTAGATTTTGAATTGTCTAGAGCATCTCTCATCCACTTCCAAATCTCAAAATTGGGAGATTTGGAGGTGAAACCTAGGTAACTAAATTCACGTACACAACCTTCACACTGAAATCGCGCTCTAAGCGCTAAGTTGAAATTCGCTGTCAAATTCGCAAACTGATTTAACGAAATTCGCACGTACATTTCAGCTGTTATAATTATTATCTTGCCGGTCATATGGGAAATGTAAAAAGGCCTACTTGCATGTCAGGTGTAGGTAAGCAAGCCTGCAAAGTTATCAGTGGGTCCCACATTGACCATTATGAATTATATTTTATAGTGATTCTAATATCTAACATTTATCTAAAAAAATTGTTTAAATATCAACAATTTTAGTCATATCCCAGCAAACATATTTTGGGCTTTCATCTTTTTTATTTTTATTTTTCAAATTGTGTTTTAAATATAGTTTAAATAGTATTTTTAAGTGGATCATTTTTGTGTTTAAAAATAGTATGAGTAGTTAATAATTTTCAAATTCCCTTGTGCAATATTTTATGTGAAAAAATATAACTAAAGGAAAAGATATTCACAGCAAAATAATGTTTGTAACATTCAAGGAGAGTGTACAAAACAAGAATACACATTCTAGACATTTAAATAAATAATTAAAATAATTAAAATATTTCATTAAGTACATATTACAACTAATAATTATGAAGTGCCCAAATATATAATATATAAATAAATAAATTATTAAAAAATGACGCTCTAAAGGCGCTCTCAAAACTATTTTCTTGATATATGAAACCACTCTCCTACCTACCTCCAAATTTGATGAATATGGGGGAGGGACTAAATTGCAAACACCAAATATGGAGTTTTGAACAGTAATTTGGAAGCTTCTCCAAATCACTAATCACTTTTTTTATATCCATTTGTGTCCCAAAATATTCTATTTTTTTAATTTTGTTAATCACAATTAATTCATCTATCTAATTAATCATTTCTATTTTCTTTAAATTATTAATAAAAACATGAATGCTTGATATACATATTTTTAATAGGTTATAATTTATATTTAATTTAAATTTGTAATAAATATTTATTACATAATTTTCTTATATATAGACCTCAAATTTACTTTCGCCTAGGCTAAAAAATATCTTAGACCGGGCCGGTATGAATCACATTCATATCACATATATTTATTTTACATATTATTCATAATTAAAAAGAATATTTCAGTGTATTTATGTTAGTCAAGTAATAATCGTGACTTCGAATAGAATTTAGTACAAAAAACAATATAGAATTTGAGAAGACTTAAAAAGATGCAAGCTGTTGAGGTCAAGTCAATAGAAAACTTTCAATACAAGTCAATTCCATTGTGGGTGGTCCTATCTAGGTGTAAAATCAAATTAAATTATTCGATACTCGATTTGAACTTATTTAACCAATAATTGTTTGAGTTCGGCTTATTATACAAATCAAACAAATTTAAACAAAATTTTTCGTTTTATAATTTTTGAAGCTATGTTCAAGCTCAACCCGATAAACTAAAATTTAAAAAACCAAATGTAAAAATATCAAAAACACAACTTGAACCCCTTTCGTTAAGAAATCAAAACCAAACTCAAATAAAATTCAGACTTAATACTAAATTCATACTGAACTTGAACAATTTGACGTTTGATAATACTCTTCTCGTTTGTGCTCCTAGTTCATCCTATATCATAAATTCTATTTCAAATTTGATTTGGAAGAATTTATCCAATCAAAAATTAATTATATTGCACTTATTTTGTGATTAAAAATTCTTTTATTATCTTATTCAATCACACAATAAGTTTACGGTTTCTGTAAAATGAATTTATAGAATTCAACCAAACATGATTCGAAAAGGAAATTGTCCTTTAATTCTCTCGGCATTTCGATTGGGAACTTTGCTTTTGACATCAAGGTTTAGGGCATTTTTTTGGCATTTTCCAAGAAAATTTTACGTTTAGGAAATGTCAAACAATCATATATTTTTTTTTTCTGAAATAAATTTTCATCTCTCAATTTTCTCAAAAATAAACAGCAATTTTCTTAATACTAAATAAAACCTATACCAACTCTACTTTGATTTGACATAAAGTAACATATCTCTTACACACTATTTGTCTCACATAACAAACATGATTTGACATAAAAAAAAAAAAATCTTACACATATTAAACCTATAATATAACTCTTCCAAAAAAACTACACCTACTTTATTTTTCAAACCACCCACTCAAAACTTAAACAAACAATAATACGCAAATCGAGATTATTTCACATCAATCCTTCACTACTCTCCGAAACTACTTTCTCAAACACCAAACAAACATGCCCTTAGATTTTTTATTTGATATACTGAAAGTTATTATTATTATTATTATTTTTAATGAATTGAATACGTCTGAATTAATTTAAAATAATTACGAAAATACCTAGGGCCGGCCAGGTGTGAGTACATTCATATCACATATATTTATTCCATATATTATACATAATTAAAAGAATAGTTCGGTGTATTACGTTAGTCAATTAATAATAGTTAGTGACTTGGAATTGAATTTAGTACGATCTAAAAAAAAAAATAGAATTTAGTACAAAAAAACCGCTAAGGATCTCCTGTCTCATTAGTGTGTACCACTTACTATCTCATCCATAATAAATTGATATGTGTCAATTTAATGAATGTGCATAACATAGGATTATTTCTACCCACTTTCTTCATCGTTTTCATCCAAATCCAATTAATTTATTTTTTTACCCATCTTATTCACCATTTCTGTTTCGAATATAATTAAACAGATGATTTTCATTGTTATAACCACAAGTATCGCGTTAGATTATTTTGTTTCAAATCTTAAAGACAAAAATCTCAATGAACTTTCAGATTTTACATTTACCGATTTCTTCTAATAACATCAATTCAAATAGAAAAATTTTACTCAGAAAGGGGAATTTTAATATAGAAAAACCAATTCGCATTCAGATATCCATTAATTCATATTCTAAATTTTTAATCAAGGAGGAGGAATTTTAATTGAAATAATAAGATAGAAATCAATTTGCGGTAAGTTACACAATAAGATTTTTGAATGGTACGATTCAAGATAGAAGTTTCAGGCATCTCTAACTTATGATGTTTTAATTGCAACATATGACAAGATGGTTGATGTTTAAAGTTTCCTTAGTTATGCGATAAGATTAGGGATTTTCTGTTGTTAGTTCCAGTTTGTGCTAATTCTTATTAGGTCCCCTTTAAAATTCAGTAAATTTAACTTGTTACCTTCAGAAAAGGTAATGATTTCAAAATAATTTTATTAAAGAGAAAATTGTATTTTTTGTACGGGGATATAAATTTTCACTTTCGGTACCAAACAATTTGAGGCTAACATATTTTGCATAATAATTTTATAAATTCCCTCATATTTGCCATTACTTATGTTGACTGACACTTTTACCCCAAAACATTTCAAGTAATCAAAATAATCCCACATCTTTAAATTTACTGACGATTTTAGGCCATGTTGTTGCTAAATTTCAAAAATGACTCGAATAAAATCACGTGCAGGCCAATTTGAAAATTTTACTATTATATTTACATAATTAATTTGATTTATAAACAATATTTTAACATAAACCTAAAAAAAAATAAGAATACATATTCTTTTCAAATTTAAATTTATATAACAATATTATTTATTTAATATCTATTAAAATAATATATTATTTAAGAAAAATATTTAATATTCATTAAAAAATAAATCGATAAATTAGTGAATAAATGAGTTACATCGGTCTAAAACCGTTCAAATTGATGAAATTAGTGAAAACATTGGTTAAATCGATCAAAATTTTTTCAAATAATTGAAATTAGTGAGAAAAATGGATGCAACCGGTACATAAACGGGTTAGATCTGTAATAAATATTTAAAATCGATGAGATTAATTTTAAAAATGATCAAATCGATAAAAAAAAAGATTAAATCAATCAAAACAATTTAGATGGATGAAATTAATGAAAAATTGATTAAATTAGTGAAAACAATTGATGCTGATGGTGAATAATTAAGTTTAATTGGTAAAAAAATGGTTTAAATCGATGAAAATTAGTGGAAAAATGAAAGAAAACGGTGAAAAAGGCTAAATCGGTCAAAAATAATTTAAATCATCGAAATAAGTTAAAAGACGTGTTAGATCGATCAAAGCGGTATAAATTGATGAAACTAGTGCAAAAATCGTTGTAAGCTGTGAATAAATAAGTTAAATCGGTCGTAAACGGTTTAAATCGATGAAATTCATGAAAGTGGTGAAAAAATAGGCTAAATCAGGCAAAATCAATTTCAATCGATAAAATAAGTGAAAAAATTGGTTAAATCGGCCAAGTATCATTCAAATCGATTAAATTAGTTAAAGAATTGATTCAGATGATAAAGAAATGAGTTAACTCGGTCAAAAATAGTTTAAATCCATGAAATTAGTGGAAAAATGAGCGGAAACGGTGAAAAATGGACTTAGTCGGTTAAAAACAATGTAAATATTTGAAATTAGTGAAAAAATGAGTAAAATTGGTTAAAAACCGTTCGAATCGATGGAATTGATAAAAAATCGATTCAAACGGTGATGAAATGAATTAAATCGGTCAAAAATGGTTTAAATCGAATAAATTACTATAAAAATGGTGAAAACATTAAAAAAAGGGCTAAATCGGTCAAAAATAATTTAAATCATTGAAATAAGTGAATAAATTGATTAAATCGGTCAAAAAGCGTTCAAATCGATGAAATTGATGAAAAAATCGATGCCAACGGTGAATGGGGGTAGGTCTTTTAATTTTGGTTTAAATTCTAATTATTTCTAATTTATTATTTTATTAAATATTAAATATGTTATTATTATATAAATTTTAGATTTGAAATGAATATGTTTCTTAATTTTTCTTTAAATTTATGTTTAAATATTATTTAATTAATTAATGTTATTTATAAATCAAATTATTTATGTAAATACAATAAGTAAAATCTCCAAAATTGGTCTGTACGAGGTCTTACTCGAGTAAATTTTGAAATTTGACAACATGGTATACTAAAATCGTCAATAAATTTAAAAATGTGGGGACTATTTTGGTAAGTTCAAATATTATAGAGTAAAATTGTCAGTCAACATAAGTAATGAGATCAATTTTGCAATAAGACTTAATTACTTGTGACTTCAAAACAGAGATTAAATTTATGGAGTACAATAAAATAGAGCACAGGTCACCCTTAAAAAATGAATGGTAGATTAGAAAATAAATATAATCCAACGATAATTAAAGGGGGACCTAATTAACACTTAGCAATAGTGGTACTAACCATAGAAAAACCCATAAGATTATTAAGAAAGAAATAAAGAATGAAAATGGAGAATGAAGATGAAGATGAAGATGGAGATGGAAACAGTGTGAATTAGTTAAGATCATGCGTAATGCATATTAAATATAATTGACAAGTGACAATTTATCATGAATGAAACACTAAATGGTATACATGAATTGTTACTAAAGTGTTACTTTTACAAAAGTTATTATCCAAAAAGTAATTGTTTTGTAATTAAATTTTATCAGAATTAATTATTGCCAAAATTTAATTTTAGTAAAATTAATTCTCATATAATTGATTTTCGAATCGTTAGGTCAAACTCACCCTGAACGGTATACACGAATTGCAAGTCAAGTCAATAACAAACTTCCAGGCTTCCAGCTAGAATTGCATGTCAAGTCCATCGTGGGTGGTCCTATCTAGGTGGAAAATCAAATAAAACTAATTGATATTCGGTTTGAACTTGTCCAGTAAAAATCGTTTGAGCTCGGTTCAATATATAAATCAAAGAAATTTAAATAAAATTTCTAGTTTAATAATTTTTGAAGCTTCGTTCGAGCTCAACTCGATAAACTAAAATTTGAAAAATCATATACAAAAATATCAAAAACACAACTTGGAAATGTTTCGGTAAGAAATCAAAACTAAACTCAAACACAATTTCAGACTCAATACTTAATTCAAACCAAACTAGAACAATGTGATATTTGATATTACACTTCTCGTTTACGCTTCTAGATCTAGCTATTTCAAAATTCTCTTACTATCTTATTCGATCACAAAATAAATTTACGGTATTTGTCAAATGAATATATAGAATTCAATCCAATCAAATCCGATCCAAATTTCCCTTATATGAAATATACAGTTGATCCTTAAAAAAAAAAAGAAGTCTCTTGACATTTCGTATGGGAACTTTGCTTTTGACATCAAGGTTTAGATTTTTTATTTGAAATACTGGAAGTTATTATTATTACTATTGTTTTTTTTGTATGGATTGAATGTGTCCGAATTAATTAAAATTTATTATGAAGTTAAATATTAATAGGTATAATGAGGTTTTAAGATTTTTTTTTTTCGGTTGAAGCAAACAAATTTGAGATATAAAAAAAGACTACAATACTTTTTATCCTAATATATCAATATTTCATTAAACAATTTTGGCATGTCCGCATAAGAGCTAATTATGAGGGTTGCAAACTGCAGTGCTATTGTGCCTATTTGGTTAGATTTTGGTTTTAAAAAAATTGATAGGTGGTTACAAGGAAACTTTTAAAACCTCATTTACATTGAGTTTGATTGAATTTTAGTTTTTGAAAAAATTGAAACCTTATTTTGATTGATTTTGAATGTTGAAATAAAGTAAATAGTAAAAATCATGTTGAGAAGACTTAAAATGGTGCAAGCTATTGAGGTCGAGTCAGTAGCAAATATTTACTTTTAAGTCAATTCAAGTCAAGTTCAGTCCATCGTGACCTCGTGGGTTGTTGGTCCCAAGTGGTCAGATGAGGTCTAGAGGGGGGGGGGTGAATAGACCTCTGAAAATTTTTGAACTTAAAAACTTTTCAGTCTTCTGTCAGCAGACTAAGCTGATGAAGAACAGTAAGCAGACTAGTCTGATCGTGAACAAATCTTGAACAGACGACTGACCACTCTTCTTACAGTAACTTAGCTATTTTTCAACAAAACAGTTTTTCAAAGAGTATACTTGCAGCGGATTGTTTCAAAGTGTTTTTCACAAGTAAACTAAGTTCTAAAAGATTTTATCCCCAGTTTTCAAACTCCTTCTAAAATCTTTTGTTTGATTCAAAGTATTTAAAATGCAAACTTTTAAAATATGCAAGAAAACTTTAGATGCAAGATAACACAAAGAATTTTTATAGTGGTTATATGGATAAAAATCCTTTAGTCCACTCTTCCAGATCACACAGATTCTGGGTTATACTATAATCACTTAGATTACAATATTCCTCCACTTACACCTAAACAACTAATGAAAAGGCTGTAAGCTCACAATAGAAATTCACAAAGAAAACCTATCCTCTAAAGTAGAATCACTCACAAAGACGGATTCTAACTTCGCACAACACTCAGCTATTACAAAATCACTCAGATAATGTTTTTCTGATTTCTTCAACTGGGTTTCTGTCAACAGATGACTTCCACCAGACGAGTGAGCTGTTCGAGCTTTGAGACTTAGAGAAATTCTGCTTCAAAATTTCGATCTCTGATTGTTGTTGTGTGTTTTTGCTCGATTGAAATTCAGCTCTATTTATACATGGAAATGAAAATATGACCGTTGAAGGCAAGTCACAATTCAAATCCATTCTTCAGCTCTTTTGAAACGGCTCCCTGCAGCAATCCGTACTGTGTACAGTACCTTTCTGTCCATCGCATTAAATGCTGCATTAAATGCACTCTGCTGATCCGAGGATATCTTCAATCATTTACCATTACTACCCTTCTCTTTCAGCATTTATTACACTTAAGTGCATTTATTACCGTTGAACTGATCTTATGATCTCTTCCACTCTGCTGATCCAAGCAACCCTTCTGATAGATACTCTGCTGATCAAATACTGAACTAATCTGATTTGACTCGGCTGATGATCTACCCTTCTGTTCGCTGTTTCAGCAAGAGATCACTAGTCTTCTGGACTTTGAACTCTTCTGATATTATATTTACTTGTTCAAAGATCCTTCTAAGGGAACTAAGCTTCCATACTTAGCTGATTATGATGTTTTGGAAATCATCAAAACCTTCCCTTAAATTCTGACTTCTTTTCTCTTCATCTTCATCTTCATCCAACAATTTCCCCCTTTTTGATGATGACAAAACTCCAGCTAAGTACCTGTACCTAAACTAAAGTTTTGATCCTCAAAAATTTCTGAGATTGAAATAGTATGTTGGAGTCAAACTTGCATTTTTATAGATGGTTGAATTGATTACATATTACAAGTTTTGAAGAGTAAGAAATGCAAAAAAAATTACAAGGATTTTAAGATAAATAGATCTAGTCTAAACTAGTCTTCTTCCTTCTTTTCTTCTTCATCTTCCTTGTCTTCTTTTCCAGATTCTTCATCAGATAATTTTGAAGCTTCAGCTTCCAATTCTTCAAAGAATCTTTTCTTCAACAGCTCTAACCTCTTTTTCTTGACATCTGGATCAAGCTGTTCTTCAGCTGAATCTTTAGCAGCAGCTAGTTCTTTATCAGTCTTGGCTTTTGCTTCAGATTCTTCAGCTTGTTCTTCTTCTGTGATCTTCTCATCTGTTGGTCTGCTTGTTTCTTCCAAAAGTTTATCAGTCTCACCAGCAGATTCTTCCAACACTTCAGTTGCTTCAGCTTGGTTGTCTTCTTCCTCTTCAACAGGTATTCTGACTTTTTCATAGGAAGTTCCAACTTTCTTCTGTCCAAATATCCTCTCTTCCCCCTTTTTGTCATCATCAGCAGGGTTGATTGGATATTGAGGCAATGCAGGTGTAATCTGAAGCGAATCACAGAGAAGCTTGATGTTCTCTTCCATAGCATTTATTTGAGCTTGTTGATTGAGTTGATTGGCTTTAAAATCTCTTATTTCCTTGAGCAGATCTTCTCCTTGTTCACCCAATTGAATTTGAGTTCCCAAGATCCAATTTGATGAAGCAGTGAAGTCTTTCATCATATTTCCCATGACTTCATCTTCTGCTTGGAGTGCCAATTCAACTGTTTGTTCAATCTTTTTCCAACCTTCAGCAGTGCTCTGAGTCCGTCTTCTAAGTATATCCATGTCTTGACAGATGGATTTAACATTGTGAGCAGTATCTTCTATTAGATCAGTTGGAACAGCAGCAGCTTTCTGAGTTGGTTGATGAACAGCAGCTAACACATCTGCCTTTAATTCTTCCTTCATATTCTTCAAAGATTTGGTGATCATTTGTTGGATGGAGTCCAACAGATTTGACTGAATATTTTGAGAAGTTGAAGGCATATCAGTTGTAGCAGCAGGTGTTTCTTTGATAAGTTGCTCTGATGGTTGAGTCGTTTGTGCAAGAGACTGATCTGCTGGATCACCAGCATGGCTTGGAGTGCTTTCCTTCTCCTTAGCTTGATCATCTCCCTTATCAGCAACTTCTTCTAAGGTCTTACTTTGATCAGCATGATCAGATAAGTTCTCTGTTTCTTTAATAGATTTGTCTTGTTCAGTGGACTTATCTTGTTCCTCTCCTTGATCAGCAGCAGGGGCCTTGACCTTTTTCACCTCTTTCATGGTGTGGACTTTACCAGCCTCATCTAAGGCAGTCCTGTGAGTAATCCATGTCAAGTTATCAATTGCAGCAAATGGAGACACTGGATTCTCAGGAAGGTCTTCATATGGTCTTATAGATGGACCAAGTACTATCTGTTTAAGACTAGGGAGGGGAATCAGTGAGCTTGGTTGGCCCTCCAACTTTCTAGTCTTCTTTGCCCAAATTCTCATAGTCTGGGAAATAGCCAGTCTGATAGATCGTTCCTTTAAATCTTCATTTTCAGCGTAGTCTTCTGGAACAGAATCATAGATCTTCTTGGCTTCAGCCTTGACAACCTTGCTGATCATCAGCCTAAGCTTGTCTAAGAAGAACTCTGAGTCAAGTGCTTGAGTTATTGATCCTGTTTCAAGCCACTTGAGAACCCAAGCTTCTTCATCATTGAAGGCTTTCCAGCTAGTGATCTGTGCCTTGCTTTTTGTCAACCGATAATCCCTCCATCTGTTGTAACGAATCTTCTCTGTGTTAAACATTGTCAGACGAGTGATTTTGGTGTTTTCAACGTCCAATCTTTCAATAAACTCATCAAAGGCTTCTGGATTGTCCCTCACAATCTCCAGAGCTAGTTTTACCTCTGATCGTTTCTTGGACTTGATTTTAGGAGCAGGCACTGAGGGTATGGGCTTGTTTGGGTCTCTTGGTTCCCCAATTCTTATTCCTCCAGCTTGCCTTGGACCATAAGCGTCCTTGGTGCTGGCTTCTATTGCTGCAGCTAACTCAGCTGCCTCAATAGCATCCCTTTCTGCTTGAGTGAGCTTGCTGGCTTCCTCTTCCAGCTTTTTAAGCTCAAGATTCTTCAATCTATCCTCCTCAGCTTTCTCAGCAGCTTTCCTCTGCTTCTCAGCATCATCTTTCTTCTTTTGTTCAGCAGCAGAAATATAAGGGAGTACTATCTTCCCTGTCCTTAGCTTCCTAGCTTCAGGACTTTCAATTACTTGGATTGGAGTGGCAGCAACAGGAGCAGGATGTATAAGAGGTATATTCCCTTCACTTGTAGTGCCAGTCTGCTGCTCAGCTGATTCTTCAGCAGACTCTCCAGTCTTTTCAACAACAGCCTCTCCAGCAGGCTCTTGAACTTTTTCAACAGCAGCCTCGGTTGTAAATTCTTTAATAACGAGTGGCCTTTCAGCTTCAGTTGTTGTTTCCCTTACAGTTTCAATAGGCATTTCAGAGAAATTAACCATTCTCTTGGCCTTTGACTTAGGAATTCTCTTGGTAGGACGTTTGGCAGTAGGAGGTCCCCTTGCCTCACTCCTAGTCCTCAATCTCTTCAACCTTTGAAGAGGAACTTCTTCATCTGATTCAGTCCTCTCAGGAGAAGAACCAGCTTTCATCTGTTCTACCTCCTTGGTAAAGTCTTCAATTACATTTTCTGAGACTTCAACATTAGGTTGTGCTGAAACAGTCTCAACAGCAGACTGTACTGTTGGTTCAGCAGATTGGCTAGTCTGACCCTCCTTCTTGCTTTTCTTAGAAGGGGTCTTCTTAGACTTGGCAGCAGCCTTTCTTTTCGGAGCAGCCACTATCTGTCTCACTGGTTCGTAGAGTTTGAATTCTTTGCTCCCATGAGTTTGCTTTCCACCACCCATAGGGCATTGTAGTGAAGCAAACAGATTACTGAGTAAAATGGCATGTGAAAGCCTCTTATCACTCAGAAGCTCGTAAACATGAGCAGCCCAGTTGATCTTCAAACCATAATAGATACACACCATTGTGTAGTATCTTCTCCTTGGTAACCCATCCAGTGAACTTGTACTGCAGTCCAGTACTTTGGCTATAATATCAGCAAATCTCTGATATTCATCCTTCAGCTGAGTCTTCATCAGAGACCCAGTCATCTCTTCTCCTTCCTTCGCACAAATGCTCAAGAACTCTTCTTCTTTCTCAGACCCCAGGTCTGATACATCTCCTCCCTCATTTGTAAGCTTATAAATTTCACTAAGAACAGCAGCAGATACAGCAATCTTCTTACCACCGATGACAGCAGTCATGACGGTTTCATCATCATTGAACTTCCTGGTAGTGTAGAAGTGATATACATCTTCCAGGTAGACTCTTTCTTCATGTGCTTCCAAAACAGGGACCAAAGATGCCTCCTTGATCTTTTCCATGAGTGTGCGCATCAAATTAGTACCCGAAAAGTGGAATTTGCTGTAACTTAAGTATCTTCCTTCAATAACCTTGTCCATTTCTGGGATTAGTGAGTAGATTCTGCAAAAGAACAGTGAACTTTCGAAGCAAAAGGGTTTGAAAGTTAGAGAGTTTGAGAGTTTGTGAGTGCGTAAGACGACTATGCTGTTTAGATCGGATTTTATAGGTTTCCTTCAGGTTAGGTTTCCGTGATTTATCAGAACCGTTGATCTAATCTGACAGTTTTTAATCGTGCGGATGAGAGTCGCGGATTTCAATTTTATTATTTTATTGTCAGATGGGCGGGAAACTCTATCGACACTAATCTGTTACTTATAAAAGCGCGTTTCTAAGAATACGTTTTATAACCATGCTTATATAGGATATCAGATGAGTAGAGTTTAACTTATCTGACAGACGAGTGATCTGTTATCTGTTATTACTAGAGAATGCCAATAGCTAGTAATCTTCCTCTGCTGTTTGTCAATCCAGCAAGATAAAATAATCTTCAATCTTCAAGAATTAAGAACAGATCTTCATGATAACTTAACTTCAACTAACTGTCATTAACTGATTTCATCTTTAGAACAGAAGTACCGCTAGTCTTACACGTTCCCCCTGTCTTTAAGAATTCATAAGTTAACTAGTCTGTTGAAAGTTAATCCTTGAATAGAATAACTGATGACTATGCTGTTGAACTCCAGTCTTTTGATGAGTTCCCCCTTAGCTTATGCATCCAAATTAAGTAGTCCTAGTTCAGCTCTTAAAGTTGAAAACCTTGCTTCACTTAGAGGTTTAGTGAAGATATCAGCAATTTGATTATCAGTATGAACATACTCAATCACAACATTGCCTTTTTCCACATGATCTCTAATGAAATGATGTTTGATCTCAATATGCTTAGTCCTTGAATGACTTGTAGTGTTCTGAGTAAGTGAAATTGCACTTGTATTATCACAGTAGATTGGTATTCCACTGATCTTTATGTTGTAGTCTTCTAGTTGATGTTTCAACCAAAGTATCTGTGCACAGCAAGCTCCAGCAGCTATATATTCAGCTTCAGCAGTAGATATAGAAACTGAAGTTTGTTTCTTACTCATCCATGAGATCAGACGACTGCCTAAAAACTGACAGGCACCTGTTGTGCTTTTTCTGTCAATCTTGCAGCCAGCAAGGTCTGAATCTGAATAACCAATAAGCTCAAATCCAGATTCTCTAGGATACCACAATCCCAATTCTTGAGTGCCTTTAACACATTTCAATATTCTCTTGGCAGCTAAGAGATGAGATTCCTTGGGGTTTGATTGAAATCTTGCACATACTCCAACTGAGTACATTATATCAGGTCTGCTTGCTGTTAGATACAACAGTGAACCAATAATGCCTCTGTATTTGGTGATGTCTACTGATTTGCCATCTTCATCTTTATCCAAACGAAGACTTGTAGACATAGGAATTGTAGCAGTAGAGCTAGTTTCCATACCAAATTTCTTGAACAGATCTCTTGTGTATTTTGCTTGGCTGATGAATATTCCATCAGGCAACTGTCTAACTTGCAATCCAAGAAAATAATTAAGTTCACCCATCATGCTCATTTCAAACTTATTCTGCATCAGCTTGGAGAACTTATCACACATCAGTTGGTTAGTTGAACCAAAAATAATATCGTCCACATATATTTGCACAAGTAATATATGATTTTCCCATTCAATTGTAAACAGGGTCTTATCTACTTTACCTTTTCGAAATCCTTTAATTAAAAGAAAATCAGATAAAGTATCATACCATGCTCTTGGAGCCTGTTTCAGTCCATAGAGAGCTTTTTTTCAGACGATATACTTTGTCCTCTTCTTGATAGACTTCAAATCCAGGAGGTTGCTCAACATACACTTCTTCTTGCAATTCTCCATTAAGAAAAGCAGACTTCACATCCATCTGATAGACAGTGAAGTTCTTGTGAGCAGCATAGGCTAGAAACAGTCTGATTGCTTCAAGTCTTGCTACTGGTGCAAAAGTTTCATCAAAGTCAATTCCTTCTTCTTGACAATAACCTTTGGCCACTAGTCTTGCTTTGTTTCTGGTGACCACACCATCTTCATTCATCTTATTTCTGAATACCCACTTAGTGCCAATTACTCTTTGATGACTTGGTCTAGGAACTAAGTACCAGACTTCATTCCTTTCAAACTGATTCAGCTCTTCTTGCATAGCTTCTATCCAGAAGGAATCATTGAGAGCTTCTTCAATTTGCTTAGGCTCTATTTGAGATAGAAATGTGACAAACATAGCATCTTGTGCAGCAGCTCTTCTTGTTTTCACTCTATCTAATGGATCACCAATCACCAACTCTGGTGGGTGATTTCTGAGCCATCTGAGATCAGGTTGCAAATCAGGATGTTGTCCTTTGTCTTGATCTTGCAACACTACTGTTGGAGATACAGTAGTAGACTGTTGAACATTTGCCGTCTGTTGAACAGTCTCTGGTCTATCAGCTGTTTGCAACTCGTCTGTTAGACAATCAGTACTGTGATTTTGAACAGCACTTGAGTTAGCAGCTGAACTTAGATTAGGTAGTATGATGGGAACATATTCTTCATTTCTTCCAATGTCCAATTTCTGTAAATCAGTAGACAGATCTTGATTAACACTTTGATTCTTTTCAGAAGATTGACTTGGCTCATCAAATACTACATGGATAGATTCTTCTATTAGTAATGTTCTTTTGTTAAAAACTCTGTAGGCCTTACTAACAGTTGAGTATCCTACAAAAACAGCTTCATCAGCCTTTTCTGCAAATGCAGTAAGGTGATTTTTCCCATTATTCAATACAAAACATTTACAACCAAAAATCTTAAAGTAATGAATGTTTGGTTTTCTGTTGTTCCAAACTTCATATGGAGTCTTGTTCTGATTTTTGTTGATCATACATCTGTTTTGGGTAAAACATGCTGTATTTGTTGCTTCTGCCCAAAATCTTTGAGGCAGCTTAGCTTCAGCTATCATGGTTCTGACAGCTTCTTTTAGTGTTCTGTTTCTCCTTTCAGCAACACCATTCTGTTGAGGGGTTCGAGCAGCTGAATACTCATGATGTATTCCTTTGATATTACAATACTCTTCAACAGTAGAGTTTGTAAACTCTGTCCCTCTATCTGATCTGATCTTCAATATTTTGATACTCTTCTCATTCTGGATCAGTTCCATCAGATTTGTAAGATGTTCCTTGGTTTCACTTTTCTTTTTCATGAAAATCACCCAAGTATATCTTGAATAGTCATCCACAACAGCTAGGCAGTATTTCTTTCCACCATTGCTGACTGGATCAATGGGTCCAAATAAGTCCATATGTAACAGCTCCAATATTCTTCCAGAAGATTGGTGCTTCTTTCCTTTGAATGATGACTTGATTTGTTTACCCTTCTGACATGCATCACAAAGCTTGTCTTTGCTCATGACAGCTTTTGGAATCCCTTCTACCAGATCATTTTTGATTAATCTGTTTATGGTCTTGAAGTTTAAATGATTCATTCTCTTGTGCCACAGCCAACTAACTTCACTTGGTGCAGATGCCACCAAACAAATACTTGAATTCTTATCAGCAGAATTCCAGTCGACTATGTAGACATTCCCTTGTCGTCTTCCAGATAAAATTACCTTCTTTGTACCTATCTGTTCAACATAGCACTTATCTGTTGAGAAGATGACTGAATATCCTTTGTCACAAAATTGACTTATGCTCAGCAGATTGTATTTAAGGCCTTTAACATATGAGACGTCAGATATCTCTATGTTTCCTCTGATCAATTTCCCTTTAGCTTTAATCTTGCCTTCTTTGCTGTCTCCAAATGTAACACTTGGACCATCCACAGCAACTGCATCAGTCAGCTCATGTATGTTTCCACACATGTGTCTTGAACATCCACTGTCCAAGTACCAAATCTTCTCTACTTACTCCTACTCCTAATCCTAACCTACAAAACAAAATAAAATTGTTTTAGGTACCCTTATTGAGAGGGTCCTGAAGGATTAGTTTCACCTTTGACAACCCAAGATGTTGATGTCTTAGGCTTCTTAGGTTTCTGAGTTTTGACAGGAGCATGAACAGTTTCATTTTTATCATAATTATCAGATAAGTCATGTTGATGATCAGTATGATATGAATAATGTTCATAAGCAGGGTAAGGTGCATGATATGCAGGATATGCATGCATTGGATGAGCAGGATAAGGTGCATAGTAACCTGGAAATTGAGGTGCATGATACATAGGATGATATGCAGCAGGTTGCACATAATATGATTCATTTCCATACCAAGCATTTTGATTTTTCTTGTTCTTATGCTTCTTTGGTTTACTAGATGCTTGCTCAACTTGTTTAGACTTAGCTTTACCAACAGACTGGTTCAATTTGGCTTTATCAGCAGACTTCTTAGGACTCTGCTGTTTGGTCTTACTAGTCTGATTTCCTATACTAGGCTCTTTGCTCTTTTTAGCCTTAGGAGATTTCTTCTCCTTTACCACTTTCTCAGTTGAGGTAGGTCTAGCAGTTTGAACATACAGAATGACCTTACTATTGTCAGCAGAAATGAATTTTTCAGTATGGTTCAACTTTAGTTTATCCTTTTCTAAAGGTGTCTCCTGTTTACTAGATGTATGCATGGATGCAACAGTTGACTTATCATGGGACTCAATAATTTTCTCAAGTTCCATGATTTTTCCTTTATAAACCTCACATTCAGCTTTCAGAGACTCATGTTCTTGCTCAAGCTGTTTATATTCAGCTGATTCCCTTGGCTTTTCAGCTAAGAGTTTCAGTGAACTGTTTTGCTCTTTTAGCAGGATCATCTCTTCCTTAAGCTTTTTATATGCTTCAGCAATACCAGTATTGTTAAGCATCATTTGTTCAAATGAATTAAATAATTCATCATTAGCAGGAGTTACCTCATCCTCAGAGTCATCAGAGTCCTTTGCCATCAGGCACAGGAGAGCAGGTTTTTCTTCATCAGAAGATTCTTCATCAGACGAGTCTGAATCTGAATCAGATGAGTAGACAGCAGCAAGCTTTTCTGCTTCAGCCATCATTGCTTTTCCTCTCTGATGCTTTCTTTCTTTTCTTACTTTCTTCTCCTCTTCAGTGTACTTTTCTGCTTTTGGATATGGGCAGTCTTTGATGAAGTGTCCCAATTTCCTGCAGTTGTAACACATTAGTTTTGATTTATAATCATCTTTATCTTGAGAAGAAAAGTTAGGTTTAGAAGTAGAAGCATTGTTGTATTTGTTCTTCATTTTTCTTTTGTAGAACTTCTTAAAGTTGTTTATCAACAGTGCAACATCTCCAGCAGTGTACTCCTTTTTGTTGAGTAGAGTGGCTTCATCAGATGAGTCCACTTCTTTGCTTTTCTGCGCTGGTCTTCTGGTGTTTTCAGCAGCAACAAGTGCAGCTGTGGGTCCTGAAGTTGAGGTTTCTTCAATTCCCATTCTAGGCAGTTTATACTCGAATGCCTTGAGTACAGAAAACAGCTCAGTAAGAGAGATTTTTCCCAAATCCCTTGATTCTTCCATTGCTGTAACTTTCATGTTGAACTTTGGGGGTAGGGCCTTTAGTACTCTGACGGTGATCTCCTTGTCAGTGAAGGTTTTTCCCAACTTTAAAACTTCATTCAGAGTTCTGGTAAATCTGGTATCCATCTGATCAATGGTTTCTCCAGACTTCATCTTGAAGTTGTCAAGTTTTTCCAAGGCAACAGTGAGCTGATGCTCTTTGATGGCGTCGTTTCCTTCACTCATGTCACGAACCTTGTCCCACATCTCCTTTGCAGTTTTGCAATGTTTGACTTTGTCAAATCGATCATTATCCAGGGCTTTGGTCATGATGAAACGGCCAACTTTATCCAGATTGAACAGCTTTATTTCTTCGGCTGTCATCTCTGTCAGATCTTTTTCCACCACCAGTTCAGCTTCATCAACTATAATGGTCTTGGTGAATTTGAATGGACCTTTAATGATACATGTGTACATGTTGTCATTATAGGCTGCTAGAAAGATTTCCATTCTAATCTTCCAGTCTTCAAAGGACATACCAGCAATGTGGGGAACATGACTGATACAATCCATTTTTCAAAAAGTTTTGATTTTTCAAAAAGATGCTCTTTTGAAAAAGTTTTGAAAACCTTTGAAAAACACTCGGATCAAGCTCGTTGATCAGGCAGCTGATTCTAATGAACCACCTGCTCTGATACCACTTGTTGGTCCCAAGTGGTCAGATGAGGTCTAGAGGGGGGGGGGGTGAATAGACCTCTGAAAATTTTTGAACTTAAAAACTTTTCAGTCTTCTGTCAGCAGACTAAGCTGATGAAGAACAGTAAGCAGACTAGTCTGATCGTGAACAAATCTTGAACAGACGACTGACCACTCTTCTTACAGTAACTTAGCTATTTTTCAACAAAACAGTTTTTCAAAGAGTATACTTGCAGCGGATTGTTTCAAAGTGTTTTTCACAAGTAAACTAAGTTCTAAAAGATTTTATCCCCAGTTTTCAAACTCCTTCTAAAATCTTTTGTTTGATTCAAAGTGTTTAAAATGCAAACTTTTAAAATATGCAAGAAAACTTTAGATGCAAGATAACACAAAGAATTTTTATAGTGGTTATATGGATAAAAATCCTTTAGTCCACTCTTCCAGATCACACAGATTCTGGGTTATACTATAATCACTTAGATTACAATATTCCTCCACTTACACCTAAACAACTAATGAAAAGGCTGTAAGCTCACAATAGGAATTCACAAAGAAAACCTATCCTCTAAAGTAGAATCACTCACAAAGACGGATTCTAACTTCGCACAACACTCAGCTATTACAAAATCACTCAGATAATGTTTTTCTGATTTCTTCAACTGGGTTTCTGTCAACAGATGACTTCCACCAGACGAGTGAGCTGTTCGAGCTTTGAGACTTAGAGAAATTCTGCTTCAAAATTTCGATCTCTGATTGTTGTTGTGTGTTTTTGCTCGATTGAAATTCAGCTCTATTTATACATGGAAATGAAAATATGACCGTTGAAGGCAAGTCACAATTCAAATCCATTCTTCAGCTCTTTTGAAACGGCTCCCTGCAGCAATCCGTACTGTGTACAGTACCTTTATGTCCATCGCATTAAATGCTGCATTAAATGCACTCTGCTGATCCGAGGATATCTTCAATCATTTACCATTACTACCCTTCTCTTTCAGCATTTATTACACTTAAGTGCATTTATTACCGTTGAACTGATCTTATGATCTCTTCCACTCTGCTGATCCAAGCAACCCTTCTGATAGATACTCTGCTGATCAAATACTGAACTAATCTGATTTGACTCGGCTGATGATCTACCCTTCTGTTCGCTGTTTCAGCAAGAGATCACTAGTCTTCTGGACTTTGAACTCTTCTGATATTATATTTACTTGTTCAAAGATCCTTCTAAGGGAACTAAGCTCCTAGTTCATTTGATTTGGAAGAATAAATTTTGAAAATTCTATTTCAAATTTGATTTGGAAGAATTTATTCAATTAAAAATTAATTATATTGCACTTATTTTTTGATTAAAAATTCTCTTACTATCTTATTCAATCACAAAATAAGTTTACAGTTTTTGTCAAATGAATTTATAGAATTCAACCAAACCTGATTCGAAAAAGAAATTACCCTTTAATTCTCTTGGCATTTCGTTTGGAAACTTTGCTTTTGACATTAGAGTTTAGGGCATGTTTTTTGGCATTTCCAAAAAAATCTACGTTTGGGAAATGCCAAACAAACATATTTTTTTATTTTCTGAAATAATTTTTTCATCTCTCAATTTTCTCAAACTGCTCTCTCAAAAGTCAAATAAACAATAATTTTCTTATCTCTAAACAAAACCTATACAGACTCTACTCTGATTTGACATAAAGTAACATATCTCTTACACAATTTGTCTCACATAACAAACATGATTTGACATAAAGTCTTACATCTTACACCTAAAACCTAACTCTTTCAAAAAACTACACATATTGTATTTTTCAAACCGCCCACTCAAAACTCAAACAAATAATAGTACGCAAATCGAGATTATTTCATAAACCTCCACTACTCTCTAAAATTATTTTCCCAAATACCAAACAAACATGCCCTTAGATTTTTTATTTGTAATACTGGAAGATATTTTTTTTTTTTAATGAATTGAATGCGTCTGAATTAATTTAAAATAATTAGGAATTTGAATATTCTATTTTTTAATTTTGTTAATCACAATTAATTCATCTATGTAATTAATCATTTCTATTTTCTTTAAATTAATAATAAAAACATGAATGCTTGATATACATGTTTTTAATAGGTTATAATTTATATTTAATTTATAATTGTAATAAATATTTATTACATAATTTTCTTATATATAGACCTAAAATTTACTTTCGCCTAGGCTAAAAAATATCTTGGAACGGGCCGGTTTGAATCACATTAATATCACATATATTTATTCTACATATTATTCATAATTAAAAAGAATAGTTCAGTGTATTTATGTTAGTCAAGTAATAATAGTGACTTCGAATAGAATTTAGTACAAAAAATCAACACAGAATTTGAGAATACTTAAAAAGATGCAAGCTATTGAGGTCAAGTCAATAGCAAACTTTCAATTCAAGTCAATTCCACTGTGGTTGGTCCTATCTAGGTGTAAAATCAAATTAAATTATTCGATACTTGATTTGACCTTATTCAACCAATAATTCGACTTATTATACAAATCAAACAAACTTAAACAAAATTTCTCATTTTATAACTTTTGAAGCTATGTTCAAGCTCAACTCGATAAAGTAAAATTTGAAAAACCAAATATCAAAATATCAAAAACACAACTTGAACACCTTTCATTAAGAAATCAAAATCAAACTCAAATACAATTTCAGACTCAATACTAAATTCATCCAACCATGTCTTTTTTTTATTTATTTTTTTATAATAATAGAATATCCAACCATTTTTAGAAGACTTAAAATGGTGCAAGCTATTGAGATCAAGTCAGTAGCAAACCTCCAACCATAATTGCAAGTCAAGTTCAGTCCATCGTGGCCTCGTGGGTGGTCCTATTTAGGCGTAGAATTAAATTAAGTTATTCTATATTCGATTTGAACTTATCCAATCAATAATCGTTTGAGTTTGATTTATTATACAATTCAAACAAACTAAAATAAAATTTCACGTTTAATAACTTTTGAAGCTATGTTTCGTGCTCAACTAGATAAACTAAAATTTGAAAAATCAAATGTAAAAATATCAAAAACACAACTTGAACACCTTTCGTTAAGAAATCAAAATCAAACTCAAATACAATTTCAGACTCAATACTAAATTCATACTGAACTTGAACAATTTGACGTTTGATAATACTCTTCTCGTTTGTGCTCCTAGTTCATCCTATATCATAATACTTAATAAATTTTCAAAATTCTATTTCAAATTTGATTTGGAAGAATTTATCCAATTAAAAATCAATTATATTGCACTTATTTTGTGATTAAAAATTCTTTTACCATCTTATTCAATCACAAAATAAGTTTACGTTTTCTGTCAAACGAATTTATAGAATTCAACCAAACATGATTTGAAAAGGAAATTACCCTTTAATTCTCTCGGCATTTCGTTTGGGAACTGCTTTTGACATCAAGGTTTAGGGCATGTTTTTTGGAATTTTCCAAGAAAATTTTACGCTTGGGAAATGCCAAACAAACATGTTTTCTATTTTCTGAAATAAATTTTTCATCTCTCAATTTTTCAAAAATAAACAACAGTTTTCTTATCTCTAAACAAAACCTATACAAAATCTTACACATCTACTTTATCTCTTACACACAATTTATCTCACATAACAAACATGATTTGGCATAAAATCTTACACATCTTAAACCTACAACATAACTCTTCCAAAAAAACAACACATACTTTATTTTTCAAACCACCCACTCAAAACTCAAATAAACAACAATACGCAAATCGAGATTATTTCACAATCCTTCACTACTCTCCGAAACTACTTTTTCAAACACCAAACAAACATGCCTTTAGAATTTTTATTTGAAATACTGAAAGTTATTATTTATTTTTTTATGAATTGAATGCGTCTGAATTAATTTAAAATAATTACGAAAATACCTAGGGCCAGCCAGGTGTGAGTACATTCATATCACATATATTTATTCTATATATTATTCATAATTAAATGAATAGTTCAGTGTATTATTTTAGTCAAGTAAAATTTTAGTGACTTGCAATCGAATTTAGTACGATCTTAAAAAAAAAAAAAAAGAATTTAGTAAATAAAAACCGCTAAAGATCTCCTGTCTCGTTAGTGTGTACTACTGAGTATCTCATCCATAATAAATTGATGTGTCAAATTAATGAATGTGCATTACATAGGATTAATTCAACCCATCTTTTTCATTGTTTTCATCCAAATCCAATTAATTTTTTTTTTACCTATCTTATTCACCATTTCTTTTTCGAATATAATTAAACAGGTGATTTCCATTGTTATAACCACAAATATTGCGTTAGATTGTTTTGTTTCAAACTTTAAAGACAAAAATCTCAATGAACTTTTAGATTTTACATTTACCGATTTCTTCTAATAACATCAATTCATATAGCAAAATTTGAGTTCGGTTTATTATACAAATTAAACAAATTTAAACAAAATTTCTCGTTTAATAACTTTTGAAGCTATGTTTCGAGCTCAACTCGATAAACTAAAATTTGAAAAATCAAATGTAAAAATATCAAAAACACAACTCGAACACGCTTCATTAAGAAATCAAAACCAAACTAAAATACAATTTCAGACTCAATACTAAATTCAAACTAAACTTTAATAATTTGACGTTTGATAATACTCTTCCCGCTTATGCTCCTAGTTCTACCTATATCATAATACTGAATAAATTTTCAAAATTCTATTTAAAATTTGATTTGGAAGTATTTATTCAATCAAAAGTTAATTGCACTTATTTTGTGATTAGAAATTCTCCTACTATCTTATTTAATCACAAAATAAGTTTATGATTTTTTTCAAATGAATTTATAGAATTCAACCAAACCTTATTCGAAAAGGAAATGACCCTTTAATTCTCTTGGCATTTGTTTTGGGAGCTTTGCTTTTAACATCAAGGTTTAGGGAATGTTTGTTTGGCATTTCCCAAAAATATTTAACGTTTGGGAAATGCCGAATAAACATGGTTTTTATATTCTGAAGTAAATTTTCCATATCTCATTTTTCTTAAACTATTGTCTCAAAAGTCAAATAAACAACAATTTTGTAATATCTAAACAAAACATATACAAACTCTACTCTGATTTGACATAAAGTAACATATTTCTTACACAATTTGTCTCACATAACAAACATAATTTGACATAAAGTCTTACATCTTACACCTAAAACCTAACTTTTTCAAAAAAACTACACATACTGTATTTTTCAAACCGCCCACTCAAAACTCAAACAAATAATAGTACGCAAATCGAGATTATTTCATAAACCTCAACTACTCTCTAAAACCACTTTCCCAAATATCAAACAAACATGCCCTTATATTTTTTATTTGAAATACCGGAAGTTATTATTATTTTTTTTTAATGAATTGAATGCGTCTGAATTAATTTAAAATAATTAGGAAGTTACATATTCTATTTTTTAATTTTGTTAATCACAATTAATTCATCTATGTAATTAATCATTTCTATTTTCTTTAAATTAATCATAAAAACATGAATGCTTGATATACATATTTTTAATAGGTTATAATTTATATTTAATTTTTATTTGAAGCAAACAAATTTGAGATATAAAAAAAGACTACAATATTTCATTAAACAATTTTGGCATGTCCGCATAACAGCTAATTATGAGGGTTGCAGATTGTGCCTATATTTTTGGTTTAAAAAAAAAAAAATTTGATATAGGCGGTTACAAATGAAACTTTTAAAATCTAATTATATTAAGTTTGATTGAATTTTATTTTTTGAAAAAATTGAAACCTCATTTTGATTGATTTTGGATGTTAAAAGTTGAAGATAAAAAGTAAATATTAAATATCAAATCAATGTCTTTTATAGAAAAAAAATAGGTGAAATATATCAAATTATTTGTATTTTATAAATTTAAAGGTTATTGTACTTAAATATATATATATATATATATATATATATATATATATATATATATATATATATATATATATTGATCTTACGCGTTTTCGTGTGATCGGAATATGCGGGGTAATGTGCTAATCGAACATAAAATAATGCAAATAAATGGAGAAAGATCAATAGTATTTATTTTCAATCGGTTCGAATACAAAATACAAGTAGGATGAGTCCTATCCGAGCATTATTGGATGCCGTACAAGCTAGAGGGCGGAATACATATCGTGCTAACTATCACTATAATCCCAGGTTTGTCCGAGCTGATGCCTTGAAGGAAGTGCACCTGAGAAGTTGTGTCAATGCCATAAATGCTTGTGGTATTTATAGCTGAAAATGGGGAACAGGGTAATCCTCCTACAGACAAGCATTTCTCGGCCCATAGGCCTTGGCCTTGAGCTCGGCCCAATAGTAATTAGGAGCGTGGCTGGATCTTTGCACCATGGGCTCGGATTCGTGCTTCTGAGACCGGAATCTGTAGTGTTCGACCTCAGCTGGACAGCAGAGTTGCTGGATCCGAAATACCCCTCATCAATACTCCCCCACTTCTCGAGCGCAAAGTGAAACTCAAGTTCGAAGAAGTGTAGATTGCTTTTAACACTGAGCGAGATGAGCCATTTTTGAGATAAGTTTTGGATATGCCTCGTTAAAAACCTGACTCGGAAAAACCCTTTGGGATAAAAACCGAGCTAGGGAAAAAGAGTGCATATTCAAAAACTATTCTTTGTTCTGGTCTTGATATTTCCTTTGTTGTACATGACTTGCAATGGACTTTCTGAGTAGGATCTTTTACTAGGATTTTCCATGGCGACTTACACGATTTTCAACAATATTTGTTCGTTCCTTTGGTCGATCTGCGAAACTTTCATCCAATAGAGGGGTCTTCATATATGCTTGGCCTTTAACTCATAAATTCGGGAACTATAGGGGTCACAAACGCAATTATTAGAAACATAGTTTTGAATTCCAGCTGCGGGAGCTCAATCGTTGCGGTTACTCGGGGACCGATTTGCAATTTCCCATTTTGTCCTTATATATATACGTCGATCCCAAACGCTGATCCGCACAGAATCTGAGAAAACCCTAGATCGGAGCTTTCAGAGCGATATAAGATTTCTAAGCAAACTTTTCGAGCAACCTTCATTTTTCCAATATGTCTAGTGTCATAGATTTGAAAGGTAAGTCCGCGATGGTAGAAGGCCAGGAAAGCGGGGCAGAGGAGACGCATGTCGAGAATATCCGACCGCCTGTAGATGGAAATTCGAGCCCTAGTTCTGACTCCAATAGAGAGGAGGGAGGATCGGAAAATGATTCGGAGAATAACAGAGGAGATAAGTCTAGCGAGGCCACGGTCTCCGATCAGGGAGTCCAAGAAGGTGATGTTCTTCCTTTGGGGAAAAACGAGCAAATGAAGTATGGTATAGGGCCTGATGTTGTGGTAACGATTCTCAACTGGGAATAGCCCTCGACCAGTTCGAGGCTTAACATGACTCAGGATAGAGCGGACGCGACTGCTAGCTGCTACAAGGAAACAGATCGAGGACGTCTGGAGAGAGATTTTGGCAAATACTTAGGCGCTGGATAATCGATTGTTATTCCGACCTCCGATCAACGTGTCATCACTCCCCCCGAAGGGTGTCAAGCTTTTTATATCCACCAATTCCATTATGGTTTGCGTATTCCCTTTCCTCCTCTAATTCGCATTATCTTGGAGGCTTTTAAACTTGCTCCTTCGCAAATTCTGCCGAATTCAATCGCATTTATAACGGCGTTTTGCGTTCTCATGAAAGCCAAAGGAAAAAGGGCATCCTTTGCGAACTTCTGGCGAATTTTCCAAATAAGCTCGTCCACGGCCTCGAATGCTGGGTACGTGTACTTTTCTCAGAGGTCGAATATATCGATTCTATCGACCAACGTTAGCAGTAATTTGAAAGGATGGAAAAGCAATTTCTTCTTCGTCCGCGGCCCGGGTTCTCCGTCCTCTGCAGACAATCCCGACCCGACTCCTCACAGATGGCCGGGGGTGAGTTCGTGGATATACGGTAAACGTCGTCTCAGTGGGGAAATGGACGATGAGATCTCGGATGATTTCTTAGAAGCTCTTCGAACTGATCTTCACCAAACTCCTCTGATGACTCAGGAGGCAGTCCTGCGACTGGCGGAACTTAGCCATTGCACTTTCCCAGCTCCCGTGATCGATTTTGGAGAGGCTCGGGTCGAGCAGCAAAATAATCCGGCCGGTCAACCTGAAGGGGTCGATGGGGAGGTTCAAGCTGCTGCGGCTCCCTCGCCCTTAGGTGCGTTAATTCGATTATTTTTCTCAATTTATATTTTCTCGAGCGCACTAACTTTCTTCCGTTTTGCAGCCACTATCGTTGATAGATTCCGGACCTCTTTAGCCGGTTCGGTTGTTGCCTCTTTTTCGAAAGGTAACCAGGGTCGACCTCGCCGTCAGAAGAAATCCAAAGCTTCTAAGAAGACCGCGAAATCCGTTTCCGGGGTCGATACTACTTTGGCTTCAACTGCTATGATGGTTGTTCCCCAGCCTATCGTCGGGGGAACTTCTCGTCCTCAGGCGACGGTCGAAGGGACTTTCAATCCTCGAGCTCTGGGTCCTATTCGAACCGTTTTTCCAACTGGTTCCTCTGATCCTGATGAAGCGGGCTACAGCCGTTATACCCTGAAAGAGATTGATGCCCAGAAAATTCTGGGGGCCAGAATGGCTCGTAAGAGAACCAGCGACGCTCCCGAGTCGTCTAGGAGATTGAAGCCCTTTGGTCGAGGATCGGAGCCTATTTCGTGCCGGCCTGGCCGTTCCGAGCCAGACATGTCGGACTTTATTGAATACCATCTTCGAGGACCAAGGGCTGCAGGATTCCCGGAGGATGGGACAGTTGAATCCGATTTGGGCCCCGAGGGTGAGCATGCGGTAGACAAATCTCTTCGGATATTTATGTCTGGGAGATTCAGAGATGATAGTAATGCATTATTCAATAAGAACGACTTCGAGATCGGTGGTGACTATGCCCATGCTGCACAAAAGGTACTCGAACACTCAAACATGTTAGTTTTTCCTTTAACACTTCGAACCCTTAATAATATTCATCTCTTTTCCGTAGGCTGGAGACCTGTTCAACCATCAAGCCCATCGTTTGGCTATTTTAAGAGAAGAGTCCGAGATGGCCCAGAACGCCCTGCAATATTTCCTGGCTGAAGAGGCCATTAAGGCCAACCGGTTGAAGGATACTGAGGCCAAACTGTCCGAGGTCGAGAAGAAGCTCGAGGAGGTCAAGAGGGAGCTCGACGGGAAAAGGGCCCTCGAGGAAGAGATAGAGAAATTAAGATCCGAGCTTGAGCAAACTAAAGCAACTGCTGATCAATCCTATGATCGGGGATGATCCGAGGCCAGACTTCCTGCCATAAAGGAATTCTTGGGGTCCCCCATCCTAGACGCTCTGGTTCGATTGCGCTCGAGAGAGGTCAATCAAGCCTTCTTTTATAAGGCGGTCCATCAACTTCTCGCGGCCGGACAAATTCGAGGTGTCTTCGAGGATTACTTGGATTTCTTGAATCCTTACAAAAATGTTCATGGGAAAGATTACAAGTCTTCTTCTCTCCCCTCGAGTATGTCTGACCTCAAAGACCACGAGTTCTTTCCCCTTCTCTCCGAATTCGGGAAACCGATGCCCAACCCCGATGCGCTCGAAGCACAATCTGATGAAGAAGACGTAGACATAGAAGATGAATCCGCTGATCAGGGAGGGCAGAGCGCTCCTGGTTCCGAGCCTAATAAGTCGAATAAATCTACCGCAGATGACCAGAGTAAAGGAGGAAAGGAGAGTAGCTCGGGTAGTAGTGATGACGAGAGCTCGGAAGGAGAATCCGACGACGGAGAAGAGGACGAAGACGAGAGATCGAGTACTGATTCCTACGAACAAGGGTCTAGCCATCAATAGTTGTTCATGTAATAGGATTTCCCTTTTGAACATTTCTAACTGTAAATCTGCCCTATCGTTTGGGCTTTTCTCGTAATACAAATATTCAAACTTTCGTACTCTCTTTCGTACTATGTTTAATTTACTGCTTATATGATTATTTCCTTGAGTCTCATAACGTCATTCTTGCGTATTTGATTGCGTCATCGAATCTTTTCTTGAGAGTGATTATTACTCAATTATTATGCTTCCCCAGATGCCGCGCTTATAAATACTAAGGGTATTTTTCCTCAATCTGTGATAATATTTGATATAGCAATCGGAGCTTCCATGAAATAAACCCGACTTCGAGCTCCTATTGCCTTTACTTTGACCTTTAACGAATAAGTTTTCTTTCGATCTCGAATTGTGGGATATTGCTGATAATTCATCTCTTAGCCCAAGAATGGACAAGAGTTCGTGCATTTCCATACTTTCCTCTGTACCTTCTCCCAAATCAAATAATGGTAGAACTTCGAAGAGGGGGAAACGAGCTTTGAGTAAATCTCTAACTTTCGACAAGTCGAGCTTCCCCGAAGGAAGTAAACCTTCGACCATCGCCCTTTCTTCGTGCTTAAAGACCAAGGGTTCAATCAAGAAGGTCAAAAAGGTTTCTTTCAATGAGGACAACCTAGCACACGCATCTTTTAATGTTCGGTCTACCCATTTAGGGGTCGGAGAACCTTTACCGTTTCCAACCGGTGACTTATCTTCCCAGAAGTTTACGACTCATCTCGAAGTGGCACCACGCAAGACGACCAATTCGACCCTTCTGGGGGCCCATATCTCAGTTTCCGAGGCAACTCTATCAAAAGGCGAATATTCTTCGTTCTTGTTTCGGTCTGGATTGGATTTCCTTGTCCAGGTCTTTCTTGTTAATTTCCTTATTTGGTTCTCTAGCTTCCTCTGTTACTCACTTTCATACGTTTTCTTACATATTCTTACATATTCAGGCTAATGAAGACTTTTCCAAACTCCGTTCGTTGGCCCGGTGTGAGGTCGAAAAACAAAACGCTATTGCTCTTGAGCTAGCCGGGAAAAAGATCGAGCTGGACCGCGCTCTAGAAGCTAATAGATTCTTTAAGGAGAAGCTCTCTCAGGAGAGGGAAAGACTGAGCATAGAGTTAGGGAGATTCAGAGATACTTATGAACGAGAGAAGAAGAATTCCGAACTTCGTGAGAGGGAAGCTTATATTCGCGGGTACGCCGACCGTAGTGCCGAAGTTCGAAAAATCCTTTCCGAGAATAAACTTGTTTAGTTGTAATATTATTTTCTCTGTTGTAACATATCTTATCGATGAAATGTAATCTTTTTCGAGTGTAATTTTTTCCCAGAATAAATTCTGTTTTTTCTTTCCCTTTCTCTCTTTTTTTTTTTTTTTTTTTTTTTTTTTTTTTTGTAGAATCTGCGGCTACGGTTACTTTGGATTTAACCGTTACACCCCTACTCCTTGTTGCCAAACAGTCCCTAATTTTTCGGGAAATGGATTGGTCGCTCATTTAACGCTCGTATCACAGCCGTCGATCATATCGGATCTGGACCGTTGATGATTATTTTCCTTATCTATAAATTGCTCCACATTTACACTTATATTTTTACTCTTCTATAAATTCAGTCGTCGTAGATGTTTGGGTTTTCTCTTCTTTCGACCACTATGTTTCATATCACATCTCCAATAAAGCTGTTCGAGGTTCGAACTCGGACTCTCTTTTTTGACCTTCTTTGCTTTTCCGTAAGTTAAAAAGTTCCGACTAGGATATCGACAGGCGAAAAGGATTGCGACTAGGATACCGGCAGGCGACCTGCCTCTTTGGATTCATCCAATCTGAGAAGGGTTAGAATTCATGTATCCTGTCGCTCCACCCGGTCCGACAGTGGATCATCTTCCGGAGCAGCTGTTGAAGTTTCGAGCATCAGTTTCTTCAAGGAGAATGATGCTCGAGCACGAGTTTTAACTGGATATGCTTCCTCCTGTTGTTGACCGGGAAAGTGTTTTGGGGACCCAGCCGGGGCCGGTGGCAAGAATGCTGGAAAAATGCAGCCCCGCAGCTGGTTTTCGAGCTTAAGGCCGTGGACATCATTGTTCACGGTCGAAGATCTTGGATCTTTTATCCATTTCATTCGGTCACGGGTTCGAGTGCTGGTACGACTTTGCTATCAAGACGAGCGGTGCCTGGAAATACCTTCCCCTATTGGCTCGAAGATTTTTAGCTCTTTTGTAGCATTTGTAGTAGGATAGGAACATATGTAATTTTCCTTTTCAGAATCTTTTTAATGTATTTCAACTTGTGTATTTCGAGGACTCATCTGTAATTATTCGAACAACTCATAAATGGAAATACTTGGTTTAACCATTTTCTGCAGTTCCGTTTTCTGTCTCTATCTTATAAGATCCCATCCTCTGATATATTGATCTTTGAACTTGTAACTCAAAAATGCCTTGTAACTTCAAACGTAATATCAGATAACTTAACCCTGCTGATGCTTTTCTAAAATTGAATAACTATTTCCCATAGCTCGAAATGGTGTTTCTCGAGCCTTCATCCCATGACTGAGTAAAGAGAATGATAGAAGTTCGTTCGAAGATGAATAGATCTTGTTCTTTAAATAATTTTCAAGGATCGTCACCCATTTCTTTTGTTTTCAGAGCATTTTTAGCCCGAGGGTCTTAGCAGAGGCTTTCACCCTTTTGATAATTTCGATCTAAGGGGCATAGCAGAGGCTTTCACCCTTTGTCGTTTTCAGAGCATTTTTAGCCCGAGGGTCTTAGCAGAGGCTTTCACCCATTTGATAATTTCGATCTAAGGGGCATAGCAACGGCTTTCACCCTTAGTCGTTTTCAGAGCATTTTTAGCCCGAGGGTCTTAGCAGAGGCTTTCACCCATTTCATAATTTCGATCTAAGGGGCATAGCAACGGCTTTCACCCTTAGTCGTTTTCAGAGCATTTTTAGCCCGAGGGTCTTAGCAGAGGCTTTCACCCATTTCATAATTTCGATCTAAGGGGCATAACAACGGCTTTCACCCTTAGTCGTTTTCAGAGCATTTTTAGCCCGAGGGTCTTAGCAGAGGCTTTCATCTATTTCATAATTTCGATCTAAGGGGCATAGCAACGGCTTTCACCCTTAGTCGTTTTCAAAGCATTTTTAGCCCGAGGGTCTTAGCAGAGGCTTTCACCCTTTTTTTTTTTGATCCAAGGGGCATAACAACAGCTTTCACCCTTGGTCTGTCTTCGAGGGTCATAGCAACAGCTTTCACCCAATTAATAGTTGATGGAGATCGATAGAGATTGATAATAGAGATCCAGATCGCGCAGAATATGACGAATAAATTAGGAACTTTGGCGAAATGAACATTCAATAGACAGATAGCTTTAGTCGTAACAAGTGCTCCTTGAACATAATCTTCGTACATAAAGGATCAAAGACATAGAATCATGATGAGAAAATACTAAATAGCCTAGAATTCGACTACCCATCTTCATCTCCCGTAATATCTTCTCAAATTAACTGCGTTCCAAGCTCGAGGTAGGACCTCCCCATTAGGATGAGCAATTTTGTAAGATCCCTTCTTTCCGACCTCAACAACGACATACGGGCCATTCCAATTAGGTTGGAGTTTTCCAACATGCTTTGATACTTCCACTTTCTTGAGCACCAAGTCTCCCACCTTGAATGTTCGGATTCGAACGTTTCGATTGTAAGATTTTTCCATGCTGGCCTTGGTAGCTTGAAATTCTTTTTCCTGCGAATTGTGTTCCGTTATCAGATATCAAAACCCAAGGTATTCCAAACCTGCAGACGATGTTCTTCCACAAGAAATTAATAACTTGGAACTGAGTGATCTTGGTCAGGGCGGCGCATTCGACCCATTTGCTGAAATATTCAACTGCAACTAACACGTAATTCTTTCGGGCTCTCGCCGTAGGAAACGGCCCTACAATATCGATTCCCCATTTATCAAAAGGCCAGCAGATCGGAATGGAGTGCATTTGTTCCGCTGGTTGATGGATCAAGTTTGAATAGATCTGACAATGGTGGCATTTTTTGACATAATCAATAGAATCGGAGAGAAGAGTAGGCCAATAATATCCTGATCTCGAGCATTTAAGAGCTAATGCCGGAGCACCGCAATGACTTCCTGCTTCGCCTTCGTGAATCTCTTTTAGAATAGCGTAGTATTGAATTTCAGAGACGCATTTTAATAAGATTCCAGAAGAAGATCGTTTATAAAGTTGATTATCGATTAGAGCGAATGATGGAGCTCGGTATTTAATTCTTCGAGCTTCATTTGAGTCTTCTGGGAGATTTCCTTCTTTGAGATAGGCGAATAAAGGGTCGATCCAAGATGGCCTTGGCTCATCAATTTCCATGACATCGGCTGGTGGAGTCGTATCCAGTTCGATAGCAGATGCTTTTGACAGTAGCCATGTGATTACCCTTTCATTCTTCCCTTCAGCCAGGCCCGTGAATTTTGATAATATATCCGCCCACAAATTTTCTTCCCTCGGTATGGGTTGAATATCGAATTTTTCGAACTCAGAGATCAACTTCTTTGTTTTATTCAGGTATTTTATCATGTTGAACTCCCTGGCTTCGTAAGTGCCTTTCACCTGTCTATGAACAAGTTCAGAATCTGTTAAAACAACAATTGATTTTACCTTCGCCTTTATGGCCATTTCTAACCCAGCAATTAGGGCTTCATATTCCGCTTCGTTGTTCGTAACAATGAAGTCCAAAGTGATGGCATAACTCAAGTCTTCGCCGTTAGGTCCTTGAAAATGAATTCCCGCTCCTCCTCCTTCCCTGGTCGAGGAGCCATCAACGTGCATCAACCAGACCTGAGCTTTGCCTTTCTCGACCACACTTATTTCAGAAGTTGGTACTTCTTCTCCGTTTGACAGGGCCGTTGATTCGACTACAAAGTCAGCTAATACTTGGGCTTTTATTTGGACTCGTGGTTGATACTCGATCTCAAACTGTCCCAGCTCAACTGCCCATTTTATCAGTCTGCCAGATGCCTCTGGTTTTGATAAGACCTGCCTCAAGGGCTGGTTTGTTAAAACAATGATTTTGTATGTTTGGAAATAAGGCTTTAACCTTCGTGCGGCCACCACCAAAGCAAGCGCGAACTTTTCGATCTCCATGTAGTTTTTCTCAGCGCCCTGCAATAACTTGCTCAAGTAATAAACGGGTTTATGCTCGGATTTATCGAGCTTTACCAGGACCGAGCTGATGGCTTCTTCTGACACGGCTATGTATAAATATAGAGGTTCCCCATCGGATGGCTTGGCTAACATGGGTGGTGACGTTAAGTAGGCTTTCAAGTCCTCGAAGGCTTTGTCACATTCTGCATTCCACTCGAAACTCTTAGATTTACGCAATAGTTTGAAGAATGGTAAACTTTTATCAGCGGAGCGCGAGATGAATCTATTCAACGAAATAATCTTTCCGATCAAACTTTGTACATCTGAGAGTTTCTTTGGAGGTCGTAGATCGGTAATGGCTCGAATTTTTTCAGGGTTGGCTTCGATTCCCCTTTCATGGACGAGATATCCGAGGAATTTTCCCGACCTCACACCAAAAGTACACTTAGCAGGATTTAACTTCATTCCGTACTTCCTTAAAATTCCAAAACATCGATCAAGATGCTTGATGTGGTCCTCCTCTGTCATACTCTTTACGAGCATATCATCTACGTAAACTTCCATGATCTCCCCTATCAACTCCTTAAACATCATATTGACTAGCCTCTGATAGGTTGCGCCCGCATTTCTCAAGCCAAAAGGCATGACAATGAAGCAATAAACTCCTCGTTCAGTAATGAACGCTGTTTTGTCCTGATCTTTTTCATTCATGAAGATTTGATAGAATCCTTGGAAAGCATCCATCATGCTGAAGAATACGAATCCCGCGGTAGAGTCTACGAGCATATCAATCCGAGGCAATGGATAAGGATCTCTCAGGCACAATTTGTATAAGTCTGTAAAATCATTACACATTCTCCACTTGTTCTCGGTCTTTTCGCCCTTAGAAACCAGAACTACGTTACACAACCATTCGGTGAACTTTATTTCTCTGATCTGTCCTGCTGCCAACAACCTGTCGACCTCTGCGTTGATTATCTTATCCTTTTCGCGCCCATGATTGCGCTTCTTTTGCCTCACAGGTTTGGCCTTTGGGTCGATGTTTAAAGAGTGTGTTATCACCCGCGGGTCGATACCCACTATATCATCTGAACTCCAGGCAAAAACATCCACGTTTTTCTGTAAAAATTCGATGAGCCTCGCCTCCATACCCTCGCTTAACTCCGTTCCAATTTTGGTGAATTTTTCAGGAGATCCTGGGACTAAAGTTACCTTTTTATGATCAGGGGCTTGGACACTCATGTCTATATTCTTCGCTCTTTTTCCTTGTAATTTTTCACAGTCGGGAATCGGTATATTATCACCAGATTCCAATTCACTTATCTTCCTTTTAACCGGGAGCTCGGGCTCGAACCTTTTCCTGATATTTAAAGACGCATTGTAACACTCCCAAGCCATGTATCGATCACTTTTCATTTCTCCGACCCCTCCTTCGGTCGGGAATTTTACCTTTTGGTGATAGGTTGATACGACCGCTTTGAAGATATTGAGAGCTGGTCTTCCCAGGATGGCATTGTAAGCAAATGGCGTATCTACCACTAGAAATTTTATCATCCTCGTGACATTTCTCGGCTTGCTCCCCAGAGTCGTGCTTAATATTATGGTTCCGAGCGGAACGATCTCCGATCCGCCAAATCCGACCAAAGGGGTAATCACTCGATCCAAATGGGGATGGCAGAGATTCATTCTTGTGAGGGCTTCTGACGATATGATGTTTGCCGAGCTTCCATTATCGACCAGCACTCTCCTGACCTCGAAATTAGCAATTTTCAATGTCAGCACCATAGAAAAATCAGGATCGTCCTCGTTAGTATCCCAACTAACGTCTGAAGGTCGATCTGCCTCACTGAAGCCTATGACTTGATTTTCCATAGGGGGAAATTCCAGTGATAGAATTTCCTTCTTCGTTGATACCCCGGTCCTTATCGATCTCAGGGTCCTTTTTCTAGCATTTCTGCTATCCCCTCCTGCAGGTCCTCCAGCAATCACGTTTATCACTCCATTCGACCGCTCTTCCATTTGGTTTTGAATCTGCCCTTGTTGATCAATGAATTTTCGAGGGCTTCTCGACCTATAACGATTGTTATAGTTACCTCCTTTGACGAATTGTTTGAGTTTTCCTTGTGCAATCAGTTTTTCTATCTCGACTTTCAATTGATAACAGTTTTCAGTGCTGTGCCCACGAGCACTGTGATACCGACAGTACTGGTCATAACCCAATGTACCGGGCCTAGCTTGTGTGATTCTTTGAGCTTCAGGAATCAGATTTCCTTCTTCCAGCACGGTTAATACTTCTTCCTTTGAGCTGTTAAGCTCGATAAACTGGATTTTTCCCGGTCAAGGAGGTCGATTTTGATCATAACGCGGTCCATAGGAATTCGGGCCTTGGGGTAGCGCAAGTGGCTTATAAGTGTTTATTCGCTGCCATACAGATCCTTTGCTCGATCCTCCGTAATCACCGGGCTTCGGGATAGGGGCCCGATCTGGTTTCTTACCAAGAGGGAGCTTAACGATGTTCGAACTCTTCAATCGGTTCATTTCTTCTTGGATCATATACTTTTCGGCAATTTCCATTATTCGTTCGAAAGACTTGGGTTGTTTTCTGCATAAGGCATTTCCGAACTGAGTGCTTCTTGTCAACTCGAACATCAGAGAAGATAGATACTCGATCTGCGGGGTATCGACTTTCAGGAGTTCGATACTGAACCTCGCCAGCCATTGCCTCAACGTTTCTCCTTCCAGTTGCTTCATGGTTCCCAAATGATTGGCTGGTAGCCTCGGCTTCCTCTGGCTGGCAAACTGGTGTTTCAGCTTGTGGCAGAATTCCTCGAAAGAGAATATCGAGTTGGGCGGTAGTTTTCCGAACCAGTCGAGGGCAATCCCTTCAAAAGTAGTGACCATGATTTTGCAACAAAAATCCTCCGAGTGACCATATAGATTCATCACATTTATGAAACTATTGATATGCTCTCCGGGGTCGGTAGTCCCGTTATACCGTGGTAGCCTGGTTGGCACCGTTTCTACGTTTCGAGCTTCACGTATTTCTTGGCAAAATGGCGAACAACGCATAATGCTGTTCGAAACCTCTCTATCTCGCAGATTTTCCCTTATCGGAACGATTTCCCCTCGTCTGTCAGTTTGGTTGCCGCGAGGGACTTCTATCAACGTATTCTCCATCTCCAACTTCTTGGCCACTCTTTCTTGCACTATCCTTTCAAGTTCGGATTCAGTAATCCTTTTGTATGCTGATTTCTTGACTTTGGGAACACCAGAGGGGTGACTTTTCCCTACTACTGAATCTTCCACATTATGAATAGACTTCGGTGGGATTTCCGATCGGATATTGGCTTTCGACGGTGCTGCTTGGGGAAGGTTTACTGCCGGCGCGTTAGACATGGATCGAAGGGCACTGTTTTCCTTCTGGATGTTCGAAGATGGTGTTTCTGGTCTCCCATGAGCCGCTGGTTGATCGACGGGCGATTGATCTGCCCTTCCTCCGTTCAGAAATTCCCTACACATTGTACCTATGATAGACCTTAGGTTGCCAACAGTAGTGTGGATAGGAGCGTTATCTTCTGGAACAACCGGTGGAGCTTCGGGTTGCTGTGCCGCGCGCGAAAGATTATCGGGCTCATTGTTGACCGAATTCTGAGCTCCAGCCGCATGGGAAGGCTCCCCTCGAATATACGTATTTCTCCTCGTAGTAGGCATATTTCGATCTAATACTCGAATAAGACCCCTCGGTGGGCGCCAATTGATTTACGCGTTTTCGTGTGATCGGAATATGCGGGGTAATGTGCTAATCGAACATAAAATAATGCAAATAAATGGAGAAAGATCAATAGTATTTATTTTCAATCGGTTCGAATACAAAATACAAGTAGGATGAGTCCTATCCGAGCATTATTGGATGCCGTACAAGCTAGAGGGCGAAATACATATCGTGCTAACTATCACTATAATCCCAGGTTTGTCCGAGCTGATGCCTTGAAGGAAGTGCACCTGGGAAGTTGTGTCAATGCCATAAATGCTTGGGGTATTTATAGCTGAAAATGGGGAACAGGGTAATCCTCCTACAGACAAGCATTTCTCGGCCCATAGGCCTTGGCCTTGAGCTCGGCCCAATAGTAATTAGGAGCGTGGATGGATCTTTGCACCATGGGCTCGGATTCGTGCTTCTGAGACCGGAATCTGTAGTGTTCGACCTCAGCTGGACAGCAGAGTTGCTGGATCCGAAATACCCCTCATCATATATATATATATATATATATATATATTGAAACATGAGTTCACTAATACACACAATATTAATTAGACTTTTCAAATGATTTTCCATCAGTTTCACGGCCATTTGAAAGTGGGCCAGTTGCACCATTATGATATGTGGTTATAATTTATATTTAATTTATATTTGTAATAAATATTTATTACCTAATTTTCTTATATATAAGGTCCCAAATATACTTTCGCATAGGCACAAAAATATCTAGGGCCCGGCCCTAGATAAAAGAAAATCACAGTGTATTTATGTTAGTCACAAAAATATTATTCAACCATGTTTATGTTAGTCAAGTAATGACAGTGACTTCTAACAGAATTAAGTACAAAAAACAATACAGAAATCTATTCCTTGCTATTATCAAACATTTGAAAAGAAATTCGATTAATCGAATCATATTTCATGAAATATGATTACTACATTCAAATACCCAGAATCAGATTTCATTCACGTCAGAAAAAAAGGTCCTAAGAAGCCCCCAATTTTATCTCTTAAATTGATTTTTAAATTTTACTAGATTTTGAATTGTTTAGAGCATCTCTCATCCACATCCAAGTCTCAAATTCGAATTTGGATGTAAATCCACTCTCTCACCTACCTCCATATTTGATGAATATGGGGGAGGAACTAAATTGCAAACACCAAATTTGGAGTTTTAACTCATTTATGTAATTAATCATTTCTATCTTCTTTAAATTTATAATAAAAACATGAATGATTGATATACATATTTTTAATAGGTTATAATTTATATTTAATTTATATTTGTAATAAATATTTATTACCTAATTTTCTTATATAAAAGGCCCCAAATTTACTTTCGCCTAGGCCAAAAAATCTAGGGCCTGGCCCTAGATAAAAGAAAATCACATTCATATCATATATATTTATTCTACATATTATTCAACCATCTTTATGTTAGTTCAGTGTATTTATGTTAGTCAAGTAATGACAGTGACTTCGAATAGAATTTAGTAAAAAAAACAATACAGAAATATCCATCCATGTTTTTGTTTGATAATAATAAAATATCCAACCATGTTGGGAAGACTTAAAATGGTCAAGTCTGTAGCAAACCTCCAACCATAATTGCATAATGAGTACAATTAAATTAAATTATTCACAAATCTTCACTACTCTCCCAAACTACTTTCTCAAACACCAAACAAACATGCCCTTAAATTTTTTTTTTTTTGAAATACTGAAAGTTATTATTTTTTTTTTATGAATTGAATGCGTCTGAATTAATTTAAAAGAATTACAAAGTTACATATTAATAGGCATAATGAGGTTATAAAAATTTTTTTAGGCAAACTAATTTGGGATATAAAAATAGACTATAATACCCCTTAAATATATCAATATTTCATTAAACAATTTTTTTTCCTATCTCAGTTTTTCTTTATATTTTTCTCAGTTTTTATTTGTTGGTAATTATCTAAATTATTTTCGGTATGAATTTTTTTATTAAAATCTTGAATGAGAATTACTCAAAATTTTGAATTATAATTTGTAACAAAAACTAGGAAGATAATTATCACCAAATAAAATTTAAGACAAATTGTATAGAAAAAAATCGAGATATAAATGAAGAAAAAAAATTGAAACGGGAAAAAAAGAAAAAATTTGATGAAAATGAAGATAAAATCGAGACGAGAAAACCAAAGGTAACAGAAGGCATGAAAAATTGAAACATAATATTATTTGATGAATGGATGGATTCTTAGTTAATATACTTTTTCTTTTATAAATTAATAAAGGAACAATTTATTTGGTATAAAATGGAAGGGGAGTAATGAAATAAAATGTTCAATATTGTAAATTACAAGTGATACTTTAGGGGTAATTGATACCACCCCACATTTTAATGGGTAAAAATTTCACCCATATTTAAATATGTATATTGAACCTTATCAAATTAGCCTATTTGGGAGTGGGCCAGTGGCACCTTTATGATATGTAGTCTTATCAAATTAGCCTATTTATTCAAAGCCTCTGCATCTAGATTACATGTAAGGGAACCCAATTCATTTTCACAGCTCTTAATAAACCCAATTCGTTTTCCTAGTTCTCGATACACCCAGTTCAAGTCTCTTCTAAATCTCTCAAAGTTCACATAAAATGGGAAAATTAGCTACATCAAATTTGATTTTATTGGGGGCACTTTACCTCATGATCACACAAATCTGGCTCATTTCTTCTTTCAACATGTCCACCGACGAATCCTCTCTTGTAGCCCTCAAAGCTCAAATAACTCATGACCCAAACAACATCATGGTTAAGAACTGGACACAAGGAAGTTCTTTTTGTACTTGGATTGGAGTCACCTGCAGTCGAAGGCGCCCTAGAGTCACGGGTTTAAATCTTTTCAATATGGGTTTACAAGGCACAATCGCAAATGAAATCGGCGACCTCTCTTTTCTTAAATACTTAAACATCGGTAACAATAGCTTCATTGGTCAAATCCCTTCTGAAATCGGACACCTTAAAAGACTCCGTGTATTAAGAATTGGATATAATCAACTTAATGGTCAAATACCATTGAGTATTGGATTATTAATCAATCTTGAAATGTTGGATCTTCCGGGAAATAATCTGAATGGGACTATTCCTTGGAGCATATTTAACCTTTCTTCTTTGCAAGTAATTGGTCTTCGCAGAAACCGGCTCTCTGGTACTCTTCCCCCAAGCATTTGCCATCATTTACCAAAGCTGAAAATTTTAAGACTTTCGCGTAATCAATTAAGTGGGAATATTCCGCCAAGTTTAACCACATGTGCGGAGCTAAATGAAATTCGTTTGAGTTACAACTATTTCACTGGAAACATTCCAACGCATATTGGGAACTTGTCACAGCTCCAGTATCTTTCTTTAGGAGGAAATAATTTGACAGGTAAAATTTCATGATCCCAAATATCCATAATCAATGAATTATTACATGTGGATACCTCTTGAATGGGAAAATTGCTTTTTTGATATCATAGGATAGACCTATATTTAAGTTTGGTACCATTGGATAAGAAAATACAAATTTGATACCATATGATAGGTTTTTATTACAACTTTGGTACCAAACTCAATTTTTTCCCAAAGTTAACGATAATTTACCCCCTATGAAATGCATAATATTCAATTTACCCACTTGTGGTTTAAAAAACAATTTATCCCCTGAAATTTTGTAAAAGTTTACATCGCCTCCCTGATTATTTTCATAGGCGGCCCTTTATCCATTTTTATTATGATAATGTGGCAATGTATCCCCCCCCCTTCCCATGTTATAAAATAGTTTGCATGCCTACTCTCAATTTCGGCAAGTGAGTTATACTCCCCGACTGAAGGGGGTAAATTGCTTCATTAAAAAATTTACAGGGGATAAATTGATTTTTTTTCCAAATTATAGAGGGGCAAAAGTGAACATTGCATTTCATAAGAGGTAAATTGCCATTACCTTTGGAGAAAATTGTGTTTGGTACCAAAATTATAATAAAAACCTATCATATAATACAATATATGCATTTTTATATCCAATAATACCAAAAGTGCAAGTTAGTCTATCATATGGTTAAAAAAAACATTTTATTAGAAAGTTTACCAAACTTATCCTAATTCACTCACATAACAACTCTGAATTGAGTAGTCTTATTTTACACCTATAGCCTATTTTGATTATAGTGGTTACGCAATTTTTTGGATGTTGTTTGAGATTTAAAGGGTTTGTTTGGATTTTGAAGATGTTCAAGATTGTCATGTGATTGAAAATAGTCGTTTGTTTGAGTTTCTAGAAATGAAATAAATTATATATATATATATATATATATATATATATATATATATATATATATATTCAATTTCTAGAAAAATGGTAGATTTTTTAAAAGATTACGTACTGGAAGAAGAGAAATATAAAGGGTTTCCTATCCTTTTTCATAGGTTTCTCTGCTTATGGCTTATTTTTCCTGTATTTAATTTTTGGATGATATATTAAGGAGTGTCAATGGATCAACCAAACTGAATATGGATTGGATCCTTGCTATTCATACCTCAAATGTATCGGATCCTAAGTGAATCCAATATTATTACTTAATTATTAGAAGCTAATTTAAGAGAGATAGTGATTCATTTTATTCAATGTGTTGTAGTAGGAGTTAGAGACTGGATTTTAGTACTCAAATTAAGAGTCACACGTGAACTATATGCCTAATTATACTTCTTGAGTAAATTTTGTCTAGTTCTTCCAATAGATATGATTTCATACCCATAAATTGGGAAAAAACATAAATGATATATAACCATTTTTGTTTTCACACACACACACACATATATATATATATATATATATATATATATATAATATCGAAATAATAAACATTAACTATATAGACACATTACATTTATTCTTGTTGTTTTTAAATTTTATAAAATAAGATCATGAAGTCATAAAAAGAAATATGAAGTTCACGAAAGATATTCAAAATGTAATTTGACACTATCTTATTTTAATTGATAAATTTGACCATGGGTATTCTTTGTAGGTACTATTCCTATCTCAGTCATCAATATGTCAAATTTGGACACATTCGACTTGTGTTGGAATAGTTTACATGGGGAAATTCCTTCAGAAATGGGACGTCTATCCAGCTTAACATTGTTAAACATTGGGAGAAATAATCTGAATGGGACTATTCCTTGGAGCATATTCAACCTTTCTTCTTTGCAAGAAATTGATCTTTACGAAAACCAGCTCTCTGGTACTCTTCCCCCAAGCATTTGCCATCATTTACCAAAGCTGAAATATTTAGACCTTTCGGAAAATCAATTAAGTGGGAATATTCCGCCAAGTTTAACCACATGTGCGGAGCTAAATCAAATTAATTTGGGTTCCAACTATTTCACTGGAAACATTCCAACGCAGATTGGGAACTTGTCACAACTCCAGTATCTTTCTTTAGCTCAAAATATTTTGACAGGTAATATTTCATGATCCCCCAAATATCCATAATCAATGAAATATCACATGTGGATACCTCTTGAATGGGAAAATTGCTTTTTTGGTATCATATAATAGACCTACTTGCTACATTGGTACTATTGAATACGAAAATGCAAATTTGGTATCATATGATAAGTTTTTATTGCAATTTTGAAACCAAACCCAAAGTTTCTCCTAAAGTTAATGATAATTTACCCCCTATGAAATACATAATATTCAATTTACCCCAATGTGATTTAAATTTAAAAAAAAAAAGCATTTTACCCCCTGAAATTTTGTAAAAGTTTTACAACGCCTCCCTGATATTTTTATAGGCGGCCCTTTATCCACTTTTATTATGATAATGTGGCATTTTACACCTTGTATTATGATAAATATGGCATATTATCCCTCCTAAGTTATAAAATAGTTTGCATTCCTACTCTCAAATTCGGCAAGGGAGTTACACTCTCCCTCTGAAGGGGTACATTGCTTCAGTAAAAATTTTAGAGGGAGTAAATTAATTTTTTTCCAAATTATAGAGGGAAAAAGTGAACATTATGCATTTCATAAGAGGAAAATTGCCATTACCTTTGGAAAAAAATTGGGTTTGATACCAAATATGTAATGAAAACCAATCATATGATACCATATATGCATTTTCATATTCAATAAGACCAAAGGTGCAAGTTAGCCATATGGTATCAAAAAAGCAATTTTTCCGAATTCTTCATTAGAAAGTTTACCAAACTCATCCTAATTCACTCACATAAGAACTGTGAGTTGTGTAGTCTATATTTTACCCATATAGCCTATTTTGATTGTACTGGTTACGCTCTATTTTGAATTTTGGTTTGAGATATTTAGAAGATGTTCTAGATTGTCATGTGATTGAAAATAATTATTTCTTTAAGTTTCTAGAAATGGCATTAATAATATATATATTTAAATTTTAGGATATTGGTAGATTTTTTAAAAGTTTATGGGAAGAAGAGAAATATATAGGGATTCAGTGGTTTCTCTGCTTATGGCTGTATTTAATTTTTGGGATGATATATTAAGGAGTGGCAATGGATCAACCAAACTGAATTTGGATTGGATATTCCTTGCTATTCATACCTCAAATGGATCGCATCTTAAGTGGTTCCAATATTATTACTTATTAGAAGCTAATTCAAGAGAGACGTGATTTAGTATCTTCATTTTGGCCTTTCAGTGTGCTGTAGTAGGAGTTTGGAGACTGAATTTTAATGCTCAAATTAGGTGACACATGTTAACTATATGCTTGATTATACTTCTTGAGTATATTTTGTCTAGTTCGTCCAATAGATATGATTTCATACGCATAAATTGGGAAAAAACATTAACTATATAGACACATTACATCTATTCTTGTAGGTTTAAAATTTTGTTAACTAAGATCATGAAGTCATAAAAAGAAATATGAAGTCCATGATAGATATTTTAGATAAATTTTGACACTTCCTTATTTTTATTGATAGATTTGACCTGTGATATTCTTTATAGGTATTATTCCTATCTCAGTTACTAATATGTCAAATTTGAAGATATTTGACTTGTTTTCAAATAGTCTTCATGGGGAAGTTTCTTCAGAAATGGGACGTCTATCCAGCTTAACATGGTTAAACCTTTGGGGAAATAAGTTAGATGGGGACGTACCACAATCCATTTTCAATCTCTCGAAACTGGAAATGCTTGAACTTTCAGAGAATGAACTGTCTGGCAATATTCCATTCTCCATTGACAAAGGGCTTCCACGTCTTTCAATATTCTCTCTTTACACCAATCAGTTTAGTGGGAAGATTCCTGAATCTATCTCAAATCTCTCAAAACTCAGTCACCTTAATATTGCAGACAACTTGTTAAGCGGACACATACCAATTACTCTTGGGAACTTACAAGAACTCCAGTATCTTATATTTGATGAAAATCAATTCACAAATGATCTATCAACACCTGAACAAGATTTTCTTACTCCGTTGACAAAGTGTAATATGAGCAGCTGCAATTTGTTGTGGTTAGGACTTGGAGGTAATTACTTGAATGGAGTAATTCCAGAGAGTTTGGGGAAGTTAACGAGCTTGCAAAGATTAGGTATATATAACAATAAGCTGCAGGGCTCCATTCCACTTGGCTTTTGTGATCTTAAAAAGTTGTATCATCTAAATCTAATGGGCAATAAGTTGTATGGGCAGTTACCAAGCTGTTTAGGAGACTTAACTTTTTTGCGAGAAATATATTTGAATGACAACGCTTTCAATTCCATTCCAACAAACTTCTGGTCCAATGAATTCATTCAAAAGATATCTTTGGATAACAATTCATTTGACGGTCCCATGCCTCCAGAAATTGGTAATATGAAGAGTGCGATGGAGATAAGTTTATCTAAGAACCAATTTTCTGGCGGCATTCCAAGTTCTATTGAGCAACTTCAGTTTCTAACTTATCTCGATTTATCAAATAACAAGTTAGATGGCCAAATAACTCAATCTTTTGATTCCTTGAAGGAATTGGAACATTTAGACATATCTCACAACAATATCTCTGGTCCAATTCCCCCATCATTTGAGAGCCTTGCAAATCTTAGGTACTTCAATGTTTCGTTCAATAAGCTTAGTGGAGAAATTCCAGATGGAGGCCCATTCAAAAACTTCACCTCAGATTTCTTCACACATAACAAAGGCTTGTGTGGAGCTTCTCGTTTCAAAGTTGAGGTTTGTAAAAAGAATGAGCACAAGCCATTAGTAAACTACAGAGTTCTAAGATATACACTTCCATCAATAGCCTTAGTAATTGTTGCAATCACTATTGTAATCATATTTATGAGGCATCAAGGGGCAGCATCATCATTTTCACCATTGTTGAATACACCTCTTCGCTTAGCATATGAAAGGATATCATATTTTGATATTGTTCGTGCCACAAGCAACTTTGATGATGAAAATTTGATAGGGAGAGGTGGCCTTGCCTTGGTTTACAAGGGGGTGTTTTCTGATGAGATGATAGCTGCTGTTAAGATTTTCAATTTAGACGTGCAAAGTGCATGTAAGAGTTTTGACACCGAGTGCCAAATAATGCGCAATATTCGTCACAAAAATCTCGTGAAGGTTATCACTAGTTGCTCTAACTTCAACTTTAAGGCTTTGGTGATGGAATATATGCCTAATGGAAATCTTGAAAAGTGGCTCCACTCTCCCAATTTCCGTTCAGATATTGGTCAAAGATTAGGAATAATGATAGATGTAGCATCTGCACTAGAGTACCTACATCAAGGTTGTTCATCTCCTATTGTCCATTGTGACATAAAACCCAACAACATCCTCTTAGACGAAGATATGATTGCACGTGTAAGCGACTTTGGCATTTCTAAGCTATTGATGGATGGCCAGGAGACGCCTCAAACCAGGACATTGGGTACCATCGGGTATATGGCACCGGGTAAGTTATTCACTCTAGTTATATCAATACACAAGTACAATTTATGTTCTTTGAATATAGTTTCAGTGAATACAATGTAAGCGTCTCAATTTTGCTCAATTAACTTTCCAATTTTGTAGAGTTCGGATCAGAAGGATTAGTCACGACAATGGTGGATACTTATAGCTTCGGGATTTTGTTGATGGAAGTGTTTACAAGGAAAAGCCCGACAAATGATATGTTTTATGGAGAGTTAACTATGAGAAAATGGATATCAGAATCATTTCCCAATTATATAATGCAGGTAATTGATGCTAAGCTATTGAAAGAAGACGAAAGAACCATCAGTCTTGCACATCAGAAGAGTTTGACGTCTATTATGGGTCTAGCTCTAGAATGCACTGCAAATGTACCTGAGGAGAGACTTGACATGAAAGATGTTCTAAAGAGGCTGAAAGTTATCAAAACTGAACTCACAAAGAGACGAGGTCATAACTAATGGCAACTAAAAAATGAAAAATGTCCCTTTTTTTTTTTTTTAAAAACACGATTTTTCTATTCTACTTATATTATGTATGATAATTTTAAGTTGCACTAGCCATCTTTGGTTCCTATATGCCACACTTAATAATGTTTTCTTAATTCTTAAAATCATCTCATGATTTGACATTATAATATTGATACCAAAAGTTCATTGGAAACTCAAATTGGTCGCATTCAACTAGGTTCATAATTATCATGAGATTTTTTTGCATTTTAACTCTAGTGATATGTATAATTGATAATTTACTTTCATGTGAAGTAAAAATAGATAATTTAACTCCCTATAAAATGAAATAATGAGTATTACCTCATTTTGATATAAAAATAGGTATTTTACTTTTGTGAAATAAAATAATGTGCAATTAACTTCCCCGTGATATGAAGAATGAGCTATTTAAAATGAGACAATGTGCTTCTTTTATAAAAATCCAGGAAGGTATTATGTCTTTTTTCTTATAACAGTGAGTTAAATTGCCTATTTAGGATATTACAAGGAGATATTTTGTCCTTTTATTTATCACGGGGAGTTAAACTATCTATTTAAAATAACACAGTAAGTTAATTTGTCCCTTCCCTGAAAGTGATATGAACAAATCAGATGATCTATTAAAAATTTGATTTGCTTTATTCACACATGTCAATAGATTATTGTATATTTTAAGCAAACAATTAAATAAGCAGCTCAAGATAATAACTCGATAACAGTAAAATTTTAGAACTATATCTATATGCAAGATTTTCGAAGCATTTCATATTACAATTCATGTTTTTTTTTTTTGATTTAGGAAATTTGAGGGAGCTACAGATAATCATAAGCACTGGTAAAATATTGAGTGAATTTTTAAAATGGCCTTCAAAAGTTAAATTTGGAAAACTGACATTCACCAAAATCTGGTCTGACACCATATTTTTTCAATTTTCATTTTAGTACCCTTTAATTCTAATTATGGTTCATTATTTGGCTCTGATACCAAAAATTGGTCAGAGGCAGCGGATATTTGTTCTTGGAGATTATTACATATTATGCATGAATTTCTCGCTTCTTTTATTCTTTTTTTCTATAATTTCTTTATTTATTTTATACATTTTAGTACTAATAGATGTTGTTTTTAAATATTCTAATATTTCTTTGTGATATTTAATTAAATTTGATATTTATTTGCACTTATTTTCAAGATTATTTTCCATAATTTTTCTTTTAAAAATTTGCTTAAATCTGATACTTCTTTTTCCAATCTTTTTATATTCACTTTCTTCTTTCATAGACTTTTAAGTTTTTCTAGTAGTAATTGTTTTACATAAGATTGTCTGATTCAGACTACTTTTCTAATTTGATTACTAGTTTCTCCTAATGTTATTTCTCTCATAGGAATCTACTTATTTGAGCTATATATTCCTTCGAACAATTTGTCCAAATAAATTGACTCCTAATCTAAAAAATATATACTATGACGACTGTTTGTTAATGCATATTCAACCATATATGTTAAACTAAACGGTTGGTCTCCTTCTTCCATTAATTCTTTTCGAACAAATTTATATCCTACACAAATGCTATTATCTAAATTCTTTGTTGATAATGAAATTTCTTATTTATTTCCGAAATTAAATTTTAAAATTTTACAAGCCAAATTTCCCATTGTTATTCCTAGGCTGAATCTTTAGTTTCTTTAATTTATCGGTTATAATCAATTAAAGCTATTGGTGAATCAGTTCCTCCTTTAAAAGTAGATTTAATTAATACTTGTATAGTAGCAATCTGTATGTGTCCAATTTTGTCTATATCTTTTTTATTACGATTTTTTTTGTATTCTAAATGCTATTTGTCCACTGTTTATTAAGGGAATTTCAATGGTTCCTCAAGTACTCTTTATATCCAGAGGTATCTCTTAGATAAATAATCTGTGATAAGTAATATTATTTCTTCTTAATCTTCCAAATATTGATTTATTAAAATGTTGTCCTTCTTTTAAATTTAATTTTACTTTTTTAGGCTTTTCTATTTTATGTTCAATAATTGATTGGGCTGAATAAGTTCAGATATTTCTTCATGTTATAATATATGTATATATTCGTCCATTTTTCAGCCAATAGAGCTAGAAAAGAATTTTTTGAGCCGCTTATGGTTACGTGGCTTGGGAGTTTTTTCTCCGTGGATCAATTATGAGTTTTTCTCTAATGAATAAGTTGGGTGTAAAATTAGGTAATTAATAACTCATATGTAAGGAACCCCTTAATCAGTAGACACATGTCATCATTGTTCAAGACTACCTGATTAATAGGTAATAACAAAAAAAATCCAGTTTTTTTTATCTAAATAATACAAAAAAAAAAATTGGAAATAAGGTCTTCATCCCTACCAAACCACCCACCCAATTTCAACCGTAAACCCCCACCCCACCCTTCCTTCTCCCCAACAAACCACCAACCCCATTTCAACCGTAAACCCCCACCCCACCCTTCCTTCTCCCCTCCCCCGTAGCTTCCTTTCCAACCAATATCTCCTCCAAACCCTTTCATCTCCATATTCTAAAATCTTACCACCGCCTCATTCAATCACCACCACCATTTCAGTCGTGATTGGACGCGACTCCAGTCGCCGCCGGCTGGAGGTGGTGGTGGTGTTGAGGGCTTGTTTGAAATTTTTGAAAATTTTAATTTACCCCTAATTTTAAAATATGAGTTTATTAAGTCCACTTTTTAAAAAAAAAAGTTTAGTCAGTCCAATTTGGAGTATCAAATTCATCCCTAACATTTTTTATTAAATCAATTATAAAATCATATTTAAAATTTTTGGCACTCTGCATCTTAAAAATATAATTTGTATGACATTTTGCACCCTAAAGTATTTTTTTTAAAAAAAAAAACACTTATGAATGTCGGCGATGTAGAGATAAAATGGTCATTTCTTTGCACAACAATCATAAACTTGTTATTCTAAATTTATTTTACTTTATAATAACTTATTTTAACATTTTCTCACTGTAAAATTAGATTAAGAAAAAGACATTGTCTTCATTTTATTTTCAAGTATCCTCAAGATTATTTACTATATATAAAAAAATACACGTTTACATATCTAACATATTATTATATTGCATGTTATTTACATAATTTAGATTATTATATTAAGTCGGGGTTAAAAAGGCCAGAAATTATATTTTGGGTGCAAAGTACCAATTTTCTACTTTTCAGAGTTTAAAGTGCCAAAAATATTCGAAAATAACTATTATACTCTTCAATCAATTATTTTTTTCTTCAAAATACACACTAGGGTGTAAAGTGGCAACTAAATTATATTTTCAGGGTCCAAAGTGTTAAAACTTTTAAGTTAAGGTGCAAAGTGTCAAAACCCTATAATTTCAGGGTGCAAAATGTTTAAAATTCTAACTTAATTAATATTTGATTAATTTAAAGAATTTAAAAATCTGCCCAACTCAATCACCTACTTAGTAGGTAGCCGGTCCAATATTTTAAAGGTTGAGATTGAAATCTCATTTCTCATTTTCAATCCAATGACAAATAGAGGGATTCCTTATGTATACTCAACACAACATGTACTAACTTAAGACATACCCTAGTTTGTAATGTGATGTGATGTTTGTCAATTTTTTTTTTTTTTTGTCAAATACTCCCTTAATATTTTGTATTTTTTAAAATATTTTGATACAATGACAAAAAAATAAGATATATAAAATAATGCATGAACTCGAAATTGAGAATATAAATATCTTAAAGAATAAGAATCATTTAACTTGTAATCAACAATTTTAATTGAATATAAATAGTTATTATTGAGTCCGTGTTAAAAGAATTAACATTTTCTTTTGAAAAAGTATAATATATAAATATCTAATCAATAAAAAAAAAACTCATTTTCAGTTATGTTATGAGATCTACTACAACATCAAAATGTTTGTTCCCTAAATGTTGGGCTTTTGGCACTTTGCACCCTGAAATTATAGGATTTTGACACTTTACATCCTAACTAAGAGGTTTTGGCACTTTGCACCCTGAAAATACAATTTAGTTGGTAGTTTGCACCTTAGTGTGTGTTTTGAAGAAAAAATTAATTGATTGAAGAGTATAATAGTCATTTTCGAATATTTTTGGCACTTTAAACTCTAAAAGTATAAATTTTGACACTTTGCGCTATGAAATATAGAATAGTGGCACTTTGCATCCAAAAACTATAATTTCTAGCATTTCAATCCCGACTTAATATAATAGTATGTTAGATATGAAAACGTGTATTTTTGAAACAAAGTAAATAATCTTGAGGATACTTGAAAATAAAATGAAGGCAATGTCTTTTTTTTTTTTAATCTAAATTTTACAGAGAGAAAATATTAAAATAAGTTAGTATAAAGTAAAATAAATTTAGAATAACTAGTTTATAATTGTTGTGCATAGAAATGACTACATCGCCGACATTCATGAGTATGTTTTTTTTAAGAAAAATACATTAGGGTACAAAATGACATACAAATTATATTTTAGGGTGCAGAGTGTCAAAAAAATTAAATCGAAGTGAAAAATGCTAATTGTTGGTCTCAAGTGGTCAGATGAGGTCTAGAGGGGGGGGGGTGAATAGACCTCTGAAAATTTTTGAACTTAAAAACTTTTCAGTCTTCTGTCAGCAGACTAAGCTGATGAAGAACAGTAAGCAGACTAATCTGATCGTGAACAAATCTTGAACAGACGACTGACCACTCTTCTTACAGTAACTTAGCTGTTTTTCAGCAAAACAGTTTTTCAAAGAGTATACTTGCAGCGGATTATTTGAAAGTGTTTTTCACAAGTAACTAAGTTCTAGAAAGATTTTATCCCCAGTTTAAAGCTCCTTATAAAATCTTTTGATTGATTCACAGTGTTTAAAATGCAAACTTGAAAATATGCAAGAAAACTTTAAATGCAAGATAACACACAGAATTTTTATAGTGGTTATATGGATAGAAATCCTTTAGTCCACTCTTCCAGATCACTTAGATTCTGGGTTATACTATAATCACTTAGATTACAATATTTCTCCACTTACACCTAGACAACTAATGAAAAGGCTGTAAGCTCACAACAGGAATTCACAAAGAAAACCTATCCTCTAAAGTAGAATCACTCACAAAGATGGATTCTCACTTCGCACAACACTCAGCTATTACAAAATCACTCAGATAATGTTTTTCTGTTTTCTTCAACTGGGTTTCTGTCAACAGATGACTTCCACCAGACGAGTGAGCTGTTCGAGCTTCTTGAGACTTAGAAAAATTCTGCTTCAAAATTTCGATCTCTGATTGTTGTTGTGTATTTGCTCGATTGAAATTCAGCTCTATTTATACATGGAGATGAAATTATAACCGTTGAAGGCAAGTCATAATTCGAATCCATCCTTCAGCTCTTTTGAAACGGCTCCCTGCAGCAATCCGTACAGTGTACAGTACTTTCTGTCCATCACATTTAATGCTGCATTTAATGCACTCTGCTGATTCGAGGATATCTTCAATCATTTGCCATTACTACCATTCTCTTTCAGCATTTATTACACCAAGTGCATTTATTACCGTTGAACTGATCTTATGATCTCTTCCACTCTGCTGATCGAGGCAACCCTTCTGATAGATACTCTGCTGATCAAATACTGAACTAATCTGATTTGACTCGGCTGATAATCTACCCTTCTGTTCGCTGTTTCAGCAAGAGATCACTAGTCTTTTGGTCCTTGAACTCTTCTGATATTATCTTTACTTGTTCAAAGATCCTTCTAAGGGAACTAAGCTTTCCATACTTAGCTGATTATGATGTTTTGGAAATCATCAAAACCTTCCCTTAATTTCTGACTTCTTTCATCTTCATCTTCTTCCAAAAATTTCCCCCTTTTTGATGATGACAAACTCCAGCTAAGTACCTGTACCTAAACTAAAGTTTTGATCCTCAAAAATTTCTGAGATAGAAATAGTATGTTGGATTTCAAACTTGCAATTTTATAGATAATGAATTGATTACATTTTACAAGTTTTTGAAAGATGAAAAAAATACAAAGCAGTAAAAGAAAATTACAAGGATTTAAGTTGAAGTCTAGCCTAAACTAGTCTTCTTGCTTCTTTTCTTCCTCTGAAGTCTTCTTCTTTTCTTCTTCAGTTTCCTTGTTTTCTTTTTCAGATTCTTCATCAGATAACTTAGAAGTCTCAGCTTCCAGCTCTTCAAAGAATCTTTTTCTTAGCAGCTCCATCTTCTTATATTTAACATCTGGATCAAGCTGTTCTTCAGCTGAATCTTTGGCAGCAGCTAGTTCGTTATCTGACTTGGCTTTTGCTTCAGATTCTTCAAATTCAGCTTGGTCTTCTTCTTCTGTCATTCTCTCATCTGCTGGTCTGCTTGATTCTCCCATGTTTCTTTCAATTTCACCAACAGATTCTTCCACTACTTCAGTTGCTTCAGCTTGGTTGTTTTCTTCCTTTTCAAGAGAAGAACCAACAGTCTTCTGTCCAAATACCCTTTCTTCCCCCTTTTTGTCATCATCAGCAGGGTTGATTGGATATTGTGGTACAACTGGTGTAATTAGAAGTGAATCACAGAGAAGCTTGATGTTCTCTTCCATGGCGTTGATCTGAGCTTGCTGTCTAAGTTGATTGGCCTTGAAGTCTCTCACTTCCTTGAGCAGATCTTCTCCTTGGTCACCCAATTGGATTTGAGTTCCTAGAATCCAATTTGATGAAGCAGTGAAGTCCTTCATCATATTTTCAATCACTTCATCTTCTGCTCTAAGGGCCGTTTCAACTGTCTGTTCAATCTGTCTCCAACCTTCAGCAGTGCTCTGTGTCCTTCTTCTAAGTATATCCATATCCTGACAGATGGATTTTACATTCTGAGCAGTATCTTCTATCAAATCAGTTGGAACAACAGCAGCTTTCTGAGTTGGTTGTTTGACAGCAGCTAACACTTCTGCAGCTAACTCCTCTTTCATATCCTTCAAAGATTTAGTGATCATTTGTTGGATGGAGTCCAACAGATTTGTCTGTACATTTTGAGAAGTTGAAGGCATATCTGTTGTAGCAGCAGGTGTTTCTTTGATGAGTTGCTCTGTTGGTTGATTTATCAATGCAAGAGACTGATCTGCTGAACTACCAGCAAGGCTTGGAGTGCTTTCCTTCTCCTTAGCCTGATCATCTCCTTCAGCAGCAACTTCTTTCTCCTTGATCTGTTCTGCTGGAATTTCTTCTTCTTTCTTTGAGTCATCAGCAGCATCAGACCTATCACCTTGTGCATTGTTCTGATCAGATGGGTCTGATGTACCCTCTAATTGCTTTGGTTGATCAGAAGACTTGGCTTTCTCTTCATCAGCAGGTGATATTATCTTCTTGACAGTTTCAACTGTCTTCATTAATCCTTCATTGTCCACTGCTGACCTGTTACAAATCCAAGTAAAGTTGTCAAGAGGAATGAATGTGGATGTTGGTTCCTCAGGCAGCTCTTCATAGGGTTTGATGTTTGGTCCGTAGACAATGTGTTTGATGTTAGGAAAAGGGACCATTGAGCTTGGTTGTCCCCTTAGCTTCCTTGACTTCTTTGCCCAAAGTTCCATAGATTGAGCAATAGCCAGTTTGATAGATCTTTCCTTGAGGTCTACAGACTCCTCATAATCTTCAGGAATAGATTGATAGATCTTCTTGGCTTCAGCCTTTACAAATTGGCTTATCTTCAGCCTTAACTTGTCCAGAAAGAATTCTGAATCAAGTGCTTGAATAATAGAACCTGTTTCAAGCCATTGTAGAACCCATGCTTCTTCAGCATTGAAGGCTTTCCATTTGGTCATCTCAGCTGAACTCTTTATCAGTCTGAATTCCCTCCACCTGTTGTATCTGATCTTTTCATTGTTGAACTGTGTCAGGCGGTTGATTCTATTATTTTCAGCTTCAAGCCTTCTGAGAAATTCTTCAAATATTGCAGGATCATCCCCGACAATATCAACAGATAATCTGATTTCTTCTCTTCTCTTTGGCTTAATTTTTGGTGCAGGCATAGCTGGGATTGGCTTGTTTGGATCCCTTTGTTCACCAATAACTATCCCACCACTTTGCTGATGACCATGAGCATCTTTTGTGCTGGCTTCAATGGCAGCAGCCAACTCTGCTGCCTCAACAGCATCTCTCTGCTCTTGAGTCATTTTGCTGGCTTCTTCTTCCAGCCTTTTGAGCTCTAAGCTCTTCTGCCTTTCTTCTTCTGCTTTCTCAGCAGCTATCCTCTGCTTTTCAGCAGCATCCAATCTTTTCTTTTCTGCAGCAGTTAAGTAAGTTGCAGCTTTGCCAGTCCTTTTTCTTCTAGCTTCAGGACTCTCAACTGCTTGGATAGGAATTGCAGCAACTGGAGTGGGGTTCAGCAACAGTAAATCTCCTTCTTGTGTTGTACTGGTCTGCTGTGCTCCTTCACCATCAGCAGATTGTGCAACAGACGAGTCTTCTGTTGACACTCCAACTTCAGAAGCAACTCCAGCTTCAGTAGTAGCAGTCACCTCAGCCTTTTCAGCAGGTTCCTCAATAATCAAAGGCCTTTCAGCTTCTGCTGTTGTTTCTCTTACAGTTTCAACAGGCTCTTCAGAGAAAGTAACTTTTCTCTTAGCCTTGGACTTTGCAATTCTTTTGGCAGGGGGTTTGGCAGTAGGAGGTCCCCTTGCCTCACTCTTTGTCCTCATCCTCTTCAATCTCTGAAGAGGAATCTCTTCCTCAGATTCTGTCTTTTCAGAGGAAGATTCAGTCTTCATCTGCTCTAATTCCTTAGCAAAGTCTTCAAGCTCTTTTTCTTGAGCATCAGACTCAGGTTGAGCTGATTCAGTCTCAACAGCAGACTGTGCTGTTGGCTCAGCAACTTGGCTTGTTTGTCCCTCCATTTTGCTCTTCTTAGAGGGGCCCTTCTTAGATTTAGCAGGGGCTTTTCTTTTTGGTACCTCCACTACTCTTCTCACAGGTTCGTAAAGTTTGAACTCTTTACCACCATGAGTAGTCTTCCCTGGTCCTAAGGGGCATTGTAGAGAAGCAAACAGATTACTGAGCAATATGGCGTGAGAAGGCCTCTTATCACTCAGCAGCTCATAGACGTGAGCAGCCCAGTTAACTTTCAACCCGTAGTAGATACACACCATTGTGTAGTATCTCTTCCTTGGCAATCCATCCAAAGAACTCGTGCTGCAGTCCAGCACTTTGGCAATAATATCAGCAAATCTCTGATATTCGTCCTTCAGCTGGGTCTTCATCAAAGTCCCAGTCATTTTCTCTCCTTTCTTGGCACAGATTGCCCAGAACTCTTCTTCCTTTTCCTCCCTTAGGGAAATCACATCACTTCCCTTGTCTGTCAACTTATAGATCTCACTGAGAACAGCAGATGAGATCGCAATCTTCTTTCCTCCGATTTCAGCAGACATAACAGTGTTGTTCTTGGAAAATTTCCTGGTTTGATAGAAGTGTTCAACGTCTTCTATGAAAACCATTTCTTCATGAGCTTCCAAAACCGGAACCAATGAAGCTTCCTTGATCTTTTCCAGTAATGAACGCATCAAATCAGTGCCCGAAAAATGGAATTTGCTGTAGTTGAAGTATCTTCCTTCTATGATTTTCTCCATTTCTGAAATTTAGAGAACAAAGATCTACAAAGATGCAGTTAACTTTTCGCAACAGCAGGGTTTGAGAGTTAGAGAGTTTGAGAGTATTTGGGTGCGTAAGACGACTGTACTGTTTCAGATTGGATTTTATAGGTTTCCTTTTGATTAGGTTTCCGTGATTTATCAGAACCGTTGATTTAATCTGACAGTTTTAATCGTGTGGTTAGGAGAAGCGGATTTCAAATTTTATTATTTTAATGTCAGACTGGCGGGAAACTCTAACGACACTAATCTGTTACTTATAAAAGCGCGTTTCTAAGAATACGTTTTATTACCATGCTTATATAAGATATCAGATGAGTAGAGTTAAACTTATCTGACAGACGAGTGATCTGTTATCTGTTATTACTAGAGAATGCCAATAGCTAGTAATCTTCCTCTGCTGTTTGTCAGTCCAGCAAGATAAAATAATCTTCAATCTTCAAGAGTTAAGAGCACATCTTCATGATAACTTAACTTCAACTAACTGTCATTAACAGATTTCATCTTTCAGAACAGAAGTACCGCTAGTCTTACACGTTCCCCCTGACTTTAAGAATTCATAAGTTAACTAGTCTGTTGAAGGTTAAACCTTGAATAAAATAGTGAATGACTAAGCTGTTGAACTTCAGTCTTCTGATTAGTTCCCCCTCAGCTTATGCATCCAAATTAAGTAGTCCTAACTCAGCTCTTAAAGTTGAGAACCTTGCTTCACTTAGAGGTTTAGTGAAGATATCAGCAATCTGATTATCAGTATGAACATACTCAATCACAACATTGCCTTTTTCCACATGATCTCTAATGAAATGATGTTTGATCTCAATATGTTTAGTTCTTGAATGACTTGTAGTGTTCTGAGTGAGTGAGATTGCACTTGTATTATCACAGTAGATTGGTATTCCACTGATCTTGATGTTGTAGTCTTCTAGTTGATGTTTCAACCAAAGTATCTGTGCACAGCAAGCTCCAGCAGCTATATATTCAGCTTCAGCAGTAGATATAGAGACTGAAGTTTGTTTCTTACTCATCCATGAGATCAGACGACTACCTAAGAACTGACAGGCACCTGTTGTGCTCTTTCTGTCAATCTTGCAGCCAGCAAGGTCTGAATCTGAATAACCAATAAGCTCAAATTCAGATTCTCTAGGATACCACAATCCCAATTCTTGAGTGCCTTTAACATACTTCAATATCCTCTTGGCAGCTAAGAGATGAGATTCTTTGGGGTTTGATTGAAATCTTGCACAGACTCCAACAGAGTACATTATATCAGGTCTGCTTGCTGTTAGATACAACAATGAACCAATAATGCCTCTATATTTGGTTATGTCCACTGATTTGCCATCTTCATCTTTATCCAAACGAAGACTTGTAGACATAGGAATTGTAGCAGTAGAGCTAGTTTCCATACCAAACTTCTTGAACAGATCTCTAGTGTATTTTGCTTGGCTGATGAATATTCCATCAGGCAACTGTCTAACTTGCAATCCAAGAAAATAATTAAGTTCACCCATCATGCTCATTTCAAACTTATTCTGCATCAGCTTGGAGAACTTATCACACATCTGTTGATTAGTTGAACCAAAAATAATATCGTCCACATATATTTGCACAAGTAATATATGATTTTCCTATTCAATTGTGAACAAGGTTTTATCCACCTTACCTTTTCGAAATCCTTTGATTAAAAGAAAATCAGATAGGGTATCATACCATGCTCTTGGAGCCTGTTTCAGTCCATAGAGGGCTTTCTTCAGACGATATACTTTGTCCTCTTCTTGATATACTTCAAATCCAGGAGGTTGCTCAACATAAACTTCTTCTTGCAATTCTCCATTGAGAAAAGCAGACTTCACATCCATCTGATAGACAGTGAAGTTCTTGTAGGCAGCATAAGCTAGAAACAGTCTGATTGCTTCAAGTCTTGCTACTGGTGCATATGTCTCATCAAAGTCAATTCCTTCTTCTTGACAATAACCTTTGGCCACTAGTCTTGCTTTGTTTCTGGTGACAACACCATCTTCATTCATCTTATTTCTGAATACCCACTTAGTGCCAATTACTCTTTGATGACTTGGTCTAGGAACTAAGTACCAGACTTCATTCCTTTCAAATTGATTCAACTCTCCTTGCATAGCTTCTATCCAGAAGGAATCATTGAGAGCTTCTTCAATTTGTTTAGGCTCTATTTGAGATAGAAATGTGACAAACATAGCATCTTGTGCAGCAGCTCTTCTTGTTTTCACTCTATCTAAAGGATCACCAATTACTAACTCAGGAGGGTGATTCTTGAGCCATCTGAGATCAGGTTGTACATCAGGATGTTGTCCTCTGTCTTGATCTTGCAACACTACTGTTGGAGTTCCAGTAGTAGTCTGTTGAACATTTGCAGTCTGTTGAACAGTCTCTGGTCTGTCAGCTGTTTGCAACTCGTCTGTTAGACAATCAGCACTGTGATTTTGAACAGCACTTGAGTTAGCAGCTGATCCAAGAATGGGTAGTATGATGGGAACATATTCTTCATTTCTTCCAATGTCTAATTTCTGTAAATCAGTAGACAGATCTTGATTAACACTTTGATTCTTTTCAGAAGATTGACTTGGCTCATCAAATACTACATGGATAGATTCTTCTATTAGTAATGTTCTTTTGTTAAAAACTCTATAAGCTTTACTAACAGATGAGTATCCTACAAAGACAGCTTCATCAGCCTTTTCTGCAAATGCAGTAAGGTGATTTTTCCCATTATTCAATACAAAACATTTACAACCAAAAATCTTAAAGTAATGAATGTTTGGTTTTCTGTTGTTCCAAACTTCATATGGAGTCTTGTTCTGATTTTTGTTGATCATACATCTGTTTTGGGTAAAGCATGCTGTATTTGTTGCTTCTGCCCAAAATCTTTGAGGCAGCTTAGCTTCAGCTATCATGGTTCTGACAGCTTCTTTGAGTGTTCTGTTTCTCCTTTCAGCAACACCATTCTGTTGAGGGGTTCTAGCAGCTGAATACTCATGATGTATTCCTTTGATATTACAATACTCTTCAACAGTAGAGTTTGTAAACTCTGTCCCTCTATCTGATATGATCTTCAATATTTTGATACTCTTCTCATTCTGGATCAGTTCCATCAGATTGGTAAGATGTTCCTTGGTTTCACTTTTCTTTTTCATGAAAATCACCCAAGTATATCTTGAATAATCATCCACAACAGCTAGGCAGTATTTCTTTCCACCATTGCTGACTGGATCAATGGGTCCAATTAAGTCCATATGTAACAGCTCCAATATTCTTCCAGAAGATTGGTGCTTCTTGCCTTTAAATGATGACTTGATTTGTTTACCCGTCTGACATGCGTCACAAAGCTTGTCTTTGCTCATGACAGCTTTTGGAATCCCTTCTACCAGATCATTTTTGATTAATCTGTTTATGGTCTTGAAGTTTAGATGATTCATTCTCTTGTGCCACAGCCAACTGACTTCACTTGGAGCAGATGCTACCAAACAGACACTTGAATTCTTATCAGCAGAATTCCAGTTGACTATGTAGATATTTCCCTGTCTTCTTCCAGATAAAATTACCTTCTTTGTACCAATCTGTTCAACATAGCACTTATCTGTTGAGAAGATGACTGAATATCCTTTGTCACAAAATTGACTTATGCTTAGCAGATTATATTTGAGGCCTTTAACATATGAGACGTTAGATATCTCTATGTTTCCTCTGATCAGTTTCCCTTTAGCTTTAATCTTGCCTTCTTTGCTGTCTCCAAAAGTAACATATGGACCATCCACAGCAACTGCATCAGTCAGCTCATGTATGTTTCCACACATGTGTCTTGAACATCCACTGTCCAAGTACCAGATCTTCTCTACTTTACTCCTACTCCTAATCCTAACCTACAAAACAAAATAAAAATTGTTTTAGGTACCCTTATTGAGAGGGTCCTGAAAGATTAGTTTCACCTTTGACAACCCAAGATGTTGATGTCTTAGGCTTCTTAGGTTTCTGAGTTTTGACAGGAGCATGAACAGCTTCATTTTTATCATAGTTTTCAGATAAGTCATGTTGATGATCAGTATGATAAGGAAAATGTTCATAAGCAGGGTAAGGTGCATGATAAGCAGGATATGCATGCATTGGATGAGCAGGATAAGGTGCATAGTAACCTGGAAATTGAGGTGCATGATACATAGGATGATATGCAGCAGGTTGCACATAATATGACTCATTTCCATACCAAGCATTTTGATTTTTCTTGTTTTTATGCTTCTTTGGCTTACTAGACGCTTGCTCAACTTGTTTTGACTTAGTTTTATCAACAGATTGATTCAATTTAGCTTTGTCAGCAGACTTCTTAGGACTCTGCTGTTTGGTCTTACTAGTCTGATTTCCTATACTAGGCTCTATGCTCTTTCTAGCCTTAGGAGATTTCTTCTCCTTTAATTCTTTCTCAGATGAGGTAGGTTTAGAGGTTTGCACATACAAGATGACCTTACTATTGTCAGCAGAAATGAATTTTTCAGTATGATTCAACTCTAATTTTTCCTTTTCTAAAGGTATCTTCTGTTTACTAGACATTTGACTTAATGCAACAGATGATTTATCATGAGACTCAATAACCTTTTCAAGTTCCATGATTTTTCCTTTATAAACCTCACATTCAGCTTTCAGAGACTCATGTTCTTGCTCAAGCTGTTTATATTCAGCTGATTCCCTTGGCTTTTCAGCTAAGAGTTTCAGTGAACTGTTTTGCTCTTTCAGCAGGATCATCTCTTCCTTAAGCTTTTTGTATGCTTCAGCAATACCAGTATTGTTAAGCATCATTTGTTCAAATGAATTAAATAATTCATCATTAAGAGGAGTTACCTCATCCTCAGAGTCATCAGAGTCCTTTGCCATCAGGCACAGGAGAGCAGGTTTTTCTTCATCAGAAGATTCTTCATCAGACGAGTCTGCATCTGAATCAGATGAGTAGACAGCAGTCAGCTTTTCTGCTTCAGCCATCATTGCTTTCCCTCTCTGATGCTTTCTTTCTTTTCTTACTTTCTTCTCCTCCTCAGTGTACTTTTCTGCTTTTGGATATGGGCAGTCTTTGATGAAGTGTCCCAATTTCCTGCAGTTGTAACACATTAGTTTTGATTTATAATCATCTTTATCTTGAGAAGAAAAGTTAGGTTTAGAAGTAGAAGCATTGTTGTATTTGTTCTTCATTTTTCTTTTGTAGAACTTCTTAAAGTTGTTCATCAACAGTGCAACATCTCCAGCAGTGTACTCCTTTTTGTTGAGTAGAGTGGCTTCATCAGATGAGTCCACTTCTTTGCTTTTCTGTGCTGGTCTTCTGGTGTTTTCAGCAGCAACAAGTGCAGCTGTGGGTCCTGAAGTTGAGGTTTCTTCAATTCCCATCCTAGGCAGTTTATACTCGAATGCCTTGAGTACAGAAAACAGCTCTGTAAGAGAGATTTTTCCCAAATCCCTTGATTCTTCCATTGCTGTCACTTTCATGTTGAACTTTGGAGGCAGGGCCTTTAGTACTCTGACGGTGATCTCCTTGTCAGTGAAGGTATTTCCCAACTTTAAAACTTCATTTAGAGTTCTGGTGAATCTGGTATCCATCTGATCAATGGTTTCTCCAGATTTCATCTTGAAGTTGTCAAGTTTCTCCAAGGCAACAGTGAGTTGATGCTCCTTGATAGCATCATTGCCTTCGCTCATATCTCTGACTTTGTCCCACATCTCCTTTGCAGTTTTGCAGTGTTTGACCTTGTCAAACCGATCATTGTCCAGGGCTTTAGTCATGATGAATCTCCCAACTTTATCCAGATTGTAAAGCTTTATTTCTTCAGGAGTCATCTCATGAAGGTCTTTCTCAACAACCGTATCTACTTCATTTATCTTTATGGTTTTTGTGAATCTGAATGGACCTTTAATGATACATGTGTACATGTTGTCATTATAAGCAGCAAGGAAGATCTCCATTCTGATTTTCCAGTCCTCAAAGGACATACCAGCAATGTGGGGAACATGGCTGATACAATCCATTTTTCAAAAAGTTTTAAGTTTTCAAAAAGATGCTCTTTTGAAAAGTTTTGAAAACCTTTGAAAAACATTTGGATCAAGTTCGTTGATCAGGCAGCTGATTCTAATGAACCACCTGCTCTGATACCACTTGTTGGTCCCAAGTGGTCAGATGAGGTCTAGAGGGAGGGGGGGTGAATAGACCTCTGAAAATTTTTGAATTTAAAAACTTTTCAGTCTTCTGTCAGCAGACTAAGCTGATGAAGAACAGTAAGCAGACTAATCTGATCGTGAACAAATCTTGAACAGACGACTGACCACTCTTCTTACAGTAACTTAGCTGTTTTTCAGCAAAACAGTTTTTCAAAGAGTATACTTGCAGCGGATTATTTGAAAGTGTTTTTCACAAGTAACTAAGTTTTAGAAAGATTTTATCCCCAGTTTAAAGCTCCTTATAAAATTTTTTGATTGATTCACAGTGTTTAAAATGCAAACTTGAAAATATGCAAGAAAACTTTAAATGCAAGATAACACACAGAATTTTTATAGTGGTTATATGGATAGAAATCCTTTAGTCCACTCTTCCAGATCACTTAGATTCTGGGTTATACTATAATCACTTAGATTACAATATTTCTCCACTTACACCTAGACAACTAATGAAAAGGCTGTAAGCTCACAACAGGAATTCACAAAGAAAACCTATCCTCTAAAGTAGAATCACTCACAAAGATGGATTCTCACTTCGCACACACTCAGCTATTACAAAATCACTCAGATAATGTTTTTCTGTTTTCTTCAACTGGGTTTCTGTCAACAGATGACTTCCACCAGACGAGTGAGCTGTTCGAGCTTCTTGAGACTTAGAAAAATTCTGCTTCAAAATTTCGATCTCTGATTGTTGTTGTGTATTTGCTCGATTGAAATTCAGCTCTATTTATACATGGAGATGAAATTATAACTGTTGAAGGCAAGTCATAATTCAAATCCATCCTTCAGCTCTTTTGAAACGGCTCCCTGCAGCAATCCGTACAGTGTACAGTACTTTCTGTCCATCACATTTAATGCACTCTGCTGATCCGAGGATATCTTCAATCATTTGCCATTACTACCCTTCTCTTTCAGCATTTATTACACCAAGTGCATTTATTACCGTTGAACTGATCTTATGATCTCTTCCACTCTGCTGATCGAGGCAACCCTTCTGATAGATACTCTGCTGATCAAATACTGAACTAATCTGATTTGACTCGGCTGATAATCTACCCTTCTGTTCGCTGTTTCAGCAAGAGATCACTAGTCTTTTGGTCCTTGAACTCTTCTGATATTATCTTTACTTGTTCAAAGATCCTTCTAAGGGAACTAAGCTTTCCATACATAGCTGATTATGATGTTTTGGAAATCATCAAAACCTTCCCTTAATTTCTAACTTCTTTCATCTTCATCTTCTTCCAACACTAATATTTTATAATTTAGGGTGCAAAATGCCAACATTCTATATTTTAAGGTTGCAAAATCTATATTGCCAAGATGTAAAGTGAAAAAAATTGAAAATAACTATTATACCCTTTTATCAATGAATTTTCTCAATAAAATACACACTACGGTGCAAAGTGCCAGATAAATTATATATGTAGGGTATAAAGTATATACCAAAATTCTATAATTCTAGGAAGCAAAATACCAAAAACCCTAAATGTTCAACACAAAATGTTTGCGAGTAATTATTGGTAAACCTACCAAATTAACGTGGACTTTGAGGGTGTTAAGTGTTAATTTTATGTTTTGGAGTGTAAATTGTTGAATTTTTTTTCAATTCGAGAATGATAAGCGCTAATTTTATTTTGGGAGTACAAAGCTAATTTTTTAATTGTTCTAAATTGTAATTTGTGTACCCTAACAAGAAACCATGTACCGGATAGTACCCTAACAAAAAACCAGGAATCCATACATTCTGACATGATAGGTAATTAACTTTATAATGATTCAAATTAAGTCCTGGAGTTGAATTTATTTTTTGCAAAATCTAATTAATTAAGTTAGTTTATTTGTATATTTATTTGTGTCCCAAAATGTTCTTTTTTTTTTTATTTTGTTAATCACTTTTAATTCATTTATTTAATTGATCATTTCAATTTTCTTTAAATTAATAATAAAAACATGAATGCTTGATATACATATTTATAATAGGTTATAATTTATATTTGTAATAAATATTTATTACCTAATTTTCTTATGTATAAGGGACCAAATATAAAAGAATAGTTCAGTGTATTCATGTTAGTCAAGTACAAAAATATCCAACCATGTTGGGAAGACTTCAAATGGTAAAGTCTGTAGCAAACCTCCATACATAATTGCAAGTCAATTCCAGTTCATAGTATATGTTGGATAAAGATGAAGATGAAGGCACTAAAGAAAGTTTGATAAGGGAGGTTTTGATGCATTCCAAAACTTCATAAATTGGCTAAGTATGGAGTAACTTAGCTGATAAACTTATCAAGGAATTTTGACTAAGTAGTGAAGACATCAGAAGAGTCAAAGTTTCAAGGTCCAAGACTTCTGATCTGCTGAAGTAAAGTTATCAGACTAGTGAAGATCAGCCGACTCAAATCAGATTTTTTCAAGTTTGAGATCAGCCGAGTTCGTCATCAGACTTATACTTTCGTCAGCCAAGTGAAGAAGATCATGAAGTGTTCCCAACGGTAATAAATGCCCCTTGGTGTAATAAATGCTGAAGTACGAGGATATTTAAGACAAATGATTGAAGAAAAGCTTCGCATCAGTCGAGTGCATTTAATGCTGCATTTAATGCTGCCTGCAGAATAGTACTGTTTACAGTACGGACAGACTGCAAAAGAGCCGTTCGCGGATTTTAAGGACCAGTACTCGAGGAATTTGAATCTTGTCTCTCTTCAACGGACACTTTTCAATCCTCAAGTATAAATAGCTGAAAGAGACGAAGAAGAAATAAGCAACACACTTTCTGAGAGAAATTTCCGAAGCAAAATTCTTTAAGTCTCAAGAACAGTTCACTCATCAGCTGAGTCATTTGTTGGCGAAAGCAGAGTTGAAGAATCAAGAAAAATACATCTTCTGAGTGATTTTGTAAACAAGAGTGTTGTGCGGAGTTGTGATCCATCTTTGTGAGTGATCAAACTTCAGAGGATAGGTTTTCTGTGTGATTTCCTATTGCGAACTTGTGGTCGTTTCATTTGTTGTTCGACGCAAGCAGAGTATACTGTAAACTTTGTGATTATAGTATAACCCAAGATCTGAGTGACTTGGAAGAGTGGACTAAAGGATATTCAAATCCATATAACCACTATAAAAATTGATTGTGTTTTTACATTGCTTTTAAACTTGCATATTTTCTGTTTGCATAAAAACACGTTAAGTTAACTGTTTGAAAAGAAGTTAAAAGGAGTTTATAAAACTGGGGAAACATTTTTCAAACTGCTAAGATTACTTGTGAAAAACACTTTGAAAATCCGCTGCAAGTACTCTAAGTATTAAAACTGATTTCTGCAAAATCAGCTAAGTACTATCAGACGAGTGGTCAACAAGACTGTTCAAAGATTTGTTCGCGAACAGAATTGTAACTTACTAATCTGATCAGCTTAGTCTGTTCAGTAAGAGTAAAGTTTTAAAGTTAAATTTGAAGAAAATTTTTAAAGAGGTTTATTCACCCCCCCCCCCCTCTAAACCTCTTCTGACCACTTGGGACCAACAAGTGGTATCAGAGCAGGTGGTTCATTAGAATCAGCTGCCTGATCAACGAGCTTGATCCGAGTGTTTTTCAAAGGTTTTCAAAAACTTTTCAAAAGAGCATCTTTTTGAAAAATAAAAACTTTTTGAAAAATGGATTGTATCAGCCATGTTCCCCACATTGCTGGTATGTCCTTTGAGGACTGGAAAATCAGAATGGAGATTTTCCTTGCTGCCTATAATGACAACATGCACACATGTATCATTAAAGGTCCATTCAGATTCACAAAGACCATAAAGATAAATGAAGTAGATACGGTTGTGGAGAAAGACCTTCATGAGATGACTCCAGAAGAGATAAAGCTTTACAATCTAGATAAAGTTGGGAGATTCATCATGACCAAAGCCCTGGATAATGATCGGTTTGACAAAGTCAAACATTGCAAAACCGCAAAGGAGATGTGGGACAAGGTCAGAGACATGAGTGAAGGAAATGATGCTATTAAAGAGCATCAGCTCAGTGTTGCATTGGAAAAGCTGGACAACTTCAAGATGAAGTCTGGAGAAACCATTGATCAGATGGATACCAGATTCACCAGAACTCTGAACGAAGTTTTGAAGCTGGGAAAGACTTTCACTGACAAAGAAATCTCTGTCAAAGTACTGAAGGCCCTACCTTCCAAGTTCAACATGAAGGTGACAGCAATGGAAGAATCAAGAGATCTGGGCAAGATTTCTCTAACAGAGCTGTTCTCCGTACTCAAGGCTTATGAGTATAAACTGCCAAGGATGGGAATTGAAGAAACCTCAACTTCAGGACCCACAGCTGCACTTGTTGCTGCTGAAAACACCAGAAGACCAGCCCAGAAAAGCAAAGAAGTGGACTCATCTGATGAAGCAACTCTACTCAACAAAAAGGAGTACACTGCTGGAGATGTAGCATTATTGATGAACAACTTCAAGAAGTTCTATAAGAGAAAGATGAAAAACAAATACAATCATGCTGCTTCTACTTCTAAACCTAACTTTTCTTCTCAAGATAAAGAGGATTATAAATCAAAACTGATGTGTTACAACTGCAGGAAATTGGGACACTTCATAAGAGACTGTCCATATCCAAAAGCAGAGAAGTACACTGAGGAAGAGAAGAAAATGAGAAAAGAAAGAAAGCATCAGAGAGGCAAGGCAATGATGGCTGAAGCAGAAAAGCCAGCTGCTGTCTACTCATCTGATTCAGACTCAGACTCGTCTGATGAAGAATCTTCTGATGAAGAAAAACCTGCTCTCCTGTGCCTGATGGCAAAGGACTCTGATGACTCTGAGGATGAGGTAACTCCTCTTAATGATGAATTATTTAATTCATTTGAACAAATGATGCTTAACAATACTGGTATTGCTGAAGCATATAAAAAGCTTAAGGAAGAGATGATCCTGCTAAAAGAGCAAAATAGTTCACTGAAACTTTTAGCTGAGAAGCCAAAAGAATCAGCTGAATATAAACAGCTTGAGCAAGAGCATGAATCTCTGAAAGCTGAATGTGAGGTATATAAAGGAAAAATCATGGAACTTGAGAAAATCATTGAGTCTCATGATAAGTCAACTGTTGCATCCATGCATACACCTAAGAAACAGGAGACACCTTTAGAAAAGGATAAACTAGAGTTGAACCATACTGAAAAATTCATATCAGCTGACAATAGTAAGGTCATTCTGTATGTTCAAACTTCTAAACCTACCTCAACTGAGAAAGTGGTAAAGGAGAAGAAATCTCCTAAGGCTAAAAAGAGCAAAGAGCCTAGTGTAGGAAATCAGACTAGTAAGACCAAACAGCAGAGTCCTAAGAAGTCTGCTGATAAAGCTAAATTGAACCAGTCTGTTGGTAAAGCTAAGTCTAAACAAGTTGAGCAAGCACCTAGTAAACCAAAGAAGCATAAGAATAAGAAAAATCAAAATGCTTGGTATGGAAATGAGTCATATTATGTGCATCCTGCTGCATATCATCCTATGTATCATGCACCTCAGTTTCCTAATTACTATGAACCTTACCCTGCTCATCCAATGCATGCATATCCTGCATATCATGCACCTTACCCTGCTTATGAACATTATTCATATCATACTGATCATCAACATGACTTATCTGATAACTATGATAAAAATGAAACTGTTCATGCTCCTAAAACTCAGAAACCTAAGAAGCCTAAGACTTCAACATCTTGGGTTGTCAAGGGTGGAACTAATCCTTCAGGACCCTCTCAATAAGGGTACCTAAAACAACTTTATTTTTGTTTTGTAGGTTAGGATTAGGAGTAGGAGTAAAGTAGAGAAGATTTGGTACTTGGACAGTGGATGTTCAAGGCACATGTGTGGAAACATACATGAGTTGACTGATGCAGTTGCTGTGGATGGTCCAAAAGTCACTTTTGGAGACAGCAAAGAAGGCAAGATTAAAGCTAAAGGAAGATTAATCAAGGGAAACATAGAGATATCTGACGTCTCCTATGTTAAAGGCCTAAAATATAATCTGCTGAGCATAAGTCAATTTTGTGACAAGGGATATTCAGTCATCTTCTCAACAGATAAGTGCTACGTTGAACAGATTGGTACAAAGAAGGTAATTTTATCTGGAAGACGACAAGGAAATATCTATATAGTCGACTGGAATTCTGTTGACAAGAGTTCAAGTGTTTGTTTGGTGGCATCTGCACCAAGTGAAGTCAGTTGGCTATGGCACAAGAGGATGAATCATTTAAACTTCAAGACCATAAACAGATTAATCAAGAATGATTTGGTAGAAGGGATTCCAAAAGCAGTCATGAGCAAAGACAAGCTCTGTGACGCCTGTCAGAAGGGTAAACAAATCAAGTCATCATTCAAAGAAAAGAAGCACCAATCTTCTGGAAGAATATTGGAGCTGTTGCATATGGACTTATTTGGACCCATTGATCCAGTCAGCAATGGTGGAAAGAAATACTGCCTAGCTGTTGTGGATGATTATTCAAGATATACTTGGGTGATTTTCATGAAGAAGAAAAGTGAAACCAAGGAACATCTTACAAATCTGATGGAACTGATCCAGAATGAGAAGAGTATCAAAATATTGAAGATCAGATCAGATAGAGGGACAGAGTTTACAAACTCTACTGTTGAAGAATACTGTAATATGAAGGGAATACATCATGAGTACTCTGCTGCAAGAACCCCTCAACAGAATGGTGTTGCTGAAAGGAGAAACAGAACACTAAAAGAAGCTGTCAGAACCATGATAGCTGAAGCTAAACTGCCTCAAAGATTTTGGGCAGAAGCAACAAACACAGCATGTTTTACCCAGAACAGATGTATGATCAACAAAAATCAGAACAAGACTCCATATGAAGTTTGGAACAACAGAAAGCCAAACATTCATTACTTTAAGATTTTTGGTTGTAAATGTTTTGTGTTGAATAATGGGAAAAATCACCTTACTGCATTTGCAGAAAAGGCTGATGAAGCTGTTTTTGTAGGATACTCTACTGTTAGTAAGGCTTATAGAGTTTTTAACAAAAGAACATTACTAATAGAAGAATCTATCCATGTAGTATTTGATGAGCCAAGTCAATCTTCTGAAAAGAATCAAAGTGCTAATCAAGATCTGTCTACTGATTTACAGAAGTTAGACGTTGGAAGAAATGAAGAATATGTTCCCATCATACTACCTAATCTAAGTTCAGCTGATAACTCAAGTGCTGTTCAAAATCACAGTGCTGATTGTCTAACAGACGAGTTGCTAACAGCTGACAGACCAGAGACTGTTCAACAGACTACTACTGGAACTCCAACAGTAGTGTTGCAAGATCATAACAGAGGACAACATCCTGATTTGCAACCTGATCTCAGATGGCTCAAGAATCACCCTCCTGAGTTAGTCATTGGTGATCCTTTAGATAGAGTGAAAACAAGAAGAGCTGCTGCACAAGATGCTATGTTTGTCACATTTCTATCTCAAATAGAGCCCAAGCAAATTGAAGAAGCTCTCAATGACTCCTTCTGGATAGAAGCTATGCAAGAAGAGTTGAATCAATTTGAAAGGAATGAAGTCTGGTACTTAGTTCCTAGACCAAGTCATCAAAGAGTAATTGGCACTAAGTGGGTATTCAGAAATAAAATGAATGAAGATGGTGTTGTCACCAGAAACAAAGCAAGACTAGTGGCCAAGGGTTATTGTCAAGAAGAAGGAATTGACTTTGATGAAACTTTTGCACCAGTAGCAAGACTTGAAGCAATCAGACTGTTTCTTGCCTATGCTGCTCACAAGAACTTCACTGTCTATCAGATGGATGTGAAGTCTGCTTTTCTCAATGGAGAATTGCAAGAAGAAGTGTATGTTGAACAACCTCCAGGATTTGAAGTCTACCAAGAAGAGGATAAAGTATATCGTCTGAAGAAAGCCCTTTATGGACTGAAACAGGCTCCAAGAGCATGGTATGATACCCTATCTGATTTTCTTTTAATTAAAGGATTTCGTAAAGGTAAGGTAGATAAAACCTTGTTCACAATTGAATGGGAAAATCATATATTACTTGTGCAAATATATGTGGACGATATTATTTTTGGTTCAACTAACCAACAGATGTGTGATAAGTTCTCCAAGCTGATGCAGAATAAGTTTGAAATGAGCATGATGGGTGAACTTAACTATTTTCTTGGATTGCAAGTTAGACAGTTGCCTGATGGGATATTCATCAGCCAAGCAAAGTACACAAGAGATCTGTTCAAGAAATTTGGTATGGAAACTAGCTCAACAGCTACCATTCCTATGTCTACAAGTCTTCGTTTGGATAAAGATGAGGATGGCAAATCAGTGGACATAACCAAATATAGAGGCATTATTGGTTCATTGTTGTATCTAACAGCAAGCAGACCTGATATAATGTACTCAGTTGGAGTCTGTGCAAGATTTCAATCAAACCCCAAAGAATCTCATCTCTTAGCTGCCAAGAGGATATTGAAGTATGTTAAAGGCACTCAAGAATTGGGATTATGGTATCCTAGAGAATCTGGATTTGAACTAGTTGGCTATTCAGATTCAGACCTTGCTGGCTGCAAGATTGACAGGAAAAGCACAACAGGTGCCTGTCAGTTCTTAGGCAGTCGTCTGATCTCATGGATGAGTAAGAAGCAAACCTCAGTTTCTATATCTACTGCTGAAGCTGAATATATAGCTGCTGGAGCTTGTTGTGCACAGATACTTTGGTTGAAGCATCAACTAGAAGACTACAACATCAAGATCAGTGGAATTCCAATCTACTGTGACAATACAAGTGCAATTTCACTTACTCAGAACACTACAAGTCATTCAAGGACTAAGCATATTGAGATCAAGCATCATTTCATTAGAGATCATGTGGAAAAAGGCAATGTAATGATTGAGTATGTTCATACTGATAATCAGATTGCTGATATCTTCACTAAACCTCTAAGTGAAGTAAGGTTTTCTACTCTAAGAGCTGAGCTAGGACTACTTAATTTGGAAGCATAAGCTGAGGGGGAACTCATCAGAAAACTGGAGTTCAACAGCTTAGTAATTCGTTATTATCTTCAAGGATTAACTTTCAACAGACTAGTTAACTTATGAATTCTTAAACTCAGGGGGAACGTGTAAGACTAGCGGTACTTCTGAATTAAAGATGAAATTTGTTAATGACAGTTAGTTAAAGTTATGTTTTCATCAGAAGACTCAACTATCGAAGATTGAAGTTATTTTATCTAGCTGGATTGACAAACAGCTGAGGAAGGTTATCAGCTATTGGCATTCTCTGATAACAGCATTGTCATCAGGACAGTAGTCCATCAGATAAGTGTTTATTATACTCATCTGATTACTTAAATAAAAGCGAACTATTTAAAAACGTTTTATTCAAAACACGCTTTTACAAGTAAACTGTCGGGCGGTACATATTCCCGCTCCTCATTAAAATATCTTTTGAATTTGAAAGGTCGTAACTGACGCCGCACGATCAGCACTGACAGAAAAACGGATCTAACGGTTGGCAGATATCACGGAAACCTAAAAACCCCAACTCTATAAATCCTCATCTGATCAGTCGAGTAGCTCTTTACGCACCCTAAACTTTCAAAAGCAATTGTGAGAAAAACTTAAACAAGTTTTCTGCAAAAATCCTTTCCTTTTCACTAACTTTCAACAGATTGAAATGGCTGCTGAAGGTATGTTCTTAGATTATGAGTCCTATTATCAGTCTGGTACAAGTTTGATGAAAGAATTGTTGGAGAAATTCAAATCGGCACAGTTGGTAAATTTCATGGAGTACAATGAAGGAATAATCTGGACTGACCAGGTTATGGAGTATTACGGAACGGCAAAAGCTGACTACAACAAACTAGAAATCAAAGCGAAAGTGGGTGACAAATCTGTTGTCAACACTCCACAAGTTCTTCATGAACAGTTTGGTTTGCCCAAGTCTGGAAGACACGAAGTTACCGTACTGACTGAAGAGAAGCACCAACAGTTTTGGGCGATCTGCGCCAAGGAAGGAGAGATGTTGTCTGGCAACATCAGGAAGAAACAACTGAAGGATGAATATCAGCGGATGGCTGATATGGTGTCTAAGCTGATTGAGAACTGTACTTTTTCTCTAGATGCTGTCACAATGAAGCGTTTCAGCATCATGGCTGCCGTATACTACGGGCTAGAGGTAAACTGGTCCATCATAATTTGGTATATACTTGCTGATTTTCTGGAAGTGAAGAAAGGAAAAGGCCCTTACACCAACCACAGAATCACTTTAAGTTACCTCTTATCAAAGTTGGGCTGTGTTATGACAAATGGGAAAGAAATTCACAAGTCCAAAGCAATGAACAAGTATATACCTGTTCAGAAGAGGAAGGCTGATGAGCCTGAACGAGAAGAAGTTGAGGAACCAAAGGAGGTTCCTGCCAAAAGGCAAAAGAGATTAGTCAAAACAGCAAGTTTGGCTGTTGAGACTAAAAGGAAGAGGGCTACTGATGAGCCCAAGAAGAAAGAATCAAAGCAGATGGAGAAAGTGACTTCTGCTGAAGCCACTAAGATTGTTGAGAATATAATTGCTGATGTAAGGACTGGATCCCCTGCATCACCATCAAGAACTCCATCAGCAGAGAGGCCTGCTGAGGGTATTTCTCAAAGGACAAGGAGTCAACAGAGAGATACTGTTACCTCCACTTACCGTGAAGGGAGGACCAAGAAATCTGCTAGAAAGCAGATGACATTTATAGAAGAACCAATGGATTTGGAGAATGTAGCAAGGGAAGACCCTGAAGCTACTCAAAGGCCTGCTGTAACAGTTGAAACTGTTGTGATTGACAAAGCTGATGAGCAACAGCCAAGTCAAGTCACATCAACAGCTGAGGTTACTCAACCTCAAGAAGATCCAGATGTCCAAATCATCCATCCTATAGCTGCTGCTCCCATATCATCTGCTGGACCAGCCCCTGCTGATAAAGGCAAAAGAAAAATAGTGCTAAGGAGAAAGAAAGTCTCCAAAGCTGATAAGAAAGCAAGGGAAGAAGCTGAACAGAGGAAGCAGGATGAGCTTGAAGAGAAGAAAGCACTTGAGCTAAGCAAAGCTCAAGAAGCAAAGGATGAAGCCAGAAGACGCATGTCTGCAGCAGAAAGAAAAGCTGCTGAGGATGCTGAAATGGCTGCGGTGATTGAATTGAGTAAAGTTGATGCCTATGGACCTGTCCATGGAGGTGGCATCAAGATTGGAGAAGGCAAGACTGAAGAGGACAAAAAGAAAATATTGCTGCCTGCCCCCAAACTCAAGTCAAAGGACAAGTTTGAAGTCAGAAAAGCATTTGAGATAGTCTATGCTGATAAGGAGCTGTTCAAGAAGTTTGAAAAGTCCTTGGCTTACTATGATCAGAAGCTTATGTTGATGACTCTGTTCAACCAAGAAAAGCCAAGATATATTAGTTGGAGGGACAACAGGCTGAACAAGTCAATCACTGAACTTCAAAGTATGAAGGAGTTGGCTGATGAAGAACGATGGGTTCTAAGTTGGCTGAAAACAAACTCCATTCAAAAGGCTCTTGATCCCAGCTATGTGAGAGATATCATGCATAGCTATGCAAAAGGCTTTGCACTGGAGGAAGCCAAGAAAATCAAGAGCACCTTGCCTGACAAGAAGAAGAAGTCTGAAGATGCTGAGGAAAGAGCAATTAAGTTTGCTGTCATGGCTGCCCTGAAGAGATGGGCTAAAAAGTCTAAGTATCAGCAAGGCTGTTCAAGTGACTTGCCACTACTGCCATGCATCCAGCAAATCGTTTTTGGCAAGGAAGTGCAACCGTTCTATGAAGTGCCAAAGGGGAATAATGCTTTTGTTAACCCCTGGATCATTGTGAGGCAAATCAGACAAACCACTTGCTTCAATGATGATGGCACTATCACCAACTTAGTCTATGATGATGTTACTGATGAGCCTAAAGCTGCGGACAAGCCTGAAGTCAAGTCTGCTGATCAGACTGCTGACAAGCCTGCTGATCAAATTGCTGATAAGTCTGCTGATCAGACTGAAGATAAGTCTGCTGAAAAGGCTGCTGATGAACCCCTGGCCATTGAGTGGAAGGCTACGGACTCTGGAAATCATCAAGACGAAAAGATGGAAGATATTCCTGTCCACCAGGAAATTGATGAAAGGGATGTAGCTGCTGCTTCTGCTTCATCAGGTGATAAGCACTCATCACTGATGGAAGCAATCCAGATGCTGATGGAAAACCAACTTAAGGAACTGGAAGACAAGCACAAGCAACAGCTATTAAAAGTTAAGGAGGAGCTGAAAGCAGAGTTGGCAGAAACCAACAGACTTCAGCTGGAAACTGTTCAAGGATCAACAGAAGAGATCATCAAAAAGGAGATCAACAGTATTCCAATTCCTCAAGACAACTCATTGCAGTTGATACACAGCTTAAGAGAACTGAACCAGAACGTGGAAGATGTGAAGGGTGATGTGAATCATCTTCACACTGCTTTAAAATCAGCTGAGCACAAGATTGCTGACTTAACTGCAACTTTCATTAAAGTCAGTCATGAAGAGAAGGAAATCAATCTGGGAATGTTGCAAGAAGTGGCAAAGGCTGCACAGGATGTTCAAAGTGAAATTGCAACCATCAACCTCAACATTGACTACTTCAATGATAAGACTGATGTCATCAGCACTGACATTCATCATCTCACAGCAAGTCACGACGTTGTTAATCAGAATCTGAAGGCTTTGTGTGCTGGAGTAAAGATTCCAACAGTTGCCCTCAACCCTGCTGTTGAACCTTCTAATGTCATCAGAGTTGATGATGACAAAAAGGGGGAAGATAAAAGGGAAGAACCAGCTAAAAAAACTGCTGCTGAAGAACCAGCAAAGGAATCTGCTGCTGAAGAATCAACTAAGGAGGAAACTACTGCTGCAACAACTGAAGCCAAAGAAACTGAAGAAACAGCTGACAGGACTGAAGCTAAAACTGATAAGATTGCAAAGCTTGGAACGGTAGAAGAAGAAGAAATGATTGAAAAAGAAGATACCAAGTACAAGAACACTGAATCTGCCAAGAAAGCTATGGAAGCTTTGAAAGCTCTTCAAGAACAGCAACTTAAAGAGAAGATGGAAGCTGCCAAAGCAACCTTGGAAGAAGAAGCTGATGAAGAAGAAGATGATGAAGAATCATCTTATGAATACGAAGAAGTGCTTGAATCTGATGAAGAAGCTGATAGTTAGAAATTGAAAAATCAATTGTAATCAGTTTACTTTTTCAGAAATCTCATCTGATGAACTTGTACATGTAACTCATTTTCAATATTAATGAAAAGTCAAGTTCAATCCAATAAACTTTTTCTATCTTAGAAAATTTTGAGGATTTCAATCTTTAGTTTAGGTATTCAACAGGTACTAAGCTGAAGTTTTGTCATCATCAAAAAGGGGGAAATTGTTGGATAAAGATGAAGATGAAGGCACTAAAGAAAGTTTGATAAGGGAGGTTTTGATGCATTCCAAAACTTCATAAATTGGCTAAGTATGGAGTAACTTAGCTGATAAACTTATCAAGGAATTTTGACTAAGTAATGAAGACATCAGAAGAGTCAAAGTTTCAAGGTCCAAGACTTCTGATCTGCTGAAGTAAAGTTATCAGACTAGTGAAGATCAGCCGACTCAAATCAGATTTGTTCAAGTTTGAGATCAGCCGAGTTCGTCATCAGACTTATACTTTCGTCAGCCAAGTGAAGAAGATCATGAAGTGTTCCCAACGGTAATAAATGCCCCTTGGTGTAATAAATGCTGAAGTACGAGGATATTTAAGACAAATGATTGAAGAAAAGCTTCGCATCAGTCGAGTGCATTTAATGCTGCATTTAATGCTGCCTGCAGAATAGTACTGTTTACAGTACGGACAGACTGCAAAAGAGCCGTTCGCGGATTTTAAGGACCAGTACTCGAGGAATTTGAATCTTGTCTCTCTTCAACGGACACTTTTCAATCCTCAAGTATAAATAGCTGAAAGAGACGAAGAAGAAATAAGCAACACACTTTCTGAGAGAAATTTCCGAAGCAAAATTCTTTAAGTCTCAAGAACAGCTCACTCATCAGCTGAGTCATTTGTTGGCGAAAGCAGAGTTGAAGAATCAAGAAAAATACATCTTCTGAGTGATTTTGTAAACAAGAGTGTTGTGCGGAGTTGTGATCCATCTTTGTGAGTGATCAAACTTCAGAGGATAGGTTTTCTGTGTGATTTCCTATTGCGAACTTGTGGTCGTTTCATTTGTTGTTCGACGCAAGCAGAGTATACTGTAAACTTTGTGATTATAGTATAACCCAAGATCTGAGTGACTTGGAAGAGTGGACTAAAGGATATTCAAATCCATATAACCACTATAAAAATTGATTGTGTTTTTACATTGCTTTTAAACTTGCATATTTTCTGTTTGCATAAAAACACGTTAAGTTAACTGTTTGAAAAGAAGTTAAAAGGAGTTTATAAAACTGGGGAAACATTTTTCAAACTGCTAAGATTACTTGTGAAAAACACTTTGAAAATCCGCTGCAAGTACTCTAAGTATTAAAACTGATTTCTGCAAAATCAGCTAAGTACTATCAGACGAGTGGTCAACAAGACTGTTCAAAGATTTGTTCGCGAACAGAATTGTAACTTACTAATCTGATCAGCTTAGTATGTTCAGTAAGAGTAAAGTTTTAAAGTTAAATTTGAAGAAAATTTTTAAAGAGGTTTATTCACCCCCCCCCCCCTCTAAACCTCTTCTGACCACTTGGGACCAACAGTATACATGTTATCATTGTAAGCAGCTAGGAAGATCTCCATTCTGATTTTCCAATCCTTAAAACTCATACTGTCAATGTGGGGAATATGGCTGATACAATCCATTTTCAAAAAAATTTTGATTTTCCAAAAATATGCTCTTTTGAAAAAGTTTAAAAACCTTTGAAAAACACTCGGTTCAAGCTCGTTGATCAGGCAGCTGATTCTAATGAACCACCTACTCTGATACCACTTGTTGGTTCCAAGTGGTCAGATGAGGTCTAGAGGGGAGGGTGGGAGGGGGCTGAATAGACCTCTGAAAATTTTAGACTTAAAAACTTTTCACTTAACTGTTAGCCGACTAAGATGATCGTAAATAGTAAGTTGATTAAGCTGTTCGCACACAAAATTTGAGCAGCAGAGTTGACCACTCTTTAGAAAAGTACTTAGCTGATTTCAGTAAAATCAGTTTTAATCAGACTACTTGCAGAGGATGTTTTAAAGTGTTTTTCACAAGTAAACTTAAGTCTTGTAAAGATTTTATCCCAAGTATTTAAACTCCTTTTAAAATCTTTAACCTGTTTGGTTGAAATGAAAGTTTATGCAAATTTTAAAGAATGTAAGAAAACTTAACTTAAATGAACAAAATAATTTTTATAGTGGTTATATGGATATAAATCCTTTAGTCCACTCTTTCAAGTCACTTAGATCTTTGGTTATACTATAATCACACAGATTACAATATACTCTGTTTGCGCCAATCAACAAATAAAAAGGCCGCAAGTTCGTTACAGGAAATCACAAAGAAATTCAATACTACAAAGCTTTATCACTCACACAGACGGATAACAGCTTCTCACAACACTCTTCTAACAGATTCACTTGGAAAATAATTTTTCTTTTGAACTTCAGGTTAGCTTCAGTTAACAAATAACTTCAGCAGATTAGTGAGTTGTTCTTGAGTTTTTGAGACTTAAAAGATTTTGCTTGGCAGGATTGATCTCAGTTGTGTGTTGTTTTCTTCTCTCTCACACTTGCGAACTACTTATACTCTCGGATTTGAAAAGTGTCAGTTGAAGAAAAGATAGAATTCAAATGCATTGATTACTGGTCCTTAAACTCTGCAAACGGCTCTATGTACTGCTACAGTACTGTCTACAGTACTTTCTGTCAGCAGCATTTAATGTACTGAGCTGATACGAGGATTTCTTCAATCATTTGCCATGAATACCCTCCTTCTTCAGCATTTATTACTCCAAGTGCATTTATTACCGTTGAGGAGACTTCCTGACTGTCTTCACTTAGCTGATTAGAATCTATCGTCTGATGATGTATTGAGTTGATCTCAAACTTGAACAAATCTGATTCGATTCGGTCGATTTTCACCAAACTGATTTCTTCCTTCAGCAGCAGATCAGTAGTCTTCTAGACCAACTTGAATTTTGACTTGCCTGATTTGTCTTTTAGGTTGATCAAAATTCTTTTAAGGGATTTGACTAAGCATTCCTTACTTAGCTGATTAAAATATTTTGAAAATCATCAAAACCTCCCTTTAACTTCTAACTTCCTTGTCCTTTAATCTTCATCTTCATCCAACAGACTGAATCTTTAGTTTCTTTAATTTATCAGTCATAATTTATTAAAGTTATTGGTGAGCCAATTCCTTCTTCAATAGTATATTTAATTAATATTTGTATTGTAGCAATTTGTATATATCCAATTTTGTCTCTATTTTCTTTATTACGAATTTTTTATATTTTAGATGATATTTGTTCACTGTATATTAAGGGAATTACAATAGTTTCTCTAGTATTCTTTATGTCTATAGGTATAAAATTAAAAGAGCAAAATTTAATTTAAAAGGAGGACAACATTTTAGTAATTGATTGGCTGAATACATTCAAAATGTTTCTTCTTTTTTATAATATATGTATCTGTTGGTCCATTTTGCGTCAAATAGAGCTAGAAATGAGTCTTTGGAGGCGCTTATGGTTTCCCCGTGGATCAATTATGAGTTTTTTTAAGGGACGTCATGGGAAGAGTTTTTTGCATTTTGCATTTAGCGCTTTTGAAACATGGTAAATAGGCATTTTGCATTCTGAAAACATAAATTTAGCAGTTTACACTCCCAAAATATAAATAATTTAGCACTTTGCACCCACAAAATTTTTTTCAAAAAAATCTAAGGATAAAATAGGTAATTCATTTTTAGTCATTGACACTTTGCACCCCCAAAATAAAATTAGCATTTAGCACCCCCGATTTAAGAACAACTCATCAACTTGCTCCCACAAAACACGATAAATTTGAAAAACAACTATGAATATTAGAATATTAATTTCTCTCTCCATCTTAAATTTATTTTTGTGATATGATTCAGTCAATTTTATGTATTAATTTTTCGAATTTTTTTGCATATTTTGAGGATTTTTGAAAAATTAGTAATTAATGAAATATATTAAAATAGATTTTGCAGATAGATATTATAGTATTCATAGTCATATTTTGTAAATTTTAATGAAAAAAGAAAATGTATTACCTATTTTTCCCTTAGGATTTTTTTTTCACCCCGGTGGTCAACTTTGCCCAAAAAAACGAGGGGTGCTAGTTGTTGAGTTTTTCCTAATTTGATGGGGATAAGTGCTAATTTTATGTTCAGGGTTGCGAGTGCAAGTTATTGAGTTGGTCTTAATTCGAGTGTGCTAACTGATAATTCTATTTTAGGAGTGCAAATGTTAATTTCTCGTGTTTCAGGGTTCAAAGTGCCAAAGATCCAAAAAAATTACCTATGTTGTCCCTAGATTTTTTGAGGAAAATAAAAAACGGTACAAAGTGTTGAATTGTTTATATTTCGAAAATGCAAAGTGCTAAATCTATGTTTTAAGGGTGCAAAGTGACTATTTTCTATATTTTGGAGGTGCAAAGTGCAAAAAACCATCATGCGAACGGAAAGGAGAGAAGGGATTATGTATAGTATTAATGTAAAGAGGATCCATGTGATATGTACGACCTTTGATGATCTTTCTCCAATGAATAAGTTATGTGTGTAAAATTGGGTAATTAATGGCTCGTGGTTTGTAATGTGATGTGATTTAATAGAGAAGAAGATTGGCTATTTATTGATTAACTTTTGCCTTGAGCAGACTTTTGTACCATATAAGTGTATTACATTGGATTTTATTTTTCACCCTTTCTTCTGCTCCATATCTCCATTGTTAGTATTAAGATCTCTATTCAAATAATAATACCAGTAAATTCTAATCTACTATCGAAAGTAAAACCAACAGAAATTAGCGAACTAACAACTTAGAGATCTGAATTGTATTTTGGTAAGAAAATAGAAGAAGAAATTTGAGTACCTTAGTTTCATAATTTTAGATCTCATTCAATTGAAATTAAAAATTTGTTGAGTCTGGCAATGATTTATAATTGAAAATTTTGATGGGCGCCTTGATTCAATAAAATTTTTATGATACCATTTTTTCTTATTGAATTATGATAGGAACTGTAATTGAAACTCTAACATATGGTTCCAAGAATTCAAGGAATTTTTAAAGTATAATTGATGAGGGATATTTTGGGCTCGGCCTTTTCTACATTCATGCCAGATCGAGCAAGTATATGTCTCCGGAGCTCGAGTTCGAACCCAATATCTAAATACCAAAAGTGCAGGCGGATCTGGATCAAAAGTTACTGTTGGGCCGAGCTCTGATCCAAACTTATGGGCCGAGAATTGCACGTCTGCGGATGGATCACCTAGATCCCGTTTTCAGCTATAAATACCCCAAGCATTTATGACGACGACACAACTTCCCAGGTGCTCTTGCTTTCAGGCTGCTGCTCGGGTTCACTGGGGATTATTAGTATAGGTTTTCTTGTGTATTTCGCCCTCTAGCTTGTACGGCATCCTGTAATGCTCGGATAGGACCAAAATACTTGTAACTTGTACTCGATAATTCCGAACGCAATATAACAGATCTTTCTCCACTATTTGTTTAGCATGTTTACTGCATAGTATACACACCCTTGATCGAACACACGAAAACGCGTAAGATCAATTGGCGCCCACCGTGGGGCCTTATTCGAGTATTAGATCGAAATATGCCTACCACGAGGAGAAATACGTACAACAGAGGAGAACCCTCCCATGCTGTAGGAGCGCAACGTTCGGTCAATAATGAGCCAGATAATCTATCTCGTGCGGCTCAACAGCCGGAGATTCCACCAGCGGTTCCTCAGGATAACATCCCGATCCACACAACCATTGGAGATCTAAGATCCATCATAGGCACTATGTGCAGAGAATTCCTGAACAGTGGAAGGGCTGATCAATCACCCGTAGACCAGCCAGAAAATCACGGCAGACCTGAAATACCTTCTTCGAATATTCAGAAGGACAACAGTATACTGCGATCTATATCGCATGCCCCAGCAACAAAACTTCCACGAGCAATGCCCTCGAAAATCAACATCCGATCGGAAAACCCACCAAGATCGGTACATAATCTGGAGGATTCAGTGGTAGGAGAAAGCCACACTGCCGGCGCACTTGGAGGCGGAAAGTCAACCTACAAAAGAATTACTGAATCAGAATTAGAAAAGATAGTACGGGAGAGAGTAGCCAAGGAATTGGAAAAGGAAGATACAATGGTAGAGATTCCCCGTAACAATCAGGCCGGCAGGCGAGGGGAAAACACTCTAACTAGGGGGAATCTGCGAGATAGGGAGATCTCGAACAGTATCATGCGCTGCTCGCCATTCTGTCGAGAAATACGAGAATCTCGAAATTCAGAAACGGTGCCAACAAGGCTACCGCGGTATAACGGGACTACCGACCCCGGGGAACACATCAACAGCTTTATTAATGTAATGAACCTGTACGGACATTCGGAGGATTTCTGTTGCAAAATTATGGTCACTACTTTTGAAGGGATTGCTCTAGATTGGTTCGGAAAGTTACCTCCGAATTCTATATTTTATTTCGAAGAATTCTGTGAAAAACTGAAACATCAGTTTGCTAGCCAGAGGAAGCCAAGACTGCCAGCGAATCACCTGGGCACTGTAAAACAATTGGAAGGAGAGACATTGAGGCAATGGCTAGCAAGATTTAGTATCGAACTCCTGAAAGTAGATACCCCGCAGATAGAGTATCTGTCCTCCCTGATGTTCGAGCTAACCAAAAGCACCCAGTTTGGAAATGCATTGTGTAGAAAACAACCAAAATCCTTCGAACGGATAATGGAAATCGCCGAGAAATACATGATACAGGAAGAGATGAACAAATTGAAGAGCTCACATATCGACAAGTCACATCTCAACAAAAAACAGGATCTGGCATCGATCCCAAAACCCGCTGACTATGGGGGGTCAAACAAAGGATCGGTTTGGCAACGAATTAATACTTACAAGCCGCATCTGCCGCCCCAAGCCCCAAATTCATATGGACCTCCTTATGATCGAGCTCGAGCTCCCAGACCCGGTAAAGTGCAGTTCACTGAGCTTAACACCTCAAAGGAGGAAGTGTTAACCGTATTGGAGGAAGGAAATCTGATCCCCGAAGCTCAAAGGATCACCCAGGCTAGAGAAGGTGCGCCTGGGTATGAACAATACTGTCGATATCACCGGGCTCGGGGACATAGTACCGAAAATTGTTATCAGTTGAAAGTCGAGATAGAAAAATTAATTGCCCAAGGAAAACTGAAAGAATTTATCAAAGGTAGCAACTACAACAGTCGTTATAGATCACGAAGTCCGCGAAAGTTCAATAACCAACAAAGGCAAATTCGAAATCAAGCAGAGGAACGTTCGAATGGAGTGATAAACATGATCGCAGGCGGACCAGCAGGAGGTGATAGCAAAAATGCTAGAAAAAGAACTTTGAGGTCGATAAAAGCTGGAGTCTCTGCTAAGAGAGAGGTTCTATCCTTAGAATCTCCCTCTATGGAAAATCAAGTTATAAGCTTCAGCGAGGCTGACCGACCCGCTGATGTCAATTGGGACACAAGTGAAGACGATCCTGATTTTTCCATGGTGTTGACTTTGAGAATTGCTAACTTCGAAGTCAAGAGGGTGCTAGTCGACAACGGAAGTTCAGCAAACATTATTTCGTCTGAAGCTCTCACGAGAATGAATCTTTGTCACCCATGTCTAGATAAAGTGACCACTCCTTTGGTAGGATTTGGTGGATCAGAAATCGTTCCGCTCGGGACCATTCTCTTAAGTACGACACTAGGAAGTAAACCAAAAAATGTAACAAGAATGGTAAAATTTTTGGTAGTAGATACAGCATTCGCTTACAACGTTATATTAGGGAGACCAGCCCTAAATATCTTCAAGGCTGTTGTGTCCACATACCATCAAAAAATAAAATTTCCTACCGTGGGAGGAGTGGGAGAAATGAGGAACGATCAGTACATGGCATGGAAATGCTACAACTCGGCTTTGAATATTAAAAAGAAGGTGGAACCCGAACTCCCGACCAAGAGGAAAATAAGTGATTTAGCATCTGAGTTAAAAACACCAATTCCTGACTATGAAAAACTTCAAGTTAAAAAAGGGAAAAACGTCGACATGAGCGTACAAGCAACCGACCACAAAAAGGTGACCTTAGTCCCAGGATCCCCTGAAAAGTTCACTAAAATTGGAACGGAATTAAGTGAAGGCATGGAAACCATGCTCATAGAATTTTTACAAAGAAATGTGGATGTTTTTGCCTGGAGCTCGGATGACATCGTAGGGATCGACCCACGAGTGATAACACATTCGCTAAACATCGATCCGAAAGCAAAGCCTGTAAGGCAGAAGAAACGTAATCATGGTCGCGAAAAGGATAAGATAATCAATGCAGAGGTCGAGAGATTATTGACAGCAGGACAGATCAGGGAAATCAAGTTCACATAATGGCTTTGTAATGTTCTCCTGGTCTCTAAAGGTGAGAAGACCGAAAATAAATGGAGAATGTGCAATGACTTCACCGACCTAAACAAATTGTGCCCAAGAGACCCTTATCCATTGCCCCGAATAGATATGTTAGTAGATTCCACTGCAGGGTTTGTGTTATTTAGTATGATGGACGCTTTCCAAGGTTTTTACCAGATTTTTATGAACGAAAGAGACCAGGATAAAACAGCATTTATTACTGAAATGGGAGTCTACTGCTTCATTGTTATGCCTTTTGGCTTAAGGAACGCAGGTGCAACCTATCAGAGGCTAATGAACATGATGTTCAAAGAACTGATAGGCGAGATAATGGAAGTTTATGTAGACGACATGCTCGTAAAGAGTATGACGGAGAAGGATCACATTGGCCATCTGGATAGATGTTTCGGAATCTTGAGAAAATATGGGATGAAGCTGAACCCAGCCAAATGTACCTTCGGTGTTCGATCGGGAAAATTCCTCGGATACTTAGTCCACGAAAGAGGGATTGAAGCAAACCCAGAAAAAATTCGAGCAATCACCGATCTCCAGCCACCACGGAAGCTATCGGATGTCCAAAGTTTAATCGGAAAAATCATTTCATTGAATAGATTCATCTCCCGATCTGCTGACAAAAGTTTACCATTCTTCAAGCTTCTGAGAAAATCCAAGAACTTTGAGTGGAGTGCAGAATGTGATAAGGCATTCGAAGAATTGAAAGTGTACCTAACCTCGCCACCCATGCTGGCAAAACCGTCTGAAGGAGAACATCTATATCTATACATAGCTGTGTCGGAAGAGGCCATTAGTTCTGTTTTAGTAAAACTTGATGCAACTGAGCATAAACCAGTTTATTATTTAAGTAAGTTATTGCAGGGTGCAGAGAAAAACTACATGGAGATCGAAAAATTCGCACTAGCATTGGTGGTAGCTGCTCGAAGGCTAAGGCCTTACTTTCAAACGTACAAGATCATTGTTTTAACAAATCAACCTTTGAGGCAGGTCCTATCAAAACCAGAAACATCAGGCAGATTGATCAAATGGGCAGTCGAGCTCGGTCAGTTCGAAATCGAGTACCAACCACGAGTCGCCATAAAAGCCCAGGTATTAGCGGACTTCGTGGTCGAATCAACAGGCATATCGAACTCGGAAGGAGCTTTATCCGAGTTGAGTATGGTCGAAGAAGTAAAAAATCAAATCTGGCTGATGCATGTGGACGGATCCTCAACTAAGGACGGAGGCGGAGCAGGAATTCATTTTCAAGGACCAAATGGCGAGGATTTGAGTTATGCTATAACATTGGATTTCGCCGTGACCAACAATGAGGCTGAGTACGAAGCATTAATCGCAGGATTAGAGATGGCTCTTAAAGCAAAGGTAAAATCAATTGTTGTATTAACAGATTCAGAACTTGTTCATAGACTGGTAAAAGGCACGTACGAGGCCAGAGAATTCAATATGATTAAATACCTGGGCAGAACGAGAAAATTAATCTCTCAATTCGACAAGTTCGAAATCCAACCTGTGCCGAGGGAGGAAAATTTGTGGGCAGATATATTGTCAAAATTCTCAGGTCTGTCCGACGGAAAGAATGAAAGAATAATCACGTGGTTGTTATCGAATACATCTGCTATCGACCTGGATGCGGCCCCGACCATCGATATCATGGAGATCGATGAACCAAGTAACTCATGGTGTAATCCCCTTATTGCCTATCTTAAGGAAGGAAAACTTCCGGAACACACAAACGAAGCTCGGAGGATCAAATACAGAGCACCGTCGTTTACTCTGATCGATGATCAACTCTACAAAAGATCCTCCTCAGGAATTCTATTAAAATGTGTTTGTGAAGTTCAGTACGATGCTCTTTTAAGAGAAGTTCATGAAGGGGAAGCGGGAAACCATTGTGGTGCTCGGGCATTAGCGCTCAAATGCTCGAGGTCAGGATACTATTGGCCTACCCTTTTTCAATGATTCTGTTGATTATGTGAAAAAGTGCCACCATTGTCAAATTCATTCAAGTTTGATTCATCAACCGGCTGAGCATATGCATTCTATTCCTATTTGTTGGCCTTTTGACAAATGGAGAATTGATATTGTCAGGCCCTTTCCAACGGCAAGAGCTCGAAAAAACTACGTACTAGTCGCAGTCGAATATTTCAGCAAATGGGTGGAATGCGTCGCCTTAACCAAAATCACTCAATTCCAAGTTATCAATTTCTTATGGAAGAATATTATCTGCAGATTTGGGATTCCTAGGGTCTTAATATCAGATAATGGAACGCAGTTCGCCGGAAAAAGAATCACGGAATGGTGCGAAAAATTTGGAATACAACAGAATTTTGCATCGGTAGGGCATCCCCAAGCGAATGGGCAGACGGAAGTCGTGAACAGGGAAATCGTTCGATCCTTGGAAAAGCGTCTATCTGAGGCAAAAGGAAAATGGCTCGATGAACTTCCAGGAGTCTTATGGGCCAATAGGACTACTGTTAAAGCTGCTACGGGAGAAACTCCATTTAGTCTGGTTTATGGGTCAGAGGCCGTTATCCCAGTGGAAAACCTTGTACCTTCCCCCAGAGTCGAATTTTACGATCCCGAAAAGAACCAATCTCTGAGGGAAATGGAAGTTGATCACGCGGATAGTCGAAGGGACCAGGCAAAATTAAAAATCCAATCCGCAAAGTCTAACATGGAAAAATCTTATAATCGAAAAGTGCGAATCCGAACGTTTAAGGTGGGGGATCTGGTGCTAAAGAAGGTGGAAGTATCAAGGCACGTCGGAAAACTCCAACCTAATTGGGAAGGCCCTTTCGTGGTCGTGGAAGTTGGAAGGAAAGGGTCTTACAAGATTGCTCGTCCTGACGGAGAAGTACTACCTCGAGCATGGAATGCTGTCAATTTGAGGAAATATTATGGAGGATAGTAAAATTCAAGACTACTGTTGTTTAGTCATCTTGCTTTGTTTTCTTAGTTTCTAGTGATTTAGTAATTTACATATTCAATGAAGGTCTGTTCTCGGCTGAGTTATTCGAAGGATATTTATTCCGATCAAGTATTTATTCAATGAAAGTTTATTTCGCCTAAATTCTTATTTATTCATCTTATTCTGGATATTTTCGATCTACATTCATCTATTATAATTCTCTATTTTCTCCTTTAACGACTAAGGGTGAAAGCCGTTGCTATGCCCCTTAGATCGAAATTATTCAATGGGTGAAAGCCTCTGCTATGACCCGAGGGCTAAAAATGCTCTAATACGACTAAGGGTGAAAGTCGTTGCTATGCCCCTTAGATCGAAATTATTCAATGGGTGAAAGCCTCTGCTATGACCCAAGGGCTAAAAATGCTCTAATACGACTAAGGGTGAAAGCCGTTGCTATGCCCCTTAGATCGAAATTATTCAATGGGTGAAAGCCTCTGCTATGACCCGAGGGCTAAAAATGCTCTAATACGACTAAGGGTGAAAGCCGTTGCTATGTCCCTTAGATCGAAATTATTCAATGGGTGAAAGCCTCTGCTATGACCCGAGGGCTAAAAATGCTCTAATACGACTAAGGGTGAAAGCCGTTGCTATGCCCCTTATATTGAAATTATTCAATGGGTGAAAGCCTCTGCTATGACCCGAGGGCTAAAAATGCTCTAATACGACTAAGGGTGAAAGCCGTTGCTATGCCCCTTAGATCGAAATTATTCAATGGGTGAAAGCCTCTGCTATGACCCGAGGGCTAAAAATGCTCTAATACGACTAAGGGTGAAAGCCGTTGCTATGCCCCTTAGATCGAAATTATTCAATGGGTGAAAGCCTCTGCTATGACCCGAGGGCTAAAAATGCTCTAATACGACTAAGGGTGAAAGCCGTTGCTATGCCCCTTAGATCGAAATTATTCAACGGGTGAAAGCCTCTGCTATGACCCGAGGGCTAAAAATGTTCTAATACGACTAAGGGTGAAAGCCGTTACTATGCCCCTTAGATCAAAATTATTCAATGGGTGAAAGCCTCTGCTATGACCCTCAAGCTAAAAATGCTCTGATACGACTAGGAATAAAACCCATATCCAGGATCAACCAAGATTATGTTGCCCCTCCATGACGGCTATTGATTCCTAAACTATGGAAACTATCTCTTGTAAGATTCAGATGTTGCAGAAATCGGACTTCAAATCATATCGACAACAATATATAAAGAAGATTTTTCATTCCTCAAATTTCAGAAAAATTACATGAGAACTAATGATTACAATCAGAAGATCGAACTAATCCGAAAATATTACAAATGATACGATCCTATATGACTATTCCTACCGATGCCTAAAGAAGAAAAATAAAACCGGAACACTTCTACCCTTCATCCGATCCTTCCTTATTAAAGGGTCTGCAAAAGACCAAGTCGGGAGACAAGGAAGCAACTCCAGTTGGAAGAAATCCTAGCAAATTCAAAACCACATCCTTCAAGGAGCCACCTCGAAGACGTGGAGATCGAGAGCAGGAAAGCTCCTCCAGCAGCACACCCAATATCCCAACTGAATGGAGGACAGGGTACAGGAAATCGAGTCCGCCTCAAGGATTTGGAATCAGAGAGAGCAGATCGCCTGCCGGTACCCTGGTCGCGTTTATTTTCGCCTGTCGATACCCTAGCCGAGAAACTTTCGTATGGAAATTCCAATGTAAATAGAAAAGAAGGTTCGAAGAAAAATCTCGAACGCTTTAATTACTGACAATAACCGGAGCATATAGCTGATCGACGAGAGTAAAAATACAACCATATTGTACCAAGGCAAGACATTCACAAATACGTGAAGGTAATTTCGGAACTATATATAGGGGAAGGAGTTCCATATCAACGGTGTTGATCTCTTAGGATGAAGGGCCACGATACGAACATTAAAACCTCAGACCGTTTCATTTCCCGAGAAAAGAGGGACTAAAAAAAAAAAGGGGGGGGGGAGGAAGAAGAAGTAAAGCAGCAGAAAGAGAGAAGGAGAATATCATTCCAGAAAATGTTATCATTACAACAAGGATTGTGTTACAACAAGAAAGGGAATCATTACAATAAATATGGTGATACAACAAAAGAAAAATCATAGCAAGCTCATGATACAAAGGAAAACCATAGCATTACTAAACAAAATTATTCTCGAAGAGGATCTTTCGAACTTCAGCACTACGATCAGCATACCCGCGGGTGTAAGCTTCCCTCTCGCGAAGTTCGGAGTTTCTCTTCTCACGTTCGTGGATATCCTTGAGTCTCTCTAATTCTGAACTTAACTTATCCTGAGACAATCTCTCCTTGAAAAATCTATTAGCTTCCAGTGCACGTTCCAGCTCGATCTTTTTACCGATCAGCTCGAGCGAAATAGAAGCCCGTTGTTCGATCTCATGTTTGGCCAACGCATAAAGCCTAAAAAAGTCCTTACCAGCCTGAACTTATAAGAAGATATGTCATGGCAGAGATAAAGAAATTAAAGAATCATGAAATAAAGAAGTTAGAAAGAATTACATGGGCAAGGGATTCCGACCCGGAATGAAACAGGAACGAGGAATATTCTACATTTGAGAAGACCGCCTCGGAGATAGAAACATCGGCCCGAAGAAGACTCAAGTCAGATTTAGCATGTGACATCGTATCAAAAGGAGTCGTACCCCTTTTAATTAAAGATCCTCCGACCAACGAAGGCACAGACGAGAAAGAAGTGTGCCCAGTTACTGCGTCCGCAAAAGAAACCTTTTTAATTCTCTTATTTGAGCTCCTAGATGTCAAGCACGAAGAAGGGGCAATGGTCGAAGGTTTATCTTCTCCATGAAAGTTTAACTGATCATAACTAATGGGTTTAATTGGCGATCGATTTCTTTTCCTTATTTTTCTACCGTCACTTAGTCCGGAGAAAGGCGCGGGGGAAATCACGAGAGCGTTCGAATTTCTATTCATCCCTTGATTTCCAAATAAAGATTCAACCGAAATTATTTTCTAAAGCTCCGATCACCGTGGGCAATATTATTGTGAAAACAACGCAAAATGGCATGGGTATTTATAAAGACACGACATCATGCGAATTGCAATAATTGATGAGTCGCTACTCCCAAGAAAGATTCGATGACGCAATTAAGTACGCAAGAATGACGTTATGAAATTTAGCAGGAAAGTCAAACAGGAAAAAGGTTAGGCGTGGCATTAAAGAAATTCAAATTTAAGCATCCACTAAATAGGCAAAAGCAGAAGATTAAAAGTGTACGAGTACAATGGGTAGCTGAGTAAATCCTATTACATAATAATCATTACTGACTGGATTCTTTCACGCCGGAACCGTGGTCCGATCGGTCTCGTTCCTCGGTTTCGCTGGAACCACTTTCCGAGCCATCGGAATCCCCTCTACTCGAGCTGCTCCCTTCTCCATCATTATTTTGTGCATCGGCCCCAGATTTGCCCAAGCCAGAAGAGGAGTTGTCTTGCTCCCCTTGATCCCGAGACTCCCCTTCGATATCCACATCTTCATTTTCAGATTGAGCTTCGAGCGCATCAGGATTTGGCATCGGCACTCCAAATTCCTCTAGAAAAGGAGCGAATTCATGAGCGGCCAAATCCTCGAGCTTGGGAGGAAGGGAAGACACTTTATAATCTTCACCGAAGATATTCTTATAAGGATTCATATTAGGAAGGTAATGGTCAAGGACGCCATCGATCTTGGCAGCTGTAAGGAGGTGCTGAGCTCCTTTATAGTAGAAGGCCTGGTTAATTTCACCCGAACGCAGACGAACCAAGGCATCAAGGATTGGGGACTCCAGGAACTCCCTTATGGCAGGAAGCCTGGCTTCAGCTCGACCTCGCTCATAAAAATTTTCGGCGGACACTTTGGCTTGTTCAAGCTCCAGCTTTAATTTCGCCACTTCACCCTCTAAGGCCCTCTTCGCCTCCAACTCCTTCTTAACCCTCTCGAGTTCAATCTCGACCTCAGACAACTTAGTTTTGGCATTCTCTAGCTGACTGGTCTTTGCAGCTTCATCCTGCAAAACATTGTATAAGGCTTTCTGTGCCGCCTGAGACTCTTCGCTCAGTACGGCCGATCGAAGAGCGAGCTGAGTAAACAGGTCTCCGGCCTGCTAAGAAAAAGATATGTGAGACACAAAATAAGAATTATAAGAGAGAAACTAGAAACTTTCGGGATAGAAAGTACCCTTTGATGAGCGTGGGCGTAATCTCCTACAATCTCAAAATCCTGCTTAACAAAAGATTGAATAATATCATCCTTGAACCTCCCGGCCAGGAACAACCGAAGAGATTTATCCACCGTATGTTCGCCATCAGGACCTAAGTCAGATTCAATTGTCCCACCCTCGGAATACCTGGCCAACCTGGGCCCTTGCAGATGATCCTCGATGAAGTCAGCCAGATCTGGTTCGGAATGACCAGTCCGACAAGAAATCGAATCCGATCCTCGACCAAAAGGTTTAACTCTCCTGGAGGACTCAACGAGGTCGCTACTTCTTTTACGAGCCATCCTGGCCTGCAAAATCTCCCTGGCACGATTCTCCATCAAGGTATAGTTACTATACCCTGCATCATTCGGGTTTGAAGTACCAGTTGGAAAAACGAACCGAAGGACGACGAAAGCTTGGGAGTTAGAAGTCCCCCCCACCTCAACTCGAGAGCGAGAGGTACCTACTTCGGTGGTTGGGGGGATAATCACCAAGGCATTTGAGGTTGGCGTGATCCCTACCTGGGCCTTGGATTTTTTCGGTTTCCGAGAAGTTGTTAATGCTTGAGGACGAGGCCGACCTTTATTACCCTTTGAAAAGGAAGCAACGTGTGGACCGGCTACTGATGTACGAAATTTATCAACAATGTCGGCTAATGTAGAAGGGGGGTTAGCGGGATCAATCAGAGCCCTCCCGTACTCGATCGGGTCGGCAGGAAAAGTGCAATTACTGAGCTCGGCCAATCGCAAAACCGCCTCCTGAGTCATTAACGCAGTCTGATGAGGGTCAGCATGAAGAGATTGCAAAAATTGATCTGTTATCTCATTTTTCATACTTCCCACAAGACGACGTTTACCATAAATCCATGTCTTTGCTCCAGGCCAAGTGAATGGAGTAGGTTCGGGATTATCTTCGGAAGGCGGAGATTCTGGCCCTCGAACAAAGAAGAATTCTTGCTTCCATCCTTTCAAATTGCTGCTGATGTTGGCTGATAAGATCGAAATCTTCGGTCTCTGAGAAAAATATACCTACCCTGCGTTCGAAGACGTGGAGGCACTCGTCTGGAATATCCGCCAAAAGTTCTGAAAGGCCGCCCTTTTTCCCTTGGCTTTCATCAACACGCAAAAGGCTATAATTAGACCAATTGAGTTAGGTAAAATCTGGCAAGGAGCCAGATGGAAAGCATCCAGAAGGTTTTCTATCAAAGGAGGGAAGGGAATGCGTAGGCCATAATGGAAATGTTTGGAATAAAAGGCTTGACAACCCGCGGGAGGATCAGTAACCCGTTGATCAGGGGTAGGAAGCACTATCGAGAAACCGGTGCCTAAATATGGGCCATACTCTTTTTGCAACTCGCCCAGGTCTTTTTCCTCATAGGAACAGATGGTCTCATCCGCCCTCTCCTCAGTCATGTTTAAACCTGCGCTAGTCAAGGGCTCTTCCCAATCAAAAATCGTGACCACCACATTGCGGTTCAATCTATATTTCATTTGCTCATTTTTCCCCAAGGGAAGGTCCCCATCCTCTATATCTTCCTCATCAGAGACCTCTGCTTCGCCCGAATTCTCATTACCACTATCTTCCGTCTCAGAATTCGATTCCCGATCCTCCCCGCTGGAATCGGAGGCTGAACTCGAGTCTGGTGAATTCTCGATCTCGGATGACCGAGTTTCTACAACCTCCTTCTCTTTCTGATTATCGGCCTTATTCTCCTCTAAAGGAGATTTTCCCTTCAAGTCTACTGAACTCGACATAATGAATATACGAAGACTGCTCCAAAAAGGCTGTTAGAGTTCACTTATCGATCTGAACGCTCCGATCTAAATTTTTCTCTTCAGAGTCTTTGAAGAACGGCGACCCTCCACAAGACTATATATACAGGGACAAAATGGGAAATTGCAAAATGGTCCCCGAGTAACCGCGTCGGTTGAACTTCCTCAAGGTAAACTTAAAACCATATTTCCGAAAATTACATTTAAAGGCCCCATACTCTTCGAAATTCCTAAATTGAAGACCCACACGTCAAGCGGCGCATCAAAGAAATGTTAGCTCCGAATTCCCACACAAGCTTATGAGGTAGTGAGATTCAATTAAACTGCTTCGGAAAGTTGGCAATGATTATTCCAACAGTGAACAATAAGGATAACATCCGGACCGCTTAATTACACGGTTTCTTAAGTATGCACTCTTTTTCCCTAGTTCGGTTTTTATCCCAATGGGTTTTTCCGAACTAGGTTTTTAACGAGGCATACCCGAAGCCGATGCTGAGATTGATATATTCCCCATTATCGTCATAGAGTATATATACTTATTCGAGCTTAAGCTCCACTTTGCGCTCGAGAAGTGGGGGAGTATTGATGAGGGATATTTTGGGCTCGGCCTTTTCTACATTCATGCCAGATCGAGCAAGTATATGTCTCCGGAGCTCGAGTTCGAACCCAATATCTAAATACCAAAAGTGCAGGCGGATCTGGATCAAAAGTTACTGTTGGGCCGAGCTCTGATCCAAACTTATGGGCCGAGAATTGCATGTCTGCGGATGGATCACCTAGATCCCGTTTTCAGCTATAAATACCCCAAGCATTTATGACGACGACACAACTTCCCAGGTGCTCTTGCTTTCAGGCTGCTGCTCGGGTTCACTGGGGATTATTAGTATAGGTTTTCTTGTGTATTTCGCCCTCTAGCTTGTACGGCATCCTGTAATGCTCGGATAGGACCAAAATACTTGTAACTTGTACTCGATAATTCCGAACGCAATATAACAGATCTTTCTCCAATATTTGTTTAGCATGTTTACTGCATAGTATACACACCCTTGATCGAACACACGAAAACGCGTAAGATCAATAATTAAAGAAATTATTGAGTTAAGATAATGCAACATGGAATTTAAGGATTTAAAATAGGTTCATAGATCTGAATCTTTAGTTTCAATAATTAAATATGAAAAGTTAGTTTCAATAATTTCAACGGAGTTTTATGTCGCTTAAAAGATAAAAATTATCGAAAAATATTTATTTAGATTTCTGAATTGTAAGTTTAATAATTTTAATGGAATTTGATACGATTTTGGATAAAGATTCAGATTTTTAGATACGGAGAAGGATAAAGCGTGGAGAATATAATCCTATTCAATGCATGCTATTTAGTTTTGACATGTGTAATTTTATATTGGTGGTACACAAATGTTGTACACTTATGCTGTAGAGAAGATATGTTGCCATTTTGCCTTGGTTTCGCCTCATTTAAAATGGACCAAAACTGATATGCATTTAGTTTTATCTAAAGTGATCTAATTACTGATCATATACCAACAGGTGACTGGTCTAGTGGAAGGGATCAGTCATTACAGAATAGCGAACTCAGGTTCGAATTCCTGTTGGGAGAGGTTCCCACTTTATGTGCCCGACGTGCTTCGAAAATGATTAAACCCTTGCGAAACCAAAAAATTACTGACCATATATCATCTCTAAAAGAAAATGAAGTATTTCACACCAACCATCTTACTTTATTTTCCTACAAGCCTCGGTATATATTTAAATTGGAAAAATTGCATATTTGGTGCTATATAATAAGGCATTTTGCAATCTTGATACCACTGGGTACAAAAATATATACTTAGTTGTAATATTTATAAACTTTGCAATAAATATTTAAGTTACAGTACAAAATTATGTATCCTGTGATACCAAAGTTGCAAAGCACCTTATTGTTTTTCTTATTAACATCATATCTCAAACTTTTAAAATTATAAAACTCAATATTCAATTTAGTTGAATCTGTGTTTCAAATATTTTTTCAAACCACCCAATTAAATCAATTTTTGAAACTAAAACCAAGCTATATGATCACTGCAAAATTGATAGAAAAAAATTAATTTTGCATTGTACTCCTAAAACGATAAATAAAAGTAAACAAATTAATTGTAAATTTTGGTTGTTGGTCCCAAGTGGTCAGAAGAGGTTTAGAGGGGGGGGGTGAATAAACCTCTTTAAAATTTTCTTGCAATTTTAACTTTAAAACTTTTCTTCAACTGAACAGACTAAGCTGATCAGAATAGTATGTTACAACTCTGTTCGCGAACAAATCTTTAAACAGTTTTGTTGACCACTCGTCTGATAGTTACTTAGCTGATTTTGCTAAAATCAGTTTTAATACTTAGAGTACTTGCAGCGGATTTTCAAAGTGTTTTTCACAAGTAATCTTAGCAGTTTGAAAAATGTTTCCCCAGTTTTATAAACTCCTTTTAACTCTTTTTCAAACAGTTAACTTAAAGTGTTTTTATGCAATCAGAAAATATGCAGGTTTGAAACAATGTAAAAACACAAGTAATTTTTATAGTGGTTATATGGATTTGAATATCCTTTAGTCCACTCTTCCAAGTCACTCAGATCTTGGGTTATACTATAATCACAAAGTTTACAGTATACTCTGCTTGCGCCAATCAACAAATGAAACGGCCACAAGTGCGCAGTAAGAAATCACAAAGAAATCCTACTTCTCTGAAGTAATATCACTCACTTAGATGGATATCTACTTCTCACAACACTCTCGATTACAAAATCACTCAGAAGATGTATTTTTCTTGATTCTTCAACTCTGCTTTTGTCAACAAATGACTCAGCTGATGAGTGAGCTGTTCTTGAGACTTAAGGAATTTTGCTTCGAAAATTTCTCTCAGAAGTGTGTTGCTTGCTTCTTCTTCGTCTCTTTCAGCTATTTATACTTGAGGATTGAAAAGTGTCCGTTGAAGAGAGACAGGTTTCAAATTCCTCGAGTACTGGTCCTTAAAATCCGCGAACGGCTCTTTTGCAGTCTGTCCGTACTGTGAACAATACTATTCTGCAGGCAGCATTAAATGCAGCATTAAATGCACTCGGCTGATGCGAAGCATTTCTTCAATCATTTGTCTTTAATAACCTTGTACTTCAGCATTTATTACTCCAAGGGGCATTTATTACCGTTGGGAACACTTCATGATCTTCTTCACTTGGCTGTCGAAAGTACAAATCCGATGGCGAACTCGGCTGATCTCAAACTTGAACAAATCTGATTTGAGTCGGCTGATCTTCATCAGTCTAATAATTTTCCTTCAGCAGATCAGAAGTCTTGGACCTTGAAATTTTGACTCTTCTGATGTCTTCTTGTACTTAGTCAAAATTCCTTCCAAAGGGATTCATTAGCTAAGTTTCTCCATACTTAGCCAATTTTGAAGTTTTGGAATGCATCAAAACCTCCCTTCTAAATTTGTTTTCAGTGTCTTCATCTTCATCCTTATCCAACAATTTCCCCCTTTTTTATGATGACAAAACTTCAGCTAAGTACCTGTTAAATACCTAAGCTAAAGAATGTAATCCTCAAAATTTTCTGAGATAGAAAAAGTTTATTGGATTGAACTTGTCTGTTTATTAATATTGAAAAAGAATTACAAGGTACAAGTTCATCAGATGAGATTTCTGAAGAAATAGATAAAGTAAACTGATTACAATGATATTTCAAGTTCTAACTATCAGCTTCTTCATCTGATCCTTCAAGCACTTCTTCGTACTCATAAGATGATTCTTCATCATCTTCTTCTTCATCAGCTTCTTCTTCCAAGATTGTTTTGGCAGCATCCATCTTCTCTTTGAGTTGCTGTTCTTTGATCAGCTCCATTGCTTTCTTGGCAGATTCAGTGTTCTTGTACTTGGTAGTTTCTTCTTCAATCTTTTCTTCTTCTTCTACCTTTCCAAGCTTTTCAGTCTTGTCAGCAGTGTCTTCAGTTTCCTTGGCTTCAATAGTTGCAGCAGCAGTTTCTTTAGCTGGTTCTCCTTCTATATCTTCCCCCTTTTTGTCATCATCAGAATTGATGACATTAGAAGGTTTAACAGTAGGGTTGAGCGCAACTGTGGGAATCTTCACTTCAGCACATAGAGCTTTCAGATTCTGATTGACAACATCATAACTTGTTGTAAGATGATGAATGTCAGTTCTGATGATGTCAGTCTTGTCATTAAAGTAGTCAATATTAAGGTTTATAGTTGCAATTTCATTCTGGATTTCCTGTGAAGCCTTTGCTACTTCTTGCAACATCCCTAAGTTGACTGCTTTTTCCTCTTCACTGACTTTGATGAAGGTTGCAGTTAAGTCTGCTATTTTGTGCTCAGCTGTCTGTAATGCAGTATGAAGGTGGTAGACATCACCCTTCACATCTTCAACATTTTTGTTCAGATCTCTCAGACTGTGCACTAACTGCAGAGAATTATCTTGAGGAATGGGAAAACTGTCAATTTCTTTCTTGATTATCTTCTCTGTTGATTCTTGAACAGTTTCCAACTGAAGTCTGTTGGATTCTATCAACTCTGCTTTCAGTTCTTCCTTCAGCTCCTCCTTGACCTTCATCAGCTGCTGTTGATGCTTCTCTTCCAGTTCTTTAACTGAATACTCCATTAACATCTGGAAGGCTTCCATCAGTGATGAGTGTTCATCCCCTGATGAAGCAGAAGCAGCAGCTTCATCTTTTTCTTCAGTCGCCTGGTGGACAGGGACTTCTTCCATCTTTGTCTCCTGATGATCTTCAGAAGCCTTAGCATTCCACTCAATTGCTAGAGGCCCTTCAGCTTTCTTTTCATCAGTCTTCTTATGTTCGTCAGTGACATCATCATAGACCAAGTTGGTGATAGTGCCATCATCATTGAAGCATGTAGTTTGTCTGATCTGCCTCACAATGATCCAGGGGTTTACAAAGGCATTGTTCCCTTTAGGCACTTCATAGAAGTCTTTAACCTCCTTGCCGAAAATTATCTGCTGAATGCTTCGCAGCAGTGGCAATTCACTTGAACAGCCTTGCTGATATCTTGATTTCTTTGCCCACTTCTTCAAGGCAGCCATAACAGCAAAATTGATTGCCCTTTCTTCAGCATGCTCGGACTTTTTCTTCTTATCAGGCAAGGTGCTTTTAATTTTCTTGGCCTCCTCCAATGCAAAGCCTTTTGCATAACTATGCATGACATCTCTTACATAGCTGGGATCCAGGGCCTTTTGAATAGAGTTTGTTTTCAGCCAAGTCAGAACCCAACGTTCTTCATCAGCCAACTCCTTCATATTTTGAAGTTCTGTTATTGACTTGTTCAGCCTGTTGTCTCTCCAACTGATATACCTTGGCTTCTCTTGGTTGAACAGGGTCATTAACATGAGCTTTTGATCATAGTATGCTAAGGACTTCTCAAACTTCTTGAAAAGTTCCTTATCAGCAGACACTATCTCAAAGGCTTTTCTGACTTCAAATTTTTCTTTTGATTTGACCTTGGGGGTAGGCAGTAATATCTTTGTCTTATCTTCTTCATCCTTGCCTTCTCCAATCTTGATGCCACCTCCATGGACAGGTCCATAGGCATCAGTCTTGCTCTGTTCAATCACCATAGCCAGTTCAGCATCTTCAGCAGCTTTTCTCTCTGCTTCAGACATTCTTCTTCTGGCTTCATCCTTTGCTTCTTGAGCTTTGCTTAACTCAAGAGCCTTCTTCTCTTCAAGCTCATCTTGCTTCCTTTGTTCAGCTTCCTCTCTTGCTCTCTTATCAGCTTTAGAGATCTTCTTTCTCTTAAGCACTATTTTCCTCTTTCCTTTGTCAATTGGAGCAGGAGCTGGTCCAGCAGATGATAAGGGAGCAGCAGCTATAGGATGTATGATTTGAACATCTGGATCTTCTTGAGGTTGAGCAGCCTCAGCAGTTGGTGCAGTTTGAGTAGTCTGTTGCTCATCAGCTTTGTCAACAGTAGAGGCTTTAACAGCTTCAACTGGCCTTTCAGCAGACTCTGGACTTGATCTTACCAAGTCCACCAACTCAGTATCCTTCTCCAAGAATGTCATCTTCTTTCTTGCTGTCTTCTTTGTCAGACCTTGAATAGGCCTTAAAGCAGCAGTGTCCTTCATTTGACTTCTTGTTCTGTAAGAGACATTTTCAGCAGGCTTCTCTGCTGATGGAGTTCTTGAAGGTGATGCAGGGGATCCAGTCCTTACATCAGATATTATATTTTCAATGATCTTAGTGGCTTCAGTGGCAGAAGTCACTTTCTCCATTTGCTTGAGTTCCTTCTTTTTAGGCTCATCAGCAGCCTTCTTCTTTCTAGTCTCAACAGCTAAGTTGGCTGTTTTGACTAATCTCCGTTGTCTTTTGGCAGGGACTTCCTTCTGTCCCTCATCATTAGCTTCCTCAGGCTCATCAGCCTTCCTTTTCAAAACTGGCAGATATTTGTTCATGGCTTTTGACTTGTGAATTTCCTTGCCATTCAGCATAGGACACCCCAGTTTGAACAGCAGATAACTGAGTGTGATCCTGTGGTTGGTGGAGGGGCCTTTTCCTCTCTTATCATCAAGAAAATCAGCCAATATGTACCAGACTATGATTGACCAGTTGACCTCCAGTCCATAGTATATGGCAGCCATGATGCTGAACCTCTTCATGGTAACAGCATCCAGAGAAAAGGTGCAATTTTCAATCAGCTTCGACACCATATCAGCCATCCGCTGATATTCATCCTTCAGTTGCTTCTTCCTTATATTTCCAAACATAACTTCTCCCTCCTTGACGCAGATCGCCCAGAACTGTTGGTGCTTATCTTCCGTCAGTACAGTGACGTCATGTCTTCCATTGTTAGGAAGCCCAAACGTCTCGTGAAGAATAGCTGGGGTAATGGTGATAGATTTGTCTCCCACTGTAGCCTTAATCTCCAGTGAGTTGTAGTCAGCTTTCGCTGTGTTGTAGTACTCCATCACTTGGTCAGTCCAGATAACTCCTTCGTGATATTCCATGAAGTTCACCAGCGAAGCAGCTTTGATCTTTTCGAGCAGTTCTTTCATCAGATCCGTACCGGATTGGTAGTAGGAATCATACACAAGGTACATGCCTTCAGCAGCCATTGCAGATCTGTAGAGATTAGGAAGAAAAACGAAGAGATTTTTGCAGAAAATTGCTCAAAATTCTCACAAGTACTTTTGAAAATTTAGGGTGCGTAAAGAGCTACTCGACTGATCAGATGGGGATTTATAGAGTTGGGGTATGTCGGTTTCTGTGATATCCGGCAACCGTTAGATCCGTTTTTCTGTCAGTGCTGATCGTGCGGCGTCAGTTACGACCTTTCAAATTCAAAAGATATTTAATGAAGAGCGGGAATATGTACCGCCCGACTGTTACTTATAAAAGCGTGTTTTGGATAAACGTTTTAAGTGGTTCGCTTTTATTTAAGTAATCAGATGAGTATAATAAACACTTATCTGATGGACTACTGTCCTGATGACAATTCTGTTATCAGTGAAAGCCAATAGCTGATAACCTTCCTCGGCTGTTTATCAATCCAGCTAGATAATATAACTTTGATCTTCGATAGTTGAGTCTTCTGATGAACACATAACTTCAACTAACTGTCATTAACAAATTTCATCTTTAATTCAGAAGTACCGCTAGTCTTACACGTTCCCCCTGAGTTTAAGAATTCATAAGTTAACTAGTCTGTTGAAAGTTAATCCTTGAAGATAATAACGGATAAATAAGCTGTTGAACTTCAGTCTTCTGATGAGTTCCCCCTCAGCTTATGCATCCAAGTTAAGTAGTCCTAGCTCAGCTCTTAGAGTTGAGAACCTTGCTTCACTTAGAGGTTTGGTGAAGATATCAGCAATTTGATTATCAGTATGAACATACTCAATCACAACATTGCCTTTTTCCACATGATCTCTAATGAAATGATGTTTGATCTCAATATGTTTAGTCCTTGAATGACTTGTAGTGTTCTGAGTGAGTGAAATTGCACTTGTATTGTCACAGTAGATTGGTATTCCACTGATCTTGATGTTGTAGTCTTCTAATTGATGTTTCAACCAAAGTATTTGTGCACAGCAAGCTCCAGCAGCTATATATTCAGCTTCAGCAGTAGATATAGAAACTGAAGTTTGTTTCTTACTCATCCATTAGATCAGACGACTACCTAAGAACTGACAGGCACCTGTTGTGCTTTTTCTGTCAATCTTGCAGCCAGCAAGGTCTGAATCTGAATAACCAATAAGCTCAAATCCAGATTCTCTAGGATACCACAATCCCAATTCTTGAGTGCCTTTAACATATTTCAATATCCTCTTGGCAGCTAAGAGATGAGATTCTTTGGGGTTTGATTGAAATCTTGCACAGACTCCAACAGAGTACATTATATCAGGTCTACTTGCTGTTAGATACAACAATGAACCAATAATGCCTCTATATTTGGTTATGTCCACTGATTTGCCATCTTCATCTTTATCCAAACGAAGACTTGTAGACATAGGAATAGTAGCAGTAGAGCTAGTTTCCATACCAAACTTCTTGAACAGATCTCTTGTGTATTTTGCTTGGCTGATGAATATTCCATCAGGCAACTGTCTAACTTGCAATCCAAGAAAATAATTAAGTTCACCCATCATGCTCATTTCAAACTTATTCTGCATCAGCTTGGAGAACTTATCACACATCTGTTGATTTGTTGAACCGAAAATAATATCGTCCACATATATTTGCACAAGTAATATATGATTTTCCCATTCAATTGTGAACAGGGTCTTATCTACCTTACCTTTTCGAAATCCTTTAATTAAAAGAAAATCAGATAGGGTATCATACCATGCTCTTGGAGCCTGTTTCAGTCCATAGAGGGCTTTCTTCAGACGATATACTTTGTCCTCTTCTTGATAGACTTCAAATCCAAGAGGTTGCTCAACATATACTTCTTCTTGCAATTCTCCATTGAGAAAAGCAGACATCACATCCATCTGATATACAGTGAAGTTCTTGTGAGCAGCATATGCTAGAAACAGTCTGATTGCTTCAAGTCTTGCTACTGGTGCAAATGTTTCATCAAAGTCAATTCCTTCTTCTTGACAATAACCTTTGGCCACTAGTCTTGCTTTGTTTCTGGTGATAACACCATCTTCATTCATCTTATTTCTGAATACCCACTTAGTGCCAGTTACTCTTTGATGACTTGGTCTAGGAACTAAGTACCAGACTTCATTCCTTTCAAATTGATTCAACTCTTCTTGCATAGCTTCTATCCAGAAGGAATCATTGAGAGCTTCTTCAATTTGTTTAGGCTCTATTTGAGATAGAAATGTGACAAACATAGCATCTTGTGCAGCAGCTCTTCTTGTTTTCACTCTATCTAAGGGATCACTAATCACTAATTCAGGTGGGTGATTCTTAAGCCATCTGAGATCAGGTTGTAGATCAGGATGTTGTCCTCTATATTGATCTTGCAACACTACTGTTGGAGTTCCAGTAGTAGTCTGTTGAACATTTGTTGTCTGTTGAACAGTCTCCGGTCTATCAGCTGTTTGTAACTCGTCTGTTAGACAATCAGCTCTGTGATTTTGAACAGCACTTGAGTTATCAGCTGAGTTGAGATCAGGTAGTATGATGGGAACATATTCTTCATTTTTTCCAACATTCATCTTCTGTAAATCAGTAGACAGATCTTGATTAACATTTTGATTCTTTTCAGAAGATTGACTTGGCTCATCAAATACTACATGGATAGATTCTTCTATTAGTAATGTTCTTTTGTTAAAGACTCTGTAGGCCTTACTAACAGTTGAGTATCCTACAAAAACAGCTTCATCAGCCTTTTCCGCAAATGCAGTAAGGTGATTTTTCCCATTATTCAATACAAAACATTTACAACCAAAAATCTTAAAGTAATGAATGTTTGGTTTTCTGTTGTTCCAAACTTCATATGGAGTCTTGTTCTGATTTTTGTTGATCATACATCTGTTTTGGGTAAAACATGCTGTATTTGTTGCTTCTGCCCAAAATCTTTGAGGCAGCTTAGCTTCAGCTATCATAGTTCTGACAGCTTCCTTGAGTGTTCTGTTTCTCCTTTCAGCAACACCATTCTGTTGAGGGGTTCTAGCAGCTGAATACTCATGATGTATTCCTTTGATATTACAATACTCTTCAACAGTAGAGTTTGTAAACTCTGTCCCTCTGTCTGATCTGATCTTCAATATTTTGATACTCTTCTCATTCTGGATCAGTTCCATCAGATTGGTAAGATGTTCCTTGGTTTCACTTTTCTTTTTCATGAAAATCACCCAAGTATATCTTGAATAATCATCCACAACAGCTAGGCAGTATTTCTTTCCACCATTGCTGACTGGATCAATGGGTCCAAATAAGTCCATATGTAACAGCTCCAATATTCTTCCAGAAGATTGGTGCTTCTTGCCTTTGAATGATGACTTGATTTGTTTACCCTTCTGACATGCGTCACAAAGCTTGTCTTTGCTCATGACTGCTTTTGGAATCCCTTCTACCAAATCATTCTTGATTAATCTGTTTATGGTCTTGAAGTTTAAGTGATTCATTCTCTTGTGCCACAGCCAACTGACTTCACTTGGAGCAGACGCTACCAAACAAATGCTTGAATTCTTGTCAATAGAATCCCAGTCGACTATGTAGACATTTCCCTGTCTTCTTCCAGATAAAATTACCTTCTTTGTACCAATCTGTTCAACATAGCACTTATCTGTTGAGAAGATGACTGAATATCCTTTGTCACAGAATTGACTTATGCTCAGCAGATTATACTTGAGGCCTTTAACATATGAGACGTCAGATATCTCTATGTTTCCTCTGATCAATTTCCCTTTAGCTTTAATCTTGCCTTCTTTGCTGTCTCCAAAAGTAACTTTTGGACCATCCACAGCAACTGCATCAGTCAGCTCATGTATGTTTCCACACATGTGTCTTGAACATCCACTGTCCAAGTACCAAATCTTCTCTACTTTACTCCTACTCCTAATCCTAACCTACAAAACAAAAAAAATTATTTTAGGTACCCTTATTGAGAGGGTCCTGAAGGATTAGTTTCACCTTTGACAACCCAAGATGTTGATGTCTTAGGCTTCTTAGGCTTCTGAGTTTTGACAGGAGCATGAACAGTTTCATTTCTATCATAGTTATCAGATAAGTCATGTTGACAATCAGTATGATAAGAATAGTGTTCATAAGCAGGGTAAGGTGCATGATATGCAGGATATGCATGCATTGGATGAGCAGGATATGGTGCATAGTAACTAGGAAATTGAGGTGCATGATACATAGGATGATATGCAGCAGGTTGCACATAATATGACTCATTTCCATACCAAGCATTTTGATTCTTCTTGTTCTTATGCTTCTTTGGCTTACTAGATGCTTGCTCATTTGATTTTGACTTAGCTTTACCAACAGATTGATTTACTTTAGCTTTATCAGCAGACTTCTTAGGACTCTGCTGTTTGGTCTTACTAGTCTGATTTCCTATACTAGGCTCTTTGCTCTTTTTAGCCTTAGGAGATTTCTTTTCCTTTAATACTTTCTCAGGTGAAGTAGGTCTAGTAGTTTGAACATACAAAATGACCTTACTATTGTCAGCTGATACGAATTTTTCAGTATGGTTCAACTCTTGCTTATCCTGTTCTAAAGGCATCTTCTGTTTACTAGATGTATGCGTGGATGCAACAGATGATTTCTCATGAGACTCAATAACCTTTTCAAGTTCCATGATTTTTCCTTTATAGACTTCACATTCAGCTTTCAGAGACTCATGTTCTTGCTCAAGCTGTTTATATTCGGCTGATTCTTTTAGCTTTTCAGCTAAGAGTTTCAGTGAACTATTTTGCTCTTTTAGCAGGATCATCTCTTCCTTAAGCTTTTTGTATGCTTCGGCAATACTGGTATTGTTAAGCATCATTTGCTCAAATGAATTAAATAATTCATCATTAAGAGGAGTTACCTCATCCTCAGAGTCATCAGAGTCCTTTGCCATCAGGCACAGGAGAGCAGGTTTCTCTTCATCAGAAGATTCTTCATCAGACGTGTCTGAATCTGAATCAGATGAGTAGACAGCAGCTAGCTTTTCTGCTTCAGCCATCATTGCTTTCCCTCTCTGATGCTTTCTTTCTTTTCTTACTTTCTTCTCCTCCTCAGTGTACTTTTCTGCTTTTGGATATGGGCAGTCTTTGATGAAGTGTCCCAATTTCCTGCAGTTGTAACACATTAGTTTTGATTTATAATCATCTTTATCTTGAGAAGAAAAGTTAGGTTTAGAAGTAGAAGCATTGTTGTATTTGTTCTTCATTTTTCTCTTGTAGAACTTCTTAAAGTTGTTCATCAACAGTGCAACGTCTCCAGCAGTGTACTCCTTTTTGTTGAGTATGGTGGCTTCATCAGATGAGTCAACTTCTTTGCTTTTCTGAGCTGGTCTTCTGGTATTTTCAGCAGCAACCAGTGCAGCTGTGGGTCCAGAAGTTGAGGTTTCTTCAACACCCATTCTAGGCAGTTTATACTCATACGCCTTGAGTACGGAGAACAGCTCTGTAAGAGAAATCATCCCCAGATCTCTTGATTCTTCCATAGCTGTCACCTTCATGTTGAACTTGGGGGGCAGGGCCTTCAGAACTCTGACGGTGATCTCCTTGTCAGTGAAGGTCTTTCCCAGCTTTAGAACTTCATTCAATGTTCTGGTAAACCTGGTATCCATCTGATCAATGGTCTCTCCAGATTTCATCTTGAAGTTGTCCAGCTTTTCCAAGGCAACACTGAGCTGATGCTCTTTGATGGCGTCGTTTCCTTCACTCATGTCACGAACCTTGTCCCACATCTCCTTTGCAGTTTTGCAATGTTTGACTTTGTCAAACCGATCATTGTCCAGGGCTTTGGTCATGATGAAACGGCCAACTTTATCCAGGTTGAACAGCTCTATTTCTTCGGCTGTCATTTCTGTCAGATCTTTTTCCACCACCAGTTCAGCTTCATCAACTATAATAGTCTTGGTGAATTTAATGGACCTTTAATGATACATGTGTACATGTTATCATTATAGGCTGCTAGAAAGATTTCCATTCTAATCTTCCAGTCCTCAAAGGACATACCAGCAATGTGGGGAACATGGCTGATACAATCCATTTTTCAAAAAGTTTTGATTTTTCAAAAAGATGCTCTTTTGAAAAGTTTTGAAAACCTTTGAAAAACACTTGGATCAAGCTCGTTGATCAGGCAGCTGATTCTAATGAACCACCTGCTCTGATACCACTTGTTGGTCCCAAGTGGTCAGAAGAGGTTTAGAGGGGGGGTGAATAAACCTCTTTAAAATTTTCTTGCAATTTTAACTTTAAAACTTTTCTTCAACTGAACAGACTAAGCTGATCAGAATAGTAAGTTACAACTCTGTTCGCGAACAAATCTTTAAACAGTTTTGTTGACCACTCGTCTGATAGTTACTTAGCTGATTTTGCTAAAATCAGTTTTAATACTTAGAGTACTTGCAGCGGATTTTCAAAGTGTTTTTCACAAGTAATCTTAGCAGTTTGAAAAATGTTTCCCCAGTTTTATAAACTCCTTTTAACTCTTTTTCAAACAGTTAACTTAAAGTGTTTTTATGCAATCAGAAAATATGCAGGTTTGAAACAATGTAAAAACACAAGTAATTTTTATAGTGGTTATATGGATTTGAATATCCTTTAGTCCACTCTTCCAAGTCACTCAGATCTTGGGTTATACTATAATCACAAAGTTTACAGTATACTCTGCTTGCGCCAATCAACAAATGAAACGGCCACAAGTGCGCAGTAAGAAATCACAAAGAAATCCTACTTCTCTGAAGTAATATCACTCACTTAGATGGATATCTACTTCTCACAACACTCTCGATTACAAGATCACTCAGAAGATGTATTTTTCTTGATTCTTCAACTCTTCTTTTGTCAACAAATGACTCAGCTGATGAGTGAGCTGTTCTTGAGACTTAAGGAATTTTGCTTCGAAAATTTCTCTCAGAAGTGTGTTGCTTGCTTCTTCTTCGTCTCTTTCAGCTATTTATACTTGAGGATTGAAAAGTGTCCGTTGAAGAGAGACAGGTTTCAAATTCCTCGAGTACTGGTCCTTAAAATCCGCGAACGGCTCTTTTGCAGTCTGTCCGTACTGTGAACAGTACTATTCTGCAGGCAGCATTAAATGCACTCGGCTGATGCGAAGCATTTCTTCAATCATTTGTCTTTAATAACCTTGTACTTCAGCATTTATTACTCCAAGGGGCATTTATTACCGTTGGGAACACTTCATGATCTTCTTCACTTGGCTGTCGAAAGTACAAATCTGATGGCGAACTCGGCTGATCTCAAACTTGAACAAATCTGATTTGAGTCGGCTGATCTTCATCAGTCTAATAATTTTCCTTCAGCAGATCAGAAGTCTTGGACCTTGAAATTTTGACTCTTCTGATGTCTTCTTGTACTTAGTCAAAATTCCTTCCAAAGGGATTCATTAGCTAAGTTTCTCCATACTTAGCCAATTTTGAAGTTTTGGAATGCATCAAAACCTCCCTTCTAAATTTGTCTTCAGTGCCTTCATCTTCATCTTTATCCAACATTGGTTTTTATTTCAAGCTATATGATCACCTCGTCGAATTTTACCTCGTAATTTAATATTTTATCCGAATTTCGTCCCACCGCTACATTTTTTACGGAAAGTACCGTTAAATATCATGTTGGCGTTGGACAAATAGGCAAAATTAATAATTTCATCAAAAACTAATAGTCGATTTCGGTTTTCGTTCCAAATTAATTATGGATTTTGCTTTTTGTCCCAAGCACAACTTGTCAAATTTGTCTCGTAATTTAATATTTTGTCTGAATCTCATTTCGTAATTTATGTATGTTTTCTTTATAAACTAAATTTCATTGTCATATCTTTGATATCAAGATACGGTATGGAAACGCCAGTGAGCTATAGTTATGGCACAAAAAATACAATAATCCCTATTTAAACCTATATGATAATATTTTTTGACTATTTTATTTTTTTAACCTTTTATTGGATAAAAATACAATATTACTTTGTTATCGTCTAATTTTCATTTTCATTTTATCACAACATAGAAAATTTATCGAGTTTGTTATTAGAAAAAATATCGCCCCTTCAACCAAACTCTCTAGTTCATCCGCTTTCAACAATGGCGTTATCAATCTTAATAAATAACATTTAGTTACATTTTATACTTAAGTAGATTAAAAAAAAATCACCCCAGCAAGAAGTAGACAAAAAAAAAAGGAAAAATAAAGGTTAAGCGCTAAGTTGGCTATAATTCATTAAATTAAACGAACTTCTTCATGAAATTGGAATTTTTTTCTTTAGACGTCGTTGATTAATAAGATATTTTTTCTTCTTATACACTGGTACACATTAATATGGCTATAGAATAATATGGGAATTATTGCATTTTTTGTGTCATAACTATAGATCGCTGGTTTTTCTACCCTATATATTTCTTCAGTCTAACACATATGGTTCCACAACTTGAACAACAATGACAGTTTTAATGCTAATTGAGTCCCATTCCAGAATTTGCCCAAAATCCCCCAAGTTTGGGCAACTTGACATAAAAATTGACCCGTATGTGAGGAAGTTCGGGCCAATTTTGAGATTGAGCTTCAATTGACATGAAAATTGTCATTGATATTGAAGTTGTGATACCAAATATGTCAGCTCGAAAAAATATGGGGTAGAACGTCAGTGAACTATAGTTGTTGCACCAAAAATAGGGATACACATGTCATTCCAAGGTTTTGAATGACATATTAGTTGGCGGAAAATTCTAGGGTGACATCACGTCACATGACGTAAGTTATAACCAATAGAATAATAACACATCATTAATAAGTTACCTACTCATCAGGTTACTAACAGGTCATAATATTATTACTATAAGTAATTGTACTATACTATTATTTGACCACATTCATTGTAATATTTAATCACATGAATAGTAAATTATAAATTATAAAATTATAAAATAAATAAATAATTCTGTAAATAATATTTTTATAATAAACGATATGGGACCGTACTAAGTATGTGCAGTCAGTACTATATTATTTGAATCTATACTACTAGATGTGAGACATATATCATGTATTATGAAAAATTATCGAAAATCTGCTTAATAATATTGCTAATGCTATGGACCATATTAAGTATGTGGAGTCAATACTATTACATGTGAGACATTATATTATGTAATGTGAAGAATTATACTAATGGTTAGTACCGATGATAATACTTCATAATGTGGTTAATTACTAACAGTACGGGACCATACTAAGTATGTGGAGTCATTGATATGTTATGTGAGTCCATACTACTACATGTGAGATATATATCATGTAATGTGAAAAATTATCAGAAAATTGATCGATACTAATGCTAATACTATATAATGTGATTAATTACGACTAATATGAGATCGTACTAAGTATGTGGAGTCAATACTATTACATGTGAGACGTTGTACTATGTAAAGTTAATAATTATATACAACGATTAGTACTAATGATAATACTCCATAATGTGGCTAATTAATACTAATATGAGGCCGTACTAAGTATTTGGAGTCAGTACTATGTTATATGAGTCTATACTACTACATGTGAGACATATATCATGTAATGTGAAAATTTATCAGAAAATTGATCTGTACTAATACTAATGCTAATACTATATAATGTGACTAATTACTACTAATATGAGACAATACTAAGTATGTGGAGTCAATACTATTACATGTGAGACGTTATACTATGTAATGTGAATAATTATATACTATAATTAGTACTAATGATAATACTCCATAATGTGGCTAATTACTACTAATATGATATCGTACTACGTATGTGGAGTCGGTACTATATTATGTGAGTCTATACTACTACATGTGATATATATACCATGTAACGTGAAAAATTATCAGAAAATTGGTCAATGCTAATATTAATATTATGCTAATACTATGATCATATTAAGTATGTGGAGTCAATACTATTACATGGGAGACATTGTACTATGTTATGTGAAGAATTATATAATAGTTAGTACTGATGATAATATTCCATAATATGGTAAATACTACTAGTACATGACCGTACTAAGTATGTGAAGTAAGTACTATGTTATATGAGTCTATACTACTACATGCGAGACATAGGTGGTGTTTGCAAGAGCTTCTCCAAATGGAAATGTACTTGCTTTTGCTTTTGCTTCTCTAAATTGTGTTGAAAATTAAGCAGGTTGTGTTTGCAAAGTTACAAAAAAAGCACAAAAAAGCAATGAGAAAAGTGTTTGCAAGACAAAAAAGCAGTTTGTTGAATTTATTGGGTTTGTTGGCCAAAAGACAGATTTAACCCCATTAGATTTCATCATATGTTTTCACTTCAAAATTGCATAAATCTTTTCTTTTGATGGAAATATCAAATTATAAAGTAACTACAATCTTAATAACAAAATTTAATCAATAAAAGACAAAAAAGCAATATGAATAATGAACAGTACCTGGATAATAAATATTAAAAAAGGTTAAAAAATTTATCTAAAACATGTAGAAACTCCTTTGTTGCTCCAAAGTAATTAGAATGATATTTCCCTAAAAAACAAAGTTAAAAAAATTTGATAAGAAACAAAAAAAATCTGTGTTCGAATATGATAACAGAAGGGGGATGAAAAAATAAAATGGATGTCATATTACCTCTACGGAGACCCACAGCTGCTCAAGGATGAAGAGAATGAAGATTGAAGAGTGTAATAATCGCAAATGAGGGAGAGAGAGAGAGAGAAATAGAGAGTAAAAATTAGGGCTGCTCATTTTCAGATTTATTTTGGTCAATAAATTAGGGTATAATTGGAATATTAATAAATTTTAAAGGACAAAAGAGTCTAAAAAACTGCTTCTACAATATTACAATTTTGCCATTAATGAAGAAGCAGGTGGAAAGCTGCTTCTACCATAACTCCGTTTGAGTGCTTATTAAATGGAGAAGCAGATGGAGTTTTTGGTGTTGCAAACACCTTGCAACTGCTTTTGGAAGTCCAAAAGCTGCTTTTGGACCTCCAAAAGCAGTTGCAAACACCACAATATATATATCATGCAATGTGAAAAATTATCAAAAAATTGGTCAGTACAAATGCTAATACTATATAATGTGACTAACTACTACTAATATGAGATCGTACTAAGTATGTGGAGTTAATATTATTACATGTGAGACAGATACTATGTAATGTGAATAATTATATACAATGATTAGTACTAATGAAAATCCTCCATAACGTGGCTAATTACTACTAATATGAGACCGTACTAAGTATGTGGAGTCAGTACTATGTTATGTGAGTCTATACTACTACATGTGAGACATATATCATGTAATGTGAAAAATTATCAGAAAATTAGTCAGTACTAATAATAATGCTAATACTATATAATGTGACTAATTACTACAAATATGAAATCGTACTAAATATGTGGAGGTAATACTATTACATGTGAGACGTTATATTATGTAATGTGAATAATTATATACAATGATTAATACTAATGATAATACTCCATAATGTGGTTAATTACTATTAATATGGGACCGTACTAAGTATGTGAAGTCAGTACTATATTATGTGAGTTTATACTACTACATGTGAGACATATACCATGTAATATGAAAAATTATCAGAAAATTGGTCAGTATTAATGTTAATACTATCTAATGTGACTAATTACTACTAATATGAGACCGTACTGTGTATGTGAAGTCAATACTATTACATTTGAGACATTATACTATATAATGTGAGGAATTATATACAATATTTAGTACTAATGATAATACTCCATAATGTGTCTAATTACTAGTAATATGGGACCGTACTAATAATGTGGAGTCAATACTATGTTATGTGAGTCTATACTAATACATGTGAGACATATATCATGTAACATGAAAAATTATTAGAAAATTGGTCAGTACTAATGTTAATACTATATAATGTGACTAATTAGTACTAATATGAGCCCGTACTCATGTGAGACATTATACTATGTAATGTGAGAAATTATATATGATATTTAGTACTAATGATAATACTCCATAATGTGTATAATTACTACTAATATGAGACCGTACTAAGTATGTGGAATCAGTAGTATGTTATGTGAGTCTATACTACTACATGTGAGACATATACCATGTAATGTAAAAAATTATCAGAAAATTGGTCAGTACTAATGTTAATACTATATAATGTGATTAATTACTACTAATAAAATATTGATATATATTGGAATGAGAATCAAGCAGGTGCAATTAAATCAACCAATAAAATAATAATATATATTGAAATACGATGATTACAAGCACACAGGTGAAGCAAACTCGTTAAAACAAATGAAAAACAAGGAGGTGAAACTAATTCTAACTATAAAATAATGCAATCTATAGATAAAAGATGAACAAGAAGCACATAGGTAAAATTAAATCATCCATTGTTGAATTTTTATTTGATACACGATGCTTACTTTTCAAAAAACAGAATTTACAAACTATACAACTCCAAACAATTACATGTAAATTCTAAGAATGAAAACTCATACAACCCCAAACAGTTTTCTTAAAGAACCCAACAACAGGGGTTCTTTAAGTGATCACAACCCGACAATCTGCATTCACCAACAACATATACACTATTAATTAGTTTGTTTCATTATTCTTCTTCTAAACTACAAATAGAAATAACATCATCAATTAATGTTCCAAAGTAAAAGTAGTCGAAAGACCAAATTAAATGAGGGAACAACAAAGTTCACTTCGAACCAATTGCACGTAAAAGAAGTGAATTACATTACATAGCACTATATATCAATTCAAAACACTTTTTTTTTGGGGGTGGTGTTAATTTCTTGTTCCTCTTCGTATGCACTATTCAGAAGCTTTCATAGCAAGCAATGATGCAATATTAGAATAGTGTCACATGTCCTTAATGTGCTCTGCCTCACATCAAAAATACCACCCATTAATACCCCTTAAACGAAGAATGAATCATATCTAAGAAATAATATGCCCGTGAAAAGATGAATTGAGTTTGTTTCGATTGGGTTAGAAAATATTCAAATTCGAGTCTGGATCTAAACTTTAAATTAATCTTGATTGGTTTGGGGAGAATTACCAATTTTCGGAGATAGAGATTGTATACCGTTCGAGAATTCTAGAATCAATTCGTATCTCCTTTATGAAGGTTGTGAATCTCACAATTTTTGGGAAGAAGATTTGTGATTTGTGGAAGGCGATGGTGATTTGTGGAAGACGATGGAGAGAGTGGAGAGAGTAGGAGTAGGGATATGTGAAATTAGGAGAGAGATTAACTAGTTATACAAGTCACCAATTGTTAATTTAATTTTTATTTATTTTAAATTAAAAAATATTTATGGTTGTGATTATATAGTTTGAATCTAATGGTTTAAAATAAACTAACGTCACGTGACGTGATGGCACCCTAGAATTCCCCTTGTTGACAATCTGATTCATTGGAATCAAATAATATTATTTGGGTAGATTTCTTGAATTTTGAGAAAGGAAATTTATTCCTACAAATCAGGAATCTTACCATTAAAACATGGGAATGTTAAATCTAACTTCTCTATGATATTATGATTCCCTTCCTGGGGATTTAGTACTAAAAATAAAAGAGAAATTATTACCCATAAATTCTCTTATGATAGATTTATTTTCTCCCAACGTACTACATATTTTCTCTTCCATAGCCAATGTTTCCTTATTTCTTGCGTTTTTTTCTTCTCCAACTGCTTAAATAATATATATTCAATCCTCCCGTTCATTATCTGCTAGTTGAATCTATTTAAATGTGAAATTGATTTGAAAAAATACATATAATTTATATGCCATATTCATGGGCCTAATCCAAAGCTTTTGTTTCGTACACATTCATTCTCAAATTGTAAGCTTAATTTTGTTTTTGCTTTTGAAAGTGTTATCTTATTTATAAGATTTAGCGCATACCATTTCTTGTGATAGTTACCTTATTGGATTATCATGAAATAGGTCTATAATAGGTCTATCAATCGGACCCTGTGACCCGAGCCTTTAATTGCCCAAACTCAAATATCGTCAGGCTTCATGTCTATAGGCTTGAACTCAAATCTCATCGGGCTTCATATCTATGGACTCAAACTCGGCTCGTATAATTTTTCATGGTTCAGATTTATATCCGTGCTCATTTCGTATTTGCTCACTCTAGCAAATTTTCCTTAACAAATAAAAAAACTTATGCATTCTTTAAATGCAATATGTAGACAATTTTATTTATTGCACAAGAATATACAAATTTTATACTCGTAATCAATAACATAAAACATTAAGTAAATTTGTTAAGTGCCAAGATTCCCATTTTTTCACCATTTATTTTAATTTTTCCGTTTTTTCTTTTTGTTGGATATGTCCCCTTTGACCTGCAGAAACTTTATTTATAATTCATGTATGTGGTGAATTATTAGTAGTAATTAGTATACTTATAACAATAGTACCAATAATTTATAGAAGTAATATTTAAGATAAAAAATCTAGGCGGAAAATAAAATAAAAAATCGATTTAGCTCAGTTCATTATACAAATCAAAAAACTTAAATAAAAATTTCTCTTTTATAGTTTTGAAGCTTTGTTCGAGCTCAATTCGATAAACTAAAATTTGAAAAATCATATGTAAAAATATCAAAAACACAACTTGAACACGTTTCAGTAAGAAATCAAAACCAAACTCAAACACAATTTCAGAATCAATACTAAATTCAAACCAAACTAGAACAATATGACGTTTGGTTTTTTGTTGAAGCAAACAAATTTGAGATATAAAAAAAACTACAATACTTTTTTTATCCTAATACATCAATATTTCATTGAACAAAGCTAATTATGAGGGTTGCAGACTGTAGTCCTATTGTGCCTATTTGGTTAGATTTTGGTTTTCAAAAAAAATTGATATAGGTGGTTACAATGAAACTTTAAAAACCTTATTTACATTGAGTTTGATTAAAATTTTGTTTTGAAAAAATTGAAACCTCATTTTGATTAATTTTAAATATTGAAATTTGAAAATAAAAAATAAATAGTAAGTATCAAATCAATGTTTTTTATCAAGAAAAAATAGGTGAAATATATCATATTATTATACTCTATAGATTTAAAGTTCATTCTACTTAAATATATATATTGAAACATGAGTTCACGGCCATTTGAAAGTGGGCCAGTTGCACCATTATGATATGTGTTCTCTAATATTCGAACATGTAGAATTCTCAGCTCTTAATAAACCCAAATCAAGTAATAATAGTGACTTCGAATAATCGTTTTTTATAATAATTAGAAGACTTAAAATGGTGCAAGCTATTGAGGTCAAGTCAATAGCAAATCTCCAACCAAAATTGTTGAGTTTATAGTGGCCTAGTGGTGGTGTTAAGTCCAGTCCATAGTGGCCTAGTGGTGGTCCAATTAGGCGTAAAATTAAATTAAATTATTCGATACTCAATTTGAACTTATCCAATCAATAATTATTTGAGTTCGATTTATTATACAAATCAAACCAACTTAAACAAAATTTCTCGTTTAATAATTTTTGAAGCTATGTCCCAAGCTCAACTAGATAAACTAAATTTTTGTTGCAATTTACTTAGACTTAAATTGACTTGCAATTTTTGTTGGAGGTTTGCCACTGACTTGACCTCAATAGCTTGCACCATTTTAATAAATCGAACTCAAACGATTATTGGTTGGATAAGTTCAAATAAATATCGAATAATTCAATTTAATTTTACGCCTAAATAGGACCACCACTAGGCCACTATGGACCGGACTTGACACCACCACTAGCCCACTATGGACTGGACTTGACTTGAATTGACTTGCAATTTTGGTTGGAGGTTTGCTACTGACTTGACCTCAGTAGCTTGCACCATTTTAAGTCTTCTACATTCTATTAGAAGTCACTATTATTACTTGAATTGGGTTTGTTGAGAACTAGGAAAATGAATTGGTTTTTTTTTTTTTTTTTTTAAGGATCAATTGTATATTTCATAAAAGGTTTTTCGAATCGGATTTGGTTGAATTATATATATTCATTTGATAAATACCGTAAACTTATTTTGTAATTGAATAAGATGGTAAGAGAATTTTGAAATAGGTAGATCTAGAAGCGTAAATGAGAAGTGTAATATCAAATGTCATATTGTTCTAGCTTGGTTTGAATTAATTAGTATTGAGTCTGAAATTGCGTTTGAGTTTAGTTTTGATTTCTTACCGAAACGTGTCCAAGTTGTGTTTTTGATATTTTTGTATATGGTTTTTCAAATTTTAGTTAATCGAGTTGAGCTCGAACAAAGCTTCAAAAATTATTAAATGAGAAATTTTATTTAAATTTCTTTGATTTATATAATGTACCGAGCTCAAACGATTTTTACTGAACAAGTTCAAACCCAATACCAAATAGTTTTATATGATTTTCCACCTAGATAGGACCACCCACGATGGACTTGACATGCAATTCTATTATAGTTTTAGAGTATTTATTTTAAAAATATCCCCGCTTCTTTTATAAATAATAATTTCTTTATTAATTTATCATAAAAAAATATCTCTTTGTTAATTATGAATACATCCATCAACCAAACAACATTATGTTTCAATATCTTCATTTCTTTTGTTTCATTCTGTTTTTCGATCTCAATTTTTTTCTTTATTTTCATCTCATTTTTTTTCTTTACTTATGTTAAATTTGTTTTCATTGTTTTCTATTTCAGTTTTTTTTTTCATCTCAGTTTTTGCCTTTGTATTTTTCTCAGTTTTTATTTAGTGGTAATTATCTCGATAATTTTCGGTACAAATTTTTTGAATATAATCTTGAAGAAGAATTACTCAAAATTGTGTAATTTTTTAAAATCAATATATTATAAATAATAACATACAATAAATTATGCATCTTTATAATATATTTAAAATATATGGGGTATTTTTGTGAACTTTTTAAATATGTAATCTATTCCTTGCTATAATCAAACATTTGATAAGAAATTCGATTAATTTCCTTGATATTCATGAAATTAGATTACTAAATTCAAATACTCAGAATCATATTTCATTTACGTCATAAAAACGGGTCCTAAGAAGCCACCGAATTTTATCTCCAAAATTAATTTTTTAATTTTACTAGATATTGAATTGTTTAGAGCATCTCTCATCCAACTCCTAATCTCAAAATTGGGAGATTTGGAGGTGAAACCACACTCCACCTACCTCCAAATTTGATGAATACGGGGAGGGACTAAATTGCAAACACCAAATATGGAGTTTTGAACAATGATTTGGAAACTTTTACCTTTATGATATGTGGTCTTTAATATTTAAAGACGCGGCCATCTACCCAATTCATTTTATCAGCTCTTAATAAAGCCAATTCATTTTCCTAGTTCTCAATAAACCCACAAGTCTCTTCTAAATTTCCCAAAGTTCACATAAAATGGGAAAATTGGCTACATCAAATTTGATTTTATTGGGGGCACTTTACCTCATGATCACACAAATATGGCTCGTTTCTTCTTTCAACATGTCCACCGACGAATCATCTCTTCTAGCCCTCAAAGCTAAAATAACTCATGATCCAAACAACATTATGGTTAACAACTGGACAAAAGGAAACTCTTTTTGTACTTGGATTGGAGTCACCTGCAGTCGAAGGCGCCCTAGAGTCACGGGTTTGAATCTTTTCAATATGGGTTTAGAAGGCACGATTGCAAATGAAATCGGCAACCTCTCTTTTCTAAAAATCTTATACATCAATAATAATAGCTTCATCGGCCAAATCCCTTATGAAATTGGACACCTTAAAAGACTCTGTGTACTAAGAATTGGATATAATCAACTTAATGGTCAAATACCATTGAGTATTGGATTATTAACCAATCTTGAAATGTTGGATCTTGCGGGAAATGATCTGATTGGGACTATTCCTTGGAGCATATTTAACCTTTCTTCTTTGCAATTAATTAGTTTTAACAAAAACCAGCTCTCTGGTACTCTTACCCCAAGCATTTGCCTTCATTTACCAAAGCTGAAATATTTATCCCTTTCGAGAAATCAATTAAGTGGGAATATTCCGCCAAGTTTAACCACATGTGCGGAGCTAAATGAAATTCATTTGAGTTACAACTATTTCACTGGAAACATTCCAACGCAGATTGGGAAATTGTCACAGCTCCAGATACTTGCTTTAGGGGCAAATAATTTGACAGGTAAAATTTCATGATCCCAAATATCCATAGTCAATGAATTATTACATGTGGATACCTCTTGAATTCGAAAATTGCTTTTTTGGTACTATAAAATGGACTTACACACAATTTTGGTATCATTGGATATGAAAATGCATATTTGATACAATATGATAGGTTTTCAATGCTACTTTGGTACCAAACACAATTTTTTCCCAAAGTTAATGATAATTTACCCCCTATGAAATGCATAATATTCAATTTTCCCCCTTGTGGTTTTAAAAAATGCAATTTACCCCCCTGAAATTTTGTAAAAGTTTTACATCACCTCCCTGATATTTTATAGGCGGCCCTTATCCACTTTTATAATGATAATGTGGCATTTAATCCCCCCGATGTTATAAAATAGTTTGCATGCATACTCTCAATTTCAGCAAATGAGTTACACTCTCCAGCTGAAGAGAGTAAATTGCTTCATTAAATATTTTACTGGGGGTAAATTGATTTTTTTTCCAAATTATAGAGGGGTAAGTGAACATTAGGTATTTCATAAGAGGTAAATTGCCATTCTCTTTGGAGAAAAAATTAGATTTGGTATCAAAATTATAATGAAAACCTATCCTATGATATCATGTATACATTTTCGCATCCAATGGTACCAAAAGTGCAAGTTAGTCTATCCTTATGATACCAATAAAGCAATTTTCTCGAATGTTTTATTAGAAAGTTTACCAAACTCATCCTAATTCACTCACATAACAACTGTGAGTTGAGCAGTCTATATTTTACCCATATAGCCTATTTTGATTGTACGGGTTACGCTCTATTTTGGATTTTGGTTTGAGATATTTTGAAGATGTTCTAGATTGTCATGTGATTGAAAATAATTATTTGTTTAAGTTTCTAGAAATGACATTAATAATATATATATTTAAGTTTTACGATATTGGTAGATTTTTTAAAAGTTTATGGGAAGAAGAGAAATATATTGGGATTCAATGGTTTCTCTGCTTATGGCTGATTTTTCCTGTATTTAATTTTTGGGATGATATATTAAGGAGTGGCAATGGATCAACCAAACTGAATTTGGATTGGATATTTCTTGCTATTCATACCTCAAATGGATCGGATCCTAAGTGATTCCAATATTATTACGTATTTAAGAGAGACGTGATTTAGTATCTTTATTTTGGCCTTTCAATGTGCTGTAGTAGGAGTTTAGAGACTGAATTTTAATACTCAAATTAGGTGACACATGTTAACTATATGCTTGATTATACTTCTTGAGTAAATTTTGTCTAGTTCATCCAATAGAAATGATTTCATAAGCATAAATTGGGAAAAAACATAAATGATATATATATATATATATATATATATATATATATATATATATATATATATATATATATATATATATATATATCTCGTAATAATAAACATTAACTATATAGACACATTACATCTATTATTTTAGGTTTAAAATTTTGTTAACTAAGATCATGAAGTCATAAAAAGAAATATGAAGTCCATGAAAGATATTTTAAATAAATTTTGACACTTCCTTATTTTTATTGATAGATTTGCCCTGTGATATTCTTTATAGGTACTATTCCTATCTTAGTCACTAATATGTCAAATTTGGAGATATTTGACTTGTGTTCGAATAGTTTTCATGGGAAAGTTCCTTTAGAAATGGGACGTCTATCCAGTTTAACATGGTTAGCCCTTTGGGGAAATAAGTTAAATGTGGACGTACCACAATCCATTTTCAATCTCTCGAAACTGGAATTATTTGATCTTTCAGGTAATGAACTATCTGGCAATATTCCATTCTCCATTGGCAAAGGGCTTCCACATCTTTCAAAATTCAGTCTTGACAACAATCAGTTTAGTGGGGAGATTCCTGAATCCATCTCAAATCTCTCAAAACTCAGTAACCTTGAAATTGGACAAAACTTGTTAAGTGGACACATACCAATTACTCTTGGGAACTTACAAGAACTCCAATATCTAATATTGGATGAAAATCAATTCACAAATGATCTATCAACGCCTGAACAAGATTTTCTTACTCCGTTGACAAAGTGCAACTTGAGCAGCTGCAACTTGTTGTGGTTAGGACTTGGAGATAATTTCTTGAATGGAGTAATTCCAGAGAGTTTGGGGAAGTTAACGAGCTTGCAAAAATTACAAATCAGAAACAATAAGCTGCAGGGCTCCATTCCCCTTAGCTTTTGTGATCTTAAAAATTTGTATTCTCTAAATCTAAAGGGAAATAAGTTGTATGGGAAGTTACCAAGCTGTTTAGGAGACCTTACTTTTTTGCGAGAAATATTTTTGGAGGACAACGCTTTCAATTCCATTCCAACAAACTTCTGGTCCAATGAATTCATTCAAAAGATATGTTTGGATAACAATTTATTTGACGGTCCCATGCCTCAAGAAATTGGTAACGTGAAGAGTACAATGGAGATAAGTCTATCTTAGAACCAATTTTTTGGCGGCATTCCAAGTTCTATCGAGCAACTTCAGTTTCTAACTTATCTCGATTTATCAAATAACAAGTTAGATGGCCAAATAACTCAGTCTTTTGAATACTTGAAGGAATTGGAACATTTAGACATATCTCACAACAATATTTCTGGTTCAATTCCCCCTTCATTTGGGAGCCTTAGATATCTTAGGTACTTCAATGTTTCGTTCAATAAGCTTAGTGGGGAAATTCCAGATGGTGGTCCATTCAAAAACTTCACAGCAGATTTTTTCATACATAACAAAGGCTTGTGTGGAGCTTCTCGATTCAAAGTTGAGGAATGTAAAAATAATGAGCACAAGGCATTAGTAAACTACAGAGTTTTAAGATATACACTTCCATCAATAGTCATAGTAATTGTTGCAATCACTATTGTAATCATATTTACGAGGCATCAAGGGGCAACATCATCATTTTCACCATTGTTGAATACAGCTCTTCGCTTAGCATATAAAAGGATCTCATATTTTGATATCGTTCGTGCCACCAGCAACTTTGATGAGGAAAATTTGATAGGGAGAGGTGGCCTTGCCATGGTTTATAAAGGGGTGTTTTCTGAAGAGATGATTGCTGCTGTTAAGGTTTTCAATTTAGATGTCCAAAGTGCATTTAAGAGTTTTGACACCGAGTGCCAGATAATGCGAAGTATTCGTCACAAAAATATTGTGAAGGTTATCACTGGTAGCTCTAACTTCGACTTTAAGGCTTTGGTGATGGAATATATGCCTAATGGAAATCTTGAAAAGTGGCTCCACTCTCCCAATTCCCGTTCAACTATTGGTCAAAGATTAGGAATAATGATAGATGTAGCATATGCACTAGAGTACCTACATCAAGGTTGTTCATTTCCTATTGTCCATTGTGACATAAAACCCAACAACATCCTCTTAGACGAAGATATGATTGCACGCGTAAGCGACTTTGGCATTTCCAAGCTATTGATGGAAGACCAGAAGACGCCTCAAACCAGGACATTGGGTACCATCGGGTACATGGCACCAGGTAAGTTATTCACTCTAGTTATATCAATACACAAGTATAGTTTTAGTGAATACAATGTAAGCGTCTCAATTTTGCTCATTTAACTTTCCAATTTTGTAGAGTACGGATCAGCAGGATTAGTCACAACAATGGTGGATACTTATAGCTTTGGGATTTTGTTGATGGAAGTGTTTACAAGGAAAAGCCCGACAAATGAGATGTTTTCTGGAGAGTTAACTATGAGAAGATGGATATCAGAATCATTTCCCAATTATATAATGCAGGTAATTGATGATGAGCTATTGAAAGAAGACGAAAGAACCATCAGTCTTACACACCAGAAGAGTTTGACGTCTATTATGGAATTAGCTCTAGAATGCACTGCAAATGTACCTGAGGAGAGACTAGATATGAAAGATGTTCTAAAGAGGCTGAAAGTTATCAAAACTGAACTCACAAAGGGACGAGGTCATAACTAATGCCAACTGAAAAATGAAAAATGTCTTTTTTTTTTTTTTTTTTTTTTTTGGTAAACACGATTTTTCTATTCTACTTATATTATGTATGATAATTTTTAGTTGCACTGGCCATCTTTGGTTCCTGTATGCCACACTTAATAATGTTTCCTTAATTCTTAAAATCAACTCATGATTTGACATTATAATATTGATACCAATAGTTCATTGGAAACTCAAATTGGTAACATTCAGCTAGGTTCATGAGATTTTTTTGCATATTAACTCTCTGTCATATGTATAATTGGCAATTTACTTTTCATGTGAAATAAAAATAGGCAATTTAACTCCTTATAAAATGAAATAATGAGCAATTTACCTCATTTTGATATAAAAATAGGCATTTTACTTCCTTGTGAAATAAAATAATGTGCACTTAACCTCCCCGTGATATGAATAATGAGCAATTTAGAAAGAGACAATGTGTTTCTTTTATAAAAATCCAGAGAGGTATTTTGTCCTTTTTCTTATAACAGGGAGTTAAATTGCTTATTTAGGATAGCACAGGGAGATATTTTGCCCTTTTATTTATCACATGGAGTTTAACTACCTATCTAAAATAACACAGGAAGTTAATTTGCTATTAACTCTTAAAATGATGTTATACTACTAATGTGTCCCTCCCCTGAAAGTGATATGAACAAATTAGAGGGTCTATTAAAAATTTGATATTCACACATGTGAATAGATTATTGTATATTAAAGCAAACAATTAAATAAGCAGCTAAAGATAACAACTCGATAATAGTAAATTTTTAGAACTATGTCTATATGCAAGATTTTCGAAGCATTTCATAACGCTTAGGAATAATTAACGAAAGATTCGCTCCACACAATTCAAGTTTTTTTCGATTTATGAAATATGAGGGAGCTACAGATAATCATAAGCACTGGTAAAATCTTGAGTGGATTTTTTAAATGGCCTTTTGGAAAGTTAAATTTGGAAAACTGACAGTCACCAAAATCTGGTCTGACATCTTATTTTTTTAATTTGCATTTTAGTACCCTTTTTTCTAATTATGGTTCGTTACTTGGCTCTGATACCAAAAATTGATCAGAGGCAACATATATTTATTATTGGAGATTATTACATATTATGCATGAATTTCTCGCTTCTTTTATTCTTTTTCCTATAATTTCTTTATTTATTTTATATATTTTAGTACTAATAGATGTTGTTTTTAAATATTCTAATATTTCTTTGTAATATTTAATTAAATTTGATATTTATTTGCACTTATTTTCAAGATTATAATTCATAATTTTTCTTTTAAAATTTTGCTTAAATCTGATACTTCTTTTCTCAATCTTGTATATTCACTTTCTTCTTTCACGGACTTTCTAAGTTTTTCTAGTAGTAATTGTTTTAAATAAGATTGTCTGATTGAGACTAATTTTCTAATTTGATTACTAGTTTCTCCTAAAATTATTACTCTCATAGGAATTTATTTATTTGAGCTATATAATTCTTCAAACAGTTTGTCTAAATAAATTGATTCCTAATCTAAAAAAATATATACTATGACGACTGTTTGTTAATGCATATTCAACCATATATGTTAAACTAAACGGTTGATCTCCTTCTTCCATTAATTCTTTTCGAACAAATTTATATCCTACACAAATACTATTATCTAAATTCTTTGTTGATAATGGAATTGCATATTTATTTCCTAAATTAAATTTTAAAGTTTTACTAGCCAAATTTCCAATTGTTATTCCTAGGCTGAATCTTTAGTTTCTTTAGCTTATCGGATATAATCAATTAAAGCTATTGGTGATTCAATTCCTTCTGTAAAAAGTAGATTTAATTAATAGTTGTATATTAACAATCTGGACGTATCCAATTTTGTTTATACTTATTAAACTGTTGTCCTATTTTATGTTCAATAATAGATTGGGCTGAATACATTCAGTCCAATTTGCAGCCAATAGAGCTAGAGAAGAGTTTTTTGAGCCGCTTATGATTACGTGGCCTGGGAGTTTTTTCCCCGTGGATCAATTATGAGTTTTTCTCTAATCAATAAGTTGTGGTGTGATTTATGGATTAATTTTGCCTTGGAGAAGATCTTCTGTACCATTAGTTGCGGAGCTAGGAAAAATTCTTTTGGTGGGGGGAGGGCAATTTTTTTTGTCAAATACTCCCTTAATATTTTGTATTTTTTAATATTATGATACAATAACAAAAAAATAAGATAAAATAATGCACCGAACGCAAAAAATGAGATATAAATATCTTAAAGAATAAGAATTATTTAATCTTTAATCGACAATATTTTATTGAATAAAAATAATTATTATCGAGTCCGCGTTAAAAGAATTTACATTTTCTTTTGAAAAAGTATAATATATAAGTATGTAATCAATAAAAATAAATAAAACTCATTTTCAGTTATGTTATGAGATCTACTTCAACATCAAAATGTTTGTTCCCTAAATGTTGGGCTTTTGGCACTTTGCATCCTGAAATTATAGAATTTTGGTACTTTACACACTAACTTAAAAGTTTTGGCATTTTGCACCTTCAAAATACAATTTAGTTGGCAGTTTGCACCTTAGTGTGTGTTTTGAAGAAAAAATTAATTGATTGAAGAGTATAATAGTCATTTTCGAATATTTTTGGTATTTTAAACTCTAAATTTATAAATTTCGAGACTTTGCACTCTGAAATATAGAATATTGGCACTTTGCATCCAAAAAATATAATTTCTGGCATTTCAACCCCGACTTTGTAACGGCCCAACCCCGAGATTGTACTAATAGGAGATCCCATCGGGATGTGCCATCTAATTTAAATTCAATAAAAGCAAGCAGTACCGTGAAGGACTCTAAATTTGAAAATGTCCCTATATAAGTTTTTACACATATTACTAAATATAACCAAAATAAAAGTAACAAACCCAACTATTTAAGAATCACGATTAAAAGTGCCCATATATAACATATACATATATACATAAATGGGCATGATCAACTTACATCAAAAGTTACAATAATTATCACTAACGTTCCTGACCAAAACACAAAATACATATCCAGACCAAACATACTCCCAACTGCTCACGATGCCTGAATTGTATAAAAATAGCAACAAAACAAGCATAGTTGATGAATATAGTGAGTGCAACTGAAAATTATGTAATATATTGTACGTATGTGACATAAAATAAATAACAATACTAAGAACCTATATTCATATTCTAATCATGTATTAATATTTTCAGTAATGCACATTTGATAATCATTCATAAATCACATAATATTCTCATGAATTAACCCTTCAAAGATTTATAATCACATAAAAAGGATACGGGACCCAAAATTTGGGTTTGTTGATGCTGCACTACATGAACTTTATCACTCACGAACCACGAAATGCATTGACCGATCACTGCCACGAAAAACTGCACTACACGAACTTTATCACTCACGAACCACGAAATGCATTGATCGGTCGCTGCCACGAAAAACTACAATACATGAGCTTTATCACTCACGAACCACGAAATGCATTGACCGGTTGCTGCCACGAAAAATCTTGTATACCAATAGCATTATCCCCTTGATGAAAGATCAAGTTTTACCCAGACCAACCACCATCACACGAACATCATTTTCACTCCCAAACATACAAGTATAAACATAAAATTAAACATGTAGGGTGAGATAAAATACTACACCCCGACAACACACACACACACACATATATATATAAAGTAAACAAACAATACAAGCACTACAATAAATTTATATTTTGCAATCATAAAGGTCATGTACCGCAATTTTCATCATTCATGCACGGTCTATTATTGTGCTAACGTTGAAAACTATATGTAACCAATTTCAATCCATAAAGTGCGATCAATTACCGCGAACATCGTAAACGCACAATTTTTAATGCTCTATTAAAACAATTAAGCATCTAAACAATAAGAACTCATCTAATAGACAAAATAAATAAAATGAAATTCACTTATACGATATGACTCTTACCAAGTACAGATCAAAGAGATGGTTGTTTGTCGCCTTCACCTAAACGAACTCAAATCATAAAATGGACACAAGATACGGAAAGCTCAAGTCGAGACGAAGCCGCTGTTTGGACCAGCCAGAGTTGACCATCGGTGACCACCATTGACCGCCGTTGACCACCATTGACCGCCACCAAAAAATGAGCCAAAATTACCACCCGACTCTCCTTTGTGCCTAGAACACCATTTTAGAGCCTAATCATTGGAAGGATGGTCGGAAAACCTCCATGCAAGAAGATCCACTTTAAAGCTGCCACTTGCCGCCGCCGTCATCACTTTTCTGGCAATATTTTCCGACGAATAATGGTACCAATGGAAAGCTCTCGTCGAGAAGATGAATTTAGACTACTAGCTCGATTTAATTAAGAAATGAGAAAGTTATTAACAAAATACGGAAGGGGATTTTGTGTGTGTAGAAACACGTTTTTGTATGTTTAAATGGGGAAGAAGATGAATAAATGGGCTCCTTTTTCTTTATATATAATGGGTGTTTGCGTTTAACACCCTAAAAAATGGATAGTCACTCTTTAGTTCTCAAGGTTTTTGGGCAATTCAACAAGTGCCCTTTTTCATTTTATTTTTGCATTTCAATCCTCACATAACACAAACGTGAACTATTAATAATTCATAAATTTGCACACCATTAAGAATTCAAATGTATTAATATGAACAACATAATTCAATCTAAATATAAAATTATAGAAAAAAATCATAAATGAGTTTTTGGGGTTTTACAGACTTAATTTAATAATCTAAATTATGTAAATAACATGCAATATAATAATATGTTAGATATGTAAACGTGTATTTTAGAAATAAAGTAAATAATCTTGAGGATACTTGAAAAGAAAATGAAGGCAGTGTCTTTTTTTAGATCTAAATTTTACAGAGAGAAAATGTTAAAATAAGTTAGTATAAAGTAAAATAAATTTAGAATAACAAGTTTATGATTGTTGTGCATAGAAATGACCATTTAATCACTACATCGCCGACATTCATGAGTATGTTTTTTTTTTAGAAAAATACATTAGGGTACAAAATGTCATACAAATTATATTTTTAGGATGCAGAGTGCAAAATAAATTAAATCGGGGTGAAAAATGCTAATATTTTATAATTTTAGGGTGCAAAATGACAACATTCTATATTTTAAGGTTGCAAAATCTATATTGCCAAGGTGCAAAGTGAAAAAAAAAAATTGAAAACAACTATTCTACCTTTTTATCAATGAATTTTCTCAATAAAATACACACTAGGGTGCAAAGTACCAAATAGATTATATTTCTAAGGTGTAAAGTGTCAAAACCCTATAATTTCATGGTGCAAAATTGAAAAAACCCCTAAATGTTCAACACAAAATGTTTGCGGGTAATAATTGGTAAACCTACCACATTAACGTGGACTTTGAAATTGAATATCACTCAAACAATTAAAAAATAATTGTATTCACTAAATGAGCTATTGTGTAAATAAAACTAATAATAATTAATAATACTACTTCTTATGGGCCTACATATACAACTCTGGGGCCTCCTTTACACCAGAGCCCTAGGCAGTAGTCCAAATTGTGTAACGACTATGCTTTGTGATATCGTACTTATACGGTCGTGAATCTTATTAAAAGGTTCCTATGTTTTACAAAGTGAATTGACAACAAAATTGAGATTTATACTTTAAATTATTGAGCCCGTAACATGCACGCAAGAAAAATTAAACAGTAAAAAGAGATCATATAGAATAATAACAATAATGTAATATAAATTTCATTTCACACATATATAAAGTTTTTGTACAATTAATTGAAGCAACAAATGGATTGGTAATATTTTCAATTTGAACGGCGATTAATTTCACACATGTGAATTTAATTACACAAACATCTTAGAATTACTTTTTTTTTCTAACAGGTCCTCTAGGAATCTTGTTAAGAACCCTGGAATCAAGTTTCTTAAACATTTTCTTCATATCACGATTCGCTTTATTTGCAAGATAATCCACGTCATATTGATATTGTTCATATAAAGCAGGTAGTGTTGCCAAGCAAAGAAAACCTAAAAAAGGAAAAAAAAAAAAACCAAAAACATAATAAGATGCACAATTTATGTTAAGTTAATGTTATAATGACACTACTAGAAATAGTAAAAATTCCTATCGAACAAAAATCGGTGAGAATTTTTTGTAAGAATTCCGATCGATTTTAAATCGGTCGGAATTTATATATATATCTTAATTTCGACCGATTTACAAATCGGCGAATTTTTTTATAAAAAAATTTAAAGTAAATAACAAATGCAAAATTCCTATCGATGAATTTTTTGAAATAAAAAATTAATAAATGCAAAATTCCCACGGATAGATTAATTAATACGCGATCTTACATGTGTATAATAGATTCAACGAGCTGAAATAATCTCCGATTCCTGAAATTACCCATCGGAGCGCGATTGCCTATAATAAAACAAAAATGTGAATCATAAAACTCAAAATAGATATGTTCATGAAATTTTTTCAGTTGATTTGGTAAAAAGAAAGGAGTCGGAACTAACATGATATAGATCATATACGAGTTGTATTAGAGTTGGATGGACCTCATGTTATAATTTGTTTTTTCTTTTTCTTTTTTTTTTTTGATAATTTACCATAATTTCATTACTAAACAAAAACAAATTACAAATACATTGTAGTGGTCACAAGGTCTAAAAAGAAAATGAACAATGAAGATCCAATCAAATTCGGGAAAACAAAAAAAACAAAAGAGAAAGAAAAAGTGAAGAAAATGAGCAATTGCACATCTCTGTGCTACGGAATGATTTTTTTATTAATTATGTATGTTTTGTTCAATTAAGCATAGAAAAGAAGCACGACTTTTAATATTTACTATATAGTACACAAATAAAAATAACTTAAGTTTAAGAATCTAATTTGTGCAGAAATTACAAAATAATTTGTAATGTGTTTTAAGATATAGTCAAATTCATGAAATGTATTATGGGATTGGGAACTACATACAATTTTAGGAAGAAAAAAATAAAGTATAGTTGGGTGTTGGGTTTTTTAATTGGGTCGGGTCGGGTCGGCTTGTTCGAGGACACTACAACCATACTCAAATCGGTCAGGTTGAATGTCAATCTATCTTACCTACCATATTGAATGTGTTTTAGTTTTCTTTACCTAATTTTTTTTACCGGTGAGTAATTAGTATTTTTGGTCCTCTTTATGGGTCAAATTTTACATTTTGTCCTTCTTAAATTTTTTATAGTAGATTGGTCCCTCTTATCAATGTAATATATCACATTCGTCCCTCTTATAACACATTATTCCCTCTTAAATTTTTTGTAGCAAATTCGTTCATCTTATCAATATAGTGTAACACATCAGTCCCTCTTAAATATAAAATACATCACTTAAATTTAAAATATATTTTAAAGTGGACGAAAGTTGATGTATTTTATATTTGTGAGGAAGTAATGTGTTACACTACATTGATAAGAGGGATGAATTTGCTACAAAAAATTTAAGAGGGACGAATGTGATATACTATATTGATAAGAGTGACCAATTTGCTACAAAAAAATAAAAGGGACGAAAGTACAAAAATTAATTCATAAGGAGGACCAAAAACACGATTTACTCACGACTGAATTTTGACTAAAACTAATTTTGACTAGGTACAATTTCAAAAAAAAAAATAAAAAAAATTGTGTTGGGTTGGGCCGGACTTGGCAGACCAACCCATATATAAAGACCCCTATTGCAAAATTATGTAAATTAATGCAATAAAATAATTCATTTATTTACCAGGAGGAAAGTCTTGAAATCTTTCCCAGATGAAACATCATAGAATTTTAACATCCTGTTTAATTTGGCAAATAGCCATTTGAATGTAGATTCTGGAATTGTAATTGCTCTTAGATTAGGAGGATTCCTGATAAGAATTCAATAACACAAGTTTAATTTATTTATCCGAAAATAATTTAAAATTATGTAACATCAAAAAAGTGGCAATTTTTTTTTTTTTTTTTTTTATGTTTGCTAGTTAAAATTATAAATAAATTACCAGTCAATAAATCCTGACCCAGTAGACCAAATGAAGAGCACCAACATCATAATAATTGAAATGTGACATAAAAGAGTTATGAAATTATATTCCAAAATTTCAAAAAGAAACCAAATAATAGTAAATCCAATTAGTATTGCAGCTGATAAGTTCTTGTTTCTCCATAGTAGAATGTCAGCAGCTGCATAAACAAAGTTCATGTTAATTATTATTCTTAATTAAGAAATTAAATTTCTTATTTTTTATTATATATTGGTAAATTAAAAATAAGGAAAAACAAATTAAAGAACTAGAAACACACAAGTTTATACAAAAAATGTGCCTCGTTTTCGAACCAACTCGTGTTCAGCATCCACAATAATTTAATTTGATGAATATAAGTTGGGTAAATACCACTTTTGGTCCCTCTTATCATTAACTTTTTACAGAGTGGTCCCTTTTATGTTTTTTTTCCCACTCTAGTCCCTACTATGAATTATTTGTTTTACTTTAGTCCCTACTATGAATTATGTGTTTCACTTTAGTCCTTATCAGGTGGTTCCGATAACGCGTAACATGCATATGATTATTTTTTAGGGCATTTTCGTCCGTTCACTATTGAGACTATTTGAGATATTGTTTAATTGGTGAGCAATTTTGGTGTTTGAAAAAGATTTTAGGAAAAAACTTTAGTTTGAAACGAAATGTACGATTAAGTTCGATTGGAATGAAAGCCTAGTTTGGAAATTTAGTTTTTTTTTTAAATAATTAGAAAGACGAAAATATCCATGTTAGTTTACTTGAAATGACAAAATTGCCCTCATGAGCATATCACATGTTATCGGAATCGCCTTGGACCACTTGATAAGGACTAAAGTGAAACAAATAATTCATAGTAGGGACTAAAGTGGAAAAAAAAACATAAGAGGGACCACTCCGTAAAAAGTTAATGATAAGAGGGACCAAAAGTGATGTTTACCCATATAAGTTTTACAAGACACTACATGAAATTTGTTTCACGAAAATAACTCTGTTGCAAAAACTCTCAATAGTTTATGATAAATGCACAACAAAAAATTTCATCCTTAAATATGCTAATGCTACTTTAGTACGTCTCTAAATTCTTCGTGCCAAAATATATAATATCCTTCTACTCGTGTCTAATTAGACAACACTCTAATTTCAAAGGAATTTTAAATAATTTTTTTTGCTAATAGAAAAAGAATACTGGGGAAATAATATAGGGGTATTTTTGTTAATTAGACAAAGCACAAGGTTTTTTTTGCATTTCACTCAAACAAAGAAATTCTAATATTAGAGCAACCAAAATTACAAATGTGAAATCTCGAATAAATCATAATGGACTATCTTCAATATTGTACGGTGTTAATCAGACTTATAATAAAGTGAACATCTGTACCGACAAAATGTAAAGTGTTATTTTTGAATTCATAATTTAGTAATCTCAAAAAATAAAAATAAAAAAAAGAATTGAAATTTGACCTTTTCGCTACACTTTACTCAAAATGTAAAGTCTTTTGGGTGTCTTCAAAAAGACTTTTGTGATATGTTTGAGATGAATAAGAATGAAAACACTTTCTCCGGTCCTACTTATACTCAGTTTCAATTGTCATTGATATTGAAGTTGTGATACTAAATATGTCAGCCCGAAAAGATATGGGATAGAACGTCAGTGAACTATAATCATGGCACCAAAAATAGATGTTATTCCAATGTTTTGAATGACATATTAGTTGGCAATCTGATTCATTGGAATCAAATAATATTATTTTGGTAAATTTCTTGAATTTTGAGAAAGAAAATTTATTCCTACAAATCAGGAATCTTACCATTAAAACATGGGAATGTTAAATCTAACTTCTCTATGATATTATGATTCCCTTCCTGGGGATTTAGTACTAAAAATAAAAGAGACATTTTACCCATAAATTCTTTCTTATGATAATTTTATTTTCTCCCTACGTAATACATATTTTCTCTTACATAGCCAATGTTTCCTTGTTTCTTGCGTTTTTTTTTCTTCTCCAACTGCTTAAATAATATCTATTCAATTCTCACATTCATTATGTGCTAGTTGAATTTATTTAAATTTGAATTGATTTGAAAAAATGCATATAATTTATACGCCATATTTATGGGCCTTATCCAAAACTTTTGTTTCATACACATTCATTTTCATATTGTAAACTTAATTTTGTTTTTGCTTTTGAAAGTGTTATCTTATTTATAAGATTTAGCACACACCATTTCTTGTGATAGTTACATTATTGGATTATTATTAAATAGGTCTATCAATCGGACCCTGTGAGCCGAACCTTTAATTGCCCAAACTCAAATACCGTCGGGCTTCATGTCTATAGGCTAGAACTCAAATCTCATCGGGCTTCATATCTATGGACTCAAACTCGGCTCGTATAATTTTTCAAGGTTCATATTTATATCCGGGCTCATTTCGGATTTGCTCACTCTAGCAAATTTTTCTTAACAAATAAAAAAACTATGCATTCTTTAAATGCAATATATAGACAATTTTATTTATTGCACAAGAATATACAAATTTTATACTCGTAATCAATAACATAAAACATTAAGTAAATTTGTTAAGTGCCAAGACTCCCATTTTTTCACCATTTATTTTAATTTTTCCGTTTCTTCTTTTTGTTGGATATGTCCCCTTTGACCTGCAAAAACTTTATTTATAATTCATGTATGTGGTGGATTATTTGTAGTAATTAGTATACTTATAATAATAGTACCAATAATTTATAGAAGTAATATCTAAGATAATAATATATTCGGACCTTATTCGAGTTGAGAATTGTAAAGCTCAAGGTTGAATCATAAATTAATTGGTTTTATTATAAAGGCTCAAACTCAGCCTGACTCACAATTATTCGGGTTCGAGTCAAATTTAATCCGGCCGAGCCATCGGGCTTCGGGTAGACCCGGCTCAATTGATAGTCCTACATAATCATAATCAGACTTCACTTCAAATTATTTGAATTTTATTTAATCATATCAAATATTATTTAATGAACAACTAAAATTTTAACTTTGATATATTATGTGGATAAAATTATTTATTTAATAAATGAATAGTGTTTTGAAATTTTTGGGTGGGAGATGAGATATGTAAAAGTATCTCCAAATTTGGGGAAGATTCCAATTTGGAGTTTTGGGTGAGATTCTCTTATTCACTTTGACGTTGCTTATATTAACTACACTTTGTAGTTATGTTATACAAGTATAAAAATTTATATTTTAACGACATATTAATTGATTTTTGACAAGTAATATTCATTTTTTGTCAATGTGCATTTATTATATTCCTATAATTATATTTATCACACTTAATATTTGTTTGCTGAAAAAAGGTTTACAAAATTAAGAACATATTTACAACGAACTATATCAAAAAATTAAATTTGTTTGTCATTTTACCAATGTAGAAAATAATAGTTGGAAAATAATAGTTAGTCAAGTAATAATAGTGACTTGGAATAGAATTTAGTCCAAAAAAACTGCTAAGGATCTCGTGTCTTATTAATGTGTACCACATAGTATCCTATCCATAATAAATTAATGTGTCAAATTAATTAATGTGAAATTACATAGGATTATTTCCACCTATCTTCTTCATCATTTTCATCCAAATCGAATTAACTTATTTTTTTACCCATCTTATTCACCATTTTTATTTCAAATATAATTAAACAAGTGTTTCCACTGTTATAACCACAAGTATTGCATTAGATTGTTTTGTTTCAAACCTTAAAGACACAAATATGAACGAACTTTAAGATTTTTCATTCACCAATTTCTTCAAATAAAATCAATTAATTCATGTAGTAAAATTTTAGTCAGAAATGGGGATTTTAATATAAAAAAACTAATCCGCATTCAGATACCCATAAATTCATATTCTAAATTTTTAATCAAGGTGGAGGAATTTTAATTAAAATAATAAGATAGATAATCAATTTGCAGTAAATTACACAATAAGATTTTTGAATGGTCCGACTTAAGATAGAAGTTTCAGTCATCTCTAATTTATGAAAAGATGGATGATGTTTAAAGTTTCCATGGACACTACTAGCATAACAGCCCTTTATCACAGTCCATTTGTACAGTCAGTAGAATATGAAAAAAATTATTTGAAGAAGTAACCTGTTAAACAGGTAATAGGTAACACAATTAAGTTTGAAAGCATTAAATAAGGCTGTACAAAAGGCTGTGAAAAAATGAACTGTTATATAATCATTTTCCAAGTTTCCATAGATATGTGATAAGGCAAATTATTATGGATGGCACAATAAGTGATACAGACTAATTGGACAGTAAGTGATCCTTTTAACAAATAAAAAAAAAAAAAATCCAACCCAAGTTGAGAAGACTTAAAATGGTGGAAGCTATTGAAGTCAAGTCAGTAGCAAACTTCCTACAATAATTGCGAGTCAATTTCATCTTGGGTTGTCTTATCTAGGCGGAAAATCAAATAAAAAATCGATTTTGCTTACTTCATTATACAAATCAAAAAACTTAAATAAAATTTCTCGTTTGATAAATTTTGAAGCTTTGTTCGAGTTTAACTCGATAAATTAAAGTTTAAAAATATTATATGTAAAAATATCAAAACATAACTTGAACACATTTGGGTAAGAAATCAAAACTAAACTCAAACACAATTTCAGACTCAATACTTAATTCAAATCAAACTAGAACAATGTGAAGTTTGATATTACACTTCTCATTACGCTCCTAGATCTACCTATTTTAAAATTCTCTTACTATCTTATTCGATCACAAAATAAGTTTAAGGTATTCGTCAAATGAATATATAGAACTCAACCAAACCCGATTCGAAAAGAAAATTACCCTTATATGAAATATACAGTTAATCCTTAAAAATAGAAAGAAAAAAAATCTCTTAGCATTTCGTTTGGGAACTTTGCTTTTGACATCAATGTTTACATTTTTTATTTGAAATACTGGAAGTTATTATTATTATTATTATTTTTTTGTATGAATTGAATGTGTCCTAATTAATTAAAATTTATTATGAAGTTACATATTTATAGGCATAATGAGGTTTTAAGATTTTTTTTTTTTTGGTTGAAGCAAACAAATTTGAGATATAAAAGAAGAGTAGATTACTTTTTTTATCCTAATATATCAATATTTCATTAAACAATTTTGGCATGTCCGCATAACAGCTAATTATGAGGGTTGGCCTATTTAGTTAGATTTTGGTTTTAAAAAATTGACATAGGTGGTTACAATGAAACTTTTAAAACCTCATTTACATTGAGTTTGATTGAATTTTAGTTTTTGAAAAAATTGAAACCTCATTTTCATTGATTTTGAATGTTGAAATTTGAAGAAAAAAGTAAAAATAAGTATCAAATCAATGTCCTTTATTAAAAAAAAAAAAATAGGTGAAATATTTCAAATCATTTGTATTTTATAAATCTAAAATTTTTTATACTTAAATTAAATATTGAAATATGAGTTCACTAATACACATAATATTAATTAGACTTTTCAAATGATTTTCCATCAGTTTCAAATACATTTGATAGTGGGCCAGTTGCACTATCTAGAATTCTCAGCTCTTAATAAACCCAATTTATTTTCCTAGTTCTCAATAAACCCAATTCAAGTAATTACAGTGTCTTGGAATAGAATTTAGTAAAAAAAAAAATATAGAAATATCCAACCATGTTGAAGACTTAAAATGGTGCAAGCTATTGAGGCCAAGTCAAGTGAAGTCCAGTTCATCGTGGCCTCGTGGGTGGTCTTATCAAGGCGTAACATCAAATTAAATTATTTGATATACGATTTGAATTTATCAAATTAATATTTTATATTTGAGAAATACTAAATAAACACATTTTTAATTTTTTGAAATAAATTTTTTATTTTTCATCTTTCTCAAATTATTCTCTTAAAAGTCTGTTGAATTTTATGGGTATTAACACAATTGGATTGAGCCCAATTGGAATTAAGCCCATGAAATGAGGAATGAATGAAGCTTAGAAGAATGAAAAATGCCTTCATCCCACATGGAGGAAAGTGAGAAGTTTTTTGTCATTTATAATGCAAAAAAATGTATAAGGGTAGGGCCCCTTGGGGGTACCAAGTTTTATGAGGGGAGAAGACGTAGATGATAATGGTTTCCCGCGCGCCGCCACCGCCGCCGTCTGACAGACCGACCGGCTCGGCACGGTCCGGTCCGGGTTTGGATTGAGATTGGGCTTGGGCCTCAACATAACATTATTCTTTTTGGACAAAATTTAATTAATTTTTTAGCCCAAAATTAAAGGCCCAATTTCTAAATCCATACAAAATTAGATCCGCGTACCAGATCTAGTTGACCCGAACAAGATCCGCGCGGCTGACCCGTTTGCTCCAAAAGATCCGCGCCTTTTCGGACCGAACTAATGTAAAGGTTTAATCCGAAAAGTCATGTCTCTCCAAACAACACCTTTCTGCAGCTATAAATAGAGGGAGAATCTGGCCAATTCTCTCATCCCGTTTTCTAGCAATCAAAGCAGAATCCTATTCTTTATCTCTATATTCTTCTCTTCTTCTAATTGTTCAAATATTCTATTTGTTTAAAGTTAGCTGTGGACTTGTTCTTTGTGCAAAGAATCAAGTATCCGACTGCTGTATCTTGGGAGACTACTGGGACGAACTGTTGCACCTTTGACAGCCCAGAAATATTGTCTTAAGGACATTGCATTTGCAAGCCTCAGTCGATTTTACGGTTCAAAATTATTTCAGTAAGTGCACTGTTATTAAATTCTGATTTGTTTGTTCTGCAAGAATAAACTATACTAAGATTTATAATTAGAGTTAATTATAAATAATTATTCTGTTGGAATAATTTACTATAGTTTTATAATATAAAGTATTTTATAATTTACTATAGTACTCAGAAATATAAAATATTCTATAATATTTTATATACACAGATTGTTTTAAACATATTTATCAACAAAGTCAAATAAACAACAATTTTCTAATCTCTAAAAAAATATTTACTAACTCTACTCTGATTTGACATAAAGTAACATATCTCTTACACAATTTCTCTCACATAACAAATATGATTTGACATAAAGTCTTACACATCTTACACCTACAATCTAACTCTTCCAAAAAAACTACACCTATTTCAAACCGCCCACTCAAAACTCAAACAAATAATAGTACACAAATCGAGATTATTTCACAAACTTCCACTATTCTCTAAAACTACTTCCCTAAACACTAAACAAACATGTCCTTCAATTTTTTATTTGAAATACTGGAAGTTATTATTACTATTTTTTTAAGAAATTGAATGCGTCTGAATTAATTTAAAATAATTACGAAGTTACATATTAATAGGCACAATGAAGTTATAAGATTTTTTTCAAGCAACAAATTTCAGATATAAAAAAAAACTATAATACTTTTTTTTTAATCCAAATATATCAATATTTCATTAAACAGTTTTGGCATGTCCGCATTTTCAACATATACATGTTATGAGGGTTGCAGACTGCATGCCTATTTGGTTATATATTGGTTTTGAAAAACTGATTTAGGTGGTTACAGTGAAACTCATAAAATCTTATTTAAATTGAGTTGATTGAATATTAGTTTTTGAAAAAATTGAAACTCCGTTTTAACTGAGTTTGAATATTGAAGTTTCAAGAGAAAAAGTAAATAGTAAGTATCAAATTAATGTGTGGAATATATCAAATCATTGTATTTTATAGATCTAAGCGGTGAAATACAATTCCCCCCACCTCCACCCTCAAAAGTATTTGGTGATATCAGTTACTCCTCTAAATTATCATTTGTAACACTTACCTCCCTCTATTATAGATTTAGGGTTTTTATTTCATAACCCCGCCCCTTTTATAAATAATACTTTCTTTATTAATTTATCATTAAAAAAATGTCTCTTTATTAATTATGAATACATCCATCCACCAAACAACATTATGTTTCAATATCTTCATTTCTCTTGTTTCATTCCGTTTTTCGATCTCAATTTTCTTCTTGATTTTCATCTCATATTTTTCTTTTGTTACGTTAAATTTGTTTTCATTGTTTTCTATTTCTGTCTTTTTTTCCTATCTCAATTTGTTTTCCTTAGTTTTTATTTGGTGGTAATTATCTCGATTATTTTTGGTGCGAATTTTTTTTGTATAATCTTGAAGGAGAATTACTCAAAATTTTGTGTAGTTTTTTTAAATCAATATATTATTAATAATACCATACAATAAATGCTGCATCTTTATAATTTATTTAAAATATATGGTGTATTTTTGTGAACTTCTTAAATATGTAATCTATTCCATGTTATTATCAAATATTTCAAAAGAAATTCGATTAATTTCTTTGGTACAATTCCAAGTGGTACCCAAACACTATAATCGAACCATATTTCATGAAATTAGGTTACTAAATTCAAATACCCGTAATCAGATTTCATTCACGTTAAAAAAACAGGGATCCTAAGAAGCCCTCCCCCCCCCCCCCCCAATTTTATCTCTTAAATTGATTTTTTAATTTTACTAGATTTTGAATTGTTTAGAGCATCTCTCATCCACTTCCAAATCTCAAAATTGGGAGATTTGGAGGTGAAACTACTCTCCCACCTACCTCCAAATTTGATGAATATGGGGGAGGGAGTAAATAGCAAACACCAAATATGGAGTTTTGAACAGTGATTTGGAAGCTTCTCCAAATCACTAATCACTTTTTTATATCCATTTGTGTCTCAAAATATTCTATTTTTTTACATTTTGTTAATCACTTTTAATTCATCTACGTAATTAATCATTTCTATATTCTTTAAATTAATAATAAAAACATGAATGCTTTTTAATAGGTTATAATTTATATTTGTAATAAATATTTATTACGTAATTTTCTTATATATAGACCCCAAATTTACTTTCGCCTAGGCTCAAAAATATCTTGGACCGGGCCGATGTGACTCACATTCATATCACATATATTTATTCTACATATTATTCATAATTAAAAAGAATAGTTCAGTCTATTTATGTTAGTCAAGTAATAATAGTGACTTCGAATAGAATTTAGTACAAAAAAACAATACAAAATTTGAGAAGACTTAAAAAGATGCAAGCTATTGAGGTCAAGTCAATAGCAAATTTTCATTCAAGTCAATTCCATTGTGGCTGGTCCTATCTAGGTGCAAAATCAAATTAAATTATTTGATACTCGATTTGAACTTATTCAACCAATAATTGTTTGAGTTCGGCTTATTATACAAATCAAACAAATTTAAACAAAATTTTTCGTTTTATAACTTTTGAAGCTATGTTCAAGCTCAACTCGATAAACTAAAATTTGAAAAACCAAATGTAAAAATATCAAAAACACAACTTGAACACCTTTCGTCAAGAATTCAAGACCAAACTCAAATACAATTTCAGACTCAATACTAAATTCATACTGAACTTGAACAATTTGACGCTTGATAATACTCTTCTCGTTTGTGCTCCTAGTTCACCCTATATCATAATACTTAATAAATTTTCAAAATTCTATTTCAAATTTGATTTGGAAGAATTTATTCAATCAAAAATCAATTATATTGCACTTATTTTGTGATTAAAAACTCTTTTATTAGCTTATTCAATCACAAAATAAGTTTACCGTTTCTGTCAAATGAATTTATAGATTTCAACCGAACATGATCGAAAAGGAAATTGCCCTTTAATTCTCTTGGCATTTCGTTTGGGAACTTTGCTTTTGACATCAAGGTTTAGGGCATGTTTTTTGGCATTTTCCAAGAAAATTTTACGTTTGGGAAATATTAAAACAAACATGTTTTTTTTTTTCTGAAATAAATTTTTCATCTCTCAATTTTCTCAAAAATAAATAACAATTTTCTTATCTCTAAACAGAACCTATACAAAACTCTACTCTGATTTGACATAAAGTAATATATCTCTTATACACAATTTGTCTCACATAACAAACATGATTTGACATAAAATCTTACATATATTAAACCTACAACATAACTTTTCCAAAAAAACTACACTTACTTTATTTTTCAAACCACCCACTCAAAACTCAAACAAACAACAATACGCAAATCGATGTTTAAAGTTTCCATAGGTGGAAGACTTAAAATGGTGGAAGCTATTGAAGTCAAGTCAGTAGCAAACTTCCAGCTAGAATTGAAAGTCAAGTCCATCTTGCGTTATCCTATCTAGGCGGAAAATCAAATTAGAAATCGATTTTGCTGAGTTCATTATACAAATCAAAAAACTTAAATAAAATTTATCGTTTGATAAATTTTGAAGCTTTGTTCGAGTTTAACTCGATAAATTAAAGTTTAAAAATATTATATGTAAAAATATCAAAACACAACTTGAACACGTTTGGCTAAGAAATCAAAACTAAACTCAAATACAATTTCAGAATCAATACTTAATTCAAACCAAACTAGAACAATGTGAAATTTGATATTACCCTTCTCATTACGCTCCTAGATCTACCTATTTCAAAATTCTCTTACTATCTTATTCGATCACAAAATAGGTTTACGGTATTCGTCAAATGAATATATAGAATTCAACCAAACCCAATCCGAAAAGGAAATTACCCTTATATGAAATATACAGTTAATCCTTAAAAATAGAAAAAAAAAATCTCTTAGCATTTCGTTTGGGAACTTTGCTTTTGACATGAATGTTTACATTTTTTATTTGAAATACTGGAAGTTATTATTTTATTTTTATTTTTTTTGTATGAATTGAATGTGTCCTAATTAATTAAAATTTATTATGAAGTTACATATTAATAGGCATAATGAGGTTTTAAGATTTTTTTTTTGGTTGAACTTGAAGCAAACAAATTTGAGATATAAAAGAAGACTACATTACTTTTTTTATCCTAATATATCAATATTTCATTAAATAATTTTGGCACGTCCGCATAACAGCTAATTATGAGGGTTGGCCTATTTAGTTAGATTTTGGTTTTAAAAAATTGACATAGGTGGTTACAATGAAACTTTTAAAACCTCATTTACATTGAGTTTGATTGAATTTTAGTTTTTGAAAAAATTGAAACATCATTTTAATTGATTTTGAATATTGAAATTTGAAAAAAAAAAAGTATATAATAAGTATCAAATCAACATCTTTTATAAAAAAAAAAAAGTAGAATATATCAAATCATTTGTATTTTATAAATCTAAAGTTTATTATACTTAAATATACATTGAATCATGAGTTCACTAATACACATAATATTAATCAGACTTTTCAAATGATTTTCCATCAGTTTCAAGGCCATTTGAAAGTGGGCCAGTTGCACTATCTAGAATTCTCAGCTCTTAATAAACCCAATTTATTTTCCTTGTTCTCAATAAACCCAATTCAAGTAATTACAGCGTCTTGGAATAGATTTTAGTACAAAGAAACAACATAGAAATATCCAGTTCATCGTGGCCTCGTGAGTGGTCTTATCTAGGCGTAATATCAAATTAAATTATTTGATACTCGATTTGAATTTATCCAATTAATATTTTATATTTAAGAAATACCAAATAAACACGTTTTTTATTTTTTAAAATAAATTTTTCACCTCTCATTTTTTTCAAACTATTCTCTCAAAAGTCAAATAAACAACAATTTTCTAATCTCTAAATAAAACATATACAAACTCTACTCTGATTTGACATAAAGTAACCTATCACTTACACAATTTGTCTCACATAACAAACATGATTTGACATAAAGTCTTACACATCTTACACCTACAACCTAACTCTTGCAAAAAAAACTACACATACTTTATTTCTCAAATCGCCCACTCAAAACCCAAACAAACAATAGTACGCAAATCGAAATTATTTCACAAACTTTCACTATTCTCTAAAACTACCTTCCTAAATACCAAACAAACATGCCCTTATATTTTTTATTTGAAATACTAGAAGTTATTATTATTATTTTTTTAAGGAATTGAATGAGTCTGAATTAATTTAAAATAATTACGAAGTTACATATTAATAGGCACAATGAGGTTATAAGATTTTTTTCAAGCAACAAATTTCAGATATTAAAAAAAACTATAATACTTTTTTTTTTTTAAATCCAAATATATCAATATTTCATTAAACAGTTTTGGCATGTCCGCATTTTCAACATATACATGTTATGAGGGTTGCAGACTGCATGCCTATTTGGTTAGATATTGGTTTTGAAAAATTGATTTAGGTGGTTACAGTTAAACTCATAATATCTTATTTAGATTGAGTTTGATTGAATATTAGTTTTTGAAAAAATTGAAACCCCGTTTAAATTGAGTTTGAATGTTGAAGTTTGAAGAGAAAAAGTAAATAGTAAGTATCAAATTAATGTCTACTATGTGGAAAAAATAGGTAGAATATATCAAATCATTGTATTTTATAGATCTAAATTGTGAAATACAGTCCCCCCACCTCCACCCCCAAAAGTATTTGGTGATATCAGTTACTCCCCTAAATTATCATTTTGTAACACTTACCCCCTCTATTATAGATTTAAGGTTTTTATTCCATACCCCCGCCCCTTTTATAAATAATACTTTCTTTATTAATTTATCATTAAAAAAATGTCTCTTTATTAATTATGAATACATCCATCCACCAAACAACATTATGTTTCAATATCTTTATTTCTTTTGTTTCATTCCGTTTTTCGATCTCAATTTTCTTCTTTATTTTCATCTCATATTTTTCTTTTGTTACGTTAAATCTGTTTTCATTGTTTTCTATTTCAGTTTTTTTTTTCCTATCTCAGTTTGTTTCTTTATATTTTCCTTAGTTTTTATTTGCTGGTAATTATCTCGATTATTTTCGGTGCGAATTTTTTTTGTATAATCTTGAAGGAGAATTACTCAAAATTTTGTGTAGTTTTTTTAAATCAATATATTATTAATAATACAATACAATAAATGCTGCATCTTTATAATTTATTTAAAATATATGGTGTATTTTTGTGAACTTCTTAAATATGTAATCTATTCCATGTTATTATCAAATATTTCAAAAGAAATTCGATTAATTTCCTTGGTACAATTCCAAGTGGTACCCAAACACTATAATCGAACCATATTTCATGAAATTAGGTTACTAAATTCAGATACCCGTAATCAGATTTCATTCACGTTAGAAAAACAGGTCCTAAGAAGCCCCCCCAATTTTATCTCTTAAATTGATTTTTTAATTTTACTAGATTTTGAATTGTTTAGAGCATCTCTCATCCACTTCCAAATCTCAAAATTAGGAGATTTGGAGGTGAAACCACTCTCCCACCTACCTCCAAATTTGATGAATATGGAGGAGGGAGTAAATAGCAAACACCAAATATGGAGTTTTGAACAGTTATTTTGGAAGCTTCTCCAAATCACTAATCACTTTTTTATATCCATTTGTGTCTCAAAATATTCTATTTTTTTCATTTTGTTAATCACTTTTAATTCATCTATGTAATTAATCATTTCTATATTCTTTAAATTAATAATAAAAACATGAATGCTTTTTAATAGGTTATAATTTATATTTGTAATAAATATTTATTACATAATTTTCTTATATATGGACCCCAAATTTACTTTCGCCTAGGCTCAAAAATATCTTGGACCGGGCCGATGTGAATCACATTCATATCACATATATTTATTCTACATATTATTCATAATTAAAAAGAATAGTTCAGTCTATTTATGTTAGTCAAGTAATAATAGTGACTTCGAATAGAATTTAGTACAAAAAAACAATACAAAATTTGAGAAGACTTAAAAAGATGCTATTGAGGTCAAGTCAATAGCAAATTTTCATTCAAGTCAATTCCATTGTGGGTGGTCCTATCTAGGTGTAAAATCAAATTAAATTATTTGATACTCGATTTGAACTTATTCAACCAATAATTGTTTGAGTTCGGCTTATTATACAAATCAAACAAATTTAAACAAAATTTTTCGTTTTATAACTTTTGAAGCTATGTTCAAGCTCAACTCAATAAACTAAAATTTGAAAAACCAAATGTAAAAATATCAAAAACACAACTTGAACACCTTTCGTCAAGAATTCAAAACCAAACTCAAATACAATTTCAGACTCAATACTAAATTCATACTGAACTTGAACAATTTGACGTATGATAATACTCTTCTCGTTTGTGCTCCTAGTTCAACCTATATCATAATACTTAATAAATTTTCAAAATTCTATTTCAAATTTGATTTGGAAGAATTTATTCAATCAAAAATCAATTATATTGCACTTATTTTGTGATTAAAAATTCTTTTATTAACTTATTCAATCACAAAATAAGTTTACGGTTTCTATCAAATGAATTTATAGATTTCAACCAAACATGATCGAAAAGGAAATTGCCCTTTAATTCTCTTGGCGTTTCGTTTGGGAACTTTGCTTTTGACATCAAGGTTTAGGGCATGTTTATCGGCATTTTCCAAGAAAATTTTACGTTTGGGAAATATTAAAACAAACATGTTTTTTATTTTCTGAAATAAATTTTTCATCTCTCAATTTTCTCAAAAATAAATAACAATTTTCTTATCTATAAACAGAATCTATACAAACTCTACTCTGATTTGACATAAAGTAACATATCTCTTATACACAATTTGTCTCACATAACAAACATGATTTGACATAAAATCTTATACATATTAAACCTACAGCATAACTTTTCCAAAAAAACTAAACCTACTTTATTTTTCAAACCACCCACTCAAAAAAATCCAAAATCAGTAATTAGTTTGGGACGTTTTCTACAATTTTACCTTAAAAGAATAGTTCAGTGTATTATGTTAGTGTAATAATAGTTAGTGACTTGGAATCGAATTTAGTACGATCTAAAAAAAAATAGAATTTAGTAAAAAAAAATCGCTAAGGATCTCCTGCCTCATTAGTGTGCGCCACTTAGTATCTTATCCATAATAAATTTATATGTGTCAAATTAATGAATGTGCATTACATAGGATTATTTCCACCCATCTTCTTCATCGTTTTCATCCAAATCCAAGTAATTTATTTTTTACCCATCTTATTCGCCATTTCTGTTTCGAATATAATTAAACAGGTGATTTCCATTGTTATAACCACAAGTATTGCGTTAGATTGTTTTGTTTCAAATCTTAAAGACAAAAATCTCAATGAACTTTTAGATTTTATATTTACCAATTTCTTCTATAGCAAAATTTTAGTCAGAAAGGGGATTTTAATATAAAAAAACCAATTCGCATTTAGATACTCATGAATTCATATTCTAAATTTTTAATCAAGGAGGAGAATTTTAATTGAAATAATAAGATAGAAATCAATTTGCAGTAAGTTACACAATAAGATTTTTGAATGGTACGACTCAAGATAGAAGTTTCATGCATCTCTAACTTATGATGTTTTAATTGCAACATATGACAAGATGGTTGATGTTTAAAGTTTCCATAGATATGTGATAAGATTATTAGGAAAGAAATGGTGAATGGAATTGGAGATGGAGATAGTGGGTTAGTTTAAAAATAAAGATCATGTATAATGTACATTAAATGTACTTGACAAGTGACAATTTATTATGAATGGGACAGTAAGTGGTAGACACTAATTGAATAGAAGATCCCTCGCGCAAAGATCCAACCAAGTTGGGAAGACTTAAAATGGAGCAAGCTATTGAAGTCAAGTCCATGTTGGGTGGTCCTATCTAGGAGGAAAATCAAATAAAACTTTTTGATATTTTGTTTGAACTTGTCCAATAAAAAATCTCTTTAGCTCGATTAATTATACAAATAAAAAAAACTTATAAAATTTCTCGTTTGATAAATTTTGAAACTTTGTAAGAGCTCAACTCAATAAACTAAAATTTGAAAAATCATATACAAAAATATCAAAAACACAACTTGGACGTGTTTTGGTAAGAAATCAAAACTAAACTCAAACACAATTCAAACTCAATACTTAATTCAAACCAAACTAGAACAATGTGAAGTTTGATATTACACTTCTCTTTACACTCCTAGATCTACCTATTTCAAAATTCTCTTACTATCTTATTAAATAAGTTTACGGTATTTGTCAAATAAATATATAGAATTCAACCAAACCCGATCCGAGAAGAAAATTACCCTAATTATATGAAATATACAGTTGATCCTTAAAAAAAAAAAAGGAATTCTCTTGGCATTTCGTATGGGAACTTTGCTTTTGACATCATGGTTTAGATTTTTTATTTGAAATACTGGAAGTTATTATTATTAATTTTTTTTGTATGAATTGAATGTGTCCGAATTAATTAAAATTTATTATGAAGTTACATATTAATAGGCATAATGAGGTTTTAAGATTTTTCTTTTGGTTGAAGCAAACGAATTTGAGATATAAAAAAAGACTACAATACTTTTTTTATCCTAATATATCAATATTTCATTAAACAATTTTTGCATGTCCGCATAACAGCTAATTATGAGGGTTGTTTGTGTCTATTTGGTTAGATTTTGATTTTAAAAAAATTGATATAGGCGGTTACAATGAAGCTTTTAAAATCTCATACATTGAGTTTGATTGAATTTTAATTTTTGAAAAAATTGAAACCTCATTTTGAATGTTAAAAATTAAAGATAAAAAGTAAATAGTAAGTATCAAATCAACGTCTTTTATAAAAAAAATATATATATATATATATAGAATATCAAATCATTTGTATTTTATAAATTTAAAGTATATTATACTTAAATATATATATTGAAACATGAGTTCACTAATACACATAATATTAGTCAGACTTTTCAAAGGATTTCCGATCAGTTTCAAGGCCATTTGAAAGTGGGCCAGTTTCACGGTAATTTTTTTCTTTATATTTTTTTTAATTTTCATTTGGTGGTAATTATCTTGATTATTTTCAGTACGAATTTTTTGAGTATAATCTTGGAGGAGAATTACTCAAATTCTTGAATTATAATTTATAACAAAAATTAAGGAGATATTTATCACCAAATCAAACTTAAGACAAATTGTATAGAAAAAAAATTCGAGACATAAATGAAGAAAAAAAATAAAACAAAAAATAAAGAAAACAAATTGAAATGGGAAAAAAAGAAAAACTTTGATGAAAATGAAGATAAAATAGAGACCAGAAAACCGAAGGTAACAGAATGCATGAAGAAATTGAAACATATTATTATTTGGTGAATTGATGAATTCTTAATTGATAAACTTTTTCTTTTATAAATTAATAAGGAAACAATTTATTTGGTATACAAGGGGAGGGGTAGTAATGAAATAAAATGTTCAACATTATAAATTACAAATAATATTTTAGGGGATAATTGAGACGACCATACTTTAAATAATATGTATATTGAAACATGAGTTCACTAAAATACACATAATCATAATCATAAACAGGCCAAAAACTTATCAAATTGGCCCATTTGGAAGTGGGCCAGTTGTACCTTTATGATATGTGGTCTCTAATATTCAAAGACTCGGCCATCTAGATTACATGTAAGGTAGGGAACCCAATTTTATGATCTCTAATATTCAATGACTCGGCCATCTAGATTACATGTAATGTAGGGAACCCAATTTATTTTCTCAACTCTTAATAAAGCCAATTCATTTTCCTAGTTCTCAATAAACCCAGTCCAAGTCTCTTCTAAATTTCCCAAAGTTCACATAGAATGGGAAAATTGGCTACATCGAATTGGATTTTATTGCTGGCACTTTACCTCATGCTCACACAAATATGGCTCATTTCTTCTTTCAACATGTCCACCGATGAATCCTCTCTTCTAGCCCTCAAAGCTCAAATAACTCATGATCCAAACAACATTATGGTTAACAACTGGACAAAAGGAAGCTCTTTTTGTACTTGGATTGGAGTCACCTGTAGTCGAAGGCGCCCTAGAGTCACGGGTTTGAATCTTTTCAATATGGGTTTACAAGGCACAATCGCAAATGAAATCGGCAACCTCTCTTTTCTAAAACACTTAAACATGAGTAACAATAGCTTCATCGGCCAAATCCCTTATGAAATCGGACACCTTCGAAGACTCCGTAAACTAAGCATTAGGTATAATCAACTTAATGGTCAAATACCATTGAGTTTTGGATTATTAACCAATCTTGAAATATTGTCTTTTCCGGGAAATAATCTGATTGGGACTATTCCACGGAGCATATTCAAACTTGCTTCTTTGCTAATAATTAATCTTGTTGAAAATCAGCTCTCTGGTACTCTTCCCCCAAGCATTTGCCATCATTTACCAAAGCTGAAATTTTTATCCCTTTCGAGAAATCAATTAAGTGGGAATATTCCGCCAAGTTTAACCACATGTGCGGAGCTGAATGAAATTGATTTGAGTTCGAACTATTTCACTGGAAACATTCCAACGCAGATTGGGAACTTGTCTCAACTACAGATACTTGTTTTAAGAGAAAATAATTTGACAGGTAAAATTTTATGATCTCAACTATACATAATCAATGAATTATTACATGTGGATACCTCTTGAATGGGAAAATTGATTTTTTGGTATCATAGGATAGACTTACTTGCAATTTTGGTACCATTGGATACGAAAATACAAATTTAGTACCATAGGATAGGTTTTCATTGCAACTTTGAAACCAAACCCAAATTTTCTCCTAAAGTTAATGATAATTTACCCCCTATGATATGCAATATTCAATTTACCCCCTTGTGATTTAAATAAAAAACATTTTACCCCCTGAAATTTTGTAAAAGTTTTACATCACCTCCCTGATATTTTTATAGGCCGCCCTTTATCCATTTTTATTATGATAATGTGGCATTTTACACCTTGTGTTATGATAAATGTGGCAATTTATCCCTCCTAAGTTATAAAATAGTTTGCATTCCTACTCTCTATTTCGACAAGAGAGTTACACTCTCCGGCTGAAGGGGTAAATGCTTCATTAAAAATTTTAGAGGGAGTAAATTGATTTTTTTTTCCAAATTATAGAGGGGTATAGTGAACATTATACATTTCATTAGAGGTAAATTGCCATTACCTTTGGAGAAAAATCGGGTTTGATACCAAAATTATAATGAAAACCTATCATATGATGCCATCTATATATTTTCTTATCCAATGATACCAAAAGTGCAAGTTAGTCTATCCTATGATACCAGAAAAGCAATTTTCCCGAATGTTTTATTAGAAAGTTTACCAAACCTACCCTAATTCACTCATATAACAATTGTGAGCTGAGTAGGCTATATTTTACCCATATAGCATATTTTGATTGTAGTGGTTAAGCTCTTTTTGGGATTTTGGTTTGAGATTTAAAGGGTTTGTTTGGATTTTTTAGAGTGTTTTTAGAGATTTTGAAGATGTTCTAGATTGTCTTGTGATTGAAAATAGTTGTTTGTTTGAGTTTCTCAAAATAAAATAAATAATATATATATTTAATTTTTAGAATATTGGTAGATTTTTTAAAAGATTACTGAAAGAAGAGAAATATATTGGTAAAAGGGCTCTCTATCTTTTTTGGTCTCTTTCTCTTTTTATTTTTTTTGGGATTCAAAGGGTTCTCTGCTTGTGGCTGATTTTTCCTGTATTTAATTTTTGGGATGATATATTAAGGAGTGGCAATGGATCAACCAAACTAAATTGGATTGGATCCTTGCTATTCATACCTCAAATGGATCGATCCTAAGTGGATCCAATATTAATACTTATTAGAAGCTAATTTAAGAGCGATCTAATTCATTATCTTTATTTTTGCCTTTCAATACTCAAATTAGGTGACACATGTTAACTATATGCCTGATTATTTCTGAGTTAATTTTTGTTTCGTTCGTCCAATGGATATGATTTCATACACATAAACTGGAAAAAAGAAAGAACATAAATGACATATAACCATTTTTATTTTCTCACACACACATATATATATATCATATCGTAATAATAAACATTAACTATATAGACACATTACATATATTCTTGTTGTTTTAAAATATTCCAGATATAATTTGACACTACCTTATTTTAATTAATAGATTTGACCTTTGATATTCTTTATAGGTACTATTCCTACCTCAATCACCAATATGTCAAATTTGGACACATTCGACTTGCCTTATAATAATTTTCATGGGGAAATTCCATCAGAAATGGGACGTCTATCCAGCTTAAGATGGTTAAACCTTGGGGAAAATAATCTGAATGGGACTATTCCTTGGAGCATATTCAATCTTTCTTCTTTGCAAGAAATTTATCTTGTCAAAAACCAGCTCTCTGGTACTCTTCCCCCAAGCATTTGCCATCATTTACCAAAGCTGAAAATTTTAGACCTTTCGATAAATCAATTAAGTGGGAATATTCCGCCAAGTTTAACCACATGTGCTGAGCTGAATATAATTGATTTGAGTTCCAACTCTTTCACTGGAAACATTCCAACACAGATTGGGAACTTGTCACAGCTCCAGAGGCTTTCTTTAGGAGTAAATAATTTGACAGGTAAAATTTCATGATCCCCAATATCCATAATCAATGAATTATTACATACGGATATCTCTTGAATGGGAAATTGCTTTTTTCATTGGATAGGTTTTCATTGCAACTTTGGTATCAATCCCATTTTTTTTCAAAGTTAATGATAATTTATCCCCTATGAAATTCATAAATATTCAATTTACCCCCTCGTACTTTAAAAAAAAAAAAGCATTTTACCCCCTGAAATTTTTGTAGAAGTTTTTCATAGCCTGGCCTCCCTGATATTTTTATAGGCGGCCATTTATCCACTCTTATTATAAGAATGTGGCATTTTACCCTTTGTGTTAGGATAAATATGGCAATTTATCCCGCATAAGTTATAAAATAGTTTGCATGCCTACTCTCAAATTCGCCAAGGGAGTTACACTCTCCGGCTGAAGGGGATAAATTGCTTCATTAAAAAATTTACTGGGGGTAATTTGATTTTTTTCCAAATTATAGAGGGGTAAAGTGAACATTAGGTATTTCATAAGAGGTAAATTGCCATTCTCTTTGGAAAAAATTGGGTTTGGTATCAAAATTATAATGAAAACCTATCCTATGATATCATGTATACATTTTCGCATCCAATGGTACCAAAAGTGCAAGTTAGTCTATCCTTATAGTACCAATAAAGCAATTATCTCGAATGTTTTATTAGAAAGTTTACCAAACTCATCCTAATTCACTCACATAATAACAACTATGAGTTGAGTAGTCTATTTTGGATTGTACTGGTTACGCTCTATTTTGGATTTTGGTTTGAGATATTTTGAAGATGTTCTAGATTGTCAAGTGATTGAAAATAATTATTTGTTTAAGCTTCTAGAAATGACATTAATAATATATATATTTAAGTTTTAGGATATTGGTAGACTTTTTAAAAGTTTATGGGAAGAAGAGAAATATATTGGGATTCAATGATTTCTCTGCTTATGGCTGATTTTTCATGTATTTAATTTTTGGGATGATATATTAAGGAGTGGCAATGGATCAACCAAATTGAATTTGGATTGGATATTCCTTGTTATTCATACATCAAACGGATCGGATCTTAAGTGGTTCCAATAATATTACTTATTAGAAGCTAATTTAAGAGAGACGTGATTTAGTATCTTCATTTTGGCCTTTCAATGTGCTGTAGTAGGAGTTTAGATACTGAATTTTAATACTCAAATTAGATATGATTATATGCTTGATTATACTTCTTGAGTTAATTTTGTCTAGTTCGTCCAATAGATATGATTTCATACGCATAAATTGGGAAAAAAACATAAATGATAAATATATATATATATATATATATATATATATATATATATATATATAGTAATAATAAACATTAACTATATAGACACATTACATCTATTCTTGTAGGTTTCAAATTTTGTTAACTAAGATCATGAAGTCATAAAAAGAAATATGAAGTCCATGAAAGATATTTTAAATAAATTTTGACACTTCCTTATTTTTATTGATAGATTTGACCTGTGATATTCTTTATAGGTACTATTCCTATCTCAGTTACTAATATGTCAAATTTGGAGATGTTTGACTTGTCTTCGAATAGTTTTCATGGGAAAGTTCCTTTAGAAATGGGACGTCTATCCAGCTTAACATGGTTAAGCCTTTGGGGAAATATATTAGATGGGGACGTACCACAATCCATTTTCAATCTCTCGAAACTAGAAATTCTTGATCTTAATGATAATGAACTATTTGGCAATATTCCATTCTCCATTGGTGAAAGCCTTCCATATCTTTCAGGCCTCCATCTTAGGGCCAATCAGTTTAGTGGGAGGATTCCTGAATCCATCTCAAATCTCTCAAAACTCAGTCGGGTTAATATTGCAAACAACTTGTTAAGCGGACACATTCCAATTACTCTTGGGAACTTACAAGAACTCCAATATCTAATGATGGAAGAAAATCAATTCACAAATGATCTATCAACACCTGAACAAGATTTTCTTACTCCCTTGACAAAGTGTAATATAAGCAGCTGCAACTTGTTGTGGTTAAGCCTTGGAGGTAATTTCTTGAACGGAGTAATTCCAGAGAGTTTGGGAAAGTTAACGAGCTTGCAAAGATTAGAAATCGATAATAATAAATTGCAGGGCTCCATTCCCCATAGCTTTTGTGATCTGAAAGAATTGTATTATCTAAATTTATCAAGAAATAAGTTGTATGGGCAGCTACCAAGTTGTTTAGGAGACCTTACTTTTCTGAGAGAAATATATTTGGAGGACAACACTTTCAATTCCATTCCACCAAACTTCTGGTCCAATGGATTCATTGAAAAGATATATTTGGATAACAACTTATTTTGCGGTCCCATGCCTCCAGAAATTGGTAATATGAAGAGTGCGATGGAGATAAGTTTATCTAAGAACCAATTTTCTGGCGGCATTCCAAGTTCTATAGAGCAACTTCAGTTTCTAACTTATCTCGATTTATCAAATAACAAGTTAGATGGCCAAATAACTCAGTCTTTTGAATCCTTGAAGGAATTGGAACATTTAGACATATCTCACAACAATATCTCTGGTTCAATTCCCCCATCATTTGAGAGCCTTAGATATCTTAGATACTTCAATGTTTCGTTCAATAAGCTTATTGGGGAAATTCCAGATGGTGGTCCATTCAAAAACTTCACAGTAGATTTTTTCATACATAACAAAGGCTTGTGTGGAGCTTCTCGATTCAAAGTTGAGGAATGTAAAAATAATGAGCATAAGGCATTAGTAAACTACAGAGTTTTAAGATATACACTTCCATCAATAGTCATAGTAATTATTGCAATCACTATTGTAATCATATTTACGAGGCATCAAGGGGCAACATCATCATTTTCACCATTGTTGAATACAGCTCTTCGCTTAGCATATAAAAGGATCTCATATTTTGATATCGTTCGTGCCACAAGCAACTTTGATGAGGAAAATTTGATAGGGAAAGGTAGCCTTGCCATGGTTTATAAGGGGGTGTTTTCTGAAGAGATGATTGCTGCTGTTAAGGTTTTCAATTTAGATGTCCACAGTGCATTTAAGAGTTTTGACACCGAGTGCCAGATAATGCGAAGTATTCGTCACAAAAATATCGTGAAGGTTATCACTGGTTGCTCTAACTTCGACTTTAAGGCTTTGGTGATGGAATATATGCCTAATGGAAATCTTGAAAAGTGGCTCCACTCTCCCAATTCCCATTCAAATATTGGTCAAAGATTAGGAATAATGATAGATGTAGCATCTGCACTAGAGTACCTACATCAAGATTGTTCATCTCCTATTGTCCATTGTGACATAAAACCCAACAACATCCTCTTAGACGAAGAGATGATTGCACGCGTAAGCGACTTTGGCATTTCCAAGCTATTGATGGAAGACCAGAAGACGCTTCAAACCAGGACATTGGGTACCATCGGGTACATGGCACCAGGTAAGTTATTCACTCTAGTTATATCAATAAACAAGTATAGTTTTAGTGAATACAATGTAAGCGTCTCAATTTTGCTCTTTTAACTTTCCAATTTTGTAGAGTACGGATCAGCAGGATTAGTCACGACAATGGTGGATACTTATAGCTTTGGGATTTTGTTGATGGAAGTGTTTACAAGGAAAAGCCCAACAAATGAGATGTTTTCTGGAGAGTTAACTATGAGAAGATGGCTCTCTGAATCATTTCCCAATTATATAATGCAAGTAATTGATGCTGAGCTATTGAAAGTAGACGAAAGAACCATCAGTCTTACACATCGGAAGAGTTTGACATCTATTATGGGACTAGCTCTAGAATGCACTGCAAATGTACCTGAGGAGAGACTTGATATGAAAGATGTTCTAAAGAGGCTTAAAGTTATCAAAACTGAACTTACAAAGGGACGAGGTCATAACTAATGGCAACTAAAAAATTAAAAATGTAGAATTTTTTTTTTCTTTTTTTGTAAACACGATTTTTCTATTCTTCTTATTTTATGTATGATAATTTTAAGTTGCACTGGCCATCTTTGATTCCTATATGCCACACTTAATAATGTTTTCTTAATTCTTAAAATCAACTCATGATTTGACATTATAATATTGATTCCAAAAGTACATTGGAAACTCAAATTGGTCGCATTCAACTAGGTTCATAATTATCATGAGATTTTTTTCATGATAACTCTCTGTGAAATGTATAATTGGCAATTTACTTTCATGTGAAATAAAAATAGGCAATTTAACTCCCTATAAAATAAAATAATGAGAAATTTACCTCTTTTTGATATAAAAATAGGCAATTTACTTCCTTGTGAAATAAAATAATGAACAATATCTAGTTTTTAATCGATTTCTTCTTTTATAAAAATTCAGGGAGGTATTTTGTCCTTTTTCTTGTAACAGGGAGTTAAATAGCCTATTTAGGATATCACAGAGAGGTATTTTGCCCTTTTATTTATCACAGGGAGTTAAACTACCTATCTAAAATAACACTGGGAATTAATTTGCTATTAACTCTTAAAATGATGTTATACTACTAATTTGTCCCTCCCCTGACAGTTATATGAACAAATCAGAGGATCTATTAAAATTTTGATTTGCTTTATTCACACATGTGAATAGATTATTGTATAGGAAAATTGATTTTTTGGTACTATGGGATAGGCTGACTTGCACTTTTGGTATCATTGGATATGAAAATGCAAATTTGATATCATAGGATAAGTTTTCATTGCAATTTTGGTACCAAACTCAATTTTTCTACAAAGTTAATGGTAATTTACCCCTTCTAAATGCATAATGTTCAATTCAACCCCTAGTGGTTTAAAAAAGAGCATTTTACCCCTTGAAATTTTGTAAAAATTTCACATCGCCTCCCTGATATTTTTATTGGCAGCACTTAATCCACTTTTATTATGATAATGTGATTTTTTACCCATTGTGTTATGATAAATGTGGCAATTTACCCCCCTATGTTAAATAAAATAGTTTGAATGCATACTCTCAATTTCGACAAGTGAGTTACAATCTCCGGCTGAAGGGGGGTAAATTGCTTCATTAAAATTTTACAGGGGGTAAATTGATTTTTTTTAATTATAGAGGGATAAATTGACCATTATGCATTTCATAGGGGGTAAATTGCTATTAACTTTGTAGAAAAATTGGGTTTGATACCAAAATTGCAATGAAAACATATCATATGGTACCAAATTTGCATTTTCGTATCCAATGGTACCAAAAGTGCAAGTCAGCCTATTCTATGGTACCAAAAAAGCAATTTTCCCATTATTGTATATTAAAGCAAACAACTAAATAAGCAGCTCAAGATAACAACTCGATAATTAATGAAAGATTTGCTCCACACAATTCAAGTTTTTTTTCGATTTATGAAATATGAGGGATCTACAGATAATCATAAACACTGATAAAATATTGAGTTTTGAAAAGTTAAATTTGGAAAACTGACATTCACCAAAATTTGGTCTGACACCTTATTTTTTCAATTTGCATTTTAGTACCCTTTAATTCTAATTATGGTTCGTTACTTGGCTCTGATACCAAAAATTGGTCAGAGGCAGCGGATATTCGTTCTTGGAGATTATTACATAATATGCATTAATTTAATTCTCGCTTCTTTTATTCTTTTTTCTATAATTTCTTTATTTATTTTATACATTTTAGTACTAATAAATGTTGTTTTTAAATATTCTAATATTTCTTTGTAATATTTAATAAATTTATATTTATTTGCACTATTTTCAAGATTATTTTTCATAATTTTTCTTTTAAAAATTTGCTTAAATCTGATACTTCTTTTTCCAATCTTGTATATTCACTTTCTTCTTTCATAGACTTTCTAAGTTTTTCTAGTAGTAATTGTTTTACATAAGATTGTTTGATTCAGACTAATTTTCTAATTTGATTATTAGTTTCTCCTAATGTTGATTCTCTCATACGAATTTATTTATTTGAGCTATTTATTCCTTCAAACAATTTGTCTAAATAAATTGATTCCTAATCTAAAAATTATATACTATGACGACTGTTTGTTAATGCAAATTCAACCATATATGTTAAACTAAACTGTTGATCTCCTTGTTCCATTAATTCATTTTGAACAAATTAATTTATATCCTACACAAATACTATTATCTAAATTCTTTGTTGATAATGGAATTGCATATTTATTTCCTAAATTAAATTTTAAAGTTTTACTAGCCAAATTTCCCATTGTTATTCCTAGGCTGAATTTTTAGTTTTTTTAATTTATCAATTATAATCAATTAAAGCTATTGGTGAATCAATTCCTTCTTTAAAAGTAGATTTATTTAATACTTGTATAGTAGCAATCTATATGTATCCAGTTTTGTCTATATCTTCTTTAGTACGATTTTTTTTATTCTAGATGCTATTTGTTCACTATTTATTAAGGGAATTTCAATAGTTCCTCAAGTACTCTTTATATCCATAGATATTTCTTGGGTAAATAATATGTGATAAGTAACATTCTTTTTTTTAATCTTTTAAATATTGATTTATTAAAATGTTGTCCTTCTTTTAAATTTGATTTTGCTTTTTTAGGTTTTTTTTATTTTATGTTCAAGAATTGATTGAGCTGAATACATTCAAGATATTTCTTCTTGTTCTAATATCTGTATATGTTCGTCCATTTTGCGGCCAATAGAGCTAGAGAAGAGTTTTTTTAGCCGCTTATGGTTACGTGGCCTGGGAGTTTTTTTTCCCGTGGATCAATTATGAGTTTTTCTCTAATGAATAAGTTGTGTGTGTAAAATTGGGTAATTAATAGCTCATAGTTTGCCTTGGAGCAGATCTTTTGTACCATCAGTGGTGGAGCTAGGAACAATACTTTTGGGGACCAATGTTTTTTTTTACAAATACCCCCTTCATATTTTGTATTTTTTTAAATATTTTGATACAATGATAAAAGGATAAGATAAACTAATGCACAAACGCAAAAATTGAGAATATAAACATCTTATAGAATAATAATTATTTAATCTGAAATCGACAATATTTTATTGAATATAAATAGTTATTATCGAATCCACGTTTAAAAGATTTAACATTTTTTTTTAAAAAGTATAATATATAATATATAAGTATGTAATCAATAAAAAAAATCATTTTCAGCTATGTTATGAGATCTACTTCAACATAAAATGTTTGTTTCCTAAATGTTCAACACAAAATGTTTGCGGGTAATTATTGATAAACCTACCACATAAACGTGGAATTTGGAATTGAATATCACTCAAACAATTAAAAAATAAATGTATTCACTAAATGAGCTATTGTGTAAATGAAACTAATAATAATACTACTTCTTATGGGCCTACATATACAACTTTGGGGCCCCTCTACACGAGAGCCCTAGGCGCTAGTCCAAGTTGCGTACGGACTCTGGTTTGTGATATCATACTTATATGGTCGTGAATCTTATTAAAAGGTTCCTATGTTTTACAAAGTGAATTGACAATAAAATTGAGAATTTATACTTTATGTTATTGAGCCCGTAACATGCACGCAAGAAAAATTAAGCAGAAAAAAGAGATCATATACAATAATAACAATAGTGTAATATAAATTTCATTTAACAAATATATAAAGTTTCTGTACAATTAATTGAAGCAACAAGTGGATTGGTAATATTTTCAATTTTAAAGGCGATTAATTTCACATAGTTCAATTTAGTTGCACAAACATCTTAGAATTACTTTTTTTGTCTAACAGGTCCTCTAGGAATCTTGTTAAGAACCCTGGAATCAAGTTTCTTAAACATTTTCTTCATATCACGATTCGCTTTATTTGCAAGATAATCCACGTCATATTGATATTGTTCATATAAAGTCGGTAGTGTTGCCAAGCAAAGAAAACCTAAAAAAGGAAAAAAAAAAAAAAAAGGAACCAAAAACATAATAAGATGCACAATTTATGTTAAGTTAATGTTATAATGACACTACTAGAATTAATAGAAATTTCAATCGAAAATTTCCAACCGAACAAAAATCGGTGGGAATTTTTTGTAAGAATACCGATCGATTTTAAATCGGTCGGAATTTATATATATATATATATATATCTTAATTTCGATCGATTTACAAATCGGCCGACTTTTTTTTATAAAAAATTTTAAATAAATAATAAATGCAAACACTACTAGAATAAAATGAAATTTCAACAGATTATTTTCAACAGATTTAAATCTGTTGAAATTGAATATAAAATTTCAACAGAAAAAAAATCTGTTGAAAAATCCCCGGAAATTTCGACAGATTTATAATCTGTCGATATTTTTCACTTTTCAACAGAAATTTTCTGTCGAACTTTTTTGAATTTTCGACAGACTTTGAAATCTGTTGAAATTTAATACGCGACTCTTTCCTTTTTCTTTCTCTTTCCTTTTTCTTTCTTTCACTACCCAGATCTCCAAATCTTTCTCTCTCCCCTATCTCTCCAGCCGCACGCCCTAATTTCCTTTCAATAAAAATTCTCCCAGCTGCCGCGACTTCTCTTCTTCGATCCATATCTGCTACCACTACCGTACCGCCGCACCGCACCCCCTTCGCGACACAGCCGTCACCTTCTCCGGAGAATCCACCTCTGCCGCGGCTCAAGCTCTCCAGATCCGTGCAACGCGCCTCCGGCCAGCTCCGACTCCGGCACCTACACCACCACAAGTCTTGTTGAAACATTCTAAGTAAGGTATAAATATGGAGACTAATTGTCCCACATTGGTTGAAAACAATAGTTAAGTCCACCTTATAAGGTCTTGGACAATCCTCACCTTACAAGCTAGCTTTTGAGGTTGAGTTAGGCCCAAGCCAAGTAAGTGGACTTAGCCCAATCCATGTGGTGAATTCTAATATGGTATCAGAGCCCCAGGTTGAAGTGGGCCACCTCCTTCCGTGATGGGCTCTTCCTTGCGCGCATGATGGGATTTATTCTTCACCCACACATTTCCCCCAGATAACAAAGGCCTGGGTTGTCATTCTTCGTCCAGTTAACAAAGTCCTGGACGGTCGTTATTCGTGTGTTGGGACCCACATGTCGCAATCCGCAAGGTTGGGCTTTAATATGTCACGTGTTGGGCTTGTTTCACCCACACATTCAGCCCGCCCACACGTGAAGGGGGAGTATTGAGACTAATTGTCCCACATTGGTTGAAAACAATAGTTAAGTCCACCTTATAAGGTCTTGGACAATCCTCACCTTACAAGCTAGCTTTTGAGGTTGAGTTAGGCCCAAGCCAAGTAAGTGGACTTAGCCCAATCCATGTGGTGAATTCTAATAATAAATGCACTTTAATCCTTCAATTTCGATTTTAATCCTTCGAATCTCGTCTGCCATTATTAGGAAATTGGGTTCCTTTTTTAGTTTTGCATTTTTTATTAGCACACTAAAATGTTTAATCATTATTGTTATTTGGGATTTATTAGGTATAAAATGGGTTCCTTTTTTATTGTAATGCCTTGGATTCGGGATATATTGTTACTAGCACACTAAAATGTTTAATCATTATTTGGGATGTTATTAGCACACTAAAATTACCATGAAATTGATTATAATGCAAATGTATAGAAGAGAAGATAAGAAGCACTTAATTGAATTCCAAATTCCAATTAGGCTTGAGAAAACAAACTCTACTGCACCTTTCCATAAGTATAGTTGAAATTAGCCCAGCTGTTAAAAGTATAATCTCTAAGGCCTTTACTGCAATCTGTAGCACTCTGCTGTTTTTGTTGTTTGACAAACTTTCTACAAATAGAATTGCCATGAAACTTGGGAAAAACAATGCGATATTAAAGGAAATTAAGTATATAAACACGACAAAAATACGCGACGAAGTAATGAAAGAAATACCCTTTGGAGTTTAGAGTTTGGATGAAGTTTTTGTAAAGAAAAGAATGGTGGAGAATATGAGTGGTTTTTTTTTGTTGGTTGGGTAGAGTCTTTACAGTCTAGCTAGCAACTGGAGAAATGATAATGGGCCATAAAACTTTTTTTTGATAATGAAAGAAATACGTCTTTAACAGAGTCTTTGAAGCTTACTGTACTGAAAATTGGATTATAACATGATATGTTTTGATTATTGTTGTAAAGCTGATTTGAACCTTTGGACAAATAATATGGTGATATATGGATATATAAATATAATGATGGATTGGTGTCCCTTTTTTGTGCATATAATGTACACCAACCTTATAATGTACTATTTTTATGAAATTTAGTAGCATAGGTTAATGATACTACTATACATGTAAATTTTCATGTATAGTAGTATCATTATTATGAGTAGCACATGTATCATGTTAGCAAGTTTATTATGCTTCGACACTTCAATAATTAAATATGTTTGCATTTAGATTGATTTTAAAATGTTAAAATTTTGAATGCAGCATGAAAATTGCTTGACTTTTATGATGAATTAATTAATAGTAATGTTTATAAATGTAAACTTTGTGTACGTAGAATATGGATATACGTTTACTACGTAGATGGATGTATATGTTTGTTTGATAATTACAGAGATGCTTTCGGTGGAATGTCCGGGATGAGGAGCGTATTAAGAAAATCTACAAAAGAAGGATAGGAAGAGCATTTTCCTATAAATTATTCAACGTTCGAAGGACAGCGAAGAAGCCGGGGTATATAAATGAAACGGAGTATGATTCGTTAAAGGCGTATTGGGAAACCGAGGCATACAAAGAGAAGAGTCAAAAAATTACCTAGATTTTAAAATTCCTATCGATGAATTTTTTGAAATAAAAAATTAATAAATGCAAAATTCCCACTGATAGATTAATTAATACACGATCTTACATATGTATAATAGATTCAACGAGCTGAAATAATCTCCGATTCCTGAAATTACCTAGAGGAGCGCAATTGCCTATAAGAAAACAAAAATGAAAATCATAACACTCAAAATAGATTTGTTCATGAAAAGTTTTAGTTAAATTGGTAATAAAAAGAAAAAAATAAAGTATCGTCGGGTGTTGGGTTTTTTAATTCGGTCGGGTCGGGACACTACAACCATATTCAAATTGGTCGATCCGTTTAAATGTTAATCTATCTTACCTACCTTATTGAATGTGTTTTAGTTTTCTTTACCTAATTTTTTTTTACCAGTCGAACTCAATTTTGACTAAAACTAATTTTGACTAGGTACAATTTCAAAAAAAAAAAAACTAAAAAAATTGTGTTGGGTTGGGCCTGACTTGGCATACCAACCCATATATAAAGACCAATATTGCAAAATTATGTAAATTTATGCAATAAAATAATTCATTTAATTACCAGGAGGAAAGTCTTGAAATCTTTCCCAGATGAAACATCATAGAATTTTAACAACATCCTGTTTAATTTGGCAAATAGCCATTTGAATGTGGATTCTGGAATTGTAATTGCTCTTTAGATTAGGAGGATTCATGATAAGAATTCAATAACACAAGTTTAATTTATTAATCCAAAAATAATTTAAAATTATGTAACATTAAAAAAGTGGCAAAAAAATTATTTTTTTAAATGTTGCTAGTTAAAATTATTAATAAATTACCAGTCAATAAATCCTGACCCAGTAGACCAAATGAAGAGAACCAACATCATAATAATTGAAATGTGAAATAAAAGAGCAATGAAATTATATTCCACAACTTCAAAAAGAAACCAAATAACAGAAAATCCAATTAGTATTGCATAAACAAAGTTCGTGTTAATTATTATTCTAATTAAATATTAAATTTCTTATTTTTACTAGATATTGTTAACATTAAAATAAGGAAAAATTAAAGAACTAGAAACACACAAGTTTATACAAATGTGCCTCGTTTTCAAACAAACTCGTGTTTAGCATCCACAATAATTTAATTTGATGAAATATAAGTTTTACAAGGCACTACATGAAATTTGTTTTTTGGGACGATTTTTTTTTTTTGGGACGAAAAGAACTTTGTTGCAAAAACTCTCAATAGGGCACCCATTTTGTTTTTGTGCTCAAAAGTTTTCTCCACAGATCTAATTCATCCCAAATTATAGTTTATGATAAACAACAAAAAATTTGATCCTTAAATATGCTAATGCTACTTTAGTACGTCCCTAAATTTTTCGTTCCAAAATATATAGTATCCTTCTACTCGTGTCTAATTAGACAACACTCTAATTTCAAAGGAATTTCAAATAATTTTTTTTGCTAATAGAAAAAGAACACCGGGAAAATTTTTGTCAGTTAAAATAACATAGGGGTATTTTGGTTAATTAGCCAAAGCACAATGGTTTTTTTTTGCATTTCACTCAAACAAAGAAATTCTATTAATATTAGAGCAACCAAAAATGTGAAATCTCGAAATAATTAATAATGGACGACTATCTTCAATATTGTACGGTGTTAATTAGACTTATAATAAAGTGAATATGTGTACAGACAAAATGTAAAGTGTTAATTTTGATTTCACAATTTAGTAATCTCAAAAAAAAAAAAAAAAAATTAGTATTGAAATTTGACCTTTTCCTTCTCCAAGAAGAGCATGCACGGACTTTTCACGTCACTAATATATCTTCCACTAATAAATTCATCAATATATTTACAACTAATCAAATGAAGATTGGCGTAGCCTCTACTAATAAAATTAAAAAAAATTAACACATAATTAACACTTAACACCCTCAAATTTAAAAAAAGTCACTAATAAAATTTGAGAAATTGGCACTTTGCACCCCCAAAATAAAGTTAGCACTTATCACCCTCGAATTAAGAAAAATCAGCAACTTGCACCCCCGAAACACATAATTAACACTTAACACCCTCAAATTTAAAAAAAGTCAAACCCCTTCAAACAAAAAGGTACTTGTACATTGCGCTTTTAAGGAGCTCTTGTGAATTTTCTGAAACGTATGATAATGACAATGTAATATTATTTTCTTGAAACCAAAATATAATGAAAATGTGTTGTTATGAAAGACCCATCCTTTTTGCAAGAAGACTGATCACAGTGAAAGTCAAACCCCTCATTTTTTTCTCTAAAGTTGACCATCGGGGTGAAATCTTTTTAAGGCAAAATAGGTAAATTTTCGATCCGATTGAACAACCTATATATATATACATATATAAAAATTAAATAACATGAATTTGGATTGATTACATCATATAACAAATTAACAAGCCATGAATTATAGCTTGTACAAATTAAACGTGCTATGCACAACACTTGAATGAGTAAAAATTGGTAAGTTCAACTTTGTCTTAGATTTTTTTCACCCCGACGATCAACTTTGCAGGAGAAAATGAGGGGTTTGTGTTTTTTTATTAATTTGAGGGTGTTAAGTGTTAATTTTTTATTTCGGGGTGCAAATTGCAGATTTTTTCTTAATTCGAGGGTGATAAGCACTAATTTTATTTTGGGGGTGCAAAGTGCCAATTTCTGAAGTTTTGGGGGTGTAAAGTGCCAAAGATTTATAATTAAATTACCTACTTTGCCCTTGAGTTTTTGCTTGAAAATAAAAGAGGGTGCAAAGTGTTGTATTTTTCATATTTTGAGGATGTAAAGTGCTAAATTTAAGTTTCGAGGGTGCAAAATATCTATTTTCCATGTTTAGGGGGTGCAAAAGTGCAAAAAAACCCCCACTTTGCACGACTACATGTAGCTACACCTATGCTTGTAATTCTTGTAACTCGTGTGTCTTTTGGGTAAATGAAACTAATAAAAATATTACTTCTTATGGGCCTACATAATACATTTTTGGGGCACCTCCTCGCGAGAGCCCTAGGCTGCTAGACACCTGCACAAGTTGCCTATAAGTCCTACTTTCTAATTAATATCATAAAAAATGTCCTATGTTTTAAAAAGTGAATTAACAGTAAAATGGCCAATTTATACTAAAACTTATTGTGTTTGTTTTAAATTAGTGAGCCCGTAACATGCACGCAATAAAAATTAAATAGGAAGAAGATATCATATACAATGATGTAAATGTATATAACTTTTATTTATTAACACATATAAGGTTTAATTTTTGCACAATTCATTTAAGCAACAAATGGATTGGTTATATTTTCAATTTGAAAAAGGCGATTAATTTCACATTGTTGAATTTAATTACACAAACATCTTACTATCTAAGAACCCTGGAATTAAGTTTTTTCAACATTTTCTTCAGGCCATCTCCAGCAGTTGAGGGCTAGCCCTTTAATTTTTGCACAGTTCATTTAAGCAACAAATGGATTGGTTATATTTTCAATTTGAAAAAGGCGATTAATTTCACATTGTTGAATTTAGTTACACAAACATCTTACTATCTAAGAACCCTGGAATTAAGTTTTTTCAACATTTTCTTCAGGCCATCTCCAGCAGTTGAGGGCTAGCCCCGGGCTCCGGAGCCCGGGGCCCTGCTGGTCGTCTCCAATGGTTGAGGCTCCGTGGAGGAATCAATTCCATTTTTTTTCTTTGCCCACTCTCACCTATTATTATTATAGATTTATAATTTTTTAATATTAATATTAATAATAGTAATTATATTAGTACTCGTAATTTAATTATTAATTATATTAAAATATTAATATTAAATAGAATATTTAATAAAAGTAACTTAAAATTAATAGAACATGTTTATGCAAAATACGGTTAAAATTGAGTGTTTAAATTTAATTTTCTTGTCTATTTTAGTATGTATTTAAAATTTTAATTTAGATTAAGTATTAATCTAAATTTTATGCTTATGACGTGTTTATTTTGTATTTTTAACTAATTTGGTATTTTAAAAAAAATTTATTTGTACGAGTGTTAAATTAAATGGACTATTTCTATATTTATTAGTATATCATAATTTTATTTAAAATATGATTAAATAATTAATCATATTATATACTATATAATTAAAACCCTAATTAAAACAACACATTAATTAAAATAATACATTAATTAAAATAAAACACTAATTAAAATAACACATTAATTAAAATAACACATTAAATAAAATCACATTAATTACAATAACACATTAATTAAAATAAAACACTAATTAAAATAACACATTAATTAAAATAACACATTAAATAAAATCACATTAATTACAATAACACATTAATTAAAATACAACACATTAATTAAAATTACATACAACACATTAATTATACAAAATTAACCATACACACATTAAATAAACCATACACACATTAATTCATTAAAAGAAAAACAAAAAATAAAAATAAAGGAAAGACCAATCAGGTGCCGCCACTTGGCGGCACCTGTTTTAAAGAGGGGCGCGTGTTTACACGCGCCCCTCTTCTTCCTCATTTACAGACGCGCGGAGCAGGGCTGGCCTGCGGGCTCCAAACAGCCCGCAGCCCCGCCCGTTCCGCCCCGCAACCCCGCCCGGCCCCGGCCCCTCTCCATCTCCAGCGGTTCTCCCACCTCAGCCCGACCCCGCCCCGAGCCCGCAGCCTACTGCTGGAGATGGCCTCATATCATATTATATAAATCTTGATTCATGGTTAGGTGTTCCTCTAATTGATATGCGCCAATGTTATTTATTTATTTGATGTTAGGTAGGTGAATAAATTTAAATTCACTACATTATTGATAACTTTGTTATAATTTCTCCAACCACTTCTACGGTTCTACCCATCCCAAATTCAACATCAAATTCAGTTTCTTTGTCAGACCGGGTTAGCTACTTTGTTGCGCTCATGCTTTTATTACAAAAAAGTTGACTATTTATATAGGTCCACAACCCCTCTATACTATTTTGTTCTCATTAATTTCATAATTTGATGTTAATACAATTTTTTAAGTGTTCTAAATTGTAATTTGTGTAGCCTATATGCGATTTGCAATGATTCCTAGCTTTTCTTAGGATCAAAGACTTAAATCATTAGAACAAACCTAATAATGTTGTACGAAAAGAGCGATAAACATGTACCATAACAAGAAACCATGTACAGGATTATACCCTAACAAGAAGCCAAAAATCCATATATCCTGACATGATAGGTAATTAACTTTATAATGATTCAAATTAAGTCTTGGAGTTGAATTTATTTTATGCAAATCTAATTATAGATATCGTTAATATATAGCAGGTAATGTTGCCAAGAAAAGGAAGCCTATAAAATGAAAAAAAATATTAAAAAATTAACAAGATGCACAATCTCTCTCAATTAAGTTAGTTTAATAATGAAAGCTGACAAACAATGAATTACAAGCTCTTACATGTGTATAATAGGTTCAACGAGCTGAAGTAATCTTCGAGATATATACGGATGGGATTATTGCATTTTTTTTTGTTTTATTTATAGCTTGTTGGCGTTTGTACTCTATATGTATGTTTTGTGCTGGCACATTAGGTGCAGCAACTTCAACATCGGTGACAATTTTTATGCCAATTAAGGCCCAATTCTAAAATTGGCCCGAAATCTCCTACGTGCGGGTCTCAATGGCACCAAAATTGCCACCAATTTTGAAGTTGTGACACCAAATGTGTTAGCTCGAAAAGATACGGGATAGAAACGGTAGCGAGCTATAGTTCTGATAAAAACCTACCTCCAAATTTGATGAATATGGGGGAGGGACTAAAATGCAAACACAAAATACGGAATTTTAAACAGTGATTTGGAAGCTTCTCCAAATCGCTATTCACTATTTGTATATTTATTTGTGTCCCAAAATATTCTATTTTTTAATTTTGTTAATCACTTTTAATTCATTTATTTAATTGATCATTTCTATTTTCTTTAAATTAATAATAAAAACATGAATGCTTGATATACATATTTTTAATAGGTTATAATTTATATTTGTAATAAATATTTATTACCTAATTTTCTTATGTATATGTAAGGGCCCAAATTTAAAAGAATAGTTCAGTGTATTTATGTTAGTCAAGTACAAAAATATCCAACCATGTTGGGAAGACTTCAAATGGTCATGTCTGTAGCAAACCTCCAACCATAATTGCAAGTCAATTCCAGTTCATCGTGGCCTCGTGGGTGGTCCTATTAAGGAGTAAAGTTAAATTAAATTATTCGATACTCGATTTGAATTTATCTAATCAACAATCGTTTGAGTTCGATTTATTATACAATTCAAACAAATTTAAACAAAAAATTTCATTTGCTATGTTCGAGCTCAATTTGATAAACTAAAATTTGAAAATCCAAATGTAAAAATATCAAAAACAAAACTTGAACACGTTTCGTTAAGAAATCAAAACCAAACTCAAATACAATTTCAGACTCAATACTAAAATTCTATTTTAAACTTGAACAATTTGACGTTTGATAATACTCTTCTCGCTTATGCTCCTAGTTCTACCTATATCATAATACTTAATAAATTTTCAAAATTCTATTTTAAATTTGATTAGCTTCTGCTATTTCAAGAGTTTGTTGAGCTTCTTGTGGATCAATATCACTCCCCCTTTCCGCCTCATTTACTAAAACCGTGATCTCCTTTTATTATTTTTCTTAATGATTCTACCCAAAATTTTATTTTGGAAATAAATTTTCAAAATTCTATTTTAAATTTGACTTGGAAGAATTTATCCAATCAAAAATCAATTATATTGCACTTATTTTGTGATTATAAATTCCCTTACAATCTTATTCAATCAAAAATTAAGTTTACGGTTTTTGTCAAATGAATTTATAGAATTCGACCAAACCCGATTCGAAAAGGAAATTACCCTTTAATTCTCTTGGCATTTCGTTTGGGAACTTTGCTTTTCACATCAAGGTTTAGGGCATGTTTGTTTGGCATTTCTAAAAAAAAAATTATGTTTGGAAAATGTCAAACAAACATGTTTTTTATTTCTGAAATAAATTTTTCATTTCTAAATTTTCTCAATCTATTCTCTCAAAAGTCAAATAAACAACAATTTTTTTATCTCTGAACAAAACCTACATAAACTCTACTCTGATTTGACATAAAGTAACATCTCTTATACAATTTGTCTCACATAACAAACATGATTTGACATAAAATCTTATACATCTTAAACCTACAACATAACTCTTCCAAACAAACTACACTTACTTTATTTTTCAAACCGCCTACTTAAAACCCAAACAAACAACAATACGCAAATCGAGATTATTTCACAAACCTCCACTACTCTCCCAAACTACTTTCCAAACACAAAAAAAACATGCCCTTAGATTTGACATAGAATCTTACATATCTCACACCTACAACCTAACTCTTGGAAGTGGGCCAGTGGTACCTTTATGATCTCTAATATTCAAAGACTCGGCCATCTAGATTACATGTAAGGTAGGGAACCCAATTTATGATCTCTAATATTCAAAGCCTAGGCCATCTAGATTACATGTAAGGTAGGGAACCCAATTTATGATCTCTAATATTCAAAGACTCGGCCATCTAGATTACATGTAAGGTAGGGAACCCAATTTATTTTCTCAACTCTTTATAAAGCTAATTCAATTTCCTAGTTCTCCATAAACCCAGTTCAATTCTCTTCTATATTTCCCAAAGTTAACATAAAATGGGAAAATTGGCTATATCAAGTTGGATTTTATTGGGGGCATTTTACCTCATGATCACACAAATATGGCTCGTTTCTTCTTTCAACATGTCTATCGATGAATCCTCTCTTCTAGCCCTCAAAGCTAAAATAACTAATGACCCAAACAACATTATGGTTAACAACTGGACAAAAGGAAGCTCTTTTTGTACTTGGATTGGAGTCACCTGCAGTCAAAGGCGTCCTAGGGTCACGGGTTTGAATCTTTTCAATATGGGTTTACAAGGCACAATTGCAAATGAAATCGGCAACCTCTCTTTTCTAAAACACTTAAACATGAGTAACAATAGCTTCATCGGTCAAATTCCTTATGAAATCGGAAACCTGAGAAGACTACGTGAAATAAGTATTATGTATAATCAACTTAATGGTCAAATACCTTTGAGTATTGGATTATTAAACAATCTTGAAATGTTTTCTCTTCGGGAAAATAATCTGATTGGGAATATTCCATGGAGCATATTCAACCTTTCTTCTTTGCTAGTAATTGATCTTTACAAAAACCAGCTATCTGGTACTCTTCCCCCAAGCATTTGCCATCATTTACCAAAGCTGAAATTTTTATTCCTTTCGAATAATCAATTAGGTGGGAATATTCCGTCGAGTTTAACCACATGTGCGGAGCTAAATGGAGTTTATTTGAGTTACAACAATTTCACTGGAAACATTCCAACGCAGATTGGGAACTTGTCACAGCTCCAGTATCTTTCTTTAGGAGTAAATAATTTGACAGGTAAAATTTCATGATCCCACATATCCATAATCAATGAATTATTACATTTGGATACCTTTTGAATGAAAACATCGTTTAGGACTTAGGAGTGGCAAATGGATCAACCAAACCGAATTTGGATTGGATCCTTGCTATTCACACCTCAAATGGATCGGATCATAAGTGGATCCAATATTATTACTTAATTATTAGAAGCTAATTTAAGAGAGTCGTGATTTCTTATCTTCATTTTTGCCTTTCAATGTGTTGTAGTAGTAGTTTAGAGACTGAATTTTAATACTCAAATTAGGAGACACATGTTAACTATATGCCTAATTATACTTCTTGAGTTCATTTTTGTCTAGTTCGTCCAATAGATATGATATATAACCAGTTTTATTTTCATACATACATACATATATATATATATATATATATATATATATATATATATATATATATATATGAAAAATTTTAGGGTGCCGCTACGTTAGGTGCCACTAATACCACATTAGATGGTATTACCACACAATGTGTATCACATTGTATGGTACATGATCACATTACATAGTATTAACCCCATATATTTAGTATGACATCCACATCATGTAGTATTTATTTCAAATTAGGTGGTATTACCACGCAATGTGTGTCGCATTCTATGGTATAAATTATACTCCTTATACCATACAATGTGATACACATTGTGTGATAATACCACCTAATGTGGTATTAGCGGCACCTAACGTAGCAGCACCCTAGAATCCCCCATATATATATATATATATATATATATATCATATCGTAATAATAAACATTAACTATATACATACATTACATCTATTCTTGTTGTTTTAAAATTGTGTAAACTAAGATCATGAAGTCATAAAAAGAAATACTCCCTCTGTCCAAAATTATTTGTCGTTGTACATGTTTTCAAGTATATTAAGCTAAATAATAAATAGCCTCAATTTTAGGGAAAAAATAGATTATATATCTAAAATATCCTTATTCTCTATTTATCTCAGTAAATATTTACACATTATTCAAGTTTACACTCTCTCTATTAAGGTCAAATAGAAAAATATGTAAATAATATTGTATTGAAATTCTAAAACAAGTATTAAAATTCGGGACAGAGGGAGTATGACGTCCATGAAAGATATTCGAAATAAATTTTGACACTACCTTATTTTCATTGATAGATTTTGACCTGTGATATTCTTTGTAGGTACTATACCTATCTCAGTCACCAATATGTCAAATTTGGAGATATTCGACCTGTCTTCGAATAGTTTTCATGGGGAAGTTCCTTCAGAGATGGGACGTCTATCCAACTTAACAGGGTTAAACCTTGCGGGAAATAAGTTAGATGGGGACATACCACAATCCATTTTCAATCTCTCGAAACTACAATTGCTTGATCTTATAGATAATGAACTATCAGGCAATCTTCCATTCTCCATTGGCGAAGGGCTTCCACATCTTTCATGCCTCCATCTTGGGGTCAATCGGTTTAGTGGGAGGATTCCTGAATCCATCTCAAATATCTCAAAACTCAGTCGCCTTGAAATTGGACAAAATTTGTTAAGTGGACACGTACCAATTACTCTTGGGAACTTAAAAGAACTCCAATTTCTTAGATTGGATGAAAATCAATTCACAAATGATCTATCAACACCTGAACAAGATTTTCTTACTCCGTTGACAAAGTGTAATATGAGCAGCTGCAACTTGTTGTGGTTAGGACTTGGAGGTAATTACTTGAATGGAGTAATTCCAGAGAGTTTGGGGAAGTTAACGAGCTTGCAGAGATTAGATATATATAACAATAAGTTGCAGGGCTCCATTCCCCATAGCTTTTGTGAACTGAAAGAATTGTATTATCTAAATTTATCAAGAAATAAGTTGTATGGGCAGCTACCAAGCTGTTTAGGAGCCCTTATTTCATTGCGAGAAATATATTTGGAGGACAACGCTTTCAATTCAGTTCCAACAAACTTCTGGTCCAATAAACTCATTCAGAAGATAGATTTGAATAACAACTTATTTGATGGTCCCATACCTCCAGAAATTGGTAATATGAAGAGTGCGATGGAGATAAGTTTATCGAAGAACCAATTTTCCGGTGGCATTCCAAGTTCTATCGAGCAACTTAAGCATCTAACTTATCTTGATTTATCAAATAACAAGTTAGATGGTCAAATAACTCAATCTTTTGATTCCTTGAAGGAATTGGAACATTTAGACATATCTCACAACAATATCTCTGGTTCAATTCCCCCATCATTTGAGAACCTTGCAAATCTTAGGTACTTCAATGTTTCGTTCAATAAGCTTAGTGGGGAAATTCCAGATGGAGGTCCATTCAGAAACTTCGCAGCAGATTTCTTCATAGACAACAAAGGCTTATGTGGAGCTTCTCGATTCAAAGTTAAGTTTTGTAAAAATAATAAGCACAAGCTATTAGTAAACAACAGAGTTTTAAGATATACACTTCCATCAATAGCCATAGTAATTGTTGCAGTCACTATTGTATTCATATTTATGATGCATCGAAGGGCAACACCATCATTTTCACCATTGTTAAAGACGCCTCTTCACTTAGCACATGAAAGGATCTCATATTCAGAAATCGTTCGTGCCACGAGCAACTTTGATGAGGAAAATTTGATAGGGAGAGGCGGCCTTGCCTTGGTTTACAAGGGGGTGTTTTTTGATAAGTCTATTGCTGCTATTAAGGTTTTCAATTTAGACGTGCAAAGTGCTTTTAAGAGTTTTGACACAGAGTGCCAGATAATGCGCAATATTCGTCACAAAAATCTCGTGAAGGTTATCACTAGTTGCTCTAACTTAGACTTTAGGGCATTGGTGATGGAATATATGCCTAATGGGAATCTTGAAAAGTGGCTCCACTCTCCCAGTTCCCGTTCAAATATTAGTCAAAGATTGGGGATAATGATAGATGTCGCATCTGCACTAGAGTACCTACATCAAGGTTGTTCATCTCCTATTGTCCATTGTGACATAAAACCCAACAACATCCTCTTAGATGAAGATATGATTGCACGTGTAAGTGACTTTGGCATTTCCAAGCTATTGATGGAAGACCAGGTGACGCCTCAAACCATGACATTGGGTACCATCGGGTACATGGCACCAGGTAAGTTATTCGCTCTAGTTATATCAATATACAAGTACAATTTATATTCTTTGAATATAGTTTTAGTGAAATCGTCTCAATTTAGCTCAATTAACTTAGTCCCTTTCAACAACCATTCATGTATCTTTTATATTGATCACAATTTCCAATTTTGTAGAGTACGGATCAGCAGGATTAGTCACGACAATGGTGGATGCTTATAGCTTTGGGATTTTATTGATGGAAATGTTCACAAGGAAAAGCCCAACAAATGAGATGTTTTCTGGAGAATTAACTATGAGAAGATGGGTGTCTGAATCATTTCCCAATTATATAATGCAGATAATTGATGCTGAGTTATTGAAAGAAGACGAAAGAACCATCAGTCTTACACATCGGAAGAGTTTGACTTCTATTATTGGACTAGCTCTAGAATGCACTGCAGATGTACCTGAGGAGAGACTTGATATGAAAGTTGTTCTAAAGAGGCTGAAAGTTATCAAATTTGAACTCACAAAGGGATGAGGTCATAACTAATGGCAACTAAAAATGAAAAGTGTCTTTTTGTTGTAAACAAGATTTTTCTATTCTACTCATATCATGTAGTATAATTTTAAGTTGCACTGGCCATCTTTGGTTCCTATATGCCACAATAATGTTTTCTTCATTCTTAAAATCAACTCATGATTTGACATTATAATATTGATACTTAAAGTTCATTGGAAACTCAAATTGGTCGCATTCAACTAGGCTCATAATTAACATGAGTTTTTTTATTTATTTTTTGGCAAATTAACTCCACGTGATATGTATAATGGACAATTTATCTTCCTGTAAAATAAAAATAGGTAATTTAACTCTCTATGTAATTAAATAATGAGCAATTTGTCTCCCTATAAAATAAAATAATGAGCAACTAACCTCCCCGTGATATGAATAACTAATGAGCAATTTAGATGGAAACAATATGCTTCATTTATAAAAAAGCAGAGAGGTATTTTGTCCTTTTTCTTATCACATGGAGTTAAATTGCTTATTTAGAATTTCATAGGAAGATATTTTACCTTTTTATTTATCACAGGGAGTTAAACTGTCTATTTAAAACAAAACAAGAAGTTAATTTGCTAATCAATCTTAACATAATGTTGTACTACTAATTTGTCCCTCCCCCGAAAGTGATATGAACAAATTAGAGGACCTATTAAAAATTTGAATCTGCTTTATTCACACATGTGTGAATAGATTATTGTATATTAGAGCAAGCAATTAAATAAGCAACTCGAGATAACAACTCGATAATTGTAAATTTTTAGAACTATATCCATATGAAAGATTTTCGAAGTATTTCGTAACACTTAGCAATAATTAACGAAAGATTCGCTCCACACAATTCAAGTTTTTTTCGATCTATGAAATATGAGGGAGCTACAGATAATTAAAAGCACTTGTAAATTATTGAGTGAATTTTTAAAATGGCCTTTTGAAAAGTTTAATTTGAAAACTGACATTAACCAAAATCTGGTCTGACATTTTATTATTTTAATTTTGCATTTTAGTACCTTTAATTCTAGTTATGGTTCGTTACTTGGCTCTGATACCAAACATTGGTCAAAGGCAGCGGATATTTTTCTTGGGGATGATTACATATTATACATGAATTTCTTGCTTCTTTTATTCTTTTTTCTATAATTTTTTTATTCATTTTATATATTTTAGTACTGATAGATGTTTTTCCTAAATATTCTAATATTTCTTTGTAATGTTTAATTAAATTTAATATTTCTTTGCACTTATTTTCAAGATTATTATTTATAATTTTTCTTTTAAAAATTTGCTTAAATCTGATACTTCTTTTTCCAATTTTGTTTATTCATTTTTTTCTTTCATAGACTTTCTAGGTTTTTCTATTAGTAATTGTTTTACATAAGGTTGTCTGAATGAGACTGATTTTCTAGTTTAATTACTAGTTTCTCCTAATGTTATTTCTCTCATAGGTAATTTGTTTATTTGAGTTATTTCTTCAAACAATTTGTCTAAATAAATTAATTCTTGATCTAAAAAATTTGTACTATGATGATTGTTTGTTAATGCATATTCAATCATATATGTTAAACTAAATGGTTGATCTCCTTCTTCCATTAATTCTTTTCGAGCGAATTTATATCCTAAACAAATACTATTATCTAAATTCTTTGTTGATAATTTAATTCCTAATTTATATTTTAAAGTTTTATAAGTCAAATTTCCCATTGTTATTCCTCAGACTGAATCTTTAGTTTCTTTAATTTATCGGTCATAATTTATTAAAGTTATTGGTGAACCAATTCCTTCTTCAAAAGTAGATTTAATTAATATTTGTTTTGTAGCAATTTGTATGTATCCAATTTTGTCTCTATCTTCTTTATTACGAATTTTTTGTATTCTAGATGATATTTGTTCATTGTATATCAAGGGAATTACAATAGTTTCTCTAGTATTCTTTATGTCTATAGGTATAAAATTAAAAGAGCAAATTTTAATTTAAAAGAAGGACAACATTTTAGTAATTGATTGGGCTGAATACATTCAAAATGTTTCTTCTTTTTTATAATACTAGAAAAGTGCATGTACGTTGTACGTGTTTTATTTTAATTTTATGTGTATTTTTCCTAAATTATAGTGAAATTAGCTATTTTTATGTCATAGAGTATCATATATTCATGACTGATTAATTTATTTTTTAAGAAATTTATTTTATTGATTTATAAAAAAATGATTGCTTTGAATTGTTGTACTAAAATATAAAATAATGACTGATTTAGTCATTACATCTTATAAAATTGGTTCTAAAATAATATCATAAGAACATTATTTCGTTCATTCCATCATATTAGTTTACATGTCAAGTTTATATGTTATTCATCGATGACACAGATTTCATCCGTTTCTTAATAAATTTCACCTGAACTTTTATCTAATTCACGAACATTTTTTCTTACTGATTTCACCAGTTTTTTAACCAACCTCACCAATGTTTATCAATTTCACCCGAAGTTTCATCGATTCATATGCTTTCACTGTTTAATTTTTTTATCGATTTTTTTTGCTTTTTAATCGATTATAACATTTTTCATTGTTTTCCCTTTTTTCGTCTATCTTTTTTTCTATTTAAACCAATTTCTTCTGATTGCTCCTTGTTTTTGTCGGTTAAAGTTTAACTCGTTTTCACCAATTTCACATGTTATTCACCTAAATTTTTCATTGATTAAACATGTTTTCACTGACTTTAAGCTTTTTTGACTGATTTTATCCGTTTATTTACAAATTTGACCAAAACTTTCATCAATTCATATGTCCTCACTATTTAAACTTTTTTTAACCGGTTTATTTTATTTTAGCAAATATCCCTTTTTTTATCAGTTATAATATTTTCCATAGTTTTCTCATTTTTGGTCTTTTTTTTTTCAGTTTAAATCATTTTTCTATCGATTTCACCAATTAAACTCTTTTTTTAACTGATTTCACTCGTTTTTACCATTTTAACCCGTTTTTACCTCTTTTTCATGTTTTAAAATTAATTTCATATGTTATTCACCTGAATTTTTCATTGATTAAATATGTTCTTACCAACTTTACGTTTTTTTATCGATTTTATCCTTTTTTCACCAGATTTACCCAATTTTACTAGCTTTCATGGGTTCATCATTTTTCTTAGAAATTCAATTCGAATTAATTTTCATTGGTCCAACTTTACCTTTATTTTAACCGATCTTACCCGTTTTCATCAATTTTTCATAAATTTTACCCCATTTTTTTATTGATTTCAAATGTATTTAAGATTTCACATGCATTTTTTTTCACCTGTTTAAAGTACATATATGTTGTACGTATCTATTTAATTGCAGTGGTATTTTGTTGTAAATCGGAGTAAAATTAACTCCATTATATCATAAATATCACATATTAATGACTGCTATTCAATCTATTAACTTCATCATGGGTATTTTCATCGATATTTTTAGTTTTTTTGGGTCTAAACTATTTTTCTAATAGTATGACTTTGTTTTTGTTGGTTGAACTTTTTTTATTTTATTGATTTCATTCATTTTTACCATTTAACCAATTTTCACATGTTTTCAGCGATTTTAGCGTTTTTTCAATTATTTTACCCTGTTTTTAAATATTTCATCATTTTTTATGTAATTTTATTTTTTTCACGAATTTCACTTGAATTTTCATTGATTTCACATGTACTTACCGAATTTTTAACTCAAATAATTATACATCTTCAAATACTTTTAGGTATATCTCAAATTATATTACTTACCTTATCATTTCAAAGATATTTCTTTACCGATTTAAGTCATTTAACTTATTATATTAATTAGTTTAGTTCAATTTTCATTGATTTTTACTGATTTTTTTGCTGATTTACTCGTTCTTGATCAATTATAACCTATTGTCCATTATTTTTTCTATTTTTCATCAATTTCTTTTGTTTTCTCCTATTCAAACAAAAAAAATCTACTGGTTTAGTTCACACTGTTTTTGCTAGTTAATTTTTTTTTTCTTTTCCTGATTTTAATTATTTTTCTCAGTTTAACTTTATATTTCACTGATTTCACATTTTTTTTTATCATTTTCATTGATTTCACATATTTCACATACTTTAACCTCTTTTCAACGATTTAGCCCATTCTTCATATATTTCACTCGTTTTTCACTTATTTCACCAATTTACTTACTATGTCTTCACGAATGTCGCCGAAATTTTCATCGATTTCACATGTATATATCGATTTTACCGGCACTTTTTATGTGCCCGACGTGCTTCGAAAGGGATTAAACCCTTGCGAAACCAAAAAATTACTGATCATATATCATCTCTAAAAGAAAATGAAGTATTTCACACCAACCATCTTACTTTATTTTCCTACAAGCCTCGCTAAAAATTACATATTTGGTGCTATATAATAAGGCATTTTGCAATCTTGATACCACTTGATACAAAAATAAATATTTAGTTATAATATTTATACCACCGTCAGATAATTAAAAGCTAATAGACGAAACTGGTCTCGTGAACCATACCTGGCTGTTATCTTGTATCCTTGGAGGGAGAATTATCATTTGATATTATATACTTAGTTGTAATATTTATACCACCATCAAATAATTAAAAGTTAATAAACGAAACTGGTCTCGTGAACCGTACCTGGCTGTTATCTTGTATCCTTGGAGGGAGAATTATCATGTCATATATATTCTGATAACGTGAGGAAAATATGATAATTTTTCCTCCAAAAGACGAAATAACGTTGTTGTTTTTCATCCAAAAGTGAGAAAAACATGTTAATTTTTTCTCAAAAAGACTTGATAATGACTACATGCGCTGCACGTGGCCAATTCCGTCTATTTTTGTCAAATTACATAACAGTAATGTAAACTTTGCAATAAATATTTAAGTTATAGTACAAAATTATGTATCCTGTGATACCAAAGTTGCAAAGCGCCTTATTGTGTGATACCAAATTCACATTTTTCTTATTAACATCATATCTCAAACTTTTAAAATTATAAAACTCAATATTCAATTTAGTTGAATCTGTGTTTCAAATATTTTTTCAAACCACCCAATTAAATCAATTTTTGAAACTAAAACCAAGCTATATGATCATTGCAAAATTGATAGAAAAAAAATAATTTTGCATTGTACTCCTAAAACGATAAATAAAAGTAAACAAATTAATTGTAATTTTGGTTTTTATTGCAAGCTTTATGATCATCTCGTCGAATTTTACCTCGTAATTAAATATTTTATCCAAATTTCGTCCCACTGCTACATTTTTTACGGAAAATACCGTTAAATATCATGTTGGCGTTGGAAAAATAGGCAAAATTAAGAAATTCATCAAAAACTAATAGTCGATTTCGGTTTCTGTTGGATAAAGATGAAGATGAAGGCACTGAAGACAAATTTAGAAGGGAGGTTTTGATGCATTCCAAAACTTCATAATCTGCTAAGTATAGAGTAACTTAGCTGATGATCCCTTTGGAAGGAATTTTGACTAAGTACAAGAAGACATCAGAAGAGTCAAAATTTCAAGGTCCAAGACTTCTGATCTGCTGAAGAAAAGTTATCAGACTGATGAAGTTCAGCCGACTCAAATCAGATTAAATCAAGTTTGAGATCAGCTTTCTTCACCATCAGATGCGTACTTTTATCAGCCAAGTGAAGAAGATCATAAAGTGTTCCCAACGGTAATAAATGCCCCTTGGAGTAATAAATGCTGAAGTACAAGGTTATTAAAGACAAATGATTGAAGAAATGCTTCGCATCAGCTGGGTGCATTTAATGCTGCCTGCAGAATAGTACTGTTCATAGTACGGACAAACTGCAAAAGAGCCGTTCGCGGATTTTAAGGACCAATACTCGAGGAATTTGAATCTTTTCTCTCTTCAACAGACATTTTTAATCCTCAAGTATAAATAGCTGAAAGAGACGAAGAAGAAAAAAACAACACACTTTCTGAGAAAATTTCCGAAGCAGAATTCTTTAAGTCTCAAGAACAGCTCACTCATCAGCTTAGTCATTTGTTGACAAAAGCAGAGTTGAAGAATCAAGAAAAATACATCTTCTGAGTGATTTTGTAAACATTGAGTGTTGTGAGAAGTAAATATCCATCTTAGTTAGTGATATTACTTCAGAGAGTAGGATTTCTTTATGATTTCTTACTGCGAACTTACGGCCTGTTCATTTGTTGTAAGGCGTAAGCAGAGTATACTGATTACTGAGTGTTTTTAGTATAACCCAAGATCTTTGTGACTTGGAAGAGTGGACTAAAGGATATTCAAATCCATATAACCATTATAAAAATTGCTTGTATTTTTATTTGCATTTTACTTGCATATTTTTAGTTGCATAAAACACATTAAATTAACTGTTTGAAAAAGGACTTAAAAAGAGATTTTACAAATCTGGGGAAACATTTTTCAAACTGCTAAGACTACTTGTGAAAAACACTTTGAAAATCCATTGCAAGTACTCTAAGTATTAAAACTGATTTTGGCAAAATCAGCTAAGTGACAATCAGACGAGTGGTCAACAAAGCTGTTCAAAGATTTGTTCGCGAACAAAATTGTAACTAACAAACCTGATCAGCTTAGTCTGTTCAGTTAGAGTAAAGTTTTAAAGTTAAATTTGAAGAAAATTTTTAAAGAGGTTTATTCAACCCCCCCCCCCTCCTCTAAACCTCTTCTGACCACTTGGGACCAACAAGTGGTATCAGAGCAGGTGGTTCATTAGAATCAGCTGTCTGATCAACGAGCTTGATCCGAGTATTTTTCAAAGGTTTCCAAAAATTTTCAAAAGAGCATCTTTTTGAAAAACTAAATTTTTTTTAAAAATGGACTGTATCAGCCATGTTCCCCACATTGCTGGTATGTCGTTTGAAGATTGGAAAATCAGAATGGAGATTTTCCTTGCTGCTTACAATGACAACATGTATACATGTATCATTAAAGGTCCATTCAAATTCACCAAGACCATTATAGTTGATGAAGCTGAACTGGTGGTGGAAAAAGATCTGACAGAGATGACAGCCGAAGAAATAAAGCTGTTCAATCTGGATAAAGTTGGCCGTTTCATCATGACCAAGGCCCTAGATAATGATCGGTTTGACAAAGTCAAACATTGTAAAACTGCAAAGGAGATGTGGGATAAGGTTCGTGACATGAGCGAAGGAAACGACGCCATCAAAGAGCATCAGCTCAGTGTTGCTTTGGAGAAGCTGGACAACTTCAAGATGAAATCTGGAGAAACTATTGATCAGATGGACACTAGGTTCACCAGAACTCTAAATGAAGTTCTAAAGCTGGGAAAGACCTTCACTGACAAGGAGATCACCGTCAGAGTACTGAAGGCCCTGCCTCCCAAGTTCAACATGAAGGTGACAGCAATGGAAGAATCAAGAGATCTGGGGAAGATTTCTCTTACAGAGCTGTTCTCCGTACTCAAGGCGTATGAGTATAAACTGCCAAGAATGGGTGTTGAAGAAACCTCAACTTCAAGTCCCACAGCTGCACTTGTTGCTGCTAAAAATTCAAGAAGGCCAGCTCACAAAAGCAAAGATGTGGACTCATCTGATGAAGCCACAATACTCAACAAAAAGGAGTACACTGTTGGAGACGTTGCATTGCTGATGAACAACTTCAAAAAGTTCTACAGACGGAAAATGAAGAACAAATATAACAATGCTTCTACTTCTAACCCTACTTCTTCCTCTCAGGATAAAGAATCTTATAAATCTAAGATGATGTGCTATAATTGCAGGAAACTGGGTCATTTCATTAGAGACTGCCCATATCCTAAAGCCGAGAAGTACACGGAAGAAGAAAAGAGAATCAGAAAAGAAAGAAAGCAACAGAAAGGGAAAGCAATGGTAGCTGAAACAGAAAAGCCAGCTGCTATCTACTCAACTGACTCAGATTCAGACACTTCTGATGAAGAGTCCTCTGATGACGAGAGTCCTGCTCTTCTCTGCCTGATGGCTAAGGAATCTGATGACTCTGAGGATTAGGTAACTCCTCTTGAAAATGAACTATTTAGTTCATTTGAACAAATGATGCTTAACAATACTACTATTGCTGAAGCATTTAAAAAGCTTAAGGAAGAGATGATATTGCTAAAAGAGCAAAACAGTTCACTGAAACTCATAGCTGAAAAGCCAAGAGAATCAGCTGAATATAAACAGCTTGAGCAAGAAAATGAATCTCTGAAAGCTGAATGTGAAGTTTTAAAGGGTAAAATCATTGAGCTTGAGAAAGTCATTGAGTCTCATGATAAGTCATCTGTTGCATCCATTCACATATCTATTCAGCAGAAGACACCTTTAGATCAGGATAAGTTAGAACTGAACCATACTGAAAAATTCATATCAGCTGACAATAGTAAGGTCATTCTTTATGTTCAGACAACTAGACCTGCTTCACCTGAGAAAGTATTAAAGGAGACGAAAACTCCTAAGGCTAAAAAGAGCAAAGAGCCTAGTGTAGAAAAACAGACTAGTAAGCTTAAACAGAAGAGTCCTAGGAAGACATCTGATAAGGCTAAAACTAATCAGACTAGTGATAAAACTAAGTCGTCTGTTAATGAGCAAGCATCTAGTAAACCAAAGAAGCATAAGAACAAGAAAAATCAAAATGCTTGGTATGGAAATGAGTCTTATTATGTGCAACCTGCTGCATATCATCCTATGTATCATGCACCTCAATTTTCAACTTACTATGCACCATATCCTGCTCATCCAATGCATGCATATCCTCCATATCATGCATCTTACTCTGCATTTGAACATTATCCTTATCATGCTGATCATCAACAATTTGACAAATCCGATGAACGTGGTAAAGGCAAAACTGTTCATACTCCTGTTGAAACTCAGAAGCCTAAGAAGCCTAAGACATCAACATCTTGGGTTGTCAAAGGTGGAACTAATCCTTCAGGACCCTCACAATAAGGGTACCTAAAATAATTTTATTTTGTTTTGTAGGATAGGATTAGGAGTAGGAGTAAAGTAGAGAAGATTTGGTACTTGGACAGTGGATGTTCAAGACACATGTGTGGAAACATACATGAGTTGACTGATGCAGTTGCTGTGAATGGTCCAAAAGTTACCTTTGGAGACAGCAAAGAAGGCAAGATTAAAGCTAAAGGAAGGATAATCAAAGGAAACATAGAGATATCTGACGTCTCATATGTTAAAGGCCTAAAATATAATCTGCTGAGCATAAGTCAATTTTGTGACAAAGGATATTCAGTCATCTTCTCAACAGATAAGTGCTATGTTGAACAGATTGGTACAAAGAAGGTAATCTTATCTGGAAGACGACAAGGGAATGTCTACATAGTCGACTGGAATTCTGCTGACAAGAATTCAAATGTTTGTTTGGTGGCCTCAACACCAAGTGAAGTTAGTTGGCTATGGCACAAGAGGATGAATCATTTAAACTTCAAGACCATCAACAGATTAATCAAGAATGATCTGGTAGAAGGGATTCCTAAAACAGTCATGAGCAAAGATAAGCTCTGTGACGCATGTCAGAAGGGTAAACAAATCAAGTCATCGTTCAAAAGCAAAAAGCATCAATCTTCTGGAAGAATATTGGAGCTGCTACACATGGACTTATTTGGACCCATTGATCCTGTCAGCAACGGTGGAAAGAAATACTGCCTAGCTATTGTGGATGATTATTCAAGATATACTTGGGTGATTTTCATGAAGAAGAAAAGTGAAACCAAGGAACATCTTACAAATCTGATGGAACTGATCCAGAATGAGAAAAGCATAAAAATACTGAAGATCAGATCAGATAGAGGGACAGAGTTCACAAACTCTACTGTTGAAGAGTATTGTAATATCAAAGGAATACATCATGAGTATTCAGCTGCTAGAACCCCTCAACAGAATGGTGTTGCTGAAAGGAGAAACAGAACACTAAAGGAAGCTGTCAGAACCATGATTGCTGAAGCTAAACTGCCACAAAGATTTTGGGCAGAAGTAACAAATACAGCATGTTTTACCCAAAACAGATGCATGATCAACAAGCACCAAAACAAGACTCCATATGAAGTTTGGAACAACAGGAAGCCAAACATTCATTACTTTAAGATATTTGGTTGTAAATGCTATGTTTTAAATAATGGTAAAAATCACCTTACTGCTTTTGCAGAAAAGGCTGATGAAGCTGTTTTTGTAGGATACTCTACTGTTAGTAAAGCTTATAGAGTTTTTAACAAAAGAACATTACTAATAGAAGAATCCATTCATGTAGTATTTGATGAGCCAAGTCAATCTTCTGAAAAGAATCAAAAAATCAATCAAGATCTGTCTACTGATTTACAGAAGATGAATGTTGGAAGGAATGAAGAATATGTTCCCATCATACTGCCTGATCTCAACCCAGCTGATAACTCAAGTGCTGTTCAAAATCACAATGCTGATTGTCTAACAGACGAGTTTCAAACAGCTGATAGACCAGAGACTGTTCAACAGACAAGAGAAGTTCAACAGACTACTACTGGATCTCCAACAGTAGTGTTGCAGGATCAAAACAAAGGACAACACTATGATTTGCAACCTGATCTTAGATGGCTCAAGAATCACCCACCAGAGCTGGTGATTGGTGATCCTTTGGATAAAGTGAAGACAAGGAGAGCTGCTGCAAGTAATGCAATGTTTGTCAGCTTTCTATCTCAAATTGAGCCCAAACAAATTGAAGAAGCTCTTAGTGATTCAAACTGGATTGAAGCTATGCAAGAGGAGCTAAATCAATTTGAAAGGAATGAAGTCTGGTACTTAGTTCCTAGACCAAGTCATCAAAGAGTCATTGGCACTAAGTGGGTATTCAGGAATAAGATGAATGAAGATGGTGAAGTCACCAGAAACAAAGCAAGACTAGTGGCCAAGGGATATTGCCAGGAAGAAGGCATTGACTTTGATGAGACATTTGCACCTGTAGCAAGACTTGAAGCAATCAGACTGTTTCTAGCCTATGCTGCTCACAAGAATTTTACAGAATATCAGATGGATGTGAAATCAGCTTTTCTCAATGGAGAATTGCAAGAAGAAGTTTACGTTGAACAACCTCCTGGATTTGAAGTTTATCAAGAAGGAGACAAAGTATATCGTCTGAAGAAAGCCCTCTATGGACTGAAACAGGCTCCAAGAGCATGGTATGATACCTTATCTGATTTTCTTTTAATCAAAGGATTTCGCAAAGGTAAAGTTGACAAGACCTTGTTCACTATTGAATGGGAAGAACATATTTTGCTTGTGCAAATTTATGTGGACGGTATTATTTTTGGTTCAACTAATCAACAGATGTGTGATAAGTTCTCAAAGCTGATGCAGAACAAGTTTGAAATGAGCATGATGGGAGAACTTAATTATTTTCTTGGTTTGCAAGTTAGACAGTTGCCTTATGGAATTTTCATCAGCCAAGCAAAATACACAAAGGATCTGTTCAAGAAATTTGGTATGGAAACTAGCTCTACTGCTACTATTTCAATGTCTACAAGTCTTCGTTTGGATAAAGATGAAGATGGAAAATCAGTGGACATAACCAAATACAGAGGCATTATAGGGTCACTGTTATATCTAACAACAAGCAGACCTGATATCATGTACTATGTTGGGGTTTGTGCGAGATTTCAATCAAATCCTAAGGAATCTCATCTCTTTGCTGCCAAGAGAATATTGAAATATATTAAAGGCACTCAAGAATTGGGATTGTGGTATCCTAGAGAATCTGGATTTGAACTTATTAGATATTCAGATTCTGACCTTGCTGGCTGCAAGATTGATAGAAAAAGCACAACAGGTGCCTGTCAATTCTTAGGCAGTCGTCTGATCTCATGGATGAGTAAGAAACAGACTTCAGTATCCATATCAACTGCTGAAGCTGAGTACATAGCTGCTGGAGCTTGCTGTGCACAAATCTTATGGTTGAAGCATCAACTAGAAGATTACAATATCAAAATCAGTGGAATACCAATCTACTGTGACAATACAAGTGCAATCAGTCTTACTCAGAATACTACAAGTCATTCAAGGACTAAGCATATTGAGATCAAACATCATTTTATTAAAGATCATGTGGAGAAAGGAAATGTCATGATAGAATATGTGTTTACTGAAAATCAGATTGCTGACATCTTCACAAAACCTCTAAGTGAGTCAAGGTTTTCAACTCTAAGGGCTGAACTGGGTTTATTAAAATTAGATGCATAAGCTGAGTGGGAACTCATCAGAAGACTGAAGTTCAATAGCTTACTCATCACTGTTATCTTCAACGATTAACTTTCAACAGACTAGTTAACTTATGAATTCTTAAACTCAGGGGGAACGTGTAAGACTAGCGGTACTTCTGAATGAAAAGATGAAATCTGTTAATGTCAGTTAGTTGAAGTTATGTTTTCAACAGAAGACTCATCTATCGAAGAATAAAGTTATATTATCTAGCTGGATTGACAAACAGCTGAGGAAGGTTATCAGCTATTGGCTTTCATTGATAACAGCTATGTCATCAGGACAGTTGTCTAAACAGATAAGTATTTACTTTACTCATCTGATCGCTTGTGTAAAAGCTTACTATTTAAAACGCTTTTATTTAAAACACGCTTTTACAAGTGACAGAAGGGCGGTACAAATTCCCGCTCCTCATTTAATGCGTTTTGAATTTGAAAGGTCGTAACTAACGCCGCACGATCAGCACTGACAAGAAACGGATCTAACGGTTAGCTGGTATCACGGAATTCAAGATACCCTAACTCTATAAATCCAAATCTGATCAGCCGTGTAGTTCTTTACGCACCCTAAATATTCAAAAGCACTTGTGAGAAAAAAATTACTTGCAATTTTCTGCAAATTTTCTCTCTGTTTTCCTAACCTTCAACAGATTTGCAATGGCCGCCGAAGGTATGTTCCTAGTTTATGAATCCTACTACCAATCTGGTACGAATTTGATGAAGGAACTGTTGGAGAAATTCAAATCTGCACAGTTGGTGAATTTCATGGAGTACAACGAGGGCATAATCTGGACTGACCAGGTTATGGAGTATTACAAAACGGCGTCTGCTGATTACAACTCTATGGAAATCAAAGCAACAGTTGGTGACAAATCTGTGGTCATCACACCTGCTGTTCTTCACGAGACGTTTGGTCTCCCAAACAGAGGAAGACACGATGTTACTGTGCTGACTGAAGAAAAGCACCAACAATTTTGGGCGATCTGCGCCAAGGAAGGAGAAATGTTGACTGGCAACATTAGGAAGAAACAGCTGAAGGACGAATATCAGAGGATGGCTGATATGGTCTCTAAGCTGATAGAGAACTGTACCTTTTCTTTAGATGCTGTTACCATGAAGAGGTTCAGCATCATGGCTGCTATTTACTATGGAATGGAAGTAAACTGGTCCATCATAGTATGATACATCTTCGCTGATTTTCTGGAAGTGAAGAAAGGAAAAGGTCCCTCCACCAACCACAGAATCACACTCAGTTATCTTCTGTCAAAAATGGGTTGTGGTACGACCAATGGAAAGGAAATTCACAAGTCTAAGGCAATGTCCAAGTACTTGCCTGTCTAAAGAGGAAGGCTGATGAGCCTGAGGAAGCTGAAGATGAGGAACCAAAGGAGGTTCCTGCCAAAAGGCAAAGGAAACTAGTCAAAACAGCTGACTTGGCTGCTGAGACTAAAAAGAAGAAGGCTGCTGATAAGCCAAATGAGAAAGCCTCAAAGAAAATGGAGTCAGTGACTGCTGCTGATCAGGTCATGAAGATTATTGATCAAGTCACTGCTGATGTCAGGACTGCTTCACCTGCATCACCCTCAAGGACTCCGTCTGCTGATAAACCTGCTGAGAATGTCTCTCACAGGACAAGGAGCCAACCAAGGGATACTGCTGCTTCAAGGCCTATTCAAGGTCTGACAAAGAAGTCAGCAAGGAAGCAGATGACATTTTTAGAGAAAGACACTGAACTGGTGGACTTAGTGAGAACAAGTCCTGAATCTGCTGAAAGACCCCTTGAAGCTGTTGGAGCTTCTGTTGCTGACAAAGCTGATGTACAACAGTTGCCTCAAATCTCACCAACAGCTGAGGTTGCTCAACCTCAGGATGATCCAGATGTCATGATCATCCATCCCATAGCTGCTGCTCCCATCTCTTCTGCTGGTCCAGCCCCAGCCCCTGCTGATAAAGGTAAAAGGAAAATAGTGCTGAGGAAAAAGAAAATTTCCAAGGCTGACAAGAAAGCTAGGGAGGAAGCTGAACAAAGGAAGCGAGATGAAGCTGAGGAGAAGAAAACACTTGAGCTGAGCAAGGCTCAAGCTGCTAAGGACGAAGCCAGAAGACAGATGTCTAAGGCTGAAAGGGAAGCTGCAGAAGCTGCTGATTTGGCTATTGCCATTGAACTCAGCAAAACTGATGCCTATGGACCTGTCTATGGAGGTGGCATCAAGATTACAGAGGCTGAAGGAAAAGAAGAGCCCCCAAAAGTGAAAATGCCTGCTGGGGAAGTTAAGCCAAAAGAAAAGTTCGAAGTTTAGAAAGCTTTCAAGATCATATATGACAACAAGGAACTTTTCCAGAAGTTTGAAAAATCCTTAGCCTACTACAATCAGAAGTTGATGTTGAAGACCATGTTCACTCAAGAGAAGCCTATGTATATCAGATGGAGAGACAATAGGTTGAACAGGTCCATCATTGAACTTCAGAATCTGAAGGACTTAGCTGCTGAAGAGGATTGGGTACTAAAGTGGCTAAAGACAGATTCTATCCAAAAAGCATTGGATCCTCATTATGTTAGGGATGCTATGCATCACTATGCCAGGGAATTTGCCCTTGAGGAAGCCAAGCTGATACAGAGCACCTTGCCTGAAAAGAGGAAGAAGACTGATAATGTTGAAGAAAGGGCTGTGAAGATTGCTGTTATCACTGCACTGAACAAATGGGCAGAAAAGTCCAGGTATCAGCAAGGGCATTCAAGTGAACTCCCTCAATTGCCAAGCATTCAACATGTAATCTTTGGCAAGGAAATGAAAGATTTTTGTGAAGTGCTAGAGGGTAACAACGCTTTTGTCAACCCTTGGATCATTGTGAGGCAAATTCGTCAGACAACCTGCTTCAATGATGATGGCACCATCACGAATCTGATGTATGAAGACGTCACTGATGAACATAAGAAGACTGAAGAAAAGAAAGCTGAAGAGCCTCTAGCAATAGACTGGAATGCTAAGGACTCTGAAGACCATCAGATGACAGATTTGGAAGAAGTCCCTGTTCAACAGGCGACTGAAGAGAAGGAAGCTGATGCTACTGCTTCTGCTTCATCAGCTGATCAACATTCATCACTGATGGACGCACTCCAGGTGTTATTGGAAGATTCACTAAGGGAACTGGAACAGAAGCATAATCAACAGCTAATAAAGGTCAAAGAGGAGCTGAAGAATGAACTTAAGGCAGAATTGGAAGTATCAAACAGACTTCAGCTGGAAACTGTTCAAGGATCAACAGCAGAGATCATCAACAAAGAAATTGACAGTATTCCTATTCCTCAAGACAACTCCCTGCAGTTAGTGCACAGCTTGAGAGATCTGAACAAGAATGTTGAAGATGTGAAGGGTGATGTGAATCACCTTCATACTGCATTAAAAATAGCTGAGCACAAGATTTCTGATCTAACTGCAACCTTCATTCAAGTCAGCAAAGAAGAGAAGGAAATCAACTTAGGGATGTTGCAAGAAGTATCCAAAGCTTCACAGGAAGTCCAAAATGAAATTGCAACTATAAACCTTAATATTGACTACTTCAATGATCAGACTGACATCATCAGCACTGATATTCATCATCTTACAGCGAGTCATGATGTTGTCAATCAGAATCTGAAGGCTCTATGTGCTGGAATGAAGATTCCAACAGTTGCTCTCAACCCTGCTGTTGTACCATCTAATGTCATCAAATTTGATGATGACAAAAAGGTGGAAGATAAAAGGGAAGAACCAGCTAAGGAAAATGCTGCTGCAACTGATGAAGCCAAGAAGACTGAAAACACTGCTGACAAAACTGAAAAACTTGGAAAGGTAGAAGAAGAAGAAAAGACTGAAAAAGAAACTACCAAGTACAAGAACTTGTACTTATATTTGTAACAATCTTATCATATCAATAAAAAGTCAAGTTCATTCCAACATACTATTTTCAATCTCAGAAAATTTTTGAGGATTACATTCTTTAGTTTAGGTATTCAACAGGTACTTAGCTGAAGTTTTGTCATCATCAAAAAGGGGGAAATTGTTGGATAAATATGAAGATGAAGGCACTGAAGACAAATTTAGAAGGGAGATTTTGATGCATTCCAAAACTTCATAATCTGCTAAGCATAGAGTAACTTAGCTGATGATCACTTTGGAAGGAATTTTGACTAAGTACAAGAAGACATCAGAAGAGTCAAAATTTCAAGGTCCAAGACTTCTGATCTGCTGAAGAAAAGTTATCAGACTGATGAAGTTCAGCCGACTCAAATCAGATTTGTTCAAGTTTGAGATCAGCTTTCTTCACCATCAGATGCGTACTTTTATCAGCCAAGTGAAGAAGATCATAAAGTGTTCCCAACGGTAATAAATGCCCCTTGGAGTAATAAATGCTGAAGTACAAGGTTATTAAAGACAAATGATTGAAGAAATGTTTCGCATCAGCTGGGTGCATTTAATGCTGCCTGCAGAATAGTACTGTTCATAGTACGGACAAACTGCAAAAGAGCCGTTCGCGGATTTTAAGGACCATTACTCGAGGAATTTGAATCTTGTCTCTCTTCAACGGACATTTTTCAATCCTCAAGTATAAATAGCTGAAAGAGACGAAGAAGAAAAAAACAACACACTTTCTGAGAAAATTTCCGAAGCAGAATTCTTTAAGTCTCAAGAACAGCTCACTCATCAGCTTAGTCATTTGTTGACAAAAGCAGAGTTGAAGAATCAAGAAAAATACATCTTCTGAGTGATTTTGTAAACATTGAGTGTTGTGAGAAGTAAATATCCATCTTAGTGAGTGATATTACTTCAGAGAGTAGGATTTCTTTGTGATTTCTTACTGCGAACTTACGGCCTGTTCATTTGTTGTAAGGCGTAAGCAGAGTATACTGATTACTGAGTGTTTTTAGTATAACCAAAGATCTTTGTGACTTGGAAGAGTGGACTAAAGGATATTCAAATCCATATAACCACTATAAAAATTGCTTGTGTTTTTATTTGCATTTTACTTGTATATTTTTAGTTGCATAAAACACATTAAATTAACTGTTTGAAAAAGGACTTAAAAAGAGATTTTACAAATCTGGGGAAACATTTTTCAAACTGCTAAGACTACTTGTGAAAAACACTTTGAAAATCCGCTGCAAGTACTCTAAGTATTAAAACTGATTTTAGCAAAATCAGCTAAGTGACAATCAGACGAGTGGTCAACAAAGCTGTTCAAAGATTTGTTCGCGAACAAAATTGTAACTAACAAACCTGATCAGCTTAGTCTGTTCAGTTAGAGTAAAGTTTTAAAGTTAAATTTGAAGAAATTTTTTAAAGAGGTTTATTCACCCCCCCCCCTCTAAACCTCTTCTGACCACTTGGGACCAACAGTTTCTGTTCCAAATTAATTATGGATTTTGCTTGTTGTCCCAAGCACAACTCGTCAAATTTGTCTCGTAATTTAATATTTTGTCTGAATCTCATTCGTAATTTATGTGTGTTTTCTTTATAAACTACATTTCATAGTCATATCTTTGATATCAAGATACGGTATAGAAACGCCAGCGAGCTACAGTTGTGGCACAAAAAATACAATAATCCCTATTTAAATCAATATGATAATATTTTTTGACTGGTTTATTTTTTTCATCTTTTATTGGATAAAAATACAATATTACTTTGTTATCGTCTAATTTTCATTTTCATTTTCATTTTATCACAACATAGAAAATTTATCGAGTTTGTTATTAGAAAAAATCTCGCCCCTCCAACCAAAACTCTCTAGTTCATCCTCTGTCAACAATGGCATTATCAATCTTAATTAATAACATTTAATTACATTTTATACTTAAGTAGATTACAAAAAATAAAAATCACCCCAGCAAGAAGTAGACAAAGAAAAAAGGAAAAATAAACGTTAAGCGCTAATTTGGCTATAATTCATTAAATTAAACGAATTTCTTCATGAAATTGGAATTTGTTTCTTTAGACTTCGTTGATTAATAAGATATTTTTTCTTCTTATACACTGGTACACATTAATATGGCTATAGAATAATATGGAAATTATTGCATTTTTTGTGTCATAACTATAGATCGCTGGTCTTTCTACCCTATATATTTCTTCAGTCGAGCACATTTGTTTCCACAACTTGAACAGCAATGAAAGTTTTGGTGCTAATTGATGCCCATTCCAGAATCTGCCCAAAATCCCCCAAGTTTGGGCCACTTAACATGAAAATTGAGCCGTACGTGAAGAAGTTTGGGCCAATTTTGAGATTGAGCTTCAATTGACATCAAAATTTTCATTGATATTAAAGTTGTGATACCAAATATGTCAGCCCGAAAATATATGGAGTAGAACGCAAGAGAACTATAGTTGTTGCACCAAAAATAGGGATACACATATCATTCCAAGGTTTTGAATGACATATTAATTGGCAATCTGATTCATTGGAATCAAATAATATTATTTGGGTAGATTTCTTGAATTTTGAGAAAGGAAATTTATTCCTACAAATCAGGAATCTTACCATTATAAAATGGGAATGTTAAATCTAACTTCTCTATGATATTAGGGGGATTCTAGGGTGTCGCTACGTTAAGTGTCGCTAATACCACATTAGGTGGTATTATCACACAATGTGTATCACATTGTATGGTATGAGGAGTATAATTTATACCATAGAATGTGACACACATTGCGTGGTAATACCACCTAATTTGGAATAAATACTACATGATGTGGGGGTCATACTAAATATATGGGGTTAATACTATGTAATGTGATCATGTACCATAGAATGTGATACACATTGTGTGGTAATACCACCTAATGTGATATTAGCGGCACCTAACGTAGCGACACCCTAGAATTTTCCATGATTATTATGATTCCCTTCCTGGGGATTTAGTACTAAAAATAAAAGAGAAATTATTTCCCATAAATTCTTTCTTATGATAGATTTATTTTCTCACTACGTACTACATATTTTCTCTTCCATGGCCAATGTTTCCTTATTTCTTGCGTTTTTTTATTCTCCAACTGCTTAAATAATATATATATTCAATCCTCACGTTCATTATCTGCTAGTTGAATCTATTTAAATGTGAATTGATTTGAAAAAATCATATAATTTATACTCCATATTTATGGGCCTAATCCAAAGCTTTTGTTTCGTACACATTCATTTTCAAATTGTAAGCTTAATTTTGTTTTTGCTTTTGAAAATGTTATCTTATTTATAAGATTTAACACACAACATTTCTTGTGATAGTTACATTATTGGATTATTATGAAATAGGTCTATTAATTGGACCCTGCGAACCGAGCCTTTAATTGTCCAAACTCAAATACCGTCCGGCCTCATGTCTATAAGCTAGAACTCAAATCTCATCAGGCTTCATATCTATGGGCTCAAACTCGTATCGTAAAATTTTTCAGGGATCAGATTTATACCCGGGCTCATTTCGGATTTGCTCACTCTAGCAAATTTTCCTTAACAAATAAAAAAACTATGCATTCTTTAAATGCAATATATAGACAATTTTATTTATTGCACAAGAATATACAAATTTTATACTCATAATCAATAACATAAAACATTAAGTAAATTTGTTAATTGCCAAGACTCCCATTTTTTCACCATTTATTTTAATTTTTTCGTTTTTTCTTTTTGTTGGATATGTCCCCTTTGACCTGCAGAAACTTTACTTATAATTCATGTATGTGGTGGATTATTTGTAGTAATTAGTATACTTATAACAATAGTACAAATAATTTATAGAAATAATATCTAAGATAATAATACATTCGGACCTTATTCGAGTTGAGAATTGTAAAGCTCAAGCTTGAATCATAGATTAATTGGTTTTATTATAAAGGCTTAAACTCAGCCCGACTCACAATTAATCGGGTTCGAGTCAAATTTAATCCGGCCGAGCTATCGCACTTCGGGTAGACCCGGCTCAATTGATAGTCCTATATAATCATAATCAGACTTCATTTCAAATTATTTGAAAATCATATCTAATATTATTTAACGGACAACTAAAATTTTAACTTTGATTATGTAGATAAAATTATTTATTTAATAAAAGAATAGTGTTTGAAATTTTTGGATGGGAGATGAGATATGTAAAAGTACCTCCAAATTTGGAGAAGATTCCAATTTGAAGTTTTGGGTGAGATGCTCTTATTCACTTTGACGTTGCTCATATTAACTATATTTTGTAGCAATGTTATACGAGTATAAAAATTTATATTTTAACGACATATTAATTGATTTTTGGCAAGTAATATTCATTTTTCGTCAATGTGCATTTATTATATTCCTGTAGTTATATTTATCACACTTAATATTTGTTTGCTGAAAAAAGGTTTACAAAATTAAGAACATATTTACAACTAACTATATCAAAAAATTAAATGTGTTTGTCATTTTACCTATGTAGAAAATAATAGTTGGAAAATAATAGTTAGTCAAGTAATAATAGGTTGGAATAGAATTTAGTCCAAATAAACTGCTAAGGATCTCGTGTACTTATTAATGTGTACCACATAGTGTCCCATCCATAATAAATTAATATGTGTTAAATTAATTAATGTGAAATTGCATAGGATTATTTCCACCCATCTTCATCCAAATCGAATTAATTTATTTTTTTACCCATCTTATTCACCATTTTTATTTCAAATATAATTAAACATGTGTTTCCACTGTTATAACCACAAGTATTGCATTAGATTGTTTTGTTTCAAACCTTAAAGACACAAATCTGAACGAACTTTAAGATTTTACATTCACCAATTTCTTCAAATAGCATCAATTAATTCATGTAGTAAAATTAAAGTCAGAAATGAGGATTTTAATATAAAAAAACTAATTCGCATTCAGATACCCATAAATTCATATTCTAAATTTTTAATCAAGGTGGAGAAATTTTAATTAAAATAATAAGATAGATAATCAATTTGCGGTAAATTACACAATAAGATTTTTGAATGGTCCGACTTAAGATAGAAGTTTCAGGCATCTCTAATTTATGAAAAGATGGATGATGTTTAAAGTTTCCATAGGTATGTGATAAGGCAATTTATTATGGATGGCACAATAAGTGATACAGACTAATTGGACAGTAAAAAAACAATAAAAAAAATCCAACCAAGTTGAGAAGACTTAAAATGGTGGAAGCTATTGAAGTCAAGTCAGTAGCAAACTTCCAGCTAGAACTGAAAGTCAAGTCCATCTTGTCTTGTCCTATCTAGGTGGAAAATCAAATAAAAATTCGATTTTGCTTAGTTCATTATACAAATAAAAAAAATTAAATAAAATTTCTCGTTTGATAAATTTTGAAGCTTTATTCGAGCTTAATTCTATAAATCAAAATTTAAAAAATTATATGTAAAAATATCAAAAACACAACTTGAACACGTTTCTGTAAGAAATCAAAATTAAATTCAAACACAATTTCAGACTCAATACTTAATTCAAAATTAAAATTAAACCCAATTTATTTTCCTTGTTCTCAATAAACCCAATTCAAGTAATTACAGTGTCTTGGAATAGATTTTAGTACAAAGAAACAATATAGAAATATCCAGTTCATCGTGGCCTCGTGAGTGGTCTTATCTAGGCGTAATATCAAATTATATTATTTGATACTCGATTTGAATTTATCCAGTTAATATTTTATATTTAAGAAATGTCAAATAAACACATTTTTTATTTTTTGAAATAAATTTTCCACCTCTCATTTTTCTCAAACTATTCTCTCAAAAGTCAAATAAACAACAATTTTCTAATCTCTAAATAAAACCTATACAAACTCTACTCCAATGTTTTCAAAACCGGACCGGACAGTGAACCGGTGAGCCAACTGGTTAGTGATTTTACTGGTCGAACCGGTCGGACCACTGGTCGAACCGGATGACGTAATAATAATGTAATAAATATATTTAATTTTAAAGTATATGTAATATGCATAAAATTTAAATATTATCATACAATTGACTAAAAATATAAAAAAAAATTATAATATGATAAAATTAAAGCATATAATATTTATCAAACTTATATCATAACGGTAATATGGTACTAATTTGTATGCTCATATAAATATAATATGATTATATTTCTTTTTAAAAATTTAAAAGTGTAAGTTAAAAATACAATAAACTAAGATATTCATAAATTTTAAAATATGGTTATGTATAAAAGTCTAATATTCAAAGTCAAACTTGCATATTATATTGATTTGACTCTTTATCCTAAAAAGAATATTGAAAAGAATATTTTATAGAATAAATTTTAATAAAAAACTATTATTTGAGTATTATTTTTCATTCATAATGTGTGAAATATTAATTTAAGTTAATTATCTAATTTATAAATAAATTTGGCTACAAGTTTTTATAATTTATAAATTTTAATTTGTACTAGAATTTAAAAAAAAATGGTGTATCTCAAATGGTAAGGAAGTCATGTTTCATCCTAGAGGTTAGGTGTTCAAATCCCACCTTGTACAAGAATTTCAAGTTTATTTTTAATATTAAAAAAATCAAAAAAAAAAATAGAACCGGGTTGAACCGGTTCACCGGTTTTGGACCGGTTCAACCCGGTCCAAACTGGTTTTTGGAGATACTGGTTTTAATGGGTAAACCGGACCGGACCGACCTCCGGTTCGTGGTCGAACCGGTCGGACCGGCCGGTCCGGTCCGGTTTTAATAACATTGCTCTACTCTGATTTGACATAAAATAACCTATCCCTTACACAATTTGTCTCACATAACAAACATGATTTGACATAAAGTCTTACACCTACAACCTAACTCTTGCAAAAAAAACTACACATACTTTATTTCTCAAACCGCCCACTCTAAACCCAAACAAACAATAGTACGCAAATCGAAATTATTTCACAAACTTTCACTATTCTCTAAAACTAACTTCCCAAATACCAAACAAACATGCCCTTATATTTTTTATTTGAAATACTAGAGGTTATTATTATTATTTTTTTAAGGAATTGAATGAGTCTGAATTAATTTAAAATAATTACGAAGTTACATATTAATAGGCACAATGAGGTTATAAGATTTTTTTCAAGCAACAAATTTCAGATATTAAAAAAAACTATAATACTTTTTTTTTTTAAATCCAAATATATCAATATTTCATTAAACAGTTTTGGCATGTCCGCATTTTCAACATATACATGTTATGAGGGTTGCAGACTGCATGCCTATTTGGTTAGATATTGGTTTTGAAAAATTGATTTAGGTGGTTACAGTTAAACTCATAAAATCTTATTTAGATTGAGTTTAATTGAATATTAGTTTTTGAAAAAATTGAAACCCCGTTTAAATTGAGTTTGAATGTTGAAGTTTGAAGAGAAAAAGTAAATAGTAAGTATCAAATTAATATCTACTATGTGGAAAAAATAGGTGGAATATATCAAATCATTGTATTTTATAGATCTAAATGGTGAAATACAGTCCCCCCACCTCCACCCTCAAAAGTATTTGGTGATATCAGTTACTCCCCTAAATTATCATTTTGTAACACTTACCCCCATCTATTATAGATTTAAGGTTTTTATTCCATACCCCCGCCCCTTTAATAAATAATACTTTCTTTATTAATTTATCATTAAAAAAATGTCTCTTTATTAATTATGAATACATCAATCCACCAAACAACATTATGTTTCAATATCTTCATTTCTTTTGTTTCATTCCGTTTTCGATCTCAATTTTCTTCTTTATTTTCATCTCATATTTTTCTTTTGTTACGTTAAATCTGTTTTCATTGTTTTCTATTTCAGTTTTTTTTTCCTATCTCAGTTTGTTTCTTTATATTTTCCTTAGTTTTTATTTGGTGGTAATTATCTCGATTATTTTCGGTGCGAATTTTTTTTGTATAATCTTGAATAAGAATTACTCAAAATTTTGTGTAGTTTTTTTAAATCAATATATTATTAATAATACCATACACGAATTTTTTGAGTATAATCTTCAAGGAGAATTACTCAAAATTTTGTGTAGTTTTTTTAAATCAATATATTATTAATAATACAATACAATAAATGCTGCATCTTTATAATTTATTTAAAATATATGGTATATTTTTGTGAACTTTTTAAATATGTAATCTTTTCCATGTTATTATCAAATATTTCAAAAGAAATTCGATTAATTTCCTTGGTACAATTTCAAGTGGTACCCAAACACTATAATCGAACCATATTTCATGAAATTAGTTACTAAATTCAAATACCCGTAATCAGATTTCATTCACATTAGAAAAACAGGTCCTAAGAAGCCCCCCCAATTTTATCTCTTAAATTGATTTTTTAATTTTACTAGATTTTGACTTGTTTAGAGCATCTCTCATCCACTTCCAAATCTCAAAATTGGGAGATTTGGAGGTGAAACCACTCTCCCACCTACCTCCAAATTTGATGAATATGGGGGAGGGAGTAAATAGCAAACACCAAATATGGAGTTTTGAACAGTGATTTGGAAGCTTCTCCAAATCACTAATCACTTTTTTATATCCATTTGTGTCTCAAAATATTCTATTTTTTTCATTTTGTTAATCACTTTTAATTCATCCATATAATTAATCATTTCTATATTCTTTAAATTAATAATAAAAACATGAATGCTTTTTAATAGGTTATAATTTATATTTGTAATAAATATTTATTACATAATTTTCTTATATATAGACCCCAAATTTATTTTCGCCTAGGCTCAAAAATATCTTGGACCGGGCCATTGTGAATCACATTCATATCACATATATTTATTCTACATATTATTCATAATTAAAAAGAATAGGTCAGTCTATTTATGTTAGTCAAGTAATAATAGTGACTTCGAATAGAATTTAGTACAAAAAAACAATACAAAATTTGAGAAGACTTAAAAAGATGCAAGCTATTCAGGTCAAGTCAATAGCAAATTTTCATTCCAAGTCAATTCCATTGTGGGTGGTCCTATCTAGGTGTAAAATCTAATTAAATTATTTGATACTCGATTTGAACTTATTCAACCAATAATTGTTTGAGTTTGGCTTATTATAAAAATCAAACAAATTTAAACAAAATTTTCGTTTTATAACTTTTGAAGCTGTGTTCAAGCTCAACTCGATAAACTAAAATTTGAAAAATCAAATGTAAAAATATCAAAAACACAACTTGAACACCTTTCGTCAAGAATTCAAAACCAAACTCAAATACAATTTCAGACTCAATACTAAATTCATACTGAACTTGAACAATTTGACGTTTGATAATACTCTTCTCGTTTGTGCTCCTAGTTCACCCTATATCATAATACTTAATAAATTTTCAAAATTCTATTTCAAATTTGATTTGGAAGAATTTATTCAATCAAAAATCAATTATATTGCACTTATTTTGTGATTAAAAATTCTTTTATTAACTTATTCAATCACAAAATAAGATTACGGTTTCTGTCAAATGAATTTATAGATTTCAACCAAACATGATCGAAAAGGAAATTGCCCTTTAATTCTCTTGGCATTTCGTTTGGGAACTTTGCTTTTGACATCAAGGTTTAGGGCATGTTTTTTGGCATTTTCCAAGAAAATTTTACGTTTGGGAAATATTAAAACAAACATGTTTTTTATTTTCTGAAATAAATTTTTCATCTTTCAATTTTCTCAAAAATAAATAACAATTTTCTTATCTCTAAACAGAACCTATACAAATTCTACTCTGATTTGACATAAAGTAACATATCTCTTATACACAATTTGTCTTACATAACAAACATGATTTGACATAAAATCTTACACATATTAAACCTACAACATAACTTTTCCAAAAAAACTACACCTACTTTATTTTTCAAACCACCCACTCCAAACTCAAACAAACAACAATACGCAAATCGAGATTATTTCACAATCCTTCACTACTCTCCGAAGCTACTTTCTCAAACACCAAACAAACATGCCCCTTAGATTTTTTATTTGAAATACTGAAAGTTATTGTTATTATTTTTTAATAAATTGAATGCGTCTGAATTAATTTAAAATAATTACGAAAATACCTAGAGCGGCCAGGTGTGAGTACATTCATATCACATATATTTATTCTATATATTATTCATAATTAAAAGAATAGTTCAGTGTATTATGTTAGTGTAATAATAGTTAGTGACTTGGAATCGAATTTAGTACGATCTAAAAAAAAAATACAATTTAGTAAAAAAAAATCGCTAAGGATCTCCTGTCTCATTAGTGTGCGCCACTTAGTATCTTATCCATAATAAATTTATATGTGTCAAATTAATGAATGTGAATTACATAGGATTATTTCCACCCATCTTCTTCATCGTTTTGATCCAAATCCAAGTAATTTATTTTTTACACATCTTATTCGCCATTTCTGTTTCAAAATAATTAAACAGGTGATTTCCATTGTTATAACCACAAGTATTGCGTTAGATTGTTTTGTTTCAAATCTTAAAGACAAATATCTCAATGAACTTTTAGATTTTATATTTACCAATTTCTTCTATAGCAAAATTTTAGTCAGAAAGGGGATTTTAATATAAAAAAACCAATTCGCATTTAGATACTCATGAATTTATATTCTAAATTTTTAATCAAGGAGGAGAATTTTAATTGAAATAATAAGATAGAAATCAATTTGCAGTAAGTTACACAATAAGATTTTTGAATGGTACGACTCAAGATAGAAGTTTCATGCATCTCTAACTTATGATGTTTTAATTGCAACATATGACAAGATGGTTGATGTTTAAAGTTTCCATAGATATGTAATAAGATTATTAGGAAAGAAATGGTGAATGGAATTGGAGATGAAGACAGTGGGTTAGTTTAAAAATAAAGATAATGTATAATGCACATTAAATATACTTGACAAGTGACAATTTATTATGACAGTAAGTGGTAGACACTAATTGAATAGAAGATCCTTTGCTTATTTCTTTTTCTTCTTTTTTATTAAGCTTATCGATTTTAACTAATAGGTGATTGGCTGCAAAAGGGTTTTTTTTTAGTGAACGTATCACAGCTGACTCCTAATTTTTGATTTTTTTTTGTCAAGACGAAGAAAGAAATTCGATTTTCTCGCCTATTTACTACGGCGACGAACAATCAAAAAAAAAAAAAAAAAAAAAAAGAAAAAGATCCAACCAAGTTGAGAAGACTTAAAATGGAGCAAGCTATTGAAGTCAAGTCCATGTCGGGTGGTCCTATCTAGGCGGAAAATCAAATAAAACTTTTAGATATTTTGTTTGAACTTGTCCGATAAAAAATCTCTTTAGCTCGATTAATTATACAAATAAAAAAACTTATAAAATTTCTCGTTTGATAAATTTTGAAACTTTGTTAGAGCTCAACTCAATAAACTAAAATTTGAAAAACCATATACAAAAATATCAAAAACACAACTTGGACACGTTTTGGTAAGAAATCAAAACTAAACTCAAACACAATTCAAACTCAATACTTAATTCAAACCAAACTAGAACAATGTGAAGTTTGATATTACACTTCTCTTTACGCTCCTAGATCTACCTATTTCAAAATTCTCTTACTATCTTATTAAATAAGTTTACGGTATTTGTCAAATAAATATATAGAATTCAACCAAACCCGATCCGAGAAGAAAATTACCCTAATTATATGAAATATACAGTTGATCCTTAAAAAAAAAAAAGGAATTCTCTTGGCATTTCGTATGGGAACTTTGCTTTTGACATCATGGTTTAGATTTTTTATTTGAAATACTGGAAGTTATTATTATTAATTTTTTTGTATGAATTGAATGTGTCCGAATTAATTAAAATTTATTATGAAGTTACATATTAATAGGCATAATGAGGTTCTAAGATTTTTCTTTTGGTTGAAGCAAACGAATTTGAGATATAAAAAAAGACTACAATACTTTTTTTATCCTATTATATCAATATTTCATTAAACAATTTTAGCATGTCCGCATAACAGCTAATTATGAGGGTTGCTTGTGTCTATTTGGTTAGATTTTGATTTTAAAAAAATTGATATAGGCGGTTACAATGAAGCTTTTAAAATCTCATACATTGAGTTTGATTGAATTTTAATTTTTGAAAAAATTGAAACCTCATTTTGAATGTTGAAATTTAAAGATAAAAAGTAAATAGTAAGTATCAAATCAATGTCTTTTATTAAAAAAAAAAAAATATATAGAATATATCAAATCATTTGTATTTTATAAATTTAGAGTATATTATACTTAAATATATATATTGAAACATGGGTTCACTAATACACATAATATTAGTCAGACTTTTCAAAGGATTTCCGATCAGTTTCAAGGCCATTTGAAAGTGGGCCAGTTTCACGGTAATTTTTTTCTTTATATTTTTTTTAATTTTCATTTGGTGGTAATTATCTCGATTATTTTCGGTACGAATTTTTTGAGTGTAATCTTGGAGGAGAATTACTCAAAATTTTGAATTATAATTTGTAACAAAAATTAAGGAGATATTTATCACCAAATCAAACTTAAGACAAATTGTATAGAAAAAAATTCGAGACATAAATGAAGAAAAAAATAAAACAAAAAATAAAGAAAACAAATTGAAAAGGGAAAAAAAGAAAAACTTTGATGAAAATGAAGATAAAATCGAGACCAGAAAACCGAAGGTAACAGAAGGCATGAAGAAATTGAAACATATTATTATTTGGTGAATTGATGAATTCTTAATTGATAAACTTTTTTTTTTATAAATTAATAAGGAAACAATTTATTTGGTATACAAGGGGAGGGATAGTAATGAAATAAAATGTTCAACATTATAAATTACAAATAATACTTTAGGGGATAATTGATACGACCATACTTTAAATATGTATATTGAAACATGAGTTCACTAAAATACACATAATCATAATCATAAACGGGCCAAAAACTTATCAAATTGGCCCATTTGGAAGTGGGCCAGTGGTACCTTTATGATATGTGGTCTCTAATATTCAAAGACTCGGCCATCTATTTATTTTCTCAGCACTTAATAAAGCCAATTCATTTTGCTAGTTCTCAATAAACCAAGTTCAAGTCTCTTCTAAATTTCCCAAAGTTCACATAAAATGGGAAAATTGGCTACATCAAATTTGATTTTATTGGGGGCACTTTACCTCATGATCACACAAATATGGTTCATTTCTTCTTTCAACATGTCCACCGACGAATCCTCTCTTCTAGCCCTCAAAGCTCAAATAACTCATGACCCAAACAATATTATGGTTAACAGCTGGACAAAAGGAAGCTCTTTTTGTACTTGGATTGGAGTCACCTGCAGTCGAAGGCGCCCTAGAGTCACGGGTTTGAATCTTTTCAATATGGGTTTACAAGGCACAATCGCAAATGAAATCGGCAACCTCTCTTTTCTAAAACACTTAAACATGAGTAACAATAGCTTCATCGGCCAAATACCTTATGAAATCGGACACCTTCGAAGACTCCGTAAACTAAGCATTAGGTATAATCAACTTAATGGTCAAATACCATTGAGTTTTGGATTATTAACCAATCTTGAAATATTGTCTTTTCCGGGAAATAATCTGATTGGGACTATTCCACGGAGCATATTCAAACTTTCTTCTTTGCTAATAATTAATCTTTTTGAAAATCAGCTCTCTGGTACTCTTCCCCCAAGCATTTGCTATCATTTACCAAAGCTGAAAACTTTAGACCTTTCGGTTAATCAATTAAGTGGTAATATTCCGCCAAGTTTAACCAGTTGTGCGGAGCTAAATGTAATTGATTTGAGTTCCAACTATTTCACTGGAAACATTCCAACGCAGATTGGGAAATTGTCACAGCTCCAGTTTCTTTCTTTAAGACAAAATAATTTGACAGGTAAAATTTCATGATCCCAATTGTCCATAATCAATGAATTATTATTACATGTGGATACCTCTTGAATGGGAAAATTGCTTTTTTAGTATCATATGATAGACCTACTTGTAATTTTGGTAATGTTGAGTACTAAAATGCAAATTTGGCAGGTATCATAGGATAGGTTTTCATTGCAACTTTGGTACCAAACCCAATTTTTTTCCAAAGTTAATGATAATTTACCCCATATGAAATGCATAATATTCAATTTACCCCCTTTTGGTTTAAAAAAAAGAAAAAAAAAACCATTATACCTCCTGAAATTTTGTAGAAGTTTTACATCGCCTCCTTGATATTTTTATAGGTGGCCCTTTATCCACTTTTATTATGATAATGTGGCATTTTACACCTTGTATTATGATAAATGTGGCATATTATCCTTCCTAAGTTATAAAATAGTTTGCATTCCTACTCTCAATTTCGACAGGGAGTTACACTCTCCGGCTGAAGGGGTACATTGCTTCATTAAAAAAATTAGAGGGGGTAAATTAAACATTTTCCAAATTATAGAGGGGTAAAGGGAACATTATGCATTTCATAAGAGGTAAATTGCCATTACCTTTGAAAAAAAAAATTGGGTTTGATACCAAATATGTAATGAGAACCTATCCTATGATACCATATATGCATTTTCGTATTCAATAATACCAAAAGTGCAAGTTAACCTATCATATGGTATCAAAAAAGCAATTTTCCCGAATTCTTTATTAGAAAGTTTACCAAACTTATCCTAATTCACTCACATAACAACTCTGAGTTGAATAGTCTATATTTTACCCATATAGTCTATTTTGATTGTAGTGGTTACGCTCTTTTTTGGATTTTGGTTTAAGATTTAAAGGGTTTGTTTGTTTGTTTGAATTTTTTAGAGTGTTTTTTAGAGATTTTGAAGATGTTCTAGATTGTCATGTGATTGAAAATAATTATTTGTTTGAGTTTCTAGAAATGACATTAATAATATGTATATTTAATTTTTAGAATATTGGTAGATTTTTTAAAAGGTTACCGGAAAAAGAGAAATATATTGGCAAATGGGTTCTCTATCTGCTTTCTCTTTTATTTATTTATTTATTTTTTATTCAAAGGGTTCTCTGTTTATGGCTGATTTTTCCTGTGTTTAATTTTTGGGATGATATATTAAGGAGGGGCAATGGATCAACCTTTGGGGAAATAATCTGAATAGGATAGGTTTTCATTGCAACTTTGAAACCAAACCCAAATTTTCTCCTAAAGTTAATGATAATTTACCCCCCTATGATATGCAATATTCAATTTACCCCCTTGTGATTTAAAAGAAAAGCATTTTACCCCCTGAAATTTTGTAAAAGTTTTACATCGCCTCCCTGATATTTTTATAGGCGGCCCTTTATCCATTTTTTATTATGATAATGTGGCATTTTACACATTGTGTTATGATAAATGTGGCAATTTATCCCTCCTAAGTTATAAAATAGTTTGCATTCCTACTCTCAATTTCGACAAGAGAGTTACACTCTCCGACTGAAGGGGTAAATGCTTCATTAAAAATTTTAGAGGGAGTAAATTGATTTTTTTTCCAAATTATAGAGGGGTATAGTGAACATTATGCATTTCATAATAGGTAAATTGCCATTACCTTTGGAGAAAAATTGGGTTTGATACCTAAATTATAATGAAAACCTATCATATGATGCCATCTATATATTTTCTTATCCAATGATATATATCAAAAGTGCAAGTTAGTCTATCCTATGATACCAAAAAAGCAATTTTCCCGAATGTCTTATTAGAAAGTTTACCAAACCTACCCTAATTCACTCGCATAACAATTGTGAGCTGAGTAGGCTATATTTTACCCATATAGCATATTTTGATTGTAGTGGTTAAGCTCTTTTTGGGATTTTGGTTTGAGATTTAAAGGGTTTGTTTGGATTTTTTAGAGTGTTTTTAGAGATTTTGAAGATGTTCTAGATTGTCTTGTGATTGAAAATAGTTGTTTGTTTGAGTTTCTCACAATAAAATAAATAATATATATATTTAATTTTTAGAATATTGGTAGATTTTTTAAAAGATTACTTAAAGAAGAGAAATATATTGGTAAAATGGCTCTCTATCTTTTTTGGTCTCTTTCTCTTTTTATTTTTTTGGGATTCAAAGAGTTCTCTGCTTGTGGCTGATTTTTCCTGTATTTAATTTTTGGGATGATATATTAAGGAGTGGCAATGGATCAACCAAACTAAATTGGATTGGATCCTTGCTATTCATACCTCAAATGGATCGATCCTAAGTGGATCCAATATTAATACTTATTAGAAGCTAATTTAAGAGAGATCTAATTCATTATCTTCATTTTTGTCTTTCAATACTCAAATTAGGTGACACATGTTAACTATATGCCTGATTATTTCTGAGTTAATTTTTGTTTTGTTCGTCCAATAGATATGATTTCATACGCATAAATTGGAAAAAAGAAAGAGCATAAATGATATATAACCATTTTTATTTTCTCACACACACATATATATATATCATATCGTAATAATAAACATTAACTATATAGACACATTACTTATATTCTTGTTGTTTTAAAATATTCCAGATATAATTTGACACTACCTTATTTTAATTAATAGATTTGACCTTTTATATTCTTTATAGGTTCTATTCCTATCTCAATCACCAATATGTCAAATTTGGACACATTCGACATGGCTGATAATAATTTTCATGGGGAAATTCCATCAGAAATGGGACGTCTATCCAACTTAACATGGTTAAACCTTTGGGGAAATAATCTGAATGGGACTATTCCTTGGAGCATATTCAACCTTTCTTCTTTGCAAGAAATTTATCTTGACAAAAACCAGCTCTCTGGTACTCTTCCCCTAAGCATTTGCCATCATTTACCAAAGCTGAAAACTTTATCCCTTTGGGGAAATCAATTAAGTGGAAATATTCCGCCAAGTTTAACCACATGTGCGGAGCTGAATGTAATTGATTTGAGTTCCAACTCTTTCACTGGAAACATTCCAACGCAGATTGGGAACTTATCACAGCTCCAGTTTCTTTCTTTAGGAAAAAATAATTTGACAGGTAAAATTTCATGATCCCAATTATCCATAATCAATGAATTATTACACGTTGATATCTCTTGAATGGGAAATTGCTTTTTTGGTATCATAGGGTAGACCAACTAGCAATTTGGTTACCAGTGGATACCGAAATACAATTTTAGTACCATTGGATAGGTTTTCATTGCAACTTTGGTATCAATCCCATTTTTTTTCCCAAAGTTAATGATAATTTACCCGCTATGAAATTCATAATATTCAATTTACCCTCTCGTGGTTTAAAAAAAAAGCATTTTACCCCCAAAATTTTGTAGAAGTTTTACATCGCCTCCCTGATATTTTTATAGCGGGCCATTTATCCACTCTTATTATAAGAATGTGGCATTTTACCCTTTGTGTTAGGATAAATGTGGCAATTTTTCCCTCCTAAGTTTGCATGCCTACTCTCAATTTCGGCAAGGAAGTTACACTCTCCGCCTGAAGGGGGTAAATTGCTTCATTAAAAATTTTATTGGGGGTAAATTGATTTTTTTCCAAATTATAGAGGGGTAAAGTGAACATTAGGTATTTCATAAGAGGTAAATTGCCATTCTCTTTGGAAAAAAATTGGGTTTGGTATCAAAATTATAATGAAAACCTATCATATGATATCATGTATACATTTTCGCATCCAATGGTACCAAAAGTGCAAGTTAGTCTATCCTTATAGTACCAATAAAGCAATTATCCACTCTTATTATAAGAATGTGGCATTTTATCCATTGTGTTAAGATAAATGTGGCAATTTATCCCGCCTAAGTTATAAAATAGTATGCATGCCTACTCTCAATTTCGGTAAGGGAATTACACTTTCCGGCTGAAGGGGGTAAATTAATTCATTAAAATTTTTACTGGAGGTAAATTGAGTTTTTTTCCAAATTATAGAGGGGTAAAGTGAACATTAGGTATTTCATAAGAGGTAAATTGCCATTCTCTTTGGAGAAAAATTGGGTTTGGTATCAAAATTGTAATGAAAACCTATCCTATGATATCATGTATACATTTTCGCAACCAATGGTACCAAAAGTGCAAGTTAGTCTATCCTTATGGTACCAATAAAGCAATTTTCTTGAATGTTTTATTAGAAAGTTTACCAAACTCATCCTAATTCACTCACATAATAACAACTGTGAGTTGAGTAGTCTATATTTTACCCATATAGCCTATTTTGATTGTACTGGTTACGCTCTATTTTGGATTTTGGTTTGAGATATTTTGAAGATGTTCTAGATTGTCAAGTGATTGAAAATAATTATTTGTTTAAGTTTCTAGAAATGACATTAATAATATATATATTTAAGTTTTATGATATTGGTAGATTTTTTAAAAGTTTATGGGAAGAAGAGAAATATATTGGGATTCAATGGTTTCTCTGCTTATGGCTGATTTTTCATGTATTTAATTTTTGGGATGATATATTAAGAAGTGGCAATGGATCAACCAAACTGAATTTGGATTTGATATTCCTTGTTATTCATACATCAAATGGATCGGATCTTAAGTGGTTCCAATATTATTACTTATTAGAAGCTAATTTAAGAGAGACGTGATTTAGTATCTTCATTTTGGCCTTTCAACGTGCTGTAGTAGGAGTTTAGAGACTGAATTTTAATACTCAAATTAGGTGACACATGTTAACTATATGCTTGATTATACTTCTTGAGTAAATTTTGGCTAGTTCGTCCAATAGAAATGATTTCATACGCATAAATTGGGAAAAAACATAAATGATATAAATGATATATATATATATATATATATATATATATATATATATATATATATATCGTAATAGTAAACATTAATTATATAGACACATTACATCTATTCTTTTAGGTTTAAAATTTTGTTAACTAAGATCATGAAGTCATAAAAAGAAATATGAAGTCCATGAAAGATATTTTAAATAAATTTTGACACTTCCTTATTATTATTGATAGATTTGACCTATGATATTCTTTATAGGTACTATTCCTATCTCAGTTACTAATATGTCAAATTTGGAGACATTAGACTTGACTTTGAATAGTTTTCATGGGAAAGTTCCTTTAGAAATGGGACGTCTATCCAGCTTAACATGGTTAAGCCTTTGGGGAAATATGTTAGATGGGGACGTACCACAATCCATTTTCAATCTCTCTAAACTGGAATTACTTGTACTTTCAAAAAATGAACTATCTGGCAATATTCCATTCTCCATTGGCAAAGGGCTTCCACATCTTTCAAAATTATCTCTTTCCAACAATCAATTTAGTGGGAAGATTCCTGAATCCATCTCAAATCTCTCAAAACTCAGTTACCTTTATCTTGAACACAACTTGTTAAGCGGACACATACCAATTACTCTTGGGAACTTACAAGAACTCCAAGTTCTATTGTTGCATGAAAATCAATTCACAAATGATCTATCAACACCTGAACAAGATTTTCTCACTCCCTTGACAAACTGTAATATGAGTAGCTGCAACTTGTGGTGGTTAGGACTTGAAGATAATTTCTTGAATGGAGTAATTCCAGAGAGTTTGGGGAAGTTAACGAGCTTGCAAGACTTAGAAATCGGATACAATAAGCTCCAGGGCTCCATTCCCCTTAGCTTTTGTGATCTTAAAAATTTGTATTCTCTAATTCTAAGGGGAAATAAGTTGTATGGGAAGGTACCAAGATGTTTAGGAGACCTTACTTTTTTGCGAAAAATATATTTGGAGGACAACGCTTTCAATTCCATTCCAACAAACTTCTGGTCCAATGAATTCATTCAAAAGATATATTTGGATAACAATTTGTTTGACGGTCCCATGCCTCCAGAAATTGGTAATATGAAGAGTGCGATGGAGATAAGTTTATCTAAGAACCAATTTTCTGGCGGCATTCCAAGTTCTATAGAGCAACTTCAGTTTCTAACTTATCTCGATTTATCAAATAACAAGTTAGATGGCCAAATAACTCAGTCTTTTGAATCCTTGAAGGAATTGGAACATTTAGACATATCTCACAACAATATCTCTGGTTCAATTCCCCCATCATTTGAGAGCCTTAGATATCTTAGGTATTTCAATGTTTCGTTCAATAAGCTTATTGGGGAAATTCCAGATGGTGGTCCATTCAAAAACTTCACAGCAGATTTTTTCATACATAACAAAGGCTTGTGTGGAGCTTCTCGATTCAAAGTTGAGGAATGTAAAAATAATGAGCACAAGGCATTAGTAAACTACAGAGTTTTAAGATATACACTTCCATCAATAGTCATAGTAATTATTACAATCACTATTGTAATCATATTTACGAGGCATCAAGGGGCAACATCATCATTTTCACCATTGTTGAATACAGCTCTTCGCTTAGCATATAAAAGGATCTCATATTTTGATATCGTTCGTGCCACAAGCAACTTTGATGAGGAAAATTTGATAGGGAAAGGTAGCCTTGCCATGGTTTATAAGGGGGTGTTTTCTGAAGAGATGATTGCTGCTGTTAAGGTTTTCAATTTAGATGTCCAAAGTGCATTTAAGAGTTTTGACACCGAGTGCCAGATAATGCGAAGTATTCGTCACAAAAATATCGTGAAGGTTATCACTGGTTGCTCTAACTTCGACTTTAAGGCTTTGGTGATGGAATATATGCCTAATGGAAATCTTGAAAAGTGGCTCCACTCTCCCAATTCCCATTCAAATATTGGTCAAAGATTAGGAATAATGATAGATGTAGCATCTGCACTAGAGTACCTACATCAAGGTTGTTCATCTCCTATTGTCCATTGTGACATAAAACCCAACAACATCCTCTTAGACGAAGAGATGATTGCACGCGTAAGCGACTTTGGCATTTCCAAGCTATTGATGGAAGACCAGAAGACGCTTCAAACCAGGACATTGGGTACCATCGGGTACATGGCACCAGGTAAGTTATTCACTCTAGTTATATCAATAAACAAGTATAGTTTTAGTGAATACAATGTAAGCGTCTCAATTTTGCTCTTTTAACTTTCCAATTTTGTAGAGTACGGATCAGCAGGATTAGTCACGACAATGGTGGATACTTATAGCTTTGGGATTTTGTTGATGGAAGTGTTTACAAGGAAAAGCCCAACAAATGAGATGTTTTTTGGAGAGTTAACTATGAGAAGATGGCTCTCTGAATCATTTCCCAATTATATAATGCAAGTAATTGATGCTGAGCTATTGAAAGAAGACGAAAGAACCATCAGTCTTACACATCGGAAGAGTTTGACATCTATTATGGGACTAGCTCTAGAATGCACTGCAAATGTACCTGAGGAGAGACTTGATATGAAAGATGTTCTAAAGAGGCTTAAAGTTATCAAAACTGAACTTACAAAGGGACGAGGTCATAACTAATGGCAACTAAAAAATAAAAAATGTAGAATTTTTTTTTTTTTCTTTTTTTGTAAACACGATTTTTCTATTCTTCTTATTTTATGTATGATAATTTTAAGTTGCACTGGCCATCTTTGGTTCCTATATGCCACACTTAATAATGTTTTCTTAATTCTTAAAATCAACTCATGATTTGACATTATAATATTGATACCAAAAGTACATTGGAAACTCAACTTGGTCGCATTCAACTAGGTTCATAATTATCATGAGATTTTTTTTCATGTTAACTCTCTGTGAAATGTATAATTGGCAATTTACTTTCATGTGAAATAAAAATAGGTAATTTAACTCCCTATAAAATAAAATAATGAGAAATTTACCTCTTTTTGATATAAAAATAGGCAATTTACTTCCTTGTGAAATAAAATAATGAGCAATATCTAGTTTTAAATCGATTTCTTCTTTTATAAAAATTCAGGGAGGTATTTTGTCCTTTTTCTTGTAACAGGGAGTTAAATAGCCTATTTAGGATATCACAGAGAGATATTTTGCCCTTTTATATATCACAGGGAGTTAAACTACCTATCTAAAATAACACAGGGAATTAATTTGCTATTAACTCTTAAAATGATGTTATACTACTAATTTGTCCCTCCCCTGACAGTGATATGAACAAATCAGAGGATCTATTAAAAATTTGATTTGCTTTATTCACACATGTGAATAGATTATTGTATAGGAAAATTGCTTTTTTGGTACCATAGGATAGGCTGACTTGCACTTTTGGTACCATTGGATATAAAAATGTAAATTTGATATCATAGGATAGGTTTTCATTGCAATTTTGGTACCAAACCCAATTTTTCTACAAAGTTAATGGTAATTTACCCCCTTCTAAATGCATAATGTTCAATTCAATCCCTAGTGGTTTAAAAAAAAGCATTTTACCCCTTGAAATTTTGTAAAAATTTCACATCACCTCCCTGATATTTTTATAGGCAGCACTTAATCCACTTTTATTATGATAATGTGATTTTTTACCCATTGTGTTATGATAAATGTGGCAATTTACCCCCCTATGTTAAATAAAATAGTTTGAATGCATACTCTCAATTTCGACAAGTGAGTTACAATCTCCGGCTGAAGGGGGGTAAATTGCTTCATTAAAATTTTACAGGGGGTAAATTGATTTTTTTTTAAATTATAGAGGGATAAATTGACCATTATGCATTTCATAGAGGGTAAATTGCTATTAACTTTGTAGAAAAATTGGGTTTGGTACCAAAATTACAATGAAAACATATCCTGTGGTACCAAATTTGCATTTTCGTATCCAATGGTACCAAAAGTGCAAGTCAGCCTATCCTATGGTACCAAAAAAGCAATTTTCCCATTATTGTATATTAAAGCAAACAACTAAATAAGCAGCTCAAGATAACAACTCGATAATTAATGAAAGATTTGCTCCACACAATTCAAGTTTTTTTTCGATTTATGAAATATGAGGGATCTACAGATAATCATAAACACTGGTAAAATATTGAGTGAATTTTAAAATGGCCTTTTGAAAAGTTAAATTTGGAAAATTGACATTCACCAAAATCTGGTCTGACATCTTATTTTTTCAATTTGCATTTTAGTACCCTTTAATTCTAATTACGGTTCGTTACTTGGCTCTGATACCAAAAATTGGTCAGAGGCAGCGGATATTTGTTCTTGGAGATTATTACATAATATGCATTAATATCTCGCTTCTTTTATTCTTTTTTCTATAATTTCTTTATTTATTTTATACATTTTAGTACTAATAAATGTTGTTTTTAAATATTCTAATATTTCTTTGTAATATTTAATTAAATTTATATTTATTTGCACTATTTTCAAGATTATTTTTCATAATTTTTCTTTTTAAAATTTGTTTAAATCTGATACTTCTTTTCCCAATCTTGTATATTCACTTTCTTCTTTCATAGACTTTTAAGTTTTTCTAGTAGTATTGTTTTACATAAGATTGTCTGATTCAGACTAATTTTCTAATTTGATTACTAGTTTCTCCTAATGTTATTTCTCTCATAGGAATTTACTTATTTGAGCTATCTATTCCTTCAAACAATTTGTCTAAATAAATTGATTCCTAATCTAAAAAATATATACTATGACGACTGTTTGTTAATGCATATTCAACCATATATGTTAAACTAAAAGGTTGATCTCCTTCTTCCATTAATTCTTTTCGAACAAATTTATATCCTACATAAATGCTATTATCTAAATTCTTTGTTGATAATGAAATTGCATATTTATATCCGAAATTAAATTTTAAAGTTTTACAAGCCAAATTTCTCATTGTTATTCCTAGGCTGAATCTTTAGTTTCTTTAATTTATCGGTTATAATCAATTAAAGCTATTGGTGAATCAATTCCTCCTTTAAAAGTAAATTTAATTAATACTTGTATAGTAGCAATCTGTATGTATCCAATTTTGTCTATATCTTTTTTATTACGATTTTTTTTGTATTCTAAATGCTATTTGTTCACTGTTTATTAAGGGAATTTCAATAGTTCCTCAAGTACTCTTTATATCCAAAGGTATCTCTTAGGTAAATAATCTGTAATAAGTAATATTATTTCTTTTTAATCTTCCAAATATTGATTTATTAAAATGTTGTCCTTCTTTAAAATTTAATTTTACTTTTTTAGGCTTTTCTATTTTATGTTCAATAGTTGATTGGGCTGAATAAGTTCAGGATATTTCTTCATGTTATAATATATGTATATGTTCGTCCATTTTTCAGCCAATAGAGCTAGAAAAGAATTTTTTGAGCCGCTTATGGTTACGTGGCCTGGGAGTTTTTTCTCATTGGATCAATTATGAGTTTTTCTCTAATGAATAAGTTGTGTGTGTAAAATTAGGTAATTAATAACTCATAGTTTGTAATGTGATGTGATGTTTGTCAATTTTTTTTTTTTTTTTTTGGTCAAATAATCCCTTAATATTTTGTATTTTTTAAAATATTTTGATACAATGACAAAAAAATAAGATAAAATAATGCATGAACTCGAAATTGAGAATATAAATATCTTAAAAAATAAGAATCATTTAATTTGTAATCAAAAATTTTAATTGAATATAAATAGTTATTATTGAGTTCGTGTTAAAAGAATTAACATTTTCTTTTGAAAAAGTAAAATATATAAATATGTAATCAATAAAAAAAAACTTATTTTCAGTTATGTTATGAGATCTACTACAACATCAAAATGTTTGTTCCCTAAATGTTGGGCTTTTGGCACTTTGTACCCTAAAATTATAGAATTTTGACACTTTACACCCTAACTTAAAAGATTTGGCACTTTGCACCGTGAAAATACAATTTAGTTGGTAGTTTGCACCTTAGTGTGTGTTTTGAAGAAAAAATTAATTGATTGAAGAGTATAATAGTCATTTTCGAATATTTTTGGCACTTTAAACTCTAAAAGTATAAATTTTGATACTTTAAGCTCTGAAATATAGAATATTGACACTTTGCACCCAAAAAATATAATTTCTGGCATTTCAACCCCGACTCAATTTAATAATCTAAATTATGTATATAGCATGCAATATAATAGTATGTTAGATATGAAATAGTGTATTTTAGAAATAAAGTAAATAATCTTGAGGATACTTGAAAATAAAATGAAGGCAATGTCTTTTTTTTTTAATCTAAATTTTACAGAGAGAAAATGTTAAAATAAGTTAGGGGAAAATTGCTTTTTTGGTACCATAGGATAGGCTGACTTGCACTTTTGGTACCATTGGATATGAAAATGCAAATTTGGTACCATAGGATAGGTTTTCATTGCAATTTTGGTACCAAACCCAAATTTTTCTACAAAGTTGTTGGATAAAGATGAAGGCACTAAAGACAATTTGTTAAGGGAGGTTTTGAAGATTTCCAAAACTTCAAGATTTGCTAAGTATGGGTTAGCTGATGATCCCTTTGAAGAAATTTTGACTAAGTAATGAAGACATCAGAAGAGTCAAATTTCAAGGTCCAAGACTTCTGATCTGCTGAAGGAAAGATATCAGACTGATGAAGATCAGCCGACTCAAATCAGATTTGTTCAAGTTTGAGATCAGCTTAGTTCGCCATCAGACTCGCACTTCCGACAGCCAAGTGGAAAGGATCATAAAGTCTTCCCAACGGTAATAAATGCCCTGGAAGTAATAAATGCTGAAGTACAAGGATATTTAAGACAAATGATTGAAGAAATGCTTCGCATCAGCTGGGTGCATTTAATGCTGCCTGCAGAATAGTACTGTTGACAGTACGGACAGACTGCAAAAGAGCCGTTCGCGGACTTTAAGGACCAGTACTCGAGGAATTTGAATCTTGTCTTTCTTCAACGGACATCTTTCAAACCTCAAGTATAAATAGCTGAAAGAGACGAAGAGATTGCAAGCAACACACTTTCTGAGAGAATTCTTTAAGCCGAACTCTTAAGTCTCAAGAACAGCTCACTCATCAGCTTAGTCATTTGTTGACGAAAAGCGAAGTTGAAGAACAAAGCTAAACACATCTTCTGAGTGAATTTGTATTACAGAGTGTTGTGAGAAGTAGATATCCATCTAAGTGAGAGATATTACTTCATAGAGTAGGATTTCTTAGTGATTTCTTACTGCGAACTTACGGCCTGTTCATTTGTTGTAAGGCGTAAGCAGAGTATACTGATTACTGTGTGTTTTTAGTATAACCCAAGATCTTTGTGACTTGGACGAGTGGATTAAAGGATATTCACATCCATATAACCACTATAAAAATTACTTGTGTTTTTACCTTGTTTTTAAACCTGCAAATTCTCTGATTGCATAAAAACACATTAAGTTAACTGTTTGAAAAGATATTAAAAGGAGTTTATAAAACTAGGGAAACATCTTTCAAACTGCTGAGATTACTTGTGAAAAACACTTTGAAAAATCCGCTGCAAGTACTCTAAGTATTGAAACTGATTTTAACAAAATCAGCTAAGTAACAATCAGACGAGTGGTCAACAAAACTGTTCAAAGATTTGCTCGCGAACAGAATTGTAACTTACCCATCTGATCATCTTAGTCTGTTCAGTTAGAGAAAAGTTTTAAAGTTCAAATTTGGAAGAAAATTTTTAAAGAGGTTTATTCAACCCCCCCCCCCCCTCTAAACCTCTTCTGACCACTTGGGACCAACAAGTGGTATCAGAGCGGGTGGTTCATTTGAATCAGCTGCCTGATCAACGAGCTTGATCCGAGTGTTTTTCAAAGGTTTTAAAACTTTTTCAAAAGAGCATATTTTTGAAAAATCAAAACTTTTTTGAAAAATGGACTGTATCAGCCATGTTCCCCACATTGCTGGTATGTCTTTTGAGGACTGGAAGATCAGAATTGAGATCTTCTTAGCTGCCTATAATGATAACATGTACACATGTATCATAAAAGGTCCATTCAAATTCACCAAGACCATTATAGTTGATGAAGCTGAACTGGTGGTGGAAAAAGACTTAACAGAGATGACAGCCGAAGAGATAAAGTTCTGGATAAAGTTGGCCGTTTCATCATGACCAAAGCCCTGGACAATGATCGGTTTGATAAAGTCAAACATTGCAAAACTGCAAAGGAAATGTGGAATAAGGTTCGTGACATGAGCGAAGGAAACGACGCCATAACATGCACGCAAGAAAAATTGACAATGATCATATACAAAGTGAATTGACAGCAAAATTGACATGAGCGAAGGAAACGACGCCATCAAAGAGCATCATCTCAGTGTTGCCTTGGAAAAGCTGGACAACTTCAAGATGAAATCTGGAGAGACCATTGATCAGATGGATACCAGGTTTACCAGAACATTGAATGAAGTTCTAAAGCTGGGAAAGACCTTCACTGACAAGGAGATCACCGTCAGAGTTCTGAAGGCTCTGCCTCCCAAGTTCAACATGAAGGTGACAGCAATGGAAGAGTCAAGAGATCTGGGAAAGATTTCTCTTACAGAGTTGTTCTCCGTACTCAAGGCGTATGAGTATAAACTGCTAAGAATGGGTGTTGAAGAAACCTCAACTTCAAGTCCCACAGCTGCACTCGTTGCTGCTGAAAATCCTAGAAGGCCAGCTCACAAAAGCAAAGACGTGGACTCATCTGATGAAGCCACAATACTCAACAAAAAGGAGTACACTGCTGGAGACGTTGCATTGCTGATGAATAACTTCAAAAAGTTCTACAGACGAAAAATGAAGAACAAATATAACAATGCTTCTACTTTTAACCCTACTTCTTCTTCTCAGGATAAGGATTCTTATAAATCTAAGATGATGTGCTATAATTGCAGGAAATTGGGCCATTTCATTAGAGACTGCCCATATCCTAAAGCTGAGAAGTATACTGAAGAAGAAAAGAAAATCAGAAAAGAAAGAATGCATCAGAAAGCTAAGGCGATGGTAGCAGAAGCAGAAAAGCCAGCTGCCGTTTACTCATCTGATTCAGATTCTGACACTTCTGATGAAGAGTCTTCTGATGAAGAGAGCCCTGCCCTTCTCTGCCTGATGGCTAAGGAATCTGATGATTCTGAGGATAGTGAGGTAACTCCTCTTGAGAATGAGCTTTTTAGTTCATTTGAACAAATGATGCTTAACAATACTTCTATTGTTGAAGCATATAAAAAGCTTAAGGAAGAGATGATATTGCTAAAGGAGCAAAACAGTTCACTGAAACTCTCAGCTGAAAGGCCTAGAGAATCAGCTGAATATAAACAGCTTGAGCAAGAACATGAATCTCTGAAAGCTGAATGTGAAGTTCTTAAAGGAAAAATCATGGAGCTTGAGAAAGTCATTGAGTCTCATGAGAAGTCATCTGTTGCATCCACTCACATGTCTAGTAAACAGAAGATACCTTTAGATCAGGATAAGCAAGAATTGAATCATACTGAGAAATTTATATCTGCTGACAATAGTAAGGTCATCATGTATGTTCAAACTGCTAGACCTGCTTCACCTGAGAAAGTATTAAAGAAGACGAAAACTCCTAAGGCTAAAAAGAGCAAAGAGCCTAGTGTAGGAAAACAGACTAGTAAGCCTAAACAGAAGAGTCCTATGAAGTCCTCTGATAAGGCTAAAACTAATCAGACTAGTGATAAAACTAAGTCGTCTGTTAATGAGCAAGCAAGTAGTAAACCAAAGAAGCATAAGAATAAGAAAAATCAAAATGCTTGGTATGGAAATGAGTCTTATTATGTGCAACCTGCTGCATATCATCCTATGTATCATGCACCTCAATTTCCTACTTACTATGCACCATATCCTGCTCATCCAATGCATGCATATCCTCATTACCATGCATCTTACTCTGCATTTGAACATTATCCTTATCATGCTGATCATCAACAATATGACAAATCTGATGAACGTGGTAAAGGCAAAGCTGTTCATACTCCTGTTGAAACTCAGAAACCTAAGAAGCCTAAGACTTCATCATCTTGGGTTGTCAAAGGTGAAACTAATCCTTCAGGACCCTCTCAATAAGGGTACCTAAAACAATTTTATTTTGTTTTGTAGGTTAGGATTAGGAGTAGGAGTAAAGTAGAGAAAATCTGGTACTTGGACAGTGGCTGTTCAAGACACATGCGTGGAAACATACATGAGCTGACGGATGCAGTTGCTGTGGATGGTCCAAAAGTTACTTTTGGGGACAGCAAAGAAGGCAAGATTAAAGCTAAAGGAAGATTAATCAAAGGAAACATAGAGATATCTGACGTCTCATATGTTAAAGGCCTCAAATATAATCTGCTGAGCATAAGTCAATTTTGTGACAAAGGATATTCAGTCATCTTCTCAACAGATAAGTGCTACGTTGAACAGATTGGTACAAAGAAGGTAATTTTATCTGGAAGACGACAAGGGAATGTCTACATAGTCGACTGGAATTCTGCTGACAAGAATTCAAACATCTGTTTGGTGGCATCAACACCAAGTGAAGTTAGTTGGCTGTGGCACAAAAGAATTAATCATGTGAATTTCAAGACCATCAACAGACTTATCAAGAATAATCTGGTAGAAGGAATTCCAAAGACAGTCATGAGTAAAGATAAGCTTTGTGACGCTTGTCAGAAGGGTAAACAAATCAAGTCATCGTTCAAAAGCAAGAAGCATCAATCTTCTGGAAGAATATTGGAGCTGCTACATATGGACTTATTTGGACCCATTGATCCAGTAAGCAATGGTGGAAAGAAATACTGCCTAGCTGTTGTGGATGAATATTCAAGATATACTTGGGTGATATTCATGAAAAAGAAAAGTGAAACCAAGGAACATCTTACTAATCTGATGGAGCTGATCCAGAATGAGAAAAGCATAAAGATATTGAAGATTAGATCAGATAGAGGGACAGAGTTTACAAACTCTACTGTTGAAGAGTATTGTAATATCAAAGGAATACATCATGAGTATTCAGCTGCTAGAACCCCTCAACAGAATGGTGTTGCTGAAAGGAGAAACAGAACACTGAAGGAAGCTGTCAGAACCATGATAGCTGAAGCTAAACTGCCTCAAAGATTTTGGGCAGAAGCAACAAACACAGCATGTTTTACTCAAAACAGATGCATGATCAACAAGCACCAAAACAAGACTCCATATGAAGTTTGGAACAACTGGAAACCCAATATTCATTACTTTAAGATTTTTGGTTGTAAATGCTATGTTTTAAATAATGGTAAAAATCACCTTACTGCATTTGCAGAAAAGGCTGATGAAGCTGTCTTTGTAGGATATTCAACTGTTAGTAAAGCTTACAGAGTGTTTAACAAAAGAACATTACTAATAGAAGAATCCATTCATGTAGTATTTGATGAGCCAAATCAATCTTCTGAAAATAATCAAAGTATTAATCAAGATCTGTCTACTGATTTACAGAAGTTGAATGTTGGAAAGAATGAAGAATATGTTCCCATCATACTACCTGATCTCAACCCAGCTAATAACTCAAGTGCTGTTCAAAATCACAGTGCTGATTGTCTAACAGACGAGTTGCAAACAGCTGATAGACCAGAGACTGTTCAACAGACAACAAATGTTCAACAGACTACTACTGAATCTCCAACAGTAGTGTTGCAAGATCAAGACAAAGGACAACATTATGATTTGCAACCTGATCTCAGATGGCTCAGAAATCACCCACCAGAGCTAGTGATTGGTGATCTTTTAGACAGAGTGAAAACAAGAAGAGCTGCTGCACAAGATGCTATGTTTGCTAGTTTTCTATATCAAATTGAGCCTAAACAGATTGAAGAAGCTCTTAGTGATTCCAACTGGATTGAAGCTATGCAAGAAGAGCTTAATCAATTTGAAATGAATGAAGTCTGGTACTTAGTTCCTAGACCAAGTCATCAAAGAGTCATTGGCACTAAATGGGTATTCAGAAATAAGATGAATGAAGATGGTGAAGTCACCAGAAACAAAGCAAGATTAGTGGCCAAAGGTTACTGCCAAGAAGAAGGCATTGACTTTGATGAAACGTTTGCACCAGTAGCAAGACTAGAGGCAATCAGACTCTTTCTTGCCTATGCTGCTCATAAAAATTTCACTGTCTATCAGATGGATGTAAAATCAGCTTTTCTCAATGGAGAATTGCAAGAAGAAGTTTATGTTGAACAACCACCTGGTTTTGAAGTCTATCAAGAAGAAGACAAGGTGTATCGTCTGAAGAAAGCTCTCTATGGACTGAAACAGGCTCCAAGAGCATGGTATGACACTTTATCTGATTTTCTCTTAATCAAAGGATTTCGAAAAGGTAAAGTTGACAAAACCCTGTTCACTATTGAATGGGAAGAACATATTTTGCTTGTGCAAATTTATGTGGACGATATTATTTTTGGTTCAACTAATCAACAGATGTGTGACAAGTTCTCAAAGCTGATGCAGAACAAGTTTGAAATGAGCATGATGGGAGAACTTAATTATTTTCTTGGTTTGCAAGTAAGACAGTTGCCTGATGGTATTTTCACCAGCCAAGCAAAATACACAAAGGATCTGTTCAAGAAATTTGGTATGAAAACTAGCTCTACTGCTACTATTCCAATGTCTACAAGTCTTCATTTGGATAAAGATGAAGATGGCAAATCAGTGGACATAACAAAATACAGAGGCATTATTGGGTCACTGTTATATCTAACAGCAAGCAGACCTGATATCATGTACTCAGTTGGGGTCTGTGCAAGATTCCAATCAAATCCCAAGGAATCTCATCTCTTAGCTGCCAAGAGAATATTGAAATATATTAAGGGCACTCAAGATTTGGGGTTGTGGTATCCTAGAGAATCTGGATTCGAGCTTATTGGATATTCAGATTCTGACCTTGCAGGCTACAAGATTGATAGAAAAAGCACAACAGGTGCCTGTCAATTCTTAGGTAGTCGTCTGATCTCATGGATGAGTAAGAAACAGACTTCAGTATCCATATCTACTGCTGAAGCTGAATACATAGCTGCTGGAGCTTGCTGTGCACAAATCTTATGGTTGAAGCATCAACTGGAAGACTACAACATAAAGATCAGTGGAATACCAATCTACTGTGACAATACTAGTGCAATCAGCCTTACTCAGAATACTACAAGTCATTCAAGGACTAAGCATATTGAGATCAAGCATCACTTTATTAGAGATCATGTGGAGAAAGGAAATGTCATAATAGAGTATGTATTTACTGAAAATCAGATTGCTGACATCTTCACAAAACCTTTAAGTGAAACAAGGTTTTCAACTCTAAGAGCTGAACTAGGTTTATTGAAATTAGATGCATAAGCTGAGGGGGAACTTAACAGAAGACTAAAGTTCAATAGCTTACTCATCTTATTTATCTTCAAGGATTAACTCTCAACAGACTAGTTAACTTATGAATTCTTAAAGTCAGGGGGTACGTGTAAGACTAGCGGTACTTCTGATTAAAAGATGAAATCTGTTAATGACAGTTAGTTGAAGTTATGTTTTCATCAGAAGATTAAAGTCTTGAAGAATGAAGATTTATTTATCTAGCTGGATTGACAAACAGCTGAGGAAGGTTATCAGCTATTGGCATTCTCTGATAACAACTGTGTCATCAGGACATTAGTCCATCAGATAAGTATTTATGTTACTCATCTGATCACTTATGTAAAAGCTGACTGTTTAAAACGTTTTATTTCAAAACACGCTTTTACAAGTGACAGAAGGGCGGTACATATTCCCGCTCCTCATTTAATGCGATTTGAATTTGAAAGGTCGTAACTGACGCCGCACGATCAGCACTGACAAGAAACGGATCTAATGGTTGGCTGGTATCATGAAATTCAAGATACCCTAACTCTATAAATCCTAATCTGATCAGCCTTGTAGTTCTTTACGCACCCTAAACATTCAAAAGCATTTGTGAGAAAAATTACTTGAATTTTCTGCAAAATTCTTCCTGTTCTCCTAACTTTCAACAGATTTACAATGGCCGCTGAAGGTATGTACCTCGTCTATGATTCCTATTACCAATCTGGTACGGATCTGATGAAGGAACTATTGGAAAAGTTCAAATATGCACAGTTGGTGAATTTCATGGAGTACCATGAAGGAGTAATCTGGACTGACCAGGTTATGGAATACTACAAGACTGCAGTTGCTGACTACAATACCCTAGAAATCAAGGCTACAGTTGGAGAAAAATCGGTATTCATTACTCCCACTGTTCTTCATGAGACGTTTGGTCTTCCAAACAGAGGACGACACGATGTTACAGTGCTGACTGAAGAAAAACACCAACAATTCTGGGCGATCTGCGCCAAAGAAGGAGAAATGTTGACTGGCAACATAAGGAAGAAACAGCTGAAGGATGAATATCAGCGGATGGCTGATATGGTCTCTAAGGTGATAGAGAACTGTACTTTTTCTCTAGATGCTGTTACCATGAAGAGGTTCAGCATCATGACTGCTATCTACTATGGACTGGAAGTCAACTGGTCCATCATCATTTGGTACATCCTCGCTGATTTCCTGGAGGTGAAGAAAGGAAAAGGTCATCACACCAACCACAGGATCACACTCAGTTACCTACTGTTCAAACTGGGGTGTCATATGCTGAATGGAAAGGAAATTCACAAATCTAAGGCAATGACTAAGTACTTGCCTGTTATGAAGAGAAAGGCTGGTGAGCCTGAAGGGGATGAAGATGAGGAACCAAAGGAGGTTCCTGCCAAGAGGCAAAGGAGGTTAGTCAAAACAGCTGACATGGCTGTTGAGACAAGAAAGAAGAAGGCTGCTGATAAGCCTAAGGAGAAGACCTCAAAGAAATTGGAGTCAGTGATTGCTGCTGATCAAGTCACGAAGATCATTGATCAGGTCACTGCTGATGTCAGGACTGCTTCACCTGCATCACCCTCAAGAACTCCATCTGTTGATAAACCTGCTGAAAATGTCACTTATAGGACAAGGAGTCAATTAAGGGATACAGCTGCTTCGAGACCTATTCAGGGTCTGTCAAAGAAGTCTGCAAGAAAGCAGATGACATTTGTGGAGAAGGACACTGAATTGGTAGACTTGGTGAGATCAAGTCTTGACTCTGCTGAAAGACCCCTCGAAGCTGTTGAGCAACAGACCACTCAGACTGCACCAACAGCTGAAACTGCTCAACATCAAGATGATCCTGATGTCATGATCATCGAACCTATTGCTGCTGCACCAATTTCATCTGCTGGTCCAGCCCCTGCTCCAACTGACAAAGGCAAAAGGAAGATAGTGCTTAAGAGAAAGAAAATCTCTAAAGCTGACAAGAAAGCAAGGGAAGCTGCTGAACAGAGAAAGCAGGATGAATTGGAAGAGAAAAAGGCACTTGAGCTAAGCAAGGCTCAAGCTGCTAAGGATGAAGCCAGAAGACAGATGTCTGAAGCTGAAAGGGAAGCTGCAGAGGCTGCTGATGTGGCTATTGCCATTGAACTCAGCAAAACTGATGCCTATGGACCTGTCCATGGAGGAGGCATCAAAATAAATGAGGCTACTGCTGATGATGAAGAAGAGCCTAAGAAGCCGAAAATGCCTGCTGCTGCACCCAAACCTAAAGAGAAGTTTGAAGTTCGAAGAGCTTTTAACATAGTGTATGCTGACAAGGAACTTTTCAGGAAGTTTGAGAAGTCCTTAGCTTACTATGATCAAAAGCTGATGCTGAAGACACTGTTCAATCAAGAGAAACCAAGATACATCAACTGGAGAGATAGCAGATTGAACAAATCATTACTTGAACTTCAAAACTCAAAGGAGTTGGCTGATGAAGAACAATGGGTTCTTAATTGGCTAAAAACTAACTCCATTCAGAAGGCCCTGGATCCCAGTTATGTCAGAGACATAATGCATCAGTATGCAAAGGAGTTTGCACTGGAGGAGGCCAAGAAGATAGAAAACTCCCTGCCAGAAAAGAGAAGAAAGAAAGACAATGCTGAAGACAGAGCAGTAAACATTGCTGTTATGACCGCCTTGAAGATATGGGCTGAAAGGTCAAGATATCAGCAGGGTCACTCAAGTGAGTTGCCCCAACTGCCAAGTATCCAGCATATTATCTTTGGCAAGGAAGTAAAAGAGTTCAGTGAGGTGCCCAAGGGAAATAATGCCTTTGTCAACCCTTGGATCATTGTGAGGCAAATTAGACAAACAACTTGCTTCAATGATGATGGCACAGTCACTAACCTGTTCTATGATGACGTCACTGATGAACACAAAGCTGCGGCCAAGCCTGCTGACAAGTCTGCTGATCAGATTGCGGACAAGCCTGAAGACAAGTCTGCTGACAAGCCTGAAGACAAGTCTGCTGACCAGGCTGAAGACAAATCTGCTGATCAGACTGCTGACAAGTCTGCTGAAAAGGCTGCTGACAAGCCCTTAGCCATTGAGTGGAACGCTAAGGATTCTGAAGATCATCAGGACGCGAAGATGGAAGATGTCCCTGTCCACCAGGCGACTGAAGAAAATGATGAATCTGCTGCTTCTGCTTCATTAGGTGATGAACACTCATCACTGATGGAAGCTTTCCAGATGCTGATGGAAGATTCGTTAAAGGAACTGGAAGAGAAGCATCAACAACAGCTGATGAAGGTCAAAGAGGAGCTGAAGAATGAGCTTAAGACAGAATTGGCAGAATCAAATAAACTTCAACTGGAAACCGTGCAACAGTCTATTGAAAAGATTATCAAGACTAAAATCACAAGTATTCCTATTCCTCAAGATCATTCCTTGCAGTTAGTGAACAGCTTGAATGAGATGAACAGAAACGTGGAAGATGTGAAGGCTGATGTAAATCACCTTCATGCTGCCCTTCAAAGAGCTGAACACAAGATCGGTGATCTGACTGCAACCTTCATCAAAGTCAGTGAAGAGGAGAAGGAAATCAATTTAGGGATGTTGCAAGAAGTATCAAAAGCTGCACAGGACATCAGCAATGAAATTGCAACTGTAAACCTTAACATTGACTACTTCAATGATCAGACTGACAACATCAGCACAACTCTTCATCACCTTACAGCAAGTCATGATGTAGTGAATCAGAACTTGAAGAATATAGGTGCTGCTATGAAGATTCCAACAGTTGCACTCAACCCTGCTGCTAAACCTGAAGAAGTCATCAAGTCTGATGATGACAAAAAGGGGGAAGAGAAAAGGGAAGATTCAACCAAGGAAACCTCTACTGAAGCCAACAAATCTGATAAAGCTACTGATTTGACCAAGCCTGCTGAAGAAGGAACTGGAAAGGTTCAAGGCGAAGACAAGTCTGAAGAAGAGACCAAGGAAGAAGCCAAACCTGATAAAGAAATGGCTGAATCCAAAGACTCTGCTGCTGATCAATCAGAGCCTTTAACTAAGTACAAAAATACAGAATCAGCTAGGAAGGCGATGGAACTTCTGAAAGAGCAGCAACTCAAAGAGAAAATGGAAGCTGCTAAAGAAGTCATCCTAGGTGAAGAAGCTAATGAAGATGAAGAAGAAGATGATGAGGAGTCATCTTATGAGTATGAAGAAGTGCTTGAAGAATCTGATGAAGAAGCTGATAGTTAGAAATTGTAAAATCCTTGTAATCAGTTTACTTTATTCATTCTTCAGACATCTCATCTGTTGAACTTGTACTTTTAACTATTTTCAAATATCAATAAACAGACAAGTTCAATCCAATATACTTTTTCTATCTCAGAAAATTTTGAGGATTACATTCTTTAGTTTAGGTATTTTAACAGGTACTTAGCTGAAGTTTTGTCATCATCAAAAAGGGGGAAATTGTTGGATAAGGATGAAGATGAAGGCACTAAAGACAATTTGTTAAGGGAGGTTTTGAAGATTTCCAAAACTTCAAGATTGGCTAAGTATGGGTTAACTTAGCTGATGATCCCTTTGAAGAAATTTTGACTAAGTAATGAAGACATCAGAAGAGTCAAATTTCAAGGTCCAAGACTTCTGATCTGCTGAAGGAAAGATATCAGACTGATGAAGATCAGCCGACTCAAATCAGATTTGTTCATGTTTGAGATCAGCTTAGTTCGCCATCAGACTCGCACTTCCGACAGCCAAGTGGAAAGGATCATAAAGTCTTCCCAACGGTAATAAATGCCCTGGAAGTAATAAATGCTGAAGTACAAGGATATTTAAGACAAATGATTGAAGAAATGCTTCGCATCAGCTGGGTGCATTTAATGCTGCCTGAAGAATAGTACTGTTGACAGTACGGACAGACTGCAAAAGAGCCGTTCGCGGACTTTAAGGACCAGTACTCGAGGAATTTGAATATTGTCTTTCTTCAACGGACATCTTTCAAACCTCAAGTATAAATAGCTGAAAGAGACGAAGAGATTGCAAGCAACACACTTTCTGAGAGAATTTTTGAAGCCGAACTCTTAAGTCTCAAGAACAGCTCACTCATCAGCTTAGTCATTTGTTGACGAAAAGCGAAGTTGAAGAACAAAGCTAATGTTGGGTTTGTGCCTCGATTGTCAATACAACAGAGTACGGAATTTAAACAGGCCTATGCTATTACACAATGTACCACGCATACGCGGCCTTCAATTCTTCATGGGCTCCCACCTTGCTTGTAAACGGGCCTCCATCCTAGACTAGGAAAGCAGTAAAGCCCTATTCTATTACAAAGGCTCAAAGTGGCCCAAAACAATAACAGGCTCGCAGGCCCAATAAAACCAAACATTAAATTAAACCAATCACATCTACCCTAAGGTCAAGGCTCGGCGCGATCGAAAACCACGTAAACAGTTCACGTTGAGCAAGAAACATGTAAACATCTTTTACTTTCTTTCTTAATTTTAAAACTACCTTTTAAAACTAACTTCCTATTGATTTCTTACTTTTAGTCACTACTAATTATGACAAGAAAAATTCTCGGATAAACAAAACAAGTTTTCTGCTTTAAAACAGATCCGGATTTTCAACTTTTGAAAAATTGCAGTTCGGCCCCTGTACTTTCGGAAATTGCACTTTTAACCCCAAAACTTTTGAAAAGTTACAAAACACCCCAAAACAGTTTTCGGACAGAAGGACCAGAAAATAAAAATTTTGAATCCAGAAAATATTTCGAATTGCAAACTGACCCCTGAAATTTCGGAAATTACAAAATAGCCCATAAATTTTCGAAAATTGCAAAATGGTCCAAAAACCCGTGCGATCAGAATTTCATAATCAGCCCATAAATTTCTAAAATTTCCAGAAACAGAAAATTAATTTTCAGCCCTAATTTTCAAGATTTGCGATTATTGCAAAATAGTCCTGATTTTTCGAAAAACTATAAAAACGCCACAGATCTGAAAAAGCAGTTTTACCCAATTATAGATCCAGTCATAACAAGTAAGAATCAATCGACAGAACATAATTCTAAAGTGTTTTCATACACATAATCAAACATATACGATAAACACATTATGTTCAGGCTTTTACGTATAATAAGTATGGAGTTGGCTCTGATACCACTGTTGGGTTTGTGCCTCGATTGTCAATACAACAGAGTGCGGAATTTAAAAAAATTTTCAAGACACACCCACAGTCCCATAAATAAAGTCTCCATATTATGTATACGAAAAGCAAGAAACGAACGCAAGCATAAATAAAACATAGGGGGTTAATCGAAATTACCTCACCACAGCTCGGTGGTGGTTACCTCCAGGCTTCATGTTCGATTCACAATATAGTGATCCAAGTGTCTCACCTCCAGAATGTATCCACACCAACTGGATTGTAGCAACACTTCCAAGTCGTAGGCTAAGAACTGGAACTTGAAAGTTTGTCAACAAAGGTACTTCTGAACTTGATCAGGACTTTGATCTAGGTTCGGGTTTGGAGATCAACTGGAAGAAGACCAAACGCGCAGGACTTATGCGGCTGGATTTGGTTCGGCCAAGCTTGGATCGGCCAGGTTAGGTTCGGCCGAGCTAGGATGGGCGACTAGGGTTCGGGGCGAAATAGTTTGGGGCGGATATGCAATTTCTAAAACTTATTTTCGAAAATCAGATTTTTTCTCTCAAAAATCGGCTATAACTTTCTCTCAAAAGTTTTGCATAGTTTTCTCTCAAAAGTTTTCAGTCTCTATCTTTGAATGAAGAGAGGAGAAGAAGTATTTATAGGAGAAGAGTCCTACTCCTATAAGATATCTTCTTCCTTGTCTATCAAATCTTTTCTTCCTTATCTAATTAGGAATCTAAGATTTGATATATCTCTTCTTGCTTATCTTCCAAGATTAAAAACTTTCTTTTCCTTATCTTCAAAAAATCGCCCCTTATCACTTCTATTTGTGATAATTACAAATCGACCCCTTTGTCATTTAATTGGCTAATCCGAAAAATTACCAATTAAATTTATTCTTCCAACTTAATTAATTAACTACTTTAATTAATTTCATAATTAATCAGATAACCCTTAATTAATTAATTGAACATTAATTAATTAAATATCTAATTAATAATCTCTTACTTGAATTAATGCTTTAATTCAATAACTTTGATTTAACAACTTTAAATCTTTCACATTTCCCTTAATGACTGTCACTGTCCAATTGTATTGTGTGTGACCCTCTGGGTTCACCATCAATTGGCAGTAGGCCCACGACTCTCGTGATTTAATTAACGAGCAATTAAATGCTCCGATCAACTTTAAACTATCTTTAATTGACCACTCCAGAATTAATTTCCTTATTAATTCAGGAGTACCTACACTTCATGGTCGATGTCTAGCCACAAGCCCATGAAGCCCAACTTCAGGTGAATTGATATTTGTGAACCTCACCTATTATAACTGCCATGTACATACGGTCCTTCCATGACTGATTTCCCGATCGAGACCTAGGGTGTGTGAATTGATCGGCACCTCTAATTATCTCGATTCTGTACTTTCTAATTCAGGATAGTAATTCCAGTGTGACTGCTAAATTTGGAAGTCCCTTCCAAATTCGTCACTGACCGTGGCCACGGGTTTCTCGGAACTATTATCGAAGAACGTACAGGAAATTCTCCCACCTTATCAGGATGAGTCGATGGATCCTTTCTTAGTACTAACCACTCGCGTACACTTCCGTACGCACCCAACTTAGGCATGTTATGACCAAGCTAAGTGGCCTATACCTAAATCAAAGTACGCACTTTCATGCACCGAATTCGCCCTAGCACTTCAAGTCTAAGGACTAAATCGTACACTATTATAATCCTTGAGAAACATCCCATCACCGATATGCGACATGCGCTTCCACAATGGGTTTCTGTTCGGGTCGTTCGATGCATTCGATCCTCTATCGAACCACCTAGTCATATGCACTGGCCTCAAATGCCTTGTTCATGAAACTACAACAAATTCACTCCATGTGAATCATGCATAATCGTACAAGTCTTGACGATTCATTCGATACCCCGTCTCGATATGAATCTATGACTTGGAACGTTTTCGAGATCACGACCTTTGAGACTGTTTCATGATAAGTGCACTCAGTACTGAAGTGTATAGTCCCATAGTCTATTGTGAACTCAGGATTTCATCCAATCGCTTAGATAGGTTCGCGAGAGATGAAGTTGGCCATTGTTTAATTCACGTACTATGAATAAACGGGCGTATTAATTATAAACCATAAGAAGATAGTCCTCAAACAAGCTAATTTAGATTGGCTTGCCGGGTACTATTCTATCAGCTAAACACATCTTCTGAGTGAATTTGTATTACAGAGTGTTGTGAGAAGTAGATATCCATCTAAGTGAGAGATATTACTTCAGAGAGTAGGATTTCTTAGTGATTTCTTACTGCGAACTTACGGCCTGTTCATTTGTTGTAAGGCGTAAGCAGAGTATACTGATTACTGTGTGTTTTTAGTATAACCCAAGATCTTTGTGACTTGGACGAGTGGATTAAAGGATATTCACATCCATATAACCACTATAAAAATTACTTGTGTTTTTACCTTGTTTTTAAACCTGCAAATTCTCTGATTGCATAAAAACACATTAAGTTAACTGTTTGAAAAGATATTAAAAGGAGTTTATAAAACTGGGGAAACATCTTTCAAACTGCTGAGATTACTTGTGAAAAACACTTTGAAAAATCCGCTGCAAGTACTCTAAGTATTGAAACTGATTTTAACAAAATCAGCTAAGTAACAATCAGACGAGTGGTCAACAAAACTGTTCAAAGATTTGCTCGCGAACAGAATTGTAACTTACCCATCTGATCAGCTTAGTCTGTTCAGTTAGAGAAAAGTTTTAAAGTTAAAATTTGGAAGAAAATTTTTAAAGAGGTTTATTCACCCCCCCCCCCCCCCCTCTAAACCTCTTCTGACCACTTGGGACCAACAAGTGGTATCAGAGCGGGTGGTTCATTTGAATCAGCTGCCTGATCAACGAGCTTGATCCGAGTGTTTTTCAAAGGTTTTAAAACTTTTTCAAAAGAGGATATTTTTGAAAAATCAAAACTTTTTCGAAAAATGGACTGTATCAGCCATGTTCCCCACATTGCTGGTATGTCTTTTGAGGACTGGAAGATCAGAATGGAGATCTTCTTAGCTGCCTATAATGATAACATGTACACATGTATCATAAAAGGTCCATTCAAATTCACCAAGACCATTATAGTTGATGAAGCTGAACTGGTGGTGGAAAAAGACTTAACAGAGATGACAGCCGAAGAGATAAAGCTGTTCAATCTGGATAAAGTTGGCCGTTTCATCATGACCAAAGCCCTGGACAATGATCGGTTTGATAAAGTCAAACATTGCAAAACTGCAAAGGAGATGTGGGATAAGGTTCGTGACATGAGCGAAGGAAACGACGCCATAACATGCACGCAAGAAAAATTGACAATGATCATATACAAAGTGAATTGACAGCAAAATTGACAGCCCTGGACAATGATCGGTTTGATAAAGTCAAATTGTTTTACAAAGTGAATTGACAGCAAAATTGAGAATTTATACTTTAAATTATTAAGGCCGTAACATGCACGCAAGAAAAATTAAACAGAGGTCATATACAACAATAACAATTATGTAATATAAATTTCATTTAACACGCATATTAAGTTTCTGTACAATTAATTGAAGAAACAAATGGATTGGTAATATTTTAAATTTGAAAGGCGATTAATTTCACATAGTTGAACTTAAATACACAAACATCTTAGAATTTCTTTTTTTGTCTAACAGGTCCTCTAGGAATCTTGTTAAGAACCCTGGAATCAAGTTTCTTAAACATTTTCTTCATATCACGAGTCCCTTTATTTGCAAGATAATCCACCTCATATTGATATTGTTCATATAAAGCCGGTAGTGTTGCCAAGCAAAGAAAACCTATTAAAAAAATAAATAAATAAAACCAAAAACAATAAGATGCACAAATAATGTTAAATTAATGTTATAATGACACTATTAGAAATAATAGAAATTCCAATCGAAAAATTCCAACAGAACAAAAATCGGTGGGAATTTTTTGTAAGAATTCCGATCATTTTAAATCAGTCGGAATTTTTATATATATATCTTAATTTCGATCGATTTACAAATCAGCCGAATATTTTTATAAAAAAATTAATAATAAATAATAAATGCAAAATTCCTATTCGATGAATTTTTTGAAATAAAAAATTAATAAATGCAAAATTCCCACGGATAGATTAATTAATACACGATCTTACATATGTATAATAGATTCAGCGAGCTGAAATAATTTCCGATTCCTGAAATTACCCAGAGGAGCGCAATTGCCTATAATAAAACAAAAATGAGAATCATAAAACTCAAAATAGATTTGTTCTTGAAATTTTTTCAGTTGAATTGGTAAAAAGAAAGGAGTCGGATGGACCTCATGTTATAATTTTATTTTTATTAATTATGTATGTTTTGTTCAGTTAAGAATAGAAAAGAAGCACGACTTTTAATATTTACTATATAGTACATAAATAAAAATAACTTAAGTTTAAGAATCTAATTTTGTGTAGAAATCACAAAATAATTTGGAATGTCTTTTAAGATATAGTCAAATTCATGAAATGTAATATGGGATTTGGGAATTACATTATAATTTTAGGAAGAAAAAAAATTAAAGTATTGTCGGGTGTTGGGTTTTTTAATTGGGTCGGGTCGGGTCGGGTCGGGTCTGGTTATTCGAGGACACAACCATACTCAAATCGGTTGATCCTTTAAATGTTAATTTATCTTACCTACCTTATTGAATGTGTTTTAGTTTTCTTTACCTAATTTTTTTTTACTCAATTTTGACTAAAACTAATTTTGACTAGATACAATTTCAGAAAAAAAAAATTTAAAATTGTGTTGGGTTGGGCCTGACTGGGCAGACCAACCTATGTATAAAGACCCATATTGCAAAATTATCTAAATTAATGCAATAAAATAATTCATTCAATTACCAGGAGGAAAGTCTTGAAATCTTTCCCAGATGAAACATCATAGAATTTTAACAATATCCTATTTAATTTGGCAAATAGCCATTTGAATGTAGATTCTGGAATTGTAATTGCTCTTAGATTTGGAGGATTCCTGATAAGAATTCAATAACACAAGTTTAATTTATTAATCCGAAAATAATTTAAAATTATGTAACATCAAAAAAGTGGCCAAAAAAAAATCGATTTTTTTTTTTTTATGTTTTCTAGTTAAAATTATAAATAAATTACCAGTCAATAAATCCTGACCCAGTAGACCAAATGAAGAGCACCAACATCATAATAATTGAAATGTGACATAAAAGAGTTATGAAATTATATTCCACAACTTCAAAAAGAAACCAAATAATAGTAAATCCAATTAGTATTGCAGCTGATAAGTTCTTGTTCCTCCATAGTAGAATGTCAGCAGCTGCATAAACAAAGTTCATGGTAATTATTATTCTTAATTAAAATATTAAATTTTTTATTTTTTATTATATATTGGTACATTAAAAATAAGGAAAAACAAATTAAAGAACTAGAAACACACAAGCTTATACAAAAAATGTGCCTCGTTTTCGGACCAACTCGTGTTCGGCTGCAATAATTTAATTTGATGAAATATAAGTTTTACAAGATACTACATGAAATTTTTTTTTTGGAGACGATTTTTTTCTTCACAAAAATAACATTGTTTCAAAAACTCTCAATAGCGCACTCATTTTGTTTTTGTGCTCAAAAGTTTTCTTCAAAAATCTAATTAATCCCAAATTATAGTTTATGATAAACAACAAAAAATTCATCCCTAAATATGCTACTTTAGCATGTCTCCAAATTTTTGTGCCAAAATAATATCCTTCTACTCGTGTCTAATTAAACAACACGAATTTCAAATAAATTTTTTTGCTAATAGAAAAAGAACATAAGGGAAATTTTTGTCAGTTAAAATAATACAGGGGTATTTTTGTTAATTAGACAAAACACAATGATTTTTTTCATTTCGCTCAAAAAAAGAAATCTAATATTGTACGGTGTTAATTAGACTTATAATAAAGTCAATATGTGTATAGACAAAATGTAAAGTATTAATTTGATTTCACAATTTAGTAATTTCAAAAAAAAAAAAAATTGAATTGAAATTTGACCTTTTCCGCCTCCAAGAAGTGCATGCACGGACTTTTCACGACCAAACAATCTTTTTGAAGATGCAGGTAAATCATCGGAGTCTGAAGAATAAATCGGCATTTTCTTTTTTTTACTTATGGAAAACAAATAAATATTGGTTTATGAATTTTGCGATATTAATTGATTAATTAGTACAATTAATGGTTTATATATATAGCTGTGGAAATACCAAGCTTTGGTGACAAGGAAAGTTTGTAGCTAGAAAGAAAGGAATGGCTTTGGCATGACTAGAAAGATTACCTCCCCATGTTTAAGCCCAATCATCTCATTATTAAATTGCTTAAAAAAAAAAAAAACATTATTCCAACCTATATAATGTCAAAAATTGGAATTTCGTTTAATCGTACCTAAATTAATTTAAGTTAATATGTTTTGAGAAGAATATTTAATCATAAAATTATGTATGTAGATGGAATTATATCATTAATCTGGTTTAATATTTGTTATTCTTTGTATTTGTACAATTATTGAAATGATTTCTGATGTAATAATGATGAATAATTGATTAACAAATTGAATTATTCCACTAATCAATTATAAATTATGTATAAATAAAAATATTTAATCATGGACTAGAATTTTCCAATCTTCAGTACTAAAAGAATATGTGAGAATGTTCACAAGACTTTTAAGTGCTACCAACTTCATGTGACTTATATATTAATTATTATAAAGAATAAAAGTTCGAAAACATGTATATTGGGCCATTTCAAGGCCCAAAGGATAAGAAAAATACATCATTTTATTCAAATTAGACCAACAATTGAAACCCAATAAAGCTGGGGTCCACGCAGATCCAGATGGACTAATGGGATATTGGGATTGTTGTCAGAGGATTCTAATTTGAATTTGGTTTGAATTCGACCAGATTTTTGGGATTCATGCAATTTGGAATTTGATAAACGTGAATCGGTTAAGAAGGTGAGTAATTCGAACTATGTCGAGTTAATATAGATTTAGATTGATCTGACCCGTTAAATATTTGAATTAAATAACAAATATTGAATTTGTTTTATTTTTATAAGTATTATTAGTAGTGTTTTAAAGCCAATTTAACAAAATATGTGTTACTATTTCATTTATAATCTCATATATGTATATTTCACCTAACAATGTCAATATTTTTTATTCATTGTTGGTGGTTTAATATGTGAAAATTTGATTTTTTCTTTGTTCGAGTTTTAGGGTTATAAAGAAAGTTTGAGCAGTGGGTTACGTTGAAAGAAAATGTTACGTTAACATATATGTTGCAGAAGAATATGTTTGTGATAATTTCGAAAGTTGAGATTTACTTAATTCAAAAATAGATTAGAATCGAACTGAATTCGGATCAGATCGGATAGATTCAAAAATCCTAGACTCGAATAAGATTTATATTCGATTTGATCCAAATTCCATCTGATATAAACGGTGACAACTGACAAGCGTCATCCGACCCAAGTTCGACCCTTTGATTACCCCAAGTAATGTGGTCACATGTCCACGAAACAAATTTTAATCCAAAATCATGCTTCGAATTCTACTTAATTTATTAGGATAATTATCTTGTCAAAGAAACTTAAAGAATGTTTTTGTTGACAAAAGGTAATTAAACGGGCCTTTTGGAAAATAAAAATATTATTTGATTATGAGTCACATTAATTCCTTTTTTAGGTAACATGTAGCTTTCATTTGTTTAAATCAGAGTACAATATTCTGGATCGACATATAGCAAAATGGAGAGATATTCACATTAATATTTCATCGATTAACTCAATTTCACCTTTTCTTTTACAAATTTTATTCATTTTCACATCAATGTTTTTATGACTTCAACAAGCACCGTAAAAAATTAATGAAATGATTTTAATTTAATAAATGATAGTGAATGTATTTTAAAAATAAAAAAGGTTAAAGGATATAAATAGGTTAGTTATCATTGGAGGGGCGCATGCTAATGACACATCCCATCGCCTCACCGAAAGGGGAATTAATTTGATTATATTATCCACGTTGGGCCCCTCGATCATCAAATGGGGATTATCTCATTGCAAGAGATTTATAAAAAAATTAAAAAAATAAATAAATAAATAAAACACCTAACGTCTATATTAACAAAAATAATTTATTAGTTATGCATCAAGGATGTAAGTTGCTAAATATATATATATATCATAGGTCGAAATAATCCTTTCACCATAAGAATATAGTCTCAATTGCATTTAAAGGAGGCTTATCGTCCTTTTTTTGATTTAATAGTGAGCTACATCTTTTTAATAGGAAAGTAAATTGCCTATAATATAAAAAATAAATTGGTGATTATGAAAATAAACTATGTTGATCAATAGCATATTTGGTTAATGATTAAATCGAAGATAAAATTGTTTCTTCAAGACAAATAAATGCATCAAGGATTTTCTCGATTAAGAGTGTTTATCCTCCTGTGAATGACCCCAGATGATATGCATAATTTTTAATATAATTTATCCTTTTGTGATTTGAAAAAACAGCGATTTATCTCTTGTAGAAAATTTGAGGTATCAATTTACTTTCTTATGTTACATGGAGAGTATAACTCACTCGCCCAAAATTTAATGTGAAAGTATAAGTGTTGCGTAAGAAGACTAAATTGCCATTCTGCACATAAAATAAAACACGGAGTAAAGTGTCGCATTTGTAATAACACTAGGGTTAGACTGATACATATAAAATAATAAAGGGGGTTAAACTTGTTCTAAATTAACACAAGGAGAACTATCTTTTTCTTTTTCAAGGTTTAAAAATGTCAATGAATTTTAGTATTTTATAAGTAAATTACATATTATTATGAATATCACATGGAATAAATTGTCATTAACTCCACAAAAATACTGCAATTTCATGAACAAAATTTGCTGCTTTTAGATATATTGTAAAAATATGTGGTAAAGCTAAGGCACCATGACCTAGAGGTGCTTCTTTCAATTTTCATGGTTTTCTTCTAATATTATTATTAGTATTGTTGTAATGATGATGTATTGCTAGATAAATTTTGATATAATGATATGTAATGATGTATTTACCATAAAAAAAAAATGGATGTAGCAAAGCATTGTAAAATGTGAAAATTGAGGGGACCACGTGAGCCGTTCAAATATAGATTTTATATATTACAATGTGCAATGTATGAATGGAATCTTGAAAAATATTATGTATGCTTCAAAATATGCATTCTCACTTAAAAAAAAAAAAAAAAAAAAAAAAAGTTTATATTAAGTGATAAAGTATTATTTGATAATATTAAACTTGTCCGTATTTGTATATATTAAGTTGAAAAAATCCTTAAACATTGTTAATAATATCAGTTCTATAAATATCTAGTGACAAAAGTAATAAGAGAACTTGTCAGTATTCATGTTTAATGATACATCAAAAATAACAACCGATAAATTTTTATTTTATTGTCACTTGTTTATCACTAGAAGTAGGGTTGTCAATGGGTCGAATTTTAGTTGGATCAGGTTCGTTCAGATTCGGCTATATTTATATTGGATCGAATCTTGTCGGATTCGGATTATGTTTAGATTGTGCTCGGATCCAATTTTTTTTAATCCAATGACTTTCGATTAGATTTGACCGGCTATTGGATCTTTTTTGGATCAAATAAAATTTTTCATTAAAAAATTAAATTAATATTTTTTCCTAAAACAAGTTTATTAACTTTTCAATTTTATTTAATTTTAGCTGTCAAACTTTCTTTATTATATTCATATTTGTAGATGAAAATATTGGTTTGACTAAATTTATAAACGAGTTATAAATTACTATTTTCTTAAATTGACGGTGAAATATTATTAATGATACTTACTTTTATAAAATATTATGTATATATATCATTCTTTTTGTTTATTGTCGATACGGATCTTTAATGGATCAGATCGACCTAAATCCATATTCGTTCAATGTGATTCGGACTACGGATCTTTATAATCATATTAGGTCCATTGAATCTCTAATCGAATAATTATCCTAATAAATCGAACCTAATTAGAACGGATTCGGATAGAAATCCGTCCCATTGACAACTCTAACTAAAAGGGTATTACTAATTATCTAAAATGACAACTTAAAAATATTTTTTATTATTATTGCATTTATCACCATAAATAATGTTACTTGACTTGTCGTCACCAAATGTATGTATGCATGGAAAGGACACAATGTTACATGACTTTTTTACTAATGCAATTTCCATATTATCACTTAATTTTTTTTCACTAAACACGCAATAAACACACAATGTTCTTATAGTGACGTGAGTATTTAGAAAAGTCAAATTTATTGGACTTTCTGAATATTAAATTTTATAATTTATATATTTGACCATTGGTAATTGGAGCTGACTCAAATATAATATTTAATTCTAATTGAACAAAACCTAGACAAATGCAAACAATTTTGGGTCGAGTCTCGTTCCGTCCAAATGTCAACGGGTCAGGGGTATTGATGTAGAGTAAGATCCGCTTTAGGACTACTAAACCGACAAATCACACCATGAGTATAAAAAAAATGTAAATCGGACACAGTTCCTTAGAGCGATCGTTAAATCAATCGAACATTAGATCTAAATAAGAGAAGTCGATAATCGAGGAACAAATACGTTTGGGGACTTAGTAATACCAGGAATGGGACATGAGCTTTGTTGATAGAACAAGTGACCCCATGACCCGAGGAGATCAAACTCTCATCAATATAAAATCCTCATTTATGAGGACTCTCTTCGCTAGTCTCCTACAAATTAGGGAGAGATTCAGTAAATCACTATCTTTCAATATCAAAGCAACGTGTCCCAACCCACAAGGGAACTCCCATGCACGTAGGTAAATATTTCCTCAAATACAGGATTCACATGCCTAAATGAACATTATTCGAAGGTATAAATACCCCAATATATAATCAAAATAATTTAATCATCTTTACATATTCTTTACTTTCTGCAAATTATAAATATTAATTATACTGATTAGTGACATTTTTATACGTACTATTGTGACATTTTTAAAATTAGAAGCCACTTTATATAGTGTAATGTTGAGATTTTTTTAAATGAATTTAAACAAAAAAGTGGATGGTAAATTGATAGGGAGAGGGTGTCGGCACCTAAGAGTGAAGCATTAGATAGTTGGTTTTTGTTATTTATTTATATTTTATTTTGACAGAAAAATTTGAGAGATGATTGGTAAAGGTAAAAGTTGAGGATGAGTCAATCAAACGTTACTATCAAACTTACTCAAATCTGCAAATATTTCAGCATATCTAAGTGCACTATCGTTCGTTTGATTTACTATTTTATGTGTAACTAGAAAAGTGCTTACGTTATAAGTGTCTAATTAATTTTATGGGTATATTTTATAAATTAGAGAAAAAATTAATTTTATTATGTCATAAAATAGAGCAAATTAAACCGGTCGTTTTTCACCTGTTTAACATGTTTTTTAGCTGATTTTATTCATTTTTACTAGTTTAATATCATTTTAACTGTTTCACTCGTTTTTTATCGGTTATAACTTATTTTCATTATTCTTATGATTTTGTCTTTTTATTTTTTCAGTTTTAAACCATGTTTCTACCGGCTTCACCTTATTTTGTCGGTTAAATTTTTTTTTTTATTAACTCACACATTTTTATCATATTAAGCAATTTTCACCTATTTTGCACATTTTTATTTATTGATTTCACATGCTTTTTTTACAAAATTCACTTGAATTTTCATTAATTTGACACGTTTTCACTAACTTTATTTTTTTTTCACCGATTTCATCTACTTTTCATTGATGGTGTTGTTTATTCATCTTTTTTTCATGACTTTCACCTAAATTTTTATCGATTTCACATGTACTAATCAATTTCAATGGCACTTTTTTACAGCTCTCACCCAAATTTTCACCAACTTCGCGAGTGTTCACCAATTTTACCTGAATTATCATCGATTTCACATGTTTTCATTGATTTCATAGATTATTCAAATTTTAATTTTTTATCTGTAATTGAATGATATTTCAGAGAATTTAAATTTTCTTTTTTTATATTTAGAGTGTTTATAACTTCTATTGTACTAAATCTTTAAATTAGTATTTTCTTACTTAAATAAATATTAATGCTAAAATATAGCATATACTTAAGGGGCTATTTAAAATAATAGTATTTTTTTATGAGTCGTTTGTATCTATTATATGATAGAAGATTAAAATTATAAAAACTGATCTAAGAGAGAATTTATAAATTTTAGGAGTTTATGTAGGAGATAAATATAATCAGACTTCATGTCTAATTATACATTTTCAGTTACTTTTATATATTTATCATTGAATCAAATATCACTTTACAATTTAAATAAGAGTATTTTAGTCCGCACAAAAAAATTTAAGAAATATTCATATTTTTATAATAGTAAAATAAAAGTAGATAGATAGATAGAGATAGAAATGTTTGTAAATTTCTATTAGTTGAACTGAATTTGACAAAAATAATCAAAAAAAAAATTCCCCTCTTAATATCGTAATAATAAAATAAACAAAGAAAAAAGGATGAGAATAATAGAAATTGCTAAAATTAAAAGTTCACTTGAGTTGGCTTTCAAAAAAAAAAAAAAGTTCACTTGAGTTGGCTTTCAAAAAAAAAAAAAGTTCACTTGAGTTGGATATTAAGAATTAGTTATTCTTATATATGCCCTTGGACAATATCCTCACTTTTCATGTAGCTTAATTTTGATGTGAGTTGTTTCTCAAAAAAAAAAATTTGATGTGAGTTAGGCGCCCTTATTTATTTAGGGGCCGTTTGGTAGGGTGTATGAGATTAAGGTGGATTAGATTGTAGATGGATTGAAGATCATATTAAAAATACGTTTGGTAGATTTGATTGAGTCATATTATATTAAAACAATTATCGTAATATGTTTTATAGAGTTATGAGTTTAGATATGTATTTATATATTTTTAAAGATTTGAGAAGAATTTATGATATTTAATGATATGTTAAAAGGAAAATATGTATATTTGAGGTTATTAGTAACATTTTAACTAATCCATATTCACCCGGATTAACTAATCCATCCATGCTTGGGTGGATTATAATCTAGTCTTAATACCGGGTTGTAAGGATTTAATCATCTTGACCCGGTATTAGAGCAATGCAACCAAACGTTGCATTAGGCCATATTAACTCATATAATATGACTTGATACTCCCTATTAGGTCCTACCAAACGGCCCCTTAGTGGACTTAGTTCAATATAATTACTCAATACGTACTACAAATCCATGTTAATGTCAGCCACTTTTTTTTTTTTTTTGGTAAAATTCATTTGTCACAAGTTGTTATTCATTCTTCACCACACACTTTGTCCGACTTATTGTATTATTGTAAGCGAAATTTTTTTGGATCTCTAATTGGCTGCGTTTAAAATTGGCTTTTATTGAGGCATCGTGATTATATACATCATTTATTGTGTCGTTATCATCAATTTAAGTCCTTAACATCAAATTTTTTTAATTATCGTCGAAAATCATCAATTTATGTATATATTCTGTCAAATATGACATACATTGATGATTTCCGGTGATAAGGACTTAAATTGATGACGACGACACAATAAAAAACGTATATTGTCGAGGTACCACAATAAAAATGCCAATTTTAAAACCACTTTAGAGGGCCAAAAATAAATATGCACAGTGTTGGGGAGTTGGAAATATGATCAAACCCTATAGTTTTCATCTCAAAATTAATAAGCTTGAAAAAGATTGACTAGTTTGTGAAGCACTAGCCCACATGTTTCGATTTACAATGTTAGACTTCATAGTATCACATGTTGAACTTGCTTCATCCAAACGTCTTACATTCAGCCTCCCTTCCCGATAAAGGTGAGGTGCTGACAAGAGAATTCTCACATGGATTGGATATTTAAACTAAACGATCCCTTTTTTTTAAATACATTAATCATTAATCATTACATTAGAAATCATTTCAATAACTGTCCAAGTACAAAAATTATAAATAATAGACAACTATCAAATACTAGAAATAAACAAAAATAAATACCCCATTAATAAAAGCAGATACCCACATTAGTGAAACTTGAATACAGGACCTCTTGGTCCTTTGGTTTATTTTGTCTAAAATAATCCCCCTCTTATGAGCTACATTTTGATGTGAGTAAAAATAGAACTTTTTTAATTCTTCAATTGAACTTTCTTAATTCTTTTATTTAATAAAAATATTTTTAATGTAAATAAAAATAGAAATATAAAATTATATTAAACTACGCATTGATTTTCGGTTCAATTCCATTAACTAAGTATTTATAAAACGAATCCAACCTAAAGTAAAAAAAAAATGAAAATATTAACCAAAAAATTAAATTTAGAAAGTCATACTCAAACTAACTTGCATCATAAATTCAATTCTGATTCAGTTCGTCTGGTTAATCAAATCGGTGAATTGAATAACCCCACATAGCTGGTATTAAATAGCAATGCCAATAGATTGAAAGGGAAATAGTATTAAATATTATTTATATTACTCATAAGAAAAGCCACTTTATATTAATTAAAAAAACCACTTTAATTTATCTATTTCAAATATTAGCACGCATGAGTATAATATGATGAGGCTCTCTAGTGCAGCATAATGATATGATAACTCATCATTAATAAGCGTGAATAACCCAATGCGTAGAAAGTCTTCACATTATCACTTTATGCCCATCTTTCCATTTTAATTATAAATAAAAAAAATTAAATCTTACATATATTTGCAAATAATCGAGTTTGGGTGGAACAAAATTGGAGTAATAACATTTAACTTGATTTTCTTGTCATTTTTATAATTGTGTTTGATATCTAAATAAACAAAGCTGAAATGAATTTTATCGAGCAAAATATGAATCATGTTGAATCAGTTCGATGATTTTATATAAAACCATTTTTTTAACTTGTGAAGACGCACTAAAATCGAGCTTCCTCGAATAATATATGAAATCCTAAAATAATTTAACTTTCTTAGTTGTTGTTGAGATGAAAACTCGAAATCATATTCATCACAATAGTTAAAAAGAAAATAAATAACCCATTATGGCATTTTCACACTAAATCATCAAAACAACAATGTGAAACCAATCCATGATCATGACACATAAAATTCCACTAAGAAAAAATGAACACACACATGTCATGTGTGAGAAGAAAGTCACTAGTCCACTTATAAGTATCACACAAAGCAACATAACAACATTTCCCAAGCTCCCTCTATAAATAGAGATGCAAACCAAATGTTAACCCACACACCTTTATTTACAAGCTCTATAAAAAACACTCTCCACCCAACAAACACAAGAAGAAGAAAAAGAAGACATGAACACCAAAGCAACATTCCTTGTACTACTTGTGGTGCTTCTTTGCGAATTTGAGGCGGCGAGAGCAGTGACGTGCAACCCGATTCAGCTTAGCCCGTGTGCCAATGCAATCATGTCCTCGACTAAGCCAAGTGCCGTGTGTTGTGCTAAGATAAAGGAACAAAGGCCATGCCTTTGCAATTACATGAAAAACCCAAAACTTCAAAAGTTTGTTAAGTCTCCTGGTGCCAAGAGAGTGGCCAAGTCTTGTGGCACCCCATATCCAAGATGCTAAATTATATTTCAAATCATATTTATAAGTGTCTATACTCTATCCACTATGACACATTAATATATGGTTTATATATATATATATATATATAGTTTATATTTTCATGTATAACTATTTACCTTCATTATAATGGGAGTACTCTTCTCTCTTATGTATCAATATTAGTAATTCTCTACGTGGTGTTTTTGTAACTTTGTTATGTTTATTGTAATAAAAGTGATATTTCCATATATTGTTATTTTTCTTTTTCGAATTGTTCGGAGCTATCTTCTAAAAGAAGCCAGTAATATTTAATATATTAATTCAGAACTAATTAGAGATCCACACATAATTTGGATCTTGAAGTTTGGATTGGTCGTTAAACTCGACTTGTGATGATTCAATGACAAGTGGCATCTTTTTCAAATTCGGAGGTCATGGGCCCAATTTTTCACATTTTATGTGCTACTCTCATTTTTAAAACACTAATATTTCAAATCAATGAAACACTATTAATTTAAAAATAAATAAATGATTTTATCTACGTAATCAAAATCTCAATCTCATAATTGGCTAAGAATCTAGATTCATTCTTTAGTTGAGGATCTCAACCACCTTGCATCACTTCGTAAACATAAAAGTATCTTTTTATAAAGAGACATAACTAATAATTAAATTCAAACAAAATATCAACTTCAATATTTTTTAAATTTCTTAAATTTAAATGAAAAAATAAATTAAATGTAGTTATGTTGAGAAGATCTATATTTTAGTTGTTGCCAATGAGATTTATATTTTAGTTGTTGCCAATGAGAATGTAGCCCGTTAGTAAGACTGAGGTCACATGACCAAAATATTATGGATTTAACTCTCATTAATGTGAATTTTCATTTAGTTTAATATTAGTATTTTAAGATTGATTTTCACTGTAATTCGATAGATTATATAGATTTAGTTATAATGATCGTTTATCACAAAGAAAATAAAAATATTTCAGTTGTTTTAGTTCAGAAAATCAGACATCTATGGATGTGTTATTATAAGTAGTTTTCTGGCAAAAAGGCATTTAACATCCTTTAACTTTTACAGGTTCGCTGGATCAGGATATTTTATTTTTCGACGAGTAAATTATATCCCATATCTTATTTGTACCCGCAATTTTAGTCCCTATTCCATCGATATTTATCACAATGTTCAGAAATTGCCAACTTAGCAAAATTATTTGCCCCTACAAAAAGATGGAGTAACCTTCATCTGCACAAATTAAATTTGTGCATTTTTTCGGTGGGGTATAATTGTCATTTTCTTTGCATTGTACTCCGGCTTGGGAGTGAGTTTCTGCCAATAAAAATAGCAGGGTGTAGGGGTTGTTAATAAAAATAACACTTGAGTATTTTTTGCTAGTTAGGCAAAGCATATGGAGTATTTATGCATTTCACTTATTCATTTTCATTAATATTAAGAATTGAAGATTTTCTGATCGATATGGGACGGGATTTCATTCTTGTAGGAATTTGTAAAGGCTGTAAAAGCTTATAAGTAAAGAATGGATCAAGAAATGTACCAAAGGGTCTTAAATTTGAGTAATCTGTTGAAAGACTGGATTTGGAGTGTAGAGTTTGTTTGATGTTAAGCTTAATTTATATTCCTAGAAGAGTGAATAGCATTGTTGGTCCTCCTTATGGGTAAAATTTTACATTTTCGTCCTTTTAAATTTTTTTTGTAGCAGATTGGTCCCTCTTATCAATGTAATGTATCACATTCGTCCCTCTTATAACACATTCTTCCCTTTTAAATTTTTTGTAGCAAATTCGTCCCTCTTATCAATATAGTGTAACACATCAGTCCCTCTTAAATACAAAATACATCACTTAAATTCAAAATATATTTTAAAGTGGACGAAAGTTGATGTATTTTATATTTATGAGGGACTAATTTGTTACACTACATTGATAAAAGGGATGAATTTGCTACAAAAAATTTAAGAGGGACGAATGTGATATACTATATTGATAATAGGGACTAATCTGCTTAAAAAAATTTAAGAGGGATAAAAGTGCAAAAATTAATCCATAAGGAGGACCAAAAGCACGATTTACTCTTCCTAGAATCATGTAATGGTTTCTAAACTGATAGAATATTGAATCTTGGAGGAATGAGAGAAGTTTCTTTTTTTTTTTTCTTTTTTTTTTTTTTGGTTACAATTTTGGTTTTTAATTAAGTTTACTTCTACTAGTATGAATATATGTCTTCCATAATTTAATTTCAATATGAAGAAGTAAATAGGTACGTAAAAAATCATTTGAAGGGGGTTTAACTCTTTGGAAATTAAAAAGTTCAAAGAAGTTTTTTTTTTTTATTTTTTAATATCTCAAATTAAAGTTGTTCCAATTTCTAATCAACTTAAAGGAAAATTGTAAAGAAGATGCTTCAACGAACCTGATTTCACAGTATATTATAGAAGAGTAAGTTAGCTACGTTGCAGAGTCTACAAATTTGCATTCGAAGACGAACCAAAAGTTATGTCACGCAATAGATTAAGAGGAGATTTTACACACAACCTACACACACTAGAAGGTATATAGATTTGCTCAAGGAGAATTCAAAGGAGCTCATCTTCTTCTACAAGAATTTTTCTCAAATTTGGCATAGTCCTCCAATCTCTAGCTTTATTTCTCATAATACAGAATTGGCGATTTTATCATGTTGATGATTGGGTTTTGATTGTGTTTTAATATGAATTAATTATCTTATTTTTCATATCATTGATTGATCATCATTTTTTTTTTTGGAAAAGTAATTAGAAGAATAAGCTTATAGATCAATAGTTAGAAGAAAAACCAATCAATTGCCTAGATGACCCCTAAGTGATATAAACCTCAAGATTACTAACTCCTTAGCTAATCATTAGTGTTGAACATATCAAACTCAAACTAGAGTAGAAGTAAACAAATATCGAAATATTGGTGTCTGACAATCTATGCACTTATATATTTCACGAAACATAGAATACAACAAAAAATATTCTAAGAAATAAATTCATGCATTAAAGCATGTAAAAACTATACTTACCTGGTTATGGTTAGAGTTAATTTATAGAACACTATAATCAACACATAAAATAGGAAATAAGAATGAGGCTTGCCGAAATAAATTTCCTTAAGACAATATTTTCGGGTTGTCTATGGTGCACACAGTCGGTCCCCGATAGTCTCCCGAGATAAAACAGTTTGTTGTTCATTATTTGCACCAATAATGAATATTCCACAGAGAACTTAAACAAACAAAAATTTCGGACTAAATTTTCAGGAAAGTAAGAGAAAGAGAGAGTAGTGTTTTTCGTTTATGTTACTATCAAAATTGATTCAGAATTGGTCAGATTCTATCTCATATTTATAGACACAAAAGTGACTCTTGGAAAGGGACACAATGTTTCGATCCAAAGGGTACCTCTTCGAATAGAATAGACACATATCTTACTTTTATTTATTTCATTCACACATAAAACCCCAACAATCCCGCACATGAATGAAATTGTTCTTCGAGTTCCTTCACATAGACATATCACGTCGAAATTTCTTTAGGAATAATACCGCATCGGGATAGGTGAAATATTTCATCTTGAACCTTCCCTAGTTAAAGCTTATTGGATTTAATTAGCCAATCGGTAAAATATTTCATCTTGAACCGTCGGCTGTTTGCGTAAACCAAGACAATAAACTTAACACAGTACTAAATCGATTTGTTTCAAGTTCTCGGTTGTGTTTGTTTTGGCCCCGAACATTCTTGATTATGCGAGTGCTTCAGAAAATTCCAGCCTATAAAGAAATTCTCAACGAGCCGACCCAATTCACACTAACATAGGTGACCGCATCTATCAAGAGTATCCTACCATACTCTACTTGTTTTGACAAGATAGACGTCATTAAAAGCATTTGCTTAACCTATAAAATAATGCAGTAGGCTTCCACTTATTGCATCATAAGAATGGGATAGTTACACTCTTAAGTGCTTTCTTTTAAGTTAGCCAAGACTGGTTGTCCTATTGAACCTGGTCCGTGGGATCTCCAGTCGTCAGGTTAGGTTTTCGTACGAGGTAACTTAATCTAATTTAGGCTTTAAGGCCATTTCCCCCGAAGCACATACTACTCTCTAGATAAACCTTTAATATCTAGAATCAGGATTATCTCTTGACTTCATAAAGTCCATTCTATTGAAAGTAGATGTCTCTCGGTACTGTATCAACGATAATTAATATGTCATGTCGTGACTTTACCATTATACATAGAGTTTGTTTAGCTCTGTGTATCACCGCTTGATAATCGCATTTTACGATGACTAACACAATTTTCAGTTATATTAGAATATCTTCCAAGAATTTTGTGAAGCCATTCAAATTCTTCACTAGCTTTATCCAATGATATCCACTCTTATCTCATAGTGGAATGAGTTATATGCGTATGATTGGAAGATTCTCAGGAAATAGTGGTGCCTCCAAAATTAAATACATATCCGCTTATAAACTTTGATTCATCTAAAATCAGAAGTTTCATTTGCATTACTATATCCCTCCTGGATCGTTTGAAATTTTTCCAAATATAATGCACATATGTATGTATTCTTTCAAGATTCAAGCATTCTCATTAATTCATACCAACGAATCTTGCTAAGATTGCTCATGTATCTCCTTAATTTATTAACCAAAGAGATGATGTCTAGCTTCTTGCATTTTACGATATATGCATGACATCTAATTTTATGAGCATACTCAAATTGTGATACTCTATCACATTTGTTCTCGTATAGCACACAAGGTATGAATAATATAGAATTATGAAATCCCTTTTCATAAGTATTAAACTATCTATAATTCATCCACGCAATGTACTTGAGATAGTTTAACATCATCACATGACCTCTTAATCATGATTGATTAAACCGAAATGTTTCATATCATAAGTTAATATTTTCTCAATGGATTTAATACTCACAGTATTAGTCTCAAATATTAACCTATCATTTGCATATAAACCTAAACTCTGATATTCAATTATCCAGTTAGTTTATATACACACTTGTCATATTTATTAATATAACAGTCAAAATTTGTTAATGACACTATCACATTTTTCAAGTCATTGTTTATAAGTTTGTTAAAGGTCAACAGGAGAATACAAAAGTTTCGCAAACTATGTTTTTTCATTTAACAACTAACTCTCTGGTTACTCCTTATAAATTTTCTCTTTAATTCACCATTAAGAATTATAATCTCAACGTCCATTATATATTGTTATTAGAGCTATTAACATTCAAATGGATTTCATCCTAATCGCTAATAAATATGAGTCAAAGAAGTAAAATTATTTCTTTTATAAGGCAACTTGGCTACTCGTCTAGCCTAATTTTTATCGATTGACTTATCAAAGTTTTTAAACTCTTGAACTTAAAAATCCATCTACATCTAATTGGTTCACTCCTCGAGGTCTACCAATTTTATGAATGTAACTCATTGTCAATCACCTCTTTTCAATCCACGATATTGGAATGTGACATAATTAATTATACGTTTGAGGTTAACCTTTAACATATAAGTTATAACATCTGGATCAAAGAACTTCGAGCTCAATTGTCTCTTCAACTCCTCAACAAACTCAAGTTGAAGTAAGAGATTGAACTCTTTTTTATAGATCGATTCATATGTATATTCTCGCAGAATATAGTAGTTTATAATTAAATATAATTATAAACTTCACAAATATGTCCTCTTGATCAAAATTAATTAAATATGTTCGCAATATTTTAGTCTAAAATGGGTTAGACTATGGTGTTTATTCTTGCAGAATAAATAATTTATAATTAACTATAATTATAAACTGTAAAAAAAGTTTATGTAAGTAATATAATTAATAATATTACTTTATTATATTTTAATTTCAGCAAATCACACTTACTGAAAATAAATCTAAGCCAAAAAGAAGAATCAATGTTATAAGAGTTGATTCCCAAGTCTTTATATAATTAATGTTACATCACGTGACTCAGTTCACATGATTACATTTATTTCAGATTTAAACATAAAATATATGAACTGCTACTATTTATCGCATAAGCTAGTAGTAATTAATATTTTTTAAGTCATTTTCTTTTTCGGTGGTGAAATCAAAATCTAACCTAAATACCCCCACATTTGAAGGTATTTGCCTTTTTCTTCCCTTCCATAACTCATATGGAATGATAATTGACTTTCTTGTATGAAACTCAACTTAGTATGTGTGTAGACATCTAATGAGCTTTCCCCCAAAAGTTGTCAAGTGAACCTGAATTTAAAGATTGACGTTTAACCACATATTAAAATTCTCTTATTTTAGCAACCAAATTCAATTGAGTTGAGCTAGGTAAATTATTTGACGAACTATTCCTAATTTAATACACTCTTGTGTAAATGAATATATTCGTATTTACCCCCATAATTCGGATATAAGAGTTTTCCATTTTTCTTATTCCATCATCCAGATTTGTACTTAACAAATGTATTTCTTCGTATTTTGAAAATACATTTATTGCCTCATATTTATTACTCAATAAATATATATAGGATTAAATTCATTTTAAACTCCACGAGTTAACAATGATTTAAATCACATAATTAATTTAGATTAGTTCAAAAAAGTTGAACTCTTGCATATTTGTTTCACAAACAAATAAATTATAACTATCTCATAAATAATTTAGAATTATTTCTCACAAATAAATTATAATGATTTTGCGGATAAATTACAAATTTATCAATATTTCTCAATAAATATTAACATTTATTTTCCTCACAAGTTTGGTAATATAGCAAAGAATGAATAACATATTTAAAAAGTTTACAAAAATATCCCCATCAATATACTTCGTATTATATAAAAATCATTTAGAGGTAGGACTTATCGAGCCAACACGAGTCACAATCCATTATTCCACCCTTAACGTGTTACGAAAAAGCTTAGTGGATCAAGAAAAGTATCAAAGATTTTATCAGGAGTTGGAGAATATGAAGAGCATGTTTCACTACAAAAAAAAGGGTCTTCAGCAACGCCATGATTCCAACGGAAATAAAAACTGTTGTTAATAGTAAAAATTTATAACAAAATACCAACAGAAATAATATTCCATCAATAGTAGCAACAAATTACCAACAAAATATCTAAAAAATATTTTTCGTAGTTATTCTGTTGTTAAGTTGTAGGAAAAATTGATCCACAGCGACGGAATCATTCCATTGGATTATAATTCATCAATATTGTTTTAGTCACTTACAGATTAGTAAATAAACAACGACGGAAACGATGTTTCATCAATAATAGCGACAAATTACCAACTAAATATCTAAACAAAATATTTTCCGTAGGTATTCCGCTGTTAAGTTGTAAGAAATATTGATCCATAGCTACGAAATCATTCCAATGGAAAATAATCCGTCACTATTTTTAAGTCAGTTACAGATTTGCAAATGAACAACGACGGAAATAAAAGAAAAATATGTTTTTACAAAAATAACGACAAATTACCAAAGCATATAAAATGAAAAGAATGTGTCTAGAAATTATGTTGTTAAACTGTCACAACAATAAACTAACAGCGATGTCATAACTCTAACAAAAAAAATTGCCACTCTTAGTAACAAATTTATAATGAATACTAACATAATTAAATATAAAATGTCCTCATTTGGTAGCGACAAATTACTAATGGAACATCATGATATATTTTTTTGTTGTTGTAGGAATTTGGTTATTAAGTTGTAAGAAAAAATATTCCATACGACAAAATCTTTATTAGTAACGAATTAATAACTGAATAATAATGAAATTACAAATAAAAAAATATATTTTCAATAATAGCGAAAAATCACCAATGGAATATCATAAGAAAGTTTCGTAGAAATTCTATTAAAGTATTAAATTTCCTCACTATTTTGGTGTTAGTGACAAACATGCAACTGAACAACTATAAAATAAATTATCGTCGTAAAGAATGACAAATTACCAATGGATATGAGCAAATATATTGTGCATAGCAATTCTGTTGTTGACCTTTAACAGAAAAGAACCGTCATCAACAACATAATTCCAATAAAACTTATGTGATTTATTAAAGTTCACAATTATCTGTAAACGGAACTAATTAATTTTTAGATTATTAAAAATAAATTTATTTTAAAACTCTTGTGAGAAAAAGTACAAGTATTTAACAATATTCAATTTAATCTTTATTTATACGTATAATTAAATTTTAAAACTAAAAATAATAATTTTTTATATATATACCTGACCCTCCCTCTCCCAGTGTTAAAATAATACTCCCTCCGTCCCATTTATTTTACTCCCTTTGCTACAGTACTCGGTCAAACTTTTTAATATTTTAGGTGACTTATCATATTAAATTATTCACATTTGTGGTGTATTAAACCTTTTAAATATTAATATATATAGTGTCATAATGTATTATCAACTTATTAGTGAAATATATTAATTAAATTATTTATTTTAATTTTTACAAATTTGGTCAAGTTGACTGGTCAACTGCACCTGGAGAGCAAAAAAATTGGGACAGAGGGAGTATATTTTATGATTAATCAATACCAGGCTCGCCATTTGCTCAACTAGTACCATCAATGATCGCGCTTAGATGTTGAGTTATTTATTCTATCAAATAATTGTTAGATTTTAACTATAATTTTATTTAAAAATTATGATTAATTCAACTACTTAACTCATTAAATTTGAGTTTGACTACTCTTAGGGTATTATGATCTTTTAACATTTTATTTTTATAAAATATAATTTAAAACATGGAGAAAATACACAATTATTATAATTTATATAAAACATAATTTTAAAGAAGAACAAACATTTAAATTCTTTTTTTTTTATATTAATGAATCATTTAAACAACAATTAACATATGAGATGCCTTGGTAATTATTGAAACCTCAATGATATTTTATAATTTAACTTAACATAAGAGATAAGCATGCAATTATATATATATAATATGATAAGCATCCAATTATATATATATAATATGATAAGCATCCAATTATATATATATGGATGCTTATCATATTATATATATATAATTGGATGCTTATCATATTGTCAACTATAAATCAATAAAGTTGTCCAGCTCAACTGGTTGAAACATGTTATCTATACAAGCAAAACATGAGGTCAAGGGTTCAAATCCCTCCTCCTACAATCTAATTAAAACATACCCCGCCTAGGCGCTCGCCTAGTCGTCAGGCGAGGGTGAACCGCCTAGGCGTACGAGCGGCGGGGGTTAACTGGCTCGCCTAGGCGTTGCCTAAGCGCCCCGGCGAACCGCCTAGGAGTAGCTCAGGCGCATGCGCGGAGGTTAATTGCTCGCCTAGGCCTTGCCTAAGCGCCCGGACGATAATCACACCAATACCAACATATTTATGCCGACATAATATTTCCAGCGGATTTGCCGACATAAATATAATTCTGATACAAAATTCGTTGCAGTGTTCCAACCAATTGGCGACATGATAACAACAAATTTTAGGCGACGGAATTCTGTTAGTAATATTCCAACAGAATTACCAACAACAAAATTGTACAATATTTTCCAACAGAATTACCAACAAAAAATATATTGTCGTTATATTTACTAATGGAAAATAATCCGTCACTCCATTTACCTATGGGGCCTTCACACACGGAATATCCAACAAAAAAAATCCGTTACTACGCTTGAATACCAACGAAAATCGAGGCTTCACCAACGAAAATTTTTGTTAATGAAAACCCCTTTTCTTGTAGTGTTTCTCAGTTAGTTTGAGGCTAAAATTGAAGCAGGGTAACACAGACCTAACTCTTTCAAGTGTCGTGCGACACCTAGTCTCGAAACGCCCCTTGCGGAATCAGCTAAGTCAGTTTACCTCTTGAACAAGTAAGAAAATGAGAAATGAAGAAAGTAAGTGAATATGAGATAAAACTTGAAATGTATTGTATTCACTCAATTTTGGATGGTTACAAATTAAGGGTGTTCTCCTATTTATACATCCACCTCCTTAAATGGGTGATGGTGATCAATCATATCTAACAGTTGAGATTGATCTTCTAGTTCATTCTACAACTAACTACAAAGTATAGAACTATGTACAAGTTTGTGAGTCTTTCTAGAATGCTCTACTCTATACAAGAATTCTTCAAAGTATAGAGTGATGGAAAATTCTAGAACCTCCAAGTGTGGAAAAACTTTGTCTAGGCCATGCCTTGGCCAATTGGGCCATATGTTGGGCAAGTTAGGCCAACATATGATCGGTTCGTTACAAGGGGCTAAAATTCTTGCCAACACACAACAGAGTCAACAAGAAAAAAAAATACAATAGATCATGTGAGAAACAATAAGAATTATCAACAGTTGCAGATGAAAAAGAGAAAACTGCAAGGGCCCGTTTGTTAGATGGAAATGGAATATGATTCTGGGTATTTGATTTTTAATAATATGATATCCAGAAATATGATTTCATTATAGTGTTTGGGTATCACTTCCTTTCAAATGTTTGGTAATATAGCAATGAATGAATAACATATTTAAAAAGTTTACAAAAATATCCCCGACCATATACTTCGTATTATATAAAAATCATTTAGAAGCGCCATTTATTAAATTTTATTATATATATATATATATATATATATATATATATATATATATATATATATATATATGTGTGTGTGTGTGTGTAGTTATAAATAAGATAACACTTTCAAAAGCAAAAGCAAAATTAAGTGTACAACTAGAAAAATGAATGTGCTATCAAGCGTAAGCTTTGGATTTGACATGTGAATATGGCACATAAGCTATATGCATGTTTTCAAATCATTTCACATTTAAAAAACATTATATATTATTTCAATAGATTCCAACTAGTAGGAAGATGAACGTGACAATTTAATATGTGATTTGAGCATTTCGAGAAAGAAATAATGCAAGAAACAAGAAACAATGTTCATGGGAGAAATATTATTACGTAGGGAGAAGAAGAAAAACTATCATAATAAGAAAGAATATATAGATAATAATGTATTTTTTATTTTTAGTATCAAATCTCTCTTGAAATGAATCATAATACCATAGAAAAATTGGATTTCACATTTTTTTATGGCAATTGACTAGTTTCCTGATTTTTAGGAATATGAATATGGTTTTTAAAGCACAATATGATTTTCCTATTCTAAAAATCGAGCTAAACAACACAATATCATAAAACTAATCCAAACAATGACTTCGACCTTAAATCAAATCATAAATACAAATTTAAAATAAAAAAATAAAAAATAAAAAACAAATGCAAAATAATGCAACATAGCCACCAAGGGAAAACCCAATCATGGGGGCAAGGGCAGTGCTCGGGAGCTCCCCAGTTGGCCCTACCCCGACCTTCAGCATCTGCCTATACAAATTCAATCATGGACCTCTTTATTTAATTTAATCTCAATTTAATTCTTCCACACTCTCACCGTTATAATAATAATAAATACTATAGTTAAATTAATAATCATATTAAAATTTTTAAATTAAGAATAATAATAATAACAATTTGGAGTACGACAAGAAAATACATCATAGAATTAAAAAGTCCTAGCATGCAACAATGGAAAATAAAATGAAATAAAACGAAAATACGTTATTAAAATTCATTTTGGCGATTAAATGTGATAAATATATTTACAAAAATATTATAAATAAATTATCCATATATAAATTGAGTATGAATTTGAATTTTTTTTTTTAAGTGTTTAAATTATATTTTCAATGAAATTGAAAATCATATTGTGTAAATATATAACCACTTATATTCTAATTAAATACTTTAGTTTTAATTGTCATTTTTTAAAAGTAATTAAAATTTTAAATTAATAAATTAAAAATATCAAAAAGAAAAATGTGAAAAATAAAGTTCAATCCAAAAATTTGAACAAGGAATTATATCCCAAAACACATAAATATACTACACTATTAATTAATTATACTAATTAAGAAACATAAAAAAAATTTAATTAGGAGCGCCACTTTATTACTGCTTGGACGCCTGTGCCCATGCAATTGGCAAACACCTACGCAGCTTAACCCCCAACCCAACCCACCCCTTTTTTGTCACAGTGATTGCACTGATAATTTGTAAAATATGCAAGATAGAAATTGAAAAAGAAAAAGAAAAGAATCATTAAAAGTTACCATGATATGATAAATATTTGATTATATATTTTTTTTTCTTTTTTTTTTTTTCGTGCCCATTTGGCCTCACGTTAGGACAACCAAAATTCATGATTTGATGTCTAACGTAATTTTTAGGCTGTTTGGCCGCATTTTTCAATTATGCTTTCAACAACTGAATCGTGATAATTTCACGTTTCATGGAAGTACCTCATTAGGTGCTTTTGACTAGGGCTGAAAATCAAACCAAGTTATTCAATACTCGGCTCGAGCTCGTTCGATAAAAGCTTCGTCAAACAAATCAAATAAGCTTGAACATGATTTTGGTTTGGTAAGTTTTGAAGCTCGGCTAGATAAGTTAAATATTGAAAAAATACATGTAAATTACCAAGCTACTTGATACTCGGCTTGAGATCGTTCGATAAAAGCTCGTTTGAGCTCGGTTCGTTAAGAAATCAATCCAAGCTCAAACACAAAATTTCAAGCTCGATAAAATTCAAACCAAGCTTGAACAATGTGTCGTTCGATACTATTTAACTCGTTTACACCCCTACTTTTGGCTGACAACCATTTTATATCATTGTTTTCTCTATTTTATCCTTTACTATCCATGTCACATTTTTTTTCCACTAGTGCAAGTTAATGCATAAAAATAAAAATAAATAACTTTTACCTTTTTACATTTTTAATTTCTACACCATCAAACAATTTTGAAGTTTTGAAGTTTTTATTTTTATTTTCATCTAACTGTTCTTTATCATTTTAAGAGTAATAAATATATTAATACTCCAATAATTAGCTCATTTTCAAGTTGATTTACTTAGAATACTTTTGATTTCACTCTAGAATGTTTTAGTAAAGATGAGGTTAGTCTTGTAAATTATGTAATTTGGAATCAATTTTCAAAAATTGGACCCAAACGCTTAATCAATTCTACAATAATCAATTATCTATAATTACTTTTACCATAATGATTTCTCCAATAATCAATTTTACTATCACTAGGCCAAACTCACCCGCATCATCTAACATTTAAGTTGATAAAAACAAGTTAACCTTGTTTATAGGATAAGTCCAGTGATGAATTTAATTCCATTAGGAACTTTCAAAAGTGATTTTGTACCTAATTATTGTTGATACGTGAGTTGCATGTTCACAATATTTACTGTACAAATTTTTTGATCTATGATCTTTTCAATGTTTTTCTAAAAAATGTTAGGACATTTCCCTATACGTACATATTCTTGCAATTATCTTTACCTAAATTCAAAAGATTTATCCAAACAATATTTCTTACTCCCTCCGTCCCAAATTATTTATTATTTTAGAGAAAAAAACTTGTCCCAAATTATTTGTCAGCTTTAGGATTTCAATACCATATTAATTACATATTCTCCTATTTTAACCTTAAGAGAAATGTGTAATTTGAATATCGTATAAATAACTAATGTTGAGATAAATATAGAATAAGAGTATTTTAGGAATATAATTTATTTTTCCCCTAAAATTGACACTATTTATTAGGTACGTTAATATGTGCGAAAACATGCAAAACGGCAGATAACTTGGGACGGAGGGAGTAACTCCAAGGAATCAGATTGTCAAATAATATACCATTTCCGAGTAAACAAAAGGATCCCAAGGGACATATTTGGAAAAATGTCAATATGAAAATTATCAGACATGGTTTCTTTCTCCAGAGAAGAAACTTAAAAGTGGTACAGATGAACCTTAAAAGCAGAACATGCAATGGAGAATAATAAACATGAATTAAAACAAATGCATTTATTTATTAATTGCAGCTGGTGGACAGCACAAAATCAAAAGGCAAAAATGAAGATAAATTAAAATTTAAAAAAAAAAAGACATGATAATGCAAAATACAATTCTTAAACAATTAATACCTATGATCATTTCATTAGTCTACCTCTCTTAAAACAGTACTCAAGCCAAACAGTTAGTATACATACATGATTCTCTCATCTCATAACCAACTATTACTGATCTGATCATCAGGACAGAAAAAAATTGCCTGTTTAATAATACAAAGTTATAAAATCAGAGGAAAAAACAGTACGCAGGATCGCTCGTTTTTCCAGTTTTCTTCATATTATTATTCTTTTTTGAGTTTTTCATTGTTTTGCCATTTACCCAAGATTAATGTAAGACAAAACAACTTGTTTCGTTAAACCAGACTCGCAGAAGAAAAAGAGTGAAGCTACTATCTTAAGATATTATCTACGGCAGAAGAAAGAGAAATCTGGGTGATTGACCTGGAGCAAATTAAGCCAATTATCTGCATCTTGTAAGAGGGTATTTGCCAACTGGCTTTGACGCCCAGTATTTGGTGTCCATAATGAAACTTTGTATCTATAAGAAGCGAGGCCAAATACTGGCAGTGAAATCTTTGGAACACCGTCACTCTCTCTTGGATATGTCACTACCGGAGGATTTATAGCTTCACTTCCTGCAAGATTGTAATTCAAAATATGAGATACATATTCGTGGCGTGGAGAGAGAGATAGTTTGTATGTGTGTGTGTGTGTATGTGCGTGTGTGTGTATATGAGAGAGATTTAGCTTACCTGTCATGGGTGTATGAAGAGAATGGAAAGTCAAAAAGCAAGCATCCAAGTCTTTAAGAGTCGGTCCTGTTGGTATTCTGTAAATGGGGTACCTATATAATATGATTATATCCCATAAGTCAGCATTACTCAAAATCCAGCAAAATAAGAAAGAAAAACTCGTGTTAAAAAGAATGATACCATGCCACAGAAATCCAACTGGATGGGAGTAAATCACAACTCCTAAGTGTTTTTAGTTCCGGGAAACTGCGAGCAAGGTCAGATATCTGCAGAGTTGCAGTATAAAATCTTGTAAGGAAAGAAGAGCATAAACCTTTCTCTTATAGACAATGTTAAAAGAAATATAATCAAGACAAGAAAAGTGACCTTATCTGCCAAAGGCTCCCTACTATACGGTTGGTCTCGTGCAAGATACTCAAACAAAAGGCAACCCTGTGAACTTCCAGGCTCACCTTCATCACTAGAGAATCCTTCTTGAAACACAATACGTTGCTCTACTCTAAGAGAACTATCACTTGTTTCATGATAGTTCAGATGCTCCTTTGAATAATTTAAGCCATCTCTATCTTGTTCACTATCACTGCTTCCATCACTACTACTATCCCTAAAATATTCACCGTCACTTTCTTCACCGGGTCGTCTACAACACAAGCCAAAAAATTTAAGATGTAGAATAATAAATTAATCAGTTAATATCCTAACTAAAGGAAAAAATTGAGGCATACAGGAGAGATCATAACATTAAGCACAACCAGCAAAGGATAAGCCAGACTCCAGGTTCGACATAAAGCTTATATAAATGAATGGTTGTATATCTCCGTACATGTCATGGTTTGACAGAATGTTGGTTTTCATCTAAGACACATGACACTTGTTCTTCCTGGTTTTCAGAAAGCCATTAGTGTTCACTGCAGTTCAGGAGCTAATGACCCATCATTTGGTACACGAACTGACAAGTTCGAAAATGGGCATGGGTTACCTTTGAAGTAGGTACAAATAAGTTGGGAGGTATATGGTGGCAAAGAGAACCTTATGAACACAAAGAAAATAGTACCAAGAAAGACATATAAGAGAAATTGAGAGCTCCTGCTTCACTTTTGATAATCTCAACCACAAAGACAAAGACACCAATTTTAACATATCATTTCACAACAACTCTTTGGAAAACAGAATAGCATAAACATGTCACAGAGATTATGCCCAAGCAAACTAAATTTGGACAAAACTTCTTAGTGGCTTCATGTAGTGGATCAGTTATACATCAAATCGTAGTTATTAATAGCGAAAAGCAACACGAAGCAACAAGGCCTCGCCTTGCTATGGAGCGAGGTGAGGCGAAAAGCGCGCTTTTCCCGAATGAAGCGCTCATGTACAATTTAATAGAAATCAATTGTGATTATATATGTTCTCCAAAAAACCTACAATCATAAAACATAACTGACCAAATTTATGGACAATCAATTTATAATAAATATATGCATTAATTATTGACCAAATATCATATACATTATATACATATTAAAAAAGATAACATTTTATAAACCAAATTGGAAAGTATAAAATCAAATTAAAAAGTCAAACCCGCTTTGTAGGACAATATTTTGTAATTTTATACATGATATAATTAATATACACATTAAAATAGCCAACATTTAATAAACTAAGTTGAAAAATCAAACCCATTGCAAAAACATTTTATAATCATATACTCCCTCAGTTTCATATTAATTGGCACATTTGCCAAAAAAAAATCGTTTCAAATTAATTGGCATGTTTGGGTTTTCAAAGCATTTTTCTTCAATTTTGCCCCTTTCTCTCATTGGAGGTGGGAAACTCAATGGTCACCACTCTTTAATAAAAAATTAAAAAGTAGTCATCCGTATAAAGGGTATTTGAGACATTTTACCATCAAAAAGTATGTATTTATGAGGTTTCTTAATTTGTGTGAAAAGTGAGAATGTGCCAATTAATATGAAACGGAGGGAGTATGTACATAATATATATACACATAAAACAACATTTTATAAACTAAATTTATAAGTCAAACTACAACAAAACCCACAATCGGTGATATCAAAGTCACAAAAGAGGGTGGATTGGCCGGCGGCGGGGCAGACAGATCAATTGTTAGTGGCGGCGAAGGTATATTGTGAGAGAGAGTTCAGTTATCACTTTCGCTCTCTTCAAATATCCTTATTAAGTCGTAAAGACTTATTGACTCTTATTAAAGAAGTCAATTTTTGTTTTTTAAATTCCACTGCTTCACTGAAAAAAACGCTGATTTTCAGCGATATGTGTTGATGGAATAGCGCTATAGTACCATTCCAAATCCGAAAAACAGAGTGATGCAAAGCGAGAAGGGCTCGCCTCACCATAAAGATTGCTATAGCGAGCGATTTGATCGCTATTAACTATGCATTAAATAAAGACGGGGTCACTAAATAGGGGAGAAGAATTTCTATTTGTTATTACATCGGATGTCCCCGAAGCCCGAAGGGACTTTCTATTTGTTATTTCATAAAAGTAAATAACAAGATGGCTTGAGTCCTCCCTCAACAACAGGGTGGAGGTGGGTCCTCATCCATGAGCTAATAAAAACAAGAAGAGGCGCAATTTTGAAATTAACAAAGATCAACTGATCCTGAATCAAAATCGTTTCATTCATTACAGGTTTCTTATATTGCACATGAGCTCTCAAATATAAAGAAGAGTGTCCAAAGAAGTTACATACACAAGGAAATAAGTTAGTTCAGGAAGAATGAAACAGCATGACAAGCCCCAAATTGCACGTGCACTAGAGGTCATTATTCAAGAGATGTTAAAATATTTATAGTCATGAGAAAAATTATAAATTGTTGCTAAAAAGAATAATTCAAAGACAAAGTGCACCAATACTATGGCTGTGGCTTTGAATTGATGGGAGGAGACTTGGCTCTAGCTGGAGTACCATTTTAAAATGTGGAAAAACAATAATACCAGTAACAGGAAGAAAAGAAACAGTAATACAACAAGAAACCTCTTTCAAGTATAACCAGCATGCATGTACAGTTTCGTGAAAGAAGCAGCCCGTGTTTTCTCGATTTTCTCTGCTCTTTTTAAAAAGTTTAAATATCTAATGTTAAATCCCTAAAGTAAAACTTATTTTCTGAAAGAAAAAGTAAGCCTAAAAGACAGATACCTTAATTTTGCTGTACTCTTCGAGAGGTCAGCATACAATTGAATGCCTGATAAATAAGGCACGTAATACTGAACCACGCTATCAGTTTCGTTCAATATCAAGGGTACTCCAGCACCATATGCACTCCATTCCTTAAATGACTCCCATAAATCACTAAGCACAAAGAAGGGCTGAAACTCCACATCACATGTTCTCCAACTCCTCACTGTCATCTGTGGCATTTTGAGAAAGCACTCAGAAACTGGGAGATTCCACAAGAAAAAGGGTAACAGATTCTTCACTAAAATCATTTTTTTTTAAAGATCTTCAACTGATACAATTAAAGCAAATGCTAACTTTACAGCCAGACTCTCTTCCTCAATCAGGAAATCAGATAAACTCTAACCAGAGGTACAACAAATTTTCTCACATAATTTTGTGATTGGGTATAGGTCAACATATCATAAGAATTATAAATAATGAATTAGAGCATTAGATTCAGCAAATTATAATACCACGCCTTTTAATTATTATTGATATAAAAAATTTAACAAAAGTTTCACTGAAAAACCAATTAAACCATTAAAATTCAAAATTAACCAATCTATCATCACAACAAAGTGGTAATTATCCAATTCCACCATAAGTTCAAAAACAGTTGCTTTAAATTCCCAAAAGCAAATAAACCATAAAATCTTCAGATTAACAAACTAGGAACTTCTTTTGCTCTTTTCATAATTTTCATAGAACACACTAGTTTTACTTAATTAGACAAACTTCATTAAATCAAAAAATCCAAACCAAAAAAAACCTTGGATAAATACTGCGCTGGAACCGAAGGCGTTACTGATTCCAGGAATCTCTCCAGATTACACAACGGCGAGGGTTCCGACACCGGCGGCGGCTCTGTCGTTGACTTTTTCTGCGGAGACTCATCAAGCCGGCTCGGGGTGACGTCACTCTGCGGCCTCCGCAAGTAATCTGGACTCCGGCGAGCCCTCGCCACGCTGTAAAACCGATCGTCTCCGTTTCTACTACGATTAAACCCTAATCCTGGCCCCAACATATTTTAAAGCCAAAAACTAAACCCTAATCTGAAGATACAAATGTGTATTTCTATATCAACAAGCAACTAAACCCTAATCTGCAGATACAAATATATGTCTTTTTTAAATGTGTGTGATTAATTAATTAACTGATAAATGCCACAGAATTTCCGGATAACAGATATCGAATCGGTGGATTTTGTCGACGAATTTGAGGAATTTGTGAAACAATTTTAGATTAAGATCAAAAAATTTATCATGGGTTCACAGAAAGAGAAAAATGGGAGAATGTATGTATGAGGGGGAAATGGATGGGTAGAGAAGAAGAAAAGAAGAAAACAAAATTTAAATTAATATTAAATGTTTTGTTTATTTATTATAAAGTTCTTTTTTTTTTTTTTTTTTTTTTTTTATTTTTAAATATATGAGAGGTGGAGAAAATGGAGAGTGTGAGGAATTATTCCATGTTGCAGGTGCATACAACTTGCACCATATTCAAGTCTTTTCACTATTAAAGGAGTGAGATTATATTCACTCAAAAAAAAAGGAGTGAGATAGGGCCTGTTTGTCTCGCATTTCGGAGAGTGGTTTGGGAAAGTGGTAGATATTTGAGAAATAATCTCGATTTGCGTAATGTTGTTTGTTTGGGTTTTGGGAGAGTTGTTTGGGAAAGTAGCCGCAATTTTTGACTTTTCTAATATAGAGAGAAATAGAAATAGAGTAGAAAAGTGGCCTGTTTGTTTGGCCTTTCGGAGAGTGGTTTGAGAAAAAAATTACTGTAGCTAATTAATTGGGAAAGTAGTTGGATTGTTTGTTTGGCCTTTCCGAAAACCGAAAATTTTTTCGGAAAAGCGAGACAAACAGGCTCATACTTTTAATATCCTACATTTTTTTATAATTTTTAATAATTAATGTTATTATAATATTGAACTGAAAAAATGCAAGCAACTCACAGAATAAATAAATTACGATGAAGTTTTTACCTTGTATTTTATTACTTACACTAGTCATTCTCAGCATGTATTTTCGCGTGTATAAAAGTTTTTAAAAACAAAAAATAAGAATTTATTTTGGGGATTGATCTAAACAAAAGTAAAAAGTAAATTTTATTAATTAATGTAACGGAGAACTTATGGAGTTAAAAACCTACATAATTAGATAACTTTAAATATTAAGGGTAAAATAAGAAAATTTGAAAATAATACTCTCTTCGTCTCATTTATTTTGCTCATTTTGCTATATTACCCAGTCAAACTTATAAATCTTTTTAGTGACTTATTATATTATATTAATTATTCTCATTTGTAGAGTATTAAACCTTTTAAATATAACTTTATATGGTGTCATGTGATATTATTAACTTATTAATGAAATATATTTATTACTATAATTTTTATAAATTTAGTCAAGTTGACTGATCAACTGTATCAACGGATAAAAATAATTTGGACGGAGGAAGTATTGAATAATAATTTGTGATTAATCATTATTTTCAATATTTTATCTAGTTTTATAGAGATTGTACTTATTTGAGTAATCTAATTTGAATTCCTTTTTCCTTTTTTTCTAGTAAGCAAACTAATATGGCTTTGGTCGAGTGGAATTTAGAATAAAATTTCTCTAGCCTCCGATGCTTTTGTTGTGATTGGCTATTATGGGAGACTTGCACTTGAAAGAATGTAGAGAAAATTGCATTTCACCCCCCCCCCCTCAAAGTGGCATATTTTTACACTTTATCATAATAAAAATAAGCCCCCTGAAATATTAAAATCAATTGCATTTTCAACCTTCAAACGATTATAAGTCGTTTGTGTTGGTCGAAACATGCATATGTCCGCATGCATATGTTTTCTATGGTAAATCGATCAGAACTTCTATTACTCATCCATATATTCCACTCACTTGTTATGAAACGAAAAGCTTAACTGAAATAAAATGAGATTGGTCATAAAAGAGAGGAAAGATTGTGCGTATTGTTTGGACAAGTAAGATGTGTTATGACTAATTTACTCTTAAAAACAAATGTAAAGCAGATATGCAAATGATTTCAATATTTTAAGGGATAAAATTTCTCATTTTATAATTTTCTGTGTTAAAATGCAAAAATAAGTAACTTTGAGGGGGTGAAGTACACTTTCCTCAAGAATGTGTTGGTCACTAGTTATTTATTTGGAGCGTGTTTGGTTACATCAATAAATCCCAGTAGATCTGTTTTGTAAAGGTACAAATTCCCATAAATTTTAAATTTCTTATAACTTATCTCATAAGATACTTGTGAAAATTATAATGTCAGGTGTAAACTTTTCCTTGTATTACATTACCTTTTCAAATTATTGGTTATATATTCCTTTCGAATATTAAATCTATTCATACTGACTACAAAACATGGTTCAAATTTTCGTTCGATATACTTCGGTCAGCTTAATATAAGAAACTTTTCTAAAATTTTTTGAAAATGTTTTGGCTAAATTAGGAAAAATTATGAAAAAAGATATTAAATTAAGAAAAAAAGAAAGCTTCATGACAAATATTGAGTTTCAATAATACATCTTATTCTCGTTTCGATTGATTCAAAAACAGAAATTTTTCGATATTTTCGACAGAAAATATGGAAATTTTGATCCATGCTACAAAATAAATTGTTCAGTCTACATAATATTATATAACTTTGTCATGACTACAAAATTACATTTATTTTTGTACTAACTGACATGTACATGTACCTTAAATATTATAGCATATTTAAATTTAAAAAGTTTAAAAAGCACCCTTATAATAAATAGGTTCGAATTCTTGTTGAAAGATATTCTTATGTGATGTGTTCGATACAATTTGAATCGAATAAGTAATGTATAATACCAGAATCTGACAAAGAAAAAACAGGTGAAAACAAAATTAAAAGATTTGTAGTTCAATTCGTATGAGAAATGAAGTAATATATTGCTTTGAATTAACTAGTTGGATAAAGAATTATCAAAAAAAAAAAAAAAAATCCTAGTTGGAGAAGAATTAAATTAAATCGAGGGTAGATGAGATGGAGCAGACTCAATTCCATTAAAAAAATTCATTATAATATGAGTACGTGGACCACAAGAGCATTATTCAAAATTCATTCTATTTGATCCTAAACTTTAATTATATGGAGTACTATTATTTTTCTTTAAAAGCATACATATGTCAAAAAATGTTCTTCTGGCATTACATTATGCTTTAATTTGTTATATAATACTCCATCCGTCCCATTTATTTTGTTTCCCTGGTACAGTTGACCAGTCACTTGATTAAATTTATAAAAATTATAATAATAATTAATCAATATATTTCAATAATAAGTTGAGATAATATCTCATGACATCATATATATTAATATTTAAAAGTTTTTATACATAACAAATAATTTAATATGATAAGTTACTTATAAGATTGAAATGTTTGACTGGATACTATAGAAAATGAAGCAAAATAAATGGGACGGAGGGATATACCTAATTGTCTATGATTAACTCATTGTCAAAATTATGATAATTAAATGTTTTTATATGATAAGTTTTTATACATAATCAGTGTTAATTAACGCAAATTATGGAGTCAAAATAAATAATTTAATATGATAAGTTTTTATACATAACAAAAATCGATTCTTAATTAATGTTTTAGAAGATATACCTAATTCAATACTATTTGTTAACCAACTCATTGTCTATGATTAACTCCCATAAAGTGGTAAATACATGTCTTTTTTTTTTTTTTTCTTTTTTGATAGAGATTCAAATTTAATGTACCTAGCGCGTCTTGAATTGAATTAAGTGTGGTATGTGGTATGAACATTCATGAAAAAAAAAAAAAAAAAAAAACAATTAGATATATGAAACTCACCCGTGACTTTGGAAACATGCACACAAACAACATGTATTAATTTTATTACATAAAATCAGTTTGGTAGTACGTGGATGGGTTTTGGTCCAGTTTTGCGGGTTTTGCGAGATCGGGTCAAAATCCTTCAAAATGAGTTTTCGTTAAACTCATAAATCTCATAACAAATATATTCACAAATCTTCTTAAAAATCTTAAAACCTATAAAATATTGATTTAATGCTTATCATTTAATTTCCTCAAATTCTCTAAAAAAGACATTGATTTGACACATATTACCTATTTTTTTCCCCAAACTCTAGGATTTCATCTTTTTTAAAACCACAAAAGCCAATTTTTTCAGACAACAAAACCCAACATAAAAAATCTAACCAAATTGGGGTTCAAAGGTTTCACCGAAACCACCCAAACCATTTCAAAAGCCAACTTTTTCAGACCACAAAACCCAACATAAAAAATCTAACCAAACTGGGGTTTCAAAGGTTTCACCGAAATCACCCAAACCATTTTTTTTTTAAATCGAGACCTGCGAAATCTAGTCAAAACTCATCCAGTAGACCCTTTGTGTTTTACAAAGAGCTACATGGAATCCCTTTTCAGTTCAAAACCATGAAAAATGGATGGGGGTCTCTCCCACGAGCAGAAAAAGGGATTTTGTGCAACACTTTGTAAACACAAGGAGAATTTATGCAATGTAAAATTAATACAACGGGATTGTGCACAAGTTTTTCAAAATGGAGGTGGGTTTATGTTTTTACTCTAAATTGTCTACATATATATCAAGGTTAAAAGAGGAAATTCAAAAATATTACTCTCTCCGTCCCACTTTTTTTTGCTCATATTTCTATTTTGGAACGTTCCAAAACATGGCTCCCTTTCTCTTTAAAAAAATAACAAAAATTTACCTTTTTAATAAATTATCTAAACCTTCGTGCCAAATCTAAAAGGAGCAAAATTATTGGAATGAATTATACGGTTTAGGTTTCTCGTTTTTAGAATATGAAGAGCATAAATGCAGCCGACCAAATATGAAAACATTATCGGATTAAGTATTTAAGTATTATTAAATTATCGAATGAGAGTTGATGTTTTAATCAAATGAATTATGTCAGGTCAGGATTCAATGGATGACACGTGTATGGTCGGATTCTAAAAGGAGGTCCTTCTCTTATCTTAATAAGAACATTATCCCATGGCTCGAGGAAGCATGGGGGGTGGGCCGTGGGGCAGATTGGTAAAACTTTATTTATTTGTATTAGACATTACTCCATTTTATTTTAATTAAAGTGCAAAAATTATGTTATGTCAGAGGGTAATAATTTTTTAATGTTCTTATTTTATCTTTAATATTTAAACTAATTTAACTAGACAAATTTTTAGTTTCACTTATCATGTTACACTCTTTAAATGAAATTTAACTTTTACTTTTTTCTACAATGAAATTCTTATTTACTATGATTGAAAAATTTAATGCACGCGAAAATGCGTACTGATGATGATTTTTTTAGAAGGAAATGGGTGCCTTTTTGCACAATATTTTTTTATTTGTCTAAGTAGTGTGTAACTTTCAAATTCTCCACTTCTCCACTTCTTCTATTACACTCATCAAAAATTTATTTTTTAATCTATCCGTTCCACAATATCTATCGTTTTAGAGGGTTGCATTAAGAATTCAAAAAAATAGCACGGATTTTCATTTAAAAAAACAAAAAATATATCTAAAATAGCTTTAATTAATATTGCATTGATATAAATAAGATAGAATTTTTAGGTGTAAAATGAGGGCTAAATTAATATTACATTTGAATGTTAAAGCAACAAATGTTTAGGAACCAAGAAAATTCATTAAAATGATAGATATTGTGGAACGGAGGGTACTCACTTTTTTTTTTTTTTTGTTTATCAAACTTTAAAAAAATCTTTATTTTGTTAGTTAGAAAACAGAAGTGACAAATTAGTGCAAATTAAAATGCCTATCTATTTCTTAAAGCCATTAATCGTCCCTCTCAAGTGGATCATTTGAGATAAGAAGCAACAACTAGCTAGACAACTAAGAAGTCTTTTTTATTTAGGCAAGAAAATTTAGGGAGTTCTATTTCAAGAACATTAATTAGGTTGGTAAAGTTTAGGCAAGAAGTCCTTTTTTTTTTTTTTTTCTTTTTCCAAGAACTGAATAATTCACAAATTCGTGCTTTTTTTCCTTCAACTAATCAACATATATTTGCTAAGACAGTCCATAAAATATAAAGAAGTTCACTTGTTGTTATTTTTATTACATTTATTGAATATTGTTGAGAATGATTTTGAAAAAAAAAAAACTGATTTTATATCGGGATCGAGTACTAACTGACTATAGCCCAATAAAATTTGATCATAATCATATTAACATATAATTCTAATTTCTATTGCAAAATGCTTTTTGGGTACCGTAGAATAGGGGATCTAACAAATTTGGTATCAAGTTTGACATTTGATACCATAGTTTATCACCATATTCAATTTTGATACTTCAAATTTTGGAGAAAAAAAAAGTCACATTGGCCGTAAGTGAATGTTAACAAATCTTTGGTTGTCCCTTTTAGCGACAATTAAATGGCTACAACAAATATGTGCCACTAAAATTGAGTTATTGCGGCAAATATTTTATAGGTTGATAAAATGCTTTATTAATTATTTTTTTAAAATTCAACTATTAAAACTAAATAAAAATGCATTTAAATGGTTCATTTTGGCAACACATTTTACGTAGCAAAACCCCGTCACTAAAAGAAAAATCTCATGAGGCGTTAACGACCATGCACATCATACGTCATTCATGGCATTTTCCGTACGAAATTTGGCATTTGTTCGAAAATATTAACAATATCAAAGAATTTATTTTGACATGTTTTTACGATGTGTTTCATATGTCAAATTTAATAAGCAATATGGTGTTAATTTTTGACTTGAAAGCTAAACTTGCAAGTTGATTCCATTAATTGAATTTAAGATTTGACTTTACAAACAAAATAAGAAATGATAAGAATTAAGATATGAAGATTGGAGCTTAAACCAAAAGTCTAAACGGATTAAAGTTCATTTTTTATGTAAGTTTGGTCAGGTAAATATTGAAAGCATTTTGAGAATTTTTCTGAAATGTTTTGGAAATATTAGCTAGAAAAAATTGTGAAAAAATTACTAAATTAAGTAAAATAAGAGAGTCTCAAGACAAACAAATAGTTTCGGGATTACACTTTCGTTTCATTTTCATTGACTCATAAACAAATTTTTGTTTGTTGTTTTCGACGGAAACAATGAAAATTTTAATCCATGAATAAAACTGCTTGAGTGCTTTGACATGCTAAATATTAAAAATCACATTAGACTCTTTAATGAAAAGAAGGCAAAATTTATATTAAAATTTTCGGGTAAAGTGTCTATTTCTATATGGCATAGGATATATATATATATATATTTTAATTATTATCATTGGGGGTTGGGGGGTTGAGAATTAACCCCTAATTTATCTATTAATCAAATAAAATTGCGTCAACGTCTCAACAATCATACTAGAATATCAATAACTGTTATTGAATAATCAATTAACAAAGTTTACAATTAAAATGTTGCTTCATATTATATATGTCAAGTGATTATTTATTCTAACAGCAATATCATTTATTTAAAAAGTAAATATATAACGCGTGCATTTTAAATAATTTGAGTGCGACCGATTTGAATAGTCTAAAATATTTCATAGATCAATAGGGTTTATGTAGTATTAGTTAAGAGGATCTACTTTTACGATCTCTTTTTTCTTACTGAAAACATGATAATGTTATTACACAAAAAAGGTTTGGACAACAATAGAAGGAGAGAATTGTATTTTTGGTACACAGCTATAGGTCAATTCCCATTTTTGGTACACTGCTTTATGTGTCCAACACATTTGGTACACCTCTTTAACAAAGTTCGACACATTTGGTACAACCGTTAAATAAATTGCAAAATCACCGTTAATTCCGTTAGTTCGACACATTTGGTACACCTCTTTTACAAAATTGGCATGCGCGCGGCACATGGCTGCTCAGAAAAGAAAAAAAGAAAAAAAATTGAAACTTGATAAACTATTTTATTATATTTTATTCTTCTTCCAATATTAAACTATAAATGACATTATAGTTTATTATATTTTACATGTCATATAAATAATAAATACATATTTTTTAATATTTTTAATAAATATGATAAATTAAAGTAACTTGTTATTATATTTTATTCTTCTTGCAATATTAAACTATAAATGACATTATATAGTTTATTATATTTTACATGTCATATAAATAATAAATACACATTTTTTTAATAATTTTTATAAATAATAAACTATTTTTATAAATAATTTTTAAAAATTGAAACTTGATAAACTTTTTTATTATATTTTATTTTTCTTCCAATATTAAACTATAAATGACATTATATAGTTTATTATATTTTACATGTCATATAAATAATAAAGACATATTTTTTAATAATTTCATAAATAATAAACTATAAAAATAATAAACTATTTTTATAAATAATTTTTAAAAATTGAAACTTGATAAACTTGTTTATTTTATTTTATTCTTCTTCCAGTATTAAAATATAAATGACATTATATAGTTTATTATATTTTACATGTCATATAAATAATAAATACATATTTTTTTATCATTATATAAATATGATATGATGAATATAATAAATACATATGATAATTTTTATAAAAGTTTATCAAGTTTAATATTTTTTTTGGGCAGCCATGTGCCGTGCACATGTCAATTTTGTAAAAGAGGTGTACCAAATGTGTCGAACTAACGGAATTAACGGTGATTTTGCAATTTATTTAACGGTTGTACAAAATGTGTCGAACTTTGTTAAAGAGGTGTACCAAATGTGTTGGACACATAAAGCTGTGTACTAAAAGTGGAAATTGGCCTATAGCTGTGTACCAAAAATGCAATTCTCTCACAATAGAAGGTTCTATTTTGTGCTGAAATATGTAAAATTATTTTGTGAAGTTGATATATATATATATATATATAAAAAAAAAACACCTCAAACTTCATCCAAATTCCAAAATAGGTAAAAATTCAATCTTATAAAAAATTTCTAAAAATCATGTTTAAAATCGAGAGACGAGAGACCAATGCAAAACATGCCACCAGATTGAAATTCTCCTTTGACCATATGGGCCCTTAGTTTCGTATCCTTAATACTAAAATATGTTTTTTCCAGATGGAAATTTATGTGGTTTACAATTCAAGTATGGGCCCTGGATTGGGATTGATGGTGGGGTTGTTGATGTTGGGCCTGGGAGAGATAAGAATGAGTGGTAATATTTTCTTTTAATTTGCTATGAATTTAGGTCAACATATATGTATTTTTTTTTCTATATGTTCGACACTATATATATATATTTAAAAGGTTAATATATCACAAATGTGAATAATTTAACTTAAAAGATTGAAAAGTTTGACCGAGTACTATAACTAATAGAATAAAAATAATGAGATGATTGGAGTATTTGGCAACTTTGCCCAACAAGAATTTAGGGTCTATTTGGATGAGTTTTGGCTTGGTTTCGCGGGTCTCGATTTAAAAAAATGGTCTGAATGGTTTCGATGAAGCCTTTGAGATCTCATTTGGATAGATTTTGGCTGTTGGGTTTTGTGGTTTGAATTAGTTGAAATCCCACTTGGATTGCATTTGGATGTTGGGGTTTAGGGTAAACAAATAGGTGATATGTGTCAAATCAGTGTATTTTTTATTGAAATTTGGGGAAAAAGTAAATGGTATGTATCAAATCAATGTTTTATAGGTTTGAAGAAATTGAGTGTGAGTTTCTGAATAGATTTTTGATGATTTTATGGATTTGACGAAAACTCGTATGAAAAGATTTTAACTCGATCTCGCTAAACCAGCGAGACTGGGCCAAAACCCTTCCACTTACACCCTTAATTCTAAATTTCTCATATTATGTGATCTAATCTCTTTTACTAGACATAACACCGGAATGAAAAATAACTTTTTAAAATATATATATATATATATATATATATATATATATATATATATATATATATATATTCGTGTTTTAAATCTGAATTGATTACACAAGGACTTCTTGTTGTTGAGATTGGGTTTATAAACTCTGATGAATAATGCAACATTATCTTATGTGTTTTGGGTACAACAGCATCACCACAAAGTACAAACCAACTTTAATTAAAGTGGTAAATGGCATATCCACAAGGATAATTCCAATACCATAAGAACTAAGACATAGTTGAAAGCAACTTTTGTCATTTTCTTTTCTCTTCTTGAAAGTGACACCGACGTCGTTTGTAATCCCTCCGAAAATGTTTAGGTGTCTTTAATTTTTATTTTTTTATTTTATAAATTCTAAGAAATATTTGTATTGCTTTTCTTATATTTCTATATAAGGGTGTAAACGAGCCGAGTAGTATCGAACGACACGTTGTTTAAGTTTTGTTTGAATTTTATCGAGCTTGAATTTTTTTTGAGCTTGGTTTGATTTCTTAATGAACCGAGCTCAAACGAGCTTTTATCGAAGGAACTCGAGTCGAGTATTGAGTAGTTTGGTATTTTACATGTATGTTTTTCTTCGACTTTTAGCTTATCGAGTCGAGCTCGAGCCGAGCTTCAAATATTATCAAACGAGTAATCTTGTTCAAGCTTATTTAATGAACCGAGCTCAAACGAGTTTTTATCGAACGAGCTCGAACCGAGTATCGAATAGTTTCATGTGATTTTTAGCCCTATTTCTATATAATGTTAATTGGAAGATATTAAAATACTCAAGAAAGTTGATGATATGTTTGAATTAATTTTTGTAATTTTGACTATTAGTTAGAATGATAGGGTCTTCTTAAGAAAAAAGAGAGAGAATGATTGGATAAATCCGTACATACTCATTCGACTTCATATTATTTATCGTTTTGGGTAGTGACACATCGTAAAATATCTCTACTGAGTAGTAATCATCGTGTTTCTCTCTTATCTTAATGAGGAACTAGAATAATTAATATGAGAGGGTAAATTTGACAAAAAAAAAAAAGAATTAATTTTGCTTTGAACTTCTAAATAAATAAATAATATGAAACAAGAAACGACAAATAATATGAAACCAAAGGAGGGTTTTTTTTCTCTTAGAAATGCCTAAATTAAAATAACCTAATAATTCTCCTTAATAAAAGAAGGAAATAATTTAGAACCCTCATGCACTTGAAATTTTGTACTCTAGGCAATATATATAGTTTCCTTTTTTTTTTTTTTTTTTTTTTTTTTAAGAGGGACAACATAGGAGATAATCAATATTTTATAAAAAATGAGGAAGTCGTGGAGATTTAATTATTTTGGGACCACAATGCTTCAAATCTGTTCTTTTTTTCCTTTCAAAATTATTCATATGGTTCAATTAATATATTATATCTTCAAAGAATGTCCTGTCTAAAACAAGTAGTAATTTTGTTTTTTTACGTAAGCAACTAAAGTGTAAAGTGGTATTCTTTTAAAAATTTGTCCATTGTTTTTAAATCACAAAATTAAAATTTTAATTTTTTAATACATATTCGATTCATCAATTGGCTGTTTTTCACAAATTCAACTGCGACAAATGTTTAATTTCATTTCTGTACATACCCATTTATTTATTTTGGGCCAGTAAATTTCCGATATACATCTTGGGTCTGTTGGGCCAATTTCAATATTTAATTTTGTTTAATTCCATTTCTGTACATACCCATTTATTATTCATTTCAAGTATCCCAACTTATTGATCCGAAAGGTACAAAACCAGCCCAAATTGCCCAAATAATTTGCTAATTCGTTTTCAAACATTTCACCTTTTTTCGGATTTCAGATTTTTAAAAAGAATAAGTTCACATTAATTAAACACCCATTTATTTCTGTAAAAGTACATTTTGAATTGTACCAAAAAAGTACATTTTGAAGTAGGTAAAGGAATAGATTAAATTAATTCCCTAATTTATTTCATTAATGACAAATATTGAAGATGTTACGAAATAAGCTAAAAGATGAATAAGTAAAGATTAAATTAAAGAGAACAAAGTAGGGAGAGGAGATTTTATTCATATTCATTGAGAAATACATTACAAAGTATCACTATTTATAAGACTAATTGAGATACCCAAAAGTCATAAGTTACAATCTAAATAACTCTTCAATGTTAGTTAATCTTGGCTTTAGTAACTTCAAAGTGACCTTTCAATGACATCCATAATATTAATATTTATAACACTCCCCCTTGGATGTTCATTGTTTATTGTTTATTGCCTCATTAAAAACCTTACTAGGAAAAACCCATTGGGATAAAAACCTAGTGAAGGAAAAAAGAGTGCAATATATCTTTTACTCCCCCTGATGACAAAATCATTTAACATCTTTAAGTCGACACATCCCAATTTCACTTATCAACTTCTCAAATTTGACAGTTGACAATGCCTTAGTTAATAAATCTGCCAAATTTTCACTTGAACGAATTTGTTGAATATCTATGTCACCATTCTTCTGAAGTTCATGAGTGAAGAAAATTTTTGGTGAAATATGTTTCGTTCTATCACCTTTGATGTACCCTTCTTTGAGTTGAGCTATGCAAGCTGCATTATCTTCATACAAAGTTATTGGGGTATTTTTGTCGAATGATATACCACACATCTGTTGGATATGATGGTTTATTGATTTTAACCAAACACACTCTCGACTTGCCTCATGCATGGCGATTATTTCTGCATGATTTGATGAAGTGGCAACTAAAGTTTGTTTAGTAGAACGCCATGATATATCAGTTCCATTGCTTGTAAATACATAGCCTGTTTGAGAGCGGGCTTTATGTGGATCAGATAAGTAACCTGCATCCGCATATCCAACTAAGTATGATTTTGCATTATTTTGATAAAGTAACCCCATATCAATTGTTCCTCGGAGATATCGAAATATATGTTTAATTCCATTCCAATGTCGTCGTGTCGGAGAAGAACTAAATCTTGCTAATAAATTTACAGCAAAAGATATATCAGGACGTGTACTATTAGCAAGATACATCAATGCTACAATAGCACTGAGATATGGCACTTCAGGACCAAGGAGTTCTTCATTATTCTCACGAGGACGAAAATGGTCCTTTTTTACATCCAGAGATCTTACAACCATTGGGGTACTTGAAGGATGTGCCTTATCCATATAGAATCGTTTCAAGATCTTTTGTATATAAGTTGATTAATGAAGAAGAATTTTGTTTGATAGATGCTCGATCTGCAAGCCGAGACAAAATTTTGTTTTTCTAAGATCTTTCATTTCGAATTCTTTCTTTAAATAATCAACTGCTTTTTGAAGCTCTTCAGGAGTTCCAATAATATTTAAATCATCAACATATACAGCAATTATAACAAACTCTGATCCTGATTTCCTTATAAAAACACATGGGCAAATTGGATCACTTTTATAACCTTCTTTTGACAAGTATCCACTCAATCGATTGTACCACATGCGCCAAGATTGTTTTAATCCATATAATGATTTACGCAAGCGTATTGAATAACTTTCCCGGGATTTCCCAAATGAATCTTGGATTTTAAGTCCTTCAGGGACTTTCATATAAATTTCAGTATCGAGCGAGCCATATAAATAGGCTGTAACAACATCCATTAGACGCAAATCTAACTTTTCACGTACTGCCAAACTAATAAGGTATCTAAAAGTAATTGCATCCACCACAGGAGAATATGTCTCATCATAATCAATACCGGGTCTCTGCGAAAACCCTTTGTGCCACTAGTCGTGCTTTATATCTAACGACTTCATTTTTCTCGTTTCTTTTTCGCACGAATACCCATTTATACCCAACGGGCTTTACACCTTTTGGTGTTTGGATTATTGGTCCAAAAACTTCACGTTTTGAAAGTGAATTTAATTCTGCTTGAATTGCGTCTTTCCATTTTGGCTAGTCATTTTTATTTCTACTATTCTTCGACAGATTTAGGTTCTAGATCCTCATTATCATTTATAATTTCAACAGCAATGTTGTATGAAAAAATGTTGTCGACAACTATTTTATTTCGGTTCCATCTTTTTCTCGTACTGACATAACTTATTGAGATCTCTTCATTTTCATTATTTTCAGGTACCTGCACCTCTTCTTGGGTGTTATTATTAGTTATGTCATGCGACTCTTCATGAGCGCTTGCCTCCACAATATGACCATCTTCATATTTTGCTCCTTTTCTTTTACGAGGATTTTTATCCTTGGAACCGATTGGTCTGCCACGTTTTAACCGTGGTTTGCTTTCATTTGCACTAACAGATTGTCCTACCGGGACATCAATCTGAACTGGAGCATTTTCAGCTGGTATATACGATTTAGTAACTCTTTTTATATCGGTAAATGCATCTGAAAGTTGATTTGCAATATTTTGCAAATGAATTATCTTTTGAACTTCTTGTGTACACTGGTTTGTTCGAGGATCTAGATAAGATAATAATGATGCATTCCATGTTATTTCTTTTAACAGCTCTTTATTCTCTCCCCCTAATGTTGGGAACATTGTTTCATCAAAATGACAATCGGCAAACCGCGCCGTAAATAAATTTCCCGTAATTTGTTCAAGATACTTAATTATAGAAGGGGACTCATAACCAACATATATTCCCAACCTCCTTTGAGGACCCATCTTTGTGCGTTGTGGTGGAGCAATTGGCACATATACCGCACATCCAAAAATCCTAAGATGGGAAATGTTTGGCTCATGGCCAAAAGTCAATTGTAATGGGGAGAATTTATGATAACTTGTTGGCCTGATGCGCACAAGTGCTGCTGCATGTAAAACAGCATATCCCCATGCTGAAATCGGAAGTTTTGTTCTCATAAGTAATGGTCTAGCAATTAATTGGAGACGTTTAATGAATGATTCTGCTAGTCCATTTTGTGTATGAACATGGGCAACAGGACTTTCAATTGTTATTCCAATAGACATACAATAATCATTGAAAGCCTGAGATGTGAATTCACCAGCATTATCAAGGCGAATTGACTTAATTGCATAATCTGGAAATTGTGCTCTTAATTTAATTATTTGCGCAAGTAATATCGCAAACGCCAGGTTGCGAGTTGATAATAAACACACATGTGACCATCTTGTAGATGCATCTATCAAAACCATAAAATATTTGAATGGTCCACATGATGGATTAATGAGCCCACATATATCACCTTGAATCCGTTCCAGAAATGCTGGAGATTCTAACCCAATTTTCATTGGAGACGGTTTCTTTATTAATTTACCTTGAGAACAGGTAGCACATGAGAATTCTTTGAATTGAAGAATCTTCTGGTTCTTCAATGAATGACCATATGAATTCTCTATAATTTTACGCATCATTGTTGATCCGGGATGGCCTAACCGGTCATGCCAAATATTAAAAGTATTTAGATCAGTAAACTTCTGGTTTACTAAAGCATGTGTTTCAATTGTACTAATAGTTGTATAATACAAACCCGAAGATAAGGCAGGTAACTTTTCCAAAACTCTTTTCTTTCCTGATATAACAACTATGATATGTAAGTATTCATTATTATTCTCATTTGTAGTCTCAATATGATATCCATTTCGGCGAATATCCTTGAAACTTAGTAAATTTCTTTTAGATTTACTAGAGAATAAAGCATCATTTATAACAAATTTTGTTCCTTCAGGTAATAATATAATGGCTCTTCCGGAGCCTTCAATTAGTTTTGCACTACTAGATATGGTATTAACATTTGCATTAGTTGCTATTAATTCACAAAAGTATTTTTTATCTTTAAGTATGGTATGCGTTGTAGCACAGTCGGCGAGACATACATCATTAAGATCGATCTTGGATCCTACCATAGAATTTCGCAAATCCATATTGCTTCATTAAACAAAATAATTTATCATAAGTAATATTTATTAATAGGTGAAACTGAAATACAATTAAAAGATAATCAAAAGTACGAAGTGAAATATTGAAAGTAAATAACATCGAAACATGACTTTCAACTAGTTATTTAGTTCTGCTTATTATTTCCATCATCAACTCTCCCATCGAGAGTCTCGAAAAAGTCCTCTACATCCATATGAGTAAAATCATTAATGTTATTATCTTTGTAGGAAAGATTTGCTTCAATATTGTGGGCATCATCTTCATAACCAAAATTGGTATTTGTATCATTATCTTGCAAAGTCAAGTTTGTTTCCATATTCTTTGATGCTTGATAAAGTTTTACGAGATGCTCAGACGTACGACAGGTACGCGACCAATTGCCTTTCATACCACATCGATGGCATATATTTTCATTTCCTTTTGAAGGATTGTTAGGACCACCTATTGAAGGGTTATTTGGACCACCCTTATCTTTCAGATCATTTTTCATTTGTTGGCTGAAGTTATTGTTGCCATAATAATTGAAATTATTACGACCTCGCCCACGTCCACGTCCACGACCGCGATTACCACCATGACCAAGGCCACGTCCACGGCCGCGACCACGACCTCGACCATGATAGGGTCCGGTCTCAAAATTTCCATGTACTGTTGCATTCACTTCTGGGAATGGAGCGGCACCAGTGGGTCGAATTTCATGATTTTTCATCAATAGCTCGTTATTTTGCTCAGCCACTAAAAGGCATGAGATCAAGTCGGAGTATTTTTTTTAAAGCCCTTTTTACGGTATTGCTGCTGCAGGAGCACATTAGATACGTGAATAGTTGAGAAAGTTTTCTCTAATAAGTCATCGTCAGTTATTTTTTCTCCACACAATTTCAATTGAGAACTTATCTTAAAAATCGAAGAATTATACTCACTTACGGTTTTAAAATCCTGTAGCCTCAAATGCATCCAATCGTAACGAGCTTTTGGTAAAATTACCATTTTTTGATGTTCATAACGTTCTTTCAGATTGTTCCATAATTCAAGTGGATCCTTAACCGTTAGATATTCGGTTTTTAATCCTTCATGCAGATGATGACGAAGAAAAATCATTGCTTTTGCTTTGTCTTGATTAGATGCATCATTTTCCTTTACGATTGTATTTCCTAGACCTTTAGCGTCTAGATGAATTTCAGCATCTAATACCCAAGATAAATAATTCTTTCCCGATATGTCTAGAGCGGCAAACTCGAGTTTGGTGAGATTTGACATATTGTTAGCTAATATGGAATAAAAATAATAATTAGAATAATGTCACTGAGTATGTGTAACAAATAATTTGAGTTATTAAATTTAAAATAATCAAATCATGCAAGTATTGTATAATAAATTATGGTCCTATTCTAATACCAATCAATTAATTATTCCAGGGTCCAAAAATGATAATAACTTCAATCATATTACATAGACATAGAAGATATGAACATAAGTAAACTCAACGGTCAGAATATTTTAGAGAAAAAATTATTTTCAATAATAAATTGTTTTAAATATTTAATGAATGTAAAACAATTCATGTCCAGTGGTGGCACAAGAAAAACTATTTTCTATTATTTGGCCATACGCCAACACAAAAGAATAAGAATTGTAGATTAAAAGTTTAAACATAATTACAAACCTTTACATTTTTGAATGAAATGAATTGGACATATTTGGCTGAATTGAAACTTGGTTTGTGGTCCGATGACGCTGAAACTTTTAATAAGCAGTATAGACAGATGAGTGATGGTAAATTAAGAAATAAGTAGAGATGAAATTAGTCTCGATTTTCTAGTAAAACATAGTAGATAGCAAATAATGATAAAGAAAGTACTATTACTGCTATAAAACTGAGTAGATCGCAAATAATGATAAAGAATAAAAAGCACTCTTACTGCTATAAAACTGAGTAGATAGCAAATAATGATAAAGAATATAAAGTACTCTTACTGCTATAAAACCGAGTAGAACTACGCAACAACAATTATATTATATACCAGAAAGTAATAATTCTTACATGGACAACACCATACAATTCCTACCTCATGTGTTACGGAAATACTTAAGTTGGATCAAGTATTTCGAAGTGAATCGTGCTGATAACGTGTTACGAAATAAGCTAAAAGATGAATAAGTAAAGATTAAATTAAAGAGAACAAAGTAGGGAGAGGAGATTTTATTCATATTCATTGAGAAATACATTACAAAGTATCACTATTTATAGGACTAATTGAGATACCCAAAAGTCATAAGTTACAATCTAAATAACTCTTCAATGTTAGTTAATCTAGGCTTTAGTAACTTCAAAGTGACCTTTCAATGACATCCATAATATTAATATTTATAACAGAAGAATAGTACTCCCTCCGTTTTTTTTTATTTGTCGCTTTGGTCAAAAAAAATTGTTTACTTTTATTTGTTGTTTTAGGATTTCAATGTAAAATTAATTGTTTTCTACCAATATTACCTTTCTTGTTAATGCTTGTAATAAATTCTAATTAATGATGTTATTATTAGATTAAAAGGGTATTTTGGTTTTTTAACTTAAGAAAAGTGGCTATTTATTGTATTTCTTAATCTGTATGCAATCCTCCAAAACGACAAATAAAAAAAAACGGAGGGAGTACTTGTAAATCACAATTGAAGAAATAAGACTGATTATATATCTATGAAATATAGCTTGGGAATTGTTATTCCATATTGACCTACAAAAAAGGTAATTAATTAATTCTGTAATTTTTATCTTTAAGCTTAATTTTTTAAATAAATCATAGTAGTACAATATATAATTACAAAAAAGTGAGTGAAAACAGTAATTAATTAACCAGCCAACCATGCAATGGAAAGTACAATATTGTGTCACCCAAAAGAGTAATTTTTCTATAAATAGAAGCAAAAAAATAAAATATTGGAAAAGTGACTTAATTGTTTTCTAAAATAATTACCATTTTTTCTTTAAAAGCTCACAATTGAATGAAACTGTAGAACTTGAAACCTTTAAATAGATGTAGATTTTGCCACATAATTAAGCACAATTATTGTTCTATTTATATAGTGCATATTAATTATTTTTAATTAGCAAATTATGTTTGTGTATTAATTATTGGTGTTAAAGAAAAAGGGAGAATCATTGTGAAGAACATACCAACACAAATTCAATGAAAGAATCAAAGGATCCTTCTTCCAGTAGATCTGCTTTTATCAACTAATGATATAATAAATAAGTAAGTGTCTTTTTTTGTTGATAGAGCTAATTAGGGGGGCTAAATTTGATAAATATCAGATCTAATGGAAGAAGTGTTCTTTGGTTCTTTGATTGAATTTTTGTTGGGGTATTTCACATTGCTTCTCCTTTTCGATTTGACAAGATCCTAGGATTTCACATAAGATATACGATATATATTTGCTCGAGGAAAAATCCCACTTTGCCCCCTAATTTTTGAACATTTTTTTACATTGTCCTATAATCTTTGTGAGTTTTCAGGTCACTTAACCCCCTTAACTATTAAAAATGTCCCAGATCACTAACTGTGGACGTCTGCCGGCTGAATCTGTTCAAAGGTTGGGTGGCAAAGTCAGAAAACGTTCAAATATTGGATGACAAAATATAAAAAATTTCAAAGTCACATCATCAAAGCTGGACGGATCGAATATTCTGTTAAAATCTAGCTTTTAACATCTTAGAGGACTGTCTGAGATATATTTAATTGTTGAGGGAATTAAGTGCGAACTTGGAAAGGTTAGAAGACGGAATAAGAAAACGTCCAAAGGTTGAGAGACAAAGTGAAAATTTTCTTTTGCTTGATCATGCACTAAAGGGAACACTCAACGTGCAAGAAGCTCCGACCCTGTTTGTTTGGAATTTTAAGAAGTGTTTTCACATTTTCTGAAAACCCAAACAAAATAACATTTTTAATTAGTCTCTTTAGAACCGTATAATTTCTTGATATTCGTATTACTTATTAAAATGCACGAAATCGAAAACTAACAAAATCTCTAAATCGGAAAACCCAAACAAACGTGCCCTCCATCTTTTAGTAAGTTTTTGTACATTTTCAAAGGGTGAACTTTCATTAACTCAATAATTAACTTCTATAGAAAAAGTGGTGATGTTAATTGCAGAAGAAATCAGGTAACCCTTCTATTCGGTTATGCTTCTAATTATGGAAAGTGATTATAATTAAATATTGGGTTATGCTTCTAATTATGGAAAGATTACTATTTTGGGTGGTTATGCTTCTAATTATGGAAAGTGATTATAATTGAATATTGGGTTATGCTTCTAATTATGGAAAGATTACTATTTTGGGTGGTTAATATATATGTTTTGCTTTCCATTGCATGGATGGTTGATTTTTTATGCTTTCACTCATCTCTTGAACTATGTTTATTTAATTAATTAGTTTTTCGAGGATGAAGAAAATTGATTTTATTGAGCATATATGATATATCCGAGCTGCTTAATTAAAAAAAAAAAAAAAAAAAGGTTGAGATTGAGCACAAAATTAATAGAGCTTGAAATCAAATATGTTTATTTAATTAATTAGTTTTTCGAGAATGAAGAAAATTGATTTTATTGAGCATATAGCTGCTTAATTAATCAAAGAAAAAAGTTGAGAATGAGCACAAAATTAATAAAGCCTGAAATCAAGGAAGTTATGTGTTACACAACTTATCTAACATAGTAAATATGATCTCACATCGACTCGGGGGCGGAGCAAGACAATTTTCGTTGAAGGAGTGGGGGCGAAGAATTTCTTAATGACGAAATCGATATTATTTTGATATTTTGATAATTTCTTAATGAGAAACAAATGAGTACTTTCCATAATTAGAAATGCTTTTAACAAATATTTTTTTGCTTTTTTTGTGCTTAAAGTACTTTGATAGTATTTGCAAGTAGATGATTCTGCTATTGCTTCTTCAACTGAAAAGCAGGTAAAAACAAGTTGGCAAGAAGCATCTATGAGGTGCTTCTTCTATTGCTTCTTCTGGGTGACATTTTTCATTTTTGTAATAACTAAAGATAATTCTTTTATATATTTGCAAACACTCCCTGCTTTTGAATAAAATTATTTATTTTTACTTTAAACAACTGCTTTTGAGGTTCCAAAAGTATTTGCAAACACCTATTAAAAAATATCTAAAAGAAATTAAATTTTATAAAATGAGAAACAAATGAGTACTTCATGACGTGGTTTGGGCTGAAAATCAAACTAAGTTACTCGATACTCGACTCGAGCTCGTTCGATAAAAGCTCGTTTGAGCTCGTTTTGTCACAATAATCAAATAAGCTTGAACATATTTTTTCGTTTGATAACTTTTGAAGCTCGGCTCGATAAGCTAAAAATTAAAAAAGTACATGTAAAATATCAAGCTATCCGATACTCGGCTCGAACTCGTTCGATAAAAGCTCGTTTGAGCTCGGCTCGATTGAAATCAAACCAAACTCAAACACAAAATTTCAAGCTCGATAAAAATCATTCCAAGTTTAAACAGTATGTCGTTCGATACTACTCGACTCGATTACAACCCTAGACATGGTGCATCGATTACACTAAATAATTTCTTGTATTCACCATCTCTAAAAAAAATTATATTAATAAAGTTACATAACCATTGGGCCAAGCAATTAATTTAGCCATATATGTACATATATACACACAATCATTTTCGAATGTCCTTAAAATCACCTCTCTCATACAATTTCTCTTATTTCCATAATCTATAAATAAAAAAGCTACAAAATTTCTTGAACCATTTTCACAAAACTAAAAAAGAAAGCAACAGTAAAAAATGAGAATAGTGCACTTCACTCCCTCAAACTTATATGTTTTAGCACTTTCCCAACCTTAAATACAAATTAAATACACACTTTACACCCTAAAATATTATAATCAACTCGCAAATATCATGTAGACAAATTGCTAAATATGTACCCTATAGTAAAATATTCTTTATGCAATTAATATATTAGTTGAAAATCCAACTCCGGTCCGATCAACCCAACTATATATGGCCCAATTTTCCAACTCTAATTAGAAAAATTATTAACGTGAGAAAGATATTAATTATTCACCATGATATATACTTTCTCAGCTGCATTTATTTTTATCCCTTGCTACAGTTGACTTGTCAATTTGACTAAATTTATAAAAATATAATAAATATTTTAATTAATATATTTTACTAATAAATTGATAATGTTATATGACATCATATATATTAATATTTAAAAAATTTAATACATCATAAATATGAATAATTTAGCATGATAAATCGCTTGAAAATTTAGAAATTTGACCGAATACTGTAGCAATTAATGGAGTAAAAATAATGCAATTGACTGCATATTTGAAGTTGCGAGGAGAAACAATAAAATTTATTATAATGTGAAACTGAAAATTCAGAAGTCCTTTTGAACTTGGAGAGTTCTGAAAAATTATATATGTATAAATAAATTAAAATTAATTGGAGAGTTGAAATGGTCTTTAAGTTGATCACCGTCATATTGACCATACAATTACATATCTTTAAAAGATTTTGACTTGTAGGATTTGATACATAAAGACTTAAGAGGATTAATGTGGTCACAAACATGTAATGTGCAAACCTCTTCATGATTGAATTTATATTCCTTCAAATTATTTCCTTTTTTATACTTTTTAATAATTTACTCAAAATTTGTTGTTTCGGACTCAATTAACTCCAAAAATAAAATCATTTATAAAATTTAATATGAAAAGCAAAACTATTTCTTAAACTCTGTTGAATCCTTTTTACTTATTTTTATATCTAAGGTACTAGATTTTTTTTCGATAGAATATCTAAGGTACTAGATAAAAGAGCCTATGTTAAATCTTAAAAATATTAGGGAAAAAAAATGAACCAAAGAAAATACTTGCATGCCTAGTTTGTTTGATGGAGGATATAATTTTGTTACTTAGATATTGACTCTTGGATAATAGGACTGAAAATCAAACTAAATTACTTGATACTTGACTAAAGTTTGTTTGATCTTGGTTCGTCAAGCAAATTAAACAAGCTTAAACATCATTTTTTGTTTGATAACATTTGAAGCTTGACTCGAGCTCTATTCGATAAGTTAAAAATGATCAAATACATTTGTTAGAAACTCGTTTGAGCTCGGATCATTAGAAAATCTAACAAAGCTCAAACACAAAATTTCAAAATCGATAAAATTTAAATCAAACTTAAATATAGTACCGTGTGATACTACTCGACTCGTTTACACCCCTATTTAAGAAAGGGTAATTGGAGTTGGGGAAAATTGAAAATGAGACTATTGACAAGACTTGCATTTGAAAAAGTGTAATTGGAGTTGGGTAAAATTGAAAATGAGACCATTGACAAGACTTGCATTAAATAAAGTGGAAATACCACTTAAGTCTGCACCATCTACTTTGTCCATGCATTTTCTTTTGTGGTGGAGTGGTGTCCATTTTTCTACCCTTCATACAATTTATCCTCATATAATGAAGATCATAAAATACATTATTTTAAGGAAGATATAGATAGTTAATTTTTCATGGCTTCTTATTATTTGTTTGTATAAATCCTCTAAAGTTGTTGCCTTGAAAAATTGGTCATTTATTTTGGTACATTGTCAATATATATATCTTTTAATGTGTCATCATCAGCAAATAAGTCATTTTGACTGAAAAAATTTAATTCACATCGAAAATAATCAATATATATCTTATTTGACAAGAAAATTTAATTTTCATCGAAAGTCATCAATTTATGTTATATCTGACCTAAAAATTTAATAACTGCCAAAAATATCATATGACGAGTCCTTGACAATTAAAATTTGGGGATTTCAGATTCTGATTACAAAATTTACACATCCAATTCACGTGATGGGTCTACAACTTCAACTTCAATTTTGAATGAAAAAAATGGTCAAAATTCCCCTACGAATAAAGGTACCTATTTTTATTTATAAAAAAATAAATTGACCAAATTCACAATCACAATCACAAATTGCTTAAATTTTCTCTATACATAAAAATATGTCACACTCGTCAACGAAATATACCATTGACATGCCTAACCAAACAGGCTCGGACCGAGTGCCACAACAATTTGGGACGTATATAAGACGACACGTTTTGGATCCATTTTAAATTAGACCCGTAACCAAACTTAATTAATAAAATAATCACTTTAGCTTTATACTTGTCCAACACAGTCTGAACGATTTTTTGTTTTCCTATAAAATATTTAAATTTCGAAGAATAATACACGTTATTATGACTCAATTCAAAGTCCTAGAGTAATAAAATAATCAACATTTCTTAAAGAATTTATAAAATCTGATCTCAAGCTACACGTTAATTAAGCTCCCAATACTTTTTCAAATTTTTAAATGTGAAAATCTTAAAATACTAATGTTTTAGGGAAATAAAAATTATGTAGACGCAGTTGTTTTACATAAAAATTAAAATCCACTTTTATAAATAAAATAAAATTGCGCCACACAAAATATGAATTTTTATTAACAAAAAATTTTCAAGAGAACACGTAACTTATATTTTTATGGAGTATTTAAAAACCCATAACATATTAATTTTCATATATTTTTTTCAAAATTTGATTTGTTTAAAATCCGAACTTTTGATCTCTTTATTAAGAGATCATGAGTTTTATTTTGAAAATAAACGTACCATTTTGTTCTTCTCGTTTCTGTCGTGGTTTCTTAGTTTGTGCCTCGATTTTTGAGTTTTTTTTTCAAACAAATGTCATCATAATTATTTTTACGGTGTATTTAAAAACCCATATCAATTTCTATATATTTTTTTTTAAAATTTGTTTTGTCTAAAATCCAAACTTGTGATCTCTTTATTAAGAGATCATGAGTTTTGTATTAAAAATAAACCATTTTGTTCTTCTCGTTTTTGTCGTGGTTCTTTCGTTGTGTCTCCACTTTTAATTTGAGTTTTTTAATCAATCATAATTAATGTTGACAGGTTTGGATCTTTTGCTTCAATTTAATTTTATAAAAAATAAAAAATAAATCCAAACAAGTATATTCAGATGGGCCCCAGTTGATCCAAAATTAATAGAGGAAAAAGTAGAAAAAAAGAAAAAAAAAATATGTGAAGGATATTAAAATATCCCACGTCTCATGACAGCTTGATAAATAAAGACCACTAAATTTGGGGACCATTATTAATTTTTTAATTTTTGTGATAATAGCTAGTTGCAGCTCCTCCAACAAGTTGATTCCATGTAAGAAACTTGTGCCCCATGTAGATTGGCAAATACTTCTTTAAAAATAAATTATCCAAAACAATTATTAGCTCATCCAAATTACAAATTTAGTACTTCAACTCTAGTAATTTTAAAGAGTTACACCACTCGTATTATTTTTAATTGTCAAGAACACCCCCTCTTATTTTTGACTCCATGGAATTTTATCCTTAATGATATCTATAATTTTATAATTTTCATTTGAGTGAATAAAATTAGTTTTCCTTCAAGTTGGACACTTGTAACAATTTGATCCTTCAAGATCAAAACGTCTCAATTTGATTTCTCCAGAAACCATCATTTTCAGGGAATGTGTCAATTTAAGGATAAATTCGACAATTCAATTGTTTTGTAAAATATTTGTTCCTCTTATGGCTAATTAAAAATAAATAATTGGCGTAACAAGTATTTCGTGTTAAAAATAAATTATCCCTTTTTTTTCTATTTTAAACGATTATTATCATCCAAATTATCCAACTTTAAAGAGTTACACCACTTGTATTAGGAAAAACCCTTGCTATCTTTCATGTTTTGGCACAAGCAAAGCTTAAGCGGGGATAATATGTTTATTTTCATACGACATATAGTGCAGTTGAACACTATAATAAAAATTGTCATAAGTGACACCAAACTTATGTCATTTTGAACAAAATGTCCCAAACAATTAATGTAATCACAATCTTAAGAAATGTTCAAATGTCATATATTTTAAATGCTAATCATTTTGTTTAGTGTCAATTTAATTTTTTTATTTTTTTTGGCATTTTTATAATTCTACTTCTAGGTATAATAATGCAAAACACACCCCTTTAATATCTAATTGCCAAGAAACACATTTTCATTTTGTTATTTTCGTTAGCAGATGTGTTGACAAGTCAAATGCATACACCTACCCATGGATTAAAATTTCGTTTTGAGTTTATGTTTCGGTCAGTAAAAAATTTTAAAGTTTTCGAGACTTTCGAAAATGTCTCGGAAACACTAAGAAAAAATTGTAATAAAAGTAACTAAATTTAGAAAAATAACAAAGTTTAAAGCAAATAAATAGTTTCAGAATTACATCTTATTTTCATTTCGCTTAATTCAAAACGGAAACTTTTCGATGTTTTCGCAAGAAAAGATAAAAATTGTAAGTATTTTTTAATTTTTTAATTATTTACAATAGAAATGACAATTATATCTCAAATATTATTCTTTTCTTTGAAATAAAGTGCGACAAACACTATTAGATTAAAACATTAGCAATAAACCATTTAAACCAAAAAATTGAAGATGATTCCTTTTTTCTCGTAATAATATAACAATAACTCCTTGTTAACTTTAAAAAATCGACACTAACATCTTGTTCTACCAAAAGTACAAGAATACCCCTTATTCACAAGTTTTTTTTCAAACCCTAATATAAGATTCTTTTACCAATTAAATAATGCAATTTACTCCATAGTCTTATCACTTATGTCAACGTTTTTGTGATTTGTGTAATTTATTCTTAATAAAATTACACAAAATAATACTTCAACTCTAATCCTAATAATATTCAAACACCAAAAAAGGTCAAAGCTAAGATTTTGGTCAATTAAAGCAACTATCTCAAAATATTCAGACATTTTAAGACAAAAAATACGGAACAAACATTTCCATTGTCAAAATTATTTCCATATACATAGTTCATCTTCTCTTACAATTTCACAATTTTCCAAAATTCACAAAATGAACCAATTATTGCTACCTCTACACATTTCCATACTCTGTATCATATTCCTTGTATCCAAAAAATCCTCTGCTGCTCATTACCAATACGAATCATGTTTGGTACCAAGAAATTGCACAAATGGTCCAGCCATAACTTTCCCATTTTATATTACACCCCTGCAAGAATCCTATTGTGGGTACCCTGGATTTGGTCTAAATTGTAGCGAAAATGGATACCCAATTCTTCATTTCCCAGAAAATGAGTTTATAATTGAAGACATTTTTTATCACAACAAATCCCTTAAAGTTTACAACGCTGCCGTTTTGGGTTTGAATACTACTAGTTGTGTACCAAGAATCAGAAACACGACTCTTCCTTCTGCCCAGTTCGATTTAGTTAGAGACGATCAAACGCGCCTTCTTCATTTGTTCTCTAATTGCACAGAACAATTTGTTAATGAGGGTGTGTTGATGAACAGAGTTGAAAATTGTGATGTTGGAGATAGAAATTGGGATTTGGGTCTTTTTGACGAGGATGAGAGTTTGGGGGGTGCATTTGAAAATTGTGGAAGAAACGTGTTTTCACCGGTGGAAAGGCGTGAGGGAGATTATAATCTTGTGGAGATATTGAGAAGAGGATTTATGATGAATTGGATTGCAAGTGATTGTGATACATGTGAAGAAAGTGGTGGGAGATGTGGATTTAATGAGACTAATTACCATTTTAGGTGTTTTTGTCCGGATAGGCCTCATTCAAGGAGTTGCAAACCGGGTAAGTACATTTTTTTAATATATTCTTGTTTTATATTACGTGGTTTTTACTTGATATAATTACGATTACTTTAGTCCTAAACGAGTCGAGTAGTGTCGAAAGGCACACTGTTCAAGCTTGAAATTTTGTGTTTGAGCTTGACTTGATTGTTAAACGAGGCTGAGCTCAAACGAACTCGAATCGAGTTCGAGTATCGAGTCGCATGATTTGATATTCAGCCGTTCGGTATCTTCAATATTTTGACATCCAAACTATGAACAATTTGGCTATATTGAATAGGCATAGAGAATAGTAGTGTTAATTGATATGGATCATTAGGTAATTAACATGACATTAGTCTCATGTGGAAGGAAGCTATGTTCCTTTTTTTGGTGGTTTATTGTCTTGATGTAGAGTGTAGTTACTAATTACAATTAGATGAAATAGTCATTGATCATTCAGTTGTGTTGGATTGGGTGTTCAACAATTGTCTTTTCATGTGACCAAAGAAAAATACAAATAGTCAGACCAACGTGAAAGTATAGTACCATCCGACACAAAATGAAAATACTAATAGTCAGATGAACGTTTAAGTTGTAAAAAATTAGCGCGTCTTTAAGCTTATGCGGTTTAAGTAGACTTAAAACCTACCAAAAATGGCAAATACATGCTAAGCTGAAATTTCTAGTAATACTAGAAAACTTTAGCATCTCCGACTTTGTCAATCGGAATTTCATAGGGAGTCAATGAGGAATAAGACACTTGACAAAGAAGAGAAATACAAATAGTTAGACCAATGAGAAAGCATAGTACCATGGGACACATAATGAAAATACAATTAGTCAGACGAACGTTAAAGCTTACAAAAACTAAAGAAATAAGAATGAAAGCGCGCCCTTAAGCTTACGCGGTTTAAGTAGGCTAAAAATCTCGAAGCGAAAAATTACCAAATATGGCAAAAATATGCTATACTAAAATTTCTAGTAATACTAGGAAACCTTGGCAATCTCCAACTTTGTAAATCGGAGTTTCATAGAGTCCGTGAGGAATATACCACTTGACAATGAAGGGAAATACAAATAGTTAGACGTACCATCTGACACATAATCGAAATACAAATAGTCAGACGAACATTAAAGCTATGAAAAACTAAAGATTTAAGAATGAATGCGCACCCTTAAACTTACACGGTTTAAGTAGACTCAAAACCTCGAAACTAAGAAAATACAAAAAATGGCAAAAACATGCTATTTAAAAAAAATTAGTGATACTAGGAAACTTAACCTAAACAATCTCCAAAAGTTACAAAAGGGTTAATCGGGTTCAAATTAAAACTTATAGGCATTCAAATATTACCAAAAAAAAAAAAAAAAAGGAAAAAAAAAAAAACCGGCCGTTTGAGAGCCTGAACTATGTGAAAACCATCTTTGATCAATGGCAAATTTAGATATGAGTTATTTTCATTAGCCCATCTTAAGAATAGGTCTGTCCTGGGCCAAAATTCCAATTCCAATCCAATGTGGTCCTTTTTCCACTACATAAGAGATTTAAAATCGGTGGGAATATTTTCCACCGATTAATCCGGTCACAATTTCGGTTGGAAATTGCACCGGTCAGAATCTGATTCCACCAGGTTTTTTTCAATCAATTTTTGCTTTCGAAATTTTGGTGGGAAATTTTCCTTTTTTTAGTAGTGGACATTTATTTTGTAGTGACTAGTCCAATCACCTTAGTGAAACAAGCCAAACTTACACACTTTATAGTGATTAGTCCAATCACTTTGTAGCGAACTCAAGTTTGAATTCGTGTTGTGAGAGGTTCCCACTTAATATACCCGATGTGCCTCAAATGAGATTAAATCCTTGGAAAACCTTAAAAAACAATTTGTAACAATTACAATAATGATAATAAAAATTTTTAAGTTACCAGTAATAGCTTTTTAGTGATAAATGTAAAGAAGTTTAGGCTGTCAATATTATTCACAATTAGTGGTGTACTTTAATAACAATCAATATATATTTATATATGTGAAAAGAATAGTGACACTAAATTTTGTCACAATAAGTGATAGTATTTTAATTGCCGCGTTTTGCGTATGATCACTAAGAATGAGTTTGGCCTAGCGATTAAAAAAATAATTCTACATGATCGATTATATCATAATTAATTTTTTTATAATTGGTTATAGAATAATTATTTTTATATAATTACTTTAGTAAAAGGTACGCTTTTGTTGCTTCTGAAAAAGTAAGATTTCTGTGATTGAAAATCTCAAAGTAAAAATAATAATGGGAGTCAAATATACAAAAATCACGACTGACCAAATGCGATTATCATTGAGGGGCAAATCACGGTAGAGATACACAAAAGTGATTTTGACATCTAGCTCCGATCGTTAGGCCAAACTTACCCTGAATGTCAATAAAGACAATTTTACAATTTTTGTTACTAACATATTTAGCAAAACCATTTCAGTGACAAACTTTAAAAAGTTGTTACTCTCGTCTTTAAAAAAAATCTCTTCGTTACCTTAATTAGAAAAACTTGACACAAACCCTATTTTAGTTTGACATAAAGTGACATACATCTCACACAATTTATATCTCATAACAAACGTGATTGTGTGAGATGTAATAGTGTAGGGGCCGTTTGGTAGGGTGTATGAGATTAAGGTGGATTAGATTGGAGCCGGATTGAAGGTCATATTAAAAATATGTTTGTTAGACTTGATTGAATGCTTACATGTTAATTGTGAATTGATATAAATTTTAATTTGTGATTTATTTATGTATAATGTGTTTCCATTTTAGAGATTTGAGAATAATTTATGATATGTTAAAAGGAAAATATGTAAATTTTAGGTTATTAGTGATATTTTACCTTATACATATTCACCCGGATTAACTAATCCACCCATGAGTAGGTGGATTATAATCTAGTCTTAATACCGGGTCGTAAGGATTTAATCCATTTGACCCGGTATTAGAGCAATACCACCAAACGATGTATTAGCCCATATTAACTCATATAATATGACCTAATACCCCCTATTAGGTCCTACCAAACGGCTACACTATTACTTTCTTACCATAATCTCTAAAAAATACCTACAAAATTTATTTATGTAATTATTTTCACAAAGCTCAAACAAGATATTTTAAATATCTAAATTTGTTTCTAGAACTACTCTCATAAATACGAGACAAACAAGGCCTAAAATTTCACCTCACCGGATATTATTAAATAGGCTTAATTTACTGCACTGTAAAATTGTTCTCCCCCCCCTATTCACAGTTTTATAGTAACTCCTCTGAAATTTTCCCAATATTTCTTGTCTTCCTTCCCTTTCTTATACCTTTCCAAATTCTAAGCATAAATTCTCAACAAAAGTGGCTGTCAACTTCAGAATCAAATTAAATTTTGATAGAAATTTCCAAATGAGAAAAATATAGATAGAAATGGGGCCTCAATGGAAGAAAAACACTTCTTTCTTTATGTTATTCAACATCATGTGATGCTGACTTGTTACTCATGAATTTGAATTGTTCAACACTTGAAGGAAAATATTAAAGACTTTAATTGATTGATTTTGACTGAACTAAAATTAGATAAAGTTTTTTAAATTTATTTTAATATTTTATGATATGTGAAAAAGCCTAAAAGAATAAAAATGTCATTTACATATTTAGGGTAAAAAAAAAATACATATAAAATTAACGTCTTTAGTTGTATAACGGAGCAAGGAGAGAGTGTGCGGAGAATCTAGAAGTTGAAGGGGATAGACACAAGGTATTTCTATGCATTTTTGCATAACACAGAAAACCATCTCGCAATTATTCCCTAATTATTAATAGTGACAACTTTATTACATTTCTAGTTACTAATATGAATATAAAGATCATTTTAGGGACAATAAATCATTCATTCTCACTTGCTATAGGACAAGTTTTAACATATTCACTAATAACTATTATATTAATGACAATAATATATTAATTTAATTTTCATTATTACGATAAGTGATGCATATCCAGTGACAATCCAGTGACAATTAATCTATCACAATGATTTATTGACGATATATTAGTTGTGACTTTCTATACATCATTGTGATCATAATATATTTGCAAAAAACCGTTATAGTGAATACATTTAAATAATTTTTGCTTAATAGGAGTGTTATTTTTTTTTCCCAAATGTTTAATCCCTTTCGATACGCGTCGAACATATATAATGCGAACATATATAATGGAAACAAAGGGTCAATAAGTCTAAGTCTACTATGTATGTACTCTTAGTCAATCGGAACCAACTAGCTTGGAATTTTTTTGTTTGTTTCTTGCTTCATGATGACTAATTCAACCAACCCAACTAGAATAAAATGTTTTTTCACGTAACAATTTCCATACAAGTCTCCAAAATAATTTCCAAGTCAACTTAACGTGATTAAAAAAAAAACCATGACCATAAGAATTAATCTTTTTCCAAACCAACCTTATTATAACTCTTCTTCCAACTTCTTCTTTTTTTAATGTGGTTTCTTGAGTGCAAAAACAAAAAACAAAACCAAGTTATGGCTTTTCCGATTTTACTTCTTTTCTTCTTTGTGTTTCATTTTATTCATCCCAAATCAGCTTACTCCAAATGCCACAAACCATTCCGATGTGGGAATCTTGGTACCCTTGAATTTCCACTCTCAAGTATGCAACCCGAATGCGGTTTATTCATGGTTAATTGTTCTTCTTCAATTCCAGAAATACAATTAAATTCCGGAGGAATTTGGTATGAAATTCATCTAAAGTTATCAACAAATAAGTTAGTCATTCTTGATCCTTCTCTTAAAGATCAATTGTCTAATAATAATTCACTTTCATTACAAAATATGTCTCTACCCAAATCTTCTTCGATTTCATTAACATTAATATCTCCCAATATTACCCTTTACAAATGCAATAATGAACCTAACAATGAAGAAATACAACAACATTTCGATCGTTATAATTACGAGCACGAAACATGTCCATTGTACACGGTTTATTATAGAAATCCGAGGAATGGTTCTCGTACAAACGAAATCGATGTTGTCCCTTCACAATGTTCGGTGATTCAAATGCCGGTAAACTTGGATCAGGATTCCGGTGGCTTGTTTCGACTTTTGACTGCTGAGTTTATTGTAGAGTGGAATGTTTCTGATAATTGTACTAGATGTTACAACGGAGGAGGGCAGTGTTCTACTGATGAAATGAATTCATTTCATTGCAAAACAGGTATCAGTATTTGCTAAGATATATGGCTATTTAAATGGGATTTTTGCTCGCTGTCGTTTCTACCTCGCATCTTTTTGGGATGGTACATTTGGTGCCACAACTTCAACATTAGTGACAATTTTGGTGCCACCTGAGGCCCAAATTAAAAATTGGCCCGAAATCCCCTTGTGCGGGCCAATTTTCATGTCACGTGACCCGCACGACACAGGGGTTTTTGTTGGTTAAATAACACATGAGTTTTTTTGTTAGTTAGACGTACAAAGGATAATTTTGCATTTCACTTCTTTTCTGTTTGGTAGATTTTTTGATAATTTAATCGAGTTAAATTTTGTTTTTGACGTCTTTTTGTCCTTGATCGAGATTTTGGTTGTCGTTTATTATTGTTTACTTGATGGTTAAGAGCAGCTATGATTGTGGTGTACTGTTTTTTGGGGGTAAATGCAAAATACTCTCCCGTATTATGCTAAACCTGCAAGAAACTCTCCTATGAAATTTTTATTGCGCCAAAGTTCCATGTGTTTCCGAAAACCCCACAACAAAAACCCAATTTACAAAAAATAGGTCGTTTTGGATCGACATATTTCAAGAAGTCATTTTTAAAATACTTCAAGTTGGTCTCTACAACTTCACGTGATATTTAAAATTATTTCTAGAAATATGTCGATCCTAATCGACCTATTTTTCACAAATTAGGTATTTTTTGCAGGTTGTTTAAAACACAAGGAAGTTTGGTGCAATAAAATTTTGACAGGGTAGTTTTTTGCAGGTTTAGCATAACACAGGGGAGTATCTTGCATTTTCCCTTTTTTTTTGACTACTTTGTCACATTCATCAAATTAATGAGGCTAATTGTAACTTATATTGAATTTGGGTGCAGAAAAAAGCCGAAGAACTCTTATAATAGTCGCAGGTAATGTCTAATTCGAACATTTATTCACGATTTTTCCATATTAGATCTCCTATGTATGATCTAAATTCACATTTTTTTACTTTTAGAGCGAAATGCGAAAATACACCCTATGTTTTTCCTAACTAGCAAACCCCCTATATTTTTTTATTAGCAAAAGACCCCTGTTATTCTTTTATTGGCAAAAAAAACCTTCTCATGCTGAAATATATATTTTATAGGAAAAATGACGATTATACCCTCGCAAAAAATCACAAAATTATCCCTCGTAACTTTAAAAATTATCAATAATCTCCCCGTTAATTTTGAAAACTGGCAATAACCCCTCTGTTCACTTAAAAATTTGACAATAACCTCCTATTGACTTATGAAAGAATTTCAAATGGGGGTTTTTTACTAATAAAAAAAGAACACAGGGTGTTTTGCTAATTAAAATAACACAGGGTTTTTTTAGCCAATCTGGCAAAATACAGGGGTTATTTCTGCATTTAGCTTTTATTTTAACATTTAGACATTAATGAATCTAATTTAAGGTGATCACTCTTTGTTATAGCTGGAGGAGGATTGTTTCTTCTCTGTTTTTTGGTGATTCCCTTGATAATCTGGCGACACAAGAAAAGGAAGAATAGTGCTTTCCTCATTTCAAGAAACATATCTTCCGAACCGTCATCAAAATCCGACATCGAATGTGGAAGTTACTACTTTGGCATACCTATATTCTCTTACTCGGAGCTCGAAAAAGTCACCAATAATTTCGATTCTTCTAAAGAACTCGGAGACGGAGGCTTTGGAACCGTATACTATGGTAAGAAACTCTACATTTTCACAAATAACTCGTTCACCACGTATTATAATAGCAAGCCTACTTGTATTGATCTTAACTAGGAAAACTTAAGGATGGAAGGGAAGTTGCTATAAAGCGACTCTACGAACACAACTGCAAAAGAGTCGAGCAATTTATGAACGAAATCCAAATCCTTACTTGTTTAAAGCACAAGAATCTCGTTAACCTTTACGGTTGCACGTCTAGAAGAAGCCGTGAGCTCCTACTTGTTTACGAGTACATTCCCAACGGCACCGTGGCCGATCATTTACACGGGGAACGAGCAAAAGAAGCTCCACTGACGTGGCACGTACGTCTCAACATTGCTATAGAAACGGCTAGTGCGTTAGCTTACCTTCACAAATCGGACATAGTACATCGTGATGTCAAAACAAACAACATATTGCTAGACAATAATTTTTGTGTCAAAGTTGCGGATTTTGGATTGTCTAGACTTTTCCCGAACGACGTAACTCATATCTCGACGGCGCCTCAAGGGACTCCCGGTTACGTGGACCCCGAGTATCATCAGTGTTATCAGCTTACAGACAAAAGTGATGTTTATAGTTTTGGTGTAGTTTTAATCGAGCTCATTTCTTCGAAGCCTGCGGTGGATATAAATAGGCATAGGCATGAGATAAACTTGGCCAATATGGCGGTGAATTTGATCCAACGATGTGCGTTCGATGAATTGATCGATTCTTCCCTTGGGTATAAGTCGGATAGTGAAGTTACAAGAATGACCACTACGGTAGCGGAATTGGCTTTTCGGTGTTTGCAACTCGAGAAGGACATGAGGCCTTCGATGGATGAAGTGTTGGATTTTCTCGTAGAGATTCAGAATGGCGTGGGATCTGAAAATCAGGCGAAGATCCAGGTTTCACCCGAAAACGATGATGCTGTTTTGTTGAAGAATAAGTATTTTCAGTCATCACCTAATGCTGTGACTGATAAATGGGCTAGTGGCTCCACTACAACAAGTTCTATTGGGTAAGATTTTGACATTTTGGTTTTTAATAGGACTAGATTGTAAGAATATGTTGAAAACCATCCTTATATTGCTTAAAAATGGGAAGGATTGCTATACACCCTCTTCATTTTTTACTAGGGTTTTGTGCAATTTAACTCCCTGTGATATGTCTAATGAAAAATTTACCTCCCTCTGAAATAAAAATAGGCAATTTAACTTCCTGTGAAATGAAATAATGAGCAATTTACCTCATTGTGATATAAAAATAAGCAATATACCTCCTTGTGAAATAAAATAATGAGCAATTTAACTCTTTTGTGATGTGAATTAATAACCAATTTAGAGGAAGCAATGCGCTTCTTTTATAAAAACACAGTAAGTTATTTTGTCCTTTTATTTATAACAGGGAGTTAAATTGCCTATTTAAAATAACACATGGAGGTATTTTGCTATTCACTCTTTCTTACTATATATCCATAAATAGATGTGCATTAAGAAACAAAAAACAAGGATTGTACATAGCTTGTTTTTAATTTCTTATTTTGTCCATTGTGGAGAGGGAGTATTATTTTGTAATTAACCTCAAAACATCATATGTGGAGTTGGTTTTCTTTCCCTCCATTGATGAATCCAGCTCTTTGTCCGGGGCCCTGGCCCCCCAAGAATTCTGAATTTGTTTTAGTATTACTATTTTACATTATTGAGCCAGTGATGCAATTTCGAGTTTCAAAAGGCTTATTTTCTTGTATTCATTGGCCTAATAAAATTCAATAAAAAAGTCTAGTTATACTTTGCATTTTTCTATGGCAAATTGTCAATTATATATATCTAATTCAATTAAAACATCTGATTAGACTTAATTTAAAATTTAGGAATATCCACAATAAATGATTTATATTTACAATTGAAGAGAACAAGGAAGTCTATCGTGTAACTCTTGATAGATCTTTTGATTCGCTCAATATTAGCTTTTCATGTTACCATCACAACAACTAATCGATCGTTTTCAATAATGAAGTTTGATTAAAAATAGCTTAGAAACAAGATGAGAGATTAATATCTTATAAATTGTACGATTATTTACGTTGAAAAAAATTGTTAACAATTTTTATGATATGAAGAATGTTTGTGTATAACTTCAATAATTTTTTATTGAATTTTTTTAATATTTTGAATTCAATATAGTTCTCATTGCTAATTTATTCCTAAGCAAATAAAAAATATTAATTATCATTGTCAATTAATTTTAGTAATAGACAAACTCGACCCCGGAACATTTGATCCGTCTCTGTTTCCCTCTTTATGTTACTAGTTAGAGAGGTTGCATAACTATTGCTATTTATAGATTTCCCATCAATTTCGGGTCTCGACGAGAATAGAAAGTTGGTGCGCGAGCTTGTTTTGTACTATTAGTCTTTAAGCTAATGTATTTGGCTTGTTTTGTACAAGTAGAACTTGAGTGATGGTAGAGAATTTACATAATAGACATTTTACTCTACTCGTGAAGATGTAAAAATCAAAAGGGAGACAAATAAGCTTTTTTACGAAAGAGATAGGAGGGTATTTCAACCTTTTATTATATTTTTCTGGTATAATAAACTATATATTTACAGTTAGTAGTCAAAATTGCAATTATTTTTATATTTGAAATGGTTTACACAATTTTGATTGGTTTACCTGCCGAATTCGGACAAAATATTGCTTGAAATTAGAAAAAATATGTGTTAATTATTTTAAAAAGTCCATGAGCTCGAGTAAAGTTAACTTTACTTTGATTCTATTTCAGTGTTCCATTCAAAATATTCATCACTTTATACATTTGACATCTTGAATCTATATATATTCTCTTGTAAAAAAGATCACCATTTTTCTTTTATTGTTTTCGAGTTCTTGTATATTTTTGGCTCAATCTTAAATGTGAGGCTTTTCTATCAAAGTTCAATAGTTTGAGATTTTAAGATATTTGTACCCAAATTATTTTTCATGTTGTTGGCCAGGTCAATAATAGTCCGACGGTCAACTATTTGCTAATAAACAGATCAGCTAAAATCAACCTGATTTAAGACCCAATTAATTAATTAACGATCCAATTAATTAATGAGGCTCGTAATTGGCCCAAATATAATACGTTTAATTAATTAAATTAATAGGAAGATTAATTTAATTAATGTCAAATCAGTTACAAGAAGTGGCCACGTAATAAATTAATGGGAAATTTACATAGACATCCCCTGACTTTTACCCTAATTACAAGAAATTACCCTTTTGTTTGAAATATTACAAAAACACCCCCTCAACCAAAAATTGTATTACAAGGACACCCCCTTGTTACACAAAAAATATTACCAATTTGGTCCCTAAAATTATTACAAATACACCCCTCGAGGGGGTGTTTTTGTAATATTTCAAACATTAGGGTAATTTCTTGTAATTAGGGTAAAAGTCAGGGGGTGTCTATATAAATTTCCCTTAATTAATTCTGGAGGGAAATCAAAGTCCACGATACATCACCTTAAGCAAGCTATAAGCTACAACCTTTCATGTGAGTGCCTACATACTGACATGATTTTATTCATCAAGTAGTCACCTGCCTGATTAATTTGTTGTTTGGTAGCCATCTGCCTGATAACTGTCTGCTTAGTAGTCATATGTTCGACATAAGCCCTTTCCAGTAGCCATTTGCTTGTCCGATTGGTAACCATCTGCCAAAGTTGGTCGATCCATCGGTGATAGCCATATGTCATTAATGTTACTTTTTATGTCGACTCTTATGATTATCCTGAACACATGGTCTTGATAATCATGATAAATGTTGCATATCACAAATCAGAATGTATGTCAGTTGTTGCCAACAGATGAGTTTAATTATAATTTCACATACTTTTTCATGCTTGTAGATCAGGAGAATGTATTAGGATTTCATGTATCTGAATCTTTTGACACTATGTTCATTTAATGCATCGATGTATTTTTCCTTCATCTTCTGATTTTATCTACAATTTTATTTTCATCAAGCGATTTTAATGTGTCTTTACTTTTATATTGTTAATCTGTTAGTTCAAGTCTTAAATTAAGTTGACGTGTTTTAGATTGCTTGATAATCAACTCGATAACTGTTGTTTCTGCAAATCTCTTGATATATCTAGTGAGCCACGTATTGACTACAATGTTTGACATTTCAATAAAGACTATCATAAATTGTTAAGTCCTGCGGCCAGACATTAAAAAGAATCAGGATTAGAGTTTGACTACTTCACCACAATCAACTACTAGAAATCAAGTCTTATCATGACATTAATTTATATTTCATATTCATTATATTTTATGTCCATTTTAAACCATTATGTTTATATGCATTGACACACCACACAATTTATTTCACATCGAGTCAATTATACATCAAGGTAAGCCAAACAAAAACAAACAAACAATACCATGGAAAAAGATATTGTCAACATTTTGTGGCTTCACCGATAACGTGAAGATCTAGGAGTGTTACATTGAAACGATAACTTTTTATGGACAAATTAGCACTTTACGTCCTATAACTTTTATTGTTCCGCAGGTATACGTATACTTAATTTTCGTGCGAGCTAAGTTCATTCTTTATCTTTTCTATACCCGTAATTTTATTTTAAATGACCGCAATTTCAAGTTCACATTTCGGCGGAAATTACCTCGTTGTTCAGTAATTGCCAACTGGGCAGGCAAATATGTCTGTCTCGCCTTTCCTAAATACATAATTTTGAAAAATACGACACAAACATGCCCTACAGTTTTTTTGAAAAAAGGAAAAAAGATTACGAACAAATTAATGGAAATTGTCTACCAAGCTATTTATCAATGCGTGCTCATTATTTCAGAAAATAGTCGAGTTGAGTTTATAAAAAAAAAAATTAAAGAAACTACTTACTAAATTATTCTAATTATCTTCATTATCAGAACCTTTTTAGGCCTATAAAATATACATGCAATGATCAGATATTGCGAAACGATTCTCAATCATAGAAACGTCAAACACTTCGGTCCTGTTTGTTTAAAATTCCAGACAAATAATATTACCGGAAAAAATGTTTTTTTTTAGAAAAGTATATTATTTCTTGAAATTTGGATCATACTATATAAAAATTCAAACAATTTTTTTCTTTAGAAAATGCACAAAATCAAGAATATCCCAACCATGGATCAAATTTTAGTTTTCGAATATATGTTTTGGTCAGCTTAATATAAGAAACCTTTCGAAAAGTTTCTGGAAATATTTCGAAAAAATTATGAAAAAAGTTACTAAATTAAGGAAAAAAAAAAGAAATTTTCATGACAAATATTGATTTTCGAAAATAAATCTTATTTTATTTCGATTGATTCAAAACATAAAATTTTCGATGCTTTCGACGGAAAATATGGAAATTTTGATCCATGATCTCAACAAACTTTCGAAGTATAGAAACACTAAAAAACATTGAAAAAAAAAACATTTTAGGTCCTTAATATAACTTTTAGTGGTCCGTAGGATCAAAATAATTTCAGCAAATAAATTATTTCTATATTTTTTTTACCTACAATTTCAGTCCACTTGACCTTAATTTTAATATCTATTTCTTGAAAGTTATCATGATGTTAAAAAATTGGCAATCTCTGAACAATGGTGAAATAGGAACTGAAGTTGTGGAAAAATGGATTGACATTGCTGCTACAAGAAAGATGTAGGATGTACTTTTCTAAGCGTAAAGCCAAATATCCAGATCCGGCGTCCCTAAAAAAAATAAAAGACATAAGTGTTTTCGCCAAAAAACATCCAAACAAACGTGCCTAAAATTTATCTCCCATTCTTCTTGTTGCAAACTGCATTACTTTATTCTCCAGAATACAAAATCTTTGTTGTAAGTAATTTGAAAAACAACCCTTTACTGATTTACCCCTTATAATCTATATCTATATCTATATCTATATCTATATCTATATCTATACTACTACTAAAAGTGTGAATATTTTAAGTTTTTTTCTTTTTTTGTGAAGACAAAAATGCCCTTATTCAAATTGTTAAGTACATTAATAAAATGTAATTAGACGTGAATATTCCTTAAAAAATTTCATCAAAAATTTGGTAAAAAAATATTTTAAGAAAATTTGTGACTTCCTTTCTTTCTAACCAAGCACCATGAATATGGAAGAAAAAAAAAAGTATATTCAAATTAGAGGGAAAAATGCAAATTTAGTCACCTAAGTTTAACTCTAAATACACAATGGTCACTCAACTTTCAGGAATAACATATATAGTCACTCAAGTTACAATTAATAACATCACTCATCACCAACTCTATGACATTTGACGGACAAATAACAGAGTATCATCACGAGACAGGCACAAGCATTAAAACCAAATGATAAGGTAAGTGAAATAATTTGAGATATACTTAAGAGTAATTGAAGATGTATAATTATTTGAGTTGCAAATTCGGTAAATACAGGTGAAATCATTGAGTGAAAACATGTGAAAATTGGTTAAATGAGTGAAATCAATAAAATGAAAAAAGTTCAACCAACAAAAACAATGTCAAACCATTAGAAAAATGGTTTAAACAGAAAAAACTAAAGAAATCGATGAAAATACACATGATGAAGTCCATAAATTGAATAACATTCATTAATGTGATATTTTATGACATAATGAGTTTTTTTCTTTTTTTGTGATGACAAAAATGCCCTTATTCAAATTGTTAAGTACATTAATAAAATGTAAATAGACATGAATATTCCTTAAAATTTTTCATCAAAAATTTGGTAAGAAAATATTTTAAGAAAATTTGTGACTTCCTTTCTTTCTAACCAAGCACCATGAATATGGAAGAAAAAAAAAAGTATATTCAAATTAGAGGGAAAAATGCAAATTTAGTCACCTAAGTTTAACTCTAAATACACAATGGTCACTCAACTTTCAGGAATAACATATATAGTCACTCAAGTTACAATTAATAACATCACTCATCACCAACTCTATGACATTTGACGGACAAATAACAGAGTATCATCACGAGACAGGCACAAGCATTAAAACCAAATGATAAGGTAAGTGAAATAATTTGAGATATACTTAAGAGTAATTGAAGATGTATAATTATTTGAGTTGAAAATTCGGTAAATACAGGTGAAATCATTGAGTGAAAACATGTGAAAATTGGTTAAATGAGTGAAATCAATAAAATGAAAAAAGTTCAACCAACAAAAACAATGTCAAACCATTAGAAAAATGGTTTAAACCGAAAAAACTAAAGAAATCGATGAAAATACACATGATGAAGTCCATAAATTGAATAACATTCATTAATGTGATATTTTATGACATAATGAGTTTTTTTCTTTTTTTGTGATGACAAAAATGCCCTTATTCAAATTGTTAAGTACATTAATAAAATGTAAATAGACATGAATATTCCTTAAAATTTTTCATCAAAAATTTGGTAAGAAAATATTTTAAGAAAATTTGTGACTTCCTTTCTTTCTAACCAAGCACCATGAATATGGAAGAAAAAAAAAAGTATATTCAAATTAGAGGGAAAAATGCAAATTTAGTCACCTAAGTTTAACTCTAAATACACAATGGTCACTCAACTTTCTGGAATAACATATATAGTCACTCAAGTTACAATTAATAACATCACTCATCACCAACTCTATGACATTTGACGGACAAATAACAGAGTATCATCACGAGACAGGCACAAGCATTAAAACCAAATGATAAGGTAAGTGAAATAATTTGAGATATACTTAAGAGTAATTGAAGATGTATAATTATTTGAGTTGAAAATTCGGTAAATACAGGTGAAATCATTGAGTGAAAACATGTGAAAATTGGTTAAATGAGTGAAATCAATAAAATGAAAAAAGTTCAACCAACAAAAACAATGTCAAACCATTAGAAAAATGGTTTAAACCGAAAAAACTAAAGAAATCGATGAAAATACACATGATGAAGTCCATAAATTGAATAACATTCATTAATGTGATATTTTATGACATAATGAGTTTTTTTCTTTTTTTGTGATGACAAAAATGCCCTTATTCAAATTGTTAAGTACATTAATAAAATGTAAATAGACATGAATATTCCTTAAAATTTTTCATCAAAAATTTGGTAAGAAAATATTTTAAGAAAATTTGTGACTTCCTTTCTTTCTAACCAAGCACCATGAATATGGAAGAAAAAAAAAAGTATATTCAAATTAGAGGGAAAAATGCAAATTTAGTCACCCAAGTTTAACTCTAAACACACAATGGTCACTCAACTTTCAGGAATAACATATATAGTCACTCAAGTTACAATTAAAAACATCACTAATCACCAACTCTATGACATTTGACGGACAAATAACAGAGTATCATCACGAGACAGGCACAAGCATTAAAACCAAATGATAAGGTAAGTGAAATAATTTGAGATATACTTAAGAGTAATTGAAGATGTATAATTATTTGAGTTGAAAATTCGGTAAATACAGGTGAAATCATTGAGTGAAAACATGTGAAAATTGGTTAAATGAGTGAAATCAATAAAATGAAAAAAGTTCAACCAACAAAAACAATGTCAAACCATTAGAAAAATGGTTTAAACCGAAAAAACTAAAGAAATCGATGAAAATACACATGATGAAGTCCATAAATTGAATAACATTCATTAATGTGATATTTTATGACATAATGAGTTTTTTTCTTTTTTTGTGATGACAAAAATGCCCTTATTCAAATTGTTAAGTACATTAATAAAATGTAAATAGACATGAATATTCCTTAAAATTTTTCATCAAAAATTTGGTAAGAAAATATTTTAAGAAAATTTGTGACTTCCTTTCTTTCTAACCAAGCACCATGAATATGGAAGAAAAAAAAAGTATATTCAAATTAGAGGGAAAAATGCAAATTTAGTCACCCAAGTTTAACTCTAAACACACAATGGTCACTCAACTTTCAGGAATAACATATATAGTCACTCAAGTTACAATTAAAAACATCACTCATCACCAACTCTATGACATTTGACGGACAAATAACAGAGTATCATCACGAGACAGGCACAAGCATTAAAACCAAATGATAAGGTAAGTGAAATAATTTGAGATATACTTAAGAGTAATTGAAGATGTATAATTATTTGAGTTGAAAATTCGGTAAATACAAGTGAAATCATTTAGTGAAAACATGTGAAAATTGGTTAAAATGAGTGAAATCAATAAAATGAAAAAAGTTCAACCAACAAAAACAATGTCAAACCATTAGAAAAATGGTTTAAACCGAAAAAACTAAAGAAATCGATGAAAATACACATGATGAAGTCAATTAATTGAATAACATTCATTAATGTGATATTTTATGACATAATGGAATTAATTTTACTCTGATTTACAACAAAATACAACTGAAATTAAATAAACACGTATAATTATGTACACTTTAAATTGGTGAAAAAAATGCATGTGAAATCTTAAATACATTTGAAATCGATAAAAAAAATCGGGTAAAATATATGAAAAATAGATGAAAACGGGTAAAATCGGTTAAAATAAACGGGTAAAAAATGTGAAATCAATGAAAATTAATTCGAATGATTTCTAAGAAAAATGATGAAACCAGTGAAATCCAGTCAAATTTGGTAAAACCGGTGAAAAAGGGTAAAATCGGTCAAAAATGGAAAGTTGGTAAGAACATATTTAATCAATGAAGTTAATAAATTTAACAACGGTCATTAATATGTGCTATTTTATGACATAATGAGGTTAATTTTACTCTGATTTACAATAAAATATCACTGAAATTAAATAGCACGTACAATGTATTTGCATTTTAAACCGGTGAAAAAAATGAATGTGAAATATTAAATACATTTGAAATCAATGAAAAAAATGGGGCAAATTTGTGAAAATCGGATGAAAATGGGTAAAATCGGTTAAAATTAAGGTAAAGTTAGTGAAAATATGTGAAATTAATGAAAAGAATGGAATTTCTAAGAAAAATGATGAAACCAGTGAAATCCAGTAAAATTGAAAAAAAACGACAAAAAGGGAAAACAATGAAAAATGTTATAATCGATTAAAAAGAGGAAAAAGCGATAAAAACAATTAAACAGTGAAAACATGTGAATCAATGAAACTTCGGGTAAAATTGGTGAACATTGGTAAGGTTGGTGAAGAAATGGGTGAAACCAGTAAGGAAAAATGCTTGTGAAATCTATGAATTTATGAAGAAACGGATGAAACTTTTTGTCATCGTAAATAACTGATAAACATGACATGAAAACTATTATTATGGAATGCACTAACTTATGTTCTTATGATCTTATTTTAGAATCAATTTTATTAGATGTAATGACTAAATTAGTCATTATTTTATATTTAATTACAACCATTTAAATCCATCATTTTTTTATAAACCAATAATAATTAATAAAAATAAATTTTATAAAAAAATAAATCGATTAGTCATAAACTATGATATTCTATGATATAAAAATAACTAATTTTACTCAAATTTATGAAAAATACCCATGAAATTAAAATTAGACACGTTCAATGTACGTGCACTTTTCTAGTCTTATAAAATATGTGAAAGTGAACTGTGATTACAGGAAAAGCTTTAAACTTTAGGATTGTTCGAGAAAGTTGTTGGATTTTTTGCAGATGGTATAAGGTTAATTTCAACCTTTTTGTGATGTATTTTGCTAATTTTGGAAAATAAAACACTTTTTCTTGGAGAAAAGTGAAGTGGGCATGCTAAATTTGGAGGCTTGTGTATAGTGCATTTGACTAATTGACTTGTGTTCATTGTACATGTAATGGTGTAAAATTATGAGATGTGAATAAAAAGTTTGATTTAAAAGTTAAATTTTGGAAATGGGAACAAGGGAAGAGAAGCATAGACATCATCATGATCTTGTGCCATTAGCTACCTTAATTAGTAGGGAATTAAAGAATGAGAAAATGGAGAAGCCAAAATTAAGATATGGTTCTTCAGCCCAATCTAGAAAAGGGGAGGATTACTTTTTAATAAAGACCGATTGCCTTAGAGTTCCCGGTAATCCATCGACATCCTTTTCCGTTGTTGGGGTATGCATCTATTCTTATTATGTTTTTTTTGAATTAATTTTGTAGCATTTGAGTTTGTTGATTGTTGTTTGAATGTTGAATCAAAATTTCCTTATATTCTGTTTAAAAATTTCGAAAAGTTTCTGTTATTGAAACAATGAAAAACGAAAATAAGGTGTAATACTATTTGTTTGTCTTGGAACTTCTTATTTTTCTTAAGGGAAAATTGTAAAATTGGTCCCATAACTATTGCTCGCTAGCAAAAAAGTCCTGTAACTTTTCGGGCTGGCAAAAACATCCTGTAACTATTATATTTTGGCAAATTAGTCCTATTTTAGCCCGAACTGCCAACGTATCTGCCAAGTCACGCCCTTTGCTGAGGTGGCAAGTAAAACCTTGTTGACGTGGAAAAATAGCAAAAAATGGTTCCATAACTAACGATCACTGGCAAAAAAGTCCTTTAACTTTTTGGGTTGGCAAAAAAGTCCTATAATTAAATTATTTCGGCAGTTTAGTCCTATTTGGTCCAAATTGTGATTTTTTTCCCACCCATTTCAAACGAAAAGTTAACCATATCTAACATACATTAACTTAGAATTAATTTAGACTCACGATAATATTGAAAGGCACTTTATCACATTGCACCAAGGCAAATATTGAACAAGAACCAGTCATCAACAATTAAAAAAAAATCACAGATTATCGAATAACGATGACAAAATCAGCTGCAATTAAGTTCAACATTTCATATGACATAAATAGAGAAAATTGTATGTCAATTACATTAAATATAATTAAGTCCAAATAAATATGAAATTAAATATAAACTCACCTTATATTTCTTAATTGCAGCTGATTTTGTCATCGTTATTCGATAATCTGGGATTTTTTTTTTAATTGTCGAATATTGGTTCTTGTTCAATATTTGCCTTGGTGCAATGTGATAAAGTGCCTTTCAATATTATCGTGAGTCTAAATTAATTCTAAGTTAATGTATGTTAGATATGGTTAACTTTTCGTTTGAAATGGATGGGAAAAAAATCACAATTCGGACCAAATAAGACTAAACTGCTGAAATAATTTAATTATAGGACTTTTTTGCCAACCCAAAAAGTTAAAGGACTTTTTTGCCTTTAGTGATGGAACCATTTTTTGCTATTTTTCCACGTCAACAAGGGGGTTTTACTTTCCAGGTCAGCAAAGGGCGTGACTTGACAGATACGTTGGCAATTCGGGCTAAAATAGGACTAATTTGCCAAAATATAATAGTTGTAGGATGTTTTTGCCAGCCCGAAAAGTTACAGGACTTTTTTGCCAGCGAGCAATAGTTACGGGACCAATTTTGCAATTTTCCCTTTTCTTAATTTAGTATATTTTTCACAATTTTTCCGCGTGTTCTACCAGCAAATGAAATCTTGATCCCATCACAAGAACTATGAAATCATTAATTGAGTTTAAGCAATAAAAACGGACATGTTGATAGAGTAAGATTGTAAAAGTTCGACTCTTACATTTATATAGTTTTCCACGTAATGTTTAGGTTTTTGATGGGCACAATGGGAAGGCTGCAGCAATTTTTTCGAGGGATAATTTGTTAACTTATGTTTTGGGTGCGATTCCTTGTGGGCTTGGACGGGATGAATGGCTGCAAGCATTACCTCGAGCTTTAGTCGCTGGTTTTGTGAAGGCTGATAAGGAGTTCCAGAGCAAAGGCATGTCTAGTTGACTAGTTATATAATCATTGTTCTCTAATTTAGTTAACTAGTATTCGCTTGTAATACTATGGACTCCCTCGTTTTATTCTTTGTAGGAAAAACTTCCGGAACGACAGCAACGTTTGTAATTGTCGATGGATGGACGGTTACAGTAGCATCCGTTGGAGATTCGCGATGTATCTTAGATGCTCAATGTGGGGCTGTCTCTGAATCGACTGTTGATCATAGACTTGAAGAAAACGCGGAGGAGTAAGATTTTTCTTTTTCATTTTTTAAATTTTGTTTCTGAAGAAAGAGACGGAAATAACAAATACTAATAAATGTCAAAGGGACTCGTCCCCACAACGTGGCGAACCCAGGTTCGAATTCTTAATGTGTTCGACGCGCCTCGAAGGGATTAAGTCAGTCTAAAACATGAATACCCTTGGTAAACAAAAAAAAAAAAGTCTCTATTAGTTCAAATTTTTAGATGTCCGGGTGATCGTTAAAATGTTATTGGAGCTTGACCAAGAAGAGGTCATGTGCTGAAATCGCTATTCCCACTCATTTACGAAAACTAGTTTCACATGTTAGACATTGACACGTGAGGGTGCGTTTTAGGAATAATATATATAAACGTATATATATTGTATATCAATTAAGCTTTTAGATGAAATGATCATTCAATAAACTCATTTCCCATTTTGGATTGCAGAAGGGAACATGTGACCGCTAGTGGAGGGGAAGTTGGGAGGCTTAACATATTCGGTGGGGCTGAGGTGAGCTTGCAGTCTGATCTCATATGGTCAATACGTAAAACTAAGAAGTGTAACAAAATTGATTTCGGGTGTAAAATTGTTCGTTTAATTTTCTTATCGAGATTAAAATTATGTTTAGTTTGAGCTCGAGTTGCTTAATATTTTTACTTAAATTTTGTCATTTTTAGCTTATCGAGTCAAGATCGAACTGAGCTCCAAAAGCTATCAGACTGTGAACATTGTTCAAACTTTTATGATACGGGATAACGAATCAATCTCAACTCTATTATCGAATCACTCATAATAAGAACACTCGTCTCGTGGGGATGAGGACTAGGTACTATTCCTAAAATGTTGTTCAGTTCCTAAAACTTTTTCTTGCTTTACTCATAGATTGGTCCTCTCCGCTGTTGGCCTGGAGGATTATGCCTTTCAAGATCAATCGGAGATATGGATGTCGGTGAATTTATCGTTCCAATACCACATGTGAAGCAAGTTAAGGTACCAAACCAAATTTTCATTCCACTATTTAGAACAGATGACTTTTTTACCTTTATATAATACAGAAATACCCCTTGTACTTTGCCTAATTGGCAACAATCCCCCAGCTTTATTTTAAACCCCATTTGAAATTCTTTAATAAATCAATAGGACTGATTATCGATAACTTTTTAAGTTTGGAGGGGCTTTTTCGCATTTTTTTGTTGAAGGTATAATTGCCATTTTCCCAACAAAATGTGTATTCCGGCAACAGAGAGTTTTTTTTCTTAATAAAAAAATAACACGAGAGGGGGGGGGGGGGGGAGGGTTGCTGATAAAAAGAACACCATTTTTTTTTTTGGCTAATGAAGCAAATCATAGGGGGTATTTTTGCATTTCACTTTCTATATTTCGTTCATTTTCCGTGAACCCATTTGTGTCGAAATGCTAACTTGTTATTACCGTAAAAGCTATCAAGTGTAGGAGGAAGGCTAATCATTGCCTCTGATGGAGTATGGGATGCATTGTCATCAGAAATGGCTGCGAAATCTTGCCGTGGATTGCCAGCCGAGCTAGCTGCTAAGCTTGTAGTCAAGGTACACTTAACTTCAACCTAATCAGTCAAGAACTGATTCATGACTCGATTGGAACCGTAATTAATTGGTAACAAAATATTATAGGAAGCACTGAAGAAACGTGGGCTGAAAGATGACATGACTTGCTTAGTTGTCGATATAATTCCGCCTGATAATGCACCACCATCTTCTCCTTCTTGTTCGAAGAAATATAACAAACTTCAAGCATTGCTTTTCATAAAGAAATCTTGGCTAGTTAAGTATCGAATAAGCTATCTGCTGTGGGTATTGTAGAGGAATTATTCGAAGAAGGATCAGCAATGCTTTCTGAAAGGTTTCATTGTGTCATTTTGATTTCCTTTTTTATAAAAAAAAATAACCGAATAAATCTTTCTTAGTTCGGTATAACCTGTAGGATTGCTATGTAACTATGGATTATATTGACTGTTTCACGATTTATATTTTCTTGGTAATCTAGTATTCGATTCGGCATTATAGAATTGGGAAATGTCCTTGAAGATCTCGATTTATAGAAAAAAATCCACCATTTATGGTTAAATAACAATGGGTTAATCACTAGGTAATTGGGTGCAATGAAATTTATACATATAAGCAATCTTTGCAAAAAAATTATGCGTAGTGATTTTTTTTTGGGTATTAAGGTCTTAAACTTGACTTAATCCCTTTCGGGGCCCGTCGGACACATTAAGTGGGAACTTCTCCCAACGGGGATTTGAACTTGGGTTCATTACATTTTAGTGACTAGTCAGTTCCACATTTTCTTCGTCAACTTCTAATGAGTTAAATCTACGAGAAGGAGTGATATGACGTAGCCGTAATTCTCACAAATCATGTTTCTAACTTTCAATCAGCTTTGTGGAAAGTCATAATATACTATGAGCAGTTGTGAACATTAAACGCCTTTTCGCTTTTTACATGCCTCGTTCAGCTCGATTTCATTCTTTTTGTGTCAAATGTAAGACATGCCAAGTTACATAATGAAAGATTCTATATCAAAGCTTTGATTATTGTGTATAGCATTAGGATGACTTGAACATTATTATCTTAAATCTGTTTTTCGTTTGCGATATTGGCAGATTGGGAAATGACGATACTAGTGACCAAATGCGTGGTATTTTCGTATGTGCCGTTTGCCAAACAGACCTTGGACCAAATGATCGGATATCTGTACATGCGGGTTACATATTCTCGATGAGCTCGACTCCTTGGCGAGGTCCGTTCCTTTGTGCAGATTGCCGGGACAAGAAAGATGCCATGGAAGGCAAACAACCAAGTGGAGTTAAAGTAGTATAGCCCAATTTAGTACTGCATTTCCATTTTTTCGTCATAACTATTCTTTCTCATTGAGACCCCCCCCCCCCCCCCCTCTTTTATCTTGGTTAGGTATTTATTCGAGATTAAATGTTATATAGCTGTAAATTTGAAATTTGGAATAATTCTTCGCTATATTCTTTATATTGGGATGTCCCAATACATTCAAAACATTACTACTTCCTCCGTTTCATATTAATTGGTACATTCTTACTTTTCACACATGTTACCTAGATTGAGAAACCTCATATTTACATATTTTTTTATGGTAAAATGTTTCAAATATCCTTTATAATGATGGTTATTTTTTTATTTTTTATTAGTGAGTAATAATTATTAAGTTTCCCAACTCTAATCAGAGAAAATGACAAAATTGGAAATATACTTTGAAAATTCGAATATGTCAATTAATTTAAAATAAAAAAATCTAACAAATGTGTCAATTAATATAAAATTGAAACGGAGGGAGTACTTGTTATGTATTGAATTGTTCTTATTAGAAAGTGAAGCTTCTATTTTTGTGCAAGAACCCTATTTCTATTTTCGATGCATAACTTATGCAATACTACTGAATAATTACTCTTATTGCCTGCAGATTGTTACATAGATGGATACTTAAAAGATTTGGAAATTTTCATATTGGTACCATACAATAAAATGTTGTTTTGCAACATTGATATCACTGGATAATTAAATACACATTTAATATCATAAATTAAATATTGGTTGTAATGTTCGTTTCACCGTCAAATAATTGGACTGAAGTGGACGGCATCAGCAATGTGCATGGCACATGGCCGTTACATCGCAAAAAAAGTCATGTGATAATGTGAGGGAAATCAATTCACCGCAACCCCCCTCCCCCAAAAAAAATACGAGATAAGGTGATAATTTTTGCTCCAAAACTGAGGAAAAGAAGTCGATATAACGACCACGTGCGGTACAGATGACCTGCACGTAGCCAATTATTTGACAGTGATATGAATATTTCAATCAATATTTAAATTATGGAACTAAATATGCATTTACGTATTCAGTGGTACAAATATTACTAAGTGTCATATTGTATTGTACGAAATATGCAATTCCCCTCTTTTCCAAATTTAGATTATGCAATTGGGTCGGCTTAGTCTATATGGGCAACCCTCCCATTTCCAATTTACATTTCAAACACTAGGAATCAATATCTTATCTAAGTTTTAGCCAGTGTTTTTAAAACCGGATCGGTCATTGAACCGGAAACTCTACTGGTTATTAGTTCGATCGGTTAGATTGGGTCGACCACTGATTCGATCGATATAACAGGTGTGACTTTATTATTATGTAATATAAATTTCATTCTTTGTCAATATAATTTTTTTTATTTCATGCAAATAATCAAAATGTCTTTATTTCTAAGATCAATGTCAAAAATATAAATCTCAAGTATCCCTCAAAGATACATACATTCAAAACAAGACAACAAAATTAAAAGTTTATCTCATTTTCAAAGTTTTGGATTGTTCATTTGGGTTCTATTGTAGTAAGTTGATGTTTATATGGTAATTGATTTGCATAATTTCATACAAAAAATAATATTATTCATAATGATGAGAAAAATGGCTATGTACTTCTTTAAATAAAAAAAAGTGTAATATTGCATTGATTGTTGAAACCAATGTTATTAAAATCGGACCGGACCGACCGGTTCGACCGCGAATCGGAAGCTGGTCCGGTCCGGTTAATTCGCTGATTTTAGCGGTTCGTCCGGTTCGACCAATAAAACCGCTAAACCAGTAAGCTCACCGGTTCGCTCTCCGGTCTGGTATTAAAAACATTGGTTGAAACACTAAAATAATGAATGTTATTCCAATTAAAATATATAAATGAAATCCTATTAAATGTTAAACAAGAGTTCAAATAAATAATAATAACCAACTCTAAATTAAAAAAAAAAAAAAGTGAATCACTGGTTTTACTGGTTTTGGGACTGATTTTACCGGTTCACACTGGTTGATTCAAAAGGAGAAAAACTTTGTGCTACTCTAATGGGAGAAGATAAGGAAGGCCTAGGTGGGACTTCCAAAGATTCAACTCTTCCTCCTAACATTTCAACCACCCTGTCGATCGACGGTCGATCACTGGGATCAGTTTGTATGCACCACAACCCAATAATCGCCAATTTTCTCTTCACATATCGGCAGTCATCTTCATTCAAAATCCCATCAATGCCACCATTTTCAACATTTGTTTCAAGCTCCTTGTAAATATAATTCGGAAAATAAATCTCACTCGAGCTCTCAACTACCGATTCATTGTTCTTCTTTTTCTTCCCAACCATTTCCAACACCATCATTCCGTAGCTATAAACATCCGATTTGTGTGAAACTTGTCCAAATTTCCTGTTAAATACTTCCGGAGCAATGTACCCTATTGTACCTCTAGCCCCCAACATAGACACTTTACTTGACCCATTGGGGCACAATTTAGCAAGCCCGAAATCTGCTATTTTCGGGTTCATATCCTTATCTAAAAGAATATTGTAAGGTTTTATATCAAAATGCAAAATCTGCATGTTGCAACCTTGGTGTAAATATTCTAACCCTCGTGCAATTCCTACTGCAATTTCGAATAACTTTTCAAATCCCAATCGATTTTCTTCTAAATTATTAGATATGTACTTCTCTAAAGAGCCATTAGGCATGAACTCGTAAATGAGAGCTCTTTTCGAACCATCAAAACAATATCCCAGAAGAGAGACAATGTTAACATGAGAAGTTCTACTAATACTCGCAACTTCATTCAAGAAGGCTTCTCCATTTCCTTTCGATTCATTCAATATTTTGACGGCCACAAGACGACCATCGTCTAACTTTCCTCTATACACACTTCCATATCCTCCTTTACCTAAAGTGTCCTCGAACGAGTTAGTTATCTTCTTTAGCTTTCTGTATTTGTATCTTTTTAGACCAAGATTTTCATTGTTTTTCAAGAAGAGTTCAATGTCCTTTTGATTTTGAGTTTTGCCTCTTTTCTTTATTTTTATAACAATGAATATGATTAATACAGACGTGAACATCAGGGAAGCAACCAAACCTGGAGGAAGAAATTAAGCACAGTTGGGAGAAACATAAACAAAACAAAATCATCAACAAAAAATCCAATTAAAAATGTTGAGAATTTTACCTAGTATTAACATTAGTTTTGATCTACTTCCTCCTGTAACTATAATCATCAACAAAAGATGAGGTCAGACACAAATTTAATAGAGTACAAGTGAAAGATAAAAAGGAATTTGTATAATCTTAATGCACAATAGTATGTAGTTGTAGAGCTAAAAACCAAAACTTACTTGGCAAACACCGCGTTGGATAAGGCCTATCAGGACAAAAACACCTAAAACTATTACTGTCCGAATCAAATCCACATCTCCCGCCACTAATTTCACAAACGCTACAATCACGGCCGGAAGTATAATTCAACAAGAACCCTCTTCTCAACGCCACCCAAATATTATCAACTCCGACTTCCACCAGCACCACAACATGTGTCTCGCAATTTTCCATTGCATTCCTCAAGTTCTCATCATCTTCACCAAATATGGCCAGAGGTCTATTCGTCCCGTTACAAAAACCGTACCCCCAAATTTATGTACACTCGATGACAGATTTCCAAAGCAATTTCCCATTAAATGAAGCCTTGTCACAAAATCAGCAAAATGGAAATGGGGTGTTGGAAGAGTTGTGTTTCTAACTAATGGGACGCATCGGTTGTCTGAAAACCAACCGTTTATGTCGTAACCCGAAAGAGAGGAATCATAGACTCGAAGAGATTGGTTGTGATAGAATATGTGTTCGGCTATGATATCGTTTCTGGGTAATTGGGGAAGTGGGTATTCGTTTTCGGTGCAACTGAGTCCGAATCCGGTGTACCCACATTACGGCGCCCCTCCCCTCCCACCACAAGCACAAAAGCCACCATCATCCAACTAGACATCATTCTTAAATAATTAATATTTTAATTAATTAATTAGAGTCTAATTTTCTTTTCTTTTTCTTTTCTTTTCTTTGGAAGTAGTGCTGGGTTTTCTTTCAATATATAGGATCATGCAATCTCCAAGAAACCCGGCTTCCATTTAATTGAAAATGGATATATTAATGTGAAATCAACTTAATTTAATTGTAATTAGTCAGGCTGGGATTTGTGCAGTTTAATTCTTGGCGTGGAGTTTGCTTCGTGTTGTTGATGAGAAGCAGCTAGAGGATATTGTTTGTGTTGGTTATGAAATTTCTATTTTTAGTGTGTTCAGAGAAATTATCAAAATAAAAAAGCTTAATTTGTTTCCAGAGACTTGATTAATTAAATAGATGAAACTTTGTTTTGTTTGCAGAGACTTGATTAATTAAATGGATATTCAAAGTATTTTTGCCGCTCGTTTCTTTTTCTCGGCTACTTCTGGGCAGGGGGGTGGACCTTGAACTTTTTTGTGGGCGGACCATAATTTTTTAGATGGTGTATTCGAAACGACTTGATAAAATAAATAAAAAAATAAATCAAGATAAAATAATATTACTTTGCATCAGTGTTTTAAAATTGGACCGGTCATTGAATCGGAAACTCTGTTGGTTATTGGTTCGATCGGGTCGATCACTGGTTCGATCGGTATAATCGGTGTGACTTTATTATTATGTAATATTTATTTATATATATACATATATATATATATATATATATATATATATATATATATTTTTTTTTTTTGATTATCTAAAATACAATTATAATTCAAAAAAAATTTCATTCTTTGTCAATATAATTTTTTTTTGTTTCATGCAAATAATCAAAATGTCTTAAAAATTAAGATCAATGTTAAAAATATAAATCTCAAGTATCCCTCAAAGATACATACATTCAAAACAAGACAACAAAATTAAAAGTTCATCTCATTTTCAAAGTTTTGGATTGTTCATTTGGGTTCTATTGTTGTAAGTTGATGTTTATATGTTAATTGATTTGCATAATTTAATACAAAAAATAATATTATTCACAATTATGATAAAATGACTATGTATTTCTTTATGTAAAAAAAAATGTAATATTGCATTGATTGTTCCTCATTGATTGTTAAAACATTAAAATAATGAATGTTATTCCAATTAAATATATAAATGTAATCCTATTAAATGTTAAACAAGAGTTCAAATAAATAATAATAACAAAAAAAACTCTAAATTTAAAAAAAAAAATTAAGTGAACCACTGGTTCACTAGTTTTACCGGTTCACTGATTTTATCGGTTTTGGAGCTGATTTTACCGATTCACCCTAATTAATTTGAGGACTGATTTTTAGGGGTAAACCGAACCGAATTTGGGACAGGTTAGCGATTGAACCGGGCCAACCGGCCGGTCCGGTCCGGTTTGCAAAACACTGCTTTGCACAGAAAAGAAAAGTTGGAATATACGTACATTTACAATTAAAAATACAATCATCTCAATTGTGACCGACTTTTTTTTTTTTGCATAGAAAGCATCAACAATAAAATACGTGCTAAAAGACTCGGCAATCTCTCTTACAGTATATAGAATCATGCAAAAGAAACTCGTCTTCCATTTTGCTCCGATGTCTAGTTTTAATAAGCTTCATAATGGAAAATGCTGGTTCTGTAGTAGCCGTTGAAACCGGAAGAAGCAAAATGAGACGAATCAACCCATCAGCCACGTGATATGTTTGAGAATTGTTCGTCTTTGCTAATGTTTCACATAATCCTACAATAGTGGACAACTCACGAAAATCTGGATTCCGGATCACGTCAAGATAATAATATTTCGACTGGAACTTCAGAACAATTCTTTCTTGATTTGTGAAATCTGCAGGGTAGTATTTTTCGGCAAGAGTGCAAATGTAATCTACAATTATGAATAATTTTAAATTTTCAAATATTACAAGGAAAATATAAATTTGTTCTTGCCAAATATATATTTTGATTCCACAATATAATTTTTTTATCTAATAGACTGTATACTTGGACCGAAGAGTGCAAATGGTATAGGTCTTCCTCGATGTGGTGTCTCTAGTAGGATTCGAACTTGAGTCTCACCTATGGGTGTTCCAAGTCACTACCGCTTGTCGTAACCACATTGGGTAATCATTTAATACCTATGAATGAAAACTACTTATGACTTAGTAAAGTAAGTAATTTTACTTTGGTTAGAATAGAAAAATATAAAGAACATTCAATAATATCAAGACATGCATAACGTCGAATTTTCATGAATTATTTTCATGAACAACGGGTGAAATTAGTGAGAAAATGGTGAAACTGTTGTTAATTTTTTAAACCAATAAAATAAGATCCCACTAAAAGATAGTATGCTCAAGTCTTAACTAAAGTTTATGTATTTGTTTCAATTATAAAAAATGTAAAATGTTCTTAATTTTTATTTATACGTATTCAGAAGTGTGAATAATTTAAGTTTTTATTTTTTATTTTTTTGTGAAGATTAATATACCATTATTTGAGTTGTAAAATGATATTTAATTCAATGATAAATATGTGAAAATAGTTGACGATGATATTTAATTTAATGGTAAATATATAAAAATAATTGAAGAAGAAGAACTAGACATGGAATCTTTTATATTGATTAAGGCAAATGTATAATTAGACATAGAATCTTATTATATTTATCTCATACATTAACTACTAAAATTTAGAAATTATTTTTAACATTAACTTTTATAATTTCAATATTCGTTTCATATAACACATAAAAAAACACTGTTATTTTAAATAGCTCATAAAATATATATGTAAAATTATTTTTAATTTAGCAACAATATGTTTTAAGTAAATATATGTTAGTTTTGTATAATTGAGATATTTAGTACAATATAAGGCAATATACAATCCTCTAAAATAAATTATTAAAATTATATTCTATTAACTATCATTCTGCTATTACAGAAGAAGAAAAAAAAACTAAAAAATGAAAAGTTAAAATAGAATCGCATCTTACCTATAAATGAACCAAAAATAATTCAATAAAAATTGATGGCTATATATTTTTTTATTAAATACTATTAAATATACTAACAAATTTTATTAAATAATTCAATTTTACAAATTTAATTTAATTTAGGAGGAGATTTTAATTTTATTAAATATTTTCTTAAATAATTAATAGTAAATATTTAGAAGAAAGGAATGAACAAAACAAAGAAATTTAAAAAGAGAAACCAATCAGGTAGCGCCATGTGGTGCCACTTGGCTTAAAACCCCCGATTTGCGAGTAGGGCTCGCCTCGCCCCTCCTCCCGCCCCGTTCCAACCCCTTTCCCGAGCTTGCCTCGCGGCCCCTGTCATTGGAGACCATTTCCCTATCCACCCCAACTCCGAGCTCAGCTATCTCCATTGGAGATGGCCTGATGTTTGTTGTTTCCATGATCATTTAAATGGTCCTTGAAATTTAATTACAAAAAATTAAATTAATGGTCATACTAAATCTTCCTTTTGGTCCAGAAAATAATGAACCATGCCAATAAATCTAAAACCTATTCAAGTTGACGTGGACACGGAGGTAGTCATGAATAGGGGGTATGATCGAGCCGCGTAATGTCAAACAACATACTGTTGAAGTTTGATTTGAATTCTATCGAGTTTTTGAAATTTTGAGTTTGAGTTTGATTTGATTGTTAACGGGCCGGCTTAAATGAGCTTTTATCGAACGAATACAAGTCGAGTATCGAATAGCTTGATATTATATATGTATATTATCAATTTAAAGCTATCAAGCTCGAGCTCAAGTCGAATTTTAAAAGTTATCGAAAGAACAATACTGTTCAAACTTGTGATGGCCCAGCTCCGTGGGTCCGTCGGATAACGGTCAAAAAATTATTATTATTTTGAAAAATTGTTAGAATATCGAAACTTTTTTTTTTAACATAAACGATAAATTAAAAGTTTTAAAAGTGGAAGCGATTTAAAATAAAATAAGAACAATTAAAATTACAAATTTTTAACAAAAATATAAAATTAATTTTGATAGTATATGTTTAAAGAGGAAGCATTTAATCACAACATATCAAAATATTTGAACAACATCAATTGAGAGAGATAATTAAGTAATTTATGAAAAGCTTGTCTCTTTTATGAAAATATAAATCAACTTTAACGATTCAAATATTTTAAGCAAGGTTTTAAACAAAATCGAGAAAGAACCTAAATCGATAACAAAATATAAGTACTTTCCCAAATACCAGGGTGGGACCGCAACCGTGATGACCTAACCGCGACCCGATTATTATTTTCTAGAACACCTGAAACTGAAAATGATGAAACATAGAACACATAAGTTGATCGTCTAATTTAGTGAAGTTGTGTACGAATTTGCATGGTGATGCATGGATGCAACATATTATATAACGTGAGCAAGTTATCAAGCAAATTAAGCATATATTCAAGACGGAAGAAACACGGAATTCACATAACCAAGAATTGTTGATGCTGTCCTCCACTTACCCTCCATCCTCATTCTGATGTCCATCCAAACACACCAAGTAAGGCGACCTTACTATCTAATATGCATCGACATGTCTTTACCTAAGTTCGTCCTTACTCCCCAAGTGTTCCTCCCCATTTGGATTGTAAGGCCAGGCCTATGGGTAACCATGACAATCCCACCGGCCCTTGCCGTCCAGGTTGGCAATGGGTCCATATACCAATCAAAAGGGACCCACACAAAATGGAAACAAATGGAAACATAAAATCGGAAACAGACGAAAACATAACATATCAAACATATTTAACATATTATCAACATTTAACAACTTATCAAATGCTAATTTGGGTATCGTGATAATTTTGTAAAATATATTCGCAACTAGTAAATTTGGATGTAGCATGTACTTGGATAATCATGTTGAAATGTTAAGTGATTTCATGCGAATAATGTCCACCTAACAAGTTCAATCTATTCGTGACAACATGCAAGAGAAATTAGAATATAACGCATGCTTTGATTATTAAGAGCCTAAATGCATGTTTGGACACGATCTACTAGCACATCGGACCGACATACAAATTAAACACACAACGTTCACCTTTGTCGCTTGGTATGGCGAGTAAAATTCCAGAAATGAAGCGTATCCGAAACCTGAGCAAGTACGTATACGACTTAGAATTTATCTAACAACCTTAATTAAACATAACTAACGAAAATCATACTCAAGTATTTCCTAAACTAAAACGTCGAACAAAAGTGTTTAGAGTTTTTTTTTTTTTTTTTGAGAAAAAAAAAAGTGTTTAAAACTTACGATACTTTAATTAAGAGTAATTATTTTCAAAACTCAAAATACTAATTACATAAAATAATGCCAAAACAGGAAAAAAAATTCTACATTTTCCAGATTTACAAAACAGCCCCTAAACTTTTAAAAATATACATTTTTGTGAAAATTTTGAACAAACTTTAAATTAAAGGATTTTTAGCTAAACACATATTGAAAATCAAATAAAAACAGAGTATTAAGTATTTTGTTGATAGAAATAGTGTCCTGCAAGCCAGCTGTATGGCTAGTATTTATTGTAATAAATGCGGAACTATTCAATTTCAATTAATAAATGCACTTTATTAAATGGTCAACTTTATCTTATGTAATAATTATCTACGCATAAGGATAGAAGTCCTTAGATCACAGGGCTATGGGACAACCCGTGGACTGATCCCCAAGGCTGTGATCTAGAACATATTCAAGAGTCGTAGAATCCAATCGAGATAGGACATCGTTGGATTCGGTTAGACTCTCACTGTTGTGTATACTCCGATGAACTGGAGGACGCTGGGGTCCACGAGCGTGACTGGGATAGTCGATACACATAAGTGGGTGGCTTGCTGGGATGGCAAGCGCACTGAATACCCCAATTAGGAAATAACTCACCATGGAAGCGGTAGTCGCATATCGGGGTTGAAGTTATTCCAAGTTTATAATAGTATACGAGGAACGATCCCTAACTACTTGAGGTGATAGGGTTTATCTGGTGCGAGAACGTCTATGCTTTGATATGAGTTCTGACTGACTGGGGATCGCCAGAAAGTCTCTGTGGACTCATATTGGGTATAGAGGAACTCGTATGCAGATTCATATCATCAACAAATGATCCATTGACCCGACTTGATAGGTTGGGAAATTCTCCTATGAATTTCTGTGAGAAATTAATTCCTGTAAAATCCTTGGCCAAGGTATCTGACGACTTTATGTAAGTAGCTCATAAAGATTAAGTCAAAGAGAATTTATTTCGAGATCAGAGTACATAAGGTCAAGACAAAAGGAAAGGGAATCCGATGAAAGACCATACCCTTAAGTCTCGACTGGGAGATTGATCGATGGAGAGATTATGTCGTATATGGAAATTATAAATGATAAAAGGTTCACTGAATTAATTCACCAGTGATTGGGCTCCATGGGCTTGTGGCTGGACATCGACCGTGGAGTGTGGGAGAATTCCCAAATTAGCAGGGGTGCTAATTTTGGAATGATCAATCGACAGAGTGTTCGATTGATTTAGAGTAAGTCTTACTCGAATAATTAAATAATATTTAATTATAACCCACGGCCAATTATGTGGTGAACCTACGGGGGCATACACAATACACATGAAGCGAAAGCGAGGAAATAAGAACGACCGAGTCGACTGGGTCGACTGGGTGAAAAATCGACTGGGTCGATTATATTGGGTGGGTCGACCCAATTGGAGCAAAATGGGATCCAATTGGAATTGGATCAGGATCATAAATTAAATTGGAATTTAATTTGTGAATTAATTAATTAAGTTGGATTTAATTAATTAGAAAGGGATTTTAATTAAATAGACTTAGAGTCTGATTTAATTAAATGGGAGATTAAGTTAATTAATTGGTCTATTTAATTGGAAGATTAAATTAGGCCTGGTCAAATTAATTAACTGGGCCATGAATTAATTAGGAGACTTGGTCTTCTAATTAAAGAGGGTCATGGCCCATGTAGGAGAGAGAAGACCTAGTCCTAATAGGACTAGGTTAGAGAGAAAACTATAAGTAGCTTTCTTATAGTTGATTTTCACATAACTCTATATGCGAAATTGAGCAAGAGCAAAAATACTCTCTCCCTCTCCCTAGCTATATCGACCGAACCCTTCTTCCACTTGGAAGAATTTTTCGTTTTCGAGTTTTGTTCCTAAATCGTTCCTAATTCCTAGTTCATAATAGATCTCGTGTTCTAGCTGATCGAGATATATTATTTTCGTGATATTGTGGTGTATCAACTCGTAGAGGCGCAACACGTGGGGTGCTACTCAAAAGGTCTGGGTCGATTTTGCTGGAGCAGAAATCAGAGTACGTTTTGCTAGCCGAGGATTTGCAAGGAGATAGGTATAAATGAGAAAACTTATAATATCGTTTTATTTATATTCATATATATACAACTAGAGAATATCCTGGCAAGATTCCTTAAGAGGTCCTAAAAGTTTTTATATTCCGCTGTGCTTAGGGCTGTTTATCTTACCGAAACCCAACAGTGGTATCAGAGCCAACTCTAGGCTTTGTATATATATGAATTTGCAAATTCTGTGTTTATTAAATCATATGTTTGATTTATGTGGCTAGTTCTTTAACTATGCATGTTATAGGACGTATGTTTAATTAACTTGGAGTTAATGTTTAATTTAGGATTCGAAAAATTTTATCATGTTGTTTTTAAATTTTGGATTGGGATTTAATTAACTGGGTATTGTTGAATTAAATCTGTGAGTAATCGAAAAAAAAAAATTTATTTTTAGATCCGACTCGCGGTGGCACGCGGCCACCGCAAGCCGCTGGCCGCACACGCTGCACGCAGCAGCAACCTTCGGGCTGCTGTTCGCGCGCTGCTGTGCGCGGCTGCTCGCTGCCGCACGCAGCCGCAGGCAGCTCACGCGCCGACTTGGTGGTCGCGCGTGGGCTGTCCTACGTGGCAGTCCTGACTGGTCTCGACTAGTCGTTTTTAGGTTGGACTCTAATTCTGCCTATTTTGAAAGTCCTAAAAATCTTGGAGAAATTTGGAAGATTAGGAAACTTAGAGTTTTTGGATAAGGTAGTTATCTTGTTAGATGTGAACACTACCTTAATTAAACTAATCTAGTCAAAATAGGATTATCTTGAAAATCTTGGAGATTTGGGAATTTTGGGAAACTTAGAGTTTTGGATAAGGTAAGAATCTTAGAGATTTAGATTACCTTAATTAACCAATTTAATCAAGATAAGAATTGTAGATTACTTAGAGCTCAAGTAAGAGCTAATTAATCTTAGAGATTAATTGTTAATTCAAAATTAATTAACTTGGATGAATTTTTGCGAATTAAAATTAATGGAGCCGGTAAATTTACATTTATGCCCTTATGTGAATTTATGCATGTTCTTGAGTGAATGTGTGGATTGGTCGATTTTGCCCTTAAGCCCTGTGTAGTTTTGGTTTATTTATTTTATGGATTGTAATTAAATGGGCCTGATTGGTGCCCTTGCTTGCGCAAACAAATGTAATAGAATAGGACCATTTATTTTTATAAGCTAGGCTTAGATTAGGCTTGGAGCCAAGAAGACCTCATGAAGACTTGGAGATCCGAATGGAGGCCCATTTACCTTGGAGGACATGGAGGCCCAATTCATTACATGGAGGCCCAATCAAGCTGGATATTACAAGAAGTCCCATGATGTATGGGTTTGAAAATTGTAATAGTTAGGACATTTAATTTCCACCCTAAACTGACCAATTGATTCATCACATGGCTCGTGATGAATCGCATAGGATGGGCAATCGATCAATCATATCCTGCTAGGTGATGTATGTTTACTATTATTCTTTGATGTATGTCATGCATGCTTAGAATAGATCACGTAAACAAGATAAGCATAATCTGATGAGACCTCGCACAAGAAAACTTAAAACCTCCAATTGAACATTAAAATTCAATTAGAATATTAAATCGTATAACTGGCGCATAAGAATGGTGTCTATGGTCCGAGCCTATCCAATTACTAGGTCTTAGGCATATTGCACGAATATATCTCGATGTCTCACGAGTCGTGGGTCGAGCTATAGGAAGGTGATATGTCTATTGCCTCGATGCACGAGAAAGTGCCAAGGGAGGGGATAGCAAGGTTTTAGGCACTGTGTCACGAGTTGTGGGGCGTCTAGGATTGAACTATTTCTCTTCACGAGTATTGGACATGATTTAACGCTAGTAAATATGGATGTCTCACGAGTCGTGGGTCCATATCGAAAAACGAGGCTAAATGAACTTAAGGGTTAGCTACGATGGTTAACCGTCGACATATTCGACCACCAAGTGAATCAAATAGTATGGCCAACGAGTCGTGGGTACTAGGAGATTGCATTTGGGCCTTAAGCCCGCTAGGATATTTTAAATTCCCGAAACTTATGTGGGGGCATAAGATTTTGATTAAAATAGTGGGAGTAATTTACAAATAAAAAACCATGTTTGTAAATTGTGCATTTTAAATTAATCTTTCGCGTATTTATTTCTTCTCTCGTCGTTTTGTAGATATAATGTCTAAGAATCCTATTTCCATCATACTTGAACAAAACAAATTGACTGGACCCAACTTTCATGACTGGGTCAGGAATCTAAAGATCATTCTCGCTTCTGAAAAGCGAGGTTTTGTCCTTGATGGGCCCCCTCCCGAACTTGCTAAGGATGCCGATGATACTGAGAAAGAAGCCGTGGATATGTGGCTTGACGATGATTTACAGTCACGTTGTCTCATGTTGGCATCCATGACGAATGAGCTTCAAAAGCAGCACGAGCATATGAAGTCTTCTTTTGAAATCTACACGCACCTGAATGGACTATTTGGGGTGCAAAGTAGATATAAGCGGTATGAAACTGCCAAGACTTTGCAACAAACGAGGATGGCTGAAGGTGCTGATGTTCGATCTCACTGCATCAAAATGATTGGGCTTATTGAAAAGCTTGGTCATCTTGACGTAAAGATGGACAAGACCTACGGCCAGGATATAATCCTCCAGTCGTTGCCAAGATCATTCGAGCAATTCGTAGTGAACTACAACATGCACAAGATGGATGTTGTACTTCACGAGTTGGCTAATATGCTCGCCACTGCCGAGGCTTCCATGAAAAGAGAGAAGCCAGTGATGGTTGCTACCTCGACCCAATCCAAGTCCAAAAGGACAAAGAAAGGGAAGGAGAAGGGAAATGCTTCTTCAAGCAAAGGAAAAGCACCATCTGGGCCCATAGGGAAGGGAAAGAAGCGTAAAGCTTCGTCTGGTGAACAGAAATGTTTCTACTGCAAGAAACCTGGAAACTGGAAGAGGAACTGCAAAGAGTTCTTGGAGAGCTCGAAAGGTATATTCCTTGTTGAAGTTAATTTATCAATTAACTGTGCATCATGGGTGCTAGACACTGCTTGTGGTTCTCATCTTTGTAATGATTTACAGGTGATGGGAGCAACAAGGCCACTTAGGCCAGGGGATTGGATCCTAAGATTTGGCAATAGAGCTAGAGTTGCTGCCGAGGCCATAGGCGAAGTGGAGCTAGATTTAGGTGGTAATAAATTAGTCCTTAGGAACGTTCTTTATGTACCTGGTTTGGTGAAAAACATTAGTTCAATTCCTGTTTTGGATAATGAAGGTTTTAATTTTACGATTAATAAAGGTTCTTTTTCGTTATTCATGAATGATAATATGTTTTTCACTGGTACATTAAAAGATGGACTATATACCATTGAACCACCTAAGTTAGTGATGCATGTACAACAAAACAAAAGGAAACAAGATAATGAAATATCTGCCCAATTGTGGCACGCTCGACTTGGACACATATCTAAGTCAAGGATTCAAAGGTTAGCATCTTCTGGCGCGATTGAAATCAATCGCATTAATGAAATGCCAACATGTAAACCATGTCTAAAGGGTAAAATGGCTAAGTTGCCATTTAAGGGAAACCCTGAGCGAGCCAAGCAAACATTGGACTTGATACATACTGAACGTATGTGGACCACTAAGAAAAAGCGCCCGAGGTGGCTATGACTACTTCATCACTTTCACTGACGACTATAGTCGTTATGGATATGTGTTCTTGTTGAAACACAAGTCTGAAGCCTTTGAGCGATTCAAAGAATTCAAGATGGAAGTAGAGAATCAACTTGGTCATACGATAAAGGCTCTTCGTTCTGACCGAGGTGGAGAATTTCTTAGTAACGAATTTCTGAATTATCTTGTAGAGCATGGAATACTATCGCAGTGGACTCCTCCTGCAACACCCCAATTAAATGGAGTAGCAGAGAGAAGGAATCGAACCTTGATGGACATGGTTCGATCCATGATGAGTGCCACTGACCTTCCTCTTTCATTTTGGGGACATGCCCTCCTCACGGCAACGAAGATACTGAACATGGTACCTTCTAAATCCGTAGAAAAGACACCATACGAATTATGGTTTGGCAAGGCACCCTCATACGCATTCATGCGCATATGGGGATCTCCCGCTTACATTAAAAAGCTAGTGGGAGATAAATTGGAAACTAAATCTACTTTGTGCAAATTCGTGGGGTATCCAGAAAACTCAATAGGATACGAGTTCTACGATCCTACAAGACAAACTACGTTTGTCTCGAGGAACGCTCACTTCTTAGAGAAGGATTTCTTGGTGGACAAGAAGGAAAATAACGTAGAACTGGATGAGGTCACTGAAGCTGAAAAGACCGAAGAGGTCGATCAGCGTCGCCACAGGCAGTGGGAGAACATGAGCATGAAAGTGCACCAGAGAGTACACCAATACTTCGTAGGTCAGAAAGACAACGTAGAGAACCCGAAAGGTACTACGGTCTGCTGCATGAGACTGGACAGTCTCTAACCGACCGAAGGACTTACGAAGAGGCTATGCTAGACATAGACTCGGGAAAGTGGCGCGAAGCCATGGAATCCGAACTGGACTCCATGCACTCAAACAAGGTCTGGGCCTTGGTAGATCCACCAGTGGGAGTGGCTCCCGTGGGTTGCAAGTGGATCTATAAGCGAAAGCTTGGAGTGAACGGAGAGGTAATAACCTACAAGGCGCGACTAGTGGCAAAAGGATACACTCAAAGACCAGGTATCGACTTTGAGGAGACCTTTTCGCCCGTCGCAATGCCCAAATCCATTCGGATCTTGCTGGCCATAGCTGCGTGGTATAACTACGAGATATGGCAGATGGATGTAAAGACTGTCTTTCTCAATGGGGACATTGATAAGGAGATCTACATGGAGCAACCGAAAGGATATGCATCCAAAGGAGATGAACACAAGGTGTGCAAACTCTAGAGGTCCATTTATGGACTGAAGCAAGCTTCCCGAAGTTGGAACATTCGTTTCGATGAGACAATCCAAACTTATGGATTCATCAAAAACATGTTCGAACATTGCGTGTACAAGAAGATCAGTGGGAGTACAGTTGAATTTTTGGTGCTTTACGTTGACGACATTCTTCTCATTGGAAACAATGTGAAAGCATTGTCTGAAACTAAAGCATGGTTATCTACACAATTCTCAATGAAGGATATGGGAGAAGCATCCTTTGTACTAGGTATAAGGATCTACCGAGATAGATCAAAAGGAATGCTGGGCCTCTCCCAATCCTAGTACATAGATAAAATCTTGAAAAGATTTAGTATGGAAGAATCCAAGAGAGGATTGCTTCCAATGAGACATGGGATTGCACTCTCTAAGTCTATGGCCCCAAAGACGCCTGAAGAGAGAAGCAATATGTCTCGAGTACCATATGCATCTGCGATAGGAAGCATAATGTATGGTATGTTATGTACTAGACCAGACGTAGCGTACGCTCTTAGCGAAACAAGTCGCTACCAGTCTGATCCAGGTGAGCAGCACTGGATAGCCGTAAAGGCAATTCTGAAGTACCTGAGAAGGACTAAGGAATTGTTCTTGGTATACGGTGGAAGAGAATTGAAATTGGAAGGCTATACAAACTCGAACTTCCAATGTGATGTAGACGACTTCAAGTCGACATCAGGATACGTATTCTGCCTCAATGGTGGTGCGGTTAGCTGGAAGAGCTCCAAGCAAGAAACAACCGCGGATTCAACCACCGAAGCTGAATACATTGCTGCGAGTGATGCAGCAAAGGAAGGTGTTTGGATGAGGAACTTCATCCAGGAACTGGATGTGATACTTAGCATCGCTGAGCCCATTACTATCTTCTGTGATAACAATGGGGCAATAGCGCAAGCAAAGGAGCCGAGATCTCATCAGAAATCCGATCACGTACAAAGACGATACCACGTGATAAGAGATATCATTGGTTGAGGAGACATTAAGATGGAACGTGTCGACTCAGAAGATAATACGGCGGACCCGCTAACGAAGCCTCTGCCTCAAAAGGCATTTGAGAAACATCTGCAAAAGATGGGACTCAAGAACATAAAAGACTGGTTTTAGGACAAGTGGGAGATTGATAGAAATAGTGTCCTGCAAGCCAGCTGTATGGCTAGTATTTATTGTAATAAATGCGGAACTATTCAATTTCAATTAATAAATGCACTTTATTAAATGGTCAACTTTATCTTATGTAATAATTATCTACGCATAAGGATAGAAGTCCTTAGATCACAGGGCTATGGGACAACCCGTGGACTGATCCCCAAGGCTGTGATCTAGAACATATTCAAGAGTCGTAGAATCCAATCGAGATAGGACATTGTTGGATTCGGTTAGACTCTCACTGTTGTGTATACTCCGATGAACTGGAGGACGCTGGGGTCCACGAGCGTGACTGGGATAGTCGATACACATAAGTGGGTGGCTTGCTGGGATGGCAAGCGCACTGAATACCCCAATTAGGAAATAACTCACCATGGAAGCGGTAGTCGCATATCGGGGTTGAAGTTATTCCAAGTTTATAATAGTATACGAGGAACGATCCCTAACTACTTGAGGTGATAGGGTTTATCTGGTGCGAGAACGTCTATGCTTTGATATGAGTTCCGACTGACTGGGGATCGCCAGAAAGTCTCTGTGGACTCATATTGGGTATAGAGGAACTCGTATGCAGATTCATATCATCAACAAATGATCCATTGACCCGACTTGATAGGTTGGGAAATTCTCCTATGAATTTCTGTGAGAAATTAATTCTGGTAAAATCCTTGGCCAAGGTATCTGACGACTTTATGTAAGTAGCTCATAAAGATTAAGTCAAAGAGAATTTATTTCGAGATCAGAGTACATAAGGTCAAGACAAAAGGAAAGGGAATCCGATGAAAGACCATACCCTTAAGTCTCGACTGGGAGATTGATCGATGGAGAGATTATGTCGTATATGGAAATTATAAATGATAAAAGGTTCACTGAATTAATTCACCAGTGATTGGGCTCCATGGGATTGTGGCTGGACATCGACCGTGGAGTGTGGGAGAATTCCCAAATTAGCAGGGGTGCTAATTTTGGAATGATCAATCGACAGAGTGTTCGATTGATTTAGAGTAAGTCTTACTCGAATAATTAAATAATATTTAATTACAACCCACGGCCAATTATGTGGTGAACCTACGGGGGCATACACAATACTAGGGGTGGGATCGGTACGGGTTTTCGGGAATTTGGGAAATTGGGGAACGGTATTCGGGTTTCGGGATTCAAATTTTCCCTCCCGAAACCCGTTCCGATTAGTCCTCTACCCGGTATTTCGGGTTCCCGAAAAAAATCAGGAATTCGGGAACGGGTTCGGGAAACCCATTAATGTTGAAATTTTTAATTTTTAATTTTTTCTAATTGGGCTTTCCATGGCCCAGAATAAAGGAAAAAATTCAGATTGGCCCATAGTGACCAAAATTTATTCTATCTTTGCAATGAATACAATTGATAAATTCTTATTCAATAAATTAATAACACACTTCAATGCACATGCGTTATTTATCACATGCATTGAAACTAATCGGGAAATCGGGTTCCCAATCGGGTAGGAACCTCTAACCGAAACCCGTACCGGTTTCTATTAATCGGGAAATCGGGTTTCCCAAAACCCGGAAAACCCACAAATTTTTATTTTTTGGGAAAAAAATCGATCGGTACGGTTCGGGTTCCCAATTCCCGATACCAAACGCCCACCCCTACACAATACACATGAAGCGAAAGCGAGGAAATAAGAACGACCGAGTCGACTGGGTCGATTATATTGGGTGGGTCGACTGGGTCAACCCAATTGGAGCAAAATGGGATCCAATTGGAATTGGATCAGGATCATAAATTAAATTGGAATTTAATTTGTGAATTAATTAATTAAGTTGGATTTAATTAATTAGAAAGGGATTTTAATTAAATAGACTTAGAGTCTGATTTAATTAAATGGGAGATTAAGTTAATTAATTGGGCTATTTAATTGGGAGATTAAATTAGGCCTGGTCAAATTAATTAACTGGGCCATGAATTAATTAGGAGACTTGGTCTTCTAATTAAAGAGGGTCATGGCCCATGTAGGAGAGAGAAGACCTAGTCCTAATAGGACTAGGTTAGAGAGAAAACTATAAGTAGCTTTCTTATAGTTGATTTTCACATAACTCTATATGCAAAATTGAGCAAGAGCAAAAATACTCTCTCCCTCTCCCTAGCTATATCGACCGAACCCTTCTTCCACTTGGAAGAATTTTTCGTTTTCGAGTTTTGTTCCTAAATCGTTCCTATTCCTAGTTCATAATATATCTCGTGTTCTAGCTGATCGAGATATATTATTTTCGTGATATTGTGGTGTATCAACTCGTAGAGGCGCAACACGTGGGGCGCTACTCAAAAGGTCTGGATCGATTTTGCTGGAGCAGAAATCAGAGTTCGTTTTGCTAGCCGAGGATTTGCAAGGAGATAGGTATAAACGAGAAAACTTATACTATCGTTTTATTTATATTCATATATATACAACTAGAGAATATCCTGGCAAGATTCCTTAAGAGGTCCTAAAAGTTTTTATATTCCGCTGTGCTTAGGGCTGTTTATCTTACCGAATCCCAACACTTGTTATTTCAAAATCAAAGCTTAAAAATTCTCTAGTTTTTAAAATAATTAAGCATAATTTCACTATAAAACTGAGATGAAAGAAAAGTTTTAAATACTCTCACCAATAACAATGAGAAACAAAAATTTCTTTAATCATAAATTTTCTTCGGAAAAATTTAAAATTTTCAATTTTAAAACAAAAGTTAACAAATCACTACATCAAATCAAATAATCAAAAGTTTATAAAAGTAACTATCTAAAAACAACGACAAAACAATGCTTTTGCCCCCTTATTTTCAGATTTAGGAAAATAAACCCAAAAATTTTAAAAACTCCCTTTTTGCAAATAAACTCGGAGCAACTTTAAAATAAATAATTTTTAAGTAAACTCATACTATATATCAAACAAAAACATAGATTTCAGTCCATTTTTACTCCCAACAAAATCCCAGCCCTAAACCTTAAACTTTTAAAACCTTTCAAAAATACCCCCTTAAAGTTTCAATAATTAAAAACATTAACTTTCTTACAAAAATAAATCAAGATCCATAGTTATAAGCAATATCTAAACAAAACCAAAGCAAAGTCATCAAATATCTAATATTAAATATAAACTCAACAACTTATCATAAAGCCTACAAGGATAGATTAAACTTATTCAATTTATATTTTAAAGAGAAGAAAGTAAAATCACAAAGATTAAAGAACACAAGCATAGGCAAATCTTTACCCAAAACAACGAAGGAGATGAAGCTCTCTTCATTTCAAGACCTCCGAAGGTAGTGGTGGCTCCGGTGGTAGTGGTGGTGGCTCCAGTGGTGGTTCATAACAAAAGCCCAAATCCTTATTTTTCACCAATTTCAAACGTCTGTCGATTAACTTCAAGTGATTAAAACAACGATCCTAACGGTCAATATGTATCCCCATATGTGTAGGACCTTCACGAAAAGTTTGGTCATGATACAACGGTAGCCGCAGACAGAATGGTCGAAAAACCGAGACAGGGTTGTGTAAATTCGAAAATTGTATCTTTCTAGTGAGTTATCCCTTTCCCCTCTCTTATTTTCTTTGTACTTTATAATGTGTATGTAAATGAAGGTTATTTAGAGGATAAAATCTGATTTTAAGTGTATATAACCAAGTAATCATGCTTAAATCTTTTAATTCCACCAATGCATGTATACATTGGGTAGAACAATAACCAAGTAATCATGCTTAAATATTTTAATTCCACTAATGCATGTATACATGGGGTAGAACAATTCCTCCACCCAAGACCATGCTTTAGCAGCCCTTAGGCTGTCCTCGGAGAGAAATTATTGCTATTAGCTGCCTACAAGAGTCAGGGCAAATTTACAGTTTCCCCCCTAAAGTTTTAAAAACTTACATTTCACCCCTTAAAATAAATTTTTGTGCATCCAAGCCCGAAAAATTTCAAAAAGTTCTTAATCTTATTTCAAAGTAACTTTTATATTTTGAATTATTTCAAAGTTCAAAAGATCACAAGATTTTTAATTAAATTATATATTTTAGTTCAAATTAATGCTTAACTTTGAAAATAAAAATTATCACATAAATTTGGATTAAAGATCTAATCAAAAGGGCTCAAAATTTTTGGGGCGTTACAAAACTTGTTTGATTAGTGTGACGAAACGAGTTCAAATGAATTTTTATCGAACAAGCTTGAGTCGAGTATTGAACAGCTAAATTTGATTTTCAACTCTAGCCATGATTTGCAAATGCCCGCATTTTATCTCTGTGATATTGTCTAATGGACACTTTGACCCCAATTATATAAATGAAAGTAATTCCGTCCATGAATATGAAAAAATAAGAGAAGTTTGCCTCATTGTGAAATTCCTTTTATTTTTTCATATTCATGGACGGAATTACTCTCACTTATACAATGGGGTCAAATCGCTTATTGGAGTACTTGAAGAATTATCTGCAACATTGAAAGAGAATTTCATCAGAAGACGTTTTTAATTGAGAGAAAAATGAAGATAGCAATGCTGCGTATGAAATGGGAATTAGGGCTAGAAGAGTTTATTTTATTTTTAATGTTTTTCTTTTTCTTTTATGTTTTGTTTTGTTATTTATTAAAGCGTGAGTACGCTTATGTAACTACTCAATCAACCGCCTTATCCTTTGTATAAATAAGGCCGTGTTCGACCCTTGTAAATAACTTTTGCTCATAATAAAATTTACAAAAGTTTTTACATTCTCTTCTTCAAAGAATTAGAAAAATACTTCGACATTTTTTCATCATCTTAATTCTATGAACTCCATAGAATTCAACATGGTATCAGTTTGAGTTCTTGTTTTCTTCTCCGCTGCTTTCTCAGTTTTCTTCTTTCCACTTTGTTCTCCCTTTCTTCAGAGTTCTGTCTCTGCCCTTGTTTTCTTGATCAGAATTCTATCTCTGTTTCTTGATCAGAGTTTCGCCTCTGTTTTTCGTCTTTCCCTTTTTTTTTGGGGTTTCTTGTTGCTGTTACTATGTCTACTGACTCTCCCATCAGTTCTTCTGCCTCTGGCAGTACCAGATCACGTCCACCATTGGAGGATCCTTCCAGCAAGTACTTTCTTCACCCTTCGGATGGCCCCGCTCTCCTTCTTGTGCAAGATAAACTCACTGGAGACAATTACAATACCTGGGCAAGATCTTTTTCCCTCTGAATGTGAAAAACAAACTTGGATTTATCAATGGCTTACTTTCTGATCCAGGTTCTACTGATCCCATTCTTTATGATGCATGGTCTCGCAATAATGATATTGTTGTTTCTTGGTTATTGAATGCTATTTCTAGTGAGATTCGTTCCAGTATTATCTATACAAAAATTGCTAAGGAAATTTGGGATGAGTTACAAACTAGATTTCAGCAGGGCAATGGGCCTAGGGTGTTTCAACTTAGGAGAGATCTTGCTACACTTACTCAAGGGAATGACTCTGTCAACATTTATTTTACCAAATTGAAATCCATTTGAGATGAATTACACAATTATAGGCCTGCTATGGCTATCTGTCCTAGTGATTGTGGTAATGTCCAAAAGATCCCTGGACATAACCAAGAAGAATATGTCATGGCCTTTCTTATGGGACTCAATTCTACCTATGACAACCTCAGGGAACAAATCCTCATTTTGGATCCTTTACCCTCTATTACTAGAGTTTTTGCACTAGCCACCCAGGCTGAAAGACAAAAACTGGTTGGACAGAAGACAAAAACTGATTTATCATCCTCTTTGGCTTTTGCCACCAAGAACACCTATCAACAGCAACAACCTTCAAATAGATCATACAACCAATTCAAACCACCTTCCACTTCCAACAATTACAAAAACAAACCCAAACCAGTTTGTTCCAACTGTAACATCCAAGGACATACAATTGACAAATGCTATAAATTACATGGTTACCCCCCTGGTTATCAGTTTTGAATTTCTTTTTTTTTTTAATTTTTTTAATGTTAAAAATTCTTGTAAAAGTTGGGATTTGAACACCTACCCTTTAGAGTGAAACATGACTTCCTTACCTTTTGAGCTACATCACTTTTGTTGAACTTTTAGTACAAATTAAAATTTATAAATTATAGAAACTTGTAGCCAAATTTATTTATAAATTAGATAATTAACTCAAATAAATATTTTACACATTATGAATGAAAATTAATACTCAAATAATAAATTTTAATAATTTATTCTATAAAATATTTATTTTCAATATTATTTTTAGGATAAAGAGTCAAATCGATATACTATGCAAGTTTGACTTTGAATATTAGACTTTTATACATAACCATATTTTAAAATTTATGAATTTCTTAATTTGTTGTATTTTTAACTTACACTTTTAAATTTTTATAAAGAAATATAATCATTTATATGAGCATACAAATTAGTATCATATTACCGTTATGATATAAGTTAGATAAATATTATATGATTTAATTTTAGTATAATATAACAAATTTTATATTTTTAATCAATTGTAGGATAATGTTTAAATTTTACGCACATTACATATACATTAAAATTAAATATATTTATTATATTATTATGACGTTATCCGGTCCGACCAGTGGTCCGACCGATTTGACCAGTAAAATCAGTAATCAGTTGGCTCACCGGTTCACTGTCCGGTCCGATTCTGAAAACATTGGTTATAGGTACATTGAAATCAAAATGAAAAGAATCCTTAGGTTACTCAACCATTTTTTTTTTATTATTATATTCAAGGACCATTGAAATTCAATCATGGAAAGAAAACATCAGAGGTGGGTCAGTAATTGACTTATCAAGTCTTTGTAAGCACCTCTGTCCACACACACTGCATTAATTCTCATTAGCCAATTCAAATTAAATGTTCATCTTCACCTTTTTCATGAGGAGATTATTTCCAAAAATGCTCTGCTATGAAATTAATACAAACATGTTTTACGTATTGTTCCTCATTCTTGTACTTCATGTAACACAAACATCTTTTGCTGCTCATTACCAATACCAATCCTGTTTGGTGCCAAGAAATTGCACAAATGGTCCAGCCATAACTTTCCCATTCTATATTACACCCCTCCAAGAATCTTATTGTGGGTACCCTGGATTTGGTCTTAATTGTACCGAAAATGGATACCCGATCCTTCATTTCCCAGAAAATGATTTCATAATCGAAGACATTTTTTATCACAACCGATCCCTTAAAGTATACAACGCTGCCGTTTTGGGTTTGAATAGTACTAGTTGTGTTCCAAGAATCAGAAACACGACTCTTCCTTCTGCCCAATTTGGTTTAGTTAGAGACGATCAAACGCGCCTTCTTCATTTGTTCTCTAATTGCACAGAACAATTTGTTAATGAGAGCGTGTTGATGAACAGAGTTGAAAATTGTGATGTTAGAGACCGAAATCTGGATTTGGGTCTTTTTGACAATGATGAGAGTTTGAGGGGTGCATTTGAAAATTGTGGAAGAAACGTGTTTTCACCTGTGAAAAGGCGTGAGGGAGATTATAATTTTGTGGAGATATTAAGAAATGGATTTATGATGAATTGGATTGCAAGTGATTGTGATACTTGTAAAAAAAGTGGTGGGAGATGTGGATTTAATGAAACTACTTACATTTTTAGGTGTTTCTGTCCATATGGACCTAGTTCTGATAGTTGCGAACCGGGTAAGTATTTATTATAAATCATTCTATTGTGATCGCGTGTTATAATAAATGTGACACTATATCAGCTGTGTTATGGTAAATGTAACATTTTACCCCGCTAAGGGTACTTTTATCTTTTTACGCAACATTTTTCATCTCAAATCTCAATTTCGGCAAGTGTCACATTCTTTGTTAGGAGGAGGTAAATTGCTTCTTTAAATTTTAAAATTTTCTCTAGGGGATAAAGTGTTATTTTTCAAATCACAGGGATGTAAATTGAACATTAATCATATCACAAGGGAGTATATCGATATTAACTCTATATATAAGGGTCTAAAGACATTGGTATCATGTTGGCTAATTCTTGTGTCTACAACTACAATTTTGCATTAAGATTATACACATTTCTTTAATTTTATCTTTTACTTGTTCTCAATTAAATTTGTCTGACCTCATTTTGTTGTTGTTACAGATGGAAGTATAGATGGCACTTTACCAATAGTAATTTTCAGCGGTAAAATTCCAAATTCTCAACATTTTAATACGATCATATATAGTTATGTTTGTCTCAACTGTGCTTTTTACCTACAGTTTATTTGCTTCCCCGATAATCGTATCCATTGTTATCAAATTAATAAAGAAAAGAGTCAAAACTCAAAATCAAAAGGACATTGAACTCTTCTTGAAAAGCAATGAAAATCTTGGTCCAAAAAGATACAAATACAGAAAGCTAAAGAAGATAACTAACTCGTTCAAGGACACTTTAGGTAAAGGAGGATATGGAAGTGTGTATAGAGGAAAGTTAGACGATGGTCGTCTTGTGGCCGTCAAAATATTGAACGAATCGAAAGGAAATGGAGAAGACTTCTTGAATGAAGTTGCGAGTATTAGTAGAACTTCTCATGTAAACATTGTCTCTCTTCTGGGATATTGTTTTGATGGTTCGAAAAGAGCTCTCATTTACGAGTTCATGCCAAATGGCTCTTTGGAAAAGTACGTATCTAATAACTTGGAAGAAGATTGATTAGGATTTGAGAAATTATTTGAGATTGCAGTTGGAATTGCAAGAGGGTTAGAATATTTACACCGAGGTTGCAACATGCGGATTTTGCATTTTGACATAAAGCCTCACAATATTCTTTTAGATAAGGATATGAACCCGAAAATAGCGGATTTCGGGCTTGCTAAATTGTGCCCTAACCGATCAAGTATTGTATCTATGCTAGTGGCGAGAGGTACAATAGGGTACATTGCTCCGGAAGTATTTAATAGGACATTTGGACAAGTTTCTCACAAATCGGATGTTTATAGCTACGGAATGATGGTTTTGGAAATGGTTGGAAAGAAAAATAAGAACAATGAATCGGTAGTTGAACGCTCGAGTGAGATTTATTTTCCGGATTATATTTACAAGGAGCTTGAAACAAATGTTGAAAATGGTGGCATTGATGGGATTTTGAACGAAGATGAATGCCGATATGTGAAGAGAAAATTGGCGATTGTTGGGTTGTGGTGCATACAGATGCACCCAAGGGATCGACCGTCGATCGACAGGGTGGTTGAAATGTTAGAAGGAAGAGTTGATTCTTTGGAAGTCCCACCTAGGCCTTGCTTATCTTCTCCCATTAGAGTAGCACAAAGTTTTTCTACTTCTGAATGAATATATAGCCCTTGATTTTGTAACATTTACTACAATCATCATAAACATTCCACTTTATAATAAAGTCGGCGGTTAAAAGTCGAAACAAGTCACCCGAATCCTGGTCCGAATTTATAACCGGCATTTGAATCACCTAACATTGTGAAGGGACATTGATTTTGTTTGTAAGAGATCCATTCCTCGGATTTCTATAATAAACCGTGTACGATGGACATGTTTCGTGCTCATAATTATAACGATCGAAATGTTGTTGTATGTCTTCATTGTAAGGTTCATTATTGCATTTGAAAAGGGTAATATTGGGAAGACATACTATCTAAGGAAAGACAATTTTGATTGTGATCAGATAATTGAAGTTCAAGAAAAGGGTCAATAATGACTAACTGATTTGTTGATAACTTTAGATGAATTTCATACGAAATTCCTCCGGAATTTAATTGTATTTTTGGAATTGAAGAAGAACAATCAACCATGAATAAACCGCATTCGGGTTGCATATTTGAGAGTGGAAATTCAAGGGAACCAAGATTCCCACATCGGAATGGTTTGTGGCATTTGGAGTAAGCTGATTTGAGATTAATAAAATGAAACACAAAGAAGAAAAGAAGTAAAACGGGGAAAGCCATTACTTGATTTTGTTTTTTGTTTTTTCACTCAAGAGACCACATGAAAAAAGAAGAATTTGTAGTTATAAAAAGGTGGGCTTGGAACAAAATTAATTTTATATATTAATTCTTATAGTCCTGGTTTTTTTAAGACACGTTACGTTGACTTGGAAATAATTTTGGAGACTTGTTTGAAAATTGTTACATGAAAATTCTTATAGTCATGATTTTTTTAAATCATTGTGTTAAAATATTAAAGAAAGCATAGAGAAAAGTTGTCAATTGTATTAATTCCTCTGTTTTTGTATATCTCTTATGTACAATGAATGTTACTATATAAAATAAGCAAGAAAGCTCTTTTTGATAAAAACCTAGCTAATATAACCAATCAGATTTGTACAAGTATAATAATAATATTCCCTTAATGATAAGCTCAGGTAACGGCACTTGTCCTGTTGGTGAGAATTTGATGAATTTGTTTTTAACTCCTTAACATGCCCCCTCGAGTCCAGCTGGGAAGTAACCACAGTGAGACTCGTTCGAAGAGTAGAAAATCGTACATTCGATAATGGCTTGGTAAGGATGTCGGCCAACTGATCTTTGCTAGACAAGAAGGAGACTTGTAAAGCTTTGGCTTGGCTATGATCATGAACAAAATGAAAGTCAATATCCGCATGTTTGGTGCGGGAATGGAGAACAAGATTTTTCGTGAGATACGTTGCCCTTAAGTTGTCACAATAGAGTACCGCTGATGAAGTGCAAGGAATGCCAAGTTCATACATGAGAGATTGAATCCATAAGAGTTCACATGTTGCAAGAGCAAGCACCTTATGCTCAGCCTCAGTTCTCGAACGAGCAATCGTTGATTGTTTCTTAGAGATCCATGATACAAGATTGTTACCGTAAAAGATACAATATCCAACGGTTGATTTTCTGTCATCAAGCGAACCAGCCCAATCCGCATCAGTGAAAGCTGCAAGATTCGGATTTGGAGAGGGTCACAAAAAGAGGCCAAAAGTTGGTGTTTGTTTTAAATATCGTAAAATCCTTTTAACACACTGCCAATGGTGAACAGTAGAAGAATGCATGAACTGACATACCTTATTGACAGAGAAAACGAGATCAGGGCGAGTAAACATTAGATATTGAAGACTTCCCACTACGCTCCTATATAAAGTGGGATCCTCAAAAGATGGAGAATCACCAATTGTGAGGTGGGAAGAGGTGGCCGTAGGCAAGGGCGGATCTAGAGAGGGGCAAGGGGGGGCTATAGAACCCCCTCAAATTTTCTGAATTATATACTAGTATTGATTAAAATTCTACAAAAAATTTGTAGTGGTCAGATGGAATTGCTATTAAAAGGTCTCCATGAGGTTTGGAGTTCAAACCCTTGATGAACCATTTTGTATTGTTCTTTCATTTTTTGATTTTCTCAATATTATTTTAAATAAATTATGTTTTCTTTCAAAATAATTCTTCAATAATATTTTCAATATTTTATGTACAAAAAAATTCCTTCTCAATAATATTTCAATGTGCCATGTGTTTTTAGTAATTTTTTTCTTCGTAATAATATTTCGATAGTATGTGTTTTTTAATTTTCTCCTTAATAAAAATAATATTAACTATCATTGTTTCTGTTGTTCGATTTTATTTTTTCTTTATTCGATGTACTTAGTTGAAAAAAAAGTTCTCAATAATTTTAAAAGAATATAATTTTTTATTTTCTTTATAATACGGTTTTTCCGTCATAACAAGATATCATATAATATAACAAAAATACCTTGTAGGGTTCATTTTGGCCAAAATTTATCTCCTATTTTTTGTATCTTGTTAAATATTTTATCGTGAATAAATTTAAGTTTGACTGTTTGATTTTTTTTTCATATAATTTAGCCCCCTCTGTCTAAAATTCCTGGATCCGCCCCTGGTCGTAGGGCTGCCCACGGGTTTGCAATCCAACATATTTGTACGCCGTAATAAATCCAATACATATTTCCTTTGAGATATAAATAGTCCAGCGGGTGTGCTAGAGCATTCAAGTCTGAGAAAATAATGTAAACCACCCATATTTTTTACTGGAAAAATCTTGGTTTAAAATAGAAATCAATGTTTCCATTGCTTTAGAGCAAGAACCCGTGAGAACAATATCATCCACGTACACCAAAAAATATAATACCACAGACTCATGACGATAGATAAAAAGTGACATATCAGACTTTGAGACCACAAAACCAAGCTCAAGTAACCGGGAACTCAAACGAGCGTACCAAGCCCGTGGTGCCTGTTTCAACCCGTATAAGGCATGGTTTAATTTGCATACATATGAAGGAAATTTTGGATGAACAAACCCCGGTGGTTGAATCATAAATACGTTTTCATGAAGAGAACCATGAAGAAAAGCATTTTGAATATCTAATTGAGTAATCGGCCAATTTTAAGAAGTAACAATAGACAGTACCAGACGAATGGAGGTTGGTTTGACAATTGGGCTGAAAGTTTCGGAGTAGTCAAGGCCTTCCATCTGATTGTACCCTTTTGCCACCAATCGGGCTTATCTTCATTCAATTGAACCATCTGATAGAAACTTGTTTTGAAAATCCACTTGCAACCCACCAAATTTTGATTGCGAGAAGGTGGCACTAAGGTCCAGGTTTGAGTCGACATCAGTGCATCGAATTCCTGTTGCATTGCACTACGCCACTCCAGATATTTGACGGCTTGCGAGACAAAGGTGGGTTCACCGGGAGTGGTGATGGATGCAGAATGAGCTCGAGGTGGTGGCCATGGGATTGTGCCATCTAAGTGTTGTTTGGGGCGAGAATTGTTAGTATGTGAACGAGTGAGAATTGTACGAGAGGAAGGAGGTTCTGTGATATCGATTATTTGAGATGTGGAAGAAGAGTTTTGGTTAATTTCTATTTGAGGAGCATAGGGGTTTTTAGGGAGAAGAATGGGCTCAATATTGGGCTGGTTCGAGGATGGGCTGGAAGCAGGAGAATAATTCATGGGTGGATTAATAGTTTGTACAGATGGATTAGTGGAGTGAGTAATAGTGGACTGATTTGGTAGATGAGAGTTGTTATTGGGTTGTGGGTTGTGAGGAATTGTAAATGGGAGCTGGGTATGAGAATTTGTTTGATTTATATTAGTACGTGGCTTAGTAGTAAAGTAGGGAAAATTCAATTCATCAAAGAGTACGTCTCTTGATATATACATACGAGAAGTGGGTTCGTGAAGACATAAATAACCATGGTGAGACGAACTATAGCCATGAAAAATACACGGAAGTAGTGGGGTGAAGGACCCGTAGTAAGGTGAGGTGAAAGTGAGGGTGGTGGCGGGGGTTGATAATTGTAATTGTAGCGATGATAACACAATGCAGCCGTGTGTCCGGGTTTGTTGCAAACTTGACAAATAGGTTTCGGATTGTTGAAAGGGGAAGGTGTAGGAAGTAAACCACGGCCTCCAAAACGGCCTCTACCACCAGCCCTACCACGAAAAACACCCCTGCCCCCGTAGTTCCCACGGCCATTGTTATTTATAGAAAGTGTAGATTTGGTGGTGCTGTTAACAGAAAGTGTGAGGCAGTTAGGTTGGAAGTTTTGTGAAGTTTGTGAGATTCATAAGCCAAAAGATGGGAATAAACTTGGGCCATGGTAAGGGGTTCAGTTTTGGTAGTGAGTGAAGAGACAATAGAAGCATAATCATCGTCTAAACATGTGAGAATATGGCAAATAAACTCATCCGTAGGAATAATTTTTCCACTCATAGCAAGAGTATCAACTAGGAGTTTGGCACGCTGATAATATTCAGCAATAGATTCAGAGCCCTTTTTCAAAGTGTTTAGTTGAAATAGTACCTGCATAACACGAGCCTGAGAGGCAGCGACAAACATGGACTCGAGAGTGAGCCAAACATCTCTAGATGTTTTAGCATTAAGAACATAAGCAATAAGTGGTTCAGAAAGTGATGAAATCAAGATGCTGAGGACAGCCTAATCTTGTTGGATCCAGAGAAACACTTGGGAGGGAGGATTTGAACCGTCAACAAATCGATATAGATTATTTCCTCTGAGATAGGGAAGCATATGAGCTTTCCAAAGCATATAGTTATCATTAGTGAGTTTAATGGTGAGAAGAGAGGACGGAGGAGGGCTAGGAACGGCAATGGTGGCCGCCGGAAACTGGAGAGGAGTAGCAACTGGAATATGTAGAGAAGGGAAATTGCCGGAGTCTGTGAAGGGAGGGTAGTGGTGGGAGAAGATGTGGTAGAGGTAGGGTGCACATGGTACGGTTTTTACAAAATTTGTACCGTACGAATTAGTGTAGTTTTTAAAAACTCAAAACCAAACTAGAGTTTTATGAACCATACCAACAAACTCGGTTTTGTGCGGTTCCAGTACGGCACGGTACGGTTTTGCGGTTTTTTCGAACAAACTTTTTTCGTGCAATAAAGCTTCTGGTACCACTTATTGTAAATATCGTCAATAAATCATTGTGATAGATTAATTGTCAATGGATTATCACTAGATGTGTATCACTTATTGTAATAATGAAAATTAAATTAATCAAAGAATTGCACTTCTGGTACCAAATTATATATCTTGTGGTATCAAAAAAATCGAGGTCGACACATTTGGTATCACTTTTGGTACAACCGCTAAAAATCACCGTTAAGTGATGACGTGGCAGTTAAGTCTTATTGCAAAATTGATTTCATTACTTATGTTGACTGACAATTATACCCCTAACTTTCCAGGTTGTCAAAATCACCCCACCTCTTCAAATTTATCGACAACTTTAATCCACATTGTTGTCTAATTTCAAAATTGGCTCGAATAAGACACGTGCAGACCAATTTAGAGATTTTACTTATTGTATTTACATATTCATTTAACTAATATAATTTTATAAATAATATCCCAAATCTTCATATCCCAAAATCAATGGCTATATATTGATTCAGAAGTAGGAAAACTTTGTGCAACTCTAATGGGAGAAGATAAGCAAGGCCTAAGTGGGACATCCAAAGATTCAACTTTTCCTTCTAACATTTCAACCACCTTGTCGATCGACGGTCGATCCCTCGGGTCCGTCTGTATGCACCACAAGCCGACAATCGCCAATTTTCTCTTCACATATCGGCTTTCATCTTCGTTCACAATTCCATCAATGCCACCATTTTCAACATTTGTTTCAAGCTCCTTGTAAATATAATCCGGAAAATAAATCTCACTCGAGCGTTCAACTACCGATTCATTGTTCTTATTTTTCTTTCCAACCATTTCCAAAACCATCATTCCGTAGCTATAAACATCCGATTTGTGTGATACTTGTCCAAATGTCCTGTTAAATACTTCCGGAGCAATGTACCCTATTGTACCTATCGCCACCAACATAGACACTTTACTCGATCTATTGGGACACAATTTAGCAAGCCCAAAATCCGCTATTTTCGGGTTCATATCCTTATCTAAAAGAATATTGTGAGGCTTTATGTCAAAATGCAAAATCTGCATGTTGCAACCTCGATGTAAATATTCTAACCCTCGAGCAATTCCAACTGCAATTTCGAATAACTTTTCAAATCCCAATCGATCTTCTTCTAAGTTATTAGATATGTACTTCTCTAAAGAGCCATTAGGCATGAACTCGTAAATGAGAGCTCTTTTCGAACCATCAAAACAATATCCCAGAAGAGAGACGATGTTAACATGAGAAGTTCTACTAATACTCGCAACTTCATTCAAGAAGTCTTCTCCATTTCCTTTCGATTCGTTCAATATTTTGACGGCTACAAGGCGACCATCGTCTAACTTTCCCCTATACACACTACCATATCCTCCCTTACCTAAATTGATTTTGAATGAGTTGGTTATCTTCTTGAGTTTTCTGTATTTGTATCTTTTTGGACCAAGATTTTCATTGTTTTTCAAGAATAGTTCAATGTCCTTTTGGTTTTGAGTTCTGTTATTTTTCCTTATCCTCACAAAAAATAACACGGAAAGTACGGAGGTGACCATCAGGGCAGCCCCCAGACCTATAGGAAAAATACACATTCAAAGAGAAAAATACGAAATTAGAAAATAGTCAATTAAATTGTTTCAGAATTCCACATGATAAAACCTTTACTTTTGATTTACTCCTTCCTGAAATAGAGTAATCAAGAACACAATATAAGTTTAGACACAAATAGAGAATAAGGAAAAAGATAAAATAGTACGCTTTAACATGTATATTTTCAACGTGTTTGGCTAGAGGTTTCAAACTCTCCTATTTAAAAGCATAGAATGACATGTTCTCTTGGCCTCCTGTTTTGAGGTTGAATCAACTGTAAAATTGATATCAACTTGATGATTTGTTTATTAATTATTTCTAGTTAGTTGGAGGAGAGTAATTTTTAGAGAGGAAAATTTTATTCAATTGCTTCCTCTTTCTCTTACATTACATTTGAGCAGTGTCATATTTATACTTGTCTATGGAACACTCTAGAATATCTAGTTCTATCCTAGTTTCTAGTGTAATATATATGTTCTAGATTTATCCTAATTTATCTTAGATAGTTAGGATTTATTGATATTATTCTAGATATTTCTATCAAATAGACACTAACTTATACATGAAATATCTTTATCTTACTTAAATTTTCTAGAACCTTCAAGCAAAATATCTCACATTTCTAGAAATTAACTTTGCAAAAAACCCTTTATTAGACTAATAAGTTAATACTTCCATCTTGCATCTCTGATTGCGGGGTGCATATTTACCACGCTTTGATGTCACTCACATGAATCTATTGACAAGTATGGGCCTACACATATACTTGTAGAATGAATCCATCATATGACACCAAAATATAATAGAAGATATTTTGCCCTCCTAACGGGCTGGGAAAAATTATCATCATATTCAAGTTATAATCAGAAATTATGATAGAATGATTTATAATAAAATTATTTGTGGGGTACAATTATCATTTTTCCTACAAAATATGTATTTCAACAAGAAAAAGGTTTTTTTTTTTCAATAAAAGAATAACACATATCTTTTACTAATAAAAAAATACGTGGCTTTGCAAATTAGGAAAAGCATAGGGGTATTTTTGCATTCCACTCTAAAAATAAAATGTGAATTTAGACTATACATAGGAGATCTAATATGGGAAAATCGGGGGAAAATGCAAGATACTCCCTTGTGTTATGCTAAACCTGTAAAAAAATTATCATGTGAAATTTTTATTGTGTCAAATTTTCTTGTGTTTTTAAAAATCCTGCAAAAAACACCCAATTTATAAAATATAGATTTTTTTGGATCGACATATTTCAAAGAATAATTTTAAAAATATATTACGTGAAGTTGTATGGACCAACTTGAAGTATTTTAAAAATAATTTCTTAAAATATGTAGATCCAAAACGACCTATTTTTGATCGATTTGACGTTTTTTGCAGAATTTTTAAAAACACAGGGAAATTTGGCGTAATAATGATAATTTCTTGCAAGTTAAGTATAACACAGGGAAGTATTTTGCATTTACCCGGGAAAGTCGCTATTAAATGTTCGTACGAGAAATTACCTGCGGCTAATATAAGACTTCTTCGGCTTTTTTCTGCACCCAAATTCAATATAAGAAACAATTAGCCTCATTAATTAGATGAATGTACAAAGTACACAAAATAACAGAACACCACAATATATCGTAGCTGCTCTTAACCGTCAAATAAACAATAATAAAGACACCACTACCAAAATTTAACTCGATAACTTATCAAAAAATCTACCAAATGAAAAAGGAATGAAATGCAAAAACACCCCTTTTGTATTTTATCTAATTAACAAAAAAATCTTCGTGTTTTTTTAACTAACAAAAAAACCCTTGTGTGCTTCTTTTATTAGCCAAAAAAAAATCCTTTTAAGCCGAAATGATCAAATGATACAAAAATATTCCTTTTAATCTAAAAATTATCAATAACTCCCTATTAAATTTAAAAATTACAATAACTCCCTTGTGCACTTAAACAACTAACAAAAACCTCCCCATGATAAAATATAAGAAATAATTAGCCTCATTAATTTGATGAATGTGACAAAGTAGTCAACAAAACAATACACCACAATCGTAGCTGCTCTTAACCGTCAAATAAACGTTAATAAACAACTACCAAAATCTCGATCAACGACAAAAATACATAAAAAACAAAATATAACTCGATAATTTATCAAAAATCGACCAAATGGAAAACCGACTATCAAAAATTCGAACATTTATACTATTTGAATAGACATAAATTTTCCAAACTCTTAGCAATATTTGTACCTGTTTTGCAATGAAATATATTCATTTCATCAGTAGTACACTGCCCTCCTTTGTTGTAACATTTACTACAATCATCATAAACATTCCACTCTATAATAAACTCGGCGGTTAAAAGTTGAAACAAGTCGCCCGAATCCTGGTCCAAGTTTACCGGCATTTGAATCACCGAACATTGTGAAGGGACATCGATTTTGTTTGTACGACATTCCTCGGATTTCTATAATAAACCGAGTACGATGGACATGTTTCGTGCTCGTAATTATAACGATCGAAATATTGTTGTATATCTTCATTGTAAGGTTCATTATTGCATTTGAAAAGGGTAATATTGGGAGAGATTAATGTTAATGAACTCGAAGAAGATTTGGGTAGAGACGTATTATGTAAGGAAAGACTACAATTTCGATTTTGATCAAACAATTGATCTTTAAGAGAAGGGTCACTAATAACTAACTGATTTGTTGATAACTTTAGATGAATTTCATACCAAATTCCTCAGGAATTTAATTGTATTTTTGGAATTGAAGAAGAACAATTAACCATGAATAAACCGCATTCGGATTGCATATTGGAGAGTGGAAATTCAAGGGTTTGTGGCATTTGGAGTAAGCTGATTTGGGATTAATAAAATGAAACACAAAGAAGAAAAGAAGTAAAATGGGAAAAGCCATAACTTGGTTTTGTTTTTTGTTTATTCACTCACTAAACCACATTAAAAAAAGAAGAATTTGTAGTTATGAAAAGGTTGGTTTGGAAAAAAATTAATTTTTTATATTAATTCTTATAGTCATGGTTTTTTTTTTTATATACGTTAAGTTGACTTGGAAATAATTTTGGAGACTTGTTTGGAAATTGTTACATGGAAAAACATTTTATTCTACTTGGGTTGGTTGAAATAGTCATCATGAAGAAAGAAACAAACAAAAAAAATTCCTACTAGTTGGTTTCGATTGACTAAAGAGTACATACATAGTAGACTTGACTTATTGACCCTTCTAATAAGGCTAGTAATCGATCGATTCGAGACGATCCTACGTTATGTGTCCGACGAGTTTCGTTAATGATTAAATCTTGAGAAAAAAAAAATAATACTCCTAATTATTATGGTATATTAAGCGATAGTTATCTAAATGTATTCACTATAATGTTTTTTCTAGATATATTATGACAAGATCTATAGATAATGATACATAGAAATCGAGAAATAAAATATCGTCAATAAATCATTGTGATAGATTAATTGTCAATGGATTATCACTAGATGTGTATCACTTATTGTAATAATGAAAATTAAATTAATCAAAGAATTGCACTTCTGGTATCAAATTATATATCTTGTGGTACCAAAAAAATCGAGGTCAACACATTTGGTATCACTTTTGGTACCGCCGCTAAAAATCACCGTTAAGTGCTGATGTGTCAGTTAATTCTTATTGCAAAATTGATTTCATTGCTTATGTTGACTGACAATTGTACCCCTAACTTTTCTAGTTGTCAAAATAACCCCACGTTTTCAAATTTACTGACAATTTTAGTCCACATTGTTGTCCAATTTTAAAATTGGCTCGAATAAGACACGTACAGACCAATTTTAATATTTTACTTATTATATTTACATATTTATTTAACTAATATAATTTTATAAATAATATCCCAAATTTTCATATCCCAAAATCAATGGCTATATATTGATTCAGAAGTAGAAAAACTTCTATCTTAGCCCACATTAACACATATAATATGACCTAATATTCATATTAGGTCTTGCCAAACGCCCGTTATAATTCTATCTTGCATTTCTGACTGCAGGGTGAATCTTCTAACACACTTTGATGTCACTCATGGATCTATTTAGAAGTATAAACACACACATAACACCAAAATATAATACCAAAATATAATAGAAGATCTTTTGCCCCTCGGAACGCGTGGGGGAAAATTATCATATAATCACAATTTATGATAAAATGATTTAGAATAAAGTACGTACCCGGTGAGCAAGTCCTTGAATGAGGCCTATCCGGACAAAAACACTTAAAATGGTAATTAGTCTCATTAAATCCACATCTCCCACCACTTTCTTCACATGTATCACAATCACTTGCCATCCAATTCATCATAAATCCTCTTCTCAATATCTCCACAAAATTATATTCTCCCCAACGCCTTTCCACCGGTGAAAACACGTTTCTTCCACAATTTTCAAGTGCACCCCCCAAATTCTCATCCTCTTCAAAAAGACCCAAATCCCAATTTCGATCTCCAACATCACAATCTTCAACTCTGTTCATCCACACACCCTCATTAACAAATTGGTCTGTGCAATTAGAGAACAAATGTACAAGGCGCGTTTGATCGTCTCTAACTAAACCGAACTGGGCAGAAGGAAGAGTCGTGTTTCTGATTCTTGGTACACAACTAGTACTATTCAAACCCAAAACGGCAGCGTTGTATACTTTAAGGGATCGGTTGTGATAAAAAATGTCTTCAATTATGAACTCATTTTCGGGGAAATGAAGAACTGGGTATCCATTTTCGGTACAATTAAGACCAAATCCAGGGAACCCACAATAGGATTCTTGCAGGGGTGTAATATAAAATGGGAAAGTTATGGTTGGACCATTTGTGCAACTTGTCGGCACCAAACATGATTCGTATTGGTAATGAGCAGCAGAGGATTTTTGTGTTACAAGAATAACAAGAATGAAGAAGAATACATAAAACTGTTTTGATCTTGTAATTAGAAATACACAAATATTATCATAACTGAGCATTTTTGGATAAAATCTGCTCATGAAAAATGAGAATTTTGAATTGGCTAATGAGAATTATTAATGTAGTGTGTGTGTTGTCAGAGGTGCGTACAAAGACTTGATAAGTCATAAGTCAATTCGGGCGTTCTATTATGACTCACCCATAGTAGGTGAGTCATATGGCAGAAATTTTATTGGCCGTTGGATTGAGAGGCAAAGCAATCTTCACCGTCTATTGCGTGTACGGGGTGTACAAGCATCAGATTGGGTGTACGAGATAGGCAGAAAACATCGTACACCTGTAAAATTACAATTCTACCCATAACCAATTTATCATTTACCAAATATATCCTCCTCATTTTAATATCAATTACCAAATATACCCTCCTCATTTTAATTACATTATCGATCATCTCTCTCCCCTCTCTGAAAACCTTTCTCTCACTCTGAATCCGTGTTCTTCTCTTCTCTCCCGAGCTTTGTTTCTTCGATTTTGTTAAAATTCTGGAAATTTTTTGCTTATTCACATAATTTTTCGATTCTTAATGGCCGACTTAAATTAAAAATTCCAATTTGTCGTCTTCTCCCTGAAGGTTTGTTTCTTAGATTTTTATTAAAAATCTGGTAATTTTTTTGATTAATCCCTAATCTTTCGATTCTTAATATCTGACCAAAAAGAAATTCCAATTGATCCCATGGCTATTTCTTGTATATAGGAATTGGTCAAGATATCGTGAGGAAGAAGATGATGGAGATTTAGTTACCTTTATAAGAGAAATTGAATTCAATTGAAAAGGGGAAGATGATGGAGATGAAGAGAAATTCAATTTGTAAGTAATTCCAATTTCACCACTGATTCAGATGCATACGAAGTATGTTAGGGATCATGCCTAATTCAAAATTAATTTAAAATTCTGAATTCAATGCAGCAAATGGGAAGATGGAGGGTGATGAAGCGAATTCATTTTTGTGAAGAGTAATTGCAATACACTTGAACAATAGTTCATATGCAAATATGCAATTATACTGGAAATGGCATTCAGGTGTGTATATTCAAAATTATGTTTGTTAAATTTGTTATTGTAACATAATTTTCCTCCGAATTTATATATTTGATGGATTAATTAATGTTTGGAGACGTTTAGTTAGCATTTATATTCCTTTTTTATGTTATTTTTTTTCCTATCATTTATGATGGTTCTACATACTTATTCATATAATGAAGTTCATAGAATGGTTCTACATACCTATTCATATAATGAAGTTGATAGAATTGTTATAATTGATGTTTTTGGGGCATTTGATTTGCAGAGTTTGTTTGCACAGAAGGTGTTTCGGAAAGGAGTGTTCCTGAATGAAGTTTTCCTCTTAGACAAGTACTCTTAATGAATGAATTGAAGATCATCAGTGTTGATCTTTACTTTGAGCTGATTATGGGAAGTATTTTTCTTCCTAAACAATGGTTATAATTATTGACTCTAACATCTATACTTGGCTCTTAAATGCCCTGTCTTTACTTGGCTCTTAACTCTTATATGAGGATGCAAATTTTGGTAACTTTTTTGTCGTGTTTGTGTTTTTTTTTTATGGAGTCCTTGTCCATATATAATTATGTTATTACATGTTGTATATTAAAATTTAAGGCACTGAAAATCAATTGTGAAAAAGAATGGTCTAAATGAAAGAAGTTTACAATGTGGTTCATCACTATGGTAGTATTTAAGATCAATAGTGAAGCAATTTAAATTTGAGTAAATAATTAGGTAACTAAAACGGTGCATTGGTGATGGTCATTTTCTGAGAGCAAGTCTTATGATTAAGCTTATCATTTTGGTGACTTTTGTGTTTAATGGTTACTATTGATTGAATCATTTCCTAAAAGAAATGGGTGTTGTTTCCTGAGAATTCTTAAAAATATCATGTCCAAAAAGAATTCCTAATTTATGTATTCCTAAGTTATGTTAGACACATTATTGGTTCTAGTTGCTTGTAATTGAGAATTTTACTTTATGATTCATGTATATTTGCCTAACCAAAAGCCTTATGAAAGTGAAACATATAGGGGCTGGTCTAATATAGTCTATGAGCATCCCATAAAACAGAGATAAGTCTTGAAAATTCTAAAGCATACAACACATATATATGAATTATAATTGATAGAAAAATGGAGGACTATACTGATGTCTGGAACAAATACTTAAGATCCAAAACATGGGTACACAAGAACAGAAACCAAACATGGTCTATGTGACCAAAATCCAAAGCCATAAAACTGTGTATAGTCACTGTTTGAGATCATGGTTTTGTGTGAACCCTTGCAATCAGATTTGGTAATGGTTATGTTTCCACATAAGGGCTTCCTTACTCTTTTTGTTGATTTTCTCATTCTTAGGCTTGAGTGAAACAAAAATACACACAATTTGCTAACAAAACTATTAGATGCAAGTTGAATAGATATGGCATTTTATAGAAATGCCTACAAGACAAAAATAATAACCAAAAAGCAAATTTGAGTTATTTTAGACCAAAAGAACTGTTTTTCTAATTCTTCCAAGCAAATTTGTTGAATTTTGCTTTATAAAGCTGAACTGCCAAACGTTGGCTTGCAATTACTGATTCAACCTGTCATACAAAAATGCAAGGTTCTATTGGTTAACTAGTATAAGAAAAAAATAATTATCTAGTGTTGAATAGTTTTGTAATTGACCTCATTTAGTTGTTTCGGCATCCCAAAACTGAACATCATCATCATGCTCACATATAGTCCGCAATCATATCTACCTTGACAGTGAAATTGTTACACAAAAAATATTCACAGTTTACAAAAACAATAGGAGACATTTTGTATGCTTACCCATTGCCCTGTATGGGCACCCATTTAGGTTTGATCCATAAAAAGGTTTCAGCCATGTTTAGATTATAGTAACCTGTAGGATACCATTGCTGCATCAAAATCGCCAAACGTTTGACCTATTTCATTAGAAAACATGTTGTGAGAGAGCATACTTAAATATATTTGTGCATGAATATGACAAGATATGATAGTTTACCACTGTATGAGCTATTTGTGTCCTCAATTCAGTCATTGCCTCTGAGGGCTTTGTATCACAAATGCTTATATCACAAGTGTCCATATCTATGATTACGAGGTACCAGTGTTGGTGGCAGTCGTTGATGGGGATGTATATGCGTTGTAGAAAGAAAGATCTAGATACAAAATTTTGTTGGGAGTTGAAAAATGCTTTCAGAATTTTTTCATTCGAAACTGTAGGTATCAAGCACATTTGCTACAATAGAAGTTGGGTTTGGATTAAATAACTATGAACATTCAATATAATAAAGAACAATCAATTAATATTATAGCCATATAATCATTGAATTCAGAACTAGATAAATAGATAGTGTAAATAACCTACACTGAAAATTGCTGGGAAATACCAGCAATTCTGCATTGAGTTTTGTTCCCTGTTTTGCATTGTGCATAAATAGGCTACGCAGTCCAGTACCTAGGAAAACATAAATATGATGTATTTATGTTGTGTGACATGGTTGAAATTATAATTTGACATTTCTATTGTAAAACTTACACTCCCATTGATGAATCTTTCAGGTTTCAAGCACAATATGTTCTCCCTTGTGCAGTACCAAGCTCCGTAGTCCACAACCAACAGGTTGTAAAGTATAAATGTTAGTCCATTTCTCCTTATTTTAACTTCACTTATCTTATAATGGATGTTCTAGTTAATTAGTAAAATATTAATATAACATACCTTAAGTTCAAGCCTTCATCCAACAAAAAACAACAAATATTAGATTCTTCCGACTCGGGATTTATTGGATTATCTGAAAATCGATTCTCTGGAGTCTTGGAAACATGATTTGGTGTTACATGAATTGCAGTCCTATTTGAACTATCCCCTTTTGACTCCGGTGTTCCCAAAATTGAGGTAGGGGGTCTCATGCATCCTTGTGTCATGTACTTATTCAAAGCCTTTGCCATTGTTTCATGTAAGTTCTTGTTTATAGTATCAGGAAACTCTGTGATGAAATCATTTATCTTTGGTATCAAGCTTTCAATTGAGATCCCTTTAGACTTAGGAATTGGAGGGATGTGGCCACATGATATATCTATTATTGAGCGCCTGAGTTGAGCCACATCTGTCTGAATTTCATCCATCTTTGATGACAGCAAACCAAATTGTTCATAAATGTAATGGCTGTCATGAGGTGATGATTGGTTTTCTGAGACCAAAATTGGACTTGAATTAGGAGTAATCACTGGATCAGGAGCCACCTCTTCTGTTCCAGAAGCTAGATTTGTTAGACTAGCTGGAGGAGCACTTTCATTATCAACTTGAAATAGTTTTGGGCTACCCTTTGGTGTATAGCCATTGTTGATCATACATGCCTGCACACAATTAGTGGTAATAGGTTGAATAACATATTATGAAAAGATGTATGAAGGAATTAAATATTTGTCTCATAATCTAAATTATATTTGATTATAGGCAAATAAAATGTAATATGAAGTTACAAATGTGAATGAAGTTCAAAACATAAGTTATTTGAAAGTAATAAACTTGACATGACAAATGTACCTTAGGACTCCAATAGCCCCCCATCCTTTGCATATCTGTTGTTAGTAGGTTGACCCTTTGTTTGGTTAGGTAATCCACATAAGGGTATTCCGTGCGAAGACGAATGTAGTAACTAGTTCGAACTGGAATTACTAGTGCTAGGAATAAAACCTGATTAGGCAAATGGATTCAGATATAAGTTAATAAAATAATGAAATGCACAATACTTTCATGAAAAAAATTGTATTGTAGATTTAATATGTAAGTACCTGTAACACTAACAATCATCCACTAACATAGGTCTGTATGCTGTCCTTCCATTTTGTAATTCCCTCATCTTGTGTGAGTAGAACTAGACCAGACCAGTTCAACTCTTTAACTTTGCTCAACTCTACTAGAAAATCCAAGTAATAGATAGGCATGTTATGTTGGCATCCAGGGAGCAAGACTGTGCCAAAAAGTAATGCCATGTACATTACATTGAATTCATCCCCGGCAGTAGTGCATCCTTTGAGTCTTACAATCAATGCTGCAATATCAACTCTCCCCTTGGTTATAGTGAAATAATCCCTATACATTTTAAAACCTTCATAAGAATTTGGGTGCAAGCTAACATTTAAATCTAAAATTGGAATTCCAAGTGCCTTATTTATGGATTCACTAGTGATCTCCACATAACCTTGATGAACTTGAATTCTATGTTCTTCACAGTTATAATTGTCAATTATCCATTTTATAAGAAGCCTGTCTATGGCATCCATTTGTAGCCTTGCAAGTGATCCGAATCCCATATCCTCAATGGCCTGAATTTGTGGTTGGCTTAGTTGAACGTTAACTTCGATGAGTTTTTTCAGTGAAGTTCTATGCTCAAATTTGGTAAGCTGTAACAGTAGCATATAGATAAAATTTTCTCTAATATAATTGAAAGCAACTTGGGTGAATATTTAATTTCATAAATTCATACTTTAGTTGGCGCAAAAAAATCTGAAATGTCCTTCATATCATTTACATCCTTGCATGTTAGAGGCTTGTTCACCCTTTTTCTGTACCATTCATCTTGATGGGGGCTATTTCGCATCCTACATATTACTCGAATCGAACGAAGAAGATAAGATCGATTCGACCAATTCAAACAGATCGGGATCATCTTACAGACCCAGCCAAGTGCAGCTCGCTTCGATAGAAGATTATACTCCGGACCCAAGAAGGATATTTGGGCCGAGTCCTTTTAGGACTATGTTTCCTTGTAACGCTAGGTTTAACATTATATAAATACCTAGTTAATCATTGTATAGGGGGATAGAAATTTCTGAACTCTAAGAATACAGGATCTCACACTGCTTACAACAGCACAAACTCAATAATATTCGATATTATTACAGAGCTTTTTACCTTCATATTGGTGTGTTCTTAGCTTGGTTTTATGATTTTACTTCTTGTTCTTGAACGTTGCTTTTCTTTGTAACCGATCCATCCGGAATAAAGTAACAGAGCCCCATATAATATATATAAGTATCGAAAACCCCCGATATCACAAATTCACTGATATACTATTAACCCGACGAAATCCGGTTAAATCAGTTGGCGCCCACCGTGGGGCTACGTTAATTATTCGATCGACACATGGCTCGCCCAAGGAAAAGCGCTCGCATTGGAGCGAGAAGTAATACAACCACCGGCCACAACACATCTGAAGATCCACAAGACAACAATGATAACAACATTCCCAACACCAATGAAAATCTCCCAGATACCCGTTCCCGTCAGCAGGAACACCAAGGAGGTCTTACCGGTGCAGTACAAGAAGAACCGGAAGTTCCCGAAGTACCCGTTCCTCTCCCAGGCGCTCATGAAAAACTGAGACAAATAGCAATGCTCTTCAAATCACTCTCTCCAGAAGAATTGCTAGTTTTAGACCAAATTCCTCGAAACGTTACGGCTCCCAGGACAACTCCTGCACCAGGAATGCCAAGACCAAACGAACAAACCTCTCAACAAGCGGACAGCCCAGCAACTGAGCGACGCTCGCTACACAGCCCACAGCAGGGCAATTCTAAACCCTCCGACAACCATCCCCGAAGAAAACCAGGTCGAAGAAGGGCACAAGCGGGTCGAAGCGGATCGAAGGAACGAACAATAATCCCTATCGAGGATGACATAGATGATGCTATCCCAGATCGACCACGACCGACTCGATTCTCGGAAAGAGAAATCGAGAGAATAGTACAGGAACGACTGGAGCAACGTCTACGATCTGTTCAAAACCCATGGACCCGAACCGCGGAACTCCAGGAGAGCCTCGCAGCATGTTCTCCCTTCTGCAGAGAAATAAAAGAAGCGCAATCCATTGGATAGGTCCCGGGTAGACTACCCCGATATGACGGAACCACCGACCCTGATGATTATATTTTTAGCTTCACTAACATAATGAATTTATATGCCCACTCTGTCGAATTCACTGCCAAGTTAATGGTGACCACATTCGAGGGCCTAGCGTTGGATTGGTTCGCAAAACAACCTGCCAACTCCATATTCAGTTTCCGGGAATTATGCAATAAATTGACGCAGCAGTTTGCCAGTCAGAAGAGGCAAAAACTCCCGATGAGCTACCTAGGAACCATACATCAACAAGAAGGGGAATCCCTAAGAAACTGGTTGGCCAGATTCAATGTAGAACTACTCAAAATCGATTCTCCAAATATTGATTATATAATTTCTATCCTCTTCGATCTCACTAAAAACAGGCAGTTCGGAAATGCCCTCAGTCGAAAACAACCAAGAACATTCGCCGACATCATGAGCTTGGCGTCTAAGTATATGACCCAAGAAGAGATGAATTCCTTTAAGGATAAAAACAAAAATAAATTCACAGCTTCAGGCTCCAAGCGGCATGATAAGATTCCTGCCCAAAGACCCTTAGACTATGAGCGATCTTCCAGGAGAGGTAACGTTTTCCAGCGACTGGAATACAGCAAAGCCGATCAAGAAAGGCAACCTAATTACTACCAAAGACCAAGAAACCCTGAACAACCAATCAGAAGCAGGGTGAATCAAGTAGAACACCCAAGGTTAAATGCTCCAATGGAAGAAATATTGGAAGTCCTAGAAAGAAATAACTGGATTCCCGAGGCAAGGAAAATCGCTCAGCCCAGACCAGGGTCTAGAAACTATGATCAATACTGTAAGTACCATAGGGCACATGGGCATCAAACGGAAAATTGTTTTCACCTTAAGAGAGAAGTCGAAAAACTGATCGAGCAAGGAAAACTAGACGAATACATAGACCGAGATAATCGCAAAAGGGAAAGAAGTAGAAGCCCTCGGGACAATAATCGAAGGAGAAGTTCTCATCGAAGGTCGCCTGAACGTCGACCTACTCAGGAGTTAAATCAGGACCAGATCAATGGGACTATCCATACGATATCCGGGGGGCCGGCGGGTGGAGATAGTCGTAATGCTCGACGAAGAACCGCCAGATCCATAATTGGAAATTATAAATATCAAAAAGAAATATGGACTCTGGAAAACAGGCCAACAAATCACCAGCCGATCAGCTTTAACGAAGGCGAAGTACCTAAAAACATCATTTGGGATACAAAAGAGGATAACCCCGATTTCCCTATGGTAGTGTCGTTAGAGATAGCGAACTACAACGTAAAAAGAATCCTAATCGATAATGGAAGCTCAGCAAATATCATTTCCAGGGAGGTTTTAGCACAAATGAACCTCGGACAAATAAACCTACAAAAAGTAGCTACGCCATTAGTAGGTTTTGGAGGATTCGAGATCATTCCCAACGGAACGATATCTTTAAGTGTATCGCTCGGAAAGAAGCCACTTCGGACAGTGAAGTTGGTAAAATTCCTAGTGGTAGAAACACCCTTCGCCTACAATGCTATATTAGGGCGACCAGCCCTTAACGTTTTCAAAGCTGTAGTCTCTACCTATCATCAGAAGATAAAGTTCCCGACCGATGTGGGCATCGGAGAAATAACGAACGACCACTATATGGCGTGGGATTGCTACAGCACATCGTTAACTTTGAAAGAACACCCTAAGTCTATTACTCCGAGCAAGAGAAAGATCGAAGGCGATCTCATTGGAAATGAGGTTGAAATTCCTAGTACTGATCGATTAGATAAAAAGGGGAAAGAACCGCTAGACTTATCCTTGAAACCCCCTGAACATAAAGATATAATTCTAATAGAAGGCGACTCATCCAAAAAGACAAGAATTGGTACAGAATTGAGCAAAGAAGGAGAAATAATGTTAATCGAATTCCTAAGAAATAATGTGGACGTCTTCGCCTGGAGCACAAATGACATTGAAGGGATCGATCCGCGGGTAATCAAACATACCCTAAAAATTGACCCTTCAGCAAAACCCGCCAGACAGAAGAAAAGAAATCATGGCCCGGTAAAGGATAAAATCATCAAAGCCGAGGTAGAAAGGTTGCTTGAAGCAAAACAAATCCGAGAAATTCATTTCTCGGAATGGCTATGCAATGTTGTACTAGTGGCAAAAGGGGATAAAAAAGATAATAAATGGAGGATGTGTAATGATTTCACCGACCTTAACAAGTTGTGTCCACGCGACCCATACCCCCTCCCAAGGATTGACTTATTGGTCGACTCGACCCTGGCTTCACGTTATTCAGTATGATGGACGCCTTCCAAGGGTTTTACCAAATATACATGGACGAACGGGATCAAGAGAAGACCGCATTCATAACAGAGCAGGGAGTTTACTGCTTTATAGTAATGCCGTTCGGATTGAAGAATGCCGGGTCTACTTACCAAAGGTTAGTAAACCTAATGTTCAGAGAACTAATCGGAGAAATAATGGAAGTCTATGTAGACGACATGTTAGTCAAAAGCATGAATGAAGCGGATCATGTAAAACATCTAGATCGATGTTTTCAAATCTTAAGAAAATACCGTATGAAGTTGAACCCTGCAAAATGCACCTTCGGTGTTAAGTCAGGAAAATTTTTAGGATACTTGGTACACCAGCGAGGAATAGAAGCCAACCCAGAAAAAATTCGAGCAATAACTGAAATGAAACCTCCCAAGACCATCTCTCAAGTACAAAGCTTGGTCGGGAAAATCGTAGCATTGAATAGATTCATATCAAAATCTGCGGACAAAAGCTTGCCCTTTTTCCAAACACTTCGAAAAGCGAAAAAATTCGCTTGGACCGATGAATGTGAACGAGCCTTCGAACAACTCAAAGAATATTTGACAACACCCCCGATGCTAGCCAAACCGACGGAAGGGGAACCGTTGTACATCTACATCTCCATCTCCGATACGGCCATTAGTTCAGTACTAATTAAGATAGAGGGCTCAGAGCATAAGCCCGTCTATTATCTCAGCAAGTTATTACAAGGGGCGGAGAAGAATTACTTAGAAATAGAAAAATTCACGCTGGCCTTAGTAGTGGCTGCACGAAAACTCCGACCCTACTTCTTAACTTACAAAATTATCGTTTTGACGAATCAGCCGCTAAGGCAAGTTCTAGCAAAACCAGAAGCCTCCGGACGACTAATCAAATGGGCCATCGAACTCAGCCAGTTCGAGGTAGACTACAAACCAAGGATTGCCATCAAGGCCCAAGTGTTGGCCGATTTTATATTAGAAACACCGACACAGGCTACTGAATCATCGAGCAGCCTCAACGACGATGTCTTGATCATAGAAGATCAAACTTGGTTAATGCATGTCGACGGTGCTTCATGCCGAGAAGGAGGAGGCGCCGGAATCAACTTCACCGGACCGAATAAGGAAGATTTGAATTACGCGATAACATTGGACTTCGTTGTAACAAACAATGAAGCTGAGTATGAAGCGTTAATCGCAGGAATGGAAATGGCGATCAAAGCCAACATAAAGAGGCTTAAAGTGTTAACCGACTCAGAGTTAGTACAAAGACAAATAGGAGGCCTATACGAAGCTAAGGAATTCAATATGGTAAAATACCTCGCCAAAGTAAAAACACTAACTGAGAAGTTCGAAAATTTCGACGTACAGAACATCCCACGTTCGGAAAACAAATGGGCCGATCAACTATCTAAGTTCACAGGAGCCCACGACGGAAAGACCGAACGAGTGATCAACTGGTTGATATCTTCTACACCAGCAATCGATATCGATGAAACACCGGTAATCGATATAATGGAAATCGATGAAGTCGAAGAAAACTGGATGACCCCAATGATGGACTATCTTCGAGAGGGAAAACTACCATCTGATCAGAATGCAGCTCAGAAAATAAAATATCGAGCCCCAAAGTATACGCTTGTAGAAGGAAAACTCTACCGAAGGTCAGTATCAGGAATTCTCCTAAAATGCATCCCTGAATCACAAACCGACAATATACTGCGAGAAATACATGAAGGAGATGCGGGAAATCACAGCGGATCAAGGGCATTGGCCTTAAAATGTCTCAGGACTGGTTACTATTGGCCTACCATCGATAAAGATGCCGCTCGATATGTCCAAGAATGTCATCACTGCCAGATCCATGCTAACATATGTCATCGACCAGCAGAAAACATGCATCCAATTCCAGTATGTTGGCCTTTCGATCAATGGGGAATGGACATCGTGGGGCCATTCCCGGTGGCCAGATCCAAAAAAGCTTACGTCCTGGTCGCTGTAGAATATTTCAGCAAATGGATAGAATGCATCGCACTCGCACGAATAACTCAGTTCCAAGTGATCAACTTCCTATGGAAATTCATAGTTTGTCGATTTGGCATCCCGAGAATCCTAATTTCCGATAATGGAACCCAATTCGCGGGAAAACATGTAATAGAATGGTGCTCGAAACTGGGAATTCAACAAAATTTCACTTCGGTCGGGCATCCAAGAGCGAACGGACAAACCGAAGTAGCAAACCGAGAAATAATAAAATCTTTGGAAAAAAGATTAGGATCGGCCAAAGGAAAATGGCTTGATGAACTCCCAGGAGTACTATGGGCTAATCGAACCACGGTAAGGAGCTCAACCGGGGAAACCCCATTCAGCTTGGTATATGGGTCGGAGGCTGTTATTCCTGTTGAAACCTTAATCCCAACGCCAAGAATAGAGATGTTCGACGATCAAGAAAATGAAAAGGCGAGAGAAAATGACATTGATTTAACAGAAGCCTTAAGAGATAAAGCTGCCGTACGCCTACAAGCCACTAAAGCAAATATGGAGAAAGCGTACAATCAAAAAGTACGCATCCGGACTTTCAAAGAAGGAGACTTGGTCTTGAAAAAGGTAGAAGTATCCAAGCATGTGGGAAAGTTACAACAAAATTGGGATGGACCTTACATCATCATTCGCGTAGGAAAGAAAGGTTCATACAAAATTGCACACTTGGATGGAACAGCCTTACCAAGAACCTGGAATGCGGTCAACCTTAGGAAATACTATGGTAAATAAATTTTAGCAGATTATACTGCGTTGTTTTATTTTACTTTATCAAGTATTAATCCTTGTAACAAAGGCCTTAGCCTACAGTTCAATTAGTAAAGATTTTTAGTATTTTCTATACATTGATTATTTCGGTTAACGCTCCTTGGAATTACACTATCATATTGATGGAAATTAGAACGAAACGAGTCGAGTATACATTTATCCGCTCAATAAACACTCCTCGATTTATATCAACGATCAAAAAGACTTTTTGGGTTAAAAACCTAAGTCTAATAAAAAAGAGTCGAGTAAACATCGATCCGCTCGATAAAAACTCCTCGATATATTCGAAAGCGAGTCGAGTATACATTGATCCGCTCAATACTAACTCCTCGCCCATATCTCAAAGAGAAAAAGACTTTTGGTACAAAAAACCTAAGTCTAAATTATAACGAGTCGAGTATACATTGATCCGCTCAATAAAAACTCCTCGAACTATTTACAACGATCAAAAAGACTTTTTGGGTTAAAAACCTAAGTCTAATCAAAAAGAGTCGAGTAAACATCGATCCGCTCGATAAAAACTCCTTGATATATTCGAAAGCAAGTCGAGTATACATTGATCCGCTCAATACTAACTCCTCGCCCATATCTCAAAGAGAAAAAGACTTTTGGTACAAAAAACCTAAGTCTAAATTATAACGAGTCGAGTATACATTGATCCGCTCAATAAAAACTCCTCGAACTATTTACAACGATCAAAAAGACTTTTTGGGTTAAAAACCTAAGTCTAATCAAAAAGAGTCGAGTAAACATCGATCCGCTCGATAAAAACTCCTCGATATATTCGAAAGCGAGTCGAGTATACATTGATCCGTTCAATACTAACTCCTCGCCCATATCTCAAAGAGAAAAAGACTTTTGGTACAAAAAACCTAAGTCTAAATTATAACGAGTCGAGTATACATTGATCCGCTCAATAAAAACTCCTCGAACTATTTACAACGATCAAAAAGACTTTTTGGGTTAAAAACCTAAGTCTAATCAAAAAGAGTCGAGTAAACATCGATCCGCTCGATAAAAACTCCTCGATATATCTTCAACGATCAAAAAAGACTTTTGGTACGAAAAATCTAAGTCTAAACAAAACAAGTTGAGTAGACATCGATCCGCTCTATAAAAAACCCCTCGATCTATTCCTAACGATCTAAAAGATCCGCTAATACTCCTGTGGTTTTGAAGATGAATTGAGTATGAATCCACCTGCTCGGAAATTGCTCCTCGTAAATAAAAAAAATATATATGACTGAATCAACGATAAAGAAGATGCAAGGGATAAAAGTAATATTTTATTCACCAAATCAGTTACATACAAAATATCCTACGTTACAAAGATCTGCTTGCTACTTAGAGACCATTACAATGATTTAGTTAAAATGATCCTATAGGATCGGCTATCTTCACGACAATGTCCACGGAAACACCAATCTCCTCCCTAGTACCTCGTCGATTATAATAAACCACCTAAGAAGCACGCTGCTCAGGATGGTCGACTTCTTTAGTTCGATGGCCAGGCTCTGAAGATCAAATGTTCTTCCAGACGAAATGAGCATTACCAACCAGATAACTGGCAATGCTCACTCACCCGCAAGAAGATACTGCTTTTACATTATCTATAAAACATTTTACTCTAGAGCAGCATCTCTTCGGGACCGTCGTAAAACGGTAAGTTTACCAGCCACCCCGATGATCTATCACTCCGGAGGTAACATCGAAGAGCGGAGGTGGCTGGCAAGTATGAACCCTCCATGTGCAAACAGGAAACCACGGACCTCTGAGATGATGAAGACCAATGCAGAGATCTCATGGGACCCGTCGATACAAGGTAGGGCTGACATGGGATCCGTCAATACAAGACTGGGAACGATTTCACTATTTTGAATAAACAAATCTTGATAATGAGATTTTTTGAAGACAATAGGATCAGAGGGCAGAATAAAATCTAAGGAATCTGAGATCTCCATCCTTTTTGAGAAATTGCAAATGAGGAATGCAAACCACCCCCTATTTATAGGGGTAGATCTAAGGGATCCAACGGCTGAAAAAGTATTTGATCAACGGACATGGATACGACCCTTTGACTCCCCGTAATAAATGCAAATAAGTTGGAACGGCACTATCTAATCGCCTCAACTAGTCGAAAACAAAAGACGTCGTGGATCGAAGCGATCACCCAAATAACACAAGCAAAAATAAAAGGACTCCGGATCGGACATACAGGAACGATCATACTTCATGGTCGATGGCTTAAAAACCTAGAATCCACAAACGAAGTTATACAAGCTTTAAAATCACAGCGAAAAGGACAGTTGCTCGATAAAAGATAAAAGACCAAACCCTTCACCATAAGAGGGACATCACTGCCTCATACATCATATGGATGACCATTGACTAAGCTATACAGGAACTCCTATGGAATCCAAGATATCTGACATAGAAATCAGGAGAATAGTCCTCCTTTTTCGAAACAGCAAGGACGTAACTGCCTAACATACCAAAGAATTGCTTAAGGAGGTCTGAACAGGGTAGATCTGGCTATGACCCCTACATTTTCCAATTCCTCCCATATCAAGAAAGTGATATAATAATACACTAGGCAAGGAACATATTGTTCAACATTAATGCTGGGAAACATAAGGGTTTGGAAGAGACTGAAAGGGATATTTTTTTTTTTCCTTAGTTTGATGTAAAGAAACACGGAGCTCAACAAAGGGACAATAGCCTCCTTATATAAGATTTAGATCACAAAAAGACAAAAGTACAAGGCTTAGATTGAGCATCGACCAAGATGATGAGCATTATCGATATGAATAACTTATTGTCTAAAATTATGACGTAAACATGCTGGTGCATGTAATCCAAAGGAGTATACTGGGTTTGATCAACAAAAGACTTGATTTGCAGAAGCAAACATGATATTTATGCATAAAGGAAGAATGAGCATAACGAAGTATATCTACAGAAGAATCTGCCTACAAAAGGTCATAATTTCCAATTTAGTACTTCTCCCATTACAAAATTTCAGCCCAAACAAATGCACAAAAGTTGGGCAGCAAAAAAATAAAAATAAAAATAAAAATATATAGACAGTCCAAGGCCTGCCAGGTCGAACAAAGATCACTGAGAAGAACGGTCAGTAGGTCGACTACTAGAAACAGTTCTCCGAGGAGTCAAGTTGCCAGCAAACGCCATCAACTCCTCTTGACGATTGAGGTAACCAGCATCGTAACCATCCTCATAGGCCTGCTGACGAGACCTCTCTGCCAAGGCGGCAGCCTGAACTAAATCGCTTTTCTCTTTCTCAAGAACAACTTTATCAGCCTCTAATTTTTGGAGGTCATCTCGGGCAAGCTGCAGTTGCAAAGACAGCCCTGCGGCCTTAGCTTTTTCTGACTCCAACTGACCTTGATGAGCTCTCCGGCTACTCCACAGTTCGTCATTTTGCACACCTAACTGGAGCGCAAAATGTTTGGCCTACAAAGAAAAACAATGAGAAAAATCTTCACAAGACATGAAAGTCGAAATAAAAAAAAAAAAAAAATTATTATCGAAAAAATATGTCTACCTGCTCGCACATCTTAACAAGAGACTGCACAAGACGTACATTTGAAGTACCCTCAAGTTTCTTCAGCTCACCAGGCAAGATGGTGCTTAAACCCAGATCCCAAGACAAAGCATCGAGCTCAACTGAACCAGGCAGTTCGCTATTGGGTGGGACACCATCAGGGCGTGGAGTCTCTGACAACGTAATATCCTTAACTTGTTCAAGGATGCATCGATCGTCTAACGGACGGGGAGAGTCTCTCTCATTGGGGCTAACGGAGGTCTCCTTGCCCGAAGCAGAAATAACAGTTCGACGACCAGACCTGGAACCGGTCCGACCGCCGGAAGGTCCTCCCGATTCAAAGGAAGTAGTCATCACAGTGGTATCATTAAACAAATAATCAGGACAATCCTGCACAATAGATTGTGTCGTGGAAGGATTGACAAAAAAGTCATCGCCAGCTTGCCCTCCGCTGGCGATGGGGGCAGTAGAAACAGACAAAGGAAGGGAAATAGCAAAATCCCCTCCATGAAAAACGTGCTCAAAGGAAGGAGCATTTGAACTAACAGCTATATTATAAGCCGGTTCCTCGTTGGACATATCGCCAAAAGCAATCCGACCAGGGGAAGGCATGCTTCCTACTTGAGTGGAAGCAGAAAAGATTGGTTCTGAAAACGACGAGTTTACCACGGAGAGAGGTTCAGAAGCAATAACACCAGTATCGATCTCCGACCTAATTGTTTGGGACGAACGAGGAGGCTCCATCGACGGCCCATCTCTTCGAGATCTTTTGGATCTATTATCCCGAGCGCCCTCACGGGATGGTCGCTTCGAGGTATTACCAAAAAGGTTGCTCATGATCGGATTATGGAAAAATACAAATCAATATCGAGAAAGTTTATCGACTAGCTAAAGAAAGAGTATTCTGTTAAGAGAGGAGTATAGCAGTAAAAACAAGTCAAGTTTTTACCTTTCGTATTTATACTACACGAAAGGACGCGACAGACCTAAAGAAAGGGCGCGAAACAGGAAAACTGACCTTGGAGCAAACGCTAGAATTTGAAAAGACACACACATAATGATTACGGCAAATTTAATGACTTGTCTGAATTATTACGGCGAATGTGAAAAGACACGACTGTCAGAATACGAAACGTTTAGCGTACAAAGAGATGAAAAGGTGAAATTACAATTAACGCCTACGAGTAAATAATTACAACGGTTATTTCGAAAAAATCACTATCTTAAGAAGACTGTTCGCTATCCGGAATTCTCTGATCACTACAGACATCCTCGCTCATGCCAATATCGTCTTCCTCTTCTTCTTCGTCTTCTGGATCGATAAGAGTTTTATCGAGCTCCTCGTTAACATCAGAAGGAGGAATCGGCAATGGATTTCCAAATTCTCCGACAAGGTGAGCCAAAGGAAAACCTTGATATACGACGTCCGGAAGCTCGGAAGAAGAATAAATCTCGCCATAACGATTCAACCGAATATGCGCCGCCTTAAAATACTCTTTTCGACGATCGTCGATCATCTCTAAAGCGACCAGCTGATGAATCGCCTTTTTAAAAGTATTCTCAAGAAGAGGACCGACCATCCGATACACCAACGCCGTATGAACAGGAGAATTAAGGAATTCACGAACGACTCTTTCGTCAGGATTCCTACCGTATCGATCCCTAAGTCCACTAAGTGGGACATCCTTTTCGTACTCCTCTAAAGAAGTTTCAAGGCTTGATACCTGAGATTCAAGCTCACTAATTCGAGTCGTGCTCTGTAACTGCAATTCCTCTAACTTTCTAGTCATTTGATTGGCCTGCTCTTGAGCACGAGAAACCTCCATCACCCTGTCTATCATTTCTTGATCTTCAGACCCGGTAGCACGAGTCTCTACGACGGGAACGAAAGAAGATGTTGAGGGACCGACCTCTGAACCGGAGGATTTATGAAGTAAAGCTTTATACTTCTCTTCCAGGAACTCACACTGTTGTTTCCAAAGTGCATTTTCGTAGGCATATGACGCGAGACAAGTTTTGGTCTGAAGAACAAAGAGAACAAGAAAAAGAGATGGATTAATAAATTAAGGAAGACCTTTAAAATTATCTATTAATACGATTGAAGAAAAAAAGATGTCACCTTCTCAGCATAAAGAGAAGCTCGCTGGAATTTCTCCAGAGGATCCTTATGAAGAAGCTTATTAAGGTCGCGAGTAAAAACACCAGACAAAAGAACACGGGTTGCTTTGTCGACCGCGTTCTCACTATCATCATGAATAAGAGAATCCTTCTCGGAATAACCAGCGGCCCTCCTTCCCTCTAAGTGATCCTCGATCATTTCGACCAGAGTAGGTTTTGGATGTTTATCTCCGAGTAAAGAAAGGTCGTCACCAGAACGTCCATAGTAACTCCTTTTCCTATCAACTGGATTATTAGTAGGATGAGGCATCGACCAGCTGCGACATCCTCGAATACCCAAAGAGGTTCTAAGATGAAGAGGAGGATAACCAGATCCCGTGCCCTGACGAATAGGGGACTCACGAGAAGAATCTGGAGATTCCTCTCTATTCTCCTCAGATTCATGACCCAACTCCAGCTTCCTTTTTCGTGACGCTCTCTGCTCGATAGGGGTGTTCTCTACAAATTTGGAAGATTTCGACAGCACCATTTTTCCCTTCGAAGAATGTCGAGAGTTTTCTACCATGTGGGCTGAAAAAGAAACGAAATAAAAGTTAGTTTCTCTGTAAAAGGTATAATCACAACACCAAGATCAAATAAATTACTAACCAAGAGGTTCAGATGATGAATTGATGGGAAAGTTATGAACACTTAACCCCGCCTTACGAAGGAAAGCTTCCCCGATCAGAAGAGCGCTTTGATATTTGTTTGCACGCATTTCGGGAATCTCAGTGATAAACTGTGCATCGTCAGGAACAAGTTCACCAGTCGGTAAGCGACCTCCAGGAATCCAACTGGAACCATGATCCCATGAAAAAGGCATGATCGAACCATCCGCCAAACAAAGATTAGACGGAGGACGAACAAAGAAAAAATGGGATTTCCATGAGGGATTACTAGAAACAGGGGCGTCAAAGATTGCTCGGCTAGGCCGCTGACTAGCGAAGAAATATCCACGATTTGAAGAACTAGAAATATTAAAGCGGAAAAGTTGCGTAAAATTACGAAAAGAAGGTTTAAACCCCTTTGCGATCATCAAAACGGAAAAACAAACCACGAAAGCAACGGAATTTGGAACCAGCTGTGTCAAGCACACACTAAAAGTTTTCAAAACTTCGAGAAAGAGGGGAGACAAAGGAAGACGCAGTCCGCTATTGAAGTGAGCCGTATAAAAGGCTCGACATCCCTCCGGGGGAGATGTGACCCTATCAGTAGAGGAAGGAAGAATTATCTCAGAACCTTCAGGAAAATATTTGGTATAATTATTCACAACCTCCGGGAATGTTTCCGCCGTATATGCGCAAGCTACGTCCTCAATTGGTTCAGAAATCTGAGGAACAGTACCTTTGCCCTTTTTGGCTCGGGCAGCCACGTCTGCATCAGAAAGGATTCGTACCTTGAAAGTATCTTCTACGGGGACGACGAAGTCAGATACTGTAGTTTGTTCGCCCAAAGGATTAGAATGCAACTCCTCGTCGTTATCAAGGGCGACGATCTCTCTAGGAGAAGAAGAAGATCTCCTTACAAAAGCCATATATTCTGGTCCTCAGAAGATGAAGATCGATGAAAGAAGAAATTTTATGAGATGAACGACTAGTCAGGAAAATGATTACGAGTTATAAGGAAGTATAAAAGAGAAATGGCGAACTCTAGAGTCACCTATTTATAACAAAATGAGAAAAGACGTTTCGAACTTATTGCAGCTACTCATATTCCCGCCAAAAATGGAAGGATACGAAAAGCTTCCGGAATAGACGCGTGGCGATCCGTAACTGGACAGAGAAAACGACTATCTATGATATGTAGCACTCTTTTCCTTATTTAAGATTTTTTCCCACAGGGTTTTTTCTTAAGTAAGGTTTTTAACGAGGCTCCATTCATAGAAAAGAAACAGTCGTAAAGATCTATCTACTTCTACGAGCTTCTATTATCTATACGCTCGAAGAAGTGAGGGAGTACTGATGGGGGCTATTTCGCATCCTACATATTACTCGAATCGAACGAAGAAGATAAGATCGATTCGACCAATTCAAACAGATCGGGATCATCTTACAGACCCAGCCAAGTGCAGCTCGCTTCGATAGAAGATTATACTCCGGACCCAAGAAGTATATTTGGGCCGAGTCCTTTTAGGACTATGTTTCCTTGTAACGCTAGGTTTAACATTATATAAATACCTAGTTAATCATTGTATAGGGGGATAGAAATTTCTGAACTCTAAGAATACAGGATCTCACACTGCTTACAACAGCACAAACTCAATAATATTCGATATTATTACAGAGCTTTTTACCTTCATATTGGTGTGTTCTTAGCTTGGTTTTATGATTTTACTTCTTGTTCTTGAACGTTGCTTTTCTTTGTAACCGATCCATCCGGAATAAAGTAACAGAGCCCCATATAATATATATATAAGTATCGAAAACCCCCGATATCACAAATTCACTGATATACTATTAACCCGACGAAATCCGGTTAAATCACATCTTGAGGCTATGTAAAACAAATGAGCAGGCCTTTAATTTTATGATTCAAATAGGATTAATTCTATATCAAATATGAATGCAGTAGTTAAATATTGATGGTACTCTTATTTTTAGTTGATAAACCTTGGAATCTGACTTTGTTGTTCTCTTTGTGGATATCCCCGTGTCCTTTTCCAATAAATCAGAATCTTTTGTTTGTTTGGATTTTGTAGGCGCACTTTGACCTCTATATTTCAAACATGACTTCATTAGGCTTCTTGGAACTTCCCACAGGATGAGTTACTTTGCCATCGAGTGACCAAGATTTTGCAAGGTTGAGTTTGTTAACCTCACCGTAAGTGAGTTTTCTTTTTGTGTCATAAGTCTCCTTACTACTTGGTGGATCATCCCTAATTCAATAAAATAAAATGGATATTAAATGATAAAATCTTACAGAAAAAAATTTACATGTATTATATGATACACAATTTGAAGCATGTCTCCTAGAAATCATAGGCAAAACATTAGCAAACATATTGAAAAACTAACCTCAAGTACCATTTTATAAATATTAATCTTATGTTCTAACTTAACCCCTTATAACTAATTAAATTCTGCTGAACTTTGGCCATGATTGATTTTTTAAATTCGTAGTGAGCAACCCTAAAAACTTTTTAGTGTTCGCACTAACCCTTTTATTAGATTCTATTGCACTTTGGCCATCTTAACCTTTAAAATATTATATTTAACCACTTAAAACTAAATATTTCGTAGTTAACCCTTAAATTTTCGTAGAACCTAAATGTTAGTTTATATGTGTCATGCATATTTACAAATCCCCATCTTTTGGCATGAACATAACAAATATTCTTTTATTTGTCTTTGACCCACAACCTTTATTTTAAAGGCACAACAGTAGTAGTATATATAACATAGTGCAATGCTAAGACATTTGTTGTGTAGTATTTAATATTTACAAAGTATTTATCATCCAAACTTGTTGGGATTCGGTAAGAAAAACAGCCCTAGGCACAGCGGAATATAAAAACTTTTAGGTCCTCTTAAAGAATCTTGCCAGGATACTCTCTAGTTGTATATATATGAATATAAATAAATGACAGTATAAGTTTTCTCGTTTATACATGTCTCCTTGCAAATCCTTGGCTAGCAAGACGAGCTCTGAATTCTGCCCCGGTAAGATCGACCCACACCTTTGATTAGCGCCCCACGTGTTGCGCCTCTACGAGTTGATACACCACAATATCACGAAAATTAATATATCCTAATCAACTGGAGCATAGGGTATATTAATATCTAGGTTTTAGAACAACTTTGGAACGAAGAATCGAAGACGAAAATTCTTCCTAAAGTGGAAGTAGGTTCGGCCGATCCAGGGAGGGAGAGGGAGAGAATTTTTGCTCTTCTTGATTTTCTTGTAGAGTTGTGTGTGAGATATGAGACCTAGTCTCTTATTTATAGATATCTCTCATATCCTAATCCTTCTAGGTTTAGGATACTAATTCTCCTACATGGGCCATGGCCCTCTTTAATTAGAAGACTAAGTCTTCTAATTAATTCATGGCCCATATTAATTAATCTTTCAGGGCTTTATTTAATCTCCCAATTAAATAGCCCAATTAATTAAATCATCTCCCAATTAATTAATTAAACTCCAAGTCCAATTAATTAATTATTCCATTAATTAATTAAATCCTAATTAATTAATTTACTCATAAATTAAATTCCAATTTAATTTATAATCTTGATCCAATTCCAATTGGATCCAATTTCGTTCCACATGGGTCGACCCAGTCGACCCACCCATTTAATCGACCCAGTCGATTTTTGACTCAGTCGACCCAGTCGACTCGTTCGTTCTTATTTCCTCGCTTTCGCTTTATGTGTATTGTGTATGCCCCCGTAGGTTCACCACATAATTGGCCGTGGGTTATAATTAAATATTATTTAATTACTCGAGCAATTAATACTCTAAATTAATCGAACACTCTGTCGATTAATCATTCCAAAATTAACACCCCTGCTAATTTGGGAATTCTCCCACACTCCACGGTCGATGTCCAGTCACAAGCCCATTGAGCCCAATCACTGGTGAATTAATTCAGTGAACCTTTTATCATTTACAATTTCCATATACGACATAATCTCTCCATTTATCAATCTCCCAGTCGAGACTTAAGGGTATGGTCTTTCATCGGATTCCCTTTTCTTTTGTCTTGACCTTATGTATTCTGATCTCGAAATAAATTCTCTTTGACTTAATCTTTATGAGCTACTTACATAAAGTCGTCAGATACCTTGGCCAAGGATTTTACCAGAATTAATTTCTCACAGAAATTCATAGGAGAATTTCCCAACCTATCAAGTCGGGTCAATGGATCCTTTGTTGATGATATGAATCTGCATACGAGTTCCTCTATACCCAACATGAGTCCACAGAGACTTTCTGGCGATCCCCAGTCAGTCGGAACTCATATCAAAGTATAGACGTTCTCGCACCAGATAAACCCTATCATCTCAAGTTGTTAGGGATCGTTCCTCGTATACTGTTGCAAATTGGAATAACTTCAACCCCGATATGCGACTACCGCTTCCATGGTGAGTTATTTCCTAATTGGGGTATTCAGTGCGCTTGCCATCCCAGCAAGCCACCCACTTATGTGTGACGACTATCCCAGTCACGATCGTGTACCCCAGCGTCCTCCAGTTCATCGGAGTACACACAATAGTGAGAGTCTAACCGAATCCAACGATGTCCCATCTCGATTGGATTCTACGACTCTTGAATATGTTCTAGATCACGGCCTTGGAGATCAGTCCACGGGTTGTCCCATAGCCCTGTGATCTAAGGACTTCTATCCTTATGCGCAGATAATTATTACATAAGATAAAGATGACCATTTAAATAAAGTGCATTTATTAATCTAAATTGAATAGTTCCTCATTAATTACAATTAATGCTAGCCATACAGCTGGCTTGCAGGACACTATTTCTATCAATCTCCCACTTGTCCTAAAGCCAGTCTTTTATGTTCTTGAGTCCCATCTTTTGCAGATGTTTCTCAAATGCCTTTTGAGGCAGAGGCTTCGTTAGCGGGTCCACCGTATTATCTTCTGAGTCGACACGTTCCATCTTAATGTCTCATCTACCAATGATATCTCTTATCACGTGGTATCGTCTCTGTACGTGCTTGGATTTCTGATGAGATCTCGGCTCCTTTGCTTGCGCCATTGCCCCATTATTATCGCAGAAGATAGTAATAGGCTCAGCAATGCTAGGTATCACATCCAATTCCTGGATGAAGTTCCTCATCCAAACACCTTCCTTTGCTGCGTCACTTGCGGCAATGTATTCTGCTTCAGTGGTTGAATCCGCGGTTGATTCCTGCTTAGAGCTCTTCCAGCTAACCGCACCACCATTGAGGCAGAAAACGTATCCTGATGTCGACTTGAAGTCGTCTACATCACATTGGAAGCTCGAGTCTGTATAGCCTTCCAATTTCAATTCTCCTCCACCGTATACCAAGAACAACTCCTTAGTCCTTCTCAGGTACTTCAGAATTGCTTTTACGGCTATCCAGTGCTGCTCACCTGGATCAGACTGGTAGCGACTTGTTACGCTAAGAGCGTACGCTACGTCTGGTCTAGTACATAACATACCATACATTATGCTTCCTATCGCGGATGCATATGGTACTCGAGACATATTGCTTCTCTCTTCAGGTGTCTTTGGGGCCATAGACTTAGAGAGTGCAATCCCATGTCTTATTGGGAGCAATCCTCTCTTGGATTCTTCCATACTAAATCTTTTCAAGATTTTATCTATGTACTGGGATTGGGAGAGGCCCAACAGTCCTTTTGATCTATCTCGGTAGATCTTTATACCTAGTACAAATGATGCTTCTCCCATATCCTTCATTGAGAATTGTGTAGACAACCATGCTTTAGTTTCAGACAATGCTTTTACATTGTTTCCAATGAGAAGAATGTCGTCAACGTAAAGCACCAAAAATTCAACTGTACTCCCACTGATCTTCTTGTACACGCAAGGTTCGAACATGTTCTTGATGAATCCAAAAGTTTGGATTGTCTCATCAAAACGAATGTTCCAACTTCGGGAAGCTTGCTTCAGTCCATAAATGGACCTCTGGAGTTTGCACACCTTGTGTTCATCTCCTTTGGATGGATATCCTTTTGGTTGCTCCATGTAGATCTCCTTATCAATGTCCCCATTGAGAAAGGCAGTCTTTACATCCATCTGTCATATCTCGTAGTTATACCACGCAGCTATGGCCAGCAAGATCCGAATGGATTTGGGCATTGCGACGGGCGAGAAGGTCTCCTCAAAGTCGATACCTGGTCTTTGAGTGTATCCTTTTGCCACTAGTCGCGCCTTGTAGGTAATCACCTCTCCGTTCACTCCAAGCTTTCGCTTATAGATCCACTTGCAACCCACGGGAGCCACTCCCACTGGTGGATCTACCAAGGCCCAGACCTTGTTTGAGTCCATGGAGTCCAGTTCGGATTCCATGGCTTCGCGCCACTTTCCCGAGTCTATGTCTAGCATAGCCTCTTCGAAAGTCCTTGGGTCGGTTAGAGACTGTCCAGTCTCATGCAGCAGACCGTAGTACCTTTCGGGTTCTCTACGTTGTCTTTCTGACCTACGAAGTATCGGTGTACTTTCTGGTGCACTTTCATGCTCATGTTCTCCCACTGCCTGTGGTGACGGGTCAGCTCGATCGACCTCTAAGGCCTTTTCAGCTTCAGTGACCTCATCTAGTTCTACGTTATTTTCCTTCTTGTCCACCAAGAAATCCTTCTCTAAGAAGTGAGCGTTCCTTGAGACAAACGTTGTTTGTCTTGTAGGATCGTAGAACTCGTATCCTATTGAGTTTTCTGGATACCCCACGAATTTGCACAAAGTGGATTTAGTTTCCAATTTATCTCCCACTAGCTTTTTAACGTAAGCGGGAGATCCCCATATGCGCATGAATGCGTATGAGGGTGCCTTGCCAAACCATAGTTCGTATGGTGTCTTTTCTACGGATTTAGAAGGTACTATGTTTAGTATCTTCGTTGCCGTGAAGAGGGCATGTCCCCAAAAAGAAAGAGGAAGATCAGTGGCACTCATCATGGATCGAACCATGTCCATCAAGGTTCGATTCCTTCTCTCTTCTACTCCATTTAATTGGGGTGTTGCAGGAGGAGTCCACTGCGATAATATTCCATGCTTTACAAGATAATTTAGAAATTCGTTACTAAGAAATTCTCCACCTCGGTCAGAACGAAGAGCCTTTATCGTATGACCAAGTTGATTCTCTACTTCCATCTTAAATTCTTTGAATCGCTCAAAGGCTTCAGACTTGTGTTTCAACAAGAACACATATCCATAACGACTAAAGTCGTCAGTGAAAGTGATGAAGTAGTCATAGCCACCTCGGGCGCTTTTTTTCAGTGGTCCACATACGTCAGTATGTATCAAGTCCAATGTTTGCTTGGCTCGCTCAGGGTTTCCCTTAAACGGTAACTTAGCCATTTTACCCTTTAAACATGGTTCACATGTTGGCATTTCATCAATGCGATTGATTTCAATCGCGCCAGATGATGCTAACTTTTGAATCCTAGACTTAGATATATGTCCAAGTCGAGCGTGCCATAATTGGGCAGATATTTCATTATCTTGTTTCCTTTTGTTTTGTTGTACGTGCATGACTTGACTTAGGTGGTTTTGTGATCTAAAGTCAATAATTTAATGTACCAAAATGAAAAACGAAACAGGAGCTTTTATTAAAATCGACATTATTCAATAACATGAATAAAAAGGTTTTTCATTAAAAACTAGGTACATGAATGAAAGTTTCCTAATGACTTTATCAAACCACCTAAATCTACTTTTGCCTACGGCCTTGGTAGCAGCTCCAGCTCCATTGTCTTATTCAAGGATCCAATCCTCAGGCTCCAGTTTCCTTAATGCTCCCATCACCTACAAGGATGAGAACTCCAGTCAGTGTCTAACACCAAAAAATGCACAATTAATTGTAAAATTAACTTCAACAAGGAATATACCTGTTCGAACTCTCCATAGGTTCGAATTTAATCCTTTCTTTTGACCTTGTGCAGTAAGGAGCTCTGGTTTCCATTTGTCTTGGTTTTGAACGCCGCCCAGTCTTTTCACCAACCCTTGCTTTCTTTCCAAAAGAAGCTTCGTGTTCCTCGAGCATTTGTCGCAGGACATGCACAGTGATCTCTCGCCTCTGGAGATTCAAGTCCGCGATAAATCGGTCATATGATCTAGGAAGAGATTGTAGAATAATATCCACTCGGAAATCATTGTCCATCACGATACCCATATCATCGAGTTCAGATAGAAGTCGAATCATCTTGTGTACGTGGATTCCGACAGGAGTTTCCCTTCTCTTTCTTGCTTGCAAGAGTTCCCTCGTGATCGCGAATCTGCGACGACCATCTCTAATCCCATAAAGGAATTTGAGATTCGAGAGAATCTCTTTCGCGGATGCCATATGCTCATGTTGCAAACGCAGATCAAGTGACATATATTCCAACATGTATTCACGAGCTAAGCCATCATCCAGTTTCCACTTGGTGATGCTTTTACGGAGCTCATCAGGAACGTCATGTGAAATAGTGATGGGTGGTGGTATAGACAAAACATAGGATATGTTTTCAGCTTCAAATAATCCATTCAAATGATGCGTCCAGAAATGCAAGTTGGGTCCAGTTAAAATATTACGTTCAAGTGATGAGATGGACAAATCTCTAAGTGCTCTAAGCTCTTTTGACATCATATCTATAAAACGACGATAGAAGAAATAAATACGCGAAAGATTAATTTAAAATGCACAATTCACAAACATGGATTTTATTTGCAAATTACTCCCACTATTTTAATCAAAATCTTATGCCCCCACATAAGTTTCGGGAATTTAAAATATCCTAGCGGGCTTAAGGCCCAAATGCAATCTCCTAGTACCCACGACTCGTTGGCCATACTATTTGATCCACTTGGTGGTCGATTGCGTCGACGGTTAACTATCGCAGCTAACCCTTAAGTTCATTTAGCCTCGTTTTTCGATATGGACCCACGACTCGTGAGACATCCATACTTACTAGCGTTAAATCATGTCCAATACTCGTGGAGAGAAATAGTTCAATCTTAGACGCCCCACGACTCGTGAGACAGCGCCTAAAACCTTGCTATCCTCTCCCTTGGCACTAAACTCGTGCATCGAGGCAATAGACATATCATCTTCCTACAGCTCGACCCACGACTCGTGAGACATCGAGATATATTCGTACAATATGCCTAAGACCTAGTAATTGGATAGGCTCGGACCATAGACTCCATTCATATGCGCCCATTATTCGATTTAATATTCTAATTGAATTTTAAGTTCAATTGGAGGTTTCTAAATGTGCGAGGTCTCATCAGATTATGCTTATCTTGTTTACGTTTTCTATCCTAAGCATGCATCTCATATATCAAAGAATAATTTGCGAAAAAGTAAACATTCATCACCTAGCAAGATATGATTGGTCGATTGCCCATCCTATGCGATCCATCACGAGCCACGTGATGAATCAATTGATCAGTCTAGGGTGAAAATTAAATGTCCTAACTATTACAATTTTCAAACCCATACATCATGGGCCTTCTTGTAATATCCAGTTTGATTGGGCCTCCATGTAATGAATTGGGCCTCCATGTCCTCCAAGGTAATGGACCTCCATGCGGATCTCCAAGTCTTCATGAGGTCTTCTTGGCTCCAAGCCTAATTTAAATCTAACTTATAAAAATAAATGGCCCTATTCTATTACATTCGTTTGCGCAAGCAAGGGCACCAATCAGGCCCATTTAATTACAACCCAAAAATAAATAAACCAAAAACAACACAGGGCTTAAGGGCAAAATCGACCAATCCACATATTCACTCAAGAACATGCATAAATTTACATAAGGGCAAAAATGTAAATTTACCGGCTCCTTTAATTTTAATTCATAAAATTTATCCAAGTTAATTAATTTTGAATTAACAATTAACCTCTAAGATTAATTAGCTCTTACTTGAGCTCCAAGTAATCTACAAATCCTATCTTGATTAAGATTGGTTAATTAAGGTAATCTAAATCTCTAAGATTCTTACCTTATCCAAAACTCTAAGTTTCCCAATATTCCCAAATCTCCAAGATTCTCAAGATTATCCTATTTTGTTTAGATTAGTTTAATTAAGGTAGTGTTCAAATCTAACAAGATAACTACCTTATCCCAAAACTCCAAGTTTCCTAATCTTCCCAAAATTCTAAATTTCCAGAATTTTCAAAATAGGCAGAATTAGAGTCCAACCAAAATTTGATCAGTCGAAACCAATCAGGAGCTGCCACGTGGATAACCCACGCGCGACCCCGCAGGAGCGCGTGAGCTGCCACGGGCAGCAGCCGCGGCGCGTGACAGCGCGCGGCAGCCTGCTGCCGCGCACAGCGGCGCGCGAACAGCAGCCCTTGAGCTGCTGCCGTGCGCAGCGTGCGCGGACAGCGTGCTGTCCGCACGCTGCCGCATGCCGCGGCTTGCGGTGGTCGCCCAGCCGCGGTGCGCTGCCGCGCACCGCCGCGTGCCACCGCAGGGTTGGGTCTAAATTTTTTTTTTTTGTTTTGATTACTTTTATGATTTAATTAAAAACAGTCCCAATTAAATCACAATCCAAAATTAAAAATAACATGATAAAAATACGAATCTAAAATTACCCATTAACTCCAAGTTAAACAAAAAACGTCCTATAACATGCAAAGTTAAAGAACTAGCCACATAAATCAAACATATGATTTAATAAACACAGAATTTGCAAATTCATATATATACAAAGCCTAGAGTTGGCTCTGATACCACTGTTGGGATTCGGTAAGAAAAACAGCCCTAGGCACAGCGGAATATAAAAACTTTTAGGGCCTCTTAAAGAATCTTGCCAGGATACTCTCTAGTTGTATATATATGAATATAAATAAATGACAGTATAAGTTTTCTCGTTTATACCTGTCTCCTTGCAAATCCTTGGCTAGCAAGACGAGCTCTGAATTCTGCCCCGGTAAGATCGACCCACACCTTTGATTAGCGCCCCACGTGTTGCGCCTCTACGAGTTGATACACCACAATATCACGAAAATTAATATATCCTAATCAACTGGAGCATAGGGTATATTAATATCTAGGTTTTAGAACAAGTTTGGAACGAAGAATCGAAGACGAAAATTCTTCCTAAAGTGGAAGTAGGTTCGGCCGATCCAGGGAGGGAGAGGGAGAGAATTTTTGCTCTTCTTGATTTTCTTGTAGAGTTGTGTGTGAGATATGAGACCTAGTCTCTTATTTATAGATATCTCTCATATCCTAATCCTTCTAGGTTTAGGATACTAATTCTCCTACATGGGCCATGGCCCTCTTTAATTAGAAGACTAAGTCTTCTAATTAATTCATGGCCCATATTAATTAATCTTTCAGGGCTTTATTTAATCTCCCAATTAAATAGCCCAATTAATTAAATCATCTCCCAATTAATTAATTAAACTCCAAGTCCAATTAATTAATTATTCCATTAATTAATTAAATCCTAATTAATTAATTTACTCATAAATTAAATTCCAATTTAATTTATAATCTTGATCCAATTCCAATTGGATCCAATTTCGTTCCACATGGGTCGACCCAGTCGACCCACCCATTTAATCGACCTAGTCGATTTTTGACTCAGTCGACCCAGTCGACTCGTTCGTTCTTATTTCCTCGCTTTCGCTTCATGTGTATTGTGTATGCCCCCGTAGGTTCACCACATAATTGGCCGTGGGTTATAATTAAATATTATTTAATTACTCGAGCAATTAATACTCTAAATTAATCGAACACTCTGTCGATTAATCATTCCAAAATTAACACCCCTGCTAATTTGGGAATTCTCCCACACTCCACGGTCGATGTCCAGTCACAAGCCCATGGAGCCCAATCACTGGTGAATTAATTCAGTGAACCTTTTATCATTTACAATTTCCATATACGACATAATCTCTCCATTTATCAATCTCCCAGTCGAGACTTAAGGGTATGGTCTTTCATCGGATTCCCTTTTCTTTTGTCTTGACCTTATGTATTCTGATCTCGAAATAAATTCTCTTTGACTTAATCTTTATGAGCTACTTACATAAAGTCGTCAGATACCTTGGCCAAGGATTTTACCAGAATTAATTTCTCACAGAAATTCATGGGAGAATTTCCCAACCTATCAAGTCGGGTCAATGGATCCTTTGTTGATGATATGAATCTGCATACGAGTTCCTCTATACCCAACATGAGTCCACAGAGACTTTCTGGCGATCCCCAGTCAGTCGGAACTCATATCAAAGTATAGACGTTCTCGCACCAGATAAACCCTATCATCTCAAGTTGTTAGGGATCGTTCCTCGTATACTGTTGCAAATTGGAATAACTTCAACCCCGATATGCGACTACCGCTTCCATGGTGAGTTATTTCCTAATTGGGGTATTCAGTGCGCTTGCCATCCCAACAAGCCACCCACTTATGTGTGTCGACTATCCCAGTCACGCTCGTGGACCCCAGCGTCCTCCAGTTCATCGGAGTACACACAATAGTGAGAGTCTAACCGAATCCAACGATGTCCCATCTCGATTGGATTCTACGACTCTTGAATATGTTCTAGATCACGGCCTTGGAGATCAGTCCACGGGTTGTCCCATAGCCCTGTGATCTAAGGACTTCTATCCTTATGCGCAGATAATTATTACATAAGATAAAGATGACCATTTAAATAAAGTGCATTTATTAATCTAAATTGAATAGTTCCTCATTAATTACAATTAATGCTAGCCATACAGCTGGCTTGCAGGACACTATTTCTATCAAAACTTACATTGACCTTTTTTGGCCTGAAATTGATAGCTTTTCTTCCATTGTGCACAGCTGGTTGTTGAGAGCTTTTAATGTAGAGATGGTGAGAGCTTTTAATGTAGAAATGGTGATAAATTTCAGCAGAAATAAATGAGCATTTGTTGAGGAGGGCTTTTATTTTTATTGTTTGTTCGGGCGTTTGTTGAATAAAAGAGACTAGGGGCTACTATAATTTTGATATGATCATATCTAGTTGCCCGCCAATTTTTTTAATTGATGTAATAGTCATTTCGCATTAAATGCACAATTGGGCAATACTGTTCAATGACCGCTGTGTATTGGTATGGATTTGGTAGAAATCATTCTCATTAGTTTGTGTAATTGACGGACTCATTTCACATAATTTTAATGTGTTATACAATTTTTTTGATATGGGGGATCAGTTTTTAATGTGTTCCTTTTATTATACAATTTTAGTGTGTTACTTTTACTTCATTTATATAGTTCATTTATATAGAATGTACAACTGAACTTGTTTATAAATAAAAATATTAATATATTCCATTTATGGGGGATCAGATTAAACATAAATTGGTGATTTTTCGTAAACAATTAGATTCATTGGTCAAATAAGACATAAATTGATGATTTACGGCGTTAATTAAAAAAATCTTGAGATTGAAGATGATGATGACAATAAACCAACGTATTTTGGCGAGGTAACACAATAAAAGGGTCAATTTTGGAATGTTACCATTTTAGATAGTCAAAATAAATTTTGCCTCCTAAAATGGATGTAATTTGGATTTAAGAGGGACCAATGTGTTAAAATACAATTATAAAATGGACGATTCTGCTACGAAAAAGTTAAGACAAACGAATGTGTTACATTACAATGTTCATGAGGGACTAATGTGGTACACTATATTTAAAAAAAAAGGACGCATATGATACGAAATCTTTTTAAGATGTTCGAAAGTGATAAATTCAAATCATAAAAGGGAAGAAAAGTGTGATTCCCCCTTTTTTAAACATAGGTTTTTATCAATTGAAAAATCATCCTAGTGCATATTATGTCGTTTCAATTAATAGAGTTCAATTTGGTAAATGTTTATTACTCATAAAACTAAAGCCCAGACGTTTTTTCGATATAATATTTCATACATTGAAAAAGTAAAAAAACATTTGAGATAGTTGTGCAATAAATGGGTTACACAAGATTAGAGTTTGTCATTAACATGGTTACACAATACCCAGCTCAAACTTGGTTTTCTTTATATGGAAGGCAAAATTGCAAATAACGTCCATTGGACCAATATTATAATGCAGTATTCATTACTCCTCCGAATTTTGATAATCACGATAATTTTTTTTAAAATTGGATTACTATGTACCGATCGGTCATTATTTTGATGAAACTCTGTATTAGATGGTTATGGAACACTAAGTCCTTCGAATTTTGATAATCATGACAATTTTTTTTAAAAATGGATTACTATGTACCGATCGGTCATTATATCGATCAAACTCTGTATTAGATTGTTATGGAACACTAACTCCTCCGAATTTTGATAATCACGAAATTTTTTTTTAAAATTGGATTACTATGTACCGATCGGTCATTATTTCGATTCAAATCTGTATTAGATTGTTATGAAATACTAAGTCCTCCGAATTTTGATAATCACGACAATTTTTTTTAAAATTGGATTACTACGTACCGATCGGTCATTATATCGATCAAACTCTGTATTAGATGGTTATAGAACACTAACTCCTCCGAATTTTGATAATCACGACAATTTTTTTTAAGATTGGATTACTATGTACCGATCGGTCATTATTTCGATCCAAATCTGTATTAGATTGTTATGGAACACTAAGTCCTCCGAATTTTGATAATCACGACAATTTTTTTTAAGATTGGATTACTATGTACCGATCGGTCATTATATCGATCAAACTCTGTATTAGATTGTTATGGAACACTAACTCCTCCGAATTTTGATAATCACGACAAATTTTTTTAAAATTGGATTACTATGTACCGATCGGTCATTATTTCGATCCAAATCTGTATTAGATTGTTATGGAACACTAAGTCCTCCGAATTTTGATAATCACGATTTTTTTTTTAAATTGAATTACTATGTACCGATCGGTCATTATATCGATCAAACTCTGTATTAGATTGTTACGGAACACTAACTCCTCCGAATTTTGATAATCACGACAATTTTTTTTTTAAAATTGGATTACTATGTACCGATCGGTCATTATTTTGATGAAACTCTGTATTAGATGGTTATGGAACACTAAGTCCTTCGAATTTTGATAATCATGACAAATTTTTTTTAAAATTGGATTACTATGTACCGATCGGTCATTATATTGATCAAACTCTGTATTAGATTGTTATGGAACACTAACTCCTCCGAATTTTGATAATCACGACAATTTTTTTTTAAATTGGATTACTATGTACCGATCGGTCATTATTTCGATCCAAATCTGTATTAGATTGTTATGGAACACTAATCCTCCGAATTTTGATAATCACGACAATTTTTAAAAAAATTAGATTACTATGTACCAATCGGTTATTATTTCGATCAAATATGTATTATACGAATATTTCGATAAAAATTTATTAAGAATTTCTTAATGCATATAAAGTTAATTTTTTTAACACCAAATACGAATTTCTTTTCTTAAATCCTGTTAATTTTTTTAAGATAAAAAATAGTCACTTTATATTCGTATTATATTCTAAGATTATAAATATTTTATATTGTTGTGTTTTATATAAATTTTTTCATTCTAGATATTATTGAAATGTTAATTATTTGGGTTAGGAACTATTTATTATGACCGATCAGCTTTTTAATCAATTTATTTTGCCATGTGAACAACCAATAAGTCTTGATGATGTGACATAAAGCTGATCAGCAGTGCAACTGTGCAGGACTGGTCCAAGTCTGCTTCCGATTTTTACGCAATATGACCGATGATCATTTGGTTCTTTATTTTTAGATTTTTCCTTTAATGTTTTATGTCACCCCAACCCATTGTTAATTTATATCATTTGGCACAATATTAATGACCGAGTTAGTAAAGAACCGTATCCGATAATTTTAAGTAAAAGTGGAATGTATATATATAGAAGATAAAATTTTCACAACGTCCCTCATTAATAATATTTCATAAAAATTTAAGAATATAGTACTTTATAATTTGTGATTGTAATTTGTTTAAACCAATATGTTCATTCTACAAATATGAATATATTAAAACAAATACGAACCTTATCCGACCAGAATCTGACCCATTTTGTTCCCTAATTGACGTGATTTGACAACCCAATTTTTTATTTCGTCAGGACCATCAAATACACAAATTTTTTTATTTCTACATGGACTTATATATTGGACCAACAACTATTTTGTATCTTATAAATATTGGATGATTTCATAGGAATGCTACCTAAATATTGCATTTGAGCTACCTGTTCTCTATTCCTAGTAACCATCCAGAGGCAAACAAGCATTTACACTTTTGTTCTCCTCTCCCACATGGTATTCAACATTTTATTGTTTTGTCTATTTTATTTAACAAATTTTTAATATTATGAGATTTTATTCATCTCCGATTAATATTATGTTGTAACTTGAATTATAGGCAAAACATTATGTGGTATTTGTTGGCCGTAATTCGGGGATATACGACGAGTGGGCAAACGCTCATGAACAAGTACGAGGGTATAGTCATGCGTGTTACAAGTCATTCCCGAGTTTTGAAGACGCAAACAGGGCATATGTAGCGTATCTGTCACACAACTCGACTTGTACTATTAGTTCTGCTTCATCATCGACAACACACCAAAACGAATCAACTAGCAATGAATTTGAATCCCTCCACCGAGAGATCGAAATGCTACGATTGGAAAGAGATCGCGTACCATTTGAGCAGGATGAGGCTATAAATTTGAACAAGAATATGACTGATTTGTTCAAAATATTGGGAAATTTAAAATTGAACGAAGGAAACTCTAAAAAATGATGTCTTTCTCCTTATGATCTTTAAGTTTGTAACTTGATGATATTAGTGATGTTTAATGTATGATTATTTTATTTTGCTTGATCGAGATTTCGAAATTTATTTTCTAGTTGATTGGTTTTGGTACAAACTAAATAATATTCCTGCAGGTTTTGAATATTATATTAATTTAGGTAGTTTAATTGTAATTAACCGAAAGTGAAACCAAAAATTGTCCATTTAATAATAGAATTGGGTGTTATGTGCCAATATGTCTATTATATTTTATTTGTTGTATCTATATATATCTTCATAGTTAATACATACGTGCCAATTGCCATAAGGCCCATAACTCCACCTCCACTAAATCCACAATATATAGTCACTGCCATATTGCCTCTCAATATTTTTGTTCAACATTGTAGCTGTGAACTTTATATTATTGCACCCTCAATAATATTATCTAGTTATGTCACAACAGATTGGTGGATCATCTAACAAAAAACCAGGTGATATTTATGGTTGTTGCGTCGATTGTCATGTGGACCTCGACAACGGTAATAATCGGACATATCCGTGTTTCCGATGTACGTATGCTACAAAGCTTAAGACTCAATTCAACAATTTGATCGACAAGCTTGTGTGTGAGTATTCCAACGGTGAATTTCAGAGGTACATCAATTCCTTCCCATCGAATATGTACATTTTTGAAAAATTTGAGATAGTTGTGCAATTTTTGCAAGTTTCGTACAAAGCTGGTGTTCAACCGAAAAATCCGTAAGTTGAGAACAACTTTTATTAATGAATCTTTCACAATTGGATATAAGTCCGTAATTTATTTATTTTGACATAAATATTAATTTCTTGAATTAAAATGCAGTCCGGTTCCTTGTTGGGGATTATCTGTTACGGGTCCAGTGGAAATTAGGTATTCTTATATTAAATCATCTATGCTTATTAAGTATGTTATGTTAATTATATAAATTTGTTGCATGTGTAAAAATAGCTCGTTGTTGAAGCAAGGTGAAGAGAATGGAGAGATGTGTCGTATCTGGAATTTCATAGACTTAATTAGAAAACGAATGATTTATTGCTTACTGAAGAATTTGAGGGAATGACCATTGCGAAATTACACAAGATTGCGTCAATGGATTTATTGGATCAAATGAAGGATGATATTTTGAAGTTGAAGGAAGAACTTGATTTTTTTTAGAAGGAGTTAGTTGGTGTTTTTGATTTTTATTATTATTAATGTATCGAATTATGAATTTCTTGTACTGTCCTATTCTTATCTTGAATTATGATGGGGTTTAGTCCATCATATTATATATTTTATTTAAGTCATTTAATGAACTATGTTTATCTTAATTACGTGCTCAGTTGAAGTTTGGACAAATGACTATATATAAAATATGGGAATTTTATAAACTTGTTCCAAGTTTATCTTCAATGTTCGGACAAAAAAATTCCGTATTAAAAATTGAACTTGAAATGACATAAAGGCAAAAGGGGCAAAAGCCAAGGCATGCAGCCTGCAATTCATTTTTTCAGACGCATGCAACCCATGCAGGTCTAAGAGTTTTGCTTTGCTCCTATACCCGGTGGTCATTAACTCATTATTTGACAACGTATATATTGTTATAAAAAAATTCAGTATGTCTTTTATCCATATCAATCCAATAAATAATCTTATGTATCTTTTTATCCTATATATTCCTGATTTATTTTAAATTATACTCCCTGAGATTAGTAATAAGAATTTTGTTCTTCTAAATTAATTATATTTACTAACTGATGCTTACGTGTTAAAATGCATACATAATTTTTATATTTCATATAATAATTTTATATTTTATATGAAACTATCTATTTAAATTAACACAATATACATTAATTTTTATAAAATACTATAATTTTTATTTTAGAAAAATGGTTAAAAAAAGAAAATATTATAGACTTACTAAACAAAATATATGTAATAGTCTTGTATGCATACTCCATATTTACAAAACACAAACCCATTTTTTTGAATTGACACTCTATTGAGCAGTAATTTTTCCTTCAATTTATTTGATAAAATGCTTTTATTCTATCCTTTATTTTTTAAGTATATACAAATTTCATATAAGTATCTTTTATTTGGTTAACAAAAAATTCATATATAGATGAAATGCAATACAAGTATCTCCGAACGGAGGAGTAAACGTTAGGGGTGTAGGGGTTAGGGGTTAGGGTTTAGGGTTTAGGGTTTAAGTCCCTCGTAAATCGATTCGCCAATTACATACCTAAATCGATTGAACAATTACATACCTTTTACGTTGTTCTGGAACACTAAGTCCTCCGTAAGTTCAAGAAACCGACAAATTTCGAGAAAAAAAATATAAAATAAAATTGATCCTTATAATCTGCGGTCAAACTCTCGATTAGATTGTTATGGAACACTAAGTCCTCCGTAAGTTCAAGAAACCGGCAAATTTCGAGAAAAAAATATAAAATAAAATTGATCCTTATAATCTGCGGTCAAACTCTCGATTAGATTGACAATCTAAATATGACTTATACCGACAATGCTAAATTTAGATTTCTACAAATTATGATTTTTCAGTAATATAGAGATCCTTCATTCTTGCACCCCAGTTCTGTATAGTCCTTAAGTAATATAATCGTTTATAAAAACACACATGAAAAAAATAAGTATAAATTTAACATGTATTATAACAATTATTTAAGTAAGCCGAAATTTTTGGAAGAATAAATTTACAATAATTTAAGTCGTTTACTTAATTTTTAGTATTACTTAGGAGTATTTCATATCACCATATCAACTTGGAAATTTATCCTTAAAATTTGAAATCTATTAACTACACCCAGTTGCACCCCTTAACCGCCCTACGTCCATTTGCATTTCACGATTGTAGACATTAAAATAGTCCATTTATCTGCATATACCCACTAACTCTCTCCGTCGTTTGGGTTCCCGTCACCATTCTTTGCCTATCCAAGCTTTGAATCCACTGACCCGAATAATATTTAGAGTTAGACATTTCAAAAATCAAGTTCCTTTGCCTACTTTGGGGATATTACGTTTGAAGTTCAAGCAAAGATATGGAAGGGATTCGGTTTTTTCATGCCATTACAGAGGAGTTCACCGACGAAATTGTAAGTACTTTTAATTTCTTGTGTATGTGAAGAAGACGGGTGGAGTAAATAAACTTAATTTCTTGTGTATTTTGTTGGGTTATTAGTTTTTATGGTTTATTTGATTTATCATTTCGTCTATAGGATTTTGATATAGGTGATGTTTTACTTGATATATGGTTATGAAAAAATAAGCAACAATATTCATGTTTAGGATAATGATATATGGCATGATTAGGACAATGGGGAGGAATATGGATTTGTGCGTATTCGATTGTTCATGCCACTATCATGTTTTGACAAGTTCGTTTCATGCTTTGTAGGAACTCCATTTTGTTTTTGTTATAAGGCCAGAACTAGTTGATAAGAGGATTGGGATTTTATCCATTCGAAGCCAAACATATGGCATAAAAATTGCTCGAAAAAATGGTCAAAGGTACATGATTTTGTTAAATGCGCGTGCATTAGTTCAACAATTTGGAGTTGAGACTGGGGATGTGATATTCTTTGAATATCTTGGCAATAAAAACTTCGTGGCTTGCATATGTTCAGGCCAATACTATGTTGAGAAATTCGGGTCTAATGTTAACCGAAGCCCCTTCAAGTTTTTCAGAATGGCCGGATGATCTTGTGAACCCTGCTTGGTATATATGGTTAACTATTTTGGACAATTTATTAAAGGTGGATGTTTTATCAGTTGTTCTTAATGATTGTCTGTTTCGATGCAGGTATTTGCCAAGTTATTTTCCTCATATCCTACTATGGACCCCTCGGGGTGTTTTGCAACTGTTAGAACCCGGTTGGGTGCTTGAAAAATCTGGTGTGTTAGAGATAATCAAGGTGTAATATTTGTAGGACGATGTTGGGACTCTTTTTATAAAGCACATGAGCTATATGATTGCCATGTGATTTAGTTTGAATACTATGATGACTTGAAGTATGATGCGACAATTTTTTGGGTTGATGGGTGTGAATTTGAACTCATACGAGGAAAAAGACCTAATGCAGGTGCTATCTACTGTATTCCTATATTTATATTCTAATTCGTACCATATTTGGGAAATACTTGTTAACATATTCATTGGTTGTTATGATATGACAGTTATTGACGTAGATGAAAAAAATTTGTGCTGCCCCTGTGCTCCAGTTGATCGAGCAATTACAATCGATTTGACAAACGATGACGATGAAGAGGAGGAGGAAGAGGAGGAAGATGAGGAAGAGGAAGAAGACAGTTATGAGGAAGAGGATGAGGATGAAGATACGGACGATGGATCGGATGTTGATGGCTGGAGAATGCTTGAAGAAATTTACAACCAATTCAAGTTCCCACCCATTGTTACATTCCGGCCTACACTGCAGGGAATCAACATTCCAAATGACTCGAACAAGAGCATGTCTCGATTGGTATTTATCAGTTTATATTGTTCAATATATTATTATAGGAATTCATAAAAGTATCTTTATCCCTATGATAGCATTATATTGTTGATGTTGCAGTATTTAGATAAAGAAATTTGGAAGCCACATGGCCTAGCTAAGTACAATGTTGCACGGTTGATGACTCCTATGCATGGCACCCGGTTCTGGGAGGTGAAATTGCAAGTCTATAAAGGTAAAAGTTTAAGTGTGACAAAAAATCCTCGAATTGCGTTGGGTAAAGGCTGGAGGAATTTTTGTGTTGATAACAACTTGAAAGAAGGTGACAACATTGACATGTACTTTGTGGAATTGAAACGGCAGGGGATGGAAGTTGATGTCCTGCACATTCTGGTGAATTTGAATGGGGGGAATTGATTTTATGATCTTAGGCTGACAATATGTTTTATATTATATGAATGTTCTACTAATGTTGGTAACTTTAATATGGATACTTTGTTTTCATGCACACTGGCATGACTTGGATTATGTGTGAATGTAATTACTTTGTTTGGGATGGAAATGATATTAACTAAGTTATTTTGGCTGTTAGTATTATGTGGTAGAAGTCATTTTAGTAATTATCTCTTATAATAGTTAAAACACAATATTAGTCTTTAATTTTAGTAAACTGGATATTTGGGATAGTTTTTCTCAGTTAAATATTGAAATGTGGGAGCAATAATTGGTACCATTTCCAATAGACAATGTATAACTCAAACAAGTGTATAGAGTTCTATCCCACATCGAAATAATGCATTGTTCCAACTCATCTTAAATATAGTAATGTAACTTCAATTAAATGTGATGCTTGTTTATTCAACGTGAAATATTGTGAGATAGTGTTCAATAATTCACGCTGAAAAAGCAAGCATCTTCATTTTAATTGTTGAAATTTTTTTTACTATTGCAAAATCCATATTTATAGTTGTTGGGAAGAATAGGGAAGGACAATTCACAAAAGCATATAAAGTTAATTTTCAATAAAAATATCTTATCGATAAAAATAATCATCATAAAGTTAATATTTTCTAACTCAAATTTTAGACGATTCCTTATAAAGTTCATAAAAATTACAATAAATAATTTAATTAATATATTTCACTAAGTTGATAATATCATGACAGGGTATATACTAATATTTAAAAGTTTAACCGAATACTGTAACAAAGGGAGCAAAATAAATAGGACGGAGGAAGTAATATATTTTTATGTCTTTAGGTAAATAGAAGCCAACAATTGCTAGATAAAAAATTGAAGAAAACATCATCCCTTTTTAAATAACCGTATAATGATGAAACCATTAAATAACCATTCATCTCATAAAATTGATTGATTAGTATAAATTATTTTTTTCTTTCTAAATTCTTCAATAAAGATGTGTTGATGATATTAACAAACACAAGAGTTTATTACGACAAGAATATGTATACAATTTTTAGCAAACTATTTTCAAACATTTTGAAGCACCAAGTTTGTCTAAATTTTAGATTTTATCAATCCGCCATAAAAAAAATAAAGAATAAAAACTTATAAAATTAATCTATTTTAATAATGGAGACTTTAGAAATTTAAAGTTTCCTTTTTTTTTTTGAAACAAGAAGAGAGCATAATTGAATTTTGTGGAAAGGAAGAGGACAAAATTGTCAAGTGCAACTTCGAATTAATTGCAAAACTGCCCCCGCTTAAAAAAATACCTCCAACCTTCATGTCCTCCTGTGCAAAAGGGGACGGATGTGACAACACATCAATTTCTTCCCTTCCCGTACTATGCAAGACGCAGCCGCTGCCAGGGATAACTTTGGGTTGAGTGTGTCGAATGCCTTTTAATTTAATGTCCATTAGATTCAAAATCAAGTTTATTATACTTTGGTCACAAAATGTGGTATTTACTGCCACTATATTACGGAATCAATTTTATTATACTTTGGTCACAAAATGGAGTATTTATTTGGAACACAATATTCATCATCCCTTCATATAGTCATTTAATTAGTGGATAAAATTTTAAACTGATAATTATTAGAAAATTTTAAATTATTCTAAAATGTTAAGTAACCGTAAGTCCATCGTAAATCGATAATTATTTGAAAATTTTAAATTTTGGTCACAATTATATCCGAACATTCGAATAAACGTTCTGGTAACCGTAAGTCCATCGTAAAGCGATATTTAATCGAAAATTTTAAAATTTGTGTCATGAAATACACGTGTTACTGTTTCTTGCATTTTCTTTTTCTAATTTTAAATATGTATATTATATTCCAGAAAAAATGAAATGTTCTGCATAACGTATTACTTTTATGTTATGTTGTAATATAATAATAATAATTTCTGTTGTAATTATATTTACTATTTAACATCATATTTATGTTATGCTCCTATTCGTAGAGTGCAAAGTGAAATTATGCAATTTTTTTTATGGTTAACCAAAAGATACTGGGTGTTTTTGTATTTTGTTGGTATAAATCCCTAAATCAGAACATCCTTCCACAAACACAAACACAACCCTTTACCTTTTCCAAGTCCTCTCTCCTTCGAAGATTGGGATTTATCAGAAGCTCTTATTTGCACAAAAAAAAACCATGATCATATATATGCCCAGAAATATGCTGTTTTAAAAAAAATCATAAATAGAATATCAGTGTAATCGATAATCATAAATAAAAAAATCCCAACCATCACAAACCTATTGATCCTTGTCAATCCCTCATCATGACTACCAATGTTGGACACGCCGGTTCATGTGATGGAGGTTTGCATATATATTCGGCCACAATATTAAGTGAGATATATGATTACATAAAAAAAATTATCTTTCAACCATAAGCAAGAGAGGAACAAGAGAGAGGAGGAACCCGACACAAGAGCCATAACCAAGCATAATTAAGGAGAGAGGAGGAACCCGAAATAGGTAAAACTTCCTTCTCTGAACCCTTTCTTTAATTTTGGTCTTTATTCCATATAATATACACTGTGTGAATTTGGGAAATACCTTTAACTTGGTCATAGGTTGTGAATTGGGGAAATCAATACTAGTTGTTGGTCCCAAGTGGTCAGAAGAGGTTTAGAGGGGGGGGGGGGGTGAATAAACCTCTTTAAAATTTTCTCACAATTTTAACTTTGAAACTTTTCTTCAACTGAACAGACTAAGCTGATCAGAATAGTAAGTTACAACTCTGTTCGCGAACAAATCTTTGAACAGGTTTGTTGACCACTCGTCTGATAGTTACTTAGCTGATTTTGCTAAAATCAGTTTTAATACTTAGAGTACTTGCAGCGGATTTGCAAAGTGTTTTTCACAAGTAATCTTAGTAGTTTGAAAAATGTTTCCCCAGTTTTATAAACTCCTTTAAATTCTTTTTCAAACAGTTAACTTAATGTGTTTTGTGCAAACTGAAAATATGCAGGTAAAATGCAAATAAAAACACAAACAATTTTTATAGTGGTTATATGGATTTAAATATCCTTTAGTCCACTCTTCCAAGTCACAAAGATCTTGGGTTATACTAAAAACACACAGCAATCAATATACTCTGCTTACGCCTTACAACAAATGAACAGGCCGTAAGTTCGCAGTAAGAAATCACAAAGAGATCCTACTTCTCTGAAGTAATATCACTCACTTAGACGGATATCTACTTCTCACAACACTCTTGATTACAAAATCACTCAGAAGATGTATTTTTCCTTTATCTTCAACTTTGCTTTTGTCAACAAATGACTCAGCTGATGAGTGAGCTGTTCTTGAGACTTAAAAGAATTCTGCTTCAGAAATTTCTCTCAGAAAGTGTGTTGCTTATTTCTTCTTCGTCTCTTTCAGCTATTTATACTTGAGGATTGAAAAGTGTCCGTTGAAGAGAGACAGGATTCAAATTCCTCGAGTACTGGTCCTTAAAATCCGCGAACGGCTCTTTTGCAGTCTGACCGTACTATGAACAGTACTATTCTGCAGGCAGCATTAAATGCAACATTAAATGCACCCAGCTGATGCGAAGCATTTCTTCAATCATTTGTCTTTAATAGCCTTGTACTTCAGCATTTATTACTCCAAGGGGCATTTATTACCGTTGGGAACACTTCATGATCTTCTTCATTTGGCTGACGAAAGTACAAGTCTGATGGCGAACTCGGCTGATCTCAAACTTGAACAAATCTGATTTGAGTCGGCTGATCTTCATCAGTCTGATAACTTTACTTCAGCAGATCAGAAGTCTTGGACCTTGAAACTTTGACTCTTCTGATATCTTCTTGTACTTAGTCAAAATTCCTTGATAAGTTTATCAGCTAAGCTACTCCATACTTAGCCACAGATGAAGTTTTGGAATTCATCAAAACCTCCCTTATCAAATTTCTTTTAGTACCTTCATCTTCATCCTTATCCAACAATTTCCCCCTTTTTGATGATGACAAAACTTCAGCTAAGTACCTGTTGAATACCTAAGCTAAAGAATGTAATCCTCAAAAATTTTCTGAGGTAGAAAATAATATGTTGGAATGAACTTGTCTTTATATTGATATTTGAAAAACATTACAGTGCAAGTTCATCAGATGAGATTTCTGAAGATATTGATAAAGTAAACTGATTACAATGATTTTACAATTCTAACTATCAGCTTCTTCATCTGATCCTTCAGGCACTTCTTCATACTCATAAGATGACTCTTCGTCATCTTCTTCTTCTTCATCAGCTTCATCTTCCAAGATTGCTTTGGCAGCTTCCATCTTTTCTTTAAGTTTTTGTTCCTCCAAAGTTTCCATGGCTTTCCTGGCAGATTCTGTATTTTTGTACTTGGTCAGAGGCTCTGATTTATCAGCAGCAGAGTCTTTGGATTCAACCATTACTTCATCAGTTTTGGCCTTTTCCTTGGTCTCTTCTTCAGTTTTATCTTTGCCTTGAACCTTTCCAAGTTCTTCTTCAGTCTTGTCAGCTGTGTCTTCAGTCTTCTTGTCTTCAATAGTTGCAGCAGCAGTTTCCTTAGCTGGTTCTTCCCTTTTATCTTCCCCCTTTTTGTCATCATCAACTTTGATGACATCAGAAGGTGCAACAGCAGGGTTGAGGGCAACTGTTGGAATCTTCACTCCAGCACAAAGAGCTTTCAGATTCTGATTGACAACATCATGACTAGCTGTAAGATGATGAATATCAGTGCTGATGACGTCAGTCTTATCATTAAAGTAGTCAATATTAAGGTTTATAGTTGCAATTTCATTCTGGATTTCCTGTGAAGCCTTTGCTACTTCTTGCAACATCCCTAAGTTGATTTCCTTCTCTTCATTACTGACTTGAATGAAGGTTTTAGTTAAGTCTGCTATCTTGTGCTCAGCTGTTTGTAAAGCAGTATGAAGGTGGTTGACATCACCCTTCACATCTTCAACATTTTTGTTCAGATCTCTTAGACTGTGCACTAATTGCAGAGAATTATCTTGAGGAATTGGAATACTGTTGATTTCTCTTTTGAGGATCTCTGCTATTGATCCTTGAACAGTTTCCAGCTGAAGTTTATTTGAGGCTTCCAAATCTGCCTTAAGTTCATCCTTCAGTTCCTCCTTGACCTTCATTAGCTGTTGATTTTGCTTCTCTTCCAGTTCTTTCAGCGAATTTTCCATAAGCATCTGGAGTGCTTCCATCAGTGATGAATGTTGATCAGCTGATGAAGCAGAAGCATCAGTATCAGCTTCCTTCTCTTCAGTCGCCTGTTGAACAGGGACTTCTTCCATATCAGTCATCTGATGATCTTCAGAAGTCTTAGCTTGCCATTCAATAGCTAAGGACTTATCAGCATTCTTGTGCTCATCAGTAACATCATCATAGACCAGATTGGTGATAGTGCCATCATCATTGAAGCAAGTAGTTTGTCTGATCTGCCTCACAATGATCCAAGGATTGACGAAAGCATTATTCCCTTTAGGCACTTCATAGAACGGTTGCACTTCCTTGCCAAAGATGATTTGCTGAATGCTTGGCAGTAGTGGCAAGTCACTTGAACAGCCTTGCTGATATTTTGACTTTTTAACCCATCTCTTCAGGGCTGTCATAACAGCAAACTTAATTGCTCTTTCTTCAGCATCTTCAGATTTCTTCTTCTTATCAGGCAGGGTGCTTTTAATTTTCTTGGCCTCCTCCAATGCAAAGCCTTTTGCATAACTATGCATGACATCTCTTACATAGCTGGGATCTAGGGCCTTTTGAATGGAGTTCGTTTTCAGCCAAGTCAGAACCCAACGTTCTTCATCAGCCAACTCCTTCATGTTTTGAAGTTCTGTTATTGACTTATTCAACCTGTTGTCTCTCCAACTGATATACCTTGGTTTCTCCTGGTTGAACATAGTCTTCAACATAAGCTTTTGATCATAGTATGCCAAGGACTTCTCAAACTTCTTGAAGAGTTCCTTATCAGCATACACTATCTCAAAGGCTTTTCTAACTTCAAATTTGTCCTTTGACTTGACTTTGGGGGCAGGCAGTAATATCTTCTTCTTATCTTCTTCAGCTTTGCCTTCTCCAATTTTGATGCCACCTCCATGGACAGGTCCATAGGCATTAGTCTTGCTCTTTTCAATAACCATAGCCAGTTCAGCATCCTCAGCAGCTTTTCTCTCTGCTTCAGACATTCTTCTCCTGGCCTCATCCTTTGCAGCTTGAGCCTTACTTAGCTCTAGTGCCTTCTTTTCTTCCAATTCATCCTGCTTCCTCTGTTCAGCCTCCTCCCTTGCTTTCTTATCAGCTTTAGAGATTTTCTTTCTCTTAAAGACTATCTTCCTTTTGCCTTTATCAGCAGGGGCTGGTCCAGCAGATGATATAGGATCAGCAGCTATAGGATGTATGATTTGAACATCTGGATCTTCTTGAGGTTGAGCAGCCTCAATAGTTGGTGCAGTCTGAGTAGTCTGTTGCTCATCAGCTTTGTCAGCAGTAGAAGCTTCAACAGCTCCAACTGGTCTTTCAACAGACTCTGGACTTGATCTCACCAAGTCCACCAACTCAGTATCTTTCTCTATGAAGGTCATCTGCTTCCTTGCAGACTTCTTGGTTCTTCCTTCACGGTAGTTAGAAGCAGCTGTATCTCTCTGTTGGCTCCTTGTTCTTTGAGAGATACCTTCAGCAGGCTTCTCTGCTGATGGAGTTCTTGATGGTGATGCAGGGGATCCAGTCCTTACATCAGAAATAATATTTTCAATGATTTTAGTGGCTTCAGTGGCAGAAGTCACTTTCTCCATCTGCTTAACTTCTTTCTTTTTAGGCTCATCAGCAGCCTTCTTCTTTTTAGTCTCAACAGCCAAGTTAGCTGTTTTGACTAATCTACGTTGTCTTTTGGCAGGGACCTCCCTCTGTCCCTCATCATCAGCTTCCTCAGGATCATCAGCCTTCCTCTTCAGAACTGGCAGATATTTGTTCATGGCTTTGGACTTGTGAATTTCCTTGCCATTCTTCATAGGACACCCCAGTTTGAACAGCAGATAACTGAGCGTAATCCTGTGGTTGGTGTGAGGACCTTTTCCTTTCTTATCATCAAGAAAGTCAGCTAAGATGTACCATACTATCATGGACCAGTTGACTTCCATTCCATAGTAGAGGGCAGCCATGATGCTGAACCTTTTCATAGTAACAGCATCCAGAGAAAAAGTGCAATTTTCAATCAGCTTTGACACCATATCATCCATTCGCTGATATTCATCCTTCAGTTGCTTCTTCCTTATATTTCCAGAGAATACTTCTCCCTCTTTGGCGCAGATCGCCCAGAACTGTTGGTGCTTACCCTCCGTCAGTACGGTGACGTCATGTCTTCCATGGTTAGGAAGCCCAAACGTCTCATGAAGAACAGCTGGGGTAATAGAGATGGATTTGTCTCCCACTGTAGCCTTAATCTCCAGTGTGTTGTAGTACGCTTTCGCTGTGTTGTAGTACTCCATCACTTGGTCAGTCCAGATAACTCCTTCGTGGTATTCCATGAAATTCACCAGCGAAGCAGCTTTGAACTTTTCGAGCAGTTCCTTCATCAGATCCGTACCAGATTGGTAGTAGGAATCATACACGAGGTACATACCTTCAGCAGCCATTTCAGATCTGTAGGAGTTAGGAAGAAAAACGAAGAGAGATTTTGCAGAAAATTGCTCAAAAATTCTCACAAGTACTTTTGAAATTTTAGGGTGCGTAAAGAGCGACTCGACTGATCAGATGGGAATTTATAGAGTTGGGGGTATGTCGGTTTCCGTGATATCCGCCAACCGTTAGATCCGTTTTTCTGTCAGTGCTGATCGTGCGGCGTCAGTTACGACCTTTCAAATTCAAAAGATATTTAATGAAGAGCGGGAATATGTACCGCCCAACAGTTACTTATAAAAGCGTGTTTTGAATAAACGTTTTAAATAGTTCGCTTTTATTTAAGTAATCAGATGAGTATAATAAACACTTATCTGATGGACTATTGTCCTGATGACAATGCTGTTATCAGAGAATGCCAATAGCTGATAACCTTCCTCAGCTGTTTGTCAATCCAGCCAGATAAAATACTTTTGATCTTCGATAGTTGAGTCTTCTGATGAAAACATAACTTCAACTAACTGTCATTAACAAATTCCATCTTTAATTCCGAAGTACCGCTAGTCTTACACGTTCCCCCTGAGTTTAAGAATTCATAAGTTAACTAGTCTGTTGAAAGTTAATCCTTGAAGATAATAGTGATGAGTAAGCTGTTGAACTCTAGTCTTCTGATGAGTTCCCCCTCAGCTTATGCATCTAATTTTAATAAACCCAATTCAGCTCTTAGAGTTGAAAACCTTGTCTCACTTAGAGGTTTTGTGAAGATGTCAGCAATCTGATTTTCAGTAAACACATATTCTATCATGACATTTCCTTTCTCCACGTGATCTCTAATAAAGTGATGTTTGATCTCAATATGTTTAGTCCTTGAATGACTTGTAGTATTCTGAGTGAGACTGATTGCACTTGTATTGTCACAGTAGATTGGTATTCCACTGATTTTGATGTTGTAGTCTTCTAGTTGATGTTTCAACCATAAGATTTGTGCACAGCAAGCTCCAGCAGCTATATATTCAGCTTCAGCAGTAGATATGGATACTGAAGTCTGTTTCTTACTTATCCATGAGATCAGACGACTACCTAAGAACTGACAGGCACCTGTTGTGCTTTTTCTGTCAATCTTGCAGCCTGCAAGGTCAGAATCTGAATATCCAATTAGCTCAAATCCAGACTCTCTAGGGTACCACAATCCCAATTCTTGAGTGCCCTTGATATACTTCAATATTCTTTTGGCAGCTAAGAGATGAGATTCTTTGGGATTTGATTGGAATCTTGCACAGACTCCAACAGAGTACATGATATCAGGTCTGCTGGCTGTTAGATATAACAGTGACCCAATAATGCCTCTGTATTTGGTTATGTCCACAGATTTGCCATCTTCATCTTTATCCAAGCGAAGACTTGTAGACATTGGAATAGTAGCAGTAGAGCTAGTTTCCATACCAAATTTCTTGAACAGATCCTTTGTGTATTTTGCTTGGCTGATGAAAATTCCATCAGGCAACTGTCTAACTTGCAAACCAAGAAAATAGTTAAGTTCTCCCATCATGCTCATTTCAAACTTGTTCTGCATCAGCTTTGAGAACTTATCACACATCTGTTGATTAGTTGAACCAAAAATGACGTCGTCCACATAAATTTGCACAAGCAAAATATGTTCTTCCCATTCAATAGTGAACAAGGTCTTGTCAACTTTACCTTTGCGAAATCCTTTAATTAAAAGAAAGTCAGATAAAGTATCATACCATGCTCTTGGAGCCTGTTTCAGTCCATAAAGAGCTTTCTTCAGACGATATACTTTGTCCTCTTCTTGATAAGCTTCAAATCCAGGAGGTTGTTCAACATAAACTTCTTCTTGCAATTCTCCATTGAGAAAAGCTGATTTCACATCCATCTGATAGACTGTGAAATTTTTGTGAGCAGCGTAGGCAAGAAAGAGTCTGATTGCCTCTAGTCTTGCTACTGGTGCAAATGTTTCATCAAAGTCAATGCCTTCTTCTTGGCAGTAACCTTTGGCCACTAATCTTGCTTTGTTTCTGGTGACTTCACCATCTTCATTCATTTTATTTCTGAATACCCACTTAGTGCCAATGACTCTTTGATGACTTGGTCTAGGAACTAAGTACCAGACTTCATTCCTTTCAAATTGATTTAGCTCCTCTTGCATAGCTTCAATCCAGTTGGAGTCACTAAGAGCTTCTTCAATCTGTTTAGGCTCAATTTGAGATAGAAAACTAGCAAACATAGCATCTTGTGCAGCAGCTCTTCTTGTTTTCACTCTGTCTAAAGGATCACCTATCACTAATTCTGCTGGGTGATTTCTGAGCCATCTGAGATCAGGTTGCAAATCATAATGTTGTCCTTTGTCTTGATCTTGCAACACTACTGTTGGAGATACAGTAGTAGTCTGTTGAACATTTGTTGTCTGTTGAACAGTCTCTGGTCTGTCAGCTGTTTGCAACTCGTCTGTTAGACAATCAGCTCTGTGATTTTGAACAGCACTTGAGTTATCAGCTGAGTTGAGATCAGGTAGTATGATGGGAACATATTCTTCATTTCTTCCAACATTCATCTTCTGTAAATCAGTAGACAGATTTTGATTAACATTTTGATTCTTTTCAGAAGATTGACTTGGCTCATCAAATACTACATGAATGGATTCTTCTATTAGTAATGTTCTTTTATTAAAGACTCTATAAGCTTTACTAACAGTTGAGTATCCTACAAAGACAGCTTCATCAGCCTTTTCTGCAAATGCAGTAAGGTGATTTTTACCATTATTCAAAACATAGCATTTACAACCAAATATCTTAAAGTAATGAATGTTTGGCTTCCTGTTGTTCCAAACTTCATATGGAGTCTTGTTTTGGTGTTTGTTGATCATGCATCTGTTTTGGGTAAAACATGCTGTATTTGTTGCTTCTGCCCAAAATCTTTGTGGCAGCTTAGCTTCAGCTATCATGGTTCTGACAGCTTCCTTCAGTGTTCTGTTTCTCCTTTCAGCAACACCATTCTGTTGAGGGGTTCTAGCAGATGAATACTCGTGATGTATTCCTTTGATGTTACAATACTCTTCAACAGTAGAGTTTGTGAACTCTGTCCCTCTATCTGATCTGATCTTCAATATTTTGATACTCTTTTCATTCTGGATCAGTTCCATCAGATTGGTAAGATGTTCCTTGGTTTCACTTTTCTTCTTCATGAAAATCACCCAAGTATATCTTGAATAATCATCCACAACAGCTAGGCAGTATTTCTTTCCACCATTGCTGACAGGATCAATGGGTCCAAATAAGTCCATGTGTAGCAGCTCCAATATTCTTCCAGAAGATTGATGCTTCTTGCTTTTGAACGATGACTTGATTTGTTTACCCTTCTGACAGGCGTCACAGAGCTTATCTTTGCTCATGACTGTTTTAGGAATCCCTTCTACCAAATCATTCTTGATTAATCTGTTGATGGTCTTGAAGTTTAAGTGATTCATTCTTTTGTGCCATAGCCAACTAACTTCACTTGGTGTTGATGCCACCAAACAAACGTTTGAATTCTTGTCAGCAGAATTCCAGTCAACTATGTAGATATTTCCTTGTCGTCTTCCAGATAAAATTACCTTCTTTGTACCAATCTGTTCAACATAGCACTTATCTGTTGAGAAGATAACTGAATACCCTTTGTCACAAAATTGACTTATGCTCAGCAGATTATATTTGAGGCCTTTGACATATGAGACGTCAGATATCTCTATGTTCCCTCTGATTAACCTTCCTTTAGCTTTAATCTTGCCTTCTTTGCTGTCCCTAAAAGTAACTTTTGGACCATTCACAGCAACTGCATCAGTCAGCTCATGTATGTTTCCACACATGTGTCTTGAACATCCACTGTCCAAGTACCAAATCTTCTCTACTTTACTCCTACTCCTAATCCTAACCTACAAAACAAAAATAAAATTGTTTTAGGTACTCTTATTGAGAGGGTCCTGGAGGATTAGTTCCACCTTTGACAACCCAAGATGTTGAAGTCTTAGGCTTCTTAGGTTTCTGAGTTTTGACAGGAGCATGAACAGTTCTATTTTCATCATAATTATCAGATAAGTCATGTTGATGATCAGTATGATAAGAATAATGTTCATAAGCAGGGTAAGGTGCATGATAAGGAGGATATGCATGCATTGGATGAGCAGGATAAGGTGCATAGTAACTAGGAAATTGAGGTGCATGATACATAGGATGATATGCAGCAGGTTGCACATAATATGACTCATTTCCATACCAAGCATTTTGATTTTTCTTATTCTTATGCTTCTTTGGTTTACTAAATGCTTGCTCATTAACAGACGACTTAGTTTTCTCACTAGTCTGATTAGTCTTAACCTTATCAGAAGACTTCCTAGGACTCTTCTGTTTGGGTTTGCTAGTCTGTTTTTCTACACTAGGCTCTTTGCTCTTTTTAGCCTTAGGAGTTTTCTTCTCCTTTAATACTTTCTCAGATGAGGTAGGTTTAGAAGTTTGAACATACAGAATGACCTTACTATTGTCAGCAGAAATGAATTTTTCAGTATGGTTCAATTCTAGTTTATCCTTTTTTAAAGGTGTCTCCTGTTTACTAGATGTAGACATGGATGCAACAGTTGACTTATCATGAGACTCAATAATTTTCTCAAGTTCCATGATTTTTCCTTTATAAACCTCACACTCAGCTTTCAGAGATTCATGCTCTTGCTCAAGCTGTTTATACTCAGCTGATTCTTTAGGCTTTTCAGCTTTAAGTTTCAGTGAGTTATTTTGCTCTTTTAGCAAGTTCATCTCTTCCTTAAGCTTGACAAATTCTCCAGCAATAGTAGTATTATTCAACATCATTTGCTCTAGAGAATTAAACAGTTCACTTTCTTGAGGAGTTACCTCATCCTCTGAGTCATCAGATTCCTTGGCCATCAGACAAAGGAGAGCAGGTTTCTCTTCATCAGACGATTCTTCATCAGACGTGTCTGAATCTGAATCAGATGAGTAGACAGCAGCAAGCTTTTCTGCTTCCGCTACCATTGTTTTTCCTCTTTGATGCTTTCTTTCCTTTCTGATTCTCTTCTCTTCCTCAGTGTATTTCTCAGCTTTTGGATATGGACAGTCTCTGATGAAATATCCCAATTTCCTGCAGTTATAACACATTAGTTTTGCTTTATAATCATCTTTCTCTTGAGAAGAAGAGTTAGGTTTAGAAGTAGAAGCAGCATGATTGTATTTGTTTTTCATCTTTCTCTTATAGAACTTCTTGAAGTTGTTCATCAATAATGCTACATCTCCAGCAGTGTACTCCTTCTTGTTGAGTAGTGATGCTTCATCAGATGAGTCCACATCTTGGCTTCTGTGTGCTGGTCTCCTGGTGTTTTCAGCAGCAACTAGGGCAGCTGTGGGTCCTGAAGTTGAGGTTTCTTCAATACCCATCCTAGGCAGTTTATACTCGAATGCCTTGAGTACGGAAAACAGCTCTGTAAGAGAGATTTTTCCCAAATCCCTTGATTCTTCCATAGCTGTCACCTTCATGTTGAACTTGGGGGGTAGGGCCTTCAGAACTCTGACAGTGATCTCCTTGTCAGTAAAGGTCTTTCCCAGCTTTAGGACTTCATTCAATGTTCTGGTAAACCTGGTATCCATCTGATCAATGGTCTCTCCAGATTTCATCTTGAAGTTATCCAGCTTTTCCAAAGCAACACTGAGCTGATGCTCTTTGATGGCGTCGTTTCCTTCACTCATGTCACGAACCTTGTCCCACATTTCCTTTGCAGTTTTGCAATGTTTGACCTTGTCAAACCGATCATTATCCAGGGCTTTGGTCATGATGAAACGGCCAACTTTATCCAGATTGAACAGCTTTATTTCTTCGGCTGTCATCTCTGTTAGATCTTTTTCCACCACCAGTTCAGTTTCATCAACTATAATGGTCTTGGTGAATTTGAATGGACCTTTAATGATACATGTGTACATGTTGTCATTATAGGCTGCTAGAAAGATTTCCATTCTAATCTTCCAGTCCTCAAAGGACATACCAGCAATGTGGGGAACATGACTGATACAATCCATTTTTCAAAAAGTTTTAATTTTTCAAAAAGATATGCTCTTTTGAAAAAGTTTGAAAACCTTTGAAAAACACTTGGATCAAGCTCGTTGATCAGGCAGCTGATTCTAATGAACCACCAGCTCTGATACCACTTGTTGGTCCCAAGTGGTCAGAAGAGGTTTAGAGGGGGGGGGGTGAATAAACCTCTTTAAAATTTTCTCACAATTTTAACTTTAAAACTTTTCTTCAACTGAACAGACTAAGCTGATCAGAATAGTAAGTTACAACTCTGTTCGCGAACAAATCTTTGAACAGGTTTGTTGACCACTCGTCTGATAGTTACTTAGCTGATTTTGCTAAAATCAGTTTTAATACTTAGAGTACTTGCAGCGGATTTGCAAAGTGTTTTTCACAAGTAATCTTAGTAGTTTGAAAAATGTTTCCCCAGTTTTATAAACTCCTTTAAATTCTTTTTCAAACAGTTAACTTAATGTGTTTTGTGCAAACTGAAAATATGCAGGTAAAATGCAAATAAAAACACAAACAATTTTTGTAGTGGTTATATGGATTTAAATATCCTTTAGTCCACTCTTCCAAGTCACAAAGATCTTGGGTTATACTAAAAACACACAGTAATCAGTATACTCTGCTTACGCCTTACAACAAATGAACAGGCCGTAAGTTCGCAGTAAGAAATCACAAAGAGATCCTACTTCTCTGAAGTAATATCACTCACTTAGACGGATATCTACTTCTCACAACACTCTTGATTACAAAATCACTCAGAAGATGTATTTTTTCTTTATCTTCAACTTTGCTTTTGTCAACAAATGACTCAGCTGATGAGTGAGCTGTTCTTGAGACTTAAAAGAATTCTGCTTCAGAAATTTCTCTCAGAAAGTGTGTTGCTTATTTCTTCTTCGTCTCTTTCAGCTATTTATACTTGAGGATTGAAAAGTGTCCGTTGAAGAGAGACAGGATTTAAATTCCTCGAGTACTGGTCCTTAAAATCCGCGAACGGCTCTTTTGCAGTCTGACCGTACTATGAACAGTACTATTCTGCAGGCAGCATTAAATGCAACATTAAATGCACCCAGCTGATGCGAAGCATTTCTTCAATCATTTGTCTTTAATAGCCTTGTACTTCAGCATTTATTACTCCAAGGGGCATTTATTACCGTTGGGAACACTTCATGATCTTCTTCATTTGGCTGACGAAAGTACAAGTCTGATGGCGAACTCGGCTGATCTCAAACTTGAACAAATCTGATTTGAGTCGGCTGATCTTCATCAGTCTGATAACTTTACTTCAGCAGATCAGAAGTCTTGGACCTTGAAACTTTGACTCTTCTGATATCTTCTTGTACTTAGTCAAAATTCCTTGATAAGTTTATCAGCTAAGCTACTCCATACTTAGCCACAGATGAAGTTTTGGAATTCATCAAAACCTCCCTTATCAAATTTCTTTTAGTGCCTTCATCTTCATCCTTATCCAACACTAGTTTTTTTCCTTCTTCATTCATGTAAATTTGTTGCATGTGTAAACAACCATAAGTTAGGTTAATTTTCGAAAATATGTTTGCTACTGTTATACAATGCTTGATTCAATTAAAACGAAAATACGAAATATGCTTTTTTTTTGGGGGGGGGGGGGAGAAGATTTCATCATAACTGGAAAATTGTTGAAAAGGCATGCATTGTCCGTGTATTTTGGGAGTCTTAGTAGTTTGCATTTATAAAGGATTAGATTGTTTTAGTGGTCAGATAGAGTCCTAATTTCTTGTTATTTTGTAACATGTAGTTACCTTTATAAAGGCTGATTATTTCATTTCAATAAATGTAGTAGAAATTTGCATTCCTTATATCAGTGTGTGGGATGTGTGAGTGTGAATTGGGGAGAGTGTGTGATTAGGGGTCATTGCATCCTTCGAATTTTGATAATGTACTTTTAGTGTGTATTGAAATTTTGTTCACATTCATGTACAAAAATTACTTCTTTTCTACATATGTTTTATTCATACTACATTCCTAGTACATAAGTTGTTTGTTTGAATCATACACAACATTCATAGTACATAAGTTGTAATTAGGGTAACTGCGTTCCTAGTACATTCTTTTATATGTAGTAACTTTATTCTTTTAACAGTTAGATTCATATTAAATCCGTAGTTGAAAAATTCGTAGTACATTCATGTATATGTAGGATTTTTACAATATATATTATCAAACCAATTTTGGTCACAACAATCAATTTGTACCGAATACAGGAACAAGTACGATGAGGTTTACATGGACTGAGGAAGACGAAGCAGTGTTCATTGAGTTGTTGTTAGACGAAGCCTTCAAAGGAAATATCGACTTTAGGAAGGACAATGACGATGCTTTTAACCGGATACTTCCTGTTATCATGTTTAGGAGAGCGAAGTTATTCACAATGAGGGAATTGAAGAACAAGTGTTTCGCCTTGCTATAAAGTTCACCCTATGTGAGAAGGCTATAAAATGCCGTAGTGTGCGATGGAATCATACTACAAATTTGCTTGAAAGTCTGGACGATGAGTGGGAGAGACTGCTCCAGGTATAAAATTTCTTCAAACGTTCATTAATTTTACAATTTATTGCTATAACATTAGTTCTGATTTTCATAAGATTTTTGGTATAGGAAAAGGAGAATCGCGAGTGGGCAGAAAGGTACAGACACGAAGGGGAGCGATACTGGTTTGAATTTTCCGTCATATTTGCTACTAACGGGCCTCCGGTTGATGATCTGGCCGTCATGGGTTATCAAAAACCACCAATAGATTGGGGTTCACCGACCAAGGACGTAAATGCTGGACCGTCGGAGGTGAAGAATGAGACTGATGAAGAGGAGAGAGACAAGAAAAAAAGGAGAATTGAGTTGTGTGCGATGTTAAGGTTTTATGGTTGTGGAAATATTTTAAATTATGTTCGATAATATGGGATGTTAAGTATATTAATATTAGTATGGGATGTTAATATGTTAATATTAGTATGGGATGTTAAGTATATTAATATTAGTATGGGATGTTAATATGCTAATACTAGTATGGGATGTTAAGTATGTTAATATTATGTTCGATAATATGGGATGTTAGTATGTTAAGTATGTTAATATTGTGTTAAGTATTTTTAAATTTTATATTTTGCTGTGTAATAGGTTTTATGGTAAATTAAAACTCCTTATTATATGCAGTTTATTTTTAATTAAATTCTAAATATTCATCGTTTTTCATGTATTACATATATTACATATATGTTTTTCCATTTTATTACAAAACAAACTAAAAATTTCAAACACAATAAAAGTGTGACAAACGTGATATGAAGAACATTTCAAATACAAGAAAAATAATATAAATATACGAAGAACTTCTAGAGTGATAAAAAAATTGAATGCAAGAACACTACAAATTTTGGATGGAAAAAATAAAATGCAAGAAAAATAAATGAACAAAATAAAAAATAAATAAGAGGAAAAAGGGTTCTAGGAAATATTACAAATGCCATATACTCACATGAAATGCTTATCGTGGAGAACTTGGATACTTAAATTAGTAGTTTCTTGCTAGGATGGGAGATTGAGGTAATTTCAGGTCCCGAGTTCGAATACCATGAAAGGCGGAGTAGTTTTACTTTTTTAAGTATTGATAGTTAAAACGCAAATGGACGCACCAAGATTCGAAACTGGATCTCCCATCCCTTAACTAACTATATTGTGATATGGTATAAGAGATTTAAATATATTACATATCAAATTATTTTATTTTTTTCCTTAGCAAATTAAGATTTTTGGACTGCGTAAAATATTTTTTCATAATTTTGTGAGATGTTTTACTTATTAATAACTCTAGCAATTATACCAAATTTTTTGTTCAAACGGTTTATTTATATTAGTTTTTTATTTGATCGGTCATTAATACACACTTATTTTGCTCCACCCCAATATAAAATTATTGATCTAAGTTTTCCACGCCTATTATAGACATATTTAAAAAATTAATTTTTTTCGTTTTCAAATTTAAATGTAAATGGTATAATTTGAAAGGTAAAATTGCAGAAAACGTCGCAATTTAATTAGTGATTTTAGGATTTTCGTCACAAACTATGTTAACACACACTAACTCGTACCGAGTTTAGTGGTTTAGTATTTAATTGATGGAGAGATTAGTTATCTCCACCGGTTCACGTAAAATTCCTAAAGTCATGACACGTAAGCAACCATGTAACGGTAGAACGATAGTCCAAAAATATATTAAATTACGGGACGAAATTCACCAATTTCAAATAGTTTGGGACGAGGATCAAATATTAGTTATTAATTTGGGACGATTTTTTCAAATTTGCTCATTTCAACTGAAAATCACGGTTCAATCCACTAATTAGTTTGTGACGAACTCTGCAATAGTATATAATTATGACAGTTAAAATGTACAACATCATAACGCGTAAGCAACATAATTGATGATTTAACTGCAAATGCGCAATTTCTGTCGTATATGTTCATTTTAATATATTAAAAAAAAATATGAAAAAAGGGACGAAATTCGCTCCATTTAATAGTTTCGGACGAAAATTATAAATTTATGATTACTATGGGATTATTTTTGCAATTTCGCCGATTAAAGACGTCCAAAATTACAAATCCCTAATTGAAATTGGGAATTCTCCCTTACAAAACAGGTTGTGTACAAGGCATTATTAAAACTCCCTTGTGTACAGCCCCGCTTATTTCTTCCTCCGTAATTTCGGACCACAACAAAACATGGCTGAAGAAAATCACCCCTATTTTGGAATGCGATTCTTCGTTATGATTGCATCAACATTCCAGAGAGACTTTGTAAGTTTTTGGAACAAAAGCCCTACATTTTTCGATTAAAAATTTGATTGTCAATTGTTTTATATAATTGCTATGCTTAGTGGGGCACATTGGTTGGTTTTAATCACTGTTCTTTGTATTACCTAGTTGTTTTGAAATTTAAATTTGATTTCATGTGTCTAGGTAGTATATTTTTGTTATATATAGAAGGTGTTTGATAATATGACTCAATGAATTATCGTGTTAGATTCAGAGGTATTTATTTGGTACTTTTGTATAAGAAATTTACAGAATATGTTAATATGATTTACAGAATATTCCTAGGGGATTCTTGGATATGGGGGCAAAAAAGGAATTTAGGAGATACTCGAAGGGTGAACTTATCATAAGGAACAAGAAATATCCTTTCGAAGTTATTTCAAGTAGGGATGAAATGTTCATTACAGGGACAAATGTAGCTGAGATGGCAGTCGACTTCAATGTTGTACAAGGAGATATTATATTTTTCGAATATGTTGGGAAAATGACATTTGTAGCTTGCGTGTGTTGTGGCCAATCATACTCCGAGAAGTTTGCAGAAACCTTTCATAGAACCCCTTTGAAGTTCTATGAACAAGTTAGAAGAGATTACAAGCAGGGTTTGGTAAGAAAACGTGTTTTCATACACATATTACTATTTACATATATTAAAAATTATTATGGTTGTAACCCCACTATAATTTCCTTGTATTCAAATGCAGAAATTGCCAGCTGATTTCGGATCATATCTCTGTTACAAACGCAATTCTTTTGCAACTGTTCACACTCGTCTCGGAGTTTGGAGAATTGGAATCATAAATCACAAAGGCGTACACCAATTTATTGGACCATGCTGGACAGAGTTTTTGAAAGCCCACCACCTACAAAACTGCACCCACATACAATTTGTTTATCATGAGGGCTTGACATTTGAAGCAACAATTTACGGGGAAAATGGATGTGAGCCATCTTTCATTCTGGATGAAAACTTGTTTGTTAAAGGTGAACTTTTTTTCAATTCTGTGTTATAAATTTACTTCGAATATTTATTGGTTGTTAACATTATTTTATCCTTAGGTGAAGAAATTCCAACTACATTTATGTGTCTGTGCACGAGGCAAAATTCAATTGGATTAACTGGTACTTTATCTAGTAATGTTCCGGCAGCTTCAGTAGATGATACAAGCTCGGGCGATGACACTGATTTTGAAGATGTCACAGTTTTATTGGATGTATTCACTAAAAAGATGAAAAGACACAACTTGCCTGGTTGTGATACAACACCAAGATTGGTACGTGTTATATTTTTAGAATCATGTCATTTCAATTAGCTTATTGATCGAAATTCCTAACTTAGTACATTATTTTGCCAGTACTTTCCCGCAGATACATGGTCAAAAAATGCCCTAAATAATAAAAAGGTTGCAATACTTAGATGTCCCGGATATGGTAGGCGCAAGTGGAGAGTGGACATTTGTACATATGTTGGCCCTTCGCGGACACGTGTGGCATTAGCTCAAGGTTGGGGTGACTTTCTTACTAAAATCCAAGTACAAGTCGGGAATGAACTTGATTTTGAAATTCGACAGCCCAATGACAACCCTGATGAAGTTTTAATCTTAACATACGTAGTCTATAGTTAAATGTTGGCTCATGTAACACTGTTGGTTTCAAATGAGACTTATGTACCGTCTAGTTAGATGGATTATGGTTTTGTAAAAAGTAAAGAGCTTTTGGATTTAGGTTTAAATGTCCATATTTGTTGGATTATTTTGTGTTGGTTGATGGTAAAGGTTTACAGTTTGTCGTGATTGGTTTATTAGATGGCTTTTATGGCTTATATGATGGTGAATCAAAAAATTTGACTTTGATTAATAATTATTAGTTTTCCTTTTTTTATTTTATTCTATTTACATTTGAAATTGCTAGAAAATTATATGATTAAATCAATTAAATTGCTAACAACTTACAAAGAATGATTAATCAATAAATACAATGAGGATCTACAAAGTAGGAATATTATAAAATTAGAAGAAAACATATCCACACCTTGTATGGAATTAATATTATCTAGGGTTTAAACAATGTATCTAATATAAAAATGATCGATCATTTTTTTATACCATACTCTACTCACCAACTTAATACTAACAATGGACGATTGTTACACATCTAATAATGTTGTGCATTTTTTTATAGAAAGTGCCATATATACTAGTAATTTTTTTTGGGTTAAATACTGCCCCTTAAAATATGGGTTGTATCCATTGCTAATAAAGTATAAATAGTAACACGTTTTTTTTTTTTTAAAAAAAAATAATTGAATGTTCGCAATTCTGGATTGCGATTTCTAGATATAATTCACATTCATTTGGAAAGATGTTTACCTACTCGGTAGTAGCCTGTTTGTGGACTCACAAGACTCTTCATCTTTATTCCCCTTGAAATTTTTAAATAGATAACACTCTTCATCTTTATAGACCTTGAATCTTTAACAGATATGGATTTTGTAGTATAAACAAATATCCATATTAGTACAAAATTTATGTGTATTAATAATGAAAGGATTGAGCTTTAGATGCTTGTCAGTAAAAATTGTAAGTTTGTTAATTTATCTACAAATTTTCTTAACTTGGGAAATATTCTAAAATGATGCATACAAAAATAGAGGTACTATGGACAATCAATTATATTATATTACACTAGTTTGAGAGAATTAAAGATAAGTATAAGACATAATTATCTACCAATGTTTCAAATTTCAAAGAATTCATTTCGATCAATATAGAAAACTATAGGAATGTTATGGCTTCGACGAATTTCCCAACTTTGGATCGCTTCCTCTAGTTGCACCCTGTATAACAAGATTTATACATTAATCAAATATATATATAAAAGGATCATATTAATCAATTAATCTAAGAATACTTACAGCTTCTTGTTGCCATAGCAACGATGTGTTTGGCCCCATCACATTTTCAATACCCAAAGAACCTATCCCAGTTGCTCCAAACACCGCCGAGTACGAAACATGGGAGTATAATGGTAGTGTATTGGTGTTTGGGGGAATATTCAAGACCACTGGGTTGCTCGGTGGCATATTAAATACTACTGGGAATTGTGGTAGTGGACCATATGACCCCAAATTTTGAGCAGTCTGACTATGACTCGCAAAATTTTGAGTTGAATTTTCCCCAGGAGTGCTCAACTCATTCGGACTGTGTGTTGTCTTTGTCTTCTTTAACTCACAAGTAGTTGCTTTATGCCCTAGAACACTAATAAAAGATCAAAATGACAAAGTCAAATATAAAACAATATATTTCTTATAATGTAAATTGTTGACAAACATACCCACACATCCCACACTTTTGCTTCTTTCCTCCAGCTGCTCCTCTTGTCTTGTTACGAAAAGGATCACGAACGGTATGCATTTTCTCAACTGGGGGGGTCTTCAAGGCCTTCGTCAGTTCGATCATTGTCAGGCATAACTTTGTTTGGAGAAGGAACACTACTACACTGAGATTGCATCATAAGTTCATCTTTTGCAATTTGGACATCTTCTCGAACACGTTTCATAAAATTTGATGTTCCACACTCAGTTTGTGACGATACGTACGACAAAATTAGACATTCTTTATTCAATTCGCCAAATCTTAATTCTTGACTACGGGCAACAGGACACCCTTCGGGAAATTGATTTCTTAGTAACATCCCTGGCTCTTTCAACCATCTACGTTTGATCATGTTGTCCGAGAAATTCGTGAATCTCATATTCTGCAGACTTGATATGATATGCCGGCATGGAACACCCTCCGACTCTAGCTTGAAACAATCACATTGGAATTTCTCACATCTTGGATCAACTATGACGGTGTACAGTTCTTCATCATCTACCTTGTTCTCTCGATATACAAAGACATCATTTCCATCAATATCTTTACTCCTACTTTCCCCGATAACACCTAAAACATCCCGTATCTCCTTGCGAATGATATAGTAGATCTTCAATGTGCATATGCTAAGAGCTTGCTGATCGAAACTCTTCAATGAACTTTCTTGTTGGATGAAGATGAGGATGAAGTGCAATGAAGATAAGAAAATAAGGGAAGGTTTTGATGATTTCCAAAACGTCAAAATCAGCTAAGTATGTAAAGCTTAGTTCCCTTAGAAGAATTTTGACCAAGTAAAGAAGACATCAGAAGGGTCTAAAATTCTAAGCCCAGAAGACTACTGATCTTATGCTGAAACAGCAATCAGAAGGGTAGACCATCAGCTGACTCAAATCAGATGGGTTCAGAATTTGATCAGCAGGGTATCCATCAGAAGGGTTGCTTTGATCAGCAGAGTAGAAGAGATCAAGAAGTTAGTCCAACGGTAATAAATGCACTTGGTGTAATAAATGCTGTAAGAGAAGGGTAGTAATGGCAAATGATTGAAGATTACTCTCGGATCAGCAGGCTGCATTTAATGCAGCTACAGGAAAGTACAACAGAAAAAGGACTGTAGCAGGGAGCCGTTCTGAATTTGGGCTAAGGTTATGGATTTGAATTGTGATTTCCTTCAACGGTCATATTTTCAAATCCAAGTATAAATAGAGTTGATTTCAACGAGCGAAAAACACAACAACATTCTGAGATTTTGTTTCCGAAGCAGAAACAAGAACAGCTCACTCGTATGGTGAAGTCATCTGTTGACAGAAACCAAGTTGAAGCCAAAAAGAAAACACTTTCTGAGTGAATTTGTGTTAGTGAGTGTTGTGCGGAGTTTAGATCCATCTTTGTGAGTGATCTAACTTCAGAGGATAGGTTTTCTGAGTAATTTCCTATTGTGAGCTTACAGCCTTTTCATTTGTTGTTTAGGTGTAAGTAGAGAAATATTGTAAACTTAGTGTTTATAGTATAACCCAGAATCTGAGTGATCTGGAAGAGTGGACTAAAGGATTTTTATCCATATAACCACTATAAAAATTCTTTGTGTTATTTTTTCATTTAAGTTTTCTTGCATATTTCAAAATTGCATAAGTAAACACTTTGAATTACATTAAAGATTTTGAAGGAGTTTTAAAACTGGGGATAAAATCTTTAAAAGACTTAGTCTACTTGTGAAAAACACTTACAAATTATCCGCTGCAAGTATACTCTTGTAAAACTGTTTTACTGAAAACAGCTAAGTTACTATAAGAAGAGTGGTCACTCTGTTGTTCAAGATTTGTTCACGATCAGCATAGTCAGCTTACTGTTCCTTATAAGCTTAGTCTACTGACAGACGACTGAAAAGTTTTTAAGTCTAAAAATTTTAAGAGGTCTATTCACCCCCCCCCCCCCTCTAGACCTCATCTGACCACTTGGGACCAACAAGTGGTATCAAAGCAGGTGGTTCATTAGAATCAGCTGCCTGATCAACGAGCTTGATCCAAGTGTTTTTCAAAGGTTTTCAAAACTTTTCAAAAGAGCATCTTTTTGAAAAACAAAAACTTTTTGAAAAATGGATTGTATCAGCCATGTTCCCCACATTGCTGGTATGTCTTTTGAAGACTGGAAAATCAGGATGGAGATTTTTCTAGCTGCTTATAATGATAACATGTACACATGTATCATCAAAGGTCCATTCAGATTCACCAAGACGATAAATATCAATGAAGTTGATACCGTGGTGGAGAAAGACTTACATGAGATGACACCAAAAGAAATATAGCTATTTAATCTGGATAAAGTCGGAAAATTTATCATGACTAAAGCCCTGGATAATTATCGGTTTGACAAAGTCAAACATTGCAAAACTGCAAAGGAGATGTGGGACAAAGTTCGTGATATGAGCGAAGGCAATGATGCTATAAAAGAGCATCAGCTTACTGTTACTTTGGAGAAACTGGATAACTTCAAAATGAAGTTTGGAGAGACCATTGATCAGATGGATACCAGGTTCACCAGAACACTCAATGAAGTTCTAAAGTTGGGAAAAACCTTTACTGACAAAGAAATCACAGTCAGAGTACTAAAGGCTTTACCTCCTAAGTTTAACATGAAGGTGACAGCGATGGAAGAATCAAGAGATTTGGGAAAGATCTCCCTTACAAAGCTGTTCTCCGTACTCAAGGCATTTGAGTATAAACTGCCAAGAATGGGAATTGAAGAAACCTCAACTTCAGGACACACAGCTGCCTTAGTTGCTGCTGAAAATCCCAGAAGACCAGCACATAGAAGTAAAGAAGTGGACTCATCTGATGAAGCCACATTACTCAACAAAAAGGAGTACACAGCTGGAGATGTAGCATTGCTGATGAATAATTTCAAGAAGTTCTACAAAAGAAAAATGAAGAACAAATATAACAATGCTTCTACTTCTAAACATAACTCTTCTTCTCAAGATAAGGATGATTATAAAGCCAAACTAATGTGTTATAACTGTAGGAAATTGGGACACTTCATCAGAGACTGTCCATATCCAAAAGCAGAGAAATACACTGAAGAAGAGAAGAGAATCAGAAAGGAAAGAAAGCATCAGAGAGGCAAGGCAATGATGGCTGAAGCAGAAAAGCTGACTGCTATATACTCATCTAATTCAGACTCAGACACTTCTGACGAGGAGTCTTCTAATGAAGAGAACCCTGCTCTCATCTGTCTGATGGCCAAGGAATCTGATGACTCTGAGGATGAGGTAACTCCTCTTGATAATGAATTATTTAATTCATTTGAACAAATGATGCTTAACAATACTTATATTGCTGAAGCATATAAAAAGCTTATGGAAGAGATGATATTGCTAAAAGAGCAAAACAGTTCACTGAAACTCACAACTGAAAAGCCAAGAGAATCAGCTGAATATAAACTGCTTGAGCAAGAACATGAATCTCTGAAAGCTGAATGTGAAGTTTATAAGGGTAAAATCATGGAACTTGAAAAAGTTATTGAGTCTCATGAGAAATCATCTGTTGCATCCACTCATATGTCTAGTAAACAGAAGATGCCTTTAGAACAGGATAAGCTAGAATTGAATCATATTGAAAAATTTATATCTGCTGACAATAGTAAGGTCATTATGTATGTTCAAACTGCTAAACCTGCTTCACATGAGAAAGTGTTAAAGGAGACAAAAACTCCTAAGGCTAAAAAGAGCAAAGAGCCTAGTGTAGGAAAACAGACTAGTAAGACCAAACAGCAGAGTCCTAAGAAGTCTGCTGATAAAGCTAAATTGAATCAAACTAGTGGTAAAACTAAGTCGTCTGTTAATGAGCAAGCAACTAGTAAACCAAAGAAGCATAAGAATAAGAAAAATCAAAATGCTTGGTATGGAAATGAGTCTTATTATGTGCAACCTGCTGCATATCCTCCTATGTATCATGCACCTCAATTTCCAACTTACTATGCACCATATCCTGCTCATCCAATGCATGCATACCCTGCTTATCATGCACCTTATCCTGCATATGAACATTTTCCTTATCATACTGATCATCAACCTGACTTATCTGCTGACTATGATAAAGAAAAAATTGTTCATGCTCCTGTTAAAACTCAGAAGCCTAAGAAGCCTAAGACATCAACATCTTGGGTTGTCAAAGATGGAACTAATCCTCCAGGACCATCTCAATAAGGGTACCTAAAACAATTTTGTTTTTGTTTTGTAGGTTAGGATTAGGAGTAGGAGTAAAGTAGAGAAGATTTGGTACTTGGACAGTGGTTGTTCAAGGCACATGTGTGGAAGCATACATGAGCTGACTGATGTTGTTGCTGTGGATGGTCCAAATGTTACTTTTGGAGACAGCAAAGAAGGCAAGATTGTAGCTAAAGGAAGGTTAATCAAAGGAAACATTGAGATATCTGACGTCTCATATGTTAAAGGCCTAAAGTACAACCTGCTGAGCATAAGTCAATTTTGTGACAAAAGATATTCAGTCATCTTCTCAACAGATAAGTGCTATGTTGAACAGATTGGTACAAAGAAGGTAATTTTATCTGGAAGACGACAAGGAAATATCTACATAGTCGACTGGAATTCTGCTGACAAGAATTCAAGTATTTGTTTGGTGGCATCTACACCAAGTGAAGTCAGTTGGCTGTGGCACAAAAGGATGAATCATTTAAACTTCAAGACCATAAACATATTGATAAAGAATGATCTGGTAGAAGGGATTCCAAAAACAGTCATGAGCAAAGATAAGCTCTGTGACGCATGTCAAAAAGGGAAACAAATCAAGTCATCATTCAAAAGCAAGAAGCACCAATCTTCTGATAGAATCTTGGAGCTGCTACACATGGACTTATTTGGACCCATTGATCCAGTCAGCAATGGTGGAAAGAAATACTGCCTAGCTGTTGTGGATGACTATTCAAGATATACTTGGGTGATATTCATGAAGAAGAAAAGTGAAACCAAGGAACATCTCACTAATCTGATGGAACTGATCCAGAATGAGAAAAGCACAAAAATATTGAAGATCAGATCAGATAGAGGGACAGAGTTCACAAACTCTACTGTTGAAGAGTGGTGTGCTGTCGTACGCAACCAAAAATAAAACCTATACTCCTAATAATGTAGTAGGGCGAGTAAGGGTCGATCCCACAGAGAATATCTAGTCTAATTTTATGCTAAATGGATTAAAACAAATGGGGGTTTAAGTGTGATGGAATTCAATAATTAAGAAGTGATGAAAATTAAATTTAATCAAAGTAACAAATATTGGTCCAAGTCAACATCCACTGTCGGAATCATATAACTGATCATCGATGCAAATATATATAACAATTCACACTTTGAATATTCACCGTGAAAACTAATCCCCTATCTCTCCTTAGTTTTAATTAATCAGAAGAAGATATCCAATTAATCCTAACTACTAAATAACCCAAGATAAGCACTAAAGGTTTAATATAGCAGATGCTTTAAGAATTAGAGAGATCAATGAAACTAAACAATTCAAACACAAGCGGTTGGATTTAATTTAGTCGATTTATCTTCTTAAGATTAACAATTTCTGACGCAGCAAATTATTGAATCTTAGATGCTTCACAAAATTAGATGGATCAAACAATTACGGATTTGATATCTAATCAAGCAGTAGATTGAAAAGAATAATATACTAGTAGGCCTCCTAGCAATTAAACAAAACAACCATATTAATTATAACAGAAGAGCAATCGATATTCAAAACATAAATCGTATAATAAAACTAATTAGATCTCACAGTTTTCTTGTTTCCGAAGCTTCAGTTTTCTTCGACCAATAACAAAGATTTAGCCACGTAAGGCCATTAATAACTCTAAGTATATGTGGGAGGAAAGAATTTACTAGGTGGTCTTCTAAAGTCCTATTTATAAAAGAAGCCAACACAACCCTAAAAGAATCCTCTAAAATTGATATCCAATCTTTATATTATAAGAATAATATAAAAAATAGGATATTATCTTAATGTAAATAGGAGAATGCTGATTTAATCCTTCCAAAATCGTCCATCAAAGATTGCCCCAATATCAAGTCAATATATTAGACTAGATATTTAGGAAACTTTCCATAAAACAGGTATAGCGACTTTAAGTCCGATTTCGTCTAGGATCCCTTCAGAATCTTGAAAATCCCCAAAGATGAAAGTTGTAGACGTTCCTCTTGCCGATCTAAAGCATCTTGAATCATCTCATTTGGATTTCGTATGAGGATTTTACGCCCTTAATACGAAGTAGTGTCAAAACTGTCCAGAAATTGTCTACTTAACTTCTTTTGCACTTAATGCCTCCAATTGTATCCTAGATAAAAATATAAGAATAATGAGTGTGGTTTGGTGTCAAATAAATATTAAATAGCAAATAATAATGCATAAAAACTTGACACTTTGTATTCTTATCAAATTCCCCCACACTTGTTCTTTGCTCGTCCTCGGGCAAAATTCAAATTCACTTCCTCAAAAAAAAAAAACATCAAGGTTGTAATGCCATTAACAAAGAACAACCAAACTTTTCCAAAATCATAACACATCATGAACAACATTCTTAAACAACTTACAATTAAATAGCAAATATTTTCATTTGAGAATACAGTAGACTAAATATGTAGACCCTTACAGGAATGTACACTCAACTCTCATGTGTTTGAAGGGTATGTGTTTCGCTCAAATTCATTCCTATGGAAATGATCTACCATAAGCTTGCATATCTTCTCATTCTCCTCCATTGAGACCACATGCATAACAAGAATCATAAGGACTTTTAGGGGTTGTAACGGGGCTTAGGGACAAGGAATGAACATTTGGAACTGAGCTTAAAAGTCATTGAAACTAGTGGAGCAAGTAATCGGTTTAATCTCAATATAACCAAACACTCTATTTATCATATTTGTTTGTTTTGGCTCTAAAGTACTAACCACATAAAATCCTTGCACTGAGAGAAGACCATGCTTTCAAATCATATGAAACATTATAAACTCCCTTCAATCAATTTTCTCTCTCTTTTTTTTTTCTTTTCTTTTTTTTTTTCTTTTTTTTTTCTTTTTTTTTTCTTTTTTTTCTTTTTTTTTTTTCAAAACACTGACATACTACAACTTCATTAACCCCCACACTTATTTCAGGCACCCAATTATAGTGATGAATGATGCTCCACTAGCTCTAAGACTTGGGTAAAGATGTCATTTTTTTTTTTCGGCTTAAAGTTTATAATGTGGGTTAGAAAAAACAAGAAAAGGCTAAAGAAAGGCTCAGAAGGGGCTGAACGAGGGAAAAATTAATTCAAGGTAGGCTATTTGGCTTAAGTGGCTCACAAAAAAAAAATTTGCCTTAATCATATTCACGTATGCATGAGTCAATATGGCCTCAAATAGAATCAATGCAAGTTCTAGAGAAACAAGACCATGGAAGAATATCTCTCATGAAAAAAAAATGAGATCGATATTGATGTGTCGATCTAAAAGCTCAAAACCTCACCGGCTTTTTGTCTACAAAACTTAGTTACTATCGTTCTCGAAGAAAATATCAAAACTAATCAATTTTATGTTGTAAGATTACTTATTCAATCATGTTATGACTTTAAGGCAAGTTCAATCGAACTTTTGCTCATGACAAAACTAAAACTTCTCCCCCCCACACTTGATGTTGACATTGTCCCCAATGTACCAAAAAACTACCAAACCAAACCAAATAAATAAATAAATAAGAATAAGAAAGATGTACTCCCCTTGGGTTGCCTCCCAAGCAGCGCCTATGTTTACAGTCGTTGGCTCGACCCAATGCTTCTAGTCAGAATAAATTGGATCCTCAACGTCCAATGTAGCCACATTGTTTACTTGAAAACCTTCATAGAAGGTTTTTAGTCTATGGCCATTCACCTTGAATATTTTGGAGGTCTCCATACTTTGAATTTCAACTGCACCATGAGGAAAAACATTAGTAACAACAAAGGGTCCAATCCAACGAGAACGTAACTTACCTGGAAACAAACGAAGTCGAGAATGGTACAGAAGGACTTTTTGACCAACTTTGAACTCCTTCCTACTAATCATCTTGTCATGAAAAGCCTTCGTCCTTTCTTTGTAAATCCTAGCATTCTCATATGCATCATTGCGAATTTCCTCTAACTCTTGTAGTTGCAACTTCCTATGTTCTCCACTTTCATCCATCTTCATGTTGAAACTCTTTATAGCCCAATATGCCTTATGCTCTAACTCAACTGGAAGGTGACATGGCTTCCCAAACACCAATCGATAAGGTGACATACCAATGGGCGTCTTATATGCAGTTCGATATGCCCACAAGGCATCATCCAAGCGCAAACTCCAATCTTTCCTATTTGGACTGACAGTCTTTTCAAGGATTGACTTGATCTCTCGGTTTGATACTTCTGCTTGTCCATTAGTTTGTGGGTGATATGCAGTAGAAACCTTGTGTGTCACGTGGTACTTTCTAAGCAAAGTCTCCATAGTACGGTTGCAAAAGTGAGTGCCTCGATCACTTATTATAGCTTTTGGGATTCCAAACCTGGAGAATATGTTAGACTTGATAAAATCTGTAACAACTTTAGAATCATTAGTCCTAGTGGATTTAGCTTCCACCCATTTCGAGACATAGTCAACAGCAAGTAATATGTAAACATAGCCGAAAGATACAGGAAAGGGTCCCATGAAGTCGATGCCCCAAACATCAAAAATTTCACAAAATAGTATAGAAGTTTGTGGCATCTCATTCTTCTGGGAAATATTACCCATTTTTTTGACAATGCTCGCATGATTTACAAAATAAATATGAGTCCCGAAATAAAGATGGCCAATAAAAACCACATTCTAGTACCTTTCTTGCTGTTCTTTTTGCTCCAAAGTGACCTCCACAAGCATAAGAATGACAAAAGGTGAGAACAGAAATAATATCATTATCAGAGACACACCTTCTTATTATTTGATCACCACAATGCTTCCATAAGTACGGGTCATCCCATACATAATACTTTGCGTCACTTTTCATCTTATCTTTTTGAGCCTTAGATAAACCAGGAGGTAACATATTAGTAGCCAAAAAATTCACAATATTTGCATACCAAGGTAATGTCACACTCGCGGAAAGTAGTTGCTCGTCAGGGAAGGTCTCGTGTAGAGGAAGTTCATCCTCCATACGAACTAAGCGACTCAAATGATCAGCCACTTGATTTTCTATCCCTTTTTTTGTCCTTTATCTCCAAATCGAATTCACTTAAGAGAAGTATCCATCTTATTAACCTTGGTTTCGCCTCTTTCTTGGTCATCAAATATCGAATGGCTGCATGATCAGAGTAAACAATAACTTTAGTACCAAGCAAATAAGATCGAAACTTTTCTAAAGCAAAAACAATAGCTAAAAGTTCTTTTTCAGTAGTCGAATAGTTTCTTTGGGCATCATCCAAAGTCCGTGAAGCGTAATAAATGGCATGAGATGATTTTCCAACTCTTTGACCCAAAACAGCACCGATTGCATAGTCACTTGCATCACACATTATTTCAAAAGGAATATTCCAGTCAGGGGGCTGGATGATTGGTGCAGAAGTTAGCAACTCCTTCAGCTTATCAAACGCTTTTCTACATGCTTCATTAAACTCAAACGACACATCCTTTTGTAACAACTTGCATAGGGGTACTGCTATTTTGGAGAAGCCTTCGATAAATCTTCGGTAAAAACCTGCATGTCCAAGAAAAGAACGAACTTCCCGCACACAAGTAGGGTAAGGTAAAGATTGAATAATATCAATTTTAGCTTTATCTACCTCTATTCCCTTAGGTGAAACAACATGGCCTAAAACTATTCCTTGTACAACCATAAAGTGACATTTTTCATAATTTAAAACAAGGTTAGTATCTATGCATCTTTTAAGAACAAGTGCAAGGTTATGCAAACAATTATCAAAGGAATCTCCATGAACGGTGAAATCGTCCATAAAGACCTCTATGATGTGTTCAATATAATCTGAAAATATGCTAACCATACACCTTTGAAAAGTCGTAGGGGCATTGCAAAGGCCAAAGGGCATGCGCCGATAAGCAAAAGTACCGAAAGGGCATGTGAAAGTCGTTTTTTCTTGATCCTCTGGGGCGATTGCAATCTGAAAATAACCTGAAAAACCATCAAGAAAACAATAAAAAGCATGACCAGCTAATCTCTCAAGCATTTGATCAATAAAAGGTAAAGGAAAGTGATCTTTGCGGGTTACACTATTTAATTTTCTATAATCTATACAAACCCGCCACCCATTCTGAACTCGGGTGGGAATCAACTCATCATTCTGATTTTTTATGACAGTTATTCCGGTCTTTTTAGGAACCACTTGAACCGGGCTAACCCAATTACTATCTGAAATAGGAAAAATCATCCCAACTTCAAGGAGTTTGAGGATCTCCTTCTTAACTACATCCATCATAGGTGGGTTCAATCTCCTTTGCGCTTGTCGAGATGGTTTTGCTCCCTCTTCAAGCAAAATTCGATGCATGCACGTAGACGGACTAATTCCTTTGATATCCGCAATGGTCCAACCAATGGCTTCTTTATACTCCTTAAGTACTTTCACGAGCTTTTCTTCTTGTAGTACACTAAGTTTGCTAGAGATGATCACAGGCAGTGTATTTCCATCTCCAAGGAACATGTACTTGAGATGATTAGGAAGGGGCTTCAAATCTGGAATAGGGGCCTGTAAAATAGAAGGCAAAGGTTTCTCGTTAGAAACTGGTAGCGTAATATAAGAAATGTTACCTGTTTGTTTTAACTTTGGAAATTCATTCAACGCTGCGACAGTTTCCTGTAAATCAATGTTCAAGGCTAACTCCTCATTTTCTTTCTCAATATGCTTACCAATAGCAACTTCCAATTTATCTTCTCCATCAAGTTCAAAAATTTCCTGTGCTAAAGAATCAATGACATCAATAGAAAAAACAGAATTATCATCACTAGGATATTTCATGGCATCATAAATATTAAATTTAACAATTTCGCCATCAAACTCCATAGTTAGTGTGCCACTATGAACATCTATTTTTGTCTTGGATGTCTTTAAAAATGGTCTCCCCAACAAAATAGGTGTAGCTTGATCACCATTCTCCATATCAAGTACATAAAAGTCAGCAGGAAAAACCAAATCATTAACTTGCACAAGAATATCCTCAACTATTCCCTTAGGATATGCATTAGATCTATCAGCCAATTGAATCACAACACCAGTTTTGTTTAAAGGTCCAATTTTTAGAGAAGCATACACAGAATATGGCATGACATTGATCGATGCTCCTAAATCTAACATGGCCTTTTCAAATCTAGTGTTACCTATCTTACAAGGGATAGTAAACATGCCTGGATCTTTACATTTAGTAGGTATTTTTCTTTGAATAATTGCAGAAACATTCTCTCCTACTCTCACCTTTTCACTTCCCTTAAGTTTTTGTTTTCGTTTGAGTGTGCACAGTTCTTTTAGAAATTTAGCATAACGAGGTACTTGTTTAATAGCATCTAAAAGTGGAATATTTACCTCGCATCTACGGAAAGTCTCATACAAATCTTTATTTTGTTCATCTTTCCTGGATTCTGCTAATGCTTGAGGAAAAGGGGGTATTGGTTTATAATCGGAAAAAGGCAAAAACTTACGGTTAGGTATGTCCTCGTCCTTACGAATGCCTTTCTCCATTATAGTTTCTTTCTCCTTTTCTTGTTTTGACGGTGCATGAACTGCCTCAGTTGGAATTTCAACCTCTTTTCCGCTTCTCAAAACTATAGCACTTGCATTTTCTCTTGGATTTACTATCGTTTGAGACGGTAATTTCCCCGAACTTTGAGCCTCTAGCCGACTAATTGCGGTTGCCATTTGACCCATTTGATTATCCAAGTTCTGAATAGTGGTCCTCGTTTCTTGTTGAAATTGTTTGGTCTCCTGTTGAAATTGCAAAGTATTAGTTGCAAGAGACTTAACAATATCTTCTAACGACATACCAGAATTAGAAGGTTGGATCGGTTGTGGTCTATGAGGGTATGGCTGCTTATATTGTTGGTAATTTTGACGGTTTTGACTTGCGGGCTGATTCATTTGAGGGTTCCCATAGCTAAGGTTGGGGTGGTCCCTCCATCCCGGATTGTACGTGTTTGAGTAGGGATCATACTTCCTTTGTGGCTGTCCATGAAAATCACCCGTAGCATTCACTTGCTCAACGGATTCCTCTTGAAGAGTTGGGCACAAATCAGTTGGATGCCCTACTACCGAACAAATCCCACAAGATTTTGTTGTTTGCACATTACCTACAGCCATTTGACGAACAAGAGAAGTTAAACTAGCAATTTGTTGTTCAAGGGAAGAAACGTTTACCTCATTAACATTCTTTGGTAGAACGTCAAGCCTAGTGCCAAATTGTTGGGAATTTGCTGCCATATTTGCAATTAAGTTCTTAGCAGCCTCCGGAGTTTTATCCACTAAAGCTCCTCCACTAGCGGCATCAATCATGTTTCTATCGGTGTGTAGAAGACCCTCATAAAAATACTGGATAAGTAATTGCTCAGTAATTTGATGATGGGGGCAGCTTGCACATAATTTCTTAAATCGTTCCCAATATTCGTAAAGGGATTCTCCATTGTGCTGCCTTACACCACAAATTTCCTTTCGAATGTTTGCTGCTCTTGAAGCTGGGAAATATTTCTCTAGGAACATCCTTTTCATCTCGTTCCATGTAGTAATGGTCCCAGAGGGTAGATAATACAACCAATCCTTAGCCGAATCTTTCAAAGAAAATGGAAAGGCTCTTAATTTTATTTGCTCTTCAGTCACCCCCACAGGTTTCATACTCGTGCATACCACATGTAGTTCCTTTAGATGCTTGTGAGGATCTTCCCCTGCAAAACCATGGAAAGTTGGTAAAAGATGTATTAGTCCTGATTTTAGTTCAAAGGTAGTAGCAGCATCTAAAGTAGGAAAAGTAATGCATAGAGGGTGTTGATTCAAATCAGGGGCAGCAAGCTCTTTCAAAGTTTGATTTCCAGCCATGATTTCTTTCTCTTCAGAATCAGAATTGCTTATAGACCAATCAGAAGTTGGATTGATTTCTTCTGTGTCTTCTCTAAGTTTCTTCTTTAACCTGCGCAAAGTTTTCTCAATTTCTGGATCGTACTGCAATTCACTTTGATTAGAAGATCGAGTTGCCAACATAAAAATAAATAAATAAGGATCACAAAAAGCAAAAAATCAACTAGAAAATTCCCCGGCAACGGCGCCAAAATTTGGTGTGCTGTCGTACGCAACCAAAAATAAAACCTATACTCCTAATAATGTAGTAGGGCGAGTAAGGGTCGATCCCACAGAGAATATCTAGTCTAATTTTATGCTAAATGGATTAAAACAAATGGGGGTTTAAGTGTGATGGAATTCAATAATTAAGAAGTGATGAAAATTAAATTTAATCAAAGTAACAAATATTGGTCCAAGTCAACATCCACTGTCGGAATCATATAACTGATCATCGATGCAAATATATATAACAATTCACACTTTGAATATTCACCGTGAAAACTAATCCCCTATCTCTCCTTAGTTTTAATTAATCAGAAGAAGATATCCAATTAATCCTAACTACTAAATAACCCAAGATAAGCACTAAAGGTTTAATATAGCAGATGCTTTAAGAATTAGAGAGATCAATGAAACTAAACAATTCAAACACAAGCGGTTGGATTTAATTTAGTCGATTTATCTTCTTAAGATTAACAATTTCTGACGCAGCAAATTATTGAATCTTAGATGCTTCACAAAATTAGATGGATCAAACAATTACGGATTTGATATCTAATCAAGCAGTAGATTGAAAAGAATAATATACTAGTAGGCCTCCTAGCAATTAAACAAAACAACCATATTAATTATAACAGAAGAGCAATCGATATTCAAAACATAAATCGTATAATAAAACTAATTAGATCTCACAGTTTTCTTGTTTCCGAAGCTTCAGTTTTCTTCGACCAATAACAAAGATTTAGCCACGTAAGGCCATTAATAACTCTAAGTATATGTGGGAGGAAAGAATTTACTAGGTGGTCTTCTAAAGTCCTATTTATAAAAGAAGCCAACACAACCCTAAAAGAATCCTCTAAAATTGATATCCAATCTTTATATTATAAGAATAATATAAAAAATAGGATATTATCTTAATGTAAATAGGAGAATGCTGATTTAATCCTTCCAAAATCGTCCATCAAAGATTGCCCCAATATCAAGTCAATATATTAGACTAGATATTTAGGAAACTTTCCATAAAACAGGTATAGCGACTTTAAGTCCGATTTCGTCTAGGATCCCTTCAGAATCTTGAAAATCCCCAAAGATGAAAGTTGTAGACGTTCCTCTTGCCGATCTAAAGCATCTTGAATCATCTCATTTGGATTTCGTATGAGGATTTTACGCCCTTAATACGAAGTAGTGTCAAAACTGTCCAGAAATTGTCTACTTAACTTCTTTTGCACTTAATGCCTCCAATTGTATCCTAGATAAAAATATAAGAATAATGAGTGTGGTTTGGTGTCAAATAAATATTAAATAGCAAATAATAATGCATAAAAACTTGACACTTTGTATTCTTATCAAAGAGTATTGTAATATCAAAGGAATACATCATGAGTATTCAGCTGCTAGAACCCCTCAACAGAATGGTGTTGCTGAAAGGAGAAACAGAACACTAAAGGAAGCTGTCCGAACAATGATAGCCGAAGCTAATCTGCCACAAAGATTTTGGGCAGAAGCAACAAATACAGCCTGCTTTACCCAGAACAGATGCATGATCAACAAAAATCAGAACAAGACTCCATATGAAGTTTGGAACAACAGGAAACCAAATATTCATTACTTTAAAATTTTTGGTTGTAAATGCTTTGTGTTAAATAATGGGAAAAATCACCTTACTGCATTTGCAGAGAAGGCTGATGAAGCTGTCTTTGTAGGATACTCTACTGTTAGTAAGGCTTATAGAGTTTTTAACAAAAGAACATTACTAGTAGAAGAATCCATTCATGTAGTATTTGATGAACCAAGTCAATCTTCTGAAAAGAATTAAAGTACTAATCAAGATCTGTCTACTGATTTAAAGAAGTTGAATGTTGGAAAGAATGAAGAATATGTTCCCATCATACTACCTGATCTCAACCCAGCTGATAACTCAAGTGCTGTTCAAAATCACAGTGCTGATTGTCTAACAGACGAGTTGCAAACAGCTGACAGACCAGAGACTGTTCAACAGACAAGAACTGTTCAACAGACTACTACTGAATCTCCAACAGTAGTGTTGCAAGATCAAAACAGAGGACAACATCCAGACCTGCAACCTGATCTCAGATGGCTCAATAATCACCCACCAGAGTTGGTGATTGGTGATCCTTTGGATAGAGTAAAGACAAGAAGAGCTGCTGCACAAGATGCTATGTTTGCCAGTTTTCTATCTCAAATAGAGCCTAAACAAATTGAAGAAGCTCTCAGTGATTCCTTCTGGATTGAAGCTATGCAAGAAGAGTTGAATTAATTTGAAAGGAACGAAGTATGGTACTTAGTTCCAAGACCAAGTCATCAAAGAGTAATTGGCACTAAATGGGTTTTCAGAAATAAGATGAATGAAGATGGTGTTGTCACCAGAAATAAAACAAGATTAGTGGCCAAGGGTTATTGTCAAGAAGAAGGAATTGACTTTGATGAAACATTTGCACCAGTAGCAAGACTTGAAGCAATCAGACTGTTTCTTGCCTATGCTGCTTACAAGAACTTCACTGTCTATCAGATGGATGTGAAGTCAGCATTTCTCAATGGAGAATTGCAAGAAGAAGTGTATGTTGAACAACCACCTGGATTTGAAGCTTATCAACAAGAAGACAAGGTGTATCGTCTGAAGAAAGCCCTCTATGGACTGAAACAGGCTCCAAGAGCATGGTATGATACCCTATCTGATTTTCTTTTAATTAAAGGATTTCGTAAAGGTAAGGTAGACAAGACCTTGTTCACAATTGAATGGGAAAATCACATATTAATTGTGCAAATATATGTAGACAATATTATTTTTGGTTCAACTAACCAACAGATGTGTGACAAGTTCTCCAAGCTGATGCAGAATAAATTTGAAATGAGCATGATGGGTGAACTCAACTATTTTCTTGGTTTGCAAGTTAGACAGTTGCCTGATGGAATATTCATCAACCAAGCAAAATACACAAGGGATCTGTTTAAGAAATTTGGTATGGAAACTAGCTCCACTGCTACTGTTCCAACGTCTACTAGTCTTCGCTTGGATAAAGATGACGATGGCAAATCAGTGGACATAACCAAATACAGAGGCATTATTGGGTCACTGTTGTATCTAACAGCCAGCATACCTGATATCATGTACTCTGTTGGGGTTTGTGCGAGATTTCAATCAAATCCTAAGGAATCTCATCTCTTAGCTGCCAAGAGAATTCTGAAATATATTAAGGGCACTCAAGAATTGGGATTGTGGTATCCTAGAGAATCTGGATTTGAGCTTATTGGATATTCAGATTCAGACCTTGCTGGCTGCAAAATTGATAGGAAGAGCACAACAGGTGCTTGTCAATTTTTGGGCAGTCGTCTGATCTCATGGATGAGTAAGAAACAGACTTCAGTGTCCATATCTACTGCTGAAGCTGAGTACATAGCTGCTGGAGCATGCTGTGCACAGATACTTTGGTTAAAGCATCAACTAGAAGACTACAATATCAAGATCAGTGGAATTCCAATCTACTGTGACAATACAAGTGCAATATCTCTTACTCAGAATACTACAAGTCACTCAAGGACTAAACATATTGAGATCAAGCATCACTTCATTAGAGATCATGTGGAAAAATGAAATGTTATAATTGAGTATGTTCATACAGACAATCAGATAGCTGACATTTTCACCAAACCTCTAAGTGAAGTAAGGTTTTCAACTCTAAGAGCTGAACTAGGATTACTGAATTTGGATGCATGAGCTGAGGGGGAACTTATTAGAAGACTGAAGTTCATCAGCACAATCATCCATTATCATGTTCAAGGATTAACTCTCAACAGACTAGTTAACTTATGAATTCTTAAAGACAGGGGGAACGTGTAAGACTAGCAGTACTTCTGTTCTAGAGATGAAATTAGTTAATGACAGTTAGTTGAAGTTATGTTATCAGAAGATATGTTCTTAATTCTTGAAGATTAAAGATCAATTTATCTTGCTGGATTGACAAACAGAAAGGAAGATTACTAGCTATTGGCTTTCTCTAGTAATATCAGATAACAGATCACTCGTCTGTCAGATAAGTTAAACTCTACTCATCTGATACATTATATAAGCATGGTCATAAATCGCATCTTTTGAAACACGCTTTTATAAGTAACAGATAAGTGCCGATTGAGTTTCCCGCCCATCTGACATTAATTTAATAAATTTGAAGTTCGCAATTCTCACCCACACGATTTAAAAACTGTCAGATCAATCTTACGATTCACATTAATCACGATAACCAAAACCTAAAGAAACGTATAAAATCCGATCTGAACAGATCAGTCGACTTACGCACACAAAATTCCCAAAATTCTCTAACTCTCTAAGCTCTCTGTTTCTTTAGCTCTCAAATTCTCACAGGTTTACATCACTTAATCTCAAAAATGGCTATTGCTGAGGGAATATATCTAAGCTATGACAAATTCTTCGCCACTGGCACGGATCTCATGAGGGAAATCATGAAGAAAATTAAGGAATCATCGTTGGTACCTATTCTGGAAGCTCATGAGGATTATGTATATCTGGAAGATGTTGCTGATTTCTACAGAACCAGAAAATTCAACGATGATAAGACTACTATGACTGCCACTGTTGGAGGAAAGAAGATTTGTATATCTGCTGCCATTTTTAAGTGAAGTGTATGGGCTGAAAAACGAAGAAGGAGATGTAACAGACCTAGGGTCTGAAAAAGAGGAAGAGTTTTGGCTAGTTTGTGCTAAGGAGGGAGAAGAAATGTCAGGAACTCTGATGAAGACTCAGCTCAAGGATGAGTATCAGAGGTTCGCTGATATAATTGCGAAAGTGTTGGACTGCAGCACTAGCTCTCTGGATGGATTACCCAGAAGGAGATATTATACTATGATTTGCATTTTCTATGGCTTGAAAGTTAACTGGGCTGCTCATGTATTTGATCTGCTGAGTGATAAGAAGACCAACTATGGCATTCTGCTCAGTCATCTGTTCTTACGCTTGAACTGTCAAGTAGTAAATGGAAAGCCTATCCATGGTGGCAAAGAATTCAAGCTGTATGAGCCAGTTAGAAGTGTAGGTACTTCTAAAAGAAAGGCTCCTGCCAAGACTGCTAAGGCACCTGCCAAGAAAAGCAAAAAGGCTGGTCAGACCAGTGGGTCTGCTGATCAAACAGTGAGCACCACTGTTGAAGCTGGATCAGCTGAGCCTGAGACTACAGTTTCTGACAAAGTAGTCAGTGACTTTACCAAAGAAGTTGAAGAAATGGAGACTGGATCATCTCCTGAAAGGACAAAATCAGAAGAAGTTGTTCCTCTTCAACCTACAAAGAGAATGAGGACAAGAAGTTTTGTGAAAGGACCTCCTAGACCTAAACCTTCAGGAAGAATTACAAAATCAAAGGCTAAAAGGAAGGTTACATTCTCTGAAGAATCACCTGAAACAGTAAGAGAGTTACCAGCAACAGCAGAAAGACAAATTATCATTGAAGAGCCTGCTGATGAGCCTACTGGAGACTCAATTGTTGGGTTGTTTGCTGATGATAGAGAAGAACAGCAGACTGGCACACCAAATGAAGGAGATGCACTCCTTCTGTATCCTACTCATGTTGGTGCCATTCCACTACAGACTGTGGAAAGTCCTGAAGCTAAGAAACTAAGGACTGGCAAAGTTGTTGTTCCTTATCTCTCTGTGGCTGAAAAGAAGAAATTAGATGAGGCTGAGAGACAAAGGAAGGCCGCAGAAAAGGCTGAAGAAGATCGTCTAAAGGCCCTTGAGCTCAAAAGACTGGAAGAAGAAGCCAGTAAGATGACTCAAGCACAAAGAGATGCCATTGAAGCAGCAGAGTTGGCTGCTGCAATAGAAGCAAGTGCTAAGGACTCTCATGGTCCAAGGCAAGCTGGTGGTATTGTCATTGGAGAACAAAGAGATCCCACCAAACCTAAGCCAGTTATGCCTACCCCTGCAGTGCAACCTAAGAGAAGAGCAGAGTTAAAACTGGCATTGGAGATTGTCAGAGATGACCCTGATGTTTTTGATGAATTTATTGCACGTTTGGATGCTGAAAATAACAGAATTACTCGTATGACGATGTTCAATAAAGAAAAGGTTAGATATAACAGATGGAGGAACTATCGTCTTACAATGAGTAAGGATCAAATTGCAAGCTGGAAGGCTTTTACAGATGCAGAAGCCTGGGTTATGAAGTGGCTTGAGACAAATTCTTTGACTCAAGCATTGGACTCAGAGTTCTTTTTGGACAAGTTGAGACTGAGAATAAGTCATCTGGTGAAAGCTGAGGCCAAGAAATTATATGATTCCGTTCCAGAAGAGTATACTGATGATGAAGACCTAAAGGAACGAGCAATAAAGCTGGCAGTTTCCACTACCATGGAAACTTGGGCCAAAAGAACTAGGAAGATGAAGGGACTGCCAAGTTCTCTGCTCCCTCTTCCAAGTTTAAAGCAGATTGTTTATGGACCTACCATTAAATCATATGAAGAGCTCCCTGAGGATCCAATCTCCCCATTTGTTCCAATTGATAATCTGACATGGATCACTCATAGATCTACTTTGGATAATGCAGGTAAAATGATTACTATTGCAAATGTTAAGAAGGTCCAAGCACCACCTGCTGATCAGAACAAAGAAAAAGAAGGTACTTCTGATCCTGCTGATCAGAACAAGGAAAAAGAAGATATTTCTGATCCTGCTGATCAGAACAAAGAAAAAGAAGGTACTTCTGAACTTGCTGATCAAAACAAAGACAAGGAGGGTACTTCTGAACCAGCTGATCAGACTAAGGAGAAGGAAAGCACTCCCAGTCAAGCTGATGAGACCAAGGAAAAAGAAACTACTCCTGGTTCAGCAGATCAGATCACAGAATCAGCACCCCTTGCCTTACCTCCTATTCCAACTGATGTTACTTCTACTTCTCAAAGCTTACAGCCATCTCTGTTGGACTCAATCCAACAGATGATTTCAAAATCAATGAAGGAATTAGAAGAGAAGTTAACTGCAAATCTGTTGGCTGCTATAAGTCAACCAACCCAGAGAGTTGATGTTGTTCCTACTTCTCTGATAGAAGACACTGCTCATACTGTAGAGACTATCAGACAAGATATGGATGTAATTAGAGCAAGGACTCAAAGTACTGCTGCTGGTTGGAGACAGATCACTGAAACTGTTGAAATGGCCATACAAGCTGAGGATGAAACTTTAGAAAATATGATGAAGAACTTCAAGGCATCTGCTGATATGATTCTGGCAACTCAGATTCAGCTAGGTGACCAAGGGGAAGTTGTCCTTAACAAAATGGATGCTTTTGAGGCCAATCAACTCAGACAACAAGCTCAACTTAATGCATTGGAAGCAAACATCAAACTTCTCTGTGAAACACTTCAAGTTTCACCAGTCTTACCACAATATCCAATCAACCCTGCTGATGATGACAAAAAGGGGGAAGATAGGGTACCTTGTGAGGAGGAAGATTTCTCAAAGACTGCTGAATTGGAAGGAACTGAAATACTAGATGAATCTACCAAGGATGAAAATGCTGATGAAGAAAATGAAGGCACAAACAGACCAGTATATAAGTCAATTGCAGAAGAAGAAGAGGAAGCTGATGAAACTGAAGCTGGAGAAAATCCTAAGGAAACAGCAAAGACTGATAAAGAAATTGCTGCTGCTAAGGACTCAGCTGAAGAACAGCTTAATCCTGATGTAAAGCATAAAAAGATGGAGATGTTAAGACAAAGATTCTTCAAGGATTTAGAAGCTGAAACTTCCAAACCTGAAGAAGATGAAGAGGATTAGCAAGAAGATAAAGCAAAAGACTAATCTAGTCTAGATTACTTATGCTTAGAATCTTTTGTAAATTTTTTTTGGGCATTTCATCTATTGAACTTGTAATCTGTAATCTTTTCAAAATCTATAAAAGTTCAAGTTTGAATCCCATAAACTATTTCTATCTCAGAAATTTTTGAGGATCAAAACTTTAGTTTAGGTACAGGTACTTAGCTGAAGTTTTGTCATCATCAAAAAGGGGGAAATTGTTGGATGAAGATGAAGATTAAGTGAAATGAAGATAAGAAAATAAGGGAAGGTTTTGATGATTTCCAAAACGTCAAAATCAGCTAAGTATGGAAAGCTTAGTTCCCTTAGAAGAATTTTGACCAAGTAAAGAAGACATCAGAAGGGTCTAAAATTCTAAGCCCAGAAGACTACTGATCTTATGCTGAAACAGCAATCAGAAGGGTAGACCATCAGCTGACTCAAATCAGATGGGTTCAGAATTTGATCAGCAGGGTATCCATCAGAAGGGTTGCTTTGATCAGCAGAGTAGAAGAGATCAAGAAGTTAGTCCAACGGTAATAAATGCACTTGGTGTAATAAATGCTATAATAGAAGGGTAGTAATGGCAAATGATTGAAGATTACTCTCGGATCAGCAGGGTGCATTTAATGCAGCTACAGGTAAGTACAGCAGAAAAAGGACTGTAGCAGGGAGCCGTTCTGAATTTGGGCTAAGGCTATGGATTTGAATTGTGATTTCCTTCAACGGTCATATTTTCAAATCCAAGTATAAATAGAGCTGATTTCGACAAGCGAAAAACACAACAACATTCTGAGATTTTGTTTCCGAAGCAGAAATTTTTCTAAGTCTCAAGAAGCTCAAGAACAGCTCACTCGTCTGGTGAAGTCATCTGTTGACAGAAACCAAGTTGAAGCCAAAAAGAAAACACTTTCTGAGTGAATTTGTGTTAGTTGAGTGTTGTGCGGAGTTTAGATCCATCTTTGTGAGTGATCTAACTTCAGAGGATAGGTTTTCTGAGTAATTTCCTATTGTGAGCTTACAGCCTTTTCATTTGTTGTTTAGGTGTAAGTGGAGAAATATTGTAAACTTAGTGTTTATAGTATAACCCAGAATCTGAGTGATCTGGAAGAGTGGACTAAAGGATTATTATCCATATAACCACTATAAAAATTCTTTGTGTTATTTTTGCATTTAAGTTTTCTTGCATATTTCAAAATTGCATAAGTAAACACTTTGAATTACATTAAAGATTTAGAAGGAGTTTTAAAACTGGGGATAAAATCTTTAAAAGACTTAGTCTACTTGTGATAAACACTTACAAATTATCCGCTGCAAGTATACTCTTGTAAAACTGTTTTACTGAAAACAGCTAAGTTACTATAAGAAGAGTGGTCAATCTGCTGTTCAAGATTTGTTCACGATCAGCATAGTCAGCTTACTGTTCCTTATAAGCTTAGTTTGCTGACAGACGACTGAAAAGTTTTTAAGTCTAAAAATTTTCAGAGGTCTATTCACCCCTCCCTCTAGACCTCATCTGACCACTTGGGACCAACATTTCTCTAACAACACGATTTTGATTCTCAGATAGATTCTGCATGTGTATGAAATCACTCCGTATTATTTGTAATGTCCGTTTATAGTGTTCGAGAAAATCTGTAATGGTCATTTTGTGATCCACACTCAACTTGATTAAGGCATTTACAGACTCAGCCCTCTGCGTAGTTGTCATCATACTCATAAACTGGCCACGAAAGTAGGCTTCCGCCCACCTATCTCTAATTTCATAGGTGTCAATTACCCATTTGTTATTAGATAAATTGTATTTATCCACAATACTAGCCCATGACAGTTCAAACTCTTCTATTGAGCACTTTCGATCAATCAATGAACAAAATTCATTACAAAATGCAGAGTTTTTAATATTCTTACGGACATTACGGCATAAATGCCAACTGCATATCCTGTGTCGTGTACCTACAAATTCAAACACGCTAGTTGCACGCATAGTTGCATCTTGATCTGTTAATACAGCTTTTGGAATTTTACCTCCCATGGACTCTAAAAAGTTTGGAGAACCCACTGATAACTTTCAGTGGTTTCATTTTGTAGGAAACATGCAGCAAATATACACGTTGAACCGTGGTTATTTACCCGAAAAAAAATTACGAGAGGATACAAATACCTATTGGTCTTGTATGTGCTGTCAAAGACCAAAACATCACCAAAATGTTCGTACTCAGCCCTCGATGATCCATCACACCAAAACAGTCTATTAAGTATGCCTTTTTCGTCAGTACTGTACTTGTAAAAAAATCTTTCATCTTTAGCTTGCAAATCTTTCATACTATTTATCGCAGTATTCAAATCCCCTTCTCGGATCCTTTGTGTTCGTAGCTTATTCAACCAATTGTAGCCAGCCTTCCTTCTAAATGAGAGTTTTCCAGCACCACCAGCCAATTGCTCCAAGTAATGCACCACTTGACATGGCTTAAATCCAATCTTTGTCATCAAACTAAGCATAGACTTGTCTGAAGGCGACAAATAGCTGGTTTATAAACATTTAATAACAATCAGTGAATCACATAGAACATCAAAATCATGTAAACTGCACTCAAATTATATAAAGAAGGTACATTTTCATGCATCCATGTAATTCATGGTTGTGATTATTGGAAAATCTAGAAACCATATATTTTCCAGAAATCCAGTCTCGTGAGACTCTGAAAGAAGCTTTGCATCCACACCTAGTCAATGGTTTAGCTTCCCTTTGGGTAATACACCCTTCATTTTCTTGACGGAACCCTGATCGGTTACAAACCCATACCCTATTTTTTACTACTCCACCCTTCTTTTGCATACTTCGTCTCCTAACATCAAAACCTTCTTCTTTGGCATAAGACATGTAAAATTTTTCTGCCTCATGAATATTATCAAAAATTAATTGCCCAATCAATTCCTCTTTCATACAAGGATTATCAAAATCAAATGAATCTTTTGATACGTCTTCGTCTTCTGATTCGTCTTTTGATTCGTCATGCTCATCTATTTCATTAACATTATTACAACACACTTCAATGTCAACATGATTGCTCTAATTTTCACATTTAGGATCTACATTAATGAAAAAAAATAACAACTTATCAACTAAAACTTTAGTTTTTTTTTTAAAAAATGGACATCATAGAACTTGAACTTCTAAAACAACCATAATTAGTTGACATGTCAAATCTCATTCCCAAACAATTCTACTTCAAAATATATATCTAGCTTGATCACAAACCAAATATCAAGAAAATGTACACGAATATATACATGTGTGTATAATTATGATTAATAGTTATTTTCAAAATATTTTAGTATTTAATTAAATAAATGCATTTCTTTTATCAGGTGGATAATTTTTAATTACGGCAGTTCCAGATCATAGAAAACAAGAAAACAACAAAAATTCCAATTTATACAACCATAAAGCTAATTTCACATTAAACTATAACCATAACATTAACTATAACCATAACATCATACGGATAAATGATCTTCATTTTTGGCTAGATCAACTTCACCCTAGCTAACTTATGAGGTAGTAAATACTCCTTCCCCACTCAACCCAATACACACACATTTCTCACAAAGCACATAAATATGGGGAACTAGTGTATACTCATTGTATCCTTCACCAAAACCATTTCCATATCAGCAGAACTATAACTCCCAGGATGTATAGTTTATACATGACGACATTGGAAAATTGGGACAAACTAATTTCACATTAACTATAACCATAACATCATACAGATAAAATAATTTCACATTAACTACATAATAAGTAAAATTTAAAATAACAGGGAAACATACCTGACGACATTGCAAAATTGACCAAATATCAATTGGAGAAGATCTAGTAGTAAATTTATTCCCAAGGAATCAATCACCGAAAATCTTCGAATAAATTGTGTCAACAATGCTTTTTTTTTTTTTTTTTATTTCTTTGGGGGGTCGGTGAGGGCGGGGAGCTAATACCTCCAAAATTGTAGGCTTCAGGCTTAGAAATTGGGAGAACGAGTACGGATTTGTTGGGAATCAAGGAATCAAGCTTACAAATTGGGAGAGAAATAATTCGAAATTGGGGTTGGAGGTTAGATTACTTTTGGAGTTAGCTTCTTCGAATATTGGAGGATTCTTCAGTACCCAACTTGGAAAATCAAGAAATACTGAGCGATCAGGCTTCGGAAATCAGTTAGGAAGAAGGTTTGTTCGAATGAAGATAAGTCTCCCTCCTCGCAGCTATATCAATTCTGGGGTTCAATTTTTAATTTAATCGAAGGGTGTAAAGGTAGTTTCAAAAATTGATGGAGATTAATGTTTTTTTTAATTAAAGGGTACAATGGTAATATCCTACATCGTTCATGGTTCGTACGGTTCAAAAATCGGTGCCGTACACCGACACGTGTCACCCTTTGCTTGAGTCGTTCATGACTCCTGAGCAGGGGTGAGTCATTATAGAAGCTCCAAAGTCAATTAAAGGGCAACCAAACTTGTGTATAAACCTATCAAAATTGAATTTAAATGGTCCTTCAAATTTAATTATTAAAAAAAAATGGTCGTACTCAAGTTGACGTGGACTCGAAGGTAGTCATGAATATGGGTGTAATCGAGTCGAGTAATATCGAACGATATACTGTTCATGAATAGGGGTGTAATATGCTTGAACAATAGGTCGTTCGACATTACTCGGCTTGATTTTAGGTCAACTTGAATCCCTGGATTTTAAGAACATTTAAACCAAAATAAAAATTGATTAATTATTTTTCTGGACCATTTAATTTTTCTCTTTATAATTAAATTTAATCATGGAAGGAAAACATCAAAGGTGGGTCAGTAATTGACTTATCAAGTCTTTGTACGCACCTCTGTCCACACACACTGCATTAATTCTCATTAATAAAAAAACAAAAAACAGTAAATTATTTTGAATATAGGGATTTCTTATTCTCTTCTGGCCAATAACTTATTCACCTTTTTCATGAGGAGATTATTTCCAAAATTGTTCCGCTATGACGATATTAATACTTGTTTATTTCTAATTACAAGAACAAAACACAAACATCTTTTGCTGTTCATTACCAATACGAATCATGTTTGGTGCCGAGAAATTGCATAAATGGTCCAACCAAAACTTTCCCATTTTATATTAAAAACCTGCAAGAATCTTCTTCTGGGTACCCTAGTTTTGGTCATAAACGATATTTACAAAAACATAATTAAATAAATCCTTAACAAGAATTTTTTTAAATGAATTGTCGCTGTCCTAAGAAAATTATTGTTTCTCCTAGTACAAGTACTGGTGGCTGATCACTATTCTAAGATAAAATTCAATGGCTTAGCTAGTGTCTTCTTTGATGAATGCGTTCACACGAAGACAAAGAATAAAACGTTGTTTCTCGGCCCAAAATAATATAAATAAAATTAATTATATTTTGCCAGTACATACTACAACTAGTGAGCATATGTGTTCTAAGACCCCTAACAAGCCTAATTATATTGTACATAAAACTTAAAAGCGAAAGAAAATTTAAGAACCAAAATAATGACATTTAGGCGTTTTAATTTTGCTAGCTTATTCTCGTGCTATGCACAAATTTAAATCATTTATTTTAATTTATATCAAAAATAAATTATGATGTGTTTTGATCACTATAATTTTCCTGCCTCTAATAATTACAACTAGAATAAATTTTTACAGTGCTAAAAATATTTATAAAGAATAAATTAATCAAAACAAATGTTACAGATATCTTTTTCTTTATGAGATATAGACTATGAAGATTGGCAATACTTTAACTCAATAATATCATGGAAAAATTACTTAAAGTACCCTTCAAGTTTATTGTAAATTCAAATATTTTTCTTTTTATTAATTTATTTAATGTATTTTAAATTTTTATTTGATTAGAAATTCTAAATGGCTATTTTCATTTTATTTTAATTAAATTGTTCACAATACCATTCAAACCTTTTTCTCTTACTATAATCTAAATATCTTATATTTCAATATTTTCATTTCAACTATTTTAAAATAATTAGAAAATTAAATTTTATTCTTTATTTATTGAACATTAAAATATGCATATCTAGTAGTAAGTAGAAATAAATTATTACTTTATTATTGTAATACTAAAATAGGTAGATTTTTTTATTTGTTGTAAAATAAATTATTAGTTTATATTTTATTTTATTTTATGTTATTAGACTTTTGTTTATTTTATTTTAAATATTTTTAGTATAATTTTAAAAAAATATTCAGAATTTAAATGTATTCATATTAATAATTGAGAGAATCACTCAAATTACCCACGAGATTAAGTGTAATTATTAAGACCACCCTTAAGGTTTGTGAAATTTATAGGCCGTAATTTACATAATAATGAAGGGCATTTTCATACTTATAATAATTTAGTTAGTTTTTCTGGATGGACTATCCTTCGGTAATGTAATTTCTGTAATTTCATTAAATCTTATGTGTAAACTGTGTAATTTTCCCTAATATCAATAAATTGTATGCTCAAGTTACAATTATTGTATAAAACTTAAATATAAATTAATCTCCTGTGAGGTAATTTATTAAAAGTTTATTTATCGAGACAATCAACACTGTTATGTCAAATGATGTAAAATATGTAAATCAAATTCGAATAAAAAGTAATAGAAGAGAGAGAACAAAAATTATTTAACAACCTGTTGCAACCACTTTTGTACATACTACTTCAGTGACAATGATAGTGCAAAATCTCTAGCCAAATTATTTATACTTGTAATGGTACAAACCAAAAACATACAATTTAGAGATTAAAATTGATCTTTTGATCTTAAACTCCCGAATTACATTCCATTGAAAACTCTTTTGTGCCAAAAAAGAAAAAGAAAGTAATAAGATAAATATCATTAGATAAAATGTGTCTTAAAATCCAATGACAAAAAAAATATTGAGAAACACAATAAATAAAATAATTGAAGAATAAAGGGATATGAAATTAAAACAATGAACAAATGAATGAAGAATGTTATTTTTAGCAAAAGATCAACACATTCAAAGACGAACCTGAAAGATGGAATGAAAAAATGTAAAAGAAAAAAATATAGAGAAACCCTGCAGATTAAATAATTGAAAAAAGGAATATGAAATTATACAATGAGCAAATGCATGAAGAATGTTCTTAACAAAAGTTTTAAAATGTTAATTTGTAAAGTGAACTAATTTTTTGTTCCAATATTAATTTCCGTAATTAAGGATTACAATTTATGGGGCATGATTTTAGCATGTCAATTAATTAGTGGAGGTAATTTTGAACTAAAATTGATATTTTGCTTTTGGAAATGGAAACTAAAAAAGAAAAAATTCTAGGGTGCCGCTACGTTAGGTTATAGGTGCCACTAGAAATAAGACATGTCATTAATTAGTAATTTATTAAAATAGTAGTCAATATGTCATAATAATATTACCATAATAAGTGGTACTATGCCACAACAAATGATACTATACTATATATTTTGTAACATCAAATAGTATATTATTATCGAATACATTATTATGAAAATAAATGAATGTTACAATAATATTTTAAAATAAATAGCATGTAATATTTTTTTGAATAATTAATATTAACTTTGGAAAAATTGCATAAATCGCCTAATATAGAATAAATACTACATGATGTGGGATCATATTAAATATATGGGGTTAATACTATGTAACGTGTGCTCGTACTATCATATGTGAATAATACCATAGAATGTGATACACATTTTGTGGTAATACCACCTAATATGGAATAAATACTACATAATGAGGATCATACTAAATATATGGATTAATACTATGTAATGTGAACATGTAATATCACATGTGAGTTATAACAAAGAATGTGATACAAATTGCATGGTACCACTTAATGTGAAGTACATACTACATGATGTGTGGTCATATTGAATATATGAGAGTAATACCCTGTAATATGAGCCCATACTGTTATATATGATTTATACCCTAGAATGTGATACACATTGCGTGGTAATACCACCTAATTTAGAATAAATACTACATGATGTGGGGTCATACTAAATATATGAGGTTAATACTATGTAATGTGAGCATGTACTATCACATGTGAGTTATACCATACAATGTGATACACAATGCGTGGTAATATCATCTGATGTAGTAAATTAGCGGCACATAACGCAACGGACCCTAGAATCCCCCAATAATTACTTTAATACAGAAAACTATTTTAGGGGCATGAATTTAGGATATCAATTAATAAGCTACTAAATTCGATTTGAAATTTAATGTTGGATAAGGATGAAGATGAAGGCACTGAAGACAATTAGTTAAGGGAGGTTTTGAAGAATTCCAAAACTTCAAGATGTGCTAAGTATGGAGTAACTTAGCTAATGATCCCTTAGAAGAAATTTTGACTAAGTAATGAAGACATCAGAAGAGTCAAATTTCAAGGTCCAAGACTTCTGATCTGCTGAAGGGAAAGTTACCAGACTGATGAAAATCAGCCGACTCAAATCAGATTTGTTCAAGTTTGAGATCAGCCGAGTTCGCCATCAGACTTACACTTCCGACAGCCAAGTGGAAAGGATCATAAAGTCTTCCCAACGGTAATAAATGCCCCTTGGAGTAATAAATGCTGAAGTACAAGGTTATTAAAGACAAATGATTGAAGAAATGCTTCGCATCAGCTGGGTGCATTTAATGCTGCATTTAATGCTGCATTTAATGCTGCCTGCAGAATAGTATTGTTCACAGTACGGACAGACTGCAAAAGAGCCGTTCGCGGATTTTAAGGACCAGTACTCGAGGATTTTAAACAGCTTAAGCAAGAACATGAATCTCTGAAAGCTGAATGTGAAGTTTATAAAGGAAAAATCATGGAGCTTGAAAAAGTCATTGAGTCTCATGATAAGTCAACTGATGCATCCACTCTAATGTCTAGTAAACAGAAGACACCTTTAGATCAGGATAAGTTAGAACTGAACCATACTGAAAAATTCATATCAGCTGATAATAGTAAGGTCATATTGTATGTTCAGACTAATAAACCTGCTTCACCTGAGAAAGTGGTAAAGGAGACTAAAACTCCTAAGGCTAAAAAGAGCAAAGAGCCTAGTGTAGGTAAACAGACTAGTAAGCCTAACCAGAAGAGTCCTAGGAAGTCATCTGATAAGGCTCAAACTAATCAGACTAGTGATAAAACTAAGTCGTCTGTTAATGAGCAAGCAAGTAGTAAACCAAAGAAGCATAAGAATAAGAAAAATCAAAATGCTTGGTATGGAAATGAGTCTTATTATGTGCAACCTGCTGCATATCATCCTATGTATCATGCACCTCAATTTCCAACTTACTATGCACCATATCCTGCTCATCCAATGCATGCATATCCTCCTTATCATGCATCTTATTCTGCATTTGAACATTATCCTTATCATGCTGATCATAAAAAATATGACAAATCTGATGAACGTGGTAAAGGCAAAGCTGTTCATACTCCTGTTGAATCTCAGAAACCTAAGAAGCCTAAGACTTCATCATCTTGGGTTGTCAAAGGTGGAACTAATCCTTCAGGACCCTCTCAATAAGGGTACCTAAACAATTTTATTCTGTTTTGTAGGTTAGGATTAGGAGTAGGAGTATAGTAGAGAAAATCTGGTACTTGGACAGTGGTTGTTCAAGACACATGTGTGGAAACATACATGAGCTGACTGATGCAGTTGCTGTGGATGGTCCAAAATTTACTTTTGGGGACAGCAAAGAAGGCAAGATTAAAGCTAAAGGAAGGATAATCAGAGGAAACATAGAGATATCTGACGTCTCATATGTCAAAGGCCTCAAATATAATCTGCTGAGCATAAGTCAATTTTGTGACAAAGGATATTCAGTCATCCCCTCAACAGATAAGTGCTATGTTGAACAGATTGGTACAAAGAAGGTAATTTTATCTGGAAGACGACAAGGGAATATCTACATAGTCGACTGGAATTCTGCTGACAAGAATTCAAATGTTTGTTTGGTGGCCTCAACACCAAGTGAAGTTAGTTGGTTGTGGCACAAGAGGATGAATCACTTAAACTTCAAGACCATCAACAAATTAATCAAGAATGATTTGGTAGAAGGGATTCCTAAAACAGTCATGAGCAAAGATAAGCTCTGTGACGCCTGTCAGAAGGGTAAACAAATCAAGTCATCTTTCAAAAGCAAGAAGCATCAATCTTCTGGAAGAATATTGGAGCTGCTACACATGGACTTATTTGTACCCATTGATCCTGTCAGCAATGGTGGAAAGAAATACTGCCTAGCTGTTGTGGATGATTATTCAAGATATACTTGGGTGATATTCATGAAAAAGAAAAGTGAAACCAAGGAACATCTTACTAATCTGATGGAGCTGATCCAGAACGAGAAAAGCATAAAGATATTGAAGATCAGATCAGATAGAGGGACAGAGTTTACAAACTCTACTGTTGAAGAGTATTGTAATATCAAAGGAATACATCATGAGTATTCAGCTGCTAGAACCCCTCAACAGAATGGTGTTGCTGAAAGGAGAAACAGAACACTAAAGGAAGCTGTCAGAACCATGATAGCTGAAGCTAAGCTGCCACAAAGATTTTGGGCAGAAGCAACAAATACAGCATGTTTTACCTAAAACAGATGCATGATCAACAAGCACCAAAACAAGACTCCATATGAAGTTTGGAACAACAGGAAGCCAAACATTCATTACTTTAAAATATTTGGTTGTAAATGTTATGTTTTAAATAATGGTAAAAATCACCTTACTGCATTTGCAGAAAAGGCTGATGAAGCTGTTTTTGTAGGATATTCTACTGTTAGTAAAGCTTATAGAGTTTTTAACAAAAGAACATTACTGATAGAAGAATCCATTCATGTAGTATTTGATGAGCCAAGTCAATCTTCTGAAAAGAATCAAAATGTTAATCAAGATCTGTCTACTGATTTACAGAAGTTGAATGTTGGAAGCAATGAAGAATATGTTCCCATCATACTACTTGATCTCAACTCAATTGATAACTCAAGTGCTGTTCAAAATCACAGAGCTGATTGTCTAACAGACGAGTTTCAAACAGCTGATAGACCAGAGACTGTTCAACAGACAAGAGAAGTTCAACAGACTACTACTGGATCTCCAACAGTAGTGTTGCAAGATCAAAACAAAGGACAACATTATGATTTGCAACCTGATCTTAGATGGCTCAAGAATCACCCACCTGAATTGGTGATTGGTGATCCTTTGGATAAAGTGAAGACAAGGAGAGCTGCTGCAAGTAATGCAATGTTTGCCAGCTTCCTATCTCAAATTGAGCCTAAACAAATTGAAGAAGCTCTTAGTGATTCCAACTGGATTGAGGCTATGCAAGAGGAGCTAAATCAATTTGAAAGGAATAAAGTTTGGTACTTAGTTCCTAGACCAAGTCATCAAAGAGTCATTGGCACTAAGTGGGTATTCAGGAATAAGATGAATGAAGATGGTGAAGTCACCAGAAACAAAGCAAGACTAGTGGCCAAAGGTTGTTGCCAAGAAGAAGGCATTGACTTTGATGAAACGTTTGCACCTGTAGCAAGACTAGAGGCAATCAGACTCTTTCTTGCCTACGCTGCTCACAAGAATTTCACAGTCTATCAGATGGATGTGAAATCAGCTTTTCTCAATGGAGAATTGCAAGAAGAAGTTTATGTTGAACAACCTCCTGGATTTGAAGTTTATCAAGAAGAGGACAAAGTATATCGTCTGAAGAAAGCCCTTTATGGACTAAAACAGGCTCCTAGAGCATGGTATGATACCTTATCTGATTTTCTTTTAATTAAAGGATTTCGCAAAGGTAAAGTTGACAAGACCTTGTTCACTATTGAATGGGAAGAACATATTTTGCTTGTGCAAATTTATGTGGACGATATTATTTTTGGTTCAACTAATCAACAGATGTGTGATAAGTTCTCAAAGCTGATGCAAAACAAGTTTGAAATGAGCATGATGGGAGAACTTAATTATTTTCTTGGGTTGCAAGTTAGACAGTTGCCTGATGGAATTTTCATCAGCCAAGCAAAATACACAAAGGATCTGTTCAAGAAATTTGGGATGGAAACTAGCTCTACTGCTACTATTCCAATGTCTACAAGTCTTCGTTTGGATAAAGATGAAGATGGCAAATCAGTGGACATAACAAAGTACAGAGGCATTATTGGGTCACTGTTATATCTAACAGCCAGCAGACCTGATATCATGTACTCTGTTGGGGTTTGTGCGAGATTTCAATCAAATCCTAAGGAATCTCATCTCTTAGCTGCCAAGAGGATATTGAAATATATTAAGGGCACTCAACAATTGGGATTGTGGTATCCTAGAGAGTCTGGATTTAAACTTATTGGGTATTCAGATTCTGACCTTGCAGGCTGCAAAATTGATAGAAAAAGCACAACAGGTGCCTGTCAATTCTTAGGTAGTCGTCTGATCTCATGGATGAGTAAGAAACAGACTTCAGTATCCATATCAACTGCTGAAGCTGAGTACATAGCTGCTGGAGCTTGTTGTGCACAAATCTTATGGTTGAAGCATCAACTGGAAGATTACAATATCAAAATCAGTGGAATACCAATCTACTGTGACAACACAAGTGCAATCAGCCTTACTCAGAATACTACAAGTCATTCAAGGACTAAGCATATCGAGATCAAACATCATTTCATTAGAGATCATGTGGAGAAAGGAAATGTCATGATAGAATATGTGTTTACTGAAAATCAGATTGCTGACATCTTCACAAAATCTCTAAGTGAGTCAAGGTTTTCAACTCTAAGAGCTGAACTGGGATTATTAAAATTGGATGCATAAGCTGAGGGGGAACTCATCAGAAGACTAGAGCTCAACAGCTTACTCATCTTATTTATCTTCAAGGATTAACTTTCAACAGACTAGTTAACTTATGAATTCTTAAAGTCAGGGGGAACGTGTAAGACTAGCGGTACTTCTGACTAAAAGATGAAATCTATTAATATCAGTTAGTTGAAGTTATATTTTCAACAGAAGATTAAAGTCTTGAAGATTGAAGATTTATTATCTAGCTGGATTGACAAACAGCTGAGGAAGGTTATCAGCTATTGGCATTCTCTGATAACAACTGTATCATCAGGACATTAGTCCATCAGATAAGTATTTACTTTACTCATCTGATCGCTTATGTAAAAGCTGACTGCTTAAAACGTTTTATTTAAAAACACGCTTTTACAAGTGACAGAAGGGCGGTACTTTTCCCGCTCCTCATTTAATGCTATTTGAATTTGAAATGTCGTAACTGACGCCGCGCGATCAGCACTGACAAGAAACGGATCTAACGGTTGGCTGGTATCACGGAATCCGAGATACCCTAACTCTATAAATCCCAATCTGATCAGTCGTATAGTTCTTTACGCACCCTAATTATTCAAAAGCACTTGTGAGAAAAAATTACTTGCAATTTTCTGCAAAATTCTTCCTGTTCTTCTTACTTTCAACAGATTTGCAATGGCCGCTGAAGGTATGTACCTCGTTTATGATTCCTATTACCAATCTGGTACGGATCTGATGAAGGAACTGCTAGAAAAGTTCAAATCTGCACAGTTGGTGAATTTCATGGAGTACCACGAAGGTATAATCTGGACTGACCAGGTTATGGAGTATTACGAGACTGCAATCGCTGACTACAACTCTATGGAAATCAAGGCGACAGTCGGTGACAAATCTGTGGTCATCACACCTGCTGTTCTTCACGAGACGTTTGGTCTCCCAAACAAAGGAAGACACGATGTTACTGTGCTGACTGAAGAAAAGCACAAACAATTCTGGGCGATCTGCGCCAAGGAAGGAGAAATGTTGACTGGCAACATCAGGAAGAAACAGCTGAAAGACGAATATCAGAGGATGGCTGATATGGTCTCTAAGCTGATAGAGAACTGTACTTTTTCTCTAGATGCTGTTACCATGAAGAGATTCGGCATCATGGCTGCTATATACTATGGAACGGAAGTCAACTGGTCCATCATCAGATGGTACATCTTCGCTGATTTCCTGGAGGTGAAGAAAGGAAAAGGCCCCTACACCAACCACATAATCACACTCAGTTATCTGCTGTCAAAACTGGGTTGTGTTATGTTGAATGGAAAGGAAATTCACAAGTCTAAGGCAATGTCCAAGTACTTGCCTGTTCTGAAAAGGAAGGCTGATGAGCCTGAGGATGAAGATGAGGAATCAAAGGAGATTCCTGCCAAAAGGCCAAAAAGATTAGTCAAAACAGCCAGCTTAGCTGTTGAGACTAAAAAGAAGAAGGCTGCTGATGAGCCTAAAAAGAAAGAAGTCAAGCAGATGGAGAAAGTGACTTCTGCTGCTGAAGCCACTAAAATCATAGAAATTGTAACTGTTGATGTAAGGACTGGATCCCCTGCATCACCATCAAGAACTCCATCAGCTGAAAAACCTGCTGAGAATGTCTCTCACAGGACAAGAAGCCAAATAAGGGATACTGCTACTTCAAGACCTATTCAGGGTCTGTCAAAGAAGTCAGCAAGAAAGCAGATGACATTTTTACAGAAGGACACTGAATTGGTAGATTTGGTGAGATCAAGTCCTGAGTCTGCTGAAAGACCCCTTGAAACTGTTGGAACTTCTGTTGCTGACAAAGCTGATGCGCAACAGCTGACTCAAAGTGCACCAACAGTTGAGGCTGCTCAACCTCAAGATGATCCAGACATCATGATCATCAATCCTATAGCTGCTGCTCCCATCTCGTCTGCTGGTCCAGCCCCTGCTCCAGCTGATAAAGGAAAAACGAAAATAGTGCTTAAGAGAAAGAAGATCTCTAAAGCTGACAAGAGAGCAAGAGAGGAAGCTGAACAGAGGAAGCAAGATGAGCTGGAAGAAAAGAAGGCTCTTGAGCTAAGCAAAGCTCAGGCAGCAAAGGATGAGGCCAGGAGAAGAATGTCTACAGCAGAGAGAAAAGCTGCTGAGGATGTTGAACTGGCAATGGTCATTGAAAAGAGCAAAATTGATGCCTATGGACCTGTCCATGGAGGTGGCATCAAAATTAAAGAGGCTGAAGGAGGAGAAGAACCCCCAAAACCAAAAATGCCTGCTGGGGTAGCAAAACCAAAGGAAAAGTTTGAGGTTAAGAAAGCCTTCAAGATTATATATAACAACAAAGAACTTTTCCAGAAGTTTGAAAAATCCTTAGCCTACTACAATCAGAAGTTAATGTTGAAGACCATGTTCACACAAGAGAAGCCTAGGTATATCAGATGGAGAGACAATAGGCTGAACAGGTCCATCATTGAACTTCAGAATCTGAAGGACTTAGCTGCGGAAGAGAAATGGGTACTAAAGTGGCTAAAGACAGATTCTATCCAAAAAGCTTTGGATCCTCATCATGTTAGGGATGCTATGCATCACTATACTAGGGAATTTGCCCTTGAGGAAGCCAAGCTGATACAGAGCACCTTGCCTGACAAACGGAAGAAGACTGATGATGTTGAAGAAAGGGCTGTGAAGATTGCTGTTATCACTGCACTGAATAAGTGGGCAGAAAAGTCCAGATATCAGCAAGGGCATTCAAGCGAACTCCCTCAACTGCCAAGTATTCAACATGTAATTTTTGGCAGGAAAATGAAAGATTTTAGTGAAGTGCCAGAGGGTAACAACTCCTTTGTCAACCCTTGGATCATTGTGAGGCAAATTCGTCAGACGACCTGCTTCAATGATGATGGCACCATCACTAACCTGTTTTATGATGACGTCACTGATGAACACAAGTCTGCTGACAAGACCTTAGCCATTGAGTGGAATGCTAAGGCTTCTGAAGATCATCAGGAGACGAAGATGGAAGATGTCCCTGTCCACCAGGCGACTGAAGAAAAAGATGAAGCTGCTGCTTCTGCTTCAACAGGTGATGAACATTCATCACTGATGGAAGCATTCCAGATGCTTATGGAAAATTCAGTGAAGGAACTGGAAGAGAAGCATAATCAACAGCTACTAAAGGTCAAAGAGGAGCTGAAAAATGAACTCAAGTCAGAGTTGGTAGAATCCAACAGACTTCAGCTGGAAACTGTTCAAGAATCAACAGAGAAGATCATCAAGAAGGAGATTGACAGTTTTCCTATTCCTCAAGACAACTCTCTGCAGTTAGTGCACAGCTTAAGAGACCTGAACAAGAATGTTGAAGATGTGAAGGGTGATGTGAATCACCTTCATACTGCATTAAAAAGAGCTGAGCACAAGATAGCTGATTTAACTGCAACCTTCATCAAGGTCAGTGAAGAAGAAAAGGCAGTCAACTTAGGGATGTTGCAAGAAGTATCAAATGCTGCTCAAGGACTCCAAACTGAGATTGCAACTATAAACCTTAACATTGACTACTTCAATGATAAGACTGACGACATCAGCACAACTATTCATCACCTTACAGCAAGTCATGACGTAGTGAATCAGAATTTGAAGACTTTATGTGCTGAAATGAAGATTCCAACAGTTGCACTCAACCCTGCTGCTAAACCTGAAGAAGTCATCAAGTCTGATGATGACAAAAAGGGGGAAGAGAAAAGGGATGAATCAACCAAGGAAACCTCTACTGAAGCCAACAAGACTGATAAAGCTACTGAACTGACCAAGCCTGCTGAAGAAGATCTTGGAAAGGAACAAGGCAAAGACAAATCTGAAGAAGAGACCAAGGAAAAAGCCAAAACTGACGAAGTAATGGCTGAATCCAAAGACTCTGCTGCTGATCAATCATAGCCTTTGACCAAGTACAAAAACACAGAATCAGCCAGGAAGGCCATGGAAGCTTTGAAGGAACAAAAACTTAAAGAGAAAATGGAAGCTGCCAAAGCAAACATGGATCTAGATGATGAAGCTGATGATGAAGAAGAAGATGATGAAGAGTCATCTTATGAATATGAAGAAGTGCTTGAAGGATCAGATGAAGAAGCTGATAGTTAGAATTTATAAAATCCTTGTAATCAATTTACTTTTATCTATCTTTCAGACATCTCATCTGAAGAACTTGTACTTGTACTTGTAACAATCCTATCATATCAATAAAAAGTCAAGTTCATTCCAACATACTATTTTCTATCTCAGAAAATTTTTGAGGATCACATTCTTTAGTTTAGGTATTCAACAGGTACTTAGCTGAAGTTTTGTCATCATCAAAAAGGGGGAAATTGTTGGATAAGGATGAAGATGAAGGCACTGAAGACAATTAGTTAAGGGAGGTTTTGAAGAATTCCAAAACTTCAAGATCTGCTAAGTATGGAGTAACTTAGCTGATGATCCCTTAGAAGAAATTTTGACTAAGTAATGAAGACATCAGAAGAGTCAAATTTCAAGGTCCAAGACTTCTGATCTGCTGAAGGGAAAGTTACCAGACTGATGAAAATCAGCCGACTCAAATCAGATTTGTTCAAGTTTGAGATCAGCCGAGTTCGCCATCAGACTTACACTTCCGACAGCCAAGTGGAAAGGATCAGAAAGTCTTCCCGACGGTAATAAATGCCCCTTGGAGTAATAAATGTTGAAGTACAAGGTTATTAAAGACAAATGATTGAAGAAATGCTTCGCATCAGCTGGGTGCATTTAATGCTGCCTGCAGAATAGTACTGTTCACAGTACGGACAGACTGCAAAAGAGCTGTTCGCGGATTTTAAGGACCAGTACTCGAGGAATTTGAATCTTGTCTCTCTTCAACGGACATTTTTCAAACCTCAAGTATAAATAGCTCAAAGAGACGAAGAAGAAAAAGTGAAAGCAACACAATCTCTGAGAAATTTTCGAAGCAGAATTCTTTAAGTCTCAAGAACAGCTCACTCATCAGCTTAGTCATTTGTTGACAAAAGCAGAGTTGAAGAATCCAGCCAAATACATCTTCTGAGTGAATTTGTAAACACTGAGTGTTGTGAGAAGTAGATATCCATCTTAGTGAGTGATATTACTTCAGAGAGTAGGATTTCTTTGTGATTTCTTACTGCGAACTTACGGCCTGTTCATTTGTTGTAAGGCGTAAGCAGAGTATACTGATTACTGTATGTTTTTAGTATAACCCAAGATCTTTGTGACTTGGACGAGTGGATTAAAGGATATTTACATCCATATAACCACTATAAAAATTACTTGTGTTTTTACATTGCTTTTAAAGTTGCATATTTTATGTTGCATAAAAACACATTAAGTTAACTGTTTGAAAAAGACTTGAAAGGAGTTTATAAAACTAGGGAAACATTTTTCAAACTGCTAAGATTACTTGTGAAAAACACTTAGAAAAATCCGCTGCAAGTACTCTAAGTATTAAAACTGATGTTAACAAAATCAGCTAAGTAACCATCAGACGAGTGGTCAACAAACATGTTCAAAGATTTGTTCGCGAACAGAATTGTAACTTACTATTCTGGTCAGCTTAGTCTGTTCAGTTGAAGAAAAGTTTTAAAGTTAAAATTGGAAGAAAATTTTAAAGAGGTTTATTCACCCCCCCCCCCTCTAAACCTCTTCTGACCACTTGGGACCAACATTTAAAAATCTTCAGGCTTGTAGATCCCCAATTATTTAATTATTTGACAATAACAAAAATTCTAAATTCTAAGAAAAAAGAATTGAGTCAAAATAAGTGAATTCTCATATATATATATATAATGAGCTGAGCCATTTTTTGGGTACGATTAATATATGAGCTATTTTGAGCTAAGCTCAACCCCAATGAAACTCGACTTGTAAAAATGCATAAATAATTTCATATGTTAATATGAATCTTTATTTGAAGCTTACAGAGGGGTGGATGTATGCCTTTCTTATTTTTATATATTTATTTAATAATTATTCATATGTATTTTATATACTGATAAACATTATTGTAGCATTTAGTATTTAACTTTTTCTTTGAAATGTATAATTATTTAAAACAAAATTAGTTTGAGCTATTATATATTGATAAACATTATTGTAGCATTTAGTATTTAACTTTTTCTTTGAAATGTATAATTATTTAAAAAAAAATTAGTTTGAGCTAACCCAATATAAGGCTGAAGTCCAAAATAATATATGAGCCCGACTAGAGCCAAATTTATGAGCGTCTGTTTGTTTGAATTCTGCTCTCTTAGTCTAGCATTTTGTGACGCTCTAGACTTACAGTATCATATAATCGTTGATTCAGGCGTGTTAAAATTAATTTGCACGACTCCGTCTTGTGTTGCACCAAATTCCTTTGTACTTGTAGAAACTCTGCATATAATCCCTTACTCTCTGTTAGTAGTCCAATGCCATAAATTTTAGTTAATATACCTAAATTACCCTTGGACTTGTACTAAAATAAAAAAAAGTACAAGAGAATTTTGTGCAAAAATTAATAAGTGCAGGATAATATTTGCACACCACTTTAAAAAAACTGGGGAGTGGATTTTTATGCAGAGTTTCCGAACTTGCAAGGAGATTCGATACAACAAAAGTTTAATCGAAAAAATTTGTGCAAATTTTTCATAATACATGAAAATATCGTGCAACTTTTTTCTAAATATATCTATGCTATTAGAAAAGAGATTGTTTTTACTCACAAAGTGGCAGTTGTGACACCATGCTACACAAAAAAATTGTCACTTTTCAAAATTATGCTTCTTTCAAAATTTAAAATTATAAAACACAAAAATTGCCCATAAAAAAACTATCGTTTTCCACTTTGATTACCATGACAAAGCCATGGTTGATTCTCCACTACTCCCTTTTTCCACTTTCATAAAAAATATTATCTTTTCATGTTTATAGATTCTTAATATTTCTTCATCTTTATTTCATGATTGCAGTAACAATGAATGTAACTTACTATTTTGATGGATGAATATACCATGGAATGTGACATAATACCCGGACAAGAAAAGAGAAACCACAGATGTGAGTTGAGTTTAATTATCTTTTTGTCTTTTTTTTGTGTGTCTTTATTTAAATTCAACATGTGAAATAAACTTTTCTTAATTGAATCTTTGAATATATTTTATGCATATTCAAATATAGTATGATTTATTATAAAAAATTAATATGCCAAGATAAATTATAATTCAAAGAATTCAACACAGGCGAGTACCGCATGCCACAACGGCAAGTTGGATAAATAAGGAAAGGTCTCATGAAGTCAAAACTATTATAGCCAAGAAAAAAAGAAAAAACTACTTGAATATCGAATTATCTCCATTGATTTTCTAAAGTCTTTGCAAACGAAGTTTCAACATACTACCGTACAAATTTCATAACCAGAATCAAACTTTAATACATCTTCATTTCCTCACAAAACTAATTAATAACAATCTAAAAATTCCCCATGTATTATTTTTCATCTTCATCCTTACAATTCAAACACAAAAACAAACATCCTCTGCTTCTCATTACCAATACGAAGCATGCTCGATGCCGAGAAATTGCACAAATGGTCCAAACATAAGTTACCAATTTTACATCACAACCCTCCAAGAATCCTATTGTGGGTACCCCGGATTCGGACTCAATTGCACCGAAAACGGATACCCACTTCTCCAAGTACCCGGAAACAATTTCATAGCCGAAAACATATTCTATCACAACCAATCTCTTCGAGTCTATGATTCCTCTGTTTCGGGTACAACCCTTTCATATCAAAACGGATCTTATGTCGTAATCCCGACAACCTATGTGTCCCATTAGTTAGAAACACAACTCTTCCTGCACCCCAATTCCATTTTGCTGATTTTGTGACAAGGCTTCATTTAATGGGAAATTGCAGTGGAAATTTGTGGCGTGTAAGTCAAATTAGGAATACGGTTATTTGTAACGGGACAAATAGACCTGTGGCCATTTTTGGTGAGGACGAGAACTTGAGGAATGCAATGGAAAATTGCGCGACATACATTGTGGTGCCGGTCGGAGGAGTGGATAATATTTTGGTGTCGCCGAGAAGAGGGTTTGTGTTGAATTATACTTCCTGCGGTGATTGTAGTGCTTGTGAAATTAGTGGCGGGAGATGTGGATTTGATTCGGACGGTAATAGTTTTAGTTGTTTCTGTCCTGATAAGCCTTATCCAACTCGGTGTTTGCCAAGTAAGTTTTGTTTTTTAGCTATGTTTAGGTGTATTAGCGGTGTAATTGAGACAAGTAGTGTCGAATAACATATTTTGCAAGTTTGATTTGAATTTGATCGAGCTTGAAATTTGGTGTTTGAGCTTCGTTTGATTGTTAAACGGAATTTTATCGAACGAGCTCGAGCCGAGTATCGAGTAGCTTGATATTTTACAAATATATTTTTATCGAACTTGGAAAAAGGTGTTTGAGCTTGGTTTTATTGTTAAACGAGTCGAGCTCAGACGACCTTTTATCGAAGGAGCTCAAGTCGAGTATTGAGTAGCTTGATTTTTGTCAAGTAAGTTTGGTTTTTAGCTATGTTTAGGCAATCGGTTAATTTTCTTTTAAACTCTCTTTGATATGCATAATATTCGATTTTCTTTTACCCGAAAACTGTTAAGAAGAAAAATCTAGTAAGGTCTATTAAAGGTACTTTTATCTTTTTATGTAACATCCTTCATGTCGACTCTCAGTTTTGGCGACTTAGCTATATTCAACGGAGGTGGTAAATTTCTTCTTTAAATTTTTATAAGGGGTAAAATATATATTTTTTTTAAATCACAGATAGGTGAACATTAATCATATATATCACTGGAGACATTGGTATCATGTTTATATAATATTGTGCATTAAGATTAAACACATTCCTTTATATCTTTTACATTTTATCTATTAAACTTGTGTCTGACCTCATCTTCTTTTGATGATTGTAGTTATAGAAGGAAGTATTTCAATACCAATGTTAATAATAATAGGTAAAATTCCTAATTCTCAACATATGCATAATATCATTTAAAGTGTTTTTTTATATTTATGTAAGAGGGTGCTTTCTTTCTACAGGTTTGGTTGCCATGATGGTCACTTCCGTATTAATCATATCCATTATTAAAACTTGTGATATGATTAAATTCCTATTGGCTAGTTGCGGACCGGGTAAGTACTTAATATAAATTATTTTATCATAAATTTTAAATTTGTACACTTTAGTTGCGGATCGGGTAAGTACTTAATATGTGTGACATCAAATTGTAATAGAAGATCCACCTCGTGATGAAGCCTGATTTCGTCTGAGTATTTTAATGAATGCTCAATGCGTCACTTAGCGTTAATTACGTCTTCTCAGTGTAGAATCCAAGTTAGTCAGATTAAATCGAACTCTACTTCGAGGATCCTAACCCTGTATTCTAAGGAACTCATTGGATAATGGTGGCAATAGATGTGGCGTAGCAGTAATTCTGGAAGTAGTTGAGAGAAAAAACTTAACCTTCAAATGCAATAAATGTCATCTATTTATAGGTTTTTTCATAATGGATCGGGTCGGATCTCTTGGGTTGATCTATCCCGCGGGTCGAAATTTAGTCAATTCGATCTAATCGCAATTCATGTGTCGATGGCAACTCAGATTGAACGTTTATACAATAGATTGCTAACTTAAGAGACTGAGGAGAGGATAGTTGGTCTTTTTAAGTAACAAAAGCATTCCTACAGACTAAAAAAAGATTCAGTTCGACCAAAATAGGTATCAAATTTCAAACATGTCAATATATGAAATTTGGTCGAATTGAACAAGTCCATTTTGGTCGAATAATTTAATAATACATTAGGTCGAATAATATAGATTTGATGATAATTTTATTTATAATCCGTTTGTTTAATGTGCCACGTCATAATTTGAATATTTGATATATCACCCCGCAGTCAAAGATGAAAGTATAAACTTATTCATCTGATACATACATATCTAGTAAAATGAAAAAATGGACGAGTTTGACTACTACTTGCAGGAAACAATGTTCACTACGAAAAATATGATCTATAGTGGCATCATGCTTGATAACATTTTAAAGAAAATGTCACAAATTATTAATATAGTCATATTTTTGAAAAATGCCACAAAGTATAAGTGTTAATTTTACTGATTGGTGACATTTTTATACTATAGTGATATTTTATAATGTTACTTTTAATTATAATTGTGACATTGATACGTTGTAATTAGGATGTAAGAGAGTTAATGTTATATAAACTATATTTTAAAAAACATAATTGAATAAATCTTTTACATGATTTTTTTTTTTAAATGTACTAATTTTGGAGGCACGACATTAGACGTTGTTGTCGTAAGAAAGTTATTATTTCTCCTAGTGTAGTTACTGGTAGCTGATCACTATTCTAAGATAAAACTCAATGGCTTAGTCGGAGTCTTCTTTTGTGCGTTTACACGATGACAAAAAAGCCAACATTGTCTCTAGGCCCAAAACAATATAAATAAAATTAGTTACATTTTGCCAATGCAAACTTCAGCTAATGAGCATGTGTGGTCTAAGACCCCTTAACACGCCTATTTATATTGTATAAGGGAACTCAAAGGCCTTAAAAAATTAAAGAACAAGAATAATGACATTTAGGCGGGTTTAATTTTATGTTACAAAAGTATTGAGTTGAAAATTTCAATTCATCTGAAATTTAAAAATTCAGCAATTAGTACATTAGCTTCAAAGGAATTTACTAGTCTTAACTTTTAAATAGAAGAGCTTGGAACTAGGGGCGCGGTTCCACGATTGCAGAGTTGAGGAGGGCAAACTTAATTATTGTGATTTATTTGTCAGTGATATTATTCTATTTACATAAATCCATCTAAAAAAATACTACTATAATATTTTAAATTTAGACCATAATAATCTACTAAAACGAATCAAATAGATGTTCTAATTGGTTATACGATTTTCACGAATGTGTTTCCTCGATATGAATAATTTCATATTCAATAAATTATAATACATATACAACTGCTAATAATAAATTAGAAGAATTCATCATTAAATTATTATACTAAATCACAATAAAGAATGACACAAAACAAAAGCAATGAACATAAACAATTTAGAGATAAAAAATATTGTAATTCACAAACGGACACCAATAATTGAAAGGTAATTAAATCAATCGTTTTTGGCAGGAGAAAGAGATATTGTGTGGTTTTCTTTTATTTTGCTTCATGAAATTAGGTCAACCTTCTTCATTGAGTTGTATAACAATTTATGTGTAACATTACAAATATAAATTCATTAAACTATACTACTTACAAGCATATTATTTATATTTCTAAACTAAAAATATATTCTATATATAACATAATATAAAAAAAATTAAAAATAGAGAGGAAGGGGGGAGCCCAAGTCATAGCATAGATCCGCTCTTGCTTGGAAGTTGGAACCTCTTGCCAAACACATTGAAAGTATATATGTTATGCATTTTATTTTATCTATTCTTTATTCTCTATTTGTGTCTAACCTCATACTTTGTTCTTGATGAATCTATTTCAGGATGGATTAAATTAATACTAAAGTTATTATCAAGTGAAATTTGGAATGCATTAATTTCAAAGAAATTTAATAGTCTTATCTTTTAAAAATGAGAGTTTGAAACCTCTAGCCAAACACATTGAAAGTATATATGTTAGGCATTCTATTTTATCTTGTTGGATGAAGATGAAGATCAGAGGACAAATAATTTTAAAGTTAAAGAGAGGTTTTGATGATTTCCAAAACATTTTAACCAGCTAAGTTAGGAAAGCTTAGTGAAAATCCCTTAGAAGAATTTTGATCAGATATCAAGAATATATATTGGTCAAGTCAAAATTCAATTTGGTCCAGGAGACTACTGATCTGCTGAAGGAAGAAATCAGACTGGTGAAGACCAGTCGACTCAAATAAGATTAGTTCAAGTTTGAGATCAGCTTTGTTCATCATCAGACTAGTGATTCTCATCAGCCTTGTGAAGAAGATCAGGAAGTCTCTCCAACGGTAATAAATGCACTTGGAGTAATTAATGCTGAAGACTGAGGGTATTAATGACAAATGATTGAAGGAAAACCTCGTATCAGCTTAGTGCATTTAATGCGACTGACATAAAGTACTATTGAAAGTACTGCTGCAGTGCAGAGAGCCGTTCGCAGAAATTATGGACCAGTACCCGAGGAATTTGAATTCTGTCTTTCTTCAACGGACATTTTTCAAACCTGCAGTATAAATAGTTCGTGAGACCGAAGAAGAAGAGAACAACACAACTCCGAGCAAAATTTCCGAAGCAAAATCTCTGTAAGTCTCAAGAACATCTCACTCACCTGGCGAAGTCATTTGTTGGCAGAACCAAGTTGAAGTTCAAGATAAACATTTTTCTGAGTGAAAAATTGTGTAAGGAGTGTTGTGAGAAGTGTAGATCCATCTTTATGAGTGATCTAACTTCAGAGGATAGGTTTTTTGTGTGATCTCCTATTGTGAGCTTACGGCCACTTTCATTTGTTATTTTGGCGTAAGTAGAGTGTATTGTAATCTGAGTGATTATAGTATAACCCAAGATCTTCGTGACTTGGAAGAGTGGACTAAAGGATTTTTATCAATATAACCACTATAAAAAATCTTTGTGTTTTACTTTACAATTTTCCTTGCATATTTTCAAAATTGCATAAAACACCTAAGAAAACTATTGAAAGATTCTTTTAAAAGAGTTTACTAAACTGGGGATAAAATCTTTCAAAGACTAAGTATACTTGTGAACAACACTTTTGAATATCCGCTGCAAGTATTCTGTTGTTAAAGCTAAGTTTGCTGAAATCAGCTAAGTAGCTATAAGAGAAGTGGTTAACTATGCTGTTCAAAGATTCGTTCACGATCAGCTAGTCAGCTTACTGACCTATATCATCTTAGTCTGCTGACAGACGACTGAAAAGTTTCAAAGTCTAAAAATTTTCAGAGGTCTATTCACCCCCCTCCCCCCTCTAGACCTCATCTGACCACTTGGGACCAACAAGTGGTATCAGAGCCGGTGGTTCATTAGAATCAGCTGCCTGATCAACGTTGATCCGAGTGTTTTTCAAAGGTTTTCAAAACTTTTTCAAAATAGAATATTTTTGAAAAATCAAAATTTTTTGAAAATGGATTATATCAGCCATGTTCCCCACATAGCTCCATGTTCCCCACATAGCTGTATGAGCTTCGAAGACTGGAAGATCAGGAATGAAGATCTTCTTAGTTGCCTATGATGACAACATGTACACATGTATCATAAAAGGTCCATTCAAATTCACCAAGACTATAAAGGTTGATGAAGTTGACATAGTGGTGGAAAAAGATCTACAAGAGATGACAACAGAAGAAATCAAGCTGTACAATCTTGACAAAGTTGGCCGTTTCATCATGATCAAAGCCCTGGACAATGACAGATGTGATAAAGTCAAGCATTGCAAGACTACAAAAGAGATGTGGGACAAGGTCCGTGATATGAGCGAAGGAAACGATGCCATTAAAGAGCATCAACTGAGTGTTGCTCTGGAAAAGTTAGATAACTTCAAGATGAGGTCTGCTGAAACCATTGACCAAATGGACACTAGGTTTACAAGGACGTTGAATGAAGTTCTCAAACTTGGGAAAACCTTCACTGACAAGGAGATCACCATCAGAGTGTTGAAAGCTCTGCCTCCAAAGTTCAACATGAAGGTGACAGCCATGGAAGAGTCAAGAGATTTGGGAAAGATCTCTCTTACCAAGTTGTTCTCAGTACTCAAGGCTTACGAGTATAAACTGCCAATAATGGGTGGTGAAGAAACCTCAACTTCAGGCCCCACAGCTGCCCTGGTTGCTGCTGAAAATCCAAGAAGACCAGCACATAAAAGCAAAGAAGTGGACTCATCTGATGAAGCCACAATACTCAACAAAAAGGAGTACACAGCTAGAGACGTTGCATTGCTGATGAACAACTTCAAGAAGTTCTACAAAATAAAAATGAAAAACAAATACAACAATGCTTCTACTTCTAACCCTACTTCTTCTTCTCAAGATAAGGATTCCTATAAATCAAAACTAATGTGCTACAATTGCAGGAAATTAGGACATTTCATCAGAGACTGCCCATATCCTAGAGCTGAGAAGTATACAGAAAAAGAAAGGAGAATCAAAAAGGAAAGAAAGCATCAGAAAGGCAAGGTGATGTTAGAAGAAGCAGAGAAGCTGGCTGCTATCTACTCGTCTGATTCAGATTCAGACATTTGAAAATGAATTGTTTAATTCATTTCAGCAAGTGATGCTTAATAATACTGGTATTGCTGAAGCATTTGCTAAGCTTAAGGAAGAGATGATATTGCTAAGAGAGCACAACAACTCACTGAAACTTAAGGCTGAAGAGCTAAAAGAATCAGCTGAGTATAAACTGCTTGAGCAAGAGAATGAATCTCTGAAAGCTGAATGTGAAGTTCATAAGGATAAAATCATGGAGCTTGAAAAGATAATTGAGTCTCATGAGAAATCATCTGTTGCATCCACTCACATGTCAAGTAAACAGAAGATGCCTTTAGAACATGACAAGTTAGAACTGAACCATAATGAAAAATTTGTATCAGCTGACAACAGTAAGGTCATCTTGTATGTTCAGACAACTAAACCTGCTTCACCTGAGAAAAAATTAAAGGAGAAGAAAACTCCTAAGGCTAAAAAGAGCAAAGAACCTAGTATAGAAAAACAGACTGGTAAGACCAAACAGAAGAGTCCTAGGAAGTCTTCTGATAAGGCTAAAATCAATCAGACTAGTGGCAAAACTAAGTCATCTGTCAATGAGCATGTATCTAGTAAACCAAAGAAGCATAAGAACAATAAAAATCAAAATGCTTGGTATGGAAATGAGTCATATTATGTGCAACCTGCTGCATATCCTCCTATGTATCATGCACCTCAATTTCCAACTTACTATGCACCATATCCTGCTCATCCAATGCATGCATATCCTGCTTATCATGCATCTTATTCTGCTTATGAGCATCATCCTTATCATACTGATTTTCAACATAGAAAATCTGATGGATATGATGAAGATAAACATGTTCATGCTCCTGTCAAAACTCAGAAGCCTAAGAAGCCTAAGACTTCAACATCTTGGGTTGTCAAGGTTGGAACTAATCCTCCAGGACCCTCTCAATAAGGGTACCTAAAATAATTTTTATTTTGTTTTGTAGGTTAGGATTAGGAGTAGGAGTAAAGTAGAGAAAATCTTGTACTTGGACAGTGGCTGTTCAAGACACATGTGTGGAAGCATACATGAGCTGACTGATGCTGTTGCTGTGGATGGTCCTAAAGTAACTTTTGGAGATAGCAAGGAAGGCAAGATTGTAGCAAGTGGAAGATTAATCAAAGGAAATATTGAGATATCTGACGTCTCTTATGTTAAAGGCCTCAAATACAATTTGCTGAGCTTAAGCCAATTTGGGACAAGGAATTTTGAGTCATCTTCTCATCAGATAAGTGCTACGTTGAACAGATTGGTACAAATAAGGTTATTTTATCTGGAAGACGACAAGGAAATGTCTACACAATGGACTGGAATTCTGTTGACAAGAGTTCTAATGTTTGTTTGGTGGCATCAATACCATGTAAAGTTAGTTGGCTGTGGCACAAAAGAATGAATCATGTGAATTTCAAGACCATAAACAGACTTATAAAAAATGATCTGGTAGAAGGAATTCCAAAGACTGTCATGAGCAAAGATAAGCTCTGTGACGCCTGTCAGAAGGGTAAACAAATCAAGTCATCCTTCAAGAGCAAGAAGCACCAATCACATGGTAGGATTTTGGAGCTACTACATATGGACTTATTTGGACCCATTGATCCAATCAGCAATGGTGGAAAGAAGTACTGCCTAGCTGTTGTGGATGATTATTCAAGATACACTTGGGTGATTTTCATGAAGAAGAAAAGTGAAACCAAGGAGCATCTTACAAATCTGATGGAGCTGATCCAGAATGAAAAGAGCATAAAGATATTGAAGATCAGATCAGATAGAGGGACTGAATTTACAAACTCAACTGTTGAAGAGTATTGTAACATCAGATGCATCAGTCATGAGTATTCTGCTGCCAGAACCCCTCAACAGAATGGAGTTGCTGAAAGGAGAAACAGAACTCTAAAATAGGCTACCAGGACAATGATAGCTGAAGCAAAGCTGTCCCAAAGATTCTGGGCAGAAGCAACAAATACAACATGCTTTACCCAAAACATATGCATGATCAATAAACACCAAAACAAGACTTCATATGAAGTTTGGAACAACAGGAAACCAAACATTCATTACTTTAAAATTTTTGGTTGTAAATGCCTTGTTTTAAATAATGGGAAGAATCACCGTACTGCCTTTGCAGAAAAGGCTGATGAAGTTGTTTTTGTAGGATACTCTACTGTTAGTAAAGCTTATAGAGTCTTTAACAAAAGAACTTTACTTCTAGAATAATCTATTCATGTAGTATTTGATGAACCAAATCAATCCTCTGATAAGAATCAAAGCACTGATTAAAATCTGTCTTCTGATTTTCAGAAATTGAGTGTTGAAAGAAATGAAGAGTACATACCCATCATACTACCTGATCTCAACTCAGCTGCTAACTTAAGTTCTATTCAAAATCACAATGCTGATTGACTAACAGACGAGTTGCAAACAACTGACAGACCAGAGACTGTTCAACAGACAACAAATGTTCAACATACTACTACTGAGACTCCAACAGTAGTGTTGCAAAATCAAAACAGAGGACAACATTCAGATTTGCAACCTGATCTCAGATGGCTCAAGAATCACCCACCTGAATTAGTGATTGGTGATCCTTTAGATAGAGTAAAGACAAGAAGAGCAGCTGCAAATGATGCAATGTTTGTCAGCTTCCTATCTCAAATAGAGCCTAAACATATTGAAGAAGCTCTTAATGATTCAAACTGGATTGAAGCTATGCAAGAAGAGTTAAATCAATTTGAAAGGAATGAAGTCTGGTACTTAGTTCCTAGACCAAGTCATCAAAGGGTAATTGGCACTAAGTGGGTATTCAGCAATAAAATGAATGAAGATGGTATTGTCACCAGAAATAAAGCAAGATTAGTGGCCAAGGGTTACTGCCAAGAAGAAGGCATTGACTTTGATGAAACCTTTGCACCAGTAGCAAGATTAGAGGCAATCAGACTATTTCTAGCCTATGCTGCTCATAAGAATTTCACAGTCTATCAAATGGATGTGAAATCTGCTTTTCTCAAAGGAAATTGCAAGAAGAAGTATATGTTGAACAACCACCTGAATTTGAAGCTTATCAAGAAGGAGATAAGGTGTATCGTCTGAAGAAAGCTCTCTATGGACTGAAACGGGTTCCAAGAGCATGGTATGATACCCTATCTGATTTTCTTTTAATTCAAGGATTTCGTAAAGGTAAGGTAGATAAGACCCTGTTTACTGTTAAATGGGAGAATCATATATTGCTTGTGCAAATATATATGGACGATATTATTTTTGGTTCAACTAATCAACAGATGTGTGACAAACTCTCCAAGCTGATGCAGAACAAGTTTGAAATGAGCATGATGGGTGAACTAAATTATTTTCTTGGTTTGCAAGTTAGACAGTTGCCTGATGGAATATTCATAAACCAAGCTAAATACACAAAAGATCTGTTCAATAAATTTGGGATGGAAACTAGCTCTACTGTTAGTGTTCCTATGTCTACTGGACTTCGTTTGGATAAAGATGAAGATGACAAATAAGTGGATATAACCAAGTACAGAGGCATTATTGGGTCACTGTTGTATCTAACAGCTAGTAGACCTGATATCATGTACTCTGTTGGGGTTAGTGCGAGATATCAATGAAATCCTAAGGAATCTCATCTCCTGACTGCCAAAAGGATACTTAGATACCTTAAAGGCACTCAAAAATTGGGATTATGGTATCCCAGAAAATCTGGATTTGAACTAATAGGTTATTCAGATTCAGACCTTGCTGGCTGCAAAATTGATAGAAAGAGCACAACAGGTGCCTGTCAATTCTTAGGTAGTCGTCTGATCTCATGGATGAGTAAGAAACAGACTTCCGTATCTATCTCTACTGCTGAAGCTGAGTACATAGCTGCTGGAGCTTGCTGTGCACAAATACTTTGGTTGAAGCATCAACTAGAAGACTACAACATTAAAATCAGTGGAATTCCTATCTACTGTGACAATACAAGTGCAATCTCTCTTACTCAAAACACTACAAGTCATTCAAGAACTATGCATATTGAGATCAAACATCACTTTATCAGAGATCATGTGGAAAAAGGAAATTTTATAATAGAGTATGTTAATACTGATAATTAGATCGCTGACATATTCACTAAACCTCTAAGTGATGCAAGGTTTTCAACTCTAAGAGCTGAACTAGGACTAATAAATTTAGATGCATAAGCTGAGGGGGAACTCATCAGAAGACTGGAGTTTACCAGCTTACTTATCTTATCATCTTCAAGGTTAATTCTCAACAGACTAGTTAACTTATGGATTCTTAAAGTCAGGGTGAATGTGTAAGACTAGCGGTACTTCTGATCAAAAAGATGAAATTTGTTGATGAAAGTTAGTTGAAGTTAAGGTATCATCAGAGAAGTTCTTAATTCTTGAAGATTGAAGATTAATTATCTTGCTGGATTGACAAACAGCAAAGGAAGATTACTAGTTATTGGCTGTCACTAGTAATACCTGTTATCAGAACACTCGTCTGATCAGATAAGTAGTAGCTTACTCGTCTGATTATTTATATAAAAGCATTGTTACTTAAAACGCTAAAATTGAAAACACGCTTTTATAAGTCGACTGAGGCGGTTCGCATTCCCGCCAGTCATTTAATGCTTTTTGAATTTTGAAACACGTAATTGTCGCCCCACTATCAATGCTGACTCAAAACTGATCTAACGGTTCTTGTATAACACAGAAACCGACGCTCTCACCTCTTTAAATACAGATCTGATCAGCTTACTGATCTTTTACGCACCCAAATATTTTCTAAGGCATTCAAAAGATTTTTGCTCTCGTTCTTTCTGCAAAAATACTCTCTCGTTACTAATCTCTTTCAGATAATCATCATGACTCCACAACAAGAAGCAAAAGCTGAAGGTATGTATCTAATCTATGATACATATCACAAGACCGGAACATAATTGATGAGGTCAATTCTGGAGAAATTTAAAGCTGCAACATTGGTCGATTTCATGGAAGCACAAGAGGATATGGTCTATAAGGATCAAGTTTTGGAGTTCTATGGTACGAAGGACGCTGTTGATTTCAACAGACAGGAGATTAAAGCAAACATTGGAGGGGTGGATATCTGTATCACACCCAAACTTCTAATTGAACACTACGGTCTGAAAATGGAAGGAAGAACAGACCTGACAACCATGGCCGAGGAAAAAGAACAAGAATTCTGGAGCATTTGTGCTCAGAAAAATGAAATCTTATCAGGTAACTTTAAGAAAAAGCAATTAAAATATGAATATCAGTGCATGGCTGATATGTGATAGGATAGTGCCCTGCAAGCCAGTTCAATTAGCTTGTAATAGATCTATCCTGTATGAAACAATCTTTTTGACTTATAATAATACGCACGTTTATTTATATGTGTATAAAGATAAACAATGGCCAACTTCATCTCTCGCGAATACATTTAAGCGATTGGATGGAATCCTTAGATTACATTTGATTATGGGACGATTCACTTCAGTACTGAGTGCAATCATGAAACAGTCTCAAAGGTCGTAATCTTAAAACTGTTCCAAGTCATAGATTCCGAAACGAGACGGGGTATCGTAGGAATCGCAAAGACTTGTACAAGTATGCATGATTCACATGGAGTGAATTTGTAGCGTTTCATCAGCAAGGCATTTGAGGCCAGTGCATATGAGTAGGTGGTTCAATGGAGGATTGAACGCATCGAACGACCCGAACAGAGAAACCCATTGTGAAAGCGCATGTCGCACATCGGTGATGGAATGTTTCTCAAGGATTATAATAGTGTACGATTTAGTCCTTTGACTTGAGGTACTAGGGCGAATTCGGTGCATGAAAGTACGTTCTTAGATCCAGGTGTAGACCACGTAGCTTGGTCATAACATGCCTAGGTTGGGTGCGTATGGACATGTACGCGAGTGGTTAGTACCGATATGGAATCTATTGACTCATCGTAATGGATGAGAGAATTTCCTATACGATTCTTAGATAATATATCCAAGGAATCTGCAGCCGCAGTCGGTGACGGATTTGGAAAGGGGTTTCCAAATTTAGAAGGTCACAATGGAATATTATCCTGAATTAGAAAGTATAGTAATCGAGACAAATTTAGAGGTGTCGATCAATTCACACACCCTAAGTCTTGATCGGAAATATTAGTCGATAGAAGGACCGTATGTACATGGTAATTATATGAGACGAGGTTCACAAGTATCAATTCACCTGAAGTTGGGCTTCATGGGCTTGTGGCTAGACATCGACCATGAAGTGTGGGTACTCCTGAGTTAATAGAGGCTTTGATTCTAGGAGTGGTCAATTAAAGGTTGTTTAATTGACCGGAGCAATTTATTGTTCATAAATTAAATCACGAGGAATTCGTGGGCCTACTGCCAATTGATGGTGAACCCAGAGGGTCACACACAATACAATTGGACGGTGACTGTTATAAAGGATACTGAAGGAATTAATTGATTTAAAAGTAATTAAATCAATTAAATGAATTAAAGCATTTTAATCAAATGGGAGATCAATTAATTAGTTGACTTAATTAATTAAATACTTAATTAAGTTGCTAATTAATTATATAAAAGAAATAATAATTTATTAAAGGTTGGGCATTTAATTAAAGTAATTAATTAAATGAAGGCTTGCAAGACATGGGCCTTTATTAATTAAAGCCCATAAGGAGTCTTGCAAACCTATGTCAAAAGGGAGCTTATAAATAGAGTTCTAGTAGAGCTAAAAAGGCTAACACCCTAAGAAGAAAACCCTAGCTCTCTAAGACCTAGCACCGCCGCCCCCTTGTGCCGCTAACCTTAGCGCCGCCGCCTAGCTAGTAGCCGCCGCCACCTGTTGTCGTGGGCTGCCCTAGCACCGCCGCCACATCTCCCTTGTTCCACCGTGTTAGATCTTGACCTGTCAAGTAGATCTACTCAATCCTGCAGCAACAAATCTCCTGAATCCAGTTCTGAGCCTAAGATCTTGAGGTGTTGCCAGAATCCAATTGGTGTGGACTAACTTTTGAGGTGAGACGTTTGGATCACTCCCGTGAACTAGATTCGAGTTCAGAATCAGAGTTGGAGGTTTCCACCACCCTGCCTGTGGTGAGGTAAAATCGAAAACCCCCTTATGTTTATTATGCTCTGTGCTTGTTTATGCTTTTCGTATATGTAATATGGAGACTTTCATTATGGGACCATTGGATACCTCGAAAAATTTTAAATTCCGCACTCTGTTGTGTTGACAATCGAGCCCCAATACCCAACAGTGGTATCAGAGCCAACTCCATCATTCTTATACGAAAAGCCTGAACATAATGTGTTTTCATCGTATATGTTTAATTATGTATATGTAAACACGTGATAATTATGTTCTGTAAATTGATTCTTGCTTGTTATGACTAGATCTATGATTGGGTAAAACTGCTTTTCAAGATCTGTGGCGAATTTATAGTTTTTGGAAACTTCAGGACTCTTTGAACTAAAAATCGCAATTAGGGTTTTTGAGGGCTGAAAATTCAAAATTTGTGAAGTCTGAAAATTTCAAAATTCTGGACTAATTTTGCAAATCAGGTCGCACGGGTTTTTGGGGTTGAATTGTAATTTCCAAAAACTTAGGGGCTGTTTTGCAATTACCGAAACTAGAGGGGTCATTTTGAAAAATCAAAAATTTTCAAAATTTTATTTTCTGGTTGCTGCCCGAAACTGCCCAGGGGTGTTTTTGTAACTTTTTAAAAGTTTTGGGGTCAAAGTGCAATTTTCGAAAGATGAGGGGCGAAAATGCAATTTTCAAAAGTTGGAAAAACATAATCTGATTTGAGCAGAAAATTAATTTTTGTTTACCCAAATTATTTGTGTTGTCATAATTAGTAGTGACTAAAAAGCAAGAATCATAGGAAGTTAGTTTTAAAAGGTAGTTTTAAAATTAAGATAGAAGGAAGTAAAAGTTGTTTACATGTTTCTTGCTCTATGTGAATTGTTTACATGGTTTTCGATCGAGCCGAGCCTTGACCATAGGTTAGATGTGATTGGTTTAATTTATTGTTTGTTTTTTATTGGGCCTGCGGGCCTATTATGTTTTTGGGGCACTTTGAGCCTTTGTAATAGAATAGGGCTTTACTGATTTCCTAGTTTAGGCTGGAGGCCCATTTACAAGCAAGGTGGGAGCCCAAGAAGATATGAAGGCCATGTATGCATGGTACATTGTGTAATAGCATAGGCCCATTTACCAACCCTTTAGATTGACCAATAAGGCCAACATCATTGGCTCGATGATGGCCTGCATAGGAGGCTCCCGATCGAAAACATATTGTGGTAGTATGCATGCTAGGCTTGTATGACTTTTATTTATTTTGTCGATTTATGTTTAGATTGTATGAGATGCGCGCTAGAATCTAGATCGTAATAAAAGATAAAGCATAACTGAATCGGTGAGATCTCGAGGAGAGTTAGTATAACTTTCAAACCAGAAATTCCCCTCTCGAATTAAATATTAAGTCATATTGGATCAAAATAAAATGAAGTATTTGTATAAATCCAAGCCTTCCATCAATAGGGACTAGCGTATGTTGTCTACTTATCGATAGAGGTGATCCAGAGTCTGGCACCCGAGTCGAAGAAAGGGACAATACGTGAAATTCCTTGACTCCTGTTTTTAACTAAACACGACAAGGGTGAGGACTGGTCGGGATGTGAGGATCGACCGATAACTAGTTATGGAGAACTCACGACCGGGCCCGTTGCTCATCATGATTGATGGGTTAGACTTAACGATTAGTAACACTTATGATGTAGCAGTGCTAGATAAGTGCGAAAACCGAGGCAAAATAGCTTGAAGGTTGTGGAGTAACACAATTGGTAAAATGTATACCTACATGGAGAATTGGTTGTATGGCCACGAGTCGTGGGTGCAATTAATTGCTGCTGGAACGTCAAGACCTACTAGGAATTAAATTTCCCGAGCAATCAAAGGGGTGATTGTTTCGATAAAATAGTGGGAGAACTTTTTCGAAAACAAGTCCAAAATTCGATAATTATAAGTATTAGACATAAGATCAATTAGCTAAATGTTGTCTTATTTCCATTTGTAGATATTAAGTACAATGTCTAAGAATCCATTATCTGTTATCCTCGACGCAAACAAATTGAATGGCTCAAACTTCGTTGACTGGCTGAGAAATCTCATAATTGTCCTCGACTCCGAGCGACGAAGCTATGTGCTCGACACACCCATGCCTGCTTCACCCGCAGCACGAGCTAGTGAGGAACAACGAACCGCCCATGCTAAAAGGGTTGATGATGATCTTCAGGTTCGATGTCTCATGCTAGCCTCGATGTCGAATGAACTGCAGAAACAGCATGCTGCCATGCCGCTTGCTAGAGAGATACTTCTCCACCTCCAGCAGATGTTTGGAGAGAGGTCTCGTACCGAAAGGTTAGCGACCACTAAGGAGTTATTTCATCTCAAGATGGCTGAGGGAAGCAGTGTCAAGGATCACTGTCTGCGTTTCATCAACCTGGTTGAAAAACTAGGGCGATTGGAAGTGGATTTGCACGCTGATCTTAGCACTGACCTCCTCCTCCATACGCTGCCCCGTTCTTTTGACCAGTTCGTGTTGAACTTCAACATGGAGGATAGAACCCTCGCTCTCCACGAACTGACCAATTTGTTGGTAACGGCAGAATCGACTCTCAAGAAAGAGAAGCTGGTAATGATTGCACACCAATCGAAGACTGCAAAGCCCAAGAGAGGTAAGAAGAAGAAGAAGGTGTTTTCTTCGAAAGCAATCACAAAGGTGGTTGGAAAGAAGCGCAAGAGCCCAGAAGACGAATGTTTCCACTGCAAGAAAGCAGGGCACTGGAAAAGGAACTGCCCAGACTACCTAAAGATGAAACTGGTAGCCAAAGGTATTTTCTTGGTTGAAGTTAATATTTCTATTAACTGTGCATCGTGGGTGTTAGACACCGCAGCAGGTTCTCATATCTGCAATGATTTGCAGGTGATGGGAGCAGTAAGATACCTGAAGCCCGGGGATAGAATCCTGTGTTTTGGAAACGGAGCTAGGATCGCCGCTGAGGCTATTGGGGACGTCGAATTGGTTTTAGGAAATTTTACTTTAATTTTAAGGGATTGTTTGTACGTACCAACTATTATTAAGAACATAATTTCTATTCCTATGTTGGATATTGATGGTTTTAATTTTTCCATTCAAAATGGATATTTTTGCATATTTAAAGGTGGTTTAATGTATGCTAGTGGTACTTTGATAGATGGTCTTTATTCCCTAGAACCTGTAAATTCCGACGTCATGCACATTCAATCTAGAAAAAGAAAATATGATAATCAAATACCACAACTTTGGCACGCTAGACTTGGACATATTTCCAAGAGTAGAATTCAAAAGTTGGTTTCATCTAAGGCTCTTGAAATAAAGAACTTGGATGAACTCCCAACTTGCGAATCCTGCCTCAAAGGAAAGATGACCAAATCACCCTTCACCGGGAATCCCGAGCGAACCAAACAAACATTGGATTTAATCCATACCGACGTTTGTGGACCATTGAGTGTCAATGCGAGAGGAGGATTCTCTTACTTCGTAACATTCACCGACGATTTTAGTCGTTATGGATATGTGTATCTTATGAAACACAAATCCGAAACTTTTGAGAAATTCAAAGAGTTTCGAATGGAAGTTGAGAATCAACTTGGACATAGTATTAAAGCACTTCGTTCTGATAGAGGTGGTGAGTACTTAAGCCAAGAATTCCTTGATTATCTAAAAGAGAATGGAATTCTCGCCCAGCGAACTCCCCCTAGGACGCCCCAACTAAATGGAGTGTCTGAGCGGAGGAATCGAACATTGTTAGACATGGTTCGTTCCATGATGAGCTTCGCTGACCTTCCCTCTTCGTTTTGGGGCTTGGCCCTATTAACTGCCTTGAAGATACTGACATAGTACCTTCGAAGTCAGTGCCAACGACACCGCACCAAGTATGGTATGGTAAAGCACCCGTGTATTCGTACTTACGAGTATGGGGATCTCCGGCGTATGTAAAGAACAAAAAGGGAGATAAACTGGATAGTAGATCTAGTTTGTGCAAATTTGTAGGGTATCCAAAGGAATCCATTGGATACCTGTTCTTCGATCCTAAAGAACGTAATACGTTCGTATCTAGGAACGCCCACTTCTTGGAAGAGGATTTCCTCACCAACCGAAATGGGACAATCGTAGAACTTGATGAAGTCCAGGAATCGGACCCATCCCCACAAACAGTGGGAGCTGAACCAGAATTTATTGAACCTACTAGTACACCTACTCTTCGAAGGTCTGATTGAATTCGTTAGGAGCCAGAGCGATTTGGTTTCATTCACGAAAACGAAAAAGGTGATAATGATCCAAGGACCTATCAGGAAGCGATGTTAGACATAGACTCGGGTGCGTGGCTCGAAGCCATGCAATCCGAAATGGATTCCATGCATTCCAACAAGGTTTGGACCTTGGTCGATCCACCTGAAGGAACTATCCCTGTAGGATGCAAATGGATCTTCAAGCGTAAGCTTGAAATGAATGGAGAGGTAATAACTCATAAAGCTCGCTTAGTGGCGAAAGGGTATTCTCAAAGGCCTGGAATAGACTATGAGGAAACCTTCTCTCCCGTGGCGATGTCGAAATCCATTCGGATACTACTGGCCATAGCCGCGTGGCATGACTACGAAATATGGCAAATGGACGTAAAAACCGCCTTTCTCAATGGAGACATTGACAAGGAGATCTTTATGCAACAACCTGAAGGTTTTGCGTCCAAAGGAAGTGAGCACAAATTGTGTAAACTTCAAAGGTCAATCTATGGCCTCAAACAGGCTTCCCGAACCTGGAATATACGATTTGATGAGACAGTCAAAGCATTTGGCTTCATCAAAAACGTATATGAACCTTGTGTGTACAAAAAGAATAGTGGGAGCTCGATACAATTCATTGTTTTGTACGTCGATGACATTTTGTTAATCGGAGACGATATCAAGATGTTAGCGTAGACTAAAGCGTGGTTATCCGCGTAGTTTTCCATGAAAGATATGGGAGACGCATCTTACGTATTGGGAATACGTATCTATAGGGATAGATCGAAGAAGATGATATGACTCTCCCAATCTCAGTACATCAACACTATTTTGAAGAGATTCAAAATGGAAGAATCCAAGAGAGGATTGCTTCCAATGAGACATGGTATCTCTCTTTCTAAGTCAATGTGCCCTACAACTGACGAAGAAAAGACGAGAATGTCTCTCATACCTTATGCCTCTGCTATAGGGAGCATAATGTATGCAATGTTGTGTACTCGACCAGACATAGCTCACGCTCTAAGTGTAACGAGCCGCTATCAGTCAAATCCAGGCGAAGAGCACTGGACTGCCGTAAAATCAATCCTAAAGTACCTGCGAAGGACTAAGGATATGTTTTTGGTCTACGGTGGTAGTGGAGAACTGAAACTTGAAGGATTCACTGATGCAAGTTTCCAATCTGACGTGGATGACTTCAAATCCAACTCTGGATACATAGTCCGCATTAATGGAGGAGCCGTCAGTTGGAAAAGATGTAAACAGTCTACCACTGCCGACTCAACCACAGAAGCAGAATATATCGCAGCATCAGATGCAGCAAAAGAAAGTGTATGGATGAAAAACTTCATCCAAGAACTGGATGTTGTTCCTAGCATTGCTGAACCTGTAGTCGTCTTCTGTGACAACAACGGGGCGATAGCTCAAGCAAAGGAGCCGAGATCACACCATCAATCTAAACACGTACAGAGGAAATACCATGTGATCAGGGAGACCCTTGGTAGAGGAGACATGCACATGGAGTATGTCAAATCGGAAGACAACGTAGCTGACCCACTAACTAAGCCTCTTTCACAAAAGGCGTTCGATAGTCATCTAGAGAAGATGGGTCTTAGAACCATAGGTAAATGGCTTTAGGGCAAGTGGGAGATTGATAGGATAGTGCCCTGCAAGCCAGTTCAATTAGCTTGTAATAGATCTATCCTGTATGAAACAATCTTTTTGACTTATAATAATACGCACGTTTATTTATATGTGTATAAAGATAAACAATGGCCAACTTCATCTCTCGCGAATACATTTAAGCTATTGGATGAAATCCTTAGATTACATTTGACTATGGGACGATTCACTTCAGTACTGAGTGCAATAATGAAACAGTCTCAAAGGTCGTAATCTTAAAACTGTTCCAAGTCATAGATTCCGAAACGAGACGGGGTATCGTAGGAATCGCAAAGACTAGTACAAGTATGCATGATTCACATGGAGTGAATTTGTAGCGTTTCATGAGCAAGGCATTTGAGGCCAGTGCATATGAGTAGGTGGTTCAATGGAGTATTGAACGCATCGAACAACCCGAACAGAGAAACCCATTGTGAAAGCGCATGTCGCACATCGGTGATGGGATGTTTCTCAAGGATTATAATAGTGTACGATTTAGTCCTTTGACTTGAGGTACTAGGGCGAATTCGGTGCATGAAAGTACGTTCTTAGATCTAGGTGTAGACCACGTAGCTTGGTCATAACATGCCTAGGTTGGGTGCGTATGGACATGTACGCGAGTGGTTAGTACCGATATGGAATCTATTGACTCATTGTAATGGATGAGAGAATTTCCTATACGATCCTTAGATAATATATCCAAGGAATATGTGGCCGCAGTCGGTGATGGATTTGGAAAGGGGTTTCCAAATTTAGAATGTCACAATGGAATATTATCCTGAATTAGAAAGTATAGTAATCGAGACAAATTTAGAGGTGTCGATCAATTAACACACCCTAAGTCTTGATCGGGAATATTAGTCGATAGAAGGACCGTATGTACATGGTAATTATATGAGACGAGGTTCACAAGTATTAATTCACCTGAAGTTGGGCTTCATGGGCTTGTGGCTAGACATCGACCATGAAGTGTGGGTACTCCTGAGTTAATAGAGGATTTGATTCTCGGAGTGGTCAATTAAAGGTTGTTTAATTGACCGGAGCAATTTATTGTTCATAAATTAAATCACGAGAAATTCGTGGGCCTACTGCCAATTGATGGTGAACCCAGAGGGTCACACACAATACAATTGGACGGTGACTGTTATAAAGGATACTGAAGGAATTAATTGATTTAAAAGTAATTAAATCAATTAAATGAATTAAAGCATTTTAATTCAAATGGGAGATCAATTAATTAGTTGACTTAATTAATTAAATACTTAATTAAGTTGCTAATTAATTATATAAAAGAAATAATGATTTATTAAAGGTTGGGCATTTAATTAAAGTAATTAATTAAATGAAGGCTTGCAAGACATGGGCCTTTATTAATTAAAGCCCATAAGGAGTCTTGCAAACCTAGGTCAAAAGGGAGCTTATAAATAGAGTTCTAGTAGAGCTAAAAAGGCTAACACCCTAAGAAGAAAACCCTAGCTCTCTAAGACCTAGCACCGCCGCCCCTTTGTGCCGCTAACCCTAGCGCCGCCGCCTAGCTAGTAGCCGCCGCCACCTGTTGCCGTGGGCTGCCCTAGCACCGCCGCCACATCTCCCTTGTTCCACCGTGTTAGATCTTGACCTGTCAAGTAGATCTACTCAATCCTGCAGTAACAAATCTCCTGAATCCAGTTCTGAGCCTAAGATCTTGAGGTGTTACCAGAATCCAATTGGTGTGGACTAACTTTGGAGGTGAGACGTTTGGATCACTCCCGTGAACTAGATCCGAGTTCAGAATCAGAGTTGGAGGTTTCCACCACCCTGCCTGTGGTGAGGTAAAATCGAAAACCCCCTTATGTTTATTATGCTCCGTGCTTGTTTATGCTTTTCGTATATGTAATATGGAGACTTTCATTATGGGACCATTGGATACCTCGAAAAATTTTAAATTCCGCACTCTGTTGTGTTGACAATCGAGCCCCAATACCCAACAATATGGTGGCCAAGCTTGTAGAAAATTGCACTTTTTCTCTAGATAGTGTTACTATGAAGAGGTATGCCATGATGATAGCGATTCATTACGGTTTTGAAGTAAATTGGGCAGTTGTCGTCTGGTATATTCTGGCAAACATTCATAAGAAAGGGCAGACTAATCATAGAATACTTTTAAGTCATCTGTTCACGGTGTTGGGATGTGGTCTGACAAATGGGAAAGTCATTCATAATTCCAAGGCTATGATGTCTTATCAGACTGTGAAAGGAGGAAATCCCAAGAGAAAAACAGACAATGAGTCTCCTGTTGGGGCAAAGGAGAAGGCTCCTAATAAGAAAAGGAAAGTATCTATTCAAACAGCTAAGCCAGCTGTTCAAGCCAGAACAGATAAAGAAAAGGTAGTTGTTGCTGAAGCAATAGTCCGTCAGACAACTAAGGAGATATTGGAGATGCCTACTGGTTCACCTTCTGGAACAGTATCAGAAGAGAGACCGGCTGAAAATGTTGCAAACAGGACAAGAAGTCAGCTGAAAGACACTGCAGCATCGAAGCCTGTTAAGGAGAAGGTCGCTCCAAAGAAATCTGTCAAAAGAAAGGTGGTTTTTGAACCATCTCCTACTAAATCTGCTGATTTCGTAAGGGAAGACCTCAATCAGCTGAGAGGCCTGTTGAAGCTGATAAGACTACAACTGCTGCTGCTACAACAGCTCCCTAACAGCCAGCTTCAACTGCTGAGGTTTCTAAACCTCAAGATGATCTTGAAGTGCAGATCATCGAACCTAAAGCAGCCATTCCACTTTCATCTGCTGCACTAGAACCTGATGCTGCTGCTAAGCCAAAAAGGAAAAGGATTGTCAAAATCAAGATCTCTGCTGCTGAAAAGAAGAGAAGGGAGGAAGAGCTGGCAGCAAAGAAAGACAAAGAAGATCTTGACAGGGCAATGAGGCTGAGCAAAATTCAAGCAAAAAAGGAAGAAATGAAAAGAAAAATGACTGCTCCTGAATTAAAAGCCTTAGAAGATGCTGAGCTTGCACATGCATTGGAATTGAGCAAGAAGGGTGCTCATGGACCAAAAATGGCTGGAGGGATAAGGATAGGAGAATCCTTAAATGCAAGACAAATTCTTCCCCCCAGGCCAGAGGGTTGAAAAGTGCCCTTTTGTTGTTAAATGGGCACTGAATATTGTCAATGGATACATAGGAGCTTTTGCCATATTTGAAGCTGCTCTGGCAGAATTTGATAAACAGCTCCAATAGGCTACTCTGTTTGTTCAAGAAAAGATCAGATACAACATATGGACGGACTACAGAGTAAACAGGTCTGTTGCTGAAATCAGGGCTTGGACGGAGTTTGAATCTAAAGAACAGTGGGTCTTGGACTTCTTCCAAACTTCATCCATCACAAAAGCCTTGGATCCTGATCATGTAAGGGATGTCTTCTGATCTTACGGGTTTTCGTTGGAGATCAAAATAATAAAATAGAGCATGCAATATACACAATGATATGAGATAGAAGATCAAGAAAGTATATTTTGATTATGGGGTGTACATATTACAAGTGATGAGGGTCCTATTTGAGCATTATAGGATGCCGTACAAGCTAGAGGCTAAATACATACAACTAAGGTGATCAGATCTAACTCATGTGGGAATTCGAGCAGGAGGCTTCGATCAAGGAGCAGCCCAAAAATCCCCCTTTGCTTCATAAATGGGAGTGTTATTTATAGTTGAGGAGAGCATTTCTTGGCCCAATGGCTTGGGCCTGGGGTTGGCCCAATGATAAATTCGACCATGAGCCCCTCCGCTGGCGATCGGACTGAGCTAATTGGAGTTACAAGCTTCGGGATCAGAAATATGCCCTCAAGGTCGGATTCAGGACCTTCAATGAGCACAAGGTCGGATTTTAGGGTCTTCAATGAGCTCAAGGTCGAAATTATGCCCTCAAGGTCGGATTCAGGGCCTTCAAAGAGCACAAGGTCGGAATTATGCCCTCAAGGTCGGATTCAGGGCCTTCAATGAGCACAAGGTCGGATTTTACGGTCTCCAATGAGCTCAAGGTCGAAATTAGGTTCTTTGATCCAGCATGAGCTCCAAGAATAAAGATTCCAAAGTACCCCTCATCAATACTCCCCCACTTCTCGAGCGTAAAGTGAAGCTGAAGCTCGGAGAAGTAGAAAATGCTTGAGGATCGCTATTTTATGTTTCAGATATGCCTCGTTAAAAACCTAGCTCGGAAAAACCCAGTGGGATAAAAACCGAACCAGGGAAAAAGAGTGCATATCTTAGAAACTCCAAAATATATTAGGGATCAGAATTATTCATTCGGGGTCGGATTTGTAGTGTTTGATCACACATGACTTATAATTCAGTATCAAAATCATGCCTTCAGGGTCGGAATTCAGGATCTTCAATTTAGCATGAGCTCTGAATTCAGGATCTTCAATTCAGCATGAGTTCCCGAAATAAAGAATCGAAACCCTAGATCGGAGATTATCGGTCGAATTTATTAAAAAGCCTGAAAGTTGATAACCAATAGCATATAGATCCATAATGTCTGGTTCGCAAGATTTCAAAGACAAGGCCAAAGTAGAAGAATGGTCGGAATCCGATCCTATCATGCAGACCGTCGATGCTTACAAAGGTTACGACTTTTACCCTTTGTCATTTTTTTATCAGAGAATTTGATCTTGGAGATACAAGAACTCGATCTTGGAGATATAAGAATTCGATCTTAGAGATCTAAGAATTTGATCTTGGAGGTCTGATAATTTGATCTTCGAGATCTTAGAATTTGATCTTGGAGATATAAGAATTCGACCCTGGAGATATAAGAATTCGATCCTGGAGACATAAAAAATTCGATCCTGAAGATATAAGAATTCGATCTTGGAGCTCTAAGAATTCGATCCTGGAGATACAAAAAATTCGATCCTGAAGATATAAGAAATTCGATCCTAAAGATACAAGAATTCGATCTTGGAGATCTAAGAATTCGATCCTGGAGATATATAATTTGATCCTGGAGATATAAAAAATTCGATCCTGAAGATATAAGAAATTCGATCCTGGAGATATAAGAATTCGATCTTGGAGATCTAATAATTTGATCCTGGAGATATAAAAAATTCATCCTGAAGATATAAGAATTCGACCATGGAGATATAAGAATTCGATCTTGGAGATTTAATAATTTGATCCCGGAGATCTTAGAAAATTCGATCCTGAAGATATAAGAATTCGACCATGGAGATATAAGAATTCGATCATGGAGATTTAATAAAATTCGATCCTGAAGATCATAAAATTCGATCCTGAAGATCATAAAATTCGATCCCGAAGACTGAGGATTTGATCCTGAGGGTCATAGCAACGACTTTCACCCCTTAGCTTTAATCGGTCACATCAACAACTTTAACCTGAGGGTCATAGCAACGGCTTTCACCCTTTAGCTTTAATCGGTCATAGCAACAGCTTTCACCTGAGGGTCATAGCAACGGCTTTCACCCTTTAGCTTTAATCGGTCATAGCAACAGCTTTCACCTGAGGGTCATAGCAACGGCTTTCACCCTTTAGCTTTAATCGGTCATAGCAACAAATTTCACCTGAGGATCATAGCAACGACTTTCACCCTTTAGCTTTAATCGGTCATAGCAACAACTTTCACCTGAGGGTCATAGCAACGACTTTCACCCTTTAGCTTTAATCGGTCATAGCACCAACTTTCACTTGAGGGTCATAGCAACAACTTTCACCTGAGGGTCATAGCAACGACTTTCACCCTTTAGCTTTAATCGGTCATAGCAACAGCTTTCACATGAGGGTCATAGCAACGGCTTTCACCCTTTAGCTTTAATCGGTCATAGCAACAGCTTTCACCTGAGGGTCATAGCAACGGCTTTCACCCTTTAGCTTTAATCGGTCATAGCAACAGCTTTCACCTGAGGGTCATAGCAATGACTTTCACCCTTTAGCCTTAATCGGTCATAGCAACAACTTTCACCTGAGGGTCATAGCAACGGCTTTCACCCTTTAGCTTTAATCGGTCATAGCAACAACTTTCACCTGAGGGTCATAGCAACGACTTTCACCCTTTAGCTTTAATAGGTCATAGCAACAACTTTCACCTGAGGGTCATAGCAACGACTTTCACCCTTTAGCTTTAATCGGTCATAGCAACAACTTTCACCTGAGGGTCATAGCAACGGCTTTCACCCTTTAGCTTTGATCGGTCATAGCAACAACATTCACCTGAGGGTCAGAGCAACGACTTTCACCCTTTAGCTTTAATCGGATAATTTGGTCTTGGAGATATAAGAATTCGAGCATGGGGATATAAGAATTCGATCCTGGAGATATGAGAATTTTATCCTGGAGATAATAAACTTTGATCCTGATGATCACAAAATTCGATCAGAAGATCACAAAATTTGATCCTGGAGACTGAGAATTTGATCCTGGAGATAATAAACTTTGATCCTGAAGATCATAAAATTCGATCAGAAGATCATAAAATTCGATCTTGGAAATTGAGAATTTGAACTTGGAGATCCAAGAATTTGATCCTAGAGACATGATAATTCGACCATGTGGACATAAGAAATCGATCCTGGGGATCTGAAAATTCGATCTTGAAGATATGATAATTTGATCCTGGAGATAATAAACTTTGATCCTGAAGATCACAAAATTCGATCCTGGAGACTGAGAATTTAATCCTGGAGATAATAAACTTTGACCCTGAAGATCACAAAATTAGATCCTGTGGACATAAGAAACCGATCCTGGAGATCTGAAAATTCGATATTGAAGATATGATAATTTGATCTTGGAGACCCAAGAATTTGATCCTGGAGACATGATAATTCGACCCTGTAGACATAAGAATTCGATCCCGGAGATCTGAAAATTCGATCTTGAAGATATGAGAATGTGATCTTGGAGATCCAAGAATTTGATCCTGGAGACATGATAATTCGACCCTGTAGACATAAGAATTCGATCCTGGAGATCTGAAAATTCGATCTTGAAGATATGAGAATTTGATCCTGGAGATAATAAACTTTGCTCCTGATGATCACAAAATTCGATCCTCGAGATCATAAAAAATTCGATCTTGAAGATATGAGAATCTGATCCTGGAGATAATAAACTTTGATCCTGGTGATCACAAAATTCAATCCTGGAGATCATAAAATTTGATCTTGAAGATATGAGAATTTGATCTTGGAGATCCAATAATTTGATCCTGGAGACATGATAATTCGACCCTGTGGACATAAGAAATCGATCCTGGAGATCTGAAAATTCGATCTTGAAAATATGACCTTGGAGATCTGATAACTTGAGCTCCTGCATGAGAACCTTCACTTGATTGTATGTAAATTGCCTCCTAGTAGGCATATTTCGATCTAACACCCAAATAAGGCCCCTCGGTAGGCGCCAATTGTTCTTACGGGTTTTCGTTGGAGATCAAAATAATAAAATAGAGCATGCAATATACACAATGATATGAGATAGAGGATCAATAAAGTATATTTTGATTATGGGGTGTACAGATTACAAGTGATGAGGGTCCTATTTGAGCATTATAGGATGCCGTACAAGCTAGAGGCTAAATACATACAACTACGGTGATCAGATCTAACTCATGTGGGAATTCGAGCAGGAGGCTTCGATCAAGGAGCAGCCCAAAAATCCCCCTTTGCTTCATAAATGGGAGTGGTATTTATAGTTGAGGAGAGCATTTCTTGGCCCAAAGGCTTGGGCCTGGTGTTGGCCCAATGATAAATTCGACCATGAGCCCCTCCGCTGGCGATCGGACTGAGCTAATTGGAGTTACAAGCTTCGGGATCAGAATTATGCCCTTAAGGTCGGATTCAGGGCCTTCAATGAGCACAAGGTCGGATTTTAGGGTCTTCAATGAGTTCAAGGTCGAAATTATGCCCTCAAGGTCGGATTCAGGGCCTTCAATGAGCACAAGGTCGGAATTATGCCCTCAAGGTCGGATTCAGGGCCTTCAATGAGCACAAGGTCGGATTTTAGGGTCTTCAATGAGCTCAAGGTCGAAATTAGGTTCTTTGATCCAGCATGAGCTCCAAGAATAAAGATTCCAAAGATCAGATACAACATATGGAGGGACTACAGAGTAAACAGGTCTGTTGCTGAAATCAGGGCTTGGACGGAGTTTGAATCTGAAGAACAGTGGGTCTTGGACTTCTTCCAAACTCCATCACAAAACCTTGGATCCTGATCATGTAAGGGATGTCTTCCATGATATTGCAAGGAGAATAGTGGCCAAAGAAGCCACAAAGATCAAAGATGCATTGCCACCAAAGAGGAAGAAGAATGAAGACCCTATCAAACGTACAATGCATATAGCAGTCTATGTAACCTTGGAGAAATGGTCTGAACGGTCAAGGTACTTTAAAGGATCTCCCAGTGACCTTCCATCTCTACCAAGTATGCAACATATTGATTTTGGTCCAGAAATAAGCACGTATCAGGAGAAAGTAACTAAGGCACCTGCTCAAGAATCAATGCCTCATATTACTAAAGTCATCCATCAAACTACGAAGATATCAGATGATGGAACTCCTGAAAATATTAAAGTGGAGGAACAGTCAGCTGTTCAACAAGAAGCTCCCCAGCCTGATGAAGTCAAATTTCAATAAACTGTTGAAGAGACCGATGGAGCAATCGTTGTTCACGAAACTGTTCAGGAGACTGCTGAGCCTGAACAAAAGGAAGAAGAAAAAGATGAAGACTTAGCAGATGTCTCAGTTCACCAGACTAAACCATCAGCTTCTACTTCCACTCCAACAGCCGATAAGCACTCTGATCTGATGGAATCAATACAGATGCTGCTGGATCAAACCTTGGAAGATAGACTTTCTAAGCTGATGAAGGCGACGAAAGAAGAAAATAAGAAGATACAAGACGAAAACAGAAGGCTACAGGAGGAAAACAAGAAACTGATTATGGACAATTGACAACTTTCCTCCAGATAACTCTCTACAACTTCTTCAGAGTATACTCAGCATGAACGGAAATATAGAAGACGTGAAGTCTTATGTGAATCATCTTCACACAACTCTTAAACGTAATGAAGGAGATATTGCTGATGCTATTCGTCTGATCACCAAGCTTGCTGGTAATGAAGGAGATATTGCTGATGCTATTCGTCTGATCACCAAGCTTGCTGATGCTGAATCAGAATTGAAAATAGGATGGGAAGCACACTTGGATGAAGTTGCAACAAAGGTCCATGGTGAAGTGGCTACCTTGCAACTCAACATGGATTATTTTAATGATCAGGCTGGTACTCTGTTGGTCCCAAGTGGTCAGAAGAGGTTTAGAGGGGGGGGGGTGAATAAACCTCTTTAAAATTTTCTTCCAATTTTAACTTTAAAACTTTTCTTTAACTGTGAGCAGACTAAGCTGATCAGAGTAATAAGTTACAAATCTGTTCGCGAACAAATCTTTGAACAGGTTTGATGACCACTCGTCTGATGAGTACTTAGCTGATTTTGGCTAAAATCAGTTTTAATACTTAGAGTACTTGCAGCGGATTTTTCAAAGTATTTTTCACAAGTATCCTCAGTAGTTTGAAAAATGTTTCCCCAGTTTTATAAACTCCTTTTTAAGTATTTTTCAAACAGTTAACTTAATGTGTTTTTATGCAATCAAAAATATGCAAGTTTAAAAACAATGTAAAAAGACAAGTAATTTTTATAGTGGTTATATGGATGTGAATATCCTTTAATCCACTCGTCCAAGTCACAAAGATCTTGGGTTATACTAGAAACACAAAGTAACCAGTACACACTGCTTACGCCGATCAACAAATGAACAGGCCGTAAGTGCGCAGTAAGAAATCACTAAGAAATCCTACTCACTGAAGTAATATCACTCACTTAGATGGATATCTACTTCTCACAACACTTTGTTTTTACAAATTCACTCAGAAGATGTGTATAGCTTTGTTCTTCAACTTCGCTTTTCGTCAACAAATGACTAAGCTGATGAGTGAGCTGTTCTTGAGACTTAAAGAGTTCTGCTTCGAAAATTCTCTCAGAAAGTGTGTTGCTTGTGTTCTCTTCGTCTCTTCCAGCTATTTATACTTGAGGTTTGAAAAATGTCCGTTGAAGAGAGACAAGATTCAAATTCCTCGAGTACTGGTCCTTAAAATCCGCAAACGGCTCTTTTGCAGTCTGTCCGTACTGTAAACAGTACTATTCTGCAGGCAGCATTAAATGCACCCAGCTGATGCGAAGCAATTCTTCAATCATTTGTCTTTAATAACCTTGTACTTCAGCATTTATTACTCCAAGGGGCATTTATTACCATTGGGAAGACTTTATGATCCTTTCCACTTGGCTGTCGGAAGTGCAAATCTGATGACGAGCTAAGCTGGTCTCAAACTTGAACAAATCTGATTTGAGTCGGCTGATCTTCATCAGTCTGATAACTTTCTTTCAGCAGATCAGAAGTCTTGGACCTTGAAATTTGACTCTTCTGATGTCTTCTATACTTAGTCAAAATTTCTTCACAAGGGACCATCAGCTAAGTTGATTTGTACTTAGCCAGATTTGAAGTTTTGGAATCCTTCAAAACCTCCCTTCTAATTTTGTCTTCAGTGCCTTCATCTTCATCCTTATCCAACATACTCTAAGATCTACACTCAACCATCATACATCACAACTTACTACTATGGATGACAACATCAGAAGGATCTGCGCTGCTATTAATATTCCAGTTGCTGAACCTTTCCCTGCTGATAATGACAAAAAGGGGAAGAGAAGTCAGTACCTGATGAAGAAAAATCAGCTCTAGTGACTGAACCTGTTCAAGTACCTGAAACAAAGGACTCTGCTGATAAAGAGAAAGCTGATGAGAAGGAAACAGAGCCCGTACCTGAGCAAGTGCAGGAAACTAAAGAGAAAGCTGATGATAAAAAAGAAGCAGAGGCTGCTGAAGAAAAGGCCGCTGATGCTAAGGAAGCAGATGATGAGAAAACTGCTGAGGAAAAAGAAGACGAAGAATCTGCAGAACTAGGCAAGTCTGACAAAGAACTTGATGTAACCAAGGATACTCCTGAAGAGCAACTAGATCCATACGTAAAGTACAAGAACTTTGAACGCATCAAGAGAAGGGTTGCTGAAGCAGAACGTGAACTGAAACTTGAAGCAGAACGCAAACAGAAGATGGAAGCTGCTCAAAAGAACCTTTTGACTGGTGAATCTATTGAAGAAGATGATGATGAGATTGCTGATGAAGATGAAGAAGACGAGCACATAGAAATTGAAGAAGAAGAGACTGATGAAGAATCAGATCACTAGTATATGTTTTCTTGTATCAGTTTACTGTCTTTGTATTTATTTTTCATCTTCTGAAAAACTTGTAACTTGTATTCAACTTCTATAAATCAATAAAAAGTTCAAGTTTTTAATCCAATAAATTATTTATATCTCAGAAATTCTAGAGGATAAAACTTTAGTCTAGGTACAGGTACTTAGCTGAAGAGTTTTGTCATCATCAAAAAGGGGGAAATTGTTGGATGAAGATGAAGATCAGAGGACAAGTAATTTTAAAGTTAAATGGAGGTTTTGATGATTTCCAAAACATCTTTAACCAGCTAAGTTAGGAAAGCTTAGTGAAAACCCCTTAGAAGAATTTTGATCAGATATCAAGAATATATTGGTCAAGTCAAAATTCAATTTGGTCCAGGAGACTAGTGATCTGCTGAAGGAAGAAATCAGATTGATGAAGATCAGCCGACTCAAATCAGATTAGTTCAAGTTTGGGATCAGCTTTGTTCATCATCAAACTAGTGATTCTCATCAGCCTTGTGAAGATGATCAGGAAGTCTCTCCAATGGTAATAAATGCACTTGGAGTAATTAATGCTGAAGACTGAGGGTAATATTGACAAATGATTGAAGGAAAACCTCGTATCAGCTTAGTGCATTTAATGCGACTGAGAGAAAGTACTGTTGACAGTACTGCTGCAGAGCAGAGAGCCGTTCGCAGAAATTAAGGACCAGTACCCGAGGAATTTGAATTCTGTCTCTCTTCAACGGACAATTTTCAAACCTGGAGTATAAATAGTTCGTGAGACTGAAGAAAAAGAGAACAACACAACTCCGAGCAAAATTTCCGAAGCAAAATCTCTGTAAGTCTCAAGAACAGCTCACTCACCTGGCGAAGTCATTTGTTGGCAGAACCAAGTTGAAGTTCAAGATAAGCATTTTTCTGAGTGAAAAACTGAGTAAGGAGTGTTGTGAGAAGTGTAGATCCATCTTTGTGAGTGATCTAACTTCAAAGGATAGGTTTTCTGTGTGATCTCTTATTGTGAGCTTACGGCCAATTTCATTTATTGTTTTGGCGTAAGTAGAGTGTATTGTAATCTGAGTGATTATAGTATAACTCAAGATCTTCGTGACTTGGAAGAGTGGACTAAAGGATTTTTATTCATATAACCACTATAAAAATTCTAGAGAGATTTGCACTTGTGGTACCAAAGTCTATGTCGACTATCACTTGTGATACCAAAAAAATTGAGGTTCACATATTTGGTACCACTATTGTTGGTCCCAAGTGGTCAGATGAGGTCTAGAGAGGGGGGGGTGAATAGACCTCCGAAAATATTTAATCAAATTTTGACTTTAAAACTTTTGCTTAACCGTAAGCAGACTAAGCTGTTACAGAGCAGTAAGTTTGCAAGGCTGATCGCGAACAAATCTTTGAACACCTTTGTTGACCACTAGTCTGATAGTCACTTAGCTGATTTTAGTCAAAATCAGTTTTAATACCAGAATACTTGCAGCGGATTTATAAAGTGTTTTTCTCAATTATACTTAGTAGTTTGAAAAGTTTTATCCCCATTTTTATAAACTCCTTAAAACCTTTTTCAAACAGTTTTATCAAGTGTTTTATGCAATCTGAAAATATACAAGTAAAATACAAGGTAAAAACACAATAATTTTTAAAGTGGTTATATGGATGTAAATATCCTTTAACCCACTCTTCCAAGTCACAAAGATCTTGGGTTATACTAAAAACACACAGTAATCAGTATACTCTGCTTGTGCTTTACAACAAATGATAAGCCACAAGTTCGCAATAGGAAATCACAAAGAAATTCCTACTCTCCGAAGTAATATCACTCACAAAGATGGATATCTACTCCTCACAACACTCTCTTTTACAGATTCACTCAGAAAATGTATAATCTTTGAACTTCAACGGCTTCTGTCAACAAATGACTTCAGCAGACAAGTGAGCTATTCTTGAGCTTTGAGACTTAGAAAATATTTTGTTTCGAATTCAATCTCTCAGATGTTGTGTTGTTGTTTTCTTTTCGTCTGTTTCAGCTATTTATACTTACTCTTTGAATTATGTCCGTTGAAGTGATACAAAATTCAAATCTCTTGATTTCTGGTCCTTAATTTCCGTGAACGGCTCTTTGCACAGTGACAGTACTGCAGATTGTACTTTCTGTCAGGCAGCATTAAATGCACCGAGCTGATACAAAGTCTTTCTTTAATCATTTGCCATTAATAGCCTCGGAATTCAGCATTTATTACTTCCAGGGGCATTTATTACCGTTGGGATAACTTCTTGATCCTTTCCACTTGGCTGATGAGAGTACAAGTCTGATGATGAACAGAGATGATCTCAAACTTGAACAAATCTGATTTGAGTCGGCTAGTTTTCACCAGTCTGATTTCTTCCTTTCAGCAAATCAGTAGTCTTCTGGACCTTGAATAATTGACTCGTCTGATATGTCTTCTTACTTGGTCAAAATTCTTCCAAGGGATTACAACTAAGTTGTCTTTACTCAGTTGATTTTAAGTTTTGGAAATCATCTAAACCTCCCTTAACTAATTTAAATTCGGTGCACTCCATCTTCATCTTTATCCAATATTTTCCCCCTTTTTGATGATGACAATACTTCAGCTTGGTTCCTGTTTACCTATACTAAAGTTTTGATCCTCAAAATTTTCTAAGATAGAAAAAGTATGTTGGAAACATAACTTGAACTTTTATTGATGATATTGAAATTCATTACAAGTGCAAGTCTGATCAGATAAGATGTCTGATAGAAAATAAAGAAAACTGATTACAAAGGATTTATCTATTCTAATCATCAGCTTCTTCACTTCCTCCTTCAAGTTCCTCATAATACTCATATGAGGATTCTTCATCTTCATCTTCTTCGTCACCTTCATCATCATCATCATCATCTAAGACCAGATTGAATTTGGCAGCTTCCATCTTTTCTTTGATTTCTTGTTCTCTTTGTAGCTCTTCCATATTTCTCTTTATTTTCTCATTATTTTTGTACTTGGTGTATGGCTCTGTTTGTTCTTCAGCAGATTCCTTGGATGCAGCCATTTCTTCATCAGTATTGGCTTTTTCTTTGGGTTCTTCAGCAGACTTCTCTTTGCCATCAACCGTTCCAACTGTTTCAGCAGCATCAGACTCCTTGGTTTCAGCAGCAGCAGCTTCCTCAGCTTTTTCTTCAAGTACTTGACTGTTATCAGCAGCTTGAAGAGTTGGCTCTTCCCCTTTCTCTTCCCCCTTTTTGTCATCATCAGGGTTGATAGGAGGGTTGAGTGCAACAGGCTGAATCTTCAGGGCAGCACACAAGGCCTTGATGTTCTTATTTACCAAATCATGGCTTGCAGTGAGATGATTGAGAGTAGTGGTGATGATATCATTCTGATCATTCAGACAGTCAACGTTGAGTTGCATAGTGGCAAGTTCCTCGTGAATAACATCTCCAGCTATATGTACGTCTTTCAATAATGCCACATTTGTTGCTTTCTCCTCTTCACTGACTTTGATGAAGGTTTCTGTTAGACGAGCAATGGTGTCTTCACTTCTGTTCAGAGCAGTATGAAGATGATTCACATCTGCCTTAACATCTTCAATGTTTTTGTTCATATCTAGCACATTCCTCTTCAAAGTGCTATCATCAGGCAGAGGGAAGTTGTTAATAGCATCCTGTAATATTCTTGCAGTGGAATTCTGCATTTGTTCCAACAGTAGCTGATGCTTTTTCTTCCAAGTCTTTCTGCATTTTCTCTAGTTGCAGCTGGTTCCTCCCTTACATTTCTCTTAGAGAATTCTCCAGCATCATTTGGAAGGCTTCCATCAGTGATGAGTGCATATCAGCTGTTGGAATTTGAGGTGATGCAGGTTGATCTTCTTCCTGTTCAACAGGAGTGTCTCTCATATCAGCTTCGTCCTTAGCTTTTTCTTTATCAGTCCACTCAATAGCCAAAGGCTCTTTAGCAGCATCAGGCTGATCTGTGACATCTTCAAAGATTTTGTTAATAATCTTGCCATCATCAGTGAAGACAGTTGTCTGACGAATCTTTCTTACAACAGGCAGACAATTAGGAGCATGTTTCTTCACTTTAGGCACTTCTTGATAGCTTTTCAGTTCTTTACCAAATGTGATCTGTTGAACACCAGGCATGGCAGACAGATCACTTGGCGGAGTTGTTCATATCTTGACTTGTCAGCCCAGTTCTTCAAGGCTGTCAGAACAGCAATTTACACAGCCCTTTCTATTGGATCATCATGCTTTCGTTTCTTGGCTGGCAAAGAGTTAGAGATGATCTTTGCTTCTTCAGCAGCAAATTCTTGTGCATACTTATGCATTCTGTCTCTAACAAAGTCTGGATCCAATGCTTTGGTGATGGAAGAAGTCTGCAGCCAATTCAGAACCCACTTTTCTTCATTAGCAAACTCTTCCCAGCTTTGGATCTCTTCAACAGTTCTGTTCACCCTGTACTCTCTCCATTTAATGTATCTTTTCTTTTCGTGAGTGAAGAGAGTCTTAAGCATCAGCTTCTTGTCAAAGTAGGCCAATGCCTTTTCAAACCTGTTGAAAACAGAAGAGTCTGAGTTTATAATTTCAAATGCTCTTCTTACTTCAAACTTCTTCTTTTCTTTAACCATGCCAGAAGGCATCTTCTTCTTTTCTTTAACCATGCCAGAAGGCATCTTCTTCTTGGCCTGTAAACATTCTCCAATCTTTATTCCTCCAGCAATTTCAGAGCCACGAGCATCCTTCTTGCTGAGCTCAATGACAACAGCTAACTCAGCATCTTCAGCAGCTTTGCATTCTGCTTCAGATAACTTTCTTCTTTGCTCCTCTTTTTCGGCCTGAATTTTGCTGAGTTCTATGACCTTTTGTTCCTCCTGGTCTTCCATCTTCCTCTGCTCAGCTTCTTCTCTCTTCTTCTTATCAGCAACAGAGATCTTCTTCTTTTTGATAATTATTTTTCTTTTCCCTTTGCTCTTATCAGCAGGGGCAGGTTCAGGAGCAGGTCCAGCAGATGCAAGTGGTGCAGCTGCTATTGGATTGATGATCTGCACGTCTGGATCATCATGAGGTTGATCAACCTCAGCTGTTGGTGCTGTTGAAGTGGTCTGTTGGGCAGTTTGATCAGCATCTTGCTTCTCCTTGGCAGACTCTTCTTCAGCTCCAGCAGGCCTCTCTGCTAAATGAGGACTCTCCAAGTCTGATAACTCAGTGGGGGAATCAATAAATGTCATTTTCTTCCTTATTGTTTTTCTTGCTCTTCTTCCTTGAACAGGATGGGAAGCTCATGTATCTCTCAATTGACTCCTCGTCCTGTAAGCTACATTTTCCGCAGGACGTTCAACAAATTTTGTTCTTGATGGGGAGGCAGGAGACATGTTTCTTATCTCTGCAATTGTCTGATTTATGATCTGATAAGCAACCTCCTTCTCAACAGGCTCTTCTGTTCTGGCTTCAACAGCTGGCTGGGATGTTTGAATAGAAGCCTTAGTCTTTTTCTTTGGAGCTACCTCCTTTGGCTCATCAGCCTTCTTCTTTTTAGCCTAAACAGCAGGTTGAGCTGTTTTGGTGCCTTTCCTCTGCTTCTTGGCCGGAACCTCTTCCTTCGGTTCCTCCTCTTCTACTTCTTCTACTTCTTCAATCTTTCTCTTCATAACAGGCACATATTTGGCCATTGCCTTGGCGTTATGGATTTCCTTTCCATTTGTCATTATACAGCCCATATTTGAAAACAGATAACTCAGGGTAATCCTATGGTTTGTCTGCTTTCCCTTCTTTTCATGGAAATATGCAAAAATGTACCAGATAACAACTGACCAATTTACCTCTAAGCCATAGTAAATTGCCAGCATGATACAGTACCTCTTCATGGTAACTGCATCCAGAGAGAATGTGCAGTTCTCTATCAGCTTAGAGACCATATCAGCCATGCGCTGATATTCGTCCTTTAGTTGTTTCTTCATGATGTTCCCAGTAAGCATTTCTCCTTCTTTGGCACAGATTACCCAGAAATCTTGGAGTTTCTCCTCCGCCAGAGTAAAAACATCATGTCGTCCTTGGTTTGATAATCCAAATTTCTCGTGCAACAGAGCAGGAGTAATGATAATGGCCTTTCCTCCTACAGTTGCTTTGATTTCCAGCTTATCAAAGTCAACTTCAGCAGTTCTGTAGTACTCCAAAACTTGGTCTGTCCAAATTATTTCTTCGTGAGATTCCATGAGGTTCACCAGTGATGCGACCTTGAATTTTTCCAGTAGTTGCTTCATCACGTCGGTACTGGACTGGTAATATGCATCATAGACCAGATACAGACCTTCGGCCTTGGCTTCTTGAGCAGGATTCATCTTGATTCTGTAGAAAGTTAGTGAAAGACAAAGAATTTGCAGAAAATAGAAGGCAGAATTTCTCACAAGTGCTCTTGAATGTATTTGAGTGCGTAAAGAGTCACAAGTCTGATCAGATCTGGATTTATAAAGTTAGGGTTTTTCGATTTCCGTGATACACTATAATCGTTAGATACGTTTGTGTCAGTTCTGATCGTGCGGGCGTCAGTTACGCGATTCAAAATTCAAAAAGCATTAAATGACAGGCGGGAATGCGAACTGCCTTAGTATACTTGTAAAAGCGCGTTTCAAATAAAACGTTTTTATCATATACATCTTTTACTTAACTGATCAGACGAGTAACTAAAGTACTTATCTGATGGACTAGTGTCCTGATGACTGGCTGTTATCAGTGAAAGCCAATAACTGATAACCTTCCTCGGCTGTTTGTCAATCCAGCTAGATAATTAATCGTCAGTCTTCAAGCTTTGATCTTCTGGTGAAAAACATAACTTCAACTAACTTTCATCAACAAATTTCATCTTTTAATCAGAAGTACCGCTAGTCTTACACGTTCCCCCTGACTTTAAGAATCTATAAGTTAACTAGTCTGTTGAGAGTTATCTTGAAGATAATATGATGTGTAAGCTGATGAATTTCAGTCTTCTGTTGAGTTCCCCCTCAGCTTATGCATCCAATTTTAGTAGACCTAGTTCAGCTCTTAGAGACGAAAACCTTGTCTCACTTAGAGGTTTTGTGAAGATGTCAGCAATCCAATTTTCAGTGAAAACATATTCTATCATGACATTTCCTTTCTCCACATGATCTCTGATGAAGTGATGTTTGATCTCAATATGTTTAGTCCTTAAATTGCACTTGTATTGATACCACTTGTTGGTCCCAAGTGGTCAGATGAGGTCTGGAGGGGGAGGGGGTTGAATAGACCTCTGAAAATTTTTAATCAAATTTTGACTTTAAAACTTTTGCTTAACCGTAAGCAGACTAAGCTGTTACAGAGCCGTAAGTTTGCAAGGCTGATCGCGAACAAATCTTTGAACAGCTTTGTTAACCACTAGTCTGATAATCACTTAGCTGATTTTAGTGAAAATCAGTTTTAATGCCAGAATACTTACAGCGGATTTATAAAGTATTTTTCTCAAGTATACTTAGTAGTTTGAAAAGTTTTATCCCCAGTTTTATAAACTCCTTAAAACCTTTTTCAAACAGTTTTATCAAGAATATATAACTTTATTATTATATATAATATTAAATATATTAAAACTATTATATTAAAGTATTGTTTGATCTATTAATATTGTATATAAAATCAAATTTGTTAAATAAATATGTCAATATAATGTATAAAATCTCCAAATTGGTCCGCTTGTCTTATTCGAGACAATTTCTAAATTTGGCAACAATGTGTATGACTAATATCGTCAGTAAATTTGAAGATGTGGGGTTATTTTGTTAGCCTAAAATATGATAGGGTAGAATTTTCCTCCAAATTGGTTCGTACGTGTCTTATTCGAGCCAATTTTATAATTGGACAACAATGTTGACTAAAATCGTAAATAAATTTGAATATGTAAGATCATTTTGCTAATCTAATATATTATGAGGTAGAATTGTCAATCAACATAAGTAATGACATCAATTTTACAATAAGGGATAACTGCCACATCGTTACTTAATGATGATTTTTAACAACGTTACCAAAAATTATTCAAGTTCTAAAATTGGGGTACCAAATTTATCTGCATCAATTTTATGATACCACAACTGAGAATCGACATATAGTTTGGTGCCACAATTGGAAATCTGTTTTATTCTCTATTTGTGTCTAATTTTAAAATCAAAGTTATCATCAGGAGAAATTCCCAATACATTAGTTTAAATTTAGTAATCTTAGATTTTAAAAAGGAAATCATGGAACCTATAGCAAAACACATTGAAAGTATATATGTTAAGCATTCTAATTTTGGCGATATGTGAAGAGAAAATTGGCGATTGTCGACTTGTGGTGCATACAGACGGATCCGAAGGATCGACCGTCGATCGACAAAGTGGTTGAAATGTTAGAAGGAAAAGTTGAATCTTTGAAAGTCCCACCTAGGCCTTGCTCATCTTCTCCCATTAGAGTAGCACAATGTTTTTCTACTTCTGAGTCAAAATATAGCCATTAACTTATTTCCATGATCTCTTAGCAACTTATTAAGACTTTTATTTCTTTATACTTCAAATTAAGCACTTCCCACCACTTCAATAGCAAATTTAAATTCTATCCAAATGTGAATTTGGAGTCTTACATCTTAGTTTGTGTTATACCCTTAGAGAACAACTCAAATGCGTCATCAAAGTGCCATGTATATAACCACAAAGCAAGTATGTTATCCGATCACTAAGCATTTGTACTAAAACTACCCCAAATGCTAGACACTATAGAATTGGGAAATGTCCTTGAAGATCTCGATTTATAGAAAAAATTCAACCATTTGTTGTTAAATAATAATGAGTTAATCACTATGTAATTAACTTGGGTACAAGAGAGTGCATGATATCATGAAATTTATACATATAAAAAATCTTTGCAATAAAATTATGAATAGTAATATTTTTTTGGGTATTAATGTCTTGACGTAATTCTTTTCGAGGCGCATCAGACACATTAAATGAGAACTTCTTCCAATAGGGATTCGAACTTGAGTTCGTTACATTGTAGTGGCTAGTCTATTCCACTTTATTTTCGTCAAATTCTAATGAGTAAAATCTTTGAGAAGGTGTGATATGACAAAGCCGTAACTCACACTCATCATGTTTCTAACTTTCTATCACTGATAAGTTGGTGAAAACTTTGTGGAAAGTCATAATATAGATGCAATAGATAATTTCAATTTTTAAATGGTACAAGTTTCAGTTCATGAAACGCAATAGATAGTTCCAGTTCATGAAACGCAATAGATAGTTTTAGTTTCGAGCCATTTAAAGAATACAAAATTTGGTCTTGTAACGAAGAAATTATGACAAAATTAAGATTAAGTTAAAATACTCCTTGTCCGAGCACAACACGTGCAATTTGTTGGAAATTTTTGAACAAGCAGTGGTTGAAAACATAGCAAATCTGAAATTGAATCGATTCCTCCAAGTCGCACAAATTTTACGCTCTCCTCAAGACAATATTTGCCCTCTACAAAGTCCAAATAAGTTATACAACGAATTTGTCCCAGTATACAATGGAGCCCAGTACTAAATTGTTGTTTGACTGCGAATTGCACTTTCGAAGACAAACCCGAACACTCAATATTGTAATTAACTTTTAACTTAGTTTTAAAAAATAGAAACTGAAAATACAAGAGTAAATTTGGTGCTTTGAAATATTGTAAAATGGAAACTTTTTCCTTGATATAAAATGCCGTGAGATGGCCATGCTTTTATAAGCAAATTTACAATTTTTCATAATCAACACATCTCTTCATTAAAGGAGGAATAAAAAAGAAAGAAAGGATGCAACTTTTGGTCAATTCAAGTAACTAACCGTATGAATTCAAATTTAATTGAGTTTCAAAATTTAAAGGTTAAAATAGCAATTATAAGATTGGTTTTGAAAATTATTCCAACATTCCTCCACCATTTTCAAAATAAAAAGTTTAGACTCAGAAATATATGATTCAATAATGGTGTCTCACGACTTGAACCATTATCTAGTGAAAGTATTTCAAAGTTATTCAAGAAGTGTAGTAGACTTGCCTTTGAACCAACTTCCTTATTGGATCAACTGGAATCACTTACACACATATATTTTCAATAATTTTGAGTGTTCTAAAAAGCCCACACGTGGATTGGCCTTGTGTCTATATCCTGTTTCATGAGCGCTCTAGAGTTAAGCCCTTGACTCATAGAAGGCGACACCACCCTCTACACTCATATAGGTAGACTTATCAAAAGTATCCTGTAATTTTAATACTTTAACATACATGTTATAAGTCTATTAAGAGCATATTGCTCAACCTTACTTTAACATTACAGTAACAAGCCCTATTTATCTTGGGATGATACGTAGTTAGTGCTTCAACCACATCATATGATATACTTTGCTCATTGAACTCTTAGACTTGAAAATTCGAGAACAGAATTGACTTTCTATCATTGGTGATTTTCGAAAATAGGCTCAAGACCCATCCCTTTGCCAGTTTGATTAATCATATCTCTTGTTAATCCTTTTGTCAAAGGATCCGCCAGATTTTGACTTGACAGTACAAAATCAATTGTAATTACTCCATCAGTGAGTAATTGTCTAACATAGCTATGTTTAAGTCCAATATGTCTGGACTTACCATTATACACCTTACTATAGGCTCTTGACAGTGTGGCCTCACTGTCACAATGAATAGATATAGGTGGCATAGGCTTTGGCCATACCAGAATTTCGATCATCAAGTTACTACTAGAAGCAAGTGATACAAATTCAGACGCCATGGTTGAATCTGTTATGCAAGTATGCTTTTTTGAGCTCCATGATATAGCTTCATCATCGAGAGTGAATATCCACCCACTTGTGGATGTATGGTCTTCCCGCTCAGTTATCCAACTGGCATCAGTAAATCCTTCTAAAACCGAATGGTACCCTTTGAAGCAAATCCCATAGTTCATGGTTTTCTTCAAATACTTTAAAATTCTATTTATTGCATTCCAATGTTCGTGACTAGGATTACTAGTGTATCTACTTAATTTACCAACAGCAAAGGATATATCGGGTCTAGTACTAGTCATAGCATAAATAAGACAACCTATTACTCTAGCATATTCAAGCTGATTTACAGCTCTTCCATCATTTTTACACAACTTAATGCTAGAATCAAAAGGAGTATTAACACGAATGCAATGATAATGATTAAATTTCTTAAGAACTTTTTCTATGTAATGAGATTGAGTCAAAATTAAACCTTTACTATTTCTAACAATCTTTATACCAAGAATCACATCAGCTATGCCCATATCTTTCATGTCAAAACTAGAAGATAAAAAATGTTTAGCATGCTCAATAGATTCTATATCAGTGCCAAAGATTAACATATCATCAACATATAAGCATATAATAACACCTCTATTACCATGAATCTTTCTGTTAACACATTTATCAGATTCATGAATCATAAAACCATTAGATACTATTACATTATCAAATTATTCATGACATTGCTTAGGAGCTTGTTTCAAGCCATATAAAGATTTTATTAGTTTACACACTTTATGTTCTTGTCCATGCAAAATAAAACCTTCTGGTTGGTTCATATAAATTTCTTCCTCTAATTCTCCATTAAAAAAAGTAGTTTTAACATCCATTTGATGAATAACAAAATTATGAATAGATGCTAAGGCAATTAATACTCTAATTGTAGAAATCCTAGCTACAGGAGCATATGTATCAAAGTAGTTTATACCTCATTTTTATGTAAAACCTTTTGCTACTAGTCTTGCTTTAAATTTGTCTATAGTTCCATCAACTTTCAGTTTCTTTTTAAAAATCCATTTACACCCTACTGGTTTTGAACCAGGTGGTAAATCTACAAGTATCCATGTATCATTGCTCAAAATGGATTCCATCTCATCATTGATAGCTTCTTTCCAAAAGCTAGCCTCACGAGATTTCATTGCTTGTTCATATGTCTGAGGGTCTGGATCTATACTAGACGGTATAGTAGTTTGAGTACAAAGAGTATTCCTAGTGCCTTCAACTAGATATTTTATGATTTGAGAACCAAAAGATTTTTCAATCCTTGTTCTCTTACTCCTTCTAGGTTCAACATTATTTTCTACATCTTCTATAGAAATAGGTACTACACGTTTATTTTCTATTTCCTTTTCATGAATTTTTGAAATGGTATTAAATCTATTCTCATAGAAGATTGCATCCCTAGACTCAATAACAGTATTCATTTTAATCCAATCATTAGGTTCAATTACCATAAACCTATAACATTTACTGTGTTCAGCATAGCATAAAAAAATACATTCAACACCTTTAGGACCTAAACGTTTAATCTTAGGTTTTGGCAATCTTACAATTGCTCTATAGCCCCATACCTTAAGATAAGCTAAGTTTGGTTTTCTTTTCTTCCAAAGTTCATAAGGAGTAGCATGAGATTTCTTATGAGGGATTCTATTCAGAATATGACAAGCAGTTAATAATGCTTCGCCCCAAAAACTTTTGTTCAAACCAGAATTATATAACAGAGTATTTACCATTTCTTTTAAGGTTCTATTTTTTCTTTCGGCTATTCCATTTTGTTGAGGTGTATATGAAGTTGTTCTTTCATGAATTATGCCAGAAGATTCACAGAAAGAAGGAAACTGATATTCACCTCCTCTATTAGACCTTAAGCATTTAATCCTACAATTCAAATAATTTTCTACTTCATTCTTGTAAATCTTGAACTTATCTAACACTTCATCTTTAGTATGCAATAAGTATACATAACAATACTTTACAATTTAAATAATTTTCTACTTCATTCTTGTAAATCTTGAACTTATCTAACACTTCATCTTTAGTATGAAAAAAGTATACATAACAATTCTTTGAATTATCATCGATGAAAGTAGCAAAATATTACTTTCCTCCTTTGGTTGGAGTAGCATGTAAATCACACAAATCACTATGAATAAGATGTAGTAAATCACTTTTTCTTTCCACATTAGAAGGAAAAGGTTTCTTATTTATCTTTGTGTGAACACATATTTGACATCTATCCAAAGCATCGTCAACATATTTAGGTATCAAATTTAATTTAAACATATCATTCACGCGTTTAGAATTTACATGTCCTAGTCTATCATGCCACAAAAGAAAAGGAATCAACGATATAAATAGAATCATTCATTATTTTATTAATATTAAGTTTGAACATTCCCTCATACAAATATCCTTTGCCATGTAAAGAAACTAGAAAACGTACATTATTATCTTGTTCAAGAATTATAATACATAAGAAGAGGTTGCCTTTATATATTGGGTGCTAAGCTAACCCTACTTACCTATTTATACTAAAGGTAATATATACAAAGAAAAGGAAGGTACAATTATACAATTACAACTTAACATTAGTCTTCTCATTTGTTTCACACTCCCCCTCAAACTGATGTGGCGTGAATATCAGTTTGTCGATTAAGTATTCATGTCGAGACCGAGTCATAGCTTTAGTGAAGATACCTGCAAGTTGATGTTCTGAAGCTATATGAGGAAGACTAATGGTACCGTCTTGGAAATGATTCCTGATAAAATGACAGTCCACCTCTATGTGTTTAGTTCTTTCATGGAAGACTGGATTGGAGGCAATACGAATTGCACTTACATTATCAGCGTAAAGTGGTGTAGGATTAGTGCATTTTATTCCAAAGTCATCCAATAAACCTCTTAGCCACACGATTTCACTGCAAGCGGATGACATAGCACGATATTCTGCTTCAGTTGATGATTTAGATATTGTTTCTTGTTTCTTACATTTCCATGAGATGAGAGAGTCTCCAAGAAAAATACACCAGCCAGTTGTAGAACGACGAGTATCGGGACATCCAGCCCAATCAGAATCTGCATATGCTCGAAGGGTGAGAGAAGATGTAGAAGAAAAGAACAATCCTCTTCCCAAAGTACCTTTGAGATAGCGAATGATACGGTGGACAGCAGACAAATGTATATGACGAGGCGCACAAACAAATTGGCTCACAACCTGGACAGCATAAGATATGTCTGGACGGGTCATTGTGAGATATATAAGGCTACCAACGAGCTTTCGATAATTCGTTGGATCAGATAAAAGAACACCGTCATATTTTGAGAGTTTTACATTGAGTTCCATCGGAGTGTCAACTTGTTTATCATCAGTCACATGAGCCATTTTGATCAAATCCAATAAATATTTCCTCTGATTCACCATATATCCCCTTTTTGATCGAATAACCTCCAACCCAAGGAAATAAGTTACTGGGCCCAAATCTTTCATTTTGAATGATTGACTAAGCAAAAGCTTCAACTGTTGAATTCCTTCTTCATTGTCCCCGGTGATAAGCATATCATCTACATATAGGAGAGGATATGTTGCACCCTTTTGACAACGGTTAATAAATAAAGAAGAATCACGTTTGTCTTGTAGAAATCCAGCACCAACGACAACTTTTTGAAACCGCTCAAACCAAGCACGTGGTGCTTGTTTTAAGCCATACAAGGACTTGTTCAACTTGCAAACTAAAGTCTTATCATTACAATACCCCGGGGGTGTTTTCATGAATACAGTCTCTTTTAAATGACCATGGAGGAAAGCATTGGAGACATCCATTTGAGATATTGTCCACTGGTAAATCGCAGCAATAGCCAAAACCAAATGAACAGTTGTCATTTTGGCAACTGGAGCAAAAGTTTCCTCATAATCAATACCATACTCTTGCTTATAACCTTGAGCCACCAGTCGGGCTTTATACCGATCAATGTTACCATCAGACTTCAGTTTGACAGTATACACCCATTTACTACCAATAAGCGAAGCCTTATGTGGTATTGGAACCAAATCTCACGTGTTATTTTCAAGTAAATAATTACATTCAACATCCATAGCATCTTTCCAGAAAGGAATGCACACAGCTTCTTCATAGTTCTTTGGGATAATAATGGGATCTAAAACAACTGATAAAGAACTATGACTTGAATCTGAAAATCGATCAGGAGCTCGAGAAACACGTGTAGATTTACGAGTGGAAACAATTGAATTAATTGCATCATTCGGAGCATTCACCAAGTCAGAGGAAGATCTTGGATTATCATCAATAGGCAAATGAGTGGTACTCTCAATACGAGTATGTTGCCCTCTTCGTCGATACACCTGCAATGGCTTGTTTTCAAAGTTGTCAGGTACCTCTTCTAATGGATCAAACACATCAAAATTATGCAAAACTGCCAGAGGAACCTTTTGGCACTTCTTTACATTGGAGAAATAATAAATATGCTCAAGAAATACCACGTTTCGAGAAACACGAATTCGACGAGCAGATGGATCATAACATAGAAAACATTTATGCTCTAAACTGTAACCAACAAATACACACATTGCAGCTTGGGCAGATAGTTTATTGCGTTCATGAGGTGGTAAGTGAACAAAACATACACAACCAAAGACATGCATCTTGGAATAGTCAGGGGAATGGTTAAATAATTTTTCAAATGGTGAAATATTTTTAAGAACAGGTGTTGGGAGTCGATTGATCAAATATACGGAAGTAGAGGCTGCCTCTACCCAAAAATTTGCTGGTGTGTTGGATTCTAATAACAAAGTCCGAACAACTCTCAAAATATGGCCATTCTTCCTCTCCGCCACTCCATTTTGTTGCGGAGTACCTGGACAAGAATGTTGATACAAGATTCCCGAGCAACTCAAGAGTTGCTTCAATTCCCCATCCTCATATTCGCCTCCATTGTCAGATTGTAAAACTTTAATCTTCGCTGAAAATTGAGTTGAAATCATTTCCTTAAAAATCTTGAAATAACTTTTCAATTCGGACTTTTTCCTCAAAAAATTATATCCATGTGTACCTTGTATAATCATCAATAAATAACACAAAATATCTAAAACCAAGTCAAGATATTGTTGTAGAAGGTCCCCATAAATCACTATGTATCAACTCAAATGGTGCTCTTGAACTAGTAGTACTACTTGGAAAAGGTAATATAAAGCTTTTACTCAAAGAACAACTAACACAAGATTTGTCAACAAAACGAGATAAAATTTTATTATTCAAAGAACCAGACTGAAATAAAGATCCAAGTTTATCAGAATGTGGATGGCCAAGGCGTCTATGCCATAACTGCCACATTTTATTCGATTTTACATTATTTGAATAATCAACAAAAAAGCGGAAGAATTAGATTGTCCATCTTTCTCAAACTCCAAAGCAAACAAGCGTCCAACTCTACGACCCCTCCTTTTCACTGTCCCAGTGTGTTGGTCCTGGATAATGCAACCATCACGAGAGAAATTAACAATATTTCCATCATCAACTAATTGCCCAACAGAAATAAGATTTGTGGTTAACTTAGGAACTAAAAGAACATTTGGCAAGCTGAAATGACCAAACTTTGATGCTGAAAGAGACAGACTTTCAGTACCAACAACATTTAATTTTTCACCATTGGCTGTAATGATTTGCTTATTTCCTGAATAAGGTTTGAATTTTGAATTACCTTCATAAGCACCAGTCATATGGTTTGAAGCACCCGAATCAATAACCCACAAAGGATTATGCGACGAAGAAAAATAAGCGCACTTACCAGATAAACCAATTGCTGAAAACGCAGAGGAAATAGCAGTGGAGACTGTATTTTGGACAAGCTTTTGCATCTCATCCGAGAGTTCATGAGGCGCTGAAGTCATACTAGCCGGTTGGTCAGCATTCTTTTCTGTTGATGTTACTTGATATGCCTTCACTGTTTTTCGTTGCTCGCCCTTTTTAGGTAGAGAACTACACTGAGTAATAATATGCCCGTGTTCCTTACAATAAACACAAAAATTCTTTGTTTTGCAGTGAGATGCCATGTGACCAAACTCATTGCACTCAAAGCATTTAACACGAGAAAGATCACGTGGGGCTGACCTCTTATCTGATCCTTGGCCATTTGAGAAGTTTCTTCCCGTTCTTTTGTTTGCTATAAACACTGATTCGATTTCTTTCTTGTTGTCCAATGTTGCTTGAGTGATGATACGAGTCTCTTCACGCATTAAATCCCCAAGAACTGAATCCACATCAAGCACACTTCCTCGATTCAAAATATTTGCTCTAACATTCTCATAATCAGGACGAAGTTTCATTAGGAATTGCATCACTTTACGTTCATCATAAATTTTCTGGAGAACTTTAACGCAACAATCAGACTTAGCATCTCCCATGGCCACAATTTCATATTCGTTCCACAGTGTCATAAATCCTGCGTAATACTCTTGTATTTTCTTTTCTCCTTGGGTGTAATTGTTAATATCATGTTCAATTTGAAATTTTCTTGCAAGGTTTGATTGCTGGTATACCTTTGCAAGATAATCCCACATCTCCCGAGCAGTTCGAAATCCTCTCATAGGGATCCTAATATTTGTTTCTACAGATCCCAATATCCAAGAAACAATTCTGGCATTATTAGCCCTCCATAGCTTATGCCCTTTTGCATCAGTTGCATCTGGTTGTTTTTCTGAACCATCAATAATTCCCCAAAGAACTTTGCCTTCAACAAAGAATTGGAAGTGAAAACTCCACAGTGAATAATTGGTTCCATCAAATTTCACTGTAACGTTGTCTCCCTTTTCAAACTCCATAGTAAACGAATTGCAGCAGAAAACGAAGTGGAAATCCAAATTTCGAGATCAAAACTCGAGATTTAATGCCTCTAGGATGAATCCTTTGACCTGCTCTGGTACCATGTAAAGAAACTTGAAAACGTACATTATTATCTTGTTCAAGAATTATAATACATAAGAAGAGGCTGCCTTTATATATTGGGTGCTAAGCTAACCCTACTTACCTATTTATACTAAAGGTAATATATACAAAGAAAAGGAATGTACAATTATACAATTACAACTTAACATTAGTCTTCTCATTTGTTTCACATGCCAACAGAGGTTCCACTTTTGGACAAAATAAATTTATCAGTTTCAAATACAAGCTTGAAACCATGCTTGTTCAAAAGGCTGCCAGAAACTAGATTCTTTCTAAGTTCAGGAACATGATAAACATCCTTTAAAGTTAAAAATTTTCCGGAAGTGAATTCCAAGTTTACTGTTCCTTTGCCTTTTACAGTAGTTGTCGACGAATTTCCCATATACAAGACATTGCTTTCATGAACAAGTTAATAAGTAGTGAAGCAATTTTTATCCTTGCACACATGCGTCGTTGCTCCAGAGTCAATCCACCAAGAACTATCATCTTGCACCATATTAATTTCAGAGACTACAGCAATATATTTTTCATTGAAGTTATTTTGTTGAACATTTTTCTTCTTAAGATCTCTACAGTCCTTCTTGAGATGACCTGGTTTACCACAATGCCAACAACATCCTTTTTTCTTCTTGTTTTCATTATTTTGGTTCTTAGCATATTGACCCTTTCTTTTTCGATTTTCATTATTTTGTCCAAAGTTTTGAGGTTGTTTAAACTCTTTAGTTTCCTCCACCATATGTACCCTAGAAGATTCTTTAACTTGTGGTTCTTCATTTTCTTGCATTTTAGATTGCTCTTCAATGTGAAAGATAGAACCTAATTCTTTAATAGTAATATCATCTTTTTTATGCTTTAGACCTTTATTAAATATCTTCCATGAAGGAGGAAGTTTATCTATAATGTAAGACACAACAATGCACTCATCCATTTTCATGTTCAATTGTTTCATATGCCCTAACATGCTTTGTATATCATTAAATTGCTCACTCATTGATTTTCCATCAACCATTTTGTAATTCATAAATTGAGAAGCCAAAAATTTCTTACTTTTAGCGTCTTCAATTAAGTACCGTGCATTGAGAGTATCCCAAAGTTCCTTTGCCGTTTCAACATCTTGATAAACGTCAAATAGACTGTCCAAAAATGCATTCAAAATATGACCCTTCCAGATTTCATCGTCTTTCCCCCATTTTGTTCGTCTTCGATATTCAGCCAATGTTTCGTTTTCACGTTCTTGCGGCTTTGGCATTGTCAACACGTATTCCACCGAAAGTGACAACAAAAGAAAATGAATCTTCTTTTGCCATCGCCTAAAGTTTCCACCATCAAACCTCTCCAATTTGAAAACGTAGCAAATCTGAAATTGAATCGATTCCTCCAAGTCGAGCAAATTTTACGCTCTCCTCAAGACAATATTCGCCCTCTACAAAGTGCAAATAAGTTATACAGCGAATTTGTCCCAGGATACAATGGAGCCCAGTAATAAACTGTTGTTTGACTTCGAAGAAAACCCGAAAGATGAAAGAAATAGTGAATTGTATTGATTCAATATTACAGTACAAAGGTGTATATATATACAATCAGCTATATACAATTATATGCTAGTAATATCAATTATAATCACCAGAATATTATAAAGGATTATATGATCAAACATAATCAAATCAATATCCCTAATCTAAAGCCATGTATCTAATCATATCTCTAACACCCTCCCTCAATCTGAACTGGAGGATCGAAGGTGAAGATTGTGAACAAGTTCCTTGAATCTCGTTGAAGATAGAGACTTGGTAAAAACATCAGCGAGTTGTTGAGAAGTGTGAATATGTTGTACACGAAGATTTCCTTGTGCCACTTTTTCACGTACAAAATGATAATCAATAGCAACATGTTTGGTTCGTGAATGAAAAACTGGATTATGAGCAAGATAAAGAGCACCAATATTATCACAATGAGCCACAACAGGAGTGGAAATAAAGATTGTCAAATCACGCAAAAGATATTGTATCCATGTAACTTCGGCAGCGGCGGAGGCAAGAGCCCGATATTCAGCTTCTGTGCTTGATCTTGCTACAGTGGGTTGCTTTTTAGCTGACCAAGAAATTAGATTGTCCCCAATAAATATGCAAAAGCCAGTAGTAGATCGCCGACTTTGTTCACAACCAGCCCAATCCGAGTCCGAATACATAGAAAGATTCAACACAGAATTTTTATAAAGTTGTAAGCAATGAGTAGAAGAGTTGGCCAAATACCTCAAAATACGCTTGACAGACTGTAAGTGATTTTCGTGAGGTTGATGAAGATGTTGAGAGGCTAAGTTCACAGCATATTGAATATCAGGCCTAGTGAAAGAAAGATATTGGAGACTTCCAACCATTTGTCTGTATATTGATGGATCAGAAATGAGAGGAGAATCAGTAGCATACCAATTTTGCTTACTGTGAAGCGGTGTAAGTACCGGTTTGACATTTTGCATATTGTACTTTCGGAGCAAGTCTTTGATATATTTTCTTTGGCATAAATGAATGCCCAAAGAATTTGGTAAAATTTCAATCCCAAAGAAGAAACGAAGAGGCCCCAAGTCCTTCATAGAAAACTCGACTTGCATGTGTCTAATTAGCTCATCAATCAAAGAATTAGAAGAACCGAAAACAGCTATGTCATCAACATAAATCAAGATAATAACAATATCAGAATTTCGTCGCAAAATGAACATGTTGTGATCAGAAGTACTTTGTTTGAAGCCAATATCAAGTAAAAATACAGTTAACCGTTGAAACCATGCTCGGGGTGATTGTTTCAAGCCATACAAGGCACGATCCAGCTTGCACACATAATTTGGATATTCTGGATGCACAAAACCTTGAGGTTGTTTCATGTATACAACTTCATTGAGATAACCATGTAAAAATGCATTGGACACATCTAATTGTCGCATAAACCAATTATAATGAAGAGCCAAAGAGAGAAGTAATCTTACTGTACATGGTTTCACAACGGGAGCAAAAGTTTGATCAAAATCAAGTCCGGGTTGTTGAGAAAAACCTTGAGCAACAAGTCGAGCTTTGAATCGACTTATGGTTCCATCTGCGTTATATTTTATCCTATAAACCCATTTGTTTCCAACAATATTTTGATCAGGAGAAGGAGAAACAAGGGTCCAAGTACCATTTGAAATAAGTGCATTATATTCTTCGCTCATTGCTTGACGCCAACAAGCATCCTTGGCTGCTTGAGAAAAACATGTTGGTTCTATCGGAATAGTAGGATCGGTGGAGCAAGCAATCATGGAAGGAAGAATTTTGGGTTTCAGTGAACCAGTTTTGGAACGGGTAACCATTTGGCGGGGTTGCACTATTTGAGGAGATATATTTTTCGGTAAAGAAGAACTAGAAGGATTTGTTTGAGATGGACTGGAGGTTGGTATTTTAGGTGGGTTAGACAAACTTGATATAAAAGGCGATATGATTTTAGGAGGTGAGGAATGTTCTTGCTGATTTGAAGTTGAAATGGTTGGAGGATTTTGATGTTGTTTAGAGGAGGAATTATGTTTTGTTAGTGATCGCAAAGATAGCGACGTAACGGGGATTGGATGATTTAATCTTGGAGTCAATGGATGAGATAATTTAGGGAGTAAATGTTTTCCAGTAGTGCAAGAGAGAAACTCCAAGTTTGTATAGGATTTTGTGGAATCATGAAATAAGGAAGAATATGGGAAGATTTCTTCAACAAATTTCACGTGCCTTGAGATAATTAGACGGTTTGTCGAAGAATCTAGACACTTGAATCCTTTGTGATTTGGAGAAACTCCAAGAAAGATGCAAGGCGAAGATCGCGGGGCTAATTTTGGTTTGTGATTTACAGCGGTAAATGGATAGCATAGACAACCAAATACTTTAATGAGTGCAAAATCTGCTTCTTTCCCAAATAGACATTGAAAAGGAAAAATACCATCAAGTATTTGCATAGGAAGTCTATTTATTAAGTGAACTGCATAAAGAGCAGCATCTGCCCAAAATGGTGGTGGTAAATTTGATTGAAATAAGAGACACCGAACTACGTTTTTAATGTGTCGATGTTTGCGTTCGGCTCTACCATTTTGAGCAGAGGTATAAGGACAAGAGAAACGGTGTATAATACCTTTGCTACGGAAAAACTCTTTGAATTTTTTATTGTCATATTCACGACCCCCATCAGATTGAAAGAAAGAAATTGAATTATTGAAAACATTTTTCACAATCTGATAAAATTCCGCAAATTTTCCAAAGACTTTAGATTTTTCATGCAATGGGTATATCCAAGAGAATTTTGTGTAATCATCAAGAAAAAGAACATAGTATTTATATCCAGAATTAGAGACAGTGGAAGATTGCCACACATCTGAGTGAATTAATTCAAATGGTTTACTCGCATAACTAGAAGAATTGGTAAAAGGCAACTGAGAACTTTTCCCTAAATGACAAATATTACAAGAATTCGTAGAAAACTTAGAACAAGAAATTTGATTACTTTTAGCGAGAGCATCAAGAGAAAAACTTCCTGGATGGCCTAAACGTTTGTGCCACAAGGAGGAGTTCGAAGTCGAACATGTGAAAGCTTGAGGAGAGGAGCTCGTCTCTGAGAAGGGATAAAGTGATCCAGAAACGCTAGTTTTTAGAAGAGTGGCCCGGGTCAACTTGTCCTTAACAGAAAAAGAATCATTAGTGAACTCAACAAAGCAATTATTATCTGCACAAAGTTTTTGAATAGATAGAAAATTCTTTTGTAAATGAGGTACGAGGAGAACATTTTTAAGATATAACGGACGGGAAGAATTATTTAAGCAAGTGGAACCAGTAGCAGAGATAGGAAGTAATTTACCATCACCAATCATCACTTGAGAAGAGCCATTATAAGGAGTAGTGGAGGTGAGCAAATCCGGATTGTTAGTCATGTGGGCAGATGCGCCAGAATCAGGATACCATGTGGTTGTCGGGACTTCTTCAAGGCTCATGGCAGAAAATGATGGTGGCAGCGTTTGAGTCACAAAAGCATGGTTGAAGCGATGTGGGCAAGCAGTAGCAATATGGTTGAAATGATGGCATATCTGACATTGAACTTGTGAAGAAAAAGACACAGGTGGTGATGGATTTGGAGCATGCCCGAGAATGCCAGAAACTGGAGATGGTTGGCGAGGAGCTGCAGTGTAATATGATTGATTGGGTGGACGAGGTGAAAAATTATTTCCCCTCCCACGACCACGGTTGTTTGTCCTGCCACGACCACGATGAAAATTAGATCCATTACTAGTTTGTTGATAGGTAGGAACATGATTAACCCCTTTAGTGGAAGAGAACAAAGCATGTGAGTCATCATTACTAAATGCTTTGATGTGCACTTCCTCATTTAGTAATAGTGGCCGTAAAGCAATGAAACTTGGCAAAGGACGAGCTGCATTAAGACCCGAAACAAAGGTCCTATATGAAGAATGAAGACCTTGAAGTGTTTGTGTAACGAGATCATCGTCACTTACAGGTTTGCCAATTGCTGCAAGAGAGCGGGCAAGTGAATGAATCTGTTGGAGGTAATCTTCCATGTTAAGAGAACCTTTCTTGAAATTATTAAATTTGCTCTTGAGATGGAGAATGGAGGAGGACACATGATCGATAAATAGAGATTCTAAAGTATTCCAAGATTCATAGGAAGTTTTGCAATTGTAGTTGGGTAGTGTGTCGAGTACCGATGGGGACAAAGTAGCATTGATCCAACTTTGGGCTGTAGTGTCACATTGTATCCACAAGGAGTAATTAGGATCAGAAGATTCAGGACAAGGAATAAGACCTTCAACCAAGGAGAGCAGATTATGGCTCTTGAGAAAAGTGACAAATACACGTTTCCAAGTTAGATAGTTATTATATGTGAGTTCTAACGGAATGAAAGTTTTGATGTTAGAAACATTCGGAGTTTGGGAAGGAATAGAAGGCTGGACTTTTGGTTGAGTTGGATTAGTGGCAGTGGGAGTATTTGAAGAGTCCATGGCGTAGAAGAGAATTTAGGAAGAAAAATGAAGAAGAGAGGATCGCCTGCCTCTTGATACCAAGATGAAAGAAATAGTGAATTGTATTGATTCAATATTACAGTACAAAGGTGTATATATATACAATCAGCTATATACAATTATATGCTAGTAATATCAATTATAATCACCAGAATATTATAAAGGATTATATGATCAAACATAATCAAATCAATATCCCTAATCTAAAGCCATGTATCTAATCATATCTCTAACACCGAACACTCAATATTGTAATTAACTTTTAACTTAATTTTAAGAAGTAGAAACTAAAAATACAAGAGTAAATTTGGTGCTTTGAAATATTGTAAAATGGAAACTTTTTCCTTGATATAAAATGCCGTGAGATGGCCATGCTTTTATAAGCAAATTTACAATGTTCCATAATCAACACATCTCTTCATTAAAGGAGGAATAAAAAAGAAAGAAAGGATGCAACTTTTTGTCAATTCAAGTAACTAACCGTATGAATTCAAATTTAATTGAGTTTCAAAATTTAAAGGTTAAAATAGTAATTATAAACTTGGTTTTGAAAATTATTTAACACAATTTTGATGATTTAACTGCTACATGATCGTTCCCGTCCAAAGAATTGATAGTAAAAATAAATGTGTCAAACAACCTTCAATTTTGGTATTAAAATGTATCTTTTTCGAAGGTTTGGTATCAAATGTGTAAAGCAGATAAAAATCTGGTATCAAAAATAAAATTTTACCTCCTACACGTGCAGAATCTATGCCACTTAACGGACACGTACCGCGCACGTGAGAAATTCTGTTAAAAAATTGACATACAAATGAAATGTGTCAAGAAGGCCTAAATCATAATATCAAATGTGTTTATTCATAAAACTTGGTATCTAATATATAATCTGAACAAAAATCTAGTATTAAAAATATTTTCCCTAAAGATAAAACCCAATGGTTTAGCCAGAGTCTTCTTTTCTGAATGCATTCACACGAAGACAAGAACAAAACATTGTTTCTAGGCCCAAAACAATATAAAGAGAATAATTAATTATATTTTGCCAATACAAACTAGGGTAATTTACATAGACACTTCCTGACTATTATTCAAATTACAAGAAATTACCCTCCTATTTGAAATATTACAAAAACACCCTATCGAGAGGTGTATTGGTAATGTATTTTAAGGGATGTATTGGTAATATATTTTATGTTACTGAGGGTGTCCTTGTAATACATTTTTTGATTGAGGGGTTGTTTATCTAATATTTCAAACAGGAGGGTAATTTCTTGTAATTAGGATAATAGTCAGGGGGTGTCTATGTAAATTATCCTACAAACTACAACTAGTGAGCATATGTGTTCTAGGACCCCTAACACACCTAGTTATATCGTACATCAAACTTAAAGGCCAAAGAAAATTTAAGAACCAAAATAATGACATTTAGGCGTTTTATTTTATGTTACAAGATATTGAATATTGAAATATTCAATTCATTTGAAATTTGAAATTTAAAAATTCACCAATTAATATAATAGTTCCAATGAAATTTAAAAATTTGAAAAATTATTTGAAATTACTGTTAAAATTGCTCGAGGGTTAGAATATTTACATTGAAGTTGCAACATGCAAATTCTACGTTTCGCCATAAAGCCACACGATATTCTTTAAGATAAGGATCTGAACCCGAAAATATCATATTTTGGTCTTGCTAAATTATTTCCCAATGGATCAAGTAAAGTGTCAATGTTATTGGCAAGCTAGAGGGATGATAGGATACATTGCTTCGGAAGTATTTTACATGATATTTGGACAAGTTTCTCACTAAGTTTCTCACAATTCTGACATATATAGCTTTGGTATGATGGTGTTAGAAATGATTAGCAAATTAAAAGGAAAAACGACCATCTAAAAGTTGATTGTTCGAGTGAGATATATTTTCCGAATTAGGTATACAAGGAGCTTGAAACAAGTATCGAAAATGGTGGTGTTGATGTGATTTGAATGACGATGAATATCGATATGTGCAACAAAAATTGCTAATTGTTGGCTTGTGGTGCATATAGACTGATCCGATGGCTCAACCATCATTTAATAAGGTGATGGAAATGTTGGAAGGAAAACTTGAATTCTTAGAACCCCACCTAAATCTTAGTATAGCAATTCAAATAAATAATAAGAGTCTAGCCGGCCCTAGTTTTACGAATTATGAGTCACAATAGACTCCCCGTAGTTTTAATTAGGATTGCCAATGGGAAACTTGTTTTTTTTTTTTTTTTTACCACGGAATAGGCTAATTTGTACATTTGGTATCATTGGATACGAAAATGCACATTTGGTACTATAGGATAGGTTTTCGTTGCAATTTTGGTACCAAATCCAATTTTTCTATAATTTTAATGGCAATTTACCCCCTATGAAATACATAATGTTCAATTTACCCCTTTATAATTTGGAAAAAAAATCAATTTATCCCCTTCAGCCGGAGAGTGTAACTCACTTGCCGATATTGAGAGTAGACATACAAACTATTTTATAACATAGGGGGATAAATTATCACATTTATCATAACAAATGGGGTAAAATGCCACATTATCATAACAAAAGTGGATAAAGTGCCGCCTATAAAAATATCAGGGAGACGATGTGAAACTTTAACAAAATTTCAAGACGAATGTTCTTTTTTAAGCCATGAGGGGGTAAATTGAACATTATGTATTTCATAGGGGTTAAATTATCATTAATTTAAAAAAAAAATTGGGTTTGGTACCTAAGTTGCAATGAAAATCTATCTTATGGTACCAAATTTGCATTTTCGTATCCAATAGTACCAAAATTACAAGTCCTATGATACCAAAAAAATAATTTTCCCGATTGTCAATTGATCAGTTGGGCCTGCCTTAGAAATGCATTATATTCCCTTATGTTTGACGGGATTTTCTTGTACTTTAACTCTGCATAGAATTTCCTTACTCCGTTACGAGCATCATTACAAAGTTGAGAGATTCAATTCGGTGATAGATGGACAATTGCAAGAGTTGAACAACATTTCAATGAAGTAAACACGGAGTTGCTTATTTGTGTTGCATGCTTAAACCCATCCAATCACTTTGAAACTTTTGACAAAGGAAAACTTCTCTGTCTTGCTGAACTTTATCCAAATGACTTCTCTTTTCTTGAGCTCTCGGTCCTTCCCAATCAACATGAAAATTATTAGGGATGTTCGATCAAGTGATGATTTATCTAGATTGAAAGGGATTGGTGATCTTGCTAAGCAGATGGTTGCAACTAAAAGACTTGTCGCATTCTCGATGGTTTACAAGCTTGTGACATTGACGCTTATTCTACCCATTGCCACTGCATCAGTGGAGAGAGCTTTTTCGACTATGAAGATAGTAAAGAATCGACTTTGTAACCGATTGGGCGATCAATGTCTAAATGATAGTTTAGTTGTATTTATAGAGAGAGATATATTTAGTAGTATTTCAAACGATGCTATCATGAACCCGTTTCAATAGATGAAAAACCGTTGTGGTCAATTATCAAAGTAAATATGTAGATATTTTGGGTTCTTTTGGGACTATAATGGAGTATCATATATAATTAAAATATCTCGTGGGGTTTATTTTTGTCAAGCTCCACCTCCCCATTTTTGTATTGCATCATATATTTTCTCGTGAATAATATAAAATCTAAGTTTAAAAATGGATGTTAACTGATGACATGGCAGTTAAGTTTTATTGCAAAATTGATACCATTACTTATGTTGACTGACAATTATACCACTAACTTTTCAGGTTGTCAAAATAACCCCACATCTACAAATTTATTGATAATTTTAGTCCACATTGTTGCCCAATTTCAAAACTGACTCGAATAAGACATGTGAAGACCAATTTAGAGATTTTATTTATTATATTTACATATTTATTTAATTAATATAATTTTATAAATAATATTAACAGACCACATAATACTAAACATAAATTGACAAAATATTAATTAGATCTAAAATTATATAATAATATTAATATATTTAATAGTTATTAAAAATTAAAGTTATATATTATTAAATAAATAAATATTTAATATAGGGATGATTTTTATTTTTAAAATTATTATTTTATTAATAATATATAATTTTATTTTTAATAAATATTAATATAATTATATAAAAAAAAATTAGATTTAATTAATATTTTATCGAATTTATGTTAAAATATTATTTGGTCTGTTAATATTATTTATAAAATTAAATTAGTTAAATAAATATAGAAATATAACAATTGAGAATCTATATATAATTTAGTATCTCAAATGCAATTCTCGAAAGTTCACCTAAAGCCATATTTATTTATAGTCAAGAAAGAGAAAAAAGAACCAAACAACTTAAATATAGTCTTAATTCCCACTGACTTTTTCAAGTCTATGCAACTATAGAATTTTCATAATCAAAATCAAATAAAGTTATATGCTTATTTTAAAAATGATCTTGCAGTTATAGCTATTATCATTCGCAATTAAAATGGACCCAAAATTTTGGGGTTGTGGATCCTCGATGTCATTCTTTGAGGAATCGTTTCATCCAATAAAATTTTGACACATGCTTACATGTACAATGCTTCAAATTTAGAATACTTAATCTAAAAGACCTTTTTATTTTTTTTAATGGAGAGATTGCTTTTTTGGTACCAGAGGATAGACTAGCTTGCACTTTTTGTACCATTAGATAAAAAAATGCACATTTGATACCATAAGTTAGGTTTTCATTGCAATTTTGATTCCAAACCTAATTTTTCTATAAGTTTTATGGAACTTTACCTCCTATGAAATGCATAATATTCAATTTAAAATTACCAGAAAAAATTCCTCTTTGTATGGACACAATATCGTTGTTGAACCAATTAAATTTTCATATTTTTCTCCATGTTTTGGTGCACCCGATCCAAAACCAAGTTATGTATTGAAATAACATATTTTCCACAATCCAAATGCCCCAAATAACAATATTGATGATATGAGATTAAATAATCTCCGTAGATCAACCCTCTAATCATAATCCATTTAATACACCAATGAGCCATATAATGAACGTTTTTGTTCTTTTACAGTGTTTTAGCTAGGATTAAAAAATTAACCCCCGTATTATTTATATGTTTATTTATTTTTTGCACTAAGTAGGAAAAGGACAGCAACCCGTTTCCAATTTACATTTCAAACTAGTAATCAACATTTTTCAAGAGTTTTAGCAACCCCAATTAGATTGTAATTGTTGGGCCCTTAATCATTATATCTATCGTTTTCCTGAATTAAATATATATATATATATATATATATATATATATATATATATATATATATATATATATATATATATATATATATATATATCATAATCAATTAATGTAAAATCAAATTTTACTAAATTCAATATGGTAGAAATGCTTTTCCCGAAAACTCCCCATGTACACAATGAAAATTCATTCCAAATTTTCATATCTCAAAATCAAGGGCTATATATTGATTCAGAAGTAGAAAAACTTTGTGCTGCTCTAATGGGAGAAGATGAGCAAGGCCTAGGTGGGACTTCCAAAGATTCAACTCTTCCTTCTAACATTTCAACCACCCTGTCGATCGACGGTCGATCCCTCGGATCCATTTGTATGCACCACAACCCGACAATCGCCAATTTTCTCTTCACATATCGGTATTCATCTTCGTTCAAAATCCCATCAACGTCACCATTTTCAACATTTGTTTCAAGCTCCTTGTAAATATAATTCGGAAAATAAATCTCACTCGAGCGTTCAACTACCGATTCATTGTTCTTCTTTTTCTTCCCAACCATTTCCAGAACCATCATTCCGTAGCTATAAACATCCGACTTGTGTGAAACTTGTCCAAATGTCCTGTTAAATACTTCCGGAGCAATGTATCCTATTGTACCTATCGCCACCAACATAGACACTTTACTTGACCGATTGGGGCACAATTTAGCAAGCCCGAAATCCGCTATTTTCGGGTTCATATCCTTATCTAAAAGAATATTGTGAGGCTTTATGTCAAAATGCAAAATTTGCATGTTGCAACCTCGATGTAAATATTCTAACCCTCGTGCAATTCCAACTGCAATTTCGAATAACTTTTCAAATCCCAATCGATCTTCTTCTAAGTTGTTAGATATGTACTTCTCTAAAGAGCCATTAGGCATGAACTCGTAAATGAGAGCTCTTTTCGAACCATCAAAACAATATCCCAGAAGAGAGACGATGTTAACATGAGAAGTTCTACTAATACTCGCAACTTCATTCAAGAAGTCTCCTCCATTTCCTTTCGATTCGCTCAATATTTTGACGGCCACAAGACGACCATCGTCTAACTTTCCTCTATACACACTTCCATATCCTCCTTTACCTAATGTGTCCTTGAACGAGTTAGTTATCTTCTTTAACTTTTTGTATTTATATCTTTTTGGACAAAGATTTTCATTGTTTTTGAAGAAGAGTTCAATGTCCATTTGATCTTGAGTTTTGCCTCTTTTCTTTACTTTGATAACAATGAATATGATTAATACAGAAGTGACCATCAGCGAAGCAACCAAACCTGGAGGAAGATGTTAAGCACCATTGAGAAAAACATAAACAAAATCATCAACATAAAATCCAATTAAAATGTTGAGAATTTTACCTAGTATTAACATTAGTTTTGATCTACTTACTCCTGTAACTATAATCATCAACAAAAGATATGGTCAGACAATTTTAATTGATAGTACAAGTAAAAGATAAAGAGCACAATAGTATGTAGTTGTAGACTCAAGGATTAGCCAACATGATACCAATGTCTTAGAACCTTATTTTACATAAAATAGGTTCAATGTCAATTTACTCACCTGTAATTTAAAAATAGCACTTTATTCCCCTATGAAAATTTTATAGAAGCAATTCACCAAAAAATAACACTTGATTCCGGGAATGGATTTCCTATCACATATCGGTGTCACACCTTTGTGTCACACCAATATGTGATTGACATGTGTCTTTCTCATAAAAATTATTATGTATCAAATAACATAAATTAACACTTAAGATTTAATAATAGAAGGTAATTAAATTAGGTTGTAAATTAAGCAATGAAAGAGATGACCCAAAAATAGAAAAGGAAACAAAAAATTCCTGCGTTTTTCTTTTATGGTAGATCATCACACCATGGCTCCTTCTTCTCAACTTTTTTTCCAACCAAAGTTCATATGAATGACCAAGTGTTTGTGTATCAATAATATTATGTTAATTAACATAATAATTTGAAGAATATTCTCATATATTTTCTCCGAGAACTTAAATTTTGAATAATAATTTGAAGAATTCGCACATCATAATTTCATATATGGGGAAAATGCAAGCTCTTCAATTGTAGGCCTCATGTTACGAGAATTATCAAAAGTTTTTTATGATAAACTTTGGTTGAGATTTTTTAAAGAATGGTGAAAAAGAAGAAGCCATAGTCTTGACCAAAAAAAAATCTAGAGATTTTGTTTCCTTATTTTTGTCATTTCTTTGTTTGATTTACAACCTATTTTAATGTTTTAAAATCTATTAACTATGGTTATATGTTATCCGATACATAACAACTTTTAAGAGAGAGACACATGTCAATCATACATTGGTGTGATATAAAGGTGTGACACTGATATGTGATAGGAAATCCATTCCGATTTATTCCCCTATGAAAATTTTATAGAAGCAATTTACCTCTTCCAACGGATAATGCAACAATACACTAGCCAAAATTTAGAAAGAACGTGAAAAATGTTGCATCAAAAAATAAAAGTACCCTGGGGTGTTTGGTGGGGGGGGGGGATTAAATGTTAAAGTGTTACACTGTCACATTTATATATAACAACAAAGGGGTGAAGTGCCACGTTTAACAAATGCACAAATATTATAAGACACTACAAATTAAGTACATATATCATCTCATCCAAACCATGAGAAATACAGAAAAAGATAAAATAAGGGGTATGCGTTTGTAGTATCATATTTAGATAGCATGTAAAATTGTACATTTGGTACCATAATTGAACATCACATATTAATTTTAGTACCAAAAGTAAAAAAACTCGACGAAAAATGTCATTTGCTACATACGTGACCGTTAACTCTTCCCAAAATTAGACTTTGAGTGATGGATTTTTTTCCTACAGTAAATATCGATCACTAAAATCATAGATCAAAATTTCCATCTTTTCCGTCGAAAATATCGAAAAGTTTTCGTTTTTGAATCAAGCGAAACGAAAACAAGTTGTAATTCCGAAACTATTTGTTTGCCTTAAACTCTATTATTTTTCTAAATTTAGTAACTTTTTTAATAATTTTTCCTTCATGTTTCCAAAATATTTTCGAAAAATCTCGAAAAGTTTCCAATATTTAACTGACCACTTGAAACGAAATTTTTATCCATGACTAAAATGAACATTAGGCAATGAGATTCTATTTTCATCCTAAAATTTTCTCATTTTAACTTATTATGTATATATATAGACCAGTTTACTTAATTTTATATGTACTAGTTTATCACTTTGTGTTATTATATATATATATATATGTAGTACTTTACTCCCTATATTACTTTATGTGAAATGATTATTTTGTTTCTTTAAAGAAACTCAATTTACTCTCACGTTTAATTTCAGACAACTGACTTACACTAAAGGAGATCAAGTGATCATGTAATATTTTCACAATGTGATAAAATATTCTTTTTTCAAATCATAGAAGAGTAACATCGCACAGTTTGCATATCAAAGATAGAGCTAAAAATCAAACCTTCCGTTGTCACTAACTAGAATGAAAAAAGGGGAATGTCAACGCATCCGAGAAAAAACGATTAATCTCCAAGTTACTTGATACTCGATTCGAGCTCGTTCAATAAAAGTTTATTTGAGCTCGGTTTGTCACACTAATCAAACTAGCTTAAACATCTTTTTTCATTCGATAATTTTTCAACACTCGACTCGAGCTCGAGCTCGATTAGTTAAAAATTGATAATATACATGTAAAATATCAAGCTACTTGATGCTCGGTTCGAGCTGGTTCGATAAAAGCTCGTTTGAGCTCGGCTCGTTTAACAATCAAACCAAGCTCAAACACCGAATTTCAAGCTCGATAAAACTCAAATCAAGCTTGAACAGTGTGTCGTTTGATAATGTACATGTAAAATATCAAGCTACTCTATACTCGGCTCACACTCGTTCGATAAAAGTTCGTTTGAACTCGTCTTGTTTAACAATCATACCAAGCTCAAACACCAAATTTCAAGCTCATTTGAAAAGTGTGTCATTCGACACTACTCGACTCAATTACACCCTAATAACCCTAATAACAAAGGAGCTAGAAACCAAAACTTACTTGACAAACACCGCGTTGGATAAGGCCTATCAGGACAAAAACACCTAAAACTATTACTGTCCGAATCAAATCCACATCTCCCGCCACTAATTTCACAAACACTACAATCATCGCCGGAAGTATAATTCAGCACAAACACTCTTCTCAACGCCACCAAAATATTATCCACTCCTTCCACCGTCGCGCAATTTTCGATTGCATTCCTCAAGTTCTCATCCTCACCGAATATGGCCACCGGTCTATCTGTCTCGTTACAAATAACCGTATTCCCAAATCGATTTACACTCGACAAATTTCCACTGCAATTTCCCATTAAATGAATCCTTGTCATAAAATCAGCAAAATGGAATTGGGGTGCAGGAAGAGTTGTGTTTCTAACTAATGGGACACATAGGTTGACGACATAAGATCCGTTTTGGTAAGAAAGGGTTGTACCCGAAACAGAGGAATCATAGACTCGAAGAGATTGGTTGTGATAGAATATGTTTTCGGCTATGAAATCGTTCCCGAATAATTGGAGGAGTGGGTATCCGTTTTCGGTGCAATTGAGTCCGAATCCGGGGTACCCACAATAGGATTCTTGGAGGGTTGTGATGTAGAATGGATAACTTATGCTTGGACCATTTGTGCAATATCTTGGCGTGGAGCATGCTTCGTGTTGGTAATGAGAAGCAGAGGATGTCTGTTTTTGTGTTTGAATTGTAAGGATGAAGATGAACAATAATACATGGGGCATTTTTAAGATTGGTTTTGTGAGGAAATGAAGATGTAGTGAAGTTTGATTCTGGTTATGAAATTATTTAAATGGATATTCAAAAAATGCCAAAAAATCAAGATTTGGCCAAAAAATCAAAATATGAGACTTTTAGTCTAGAACGCCAAAAAATGCTTGAGACTATGTAATCATAATTCAAACATGCGGACGCTCACAAACATAAATTTGGCCACTGTTTTCATAATCGGATTGGACATAGAATCGGTAGCCTTACTAGTTACTGGTTCAATTGATTTAACCACTGATTCAACCAATACATCAGATATGACGTCAGCGTGATGTATTAAATAAATTAATAAATCAAAATGGTTGTCCAAACTAATCTAAAACTAAGATCCTTAAATAAATGGAAAAAAAAAATTGATCCAAGTTTTTATAGAAAAAAATATGCAAAATTATTCAATATTATATTTAATAGAAGTAACCAAATTCAATAGAAGTAACCAAATATTTTTGAGGAAATAAAATATCAAGTTTTATTATGTGGGCCTAGAGTTAATTTAAACAAAGTCTTATTTTTTTAATATTAGGCCCAAATCGTCCAATTTCTTAAATAAAAACAAACCTAGAAACCATTTACTTTTGTCATTTTGCCAGAATATCAAAAGTTCTACAATATTATTATTACGTGGGCCTTGGGTTAATTTCAAACAAAGTCTTATTATCGAAGATTAGGTCCAGGTTATCCAATTTCTTAAATAAAAAAACAAAATCTAGAAACCATTTATTTGTCATTTTGCCAAAATATCAAAAGTTGTATTATGTGGGCCTTGGAATAATTTTAAACAAAGTCATATTTTTTAATATTAGGCCAGACTATCCAATTTCTTAATAAAAAAAAAACAAAACAAAAAAAATCCTAAAGACCATTTACATTTGTCATTTTGCCTACTACCTTCTTTTCCCCAAACATATGCAGCACCCATTTTCTCTTTTTTATTATATTTTTAATTGTCTTATTTGATTTAGTTCTGATTTTGCTTCAAGAGGTCTCTCTTATTTCTTCTTATTCTTTCTTTATTTCTTGTTCATTTATTTCCTGTTCATATGATAAGTTTGTATATATATAACTTTTTCCTTTTTTTTTAGACTAGAAGATTCAAAGTTTGTGATTTCTTTTCTTAGTTAATAATTACGTGGGGTTGTGATTAAAAAAAAATCGGTGCGAATGTAGAAATTCATCTGCCCAATTTTTTTAATTTTTTTTAGTAGAAAATATTAAACTAGTGGTTCATCGGATTTGATGGTTTTACTGGTTTTTGATCGATTTTTATCCGTTCACACTGGTTCCAAAAGCTACTGGTTTTAAGGAGTCAATCAGGCTGAATTAATTGTTGGGGTTTTATGTGTGAATGATATAAATAAAAGAAAGAGATGTGTCTATTCGGTTCGAAGAGGTACCTTTTGAACCGAAACATTGTGTCCCTTCTCAAAAGGTACTTTTTGTCTATAAATATGAAATAGAATCTGGTCAATTCTGAATCAATTTATATAATAATTAAAATGAAAGATACTACTCTCTCTTTCTCTTACTTTCGCCAAAATTTAGTTCGAAATTTTTGTTTGTTCAAGTTCGCCTTGGGTTTGGACCGTTGTATATTGGAAATCTATCGGGAATTAAACTGTATGCACCGTGTCAGCCCCAGAAATATTGTCTTAAGAAAATTTGTTTCAGGAAGCCTCAATCTAATTTTCTTATTTTTCACGTGGTGATTGAAGTGATCTTTGGTATCTATACACCTAAGTATTTCTTATTATTTTTTATATTAAATCAAAATATTCAAGTAGACAGTTGATAGACACAACAATTTAAGACAATATAATTTTTGTTTATTTAATCTCTGTTATCTTCACATGTCATGACTATTTGTTTGCGTGTTGAATGCAAAATGAATTGATAAATTGATAATTGAGTTTTGAGCACCGTATCTTAATCACAAATTAGCATATGTTCTGGAAACAAAAGAAAAATGCTTCATTACTTTATTAAATAAAAATTGAAGAACTTAGGGTTCTAAAAATAAGTGTTTTCACTTCTGCCTCTTGAAATAGAGGACTTTAATTACAAATGATTGAGTTTTCAAAGATGAATAGCTGAGACTTTCCAATTGGAGCAAAACTCTCAATTGTTGTTTTCTTATTTAAATAGAAATTGGATCTTTGAATTGGTAGTTTCAAGATTCTTAGAATAAGAACGTGTCAACTCTGCAAATTACTAGAAGTTAGAATTTCTAATCTTTGAGTTCAAAACAGTGGGGGTAAATGCAAAATACTCTCCCGTGTTATGTTAAACATGCAAAAAACTATTCTGTGAAATTTTTATTGTGTCAAATTTCCTTATGTTTTCAAGAACCCTGCAAAAAATTTCCTTGTTTTTCCACGTAGTGATTGAAGTGATCTTTGGTTTCGATACAAGTAAGTATTTCCTACTATTTTTTGTGTTATATCAAAATATATTTAAGTGCACAGTCGTTAGACACAACATTAATGTCCTATTAACGGTTAAACCGATCGGACCGGTACGATTTTGAAAACACTGAAATTGGATAAAGCATGATTTGGGGTCATACAAATTTAATTTTAAATAATTATGTAATACTAAGACACACTCAAATATAAACATTTCCAAAACAATGGATAAATAAATGAAAGGTCACCGAAAGCATAGTCCATTTTTCCAAGTTTTCCAAGTAAAGGTCCCTAATTTTAATATAACCTCATTAAGCAACATTTCCAAGTAAAAGTCAACTTCTAAGTGCTACAATTACATTTATCAATATATAAAATACTTAAGAATAATATATAAATATAAAGAAGGTACACATCTTAAGGTTCAAATAAAGATTCTTAATATTGTATGGAATTACTCATTTATTTTTATAAGTTGAGTTTCATTAGGGTTCAGTATTGAGGTTGAGTTAGATCCAAATCATGTAAGTGAACTTAACCCAATTCATGTGGTGAATTCTTATATGGTATCAGGGCTCCATGTTGAAGTGTGTCACCTGCTTACGTGATGGACTTTCCTTGGGCTCATGATGAAATTTAGTATTCACCCACAGGGTCTGGGAATCAATGTGATGGGGATCTTCACGGTCTGGGAAAATTCGCAAGTTGGACTCTTACCCACATGTTAATAATTCGCCAATATTGGGCATGAATATATCATGTGTTGGACTTGCTTCTCTCACATATGCAGCACGTCCATAAGTGAAGAGAAAGTATTGAAAATAAATGTCCCACATGTATTGAAAATCATAGTTAAATCTACCTTGTAAGGTCTTTTGGACAATCCCCACCTTACAAGTATCGAGAATAAATGTCCCACGTAGATTGAAAATCATAGTTAAATCCACTTTATACGGTCTTTTGGGTAAACCTCATCTTACAAGCTCATTTTTTAGGTTGAGCTAGGTACAAGTGAACTATCTCATTTTTTAGGTTGAGCTAGGTACAAGTGAACTTAGTTGAATCTATATGGTGAACTCTAATTTTAAGCTTAGCTCACAAATGAGCTCATATATTTGTGAGAAACTGTCCAAATATCCTGTAAAATACTTATGGAGCAGTGTATCCTATCGTCCCTCTTGCCACTAACATTGAAACTTTACTTGATCCATTGGCACACAATTTAGCAAGACCCTAATATCCTTGAAAAATAAATTTTACTTTGCCTCTCTTAAATTACTTTAATCTTTATTTTTCAAGGATATCAGGGTTTTGTAAAGTTATAGTTTAATCAAAACAAATAATTTATATATTTTTTCTTCTTGAAATATGAACTTTGAATGCAATACATCATGTTATCATATACAATTCACATTTCATACGAAAATATAAGTTAAAAAAGATAAAAAAATCAATCACAAACTTATTGATATCTTAAATTAGAGGAAGCTTTCACTTGATAATTTTATTATAATATCCATATTATCTAGAAATTAAAACCATCAAAATCCAATGAAAAGAAATTCATGTGATCAAATAAATAAATGTATAGAAAAGAAATTGCCAAAAGAACTGCCGAATAAGTGGAAAAAATCAAACCATGCATTTTGAATACTGTAGTTTACATGGGTGTGAGATTACAACTATATGATATTAGTATTACCAACAGGTGATTGGTCTAGTTGAAGGGACTAGTCACTACAAAGTAGCGGACTCAGGTTCGAATCCCTGTTGGGAGAGGTTCCCACATTATGTGCCCGACGCGCCTCGAAAGGGATTAAACCCTTGGGAAACCAAAAAAAAAAAAAATATGATATTAGTATTTGATAAAAATAAAATGTTAAAGATCATAACTTTATGTCAATAATTTACAAAATCTAAGAAATTTTCAATCAATATCATATACAATTATAAATTAGAGTCAATGCTTCACAAAAATTCCTAGAATCATATATGAAAGAATATGTATATGGTTAATATGGAATAACCAATTCAATCCATTATAAATAAAATATACAGTCAATTTTTAACGTGTAGTCAAATATCTGATAAATAATAAACCCAACTAAAATCTACATGTCCTCAAATTCATACATATAATTAAAACTTAATGTACTTCAATACACACATCCAATACTATAAATTTTAAATTAATATCATAAGTTTACCTTTCATTTTAGAGTCAATACTTCACAAAAATTTTCTGGAATCACATACGAAAGAATATGTACATGGTTATTATGGAATAATCAATTCAATTCATCATAAATAAAATATTCAGTCAGTCATTAACGTTCAGTCAAATATATCCGATAAAAAAGTAAACCCAACCAAAATCTAAAAATCCTCAAATTTATATATAAATTAAAACTTAATGTACTTCAATACAATATCCAATACTACATGGGCCATTTTGACTTCGGAAAAATGAAATGAGTTATATGGATCATGAAAATAATGTTAAAAAAATAGAAATATGCATAAAATAAATTGACAAATTGCAACAACAATATAAAAAATATAGTGATTAAGTACATACCTTTACTATAATTTCCCTATAAAAAGGGGAATGTATTAATGGTTGGAGATTTGGAAGTGCTGGCCATGAGTTGGCTACGCACACTAAAGGAAAATTGAAATTTGGCGCCGTGGTGGTAACGGTGATCGAGAAGATATATATTAGAACATATAATTGTAGACCTTAAATATAGGAAGGGGAATAATATGATTTTACTGCGTGGAATCATATAATCAAGCCTTGATTTGTGTGGAGTTTATATTTGAAATAGGTTATCTTCTTATGAATTAAGGAATTTTAAATAAATGCCTACTTTTTGAATGCATTTCCTTCAAACATTTAGGCTAAAACTAGAAAAGTGCACGTACGTTGTACGTGTCTAGTTTTAATTTCATAGATTTTTTTCATAAATTAGTGTAAAATTTGTCATTTTTATGTCATAGAATATCATATATTTATGACTGATCATTTTATTTTAATAAGATTTATTTTTATTAATTATTATTAGTTTATAAGAAAATGATGGCTTTGAATAGTTGTAATAAAATATATAATGATGACTGATTTAGTCATTACATTTAGTAAAATTGGTTCTAAAATAGGATCATAAAAACATTATTTAGTGTATTCCATAATAGTAGCTTTCATGTCAAGTTTATCCGTTATTCACCAATGACACTTGTTTTATCCGTTTCTTTATAAATTTTATCGATATCACGAGCGTTTTTTCTTACTGGTTTCACTACTTTTTTCACCAACTTCACCAATATTTACCAATTTCACCCGAAGTTTCATCGGTCATATGTTTTCACTGTTTATTTTTTTTTTTATCTAGTTTTCATCTTTTTAATCCATTATACATTTTTCATTGTTTTTCCATTTTTTCCGATCTTTTTCCCAATTTAAACAATTTTCTTTCAATTTCACATTGTTTTTGTCCGATAAATTTTAGCTCGTTTTCACCTATTTCACTAATTTCACTTCCTATTCACCTAAATTTTTCATTGATTAAACATGTTTTCACCGATTTCAAGCTTTTTTGACTAATTTTATTCGTTTCTTTACATATTTCACTCATTGATCCTTATGTTCTCACTGTCTAAATTTTGTTTACCTGATTTATTTTTTCAGCAATTTATCCCTTTTTTTAATCGGTTATAATATTTTTCATTATTTTCTCATTTTTGGTCGATTTTTTTTCAATTTAAACCAATTTTCCATCGATTTCACCAGGTAAACTCTTTTTTAACTGATTTCACTCGTTTTACCATTTTAACCCGTTTTTATCTATTTTTCAATTTTTTTCACTAATTTCACATGTTATTCACCTAAATTTTTTATTGATTAAATATGTTATTACCAACCTTACATTTCGACCAATTTTATCCTTTTTTAACCAGCTTTATCCAATTTTATTGGCTTTCACCGGTTTCATCATTTTTGTTAGAAATTCCATTCTTTTCATCGATTTCACCAACTATGCCTTTATTTTAATTGATTTTACCCGTTTTCATCCATTTTCACAAATTTTACCCTTTTTTTTTATCGATTTCAAACGTATTTAAAATTTTACGTTCAGTTTTTCCACCGGTCTAAGGTGCACATATGTTGTACATGCCTATTTAATTTATGTGGTATTTTGTTGTAAATCAGAGTAAAATTAACTTCATTATGTCATAAAATAGCTCATATAGATGACTGTTATTCAATATATTAAGGCTGCGTTCGGTTGGGATGATTTATAATCAGTCCAATTCATTTATCGGGCCATTAAATTAATCACACCATTGGGTAATCATTTGTTCGGCTCATTAATGAAGGGTCCAATTAGTAGTTTAGCCCAATAAATAGTCAGATGTTCGGTTGGCCCAATTATGAAATCTGGACAATTTTACCCCCGCGCAGTCCTTGTGATCCGGCCGTTCATCCAAATAAATCCTGGCCGTCGAGATCGGGGTATATGATGTCTCAATGAAACTCTACAACATCTCATTTGTTTTTGTCCCATTTCTCTCAACGTCCGCGGCGCTCTCTAGGGTTTCTGAAATTGATCAATCTCACATCATTCTTCTTTGTTTCTACTTTGTTGTTCTTGAGATTCCACTAGTTCATCTCATTTGTTTTTTTATTTCACGGGTCTATTTCTACTTTGTGCGGCGCATCTAGGGTATTTTCGTGAAAAGATTCATTCAGTCCTGGGTTTATTCGAAGATTATTCATCCTACATCACAGTATTTGGGTGTATTTTTTTGGTTTATCGTTTAACAATGGTCTTTTGGGGTTTCTCTTTGCCCAGACCTCAATTTTTTCCAAAATTTTGTTTTTTCTTATTGACGATTTATATTTATATTTTCCTGACAGGTATGGACTCAACTTCAAACTCAAGAATACGTTTAGGAAGTGCCCACTGCTCGTGTGGTTATCGCGTGAGGATTTACACCTCATGGACAAAGGAGAATCCTGGGCGTAGATTTGCTCGCTGTCACAATTTAACGGTAAAAATTAATTGGGGTTTCAATTCTTAAAAACTGTTAAGTGTTGATTGTGTTTAGGGTTTCAAATCTTTAAATTATGTGGCCTCATGATTATAATGATTTCTAATGAAATTCAATTGTTTGATGTTAGGATGAACGGTGCGATTACTTCGAATGAATTGACCCAATGATGTGTGATAGATCACGAATTATTATTCCTGGATTGTTATCACGTGTAAATCGCACGGATGCTGAAAATGCCCGTGTTATGCGTGAATTTGATGAATTGTCTGCTCAAATGCAAGTTCTTGTTATTCGGATACATAATTTGGAGGCTGAAAACATGGCATTGCGTCGCAAGCAAAAGCTTGCGATGATCTGTGTTGTGCTTCTGTTCTTATGGTATTTATGTGTATGATTTGCGTACTAAGAATTGTTTGCTGGATCTTGCTGACTATGTGTATGATATATTCCTTCTATTTTGTTTGATGTGCATGTATATTTGGAGTAAGCATGTAGAATTTTTTTTTTTTTTTTTTGGGTACAAAAGAAAACATTAAAACTACATCACATCCTCCAATAATAAGGAGATCACCTCTCCAGGGGCAGTGTCCCAAATCTTAGAACCTATTTGATAATCATGACCAAGTTTAGCTAATGCATCCGCACAACTATTCCCACTTCTTCTTGTATGAACAACCCGACTCTCCCACGGCTTCCGTAATAGAGTACGGCAATCCTCAATAATCCGTCCAAAGGGGTGACACTCCACATCCGCATCTTTAAGAAGATTGACGACCACCTCCGAATCAAGTTCCAATTCAATTCTCTGTATCCTTCTCTCCCATGCTAACACGAGGCCTTCCCTCGCTGCCAATAGTTCAGCTAACGTGATCGAGACATCGCCTAAATGTCGAGAGAAACCAACAATCCAGTCACCAAACTCATCACGCAGCAATCCTCCAGCAGCAGCACTTTTACGAGACACTAATACACTCCCATCAGTATTCAATTTATGCCAGCCGGTCTTGGTTTGACCCATTTCACCGGATCATGAATCAGCCTTGAATTAATTTTGGAACCTGTCTTCGTGGATGTCTTTGACAGATCCTCCGCCAAATTCCTTGCCGCAAATACAACGTGTCTAACCGAATCACTTATATTTTGGAAAACAAATTTATTCCTAGATTTCCAAATAGACCATACAGTAGCAACAAAAATAGTATGCCAAGGAACATTCGGTAAAATAACATTGGCAAACCTTTCCTTTGTGATGTTATCCTTTAACCACGTGTCGGGACTCAAATGTGTAAACTTCAAAAATTGGGTAGGGGCAATCACAAACTCCCAAACTTCCTTAGCTAAACTACAATCTCTTAGAGCATGAATAATGGTCTCAGTCTGACCCATACAACGTTGACACAAATTTGAACTCGTTAACCTCCTCTGAAACCTCAACGAATTAGTAGGAATGCTGTTGTGAAGGCAAGTCCATATGAACAGCCTAATCCTCTCCGAACACTTGAATTTCCAAACCCAATTCCAATCCTGATTCCCAGCGTTAATATTAACATCTTCTCTCATCAAGCTGGTGTACGCAGATTTACAAGAGAATACACCATTAGAGGTGCCCCCCCAAACACGCGTATCATTCTGATCTCGGCTTAACGGTATCGGCAAACTTGAAATTTCAGTCCATACCTCATTTGGGATCTCAGATTTCATTCTTGACTTGTTCCATGCTCCATTCGCATCAATAATCTCCGAGACCCTCCAGTTCAATTCATCCTCGTGGATGCCATGTTCCATTTTATTAGCAAGTGGTTCGTCACCCACCCAAAAATCGTGCCAAAGGGAAATAGTTTTGCCGTCCCCTAGCCTCCATTTTATGCAAGACCCCACCTCATTCATGCTTCGTACCACACCTTTCCAAGTATAAGAGTCACCAGGTTTAATTTTGTAACCAAACAAATCTGAGGTCCCCAAATATTTTTTCCTAAATGTAGAGCCCCACACATCGTTTTCACCATTTATAGTCTTCCATCCAACTTTGGCCAGCAGAGCTACATTAGTTTTCCTTGCTTGTTTAAGGCCCAAACCACCAAATTCCTTGCATTTTGTAACCTTATGCCAACCCACAAGGTGTAATTTTCTCCGTGAAGCATCCGACGACCAAAGAAAGCTTCGGTTAAGTTTATCCAACTGATCACAAGTGCTCGAAGGCAGCCATGTAGTTTGCATCACGTGATTCGGAATCGCTGATGTAACTGCCTTGATTAGTTTAGCCCGGCCTGCAAGTGAAAGCAATTTGGCCTTCCATGCTGACAATCTCCCCGCAACTCTCTCAATCACCTCTCGGAAGAGTCTAGGAGAAACTCTTTCATGTATAAGAGGAACACCCAAGTATCTGCCAAGGTTACTCGTACGCCCGAAGCCCAAAATGTAAGTAATTTCTCTTTTAACCCTCCCTTCTCCGCCTTTAGCGAAGAAAACCTTGGATTTATTATAGCTGATTTTCAAACCTGAAGATCCACAAAAATCGTCCAATACTCTTCTAATATTTCTTGCATTTTTCGTCGACGCCTTAGCCATAATTAAAAGGTCATCGGCGAAAAAGAGATGTGCGAGCCTCGGGCCTCCCCTACAAGGACTTAGGGGCTGCCATTTTTTCTTAACCACATATTCACCAATCATGTAAGATAAACGCTCAATACATAGCACAAACAAATACGGAGATAGAGGGTCTCCTTGCCGGAGGCCGCAATTAGGTTCAATAGCTTCTAAGGGTTCACCATTCCATAAAATCCTTGGCTTGGCACATTTTACACAATATAAAATAAGTCTGGACAGATTTGGGGGCACTCCAAAGAAATCGAGCGTTTGCTCTAAGAACACCCAACTCACCCGATCATATGCTTTTTCCAAATCAAGTTTAATAACCATACTCCCAACTTTGTTCTTCTTCCTCTTTCGCAAACTATGGAGAAGTTCTTGGATCATGAGAATATTGTCGTGCGTACCCCGACCCGGGATAAAACTACTCTGAAGAGGGCTAATGAGCTTAGGCATAAGAGGTTTCATTCTTTGTGCAATGGTTTTAGTGATAACCTTGTACAGTACATTACATAGGGCGATGGGGCGAAATTTTGAGATCGAGTCCGGGCTTGTTTCTTTCGGTATCAGGCATATAAAGGACTCACCGAGAGCAGCCGGGAAATTGTTGTTCCTAAAAGCGTCATCTACAAGTTCAAACACCGAAGTACCTACCGAGTTCCAGTAAGAATGGTAAAAGAAAGCTTGAAGTCCGTCTGGTCCAGGAGCCTTGTACGGGCTGAGGCCAAAAACAACACGTTTAACCTCCTCCATACTCACGTTTCTCGACAAAACCCGTCCCTCCTCCTCGGAAACCATTTTTTGGAGCTGGCTTTTACTTAAAGCTAAATTACCAAGGCAGTCTTCTTGGTGGAAAAGATTAGAAAAATAGTCCAAAACATGCTGCCTTAAAACCATTTCTTCCGTTTGCCACATACCATTAATACGCAATGCCAAAACCTTATTTTTACGTCTACGGCACAAGGTGGTCATATGGTAGAAACGAGTATTATGATCCCCGAATTCAAGCCATTGAACTCTTGCTTTTTGAAACCAATGAAGTTCTTCTTGGGCAAGAACCGCATTATACTCTGCAACAAGCTCGATTTCAAGGTTACTCAAAAATTGATTATCTCTAATACACAAACTCTTTTGGATCCCATTAATTCGTGCAAGAAGGGTTCTTTTCCTCTCGAAGATATTTCCAAAATGATTCTTGTTCCATTCTTTAAGGATAATTGGCAGCCTACCAATTGCCTCAAAGACCGAATTCGAATTACTCCAGGTGTCCCTTACAATTTCCTCGCATTGAGGATCTGTAGTCCAGGCGAGTTCAAAACGAAAGGGCTTCTCGGTGATGGCTCTCTCCAACCCATTACACAAGGTGAGGATTGGGTGATGATCCGAGTGGGTCCTTGGAAGATGAAGGACAACACTTTCTGGGTAGTAATCATGCCAAGCCGTGTTCGCCATCGATCGATCAATTCTTTCTCGAATCATGGCCAACCCCTCTCTCGAGTTTTTCCAAGTGAACTTTGGGCCTCGAAAGCCCAAATCAATCAACCCACAATTATCCATCATCTCTTTAAATCTACTACATCTACTAAATGCTGGAATGCGACCTCCTCTTCTCTCATTACTTGTAAGAACCTCATTGAAGTCCCCAGTTACAAGCCATGGTAACGGATTGGTGGTGCTCAACTCCTCAAGACTCGACCATAAACCTTCACGCTGAGCATGATAAGGTTTTGCATAAATGCCTGAACACAACCATTCGCTGTCAGGTTTAGGTCTAATAATGGCGTGGATAGCCTGCGATTCAACAGCAATTACCTCCACCCGAATACTCTCCTTCTGCCACAGCAACCAAATACCTCCTTCTCTACCAATCGTGGGTGCTCTACAAACACCCGAGTAACCAAGCTTCCCAGATATACTAATCGCACGCCTTTCCGACACTTTTGTCTCAAGAAGAAACACAATATCAGGTTTGTGAACTTTCACTAATTCCCTAAAGTTCGTAAAGAACTTCTCATTTCCAGCCCCTCGACAGTTCCATGTTAACACTTTCATTGGATACAAATTTGAAAAGTAAGGTAACAATGGGGTACCTAATGTCCCAGGCTGCCCAAGCTTCCATTTTCTGGTGGGTAATGCATACACCCATCTTCACTTTCCTTTTTTTCTTCACAAGTACGAGTCGAATTGAAAGCTCGAATCTCTGGTGCAAAATCCGCCTCATTTGACAGCAGCGTGACTTCCGTTGTTGCCGTGTTTGTTGAGGGTAAAAGATTTGATGAATCATATGGATCGCTATGTGTGCTTCCAATTGAGTTACTCAATTTTGACTGAAGGTTGGAAATTGATTTATGCGCAATACCTCCCTTCTTCGAACTTAATTTAGAAGATGTTCTTGCACTTGGGCTCAGTACGGTACGGTTTGTCTGGCCTGGTCCTACTTCAAACGTAATGGGCTGATTTGTGATCACCATTAAGTTATTTTGGTTGAAGATGGGCCTATCAACTTGGTCATGTTCTATTTCTTTTTGGGTTGCAGGAGTAATTTCTCCACTACTGGGCTTACAGCCCATATTAGGTGACAAATCTTGCTCCATATTAATTAACTCTAGCCCATCATCAAGGCCTGTTCCTAAGTCTCTGCTCAACACGCCTCTTTTCCCTCCAACCAAAGTCACGCGCCTATCGTCTTTTTTCAAGCTTTGACTTTCTGACATAATCGATTTGTCTTTTGTTTTAGTTTGTGTCACTTTCACCTCTGTACCCACTTTTTCCCCCAACTCATCATCAATTTGTGCAAGAGAGTGGAATCGATTTTTCTGTTTCCCTGTATTTGTTTCCTTAACGGGCTTTCCAAGTTGCCGTTGATTTCTACGCCTCGGTCTTTGGACCTGCAACCAGTCCCCATATCCCTCCGTACTAATTTTCTGAATGAGTCGAGTTGTTCTGAATGAGTCGAGTTGTTCTAACTTTTTTTATGCTACGTTCTAACCATAGTATGTACTAGTTATTTTGGAATGGTATTTCTTGAATTTTATCTGTAAAAGATTTACTTCCATGAACTCATATGTCCTCATGTTTTGATATGACCAGAATATTGTTCTTAACTGCTTTGTGTGTAGATTTCATATCTGCCAAATAGTGATGCTTATGTTGGGTTCTTGACAGATCATATGATGATTGGAATTGGTGTTCTGATGGTCTTGTATGTTGGGGGTTGATATGATTATGTTAATATGAAGTAAAAAGAGTGATTATGTTATTTGAGTGCAATTTGGGTTTTGTGAATATTTTTGTGAACTTCAAACTTCCTTGGCCGAAAGGTTCTGTCCCAATTCCAGATTTTTTTTGCAGGTTGGTGAATCAAATCTTATTTTACAATCCAATGTCAGTTGCCTTGTCTACTTTATTTGATAACACACTGCCAACCTAGTATTTATTTTGCATATAGATCCTCATATGGTTTTTATTTGGCCAAGTGATGATTTCTTTCACAATATATCTGATGGTACTATATTTGAAAAGTTTTTTTATTATATAATTATTTGAAAACTATTTTTTAAAATTGTTTTCTAAAACTTATTTTAAAACTTTTATTTTGGAAATAATGTGAAAACTGTTTCTCAAAACTGTTACTTATGTGTGATATTGTTTTTGAAAACTGTTGAGTGCAATATGATTTCAGAAGCCTTGTACTACTTTTATATATGAAATTTCAGAAGCCTTGTCTACTTTTCTTGATACTACACTGCCAACATATTATTTATTTTGCATATAGGTCCTAATTTGCCATTGGTATTTATTGCAATAATAAATAAATGCTTCCTACTTTTATATGAAGTATATAGTGAATTATGTAGTACATCATAATTCAAGTAGTTCAAATAGTTGTCTGATATATGCATTAATAAATGCTTTGATTGACCTATTGTATAAGCCATTTATGTTTTGACTTGACCATTTGGGAAGTTGCATGCTTTGAATGCATTACTTGTCTCTTGATACATAATCACATACAATGCACACATTCCCAAACTGTATTTATTGAGTTGGTTGAGCATGAACCCTTCTATATAATGCCAACATTCTATCCCATTTCCTACACTCCTCAAACTGTGAAGTGAAGCTATTAAGTGGTAAGTTGTTCAAGTTTTTCATCAAGTCTTAATGTCTGCCCAAGTTTCATATATATATATATATAGTAGTATATATATATATATTTACATATATTTATATATATTTATATTTATGTTCATCTTTTAACCAATCTTCATATTTTTGCATATCACTTGGACTCGGGAAACTCGATCCACCGGGTATGGATCCGAATCATAAACTCGCCATGGGATTGCTACAAAAACCGGCACTGAATCTAGTTAAGTTGCACTTGCCTATGACTCCACCTTAGCTGAGGCATACGGAACTACGGATGAACCAGAGCTCCTATAAACACTAGCTGTTGAGACGGATGAAACCTAGCCCTTATACATATAACCTTTCTTAGCACAGATGGATGGTATGGGACGTCACCTATTTTCAAGGTCATACCCCGGGGGGATATTGTGACTCATATTACAAGATGCCGAGGACACTACGGATGAGAGCTGATGAATCAAAACTGAGTGATGGCTGGTCTTATGAACAAACAGCCCGATTTGTCAACTTGCTTTACCATGAGTGTAAAGCAATTGATTTGAATAACCTTGACTCACTAACCGGAGCACTGCAGCGTATTTCGGCCAACTTGTCTGCTTTGTATGGAAGGAGGTTCTCTCTTTATGGTGTTAAAAAGAAGTTGGAAAATTTGAGAAACAGAAATGAAAACTTCAAACAGTTCATGGAGACCCCGGGGGTATGTTACGATGCCTGGAATTGCGAGACTCTTGTGAACAATGACTACTGGAACTTCATTCCTGCTGCTGTAAGTTCTGATTCTGTAAGTTTGCATACAAAATTAAATATATAAAGTTCATAACTGCTGATTTCTAATTCCTTGTGTATTTTTATTTTGTAGGAGGAATCTGAATGGTTTAGGAATTTCAGGATGAACAGGGAACCGTTGCATCTTAAGCTTGAGTATATCTTCGACCATAAGGGAGTTGGTGTTTTTCCTAAAGACCTCACTGGATCACCTGGTTGGCCCATCCACGTCCGTGACTCGGACGATGATGAGCTTGCCGTTGTTCCTGTTGGTACATCCGGTGAACGAACTGCTATTCCATTTGATATTCACAATGAGGTGGTTGTGGCCGAACGTGGACGGGATGAAGCTGGTCCAAGTGGACATGCTGAAGGTGGTGGATCAAATGATGGTGGGCTGTTTGGTAATGACTTATGGATGGTTGATTAGGAAGTTTGTTTTTTGTTTGTGTGTTTGTTTGTTTGTTTGAATGACCAAGGACATGTTTATGTTATTTCTACTTTACTTTTGTTGTGTAATTAAATGGCACAGTTTCATGTGTAAGTGCCTGTAATTACACATTTCGGCCTCTATGTTATTTTCATGTACTGACTATGTTTAATTATGAAGTAATGACAATTTTAGTGTTATATTTATACATGTTCTTATTCTACTTGTTTGTGGAAGTACATTCAAATACTACTACTTTTAAGTCTTGTAATACATAATAATAAGATTGAAAACTGTTTTTGTACTTGTATATAAAAAAGTTTCTGTAAAGCACTTGTACATTTTTTTAAAACATGCAATACTTGTACATTTTTTGTCACATGCAATCAATCTATGAAAGCAAAAACAGTTTAATAGGTGTAGTCAACCTGCCTTGGCCGAAAGTTTCTGTCATTCCAGATTTTGTATCCAAGTTGGTGAATCAAATCTTTGGCAATGAGAATCAATTTGAGTTGCCTTGTCTACTTTAGTTGATAATACACTGCCCAGCTAGTTTTTATTTTGTATCTAGGTCCTCACTTGTATTTAAATTGACTAAATAGGAACCCATTTCTTATTATAAATACCTTATCATTTTTTTACAATCCTTGTCCAAATAAGTTTAACGTAAAAAAACACCAATTTCGAATATAACACAATGTCCAATTTTGTCCCTCGTCCGCAGTCCCATTTCTTCTACTCGGATAGATGGACCAAGGAAATTGATGAATACTTGATTGAGTTTTTAGCAACTGAAAATTACTACGAAAATGGAATTATCACATACGGGGTGGGCCACGTTTTGCAAAGATCTCGTGACGAGGTTAATGTTTTCTTCCGTACTACGTTCTCAACGAACGAAATAATGGCTAAGGTCGAACGGCTAAAACGCCGACATGCCTTATTTTCTCACCTAAGGACCCTTTCCGGTTATTGCTTGGATCCTATAACTAACACGGTCGGGAGAGACGGACTGGAAATTGTGAAAAATCTGTGCATGGTAACAAATTTCATTTATTGCATATACACTCGAAAATTGATCTAAGAACTATAACAATTTTTTGGCGTATGACACTAATCTTTTTATCATTGTAGGAAGCTCCGTTTTACGAAGCGTATGCAATAGATGGTGAACCGAAGTGGAATGATATGTGTGAAATATTCGGATACCCACCCGAGGTCCCAATTGCTCCACCACCTGCGTCCCCAATTAATCTTCAGTGGTTCGAGCTAAACGATGCAACGATTATTGGACATGAAACACCAATTCCTGATCCCATCAACCCCATTCAGATTACATTCTCGCCAAACTCTTTGGCAATTAATGATGATTTTTGGAATGACTTGGCCAAATATAATAACACATGAACTGAACATGAAAACGACGAGGCCGGACACACAAAACCGGTTGCTAAGTGTCTGTGGCCGGACGAAGGAACGTCACACGAGGAAAGTTTTGAAAAAAAAAATAAGTAATTGCTTTGTTGCAAGTGAGTAAGACTTATTTGTTTGTCATGTTATCCTTCGGTTTGTTGTTGTTCTTGTTCTACGTTGTATGTCGTTTCTACTTTGTTGCAAGTTGTTCTTTTGCGTACTAAGAAGTCGGTTAAATTATGTGTCACAGGCTTCTATTTATAATTGTGTATTTTATGAGTAGTAGGTCTAATTTAATTTGGAAAAATTCTAAAAAAAAATCCCAACATACAAAAAATGTCAATTTAATTTGAAAAATTATAATAAAAAATAAAATATATCAAGATCGAATACATCAAATTCAGCAATAACCACAAACAAGTAAATAATGCGTAATGGAATATCATAATGTTCACCCATACAATCCAAAATAAGTCATAAGCTTCAAACTTCATTGGGATTCCGTAGCTCCAATGCATTACTAATGTAATGATCCAAAATATGAAAAAACAATTCTTCACCAAATTCCAAACAAACCATGCATAAATAAAATGGTATCAAGTCAAATGTAGCAATTACCTTTATAGTCGAGAAGGCCTTGAAACATGGTGATAAGTTCTCAAGGCATCTTGTTGTTTAGCATCATGTGTGCAATGTGCGCACGATTTTTATCATTCGATTTCAAGAACAAACTCACATGTTTCGGGTTATCCATAATCTTGAACGAGAGAAATATTCTATTCACATCCGTGAGTTCGTCAATACGGTTGAGTGCATCTATAATCTTTTGGGCTTTTTCATCGTACGTATCCTCCTCTTTGGCAAAGCTATGGCTAAGATCACCCCATACAGATTTAGCCGTATCTATGAACTTGTCCATACTGCCTTCATTCGATTCCGGTGTAAGCGTCTTCCTTTTCCTCTCAATCTTTTCCTTCTTTACTTTCTCCTTTTTAATTTTCTTTGACAATTTTGAAACCTTCGGAGTGACATTCTCAAATTGTACGGCGGAATTTCGGGAATAAAATCCCCATAATCCGACGCATCAGTCGTAAGATCGACGCAAGGACTACTGTACATACTAAAATCATCACCCGTGGTTTCCATCATTGGTTCCTTTCCCTTCCCAGTTGATGCCTTAGTCGGGTGACGTCTTACCAAATCTTCCACAATCTCCACAAAGTCCTCCGCTAAATCTCCGGTGGCCCTGTCCTTTCCGAAGATCTCAACCCAATCATCATAATATGGGTATGTCTTATATCGCATATTGGCAACATCTGGGTGTGCCTATGTATCATCATCAACCGTGATTGTTTTACCACTTTCGTTCCACCCAAAACCACTCGTCCCCTGCATGCCCAAAACTTGATAATAAGTTTTTTTCCACACTGTCAACTTCGAGTTGATATGCTTGAGTTCTATGTTTGAGTGAGGCAGTCGTGCATTCATAGCTTTTAGCAACGAGTTCAAGTACCCTGGACGAAATCCATTGTCCGACTTCCACCCAGCCAAAATTAGCTCCTTTAAGCAGTCTATCAATGTTTGTTCTTCGATTCCATTCAACGACCTTCGGCTGCCCTGGGTCTTTCGTTGGCTAGGATCCGTATCGCCGTAACGTGGAATGGAAGTCATATCACTTCAAATATACATACACAATCAAGTAGTTAGATATAGTACGACAAAATTAAAATAGTCAAATATACATCCTTTATCAAGTCGGTTAGACATAGTTTGAAAAAAATTAAAAGCCAACTAATTCTTATTTGCATGAAATTGGTCCCGTTCCATTGACATAAAGTACGTTACATAAGGGAAACACAATAAAGTACGTTACACAATCAAATAATAAAAATATCTCAACAATAGGGTACAAGTAATAATGCAAGAATGTTGAATTCAAACAAACGGAACATATGTCCATAATACAATTGAATGCAAATTGGTACATCAATCAAAGTAAATAATCATATGTTAAGGCATGATATCATTCACGAGCCGAATTCCACTTGATGAACATTTCTCTGGCCAAGTTATCACGGAAATTGTTCCACGCGGGTGACGTTTCGACCCCTTGAACATAACTTTCACCATCCGCCTCATTCTCGTCATCACTCGAGTCGCTTGAATCACGCAACGGATCCAACGCCATGACGTCATCGGGTGATGTTTTACGCAAGAAGTTGTGAATCAATATCAAAGCCATCATCATCCTATTTTGTGTTTTTAAGGGATAAAAAGAAGGACTCGCTAATATTGCCCAACGCTTTTTTACTTGACCAAAAGTCCGCTCAATCACATTTCTAGCTTGACTATGTTTCATATTGAAAAATTCTTTTTCATTTTGAGGGGCATCCATACCAACTCCCCACTCCTTAAGATGGTATCGTACTCCCCTATAAGGCGTAAGAAACCCTGGTCCGTTAGTATACCCGTTGTCACACAAGTAATACGTTCCTACAATTATTAAATAGGAAATAGTGAGTGTTGTTAGGTATGGCTAAATTGGGAAGTATAGTTTACAAAACTATTTTTTACCCGTGGGCACTCTTAATCCATTCGGCCGATTCATTGCATCTCTTAACACACGACCATCCGTAGCAGACCCTTCCCAACCGACGAGTGCATACGTGAACACACCGTTAATATCACAAGCCGCAAGTAAATTGGTAGTAATGTCACCCTTTCGATTCCTATAGCGGGGTCTATCCTTAGACGGAACATGAGCATGGACATATGTTCCGTCTAGAGCACCTATGCAACCCTATACATACGCAAATGCTATATTGTAAAAACAAGGTAATAACACCAAACATAGACAAACTAATTAAATAGTTTCATCCTTACCGGAAAACAACTCCATCTATCGTCCTCATAATCATTCAGTATTGGGTCCGGTTGAGATAGTAATATCGGATGGAGTTTCATCAAACACGTAAGTACACGGTGAAAACATTTACTAACAGTGTCACCGGATCTTTTATAATCCGTGGAAACGACACGATTCTTTTTGTGATGAGCAAGAACCGTTAAAAACATTGATACTTGTTCTCTAACGGATACATACTTAGTATCATTTAGACCCCCAACGTTATGTAGGAAACAACATAACTTGTCAAATGAACTAATATGTAGACGAATATTATTTTTACACACTATTGTATTTTTTCGGGTAATTTTTTTTTAGGTTTTTAGCCCATTTTCGCCGCCTACGAATTAGGCTATATCGGACCGGTTGATTCATAGCTTGACTACGCACTAGTTTTTCACGTACCCATAAAAGGAAAATGCCCGTCCAAAAAAAACGTGTGAATAATACAATCAATTGTTTCTTCCGTTCATCCATTTCAATTGCCTAGAAAAAATAAATTTCGTAGTTCAAGTGAAGATGATGGACAAATAACACAAGTTATAATACCAATCTACTTTCAATGTCAATTTCAAAATTTTTGAAGACAAAAACAAATTAAAATACAATTCCAAACTATACCCATATCTAGTAGTTCCAAAATTATTATTATATATCCATATCAAGTAGGAAATTCTTATACATATATGATATACATATCAAGTATACTTCAAATTAAACCACCTCTAAGAAATTTCCAAGTATACTTCAAATTAATTCCAAACCATACCAATATCAAGTATGCACAAAATTCGTATATCAAGTAAGAATTTTTGAAATGGTTCGAGCTAAACGAGCCAAATAACACAAGTTATAATACCCATATCTAGTAGTTCCAAAATTATTCTTATATTTCCATATCTTACACATATATGATATATATATCAAATATTCTTCAAATTAAACCATATCTAAGAAATTATCAAGTATACTTTAATTCCAAACCATACCAATAACAAGTATGACCAAAATTCGTATCAAGTAAGAAATTGTTATACATATTTATATATGTCAAGTATAAATTAACCCATGTCAAGTAGGAAATTAAAAAGGAAAACATATCAAAACAAGTCCAAATTTAAAAATTTGGCAAATATACTCAAATCAAGTAGTTCCAAAACAAGGCATGAAACAAGTTATGAAACAATTCGAAAATGTACTCAAATCAAGTAGTTCCAAAAAACATACACATATTCGGAAAGTAAGACAAAAAATACAAAGATTCGAAATCATACCTCGTTTTACACTTCCTACAAACTTAATAACAAGCCGAAAAGCCCCTCCACGGATTTGATTTGTTGTCCTAATTCATAAAATTGAAATAGTTAGGTATAGTTTTAAAAATATGCATAAGACTTTAAAATAAATTAGAGAGGAATTTATGGCAAAAATCCAACGGGGTGACAACTCCGAGCACCTATATCTTCGCCTCCGTCACTGTCACAAAAAAAAAAATTGAAGCTCAAATCTCAAACTCAAAAATGGTGAAGAATACAAAAAAATGTTCATAAACTTGGGACAAAATTGAACCAAAATAACTCCAAAGTTTGGGTCTAATTTATGCACAAACAAATGGGAACAAAAAATAAGCTTACCTTCAAGAATTAAAGTGGCCGAAAAATACTCCCTCCCAAACCCGTAAGCCTTGACTGCGAAGTGAGTAGAAAAAATTGGGTGGAGGAGATGACATAATTGGATGGCAATTTTGTAAATACTGGTTGGTATTTTTGTTATTATCCGGAAATATAAGGGCAACTTTGGGTATAGAAATTATAATTGGGCCACTATTCTCCAATCCAATGTCAAGAGGAGGTATTACAATCTGGTTACTAAGCCGGGCTGGCCCACAAATCTGACTTAATTGGACGGGTAGCCCGGCTTTTAATTAGCCCAACCGAACAAGTAAGAGCACAATTGGACAAACTAATTAAAGGCCCAATCACACCTAATCAGTCACAATACTCCCAACCGAACGCAACCTAACTTTATCATGGGTATTTTCATCGATTTCTTTAGTCTTTTTCGGTTCAAACCATTTTTGTAATGGTTTGACATTTTTTTTAGTTGAACATTTTTCATTCTATTGATTTCATTTAATCTTACCAGCTTAACCAATTTTCATATATTTTCACCGACTTTAACCTTTTTCACCTATTTTACCCGGTTTTCACATATTTCATCATTTTTATGTAATTTCGTCGTTTCACCGATGTCATTCATTTTTTTCGCGAATTTCATTTGAATTTTCATCGATTTCACATGTATTTGCCGAATTTTCAACTCAAATAATTATACATCTTCAGTTGCTTTTAAGTATATCTCAAATTATTTCACTTATCATATCATTTCAAAGATATTTCTTTACTAATCTAAGCCATTTCACTTATTATATTAATTAGTTTAATTCAATTTTCATTGATTCTTACTGGTTTTATATTTTTTTTACTGATTTACTCGTTCTTAATCAATTATAACCCATTGTCCATAATTTTTCCTATTTTTCATCGATTTCTTTTGTTTTCTCCTATTAAAAAAAATAAAAAAATCTACTGATTTAGTTCATATTGTTATTGCTAGTGAATTTTTTTTTCTAATTTTACTTATTTTTATCAGTTTAACTTATATTTCACATGGTATTTTTTAACAATTTCAGTTTCACTTGAATTTTCATTGATTTTCACATTATTTCACATATTTTAACCTTTTTTCAATAATTTAACCCATTATTCATTGATTTCACTGATTTGTTTCCTTTTTTCAGAAACGTCGCCCGAAATTTTTCATCGATTTCACATGTATTTATCGATTTTACCGGCACTTTTTATTATTGATTTCATCCAGTTTTTCACCTCCTTCGCCAGTATTCATAAATTTCATGAAGATCGATTTCACATGTTTTCATCAATTACATAAAATTTATTAGATCGATTTCACCAATTTCCATTGATTTTCATCCGTTTCCTAACTCATTTCACACGTTTGCTTGTAAAGATTTTCATGAAAAATTGGGGTAATGTTTCTCATGTCAAATAAGATTACTTAGTTCACTAAGTCATAAGCATTTTTGTTCATTCATAAGTAAGATGCGATTCTACCTTAACATATTTTGTAGTTAAGAGAATTTGATTTTTTTAAGAAGTGACATATTGTACTAAATTTTTAAATGAAACAAATAATATTTCTTTACAACTATTCAAAATAATAGTCTTTTTTTTATGTGTTATAGGAGAACAATAATGAAATTATAAAAGTGATTTAGGAGTTAATTTCTTAATTATTGGAGTAAATATAAGAAATAACTATAATAAGACTTCTTATCTAATTTGAATATACTTATGTTTTTCTTCCATATTCATGGTGCTTGATTAGAATGCAAGGAAGTTACAATTTTTCATAAAAAAATTTCCTACCAAAGTTTTGATGATAAAATTTAAGGAAAATTCATGTCTAATTATATTTTATTAATATATTTTACAACTTGAATAAGGGCATTTTTGTCTTCACAAAAAAAGAAAAAAACTTAAATTATTCACACTTTTAGTAGTAGTATAGATTAAGTTATTATAAGATAAATTTATAAATTATGTATTACATTAATTTTTATAATTTCGATCTTATTTTTGTACATAACACATAAAATCAATCATTAAAAAAAAAAACACTATTATTATACTATCTATACTAATACTAAAAATGTGAATAATTTCATTTTTTTTAAGACTAGTATATCCTTATTTAAGTTGTAAATTAATATTTAATTTGATGGCAAACATGTAAAAGTAAGAAACGTCTAATTAGTACTAGTTAAAAGGAAATTGTACGTTAGGAAGCCATAATTGACCGGTTCAAATCTGTTGTTACATATTGATGTAACATGATCTGTTACATATGTGGATGATTGCCAAGTGTCCAAACTCACTAATTTAGTATGCAGAGCATTGTATATGATTTAATCTTTAATTGAAAATTATTTTTTAATTGAATAAACACAATCCCAATTCAAAGGTATCTTCTTCCTCCAATCTCTTCCTCCTCCATGACCACAACCTCTTCTATGGCCACCGCCGCCAAACTCTTCCTCCAGAGCCACCATCACTTTCCTCACCCTCCACCGTCACCACCATCACTTTTCAAACCTTCCAGACTTCCGCCACCACCAATCACCGAACCCAAGTAATTTATATGATACAAAATTTACCTTTCTTGGCCACCCATCTCTGAACATGGCCACCACGCAAAATCTATAAGGAACATATCCCAAATTTTTTGTATATAACATCTACTCAAATTAATTAAATCTACACGAATTAATTTAGTTGTTTTCCAAATAAGATTAATTAAGAAAAAAAAATAAAAATCCAATCCAAGGCCTCTCTTCCCCACCCTTAACTCCAAACACTTCAAGTCCCACTACCTCCGTATTTTTCTTTTTTCACCATGTATATCTCTGTGTCTGTTTATTTAGTTTGGATCTATGATGTGGTGTAGGAATTTGGTGGAAGATTGGTGGGTGTGAAAAATCATGGCTGATCGGCTGATCTAGGGTTGGGTGGTAGAAGGGAAGGAGGCCGGCGGGCCGGTCCTGAGTATTTTGTGGCCCTAAGCCAACTCTAAAATTGTGGCCCTTAAGTTTTCATGTGCAATTAAATTGTGTTAATAACTAATATAATTTTTTGTAAAAATAAAACTATTAATTAGGAAAATAAGAAACAATGACAATGTCTATCTTAATTAATGGGGTTTATTTAATATTTAATTGTCAATATGTTGGGCCTGATTTTTTTAGCCATGTATTTGGACTTTCCATATTAGAATTTGAGCTCCACATACAAAAATAACAAAAATTAAAGGCAATTTGAAGAAGCAAGGATTCAAACACTGACCTCACACACACACTCATTAGGAGATTTACTATCTATGCCACAACAAATCTTTGTATAATTACTACATACTTACATATAAATATATATAAATATATATTAAAATATTTCGTAATTGGAGGCCCTCGTTCATCGGTGGCCCTAAGCGACCGCATGTGCGGCTTACGCTCAGGGCCGGCCCTGGGTGGTGGTGACTGGTGGCTATGGTGGGTCTGCAGTCTATTTTGTTGTATAGGAATGGAGAATTATTTAATTTCGGAACGTGGGAGAAATAAAAGTAATCTTGTGTGATTTGTTTTTTGGGAAGTTGATGCACTTGGACACTTGGCAATCATCCACATATGTAACAGGTGATGTAACATCAATATGTAACAGCAGATTTGAACCGATTATCCTGTATTATTTATTTAAAAATCCTAATAAACTTGTACCAAATTTACATTCACCTTTTCTCTGTTTCTATATTTTCTTGCTTGCTTTAAATTTATTATACCATAGAGAATATCGTTTTTACCCTTTGAACGAACGGAAATAGGGAAAGCAGAAGATTGCACGACTACATTCGCGTGCTTGTTTGATTTATGATAATATGAATGTAGAATTATTTGTTTTTCCAATTGAGTTTGTAGACTGACTACTCATGTTTTCTATTATTCTTTATATAGTATATAGTAGTAGGTATATATATATATGAGAAAAATGAAAAAATGTGTGCACCAGTAAGATTTAACCAAAATTTTATGTTATTTGATGCGTTTAAACTACAAGCTCAATATATTTTACAGGTTGAGTTAGATCCAAGCCATGTAAATGAACTTAATCCAATTCATGTGGTGAATTCTAATATGGTATCAGAGTCCCATGTTGAAGTGGGTCACCTCCTTACGTGATGGACTCTCCTAGCTTGCGCTCATGGTGAAATTTACTATTCACCCACACGGTCTGGGAAATCAATGTGATGGGGATCCTCACGGTCTGGAAAAATTCTCGTTTTGGACTCTTACCCACATGTTAATAATTCGCCAATATTGGGCATGAATATATCATGTGTTGGACTTGGTTCTCCCACACATGCAGGCCCCCCATACGTGAACTGGAAATATTGAGAATAAATGTCCTAGATGGATTGAAAATCATAGTTAAATCCACCTTATAAGGTATTTTGGCTTACAAGTATTGAGAATAAATATCTTACATAGATTGAACATCCACCTTATAAGGTCTTTTGAGCAATCATCACTTTACAAGCTATCTTTTGAGGTTGAATTAGGTATAAGTCATATAAGTGAACTTAGTTGAATCCGAATTCTAATACTTTTGCGATTTTAATAATTGAATTATTTTTCTTCTAAAAAAACAAAAAAACAAAACGCCTTTCATATGAATAATTCAATTCATTAAATCGGAAAACATAGGGGTTAATTTACAAAATTGTCAAAGTCAATTATTATCTAAATTGTGGGTAAACGGTCTTTTTTATATGACAGACATTTTTTTAGAAGCAAAATTATTCAATTCGTAAAATTGGAAAATATAGGGGTCAATTTGCAAAATTGTCAAAGTCAGTTATATCAAAATTGCGGGTAAAGCGGTCTTTTTTATATGAGAGGCATTTTTTTTTGTTTTTTTAGAAGCAAAATAATTCAATTCGTAAAATCGCAAAATATAGGGGTCAATTTGCAAAATTGTCAAAGTAAATTTTATCAAAATTGGGGGTAAGTCGGTCTTTTTTATATAACAGGCGGTCTTTTTTTTTGTTTTTTAGAAGCAAAATAATTCAATTCGTAAAATCGGAAAACATAGGGGTCAATTGGCAAAATTGTCAAAGTCAATTATTATCTAAATTGGGGGTAAAGCGGTCTTTTTTATATGTCAGGCAGTTTATTTATATTTTTTTAGAACCAAAATAATTCAATTCGTAAAATCGCAAAACATAGAGGTCAATTTGCAAAATTATCAAAGTCAATTATTATCAAAATTGGGGATAAAAGCGGTCTTTTTTATATGACAAGCGGTTTTTTTTTTCAGAAGCAAAATAATTCAATTCGTAAAATCGCAAAACATAGGGGTCAATTGGCAAAATTGTCAAAGTCAATTATATCTAAATTGGGGGTAAAGCGGTCTTTTTTATATGGCAGACGGTTTTTTATATATTTTTAGAACAAAATAATTCAATTCGTAAAATCGCAAAATATAATGGTCATTTTGCAAAATTGTCAAAGTCAATTATTATCAAAATTGGGGGTAAAGCGGTCTTTTTTATATGACAGACGATTTTTTTTGTTTTTTCAGAAGCAAAATAATTTAATTCGTAAAATCGGAAAACATAGGGGTCAATTGGCAAATTGCCAAAGTCAATTATTATCTAAATTTGGGGTAAAGCCGTCTTTTTTATATGACAGACAGTTTTTTTATATTTTTTTTAAGCAAAATAATTCAATTCGTAAAATCGGAAAAAATAGGGGTCAATTGGCAAATTGTCAAAGTCAATTATTATCTAAATTGGGGGTAAAGCGGTCTTTCTTATATGACAGGCACTTTTTTTATATTTTTTAAGAAGCAAAATAATTCAATTCGTAAAATCGCAAAACATAGGGGTCAATTTGCAAAATTGTCAAAGTCAATTATTATCAAAATTGGTAAAGCGGTCTTTTTATATCATAAGCGGTTTTTTTTTTATTTTTTGAAGAAAACTAATTTAATTCGTAAAATCGCAAAATATAGGGGTCAATTTGCAAAATTGTCAAAGTCAATTATTATCTAAATTGGGGGTAAAGCGGTCTTTTTATATGACAGGCGATTTTTTTTTTAATTTTTTTAGAAGCAAAATAATTCAATTCATAAAATCGCAAAATATAGGGGTCAATTGGCAAAATTTTCAAAGTCAATTATTATCTAAATTGGGGGTAAAACGGTATTTTTATATGACAGGCGATTTTTTTATATTCTTTTAGAAGCAAAATAATTCATTACGTAAAATCGCAAAACATAGGGTCAATTTGCAAAATTGTCAAAGTCAAATATTATCAAAATTGTGGGTAAAGTGGTCTTTTTATATCATAGGCAGTTTTTTTTTTATTTTTAGAAGCAAAATAAATTAATTCGTAAAATCACGGAACATAGGGGTCAATTTGTTTTTAATTTTAATTATTTTGATTTAAAGGTTATAAATGTCTTTTATTAATTGAAGATTATCTCAACTTAAGGGTAAAATGGTCTATTTACAGATCGAGTCAACTCGCCGAGTTACATTTTAGTTACGCGCGCCACATGGCATGATTTCAGGATCGTCCCGCATGTGAGGACGAGTTACCTTGCCCGCACACTAGAAGCCCCGAGGTTTGTAATCGACATGTTTCCAAATTAAATGTCCGACGAGATTCGTTAATGATTAAATCTTGAAGAAAAAAAAAAATACTCCTAACTATTATGGTATATTAAGCGATAATTATCTAAATGTATTCACTATAATGTTTTTTCTAAATATATTATGACAAGATCTATAATGATACACAGAAATTGAGAAATAAAATATTGTGATAGATCAATTGTCAATACATTATCACTAGAGATGCATCACTTATTGTAATAATGAATATAAAATTAATCAGAGAATTGCACTTGTAATATCAAATTATATACCGATTTTTAATTGTGGTATCATAAAAATTGAGGCCGACACATTTGGTATCACTTTTGGTACCAGCGATAAAAATCACCATTAAGTGATGACGTGGCAGTTAAGTCTTATTGCAAAATTGATTTCATTACTTATGTTGACTGACAATTATACCTCTAACTTTTCAGATTGTCAAAATAACTCCACATCTTCAAATTTACTGACAATTTTAGTCCACATTGTTGTCCAATTTCAAAATTGGCTCGAATAAGACACGTACAGACTAATTTAGAGATTTTACTTATTATATTTACATATTTATTTAACTAATATAATTTTATAAATAATATCCCAAATCTTTATATCCCAAAATCAATGGCTATATATTGATTCAGAAATAGAAAAACTTTGTGCTACTCTAATGGGAGAAGATAAGCAAGGCCTAGGTGGGACATCCAAAGATTCAACTTTTCCTTCTAACATTTCAACCACCTTGTCGATCGACGGTCGATCCCTCGGGTCCGTCTGTATGCACCACAAGCCGACAATCGCCAATTTTCTCTTCACATATCGGCATTCATCTTCGTTCAAAATCCCATCAATGCCACCATTTTCAACATTTGTTTCAAGCTCCTTGTAAATATAATTCGGAAAATAAATCTCACTCGAGCGTTCAACTACCAATTTGTTCTTCTTTTTCTTCCCAACCATTTCCAAAACCATCATTCCGTAGCTATAAACATCCGATTTGTGTGAAACTTGTCCAAATGTCCTGTTAAATACTTCCGGAGCAATGTACCCTATTGTACCTATCGCCACCAACATAGACACTTTATTCGATTGATTGGGACACAATTTAGCAAGCCCGAAATCCGCTATTTTCGGGTTCATATCCTTATCTAAAAGAATATTGTGAGGCTTTATGTCAAAATGCAAAATTTGCATGTTGCAACCTCGATGTAAATATTCTAGCCCTCGTGCAATTCCAACTGCAATTTCGAATAACTTTTCAAATCCCAATCGATCTTCTTCTAAGTTATTATATATGTACTTCTCTAAAGAGCCATTAGGCATGAACTCGTAAATGAGAGCTCTTTTCGAACCATCAAAACAATATCCCAGAAGAGAGACGATGTTAACGTGAGAAGTTCTACTAATACTCACAACTTCATTCAAGAAGTCTTCTCCATTTCCTTTCGATTCATCCAATATTTTGACGGCCACAAGACGACCATTGTCTAACTTTCCTCTATACACACTACCATATCCTCCCTTACCTAAATTGATTTTGAAAGAGTTGGTTATCTTCTTGAGTTTTCTGTATTTGTATCTTTTTGGACCAAAATTTTCATAGTTTTTCAAGAAGAGTTCAATGTCCTTTTGGTTTTGAGTTCTGTTATTTTTCCTTATCTTGACAAAAAATAACACGGAAAGCACGGAGGTGACCATCAGGGCAGCCCCCAGACCTGTAGGAAAAATACCCATTCAATGAGAAAAATAAGAAATTAGAAAATAGTCAATTAAATTGTTTCAGAATTTCACCTGATAAAACCTTTACTTTTGATTTACTCCTTCCTGAAATAGAGTAATCAAGAACATAATATAAGTTTAGAAATAGAGAATAAGGAAAAAGATAAAATAGTATATATATTTTCAATGTGTTTGGCTAGAGGTTTCAAACTCTCCTATTTAAAAGCTATGAATGACATGTTCTCTTGGCCTCCCGTTTTGAGGTTGAATCAATTGTAAAATTGATATCAACTTGATAATTTGTTTGTTAATTATTTGTAGTTAGTTGGAGGAGAGTAATTTTTAGAGAGGAAAATTTTATTCAATTGCTTCCTCTTTCTCTTACATTACATTTGAGTAGTGTCATATTTATACTTGTCTATGGAACACTCTAAAATATCTAGTTCTATCCTAGTTTCTAGTGTAATCTATATGTTCTAGATTTATCCTTATTTATCTTAGATACCTAGAATTTATTGATATTATTCTAGATATTTCTATACATGAAATATTTTTATCTTACTTAAACTTTCTAGAACATTCAAGCAAAATATTTCACATTTCTACAAGTTAACTTTGCAAAAAACCCTTTATTAGACTAATAAGTTAATACTTCCATCTTGCATCTCTGATTGCGGGGTGCATATTTACCACGCTTTGATGTCACTCATATTAATCTATTGACAAGTATGGGCCTACACATATATTTGTAGAATGAATCCATCGTATGACACCAAAATATAATAGAAGATCTTTTGCCCTCCTAACGGGCTGGGAAAAATTATCATCATATTCAAGTTATAACCAAAAATTATGATAGAATGATTTATAATCAAATAATTTGTGGGGTACAATTATCATTTTTCCTACAAAATATGTATTTCAGCAAGAAAAAGGTTTTTTTTTTTTCAATAAAGGAATAACATATGTTTTTTACTAATAAAAAAAGAGGAGGCTTTGCAAATTAGGAAAAGCATAGGGGTATTTTTGCATTTCACTCTAAAAATAAAAATGTGAATTTAGACTATACATAGGAGATCTATTATGCTAAACCTGCAAAAAAACTATCATGTGAAATTTTTATTGTGTCAAATTTTCTTGTGTTTTTAAAAATCCTGCAAAAAACACCCAATTTATAAAAAAATAGGCTGTTTTGGATCGACATATTTCAAAGAATAATTTTAAAAATACATCACATGAAGTTGTAGGGACCAACTTGAAGTATTTTAAAAATAGTTTCTTAAAGTATGTAGATTCAAAACGACCTATTTTTGATAAATTGGGCGTTTTTTGCAGGATTTTTAAAAACACAAGAAAGTTTGGCGCAATAATGATAGTTTCTTCACTTCTTGCATATTTAGTATAACACATAGTAGTATTTTGCATTTACCCGGGAAAGTCGCTAATAAATGTTCGTACGAGACATTACCTGCGGCTAATATAAGACTTCTTAGACTTTTTTCTGCACCCAAATTCAATATAAGAAACAATTAGCCTCATTAATTTGATGAATGTGACAAAGTACTCAAAAAAACAGAACACCACAATATATCGTAGCTGCTCTTAACCGTCAAATAAACAATTATAAACACACCACTACAACTACCAAAATTTAATTCGATAACTTATCAAAAAATCTACCAAATGAAAAAGGAATGAAATGCAAAAACACCCCTTGTATTTTATCTAACTAACAAAAAAATCTTTGTATTTTTTTAACTAACAAAAAAACCTTGTGTGCTTCTGTTATTAGCCAAAAAAATCCTTTCAAGCCGAAATGATAATTATACCCCTTCAAATGATACAAAAATATCCCTTTTAACTTAAAAATTATCAATAACTCCCTATTAACTTTAAAAATTACAATAACTCCCTTGTGCACTTAAACAATTAACAAAAACCTTCCCATGATAAAATATAAGAAATAATTAGCCTCATTAATTTGATGAATGTGACAAAGTAGTCAACAAAACAATACAACACAATCGTAGCTGCTCTTAACCGTCAACTAAACGTTAATAAACAACTACCAAAATCTCGATCAACGACAAAAATACATCAAAAACAAAATATAACTCGATAATTTATCAAAAATCGACCAAATGGAAAACCGACTATCGAAAATTCGAACATTTATACTATTTAAATAGACATAAATTTTCCAAACTCTTAGCAAAATACTGATACCTGTTTTGCAATGAAATGAATTCATTTCATCAGTAGTACACTGCCCTCCTCCGTTGTAACATTTAGTACAATTATCAGAAACATTCCACTCTATAAGAAACTCAGCAGTCAAAAGTCGAAACAAGTCACCCGAATCCTGGTCCAAGTTTACCGGCATTTGATACACCGAACATTGTGAAGGGACATCGATTTCGTTTGTACGATAGCCATTCCTCGGATTTCTATAATAAACCGTGTACTATGGATATGTTTCGTTCTCGTAATTATAACGATTGAAGTATTGTTGTATATCTTCATTGTAAGGTTCATTATTGCATTTGAAAAGGGTAATATTGGGAGAGATTAATGTTAATGAAATCGAAGAAGATTTGGGTAGAGACATATTTTGTAATGAAAGTGAATTTTTATTAGACAATTGATCTTTAAGAGAAGGATCAAGAATGACTAACTTATTTGTTGATAACTTTAGATGAATATCATACCAAATTCCTCCGGAATTTAATTGTATTTTTGGAATTGAAGAAGAACAATCAACCATGAATAAACCGCATTCGGGTTGCATACTTGAGAGTGGAAATTCATATTGCATTGATTGTTCTTCATTAATTGTCATATTGCATTGATTGTTCTTCATTAATTGTTAAAACACTAACATGATGAATGTTATTCCAATTAAAGTATATAAATGTAATCCTATTAAATGTTAAACAAGAGTTTAAATAAATAATAATAACAAAAAATCTCTAAATTAAAAAAAAAAATTAAGTAAACCACTAGTCACTGATTTTACCGGTTCAAACTGATTAATTTGAGGACTAATTTTAAAAATAAACCGAACCGAATTGAAAACCGATTAATAATTGAACCGGATCAACCGGCCGATCCAGTCCGATTTTAAAAACACTAGTTGTCAAGGTGCGTACAAAGACTTGATAAGTCATAAGTCAATTAAAGGGAAACCAAACTTGTGTATAAACCTATCAAAATTTAATTTAAATGGTCCTTGAAATTTAATTATAAAAAAAAATGGCCGTACTCAATTTTCCATTTGGTCCAGAAAATACTGAACGATACCAAGAAATCTAAAGCCTAAGATTCAAGTTGACGTGGACCCGGAGGTAATCATGAATAAGGGTGTAATCGAGTCAAGTAATATCGAACGATATACTGTTCATGAATAGGGGTTTTAATAGTCTTGAACAATAGGTCGTTCGACATTACTCAGCTCGATTTTAGGTCAACTTTAATCCTTGGATCTTAGGAACATTTAAACCAAAATGAAAATTGATTAATTATTTTCCTCGACCATTTAATTCTTCTTTTTATAATTAAATTTAATCATGGAAGGAAAACATCAAATGTGGGTTAGTAATTGACTTATGAAGTCTTTGTACGCACCTCTGTCCACACACACTGCATTAATTCTCATTAATAAAAAAACAAAATAGTGTTATAAAACTAAGCTAATTGGAACAACAACTAACTAGAATATACAATGTAAAAGACAAGATAGAGTAGTAAGAGATCGATTCTATGATTGAATAGCAGAAGTGCTGCTGTCATTTCGAAATGTCCGAAAAAACCGCTCTTAATCGGATGTGCTCGCCCAGCGAGAAAGGCCCTCCGGGCAGTCATAAAAAAAAAAGAGCAATTCCCAGTATGGATTGAAAGGGGGCGCATTACGCGACGAAAGGCTTAGAACCATGTTGGGATTGAGTTGAGCCTTTCCTAGAGGCGCAGTGCGCAGGTCTGCGGCCTCTGACCGTCCGTCCCGTCTCATCTTGATTTGGCTATAAAAGTATGAAAAGAAATATACAAAAAAGAATGTTTGTCATTTGTGATTTTATACAATTCTCTGTATAAACACCTTACAACACTCCTATTTATAGGACTAGAAAAGTAACTCAAAAGCCAAAGGTTGCAAGACAATTAGTACTTCATTAATGTTGGTCAATACATAATGTATATATCCTTTCATATGTTGAGTTCAAAGGTTCATCATAAGGTTAATGAACTTCCAAATGCATCCACCTAATATTAGTTTCATAACACTCCCCCTTGGATGCATGTTGCTTATGGAAAATGCCACGTTAAAAACCTCGTCAGAAAAACCCAGTGGAAAAACCTGAACAAAGGAAAAAAGAGTACATATCCATATGGGGCTAATAAGCGTGTAACACTGCCTCATTAAAACATTGCCAAAAAAACCCATTGGAACAAAACCTGAACGAAGGAAAAAGAGTACAATGTGTGGATTATTAATGACACGCTCCCCCGACCTGATGTTGGCGTAAGGTACACATATTGATGCATTCCAATATTATGACCATCAATTTGAATGACATGGTCGGCAATGCTCTAGTGAACAAATCAGCAAAATTATTGCTTGACTGTTTTTATTGAACATCAATATTACCATTTTTTTCTGAAGATCGTTGGTGAAGAAAAACATTGGTAATATGTAATTTGTTCAGTCTCCTTTTATATACCCATTCTTGATTTGAGAAATACAAGTGGCATGATTCTTGGAAATGTTGAATCATAGACCTTAATCATAAGCATAACACACCATATGTGGATTGTAACCTCCGATTAAAACAAGCACATGTCGGTTGTTCCACAAAGATAGCATAATAAATGTTTAATTTCATTTTAATATCTGCATGTAGATGCAAAGTTATCTCTTTAAATGCAATATCCGGCATCATACAATTTGCAGAATACATTAAAGCTCTAATTGCATTTAGATAAGGTACTTCAGGACCTAACAGTTCTTCATTGTCCTCTTGAGGACAAATTTGATATTTATCTATATCTAAAGATCGAACAACCATAAGAGTGCTTAATGGATGAACTTTATCCATATAAGATCTTTTCAGAATTTTCTTTATATGGACAAATATATTCTCTAATAAATGCTCTATCTGCAGGCCGAGACAAAACTTTGTTATTTCGAGATTTTTCTCCCAAACTATTTCATCAAGTAGTTTGCGGTCTCAATGAGCTCTTCAAGAGTCCTCACGAGATTTAAAATCATCAGCACATACCGCCATAATAGAAAACTCATTTCAAAATCCTTCAATGCAAAATACATGGACAAATTGGATTGTGCACGAATCCTTCTTTTACGAGGTATTTATTTAGCTGGTTATATCAGACCAGATCACCCTTACTCATATAAGCATCGTATTTGTTTACTAAAAGATGAGCATGAGACCATTTAATTCCTTTAGGAATTTTAATATAAATATCACTGCCCAATGATCTATCTAATATGCGGTAACTACATCCATAAATACATTTCAAGTCCTTTAGGGACTACAAATCAATTAAATACCGCAACGTAATTGCACCAATCAAGGGGAATATGTTTAATCGTAGTTATTGGTCTCTGTGAGAATTCGTACAAGAAGTTGTGTTTTATATCTCACATTTTCATCATGTTTTCGTAAAATTATATGTTTTTGACATATAAATTTCATGTATTTGGGCGTGAGGACAACTAGTCCAAATATTTTACAATTTAATAGAGATCTTGAATCGGATCTTTCTATAAGGCCAAATTATTTATTTATTTATTTATGTCGACATTAAATTAACCGTTCACGGTTCAGGATCCTGATTTATAAGTTTTATTTAGTTCGACCCGAACAAGCAAAACTATTATTTTGCTTTCTATCCCAGTTTTATTTCTATTTCATGTGCCTCTTAATGGGCATCTCGTGATCTAGACTGATCAGTCATTTTTATTTTATAGCGCTTTATTTTGAAACAGATTCCTCCTCATAAGGGAATTTCTTTCAGAAGTTTTTTTTTTTTGCACCAATAGTAATTTCACGCTTTAATTGTGTATATAGTATGCTAGCATATTGTCCTTCAAGGACTTCAATTCATGTTGGTGCAATTTTCAATTCTTGCTCATACTATTTGTGCGTGGGCCAAGCTGAGACAAGTAATGTACATTTATGTACTCATGTCAAAATAATTTCACGCCGTTCTACATGCAATGACATAAAGTAAAAAAAATTATCATGATATTTTGATTTAACCATATCATCTCGTCAGACGTTTAAGATATATGGTTATAGCTTCGTCAGGCGTTTAAAATATTTGATCACAGTCGGGAAATAAAAACTAACCGACACGTCTTTGTAGACCCATATATGTTCATTTTTGTGAAAAAATCAGAACATAAATCGCACAATCATAAATTTTAATTGAGAATTATTAAGCTTCCAGCCTGACACAAGTTGCAACGTTGTCCTTAATCTTATACTTGAGCAAGAATCTCAGCAAAAGCGATACGTGTTGACAATAGGCATATTTAAACCCAAAAAAAAACTTTTACAGGACCATGGAATTACATAATGGTCCACAAAGTGGATCTGTAAGTCCACATACATCCCATTAAAATTATCATAAAAAGGTTTGGGATTCACGACCAACCTTCACAGTAGATGATCTTATAATTTACTTTCTTTGTGAGCAATCAACACACACATACTCATGAGGTAAATAATTATATGGTTCTTTAAAAGATGCCCGTAATAATTCGGCGCATTTGTAATTTTTTCTGGATGACTAAGTTTATCATGTCACTTCATAATATTATGGATCATTGAATTTCTGGTTCAACTTAGATTTCTGATCCAACATTGCTTATGATCGTAAATTTCATTTTGATGAGAAAACTGGGATTTTTTTCAACAAAATTTTTTTGGCATGAAATATTGGATGTAGTATAAGTATCATATTTCCCTCGTATATATAATTTTCATATGATATTCATCAATACGTTCTTCAAGACGTATTTCTTTGAATTCAACAAATCCATTTTGGATTTTATAGAGCACAAGCCTCTTTTACAAAAATATTTGCTCAACAAGATAATTTATATTTGCTCTTCTGGAGCCTTTATAGTATACCTCAATATGTATTAACTTTTGCTTTTGCTAAGTTCAAGTTAGATAATATTTTCAATCTCGAAGAATTGTGTGTGTCGACCTAATAAATATTTCCACCATTCATTTTTACAATGCTCACATAATTGTTCATGCATCTTCAAGATGTTCACATAATTTGTGCATAAGTTGGCATACGAATCGATTTTCCAATAGAACATGGTACACTCAAGTTATCACTGTGTACTAGATCCTTATTATTTATTAGTGATGCCCGATATAGCTTATCACATTTTGACCTGGATGTCCCAGCCGGTCGTGCCATAGAAAAATACATACTCGAGTCAATTGGATTCGAGCTATCTACAAGGTATGCCTCGAGCACTCATATTGTGGTATTGCACAAATTAGAGGTAATGCATAAATACTATATTCTCTTTTCCTCAGTGGTTTCAATGTGGTAACTATTGGCTCGAATATCTTTAAAACTCAACAACGTTCCCCTTGAACGTGGAGCATACATAGCCTCTTTAATGGCTAAAACCGTGCCATTTGACAACACAAGGTGGGCATTACCAAAGCCATCTATCAAATCATATGTGACATATATTGTTGTCATAGAGGTCTTAATAGACATTATATTAACGATCTATCCCTTAGGATAGTGTGCGTAATTGAATTATTAGCCAGACATTATTCCCCATATGTCATGCCTAGGAACCAAATATATTCCAATTTAAACATTTACTTGAAAAAGTAAATCGACCTAATACCACTAAATACCATAATAATCGGATTAAAATAAAACCACCCAAAATGTTGTCCAAAATAAACCAAACATAGTTCAAATATATAAATGTGGTTCTGCAAACATCAAAGTATTCCACCTATTTGTCGCTTCTGGCAACAAGAATAGTCTTTTGATGATCAAAACGATTAACCAGGACATCCCAATGTTTCTGGAAATTGATGAGTAGTCCAACCTAAGGACCTCATCCAAGTGTCTCTTGATCAGAACCGTAACCTCAGCATTTTGGGACATTAGTTAGCAAATTGTCCCCAACAATTGTAACGCTCAGTTTCTTACGGGCATATAGTCTCCATAAGTAATTTGAACCCCTTTGGTTTCATTTATAATGAATTATATGGTTTTAATTCCAGGGAACTCCAACCCCAATATTCATGAACCCCAAGTGCACTCACATTCATTTATCATGCAATCATATATAATCATTCACCACATGCATAAGGTAAAACATAAAGGCGAATTTCCTTACAATTTGAAAACTTATGCCCCAAAAATAAGATAGATAAATAAATGAAACGGCCAAAATTAAATTACAAATTACAACTCGGGAATTTAAATTTCATAGGATCAAACATAGTTGTGAAATTTATACCAGTAACTCACATTTAAGGTAAACACATATTTTTCAAATCAATGTAATCAATTAAAGTGATCTATAAATTGACATACGTTAAATCCAAACATAAAGATGAATTGCCTTATGTACCAAATGAAGATAAAAGAATTTCTAGCAGTAACTAAATTATTCATGAGGAACAATAATCATGTAGTACATAATAAAGATAAAACCGTTTTGAAGTTTCGAGATTCAATTCCTTAAAACACGTATGACATAAAGAATAACACAAAAATCAATCTGCTAAAATAATCCAAGATACTGTCGGCCTCAATTCACTGAATGTTGGATGAAGATGAAGATGAAGGCACTGAAGAAAGTTTGATAAGGGAGGTTTTGATGCATTCCAAAACTTCGTAAAATTGGCTAAGTATGGAGTAACTTAGCTGATAGACTTATCAAGGAATTTTGACTAAGTAAAGAAGACATCAGAAGAGTCAAAGTTTCAAGGTCCAAGACTTCTGATCTGCTGAAGCAAAATTATCAGATTAGTGAAGATCAGCCGACTCAAATCAGATTTGTTCAAGTTTGAGATCAGCCGAGTTCACCATCAGACGTATACTTTCGTCAGCCAAGTGAAGAAGATCATGAAGTGTTCCCAACGGTAATAAATGCCCCTTGGTGTAATAAATGCTGAAGTACGAGGATATTTAAGACAAATGATTGAAGAAAAGCTTCGCATCAGCCGAGTGCATTTAATGCTGCATTTAATGCTGCCTGCAGAATAGTACTGTTTACAGTACGGACAGACTGCAAAAGAGCCGTTCGCGGATTTTAAGGACCAGTACTCGAGGAATTTGAATCCTGTCTCTCTTCAACGGACATTTTTCAATCCTCAAGTATAAATAGCTGCAAGAGACGAAGAAGAAACAAGCAACACACTTTCTGAGAGAAATTTCCGAAGCAAAATTCTTTAAGTCTCAAGAACAGCTCACTCATCAGCTGAGTCATTTGTTGACGAAAGCAGAGTTGAAGAATCAAGAAAAATACATCTTCTGAGTGATTTTGTAAACAAGAGTGTTGTGCGGAGTTGTGATCCATCTTTGTGAGTGATCAAACTTCAGAGGATAGGTTTTCTGTGTGATCTCCTATTGCGAACTTGTGGTCGTTTCATTTGTTGTTCGACGCAAGCAGAGTATACTGTAAACTTTGTGATTATAGTATAACCCAAGATCTGAGTGACTTGGAAAAGTGGACTAAAGGATATTTAAATCCATATAACCACTATAAAAATTACTTGTGTTTTTACATTGTTTCAAAACTGCATATCTTCTGTTTGCATAAAAACACATTAAGTTAACTGTTTGAAAAGAAGTTAAAAGGAGTTTATAAAACTGGGGAAACATTTTTCAAACTGCTAAGAATACTTGTGAAAAACACCTTGAAAATCCGCTGCAAATACTCTAAGTATTAAAACTGATTTCTTTAAAATCAACTAAGTAACTATCAGACGAGTGGTCAACAAGACTGTTCAAAGATTTGTTCGCGAACAGATTTGTAACTTACTAATCTGATCAGCTTAGTCTGTTCAGTTAGAGTAAAGTTTTAAAGTTAAATTTAAAAGAAAATTTTAAAGAGGTTTATTCACCCCCCCTCTAAACCTCTTCTGACCACTTGGGACCAACAAGTGGTATCAGAGCGGGTGGTTCATTAGAATCAGCTGCCTGATCAACGAGCTTGATCCGAGTGTTTTTAAAAGGTTTTCAAAACTTTTCAAAAGAGCATTTTTTTTGAAAAACAAAAAGCTTTTGAAAAATGGATTGTATCAGCCATGTTCCCCACATTGCTGGTATGTCCTTTGAGGACTGGAAAATCAGAATGGAGATTTTCCTTGCTGCCTATAATGACAACATGCATACATGTATCATTAAAGGTCCATTCAAATTCACCAAGACCATCATCGTAGATGAAGCTCAAATAGTGGTGGAAAAAGACTTAACAGAAATGACAGCAGAAGAAATAAAGCTGTTCAACCTGGACAAAGTCGGAAGATTCATCATGACCAAAGCCCTGGATAATGATCGGTTTGACAAAGTCAAGCATTGCAAAACTGCAAAGGAGATGTGGGATAAGGTTCGTGACATGAGTGAAGGCAATGATGCTATTAAAGAGCATCAGCTCAGTGTTGCCTTGGAGAAGCTGGACAACTTCAAGATGAAGTCTGGAGAAACCATTGATCAGATGGACACCAGATTCACCAGAACTCTGAATGAAGTTTTGAAGCTGGGAAAGACTTTCACTGACAAAGAGATTTCTGTCAGAGTACTGAAGGCTCTACCTCCCAAGTTCAACATGAAGGTGACAGCAATGGAAGAATCAAGAGATCTGGGCAAGATTTCTCTAACAGAGCTGTTCTCCGCACTCAAGGCTTATGAGTATAAACTGCCAAGGATGGGAATTGAAGAAACCTCAACTTCAGGACCCACAGCTGCACTTGTTGCTGCTGAAAACACCAGAAGACCAGCACAGAAAAGCAAAGAAGTGGACTCATCTGATGAAGCCACTCTACTCAACAAAAAGGAGTACACTGCTGGAGACGTAGCATTATTGATGAACAACTTCAAGAAGTTCTATAAGAGAAAGATGAAAAACAAATACAATCATGCTGCTTCTACTTCTAAACCTAATTTTTCTTCTCAGGATAAAGAGGATTATAAATCAAAACTGATGTGTTACAACTGCAGGAAATTGGGACACTTCATAAGAGACTGCCCATATCCAAAAGCAGAGAAGTACACTGAGGAAGAGAAGAAAATGAGAAAAGAAAGAAAGCATCAGAGAGGCAAGGCAATGATGGCTGAAGCAGAAAAGCCAGCTGCTATCTACTCATCTGATTCAGACTCAGACTCGTCTGATGAAGAATCGTCTGATGAAGAAAAACCTGCTCTACTGTGCCTGATGGCAAAGGAATCTGATGACTCTGAGGATGAGGTAACTCCCCAAGAAAATGAACTGTTTAATTCTCTAGAGCAAATGATGTTGAATAATACTACTATTGCTGGAGAGTTTGTTAAGCTTAAGGAAGAGATGAACTTGCTAAAATAGCAAAATAGTTCACTGAAACTTTTAGCTGAAAAGCCAAAAGAATCAGCTGAATATAAACAGCTTGAGCAAGAGCATGAATCTCTGAAAGCTGAATGTGAGGTATATAAAGGAAAAATCATGGAACTTGAGAAAATCATTGAGTCTCATGATAAGTCAACTGTTGCATCCATGCATACACCTAAGAAACAGGAGACATCTTTAGAAAAGGATAAACTAGAGTTGAACCATACTGAAAAATTCATATCAGCTGACAATAGTAAGGTCATTCTGTATGTTCAAACTTCTAAACCTACCTCATCTGAGAAAGTGGTAAAGGAGAAGAAATCTCCTAAGGCTAAAAAGAGCAAAGAGCCTAGTGTAGGAAATCAGACTAGTAAGACCAAACAGCAGAGTCCTAAGAAGTCTGCTGATAAAGCTAAAGTCAATCAGACTAGTGGTAAAACTAAGTCAAAATCAAATGAGCAAGCATCTAGTAAACCAAAGAAGCATAAGAACAAGAAAAATCAAAATGCTTGGTATGGAAATGAGTCATATTATGTGCAACCTGCTGCATATCATCCTATGTATCATGCACCTCAGTTTCCTAGTTACTATGCACCTTACCCTGCTCATCCAATGCATGCATATCCTGCATATCATGCACCTTACCCTGCTTATGAACATTATTCATATCATACTGATCATCAACATGACTTATCTGATAACTATGATAAAAGTGAAACTGTTCATGCTCCTAAAACTCAGAAACCTAAGAAGCCTAAGACTTCAACATCTTGGGTTGTCAAGGGTGGAACTAATCCTTCAGGACCCTCTCAATAAGGGTACCTAAAACAATTTTATTTTTGTTTTGTTGGTTAGGATTAGGAGTAGGAGTAAAGTAGAGAAGATTTGGTACTTGGACAGTGGATGTTCAAGGCACATGTGTGGAAACATACATGAGTTGACTGATGCAGTTGCTGTGGATGGTCCAAAAGTCACTTTTGGAGACAGCAAAGAAGGCAAGATTAAAGCTAAAGGAAGATTAATCAAGGGAAACATAGAGATATCTGACGTCTCCTATGTTAAAGGCCTAAAATATAATCTGCTGAGCATAAGTCAATTTTGTGACAAGGGATATTCAGTCATCTTCTCAACAGATAAGTGCTACGTTGAACAGATTGGTACAAAGAAGGTAATTTTATCTGGAAGACGACAAGGAAATATCTATATAGTCGACTGGAATTCTGTTGACAAGAATTCAAGTGTTTGTTTGGTGGCATCTGCACCAAGTGAAGTCAGTTGGCTATGGCACAAGAGGATGAATCATTTAAACTTCAAGACCATAAACAGATTAATCAAGAATGATTTGGTAGAAGGGATTCCAAAAGCAGTCATGAGCAAAGACAAGCTCTGTGACGCCTGTCAGAAGGGTAAACAAATCAAGTCATCATTCAAAGAAAAGAAGCACCAATCCTCTGGGAGAATATTGGAGCTGTTGCATATGGACTTATTTGGACCCATTGATCCAGTCAGCAATGGTGGAAAGAAATACTGCCTAGCTGTTGTGGATGATTATTCAAGATATACTTGGGTGATTTTCATGAAGAAGAAAAGTGAAACCAAGGAACATCTTACAAATCTGATGGAACTGATCCAGAATGAGAAGAGTATCAAGATATTGAAGATCAGATCAGATAGAGGGACAGAGTTTACAAACTCTACTGTTGAAGAGTATTGTAATATCAAAGGAATACATCATGAATATTCTGCTGCCAGAACCCCTCAACAGAATGGTGTTGCTGAAAGGAGAAACAGAACACTAAAAGAAGCTGTCAGAACCATGATAGCTGAAGCTAAGCTGCCACAAAGATTTTGGGCAGAAGCAACAAATACAGCATGCTTTACCCAAAACAGATGTATGATCAACAAAAATCAGAACAAGACTCCATATGAAGTTTGGAACAACAGAAAACCAAACATTCATTACTTTAAGATTTTTGGTTGTAAATGTTTTGTATTGAATAATGGGAAAAATCACCTTACTGCATTTGCAGAAAAGGCTGATGAAGCTGTTTTTGTAGGATATTCTACTGTTAGTAAAGCGTATAGAGTGTTTAACAAAAGAACATTACTAATAGAAGAATCTATCCATGTAGTATTTGATGAGCCAAGTCAATCCTCTGAAAAGAATCAAAGTGTAAATCAAGATCTGTCTGCTGATTTACAGAAGTTAGACGTTGGAAGAAATGAAGAATATGTTCCCATCATACTACCTAATCTAAGTTCAGCTGCTAACTCAAGTGCTGTTCATAATCACAGTGCTGATTGTCTAACAGACGAGTTGCAAACAGCTGACAGACCAGAGACTGTTCAACAGACGGCAAATGTTCAACAGACTACTACTGGAACTCCAACAGTAGTGTTGCAAGATCATAACAGAGGACAACATCCTGATTTGCAACCTGATCTCAGATGGCTCAAGAATCACCCTCCTGAATTAGTTATTGGTGATCCTTTAGATAGAGTGAAAACAAGAAGAGCTGCTGCACAAGATGCTATGTTTGTCACATTTCTATCTCAAATAGAGCCCAAGCAAATTGAAGAAGCTCTCAATGATTCCTTCTGGATAGAAGCTATGCAAGAAGAGTTGAATCAATTTGAAAGGAATGAAGTCTGGTACTTAGTTCCTAGACCAAGTCATCAAAGAGTAATTGGCACTAAGTGGGTATTCAGAAATAAAATGAATGAAGATGGTGTTGTCACCAGAAACAAAGCAAGACTAGTGGCCAAGGGTTATTGTCAAGAAGAAGGAATTGACTTTGATGAAACTTTTGCACCAGTAGCAAGACTTGAAGCAATCAGACTGTTTCTTGCCTATGCTGCTTACAAGAACTTCACTGTCTATCAGATGGATGTGAAGTCTGCTTTTCTCAATGGAGAATTGCAAGAAGAAGTGTATGTTGAACAACCTCCAGGATTTGAAGTCTATCAAGAAGAGGACAAAGTATATCGTCTGAAGAAAGCCCTTTATGGACTGAAACAAGCTCCAAGAGCATGGTATGATACCCTATCTGATTTTCTTTTAATTAAAGGATTTCGTAAAGGTAAGGTAGATAAAACCTTGTTCACAATTGAATGGGAAAATCATATATTACTTGTGCAAATATATGTGGACGATATTATTTTTGGTTCAACTAACCAACAGATGTGTGATAAGTTCTCCAAGCTGATGCAGAATAAGTTTGAAATGAGCATGATGGGTGAACTTAACTATTTTCTTGGATTGCAAGTTAGACAGTTGCCTGATGGAATATTCATCAGCCAAGCAAAGTACACAAGAGATCTGTTCAAGAAATTTGGTATGGAAACTAGCTCAACAGCTACCATTCCTATGTCTACAAGTCTTCGTTTGGATAAAGATGAAGATGGCAAATCAGTAGACATAACCAAATACAGAGGCATTATTGGTTCATTGTTGTATCTAACAGCAAGTAGACCTGACATAATGTACTCAGTTGGAGTCTGTGCAAGATTTCAATCAAACCCCAAAGAATCTCATCTTTTAGCTGCCAAGAGGATATTGAAGTATGTTAAAGGCACTCAAGAATTGGGATTATGGTATCCTAGAGAATCTGGATTTGAACTAGTTGGCTATTCAGATTCAGATCTTGCTGGCTGCAAGATTGACAGAAAGAGCACAACAGGTGCCTGTCAGTTCTTGGGCAGTCGTCTGATCTCATGGATGAGTAAGAAGCAAACCTCAGTTTCTATATCTACTGCTGAAGCTGAATATATAGCTGCTGGAGCTTGCTGTGCACAGATACTTTGGTTGAAGCATCAACTAGAAGACTACAACATCAAGATCAGTGGAATTCCAATCTACTGTGACAATACAAGTGCAATTTCACTTACTCAGAACACTACAAGTCATTCAAGGACTAAGCATATTGAGATCAAGCATCATTTCATTAGAGATCATGTGGAAAAAGGCAATGTAATGATTGAGTATGTTCATACTGATAATCAAATTGCTGATATTTTCACTAAACCTTTAAGTGAAGTAAGGTTTTCAACTTTAAGAGCTGAGCTAGGACTACTTAATTTGGAAGCATAAGCTGAGGGGGAACTCATCAGAAGACTGGAGTTCAACAGCTTAGTAATTCGTCATTATCTTCAAGGATTAACTCTCAACAGACTAGTTAACTCATGAATTCTTAAACTCAGGGGGAACGTGTAAGACTAGCGGTACTTCTGAATTAAAGATGAAATTTGTTAATGTCAGTTAGTTGAAGTTATGTTTTCATCAGAAGACTCAACTATCGAAGATTCAAGTTATATTATCTAGCTGGATTGACAAACAGCTGAGGAAGGTTATCAGCTATTGGCATTCTCTGATAACAGCATTGTCATCAGGACAGTAGTCCATCAGATAAGTGTTTATTATACTCATCTGATTACTTAAATAAAAGCGAACTATTTAAAAACGTTTTATCCAAAATACGCTTTTACAAGTAAACTGTCGGGCGGCACATTTTCCCGCTCCTCATTAAAATATCTTTTGAATTTGAAAGGTCGTAACTGACGCCGCACGATCAGCACTGACAGAAAAACGGATCTAACGGTTGGCAGATATCACGGAAACCGAAAAACCCCAACTCTATAAATCCTCATCTGATCAGTCGAGTAGCTCTTTACGCACCCTAAACTTTCAAAAGTACTTGTGAGAAATTTCTGCAAATTCTCTGCATACTCTCCTTCGTTTTTCTAACCTTCAACAGATTTACAATGGCCGCCGAAGGTATGTTTCTCGTCTATGATTCCTACTACCAATCTGGTACGAATCTGATGAAAGAACTGCTCGAAAAGTTCAAAGCTGCTTCGCTGGTAAACTTCATGGAATACCACGAAGGAATTATCTGGACTGACCAAGTGATGGAGTACTACAACTCTGCGAAAGCTGACTACAACAAACTGGAGATTAAGGCTTCAGTGGGAGGCAAATCTATCACTATCACTCCTGCTGTTCTTCACGAGACGTTTGGGCTTCCTAACAGAGGACGACATGACGTCACTGTACTGACAGAGGACAAGCACCAACAGTTCTGGGCGATCTGCGCCAAAGAGGGAGAAACTTTATCTGGAAATATTAGGAAGAAGCAACTGAAGGATGAATATCAGCGAATGGCTGATATGGTGTGCAAGCTGGTTGAGAACTGCACATTCTCACTAGATGCTGTTACCATGAAGAGGTTCAGCATCATGGCTGCCATATACTATGGAATGGATATCAACTGGTCCATCATAGTATGGTACATATTAGCTGACTTTCTTGATGATAAGAAAGGAAAAGGTCCCACTACCAACCACAGGATCACACTCAGCTATCTGCTGTCAAAGCTGGGCTGTGATATGAAGAATGGAAAGGAAATTCACAAATCTAAGGCATTGTCCAAATACATGCCTGTTCAAAAGAGGAAGGCTGGTGAGCCTGAGGAAGCTGATGTTGAGGAACCAAAGGAGGTTCCTGCCAAAAGGCAAAAGAGATTAGTCAAAACAGCAAGTTTGGCTGCTGAGACTAAAAGGAAGAGGGCTGCTGATGAGCCCAAGAAGAAAGAATCTAAGCAGATGGAGAGAGTGACTTCTGCTGAAGCCACTAAGATTGTTGAGAACATTATTGCTGATGTAAGGACTGGATCCCCTGCATCACCATCAAGAACTCCATCAGCAGAGAGGCCTGCTGAGGATATTTCTCAAAGGACAAGAAGTCAACTGAGAAGTACAGCTGCTACCACTTACCGTGAAGGTAGAACAAAGAAGTCTGCTAGAAAGCAGATGACATTCATTGAAAAACCTACTGATCTGGAAAATGTAGCTAGGGAGGATCCTGAAGCTACTCAAAGGCCTATTGAAACAGTTGAGACTGTTGAGACTGATAAAGCTGATGAGCAACAGCCAAGTCAAGTCACTTCAACAGCTGAGATTGCTCAACCTCAAGAAGATCCAGATGTTCAAATCATCCATCCTATAGCTGCTGCTCCCATATCATCTGCTGGACCAGCCCCTGCTGATAAAGGAAAAAGAAAAATAGTGCTAAGGAGAAAGAAAGTCTCCAAAGCTGATAAGAAAGCAAGGGAAGAAGCTGAACAGAGGAAGCAGGATGAGCTTGAAGAGAAGAAAGCACTTGAGCTAAGCAAAGCTCAAGAAGCAAAGGATGAAGCCAGAAGACGCATGTCTGCAGCAGAAAGAAAAGCTGCTGAGGATGCTGAAATGGCTGCGGTGATTGAACTGAGCAAGGTTGATGCCTATGGACCTGTCCATGGAGGTGGCATCAAGATTGGTGAAGAGCAGACTGAAGAAGACAAAAAGAAGATACTACTGCCTGCTCCCAAAGCCAAGTCCAAAGACAAGTTTGAAGTCAGAAAAGCTTTTGAGATAGTCTATGCTGATAAGGAATTGTTCAAGAAATTTGAGAAGTCATTAGCATACTATGATCAGAAGTTGATGCTGAAGACTCTGTTCAACCAAGAAAAGCCAAGATATATCAGTTGGAGGGACAACAGGCTGAACAAGTCAATTACTGAACTTCAAGATATGAAGGAGTTAGCTGATGAAGAACGATGGGTTCTAAGTTGGCTGAAGACAAACTCCATCCAAAAGGCTCTTGATCCAAGCTATGTGAGAGATATCATGCATAGCTATGCAAAAGGCTTTGCATTGGAGGAAGCCAAGAAAATCAAGAGCACCTTGCCTGAAAAGAAGAAGAAGTCTGAAGATGCTGAGGAAAGAGCAATTAAGTTTGCTGTTATGGCTGCCCTGAAGAGATGGGCTAAAAAGTCAAAATATCAGCAAGGCTGTTCAAGTGATTTGCCACTACTGCCTAGTGTCCAGCAAATCATTTTTGGCAAGGAAGTGCAACCGTTCTATGAAGTGCCAAAGGGGAATAATGCTTTTACTAACCCCTGGATCATTGTGAGGCAAATCAGACAAACCACTTGCTTCAATGATGATGGCACTATCACCAACTTAGTCTATGATGATGTTACTGATGAGCCTAAAACTGCGGACAAGCCTGATGTCAAGTCTGCTGATCAGACTGAAGACAAGCCTGCTGATCAAACAGCTGACAAGCCTGCTGATCAAATTGCTGATAAGTCTGCTGATCAGACTGAAGACAAGTCTGCTGAAAAGGCTGCTGATGACTCCCTGGCCATTGAGTGGAAGGCTACGGACTCTGGAAATCATCAAGACGAAAAGATGGAAGATATTCCTGTCCACCAGGAAATTGATGAAAGGGATGTAGCTGCTGCTTCTGCTTCATCAGGTGATAAGCACTCATCACTGATGGAAGCAATCCAGATGCTGATGGAAAATCAACTTAAGGAACTGGAAGACAAGCACAAGCAACATCTATTAAAGGTTAAGGAGGAGCTGAAAGCAGAGTTGGCAGAAACCAACAGACTTCAGCTGGAAACTGTTCAAGGATCAACAGAAGAGATCATCAAAAAGGAGATCAACAGTATTCCAATTCCTCAAGACAACTCATTGCAGTTGATACACAGCTTAAGAGAACTGAACCAGAACGTGGAAGATGTGAAGGGTGATGTGAATCATCTTCACACTGCTTTAAAATCAGCTGAGCACAAGATTGCTGACTTAACTGCAACTTTCATTAAAGTCAGTCATGAAGAGAAGGAAATCAATCTGGGGATGTTGCAAGAAGTTGCAAAGGCTGCACAGGAAGTTCAAAATGAAATTGCAACTATCAACCTCAACATTGACTACTTCAATGATAAGACTGATGTCATCAGCACTGACCTTCATCATCTGACAGCTAGTCATGACGTGGTGAATCAGAATCTAAAGGCTTTGTGTGCTGGAGTGAAGATTCCAACAGTTGCTCTCAACCCTACTGTTGAACCTTCTAATGTCATCAGAGTTGATGATGACAAAAAGGGGGAAGATAAAAGGGAAGAACCAGCTAAGGAAACTGCTGCTGAAGAACCAGCAAAAGAATCTGCTGCTGAAGAATCAACTAAGGAAGAAACTGCTGCTGCAACCATTCAAGCCAAGGAAACTGAAGACACTGCTGACAAGGCTGAAGTACTTGAAAAGGTAGAAGAAGAAGATACCAAGTACAAAAACACTGAATCTGCCAGGAAAGCCATGGAAGCTTTGAAAGCTCTACAAGAACAAGAACTTAAGGAGAAGATGGAAGCTGCCAAAGCAATTCTGGAAGAAGAAGTTGATGATGAAGAAGATGATGAAGAATCATCATATGAATATGAAGAAGTGCTCGAATCTGATGAAGAAGCTGATAGTTAGAAATTGAAAAATCAATTGTAATCAGTTTACTTTTTCAGAAATCTCATCTGATGAATTTGTACATGTAATTCACTTTCTATATCAATAAAATGTTCAAGTTCAATCCAATAAACTTTTTCTATCTCAGAAAATTTTGAGGATTACAATCTTTAGTTTAGGTATTCAACAGGTACTAAGCTGAAGTTTTGTCATCATCAAAAAGGGGGAAAATGTTGGATGAAGATGAAGATGAAGGCACTGAAGAAAGTTTGATAAGGGAGGTTTTGATGCATTCCAAAACTTCGTAAAATTGGCTAAGTATGGAGTAACTTAGCTGATAGACTTATCAAGGAATTTTGACTAAGTAAAGAAGACATCAGAAGAGTCAAAGTTTCAAGGTCCAAGACTTCTGATCTGCTGAAGCAAAATTATCAGATTAGTGAAGATCAGCCGACTCAAATCAGATTTGTTCAAGTTTGAGATCAGCCGAGTTCACCATCAGACGTATACTTTCGTCAGCCAAGTGAAGAAGATCATGAAGTGTTCCCAACGGTAATAAATGCCCCTTGGTGTAATAAATGCTGAAGTACGAGGATATTTAAGACAAATGATTGAAGAAAAGCTTCGCATCAGCCGAGTGCATTTAATGCTGCATTTAATGCTGCCTGCAGAATAGTACTGTTTACAGTACGGACAGACTGCAAAAGAGCCGTTCGCGGATTTTAAGGACCAGTACTCGAGGAATTTGAATCCTGTCTCTCTTCAACGGACATTTTTCAATCCTCAAGTATAAATAGCTGCAAGAGACGAAGAAGAAACAAGCAACACACTTTCTGAGAGAAATTTCCGAAGCAAAATTCTTTAAGTCTCAAGAACAGCTCACTCATCAGCTGAGTCATTTGTTGACGAAAGCAGAGTTGAAGAATCAAGAAAAATACATCTTCTGAGTGATTTTGTAAACAAGAGTGTTGTGCGGAGTTGTGATCCATCTTTGTGAGTGATCAAACTTCAGAGGATAGGTTTTCTGTGTGATCTCCTATTGCGAAATTGTGGTCGTTTCATTTGTTGTTCGACGCAAGCAGAGTATACTGTAAACTTTGTGATTATAGTATAACCCAAGATCTGAGTGACTTGGAAGAGTGGACTAAAGGATATTTAAATCCATATAACCACTATAAAAATTACTTGTGTTTTTACATTGTTTCAAAACTGCATATCTTCTGTTTGCATAAAAACACATTAAGTTAACTGTTTGAAAAGAAGTTAAAAGGAGTTTATAAAACTGGGGAAACATTTTTCAAACTGCTAAGAATACTTGTGAAAAACACCTTGAAAATCCGCTGCAAATACTCTAAGTATTAAAACTGATTTCTTTAAAATCAGCTAAGTAACTATCAGACGAGTGGTCAACAAGACTGTTCAAAGATTTGTTCGCGAACAGATTTGTAACTTACTAATCTGATCAGCTTAGTCTGTTCAGTTAGAGTAAAGTTTTAAAGTTAAATTTAAAAGAAAATTTTAAAGAGGTTTATTCACCCCCCCCCCCTCTAAACCTCTTCTGACCACTTGGGACCAACACTGAACTTTATAAAATTTAATCAAATTCTCATGTCATGTGTTTTGGGAAATGAACTGAAGTAATAGTATTCTCAAATATCAAACGAAAACGAGTAAACCATCAATTTCAATAGACCGAAATAGCTATTATAGAACTAATTGCTTTGTTGCCAAAAAGAGATTAATTGTAAAGACATTCTTTAAATGGAATTGTTGTCATGATTCAAGGATAGACATATATTATTAATATATAGATGCATTAATTTATTCATAGTTTCATAGGATAATCAGTATCATGCCTAAACAAGAAACTGAAGTCCTAAACGTGGATGAAATTCAACCATCTACACAGTTTGAAATTTCGGAATCCCGAAACAATTTTAGAAGTCAAGTAATAGATGGTGGGTTTATATATAATAATCATTTTACTACTAGATATCTTATGTGACTGATGATCACAAGCATTATGTAAAACAAACCAAAACTCTTGTTTACATGAATCGCTAGCATACACTTAGGGGTGGCAATATGGATCAGATCCATGGATCTGATCCAGATCCGATCCAAATCCGAAGGATCCGATCCATAAGGATCCATTAAATTTTCACTCGGATCGGATTTGGATCGGATCTCATAAAATCTGGATTCATATTGGATCAACACATACTAGTAATGGATTGTGATGGATCCATGAATGGATCCTCTGGATCCATGAGTGGATCCACTAATGGATCCATCGGATTCGAAAATTTATGAAAATATATATGTACTTATTTTTTAAAATTGCAATTTTAACCCCAAATTTTTGAAGACCCCAAAAATTTAAAAAATTCAAATTTCCAATCCGGATTCTGATTTTCAGGAATAAAATTTGCATTTTTGGTCCCTCAATTTTTGTATATTGCAATTTTGACCCTAAATTTCCGAAAAATCAAGAATTGCAATTCAGTCCAGTATTTTAAGAAAATTGAAAATTTCAATTTAGCCCCTGATTTCAGAAATTCAAATTTGCACTTTTGGTCCCTCAATTTTCAAAAATTGCAATTTGACCCTAAATTTTTGAAAAATCTAGAATTACGATTCAGTTTATTTTCGAAGATTAAAATTTTCATTTCGGCCCCTGATTTTCAGAAATTCAAAATTTCACTTTTGGTCCCTCAATTTTCAAAAATTGCAATTTGACCAAAAAATTTTGAAAAATCTAGAATTACGATTCAGTTTATTTTCGAAGATTAAAATTTTCATTTCGGCCCCTGATTTTCAGAAATTCAAAATTTCACTTTTGGTCCCTCAATTTTCAAAAATTGCAATTTGACCCAAAATTTTCGAAAAACCCAGAGTTTCAATTCAGTTTATTTTCGAAGATTAAAATTTTCATTTCGGCCCCTGATTTTCAGAAATCCAAAATTTCACTTTTGGTCCCTTAATTTTCAAAAATTGCAATTTGACCCCAGATTTTTGAAAAACCCAGAGTTTCAATTCAGTCCAAAATTCTCATAAAATTAAGATTTTCAATTTGGCCCAATTTTCTGAAATCCGAATTTGCACTTTTGGTCCCTCAATTTTAAAAAATTATAATTTTGCCCCAAATCAATTTATGTGATTTTATCCCGATATCAACAACAAAAATTAACTCATAGAGCAAATTATAAGGCATGATTGAGAATTTCAAATAACACAAATGTGAAAATTTAGGGTCAAATTGCAATTTTTGAAAATTGAGGGACCAAAAGTGAAAATTTGAATTTCTGAAAATCAGGGGCTGAAATGAAAAATTTTAATCTTCGAAAATAAACTGAATCATAATTCTAGATTTTTTAAAAAATTTGGGTCAAATTGCAATTTTTGAAAATTGAGGGACCAAAAGTGAAATTTTGAATTTCTGAAAATCAGGGGCCGAAATGAAAATTTTTAATCTTCGAAAATAAACTGAATCATAATTCTCGATTTTTCAAAAAAATTGGGTCAAATTGCAATTTTTGAAAATTGAGGGACCAAAAGTGTAATTTTGAATTTCTGAAAATCAGGGGCCGAAATGAAAATTTTTAATCTTCGAAAATAAACTGAATCATAATTCTAGATTTCTCAAAAAATTTGGGTCAAATTGCAATTTTTGAAAATTGAGGGACCAAAAGTGAAATTTTGAATTTCTGAAAATCAGGGGCCGAAATGAAAATTTTAATCTTCGAAAATAAACTGAATCGTAATTCTAGTTTTTTCAAAAATTTAGGGTCAAATTGCAATTTTTGAAAATTGAGGGGCCAAAAGTGCAAATTTGGATTTCTAAAATCACGGGCCAAATTAAAATTTTCAATTTTCTTAAAATACTGGACTGAATTGCAAATCTTGATTTTTCAAAAATTTAGGGTCAAAATTGCAATATACAAAAATTGAGGGACCAAAAGTGAAAATTTTAAAAATATACAATGTGAATATTTTTTAAGTGAATTTCAAATGAGTAGTTTTAGGATGTATTTCAAATCCATTTAAAATTGACTGAAATCCATGACGGATCCACTGTGGATCCGTCATGGATCTATTCGGATCCATAATGGATCCGAATTTTTTTCACCCGGATCCGGTTTGGATCGGATCCATAATGGATCCATCATTATGGATCCATTTAGGATCCGATCCATTTGAGATCCGATCCACAAGGATCCGATCCAGATCCGATCCGGGTGATCCATTTGCCACCCCTACATACACTTTATGATTAATCATCCAATTCATGTGTTCCAAATAAACAAAAATATAAATCCAAAGGGTAGCATACACGTTAGATCACATAATTAGACTACCGAATTAATTAACAGAACCCATCAAATTTTGCCGAATAGATAAAAACTTCAGTTTTTGGCAACAATAATTAAACTTAAACCCTAGAACATGCTTTAGAATCATAAATTTTTCATATTTAGAGCATATAAAATTAATAAGGGTTCAAGTTGTTTGTTAATTTGATCATACCCGAGAGAGGTTGTGGCTACTTCCTTCAACTTTTTCGTAAACTTCTGATGGCTGCCGTTTCATTTACAGGTACTGGGATGACGATCAAACGGTCAAAATTAAGATCCTGGTGTGAACCTTCAGTCCAAATTTGAATACGATCCAACGGTGGATGAGGCCGGAATCATTGAAAAATCGAAGCTGCTGCGTGCAAATCCGAAAATCTACATCTCCAAGTATTTTCCTCTTTTCTCTCTTGTTTTGTGATATATTTCATAACCTTGAAATCGATTTATAGAGAAAATTTGTGCTGATAACGTGTTATAAAACTAAGCTAATTGGAACAACAACTAACTATAATAAACAATGCAAAAGACAAGATAGAGTAGGAAAAGAAGTTCTTTTTATTTCATAGATGATTGTGTATATAATTCTATGTATAAACACCTTACAACACTCCTATTTATAGGACTAGAAAAGCAACTCAAAAGCCAAAGGTTGCAAGACAATTAGTACTTCATTAATGTTGGTCAATACATAATGTATATGTCCTTTCATATGTTGAGTTCAAAGATTCATCATAAGGTTAATGAACTTCCAAATGCATCCACCTAATATTAGTTTCATAACAAACAGTAAATTATTTTGAATATAGGGATTTCTTATTCTCTTCTGGCCAATAACTTATTCACCTTTTTCATGAGGAGATTATTTCCAAAAATGTTCCGCTATGAATCATGTTTGGTGCCGAGAAATTGAATAAATGGCCCAACCATAACTTTCCCATTTTATATTAAAAACCTGCAAGAATCTTCGTCTGGGTACCCTAGTTTTGGTCATAAACGATATTTGCAAAAACATAATTAAATAAATCCTTAACAAGAATTTTTCTTTTTAAATGAATTGTCGCTGTCCTAAGAAAAGCAGACCATCATCGTCATCTGATTTTTGTTTCTGGCCTCTTCTCCTAGTACAATTACTTGCGGCTGATTACTTTTCTAAGATAAAATTCAATGTCTTAGCCAGTGTCTTCTTTGATGAACGCGTTCACACGAAGACATGACAAAGAACAAAACATCGTTTCTCGGCCCAAAATAATATAAATAAAATTAATTATATTTTGCCAATACAAACTCCAACTAGTGAGCATATGTGTTCTAAGACCCCTAACAAGCCTAATTATATTGTACATAAAACTTAAAGGCCAAAGAAAATTTAAGAACCAAAATAATGACATTTAGGCGTTTTAATTTTGCTAGCTTATTCCCGTGCTATGCATAAATTCAAATTATTTATTTTAATTTATATCAAAATAAATTATAATGTGTTTTGATCATTACAATTTTCCTGCCTCTAATAATTACAACTAGAATAAATTTTTACAGTGCTAAATTTTTCTATAAAGAATAAATTAATCAAAACAAATGTTACAGATATCTTTTTCTTTATGAGATATAGACTATGAAGATTGGTAATACTTTAACTCAATAATATCATGGAAAAATTACTTAAACTACCCTTCAAGTTTACTGTAAATTCAAATATTTCTCTTTTTATTAATTTATTTAATGTATTTTAATTTTTTATTTGATTAGAAATTCTAAATGGCTATTTTCATTTTATTTTAATTAAATTGTTCACAATACCATTCGAACCTTTTTCTCTTACTATAATCTAAGTATCTTATATTTCAATATTTTCATTTCGATTATTTTCATTTCAACTATTTTAAAATAATTAGAAAATTAAATTTTATTCTTTATTTATTGAACATTAAAATATGCATATCTTGTAGTAAGTAGAAATAAATTATTACTTTATTATTGTAATACTAAAATAGGTAGATATTTTTATTTGTTGTAAAATAAATTATTAGTTTATATTTTATTTTATTTTATGTTATTAGACTTTTGTTTATTTTATTTTAAATATTTTTAGTATAATTTTAAAAAAAATATTCAGAATTTAAATGTATTCATATTAATAATTGAGAGAAGCACTCAAATTACCCACGAGATTAAGTGTAATTATTAAGACCACCCTTAAGGTTTGTGAAATTTATAGGCCGTAATTTACTTAATAATGAAGGCATTTTCATACTTATAAAAATTTAGTTAGTTTTTCTGGATGGACTATCCTTCGGTAATGTAATTTCTGTAATTTCATTAAATCTTATGTGTAAACTGTGTAATTTTCCCTAATACCAATAAATTGTATGCTCAAGTTACAATTATTGTATAAAACTTAAATATAAATTAATCTCCTGTGAGGTAATTTATTAAAAGTTTATTTTTCGAGACAATCAACATTGTTATGTCAAATGATGTGAAATATGTAAATCAAATTCGAATAAAAAGTAATAGAAGAGAGAGAACAAAAATTATTTAACTACCTGTTGCAACCACTTTTGTACATAGTAATTCAATGACAATGATAGTGCGAAATCTCTAGCCAAATTATTTATACTTGTAATGGTACAAACCAAAAACTTACAATTTAGAGATTAGTATTGATCTTTTGATCTTAAACTCCCGAATTACATTCCATTGAAAACTCTTCTGTGCCAAAAAAGAAGAAGAAAGTAATAAGATAAATATCATTAGATCAAATGTGTCTTAAAATCCAATGACAAAAAAAATATTGAGAAGCACAATAAATAAAATAATTGAAGAATAAAGGGATATGAAATTAAAACAATGAACAAATGAATGAAGAATGTTATTTTTAGCAAAAGATCAACACATTCAAAGACGAACCTGAAAGAAGGAATGAAAACATGATATCCTACAAATACTGCTTCATCAGCCTTCTCTGCAAAAGCAGTAAGGTGATTTTTTCCATTATTTAAAACAAAGCATTTACAACCAAAAATTCTAAAGTAATGAACGTTTGTCTTCCTGTTGTTCCAAGCTTCATATGGAGTCTTGTTTTGGTGCTTGTTGATCATGCATCTGTTTTGGGTGAAGCATGCTGTATTTGTTGCTTCTGTCCAAAATCTTTGAGGCAGCTTTGCTTCAGCTATCATGGTTCTGGTAGCTTCTTTCAAAGTTCTGTTTCTCCTTTCAGCAACTCCGTTCTGTTGAGGGGTTCTGGCAGTAGAGTAGTCATGGCTGATTCCTCTGACATTACAATACTCTTCAACAGTAGAGTTTGTAAATTCAGTCCCTCTGTCTGATCTGATCTTCAGTATTTTCATACTCTTTTTGTTCTGAATTAGCTCCATCAGATTTGTAAGATGCTCCTTGGTTTCACTTTTCTTCTTCATGAAGATCACCCAAGTGTATCTTGAATAGTCATCCACAACAGCTAGGCAGTATTTCTTTCCACCATTGCTGATTGGATCAATGGGTCCAAATAAGTCCATGTGTAGCAGCTCCAATATTCTTCCTGAAGATTGGTGCTTCTTGCTCTTGAATGATGACTTGATTTGTTTACCCTTCAAATAGGCGTCACAGAGCTTATCTTTGCTCATGACTGTCTTTGGAATTCCTTCTACCAAATCATTCTTGATATGTCTGTTGATGGTCTTGAAATTCACATGATTTATTCTTTTGTGCCACAGCCAACTGACTTCACTTGGTGTTGATGCCACCAAACAAATACTTGAATTCTTGTCAACAGAATTTCAGTCTACTGTGTAGACATTCCCTTGTCGTTTCCAGATAAAATAACCTTCTCCGTACCAATCTGTTCAACGTAGCACTTATCTGTTGAGAAGATAACTGAATATCCTTTGTCACAAAATTGATTTATGCTCAGAAAATTGTATTTGAGGCCTTTAACATAAGAGACGTCAGATATCTCAATGTTGCCTTTGATCAGCTTTCCACTTGCTACAATCTTGCCTTCCTTGTTGTCTCCAAAAGTGACTTTCAGACCATCCACAACAACAATATCAGTCAGCTCATGTATGTTTCCACACATGTGTCTTGAACAGCCACTGTTCAAGTACCAAGTCTTCTCTACTTTACTCCTACTCCTAATCCTAACCTACAAAACAAAATAAAAAATTGTTTTAGGTACCCTTATTGAGAAAGTCTTGAAGGATTAGTTCCACCTTTGACAACCCAAGATGTTGAAGTCTTAGGCTTCTGAGGCTTCTGATTTTCAGCAAGAGTATGAATAGTTTTGCCTTTATCACGTTTATCAGATTTGTCAAGTTGTTGATAATCAGCATGATAAGGATAATGTTCATAAGCAGAATAAGATGCATGATAAGCAGGATATGCATGCATTGGATGAGCAGGATATGGTTCATAGTAAGTTGGGAATTGAGGTGCATGATACATAGGAGGATATGCAGCAGGTTGCATATAATAAGACTCATTTCCATACCAAGCATTTTGATTTTTCTTGTTTTTATGCTTATTTTGTTTACTAGATCCTTGCTCATTAATCGACGACTTAGTTTTACTAGACTGATTGATTTTAGTCTTATCAGAAGACTTCCTAGGACTCTTCTGTTTGAACTTACAAGTCTGTTTTCCTACACTAGGCTCTTTGTTGTTTTTAGCCTTAGGAGTTTTCGTCTCCTTTAACACTTTCTTAGGTGAAGTAGGCTTAGTAGTCTGAACATACAAAATGACCTTACTATTGTCAGCTGATACAAATTTTTCAGTATGGTTTAGTTCTAACTTATCCTGTTCTAAAGGTGTCTTCTGTTTACTAGAGATAAAAGTGGATGTAACAGATGACTTTTCATGAGACTCAATTAACTTTTCAAGTTCCATGATTTTTCCTTTATGGACTTCACATTCAGCTTACAGAGATCCATTCTTTTGCTCAAGTAGTTTATACTCAGCTGATTCTTTTGGCTTTTCAGCTTTAAGTTTCAGTGAGATGTTTTGCTCTCTTAGCAATATCATCTCTTCCTTAAGCTTATTAAATGCTTCAGCAATTGTAGTATTGTTAAGCATCATTTGTTCAAATGAATTAAATAATTCATTATCAAGAGGAGTTACCTCATCATTCTCAGAGTCATCAGATTCCTTGATCATCAGGCAGAGAAGTGCAGGACTCTCTTCTTCAGAAGACGCTTCATCAGAAGTGTCTGAATCCGAATCTGATGAGTAGATAGCAGCTAGCTTTTCAGCTTCTGCTAAAAGCACCTTGCCTTTCTGATGCTTTCTTTCTTTTCTGATTCTTTTTTCCTCTTCTGTATACTTCTCAGCTTTAGGATATGGGCAGTCTCTGATGAAATGACCCAATTTCCTGCAATTATAGCACATCATTTTGGATTTATAAGAATCCTTATCTTGAGAAGAAGAAGTAGGGTTAGTTAGAAGTAGAAGCATTGTTGTATTTGTTCTTCATTTTTCTTTTGTAGAACTTCTTGAAGTTTTTCATCAGCAATGCAACGTCTCCAGCAGTGTACTCCTTTTTGTTGAGTATTGTGGCTTCATCAGATGAGTCCACATCTTTACTTTTGTAGGCTGGTCTTCTGGGATTTTCAGCACCAACCAGGGCAGCTGTGGGACTTGAAGTTGAGGTTTCTTCAACACCCATTCTTGGCAGTTTATACTCGTATGCCTTGAGTATTGAGAACAGCTCGGTAAGTGAGATTTTTCCTAAATCTCTCGACTCTTCCATGGCTGTCACCTTCATGTTGAACTTTGGAGGAAGAGCCTTTAGCACTCTGATGGTTATCTCCTTATCTGTGAAGGTTTTTCCAAGCTTCAGAACTTCATTCAGCGTCCTTGTGAACCTTGTATCCATCTGATCAATGGTTTCCGCAGATTTCATCTTGAAGTTGTCCAGCTTTTCCAGAGCAACACTCAGTTGATGCTCTTTGATAGCGTCGTTTCCTTCGCTCATATCACGAACCTTATCCCACATTTCTTTGGCAGTCTTGCAATGCTTGACTTTGTCAAATCTGTCGTTATCAAGGGCCTTGGTCATGATGAATCGCCCAACTTTGTCCAGGTTGAACAGCTTTATTTCTTCGGCTGTCATCTCGTGTAAATCCTTTTCCACCGTTATATCGACTTCATCAATTTTGATGGTCTTGGTGAATTTGAATGGACCTTTGATGATACATGTGTACATATTATCATTGTAGGCAGCTAAGAAGATCTCCATTCTCATCTTCCAGTCTTTGAAGCTCATACCAGCTATATGGGGAACATGGTTGATACAATCCATTTTTCAAAATTTTAATTTTTCAAAAAAAAATGCTCTTTTGAAAAAGTTTGAAAACCTTTGAAAAACACTTGGATCAAGCTCGTTGATCAGGCAGCTGATTCTAATGAACCACCTGCTCTGATACCACTTGTTGGTCCCAAGTGGTTAGATGAGGTCTAGAGGAGGGGGGGGGTGAATAGACCTCTGAAAATTTTTAATCAAATTTTTGACTTTAAAACTTTTGCTAAATCGTAAGCAGACTAAGCTGTTACAGAGCAGTAAGTTTGCAAGGCTGATCGCGAACAAATCTTTGAACAGCTTTTTTGACCACTAGTCTGATAGTCACTTAGTTGATTTTAGTCAAAATCAGTTTTAATACCAAAATACTTGCAGCGGATTTATGAAGTGTTTTTCTCAAGTATACTTAGTAGTTTGAAAAGTTTTATCCCCAATTTTATAAACTCCTTAAAACCTTTTTCAAACAGTTTTATCAAGTGTTTTATGCAATCTGAAAATATGCAAGTAAAATGCAAGGTAAAAACATAAGAATTTTTATAGTGGTTATATGGATGTAAATATCCTTTAATCCACTCTTCCAAGTCACAAAGATCTTGGGTTATACTAAAAACACACAGTAATCAGTATACTCTGCTTGTGCTTTTCAACAAATAATAAGCCACAAGTTCGCAATAGGAAATCACAAAGAAATTCCTACTCTCCGAAGTAATATCACTCACAAAGATGGATATCTACTCCTCACAACACTCTCTTTTACAGATTCACTCAGAAAATGTATAATCTTTGAACTTCAACGGCTTCTGTCAACAAATGATTTCAGCAGACAAGTGAGCTGTTCTTGAGCTTTGAGACTTAGAAAATATTTTGCTTCGAATTCAATCTCTCAGATGTTGTGTTGTTGTTTTCTTTTCGTCTCTTTCAGCTATTTATACTCACTCTTTGAATTATGTCCGTTGAAGTGATAAAAAATTCAAATCTCTTGATTTCTGGTCTTTAATTTCCGCGAACGACTCTCTGCACAGTGACAATACTGCAGACTGTACTTTCTGTCAAGCAGCATTAAATGCACCGAGCTGATACGAAGTCTTTCTTTAATCATTTGCCATTAATAGCCTCGGACTTCAGCATTTATTACTTCCAGGGGCATTTATTACCGTTGCGATAACTTCTTGATCCTTTCCACTTGGCTGATGAGAGTACAAGTCTGATGATGAACAGAGCTGATCTCAAACTTGAACAAATCTGATTTGAGTCGGTTGATTTTCACCAGTCTGATTTCTTCCCTTCAGCAGATCAGTAGTCTTCTGGACCTTGAATAATTGACCCGTCTGGTATGTCTTCTTACTTGGTCAAAATTCTTCCAAGGGATTACAACTAAGTTGTCTTTACTCAGTTGATTTTAAGTTTTGGAAATCATTAAAACCTCCCTTAACTAATTTAAATTCAGTGCACTCCATCTTCATCTTTATCCAACAACTATTTAATAAATTTAATCACTTTTGGTACTTGTCGTTAAAAATCACCGTTAAGTGATGATGTCGCAATTAAGTCTTGTTGAAAAATTGACGACATTACCGATGTTGATTGATAATTCTACCCTATAACATTTCAAGTTGGCAAAATAACCCCACATCTTCAAATTTACTAATGATATTAGTCCACATTGTTGCCAATTTCAAAATTGTCCCAAATAAGACACGTGATGACCAATTTGGATATTTTACTTATTATATTTACATATCTATTTAACTAATTTTGTTTCATAAACAGTATTAATAGATCAAATAATACTTTAATATAAATCCGACAAAAAATTATAATTTTTAAAATCTAAAATTTATATAATAGTATTAATATATTTAATATTTAACAAAATAATAAAGTTATATATTATTAATAAATATATATAATTTTTTCCCATCTCAATCCCTCCCAAACCACTGGGTTGGGACTTAGGAGGAACTAGGATTTTTTTTTTTAAAATTATAAATATTTATTAAGAATATATAACTTTATTATTATATATAATATTAAATATATTAAAACTATTATATTAAAGTATTGTTTGATCTATTAATATTGTATATAAAATCAAATTTGTTAAATAAATATGTCAATATAATGTATACAATCTCCAAATTGGTCCGCGTGTCTTATTCGAGACAATTTCTAAATTTGGCAACAATGTGGACGACTAATATCGTCAGTAAATTTGAAGATGTGGGGTTATTTTGTTGCCTAAAATATGATAGGGTAGAATTTTCCTCCAAATTTGGTTCGTACGTGTCTTATTCGAGCCAATTTTATAATTGGACAACAATGTGGACTAAAATTGTAAATAAATTTGAATATGTAAGATTATTTTGCTAACCTAATATATTATGAGGTAGAATTGTCAATCAACATAAGTAATGACATCAATTTTACAATAAGGGATAACTTCCACATCGTTACTTAATGATGATTTTTAACAACGTTACCAAAAATGATTCAAGTTCTAAAATTGGGGTACCAAATTTATCTGCATCAATTTTATGACACCACAACTGAGAATCGACATATAGTTTGGTACCACAAGTGGAAATCTATTTTATTCTCTATTTGTGTCTAATTTTAAAATCAAAGTTATCATCAGGTAAAATTCCCAATACATTAGTTTAAATTTAGTAATCTTAGATTTTAAATAGGAAATCATGGAACCTATAGCAAAACAAATTGAAAGTATATATGTTAAGCATTCTAATTTTGGCGATATGTGAAGAGAAAATTGGCGATTATCGACTTGTGGTGCATACAGACGGATCCGAAGGATCGACCGTCGATCGACAAGGTGGTTGAAATGTTAGAAGGAAAAGTTGAATCTTTGAAAGTTCCACCTAGGCCTTGCTCATCTTCTCCCATTAGAGTAGCACAAAGTTTTTCTACTTCTGAGTCAAAATATAGCCATTGACTTGTTTCCATGATCTCTTAGCAACTTATTAAGACTTTTATTTCTTTATACTTCAAATTAAGCACTTCCCACCACTTCAATAGCAAATTTAAATTCTATCCAAATGTGAATTTGGAGTCTTCCATCTTAGTTTGTGTTATACCCTTAGAGAACAACTCAAATGCGTCTTCAAAGTGCCATGTATATAACCACAAAGCAAGTATGTTATCCGATCACTAAGCATTTGTACTAAAACTACCCCAAATGCTAGACACTATAGAATTGGGAAATGTCCTTGAAGATCTCGATTTATAGAAAAAATTCAACCATTTGTTGTTAAATAATAATGAGTTAATCACTATGTAATTAACTTGGGTACAAGAGAGTGCTTGATATCATGAAATTTATACATATAAAAAATCTTTGCAATAAAATTATGAATAGTAATATTTTTTTGGGTATTAATGTGTTGACGTAATTCTTTTCGAGGCGCGTCAGACACATTAAATGAGAACTTCTTTCAATAGGAATTCGAACTTGAGTTCGTTACATTGTAGTGGCTAGTCTATTCCACTTTTTTTCCGTCAAATTCTAATGAGTAAAATCTTTGAGAAGGTGTGATATGACAAAGCCGTAACTCACACTCATCATGTTTCTAACTTTCTATCACTGATAAGTTGGTGAAAACTTTGTGGAAAGTCATAATATAGATGCAATAGATAATTTCAATTTTTAAATGGTACAAGTTTCAGTTCATGAAACGCAATAGATAGTTCCAGTTCATGAAACGCAATAGATAGTTTTAGTTTCGAGCCATTTAAAGAATACAAAATTTGGTCTTGTAACGAAGAAATTATGACAAAATTAAGATTAAATTCAAATACTCCTTGTCTGAGCACAACACGTGCAATTGTTGGAAATTTTTGAACAAGCAGTGGTTGAAAACATAGCAAATCTGAAATTGAATCGATTCCTCCAAGTCGCACAAATTTTACGCTCTCCTCAAGACAATATTCACCCTCTACAAAGTTCAAATAAGTTATACAACGAATTTGTCCCAGTATACAATAGAGCCCAGTACTAAATTGTTGTTTGACTGCGACTTGCACTTTCGAAGACAAACCCGAACACTCAATATTGTAATTAACTTTTAACTTAGTTTAAGAAATAGAAACTGAAAATACAAGAGTAAATTTGATGCTTTGAAATATTGTAAAATGGAAACTTTTTCCTTGATATAAAATGCCGTGAGATGGCCATGCTTTTATAAGCAAATTTACAATTTTTCATAATCAACATATCTCTTCATTAAAGGAGGAATAAAAAAGAAAGAAAGGATGCAACTTTTGGTCAATTCAAGTAACTAACCGTATGAATTCAAATTTAATTGAGTTTCAAAATTTAAAGGTTAAAATAGTAATTATAAGATTGGTTTTGAAAATTATTCCAACATTCCTCCACCATTTTCAAAATAAAAAGTTTAGACTCAGAAATATATGATTCAATAATGGTGTCTCACGACTTGAACCATTATCTAGTAAAAGTATTTCAAAGTTAATCAAGAAGTGTAGTAGACTTGTCTTTGAACCAACTTCCTTATTTGATCAACTGGAAGTACACACATATATTTTCAATAATTTTGAGTGTTCTAAAAAGCCGACACGTGAATTGGCCTTGTGTCTATATCCTGTTTCATGAGCGCTACTCATAGAAGGCGACACCACCCTCTACACTCATATAGGTAGACTTATCAAAAGTATCCTGTAATTTTAATACTTTAACATACATGTTATAAGTCTATTAAGAGCATATTGCTCAACCTTACTTTAACATTACAGTAACAAGCACTATTTATCTTGGGATGATACGTAGTTAGTGCTTCAACCACATCATATGATATACTTTGCTTATTGAACTCTTAGACTTGAAAATTCGAGAACATAATTGAGTTTCTATCATTGGTGGCTTTCGAAAATAGGCTCAAGACCCATCCCTTTGCCAGTTTGATTAATCATATCTCTTGTTAATCCTTTTGTTAAAGGATCCGCCATATTTTGACTTGACCGTACAAAATCAATTGTAATTACTCCATCAGTGAGTAATTGTCTAACATAGCTATGTCTAAGTCCCATATGTCAGGACTTACCATTATACACCTTACTATAGGCTCTTGACAATGTGGCCTCACTGTCACAATTAATAGTTATAGGTGGCATAGGCTTTGGCCATACCAGAATTTCGATCATCAAGTTCCTTAACCATTCCGCCTCTTTACTACTAGAAGCAAGTGATACAAATTCAGACGCCATGGTTGAATCTGTTATGCAAGTATGCTTTTTTTAGCTCCATGATATAGCTCCATCACCGAGAGTGAATATCCACCCACTTGTGGATGTATGGTCTTCCCGCTCAGTTATACAACTGGCATCAGTAAATCCTTCTAAAACCGAAGGGTACCCTTTGAAGCAAATCCCATAGTTCATGGTTTTCTTCAAATACTTTAAAATTTTATTTATTGCATTCCAATGTTCGTGAATAGGATTACTAGTGTATCTACTTAGTTTACCAACAGCAAAGGATATATCGGGTCTAGTACTAGTCATAGCATAAATCAGACAACCTATTACTCTAGCATATTCAAGCTGATTTACAGCTCTTCCATCATTTTACACAACTTAATGCTAAAATCAAAAGGAGTATTAACAGGAATGCAATGATAATGATTAAATTTCTTAAGCACTTTTTCTATGTAATGAGATTGAGTCAAAATTAAACCTTTACTATTTCTAACAATCTTTATACCAAGAATCACATCAGCTATGCCCATATCTTTCATGTCAAAACTAGAAGATAAAAAATGTTTAGCATGCTCAATAGATTCTATATCAGTGCCAAAAATTAACATATCATCAACATATAAGCATATAATAACACCTCTATTACCATGAATTTTACTGTTAACACATTTATCAGATTCATGAATCATAAAACCATTAGATACTATTACATTATCAAATTATTCATGCCATTGCTTAGGAGCTTGTTTCAAGCCATATACAGATTTTATTAGTTTACACACTTTATGTTCTTGTCCATGCAAAATAAAACCTTCTGGTTGGTTCATATAAATTTCTTCCTCTAATTCTCCATTCAAAAAAGCAGTTTTAACATCCATTTGATGAATAACGAAATTATGAATAGATGCTAAGGCAATTAATACTCTAATTGTAGAAATCCTAGATACAGGAGCATATGTATCAAAGTAGTCTATACCTCCTTTTTATGTAAAACCTTTTGCTACTAGTCTTGCTTTTAATTTGTCTATAGTTCCATCAACTTTCAGTTTCTTTTTAAATATCCATTTACACCCTACTGGTTTTGAACCAGGTGGTAAATCTACAAGTATCCATGTATCATTGCCCAAAATGGATTCCATCTCATCATTGATAGCTTCAGCATCACGAGATTTCATTGCTTGTTCATATGTCTGAGGGTCTGGATCTATACTAGACGGTATAGTAGTTTGAGTACAAAGAGTATTCCTAGTGCCTTCAACTAGATATTTTATGAAGTGAGAACCAAAAGATTTTTCAATCCTTGTTCTCTTACTCCTTCTAGGTTCAACATTATTTTCTACATCTTCTATAGAAATATGTACTACACGTTTATTTTCTACTTCCTTTTCATGAATTTTTGAAATGGTATTAAATCTATTCTCATAGAAGATTGCATCCCTAGATTCAATAACAGTATTCATTTTAATCCAATCATTAGGTTCAATTACCATAAACCTATAGCATTTACTGTGTTCAGCATAGCATAAGAAAATACATTCAACACCTTTAGGACCTAAACATTTTATCTTAGGTTTTGGCAATCTTACAATTGCTCTATAGCCCCATACCTTAAGATAAGCTAAGTTTGGTTTTCTTTTCTTCCAAAGTTCATAAGGAGTAGCATGAGATTTCTTATGAGGGATTCTATTCAGAATATGACACGCAGTTAATAATGCTTCACCCCAAAAACTTTTGTTCAAACCATAATTATATAACAGAGCATTTACCATTTCTTTTAAGGTTCTATTTTTTCTTTCGGCTATTCCATTTTGTTGAGGTGTATATGAAGTTGTTCTTTCATGAATTATGACAGAAGATTCACAAAAAGAAGGAAACTGATATTCACCTCCTCTATTAGACCTTAAGCATTTAATCTTACAATTCAAATAATTTTCTACTTCATTCTTGTAAATCTTGAACTTATCTAACAATTCATCTTTAGTATGCAATAAGTATACATAACAATACTTTACAATTTAAATAATTTTCTACTTCATTCTTGTAAATCTTGAACTTATCTAACACTTCATCTTTAGTATGCAATAAGTATACATAACAATTCTTTGAATTATCATCAATGAAAGTAGCAAAATATTCCTTTCCTCCTTTGGTTGGAGTAGCATGTAAATCACACAAATCACTATGAATAAGATGTAGTAAATTACTTTTTCATTCCACATTAGAAGGAAAAGGTTTCTTAGTTATCTTTGTGTGAACACATATTTGACATCTATCCAAAGCATCGTCAACATATTTAGGTATCAAATTTAATTTAAACATATCATTCACGCGTTTAGAATTTACATGTCCTAGTCTATCATGCCACAAAGAAAAGGAATCAACGATATAAATATAATCATTCATTATTTTATTAATATTAAGTTTGAACATTCCCTCATACAAATATCATTTGCCAACAGAGGTTCCACTTTTGGACAAAATAAACTTATCAGACTCAAATACAAGCTTGAAACCATGCTTGTTCAAAAGGCTGCCAGAAACTAGATTCTTTCTAAGTTTCGGAACATGATAAACATCCTTTAAAGTTAAAATTTTTCCGGAAGTGAATTCCAAGTTTACTGTTCCTTTGCCTTTTACAGTAGATGTCGACGAATTTTCCATGTACAAGACATTGCCTTCAAGAACAAGTTAATAAGTAGTGAAGCAATTTTTATCCTTGCACATATGCGTCACCAAGAACTATCATCTTGCACCATATTAATTTCAGAGACTACAACAATATATTTTTCATTGAAGTTATTTTGTTGAACATTTTTCTTCTTAAGATCTCCACAGTCCTTCTTGAGATGACCTGGTTTACCACAATGCCAACAACATCCTTTTTTCTTCTTGTTTTCATTATTTTGGTTCTTAGCATATTGACCCTTTCTTTTTCGATTTTCATTATTTTGTCCAAAGTTTTGAGGTTGTTTAAACTCTTTAGTTTCCTCCACCATATGTACCCTAGAAGATTCGTTAACTTGTGGTTCTTCATTTTCTTGCATTTTAGATTGCTCTCCAATGTGAAAGATAGAACCTAATTCTTTAATAGTAATATCTTCTTTTTTATGCTTTAGACCTTTATTAAATATCTTCCATGAAGGAGGAAGTTTATCTATAATGTAAGACACAACAATGCACTCATCCATTTTCATGTTCAATTGTTTCATATGCCCTAACATGCTTTGTATATCATTAAATTGCTGACTCATTGATTTTCCATCAATCATTTTGTAATTCATAAATTAAATTGAGAAGCCAAAAATTTCTTACTTGTAGCGTCTTCAATTAAGTACCGTGCATTGAGAGTATCCCAAAGTTCCTTTGCCGGTTCAACATCTTGATAAACGTCAAATAGACTGTCCGTCAATGCATTCAAAATATGACCCTTCCAGATTTCATCGTCTTTCCCCCATTTTGTTCGTCTTCGATATTCAGCCAATGTTTCGTTTTCACGTTCTTGCGGCTTTGGCATTGTCAACACGTATTCCACCCGAAGTGACAACAAAAGAAAATGAATCTTCTTTTGCCATCGCCTAAAGTTTCCACCATCAAACCTCTCCAATTTGAAAACGTAGCAAATCTGAAATTGAATCGATTCCTCCAAGTCGCGCAAATTTTACGCTCTCCTCAAGACAATATTCGCCCTCTACAAAGTGCAAATAAGTTATACAGCGAATTTGTCCCAGGATACAATGGAGCCCAGTAATAAACTGTTGTTTGACTTCGAAGACAAACCCGAACACTCAATATTGTAATTAACTTTTAACTTAATTTTAAGAAGTAGAAACTAAAAATACAAGAGTAAATTTGGTGCTTTGAAATATTGTAAAATGAAAACTTTTTCCTTGATATAAAATGCCGTGAGATGGCCATGCTTTTATAAGCAAATTTACAATGTTCCATAATCAACACATCTCTTCATTAAAGGAGGAATAAAAAAGAAAGAAAGGATGCAACTTTTGGTCAATTCAAGTAACTAATCGTATGAATTCAAATTTAATTGAGTTTCAAAATTTAAAGGTTAAAATAGTAATTATAAACTTGGTTTTGAAAATTATTTAACACAATTTTGATGATTTAACTGCTACATGATTGTTCCCGTCCAAAGAATTGATGGTAAAAATAAATGTGTCAAACAACCTTCAATTTTGGTATTAAAATGTATCTTTTTCGAAGGTTTGGTACCAAATGTGTAAAGCAGGTAAAAATCTGGTATCAAAAATAAAATTTTACCTCCTACACGTGCAGAATCTATGCCACTTAACGGACACGTACCGCGCACGTGAGGAATTTTGTTAAAAAATTGACGGTCAAATGAAATGTGTCAAGAAGGCCTAAATCATAATATCAAATGTGTTTATTCATAAAACTTGGTATCAAATATATAATCTGAACAAAAATCTAGTATTAAAAGTGTTTTCCCTAAAGATAAAACCCAATGGTTTAGCCAGAGTCTTCTTTTCTGAATGCATTCACACGAAGACAAGAACAAAACATTGTTTCTAGGCCCAAAACAATATAAAGAGAATAATTAATTATATTTTGCCAATACAAACTAGGGTAATTTACTTAGACACCTCCTGACTATTACCCTCATTACAAGAAATTACCCTCCTGTTTAAAATATTACAAAAACACCCCCTCGAGAGGTGTATTGATAATGTATTTTAGGGGATGTATTGGTAATATATTTTATGTTACAGGGGGTGTCCTTGTAATACAATTTTTGGTTGAGGAGTTGTTTATGTAATATTTCAAACAGGAGGGTAATTTCTTGTAATTAGGGTAATAGTCAGGGGGTGCCTATGTAAATTACCCTACAAACTACAACTAGTGAGCATGTGTTCTAAGACCCCTAACACATCTAGTTATATTGTACATCAAACTTAAAGGCCAAAGAAAATTTAAGAACCAAAATAATGACATTTAGGCGTTCTATTTTATGTTACAAGATATTGAATATTGAAATATTCAATTCATTTGAAATTTGAAATTTAAAAATTCACCAATTAATATAATAGTTCCAATGAAATTTAAAAATTTGAAAATTTATTTGAAATTACTGTTAAAATTGCTCGAGGGTTAGAATATTTACATTGAAGTTGCAACATGCAAATTCTACGTTTCGCCATAAAGCCACACAATATTCTTTATGATAAGGATCTGAACCCGAAAATATCATATTTTGGTCTTGCTAAATTATTTCCCAATGGATCAAGTAAAGTGTCAATGTTATTGGCAAGCTAGAGGGATGATAGGATACACTGCTTCGGAAGTATTTTACCTGATATTTGGACAACTTTCTCACTAAGTTTCTCACAATTCTGACATATATAGCTTTGGTATGATGGTGTTAGAAATGATTAGCAAATTAAAAGGAAAAACGACCATCTAAAAGTTGATTGTTCGAGTGAGATATATTTTTCGAATTAGGTATACAAGGAGCTTGAAACAAGTATCGAAAATGATGGTGTTGATGTGATTTGAATGACGATGAATATCGATATGTGCAAAAAAAAATTGCTAATTGTTGGCTTGTGGTGCATATAGACTGATCCGATGGCTCAACCATCATTTAATAAGGTGTTGGAAATGTTGGAAGGAAAACTTGAATTCTTAGAACCCCACCTAAATCTTAGTATAGCAATTCAAATAAATAATAAGAGTCTAGCCGGCCCTAGTATTACGAATTATGAGTCACAATAGACTCCCCGTAGTTTTAATTAGGATTGCCAATGGGAAACTTGTTTTTTTTTTTTTTTTTTTACCACGGAATAGGTTAATTTGTACATTTGGTATCATTGGATACGAAAATGCACATTTGGTATCATAGGATAGGTTTTCGTTGCAATTTTGGTACCAAATCCAATTTTTCTATAATTTTAATAGCAATTTACCCCCTATGAAATGCATAATGTTCAATTTACCCCTTTATAATTTGAAAAAAAATCAATTTATCCTCTTCAGCCGGAGAGTGTAACTCACTTGCCGATATTGAGAGTAGGCATACAAACTATTTTATAACATAGGGGGATAAATTATCACATTTATCATAACAAAGGGGGTAAAATGCCACATTATCATAACAAAAGTGGATAAAGTGACGCCTATAAAAATATCAGGGAGACGATGTGAAACTTTAACAAAATTTCAAGGCGAATGTTCTTTTTTAAGCGATGAGGGGGTAAATTGAACATTATGTATTTCATAGGGGTTAAATTATCATTAATTTTGGGAAAAAATTGGGTTTGGTACCTAAGTTGCAATGAAAATCTATCTTATGGTACCAAATTTGCATTTTCGTATCCAATAGTACCAAAATTACAAGTCCTATGATACCAAAAAAATAATTTTCCCGATTGTCAATTGATCAGTTGGGCCTGCCTTAGAAATGCATTATATTCCCTTATGTTTGACGGGATTTTCTTGTACTTTAACTTTGCATAGAATTTCCTTACTCCGTTACGAGCATCATTACAAAGTTGAGAGATTCAATTCGGTGATAGATAGACAATTGCAAGAGTTGAACAACATTTCAATGATGTAAACACGGAGTTGCTTATTTGTGTTACATGTTTAAACTCATCCAATCATTTTGAAACTTTTGACAAAGGAAAACTTCTTTGTCTTGCCGAACTTTATCCAAATGACTTCTCTTTTCTTGAGCTCTCGATCCTTCCCAATCAACATGAAAATTATTAGGGATGTTCGATCAAGTGAAGATTTATCTAGATTGAAAGGGATTGGTGATCTTACTAAGCAGATGGTTGCAACTAAAAGACTTGTCGCATTCTCGATGGTTTACAAGCTTGGGACATTGACGCTTACTCTACCCGTTGTCACTGCATCAGTGGAGAGAGTTTTTTCGACTATGAAGATAGTAAAGAATCGACTTTGTAACCGATTGGGCGATCAATGGCTAAATGATAGTTTAGTTGTATTTATAGAGAGAGACATATTTAGTAGTATTTCAAACGATACTATCATGGACCCGTTTCAATAGATGAAAAACCGTTGTGGTCAATTATCAAAGTAAATATGTAGATATTTTGGGACTATAATGGAGTATCATATATAATTAAAATATCTCATGGGGTTTATTTTTGTCAAACTCCACCTCCCCATTTTTGTGTTGCATCATATATTTTCTCGTGAATAATATAAACTCTAAGTTTAACTGTTGGATAATTTTTTTTTTGTATAAGTTTAGCCCCCCCCCCCCCCCCACCAAAAATCTTGGATCCGCCCCTGAAACTATATACCGATTATCATATGTGGTACCATAAAAATCAAGGCCAACATTTGGTAATATAATTTAAGAAATCAATCACTTTTGGTACCACCGTTAAAAATGGATGTTAACTGATGACATGGCAGTTATGTTTTATTGCAAAATTGATACCATTACTTATGTTGATTGACAATTATACCACTAACTTTTCAGGTTGTCAAAATAACCCCACATCTACAAATTTATTGACAATTTTAGTCCACATTGTTGCCCAATTTCAAAACTGGCTCGAATAAGACATGTGAAGACCAATTTAGAGATTTTATTTATTATATTTACATATTTATTTAACTAATTTAATTTTATAAATAATATTAATAGACCACATAATACTTAACATAAATTGACAAAATATTAATTAGATCTAAAATTATATAATAATATTAATATATTTAATAGTTATTAAAAAATAAAGTTATATATTATTAAATAAATAAATATTTAATATAGGGATGATTTTTATTTTTAATTATTATTATTTTATTAATAATATAAAATTTTATTTTTAATAAATATTAATATAATTATATAGAAAAATTTTAGATTTAATTAAAATTTTATCGAATTTATGTTAAAATATTATTTGGTCTGTTAATATTATTTATAAAATTAAATTAGATAAATAAATATATAAATATAACAATTGAGAATCGATATATAATTTAGTATCTCAAATGCAATTCTCGAAAGTTCACCTAAGGCCAAATTTATTTATAGTCAAGAAAGAGAAAAAAGAACCAAACAACTTAAATATAGTCTTAATTCCCACTGACTTTGTCAAGTCTATGCAACTATAGAATTTTCATAATCAAAATCAAATGCCTCATATGCTTATCTTAAAAATGATCTTGCAGTTATAGCTATTATCATTCGCAATTAAAATGGACCCAAAATTTTGGGGTTGTGGTTCCTCGATGTCATTCTTTGAGGAATCGTTTTATCCAATAAAATTTTGACACATGCTTATATGTACAATGCTTCAAATTTAGAATACTTTATCTAAAAAGACCTTTTTATTTTTTTTAATGGAGAGATTGCTTTTTTGGTACCAGAAGATAGACTAACTTGCACTTTTGGTACCATTAGATAAAAAAAATGCACATTTGATACCATAAGTTAGGTTTTCATTGCAATTTTGATTACAAACCTAATTTTTCTATAAGTTTTATGGAACTTTACCTCCTATGATATGCATAATATTCAATTTAAAGTTACCTGAAAAAATTCCTCTTTGTATGGACACAATATCGTTGTTGAACCAATTAAATTTTCATATTTTCTCCATGTTTTGGTGCACCCGATCCAAAACCAAGTTATGTATTGAAATAACATATTTTCCACAATCCAAATGCCCCAAATAACAATATTGATGATATGAGATTAAATAATCTCCGTAGATCAACCCTCTAATCATAATCCATTTAATACACCAATGAGCCATAGAATGAACTTTTTTGTTCTTTTACAGTGTTTTAGCTAGGATTAAAAAATTAACCCCCGTATTATTTATATGTTTATTTATTTTTTACACTAAGTAGGAAAAGGACAGCAACCCGTTTCCAATTTACATTTCAAACTAGTAATCAACATTTTTGAAGAGTTTTAGCAACCCCAATTAGATTGTAATTGTTGGGGCCCTTAATCAATATATCTATCGTTTTCCTGAATTAAAATAAATATATATATATATATATATATATATATATATATATATATATATATATATATATATATATATATATATATATATATCATAATCAATTAATGTAAAATCAAATTTTACTAAATTCAATATGCTAGAAATGCTTTTCCCGAAAACTCATCCCATGTACACAATGAAAATTCATTCCAAATTTTCATATCTCAAAATCAAGGGCTATATATTGATTCAGAAGTAGAAAAACTTTGTGCTGCTCTAATGGGAGAAGATGAGCAAGGCCTAGGTGGGACTTCCAAAGATTCAACTCTTCCTTCTAACATTTCAACCACCCTGTCGATCGACGGTCGATCCCTCGGATCCGTTTGTATGCACCACAACCCGACAATCGCCAATTTTCTCTTCACACATCGGTATTCATCTTCGTTCAAAATCCCATCAACGTCACCATTTTCAACATTTGTTTCAAGCTCCTTGTAAATATAATTCGGAAAATAAATATCACTCGAGCGTTCAACTACCGATTCATTGTTCTTCTTTTTCTTCCCAACCATTTCCAGAACCATCATTCCGTAGCTATAAACATCCGACTTGTGTGAAACTTGTCCAAATGTCCTGTTAAATACTTCCGGAGCAATGTATCCTATTGTACCTATCGCCACCAACATAGACACTTTACTTGACCGATTGGGGCACAATTTAGCAAGCCCGAAATCCGCTATTTTCGGGTTCATATCCTTATCTAAAAGAATATTGTGAGGCTTTATGTCAAAATGCAAAATTTGCATGTTGCAACCTCGGTGTAAATATTCTAACCCTCGTGCAATTCCAACTGCAATTTCGAATAACTTTTCAAATCCCAATCGATCTTCTTCTAAGTTGTTAGATATGTACTTCTCTAAAGAGCCATTAGGCATGAACTCGTAAATGAGAGCTCTTTTCGAACCATCAAAACAATATCCCAGAAGAGAGACAATGTTAACATGAGAAGTTCTACTAATACTCGCAACTTCATTCAAGAAGTCTCCTCCATTTCCTGTTGATTCGCTCAATATTTTGACGGCCACAAGACGACCATCGTCTAACTTTCCTCTATACACACTTCCATATCCTCCTTTACCTAATGTGTCCTTGAACGAGTTAGTTATCTTCTTTAACTTTTTGTATTTATATCTTTTTGGACCAAGATTTTCATTGTTTTTGAAGAAGAGTTCAATGTCCATTTGATCTTGAGTTTTGCCTCTTTTCTTTACTTTGATAACAATGAATATGATTAATATAGAAGTGACCATCAGCGAAGCAACCAAACCTGGAGGAAGAAGTTAAGCACCATTGAGAAAAACATAAACAAAATCATCAACATAAAATCCAATTAAAATGTTGAGAATTTTACCTAGTATTAACATTAGTTTTGATCTACTTACTCCTGTAACTATAATCATCAACAAAAGATATGGTCAGACAATTTTAATTGATAGTACAAGTAAAAGATAAAGAGGAATTTGTATAATCTTAATGCACAATAGTATGTAGTTGTAGACTCAAGGATTAGCCAACATGATACCAATGTCTTAAAACCTTATTTTACATAGGTTCAATATCAATTTACGCACCTGTAATTTGAAAAAGAGCACTTTATTCCTCTATAAAAATTTTATAAAAGCAATTTACCTCTTCCAACGGATAATGCAACAATACACTAGCCAAAATTTAGAAAGAACGTGAAAAATGTTGCATCAAAAAATAAAAGTACCCTGGATATAACAACATAGAGGTGAAGTGCCACGTTTAACAAATGCACAAATATTATAAGACACTACAAATTAAGTACATATATGATATATCATCTCATCCAAACCATGAGAAATACAGAAAAAGATAAAATAAGGGGTATGCGTTTGTAGTATTATATTTAGATAGTATGTAAAATTGTACATTTAGTACCATAATTGAACATCACATATTAATTTTAGTACCGAAAGTAAAAAACTCGACGAAAAATGTCATTTGCTACATACATGACCGTTAACTCTTCCCAAAATTAGACTTTGAGTGATGGATTTTTTTCCTACGGTAAATATCGATCACTAAAATCATAGATCAAAATTTCCATCTTTTCCGTCGAAAATATCGAAAAGTTTTCGTTTTTGAATCAAGCGAAACGAAAACAAGTTGTAATTCCGAAACTATTTGTTTGCCTTAAACTCTATTATTTTTCTAAATTTAGTAACTTTTTTAATAATTTTTCCTTCATGTTTCCAAAATATTTTCGAAAAATTTCGAAAAGTTTCCAATATTTAACTGACCACTTGAAACGAAATTTTTATCCATGACTAAAATGAACATTAGGCAATGAGATTCTATTTTCATCCTAAAATTTTCTCATTTTAACTTATTATGTATATATATAGACCAGTTTACTTAATTTTATATGTACTAGTTTATCACTTTGTGTTATTATATATATATATATATATATATATATATATGTAGTACTTTACTCCCTATATTACTTTATGTGAAATGATTATTTTGTTTCTTTAAAGAAACTCAATTTACTCTCACGTTTAATTTCAGACAACTGACTTACACTAAAGGAGATCAAGTGATCATGTAATATTTTCACAATGTGATAAAATATTCTTTTTTCAAATCATAGAAGAGTAACATCGCACAGTATGCATATCAAAGATAGAGCTAAAAATCAAACCTTCCGTTGTCACTAACTAGAATGAAAAAAGGGGAATGTCAACGCATCCGAGAAAAAACGATTAATCTCCAAGTTACTTGATACTCGATTCGAGCTCGTTCAATAAAAGTTTATTTGAGCTCGGTTTGTCACACTAATCAAACTAGCTTAAACATCTTTTTTCATTCGATAATTTTTCAACACTCGACTCGAGCTCGAGCTCGATTAGTTAAAAATTGATAATATACATGTAAAATATCAAGCTACTTGATGCTCGGTTCGAGCTGGTTCGATAAAAGCTCGTTTGAGCTCGGCTCGTTTAACAATCAAACCAAGCTCAAACACCGAATTTCAAGCTCGATAAAACTCAAATCAAGCTTGAACAGTGTGTCGTTTGATAATGTACATGTAAAATATCAAGCTACTCTATACTCGGCTCACACTCGTTCGATAAAAGTTCGTTTGAACTCGTCTTGTTTAACAATCATACCAAGCTCAAACACCAAATTTCAAGCTCATTTGAAAAGTGTGTCATTCGACACTACTCGACTCAATTACACCCTAATAACCCTAATAACAAAGGAGCTAGAAACCAAAACTTACTTGACAAACACCGCGTTGGATAAGGCCTATCAGGACAAAAACACCTAAAACTATTACTGTCCGAATCAAATCCACATCTCCCGCCACTAATTTCACAAACACTACAATCATCGCCGGAAGTATAATTCAGCACAAACACTCTTCTCAACGCCACCAAAATATTATCCACTCCTTCCACCGTCGCGCAATTTTCGATTGCATTCCTCAAGTTCTCATCCTCACCGAATATGGCCACCGGTCTATCTGTCTCGTTACAAATAACCGTATTCCCAAATCGATTTACACTCGACAAATTTCCACTGCAATTTCCCATTAAATGAATCCTTGTCATAAAATCAGCAAAATGGAATTGGGGTGCAGGAAGAGTTGTGTTTCTAACTAATGGGACACATAGGTTGACGACATAAGATCCGTTTTGGTAAGAAAGGGTTGTACCCGAAACAGAGGAATCATAGACTCGAAGAGATTGGTTGTGATAGAATATGTTTTCGGCTATGAAATCGTTCCCGAATAATTGGAGGAGTGGGTATCCGTTTTCGGTGCAATTGAGTCCGAATCCGGGGTACCCACAATAGGATTCTTGGAGGGTTGTGATGTAGAATGGATAACTTATGCTTGGACCATTTGTGCAATATTTTGGCGTGGAGCATGCTTCGTGTTGGTAATGAGAAGCAGAGGATGTCTGTTTTTGTGTTTGAATTGTAAGGATGAAGATGAACAATAATACATGGGGCATTTTTAAGATTGGTTTTGTGAGGAAATGAAGATGTAGTGAAGTTTGATTCTGGTTATGAAATTATTTAAATGGATATTCAAAAAATGCCAAAAAATCAAGATTTGGCCAAAAAATCAAAATATGAGACTTTTAGTCTAGAACGCCAAAAAATGCTTGAGACTATGTAATCATAATTCAAACATGCGGACGCTCACAAACATAAATTTGGCCACTGTTTTCATAATCGGATTGGACATAGAATCGGTAGCCTTACTAGTTACTGGTTCAATTGATTTAACCACTGATTCAACCAATACATCAGATATGACGTCAGCGTGATGTATTAAATAAATTAATAAATCAAAATGGTTGTCCAAACTAATCTAAAACTAAGATCCTTAAATAAATGGAAAAAAAAAAATTGATCCAAGTTTTTATAGAAAAAAATATGCAAAATTATTCAATATTATATTTAATAGAAGTAACCAAATTCAATAGAAGTAACCAAATATTTTTGAGGAAATAAAATATCAAGTTTTATTATGTGGGCCTAGAGTTAATTTAAACAAAGTCTTATTTTTTTAATATTAGGCCCAAATCGTCCAATTTCTTAAATAAAAACAAACCTAGAAACCATTTACTTTTGTCATTTTGCCAGAATATCAAAAGTTCTACAATATTATTATTACGTGGGCCTTGGGTTAATTTCAAACAAAGTCTTATTATCGAAGATTAGGTCCAGGTTATCCAATTTCTTAAATAAAAAAACAAAATCTAGAAACCATTTATTTGTCATTTTGCCAAAATATCAAAAGTTGTATTATGTGGGCATTGGATTAATTTTAAACAAAGTCATATTTTTTAATATTAGGCCAGACTATCCAATTTCTTAAATAAAAAAAAAAAAAAAAACAAAAAAAATCCTAAAGACCATTTACATTTGTCATTTTGCCTACTACCTTCTTTTCCCCCAAACATATGCAGCAACCATTTTCTCTTTTTTTATTATATTTTTAATTGTCTTATTTGATTTAGGTTTGATTTGGCTTCAAGAGGTCTCTCTTATTTCTTCTTATTCTTTCTTTATTTCTTGTTCATTTATTTCCTGTTCATATGATAAGTTTGTATATATATAACTTTTTCCTTTTTTTTAGACTAGAAGATTCAAAGTTTGTGATTTCTTTTCTTAGTTAATATTTACGTGGGGTTGTGATTAAAAAAAAAATCGGTGCGAATGTAGAAATTCAGCTGCCCAATTTTTTTAATCTTTTTTAGTAGAAAATATTGAACTAGTGGTTCATCGGATTTGATGGTTTTACTGGTTTTTGATCGATTTTTATCCGTTCACACTGGTTCCAAAAGCTACTGGTTTTAAGGAGTCAATCAGGCTGAATTAATTGTTGGGGTTTTATGTGTGAATGAAATAAATAAAAGAAAGAGATGTGTCTATTCGGTTCGAAGAGGTACCTTTTGAACCGAAACATTGTGTCCCTTCTCAAAAGGTACTTTTTGTCTATAAATATGAAATAGAATCTGGTCAATTCTAAATCAATTTATATAATAATTAAAATGAAAGATACTACTCTCTCTTTCTCTTACTTTCGCCAAAATTTAGTTCGAAGTATTTTTGATTGTTCAAGTTCGCCTTGGGTTCGGACCGTTGTATATTGGGAAACTATCGGGAATTAAACTGTATGCACCGTGTCAGCTCCAGAAATATTGTCTTAAGGAAATTTGTTTCGGGAAGCCTCAATCTAATTTTCTTATTTTTCACGTGGTGATTGAAGTGATCTTTGGTATCTATACACGTAAGTATTTCTTATTATTTTTTATATTAAATCAAAATATTCAAGTAGACAGTTGATAGACACAACAATTTAAGACAATATAATTTTTGTTTATTTAATCTCTGTTATCTTCACATGTCATGACTATTTGTTTGCGTGTTGACTGCAAAATGAATTGATAAATTGATAATTGAGTTTTGAGCACCGTATCTTAATCACAAATTAGCATATGTTCTGGAAACAAAAGAAAAATGCTTCATTACTTTATTAAATAAAAATTGAAGAACTTAGGGTTCCAAAAGTAAGTGTTTTCACTTCTGCCTCTTGAAATAGAGGACTTTAATTACAAATGATTGAGTTTTCAAAGATGAATAGCTGAGACTTTCCAATTGGAGCAAAACTCTCAATTGTTGTTTTCTTATTTAAATAGAAATTGGATCTTTGAATTGGTAGTTTCAAGATTCTTAGAATAAGAACGTGTCAACTCTGCAAATTACTAGAAGTTAGAATTTCTAATCTTTGAGTTCAAAACAGTGGGGTAAATGCAAAATACTCTCCCGTGTTATGTTAAACATGCAAAAAACTATTCTGTGAAATTTTTATTGTGTCAAATTTCCTTATGTTTTCAAGAACCCTGCAAAAAATTTCCTTGTTTTTCCACGTAGTGATTGAAGTGATCTTTGGTTTCGATACAAGTAAGTATTTCCTACTATTTTTTGTGTTATATCAAAATATATTTAAGTGCACAGTCATTAGACACAACATTAATGTCCTATTAACGGTTAAACCGATCGGACCGGCCAGACCGGTACGATTTTGAAAACACTGAATTTGGATAAAGCATGATTTGGGGTCATACAAATTTAATTTTAAATAATTATGTAATACTAAGACACACTCAAATATAAAGGGCCTGTTTGTCTCGCATTTCGGAGAGTGGTTTGGGAAAGTGGTAGATATTTGAGAAATAATCTCGATTTGCGTAATGTTGTTTGTTTGGGTTTTGGGAGAGTTGTTTGGGAAAGTAGCCGCAATTTTTGACTTTTCTAATATAGAGAGAAATAGAAATAGAGTAGAAAAGTGGCCTGTTTGTTTGGCCTTTCGGAGAGTGGTTTGAGAAAAAAATTACTGTAGCTAATTAATTGGGAAAGTAGTTGGATTGTTTGTTTGGCCTTTCCGAAAACCGAAATTTTTTTCGGAAAAGCGAGACAAACAGGCTCAAACATTTCCAAAACAATGGATAAATAAATGAAAGGTCACCGAAAGCATAGTCCATTTTTCCAAGTTTTCCAAGTAAAGGTCCCTAATTTTAATATAACCTCATTAAGCAACATTTCCAAGTAAAAGTCAACTTCTAAGTGCTACAATTACATTTATCAATATATAAAATACTTGAGAATAATATATAAATATAAAGAAGGTACACATCCTAAGCTTCAAATAAAGATTCTTAATATTGTATGGAATTACTCATTTATTTTTATAAGTTGAGTTTCATTAGGGTTCAGTATTGAGGTTGAGTTAGATCCAAATCATGTAAGTGAACTTAGCCCAATTCATGTGGTGAATTCTAATATGGTATCAGGGCTCCATGTTGAAGTGGGTCACCTACTTACGTGATGGACTTTCCTTGGGCTCATGATGAAATTTACTATTCACCCACAGGGTCTGGGAATCAATGTGATGGGGATCTTCACGGTCTGGGAAAATTCGCAAGTTGGACTCTTACCCACATGTTAATAATTCGCCAATATTGGGCATGAATATATCATGTGTTGGACTTGCTTCTCTCACATATGCAGCACGTCCATAAGTGAAGAGAAAATATTGAGAATAAATGTCCCACATGTATTGAAAATCATAGTAAAATCTACCTTATAAGGTCTTTTGGACAATCCCCACCTTACAAGTATCGAGAATAAATGTCCCACGTAGATTGAAATCATAGTTAAATCCACCTTGTAAGGTCTTTTGGGTAATCCTCATCTTACAAGCTCGTTTTTAGGTTGAGCTAGGTACAAGTGAACTTAGTTGAATCAATATGGTAAATTCTAATTTTAAGCTTAAGCTTAGCTCACAAATGAGGTTACTTAGATTACACTAGTGGATTTAATCCATTGGGCTTGGATAAATGCCACATGGACATGAAAGGACAAAAAATTGTTCTTTCATGCTCATATGGCATTCATCAGATTTCTGAGAAATTGTCCAAATGCACTGTGAAATACTTATGGAGCAATGTATCCTATCGTCCCTCTTGCCACTAACATTGAAACTTTACTTGATCCATTGGCACACAATTTAGCAAGACCCTAATATCCTTTAAAAATAAATTTTACTTTGCCTCTCTTAAATTACTTTAATCTTTATTTTTCAAGGATATCAGGGTTTTGTAAAGTTATAGTTTAATCAAAACCAATAATGTATATATTTCTTCTTCTTGAAATATGAACTTTGAATGCAATACATCATGTTATCATATACAATTCACATTTCATACGAACATATAAGTTAAAAACGGTAAAAAAAATCAATCACAAACTTATGGTTATCTTAAATTAGAGGAAGCTTTCACTTGATAATTTTATTATAATATCCATATTATCTAGAAATTAAAACCATCAAAATCCAATGAAAAGAAATTCATGTGATCAAATAAATAATAGTATAGAAATGAAATTACCAAAAGAACTGACGAATGAGTGGAAAAAATCAAACCATGCATTTTGAACAATGTAGTTTACATGGGTGTGAGATTACAACTATTGATATTAGTATTTGATAGAAATAAAATGTTAAAGATCATAACTTTATATGTCAATAATTTACAAAATCTAAGAACTTTTCAATCAATATCGTAAGTTTACCTTCTAAATTAGAGTCAATGCTTCACAAAAATTCCTGGAATCATATATGAAAGAATATGTATATGGTTAATATGGAATCACCAATTCAATCCATTATAAATAAAATATACAGTCAGTTTTAACGTGTAGTCAAATATCTGATAAATAGTAAACCCAACTAAAATCTACATGTTCTCAAATTCATACATATAATTAAAACTTAATGTACTTCAATACACACATCCAATACTATAAATTTTAAATTAGGCAAAATTGCAGAAAAGGTCCCAAACTAATTGGCAATTTTGGCTTTTCGTCCCACACTTTATCACCTCACCGAATTTCGTCCCGTAATTTTATTTTTTTTTGGAATTTCGTCCCGCCGTTAAGTATTAGACGGAAATTGCCACGTGGCCGTTAAATTGCCACGTGGATGCTTACGTGTCATGATGACGTGGCAATTTTAGCATACCAATTATACAAGATTGCAGAATTAGTCCCAAACTAATTACAAATTTTGGTTTTTCGTCCCAAACTAATTACAAATTTTGATTTTTCGTCCCAAACTATATCAATTAGCAAATTTCATCCCGTGATTTATCATTTTGCATGAATTTAGTCCCACTATAAATTTCTAATTTAATAAAAATGAAGATTCAATCTTTTACATTTTCTTTTCCAAGAAAAATATTATAAATACTAAAGTGACAATATTTATAATATTTTAATATTATAAATATTATAAATAAAATATTATAAATATTAAAATAAAACAATATATACGCAATTTTGTCACTTTAAAAATATTTTAAATATTAAAATATTTAAAATAAAACAATATATGCGCAATTTTGTCACTTTAAAAATATTTTAAATATTATTATTATATATATTGTTTAAATATTAAAAATAAAATATTATAAATATTAAAATAAAACAATATATACGCAATTTTGTCACTTTAAAAATATTTTAAATATTAATATTATATATATTGTTTAAATATTAAAAATATTAAAAAATATTTTAAGTATTAAAATATTTAAAATAAAACAATATATACGCAATTTTGTCACTTTAAAAATATTTTAAATATTAATATTATATATATTGTTTAAATATTAAAAATAAAATATTATAAATATTAAAATATTAAAATATTATAAATATTGTCACTTTAATATTTATAATATTTTTCTTGGAAAAGAAAATGTAAAAGATTGAATCGTCATTTTTATTAAATTAGAAATTTATAGTGGGACTAAATTCATGTAAAATGATAAATCACGGGATGAAATTTGGCTAATTGATATAGTTTGGGACGAAAAATCAAAATTTGTAATTAGTTTGGGACGAAAAACCAAAATTTGTAATTAGTTTGGGACTAATTCTGCAATCTTGTATAATTGGTATGCTAAAATTGCCACGTCATCATGACACGTAAGCATCCACGTGGCAATTTAACGGCCACGTGGCAATTTCCGTCTAATACTTAACGGCGGGACGAAATTCCAAAAAAAAATAAAATTACGGGACGAAATTCGGTGAGGTGATAAAGTGTGGGACGAAAAACCAAAATTGCCAATTAGTTTGGGACCTTTTCTGCAATTTTCCCTAAAAAATATTGTAATTCACAAACGGACACCAATAATTGAAAGGTAAATCAATCGTTTTTGGCAGGAGAAAGAGATATTGTGTGGTTTTCTTTATTTTGCTTCATGAAATTAGGTCAACCTTCTTCATTGAGTTATATAACAATTTGTGTGTAACATTACAAATATAAATTCAATAAACTATACTACTTACAAGCATATTATTTATATTTCTAAATTAAATATATATTCTATATATAACATAATATAAAAAAATAAAAATAAAATATTGGGGGGGGAGGGGAGGGGGCGCAAGGATCCCCAAGTCATAGCATAGATCCGCTCCTGCTTGGAACCTCTAGCCAAACACATTGAAAGTATATATGTTATGCATTTTATTTTATCTATCCTTTATTCTCTATTTGTATCTGACCTCATATTGTGTTCTTTATAACTCTATTTCAGGATGGAGTAAATTACAACCAAAGTTGTTGTCAGGTGATACATTAGTTTCAAAGAAATTTAGTAGTTTTAGCTTTTAAAAAGGAGATTTTGGAACCTCTAGCCAAACACGTTGAAAGTATATATGTTACGCATTCTATGTTATCTTTTTCTTATTCTCTATTTGTAACTAACCTCATGTTGTATTCTTGATGACTCTATTTCAGGATGGAGTAAATTAAATCTAATGTTGTTATCAGGTGAAATTCCGAATACATTAGTTTCATAGAAATTTAGTAGTCTTAGCTTTTAAATAGAAGTGTTTGGAATCTTTAGCCAAATAAATTGAAAGTATACATGTTACGCATTCTATTTATATTATCCTTATTTTCTATTTTGTTTTTTACCTCATATTGTGTTCATTATGACTCTATTTCATAATGTAGTAAATTACAACCAAAGTTGTTATTAGGTGATACATTATTTCAAAGAAATTTAGTAGTCTTAGCTTTTAAAAAGGAGATTTTGGAACATATAGCCAAATACATTGATAGTATATATGTTACGCATTCTATTTTATCTTTTTCTTATTCTCTATTTGTGACAAACCTCATATTATATTCTTGATGACTCTATTTCAGGATGGAGTAAATTAAATCTAATGTTGTTATTAGGTGAAATTCCGAATACATTAGTTTCAAAGAAATTTAGTAGTCCTAGCTTTTTTTAAATAGAAATGTTTGGAACCTTTAGCCAAATAAATTGAAAGTATACATCTTACGCATTCTATTTATATTTTCCTTATTCTCTATTTGTGTCTGACTTCATATTGTGTTCTTTATGACTCTATTTCAGATGTAGTAAATTACAACCAAAGTGGTTGTTAGGAGATACATTATTTCAAAGAAATTTAGTAATCTTAGCTTTTAAAAGGGAGATTTTGGAAACTATAGCCAAATACATTGATAGTATATATGTTACGCATTCTATTTATCTTTTTCGTATTCTCTATTTGTGACAAACCTCATATTGTATTATTGATGACTCTATTTCAGGATGGAGTAAATTAAATCTAATGTTATTATCAGGTGAAATTCGAATACATTAGTTTCAAAGAAATGTAGTAGTCTTAGCTTTTAAATAGAAGTGTTTGGAACCTTTAGTCAAATAAATTGAAAGTATACATTTTACGCATTCTATTTATATTTTCCTTATATTCTCTATATGTGTCTGACCTCATATTGTGTTCTTTATGACTCTATTTCAGGATGTAGTAAATTACAACCAATGTTGTTGTCAGGTGATACCTTATTTCAAAGAAATTTAGTAGTCTTAGCTTTTAAAAAGGAGATTTTGGAACATCTAGCCAAACACATTGAAAGTATATATGTTACGCATTCTATTTTATCTTTTTCTTATTCTCTATTTGTGATTAACCTCATATTGTATTTTTGATGACTCTATTTCAGGATGCAGTAAATTAAAACTAATGATGTTATCAGGTGAAATTTTGAATACATTAATTTCAAATAAATTTAGTAGTCTTAGCTTTTAAATAAAAGTGTTTGAAACCTTTAGCCAAATAAATTGAAAGTATACATGTTACGCATTCTATTTATATTTCATTCTATTCTCTATTTTTGTCAAACCTCATACTGCGTTCTTTATGACTATTTCAAGATGTAGTAAATTACAACCAAAGCTGTTGTCAAGTGATACATTATTTCAAAGAAATTTAGTAGTCTTATCTTTTAAAAAGGAGATTTTGGAACCTCTAGCCAAACATATTGAAAGTATATATGTTAAACATTCAATTTTATCTTTTTCTTATTCTCTATTTGTGACTAACCTCATATTTTATTCTTGATGACTCTATTTCAGGATGGAGGAAATTAAAATTAATGTTGTTATCAGGTGAAATTTCGAATACATTAGTTTCAAATAAATTTAATAGTCTTAGCTTTTAAATAGAAGTGTTTGGAACCTTTAGCCAAATAAATTGAAAGTATACATGTTACGCATTCTATTTATATTTTCCTTATATTCTCTATTTGTGTCAAACCTCATATTGTGTTCTTTATGACTATTTCAAGTTGTAGTAAATTACAACCAAAGTTGTTGTCAAGTGATACATTATTTCAAAGAAATTTAGTAGTCTTATATTTTAAAAAGGAGATTTTGGAACCTCTAGCCAAACATATTGAAAGTATATATGTTAAACATTCAATTTTATCTTTTTCTTATTCTCTATTTGTGACTAACCTCATATTGTATTCTTGATGACTCTATTTCAGGACGGAGGAAATTAAAATTAATGTTGTTATCAGGTAAAATTTCGAATACATTAGTTTCAAATAAATTTAATAGTCTTAGCTTTTAAATAGAAGTGTTTGGAACCTTTAGCCAAACTCATTGAAAGTATATATGTTACGCATTTTATTTTATCTTTTCCTTATTCGCTAGAGAGATTTTCACTTGTGGTACCAAACTCTATGTCGATTATCACTTGTGATACCATAAAAACCGAGGCTCACATATTTGGTAACACAATTTAAGAAATTGAATCACTTTTGGTGTTAAGTGATGACGTGGCAGTTATGTCATGTTGGAAAATTGACGACATTACTTATGTTGACTGGTAATTCTACCCATAACATTTCAAGTTGGCAAATAACCCCACATCTTCAAATTTACTAATGATATTAGTCCACATTGTTGCCAAATTTCAAAATTGTCCCGAATAAGACATGTGAGGACCAATTTGAAGATTTTTCTTATTACATTTACATATCTATTTAACTAATTCTATTTCATAAACAAATTAGTAGATCAAATAATACTTTAATATAAATCGGACAATTTTTTTTTAAATCTAAAATATATATAATAGTATTGATATATTTAATATTTAACAAAGTAATAAAGTTATATATTATTAATAAATATATATTTTGTTTTTCCCATCTCAATCCCTCCCAACCCACTGGGTTGGGACTTGGGAAGAACTGGGATGATTTTTTTTTTAAAGTTATAAATATTTATTAATAATATATAACTTTATTATTATATATAATAATAAATATATTAATACTATTATATTAAAGTATTATTTTATCTATTAATAATATTTATAAAGCCAAATTAGATAAATAAATATATAAATATAATAAGTAAAATCTCCAAATTGGTCCGCGTGTCTTATTCGAGACAATTTCTAAATTTAGCAACAATGTGGACTACTAGTATCGTCAGTAAATTTGAAGATGTGGGTTATATTGCCAACCTAAAATGTTATGGGGTAGAATTGTCCTCCATATTGGTTCGCACGTGTCTTATTCGAGCCAATTTTATAATTGGGCAACAATGTGGACTAAAATTGTCCATAAATTTGAAGATATGGAGTTATTCTGCCAATCTGAAATATTATGGGGTAGAATTGTCAGTCAACATAAGTAATGACATCAATTTTACAATAAGGGTTAACTGCCACATCGTTACTTAACGATGATTTTTAACAACGGTACCAAAAGTGATTCAAGTTCTTAAATTGGGGCACCACATTTATCGGCCTCAATTTTATGATACCACAAGTGAAAATCGGCATATAGCTTGGTACAACAAGTGAAAATCTATTTTATTCTCTATTTGCGTCTAACTTTACAATCAAAGTTATCATCAGGTGAAATTCCGAATACATTAGTTTCAAAGAAACATAGTAATCTTAGATTTTCCTATGATTTTAAATAGGAAATCTTGGAATCTATAGCAAAACACATTGAAAGTATAAATGTTAAGCATTCTATTTTATATTTTTCTTGTTATCTATTTGTGTTCAACCTCATATTGTGTTCTTGATGACTCTATTTCATGATGGAGTAAATTAAAACGAAATTGTTATCAGGTGAATTTTGAAGCAACAGTTTAATTGACTATTTTCTAATTTTGCATTTTTCTCTCTAAATGTGTTTTTTGCTACAGGTTTGGGTATCTTGGGGGATACCCTGACGGCCACCTCCATATTTTCCGTATTCATTTTTGTTGGGGTAAAGAAAACTAACAAAACACAAAACCAGAAGGACATTGAAATCTTCTTGAAAAACAATGAAAATCTTGGTCCAAAAAGATACAAATACAGAAAGCTAAAGAAGATAACTAACTCGTTCAAGGACTCTTTAGGTAAAGGAGGATATGGAAGTGTGTATAAAGGAAAATTAGAAGATGGTCGTCTTGTGGCAGTGAAAATTTTGAATGAATCGAAAGGAAATGGAGAAGACTTCTTGAATGAAGTAGCGAGTATTAGTAGAACTTCTCATGTTAACATTGTCTCTCTTTTGGGATATTGTTTGTACGGTTCCAAGAGAGCTCTCATTTACGAGTTCATGCCAAATGGCTCTTTAGAAAAGTACATATCTAATAACTTGGAAGAAGATCGATTGGGATTTGAAAAGTTATTCGAAATTGCAGTTGGAATTGCTCGAGGGCTAGAATATTTACACCGAGGTTGCAACGTGCAAATTTTGCATTTTGATATAAAGCCTCAAAATATTCTTTTAGATAAGGATTTGAACCCGAAAATAGCGGACTTCGGGCTTGCTAAATTGTGCCCCAATCGATCAAGTCAAGTGTCTATGTTGGTGGCGAGAGGTACAATAGGGTACATTGCTCCGGAAGTATTTAACAGGACATTTGGACAAGTTTCTCACAAATCGGATGTTTATAGCTACGGAATGATGGTTTTGGAAATGGTTGGGAAGAAAAAGAAGAACAATGAATCGGTAGTTGAACGCTCGAGTGAGATTTATTTTCCAAATTATATTTACAAGGATCTTGAAACAAATACTGAAAATGGTGGCCTTGATAGGATTTTGAATGAAGATGAATGCCAATATGTGAAGAGAAAATTGGCGATTGTCGGCTTGTGGTGCATACAGACGGATCCGAAGGATCGACCGTCAATCGAAAAGGTGGTTGAAATGTTAGAAGGAAAAGTTGAATCTTTGGAAGTCCCACCTAGGCCTTGCTCATCTTCTCCCATTAGAGTAGCACAAAGTTTTTCTACTTCTGAGTCAATATATAGCCATTGACTTGTTTCCATGATCTCTTAGCAACTTATTAAGACTTTTATTTCTTAGTTTGTGTTATTCCCTTAGAACAACTCAAATGCGTCTTCAAAGTGCCACATATATAACCATAAAGCAAGTATGTTATCCGATCACTAAGCATTTGTACTAAAACTACCCCAAATGCTAGACACTATAGAATTGGGAAATGTCCTTGAAGATCTCGATTTATAGAAAAAAATTCAACCATTTGTTGTTAAATAATAATGAGTTAATCACTAGGTAATTAACTTGGGTGCAAGAGAGTGCTTGATATCATGAAATTTATACATATAAAAAATCTTTGCAATAAAATTATGCATAGTAATTTTTTTTTTTTGGGAATTAATGTCTTGACGTAATCCTTTTCGATACGCGTCAGACACATTAAATGAGAACTTCTCTCAATAGAAGTTCGTTACATTGCAGTAGCTAGTCCATTCCACATTTTTTTGGGTCAAGTTCTAATGAGTTAAATCTATGAGAAGGTGTGATATGACAAAGCCGCAATTCACACACATCATGTTTCTAACTTTCTCTCAGTGATAAGTTGGTGAAAACTTTGTGGAAAGTCATATTATAGATGCAATAGATAGTTTCAGTTTTTAAACATACAAGTTTCACTTAATGAAACGAAATAGATAGATTTAGTTTCGAGCTATTTAAAGAACACAAAATTTGGCATTATAACGAAGAAATTATAACAAAATTAAGATTAGGTTCAAATACTCCTTTCTTTGAGAATCGTTTCATTCAATAAAATTCTGACACATGCTCACCTGTACAATACCTCAAATTTAGAATACTTAATTTAAAAAGACCTTTTTATCTTCTTTAATGGGGAAATTGCTTTTTTGATACCACGGGATAGACTAATTTGCATTTTTGGTAACATTAGATAAAAAAATGTACATTTGATACCATAGATTAAGTTTTCATTGCAATTTTGATACCAAACTTAATTTTTCTATAAATTTCATGGAACTTTATCTACAATGAGATGCATAATATTTGACTTAAAATTACCCGAAAAATTCCTCTTTGTATGGACCCAATATCTTTGTTAAACCAATTAAAATTTCATATTCTTCTCCATGGTTTGGTGCACCCGATCCAAAACCAAGTTATGTATTGAAATAACATATTTTCCACAATCCAAATGCCCCAAATAACAATATTGATGATATGAGATTAAATAATCTCCGTAGATCAACCCTCTAACCATAATCCATTTAATACATTAATGAGCCATAGAATGAAATTTTTTTGTTCTTTTACAGTGTTTTAGCTAGGATTAATAAATTAACCCCCGTATTATTTATATATTTATTTATTTTTGCACTAAGTAGGAAAAGGACAGCAACCCGTTTCCAATTTACATTTCAAACTAGTAATCAACATTTTTCAAGAGTTTCAGCAACCCCAATTAGATTGTAATTGTTGGGGGCCTTAATCAATATATCTATCGTTTTCCTGAATTAAAAAAAAATATATATATCATAATCAATTAATGTAAAATCAAATTTTACTAAATTAAATATGCTAGAAATGCTTTTCCGGAAAACTCATCCAACGTACACAATGAAAATTCATTCCAAATTTTCATATCCCAAAATCAAGGGCTATAGATTGATTCAGAAGTAGAAAAACTTTGTGATGCTCTAATGGGACAAGATGAGCAAGGCCTAGGTGGGACTTCCAAAGATTCAACTCTTCCTTCTAACATTTCGACCACCTTGTCGATCGACGGTCGATCCCTCGGATCCGTTTGTATGCACCACAACCCGACAATCGCCAATTTTCTCTTCACATATCGGTATTCATCTTCGTTCAAAATCCCATCAACGCCACCATTTTCAACATTTGTTTCAAGCTCCTTGTAAATATAATTCGGAAAATAAATCTCACTCGAGCGTTCAACTATCGATTCATTGTTCTTCTTTTTCTTCCCAACCATTTCCAAAACCATCATTCCGTAGCTATAAACATCCGACTTGTGTGAAACTTGTCCAAATGTCCTGTTAAATACTTCCGGAGCAATGTACCCTATTGTACCCCTCGCCACCAACATAGACACTTTACTTGACCGATTGGGGCACAATTTAGCAAGCCCGAAATCCGCTATTTTCGGGTTCATATCCTTATCTAAAAGAATATTGTGAGGCTTTATGTCGAAATGCAAAATCTGCATGTTGCAACCTCGGTGTAAATATTCTAACCCTCGAGCAATTCCAACTATAATTTCGAATAACTTTTCAAATCCCAATCGATCTTCTTCTAAGTTATTATATATGTACTTCTCTAAAGAGCCATTAGGCATGAACTCATAAATGAGAGCTCTTTTCGAACCATCAAAACAATATCCCAATAGAGAGACAATGTTAACATGAGAAGTTCTACTAATACTCGCAACTTCATTCAAGAAGTCTTCTCCATTTCCTTTCGATTCGTTCAATATTTTGACGGCCACAAAACGACCATCGTCTAACTTTCCTCTATACACACTTCCATATCCTCCTTTACCTAAAGTGTCCTTGAACGAGTTAGTTATCTTCTTTAGCTTTCTATATTTGTATCTTTTTGGACCAAAATTTTCATTGTTTTTCAAGAAGAGTTCAATGTCGATTTGATTTTGAGTTTTGCCTCTTTTCATCCTTTTGATAACAATGAATAAGATTAATAAGGAAGTGAACATCAGGGAAGCAACCAAACCTGGAGGAATAAATTAAGGATCGTTGAGAAAAACATCAACAAAAAATCCAATTAAAAAATGTTGAGAATTTTACCTAGTATTAAAATTAGTTTTGGTCTACTTCCTTCTGTAACTATAATCATCAACAAAAGATGAGGTCAGACACAAATTTAAGGGAATTCTATGGTGCCGCTACGTTAGATGCCGCTAATACCACATTAGGTGGTATTATCACACAATGTGTATCACATTGTAGGGTATAAGGAGTATATTTTATACCATAGAATGTGACACACATTGCGTGATAATACCACCTAATTTGGAATAAATACTACATGATGTGGGGGTCATACTAAATATACGGGGTTAATACTATGTAATGTGATCATGTACCATACAAATTTGATACACATTGTGTGGTAATACCACCTGATTAGGTATTAGCGGCACCTAACGTAGCGGCACCCTAGAATTTTCCCAAATTTAATAGAGTACAAGTAAAAGATAAAAAGGAATTTCTATAATCTTAATGCACAATAGTATGTAGTTGTAGACACAAGAATTAGCCAACATGATACCAATGTCTCATAACCTAATGTCAATTTACTCCCCTGTGATTTGAAAAATATCACTTTACTCCTCTACGAAAAAAATATCAATTTACCTCCGTCTATCGGACAATGCAACAACAGACTTGTCGAAATTGAGAATGGACATGAAAAATATTGCGTAAAAAGATAAAAGTATCTTGGGGAGGTGAAGTGCCACGTTTATAAGTTCATTGGGTTAAAGTATATAAGAGGGGTAGTTTTGTTGATTTGCATTTTTAACAAGTTTAAAAATGTCAGTTATGCAGTGTTAAATATCAAGCTACTCAATACTCGACTCGAGCTCGTTCGATGAAAGCTCGTCTGAGCTCGACTCGTTTAACAATAAAATCAAGCTCAAACACCAAATTTCAAGTTCGATAAAAATATATTTGTAAAATATCAAGCTAATCGATAATCGGCTCGAGCTCGTTTGATAAAAGTCCGTTTAACAATCAAATGAAGCTCAAACACCAAATTTCAAGCTTGGTCAAATTCAAATCAAGCTTGAAAAATATGTCTTTCGACACTAATCTGCTCAATTACACCGCTAATACACCTAAACATGAACAATATGTATATCACAGATAGGCTGAAAAATAAACCAAACTATTTGATATTAGACTCGAGTTCATTCGATAAAAGTTTGTTTGAGTGCGGTTCATTAAACAAACTTAAACATCATTTTTCGTTCGATAACTTTTCAAGACTCGATTTGAGCTCGACTCAATAAGTTAAAAACTGATAATATACATGTAAAATATCAAGCTACTCGATACTCGGCTCGAGTTCGTTCGATAAAAGCTAGTCTGAGCTCGGCTCGTTTAACAATCAAACCAATCTCAAACACCGAATATCAAGCTCGATAAATATATATATATAATATCAAGCTACTGGATACTCGACTCGACAAGTTAAAAATTGATAATATACATGTAAAATATCAAGCTACTCAATACTCGACTTGAGCTCGTTCGATAAAAGTTCGTCTGAGCTCGATTCGTTTACCAATAAAATCAAGCTCAAACACTGAATTTCAAGTTCGATAAAAATATACAGGTAAAATATCAAGCTACTCGATACTCGGTTCGAGCTCGTTCGATAAGAGTTTGTCTGAGCTCGGCTCGTTTAACAATCAAACGAAGCTCAAACACCAAATTTCAAGTTCGATCAAATTCAAATCAAGCTTGAAAAATATGTCTTTCGACACTAATCTGCTCAATTACACCGCTAATACACCTAAACATGGCGCAAAAACAAAACTTACTTGGCAAACACCGAGTTGGATAAGGCCTATCAGGACAAAAACACCTAAAACTATTACTGTCCGAATCAAATCCACATCTCCCGCCACTAATTTCACAAGCACTACAATCACCGCCGGAAGTATAAATTAGCACAAACCCTCTCCTCAACGCCACCAAAATATTATCCACTCCTTCCACCGGCGCCACAACATGTGTCGCGCAATTTTCCATTGCATTCCTCAAGTTCTCATCCTCACCAAATATGGCCACAGGTCTATTTGTCCCATTACAAATAACCGTATTTCCAAATCGATTTACACTCGACAAATTTCCACTGAAATTTCCCATTAAATGAAGCCTTGTCACAAATTCAGCAAAATGGAATTGGGGTGTAGGAAGAGTTGTGTTTCTAACTAATGGGACACATAGGTTGTCCGGAAAACCATTTACGACATAAGATCCGTTTTGGTAAGAAAGGGTTGTACCCGAAACAGAGGAATCATAAACTCGAAGAGATTGGTTGTGATAGAATATGTGTTTGGCTATGAAATCGTTTCCGGGTAATTGGAGAAGTGGGTATCCGTTTTCGGTGCAATTGAGTCCGAATCCGGGGTATCCACAATAGGATTCTTGGAGGGTTGTGATGTAGAATGGGTAACTTATGTTTGGACCATTTGTGCAATTTCTTGGGGTGGAGCATGCTTCGTATTGGTAATGAGAAGCAGAGGATGTTTGTGTTAGAATTATAAGGATGAAGATGAACAATAATATATTGGGCATTTTTTTGATTATTATTTGCTCATATGTTGATTAGTTTTGTGAAGAAATGAAGATGAAGAAAAGTTTGATTTAGGTTATGAAATTTCTATGGTAGTGGTTGAAACTTCGTTTGCAGAGACTTGTCAAGTCAATGGGAATTAATTAAATGGATATTCAAGTAGTTTGGTTTTTTTTTTCTTTTATCTTTTTATAAGGTTTTTGGCAAAATAGCAATTTACGTCCCCTAACTTTCACTAGTCCGCAGAATTAGGACACTTAATTTTTCAACAAGCAATTTACGTCCCTTAACTTTCATTAGTCTGCAGAATTAGGACACTTAATTTTCCAGCAAGCAATTTACGTCCCTTAACTTTCAGTGGTATGCAGAATCAGGACACTTAATTTTTCAGCAAGCAATTTACGTCCCTTAACTTTCAGTGGTCCGCAGAATCAGGACACTTAATTTTTCAGCAAGCATTTTTGGTCCCTTAACTTTTACTGGTCCGCAGAATCAGGACACTTAATTTTTCGACAAGCAAAATACATCCTAACTTTTCTATACCCGCAATTTTGCTCCACTTAACAAAACAAACACCCACTTGACAATCACTTAACAAACCGTCTACAACTATTTAACAACATCAATATTAATTCAAATCCCCAAATTAATTGTCCAGTTGGCAATTATGGAATTTTCAGCGAGTTGTGGACTAAAATTGCGGTCAAGTGGACTAAAATCGTAGGTATAAAAAAGTTATAGATTTCGCAGACCAGTGAAAGTTAAGGGACGTAAAATGCTTGCTGAAAAATTAAGTATCTTGATTTTTCGGACCAATGAAAGTTAAGGGATGTAAAATGCTTGCTGAAAAATTAAGTATCTTGATTTTGCGGACCAGTGAAAGTTAAGGGACCTAAAATGCTTGCTGAAAAATTAAGTGTCCTGATTCAGCGGACTACTGAAAGTTAAGGGACGTAAATTGCTTGCTGAAAAATTAAGTGTCATAATTCTGCGAACCATTGAAAGTTAAGGGACGTAAATTGCTTGCTGAAAAATTAAGTGTCCTGATTCTGCATATCAGTGAAAGTTAAGGGACGTAAATTGCTTGCTGAAAAATTAAGTGTCCTAATTCTGCGGACTAGTGAAAGTTAGGGGACATAAATTGCTATTTTGCCTTTTATAAGGTGCATGTCGAAGAAGAAATCCTTCTCCTATGTCAGAGACTTCTTAATCAGAAAATATGTAAATCGAGGGATTTGGGTTAAGGGGATTAAACTTATACATAAAAAAAAAAAATCAAACAATTAAACATAAAGTTTATATTATTCACATAAGAACCCAAAATATCTACATATTTACTTTAATAAATGACCACGATGATTTTTCATCTTTTGAAACCGGTCCATGATAGCATCATTTGAAATACTACTAAATTTGTCTCTCTCTATAAAGACAACTAAATTATCATGTAGCCATTGATCGCTCATTCGGTTACGAAGTCGATTCTTTACTATCTTCATAGCCGAAAAAACTCTCTCCACTGATGCAGTTGCAACGGGTAAAATAAGCGACAATGTCACAAGTTTGTAAACCATCGAGAATGCGACATGTCTTTTAGTTGCAACCATCTTCTTAGCAAGATCACCAATCCCTTTCAAACTAGAAAAATCATCACTTGATCGAACATCCCTAATATAATTTTCAAGTTGATTGAGAAGAGCCGAGAGCTCAAGAAAAGAAAAGTCATTTGGATAAATTTCGGCAAGACGAACAAGTTTTCCTTTGTCAAAATCTTCAAAGTGATTGGATGGATTTAAGCATGCAACACAAAGAAGCAACTCCATGTTTACTTCATTGAAACGGTTGTTCGACTCTTGCAATTGTCTATCTATCACCGAATTGAATCTCTCAACTTTGTGATGATGTTCGATAGACACTTGTTCAATCCTACGCTTTGGCCTCCCATATGGAACATAAACATTACTCACTGAAGGAACTTCAATTTCATGTTTTGGGTTTGGAGATGTTGGGAGTAGGGAAAAATTGGGCTTAAAATTGGGGCTTAAAATTGGAAGAGTAAGTTATTGTTAAAGTGGATATATTAATTGGAGTTAAAATTATATTTGGGCTATTGGGCTAATATATTAATTTTTTTGTTACAAAAAAAATTACAACACATATATATAAAAAAAAAAAAAATAATTCCAGGTGGGGCTATAGCCCCCCCTTCCCCTATGTGGATCCGCCAGTGTGTGTATGTATAATAGTGTTCTGACGGAGATACCCAACAAGATTTCAACCCCAGCATAAACCCTCAATATTTCAATGGAAATTTGTACCACACGATGTTCGAACCTGCATTGTCGGAGAAAAAATTCCCCACATCACCTCTCTGGCTTTCGGTGACATTTTCCTTTATTTATCATTATTTAGGAGAAAATGGACTATATTTTCCTATATTATGAGAAATTTGCACATGGGTAAATTTTTAGTATATCAAATTTCCTTGCAGGGTTGAAAACTTTGCATAGAATTCCCCGTCTATCTATTTCTTCCAATTTTTTGATAGGTGTGTGTAAAAAAATCGTTTGTACTTTTTAACTTTTGCACAAATCCCGTTGTATTTTTGAATTTTTGTACATAATTCTCAAGTAAATTTTCGTTTTATTACAAATCTAGGGATAATTTAGATATATTAACTAAAAATTAATGATGTCAGATAACTAACGGAGTAAGGAAATTCTATTCAGAGTTTTCGAAAGTACAAACGTGCAATAAAATTTCACAGAAAATTTGTGCGAGTTTCTTATAGGACATGGTATGGGAGTATCGTGCATTTCTCCCACTATTCACAAATTTATTGATTACCTTGAGGCTCTATATGGGCCGGGTTGGCCTAGATCTCGTTTATCATATGGGGCTCAAGTTCATTTGTATGTTATTTATCCAAGGTCAAGCTTATATACGGACTTTGATCATTTCCCTAAGTACCTGAATCAACAATTATTATTTTGGGCTTCGACCTTATTCTGGGTAAAGCTCATACATAATTCAATTTAAATAATTATGTCATATTAATACACACTCAAATATAATATTTGTACATAGCATGCAAAATATATAAATCTCATCTTCGTAGTCCCCAATATTAACATAACTCATTAAGCAACATTTCCAAGGAAAAGTCAACTTCCAAATGCTACAATTACATTTATCAATATATAAAATACTTAAGAATATTATTAAATAAATAAAAATAAAAAAGGTACACATTGCATCAAACAAAGATTCATAATATCGTTTGGAATTACACATTTATTTTTATAAGTTGAGCTTCATTGGAGCTGAGTATTGAGAATAAATGTCTCACATGGATTGAAAATCATAGTTAAATTCACCTTATAAGCTCTTGGACAATCCTCACCTAACAAGTTAACTTTTGAGGTTGAGTTAGACCCAAGTCATGTAAGTAAACTTAGCTCAATTCATGTGGTGGATTCTAATATAATATCAGAGCCCCATGTTACACTCGCTATTGATTTAGAGGGTGAAGTTAAGTAAGGCTTAGGTGGTACTTCTAAGGATTCAAGTTTTCCTTCCAACATTTCCAACACGCTATTGATTGATGGTCGAGCCTTTGGATCATTCTGTATGCACCACAAGCCAACAATTACCAATTTTCGCAGCACATATCGATATTCATCTTCGTTCAAAATTCCATCAAGGCCACCATTTTAAACATTTTTTTCAACTGCAATTTTAAATAATTTGTCAAATCACAATAGATCTTCTTCTAAGTTAATAGATATGTACTTCTCGAGAGATCCATTTGGCATGAACTCGTACACGAGAGCTTATTTGGAACCGTCAAAATAATATCCCAAAAGAGAGACAATGTTAACATGAAAAATTTATTAATCTTGCAACCCCGCTTATAAATCCGTCTCCGTTTCCTTTTGATTCATCTTCTAACCTTTCATTATGCACAAGATGACCATCTTCTAACCTTTCATTATGCACAATACCGTTCCCTTACCTAAATTGTTTTTGAATGAGTTGGTTATCTTCTTTATCTTTTTGTATTGGGGGATCCCCCAAACTATGGGGTGGTATTTGTTTTTCTTTAAAGTATCATTTATAAATGATACTTTAATCCCCTTTGTTTTAATATTGTACATTTTATTCCAAAACTACACCCACCCCATTTGTAACTAATAAATTGTTTATTTATTAATTTATAAATTTTTTTTTATTAATTATGAATTCATTCATCCACCAAACAATATTATATTTCATTTTCTTCGTGTATTTTGATTTCTTCAGTTTTCTGATCTCAAGTTTTCTCTTCATTTTCATCTAAATTTTCCTTTATTTCCGGTTTCAATTTATTTTCTTTGTTCTTTGTTTCAATTCTTTTCTATATTTATATCTCAATTTTTTCTTTACGATTTGTCTCAAATTTTATTTGGTGGTAATTATCTCCTTTGTTTTTGTTACAAATTATAATTCAAAATTTTGAGTAGTTCTCCTTCAAAATTTACTCAAAAAATATGAACTTAACTCAGGCTAGTATCGTTAATTCTAGGGGTGGGCACGGGGCGGGTTTGTGACGGGTTCGGGGCTAGAGATATGGGTATAATAAATTTCGGGATTGACATCCCAAACCCGTCCCGTAATAATTCGGGTAGTCGGAAGCGGGTACCCTAATTATTGCGGGACGGAACGGGACGGGATTTCGGGTCCCATATTATTTTTATTCATCAATTTTTCGTCCCCCTAACAAAATAATATTACAATATTACGTAATTATATTTCGTCATTTTCCTTTTGCTAAATCGTATAACTTTTAAGTTTTAACTCATTAAATTATTAGATTAAACATATCATCAATTCATCATAACGACTATTTCAAATATATTCAAATATGATCACAAAGTGAAATCATATAATGAGCAAATGATTAAATACGATCAACATCGAGTCTCAATAAGAAAATCCAATCCAAATACTATTTATAGTTGATACCAAAATAATTTATCCAAATGCACATTTAAATTACGCAAAAGTTATAAATTTTTAAAATAACTAAAAGTCTAAAATCATATAATGACCCATAATATTGATTACTAATAACTAATGAAAGATTTAAAAGGAATATTAGGGTAAAGTAAAAAAGTTCATTTATTAGATAATGTTAATTAATTAGTAAATTAATTAATTATATAAGTAAAGTGTATAAATTATATAACAATAATATTATATAAGCGGGTTCGGGTATTCGGGGTTGGAGAGACCAATCCCAAACCCGTCCCGTATTCCCGTAATAAAATACGGGTATTCAAGTTCGGGTACCCAAACCCAAAAAATACTCGTCCCGTTCGGGTATTTTAAAAACGGGACGGGTCGGGTTTGGGTTACCCGAACCCAACGCCCACCCCTAGTTAATTCATCAGTATATAATTACGCTAACTTCTTTATGCATCTATTACCAATCAGAAGTCCATTCAATACAAACAGGATCATAACAATAGTATGGGTTTATGTCAGATTTGAATTTTGCGAGAAAGAATTTGATGGAGAATTAAACAAAAATTTGAATAATAATTCATACTGAAAATAAATGAGATAATTATCACCAAATAAAATTGAGAAAAATAATGAAAAAAATTGAGATAGAAATAAAAAAAATTGAAACAGAAAAAAAATGAGATGAAAATAATTAAATAAATTTGAGATAGAAAAACGGAAGTAAACCAAAGAAATGAAGAAATTGAAACATAATGTTGTTTGGTAGAAGGATGGATTCACAATTAATGAAGAGACAATTTTTTTTTGATGAATTAATAAAGCAATTAGTTATTATAAAAGGGGCGGTGGTATTTTTTGTATACAAACTCCAAAACTATAACAGATCCGGTAAGTTTTACGAGTTATAGGGAGAAACTGATACCACCTCCATACCTTAAAGAGGAAACTGTATTTCACCCTCTTGTATTTGTATCTTTCATTCTTTTTGGACCAAGATTTTCATTATATTTTAAGACCGAGTACAATGTCCTTTCGGTTTTGAGTTTTATTAGTTTTTTTTTACAGTGAATACGGAAAGTACAGAGGTGACCGTCAGAGTAGCCCGGCCCCAGACCTGTAGGCAAAAAATAAATTCAGAGAGAAAAATACAAATTAAAAAATAGTCAATTAAATTGAACAAATTGCATTTTTGGTACCACACTTTATGTTAATTCCCACTTTTAATACACTGCTTTGTATGTCTAACACATTTGATACCTCGTTTTAACAATTAAATAATGCATGAGAATTACACTTTTAGTATCGCTCTTTAGGTCAATCCCCATTTCTGACGAAATTTTCGACGGATAGTTCCATCTGAAAATATTATTGGGTCAACAGTTTGACCTTAATTTCCGCCGTAATATTCCGTCGAAAATTAATAAATTAAAATATTATTATTTAAAAAATAATAATTAATTTCCGACGGAACATCCCGTCGGAAATTAAGGTCAAACTGTTAACCCAATAATATTTTCCGACGGAACTATCCGTCGAAAATTTCGTCAGAAGTTGTCCGTCAGAAATTTTTCGAAAGACTTTCCAACGAACTTGGGCCGCCGGAACCGTCGAAAAATCTCCGACGAGCATATTTTGGACGGGCATGTTCCGTCGGAAAATGGCGATTACTGACGGGGAATTCTCGTTTTAATAGTAGTGTAAACTTGAAATTTTATTATATTTATCTCCTCCATTAATTCCTAAAATTTGAAAATTATGTTTTACATCAACTTTTATAATTTCGATATCTACACAAATAAAGGAAAAAAAACACTGTTATTTAAAATAACTCCTAAAAACTGAAACAAGTAAAATTCTTGGTTCGTCAATAGATAAACTGTATATATTGGTTCGTCAATTGATAAACTGTATATATTAGTTTGTCGTTAAAGGCATGATTTTATCTCTAGTGCCAAAAATCATATAGAGAATAGTATAGTTTATTTCGGAGAGAATTTCACTTTTGATACCATAACTCATCCTACTTTAGGGATTTGATATTACAACTTTTTCTCCCGACACATTTGATACCATAACTCAAATCAACTCGACACATTTGATACTTCCGTCAAATTGGAAACGGAATTGTCACGTGATTGTCACGTGGTCGTTAAAACTTTGCACATTTGATACCATAACTTATGTTGACTGATAATTTTACCCCATAACATTTTAGGTTACCAAAAAAGCCCCACATCTCCAAATTTAGTGCCGATTTTAGTCCACATTGTTGCAAAATTTTCAAATTGACTCGAATAATACCACGTGCTGACCAATTTAGAACTTTACACATTTGATACCATTACTTATGTTGACTGATAATTTTACCCCATAACATTTTAGGTTATCAAAAAAGCCCCATATCTCCAAATTTAGAGACGATTTTAGTCCACATTGTTGCCGAATTTTCAAATTGACTCGAAAAAGACCACGTGCTGACCAATTTAGAAAATTTTACTTATTTTAATTAAATAACTAATTTAATTTATAAACAATATTAATAAATTAAATAATACATTAACTTAAATATCACCAAAATTAAGAAAACATATTCTTTTTAAAAATAAAATTTATATAATAGAATTAATCTATTTAATATTTATTAAAATAATAAATTATATAATTAAAAACTATTTAATATTTATTAAAATATTAAATAATAAATAATTATAATTTAATAAAAAAATCCCCACCCACCCCACCCACCCAACCCACCCACCCCTCCCCCTACCACCAGATTCCCAGGCCGCCGGCGGCCTGGGTCTTCTATCCCAGGCCGGCGGCGGCTTGGGAATCCGCAAAGAACATGGCATTAAAGCATCCCGAAAGGGCGAATATGAAAAAAAAAAAAAAGCGGATGGGGGTAGGGGGAAAGGTGGGGTGGGGATTTTTTTTTAAATTAAAATTATATTATAATAGATATTAAATAGTTTTAAATTATATATATAATTTATTATTTTAATAAATATTAAATATATTAATTCTATTATATAAATTTTATATTTAAAAAGAATATATTTTCTTAATTTTGGTGATATTTATGTTAATGTATTATTTAATTTATTAATATTGTTTATAAATTAAATTAGTTATTTAAATAAAATAAGTAAAATTTTCTAAATTGGCCAGCACGTGGTCTTATTCAAGTCAATTTGAAAATTTTGCAACAATGTGGACTAAAATCGTCACTAAATTTGGAGATGTGGGGCTTTTTTGGTAACCTGAAATATTATGGGGTAAAATTATCAGTCAACATAAGTAATGGTATCAAATGTGTAAAGTTCTAAATTGGTCAGCACGTGGTCTTATTCGAGTCAATTTGGAAATTTTGCAACAATGTGGACTAAAATCGTCACTAAATTTGGAGATGTGGGGCTTTTTTGGTAACCTGAAATGTTATGGGGTAAAATTATCAGTCAACATAAGTTATGGTATCAAATGTGCAAAGTTTTAAAGGCCACATGACAATCACGTGACAATTCCGTTTCCAATTTGACGGAAGTATCAAATGTGTCTTGTTGATTTGAGTTATGGTATCAAATGTGTCGGGAGAAAAAATTGTGGTATCAAATCCCTAAAGTAGGTTGAGTTATGGTATCGAAAGTGAAATTCTCTCATAAAAATATATTATGGATCATTTCAAAAACATATGAAACCTTCAACGTAGATATTATAGTTTTTATCATTTTACCAAAACTATAAAAAGAAAAATATCGAGTTTGCTAAAAAAAACTTTGGCCCCCACCAATAAAAGCCGTCGAGGTCTGTTCCTATCTTGATATGGTATTTATCATAGTTTGAATTATTATTTTGGTGTCACGTTATCATACTTGTAATTTTATTTTAATCATTCATTCACAACTCAAGATTTGTAGGAAAAAGAATTTGTGAGATAACGTTTAGTTTATAAAAACTTGAAAAAATTGATAAGAATTTATTTTTTAAAATTGTTGATAATCTAACCAGTAATCACGAATAAGGCTATCGGTTCGATATCCGATCCAATTTTCAGAACATTGCTTGAAAGTTTGATCTACTCCTTGGGAAACATTCTTCTGCTCACCAATCTTTTCAATCATCTTAAGAGACGTAATATTTACCCTCGTGGAATTTGATAGTATTTATTTAGGCAAATAAAATTATACTAGAAATCAATTATTATATTTTCAAATTAAATTTAAAACAATAAAATTGACCACATAATTTAATCGTCTACAAGTTTATTTAAAAAACTTATAACATGACAACAATAATTTGCTATTTTAACTTACTTTCGGCATAAAAATAGAGACATGACAACAGTTGTTCAACGATCTACAAATTCAAATTCCTACTCCTACATTATTGTATTGTGATAATAACTCAGCAATTCATATTGCTAGCAAACCTATATATCATGAACGAACAAAACACATTGAAATAGACTGTCACTTCATACGTGAACAAGTTGAAAGAAAGAAAATTAAGCTACTGCCAATTAAAACTGAACACCAAATTGCTGATTTGTTAACAAAAGCAGTTGCCTTACCTCCTTTTTTGTCTTTACTGTCCAAGATGGTGTTGCTTGACATCCATGCTCCATCTTGAAGTGGAATTAAAGAAGAAAAGCTTGAAGTTCAGGATTCAGCAAAGATTGAAGACAAAGGATTAATTTGGGATTTAGGGATTTGACTATTTGAATATCCCGTGCTGCTATTGTATTTGTTATTTATTCTTTGAGTGAATATCACTTTTGATACCATAACTCAACCTACTTTAGGGATTTGATACCACAACTTTTTATACCGACATATTTGATACCATAACTCCAATCAACTCGACACTTTTGATACTTCCGTCAAATTGGAAACGGAATTGTCACGTGATTGTCACGTGGCCGTTAAAACTTTGCACATTTGATACCATAACTTATGTTGACTGATAATTTTACCTCATAACATTTCAGGTTACCAAAAAATCCCCACATCTTCAAATTTAATGACGATTTTAGTCCACATTGTTGCCAAATTTCCAAATTGACTCGAATAAGACCACGTGCTGACCAATTTAGAACTTTACACATTTGTTACCATTACTTATGTTGACTGCTAATTTTACCCCATAACATTTCATGTTACCAAAAAAGCCTCACATCTCCAAATTTAATGATGATTTTAGTCCACATTGTTGCCAAATTTCCAAATTGACTCGAATAAGACCACGGGCTGACCAATTTAGAAAATTTTACTTATTTTATTTAAATAACTAATTTAATTTATAAACAATATTAATAAATTAAATAATACATTAACATAAATATCATCAAAATTAAGAAAATATATTCTTATTAAATATAAAATTTATATAATAGAATTAATATATTTAATATTTATTAAAATAATAAATTATATAATTAAAATTAAAATAATAAATAATAAATAATTATAATTTAAAAAAAAATTCACCACCCCACCCACCCAACCCAACCCACCCACCACCTCCCCACCCCACGCCCCCTACCCTGATTACCAGGCCGGCGGCCTGGGTCTTCGGTCCCAGGCCACCGCAGGCCTAGGATCTTCGGTCCCAAGCCACCGTCGGCCTGGGATCTTCGGTCCTTGGCAGCGGTGGCTTGGGATCGAAGGACCCAGGCCGCCGGCAGCCTGGGAATCGGGGGGTAGGGGGAGGGGTGGGTGGGGTGGGGATTTTTTTATTAAATTATAATTATTTATTATTTATTATTTTAATAAATATTAAATAGTTTTTAAATATATAATTTATTATTTTAATAAATATTAAATATATTAATTCTATTATATAAATTTTATATTTAAAAAGAATATGTTTTCTTAATTTTGGTGATATTTATGTTAATGTATTATTTAATTTATTAATATTGTTTATAAATTAAATTAGTTATTTAAATAAAACAAGTAAAATTTTCTAAATTGGTCAGCACGTGGTCTTATTCGAGTCAATTTGGAAATTTGGCAACAATGTGGACTAAAATCGTCACCAAATTTGGAGATGTGGAGCTTTTTTGGTAACCTGAAATGTTCTGGGGTAAAATTAGCAGTCAACATAAGTAATGGTATCAAATGTGTAAAGTTCTAAATTGGTCAGCACGTGGTCTTATTCGAGTCAATTTGGAAATTTGGCAACAATGTGGACTAAAATCGTCACTAAATTTGGAGATGTGGGGCTTTTTTGGTAACCTGAAATGTTATGGGGTAAATTATCAGTCAACATAAGTTATGGTATCAAATGTGCAAAGTTTTAACGGCCACGTGACAATCACGTGACAATTCCGTTTCCAATTTGACGGAAGTATCAAAAGTGTCTAGTTGATTGTAGTTATGGTATCAAATGTGTCGGCATAAAAAGTTGTGGTATCAAATCCCTAAAGTAGGTTGAGTTATGGTATCAAAAGTGATTTTCTCTCGTTTATTTCGTGAGTGTGTGAATTTTCAAGGCTAAGGACTTCTATTTATAGTTTGAGAGAATTTCAACAATAAATGACCTTACTTTAGGCTATATTTGGTTTGAGGATTTGGAGAAGTGTGGAAAATGAAAACCAGTGAAAAGTAAAGTTTAATGTTATGTTATTTAAGTTAAAAAACTAACATATTTGGTATCAAAAGTTAATGGGACTCGACACATAAAATTCAAATACGCAAAATTGATCCTATAATTAAAGATTATTGTCAAAGTTTCATATATATATATATATATATATATATATATATATATATATATATATATATATATATATATATATTTTAGGACAGTCAAATTTACCCCACAATTTACAAGTTTAAACAGTTAAATTATTAATCATATTTAATAAATTATATATATATATATATATATATATATATATATATATATATATATATTATTAAATCTCTTAAACTAATTAGATTTTATATATAATATGTATAAATTAAACAATGTTTTGTATAAAATCTGAAAAAAATAATATCAGTTAAACTTATTAGATTTTTTAAATTTTGGAAAAAAAATGTTTTAAACTTATTAGAGTTTACATATAGATTTAAAACTTAATAGAAGTTACAAATTAGAGTTTTAGTTTTTATAGCTAAAATTTCAATGAATCCTCACAAGATCTAAACTTCAAAAATCATATAGAAAATAATGGGGCATTATAATAACGTGTAATGGTGAGCCTTTCGGACTTGAATATCAATCTTGATTCAGTTCAATCTGAAATATAATTCAATCTATTCAATTCAAGGTATGCATGTCCTGATATTCTTTATATTTTGCTTCTCTAGCCAAATAAACAATAAGTACTTAGATAAGTCCATTTTTTGTTCATTTATTGGTAAGATGCAATTCTATTTTAACTTTTAATTTTTTCAATTTTTTCTTCTACTATGTAGCACAATGATAGTACGTTAAGAGAATTTGATTTTAATATTTTGTTTTTAGAAGATTGTATATGACTTATATTGTACTAAATCTTTCAACGATACAACTTACATATTCTTAAAATACTGTTGCTAAATTAAAATAATTTTACATGTATATTTTATGAGCTTGTTAAAATTACAGTAATTTTTTTTTCTTATGGTATTTTTATTTTATGAGTTATGAGAATAAAATTGAAATTATAAAATTTGATGTAAAAGATAATTTCTAAATTTTGGAAAATTATGTAGAAAATAAATATAATAACATTCAATGTCTAATTGTACCTTTACCATAATTAACAAAAAAAAAAAAAAAGATTACTTGTCTAATTATTATTATTCAACTATTTTAACATATTTACCATTAAATAAAGTATCACTTTATAACTCAAATAAGGGTATATTAGTCTTTAAAAAAACTTACATTATTTACACTTTTAAAATAAGTATAGATATTGTTATAAATATATATTATTTTAGTGAATGCCCATTTTAATGTAATATTCATTGTATTGAATATATATAGTGACTATTGAAGACTTGTAAGTTGTAACTTATGGCTTTTGAGTTTCTCCTTTAGCCCTATAAATAGAGGCTTATTGTAATATGTTTATCTATATACAAATAAAAGTACGAGTTCAGAAAATAGAGTTTCTTGAATTTTTTGTGAAGACTAATATACCCCTACTTAAAAGATAATTAAATTAACACTACAAAAAAAAGGGGCTTCACCTACAGCTTGATTCCAACGAAAATAAATATGTCGCTATTAGTGACGGATTAGTAACCAAATATCAACATAATTTCAATTAGAAAATCTACCTTCAATAATAGCGACAAATTACCGACGGAATGTCGACAAAATTATTTTTTGTAGGATTTCGGTTGTTAAGTTGTAGGGAAAAGTTATTCATAGCGACGAAATCATTCCAACGGAAAATTATCCGTCGCTATTTAGATTTTAGTAACTGAACAGCGACGGAACCATCAATAAAAATATGTTCCGCTAATAATAACGACAAATAACCAACAAAAAATTGGGAAAAAATATTTTTCGTAGGAATTCAGTTGTTAGGTTGTAGGAAAAATTTATCCATAGCGACGAAATCATTCCAGCGGAAAATTATCCGTCGCTATTTAGATTTTAGTAACTGAACAGCGACGGAACCATCAACAAAAATATGTTCCGCCAATAATAACGAATAATAACCAACGAATAATTGGGAAAAAATATTTTTCGTAGGAATTCAGTTGTTAAGTTGTAGGAAAATTTATCCATAGCGACGAAATCATTCCAATATAAAATTATCCGTCGCTATTTAAATTTTAGTAACTGAACAGCGACGGAACCATCAACAAAAATATGTTCCACCAATAATAACGAATAATAATCAACGAAAAATTGGGAAAAAAATATTTTTCATAGGAATTCGGTTGTTATGTTGTAGGAAAAAGTTATCCACAGCGATGAAATTGTTCCAACGGAAATTTCCGTTGCTATTTAGCTATAGTAACAAATGTGTAACTGAATAGCGACAAAACCAACGATAGAAATATGTTTCCCGAATATTTTCATTGATTAAATTTATTTTCCAATGGATTAACCAATTTTTTATCGATTCATAAATTTTATATATTTTCACTGATTTTACACTTCGATAAAATTAGTGAAAAACAAGTTACTCGGCGAAAAAATGTGTAAATCTGTAAATTGATGGGAAAATAGTGAAAATGGGTTAAGTCATTGAAAACAGGTGATTTCAGTTAAATTGAAGAAAAAAATTGGTGAATTCGATTTAAAATGAGTTTAACCTATCAGGAACATGTAAATTTGATGAAATTCGTAAAAAAATGAATGAAATCGGAAAAAGAAATTTAATTGTTTTGAAACATGTTGAATCAGCTAACTTAGTTAAAAATAAGTGAAGTCGATGAAAAATGGGTGAATACGGTTAAATTTGATTAAATTAGTGAAAAAGAGAATGAAAATGGTGGAAAAACTATTAAAATTGGTCAAAACGATTTAAATGATGAAATTAATGGGAAAAACTAGTTATATCGATAAAAAAATAATTAAATCAATAAATTTGGGGAAAAAATTGGGTGAAATCAATGAAAAAATGGGTTCAATCAATGAAATTGAAAAAAAAAACTTATGAGATTAGTGAAAAAATGAGTTAAGTTGGTCCAAAACAGTTTAAATCGCATAAATTTGTGAACAAAATGGGTTAATCGATGAAATTAATGATAAAACAGATGAAATTGGTGGGAAATGGGTCAACGGTTAAAAATGGTTTAAATCGATGAAAATTTGGTGAAATAAACTATTAGTTGGCTCATATATATAATTGTCTAATGAAAATACAACAAAGTTGTCCAGCTCAACTGGTTTGATCCTTTAATATGTATATATGAGGTCAAAGGTTCAAATCCCACATCTAACAAGTTAATTAAAATTACATTGCCTAGTCGCCCAGGCGTCGCCCGAGCGCACATTGCCTAGGCCAAGCCCAAGCGAGACCTAGGCGCCTAGGCCAAGCCCAGGCGAGCTCGAGGCAGTCCCATGAGTGGCATTGGCGCCTAGGCCAAGCACAGGCGATACAGAGGCGCCCGGGGCAGCCCCATGAGTGGCCCCGACGCCTAGGCTATAACCAAGCATGGCCTAGGCGCCTCAGTCAAGCTTAGGCGAGACCTAGACACTTGGGTCAGCCTCAGGCGCTCCCAGGAACGACTCAGTCAATGCTAAGTCGAGGTTCAATTTTTGGCTCCGACCCGATTGCTAGTAACGGAATCAGCAAAAAAAACCAAGCATGGCCTAGTTGTTGGGATATTCTAGTATAGGGCTCGATTGTCAATACAACAAAGTGCGGAATTTAAAATTTTTCGAGGTTTCCTAATTGTCCCATAAATAGATCTCCATAGTTATTTATACGAATAGGTATGAATCAAACATCAATAATACACGAGGGGGTTAATCGCAAATTACCTGTCACCATTGGGATTCCCGTGTGCTCCGAGTATTTGGTTTGATCCACAAATTGAGTGATCCATATGTCTCACCTCCAAAGCTAGTCCACACCAATTGGATTGTAGCGACCCCTACGAATCTTAGGCTACGAACTTGATCTCGCAGGTTTGTCAGCAAAGGAACGGAGACACCAATGGAAGAATTCGATCCACAGTCCTTATGCGATCGAGCAGGGTTCGACCAAGTCCAGATCTGGTCCGAGCAGGGTGCGGCCAGGGTCAGGTTTGGTTCGGTTTTGGTTTGGCCGAATCAAATTGGGCGGCTAGGGTTTAGGGGCGAAAACTTTTGGGGCGATTTTGTAATTAAAAATTCTTGTTTGAAAAATCTAACTCTCTCTCGATTTTTCTCTCAAAATTTTCAGCAACTTTTCTCTCAAAAGCTTTTTAGGGTTTTTCAAAAACTTGTGCAAAACTTATTCTCATAGCTCTTTTAAGAATGAAGAGGAAAGGGAGTATTTATAGGAGAAGAGTCCTTCTCCAAAAAGATCTCCTTTCCTTGTTTATCAAATCTTCATTCCTTATCCTTAGGAATATGAGATTTGATAAATCTCTTCAAACTTGATTTTCAAGAAACAAAACTCCTTTTCTTTCCTAACTACTAAAATCGCCCCCTAGCCCCTAAGTTTGGATAATTCCAAAATCAACCCATAATTATCCAATACTTAAATTGGTTAATTATTTATTCTTCCAATTAATTAACTACTTTAATTAATTCCATAATTAATTAGATAACTCTAATTAATTAATTATCAATTAATCAATTAGTCATCTAATTAATAATCTCCAATTGAATTAATACCATAATTCAATTACCTTGATTTAACAACTTTAAATCACTTTCTTTATTTCCTTTAAGACAGTCACCGTCCAATTGTATTGTGTGTGACCATCTGGGTTCACCATCAACTGGCAGCAGGCCCACGACTTACGTGATTTAATTAACGAGCAATTAAATGCTCCGACCAATTAAACTACTTTTAATTGACCACTCCTAGAATTAAATCCTCTATTAATTCCGGAGTACCCACACTTCATGGTCGATGTCTAGCCACAAGCCCATGAAGCCCAATCAAAGGTGAATTGATTTATTGTGAACCTCACCTCTTATAATTGCCATGTACATACGGTCTTTCTACGACTGATTTCCCGATCGAGACCTAGGGTGTGTGAATTGATCGGCACCTCTAATTATCTCAATAACTATACTTTCTAATTTTCCGACAATGATTTCAGTGTGACTGCCAAATTTGGAAAGTCCTTCCAAATGCATCACCGACTATGGCCATAGATTCCTCGAAATCAATTATCTAAGAAACGTATAGGAAATTCTCTCATCTTATCAAGATGAGGCGTTAGATCCTCTCTTAGTACTAACCACTCGCGTACACTTTTGTACGCACCCAACTTAGGCACTTTGTGGCCAGGCTACGTGACCAGTACCTAAATCTAAGTACGCACATCCATGTACCGAATTCGCCCTAGTACCTCAAGTCTAAGGACTAAATCGTACACTATTATAAGCCTTGAGAAACATCCCATCACCGATATGCGTCATGCGCTTCCACAATGGGTTTCTCTGTTCGGGTCGTTCGATGCGTTCAATCCTCCATTGAATCACCTACTTATATGCACTGGACTCAAATTCCTTGCTCATGAAACTCTACAAATTCACTCCATGTGAATCATGCATATTTGTACAAGTCTTGACGATTCCTACGATACCCCGTCTCGTTTGGAATCTATGACTTGGAACGGTTTTAAGATCACGACCTTTGAGACTGTTTCATGATTGCACTCAGTACTGAAGTGAATCGTCCCATAGTCTATTGTGACCTTAGGATTTCATCCAATCGCTTAGATAGGTTCGCGAGAGATGAAGTTGGCCATTGTTCAGTTTCACATACTATGAATGAACGGCGTATTAATTATAAACCATAAGAAAACAGTACTTCAACAAGCTAATTAACATTGGCTTGCTGGGCACTATTCCATCAATCTCCCACTTGCCCTAAAGCCAATCTAAGACACATCTATACCAAGATGTCCCTCGAACCATTTGTGAGAGAGCTTAATTAGTGGATCTGCTAAGTTTGTCCTTGTCGAGATGAAGTAATACTTCTACTCGTCTCAACCACCTATGACTTGTTCAATCATTCGGTGTTGCGTTCAGATTACAGGTGAGATCTCGATTTCCTTTCATTGAGCAATTGCCTCATCTAAATCGGCTAAGATTATGATGAGCAAATGTCATGCTAGGTATTTCATCCAATCGTTGGATGAAAATTTCTCATCTAAACACTTCCTTTTGTGCAGCATCATAATGGTGCCCTTTTATTCTTGTTCGAATCGGCAATGGTATATTATTGGAATTTCTTCCAATTTACTTTGCTCTATCGAAACAGAATAAATAATCCACTCCAGACTGGAAATCTCAAATTTCAAAAATCTTTTGAGTTTCAATTCTCCACTACTACCATAGACCAACATTATATCCTTTAATTATCTTCGAGGATTGCATTTATGGTAGACCAGTGTCCTTGACTGGCGTTTGACTATCATCAGCTCGTTCAGAGCATTTTGACGGGTCAGGTCTAGTACAAGACTTTGCATGCTACATGCAACCCAAATGCCAAGCATAAGGCTTCTTGAGACAGTTACTTCTTTACTCATTTAAATTTAGGGCTCATTAAATAAGTGAGAGAGATTTTGTCTCTTTTGGAAACAATCCTTTCTTGGATTCTTCCATATTGAATTCAATCAATATATAGTCTTTGTACTTAGATTTGGTAAATCATTACATCTTCTTCCTTCTATCTTCCATAGATACGTATTGCCAGTACGTGAGATGTAATTCCAAATCTTATCATGGAAAATTGCGTGAGGAACACGCTTTCGTCTGTGCTTTTCTGATATTCTTATATCTTACTTGATGTACAGTTCATCATTTTGTTGCGCTTCGAACTCAACTACACTCCCACTGATTCTTTTGAACAATTGGAATCCATATGCCTTTTGACAAATTCAACATTCTTGATCAACTATCAAGTTGCATGTTCCAAATTTGGGAAAAAGTCATAGATTGACCTTTGGATTAGAATAGAGATCTTCTCATCAATTTTCAATTGTGAGATGCAGGATTCATATCCAATAGTCATGCCTTCGGTAGTCAAAACCACTTTTCTATGGCTAATAGTTTCGAAATGAATTTTGACGTAGCTAATGGATATAAGGTATTTTCATCAATCCTAAAAGGACTTTTGAATAATGACCTATTGCCATTAAGTGAGTCAAAGTTTTCAACTTCGAATCTTATGGCTATGTGCCATATCCCTTAGATCATGTTTAACATAATCTCTTTGTAATCTTGGATTGGAATCCAATTTCTCAATTTCGTAAAATGGAATTTTGAGTTCCTTACGAATTTGATCAGATTACGATTTCTTTGTGCATGGATTGATTCAGCAGTTTTCAGTGTTTACTCCCACTGTTCATGGGGACGGGTCCACTCCTTGGACTTCATCAAGTTCTACGACATTCCTTATTTCCTTTGACAAGGTCTTGTCAACAGAGGAACAAGCTACTTACGAGATGCTTTTCGTTTCTCATTGTCGTGGAACAGGTATTCAATGGGTTTTGTTGAATACCCCATAAACTTTATATGAACTAGATCTACCATCTAATTTCTCATATAAGGGTGTTCTGCTATGTCTTAAAAGACATGGCGATGTAAGGACTTACTATACCAAGTATCTTTGAAGAGTCAAGGGGAGGTATCCCCTAATTTGAATAAAGGAAACTGAGCAAGATCAGAGTCGAGAATCAAACAAAGTTCGATTTCTTCTTTGATTTGCTTAATGAGAATTCTATTCTCGTCTTAGATAATCGAGGTGTTAAGTTGCTTATGTTTCAGCAGGTTTGATTAAACCAAATTGCTTCTGACATAATGCATCTAGTTACTTCATTTCCAAAACGTCTATTGAATTACTTCAATAGTTTCAGAATTGTACTTCAGCCAAGTACACATATATTTTAACGATTGAAATCGTAAGTATATATGAAGTAGCATCCCTTTGAACTAGTGCTTTTAGTTCATGTCGATTGAAATGTTTTGGAATGCCTTAGCAATCCTTCACTTCGGTTATCATTCCTTCAAGATTTGAAAGTTCCGATTTTACTCAAGTTCATTATCTCAGGAACAGTAAATAAAAACTTTCCTTTCGCATCTCTCTTTAGGAAAAATGTCCAGAGTGAACACTTCAAGCGTAAATGATTATCTCGTTTGTTTTGCTTGTTTTCGATTTAGCACATAGTTTTCAAAGTTTTTGATTCGTTTATCATTGTTTATTTCTATGTTTCAAAACATCAACATTTGTACAAAGTTAAATTGCTCTAATTTAAATGAATTCCATTTCTCAATGGTAAAGCAATAACGTCTCGTACAAGATGTGAAATAATACTCAAAGTAAACTAAAACTTAAAACTCATGCTAATACGAAAATCTAAGAAAAACTTCTTTTGCTAAAAAGGAATGTCTAGGTGCAATTCATCCTTGACCCAGTCCCGGAATTCCAGTTTCCTCATCTCGCTCTGCACTACTTGCATCTCCCTTTCAAGGAATTTCCTCCTTTTGGGTTGAGCGGGAAGACTCTCATCGCCTGTAAATGCTATTACAGAAATGAAAGTTTTAATCAGATGTCTTACATCATAAAGATTCAACAAGTGTATAACTTAAAAAGTCATACCGTAGTCAAGTCTTTCCAGGAAATCCCTTTCAACAAGCTTCCTTATTTTCCCTTCGTACTTACACAGAGTGCAATTCCAATCATATAGACCAAAACCACGTTGATGAGCTTCTTCATATTTGTCTAACAACTCATGCAATTGCTTTGTTTGTATTCCATCAGGCGGAATATCGCAATGTTGCATAAAATGAGTGAAGGTCTCAGATAATCCTTCAAGGGTTATCGTTATCTCATCTTCGAGAGTCAATTGGGCTCCAAACCCTTTCATCAGCTCGAATGTCTTGCTCAAGTAAGAACAATATTCCCCAACATTGTCAAACTTAGCCATGTCGGTTTCGTAGAGGAAATTGCACATTACTTTTAAAGTTGGTTCGGTTCTCAAACGCGTCAAGGATTGGATAGTGGATGGTAAATGGCTAACATTTAAAAACAGACAACTATAAGCAGACAGGTTTAATATTAATACTTATAATTAACGAAATTTGGACTTTTTATCGAAAAAGTTCTCCCACTATTTTATCGAAACAGTAACCCCTTCTAGTTTCGGGAAAAGTCTATTTCCTAGTAGGTCTTGACGTCCCAGCAGCAATTAGTTGCACCCACGACTCGTGGCCATACAATTAATTCCCTAGGTAGGTATACATATTACCAATTGTGTCTACTACACAACCTTCAAGCTATTTTGCCTCGTTTTTCGCATTTATCTAGCACTGCTACATCATAAATGTTACTACGCGTTAAGTCTAACCCATTAATCATGATAAGCAACGAGCCCGGTCATGAATTCTCCGTAACTAGTTATCGGTCGATTTTCACGTCCCGACTAGTCCCTACCCTTGTCAAGTTTTAAGAAAACTAGAATCAAGGAATTTCGTGCATTGCCCCTTTCTTCGACTCGGGTGCCAGACTCTGGATCACCTCTATCGATAAGTAAACAACATACACTAGTCCCTATTAATGGAAGGCTTGGATTTTATAAAACCTCATTTTATAATTTAACCCAATATGACTTAATATTTATTCGAGAGGGGAATTTTCGTTTTTGAAAGTTTGAAGAAACTCTCCTCGAGATCTCACCGCTTCAATTATGCTTTATCTTTTATTTACGATCTAGATTCTAGCGCGCAAATACACAAGCAATCATAAATCGACTAATAAATAAAAGCCATACAAGCCTAGCATGCATACTACCACAATATGTTTTCGATCGGGAGCCTCCTATGTGGGCCATCATCGAGCCAATGATGTTGGCCCAATTGGTCAATCTAAAGGGTTCTCAAAGAACCTATGCTATTACACAATGTACCACGCATACATGGCCTTCAATTCTTCTTGGGCTCCCACCTTGCTTGTAAATGGGCCTCCATCCTAAACTAGGAAAGCAGTAAAGCCCTATTCTATTACAAAGGCTCAAAGTGGCCCAAAAATAATAACAGGCTCGCAGGCCCAATAAAAACCATGCATTAAATTAAACCAATCACATCTAACCTAAGGTCAAGGCTCGGCGCGATCGAAAACCACGTAAACAGTTCACGTTGAGCAAAGAAACATGTAAACAACTTTTACTTTCTTCTATCTTAATTTTAAAACACCTTCTAAAATTAATTTCCTATGATTCTTGCTTTTTAGTCAATACTAATTATGACAAATAAATTCTCGGAAAAACAAAAACAACTTTTCTGCCTTAATTTCAGATTCTGATTTTTCAACTTTTGAAAATTGCAGTTCGGCCCCTATACTTTCAGAAATTGCACTTTTGACCCCAAAACTTTTGAAAAGTTACAAAATACCCCCAAAACAGTTTTCGGACAGAATGAGCAGAAAATTAAAATTTTGAAATCCAGAAAATTTTCGAATTTGCAAACAGACCCCTGAAGTTTCGGAAATTACAAAACAGTCCTCGAATTTTCGAAAATTGCAAAATGGTCCAAAATTGCGTGCGATCAGATTTTCAGAAAAAGCCCAGATTTTTCAAAAAATTTCCAGAAACAGAAAATTAAATTTTCAGCCCTAATTATCATGTTTTGCGATTTTTGCATAAAAGCCCTGATTTTTCGAAAAACTATAAATTCGCCACAGATCTAAAAAAGCAGTTTTACCCAATCATAGATCCAGCCATAACAAGCAAGAATCAATCACTAGAACATAATTAACATGCGTTCTCATACATACAATCAAGCATATACAGTGAAAACACATTATGTTCAGGCCTTTTCGTATAAAAACGTATGGAGTTGGCTCTGATACCACTGTTGGGATATTCTAGTATAGGGCTCGATTGTCAATACAACAAAGTGCGGAATTTAAAATTTTTCGAGGTTTCCTAATTGTCCCATAAATAGATCTCCATAGTTATTTATACGAATAGGTATGAATCAAACATCAATAATACACGAGGGGGTTAATCGCAAATTACCTGTCACCATTGGGATTCCCGTGTGCTCCGAGTATTTGGTTTGATCCACAAATTGAGTGATCCATATGTCTCACCTCCAAAGCTAGTCCACACCAATTGGATTGTAGCGACCCCTACGAATCTTAGGCTACGAACTTGATCTCGCAGGTTTGTCAGCAAAGGAACGGAGACACCAATGGAAGAATTCGATCCACAGTCCTTATGCGATCGAGCAGGGTTCGACCAAGTCCAGATCTGGTCCGAGCAGGGTGCGGCCAGGGTCAGGTTTGGTTCGGTTTTGGTTTGGCCGAATCAAATTGGGCGGCTAGGGTTTAGGGGCGAAAACTTTTGGGGCGATTTTGTAATTAAAAATTCTTGTTTGAAAAATCTAACTCTCTCTCGATTTTTCTCTCAAAATTTTCAGCAACTTTTCTCTCAAAAGCTTTTTAGGGTTTTTCAAAAACTTGTGCAAAACTTATTCTCATAGCTCTTTTAAGAATGAAGAGGAAAGGGAGTATTTATAGGAGAAGAGTCCTTCTCCAAAAAGATCTCCTTTCCTTGTTTATCAAATCTTCATTCCTTATCCTTAGGAATATGAGATTTGATAAATCTCTTCAAACTTGATTTTCAAGAAACAAAACTCCTTTTCTTTCCTAACTACTAAAATCGCCCCCTAGCCCCTAAGTTTGGATAATTCCAAAATCAACCCATAATTATCCAATACTTAAATTGGTTAATTATTTATTCTTCCAATTAATTAACTACTTTAATTAATTCCATAATTAATTAGATAACTCTAATTAATTAATTATCAATTAATCAATTAGTCATCTAATTAATAATCTCCAATTGAATTAATACCATAATTCAATTACCTTGATTTAACAACTTTAAATCACTTTCTTTATTTCCTTTAAGACAGTCACCGTCCAATTGTATTGTGTGTGACCCTCTGGGTTCACCATCAACTGGCAGCAGGCCCACGACTTACGTGATTTAATTAACGAGCAATTAAATGCTCCGACCAATTAAACTACTTTTAATTGACCACTCCTAGAATTAAATCCTCTATTAATTCCGGAGTACCCACACTTCATGGTCGATGTCTAGCCACAAGCCCATGAAGCCCAATCAAAGGTGAATTGATTTATTGTGAACCTCACCTCTTATAATTGCCATGTACATACGGTCTTTCTACGACTGATTTCCCGATCGAGACCTAGGGTGTGTGAATTGATCGGCACCTCTAATTATCTCAATAACTATACTTTCTAATTTTCCGACAATGATTTCAGTGTGACTGCCAAATTTGGAAAGTCCTTCCAAATGCATCACCGACTATGGCCATAGATTCCTCGAAATCAATTATCTAAGAAACGTATAGGAAATTCTCTCATCTTATCAAGATGAGGCGTTAGATCCTCTCTTAGTACTAACCACTCGCGTACACTTTTGTACGCACCCAACTTAGGCACTTTGTGGCCAGGCTACGTGACCAGTACCTAAATCTAAGTACGCACATCCATGTACCGAATTCGCCCTAGTACCTCAAGTCTAAGGACTAAATCGTACACTATTATAAGCCTTGAGAAACATCCCATCACCGATATGCGTCATGCGCTTCCACAATGGGTTTCTCTGTTCGGGTCGTTCGATGCGTTCAATCCTCCATTGAATCACCTACTTATATGCACTGGACTCAAATTCCTTGCTCATGAAACTCTACAAATTCACTCCATGTGAATCATGCATATTTGTACAAGTCTTGACGATTCCTACGATACCCCGTCTCGTTTGGAATCTATGACTTGGAACGGTTTTAAGATCACGACCTTTGAGACTGTTTCATGATTGCACTCAGTACTGAAGTGAATCGTCCCATAGTCTATTGTGACCTTAGGATTTCATCCAATCGCTTAGATAGGTTCGCGAGAGATGAAGTTGGCCATTGTTCAGTTTCACATACTATGAATGAACGGCGTATTAATTATAAACCATAAGAAAACAGTACTTCAACAAGCTAATTAACATTGGCTTGCTGGGCACTATTCCATCACTAGTCGCCTCAGCCAAGCCCAGACGAGACCTATGCGCCCGGGTCAGGCTCAGGCGCGCTCAAGAACGACTCAGTCAATTCTAAGTCGAGGTTCAATGTTTTGCTCCGACCCGATTGCTAGTAATGAATTCAGCAACAAATAAATTGTCACTAGGTTCCAACTGATTTCCTTCAAATTAGTGACAAAAATAAACTAACGGAAACATTTCAACGTTAAATCCGTCAAAATGATTCCAACCGATTGGCGACAAAATACCGACATATTTATGCCGTTGGAAATTAGTTAGTAACTTTCCTACGCATTTCCAACAACAAAATTGTCGCAAAAAATAATCGGGCCCGATCGTTCATCCGACGCTTTTTCCAACAAAAATACCAACAAAAACAAACCGTTGCAACATTTACCAACGGAAAAAAAAATCGTTGCTTCATTTACCTACGGGGCCTTCACCTACGGATCAACTAACGGAAAAAAAGCGTCGCTATGCATGAATACCAACGGAAATCAAGGCTTCACCAACGGAATCTGCCGTAGGTGAAGCCCAGTTTTCTTGTAGTGTAATAAAAATAAGAAAACATAGGAAAAAGAAGTCTACTCCAATATGAACACTTCAATATAAAACTAAATGAAGAGGTATAATTAAATATGAAGTCTTATTATAATATTTATTTCCTACATAAACTCATAAACTCCTAAAATCTAAAATTATCTCTTATATCAACTTTTATAATTTATTTATAATCTAAGTACGTAATTTTTGTTTGGCTAAAGAAGTTAAATATAAACAATATCCAAAAGTATCAAGACATGCATAACTGCGAATAATCAACACATGAAGAACAGGAGGATTCGATAAATACAAGTGAAGTAGATGAAATTTTTGGTGAAAACGATGAAATTTTTGGTGCAGTCGGTGATACTCAAATTTTCATGGAGCTCTTTTCATGGAAAGAGGTTGAAATCGAATAAAAGTCGGTTGAGAAAATGATATAAAATTTTTTTTGGTCAAATTGGTGAACACTGATATAGTTGGTGAAAAACGAGTGAAACAGGTAAAAAGACGTCTGTGAAATCGATAATTATATATGCATTGGAATAACTTTGGATGAAATTCATGAAAACCGGATAAGATCGATGAAATTAGTAAAAAAACGAATGACATCGTTTAAATTGGGTGAGATCAGTGAATTAGGGAACATAAGTAAAATCGATGAAAACATTTTAAATCAATTAAATATATGATATGAAATTGGTGAAAAAACATGTAGATCAGTGAAAAAACTTGTGAGTGAAAATGAATAAGATCTATAAAAATAAAAATAAAATAGTTTAACAAAAAAAAAGGAACGGTAGAAAATGGTTTAAACCGAAAAAATAAAAGAAATCTACGAAAAATGGAAAAAATCACGAAAGTTGGTTAAACCGATAAAATAATTGATAAATCGAAGAAAAATATATTAAAATCGATGAAAAGTTAATGAAATCAGTAAAAAGACGGGTTAAGTCCCTGAAAAAATGGATTAGACTTATGAATTAAATATATGCTCGAATTTTCATGGAAAACAGGTTAAATCGGTTAATTAAAATTGGTGAAACGATAAAAGTCGGCTAAAGCATGTGAAAATGATAAAAATTTGGATGAACACTGGTAAAGTTGGTGAAAAACGAATAAAACCGGAGAAAATGCTCATGTAAAATTGATAAATGCATATGGAATTGAATTGCTTTGGATGAATTTCGTGAAAACCGGACAAGATCGGTGAAATTAGTGAAAAACAGATGAAATTGTTGAAAATGGGTGAAATCATTGAATCAGGAAAAAAGGTAAAGTCGGTGAAAACATGTGAATTCAATGAGATGTGAGGTGAAATTGATGAAAAAAAACGTAAATCAATGAAAAAATGTGTGAATTAGGTGAAAACGAGTGAGACCTTTAAAAGTAAAAAATAGTTTAACTAGCAAAAACTAGGTTAAACCAATAGAAAATGCAAGGTTTACACCAGAAAACATAAGAAATCGACGAAAAATGAAAAAATAATGAAAGTAGGTAAATCGATAAAAGAATGGATAAACCGATGAAAAAATATTTTAATCGATGCAAAATGAATGAAATCAGTAAAAAGACGGGTTAAATCCGTGAAAAGAATGAACTACATAATTTTGTTATGATCATATTTAAAAAAAAAAAAAAAGAATTACAAGATCTTATGAACAAATAAAACATCAAATTATATTTGATTATTATAATTTAAAGTCATAATTTTTTTATGGATTAATAATTTGATAATAAATAAATTAAATATTAGTCATTATTTTGTGTTATTTTTTGTGATATGACAAAGTTAATTTTGTTATAATTTATAAAATTTACTTATGAAATTAACTAGACACCTACAACGTACGTGCACTTTTCTAGTACATGAATAAGAATGAAGAAAATTATCTCCCTACTTCACTTTCTTCTCTAGACTTACATTTTAGTTTTTGCTTGGTATTCTTTTAATTTCATAACATATTCTTTAATTTCATAACACGTTATCAGCACGATTTCATCATATATTTCAATTCCAAATTAAACCATCACTTTACCCATCCGAGAAGAAAAAAGATGAAGAAAGATTCATCATAGAATTATTTAACACATGATGAGATGGCAAAATCTACTAAATAAGCGCAAGACATATCTTCGGATATTAGGATTGTAAAATTTGTTAATTTCCTGTTTAAGTCCAACATCACAAAATCAGGAAAACATCCAAAGATACGTACATAAGTAGTCTTTTTGAATTTCGTCTTCATATTCGGCAAAATCAGTTCATATTCCTCAACATGTATAGGTAAGATGGTGAGTAATATTTTCTAATTTTATATGAAATATGATTTATAATAAGATTTTGTATTTAAATAAAAATATATTAAATGATTATGTTTTCCTATTAGATCAAGAACTTGAAGTTCTAAAAATTGATTTACTATGGACATGAAGCATGTATGGCTGTATAAAACTCAAATTTGAAGATTTGAGTATCTTTTATTTTAGGCCTCAAGCCTAGGTGATAAGGGCATAGAGTCCAAAACTCGAACATTATAATAAATTCAAATCTGAATATTTGAATACATCTGGCTTTGATTCAATATTTTGATTTTTAATCTTGAACATATATGGAGGCCACAACTGAATGTGCATGAGAAATGAGAAATAATGAAAAACCATGATTTCTAACTTGTACTATGATTTCTAACTTGTTAAATTAAAGAATATATCAATCTTTCAGTTGATGATCAAAAGTTGTTAAAAGATGTTAAATCAAAAGGTCTCTTGCAGTGCCTATTTATCCTCTCTTTAATCAAGTAATAAAATTGAGAGTTGATGATGATGCCTACTAACAGAATAGGCATTTTTATGTAAAACTGTACAAATGGAGTACATGTTATTAAATTAACAAATATTTAACAATGCTTAGTTGTAGGCTTGTGAAAACTATTGGTTGGAATCCACTGAAATGCAAAGAGCCTCAAAATACAATCTTAAAATGAAAATGAAAAATTGATAAACTGAAGGTAATGCTTCATTAGTAATTTCCTCCTTACAATTGATAAAGTGAAATTCTAATATGTTTGAGTAGATGACCCATTTGTCCTAAATTATTTGGAGGAATTATTTTAACACCAAAATTGTGATTGTTTCCACTTGAGTAAAACTATATACATGTGAATTGAACTGTCCGTATTCTAGTCCAAGTTAAACGGCAAATTTAAGATCATGTTCATCTTTGGCATGAATTGATAATATGTTTTTAAGGCATGCATTTTATGGATGAATTTATGGATAAAAGCATGTGTTGCCATTTTAGACTTCTTTTAAGAATATCTAGTTTAATATTTTGTCATATCTTTTAGCTAATATTCAGAACCTTCGAAGGTCGAAATTTCTTGTATCGGCAATTTGAATATTTATAATTATTGGCCTGTACGAACTTGAATAAAGAGAGTTCAACTATCTACAGGACATTTTTCTTTAAAAGCTTGTTATTTAAGTTTGCACCTGAAGTTGCGACATTTTAAATTGAGAAATGAAATTCACAACTAAATATTAGTTATCAATTTGGAGATATAGTATCACAAGTTTTGGAATCCTAAATTCTTATTAAGTAGCAATAATGTGGAGGGATTTTAAGAAATACTACCAATTTGATTATGGTAGTTGAAAAATGAATCATTGATGAAAAATCATAACTCCTATTATGATTGATAAGTATTCCCCGAAATGGATGCAAATGTGAATATAAATAATTTATTCTCAAAGCAAGCGTACATGATTCATTCTCATGGAATGTACGCACGATAGACATTGACATTATTTAGACATGGTCAAATTATTTTATGCATTTCATATATTGATTGCATCATACCATCCGAAAGGAAACGAAATAGTGGTAAAACTTGGGAAAAATAAAGGTATGCAAATTGATTCTACAGGGCGTCTAAATGACATTTGCTGAAAGAAACAATTATCAAGTGAAAATGAATTATTACGGTGTCAGTGACATTCTTGACGAAAAAAATTGAATTACTGAACATAAGTAATTTGGATGCGGATAATATCTATTGAGATAAGTAGAGCTAATAGTGATAATAAAAATAATAATGGTTAATATGAATGCATAACATTTTATGATAAATATCTGAATTTCTAATATGATTTATTATATTCAATTATGTATTTAGGTATGATTTGAGTGGATGGAAAAATATATGTAATAAAAGTCAATGTACGACATTTCATATTTAAAATTAAGATTATATATTATCATGTTTGAAATGTAAATATGATCTTCTCATGTGAAATTGTTTATTTCTTAAAAAAAAAAAATAAGAAAACGTAGAAATATATATGATATTCTTAATGCCTTTATTTGTATCAATTTATCTTATCTCATGTCGTGATAAAAGCAAAATCAAAACTGGTTAATGTCATAATTATCTCATTTTAATTAAATTATTCACCGAGTCATGAGCTATATATATGAGGTTACTATGATGAGATTTTTGAGCTTATGAATCCTTCATAATAAAGACTTATTATTTTGATTATGCTCATTTATTTAAGACTTCAAATGTGGGGATTTTATAGAAAGAAATGTGTTTGTACAATTGAAACAAATATTACAATAAACTAGTAGTTTACTAATCAAAATAAATTTGGCATGACCGGTTAGACCATCCCGGGTAAACTATGATGCGAATTTTTTTATATAGAGTTCATATAGATCTTTCCTGAAGAACCAGAAAATTCTTCAATTCAAAGAATCCTTTTGTGATGTTTGTTATCTAGGTCATTTAATTACTAAATCATTAAGAATAGGTTAGAATCTCCAACATTTTTTCAAACACGTTTGAGGTGATATATATGGGCCCACGCATCCTCTGTGTGGATTATAATAGATGTATCTACTACAAATGTGACATGTGTATTTATTGTAAACCTGCGACCTTGATGTTTGCGGGATTATTTGCACAAATAATTAAATTAAGAGCACAATTTCATTTATGCAATGAAGACGTCTTAGTAATGCTGGTGAATTCATATATTTGACTTTCAATGGTTATGGAGAGTCATATTGTCCATATTCATACACAAGTGATTTAATAGAATTAATCATCAAACGCCTCCCGTTAATTGCTCGAAAATTATTAATGAGAACAAAACTTTTTGTTACTTGTAGCAGCGCTTGTATGCATCATCCCAACAAATAATGATAAATTCAACTAACGTTTGGTCAGGAGCCAAGCATTTCCCATCTTAAAATTTAAGGACGTGCGACATATTTTCAAATGCTCCACCAAAACGCACAAAGATGGGTCTTCAAAAGAGGTTGGGAATATATGTTGGATATGAATCCCCATCCATAATAAGTATCTTGAACAAATGACTGAAATTTTATTTATGGCATGGTTGGCCGATTGTCATTTTGACGATATAATATTCCTAAAATCAGAGGGAGGTAATAAAGAGCTGGTAAAAAAATTTACATGCTAAATCCTCATAAAAAACAGTGTACACTAGAAGTCCAGAAGATAATTTATTTGCAAAATATTGCAAATCAACTGCCAGATGAATTTACTAATATAAAAGGAGTTACTAAATCTCATATACCAGCTACAAATGCTCCAATTCAAATCAAAATAAGCTAAGCTTAAACGTGGTAAATCAGTCGGTTCCAATGATAAAAATCTTCGTAAAATAAAAAAGGAGCTAACACTGAATATGGTCATATTATGGAGGTGAGCCCTCATAAAGAGTCGCAAAACATAACTAATAGATAATACCCCAGAAGAGGTTCAGGTACCTGAAAATAAGAAAATAAAGAGATATATATAAGTTATGTTACTACGAGAAAAAGATAAAACCGAATTAAAACAATTGTTGACAACACTTTTGCATAATATTATAAAATAAAATGAGGATCTTGAAATTAAATTTGTTATAAAAATGCAAAGATAAAAATGTTTGGCCAAATTAAAATAGGAAGACGCACTTCAAGCATAATTAAGATCACTTTCAAAGTAATCCAAACATTTAAAGGGTAAAGTCAGTTGGATATAAATGGGTATTTGTGCGGAAATTAAGTGAGAAAACTGAAATCTTTATATTATTAAAACACGACTAGTGGCATAAGGAATTTCGTAGAGACCCGATTATGAGGAGGTGGAATCTCTTGGGGTGGATGCAATTATTTTTACATACCTTATTAGTCTGACAGTACGTGAAAAACTTGATTTGCGTTTAGCGAATGTTAATACATCTTATTTATATGACTCGTTCGATATTAAAATTTATATGAAAATTCCTAAAAAGTTTAAAATTTCAAGATGCATTTGGTAACTCCGGAGAAAACTGTTCAATACTCTTGTTTAAATTTTTGTATGAATTAAAACAATTTGGACGTATGTAGTCCAACTGTATTAGTGAATACTTGTTAAATGAAAGTTATAAAAACGATTCAATTAACTCAAGTGTTTTACAGAAAGATTGAGATCATGATGATTGTCGTATATATTGATGATCTAAATATTATTGAAACTTCCGAAGAGTTTTAAAGGAAGAATTTGAGACAAAAGATTTTGGAAAAATAAAATTTTATATTGACCGGCAGATCGAGCATTTAACAAATGAAATATTTTGTCCATAAAATCGATACATACAAAATCGATTAATAAAAGATTTTATATAGATAAAAAGCTCTATCATTGAGGGCAACTTCATGGTCGTTTCAATCTTTGGATGTAACAAAAGATTATGTTTGTCCTTAAAAGGATCGAACAAGGGACCTGAAATACTTTTATCCAAGTAAAATTAGAGACTTAAAGAATCTTGCTAATTCTACAAGCATGATTTAGCATTTTTTGTTTAATTTACTAGCAAGATAAGCTTTGTACCAACACGAAGGCATATGGATGACGTTAAATATGTACTTTGTTATATCAAGATATTGCATTCAGACAGATGGTCCAACATTGGAATATGTGTCCACTTGTGGACATTGTGTTGGCACTAGGGGGAGCGTGTCAATAATAATAAAATGTACACTATACTCTTTTTCCTTCATCCAAATTTTTGTCCCAATGGGTCTTTATTGGCAAGGTTTTAACGAGGCAGTGTTACACCCTTATTAGTTTCATATGGATTGTACTGACAATGTTTTTAACAAGGCATATTCTATAAGCAATGGAGAGAATTTCACTTTTGATACCATAACTCAACCTACTTTAGGGATTTGATACCACAACTTTTTCTCCCGACACATTTGATACCATATCTCTCACCCACTCAACACATTTCATACTACTGTCAAATTAATGACGGAATGGTCACGAGAATCTCACGTGCCCACTATTTATCGTCAAATCTGATTTTGGAGGGATACTAGTTCTAGGTGTCATGTTTTTTGGAGGGAAAATAGCAAAGTCAGCTGCCCAATTTCATTTTATAAAAGACGGGCAGAGCTCTGTTCCTCTTCATTCACAGCAAAAAGGACCTATTAATGCTTGTGATTTGGTGGGAAGATTACTGCTTGTATCACTACAACAAAAAGGACCTATTAATACCCACTGCTTGATTTTTGTTGAAAAACGAAACAATAAAAAGTAAAAAAAAAAAATCAGAAAAAAGATAAAAGATAATATGCTCTCATTTACCTTTGGGATCTAAATTTGGGGCGAAAGTTTCCTACCCCTAATTTGCTAAAATCCTCTATCAGTTTGCTCTCTCAATCCCTAGACCAAAATATAACGAAAATATTTCATCTGTTTACTCTTCTCCAAAATCGATTTGCTCTCTCAAACCCAGGACGAAAATAGAGATGAAATTTCTTATCTTTTTTCTCTTCTTCAAATCGGTGCAGCTTTTCTCAAGATCTCTCCGTCGTCGAACTCTTGTGTTTGTATCACGTTTGGGTTACAATTTTGGAGTAGAAAATCTAGGGTCTTATTTGGGATTTTGTGGGGAGAGAATTGTTTTTTTGTATTTGAGAATCCTGCCCATTAATGAGAGTGTCTCTTTTTTTCTTCTGCCCGTAATGTGGACGGTGATGTGGCAGCTGACTTTGCAACTTTTCCTCCAACAAACATGACACCTGGAACTAGTCTCCCTCCAAAATCAAATTTGACGATAAATAACTGGCACGTGAGATTCTCGTGACCATTCCGTCATTAATTTGACAGAAGTATGAAATGTGTTGAGTGGGTGAGAGATATGGTATCAAATGTGTCGGGAGAAAAAATTGTGGTATCAAATCCCTAAAGTAGGCTGAATTATGGTATCAAAAGTGAAATTCTCTCATAAGCAATGAACATCCAAGAGGGAGAGTTATAAATATTATGTTAGTGAATGCCCATTTTAATGTATTATTCATTGTATTGAATATATATAGTGATTATTGAAGACTTGCAAGTTATAACTTATGGCTTTTGAATTTCTCCTTTAACCCTATAAATAGAAGCTTATTGTAACGTGTTTATACATGAATAAGAATGAATAAAAGTATCTCCCTACTTCACTTTCTTTTCTACACTTACATTTTAGTTTTTGCTTGGTATTCTTTTAATTTCATAACGGATTTGTATATATATAACTCAATTAATCCAATTCATTAAACATTTTGAATTGGAACTACTAAAGCCAATAAACTTACTAGTAACTTCTTTATTGTTGTTTTCTTAATCTCATAGCAACTTATTAAGCCTTTTATTCTATGGTACTCTTAACATAATTCAAAACAAACACTTGAACACTTCCCACCACTTCAATATTAAATTTAAATTCTATCCAAATGTGAAGCCAGAATCTTTCATCTTAATTTGAGTTATGTTATCTATACGTTCCACCATTTCATCACTTAGAAAATTCCTCCAATCTCCAACACTTCCTTTCCTGAAAAAGATTTTGTTTTCACCCTTAACCGATAAAAACGGAGAGTAATTTCCCGTCTTGTTCACCTCCAGATTGCTCAAATTCTTGAAACTACAAAACTCAACAACCTTTTCGACTAAACCATCATTCTCCTCCTCCAAAGAGAAAGGAAATCCCATGAATCGTGCAAGTTTCTTCACGTGTAACGATGTTTCGTTCTTTAAATCCTCGTATTTCATGAAAAACACCCTCTCGGGATTTTCCACGCTTGCTTTCCAGTATTCAAGAACGTGGTCCCAGTATGGCCCAGCGTGGAATATTCCCTGAGAGAACAACTCAAATGCCTCTTCGATGCGAAAATCTTCAATATAATTTGACATAAAGTGCCACATAGAAACTAAAACATCCTTTGGGTCGCGACATATGTACACAAGTTTACATCCAGAATTCGAGATTGTTTCAGGAAGAGAGCTATAGGGAATGTGAGTTGCTAAAATAGGTAGTTGTGGGTAGAGAGACTTTTTGTGTTCAAGGAGATCGACCTCCAAATAAGGAATGCATTCGTGAGGAGAACTATAAATCAAAGGATTCTTCATGGATTTATCATCCAAACACGTTTTGTTTGCGATAGCTATTGCTAAGGCCTTAAGCCATGTAGTTCCGGTTTTTGGACTGGTACATAAAATGATATCATTAGGTCGAGCTTTAAAGTTTTCTCGAGCTAAGATAACTCCTTCCAAAAAGCCCGACTGAAACCAGAAACCTTTGTATAGGAAGAGATCACTTAAATATCCACTATGTCTTGGTACTGTGGATATTATATCTATGAAATTTTGCTTCATTTTTTCAGGTTCTTCAACATTTTCATAGTTGAATTCAAATTTGTAAGTTGAGATATTCATGATTATCTTTGACAAAGAGTTGGTAGTCGAATAAGGTGGATTTTATCAACTTTTCAATATTTATTTGTGTGAGAGAGGGGTAAAGGAAATGCATGCTTTATATAGAAGAATTGGATCTCCTAATGTGATGTATTAGGAGTAGGGGCGGGCACCGGCGGGTTTGAGATTAGAGGTATAGTTATAGTAAATTTTGGAACAAAAGACAAAAACACCCCTTATGCTTTGTCTAACTCCCAAAAATCTCCTGTGTTATTTTAAATCCCCAGAACCCCCCCTGTTTTTTATTTTATATACCACACTCGACCCAAGTAGTATATACTTATAATTTTATTTTTGACTTTTTGTGGAATGACAAGATTACCCCTATGTGTTTGTTTTCTATAGGGGTATTTTTGTCTTTCGATGTCAGGGGTAAAATTGTCATATCCAACTCAAATTGTAAACAAATACTTGCAATTTTGGCGTTTGAAACACTCTCTTTTTTGGGGGTGTATTTGGCACTTATTTGAAATCATAGGATGTTTTTTGGGAGTTAGACAAAGCATAGGGGGTGTTTTTGCCTTTTGCTCGTAAATTTTGGAATTGACATAGTTCATTCAAAACCCGTCCTATAATGATTTGGATACTTGAAAGTGGGTACCCATACGTGACAGGATGAGACGGAATTACAGGTTCTATATTTTTTTAAATCATCAATTCTTCACGCACCTAATAAATTTAAATTACAATATTTCGTATAAATTTTGTATGTAATAGACTAGTAGTAGTAGTAATTTAATTTGTAGGGAAAAAAACCCAAAAAAAAATTATGTATGTCGTGGCGAAGTGGTAGATGAGACCAATGTTTTCAAAACCGGACCGGACAGTGAACCGGTGAGCCGACTGGTTAGTGGTTTTACTGGTCGAACCGGTCGGACCACTGGTCGAACCGGATGACGTAATAATAATGTAATAAATATATTTAATTTTAAAGTATATGTAATATGCATAAAATTTAAACATTATCATACAATTGATTAAAAATATAAAAAAAATTATAATATTATAAAATTAAAGCATATAATATTTATCTAACTTATTATCATAACGGTAATATAGTACTAATTTGTATGCTCATATAAATATAATATGATTATATTTTTTTTTAAAAATTTAAAAGTGTAAGTTAAAAATACAACAAACTAAGATATTCATAAATTTTAAAATATGGTTATGTATAAAAGTCTAATATTCAGAGTCAAACTTGCATATTATATCGATTTGACTCTTTATCCTAAAAATAATATTGAAAAGAATATTTTATAGAATAAATTTTAATAAAAAACTATTATTTGAGTATTAATATTCATTCATAATGTGTGAAATATTTATTTAAGTTAATTATCTAATTTATAAATAAATTTGGCTACAAGTTTCTATAATTTATAAATTTTAATTTGTACTAAAATTTCAAAAAAAATGGTGTGGCTCAAATGGTAAGGAAGTCATGTTTCATCCTAGAGGTTAGGTGTTCAAATCCCACATTGTACAAGAATTTTTAGTTTATTTTTAATATTAAAAAAATCAAAAAAAAAAAAAAAAAGGAATATCAGAACCGGGTTGAACCGGTCCATACCGGTTCGCCGGTTCAGCGGTTTTGGATCGGTTCAACCCGGTCCAAACTGGTTTTTGGAGATACTGGTTTTAAGGGGTAAACCGGACCGGATCGACATCCGGTTCGCGGTCGAACCGGTCGGACCGGCCGATCCGGTCCGGTTTTAATAACATTGGATGAGACTATGAGAGTTTTTAGAACTGAGGCAAACTTATTAATAACTAATGTAAAATTTAAAAAGAATATTAGGGTAAAGTAAATTAAAAGTTGTTTACTAGATGATGTTAATTAATTAATTCGTACATAAGTAAAAAAGTGTATAATAATAATAATAATAATAATAATAAGATATAGATGGTTCGGCTATTTGGAATTGGAGAGACTAATCTCAAATCCGTCCACATTCCTCTAATAAAATACGAGTTTTCAAGTTCAGGTACTCAAACCCAAAAAATACTCGTCCCGTTCGGCTCATACTTGGAATATTAGATAAAACTGAGAGCAACTTCGCTGATGGATAAATTAGGCAGAGTCTTAGCTTAATTAATAGCAGTATAAAAGAGATAGGGTAGTTAAGTTAGGTACAAATTTATGGTCAACTAGAGAATAATAAAAGAGAGGTGTAAATTTTTTTTTTTATGGTCTTTACATTAATATTATTAAATCATGATCAATATCACGAAATAATAGAATTGGATTTACTTTGGAAAGTTCGTTTATTTTTCTTTTTAAAAAAATAACACTTTTAATAACCCAATTTTTTGCTTCTTTTGAAACCTTTTGAAGTATTTTTTTTTCCTTTCAAAGCTATTAGAACTCGCAAATACTTCTTTTTTAATTTTCCCATTTTTTTTAGTCCCTTTAAATAAATAAAAAAAAGCTAGTTTCCCTTATTTTGTTCAATCCATTGAATGGAAAAACAATTAATGCCGAAGGCAAGGGCTAGTGACTGGAGTGAAGTCGTAACAAGGTAGCCGTACTGGAAAGTGCGGCCGGATCACCTCCATTTCAGGGAGAACTAATGCTATAACGGGTATTCAAGAATCAGTCCATGAAATTAATGAATTTGAAAGAAATTGTATTGAAAAGTTATCTATATGGAACATGTGACGCGTCTATTTGTGCCAGGGCCCTGGATATGTAACTGCTCAAGAGTGAAAGAAATCATTTTATCTACAAATAGTGGACAAATTGGCGTTCCATGGAGCTAAGGTCCAAAATATGGAAGAAAGAAGCGTTTCCACCACTTTACCACCCAGTCAATTAATCCAAGGGGTATAGAATTCGTTAGATGGAAATTTTTCAAGTATAGGTTTAGATACCCTTCTTTTTAGCATTTTCAAAAAAAATGGATAAACTAGGGGATTTATGTACAACGAACGGACAAACCATTATAGGTTGTATCTGAAGACATGGAAAGAGAGGTTTTTATGTCAGCAACAGAAGCCCAAGCTTATGGAATTGTTGATCTTGTAGCAGTTGAATGAAAAACAATGGATTCTGTACAACGAGTTTTTATCTCTCGAATATCCAACTCACCAATTTATTCTTTAATTATAACCTTCTCTGTTTACTCATTTTAAATTGAGTATCCGTTTCCCTCCCTTTCCTGCTAGGATTGGAAATTATAAAAAAATTAACTAAAGAAAAATAATGTAGGGAAAGAGAGGATTCAAGAGGCCGGTAACTGCTTTGGTATTTTTCGCCTCTATTTTCATTTTTTTTTGGTTGGGGGGAGGGGGTTACACGGAGTGCCAAAATGTTCGATTTCTACCTCGTAAAAAATACTTTTTTTTTTGTTTTTGTGGAATTAACAGAGCCACTACAAAGAAGTTGAGTTACGAAGGAGGGTTCGAGGATTACCTCAATAAGGAATCAAAATCGAGAATTTTATTTTTGAAATCAAATGAGTCAATTTTTCAGTCAGGTCGATAAAGATACTAGATTACCTAGTAGAAAATATTGAAAAATCATCACAAACCTCCCTTTATTAAGTTACAATCAAAATCAATCTAAAGTTAATTAGAAGAAAAACTGACATTGATGGTAGTTAAATCCAGAACCTCTTAAATTTTATTTAGGGTAAACTACGAATACCCCCTAAGGTAAGCCACTTACAAAAATCTCTTTCATATATTTGGTATAATGAAAATTTTCCTCAGATTTATCACAGTTTTACAATTAACCTCCTGTACCATAATCTTTGACTTTTGAGAAAATATTCCAAAAAATATTCACTCAATTTTCAATTTTGCCCCTAGGGTTTTTTTTTTGTATATGGACGAAAATGTCCTGGGGGTAGTTGTAAGAATAAATATTTAACAGTGGGTAGTTTGGCTTAAAATCCACATGGACAGTTCTCGTCGGGAGTGGACGAGAGTGTGCCAGTACATTTGACACAAAATGTAAAACGACTGGAAGAATTAAATTGTCAATCGATAATGCATGTCTCTGATTAAGCAGTTTTCCCATGTATGTCGACTAAGTCAAGCGTTGTATTGGATTAGTCAAACCTACCCCTAAGGTTCTCCTAACTTGTATGATTACAGGACTTTACATGGTGTCTCAAAAAGAGAAGAAAAAGACTGCAGTCAGAATTTACGTTAATTGGTGAATGCCATATAAACATTTCAATCAAGATGTGTTAATGTGACAAGGTCGACTGCGATCAAAATACACGATGATCAGTGGATACCATGTAATCAGTACAAAATAGGCTAATAATACAGGATCGACTAAAATTGGAATACATGTTCATCTGTTGATACCATGTAAATAGTGCAGCCTAGACTAATGTTACAAGGTTGGTTGTAGTCTAGGATTAGGGCTGAAAATCAAACCAAGCTACTCGATACTCGACTCGAGTTTGTCCGATAAAAGCTCGTTTGAGCTCGGTTCGTCACACTAATCAAACAAGCTTGAACACCTTTTTTCGTTCAATAACTTTTGAAGCTCGGCTCGAGCTCGACTCAATAAGCTAAAAATTGAAAAAACACATATGAAATATCAAACTACTCGATACTTGGCTCGAGCTCGTTTGAGCTCGGCTCGATTGAAAATCAAACCAAGCTCAAACACAAAATTTCAAGCTCGATAAAAATCGAACCAAGCTTGAACAATGTGTCGTTCGATACTACTCGACTCGATTACAACCCTATCTAGGATACACCTTGATCTGAAGATACCATGTAAACAGAACAACTTGCACTAGTAGTACATATGATGTTCTTAATCATAGTCGGAATATACTTTGACTAAAGGGAGATTCTATTGTGAATCTCACCTCAAACTTGAGTCATCACTATAATTCAATCTCAGCCATTGAAAAAAATAAAAGACTTAGCTTGTCCTTTAATTGTCTACAAATGTGTATTACCCCTACATTTTGTGTATTATACCAAAAAATTTAATGTTCAATTCATCATAAATAGTAATTTTACATTATTATCCTGAAATAAAAATAACAAAAATATTCAATTTTACCAAAATGTCCCTTCCATTTTGATTAGTGCTTGAAAATACACTTAAGTTGTTCTTATTTTCTAAATAAATCAAGTTTTAATTTGATATTTTAATGAAATTAATAGAAATTATTGTGATTAGAAAATATTGAGTTTTGATTTGTTTTTGTAGGAAAATAAAATATGGACCCCGGAATATTTAGCTTTTCCAAATTGTACAAGTATCAAAGACATTATTTGAAACAAGGAAAGGTTCAAGGAAGTCAATTAGTGCAAGGACAACAAATAAGGAATCTGCCAGAAATATTGCTGCTACTTTCAAGGACGATAACTCTTGTTAGGAAAATCCAATTAAGCTGAATTTCAGATATGTTGTAGAGGAAGGAGTTAGCTACATTAGGACTTTACGGATCTGGTTTTGGAGTTCGGAGCACAAAGATATGTATTTTCAAATATGTCGCGCAGAGCAAAATCTTCTACGCGAGAATCGCGATTTTTGTCCTAAAGTGATTAGGAAACTTGCATAAATCCTTTCCATATGAGGATTGAGCCTCCTAAACATCTTCCTACTCAATGTTTACCTCCTAAGCATTCTCCTACTTGGATTAGGGTTATTTAGCACCTATATATAGTCCTAGAATCACACATCTTGAAACACACAATTCTTAGTCTTAGTTACAATTCTCTCTCAAATCATTATCATATTTTCTCTCTAAAACTTGTGATAATAATTAGCAAAATAGGCTAAGAGTTCTTTGGTGAGATTAGAGATGAACTTATATGCGTAGTGATCTTATTTGGATTCGATTCTTCAATGTTTTGTAAGTTTAATAATTTTGAATAATTCATTCTTCTTCATCTATTTTCATCAACTTTTATGTTAATACAATTGTTTCATTAGTTTTTATATAAATCTAGTCAAGCTCTTTTTATGTGAAAATCTTTATGATATAATTATATTGATATAAGTATTTTGTTTTATGGGTAGTCTTTTAATGCAATATGCCTTGGTATATAGTATGTTTTTGATTTCTCATAAGATGATATTTTGTGCCAATTCTAAAAGCAAGAAAGTTATTTACTCAAATACATTAGAAATCATGTGTTTTTCAATTCTTTATCTTTCGATTGATTGTTTGGGATGTGAAACTTTCAATTGAGTAGTTTTATGAATCAATCCAAATAAGTGAACGAACCATATAAGGGATTCTTGATATCTTACCGTTTTAATTATCATATTTTCCAACAACCAAAAATTTACTTTTCTTTAAGTTTTCTTAAAATCAAATAGCTTCTTTAATTTAATTTGTTTATTTATCTTTAAAGCTACTTTGTCTACTAACGATTTTAGCTTAGTTTAGTCATCTCCTCGTGGATACGACCGCCCAATCTATTCTACATCGATCGCTTTGTTTCGACAAGTTTGGGCGTAACCAAAATTCTTCTTCTCCAATTTCACTCCCAAAGCTCAATCCCAACCCTTTTCCAAACCTTAACCCTCACCACCACCGCCGCCGCCCTCCCCCTCCTCCCTCTTTGCTCCGCCGCACCAGAATGACAGTGGAGAAGTGCCGCCTGTTGGAATTATTATTCTTATCAGTCTAATAATGTGGACTTGCAGTATAGAATTGAACTATTTCTCTCCACGAGTATTAACTTGATTATGTTAAGAATTAACCCCCTTTGTTTATGTTATTGTTTGATTCAACTTTTTCGTATAATTAACTATGGAGACAGATTTATGGGACTAATCGGTGTCTCGGAAAATTTTAAAATTCCGCATTTTGTTGTATTGACAATCGAGCCCCACGAGGTACATCCCAACAAATATTACAGAATTTGTCCCAAACTAATTACAAAATTGAACCGTCATTTCCATTAAATTAGAAATTTAATATTGGGACTAAATTCATATAAAATGGTAAATTATGGGACGAAATTCGGCGAGTTGATATAGTTTTGGACGAAAAATCAAAATTAGTAATTAGTTTGGGATGATATTTCAAACAAATATTAAATCGCGGGACGAAATTCGGTGAGGTAATATAGTTTGGGACGAAAATCCAAAATCACTAATTAGTTTGGGACGTTTTCTGCAATTTTACCTTTTTGAATTGGCTTATGTAATTCCGAATTAAATGTTTCTTATATTGGTTCAAATGGGTTTTATTTATACATATGTGGATTTCAAGATTTGTTACATTTTTGGCTTTGTATGATTCATTTTGATCGAGGTATTTGGATTTGGAAAAAGATTTGGAGAAAGGATTTTAAATGACTTCAATATTAATTAAAGAAAATAGTACAAAATGATTACTTAGAGAAGAACATTCAAACAAGCTATGGTCTTGTTACTATGAATTTGAAACCGTTTAGTTTAAATTTTACTTTCTAAAAATTGTTCTCTCAAAATTGCTGAATTATTCATATTTCGAGAGTGCAAAGTGCTTATTTTTCATATTTCGGGGTGCAAAGTGCAAAAACCCCTCTTTATCTCTACAAATTTATATTGATATCTCTACAAATTTATATTGATATCAGAATCAAAATTTGAATACAGGTTCTGATGTACCAAGTCTTCGTCATTATAAACAACTATGAATCAGTCGATCGTCGATCGACATCGAGAACCTCCCCTCTACGAGTTCGCGTTAACATTAATGTCTTCGATTTATCCGACATGGTAATCGACGTTCACTTTCAGTTAACCCGTTTATAATCGGATCAAGTAAAATACGGAGCACCCATATTCGAACCGAAACGTCCAATCCTAATTCGACCCGGTGATCAATCCTGAAACTATAAATAGCCCTCATAAATGAGATTAAAGGTACGCACTGCTAAGCATTAAATACGCTCCGACTTCCCAACTTATCTCGAAACTTACTTAAGCATCGGAGGGTTATCGCCGGGTAACCACCGGCATTAACCTGACGTAGTTATCTTTGTTTTCAGGTTAGGATCCCCTGTACAAATCGAGGACCGGCATAGCTGACCTGCAGATCCTCATATTGGCGAGTCGCGTTCGATTAGGAATAATCACCCTAACGAAAACATACTCATCAATTGGCGCCGTCTGTGGGAACAATAACTTTGAGAACGTGAAATATGACTACAAGATCGAAAACAAATCTTGCACGAGAAAAAGAGGGAAATCGCGATCAAAACGGAGAAGGTCAGGGAGATAATTTATTAATTCGTGATCCTGATCCTGCACCTCATATCGAGGTCGGAGCTTCAAGACCACCGGTTCCTCCGGTAATACAACTTACGAGAGATGAACTAAAAGCCATTCTCGATGAAGCCAAGAAGGAGTGGCTCGCAGAGATTAAAGAAATCGCCTTTCAAACTCGACGACCCCCACATGCTGCCGCATTTGGTGCACGAGCAGGATTCGAGGCAAACGAAGCGATAAGTCGAGCCGATCAACATCAAGACAGACATGGCATAGAAGAAGACTTACAGGAGCAATCAGTCAGAGAGGTCAACAAGTTGGCCTCAGAAGTAAGATCGCTGCACCAAAAATTGGATAAACAAGAAAAGAAGAATGAACCTCCAGTATCTAACTCTCGATTAAGGAAATCACCATTTTGTGATGAAATATTCTTTGAAAGGCTGCCCCTCGACAAGAGATTGCCCACTCAGTTACCCCGTTACTTCGGTACGGAGGATCCCGATGAACACCTGGCCTCATTTAATCTCCAAATGCAACTTCATGGCATTTCCGATAATGTAGCAGCGAAAGCATTTTCTACCACGTTGGCCGGGATGGCTCAATCCTGGTTCGGAAGATTGGAGGAAAAATCTATCTTCGACTATGATCAACTCTGTGACAAGTTTATGAGTCAGTTTGGTAGTAAGAGAGCTGTCAGACCCCCTGCGAACCATTTATATTCAATCATACATAACCCGGGAGAGACTTTTAGAAATTTCATGGGAAGATTTAACAATGAGCTCCTCAAGGTTGAAATGCCAAGAGTTGATTTTCTGATTACTGTTCTTTTCCAAAGCACTTTAAATCGAGGATTCGCCAGTGCAATAGTAAGAGAAAATCCCGCTACATACGAAAAATTGATGGAAATGGCGAATCAATACATGAACGAAGAAGAAATGAATAAATTGAGAGGAACCTTCTTTGGGTTGACAAAGCCGGAAGAGGGACAATCGTCGGGCGTACCTGATAAACCTATCGAAGGGCCGCAACTCAATCGGTCTTATGAAGGTAGAAACAGGAAAGTATATAGAGAAGAGAGAAATCACAATCCAGGAAGACAAGGGTTAGGGAGATCGAACAAAGAATATTACGACAATTACACTCCCCTCAAAAAACCGAGATCCGAAATCCTATTCGCGATCCAGGACCACAACTTGCTGAGAAAACCGGCTCCGATTAAGGACTACCCGGCTTCAAGAAAGTATTGCCGATTTCATCGACAGAGAGGACACGATACGGATGACTGCTATCAACTCAGAGACGAGATAGAAAGATTGATAGCAGAAGGACACCTCACTGGGTATGTAAAGACATCCAAAAAGGAGCAACCTAGGGATCGACTGAAAGACAATCGATCACGATCGAGATCCCCCGCCAGAAGAGAGCAACGCTCGAAGGATAGAGAAGACCAGCCGAGAAGAGCACAACCCGGAACGATAGTTAATATGATCTCTGGAGGCCCGGCAGGGGGAGACAGTAAAAATTCAAGAAGGATAGTGTCTCGGATTATAAGGGATAGAGCCCAAAATGAAAGAAGGGAAGTATTCTCAATAAGACCAGTCCAGCAGAATAAAATGATCGGTTTCGACGAGTCTGATCTACAACCCGATTTCACATCATTCAACAACCAGGATGTACCAGACTGCCCTATGGTAATCACAACACAGATTGCGGGAGCTACTGTTAAAAGAATCTTGATTGATTCAGGCAGCTCGGCAAATATCCTCTTCCAAGATGCTTTGGAGCGAATGGATTTAGGCCCAACTCCCCTCGACATAGTAGCTACCCCGCTAGTAGGTTTTGGAGGTGCTCGAGTAATTCCAAAGGGTACACTTACTTTGTCTCTCTCCCTGGGAGATGAAGGAAACTCGAGGACAAGGATGATTAAATTTTTGATTGTCGACGCTCCTTGTGCCTACAATGTAATATTAGGAAGACCGGCTTTAAATAGTTTCCAGGCAATTATCTCAACTTACCACCAAAAGATGAAATTTCCGACCACTCCAGGGATTGGAGAAGTCCGAGGAAATCTAAAGGAAGGCTGGGACTGTTACACGGTGTCTTTAGACAAACAGCGTACAAAAGAAAACTCTCCTTCTGGTAACGAAAAGTCATCAGCAGAGCGGCAGAATAGTCCGGCGCCACCGGTTGACGTGGACGGGATAAAGAAAGCATGTTTTGCTGAAAGTAGCGAGATGCAGAAGGAGATGAATCCCAAAAAGAGAAAATTCGATAGAATTGAACCTTCCGAAGGACATAAGTCGATTGAATTAGTACCAGGCGAATCATCGAAAACAACGAGGATTGGCACTCAATTATCTGTTGGGCTTGAAACTCAGTTGATCGAATTCTTGAGGGAAAATGTGGATGTCTTCGCTTGGTCGACCACTGACCTCCAAGGAATAGATCCAAAGGTTATCGTTCATAGACTCAATATTGACCCGTCATCTAGACCTGCAAGACAAAAGAAACGAAATTTTGGTCCTGAGAGAAACAGGATTATAAAAGAGGAAGTGAAGAAACTTCTAGATGCCGATTATATCGCTGAGATACAATTCACGGAGTGGCTGTGCAATGTCGTCCTAGTTTCTAAGGGAGGAGGAAAGTGGAGAATGTGTAATGACTTCACAGATCTTAACAAACTGTGTCCTAGGGATCCGTATCCGCTCCCTAGAATCGACTCCTTGGTCGACTCCACTGCTGGCTGCGCAATTTTGAGTATGATGGATGCATTTCAGGGGTTTTATCAAATTTTTATGGCACTAGAGGATCAAGACAAGACAGCTTTTATCACTGAAATGGGTGTATATTTCTTTAAAGTAATGCCCTTCGGATTGAGAAACGCAGGAGCCACTTATCAAAGATTGGTGAATAAGATGTTCGAAGGACTATTGGGTAAATCGATGGAGGTATATGTCGATGACATGCTAGTCAAAAGCCTAAGTGAGAAAGATCACCTGGAACACATTAAAGAGGCTTTCGACATAATGAGGAAATATGGAATGAAGCTCAACCCAGACAAATGTACTTTCGGGGTTAGATCGGGAAAATTCCTTGGGTACTTGGTAAACGAGAGAGGTATTGAAGCAAATCCAGAGAAGATACAAGCAGTCATCGATTTGAAGGCTCCTCACAACTTAAACGAAGTGCAAAAGCTTGTTGGAAAAATCACAGCCCTCAATCGATTCATATCTCGTTCGGCAGATAAGAGCCTCCCTTTTTTCAAAGTGATGAGGAGTGCAAAAAAGTTCGAGTGGTCGAAGGAATGCGACCAGGCATTCGACGAACTCAAGTCCTATCTTATGTCACCTCCCCTTTTGGCCAAACCAAAAGATAATGAAGATCTATACCTCTATATCGCAGTTTCTGAACAAGCAATCAGCTCAGCTCTTGTCAGGATGGAAGCAAAAGAAAACAACCCAATTTATTATGTGAGTCGCGTCTTGCAAGGCCCCGAAAGAAACTACTCCGAGATCGAAAAGTTTGCTCTCTCTATCGTAACTACTGCGCGTAAGTTGAGACCATACTTCCAGTCGCACAAAGTTATTGTCCTAACCAACCAACCACTAAGGCAGACACTTTCAAAGCCTAATGCGTCGGGAAGGCTTGTCAAATGGGCGGTTGAGCTAGGAGAGTATGACATCGATTATATGCCAAGGACGTCGGTCAAAGGGCAGATTTTAGCTGATTTCGTACTAGAAAGCACTGTCACGACAGAAGACAAAGAAGAGCAATGGATGCTGCATGTCGATGGATCCTCTACGTCGACAGGGGGTGGCGCAGGAATTTACTTCCAAGGTCCAAACGGGGAAGAGCTCGAATTTGCTTTGAAATTAGACTTCCTTGTATCCAACAACGAAGCAGAATATGAGGCCTTGCTGGCGGGATTGAAAATGGCAGTGGAAACGGGAATAAAAAACTTAATCGCTTACACCGATTCACAGCTCGTGGAAAAGCAGTTTAAGGGTCTTTTCGAAACCAAAGAGAATTCAATGATTAGGTATTTAGCCTTGGTCAATGACCAAGTATCACGACTCAATACATTCCAACTCGAATATATAAGGAGAACAGAGAATACAAGGGCCGATGCTCTCTCTAAGTTCGGGAATCTAATAGAAGGAATCAAAACTCGGAAAGTGACATTGTTGGTTTCGGAGAAACCTGCCATCGATATCCAAAGGAATGCCTCTGGTATGGACGTATTCAATCTCGATGACGACCGCGGTAGTTGGAAAGCCCCGATACTCGATTATCTAGCGAACGGAACCCTCCCGTCAAACAACACAGAAGCAAGAAGGCTCAAGTATAGGGCACCTCGCTATGCAATTATTGGAAACGAATTATATCGACGATCGGTCACTGGAGTATTGCACAAATGCGTAGATTCTTCTCAGATCGACCTAATACTAAAGGAGGTCCATGAAGGATCTTGTGGAAGCCATTCTGGAGGCAGAGCATTAGCAGTTCGAATATCGCGTCTGGGATACTATTGGCCTTCCTTGGTCAAAGACGCCAACAATTATGCTAAAAAGTGTGCCAAGTGCCAATATCATGCCACCATGCCGAATCAACCAGCGCAAAAGATGGAATCAATATCGATTGCTTGGCCTTTTGATCAATGGGGTGTGGACTTGGTTGGACCGCTACCAATGGCACGAGGCCAGAAGCGTTACTTACTGGTATGAGTGGAATATTTCAGTAAATGGGTAGAAGTGGTGCCACTGAAGCAAATCTCTCAGACACAGATAATCAACTTCTATTGGTCGATCGTCTGTAGGTTTGGCATACCTAGAATTATCATCTCCGATAATGGACCTCAATTTGTGGGGAAAAGAGTAGTGGATTGGTGTTCGAAACACAAAATCGATCTGCGTTTTACGTCGGTAGGATGCCCGCAAACAAATGGACAAACTGAAGTTACGAATCAGGAGATCGTAAAGCTCTTGAAGAAGAGATTATCGGAAGCTGGAGGTGCTTGGCTCGATGAATTACCGTGGGTCGTTTGGGCCAATCGAACGAAGGAAAGAGCTGCGACGGGGGAAACTCCGTTCAGTCTCGTATATGGCTCTGAGGCAGTTGCTCCTGCTGAACTGGAAGTCACGTCGCCAAGAACCGGACTGTACAAGGAATCGGATAATACAGACAAACGGAATTTCGAACTCGATCAGCTGGAAGCAAAACGAGAAAGGGCATCCATCCGTATCCAAGCGTACAAAACCACCATGGCAAAAGCTTACGATAAAAATGTAAGGTTAAAATCTTTTCAGGTAGGAGACCTCGTCCTAAAACGAGTGGACGTATCCAAACAAAAGGATAAGCTCGATTGTAACTGGGAAGGGCCATTCAAGATAATCGAAGCTGGCAGAAAAGGCGCATATCGGTTAAGCAAAATGGGAGGAGAACCCGTGAAGAGAACTTGGAACGGGAGAAACCTCAGAAAATTCTATGCCTAAGGAATTTTCTTTAGTTTGTCTATATTTCCAACTGTTCTTGTAATTTCCTTTCTCTTATTTTTGAATCTAATGAAAAAGCTCTTTTTGTCACTTACTAAGATTATCGTATAGATCGATAGCCGTCGAAGCATCGAGAGGAAATCTCCAAATCTACAAACGTACCTCGATAGCCGTCGAAGCATCGAGAGGAAATCTCCAAATCTACAAACGTACCTCGATAGCCGTCGAAGCATCGAGAGGAAATCTCCAAATCTACAAACGTACCTCGATAGCCGTTGAGGCATCGAGAGGAAATCTCCAAATCTACAAACGTACCTTGATAGCCGTTGAGGCATCGAGAGGAAATCTCCAAATCTACAAACGTACCGGCATCGAGAGGAAATCTCCAAATCTACAAACGTACCTCGATAGCCGTTGAGGCATCGAGAGGAAATCTCCAAATCTACAAACGTACCTCGATAGCCGTTGAGGCATCGAGAGGAAATCTCCAAATCTCCAAACGTACCTCGATAGCCGTTGAGGCATCGAGAGGAAATCTCCAAATCTACAAACGTACCTTGATAGCCGTTGAGGCATCGAGAGGAAATCTCCAAATCTACAAACGTACCTCGATAGCCGTTGAGGCATCGAGAGGGAATCTCCAAATCTACAAACGTAACTCGATAGCCGTTGAGGCATCGAGAGGAAATCTACAATTCTCCAAACGTACCTCGATAGCCGTTGAGGCATCGAGAGGAAATCTACAATTCTCCAAACGTACCTCGATAGCCGTTGAGGCATCGAGAGGAAATCTACAATTCTCCAAACGTACCTCGATAGCCGTTGAGGCATCGAGAGGAAATCTCCAAATCTACAAACGTACCTCGATAGCCGTTGAGACATCGAGAGGAAATCTACAATTCTCCAAACGTACCTCGATAGCCGTTGAGGCATCGAGAGGAAATTGACGAATCGCCAAACGTTCCTAGATTGCCGATATTTTCGAATGTTTAAAAAACCTAAGTATTATGATCGTCGATCTCTCCGATAATAATATTCGTCGATATCCTCTAGAAATTTCATCGATTTCTTCAAAGGAAAGTGAAGTTATTATGATCATCGATATCTACTAACAAATCTAAGTTAAAGTCAGTGATTTCTTCAAGAAGATTAGGATCTACTATGATTGTCGATTTTGTCAACCGATTACAAGTCAAACTACGTCAAGCGTCGATTTCTTTTATATTATGGGTTAAGTGCATTCTCTCGATAACTACAAAGTTACTGACAAATTCAAAAATTCAAAAATTCAAACAAAGTTGAGATAATATGAAATTTATTTCATTAATTATATCAAAACTATTACAAAAGTGTACAAATCGAGATCGACTACGCTGAATTATCGAAAAACCTATTACAAGCTATTACATTGATCGTTCTAGTAAGTTGAGGAAATCCCGAGTATTTCCTACAAATTCGGCAACCGAGAACCTATGACCACGCCCGATTTCGGATTAGCTATAGGCTTAAATATGGAGGTTTTCCGCCTATAGCTTTTTCTCTCATTGGTCGAGGCCTTGAGGGGACGAGACGTCCTCGGCGTCAGTGAAAGACAGGTGGATCTTTTAATAATACCAGGTTGCTTACCGAGCACACACACCATCACAGTCAATAAGATGACCATGGATGATGGGTCTCTCGGCATCGACTCGGTGAAAGAGGAGGAAAAAATCGACCAATATTTGGCGATTCAAATCCTCCACCACCTAATCGACAACCTTACCCTCTATTCTCCACACCTGCCCTCCTAGTTCTCGGGAGAACCACGGAATCATCGACCACCCTGCTTATGTTGCAGAGTGCCGATCCAAAAGAGGATTCCGAGATTCCCCCGGGTAGACCTCGTTGTCGTTACCGATGCCACCCATTCGAACGACGAGGCCTACCCATTGAAGCATTCCTTTTACCGATACCACCCAATCGAAAATCATTCCATCTCTCTTCCCTCGATCGGGAGGTCGAGTAGAATAAAAAATCATGAAACAAAGAGAATGATCTCTCGATAACTCAACAACAAAAGACATATAGAAATGAGATGTTTTTATCGGACATTTCTTAATAGAAGACATTTTTGCTGGGTTGAGAATGAAGTACGGTACCATATACCTAACCTATTTATAGGAAAAGACTACCAAATCCAACGGTCAATAATGATTTAGATCAATGGCTCAGATTAAAGGCATTTAAGTAGCCGACTGTTACGCTACCCAAGGTAACTGACGCGGACTACATCCAATGGTCAGGGAAACGCCACGATCAACGGCTGAGATTGTTCCCATTAAATGCGCTAACCGCCTCAACTACCCAGTGTAATTAATTAGGGAACGAACCATCGACGTCGACCAAATTAAATTAGGAGGAAATCAAATCGATCATATCCGACTATGCGATGAGATAAAAAATAACCTTCTTGGAACATACTCAGAAGGCCAAAGGCCAATTAGCACACACACGTCAGAATTTATCACTTACGAGCAAAATGAAGATAAATGGATTGTACGCAATTAATTAAGTAAAAAGAAAATATTCGACAAATACAACACATAATACAACAAAACACGCCGCCCATACGAGACTCGATAACCAACAAACCGAGCTTTAGAGGAAATAAAAGTTTTTCTTTTTTCAAACTCAGGGCCAAAACAAATGCCGTCAACAGTCATTATGGGTCTCGAAATTGAGACGATCGATATGATCGGAGGAGTTTGTCGTCTGGGGGACTTCGCCTCCCTGATCAGCACTCTCGGCTTTCAGCTTCGCCGCTTGCAGCTCAAGTAAGAATCCAAATTCGTGATCCTCTGGTGCACTTTTGGAGTTATCCTCCGTCAAGAAACCCAAGTCGAGCGGAACACCGTTTTCATCCGACGTCGCGCTAAGTTGCGTCTCGTCAAAACGATCGTTCAGAAAGCCAAGCGCCCTGCACTGCTTCCAGCCCTTCTCAAAAACCTTCATCAAATCAACTCCAGATTGCCGTTCGACAAGTTCCTCATACACGACGCTATTGAAGAATTCAGTAACGATAGCCTTCCTCTCAGCAGCGGTCGCTTCACTGCGACTCCTCAATCCTTCTTGTCGACCCAATTCAAAGCTGTTGGCAGCCTCTTCCTTTAGCTTCATGGCTAGTTCTTGATCTTTTTGCTCAAGTTTTGCCTCCAACTCGGCAATACGACCATCTTTCGCCGTCGCCTCTTGTTCCAGAACAGCCATCTTTTCAGTAACTCCTTTCATCTTTTCCTCCAAATGACCAACCTTCTTCTTCAGATGTGCATTAGAGCTTTTGCTCTTCTCGTGACGCTTACCCAGGCTATCATGTCGGGCAGCTGAAGAATAGATGGTCTGGCTTAGCTGCAAAATTCGAAATTCTTACGTTATCAAAATGAATTAAAGGAAAACATATCGCGTATCGATATCGATAGAAAAATACCGAAAGAAGGAGAGACGCCTGCAATCTTAGGATGTCCGCATCATCTTTTCTCAGAAGCGTGGCGTGATCCTCGAAAGACACGGTAGACAAAAATTTCTCCCAGGCCTGAGGCGCGATTGAAGAATCCAAGATTGCAGGATTCATCATCGAAATGCCGGCCGTTCTCGATCCCAGCTTTCTTTTATGTTCCTCAAGAATAAACTCAAGATTACCTCCGGCAGGGGCAGGGATCTCACTACTAGTAGGGGTCGGTTGATCATCTACCCTAGCCTTTTTTGGCGGAGGGATATCTTCCTGATCGACTTCAGCCGACATGGGTCTTTTTCCCTTATCATTTTCCTGTTCTCCCTCCACTTGAGGATTGGTCGGTGGAGGGATAGTGCTCGAGTGATCGGGAGGTTTCGAAGTTTTCTCAGTAGCGGTAGTTGGAGACGGAGGCACAGGTGGTTTCACGAGATGTTGAGATTTCCATATCGATCTAAGGTAACGATTCGACATAGGGACGATGTCTTCTGCACAGACAAATATATTAAAGGAATATATCAATGTATTATATAAAGCAAACACGAAGAACGATTAAAACTACCTAAGGGAGGACAATCGACAGGTAAGGGAGTCATCGACATTCCTCCTAAACTCAAAATTGGCTCCCGCAGAAGTGCATTAGTATCGTAAGTCGATTCCGACAACTGAGAAAGAAAGTCGGGCCCCCATGAAGGTTCAGGTATGTTCTTCAAATGAATGGCACCCGACCTCCATTCGCGTGTCGTCCTCCATACGTAGTTCTCGGGGCCATGAACGAAGATAAACCTATTCTTCCAACCTTTCCCATGGGATGATTTTAAATCACTAAGAAACCTAACTTTGGGTTTTGACCGTACAAAATAAAAACCTTCATTGGATTGAGGGGAAGGACGGACGTCGAATAAACCACAAAAATTAGCGAAAGAAGCGGGTTGACCGACCGCTTTCATCACTATACAGAAGGCAATGATATAACCAATAGCATTAGGAACCAATTGGGTAGGGCATAAACCGAGACCATTAACTATTTCGATGAATTCATTTGCTAAAGGAAAACGGAGGCCATTTTCCAGACTATCGATATGGAAGGCTCTATAGCCGCTAGGAGGCTTATTCATCCTATCATCCGACGATGGCATCTTAATACCCCAACCTGGGGGGAATTCATACTTCAAGACTAACGACTCGTCAGACATACGAAGACGACATGCAGATATGGTACTAAATAAGTCTTTCGTTCGATGACGATCCGACTTGGACCCTGAAGGAATCATAACTTCCTTATTCGAACGCCTTACAGAACCTATCGACACACCTTCCCCTTCCCCGACTGATTCATTTCCTATGGACTTAGACCCACCAGACATAAATAAGAAAAGAGATAGAAATACCTAAGAAGGAAGGAGTACTTCGACTAAGAGGCTCCAAGCTATCACTGATCGACGAAAGCTCCGACAACCTTCCGCCCAGACGTTTTTGTGAGTATGAACAGTTGAACCTCTAACGCCATATATATAGGCGAGGATTTCTAAAGAGCGCGCCCATTGGCAAAATGTTTGAATAGATGTGGCGGTTCACAATAAAGTGAACTGGTTCAATATTTCGGCCCAATAACACTCCTTTCGAAGTGAGGAAGTTGGCCCAATTGTTAGCCCATTTACAATGTTCGAAGTCGATAATTCGATTAAGAACAATTAACGACGAATAGACAGTTGTATATATTTATCAATCCAAAATAATCCCTCGACAATTAATAGATACAATCAAAATGTTATTCACATGTAACCATACCCCTAAGTACTACATCCTATCTACGATTAAGCATCCGAACTCATGCGATCGAGCAGCTTCATATTCCTCCTCATACGATTAAGACTAGCTTGGCTAGATTTTCTTTATATTAAAAATCCTTGTAATCTTTTAAAGTATTTTGTACTTCTCATCTTTCAACTTGTAAAATGTAATCAGTTCAATATCTATAAAATTGCAAGTTTGACTCCAACATATCATTTCTATCTCAGAAATTTTTGAGGATCAAAACTTTAGTTTAGGTACAGGTACTTAGCTGGAGTTTTGTCATCATCAAAAAGGGGGAAATTGTTGGATGAAGATGAAGATGAAAGAAGACAAGTAATTAAGGGAAGGTTTTGATGATTTCCAAAACATCATAATTAGCTAAGTATGGAAAGCTTAGTTCCCTTGGAAGAATTTTGAACAAGTAAAAGAAGACATCAGAAGAGTTCAAAGTTCAAAGCTCAGAAGACTAGTGATCTCTTGCTGAATCAGCGAACAGAAGGGTAGATCATCAGCCGAGTCAAATCAGATGAGTTCAGTATTTGATCAGCAGAGTGTCTATCAGCAGAGTCGTTTTGATCAGCAGAGTAGAAGAGGTCAAGAGATTAGTCCAACGGTAATAAATGCACTTGGTGTAATAAATGCTGTAAGAGAAGGGTAGTAATGGCAAATGATTGAAGATATCCTCGGATCAGCAGAGTGCATTAAATGCAGCATTAAATGCGATGGACAGAAAGGTACTGTACACAGTACGGAATGCTGCAGGGAGCCGTTTCAAAAAGAGCTGAAGGATGGATTTGATTTGTGACTTGCCTTCAACGGTCATAATTTCATTTCCATGTATAAATAGAGCTGAATTTCAAATCGAGCAAGAACACAACAACAATCAGAAATCGAAATTTTGAAGCAGAATTTCTCTAAGTCTCAAAAGCTCGAACAGCTCACTCGTCTGGTGGAAGTCATCTGTTGACAGAAACCAAGTTGAAGAAAATAGAAAAACATTATCTGAGTGATTTTGTAAAAAGCTGAGTGTTGTGCGAAGTGAGAATCCATCTTTGTGAGTGATTCTACTTTAGAGGATAGGTCTTCTTTGTGAATTCCTATTGTGAGCTTACAGCCTTCTCATTAGTTGTTTAGGTGTAAGTGGAGAAATATTGTAATCTTTGTGATTATAGTATAACCCAGAATCTGTGTGATCTGGAAGAGTGGACTAAAGGATTTTTATCCATATAACCACTATAAAAATTCTTTGTGTTATCTTGCATCTAAAGTTTTCTTGCATATTTTAAAGTTTGCATTTTAAACACTTTGAATCAATCAAAAAGATTTTATAAGGAGTTTTAAGCTGGGGATAAAATCTTTCAGAACTTAGTTTACTTGTGAAAAACACTTTTTAACAATCCGCTGCAAGTATACTCTTGGAAAACTGTTTTGCTGAAAAACAGCTAAGTCATTGTAAGAAGAGTGGTCAGTCGTCTGTTCAAGATTCGTTCACGATCAGATTAGTCTGCTTACTGTTCTTCATCAGCTTAGTCTGCTGACAGAAGACTGAAAAGTTTTTAAGTTCAAAAAAATTTTCAGAGGTCTATTCACCCCCCCCCCCTCTAGACCTCATCTGACCACTTGGGACCAACAAGTGGTATCAGAGCAGGTGGTTCATTAGAATCAGCTGCCTGATCAACGAGCTTGATCCGAGTGTTTTTCAAAAGTTTTCAAAACTTTTCAAAAGAGCATCTTTTTGAAAAACAAAAACTTTTTGAAAAATGGATTGTATCAGCCATGTTCCCCACATTGCTGGTATGTCCTTTGAGGACTGGAAAATCAGAATGGAGATTTTCCTTGCTGCCTATAATGACAACATGCATACATGTATCATTAAAGGTCCATTCAGATTCACAAAGACCATAAAGATAAATGAAGTAGATACGGTTGTGGAGAAAGACCTTCATGAGATGACTCCAGAAGAGATAAAGCTTTACAATCTAGATAAAGTTGGGAGATTCATCATGACCAAAGCCCTGGATAATGATCGGTTTGACAAGGTCAAACATTGCAAAACTACAAAGGAGATGTGGGATAAGGTCAGAGACATGAGTGAAGGAAATGATGCTATTAAAGAGCATCAGCTCAGTGTTGCATTGGAAAAGCTGGACAACTTCAAGTTGAAGTCTGGAGAAACCATTGATCAGATGGATACCAGATTCACCAGAACTCTGAACGAAGTTTTGAAGCTGGGAAAGACTTTCACTGACAAAGAGATTTCTGTCAGAGTACTGAAGGCTCTACCTTCCAAGTTCAACATGAAAGTGACAGCAATGGAAGAATCAAGAGATCTGGGCAAGATCTCTCTAACAGAGCTGTTCTCCGCACTCAAGGCTTATGAGTATAAACTGCCAAGGATGGGAATTGAAGAAACCTCAACTTCAGGACCCACAGCTGCACTTGTTGCTGCTGAAAACCCCAGAAGACCAGCCCAAAGAAATGCAGAAATGGACTCATCTGATGAGGCCACTCTACTCAACAAAAAGGAGTACACTGCTGGAGATGTAGCATTATTGATGAACAACTTCAAGAAGTTCTATAAGAGAAAGATGAAAAACAAATACAATCATGCTGCTTCTACTTCTAAACCTAACTTTTCTTCTCAGGATAAAGAGGATTATAAATCAAAACTGATGTGTTACAACTGCAGGAAATTGGGACACTTCATAAGAGACTGCCCATATCCAAAAGCAGAGAAGTACACTGAGGAAGAGAAGAAAATGAGAAAAGAAAGAAAGCATCAGAGAGGCAAGGCAATGATGGCTGAAGCAGAAAAGCCAGCTGCTGTCTACTCATCTGATTCAGACTCAGACTCGTCTGATGAAGAATCGTCTGATGAAGAAAAACCTGCTCTCCTGTGCCTGGTGGCAAAGGAATCTGATGACTCTGAGGATGAGGTAACTCCTCAAGAAAATGAACTGTTTAATTCTCTAGAGCAAATGATGTTGAATAATACTACTATTGCTGGAGAGTTTGTTAAGCTTAAGGAAGAGATGAACTTGCTAAAAGAGCAAAATAGTTCACTGAAACTTTTAGCTGAAAAGTCAAAAGAATCAGCTGAATATAAACAGCTTGAGCAAGAGCATGAATCTCTGAAAGCTGAATGTGAGGTTTATAGAGGAAAAATCATGGAACTTGAGAAAATCATTGAGTCTCATGATAAGTCTACTGTTGCATCCATGCATACATCTAGTAAACAGGAGACACCTTTAGAAAAGGAAAAATTAGAGTTGAACCATACTGAAAAATTTGTATCAGCTGACAATAGTAAGGTCATTCTGTATGTTCAAACTTCTAAACCTACCTCATCTGAGAAAGTGGTAAAGGAGAAGAAATCTCCTAAGGCTAAAAAGAGCAAAGAGCCTAGTGTAGGAAATCAGACTAGTAAGACCAAACAGCAGAGTCCTAAGAAGTCTGCTGATAAAGCTAAATTGAACCAGTCTGTTGGTAAATCTAAGTCTAAACAAGTTGAGCAAGCATCTAGTAAACCAAAGAAGCATAAGAATAAGAAAAATCAAAATGCTTGGTATGGAAATGAATCATATTATGTGCATCCTGCTGCATATCATCCTATGTATCATGCACCTCAGTTTCCTAATTACTATGCACCTTACCCTGCTCATCCAATGCATGCATATCCTGCATATCATGCACCTTACCCTGCTTATGAACATTATTCATATCATACTGATCATCAACATGACTTATCTGATAGCTATGATAAAAATGAAACTGTTCATGCTCCTAAAACTCCGAAACCTAAGAAGCCTAAGACTTCAACATCTTGGGTTGTCAAGGGTGGAACTAATCCTTCAGGACCCTCTCAATAAGGGTACCTAAAACAATTTTATTTTTGTTTTGTAGGTTAGGATTAGGAGTAGGAGTAAAGTAGAGAAGATTTGGTACTTGGACAGTGGATGTTCAAGGCACATGTGTGGAAACATACATGAGTTGACTGATGCAGTTGCTGTGGATGGTCCAAAAGTCACTTTTGGAGACAGCAAAGAAGGCAAGATTAAAGCTAAAGGAAGATTAATCAAGGGAAACATAGAGATATCTGACGTCTCCTATGTTAAAGGCCTAAAATATAATCTGCTGAGCATAAGTCAATTTTGTGACAAGGGATATTCAGTCATCTTCTCAACAGATAAGTGCTACGTTGAACAAATTGGTACAAAGAAGGTAATTTTATCTGGAAGACGACAAGGGAATGTCTACATAGTTGACTGGAATTCTGCTGACAAGAATTCAAGTGTTTGTTTGGTGGCATCTGCACCAAGTGAAGTCAGTTGGCTATGGCACAAGAGGATGAATCATTTAAACTTCAAGACCATAAACAGATTAATCAAGAATGATTTGGTAGAAGGGATTCCAAAAGCAGTCATGAGCAAAGACAAGCTCTGTGACGCCTGTCAGAAGGGTAAACAAATCAAGTCATCTTTTAAAGAAAAGAAGCACCAATCTTCTGGAAGGATATTGGAGCTGTTGCATATGGACTTATTTGGACCCATTGATCCAGTCAGCAATGGTGGAAAGAAATACTGCCTAGCTGTTGTGGATGACTATTCAAGATATACTTGGGTGATCTTCATGAAGAAGAAAAGTGAAACCAAGGAACATCTTACCAATCTGATGGAACTGATCCAGAATGAGAAGAGTATCAAAATATTGAAGATCAGATCAGATAGAGGGACAGAATTTACAAACTCTACTGTTGAAGAGTATTGTAACATCAAAGGAATACATCATGAGTATTCTGCTGCCAGAACCCCTCAACAAAATGGTGTTGCTGAAAGGAGAAACAGAACACTAAAAGAAGCTGTCAGAACCATGATAGCTGAAGCTAAACTGCCACAAAGATTTTGGGCAGAAGCAACAAATACAGCATGCTTTACCCAAAACAGATGTATGATCAACAAAAATCAGAACAAGACTCCATATGAAGTTTGGAACAACAGAAAGCCAAACATTCATTACTTTAAGATTTTTGGTTGTAAATGTTTTGTATTGAATAATGGGAAAAATCACCTTACTGCATTTGCAGAAAAGGCTGATGAAGCTGTTTTTGTAGGATACTCTACTGTTAGTAAGGCTTATAGAGTTTTTAACAAAAGAACATTGCTAATAGAAGAATCTATCCATGTAGTATTTGATGAGCCAAGTCAATCTTCTGAAAAGAATCAAAGTGTAAATCAAGATCTGTCTGCTGATTTACAGAAGTTAGATGTTGGAAGAAATGAAGAATATGTTCCCATCATACTACCTAATTTAAGCTCAGCTGCTAACTCAAGTGCTGTTCATAATCACAGTGCTGATTGTCTAACAGACGAGTTGCAAACAGCTGACAGACCAGAGACTGTTCAACAGACGGCAAATGTTCAACAGACTACTACTGGAACTCCAACAGTAGTGTTGCAAGATCATAACAGAGGACAACATCCTGATTTGCAACCTGATCTCAGATGGCTCAAGAATCACCCTCCTGAATTAGTTATTGGTGATCCTTTAGATAGAGTGAAAACAAGAAGAGCTGCTGCACAAGATGCCATGTTTGTCACATTTCTATCTCAAATAGAGCCTAAACAAATTGAAGAAGCTCTAAATGACTCCTTCTGGATAGAAGCTATGCAAGAAGAGTTGAATCAATTTGAAAGGAATGAAGTCTGGTACTTAGTTCCTAGACCAAGTCATCAAAGAGTAATTGGCACTAAGTGGGTATTCAGAAATAAGATGAATGAAGATGGTGTTGTCACCAGAAACAAAGCAAGACTAGTGGCCAAGGGTTATTGTCAAGAAGAAGGAATTGACTTTGATGAAACTTTTGCACCAGTAGCAAGACTTGAAGCAATCAGACTGTTTCTAGCCTATGCTGCTTACAAGAACTTTACTGTCTATCAAATGGATGTGAAGTCTGCTTTTCTAAATGGAGAATTGCAAGAAGAAGTGTATGTTGAACAACCTCCAGGATTTGAAGTCTATCAAGAAGAGGACAAAGTATATCGTCTGAAGAAAGCCCTTTATGGACTGAAACAAGCTCCAAGAGCATGGTATGATACCCTATCTGATTTTCTTTTAATTAAAGGATTTCGTAAAGGTAAGGTAGATAAAACCTTGTTCACAATTGAATGGGAAAACCATATATTACTTGTGCAAATATATGTGGACGATATTATTTTTGGTTCAACTAACCAACAGATGTGTGATAAGTTCTCCAAGCTGATGCAGAACAAGTTTGAAATGAGCATGATGGGTGAACTTAATTACTTTCTTGGATTGCAAGTTAGACAGTTGCCTGATGGAATATTCATCAGCCAAGCAAAGTACACAAGAGATCTGTTCAAGAAATTTGGTATGGAAACTAGCTCAACAGCTACCATTCCTATGTCTACAAGTCTTCGTTTGGATAAAGATGAAGATGGCAAATCAGTAGACATAACCAAATATAGAGGCATTATTGGTTCATTGTTGTATCTAACAGCAAGCAGACCTGATATAATGTACTCAGTTGGAGTCTGTGCAAGATTTCAATCAAACCCCAAAGAATCTCATCTCTTAGCTGCCAAGAGGATATTGAAGTATGTTAAAGGCACTCAAGAATTGGGATTGTGGTATCCTAGAGAATCTGGATTTGAACTAGTTGGCTATTCAGATTCAGACCTTGCTGGCTGCAAGATTGACAGAAAGAGCACAACAGGTGCCTGTCAGTTCTTAGGCAGTCGTCTGATCTCATGGATGAGTAAGAAGCAAACCTCAGTTTCTATATCTACTGCTGAAGCTGAATATATAGCTGCTGGAGCTTGTTGTGCACAGATACTTTGGTTGAAGCATCAACTAGAAGACTACAACATTAAGATCAGTGGAATTCCAATCTACTGTGACAATACAAGTGCAATTTCACTTACTCAGAACACTACAAGTCATTCAAGGACTAAGCATATTGAGATTAAACATCATTTCATTAGAGATCATGTGGAAAAAGGCAATGTTTTGATTGAGTATGTTCATACTGATAATCAGATTGCTGACATCTTCACCAAACCTCTAAGTGAAGCAAGGTTCTCAACTCTAAGAGCTGAGTTAGGATTACTTAACCTGGATGCATAAGCTGAGGGGGAACTCATCAGAAGACTGGAGTTCAACAGCTTAGTCATCAGATTATTTCATTCAAGAATTAACTCTCAACAGACTAGTTAACTTATGAATTCTTAAAGACAGGGGGAACGTGTAAGACTAGCGGTACTTCTGTTCTAAAGATGAAATCTGTTAATGTCAGTTAGTTGAAGTTAAGTTTGTCAAGAAGACATATTCTTAATTCTTGAAGATTGAAGATTATTTTATCTTGCTGGATTGACAAACAGCAGAGGAAGATTACTAGCTATTGGCATTCTCTAGTAATATCAGATAACAGATCACTCGTCTGTCAGATAAGTTTAACTCTACTCATCTGATACCTTATATAAGCATGGTCATAAAACGCACTATTAGTAACACGCTTTTATAAGTAAACAGATTAGTGTCGATAGAGTTTCCCGCCCATCTGACATTAAAATAATAAAATTGAAATCCGCGACTCTCATCCGCACGATTAAAAACTGTCAGATTAGATCAACGATTTAAATAAATCACGAAAACCAAATCAAAAGGAAACCTATAAAATCCGATCTGAACAGCATAGTCGTCTTACGCACTCAAAAATTCTCAAACTTTCTATCTCTCAAACCCTCTTGTTGCGAAAGTTCACTATTTTGCAGAATTTACTCACAAATCTCAGAAATGGACAAAGTTATTGAAGGAAGATACTTCAACTACAGCAAATTCCATTTCTCTGGCACCGATTTGATGCGCGCTTTACTGGAAAAGATCAAGGAAGCATCTTTGGTCCCAGTCTTGGAAGCACACGAAGATAGGGTTTATCTTGAAGATGTATACCACTTCTACACTTCCAGGGAGTTCAACGATGATGACACCGTTATGACTGCTGTCATAGGTGGTAAGAAAATCGCTGTATCTGCTGCTGTTCTTCATGAAATTTATAAGCTGACAGACAAGGGAGGAGATGTGACCTCGTTAGGGTCAGAAAAAGAAGAGGAATTTTGGAGAATCTGTGCTAAGAAGGGAGAGGAGATGACTGGGACTTTAATGAAGACCCAGCTGAAGGATGAATACCAAAGATTTGCTGATATTATAGCAAAGGTTTTGGATTGTGCTACGGGTTCTTTGGATGGCCTACCTAGAAGAAGGCTTCACACTATGATTTGCATTTACTATGGGATGAAAGTGAACTGGGCTGCTCATGTTTATGAGCTGTTAAGTGACAAAAGGCATTCTCATGCCATTCTGCTGAGTAACTTGTTTGCTTCTATGCATTGCCCTATGGGTGGAGGAAAACAAACCCATGGAAGCAAAGAATTCAAACTCTACGAACCAGTGAGGCAACTGGTGGAAAAACCAAAGAGAAAAGCCCCCAAAAAATCTAAGAAGACTCCTTCTAAGAAGAGCAAGAAGGAAGGTCAGACTAGTCAGTCTGCTGAGCCAACAGCACAGTCTGCTGTTGTGGCTGGATCAGCAGAGCCCGAAATTGAAGTCTCTAAGAAGGTGGTAGATGACTTCACTGTTGAAATTGAAAATATGAAGACAGGGTCATCCTCTGAAGGAACTGAATCTGAAGAGGAAATTCCACTCCAAAGATTGAAGAGACTAAGGACTAGGAGTGAGGCAAGGGGACCTCCTACTGCCAACCCCCCTGCTATCAAGAAGATTCCTAAGTCAAAGGCCAAGAGAAAGGTCACTTTCCCTGAAGAGCCTGTTGGAACTGTAAGAAAAACAACAACTGAGGCAGAAAGGCCATTAAATGTTGAAGAACCAGTTGTTGAAGCTGCTAAGGCTGCTACTGCTGAGCCTGAAAGTGTTACTACAGTTGAAGTAACAACAGAAGCCTCAACTGCTGCACTATCTGCTGATGTGGAAAAGGAACAGCAGACTAGTACACCACTAGAGGGAGAAATTCTGTTGATACATCCTACTCCAGTTGCTGCAACACCTATCCAAGCAGTTGAAAGCCCTGAATCTAGAAGAAAGAGGTTAGGCAAAACCTCAACTTATGTGACTGCTGCAGAGAAGATGAGACTGGATGCTACTGAAAAGCAAAGGATTGCTGCTGAGAAAGCAGAAGAAGATAGGCTGAAAAGCCTAGAACTGAAAAAGCTGGAGGAAGAAGCCAGCAAAATGACTCAAGAGCAGAGAGATGCTTTTGAGGCAGCAGAGTTGGCTGCTGTCATTAAAGCAAGCATCAAGGATGCTCATGGTCCTCAGCGTACTGGTGGGATAGTTATTGGTGAGCAAAGAGATCCAAGCAAACCAATCCCAGCTATGCCTGCACCTAAGATCAAGGAAAAGAGGAGAGATGAAATAAGATTATCTTTAGAGATTGTCAGGGAAGATCCTGAGATCTTTGAGGAATTTCTCAGAAGACTAGACGCTGAAAATGAAAGAGTCAACCGTCTGACACTCTTCCATTCTGAAAAGATTAAATACAACAGATGGAGAGAATTCAGATTAACAAAGAGTCCTGCTGAAATGGCTAAGTGGAAAGAATTCAAGGCTACAGAAGATTGGGTATTGAAGTGGCTTGAGACAAATTCACTCATTCAAGCACTTGATTCAGAATTCTTTCTGGACAGGTTAAGGATGAGGACATGTCACATAGTCAAGGAAGAGGCCAAGAAGATCTTTGCATCCATTCCTGAGGATTTTGATGACTCAGTAGATCTCAAAGAAAGATCTATTAAGTTGGCTATTGCTCAAGCAATGGAGCTTTGGGCCAAGAAAGCAAGGAAGCTAAGGGGACAACCAAGCTCACTGGTCCCACTTCCTAACATCAAGCACATTGTCTATGGACCAAACATCAAACCCTATGAAGAGCTGCCAGAGGAGCCAACAACTACTTTTATTCCTCTTGACAACTTTACTTGGATTTGTAACAGGTCTGCAGTGGACAATGAAGGTTTGATGAGGACAGTTGAAACTGTCAAGAAAACAATATCACCTGCTGATGGAGAGAAAGATAAGTCATCTGATCAACTAAAGCAAATTGAGGGTACTTCAGACCCATCTGATCAAGACAAAGTGCAGGATGATAAGTCTGATGCTGCTGATGAATCAACGAAGGAAGAAGAAATTCCAGCAGATCAGTTAAAGGAAAAAGAAGTTGCTGATAAAGGAGATGATCAGGCTAAGGAGAAGGAAAGCACTCCAAGTCTTGCTGATAGCTCAGCAGATCAGTCTCTTGCACTGACAATTCAACCAACAGAGCAACTTACCAAAGAAACACCTGCTGCTACAACAGAGACAAATCTGTTAGACTCCATTCATCAAATGTTTACCAAATCCATGAAGGAGATGAAAGAAGAGTTAAAAGCAGAAGTGTTAGCTGCTGTTCATCAACCTATTCAGAAGGTTGCTGCTGCTGTTCCTACTGATTTAATGAAAGATACTGCTCAAAATGTACAATCTATATGTCAGGATATGGATGTACTTAGGAGAAGGACACAAAGCACTACTGAAGGTTGGAAGCAGATTGAACAAACTGTTGAATTGGCACTCCAAGCAGAAGATGAAGTCGGGGAACTCAAATCCAATTAGGTGATCAAGGAGAAGATCTGCTCAAGGAAATGAAAGCATTCAAAGCCAATCAACTTAAACAGCAAGCTCAGATCAATGCAATGGAGGAGAACATCAAACTTCTATGTGATTCTCTTCTAATTACACCAGTTGCACCACAATATCCACCTGTCCCTGCTGATGATGACAAAAAAGGGGAAGAAAGGATATTTGGACAGATGAGAGTTGGAACTTCCTATGAAAGAGTCAGAAGATCTGTTGAAGAGGAAGAAGACAACCAAGATGAAGCAACTGAAGTGTTAGAAGAATCTGCTGGTGAGACTGCTAAAAATATGGAAGAATCAAGCAGACCAACAGATAAGAGAATAACAGAAGAAGAAGACCAAGCTGAAGAGGAAGAATCTGAAGCAAAAGCCAAGTCAGACAAAGAACTAGCTGCTGCCAAAGATTCAGCTGAGGAACAGCTTGATCCAGATGCCAAGAAAAGGAAGTTAGAGCTGCTGAAGAAAAGATTCATGGAAAATTTGGAAGCTGAGACTTCTAAATTATCTGAAGAAGAATCTGAGAAAGAAGACAAGGAAGAAAAGAAGACAGAAGACTAGCTTGGCTAGATTTTCTTTATATTAAAAATCCTTGTAATCTTTTAAAGTATTTTGTACTTCTCATCTTTCAACTTGTAAAATGTAATCAGTTCAATATCTATAAAATTGCAAGTTTGACTCCAACATATCATTTCTATCTCAGAAATTTTTGAGGATCAAAACTTTAGTTTAGGTACAGGTACTTAGCTGGAGTTTTGTCATCATCAAAAAGGGGGAAATTGTTGGATGAAGATGAAGATGAAAGAAGACAAGTAATTAAGGGAAGGTTTTGATGATTTCCAAAACATCATAATCAGCTAAGTATGGAAAGCTTAGTTCCCTTGGAAGAATTTTGAACAAGTAAAAGAAGACATCAGAAGAGTTCAAAGTTCAAAGCTCAGAAGACTAGTGATCTCTTGCTGAATCAGCGAACAGAAGGGTAGATCATCAGCCGAGTCAAATCAGATGAGTTCAGTATTTGATCAGCAGAGTGTCTATCAGCAGAGTCGTTTTGATCAGCAGAGTAGAAGAGGTCAAGAGATTAGTCCAACGGTAATAAATGCACTTGGTGTAATAAATGCTGTAAGAGAAGGGTAGTAATGGCAAATGATTGAAGATATCCTCGGATCAGCAGAGTGCATTAAATGCAGCATTAAATGCGATGGACAGAAAGGTACTGTACACAGTACGGAATGCTGCAGGGAGCCGTTTCAAAAAGAGCTGAAGGATGGATTTGATTTGTGACTTGCCTTCAACGGTCATAATTTCATTTCCATGTATAAATAGAGCTGAATTTCAAATCGAGCAAGAACACAACAACAATCAGAGATCGAAATTTTGAAGCAGAATTTCTCTAAGTCTCAAAAGCTCGAACAGCTCACTCGTCTGGTGGAAGTCATCTGTTGACAGAAACCAAGTTGAAGAAAATAGAAAAACATTATCTGAGTGATTTTGTAAAAAGCTGAGTGTTGTGCGAAGTGAGAATCCATCTTTGTGAGTGATTCTACTTTAGAGGATAGGTCTTCTTTGTGAATTCCTATTGTGAGCTTACAGCCTTCTCATTAGTTGTTTAGGTGTAAGTGGAGAAATATTGTAATCTTTGTGATTATAGTATAACCCAGAATCTGTGTGATCTGGAAGAGTGGACTAAAGGATTTTTATCCATATAACCACTATAAAAATTCTTTGTGTTATCTTGCATCTAAAGTTTTCTTGCATATTTTAAAGTTTGCATTTTAAACACTTTGAATCAATCAAAAAGATTTTATAAGGAGTTTTAAGCTGGGGATAAAATCTTTCAGAACTTAGTTTACTTGTGAAAAACACTTTTTAACAATCCGCTGCAAGTATACTCTTGGAAAACTGTTTTGCTGAAAAACAGCTAAGTCATTGTAAGAAGAGTGGTCAGTCGTCTGTTCAAGATTCGTTCACGATCAGATTAGTCTGCTTACTGTTCTTCATCAGCTTAGTCTGCTGACAGAAGACTGAAAAGTTTTTAAGTTCAAAAAATTTTCAGAGGTCTATTCACCCCCCCCCCTCTAGACCTCATCTGACCACTTGGGACCAACAATCTCCAGACGTTGAGCGGAAGAAACCACCCTAGTTTCTGGGGGATACCCATCACGAAGTCGATCAACTTCTCTGGAAGAAATGCTAAGCTGCTTCATAGCCTCATCGAGTTGCCGCTCTCGCTCCTTGATGGCAACATCGTGTTCAGCCTTAAGTTTTTCCAATTCTTGTTTTGCGAGATCCGCCTGAAGGTAACCTTGAAACAAGTATTGTATTACCTGCGTAAAGCGAAACAACTGATTTCCGATACATGATTCGTTATCAAATTTACAAAATTAGTATCGAGAATTAGTACTTACTGCAGCAACTGCTCGCCCCGAGGTGTGTAAGTTCTTTTGTAGAGACTTTCTCGACAACCACCTCTGATCGCGACTAAAAACACTGTGGATGAAACTTCGGAAACCAGCATCCTTTGAATCTCGTTGAAGAACTGAATCACGAGAGCCCAAACCACCGGGATACTTATGCTCGGAATCGACCCATTCAGATATCGACCAATCAAGATCGAAATCATCGTCATCAGAGCTTTTGTCGCTAGCATCTTCAATTGAAACGACGGGATCATTTTCCGCCTTCGAAATCGTCTCTTCTTCTTCTCTACGAGGCCTCTTTCCTCGCTTAATCTCGATTCGACGAGCCTCATTGTCACTTGCACTCTTCGCTCTGCCCTCCGCGCTAGATCCAGCCATGACGCCAAAACCTTGTGGCCACTTGCGTCGATTCTCGGCCTCGAGGGCTTCCCGTTTCTTCCCTTTGGGCGCAACCATGGCAATCCTAAGAAGGTCATCTAAAGAAGGATCATCGCCCCTCTTTTTGGATGGAGATAACCCGCACGTTCGAAGACAGCGCTCTTGGGTAAGGACCTTCACATCCAGAGAATACTTACGTAGATTCTCCAAAAACTGAGGCGATAGAGTAGGTGGCGGGGGCTTCTGCACGTTAATAGGGCCACTACGCCAGGACGATGTAATATTCAAATTTTGATCTTTTGATGGCCTAAGATACACATATCGAGCCTTCCACCCTTTCCCATGAGAACTTTTAGCATTTGTCAGGAAACTATTTCTGTTCCCTCTAGACTTCACCTGATAGAAGCCCTTTCCTGACTTAGGAGACTCTTTCACAGTAAATAAACACCAGAAGTTGCCAAACGATGCCTCCTGTCTGAGAGCCTTCATGACGACAATAAACCCTAGGATCATCGACATGCCATTTGGGACGATCTGGGCCGGAACGACACCCAAGTAATTAAGGATTGCAGCGAGCTCGGGAGCGATAGGAACTCGAAACCCACACTCCACCGATGCCTCGTGTATCGCTATCGACTTTTTTGGAGGGTTATGCATTCGCTGTACCTTACTAGGACTAGATAAACCCCAGCCTTGACCAATCGAGAACGACGATATCCAGGTCGCCAACGGTTTTTTATAATCTCCGGCTTGAATTTCTTGATAAGCCAATTGCCTTTCCACTTCCTCTTCATCATCCTCGTCAGCGTAACCACCACCAGTTGGTATATCACCTTCGTTCCCCTCTTCTCGATTTGCTCCCTCACCGAAAACATCCTTAACCACTTCATCCACATGAACGGCCTCTGGAGTCGATGCTTCGCTGTCCGACATTTTCTGAGTATCTTAGAATTCAAATCGATGAAGATCTCCTTTATTTGCTTACAGAGCTCCGACGTCTAGAAATCTATTTTTACCGTAGTGTAAAAGCACAGGATGAATAACCAACCTATATATAGACGCGAAAACTACCGCTTCATCATAATTGCACAATGCCCCGTGACAAGACGCGACGTTTAATCTTCCACCCCTAATATGGGAATTTCCCGCCAATTTAAACCCTAGACCTGGAAGGCGCGAAAACATTGACACCGGGGCGGGAAATCCTGTTCCAATACTACAAGTTCAAGACCTCGCTTTACAATCAAACTCTCAAACTTGGGGGACTCCCACTGAGATACAAAAGCAGAATTTAAAATTCAAAATTCAACGATCATCACTTCAAAATTTCCAGAGTTCGACTTACACTCGAACTCTAGAACTTGGGGGACTCTTGATGTACCAAGTCTTCGTCATTATAAACAACTATGAATCAGTCGATCGTCGATCGACATCGAGAACCTCCCCTCTACGAGTTCGCGTTAACATTAATGTCTTCGATTTATCCGACATGGTAATCGACGTTCACTTTCAGTTAACCCGTTTATAATCGGATCAAGTAAAATACGGAGCACCCATATTCGAACCGAAACGTCCAATCCTAATTCGACCCGGTGATCAATCCTGAAACTATAAATAGCCCTCATAAATGAGATTAAAGGTACGCACTGCTAAGCATTAAATACGCTCCGACTTCCCAACTTATCTCGAAACTTACTTAAGCATCGGAGGGTTATCGCCGGGTAACCACCGGCATTAACCTGACGTAGTTATCTTTGTTTTCAGGTTAGGATCCCCTGTACAAATCGAGGACCGGCATAGCTGACCTGCAGATCCTCATATTGGCGAGTCGCGTTCGATTAGGAATAATCACCCTAACGAAAACATACTCATCAGGTTCTCTCTCTTGCCTCTAAATACTTTTTACTAATATTTTCATTCAATGGCTTCCCATCCAGCCAGAATAATAATAGCATTCATCAATCAATAATTTCATTGACATCCAATCCTCACATTTTATTGCATTATTTGTTTAACTTGTCATTAAAATTTATGTAAATAAATTCTTCGGCTGTACCTTCGTTTTCTTCTCATTACTTCTGATTAATTTGTGCTTTTGAGATTCCATAATTTACCCCAACGGGCGTCCTGTCGTATCTAAGGCCATAGACATCTCTAATTCTCAAGTCAAATTTCCTATGACTACCTCGTAATTATTTTAAATTAACTCCTGTAATATATATGTAATATTATTTTAATTTAGCAACAATATGTTTTAAGATAATTTATGTTATTATCCGGTAAAAAAAATTAAACAATGAGAATATATGAATTTATGAAAATTTGGATGAAATTTATAAAGAAACGGACGAAAACGGATAAAATCAGTGAAAAAGGGTAAAATCAGCAAGGGACAAAAATGCTTATAGTCGGTGAAAACATGATGTTTAATCAATGAAAATTTTAAGTATTAGATTAGATTAGATTAGATTAGATATATATGGATATTCAATGAATATTGGGATCACCTTAATACGCATATCTTAGACAAATTCAAAAGTCAAAATATATTTTCTTTCTTTATTTATTCATAATTATGGCTTAAACATTCTTTAACTATTGCATGGTACAGTAGTGAACACTTCTCCCAATAGAATAAACATTATTGATATATACTTAATTGGTAATATATTTCAACGGCCATCTTCTGAGTATTTGGTACCATATAATATGAAGTAATTATCTCATTAAATAAATTACGAAAATACTTCAATGAGGGCCCTCAATCCTACAAGAGTGATCTTGTAGCTAGTAAATCCAGCATCAAAGAAGAGTTTTGCCAATTCTTTTTCAGTTCTCTCTTTTCCACCTAGGAGGGTCATTACCTCCATGTCAAAGAAAAGTTGAGTTTCAACCTTTTCATGGTCTAATTTTTCCTTATCATCCACAATTATTTCAACAATAATGACCTTTCCTCCATTGTCTTTGCTTGGAATTGCTTCTTTGCATTTCTTTAGTATTTTAACGCAATCTTCGTCACTCCAATCGTGTAATATCCACTGCAAGCGTGTTATTTATAATTAAATCGACACAAGCAATACAATAATTGGCCTAATTAGCAAAAAATCTTTATATTATTTTTATTAGCAAAACTCCTCTTTGCTATTTTTTATTAGGAAAAAAATTATTCACATGTTGGATACATATATTGCAGGAAGACTGACAATTTTATCCCACCTTAAAATACAAAACCACCCCTGTTTACCTAAAAATTTGATAAAAATTTCCCTATTAACTTTGAAAAATTGAAATAATCCCCCGTTCACTTAAAAAATATAATAATAATCTCCCTCTTGGTTTACGAACGAAATTTCAAATAGAATTTTTTGCTAATAAAAATAACAAATGAGAGTTTTTCCAATTATGCAAAGCATATGGGGTATATATTATTGCAATTAACTCTTTAGTGTTAATAAGATCTCACTTCATACCTTCAAGAACACTGCATCAGCTCTAGGAATAGAAACAAACATATCTCCAACTACAAAGCTCAACCTTTCATCCCCTTTTAGGCCATCAATGACATGCTCAAGTTCAAGCACAACACACTTCAAGCCAGGGCATGCCTCAACCATAGCCTTAGCCATACCTCCCATGCCGCCTCCAACATCGACCATCGATTTCAATCCATCAAACACTTGTTTATAATCTTTAATAAGTAAATTAGCCACAAATTGTGCATCACTAGTCATGGCCTCATTAAAGAATTGATTCACCCTTGGCTCCACGAAAGCTTTCTCCCAAAGTGTCCTCCCGTGAGCGGTTACAAATGCAATCGGACTATCATCTTGAAACCATTCACCTAAATGGTGCCATGGATCTGCTAAAACGGGGTCGAGCATGGCTAGGGCAAATGGTGCCATGCTCGATGGCCCGTTTCTCAAGAGGAGATGAGAGGATGGTGTGAGCCAATAGCCCTCTTCGTCGTCGTTATCAGAGATGTTGACCTTGACGAAGAACTTGGAATGGATTAGGATCCGCATCAAACGATAGATGTGCTCGGATTTTGCTTTGTTGATGGGGAGGGCGTTTATTAATTCAGAAAGTGTCATTGGTTTGTTGTGTTTGTGGATGATATCTGGTATGTTTAGTTGAAGTGCACATTTAAGAGACATGGAGTTTACAAAATTGAAGATGTGATTCCATACATGAGCTTGGGCTTCAAGAAGTTCATGAGAGGATTGCATTTTTTGGAAAATGAAATTCTTATTAGTTTTTATTTGTGGGTTTGTCATAGATTTCATATACAATATTATATAGAAGCATGGAGGGAAGGAAAATTATTGGCCTTCTTAAAGATATGAACTATTCCTTTCGTTTTATATTAATTGACATATTCTTACTTTTTACACAATTTAAAAATTTTATAGTTTTTTATGGTAAAATATGATGACTACTTTTTAATTTTTTAATAGTGAGTGGTGACCATTGAGTTTTTCAACTCAAGGGACAATATTAAAAAAAAAAAACTCAAAAACCCAAACATGTCAATTAATTTGAAACAAAAAATTTTGGCAAATAAGTCAATTAATATGAAACGGAGGGAGTAATTTATTTTAATGCACTATTGGGCACATTACATGAACACATTTTCTTGACAATTGAGTTAATGGCTTTTTTTTTTTTTTTTTTTTGAAAAAAGAGTTCGTGATATTGTGACTTGTATTATGGAATTTTTTTTCTCTCTAAAGTGACATGTAAAAAGGAATAGAGGGAGTAAATTGTTTGGAATTGAAAATTTGATATTTGACACCACGCACTTTTTTTTGACAAGACTAGGGGTATTTTCCACTCAAATAGGTGCATTTGCAAAAATTATGCAATTCTAGGATGAAAAGTGTTAATATTTTAATTTAGAATGTAAAATGTTAAAATCATGTATTTTATTTTTTTATTTTTTTGGAGAAGAATCTCACTGAATAGGTGGTTTTTCAGGCTGTACTGAAAAGCACACATCTGTTTCATAGGAGATAAAATTTCAAAGAAAAAAGGTCAAAAAAGAAATAATTGAGGGCCACAGTTCCTTTTTCTGGGGAAACACAAAAAATCTAAGATTGCAATTTGCGACATAACACCTAACTGTTCTCCCAAAAAAACAAAAAAGACAACACCTAACTAAAGATTATCATGTAATCAACCAACAACTCGATGAATGAAAAAGTAATTTCTTTCAAACAATAACCGATGGAGCCACTTTCACTACAATTATTAGCCCCCTAGATTAGGCATAAAAGTTTGACACTCATTTAAATCTTTAATATAAAATATTAAGGTCATAAAAGTTTGACACTCATTTAAATCTTTAATATAAAATATTAAGGTCTATTTGTGTGGTATTTTAAAAAGTAGTGAAGGTTTGTGAAATATGCTCGATTTGCATAATATTGTTTGTTTCGGCTTTGAGAAAATATTTTTGGAAGTTTCCGTTTTTCAAGAGAAACGATAACAAGATGTAATTTCGAAACTATTAATTTGCCTGAAACTCCCTTATTTTTCTTAATTTAGTAACATTTTTACAATTTTTCCTTAATGTTTTCGAAATATTTTCGAAAAATCTTAAAAAAATTTCAATATTTGGCTGACCGAAACATACATTCGAAACGAAATTTTGATCCATGCAGACAGACTCTCAATTTACAAATCTCTCGTTCATATGTTAGAGTTAATACTCTTTCATGTATAGGGTTATTGTCCCTAAGCCAATTCATATTTTACACTTTCATCTTCCCCATCTAGAGAAAGCTAAGGTACTTGTGAATAAGGCTTAAAAGACCACAACCCCCATAATCCATCTTTGTGATTCTTTCGCTACTTTCCGCTACTCTACCAATTAATTCAGGTACGCGCTCTTTAGCATAAACGTATCTTGCTTAATCATCTGCGAATAGGTCCTGAAATACATATGATTAGAGGCGGACCTATAGGGGGGGAGGGTGGGGGCGCCCGCCCCCCCAGCAATTTTTTTTTTTTTTTACTAGTAGTGCATATCTATTATTATTATTATAGTAGTATTTTATATATTCTTGTTAGTACCTTTAAATTCCTAAAGGAAATAATCTTGTGAATAAAAAATCTTTGTCTGCTTTAATTAAATGTGTGGTCAGATCTTAGAGAATGGAGTCCCATTAATAGAGTTGCCTAGTTTAAGTAGAATTTGATAAGGAAAATATTATTTAACACTTAATATAATTCTCTTTTAATAAGGAAAAACAAAACAACGTTGAATCATGGAATTCCAATTTTTTCTCAAATTAACTTTTTTTCACCTAGTTATATCATAAAGGGGGGTTTTCTTCACAAAGCGGCTGAATCACTCAACGCCATTATCAAAAGGTACTTTTTTAAAAACTTTTATGAATAATTAAATTTATGTATAAAGTTTTTAATTTCTCATCACTAAAATTATTAGAACTGATTTAATAGTCTGGGTTTGCCGTTTTGATTTTTCATCAAATTTTGATAGTAATTATATCATAGATGAATTTGATATCATGTAAAAACGTAGAGCACAATTTAAGATGTCAAAGTAAACTTTTAGTTACTAATATTTTCATTGAAATGTATATTCAACTGTCTTCTTAAGTCGATTCATATTTTTCTTATGTCTAGTGATTGTTTTTGCATATTATATATTTTTTATTATCTTATTTGATTAGATATATTATCAATATCAAGTATCATAAGACTTATCGACATATTAAAAATAAATTTTGATAATCATAATATTTTATATAATTTAATTATATACTTTCCATTTTAATCTCGCCCCCCCGCGACTAAAATTTCTGGGTCCGCCCCTGCATATGATTCTATGGTTTATGTATTTCATGTTTTTATAGCATATCAATTAAATCTATCATATGATCCTCACACCGACTACACGGCTACTAAAAGGGTTTTTTGCACTTTGCATCCCCAAAACATGGAAAATAGGCAATTTGCACCCCCGAAACCTAAATTTAGCACTTTGCACCCTCGAAATATGAAAAATGCAGCACTTTGCACCCTCTTTTATGTTTAGGCAAAAACTCAAGGGCAAAATAGATAATTCTATTGTAAATCTTTGGCACTTTGCACCCCCAAAATAAAATTTGCACTTAACATCCTCTAATTAAGAACAAATCAACAACTTGCACCCAAAAATACAAAATTAACACTTAACACCCTTAAATTAAAAAAAAAAACTCAAAACCCCTCGTTTTTTTGGGCAAAAATGTAGCACTTTGCACCCTCTTTTATTTTCAAGCGCTTGAAAATAAAAGAGGGTGCAAAGTGCTATATTTTTCACATTTCGAGGGTGCAAAGTACTAAATATAAGTTTTGGGGGTGCAAAGTGCCTATTTTCCATGTTTTGGGGGTGCAAAGTGCAAAAAACCCCTACTAAAATTATTGGGATATGTTTGTTTGACGTTTCTTAAAATTGTTTCTTGGTTGGGAAAAATGAAACGAACATATTTTTTAATTTTTGAAATTAATTTATCATCTTTCAATTTTTTAGGAACCGAGGAGAAAGGGAAAGAGAAACAGGAAGAGATAAATATGAAACGGAGGGAGTAATTTATTTTAATGCACTATTGGGCACATTACATGAACACATTTTCTTGACAATTGAGTTAATGGCTTTTTTTTTTTTTTTTTTTTTGAAAAAAGAGTTCGTGATATTGTGACTTGTATTATGTAATTTTTTTTCTCTCTAAAGTGACATGTAAAAAGGAATAGAGGGAGTAAATTGTTTGGAATTGAAAATTTGATATTTGACACCACGCACTTTTTTTTGACAAGACTAGGGGTATTTTCCACTCAAATAGGTGCATTTGCAAAAATTATGCAATTCTAGGATGAAAAGTGTTAATATTTTAATTTAGAATGTAAAATGTTAAAATCATGTATTTTATTTTTTTATTTTTTTGGAGAAGAATCTCACTGAATAGGTGGTTTTTCAGGCTGTACTGAAAAGCACACATCTGTTTCATAGGAGATAAAATTTCAAAGAAAAAAGGTCAAAAAAGAAATAATTGAGGGCCACAGTTCCTTTTTCTGGGGAAACACAAAAAATCTAAGATTGCAATTTGCGACATAACACCTAACTGTTCTCCCAAAAAAACAAAAAAGACAACACCTAACTAAAGATTATCATGTAATCAACCAACAACTCGATGAATGAAAAAGTAATTTCTTTCAAACAATAACCGATGGAGCCACTTTCACTACAATTATTAGCCCCCTAGATTAGGCATAAAAGTTTGACACTCATTTAAATCTTTAATATAAAATATTAAGGTCTATTTGTGTGGTATTTTAAAAAGTAGTGAAGGTTTGTGAAATATGCTCGATTTGCATAATATTGTTTGTTTCGGCTTTGAGAAAATATTTTTGAAAGTTTCCGTTTTTCAAGAGAAACGATAACAAGATGTAATTTCGAAACTATTAATTTGCCTGAAACTCCCTTATTTTTCTTAATTTAGTAACATTTTTACAATTTTTCCTTAATGTTTTTGAAATATTTTCGAAAAATCTCAACAAGTTTTCAATATTTGGCTGACCGAAACATACATACGAAACGAAATTTTGATCCATGCAGACAGACTCTCAATTTACAAATCTCATTCATATGTTAGAGTTAATACTCTTTCATGTATAGGGTTATTGTCCCTAAGCCAATTCATATTTTACTCTTTCATCTTCCCCATCTAGAGAAAGCTAAGGTACTTGTGAATAAGGCTTAAAAGACCACAACCCCCATAATCCATCTTTGTGATTCTTTCGCTACTTTCCGCTACTCTACCAATGAATTCAGGTACGCGCTCTTTAGCATAAACGTATCTTGCTTAATCATCTGCGAATAGGTCCTGAAATACATATGATTCTATGGTTTATGTATTTCATGTTTTCATAGCATATCAATTAAATCTATCATATGATCCTCACACCGACTACACGGCTACTAAAAGTGTTTTTTGCACTTTGCATCCCCAAAACATGGAAAATAGGCAATTTGCACCCCCGAAACCTAAATTTAGCACTTTGCACCCTCGAAATATGAAAAATGTAGCACTTTGCACCCTCTTTTATTTTTAGGCAAAAACTCAAGGGCAAAATAGATAATTCTATTGTAAATCTTTGGCACTTTGCACCCCCAAAATAAAATTTGCACTTAACATCCTCTAATTAAGAATAAATCAACAACTTGCACCCAAAAATACAAAATTAACATTTAACACCCTTAAATTAAAGAGGACATTGCCTCCCTCTAAATTGCTCATTAATTCATATCTCAGAGAGTTAAATTGCTTATTATTTTATCATTTCACAGGAAGGTAAATTGCCCATTTTTATATCACAAGAAGGTAAATTGCTCATTATTTCATTTCACGGGAAGTTAAATTGCTTATTTTTGTTTCACGAGAATGTAAATTATCCATTAAACATATTACAAGGAGTTAACCTGGAAAAAAACCCTAGATCAAGTGCCCAGTCATAACAAGTTCAATCAATTCGAGCCTACCAGTTGCCTTCTAATTTGAATATTTGTTAATATGAAGCATAAATACAAATTAGGTATTCAAATAAAGATAAATAAAATTAGTTAAACTAAATGAAGAACTTGTAGTTAAATGTTAGATATGTACGAATAAATCGTAGCATATTTATTTTTTTTTCTCATGTCTTTTAATATTTAGATACATTTCGGAGCTTCATATATATGCGATGAAAATAGAAAGGGAAAATTATATTTTTGAGACAAAATTTGTCTTATTAACTTGGGTCAAATCGGGAACTTGCAGTATGGTCGATCCTATGTGTTAACATAATCAAGTTAATGAGGCCTATTTTTTGTTTTTGTTTTTGCTTTTTTTTTTTTTTTCCCCTTTTTGGAATGACCCAGTCTTTTATCCTATCAAACACATTTTGGATATTCATATACATTTTAACTCAACCTAAAAAATACAAAAAATAAACAAAAATAAAAGTTTAATTTGTTAAGAAAGAAAATTGTAATCTGGATTTGGAATCGAGTAAATAAAATGCTTGTTTATTGATTGTATTCTTGTGTTTCAATAACAAGTACAAATAGAGTTTAAATAGGGAAAATACATGAGGGCAAATATGTAAATTACAAATAACTGAATAACTAACTATTTATCCGGATTGATAACCGGGTATAATCCAATAACTATAACCGACCCATTTAATTTAGAATAGTCCGAAATTACTTAACCTAATCTGAATCCTAATTACTTCATTCTTCCCTCTTTCCTTCTTCTTAGATTGGCACCATTTTATTATTGAAATTATTTTCTTCTTGTAATACCCCCCCACAAGGTGGCGCGTAAAGATTCTTTACGCCCATCTTGAGTAGAATATCTGAAAAAGAAGGCCTGGGTAGAGGTTTCGTTAAGACGTCTGCTAATTGAGCTGCAGAAGAGATAGGGAGCAGCTTGATATGCTTTCTGGCGATGTGCTCACGAACAAAATGTAGATCAATTTCCAAGTGTTTGGTACGCTCGTGAAAAATGGGATTCTGAGCCAGATGGATTGTAGAGGCACTGTCGCAGTAGATTGTTGGAGGTAAGTGTGGCTTTTCCTTTAAATCTGTTAATAATTGTGTGAGCCATAGTATTTCACTAGTTGTATAGGATAATGCACGATAGAGGATTTTGACACTGTAGGCTGCCTTTTAGCTTTCCAGGAGATTAGTGAATTGCCTAAGAAAATACAAAATCCAGTAGTTGAGCGTCTAGAGTCAAGGCAGGAACCCCAGTCTGAGTCACAAAAACCAGAAAGAGTTAGATTAGAAGACTTAGGGTAAAATAAACCTTGACCTGGTGTAGATTTGAGATATCTAAATAGGTGATGAACTGCTGCTAAATGAGCATTACTTGGTTTAGCAATGAACTGGCTTAATTTATGAACACTAAAGGATATGTCTTGCCTGGTGATTGTGAGGTAGATTAATCTGCCTATCAATCTTCTGTAGGGTGAGGGATCAAGCAGTAGATCATTATCATCAGACCTTAGATTATTTTTAGGGTCCATAGGTAAGTGGACTGGTTTGCTGGCCAAATAGCCTGTGTCTTGTAATATTTGTAAGGCATATTGCCTTTGTGAAATGATTAAGCCAGTATTAGAATAGGATAGCTCAATACCCAAAAAAATCTCAATCTACCTAAGTCCCTAAGTTTAAAAATAGTGGATAGTTTAGTTTTTATATCAGAAATTAAGAGGGAATTAGGACCAGTAATTAGAATATCATCAACATAAACTAGAATTGCTATAAAATTAAAATCTGAACCAGAAGTATAAAGTGAATAATCTGACCTTGATTGAGTAAAGTCCAAAGTTTTCAGCACTTCAGTGAGTTTATGATTCCACTGTCTACTGGCTTGTTTTAAGCCATAAATGGATTTATTTAATTTACAAACTAAGGTAGAAGTCATACCTGAGGAGGTCATGTCAGGAGGCAAGGTATAGCCTTTAGGTAGATGCATGTAGATTTCCTCATCCAGTTCCCCATTTAAAAAGGCATTGGTTATATCAAGTTGTTGTAGATCCCAATTTTTAGCCATGGCTAAAGCTAGTAAGACTCTAACAGAAACAAGTTTAGCAACAGGGGAGAATGTAGCATTAAAATCAATTCCTTCCTGTTGAGTAAAGCCCTGAGCTACTAGTCTAGCTTTATATCTTTCAATAGAACCATCCGGATTAGTTTTGACTTTAAAAACCCATTTGCAGCCAATTGGAACTTTATTTTGTGGTAAATGTTGGATAGTCCATGTATTATTGTTAGTCATAGCTGTTAATTCTTCCTGAATTGCTTTAATCCATTCTGGATCCTTGATGGCTTGTTTATAAGTATGTGGTTCTGAGATTGTGGAAATGTTAGCCAAGAATGTGTGATGGGATTTGGATATGTTAGAGTAGTTTAAGACCTTGGATAGGGGATACCTAGATGATGTATGTGTACTGGTATTACAGTGAAAGTCTTGTAAGTAGGATGGAGGTTTAGAAATTCTAGAGGATTTTCTGAGAGGAGGGGAAGGTGGGGTAGAAGTAGGTGGTATAGGTGGAGTAGTAGTGGTGTTAGAAGAGGGAATGGATACTGTATTTGAAGGATGAGGATCTAGAAGATAGATATTATCAGAAGTTTGAGGAATAGGAGAGCAGATGTCTTGATTGTTAGTGAAAGAGTTAAAAAATTTAGTGTCTTTGAAAGGGAAAACTTGTTCATGAAAAATAACATTCCTAGAATGTATTATATTATGAGTAGATAAATCAAGAAGCTTGTATCCTTTTATACCAGGGGAGTATCCTAAGAAAACACATTTAGTTGCTCTAGGGTCAAATTTTGACCTATATTGTTTTATAGTGGAAGCAAAATAAAGGCATCCAAAGCTCCTAAAATAAGAATAGTCTACATGTTTATGATAAAGTTTAGAATATGGAGTCTGATTATTTAATATAGGTGTAGGTAATCTATTGATGAGATATACAGAGGTGAGAATACTCTCATTCCAGTAGTCAATAGGCAAATCAGATTGAAACATTAGTGATCTAGCAACATTGAGAATGTGTTGGTGTTTTCTTTCTGCCTTTGCATTCTGTTGAGGTGTTTCTATGCATGAAAATTGGTGAAGGATTCCTAGTTCAGAAAATAATTGAGAAAAAAGTAGTTCTTTTGCATTATCACTTCTAAACTTTTTGATGGTGGAGTTAAATTGATTGTTAATCATTTTCATAAATTTGGGTAAAATATGGTGAACATCAGATTTTGTTTGAAGAAGAAAAACCCATGTAAATCTTGTGCAATCATCAACAAGTGTAAGAAAGAATCTAAAGCCATTATAAGAAGTATTTTTAAATGGACCCCATATATCACAATGTATTAGATCAAAAGGATTAGATGTTAAAGTAGCACTAGAACAATAAGGAAGATATTTTTGTTTAGCTAAAGGACAGACCTCACAAATGTGTTTATTAAGTGAATGAGTAGGCAAGTCAAGTACAGAATGTAGTGTTTGCAATCTATCTAAAGCAGGATGCCCTAGTCTATTATGCCAAGTATCAATAGTGATTTTATTACAAGAAATGGAAGTAGGTAGTGTATGCTGATCTAAAATGTATAGTCCATCAATTAGGTCACCCTTGCCAATCCTCTTGTTGGTCCCAAGTGGTCAGATGAGGTCTAGAGGGGGGGGGGGGATGAATAGACCTCTGAAAATTTTTTTGACTTAAAAACTTTTCAGTCTTCTGTCAGCAGACTAAGCTTATGAAGAACAGTAAGCTGACTATGCTGATCGTGAACAAATCTTGAACAACAGAGTGACCACTCTTCTTATATGACTTAGCTGATTTCAGCAAAAATCAGTTTTACAAGAGTATACTTGCAGCGGATAATTTGAAAGTGTTTTTCACAAGTAGACTAAGTCTTTTAATGATTTTATCCCCAGGTTAAAAACTCCTTTAAAATCTTTAAAGCAATTCAAAGTGTTTACTTATGCAATTTTGAAATATGCAAGAAAACTTAAATGCAAAAATAACACAAAGAATTTTTATAGTGGTTATATGGATAAAAATCCTTTAGTCCACTCTTCCAGATCACTTAGATTCTGGGTTATACTATAAACACAAAGTTTACAATATTTCTCCACTTACACCTAAACAACAAATGAAAAGGCTGTAAGCTCGCAATAGGAAATCACTCAGAAAACCTATCCTCTGAAGTTAGATCACTCACAAAGATGGATCTCAACTCCGCACAACACTCAGCTAATACAATTTCACTCAGAAAGTATTTTCTATTTTGCTTCAACTGGGTTTCTGTCAACAGATGACTTCCACCAAACGAGTGAGCTGTTCGAGCTTCTTGAGACTTAGAAAAATTTTCGCTTCGGAATCAAAATCTCAGAATGTTGTTGTGTATCTCGCTCGTTGAAATCAGCTCTATTTATACTTGGATTTGAAAATGTGACTGTTGAAGGAAATCACAATTCAAATCCATAGCCTTAGCCCAAATTCAGAACGGCTCCCTGCTACAGTACCTTTTCTGCGGTACTTTCCTGTAGCTGCATTAAATGCACCATGCTGATCCGAGAATATTCTTCAATCATTTGTCATTACTACCCTTCTCTTGCAGCATTTATTACACCAAGTGTATTTATTACCGTTGAACTATCTCATGATCTCTTCTACTCTGCTGATCGAGGCAACCCTGCTGATAGATACTCTGCTGATCAAACTCTGAAATAATATGATTTGAGTCAGCTGATGGTCTACCCTTCTGATTGCTGTTTCAGCATGAGATCAGTAGTCTTTTGGGTTTTAAATTTTGAACCCTTCTGATGTCTTCTTTACTTGTTCAAAATTCTTCTAAGGGAACTAAGCTTTTCATACTTAGCTGACTTTGACGTTTTGGAAATCATCAAAACCTTCCCTTATCTTCTTATCTTCTTTGCACTTCATCTTCATCTTCATCCAACAATTTCCCCCTTTTTGATGATGACAAAACTTCAGCTAAGTACCCGTACCTAAACTAAAGTTCTGATCCTCAAAAATTTCTGAGATAGAAATAGTTTATTGGATTCAAACTTGAACTTTTTATAGATTTTGAAAAGAATACATATTACAAGTTCAATCAGATGAGATGTGCAAAAAAAAAATTACAAGGATTTTCAAGCATAAGTAACCTAGACTAAACTAGTCTTCTGTCTTGTCTTCTTGCTTGTCCTCTTCATCTTCTTCAGATTTGGAAGTCTCAGCTTCTAAATCCTTGAAGAACTTTTGTTTTAACAGCTCCAACTTCTTCTGCTTGACATCAGTATTGAGCTGTTCTTCAGCTGAGTCCTTAGCAGCAGCAATTTCTTTATCAGACTTTGCTGTTTCCTTAGACTTTTCTTCAGCTTCAGTTTCATCAGCTTCCTTTTCTTCTTCTGTGATCTTCTTTTATGCTGGTCTGCTTGTGCCTTCATTTTCTTCATCAGCATTTTCATCTTCAGCAGATTCCTCCAGTGCTTCAGTTCCTTCCAACTCAGCAGTCTTTTCAAGAGATGTGCCTTCAGCAGGTGTCTTTGCTGTTTCACTAAGAGCCCTATCTTCCCTAAGTACCCTATCTTCCCCCTTTTTGTCATCATCAGCAGGGTTGATTGGATATTTTGGTAAGACTGGTGTGATCTGAAGTGTGTCACAGAGAAGTTTGATGTTCTCTTCCATAGCATCAAGTTGAGCTTGCTGTCTAAGTTGATTGGCCTCAAAAGCTTCCATTCTGTTAAGGACAACTTCTCCTTGGTCACCTAGCTGAATCTGAGTTGCAAGTAACAGATCAGTAGATGCCTTGAAGTCCTTCATCATATTTTCGAAAGTTTCATCTTCAGCTTGAATGGCCATTTCAACTGTCTCTGTAATCTGTCTCCAACCGACAGCTGTGCTCTGAGTCCTTGCTCTAATCACATCCATATCTTGTCTGATAGTTTCCACATTATGAGGAGTGTCTTCTATCAGCGAAGTAGGAACATGAGCAGCTCTTTGGGTTGGTTGACTTAAGACAATCAACATATTAGCAGTTATCTTCTCTTCTAATCCCTTCATTGAATTTGAAATTATCTGTTGAATTGAGTCCAACAGGGGTTCCTGTAAGTTTTGAGAAGTAGAAGTAACTTCAGTTGGAATAGGAGGTAAGGCAAGAGTTGCTTCTTCAGTGATCTGATCTGCTAAACCAGGAGTTATCTCTTTTTCCTTGGTCTCATCAGCTTGACTAGGAGTGCTTTCCTTCTCCTTAGTCTGATCAGCTTGTTCAGAAGTATCCTCCTTTTCCTTGATCTGATCAGCTGGATTTGGAGTGCTTTCCTTCTCCTTTGATTGATCAGCTGGTTCAGATGCCTTCTTTTTCTTTAATTTGATCAGCAAGGTCAGAAGTAGCTTCTTTTTCCTTGGTCTTATCAGCAGGATCAGAAGTGCCTTCTTTCTCCTTAATCTGATCAGCAGGTGGTGCTTGGACCTTCTTAACAGTGGCAACAATACGCATTAAACCTGCATTATCCACAATAGACATGTGAGTGATCCATGTTAAATCATCCAGTGGAATAAATGGGGAGATTGGATCCTCAGGTAGCTCTTCATATGGTCTAATGTTAGATCCATAGACAATCTGTTTTAGACTTGGAAGAGGAATCATAGTGCTTGGCTGTCCCTTCATCTTCCTAGTCTTTTTGGCCCAAGTTTCCATTGTTTGGGAAACTGCCAACTTGATTGATCGTTCCTTCAGATCTTCATTTTCAGCATACTCCTCAGGAACAGATTCATACAGCTTCTTTGCTTCAGCCTTTACAACATGACTGATCCTCAGTCTTAGTTTATCCAAGAAAAATTCTGAGTCCAAAGCTTGAGGCAGAGAACCTGTCTCAAGCCACTTCAACACCCAGGCTTCTTCATCGGCAAAGGCTTTCCAACTTGCAATTTGATCTTTACTCTTGGTCAGACGATAGTCCCTCCATCTGTTATATCTAATATTTTCTTTATTGAACATCGTCAGACGAGTAATCTTTTCATTTTCAGCATCCAATCTTGCAATAAACTCATCAAAGGCAGCAGGGTCATCTCTGACAATCTTCAGTGCCAGTTTCACCTCTGCTCTTCTCTTAGGTTGTATTGCTGGAGTAGGCATGACTGGTTTAGGCTTAGTTTCACCAACAGATTGATTAACTTTAGCTTTATCAGCAGACTTCTTAGGACTCTGCTGTTTGGTCTTACTAGTCTGATTTCCTATACTAGGCTCTTTGCTCTTTTTAGCCTTAGAAGATTTCTTCTCCTTTAATTCCCTCTCAGTTGAGGTAGGTCTAGCAATTTGAACATACAGAATGACCTTACTATTGTCAGCAGATATAAATTTCTCAGTATGATTCAACTCTTGCTTATCCTGTTCTAAAGGCATCTTCTGTTTACTAGACATGTGATTTAATGCAGCAGATGATTTTTCATGAGACTCAATAATCTTTTCAAGTTCCATGATTTTTCCTTTATAGACCTCACATTCAGCTTTCAGAGATTCATGTTCTTGCTCAAGCTGTTTATATTCAGCTGATTCCTTTGGCTTTTCAGCTAAAAGTTTCAGTGAATTATTTTGCTCTTTTAGCAATATCATCTCTTCCTTAAGCTTTTTATATGCTTCAGCAATACCAGTATTGTTAAGCATCATTTGTTCAAATGAATTAAATAATTCATTGTTAAGAGGAGTTACCTCATCCTCAGAGTCATCAGATTCCTATGCCATCAGGCACAGGAGAGCAGGTTTTTCTTCATCAGACGATTCTTCATCAGACGTGTCTGAATCTGAATCAGATGAGTAGACAGCAGTCAGCTTTTCTGCTTCAGCCATCATTGCCTTGCCTCTCTGATGCTTTCTTTCTTTTCTCATTTTCTTCTCCTCTTCAGTGTACTTTTCTGCTTTTGGATATGGGCAGTCTTTGATGAAGTGTCCCAATTTCCTGCAGTTGTAACACATTAGTTTTGCTTTATAATCATCTTTATCTTGAGAAGAAAAGTTAGGTTTAGAAGTAGAAGCATTGTTGTATTTGTTCTTCATTTTTCTTTTGTAGAACTTCTTGAAATTGTTCATCAACAGTGCAACATCTCCAGCAGTGTACTCCTTCTTGTTGAGTAGAGTGGCTTCATCAGATGAGTCCACATCTTTGCTTTTCTGTGCTGGTCTTCTGGTGTTTTCAGCAGCAACAAGTGCAGCTGTGGGTCCTGAAGTTGAGGTTTCTTCAATTCCCATTCTAGGAAGCTTATACTCGAATGCCTTGAGTACAAGAGAACAGCTCAGTAAGAGAGATTTTTCCCAAATCCCTTGATTCTTCCATTGCTGTCACTTTCATGTTGAACTTTTTCGGGGTAGGGCCTTTAGTATCTGACAGTGATTTCTTTGTCAGTGAAGGTCTTTCCCAACTTTAAAACTTCATTCGAGTTCTGGTGAATCTGGTGTCCATCTGATCAATGGTTTCTCCAGACTTCATTTTGAAGTTGTCAAGTTTTTCCAAGGCAAAAGTGAGCTGATGCTCTTTTATTGCATCATTGCCTTCGCTCATATCTCTGACTTTGTCCCACATCTCTTTTGCAGTCTTGCAATGTTTGACTTTGTCAAACCGATCATTGTCCAGGGCTTTAGTCATGATGAATCTCCCAACTTTGTCTAGATTGAAGAGCTTTATTTCTTCTGGAGTCATCTCATGAAGGTCTTTTTCCACAACCGTATCAATCTCATTTATTTTTATGGTCTTTGTGAATCTGAATGGACCTTTAATGATACATGTATACATGTTGTCATTATAAGCAGCTAGGAAAATCTCCATTCTGATTTTCCAGTCCTCAAAGGACATACCAGCAATGTGGGGAACATGGCTGATACAATCCATTTTTCAAAAAGTTTTGATTTTTCAAAAAGATGCTCTTTTGAAAAGTTTTTGAAAACCTTTGAAAAACACTTGGATCAAGCTCGTTGATCAGGCAGCTGATTCTAATGAACCACCTGCTCTGATACCACTTGTTGGTCCCAAGTGGTCAGATGAGGTCTAGAGGGGGGGTGAATAGACCTCTGAAAATTTTTGAACTTAAAAACTTTTTCAGTCTTCTGTCAGCAGACTAAGCTGATGAAGAACAGTAAGCAGACTGAGCTGATCGTGAGCAAATCTTGAACAGCAGACTGACCACTCTTCTTACAAATACTTAGCTGTTTTTCAGCAAAATAGTTTTCCAAAGAGTATACTTGCAGCGGATTGTTTGAAAGTGTTTTTCACAAGTAAACTAAGTTCTTAAAGATTTTATCCCCAGTTCTTAAACTCCTTATAAAATCTTTTTGTAATTCAAAGTGTGTAAATATGCAAGCTTTAAAATATGCAAGAAAACTTAAATGCAAGATAACACAAAGAATTTTTATAGTGGTTATATGGATAAAAATCCTTTAGTCCACTCTTCCAGATCACTTAGATTCTGGGTTATACTATAATCACACAGATTACAATATTTCTCCACTTATACCTAGACAACTAATGAAAAGGCTATAAGCTCACAATAGAAAATCAGTAAGAAATTCTACTCTCTGAAGTTTGATCACTCACAAAGATGGATCACAACTCCTCACAACACTCAGCTATTACAAGATCACTCAGATCGTAATTTTCTGTTTTCTTCAACTGGGTTTCTGTCAACAGATGACTTCCACCAGACGAGTGAGCTGTTCGAGCTTTTGAGACTTAGTAAAAATTCTGCTTCAAAAACGAAATCTCTGATTGTTGTTGTTTTTTTTTTTTTTCGATTGAAATTCAGCTCTATTTATACATGGAATTGAAAATATGACCGTTGAAGCCAAGTCACAATTCAGATCCATTCTTCAGCTCATTTGAAACGGCTTCCTGCAGCAGTCCGTACAATGTACAGTACTTTCTGTCCATCGTATTAAATGCTGCATTAAATGCACTCTGCTGATCCGAGAATATCTTCAATCATTTGCCATTACTGCCCTTCTCTTTCAGCATTTATTACACCAGGTGCATTTATTACCGTTGAACTGATCTCATGATCTCTTCTACTCTGCTGATCGAAGCAACCCTTCTGATAGGCACTCTGCTGATCAAATACTGAACTAATCTGATCTGACTCGGCTGATGACCTATCCTTCTGTTTGTTGTTTCAGCAAGAGACCACTAGTCTTCTGGTCTTTGAACTTTGAACTCTTCTGATATCTTCTTTGCTTGTTCAAAGATCCTTCTAAGGGAACTAAGCTTTCCACACTTAGCTGATTATGATGTTTTGGAAATCATTAAAACCTTCCCTTAATAACTAACTTCTTTTCTCTTCATCTTCATCCAACAGGTACATTGCTCCGGAAGTATTTAACAGGACATTTGGACAAGTTTCTCGCAAATCGGATGTTTATAGCTATGGAATGATGGTTTTGGAAATGGTTGGGAAGAACAATGAATCGGTAGTTGAATGCTCGAGTGAGATTTACTTTCCAAATTATATTTACAAGGAGCTTGAAATAAATATTGAAATGGTGGCCTTGATGGGGTTTTGAATGAAGGTGAATGCCGAAATGTGAAGAGAAAATTGGCGATTGTCGGCTTGTGGTGCATACAGACGGATCCGAAGGATCGACCGTTGATCGACAAGGTGGTTGAAATGTTAGAAGGAAAAGTTGAATCTTTGGAAGTCCCACCTAGGCCTTGCTCATCTTCTCCCATTAAAGTAGCATGTTGGTCCCAAGTGGTCAGATGAGGTCTAGAGGGGGGGGGGGGTGAATAGACCTCTGAAAATTTTTGAACTTAAAAACTTTTCAGTCTTCTGTCAGCAGACTAAGCTGATGAAGAACAGTAAGCAGACTAGTCTGATCGTGAACGAATCTTGAACAGACGACTGACCACTCTTCTTACAATGACTTAGCTGTTTTTCAGCAAAAACAGTTTTCCAAGAGTATACTTGCAGCGGATTGTTTAAAAGTGTTTTTCACAAGTAAACTAAGTTCTAAAAAGATTTTATCCCCAGTTTAAAACTCCTTATAAAATCTTTTTGATTGATTCAAAGTGTTTAAAATGCAAACTTTAAAATATGCAAGAAAACTTTAAATGCAAGATAACACAAAGAATTTTTATAGTGGTTATATGGATAAAAATCCTTTAGTCCACTCTTCCAGATCACACAGATTCTGGGTTATACTATAATCACTCAGATTACAATATTTCTCCACTTACACCTAAACAACTAATGAGAAGGCTGTAAGCTCACAATAGGAATTCACAAAGAAAACCTATCCTCTAAAGTAGAATCACTCACACAGATGGATTCTCACTTCGCACAACACTTAGCTATCACAAAATCACTCAGATAATGTTTTTCTGATTTCTTTAACTGGGTTTCTGTCAACAGATGACTTCCACCAGACGAGTGAGCTGTTCGAGCTTTTGAGACTTAGAGAAATTCTGCTTCAAAATTTCGATCTCTGATTGTTGTTGTGTGTTTTGCTCGATTTGAAATTCAGCTCTATTTATACATGGAGATGAAATTATGACCGTTGAAGGCAAGTCACAAATCAAATCCATCCTTCAGCTCTTTTTGAAACGGCTCCCTGCAGCATTTCGTACTGTGTACAGTACCTTTCTGTCCATCGCATTTAATGCTGCATTTAATGCACTCTGCTGATCCGAGGATATCTTCAATCATTTGCCATTACTACCCTTCTCTTACAGCATTTATTACATCAAGTGCATTTATTACCGTTGGACTAATCTCTTGACCTCTTCTACTCTGCTGATCAAAACGACTCTGCTGATAGATACTCTGCTGATCAAATACTGAACTCATCTGATTTGACTCGGCTGATGATCTACCCTTCTGTTCGCTGTTTCAGCAAGAGATCACTAGTCTTCTGAGCTTTGAACTTTGAACTCTTCTGATGTCTTCTTTTACTTGTTCAAAATTCTTCTAAGGGAACTAAGCTTTCCATACTTAGCTGATTAAGATGTTTTGGAAATCATCAAAACCTTCCCTTAATTACTTGTCTTCTTTCATCTTCATCTTCATCCAACAATTTCCCCCTTTTTGATGATGACAAAACTCCAGCTAAGTACCTGTACCTAAACTAAAGTTTTGATCCTCAAAAATTTCTGAGATAGAAATGATATGTTGGAGTCAAACTTGCAATTTTATAGATATTGAACTGATTACATTTTACAAGTTCTGAAAGATGAAAAGTACAAAATGCTTTAAAAGATTACAAGGATTTTTAATATAAAGCAAATCTAGCCAAGGCTAGTCTTCTGTCTTCTTTTCTTCCTTAGTTTCCTTGTCTTCTTTCTCAGATTCTTCTTCAGATAATTTAGAAGTCTCAGCTTCCAAATTTTCCATGAATCTTTTCTTCAGCAGCTCTAACTTCCTTTTCTTGGCATCTGGATCAAGCTGTTCTTCAGCTGAATCTTTGGCAGCAACTAGTTCTTTGTCTGACTTGGCTTTTGCTTCAGATTCTTCCTCATCAGCTTGGTCTTCTTCTTCTGTGATCTTCTCATCTGTTGGTCTGCTTGATTCTGCAACATTTCTTTCAGTCTCACCAGCAGATTCTTCTAACACTTCAGTTTCTTCATCATCTTGATTTCCTTCTTCCCTCTGGAAATCAACTCTTTGCTGTCCAAATATCCTTTCTTCCCCCTTTTTGTCATCATCAGCAGGGACAGATGGATATTGTGGCATAACTGGTGTGATTAGAAGTGAATCACATAGAAGTTTGATGTTTTCTTCCATTGCATTAATCTGAGCTTGCTGTTTAAGTTGATTGGCTTTAACAGTCTTGACTTCCTTGAGCAAGTCTTCTCCTTGATCACCTAATTGGATTTGAGTTCCCAGAATCCAATTTGATGAAGCCTTGAAGTCCTTCATCATGTTGCCTGATGAGGGGTAATTTAGACCCCGCTATCTTCCCCGATCCAGGTCCTATCTAGTGGTTTTAACTCCCCAATACAGAGAGAAGTTGTCGAACCCGAGCTCATGATCACATATCCACGGCTTGCTCGAGAAAATCAATTAGGGGATACTGTTGGGCCGAAGGCAGGCCCAAGCCCATCTGTTCAACTATAAATACCCGCGCATTTATGATGCTGTGGGGATCCCAGGTGCTCTCTTCTCGAAGCTACTGTTCATAGCAGTTCGGGATTATAGCCCTAAGTCGAGCATATGTATTTTCACCCTCTAGCTTGTACGGCATCTTATAATGCTCGGATAGGACCCTAGATATGTTTGTACTTGTACTCACTTAACTCGAATACAATTATATTCTATCTTTACCTTAGTTTATTTGTGATTATTGTGATACATCCACACTTTGATCGAACCAACGAAACCACGTAAGATCAATTGGCGCCCACCGTGGGGCCCTATTCGAGTATTTGATCGAAAAATGCCTAATACGAGGAGGAAAATATATGCCAAAAAAAAAAAAAAAAAAAAAAAAAAAAAAAAAAAAAAAAAAAAAAAAAAAAAAAGGCTTAAAGATAATGGTCAAGCCTAGAAGATCTACAAAATTGCAGCTTATTATTGACGATCGGAATTTATTTTTCCGATCTTCGCGTTTATTAACTTCAAAGACAAGTTCTTTCGAATCGGTTATTTAGAAGACCATTTACGAAATCTCTATATACTATTTATAGACTGTGGTGTTTTTTCTCAAAGTTAATCGGGATAAGTTGATTGATTGGATATCTGCAATCGATTAGAAAAAATTCTCGAGCTTATGGACGGAATACTGGCTATCATTTCGACCAATAACGGAATTCAAGTAATAAAATTCAATCAGAAGTGAAGCTTTATCATTCAAATTCGTCAGATAAATTACAAAGAAAAGCCTCGAATCAATTCCGAGCTCAAAAGATATAGTACAATCACTCCTACACTATTACAAGTTCTGCGAGTAGGTCTATCCTAATACATATTCGGTCATCGTCCCTATCAGACAGTTCCAGATGCAGAACTCGGCAGTGATTCTTCATGATTATCACTAGCCACGTGTCGCACATCCGTCTTCGTACAGGATGGAAGTCGGATCGAAACTCTTCTCCGGGGTTCGGACCGACCTTAGGTCTTCATCTGTAAATAATGATTGAAATCCTCAATCATTATTTACAGGATAATCCGATCGGATGCAGCAGAGGGTTATCCCAGCAGAGGCGCTCAAAGGGAACTCGAAGAACCTATCTCGTAAGAAAGCCCTCGAGGAAGCTGGTGCCTCAGATTTAAAGAACTCCTCTCGGAGTAACCAGCTGCCCGATCAAGTATTACGCCTAGAATCCGGAGCTCTAACCCGCACCAGAGACGATATGTCAAGCAAAACAGGTTGCCTGCCGGTATTCTAGGCGCAATTTCTTTTGCCTGTCGATATTCTAAGCGGAAAAGCTTATACCAAGAGAAGCAAGGTTGAAAAACAAAGTTCGAACTCTAATCTCAAACTCTTTTATTCGGGACAAAATGCGAATCAAGTCTAAAAATCGACCCATGGTGGTCGGATGGGGCATGAGAAGAAAAGCAAGAAGTGTTGAATGCGCGAAGGAACCTATTTATAGGAGTAGGGAATTTAAAATCAACGGCCCAGATAGTATTTTATGAGCGATCTGGATGTCCGCATTAAATGGAAGGACCGTTACATTTCCCGTGAAATGGGGCCCTGTTTGGTAACGAAGGACACACTATTCAATAATGGGTGTAGAAGAATTAAGACATTCTATAGAATTTGACGACGTATTAATATCATTATTAGGAAGGAACGGCGTGTCGGATGCATGTTCGATTATTTCGGATACTTTTACACAAGTAATTGTTGCTATGTTTTCTCGTTGCCAACCAAGAAGGAATATAATCGATTCAGTCGAACAGAATTCTCGACTTGGAAGTTATGCAATTATGAAAACTCTACAATGATAAAGATTTATGGCATAATTTTTTTTCCTTGTCAGTCTCAGATCTGCTAAGATATTTATATATTATCCACTCGAGCGAGCGATGATAGATTACTTCTTGATCGATCGATGTTAGAAGAACAAGATAAAATTCTACCTAATTATGTTAAGGTTATCAACAAAAGGGAGATGAAATATATTTATATTATCTCGAAAGATTACAAGAAATGGGAAAATACATCGAGTATAGCATAATCCTATATATTACATCAATGTGTTATTACAATCCTATGAAATTTTCGGTCTCCCGTCCTATCATTTCCTCCGGACAAGGAATATCCTTAGGACCCGCAGGCTTTTAACTTCATTCTTCAGAAGACAGAGGATCGAATGCTATCGACCCAACGTCTTCCTAAATGCATTGGAGCAGCAAGGCCATGAGCCTAGCTTATTGGCTTTCAAGATGGAAGTCGCGTTTGCCTGTCGATATTCTAAGCGTGGTTGCTATAATTTTTTCCGCTCGGCGACTATTCCGCTTAAAGACCGTCCGAAGTCCGAACTCAAACAGTTGAATTAATCGAATAGTTCTCTTGACCGCCATGATCAGATAAAAATTCTCGATGCAACGAATGAGATAATTTCAACAATCTGCCAGCCTTTTATAGACAAAAACAGAAAAGAATCCAACGACGCATAATTCGCAAATTGAGTGGTCAGGATCTGTCGACCGTTGCAATTCCCGGTAAAACGGGAACCGGTTGGAAAAGATCAAACTTATCAGAATTAGGAACCTACGAACAAAGAATTTTCGCGACAAAGGCATAAGGATTATTTTCTAAGGCTGTTCACTACTGCCCTTTTTTCCATAATTGCAGAAGACTATTTTCTCTTCAGTATTTATTGCAATCGAAAGTATACATATATTCAATGGAAACTGATCCCGTCAAAATTCATATTCGTTCATTATCGATCCTTATTATTTGTTCCGTACTTATCTCAGTCTACTATTATCTAAGGGTGAAAGCCTCTGCTATGCCCCTTAGATCGGAAATTATTTATCGGGTGAAAGCCTCTGCTATGACCCAAGGGCTAAAATTGCTCTAAGAACGACTAAGGGTGAAAGCCTCTGCTATGCCCCTTAGATCGAAAATTATTTATCGGGTGAAAGCCTCTGCTATGACCCAAGGGCTAAAATTGCTCTAAAAACGACTAAGGGTGAAAGCCTCTGCTATGCCCCTTAGATCGAAAATTATTTATCGGGTGAAAGCCTCTGCTATGACCCAAGGGCTAAAATTGCTCTAAAAACGACTAAGGGTGAAAGCCTCTGCTATGCCCCTTAGATCGAAAATTATTTATCGGGTGAAAGCCTCTGCTATGACCCAAGGGCTAAAATTGCTCTAAAAACGACTAAGGGTGAAAGCCTCTGCTATGCCCCTTAGATCGAAAATTATTTATCGGGTGAAAGCCTCTGCTATGACCCAAGGGCTAAAATTGCTCTAAAAACGACTAAGGGTGAAAGCCTCTGCTATGCCCCTTAGATCGAAAATTATTTATCGGGTGAAAGCCTCTGCTATGACCCAAGGGCTAAAATTGCTCTAAGAACGACTAAGGGTGAAAGCCTCTGCTATGCCCCTTAGATCGAAAATTATTTATCGGGTGAAAGCCTCTGCTATGACCCAAGGGCTAAAATTGCTCTAAGAACGACTAAGGGTGAAAGCCTCTGCTATGCCCCTTAGATCGAAAATTATTTATCGGGTGAAAGCCTCTGCTATGACCCTCGAGCTAAAAATGCTCTGATACGACTACAGGTGAAAGCTGTTGCTACACCCTTTAGATCGAAACTATTACCCTCGATCAACCAAGGTCAACTGATACTCGATTATATTATTATTCGATCGTCTAAGGCTAGTAGCCATCTTCACAAACACTTAAATCAAAGCTGTTATTTGAGATTGAACAAGACCCTGTTCGATTATTACTTCACAATTATTTGTCCAGAGTACAGAATTTGGCTTTTCAAATTAGAATTTGTCGCTCGAAGAACATTTTGTATCGCTCTACCTGAATGTCTTAAATATACGGTGAGAGAATAAAAAGCTTCTTTCAAGCTATACTCAAAGTCGAAAGATATCGATTATCATCTATCAACTAAGTATTATTCAAAGTAGATAAAGAATATCACTTGATCATATTTTGGAAGTATGATTGACGCTCGATAACAACATACAAAAACAATTCCACAGACAATAAGGAAGGGCGATAAGAAATGGATATCTTATTCATGTCATTCCAAACAGTTACAAAGAATTCGAAATTACAAGGATAAGAGAAGTCAAGCAAAGAATTTACATTTAATCCTATTACAAATAAATCCTACACTAGATTTTCTCCGTGGTTGAAGGAGTAAGGCTGGGCCAGAACAACGCTTCTACCCTTCATTCATCACTCCCTTAGTACTTGCTCCACACCAGTCCAGATCGAAAAATAGCGAGGCAACCTCTAGAAAAATTATTCCACGCAGTCTCGAAGGTAACATTCTTCAAGAAATATCTTGAAGAAGTAGAGATCGAGAGCAGGAAAACTCCTCCAGCAGTAGACCCACTATCCGACTGGATGGAGATCAGGGTACCGGAATTCTAACCCGTCTCAGGAGGGATGAATCCAAAGAAGCAGGTCGCCTGCCGGTACCCCAGTCGCAATTATTTTCGCCTGTCGATACCCTAGTCGAATTGGGTTACCATCATAAGAAAGAGGAATTTAAAGATAGTTCGAAGGAGAACTTCGAACAACTTGATCGAAGAAAGGAAACGAGGCATGTTGGCTAAAAAGAATAAATCTTCAGTCATAGGACTGTTCAAAATTGTTACTGAAATGTAAAATATGGGGATCTCCACAGAACTATATATAGTAAGGAGAAAGAGCAATCAACGACTGAGATCTGATGGTGCTAACGGTTGAGATATGAGCAGTAAATGCGCTGACCGTTACGATTCCCGAAATTGCAGAAACCATTCCGGAAGAACAATGAAGAAAATGTCAAAATTATTCTACTCGAGTTCATTCCTATCCGAATTCATTAGTACCTATCATCCAAGAGAAATCATAAAAGAGATCTAAATACAGTGTGTAAAGAAAGCATCATCAGATAATGGCACGAGGATAAGTAAAGCCGTCAAAATATTGACAAAAAGTATATTCCGAGCTTGACATAGGAAGTAATTACAAGATAAAAGATATCAACCCCCATCACACCTTCGTAACTGACCGACCATCATATTTTCGGCGGACGATAATGTCCTTACTCAACCAGGAGATGCCTATCGAGCCAACAGGTCTTCGACTGTGGTCATACTTTTTCAAAAAAGAGAAGGGCAATACATCTCTTACTAGGAGAAATGTGAACATTTTATAAAGGACGTCAATCTCCGAAGGCCTAGCAAAATTGCATCATACCCTAAACTACAAAGGATCGAGGCTATCAGGGTTGAAATAGTTTCGCCTGCAAATGCCTTAATCGAAGTTAAAGTATAAACCTGATTATAATACGCAAAGTAGCTCCTAACCCGAAATTCAAATATATTGAGGCATACAACAAGATCCTCTATTCAGCATGATCGAAGGAATCGGTATTCAGAAAATGTTATAAAAATGCAAAAAAACGAAGAAAATACTACAAGTCCGAGAAAATAAAAGACAACGCCTAGAAGAGCTTATTGTCAGAAAAAATCTTCCGAAGCTCGGCACTACGAGCCTCATATCCATCTTTATATCCACGATCGAAAGCTTCCTTTTCTCGACGAGTGAATTCCTGCTTATCCTGCTCGTGAAGATTTTTCAGTTTTCCGAGCTCTTCGCTCAGCTGCTTATGGATCTCCTCTCCACTTTCTCTAGCAGATTTTTCTCTCTCTAGAGCGAGCTTCTCCGCAAGGACACGGTCGAACTCGTTTTTCTTCTTCTCCAGCTCCTGAGAAATAGCAGCACGATGATTGATCTCCCGCTCAGCAAATGTCTTAAGCTCAATAAAATCTTGCCCGGCCTGCCAAAAAAGTTAGACTTTCTTTCAAACGATCATAAAAAAAAAAAAAAAAAAAAAAAAAAAAAAAAAAAAAAAAAAAAAAAAAGGGAAGGGGGTTATACCTGAAACAGGAAATTCTGCCCGGACTCGAACAACTCCTCTATATTCCTCTCCTTAGACGCATTTCCCCCTTTGGGCATGTTAGTCTCCGAAGAAGTAAAGTTAACCTGCAACAGGCTATCCAAGGGATCGGACCCATCTTTCGACTCTTCAGCCCCGGAAGAAGCAACTTTTGGATGATCGGGATCGACCCGGGGTTCCGAAGGATTGTCAGTTTTTAAAGCGTCAGCAGAAGCCCCCTCGTCGGTTCCTAATTTGAGTTTCTTACTAAAACCTCCTTCGGGAGGAACAGTCGAAGTGTCGAGAGACGATTTACTCCCAATGACAAGATTTTGCAAGGCCTCAATAGGAGTGGGCCCGTCAGGGTAAGGCCTCTTGTTGGAAGAAGAAACAAAAGGATTTTCTCCCACGGGATTCTTGTTCGATGAATCGATAACTTTTGGAGAAGAACACTCGTACGCAGCTTCGAGTTCTTCGTCCAAGATGGACTTGCGGGAACCACCTTTGTTTTGTTTTGAAGAGACACCTTTCTCCTTCTTGTCCTCTCCTTCTTTAGCGGTTCCCGGGGAAGACGCAGAAGCCTTAGAAGAAGACTTGGATGTTTTGTTTTCCTTAATAATTTTATGCTCCTTACTTGGATTCTTGGTCTTCGAGCCGCCAAATAGCATTTTGGGGTTGATAGGCTTTCCTAGTGTGTCTTCCATGATGAGTGGATTGAAGGTCGATAGTTCAGACTATTACTCTGGAAGGGATTCAGGGAAGACAGGAAATATGGCGAGAGCTCCGATCTCTATAAGCAAGGCGTCGTATGAATAATGAAAAGAAACCCTAATATTTATAGACACCACGCCCTCCGATTGCGATAATGGATCGACGCAACATGTAAAGAAAAATCCCGTGCGGGAAGAGCGAATATCTGAGCATAATGTTATCGAAATCTTAAAAATTAATGGTAATTGGATATTAATAAGATCGGAATTTACAAGTTACGGCAGTCAGGTAGAAACAGAAAACAAATCCGATTACAAAAATGGATTACATGGGTCGATACGACTAAATTCCTAACTACAAAACTTTAAGTTGCTCCCCCGGCATACTCGACTCCGATATTGAAATTGGATAATTACCCAGCTTGGTCGAAAGATCGATTGTCTCCCTCGACCAAAGCATTGCTTGCATTGGCATCCTCGCCCTTTTCCCCTAGCACATCGGGAGGATCGTCGCAGGCGTACTCGAGCACATCGGGGTTAGGAATCGGAATGCCGTACTCCTCAACTAAGGGAGCGAAGCGATGATTCTGCCAATTAGCATCCACCTTGGGTAGAGAGGAAGGTTTGTAATCTTTCCCTTCAGCGTTCTTGAAGGGGTTCATGTGCTTAAAGTACTCATCCATGTCATCCGGAATTTTCTTGGCCGCAACTAATTGTTGAACCCCTTTGTAAAAAATCGTCTGAGCAATTTCTCCCATCTTCCGTTGGACTAAAGGATTTAATACGGGAGATTCCAAAAATTCTCGTATGGCTGGAATAGTAGCCTCTTCCCGACCTTGGGCATACGCACGCTCAGAGTCTTGCTTCGCCAACTCCAGCTCTATTCTCACCTTCTTCAGCTCCTCCTCGAGGGCACTTCTCTCTTTGACGGATGCCAGTAGATCCTCTTCCATGGACGAGGAACGCTTCACAGTAGCTTTATCGAGCTCCTTCTTCACTCGAGATAATTCCCGTTGATTTTCTTCTAACTGGGCTCGAATACTTTTATTATCAACAAGAAACTGAGCACACGCGTCATGAGCATCCTGCGATTCTTGCTCCAATAAAGCTAAGCGATAGGTTTGGATAGCAAATAAGTCTCCGATCTGCGACGTAGTTCAAGCATATCAGCGAAATGTCGAAGGCACCAAAGAAAGAAAAGAAGATCAAAGATAAACGTTTACCTCGTGATACGTTCGGGAAAAGTCACTCAAAACCTCGAAATCACTCTTAACGCTCTGAAGCAGGATATCCCGCTTGAACCGACCGGCCATATAAATTCTGACGGACTTGTCGAACTCGTTCTCACCACCCGAATCCAGATCAGTTAGAATGCTACCATCTTCAGGGTACCCAGCAGCCCTGCTACCCCGAAGGTGCTCGTCCATGAAATCTGCCACATCAGGTTCTGATCTGCCTTCTCGACACGGGACAGGGTCAGAACTCACACCAAAGGGTTTTACTCTCCTAGAGGGTCCAGGATGTTCAGCATTTCTTTTGCGACTCAAAAGTTTCTCGTACTCCTGGACACCCAAAACCCGATTCCAGGAATGCTGACTATAACCAACCGAGGAAAGAGCAGGAATGTCAGGAGAGAATAGGGCTCGAAGCGGCCCAGCAGAAGCGGAATTTAAGGAGCTCATAGTACCAACACCTCTCAGTTCGGGAATCGTGAGCGGAACAATAACAGAGTCTCCGCCCGAGTTACTCGTACCGGTTCTATTTCCGGGAGTATGAGACAACGGGTCAAAATAAAATGGTTTATTTTCAATTAATTTGGCAGCTGATACTCGGAGTTTCTCAACGACTCGACCTACAGGAACAATACGCTTTAGGCACGCTTTTTTACAAAGAAAAACTATTCGATAACACCTTAAATAGACAAGGTAATAAGCATACCCAAGGAAGGAGTGGCAAAAGGCGGAACATTAGGAGTTGGAAGGCCATCGACCTGCAGAAGTGATCCTTCGGAAGTTTGGTTGGGATATTTAATCGCGGGGGCAAGATAGTCGCAATGACTCAGTCCAGCCAATCGCAAAACACCTTCCTGAACTAGGAATCTGGTATGGTAAGGGTTGGACCTCAGCTGCTCGAGAAATTCATCGGAAAGACATTGCTTAAGCTTCTCTTTGATCCTACGAGAACCGTACGACCAAGAGGTTACACCATCCCATCGATATGGTCTTGTCCTCGAACTCCCTTCGGACGTTGGAACATCAGGACCTTTCACAAAGAAGAACCGCCTTTTCCAACCTTTGTCCTTTTTCGTCGTTATGTTGGTAAGAAAAGGCCGTTTCGACCTCTGACGGATGGATACGAATCCCGCATTCGAACCTTTACCTAGGTCCACTCGGAAGGTATCCCAAAAATTGCTAAAGGAGGCCTCTTCTCCTTTCGCCTCCATGAGAACGCTGAATGCTGAGATATAAGCAATTGAGTGCGGAAGAAGCTGAGCGGGGGACAGCGAAAAGAAAGAAAGTATACACCTTAAGAGGGGACTGAATGGAATGCGCAAACCACACGAAAATTGACCTTCATAGAATGATTGACAGCCTGTCGGGGGCTCGGTGGCGCGTTCGGAATAAGAAGGAATCACGATGGAAAACCCTTTGGGAAGAAATTTCCCATATTCCCCCACGAGATAAACACGATCTTTCTTCGAAAAGCAACAGGAAGTCTCTTTAGCGGGGAGTTCCGACCTGTTTAAGGCCATTGTCTCAGGGGCTGGCACAGGTTTGAAAATTCTGACAAAGGCCCCCTCACCGATGCTGCGCTTCTCAACCTCATTTTCTTCGAGATCCTCGCTTGGATCATTATTCTCACCTCCTGAATGAAATTCACCATCTTCATAATCGTCAACAAGCTTTAACAGTGGATCAGATTCTTGATTCTCTTCGACCTTACTTTTGCCCTTGACGTGCCTAGAACTTGACATAACGAAATGAAAGACAAATATATAATGCAGATGCTGTTTCGAACCAAAATACTTCGAGCTAAAGAAGGAATTTGATGTGTAAATAAATTTTCAACGAGTCAACTTATATATATGGGGTTAAAAAGGTAAATTGCAAACAGGTCCCCGAGTAACCGCGACGGTTGAACTTACCATGGATAAAACTCAAAGCTATTTCTCTGAAAATTGCACTTTCAGTCCTTCGTGACCAGAGATTGGGGATTGAACTACGGAAGACGTTTCCGGAAAATATTATTGGCCCTCTAAGTTGTTGCTCGAAAATAAGGAAAGCATTTGAAGAAAGCCTCATAATAATTCACAGATAAGGGCATTTCAATTGAGGGGCTCTACTAAAACGATGGACGTTTAAGTATTCTCTCCGCACTCCTAAGTGAAATTTCTAGCATATGCACTCTTTTTCCCTGGCTCGGTTTTTTATCCCAATGGGTTTTTCCGAGTTAGGTTTTTAATGAGGCATATCCAAAACACATTCCCAACGACTCATTTCAATCCAACGGACAACGCAAATTAAACTTCTTCGAGCGCAAGCCTCCTCTTTACGCTCGAGAAGTGGGGGAGTATTGATGAGGGGTAATTTAGACCCCGCTATCTTCCCCGATCCAGGTCCTATCTAGTGGTTTTAACTCCCCAATACAGAGAGAAGTTGTCGAACCCGAGCTCATGATCACATATCCACGGCTTGCTCGAGAAAATCAATTAGGGGATACTGTTGGGCCGAAGGCAGGCCCAAGCCCATCTGTTCAACTATAAATACCCGCGCATTTATGATGCTGTGGGGATCCCAGGTGCTCTCTTCTCGAAGCTACTGTTCATAGCAGTTCGGGATTATAGCCCTAAGTCGAGCATATGTATTTTCACCCTCTAGCTTGTACGGCATCTTATAATGCTCGGATAGGACCCTAGATATGTTTGTACTTGTACTCACTTAACTCGAATACAATTATATTCTATCTTTACCTTAGTTTATTTGTGATTATTGTGATACATCCACACTTTGATCGAACCAACGAAACCACGTAAGATCATTGCCCATGACTTCATCTTCTGCTTGGAGTGCCAATTCAACAGTCTGTTCAATGTTTTTCCAACCTTCAGTAGTGCTTTGTGTCCTTCTCCTGAGTATATCCATATCCTGACATATGGATTGTACATTCTGAGCAGTATCTTTCATTAAATCAGTAGGAACAGCAGCAGCAACCTTCTGAATAGGTTGATGAACAGCAGCTAACACTTCTGCTTTTAACTCTTCTTTCATCTCCTTCATGGATTTGGTAAACATTTGATGAATGGAGTCTAACAGATTTGTCTCTGTTGTAGCAGCAGGTGTTTCTTTGGTAAGTTGCTCTGTTGGTTGAGTTATCAAGGCAAGAGAATGATCTGCTGGTTCACCAGCATGGCTTGGAGTGCTTTCCTTCTCCTTAGCTTGATCATCATCTTCAGTAGCAACTTCTTTCTCCTTTAGCTGATCTGCTGGAATTTCTTCTTCCTTCTTTGATTCATCAGCAGCATCAGACTTATCATCCTGCACTTTGTCTTGATCAGATGGGTCTGAAGTACCCTCAATTTGCTTTGGTTGATCAGAGGACTCTGCCCCTTCTTTATCAGCAGGTGATATAATCTTCTTGACAGTTTCAACTGTCCTCATCAAACCTTCATTGTCCACTGCTGACCTGTTACAAATCCAAGTAAAGTTGTCAAGAGGAATAAAAGTAGATGATTGTTCCTCAGGCAACTCTTCATAGGGTCTGATGTTTGGACCATAGACAATATGTTTGATGTTTGGAAGTGGGACCAGTGAGCTTGGTTGTCCTTTTAACTTCCTTGCTTTCTTGGCCCAAAGCTCCATTGCTTGAGCAATAGCCAACTTAATAGATCTTTCTTTGAGATCTACTGAGTCATCAAAATCCTCAGAAATGGATGCAAAGATCTTCTTAGCCTCTTCCTTGACTATGTGACATATTCTCATCCTTAACCTGTCCAGAAAGAATTCTGAATCAAGTGCTTGAATAAGTGAATTTGTCTCAAGCCACTTAAGTAACCAATCTTCTGTGGCCTTGAATTCTTTCCACTTGGCCATTTCAGCAGGACTCTTTGTTAATCTGAATTCTCTCCATCTGTTGTATTTAATCTTTTCAGAATGGAAGAGTGTCAGACGGTTGACTCTTTCATTTTCAGCATCTAGTCTTCTGAGAAATTCTTCAAAAATTGCAGGGTCTTCCCTGACAATTTCAAGAGATAGTTTAATTTCTTCTCTTCTCTTTTCCTTAATCTTAGGTGCAGGCATAGCTGGGATTGGTTTGTTTGGATCCCTAGGTTCACCAATAGCTATCCCACCAGTACGCTGAGGACCATGAGCATCCTTGATGCTTGCTTCAATGACAGCAGCCAACTCTGCTGCCTCAAAAGCATCTCTCTGCTCTTGAGTCATTTTGCTGGCTTCTTCTTCCAGCCTTTTTAACTCTAGGCTTTTCAGCCTATCTTCTTCTGCTTTCTCTGCAGCAATCCTTTGCTTTTCAGCAGCATCCAGTCTCATCTTCTCTGCAGCAGTCACATAAGTTGAGGTTTTGCCTAACCTCTTTCTTCTAGATTCAGGGCTTTCAACTGCTTGGATAGGTGTTGCAGCAACTGGAGTAGGATGCAGCAACATAATTTTTCCTTCTAGTGGTGTACTAGTCTGCTGTTCCTTTTCTACATCAGCAGATAGTGCAGCAGTTGAGGCTTCTGTTGTTACTTCAACTGTAGGAACACTTTCAGGCTCAGCAGTAGCAGCCTTAGCAGCTTCAACAACTGGTTCTTCAACATTTAATGGCCTTTCCGCTTCAGTTGTTGTTTTCCTCACAGTTTCAACAGGCTCTTCAGGGAAAGTGACCTTTCTCTTAGCCTTTGACTTAGGAATTTTCTTGACAGCAGGGGGGTTGGCAGTAGGAGGTCCCCTTGCTTCACTCCTAGTCCTTAGTCTCTTCAACCTTTGAAGAGGAATTTCCTCTTCAGACTCAGTTCTTTCAGGGGATGACCCTGTCTCCATATTTTCAATTTCAACAGTGAAGTCATCTATCACCTTCTTAGAGACTTCAATTTCGGGCTGTGCTGATTCAGACACAACAGCAGACTGTGCTGTTGGCTCAGCAGACTGACTAGTCTGACCTTCCTTCTTGCTCTTCTTAGAAGGGGTCTTCTTGGACTGTTTGGAGGCTTTTCTCTTTGGTTTTTCCACCAGTTGCCTCACAGGTTCGTAGAGTTTGAACTCTTTGCTTCCATGGGTTTGCTTTCCTCCACCCATAGGGCATTGTAGAGATGCAAACAAATTACTCAGCAGAATGGCATGAGAGTGCCTTTTATCACTTAGCAGCTCATACACATGAGCAGCCCAGTTCACTTTCATCCCATAGTAAATGCAAATCATGGTGTAGAGCCTTCTTCTGGGTAAACCATCCAGAGAACCCGTAGCACAATCCAGAACCTTTGCTATGATATCAGCAAATCTTTGGTATTCATCCTTCAGCTGGGTCTTCATCAAAGTCCCAGTCATCTTCTCTCCCTTCTTAGCACAAATTTCCCAAAATTCCTCTTCTTTTTCTGACCCTAACGAGGTCACATCTCCTCCCTTGTCTGTCAACTTATAAACTTCATTAAGAACAGCAGCAGATACAGCGATTTTCTTACCACCAATGACAGCAGTCATAACAGTGTCATCATCGTTGAATTTTCTGGTCATGTAGAAATGGTAGACATCCTCTAAGTAGACTCTTTCTTCGTGAGCCTCCAAAACAGGAACCAATGATGCTTCTTTGATCTTTACCAGTAGAGAGCGCATCAAATCGGTGCCAGAGAAATGAAATTTGCTGTAGTTGAAGTATCTTCCCTCAACAATCTTGTCCATTTTCAGAGATTAGAGAGTAGATTCTGCAAAAGAACAGTGAACTTTCGAAGCAGTAGGGTTTGAGAGTTAGAGAGTTTGAGAGTTTTTGAGTGCGTAAGATGACTATTCTGTTCAGATCGGATTTTATAGGTTTCCTTTTGATTTGGTTTTCGTGATTCATCTAAACCGTTGATCTAATCTGACAGTTTTTAATCGTGCGGATGAGAGTCGCGGATTTCAATTTTATTATTTTAATGTCAGATGGGCGGGAAACTCTATCGACACTAATCTGTTTACTTATAAAAGCGCGTTTTTAAAGTGCGATTTATGACCATGCTTATATAAGATTTCAGATGAGTAGAGTTTAACTTATCTGACAGACGAGTGATCTGTTATCTGATATTACTAGAGAATGCCAATAGCTAGTAATCTTCCTCTGCTGTTTGTCAATCCAGCAAGATAAAATAATCTTCAATCTTCAAGAATTAAGAACACATCTTCATGATAACATAACTTCAACTAACTGTCATTAACAGATTTCATCTTTAGAACAGAAGTACCGCTAGTCTTACACGTTCCCCCTGTCTTTAAGAATTCATAAGTTAACTAGTCTGTTGAGAGTTAATTCTTGAATGAAATAACTGATGACTAAGCTGTTGAACTCCAGTCTTCTGATGAGTTCCCCCTCAGCTTATGCATCCAGGTTAAGTAATCCTAACTCAGCTCTTAGAGTTGAGAACCTTGCTTCACTTAGAGGTTTGGTGAAGATATCAGCAATCTGATTATCAGTATGAACATACTCAATCAAAACATTGCCTTTTTCAACATGATCTCTAATGAAATGATGTTTAATCTCAATATGTTTAGTCCTTGAATGACTTGTAGTGTTCTGAGTAAGTGAGATTGCACTTGTATTGTCACAGTAGATTGGAATTCCACTGATCTTGATGTTGTAGTCTTCTAGTTGATGCTTCAACCAAAGTATCTGTGCACAACAAGCTCCAGCAGCTATATATTCAGCTTCAGCAGTAGATATAGAAACTGAGGTTTGCTTCTTACTCATCCATGAGATCAGACGACTGCCTAAGAACTGACAGGCACCTGTTGTGCTCTTTCTGTCAATCTTGCAGCCAGCAAGGTCTGAATCTGAATAGCCAACTAGTTCAAATCCAGATTCTCTAGGATACCACAATCCCAATTCTTGAGTGCCTTTAACATACTTCAATATCCTCTTGGCAGCTAAGAGATGAGATTCTTTGGGGTTTGATTGAAATCTTGCACAGACTCCAACTGAGTACATTATGTCAGGTCTGCTTGCTGTTAGATACAACAATGAACCAATAATGCCTCTATATTTGGTTATGTCCACTGATTTGCCATCTTCATCTTTATCCAAACGAAGACTTGTAGACATAGGAATGGTAGCTGTTGAGCTAGTTTCCATACCAAATTTCTTGAACAGATCTCTTGTGTATTTTGCTTGGCTGATGAATATTCCATCAGGCAACTGTCTAACTTGCAATCCAAGAAAATAGTTAAGTTCACCCATCATGCTCATTTCAAACTTATTCTGCATCAGCTTGGAGAACTTATCACACATCTGTTGGTTAGTTGAACCAAAAATAATATCGTCCACATATATTTGCACAAGTAATATATGATTTTCCCATTCAATTGTGAACAAGGTTTTATCTACCTTACCTTTACGAAATTCTTTAATTAAAAGAAAATCAGATAGGGTATCATACCATGCTCTTGGAGCCTGTTTCAGTCCATAAAGAGCTTTCTTTAGACGATATACTTTGTCCTCTTCTTGATAGACTTCAAATCCAGGAGGTTGTTCAACATACACTTCTTCTTGCAATTCTCCATTGAGAAAAGCAGACTTCACATCCATCTGATAGACAGTGAAGTTCTTGTAAGCAGCATAGGCTAGAAACAGTCTGATTGCTTCAAGTCTTGCTACTGGTGCAAAAGTTTCATCAAAGTCAATTCCTTCTTCTTGACAATAAACCTTGGCCACTAGTCTTGCTTTGTTTCTGGTGACAACACCATCTTCATTCATTTTATTTCTGAATACCCACTTAGTGCCAATTACTCTTTGATGACTTGGTCTAGGAACTAAGTACCAGACTTCATTCCTTTCAAATTGATTCAACTCTTCTTGCATAGCTTCTATCCAGAAGGAGTCATTGAGAGCTTCTTCAATTTGTTTAGGCTCTAATTGAGATAGGAATGTGACAAACATAGCATCTTGTGCAGCTGCTCTTCTTGTCTTCACTCTATCTAAAGGATCACCAATGACTAACTCAGGGGGGTGATTCTTGAGCCATCTGAGATCAGGTTGCAAATCGGGATGTTGTCCTCTGTCTTGATCTTGCAACACTACTGTTGGAGTTCCAGTGGTAGTCTGTTGAACATTTGCCGTCTGTTGAACAGTCTCTGGTCTGTCAGCTGTTTGCAACTCGTCTGTTAGACAATCAGCACTGTGATTATGAACAGCACTTGAGTTAGCAGCTGAACTTAGATTAGGTAGTATGATGGGAACATATTCTTCATTTCTTCCAACGTCTAACTTCTGTAAATCAGCAGACAGATCTTGATTTACACTTTGATTCTTTTCAGAAGATTGACTTGGCTCATCAAATACTACATGGATAGATTCTTCTATTAGTAATGTCCTTTTGTTAAAAACTCTATAAGCCTTACTAACAGATGAGTATCCTACAAAGATAGCTTCATCAGCCTTTTCTGCAAATGCAGTAAGGTGATTTTTCCCATTATTCAATACAAAACATTTACAACCAAAAATCTTAAAGTAATGAATGTTTGGCTTTCTGTTGTTCCAAACTTCATATGGAGTCTTGTTCTGATTTTTGTTGATCATACATCTGTTCTGGGTAAAGCATGCTGTGTTTGTTGCTTCTGCCCAAAATCTTTGAGGCAGTTTAGCTTCAGCTATCATGGTTCTGACAGCTTCTTTTAGTGTTCTGTTTCTCCTTTCAGCAACACCATTCTGTTGAGGGGTTCTTGCAGCAGAATACTCATGATGTATTCCTTTGATATTACAGTATTCTTCAACAGTAGAGTTTGTAAACTCTGTCCCTCTATCTGATCTGATCTTCAATATTTTGATACTCTTTTCATTCTGGATCAGTTCCATCAGATTGGTAAGATGTTCCTTGGTTTCACTTTTCTTCTTCATGAAAATCACCCAAGTATATCTTGAATAGTCATCCACAACAGCTAGGCAGTATTTCTTTCCACCATTGCTGACTGGATCAATGGGTCCAAATAAGTCCATATGCAACAGCTCCAATATTCTTCCAGAAGATTGGTGCTTCTTTTCTTTGAATGATGACTTGATTTGTTTACCCTTCTGACATGCATCACAGAGCTTGTCTTTGCTCATGACTGCTTTTGGAATCCCTTCTACCAAATCATTCTTGATTAATCTGTTTATGGTCTTGAAGTTTAAATGATTCATCCTCTTGTGCCATAGCCAACTGACTTCACTTGGTGCAGATGCCACCAAACAAACACTTGAATTCTTGTCAACAGAATTCCAGTCAACTATGTAGATATTTCCTTGTCGTCTTCCAGATAAAATTACCTTCTTTGTACCAATCTGTTCAACGTAGCACTTATCTGTTGAGAAGATGACTGAATATCCCTTGTCACAAAATTGACTTATGCTCAGCAGATTATATTTTAGGCCTTTAACATAGGAGACGTCAGATATCTCTATGTTTCCCTTGATTAATCTTCCTTTAGCTTTAATCTTGCCTTCTTTGCTGTCTCCAAAAGTGACTTTTGGACCATCCACAGCAACTGCATCAGTCAACTCATGTATGTTTCCACACATGTGCCTTGAACATCCACTGTCCAAGTACCAAATCTTCTCTACTTTACTCCTACTCCTAATCCTAACCTACAAAACAAAAATAAAATTGTTTTAGGTACCCTTATTGAGAGGGTCCTGAAGGATTAGTTCCACCCTTGACAACCCAAGATGTTGAAGTCTTAGGCTTCTTAGGTTTCTGAGTTTTAGGAGCATGAACAGTTTCATTTTTATCATAGTTATCAGATAAGTCATGTTGATGATCAGTATGATATGAATAATGTTCATAAGCAGGGTAAGGTGCATGATATGCAGGATATGCATGCATTGGATGAGCAGGGTAAGGTGCATAGTAATTAGGAAACTGAGGTGCATGATACATAGGATGATATGCAGCAGGATGCACATAATATGACTCATTTCCATACCAAGCATTTTGATTTTTCTTATTCTTATGCTTCTTTGGTTTACTAGGTGCTTGCTCAACTTGTTTAGACTTAGCTTTACCAACAGACTGGTTCAATTTAGCTTTATCAGCAGACTTCTTAGGACTCTGCTGTTTGGTCTTACTAGTCTGATTTCCTACACTAGGCTCTTTGCTCTTTTTAGCCTTAGGAGATTTCTTCTCCTTTACCACTTTCTCAGATGAGGTAGGTTTAGAAGTTTGAACATACAGAATGACCTTACTATTGTCAGTAGAAATAAATTTTTCAGTATGATTCAATTCTAGCTTATCCTTTACTAAAGGTGTCTCCTGTTTCTTAGATGTATGCATGGATGCAACAGTAGACTTATCATGAGACTCAATAATTTTCTCAAGTTCCATGATTTTTCCTTTATAAACCTCACACTCAGCTTTCAGAGATTCATGTTCTTGCTCAAGCTGTTTATATTCAGCTGATTCCCTTGGCTTTTCAGCTAAGAGTTTCAGTGAACTATTTTGCTCTTTTAGCAGGATCATCTCTTCCTTAAGCTTTTTATATGCTTCAGCAATACCAGTATTGTTAAGCATCATTTGTTCAAATGAATTAAATAATTCATCATTAAGAGGAGTTACCTCATCCTCAGAGTCATCAGATTCCTTTGCCATAAGACATAGGAGAGCAGGTTTTTCTTCATCAGAAGATTCTTCATCAGACGAGTCTGAGTCTGAATCAGATGAGTAGACAGCAGCTGGCTTTTCTGCTTCTGCCATCATTGCTTTCCCTTTCTGATACTTTCTTTCTTTTCTTATTTTCTTCTCCTCTTCAGTGTACTTCTCTGCTTTTGGATATGGGCAGTCTCTTATGAAGTGTCCCAATTTCCTGCAGTTGTAACACATCAGTTTTGATTTATAATCCTCTTTATCTTGAGAAGAAAAGTTAGGTTTAGAAGTAGAAGCAGCATGATTGTATTTGTTTTTCATCTTTCTCTTATAGAACTTCTTGAAGTTGTTCATCAATAATGCTACATCTCCAGCAGTGTACTCCTTTTTGTTGAGTAGAGTGGCTTCATCAGATGAGTCCACTTCTTTGCTTTTCTGTGCTGGTCTTCTGGTGTTTTCAGCAACAAGTGCAGCTGTGGGTCCTGAAGTTGAGGTTTCTTCAATTCCCATCCTTGGCAGTTTATACTCATAAGCCTTGAGTACGGAGAACAGCTCTGTTAGAGAAATCTTGCCCAGATCTCTTGATTCTTCCATTGCTGTCACCTTCATGTTGAACTTGGAAGGTAGAGCCTTCAGTACTTTGACAGTAATTTCTTTGTCAGTGAAAGTCTTTCCCAGCTTCAAAACTTCGTTCAGAGTTCTGGTGAATCTGGTATCCATCTGATCAATGGTTTCTCCAGACTTCATCTTGAAGTTGTCCAGCTTTTCCAATGCAACACTGAGCTGATGCTCTTTAATGGCATCATTGCCTTCACTCATGTCACGAACCTTATCCCACATCTCCTTTGCAGTTTTGCAATGCTTGACTTTGTCAAACCGATCATTATCCAGGGCTTTGGTCATGATGAATCTCCCAACTTTATCAAGATTGTAAAGCTTTATCTCTTCTGGAGTCATCTCATGAAGGTCTTTCTCCACAACCGTATCTACTTCATTTATCTTTATGGTCTTTGTGAATCTGAATGGACCTTTAATGATACATGTGTGCATGTTGTCATTATAGGCAGCAAGGAAAATCTCCATTCTGATTTTCCAGTCCTCAAAGGACATACCAGCAATGTGGGGAACATGGCTGATACAATCCATTTTTCAAAAAGTTTTTATTTTTCAAAAAGATGCTCTTTTGAAAAGTTTTGAAAACCTTTGAAAAAAAACACTCGGATCAAGCTCGTTGATCAGGCAGCTGATTCTAATGAACCACCTGCTCTGATACCACTTGTTGGTCCCAAGTGGTCAGATGAGGTCTAGAGGGGGGGGTGAATAGACCTCTGAAAATTTTTGAACTTAAAAACTTTTCAGTCTTCTGTCAGCAGACTAAGCTGATGAAGAACAGTAAGCAGACTAGTCTGATCGTGAACGAATCTTGAACAGACGACTGACCACTCTTCTTACAATGACTTAGCTGTTTTTCAGCAAAAACAGTTTTCCAAGAGTATACTTGCAGCGGATTGTTTAAAAGTGTTTTTCACAAGTAAACTAAGTTCTAAAAAGATTTTATCCCCAGTTTAAAACTCCTTATAAAATCTTTTTGATTGATTCAAAGTGTTTAAAATGCAAACTTTAAAATATGCAAGAAAACTTTAAATGCAAGATAACACAAAGAATTTTTATAGTGGTTATATGGATAAAAATCCTTTAGTCCACTCTTCCAGATCACACAGATTCTGGGTTATACTATAATCACTCAGATTACAATATTTCTCCACTTACACCTAAACAACTAATGAGAAGGCTGTAAGCTCACAATAGGAATTCACAAAGAAAACCTATCCTCTAAAGTAGAATCACTCACACAGATGGATTCTCACTTCGCACAACACTTAGCTATCACAAAATCACTCAGATAATGTTTTTCTGATTTCTTCAACTGGGTTTCTGTCAACAGATGACTTCCACCAGACGAGTGAGCTGTTCGAGCTTTTGAGACTTAGAGAAATTCTGCTTCAAAATTTCGATCTCTGATTGTTGTTGTGTGTTTTGCTCGATTTGAAATTCAGCTCTATTTATACATGGAGATGAAATTATGACCGTTGAAGGCAAGTCACAAATCAAATCCATCCTTCAGCTCTTTTTGAAACGGCTCCCTGCAGCATTTCGTACTGTGTACAGTACCTTTCTGTCCATCGCATTTAATGCACTCTGCTGATCCGAGGATATCTTCAATCATTTGCCATTACTACCCTTATCTTACAGCATTTATTACATCAAGTGCATTTATTACCGTTGGACTAATCTCTTGACCTCTTCTACTCTGCTGATCAAAACGACTCTGCTGATAGATACTCTGCTGATCAAATACTGAACTCATCTGATTTGACTCGGCTGATGATCTACCCTTCTGTTCGCTGTTTCAGCAAGAGATCACTAGTCTTCTGAGCTTTGAACTTTGAACTCTTCTGATGTCTTCTTTTACTTGTTCAAAATTCTTCTAAGGGAACTAAGCTTTCCATACTTAGCTGATTAAGATGTTTTGGAAATCATCAAAACCTTCCCTTAATTACTTGTCTTCTTTCATCTTCATCTTCATCCAACATAGCACAAAGTTTTTCTACTTCTGAATCAATTGATTGTGTGGCTAAATACATGGGATGAATTTTCGAAAAAAGCATTTGACTTGTTTCCCTAATCTCTTAGCAACTTACTAAGTCTTTTATTTCTTTATACTTCAAATTAAGCACTTCCCACCACTTCATTAGCAAATTTAAATTTACATCTTAGTTTGTGTTATTCCCCTAGAGAACAACTCTAATGCGTCTTCGAAATGCCATGTATATAAACACAAAGCAAGTATGTTATCCGATCACTAAGCATTTGTACTAAAACTACCCCAAATGCTAGGTACCCGAAATTCTCGGGACCTTGGTTGATCTATCAGGTTTCGGGATTGGAATTTGAGAATCCGAAACCCGATATCCCATCCCGAAACACCGGTATTCGCGAAAACCCGATCAACCAATTGTTGTTAAATAATAATGAGTTAATCACTAGGTAATTAACTTGGGTGCAAGAGAGTGCTTGATATCATGAATTTATACATATAAAAAATCTTTGCAATAAAATTATGCATAGTAATTTTTTTTGGGTATTAATGTCTTGACGTAATCCTTTTCGAGACGCGTCAGACACATTAAATGAGAATTTTTCACAATAAGGATTCGAACTTGAGTTCTTTACATTGTGGTGGCTAGTCCATTCCACATTTTTTTCGACAAGTTCTAATGAATTAAATCTATGAGAAGGTGTGATATGACAAAGCCGTAACTCACACTCATCATGTTTCTAACTTTTTATTTCTGATAAGTTGGTGAAAACTTTGTGGAAAGTCATAATATACATGCAATAGATAGTTTCAATTTTTAAACGGTACAAGTTTCAGTTCATGAAATGTAATAAACAGTTCCAGTTCACGAAACGCAATAGATAGTTTTAGTTTCGAGCCATTGAAGGAACATAAAATTTGGCCTTGTAACGAAGAAATTATGACAAAATTAAGACTATGTTCAAATACTCCTTGTCCGAGCACATCACGTGCAATTTTAATGACTTGACTGCTACATAGCCGCTCCTGTCCAAAGAATCGATGGTCAAAGTAAATGTGTGAAATAACCTTTAATTTTGGTATTAAATGTATATTTTTCGAAGGTTTGGTACCAAATGTGTAAAGCAAGTAAAAGTCTGGTATCAAAAATAAAATTTTACCTCCTACACGTGCAGAATCTATGCCACTTAACGGATACGTGCCGCGCATGTGAGAAATTCTGTTAAAAAATTGACGGTCAAATGAAATGTGTCAAAAGACCTAAATCATAATATCAAATGTGTTTTTTTCATAAAACTTGGTATTAAATATATAATCTGAACAAAAACTAGTATTAAAAGTGTTTTCCCTAAAAATATAACCCAGTGGTTTAGCCAGAGTGAATGCGTTCACACGGAGACAGAGAACAAAACATTGTTTCTCGTAGGGGTGGGCGTTTGGGTCGGGTATTTTGGGACCCGTCCCGACCCGTTTGGGTATTTCCCGTTTGGGACAAAAAAATGGGTATTTTGACATTCGGGTTCGGGTACCCGAACCCGAAATATATTTTCGGGTAGGGTATTGGGTATTAATTTCACACCCGAATGGGTATTCGGGTACCCGTTCGGGTATTTAAAAAAAATTTTGGCCCAATTAAATAATTGACAACCCAAAATATGCCCAATATTTATTTTAACAAAATATGCCCAATATTTTTTTAAACAATTAGTTCGAGTTTGATTTGATTGTAATTTATTGAATACTTGAATTTTGAAGTCTTGAGATATTTGTATTGTTTTGTTTTGAAGTTATTGTGTACGATTAATGTTTGAATTCATTTATTTACAATTTTACGTATATATATGTTGAAAAAAAAAATCTTGAAAAAAAATAGTATAAAATTTCGGGTACCCAATACCCAATACCCGAAATACCCGAAAATTTCGGGTACCCGCCAAATCGGGTAGGGTTTCGGGTATGAAAATTCACTACCCGCCAAGTCGGGTACCCGACCCGAAATACCCAATACCCGAAATACCCTACCCGCGCCCACCCCTAGGCCCACTTTCTCGGCCCAAAACAATATAAAGAGAAAAATTAATTATACTTTGCCAATCCAAACTACAACTAGTGAGCATATGTGTTCTAAGACCCCTAACACACCTAGTTATGTTGTACATCAAACTTAAAGGCCAAAGAAAATTTAAAAACCAAAATAATGACATTTAGGCGTTTTATTTAATGTTACAAGATATTGAATATTGAAATATTCAATTCATTTGAAATTTGAAATTTAAAAATTCATCAATTAATATAATAGTTCCAAAGAAATTTAAAAATTTGAAAAATTATTTGAAATTACTTTTAAAATTGCTCGAGGGTTAGAATATTGACACTGAGATTGCAACATGCAAATTCTACGTTTCGACATAAAGCCACACTATATTCTTTAAGATAAGGATCTCAACCCGAAATATCATATTTTGGTTTTGCTAAATTATGTCCCAATGGATCAAGTAAAGTGTCAATGTTAGTGGCAAGCTAGAGGGACGATAGGATACATTGCTTCGGATGTATTTTACATGATATTTGGACAAGTTTCTCACAAATCTGACATATATAGCTATGGTATGATGGTGTTAGAAATGGTTGGCAAATTAAAAGAAACAACGACCATCTAGAAGTTGATTGTTTGAGTGAGATATATTTTCCGAATTAGGTATAAAAGGAGCTTGAAACAAGTGTCGGAAATGGTGGTCTTGACGTGATTTTGAATGACGATGAATGTCGATATGTGCAACAAAAATTGGTAATTGTTGGCTTGTGGTGCATACAGACTAATCCGATGGCTCAACCAATATCAATCAATTAGGTGTTGGAAATGTTGGAAGGAAAACTTGAATTCTTAGAACCCCCACCTAAACCTTAGTATAGCAATTCAAATTAATATTTAGAGTCTAGCCGGCCCTAGTTTTAATAGGATTGCCAATGGGAAAATTGTTTTTTTGGTACCATAGGATAGGTTAACTTGCATATTTGGTATCATTGGATATGAAAATGCATAGGATAGCTTTTCGTTGTAATTTTGGTATCAAATCCAATTTGTGTACAATTTTAATGGCAATTTATCCCTTATGAAATGTTTAATGTTCAATTTACCCCTTTATAATTTGGGAAAAAATTAATTTATCCCCTTCAGCCAGAGAGTGTAACTCACTCGCCGATATTGAGAGTAGACATGCAAATTATTTTATAACATAGGGGGGTAAATTGTCACATTTATCATAACAAAGGGGATAAAATGCCACATTATCGTAACAAAAGTGGATAAAGTGCCGCCTCTAAAAATATCAGGGAGACGATGTGATACTTGAACAAAATTTCAAGACGTAAAATGCTCTTTTTTAAGCCATGAGAGGGTAAATTGAACATTATGCATTTTATAGGGGTTAAATTATCATTAATTTTGGGAAAAAAATATGGTTTGGTACCAAAGTTGCAATGAAAACCTATCTTATGGTATCAAATTTGTATTTTTGTATCTAATGGTACCAAAATTGCAAGTTGGTCTATCCTATGGTACCAAAAAACAATTTTCCCGTTTGTCAATTATTCAGTTGGGCCTGCCTTAGAAATGCACTATATTCAATTATGTTGGACGGAATTTTCTTGTACTTTAACTCTGCATAGAATTTCCTTACTCCGTTACTTATCTAACCCCATTGAAATTATGTTAATGTACTTAAATTACCCCTACATTTTGTGCTAAAATTTTAAAGTACTAGGGGATTATGTGCAAAATTAAAAGGTAACATGGGATTTTGTGCACCCCCTATAAAAAACTAGAGCTGGTGGACAAACATGGTATTCGCTAAGTAGAATTTATAAAAGTACAAGAAGATTTGATGTAGTAGAAATTTTATGGGACTATTTTGTGTAGATTTCTCATAATGCAAGAGAGTATTGCACATTTTTCCCTAGATAGTGTGATAAATAAAGGAAAGAGATAATTGCACTTGTGGTATCAAACTATATACCGGTTTTTACTTGTGGTACCATAAAAATTGAGGCCGACACATTTGGCACCACAATTTAAGAAATCAATCACTTTTGATACCACAGTTAAAATGGACGTTAACTGATGATATGACAATTAAGTTTTATTGCAAAATTAATATCATTACTTATATTGACTGACGATTATACTACTAACTTTTCAAGTTTTCAAAATAACACCACATTTTCAAATTTATTGATAATTTTAATCCACATTGTTGCCCAATTTCAAAATAAATATAATTTTTTTTATTTATAAAAAAGCCCATCCCCACCCCCAAACCATCCTCCCCGTAACCACCCAACCCCCCCTCCCCCCACCCAAATTGCAGGCCGTTGGCCTGAGAGTGGTTGGGGGGACGGGGTTGGGGTAGGGATGGTTTTTTTAAATTATTATTTTATTAATAATATATAACTTTATCTTTTATAAATATTAATATTATTATATAGATTTAGATTTGATAATATTTTGTCGAATTTATGTTAAAGGTATTATTTGGTCTGTTAATATTATTTATTAAATTAAATTAAAGAAATATATAATTATAACAATTGATAATCGATATATAATTTAGTATCACAAACCGAAAATCAAATCTATTTATAGTGAAGAAAGAGGAAAAAAACCAAACAACTTGAATATCGTCTTAATTCCCACTGACTTTGTCAAGTCTATGCAACCATAGAATTTTCATAATCAAAATCAAATGCCTCGTATGCTTATTTTAGAAATGATCTTGCAGTTATAGCTATTATCATTCGCAATTCAAATGGACCCAAAATTTTGGGTCGACATTCGCAATTCAAATGAACCCAAAATTTTGAGGTTGAGGTTCCTCAAGGTCATTTTTTGAGGAATCGTTTCATCCAATAAAATTCTGACACATGCTTATATGTACAATGCCTCAAATTTAGAATACTTAATTTAAAAAGATTTTTTTTTTTAATGGAGAAATTGCTTTAATTTTTGGTACCATTAGATAAAAAAATGCGCATTTGATACCATAGATTAGGTTTTTATTACAATTTTGATTCCAAACCTAATTTTTCTATAAGTTTTATGGAACTTTACCTCTTATGAAATACATAATATTCAATTTAAAGTTATCCGAAAAAATTCCTCTTTATATGGACCCAATATCGTTGTTGAACCAATTAAAATTTCATATTATTCTCCATGTTTTGGTGCACCCGATCCAATTGAAATAACATATTTTCCACAATCCAAATGCCCCAAATAACAATATTGATGATATGAGATTAAATATTCTCCGTAGATCAACCCTCTAACCATAATCCATTTAATACACTAATGAGCCATAAAATGAACTTTTTTGTTCTTTTACAGTGTTTTTGCTAGGATTAATAAATTAACCCCCGTATTACTTATATATTTATTTATTTATTGCACTAAGTAGGAAAAGGACAGCAACCCGTTTCCAATTTACATTTCAAACTAGTAATCAACATTTTTCAAGAGTTTCAACAACCTCAATTAGATTGTAATTGTTGGGGCCCTTAATCAATATATCTATCGTTTTCCTGAATTAAAAAAAAATATCATAATCAATTGATGTAAAATTAAATTTTACTAAATTCAATATGCTAGAAATGCTTTTCCCGAAAACTCATCCCATGTACACAATGAAAATTCATTCCAAATTTTCATATCCCAAAATCAAGGGCTATATATTGATTCGGAAAAACTGTGTGATGCTCTAATGGGAGAAGATGAGCCAGGCCTAGGTGGGACTTCCAAAGACTCAACTCTTCCTTCTAACATTTCAACCACCCTGTCGATCGACGGTCGATCCCTCAGATTCGTTTGTATGCACCACAACCCGACAATCGCCAATTTTCTCTTCACATATTGGTATTCATCTTCATTCAAAATCCCATCAACGCCACCATTTTCAACATTTGCTTCCAGCTCCTTGTAAATATAATTCGGAAAATAAATCTCACTCGAGCGTTCAACTACCGATTCATTGTTCTTCTTTTTCTTCCCAACCATTTCCAAAACCATCATTCCGTAGCTATAAACATCTGATTTGTGTGAAACTTGTCCAAATGTCCTATTAAATATTTCCGGAGCAATGTATCCTATTGTACCTCTCGCCACCAGCATAGACACTTTACTTGACCGATTGGGGCACAATTTAGCAAGCCCAAAATCCGCTATTTTTGGGTTCATATCCTTATCTAAAAGAATATTGTGAGGCTTTATGTCAAAATGCAAAATTTGCATGTTGCAACCTCGGTGTAAATATTCTAACCCTCGTGCAATTCCAATAACTTTTCAAATCCCAATCGATCTTCTTCTAAGTTATTAGATATGTACTTCTCTAAAGAGCCATTAGTAAGGCTGTAATCGAGCCTAGTAGTATCGAACGACACACTGTTCAAGCATGGTTTGATTTTTATCGAGCTTGAAATTTTGTGTTTGAGCTTGGTTTGATTTTCAATCGAGCCGAGCTCAAACGAGCTTTTATCGAATGAGCTCGAGCCGAGTATCGAGTAGCTTGATATTTTACATGTATTTTTTCAATTTTTAGCTTATCGAGTCGAGCTCGAGCCAAGCTTCAAAAGTTATCGAACGAAAAAAAATGTTCAAGCTTGTTTGATTATTGTGACGAACCGAGCTCAAACGAGCTTTTATCGAACGAGCTAGCTCGAGTCGAGTATCGAGTAGCTTGGTTTGATTTTCAGCCCTAGTAGACATGAACTCGTAAATGAGAGCTCTTTTTAAACCATCAAAATCAAAACAATATCCTAGAAGAGAGACGATGTTTAACATGAGAAGTTCTACTAATACTAGCAACTTCATTCAAGAAGTCTTCTCCATTTCCTTTCGATTCGTTCAATATTTTGACGGCCACAAAACGACCATCATCTAACTTTCCTCTATACACACTTCCATATCCTCCTTTACCTAAAGTGTCCTTGAACGAGTTAGTTATCTTCTTTAGCTTTCTATATTTGTATCTTCTTGGACCAAGATTTTCATTATTTTTCAAGAAGAGTTCAATATCGATTTGATTTTGAGTTTTGTCTCTTTTCATCCTTCTGATAACAATGAATAAGATTAATAAGGAAGTGAACATCAGGGAAGCAACCAAAACTGGAGGAAGAAATTAAGGATCGTTGAGAAAAAACATCAACAAATCATCAACAAAGATTCCAATTAAAAAATATTGAAAATTTTACCTAGTATTAAAATTAGTTTTGATCTACTTCCATCTGTAACTATAATCATCAACAAAAGATAAGGTCAAACACAAATTTAATAGAGTACAAGTAAAAGATAAAAAGGAATTTGTATAATCTTAATGCATGCACACCAGTACGTAGCTGTAGACACAAGAATTAGCCAACATGCACTACAACAAATTTTATCTATTGCTATCCCTAAATTGGGACACTTAAAACCAAGGGCCTCATTTTACTTAAATTGAAACGCTTCAAATTAAAAGCCCACCCCATAAAAAAAAATGTATACAAAAAAGGCAAAATAACTGACGGTAACTTATACATTATTGCCCGCTACTTTTTTCATCCATTACCTTTTTGCCTCCAAAGCCCTAAAATTCTAATTCACCCATGGTCGACCAACAATGGAGATAGAAATTAGCTCTCTTTAATTGCAAAAAACACAACCATTCACTCGCTACTTCTCTCTCTCCGCGTCTCATAGATCTCTGGTAAGTTGAAACTACATTTTCTTTCCATATTTAAAGCTCCTTCTCAATTGTTGAATGCTCCCTGTTTTTTGTGTCTAATTATTAATCCTTTTGAGTAGTTTTACACAAAAATTCGGGTTTAGTTTGTTTTTTTTGAATAATGAATAATGAATTTTGTTTTGTTAATTTAGGGCTTCAAGTGCGTTTCGAAAATACAAAGGCAGAAGTGTAGAGTGGGCGTTCTTCCTCTACTGGAGTTCTACGATTTTTGTAAGCTATTTAATTAATTATTTCACTATCACATGGCTCTGCACTACTTGGAGCATTTATAATATACTTTTTCCCGTCTTCATATATAAACTTAAGTGGTGGAATCATTTTGTTATATTTTATTTGACAAATTGCAAGTTGGGTAAATGAATTAATGTCTACAAAATTGAAAAATGACCACACATATGTCCACTTCTGTTACAGTTAGAATATTGTTGACTAATGAACATATACTAATTAACTAGTTGTTAGAATAGTTGCTTTTGAGATAGGGATCTCTTCATAACAAATATGTGTGGGCAATAAGTCAGACCTCTTGATTCATTGCTGTAGAGAACCAGTTTGCTCTCACTTTTACATATAGTTGTACTTCTCTTATTTGCATCATTCCCTCACCAGAAATCCCCAATTAAAATGTCTAATTTACTGCAAAGACTTAGGGATCATAAGAAAAGAGGACATTTGTGAATTCACAAATTCTTTTGTGAGTCTAAACTTCATGTGCAGCTTGAGAGATGACTTAGCTTTCTAAAAGCCAGATTTTCAACTTGACTAGGTAAAATATTGACAAATAACTCTATGTTTACATTACATTAAGGCTAAAATCTGGCCAAATATTAAATTTTCTCTCCACTGGAAATCCTAATTAACTACAGTTACTTGATTTATGTACCAGTATAGTTTGAAAGCTCCAAAAACAAAACTTAATCCTTGAAACCAGAACAAACCAATTCAAACAAACCTTGTAAAGTTGTAATTCTCGGCCACTCACTAAGGTTTCTTTAATTCAAGCATATAACTCCATGTTTACTTAATTTGTTTGCAAAAGTTTATGAATAAATGATTCTTAGTTTTAAGTTTCGAAGGTTATTAATTGGTATTTTGTTTCGATGCTTCAACTTCTACTATACAAAAAGAACAAGGTAAAAGCAACAAAACCTTTTGCAAACAAGTCCATAATCCCATTAGTTAGCAGAAAACTGAACTAACTAACTAGGTAACAGAACAACATTGCATCGAAAAACTGTTTTATTTTGTGCTCTATATATTGATCTATAACCCCCTGTACAGTATCTACAGCAAAAAGGTGACTAACTACTTCAACCATTAACACTGCTAGTACATTATTTAAAACTCGAATCTATTCATTTTCTTTTTTGGGTTATTTTTCATAAACAGACGATATTTTTTTTTTGTTTTTTTAATATTTTTGTCCATTTTTTTATATTCTTTCAAGTATAAATGAATGGAGTAGAATTGTTAAACTTAATTTGATTTTCTTATCTGTCACATAGCAATAAGTTATTTTGCCTTACTAATTACTTTTATTTCTTTAACTCAGGATCAGGTGATATTTTAGTGAATCCAAGCTTAAGATATTTCTGAAGCATTAATTTCAGGTAATTCTTTACGTGTTCACTTATGGATAAAAGCTGGATGAATTTACCAAGAACACATTATTTATACAAGAATGGTGTCAATTTATTCCTTGATTTTGCATTTGGTCATGCAAGTATTGATGGAATGATATTATGTCCTTGTAAAAATTGCGGTAATGGATTGAGGGTGTCAAGACAAGATGCATATGAGCATTTAATATGTGATGGATTCATTAGAGGTTATATTAAATGGACAGCACATGGTGAATCTTCACTTAACACTACACTTAACTCTAATAATCAAAGAGTTCCAAATGCAAACGACGATATGGAAGGGTTATTACGTGATGCTTTTGGAATGCCAGATCTTGATAATGAAATAGAAGATGATGCCACAATGGAAAACTCAAGTGAAAATACTAAATCATTTTGTAAATTGATAGATGATTCACAACAACCTTTGTTGCCAGGATGTGAAAAATACACAAAACTCTCATTTCTTGTTCACTTACTTAATATCAAGTGTCTGGGTAGCATGAGTGATAGGACATTTACAAGGATACTTGACTTGTTGAGGGATGCATTCCCTAGTGGTGTGCAATTACCTAAATCATATTACGATACTAAAAAATTCATCAAGGAAATGGGTTTTAGTTATGAGAAATATGATGCTTGTAAAAATGATTGCATGCTATATTGGGGCCTGAACAAAGACAAGGAGCAATGTGATATTTGTAAAACACCTAGGTGGATAACACCGGTAACCGAAGCTTCACATGAAATTGATAACTCGTGTAACAATAATGCACATGAAAATAGAAAGAAAGAACACAAATTGATACCAATGTCTCAGAACCTAATGTCAATTTACTCCTCTGTGATTTGAAAAATATCACTTTACTCCTCTATGAAAATTTTAAAGAAGCAATTTACCTCCGTCTGACGGACAATGCAACAACAGACTTGTCGAAATTGAGAGTAGACATGAAAAATGTTGCATAAAAAGATAAAAGTACCTTGGGAATGTGAAGTACGACATTTATAAGTTCATTGGGTTAAAGTATATAAGAGGGGTAGTTTTGTTGATTTGTATTTTTAACAAGTTTAAAAATGTCAGATACAGTGTTAAATATCAAGCTACTCAACTCAATACTCGATTCGAGCTCGTTCGATAAAAGCTCGTCTGAGCTCGACTCGTTTAACAATAAAACCAAGCTCAAGCACTGAATTTCAAGTTCGATAAAAATATACACGTAAAATATTAAGCTACTTATTAGAATTCACCACATGGATTGGGCTAAGTCTACTTACTTGGCTTGGGCCTAACTCAACCTCAAAAGCTAGCTTGTAAGGTGATGATTGCCCAAGTCCTTATAAGGTGGACCTAACTATTGTTTTCAACTAATGTGGGATATTTAGTCTCAATACTCCCCCTTCACGTGTGGACGGGCTGAATGTGCGGGTGAAACAAACCCAACACCTGACATATTAAAGTCCAATATTTGCGAATTATTAACATGTGGGGTAAGAGTCCAACACGTGGATTTGCCCAGACTGTATGTATCCCAACACGCGGATTCTTCCAGACCGTGTGGGTAAAGAATAAATCCCATCATGCGCGCAAGGAAGAGCCCATCACGGAAGAAGGTGGCCCACTTCAACCTGGGGCTCTGATACCATATTAGAATCCACCACATGGATTGAGCTAAGTCCTAGCTTTTGAGGTTGAGTTAGGCCCAAGACAAGTAAGTGGACTTAAGCTTAACTCAATCAATGTGGTGAATTCTAATACTACTCGATACTCAGCTCGAGCTCGTTCGATAAAAACCCGTCTGAGCTTGGCTCGTTTAAAAATCAAACGAAGCTCAAACACCAGATTTCAAGCTCGATCAAATTCAAAACAAGCTTGAAAAATATGTCATTCGACAATATTCGACTCAATTAGCTAGAAAACAAAACTTACTTGGCAAACACCGAGTTGGATAAGGCCTATCAGGACAAAAACACCTAAAACTATAACTGTCCGAATCAAATCCACATCTCCCGCCATTAATTTCACAAGCACTACAATCACCGCCGGAAGTATAATTCAACACAAACCCTCTCCTCAACGCCACAAAAATATTATCAATTCCTTCCACCGGCGCCACAACATGTGTCGCGCAATTTTCCATTGCATTCCTCAAGTTCTAATCCTCACCGAATATGGCCACAGGTCTATTTGTCCCGTTACAAATAACCGTATTTCCAAATCGATTTACACTTGACAAATTTCCACTGCAATTTCCCATTAAATGAAGCCTTGTCACAAAATCAGCAAAATGGAATTGGGGTGTAGGAAGGGTTGTGTTTCTAACTAATGGGACACATAGGTTGTCCGGAAAACCGTTTACGACATAAGATCCGTTTTGGTAAGAAAGGGTTATACCCGAAACAGAGGAATCATAAACTCGAAGAGATTGGTTGTGATAGAATATGTTTTCGGCTATGAAATCGTTTCCGGGTAATTGGAGAAGTAGGTTTCCGTTTTCAGTGCAATTGAGTCCGAATCCGGGGTACCCACAATAGGATTCTTGGAGGGTTGTGATGTAGAATGGGTAACTTATGTTTGGACCATTTGTGCAATTTCTTGGAGTGGAGCATGCTTCGTATTGGTAATGAGAAGTAGAGGATGTTTGTGTTAGAATCGTAAGGATGAAGATGAACAATAATATATGGGGCATTTTTTTGATTATTATTTGCTCATATGTTGATTAGTTTTGTGAAGAAATGAAGATGAAGAAAAGTTTGATTTTGGTGATGAAATTTCTATGGTAGTGGCAGTGTTTTCATAACCGGATCGGACATACCGGTAAGCTTACTGGTTACTGGTTCTATCGATTTAATCGGGTGAACCACTGATTGAACCGTTTGAACCGGTACGACGTCATCATGATGTAGTAAATATATTATATAAATAAAATCCTAAAATAGACCAAAAACACTAATATAAAAAAAACTTAAAAGTATATAAAATTGTATAATATATTTTATTGACAACTTACTTCTAAATAGATCAATATAAATAAAAAATTTCCTATAATATTTCTATTTTAATTAATTGGATAATTTCAAAATATTTAATTCTTACATTAAAATAAAAGTTATTAAGTATAAAAATAATATTGCCTATCAAAGATTAACTATGTGGCTTGTTCATAAAATGGGCCTTGGCCCAATTTAAAATAAGATCTTATATAATGTAAAGATAAAACCCTAAAAAATCATCTTTGCACAGCAGCCGTTGCACTTCTTCTTCATCCCTTTTGTTTTTTTTTCCTCTCTTAGCTTTAATTTTTTGCTCAGCTCTTCATTTTTTCTTCTTTTTGTTCCTTCATTTCTTTAACCAATCATTCTTTCTTTTTAATGATATATGTACTATAATTTTTACTCTTCACAAGCTAATATTAGTTAGATTAGAAGATTAAAAGTGTGTGAGAAAAATTATTTCTTTCCTTATAGAGCATAAATGGAAAAATAATTGTGCTTTTAATTTTTTTTTTTAAAGTAATGAACCGCCGGTTCAGGCGGTCTGCCAGTTCGCCGATTTCACCGGTTTTTGACCGGTTTTCACTGGTTCAAACTGGTTCAAAATGCTTCCGGTTTTGAGGGGTGGATTGGACCGGACTAAACTCCAGTTAGCGGTTAAACCGGGTTGACCCGTCGATCCGATCCGGTTTCAATAACACTGGGTAGTGGTTGAACCTTCGTTTGCAGAGACTTGTCAAGTCAATGGTAATTAATTAAATGGATATTCAAGTAGTTGGTTTTTTTAGAAGGTTAATCTCGAAGAAGAAACCCTCTTTTCTCCTATATTAGAGGTTCCTTAACAAAAAATATGTAAATCAAGGGATGTGTATGAATGACAAGGTTCAAAGGGAGAGAGCTCACAGGATATCAACTCCAGCACAAGCAACAAAAATTTATGTCAAACGTTGTTCGCCGGGGAAAAGATACCCCATATCACCTCTCTGGCTTTCGGTGACCTTTCCTTTAGACCATCTCCAATGGGTATGAACTTTCCTTTCTCTAAGACTCTCATTCCCCTCAGACTCTCCTTTTCCTTCAGACTCTTTTTTTTACAGTTTTCTCCCATTCTATTTAATTCAAATTCTCATACTTCTCTACCCTCGCTTAATCTTCCCAACTTTTTATGTAGCTCATTATTGATTTCATGATAATAATAATACCAAAAAATAATTAATAAATTTAACATTGACATTAATAATAAAAAATATTTAATAATAACATTACAATAATTAATATAAATTTATGGTGGACAATGTCAAAAATTTAAGTGAATTGTGAGTTATAATTGTAAGATATGGGGGGAAACTGCAAATTTCTCGTTTATAATCGGATTAATTTGGTTCCATAAAAAATCAGCTTGTTTGTTCTACTCTACTTCGTCAATGGCGTCCTCTTCAATTCTTCTTTTTCCACCACGAACATCACAATCTAAAATAAAAAAAAAAAATAGTACTCCATTGAAACAACTAAAAAATAAAAAATAAGATAAAAAAAAAATGGGGCTGGGCGCATTGCACCCACCGCCCCACACACCTGGGCCATGGGTCACCCCACCGCCCAACAACCCCTAGCCACCATTCCCTCCCCATAAATGTTTATTTCTCCACCCACCTCTCGATGGATTCTCTCCCCCCCCCCCCCCTTCAATGGAGATGACCATATTTATCCATTATTTAGAGAAAAGTGGACTATATTTTCCTGTATTATGAGAAATTTGCACGAGGATAAATTTTTAGTGTATGAAATTCCCTTACATGTTTGGAAACTTTGTACAGAATTTCCCATCTGTCTATTTCTTTCAATATTTTGAGAGGATGTGTAGAAAAATCGTTTGTTCTTTTTAACTTTTGCACAAATCCCTTTGCATTTTTAAATTTTTGTACATAGTTTACTTGTACATTTTTGTTTTAGTACAAATCTTGAGGTAATTTATGTATATTAATTAAAAATTAATGACATTAGACAATTAACGGACTAAAGAAATTTTATGCAGAGTTTTCGAAAGTAGTGCAATAAAAATTTACAGAGAAGTTTTATGCAAATTTCTTATAAGACATGGGATGGGAGTATCCTGCATTTCTCCCACAGTCCCACTATTCACAAATTTATTGGTACCTTGAGGCTTTATATGGGCCGGATTTATCATATTGGGCTAGCCCATTTGTATGTTATTTATCCAATGTCAAGCTCATATACGGACTTCGATCATTTCCCTAAATTTATTAAGATTATAAACCTATTTAAAATACCTGAATCAGCGATTATTATTTTGGGTTTCGACCTTATTCTGGGTAAGCTCATACATATTTCATTTTAAATAATTATGTAATTAAGACACAATTAAATATAAATTTGTTACATAGCATACACAATATATAAAAATCTCATATTCGTAGTTCCCAATATTAACATTAAGCAACATTTCCAAGGAAAAATCAAATTTTAAATGCTACAATTAGATTTATGATCAATATATAAAATACTTGAGAATGATTATGAAATATTCAAAAATAAAAAAAGGTACATATCCTAAGCTTCAAATAAATATTAATAATAACTTATGTAATTACTCATTTATTTTTACAAGTTGAGTTTCATCGGGGTTGAGCTTAGCTCATATATTGATTGTGTTGTGCCTAAAAGGCTCTGCTCAATTAAAATCAAGTTGAGCCATTGCGTCTCAGAAAAATCGAACTCATGAATTGACTCTTCTAATTAAAAATAGGGCTAGAGTCTAAAGATTTATTTAAATTTTCAAATGTTAAAATTGCAGAAAATGTTCCAAATTAATTACTGATTTTGGATTTTCGTCCTAAACTATATTACCTCACTGAATTTCGTCTCATAATTTAATATTTGTTTGAATATCGTCCCAAACTAATTACTAAGTTTGATTTTTCGTCCCAAACTTTATCAACTCGCCGAATTTCCTCCCATAATTTATCATTTTGTATGAATTTAGTCCCAATAATTTAATGAAAATGACGATTCAATCTTGTAATTAGTTTGGGAAGAACTTTTCAATATTATAAAATTATTCATGTTAAAATTTACTACATCATGACACGTAAGCAACCACGTGATAATTTAACGGCAAATGCACAATTTCTGTCTATAATTAACGGTGGGACGATATTCGAAAAAAATATTAAATTATGGGATGAAATTCGCAAAGTTGAATAGTTTGAGATGAAAATTCATAATCAGAGATTAGTTTGAGACGATTTTTGTAATTTTGCCTTTCAAATCTCCAAAAGATGAAATTCCAAGATTATTTGCTCTAATTAAACATCCGATCTTGTCCAAATGCCTGTTAAATACTTCTGGAGCAATGACCATCTTCTATCTTTCCTTTATATATTCATCCATTTACCAACCTATATTTTGTTTCATGTTCTTCATGTCTATTGATTTCTTCGGTTTTATGATATTAATTTTTTCTTAATTTTCATCTTATTTTTCCTTTATTTCCAGTGTCAATTTAGTTTATTTATTTTTTGTTTCAATACTTTTCTTTATATATATCTAGATTGTTTCTTTACAATTTGTCTCAATTTTCATTTGGTGATAATTATCTTCTTTATTTTCGTTAAATATTATAATTCAAAATTTTGAGTAATTTTCCTTCAAAAATTTACTCGAAAAATCCAAAGCTGACTCGGGCTTGTATGTAATACTTTGGTTTCAATACCCAAAAAAGTATTCAAGACGACTTCAACATCCTTTTGGTTTTGAGTTTAGGTCAACTTAGGGTGAGTTTGGCCCAGCGATTGGAGCTCTTAAAATCACTTTTACATCTCTATTGTGATTTTTGAAGTGTTTGGCCCTGATTATAAAAATTACTTATGTTTAATCGTGATTTTCATGGTGTTTGGTCCCCAAGATCATAATCACTTTTGGGATCTCGAGAAGCAAAAAATCAACTTATTTTAGAAGCAACTAAAGTGTTACTTTTATAAAAGCTATTATACAGAAGCAATTATTCTATAATTAACTTTTATCATAATCAATTAATACCATAAACAATTTTAGACCAACAGGTGATTGGTCTAGTGGAAGGGACTAGTCACTACAAAGTAGCGGACTCAGGTTCGAATCCCTGTTAGGAGAGGTTCCCACTTTATGTGTCCGACGCACCTCGAAAGAGATTAAACCCTTAGGAAACAAAAATAAATAAATAAACAATTTTAGTAAAATTAATTTTCCTATAATTGCTTTTCGAATCGCTAGGTCAAACTCACCCTTGAATACTTTTTGGGTATTGAACTGGCTCACTCTAAGTCTGGTCTTTTCATTTCTCAATGTCAATATACTATACAACTTCTTGAAGACAAAAGTTACTTATTACCTATGGATCCAAATACAAATCTAGCTAGTGATCCCAATAATTTGCTAGTTGATCCCTCTTCTTATAGAAGATTGATAGGCAAATTAATATACCTTACTTTAACAAGACCAGATAATAGTTTTACTGTACACAAACTATATGAGTTTTTAGCAAAACCAGCCAGTTCTCATTTAACTGTTGCACATCATTTGTTAAGATATCTCAAGAAGTCCCCTAACAGGGACTCTTTTATTCACCTAAATCTAATCTAGCTCTATCTGCATACTGTGATGCAGATTGGGGCTCATGTCTAGACACTAGACGTTCTACTACAGGGTTCTGGCTATATGTTCATTGGTGTCGTGGAAATAAAAAGACAACATACTTTATCTCGCTCCTCGACTGAGGCTGAATACAGATCCTTGGCAGCAGCAACAAGTGAACTCCTTTGGTTGTCCCAATTGCTATGTGGCCTCAAAATTTCATCTCTTCCGCTCAAGCTCTATATTGTGGCGATAACTCAACTTTGCATGACCTCCACTTCGTAAGACAACATGTTCTTCATCGCAATTTGAGACTATTTCCAATTCGGTCAAACCTTCAGTTGACTGATATTTTCACCAAGTTACTTCCACGCCAAGCTACTTGATATATACACTCCATCTTGTGGGGGCTACCAAATAATAATCTAGACGAATAACTGATGAAGAGGAAGCTTTGCCACATTAGGAAGAATAAGGCAAAGGCGAAGATGGATTTCCCCAATTTCAGAATTAGGGATTTACCATTCAGATTTAGGGATTATTTTATTTTTTGTATTGTTTTATTTAAAGTCGTGTTTTATTTATTTGTATACGCTTTCTTCTAGTTTTAGCCGGCTTTAGAGTTAGTTAAATTAGTTGGTTGTATTGTTTCAATCAAAACAATTTCTCAATTCTCTGTCAATAATCTCCAAACTCAGTTTAAATTTGTTCAAAGATATCCAAAGAATTCATATACGTACAAATATAAGAAAATCTCCAGATTTATTGTTTATCAATTACAAAAATCTCTTATTTGGTATAACGAAAATTCCTATCAAATTTACCACAGTTTTACAATTAACCTCATGCATCATAATCTTAGACTTTTGAGAAAATATTCCCTCAATTTCCAATTTTGCGCCTAGGGGTTCTTTTTGTAAAATTTATTAGGGACGAAAACGTCCTGGGGGTAGATGTAAGATTAAATATTTAACATGAAATATCTAAGTCAAGCATTGTATTGGATTAGTCAAACCTACCCCCGAGGTTCTCCTCAATTGCATGATTCCAGGACTTTACATGACGTCTCAAAAAGAGAACAAAAATATTGCAGTCGGAATTTACGTTCATTGGTTAATGCCATATAAACATTTCAATCAAGATGTGTTAATGTGACAAGGTCGACTGCAATCAAAATACACGATAATCAGTGGATACCATGTAATCAGTACAATCTGGGTTAATAATACTGGATCGGCTAAAATTGGAATATATGTTTATCTATTTTTTTTTTTTTTGAAGTTTTTTTTTTTTAGAAAAAAAACTTCATTAATAATCAAATCGAATCAGCTATTACAAATTTGTTGACTTCAGCCAAATTAATTGAATCACCGTCAACAAATCTACTCGCACAATTAGCTAAATAGTGGGCAACTCTATTTCCTTCTCTAAGTACATGAGAAATATTAAAGCTAGACAAAGTTGCTCCAATCCTTTTGATCAAATAAACTTTAGGGTTAAATGAAAAAATAAATATATTAGTGTATATATATTTCACTTGGTCAAGATGTGTTTGTGTCAATTGAATTTTTATAATAAGAAGTGTTTATATATTTCACTTGGCCAAGATGGAGGAAATTATTTTTTGCAGTTTTTCTATCAGATAACTCAATTAGGATTAAGGTTTTTTTATAATACTATGGTAGCATATGTTCTAAATTTCAATTTGAGAAAAAATGTAAATTTATTTTATTTGGAGTTATGAAGTTTTAGAATAAATTAGCTGAGATAACATTATTTTTGTTTAATTAGCTAATTGTCAAATTTAATTAGATTGTTATAAACGATTTTTAATTAAAGAAACATCATCAACCACAATGGAAAATAATTGCGTTGAAAGATAGTTATGCTTATTATATTTTTTTGGTTAAAAATAATACATCATGATTTATTATATTGAAAACATTGCAACCGAAAGAATTTATGTTGCAATTTTGGCCCAGAATTGCAACCGAATATGTTTCGGTTGCAATTCTATGCTAAAATTGCAACCGATATTCTTTCGGTTGCAATTCTGGGCCCAAATTGCAACCGAATTAAACTTCGGTTGCAAATTGGGCAAACATTGCAACCGGTAACCGACGTTTAACTTCGGTTGCAAATTGGGCAAAAATTGCAACCGAAAGAATACCGGTTGCAATTCTGGGCCCAGAATTGCAACCGGTTTAAACGTCGGTTGCAAATTGGGCAAAAAGTGCAACCGAAACAAATTCGGTTGCAATTCTGGGCCAAAATTGCAACCGACATTATTTCGGTTGCAATTTTATTCAAGTTTTCAACCGATTTAATTCGGTTGCAAATATTCGGTTGCAAATTTAAGTTTTTCTAGTAGTGTGATATCTTCGGCAATCGGCCCAAAACCGTGTAATGATGGAGATGGATCAGCAATGGTATTGAGCAAATTTCGGCAATCCCCTTCGAGAATAATGTCATCCCATCCATGTTGTTGTACTAATTCCATCGCCCGCAAAGCCGCAATGGATTCTGCCACTGTAGTCGAAGCCACACCCTGTTTATGTTCAGCAAACCATGAAAGGCACTGTCCATTTGCATCTCTTGCTACACCGCCAATGCCTACTACAACACCCACACCAGTGAAAACTGCAGCAAAATTTATCTTAATGGATGGACTATGAGGCGGTGTCCAGGTAACTCTGTTTCTCTCACTACTCCGTCCCGAAATATTTCCCCTTGTGAAGGTATCAAATCGGTTGAAATAGTCTTTGGCGAATGTGACAGCTTCAGCCACCTCTTTTCCTTCCTTTCCCCATGTCAATTGATTCCTATTCCACCAAATTGTCCAGCACCCAAACACAAAAAGAGCAAGTTCTTTTTTATCTAATTTTACTCGCAACTCTTCAAGCCATATTTCTGCATTTGTAGCTTCCGTATTGTAAGTTTGAAAAGGAAAATCAGATATCGCCCAAAATTGTTTTGCGTATGGGCATCTAAGAAAAACATGGAGTAAATCTTCTACTTCGACGTGGCAAACAGGGCATGTGGTGTCACTTAGTGGGATTTTTCTTTTCTCTAGAGCCAAGCGTGTTGGTAAAACATTATGACATAATCTCCATAAATACCTTCGGCGGGATTCGTAACATCCATCACCAACGCCAGTCTTTATGGACTGCTGTACTTGTCGAGCCATGTTCCTTCAAACCAATTCCAAGGTGATATGCACTTCTTACCGTAAATTGACCATCTTTTGTGTAGTGCCAGATTCGTGCATCTTGATTGATGCGGCTGCCTAATGGTATCGCGAGAATAAATGGAATGTCTTCTGGCAAAAAAGTTGTACTAATTATTTCTTCATTCCAAGTTCCCAGCTCACCATCAATTAGTGCCGAAACTTTTGAATTTTGTGGCAACCGGTTCGGAGGGGAGGAAATTTTGAATGTGTACAAGGTTAGTTGATGATGTCTTCTAAAATTTGACTGGTTAAGGATGATCTATATTTATAGCCAAGCAATCATATCTTCCTATATTTGAATTTGAAATTTGAAGATATTTGATATGATATCTTATCTTCTTATCTCTCATTATCTCTTTTACATTAATTGAATTCAAACTCTAGGCATGGATCAAAGTTTCATTTTTGGTATATGTTTCGGTCGGCTGAATATATGAAACTTTTTAAAAAGTTTCCGAAAACGTTTCGGAAAAACTAGGAAAATTTATGAAATAAATTACTAAATTAAGAAAAAAAAATTTCAAGACAAATATAGGTTTCGAAAATACATCTTCTTTTCGTTTCGATTAATTCAAAATCAGAAAATTTTCGATGTTTTCGACGGAAAATATGGAAATTTTGATCCATGACTCTAGCATAGCAACTCATTTTCTCTCATTATCTCCTAACCACTTCATATCTAGTTCAAATATCACTACCAGAAAAACTTAAAATTCTAACTGAATTTTGCAACCGAATTAAATCAATTGGATATTTAGGTAAAATTGCAACCAAAATAATATCGGTTGGAATCGAGGTTAAAACTGTAAAATCTGAATATTATTTGCAACCAATTTATATATAAGGATAATTTACATCCCTAAAAATCCATTGGATGAGCTGGAATACACTTTGTGAAAGGAGATAATTGTGTTCCGGTACCAAACATTATATCGATTCTCACTTGTGGTATTATAAAAATTCAGGCCGACATATATGATACCATAATTTAACAAATCCACTTACATTTGGTACCGCCGTTAAAACATATATATTGTACTTTTTGCGACATATATATTTTGTAATCAACATATATATGAAGCTCTGAAATGTATCTAAATATTTAAAAGACATGAGAAAAAAAATATGCTACTATTTATTCGTACATATCTAACATTTAACTACAAGTTCTTCATTAATTTAGTTTAACTAATTTTATTTATCTTTATTTGAATACCTAATTTGTAAATTCTTATAATTATGGTGTACTCACTGTCTTGTTAAACAAAATTATACTTCATATTAACAAATATTCAAATTAGAAGGCAACCGGTAGGCTCGAATTGGATTGAATTTGTCATGACTGGCACCTGATCGGGTTTTTTTTTCTTCAAGTTAACTCCCTGTAATATGTTTAATGGGCAATTTACCTTCCCGTAAAATAAAAATAACCAATTTAACTTCCTGTTAAATGAAATAAGAGCAATTTACCTCCGTGTGATATAAAATGGGCAATTTATCTTCCTATGAAATGAAATAATGAGCAATTTAACTCTCTGTGATATGAATTAATTAGCAATTTAGAGGAAGACAATGTGCTTCTTTCTTAAAAACGCAGGAAGGTATTTTACCATTTTTATTATCACAGGGAGTTAAATTGCATATTTAGAATATAACAGAAAGGTTTTTTGCCCTTTTATTTATTAAAGAAACTTAAATTATCTATTTAAAATAAAACAGGGAGTTAATTTGCTACTCACTATTATCTCATGGAACACGACGTACGTTTTTTTAACTTTATTACCCGATCCGACCCTACCGACAATATTGTTGCTGTGGCCTTTCATGTCTATGCCTATGGTCCATGACAGACGCCATTTTCAACATTATTCATGTGATGCAAATATAAATCGATCAGATTCGGAACCAAATAAATTATCATCCAATATATAGTATTATTATATAAACATGAATACGGCCAAGGGCCTGTTTGTTCGTGTTTGAGAGAGTAGTGAAATTTTATGAAATAATTTTGATTTGCGTAATGTTGTTTGTTTGAGTTTTGGGAAAATGATTTGAGAAATAAAGTAGATGTATGTTTCTTTGGAAGAATTAAGTTGTAGTTGGAAGATGTGCAAGATTTTATGTCAAATAATGTTTGTTACGTGAGATAAATTGTGTAAGATATGTGTTACTTTATGTCATTCAAATCAAAGTAGAGTTTGTGTATGTATTTTCTCAGAGATAAAAAAATTATTGTTTGTTTGACTTTTGGAAATATAGTTTGAGAAAATTGAGAGATGATAAATTAATTTCAAAAATTAAAAAATATGTTTGTTTCACTTTTCCCAAACACGAAATAATTTTGAGAAACATCAAACAAACATGTCCCAATAATTTTAGTAGCCGTGTAGTCAGTGTGAGGATCATATGATAGATTTAATTGATATTCTATGAAAACATGAAATACATAAACCATGGAATCATACGTATCTTAGGACCTATTCGCAGATGATTAAGCAAGATAAGTTTATACTAAAGAGACACGTAGCGGAAAGTAGCGGAAGAATACAAAGATGGATTCTGGGAGTTGTGGTCTTTTAAGCCTTATTCACAAATACCTTAGCTTCTCTAGATGGGGTAGATGAAAGTGTAAATTATGAATTGGCTTAGGAAAATAACCCTATATATGAAAGAGTATAAACTCTAACATATGAATGAGATTTGTAAGTTGAGAGCATGTTTGCATGGATCAAAATTTCGTTTCGTATGTATGTTTCGGTCAGCCAAATATTGAAAACTTTTTGAGATTTTTCGAAAATATTTCGAAAACATTAAGGAAAAATTGTAAAAGAATTTACTAAATTAAGAAAAATAAGAGAGTTTCAGGCAAATTAATAGTTTCGAAATTACATCTTATTATCTTTTCTCTTCAAAAATGGAAAGTTCCAAAAGTATTTTCTCAAAGCCAAAACTAACAATATTATACAAATCGAGTTTATTTCACAAAACTTCACTTTTTTTTAAATACCACACAAATAGACCTTTATATTTTATATTAAAGATTTAAATGAGTGTCAAACTTCCATGCCTAATCTAGGGGGCTAATAATTGTAGTGAAAGTGGTTCCATCGGTTAGTGTTTGAAAAAAATTATTTTTTTTTATTTTATTTTTTATAACCTAGGTGTCCAAACCACACTAATTTTGGACCCTCAATACCCTTGCCCAAGAACCCGGGATGTAAATTGCAGGATGTGCCTCCACCAAGCTTTGGGATCCCACAATATTGTTGTACACTCTGCGCACAAAGGGATCTTCACCACAAATGACTCTTTAGACATACCTATGAAAATGCTTTCATCCAAGTTCCAAATGGGATTCGAACCCCCACCCTTGCCGCTGGAGCAAGCCTTATGAATTGTTGGTCAGCCAGTTGGAGATATGCCCTCGGGGCAAAATTATTTTTTCATTCATCGAGTTGATGGTTGATTACATGATAATCTTTAGTTAGGTGTTATGTCGCAAATTGCAAACAAAGTTAGATATTATGTTGCAAATTGCAATCAATGATTCCGAGTATTTTAAACCAATATAAAGATATTCAAATTACTCCTTTTCATTATCAAGGTGTAAATGAACGGAGCAATGATGAAAGATTGATTTTTCCTTTTTTTTTTTTGAACTTGGAATGATATTTGAAATTGGTTTAAATGTTAAACGAAGCAGTAGATCGAATGAGTTTTTATCAAATAGTCGAAACCAAATACTTAGATATCTTATAGGTAAATATATTCAGTCCCAACTTTAAGCGAATTTTAAAAGTTCAATATATGTTGTTCTAGTTTGGTTTATTATGTTTTAATGAACCAAATTCATGCAACTTTGCCTAACTGAACAGTCGATTTGAATACATGAGTGATTTATTTTAACTTTTATTCATCTTGGAGGGAAAAATATTTTTGATATCAAACTTTAGGGAGCCTGGTTTGGCCAAACCCATCCAACCATCAAGCAAGTGTATTGCCCTTGCTTTGTGATTGGTCACTTTCCTGGAAGTTACATCCAATCCCAAAGCAAGTGTATTACACTTGCCATGTAATTACTTTGGGTTCGGCCAAACCTGGTCTGGATAAGAATTTCCCCAAAATTTAGTTCAAAAAATATATTTGGTATCAAATTTTATGAAAAAATACATTTCATACCATGATTCACTTGACAAATTTAGTTTGTCGTCATTTTTTTGATGAAATTCAGCACGTGCCGCTCATGTGCCAGTTAGATTGACAATGGGAGAGAAAACATGCACGGGTTTTAAAGACCCACAATTGACAACATCTACTGAATTTATCCGAAAATTACCGGAAAAAGTAAATGTGTCAAGATGGTGAATCATGGTAAATGTGTCACATCTTTAAGAAGGCCAATAAAATTCCTTCCCTCCATGCTTCTATATAATGTTGTATATGAAATCTATTAGAAACCCACAAATAAAAATGCAATCTTCTCAAGAACTTCTTGAAGCCCAAGCTCATGTATGGAACCACATCTTCAATTTCGTAAACTCCATGTCTCTTAAATGTGCACTTCAACTAAACATACCAGATATCATCAACAAACACAATAAACCAATGACACTTTCTGAATTAATAAACGCCCTCCCCATCAACAAAGCAAAATCCGAGCACATCTATCGTTTGATGCGAATCCTAATCCATTCCAAATTCTTCATCAAGGTCAACATCTATGATAACGACGACGAAGAGGGCTATTGGCTCACAGCATCCTCTCGTCTCCTCTTGAGAAACGGGCCATTGAGCATGGCACCGCTTGCTCTAGCCATGCTCGACCCCGTTTTAGTAGATCCATGGCACCATTTAGGTGAATGGTTTCAAGATGATAGTCCGATGGCGTTTGTAACCACTCACGGGAGGACAATTTGGGAGAAAGCTTTCGAGGAGCCAAGGGTGAATCAATTCTTTAATGAGGCCATGACTAGTGATGCACAATTTGTGGCTAATTTACTTATTAAAGATTATAAACAAGTGTTTGATGGATTGAAATCGATGGTCGATGTTGGAGGCGGCACAGGATGTATGGCTAAGGCTATGGTTGAGGCATGCCCTGGCTTGAAGTGTGTTGTGCTTGAACTTGAGCATGTCATTGATGGCCTAAAAGGGGATGAAAAGTTGAGCTTTGTAGTTGGAGATATGTTTGTTTCTATTCCTAGAGCTGATGCAGTGTTCTTGAAGGTATGAAGTGAGATCTTATTAACACTAAAGAGTTAATTTCATGAATATATACTCCATGTGATTTACATGATCGAAAAAACTTTCATTTATTATTTTTATTAGCAAAAAATTCTATGTGAAATTTCGTTCGTAAACCAAGAGGGAGATTATTATAATATTTTTTAAGTGAACGGGGGATTAATTCAAATTTTAAAGTTAACGGGGGAATTTTTATCAATTTTTTAAGTGAACAGGGGTGGTTTTGTGTTTTAAGGTGGGATAAAATTGTCAGTTTTCCTGCAATATATGTATCCAACTTGTGAATAATTTTTTTCCTAATAAAAAATAGCAAAGAGGAGTTTTGCTAATGAAAATAATACAGTATAACGATTTTCTGCTAATTAGGCCAATTATTGTATTGCTTGTGTCGATTTAATTATAATTAACACGTGTGCAGTGGATATTACACGACTGGAGTGACGAAGATTGCGTTAAAATACTAAAGAAATGCAAAGAAGCAATTCCAAGCAAAGACAATGGAGGAAAGGTTATTATTGTTGAAATGATTGTGGATGATAAGGAAAAATTAGACCATGAAAAAGTTGAAACTCAACTTTTCTTTGACATGGAGATAATGACCATCTTAGCTGGAAAAGAGAGAACTGAAAAAGAATGGGCAAAACTCTTCTTTGATGCTGGATTTACTAGCTACAAGATCAGTCTTTTAGGATTGAGGGCTCTCATTGAAGTATTTTCGTAATTAAGTATATATCAATAATATTTATTTAATTTATTATATGGTACCAAATACTCAGAAGATGGCCGTTGAAATATATTACCAATTAAGTATATATCAATAATATTTATTCTATTGGGAGAAGTCTTCACTACTGTACCATGCAATACTTAAATAATGTTTAAGTCATAATTATGAATAAAATAAAGAAAGAAAAGATATTTTGACTTTTGAATTTGTCTAAGATATGTGTATTAAGGTGATCCCAATACATACATATATATATATATACATATATATATATATATACATATATATATATATATATATATATATATATATTTTAAAACGAGAGATTTGCATTTGTGGTGTCATGAAAATTGAGGCTGACACATTTCATACTAAAATTTAAGAAATTGAACCACTTTTGGTACCGCCGTTAAAAATTACTGTTAAGTGATGACGTGGCAGTTAAATCTTATGGTAAAATTGATGTTATTATTTGTGTTGACCGACAATTTTACCCTATAACATTTCAGGTTGGCAAAATAATTAACCACACATCTTTAAATTTATTGATGCCTTTAATCCGCATTGTTGCCCAATTTCAAATTTGTCTCGAATAAGGTTCGTACGGACCAATTTTGAGATTTTACTTATTATATTTACATATATAATTAGCTAACTTTTTGGTTTTATAAATAATATTGATAAATCAAATAATACTTTAATATAAATACGATAAAAAATTGAAAAAACTAATTTTCTAAAATCTAAAATTTATATAATAGTATGAATATATTTAATATTTAATAAAATAGTAAAATTATATATTATTAATAAATATTTATAATTTAAAAAAAAAAAAACTACTCTATCTCTCTCGATTCATTCTGCTGGTAGTCCTAATTGTACGCTTATCCTGCTCATTGAAGCACATTTTGTTGTTTGGGGGAAAATTAAGGTTCGTGATCCCCATTTGCATATTTCTTATTTTTGCGCTATTCACCTATGAAAATCACACTGCTGGTCCTAATCCTTGTACTATTTTCACGAGAATTTCATCAATTGCTGCCCAATTTAAGAGATTGTCGTGCGGATCACCATTTCTAAAATCGAAATTTGAATTCTTAGATAATTAAAAATGATTAAATATTAATACTTTTTTTTTTTTTTATAAAATTAACAAATTATTTTATTGCTATTAAAATATGTAATCTTATAATGTTAAATTTTGTTTAAATGGTGTCTTATTCGAAATAATTTTGAAATTGGGCAACAACGTGGACTAATATCGTTATTAAATTTTGAAGTCGTGGGGTTATTTTGCCATTCTGAAATGTTATGGGGTAGAATTATCATCCAAATTGATAAGCACGTGTCTTTTTCGAGTCAATTTTGAAATTGGACAATAATGTAGATTAAAATTGTCAATAAATTTGAGATGTGGAGTCATTTTCCCAACCTGAAATGTTTTGGGGTAGAATTGTCACTCAACATAAGTAATAGCATCAATTTTGCGATAAGACTTAATTTCCATGTCATCACTTAACGATGATTTTTAATGGCGGTACCAAAAGTAATTCAAGTTATTAGCCTCAATTTTTATGATTCCGCAAGTACACTTCTTTCTTTGTGAAAGTAAAAGAGATGGGCGTGTCTACCGATAGAACATGTTGATCAGAACTATCGGTAGTTCATGCCTTAAAACCACATATATATTATATTTTGATAAATATCAACCTAAATAAAGGGTCATATTAGCCGGTGTCATTCTCCTTTGATTTATGGTTTGATTTGCATAAATTACCTTAATGTCCATTTGTCTTAATTAAAAGAAAATAATTATTTCAATCATCAATTTATTCATCATCATCTTCCTCCATAACAACTGTTTCTCCCACCACCGCTCCACCTTGCAGGTCGGGCCACCGCACTTTTTCTGGGTCGAATCACCGCACCCAGTCACGGTAAAGATCTCGATTGGGAACCGTATTATATGTACAAGAAGCCCCTAAATCTGAAATGTGATATTTCATATCTGAAAATTACAAGCCCGCAAGATCTAAATATTACAAGCTTCCAAATCTAAAATCTAATGAAAAATGGCAATTGTTCCGATACCACCCTTCTTCCTTAAAAAAGTACCATTTTCCAATAATCAATTTCCTAAAATTTGAGTTATGTCATGAGAAATCAAGTTTTTGTTTTTCATATGTACAAGATCGGCGGCAGGTTGTGTGGGTTGGGGGGGGAGGGGGGTTGAGGTGATGAAGAAGAAGGGTTTATTTTGCAAATAAGTTAAAAATATATATTTTAGAAAATTACACATTGGTCTAAGTTTCAAATGTTAATTTGTTAAGTTTAGGTTTAACTTAAATATTATTCAGAAAAACTAGTTTCAATTTAATAAATATTCGAGAACTTTAGATAGATGATAATAAATGTATTGTTGACCATAGATTAATGTATAACTAGTTTAATCATAATTCAAATCGATAATTTGATTAATTGACAAAAATCAACATCATTGACCATAAGGTTATGTAAAAAAGGTTAATCGTAATCTAAATCGACAAATGATTTGTTTAATTGACCAAAATCAACATTGTTAACCTTAGGTTAATGTATAACTAGGTTAGTATTAATCTAAATTGATAAATCACTCAATTAATTTACCAAAGTCAACATTTTAATTAATATTTTAATAAATAATAAATAAATTAATACTATTATATAAATTAATCGAGCCATTTGGCCATTTTTACTACGATTAATCTAATTATACATTACCTTAAGGTCAACAATGTTGATTATTGTCAATTAATTGAATCATTTGACGATTCATATTACGTAACATAATTGTATATTACCCTAATGTCAACAATGTAGAATTTTTTAGAACATTTATGCTTAACTTATTTGCTAAATGACTCTTCGACTTAATTGCAAAAAAACCCCCTTTTTAAATCATCAGATATGGACCTTATTCTTTATCTTGTTTGTCCCAAATTCATCAAATGGGGCTCCTTGTAGCCCAGTCGGCGGCAACAAGCATAGTGGTGGCCGCGGTACAAATCTATTTAAAAAATAAGTGAATTAGAAAACCCAACTTTGATAAATCAGAGGAAAAAAAAAACAAATTAACACAAAAAATTCTGAATCAAAAAATTTCCGTCAAACAAATTGTATTGTGTTTGGAGAATTCATCAAAACAACAAACAGGGACATACACATAAGCCAAAAACTTTAAATTAAAGAACCTAAATCCACTAAGAACTAGACAAATGTTTCCCCTAAATCAGCAAGTATTTTTATACGGCGGTAAAATGCAAAATGTTTCTCTACTTGTTTAACTAATTCTTAGGAATCATTAAAGAAGATGAAGAAGAGTTGAATAAAAAAACTAGAAGATAAAATACTACTTGTTTAACTGTTTCTCTCCGGAGAAGATTCGTCTTTATCGAAGACAATGTGAACAAAATTGTTGAAGAAGCTCGAGAAAGACTCTTTAAAGTGTAGAAATGAATAAGGGTAATTTCGATAATTTCTATAGACATATATGTAATTTATTTGCCGGTAGCAGGTTTCAAATGGGACACATGACATAATTTGGTTGGTGAACTGCCGATAGTTCCCCCAAAGTTGAACTATCGTTAGAAAACCCGAAAAGAGATGGGGATTTGGGTTTCGGAATACTTCCCTTTATGCCGCTTCCTTTTAGTATTTGAAATAACTACATGCTTGTTCTAAACTTAACTCATGCTTTTAGTATTATAATTTTTCTTTATAAATGTATATTTTCTTGAAACGGAATGGAGAAATGATTATAAAATGATACAAAAGTGTTTGTGACTATTCAACCATATTATGTTTAGATAAACTTAAATTTAAATTCTTCTTATTTTCTCATTTACATTTATTTTTATTTCTAAGGCTGTAATGGTATTTGTAGTGAATCCAATATCTCTAGGGTAGTTTGAGTAGTTATTTCTCAAAGTTGGAGCGTGATCATGTAATTACACTAACTTTGAGGTGTAGCGAGAAATTTAAAAAATATCTAAAAATACTATAGGGTCTGGCCAGACAAACAGCCCAACCACTTTCTCAATTAATTAGCTGTGAATTTTTTTCAGAAATAAGTCTCAAAAAGCGGCTGATTTTTTTTACAAAAAAGCCCTACTCTTCTACTCTATTTCTCTCTCTTAGGCTATTCTATTTCTCCTGACTTTTTCAGAAACAAGTCCAAAAAAACGGCTGAAGCAGTTGGAGATTTTAACTGGAAAAGTTTGTTATTTGACAATGTTAATTATATCTTTGTTGGGTTCTTCTTTAAAAAAAAAATAATAAAAAAAAAAAAATAAGATATGTTGGTAATTTAACTAATAAAATCGTTCGATGAGTATAAATTATTAATAAAATAAAAATGCACATTCTACAACATTGTTTTATTAGAAAAACACCATAATGAACAAATCATTAATAGTATATTTTAACGCATTTTGATATTAGAATAAAATACCCAAGTAAGTTGACATCTTCAAATTTATTGATGCTTTTAATCCGCATTGTTGCCCAATTCAAAATTGTCTTGAATAAGACTCGTACGGACCAATTTTGAGATTTTACTTATTATATTTACATATATAATTAACTAATTTTTTGGTTTTATAAATAATATTGATAGATCAAATAATACTTTAATATAAATACGATAAAAAATTGAAAAAACTTATTTTCTAAAATCTAAAATTTATATAATAGTATGAATATATTTAATATTTAATAAAATAGTAAAATTATATATTATTAATAAATATTTATAATTTAAAAAAAAAAACTACTCTATCTCTCTCGATTCATTCTGCTGGTAGTCCTAATTATACGCTTATCCTGCTCATTGAACCACATTTTGTTGTTTGGGGGAAAATTAAGGTTCGTGATCCCCATTTGCATATTTCTGATTTTTGCGCTTTTCATTGAATTTCTTTGAGATTCACCTATGAAAATCACACTGCTGGTCCTAATCCTTGTACTATTTTCACGAGAATTTCATCAATTGCTGCCCAATTTAAGAGATTGTCCTGCGGATCACCATTTCTAAAATCGAAATTTGAATTCTTAGATAATTAAAAATGATTAAATATTAATACTTTTTTTTTTATTTTTATAAAATTAACAAATTAACTACATGCTTGTTCTAAACTTAACTCATGCTTTTAGTATTATAATTTTTCTTTATAAATGTATATTTTCTTGAAACGGAATGGAGAAATGATTATAAAATGATACAAAAGTGTTTGTGACTATTCAACCATATTATGTTTAGATAAACTTAAATTTAAATTCTTCTTATTTTCTCATTTACATTTATTTTTATTTATAAGGCTGTAATGGTATTTGTAGTGAATCCAATATCTCTAGGGTAGTTTGAGTAGTTATTTCTCAAAGTTGGAGCGTGATCATGTAATTACACTAACTTTGAGGTGTAGCGAGAAATTTAAAAAATATCTAAAAATACTATAGGGTCTGGCCAGACAAACAGCCCAACCACTTTCTCAATTAATTAGCTACAGTGAATTTTTTTCGGAAATAAGTCTCAAAAAGAGGCTGGATTTTTTTACAAAAAAGCCCTACTCTTCTACTCTATTTCTCTCTCTTAGGCTATTCTATTTCTCCTTACATTTTTAGAAACAAGTCCAAAAAAACGGCTGAAGCAGTTGGAGATTTTAACTGGAAAAGTTTGTTATTTGACAATGTTAATTATATCTTTATTGGGTTCTTCTTTAAAAAAATAAAATAATAAAAAAAAAATAATAAGATATGTTGGTAATTTAACTAATAAAATCGTTTGATGAGTATAAATTATTAATAAAATAAAAAGGGATATTTACCTACACACCCCCTCACTTTAGGCCTAATTACAGGAACTTACCCCGTTGTTTGAAAAATTACCTAGACACCCCCTCTGGCAAAACAATATTACAAAGTGACCCCTTACGGCGTCAATTTTTAACGGCAGAGGATGACGTCATCAATTTATTTTAATGTTTTTCCAATTTTGCCCCCAAGGGGTGTATTTGTAATATATTTTGAAGTTACAGGGGGTGTCTTTGTAAACATTATAAATAAATTTATTAAATTTTAAAATTATAACAAATGAATTTAAAATTTAATAAATTTATTTACAGTAACACAATTCGATAAATAAAGCTTTAATAACTTTACAATAACACGTTTATTTTCATTCAAAAATCAAACAAACCAAATTAAAATTAAATTTATTTACAATAACACAATTCGATAAATATTTTTCTTACAAAAATAAAACAAATCCATTTAAAATTTAATAAATTTATCTACAATAACACAATTCGAATTCTTGAAATCCAGAGAACTTTCCGGGATCTAGGGCTTGGTGATTTTATTGCAGGACTATTGCATTTTTGGTGCCATAACTTAAGCTCACTAGCATTTTTACCCCCTAACTCACCAATCTCCTCAATCAAACACGGGAAAATGAAATTAATGCAACCAAATGATGTTAATTAACCCCAGATGATGAAATACGAACAGAAATGCAAGTAATTGAAGAGAATTAAAGCTCAATCGCGCCCCCAAAATAACTTTACAATAACACAATTCGATAAATATTTTTCTTACAAAAATAAAACAAACCCATTTAAAATTTAATAAATTTATCTACAATAACATAATTCGAATTTTTGAAATCCAGAAATAACATTACATATCAAAACTTCCAATAAATACATAAATACCAATCCACCAAAGCAACCAAACAATGCAAGAAACATCCCAAAATCAGCAGCACGAAAGCAGAAACAGTTCGGCCCGAAGTTGTTCTTCACGGCCCGAAACTGTTCTTCACGGCCCGAATCCACCAAATCCAAAATTGAAGTGAGGAAAATGAAATTCACCTAATCACGAGGAAAAGCCCTCAAAAAACCATGAGAAAACAGGCCTCAAACACCCCCAATTCGAAGATTAAATTAGGCTCAAGAACCCTAATTCCCAAATCAATCCAAAACCTAAAACCCACCTTCAATCGTGAAATTAACCCAAGGAAAGTGACGAAATGGACTGTAAGAAGAGCACCACGAACCAATTTTCCAGAAAAACAGCCGCAATTAACGAAAATCGCGAACCCTAGAATTTGGGGACGAACTTCAATCGGCTCCAATCGCGTAAAAAAACCCAGAAATCAAGAAATTTCTCCCATAGAAAGATGCGCAGTGACGAGGCGAAGCTAACACAACAAGAATTTCTAAAATCCGTCCACAAACAAGGGAGAAATCATGATTTTTTTGAATGGGAGTGAAAAATGTGCGAATTTATTTCCAGTTTTTTTTTTTTTTTTTTTTTTGTAAATATTAAAAACAACTAAGGGCATTTTGGACATTTTACGTGTTCCGTTAAAGTTGACTAACTGCCGTTAAGTCAAGGGGGTGTCTTGGTAATTTTTCAAACAACGGGGTAATTTCCTGTAATTAGGCCTAAAGTGAGGGGGTGTGTAGGTAAATATCCCAAATAAAAATGCACATTCTACAACATTGTTTTATTAGAAAAACACCATAATATGAAGACAACTTAATATGTTATTTTAATATGTAGATTAATCTGGATATTGTGTAACTATTAGGTTAATATTTTAATAATATTGCGTAATTTTTAACATATTTAATATGTCATTTGAATGAATTCGTCGGTGAGATAAAATGATTAAAATAATTTTATTATAATATTTTTAAAAGCAAATATCAACAAAATGAAAATTAATCTACTTTATTTTTTATTATTTTAGAAAACACAAATAACTAATTATAAAATATTATTTATCACATATATTACATATAATATATACATCAATTAATTAATTATATATAACTAACTGATGTGACATAAAATCTTACACTATTCTTACACCTAATTAACTAATTCAAACCTACAAAAAAAACCTACACCTACTTTTTTTCCTAAACAACTCTCCCAAAACCCAAACAAATAACATTACGCAAATCGAGATTATTTCTCAAACCTCTACCACTCTCCGAAAGGCCAAACAAACAGGCCCTATAAGTGGTATTTCTTGAACGAAATTTCTTTTCTTATGACTCAACATGTGCCGTCGGAAAATAATGTAATGAAGCAAAGACCTACGGAGTAGTTTGAGTTATTTCCAAAACTTAATGGTGGTCTTTTGATATTGTTGAGTTAACTTATGCATTGTCAATCATTCATAGTCCATATCCCATGAAAAAAAAGATATACGGAAACATTCATTATAAATAAACTTTACAAATATTTCTAGCACGGTAAAAAAGTATTAAATTATAATTTTCACGTGCATTAAAATTGCAGTGATCACACCACATTATAATTTATTTTGATGTAAAGTGAAATAAATTATTTAAATTTGTGCATAGCACGAGAATAAGCTAGTTAATATTATACATCATATTAACAAATATACAAATTAGAAGACAACCGGTAGGCTCGAATTGGATTGAACTTGTTTTGACAGGGCACTTGCTCTAGCTCATAGAACATGACGTACGTTCTTTTAACCTTATTCTTTTTTACCCGACCCGACCCGACCCGACACGACAATGTTGTTGTGGCCTTTCATATATTGTTGAGTCATTTTCAGCATTATTTACGTGATGTTTTATATATGTTGTACAAGTTTGTATCAGAATTATTTGTGACTTTATGTCAATCAAATCTTAATAAAGTTTGTGTATGCATTTTTTCCGAGATAAAAAAAATTGTTATTTGTTTGACTTTTGAAATAATAGTTTGATAAAATTGAAAGATTATAAATTTATTTTATAAATTAAATAAAATAATTTTGAGAAATATCAAACAAACATGTCTCAATAATTTTAGTAGCCGTTTAGTCGGCGTGAGGATTATAAATATGGCGGGTTTGTTTGGTGTTTGAGAAAGTAGTTTGGGAGAGTAATGGAGGTTTGTGAAATAATCTCCGTTTGCGTAATGTTATTTGTTTGGGTTCTGAGAGTGTGGTTTGAGAAATAAAGTAGATATATGTATTTTTGGAAGAGTTAGGTTGTAAGTGTAATATGTGTAAGACTTTATGTTAAATCATGTTTATTGTGAGATAAATTGTGTAAGATATATGTTACTTTATGTCAAATCAGAGTAGAGTTTATATATGTTTTGATTAGAAATAAGAAAATTGATGTTTGTTTGAGTTTTTAGAGAGTAGTTTGAGAAAATTAAAAAATGAAATATTTATATCAGAAAATAAAAAATATGTTTGTTTGGCATTTCCCAAACACAAATTTTTTTTGGGAAATACCAAACAAACAGGCCCATACTTTCCACCAATTATGTTGATTTGAAGTCTTGGTACCAAACATTATTTCTGGCACAAGATATGTCCCGGACCAATAGTTACTGTTATAAATGAATCATATTTAAACAACTAAAGTTAGAAAGAACTGAAATATTTAAGGGCATTTCTATTCTCTAATTATTTCGATAGAGAATACTCTTTCCCTTTCCCCTTCCCCTTGCTTTATAGTTATCTCTAATAACTTATTTTATCAAACTCATTTAATTATAAATTTTATTCTTCTCATCTTTCACTACTTATTATTATTATTATTATTATTATTATTATTATTATTATTATTATTATTTCTCGCACAAGATATGTCTCGGACCAATAGTTATTGTTATAAATGAATCATATTTAAACAAACTAAAGTTAGAAAGAATTGAAATATTTAAGGGCATCTCTATTCACTAATGATTTCGACAGGGAATACCCTCTCTCTCCTCTTTCCCCTTGTTTTTTAGTTATCTCTAATGACTCATTTTATCATACTTATTTAATTATAAATTTTATTCTTCTCAAATTTCTCTACCTATTATTATTATTATTATTATTATTACACCAAAAATAAATTTAAAATTAAAATTTTTAATTTAAAATGAAAAGTATATTAGGGAACATAGAAATTAAAAAATAAAAATTAATTTAAAATCAAGGCACTACTCTTGATTTGGATCCACGAATATATCCCTAAGAGATTATATGCTCCGTCGTTACTAGATACGATCTGTAGATATCAATTGCCAACTACTAAAGGACTTACTCGAACATGTGTGGGACACAAGGTCAAAATTAAGGTTTATGTTTTGCCGTATGTAATCGTATTTATGAAAACATATTTAATTTCAATATGTAATTCGTAGGGTTCTAATCGTATTTATGAAAATATGTTTGAAATGACTTATTCTATCAAACTCATTTAATTACAAATTTTATTCTTCTCCACTCTCACTGCTTATTCTTATTATTATTATTATTAAATATGTGTGGAATTTTTTGTATTTAAATAAAGCTAAAAAAAAAAAAAAAAAATAGCATGTAAGGGACGGGGGAAGTTCCCTTCTCCTGCCTCCAGGGACCCTCCAAGGTCCCTCTAGCAAGTTTGCCCAGTCTCCCCACTCTTAGTCATTAGAGATAAAAGAAATTTCTCCTTCCCCCTAGTCATTCTCTAATAGATGCAATCAATATGGATGATCGCACATGAATTAAAGAATGTAATAAATAGTCAATTTTTTTAAGTAAAAATTTCAAAAAGACCCTTTAACAATAAGACTAATATTGATAGAAAATAATTAATTTTACATTGAAATCCTAAAATAAAAAAAAAATTATTATTTTGCCAAAACGACAAATAAAAAAAAAGGATGGGAGAGAGTATATATCTTGAATCCCGTAATTAAAGTTGAATAATAAAAGCTAGTTAATTAGTCAACTACCTTAATGTCTAATAGTAGAAATTAATTATTTATACTAGATTAATACTAGTAATTAATTAATTAGTCCTCGGGTTTGGGCATATTACAAGAAACTCCCCGTTGTTTTAAAAATAATAGGGACACCCCCTCAGGTTCGGGCATATTACAAGAAATCCCTTACGGCGTTAAAAACAGACGGAATTTGATGACGTCAGCAAAAATATTTTTGATTTTCCAAATTTACCCTTGCTAAATATACCCACAGAGGGTGTCTATGAAATTATACTATACCTTAGGGAGTGTCTATGTAATAATATTATACCACAGGGGGTGTATTTGAAAGATTACAATTACTTTAGGGAGTTAGTTCTAGTCAACTGTCATATTCTAAAAAATGACTGTTGGATGTTACTGTTGGCCACATATTTTGGTTATAAATAGCAGTCCAAACGTTTTTACTTTCTTTTGTGTTTCATCCCACAAATTTGATAATGTCATCATCAAATTCAAGAGGTAGTGTGAGATGCTTAAAATATCGATAATCAAAATATTCATGTGTTGTAAGAAGAATGCACCCATAATGGTTATAGATGCACGCCAAGGTTTAAAGTTGTATCATCCCTACAAGTGAAGATTTTGATTTATAGTCAAAATATATGATCAACATAACATCCATTGGTCATTTTTTAAAATATGACCATTGGCTATAAGTACCTCCATGAAATTTATAGTCAAAATATATGGCCAACATTAACATCTATTTGTCATTTTATAAAATATGACAGTTGGCTACAACTAACTCCCTAAAGTTATTGTAATCTTACAAATACACCCCCTGTGGTATAATATTATCACATAGACACCCCCTGTGGGTATATTTAGCCAGGGGTAAATTTGAAAAATCAATTTTTTTTGCTGAAGTCATCAAATTCCGCCAGTTTTTAACGCTGTAAGGAGTTTTTTTGTAATTTGCCCAAACCTGAGGAGATATCCCTATAATTTTTGAAACAATGGGGAGTTTCATGTAATATGCCCAAACCTAAGCGGGTCTGAGTGTAAATCACCCTATACTTAATTTACGTGTTGAAATAAAAGCCATGCAAACAAGGGACCTAGCAAGCTATAGTACGTGTACGTGTGGTGAGTAATGCACTCTTCTTTACCACATCACTTAATATTGTGGGCACGATTTTATAAATACAAATGCATGATTGATTTGATTTGCACTTGACTTTTCAAAAATGGCCAATAATTTTCCTTTCCTCCATGCGTCTATATAATATTTAAACTGAATCTATTACAAACCCACAAATAAAAAATAATAAGAATTTCATTTTCCAAAAAATGGCATTGCTCAATGACTTACAATCCTCCGATGAACTTCTTGAAGCCCAAGCTCATGTATGGAACCACATCTTCAATTTCATGAACTCCATGTCTCTTAAATGTGCACTTCAACTAAACATACCAGATATCATCCACAAACACAACAAACCAATGACACATTCCGAATTAATAAACGCCCTCCCAATCAACAAAGCAAAATCTGAGCACATCTATCGTTTGATGCGAATCCTAATCCATTCCAAGTTCTTCGTCAAGGTCAACATCTCTGATAATAACGACGAAGAGAGCTATTGGCTCACACCATCCTCTCATCTCCTCTTGAGAAATGGGCCATCGAGCATGGCACCTTATGCCCTAGCCACGCTCGACCCCATTTTAGTAGATCCATGGCACCGTTTAGGTGAATGGTTTCAAGATGATAGTCCGGTGGCGTTTGTAACCGCTCACAGGAGGACACTTTGGGAGAAAGCTTTCGAGGAGCCAAGGGTGAATCAATTCTTTAATGAGGCCATGACTAGTGATGCACAATTTGTGGCTAATTTACTTATTAAAGATTATAAACATGTGTTTGATGGATTGAAATCGATGGTCGATGTTGGAGGCGGCACGGGAGGTATGGCTAAGGTTTTGATTGATGCATGTCCTGGCTTGAAGTGTGTTGTGCTTGAACTTGAGCATGTCATTGATGGCCTAGAAGGGGATGAAAAGTTGAGCTTTGTAGTTGGAGATATGTTTGTTTCTATTCCTAGAGCTGATGCAGTGTTCTTGAAGGTATGAAGTGAGATCTTTTTAACACTAAAGAGTTAATTGCAATAATATATACCCCATATGCTTTGCATACTTGGAAAACTCACATTTGTTATTTTTATTAGCAAAAATTCTATTTGAAATTTCGTTCGTAAATCAAGAGGGAGATTATTATTATTATATTTTTTAAGTGAACGGGGATGAATTCAAATTTTCAAAGTTAACAGGGAATTTTTATCAATTTTTTAGGTGAACAGGGGTGGTTTTGTATTTTAAGGTGGGATAAAATTGTCAGTTTTCCTGCAATATATATATCCAACTTGTGAATGATTTTTTTCCTAATAAATAATAGCAAAGAGGAGTTTCGCTACTAAAAATAATATAAAGATTTTTCACTAATTAGGCCAATTATTGTATTGCTTGTGTCGATTTAATTATAAATAACACGCGTGCAGTGGATATTACACGACTGGAGTGACGAAGATTGCGTTAAAATACTAAAGAAATGCAAAGAAGCAATTCCAAGCAAAGACAATGAAGGAAAGGTTATTATTGTTGAAATGATTGTTGATGATAAGAAAAAATTAAACCATGAAAAAGTTGAAACTCAACTTTTCTTTGACATGGAGATGATGACCATTATGGCTGGAAAAGAGAGAACTGAAAAAGAATGGGCAAAACTCTTCTTTGATGCTGGATTTTCTAGCTACAAGATCACTCCTTTAGGATTGAGGGCCATCATTGAAGTATTTCCATAATTTAGTATATATCAAATCAATAATATTTATTTAATTTATTATATGGTACCAAATACTCATAAGATGGCTATTGAAATATGTTACCAATCAAGTATATATCAATAATGTTTATTCTGTTGGGAGACGTCTTCACTAATGTACCATGCAATACTTAAAGAATGTTTAAGCCATAATTATGAATAAATAATGAAAGAAAAGATATTTTGACTTTTGAATTTGTCTAAGATATGTGTATTAAGGTGATCCAAATATTCATTGAATATCCATATATATATTTCAAAACGAGAGATTTGCATTTGTGGTGGCATGAAAATTGAAGCTGATACATTTCATATTAAATTTTAAGAAATTGAACCATTTTTGGTACCGCCGTTAAAATTATCGTTAAGTGATGACGTGGCAGTTAAGTCTTATTGTAAAATTGATGCAATTATTTGTGTTGACTGGCAATTTTACCCTATAACATTTCAGGTTGGCAAAATAACCACACATCTTCAAATTTATTGATGCTTTTAATCCGCATTGTTGCCCAATTCAAAATTGTCTTGAATAAGACTCGTACGGACCAATTTTGAGATTTTACTTATTATATTTACATATATAATTAACTAATTTTTTGGTTTTATAAATAATATTGATAGATCAAATAATACTTTAATATAAATACGATAAAAAATTGAAAAAACTTATTTTCTAAAATCTAAAATTTATATAATAGTATGAATATATTTAATATTTAATAAAATAGTAAAATTATATATTATTAATAAATATTTATAATTTAAAAAAAAAAACTACTCTATCTCTCTCGATTCATTCTGCTGGTAGTCCTAATTATACGCTTATCCTGCTCATTGAACCACATTTTGTTGTTTGGGGGAAAATTAAGGTTCGTGATCCCCATTTGCATATTTCTGATTTTTGCGCTTTTCATTGAATTTCTTTGAGATTCACCTATGAAAATCACACTGCTGGTCCTAATCCTTGTACTATTTTCACGAGAATTTCATCAATTGCTGCCCAATTTAAGAGATTGTCCTGCGGATCACCATTTCTAAAATCGAAATTTGAATTCTTAGATAATTAAAAATGATTAAATATTAATACTTTTTTTTTTATTTTTATAAAATTAACAAATTATTTTATTGCTATTAAAATATGTAATCTTATAATGTTAAATTTTGTTTAAATGGTGTCTTATTCGAAATAATTTTGAAATTGGGCAACAATGTGGACTAATATCGTCATTAAATATTGAAGATGTCGGGTTATTTTGCCAACCTGAAATGTTATGGGGTAGAATTATCATCCAAATTGATCAGCACGTGTCTTATTCGAGCCAATTTTGAAATTGGACAATAATGTGGATTAAAATAGTCAATAAATTTGAAGATGTGGAGTTATTTTCCCAACCTGAATTGTTATGGGGTAAAATTGTCACTCAACATAAGTAATAGCATCAATTTTGCGATAAGACTTAATTTCCACATCATCACTTAACGATGATTTTTAACGGCGGTACCTAAAGTAATTCAAGTTCTTAAATTGTGGTACCAATATCAGCCTCAATTTTTATGGTTCCACAAGTACACTTCCCTCTTTGTGAAAGTAAAAGAGATGGGGATTTGGGTTTCGGAATGCTTCCCTTTATGCGGCTTCCTTTTAGTATTTGAAATAACTTCATGCTTGTTCTAAACTGTAAGGCCAATTCCAGCCGAAACAGGCAATAGGCCCCTTTATGCCTGCCTGCCTACCTGCTTGCCTGCCTTGCCAAGTCATTCATCTCCAACCGAACCAAAAATCCAAAACATTTATTTCAATCTCAAACTTTCCCCACTCTCACTTAACAATAACAAGAACAACAACAAGAACAAGAACAACAACAACAACAACAAAAATATTAAAAAAAAAATAATAAAAATAATAATAATAATGGATTCATAAAAAAAATTAAAAATGAGTAAACATAATCAATGGAAAACAACAACAATTATTATTAATGCAATTGGAGTGAAAAGAAAAACAACTATTATTTTATAAATTCATAATCTGATGGGGTGTTTCTACTTGTGAACACGTAACAAAAATATAAAGATTGATGATAGTATGTATAGTCCAAGGAATTTGTTTCTTATTGTTATTGATTAATTATAAATATATATATGGAATAATTGCTTAGATTTTCAAACGATTTATTTTTTCAATTTAGGCTAAAGTTTGTATGTAAAGAAAAATATAAATTGAGAACACCTAAAATTAAGCTACATATAAAATTCTTAAATTGCAAATCTATATATATGTAATGACTTTTATATTTTTGGACAAAGAATGCATTTCTTAGTTTGGATGGATTCTTTGAACTTATGTCTATATTTTTAAAGATATAATGATTTCTCTTTCATATTTATACTACTTGAATGTCACTCAAATACTATCTTCAAACTAATGTGGGATAAAGAGAGTTAAGTTTTTATCCCACATTGATTTGACAATAGTGTTTGACTGGTCTTCTAGTAGTATAAATATGAAGGAGAAAACTTTGTATTATCGGATTTTCCCACAAAAGTTTGTTTCTCCCGTACCACATCCACCACATAAGAGTGACTGCCCAACCTAATTCATTACCATCTGTATGGGATCTGATGTGATTTAGCCAACCTTCCATTTCATTCAACTCATTACCATGTATACTATGCGAAAGTCCAGACAGAGCCCATATTTGGCGAGTATAGGTGCAGTAGAAAAAACAATGAACAATGGACTCATTCAGATTCTCACAACGTGGACAACAAATCTCAATGGGTATTTTCCTTTGATGGAGTCATAAGCGAATCGGAAGAGCTCCCGAACAGAAATTCCAAATAAAAATACGTACCTTGGGAGGCACACATAATTTCCAAATCCAGCTCCAATCTCGTACTAAGTTCGAACTCGTACCCCCGGAAATAGCCTCCTCATCCAATCTCTTCATATTACGAATTAATTTGTAGGCGGACTTGACTGAATATTGCCCGGAACGTTCAAAATGCCATATCAATTGGTCATTGCCCGTACGGTTGCCTAATGGAATAGAAAGTATGAGGCGTGCTTCTCCCTCACAAAAAATTTCTTCCACGAGTGCCCGGTTCCACGAGGTGCTATTAGGATAAAAAAAAGAGCTGACTTTACTGTTATAAGGAAGAACTTGTGGCAGCGAGGTAACCTTAAATGAGTAAGGCCGATGTAACCATCTATCTTTCCAAATGTGAACTTTGTCTCCATTACCAATTCTCCAACGAAGGCCAGCCGCAACATATTTTATCCAGGTGAGTGACGGACTTGAACCCAAAGAGGCCCCAAACAAATGAGAGTTCGGGAAATATCTAGCTCTAAGAATTCTGCTAAGTAAACCATGCGGATTAGTGAGAATTCGCCAGGCTTGCTTATCCAATAACGCCATATTGAAAGAGCCAAGATCACGAAAGTCTAAGCCACCATCTCTTTTACTCAAACAGAGGGAATCCCATTTTAACCAATGAATCTTCTTCGCTTCTCTATCGTCCCACCAGAACTTTGCTATCATGGAATTAATTTCTGAAATAAGGTAAAGAGGTAGCTTGAAACAGCTCTTTACGTAAGCTAGGATAGCCTGGATTACAGATTTTATAAGAACTTCCTTACCAGCCTTAGATAAAGAATTTACCCTCAAGCTCTGGAGCCTATTCCAAACTCTTTCTCTTATATAATCGAAGACTTCTCTCTTGGATTTTCCAGCCACCAAAGGAAGACCCAAATATCTATCGTGTTTTATATCTCTCTTGATAGTAAGTAGGATAGAATGGAACCAATGATAACCTACGGGGTGTTCTTTGTAAAGACCACACTAGATTTCTCCAAGTTGATGTATTGGCCTGATGCAATGCCGTATACTTGGAGGAGGTTTGAAACTCTAATGGCTGCCTCGGTAGTAGCTTGACAGAAAATCATCCTGTCATCTGCAAAAAGTAAGTGTGAAACACTAGGCGCACCATCACAAACAGCAACCCCGTGTAAGTTACCTCTGTCCTCTTCCAGTTTGATAAGTGAACTCAAACTTTCTGCACAGAAGAGAAATAAGTACGGGGAAAGGGGGTCACCTTGCCGGATACCCCTTTCCGGTCTAACAAAACCAACTTGAGCACCATTCAGAATGAAAGAATAAGTAATAGTAGAGACACATGTCATAATCAATTCAACAAAATTTGAAGCAAAACCTAAACGGATCATCACAGCTCTAAGGAAGTCCCACTCTACTCTATCATAGGTTTTACTAAGATCCAATTTAATGGCCATATGGCCCACGCCGCCCCTAGATTGCTTTTTCAAATAATGTGATGTCTCATAGGCTACTAGTACGTTATCGGTTATTTGTCTGCCGGGGACAAAAGCGGATTGGGATTCAGAAATGATGGAGTTCATGATAGGTTTAAGACGATGAGCAATAGCTTTATAGGCGATTTTATATGTTACGTTACAAAGGTTAATAGGTCGAAGTTGTGTCATCAATTCAGGCTTAGGGCATTTAGGGATAAGAGCAACATTAGTGAAATTGCAATTTTCATAAAAAATACCAAAGTTAAGAAAATCAAATACCTATTTAGTAATATCTTTACCAACAATAGGCCAATATTTTTGAAAAAATAAAGGGGGGAATCCATCGGGGCCAGGGGACTTAAGGGGGTACATAGAGAAAAGTGCTTGAGTTACCTCTTCTGCGGTGTAAGGCTGAAGAAGATACTCATTATCTACAAAACTCACCCTTGATCCAATAGCATTCAACGCCATGTCTATCTCTTTCCTCGACGGGTGACTCGAAGTGAATATGGACGAGAAGTAATCAACAATAACCCCCTCATTCTCCTTATCCGTTTTACACCAAGAACCATCATATTTCTTAATGTCACTAATCTGATTCTTTTTCATACGACCCGAAGCCCGACTATGGAAGTATCTCGTATTCCGATCACCTTCACGCATCCAATGAGTCTTAGCACACTGCTGCCACATCTTTTCTTCTTTATCCAAAGTTTGTTCAAGTTCTGAGTTAAGCAAGTGAAGTTTCTGTTTTGATTCGGTTGTAACCTCCATTTTACGTAGCTTGTCAATATTCTCCCTCAATTCAACCATGTGTTTGGAGACATTTACAAAGGATAGATTGCTCCAAGCTTCCAACCCTTTTTTACAAAAATCAAGTTTATCACGCTTATTGCCTGATTGAACCGAGTTACTAGCCGACTCCCAAGTGGATCTAATAACTTCTGAAAAATTAGGATCTTCAAGCCACATGGACTCGAACATGTACCTTTTTTCTTTTTAACACGAAGATCGACGGCGCGATCGAGAACCCGAAGTAGGATTGGATCATGGTCCGATCCTCCAAACTTAAGATGTTCAACTCGGCTGTAGGGAAATTTTTGCAACCAATCGAATGAAACACATGTCCTATCCAACCGTTCCTTTACCGTACGTGGAAATTCCCACCTGTTAGATCAAGTATAAGGGCATCCCGAAAAACCGATATCAGATAAACCCGCACCCTATTAGGCAGATCTAAAATCTCTCAGCTGAAAGGGAGGAATTGGGTTTCCTCCTTTCTCAGAATTGCTCAACATGGCATTAAAATCACCAATACAAAGCCAAGGTTTGTTGCTTAAGTTTGAAAGGCTACGAATAAGGTCCCAAGATTTTTTCCTTTGTGTGTCTGGTTCACCGTAAAAACCTATAAAGCGCCAACCCACAATATCATTATCAGTATAAACGAAAGAATCAATATGGTTTTCCGAATAGCTTTGAAGTTCAACTCGAACATCCTTCTTCCAAAGTAACGCCAAACCACCCGACTTGCCTCTGACTTCAGTATACACACCGAATAGATCAAATTTCTCCTTGAGTAACTCTATCTTCCGTCTCCTAGATTTAGTTTTAGACAAGAAGATGATTTGGGGGTTGTGATCTCGAATGTGAAATCCGAGGTTTCGAATTGTCAAGGGACCCCCAAGCCCTTGACAATTCCATGCTAGACAATTCATGGCGATAGGCGGGGCTGCCGAGCAGCCTCCGCCTCTGGGAGATCAATTTGGAATTCTTTGAAGGTCTTTCGAGAGCAACTAAAGAATTGTCGCCTTGCTAATTTTTATTTTCAACACCCGGAATAACATCTACTGAACTAATTGTACCTGTTAGGTCAATCACCTTTTTTCTCTTACAATTTTCACTAAGTGACTTCGATTTCTTGTCTTTTCCCCCTAATATAAGAACTGAATTACCACTATGAATACCGGGGATAATGGTTGGGGATTTCATAATTTCATAATTTCGAGAATTTAGGAGTTGGCGAATTGGGTTCCTATTTGATGGGGACATGAAATAGGGGTTTGGTATTTAGATTGATTGGGGTTTTAGAATCGAATTGATTTGAGATGTCAGAGAGTGACGATCGTGGGTGGTGTTGGGCATCGGTGGAGATGCGGAAAATTGGTCTAATATCAGGTACGGGTTTAACTGAGTATGATCCAGGTGGACTGAAATCCTCACCCGTAAGGCTAGTTTCGGGATGGGTTCGATTCACGAGTGTCCTACCCATTATGGATGAGGTGTGTATTTTGATGGGGATGGAATTCTGTGGTTTATGCTCAGATTGAGCATGGTGGGTAATTGGGATTGAATTGGTCATGTTAGATGGACTAGTTTTAGGTGGGGACTGAATTGGGTTATGTTTTCTTGAGGGAGGTTGAGTTGTGCATTGATAGTTGGAGTGGTTGGAGTGGTTAGATTTGAGGGCTGGTCCAGGTGTATTTTTATTAGTTTGGGCTTTTAAAGCTTCGATGAAGATGTGTGTAGGAGTAATTGGGCTGGGGATTGACTTATCTATTGACTGGTTAAGCATGGTGGTGGGTAGTTGGGCTGAAGTACTCATACTGGGCTGTTCAACAGTTAAAAGTTTGGGAGAAGTTATTACCTTAGTGGGCTGAGGTTGGGTGGACAAATTAGATGTAGGTGGTATTGATGTAGGGGAAAAACTTTCCAAGTGTGTAGTTTGATTTGTAACGCTTCCCTTTGATTCAGGGATATGCATTGATTGATGCAGATTAACAGCAGCAGGAGGGGAAATTAGAGGAGAGAATCCCTGAAAATTTGAATGAACATGATTTTTTTCTGATGTCGAGATCTTTCCCAAAATACCCTTGGATTTTTACGAATTTGACATACCCATCGGAACATGAGTCGATTCCGCCTGCATAGCCGTAGGTGAAAAGATATCCACCCCTGTGATTTTTCGATCGTTCAGTGTCGAAGAGCCCATAGTACCCTTATTTGAAGACCCCAGGTTATAGAGATAGGTCCCTGCTGCTTTTTGCAATCCAGATGGTTCGATGGGTTGCTTGAACTTATTTGATGGGTACAGAGCCATTTTCCGTAAGGTAGATTCTCTGGTGGTAGTTCCACCTCATAATCATACCGTTTACCACTTAAGAAGTGTGATCAAGCATTCCACAATGATAACATATATTAGGTAGGCGTTCGTATCGAAAAGAAACCACTATTGAATCTCCTATGTCATTACCAATTTTCATAATCCTCGGGATAGGCAAAGAAATATTTAATCCAACTCGAACCCGAACATTACTACCTGTGAAGAAAGTTTTCGAATCGGCCGGAAAACCTTTAAAACGTCCCAAACGATGGCAAATCAGTTCCACCATCCCCTTATTGGATTTACCCAAAGGAAGTCCTGAAATATGCACATGGAAATCGCACCAATCTAATTCTACCTTGGTCGGGTCTTCATCCTCTTTGACTGAATTAAGAACAATTAACCTTTTCTCAAACGACCATGGACCGTTATCGCGTGCTCTCCGCCAATCAATTTTGTGGTTAAATGATAAAATCAGCCGCCCGCCCCCTATCTGTTTCATATCCCCTTGCCTGGGCAGCCTTTTGGAGGATATTTTAACCGTAGTCACATTAAAACTTTGCTGTCCCAGAATTTTGCCAACCAAAATCAGATCCGTAGAAGAACAATGTTAATCCCATTCCTCTCCAGAAATAACAAAGCCCTCTTCAACATCCGTTAGATTCAATTTCGAATCGAAGCCAAAATCAGAAATATCCATGGAGAAGATTGCTAGAAGAAGGGGTAAAGTTTATCAGTAATAAGTACACCTTCAGCCAAACCGCTGCACAAAAAAAAAGGGAGCTTGGACGCGCGCCGAATGCCTGCCTGCCTATCCAGGGGGAGCTCATCTCCAGCCGACGAGGGGGCTGTTGCTTGCCTCCCCCTTCGGCTGTAGATGGCCTAAGTAACTCATGCTTTTAGTATTATAATTTTTCTTTATAAATGTATTATTCTATTACCGAGTTGAATTAGCTATATCAACAAACATTAAATTCTCAAGACAAAATTCCTCTTTCTCTCTCTATATATATATCAAATTGTATAATTTTGGAAAATATATTTTTAGTTTAGTGGTATCGAAACCGCCATAACTTTCTTTTTTATATAATGTATTGATAACCTGCAAGAACCTAGCTAGTTCATTATGCATGTGTAGGGTAAGTATCATCATTTTCATCCAATTTATTTTCGTTTTGATCTGAATAATCTTCATACATTTCTTTAATTTGTTTTTTTCTCTATCATCTATGCAGGTCAATCGTTCCCTCGTCATGTGAGTATGAGCTGCTATATGGAGTCATATTTCTAGTTAGTTCCAGAATTCATTCTTTTTATTCGGTCAATATCCATTTCCGAGTTTGTGAAATATTCAAGTAGATAGATAAAGAAAAAGAAAATAAAAAAGAAGAAGAAAAAGGAGAAGATTTTTCTTGTGGATTCAATGTTGAATAGTAATGTTTATGATTCCTCTCGCAACATTTTATGGGAGTTTAGCAGACAAGTAAATGTTGTAATGTGTGTGATTTATATAAGTTGAAGTGTGTATCATGGAAGTCATGGGTAAAGTCGAGTCTTTGGACAATGTTGAAATTTTATTGGACTATTTTACGAGAGAATTGCATTTGTGGTACCAAACAATATAGTGATTCCAACTTGTGGTACCACATAAAATGAGGTTGATCAATTTGGTACCGCAATTTAAGAAATTGAATCACATTTGGTACTTCCGTTAAAATTGGCCGTTAACTGCTGACGTGGCCGTTAAGGTTAATTGCAGAATTGACCCCATTATTTATATTGACTGACAATTATGTCCTTAACTTTTCAAGTTGTCAAAATAACCCCATATCTTCAAATTTACTGATAATTTTAGTCCACATTGTTGCCCAATTTCAAAATTGGCTCGAATAAAATACTCGCGGACCAATTTAGAGATTTAATTTAATATATTTACATATGTATTTAACAATTTAATTTATAAATAATATTAACAAACCAAATAATACATGAACACAAATTTGATAAAATATTAATTAAATCTAAAAATTTTATAATGATATGAATATATATAATATTTATTATATCTAAAATTTATATATATATATATATATAAAATTAAAAAAAAAAAAAAACCTTTCTTCCCCAACCCACCCCCCCCCCCAACCAACCCCCCCTCCCCAACCCAAATCCCAGGCCGCCGGCGGCCTGGGTTCGTCCGGCCCAGGCCGCCGTCGGCCTGGGATCGCCGTCCCAGGCCGCGGCCTGGGATTTGGGTTGGGGAGGGGGGGTTGGTTGGGGAAGAAAGGTTTTTTTTTTTTTTTTTAAATTATATATATATATATATATATATATATATATATATATATATATATATATATATATATATATATATATAATTTTAGATATAATAAATATTATATATATATTCATATCATTATAAAATTTTTATATTTAATTAATATTTTATCAAATTTGTGTTCATTTATTATTTGGTTTGTTAATATTATTTATAAATTAAATTGTTAAATACATATGTAAATATATTAAGTTAAATCTTTAAATTGGTCCGCAAGTATTTTATTCGAGCCAATTTTGAAATTGGGCAACAATGTGGACTAAAATTATCAGTAAATTTGAAGATATGGGTTTATTTTGACAACTTGAAAAGTTAGGGGTATAATTGTCAGTCTAAATTGGTCCGCAAGTGTTTTATTCGAGCCAATTTCGAAATTGGGCAACAATGTGGACTAAAATTATCAGTAAATTTGAAAATATGGGGTTATTTTGACAACTTGAAAAGTTAGGGACATAATTATCAGTCAATATAAATAATGGGGTCAATTCTGCAATTAACCTTAACGGCCACGTCAGCAGTTAACGGCCAATTTTAACGGAAGTACCAAATGTGATTCAATTTCTTAAATTGCGGTACCAAATTGATCAACCTCATTTTCTGTGGTACCACAAGTTGGAATCACTATATTGTTTGGTACCACAAATGCAATTCTCTCACTATTTTACTGAACTAGAAAAGTGCATATACGTTGTACGTGTCTAATTTTAATTTCGTGGGTATTTTTCTTATATTGGAGTAAATTTAGCTTATTTTATGTTTAATCTTCAATTTATTTTTATCAATTATTATTGTTTTAAAAAAAAATGATGGCTTTAGATAGTTAAAATAAAATATAAAATAATGACTGATTTAATCATGACATCATATGAAATTTGTTCTAAAATAAAATCATAAGAATATTATTTAATTTATTCCATAATAGTAGTTTGCATGTTAAGTTTATCCGTTATCCGTTTCTTCATAAATTTCACCAGAAGCTTCATAGATTCATATGTTTTCATTTTTTAGTTTTTTTTTTACCAATTTATATATTTTTTTTATCTATTTTTTTGCTTTTTTTTATCGGTTATAAACTTTTTCATTGTTTTTCCCATTTTTCGTCAATATTTTTTTTCTAATTTAGACAACTCTTCCACCAATTTTACCTTGTTATTTGTCGGTTAAAGTTTAACCCATTTTCACCTATTTCACTAATTTCACATGTTATTCACTTAAAATTTTCATTGATTAAACATGTTTTCACCGAGTTTAAGCTTTTTTGTCCCTTTTTCACTGACTTTATCCGATTCGTTATAAATTTCACCCAAATTTTCATATATTCATATATTCTCATTGTTTAATTTTTTTACCGGATTATAACATATATTATCTTAAAACATATTGTTGCTAAATTAAAATAATTTTACATATATATTATAGGTGTTATTTAAAATTATGATAAGGTAGTCATAGGAAATTTGACTTGAGAATTAGAGATGTCTATGGCCTAGTGGCGGAGCCCCTTGGGGTGACCACCCCCTCCCCCCCCCCCCCAACAAAAAAAAAAATTATGGCAACGGTATATGTAATAAAATTTGTTGATATTTTTCAGTAAAGTTCATTAGTCTGGTGGTTGGGCATGTGCTATTAATTCTTGATGTCCTTGGTCTTGGTTTGGATATGTGAGAACTCTCACCTTCTTTTTACTTGTTTTAGTATTTTTTCTTTATAAAAACTGGACTTAGATAAATCTTAAATGTTTTCATGTTTTATTAGTTTTTCGATATTTTGAATCATTTATTTAGTGAATTCTGAAAAAAAAAAAAAATCTACTATATTTTTTCATATTTTGTACAAGAAAATTGCTAGTATATTTTTTTTAATCTTTTGTTGGATAAACTATAGTTACTTTATGTTAAGTTAGTTTTTGTTATTTTATGAAAACATAAAAAGACAATCGATTTTGCTCTCAATTTTTTTTCGAAAAGTTTAGTACCAAATGTGTTTTTGGACTAATATTTGGTATCAAAAATATTTTTTCCTCCTTTAAAAATTGATTTAAGAATTTTCGGCGAAATTTTGAAACTTGAGTTAGATAATTATTAGAATGGAATAATGAGATAGTGAAATATTATTGAATAATAGACATTTATATTTTATATTAAAGATATAAATGAGGAGATAATTGCATTTTGATACTGAGCTTTAGGTCAATTTTCACTTTCGATACACAACTTATGTATCCAACACATTTTGTGCAACGCTTTAATAAATTATAACACATTTGGTACAATTATTAAATGGTCACGGGAAAGTTGAGTTTAATTTCAAAGTTGATGCAATTACTGATGTTGATTGATAATTTTATCTCATAACATTTCATGCTATCAAAAAAGCCTCACATCTCCAAATTTGGTGACGAATTTAATTTACATTGTTGCCATTTTTTAAAATTGACTCGAACAAAACCACGTGCAGGCCAATTTGAAAATTTAGCTTATTTTATCTAAATAACTAATTTGATTTATAAAAAATATTAATAAATTAAATAATACTTAAACATAAATATTAAACAAAATTAAGAAAACATTCTTTTCAAATATAAGATTTATATAATAGTATTAATCTATAAAATATTTATTAAAACAATAAATTATATAATTAAAAATATTTAATATTGATTAAAATAATAAATAATTATAATTTTGAAAAAAAATCCAAAACCCAACCTAACCCAACCCACCCTACTCCTTCCCCTCAATTCCCAGGTCGTCGACGGCCTAGGTTCTCCGATCCCAGGCCATCGTCGGCCTAAAAATATTATAATTTACAATAAATATGTTAGACATATAAAACTGTCTACCAAAAATAAAAATTAACCTAAAGTTCAATTCCAAAAATGCAATTCTCTCTTCAAATTTGTGTCAAACTTCCATGCCTATTCTAGGAGGATATTAATTGTAGTGAAAGTGGTTCCATCGGTTATTGTTTGAAAGAAATTAATTTTTCATTCATCGAGTTGATGATTGATTACATGATAAGCTTTAGTTAGGTGTTATGTTGCAAATTGCAATCATAGTTTATAAACCAATAAAATCATAAGATACCTATTACTCACTTTCTTTTTTTATTTGTTGCTTTGGAAAAAAAAAATTGTTTATTTTTGTTTGTCGTTTAGGATTTCAATATAAAATTAATGTTATTTATCAATTTTACTCTTCTTACTAATACTTGTCTTTAATGTTAATTAATGATTAAAAGGGTATTTTGAAATTTTTGCTTCAAAAAGTTACTTTATGACATTTCTTAATTCGTGTGCAATCCTCAAAACGACAAATAAAAAAAAATAAAAAAGGAAGGAGTATGTTGCATATCGCAATCAATGTTTCCGAGTATTTTTAACCTATATAAAAGATATTCAAATTACTCTTTTTCATTATCGAGGTGTAAATGAACAGAGCAGGTCAAATACTTAGATATCTTACAACTTATATGTTCATATGATGTACCTAGGCTTCGTCACCTGACATGGCACTCAAACATTATTATAAAATAGGATTATCAATGTTCGCGCGGAAGGAAAGAACCTGATCGACTAGATGCTTGTATCGAGCACGTCGATCCCCATGCCAAAACCGACATGTCTGTCGATGTCCCCTAACAATTCTATTGGCCCGCTTATGGTTGGATCGAACCGAATAAAAAGGATTCATATCCGAACTTAGACGTCTTATCACGATCCGACCCGGTGATTGAAATGTAAAACTATAAATAGCCCTCATAAATGAGATAACAGGTACGCACTCTCCAAGCACTAACTACCCATTTCGATCATACCTCTCTTATCTCAATACTTACTTAAGCATCGGAGGGTTATCGCCGGGTCACCACCGGCATTAACCTGACGTAGTTTTCTTTGATTACAGGTTAGGATCCCCTAAACAAATCGAGGAAAGACTTGATTGACCTGCTAATCCTCACATTAACGAGCAGTATTAGACTTAATACCTGGACATTGACCATAATATAAAAAACTACCGAAAACACACTCATCATCATCCCTAACTTTAATCGAATTTCATAAGTTGTCCGACAATCAATATATGTTGTTCTAGTTTGGTGAACCAAATTCATGCACCTTTGCCTGATTGAACAGTCGAATTGAATATATGAGTAATTTATCTTCACTTCTATTCCTCTGAAGAAACAATATCACTAACTCAATCGTCAAGAAAATGCGTTCATGTAATGTGTCCAATAGTGCTTTGAAATAAATTACTCCCTCTGTCCCACAATTTATGTGTCGTTTTAGAGAAAAAAATTTGTCCCAAATTATTTGTCACTTTAGAATTTCAATGCACTGTTAATTACATATTTTCCCATTTTGCCCTTATTTAATGTATCTAAAACTCTCTCTTTAAGAGAAAAAGTAAGAGAGAGAATGTAAGGGTATTTTAGGAATATCATTTATTTTTTCCCTAAGATTGAGACAATTTAGTAGGTGCCTTAATATGTGTGAAAACACCTAAAACGACACATAAATTGGGACATAGAGGGAGTAGTTCATAAAGGCGTAAATACCAAAAAAAGAATTAAATGTGTACAATATCATTAAATTATTTCATTTCCCCAAAAATGGCATAAGGATATAATCGTGAATTTTGTTATGAAATCATGTGCCTACTTGCCCACTTGTTATGAATTTAAAGGTCAATAATTTTGGGATAAATGCAAAATACTCCCCTGTGTTATGTTAAAAATGTAGAACATTATCATGTGAAATTTTTATTGTGCCAATTTCCTTGTGATTTCAAAAATCCTGCAAAAAAAAAAAACTCAATCTGTAAAAAAAAAAGTTCATTTTGGATCGACAAACTTCAAAAAATAATTTGAAAAATGTTTTACGTGAAATTGTAGGGACCAACTTGAAGTATGTTAAACTGATTTCTTTAAATATATTGATCCAAAATGACCTATTTTTTACAAATTTGGTGTTTTTTGCAGGTTTTTGAAAACAAAAGAAAATTTGGCACAATAAAAATTTCATAGCAAAACACAGGGAGTATCTTGCATTTTCCCCAATAATTTTCCTTCCCTCCATGCTTCTATATAATATTGTAAATGTAATCTATTACAAACCCACAAATAAAAAATAAAAGGATTTCATTTTCCCAAAAATGGCATTGCTCAATGGCTTACAATCCTCCGATGAACATCTTGAAGTCCAAGCTCATGTATGGAACCACATCTTCAATTTTGTAAACTCCATGTCTCTTAAATGTGCACTTCAACTAAACATATTAGATATCATTCACAAACACAACAAACCGATGACACTTTCCGAATTAATAAACGCCCTCCCCATCAACAAAGCAAAATCCGAGCACATCTACCGTTTGATGCGAATCCTAATCCATTCCAAGTTCTTCGTCAAGGCCAAAATCTTTGATAAAGACGACGAAGAGGGCTATTGGCTCACATCATCCTCTCGTCTCCTCTTGAGAAACGGGCCATCGAGCATGGCACCGTTTGCCCTAGCCATGCTCGACCCCGTTTTAGTAGATCCATGGCACCATTTAGGTGAATGGTTTCAAGATGATAGTCCGATGGCGTTTGTAACCGCTCACGGGAGGACAATGTGGGAGAAAGCTTTCGATGAGCCAAGGGTGAATCAATTTTTTAATGAGGCCATGACTAGTGATGCACAATTTGTGGCTAATTTACTTATTAAAGATTATAAACAAGTGTTTGATGGATTGAAATCGATGGTCGATGTTGGAGGCGGCACGGGAGGTATGGCTAAGGCTATGGTTGAGGCATGCCCTGGCTTGAAGTGTGTTGTGCTTACACTTGAGCATGTCACTGATGGCCTAAAAGGGGATGAAAAGTTGAGCTTTGTAGTTGGAAATATGTTTGTTTCTATTCCTAGAGCTGATGCAGTGTTCTTGAAGGTATATGAAGTGAGATCTTATTAACACTAAAGAGTTAATTGCATGAATATATACTCCATGTGATTTACATGATCGAAAAAACTCTCCTGTGTTATTTTTATTAGTAAGAAATCCTGTTTGAAATTTCTTTCGTAAACCAATAGGGAGATTATTGTTAATTTTTTAAGTGAACGGGGGATTAGTGTAGATTTCCAAAGTTAAAAGGGGAATTTTAGTCAATTTTTCTGGTGTATAGAGGTGGTTTTGCATTTTATTTTATGGTGGGATAAAATTCTCAGTTTCCTGCAATATATGTAACCAACTTGGGAATATTTTTTTTCCTAATAAAAAATAGCAAAGAGGTAAATGCAAAATAGTCCACTGTATTATGCTAAACCTGCAAGAAACTACCCTATGAAACGTTTATCGTGCCAAACTTTTTTGTGATTTAAAAAATCCTGCAAAAAAACCCAATTTATAAAAAGTAGGTCGTTTTGGATTGACATATTTCAAGAAATTATTTTTTAAAAATTTTAAGTTGGTCCCTACAAGTTCACGTCAGGTCGATCCAAAACGACCTTTTTTTACAAATTTGGTGTTTTTTGCAAGGTTTTTAAAATCACAAGGAAGTTTGGCGCAATAAAAATTTCAGAGTATAATTTCTTGCAGGTTTAGCATAAAACAGGGGTGTATCTTACATTTTTCCCCAGAGAGGAGTTTTTGCTAATTAGGCAAGGCGTTGCATTTCATATTACATAATATTAATCATTGTATTGCTTGTGTCGATTTAGATTTAATTATAAATAACACGCATGCAGTGGATATTACATGACTGGAGTGATGAAGATTGCTTTAAAATACTAAAGAAATGCAAAGAAGCAATTCCAAGCAAAGACAATGGAGGAAAGGTTATTATTGTTGAAATGATAGTGGATGATAACAAAAAGGGTAAATATCACTTTTGGTCCCTCTTATCATTAACTTTTTACAGAGTGGTTCCCCTTATATTTTTTTTCTCACTTTAGTCCCTACTATGAATTATTTATTTCATTTTAATCCCTACTATGAATTATGTGTTTCACTTTAGTCCTTATCAGGTGGTTCTAATAACACTTGGCATGCATATGAATATTTTTTAGGGCATTTTCGTCCGTTCGCTATTGAGACCATTTGAGATATTGTTTAATTGGTGAGCAATTTGGGTGTTTGAAGAAGATTTTGGGAGAAAACTTTAGTTTGGAACGAAATGGACGATTAAGTTGGACTGGAATGAAAGCCTAGTTTGGAAGAGATTAAATCTTTAGTTTTTTTTCAAATGATTAGAAAGACGAAAATATCCATGTTAGTTTACTTGAAATGACGAAATTGCCCTTATGAGCATATCACATGTTACCGGAACCGCCTTGGAACACCTGATAAGAAATAATAGGGACTAAATTGGGAAAAAAATATAAGAGGAACCACTCTATAAAATATTAATGATAAGAGGGACCAAATGTGGTGTTTACCCTAATAAAAAATTAGACCATGAAAAAGTTGAAACTCAACTTTTCTTTGACATGGAGATGATGACCATTATAGCTGGAAAAGAGAGAACTGAAAAAGAATGGGCAAAACTCTTCTTTGATGCTGGATTTTCTAGCTACAAGATCACTCCTTTAGGATTGAGGGCCCTCATTGAAGTATTTCCATAATTTGTTTAATGAGATAATTACTTATATTATATGGCACCATGAAATAAAATTACCTTGAGCATATATAAATAATGTTTAAGCTATTATTACGAATGAATAAAGAAAGAAAAGATGTTTTGACTTTTGAATTTTTGTGAGATATGTGTATTAAGGTGATTTCATTATATATATATATATATATATATATATATATATATATATATATATATATATATATATATATATATATATATATATATATATATATTATAGCTTATAAGAGCCGAAGCGGTCAAGAAACAGTACAACATAATTTACTTTCGATTTTTGTTAAATCGATTTAATCGAAAAACGCCGCCGTTTCTTTATTTATCGGGATTATTTGCTCTTCGTTGAATTTCTTTTCTCTTTTTATTTAATGCTTTCTTGGCCGTCCGTTTGCAACCTGTGGCCCCGCCAGGGGAATTGTGATCGTGCGAGTTTGGTTTTGCAATTTAATTTTAATTGGCATAATCACGAAACGGCGCCGTCTCGTTATTGGTTTTTTATTTATCTGTTCATACTTTATTCTCGAGTAAAAACAACAACTATATTTTCGATGTGTCTTATTGCTTCCAATTTTCTTTCATTCTTTAAAAAATTGGCAAAATCACGAAACGGCGTCGTTTATTGATTTGCTCTTGCCCTGTTCATACTTTACTCTCGATTAGAAACAAACGCCACATCTCCGATGAGCTACATTTTTTAATTACAGCTTATAATACCCGAAGCGGTCAACAAACAGTACATCATAATTTACTTTCGATCTTTGTTAAATCGACTTTATTTGCCGGGATTATTACATTTTTAAAAACGGTATAATCGCGAACGGCGCCGTTTATTTACTTTATCTTTAAAAAAAAATTAGTTTACTATATTTATTTACTATTTATTGCTTTAGTGATGGTTTCTGTTATTAATTAATTTTGTGTGAATATAGAGGATTATTGGTTCCAATTTAGTGATGTTTTCTATTATTAATTAATTTTGTGTGTACAATTTTTTTTTTGTTTGCATTTTAAATCGATTTCCATTTTCTTTTACTACTAACACAATATACTTTCTATTTTTTTGGTAACAGTATATCATAAAACGATACTGTTTTCGTTTGATTTTGTCATTCGCAGTACAACATAATTTACTTTCGATTTGTGTAAAATCGATTTAACAGGTATAATCATGAAATGGCGTCGTTTGGGTGTTTTTTTTTTAAACGTTTCTTTCCGGAATTATTGTTTTAGCTTTTATTTCGTCGTTATCGTTTATACCTTCATTTTCATAAAATACATTCGTCTTTATTTATCGAACTGTCTTTATTGCTACTATATTACATTTCGGGAAAAAAAATTGAATTATAAAACGTTGCTGTTTTCCTTTTACGGAGTATAATTTATTCGGAGGTTTTACTTTTTACTTTGCAGGTAACCTGTTTTCCTGTTTTCCGATATATTGTTATTGATCTTTTTTTTTGGATCAGTCGTTCCTTCTTGGGAACATAAATTCTAAATATCTTTTGCTATAAATAGGTGGTCTCAGCTTGCATACAGATTATCTTTTCGTTCCAACGCGTTCGCTTTCTTATTTTCCCACCTCCATTTATTTTCTCTTACTACCCCATCTTTAACTCTTCGGAATGTTTTTTCATTTCACCCCAAAAAAACATATATACCAAATCTATTGATTTAAAAACGACGAATGACTCGCCAAACCACTTATCCGATCTTCTCGTTATTCTTATAATACGATGTATTCCTGACCCAATCGACCAGAATTTACGATTTATTTGGGTTTTTTCTGGGTTTTCTATGGACAAAACCATTATTTATTTTCCTATAAAATTCCCATTTCAGTATCCTTCTGTTAGAAGCAAAAATAGCAGGGATTACGAGCATGAATGTTCTATAAATGTGTCTGAAGAAGATATACAATCGGTAATTAGGAATTGTATATGTTGATGTCCAATAGTGAGCCATGCTTGTTGAGGGAGAACCTACTTGACTAAGGAAGTGGGGTGCATATCTGAGAAGGAAGAAGGAGAAACGGAAATAATATTTTTTTACTTAGTACGAATATACAATCTATGAAGGCTCTGCTGAACTACTCATTCAGGGATGTTGTAGCAATTCCCCGTTTAAACACCTTTGTCAAGGTATGCAGGGGCGAGTGTTGTACAAAAAGATATTTCTCCTACCCTTCAACCTCTTGCTCGAAGATCCTAGAATAGGAAGTAGAATTTGTAGTAATTTGACTGCATATTCATATTTATTTGTAACTGGATTATTGTGTAATCGTTCGTGAAAATGAATCAACTTGTTAGTTTCATTATCTGTAATAATCTTTATTATAATGTAATTATGTGGAACTAAATTGATTTGAAAACATATTTAAAAGTTATATTTATTTGGGAGAAAAACTAACGTTGTATTTTAATTTAATTATGGATATTTTTTAATTTCAACTTGCTCGATGTTTAATTTTCAATAAGTCATAATTCAGAATATGATCGTGAATATAATAGATATTTATTAGTAAATATAGTTTAACAAATTATTAATTTTTTTTTCTCGAAAAGATAAATTTAGAATATTTCATAATACCTATTCTACTATCTGGACCTGCATCACCTGCATAGCGAAACTTATATTAGAAGACTATTGTCTGAGTGATTATTAAAAATAGTTTTTACTCACGTGGAGTAAGGGGAAAGAAAAGGTTTCCACCCACGCTGAGGCATAAGGATCGCCTCTCTATCCAATCCGTCTCCCCTGGCCTCTCTAACACACTCTTGATACATTGGTTACTAAATGTTTAATTACCTGATCAAAGACCAAATACTCGTTCTAGTCGGAGATTCAGAAATACAATACAGGTCGATACAAAACATACGCATTATGCGAAAATACACGAGTACACGAGTTATCAAATGCACGTTAAAAACGAATTAGGCTCAGAAAAAATAGTATTTATTCGATCTTATTTTTATTATTCTATTCTGGGAGACAAGCCTCGACTTTTTAATGTTCTTCTCCGATGTATTGATTACCCAATCGACCTTCATGGACGACTTACGAAGGATTGTCATGCTGCATCTGTATTTCCTAACAATATTAGGGGATCGGAAATGCAGATATAATAATTAAACAAATATTATGAGATCGGAACATTTAGGGGGGGTTATAGATCCAATAAGTGAAAACTATGAGATCGTATCATCGACAATAATGAGGAGATCGATGCGCTGATAAGAATGGCTATAAAAAACAAAACAAAAGCTGTATATTAAAATTAATTTTGTTACTTTTAAAGGTTTAAGCAGCTGGTCAAAGAGCAAATATAATTACATACTTCGGTATTATAAGATCGTAAATAGTCGATTTTCTTCTCTTTCTAAGTTTAATTTGCAAAAATAATTTAAGGATGAGTTTGCTCTAGCAATTTTTTTTTCAGCAGCATAATAAAGAAACGGTGCCGTTTCGTTCCGTAATTAATTGCTACTGCTTTTATTTTACTGTTTTTGTTTCTCTCTTTTTCTAGATAAATTATATTCGTCCCACCTTCCCGACCAGTATTATTGGTTGGCTTTGTATACTTTTGCCCCTTCTTAAAAAACAGTACATGTCACTTTATAATTTCAAGATGTATTTAAATGCAATTTGACATTTTTACCCTTATTTAATTATGTGGAGTAATAAAATATTTACTCATCTTTTTCAAGGGCAATTTGTCTAATAATCCTTTAATTTTAATTTTTCTAAAATCTAGAGCATTAAATAATTTCTTAATCCTTGTGAAACAACCTTAAACATCCTGTTTTCCGATTTCTCGATCCGAAACGTTCAACAAACAGTACAACATATTTACTTTCGATTTAATAAAATATAAATATTGAAAAAATAAACAAACATAAAAAAAATACTTTATAAATACAGATCGAAAAGTAAGATAAAAATTAAGCTCGAAATGAAAGTATACACGAGAGGAGGACCGATTTGCAACCAAAAGCAAATGACTCCGTGGAGATTTTGTTAATAAAAATACGGACTCATAAAATATAGAATAAAACGCAGAATTAACGGAGGAAATTAAAATACAAACTCATAGAGCCCCGAAACAAAATAATATAAATTAAATAAACAAACAAAACATAAAGAATATATAGAATAATAAAATATAAAATACAAAATTACAAAAAGAAAAAATAAAAATCTGTTTTTTTTTAATTGCAACATGTGGGCCCGGCATGGGATTTTAACTTTTGCAATATTTTTTTTAAATAGGTATAATCATGAAATGGCGTCGTTTGGCTGAGGGGTTTTTTTTTTTTTTTAAAACGGTATTGAATTTAAACGACGCCGTTTCTTTCAGGACTTAATTGCTCTTGCTTTTTTTTCGTCGTTATCGTTTATACCTTTCCCGGTTTTCCGAGACACTTTGATTGCTCTATTATTTCGTTGATCAGTCTTTGAAACGAACGTTTTAATTTTAATGCGCATTGGCCGTTCATCTGTCTTACTTTCAACCGTCGGATCTAAATATCTTTTGCTATAAATAGGTGGTCTCAGCTTGCATAAAGATTGTCTATCTCTTCGTTCTAACCCGTTTGCTATCTTATTTTTCCTCCTTCAACTATTTTCTCTTACTACCCCATCTTTAACCCTGCGGAATTTAATTTCCTTTCACCCCGTGATAGTATTTTTGTTAGGACCCTTATATTTTTTTAATTAATTAATACAATTCGTCGATCAGTCGTTGAAACGAACGTTCTAATTTTATTGTGCATTGGTCGTCATCTGTCTTACTTTCAACCGTCGGATCTAAATATCTTTTGCTTGAAATTGGTGATTTCAGCTTGCGTAAAGATTATCTATCTCTTCGTTCTAACCCGTTTGCTTTCTTATTTTTCCTCCTTCAACTATTTTCTCTTACTACCTCATCTTTAACCCTTCAGAATTTAATTTCCTTTCATCCCATGCTAGCATTTTTTTAAGACCCATATATTCTTATAATATGATGTATTTTTAACCCAGTCGACCAGGATGGTCATTATATGAGGGTTTCCTCTGGTTTTTCTGAAAAGCTAACCTTATATGGTATACTTGCAAACACAAACTTTATGCCAAGCTAATAAATGCATTGACTGCGTATGACATAGTCTTACTTTTCAACTTCCAACTACGAAATAATTTTAGGCTTTTCGTGTCATGCTTTGTATTTGCTTTTTTATTTTTTCGTTTCGGTAGCTTATAAGAGCCGAAGCGGTCAACTAAAAGTACAGTATAATTTACTTTTGATTTTTTAAATCGATTTAATCGAGAAACGCTGGCGTTTTTTAAGTTACCGAAATTTTGTTCAAGAACGAAAAAATTAAAAAGCAAATACGAGGCATAACACGTCAAGCCTAAAATTATTTCGTACTTGGAAGTTTAAAAGTAAGACTACGTCATACGCCGTCATGCATTTGTTGGCTTGGCATAATATAAGGGATGTCGGAAAAGTGAGATACTATGAGGAGATAGGAAGGCCACATAGAATTAATGTGGAGGAGGTCGGAAGTTTTATTCGGGGAACGATATGGAAGAGAATAAGATAAGAAAACTCACGATGCTGGCTGCAATCATATCCTCACGTGTTCCATGTATTATTATCGGCAAAGTTTGTCTAAAATCTCCGCCAAATAACAAAACTTTCCCTCCAAAAGCCAACTTATTACCGCATAAATCAGCCAACAAATTATCAAGGGCCTCAATAGAATGTCGATTTGTCATAGACGCTTCATCCCATATATGCTATGAAAGCTCTGCTGAACTATTATTTCACGGATGTTTTAGACATCTTCGTCAAATGACTATTGTATTTGATCTAGGCAGTAGGTGAAATACTGAAAATATTTTTCTTTCTCAGACAATGGTGTAAAGGTATGCAGGGGCAAGTGTTGTACAAAAATAAATTTTACCTACCCTTCAAACGCTTGCACGAATATCCTATAATATAATAGGATGTACAACTTGTAGTAATTTGACTGTATACTCTATATTAATATTTATTTGTAAATGGATTACTGTTTAATAGTTTGTGAAAATTAATATTTTTTTTAGTTTCATTATGTGTAATAATCTTTATTATCAGTAATACAATTATGGTCGATACACAACATATGCAGTCGGCGAACATACACGAGTAATAAAATGCAGTTAAAATATGAAATATGCTCGAAAAAATAACATTTATTCGATCTTGTTAGTTTTATTCTATTATTTTGGGTGACAATCCTGGACTTTTTAATGTTTTTGTTCGATATATTGATTACCAAATCGACCAGTATGGACGACTTATGAGGGATTGCCATGCTGCATCTGTATTTTGTAACAATATTACATTTTTAAAAACGGTATAATCGCGAACGGCGCCGTTTATTTACTTTATCTTTAAAAAAAATTAGTTTACTATATTTATTTACTATTTATTGCTTTAGTGATGGTTTCTGTTATTAATTAATTTTGTGTGAATATAGAGGATTATTGGTTCCAATTTAGTGATGTTTTCTATTATTAATTAATTTTGTGTGTACAATTTTTTTTTTGTTTGCATTTTAAATCGATTTCCATTTTCTTTTACTACTAACACAATATACTTTCTATTTTTTTGGTAACAGTATATCATAAAACGATACTGTTTTCGTTTGATTTTGTCATTCGCAGTACAACATAATTTACTTTCGATTTGTGTAAAATCGATTTAACAGGTATAATCATGAAATGGCGTCGTTTGGGTGTTTTTTTTTTAAACGTTTCTTTCCGGAATTATTGTTTTAGCTTTTATTTCGTCGTTATCGTTTATACCTTCATTTTCATAAAATACATTCGTCTTTATTTATCGAACTGTCTTTATTGCTACTATATTACATTTCGGGAAAAAAAATTGAATTATAAAACGTTGCTGTTTTCCTTTTACGGAGTATAATTTATTCGGAGGTTTTACTTTTTACTTTGCAGGTAACCTGTTTTCCTGTTTTCCGATATATTGTTATTGATCTTTTTTTTTGGATCAGTCGTTCCTTCTTGGGAACATAAATTCTAAATATCTTTTGCTATAAATAGGTGGTCTCAGCTTGCATACAGATTATCTTTTCGTTCCAACGCGTTCGCTTTCTTATTTTCCCACCTCCATTTATTTTCTCTTACTACCCCATCTTTAACTCTTCGGAATGTTTTTTCATTTCACCCCAAAAAAACATATATACCAAATCTATTGATTTAAAAACGACGAATGACTCGCCAAACCACTTATCCGATCTTCTCGTTATTCTTATAATACGATGTATTCCTGACCCAATCGACCAGAATTTACGATTTATTTGGGTTTTTTCTGGGTTTTCTATGGACAAAACCATTATTTATTTTCCTATAAAATTCCCATTTCAGTATCCTTCTGTTAGAAGCAAAAATAGCAGGGATTACGAGCATGAATGTTCTATAAATGTGTCTGAAGAAGATATACAATCGGTAATTAGGAATTGTATATGTTGATGTCCAATAGTGAGCCATGCTTGTTGAGGGAGAACCTACTTGACTAAGGAAGTGGGGTGCATATCTGAGAAGGAAGAAGGAGAAATGGAAATAATATTTTTTTACTTAGTACGAATATACAATCTATGAAGGCTCTGCTGAACTACTCATTCAGGGATGTTGTAGCAATTCCCCGTTTAAACACCTTTGTCAAGGTATGCAGGGGCGAGTGTTGTACAAAAAGATATTTCTCCTACCCTTCAACCTCTTGCTCGAAGATCCTAGAATAGGAAGTAGAATTTGTAGTAATTTGACTGCATATTCATATTTATTAGTAACTGGATTATTGTGTAATCGTTCGTGAAAATGAATCAACTTGTTAGTTTCATTATCTGTAATAATCTTTATTATAATGTAATTATGTGGAACTAAATTGATTTGAAAACATATTTAAAAGTTATATTTATTTGGGAGAAAAACTAACGTTGTATTTTAATTTAATTATGGATATTTTTTAATTTCAACTTGCTCGATGTTTAATTTTCAATAAGTCATAATTCAGAATATGATCGTGAATATAATAGATATTTATTAGTAAATATAGTTTAACAAATTATTAATTTTTTTTTCTCGAAAAGATAAATTTAGAATATTTCATAATACCTATTCTACTATCTGGACCTGCATCACCTGCATAGCGAAACTTATATTAGAAGACTATTGTCTGAGTGATTATTAAAAATAGTTTTTACTCACGTGGAGTAAGGGGAAAGAAAAGGTTTCCACCCACGCTGAGGCATAAGGATCGCCTCTCTATCCAATCCGTCTCCCCTGGCCTCTCTAACACACTCTTGATACATTGGTTACTAAATGTTTAATTACCTGATCAAAGACCAAATACTCGTTCTAGTCGGAGATTCAGAAATACAATACAGGTCGATACAAAACATACGCATTATGCGAAAATACACGAGTACACGAGTTATCAAATGCACGTTAAAAACGAATTAGGCTCAGAAAAAATAGTATTTATTCGATCTTATTTTTATTATTCTATTCTGGGAGACAAGCCTCGACTTTTTAATGTTCTTCTCCGATGTATTGATTACCCAATCGACCTTCATGGACGACTTACGAAGGATTGTCATGCTGCATCTGTATTTCCTAACAATATTAGGGGATCGGAAATGCAGATATAATAATTAAACAAATATTATGAGATCGGAACATTTAGGGGGGGTTATAGATCCAATAAGTGAAAACTATGAGATCGTATCATCGACAATAATGAGGAGATCGATGCGCTGATAAGAATGGCTATAAAAAACAAAACAAAAGCTGTATATTAAAATTAATTTTGTTACTTTTAAAGGTTTAAGCAGCTGGTCAAAGAGCAAATATAATTACATACTTCGGTATTATAAGATCGTAAATAGTCGATTTTCTTCTCTTTCTAAGTTTAATTTGCAAAAATAATTTAAGGATGAGTTTGCTCTAGCAATTTTTTTTTTCAGCAGCATAATAAAGAAACGGTGCCGTTTCGTTCCGTAATTAATTGCTACTGCTTTTATTTTACTGTTTTTGTTTCTCTCTTTTTCTAGACAAATTATATTCGTCCCACCTTCCCGACCAGTATTATTGGTTGGCTTTGTATACTTTTGCCCCTTCTTAAAAAACAGTACATGTCACTTTATAATTTCAAGATGTATTTAAATGCAATTTGACATTTTTACCCTTATTTAATTATGTGGAGTAATAAAATATTTACTCATCTTTTTCAAGGGCAATTTGTCTAATAATCCTTTAATTTTAATTTTTCTAAAATCTAGAGCATTAAATAATTTCTTAATCCTTGTGAAACAACCTTAAACATCCTGTTTTCCGAATTCTTGATCCGAAACGTTCAACAAACAGTACAACATATTTACTTTCGATTTAATAAAATATAAATATTGAAAAAATAAACAAACATAAAAAAAATACTTTATAAATACAGATCGAAAAGTAAGATAAAAATTAAGCTCGAAATGAAAGTATACACGAGAGGAGGACCGATTTGCAACCAAAAGCAAATGACTCCGTGGAGATTTTGTTAATTAAAATACGGACTCATAAAATATAGAATAAAACGCAGAATTAACGGAGGAAATTAAAATACAAACTCATAGAGCCCCGAAACAAAATAATATAAATTAAATAAACAAACAAAACATAAAGAATATATAGAATAATAAAATATAAAATACAAAATTACAAAAAGAAAAAATAAAAATCTGTTTTTTTTTAATTGCAACATGTGGGCCCGGCATGGGATTTTAACTTTTGCAATATTTTTTTTAAATAGGTATAATCATGAAATGGCGTCGTTTGGCTGAGGGGTTTTTTTATTTTTTTAAAACGGTATTGAATTTAAACGACGCCGTTTCTTTCAGGACTTAATTGCTCTTGCTTTTTTTTCGTCGTTATCGTTTATACCTTTCCCGGTTTTCCGAGACACTTTGATTGCTCTATTATTTCGTTGATCAGTCTTTGAAACGAACGTTTTAATTTTAATGCGCATTGGCCGTTCATCTGTCTTACTTTCAACCGTCGGATCTAAATATCTTTTGCTATAAATAGGTGGTCTCAGCTTGCATAAAGATTGTCTATCTCTTCGTTCTAACCCGTTTGCTATCTTATTTTTCCTCCTTCAACTATTTTCTCTTACTACCCCATCTTTAACCCTGCGGAATTTAATTTCCTTTCACCCCGTGATAGTATTTTTGTTAGGACCCTTATATTTTTTTAATTAATTAATACAATTCGTCGATCAGTCGTTGAAACGAACGTTCTAATTTTATTGTGCATTGGTCGTCATCTGTCTTACTTTCAACCGTCGGATCTAAATATCTTTTGCTTGAAATTGGTGATTTCAGCTTGCGTAAAGATTATCTATCTCTTCGTTCTAACCCGTTTGCTTTCTTATTTTTCCTCCTTCAACTATTTTCTCTTACTACCTCATCTTTAACCCTTCAGAATTTAATTTCCTTTCATCCCATGCTAGCATTTTTTTAAGACCCATATATTCTTATAATATGATGTATTTTTAACCCAGTCGACCAGGATGGTCATTATATGAGGGTTTCCTCTGGTTTTTCTGAAAAGCTAACCTTATATGGTATACTTGCAAACACAAACTTTATGCCAAGCTAATAAATGCATTGACTGCGTATGACATAGTCTTACTTTTCAACTTCCAACTACGAAATAATTTTAGGCTTTTCGTGTCATGCTTTGTATTTGCTTTTTTATTTTTTCGTTTCGGTAGCTTATAAGAGCCGAAGCGGTCAACTAAAAGTACAGTATAATTTACTTTTGATTTTTTAAATCGATTTAATCGAGAAACGCTGGCGTTTTTTAAGTTACCGAAATTTTGTTCAAGAACGAAAAAATTAAAAAGCAAATACGAGGCATAACACGTCAAGCCTAAAATTATTTCGTACTTGGAAGTTTAAAAGTAAGACTACGTCATACGCCGTCATGCATTTGTTGGCTTGGCATAATATAAGGGATGTCGGAAAAGTGAGATACTATGAGGAGATAGGAAGGCCACATAGAATTAATGTGGAGGAGGTCGGAAGTTTTATTCGGGGAACGATATGGAAGAGAATAAGATAAGAAAACTCACGATGCTGGCTGCAATCATATCCTCACGTGTTCCATGTATTATTATCGGCAAAGTTTGTCTAAAATCTCCGCCAAATAACAAAACTTTCCCTCCAAAAGCCAACTTATTACCGCATAAATCAGCCAACAAATTATCAAGGGCCTCAATAGAATGTCGATTTGTCATAGACGCTTCATCCCATATATGCTATGAAAGCTCTGCTGAACTATTATTTCACGGATGTTTTAGACATCTTCGTCAAATGACTATTGTATTTGATCTAGGCAGTAGGTGAAATACTGAAAATATTTTTCTTTCTCAGACAATGGTGTAAAGGTATGCAGGGGCAAGTGTTGTACAAAAATAAATTTTACCTACCCTTCAAACGCTTGCACGAATATCCTATAATATAATAGGATGTACAACTTGTAGTAATTTGACTGTATACTCTATATTAATATTTATTTGTAAATGGATTACTGTTTAATAGTTTGTGAAAATTAATATTTTTTTTAGTTTCATTATGTGTAATAATCTTTATTATCAGTAATACAATTATGGTCGATACACAACATATGCAGTCGGCGAACATACACGAGTAATAAAATGCAGTTAAAATATGAAATATGCTCGAAAAAATAACATTTATTCGATCTTGTTAGTTTTATTCTATTATTTTGGGTGACAATCCTGGACTTTTTAATGTTTTTGTTCGATATATTGATTACCAAATCGACCAGTATGGACGACTTATGAGGGATTGCCATGCTGCATCTGTATTTTGTAACAATATTACATTTTTAAAAACGGTATAATCGCGAACGGCGCCGTTTATTTACTTTATCTTTAAAAAAAATTAGTTTACTATATTTATTTACTATTTATTGCTTTAGTGATGGTTTCTGTTATTAATTAATTTTGTGTGAATATAGAGGATTATTGGTTCCAATTTAGTGATGTTTTCTATTATTAATTAATTTTGTGTGTACAATTTTTTTTTTGTTTGCATTTTAAATCGATTTCCATTTTCTTTTACTACTAACACAATATACTTTCTATTTTTTTGGTAACAGTATATCATAAAACGATACTGTTTTCGTTTGATTTTGTCATTCGCAGTACAACATAATTTACTTTCGATTTGTGTAAAATCGATTTAACAGGTATAATCATGAAATGGCGTCGTTTGGGTGTTTTTTTTTTAAACGTTTCTTTCCGGAATTATTGTTTTAGCTTTTATTTCGTCGTTATCGTTTATACCTTCATTTTCATAAAATACATTCGTCTTTATTTATCGAACTGTCTTTATTGCTACTATATTACATTTCGGGAAAAAAAATTGAATTATAAAACGTTGCTGTTTTCCTTTTACGGAGTATAATTTATTCGGAGGTTTTACTTTTTACTTTGCAGGTAACCTGTTTTCCTGTTTTCCGATATATTGTTATTGATCTTTTTTTTTGGATCAGTCGTTCCTTCTTGGGAACATAAATTCTAAATATCTTTTGCTATAAATAGGTGGTCTCAGCTTGCATACAGATTATCTTTTCGTTCCAACGCGTTCGCTTTCTTATTTTCCCACCTCCATTTATTTTCTCTTACTACCCCATCTTTAACTCTTCGGAATGTTTTTTCATTTCACCCCAAAAAAACATATATACCAAATCTATTGATTTAAAAACGACGAATGACTCGCCAAACCACTTATCCGATCTTCTCGTTATTCTTATAATACGATGTATTCCTGACCCAATCGACCAGAATTTACGATTTATTTGGGTTTTTTCTGGGTTTTCTATGGACAAAACCATTATTTATTTTCCTATAAAATTCCCATTTCAGTATCCTTCTGTTAGAAGCAAAAATAGCAGGGATTACGAGCATGAATGTTCTATAAATGTGTCTGAAGAAGATATACAATCGGTAATTAGGAATTGTATATGTTGATGTCCAATAGTGAGCCATGCTTGTTGAGGGAGAACCTACTTGACTAAGGAAGTGGGGTGCATATCTGAGAAGGAAGAAGGAGAAATGGAAATAATATTTTTTTACTTAGTACGAATATACAATCTATGAAGGCTCTGCTGAACTACTCATTCAGGGATGTTGTAGCAATTCCCCGTTTAAACACCTTTGTCAAGGTATGCAGGGGCGAGTGTTGTACAAAAAGATATTTCTCCTACCCTTCAACCTCTTGCTCGAAGATCCTAGAATAGGAAGTAGAATTTGTAGTAATTTGACTGCATATTCATATTTATTAGTAACTGGATTATTGTGTAATCGTTCGTGAAAATGAATCAACTTGTTAGTTTCATTATCTGTAATAATCTTTATTATAATGTAATTATGTGGAACTAAATTGATTTGAAAACATATTTAAAAGTTATATTTATTTGGGAGAAAAACTAACGTTGTATTTTAATTTAATTATGGATATTTTTTAATTTCAACTTGCTCGATGTTTAATTTTCAATAAGTCATAATTCAGAATATGATCGTGAATATAATAGATATTTATTAGTAAATATAGTTTAACAAATTATTAATTTTTTTTTCTCGAAAAGATAAATTTAGAATATTTCATAATACCTATTCTACTATCTGGACCTGCATCACCTGCATAGCGAAACTTATATTAGAAGACTATTGTCTGAGTGATTATTAAAAATAGTTTTTACTCACGTGGAGTAAGGGGAAAGAAAAGGTTTCCACCCACGCTGAGGCATAAGGATCGCCTCTCTATCCAATCCGTCTCCCCTGGCCTCTCTAACACACTCTTGATACATTGGTTACTAAATGTTTAATTACCTGATCAAAGACCAAATACTCGTTCTAGTCGGAGATTCAGAAATACAATACAGGTCGATACAAAACATACGCATTATGCGAAAATACACGAGTACACGAGTTATCAAATGCACGTTAAAAACGAATTAGGCTCAGAAAAAATAGTATTTATTCGATCTTATTTTTATTATTCTATTCTGGGAGACAAGCCTCGACTTTTTAATGTTCTTCTCCGATGTATTGATTACCCAATCGACCTTCATGGACGACTTACGAAGGATTGTCATGCTGCATCTGTATTTCCTAACAATATTAGGGGATCGGAAATGCAGATATAATAATTAAACAAATATTATGAGATCGGAACATTTAGGGGGGGTTATAGATCCAATAAGTGAAAACTATGAGATCGTATCATCGACAATAATGAGGAGATCGATGCGCTGATAAGAATGGCTATAAAAAACAAAACAAAAGCTGTATATTAAAATTAATTTTGTTACTTTTAAAGGTTTAAGCAGCTGGTCAAAGAGCAAATATAATTACATACTTCGGTATTATAAGATCGTAAATAGTCGATTTTCTTCTCTTTCTAAGTTTAATTTGCAAAAATAATTTAAGGATGAGTTTGCTCTAGCAATTTTTTTTTTCAGCAGCATAATAAAGAAACGGTGCCGTTTCGTTCCGTAATTAATTGCTACTGCTTTTATTTTACTGTTTTTGTTTCTCTCTTTTTCTAGACAAATTATATTCGTCCCACCTTCCCGACCAGTATTATTGGTTGGCTTTGTATACTTTTGCCCCTTCTTAAAAAACAGTACATGTCACTTTATAATTTCAAGATGTATTTAAATGCAATTTGACATTTTTACCCTTATTTAATTATGTGGAGTAATAAAATATTTACTCATCTTTTTCAAGGGCAATTTGTCTAATAATCCTTTAATTTTAATTTTTCTAAAATCTAGAGCATTAAATAATTTCTTAATCCTTGTGAAACAACCTTAAACATCCTGTTTTCCGAATTCTTGATCCGAAACGTTCAACAAACAGTACAACATATTTACTTTCGATTTAATAAAATATAAATATTGAAAAAATAAACAAACATAAAAAAAATACTTTATAAATACAGATCGAAAAGTAAGATAAAAATTAAGCTCGAAATGAAAGTATACACGAGAGGAGGACCGATTTGCAACCAAAAGCAAATGACTCCGTGGAGATTTTGTTAATTAAAATACGGACTCATAAAATATAGAATAAAACGCAGAATTAACGGAGGAAATTAAAATACAAACTCATAGAGCCCCGAAACAAAATAATATAAATTAAATAAACAAACAAAACATAAAGAATATATAGAATAATAAAATATAAAATACAAAATTACAAAAAGAAAAAATAAAAATCTGTTTTTTTTTAATTGCAACATGTGGGCCCGGCATGGGATTTTAACTTTTGCAATATTTTTTTTAAATAGGTATAATCATGAAATGGCGTCGTTTGGCTGAGGGGTTTTTTTATTTTTTTAAAACGGTATTGAATTTAAACGACGCCGTTTCTTTCAGGACTTAATTGCTCTTGCTTTTTTTTCGTCGTTATCGTTTATACCTTTCCCGGTTTTCCGAGACACTTTGATTGCTCTATTATTTCGTTGATCAGTCTTTGAAACGAACGTTTTAATTTTAATGCGCATTGGCCGTTCATCTGTCTTACTTTCAACCGTCGGATCTAAATATCTTTTGCTATAAATAGGTGGTCTCAGCTTGCATAAAGATTGTCTATCTCTTCGTTCTAACCCGTTTGCTATCTTATTTTTCCTCCTTCAACTATTTTCTCTTACTACCCCATCTTTAACCCTGCGGAATTTAATTTCCTTTCACCCCGTGATAGTATTTTTGTTAGGACCCTTATATTTTTTTAATTAATTAATACAATTCGTCGATCAGTCGTTGAAACGAACGTTCTAATTTTATTGTGCATTGGTCGTCATCTGTCTTACTTTCAACCGTCGGATCTAAATATCTTTTGCTTGAAATTGGTGATTTCAGCTTGCGTAAAGATTATCTATCTCTTCGTTCTAACCCGTTTGCTTTCTTATTTTTCCTCCTTCAACTATTTTCTCTTACTACCTCATCTTTAACCCTTCAGAATTTAATTTCCTTTCATCCCATGCTAGCATTTTTTTAAGACCCATATATTCTTATAATATGATGTATTTTTAACCCAGTCGACCAGGATGGTCATTATATGAGGGTTTCCTCTGGTTTTTCTGAAAAGCTAACCTTATATGGTATACTTGCAAACACAAACTTTATGCCAAGCTAATAAATGCATTGACTGCGTATGACATAGTCTTACTTTTCAACTTCCAACTACGAAATAATTTTAGGCTTTTCGTGTCATGCTTTGTATTTGCTTTTTTATTTTTTCGTTTCGGTAGCTTATAAGAGCCGAAGCGGTCAACTAAAAGTACAGTATAATTTACTTTTGATTTTTTAAATCGATTTAATCGAGAAACGCTGGCGTTTTTTAAGTTACCGAAATTTTGTTCAAGAACGAAAAAATTAAAAAGCAAATACGAGGCATAACACGTCAAGCCTAAAATTATTTCGTACTTGGAAGTTTAAAAGTAAGACTACGTCATACGCCGTCATGCATTTGTTGGCTTGGCATAATATAAGGGATGTCGGAAAAGTGAGATACTATGAGGAGATAGGAAGGCCACATAGAATTAATGTGGAGGAGGTCGGAAGTTTTATTCGGGGAACGATATGGAAGAGAATAAGATAAGAAAACTCACGATGCTGGCTGCAATCATATCCTCACGTGTTCCATGTATTATTATCGGCAAAGTTTGTCTAAAATCTCCGCCAAATAACAAAACTTTCCCTCCAAAAGCCAACTTATTACCGCATAAATCAGCCAACAAATTATCAAGGGCCTCAATAGAATGTCGATTTGTCATAGACGCTTCATCCCATATATGCTATGAAAGCTCTGCTGAACTATTATTTCACGGATGTTTTAGACATCTTCGTCAAATGACTATTGTATTTGATCTAGGCAGTAGGTGAAATACTGAAAATATTTTTCTTTCTCAGACAATGGTGTAAAGGTATGCAGGGGCAAGTGTTGTACAAAAATAAATTTTACCTACCCTTCAAACGCTTGCACGAATATCCTATAATATAATAGGATGTACAACTTGTAGTAATTTGACTGTATACTCTATATTAATATTTATTTGTAAATGGATTACTGTTTAATAGTTTGTGAAAATTAATATTTTTTTTAGTTTCATTATGTGTAATAATCTTTATTATCAGTAATACAATTATGGTCGATACACAACATATGCAGTCGGCGAACATACACGAGTAATAAAATGCAGTTAAAATATGAAATATGCTCGAAAAAATAACATTTATTCGATCTTGTTAGTTTTATTCTATTATTTTGGGTGACAATCCTGGACTTTTTAATGTTTTTGTTCGATATATTGATTACCAAATCGACCAGTATGGACGACTTATGAGGGATTGCCATGCTGCATCTGTATTTTGTAACAATATTAGGGGATCGGAAATCTAGGGAGTATAATGAAACAAAACTTATGAGATCGTAACATTTAGGGGGGGGGGGGAATAGATCCAACAAGTGAAAATAGCAGATCGGGTATTTGACATTAATGAGGAGATCGACGCGCGTCTATAAGATAAGATATTAAAAATATAACAAAAGCTGTATATTAAAATTGATTTGTTTACTTAAATTTGTAAGCAGCTGGTCAAAGAACAAATATAATTACATACTTCGGTATTATTAGATCATAAACAGTTGATTTTCTTCTTTCTCCAAGTTTTATTTGCAAAAATTATATAAGGACTATTCAGAATATGTAGCTGTTCCGAATATACAACTTTATTTTCTTTGCATAATATATTTTATTATACATGCTTTACAAGAACATTTCCAATGCATTGTGTAAAGATCAATTTGACATATTTGTTTATAATGCAATTAGAGGTTTAACTATTTTAGTTTTGTGATGAACAACTACTTTAGTCTGTCCTAGGTAATTGAGATAACAACATTTATTCGTATATTTTATATTTTAAAAATAGATTTTCGTTTTGACTAATTAAACACTTGGGCCTCACTACTTAACGTATAATATTTAAGTAACAAAATAGGAGATCGGTTAATTGAGAATAATATAAATAGGTCGGAAATGTGTTTTAGAGATCAACGGGAATTAACCCGCAACATCAAAACAACGTCGTTTTATAATTATCTGGTCCCAAACAAATTGGAAGGGATTTTGATTAGTACTGTTCTTAATTAATGTGTTTATCTTCGCCGTTCATCTGTGTTTATTTTAACCGCCGGATCTAAATAGCTTCTTCTATAAATTGGTGGTCTCGCTTGCATAAAGATTATTCTTTCCAACCCGTTTAATTATTGTATTGTGCTCTGTTTCTTGACTCTTTCGGCAAATTAAACCAACGTTTATTTTATTTTTATTTTTTTCTCTAAATTTTCTGTCTTACTTTTCCATGTTTATGCCTTATAGTTCTAAACAATCTCAATTTCTCTTCAGAAGTTTGTTGGCGATATATGGCGCATACCGCCTTCATGCAGAGTTTTCCCTTATAGTCTCAATTGCTCGTCAGAAGTTTGCTGGCGATTTATTCTCCTCTCTTACTTGTCTCATAATACGATATTCTCATTATTCTTATAATACGATGTATTGGTGACCCAATCGGCCAGGATGGACGTCATACGAGGGATCGTCATGCTGCATCTGTATTTTTTTTGTAACAATAGCAGGAGATCGGAAAGACGTATACAATATTGAATAAAATATTTTATATCGGAAATCTGGGGAGACTTGATAGCTTACGCGATTGGAAAATATTAGATCGGGTAATTGATACTAAATAGGAGATCGACACGCGTTTATAAAAGCCAAAGCGGACAAGGAACAGTATTTATCAAATTCCTTTCCAATTTTTTTGGGCCCAGTAATTATATAATGCCGTTGTTTTAATGTCATGTGTGCTCATTGTTGTTGTACCTCGTGTTGTTGATTTTATTTTTCCTTTTCATATAATGGTTCAATTCACCGTCTGTTTGGAAGGTGAATAATTTCGACATTTACATGATAGATGAAAAAATTAGATAAAACTACTTGCAAATTATTTTAATATTTTAACTAATTATATTTCGTGAATTTAGGAAAACAAAATTAAGTAATTTTGTTAATTAAAATTAAGTCATTAAATATACGTTAATTGATTAGCTGTTTACAATTTAATAATATAATTAAATTATATTTAAGTACTTATATTTAAATTTATAGAAAATAATTTATTTACTACTATTTAATTCATATATCGACATTGATATTCTATAAATAAATATTTAAATATATTTGCTGATAATTTAGGATGTTATAAATATGCATAGAGTTAAATAAGTATTATGTTATTGCAAAATAATATTAACCTATAACTGTTTAGTACGGTAACCGTTCTATGAAAAGGAGACGAGGCACAATAACACCGAGCCCGCATGGTATGAAAATGACGCTGTTTTTTTAAATTTTTTTAACTAATATGGTTTGTTATTGAAAAAAATGAGAATAATATACCTAAAGGTTGTTTATTTATTGGTGTAGAAAAGTTGACGAAAGGTTAAAGAGCTCAATTCAGCTTGCAAACGGACGTTAAATACAACTATTATATAAAAGGGAAATAGAAAATCTTCAGAGCATAAGTTACAAAAATACTGAGCTCACATAGAATCAAAACGTCTGCTCGAATATTAGAGAATAGAACGTGGAACTTGTGGTTTTTTTTAAACATATTTTAATTTGTTATCAAAACAAGTATTTCTTTCGTATATTTTATTATGTGATCATTTTTATTCTAGCAAATATATTTTCTACATATCTGTTGATCATGAGGTTGTGAACTTTTAATTTATTGCAAAACATAAATATATATTCGTGAATAATTATTCTTAATTAATACAAATTATAATTAAAGAATATTGGAAGAAATAATTGTGTGAAAATCGAGGATTCTTGGTTCCAATTTAGTGATGTTTTCTATTATTAATTAATTTTGTGTGAACATTTATTTTTTTTGTTTGCAATACTACTAACACAATATACTTTCTATTATTTTTGTAATAGTATATCAGAAAACGAATTAATGTTGGTCGGACTTCACCTCGTCATATTTGAACGCGTGTATCTTTGGTAAATATATATTTTTTTAAATATATATCCATAAAACGTCGCCGTTTTGGCTTTTGGTCTCGGATATTTAGTTCGTGCTTTAGTTCTCGATTAAAACAATGTTGCCCATTAAGATTGGATATATGTAATGTCGACGTAATGTCGATATGATATACTATAGCAATATGTGACACTTATTATTTCCTCTATTTGTTTATACATCGATAATATTATTATCGATTACGTTTTTTACATTTATCTCCGAGTTTACTTACCAATGTTAAGCTTTGTATTGAATAGTTACTAAATACTTAGATATTTTTTAGCATGACATCACTCTTGACCGTCATCTTAATTAAAATATTATATTTATTGTAATTCTATATGCCGGTTGTTTTGGTTTTTATGCTATTCTCTTCTCTTACTTTTTAGATATTTCTAATTTCTTATATTCGCTTACGTTGTAATTCGAACAAAATGTTTGAACGTAAAAAGATTAACTCATTAAACGGTACTGTTTCGTGGTTATGCTGTTTTAAAAAAAAAAAAAGGTAAATAAAATTGGAAGCAATAAGTGAACATCGGAAATATAGTTTATTCTAATCGAACAAATTGTTTGAACGTAAAAAGATAAACTCAGTAAACGGAACTGTTTCGTAATTATGCTGTTTAAAAATAAATTGCAAAATCAAACTCGCGCGACCACAATTAACAAAGGAAATTGCTATTATTAAAAAACAAGCAAAATCCAATAAAAATTAACCACCAATCTAAAATCAGTCTCGTAGTTGTTGCATTTGATAAACTTAGGATTTAGCATTTTAATCAAGGGGATTTTCTATTGTTCAAAATTAATTTAAAACAATACGTTCCCAATATTACGTCTACCTGAAAATAGTTAAATAAGACAGGAAATGCAAATCATCGACAATGGTAAACGTACATTGCTCTGGATCGCATATTAGAGTAACGGTGCCGTATTGTGTTTGTATTGAAAATAGAGATTACTGTTTTATTTTTATATATGTTTTCGTAATACTTTTATGACTGCTAATTGGATATGCTACGTAATAGCATAAAATATATTTGTATATATTTGTTTTTCCTCTATATAAGTAAGGTAATATGTGATGATATTTCTGTGTACTTTGTAAAATAAAATTAGTACTCTGATTTTAACAAGGATGATTTCCAATATTCTTATTCGTAATGTATTCCAGAAAAAAATTAGCTCTATTAATCCTGAGAATATTACATTGTTCTTCGTGCTTTCAATTTTAGAGAGTCATTTTTGTACCAACCTTGATGAAAAAAAGTTTTTCATATATAAATTAGTTGAGCAACATATAGATGATAATTTTCCATCAAAAGAATCTCTTAATAGAATTAGTAATATTAGTAAATCTGCAGTGCATTGTGCACAAGAAATTAGGGGGGTTTTCTTTATGCTAGCATGCGGTAGTTTGGAATCGGTCGAGGTAAACGTCGATGAGATTTCTATATTTTCCCAATTTTTTTGTTTAATTTATTATTTTGCTTAATCGTGGACGATTACTTTTCAGGATTTTCCAGTTCATGTTAGGAAGGCTGCTGGATTGGCTCCTAATGATACGATTATTTTAAGAAACGGGACTAAATATTGGCCTTTACAAATAAAAGAAAACGATTTTGTTAGGCTTTGGAACCAGTTAATAGCAGATAATTTTGTTGGACATGGCGAAAGGATAGTCCTTTATCAATCGCACACGAATATTTTTGAAATTAATGTTTTTGACGTGCATGGAATAAAAAAAATCAATGCTTTAATCGAAGTTGTTATTTTAAATATTTAAGTACCGTTTATAATAGGACACTACATATTTGTAACTTGTGTGTTTCGTTTATACCGGAAAAAGTGGATCATTTTGGTAAAACTCGAGCTTTCCATGTGATCGTTGTGCAAAAGAATGACTGCTTGGTAGTTTTCTTTAAGAATTTTGGAATTTTTTACGTATATATATTTGCCTCTAAATATTTACTATATTTACAGATTATCCCAGCTGAATTTATTCGGTCTGAACATATGCACAACAAAACGCTAGCAAAGCTGGTAATTGGAACGAGATCCTGGATTGTTGAAGTGACAAATACTGGCTTTGCTAATGGTTGGAAGTGTTTCTCAGAAGACCATGGAATATCGATTAATAATTTGTTTTTTTAATTGGTAGATGACATGGTATTTGGTGTTGTTATTTTCGACCTCAATGGAAAAGAGGTGTTATATGACTGGTACAGTAGTATATCTATTGATTGTGCATGATTTTGTATAAATATTATATGGAACACGTTTTGTTATAAAAAATGTAATATTAACTTATTGTTGCTACGTTATATACAAGAATAGTTCTATAAAAATTTCTATTTGTGCTTACATTCTGATTGATTACTTTTTGCTTCCTTAGTCTTTCTTGTCTTCGACGATATCTTCTGGATTTAAATCTGGATAAGGTATAGACAATGGTTCTAAAAAGATTAAACTCTTCTACTAAATGTGCTAAACAATTATTATGATATTAAACTTCCAGCAAAGCATCGGGAGGATATTTTTTTAGCTGTCTATTTTTTTCTATGTCCATAATGTTGTGATAATCTTTACGCTCGTATGAGATTATCTTGTTTTCAATGACCTGCTTGACTACTTTGAAAAATTAACTTGGCAATAAACCTCCAATATTTATATATTTGTAACAATATTATTTATTGTTTACAAAAAAAAAATTATCTCATTTTGTGCTCTAACGATTTTAATAGATTAATTGTATGATCTTAGTAATAATATCTTTTCTAGACAAATTTGTGGGTAATATGCAAGATACTCCCCTTTTTTAATCTGCATGAAGCTAACCTGTGAATTTTTTATTCTGCTAAACTTCCTTGCGTTTTAAAAAACCATGCAAAAAACACCCAATCTGTAAAAGACAGATTGTTTTGGGACAATTTTCAAAAAATCGTTTAAAAATTTATTTTTGCTTCTTAGTTTAATCATAGACTGGAGTATTTCTTACATACACAGTTTTGACGTCTGTTGAAAAGCTTATTATTTAACTTTGTTTTCTATATTGTATAGACAATCTACAACATGTCTCTAAATATGTGCTTGCTTTTGTTGTTGATCTGTAATATAGATCGAAACCCTTTATAGAAATTAACTGACCATAATTCTATTTCTAGTGATAATTATCTGCAGTTTATGTGTCAGTATAGCATTTACGTTAATTAAATTTTGATGAAGTGAAATAATTGAAATCATTTACCCTTCAAACGCTTGCTCGAATATCCTAGAATAGGATGTACAACTTGTACTAATTTGACTGTATACTCTATATTAATCTTTATTTGTAACTGGATTACTGTGTAATAGTTTATGAAAATAAAAAATTTTGTAATTATTGAAATAATTGTAATTATTAACGAACGTTCTAATTTTAATGTGCATTGGTCGTCATCTGTCTTACTTTCAACCGTCGGATCTAAATAAACAAACATAAAAAATAAAATTTAAAGTACAGATCGAAAATTGCGATCAAAATTAAACTCGAAATGAAAGTATAAATGAGAAAATAACCGAAATGCAACCAAGAGAAAATGGGTCAAATCTAAACAATTTAGTAGAAGTTACGTTTATGTTAATGATTTATGTTTGGACTAATATTCTTAATTAAAAAAAAAGTTTTATATGTTTATTATATTATATAAGTATATTTAAGAATATAGTATTGTATCCGGGGTGAGCAATTTCACCTTCATGGAACAGTAAATAAAATATTTTAATTAAGCTGACAGGCAAGAATAATATGATGCTTAGAAATATCTAAATATTTAATAAATATACAATACATTGCTTAACATTGGTAAGTGAACAACGACGTATATCGCATAACATTGGTCGAATATAATTTGATAAGTAAAATGGTAGAAACCACAAAGAAACAAAAAAACAAAATTAACATTGTATATCGGTCGGATGCGGTGTAGACTCACTATCGCTACTTTGTTTTTTATTTTGTTGAATATAGATTTATTTTATAATTATAAAGTATAAATATCTAAGTTGATTTGACTGTGTACGAATGCGATTGCAATTGGAAATTTGAAATATCGTAGTCTACTATTAAAGTATTAATTCGTTTCTACATAGCTTCTAAACAAATACCGTTATATATTTATTAACTTTAATTGCTTTATAAACAAATATATGAAATTGATATTAGGCAAGATCGATGCATAAAATTATTGTATGCATTAAACTAATATGCATTGGGAATCTTCTCGTGATACGTGTATAATAAAATATATTATACAACTAAATAAACTTCTAAAGCAGGAAAGATTTATATTTGGTTCTATACAAACTATTACTCTGGGAGATCGTACCGTTTAAAACAAATTAAGGCAAAAGTAGACTTGTACTGCCAAATTTCACCTGCTTAATTTATATTCCGTTTAGTATTTTGCGTATATATCATCAATTTTATTTGTATTAACCTTTTGGAGTTGTGGGTTTTATGCATACTGGTAAGAAATCAATTTTTCTTCGTATAATTCTTTACAAAGATAATAGTTTAACGAAAACTACATTTGAAAAACATGATATCGCAGAATAAGAAATTTTATAAAGAAAAAAAAGTTTTATAAACATAAAGAAAAAATAATTGTATATTTTTTGTCCATCGGAGAGAAGTAGTCAATATGTGTTAATATAGTAATAGTGGAACATATCGACATTGTATGGACTTTACATGTATAAATCTGAAGGCCAACATTGTTTATTATAATAATTCTCACATATGCATGTGTCAATCAATTAGTGGTTATACACTTAAGTGGTACACCAAAAGTGGTACAGAGGATCTTGAGCCGTTCTACCTTTACATTGAACTGAAAACAAATAAACTGAACACCGTGATTCCTTTTGCCAAACTGTCTGTAATCCTTGGGAAGCGTAACAAATAAATCTCATTTATTGAACGATATTTTATGTAATTTTCCAAATAAATACATGTTATCTTGGACTAACGTTAAGTGGCCTACTGATTAGTGGTAACAAAATTTTACCAGATACGTTAATTCAATACGACGGTTGTATCGTTTTTTATGGCTGACTTGAATTTTCATTTTGTTTTTTGTAGCATAATTTATTTCTTATACTATGGTATTGTAAATAAATTTTATTTATTTGTTTATCTTATTGAAGCTGTTGCTAATTTGTAACAATATTTTTAAACTATTTTATAATTAATATTATATTGCCTATATATAACACATACGATACAATTTAGATATAAAATTGTAGATGAACAGTATGTGAAGGTAATTCATGCTTATTCAAGTATTCATGCTTATTCAAGTATTAATTTAATTGAATTTTTATTCTTTTAATATTAATTTATCTGATTGTCAAGACTTTTGTTTACTTTATTACTATAATATAAAATAATATAATATAATATAATATACCGTGCGTTAGTGTAGACTGGCTTCCAATGCACGCAATTGTGAATAGTTATTATGTGTATAATATCTTTGCTTTATAAATTGTCTTTCTGTTGAAAATAAGTCATTTACTGCGGGTACAATCTAAATTTCTACAATTTATCTTGCAAAAACAAAAGGTATTTCGTTTATCATCTTAGCAGTACTTTGTGCAAATGTTTATATAATTTTGTTATATATATGTGCAACATTATGATTTAAGTGGTTGTAGAAAATTAATTTTCTGGAGATCTATTTATGTTGTTAAGACGTTAGTTACAAACATGTATACTCTATCATTACTATCATCAAATCTATTAATAAATATAATTAATTGTGCAGATTTTGTATGTTCGGATTGTATATGATTTATTCGTATTTTAATGAATTTGGTTTACGATGATAATGAATTTCATATATGGAACAGCTATTCTCGGTTAAATACCCTTTTTTTAATCCAAACGAATCAATTAGAGTATTTACTTATTTAATATAGATATATTATTCTCTACAGCAATGGCAGTACTTGGAAATATGGATGTAAACATTCTTCGGTCCGAAAAAATCAACTATTATTTTCGTACAAACGACGAGCTCTTTCAAACTACTTACATAGGGCAAAATGTAATGGCATGTTTTTTAAAGATATGTCTTCCAGTGAGCATTATATCTGATTTAACGCACACTGAAATATCCATTGCCAAAAAATTTGATACAAATTCGCATCAACAACGTTCAATATTATCATGGAATATCAAAAGCCTCAATATAAATATTGTTCAAACGATGTTTCGGAAAATATCTGACAAACAATCACCACAAATGATTATAATGTACAATCCAGAAATAAAATTTAGCTTCTTATCCCAGACCTTTAGAGACGAGGGGTATGATGGATCGATATATGCTCAACTTAACGGATCATGTACAGGGTTTTGGATGGTATGGAGACAACGTTCTATAACTTTACTGCCAGTGAAGATGTGTGAACCTGTATTTACTTTTGCGCTAATGTAGTTAACAACTACTGAATATTTTTTTTGGTTTGTGCTGACAAAGCGTTTATTGCATTACTGGTAAAGATTATTAGTATTTTCTTACTTATTTATTTAATTAAGAAAAATTATCTTTTTAAATTTTATATTTAATAATATTATTGCAGATATTTCCGTAGCATGTGAAAATGGTTGCCAAAAGTTCTCCAGCCAATACAAATTTGAACATCTTCATTTCCTTTAATACGGAAACGGTGGATAGCATAGCTAAATCAAAATCTTTCCATATGCTGATTGTTCAAAATAAATATGGCTTGGTAATAATTTTTATACCCCATCGTAACTTTATTCTCTATATAATTTTATTGAAACTTCTTATACTTCGTCGTAACTTTATTCTCTACATAATTTAAAAAATATTTTATGACTTTGTAATATTTCTCAAATATTAGTGCTTTATTTATTAGTTGTCTATCATATATTTACATACACCTTTAGTAATTCAACAAATTTCCTTTTTTATTATTATATTATACTTCTAAAATAATTTGTTCTTTTACAGATTATAGTTACTAAAATAATATATTTTGAAAATGAACACAAAATCACGATAAAGCACGATCAATGCTAAAAGCTGCTGTTGAATCCTGGAATGTTAAAGTGAAAGGCTGGATTTGTGGACGTCTGAAAATGCTTTTTAGAAGATCATAACGTCTCTATGAAGTATTTTTTTGTATATATATGTGTGTATATTTATGTATTGTAATAGATTTGTATATTATGCTAATAAAAAAAAATATTCCTAAGTTATGTGAGTAAGATAATATGTGAAATGTGTTTGTTTTGGTAATAGTGCGTGAAATATATGTAGACTCTGAAATTTTATAAATATGAACATTATTTTCGTATTTTTTTTTTTTGCTTTTTATAATGATTTTACTTGTATATTAGTTTAACGTTTTATTAACTAAATTGTTATTTTTTTTATTATTTAAATATTTATTTAAATAGTATGGTAAAATTTACGGTTACTTGCACTAAAATGTAATGTTATATAATAAATAAACTTTACCGTATTCATAGTTTCAATAACAAAAAAAAACTTGCCATATTTTTTACGAATTTAAGATATTATTCTTTATTTTGTAATATTTCAAAATATTATAGATAAAAAAATAGTTCAATCGTGTTTAAATATTTAATTAACATCGAAGATATATTAAAATTCAATGATTCTGAAACATTTTTGTTATAAATTATTATATATTTGTATGTATATATATATATATATATATTAAATATATAATGATAGATTAGTTTTTTTAAATATTATTGTTTCAGTCAGATGAATATATAATTTATAAAATTTTAACCTATTTAATTAATGTTTGTATATTGGTCAATATACACTTGGTCGATGCATAACCACTGAACTATTACTGTAATATATTGATCAACATCGTAGAACAACAGATACTATATCATGATTGGTCGAATAAAATAATTAAATATTGTTTTGGGTTTTTTTTTACATATGAAGTTAATTTAGTACTGGTCCCAGCCTCTGTTGCTGGTTGAGTCACCATTATTTACGTCCTTTCACAATCCCATCGGACAGTGGGTGATGGGTGAACGGAGTGATCGATTCCACCTTCTCGAACAAGTTAATTTAGTGTGGCATATTGAAGTCATATTGGTGTTAGATGTCGAATCAATTATTTTACAGAGGATAGTAGCAATACACGCAATGTCAGATAATGATGAATGTTGTAAGTAATTTATTTAAAACTGTCTACATAAAGTTGACATGGTAGGTGCTTTTAGCTTATACTTTTATATTTTGAGAGAAGAAAGTGGACAAAAGTGATTTTTTTGCAAACATCCAAAAGTGCTTTTTTTGGACTTGTTGGCATAATTTGCAAACACCACTTACTTTTACTTCTCTACAACTTTTAGCTTTTTTTTTAGATTATAATAATTAAGCACAATCACAATTTTTAAATTAATGTTTTGTTGTACGTTTACAGTAGTACAATGTAGAAGTTCATCTTATATTCTCTTGGCCGTTGGATCTTTATCATAGATACTATAAATTCGCACCTTCAGCGTATTTCTCAACTGGTAACAAGAAATATTTTTAAATTGCTGTTTTGTTGTAGAAAAGTTAGGAAAATAAATTCGATAATGAATAATATATATGCAAAGGATAAGTTAGTATGGGTGGAATTGGAAATATTTATAATCCAATATATGCTAGCCAACTTGAAATATACCATAATTTATAATCAAGTTAGCTTGGTGTGGGTATTTCATGGAGTTATGTTTTGTCGAGGAGTAGGATTATGGTTGCAAATGTTACTCGATAGTGCTCCTTACGACCTATTCTTGGGAGTAGATAGATGGATTCTGCTAATCCTCCCAATAAGAGTTATGTCATATGTTGGTACATATTTTGTGATCGAATAATTCACAATATCTACAATTGACAGATAAGTTGTAATAACTTAGTTGAGAAAAGATGTGATAATCTTGTTCCAAAAGGTGAAATCGCTCACCCCGGGCGCCCCTATAATGGTTTAATGGGCCGTCAATTTATAAGTGGTGGGCCCAAAGAGGTCTGATTTCCTCATTTCTTATCTCATTCTCTCCCATATTGTTCCCCAAATTAATTTTTCGACCTCCTCCACATTTATTCTCTATGGCTTTCCTATCTCCTCATAGTATCTAACTTTTTCGATCTCAGTTTTATTATGCCAAGCTAACAAATGCATGACTGCGTATAACATAGTCTTACTTTTCAACTTCCAAGTACGAAATAATTTTTGGCTTGACGTGTCATGCTTCGTATTTGCTTTTTAATTTTTTCGTTCTTTAACATATTTTCGGGAACTTAAAAAACCCCAGCGTTTCTCGATTAAATCGATTTTATAATTACATACTCGGTAACTGCCTTAATTTTGTTTATTCAACTGTTTTTCTTATTTTATATTTTTTTCTTTTATATTCTAAATTTACCTTGTTATATTTTATTTTAATTCTTTTTTATTTTGTATTTTATAAGTTTATTATTCAATATATTATTTATGTGTTGTTTATATTATTTAATTTATGTTATTTTGTTTTGGGGCTTAATGATTTTTTATATTAATTAACTCTGTTAATTCTGCGTTTTATTCTATATTTTATTGGTCGGTATTTTAATCAACAAAATATTCTTGGACCCATTTTTTTATCTTGTTCCTGGATTCCTATACAAGAAGAATTGCTCCAATTAATTGCGATACTGCAAATTAATTAATTGCGATACTGCCAATTAATTTTACTCTTGACAAGAAGTAGGAGACCTCCTTATTGTTATTTAATTAATTTGGACAAGAAGGATGATGTGACGGACGATAAAAAATATCTCGCTATTCAGTTAGCCAATTAACACCGTTTTGTGTAGGTTAAATTGCACGGTCGATGACATTAAAGAGTTAGAGGTCGGTAATTAGTTATTAACCATTGCAATAGTTGGTCGGGATTGGAAATTTTGATCCAAACGGAAATAATTGCTTGTTTTAACGCAGTCAAAATAATTTAAGCACAATTTATAGATATTTGAATATACCAACTATATAACATCTGTACTCTACTCTGCTTATATATAACTGGACGATATGTTATTGCACTTGTTCGAAAGAAAACCACAATTTCTGTACTGAGGTTATGGTCTCGATAGAAAATATCCCATTCATCTCCAAAACCTTCATCTGTCATTTTAACTAACCATTTTCGTATCCCAGATTTCAAATTTACGCGTCGAGTACTTAGCATGGCAACTGATTGAATAAACTGCGCCGGTATTCTCTAAAATAAAAATTTTGTTTTATTATACATAAATTTGTTAAAGCATTTTTTAAGCAACATTAAAATAAATATGAGAAATCATTACCAATCGTTGATTTGCTCCATGCATTGTCACCAAGAAAGCAGGCATTATTGAAAAACTATAGCAAGATTTCAATACAAATGGAGTTGTAAGATTTGAAACTTCTTTTTGCCCTTCATATTCAGTATTAATATCCTCAATCCCTCCATATTCATTAAATGTTTGAAACTTTCGAGATGAGTAACCACTGGAAAGGCTAAATTCGAATGTATTAACTGCTGACTGATATAACATTATTATGTCTGCATATTCTACTGAATTTTCAATCATTACTCCATTCCATGCTACTCCCAAAAGAAGATGAGCTACTTTGATTGTCCAAAATATGTTCCCATTCCGTATATAGATCTCTTTTACTTTTGACATCCCAATATTTTTTTGCATTCCAACTGGAACTTTCTACAACATTATTAACACATGTTATAGAAAATGTTGAAGTTATACATTCATTAGACATTTATTTAGGATATTTACATAATACCTGAATTTCTTCTAACGGATTGTAAGTTAGCATGAAAAATACTCCTCTTTCTCTTATCGGCGTGTTATTCTGGCATTCGTAACTAATGATTCCATATTTTGGTTCCCCTGCAGCTCTCTGTTCTAACTTATAACTTCGAATTACATCTTCTATGAATGATTTGTCGATATAAGTATTACATCGGGGATTTACCTCCGCTGCATAGATAAGTTCATCGACATCTATTATATCAAGATCTAAAGAACCCAATTGATTCTATATAAAACGTTCCAACTCAAAATAATTTACCATTTTCTTGTTTTTACTTTAACAAAATATAAATCTTAGATAATTTTTTTTTACATGCGTTTTACTTATATTTATACTGATTTGTTGTCAGAACAAATAATTTACTTAAACTTATCTTCAAACCATGACATAGAGGCTTACTAATGTGCGCCAGGTTTTAAAGTTTAGACGTTGTTAATGGGGATAAAATTAAACTACTGATATGGGATGGATTTATCATCCTTAAAACAAGGCTGCAGGGTTGGAAAATGCTTAAAAATATATTCCGATCTTTGGTAATCGATCTTATATCCGCGATCTTTGTTCTATATATTTCTTCTACTTCCATCTTTGTCTACCGCTTTACCTCTTTATCGACCTATATAAAATATTTAACACAGAAATAAAGCATATAACCGACAAAAGTAAACGAAAACATATGTAAGAACAAGCCAAATTGAATTAAAAAAAAGGTCGACAAAGGACAAAACGACGCTTTCCATAAATCTCGAAATCATCTTCGTTAATAAAATTAAACTCATATTTTTCATTAAATCAGTCTTTCTCGAATTTTATTAACTTGCGTGTCTTGTAGCTTGTTAAACAAATTACTTGGGCCTATTTTCTGACATAGTACTTTCTAGAATCTGATGAGTCACATGTGCTGGTTTCACAACATTATTTATTAATTAATAATTATTTTTTAAATATTTCATATATATGTAAGTCAAAATGACTGAATCTATAGAAGCAATCGTAATCCAACAGCCAAGGAATTTCAAGATAGATTGCGTAAATTTTATAATAGGACGCGTTCCGCGTTATCAACTACCTATATTTATGGTGATACTCGAACAGTCCATATAATTAAAGTTTAAAGATCAACGGTCAAAACAAATTTATATATTATTTTTTAGCACGTTTTACAAGACACGAAAGTTCCGATCTGTTTAAATATTTGGAAATAAAACGCAGTTGATTTATTAATTAACTGACCGTTGGATTTTCCTAATTTCTTGGCCGTTAGATCTTTACTATAGCTACTATAAATTGGCTTACCTTGATTATATTTGTGAACTAATATTGTGGAGTAAATGTAAATTATTTTTTTGTTCTAGAAATCTAAGGATGATAAAATTGATGATGCTTAATTGTCGTAAAATTATAAGTTAGTATGGGTGGAATTGGAAATATTTTACCATCCAAGATATGCCATCCAATTTGAAATATATCATAATTTCTTATCAATTTGGCTTGGTATAGGTGGTTAACCGAGTTTATTAGGCAAGTGATTGGAGCCAAAATGTGTAGGAGAAGACAATCTGGCAAATCATGAATCCTATTTTCCTCTTCTGTTCCATCTTGTTCATTTAAAACAGCAGTAGTGAAGACAGAGTTCAAGACAAGCCGCTGTGGTGAAATTGGTAGACACGTTGCTCTTAGAAAGCAGGGTAGACGGGAAATTGAGAAGGATGAGATAAAAAAAACAGGCTCACAATCAAAATGACGTCGTTTCAGAATTATGAGGGAAAAAATAAATTGGAAAGGCAAGCACATCTTCGAAAAAATTGGCTGAATATGGAAAAAGTTATATAGAAGTATTTCGAAAATGATATGAAAATGCTCTGAAGTTTATGCTCTGTCATTTTTTCTTTAATTTGGATCTGTTTATTACATAATTTAATTTGCTGCTTAAACAAAATATTATTATTTAACTATTATATTTGTTATCCTCCTTTGCTGAAGAATATTATATGTTCTTATATATGTAATGGACTGTGCGATTAATTTATTTTATTTTGAATTTCTTAATATAAATAAAAAATTCCCATATTTTTTATTTTGTAATTTGTTTCAAGCTATTTTATTGCTTTAATTGTGCGTTACATTATTAATAACTCTGTGGTTTATTTTTCTGTATTTTATATTTGAACAATTATTTTATGTTCATTGTTTTACTCGATCCACATTTATTTCTCAGTCGGGTAATTATTTTATTTATTTTCTACGTTAGTTATTTTTTCTATTACTTTTTAATTTTGATCTTGCTTTTCGATCTGAGCTTACCAAATATTTTTTTGTTATGTTTATTTATTTTTTTGTATTTCGGTTTCAACCAAAGAAGAAATACGGCCGCTGGCCGCCAATTACGGGGCCACAACAAATCCACTAACCCATTACCCTAAATTTATTCGGAATTCTAAAATAGCAAATCGAAATAAGCATAGATGGATAAGATGAAGCAAAATTTTCGTTGTTTGAAGTGTATAGAAGGAGGCACTGTTCATCAAGATCGGGCAATCTCCTCTATCAGGGCTTGGAAGTTGGAACGATACCTATAGAATATAATTTTTTTATTTTAATTTATAATCGTATTATTGTTATTTAATTAGTTCGGATAAGAAGGATGATGTGATGTACGCTCACAAATATCAAACTATTCAGTTAGCCTATTAGCGCCAATTGTATACAATTGTACTGTCAAATAGTCGCTATTAAATAGACTAGGGAAAATCGCACTTCGCCCCCAACCTTTTTATGTTTTTGCAGTCTCCCCCCTAACCTTTAAAGTTTTGCACTTTCCCACCTCACCTATTTAAAAAGTCTCAGGCAACCACCTCATTGAGCAAGGAACCCCCCAACCTTTTTAAGTTTTTGCAGTCTCCCCCCTAACCTTTAAAGTTTCGCACTTTCCCACCTCACCTATTTAAAAAGTCTCAGGCAACCATCTCATTGAGCAAGGCAATGGAATCTGGCGGAATATTCCGTTTGCTTGAAGTGACGTGACTTTAGTCAAGGGTAGAATAGTCCTTTAAGGCACAAAAGTGCGAAACTGTAAAGGTTAGGGGGGAGATTGCGAAAACCTGAAAAGGTGGGGGGGGTAAGTGCGATTTTCCCTATTTATAATAATTTCTAGATCAAAATTTCATTTCGAGTATATATGTTTCGGTCAACAAAATATTGAAATTTTTTGAAGAAATTCTTCGGAAATATTAAGAAAAATTGTGAAATAACTTACTAAATGAATATTTCACAATTTTTCTTAATATAAAGTTATTTCACAATTTTTCTTAATATTTCCGAAGAATTTCTTCAAAAAATTTCAATATTTTGTTGACCGAAACATATATACTCGAAATGAAATTTTGATCTAGAAATTATTATAAATAGGGAAAATCGCACTTTACCCCCCAACCTTTTCAAGTTTTCGCAGTCTCCCCCTAACCTTTACAGTTTCGCACTTTTGTGCCTTAAAGGACTATTCAACCCTTGACTAAAGCCACGTCACTTCAAGCAAACGGAATATTCTGCCAGATTCCATTGCCTTGCTCAATGAGGTGGTTGCCTGAGACTTTTTAAATAGGTGATGTGGGTAAGTGCGAAATTTTAAAGGTTAGGGGGGAGACTGCAAAAACTTAAAAAGGTTGGGGGGTGCCTTGCTCAATGAGGTGGTTGCCTGAGACTTTTTAAATAGGTGAGGTGGGAAAGTGCGAAACTTTAAAGGTTAGGGGGGAGACTGCAAAAACATAAAAAGGTTGGGGGGCGAAGTGCGATTTTCCCAATAGACTATTACTATTCCCAATAATTCAAACCATAACAATACATCTTTCGATAAAAGCTTCAAACGTTATATCTATTCATCTTTCTAAAAGAGCTTTTTGTATTTTCAAAAAGGTTTAATTTATATATTTATATACATTCGACTTACACGATCATTACATTTCCATATCTAATATTGCTCGAAAACAGTTCTTTCATTTTCACCAGGTAAACAAAATCTATCTGAAGTTTTTATCTTCTTTTTTTTTTATTCATATAATGATAATAAATATTATTTCTTATGAACATGTTTGTATTCTATGCAAGATAAGAAGAATGGAAGATATTAAATTACTTATAGAAACAAAGAAAAAAGAGCTCGAGTATTATCCTGAAGGCCTGGATAAAGAAAAGGTGGTGCAAATTTTTTTTTTTTACAAGCCTTGTTAAAATTATACAAAATTTTCTAAATTTATAATGCGTGCAGAAATCCAATACACTAAAAGCTGCTATCGAGGAATTCGGAAATTGTGAGAAAAAACTTTTCGAGTTGGAAGAAAAACATAAGGTATTTTTGTATTTGTTGGAATATTAGTATAATTTTTTAGGATGGTTAAAACTGTATTCATCTGTGTTTTTTATTACAGAGAGAAACGAGGGTATTCCAACATAAGGCAAAAACAGTGTGCGAACAACTGCGTGGAATTCATAATTTAGAGATTCAAATTCTGCTAAAAAAGGAAGACGATGTTGGTCTTTTGCACGAGAGATTGAGGAAGAAAGAAAAAGAATATATTGATAAATTTAATGAGATTTCAAAATTATGCCATGGTTGTAAAGAATAATATTACTATATTAAATAAATAAATATTCAAATTATTATTGTATATAGATAGTAAAACATTCTTTGATTCAGATTCATGTTCAGATGAATCTGTCCCATTGAACATGCAAATTCAGGTTTAGATTAATTTGCTCCGTTCGACATCAAATACTAGCTAAATTGTTATGATTTGATATATGTCAATTATGGTCATAATTTAATGTACATACTACACTAACCATTAAAGATAAAGTAATAACGCAAATACAAATATATAAAATATAGGTAAAATTGCAGAAAACGTCCCAAACTAATTACTGATTTTGGATTTTCGTCCCGAACTATTTAATTTGGCGAATTTCGTCCCGTAATTTAACATTTTTTTGGAATATCGTCCCAAACTAATTACTAATTTTGATTTTTCGTCCCAAACTATATCAACTCGCCAAATTTCGTCCCGTAATTTACCATTTTGTATGAATATAGTCCCAATATTAAATTTCTAAATTAATGAAAATGACGTTCAATTTTGTAATTAATTTGGGACGAACTCTGCAATATTATATAATTATTCATGTTAAAATTTACCATGTCATGACCCTTAAGCATCCATGTGATAATTCATCGGCAAATGCGCAATTCCGTCTTATAATTATGGTGGGACGAGATTCTAAAAAAATATTAAATTACGGGATGAAATTCGCTAAATTAAATAGTTTGGGACCAAAATCCAAAATCATTGATTAGTTTGGGACGATTTTCGCAATTTTGCCTAAAATATAATAAAATATTTCTCCATGATCATTACATTGTGCAAATAATAGTTGTTGTTTAGATCGGTATTTCTAATTTCGAGCAATTTGATGTGTTATTGCAGTGTACATATTATAATTGATATCTAAATTTACACATATAATTTTCACCCTCCCTTTGTATGTTTCGATGTCGAGAATATACTTATCTTTTACAGAGATAATATAATATATGTTATTTTTTTAGTTGTTATTTACTACTATTTCATTCATATGCCAACAACGATATTCTATAAAAAAATATTTAATATATATTATTGGAAAATTGTATTAACATGTAACTATTTAAAATAAAAATTTAACAAGGTACATTGCAGTAAGTTTTACAAAACTTTTAGAAAATGAAACAAATAGTCCAAAACAAAATGTTATTCAATTATTTGGTTATTTATTGTCGGTGCGTTTTACTTTATGCACGTCCAATTAGGTTAAAGCATTTAAGCAATATTACTTTTTTTAATATATTTTTAAACTACCCCTATAAAGCTATAACTATGAGTAGTTGAAAAGGTGGGAACGTTTCCCGTTAAACAATCTACACCGTTTATCTTATAATATTATGGTCGTGAGATCTAAAATGACCACTATAAATTGTCTCACATCAATTATATTTTTCTATATAAATTAGAGTTGTGTTCTTGATTCAGTTAGAATATTATTTATATTCGACATATGATTTTGCGGGCATGGAATTTGAAGTATATTATAATCCAATATTTGCTATTCAACTTAATATCTATAAAAAAAATTTCTAAAGTAGTTTTTGTATGGGTGGAATTGGAAATTTTTGGTACAAAAAAATATGATGAAACTTTGAAGAATGTCAGATTGGCTCTTATTGAAGAAGACAATTATCGTACCATTGTTAATGCTATATACGAGGCTGCACAAAATAAGGTATCTATTTTTTAAATCCGTTAGTTCTTTCTCACAGATACTGTAGATTTTCTTTCAAGGATAATATATTAGTATGTGTTAATAATATAAGATAAATTTTATTCTTACATCTCATTTAAAATATTACAAATACCTATACTGAGTCGGATTTTCGACATAGTTCAAATATACTTGTACGAGCCAGTGTTTTTAATTTTTCTTTTTTACAGTGGACAGCCAAGCAGGAGAAAATGTATAACCCAAACACTCCCATTAGCCGTTCTTAGATTAACATTCCTAACTAATTTGGAGATATCGAAATTTTCGTGGAGATGACGATGATGGGAGCTTAATTAAGTACCTATATTTTCAGCCAGAGTAACGAATAGGATGAACTCGTGGTTCATATCAAAATGCCTCAAATCCTTACTTTTCTTCAACTTCTAATGATTGCCAATTCACTCCGGAATATCCTGTCGATGATCGGTACTGTCATTATAATTAAAAGAATCATTCTGATCTTATGCGGATGTAGTTTTGTATGAAAATCCGCTTGTCTTTGAATTTTGACCAATACGTATATTTTGTGTAATTTTACTTTGTGATATATTGTTTTCCGACCAAATATTATGTCCTGATGTCTCTGAGGAGGCCAAGTATATGGTCTTCGACTAACTTCTTCAGCATTAAATGACGAATGTTAATTGATATTTAGATTTTTAGAATTTAGATTTTGACCATTACTTTGTATGTTTCAATTCCATAAAAAAAATATCTTTTACAAAGATAATATGTTGTCCTCATAATAAATAATAAGCGCTAAACAAGATAGAAAACAATAATTCTATATCGGAAATGTAGTTATTGGTTTCAATCGATAATATATTATGGTCATAAAAAAATAAATTCAATAAACCGCGCAATTTCATTATTATACCGTTTAAAAATAAATTGCAAAAGCACACTCGCACGACCAGAATTCCCCTGCCGAGCGCACTGGTTGCAAACAGACGGGGGAAAAAGCATTTAATAAAAAGATAGATTAAATCAATTTAATAAATAAATAAAGTATATTATGTTGTACTGTTTTTAGACCGCTTCGTGCTATATATCATTGCTAGGACAATTATAAAAAAATAAAAAATATTATTATTAAGATTGCAATCAATTACAATATTCAATATTTTATAAAAGCAATTTACCTTTGAGTCAAAATTCTTTAGAATTATAATTATAATTATATATATATAGCATTTACAATATAGTACATTATTTGGAACTTTTTACGATATTTGCGGAAAATGAAAAAAAAAAAGGGTCATAAAACAAACGTTATTTGCTTATTTATTGTCAGTCCGTTTTACGAATCCTTTAAATAAATTTGAATTGTATTACCAATATTCAATAACTGCCACATATTTTTTGTTAAAATATTTCCTTTTCGTGGTATATGAAAAGTCATATTATTTTAAATTTAATGGACAGTTCTAATAGTTTTAAAAACAGAAAGGGTGTGATCATTTAATAATGGATGCTAATTTTTTTTTTTGTTATTTTAATTTATCTACTATTTTGTGTATCAAAGGCTAATATCAATTTACATGGAATAAAACTAGGTATTAGTAAACTAATGTAGGTCGGTTAAAACAGAACGCACTTGGTGTCGTGCTGAGAAATTAAATGATGTAAATTCTAATGTCGTCAAAATGCTTTTCAAAATTTATTTGGTACTCCAGAGAAGCTATTATTTATCGAACCGATATGAATCCCATTAAATTTTTATCTCCTTATCATGCTAAATTATATTGTTCGACAAAAAGTTCATTTGTATACAATAATTGTAGTGTAGCGGTGATAGTTTAGTGGTAAAAGTGTAAGCTAACTTCTATTATTCCTCCACGACTACATAGGTATCTACAAACCAACATTCAAGAAAATAAAGCTAAATGTTCGACGACAAAAAATAAGGAGAAGTCGACAAACTCGATTAAACTAAATAAGATGAGTAACTTTATCGTTTTTTTTTACTATCTGATCGAAGATGAACTCTCTGATGGATTCCTACAAATTCGACAACCATAGTCCTCCGATATCAGTTTGATGAAGACCTCTGACAACACCAGAGCACGTCTCGTGACATCGATACTCAGATACAAGACGAAGAGTATCCAAGCACCGACACATAAAAGAACCGACGATGCTGACTTCGTCTTCCTTACCGAACCCACCCATTCGAACGACGAGACCGACCCATTGGGGAACCAGAAAATTGTCCTTAGTTGAATAAATGAACACTGTATTTCCGTACATATTAGCTGGCCATCCTAAGTCACTGCTACTTTACTCATCCAATATCGTCTTTGTACGTACATTTAGTGCTCTATAAAAAATTAGGTCAAGTATTTCATATTTCGTTTTGCTTATATATCAATATATTATATTTATTTCGAACAACTGTTTCCTCCTAAACGAACAGTTTTGTCTATATTATTTCGACCAAATCATACTAAATAATAAAATACCGCTAGATAATTTAGGTATTTAATATTTTAACTAATTATTTTTCATGAATTATGAAGATAATAATAAAATAATATTGTTGAAAATTAAGTCAATAAATATACGCTATTTGTTTATTTGTTTAAAATTTAATAATATCTCATTAAAATTTTAAAAAACTAATTTATCTACTACTATTTAATTCATATATCAACAGCAATGTCCTATAAAAATCTTTAAATATATTTGCTGATAATTTATAATGTTTTAAATATGCAGAGTTAAATAAATATAATGCTATTGCGGAATAATATTAACCTATTACTATTTAGAATAAAATAGCAACAAGGTACATTGCAGTAAGTTTTACAACACAGCACATTTTGGGGAATTTTTTACGTTATTCAGGGAAAACGAAACAAACAGTCATAAGATAAAATGTTATTTGCTTATTTATTGTCATTGAGTTTTACAAGACATGCTGGTGGACATTATGTTGAAGCATTTAAGCCATCATACTTTATGTATCTAATTTAAAACTTCCCCCTTAAATTAGAGTAATTCAGAAGGTCGGAACATTTCCCTTATACAATCTACACCGTTTAACTAATATTATTAATGTCGTTGGAACTTTACCATGTCAACTATAAATTATCTCTCGTAAATTATATTTTCTATTTAATATATAGTTGTATTGTTGATTCAGTAAGTATATAATCTATACATTCAACAGATAAGTTGTTGTGTGTGGAATTTGAATTATATTATAATCAAAGATTTGCCAATCAACTTGTATGGGTGGAATTGGATATTTTGTGGTAAAAAATTACATTAAAGCTACTTAGAGGTCATTTCATTAGAGAAGTGAACAGTCGAAGAGCAATCTTAGACCAAAATAGAGCAGATTAATTCAACAGATAAGTTGTTGTGTGTAGAATTTCAATTATATTATAATCCAATATTTGCTAATCAATTTGTATGGGTGGAATTGGATATTTTGTGGTAAAAATTACGTTAAATCTACTTAGAGGTCATTTCATTGGAGAAGTGAACAGTCGGAGAACAATCTTAGAGCAAAGGAGAGCAGCTTAAAAAGTTATAAAGTTGACAGAAGATCACCAGGTATTTGTTTATGTTGAGTTAAATTAAATAAACAATAACCTTTTAGGCTTTTATGGATACTTATAAAACTTCATTCTATAGTTGATCAGACTCATTAGATACTCACACAAATCGAAAGTAAATTATGTTGTACTGCGAATGACAGAATCAAATGAAAACAGTATCGATTTAAAATCCAATTCCACCCATACAAGTCCTTAATTATGCATTAGCACTGGGCAATATCCTCCGCGCGGGAGCGTGGAGCAATTGACCTAGTATATATATATATATATATATATATATATATATATATATATATATATATATATATATATATATATATATATATATATAATCCACGATTATTCACTATTGGACACATTACATGAACGCATTTTCTTGACGATTGAGTTAGTGATATGGCTGATTATTTATTTATTTATTAATTTATATATATATATATATATATATATATATATATATATATATATATATTTATTTTTTTTTTATTTTTGAGAAGAGTTCGTGATATGGTTTCTAAGAGGAACATAAGTTCAAATAAATTACTCACATATTCAATTATACTGTTCAATCTGGCAAATTTGCATGAATTTGGTTCACTAAACACATAAAATCAAACTAGAACAACATATATTGATTCTCTGACGACTTTTGAAATTCGATTAAAGTTGGGGCTGAATATATAAGTTGTAATATATCGGGCTTTTGGCACTTTGCACCCTGAAATTATAGAATTTTGGTACTTTGCATCATAATATAAAAGTTTTGGCACTTTGCACCCTGGAAATACAATTTAGTTGACATTTTGCACCCTAGTGTGTGTTTTGGAAGAAAAATTCATTAATTGTTATTTTCAAATATTTTTGGCACTTTGCACCCTAAAAGTATAGATTTTGACACTTTGCACCGAAAAAATATAATTTCTGGCATTTTCAACCCCGACTTGATATGATAATCTAAATTATATTTACATGCAATATAATAATATGGTAGATATGTAAACGTGTGTTTTAGATATAAAGTTAATAATCTAGATGATACTTGAAAATAAAATGAAGACGATGTCTTTTTTTTAATCTAAATTTACTGAGAGAAAATGTTAAAATATGTACTAAAATATTAATATTGTGAAATTGAGAGCACTAAAATTTATAGTACTGTTTTTTATTTGAAGTAGCTTCAAGTTTACATTGCAATAAGATTCAAACTATTTGTAAACGGATTATTTAACCATTCAGGCAATATTTTCATAATTTAATTTACGCATCCTCGCAAATACAAACTGATTTTTGGCCATGTCCCCTCTCAATAATATTGATGTCGCATCGGCCTTTACCACTCGGACAGATATAATGGCAATCCTTGTTATACTTGCAAAAATGTATTCTTACCACCCTACTTGCTTCAACGCCATACAAAATACCTTTAACGATTGATCCAAACAAAAATGTACGTAGTAAGATAATTTTAGTTTCCGTTGGGGGAAAATGGAAGATACTCCCCTGTGTTCTGTTAAACCTGCAAGAAACTATTCTGTGAAATTTTTATTGCACCAAACTTCCTTTTGTTTTCAAAAACCATGCAAAAAACACTGAATTTGTAAAAAAATAGGTCGTTTTGGATCGAAATATTTCAAGAAATAATTTTTAAAACACTTCAAGTTAGTCCCTACAACTTCACGTGATATATTTTTGAAATGATTTCTTGAAACATATCGATCCAAAACGACCTATTTTTTACAAATTGGGTGTTCTTTGCAGGGTTTTTGAAAACACAAGGAAATTTGGCGCAGTAAAAATTTCACAAGATAGTTTCTTGCGGGTTTAGCATAACACAGGGGAGTATTTTGCATTTACCCCTACACTTGGCACAATAACCTTGAGTGATTTTGAGTGTTAACATGTAATTAAGTTATATACTTACATGACTGAATCAGCTAAAATAAAAAATAAAAAAAAAAGTAAATACTTACATGACTGAATCAACAAGACTGCAAAAAGATAAGGCAATAAGGTTTTTGAAGTCATCTTCCTGAAATCTGATGTTCTTAAATTTACTTTTTTGAGGTGAATTCTTGTCGTTGAATTTTGTTCAAAGTTGCATAAGTTTCAACACAATATATATAAGCTAAGATTGCCATTGTCTTTGCTTTATTTGGCAATACCCAGTGGTGTATTTTGCAGAGAATCAAAAGAATATATTTGTTGATTAATGTGATTGGGAATTCATGTTTGATTATATATGAAAATAAATCTATATATTAATTAATTAACAAAACAATCAACCAGTCATCAATACGTTATATAGTACACATTTACTATATATTATTTGGTGGAACTAAATTGGGGATTTCATCGATTTGGGACTATATTTGGATTTATTTTTTTAAATCAATTCATACTGTTATAAGCTATTATATATTCTCTGCATGTTTTAGGTAAATCACAGTCATTGCAATATTAATTGCATAACATATATATATATATATGTATATATATAACGATTCTACAAATTTTAGCTAAATCTCAATCATTTCAATATAAATTTCATAATGTATTCTAGGGTGAAATATACTTTCCCCCCTTAAAGTATGGGGGTGGCATCAGTTATCCCCCTAAAGTATTAATTGTAACACTTACCCCCCTATGTTATAGTATTAAACTTTTTATTCCAAAAATACCCCTGTCCCTTTTGAAACAAATACATTATTTCTTTATTAATTTATCAAAAAATATTTATGTTAATTATGAATTCATCCATCCACCAAATAATATTATATTTCACTTTCTTCATTTTTTTCGATTTCTTTCGGTTTTATGGTCTCAAATTTTTTCTTTATTTTTGTCTCTTTTTTTTCTTGATTTATGTAGTACTTTACTCCCGGTATGAAAACCCTTACCATCACTCAAACCATTCATCTTCCCACCATCTTCAACCTCCATTGTTTCTCCAACTTCAAAAACTATCAAGCCCACATTTTAGTGTGTCCAAATACCTTAGTAAGGAGAAAGCATAAGGCCATTCTCGTACCGTTTCTGGGTAGCAAAACCTTCAAATAATCAAAGGTAAAATCGAAAATTAATCTTTTATTTTCAATCGATTTTTTTCTTTTTTTTCTTTTTTTTTTGTGAAAATAGCTTAGTTAAGTATTACTTTTGTATATTCTCAAAAAATGAAGAATTTTCAGTCATCTACAGTTTTTCACACAAAGTTTTGATCACTGCTTTGTTTTTTTTTTTTTTTTTTTTTTTGAATTTCTTTTTGAATATTATTAACGTGATAATATGATTATGTTGTGATTTCATAGTTTAGATTTTGATTGGTATTGTTTTTGTTGATAAAACGAAGCAAAATATGGTTATGTTGTTGATTTCATAGTTCAATATTGCATGTTGTTGGTACTGTATGATAATATGGTTATGTTTTTTTGAGTTTTATTTTTGGAATTTTTTTGTTGTGGATTATGTTGTTGTTGGTAACTAATGTTGTTACATTCTTTTCATGTTCAGAAAATGTTGTATGACATTTTAGTCCATTACAAAGATGAGATGTTCATCCCCAAGAACATTCAATCAAGGAACTATAAGTACTTGGACCTGCTAAATGATGTATGTGAAGTTGCTCTGAGGAACTTATCAGAAAGAGTTAACACTCTTATTGTGATGAGTTATGGTGAAACATTCATGGGAAGGCTTTGCAAAACAAGGATATGGGGCGACGTAGATGTAAACCATATATTGAGCAGAACAAGGACCATTCTCAGATTGATTTGTTTATTCAGACATTTGAAAATAAAGATGAGGGTGCAAACCAAAGAGGGGCTGAGGATGAAGAAGGTGAAAGTGAGGGTGATGAATCTGGTGATGTTGAAAGTAAAGGTGATGAGTTTGGTGATGGTGAAAGTGAGGGTGATGAGGGTGAAAGTGAAGGTGATGAATCTTGTGATGGTGAAAATGAAGGTTAGGAAACTGATAAGGGTGAGTTAGGAGATAGTGATAATGAGAGAGGGGAGGAAAATGTAAGAGTTGAAAATACTCAGGGGGGTACAAGAAATAAAAGAAAGCAACCAGAAAATGCACGAAGTGATTATGAATCTGATGATTATTGTGAAGCTCATCATAGTTCAGATGAGGAATTTGAAGATGACCCAGTGGCTGGATATATAGGGAGGAATGAGTTCATAATTCCTGATAATGTTTATGAGCCTATAGAATTTAGAGTTGGGATGGAGTTCCCGACAGTTGATCATTTTAGAGAGGCATTGAGGGAGTTTGTGACCAGAGAGGGGTTTGAACTTTTGAGTCTAAAGAATGAAAGAACAAGAGCGACAGCAACTGATAGAAGTAGTGTCCGGCAAGCCAACTGAATGGCTGTCATTTATTGTAATAAATGAAGGAACTATTCAATTTATATTAATAAATGCACTTTATTATATGGTAAACTTTATCTTATGTAATAATTATCTACTCATAAAGATAGAAGTCCTTAGATCACAGGGCTATGGGACAACCCTTGGACTGATCTCCAAGGCCTTGATCTAGAACCTATTGAAGAGTTGTAGAATTCAATCAAGATAGGATATCGTTGGATTCGGTTAGACTCTCGCTAATGTGTATACTCCAATGAACTGGAGAACGCTGGGGTCCACGACCCTGACTGAGATAGTCGATACACATAAGTGGGTGGCTTGCTGGGATGGCAAGTGCACTAAATACCCCAATTAGGAAATAGCTCACTATGGAAGCGATAGTCGCATATCGGGGTTGAAGTTATTCAAATTTACAATAGTATACGAGGAACGATCCCTAAATACATGAGGTGATATCTGGTGCGAGAACGTTTATACATTGTTGTGAGTTCCGACCGACTGGAGATTACTAGAAAGTCTCTGAGGATTCACATTGGGTATAGAGGAACTCATATGCAGGTTCATATCATCAACAAAGGATTCATTAACCCGACTTGATAGGCTGGGAATTTCTCCTATGGATTTCTGTGAGAAATTAATTCTGATGAAATCCTTGGCCAAGGTATCTGACGTCTTTATGAAAGTAGCTCATAAAAATTAAGTCAAAGAGAATTATTTCGAGATCATAATACATAAGGTCAAGACGAAGAAAAGGGGAACCGATGAAAAGTCCATATTCTTAAGTCTCAACTGCGAGATCGATCGATGGAGAGATTATGTCGTATATGAAAATTGTAAATGATTAAAGGTTCACTTAATTAATTCATCAGAGATTGGGCTCTATGGGCTTGTGGCCAGACATCGACCGTAGAATGTGGGAGAATTCCCAAATTGACAAGGGTGCTAATTTTGGAATAATCAGTCGACAGAGTGTTCGATTGATTTAGAGTATTTATTACTCGAGTAATTAAATAAATATTTAATTATAACCCACGGTCAATTATGTGGTGAACCTACGGGGGCATACACAATACATATGAAGCGAAAGTGAGGAAGTAAAGAACAACTGGGTCAACTGGGTCGATTAGGTTGACTGGGTCGACCCAATTGAAGTGAATTTAATCCCATTGAAATTGGATCAAGATTATAAATTAAATTGGAATTTCATTTGTAATTTAATTAATTAATTAAAAGAAGATTTAATTAAATAAAATTAGAGTCTATTTTAATTAATTGGAAGAGTAATTAATTGGGCCATTTAATTGAGAAATTAACTAAAGCCCTAATTAAATTAATTAGTAATGGGCCATGAATTAATTAGAAGGCTTAGTCTTCTAATTAAAAGGGCCAGAGCCCATGTAGGAGACTTAGAGCCTTAATCCTGGGTGTTAGGACAATGAGATACTTATAAATAGAAGACTACGTCTCATATCTCATACACACAATTCAAGAGCCAAAAAGCCTAAGTCAAGAAAAACTTTCTCTCCCTCCCTCTCCTAGAAATCGGCCGAACACCTCTTTCCTTTTGGAAGAGTTTTTCGTTTTCGATTTCAGCTCCAATCTTGTTCTCTAATCCTAGATCTTAATATATCTTTTGTTCTAGCCGATTAGGATATATTAATTTTCGTGATATTGTGGTGTATCAACCCGTAGAGGCGCAACATGTGGGGTGCTACCAGGAGCTTGAGATCGAGCCAACCGAGGGAGAAACGCAACGTCTTTGCTAGTTGCTTGGATTTGCAAGGAGACAGGTATAACTTAGATCTAAGTTATTATTGTCATTTTAATATTCATATATATATATACAACCAGTTTAGTATCCTGACAAGATTCCGTAATAGGCCCTAAAAATTATTAAATTTCGCTGCCTGTAGGGCTGTTTATCTTACCGAATCCCAACAGTGGTATCAGAGCCAACTCTGGCTTTGTATATATATGAACTTGCAAATTCTATGTTTCAAATCAAATGTTTGATTTATGTGTGGCTAGTTCTTTTACTGTGTATGTTTTAGAACGTAGATCTCTTTAACTTGGAGTTAAAGAAAATTTTGATTCGAAATTTTATGACGTTAATTTTTATTTTGGATTGGGATTTAATTGGATCTGTTTTTAATTAAATCAAATAGTAATCGAAGCAAAAAAAATTGATCAACCGCGGTGGTGCACGGCAGCGCCATGCGGCTGGGCGGCCACTGCGCGCTGCTACACGCTGCGTGGCTGATTTTTGGTTGATCTCAAAATTACCTATTTTGGAAAGTTTTGGATCTTGGAGATTTGTGAGATTAGGAAACTTGGAGTTTTGGATTAGGTAGGAATCTTGGAAGATTTGGGAACTACCTTAGTTAACTAATCTAGTCAAAATAGAATTATCTTGAGAATCTTGGAGATTTGGTAAAATTGGGAAACTTAGAGTTTTGGATAAGATAGGAATCTTGGAAGATTTGTAACTATCTTAATTAACCAACTTAATCAAGATATGAATTAAAGATTACTTAGAACTCAAGTAAGAGTTAATTAGTCTTAGAGATTAATTGTTAATTAAAAATTATATTAATTTAGATAATTTTTGTGAATTAAAATTAAAGGAGCCGATAAATTTACATTTATGCCCTTATGTTAATTTATGCATGTTCTTGAATGGATATATGGATTGATCGATTTTTGCCCCTAAGCACTGTGTAGTATTTTGGTTTGTTTTTTTTATGGATTGTAACTAAATGGGCCTGATTGATGCCCCTTGCTTGCGCAATTAAAATGTAATAGAATTGGGCCTTTTATATTAAGTTAGACTTAGTTTAGGCTTGTAGCCAAGAAGACCTCATGAATACTTGGAGATCCACACGGAGGCTCATTACCTTGGAGGACATGGAGGCCCATTCAAGGACGATATTACAGGAAGGCCCATGAATATATGGGTTTGATAAATTGTAATAGTTAGGACATTTAATTTCCACCCTAGACTGACCAATTGGTCCATCACATGGCTCGTGATGGATCGCATAGGATGGGCAATCGATCAATCATATTATGCAATGCTAGGTGATGTATGTTTACTTATTATTCTTTGATGTATGTTATGCATGCTTAGGATAGATAACGTAAACAAGATAAAGAATAATCTGATGAGACCTCGTACAAGTATAAACGATTAAAACCTCCAATTGAACTTAAAACTCAATTATAATATTAAATCGAATAACGGGCGCATATGAATAGTCTTTATGGTCCGAGCCTATTCAATTACTAGGTCTTAGGCATATTGTACGAATATATCTCGATGTCTCACGAGTCGTGGGTCGAGCTATAGGAAGATGATATGTATATTGCCTCGATGCACGGTTTAGGGCCAAGGGAGGGGATAGCAAGGTTCTGGTTGCTATCTCACGAGTCGTGGGGCATCTAAAATTGAACTATGTCTCTCCACAAGTATTAGACATGATTTAACGCTAGTAAGTATGGATGTCTCACGAGTCGTGGGTCCATAACGAAAAACGAGGCTAAATGAACTCAAAGGTTAGCTGCGGGATGGATAATCGACGATGATGTCGACCACCAAGTGGATCTAATAGTATGGCCAACGAGTCGTGGTTACTAGAAGATTGCATTTGGGCCTTGAGCCCACTAGGATAATTTAATATTCCCGAAGCTTATGTGGGTGCATAAAATTTTGATTAAAAGAGTGGGAGTAATTTACAAATAAAACTCATGTTTGTAAATTGTGCATTTAGATTAATTATTTGCATATTTATTTCTTCTATCCTCTTTTGTAGATATAATGTCTAAGAATCCGATTTCTATTATACTTGAACAAAACAAATTGACTGGACCAAACTTCCATGAATGTGTCAGAGACCTTAAGATCATTCTTGCTTCTGAGAAGAGATCTTTTATCCTTGATGGGCCCCCTCCTTAAATTGCAAAAGATGCTGATAAAGCTGAGAAAGAAGCCGCTGATTTGTGGCACGACGATGACTTGCAGTCACGTTGTCTCATGCTTGCATCAATGTCGAATAAGCTTCAAAAGCAGAACGAGCATATGAAGTCTGCTTTCGAGATCTACAAGCACCTGAATGGTCTATTAGGGATGCAAAGTAGATACGAGCGTTATGGAAACAGCCAAGACTCTACATCAAACGAGGATGGCAGAAGGTACTGGTGTCCGTTCTAATTGTATCAAGATGATTGGGCTAATTGAAAAACTTGGTCAACTTGAGGTGAAGATGGACAAGACCTACTGCCAAGACATGATCCTCCAATCGCTGCCGAGATCATTCGAGCAATTTTTGGTGAACTACATCATGCACAAGATGGATGTTGAACTTCACGAGTTGGCTAATATGCTCGCAACTGTAGGGGATTCCATGAAAAGAGAGAAGCCAGTGATGGTTGCTACTTCCACCCAATCCAAGTCCAAAAGGACGAAGAAAGGGAAAGGGAAAGGAAATGCTTCTTCGAGCAAAGGGAAAGGACCATCTGGGCCCGTAGGGAAGGGTAAGAAGCGTAAAGCTTCTACTGGTGAACAGAAATGTTTCTACTGCAAGAAACCTGGCCACTGGAAGAGGAACTGCAAAGAGTTCTTGGAGAGCTCGAAAGGTATATTCCTTGTTGAAGTTAATTTGTCAATTAACTGTGCATCTTGGGTGTTAGACACTGCTTGTGGTTCTTACAGGTGATGGGAGCAACAAGGCCACTTAGGCCTGGGGATTGGATCCTGCGATTTGGCAATGGAGCTAGAGCTGCTGCCGAGGCCATAGGCGAAGTGGAGTTAGATTTAGGTGGTAATAAGTTAGTCCTTAGCAACGTTCTTTATGAACCTGGTTTAGTGAAAAACATTATTTCTATTCCTGTTTTGAATAATGAAGGTTTTAATTTTTCTATTAATAAAGGTTTTTTTTTTCATTATTCATGAATGATCATTTGTTTTTCACTAGTACATTGAAAGATGGACTATACACCATAGAACCACCTAAATCAGTTATGCACGTACAACAAAATAAAAGAAAACAAGATAATGAAATATCTGTCCAATTATGGCATGCTCGACTTGGACATATATCTAAGTCAAGGATTCAAAAGTTAGCTTCATCTGGCGCGCTTGAAATCAAGCACATTGATGAAATGCCAACATGTGAACCATGTCTAAGGGTAAAATGGCTAAGTTGCCATTTAAAGGAAACCCTGAGCGAGCCAAACAAACATTGGACTTGATACATACTGATGTATGTAGACCACTAAGAAAAAGTGTCCGAGGTGGCTACGATTACTTCATCACTTTCACTAACGACTATAGTCGTTATGGATATGTGTTCTTGTTGAAATACAAGTCTGAAGCCTTTGAGCGATTCAAAGAATTCAAGAGGGAAGTAGAGAATCAACTTGGTCAAAAGATAAAGGCTCTTCGTTCTGATCGAGGTGGAGAATTTCTTAGTCACGAATTTCTAAGTTATCTTGTAGAGCATGAAATACTATCGCAGTTGACTCCTCCTGCTACACCCCAACTAAATGGAGGAGAAGAGAGAAGGAATCGAACCTTGATGGACATGGTTCGATCCATGATGAGTGGCACTGAACTTCCTCTTTCATTTATCACTAATATATCGCTAAAGAGGTTTCACTAATCATCAATAGTGACAAATTTCTTATGATGATATTCAAATTATAAAATTTGAATTTGAATTTACAATTTCAATTCAAATTTGTACGGATTTGAATTTAAGTAGTATGAAATTTTAATTTTGTCCCAGAATAATTTATTGTTTTGAAGGAAAACACAAAAAAATTTGTACTTTTTCAGGAAAGTACAAATTTTTTTGTACAATTGAAAATAGCAATTTGTATTTGGCCATCCAAACCTATAAATTTTAATAACTCCTAAATTATACATGTTCTCTTGGAGAGCACTTTTTGTCATAATTTTAATAAAACTCTTAAAATTTAAGTTTTAAACTTGCACTTGGAGATGACCTAAGGCAACAGATGACCAAACAAAATAAGATATTTTAAGCGAAGCAACCCAAGAAAACATGTAATGATCCATAACTACAGTAACACAAGCTCTCCACAAGGACGGGAAAGAGGAAAAAATATTAATTGTAGTGGTTGATCCCATGATAAGCTTTAGTTAGGTGTTATGTTGAGTGAATAGCAAATTAATTTCTTGTGTTATTTTAAATAGGTAATTTAACTCCTTGTGATAAATAAAGGGAGAAATATCTTCATGTTATATTCTAAATAGGCAATTTCACTCCAGTGTTAAGAAAAATGACAAAATACGTCCTTGTGTTTTTATAAAAGAAGTACATTGTTTTCCTCTAAATTGCTTATTAATTCATATTACGGGGAGTTAAATTGCTCATTATTTTATTTCACAGGGAGGTATATTGCCTATTTTTATATCACGAGTAGGTAAATTGCTCATTATTTTATTTTACGGGGAGTTAAATTGCCTATTTTTATTTCACAGGATGATAAATTTACCCATTAAACATATCACATAGAGTTAACCTTAAAAAAAAGCCTGTTGCAAATTGCAATCATACTTTTTAAACCAATAAAATCACAAGTCAGATATTATGTTGCAAATTAAAATGAATGTCTCCGAGTATTTTAAACCAATATAAAGATATTCAAATTACTCTTTTTCATTATAGAGGTGTAAATGAACGCATCAGTGATGAAAGATTTATTTTTATTTTTTTAATTTTTTTTTAACACGGAACGATATTTGATATTGGTTTAAATGTTAAACAAATTAGTAGTTCGAATGAGTTTTTATCAAATACTTAGATATCTTGCAATTTATATATTCAACCCCAACTTTAATCGAATTTCAAAAGTCGTCCGGCAATCAACATATGTTGTTCTAGTTTGGTTTATTATGTTTAGTGTAAAAAATCAGAACGATTTTTTAGGCGAAAGCAAAATAAAAAATATTGTCCAGAATGAAAAAGGAAATGTAAATGTTGGTTATGTAAAGAAGAAGGTCACTATGCAAACGAATGCCCAAGAATTAATTAGTCTAGAACCAATTGAGTCTGATATATCAGACATTGAATGTATATATGTTTTACTAACTGATTCAGATTACGAAACAGAAATGAACAGAATTATCTACAGAATCAGAGTAGAAGAAACCCAAATTCTACTTCTATAAAAATAGAAATAAAGGGGTATTATTATTCAGCTTATATTGATAAGGGAGCAAGTATTAGTTTTGCTTCCAAAAATATAAAAGGATTAGTCTGAAGAGAAACAAAAAGACCAGTAAGAATTATGATAGCCAATGGAAGTACGCACAAAATAGAACTAGCAAGTTATTTTAATAAAATAAATTTTTTAGACAAAACAAAGACTCCCTGTATATTTATGGTACCATCCCTATATAGGCAAGAATCATGATTTGATATTATTTTAGGAAATAATTTTCAAAGATTATACCATCCTTTTATACAATGGTTAGAATATATATAGTTAAAAATACCAATTGGAAAAATGATAAAAATTCCAATCATAGACAACCTCGAATGAACAAAACTAAAAATATTACATATCCTTAACGAAACGTTATTTTATATAAAAGAAAATGGTAAGACAAGTATTGAGCAAAAAGTAGAAAATCTTTTAGAAGAAACTTCCTCAGAAGATCATCTAGACGTAAAAATAAATATTAATGAAAAACGAATCGTTATAGAATTAAAAGATCTGAAGCAAGAAGTAAATGTTCCAAATAGGATGCCCTATTCAAACAGATATATAGAAGAGTTTACAAGAGATTGTAAAGAATTGTTAGATAAAAAATTAATAAGAGAAAGCAAAAGTAGAAATGTTGTTCCACCATTTTATGTAGAAAATCATAATCTATATCTATATCTATATCTATATCTATATCTATTCTATATCTATACTAATACTAAAAGTGTGAATATTTTAAGTTTTTTTCTTTTTTTGTGAAGACAAAAATGCCCTTATTCAACTTGTAAAGTATAATAAAAAATATAATCAAACATGAATTTTCCTTAAATTTTCTCATCAAAAATTTGGTAGGAAAATATTTTAAGAAAATTTGTAACTTCCTTTCCTCCTAACCAAGCACCATGAATATGGAAGAAAAACAAAACTAAATTCAAATTAAACTATATTAACTCTAATAAATAAGAAATTAACTCTTACATCACTTTTATAATTTCATTATTGTTCTCTTATAACACATAAAAATAAAAATAAAAACACTATTATATTGAATAGTTGCTAAATTATTCTATACTAATACTAAAAGTGTGAATATTTTAAGTTTTTTTCTTTTTTTGTGAAGACAAAAATGCCCTTATTCAACTTGTAAAGTATAATAAAAAATATAATCAAACATGAATTTTCCTTAAATTTTCTCATCAAAAATTTGGTAGGAAAATATTTTAAGAAAATTTGTAACTTCCTTTCCTCCTAACCAAGCACCATGAATATGGAAGAAAAACAAAACTAAATTCAAATTAAACTATATTAACTCTAATAAATAAGAAATTAACTCTTACATCACTTTTATAATTTCATTATTGTTCTCTTATAACACATAAAAATAAAAATAAAAATACTATTATATTGAATAGTTGCTAAATTATATATGTAAAAATTATTATAATGTATTATCAAAATGTTGTTATGTGCAAAGTATTATTTGTATCATTTAAAGATTTAGTACAATATGTCACTCCTTCAAAAAAATTTATATTCTCTTAAATATCATAAAACATGTTCAAGTAGAATCGCATCTTACCTATGAATGCACAAAAATGTTTATGACTTAGTGAAGTAAGTAATCTTTATTTGACATGAGAAACATTACCTCAAATTTTCATGGAAATCTTTTCAACAAAAACGTGTGAATTAAGTGAAAAAAACAGATATGAGAATTGGTGAAACCGTTCAAATAAATTTGATGTAATTGATGAAAATATGTGAAATCGATCTGGATGAAATTTATGAACGGTGAAGTAGGTGAATAAAAGAGGCAAATCAGTAATAAAAAGTACCAGTAAAATCGATAAATACATGTGAAATCGATGAAAATTCGGTGATATTTGTGAAAACATGGGAAACAAATCGGTGAAATCAGTGAAAAACGGGTGAAATATATGAAGAATGGGTTAAATCATTGAATAAATGTTAAAGTCTATGAAATCAATGAAAATTCAAGTGAAATCAGTGAAATATAAGTTAAACTGATAAAAATAAATAAAAGGAAAAAAGTTTAACTAGCAAAACAGTGTGAACTAAACCACTAGAAAATTTTCGTCTTTTTTGTTTGAATATGAAAAAATAAAAGAAATTGATGAAAAATAGGAAAAACAATGTACAATAGGGTATAATTGATCAAAAACGAGTAAATCAATAAAACAATATAAAACCAGTAAAAAAAATCAATGAAAATTGAATTAAACTAATTAGTATAATAAGTGAAATGGCTTAGAACGATAAAGAAATATCTTTCAAATGATAAGGTAAGTGAAATAATTTGAGATATACTTAAAAGTAATTGAAGATGTATAATTATTTGAGTTGAAAATTCGATAAATTCATGTGAAATCGATGAAAATTCAAGTGAAATTAGTGACAAAAATGGATGATATTGGTGAAACGATGAAATTTCATAAAAAATGATGAAATAGGTGAAAAATGGGTAAAATCGGTGAAAAAAGGCTAAAGTCGGCGAAAACATGTGAAAATTGGTTAAACTGGTAAAAATGAGTGAAATCAGTATAACAAAAAAATTTCAACCAACAAGAACAAAATCAAACCAAGAGATAAATGGTTTAAACCAAAAAAAACTAAAGAAATCGATGAAAATTCCCATGATGAAGTTAATAAATTGAATAGTAGTCATTAATATGTTGTATTTTATGATATAATGAAGTTAAATTTACTCTGATTTACAACAAAATACCACTGAAATTAAATAGACATGTACAACGTAGGTAATGGTATGTGAAATCATAAATACATTTGAAATCGATAAAAAAAATTGGGTAAAATTTGTGAAAAATGGATGAAAACGGGTAAAATCAATTAAAATAAAGATAAAGTTGGTGAAAATATTTGAAATCAATGAAAATTAATTCTAATGGAATTTCTAAGAAAAATGATGAATTCAGTAAAATTTGGTAAAACCGGTGAAAAAAGGATAAAATCGGTCAAAATACGTAAAGTTGGTAAGAACATATTTAATCAATGAAAAATTCTGGTGAATTAACATGTGAAATTAGTGAAAACACATGAAAAATGGGTACAAATGGGTTAAAATGATAAAAATGAATGAAATCAGTTAAAGAAATAGTATAACTGGTGAAATCGGTAGAAAAATGGTTTACAATAAATAAGAAATACAAAAGAAATGGACTAAAAATGAGAAAACAATGAAAAATATTATAAGCTGTAAAAAAAGGGATAAATTGCTAAAAAAAAAAACTGGTAAATTATTTTAAAGAAACGGATAAAATCAGTCAAAAAAGCTTGAAGTCGGCGAAACATGTTTCATCGATGAAAAATTTAGGTGAATAACATGTGAAATAGGTGAAAACGAGTTAAACTTTAACCGACAAAAACAAGGTGAAATCAAAAGAAAATGGTTTAAATTGAAAAAAAAAGATCGAAGAAAAAGGAAAAACAATGAAAAATATTATAAACTTGACATGAAAACTACTATGATGTAATGAACTAAAAAAGTTCTTATAATCTTATTTGAACCAATTTTATAAGATGTAATGAATAAATTAGTCATCATTTTATATTTATTATAACTATTCAAAGTCATCATTTTTTTTATTAATTAATAATAATTAATAATAATAAATTTCATAAAAAATAAATTGACCAATATATGATATTCTTTGAAATAAAAATAGCTAATTTTACTCTAATTTATGAAAAATACTCATGAAATTAAAACTAAACACGTACAATGTACGTGCACCTTTCTAGTGAAATAAAACAAGGAAAAAGAAGAATGGTAATAAACTACAAACATTTAATGATGCTACTATAAGAGACGCACATAAGTTACCCCGAAGAGATTCAATAATGGAAAAAATAAAAGGAATGACTTTGTTTAGTTCCCTAGACGCTAAATCTGGATATTATCAATTAAGGTTGCACGAAAATACCAAATCATTAACTACATTTACTTGTCCCCCAGAAAAACACTATGAATGAATATATTGCCATTTGGGTTAAAACAAGCACCCGGAATATTTCAAAGATATATGTGTAAAAATTTAGAAGGACTAGAGGAAATATGTCTTGTATACATAGATGATATTTTGATTTTCAGCAATAGTTCTAAAGAGGATCATTTAAGAAAAGTAGCAATTGTACTTGAAAGGTGTAAGCGAAAAGGTTTAATCCTAAATAGAAAGAAAACACAAATAGCAAAATAGGAAATTGAATTTTTAGGAAAAATAATAAAATCAAATGGAGAAGTTGAATTACAAAAGCATGTTTTAGAAAAATTACATCTATTTCCAAACAAAATTGAAGATAGAAAACAATTACAAAGGTTTCTTGGATGTTTAAATTACATATATGAATTAGGATATTTAAAAGAATGCGCTAAAGAGAAGAAAAAGTAAGTACTAAAAATAAGTAGTGAGTAAACATAATTTTAACTTAACGAGTTAAAAAAAAAACATGAACTAATATCATCATACAACATAACATAATATCGATTAATATAATTCAAAACCACAGGATTTGAATCCCGTCACCTTACCCATATTCCCACCAATTAACTCCAACGATTATGATATATTCAAATCACAACTCAAACTTTATAGGGTCTATATGGAATGAGTTTGCCTGGTTTTGGTCTCACTTAAATCGGGTCAAACTCCATAATGTAAAGAGTTTGAATAAGTCTCAGCTCAAACCTAGCTAGGTTTCAGTTCCATATTAACCCTTAAATTTCAATTGTCTAGTTTCGAGAGAATCTTTAAAGTTAAATATCACTAAGATTCTTGTTCAATTCATTATTGAACCTTAGTCAAACCAGATCCAAACACAATTTCAGTTCAACTGAAAAATCAAATCAAAATTGAACAACTTGTTATTCGACTTATCTGACTGATTTACACCCCTAGCCGAGCATATATCAAAACATGCAATGTAGGATATTTTACAATGTTATTTCTGAAGCTACCCGACTCTTTTACACTCATATGTACTAAAAGTTTTAAGTGAATGGGGGATTAGTGTAAATTTTCAAAGTTAAGAGAGGAATTTTAGTCAATTTTTCAGGTGAATAGAGGTGTTTTGCATTTTATGGTGGGATAAAATTCTCAGTTTCCTGCAATATATGTATCCAACTTTGGGAATAATTTTTTGCCTAATAAAAAATAGCAAAGAGGAGGGGGTAAATGCAAAATACTCCACTGTGTTATGTTAAATTTGCAAAAAACTACCCCGTGAAATTTTTATCGCACCAAACTTTCTTGTGATCTCAAAAACCCTGCAAAAACACTCAATTTGTAAAAAGTAGGTCGTTTTGGATCGACATATTTCAAGAAATTATATTAAAATTCTTCAAGTTGGTCCCTACAACTTCACGTTATGTCGATCCAAAACGTCCTATTTTTTACAAATTTGGTGTTTTTTGCAAGGTTTTTAAAATCGCAAGGAAGTCTGGCGCAATAAAAATTTCACAGGGTAATTTCATCCAGGTTTAGCATAAAACTGGGGTGTATCTTACATTTTTTTCCCAAAGAGGAGTTTTGCTAATAAAAATAATACAGAGAGTTTCATTGTATTGATTGTGTCGATTTAGATTTAATTATAAATAAACGCGTGCAATAGATATTACATGACTGGAGTGACGAAGATTGCGTTAAAATACTAAAGAAATGCAAAGAAGCAATTTCAAGCAAAGACAATGGAGGAAAGGTTATTATTGTTGAAATGATTGTGGATGACAAGGAAAAATTAGACCATGAAAAAGATGAAACTCAACTTTTCTTTGACACGCAGATGATGACCAATATAGCTGGAAAAGTGAGAACTGGAAAAGAACGGTGAAAACTCTTCTTTGATGTTGGATTTACTAATGACTTGGAATTGCACTCTTGTCGTTACAATATATTTTACTCAAAAGATTAAGATAGTCCGTTGATATAATCACTACATGCAGTTCGATCCTCCAATAATTGATCCGTAATTAGAGCTTGGCGTAATTACCGTTTTACCCCCTCTAATTACTTTTTTATCCTTAAGTTCCATTAGTTCACTAATAAACAGTTTGATTTATGAACTTATTCATAAATCAGAGCGCTTTATTGTACAGTTCCAGAATTAACACTTAAGGGAATCAATATTCCAGCTTCTCGCAAGAAGGGTTGGATTCCATATCTGTAAAACACATTCCCAGCCATTTATCTCAACGGATCTTCAAGACATAAGTTTTAGGCTCGATATGATTACATGCCATTACATATGAGTCAAAAGAACTCGTTAACATAAACAGGAGTTTATGCCTACTCAAAATTTAGATGAATTCACATATGATCATCAGTTGACATGTTCTAGAACCATAACATCAACGGTATCTTATTTATGATACTAGATCATGTCTGATCTAATCCTATGTAATTGAATTACACAAAGTACATCCACCTTTGATGTCTCTACATCAGTAATTCGGATCAAAATTACTACATTGTAAATGTTTTGTGGACCGTACTAGTAGTGTCTAGTCAAAGATCCCAACCTTAACTCACTATGGACTTTTTAGTCTATTAGCTATAACTTAAATCCTCCAGTATAATATATATACTTAAGTCATAGACTATTTAATAGACTTGAAATTTTCTGATGTTTATATTATGCATTAAATGCATAATCGAAATGATTATATCAAAAATAAATTTCAAATTTATTTATTTATTTCAATTAAAGAATGTCAAATGCATGCTTTAAGAGCATTATGCCTAACAGATTGAACCTTCATTTTCATTATATTAAAAATTTAATATTGAGACTAAATTCATTTAAAATGGTAAATAATGGGATGAAATTCGGCGAGTTAATATAATTTGGGATAAAAAATCAAAATTAATAATTAGTTTGGGACGATATTTCAAATAAATACTAAATTGCGGGACGAAATTCGGTGAGGTAATATAGTTTAGGACGAAAATTCAAAATTACTAATTAATCGGAAACGTTTTCTGCAATTTTACCTATAAAATTTTAAAAAGACATACTCTATGCACTAACATGGACTGACTTAGAAGACCTTAGCTAAAATAACCCAAAAACAGAAATTGAAATGGAAATTTAAAATAAATGGAACTCTAAGAACCAATATTTTATATTAATGTCTTCTCGTAGATATACTACATTGGACCAATTAATTGTCCATCTCTCCTATCACCTGAACCTGCACTGTGTTCCTTATATATGGAACTATGCAATACTTTTTTTCAATATGGAGGCGGAACTAGAGGGTTTCGATTGGGGGGCGAGATTTTTTAATAACAAACTCATTATCATTTTTATGCAGTGATAAAATGAAATAAAGTAATGATGTCTTTTTATTCAATAAAAGGTGAAAAAATATTAATTTTTTTTTAAGAATCCATTTAACAAATGATTTAAGGAATTAATCAAACATAGAAATATTTTATAACATAAATTCAATTCTGTGAAAATAAATGCTATAAAAGTACCAAAACTAACACTAAAATTCCTCTTTTTTTTTTGTACAGCTTTTAATGTTCTTGAGTACATTTATGAAAATTAAATATTTTTATCATAATATATTTACATTTCCAATTCAAGGTAATATGTTAGTCTAGCTAAATAACATTTATAAGAAAGAAACTGTTAAAAGAATGAAAAATTAATCTAGCATAAAACATTTAAAATAAACAAAAACAGCATAAACCAATACAGTAGAAGGAAAATAAAAATAGCAAAACATATTTAAAAGAACGGAAGTAGGCATCAAGCATCAAACATGAACCAACTTGGTACTACTGCAATACACTTGCCACTGGACCATTATCTCTTCTTTATCCATATTTACAATAATATTACATATATAAACTTAATTCGGATTATTCTTGGCGGTCCGCCCCTGATTATATGGTTACCAAAAGAAATTCAGCAATATATTCAAGACTCTCACAAAATATACAGATAACTATAATTTCACATTAATTTTATTAGAATTATTTATAGCTAGTTTCACTAAAATCCGAACATGCACGATAATCATCCATCAGTCTCTCTTCTAGACCTGTCTATGAGTACGAGCTGATGAACGGCCTTAGCAAATAGTTCTCTCAATTCCGGATGTCGTGAAATCACGTGTCGAGCTGCACCCTCTAACAGACTAAGAGCTCTAGCTTGTTCAAGAGTGTTGTTACTTGTTACCAACGTTTATATTAAGATTACATAGTAATATAAGCTCATGCAAACGCAATTGAACTCTATCATTGCTTCTAAGCAAATTCATAAGCTTCGACTAGGGGTGTTCATTAACCCGCCTAACCCGCCCGACCCGCTCAACCCGACCCGACCCAACCCGAACCGGACGGTTTTTATTTTTATAAAACTAGTAACGGGTTGAAATTGTGACCACCCGAAAGTTATGGGTCGGGTTGCGGTTTTAATGGTCAAAAACCGCCTCTAACCCGACTCATTCAAATATTATATGTTTTCTCTACTCAACACCACTTACCAAACAAAATATTGAGAAATAATTAGGATTTTCTATCTCTAAGCTTCATGCTTGCTCCACTCTCCAGTTTTATTCTCCAATGCGCCTCTCCTAAAAAATTAAGATTCAAAATTTGTTCTCAATTTTCATCACTCATAAGTCACACCAAGCCATATGTGCGAGCCAAGGGTAGGAAATTTGAGCGAGCAAGAGGAAAGAGGAAAGAGGAAAGAGGAACATCAAAGTTTTCTAAGTTTAAGTTATCCATAGTTATTAACCAAGTACCCAATTCCATTTGCTGGATTTTTAGTTTAAATATCTTGCCACACCTACCTTATTTTACGTGCTCTTGTTAACTGTAGATCCCTTTTTTTTGCAGTACACAAAATGAGTTTGGGGAATATTTGAGTTTAAAATATATTTAAATTTTATTTTTATTTCTATAAAAAGAGTACTGTAACTTATGCATCAATTAACTTATTAATTTTTGCACTGTATGTATGTAGTTTCTTCTTATAAAACAATTGTAGGAATTGATCCTACCCATAAAAATCACCCCCCTATATGCTTCAAGCTAATGGACACTTCAAGCTCGTACCTTCGTACCAATGATTAATTTTGTTGAACAAACCGGATTGGAGAATTGTGTAGCTAGGAATTATAGTTGCAAAATGGGCCGTTAACCATGAGTTTGCGCAATCTTATTTTATTTTTATTCTTCCTAGTAAGATTGAATTTTATGTAGTATAAGTTAGTTGAATATACTATATTCAATGGTTCAACCCGCCAACCCGCCCTTCACCCGCCCACACCCGCCTCACCCGAACCGCGCGGTTTATGAATTTAATAATATGGGTGCGGTTTAAAATTTTGGCAACCCGCATGTGTCGGGTCGGGTTGATTTTTTCGTTGTCACCCGCTAAAACCCGACCGCGTTCACCCCTAGCTTCGACACCCCATTAAACTTGATTATCGCTTTAGAATGTTCATTTCTATTAAAATTATCCTCACACACAAACTTCCCTAAAGCTTTAGCCGCTTCTGCAGCAACATCGGTGCTACGATGAGCAAGCTGAGCAACCAAAGGCTCAATTACTCTCGTCTCTTTTGCACGAAACGTAGTTGCCAAACACCCGATAGCTTTAATATATAGCGGGAGTCACTATAAGCACACTTGTATCCTCGTTTATCACCCTCAAAAGTTGATGGAACACAGCCTTGGCAGCTGGTGAAGTTGGCTTAAAAGCCTCTCGTTTAAGATCAGCATTAGACTCGGCAACTGCTGCCAACTCCATCACCACCATCAAACAATTAATCTGCAAATCTCCTCTCTCTTTCTCGATTATCTTAGCCAAAACAAGCAAGGCTTTAGTCTCTGTAATCTTCCTACTATTTAACAAACTCCTCCTAGCCAATTTCCATAAGGCAATCGCACAACTCACTTTAAGGCTCGATTTCACCTCCAGTGACTTCGCTTCCCTCTCCTTGTCCTTCTTATTACTATGATAATTCTTACTCCATTCAAAACTTTTTTTCGTCATTTCCTTATTAATCTGAACAAGCGAGTGCAAGTCATTGACAGTCCTCTGCGAACTCACTTCCTTAAACTCCTCCAAATTCACATCCATACCCAAAAGGCTCACAAGCGGCCTGGTCACGTTTTCCCTCCCAAACTCCTCCAAATTCACATCCATACCCAAAAGGCTCACAAGTGGCCTGGTCACGTTTTCCCTCCCAAACTCCTCCTGCACATTCAAGTCCGCCTCTGACATTTTCGAGACTAAATTTGTCAACCTGACCTGAACCCTCATAGGCGCTTCCCCAAGCGCCTTGGCAATCACCTGAACCCCACCCGAACTAACGATCCTGCTCACATGATCTTGAATATCCGTTAAATTACACAAAGCGTACTTGCAGCAGCGTTTAATGCATCAGTATTACTACTTTCTTTCAACAATTTTAAAAGGGGAGGTATTCCATCTTCCTCCACTATAATCTTCTTAAACCTATCGTCTTCCCGGGCCCAAATGGCAAGCTGATGAGCACCTTCGGCCCGGCCCATTTGCACAGCAGCTATGCAAGACCAGACCCAAGCTAACATAGGATCATTACTAGCAATTGGAGGCAGAGACAGATTTATAGTCCCATTATCATACTCCTGACTGAAAATAGAAAGAACCCATTTAATATTAGCTAATGAAGAGTCAAGTAAAGCTGAAACCTTTTTGAAATCTTCGGCTGTGCTGATGGAAAGGACGTGGTGGAGGACGTTGGTTTTCTTGTATCGGCATTTTCGGGTCAGGGTTATGGCCCGGTTGATGGTTTTGGTGAGGTCGTATGTTATGAGGCGAATGGGGCGGTCGTAGATGGCGACGACGGATCCGAGAGAGTTGGGTTATTTGGAGGGCGAGGTCTTCATTTTCGGGTTTGAAGATTACGGATTCTTGAGTTGATTTGATGACCCTGTCAGCTAGGAGTATTTGGAGGGAGAATACTTCTGGGATTGATTTTTCTTCTTCAACAACTATCAAATCTATCAAATCACTAATCGAATTAAAATCCTCATGAATTTGATCTAACTCGGATCAAATTCAACTTGAAATCCGCCCCCATGCATTGACAGCCCTGCCTGATAGCTACTGATAATTATTTTAATTGTATATTTAGTCTACTAACTTTTGATCATTTAAGATGAAAATAATCTTCTGCCATTTGTGTTCAACTAACAAATATTTACTATGTATGTATTAAGAATCAGTTAGTTACCCTAGCAAACAGTAAGGAATGACTAAGACTAACAAACAAATAAATGAAAATCAGACCAACACTAATATTTTTGATGAAATCCAAATTCAAAATATTATTTGCAACCGAAGCTTTACAACCAAAAGAAAACGTCATCGATTATTTGTATCTATTAAAGTTAAAGAGTCCAAGAATGTTGAATTTGGGAAACAAGGGTCTATTTGGATGGGTTTTGCCTCGGTTTCGCGAGTCTCGGTTTAAAAAAAATTGGTTTGGGTGGTTTCGATGAAACATTTGAGAGTTCATTTGGATGGGTTTTGACTTTGGGATTTTGTGGTTTGAATAAGTTGACACCCCACTTGGATTGGGTTTGGATGTTGGGGTTTAGGGGAAAAAGTAGGTGATAGGTGTCAAATCAATGTCTTTTTTAGTGAAATATTGGGGGAAAAAATAGGTTCGTATCAAATCAATGTTTTATAGGTTTGAAAAGTTTGAGTGTGAATTTTTGAATAGGTTTTTGATGGTTTTATGAGTTTGACAAAAACTCAATTGAAAGGATTTTGGCTCGGTCTCGTGAAACCTGCGAGACCGGGACAAAACCCATCAACACACACCCCAAAATACTACCCGATCTCATCATTGACCTAAAGTCAAAAAACTAAATACTTAATTTGATTTATCTATTTAATGAAGTATTTAGAAACCAGCATATGTACACAACTTAGGTCTGTCAATGGGGCGAATATCAATATGGATTTGATCCGAAATTGGTTCAATTTATTAGAAAAATTCTACAATTAGAGATTCGGTGGATCTGATCTAATTGTAAAGATCCGTAATTCGAAATACATGGAGCGATTATGAATTTAGGTCGATCCGATCTGTTAAAGATTTGTATCCGAGAATAAATAAAAAGAATTATTGTTATATATACGTAATGTTTTTATAAAAGTAACATTAATAGTATTTCACTGTCAATTTAAGAAAATAGTAATTTAATACTCATTAATAAATTTATTTAAACGAATATTTTCATCTAAAAATATAAATAATGTAAAGAAAGTTTGAACAAGTGAGTTAAAATTAAATTAAATTTTAAAGTTAATAAACTTGTTTTAAGAAACAATATTAACGAAAATTATTAAATAAAATTTTATTAGATCCAATATCCGGCCAAATCCAACCAAATTCCATTGAATTCAAAAAATCTAAATTCAAACACAAGAAAAAGATTTAAATCCGATATAAATGAAGCCGAATCAGAATGAACCAGATCCGACCAGAATTCGATCCATTGACAACCCTAACACAACTCATATGGCCGGTTAGTTAGCTTCCCATTTTAAAAAACTTGACTTCAGTAATTTCATCACAAATAAATTAACCCTACATTCAAGTTTAATTAATACTACTTCATCTTCTAAAACTTAGAGTAATTGAAAGTTCCAATGTATTGTACACATAAAGATTTAGAACCACAATGTGTGATTGTGAAGCCTAGCAAATGAAAGTCAGTAATAAAGATTTGCAGTAACAGATATTGCAAAGTTTACTAGCTGAAATACTAAGTAAGATACAAGTATACAGAAGTTACTATCAATATTATTAATATTAATAATGTTTCTACTACTACTACGTACGTACTCAAGCCCCCGTTTCCGTGGCTAATCGAGATGCCCCAAACTCCACCCACTCCAACCCATTCTCCGCCTGCTCCTGCGACCCAATGCTCTAACTCTAATACGAGTATGTAAGAAATTATATGTAAGACTAAGTGCAATCATTTCCCTCCTTTACTTTCTTACAGATTTTTAACTTGTTTCGAATTCGATATAGTTACTCCACATGTCACTATTCTATATGCATGAAATGAAATATAATTTCTCTATTCTCTCTCAATTCATAAGTTATACTATGTTTCTTCATTTTTTACTCTTTTGTATTCCAGGTATTTACACAATTCAAATACTGGAAATCGTCGCTTCCCTTAACTATTATAGCCAGTATTAATAATTAAGGAAAAAAAAAGGTGTTACAAGTTAAATACTCTTTAAGATGTATTTCTGTGTAAAAATCTAAAATTAACTTACTTTAATTAGCCCTGTTTGTTCTTCTCTTACCTGACCCCTTGAAAAAGATTACTTTGGGCAGTGAATCAATCACATGGATGTTCTGCACTATCCATCAAAAAATTGCCAATTGCATCTCTAAATTGGAAGAAGTTTCTTAGCAGATTGCAGTCTACAGTGTTCGTTCTGCAACATGAAAATTCGCTGCTTGGTACTTTCAAAGTTTTCAAGCACAAAACGTACCAAACGCTGGACCTGGACAGAGAATTTAAGTAAAGTCTGGTTAGATATCATATGTCAATGGATCTAACATTTGAAAATTCAGTGCCTAGAATCTTAAAAAAATTGCACATTTTAGCATCTCAACAACAATAAGATGTACAAACCAATCTAACAAACTTGCAAAAACTACACTCGTGCATGCTAAGACTGAAAAACACAACTCAAGATCATGGCAAACTTAGAAACAATGCCATATATACAACCCTTTGATCATTTTGCGGCTAGAATCTTGAAAAACCGGCATATAGAAAGGAAAAGAAGAATAGAAAACTACCTCACATAGGTTGTCCACTGGAAATTCCAGGGTGACTGGGATCCAAAAGCTCTTCCACGCAAAATTGATGTAAATTATCATACATTGTTTTCCATTGCTGGATCATTTGCAGAGATCTTTGCTGTTCGCTTTTAAGCCTTTCCACATCCACTTCAGCAGCTGCAGAAGAACCTTGTTGCTGTGGAGGGAAAAATCGCCAGTAAGAAACTTCAACATATTGGCTTGCATAAGTTCTTCTTGTAATATGGACAATAATAAAAGCAAAAGCAGCAAAGAAACTAAAAGCAATTTTAGCTATTCTAGGAGAACGTACTGAGAATTAAGAAACACATCTCGACACTCAATGATCATAAAGCTGATAATTCATTCTGTAGGACACCAAATTACAGATAAAACAGGTTCCGATGAAACTTGATTATTGGGAATGTCAGTCCAGTGTAATAATACAACTACGATTACATTATCAGATGCTGTCTGGTCTTGCAAGTGGTAAATCACTGACATGAGATTTTTCATCAACATGGTTAACATGAGCATATGACTAACTGAGAGTTTCTTAGAAGATGGAACCAAAAAAAAAAAAAAAACTTAATTTGTAGCGATACAGATAATACTAACTGAAAAAAAAATCAAAACCGAAAGTCAATATAAAAACTGCTGGAACATTCTCAGTGGGCGAGGGAGGGAAGCATAACATTAATTCATCTTTTATGTAAAATTCAACACCTTGAATACCGCATGAGGCACACTATATACACATCTAGACACAAAGTACAAATCAAACTCTCTTGATGCGATGCCCTTTCATGTAATGAGTCTCTTAATTAACATCCTTATCTTGAAAATATAGAGAATGAAGTTGTTCTTTTACTTGTTTCTCCATTGTTGTAAAGAAACTTTTAAAAAATAATAATAATAACCTGCAATTCTTTTATTTGATTCTCCATCGTTTGAACAGTGATGTATGAAGAGTCCAAGAGTTGGTTGGAAGTGGTATGAGGACTAATGAATACTTTAACATAGGCATTCTCATCTGCTGAATTAACAAACTTTTCCAGTGGAGATGGAAATGGGGCACCATGCCTCCTTAATGGAGAAGCCAGAGTATGGTTAGATGTCCGAGGATTTGTGTTTTGTAGCTGTCTGATGACAAGGAGGTTATTAATTGGACCTGCACAATGCAAAAGTGAACAACAAACTGTAAACAATATTCATGTCCCAATATGATTGTCCAAAAGGAAGAAAAATAAGATGATAAAATAGGAGAAAGAGTAACCAAAGGTTCATTATAATCGACTGAATTATTATAGATATACTGTCGTTATGTTATTCCTAATTCTTCAACAAATCCGCTAGACAGTTGTTGTAACAAGTAAGCAACTATTAGCAATAATACAAGTTGAAGCAACCATTTTTGTATCAGCTATATTACATTATTATCTACAAATGAGAATGTACAGCATCAAGCTGGAGTAAGAGAAAATACAAGTTGCACCAGGCCAAAAACATTAGAAAACGAGCATAAACCGTCCGACCTGTCGTCATCAGCACAATAAGCAATTTATTGTGATATGACCCACCATTTCTCCCAAACTCTATTTTAAATTGTGATACTTCATGTGAACTAAAAAAACTGAGGACTGAATGACAAATTGAATATAAAGAAGAACAGTGCATATATTCAATGATTAATACGGTCAACATATGGTACCTTTCGTGTGTCTAAAGATACGAGTAATATTTCGAGTTCGAGTATCCCAAACCCGAATCATGCCATCTTCTGATCCAGACACTAGTAGAAATCCATCAGCACTAGAAGCCAAGCAGGTTATAGCTTTGCTGTTTCACAAACCAAAGATTCCAAATCATGAAAAGTTAGAAGTCTACGAAAAGAAGCAAGGTGATCCAGGAAATCTGCACAACTTGAACGCTGAACATGTATTAACAGAAGTTAGCAGTTCCTTAGTAGAAGCTGAGTTCTAGACAAGATTTTATGTAACAAATGACAAACCATCAGACTTAAAAAAATGAAGCTTTTGTCCTACGAAACGACTATGCTACAATAAATCGGAGGTCCCTAATCTAATGTTGCATAAGTAACACCAAAACCAATACTAGTAAACCAAGTGGCATATCTTAGTAAGTGAAGTAGGCAACAAATCAACATAAACTAATTCAGGATTTACATCAATTGAGAAAGGGCGAACTAACCTGTGCTCAGACATTGAACCAATAATATGTTTTCCATAAGAGCTGTTGGAGGCTCCTGGAGCACTTAATCCAGCTATATATATTTTACCATCTCTACCACCCGCATAAAAGACGTGCTCCCCAGGGTCGAGGGAAATGGCATCAATTATTGAAGGGAATACAATATTTTTCAATAGATTCCCTCTAGATAAGCTCCAAACCTGGGATAAGACCGGAATGACAGTAAGTCAATAACCTAAATTGAACATCAAACATTTTGCTCGTCGATAGTGTGTATGTTATAGTATAAAAGGAGATATTGCTTTCATCAGATCCAAATTAAGCAATGTGAAGTGAACGCACTGACTGGGGTCTGGGTACATGGGGTAGCTTCATTAACAGTCAACACATGAATATGATAGGGCAGCAGAAGTGAAAAGGCAAATAGCAGCCTAAAATGCCATATAATCCCCACAATCCACATACTTCTTTAAAGAAACATATTTTTCTCGTCAAGTTTTTTTGTCAAATCATAAGATTACCAAGTGATGAAATTGCTATAGCGTCAAAGAGTTAAGTTAAGCTGGAAGTATTGAAAACCTTGCATGTACGGTCCTCGGAAGCAGACACAATTATAGCATTACATCCCCCATAGCCAGTTTTAACGTCAGTCACTCTCAATGAATGCTCGTTGAAACTGTACTCATACAGATGCTTGGCTTCTCCCCTCCTTACTTCATCAAATATCCTAACGTAAAACAAAAACTTCAATTAAGTCATTTAGAAACACTTGCAACATCATAATTCACATAGACTGAAGTTGCACATACAGGAAAAGTGACCAAACCCGAACACATCCATCCTCAGCCCCTGAAATCAGAAGGGACTGGTCATCATTAAATACCAGGCAAGTAATGGCCCTGTAATGTGCATGCCATTTCTTAAGCAATTTCCCAGTCGCAACCTGCATATGTTATTACAGAAGGATAAGAGAGAACCCCATTCACTAAAAGTCATTTTAAATAATTATTAAATGGCACCAATAAGAATATACCAAAAATGATTCACCTCCCAAAAGTATATATAGCCTGAGACACCTCCTCCGGCAAGATATGTTCCTTGACTATTGGACACTAGTGGCTTTATTGCTTCTGCAGGGAAGCTCTTCACTTCAGGTTGAGGCTGCAAAATTTACAAAAAGAAGGCACTGAGCGTCGCTCATTCGTTCCTTTTAAAATACAAAGTCTGGTTGGATTGCGATTTCATTCCTAATATTAACATAAAATATTGCTTTAATGAAAAGCCACCCCAAGACCATCCAAATAAAAGCAAATATGAGAAGACCTTGAGTTAAGTCATCCAAATACTATATTACCTTGTTCCACGACCAATAGAGGATGGTTCCAGAAGCAGAGGACTTGGGGTTTCGGAGTTGGGAGGATGCAAGGAAACGGCCAGCAATGGAGGCGAGGCCGTGAGGTGGGGAGGAGCACGACTTATATCGAAGGTGCTCGGCTCCAGTATGGAGGTCCCAGCAGCTGATGCCAGCATCTATTGGGGAAGACGCAATTACTAATTCGTCTTCCATTCTTAGGTCCTGCACAGGGCCGGCCACACATATAATGGGGCCCTAGGCGATATTTAAAATTGGGGCCCTCTTCTACAAATTAGATGATAATTTATAGATTCAACTGTTATATATTTTCATGACATTTCATTCTTAAACTTTCTCTTAACAAAAGCAATATATATATAAGTATCACGAATATAGTTATATAACAAATGTAAGTTAAAAAATATAATTTTTTTACTTCTCAGAATCAGTAAATAGGTAGAATATGAAAGTTAAATATTTCTGCTCACACTACTATCTTAGGTAGGGCTGTGCAAACTGTAAAACCGAACCGTACCAAATTTCGTTATACCGGCTGATTCATTATTTAGAAATCTCGTACAGTTTGCCAAATCGAAAATTTTGGTTTGGTTAAAAACAGAAAAATTATTGAATCAAAAATAATTTGTCTTGAATACATATGTAATTAATAATATGCTTCCTACCACTCTAACCACTAACCATCCAATGAACTTGAATAGAAATTATAGAGAATACATCAGAGACCCCCTAGCCTCATTCCCCTCCAAAAATTACTTTACTTTAGCATCATTCAAGTTTTGGGTTTTAAATGCAATTAGAAACCAATTAATTAAGAAAAAATCAGAAAAAGAATAAAATTGGGCATTCAGAATTTGGACTGTACCTCTGTGAACTAAAAATCTGGGCCAAGAGAGAGATGGTGGAGGCGCGATGGGGTAGGTGGTGCGGCGGCGCGGTGGGATTTTGAATTGAAGAAGATTTGGGTTTTGCTCTAGGGCACCGTCGAAGAAGTGAAGGATTGGAAATTTGGAACGTATCTTTACCTTGTACGAAATGGGTCGTAAGAAAAAGAGTAAATCGCGCTTTTAGCCCTTCTTATTGATTAACCTTTACACTTTTGTCTTTTATGGATAAACTTTTACACTTTTGTCTTTTTATTTTTTTAACAGATTGGTCCATCTTATCAATGTAGTATATCACATTCGTCCATTTTAAATTTGATTCGTAACTCTTATTAATGTAGTGTAACACATTATTCCCTCTTAAATACAAATTAAATCACTTAAATTCAAAATAGATTCTAAAGTGGACAAAAGTTGATGTATTTTGTATTTAAGAGAGACAAATGTGTTACACTATATTAATAAGGGACGAATTTACTATAAAAAATTAAGAGGGAAGAATGTGTTATAAGAAGGACGAATATGATACATTACATTAATAAGAGAGACCAATCTACTATAAAAAAGTTAAGATGGACGAAAATGCAAAATTTGATCCACAGGAAGGACCGAAAATGCTATTCATTAAAAAAATTGAATATATCTGTTGAATTATGTAAGGTAAATCTACAGTTAATATCGAAAATAATTTATAAGGTTCGGTTATGAAGCTCACTCCGTATACTAAACTGAAATTTCAGTTCAATATACGGCTTAACAGATCGTGCACAACCATAATATTAAGGGTTTGATGTCGTTGCATGCAATATAGCTGAATCGTACCAATTTTTGATATTTAGTCTGACGCGGTAATTTTAAAATTTGTACAGTACATCAAATTGTTCAGTCCGTTACAAAAAAAAAATGAGACGTGTATATATTTGAGTATTCTTTGTAATAAATTAATATTACATCAAATTCTAAATTTTATTAATTAATGCAAAACAACAATATCACAACATACGTGTGTTGTGTGTGTATATATATATATATATATATATATATATATATATATATATATATATATTCCAAAATACTATGACATAATAAAACAAAAACACTTGTACTATCAATCAACATATTCTCCCTCCATTTTATTTATTCGCTTTAGAGGATTGAACACGGAATAAGAATAAGTAAAAATCCCAAAACACCATTTTAATCAAGTAATAATAGCATTAATAAGAAGGGTAAAGTTGGTATAATATTTTTAATTCAACATTGAAATTCTAAAACGATAAATAAAAAAAAAAACGGATGGAGTAATCATTATCATTTGACATCAATTTATAAATAATTATTTTTACATAATTAGATCAACACATCTTACGTAACAAACATAAGAAGAATTTAATCGAAAAGTTAATTTGACAGGATAAATCTATTTTAATGTCGCGCTACAATCATTGTCCAACGTATTTTAATCAATACATAACGCATTAATGTTAATATAGTATGATGCAGGTAAAAGGGGGACAGACATAACATAAATACATAACTAATAATGTTGTAGGATCTCAAGCGCTTTACCACTGCACCAAAAGCAATTGCTGTTAGTGATGGCGCAACTATTAATCTTTAACCCAAGGTTGATTCCTGTAGGGCACCCCCTACAGTTCACAACGGCAGCGCAGAGCCCCACACTAAGAGGTGGACGGACATGAGGGGCTTCGCAAGAATTCACGTGGATCCTCGGGTCTCCTCCGTGAACCTCGGCAAGTTGGGCTGCCAAACGCCGATGTAGCAAGCGCCACAGCGAATCCGTAAGGGTGACTGCTGGAACCCCATAAATCCCAACAATCTCCCCCCCAGCAGCACCCGGGAGGATTCGAACCTGCAACCTCGCTCTGATACCAGTTGTAGGATCTCAAGCGCTTTACCACTGCACCAAAAGCAATTGCTGTTAGTGATGGCGCAACTATTAATCTTTAACCCAAGGTTGATTCCTGTAGGGCACCCCCTACAGTTCACAACGGCAGCGCAGAGCCCCACACTAAGAGGTGGACGGACATGAGGGGCTTCGCAAGAATTCACGTGGATCCTCGGGTCTCCTCCGTGAACCTCGGCAAGTTGGGCTGCCAAACGCCGATGTAGCAAGCGCCACAGCGAATCCGTAAGGGTGACTGCTGGAACCCCATAAATCCCAACACATAAAGATATCGAGTACATTCTTTATGCATATAAATGGTTCCAGATTAAGGAGTAAAACATTCTAGATAAGTATGAAAAGTCTCTAGAACATTAGTTTTAGCAACTAGATCAAGTTGATTTTCACCGTCTGTTTAAGAATGTGCATATATAAATAGGGCAAGACCTTATTTGGAAATTTTTATTCTTACATCTTATTTGACAAAAAAAAATTGTCAAATAGAGAAAAAAATTGAGGCCCCTCTATAGTCGGGGCCCTAGGCGAGAGCTTAAATTGCCTAACTATAGAGCCGGCCCTGGTCAATTCAAGTTATCACAATATATTCCACAAATAAGAGAGAAAATAGACAAACACGCTGAGAGGCATATTCTCGGATTTGCAAACAGTAGCTTAGGTTTTTTTTATCATTCCGGCCTTGTTCACTGTTGGATTGTCTTCAAATATTAACCGAAGATTCCTCACACCAGGTTCTTAATTTTAACTGTTCGGATCATCGTTACAACATCTGTAGGTGACACGGAAGCCAATTGATGGGAATTGGAAGTTGAAAATATAAAAAATTTACAAGTTCTAATTCAACCATAGTTTGATTTAACTAGATGTCCTGCATTGGGCACTAAGTTATTAGGATTTAGTTGTCTGCATAAAACTAGAAAATTGACAACTCCATGCCCCAGATAATTCCCAATACAACCCTGACCTCTCCAAATCCTAAACTTAATTATTGCAAAATCGAATTATTATTAAAAGTTTTACCACGGAATTTCAATAGAATGTGTACAGTTAATCGAAACAAACAAGAAGAAGAAAGAAAATAAGAAAAGATATAGGGAATAGAATCCTTGCCAAGAGATGAACGGCAGATGGAAAGAAAACCGGAAAAGGCGGACGGACGACGATAGGCTTGGTGCGAATTTCAGCGCAAGTGAATAGAACTTGAAGCCAGAGAAGAGAACGTGGGTTAAGGGTTTAGCTAGGGCTTTCACTATGAATATAGAATTCTTTATTCTAAAAAAAAAAAGGGTAGGACTTCATTAAAAATAAAGGTTAGTTACATGAACTCCCATAGATCGGGCATTTTAGGGTGCGGGCAAGGTAATTCGGCGAGTTGACTCGATCTGTAAATAGATCATTTTACCCTTTTTATTTTATTTTAAATAAAAGTTGAGATAATCTTCAATTAATAAAACACATTTATGACCTTTAAATCAAAATAATTAAAACTAAAAACAAATTGACCCCTATGTTCCGTGATTTTACGAATTGAATTATTTTGCTTCTAAAATTAAAAAAAAAAACCCGCCTATGATATAAAAAGATCACTTTACCCCCAATTTTAATAATAATTGACTTTGACAATTTTGCAAATTGACCCCTATGTTTTGCGAGTTTACGTATTGAATTATTTTGCTTCTAAAAAAATATAAAAAACCGTCTGTCATATAAAAAGACCGCTTTACCCCCAATTTAGATAATAATTGACTTTCAAATTTTGCCAATTGACCCCTATATTTTGCGATTTCAAGCATTGGATAATTTTGCTTCTAAAAAAATTAAAAAAAATCGCTTGTCATATAAAAAGACCGCTTTACCCCTAATTTAGATAATAATTGACTTTGACAATTTTGCAAATTCACCCCTATACTTTTCGATTTTACGAATCGAATTATTTTGCTTCTAAAAAATAAAAGTAAAAACGCCTCTAATATAAAAAAGACCGCTTTACCCCCAATTTTGATAATAATTGACTTTGACAATTTTGCAAATTGACCCCTATATTTTGCGATTTTATGAATTGAATTATTTTGCTTCTAAAAAAACAAATAAAAAACCGCATGTCATATAAAAAAGGCCGCTTTACCCCCAATTTTGATAATAATTGACTTTGACAATTTTGTAAATTGACCCCTATATTTTCCGATTTTACGAATTGAATTATTTTGCTTTTAAAAAAACAAAAAAACAAATCCGCCTCTCAAATAAAAACGACCACTTTACCCCAAATTTTGATAATAATTGACCCCTATATTTAACAATTTTACGAATTGAATTATTTTGCTTCTAAAAAACAAAAAAAAAGCCTCTCATATAAAAAAGACCGCTTTACCCCCAATTTTGATAATAATTGACTTTGACAATTTTGCCAATTGACCCCTATGTTTTTCGATTTTACGAATTGAATTATTTTGCTTCTAAAAAACAAATAAACAAAAAACCGCCTGTCATATAAAAAAGACCGCTTTACCCCCAATTTTGATAATAATTGACTTTGACAATTTTTCAAATTGACCCCTATATTTTGCGATTTACGAATTGAATTATTTTGCTTCTAAAAAACAAACTTCACACCGTGATCCTTGGTTTTTTAATGAGGTCGGATTGCCTAAACTAACCAATACCTCTCATATAAAAAAGACCGTTTTACCCCAATTTTGGTAATAATTGACTTTGACAATTTTGCAAATTGACCCCTATATTTTCCAATTTTACGAATTGAATTATTTTGCTTCTAAAAAAATTGTTTGTCATATAAGCCAAAACAATTCTTTTACTTTCCCAATTTGTTGAAGTGAAGGTTAGTTTCGACTTTTAAATTTTAATGATTAGAGTAGTAAATTTATCTGTGCACAGTTTTACTATTTTTGAGATCGGACCATGTATTCATAGATAACATCATAAAATCTAATGAAATCCCAAGATAATTAAAATCAAGTTAAGCACAAATAATGATGAAGCAGAATCAATAAGAGGTCCAACAATCATGTGAAGAAGCCCAAGTTTTTATAAGGAAGAAAAACCATGGCCTAACTGAAAAAAAAATTGTTTGTCATATTAGTTTACGAATAGAAAGGCGTTTTTTTTTTTTTTTTGGTTTTTTTGAAGCAAAATAATTCAATTCGTAAAATTGAAAAATAGAGGGGTCAATTTGCAAATTTTTCAAAGTCAATTATTATCAAAATTGGGGGTAAAGCTGTCTTTTTTATATGAGAGGCGTTTTTGTTTTTGTTTTTATTTTTTTAGAAGCAAAATAATTCAATTCGTAAAATCAAAAAATATAGGGGTGAATTTGCAAAATTGTTAAAGTCAATTATTATCTAAATTGGGGGTAAAGCGGTCTTTTTATATGACAGACGATTTTTTTAAATTTTTTAGAAGCAAAATTATCCAATGCTTGAAATCGCAAATATAGGGGTCAATTGGCAAAATTTTGAAAGTCAATTAGGGGTAAAGCGGTCTTTTTATATGACAGACGATTTTTTTATATTTTTTTAGAAGCAAAATAATTCAATTCGTAAACTCGCAAAACATAAGGGTCAATTTGCAAAATTGTCAAAGTCAATTATTATCGAAATTGGGGGTAAAGTGGTCGTTTTTTTTTAGAGGCGGATTTCTTTTTGTTTTTTTAGAAGCAAAATAATTCAATTCGTAAAATCGAAAAATATAGGGGTCAATTTGCAAAATTGTCAAAGTCAATTATTATCAAAATTCGGGGTAAAGTGGTCGTTTTATTTTGAGAGGAGGATTTTTTTTTTTGTTTTTTTAGAAGCAAACTAATTTAATTCGTAAAATCGAAAAATATGGGGGTCAATTTACAAAATTGTCAAAGTCAATTATTATCAAAATTGGGGGTAAAACAGTCTTTTTTATATGACAGATGATTTTTTATTAATTTTTTTAGAAGCAAAATAATTCAATTCGTAAAATCGCAAAACATAGGGGTCATTTTGCGAAATTGTCAAAATCAATTATAATCAAAACTGGGGGTAACGCGGTCTTTTTTACATTAGAGACGTTTTTATTTTTATTTTTTTATAAGCAAAATAATTCAATTCGTAAAATCAAAAAATATTGGGGTCAATTTGCAAAATTGTCAAAGTCAATTATTGTCAAAATTGGGGGTAAAGCGGTCTTTTTTATATGACAGGCGGTTTTTTATTTATTTTTTTAGAAACAAAATAATTCAATTCATAAAATCGCAAAACATAGCGGTCAATTTGCAAAATTGTCAAAGTCAATTATTATCAAAATTGGAGGTAAAGCGGTCTTTTTTATATGAGAGGCGTTTATTTTTATTTTTTTAGAAGCAAAATAATTCAATTCGTAAAATCGCAAAACATAGGGGTCAAATTGCAAAATTGTCAAAGTCAATTATTATCTAAATTGGGGTAAATCGGTCTTTTTATACGACATGTGGTTTTTTTATATTTTTTAGAAGCAAAATAATTCAATTCGTAAAATCGCGGAACATAGAGGTCAATTTGTAAAATTGTCAAAGTCAATTATTATCAAAATTAGGGGTAAAGCGGTCTTTTTATATGAAAGAAGGTTTTTTTATATTTTTTAGAAGCGAAATAATTTAATTCGTAAAATCGCGGAATATAGGGTATAATTTGCAAAATTGTCAAAGTCAACTAATAAGATTGGGGGTAAAGTGGTCATTTTATATAATGGCTGATTTTATTTATTTTTTAGAAGAAAATTAATTGAAAGGGTAAATTAGGTATATTATAATTTAATTAAAGTCAATAGTTACAAATTAAATTTGACCAAGTTACATAATCAACGATCCAGATCAATCTGAACCAAATGAACGGCATGATGAGGCTTCCCGCATGTGAGGACGTAACTCACATGCCCGCACCCTAGAAAAATCCCCCATAGATTTGGTTTGATTAATCATTATTACAATAACCTTCACTAAGGTTTCAAAAACTTAAGTTTTTGCTGATATCATCTCCTTAATTTTATTGAAAATTCATTTTTCTATTATAGTAATTTTGTGGACAATTATGCTCTTGGTTATATTTTATATATGAGAGGGTATTCATTGTAAGGTTTATGATACCAACAAGTGATTGATCTAGTGGAAGAGACTAGTCACTACAAAGTAGCAGACTCAGGTTCGAATCCTTGTTGGGAGAGGTATCCACATTATTGTGCCCAACCTGCCTCGAAAGGGATTAAACCCTTGGGAAATAAAAAAAAAATTGTAAGGTTTATGATTATGAATGGATAAAAATATTGTAAATTTACATGAAACTTATAATCATTTTATTAGTGTATATATATTCTTACAATATAAATATAATAACATATTAATATTTTTTTTTTCATAATGCTTTTACAATTAAAGTAAATAATTTATGGTTAATTATAAGAGAAAAAAATATAGAACATAAACAAAAATATAGATACATTCAACATTCATTTAAACCGTAATTTTTTCATTTTAAAAAAAATCATAATTAAAATACAAGGATAAATTAATGAATTGTGTTTAATCATGAAAAGTAAAAAGACTTGAATAATTTTTTTTAGACATTATTAAATGATCACTTGTTCTTAAATAACCCGTGATAAAAAATTCGTAAACTTTTAACTAGTTTTTTACAAAAATTAAAAATACTCACTCAAATACCCAATTTAGTAAATTATAATTATAGAGTTATTTTTTTAATATTTCTTTCTTATGCAATATTATTAAGGATGAATAAAATATTTTACTATAAATAGAAAATAATGCCTTTATATACATATTTACAAATTAGTAACTCAATAAATAATTTTAATATATGTTAATCGTTAAAAAAAAAAAAAACTTACCATCCCTAACCCCACCTACCTGTTCCACCCTATCGGCACTTCTCCTCTTAGGTCGTGTCGTCGGCCTAACTTCTCCTTCCAATCTACCACCAGCCCGTAATCGTAGATCCCAGGCCAATGGCATGGCCTGAGAGAAGAGGTTTCGGTAGGGCCGACGGGTGGAGGTATTAGGGCTAGTTTTTTTTTTTTTTCCTTTCATGTATAATATTAATTTTTGTCGAAGTTTAGATATCAATGTGCAATTATGATTCTTCGAGAGAATTAAAGATAAATTACACCAAACCTCAGGGGAGGTCTCTGTAATTAACCCTAAAAATAAAATTAGCGGTTTCATTGAAAAAAAAATAATAAGGCTTAATAATTAGATTTGTATTTAATACCAAACTAATATTTCAATTGGATATTCATTACGAATTGAACAATCGATTTTAACACAATTCAATCAATTTTTCGTACTGTGTGCAACGTCATTTCCTCATGAATAGGCAAATGTAAGAAAGAAATAAAAAAATGGCAAACGTGGTGTTAATATGTGTCCCAACATGAATAGTTCTTGAGTTCTTTATTGTCTATTAAGAGCATCTCTAGCAGTTGGTATAAATAAAAAGCATCAAATCACTCTTATGTCTGCTACACTGTTTTGAAATTTGCATAAAAGTTTTTTGATCCAACAATAAGCATTAAAATTGGAGCATTATTTCAAATTAATTTAAATTTAACTTATTAAAATTAAGTTAAAAGTAAAGAAATTTAAATTAAATATACACACACAACACACACAATCTACGACCAAATTCAGCGGCTCATCTCTCTCTCTCTCTCTCTCTCTCTCTTTCTTCCTCACGTTCATTTCCTGCCTCATTGTCGCCTTCCCTCCCTCACTTAAATATAAAAATTACAGCCATCTAAAACTTAATCCCCGTCTCCACAAAAAAGAAATTGAAGCAAAAAATTAAAGATTTAAAGTTGCAGCCACCTAAAACTCACTCATCCCTCTCCATAGAAGAGATATATTGAAGATTGAAGCAAGAAATTGAAGAAATTGATATCAAAATTGAAGAGGTATTAACAAAATTACATTTCCTTAATGTATGAACAAAATTACCTCTCCTTGATTTTTAATTTTGTTTTAGATTCTAGAAATTGTGTGGATTAATTGAAACTTTGTGGCTAATTTTATAGTGGTTTTTTTTAACTGTTGCAAGAATTCAAAATATAGCCGCTGGCAACTTTTCAGCAAAAAGTAATGCCTTTGCAAATGTATTACTTTTGATGCCAAAATTGGGTGGACTTAAAAATAGGTGCTGAAATAATGCATTTGCTGGAGCAAGTTTTTTCTTCATTTTGTGAATTGGGGCATAAAAAATGGCTTTAATCCCTGTTGTTGGAGATGATCTAAGGCCATCTCCAGCCGAAGGGGGGAGACAAACAATAGTCCCCCCTTGGTTGGAGAAGAGCTCCCTCCGGATGGGCAGGCAGGCATCCGGGGGGAGATGCTTGCCTGCTGCTGTGCATTTCCTTCTTTCTTCTTCTTCTTCTTTTTTTTTTTCATTGTTTTAAAAGTTAAGTAGAGGGAAAAACACTTTTGGTCCCAAACTTTACCCCAAAAAACACATTTGGTACCATGCTTTGCAGAAAAACAGATTTGGTACCACAATTTAGAGTGTCTTGACACATTTAGTCATTCCGTTAAATTTTGGACGGAAATTTCGCGCGCGTCAAGTTCTAATTGGTCACGAGTTTTGCACGTGACAAATCGATCAAAACACTTTTGGTCCCAAACTTTACCCCAGAAAACACATTTGGTACCATGCTTTGCAGAAAAACAGATTTGGTACCACAATTTACATACTCTTGACACATTTAGTGTCCCTGTTAAATTGATAAAAATCACATATAATGAACAGACAACAGCTTCTCTAAAAATTTTGATAAAAATCACAAAATATACTTAAATCATTAAAAATATTCTTAATAAAAGTACCTTGGATACCTACCTGACTTGGTGCACTTTGACTTGCACTTGTATTCCAATGTTGATACAAGCACCGATCAAAAGTTCCATCTTTTCCATCGAAAACATCGAAAAGTTTTCATTTTTGAATCAGGCGAAACGAAAACAAAATGTAATTCCGAAACTATTTATTTGCCTTAAACTCAGTTATTTTCCTAAATTTAATAACTTTTTTTACAAATTTTCCTTAGTGTTTCTGAAATATTTCTGAATAGTCTCAAAAAGTTTTCAATATTTGGCTCTCCGAAACATACATTCGAAACGAAATTTTGATCCATGGATACAAGTGCAAGTCAAAGTGCACCAAGTCAAGTATTCAAGGTACTTTTGTTAAGAATATTTCAAAGATTTAAGTACACTTTGTGATTATTATCAAATCTTTTAGAGAAATTTTTTTCTGTTCATTATATGTGATTTTTATCAATGTAACGGGGACATTAAATGTGTCAAGAGTATGTAAATTGTGGTACCAAATCTATTTTTCTGCAAAGTATGGTACCAAATGTGTTTTATGGGGTAAAATTTGGGACCAAAATTATTTTGACCGATTTGTCACGTGCAAAACTCGTGAACTTAACGGGCGCGTGACGATCACGCGCGCAAATTCCGTCCAAAATTTAACGGAATGACTAAATGTGTCAAGAATCTCTAAATTGTGGTACCAAATCTGTTTTTCTGCAAAGCATGATACCAAATGTGTTTTCTGGGGTAAAGTTTGGGACTAAAAGTGTTTTTCCTCGTAGTTAAATGTATAAAAAAGATATAAATTAGTTCACTATAGGTCTCGTTTGACAAATTTAATTCACTATTATTAATTTCTTTTAAGTTGAACATTTATAGTGGTATATAACATTATCAAATTCTTACTCTATTGAAAATTATATTTGTTTTAGTGTGTAATAGTTGTTTTTCTTTTCAATCTAAGTACATTAATAATAATTGTTGTTGTTTTCCGTGAATTATGTTTACTTGTTTTTAATTTTATGAATGCCTTATTATTATTATTATTATTATTATGATTATTATTATTGTTGTTGTTGTTATAGTTAAGTGAGAGTGAGGAAAGTTTGAGATTGAAATAAATATTTTTAATTGTTAGTTCGGTTGTAGATGACTAACTTGGCAAGGCAGGCAGGCAGGAGGGGGCTATTGCCTGCTTCGGCTGGAGGTGGCCTAATTAATCACGTAATAGTCATTAATAATAACTAATTTAGCATTAACATTAATAATAAAAAAACATTTAATAATAACATTACAACAATTTTTGCCGTTGCCATCATTATTGCCGCCGTTATTGTCGCCACCATTGCCTTGATTGGACGAGCCTCTAAATGAGCCTTCAAATAAACGAGTCATAATATTTTTTTCACGGATATCATTTCTAATGTCATGCCAATATGCCTTTGCATTAGGAGTCATAAAACTGCAATCCATTTTCATAATATCTTTTTTCGATTCTCTTTCTTGCTTAGCCATCATTTCAACATGTCGTTGATTACGTCATTCTTCTACGATGAGAACATTTTGTGCAACAATCAGCATCATCTCCATTCGCTCTTGTTCTATACTAGGACTAACTTTAGTCTTTACTTTGACCTTCTTAGCTTTTCTTGTTCCAATAGGTCTGTAACATGGCTGGTTTGACGTGGGTGTCTCTAATGGTTCTTGAGAACCCATTTCAGCCTCATTTGCAAACTCATAACGCGGAGCATAAGATTGTGGTGACTTCATTGGAAGATTTTGGCTTGGTACTTGAGTGTGGAATGGATCCGGCCTATTATGTGAATATGATAGTTGAGCATAAAATCTAGGCCAATTTTGCACAACAACCCAATAGTGCATATAATTAAATGTATAATGATTAGTCGATCGAAAAAGGTTCATCGCCGCCCTTTCCTAAAAATACAAAGTCAATGTTAAAAAATGAAAAACGATTGAGAAGATAGATTATAAATGTATGACATTTGATGATTAGAACCATTACCTTGTCGAGAAGATTTTCGCCACTCTGATAAAGTGAGGACACTTCATGGCATGCGTTGGTCCATTTGTTTAACTCATATATTTTCACTCTCACTTAATAAAATTAATAATAATAGTGCTAAATAATAATAACAATTAATAAACATTGTACATAATATGACAATATTACAAGTTATAAAAATACAAATTATATAATTAATAAAATTAAATTAATGTTAAGATTTAAAAAAATAATACAATTTTCATAATCCAATTAACATAAATTAAAATAAATTGGGGATGGGCACAAGTTGGGCGGTGTATGGCCACCGCCCACCCCCCTCCCCCTTCCCACTAAAACCTATTTTCTCTCCCCCTCGTTAATTTATTGCTGCCATTAAAAAAAAAAAAAAAATATTGCTGGCTCTGCTACTACCATTTGGGTTCAAGATTTTATACAAACAAATACAATATCTAACTCTACATTTAAAATCACATTTAAAAAATTTCAAGATTTGCTTACTCTATTTTTCTTGGTCAAGAAGATTGAAAATCACATTTAAAAAATTGACTCTATAATTTTTTGGACCAAAGAGAACCCAAAGCTGCTCACAAAATCTCCAAATCTTTACACTTACACACACATACATATCTTTTTTCTAATTATAACTTCTAACATAAAGTTCACATCTATAAAATGCGAAAACGCTTCCCTTCACCTAAGAAAATAACAGTAATACCCTGGTTAACTTTAATAATTGGCAACAATCCCCTATTCGCACTTACAAGGGTATTTCAAATGGGTATATTATATTAACCTAATAAAATTTCGATACAAGGGGTTTTTTCACTAATAAAAAGAACACGGGTAGGAGAGATTCGTGCGTTTGCATTTAGCTCAACTTAAATTCCCCATCTTTAAACCAAAAATACTTACTTGATCGAATAAATAAAACCCACAATTACTCAATCCACAACCATTCATTTCAAGAAAGGACCCCTGAGCTTTGAATTAAAATTACGTACCATTGAAATCAAGAGAATCGAAACTTGAACTCAAATCAATGGAACTTGAGCTGCTTAAGCTGGGACAAAGAGCGAGTTCCCGAAGAAGTTCTCTTTTGAGAGTGGCTTCAACAAGCTTTTCCCAATTGTCGTACACCCTCGACATGTATAAAATATAAATGAACTCAATTCATTCCACTTCAAAAGCATAAGGAATCGGACTTTTATTTTTGGCTCAGTGGAAGACTTGCTTTCTGTGTGTAGACGACTTGATTTGAGGGAAGAAAAGTAATTAATAAGTTTCTTCACATCTTTTCGGTTGTATTTGGAAGGAAGCCGCCCGGAAGACCCCTCAATGTTAGACTATGGATCAAAATTCAAATATTGAAATTTTTTTGAGAACTTTTAAAAATATTAAAAAAAATTAATTCATTATTGAACGACTTTGAATTTCTTATTCAATCAAAATAAAATTATTAAATAAAGTATTAAAATATTTTTCAGTACACCAAATACAACAATGAATATTGTTTATCTTCATATTTGTCAAATACGAAAAGTTTTCATCATCACGAATTTATAATGTGAATGTGATACAATACAATAAAAACAATTATGTTGATTATATAACAAAATTCCACTTAGATGGATGGATTTTGATCGGACGGATTTAAAATATCTAGCTCAAATCTTTTGAATTGTCTAACAACAAAGATTATTTGATATGACAACTGTATTTAACTTTTTACCCTTAAACCCCCACATCTAAAAATAATGCAAATCATATAGTATCAATTTTTTTAAATTTATAGTTTATTAATATTTTATTATCTCAATATTTCAATCAAAATTAATTTAAATTGTGTTTCAATTTTTTTTTATCAAAATAATCCAAACCACTTTAAAATATTTGTCCTTGTTAATATACCTAAGTCTATTTTCTAATTTGGGGGGTGGGGGGGGGGGATTTATTATTTTTTAGTATGATTACTTTCTCTTTTTTTTTTTAAATAATTAATAAAGTTGGGATCTCAAGCAAACAAGAACAGATGGATATTAGGGAAAAATAAACTATGGATTAGGTACATAATTCTAAGAAAATTCATTTTTTTGTTCTTTAGTTTATCACAGTTTAGGATGTTTAGATTGTGATATTAATTATTTTAAGGTGATTGGTATATATCTAAAGTAATTCTTTGTTGATTTATGAATATTTCTGTGCTTGGAAATATATTTCTACAATAACAAAATGTAATTTCATTTAGCATAACATATCGATGTGATCGTGATCGTGATTGACACTAATGTTAAACAAAAAAACCCAAATAACATTAATAAAAAATTACTAACTTTTTTTGGCTAATTAATATTTTAAAATAAAGGTTACGTACAAAGCTATGGAAGTGCTTAATATCACAATAAATTAAAGAGTCTAAAGTCAATTATGTTAGAAATTGGAGAGCATAAACACTAAAATATTCAAATTCTCTCAAAAGAATAGTGGAGGAAATATGAGAGTTTATATTGATTTCTTATCTTTTCTCTTATTTTTTCTTCTTATCAAATGAACATTACAAGACAATATTTATAGAGTTGGAACAACCTTCCAACTTACACAATAAATACGACTTAGATAACTTAAAAGTCTTCTTAGAAACTTGCTACTCATTAATAGACATAGATAAATGAAAAGACTTCTTAACTTTCCAACTTCAATTGGATAACTTAAAAGACTTAGATAAATAAAGTTTATTTTTTTCAACACCCCCTCTTAAACTTTATTTATTACGCCAAGAGACATTCGCAATCTTCGAAACACATCAATCCTTAACGGCTTGGTGAATATATCCGCAATTTGATCTTGGGACTTCACAAATTCAAGCTCAACTTCTTTCCTAGATATGCATTCCCGAATGAAGTGATACTTAGTATCAATATGCTTGCTTCTTTCATGAAACACCGGATTTTTCGCCAATGCAAGTGCGGACTTATTATCAACAAATATCTTCGTTGGATCTTCTTGTGGTTGGTGAAGTTCCTTCATTAAACTTCTAAGCCAAATTGCATGACAAACACAAGAAGTAGCTGCCACATACTCCGCTTCGCAAGTAGAAAGAGTCACAATAGGCTGCTTTTTTGAATTCCAAGTAAAAGCTGAATTTCCCATAAAGTAAACAAACCCGGTAGTACTTTTTCGATCATCAATATCACCAGCCCAATCACTATCAGAATAACCAACAAGCTTGAAGTCTTGACAAGATGAATATAAGATTCCAAAGTCAAGTGTACCTTTAATATAACGAAGTATTCTTTTGGACGCCTTTAAATGAGAAGCAGTAGGAGCCTCCATATAACGACTTACAAGTCCAACACCAAAAAGAATATCAGGCCTTGTACAAGTTAAATACCTCAAGCTTCCAACGAGACTTTTCAAAAATGTAGGATTGATCTTCTCACCATCTCCTTGCTTAGACAATTTTACTCCACATTCAACGGGGGTGCCAACGGGTTTGCTATTCTCCATCTTGAACTTCTTTAGAATTTCCTTGGCATATCCTTCTTGGGATATAAAAATTCCATCCTCCCTTTGTTTCACATCAATGCCGAGATAGTAGGACATTAAACCAATGTCCGTCATCTCAAATTCTCTTGCCATATTTTTCTTGAAATCTTCAAACATTTTTGGATTATTTCCTGTCAAAATCAAGTCATCCACATACAAACAAACAAGTAAAATATCACCATTTTTATGCATTTTTACATAAAGTGCATGTTCATGTGGACACTTTGAAAAACCATTTGCTTGGAAGTACTGGTCGATTCTACTATTCCAAGCACGCGGGGCTTGCTTCAAGCCATATAGAGCTTTGTTCAATTTCAACACTTTATCTTCATGTCCTTTAACTTCATAACCCAAAGGCTGATCAACGTAGACTTCTTCCTCCAAAACTCCATTCAAAAATGCGGATTTTACATCCATTTGATGAATTTTCCAAATGTTTTGGGCTGCCATAGAAATAATCAAACGGATAGTTTCTAAACGAGCAACTGGAGCAAATACCTCACCGTAGTCGATACCGGCTTTCTGTTTGTATCCTTTTGCGACCAGTCTCGCTTTATATCTCTCCACCTCGCCTTTTGAATTCTTTTTTGTCTTGAATACCCATTTGACTCCAATGGTTCTTTTATCTTTAGGTAATGTCACCAACTCCCATGTATCATTCTTCTTAATTACATTGATTTCCTCATCCATGGCATTTCTCCATCTTTTGTCACGAGCAGCTTCTTCATAATCTAGAGGCTCACAATCTGCAAAAAGACAAAATTGAGTCATATCACTTAAATTTTGCGTTACCTCATAAAGCTCTCTTAGACTTCTAGTTTTTCGAGGTCTTTCACTTGAACTTTCTTCACCAATCTGTGGACTTTGTAGTGGAGGTGTTGATGGTGGTGTATTAGGTTGCATCGTGCCATCATCTCCTTCATCATCAATGAGTGGACTGAAACTGTACTTTTCATTTGTAATGCCCCATTCCCAAGAATTTTCTTCATCAAACTCAACATCTCTACTTATCACAATTTTTCGATTGTTTGGGTTGTACAGTTTGTATCCTTTGGAATTTTGATCATAGCCAATAAAGACGTACCTTTCACTTTTGTCATCAAGTTTAGTCCTCTTTTGATCTGGCACATGTGCATAGGCTATGCTTCCAAAAACCCGCAAGTGCGAAACACTTGGCTTAAAACCACTCCATGCTTCTTGAGGGGTCTTTCCATGAACACTTTTAGTATGGCTCCGGTTGGACAAGTAAACTGCACATGCAACTGCTTCCGCCCAAAGTTCCTTTGGCATGTTCTTACTTTTCAACATACTCCTTGCTATGTTGAGAATCGTCCGGTTCTTTCTCTCGGCTACGCCATTCTGCTGCGGTGATCTTGGAACCGTCATAGGACGATGGATGCCATTTACCTCACAATAATTCTTGAATTCATTTGAAATGAATTCTCCTCCTCTATCGCACCGAAGCGCTTTGATTTGATAACCGCTTTGTTTTTCCACCAAAGTTTTGACTTTTTTGAAAGTTTCAAACACCTCCGACTTTGCCTTCAAGAAATACACCCAAGTTTTCCGAGAATAATCATCAATAAATAGAATAAAATAATTATTCTTACCAAGCGATGATGGCTTGATAGGTCCACAAACATCCGAGTGAATTAGCTCTAAAGGATATTGAGCTCTCGTCAAAGACTCCTTCGGGAAACTTTTTCTTGCTTGTTTGCCAAAAAGACATCCTTCACAAAGTTGATTTGGAAGGTCAATAGTTGGTAAGCCTTTTACCATCCTTTCCTTGCTCATCATTTTGAGACCGTCAAAGTTCAAATGCCCAAGTCTCATATGCCAAAGCCAAGAAGAATCTTGAACACAAGATTTCAAACATCTTGGAACATCGCTTTGGATATTTAATAAAAACATCCTGTTTTTCATCATCGGCACCTTTGCTAACAACCTTCCTTTTTCATCTTTCATTATCAAACTTTTATCTTTCAAATGTATATCATAATTTTTCTCCAAAAGTTGTCCCAAACTCAATATATTACTTTTCATTCCCGGCACATAAAACACATTAGAAATAAATTGATGGCTTCCATCTTTCAAACGAATTAAAATCGTACCTTTTCCTTTTATTTGAACTTTTGAAGAATCTCCAAATGTGATATTACCGTCAATGGATTCATCAAGTTTCGAAAATAACTCTTTCTTTCCACAAATATGACTACTTGCCCCAGAATCAAGATACCACTGATTGTACTCATCATTTCCATCACTTCTGCAAGCAAGAAGCAAAGTGGGGACCTCCTCTTCATAGTTGCTCTCCACAAAATTATTTTTCTCCTCCACATTATTTCTGCATTCCGAAGAGTAGTGACCATATTTATGACAAGTATAGCATTCAATATTCGACTTGTCATACCTTCCTTGATTTGGCCTCGAAGTTCTTCCTCTACCCCGTCCACGGCCACGACCTCTTCCTTGGTTGAAATTTTGGCCGTTTTCTTCATTATACGAAGGTTGGTTGCCACCTCTTCCACGACCACGGCCTCGTCCACGTCCTCGACCTCGACCTCGGCCTCTTTGAGACGTGACATTCCTTTCATCCTTTTCATTCATTGAAAGCTTTGCTTGCAAAGCTTGCTCCACCGGTTCTTGCTTCGGCTTCAATCTTTCTTCATGAGCTTGCAAAGATCCGGCAAGCTCTTCAATGGTCATGGTGTCCAAGTCCTTGGACTCTTCAATGGCGACGACCACGTAATTGAACTTCGAATCTAGTGATCGTAGTATTTTTCCAACAATCCGATCATCCTTGAATTCTTCTCCATTTCTCTTCATTTCATTGACCACGGTCAAAACTCTTGAAATATAATCCGAAACCGATTCGGATTCCTTCATATGAAGAGATTCGAACTCACCTCTTAATGTTTGGAGACGTACTTTCTTCACTTTATCCGCCCCTTTAAAAGAAGTTTGAAGAATATCCCATGCTTGCTTGGAAGTGGTTGCACTAGCAACCTTCTCGAACATCTTCTCATCTAAACTTTGATAGATGAGGGTGAGAGCCTTCTGATCTTTCTTAACAGAGGCTGCATCATCAGTCTTTACACCGTTCTCCACCGTATCCCAAGCTTCATAACATCCAAGCAGGGCCTTCATTCGGAGGCACCAATTACCAAAATGTTCTTTGGTAAGTTGTGGAACTAAAAATGGAGTTCCGTTCGACATATCTTTCTTCAAACTCATACGTCTCTCAAACAAAGTGGCTCTGGTACCAATTTGTTAGAAATTGGAGAGCATAAACACTAAAATATTCAAATTCTCTCAAAAGAATAGTGGAGGAAATATGAGAGTTTATATTGATTTCTTATCTTTTCTCTTATTTTTTCTTCTTATCAAATGAACATTACAAGACAATATTTATAGAGTTGGAACAACCTTCCAACTTACACAATAAATACGACATAGATAACTTAAAAGTCTTCTTAGAAACTTGCTACTCATTAATAGACATAGATAAATGAAAAGACTTCTTAACTTTCCAACTTCAATTGGATAACTTAAAAGACTTAGATAAATAAAGTTTATTTTTTTCAACAAATTAATCTTCTAACATAAGTGATCAAGGGCATGCCAAGTTAATTTAAATGCCCAACAAACTTTAGAGTGGAAAACATGATTATTATTCTGATTTTTCTGTTTGAATATATTAGCAAATGGAGAAATTTGAAAAGAATAATACCCATAATGCTCCATATTCTTCATTCTGAAAAAAATAAAAATAAAAATATTATTCATAATTACTTGTATTTTCAATGTGAACGGCGCCATTTTCCCAAACACGCACATAAACGAGTCAAATAGATTAAAGAAAATTCATTGTTTAAGTTTGATTTTGAAACAATTAGTTTGATGACTAAAATGATGAAGCTCTCGAGTAACTCGATGTTTTATAAATATTATGTAATTTTTAGCTGATTGAATTCTAATTGAGCTTCAAAATAGTTATCAAACAATTTTTTTTTTTTTAAAGTTTTCCTAATTTGAGAGTATAACAAACAACATTAAACTCAAATTTGAGCCAAAATTTCAAATAGGTTAATATCTATGAAGAACGAATGCTTCAAAAATTTATTAAATGTCGTGTCTGACACTTTTCGGATACGATACTCTTCGGATACTTGTAGGATACGTATTCGACACTCCACGTGGCGTGTTGGTAAATATAATTAAAAAGAAAAGTTGGACACACGTATCGGATACTTATTTAGACGTATCCAACACATTTGATATTCTGAATTTTGCTAAGTCACCACAATTGGTAAGAACAATATAAGGCGTCAAATCACACTTTGTATTATATACAACTGCAATACAAGATAATTTGTCTATAACGAGACGTGTTTTATATAACATAATAAAACAATGAACATTATGTATAATTAGTAGTATTAAATTACTAAATAATTTTATTTTTCTAAAAATTATGCAATTTAGTACTTATGAAACTTAACTTGATCTATTTCAATATCTACGAATATATACAAATATTATTTTACTTATTTCAATATGCATAAATATAGAAATTTATATTTTTTACCATCGTATTCATATCGTATCGTATCGTATCCAGTAAACTTTTAAAAATCCGCATCGCCGTATCCTTGTCGTGTCGTATTCGTATCCATATCCGTGCAACATAGGTTAATATGATATTTAGCCATATCCAAAGAAAGAGTACAATAAAAATATAGATTCTACTTATTAAGTTGGAGGCTAGATAGCAATTAATATCAATGTGATATTGAACCTTCAACGCTTTGGATGTAGATGAAATATTTGATAAATACATAATAAAAAAAACTCTCCTATGTTATTTTTATTCGTAAAAAATCCTATTTGAAATTTCTTTCGTAAACAAATAGGGAGATTATTAATGGGGGATTAATGTAAATTTTCAAAGTTAAGAGAGGAATTTTAGTCAATTTTTCAGGTGAATAGAGGTGTTTTCCACCTATGGTGGGATAAAATTATCAGTTTCCTGCAATATATGTATCCAACTTTGGGAATAATTATTTTCCTAATAAAAAATAGCAAAGATGAGGGGGTAAATGCAAAATACTCCACTGTGTTATGCTAAACTTGCAAGAAACTATCCCGTGAAATTTTTATCGCACCAAATTTTCTTGTGATTTCAGAAACCCTGAAAAAAACACCAAATTGGTAAAGAGTAGGACGTTTTGGATCGACATATTTTAAGAAATTATTTTAAAATACTTCAAGCTGGTCCCTACAACTTCACGTTATGTCGATCCAAAACGACCTATTTTTTTACAAATTTGGTATTTTTTGCAAGGTCTTTAAAATCGCAAGGAAGTTTGGCGCAATAAAAATTTCACAGGGTAATTTCTTGCAGGTTTATCATAAAACAGGGGTGTATCTTACATTTTTTTTCCCAAAAGGAGTTTTGTTAATAAAAATAATACAGAGAGTTTCATTGTATTGCTTGTGTCGATTTAGATTTAATTATAAATAAACGTTTGCAGTGGATATTACATGACTGGAGTGACGAAGATTGCGTTAAAATACTAAAGAAATGCAAAGAAGCAATTCCAAGCAAAGACAACGGAGGAAAGGTTATTATTGTTGAAATGATTGTGGATGATAAGAAAAAATTAGACCATGAAAAAGTTGAAACTCAACTTATGTTTGACATGCAGATGATGACCATGCTAGTTGGAAAAGAGAGAACTGAAAAAGAATTGGCAAAACTCTTCTTTGATGCTGGATTTACTAGCTACAAGCTAGATCACTCTTTTAGGATTGAGGGCCCTTATTGAAGTATTTCCATAATTTGTTTAATGAGATAATTACTTCATATTATTAAAATGGTACCATGAAATAAATTACCTTTTGAGTATATGTAAATAATGTTTAAGCTATAATTACGAATGAATAATGAAAGAAAAGATGTTTTGACATTTGAACTTTTGTGAGATATGTGTATTAAGGTGATCTCATTATTCATTGAATATATATATATATATATATATATATATATATATATATATATATATATATATATATTCATGGTGATAGGCGGGGCTGCCCGGAAGCCTCCGCCTCTGAATTAGCTAGAAGAATCCGCTTTGAAAGTCTTGAGCTATATGGCACTGATACGGATACGCTGATACGAATACGACACGACACGGATACGACGACGCGGATTTTTTAAAATTTATTGGATACTATACGACATAGATACGAATGTAAATATATATATATATATATATATATATATATATATATATATATATATATATATATATATATATATATATATATATATATATATATATATATATATATATATATATATATATATATATATATATATATATTTATGCATATTGAAGTAAGTAAAATAATATATGTATATATTCAAACATATTGAAATAGATCTAGTTAAGTTTCATAAGTACTAATTTGCATAACTTTTAGAAAAAAAAATTGTGAGCTATAAAGGTTGTGAGCTCCTTTCGATTGAGTTGAAAGGTTGTTTGGCAAATTTTGCCTCTACACAAAATTCACATTTATAATTTTTATCAATATCAAAATTAGGTATTAAACCCATATTTGCCAACTTTTTCATTTTTCGAAAATTAACGTGGCCCAGTCTATCATGCCATAATGTAGGAGACTCAAGTAAGTAAGTAGAATTAGATATATTATTATTAATGAATTTGTTGTCTTTGCCGATAACGGCTACATTTGCCTTAAAAAGGCCATCACACATATATCCTTTTCCTACATACATTCCTCATTTGGTCAGCACAAATTTATCTGACTCAAAGGCTAAACGAAAACCATTCTTAGTAAGGAGAGAACCGGAAATTAAGTTCTTCCTGATATCGGGTACATAGAGTACATTGTTCAAAGTGACATCTTTCCCTGAAGTGAATTTCAGAGTCACTTTTCCTTCTCCTTCAACGACAGAGTGAGCATCATTCCCCATGAAGAGCTTCTGTTCATGTTCGAGCTTCTTGTAAGAAGTGAACATGTTTTTGTCATAACAGATGTGGCGCGTAGCCCCAGTGTCGACCCACCATCCGTTAGTATCACTCATCAGATATGCTTCAGATACAACAGCCGCAAGGTGCAAGTTGTCGATATCGGATGCAGCAAAGTCAACGGTCACATCAGTCACATTTGCCTCATTTTTGTTAGGTCCTTTGCGGTGACGGCACTTCTTTGCTGGATGCCCAGTCTTTCCACAAACATAGCATGTGCCTTTGAACTTTCTCTTTTTGTTACTCTTTTGCCCTTCGTTTGAATTGTTTAGCTTACGCTTCTTACTTTCATTGGATCCTTCCACAATATGAGCCTTAGCTCCCCCGGGAAGAGGCATTCCCATAAAGTTCAACCCTTTGTCAGTGATCATGCTATTCTCCTGTGTCTTCAATTTTTCTGCAAGATCTTGCACGGTCCATTTAGAAACCGACTTCTTGTGCCTTAGGTGATGTTTGAACCATGTCCATGCCGGAGGAAGCTTTCCAATTATGGAGGCCACCTGGTAGGACTCGCTTAGTTCATGCCCTTCAGCCAGAAGTTCATTGATCATTGTTGTAAGCTCATTCACTTGTTCATACACAGATTTGTTATCAACCATTCGGTAGAACTGGAATTTGTCCACTAGAAATTTTCTGTACCCTGAGTCTTCGGTTTTGTATTTCCTTGTCAGACATTCCCACAAGAGTTTAGCAGTCTTTATGGGACTGTAAACCTTGTAGAGTGTCTCGTCCAAGCAACTCAGTATGTAATGTCGGCACATAAAATCGTTGAGATTCCATGACTCGATTTGCTTGACTTCCTCAGGAGTTTGTTTCTCCTTGGCCACGGGTACCTCATCAGTAAGGTATCTAGTTACGCCTAAAGTCGTTAGGTAGAACTTCATTTTGTCCTGCCATGTCGCAAAATCAACCCCTTTGAATTTGAAGGGTGGAATCAACGGTGGAGTAGGAATGCTTTTTGGTGTCTCCACCACAGTATTGTTTGATGCCATCTACACAGATGTATTAAACGGAAGTATTGTCTTAAGATTGTTAGTGTTTAACAATCTGTGTAATAGAAATATACTCAATTTATATTTCTTGTAGTACGTATAAAGATAATTAAGTATAAACTATAATTTTAATTAAATATAGTTTATTTAACTAATATAGTATATTTATATTACTATATTCAAATAAAACATAAATTGGAACAGAAGAGTATTTAAATAAAAATTGGTGTTTCAACTTGTATTTTTATATAATACAACAACTTTATTTGAATAAGTTTAAGTAATTGAAATGAATTTACTTGAATAAAATAATCAAAGTATCATAAGTAAATATATTACTTATGTATTATGTACGTACTGTATATATGTATATAGAACAAAATAGCAAAAACAGTATATGAAAATTTTGAATTGAAGTTGGATTTATTTTGCAAATAAGTGACCAAATTTATTTTGAATAACTTAATCTCACGGTTTTTAGAAATAAATTTAATTTGCAAATTTGAAAATTAAATTTACTCACTAATTAATAACCGGGAAGAAATGAGATGTAAAAGACTGAGGCTGCAAATGCAATCTCCTTAAGACAATACTTCCGAGGCTGCCTACGGTGCGATCAGTATTCCTCGGTAGTCTCCCAGGATACAACAGTCTATCCTTGTTGTTTTGCACGAACAAAAAGGACACGGGCGAGTTGGATCAAATAGAACTTTGACTGAAATATTTAACTTGATAAGTAGAGAATAATTTATACTTAATTGCTGAATAAAAATGGTGTGAGGAATTGGCCAGATTCCTCTCCTATTTATAGCAATTGAAAGAACTTGTTGCAGGGTCACAATGGTTCGAATTTGAACCAAGTGATGGTTTGGTCCGAATGGGTGCCACCCATTCGGTTCAAAAACCAATCAAACACACCCTTTTATTCAAATTCGGGCGGGCAAACCAAATCCTTCTTGAACCTTCTAGAAGGTCTCGCGGATCCTGATTTGGATCACATTCGGATCCTAATTGGATCACACGCGGATCCTAATCGGATCATTCACGGATCTTTGTAAAAAATTTTGGACTAATTTTAATTATTGGGCCCAGATATTACTCTAGGCCCATTCCCACAAAGCCTTTCCACTATGAAAGCTAGATGCCCCTTTTTATAACACTTTTGTAGCTCTACTTTCTCCTTCTTTTCCATGTGGGATAGTGAGACTCATCATTCTCTACTCACTTCATTCATTAAGGTGCAATCATAATTAACTTGGCTAATTAATTTAATTTAATTAGCTAACATTAATTTAATTGCACCAACAATCCCCCACATGAATGAAATTTCTCTTCACACGAGACACAACATGTCAAACTGTTCTTTAGGAATAGTACCGCATCGGGATAGGTGAAATCGTTTCATCTTGAACCTTCCCTAGTTGAAGCTTATCGGATTTACTTAGCCAATCGGTGAAATATTTCATCTTGAACCGTCAGCTGTTGGTGTAAACCAAGACAATAAACCTAACACGGTAGTAAACCGATTTGTTCCCAAACTCTCGGTTGTGTTCATTTCGGTCCTGAACATACTTGGGTTCTGCGAGTGCTTTAGAGAATTCAGCCTATAAATAAATTCTCAACGAGCCGACCCAGCTCACACTGACATAGGTGACCGCATCTATCAAGAGTATCCTACCATACTCTACTTGTTCTAGACAAGGTATAGACGTCATTAAAAGCATTAGCTTAACCTTTTTAAACGCGATAGGCATGCACTTATTGCATCATAAGAATGGGATATTGTTAAACTCTTAAGTGCTTTCTTTTAAGTTAGCCAAGACTGGTTGTCCTATTGAACCTGGTCCGTGGGATCTCCAGTCGCCAGGTTAGGTTTCCGTACAAGGTAACTTAGTCTAATTTAGGCTTTAAGCCCATTCCCCTCGATGCACATTCTACTCTCTCACCAGATAAACCTTTAGTAAATGGATCCGCGAGGTTTTCTTTCGATTTCACAAAATCGATGGAAATTATTCCATTTGAGAGTAGATGTCTCACGGTATTGTGTCGACGACGAATATGTCGTGACTTACCATTGTACATAAAGTTGTGAGCTCTATGTAAAGCCGCTTGATTATCGCAATGTATACATATGGCTGACACAGGTTTCGGCCATAGTGGAATATCTTCTAGAAAGTTATGAAGCCACTCAGCTTCTTCACCAGCTTTATCTAAAGCTATAAACTCCGACTCCATTGTGGATCGAGCTATACATGTCTGTTTAGAAGATTTCCATGAGATTGCGCCTCCTCCTATTGTGAATACATACCCACTTGTAGACTTTGATTCTTCCGAATCAGAGATCCAATTTGCATCACTATATCCCTCAAGGACTGCTGGATATTTTCCATAGTGTAGTGCGTACTCTGATGTATTCTTTAGGTATCCAAGCACTCTCATTAATGCTTCCCAATGAAACTTGCTTGGATTACTCGTATATCTACTCAATTTATTGACTGAGTAGGCAATGTCTGGCCTCGTGCAATTCATGATATACATGAGACATCCAATTATACGAGCATACTCGTTTTGTGATACACTATTTCCTTTGTTTTTGTGTAGCACCACCGATGGAAGAAAAGGATTGTTAGTTCCTTTAAATCCATGTTTCTTAAATTTCTCAAGTACCTTTTCCACGTAGTGTGACTGAGATAATTTAATACCGTTCGATGACCTTATTATTTTAATTCCCAAAATAACATCGGCTTCACCGAGATCCTTCATATCGAAATTTTTAGTTAATATTTTCTTCGTGGACTTAATAACCTCCATATTAGTCCCAAATATTAACATATCGTCAACATAAAGACATACTATGACAGTCGCTTGTCCGTATTGTCTTATATATACGCACTTGTCACATTCGTTGATGCGAAAGCCATTTTTAATCATGACACTATCAAATTTCTCGTGCCATTGTTTAGGAGCTTGTTTAAGTCCATAAAGAGAACGAACAAGTTTACAAACTTTGTTCTCTTTTCCTTTAACAATGAAACCTTCTGGTTGTTCCATATAAATCTCCTCATTTAATTCACCATTAAGGAAAGCCGTTTTAACATCCATTTGATGAATCTCAAGATTATGAATAGCTGCTAGAGCTATTAATAGTCTTATGGATGTTATCCTAGTTACTGGTGAATAGGTATCAAAGAAGTCTATACCTTCCTTTTGTCGATACCCCTTAGCTACTAATCTAGCTTTATATTTATCGATAGACCCGTCGGGTTTTAATTTCTTTTTAAAAATCCATTTACATCCAATAGGTTTACTTCCCGTAGGAAGATCAACCAATTCCCAAGTATTATTACTTAGGATGGATTGTAACTCACTGTCTATCGCTTCTTTCCAATGCGCTGCATCGGGAACAGTCATAACTTCTTTATATGTTTGAGGATCATCCTCAATCATAAAAGTTAAGAAATCTGGGCCGAAGGATTTAGCTATTTTAGCTCGTTTACTCCTTCGAGGCTCTTCTCTCAGTTCCTCGTTGACTTGAGAATCATTTCCTTCAGAAATTGATTCGTATGTCCTCTTTTGAGAAGTGACGTTTGAGTCCTTCTTATGTGGAAATATATTCTCATAGAATATCGCATCTCGAGATTCAATAATTGTGTTAACATGAACCTCACTATTTTCAGATTTAAAAACCAAGAATCTGTAAGCACTGCTATTCTCAGCTCGACCTATGTAATAGCAATCAACGGTTTTAGATCCAAGCTTTACCTGTTTAGGTCTTGGAACAGCAACTTTAGCTAAGCACCCCCACACTTTGAGGTATTTGTAGCTTGGTTGCCTTCCTTTCCATAGCTCATATGGAATGGATTCATTTTTCTTGTGTGGGACTCGATTCAATATATGATTTGCCATTAAGATGGCTTCCCCCCACAACTTGCTAGGTAAACCTGATCTTAGAAGCATGACATTCATCATATCTTTTAAAGTTCGATTTTTCCGTTCAGCTGTCCCATTTGATTGGGGTGATTAAGGTGCAGTCATTTCATGAATTATTCCTGATTCGGCGCACAATTGCTGAAAAGGAAATTCATATTCACCTCCTCTATCTGATCTAAGAATTTTAATTTTCTTATTCAACTGATTTTCAACTTCGGCTTTATATTGTATAAAGGCATTTATTGCTTCCTTTTTCTTATGTAATAAATACACATAGCAATAACGCGTACAATCATCAATAAATGTGATGAAGTACCTTTTACCTCCACGAGTAGGAGTTGCCTTTAAATTACACAAGTCAGTGTGAATTAGCTCTAAAGGTTGTGAGCTCCTTTCGATTGAGTTGAAAGGTTGTTTGGCAAATTTTGCCTCTACACAAAATTCACATTTATAATTTTTATCAATATCAAAATTAGGTATTAAACCCATATTTGCCAACTTTTTCATTTTTCGAAAATTAACGTGGCCCAGTCTATCATGCCATAATGTAGGAGACTCAAGTAAGTAAGTAGAATTAGATATATTATTATTAATGAATTTGTTGTCTTTGCCGATAACGGCTACATTTGCCTTAAAAAGGCCATCACACATATATCCTTTTCCTACATACATTCCTCCTTTGGTCAGCACAAATTTATCTGACTCAAAGGCTAAACGAAAACCATTCTTAGTAAGGAGAGAACCGGAAATTAAGTTCTTCCTGATATCGGGTACATAGAGTACATTGTTCAAAGTGACATCTTTCCCTGAAGTGAATTTCAGAGTCACTTTTCCTTCTCCTTCAACGACAGAGTGAGCATCATTCCCCATGAAGAGCTTCTGTTCATGTTCGAGCTTCTTGTAAGAAGTGAACATGTTTTTGTCATAACAGATGTGGCGCGTAGCCCCAGTGTCGACCCACCATCCGTTAGTATCACTCATCAGATATGCTTCAGATACAACAGCCGCAAGGTGCAAGTTGTCGATATCGGATGCAGCAAAGTCAACGGTCACATCAGTCACATTTGCCTCATTTTTGTTAGGTCCTTTGCGGTGACGGCACTTCTTTGCTGGATGCCCAGTCTTTCCACAAACATAGCATGTGCCTTTGAACTTTCTCTTTTTGTTACTCTTTTGCCCTTCGTTTGAATTGTTTAGCTTACGCTTCTTACTTTCATTGGATCCTTCCACAATATGAGCCTTAGCTCCCCCGGGAAGAGGCATTCCCATAAAGTTCAACCCTTTGTCAGTGATCATGCTATTCTCCTGTGTCTTCAATTTTTCTGCAAGATCTTGCACGGTCCATTTAGAAACCGACTTCTTGTGCCTTAGGTGATGTTTGAACCATGTCCATGCCGGAGGAAGCTTTCCAATTATGGAGGCCACCTGGTAGGACTCGCTTAGTTCATGCCCTTCAGCCAGAAGTTCATTGATCATTGTTGTAAGCTCATTCACTTGTTCATACACAGATTTGTTATCAACCATTCGGTAGAACTGGAATTTGTCCACTAGAAATTTTCTGTACCCTGAGTCTTCGGTTTTGTATTTCCTTGTCAGACATTCCCACAAGAGTTTAGCAGTCTTTATGGGACTGTAAACCTTGTAGAGTGTCTCGTCCAAGCAACTCAGTATGTAATGTCGGCACATAAAATCGTTGAGATTCCATGACTCGATTTGCTTGACTTCCTCAGGAGTTTGTTTCTCCTTGGCCACGGGTACCTCATCAGTAAGGTATCTAGTTACGCCTAAAGTCGTTAGGTAGAACTTCATTTTGTCCTGCCATGTCGCAAAATCAACCCCTTTGAATTTGAAGGGTGGAATCAACGGTGGAGTAGGAATGCTTTTTGGTGTCTCCACCACAGTATTGTTTGATGCCATCTACACAGATGTATTAAACGGAAGTATTGTCTTAAGATTGTTAGTGTTTAACAATCTGTGTAATAGAAATATACTCAATTTATATTTCTTGTAGTACGTATAAAGATAATTAAGTATAAACTATAATTTTAATTAAATATAGTTTATTTAACTAATATAGTATATTTATATTACTATATTCAAATAAAACATAAATTGGAACAGAAGAGTATTTAAATAAAAATTGGTGTTTCAACTTGTATTTTTATATAATACAACAACTTTATTTGAATAAGTTTAAGTAATTGAAATGAATTTACTTGAATAAAATAATCAAAGTATCATAAGTAAATATATTACTTATGTATTATGTACGTACTGTATATATGTATATAGAACAAAATAGCAAAAACAGTATATGAAAATTTTGAATTGAAGTTGGATTTATTTTGCAAATAAGTGACCAAATTTATTTTGAATAACTTAATCTCACGGTTTTTAGAAATAAATTTAATTTGCAAATTTGAAAATTAAATTTACTCACTAATTAATAACCGGGAAGAAATGAGATGTAAAAGACTGAGGCTGCAAATGCAATCTCCTTAAGACAATACTTCCGAGGCTGCCTACGGTGCGATCAGTATTCCTCGGTAGTCTCCCAGGATACAACAGTCTATCCTTGTTGTTTTGCACGAACAAAAAGGACACGGGCGAGTTGGATCAAATAGAACTTTGACTGAAATATTTAACTTGATAAGTAGAGAATAATTTATACTTAATTGCTGAATAAAAATGGTGTGAGGAATTGGCCAGATTCCTCTCCTATTTATAGCAATTGAAAGAACTTGTTGCAGGGTCACAATGGTTCGAATTTGAACCAAGTGATGGTTTGGTCCGAATGGGTGCCACCCATTCGGTTCAAAAACCAATCAAACACACCCTTTTATTCAAATTCGGGCGGGCAAACCAAATCCTTCTTGAACCTTCTAGAAGGTCTCGCGGATCCTGATTTGGATCACATTCGGATCCTAATTGGATCACACGCGGATCCTAATCGGATCATTCACGGATCTTTGTAAAAAAATTTGGACTAATTTTAATTATTGGGCCCAGATATTACTCTAGGCCCATTCCCACAAAGCCTTTCCACTATGAAAGCTAGATGCCCCTTTTTATAACACTTTTGTAGCTCTACTTTCTCCTTCTTTTCCATGTGGGATAGTGAGACTCATCATTCTCTACTCACTTCATTCATTAAGGTGCAATCATAATTAACTTGGCTAATTAATTTAATTTAATTAGCTAACATTAATTTAATTGCACCAACACTCATATGGTAAAATAATAGTGTGTTTTATTATTCAATTTTTAAACGAGACATGTCGCAATAAAAAAAAAAAAAACAAATATTAATATTGTGAAATTGAGAGCACTAAAATTTATAGTACTGTTTTTTACTTGAAGTAGCTTCAAGTTTACATTGCAATAAGATTCAAACTATTTGTAAACGGATTATTTAACCATTCAGGCAATATTTTCATAATTTAATTTACGCATCCTCGCAAATACAAACAGATTTTTCGCCATGTTTCCTGGCAATAATATTGATGTCGCATTGGCCTTTACCACTCGGACAGATATAATTGCAATCCTTGTCCCACCGGCAAAAATGTATTCTTACCACCAAACTTGCTTCAACGCCATACAAAATACCTTTAACAATTGATCCAAACAAAAATGTAAGTATTCAGTAAACCCCTTACACTTGGGGGAAAAATGCAAGATACTCTCTGTGTTCTGTTAAACCTGCAAGAAACTATCCTATGAAATTTTTATTGTGTCAAACTTCCTTTTGTTTTCAAAAATCCTGCAAAGATCACCCAATTTGTAAAAAATATGTCGTTTGGGATCGACATATTTCAAGAAATAATTTTTAAAACACTTCAACTTGGTCCCTACAACTTCACGTGATATATTTTTGAAATGATTTCTTGAAAAATATCGATCCAAAACGACCTATTTTTACAAATTGGGTGTTTTTTGCAGGGTTTTTGAAAAAAAAAATTGGCGCAATAAAAATGTCACAGAATAGTTTCTTGCAAGTTTAGCATAACACACAGGGGAGTATTTTGCATTTACCCCTACACTTGGCACAATAACCTTGAGTGCTTTTGAGTGTTAACATGTAATTAAGTTATATACTTACATGAATGAATCAGCTAAAATATATAAAAAAAAAAAGTAAATACTTACATGACTGAATCAACAAGACTGCAAAAAGATAAGGCAATAAGGTTTTTGAAGTCATCTTCCTAAAATCTGTTGTTCTCAAATTTAATTTTTTGAGGTGAATTCTTGTCGTTGAATTTTGTTCAAAGTTGCATAAGTTTCAACACAATATATATAAGCTAAGAGTGCCATTGTCTTTGCTCTATTTGGCAATACCCCGTGATGTATGTTGCAGAGAATCAAAAGAATAGATTTGTTGATTAATGTGATTGGGAATTCATGTTTGATTATATATGAAAATAAATCTATATATTAGTTAATTAACAAAACAATCAACCAGTTAGTTTGATTATATATGGCTGATTTAATTAAATCTATATATTAGTTAATTATATATAAGCTAAGAGTGTCCCTCTTATGTTTTTCCCTAATATTAGTCCTTACTACGGTATATTTGTTTTACATCGGACTTTTTCAGGCTGTAAGTAGAGGTGCGAAGGGCTTTGTCGTCCATTTACTATGATAGTGTTACAATTATGTTTCGAATAACAAAAGAAATAATTATAAATATATTTGAAGGGTGTCTTTTGACCCCAATTAGTTGTTTTGACCAAAATCCTAATTTTCTAGAATTTTGAATTCTTTTTAATTCTAAATAATTATATTTTTGGTAATATTCTAAAATCAATTTCATATTTAATTTAAATCATATCCTACGAAGAAGGAATGTTAAAACTAAATTAATAAGTCGAATAATAAATTAATGCTAATCAAATACATTTATGATGAGGTGTATATCTTTATAATAATAACAAATTAATCATACCAATGTTATGGCCGTAATTTAGGTATAATCACATTTAATTTATATTAGCTAGTAATGTATGATTCTATATATAATTCAATTCTTGGTCATTAATTAATTCTTATTAATTAAGTAATTGCTAAAATTATTAAAAAAATAGTACCCCTTTAATACACTAATAATGGACGTAATTTTGGAAATATTCAGCTCTATCTAATCTAATTTACTCTATATAATACATACATATATATATATATATATATATATACATATACATATCTAATTCTAATACATTCTAATACATATATATATTTGAAGGGTGGTTTTTGACCCCAACTGGTTGTTTTGACCAAAATTCTATTTTTCTAGAGTTTTGATTTTTTTTTTAATCCTACAAAATTCTGTTGTTGGTATTCTATAAATACTAATGTAATGAAGTTTATTATAAAAGTAATTTATGGATGTAAATTACTGATCTTTTCCAAAATAACTCTTTCTAAAATGAATCATCATTAATTAGGCTAGAATTATTAGGCTAATTAGACGTTAAAAAAAGTTTCAAAACTTTAATTTTGGCTGTCAATATGTTTCCATATCAACTAATTAATGTCAAAATATAATTTCAGTTTTAAATTTTATAATTTGCTAAAAATCAGCCAATTAAATCAATTTATTATAGTTAATTGTTCCCTTAAATTTTGCTATTAATACCGTAAGAAATTGTATACATATATATATATATATATATATATATATATATATATATATATATATATATATGTGTGTGTGTGTGTGTGTGTGTGTGTGTAAAACAATTAGTTTGATGACTAAAATGACGAAGCTCTCGAGTAACTCGATGTTTTATAAATATTATGTAATTTTTAGCTGATTGAATTCTAATTGAGCTTCAAAATAGTTATCAAACAATTTTTTTTTTTTTTAAGTTTTCCTAATTTGAGAGTATAACAAACAACATTAAACTCAAATTTGAGCCAAAATTTCAAATAGGTTAATATCTATGAAGAACGAATGCTTCAAAAATTTCAAATAGGTTAATACCAAATGTGTTGGACACATAAAGCTGTGTACCAAAATGCAATTCTCTCCAAGATAATTTGTCTATAACGAGACATGTTTTATATAACATAATAAAACAATGAACATTATGTATAATTAGTAGTATTAAATTACTAAATAATTTTATTTTTCTAAAAATTATGCAATTTAGTACTTATGAAACTTAACTTGATCTATTTCAATATCTACGAATATATACAAATATTATTTTACTTATTTCAATATGCATAAATATAGAAATTTATATTTTTTACATTCGTATTCATATCGTATCGTATCCAGTAAACTTTTAAAAATCCGCATCGTTGTATCCTTGTCGTGTCGTATTCGTATCCATATCCGGGCAACATAGGTTAATATGATATTTAGCCATATCCAAAGAAAGAGTACAATAAAAATATAGATTCTACTTATTAAGTTGGAGGCTAGATAGCAATTAATATCAATGTGATATGAAACCTTCAACGCTTTGGATGTAGATGAAATATTTGATAAATACATAATTATTCAACGTAGTTGTTAATGATTTTGATATCTTATGAAATGAAATAATTAGATTTTGTTTTATTAGAAAAAATTAGATATGGAATTATGATATTGTAATGAAGTGCAACATATTGATGATCACCCTTCTAATAAACCTAATTTTCCATAGAATTATGTACCCATGGAATTACTGAAATTCGTACCGATCTCACCCCTATTAAGAGTAGTTTGATTGAGTTTCGTTTCGGTTTGGTTTTAAGGAGTTAAAAATACTTTTTATATCAAATTTTAATCTAAGAATGCATTTTGATATCAAATTTTTCGAAAACACACATTTCAAACCATGATTCACAACCTATTGACAAATTTAGTTTTCCTGATCAATTTTAGGACGGAAATCAGCACGTTTCTGTTATGTTAAAAATGGTGGGTCTTTAAAACTCGTGCATGTTATACCTCATTACCTCCCATTGTCAACTTAACGGGCATGTGAGCGACACATGTTGAATTCCGTCCAAAAAATTGATTGCAAAACTAAATATGCCAAGAGGGTGTAAATCATGGTATGAAATGTATTCATTTCAAAAAGCTTGGTACCAAATGTGTTTTTTGAACTAAAATTTGGTATCAAAAGTATTTTTTCCTCTTTTAAAATTTGATTTGAGAGTTTTCGGCGAAATTTTGAAACTTGATTTGGATAACTATTTCAATGGAATATTGAGATAGTGAAATATTATTAAATAATAGACATCTATATTTTATATTAAATATTTAAATGAGGAGAGAATTGCATATTGGTACTGAGCTTTAGGTCAATTTCCACTTTTGATACACAAATTTATGTATCCAACACATTTAGTACAACGCTTTAATATATTATGACACATTGGTTACAATCGTTAAATGGTGACGGAAAAGTTAAGTTTAATTTCAAAGTTGATGTAATTACGTTATGTTGATAATTTTATCCCATAACATTTCAGGCTACTAAAATAGCCTCACATCTCCAAATTTAGTGACGAATTTAGTCCACATTATTGCCATTTTTCAAAATTGTCTCGAACAAGATCACGTGCAGGCCAATTTGAAAATTTAGGTTATTTTATCTAAATAACTAATTTGATTTATAAACAATATTAATAAATTAAATAATACTTTAACATAAATATAAAACGAAATTAAGAAAACATTATTTTCAAATATAAGATTTATATTATAGTATTAATCTATTAAATGATTATTAAAATAATAAATTATACAATAAAAAATATTTAATATTGATTAAAATATTAAATAATTATAATTTAAAAAAATATAAAACCTACCCCTTCCCCTCAATTGCCAGGCCGTTGGTGGTCTAGGTTCTCCGATCCAAGGCCACCGGCATCCTAACAATATTATAATTTGAAACAAATGTGTAGGACATATAAACCTGTATATCAAAAGTAAAAATTGTCCTAAAGTTCAATATTAAAAATGGAATTCTCTAATCTCTCTTCAAATATGTGTCAAACTTCCATGCCTAATCTAGGAGGCTATTAGTTATAGTTAGATATCTTACAACTTATATGTTCAACATACCCAACTTCAATCAAATTTCAAAAGTTGTCCGACAATATATGTTGTTCTAGTTTGGTGAACCAAATTCATACACCTTTGCCTGATTGAACAGCCGAATTGAATATATGAGTAATGTGTCCATTGTCCAATAGTGCTTTGAAATAAGTTAGTTCATAAAGGCGTAAATACCCAAAAAAGAAAAAAATGTGTACAATATCACTAAATTATTTCATTTTCCAAAAATGGCAGAAGGATATAATCGAGGATTTTGTTATGAAATAATGGGCCCACTTGGGACTATACTAGCTAGAACCACATCCTTAAGAAGGCCAATAATTTTGGGGTTAATGTAAAATACTCCCCTGTATTATGATAAATCTATAAAAAACTATCATGTGAAATTTTTATTGCATCAAACTTTCTTGTGATTTAAAAAATCCGGCAAATTAAAAAAACTCAATTTGTAAAAAAAAAAAAAAAAGTTCCTTTTAGATCGACATATTTCAATAAATAATTTTAAAAATATTTTATGTGAAGTTTTAGGGACCAACTTGAAGTATTTTAAAATTGATTTCTTTAAATATGTAGATCCAAAATGACCTATTTTTTACAAATTTTTTGCAGGATTTTTAAAAACACGAGGAAATTTGGCATAATAAAAATTTCACTGGGTAGTTTTTTATAGGTTTAACATAACACAAGGAAGTATCTTTCATTTTCCCAAATAATTTCCTTCCCTCCATGCTTCTATATAATATTGTAAATGAAATCTATTACAAACCCACAAATAAAAAATAATAAGGATTTCATTTTCCAAAAAATGGCATTGTTCAATGGCTTACAATCCTCCGATGAACTTCTTGAAGCCCAAGCTCATGTATGGAACCACATCTTCAATTTTGTAAACTCCATGTCTCTTAAATGTGCACTTCAACTAAACATACCAGATATCATCCACAAACACAACAAACCAATGACACTTTCCGAATTAATAAACGCCCTCCCCATCTACAAAGCAAAATCCGAGCACATCTATCGTTTAATGCGAATCCTAATCCATTCCAAGTTCTTCATCAAGGTCAAAATCTCTGATAACAACGACGAAGAGGGCTATTGGCTCACACCATCCTCTCGTCTCCTCTTGAGAAACGGGCCATCAAGCATGGCACCGTTTTCGCTAGCCATGCTCGACCCCATTTTAGTAGATCCATGGCACCATTTAGGTGAATGGTTTCAAGATGATAGTCCGATGGCATTTGTAACCGCTCACGGGAGGACACTTTGGGAGAAAGCTTTCGAGGAGCCAAGGGTGAATCAATTTTTTAATGAGGCCATGACTAGTGATGCACAATTTGTGGCTAATTTACTTATTAAAGATTATAAACAAGTGTTTGATGGATTGAAATCGATGGTCGATGTTGGAGGCGGCACGGGAGGTATGGCTAAGGTTTTGGTTGATGCATGTCCTGGCTTGAAGTGTGTTGTGCTTGAACTTGAGCATGTCATTGATGGCCTAAAAGGGGATGAAAAGTTAAGCTTTGTAGTTGGAGATATGTTTGTTTCTATTCCTAGAGCTGATGCAGTGTTCTTTAAGGTATGAAGTGAGATCTTATTAACACTAAAGAGTTAATTGCAAGAATATATACCCCATGTGCTTTACATAATTGAAAAAACTCTCCTTTGTTATTTTTATTAGTAAAAGATCCTATTTGAAAATTCTTTCAGAAATCAATAGGGAGATTATTGTTAAATTTTTTAAGTGAATTGAACGTGGGATTAATTTAACTTTTCTAAGTTAAGAGGGGAATTTTAGTTAATTTTTCTGGTGAATAGAAGTGGTTTTGCATTTTATGGCAGGATAAAATTCTCAGTTTCCTGATAAAAAATACTCTACTGTGTTATGCTAAACCTGTAAGAAACTACCCTGTGAAATTTTTATCGCGCCAAACTTCCTTGTGATTTTAAAAACCCTGCAAAAAACACCCAATTTGTAAAAAATAGGTCGTTTTGGATCGACATATTTCAAGAAATTATTTTTAAAATACTTCAAGTTAGTCCCTTCAACTTCATGTCATGTCGATCTAAAATGACCTAATTTTTACAAATTGGGTGTTTTTTGCAAGGTTTTTAAAATCATAAGGAAGTTTGGTGCAATAAAAATTTCACAGAGTTATTTCTTGCAGGCTTAGCATAAAACAAGGGTGTATCTTACACTTTCCCCAAAAAGGAGTTTTGCTAATAAAAATAATACAAAGAGTTTCATTGTATTGCTTGTGTCAATTTAGATTTAATTATAAATAACATACGTGCAGTGGACATTACATAATTGGAATGACGAAGATTGCGTTAAAATACTAAAGAAATGCAAAGAAGCAATTCCAAGCAAAGACAATGGAGGAAAGATTATTATGGTGGAAAATATTTTGGATGATAAGAAAAAATTAGACCATGAAAAATTTGAAACTCAACTTCTATTTGACATGGAGATGATGATCCTTGTAGCAGGAAAAGATAGAACTGAAAAAGAATTGGCAAAACTCTTCTTTGATGCTGGATTTACTAGCTACAAGATCACTCTTTTGGGATTGAGGGCCCTCATTGAAGTATTTCCATAATTTGTTTAGTGAGATAATTACTTCATATTATATGATACCATGAAATAAATTACCTTGAGTATATCTAAATAATGTTTATTATTGGGAGAAATCTTCACTATTGTACCATGCAATACTTAAAGAATGTTTAAGCTATAATTACAAATGAATAAAGAAATAAAAGATGATTTGACTTTTGAATTTGTGTTAGATATGTGTAGTAAGGTGATCCAATATTCATTGAATATCCAATCCATATATATATATATATATATATATATATATATTTAAACTAGAGATTTGTACTTGTGTATCATGAAAATTGAGGCCGACATATTTGATACTAAAACTTAAGAAATTGAATCACTTGTGGTACCACACTTAAAAATCAACGTTAAGTGCTGACGTGGTTGTTAAGTCTTGTTGCAAAATTGATGTTATTACTTATGTTTACTAACAATTCTATCTCATAACATTTCAGGTTGACAAAATAACCACATATTCCCACCATTTAACTCCAACGTTTATGATATATTCAAATCACAACTCAAACTTTTAAATTTCAATTGTCTAGTTTCGAGAGAATCTTTAAATTTAAATATCACTAAGATTCGTGTTCAATTCATTATTGAACCTTAGTCAAACCAGATCCAAACACAATTTCAATTCAACTGAAAAATCAAATCAAAATTGAACAACTTGTTATTCGACTTACCTGACTGATTTACACCCCTAGCTGAGCATATATCAAAGCATGCAATGTAGGATATTTTACAATGTTATTTCTGAAGCTACCCTACTCGTTTCGACTCATACGTACTAAAAATTTTAAGTGAATGGGGAATTAGTGTAAATTTTCAAAGTTAAGAGAGGAATTTTAGTCAATTTTTCAGGTGAATAGAGGTGTTTTGCATTTTATGGTGGGATAAAATTTTCAGTTTCCTGCAATATATGTAACCAACTTTGGGAATAATTTTTTGCCTAATAAAAAATAGCAAAGAGGAGGGGGTAAATGCAAAATACTCCACTGTGTTATGCTAAATTTGCAAAAAACTATCCCGTGATATTTTTATCGCACCAAACTTCCTTGTGATCTCAAAAATCCTGCAAAAAAAACCCAATTCGTAAAAAGTAGGTCTTTTTGAATCGACATATTTCAAGAAATTATTTTAAAATTCTTCAAGTTGGTCCCTACAATTTCACGTTATGTCGATCCAAAACGTCCTATTTTTTACAAATTTGGTGTTTTTTGCAAGGTTTTTAAAATCGCGAGGAAGTTTGGCAATATAAAAATTTCACAGGGTAATTTCATCCAGGTTTAGCATAAAACAGGGGTGTATCTTACATTTTTTTCCCAAAGAGGAGTTTTGTTAATAAAAATAATACAGAGAGTTTCATTGTATTGATTGTGTCGATTTAGATTTAATTATAAATAAACGCGTGCAGTAGATATTACATGACTGGAGTGACGAAGATTGCGTTAAAATACTAAAAAAATGCGAAGAAGCAATTCCAAGCAAAGACAATGGAGGAAAGGTTATTATTGTTGAAATGATTGTGGATGATAACAAAAAATTAGACCATGAAAAAGTTGAAACTCAACTTTTCTTTGACACGCAGATGATGACCAATATAGCTGGAAAAGTGAGAACTGGAAAAGAACGTTGAAAACTCTTCTTTGATGCTGGATTTACTAATGACTTGGAATTGCACTCTTGTCGTTACAATATATTTTACTCAAAAGATCAAGATAGTCCGTTGATATAATCACTACATGTAGTTCGATCCTCCAATAATTGATCCGTAATTAGAGCTAGGCGTAATTACCATTTTACCCCATCTAATTACTTCTTTATCCTTAAGTTCCATTAGTTCACTAATAAACAGTTTGATTTATGAACTTATTCATAAATCAGAACGCTTTATTGTACAGTACCAGAATTAACACATAAGGGAATCAATATTCCAGCTTCTCGCAAGAAGGGTTGGATTTCATATCTGTAAAACACATTCCCAGCCATTTATCTCAACGGATATTCAAGACATAAGTTTTAGGCTCGATATGATTACATGCCATTACATATGAGTCAAAAGAACTCGTTAACATAAACAGGAATTTATGCCTACTCAGAATTTAGATCAATTCGCACATGATCATCAGTTGACATGTTCTAGAACTATAACATCAACGGTATCTTATTTATGATTCTAGATCATGTCTGATCTAATCCTATGTAATCGAATTACACAAAGTATATCCACCTTTGATGTCTCTACATCAGTAATTCGGATCAAAATTACTACATTGTAAATGTTTTATGGACCGTACTAGTAGTGTCTAGTCAAAGATCCCAACCTTAACTCACTATGGACTTTTTAGTCTATTAGCTATAATTTAAATCCTCCAGTATAATATATATACTTAAGTCATAGTCTCTTTAATAGACTTGGAATTTTCTGATGTTTATATTATGCATTAAATGCATAATCGAAATGATTATATCAAAAATAAATTTCAAATTTATTTATTTATTTCAATTAAAGAATGTCAAATACATGCTTTAAGAGCATCATGGCTAACAGATTGAACCGTCATTTTCATTAAATTAAAAATTTAATATTGAGACTAAATTCATTTAAAATGGTAAAATAATGGGACGAAATTCGGCGAGTTAATATAATTTGGGATGAAAAATCAAAATTAATAATTAGTTTGGGACGAAATTTCAAATAAATACTAAATTGCGGGACAAAATTCGATGAAGTAATATAGTTTGGGACGAAAATTCAAAATTACTAATTAATCTGAAATGTTTTATGCAATTTTACCTATAAAATTTTAAAAAGACATATTCTATGCACTAACTTGGACTGACTTAGAAGACCTTAGCTAAAATAACCCAAAAAACAGAAATTGAAATGGAAATTTAAAATAAATGGAACTCTAAGAACCAATATTTTATATTAATGTCTTCTTGTTGATATACTACATTGGACCCATTAATTGGCCATCTCTCCTATCACCTGAACCTTCACTGTGTTCCTTACTTCACTGTGTTCCTTACATATATTTAAAAGTATGCCTTTATTAACATAAAGAATAACTATACAATACCTTTTTTTCAATATGGAGGCGGAACTAGAGGTTTCGATTAGGGGAGCGACATTTTTTCAATAGCAAAACTCATTATTATTTTTATGCAGTGATAAAATGAAATAAAATAATGATGTCTTTTTATTCAATAAAAGGTGAAAATTTTTGTTTTTTTTAAGAATCCATTTAACAAATGATTTAAGGAATTAATCAAACATAGAAATATTTTATAACATTGTGAAAATAAATGCTATAAAAGTATCAAAATTAACACTAGAATTCCTCTTTTTCTTTGTACAGATTTTAATGTTCTTGAGTACATTTATGAAAATTAAATATTTTTATCATAATATATTTACATCAATTCAAGGTAATATGTTAGTCTAGCTAAATAACATTTATAAGAAAGAAACTGTTAAAAGAATGAAAAATTAATTTAGCATAAAACATTTAAAATAAAAAAAACAGCATAAACCAATACAGTAGAAGGAAAATAAAAATAGCAAAACATATTTAAAAGAACGGAAGTAGGCATCAGACGTCAAACCAGAACCAACTTGGTACTACTGCAATACACTAACCACTGGACCATTATCTCTTCTTTATCTATATTTACAATAATATTACATATATAAACTTAATTCGGATTATTCTTGCGGGGCGACTGCCCCCTCAGGCCCTAAGGCGGTCCGCCCCTGATTATATGGTTACCAAAAGAAATTCAGCAGTATATTCAAGACACTCACAAAATATACAGATAACTATAATTTCACATTAATTTTATTAGAATTATGTATAGCTAGTTTCATCCATCGGTCTCTCTTCTAGACCTGTCTATGAGTACGAGCACCAGCCTGATAAAGAGTAAGCTGATGAATGGCCGTAGCAAATAGTTCTCTCAATTCCCATGTGCTTTACATAATCAAAAAAACTCTCCTATGTTATTTTTATTCGTAAAAAATCCTATTTGAAATTTCTTTCGTAAACAAATAGGGAGATTATTAATAGGGGATTAATGTAAATTTTCAAAGTTAAGAGAGGAATTTTAGTCAATTTTTCAGGTGAATAGAGGTGTTTTCCATCTATGGTGGGATAAAATTATCAGTTTCCTGCAATATATGTATCCAACTTTGGGAATAATTATTTTCCTAATAAAAAATAGCAAAGAGGAGGGGGTAAATGCAAAATACTCCACTTTGTTATGCTAAACTTGCAAGAAACTATCCCGTGAAATTTTTATCGCACCAAATTTTCTTGTGATTTCAGAAACCCTGAAAAAAACACCCAATTGGTAAAGAGTAGGACGTTTTGGATCGACATATTTTAAGAAATTATTTTAAAATACTTCAAGTTGGTCCCTACAACTTCACGTTATGTCGATCCAAAACGACCTATTTTTTTACAAATTTGGTATTTTTTGCAAGGTCTTTAAAATTGCAAGGAAGTTTGGCGCAATAAAAATTTCACAGGGTAATTTCTTACAGGTTTATCATAAAACAGGGGTGTATCTTACATTTTTTTCCCAAAAGGAGTTTTGTTAATAAAAATAATACAGAGAGTTTCATTGTATTGCTTGTGTCGATTTAGATTTAATTATAAATAAACGCGTGCAGTAGATATTACATGACTGGAGTGACGAAGATTGCGTTAAAATACTAAAGAAATGCAAAGAAGCAATTCCAAGCAAAGACAATGGAGGAAAGGTTATTAATGTTGAAATGATTGTGGATGATAAGGAAAAATTAGGCCATGAAAAAGTTGAAACTCAACTTTTTTTTTTTTTTTTTTTTTTGGTAGTGTAAGTGGGCTACCACTCCGAGCCGGGTCGCTGTTTACGGAAAAACTCAACTTTTCTTTGACACGCAGATGATGACCAATATAGCTGGAAAAGTGAGAACTGGAAAAGAATGGTGAAAACTCTTCTTTGATGCTGGATTTACTAATGACTTGGAATTGCAATCTAAGTCCATTGATATAATCACTACATGCAGTTCGATCCTCCAATAATTGATTCGTAATTAGAGTTAGGTGTAATTACCGTTTTGCCCCCTCTAATTATTTCTTTATCCTTAAGTTCCATTAGTTCACTAATAAACAGTTTGATTTATGAACTTATTCATAAATCAGAGCGCTCTACTGTTCAGTTCCGGAACTAACACTTAAGGGAATCAATATTCCAGCTTCTCGCAAGAAGGGTTGGATTCCATATCTGTAAAACACATTCCCAGCCATTTATCTCAACGAATCTTCAAGACATAAGTTTTAGGCTCGATATGGTTACATGCCATTACATATGAGTCAAAAGAACTCGTTAACATATACAGAAGTTTATGCCTACTCAGAATTTAGATCAATTAGCATATGATCATCAATTGACATGTTCTAGAACCATAACATCAACGGTATCTTATTTATGATTCTAGATCATGTATGGTCCAATCCTATGTAATCGAATTACACAAATTACATCCACCTTTGATGTCTCTACATCAGTAATTTGGATTAAAATTACTACATTGTAAATGTTTTGTGGACCGTAATAGTAGTGTTTAGTTAAAGATCCCAACCTTAACTCACTATGGACTTTTTAGTCTATTAGCTATAACTTAAATCCTCGAGTATAATATATATACTTAAATCATAGTCTCTTTAATAGACTTGAAATTTTCTGATGTTTATATTATGCATTAAATGCATAATCGAAATGATTATATCAAAAATGAATTTCAAATTTATTTATTTATTTCAATTAAAGAATGTCAAATGCATGCTTTAAGAGCATCATGGCTAACATACCATAATTTTCATTAAATTAAAATTTTAATATTGGGACTAAATTCATATAAAATGGTAAATAATGGGACGAAATTCGGTGAATTGACATAATTTGGGGCGAAAAATCAAAATTAGTAATTATTTCAAATATTAAACTGCGGGACAAAATTCGGTGAGATAATATAGTTTGGGACGAAAATCCAAAATTACTAATTAATCTGGAATGTTTTCTGCGATTTTACCTATAAAATTTTAAAAAGACATACTCTATGCACTAACTTGGACTGACTTAGAAGACCTTAGCTAAAATAACCCAAAAAACAGAAATTGAAATGGAAATTTAAAATAAATGGAACTCTAAGAACCAATATTTTATATTAATGTCTTCTCGTTGACATACTACATTGGACCAATTAATTGTCCATCTCTCCTATCATGTTGGATATTTTGTGAGATTAGTGAACAAGAACAACAAGAAAATATTTGGTGAAATTAGGAGTATGTCTCTCCTTTTTATTATGCTTGTTGAAAACTTGATAATTTACAAGCACTCACTTTACACTTATTTATACTAGTCTAGGCATGTGAAGTACATGTATCCAATTTAATTAAGTTTATGAATACTAGGTAGTCAAAGCATGCATCTAAGTATTCATGTATCCTTCATGTATGTGGATATTTATTAATCTAGGTAATACATTAACTTTAATACTCCTCCTTAATGTTTTTCCCGACAACTCCAAGTTTTTCTCTTAGAAATTCGAATTTTTCTTTTGGACGGGTTTGCTTTGGTTCTTGATGGTCTTGTTCGGATCCAACTTGGGTTTGAAGATTCGTTTCTCCCCAAATGCATCTTTGGTGGTAGGTTGAATCAACTCACAAGTATTGATCTCCTTGTTCACTTTCAGGTCCTCCTCCATGGGTTCAGTCCATATTGCCATCTTAGAAGCTTTTTTCTTTGTTTGAATAGTCATCATGCCTTTTTCTTTGAATTTTACCAAGTCACCATTATCCATCTTGACTTTAGTCTTGATAGAATGATCTATAGGAGTGAAAATGCTCTCTTTTGTAGTCATGTAATTGTTATCAGCGAACCATGTATCATTGGTTTCTTCTTCAACAACTTGACTAGCAAAGAACAAATACTCTTGATTTTCTTCTGAATAGTTAGCTTGGTGATTTTTCTCCTTGAATCGGCATTCTTTTTCTAAGTGGCCAAACTTTTTACAGTTTGAGCAGCGGGTTTTGCCTTTGTGATAGCATGCATCTAAGTATTTTTGTGCAGTTTGAGCAGCGGATTTTGCCTTTGTGATAGCAATCCTTCTCTAAATGATTTGTCCTTTGACAAACACCACAAGGGGGATAATCAACTTGCTTGGCTTTCCCTTTGTTTTGAGAGTTTTCACCTTGACTTTTACCCTTTTTGTTATCTTCCGATTCTAGATTATTCAGGTTGACTTTTGATTGAAAGGCATTTTCTAGTGATTCTCCACTATTTTTGCTCAATCTTTGTTCATGTGCTTGCAAAGATCCCATGAGTTCTACGAGGGTAAGTGTAGATAAATCCTTAGATTCTTCAATTGCTGCGACAACATGGTCGTATTTTTTTGTCAAGCTTATCAAGAATTTTTGAACAATTCTTTCTTCTTGAATTGTTTCTCCTTATGATCTCATTTGATTTACAAGATCAATCATTCTGGTGCTATATTGCATAACATTCTCAGAATGCATCATTTTGAGATTTTCCATCTCTCTCCTCAAACTTTGAAGCTTGATGGTTTTGATCTTAGAACTCCCTTGGAATTCTTTCTGCAAGATCTCCCACGCCTGCTTGGAAGAGGTGGCTGCCATTAACCTCGGAAAGATGGCATCACTTACGGCTTGTTGAAGGAAAAATAATGCCTTAGCATCTTTTTGTTGTTCCTTTTTATCAACAGTAGTAGTGGTTCCTTCCGTTGGTGTTTCTAGTCCCTCTTCTATCACATCCCATAGATCTAGTGATAGAAATAAGGTCTTCATTTTGGTACTCCAAAATTCATAGTTTTCACCGTTGTGATACTCCAGAATTTGCCATAAGTGAAGTATTGTGATAAACGCCCCTTTTCTAGATCGAAGGTGCTCTGATACCACTTGTTGGATATTTTGTGAGATTAGTGAACAAGAACAACAAGAAAATATTTGGTGAAATTAGGAGTATGTCTCTCCTTTTTATTATGCTTGTTGAAAACTTGATAATTTACAAGCACTCACTTTACACTTATTTATACTAGTCTAGGCATGTGAAGTACATGTATCCAATTTAATTAAGTTTATGAATACTAGGTAGTCAAAGCATGCATCTAAGTATTCATGTATCCTATCATACATGATAACTAGAAGTTCATGTATGTGGATATTTATTAATCTAGGTAATACATTAACTTTAATATATCACCTGAACCTGCACAGTGTTCCTTATTAACAGAAAGAATAACTATGCAATACTTTTTTTAAATATGGAGGCGGAACTAGAGGGTTTCGATTGGAGGGCGAGATTTTTTTAATAGCAAATTCATTATCATTTTTATGCAGTGATAAAATGAAATAAAGTAATGATGTCTTTTTATTCAATAAAAGGTGAAAAAATATTTTTCTTCTTTTTTAAGAATCCATTTAACAAATGATTTAAGGAATTAATCAAACATAGAAATATTTTATAACATAAATTTAATTCTGTGAAAATAAATGCTATAAAAGTACCAAAATTAACACTAAAATTCCCCTTTTTTTGTACTGCTTTTAATGTTCTTGAGTGCATTTATGAAAATTAAATATTTTTATCATAATATATTTACATTTCCAATTCAAGGTAATATGTTAGTCTAGCTAAAAAATATTTATAAGAAAGAAACAATTAAAAAAATGAAAAATTAATCTAGCATAAAACATTTAAAAGAAACATAAATAGCATAAACCATACAATACAGTAAAAGAAAAATAAAATTGGCAAAACATATTTAAAAGAACGAAAATAGGCATCAGACATCTAACATGAACCAACTTGGTACTACTGCAATACACTAGCCACTGGACTCTATATTTACAATAATATTACATATATAAACTTAATTCGGATTATTCTTGGGGGGCGATTGCCCCCCAACCCCTAAGGCGGTCCGCCCCTGAATTTATATGGTTACCAAAAGAAATTCAGCAATATATTCAAGACACTCACAAAATATACAGATAACTATAATTTTATTAGAATTATGTATAGCTAGTTTCATCCATCGGTCTCTCTTCTAGACCTGTCTATGAGTACGAGCACCAGCCTGATAAAGAGTAAGCTGATGAATGGCCGTAGCAAATAGTTCTCTCAATTCCCATGTGCTTTACATAATCAAAAAAACTCTCCTATGTTATTTTTATTCGTAAAAAATCCTATTTGAAATTTCTTTCGTAAACAAATAGGGAGATTATTAATAGGGGATTAATGTAAATTTTCAAAGTTAAGAGAGGAATTTTAGTCAATTTTTCAGGTGAATAGAGGTGTTTTCCATCTATGGTGGGATAAAATTATCAGTTTCCTGCAATATATGTATCCAACTTTGGGAATAATTATTTTCCTAATAAAAAATAGCAAAGAGGAGGGGGTAAATGCAAAATACTCCACTTTGTTATGCTAAACTTGCAAGAAACTATCCCGTGAAATTTTTATCGCACCAAATTTTCTTGTGATTTCAGAAACCCTGAAAAAAACACCCAATTGGTAAAGAGTAGGACGTTTTGGATCGACATATTTTAAGAAATTATTTTAAAATACTTCAAGTTGGTCCCTACAACTTCACGTTATGTCGATCCAAAACGACCTATTTTTTTACAAATTTGGTATTTTTTGCAAGGTCTTTAAAATTGCAAGGAAGTTTGGCGCAATAAAAATTTCACAGGGTAATTTCTTACAGGTTTATCATAAAACAGGGGTGTATCTTACATTTTTTTCCCAAAAGGAGTTTTGTTAATAAAAATAATACAGAGAGTTTCATTGTATTGCTTGTGTCGATTTAGATTTAATTATAAATAAACGTTTGCAGTGGATATTACATGACTGGAGTGACGAAGATTGCGTTAAAATACTAAAGAAATGCAAAGAAGCAATTCCAAGCAAAGACAACGGAGGAAAGGTTATTATTGTTGAAATGATTGTGGATGATAAGAAAAAATTAGACCATGAAAAAGTTGAAACTCAACTTTTGTTTGACATGCAGATGATGACCATGCTAGTTGGAAAAGAGAGAACTGAAAAAGAATTGGCAAAACTCTTCTTTGATGCTGGATTTACTAGCTACAAGATCACTCTTTTAGGATTGAGGGCCCTTATTGAAGTATTTCCATAATTTGTTTAATGAGATAATTACTTCATATTATTAAAATGGTACCATGAAATAAATTACCTTTTGAGTATATGTAAATAATGTTTAAGCTATAATTACGAATGAATAATGAAAGAAAAGATGTTTTGACTTTTGAACTTTTGTGAGATATGTGTATTAAGGTGATCTCATTATTCATTGAATATATATATATATATATATATCTATTATTATTATTATTATATTATATTTATATTTATTACTACTACTACTAAAAGTACGAATATTTTAAGTTTTTTTCTTTTTTTGTGAAGACAAAAATGCCCTCTTCCCATGAAATTGATAAATATAATTAGACATTAATTTTATATCAAATTGGTAGGAAAATATTTTCTAAACTACAAATATAAGGAAAATGTCTAAATTTGTTTATTTCCATTATGTTCCATCACTATTTTCGTTTATTAATGACAAGAATTTTCAAAAGTTCAATCTCTATTCATTAGCTCTAAAATCCATCACTACTTTTGTTTACGAATACAAAAATTTTCTTTTTTTGTGAAGACAAAAATGCCCTCTTCCCATGAAATTGATAAATATAATTAGACATTAATTTTATATCAAATTGGTAGGAAAATATTTTCTAAACTACAAATATAAGGAAAATGTCTAAATTTGTTTATTTCCATTATGTTCCATCACTATTTTCGTTTATTAATGACAAGAATTTTCAAAAGTTCAATCTCTATTCATTAGCTCTAAAATCCATCACTACTTTTGTTTACGAATACAAAAAATTTCTTTTTTTGTGAAGACAAAAATGCCCTCTTCCCATGAAATTGATAAATATAATTAGACATTAATTTTATATCAAATTGGTAGGAAAATATTTTCTAAACTACAAATATAAGGAAAATGTCTAAATTTGTTTATTTCCATTATGTTCCATCACTATTTTCGTTTATTAATGATAAGAATTTTCAAAAGTTCAATCTCTATTCATTAGCTCTAAAATCCATCACTACTTTTGTTTACGAATACAAAATTTTTTAAAGATTCAATCTCTATTCAAATTTAATACAACAAGAACGCTAAGTTAATTATAAATATATATGTTTTATAATACGATGAGAGCATTCTTAATTAGACTAAATTTTTTAAACTGAATCCTTTGTACGATTAATTCTTATCTTTGATGGGATAATATTTAATAAGGTTAATGATATTGCTAGAGTAATATTTGTTGTTGCCAGAGCAGAATCAATATATCTCCATGAATACCCTCACTATTAAATGCAGGTTATGTTTTTATCAGTTAATTTTTCTATATTAGTTTTCTCAAGAATAAAAAATCTATATTAGTGCATAATTAATGATTTATCATGTTTTAGTTTGGTTATTGGAACAATTCTAAAATGGTTATGCATCAAATATTGAATCCAAAACCAGGTAAATTATATTTGTCTTAATCACACTCCATTCTTTTATATATATAATTTGAAAATCTGAATTAGATTATTGAAACCAAGTCCGATTAAAATATATAATAATAAGGATCATTAGTGGTGTTTACCCTATTTAAGAATGTAGAAAGGCTATTCTTACGCATATGTATATAGTCATGGATCAAAAATTTAACCTTATCCGTCCAAAACATAAAAAAATAAAAAAAAATAAAAAAAATCAATTATTGAATCTATGGAAAAGATAATAAGTGGAGTCAAAACTCTTTATTTGCAGACTCTATTATTTTTTTATTTTAAATTTAACAATTTCTTTACAAATTTTTTTCTTTTGATATTTTCGAAAACTTTACAAAAAGTATCAAAAATTAATTAATCGAAATATACAGTAGAAACAAAAAAAACATTCTTTGCAAAACCAATGACAAACTTAATTATATAGACCCAAATTATGAAATTAATATAATGCATGCAATTAAAAAAAAAGCAAAATTACAAAAATCATCCCAAACTAATCACTGATTTTGGATTTTCGTCCCAAACTATTTAATTTGGCGAATTTCGTCCCATAATTTAATATTTTTTTGGAATATCGTCCCACCATAATTATAAGACAGAATGCGCATTTGCCGATGAATTATCACATGGCTGCTTAAGGGTCATGACATGATAAATTTTAACATGAATAATTATATAATACTGCAGAGTTCGTCCCAAATTAATTACAAAATTGAACGTCATTTTCATTAACTTAGAAATTTAATATTGGGACTAAATTCATACAAAATGGTAAATTATGGGACGAAATTTGGCGAGTTGATATAGTTTGGGACGAAAAATCAAAATTAGTAATTAGTTTGGGACGATATTCCAAAAAAATATTAAATTACGGGACGAAATTCGCCAAGTTAAATAGTTCGAAACGAAAATCCAAAATCAATAATTAGTTTGGGACGTTTTCTGCAATTTTACCTTAAAAAAACTTGCAATATGTAAAGTTGTACTGCCCACATCATGAATGCAAGTTAATTACCTAAATGCTTCTTGTGAAGCATTACATTTATTCTGGTTTCAGAAAGTTAAAAAGAAAGAGATTTAGCTAAAGAGAGCTGAAATATATATATGGGAATTAATTTAAATCTTATTAGAGTTGGTTGTTAAGCTTTCGTTGTTTAATAAAAGAACACTATTATTTTGAATAGTTGCTAAAGTATATGTATAAAATTGTTATAAAGTATTATTAATATGATGTTACGTAAAAATATTGTTTGTTCCATTTAAAGATTTAATATATCACTCCTTAAAAAAATCAAATTCTCTTAAATATCATAAAATTAATTTGAATATAATTTCTAAGAAAATTGATGGAACCAGTGAAATCCAGTCAAATTGGGTAAAACTGGTGAAAAAAGATAAAATCAGTCAAAAACGTAAAATTGGTATGAAAAATTCAAGTGAATAACATGTGAAATTAGTGAAAAAACATGAAAAATAGGTAAAAATGGGTTAAAATGGTAAAAAGAGTGAAATTAGTTAAAAAAGGAGTTTATCTGGTTAAATCGGTAGAAAAATGGTTTAAACTGAAGAAAAAAAACAAAAGAAATCGACAAAAAATGAGAAAACAATGAAAAATATTATAACCAATAAAAAAAGGGATAAATCGCCAAAAAAATCGGTAAAATTATTTTTTAACAGTGAGAACATATGATCAATGAAAGTTTGGGTGCAATTTGTAAAGAAACGGATAATGTCAATCAAAAAAGCTTGAAGTCGGTGAAAACATGTTTAATCAATGAAAAATTTAGGTGAATAACATGTGAAATAGGTGAAAACGAGTTAAACTTTAACTAACTAAAACAAGGTGAAATCGGAAGGAAATGGTTTAACTTGGAAAAAAGATTGACGAAACACGGAAAAACAATGAAAAATGTTATAATCGATTAAAAAGAAAAAGGCTAACGTCGGCGAAAACATGTAAAAATTTGTTAAACTGGTAAGGATGAGTGAAATCAATAAAATGAAAAAAGTTTAACCAACAAAACAAAGTCAAACCATTAGAAAAATGGTTTAAACGGAAAAAAAAAAAAAAAAATAAAGAAATCAATGAAAATATCCATGATGAAGTTAATAAATTGAAAAACGGTCATTAATATGTGCTATTTTATGATATAATGAAGTTAATTTTACTCTGATTTACAACAAAATACCACTGAAATTAAATAGACACGTACAATGTATGTGCACTTTAAACCGGTGAAAAAAATACACGTGAAATCTTAAACAAATTTGAAATCGATAAAAAAATGTGGTCAAATTTGTGAAAAATGGATGAAAAAGGGTAAAATTGGTTAAAATAAATGTAAAGTTTGTGAAAATATGTGAAATCGATGAAAATTAATTCGAATGGAATTTCTAAGAAAAAAGATTAAACCAGTGAAATCCAATAAAATCGGGTAAAGCCGGTGAAAAAAAGGTAAAATCAGTCAAAAAAGTAAAGTTGGTAAGAACATATTTAATCAATTAAAAATCAGGTGGATAACATGTGAAATTAGTGAAAAAAACATGAAAAATAGGTACAAACGAGTGAAATCAGTTAAAAAAAGGAGTTTAACTGGTTAAACGGTAGAAAAATGGTTTAAACTGAAGGAAAAACAAAAAAAATCAACCAAAAATGAGAAAACAATGAAAAATGTTATAACCTATAAAAAAAAAAGAATAAATCGCTAAGAAAAAATAAATCGGTAAATTATTTTTTAACAGTGAGAACATATGAATTGATGAAAGTTTGGGTGAAATTTGTAAAAAAATGGACAAAATCAGTCAAAAAAGCTTGAAGTCGGTGAAAACATGTTTAATCAATGAAAAAATTAGGTGAATAACATGTGAAATAGGTGAAAAAGTTAAACTTTAATCGACAAAACAAGGTGAAATCGAAAGAAAATGGTTTAAATTGAAAAAAAGATCGACGAAAAGGGAAAAACAATTAAATTGCTATAATCGATAAAAAAGCGGAAAATCGATAAAAAAAATTAAACAGTTAAAATAAATTAATCGATGAAACTTTGGGTGAAATTGGTAAACATTGGTAAAGTTGGTGAAAAAAGTGGTGAAACCAGTTAGAAAAAATGCTCGTGAAATCGATGAAAGTTCGGGTGAAATTTATAAAGAAACGGATGAAACATGTGTCATCGGTGAATAACGAACAAACTTGACATGAAGTTTACTATGATGAATGAATTAAATTATGTTCTTATGATCTTATTTTAGAACTAATTTTATAAGATGTAAATGTAATGACTAAATCAATCATCATATTATATTTTATTACAACTATTCAAAGCAATCATTTTTTTTATAAACCAAAAATAATTAATAAAAATAAATTAATTAGTCATAAATATGATATTCTATGAAATAAAAATGGCTAATTTTACTCTAATTTATGAAAAATACCTATGAAATTAAAACTAGACACGTACAACGTACGTGCACTTTTCTAGTATATATATATATATATATATATATATATATATATATATATATATATATATATATATATATATATATATATATATATATATATATATTCATGGTGATAGGCGGGGCTGCCCGGAAGCCTCCGCCTCTGAATTAGCTAGAAGAATCCGCTTTGAAAGTCTTGAGCTATATGGCACTGTTACGGATACGCTGATACGAATACGACACGACACGGATACGACGACGCGGATTTTTTAAAATTTATTGGATACTATACGACATAGATACGAATGTAAATATATATATATATATATTTACATTAGTTATGGATATATTTAAAATTTATTGGATACTATACGACATAGATACGAATGTCCTAAGGGTAGAAGGCTCTATTTTAATGGGGACCGAGAAGAGATTAGTTATGGGCTGGGGGGCATTAATGGAGAGATGGTTTTGATGCTTGTTCCCTTAGAGAGGGGGAACCAAAGAATTGTTAGACAAATTGTGCTTGGAGTTCCTCTATCACTTCGAATGTTCATAAATCGAGGACTATGTTTGGTGATGTAATTCCCACTCGAACTCTAGTGATTTGACCGATCAGAAGAGTATTTGGATTGACCTGTAAACCTCGGAATTTTCCGAGGCGATTGCAGATCATATCAATCATAGCTAGCCTTATTTGATTTATTCAATAGCAATCCCTTGATATGAACGTAGAACTCACACACCAATCCAAATTCGTGGTAGCCGGATCCTTCTCCGACGAGATAGAATTAAGAACAATCAACCGCTTATCAAATGACCCAAGGCCCCACAAACAGAGCTCTCTTTAAATCAACCTTGTGGGAAAAAGTAAATATGTACCTCTCATTGCTGATCTGTCTGACATCAATGCCTTCCCCAGGACGCCAAGCTTTTGTAAGAATGGACTTAAATGTTTTAAGATTAACAGGCCTATTAACCAAGATTTTGCCGACCAAAAGTTTTTTATTTTGTATAAATAATAATGATATACAAGTGAAAATAATAATAAAAAGTTTTTTTTATTAAAATTATTAAAAAGAAAATCCAGCAACCAGAACCCTACAAAAGAAAAACGAAATTGAAGTAAAGACAGGGAAAAAATTAGAAAGAACAAAACCACATAGATGTAAAATTAAGTCTAAGGCTATCTCCAACTGCTCTTTTAAATTTCAGTCTCTTACTTTAAAATATAACTAATGAATAGTGTAATTATACACTTTCACTTTTTACTCAGCACTCCAACATCTAGTTTATATTTAACATATAACTTTAGTTTTTATTTTATATAAATAATAATGATATATTTATGATACTAATCATTTATTTCATAATAAAAAAATAATTTCTTAAAAAAATATTAATTTTTATTATTGACATTTAGAGATGTCCCAAAAATGATAATCAAAATATTATTACTAAATCATTGTGACAACATTAATTGTCGCTAATATGTCGCTAAAGAGGTTTCACTAATTGTCAATAGTGACAAATTTCTTATAATGATATTCAAATTATAAAATTTGAATTTACAATTTCAATTCAAATTTGTAGGGATTTGAATTTAAGTAGTATGAGATATAATTTTGTCCCAGAATAATTGTACTTTCTTGCAGGAAAGTACAATTTTTTTGTACAACTGTAAATAGCAATTTGTATTTGGCCATCCAAACCTATAAATTTTAACAATTACTAAATTATACATGCGCTCTTGGAGAGCACTTTTTGTCATAATTTTAATAAAACTAATAAAACCCTTAAAATTTAAGTTTTAAACTTGCTCTTGGAGATGGCCTATGACAAGATATTAGGACCAAACAAAATCAAGATATTTTAAGCGAAGCAACAAAGAAAACATGTAATGATCCATAACTACAGTAACACAAGCTCTCCACAAGGACTGGAAAGTGGAAAAAAAATATTAATTGTAGTGGTTGATCCCATGATAAGCTTTACTTAGGTGTTATGTTGCAAATGAGTGAGTAGCAAATTAACTCCCCGTGTTATTCTAAATAGGCTATTTAACTCCATGTGATAAATAAAAGAGCAAAATACCTCTCTGTGATATCCTAAATAGGCAAAATAACTCTTTTTGAAAAAAGAAGCACATTGTTTTCCTCTAAATTACTTATTAATTCATATCATAGGGAGTTAAATTGCTCAATATTTCATTTCACATGGAGGTATATTGCCTATTTTTATATCACGAAGAGGTTAATTACTCATTATTTAATTTCACGGGAAGTAATATTGTCTATTTTTATTTCACAGGAAGGTAAATTGCCCATTAGACATATCACAGAAAATTAACTTGAAAAAAAACTTGTTGCAAATTGCAATTATACTTTTTAAACCAATAAAATCACAAGTTAGATATTATGTTGCAAATTGGAACGAATGTTTCCGAGTATTTGAAGCCAATATAAAGATATTCAAAATACTCTTTTTCGTTATAGAGGTGTAAATATTAGAATCTTTACAATAATGAAAGATTTAGACTAGAATTTCACAAAAGAAAATTGAGAGAAAACTGGGAAAAGATAAAATCTTATTTCTCTGAATATCAAAAAATGTGTGTGTTAGTTACAATGAGGAATCGAACCCTCAACTATATATACAAGTATAACCGCCTCTATACTAATAAAATTACAGAAATACCCTTAAATATAAAACAGCCTATTTACAAATTAAAAGGGAAAATAGAATCAAATCCCTAAATTCATTTCCTCTCTTCTATCAAAACGCGAACTAATTCCTTCCTTCTCATTTGTGCAGGTTGCTTGTTGAAGCTGAATGATTTATGAAGAGATGTTGTAGCTAATACACCCCCCTCAAGCCGAGCCATAGATATTGATGAGTGAGAGCTTGGAGATCAGAAAACGAAACTGAGGTAATCTTAATGCTTTTGTCAGTATATCAGCTATTTGGTCCTCTGAACGAATTGGCATGAGCTTGATAATACCCTTGTTTACCTGTTCTCTAGTAAAATGACAATCCAACTCAATATGCTTAGTTCTTTCATGAAAAATAGGATTAGTTGCAATATATCTAGCTGATTGGTTGTCACAAAAGAGTAGTGTAGAAGAATTAGGTTGGAACCCTAATTGGCTTAGAATTTGATGTAGCCAAAGTATTTCACTTGAAACTGCTGCTAAGGACCTATATTCGGCCTCAGCAGAACTCTTTGAAACTGTTACCTGTTTCTTGGATTTCCAAGAGACTAAAGAAGTCCCTAAAAAAATACAAAATCCTGTGACTGACCTTCTTGTATCTAGACAAGAGGCCCAGTCAGCATCTGCATAAGCTTTTAATTGTAAAGAAGAATTAGATGAATAAAATAACCCTTGTCCTGGAGAGGACTTAATATATCTTAAAATGTGATGAGCAGCCATTAGATGTGGTGTTCTGGGTTGAGAAACATACTGGCTAAGTCTATGCACAGCATAGCTTAGATCAGGTCTAGTTATGCATAAGTATAAAAGTCTACCAATTAACCTCCTGTATGCAGTTATATCTGCCAATAACTCCCCATCTTGGGAATTAAATTTCATTTTAGGATCCATAGGTAATGAAAGAGGCTTAGCATCTATATATCCTGTGTCATCAAGAATTTGCAAAGCATAATGTCTTTGAGATAGTACAATTCCTTTAGAGGATCTTGCTATTTCTAGGCCAAGAAAATACTTAAGGTCACCTAAGTCTTTTAGTTTAAAATTTGAATGTAAATAAGATTTCAAATCATTAATAATAATAACAGAAGGACTAGAAATAATAATATCATCAACATAAAGTAAAAGAGCAATGAAAGTAGTACCTGAGCCCTTTATAAACAAAGAATAATCTGCTTTGGACTGCACAAAGCCATAAGCTAACAAACATTCTGTAAACTTATTATTCCATTGTCTTGAAGCCTGTTTAAGACCATAAAGAGATTTATTTAGTCTACAAACCATTTTAGGATTTGAGTGTGACCTTGGATATCCTAATGGTAAATCCATATAGACCTCTTCATGTAGGTCACCATTAAGAAAAGCATTATCTATGTCAAGATGAAACAGTCCCCATCCTTTAGAAGCAGCCAAAGCTAGTAAGACTTTAACAGTGACCATCTTAGCAACTGGAGAGAAGGTCTCATTATAATCTATTCCAGCCTGCTGAGTATAACCCTTAGCAACCAATCTGGCCTTGTACCTGTCTACAGTTCCATCTGAATGCCTCTTAATTTTGTAAACCCATTTGCATCCAATTGGATGTTTATTTGATGGTAATGGTACAACTGTCCAAGTGTTTGTGGACTCAAGTGCTGTTATTTCAGTGTTCATGGCCTCAATCCATTTAGGATTAGAAATAGCTTGATGATAAAACTGAGGCTCATACTCAGAAGAAATGTTGAAAATAAAGGACTTAAAAGAATTAGAAATATTATCAAAATGTAAAACATTAGAAATGGGATATTTAATAAAATGTTTCTTACTGTCAACAGTGGAATTACAAACATAATCAGTAAGATAAGATGGTTTATTTGATGTTCTAGTTGATCTCCTTATATTAGTATTATTATCTTGAAAAGTAATATCATGATTAGGAGGATTAGAATCATCAGTAGAAATTGGAGTTTCAGAATCAGGTACAGGAACAGAATCATAAGAAAATTGTTCAGGAAAATCAGTAATATAGAAAGGGGAATTATGTGGAAAAATTGGTTCTGTAGAAAAATCATTAGAAGAGACAGAGGAATTAGAACCATCAGATAAATGATGAAAAGGAAATGTATCCTCATGAAAAATTACATCTCTAGAGAGAAAAATGTCTTTAGTTTTAATGTCAAACAGTTTATACCCTTTAGTACCCATGGGATAACCTATAAAAATACAAATTCTTGCCCTAGGGTCCATTTTTGTTCTGCCCTGTGTAATTGTGGATGCAAATGCAAGACATCCAAAAGATTTCATACAAGAATAATCAACAGGAGACTTATATAATAACTCAAAAGGTGTTTTGTGTTGTAAAACTTTAGATGGAGTCCTATTAATAATGTAAGCAGCTGTAGAAACACACTCACCCCATAGATATAAAGGAACTTTGGATTCAAAGTAAAGTGCTCTAGCAATGTTTAACAAATGCTGATGTTTCCTCTCCACAACAGAGTTCTGTTGTGGAGTTTCCACACAGGAAAACTGATGCATAATGCCATGTTTATTGAATAATTCAGTGAACTTTAATTCAGGAGCATTATCACTCCTGAATATTTTAATAACTTTGTTAAATTGAGTCTTAGCCATGTTAATAAAACTGGGAATAACATGAGAAACATCAGATTTATTATTTAATAAGCTAATCCAGGTAAATCTGGAAAAATCATCAATGATAGTAACAAAATACTTCTGTCCAGAAAGTGTAGGAACATGAAATGGTCCCCAAGTGTCACAATGTATTAATTCAAAAATATCAGTGCTAGTGGAAACAGAATTAGGAAAAGGAAGTCTCTTTTGCTTAGCAAGAGGACAAACATAGCAGGGACCAAAATTAGAATTATTACAGGTATGTGTAGAATCCAAATCTAAAACATCCTTGAGTTTAAACATATTCTTATAAGGCATATGACCTAGTCTTCTATGCCATACTACACTAGAAATCTTGTTGCAGTAAGATGAATGTTCTGAATTTGGTTGTAGGACATAGAGGCCATCAATCAATCTACCCTCTCCAATCATCTTCAATTGTAGGTCCTGAATCACAAAGGATTCTTGTAAAAATCTAAAACTAAGATTGTTCTTGTTGATTAATTCACTAACTGAAAGTAGATTAAACTTGAATGTAGGTATGTAAAAAACATCATGAAGTGTTAAAAAAGAATTTATTTGAACATCCCCTATGTGAGTGACAGATAATCTACTATTATCAGGGAGAATCACAAAAGCATTATTGATAGGTTTCAAACAAGTAAAAAGGGATATATTATAACAAATATGCTTAGTAGCCCCAGAATCAATTATCCAAGCTGTAGGATTAGGAGCAGTTTTATGAAAAAGGGAAGTTGAGCAGATACCTGATACACAAGAGATGTGTGCAGTGTCAGGAGATGAGTCAGCAGTAGAGTTGAAGTTCAAATGTGTACTGAACAGGTTCATTAAGTGTTGACATTGTTCCTGGTTCAGACTTTGGAGCAGTGGAGTCAGGGGGTTAGATAAAGACATGTTTTGAGTAGGTAATGAATCTGTGGGGTTTGAATTTGTAACTTGGTTTGTGGGATAAGAGGAGGGTTTAGATTTATTTGGAGGTTTGTATCCAACTGGATAACCATGGAGTTTGTAACATTTGTCAATGGTATGACCTTTATAGTTGCAGTGAGAACAAACAGGTATTTCCTTCTTTTTGTAGTTTGGATTGAATGTAGGTTGAGTTTGGGAAGAAGGATTAGTAGTATTCTGTTGGAATTGATTATAATTCCTTTTCTGTGGTTGGGTCAAAATATTAGGATTTTGGGAAGAGGATTTAGAAGTAAAAGCCATTGATGAGGTTGAATCCAAGGCTATAGTATGACCAACTTGCTTCTGTCTTTCTTCTTGAGTAGCAAGAGAAAAAACCCTATCAATATTAGGTAAAGGATCCATTAGTAATATCTGACTACGAAGATTATCAAATGAATCATTTAAACCAAGAAGAAAAGTTAGAATAAAGTCTTCCTGGTAAAGATTATGAACTTTTTCAACACTGTCACAAGAGTTACAGTGTAAAACAGGCCTGTAGTTGGCCAACTCATCCCAAACCGACTTTAGTTTTGTAAAGAAAGTCTGTACTGAAAGGTTTTCTTGTTTAAGAGTGGCCAATTCTCTGCGGAGTTGCAATTTTCTGGGCCCATTACTTTGTTGAAAACGGTTCTTCAATTGATCCCACATGGCTTTGGCAGTAGTAGTGTACATTATACTTGAGTAAATTTCTGGAGAAACCGAATTTAGGATCCAAGAAATCACAACATCGTTGTTTCTTGACCAAGCAATTTGGAGATTTTCATCGGTAGGACCAGGATCTTGAAGAGTTCCATTAATGAAACCAAGTTTATGTTTGACATTAAGTGCAAGAAGCATAGAATGGGACCAGAAAGTATAGTTGTCACCCTTAAGGGGCTGATGAACAAGAAGTAAACCGGGGCCATCTGAAGGGTGGAGGAAAAAAGGGTGGGAAGGATCCTCCATAGGAGGTTTAGAGCGGAGTGATCCAGTGATGGTAGATGAAACAGAACCTGAAGAATCCATATCTCAGGAACAAGAAAAAAAAAAGTAGGAAAAAAAATATCAGTATGATCAAGAAAGTGATCAAAAGATCAACAAATCAATGAATTGATTTCGTAGAACAGTGCGGAAACGATGAACTAGTTATTCTACTGATACCATATTAGAATCTTTACAATAATGAAAGATTTAGACTAGAATTTCACAAAAGAAAATTGAGAGAAAACTGGGAAAAGATAAAATCTTATTTCTCTGAATATCAAAAAATGTGTGTGTTAGTTACAATGAGGAATCGAACCCTCAACTATATATACAAGTATAACCGCCTCTATACTAATAAAATTACAGAAATACCCTTAAATATAAAACAGCCTATTTACAAATTAAAAGGGAAAATAGAATCAAATCCCTAAATTCATTTCCTCTCTTCTATCAAAACGCGAACTAATTCCTTCCTTCTCATTTGTGCAGGTTGCTTGTTGAAGCTGAATGATTTATGAAGAGATGTTGTAGCTAATAGTAAATGATCGCGCAGCAGTGATGAAAGATTGATTTTTTTTATTTTTTTTATTTTTTTTATTTTTTTTAACACGAAATGATATTTGAAATTGGTTTAAATGTTAAACGAATCAGTAGTTCGAATGAGTTTTTATCAAATACTTAGATATCTTGCAATTTATATATTCAACCTCAACTTTAATCGAATTTCAAAAGTCATCCGGCAATCAACATATGTTGTTCTAGTTTGGTTTATTATGTTTAGTGAACCAAATTCGTGCAACTTTTCCTGATTGAACAATCGAATTGAATGTATGAGTAATTCATTTTAACTTCTATTCCTCTTAAGAAACAATATCACGAACTCTTTTAAAAAAAAAAAAAAAAATCAGCCATATCACTAACTCAATCGCCAAAGAAAATGCGTTCATGTAATATGTCCAATAGTGCTTTGAAAAAAAAAAATGTGTCCAAGATCACTAAATTATTTCATTTCCCAAATATGGCAGGAGGATAGAATCGTGAATTTTGTTATGAAATCATGTGCCCACTTGCGACTATACTAGCTAGAAAGTAGAAACCACATCTCTAACCCAAGGTGGTTGGGCCAAGTGGTAGTGACTTGCGACCCCCAGAGGCGAGACTCAAGTTCGAACTGGAGACACCACACTGGGGAGGACCTATACCCTTTGCACTCTTCGGTCCGAGCTGTAAATACACAGTCTAGTAAATAAAAAAAAAAAAAAAGAAAAAAAGGGAAACCACATCTCTAAGAAGTAAGAAGGCCAATAATTTTGGGGTAAATGTTCAAGGTTTAGATTGCAACGCATAAGTTAAAATAAATTAATTACTCATATATTCAATTATACTGTTCAATCTGGCAAATTTGCATGAATTTGGTTCACTAAACACAATAAATCAAACTAGCTAGAACAACATATATTGATTCTCTGTCGATTAAAGTTGGGGCCGAATATATAAGTTGTAATATATCGGATTTTTGGCACTTTCTACTTTGGAATTATAGAGTTTTGGTATTTTGCATTCTAACTTAAAAGTTTTGGCACTTTGCACCCTAGTTTGTGTTTTGAAAGAAAAATTCATTGATTGAAGGGTATAATAATTATTTTAGAATATTTTTGGCACTTTTCACCCTAAAAGTATAGATTTTGACACTTTGCACTCTGAAATATAGAATATAGGCACTTTGTACTCAAAAAATATAATTTATGACATTTTCAACCTCGACTTGATATGATAATCTAAATTATATAAATTACATGCAATACAATAATATGTTAGATAGGTAAACGTGTATTTTAAATATAAAGTGAATAATCTAGAGGATACTTGAAAATAAAATGAAGAAAATATCTTTTTTTTTAATCTAAATTTACTGAGAGAGAATTTTAAAATAAGTTATTGTAAAGTAAAATAAATTTAGAGTAACAAGTTTATGATTGTTGTGTATAGAATGATCATTTTATCTCTACGTCGCCGACATTCATGAGTTTTTTTTTTTTTTTGAAAAATACATTAGGATGCAAAATGTCATACAAATTTTATTTTTAGGGTGGAGAGTGCCAAAAAAATTTAAATTGGGGTGTAAAAAAGTTTAATATTTTATAATTTTAGGGTGCAGAATGTCAACATTCTAGACGAAGCATATGGGGTGTTTTTGTCTTTCGATGTCAGGGAAAAAATTGTCATATCAAAAGTAAAATGTGAACAAATACTTGCAATTTTGACATTTGAAACATATTCTCTTATATAGAGGGTGTATTTGACATTTACTTAATATCACAGGGGAGTTTTTAGAAATTAAAATAACACATGAAATTTTTTAAGAGTTTAACAAAGCATTGGACTATCTCATTAGATATTTTGATCCTATTTAGTTAACGAATTTCATAACGCAACATTCTATAATTGGTGGTATATAAAGCATTTTATGATTATCTAATTGATGTCCCCTAATCTATTGTTGTCGTTGAAATAAATTTCCAATGATTAGATCGTAATGGGAGAAGTTTCATTTTCCCTGATTACAACTCTATCGTCACGTGAAGTTGGCACAAACTTTTCTTCCATCAGCTTCTTCTCAGAAATTTGTCGTCGACTCTTATCCATGTAAACACGAAGGTACTCGGTCTTTATTTCATTGTTCGATTATCCAAAATCGTAATCAAGCATCGCGTTATTCCAATAAGATATACGAGTTGACTTATTGTTCGGTTATTCTAGTGGAAACAGAATTTATTATAATAGTTTACTATAGTCCAAGTTGAGTATAACTCCTAAGAGTTAATCGAGTTAAACGTAGGCTTAAGGATAACAACAATCCAAGTCCATCACAATCAAATCATTATCTTAGTGTACAAGGAACTTACAAAATTTCGAATTCAATTCGACTCAGGAAGTACGAAAAGGTGAGTATGGGAAATCAAGAGAGAAGCAGTCATTTGGAGCAGTCCAAGATGAATCGATAGATATTGGAAAAGATCTTACAACTACTTAGTTGTTCTAAAAAGAAACCAAAGGTTTCAACAATCTTGTTGAATAGAAAATGGAAAGATAGGACCTTAACTCGCTTGATTTGTTACAGGTCTAGACCAATTCCCAGGCTAAACCTTTCTATTACAAATTTACCCCGTCGGGAAACACCTATCTTAGTACCATAATTGTAATGATTCACATGTTGGTCGCGCGCCCCAATAGTGATACACGACAATTGGGTACTAAGGGTTCCTATGACTCGATAGAAAATCTTAAGGATTCTATAGAATTTCTTTTGTATAACCACCCACAGTCAAAGGAACCTATCCTGACATAGCACTAACACAACTTAATGCTCTGATACCACCTGTAACGGCCCGAAACCGGCACCTGCCTGCTATGAAATAAATAAATATTAAATTTGATAACCTTAATAAATTTCCAATAACTACAGTTCAGAGCTCTAATAATCTATTACAATAGAATGATTCTCCCAACTAACTTATTACTTTAAAACTTTTTATTACAAACCAAACCTTCACCTGACAATTTCTAGAAACTTTATGGTAGACGCCCAACTGAAATTCCTTAGTCTCATGTGGTCCATCTTGCTCTTGGTGAGATTCTGAAAGAGTAATAATTTGAAAGCGTAAGTTGTAAAAACAACTTAGTGAGGCCTGTGCCAGGGTGCAATTGAATTTTATGCAAGAAATGATTTAGAAATCCATGAACTGCCTATTTAAATTATAAAATCAGTCTACAATAGTATAACAATTATATTGATATCACAGGTGAAATCACGTTCAATTACCCGGCAAAACGGGCTAAACAACTCCTCCACTTCAAAAGGATACAATGATCACATAATGGATCAATAGTTAGTACGCCGGTTAGATAAGGGAGAAGGTGCTACCTTTCCCTTCTCGGTGGCACTGACATGTCTTAGCCGGATAATGTGAGTCACTCCCCAAGGTGCTCTAATCCTTGGTTTGTGAGCCCGGTCAATGGCAGAGCTCTGGTAACCCTGTAGCCCCCAGCTACCCAGAATTATCCAGAGAATACCATCAAACTAGAGCAGATGAGCGCGCAAATAATCATAGAACTATAATTGGTACATAGGTGAGATAAAGTACTACACCTTGGTACCATTCATCAATATGAGGTGAGATAAAGTACTACACCCCATTATTCAACAAATATCATATGATGCGAGAAATGCAAATAAGTATAGAGTTATCAGTTCTACTATGAATAAGTAGTAAATGCTGCAAGCATTGCAGACAATTATATATAAACATAGATATAACAACTGTAATTATTTCAAATGAGAAATACATATATATATGATATAATTTTCTTGAAAAGCTGTTTCAGTTTTAAAAACGTTTTATTTAGGCGCTCACCTTTTTCAGGCTGAAAATGCTTATCCCTAGTACAAAGTTGACACCTGCTATCGCTTTCACCAACTAGACTCATTAGAGGAATGAAATCTCTTCATATCCTTCCATGTCTTGACTCTACAAACGATTAGTCTCGTATTAATTATAACGGACGTTTCAATAATATCACTATTCATTTCACAATCTAACTACCCTTAAGAATGCATCACCCATTTATTTCTTATTCGATAATAATATTTTGATATTAATATGATTTTTTTTATACTCACTTTCCGAAGTTACTAAGCTAAAATTATAGTTCTTGATTTAAGATTTCAATGAGTTTGGACATATAGAGATAACCTTATAATTATATAATATAATAGTCAAACCAATTTCCTTCCCAATTGACTACCCAATCTATGAAATTATTTTATGTACTGAACTGGTAACATGGTTATAAGTTATCATCAAATAAATTAATAGATTCCAAAACCCATATTTATGAATTAGTAAATTAAACTTGAATACATCTATTTGTATTCTGAGTTATAACTAGATTGTTCAATTAGTTTAATCATAATTAATTAACCGTACCTTAAATCATCTAAGGCCTCATCAAATCCATAAGCCCGGATAAGCAATTAATGAATTGTCTGAATATCACTCAACTTAGATGTTACAATTAAACTGTGTAAAAGTCTATATATGAAGTAGAATTGCCCAAGTACCCTTTCAAGCATTAAAACTAGGTGACAAATTGAACTTAAATTAAACGAGAGAATTTCACTTTTGATACCATAACTCAACCTACTTTAGGGATTTGATACCACAACTTTTTCTCCCGACACATTTGATACCATAACTCAAATCAACTTGACACATTTGATACTTCCGTCAAATTGGAAATGGAATTGTCACGTGATTGTCACGTGACCGTTAAAACTTTGCACATTTGATACCATAACTTATGTTGACTGATAATTTTACCCCATAACATTTCATGTTACCAAAAAAGCCCCACATCTCTAAATTTAGTGACGATTTTAGTCCACATTGTTGCAAAATTTCCAAATTGACTCGAATAAGACCACGTGCTGACCAATTTAGAACTTTACACATTTGATACCATTACTTATGTTGACTGATAATTTTACCCCATAACATTTCAGGTTACCAAAAAAGCCCCACACCTCCAAATTTAGTGACGATTTTAGTCCACATTGTTGCCGAATTTCCAAATTGACTCGAATAAGACCACGTGCTGACCAATTTAGAAAATTTTACTTATTTTATTTAAATAACTAATTTAATTTATAAACAATATTAATAAATTAAATAATACATTAACATAACTATCACCAAAATTAAGAAAACATATTCTTTTTAAAAATAAAGTTTATATAATATAATTAATCTATTTAATATTTATTAAAATAATTAATTATATAATTAAAAACTATTTAATATTTATTAAAATATTAAATAATAAAAAATTATAATATAATAAAAAAATCCCCACCCCACCCCACCCAACCCACTCCTCCCCCTACCACCAGATTCCCAGGCCGCCGCCGGCCTGTGTCTTCTGTCCCAGGCCACCGCCGGCCTGGGACCGAAGATCCCAGGCCGGCAGTGGCCTGGGATCGAAGAACCCAGGCCGGCGGTGGCCTGGGACAGAAGACCCATGCCGCCGGCGGCCTGGGAATCGGGGGGTAGGAGGGAAGGCTGGGGAGGTGGTGGGTGGGGTGGGGATTTTTTTTTTAAATTAAAATTATTTATTATTTAATATTTTAATAAATATTAAATAGTTTTAAATTATATAATTTATTATTTTCATAAATATTAAATATATTAATTCTATTATATAAATTTAATATTTAAAAAGAATATATTTTCTTAATTTTGGTATGTTAATGTATTATTTAATTTATTAATATTGTTTATAAATTAAATTAGTTATTTAAATAAAATAAGTAAAATTTTCTAAATTGGTCAGCATGTGGTCTTATTCGAGTCAATTTGGAAATTTGGCAACAATGTGGACTAAAATCGTCAATAATTTGGAGATGTGGGGCTTTTTTGGTAACCTGAAATGTTATGGCGTAAAATTATCAGTCAACATAAGTGATGGTATCAAATGTGTAAAGTTCTAAATTGGTCAGCACGTGGTCTTATTCGAGTCAATTTGGAAATTTTGCAACAATGTGGACTAAAATCGTCACTAAATTTGGAGATGTGGGGCTTTTTTGGTAACCTTAAATGTTATGGGGTAAAATTATCAGTCAACATATGTTATGGTATCAAATGTGCAAAGTTTTAACGGCCACTTGACAATCACGTGACAATTCTGTTTCCAATTTGACGGAAGTACCAAATGTGTCGAGTTGATTTGAGTTATGGTATCAAATGTGTCGGGAGAAAAAATTGTGGTATCAAATCCCTAAAGTAGGTTGAGTTATGGTATCAAAAGTGAAATTCTCTCTAAATTAAACTCACTTAGACAATCAAGTAGTATACCGAATAAACATCTTTAAGTTAAGAGACAATTAAATCCTCTCCGTTCTAATTGTGTTAATTATTACTTTGTCAATTCACCCAGCTGTTAGTATCCAATAATTGTCATCTTTCATTAAATTATGAGTCTAATATAATTCATTAATTCCATTAAGTCATAGAGCATGTTAAGCTAAATCCAAACCCAACTTCAATGGAAATTGAACTCTAACGTATTTACTCAAATACACTACTGTAATTAAACTTACCCCAAAATCAATCTTAAATCATCCCAACCTATAAACCTTCTTTACCATCCCCAAACCACTGTTGCTTAAGCCATTGCACAATCACTCCTTATTTTCGAACACCCGCAACCTCCGTTGAGACAACCACCCGTCGCAGCCGCGAGTTCACCAACGCACCCTCGCGCGCCCTCGGAAATCTCGGTTCCCTTCATCACTCATTCCCTAGTTTCTTTCTTCAACTCTTGTCTTTTCTATCTATTTATTTTCCACATCTTTTCTTTCGGTTTCTAAGATATTTCCCTAAATCTCCCATGTTCCCCTTCAATATCTCTCGTGTGAAACCGGCTGTTTGAGGCATGCATAAAGGGTAATATATTGTGGGAAAATGATTTCCTCACAGCCCACATGTGTACATCCCTTTGTACAGCCCATGTTTTATATATTTAAAGTTAGTTTATTACCTGCTACCTGTTTAATAGGTTTCTTGAAATAATTTTTTTAGTTTATTTAATGGGCAGGGATGTTGGGCTGTGATGCTTGGCTGTGAGGCTAGCATAGTCCTATATTGTGATATTTGATAAATAGCAATGAAAGGAATAGGTGACAGGTAGCAAAGTTTAATCAAGAGTCATCAACTTGTTGCCGTACGTGTGTGTGATTAAAAGGATAAGACCACTTAAATATTTTCTAGTTTTATTTTACTCTAAATTTGATGTAAAGTCCTTGACTTTTACTAATTAAACATTAATCCCAAAGCTTCAACTATAAAATCTATAGCCCATAATTAATTTTAGTTGACTTCTTTAACTTTTATATATGGTCGTTAAAGTCCATTATATTTCTTAAAACATTCATTTTAGTCCTCTTCTATGATTAGACACTCCAATTTATTTCTAATGTTCAATTATTGTAGTAAATGTTGAAGTAGTTTGATACCGTAGTATACACACACATATATATATATATATATAGATAAGCTTACTATTAATATTAATATCAAACTATAAATTTCACATTAGGTCCATAATTTTATTTTGACATTCATATTACCCTTATCTATTAATGATTTATTCAATTGACCCTAAATGAATTTAATGAGTCCTATTCTAAACTTTATAAATTAAGTTTCCTATTTAAATTAAAATTTAACTAAAAATTCATTTTACTATTATGTAAAAAATCCGGGGTATTACACGATCTCCTATAAATTAATGGAAGTATATTTTATTTGGGTAGGAGAATTTAGATCTTGTCATATGACTCATATGGTAAAATAATAGTGTGTTTTATTATTCAATTTTTAAACGAGACATGTCGCAATAAAAAAAAAAAAAAAAAACAAATATTAATATTGTGAAATTGAGAGCACTAAAATTTATAGTACTGTTTTTTACTTGAAGTAGCTTCAAGTTTACATTGCAATAAGATTCAAACTATTTGTAAACGGATTATTTAACCATTCAGGCAATATTTTCATAATTTAATTTACGCATCCTCGCAAATACAAACTGATTTTTCGCCATGTTTCCTGGCAATAATATTGATGTCGCATTGGCCTTTACCACTCGGACAGATATAATTGCAATCCTTGTCCCACCGGCAAAAATGTATTCTTACCACCAAACTTGCTTCAACGCCATACAAAATACCTTTAACAATTGATCCAAACAAAAATGTAAGTATTCAGTAAACCCCTTACACTTGGGGGAAAAATGCAAGATACTCTCTGTGTTCTGTTAAACCTGCAAGAAACTATCCTGTGAAATTTTTATTGTGCCAAACTTCCTTTTGTTTTCAAAAATCCTGCAAAGATCACCCAATTTGTAAAAAATATGTCGTTTGGGATCGACATATTTCAAGAAATAATTTTTAAAACACTTCAACTTGGTCCCTACAACTTCACGTGATATATTTTTGAAATGATTTCTTGAAAAATATCGATCCAAAACGACCTATTTTTACAAATTGAGTGTTTTTTGCAGGGTTTTTGAAGAAAAAAATTTGGCACAATAAAAATGTCACAGAATAGTTTCTTGCAAGTTTAGCATAACACACAGGGGAGTATTTTGCATTTACCCCTACACTTGGCACAATAACCTTGAGTGCTTTTGAGTGTTAACATGTAATTAAGTTATATACTTACATGAATGAATCAGCTAAAATATATAAAAAAAAAAAAGTAAATACTTACATGACTGAATCAACAAGACTGCAAAAAGATAAGGCAATAAGGTTTTTGAAGTCATCTTCCTAAAATCTGTTGTTCTTAAATTTAATTTTTTGAGGTGAATTCTTGTCGTTGAATTTTGTTCAAAGTTGCATAAGTTTCAACACAATATATATAAGCTAAGAGTGCCATTGTCTTTGCTCTATTTGGCAATACCCCGTGATGTATGTTGCAGAGAATCAAAAGAATAGATTTGTTGATTAATGTGATTGGGAATTCATGTTTGATTATATATGAAAATAAATCTATATATTAGTTAATTAACAAAACAATCAACCAGTTAGTTTGATTATATATGGCTGATTTAATTAAATCTATATATTAGTTAATTATATATAAGCTAAGAGTGTCCCTCTTATGTTTTTCCCTAATATTAGTCCTTACTACGGTATATTTGTTTTACATCGGACTTTTTCAGGCTGTAAGTAGAGGTGCGAAGGGCTTTGTCGTCCATTTACTATGATAGTGTTACAATTATGTTTCGAATAACAAAAGAAATAATTATTATAAATATATTTGAAGGGTGTCTTTTGACCCCAATTAGTTGTTTTGACCAAAATCCTAATTTTCTAGAATTTTGAATTCTTTTTAATTCTAAATAATTATATTTTTGGTAATATTCTAAAATCAATTTCATATTTAATTTAAATGCTACGAAAAAGGAATGTTAAAACTAAATTAATAAGTCAAATAATAAATTAATGCTAATCAAATACATTTATGATGAGGTGTATATCTTTATAATAATAACAAATTAATCATACCAATGTTATGGCCGTAATTTAGGTATAATCACATTTAATCTATATTAGCTGGTAATGTATGATTCTATATATAATTCAATTCTTGGTCATTAATTAATTCTTATTAATTAAGTAATTGCTAAAATTATTAAAAAAATAGTACCCCTTTAATACACTAATAATGGACGAAATTTTGGAAATATTCAGCTCAATCTAATCTAATCTAATCTAATTTAATCTATATAATACATACATATATATATATATATATATATATACATATACATATACATATACGTATACATATATATTTGAAGGGTGTCTTTTGACCCCAACTGGTTGTTTTGACCAAAATTCTATTTTTCTAGAGTTTTGATTTTTTTTTTAATCCTACAAAATTCTGTTGTTGGTATTCTATAAATACTAGTGTAATGAAGTTTATTATAAAAGTAATTTATGGATGTAAATTACTGATCTTTTCCAAAATAACTCTTTCTAAAATGAATCATCATTAATTAGGCTAGAATTATTAGGCTAATTAGACGTTAAAAAAAGTTTCAAAACTTTAATTTTGGCTGTCAATATTTTTACATATCAACTAATTAAAGTCAAAATATAATTTCAGTTTTAAATTTTATAATTTCCTAAAAATCAGCCAATTAAATCAATTTATTATAGTTAATTGTTCCCTTAAATTTTGCTATTAATACCGTAAGAAATTGTATATATATATATATGTGTGTGTGTGTGTAAAACTTAGAGTATGGATGTGTTTGAAGGGTGTGTTTTGACCCCAATTAGTTGATTTGATCAAAATCCTAATTTTCTAGAATTTTGATTTTTTTAATTCTAAAAAATTATATTTTTGTTAATCTTCTAAAATCAATTTCATCTTTAATTTAAATCCTACGAAAAAGGAATGTTAAAACTAAATTAATAAGTCGAATAAGAAATTAATGCTAATCAAATACATTTATGATGAGGTGTATACTATGAAGCACGGATACTTCAAAAAATAGCAAGCTGAAGAGTCGGACTCGCCGGGGACTCGGACTCGCCTTCGACTCGGCTCGGATATGCGTCGGACTTGCCACGTGGCGAGTCCGAGAAAAAAAAATAAAAAAAATCCGGATACGCAAGTCGACTCGGTCAAGCTGAAGAGTCGACTCGGTCAATGACTCGTTGGGGTTTTTTTTGCAATTTTTAATAAATCCTTGGGTTGGACTGCAAATTACTCACCTAATTAATAAAAAATTGAATTGAACATACCAATGTTATGGCCGTAATTTGGGTATAATCATTTTTAATTTATATTAGCTGGTAATTGTATGGTTCTATATATATAATTCAATTCGGGATCATTAACGTAATTAACTCTCATTAAGTAATTAATAAAATTATTTAAAAAATAGTACCCCTTTAATACACTAATAATGGATGTAATTTTGGAAATATTCAGCTCTATTACTTTATATTCGAGAGAATTTCACTTTTGATACCATAATTCAACCTACTTTAGGGATTTGATACCACAATTTTTTCTCCCGACACATTTGATACCATAACTTAAATCAACTCGACACATTTAATACTTCCGTCAAATTGGAAACGGAATTATCACGTGATTGTCACGTGGCCATTAAAACTTTGCACATTTGATACCATAACTTATCTTGACTGATAATTTTACCCCATAACATTTCAGGTTACCCAAAAAGCCCCACATCTCCAAATTTAGTGACGATTTTAGTCCACATTGTTGCAAAATTTCCAAATTGACTCGAATAAAACCACGTGCTGACCAATTTAGAACTTTACACATTTGATACCATTACTTATGTTGACCGATAATTTTACCCCATAACATTTCATGTTACCAAAAAAGCCCCACATCTCCAAATTTAGTGACGATTTTAGTCCACATTGTTGCCAAATTTCCAAATTGACTCGAATAAGACCACGTGCTGACCAATTTAGAAAATTTTACTTATTTTACTTAAATAACTAATTTAATTTATAAACAATATTAATAAATTAAATAAAACATTAACATAAATATCACCAAAATTAAGAAAATATATTATTTTTAAATATAAAATTTATATAATAGAATTAATATATTTAATATATATTAAAATAATTAATTATATAATTTAAAACTATTTAATATTTATTAAAATATTAAATAATAAATAATTTTAATTTAAAAAAAAATCCCCACCCCACCCCACCCTTCCCCCGATTCCCAGGCCGTCGGCGGCCTGGGTTCTTCGATCCCAGGCCACTGCCGGCCTGGGATCTTCGGTCCCAGGCCGGCGTTGGCCTGGGACAGAAGACCCAGGCCGCCGGCGGCCTGGGAATCTGGGGGTAGGGGAGGGGTGGGTCGGGTCGGGTTGGGTTGGGTGGGTGGGTGGGGTGGGGATTTTTTTAAAAAAAATTATAATTATTTATTATTTAATATTTTAATAAATATTAAATAGTTTTAAATTATATAATTTATTATTTTAATATATATTAAATATATTAATTCTATTATATAAATTTTATATTTAAAAATAATATATTTTCTTAATTTTGGTGATATTTATGTTAATGTATTATTTAATTTATTAATATTGTTTATAAATTAAATTAGTTATTTAAATAAAATAAGTAAAATTTTCTAAATTGGTCAGCACGTGGTCTTATTCGAGTCAATTTAGAAATTTGACAACAATGAGAACTAAAATCGTCACTAAATTTGGAGATGAGGGGCTTTTTTGGTAGCCTGAAATGTTATGGGGTAAAATTATCAGTCAACATAAGTAATGGTATCAAATGTGTAAAGTTCTAAATTGGTCAGCACGTGGTCTTATTCGAGTCAATTTGGAAATTTTGCAACAATGTGGACTAAAATCGTCACTAAATTTGGAGATGTGGGGCTTTTTTGATAATCTGAAATGTTATGGGGTAAAATTATCAGTCAAGATAAGTTATGGTATCAAATGTGCAAAGTTTTAACGGCCACGTGACAATCACGTGACAATTCCGTTTCCAATTTGACGGAAGTATCAAATGTGTCGAGTTGATTTGAATTATGGTATCAAATGTGTCGGGAGAAAAAGTTGTGGTATCAAATCCCTAAAGTAGGTTGAGTTATGGTATCAAAAGTGAAATTCTCTCCTTTATATTCAGCTCTATTACTTTATATTCAGCCAAGTGGTTAAGAATGAGGCTCCATGACCAGGAGGTCATGGGTTCAACTCCCACGAATGTGGGTATTTTCTCTAGTTTCATACTAGTCTTTCTCTAGTTCAATACTAGTAATAATTAGTTCACTTTGTTATCATTGGAATAATTTCTATTCGATATAGTGTTTGACATAACAATGTATTCACCATCTCAAAAAAAAAAAAAGTTACACGTGTATGTATAATTCAATTATTAGTAATTATTATCTCTCATTAAATAATTGTTTGAATAATTTGCAAAACCCAAAAAAAAAAAAAAAAAAAAAAAAACTTTTTAGTATGCATTAGTTCCTAAAAATCATCTACATTCTTTAATCGTCTGACATTTTCATTAAATTTGTAGCTATGTGATACAAATTTTTTTTATTAATTATATAAAGATGGTGAGCTTAAAAAAATAATTATTGTGCTTCTTTATATAATTTTTCTATGTATACTTTTAATCAATTTTTTGCTTTGTACGTACAAGCACAAGATGATCTTGAATGCCAATATTATTTTTCTTGGAGTAGTAGGCCCATTTAAACAATCACGAATGCACTAAACAAGAAGTGTAAGCTTTTATGATTTCATCATACATATTTAAAATTTTCATTTATGATTCATATGTACGAGTATTGTTTAGTCCTTTTTGACCAATTTGCACCTGCCACAAATGTGTTGAACAAGAAGGTAAGCTTTTTTAATTTCTTATGTTCTCTGAGGTCAATTTCTACAATGAGCTTCATGATGTTAAATTTTTGTTTCATGTGCATATATAATACTATCAATCATAATGCAATTCTTATTTTTTTTCCCACTTATTAATGCGATGATAGGATATTTTCTTAGAAGTAATTAAACAAAAAGCTGCATAGTTATTGTTGCGCAAGTTTGTGTAAGTATTTTTCAGTTTTGAATTAGTTAATCCTTAAATTCATAACAATTTTATTATTTGGAATTTTTATTTTTTGCAGAGCGATACTTTGAACAATTCAAAATTTGGATGATGTAGGGAATGAGTGATAATAATGCGCTTCGGCATAGAATTTGGTATTATTGTAAAGTAATTTTCTTAACTTTTGTTTTTTGAGAAAAAAAACTTCTTAAATTCAAAGTGTTTGGAATTTACTTAGCAATAAAAAGTTAGACTTTGAATAATATTTAGAAGATTGTATATATTCTATGTTATTTTATCTATTTAATATTATTACTTTTTCATGTATTTCATCTTGAATCATGATAAATTTGTCAAAAATGCTTTGCATTGTCATTGTTTTGGTTATACTATATTTTCATATTTTGTCTCTTTTTGTTTCATATTTGATTTAATGTGATTTGATATACATTGATTTCATCTTTTATTTGATTAATTCATTTTGAATTTTCACTTTTTTTATTATGCATTTCTTATAGTTTTTGTTTACAACTTCTCCTTTTTTTGATTTCATCTAGATTGGTTAGTTTTTTATTAAATTGTTTCATTTTTAATTGTAATAAATTTATATTAAAATTATGTCTTTGTTATTTGTGAATGCAATTTTAGTCCCGTGCTATATTCTGATTCTAATGAGTGTATTTGTACTCATCTTAATTTTCTAAAATTATGACTAATTGTAATTTTACTTTTAATTTTATATAAATATATTTTATAATTAGAGAAGATGCCGAAAGAAAAATTTATATACTTGATTATGTTGTCATTTTTTTTATAGTTACAATGTCATTAGGTAATTTTTTGCAAGAGGATATTCACAAGCTTGAGATATATGGTTTACATGTTTGACATTTATATTAATTAGTTTGATTAACTTAGTTATATCCATTGTAAATTACAATATCCATTGTAAATTTTCAATTATGATTCATATGTACGAGTATTGTTTAGTCCTTTTTGACCAATTTGCACCTGCCAGAAATGTTTGGACAAGAAGGTAAGCTTTTTAATTTCTTATGTTCTCTGAGGTCAACTTCTACAATGAACATCATGATGTTAAATTTTTGTTTCATGTACATATATAATACTATCAATCATAATGCAATTCTTATTGTTGGTCCCAAGTGGTCAGAAGAGGTTTAGAGGGGGGGTGAATAAACCTCTTTAAAATTTTCTTCAATTTTAACTTTAAAACTTTACTCTTACTGAACAGACTAAGCTGATCAGATTAGTAAGTTACAATTCTGTTCGCGAACAAATCTTTGAACAGTCTTGTTGACCACTCGTCTGATGGTTACTTAGCTGATTTTGCAGAAATCAGTTTTAATACTTAGAGTACTTGCAGCGGATTTTCAAAGTGTTTTTCACAAGTAAACTTAGTAGTTTGAAAAGTAATTCCCCAGTTTTATAAACTCCTTTTAACTTCTTTTCAAACAGTTAACTTAATGTGTTTTTATGCAATCAGAAAGTATGCAAGTTTGAAAAGCAATGTAAAAACACAATCAATTTTTATAGTGGTTATATGGATTTGAATATCCTTTAGTCCACTCTTCCAAGTCACACAGATCTTGGGTTATACTATAATCACAAAGTTTACAGTATACTCTGCTTGTGTCGAACAACAAATGAAACGACCACAAGTTCGCAATAGGAAATCACACAGAAAACCTATCCTCTGAAGTTTGATCACTCACAAAGATGGATCACAACTCCGCACAACACTCTTGTTTACAAAATCACTCAGAAGATGTATTTTTCTTTGTTCTTCAACTCTGCTTTCGTCAACAAATGACTCAGCTGATGAGTGAGCTGTTCTTGAGACTTAAAGAATTTTGCTTCGGAAATTTCTCTCAGAAAGTGTGTTGCTTTTTTTCTTCTTCGTCTCTTTCAGCTATTTATACTTGAGGATTGAAAAGTGTCCGTTGAAGAGAGACAGGATTCAAATTCCTCGAGTACTGGTCCTTAAAATCCGCGAACGGCTCTTTTGCAGTCTGTCCGTACTGTAAACAGTACTATTCTGCAGGCAGCATTAAATGCACTCGGCTGATGCGAAGCTTTTCTTCAATCATTTGTCTTAAATATCCTCGTACTTCAGCATTTATTACACCAAAGGGCATTTATTACCGTTGGGAACACTTCATGATCTTCTTCACTTGGCTGACGAAAGTACAAGTCTGATGGTGAACTCGGCTGATCTCAAACTTGAACAAATCTGATTTGAGTCGGCTGATCTTCACTTATCTGATAACTTTACTTCAGCAGATCAGAAGTCTTGGACCTTGAAACTTTGACTCTTCTGATGTCTTCATTACTTAGTCAAAATTCCTTGATAAGTTTATCAGCTAAGTTACTCCATACTTAGCCAATCTTTGAAGTTTTGGAATGCATCAAAACCTCCCTTATCAAACTTTCTTTAGTGCCTTCATCTTCATCCTTATCCAACACTTATTTTTTTTCCCACTTATTAATGCGATGATAGGATATTTTCTTAGAAGTAATTAAATAAAAAGCTGCATAGTTATTGTTGCGCATGTTTGTGTAAGTATTTTTCAGTTTTGAATTAGTTAATCCTTAAATTCATAACAATTTTATTATTTGGAATTTTTATTTTTTGCAGAGCGATACTTTGAACAATTCAAAATTTGGATGATGTAGGGAATGAGTGATAATAATGCGCTTCGGCATAGAATTTGGTATTATTGTAAATAATTTTCTTAACTTTTGTTTTTTGAGAAAAAAAAACTCCTTAAATTCAAAGTGTTTGGAATTTACTTATCAATAAAAAGTTAGACTTTGAATAATATTTAGAAGATTGTATATATTCTATGTTATTTTATCTATTTAATATTATTACCTTTTCATGTATTTCATCTTGAATCATGATAAATTTGTCAAAAATACTTTGCATTATCATTGTTTTAGTTAATACTATATTTTCATATTTTGTCTCTCTTTTTTTTTTTTTTCCATATTTGATTTAATGTGATTTGATAACATTGTTTTCTTTTATTTGATTAATTCATTTTGAATTTTCATTTTTTTATTTTATGCATTTCTTATAGTTTTTGTTTACAGCTTCTCCCTTTTTTGATTTCATATAGACGTACTGGTTAGTTTTTTACTAAATTTTTTCATTTTTAATTGTGATAAATTTATCTTAAAATTGTGTCTTTGTTATATGTGAATGCAATTTTAATCCCGTGCTATATTCTGATTCCAATGAGGATATTTTTACTAATCTTAATTTTCTAAAATTATGATTATTTGTAATTTTACTTTTAATTTTATATAAATATATTTTATAATTGGAAAGATGCCGAAAGAAAAATATATATACTTGATTATGTTGACATGTTTTTTTATATTTACAATGTCATCAGGTAATATTTTGGCAAGAGGATATTCACAAGCTTGAGATATATGGTTTACATGTTTGACCTATATATTAATTAGTTTGATTAACTTAATTATATCCATTGTAAATTACAATTACTTTTTTTACTCATATAGATTTTTTTTTTTTTTGGGTTTTTTATTGTTAAGTGGAAATTTAGATAACCATGCATACATTTATCTCAAGTGTGAATGTATTTATCTCGTGATATTGAGTGTTGAATGCCTACATTCTTATATGAACTAATTACTTGAAGTTGATATAATGAAAATTGAGAGTTGACATGTTATGAAACAACCTATTAACAAATTCAACTTAATAAATTAGATATTATTTATAATCATCTATATACTCAACAGAAAAATAATGTGAATCGTAGAATTCTCATATAATAATAATTCAAACATTTAAAGTACTCAAGTTACAATTATTCACAAATGTGGATATAGTACTAATGCAAACAAACATAATTTTTATTTTATTTCAAGATACGAATTGTATATTAATTTTGATTTGTGCATAGCATGGGTTGTAGGCTAGTATATAAATGAGATCCACGATTATTTCAAAGCACTATTGGACACATTACCTGAACGCATTTTCTTGGCGATTGAGTAAATGATATGGCTGATTATTTCTTTATTTCTTTATTTTTATTTTATTTTATTTTTTATTTTTTTGAAAAGAGTTCTTGATATGGTTTCTAAGAGGAACATAAGTTCAAATAAATTACTCATATATTCAATTATACTGTTCAATCTGGCAAATTTGCATGAATTTGGTTCACTAAACACATTAAATCAAACTTGAACAACATATATTGATTCTCTGACGACTTTTGAAATCGATTAAAGTTGGGGCTGAATATATAAGTTGTAATATATCGGATTTTTGGCACTTTGCACCCTGAAATTATAGAATTTTGGTACTTTGCATCATAACTTAAAAGTTTTGACACTTTGCACCCTCGTGTGTGTTTTGGAAGAAAAATTTATTAATTGAAGGGTATAATAGTTATTTTCAAATATTTTTGGCACTTTGCACCCTAAAAGTATAGATTCTGATACTTTGCACTCTGAAATATAGAATATAGGCACTTTGCACCCAAAAAATATAATTTCTGGCATTTTAACCCTGACTTGATATGATAATCTAAATTATATAAACACATTCTCTTTTATAGAGGGTGTATTTAACATTTACTTAATATCATAGGAGGGTTTTTAGAAGTTAAAACAACACATGAAATTTTTTAGTAGTTAAACAAAGCATAGGAGATATTTTTGTTTTCCGCTCTGTTAAGCTTCTTCGAGAATTGATACAATACCAACTTGGAAAGTACAAGAATTAACTTGCCTAATTTCTGTGAAAAATAGTTGTTTGATTATTATTTAAAAAATTTCAAATCGTGGTTTGATTGTCTATTAAGAATAACGCAATTCAAGGATTAGTCCCTCTTTGTGTTGAATTATACTTTTTTAATTGCTAGTGTTATTGTCTATTAATTATAACACAATTCAAGGATTAGTTCTTCTTTTTGTTGACGTATACTTTTTTAATTGCTAGTGTTAACGTAGAAGTATATATACTTCTAGAATTTATTTTCTAACTTGCCATTTATATTAAATATTCTAGTAGAATTTAGTAAGAGTATATATGTCAAAAAAATTGAAAAAAATTCGAGTGAACTATATGAACACAACAATAATGTAACACATTATTTATTTCACCTCTATTACTTAAAAAATACCATGTATTTTTTTTTGGGAGAAGTTGCTTTATATTATAGTGCTAATGTCAATTTATCCATGTTGGTATAAATTAGAGAAGGTTTTGAAGATGACAAAAAGGCCATAATGATTTTGAAGATCAAAAGGTTAAGTCATCAACTAAGAACAGCTTAATGAAACCTATCTCAAGGTTTTGAAGCGAAGTAACCGAATCAGTCGAGTGAGATATCAGATTGGTTATCATCAGCCGAGTCAAGATAGAAGTTTTCATTCTTGAATAAGCCGAGTAACCATCAGCAGAGTGATCATCAGAAGAGTGATCATCAGCCGAGCGTTCCTGTTGGATAAGGATGAAGATGAAGAGTACTGAAGACAATAAGTAAAGGGAGGTTTTGATGATTTTCAAAACTTAAAATCCGCTAAGTAAAAATTAACTTAGCTGATATCCCTTAGAAGAATTTTTGACTAAGTTAAGAAAACATCAGAAGAGTCAAAATTCAAGGTCCAGAAGACTACTGATCTGCTGAAAGAAAGAAATCAGACTGATGAAGATCAGCCGAACCAAATCAGATTTGTTCAAGTTTGGGATCAGCTTCGTTCATCATCAGACTTGCACTTTCGATCAGCCAAGTGGAAAGGATCAATAAGTCTGCCCAACGGTAATAAATGCCCTTGGAAGTAATAAATGCTGAAGTACAAGGTTATTAAAGACAAATGATTGAAGAAAGACCTCGTATCAGCTTGGTGCATTTAATGATGCCTGCATAAAAGTACTGTAGACAGTACATACAATATGCAGAGAGCCGTTCGCGGAAATTAAGGACCAGTACCCGAGGATTTTGAATTCTGTCTCACTTCAACGGACATTTTTCAAACCTACGAGTATAAATAGCCGAAAGAGACAAAGAGAAAAGAACAACACAATCTCTGAGAAGAAATCCGAAGCAAAATCTCTTAAGTCTCAAGAACAGCTCACTCATCAGCTCTGTCATTTGTTGACTGAAGCCGAAGTTGAAGATCAAAGAAAAACACATTTTTCTGAGTGAAAAACTGTTAGAGTGTTGTGAGAAGTAGATATCCATCTTTGTGAGAAGTAGATATCCATCTTCTTATGTTTGGCATGATAGATTAGGACATTTAAATTTTGGTTCTGTTAAACGGATGATGAATTTAAATCTAATCCCCTAACATGAAATAAACCATAAAGACAAATGTCACATTTGTGTTGAAGCAAAACAAGAAAGAATGCCATACCAATTGGTTCAAAGGCAATCTGAAATACTTGATTTGGTTCATACGGACATTTGTAAATTCAATGGAATTTTAACTAAAGATAATAAGAAATATTTTATTACTTTTATAGATGATTGCAGTAGATACGGTTATGTTTATTTGTTAGAACATAAATTTGAAGCACTTGAAAAATTCGTAACGTTTAAAAATGAAGCTGAAACTCAAACTGGTAAGAAACTCAAACGATTAAGATCAGATAGAGGTTGAGAATATGAGTCTAATTTGTTTGAAGAATTGATAGAAATAGTGTCCTGCAAGCCAGCTGTATGGCGAGCATATATTGTAATAAATAAGGAACTATTCAATTTTGATTAATAAATGCACTTTATTAAATGATCAACTTTATCTTATGTAATAATTATCTGCGCATAAGGATAAAAGTCCTTAGATCACAGGGCTATGGGACAACCCGTGGACAGATCTCCAAGGCCGTGATCTAGAAAATATTCAAGAGTCGTAGAATCCAATCGAGATGGGACATCGTTGGATTCGGTTAGACTCTCACTAATGTGTATACTCCGATGAACAGGAGGACGCTGGGGTCCACGAGCGTGACTGGGATAGTCGATACACATAAGTGGGTGACTTGCTGGGATGACAAGCGCACTGAATACCCCAATTAGGAAATAACTCACCATAGAAGCGGTAGTCGCATATCGGGGTTGAAGTTATTCCTATTTGCAATAGTATACGAGGAACGATCCCTAACTACTTGAGGTGATAGGGTTTATCTGATACGAGAACGTCTATGCTTTGATATGAGTTCCGACTGACTGGGATATCCAGAAAGTCTCTGTGGACTCATATTGGGCATAGAGGAACTCGTATGCAGATTCATATCATCAACAAAGGATCTGTTGACCCGACTTGATAGGTTGGAAAATTCTCCTATGGATTTCTGTGAGAAATTAATTTTGGTAAAATCCTTGGCCAAGGTATCTGACGACTTTATGTAAGTAGCTCATAAAGATTAAGTCAAAGAGAATTTATTTCAAGACCAGAATACATAAGGTCAAGACAATATAAAAGGGAGACCGATGAAAGACCATACCCTTAAGTCTCGACTGAGAGATTGATCGATGGAGAGATTATGTCGTATATGGAAATTGTAAATGATAAAAGGTTCACTGAATTAATTCACCAGTGATTGGGCTCCATGGGCTTGTGGCTGGACATCGACCGTGGAGTGTGGGAGAATTCCCAAATTAGCAGGGGTGCTAATTTTGGAATGATCAATTGACAGAGTGTTCGATTGATTTAGAGTAAATCTTACTCGAATAATTAAATAATATTTAATTATAACCCACGGCCAATTATGTGGTGAACCTACGGGGGCATACACAATACACATGAAGCGAAAACGAGGAAAAAGGACAACCGAGTCAACTGGGTCGACTGGGTCAAAATCGACTGGGTCGATTATATGGATGGGTCGACTGGGTCGACCCATGTGGAACTAAAATGAATCCAATTGGAGTTGGATCAAGATTATGAATTAAATTGAAATTTAATTTATGAGTAAATTAATTAAGATGGATTTAATTGATTGATGGAATAATTAATTAGACTTGGAGTCTAAATTAATTAATTGGGCTATTTAATTGGCAAATTAAATAAAGTGTTGAAAGATTAATTAAAGTGGGCCATGAATTAATTAGAAGACTTAGTCTTCTAATTAGAGAGGGTCATGTCCCATGTAGGAGAGATAGTATCCTAATTCTAGAAGGATTAGGTTAAGGAGATATCTATAAATAAGAGACTAGGTCTCATATCTCATATATAACTCTACAAGCAAAAATTGAGCAAGAGCAAAAATTCTCTTCCCTCTCCCAGTGCAATCGGCCGAACCCTTCTTCCCTTTGGAAGAAATTTTTCATTTTCGATTTTAGTTCCCAAGTCGTTCTTAAATCCTAGATATTAATATACCCTATGTTCTAGTCGATTAGGTTATATTATTTTCGTGATTTAGGACCTCAGGCGCTACCACTTGCCCCAAAACCAATTGGTATTAGGGAATGCGCATACCCTTTCCTTATAGTGCATTCACGCAAGCGCCCACGATATTCGATTGTGGCTCCACCCGCACACTTAGTTTGGGTCTCCATCCGCACACTCAGTTTGGATGCCACAGGACAATTGTTGTCACCCGCACACTTAGTTTAGGTGCCCAACACGTGATATTGTGGTGTATCAACTCGTTGAGGCGCAACACGTGGGGCGCTGCTTGCAGGCTTTTGGGTGGACTTGTCCGAGGGAGAAAAACATGACTTTGCCGAGCCACTTGGATTTGCAGGGAGACAGGTATAATTTGGATCTAATTATTCTTGTCGTTATTATATTTATATATATACACCTAGAGATTATCCTGGCAAGATTCTGTAAGAGGTCCTATAAAATTTTAATTTCCGCTGTGCCTAGGGCTGTTTATCTTACCGAATCCCAACAGTGGTATCAGAGCCAACTCTAGGCTTTGTATATATATGAATTTGCAAATTCTGTGTTTTTAAATCATACGTTTGATTTATATGTGGCTAGTTCTTTAACTTTGCATGTTTTATGACGTTTGTTATTTAACTTGGAGTTAATGGATAATTTTAGATTCGAAAATTTTATCATATTGACGTTATTTTATCTAAGATGGGAATCAGAAGTATGAAAAGTTGGCTTTAGTACAAGTGGGAGATTGATAGAATAGTGTCCTGCAAGCCAACTGTTTTGGCTGCATTTAATTGAAAGGACCATTCGATTGGATTAATAAATGCATTTATATATATGGTCAACTTTATCTTATGTAATAATTATCTACGCATAAGGATAGAAGTCCTTAGATCACAGGGCTATGGGACAACCCGTGGACTGATCTCCAAGGCCGTGATCTAGAATATATTCAAGAGTCGTAGAATCCAATAGAGATAGGACATCATTGGATTCGGTTAGACTCTCACTATTGTGTATACTCCGATGAACTGGAGAACGCTGGGGTCCACGAGCGTGACTGGGATAGTCGATACACATAAGTGGGTGGCTTGCTGGGATGGTAAGCGCACTGAATACCCCAATTAGGAAATAACTCACCATGGAAGCGGTAGTCGCATATCGGGGTTGAAGTTATTCCAATTACAATAGTATACGAGGAACGATCCCTAAATACTTGAGGTAATAGGGTTTATCTGGTGCGAGAACGTCTATACTTTGATGTGAGTTTCCGACTGACTGGAGATTACCAGAAGGTCTCTGTGGACTCATGTTGGGTATAGAGGAACTCGTATACAGGTTCATATCATCAACAAAGGATCCATTGACCCGACTTGATAGGTTGGGAAATTCTCCTATGGATTTCTGTGAGAAATTAATTCTGGTAAAATCCTCGGCCGAGGTATCTGACGGCTTTATGTAAGTAGCTCATAAAGGTTAAAGTCAAAGAGAATTATTTCAAGACCAAAATGCATAAGGTCAAGACAAAAGAAAAGGGAAACCGATGAAAGACCATACCCTTAAGTCTCGACTGGGAGATTGATCGATGGAGAGATTATGTCGTATATGGAAATTGTAAATGATAAAAGGTTCACTGAATTAATTCACCAGTGATTGGGCTCCATGGGCTTGTGGCTGGACATCGACCGTGGAGTGTGGGAGAATTCCCAAATTGGCAGGGGTGCTAATTTTGGAATGATTAATCGACAGAGTGTTCGATTGATTTAGAGTAAGTCTTACTCGAATAATTAAATAATATTTAATTATAACCCACGGCCAATTATGTGGTGAACCTATGGGGGCATACACAATACACATGAAGCGAAAGAGAGGAAATAAGAACGACCGAGTCGACTGGGTCGACTGGGTGAATAATCGACTGGGTCGATTATTATGAGTGGGTCGACTGGGTCGACCCAATTGGAACAAATTGGGATCCAATTGGAATTGGATCAGGATCATAAATTAAATTGGAATTTAATTTATGGATTAATTAATTAAGTTGGATTTAATTAATTAGAAGGGATTTTAATTAAATGGACTTAGAGTCTGATTTAATTAAATGGGAGATTAAGTTAATTAATTGGGAGATTAAATAAAGCCTGGTCAAATTAATTAACTGGGCCATGAATTAATTAGAAGACTTGGTCTTCTAATTAAAGAGGGCCATGGACCATGTAGGAGAGAAGAGCCCTAGTCCTAATAGGACTAGGTTAGGGAGATAACTATAAGTAGCCTTCTTGTAGTTATTTTTCACACAACTCAACATGCAAAATTGCGCAAGAGCAAAAATTCTCTCTCCCTCTCCCAAGCTATAATCGACCGAACCCTGTCTTCCACTTGGAAGAATTTTCGTTTTCGATTCTTGTTCCAAAATCGTTCCTATATCCTAGATCATAATATATCTTGTGTTCTAGCTGATCAAGATTTATTATTTTCGTGTAATTGTGGTGTATCAACCCGTAGAGGCGCAACACGTGGGGCGCTCCTGAGAAGCTTGGATCGATTTCTGCTGGAGAAGAATTCAGAGCTCGTTTTGCTAGCCGAGGATTTGCAAGGAGATAGGTATAACGTGCAAACTTATACTATCGTTTTTATTTATATTCATATATATACAACTAGAGAATATCCTGGCAAGATTCCGTAAGAGGTCCTAAAATTTTATATTCCGCTGTGCCTAGGGCTGTTTATCTTACCGAATCCCAACAGTGGGAGATATTGGTGAAACTAGGGCTCCGACTATGGTAAACATGGTTGTGGGAGATACTGGTGAACCTAAATCTCCAGAAAATGTTGTTGATGGGTATGTTTCCTTGAAACCTGAAATTCTTACTATTTATCAACCATTTGATTGGATAATAGACACTGGGGCAAATGTGCATGTATGTGCTGATAAATTGCTATTTGTCTCTTATCAGCCTGTTGATGGAAAATCCGTGCCGATGGGAAATTCAAGTGTTGCAAAAGTGTTAGGGATAGGACGCGTGGACTTGAAGTTTCCTTCAGGGTGCATACCATCACTACAAAGGGTGCATCATGTTTCAACGATCAGGAGAAATATAATAAGTGGTTCTGTAATAGTTAGGGAGGGGGTTACGAAATGAACTTTAAGTCCAATAAAGCATAATTCTGTGTTGGTAAATGTTATTTAGATGATGGTTTATTTAAATTAAGAGTTGAAAATGTTGATTCTAATAAATTTTTTGAATTTCCTGTTGTGAATGCAATTGAATCTTCTAATGTTTGGCATGATAGATTAGGACATTTAAATTTTGGTTCTATTAAACGGATGATGAGTTTAAATCTAATCCCCAAACATGAAATGAACCATAAAGACAAATGTCACATTTGTGTTGAAGCAAAACAAGTAAGAAAGCCATACCAATCGGTTGAAAGGCATTCTGAAATACTTGATTTGGTTCTACGGACATTTGTAAATTCAATGGAATTTTAACTAAAGATAATAAGAAATATTTTATTACTTTTATAGATGATTGCAGTAGATACTATTATGTTCATTTGTTAGAATACAAATCCGAAGCACTTGAAAAATGGCAAAAATTCAATTTTGGTACCATAGAATAGGCTCAAGTCCATTTTTCATACCAAAATATCAAAAATCATACTGCCGTTAGTTTTTTAACTGAAGTTTAGTTTCTCCGTTAAGTAAAAAAAAGGTGAGAAATGCAACTATTAAAAATTAGGCAGGGGTTTTTTGCAATTATAGTCATCTTCTTCATCCTCTCATAAGACCGCCGGCTCCGGTGGCTTTTGGTCGAAATTGGTTGAGGGTTTTTGTTCCCCTTGTCGTGGAGAACTCGTACATATAAAGATCTTTTCAATCCGTTGAGTAACCTAGTCGAATTTTAAGTTCTAATTTTCGATTTCTAGGTCAAAATTTCCGAAATTTCAGATCGCGATTTCTTCTTCGATTCTTAACCAAACTTCGTGATTCTTGTTGCAATAGTTTCCCCTGACCGTGGGCATCAATTTCCATAAGTTTATTGTATCAGCCGTAGACGGTTGAGCTCCGCCCATGTGGCTGCGCATTTTCGGCCTAAACCCTAACTTTCGCGAAAAAACACTCCTCCCGTGCTCCACCGTCGACGGCCGTTGCAATTACCTTATGGCAAATGTTACCCATGACAAGAGGAACAAAAACCCTTAATCAATTTCGACAAATGGCCACCGGAATCCGGCGATTAAAGACCATGAGGAAGAAGGCAGTTATTGCAAAAACACCCTGCCCAATTTTAGACAATTGCATTTCCCCCCTATTTTGTTTTGACAGGTGACACGTGGCAGTTCCGTTAAGTAAACTAACGGAAGTATGATTTTTGAAACGTCTATATATTCTACGGTATGATTTTCAATCAATTGGTATGAAAAATGGACTTGGGCCTATTCTATGGTATGAAAATTGAATTTTTGCCCTTGAAAAATTCATAACGTTTAAAAATGAAGCTGAAACTCAAATTGGTAAGAAACTTAAATCTGAGTCTAATTTGTTTGAAGAATATTGCCGAAATTTTTGCATTATTCGCGAAAAGACTCCTCAATTTTCCCCTTCGTCAAATGAGATAGCAGAACGAAAGAATATAATTTTTAAAGATATGATTAATAGTTTACTTTTGAATTCTGGATTGCCTAAATATATGTGGGGAGAAGCTTGGAATACGACTTGCCATATTCTGAATAGAGTTACTCTAAAACATAATGAAAGCATTCCGTTTGAATTCTGGAAAGGCAAAAAACCTAGTTTAAAATACTTTCGTGTGTGGGGCTGTCTTGCAAAAGTTCTAGCTCCAGAACACAAAAGAAAAAAACTTGGTCCAAAGACCGTTGATGCAATCTTTTTAGGTTATGTGGAAACACGCTATGCTCTCAGGTTTAGGGTTATTAAATCAGAAATTCCAGGCATAGAGGTTAATACAATAGTTGAATATCGTGATGCTACGTTCTTTAAGGACGTATTTCCCATGAAAACGGGAATGCCTATTAACAATTCTCTAGATTCAGCTCTTACATCTTCATCAATTCCTGAACATGTCGAAAAGATGACAAATGTGGGGGTTAATCCAAGTAGTTCTGATTCAGTACCGATTAAATCAGATGAACCTAGACGGAGTAAGAGAGCTAGAATTGCCAAGGATTTTCGAAGTGATTTTATCACTTACAACATCGAGTGTGATCCTGTAACCTTCAAAGATTCAATGAGTTCGAAAGAAGCAAAGCATTGGAAGGTAGCCTTCAAAAGTGAGATGGACTCGATTTCTCTAACGGGACATGGGAACTAGTTGAGCTCTCTCCGGGGTGTAATACGATTGGATGTAAATTGATTTTTAAAATGAAATTTAAATCTGATGGAACCATAGATAAGTTTAAAGTCGGGTTAGTTGCCAAATGGTTTAGGCAAAAAGAGGGAATAGATTTTTTCGATACATATTCCCCTGTTGCTCGTTTGACTACAATTCGGGTGCTAATAGCACTGGCTTCTATATATGATTTCCCGATTTACCAGATGGATGTTAAAACAGGATTCCTGTATGGTGATCTATAGGAGGAAATCTATATGGATCAGCCAGAGGGATTTGTAGCTTCTGGAAATGAGCGAAAAGTTTGTAAGCTTGTTAAATCACTATATGGTTTGAAACAAGCTCCTAAACAATGGCATGAAAAGTTTGATAAAACTATTTTATCTTTTAGCTTAGTTGTAAACGATAATGATAAGTGCATCTACTGTAAAGTTAAAGGCGATAAATGTATTGTCTTATGACTGTATGTTGATGATATTCTATTGACTGGATCTAATATTGAGATAATAAATGAAACCAAGTCATTCTTAAAGAGTAAGTTTGAAATGAAGGATATGAGTGTGGCAAATGTTATTCTTGGATTCTATTGGCTACGATTACTTCATCACTTTCACCAACGACTATAGTCGTTATGGATATGTGTTCTTGTTGAAATACAAGCCTGAAGCCTTTGAGCGATTCAAAGAATTCAAGATGGAAGTAGAGAATCAACTTGGTCAAACGATAAAGGCTCTTCGTTCTGATCGATGTGGAGAATTTCTTAGTAACGAATTTCTAATTTATCTTGTAGAGCATGAAATACTGTCGCAGTGGATTCCTTCTGCTACACCCCAACTAAATGGAGTAGAAGAGAGAAGGAATCGAACCTTGATGGACATGGTTCGATCCATGATGAGTGCCACTGAACTTCCTCTTTCATTTATCACTAATATATCGCTAAAGAGGTTTCACTAATCATCAATAGTGACAAATTTGTTATGATGATATTCAAATTATAAAATTTGAATTTACAATTTCAATTCAAATTTGTACGGATTTGAATTTAAGTAGTATGAAATTTTAATTTTGTCCCAGAATAATTTATTGTTTTGCAGGAAAACACAAAAAAATTTGTACTTTTTCAGGAAAGTACAATTTTTTTGGTACAATTGAAACTAGCAATTTGTATTTGGCCATCCAAACCTATAAATTTTAACAACTCCTAAATTATACATGTTCTCTTAGAGAGCACTTTTTGTCATAATTTTAATAAAACTCTTAAAATTTAAGTTTTAAACTTGCACTTGGAGATGGCCTGAGGCAACAGAGGACCAAACAAAATAAGATATTTTAAGCGAAGCAATCCAAGAAAACATGTAATGAATCATAACTACAGTAACACAAGCTCTCCACAAGGACGGGAAAGAGGAAAAAATATTAATTGTAGTGGTTGATCCCATGATAAGCTTTAGTTAGGTGTTGTGTTGAGTGAATAGCAAATTAACTCCTTGTGTTATTCTAAATAGGTAATTTAACTTCTTGTGATAAATAAAAGGGCGAAATACCTTTATGTTATATTCTAAATAGGCAATTTCACTCCAGTGTTAAGAAAAATGACAAAATACGTCCTTGTGTTTTTATAAAAGAAGTACATTGTTTTCCTCTAAATTGCTTATTAATTCATATTACGGGGAGTTAAATTGCTCATTATTTTTTTTCACAGGGAGGTATATTGCCTATTTTTATATCACGAGGAGGTAAATTGCTCATTATTTCATTTTACGGGGAGTTAAATTGCCTATTTTTATTTCACATGGTGATAAAGAGTTAATATTAAAATAAAGCCTGTTGCAAATTGCAATCATATATACTTTTTAAACCAATAAAATCACAAGTCAGATATTATGTTGCAAATTGCAATGAATGTCTCCGAGTATTTAAAACCAATATAAAGATATTCAAATTACTCTTTTTCATTATAGAGGTGCAAATGAACGCATCAGTGATGAAAGATTTATTTTTTTTTAAAATTTTTTTTTAACACGGAACGATATTTGATATTGGTTTAAATGTTAAACGAATCAGTAGTTCGAATGAGTTTTTATCAAATACTTAGATATCTTGCAATTTATATATTCAACCCCAACTTTAATAGAATTTCAAAAGTCGTCCGGCAATCAACATATGTTGTTCTAGTTTGGTTTATTATGTTTAGTGAACCGAATTCATGCAACTTTGCCTAATAGAACAATCAACAATCGAATTGAACAGGGGATAAGTGTTATAATTAATACTTTAAAGTATTAATAACTAATAACATTTTTCATTGTTACTAAATGCAATATTTGTTGTAGTCTTTAGGGGAGTAACTGAGGTCACCCCTATACTTTAATGGGGAAAAGTGTATTTCACCCTAATTTATTTTAACTTCTATTCCTCTTAAGAAACAATATCACAAACTTTTTTTTCGAAAAAATAAATAAAAAATCAGCCATATCACTAACTCGATCGCCAAGAAAACGCGTTCATGTAATGTATCCAATTGAAGTGAATAGCAAATTAACTCATCGTGTTATTCTAAAAATGTAATTTAATTTCCTCTGATAAATAAAAATGTAAAATATCTCCCTATGATATCTTAAATAGGCAATTTAACTCATTGTGATACCTCCCTGTCTTTTTATAAAAGAAGCACATATATTGTATCCCTCAAATTGTTCACTAATCCATATCACATCGAGATAAATTGTCTATTTTTATATCACAAAGAATAAATTGCTCATTATTTTATTTTACATGGAGTAAAATTACCTATTTTAATTTCACTATAAAGACATATCAGATGCAACTAACTTAAATAAATTAGTTCATAAAGGCGAAAATACCAAAAAAAAAAAAAAAAAAAAAAGTTGTGTCCAGTATCACTAAATTATTTCATTTCCCCAAAAATGGCAGAAGGATATAATCATAAATTTTGTTATGAAACCATGTGCCCACTTGTTATGTGTTATGTTGCAAATTGCAATCATACTTTTCAAACCAATAAAATCATAAGTTAGGTGTTATCTTGAAAGGGATGCTCTAGGGTGACTCTCACCCGTAGAGAGTCACCTAACTTGTTTGATAAATTTTTGGACATGTGTCCTCGTACGACACCATCCCTTTTCCATGTACAAACCCTCTCAAAATCGAAATTACTACATTACCCCTTATATAAATTACAATCTCCCTTGCAATTAACTACTAAAATTTAATTGGTAAGATATAAAAATAATTTAAATACTTACTCTGTTAAATATTTTTTCTATACTAATATTTATAAATCTTAAAATAACGTTTTATGAAAATATTTACAGAAATATTTTTTATATAAATTGTGAAATTAAATAAACTCTTTTAAAAATGAAACGTTATTACCTAATTGAATAATTAAGTTTGTGTATTCAATAAATAAAATTCAATATTTTAAATTAATGAAAAACTGGAAAAATAAAATAAAATACCCAAAACCCCACCTTCTCCTATGAAAATATTTACAGAAATAATTTTTATATAAATTGTGAAATTAAATAAAATCTTTTAAAAATGAAACGTTTTTTTTTTTTTTTTGAGAAATTTAAAAATGAAACGTTATTACCTAATTGAATAATTAAGTTTGTGTATTCAATAAATAAAATTCAATATTTTAAATTAATGAAAAACTGGAAAAATAAAATAAAATACCCAAAACCCCACCTTCTCCTATGAAAATATTTACAGAAATATTTTTTATATAAATTGTGAAATTAAATAAAATCTTTTAAAAATGAAAAGTTTTTTTTTTTTTTGAGAAATTTAAAAATGAAACGTTATTACCTAATTGAATAATTAAGTTTGTGTATTCAATAAATAAAATTCAATATTTTAAATTAATGAAAAACTGGAAAAATAAAATAAAATACCCAAAACCCCACCTTCTCCTATGAAAATATTTACAGAAATATTTTTTATATAAATTGTGAAATTAAATAAAATCTTTTAAAAATGAAACGTTTTTTTTTTTTTTGAGAAATTTAAAAATGAAACGTTATTACCTAATTGAATAATTAAGTTTGTGTATTCAATAAATAAAATTCAATATTTTAAATTAATGAAAAGCTGGAAAAATAAAATAAAATACCCAAAACCCCACCTTCTCCTATGAAAATATTTACAGAAATATTTTTTATATAAATTGTGAAATTAAATAAAATCTTTTAAAAATGAAACTTTTTTTTTTTTTGAGAAATTTAAAAATGAAACGTTATTACCTAATTGAATAATTAAGTTTGTGTATTCAATAAATAAAATTCAATATTTTAAATTAATGAAAAACTGGAAAAATAAAATAAAATACCCAAAACCCTACCTTCTCCTATGAAAATATTTACAGAAATATTTTTTATATAAATTGTGAAATTAAATAAAATCTTTTAAAAATGAAACGTTATTACCTAATTGAATAATTAAGTTTGTGTATTCAATAAATAAAATTCAGTATTTTAAATTAATGAAAAACTGAAAAAATAAAATAAAATACCCAAAACCCCACCTTCTCCCCCATCCCCCACCAACCACCGTCATCACCGACCCAGGCCGAATAACATATCCAGAATTAAAGATGTTTTGATTAGGTGGGTGTGTAGCGATCTACCCAGCTTCAGGTTCTTGGTTTTGAGATTTCATAAGATAGCATGAGATTTCAATAGCTTGAAGCGTTCCGGCGACCTGGGAAGTGGGGGAGTGGCGGGCTTTGGTAATGGGTGGATGTGGGGGAAAGCAGAACTTGTTTTTTTTTTGTGAGGTTGTGTCCAGAACGGTCGCCGCCACCGATCTGGTGCGGAGGAGCTAAGGGTGGTGGTGGTTAGGGTTAGGTTCATCAATGACGTTGGAGAGAAGAGAGAGGAGAATAGAAAATTAAATGAGAGGGGCAAAATCGAAAGAATAAAGAAGTGTAAGGGGTATTTTTGTCAGATCAGTGTGTACATTCTTTTTGGCTAGGTGCATACGCATGTACACGCCGTACACTGTTTTTAGGCGAAAAAATGGTGACTCTTGAATGTGAAAGAGTCACCATAAATTGTCCCATCTTGAAATTGCAATCATACTTTTTAAACCAATAAAATAATAAGTTTCAATTTCAAAAGTTCTCTTCTCACCTTTTTTCTTCCTTTGTCTCGTCTCCTTTGTGTTCTTTTGCAGGGTCTCGGCTGTTGGTTTCTTGATTATCTACGAACTCGACTACGTACCTCTTATAGCGTCTTCTATACATGGAGAGCTCGGATTTCGACCTCGGTTCTAAGCTGAATATTACTGAAGTTGAAGAAGGGTTCGTGATTTCGGGTGAAGAATGGGATATTAATAACTCCTCGACGGATCTGTTGTTGGTTGGAAAAATATTGGGTATCCGCTCGGTTAATCTCGATTCTTTGAAAACTATTCTCACTAAAGCATGGAGTCCAGGGAAGGGTTTAGAGATTAAACAGATCAGTAATGGTAGACTTATCTTTTCCTTTTACCACAAAATTGATTGGAAAAGAGCATTTTATGGGGGACCTTGGTCTTTTGAAAAGAAACTCATTGTTTTAAACTCCGTCCAACCGGAAGAAAATCCTGCTGAAACGAATCTCGATTGGTGTGATTTTTATGTGCACATTAAGGGACTTCCGTTGAATAAATCTAACAAAGCAATGGTTGATATGATCGGCAATAGATTGGGAAAATTCCAAGGCCTTCAAGCTGATCCCAAGACTCCGTTGATTGGAGAAAGTGTTCGAATTCGTGTCGGAATTAATATCTCTAAACCGATTCCTAGATTCATGAGAATCAAAAGTGAGAGAGGGGACATACTAGTTGTCACATTTAGTTATGAAAGATTACCCAACTTTTGTTATCACTGCGGACTGTTGGACCATATGTCTTTGACATGCGATAAAAGGTATGACAAAGATTCGGAAATATCACCGGAAAATCTCCCCTATGAAAAATGGCTTAGAGAAACAACCACTGGAAATCAGACGGCTCCCCCGAGTTGGCAATCAGTTTCAGGTATTCATGTAGATAACAGGGGAAAAAGTTCTTCTTTTTCGGATCCTAAGAAGAGCAGAGGGGTGAATATTTTTTCTCCGGTCACTAATTCCGTTTTGCCGGCGGCGAAGGCAGTTACTACTGAAAATCATGGGTCCGAGAAATCAGGAAAGGAGAATCAATTAGGCCCTAATTTTGCGGTAACAAATCTCGAAAAATCTGTTATGGAGAGTAAACAGGCGTTTAGATCGGTTATTAAGGAAACGAGAAATCCCGTGGATTCAGCTACCGAGTTTATCCCCCAAGATGAAGCTAATTTGGATGTGAATAAGTCAAAGCCGATTACATTCTCTGATAACAAAGGAAAAGGTAAGCTGAATATTAAATTGGATAATTCTAATTCTATCTCTAATAACTTGACCCAACCTAACCATTCCCTACCTAATAATCACATTACCCCAACTACCCTTGAGCCCAAACTCAACTTAATCAGTAGTGGCCCATTAACTATCCCTGGACAAAGCCCTTTAACCCCCACCAGTGTTCTTATTGCAAAACTCACCAACCATTCTACCAAGTCTACTGAACCCCGTCCACTTAACATCACCAAAGTTGGGCCCCCCTTGCAAAGTAATTCTGATCACAATTGCAAACCCATGGTACTTGATCCTCCTAAGAATCCTCTTTTGACCCCAATTAATATGTCGATTAATAAAACTAACCCAGCTACATCACTCAATCCTGAACCAACCATCACTAACGTCAACACCAAAATCCATCTCTCTGAAAAAACTAAAATTACCCAAAACATCAATTCTGCTCAAACACCGAAATCAATCCCTGCTCCGTCACCTCGTCTCCCACTCCACCCATCTCCCAATTTGAACTCGTCAATTGCAGCTATCAACCCCTCATCTAATAATCTCTTCTTGGTTCCTATCAAAGTCGAAGCCTCCGAATCAGGTAAGAGATCTGCCACAACTTCTAACATACCCAGAAAAATCATCAGCAAAGAAAATAAAAATCCTATCTCCAACCATAATACCCTTAAACCCCGAACTAATTCTAGCAAATCCTCCTCCATGATCATCGATACCCCTCTAGTTAAAATTAGTGGAAAAAGAAAAACTATGGATTCACCTGCGGATACAGACAAATTGAGTGAATTGGATGACGATTGTGAAATTGTTAGTGTGGATGTCCTGGTCAACAGACCCTCAAAGAAGGCTCAAATTTTGAACTCAAAGGCGGAGGTTGCTGGGCAGCCCCGCCTATCATCATGAATTGCTTAGCATGGAACTGCCAGGGTTTACGGGGTTCCTCGGCAGTTCACTATCTCGAACACCACATTCGGGTACAAAACCCCCACATTGTCTTCCTATCTGAAACTAGAGCAAAGGTTAGGAAGATTGATCTGTTGAAATCTAAATTTGACATGTTTGGTGTTTGTGTTGATTCAAGAGGGAAATCTGGAGGTTTAGCTTTACTGTGGAATAAGGACCTTCAAGTTGATTTACAAAGTCTTTCTCCCAATCATATTGATGTTCATATTGCGGAAGCCAATAATCCTACAGGTTGGCGTTTCACCGGTTTTTATGGGGAACCGGATACTTCTCGTAGACAGAAAACTTGGGACTTACTTCTTCGTCTTGCTAGTCATAGCTCGAAGCCATGGGTTTGTATGGGAGATTTTAATGCTCACATTTGTCACTCGGAAAAAGCGGGAGGAAATCGTACACCGGGTTATCAATTGAGAGATTTTAGAGTAGCATTACATGACTCAGGTCTTACTGATCTGGGCTTTTCAGGCTTCCCATATACCTGGTCGAATGGGTGGGAACCCCCACGTACAGTCAGCGTCAGAATTGATAGAGCGTGCGTATCGGATTCATGGAAAAATAAATTTCCAAACAGCAATGTTAGACATCTCAGCTTCGGTGGGTCTGATCATTGTCCTATCATTCTTCATGCTCGAGATCGAGAATTAGAGCAGACGAGACAAAGGAAGGGAAGTTTTAAGTTTGAATCAATGTGGCTGGACGACGTGGAATGTCCCAAAGTGGTTAGGGATCGTTGGGTTGGGGATGGGCCGTATGAGGGGGGTAATGTGAGGGAAAAGCTTGAGTCCTGTAGGGATGGACTAGTAGCATGGAGCAGTTTATCTTTCAGGGGGGTTAGCAAGAAAGTAGCAAAGATCCGGAAGAATATTCACTCACTAAAGACAGGGGCAGTTTCCACTACTTCGAAAGAAGCGATAAAAGGTCTTTACTTAGAATTGGAAGAACTTCTGGGAGTAGAGGAAAAGATGTGGCAACAAAGAGCAAAAGCTCATTGGATGCGAGAGGGTGATCGAAATACCCGATATTTTCATAGTCGTGCTACTGGGAGAAGGAAGAAAAATCAGATTTTGGGCATTCGAAGGGAGGATGGTAGTTGGTGCGAACGTGAGAATGACATTGAAAAAGTGGTTGTTGATTACTTTAGTAATATTTTTACTTCCAACCGTCCGTCCTCTGATGAGATCACTCTTGTATTGAGCGCTATGGGATCGAAGGTGAGTTCCGAAGATAATCAATATCTCCTTCAGCCGTACACTGCAGAAGAGGTATATCGAGCACTTTTATCTATGTATCCCCTTAAATCCCCTGGACCCGATGGGTTCCCCCCTTTATTTTTTCAAAAGTTCTGGCCTTTAGTTGGTAAAGATGTCACAAAGTGGGTTTTGAGTTTTTTGAATGATGGTGTTTTTGATGAGTCTTATAATCTTACTAATATTGTCCTGATTCCCAAATGCCAAGACCCTGAGTATATGACCCAATTCCGTCCCATTAGTCTTTGCAACGTTGTTTACAAAATTGCTTCTAAAACCATAGCCAATCGTTTGAAACCCATTATGAACTCCGTTATCTCTGACTACCAATCAGCCTTCGTCCCTGGGAGACAAATCACTGATAACGTACTCGTAGCTTTCGAAACCACCCATTATATGAAAAAGCTTACTAAGAATAGGGTGGGCCAGATGGCCATTAAGTTGGACCTTAGCAAAGCGTATGATAGAGTTGAGTGGGAGTTTTTAAGGGCAGTAATGATCCGGTTAGGTTTTGATTCACATTTTGTTGAGCTTGTTATGACTTGTGTTTCTTCTGTTACGTACTCGTTTGTCCTTAATGGGGTGAATTTTGGTTCTGTTAAGCCGGAAAGGGGTATCCGTCAAGGGGACCCCCTTTCCCCTTATCTCTTTCTCTTTTGCGCAGAAAGCTTGAGTTCTCTTATATGTCAGGAGGAAGAAAGGGGACATTTGGAAGGCATTGCTATATGTCGAGGAGCACCTAGAGTCTCTCACCTTCTTTTTGCGGACGACACTCTGATCCTGTGTCAAGCCACTGAAGAGGCCGCTATTTATGTGAATAATCTACTACTTGCATATGGCTTGGCTTCGGGTCAGAATATTAATTTTGAGAAATCTAGTGTTGTGTTTACTAGGAACACAGATGAAGACGTGATTGCTTCGATCCTACAATTCCTTCCTATTCGCAGAGAGCTCAAACATGAGAGGTATCTTGGCCTTCCCCTCTCAGTTGGGAAATCTAAACGAGACGTATTTGATTACATAAGAGAGCGGGTTTGGAATCGACTCCAGAATTTGAGATCCAGAACTTTGTCAAGGGCAGGTAAGGAAATTTTAATTAAGTCTGTAGTTCAAGCAATTCCATCTTATCTAATGGGTTGCTTTAAGCTACCGGGTTATTTAATTAAAGAGATTGAGTCTTTGATAGCTAGTTTCTGGTGGGATGATAATAATACGAAGAAAATACATTGGATCAAGTGGAATTCTCTATGTTCTAGTAAAAGGGATGGAGGAATGGGCTTCCGGGACTTGGAATCTTTTAATACCTCTCTTCTTGCAAAACAGGCTTGGCGTATCATGACGAACCCTAATAATCTACTTAGTCGCGTTCTAAAGGCTCGTTATTTTCCTAATACAGATCTTTTAGATGCTCCTTTAGGTTCAGCTCCCTCTTTAACGTGGCGCAGCATTTGGGAATCCAAGAGATTAATCGCCTCAGGTATTCGGTGGAGAGTGGGGAATGGTTGTGACATTCGCATTTGGGGCATGAATTGGCTTCCGAGAGCTCATTCTTTTAAAGTTATTACTCCTCCTCGAGTTCTCCCAGCTGATTCATTAGTTAGTGCTCTTATGGACCACTCAAGATGTAATTGGAATAGACAGTTAATTGAAGACTTGTTTATTAATGAGGATGCACAACTCATTCTTTCTATTCCACTAAGTAGAGGAAGTTGTCATGATCGCATTATTTGGCATTTTGATCGCTCGGGGTCCTTTACGGTAAAATCGGCTTATAATTTATGTCGCTACTTAAAGGAATCTGAGCTTGAAGCCACTTCTGGGAGTACTAGTTCGCGAATTAATTATAATTGGCTCAATATTTGGTCCTTAAAGGCACCCCCGAAGATCAAACAATTTATTTGGTCATGTTGCAAGAATACAATTCCTGTTTTAAAGGCCCTTTGTAATCGAAAAATTGTTAATGATGATGTTTGTTTTCGATGCGAAGGAGAAGGGGAATCCACTTTACATTGTATTGTTCGATGTACTTATGCTAGACAATGTTGGGCTCTTTCTGGTCTTGCTTTTTCAAATTATTACTGTGATTCTGCTGAATTCATTGATTGGTTTACACATATTTATTCTAAATTGGATGCAGCAGAACTCGGCTATGCTTCTACTTTAGCTTGGTGGATTTGGTTTAGTAGGAATAAGTTTCTATGGGAGAAAGTTGTCTTTGAACCGGCTGACGTTGTCTTATTTGCTCGTAAATTCTACGCTGGTTTTAAAGAGGCTTTCACTCCTCCTTCTATTTCCAACCCACTCAGACCCGTGCGTGCTAATTGGACACCCCCACCTCCGGGAGCTGTGAAAATAAATGTAGACGCAGCAGTTGTTGAAGGACAGGGAAGAATAGGAATTGGTTGTGTAGTTCGGGATCATGTTGGTTCTGTTCTGGATTGGAAATCTGAGATGCTCGACTCTTTTTTGGAACCTGTAGCAGCGGAAACCAAAGCAGTAGCCCGAGGACTTGAATTGGGAATTGAAAGAGGTTGGCAGAATATCATATTGGAATGTGACTGTATTTTGGCAGTGAATGGCATCTTGAATCACCATACTTTTAATCAATTTCATCCTTTGGGCCTCTTATTTGAAGACATCAAATATTTAGCTAGTAGTTTGGAAAATTTTATTTGCTCCCATGTGTTTAGGGAGAGTAATTCCGTAGCTCATGCTCTAGCTAAAGTAGCACTTAGTATTTCTCCTCCTACGGATGAGCTTCCGAGCTTTATCATCAATCTTGTAACTAATGACGTTATTCATTAATGATATCTCACCCTTTGGGTCTTCAAAAAAAGAAACAATATTACGAACTCTTTTTTCCAAAAAAAAAATAAAAAAATAAAAAAATAAAAAAAATTCAGCCATATCACTAGCTCAATCGTCAAGAAAATGCATTCATGTAATATGTCCAATAGTGCTTTGAAATAAATTAGCTCATAAAAAAAAATAAAAATAAATTATGTCCAGTATCACTAAATTATTTAATTTCCCAAAAATGGCAAGAGGATAGAATCGTGAATTTTGTTATGAAATCATGTGCCCACTTGCGACTATACTAGCTAGAAACCATATCTCTAAGAAGTAAGAAGGCCAATAATTTTGGGGTAAATGCAAAATACTCTCATGTATTATGTTAAATTTATAAAAAGCTATCATGTGAAATTTTAATTGTGTCAAACTTTCTCGTGATTTTAAAAATCTTGCAAAAAATACTCAATTTGTAAAATAAATAATTCATTTTGGATCGACATATTTCAAGAAATAATTTTGAACGTGTTTTACGTGAAGTTGTAGGGACCAACTTGAAGTATTTTAAAATTGATTTCTTTAAATATGTCGATCCAAATGACCTATTTTTTTACAAATTTGGTATTTTTTTGTAGGGTTTTTGAAAAGACGAAAAAATTTGACACAATAAAAATTTCACAGAGTAGTTTCTTATAGATTTAATATAAGACAAGGGAGTATATTGCATTCTCCCCAATAATTTTCCTTCCCTCCATGCTTCTATATAATATTGTGAATGCAATCTATTACAAACCCACAAATAAAAAATAATAAGGATTTCATTTTCCAAAAAATGGCATTGCTCAATGGCTTACAATCCTCCGATGAACTTCTTGAAGCCCAAGCTCATGTATGGAACCACATCTTCAATTTTGTAAACTCCATGTCTCTTAAATGTGCACTTCAACTAAACATATTAGATATCATTCACAAACACAACAAACCAATGACACTTTCCGAATTAATAAACGTCCTCCCCATCAACAAAGCAAAATCCAAGCACATCTATCGTTTGATGCGAATCCTAATCCATTCCAAGTTCTTCGTCAATACCAAAATCTCTGATAACGACGACGAAGAGGGCTATTGGCTCACACCATCCTCTCGTCTCCTCTTGAGAAACGGGCCATCGAGCATGGCACCGTTTGCCCTAGCCATGCTCGACCCGGTTTTAGTAGATCCATGGCACCATTTAGGTGAATGGTTTCAAGATGATAGTCCGATGGCGTTTGTAACAGCTCACGGGAGGATAATTTGGGCGAAAGCTTTCGAGGAGCCATGTGATTTACTTGATCGAAAAAACTCTCCAGTGTTATTTTTATTAGTAAAAAATCCTGTTTGAAATTTCTTTCGTAAACCAATAGGGAGATTATTGTTAATTTTTTTAATTTAACGGGTAATGTAGATTTTCAAAGTTAAGAGGGGAATTTTAGTCATTTTTTCAGGCGAATAAAGGAGATTTTGCATTTTATGATGGGATAAAATTCTCAGTTTCCTGCAATATATATATCCAACATGGGAATAATTTTTTTCCTAATAAAAAATAGCAAAGAGGAGGGGGTAAATGCAAAATACTCCACTGTGTTATGCTAAACATGCAAGAAACTATCCAGTGAAATTTTTTTGGCGCCAAACTTTCTTGTGATTTCAAAAACCCTGAAAAAAATACCGAATTTGTAAAAAGTAGGTCGTTTTGGATCGACATATTTCAAGAAATTATTTTTAAAATACTTCAAGTTGGTCCCTACAACTTCACGTCATGTCGATCCAAAACGACTTATTTTTTATAAATTTGGTATTTTTTGCAAGATTATTAAAATCACAAGGAAGTTTGCCGCAATAAAAATTTCACAGGATAATTTCTTGCAAGTTTAGCATAAAACCGGTGTGTATCTTACATTTTTCACCAGAGAGGAGTTTTGCTAATAAAAATAATACATAGAGTTCTTGCTAATTAGGCAAGGCGTTGCATTTCATTTTACATAATATTAATCATTGTATTTGCTTGTGTCGATTTAGATTTAATTATAAATAACACGCGTGCAGTGGTTATTACATGACTGGAGTGACGAAGATTGCGTTAAAATACTAAAGAAATGCAAAGAAGCAATTCCAAGCAAAGACAATGGAGGAAAGATTATCATTGTTGAAATGATTGTGGATGATAAGGAAAAATTAGACCATGAAAAATTTGAAACTCAACTTTTATTTGACATGGAGATGATGATCCTTGTAGCAGGAAAAGATAGAACTGAAAAAGAATTGGCAAAACTCTTCTTTGATGCTGGATTTACTAGCTACAAGATTACTCTTTTGGGATTGAGGGCCCTCATTGAAGTATTTCCATAATTTGTTTAGTGAGATAATTACTTCATATTATATGATACCATGAAATAAATTGCATTGAGTATATATAAATAATGTTTATTAATGGGAGAAATCTTCACTATTGTACCATGCAATACTTAAAGAATGTTTAAGCTATAATTACAAATGAATAAAGAAATAAAAGATGATTTGACTTTTGAATTTGTGTGAGATATGTGTATTAAGGTGATCCAATATTCATTGAATATCCAATCCATATATATATATATATATACTAGGGCAATGCACCGCGCAAGGCGCGGTGCTGAGTGCCCAGATTAGTGTGAGAGACTCTGAATAATTTTTTATATCAGAAGGAATTGAAATAAGATAACTAAAATATAAAATAGATAATACATGTTCATAAAATAACGGGACATTACAAAACCGTAAATATAAGGGCTATATTAAAAACAAAAGATAGGTTGTAAGAGTTTTCCAAGTGAGGAAAAGTAACTTACAGTAAAATTACAACCTTAGAATTTAAAGACATAAATAACAGAAAATAAAAATTAAAAAGGAAAGTTGATAGGAACAATGTTTAGCATCCTAGAGTAATGACATCTTCAGCAGATTTGGGGTCATCTGTCATGGACATGTTGGACTTGGATGCAATAATAGGTTCTGTGGGCAAATAAACATAAATAGGTTAATTAGTAAAGATACTAAATTAAGTCGAGTTCAGGTAATTATAATGAGAACCTTCAGGTGATTTGGAATTCGTGGTACTATTGTTGCAACCAATATCGTCTTCTGCTTTACGCTCAAGCATGTTGAGCACAACATATTGGTATTGCATCGAATCTCCAATGGACCTTTCCCTCTTTCTAATTTTCATAATGAATGATTTACCAGAGAGGGATTGATTTATTGTTTTGAGGGGAAGTGGAGCGCCCTGCAATATTCGACAGAATTATAGCTGGATGTGTGGGTTTGTCGGCAGACAAAATATGGAAAATTCACGATACCTCATTGTACAATTCCATGCACCTAGAAGCAGCCATTTCAGTTAACTCGGTAGCATGCTTACCCAACACCGTTACATCAAGCGATCCGCTTCCATCAAATATGTTGAGGTGCATTTTTTCCCTAGAGCATCCAAAAGTATTAGTGTTTATTTATATACAGGAGTCGGTTACGTAGTGTTTATTTTGAATAACGAACCTTGGTTTTGTGCGAGTGAACGCTTTGCAAGCCACACATGTGTATTGGTAATCATAATCGGCGTCAACACCAGAGAAACATTTTTCACAAGCCATGTAAAAATATTTCTGGTCAGGATTTGTTATCATGGCTTGCACCTTAAGTAAGAACTTATCAACCTGGGCAATGGAGTAGTTAGTATGTGCCCGTGATAATTAAAATATTGCGATTGACTCATAATTAAAATAGTAATATGTTATTCAAATACAATTAATTCAATTTGACTTAGTTACTACTTTTTTTTTGCACTTTGAGCCCCCAAATATGGGAAAAAAGCACTTTGCACACTCAAAACTTAAATTTAACACTTTATACCATCATAATATGAAAAATTTAGCACTTGGTATCCTCGTTTATTTTCAGGGAAAAACTCAAGGGCAAAATAGGTAATTCAAATGTAATTATTTGCGTTTAGGAAAAAAAGTAAGTAGTGAGTAGTTGTTACAGCGATGTATTTTTTATAATTTTTTTTTTAGAAAGAGAGCATATGACAAGAGTCAAAGTAAGGTTTTATAGATTTAAAGATGTTGAGGGCGAATTTTTTGAATATATTCGTTGAGTTTCATATGCTCTGTGAAACTACATTTAGAATATTTAAGTCGACTCGACGTATGCGAAAAAAAATAAAAAGTGTCACTTTAAAAAGATAGTAATATATTACTTGTTTATAAATTTATTTAAATCAATATTTTTATTTAAAAATTTGAACATGTAATCTAAAATTAAGTTTAATAGTAAAGTTAATAAATTTCTTTTAGGAAAAAATATATTTATTTCACAGTGATGACGTATATTTTTCAAAGACTCCATCCACATTTAGATGACGTCGTTTTCATGTTCATTTATAAGAAATTAGATTTGAAATTCCTTCTTTCCCAATTCAATTGTTATCGTCTTCAATTCTCTCATGTGTGCTTATCTTTGTACATAATATCTTCCGGCATTTGCACGAGCGTTTTTGTGTTACCCACGAGAATATTCATGATTGTGAGCTCTTCATATTTAATTTATTTCTCTAATGTTGTGATTTAATTGAAACATTGAATAGGTCGTGGGCATAGTTTTGGAATTAAATCTAGCTAGATAAACTTCACGTCACTTTCATATGTAAATAAATAAACAGTTTTGCACTCCTACACATCAAGATCAAGTTAATGCAGATATAAAGATGAACAACACTTTAACACTGATTTTTAAACTTGCATTATGTGAGCTACTTCTTTTTATTAGACTGAACCATCATTGATTAAATTATAATAGATTCTTTACAAAATTTAACATGTAACAAATTGGCCTGGAGAACATCCAGTTGTTCATCTCTACATATATTTAAACACTATTAAGATTGACCAATTTATTACTTGCTATCGAGATATATACTATATAGTGGCTAACTATTTTAGCTGGATAATTGCTATTGTTGAAATGTCTATGTTTATGCAATAATGTAATTACTAAATATTCAGCCTAAAAGAAAAATTAGCACAATAATACAGACAAAAGAACCTATATATGCCAATTAAACTACCAATACACCCAACCATCAAGTACAAACCACAGGAAATAGGGCCAACAAGCATGAATAACAAAGCCACCTGCGAAGACAACAACCAACAACGAAACAAAAAACGTAATAGCGTAAATGACAAGTCCAAAACCACGAAATATTTTGATTGTGATGAAATTAACATCACCTCAATGTTTGTGTATTTATAAATGGAAAATGTATGCATATATAATGCTATGACATCAAATGAAGAGTCATTTAGCCATGACCAAGTAAATTATCAAAAAACTTAAGGTAGCCAAAAACTTTCAACTAAAGCATCAAGAAATCAAGTACATTTATGGATAAAAAGACTTGTTTAAGATGAAAATGAATCTAACAAAGCATCCATCAAACCAGATAACAAAAATCCAAATATAGTAAGAACTATAATAGAATTATCAAAATAGATTATTCAGTAAACTTCAGGCCTCTACATCTTCAATCAAATGAGTAATCTTGGAAGTAGGCTTTGCCAAAAGATCAGTGTATTCCTGGTAAGGTGATTTATTGAATCGAGCTTCCTTCCAGAAATCAGGTGTCAGAAAACCATAAGTCTTTAAGAGGCACTCAAAAGTTGCCTACAAAAAAAATAAGACTGCATTAATATTATCAGAACTGAATTAGTACTAAGAACATGGACTACATGATGAAGTAATTGCAGCAAAAACTTGATCATGTCCAAGAACTTCATAAATTTCTGGTGGTTTCTTGAAAAGATGAATCACGACTGATTGTATTACTAATAAAACTGGTAATAAAATATGTATCCATGTTTAGTATGTGAAATTTTATTTATGATTAAGGTCTACCAAACATGACAATTTGTACAACGATGTTTGGCAGTCTTAATTGTTTTGTTGACAGAGAAAAAGAACTTAAATTTATTGCACATTACATTTAGGATTATAAATTTAGGAGTATACATCTCAATAGTGATTTTTTATCTGGAACATCTATACATATATACTATTGCAGAATCGCTCTAATAAACCTAGATATATATTGGAGTACTTGGTTTTATTTAGGGAAATCATCAAATGTGGCAGTAAGAGAATTAGAGCTAATATATCAAAATTCAAATGAAATAAATCAATACATTAAAGATAAACACATACCTTTACAAAGTTCCCAAGAGTCTTGATAGATCCACGGGATGAAGTAAAGACATCTTTAATACCAGCAAACTGAAGTACCTTTTTCGGCACACGAGCAGCCACAATCCCAGCCCCACCTGGTGCAGGGACCATACGCACCGTAATAGACCCACATTTCCCGGTCACCTTGCAAGGAACTGTGTGCGGCTTCCCAATTTTGTTACCCCAGTAACCTCTCCTAACCGGAATAACCAACTGTTAGACCACAAAATACAAACCATGTCAACTCACAAACTAAATAAACCGTCTAGATAAATTTGAAGGCCGAATACGAGCAATCGTAAAAGGTCAAGTATGAAGTCAGCCAAAACATACATCAAATACCAGGGACTAAACATGCACAACACTGAATCAATCTTACAATGAATGCACAATGTAAAAGAGAGCAAACCAAAACTAAACTTACAGTTTTTTGAACCAGCAATGAAATCTATCAAAAAAAAGAGATTTTTTTTACAGTCACATAAAGTCAACACTAAAATCAAGCGGCAGATTGAATAGGCCACAAGAGTTCACCGACATCTAAGCTTACAAGAGAACCAGAAACATTGCATAAATAAAAAAAAAATTGGCACAATGGAATGGTAAACATGAAAATTTAAGAAGAATTGCATAAACGTTACCTTAACAGGTACGAAACAAGCACCCGTTACAAAGTAGACTAACAATTACATCGAAGACAGCACATATCGAAGAAGAACTCCAACAAAACTACAGATCAGCAAAATAAGCAACACCAACATCACACTGTATCAGGCGTCCCTGGGGAGAAAAAGGAAAAATTAGCAATCCAATAAGTTAGAGAAAGGAGAAAATAAACAAATACCATTGGCTAGCTTGAACACGTCATGGTAAACAAGATTCTTCGTGTAATCTATTAGAACCCCTCTCTTTAAGTTTGGATGGATAAGAATCTTTATGCTAGACGAATTTTTTGCTCTTGAAAGAGCAACATATAACTGGCCATGAGAGAAGACCGGCTGACGAAGATAAATCCCCACAAAATCCATAGTTTGACCTTGTGCCTTGTTTATAGTCATCACAAAACATAGTCTAACAGGAATTTGCATTCTCTGAAACGGAATTGGGCATTTCAGTTTGTCTGAAGACTCCAAAGGAATACGTGGGATAAAAACACGATTTCCTTTAAAATCACCAACAGCAATCTCAGCTTCTATAAAATTATCCCCCAAATCGCGACAAATTATCAGCGTCCCATTCCAAAGTCCTTGCAGCGGGTTCAAATTCCTAAGCAACATAATTGGGCAATTTTTCTTCAAGCGTAACACGTGAGGAGGAAGACCACTCGCCGACACACTGCTAAGATAGTCCTCGTATTCACCCTGCTGTAATGAATCATTGGTTCTATTAAAGCTGACATATTCTTTGACTTGGCCTGGGAATCTACTCAACAACAAATCGTTAATTTCACCAACACATTCATTTTTGGGAGTGAGAATAGCCCTGTTCATCATTGAGTAAAGGTTTGTAAAAAATTCATCAAAAGAAGGGTAAACACTTACAGTAAGGCAGTCCAAAAAAGTTAACCCCATTGAAATGTCCAGAACCAAAAAACATTAAGACGTTGTAGTTTAGAAGAGTATCAATCAAGCCACTATCGTATATTTCCGGATAGGTCCCTTTAAGGGATTCTTCAACAAACATCTAAAAGTCAGTAGTATTAAATTAGAATCTCACCTGCTGCCAAGTGGTATCTATAGGAGGCTGTCGACAGAAATCGCCTGCATCAAAATCAAGAACTCCGTAATCCCTCAAACGGATCTGCATAACATTAAATATAGAAAGATATAATAAACAGATTAATTCTCTAACATTTCTAGAGTACATATATTCAGTAATAATAGCAGTAAGATCAGACAAACCCGAAGGAAGGCACGGATTCTTTGCAAATTTCCAACAGCTCCACCAAGAGCAGCCTACAATCATACCAGCAAATAACAATGAAGTGCATTAAACTCTAAAATATGATATGGGCTGCCTTCATAACAAGATCGCAATTTAATGTGAAAGCTATTGTTGGATAAGGATGAAGATGAAGGCACTGAAGACAATTTGATAAGGGAGGTTTTGATGCATTCCAAAACTTCAAAGATTGGCTAAGTATGGAGTAACTTAGCTGATAGACTTATCAAGGAATTTTGACTAAGTAATGAAGACATCAGAAGAGTCAAAGTTTCAAGGTCCAAGACTTCTGATCTGCTGAAGCAAAGTTATCAGATTAGTGAAGATCAGCCGACTCAAATCAGATTTGTTCAAGTTTGAGATCAGCCGAGTTCACCATCAGACGTATACTTTCATCAGCAAAGTAAAGAAGATCATGAAGTGTTCCCAACGGTAATAAATGCCCCTTGGTGTAATAAATGCTGAAGTACGAGGATATTTAAGACAAATGATTGAAGAAAAGCTTCGCATCAGCCGAGTGCATTTAATGCTGCCTGCAGAATAGTACTGTTTACAGTACGGACAGACTGCAAAAGAGCCATTCGCGGATTTTAAGGACCAGTACTCGAGGAATTTGAATCCTGTCTCTCTTCAACGGACATTTTTCAATCCTCAAGTATAAATAGCTGCAAGAGACGAAGAAGAAACAAGCAACACACTTTCTGAGAGAAAATCCGAAGCAAAATTCTTTAAGTCTCAAGAACAGCTCACTCATCAGCTGAGTCATTTGTTGACGAAAGCGGAGTTGAAGAATCAAGAAAAATACATCTTCTGAGTGATTTTGTAAACAAGAGTGTTGTGCGGAGTTGTGATCCATCTTTGTGAGTGATCAAACTTCAGAGGATAGGTTTTCTGTGTGATCTCCTATTGCGAACTTGTGGTCGTTTCATTTGTTGTTCGACGCAAGCAGAGTATACTGTAAACTTTGTGATTATAGTATAACCCAAGATCTGAGTGACTTGGAAGAGTGGACTAAAGGATATTTAAATCCATATAACCACTATAAAAATTACTTGTGTTTTTACATTGTTTCAAAACTGCATATCTTCTGTTTGCATAAAAACACATTAAGTTAACTGTTTGAAAAGAAGTTAAAAGGAGTTTATAAAACTGGGGAAACATTTTTCAAACTGCTAAGAATACTTGTGAAAAACACTTTGAAAATCCGCTGCAAGTACTCTAAGTATTAAAACTGATTTCTGCAAAATCAGCTAAGTAACTATCAGACGAGTGGTCAACAAGACTGTTCAAAGATTTGTTCGCGAACAGATTTGTAACTTACTAATCTGATCAGCTTAGTCTGTTCAGTTAGAGTAAAGTTTTAAAGTTAAATTTGAAAGAAAATTTTAAAGAGGTTTATTCACCCCCCCCCCTCTAAACCTCTTCTGACCACTTGGGACCAACAAGTGGTATCAGAGCGGGTGGTTCATTAGAATCAGCTGCCTGATCAACGAGCTTGATCCGAGTGTTTTTCAAAGGTTTTCAAAAACTTTTCAAAAGAGCATCTTTTTGAAAAACAAAAACTTTTTGAAAAATGGATTGTATCAGCCATGTTCCCCACATTGCTGGTATGTCCTTTGAGGACTGGAAAATCAGAATGGAGATTTTCCTTGCTGCCTATAATGACAACATGCATACATGTATCATTAAAGGTCCATTCAAATTCACCAAGACCATCATCGTAGATGAAGCTCAAATAGTGGTGGAAAAAGACTTAACAGAAATGACAGCAGAAGAAATAAAGCTGTTCAACCTGGACAAAGTCGGAAGATTCATCATGACCAAAGCCCTGGATAATGATCGGTTTGACAAGGTCAAACATTGCAAAACTGCAAAGGAGATGTGGGATAAGGTTCGTGACATGAGTGAAGGCAATGATGCTATTAAAGAGCATCAGCTCAGTGTTGCCTTGGAGAAGCTGGACAACTTCAAGATGAAGTCTGGAGAAACCATTGATCAGATGGATACCAGATTCACCAGAACGCTGAATGAAGTTTTGAAGCTGGGAAAGACTTTCACTGACAAAGAGATTTCTGTCAGAGTACTGAAGGCTCTACCTCCCAAGTTCAACATGAAGGTGACAGCAATGGAAGAATCAAGAGATCTGGGCAAGATTTCTCTAACAGAGCTGTTCTCCGCACTCAAGGCTTATGAGTATAAACTGCCAAGGATGGGAATTGAAGAAACCTCAACTTCAGGACCCACAGCTGCACTGGTTGCTGCTGAAAATCAAAGAAGACCGGCTCAAAGAAATGCTGAAGTGGATTCATCTGATGAAGCCACTCTACTCAACAAAAAGGAGTACACTGCTGGAGATGTAGCATTATTGATGAACAACTTCAAGAAGTTCTATAAGAGAAAGATGAAAAACAAATACAATCATGCTGCTTCTACTTCTAAACCTAACTTTTCTTCTCAGGATAAAGAGGATTATAAATCAAAACTGATGTGTTACAACTGCAGGAAATTGGGACATTTCATCAGAGACTGTCCATATCCAAAAGCAGAAAAGTACACTGAGGAAGAGAAGAAAATGAGAAAAGAAAGAAAGCATCAGAGAGGCAAGGCAATGATGGCTGAAGCAGAAAAGCCAGCTGCTGTCTACTCATCTGATTCAGACTCAGACTCGTCTGATGAAGAATCGTCTGATGAAGAAAAACCTGCTCTCCTGTGCCTGATGGCAAAGGAATCTGATGACTCTGAGGATGAGGTAACTCCTCAAGAAAATGAACTGTTTAATTCTCTAGAGCAAATGATGTTGAATAATACTACTATTGCTGGAGAGTTTGTTAAGCTTAAGGAAGAGATGAACTTGCTAAAAGAGCAAAATAGTTCACTGAAACTTTTAGCTGAAAAGCCAAAAGAATCAGCTGAATATAAACAGCTTGAGCAAGAGCATGAATCTCTGAAAGCTGAATGTGAGGTTTATAAAGGAAAAATCATGGAACTTGAGAAAATCATTGAGTCTCATGATAAGTCAACTGTTGCATCCATGCATACACCTAAGAAACAGGAGACACCTTTAGAAAAGGATAAACTAGAGTTGAACCATACTGAAAAATTCATATCAGCTGACAATAGTAAGGTCATTCTGTATGTTCAAACCTCTAAACCTACCTCATCTGAGAAAGTGGTAAAGGAGAAGAAATCTCCTAAGGCTAAAAAGAGCAAAGAGCCTAGTGTAGGAAATCAGACTAGTAAGACCAAACAGCAGAGTCCTAAGAAGTCTGCTGATAAAGCTAAAGTCAATCAGACTAGTGGTAAAACTAAGTCAAAATCAAATGAGCAAGCATCTAGTAAACCAAAGAAGCATAAGAACAAGAAAAATCAAAATGCTTGGTATGGAAATGAGTCATATTATGTGCAACCTGCTGCATATCATCCTATGTATCATGCACCTCAGTTTCCTAGCTACTATGCACCTTACCCTGCTCATCCAATGCATGCATATCCTGCATATCATGCACCTTACCCTGCTTATGAACATTATTCATATCATACTGATCATCAACATGACTTATCTGATAACTATGATAAAAATGAAACTGTTCATGCTCCTAAAACTCAGAAACCTAAGAAGCCTAAGACTTCAACATCTTGGGTTGTCAAGGGTGGAACTAATCCTTCAGGACCCTCTCAATAAGGGTACCTAAAACAATTTTATTTTTGTTTTGTAGGTTAGGATTAGGAGTAGGAGTAAAGTAGAGAAGATTTGGTACTTGGACAGTGGATGTTCAAGGCACATGTGTGGAAACATACATGAGTTGACTGATGCAGTTGCTGTGGATGGTCCAAAAGTCACTTTTGGAGACAGCAAAGAAGGCAAGATTAAAGCTAAAGGAAGATTAATCAAGGGAAACATAGAGATATCTGACGTCTCCTATGTTAAAGGCCTAAAATATAATCTGCTGAGCATAAGTCAATTTTGTGACAAGGGATATTCAGCCATCTTCTCAACAGATAAGTGCTACGTTGAACAAATTGGTACAAAGAAGGTAATTTTATCTGGAAGACGACAAGGAAATATCTACATAGTTGACTGGAATTCTGTTGACAAGAATTCAAGTGTTTGTTTGGTGGCATCTGCACCAAGTGAAGTCAGCTGGCTATGGCACAAAAGAATGAATCATTTAAACTTCAAGACCATAAACAGATTAATCAAGAATGATTTGGTAGAAGGGATTCCAAAAGCAGTCATGAGCAAAGACAAGCTCTGTGATGCATGTCAGAAGGGTAAACAAATCAAGTCATCATTCAAAGAAAAGAAGCACCAATCTTCTGGAAGGATATTGGAGCTGTTGCATATGGACTTATTTGGACCCATTGATCCAGTCAGCAATGGTGGAAAGAAATACTGCCTAGCTGTTGTGGATGACTATTCAAGATATACTTGGGTGATTTTCATGAAGAAGAAAAGTGAAACCAAGGAACATCTTACCAATCTGATGGAACTGATCCAGAATGAAAAGAGTATCAAAATATTGAAGATCAGATCAGATAGAGGGACAGAATTTACAAACTCTACTGTTGAAGAGTATTGTAACATCAAAGGAATACATCATGAGTATTCTGCTGCCAGAACCCCTCAACAGAATGGTGTTGCTGAAAGGAGAAACAGAACACTAAAAGAAGCTGTCAGAACCATGATAGCTGAAGCTAAACTGCCTCAAAGATTTTGGACAGAAGCAACAAATACAGCATGCTTTACCCAGAACAGATGTATGATCAACAAAAATCAGAACAAGACTCCATATGAAGTTTGGAACAATAGAAAACCAAACATTCATTACTTTAAGATTTTTGGTTGTAAATGTTTTGTATTGAATAATGGGAAAAATCACCTTACTGCATTTGCAGAAAAGGCTGATGAAGCTGTTTTTGTAGGATATTCTACTGTTAGTAAAGCTTATAGAGTGTTTAACAAAAGAACATTACTAATAGAAGAATCTATCCATGTAGTATTTGATGAGCCAAGTTAATCTTCTGAAAAGAATCAAAGTGAAAATCAAGATCTGTCTGCTGATTTACAGAAGTTAGACGTTGGAAGAAATGAAGAATATGTTCCCATCATACTACCTAATCTAAGTTCAGCTGCTAACTCAAGTGCTGTTCATAATCACAGTGCTGATTGTCTAACAGACGAGTTGCAAACAGCTGACAGACCAGAGACTGTTCAACAGACGGCAAATGTTCAACAGACTACTACTGGAACTCCAACAGTAGTGTTGCAAGATCAAGACAGAGGACAACATCCTGATTTGCAACCTGATCTCAGATGGCTCAAGAATCACCCTCCTGAATTAGTTATTGGTGATCCTTTAGATAGAGTGAAAACAAGAAGAGCTGTTGCACAAGATGCTATGTTTGTCACATTTCTATCTCAAATAGAGCCTAAACAAATTGAAGAAGCTCTCAATGACTCCTTCTGGATAGAAGCTATGCAAGAAGAGTTGAATCAATTTGAAAGGAATGAAGTCTGGTACTTAGTTCCTAGACCAAGTCATCAAAGAGTAATTGGCACTAAGTGGGTATTCAGAAATAAGATGAATGAAGATGGTATTGTCACCAGAAACAAAGCAAGACTAGTGGCCAAGGGTTATTGTCAAGAAGAAGGAATTGACTTTGATGAAACTTTTGCACCAGTAGCAAGACTTGAAGCAATCAGACTGTTTCTTGCTTATGCTGCTTACAAAAACTTCACCGTATATCAGATGGATGTGAAGTCTGCTTTTCTCAATGGAGAATTGCAAGAAGAAGTGTATGTTGAACAACCTCCAGGATTTGAAGTCTATCAAGAAGAGGACAAAGTATATCGTCTGAAGAAAGCTCTTTATGGACTGAAACAGGCTCCAAGAGCATGGTATGATACCCTATCTGATTTTCTTTTAATTAAAGGATTTCGTAAAGGTAAGGTAGATAAAACCTTGTTCACTATTGAATGGGAAAACCATATATTACTTGTGCAAATATATGTGGACGATATTATTTTTGGTTCAACTAACCAACAGATGTGTGACAAGTTCTCCAAGCTGATGCAGAATAAGTTTGAAATGAGCATGATGGGTGAACTTAACTATTTTCTTGGATTGCAAGTTAGACAGTTGCCTGATGGAATATTCATCAGCCAAGCAAAGTACACAAGAGATCTGTTCAAGAAATTTGGTATGGAAACTAGCTCAACAGCTACCATTCCTATGTCTACAAGTCTTCGTTTGGATAAAGATGAAGATGGCAAATCAGTGGACATAACCAAATACAGAGGCATTATTGGTTCATTGTTGTATCTAACAGCAAGCAGACCTGATATAATGTACTCAGTTGGAGTCTGTGCAAGATTTCAATCAAACCCCAAAGAATCTCATCTTTTAGCTGCCAAGAGGATATTGAAGTATGTTAAAGGCACTCAAGAATTGGGATTGTGGTATCCTAGAGAATCTGGATTTGAACTAGTTGGCTATTCAGATTCAGATCTTGCTGGCTGCAAGATTGACAGAAAGAGCACAACAGGTGCCTGTCAGTTCTTAGGCAGTCGTCTGATCTCATGGATGAGTAAGAAGCAAACCTCAGTTTCTATATCTACTGCTGAAGCTGAATATATAGCTGCTGGAGCTTGCTGTGCACAGATACTTTGGTTGAAGCATCAACTAGAAGACTACAACATCAAGATCAGTGGAATACCAATCTACTGTGATAATACAAGTGCTATCTCACTTACTCAGAACACTACAAGTCATTCAAGGACTAAGCATATTGAGATCAAGCATCATTTCATTAGAGATCATGTGGAAAAAGGCAATGTAATGATTGAGTATGTTCATACTGATAATCAAATTGCTGATATCTTCACCAAACCTCTAAGTGAAGTAAGGTTCTCAACTCTAAGAGCTGAGCTAGGACTACTTAATTTGGAAGCATAAGCTGAGGGGGAACTCATCAGAAGACTGGAGTTCAACAGCTTAGTGTTTCATTATTATCTTCAAGGATTAACTTTCAACAGACTAGTTAACTTATGAATTCTTAAACTCAGGGGGAACGTGTAAGACTAGCGGTACTTCTGAATTAAAGATGAAATTTGTTAATGACAGTTAGTTGAAGTTATGTTTTCATCAGAAGACTCAACTATCGAAGATTGAAGTTATTTTATCTAGCTGGATTGACAAACAGCTGAGGAAGGTTATCAGCTATTGGCATTCTCTGATAACAGCATTGTCATCAGGACAGTAGTCCATCAGATAAGTGTTTATTATACTCATCTGATCACTTAAATAAAAGCGAACTATTTTAAAACGTTTTATCCAAAACACGCTTTTACATGTAAACTGTCGGGCGGTACATATTCCCGCTCTTCGTTAAAATATCTTTTGAATTTGAAAGGTCGTAACTGACGCCGCACGATCAGCACTGACAGAAAAACGGATCTAACGGTTGGCAGATATCACGGAAAACGAAAAACCCCAACTCTATAAATCCCCATCTGATCAGTCGAGTAGCTCTTTACGAACCCTAAACATTCAAGAGCACTTGTGAAAATTTTGAGCAATTTTCTGCAAAAATCCTTTCGTTTTTCTTCTAATTTCTACAGATCTGAAATGGCTGCTGAAGGCATGTATCTTGTGTATGATTCCTACTATCAATCTGGTACGGATCTGATGAAAGAACTACTTGAAAAGTTCAAATCTGCTTCGCTGGTAAACTTCATGGAATATCACGAAGGAATTATCTGGACTGCCCAAGTGATGGAGTACTACAATAATGCAAAGGCTGACTACAACAAACTGGAGATTAAAGCTACAGTGGAAGAATCTAAAGGCTTTGTGTGCTGGAGTAAAGATTCCAACAGTTGCCCTCAACCCTGCTGTTGAACCTTCTAATGTCATCAGAGTTGATGATGACAAAAAGGGGGAAGATAAAAGGGAAGAACCAGCTAAGGAAACTGCTGCTGAAGAACCAGCAAAGGAATCTGCTGCTGAAGATTCAACTAAGGAAGAAACTGCTGCTGCAACCATTCAAGCCAAGGAAACTGAAGACACTGCTGACAAGGCTGAAGTACTTGAAAAGGTAGAAGAAGAAGATACCAAGTACAAAAACACTGAATCTGCCAGGAAAGCCATGGAAGCTTTGAAAGCTCTACAAGAACAAGAACTTAAGGAGAAGATGGAAGCTGCCAAAGCAATTCTGGAAGAAGAAGTTGATGATGAAGAAGATGATGAAGAATCATCTTATGAATATGAAGAAGTGCTCGAATCTGATGAAGAAGCTGATAGTTAGAAATTGAAAAATCAATTGTAATCAGTTTACTTTTTCAGAAATCTCATCTGATGAATTTGTACATGTAATTCACTTTCTATATCAATAAAATGTTCAAGTTCAATCCAATAAACTTTTTCTATCTCAGAAAATTTTGAGGATTACAATCTTTAGTTTAGGTATTCAACAGGTACTAAGCTGAAGTTTTGTCATCATCAAAAAGGGGGAAATTGTTGGATAAGGATGAAGATGAAGGCACTGAAGACAATTTGATAAGGGAGGTTTTGATGCATTCCAAAACTTCAAAGATTGGCTAAGTATGGAGTAACTTAGCTGATAGACTTATCAAGGAATTTTGACTAAGTAATGAAGACATCAGAAGAGTCAAAGTTTCAAGGTCCAAGACTTCTGATCTGCTGAAGCAAAGTTATCAGATTAGTGAAGATCAGCCGACTCAAATCAGATTTGTTCAAGTTTGAGATCAGCCGAGTTCACCATCAGACGTATACTTTCATCAGCAAAGTAAAGAAGATCATGAAGTGTTCCCAACGGTAATAAATGCCCCTTGGTGTAATAAATGCTGAAGTACGAGGATATTTAAGACAAATGATTGAAGAAAAGCTTCGCATCAGCCGAGTGCATTTAATGCTGCATTTAATGCTGCCTGCAGAATAGTACTGTTTACAGTACGGACAGACTGCAAAAGAGCCGTTCGCGGATTTTAAGGACCAGTACTCGAGGAATTTGAATCCTGTCTCTCTTCAACGGACATTTTTCAATCCTCAAGTATAAATAGCTGCAAGAGAAGAAGAAGAAACAAGCAACACACTTTCTGAGAGAAAATCCGAAGCAAAATTCTTTAAGTCTCAAGAACAGCTCACTCATCAGCTGAGTCATTTGTTGACGAAAGCGGAGTTGAAGAATCAAGAAAAATACATCTTCTGAGTGATTTTGTAAACAAGAGTGTTGTGCGGAGTTGTGATCCATCTTTGTGAGTGATCAAACTTCAGAGGATAGGTTTTCTGTGTGATCTCCTATTGCGAACTTGTGGTCGTTTCATTTGTTGTTCGACGCAAGCAGAGTATACTGTAAACTTTGTGATTATAGTATAACCCAAGATCTGAGTGACTTGGAAGAGTGGACTAAAGGATATTTAAATTCATATAACCACTATAAAAATTACTTGTGTTTTTACATTGTTTCAAAACTGCATATCTTCTGTTTGCATAAAAACACATTAAGTTAACTGTTTGAAAAGAAGTTAAAAGGAGTTTATAAAACTGGGGAAACATTTTTCAAACTGCTAAGAATACTTGTGAAAAACACTTTGAAAATCCGCTGCAAGTACTCTAAGTATTAAAACTGATTTCTGCAAAATCAGCTAAGTAACTATCAGACGAGTGGTCAACAAGACTGTTCAAAGATTTGTTCGCGAACAGATTTGTAACTTACTAATCTGATCAGCTTAGTCTGTTCAGTTAGAGTAAAGTTTTAAAGTTAAATTTGAAAGAAAATTTTAAAGAGGTTTATTCACCCCCCCCTCTAAACCTCTTCTGACCACTTGGGACCAACAGCTATAAACCTGCAAAACAATACACATGAACACAGTAACACACATAAGAATTCACGTTCTAAAAAAATTATAACAAAAGACCATTTAACCAAAACTCACAAGAACAACTAAATAAACAAGATTTTCTGTAATTCTGAAAACAAGAAAGAAAATTGACTGAATAAAAAAAGGGTGTAAACCAATGAAATACAGATACTGCATCACCGATGAGCTTAGGGTTAATTTTTTTACACCGTACATTTTCAGTCCTTTTTATTTTTGGATAAAAGGCAGAAGAGGTAAATACGATTTTCAGGCCTTGGTGATTTTATGGCTTTTGATATGATGCGGTGCATAATTTACTCCCTTCATCGATTACAAGGAGACATTTGCCATTACATTTTTCTAGCCTTCCAGTTACCATGTACAGATTACAAAGATAAAATATTAGCAACAGTTGTATATATAACTATGCGTGTACACCTAGAAAACATGCCATATAATTAAGATAAAATATACACAGTAATTGAATCAATTAAATAGCAAAGGTTGATGGATACCTTATAGCCTGGGAGTAAAATAAGACATCCTCCAATCTTCTTACCCACTCTTCTATTTACCTATACAAGCAACGACAAGTCAAAATCCATTAAGAAGCAAGATATATAAATAACCAGGAAGAATTATGAATAATTGGTAAAATTCATGAAGAAAGAAAAAAAAAAAGGGCTCCCACCTCTGTAGCAAAGAATCACACAAATGCAAAAAAATAAGAAGAAAACACATTCATACATTATTAGAAAAGAAGCAAAGATCAATACCTTTTCTGGAAAATAGCAAAGATCTTTGAATCCCAAAACCTCTTCATATGTATCTATCTGAAATTTGAATCCCAAAATCCTAAGGCTGAAAAAAGGAAATCAAATCAAATATAAAAATAAACAAATATTGTGGAATTATTTGTGAAAATCTCGAAATAGAAAAGAGAGGAAGTGAGTAGAAGATTAATAGGATTTGTAACTGACCTAGAAAAGTAATCACAAGAATCTCACTTTTTTGCTCTGAATCGGCGTATAAGGTTTTTGAGGGAGATAAAGAATTCTCTTTATATCAATTAGTAGGGAAGGAATTGAAACAATTAAAGAAAGAAGGAGATTTTAGGGTAATAGAAAGAAGTTAGAACAGTGAAAGCATAACAAACAATAATGATGAGGGGAGGATTTTGTTTGAAAAAGGGGAGGAGTTTGTTAGAACAGTGTAATTGTTTGTTAGAACAGTACAATTGAAGCTTGATTTTTTGAGGAAGAAGACGATTAAAGAAACTGTAAAATGAAGAGGGACCTACAGGTACTGAAGAAAGTGGTCAATACATGTAAAATTTAATTGGAAACAAAAATCAGAGTAAGTGTAATCTCAGCTATATACCCTCAAAACGGCGTCGTTTTGAGGGTTGAACTTTAAAAAAAAAAGAGAAAAGAAAAATCAGCCCACTGTTGAAAGAGCCTTACTATCTTATTAGTATTAATATATATATATATATATATATATATATATATATATATATATATATATATTTTAAAACTAGAGATTTGTACTTGTGTATCATGAAAATTGAGGCCGACATATTTGATAATAAAACTTAAGAAATTGAATCACTTGCGGTACCACACTTAAAAATCAACGTTAAGTGCTGACGTGGTTGTTAAGTCTTGTTGCAAAATTGATGTTAGTACTTACGTTCACTAACAATTCTATCTCATAACATTTCAGGTTGACAAAATAACCACATATCTTCAAATTTATTTACTCTTTTAACCCACATTATAGAACTCGTACGATTCAATTTGAAGATTTTACTTTTTATATATACATATATAATTAACTAATTTGGGTTTCTAAATAATATTAATAGACCAAATAATACTTTCTATAAATACGATAAAAAAATTAAAAAAACATATTTTTTTTTAAAATCTAAAATTTATGTACAAATATGAATATATTTAATATTTAATAAAATAGTAATATTATGTATTATTAATAAATATTTATATTTTAAAAAAACATCCCTCTCCAACCCCCCCAAATTTTAGACTCAGGAAAGTAGTCTCTCTCTCTCCCGATTCATTCTGCTGGATTAATTTCTGTCTTTTACCTTATTTCGTTCAATTTCAGGAAAAAAAAAAAAATAGTTTTCACTTTTTTCGTATTCCTTTGATTTCAAGGTAATTCCCTACTAGAATAACTCATAGATTTTTTCCCGCTCATCTGGCAGTCCTAATTTTACGTTTATCCTACTCATTGAAGCACATTTTGCTGTTTGTGGAAAATTAGGGTTCTTGATACCCATTTGCATGTTTCTCGTTGAATTTCTCTGAGATTCACCTATGAAATCACACTGTTTGTCCTAAATCTTGTACTATTTTCACGAGAACTTCATACAATTGCTGCCCAATTTCAGAGATTGTCGTGTGGGTCACCATTTCTACGTTTCAAATTGGAGAATTTGGCCAAATGCCACTACTAAATTGTAAAATTAGAAAAATGACATCTGCTACTATTTGAACCTAAACCTTATTTACAAGAAAAGTCCCTTTAAAATCTAAAAGGAATAAAAGACCCATAGTTAACTAGAAAATAGGAATAACTGAAGAAATATCAGATTTAAAAGATCAATTAATTATAATAAATAAAATATTACAAAAAGAAGAGGTTATTAAAGATAGTCATCAGAATTATCTAGAAAAAATAGAACAGAGATTTTAAATATTGAAATCTGGACAGAACAATATTTACAAGGAACGCATTTATCAATAGAATCCTATAGTTTAATAACAGAAAATCACAAATGTCCCCATGGATATAATTTTTCCCATTTTATCATACATTGGATCCACAATTAAATAATATTACTGACATGTTAATGCATTAAATAAATTACAACAACAAACAAGAATTTTTTATGAAAACATAGTTATTATACCGGGACAGTTGGGACATGTAGTCCATGAAATAGAAATAATTAAAAAAAACAACGCAAAAAATAATAATAATAATAACGGAAAAATATCTGATAAACAAATTCAACAAATTTCACCTCCAAGAAAATTTATCTAAATAATGGAAGAGCAAGTAGAAGAAATTAGAAATATGATTGACCAATTAAATATAGTTGAAGAATAGCAAGGTAAAAAACAAACAAATTTTACAAATAATAATGAAGTAATTTACCCTGCATATATGGAAAACGGAGAAGGCAGTCAAGTAAAGAAGGAACAAGAAGATGACGAAAATAATTAAAAAACGAAAGTCTAGTAGGTTTGAGTGGATCGATGTTGATCCAGAAAACCTTAGAGAAAGAAATGTTTTTTACCAAAGAAAACAAGGAGGATTACGAAAACTACCAGATGAATATACACCTCTTTTACAACAAATAAAACAAGGAATATTAGATGTAGATTGCAACAAAAATTCAGAAGGATTAATACAAGAATGGGAAAACCAGGTAAACTTAATCCTACAAACAGATGATATATTTAAAAATGCCTCAACGGATAATGTATGGAATTATATGGCTTTTAAAACAAAAGGAAATGTATTTCAATATTTAAGCGATTACAAACACATTGACGAACTAAAAGAGGCAAGCCAAAATAATGTAGAAAAATTTTACTGATCAGTAATAGCACTTATATGGAGAGAATTTGTTGGTCAAGATCAAATAAATTATGCAGAAAAGGTTACAGAAAAACAAGATGAAATAGCAACCTGACATTTAAATAGTATGACTATCTGTGATATGTGTTACTACGGGAATTTTGTTTGTGAGTTTTCAAAAAGTTTTTATAGACTAAAGGACGAAAATCAGGAACATACGAAAAAATTATTACTAATAAAACTACCATACCCAATAAATAAAGTTTGTTTAAACAAATTTAAAGAAGGAGTAAAAAACAGAACTTTAGCAGATAGTCTAGGAGGAGCAATTCACGTAGGACGAGAATATAAAATAGAAAAATGTATACAACAAAATGAAACAAAACTGGTAAAACAAGTTAGCAAAGTTTGTTGTGACGGTAATCCAGGAGTGCCACAGTAGTATTGGTGTAAAGAAAATAAATATAAAAAGAAATGTCATAAAAATAACTATTATAAAAAAAATATTAATGGAAGAAATGACCTTTTCAAAAATATAAAGACGAATTTTATAAAATATCTGAACGATTTTTTAGACGAAAGCAAAATAAAAAATATTGTCCATAATGAAAAAGGAAATGTGAATGTTGGTTATGTAAAGAAGAAGATCACTATGCAAACGAATGCCCAAGAATTAATAAGTCTAGAACCAATTGAGTCTGATATATCAGACATTGAATGTATATATGTTTTACTAACTGATTCAGATTACGAAACAGAAATGAACAGAATTATCTACAGAATCAGAGTAGAAGAAATCCAAATTCTACTTCTATAAAAATAGAAATAAAGGGGTATTATTATTCAGCTTATATTGATAAGGAAGCAAGTATTAGTTTTGCTTCCAAAAATATAAAATGATTAGTCTGAAGAGAAACAAAAAGACCAGTAAGAATTATGATAGCCAATGGAAGTACGCACAAAATAGAACTAGCAAGTTATTTTTATAAAATAAATTTTTTAGACAAAACAAAGACTCCCTGTATATTTATGGTACCATCCCTATATAGGCAAGAATCAGGATTTGATATTATTTTAGGAAATAATTTTCTTAGATTATACCATCCTTTTATACAATGGTTAGAATATATATAGTTAAAAATACCAATTGGAAAAATGATAAAAATTCCAATCATAGACAACCTCGAACGAACAAAACTAAAAATATTACATATCCTTAACGAAACGTTATTTTATATAAAAGAAAATGGTAAGACAAGTATTGAGCAAAAAGTAGAAAATCTTTTAGAAGAAACTTCCTCAGAAGATCATCTAGACGTAAAAATAAATATTAATGAAAAATGAATCGTTATAGAATTAAAAGATCCGAAGCAAGAAGTAAATGTTCCAAATAGGATGCCCTATTCAAACAGAAGATAGAAGAGTTTACAAGAGATTGTAAAGAATTGTTAGATAAAAATTTAATAAGAGAAAGCAAAAGTAGAAATGTTGTTCCAGCATTTTATGTAGAAAATCATAATCTATATCTATATTTTTTTAATACTAAAAGTGTGAATATTTTAAGTTTTTTTCTTTTTTTGTGAAGACAAAAATGCCCTTATTCAACTTGTAAAGTATAATAAAAAATATAACCAAACATGAATTTTCCTTAAATTTTCTCATCAAAAATTTGGTAGGAAAATATTTTAAGAAAATTTGTAACTTCCTTTCCTCCTAACCAAGCACCATGAATATGGAAGAAAAACAAAACTAAATTCAAATTAAACTATATTAACTCTGATAAATAAGAAATTAACTCTTACATCACTTTTATAATTTCATTATTGTTCTCTTCTAACACATAAAAATAAAAATAAAAACACTATTATATTGAATAGTTGCTAAATTATATATGTAAAATTATTATAATGTATTATCAAAATGTTGTTATGTGCAAAATATTATTTGTATCATTTAAAGATTTAGTACAATATGTCACTCCTTAAAAAAATGTATATTATCTTAAATATCATAAAACATGTTCAAGTAGAATCGCATCTTACCTATGAATGCACAAAAATGTTTATGACTTAGTGAACTAAGTAATCTTTATTTGACATGAGAAACATTACCTCAAATTTTCATGGAAATCTTTTCGACAAAAACGTGTGAATTAAGTGAAAAAACAGATATGAGAATTGGTGAAACCGTTCAAATAAATTTGATGTAATTGATGAAAATATGTGAAATCGACCTGGATGAAATTTATGAACGGTGAAGTAGGTGAATAAAATAGGCAAATCAGTAATAAAAAGTTCCAGTGAAATCGATAAATACATGTGAAATCGATGAAAATTCGGGTGATATTTGTGAAAACATGGTAAAACAAATCGGTGAAATCAGTGAAAAAGGGTGAAATATATGAAGAATGGGTTAAATCATTGAATAAATGTTAAAGTCTATGAAATCAATGAAAATTCAAGTGAAATCAGTGAAATATAAGTTAAACTGATAAAAATAAATAAAAGGAAAAAAGTTTAACTAGCAAAACAGTGTGAACTAAACCACTAGAAAATTTTCGTCTTTTTTGTTTGAATATGAAAAAACAAAAGAAATTGATGAAAAATAGGAAAAACAATGTACAATAGGGTATAATTGATTAAAAACGAGTAAATCAGTAAAACAATATAAAACTAGTAAAAAAAATCAATGAAAATTGAATTAAACTAATTAGTATAATAAGTGAAATGGCTTAGAACGATAAAGAAATATCTTTCAAATGATAAGGTAAGTGAAATAATTTGAGATATACTTAAAAGTTGTTGGATGAAGATGAAGATGAAGGCACTAAAGAAAGTTTGATAAGGGAGGTTTTGATGCATTCCAAAACTTCGTAAAATTGGCTAAGTATGGAGTAACTTAGCTGATAGACTTATCAAGGAATTTTGACTAAGTAAAGAAGACATCAGAAGAGTCAAAGTTTCAAGGTCCAAGACTTCTGATCTGCTGAAGCAAAGTTATCAGATTAGTGAAGATCAGCCGACTCAAATCAGATTTGTTCAAGTTTGAGATCAGCCGAGTTCACCATCAGACGTATACTTTCGTCAGCCAAGTGAAGAAGATCATGAAGTGTTCCCAACGGTAATAAATGCCCCTTGGTGTAATAAATGCTGAAGTACGAGGATATTTAAGACAAATGATTGAAGAAAAGCTTCGCATCAGCCGAGTGCATTTAATGCTGCATTTAATGCTGCCTGCAGAATAGTACTGTTTACAGTACGGACAGACTGCAAAAGAGCCGTTCGCGGATTTTAAGGACCAGTACTCGAGGAATTTGAATCCTGTCTCTCTTCAACGGACACTTTTCAATCCTCAAGTATAAATAGCTGAAAGAGACGAAGAAGAAACAAGCAACACACTTTCTGAGAGAAAATCCGAAGCAAAATTCTTTAAGTCTCAAGAACAGCTCACTCATCAGCTGAGTCATTTGTTGACGAAAGCGGAGTTGAAGAATCAAGAAAAATACATCTTCTGAGTGATTTTGTAAACAAGAGTGTTGTGCGGAGTTGTGATCCATCTTTGTGAGTGATCAAACTTCAGAGGATAGGTTTTCTGTGTGATTTCCTATTGCGAACTTGTGGTCGTTTCATTTGTTGTTCGACGCAAGCAGAGTATACTGTAAACTTTGTGATTATAGTATAACCCAAGATCTGAGTGACTTGGAAGAGTGGACTAAAGGATATTTAAATCCATATAACCACTATAAAAATTACTTGTGTTTTTACATTGTTTCAAAACTGCATATCTTCTGTTTGCATAAAAACACTGTTTGAAAAAGAACAAAAAGGAGTTTATAAAACTGGGGAAACATTTTTCAAACTGCTAAGAATACTTGTGAAAAACACTTTGAAAATCCGCTGCAAGTACTCTAAGTATTAAAACTGATTTCTGCAAAATCAGCTAAGTAACTATCAGACGAGTGGTCAACAAGACTGTTCAAAGATTTGTTCGCGAACAGATTTGTAACTTACTAATCTGATCAGCTTAGTCTGTTCAGTTAGAGTGAAGTTTTAAAGTTAAATTTAGAAGAAAAATTTAAAGAGGTTTATTCACCCCCCCCCCTCTAAACCTCTTCTGACCACTTGGGACCAACAAGTGGTATCAGAGCAGGTGGTTCATTAGAATCAGCTGCCTGATCAACGAGCTTGATCCGAGTGTTTTTCAAAGGTTTTCAAAAACTTTTCAAAAGAGCATTTTTTTTGAAAAACAAAAAGCTTTTGAAAAATGGATTGTATCAGCCATGTTCCCCACATTGCTGGTATGTCCTTTGAGGACTGGAAAATCAGAATGGAGATTTTCCTTGCTGCCTATAATGACAACATGCATACATGTATCATTAAAGGTCCATTCAAATTCACCAAGACCATCATCGTAGATGAAGCTCAAATAGTGGTGGAAAAAGACTTAACAGAAATGACAGCAGAAGAAATAAAGCTGTTCAACCTGGACAAAGTCGGAATATTCATCATGACCAAAGCCCTGGATAATGATCGGTTTGACAAAGTCAAGCATTGCAAAACTGCAAAGGAGATGTGGGATAAGGTTCGTGACATGAGTGAAGGCAATGATGCTATTAAAGAGCATCAGCTCAGTGTTGCCTTGGAGAAACTGGACAACTTCAAGATGAAGTCTGGAGAAACCATTGATCAGATGGACACCAGATTCACCAGAACTCTGAATGAAGTTTTGAAGCTGGGAAAGACTTTCACTGACAAAGAGATTTCTGTCAGAGTACTGAAGGCTCTACCTCCCAAGTTCAACATGAAGGTGACAGCAATGGAAGAATCAAGAGATCTGGGCAAGATTTCTCTAACAGAGCTGTTCTCCGCACTCAAGGCTTATGAGTATAAACTGCCAAGGATGGGAATTGAAGAAACCTCAACTTCAGGACCCACAGCTGCACTTGTTGCTGCTGAAAACACCAGAAGACCAGCACAGAAAAGCAAAGAAGTGGACTCATCTGATGAAGCCACTCTACTCAACAAAAAGGAGTACACTGCTGGAGAAGTAGCATTATTGATGAACAACTTCAAGAAGTTCTATAAGAGAAAGATGAAAAACAAATACAATCATGCTGCTTCTACTTCTAAACCTAATTTTTCTTCTCAGGATAAAGAGGATTATAAATCAAAACTGATGTGTTACAACTGCAGGAAATTGGGACACTTCATAAGAGACTGCCCATATCCAAAAGCAGAGAAGTACACTGAGGAAGAGAAGAAAATGAGAAAAGAAAGAAAGCATCAGAGAGGCAAGGCAATGATGGCTGAAGCAGAAAAGCCAGCTGCTGTCTACTCATCTGATTCAGACTCAGACTCGTCTGATGAAGAATCGTCTGATGAAGAAAAACCTGCTCTCCTGTGCCTGATGGCAAAGGAATCTGATGACTCTGAGGATGAGGTAACTCCTCAAGAAAATGAACTGTTTAATTCTCTAGAGCAAATGATGTTGAATAATACTACTATTGCTGGAGAGTTTGTTAAGCTTAAGGAAGAGATGAACTTGCTAAAAGAGCAAAATAGTTCACTGAAACTTTTAGCTGAAAAGTCAAAAGAATCAGCTGAATATAAACAGCTTGAGCAAGAGCATGAATCTCTGAAAGCTGAATGTGAGGTTTATAAAGGAAAAATCATGGAACTTGAGAAAATCATTGAGTCTCATGATAAGTCAACTGTTGCACCCATGCATACACCTAAGAAACAGGAGACACCTTTAGTAAAGGATAATCTAGAATTGAATCATACTGAAAAATTTATTTCTGCTGACAATAGTAAGGTCATTCTGTATGTTCAAACCTCTAGACCTACCTCAACTGAGAAAGTGGTAAAGGAGAAGAAATCTCCTAAGGCTAAAAAGAGCAAAGAGCCTAGTGTAGGAAATCAGACTAGTAAGACCAAACAGCAGAGTCCTAAGAAGTCTGCTGATAAAGCTAAAGTCAATCAGACTAGTGGTAAAACTAAGTCAAAATCAAATGAGCAAGCATCTAGTAAACCAAAGAAGCATAAGAACAAGAAAAATCAAAATGCTTGGTATGGAAATGAGTCATATTATGTGCAACCTGCTGCATATCATCCTATGTATCATGCACCTCAGTTTCCTAGTTACTATGCACCTTACCCTGCTCATCCAATGCATGCATATCCTGCATATCATGCACCTTACCCTGCTTATGAACATTATTCATATCATACTGATCATCAACATGACTTATCTGATAACTATGATAAAAATGAAACTGTTCATGCTCCTAAAACTCAGAAACCTAAGAAGCCTAAGACTTCAACATCTTGGGTTGTCAAGGGTGGAACTAATCCTTCATGACCCTCTCAATAAGGGTACCTAAAACAATTTTATTTTTGTTTTGTAGGTTAGGATTAGGAGTAGGAGTAAAGTAGAAAAGATTTGGTACTTGGACAGTGGATGTTCAAGGCACATGTGTGGAAACATACATGAGTTGACTGATGCAGTTGCTGTGGATGGTCCAAAAGTCACTTTTGGAGACAGCAAAGAAGGCAAGATTAAAGCTAAAGGAAGATTAATCAAGGGAAACATAGAGATATCTGACGTCTCCTATGTTAAAGGCCTGAAATATAATCTGCTGAGCATAAGTCAATTTTGTGACAAGGGATATTCAGTCATCTTCTCAACAGATAAGTGCTACGTTGAACAGATTGGTACAAAGAAGGTAATTTTATCTGGAAGACGACAAGGAAATATCTACATAGTTGACTGGAATTCTGTTGACAAGAATTCAAGTGTCTGTTTGGTGGCATCTGCACCAAGTGAAGTCAGTTGGCTATGGCACAAGAGGATGAATCATTTAAACTTCAAGACCATAAACAGATTAATCAAGAATGATTTGGTAGAAGGGATTCCAAAAGCAGTCATGAGCAAAGACAAGCTCTGTGACGCCTGTCAGAAGGGTAAACAAATCAAGTCATCTTTTAAAGAAAAGAAGCACCAATCGTCTGGAAGGATATTGGAGCTGTTGCATATGGACTTATTTGGACCCATTGATCCAGTCAGCAATGGTGGAAAGAAATACTGCCTAGCTGTTGTGGATGATTATTCAAGATATACTTGGGTGATTTTCATGAAGAAGAAAAGTGAAACCAAGGAACATCTTACAAATCTGATGGAACTGATCCAAAATGAGAAGAGTATCAAAATATTAAAGATCAGATCAGATAGAGGGACAGAGTTTACAAACTCTACTGTTGAAGAGTATTGTAATATCAAAGGAATACATCATGAGTATTCTGCTGCAAGAACCCCTCAACAGAATGGTGTTGCTGAAAGGAGAAACAGAACACTAAAAGAAGCTGTCAGAACCATGATAGCTGAAGCTAAGCTGCCACAAAGATTTTGGGCAGAAGCAACAAATACAGCATGCTTTACCCAAAACCGATGTATGATCAACAAAAATCAGAACAAGACTCCATATGAAGTTTGGAACAACAGAAAGCCAAACATTCATTACTTTAAGATTTTTGGTTGTAAATGTTTTGTATTGAATAATGGGAAAAATCACCTTACTGCATTTGCAGAAAAGGCTGATGAAGCTGTCTTTGTAGGATACTCATCTGTTAGTAAGGCTTATAGAGTTTTCAACAAAAGAACATTGCTAATAGAAGAATCTATCCATGTAGTATTTGATGAGCCAAGTCAATCTTCTGAAAAGAATCAAAGTGTAAATCAAGATCTGTCTGCTGATTTACAGAAGTTAGATGTTGGAAGAAATGAAGAATATGTTCCCATCATACTACCTAATTTAGGCTCAGCTGCTAACTCAAGTGCTGTTCATAATCACAGTGCTGATTGTCTAACAGACGAGTTGCAAACAGCTGACAGACCAGAAACTGTTCAACAGACCACAAATGTTCAACAGACTACTACTGGAACTCCAACAGTAGTGTTGCAAGATCATAACAGAGGACAACATCCTGATTTGCAACCTGATCTCAGATGGCTCAAGAATCACCCTCCTGAATTAGTTATTGGTGATCCTTTAGATAGAGTGAAAACAAGAAGAGCTGCTGCACAAGATGCTATGTTTGTCACATTCCTATCTCAAATAGAGCCTAAACAAATTGAAGAAGCTCTCAATGACTCCTTCTGGATAGAAGCTATGCAAGAAGAGTTGAATCAATTTGAAAGGAATGAAGTCTGGTACTTAGTTCATAGACCAAGTCATCAAAGAGTAATTGGCACTAAGTGGGTATTCAGAAATAAAATGAATGAAGATGGTGTTGTCACCAGAAACAAAGCAAGACTAGTGGCTAAGGGTTATTGTCAAGAAGAAGGAATTGACTTTGATGAAACTTTTGCACCAGTAGCAAGACTTGAAGCAATCAGACTGTTTCTTGCCTATGCTGCTCACAAGAACTTCACTGTCTATCAGATGGATGTGAAGTCTGCTTTTCTCAATGGAGAATTGCAAGAAGAAGTGTATGTTGAACAACCTCCAGGATTTGAAGTCTATCAAGAAGAGGACAAAGTATATCGTCTGAAGAAAGCCCTTTATGGACTGAAACAAGCTCCAAGAGCATGGTATGATACCCTATCTGATTTTCTTTTAATTAAAGGATTTCGAAAAGGTAAGGTAGACAAAACCTTGTTTACAATTGAATGGGAAAATCATATATTACTTGTGCAAATATATGTGGACGATATTATTTTTGGTTCAACTAACCAACAGATGTGTGATAAGTTCTCCAAGCTGATGCAGAATAAGTTTGAAATGAGCATGATGGGTGAACTTAACTATTTTCTTGGATTGCAAGTTAGACAGTTGCCTGATGGAATATTCATCAGCCAAGCAAAATACACAAGAGATCTGTTCAAGAAATTTGGTATGGAAACTAGCTCAACAGCTACCATTCCTATGTCTACAAGTCTTCGTTTGGATAAAGATGAAGATGGCAAATCAGTAGACATAACCAAATATAGAGGCATTATTGGTTCATTGTTGTACCTAACAGCAAGCAGACCTGACATAATGTACTCAGTTGGAGTCTGTGCAAGATTTCAATCAAACCCCAAAGAATCTCATCTCTTAGCTGCCAAGAGGATATTGAAATATGTTAAAGGCACTCAAGAATTGGGATTGTGGTATCCTAGAGAATCTGGATTTGAACTAGTTGGCTATTCAGATTCAGACCTTGCTGGCTGCAAGATTGACAGGAAAAGCACAACAGGTGCCTGTCAGTTCTTAGGCAGTCGTCTGATCTCATGGATGAGTAAGAAGCAAACCTCAGTTTCTATATCTACTGCTGAAGCTGAATATATAGCTGCTGGAGCTTGCTGTGCACAGATACTTTGGTTGAAACATCAACTAGAAGACTACAACATCAAGATCAGTGGAATTCCAATCTACTGTGACAATACAAGTGCAATTTCACTTACTCAGAACACTACAAGTCATTCAAGGACTAAGCATATTGAGATCAAGCATCATTTCATTAGAGATCATGTGGAAAAAGGCAATGTAATGATTGAGTATGTTCATACTGATAATCAGATTGCTGATATCTTCACCAAACCTCTAAGTGAAGTAAGGTTCTCAACTCTAAGAGCTGAACTAGGACTACTTAATTTGGAAGCATAAGCTGAGGGGGAACTCATCAGAAGACTGGAGTTCAACAGCTTAGTAATTCGTTATTATCTTCAAGGATTAACTCTCAACAGACTAGTTAACTTATGAATTCTTAAACTCAGGGGGAACGTGTAAGACTAGCGGTACTTCTGAATTAAAGATGAAATTTGTTAATGACAGTTAGTTGAAGTTATGTTTTCATCAGAAGACTCAACTATCGAAGATTGAAGTTATTTTGTCTAGCTGGATTGACAAACAGCTGAGGAAGGTTATCAGCTATTGGCATTCTCTGATAACAGCATTGTCATCAGGACAGTAGTCCATCAGATAAGTGTTTATTATACTCATCTGATTACTTAAATAAAAGCGAACTATTTAAAAACGTTTTATCCAAAACACGCTTTTACAAGTAAACTGTCGGGCGGTACATATTCCCGCTCTTCATTAAAATATCTTTTGAATTTGAAAGGTCGTAACTGACGCCGCACGATCAGCACTGACAGAAAAACGGATCTAACGGTTGGCAGATATCACGGAAACCGAAAAACCCCAACTCTATAAATTCTCATCTGATCAGTCGAGTAGCTCTTTACGAACCCTAAACTTTCAAAAGTACTTGTGAGAAATTTCTGCAAATTCTTTGCATACTTTCCTTTGTTTTTCTAACCTTCAACAGATTTACAATGGCCGCCGAAGGTATGTTTCTCGTCTATGATTCCTACTACCAATCTGGTACGAATCTGATGAAAGAACTGCTCGAAAAGTTCAAAGCTGCTTCGCTGGTAAACTTCATGGAATACCACGAAGGAATTATCTGGACTGACCAAGTGATGGAGTACTACAACTCTGCGAAAGCTGACTACAACAAACTGGAGATTAAGGCTTCAGTGGGAGGCAAATCTATCACTATCACTCCTGCTGTTCTTCACGAGACGTTTGGGCTTCCTAACAGAGGACGACATGACGTCACTGTACTGACAGAGGACAAGCACCAACAGTTCTGGGCGATCTGCGCCAAAGAGGGAGAAACTTTATCTGGAAATATTAGGAAGAAGCAACTGAAGGATGAATATCAGCGGATGGCTGATATGGTGTGCAAGCTGGTTGAGAACTGCACATTCTCACTAGATGCTGTTACCATGAAGAGGTTCAGCATCATGGCTGCCATATACTATGGAATGGATATCAACTGGTCCATCATAGTATGGTACATATTAGCTGACTTTCTTGATGATAAGAAAGGAAAAGGCCCCACTACCAACCACAGGATCACACTCAGCTATCTGCTGTCAAAGCTGGGCTGTGATATGAAGAATGGAAAGGAGATTCACAAATCTAAGGCATTGTCCAAGTACATGCCTGTTCAAAAGAGGAAGGCTGGTGAGCCTGAGGAAGCTGATATTGAGGAACCAAAGGAGGTTCCTGCCAAAAGGCAAAAGAGGTTAGTCAAAACAGCAAGTTTGGCTGCTGAGACTAAAAGGAAGAGGGCTGCTGATGAGCCCAAGAAGAAAGAATCTAAGCAGATGGAGAGAGTGACTTCTGCTGAAGCCACTAAGATTGTTGAGAACATAATTGCTGATGTAAGGACTGGATCCCCTGCATCACCATCAAGAACTCCATCAGCAGAGAGGCCTGCTGAGGATATTTCTCAAAGGACAAGAAGTCAACTGAGAAGTACAGCTGCTACCACTTACCGTGAAGGTAGAACAAAGAAGTCTGCTAGAAAGCAGATGACATTCATTGAAAAACCTACTGATCTGGAAAATGTAGCTAGGGAGGACCCTGAAGCTACTCAAAGGCCTATTGAATCAGTTGAGACTGTTGTGACTGACAAAGCTGATAAGCAACAGCCAAGTCAGGAAGCACCAACAGCTGAGGTTGCTCAACCTCAAGAAGATCCAGATGTCCAAATCATCTATCCTATTGCTGCTGCTCCCATATCATCTGCTGGACCAGCCCCTGCTGATAAAGGCTAGAGAAAAATAGTGCTAAGGAGAAAGAAAGTCTCCAAAGCTGATAAGAAAGCAAGGGAAGAAGCTGAACAGAGGAAGCAGGATGAGCTTGAAGAGAAGAAAGCACTTGAGCTAAGCAAAGCTCAAGAAGCAAAGGATGAAGCCAGAAGACGCATGTCTGCAGCAGAAAGAAAAGCTGCTGAGGATGCTGAAATGGCTGCGGTGATTGAATTGAGCAAGGTTGATGCCTATGGACCTATCCATGGAGGTGGCATCAAGATTGGTGAAGGGCAGACTGAAGAAGACAAAAAGAAGATACTACTGCCTGCTCCCAAAGCCAAGTCCAAAGACAAGTTCGAAGTCAGAAAAGCTTTTGAGATAGTCTATGCTGATAAGGAATTGTTCAAGAAATTTGAGAAGTCATTAGCATACTATGATCAGAAGTTGATGCTGAAGACTCTGTTCAACCAAGAAAAGCCAAGATATATCAGTTGGAGGGACAACAGGCTGAACAAGTCAATTACTGAACTTCAAGATATGAAGGAGTTAGCTGATGAAGAACGATGGGTTCTAAGTTGGCTGAAGACAAACTCCATCCAAAAGGCTCTTGATCCAAGCTATGTGAGAGATATCATGCATAGCTATGCAAAAGGCTTTGCATTGGAGGAAGCCAAGAAAATCAAGAGCACCTTGCCTGAAAAGAAGAAGAAGTCTGAAGATGCTGAGGAAAGAGCAATTAAGTTTGCTGTTATGGCTGCCCTGAAGAGATGGGCTAAAAAGTCAAAGTATCAGCAAGGCTGTTCAAGTGATTTGCCACTACTGCCTAGTATCCAGCAAATCATTTTTGGCAAGGAAGTGCAACCGTTCTATGAAGTGCCAAAGGGGAATAATGCTTTTGTTAACCCCTGGATCATTGTGAGGCAAATCAGACAAACAACTTGCTTCAATGATGATGGCACTATTACCAACTTAGTCTATGATGACGTTACTGATGAGCCTAAAGCTGCGGACAAGCCTGATGTCAAGTCTGCTGATCAGACTGAAGACAAGCCTGATGTCAAGTCTGCTGATCAGACTGAAGACAAGTCTGCTGAAAAGGCTGCTGATGATCCCCTGGCCATTGAGTGGAAGGCTACGGACTCTGGAAATCATCAAGACGAAAAGATGGAAGATATTCCTGTCCACCAGGAAATTGATGAAAGGGATGTAGCTGCTGCTTCTGCTTCATCAGGTGATAAGCACTCATCACTGATGGAAGCAATCCAGATGCTGATGGAAAACCAACTTAAGGAACTGGAAGACAAGCACAAGCAACAGCTATTAAAGGTTAAGGAGGAGCTGAAAGCAGAGTTGGCAGAAACCAACAGACTTCAGCTGGAAACTGTTCAAGGATCAACAGAAGAGATCATCAAAAAGGAGATCAACAGTATTCCAATTCCTCAAGACAACTCATTGCAGCTGATACACAGCTTAAGAGAACTGAACCAGAACGTGGAAGATGTGAAGGGTGATGTGAATCATCTTCACACTGCTTTAAAATCAGCTGAGCACAAGATTGCTGACTTAACTGCAACTTTCATTAAAGTCAGTCATGAAGAGAAGGAAATCAATCTGGGAGTGTTGCAAGAAGTTGCAAAGGCTGCACAGGAAGTTCAAAATGAAATTGCAACTATCAACCTCAACATTGACTACTTCAATGATAAGACTGATGTCATCAGCACTGACCTTCATCATCTGACAGCTAGTCATGACGTGGTTAATCAGAATCTAAAGGCTTTGTGTGCTGGAGTGAAGATTCCAACAGTTGCTCTCAACCCTACTGTTGAACCTTCTAATGTCATCAGAGTTGATGATGACAAAAAGGGGGAAGATAAAAGGGAAGAACCAGCAAAGGAGGTATCTGCTGCTGAAGAATCAACTAAGGAAGAAACTGCTGCTGCAACCATTCAAGCCAAAGAAACTGAAGACACTACTGACAAAGCTGAAGTGCTTGGAAAGGTAGAAGAAGAAGAAAAGATTGAAAAAGAAGATACCAAGTACAAGAACACTGATTCTGCCAGAAAGGCTATGGAAGCTCTGAAAGCTCTTCAAGAACAACAACTTAAAGAGAAAATGGAAGCTGCCAAAGCAACCTTGGAAGAAGAAGTTGATGAAGAAGATGATGATGAAGAATCATCATATGAATATGAAGAAGTGCTCGAATCTGATGAAGAAGCTGATAGTTAGAAATTGAAAAATCAATTGTAATCAGTTTACTTTTTCAGAAATCTCAGCTGATGAATTTGTACATGTAATTCACTTTCTATATCAATAAAATGTTCAAGTTCAATCCAATAAACTTTTTCTATCTCAGAAAATTTTGAGGATTACAATCTTTAGTTTAGGTATTCAACAGGTACTAAGCTGAAGTTTTGTCATCATCAAAAAGGGGGAAATTGTTGGATGAAGATGAAGATGAAGGCACTAAAGAAAGTTTGATAAGGGAGGTTTTGATGCATTCCAAAACTTCGTAAAATTGGCTAAGTATGGAGTAACTTAGCTGATAGACTTATCAAGGAATTTTGACTAAGTAAAGAAGACATCAGAAGAGTCAAAGTTTCAAGGTCCAAGACTTCTGATCTGCTGAAGCAAAGTTATCAGATTAGTGAAGATCAGCCGACTCAAATCAGATTTGTTCAAGTTTGAGATCAGCCGAGTTCACCATCAGACGTATACTTTCGTCAGCCAAGTGAAGAAGATCATGAAGTGTTCCCAACGGTAATAAATGCCCCTTGGTGTAATAAATGCTGAAGTACGAGGATATTTAAGACAAATGATTGAAGAAAAGCTTCGCATCAGCCGAGTGCATTTAATGCTGCATTTAATGCTGCCTGCAGAATAGTACTGTTTACAGTACGGACAGACTGCAAAAGAGCCGTTCGCGGATTTTAAGGACCAGTACTCGAGGAATTTGAATCCTGTCTCTCTTCAACGGACACTTTTCAATCCTCAAGTATAAATAGCTGAAAGAGACGAAGAAGAAACAAGCAACACACTTTCTGAGAGAAAATCCGAAGCAAAATTCTTTAAGTCTCAAGAACAGCTCACTCATCAGCTGAGTCATTTGTTGACGAAAGCGGAGTTGAAGAATCAAGAAAAATACATCTTCTGAGTGATTTTGTAAACAAGAGTGTTGTGCGGAGTTGTGATCCATCTTTGTGAGTGATCAAACTTCAGAGGATAGGTTTTCTGTGTGATTTCCTATTGCGAACTTGTGGTCGTTTCATTTGTTGTTCGACGCAAGCAGAGTATACTGTAAACTTTGTGATTATAGTATAACCCAAGATCTGAGTGACTTGGAAGAGTGGACTAAAGGATATTTAAATCCATATAACCACTATAAAAATTACTTGTGTTTTTACATTGTTTCAAAACTGCATATCTTCTGTTTGCATAAAAACACTGTTTGAAAAAGAACAAAAAGGAGTTTATAAAACTGGGGAAACATTTTTCAAACTGCTAAGAATACTTGTGAAAAACACTTTGAAAATCCGCTGCAAGTACTCTAAGTATTAAAACTGATTTCTGCAAAATCAGCTAAGTAACTATCAGACGAGTGGTCAACAAGACTGTTCAAAGATTTGTTCGCGAACAGATTTGTAACTTACTAATCTGATCAGCTTAGTCTGTTCAGTTAGAGTGAAGTTTTAAAGTTAAATTTAGAAGAAAAATTTAAAGAGGTTTATTCACCCCCCCCCCCTCTAAACCTCTTCTGACCACTTGGGACCAACAAAAGTAATTGAAGATGTATAATTATTTGAGTTGAAAATTCGATAAATTCATGTGAAATCGATGAAAATTCAAGTGAAATTAGTGACAAAATTGGATGATATCGGTGAAACGATGAAATTTCATAAAAAATGATGAAATAGGTGAAAAATGGGTAAAATCGGTGAAAAAATGCTAAAGTCGGCGAAAACATGTGAAAATTGGTTAAACTGGTAAAAATGAGTGAAATCAGTATAACAAAAAAATTTCAACCAACAAGAACAAAATCAAACCAAGAGATAGATGGTTTAAACCAAAAAAAAAACTAAAGAGATCGATGAAAATTCCCATGATGAAGTTAATAAATTGAATATCAGTCATTAATATGTGGTATTTTATGATATAATGAAGTTAAATTTACTCTGATTTACAACAAAATACCACTGAAATTAAATAGACATGTACAACTTAGGTAATGGTATGTGAAATCATAAATACATTTGAAATCGATAAAAAAATTTGGGTAAAATTTGTGAAAAATGGATGAAAACGGGTAAAATCAATTAAAATAAAGATAAACTTGGTGAAAATATTTGAAATCAGTGAAAATTAATTCTAATGGAATTTCTAAGAAAAATGATGAATTCAGTAAAATTTGGTAAAATCGATGAAAAAAGGATAAAATCGGTCAAAATACGTAAAGTTGGTAAACTACAAACATTTAATGATGCTACAAACATTAGTGAAATAAAACAAAGAAAAAGAAGAATGGTAATAAACTACAAACATTTAATGATGCTACTACAGGAGACGCACATAAGTTACCCCGAAGAGATTCAATAATGGAAAAAATAAAAGGAATGACTTTGTTTAGTTCCCTAGACGCTAAATCTGGATATATCAATTAAGGTTGCACGAAAATACCAAATCATTAACTACATTTACTTGTCCCTCAGAAAAACACTATGAATGAATATATTGCCATTTGGGTTAAAACAAGCACCCGGAATATTTCAAAGATATATGTGTAAAAATTTAGAAGGACTAGAGGAAATATGTCTTGTATACATAGATGATATTTTGATTTTCAGCAATAGTTCTAAAGAGGATCATTTAAGAAAAGTAGCAATTGTACTTGAAAGGTGTAAGCGAAAAGGTTTAGTCCTAAGTAGAAAGAAAGCACAAATAGCAAAATAAGAAATTGAATTTTTAGGAACAATAATAAAATCAAATGGAAAAGTTGAATTACAAAAGCATGTTTTAGAAAAATTACATCTATTTCCAAATAAAATTGAAGATAGAAAACAATTACAAAGGTTTCTTGGATGTTTAAATTACATATCCGAATTAGGATATTTAAAAGGATGTGCTAAAGAGAAGAAAAAGTAAGTACTAAAAATAAGTAGTGAGTAAACATAATTTTAACTTAACGAGTTAAAAAAAAACATGAACTAATATCATCATACAACATAACATAATATCGATTAATATAATTCAAAACCACAGGATTTGAATCCCGTCACCTTACCCATATTCCCACCATTTAACTCCAACGTTTATGATATATTCAAATCACAACTCAAACTTTTAAATTTCAATTGTCTAGTTTCGAGAGAATCTTTAAATTTAAATATCACTAAGATTCGTGTTCAATTCATTATTGAACCTTAGTCAAACCAGATCCAAACACAATTTCAGTTCAACTGAAAAATCAAATCAAAATTGAACAACTTGTTATTCGACTTACCTGACTGATTTACACCCCTAGCCGAGCATATATCAAAACATGCAATGTAGGATATTTTACAATGTTATTTCTGAAGCTACCCGACTCTTTTACACTCATATGTACTAAAAAAATTAAGTGAATGGGGGATTAGTGTAAATTTTCAAAGTTAAGAGAGGAATTTTAGTCAATTTTTCAGGTGAATAGAGGTGTTTTGCATTTTATGGTGGGATAAAATTCTAAGTTTCCTGCAATATATGTATCCAACTTTGGGAATAATTTTTTGCCTAATAAAAAATAGCAAAGAGGAGGGGGTAAATGCAAAATACTCCACTGTGTTATGCTAAATTTGCAAAAAACTACCCCGTGAAATTTTTATCGCACCAAACTTTCTTGTGATCTCAAAAATCCTGCAAAAAATAACCAATTTGTAAAAAGTAGGTCGTTTTGGATCGATATATTTCAAGAAATTATTTTAAAATTCTTCAAGTTGGTCCCTACAACTTCACGTTATGTCAATCCAAAACGTCCTATTTTTTACAAATTTGGTGTTTTTTGCAAGGTTTTTAAAATCGCAAGGAAGTCTGGCGCAATAAAATTTTCACAAGGTAATTTCATCCAGGTTTAGCATAAAACAGGGGTGTATCTTACATTTTTTTCCCAAAGAGGAGTTTTGCTAATAAAAATAATACAGAGAGTTTCATTGTATTGATTGTGTCGATTTAGATTTAATTATAAATAAACGCGTGCAGTAGATATTACATGACTGGAATGACGAAGATTGCGTTAAAATACTAAAGAAATGCAAAGAAGCAATTCCAAGCAAAGACAATGGAGGAAAGGTTATTATTGTTGAAATGATTGTGGATGATAAGGAAAAATTAGGCCATGAAAAAGTTGAAACTCAACTTTTCTTTGACACGCAGATGATGACCAATATAGCTGGAAAAGTGAGAACTGGAAAAGAATGGTGAAAACTCTTCTTTGATGCTGGATTTACTAATGACTTGGAATTGCACTCTTGTCGTTACAATATATTTTACTCAAAAGATCAAGATAGTCCATTGATATAATCACTACATGCAGTTCGATCCTCCAATAATTGATCCGTAATTAGAGCTAGGCGTAATTACCGTTTTGCCCCCTCTAATTACTTCTTTATCCTTAAGTTCCATTAGTTCACTAATAAACAGTTTGATTTATGAACTTATTCATAAATCAGAGCGCTTTATTATACAGTTCCAGAATTAACACTTAAGGGAATCAATATTCCAGCTTCTCGCAATAAGGGTTGGATTTCATATCTGTAAAACACATTCCCAGCCATTTATCTCAACGGATCTTCAAGACATAAGTTTTAGGCTCGATATGATTACATGCCATTACATATGAGTCAAAAGAACTCGTTAACATAAACAGGAGTTTATGCCTACTTAGAATTTAGATCAATTCGCATAGGATCATCAGTTGACATGTTCTAGAACCATAACATCAACGGTATCTTATTTATGATTCTAGATCATGTCTTATCTAATCCTATGTAATCGAATTACACAAAATATATCCACCTTTGATGTCTCTACATCAGTAATTCGGATCAAAATTACTACATTGTAAATGTTTTGTGGACCGTACTAGTAGTGTCTAGTCAAAGATCCCAACCTTAACTCACTACGGACTTTTTAGTCTATTAGCTATAACTTAAATCCCCCAGTATAATATATATACTTAAGTCATAGTCTCTTTAATAGACTTCGAATTTTCTGATGTTTATATTATGCATTAAATGCATAATCGAAATGATTATATAAAAAATATATTTCAAATTTATTTATTTATTTCAATTAAAGAATGTCAAATACATGCTTTAAGAGCATCATGGCTAACAGATTGAACCGTCATTTTCATTAAATTAAAAATTTAATATTGAGACTAAATTCATTTAAAATGGTAAAATAATGGGACGAAATTCGGCGAGTTAATATAATTTGGGATGAAAAATCAAAATTAATAATTAGTTTGGGACGATATTTCAAATAAATACTAAATTGCGGGACGAAATTCGATGAAGTAATATAGTTTGGGACGAAAATTCAAAATTACTAATTAATCTGAAACGTTTTCTGCAATTTTACCATTAAAATTTTAAAAAGACATTCTATGCACTAACTTGGACTGACTTAGAAGACCTTAGCTAAAATAACCCAAAAAACAGAAATTGAAATGGAAATTTAAAATAAATGGAACTCTAAGAACCAATATTTTATATTAATGTCTTCTTGTTGATATACTACATTGGACCCATTAATTGGCCATCTCTCCTATCACCTGAACCTGCACTGTGTTCCTTACATATATTTAAAAATATGCCTTTATTAACAGAAAGAATAACTATATAATACCTTTTTTTCAATATGGAGGCGGAACTAGAGGGTTTCGATTAGGGGAGCGACATTTTTTTAATAGCAAACTCATTATTATTTTTATGCAGTGATAAAATGAAATAAAATAATGATGTCTTTTTATTCAATAAAATGTGAATTTTTTTTTTTTTTTAAGAATCCATTTAACAAATGATTTAAGGAATTAATCAAACATAGAAATATTTTATAACATTGTGAAAATAAATGCTATAAAAGTACCAAAATTAACACTAGAATTCCTCTTTTTTTTTGTACAGATTTTAATGTTCTTGAGTGCATTTATGAAAATTAAATATTTTTATCATAATATATTTACATTTCAAATTCAAGGTAATATGTTAATCTAGCTAAAAAACATTTATAAGAAAGAAACTGTTAAAAGAATGAAAAATTAATCTAGCATAAAACATTTAAAATAAACAAAACCAGCATAAACCAATACAGTAGAAGGAAAATAAAAATAGCAAAACATATTTAAAAGAACGGAAGTAGGCATCAAACGTCAAACCAGAATCAACTTGGTACTACTCACTGGACCATTATCTCTTCTTTATCTATATTTACAATAATATTACATATATAAACTTAATTCGGATTATTCTTGGGGGGCGACTGCCCCCTCAGCCCCTGATTATATGGTTACCAAAAGAAATTCAGCAGTATTGTAGGCAGTTAAATTTTATTGCCTGATTAAGTCCAATATATATATTAATTATTAATTAATTTATTTTGGGATTATATCAAATTTAATTCCTAAAATAATAATTAAATAATTAATTGACATATTTTATATCTTATGACTAATTAAATGTAAGATTTCTTGCAAATAATTTAAAATCTCCATACACAAGGCAAGTTTGTGTAGGAAATTATTAAGCAAGGCAAGATTTTCTTCACAATGCAATATTTGCATATCATATCTTTTCAAAGGGAAAGAGAATTAAACAAGATATTTTTCTTGTCACACAAAATATTAAGAGCCAATCAAACTGCGCCACGTCATGAAGAGAATTTTACAAGATCTTCAAATCCTACCTATAAATATGGGTCATCTCCAAGATGAAAAACACAACTCAAAAACACAATTCAAAAAGCAAAAAGGAAGTGCAAGGAGAAAAGCAAACTCTCTCAAGACGTTCTTCCAAAATATCAAGGCGTTCTTCAAGTCAAGGCGTTCTTTCCAATATTCAAAGGCGTTCTTCAAGAAGTGAAGAAAAATCCAACGTTTAATCTAAGATTAATATACTTAATTCTTAGATTAACGTTATTGGAAATTCACGAAGTTAAAATAAAGATCAAATCCCTCAAAAATCCAGAATATCCAAGGCGAAGTTCAAGACGTTCGTCGAAGAAATTCAAATCATTTCACGTTTGATCCAGGATTAAGCAAATTTGCCCCTGGATTAACGTTATTCGAGCACAAATTCAATTCTGAGAAGATCAAAAAGACATTTTCAAGATCAAGCGCAAGAAACATTTAATTTTCCTTAAGATTAGAATCAGGGGAATTATAGAGATTGTAACCACTACTCAATAAAATTTTATTTGTACAATAATTTCTTGTTTAATATATATTTTTAAACTTGAAATTTTATTTGTTACAAATTTTTGGCACGCCCAGTGGGACAATCTCTACATCTCATCTCTTTTCTCTAAAAAAAAAAAAAAATCAATGCCCCCAAAGAAGTATCGAACTCTGACTGAGGTGACGGATGATCCGAGGGCTAAGATGGTTGAACAAAGGAAGGAAGATGGCAATCAAAGAAGCCCATCTCATTCTGCACATTTTGAAGGTTCCAACCAAGACGATGATGCTTCTAGCACTGAATCTTCATTTTCAAGTAAGGTGCCTGCCATGACAACAAGTACTACAACCATTGAGGAACAACTGTTGGCCTTGACTAAGGCAATGGAATCGTTCGCTAAACATGCCCAAGACCAAGATGCAAAAATCGAGAAATTGTTGAGCCAAGCGAACCATATTGAAGGAAGTCATGTGATGGGAAAACAACCCGTAAAGCTCGAAGATGGTGATACATCAATGAAGCAATATTCAAATGTGAAGGATGAAGAGTTCGAAGAGTCTGAAGAAGATGAGATGCCCATTAAAAAAACAAATTCAAAGGGAAAGTCCAAAGAACTCCAAATTTCATCCGATGGCATGATCCCTATAGATCAACTGAAGGAATTTATTATGGGAACCATCAACTGCAAGTTAGAGGGAGGCCTTAAATCATCTCTCGCTTATACTAAACCTTATACTCAAAGGATTGATAGGATGAAGATGCCAATTGGCTACCAACCTCCAAAGTTCCAACAATTCGATGGCAAGGGCAACCCGAAACAACATGTAGCTCATTTCATTGAAACATGCAATAACGCTGGAACCTATGGAGATTATCTTGTGAAGCAATTCGTTCGATCACTCAAAGGAAATGCATTTGACTGGTACACTGACTTGGAGGCTTGTTCCATTGATAGTTGGGATCAACTTGAGCAAGAATTCCTTAACCGCTTTTATAGCACTCGAAGGACAGTCAGTATGATTGAACTTACAAACACCCGCCAATGGAATGAAGAAGCTGTTATTGACTATATCAATCGTTAGAGGAATTTAAGTCTAAACTGCAAAGACCGACTTTCCGAATCTTCAGCAATTGAGATGTGCATTCAAGGAATGCATTGGGGTCTTCGTTACATCCTTCAAGGAATACAACCAAGATCATTTGAGGAGTTAGCCACTCGAGCTCACGATATGGAGTTAAGTATGATTGCAAGTGGAGCTGATGGACCACCTATTCAAGATCCTCGTAAATTCAAAGATAAATCTGAGGCAAAAAGAGGAGGCAAACCTTTTCAAAAGGCCCCAAATAAAGAATCATTGGCAGTAAATGTCGCGCCTCTCAAGGTATTAAGCAAAGCAAATGATAAGAATGTTGAAAATAATGGTGTTAAAAGGAATATGCCCCAAGAAAGGGAGCAAAGAAAGTCGACTCTTAAGGAGATGCAATCCAAGAAATATCCATTTTTCGATTCTGATGTCCCTGGCATATTTGATGATCTACTTGAAGCAAACCTTATCGACTTGCCCGAAATGAAGAGGCCCGAAGAGTCTGAACGCTCTGATGATCCAAAATATTGCAAATATCACCGTCTTGTTGGACATTCTATCCATGATTGTTTTGTTTTCAAGGATAAAATCATGCAATTAGTTCGTGAAGGCAAAATCTCATTGGAAGAAGACAATACAATTGCAAATATCGTGTCATGTAATGCAACTAAAGGAAAGGAGATCTATTCTAATGAATCACGTTTGTCAAAAGACAAGAATGTTGAAAATTGCTTAACTGCAATATGTTTTAGCGATGAAGACCTGTTGTTTGGTTCTAAGCTTCATAATAGGCCTTTGTTCGTAAGTGGATACGTTCGTGAACAAAAAGTTACTAGGATGTTGATTGATGGAGGTTCCGCTGTCAATTTGTTACCTCTTCGCACGCTAAAAGAAATAGGAATCCCTGTGGAAGAACTTTCGAGCAGTCGTCTGATGATACAAGGATTTAATCAAGGGGGGCAAAGAGCTATTGGTGTTATAAGATTGGAACTGCTAATGGAAGACATGCTATCAACAGCACTCTTTCATGTCATAGATGCTAAGACGTCTTATAATGTCCTTCTTGGTCGACCGTGGATTCATGAGAATGAAGTGGTTCCATCGACCTTACATCAATGCTTTGGATATTGTCGAGATGGAGTGGTGAAGAAGGTATTAGGCGACGATAAGCCATTTACTGAAGCCGAATCGCATTTTGCTGATGCAAAGTATTATATGGAAAACACAAATGTCGAGAAGAACAAAACCGATGAAAGCATGGACAAGATGAAAGACATCAAATTAAAAGAAAAACAAGAGGAAGTTCCTTCGATCAAAATCGAGTCACTTAAAGAACTTACATTGCCACTAACAAAGCTTGATGGAGAGAAACCATCCTGTCCGCCACTTAAAGGATTCGTCCGTCCCTCTCAAGGAGCTGAAGTAGAACATGGGACATTATTTTCGCAAGAAAGTGGAGAAAGCTTTGGTCCAAAAGCCTTTGAACTCTTAGTGAAAGCAGGGTATAACCCTCGAGAAGACTCTCCCTTAGGGAAATTCCCTTCTAAAAGAAACTCTGTCCCAAATTCTCGTGTTGGCCTTGGATTCAAACCACCAAAACCTGTTCGCATTGCTAGAAATAGAGTTAGCAGCAACCACATTACTGGAGAAGTGTACTTTTCAACAAATGTTGATCAAAGTTGTAAGAAACCAACGAGAGTATCTGTCTTTGATAGACTTGGCCCTCAAATATCTGTCTTTGATAGACTTGGTCCTCAAGGGAAACTTTTGACCCAAAAGTTTGATCGTCGAAGACTGGGAGTTTCCAATTTATCAAAATGCTCCAAGAAAATTGAGGAATCGTCCGTCTTCAAAAGATTGCGAAGTTCAATCCCAACTCGCATGAAGAGACGTGATAATTTGATTATATCATGTGGTGAAGTACTGAAGGGTAAGTGGGAGACTATTATTCTCACGAAAACTCAATGTGATGGCGAGGATGATAGAGAGAGTGTTGCATCTTCATATCATATTACTCTACACGAAGAAGATGCTGTCGAAGAACAAGATATTGAGGATGCGCCTCCCGAACTCAATGAAGGTGTTAAATCCACCGTAGATGAATTGAAAGAAGTGAATCTAGGAGATGTTAGCAATCCTAGGCCAATTTTTATAAGTGCTTTGCTAAATGTTGATGAAGAAGAAGCATATGTCAAGTTATTGCGTGAATTTCGAGACGTGTTTGCTTGGTCCTATAAAGAAATGCCTGGTTTAAATCCAAAAGTGGCCGTTCATAATTTGTCTGTGAGAAATGGAGTTCGTCCTATCAAACAAGCTCAACGTAGATTTCGTCCAGAGTTGGTTCCATTGATCGAAGCTGAAGTAAACAAACTTATAGAAGCGGGATTCATTCGAGAAGTCAAGTACCCTACCTGGATAGCCAACATCGTGCATGTGAGAAAGAAAAATGGACAAATTCGAGTGTGTGTTGACTTTAGAGACCTCAATGCTGCGTGTCCCAAAGATGATTTTCCTCTGCCTATCCCAGAGCTTATGATTGATGCTACGACTGGACATGAAGCCTTATCTTTTATGGATGGATCGTCTGGGTACAATCAAATTCGTATGGACCCAAGAGAAGAAGAGTTGACTGCATTCCGAACTCCGAAAGGGATTTATTGTTACAAAGTGATGCCATTTGGATTGAAAAATGCTGGCGCAACCTATCAGAGGGCGATGCAAAAGATTTTTGATGATATGCTCCATAAAAACGTTGAGTGTTATGTGGATGACTTAGTAGTAAAGTCGAGGAAGAGAAAAGATCACATTCATGATCTAAGAAAGGTATTTGAAAGACTGCGCAAGTATCAATTGAAAATGAATCCCATGAAATGTGCATTTGGCGTAACATCTGGAAAGTTTCTTGGCTTCATTGTCCACCAGAAAGGGATAGAAATTGAGCAAGCTAAGATAGGTGCAATCATGAAGATGCCCGTACCACGCAATATTCATGAGAAACCTCCAGTGTTGGTTGCTCCAATACCAGGGCACCCTTTGATTTTATACATCTCTGCTCAAGAACGCTCTGTGGGAGCCTTACTCGCTCAAGAAAATGACCTTGGGAAGGAAAATGCAGTGTACTACTTAAGTCGAACAATGACGCCAAATGAATTGAAATACTCTCCAATTGAGAAGTTATGCTTGGCACTCATCTTTGCAATACAAAAAGTAAAACATTACTTTCAAGCCCATACTATTCGTCTTGTCTCAAAAGCAAATCCATTGAAGTTTGTTATGTCGAGGCCAGTACTATCCGATAGACTTGCACGATGGTATCTCCAATTGCAACAATTTGATATCGTGTATGTTCCTCAAAAGGCCGTAAAAGGACAAGTCTTGGCTGACTTCTTAGCTGATCATCCCATCCCTGCTGAGTGGGAATTGTCTAATGATCTGCCAGACGAAGACGCACTCGTAGTCGAAATTGTTCCTCCATGGAAAATGTACTTTGATGGAGCTGCCCATAGAGGAGGAGCTGGAGCTGGAGTGGTATTTCTAACACCTGAAGGGGGAGTATTGCCTTATTCCTTTACGTTGATTCAAAACTGCTCCAACAATGTTGCTGAATATCAGGCTCTCATACTTGGTTTGGAGATAGCTGTCGAGACGAAGCGATTGCATCTTGAAGTTTATGGCGACTCTAAACTAGTGATCAATCAAGTACTTGGAGATTACGAAGTCAAGAAATCTGATCTGCTTCCGTATGTCAAGTATGCTAAGAAACTAATTGGGTGGCTTGGGCATGCTACGATCGAACATGTACCAAGGAATGAAAATGGACAAGCCGACGCTCTAGCCAAACTTGCTTCCACAATAGCTGCGCCGGAAAAAGAAACTCATGTTCCAATATGTCAAAGTTGGGTCGTACCTCCAATGTTCACTGAAGACGAAGAGAACGAAGAAGAAAACCATGCTATAGAAGTTTATGAAGTTGAAAAGGAAGATTGGAGACAACCCCTTGTAGATTACTTGGAGTATGAGAAGTTGCCCAATGACCTACGAAGAAGAACTGATATTAGACGACGCGCGGCTCGGTTCATTTATTACAAAGGCACACTTTATAGGCGTTCATTTGATGGAGTTTTCTTGCGCTGCCTAAATGATGATGAAGCTATGCAAGCCATGGAAGAAGCTCATTCTGGAGTTTGTGGCGCTCACCAATCTGGTCCAAAGTTACATTTTCGAATTAAAAGAATGGGTTATTGCTGGCCCACAATGGTTAAAGACTGTATGGATTATGCTCAAAGATGTCAAGCTTGTCAGTTTCATGCAAACTTCATTCACCAACCGCCTGAGCCTCAAAAGCCTACAAGGTAGATTGGCATACCTCCGAAGGTTCATCTCAAATTTAGCTGGGCGATGTCAACCATTTAGCCATCTCATGAAGAAAGATATCCCATTCAAATGGGACGAAGCTTGCAACAATGCATTTGAACGTATAAAATCCTACTTAATGAAACCTCCAGTGTTGGTTGCTCCAATATCAGGGCACCCTTTGATTTTATACATCGCTGCTCAAGAACGCTCTGTGGGAGCCTTACTCGCTCAAGAAAATGACCTTGGGAAGGAAAATGCAGTGTACTACTTAAGTCGAACAATGACGCCAAATGAATTGAAATACTCTCCAATTGAGAAGTTATGCTTGGCACTCATCTTTGCAATACAAAAAGTAAAACATTACTTTCAAGCCCATACTATTCGTCTTGTCTCAAAAGCAAATCCATTGAAGTTTGTTATGTCGAGGCCAGTACTATCCGATAGACTTGCACGATGGTATCTCCAATTGCAACAATTTGATATCGTGTATGTTCCTCAAAAGGCCGTAAAAGGACAAGTCTTGGCTGACTTCTTAGCTGATCATCCCATCCCTGCTGAGTGGGAATTGTCTAATGATCTGCCAGACAAAGACGCACTCGTAGTCGAAATTGTTCCTCCATGGAAAATGTACTTTGATGGAGCTGCCCATAGAGGAGGAGCTGGAGCTGGAGTGGTATTTCTAACACCTGAAGGGGGAGTATTGCCTTATTCCTTTACGTTGATTCAAAACTGCTCCAACAATGTTGCTGAATATCAGGCTCTCATACTTGGTTTGGAGATAGCTGTCGAGACGAAGCGATTGCATCTTGAAGTTTATGGCGACTCTAAACTAGTGATCAATCAAGTACTTGGAGATTACGAAGTCAAGAAATCTGATCTGCTTCCGTATGTCAAGTATGCTAAGAAACTAATTGGGTGGCTTGGGCATGCTACGATCGAACATGTACCAAGGAAAGAAAATGGACAAGCCGACGCTCTAGCCAAACTTGCTTCCACAATAGCTGCGCCGGAAAAAGAAACTCATGTTCCAATATGTCAAAGTTGGGTCGTACCTCCAATGTTCACTGAAGACGAAAAGAACGAAGAAGAAAACCATGCTATAGAAGTTTATGAAGTTGAAAAGGAAGATTGGAGACAACCCCTTGTAGATTACTTGGAGTATGAGAAGTTGCCCAATGACCTACGAAGAAGAACTGATATTAGACGACGCGCGGCTCGGTTCATTTATTACAAAGGCACACTTTATAGGCGTTCATTTGATGGAGTTTTCTTGCGCTGCCTAAATGATGATGAAGCTATGCAAGCCATGGAAGAAGCTCATTCTGGAGTTTGTGGCGCTCACCAATCTGGTCCAAAGTTACATTTTCGAATTAAAAGAATGGGTTATTGCTGGCCCACAATGGTTAAAGACTGTATGGATTATGCTCAAAGATGTCAAGCTTGTCAGTTTCATGCAAACTTCATTCACCAACTGCCTGAGCCTTTACATCCGACTATTGTTTCATGGCCTTTTGATGCTTGGGGATTAGACGCTGTTTGGCCAATGACAAAATCTTCTCGTGGACATCTATACATCTTAGCCGCTACTGATTATTTCTCGAAATGGGCAGAAGCAATACCCCTCAAGGAAGTAAAGAAAGAAAATGTTGCTGACTTCATCCGAACTCACATTATCTACCGTTATGGAGTGCCTCGATATATTATCACTGATAATGGAAAACCATTCTGCAATGGTCTGATCGACAAATTGTGTCAGAAGTTTAGCTTCAAGCAGAGAAATTCATCCATGTATTATGCTCCTGCCAATGGCCTCGCTGAAGCATTCAATAAGACATTGTGTAATTTGCTGAAGAAAGTGGTGGCCAAGTCGAAGAGGGATTGGCATGAAAGGATTGGAGGAGCTTTGTGGGCATATAGAACCACCTATCGAACGCCAACTCAAGCAACTCCTTACTCGTTGGTATATGGAGTGGAAGATGTCCTCCCTCTTGAACAACAAATTCCATCATTAAGGATTGCTATACAAGAAGGACTTACCAATGAAGACAATGCTCGTTTGTGCCTTGAAGAGTTAGAAGCCCTCGACGAGAAAAGGTTGGAAGCTCAACAAAAACTCGAGTGTTATCAAGCTCGCATTTCAAAAGCATTCGATAAAAAAGTTCGTTCGCGTTCTTTTCAACTTGGTGATTTGGTACTGGCAGTAAGAAGACCTATCATCATCACTCACAAGACGAAGAATAAATTTACGTCAAAGTGGGATGGTCCTTATGTTGTTAAAGAAGTCTACACCAATGGAGCATACAAGTTAGTCGCTGAAGATGGTTTGAGAGTTGGCCCAATAAATGGGAAATTCTTAAAGAAGTACTACCCTTGATGTTAGAAGAAAGCTCCATGACGCACGAGCCTAAACTGCGTGTTACTCCTGACCCGCACGAGTATAAACTGTGAATGGTATCCACCAATAGTAATTCATGTGGTTAAAATGATAACTTACTCCACTAATGGCATTTATGTGGTTAAACTTTAATCCCCACCTAGTTCGAGGTGGTTAAGAAACGAACACTCCTGACCCGCATGATTATAAACTGTGAAAGGTCTTCCTGCAAAAAAAAAAAAAAAAAAAAAAAAAAAAATCTCCTTTTGAACTACGTGATGACTTGATTCCTTTTGGGATACGTAGGCAGCTTAGATCATTTTCTAAGTTCAGTCATATGTTTAAAAAAAAAAAAAATTGACTTGTTGTTTAATGCTACTATGGACTACGGGATATGGAAATAAATAGAAAGATTAAAAAATAACATCTTTTATTATTAATCTCGAAAGTTGGAGTGCATTACAAGAAAAGAAAAAAGCAAGAAATGAAGGAAAGAACTACAAAAAAGAAAAAAAAAATCTCAAACAAAGGGCTTCAAATTCTTCAGTTCCTCTTGAGCAGTTTTCAAGCGCATACGCAAAGTTTCCAGATTATCTTTCATTTTGTCAATCAAGGGAGAGGTGTCCTTTAATGTCGCAACTTCTTCTTCAATCTTAAGAATGTCAGCTTGAGCAGATTTGAGCAACTTTTCTTGGCGCTTCAAGGATGAAAGGAGTCTTTTCTTCTTTTGAGCTAAATCAATAAGTTTCTCCTCGATCACCTCCAAATCTTCCTTCGTAGAATTAATGTGATCAACCTCCTTATCTTCTTTGTTTTTAGCCTCACTCAATGACCGCTCGCCATAAGACTAGCCACCTTAAAAGTACTTGGACGTATCGAGTTGACATTCTCGGTGGGAAGAGCAAAGGTACAAAGCCAACAAGCTAAATATGCCGCCAAGTATGCATCATCTTTTATATTGCCTCTAACTTTGAGCTTCGAGAATACGCCTTCTTCCAAAGGAGACCATGTCTTATGATCTTTAAAATCATCAAGAGGATAATGAGTGGATTTAGGACGAACGCTTTTCTTCTCTTTTCGCGGAGGAGGTGGCTCGTACTTCTTTGCTTTCTTAGACCAAAATTGGATCCATCTCTCAATCGAAACTTGGGAATGATTGTCACATTTGCCACTTGCTTGAAGTAAATGAAATGCGTGGAACAAGTATTTGCAAGATCGAGGTACGAATGGTTCTCCCTTCTCATCTACACCATTTAGCTCCGCTTCACTAGGGATTACCTCAACATAGAGGATGCCCAAAATGGGAAGACCTGCAATAGAGTTAAGGCTTACATAATGGTATGGATAATTCACCCTAGGAAGATAGTAAAGTATTGGTTTGAGGACACCACGACTCGCAAAAAGCTTTCATGATGTTCGTATTATGATCATATGTGTATAAAGAAGCGTGCACCGAATTAAAAAGTTTAGCTGCATGTAGCACAGTCTTGCATCGACTCAAGACATCTTCAGTCCACTCCCAATATCCCCTAAAATAACGGAACTCTCCAGGCACTTCAAAGGGATCATCGCCCCACTTCATCTTATTACCAATGAGTGACGGCCCAAAGATGGGAAAGGAATAGCGTCACTCGATGGTTTATGATGAGCGGAAAGCAAGATTAAATGTTTTTGAGCCTTATTTGGAGATTCCGTATATTCTCGAGACCATTCGTCCAAGTGAAGAGAATTTCTTAGTGCCGCCCACCTCTTTGAATATCTGCCAATTAAAGGCGTTCCAACAGTCAAAATCGTGCTCTTTTCGATTGGTTGATCCTTATCGTCTCGAATAGTCAAACGTTCTTCCCCAGAAGAAGTGCGATCGCCAACAAAGATTACCATCCTAACAAAAAATAGGAAATCAAATAATGGGGGCATTAGATAAAATTGGTCTAATAATTCAAATATTTGAAAAAAAAAATATTGAGTTTATGACTAATTTTATTTTTACTCTAAAGATTTTGAGATTCTAAGAAATAGCTCTCCCCGATGGTATAATTCCTTGAAAAAAAAAATTTCTGCCGAAAGAATTAAGGGAAAATTTGAATTAGAAAAAAAAAATGAAAGAGAAAAAAAAAAAGCGGCATACATACAAAAGCTTATGACTTTAGTCCCCGTAAAAGAAAAAAAGAGAGAACAATCAGCATGTATATATATATATGTCATGAATATTTTATATATATATATACATATCATATACAAACAAGCCGTGAATACATATACATGTCATACATATGTGCATATATATATATATATATATATATATATATATATATATATATATATATATATATATATATATCCATGGAATTAAAGATGTAATGGTTGACCTCGATTAAAAAAAAAAAAAACAGAGGGGCCGAATGCAAAGTAGGCTGTTGAATGAAGAAACTGCGATTGGGTGCCACGATGAAAAGAAGAAAACGGGTTGACTCTGAAGAAAGATGTAAGAAAGATGTTGATTATTTGAATGAATGAAGAAAGGGAGTAATGAAGGCCTTTTATAGATACAGAAAACTGAAATCAATTGGAATTCTTTTAGGACTTGGGAACATTCATTAAGGGAATAAAGATGAGTTTGGAAGCAGAATTTGGGATTATTGGAAATAAAAATTAAACTCAGATTCCATTGAATAATCGGCTTGGCAAGAAAATATAACAAGAGAAGTGTTCTTTAATTTGTTTCCTTTAACTCGAAAATATTGTCGTAAGAATTTCATTGATCTGTACAGTTTTGGAAATAAGAAGAATCTGGAACTGTACTGAATCCGTGAGGAAGGAGGAGTTAAAATGCAATTTACCACCTTTTGTTCATGAAAGGGCCACAATATATTGGGCCATGGAATGGGCTAAGAAACAATTCACTCCTATGAATTCATTGAACTCAATCCATTTTCTTTTTTGCTAAATGGGCTTACATTTGAGAATTTAAATAATGCATATAATGGAGTAATAAAGTGCCGAACACTCACTTCAAACTTAAGGTTTAATATGCCAACAAAGTGAGCCCGGGATTAATTATGGATTAATCGTTTAATGAGAACAATTAGTTAGCATTGTCTCCAAAGTTCATAAAATTTGCTACGATCATCCAAATTTTTGATCGTGTCACACTATTTTTTTCAAGTCAATGTTATGTTGAAATCGCGACTTATCTACTCAAAAGCAAATGCATGTTCGTAAATAAGTCTCGAGGGGGCATTTGTAGGCAGTTAAATTTTATTGCCTGATTAAGTCCAATATATATATTAATTATTAATTAATTTATTTTGGGATTATATCAAATTTAATTCCTAAAATAATTAATTAATAATTAATTGACATATTTTATATCTTATGACTAATTAAATGTAAGATTTCTTGCAAATAAATTAAAATCTCCCTACACAAGGCAAGTTTGTGTAGGAAATTATTAAGCAAGGCAAGATTTTCTTCACAATGCAATATTTGCATATCATATCTTTTCAAAGGGAAAGAGAATTAAACAAGATATTTTTCTTGTCACACAAAATATTAAGAGCCAATCAAACTGCGCCACGTCATGAAGAGAATTTTACAAGATCTTCAAATCCTACCTATAAATATGGGTCATCTCCAAGATGAAAAACACAACTCAAAAACACAATTCAAAAACCAAAAAGGAAGTGCAAGGAGAAAAGCAAACTCTCTCAAGGCGTTCTTCCAAAATATCAAGGCGTTCTTCAAGTCAAGGCGTTCTTTCCAATATTCAAAGGCGTTCTTCAAGAAGTGAAGAAAAATCCAACATTTAATCTAAGATTAATATACTTAATTCTTAGATTAACGTTATTGAAAATTCACGAAGTTAAAATAAAGATCAAATCCCTCAAAAATCCAGAATATCCAAGGCGAAGTTCAAGACGTTCGTCGAAGAAATTCAAATCATTTCACGTTTGATCCAGGATTAAGCAAATTTGCCCCTGATTTAACGTTATTCGAGCACAAATTCAATTCTGAGAAGATCAAAAAGACATTTTCAAGATCAAGCGCAAGAAACATTTAATTTTCCTTAAGATTAGAATCAGGGGAATTATAGAGATTGTAACCACTACTTAATAAAATTTTATTTGTACAATAATTTCTTGTTTAATATATATTTTTAAACTTGAAATTTTATTTGTTACAAGTATATTCAAGACACTCACAAAATATACAGATAACTATAATTTCACATTAATTTTATTAGAATTATGTATAGCTAGTTTCACTAAAATCCGAACATGCACGATAATCATCCATCAATCTCTCTTCTAGACCTGTCTATGAGTAAGCTGATAAAATGGCCTCAGCCAATAGTTCTCTCAATTCCGGATGTCGTGAAATCACGTGTCGAGCTGCACCCTCAAACACACCAAGAGCTCTAGCTTGTTCAAGAAATTTGCTGTTACCAACGTTTATGGTAAGATTACATAGTAATATAAGCTTATGCAAACGCAACTGAACTCTATCATTGCTTCTAAGCAAATTCATAAGCTTTGGCACCCCATTAAACTCGATTATCTCTTTAGAATGTTCCTTTCTATTAAAATTATCCTCACACACAAACTTCCCTAGAGCTTTAGCCGCTTCTGCAGCAACATCGGTGCTAGAATGAGCAAGCTGAGCAACCAAAGGCTCAATTACTCTCGTCTCTTTTGCAGGAAACGTAGTTGCCAAACACCCGATAGCTTTAATAGCGGGAGTCACTATAAGCACACTTGTATCCTCGTTTATCACCCTCAAAAGTTGATCGAACACAGCCTTGGCAGCTGGTGAAGTTGGCTTAAAAGCCTCTCGTTTAAGATCAGCATTAGACTCGGCAACTGCTGCCAACTCCATCACCACCATCAAACAGTTAATCTGCAAATCTCCTCTCTCTTTCTCGATTATCTTAGCCAAAACAAGCAAGGCTTTAGTCTCTGTAATATTCCTACTATTTAACAAACTCCTCCTAGCCAATTTCCACAAGGCAGTCGCACAACTCACTTTAAGGCTCGATTTCACCTCTGGTGACTCCACTTCCCTCTCCTTGTCCTTCTTATTACTAAGATAATTCTTACTCCATTCAAAACTTTTTTTCGTCATTTCCTTATTAATCTGAACAAGCGAGTGCAAGTCATTGACAGTCCTCCGCGAACTCACTTCCTTAAACTCGTCCAAATTAACATCCATACCCAAAAGGCTCACAAGCGGCCTGGTCACGTTTTCCCTCCCAAACTCCTCCTGCACATTCAAGTCCGCCTCTGACATTTTCGAGACTAAATCTGTCAACGTGACCTGAACCCTCATAGGCGCTTCCCCAAGCGCCTTGGCAATCACCTGAACCCCACCCGAACTAACGATCCTGCTCACATGATCTTGAATATCCGCTAAATTACACAAAGCACTTGCAGCAGCGTTTAATGCATCAGTATTACTACTTTCTTTCAACAAATTTAAAAGGGGAGGTATTCCATCTTCCTCCACTATAATCTTCTTATAACTATCGTTATCCCGGGCCAAAATGGCAAGATCATGTGCACCTTCGGCCTGGCCCATTTGCACAGCAGCTATGTCAAACCAGACGAAAGCTAATATAGGATTATTACTAGCAACTGGAGGCAGAGACATAATCCCATTATCATACTCATGACTGAAAATAGAACGAACCCATTTAATATTAGCTAATGAAGAGTCAAGTAAAGCTGAAACCTTTTTGAAATCTGCGGCTGTGGTGATGGAAAGGACGTGGTGAAACCTTTCTGAAATCTTGTAACGGCATTTTCGGGTCAGGGTTAGGGCCCGTTTGAGGGTTTCGGTGAGGTCGTATGTTATGCGGCTAATGGGGCGGTCGTAGATGACGACGGAGGAGCGGAGGAGCTGAGAGAGTTGGGTTATTTGGAGGGCGAGGTCTTTATTTTCGGGTTTGAAGATTACGGATTCTTGAGTTGATTTGATGACCCGGTCAGCTAGGAGTATTTGGAGGGAGAATACTTCTGGGAGTGATTTTTCTTCTTCAACAATCGCTGCCGTTAATATAAAAAAAAAATTATTGCTGGCTCTGCTACTACTATCTGGGTTCAAGATTTTATACAAACAAATACAATATTCAATTCAGATGCGAGAGTAGGAAAAGATTTTGTAAAGGAAATGGCTTCAAATGGAATAACCCAACATATTCAATATCTAAATCTACGAGCGAATAGCAGATTAACTCCCTGTAAAATATGCAATTTAACTCCCTGTGATAAATAAAAAATACTTCCCTGTAATATCCTAAATATGCAATTTAACTCCCTGTATTAAGAAAAATGACAAAATAACTCCTTGTATTTTTATAAAAGAAATACATTGTCTCCCTCTAAATTGCTTATTAATTCATATTACAGAGAGTTAAATTGCTCATTATTTCATTTTACAGGGAGGTATATTGCCTATTTTTACATCACGAAGAGGTAAATTGCTCATTATTTTATTTCACGGGGATTTAAATTGCCTATTTTTATTTCACATGCAGATAAATTGCCCATATATTACAGGAGTTTAACTTGCAAAAAACCTCTAAATCTACATACTCAGACCTTGCTCTATTTTTTCTTCTATCTTTAAACCTAATACTTAAATTTCAAATGGGAATAATAAAATTTCGATTCAATAGCTCAACTTAAATTCCCCATCTTTAAACCAAAAATACTTACTTGATCGAATAAATAAAACCCACAATTATTCAATCCACAACCATTCATTTCAAGAAAGGACCCCGGAGTTTTGAATTAAAATTACGTACCATTGAAATCAAGAGAATCGAAACTTGAACTCAAATCAATGGAACTTGAGCTGCTTAAGCTGGGACAAAGAGCGAGTTCCCGAAGAAGTTCTCTTTTGAGAGTGGCTTCAACAAGCTTTTCCCAATTGTCGTACACCCTCGACATGTATAAAATATAAATGTACTCAATTCATTCCACTTCAAAAACATAAGGAATCGGACTTTTATTTTTGGGCTTTGGCTCAGTCGAAGACTTGCTTTCTGTGTGAAGACTTTTCAGAGAAGAAAAGTAAAGTAATTATTTTTTGAGAGGACGCGCTCCAAAGAACCCCCAATGTTGACCAATGTTTTCAAAATCGGATCGGACAGTGAACCGGTGAGCCGACTGGTTAGTGGTTTTACTAGTCGAACCGGTCGGACCACTGGTCGAATTGGATGACGTAATAATAATATAATAAATATATTTAATTTTAAAGTATATGTAATATGCATAAAATTTAAACATTATCATACAATTGATTAAAAATATAAAAAAATTATAATATTTTAAAATTAAAGCATATAATAGTTATCTAACTTATATCATAACGGTAATATGGTACTAATTTGTATGCTCGTATAAATATAATGTGATTATATTTCTTTTTAAAAATTTAAAAGTGTAAGTTAAAAATACAACAAACTAAGATATTCATAAATTTTAAAATATGGTTATGTATAAAAGTCTAATATTCAAAGTTAAACTTGCATATTATATCGATTTGACTCTTTATCCTAAAAATAATATTGAAAAGAATATTTTATAGAATAAATTTTAATAAAAAACTATTATTTGAGTATTAATTTTCATTCATAATGTGTGAAATATTTATTTAAGTTAATTATATAATTTATAAATAAATTTGCCTACAAGTTTCTATAATTTATAAATTTTAATTTGTACTAAAAATTTCAAAAAATGGTGTGTCTCAAATGGTAAGGAAGTCATGTTTCATCCTAGAGGTTAGGTGTTCAAATCCCACCTTGTACAAGAATTTCTAGTTTATTTTTAATATTAAAAAAATCAAAAAAAAAAAAAAAGAAAAGAAAAATCAGAACCGGGTTGAACCGGTCCATACTGGTTCGCCGGTTCACCGGTTTTGGACCGGTTCAACCAGGTCCAAACTGGTTTTTGGAGATACTGGTTTTAAGGGGTAAACCGGACCGGACCGACCTCCGGTTCGCGGTCGGACCGGTCGGACCGGCCGGTCCGGTCCGGTTTTAATAACATTGATGTTGACTAGGGATCAAAATTTTGTTTCGTGGGTATATTTCGGTCAGTTAAATATTGGAATTTTTTCGAGAATTTTGGGAAATATTAAGGAAAAATTAATTCATCATTGAACGTCTTTGAATTTCTTATTCAATCAAAATAAAATTATTAAATAAAGTATTAAAATATTTTTCAATACACCAAATACAACAATGAATATTATTTATCTTCATATTTGTCAAATACGAAAATTTTTCATCATATAACAATAAAGACAATTATGTTGATTATATAACAAAAGTGCACTTAGATGGATGGATTTTGATCGGATTTTGATCGGACGAATTTGAAATATCTAGCTCAAATCTTTTGCATTGTTTAACAATAAAAATAATGAATTCTAGTTTTTGATCAAATGAATTTTGGTCAATTTTTAAGTAGATTTAATTTTTTTTCCTCTTACTAAGTCATTTGAAATGCATTATTTTACTTACCTAAACACTTTTTTTTACCTATTTAATTTATTATTGTACTCCATTTTTCATCGGTTTAACCTGACAGACAACTTGGGCCAAATTCGATCATTTAAGCGTTTGGGTCAATTTTTAAGGCGAGACGCATGTTTAGCTAGAAACCCAAATATGAATGGGCCTGCCTCTTCTTCCATTAATTATGTTTTGTCTCTCCAACTCTTCTATCTCGTCTCACTTCAATTTTCATAGATTATTTGATATGACAACTGTATTTAACTTTTTACCCTTAAACCTCCACATCTAAAAATAATGCAAATCATATAGTATCAAATTTTTTAAAATTTATAGTTTATTAATATTTTATCATCTCAATATTTCAATCAAAATTAATTTAAATTGTGTTTCAAATTTTTTTTTATCAAAATAATCCAAACCACTTTAAAAAACCTAAACAGATACCAAAATCAATCCAAACAGGACCACAAAGCTTGGATGCTCTAATGCAGCAAACTTTTGATTTCACGTATGAAAATGCCATATAGGGCTCAATTGGAGCTAAAAAATATTTTTCCTTGTTTAATATACCTAAGTCTATTTTCTAATTTGGGGGAGGGGGGGGGGGGGGATGGGGTTGTCATTTACTATTTATTTATTATTTTTTAGTATGATTACTTTCTCTCTCTCTTTTTTTTTTATTTTAAAAATAATGAATAAAGTTGGGATCTCAAGCAAACAAGAACAGATGGATATTAGGGAAAAATAAATTATGGATTAGGTACATAATTCTAAGAAAATTCATTGTTCTGTTCTCTAGTTTATCACAGTTTAGGATGTTTAGATTGTGATATTAATTATTTTAAGGTGATTGGTATATATCTAAATTCTAAAGTATTTTTTGTTGATTTATCAATATTTCTGTGCTTGGAAATATATTTCTACAATAGCAAAATGTAATTTCATTTAGCATAACATATCGATGTGATCGTGATTAGACACTAATGTTAAACAAAAAAACCCAAATAACATTAATAAAAAAATTACTAACCTTTTTTGGCTAATTAATATTTTAAAATAAAGGTTACGTACAAAGCTATGGAAGTGCTTAATATCACAATAAATTAAAGAGTCTAAAGTCAATTAACCTTCTAACATAAGTGATCAAGGGCATGCCAAGTTAATTTAAATGCCCAACAAACTTTAGAGTGGAAAACATGATTATTATTCTGATTTTTCTGTTTGAATATATTAGCAAATGGAGAAATTTGAAAAGAATAATACCCATAATGCTCCATATTCTTCATTTAAAAAAAATAACAATAAAAATATTATTCATAATTACTTGTATTTTCAATGTGCACGGCGCCATCTTTAAGAAGGCTAATAATTTTGGGGTAAATGCAAAATACTCCCCATGTCATGTTAAATATGTAAAAAATTATCATATGAAATTTTTATTGTGACAAACTTCTTCATGATTTGAAAAACCCTGCAAAATCACTCAATTTGGTAAAAACAATAGTTCCTTTTAGATCAACATATATATTTTAATAAATAATTTTAAAAATATTCTACGTGAAGTTGTAGACACCAATTTGAAGTATTTTAAAATTGATTTCATTAAATATGTCAATCCAAAATGACCTTTTTTTTTATAAATTTTGTGTTTTTTACAGGGTTTTTGAAAATACGAGAAAATTTGGCACAATAAATTTTTTTCACGGGATAGTTTCTTATAGATTTTTTTTTTTTTTTGGTTTCCCAAGGGTTTAATCCCTTTCGAGGCGCGTCGGGCACATAATGTGGGAACCTCTCCCAACAGGGATTCGAACCTAAGTTCGCTACTTTGTAGTGACTAGTCCCTTCCACTAGACCAATCACCTGTTGGTGTTTCTTATAGATTTAACATAACATAAAAGAGTATTTTGCATTTTCCCCAATAATTTTCTTTCCCTCCATGCTTCTATATAATATTGTAAATGAAATCTATTACAAACCCACATTAAATAAAAAATAATAAGGATTTCATTTTCCAAAAAATGGCATTGCTCAATGGCTTACAATCCTCTGATGAACTTCTTGAAGCCCAAGCTCATGTATGGAACCACATCTTCAATTTCGTGAACTCCATGTCTCTTAAATGTGCACTTCAACTAAATATATTAGATATCATTCACAAACATAACAAACCAATGACACTTTCCGAATTAATAAACGCCCTCCCCATCAACAAAGCAAAATCCAAGCACATTTATCGTTTGATGCGAATCCTAATCCATTCCAAGTTCTTCGTCAAGGTCAACATCTCTGATAATGACGACGAAGAGGGCTATAGGCTCACACCATCCTCTCGTCTCCTCTTGAGAAATGGGTCATCGAGCATGGCACCATTTGCCCTAGCCATGCTCGACCCCATTTTAGTAGATCCATGGCACCATTTAGGTGAATGGTTTCAAGATGATAGTCCGATGGCATTTGTAACCGCTCACGGGAGGACACTTTGGGAGAAAGCTTTCGAGGAGCCAAGGGTGAATCAATTTTTTAATGAGGCCATGACTAGTGATGCACAATTTGTGGCTAATTTACTTATTAAAGATTGTAAACATGTGCTTGATGGATTGAAATCGATGGTCGATGTTGGAGGCGGCACGGGAGGTATGGCTAAGGTTATGGTTGAGGCATGCCCTGGCTTGAAGTACATGTGTTGTGCTTGAACTTGAGCATGTCATTGATGGCCTAAAAGGGGATGAAAAGTTGAGCTTTGTAGTTGGAGATATGTTTGTTTCTATTCCTAGAGCTGATGCAGTGTTCTTGAAGGTATGAAATGAGATCTTAATTAACACTAAAGAGTTAATTGCAAGAATACCCATGTGCTTTACATAATAAAAAAAAACTCTCCTATGTTATTTTTATTCGTAAAAAATCCTATTTGAAATTTCTTTCGTAAACAAATAGGGAGATTATTAATGGGGGATTAATGTAAATTTTCAAAGTTAAGAGAGGAATTTTAGTCAATTTTTCAGGTGAATAGAGGTGTTTTCCATCAATGGTGGGATAAAATTCTCAGTTTCCTCAATATATGTATCCAACTTTGGGAATAATTATTTTCCTAATAAAAAATAGCAAAGAGGAGGGGGTAAATGCAAAATACTCCACTGTGTTATGCTAAACTTGCAAGAAACTATCCCGTGAAATTTTTATCGCACCAAATTTTCTTGTGATTTCAGAAACCCTGAAAAAAACACCCAATTGGTAAAAAGTAGGACGTTTTGGATCGACATATTTTAAGAAATTATTTTAAAATACTTCAAGTTGGTCCCTACAACTTCAAGTTATGTCGATCCAAAACGACCTATTTTTTTACAAATTTGGTATTTTTTGCAAGGTCTTTAAAATCGCAAGGAAGTTTGGCGCAATAAAAATTTCACAGGGTAATTTCTTGCAGGTTTATCATAAAACAGGGGTGTATCTTACATTTTTTTCCCAAAAGGAGTTTTGTTAATAAAAATAATACAGAGAGTTTCATTGTATTGCTTGTGTCGATTTAGATTTAATTATAAATAAACGTTTGCAGTGGATATTACATGACTGGAGTGACGAAGATTGCGTTAAAATACTAAAGAAATGCAAAGAAGCAATTCCAAGCAAAGACAACGGAGGAAAGGTTATTATTGTTGAAATGATTGTGGATGATAAGAAAAAATTAGACCATGAAAAAGTTGAAACTCAACTTTTGTTTGACATGCAGATGATGACCATGCTAGTTGGAAAAGAGAGAACTGAAAAAGAATTGGCAAAACTCTTCTTTGATGCTGGATTTACTAGCTACAAGATCACTCTTTTAGGATTGAGGGCCCTCATTGAAGTATTTCCATAATTTGTTTAATGAGATAACTACTTCATATTATTAAAATGGTACCATGAAATAAATTACCTTTTGAGTATATGTAAATAATGTTTAAGCTATAATTACGAATGAATAATGAAAGAAAAGATGTTTTGACTTTTGAACTTTTGTGAGATATGTGTATTAAGGTGATCTCATTATTCATTGAATATATATATATATATATATATATATATATATATATATATATATATATATATATATATATATATATATATATTCATGGTGATAGGCGGGGCTGCCCGGAAGCCTCCGCCTCTGAATTAGCTAGAAGAATCCGCTTTGAAAGTCTTGAGCTATATGGCACTGATACGGATACGCTGATACGAATACGACACGACACGGATACGACGACGTGGATTTTTTAAAATTTACTGGATACTATACGACATAGATACGAATGTAAAAAATATAAATATATATATATATATATATATATATATATATATATATATATATATATATATATATATATATATATGCATATTGAAGTAAGTAAAATAATATATGTATATATTCAAACATATTGAAATAGATCTAGTTAAGTTTCATAAGTACTAATTTGCATAACTTTTAGAAAAAAAAAATTGTTTAGTAATTTAATACTATTAATTATACATAATGTTCATTGTTTTATTATGTTATATAAAACATGTCTCATTATAGGCAAATTATCTTGTATTTATAATACAAAGTGTGATTTGACGCCTTATATTATTCTTATCAATTGTGGTGACTTAGCAAAATTCAGAATATAAATGTCTTGGATACGTCTAAATAAGTATCCGATACGTGTGTCCAACTTTTCTTTTTAATTATATTTACCAACACGTCACATGGAGTGTCGAATACGTATCCCACAAGTATTTAGGAGTATCGTATCGAAAAGTATCCGACATGGCATTTATAATTTTTTGAAGTATCCGTGCTTCATAGGTCTTGAGAGATCAACAAAAGTTCCATTTTCTTGCTCAGAAATAAACTGGACATCATTACCTGAATTAAGTATAGTGCTCGACACATTTAAGCAGCTAGGAAGCTTTCTTTTCAAACCAATGCAGTATGAATTTAACGAATTAGCCTTAATCAGAGGGCTATTATGAGTAGATGCTGGTTTAGTAGCTTCGGGTATTGTAGGGATTGATTTTTATTTTCCTAAGGGTAGAAGGCTCTATTTTGATGGGGACCGAGAAGAGATTAGTTATGGGCTGTGGGGCATTAATGGAGAGATGGTTTTGATGCTTGTTCCCTTAGAGAGGGGGAACCAAAGAATTGTTAGACAAATATGTGCTTGGAGTTCCTCTATCACTTCGAATGTTCATAAATCGAGGAATATGTTTGGTGATGTAATTCCCACTCGAACTCTAGTGATTTGACCGATCAGAAGAGTATTTGGATTGACCTGTAAACCTCGGAATTTTCCGAGGCGATTGCAGATCATATCAATCATAGCTAGCCTTATTTGATTTATTCAATAGCAATCCCTTGATATGAACGTAGAACTCACACACCAATCCAAATTCGTGGTAGCCGGATCCTTCTCCGACGAGATAGAATTAAGAACAATCAACCGCTTATCAAATGACCCAAGGCCCCACAAACAGAGCTCTCTTTAAATCAACCTTGTGGGAAAAAGTAAATATGTACCACTCATTGCTGATCTGTCTGACATCAATGCCTTTCCCAGGACGCCAAGCTTTTGTAAGAATGGACTTAAATGTTTTAAGATTAACAGGCCTATTAACCAAGATTTTGCCGACCAAAAGTTTTTTATTTTGTATAAATAATAATGATATACAAGTGAAAATAATAATAAAAAGTTTTTTATTAAAATTATTAAAAAGAAAATCCAGCAACCAGAACCCTACAAAAGAAAAACGAAATTGAAGTAAAGACAGGGAAAAAATTAGAAAGAACAAAACCACATAGATGTAAAATTAAGTCTAAGGCTATCTCCAACTGCTCTTTTAAATTTCAGTCTCTTACTTTAAAATATAACTAATGAATAGTGTAATTATACACTTTCACTTTTTACTCAGCACTCCAACATCTAGTTTATATTTAACATATAACTTCAGTTTTTATTTTATATAAATAATAATGATATATTTATGATACTAATCATTTTATTTCATAATAAAAAAATAATTTCTTAAAAAAATATTAATTTTTATTATTGACATTTAGAGATGTCCCAAAAATGATAATCAAAATATTATTACTAAATCATCGTGACAACATTAATTGTCGCTAATATGTCGCTAAAGAGGTTTCACTAATTGTCAATAGTGACAAATTTCTTATAATGATATTCAAATTATAAAATTTGAATTTACAATTTCAATTCAAATTTGTAGGGATTTGAATTTAAGTAGTATGAGATATAATTTTGTCCCAGAATAATTGTACTTTCTTGCAGGAAAGTACAATTTTTTTGTACAACTGTAAATAGCAATTTGTGTTTGGCCATCCAAACCTATAAATTTTAACAATTACTAAATTATACATGCGCTCTTGGAGAACACTTTTTGTCATAATTTTAATAAAACTAATAAAACCCTTAAAATTTAAGTTTTAAACTTGCTCTTGGAGATGGCCTATGACAAGATATCAGGACCAAACAAAATCAAGATATTTTAAGCGAAGCAACAAAGAAAACATGTAATGATCCATAACTACAGTAACACAAGCTCTCCACAAGGACTGGAAAGAGGAAAAAAAATATTAATTGTAGTGGTTGATCCCATGATAAGCTTTACTTAGGTGTTATGTTGCAAATGAGTGAATAGCAAATTAACTCCCCGTGTTATTCTAAATAGGCAATTTAATTCCATGTGATAAATAAAAGAGCAAAATACCTCTCTGTGATATCCTAAATAGGCAAAATAACTCCTTTTGAAAAAAGAAGCACATTGTTTTCCTCTAAATTGCTTATTAATTCATATCACAGGGAGTTAAATTGCTCAATATTTCATTTCACATGGAGGTATATTGCCTATTTTTATATCACGAAGAGGTAAATTGCTCATTATTTAATTTCACGGGAAGTAATATTGTCTATTTTTATTTCACAGGAAGATAAATTGCCCATTAGACATATCACAGAAAATTAACTTGAAAAAAAACTTGTTGCAAATTGCAATTATACTTTTTAAACCAATAAAATCACAAGTTAGATATTATGTTGCAAATTGGAACGAATGTTTCCGAGTATTTGAAGCCAATATAAAGATATTCAAAATACTCTTTTTTCGTTATAGAGGTGTAAATGAACGCAGCAGTGATGAAAGATTGATTTTTTTTTTTTTTTTTAACACGAAATGATATTTGAAATTGGTTTAAATGTTAAACGAATCAGTAGTTCGAATGAGTTTTTATCAAATACTTAGATATCTTGCAATTTATATATTCAACCTCAACTTTAATCGAATTTAATCTTGCAATAAGATTCAAACTATTTGTAAACGGATTATTTAACCATTCAGGCAATATTTTCATAATTTAATTTACGCATCCTCGCAAATACAAACTGATTTTTCGCCATGTTTCCTGGCAATAATATTGATGTCGCATTGGCCTTTACCACTCGGACAGATATAATTGCAATCCTTGTCCCACCGGCAAAAATGTATTCTTACCACCAAACTTGCTTCAACGCCATACAAAATACCTTTAACAATTGATCCAAACAAAAATGTAAGTATTCAGTAAACCCCTTACACTTGGGGGAAAAATGCAAGATACTCTCTGTGTTCTGTTAAACCTGCAAGAAACTATCCTGTGAAATTTTTATTGTGCCAAACTTTCTTTTGTTTTCAAAAATCCTGCAAAGATCACCCAATTTGTAAAAAATATGTCGTTTGGGATCGACATATTTCAAGAAATAATTTTTAAAACACTTCAACTTGGTCCCTACAACTTCATGTGATATATTTTTGAAATGATTTCTTGAAAAATATCGATCCAAAACGACCTATTTTTACAAATTGGGTGTTTTTTGCAGGGTTTTTGAAAAAAAAAATTTGGCGCAATAAAAATGTCACAGAATAGTTTCTTGCAAGTTTAGCATAACACACAGGGGAGTATTTTGCATTTACCCCTACACTTGGCACAATAACCTTGAGTGCTTTTGAGTGTTAACATGTAATTAAGTTATATACTTACATGAATGAATCAGCTAAAATATATAAAAAAAAAAAAGTAAATACTTACATGACTGAATCAACAAGACTGCAAAAAGATAAGGCAATAAGGTTTTTGAAGTCATCTTCCTAAAATCTGTTGTTCTTAAATTTAATTTTTTGAGGTGAATTCTTGTCGTTGAATTTTGTTCAAAGTTGCATAAGTTTCAACACAATATATATAAGCTAAGAGTGCCATTGTCTTTGCTCTATTTGGCAATACCCCGTGATGTATGTTGCAGAGAATCAAAAGAATAGATTTGTTGATTAATGTGATTGGGAATTCATGTTTGATTATATATGAAAATAAATCTATATATTAGTTAATTAACAAAACAATCAACCAGTTAGTTTGATTATATATGGCTGATTTAATTAAATCTATATATTAGTTAATTATATATAAGCTAAGAGTGTCCCTCTTATGTTTTTCCCTAATATTAGTCCTTACTACGGTATATTTGTTTTACATCGGACTTTTTCAGGCTGTAAGTAGAGGTGCGAAGGGCTTTGTCGTCCATTTACTATGATAGTGTTACAATTATGTTTCGAATAACAAAAGAAATAATTATAAATATATTTGAAGGGTGTTTTTGACCCCAATTAGTTGTTTTGACCAAAATCCTAATTTTCTAGAATTTTGAATTCTTTTTAATTCTAAATAATTATATTTTTGGTAATATTCTAAAATCAATTTCATATTTAATTTAAATCATATCCTACGAAGAAGGAATGTTAAAACTAAATTAATAAGTCGAATAATAAATTAATGCTAATCAAATACATTTATGATGAGGTGTATATCTTTATAATAATAACAAATTAATCATACCAATGTTATGGCCGTAATTTAGGTATAATCACATTTAATTTATATTAGCTAGTAATGTATGATTCTATATATAATTCAATTCTTGGTCATTAATTAAGTAATTGCTAAAATTATTAAAAAAATAGTACCCCTTTAATACACTAATAATGGACGTAATTTTGGAAATATTCAGCTCTATCTAATCTAATTTACTCTATATAATACATACATATATATATATATACATATATATATATATATACATATACATATCTAATTCTAATACATATATATATTTGAAGGGTGGTTTTTGACCCCAACTGGTTGTTTTGACCAAAATTCTATTTTTCTAGAGTTTTGATTTTTTTTTTAATCCTACAAAATTCTGTTGTTGGTATTCTATAAATACTAATGTAATGAATTTTATTATAAAAGTAATTTATGGATGTAAATTACTGATCTTTTCCAAAATAACTCTTTCTAAAATGAATCATCATTAATTAGGCTAGAATTATTAGGCTAATTAGACGTTAAAAAAAGTTTCAAAACTTTAATTTTGGCTGTCAATATGTTTCCATATCAACTAATTAATGTCAAAATATAATTTCAGTTTTAAATTTTATAATTTGCTAAAAATCAGCCAATTAAATCAATTTATTATAGTTAATTGTTCCCTTAAATTTTGCTATTAATACCGTAAGAAATTGTATACATATATATATATATATATATATATACATATATATATATATATATATATATATATATATATATGTGTGTGTGTGTGTGTAAAACAATTAGTTTGATGACTAAAATGATGAAGCTCTCGAGTAACTCGATGTTTTATAAATATTATGTAATTTTTAGCTGATTGAATTCTAATTGAGGTTCAAAATAGTTATCAAACAATTTTTTTTTTTAAAGTTTTCCTAATTTGAGAGTATAACAAACAACATTAAACTCAAATTTGAGCCAAAATTTCAAATAGGTTAATATCTATGAAGAACGAATGCTTCAAAAATTTCAAATAGGTTAATACCAAATATGTTGGACACATAAAGCTGTGTACCAAAAATGCAATTCTCTCCAAGATAATTTGTCTATAACGAGACATGTTTTATATAACATAATAAAACAATGAACATTATGTATAATTAGTAGTATTAAATTACTAAATAATTTTATTTTTCTAAAAATTATGCAATTTAGTACTTATGAAACTTAACTTGATCTATTTCAATATCTACGAATATATACAAATATTATTTTACTTATTTCAATATGCATAAATATAGAAATTTATATTTTTTACATTCGTATTCATATCGTATCGTATCCAGTAAACTTTTAAAAATCCGCATCGCTGTATCCTTGTCGTGTCGTATTCGTATCCATATCCGGGCAACATAGGTTAATATGATATTTAGTCATATCCAAAGAAAGAGTACAATAAAAATATAGATTCTACTTATTAAGTTGGAGGCTAGATAGCAATTAATATCAATGTGATATGAAACCTTCAACGCTTTGGATGTAGATGAAATATTTGATAAATACATAATTATTCAACGTAGTTGTTAATGATTTTGATATCTTATGAAATGAAATAATTAGATTTTGTTTTATTAGAAAAAATTAGATATGGAATTATGATATTGTAATGAAGTGCAACATATTGATGATCACCCTTCTAATAAACCTAATTTTCCATAGAAATATGTACCCATGGAATTACTGAAATTCGTACCGATCTCACCCCTATTAAGAGTAGTTTGATTGAGTTTCGTTTCGGTTTGGTTTTAAGGAGTTAAAAATACTTTTTATACCAAATTTTAATCTAAGAATGCATTTTGATATCAAATTTTTCGAAAACACACATTTCAAACCATGATTCACAACCTATTGACAAATTTAGTTTTCCTGATCAATTTTAGGACGGAAATCAGCACGTTTCTGTTATGTTAAAAATGGTGGGTCTTTAAAACTCGTGCATGTTATACCTCATTACCTCCCATTGTCAACTTAACGGGCATGTGAGCGACACATGTTGAATTCCGTCCAAAAAATTGATTGCAAAACTAAATATGCCAAGAGGGTGTAAATCATGGTATGAAATGTATTCATTTCAAAAAGCTTGGTACCAAATGTGTTTTTTGAACTAAAATTTGGTATCAAAAGTGTTTTTTCCTCTTTTAAAATTTGATTTGAGAGTTTTCGGCGAAATTTTGAAACTTGATTTGGATAACTACTTCAATGGAATATTGAGATAGTGAAATATTATTAAATAATAGACATCTATATTTTATATTAAAGATTTAAATGAGGAGAGAATTGCATATTGGTACTGAGCTTTAGGTCAATTTCCACTTTTGATACACAAATTTATGTATCCAACACATTTAATACAACGCTTTAATATATTATGACACATTGGTTACAATCGTTAAATGGTGACGGAAAAGTTAAGTTTAATTTCAAAGTTGATGTAATTACTTATGTTGATAATTTTATCCCATAACATTTCAGGCTACTAAAATAGCCTCACATCTCCAAATTTAGTGACGAATTTAGTCCACATTATTGCCATTTTTCAAAATTGTCTCGAACAAGACCACGTGCAGGCCAATTTGAAAATTTAGGTTATTTTATCTAAATAACTAATTTGATTTATAAACAATATTAATAAATTAAATAATACTTTAACATAAATATAAAACAAAATTAAGAAAACATTATTTTCAAATATAAGATTTATATTATAGTATTAATCTATTAAATGATTATTAAAATAATAAATTATACAATAAAAAATATTTAATATTGATTAAAATATTAAATAATTATAATTTAAAAAAATATAAAACCTACCCCTTCCCCACCCACCCTACCCCTTCCCCTCAATTGCCAGGCCGTTGGTGGTCTAGGTTCTCCGATCCAAGGCCATCGGCGTCCTAAAAATATTATAATTTGAAACAAATGTGTTGGACATATAAACCTGTATATCAAAAGTAAAAATTGTCCTAATAAAATATGTGTCAAACTTCCATGCCTAATCTAGGAGGCTATTAATCAATTTCAAAAGTTGTCCGACAATATATGTTGTTCCAGTTTGGTGAACCAAATTCATGCACCTTTGCCTGATTGAACAGTCGAATTGAATATATGAGTAATGTGTCCAATAGTGCTTTGAAATAAGTTAGTTCATAAAGGCGTAAATACCCAAAAAAGAAAAAAAATGTGTACAATATCACTAAATTATTTCATTTTCCAAAAAATGCAGAAGGATATAATCGAGGATTTTGTTATGAAATCATGGGCCCACTTGGGACTATACTAGCTAGAACCACATCCTTAAGAAGGCCAATAATTTTGGGGTAAATGCAAAATACTCCTCTATGTTATGTTAAATATGTAAAAAATTATCATGTGAAATTTTTATTGCATCAAATTTCTTTGTGATTTAAAAAATCCTGCAAATTAAAAAACACTCAATTTGTAAAAAAAAAAAATAGTTCCTTTTAGATCAACATATTTCAATAAATAATTTTAAAAATATTTTACGTGAAGTTGTAGGGACCAACTTGAAGTATTTTAAAATTGATTTCTTTAAATATGTCGATCCAAAATGACCTAATTTTTACAAATTTTTTGCAGGATTTTTAAAAACACGGAGAAATTTGACATAATAAAAATTTCACTGGATAGTTTTTTATAGGTTTAACATAACACAAGGGCATTTTCCCCAATAATTTTCCTTCGCTCCATGCTTCTATATAATATTGTAAATGAAATCTATTACAAACCCACAAATAAAAGATAATAAGAAAATCATTTTCCAAAAAATGGCATTGCTCAATGGCTTACAATCCTCCGATGAACTTCTTGAAGCCCAAGCTCAAGTATGGAACCACATCTTCAATTTTGTAAACTCCATGTCTCTTAAATGTGCACTTCAACTAAACATATTAGATATCATTCACAAACACAATAAACCAATGACACTTTCCGAATTAATAAACGCCCTCCCCATCAACAAAGCAAAATCCGAGCACATCTATTGTTTGATGCGAATCCTAATCCATTCCAAGTTCTTCGTCAAGGCAAAATCTCTGATAACGACGATGAAGAGGGCTATTGACTCACACCATCCTCTCGTATCCTCTTGAGAAATGGGCCATCGAGCATGGCACCGTTTGCCCTAGCCATGCTGGACCCCATTTTAGTAGATCCATGCACCATTTAGGTGAATGGTTTCAAGATGATAGTCCGATGACATTTGTAACCGCTCACGGGAAGACACTTTGGGAGAAAGCTTTCGAGGAGCCAAGGTTGAATCAATTTTTTAATGAGGCCATGACTAGTGATACACAATTTGTGGCTAATTTACTTATTAAAGATTATAAACAAGTGTTTGATGGATTGAAATTCATGGGCGATGTTGGAGGCGGCACAGGAGGTATGTCTTAAGGTTATAGTTGATGCATGTCATGGCTTGAAGTGTGTTGTGCTTGAACTTGAGCATGCTATTGATGGCCTAAAAGAGGATGAAAAGTTGAGCTTTAATTGTAGTTGGAGATATGTTTGTTTCTATCCCTAGAGCTGATGCAGTGTTCTTGAAGGTATGAAGTGAGATCTTATTAACATTTAAGAGTTAATTGCAAGAATATATACCCCATGTGCTTTACATAATCGAAAAAACTCTCCTTTGTTATTTTTATTAGTAAAAAACACTATTTGAAATTTCTTTCGTAAATCAATAGGGAGATTATTGTTAAATTCTTTAAGGACCCATTTGGATGGATGGATTTGGGTTGGGTGGATTTGAAATTCCTTGTCAAATCCATCATGCTATTTGGATGCAAAATTAAATCCATTCATTTGAAATCCTGGATTTTAGTCCAATGGATTTCAAGACAATTTTAAGTGGATTTGAAATTCCACCTAAAACTAGTCATTTGAAATCCACTTTGTTGGTCCCAAGTGGTCAGAAGAGGTTTAGAGGGGGGGGGGGGGGGGTGAATAAACCTCTTTAAAATTTTCTTTCAAATTTAACTTTAAAACTTTGCTCTAACTGAACAGACTAAGCTGATCAGATTAGTAAGTTACAAATCTGTTCGCGAACAAATCTTTGAACAGTCTTGTTGACCACTCGTCTGATAGTTACTTAGCTGATTTTGCAGAAATCAGTTTTAATACTTAGAGTACTTGCAGCGGATTTTCAAAGTGTTTTTCACAAGTATTCTTAGCAGTTTGAAAAATGTTTCCCCAGTTTTATAAACTCCTTTTAACTTCTTTTCAAACAGTTAACTTAATGTGTTTTTATGCAAACAGAAGATATGCAATTTTGAAACAATGTAAAAACACAAGTAATTTTTATAGTGGTTATATGGATTTAAATATCCTTTAGTCCACTCTTCCAAGTCACTCAGATCTTGGGTTATACTATAATCACAAAGTTTACAGTATACTCTGCTTGCGTCGAACAACAAATGAAACGACCACAAGTTCGCAATAGGAGATCACACAGAAAACCTATCCTCTGAAGTTTGATCACTCACAAAGATGGATCACAACTCCGCACAACACTCTTGTTTACAAAATCACTCAGAAGATGTATTTTTCTTGATTCTTCAACTCTGCTTTCGTCAACAAATGACTCAGCTGATGAGTGAGCTGTTCTTGAGACTTAAAGAATTTTGCTTCGGATTTTCTCTCAGAAAGTGTGTTGCTTCTTTTTCTTCTTCGTCTCTTGCAGCTATTTATACTTGAGGATTGAAAAATGTCCGTTGAAGAAAGACAGGATTCAAATTCCTCGAGTACTGGTCCTTAAAATCCGCGAACGGCTCTTTTGCAGTCTGTCCATACTGTAAACAGTACTATTCTGCAGGCAGCATTAAATGCAGCATTAAATGCACTCGGCTGATGCGAAGCTTTTCTTCAATCATTTGTCTTAAATATCCTCGTACTTCAGCATTTATTACACCAAGGGGCATTTATTACCGTTGGGAACACTTCATGATCTTCTTCACTTTGCTGATGAAAGTACACGTCTGATGGTGAACTCGGCTGATCTCAAACTTGAACAAATCTGATTTGAGTCGGCTGATCTTCACTAATCTGATAACTTTGCTTCAGCAGATCAGAAGTCTTGGACCTTGAAACTTTGACTCTTCTGATGTCTTCATTACTTAGTCAAAATTCCTTGATAAGTCTATCAGCTAAGTTACTCCATACTTAGCCAATCTTTGAAGTTTTGGAATGCATCAAAACCTCCCTTATCAAACTTTCTTCAGTGCCTTCATCTTCATCTTCATCTTCATCCAACAATTTCCCCCTTTTTGATGATGACAAAACTTCAGCTTAGTAAGTGTTGAATACCTAAACTAAAGATTGTAATCCTCAAAATTTTCTGAGATAGAAAAAGTTTATTGGATTGAACTTGAACATTTTATAGATATGAAAAGTGAATTACATGTACAAATTCATCAGATGAGATTTCTGAAAAAGTAAACTGATTACAATTTATTTTTCAATTTCTAACTATCAGCTTCTTCATCAGATTCAAGCACTTCTTCATATTCATAAGATGATTCTTCATCATCTTCTTCATCATCAACTTCTTCTTCCAGAATTGCTTTGGCAGCTTCCATCTTCTCCTTAAGTTCTTGTTCTTGTAGAGCTTTCAAAGCTTCCATGGCTTTCCTGGCAGATTCAGTGTTTTTGTACTTGGTATCTTCTTTTTCAATCTTTTCTTCTTCTTCTACCTTTCCAAGCACTTCAGCTTTGTCAGTAGTGTCTTCAGTTTCCTTGACTTGAATGGTTGCAGCAGCAGTTTCTTCCTTAGTTGAATTTTCAGCAGCAGATTCCTTTGCTGGTTCTTCAGCAGCAGTTTCCTTAGCTGGTTCTTCCCTCTTATCTTCCCCCTTTTTGTCATCATCAACTCTGATGACATTAGAAGGTTCAACAGCAGGGTTGAGGGCAACTGTTGGAATCTTTACTCCAGCACATAAAGCCTTCAGATTCTGATTAACAACGTCATGACTAGCTGTCAGATGATGAATGTCAGTGCTGATGATGTCAGTCTTATCATTGAAGTAGTCAATGTTGAGGTTGATAGTTGCAATTTCATTTTGAACTTCCTGTGAGGCTTTTGCTACTTCTTGCAACATCCCCAAATTGATGTTCTTCTCCTCTTCACTGACCTTGATAAAAGTTGCAGTTAAGTCAGCAATCTTGTGCTCAGCTGATTTCAAGGCAGTGTGAAGATGATTTACATCACCCTTCACATCTTCAACGTTTTGATTCAATTCTTTCAAGCTGTTTACCAACTGCAATGTATTATCTTGAGGAATAGGTAGATCATCAATAGCCAATTTGATGGTACTGGCAGTTAGAAGATGTGCTCTTTCCGTCTGTTTAATAGTTGATTCAATTAATTCTTTCTTCATCTTCTGCAACTGCAGACTGTTCCTCTCTTCCATCTCTTTCACTTGATTTTCAATAAGTAATTGGAAGGCTTCCATCAGTGATGAGTGTTTATCACCTGATGAAGTAGAGGCATCAGCTTCTTCCTCTTTAGTCTCCTGATGAACAGGGACATCTTGCAAATCCGTCATCTGATGATCTTCAGAAGTCTTAGATGGCCCTTCAATAGCCAAAGGCTTGTCAGCAGACTTGTGCTTGTCAGCAGACTTGTGCTCATCAGTGACATCATCGTAGAACAGATTAGTAATGGTTCCATCTTCATTAAAGCAAGTAGTCTGTCTAATCTGCCTTACAATGATCCAAGGGTTGACAAAAGCGTTGTTACCCTTAGGGACTTCATAATAAGGTTGTACTTCCTTGCCAAAAATGATTTGCTGGATACTTGGCAGTAGTGGCAAATCACTTGAACAGCCTTGCTGATACTTTGACTTCTTAGCCCATCTCTTCAGGGCAGTCATAACAGCAAACTTAATTGCTCTTTCCTCAGCATCTTCAGACTTCTTCTTCTTCTCAGGCAAGGTGCTCTTGATTTTCTTGGCTTCCTCCAGTGCAAAGCCTTTTGCATAATTATGCATTATGTCTCTTACATGACTGGGGTCAAGAGCTTTTTGAATAGAGTTTGTCTTCAGCCAACTTAGAACCCATCGTTCCTCATCAGCTAACTCTTTCATGCTTTGAAGTTCAGTGATTGATCTGTTCAACCTGTTGTCTCTCCAACTGATATATCTAGGCTTCTCTTGGTTGAACATAGTCATCAGCATTAGCTTCTGATCATAGTATGCTAGAGACTTCTCAAACTTCTTGAAAAGCTCCTTATCAGCATAGACTATCTCAAATGCTTTCCTGACTTCAAACTTGGCTTTGGACTTGGTTTTGGGAACAGGCAGTAGTACCTTCTTCTTGTCTTCTTCATCCTTCCCTTCACCAATCTTGATGCCACCTCCATGGACAGGTCCATAGGCATCAACCTTGCTTTGTTCAATTACCATAGCCAGTTCAGCATCCTCAGCAGCTTTTCTTTCTGCTTCAGACATTCTTCTCCTGGCCTCATCCTTTTCTGCTTGAGCTTTGCTTAACTCAAGAGCCTTCTTCTCTTCAAGTTCGTCCTGTTTCCTCTGTTCTGCTTCCTCCCTTGCTCTTTTATCAGCTTTAGTGATTTTCTTTCTCTTAATCACTATCTTTCTTTTACCTTTATCAATAGGAGCTGGTCCAGCAGATGATATAGGAGCAGCAGCTATAGGATGGATGATTTGAACATCTGGATCTTCTTGAGGTTGAGTAACCTCAGCTGTTGGTGCATTCTGACTTGGCTGTTGCTTATCAGCTTTGTCAGTCTCAACAGTCTCAACTGTTTCAATAGGCCTTTGAGTAGCTTCAGGATCCTCCCTAGCTACATTTTCCAGATCAGTAGGTTTTTCAATGAATGTCATCTGCTTTCTAGCAGACCTCTTCGTTCTACCTTCACGATAAGTGATAGCAGCTGTACTTCTCTGTTGACTTCTTGTCCTTTGAGAAATATCCTCAGCAGGCCTCTCAGCTGATGGAGTTCTTGATGGTGATGCAGGGGATCCAGTCCTTACATCAGCTATTATGTTTTCAACAATTTTAGTGGCTTCAGCAGAAGTCACTCTCTCCAACTGCTTTGTTTCTTTCTTCTTGGGCTCATCAGCAGCCCTCTTCCTTTTAGTCTCAACAGCCAGGTCTGCTGTTTTGACTAACCTTTTTGGCCTTTTGGCAGGAACTTCTTTTGGTTCCTCAACATCAGCTTTTTCTAGCTCACCAGCCTTCCTCTTTTGAACAGGCAAGTACTTGGACAATGCCTTTGATTTGTGAATTTCTTTTCCATTCTTCATATCACAGCCCAGTTTTGACAGCAGATAACTGAGTGTGATTTGATGGTTGGTGGAAGGGCCTTTTCCTTTCTTATTGTCAAGAAAGTCAGCTAATATGTACCAAACTATAATGGACCAGTTGACCTCCAATCCATAGTAAATGGCAGCCATGATGCTGAACCTCTTCATGGTAACAGCATCCAGTGAAAATGTGCAGTTTTCGATCAGCTTGCATACCATATCAGCCATCCGCTGATATTCATCCTTTAGTTGCTTCTTCCTAATATTTCCAGTTAACGTCTCACCCTCTTTGGCGCAAATCGCCCAGAACTGTTGGTGCTTTTCCTCCGTCAGAACGATGACGTCATGTCGTCCTCTGTTAGGAAGCCCAAACGTCTCGTGAAGAACAGCAGGAGTAATAGTAATGGCTTTACCTTCCACTGTAGCTTTAATCTCCAGTTTGTTGTAGTCAGCCTTTGCATTATTGTAGTACTCCATCACTTGGGCAGTCCAGATAATTCCTTCGTGATATTCCATGAAGTTTACCAGCGAAGCAGATTTGAACTTTTCAAGTAGTTCTTTCATCAGATCCGTACCAGATTGATAGTAGGAATCATACACAAGATACATGCCTTCAGCAGCCATTTCAGATCTGTAGAAATTTGAAGAAAAACGAAAGGATTTTTGCAGAAAATTGCTCAAAATTTTCACAAGTGCTCTTGAATGTTTAGGGTTCGTAAAGAGCTACTCGACTGATCAGATGGGGATTTATAGAGTTGGGGTTTTTCGGTTTCCGTGATATCCGCCAACCGTTAGATCCGTTTTTCTGTCAGTGCTGATCGTGCGGCGTCAGTTACGACCTTTCAAATTCAAAAGATATTTTAAAGAAGAGCGGGAATATGTACCGCCCGACAGTTTACTTGTAAAAGCGTGTTTTGGATAAAACGTTTTAAAATAGATCGCTTTTATTTAAGTAATCAGATGAGTATAATAAACACTTATCTGATGGACTACTGTCCTGATGACAATGCTGTTATCAGAGAATGCCAATAGCTGATAACCTTCCTCAGCTGTTTGTCAATCCAGCTAGATAAAATAACTTCAATCTTCGATAGTTGAGTCTTCTGATGAAAACATAACTTCAACTAACTGTCATTAACAAATTTCATCTTTAATTCAGAAGTACCGCTAGTCTTACACGTTCCCCCTGAATTTAAGAATTCATGAGTTAACTAGTCTGTTGAGAGTTAATCCTTGAAGATAATGACGAATTACTAAGCTGTTGAACTCCAGTCTTCTGATGAGTTCCCCCTCAGCTTATGCTTCCAAATTTAGTAGTCCTAACTCAGCTCTTAGAGTTGAGAACCTTGCTTCACTTAGAGGTTTGGTGAAGATATCAGCAATCTGATTATCAGTATGAACATACTCAATCAAAACATTGCCTTTTTCCACATGATCTCTAATGAAATGATGTTTAATCTCAATATGCTTAGTCCTTGAATGACTTGTAGTATTCTGAGTAAGTGAGATAGCACTTGTATTATCACAGTAGATTGGTATTCCACTGATCTTGATGTTGTAGTCTTCTAGTTGATGCTTCAACCAAAGTATCTGTGCACAGCAAGCTCCAGCAGCTATATATTCAGCTTCAGCAGTAGATATAGAAACTGAGGTTTGCTTCTTACTCATCCATGAGATCAGACGACTGCCTAAGAACTGACATGCACCTGTTGTGCTTTTTCTGTCAATCTTGCAGCCAGCAAGGTCTGAATCTGAATAACCAATAAGCTCAAATCCAGATTCTCTAGGATACCATAATCCCAATTCTTGAGTGCCTTTAACATACTTCAATATCCTCTTGGCAGCTAAGAGATGAGATTCTTTGGGGTTTGATTGAAATCTTGCACAGACTCCAACTGAGTACATTATATCAGGTCTACTTGCTGTTAGATACAACAATGAACCAATAATGCCTCTGTATTTGGTTATGTCTACTGATTTGCCATCTTCATCTTTATCCAAACGAAGACTTGTAGACATGGGAATAGTAGCTGTTGAGCTAGTTTCCATACCAAATTTCTTGAACAGATCTCTTGTGTACTTTGCTTGGCTGATGAATATTCCATCAGGCAACTGTCTAACTTGCAATCCAAGAAAATAGTTAAGTTCACCCATCATGCTCATTTCAAACTTATTCTGCATCAGCTTGGAGAACTTATCACACATCTGTTGGTTAGTTGAACCAAAAATAATATCGTCCACATATATTTGCACAAGTAATATATGATTTTCCCATTCAATTGTGAACAAGGTTTTATCTACCTTACCTTTACGAAATCCTTTAATTAAAAGAAAATCAGATAGGGTATCATACCATGCTCTTGGAGCTTGTTTCAGTCCATAAAGGGCTTTCTTCAGACGATATACTTTGTCCTCTTCTTGATAGACTTCAAATCCTGGAGGTTGTTCAACATACACTTCTTCTTGCAATTCTCCATTGAGAAAAGCAGACTTCACATCCATCTGATAGACAGTGAAGTTCTTGTAAGCAGCATAGGCAAGAAACAGTCTGATTGCTTCAAGTCTTGCTACTGGTGCAAAAGTTTCATCAAAGTCAATTCCTTCTTCTTGACAATAACCCTTGGCCACTAGTCTTGCTTTGTTTCTGGTGACAATACCATCTTCATTCATCTTATTTCTGAATACCCACTTAGTGCCAATTACTCTTTGATGACTTGGTCTAGGAACTAAGTACCAGACTTCATTCCTTTCAAATTGATTCAACTCTTCTTGCATAGCTTCTATCCAGAAGGAGTCATTGAGAGCTTCTTCAATTTGTTTAGGCTCTATTTGAGATAGAAATGTGACAAACATAGCATCTTGTGCAGCAGCTCTTATTGTTTTCACTCTATCTAAAGGATCACCAATAACTAATTCAGGAGGGTGATTCTTGAGCCATCTGAGGTCAGGTTGCAAATCAGGATGTTGTCCTCTGTTATGATCTTGCAACACTACTGTTGGAGTTCCAGTAGTAGTCTGTTGAACATTTGCCGTCTGTTGAACAGTCTCTGGTCTGTCAGCTGTTTGCAACTCGTCTGTTAGACAATCAGCACTGTGATTATGAACAGCACTTGAGTTAGCAGCTGAACTTAGATTAGGTAGTATGATGGGAACATATTCTTCATTTCTTCCAACTTCTAACTTCTGTAAATCAGCAGACAGATCTTGATTTACACTTTGATTCTTTTCAGAAGATTGACTTGGCTCATCAAATACTACATGGATAGATTCTTCTATTAGTAATGTTCTTTTGTTAAACACTCTATAAGCCTTACTAACAGATGAGTATCCTACAAAGACAGCTTCATCAGCCTTTTCTGCAAATGCAGTAAGGTGATTTTTCCCATTATTCAATACAAAACATTTACAACCAAAAATCTTAAAGTAATGAATGTTTGGCTTTCTATTGTTCCAAACTTCATATGGAGTCTTGTTCTGATTTTTGTTGATCATACATCTGTTCTGGGTAAAGCATGCTGTGTTTGTTGCTTCTGCCCAAAATCTTTGTGGCAGCTTAGCTTCAGCTATCATGGTTCTGACAGCTTCTTTTAGTGTTCTGTTTCTCCTTTCAGCAACACCATTCTGTTGAGGGGTTCTTGCAGCAGAATACTCATGATGTATTCCTTTAGTGCTACAATATTCTTCAACAGTAGAGTTTGTGAACTCTGTTCCTCTATCTGATCTGATCTTCAATATTTTGATACTCTTCTCATTCTGGATCAGTTCCATCAGATTTGTAAGATGTTCCTTGGTTTCACTTTTCTTCTTCATGAAAATCACCCAAGTATATCTTGAATAGTCATCCACAACAGCTAGGCAGTATTTCTTTCCACCATTGCTGACTGGATCAATGGGTCCAAATAAGTCCATATGCAACAGCTCCAATATTCGTCCAGAAGATTGGTGCTTCTTTTCTTTGAATGATGACTTGATTTGTTTACCCTTCTGACATGCATCACAGAGCTTGTCTTTGCTCATGACTGCTTTTGGAATCCCTTCTACCAAATCATTCTTGATTAATCTGTTTATGGTCTTGAAGTTTAAGTGATTCATCCTCTTGTGCCATAGCCAACTGACTTCACTTGGTGCAGATGCCACCAAACAAACACTTGAATTCTTGTCAACAGAATTCCAGTCAACTATGTAGATATTTCCTTGTCGTCTTCCAGATAAAATTACCTTCTTTGTACCAATCTGTTCAACGTAGCACTTATCTGTTGAGAAGATGACTGAATATCCTTTGTCACAAAATTGACTTATGCTCAGCAGATTATATTTTAGGCCTTTAACATAGGAGACATCAGATATCTCTATGTTTCCCTTGATTAATCTTCCTTTAGCTTTAATCTTGCCTTCTTTGCTGTCTCCAAAAGTGACTTTTGGACCATCCACAGCAACTGCATCAGTCAACTCATGTATGTTTCCACACATGTGCCTTGAACATCCACTGTCCAAGTACCAAATCTTCTCCACTTTACTCCTACTCCTAATCCTAACCTACAAAACAAAAATAAAATTGTTTTAGGTACCCTTATTGAGAGGGTCCTGAAGGATTAGTTCCACCCTTGACAACCCAAGATGTTGAAGTCTTAGGCTTCTTAGGTTTCTGAGTTTTAGGAGCATGAACAGTTTCATTTTTATCATAGTTATCAGATAAGTCATGTTGATGATCAGTATGATATGAATAATGTTCATAAGCAGGGTAAGGTGCATGATATGCAGGATATGCATGCATTGGATGAGCAGGGTAAGGTGCATAGTAACTAGGAAATTGAGGTGCATGATACATAGGATGATATGCAGCAGGTTGCACATAATATGACTCATTTCCATACCAAGCATTTTGATTTTTCTTGTTCTTATGCTTCTTTGGTTTACTAGGTGCTTGCTCAACTTGTTTAGACTTAGCTTTACCAACAGACTGGTTCAATTTAGCTTTATCAGCAGACTTCTTAGGACTCTGCTGTTTGGTCTTACTAGTCTGATTTCCTACACTAGGCTCTTTGCTCTTTTTAGCCTTAGGAGATTTCTTCTCCTTTACCACTTTCTCAGATGAGGTAGGTTTAGAAGTTTGAACATACAGAATGACCTTACTATTGTCAGCTGATATAAATTTTTCAGTATGGTTCAACTCTAGTTTATCCTTTTCTAAAGGTGTCTCCTGTTTCTTAGGTGTATGCATGGATGCAACAGTTGACTTATCATGAGACTCAATGATTTTCTCAAGTTCCATGATTTTTCCTTTATAAACCTCACACTCAGCTTTCAGAGATTCATGCTCTTGCTCAAGCTGTTTATATTCAGCTGATTCTTTTGACTTTTCAGCTAAAAGTTTCAGTGAACTATTTTGCTCTTTTAGCAAGTTCATCTCTTCCTTAAGCTTAACAAACTCTCCAGCAATAGTAGTATTATTCAACATCATTTGCTCTAGAGAATTAAACAGTTCATTTTCTTGAGGAGTTACCTCATCCTCAGAGTCATCAGATTCCTTTGCCATCAGGCACAGGAGAGCAGGTTTTTCTTCATCAGACGATTCTTCATCAGACGAGTCTGAGTCTGAATCAGATGAGTAGACAGCAGCTGGCTTTTCTGCTTCAGCCATCATTGCCTTGCCTCTCTGATGCTTTCTTTCTTTTCTCATTTTCTTCTCTTCCTCAGTGTACTTTTCTGCTTTTGGATATGGACAGTCTCTGATGAAATGTCCCAATTTCCTGCAGTTGTAACACATCAGTTTTGATTTATAATCCTCTTTATCCTGAGAAGAAAAGTTAGGTTTAGAAGTAGAAGCAGCATGATTGTATTTGTTTTTCATCTTTCTCTTATAGAACTTCTTGAAGTTGTTCATCAATAATGCTACATCTCCAGCAGTGTACTCCTTTTTGTTGAGTAGAGTGGTTTCATCAGATGAGTCCACTTCAGCATTTCTTTGAGCCGGTCTTCTTTGATTTTCAGCAGCAACCAGTGCAACTGTGGGTCCTGAAGTTGAGGTTTCTTCAATTCCCATCCTTGGCAGTTTATACTCATACGCCTTGAGTACGGAGAACAGCTCTGTAAGAGAAATCTTGCCCAGATCTCTTGATTCTTCCATTGCTGTCACCTTCATGTTGAACTTGGGAGGTAGAGCTTTCAGTACTCTGATAGTGATTTCTTTGTCAGTGAAAGTCTTTCCCAGCTTCAAAACTTCATTTAGAGTTCTGGTGAATCTGGTGTCCATCTGATCAATGGTTTCTCCAGACTTCATCTTGAAGTTGTCCAGCTTCTCCAAGGCAACACTGAGCTGATGCTCTTTAATAGCATCATTTCCTTCACTCATGTCACGAACCTTATCCCACATCTCCTTTGCAGTTTTGCAATGCTTGACTTTGTCAAACCGATCATTATCCAGGGCTTTGGTCATGATGAATCTTCCGACTTTGTCCAGGTTGAACAGCTTTATTTCTTCTGCTGTCATTTCTGTTAAGTCTTTTTCCACCACTATTTGAGCTTCATCTACGATGATGGTCTTGGTGAATTTGAATGGACCTTTAATGATACATGTGTGCATGTTGTCATTATAGGCAGCAAGGAAAATCTCCATTCTAATTTTCCAGTCCTCAAAGGACATACCAGCAATGTGGGGAACATGACTGATACAATCCATTTTTCAAAAAGTTTTTGTTTTTCAAAAAGATGCTCTTTTGAAAAGTTTTGAAAAGTTTTGAAAAACACTCGGATCAAGCTCGTTGATCAGGCAGCTGATTCTAATGAACCACCCGCTCTGATACCACTTGTTGGTCCCAAGTGGTCAGAAGAGGTTTAGAGGGGGGGGTGAATAAACCTCTTTAAAATTTTCTTTCAAATTTAACTTTAAAACTTTGCTCTAACTGAACAGACTAAGCTGATCAGATTAGTAAGTTACAAATCTGTTCGCGAACAAATCTTTGAACAGTCTTGTTGACCACTCGTCTGATAGTTACTTAGCTGATTTTGCAGAAATCAGTTTTAATACTTAGAGTACTTGCAGCGGATTTTCAAAGTGTTTTTCACAAGTATTCTTAGCAGTTTGAAAAATGTTTCCCCAGTTTTATAAACTCCTTTTAACTTCTTTTCAAACAGTTAACTTAATGTGTTTTTATGCAAACAGAAGATATGCAATTTTGAAACAATGTAAAAACACAAGTAATTTTTATAGTGGTTATATGGATTTAAATATCCTTTAGTCCACTCTTCCAAGTCACTCAGATCTTGGGTTATACTATAATCACAAAGTTTACAGTATACTCTGCTTGCGTCGAACAACAAATGAAACGACCACAAGTTCGCAATAGGAGATCACACAGAAAACCTATCCTCTGAAGTTTGATCACTCACAAAGATGGATCACAACTCCGCACAACACTCTTGTTTACAAAATCACTCAGAAGATGTATTTTTCTTGATTCTTCAACTCTGCTTTCGTCAACAAATGACTCAGCTGATGAGTGAGCTGTTCTTGAGACTTAAAGAATTTTGCTTCGGATTTTCTCTCAGAAAGTGTGTTGCTTCTTTTTCTTCTTCGTCTCTTGCAGCTATTTATACTTGAGGATTGAAAAATGTCCGTTGAAGAAAGACAGGATTCAAATTCCTCGAGTACTGGTCCTTAAAATCCGCGAACGGCTCTTTTGCAGTCTGTCCATACTGTAAACAGTACTATTCTGCAGGCAGCATTAAATGCAGCATTAAATGCACTCGGCTGATGCGAAGCTTTTCTTCAATCATTTGTCTTAAATATCCTCGTACTTCAGCATTTATTACACCAAGGGGCATTTATTACCGTTGGGAACACTTCATGATCTTCTTCACTTTGCTGATGAAAGTACACGTCTGATGGTGAACTCGGCTGATCTCAAACTTGAACAAATCTGATTTGAGTCGGCTGATCTTCACTAATCTGATAACTTTGCTTCAGCAGATCAGAAGTCTTGGACCTTGAAACTTTGACTCTTCTGATGTCTTCATTACTTAGTCAAAATTCCTTGATAAGTCTATCAGCTAAGTTACTCCATACTTAGCCAATCTTTGAAGTTTTGGAATGCATCAAAACCTCCCTTATCAAACTTTCTTCAGTGCCTTCATCTTCATCTTCATCTTCATCCAACACACTTTAAAACAAACCACATTGTATACTTTTAAAAATTGCAATTTGATCCCAGATTTTCAAAAAACCTAGAATTGCAATTCAGTCCATAATTTTCGAAAATTGCAATTTTGACCTCATATTTTCGAAAAATCCAGAATGACAATTCACTCCAGAATTTTCATAAATTAAAATTTTCAATTCGGACCATGATTTTCAGGAATCGAATTTGCACCTTTGGTCCCTCAATATTTGGATATTGCAATTTTGACCCTAGATCTTTGAAAAATCAATAGTTGCAATTCAGTCCAGTATTTTAAGAAAATAAAAAGTTTCAATTCGGCCCCTGATTTTTAGAAATTCAAATTTGCACTTTTGGTCCCTCAATTTTTGAAAATTACAATTTGACCCCAAATTTTTGAAAAACATAGAATTGCTATTCAGTTAATTTCGGAAGATTAAATTTTCAATTCGGCCCCTGATTTTCAGAAATCAAAATTTCACTTTTGGTCCCTTAATTTTCAGAAATTGCAGTTTGACCCCATATTTTCAAAAAAATCAGAACTTCAATTCAGTCCATAATTTTCAGAATATTAAAATTTTCAATTCGGCACCTGATTTTCAAAAATCCAAATTTGCACTTTTGGTCCCTTAATTTTCAAAAATTGCAATTTGACCCCAGATTTTCGAAAAACCCAAAGTTCCAATTCAGTCTAGAATTTTCAGAAAATTAATATTTTTAATTCGGCCCCAGATTTTCTGAAATCCGAATTTGCACTTTTGGTCCCTCAATTTTCAAAAATTATAATTTTGCCCCAAATCGATTTATGCGATTTTATCCCGAAATCAACAACAAGAATTAACTCATAGAGCAAATTATAAGCCACGATTGAAAATTTCAAATAAGACAAATAATATATACCAAACAATGGATTTTAAATGAATGGATTTGAAATCCTTTGTAAAAAAATTTATCCAAACAAGAGATTGCAAATGAATGGATTTCAAATCATTGGAATTTCAAATCCATTCATTTGAAATCCCTCTTCATTTCAAATCCATCCATCCAAATGGGCCCTAGGTGAATGGGGGATTAATTTAAATTTTCAAAGTTAAGAGGGGAATTTTAGTCAATTTTTCAGGTGAATAGAAGTGGTTTTGCATTTTATTGTAGGATATATCTCAGTTTCCTGTTAAAAAATACTCCACTGTGTTATGCAAGAAACTACCCTGTGAAATTTTTATCTCGCCAAACTTTCTTATGATTTCAAAAACCCTGCAAAAAATGCCCAATTTGTAAAAAGTAGGTCGTTTTGGATCGAAAATATTTCAAGAAATTATTTTTAAAATACTTCAAGTTGGTCCCTACAACTTCACGTCATGTCGATCCAAAACGACCTATATTTTACAAATTTGGTGTTTTTTGTAAAGTTTTTAAAATCACAACGAAGTTTGGCGCAATATAAAATTTCACAGGGTAATTTCTTGCAGGTTTAGCATAAAATAAGGGTGTATCTTACACTTTCCCCAAAGAGGAGTTTTGCTAATAAAAATAATAGAGAGAGTTTTATTGTACTGTTTGTGTCGATTTAGATTTAATTATAAATAACACACATGCAGTGGATATTACATGACTGGAATGACAAAGATTGCGTTAAAATACTAAAGCAATGCAAAGAAGCAATTCCAAGCAAAGACAATGGAGGAAATGTTATTATTCTTGAAATGATTGTGGATGAGAAGAAAAAATTAGACCATGAAAAAGTTGAAACTCAACTTTTCCTTGACATGGAAATGATGACCATGATAGCTGGGAAAGAAAGAACTGAAAAAAGAATGGGTAAAACTTTTCTTTGATGCTGGATTTGCAAGCTACAAGATCACTCTTTTGGGATTGAGGGCCCACATTGAAGTATTTTTATAATTTGTTTAATGAGATAATTACTTCATATTATATGGTACCATGAAATAAATTACCTTGAGTATATATAAATAATGTTTAAGCTATAATTACGAATGAATAATGAAAGAAAATATTTTTTGACTTTTTGAATTTTTGTGTGATGCAAGCACAAGTAGGTGCTGCAATTTTGGCTAATAAATCCTTCCCTGGTCACAAATAAATCCAGAGAGATGATGAAAAGAAGAAACCATGCAGGGGGTAATTGCAATTGCAGGGGGGATTTGTATTAACTGGCAACGGATAGTTCGTGCATTCATAAAAGACATTTTTATAAGTTAGCAGCTCAACTAATCAGAGCCACATGCACGCGTATAATTGGACCAGCTGGAGCTGAGTCATCTGATGCGGAGATCATGTGGAAAGGGTTACATATCAGCAAATGTACCAACATAAATAGCATGCTCAGCACAATTTCGTAAGATCATGAAATTAATGCCGTAAGTTTCTTCTTCTTCTTCTTCAAGCTACTGTTTCATTGAATTCAACCTCTGATTGAGCTGCTTTATCCACGTTTCAGGTAATACACGGGTCTCAGCTCAATTGAATGCAACCGAAGTCTATTGATAGATTCATTTGCATTAGTTCCTTGCTAGTTTATTCGGATAATTCGTTTGTTTGGATATCTGTAGTTGTTGTTTACATTTTTGGATTGGGATTTATTGTAACCTCTTATTACGAATCATTTGAGTTGGGTTATATTAAATTGAGGTGGAGTTGATTTTGTTTTTTTATTACAATTGCAAGTGGAAGTGTTTATATTTCTGTTTATTTGTTGAAATTGATCTGATCCTTATCAGTGGTATCCAGAGCCATTGATCCTTGCGCAATGACAATTACAAGAGCCCAAGAGATTTAGAAGGAGTTAGATTACATAAAATCAATAGTGAAGAGCAATTTATGAGGCATGATGCTTTAGAAAAAAGGATGGAGGATCATATGCAAGAATTAATGAGATTTATAGCAACATTAACAAAGTTAGCTACCCAAACTTCCAAGGGTAAGCAATATGAAGTAATAGGGGAAGAAGAGCACAGAGATAATCACTTTTACTCTTCTGGACAAAATTTTCATAGAGGTCCAAATAGGTACAATTCCAGAATGGATTTTCCCAAGTTTGAGGGGGATGATCTTAAGAATTGGGTGTATAGAGTTGAGTTATTCTTTGAGTTTGAGGAAGTACCGACAATAACAAGGTCAAAACATTTGCAGTTCACTTAGAAGGAAGAACATTAGTGTGGTATCAGTCCTTTATGAAGATGAGAAAGGGGGTTCTATATTGGGAAGAGTATGTAGGTGCTCTGCAAAACAAATTTACTACAACACTTTTTGATGATCCAATGAGTGAGCTTAAAGAACTCGAGCAAACTGGAAGTGTACAATCTTACCTAGATGCATTTGATGACCTTTACAACAAGGTAGACATTTCTGAATCTTATGCTGTGAGTATCTTCCTAACTGGCATAAGGAAGGAAATTGAATATCCAGTAAGAATGTTCTCACCTAGAACATTACAGAAGGCGTATGGGTTTGGAAGAATGCAAGAAAAGAGTAATTTGGAATCAAGCAGGAAGTCATATGCCAATACTAACAAACTTCCACCCTTACTGCCAAATCCACCTATGAAGCCAGCAAACACTTCTTACAAAAACACCCCAAATCCTGCAAGGCAACCAAAAATTATTTCCACTGCAGAAATGAATGAGAAAAGGGAAAAGGGGCTTTGTTTTTGGTGTGATGACAAGTTCTCACCTGGACATCAATGTCCTAAGAGAAAACAACTTTACATTATGGACTTAACAGGAGACCAAGAGCTGGAAGATGTGACAGTTGAGGGGAACCAGTTTAATGACATGTCAGAGAGTGAAGATGAGGTGCCTATGTCAGTCATATCATTACATGCTATGACAGGAATGCAGGATTTCTACACAATGAGAGTCACTGGATCTCAATGCAATAAGAACATACACATATTGATTGATTCAGGCAGTATTCACAATTTCTTGAACTTGGAAGTAGCCAATAGATTAGGATGTAAGTTAACTCCTACCACACCTTTTTCTGTGGGAGTTGCTAATGGAGACAAGGTCCACATTAACTTCATGAGTAAGGACTTTGAATGGAAAATTCATGGATGATCATTTTGTCTGATGTACTAGTTTAGCCAATAGGTGGGTGTGATTTAGTCCTTGGGGTGCAGTGGCTTTTCACATTGGGAGATATTAAATGGAACTTTAGTAAATTGACTATGGAATTTGAGCTAAATGGGAAGAAGGTTAAGAGGCAAAACTACTACTGTAAAGACTGTGAAGGGAAGCACAATGGAGAAACTTTTATCCAATCCAACTGAACTGTCCATGATGAGCCTCACTTGGCTCCAACAGGACACCAATGAGTTTCAATTGATGAATTTGGAGACTGAAGTTGCTACTGTGAGGCCACCTGACGTACAGAAAATATTGGACCAATATGAAGATATTTTCCAGGTACCTACTAGCCTATCTCCTAAAAGGGTGCATGATCATGCTATTGTTTTGAAGGAAGGCACACCTCCTATCAATGTCAGGCCTTACAGATACCCATCCATGCAGAAGAATGAAATAGAAAAGATTGTGGCTGAGTTACTGGAGACTGGGGTAGCACAGCATAGTACTAGTCCCTACTCCTCTCCAGTGGTACTTATCAAGAATAAAGAGGGTTCTTGGAGACTTTGTGTTGACTACAGGGAGCTCAACAAAGCAACCATCAAGGATAAGTTCCCAATACCGGTTATAGAAGAACTCCTTGATGAATTGCATGGGTCCAGATTCTTTTCCAAGCTTGATTTGAGATCTGGCTATCACCAGATAAGAATGAAGGAAGAATATATTGGAAAGACTGCAGTTAGGACCCACCATGGTCACTATGAATTTCTAGTGATGCCATTTGGTCTCACAAATGTCCCTTCCACATTCCAGAGCCTTATGAATTAGGTATTCCAACATTTTTCAAGGAGATTTGTACTGGTATTTTTTGATGATATTTTAGTATATAGTACTAACTGGGAAGATTATTTAGACCATCTGTGCTTGGTGTTTGACACTTTAGGATCTCATCAACTGTTTGTTAAGATGAGTAAGTGTAGCTTTGCTCAACACCAAGTTGAGTATTTGGGATTCATTATCTCTGAAAAAGGAGTAGCAGCTGATGAGCAGAAAATTAGAGCAATGTTAGACTGGCCACTACCTAAGAACATAAAGGACCTCAGAGGTTTTTTGGGGCTTACTGGGTACTACAGGAGGTTTGTAAAGGGATATGGGAGTATAGCTAGACCCTTGACTCAACTACTCAAAAAGGACAAGTTCAATTGGTCAGATGAGTCCACTGTTGCTTTCAGGGAGTTACAAACAACCATGACTCAAACTCCTGTTTTGGCTCTACCTGACCTCTCTAGTGAGTTCATTATAGAATCAGATGCTTCAGGGAAGGGTCTTGGAGCTGTTCTTATGCAGAACAAAAGACTAGTGGCCTACTTTAGCAAAGCTTTAAATGAAAGACACATGGCCTTACATGTTTGTGAAAGGGAGCTTCTAGCTTTTGTCACTGCTGTGGAAATATGGCGTCCTTACCTCTTAGGAAGACATTTTGTGATCCACACTGATCACCAAAGTCTCAAGTACCTGTTAGAACAAAAAATTGCAACACCAGCTCAACAGAAGTGGTTAGTAAAGCTTATGGGATTTGACTACAACATAATCTACAAGAAGGGCAGTGAGAATAAAGTTGTTGATGCTTTAAGTAGGCAGGCTTGTGAAGGACAAGCAGCTTTATATGCTATCTCTATCATTACCTCTTCTATAGTGGAAAAATTAAGCACAAGTTGCAGCAGGATGCTAAGATGCAAAACTTAATATCTAAAATTCAGCAAGATTCTTCTAAGTATCCTGATTTCACTTGGGTGCATGGTTTGCTTAGGAAAAAGAGAAAAATAGTGGTTGGAGATGATATGCAGCTCAAACTAGAACTCATTAGACTTTACCATGACAGCACTGAAGGAGGCCATTCTGGAATGGCTAACACCCTATATAGACATGAAAGACATTTCTACTGGAAACATATGAAGAACATGGTTTTCAAATATGTTCAGGAATGCATCATTTGTCAGCAATACAAACCCATACTGCCCTATGGTTTACTTCAGCCACTTCCAATTCCTGACAAGGTATGGCAAGATATATCAATGGATTTTATAGAAGGGTTGCCCAATATTAATGGTAAAGAGGTCTTGTTTGTAGTGGTAGATAGACTGAGCAAGTATGCTCATTTCATTGCCTTGTCCCACCCCTATTGCTATCACTGTGGCTCAATCCTTTATGGATAATGTGTTTAAACTGCATGGAATGCCTCACTCTATTGTGAGTGACAGGGACACTATCTTCATGAGTGCATTTTGGAGAGAACCTTTGAAGCTACATGGAATTGAGCTCCTACACTCTACTGCTTACTACCTTCAGAAAGATGGACAAACTGAGGTGGTCAACAGATGCCTTGAAATATGTTTGAGAGCATGGCTACTGACAGACCCAAGTCTTGGTTCTTCCACTAGCAAAATGGTGGTACAATACATCCTTTCATTCTGCCACCAAGCATACACCTTATGAGATTGTGTATGGTCAACCACCACCAGCTCATGTTTTGTATCAACCTCTAACTTCTGCTGTAGACACAGTTGATAGGAGTCTCTCAGCAGGGGAAGAACCATTAGACTCCTGAAGACTCACCTTACACGTGCTCAAAGTAGAATGAAGTCACAGGCATATAAGAAGAGACTTGATAAGGTGTTCCAAGTTGGAGACTGGGTTTTTGTGAAACTTCAACCCTATAGACAGTCTACTTTACACAATAACACTTACAACAAGTTGAGTCCAAAGTTTTTTGGACCTTTTCAAATTATTCAAAGGGTGGGGATCACAGTAGCATACAAGCTAGCACTCCCTACTGATACTAAGATACATAATGTATTTCACATCGTACAACTGAGCCAAAAGATTGGAACTGCTGCCACTTCTCCACTCTTACCTATCATTACCAATCAACATGGAACTGTTCTTTTGGAGCCTGAGAAGATAATGGAGTGTAGATTATTTAAGAAGAACGGTTCTGCCGGCACTCAAGTCCTTGTTAAGTGGTGGAACACACCTGAAGAAGACAGTACCTGGGAAGACTACTCTCAGCTTCTTCAGAGGTTTTCCAACTTCATTCCTTGAGGACAAGGAATTTTTCAAGGGAAGGGCATTGATGCATGCACAAGTAGGTGCTGCAGTTTTGGCTAATAAATCCTTCTCTAGTCACAAATAAATCCAGAGAGATGATGAAAAGAAGAAACCATGTAGGGGGTAATTGCAATTGCAGGGGGAATTTGTATTAACTGGCAAAGGATAGTTCGTGCATTCATAAAAACATTTTTATAAGTTAGCAGCTCAACTAATCAGAGCCACATGCACGCGTATAATTGGAGAAGCTGGAGCTGAGTCAGCTGACGTGGAGGTGCACGTGGAAAGAGTTACATATCAGCAAATGTACCCACATAAATAGCATGCTCAACTCAATTTGGAAAGATCATGAAATTAATGTTCTTCTTCTTCAAGCTACTGTTTCATTGAATTCAGCCTCTGATTGAGCTGCTTCATCCACGTTTCAGGTAATACGCGGGTCTCACTCAATTGAATGCAACCGAAGTCTATTGATAGATTCCTTTGCATCAGTTCCTTGCTACTTTGTTCGGATCATTCGTTTGTTTGGATATCTGTAGTTGTTGTTTACATTTTTTGGGATTGGGATTGATTGTAACCTCTTATTACGAATCATTTGAGTTCGGTTATATTAAATTGAGGTGGAGTTGATTGTGTTTTTTTATTACAATTACAATTGCAAGTGGAAGTATTTATATTTCTGTTTATTTGTTGAAATTAATGTGATCCCTAACACAGCTGTATCAATGCACAATTGAATATATGTGTATTAAGGTCATCCCAGTATTCATTGAATATGTATATAAAAGTTAATTGCACTTCTCTCTTTAAGTGAGCGTCAACAAAATCCACGATTATATCCTTTTGCCATTTTTGGGGAAATGAAATAATCTAGAGATATAGTACACATTTTTTGTATTTACGCCTTTATGAACTAATTTATTTCAAAGCACTATTGGACATATTACATGAACGCATTTTCTCGAGATTGAGTCAGTGATATGGCTGATTTTTTTTTCTTTTTTTTTTTCCTTTTTTTTCAAAAGAGTTCGTGATATGGTTTCTAAGAGGAACATAATATTTTTTTTTGGTTTCCCAAGGGTTTAATCCCTTTCGAGGCGGGTCGGGCACATTAAGTGGGTACCTCTCTCAACAGGGATTCGAACCTGAGTCCGCTACTTTGTAGTGACTAGTCCCTTCCACTAGACCAATCACCTATTGGTAGAGGAACATAATATTAGAGATAATTGAAGAATTGGAATTTGAAGGTTGGATATTGAAAGGAGAAGACTGCTCCCGTTTCTAAATTAGGGCAGAATTGATTTGGGAATTATTCATTATGTATTTCTTTATTATTTATGTTTTAGTTTATTTAGTTTTTTTGTATGGCTAAGATTCAGCTCTATTTAACGGCTAGGATTAGTAGGTTCTGGATATAGCCGACTTATACATGTATATATTTACAGGGTTCAATTCCCTTAGTGTACATTCAATCATAATAAATATTTTTCATCATCTTCTTCATTCTCTTTTCTCCAAGATTAATCAATTATACATTCAATATAATTTCAATTCATATTCAAGGTTTAGATTGTAACACATAAGTTAAAATAAATTACTCATATATTCAATTATACTGCTCAATCTGGCAAATTTGCATGAATTTGGTTCACTAAACACAATAAATCAAACTAGAACAACATATATTGATTCTCTGACAACTTTTGAAATTCGATTAAAGTTGGGGCTGAATATATAAAGTTGTAATATATCGGGTGTTTGGCACTTTGTACATTGGAATTATAGAGTTTTGGTACTTTGCATTCTAACTTAAAAGTTTTGGCACTTTGCACCCTGGAAATACAATTTAGTTGGCACTTTGCACCCTGGTATGTGTTTTGAAAGAAAAATTCATTGATTGAAGGGTATAATAGTTATTTTCGAATATTTTTGGCATTTTGCACCCTAAAAGTATAGATTTTGACCCTTTACACTCTGAAATATAGAATATAGGCACTTTGCACCCAAAAAATATAATTTCTGGCATTTTCAACCCCGACTTGATATGATAATCTAAATTATATAAATTACATGCAATTTAATAATATTTTAGAAATGTAAACGTGTATGTTAGATATAAAGTGAATAATCTAGATGATACTTGAAAATAAAATGAAGAAAATGTCTTTTCTTTTTAATCTAAATTTACTGAGAGAAAATGTTAAAATAAGTTATTGTAAAGTAAAATAAATTTAGAATAACAAGTTTATGATTGTTGTGTATAGAAATGATCATTTTATCTCTACGTAGCCGACATTCATGAGTTTTTTTTTTTTAAAAAAAATACATTAGGATGCAAAATGTCATACAAATTTTATTTTTAGGGGGGAGAGTGCCAAAAAATATAAATCAGGGTGTAAAAAAGTTTAATATTTCATAATTTTAGGGTGCAAAATGTCAACATTCTAGACGAAGCGTATGGGGTGTTTTTTTCTTTCGATTTCAGGGATAAAATTATCAAATCAAAAGTAAAATGTGAACAAATACTTGCAATTTTGATATTTGAAACACATTCTCTTTTATAGAGGGTGTATTTGACATTTACTTAATATCACAGGGGTTTTTTTAGAAATTAAAATAACACATGAGATTTTTTAGGAGTTAAACAAAGAATTGGAGATATTTTTGTCTTCCGCTCTATTAAGCTTCTTCAAGAATTGATACAATACCAACTTGGAAAGTACAAGAATTAACTTGCCTAATTTCTTTGAAAAATAGTTGTTTGATTATTATTGAAAATATTTCAAATCGTGGTTTGATTGTCTATTAATAATAACGCAATTCAAGGATTAGTCCTTCTTTGTGTTGAATTATGCTTTTTTAATTGCTAGTGTTATTGTCTATTAATTATAACACAATTCAAGGATTAGTTCTTCTTTGTGTTGGCGTATACTTTTTTAATTGCTAATATCAATATGGTGAAATTGAGAGCACTAAAATTTATAGTACTGTTTTTTATTTGAAGTAGCTTTCAAGTTTACATTGCAATAAGATTCAAACTATTTGTAAACGGATTATTTAACTATTCAGGCAATATTTTCATAATTTAGTTTACGCATCCTCGCAAATACAAACTGATTTTTGGCCATGTCCCCTCTCAATAATATTGATGTCGCATCGGCCTTTACCACTCGGACAGATATAATGGCAATCCTTGTTATACCGGCAAAAATGTACTCTTACCACCCTACTTGCTTCAACGCCATACAAAATGAGAGAATTTCACTTTTGATACCATAACTCAGCCTACTTTAGGGATTTGATACCACAACTTTTTCTCCCGACACATTTGATACCATAACTCAAATCAACTTGACACATTTGATACTTCCGTCAAATTGGAAACGGAATTGTCACGTGGCCGTTAAAACTTTGCACATTTGATACCATAACTTATGTTGACTGATAATTTTACCCCATAACATTTCAGGTTACCAAAAAAGCCCCACATCTCTAAATTTAGTGACGATTTTAGTCCACATTGTTGCAAAATTTCCAAATTGACTCGAATAAGACCACGTGCTGACCAATTTAGAACTTTACACATTTGATACCATTACTTATGTTGACTGATAATTTTACCCCATAACATTTCAGGTTACCAAAAAGCCCCACATCTCCAAATTTAGTGACGATTTTAGTCCACATTGTTGCCGAATTTCCAAATTGACTCGAATAAGACCACGTGCTGACCAATTTAGAAAATTTTACTTATTTTATTTAAATAACTAATTTAATTTATAAACAATATTAATAAATTAAATAATACATTAACATAACTATCACCAAAATTAAGAAAACATATTCTTTTTAAAAATAAAATTTATATAATAGAATTAATCTATTTAATATTTATTAAAATAATTAATTATATAATTAAAAACTATTTAATATTTATTAAAATATTAAATAATAAATAATTATAATTCAATAAAAAAATCCCCACCCCACCCCACCCAACCCAACCCACCCCTCCCCCTACCCCCAGATTCCCAGGCCGCCGGTGGCCTGGGAATCGGGGGGTAGGGGGGAAGGCTGGGGATGTGGTGGGGATTTTTTTTTTAAAATTAAAATTATTTATTATTTATTATTTAATAAATATTAAATAGTTTTAAATTATATAATTTATTATTTTAATAAATATTAAATATATTGATTCTATTATTTAAATTTAATATTTAAAAAGAATATATTTTCTTAATTTTGGTATGTTAATGTATTATTTAATTTATTAATATTGTTTATAAATTAAATTAGTTATTTAAATAAAATAAGTAAAATTTTCTAAATTGGTCAGCATGTGGTCTTATTCGAGTCAATTTGGAAATTTGGCAACAATGTGGACTAAAATCGTCACTAAATTTGGAGATGTGGGGCTTTTTTGATAACCTGAAATGTTATGGGGTAAAATTATCAGTCAACATAAGTAATGGTATCAAATGTGTAAAGTTCTAAATTGGTCAGCACGTGGTCTTATTCGAGTCAATTTGGAAATTTTGCAACAATGTGGACTAAAATCGTCACTAAATTTAGAGATGTGGGGCTTTTTTGGTAACCTGAAATGTTATGGGGTAAAATTATCAGTCAACATAAGTTATGGTATCAAATGTGCAAAGTTTTAACGGCCACGTGACAATCACGTGACAATTCTGTTTCCAATTTGACGGAAGTATCAAATGTGTCGAGTTGATTTGAGTTATGGTATCAAATGTGTCGGGAGAAAAAATTGTGGTATCAAATCCCTAAAGTAGGTTGAGTTATGGTATCAAAAGTGAAACTCTCTCCATACAAAATACCTTTAACAATTGATCCAAACAAAAATGTACGTAGTAAGATAATTTTAGTTTCCGTTGTAAGCCCCTTACACTTGGGGGAAAATGGAAGATACTCCCCTGTGTTCTGTTAAATCTGCAAGAAACTACTCTGTGAAATTTTTATTGCACCAAACTTTCTTTTGTTTTCAAAAACCATGCAACAAACACCGAATTTGTAAAAAGAATAGATCGTTTTGGATCGATATATTTCAAGAAATAATTTTTAAAACACTTCAAGTTGGTCCCTACAACTTCACGTGATATATTTTTGAAACGATTTCTTGAAAAATATCGTTCCAAAACGACCTATTTTTTACAAATTGGGTGTTTAATTTTTGCAGGGTTTTTGAAAACACAAAGAAGTTTGGCGCAATAAAAATTTCACAGTATAGTTTCTTGCAGATTTAGCATAACACGGGGAGTATTTTGCATTTACCCCTACACTTGGCACAATAACCTTGAGTGATTTTGAGTGTTAACATGTAATTAAGTTATATACTTAGGGGCCGTTTGGTAGGACCTAATAGAGGGTATTAGGTCATATTAAATGAGTTAATATGGGCTAATACAATGTTTGGTGGCATTGCTCTAATACCGGGTCAAATGGATTGAATCTTTACGACCCGGTATTAAGACTAGATTATAATCCACCCAGGCATAGGTGGATTAGTTAATCCGGGTAAATATGGATTAAGTAAATATCATTAATAACCGCAAGGGGCCGTTTGGTAGGGTGTATGGGATTAAGGTAGATTAGATTGGAGCCGGATTGAAGGCCATATTAAAAATATGTTTGGTAGACTTGATTGAATGCTTCCATGTTAATTGTGAATTGATATAAATTTTAATTTGTGATTTATTTATGTATAATGTGTTTCCATTTTAGAGATTTGAGAATAATTTATGATATGTTAAAAGGAAAATATGCAAATTTTAGGTTATTAGTGATCTTTTAACTTATACATATTCACCCGGATTAACTAATCCACCCATGAGTGGGTGGATTATAATCTAGTCTTAATACCGGGTCGTAAGTATTTAATCCATTTGACCCGGTATTAGAGCAATGCCACCAAACGATATATTAGCCCATATTAACTCATATAATATGACCTAATACCCCATATTAGGTCCTACCAAACGGCCCCCAAATTTACATATTTCCTTTCTAACATATCATTAAATATCATAAATTCTTCTCAAATATCTGAAAATGAAAAAACATTATACATAAATAAATCACATATTAAAATCTATATCAATTTAAAATTAACATGGAAGCATTCAATCAAATCTACCAAACATGATTTTAATATGGCCTTCAATCCGTCTCCAATATAATCCACATTAATCTCATACACCCTACCAAACGGCCCCTTACATGATTGAATCAGCTAAAATAAAATTAAAAAAAAAAAAGTGAATACTTACATGAATGAATCAACAAGACTGCAAAAAGATAAGCCAATAAGGTTTTTGAAGTCATCTTCCTGAAATCTGATATTCTTAAATTTAATTTTTTTGAGGTGAATTCTTGTCGTGTAATTTTGTTCAAAGCTGCATAAGTTTCAACACAATATATATAAGCTAAGATTGCCATTGTCTTTGCTTTATTTGGCAATACCCAGTGGTGTATTTTGCAGAGAATCAAAAGAATAAATTTTTTGATTAATGTGATTAGGAAAATAAATCTATGTATTAATTAATTAACAAAACAATCAACCAGTCATCAATACATTATATATTTGGAGGGTGAATTTGACTAAATTTCAAATTCGGGTAATTTTGAAATATATTTACGGGAGAATTATGGATAAACATCACTTTATGGTTCTTATTATGGTATATTTGTTTTACTTCGAACTTTTTCGTCCATTTACTATGATAGTGTTACAATTATGTTTGAACTGTATATGCAAAAATTGAATTGAATAAATTTGTTAAGTTTTCTTTAAAATATTTTGAGTTTTTTTAATTTATATTGAGACAAATAAGTGAATTACTATTAGGTTTTTAAATTTTCTATTCTTTTAATTATTTTTTAATTTTTATTGATACAAATTCTTTCTAATTGACTTTCAATTCATAAAGATTATTTTGAATGAAACATTTTGTTATTTAAAACTATTAATTTTCATAAAACTCAAGGACTAAATTGATACAAATATATTTTATGGAGCATTTAAATGTAATATTATCATAATGAATGGAAGAAAATGCCTTTAAAAAATGCACATGCATATCACTTGAGATCAGTTTCGTTGTTGACCTCCTAAAAAAGTTTAAAATGAAACAAATAACACGTAATGGGGACTAATGTCGGAAAAAAAACACAACATGGACGACTCTATAAAAATTAATGTTACAAAGGAGAACCAGGTATTTTACTCAAAATATATAAATGGTTAGTAATATGATACACATTTACTATATATTTTTTGGTGGAACTAAATTGGGGATTTCATCGATTTGGGCCTATATTTGGATTTATTTCTTTTTAAAATCAATTCATACTTTCTATATTTGGATTTATTTTTTTTAAAATCAATTAATACTTTTATAAGCTATTATATATTTTCTGCATGTTTTAGGTAAATCACAGTCATTGCAATATTAATTGCATAACATATATATGTATATATATAACGATTCTAGAAATTTTTGCTAAATATCAATCATTTCAATATAAATTTCATAATATATTCTAGGGTGAAATACAGTTTCTGTTGGGATTTCGTGGGTATAATTGTCAACTACAACGGTGCGGAATTTAAAATTTTTATACTCCACATCCCAAGGATCTTATTAGCACACATGAATAAGATTGAATTTATTTCAGCACACAAATACTAAAATAAATTAAAGTGGTAAAATTACAATTTTACCTCACCACAGGCAAGGTGGTGGTTTCTCCGGTCTTCTTTTCGGATCACTAGAGAACCCCAAGTGTTGTGCCTTTAGAGTATAGTCCACACCAGCTGGATCTGCAATCACTTCAATCCTCAGGCTAAGAACTAGGAGAAAAGCAGTTCAGATTCAAGAGTTGGATTTTGATCCAACTCGAGATGTAGATCGGAAGGAGAGAGGTGCTCGTCCCTTCTCCACAACCACGGAGGCGGCTTGGTTGTAGAAGGTGGCGGTGGCTAGGAGTAGATAGATTAGGGCTTTAGTGTTTTTGCTAGGTTAGGGTTTTGAGTCTCCAAGACTTCTTTTTATAGAAGAGTTCAAACCATATCCCTAAACCTATCTTCTCATAGCTAATGGGCCATCCGATAAGTTGGTCCATCCCTCTATTTAATTAGTTCTTTTAATTAAATAGCCCAAGTCATTTAATTAACCACTTTAATTAATTGACCCATTTATTTAATTAATACTTTAATTAAATAAACCAATAAATCCAATTAAATATTTAATTTAATTTAATTAATTAGATAAATCTAATTAATTTTCTCTCTCCAAGAATTAATCCTTTAATTCTTTACTTTGATTTAACTCCTTTAAATCAATTCATTCTACAACTGACTATCACAGTTTCAGCTTTTGTGTGTGACCCTCTAGGTTCACCATCAATTGGCCGCAGGCTCACATTTCTGTGTTTTAATTAATGAGAAATTAATTATTTAATTAATTGCTCCGATCAATTAAACTACTTTTAATTGACCACTCCAGAATTAATCTCCCATCAATTCAGGAGTACCCACACCTCATGGTCGATGTCTAGCCACAAACCCATGAGGCGCAACTTCAGGTGTTGACTTTAGTGAACCTTAAACCTCTTATAAGTACCATGTACATACGGTCCCTCTAACGACTAATTTCCTGATCGAGACCTAGGTGTGTGAATTGGTCGGCACCTCTAATTATCTCGATTATGTACTTTCTAATTCAGGATAATACTTCCAGTGTGACTGCTAAATCTGGAAACCCCTTTCCAAATCCGTCACAGACCATGGCCATGGATTTCTCGGAATGTATCATCTAAGAATGTACAGGAAATTCCCTCATCCATTACAATGAGTCGGTAGATCCTATATTGATGCTAACCATCCGCGCATATGACTATACGTACCCTACGTAGGCGCACAATGGTCAAGCTATGTGACCGGCTCCTAAATCAAAGTACGCACACCCTTATACCGAATTCGCCCTAACACCTCAAGTATAAGGACTAAATCATACACTGTTATAAATCTTGAGAGACATCCCACCACCGACATGCTTTTTACGCACTTCCACAGTGGGTCTCTCTGTTCGGCTCGTTCGATGCGTCTGATCCCCTATCGAACTACCTAGTCATATGCACTGACATTAATAATGTCTTGTTCATGAAGCAACAATAAATTCACTTCAAGTGAATCATGCATAATCGTACAAGTCTTGACGATTCATTCGATACCCCGTCTCGACATGAATCTATGACTTGGAACATTTTCGAGATCACGACCTTTGAGACTTTTTCATGATAGATCGCACTCAGTCCTGAAGTGTATAGTCCCGTAGTCATGAGTGATCTCAGGGTTTCAACCAATCTCTTAAATGTGTTCGCGAAAGATGAAGATGGCCATTTGTTTATATTATGAATTCTCAATAAAATAAACAGTTCGTATTAATTGATAAATCAAAGATTCTTTCAAGATAAAATAATATTCCTATTACAAGCTATTTCATTGGCTTGCAGGGCACTATCCTATCAATCTCCCACTTTCCCTAAAGCCAATCACAAACGTTTCTAAGACCCATCCTTTCCAGATGCTCCTCGAGCACCTTTTGCGATAATGGCTTAGTTAGTGGATCAGCTACGTTATCCTTTGAGTCGACACGCTCCATTTGAATGTCCCCTCTACCTATGATCTCCCTGATCACATGGTATTTCCTCAATATGTGTTTGGACTGGTGGTGTGATCTCGGTTCCTTCGCTTGAGCAATTGCCCCATTGTTGTCGCAGTAGACTACTATGGGATTTGCTATGCTAGGTACCACATCCAGCTCTTGGATGAAGTTTCTTATCCAAACACTTTCCTTCGCTGCATCTGATGCGGCAATATATTCTGCTTCAGTGGTTGAGTCTACAGTGGTCGACTGTTTGGAGCTCTTCCAACTCACCGCTGCACCGTTGAGGCAAAATATATATCCAGAATTGGATTTAAAATCATCCACGTCAGACTGGAAACTCGAATCAGTGAATCCTTCGAGCTTCAATTCTCCACTACCACCGTAGACCAAGAACATATCCTTAGTCCTTCTCAGGTACTTAAGGATAGCCTTTACGGCGGTCCAGTGTTCCTCCCCTGGAACTGGTAGCGGCTCGTTACACTGAGAGCGTGAGCTACGTCAGGTCTAGTACATAACATTGCATACATTATGCTGCCAATGGCAGATGCATAAGGTATGAGAGACATTCTCTTTCTTTCTTCATCACACGTAGGGCACATTGATTTCGAAAGATAGATTCCATGTCTCATTGAAAACAATCCTCTCTTGGATTCTTCCATACTGAATCTCTTCAGTATAGTGTTAATGTACTGGGATTGGGAGAGTCCTAACATCTTCTTCGATCTATCTCTATAGATACGTATGCCTAGTACGTAAGATGCGTCTCCCATATCCTTCATGGAAAATTGCGTGGATAACCACGCTTTCGTATGCGTCAACGTTCTGATATCGTCTCCGATCAACAGAATGTCATCGACATATAACACAACATATTGTACCGAACTCCCATCGAATTTCTTGTACACACATGACTCATAAACGTTCTTGATGAAGCCATACCCCTTGGCTGTCTCATCAAAACGTATGTTCCAGGTTCGGGACGCCTGTTTTAGGCCATAGATTGACCTTTGAAGTTTGCAAACCTTATGCTCACTTTCTTTAAATATAAAGCCTTTTGGCTGTTGCATATAAATTTCCTTATCAATGTCGCCATTGAGAAAGGCGGTCTTTACATTCATTTGCCATATCTCGTAGTCATACCACGCGGCTATGGCTAATAGTATCCGAATGGATTTAGACATCGCTACTGGCGAGAAGGTTTCCTCATAGTCTATTCCAGGCCTTTGAGCCATTCATTCCTAGCTTGCGCTTGAAGATCCACTTACAACCTACAGGGATGGTTCCCTCAGGTGGATCAACCAAAGTCCATACTTTGTTGGAATGCATGGAATCCATTTCGGATTGCATGGCTTCCTGCCACGCACCCGAATCTATGTCTGACATAGCTTCTTCGTATGTCCTTAGATCAGCGTCCAATTGATCATTTTCGTGAATAAAGCCATACATCTCTGGCTCTTTACGAACTCGATCGGACCTACAAAGTACTGGTGTACTAGATGGTTCAACGGGTTCAGGATCAACTCCCACTGTTTGTGGGAATGGGTCCACTTCTTGGACTTCATCAAGTTCTATGGATATCCCGCTTCTTTTAGTGAGTAAGTCATCCTCTAAGAAGTGGTCGTTCCTGGAAACAAACATCTTTTGTTCCTTAGGGTCGTAGAACAGGTATCCAATGGATTCCTTTGGATACCCCACAAATTTGCACAAACTAGATCTACTATCTAGTTTATCTCCTTTCTTGTTTCTTACATAGGCAGGAGATCCCCATACTCGTAAATATGAGTATATGGGTGCTTTACCAAACCGCTCTTGGTATGGCGTCGTCAGCACTGACTTCGAAGGTACAATGTTAAGTATCTTCGAAGCAGTTAATAGGGCTTGGCCCCAAAACGAAGAAGAAAGGTCAGCGAAACTCATCATGGAACAAACCATGTCTAACAAAGTTCTGTTCCTTCTCTCAGACACACCATTCAACTGCGGTGTTCTAGGAGGAGTTCGCTGAGAGAGAATTCCATTCTCTACAAGATAGTCGAGGAATTCTTGACTTAAGTATTCACCACCTCGATCCGATCGAAGTGCCTTGATACTATGTCCAAGTTGATTCTCAACTTCCATTCGAAACTCTTTGAATTTATCAAAAGCTTCGGACTTATACTTCATCAGGTATACATACACATAACGACTGAAGTCGTCTGTGAAGGTTATGAAGTATGAGAATCCTCCTCTCGCACTGACACTCAGTGGTCCACAAACATCAGTATGGATTAAATCCAAGGTTTTTTTGGTTCGCTCCGATTTCCCAGTAAAAGGCGCCTTGGTCATTTTTTCCTTGAGACAGGACTCGCAAGTTGGGAGATCATCTAGGTTCTTTATTTCAAGAGCCCTAGATGAGATCAACTTTTGAATTCTACTCTTTGAAATGTGTCCAAGCCTAGCGTGTCAAAGTTGTGGATTGTTTTCATCTTGTTTTCTTTTCTTTGATTGAATGTGCATGACATTAGAGTTAGCAGGTTCTAAGGAATAAAGACCATCTATCAAAGTACCACAAGCATAAGTAAAATCACCTTTCATTATGCTAAAGTTTCCATTAGAAATGGAAAAACCAAAACCATCATTATCCAAGAAAGGAATAAAAATAATATTTTTGATAATTGTCGGTATGTACAAACAGTCTTTCAAAACCAAAGAAAAATTTCTTAGGACTAACTCTACGTCTCCTATGGCCTCTGCCGCAATCCTAGCTCCGTTTCCAAAGCGCATGAATCTATCCCCAGGTTTAATAGGCCTTACTGCTCCCATCACCTGCAAATCATTGCAGATATGAGAACCGGCTGCGGTGTCTAACACCCATGATGCACAGTTAATAGAAATATTAACTTCAATAAAAAAAAATACCTTTGACCACCTCTTTCAGGTAGTCTGGGCAGTTCCTTTTCCAGTGCCCTGCTTTCTTGCAGTGGAAACATACATCTTCTGGGCTTTTTCTTTTCTTCTCAACAGCCTTCTTGGTTGTTTTAGAAGAGATTACTTTCTTCTTTTTTTTCTTGCCCTTCTTAGGCATTGCAACCTTGGGTTGCTCAGCAATCATGACAGACTTCTCCCTTTTCAGGGTTGATTCTGCCGTGACCAATAAATTGGTCAGTTCATGTAGAGCGTGTGCTCTATCTTCCATGTTGTAGTTCAACACGATGATCAAATGAGCGCGGCAGAGTATGGAGGAGCAAGTCATTGGAGATATCAGTTTGCAGGTCTACGTCCAAGGTCTCCAGTTTTTCAACTAGATTAATGAAGCGCAAACAGTGATCCTCCACACTTGAACCCTTATCCATTCTCAGATTGAATAATTCTTTTGTAGTCTTGAACCTTTCGGTCTGAGACTTCTCTCCAAACAGCTCTCGAAGATGAAGAATTATTTCAGCAACATGCAACATCATTGCATGTTGTTTCTGCAGCTCTGTTGTAGGATCTCAAGCGCTTTACCACTGCACCAAAAGCAATTGCTTGTAGTGATGGCGCAACTATTAATCTTTAACCCAAGGTTGATTCCTGTAGGGCACCCCCTACAGTTCACAACGGCAGCGCAGAGCCCCACACTAAGCGGTGGACGGACATGAGGGGCTTCGCAAGAATTCATGTGGATCCTCGGGTCTCCTCCGTGAACCTCGACAAGTTGGGTTGCCAGGCAGCCGATGTAGCAATAGCGCCACAGCGAATCCGTAAGGGTGACTGCTGGAACCCCATAAATCCCAACAATCTCCCCCCCAGCGGCACCCGGGCGGATTCGAACCTGCGACCTCGCTCTGATACCAGTTGTAGGATCTCAAGCGCTTTACCACTGCACCAAAAGCAATTGCTTGTAGTGATGGCGCAACTATTAATCTTTAACCCAAGGTTGATTCCTGTAGGGCACCCCCTACAGTTCACAACGGCAGCGCAGAGCCCCACACTAAGCGGTGGACGGACATGAGGGGCTTCGCAAGAATTCACGTGGATCCTCGGGTCTCCTCCGTGAACCTCGACAAGTTGGGTTGCCAGGCAGCCGATGTAGCAATAGCGCCACAGCGAATCCGTAAGGGTGACTGCTGGAACCCCATAAATCCCAACAAGCTCATTGGTCATTGATGCCAGATTGAGGCAACGAACATGAATATCATCACTGACCCACCTTTGATGGGTAGCTCGTTCCTCTTCCGAAACCCCTTCTAGAAGTGCACCAGGCATGGGTGCATCGAGAATGTAACTCCTTTTCTCTAAGTCGAGGACTATCCTCAGATTTCTAAGCCAGTCGACGAAATTTGATTCGTTCAGTTTGTTAGTGTCAAGGATGATAGCTAATGGATTCTTAGACATTTTGTGTGGCGGCCCGGCTCCGCGGGTCCGTCGAAAAACGGTCGAAAAATTATTGTTATTTTGGAAAAGCGTTAAAAATATTGAAGCTCTCTCTTTTTTTCTTTTTTTTTAAATGGAAACGATAAATTAAAGGTTTTAAATCGGAAGCGGTTTAAAGCGAAATAAGAAAATTTTAAATTACTAAGTTTTAACGGAAAAATCAGTTTTCCATAGTAGATGTTTAAAGCGATAACATTTAATCACAACTATCAAAATATTTGAACAAAATCAACCGAGAGAGATAATTAAGTAATTTATGAAAATCTTGAATCTTTGACGAAAATATAAATCAACTATAGCGAAACAAACATTCTAAGTAAGGTTTTAAACAAAATCGAGAAAGGACCTAAATCGACGACAAAATATAAGTACTATCCTAAATACTAAAGTGGGACAGCAACCGTGATGACCTAACCGCAACCCGATTATTATTTCCAGAACACCTGAAACTGAAAAGAGTGAAACATAGAACGCATAAGTTGATCGTTCAACTTAGTGAGGCTATGTGCGAATTTGCATGGTGATGTGTGAACGCAACATATTATATAACATAAGCATGTCATCAAGCAAATAAACATATATTCAAGACGGAAGAAACACGGAATTCACATAACCAGGAATTTGCTGATGCCGTCCTCCACTTACCCTCCATCCTCAGTCTGAGGTCCATCCAAACTCACCAAGTAAGGAGCGACCTTACTATCTGAAATGCATCGACATGTCTTTGCCGGAGTTCGTCCTTACTCCCCAAGTGTTCCTCCCCACTTGGATTGTAAGGCCAGGCCTACGGGTAACCGTGACAATCATGCCGGCCCTTGCCGGCCAGGTTGGCATCGGGTCCATACACCAATCAAAAGGGGCCCACACAAAATCGGAAACAAACGGAAACATATAGTCGGAAACAAACGGAACATAACATATCAAACATATTTAACATATTATCAACATTTAACAACTTATCAAATGAAATTTTGGGTATCATGATAATTTTGAAAAATATATTCACAACTAGTAGATTCTGATGTGGCATGTATTTGGATAATCATGTTGAAAAGCTAAGTGATTTTCGTGCGAGTAATGTTGACCTAATGAGTCATCCTATTCGTGACGACATGCAAGAAAAGTTAGAATAAAATTCATGCTTTGATTATTATAAGCCTAAGTGCATGTTTGGACTCGATCTACTAGCACATCGAACCGACATACAAATTAAACACACAGCGCTCACCTTTGTCGCTTAGTATAGCGACTAATACTCCACAAATGAAGCGTATCCAAAATCTGAGCAAGTACGTATACGACTTAGAATGTATCTAACAACCTTACTAAAACGTAACTAATGAAAATCCTATACAAGGATTTCATAAACTAACACATCGCACAAAATTGTTTAAAATTTACGACTTCAACTCCACTTAAAAGTTATTATTTTCAAAACTCAAAATCCAAATTTCATAAAACAGCGCCAAAACAGCAAAAGTTTCCTTTTATTTTCCAGATTTACAAAACAACCCCTAAACTTTTATAAACATCCATTTTTTCGAAAAATTTGCAACAAGCATTAAATCAAAATATTTTTAACTAAACCCATATCGAAAATTAAATAAAATTATTTAGTATCTTTTTACTTCAAAAATCAAGCCCGAAATTTTCAAGAAGGTCTTTATCTTATATTAAAGTAACTTTTATATTTTTAATTATTTCAAAGTTCATAAGATCACAAGATTTAATTAATTTGTATATTTTAGTTCAAATTAATGCTTAACTTTGAAAATAAAATGTAGCACTTAAATTTGAATTAAAATCCAATCGAAAGCGTTCGGAATTTTGGGGGCGTTACAATCCTCCCTCCTTAAAAGAATTTGGTCCCCAAATTCGTTCTTTGAGATTTTCGTGGTACTGTTAACGCCGACGTATCTTCTTTTCTTGCTCCCGAAACGTTTCTTCCTAACTCTGTGTGCGTCATAAAATATTTTCCTGTAGAATCTGCAGCCTTCTTGATTAAAACGAGTGTTCGAAAATGTTCTATCGTACGTTAGGCGTTTTCAAAACTCTGACGTATCTTTTTCTCTAACTCCCAAGTCGACTTTTATACTATGGCCGCGCCATAATGGAATTCACTTATTTCTTCATCTAGATGAGTATGCAAACATGTTTTCGTTCGTACGTTAGATATTTCTGAAGATCTTAAGATATGCAGTCAGGTTCACGAGGATGATCGAGGTAGTACTTCATATACGTTATGCATAATCATGACGCGGTAGAATGAGATACGACAATAATTCCAACTCCTATGCCGCGGATTAAGATTCTTCGCAAAGGAAAAAACTACTCACATAACAATATATAGTTTAGTTTGGCCAAGAAAATTCAAAAGGTATTGAATGACATTTGACTTGGGATTCTCGCAAGGAACAAAATGAGTCAAATGAAGAGACACGATAAGGATTAGAAAAGATGATCGAATCAAGATGCTCAAGATGACAAGATAAGAATTAGCAATGGCAACATAAAGAAGAATCAACGAAGATTGGAAAAGGACTGAAATATCGATAATAAAGATAACCAAATGAATAGTTCGATATAAGTGACAAGGCGAACAATTAAGGTGCACCGATAAGAATAACGAAAGGGATGAGCCTCACCATTTCAAACGGTGCAAGTAAAAAGAAGATCAAAGTAAGGATACCGGTAAGGATAACAGAAAGTCGAAACAAGTATCATGACAATAATAACCAAAACATTAAAGTGTGTTTGGTCATTTGAAAAGTAAGTCAAGATAAATGACGTGATTTTAAGATCATTTCAATAATGATTGCAACAAGATGCAACAAAAAAAAACAAGTAAAGCTCAATAGTGAAATCTGAGAATATTGAAGCGATCAAATTGAGCGAGACGGTATTAAAAATAAGTTCAAAACAAATAGAAGGTAAGTTTGAAGTTCAAAAGAAATTGAGAATGGATTGATCTGATTTATGTGGCTCGCAAAAAGGAATGAAATAGACAAGGGAACAACAATTTATGAATGGACAAATGAAAACGTGAAGTTCAAAAGAAATTGAGACAATTCAATTCCTTCAGGAAATTTTGAAGATTGTATAATTGAATACAACAAAAAAGAGTAACGTGAAATCATATGAATAATTTCGAACGATCATAACGGAATTAATGTGCTCCGAAAAAGAAGGACAAGGAACAATAACAATCATAGAATCCGACAAAAATAAATAATTTTAGTTTACGAAGTCGATAAGAAAGTATCTAATGAAATAGGGAGGGGTAAACTCTGAATGAGTACAAAAATAAGGGATCAATATAAAAGCTTGATAGGATACAAGAAGTCAATCCCCAATAGACAAAGACACGTTAATTGAGAGTGTCTATAAGCTCTGAAGGAAAACAGTCAAAGAGTTAGATTAAAGGTAATTAAGGGCACAACTTGAGAAGCCATTTCAATAATGATGCTAAAATGATTGAAGAATAATTTACGATAAATTACAGAACGTGAAGGAAAAGATACAATCGGGCAATCCCATTTAGAAACTTCAGAATAACACGAGCGGAAATAAAGAGATTGGATATGAACATAGGATAGTTTTAGAATTGAAAATGAAGTTACTCGCTATCAAAAGTGATTCGTAGTTGAATGCAAGGAATATGTAATAGACGAGTTAGAACACAAGACTGGTGTCAACGAAATTTGAATGATATTTTGTATATTGAAAGAAAGATTGCTTACATAACAATTTGATTCACCAAAATGGTGAAGAAAAGACATCTAGGGATCACAAGCTAAAAATGAATAAGTACCAACATTAGAATAAGGGTGAAATAATTATTTATACCGAAAATAGGCTCAAGAGAGCTTACTAAATTCGAGAGATCAATTTAGAGATAGATTCGTTTAGAATCAGAATTATGAGTAAGGTAAACTCGATAATGGAATTCAAAAGGATTAGGGCTATTTTAGTCATTCTAAGTACTTTAAGAAAGGTCACTTGATTCAAATATTTTAATCTACATAAAATCACGGAATGCACACATATACAATCAGAACTAGGCAATAATATCAACAATAAAGTTCGAATAACATTATGGTATTCGGGATACCACCAACAAAATAATTAATCAAGAAAACATATAATCAAGCAAAAATAACCATTAACCCCAATGATACGTACTAAACATATGATTTCGGTTGCGGTATTGTCCTAAAAGTGAACTATCCAATGTGGGTAGGCACCCTAAAGTCATGACGGTGAGTCCCACCATACTGACCCCTCAGTACAAATCCGAGGATCCTATCCTAGCCTTGAGCCGAAGCTCTGATACCATCTGTGGCGGCCCGGCTCCGCGGGTCCGTCGAAAAACGGTCGAAAAATTATTGTTATTTTGGAAAAGCGTTAAAAATATTGAAGCTCTCTCTCTTTTTTTTAAATGGAAACGATAAATTAAAGGTTTTAAATCGGAAGCGGTTTAAAGCGAAATAAGAAAAATTTAAATTACTAAGTTTTAACGGAAAAATCAGTTTTCCATAGTAGATGTTTAAAGCGAAAACATTTAATCACAACATATCAAAATATTTGAACAAAATCAACCGAGAGAGATAATTAAGTAATTTATGAAAATCTTGAATCTTTGACGAAAATATAAGTCAACTTTAGCGAAACAAACATTCTAAGTAAGGTTTTAAACAAAATCGAGAAAGGACCTAAATCGACGACAAAATATAAGTACTATCCTAAATACTAAAGTGGGACCGCAACCGTGATGACCTAATCGCAACCCGATTATTATTTCCAGAACACCTAAAACTGAAAAGAGTGAAACATAGAACGCATAAGTTGATCGTCCAACTTAGTGAGGCTATGTGCGAATTTGCATGGTGATGTGTGAACGCAACATATTATATAACATAAGCATGTCATCAAGCAAATAAACATATATTCAAGACGGAAGAAACACGGAATTCACATAACCAAGAATTTGCTGATGCCGTCCTCCACTTACCCTCCATCCTCAGTCTGATGTCCATCCAAACTCACCAAGTAAGGAGCGACCTTACTATCTGAAATGCATCGACATGTCTTTGCCGGAGTTCGTCATTACTCCCCAAGTGTTCCTCCCCACTTGGATTGTAAGGCCAGGCCTATGGGTAACCGTGACAATCCTGCCGGCCCTTGCCGGCCAGGTTGGCATCGGGTCCATATACCAATCAAAAGGGGCCCACACAAAATCGAAAACAAACGGAAACATACAGTCGGAAACAAACGGAACATAACATATCAAACATATTTAACATATTATCAACATTTAACAACTTATCAAATGAAATTTTGGTATCATGATAATTTTGAAAAATATATTCACAACTAGTAGATTCTGATGTAGCATGTATTTGGATAATCATGTTGAAAAGCTAAGTGATTTTCGTGCGAGTAATGTTGACCTAATGAGTCATCCTATTCGTGACGACATGCAAGAAAAGTTAGAATAAAATTCATGCTTTGATTATTATAAGCCTAAGTGCATGTGTGGACTCGATCTACTAGCACATCGAACCGACATACAAATTAAACACACAACGCTCACCTTTGTCGCTTAGTATAGCGACTAATACTCCACAAATGAAGCGTATCCAAAATCTGAGCAAGTACGTATACGACTTAGAATGTATCTAACAACCTTACTAAAACGTAACTAATGAAAATCCTATACAAGGATTTCATAAACTAACACATCGCACAAAAGTGTTTAAAATTTACGACTTCAACTCCACTTAAAAGTTATTATTTTCAAAACTCAAAATTCTAATTTCATAAAACAGCGCCAAAACAGCAAAAGTTTCCTTTTATTTTCCAGATTTACAAAACAACCCCTAAACTTTTATAAACATCCATTTTTCCGAAAAATTTGAGATTTTTAACTAAACCCATATCGAAAATTAAATAAAAGTATTTAGTATCTTTTTACTTCAAAAATCAAAGCTTTAAAATTCCCACAAGTTTAAAACTTTTCAAAAATACCCTCATAGTTTTCAAAAACATAATTAAATCAACTTTCTTGAAAAATAATTCGAGATCCAAGCATCTAAGCAATATTTAAAAATAACCAAGCACATTTTTCACTATAAAACTGGGATTAAAAGTAAGTTTTATTAACTTTCCACCAAAATAACAATGAGAAACAAAAAGTTATTTAATCATAAATTTTTATCGGAAAAATTTACAAATTTTCAATCTTAAAACTAAAATGAATAAACCACTACTTCAATTCAATTAATCAAGAGTTTATAAAAGAACCATGTAAAAACAGCGCATTTGCCCCCTTATTTCAGATTTACAAAAATAACCCCAAAAGTTTCAAAAAACTTCATTTTTGCAAATAAACTCGGAGCAACTTTAAAACTAATAATTTTTATGTAAACTCAAACCAAATATCAAACAAAACAGGGATTTTCAGTCCACTTTTACTCCAAAAAAAAATCGCAACCCTCAACCCTTCAACTTTTAAAATCTTTCAAAAATAACCCCAAAATTTTGAACATTAAAAACATTAATTTCTTACAAAATAAATCAAGATCCAAACATATAAGCAATATTTAAACAAAACCAAAGCAAGTCGCATTAAATATCTAATATTAAATATAAACTCAACAACTTATCACAAAAGCTACAAGGATAAATTAAATTTCTTCAATATATACTTTGAAGAAAGGAAAATAAAATCAAAAGGATTAAAGAACACATGCATGAACGGATTTTTACCCAAAGCAATGAATGGGATGAAACTCTCTTCATTTTCAGACCTCCGAAGGTGGTGGTGGCGGCTCCGGTGGCAGAGTTGGTGGCTCCGGTGGTGGTTCATATCAAAAGCCCTCAAATCCTAGCTTACTTTTTTTTCCCCAACTTCTAACGACTGGAGATTCACTCTGGAAGATGCAAGCGACGATCCGAACGGTCAATATGCAGCCCCATGTGTGTAGGACCTTCACGAAATATTTGGGCATGATCCAACGGTGGACGAAGGCGGAATGATCGAAAATCCGAGGCTGGGTTGAGTATACCCGAAAACTCTCTTTCTAAATGTGTTGTCTCTTTTCTCTCTCTTATTTTTTTTTATCTAAGTATTTTTAAGTTGTAAACAAGATAATGTGGGTTTGAGGAGGATATTTATTAGGTTATAAAATCAGATTTTTTTTAATGTATATACACATATACATACAATATGATAATAAAGGAGTGTTATTACTCCATATTTTCCACCAATGCATGTCAACTTAGGTGGATGAGTTTATCTACCCAAGGGCATGCTTGACAGCCCAAGGAGTGTGCAAGGAGAGAAAATGATTACTCTCCTACAAAAAATCTAGAACTTGGGGCAAATTTACACTTTGCCCCCCGAAGTTTTGAAGTCTTACATTTTTGTCCACAAAAACAAATTTTTTTGTGCATCCAAGCCCGAAATTTTCAAGAAGGTCTTTATCTTATATTAAAGTAACTTTTATATTTTTAATTATTTCAAAGTTCATAAGATCACAAGATTTAATTAATTTGTATATTTTAGTTCAAATTAATGCTTAACTTTGAAAATAAAATGTAGCACTTAAATTTGGATTAAAATCCAATCGAAAGCGTTCGGAATTTTGGGGGCGTTACATTTTGCAGATATGATCTACAAAAGTAAATGATAACGTTTAGCTGACTGGTCTATATTAATACTTATAATTAACGATGTTGGACTTGTTATCGAAAAAGTTCTCTCACTATTTTCTTGAAACAATTACCCCTTTAATTGTTCGGAAAATCTAATCTCCTAGTAGGTCTTGACGTCCCAGAAGACATTAATTGCATCCACGACTCGCGGCCATACAATTAACTCCCCAGGTAGGTATACTTTTACCAATTGTGTTCCTCCACAACCTCAAGCTATTTTGCCTCGGTCTTCGCACTTATCTATCACTGCTACATCATAAGTGTTACTAATCGTTAAGTCTAACCCATCAATCATGATGAGCAATTGGCCTGGTCGTGAAATCCCCATAACTGGTTATCGGTCGATATTCACATCCCGACTAGTCCCCACTCTTGTCGAGTTTAGTTAAAAACAAGAATCAAGGAATTTCGTGTATTGTCCCTTTCTTTGCCTAGGGTGCCAGACTCTGGATCACCTTCAACGATAAGTAGACAACCTACACTAGTCCCTATTGATGGAAGGCTTGGACCTTTAAAACTTCATTTTAAATGTACCCAATATGACTTAATATTATTAACAAGAGGGGTTTTTCGGGTTTAACAGTTTGAGGTAACTCTCCTCGAGATCTCACCGTTCCAGTTATGCATTATCTTTTATTTACGATTTAAATATAACTAGTGCACATGACCATACAAGCTCATATATAAATACGTAAATAAACTCATACACACCTAGCATGCATGCTACCACAGTATGTTTTCGATCGGGAGCCTCCTATGCGGACCACCATCGAGACCTATTGGTCCTATTGGTCAATCTATTAGGTTTCAAAGAGACCTACTCTATTACACATTTTACCATGCATACATGGCCTTTTAGTCTTCTTGGGCTCTCACCTTGCTTGTAATGGGCCTCCATCCTAAACTAATAAAACAGTAAAGCCCTATCTATTACAATGCCTCAAAGTGGCCCAAAACTTAATGCTCGCAGACCCAATAAAATCAATAAGATTATAATAACCAATCACATCTACCCTAAGGGTCAAGGCTCGGCACGATCGAAAACCACGTAAAAAAATTTGCGTAGAGCAAGAAACAATCAAACCCATTTTCTTATTTCTTATCCTATTTTAAAACAACCTTTTAAAATACTTAAGATTTTAGTTTTAAAACCCCTTTTTAAAACAATCTCTAACCATCATTTTAAACCCCTTTTAAAATGACCATTTGATTCTCACTTTAAGTCCCTACTAATTATGATAAAATTGACTTTCCGGATTTACTAAACCCTTTTAGTGCACAAAACAGTTTCTGTTTTTCAACTTTGAAAAATTGCAGTTTGGCCCCTGAATTTTCGAAAATTACACTTTGACCCCTCAACTTTTGGAAATTACAAATCAGCCCCAAAATTTCCAGAATATGCAAATTGGACCAGAAAGCAGAAAATTAACAAAATTTCTAGAAACTTTTGTTTATTGCAAAACAGACCCCAAATTTACGGAAATAGCAAAAACACCCCTAACCTTTCGTAAATTGCAAAATGGTCCAGATTTTGAAAAATTCCAGAATTTACAATTTGGTCTAAAATTGCAGAAAAACAAAATTTTATTTTCTGTCCAGATTTTTGAAAAATCGAAATTTGCAAATTTGCCCTCCAATTTTCAGAAATTACATTTAAGGCCCAAAAACTGAAAAATGCATATATCCGAACATTCAATTTATCATAACAAGCAAGAATTAAATATCAGAACACAACAATCACATATAATCACATAATTTGATGCGTTCAGGCCTTTTTCATACGTGCATAATAAGTTAGGCTCTGATACCACTGTTGGGATTTCTTGGGTATAATTGTCAACTACAACGGTGAGGATTTAAAATTTTTATACTCCACATCCCAGGGATCTTATTAGCACATACGAATAATGTTGAATTTATTTCAGCACACAAATACTAAAATAAATTAAAGTGGTAAAATTGCAATTTTACCTGACCACAGGCAAGGTGGTGGTTTCTCCGGTCTTCTTTTCGGATCACTAGAGCACCCCAAGTGTTGTGCCTCTAGAGAATAGTCCACACCAGATGGATCTGCAATCACTTCAATCCTCAGGCTAAGAACTAGGAGAAAAGCAGTTAAGATTCAAGACTCTAGATGTAGATCGGAAGAATGAGAGAGGTGCTCGTCCCTTCTCCACAACCACGGCGGCGGCGGCTTGGTTGTAGAAGGTGGCGGCGGCTAGGGCTTTTTGGGAAGAGGGGGCGGTGGCTAGGAGTAGATAGATTAGGGTTTTAGTGTTTTTGCTAGGTTAGGGTTTTGAGTCTCCAAGACTCCTTTTTATAGAAGAGTTCAAACCCTATCCCTAACCCTGTCTTCTCATAGCTAATGGGCCATCAAATAAGTTGGCCCATCCCTCTATTTAATTAGTTATTTTAATTAAATAGCCCAAGTCATTTAATTAACCACTTTAATTAAATGACAAATTTATTTAATTAATACTTTAATTAAATAAACCAATAAATCCAATTAAAGATTTAATTTAATTTAATTAATTAGATAAATCTAATTAATTTTCTCTCTCCAAGAATTAACCCTTTAATTATTTATTTTGATTTAACTCCTTTAAATCAATTCGTTCTACAACTGACTATCACAGTTCCAGCTTTTGTGTGTGACCATCTAGGTTCACCATCAATTAGCTGCAGGCTTACATTTCTGTGTTTTAATTAATTAGCAATTAATTATTTAATTAATTGCTCCGATCAATTAAACTACTTTTAATTGACCACTCCAGAATTAATCTCCCATCAATTCAAGAGTACCCACACCTCATGGTCGATGTCTAGACACAAGCCCATGAGGCCCAACTTTAGGTGAATTGACTTTAATGAACCTTAAACCTCTTATAAGTACCATGTATATACGGTCTCTCTAACGACTAATTTCCCGTTTGAGACCTAGGGTGTGTGAATTGGTTGGCACCTCTAATTATCTCGATTATGTACTTTCTAATTCAGGATAATACTTCCAGTGTGACTGCTATATCTGGAAACCCCTTTGCAAATCCGTCACTGACCATGGCCATGGATTTCTAAAAATGTATCATCTAAGAATGTACAAGAAATTCCCTCATCCATTACAATGAGTCGGTAGATCCTATATTGATGCTAACCATCCGCGCATACGACTACACGTACCCAACGTAGGCGCACAATGGTCAAGCTACGTGACCGGCTCCTAAATCAAAGTACGCACACCCGTATACCGAATTCGCCCTAGCACCTCAAGTCTAAGGACTAAATCGTACACTGTTATAAGTCTTGAGAGACATCCCACAACCGATATGCTTTTTACGCACTTCCACAATGGGTCTCTCTGTTCGGGTCGTTCGATGTGTCTGATCCCCTATCGAACCACCTAGTCATATGCACTGACATTAATAATGTCTTGTTCATGAAACAACAACAAATTCACTTCAAGTGAATCATGCATAATCGTACAAGTCTTGACGATTCATTCGATACCCCGTCTCGACATGAATATATGACTTGGAACATTTTCGAGATCACGACCTTTGAGACTGTTTCATGATAGATCGCACTCAGTCCTGAAGTGTATAGTCCCGTAGTCATGAGTGATCTCAGGGTTTCAACCTATCGCTTAAATGTGTTCGCGAAAGATAAAGATGACCATTTGTTTATATTATGAATTCTCAATAAAATAAACAGTTCGTATTAATTGATAAATCAAAGATTCTTTCAAGATAAAATAATGTTCCTATTGTAAGTTATTTCATTGGCTTGCAGGGCACTATCCTATCACTTTCCCCCTTAAAGTATGGGGGTGGCATCAGTTAACCCTAAAGTATCAATTGTAACATTTATCTCCCTATGTTAATGTTATAGTATTAAACATTTTATTCCAGAAATATCCCCATCCTGTTTGAAACAAATACATTATTTCTTTATTAATTTATCAAAAAATATTTATGTTAATTATGAATTCATCTATCCACCAAATAATATTATATTTCACTTTCTTCATTTTTTCGATTTCTTTCGATTTTATGGTCTCAAATTTTTTCTTTATTTTTGTCTCATTATTTTCTTGATTAATGTAGTACTTTACTCCCGATATGAAAAGTCTTACCATCACTCAAACCATTCATATTCCCACCATCTTCAACCTCCATTGTTTCTCCAACTTCAAAAACTATCATGCCCACATTTTAGTGTGTTCAAAAACATTAGTAAGGAGAAAGCATAAGGCCATTCCCGTACCGTTTCTGGGTAGCAAAGCTTTCAAACAATCAAAGGTAAAATCGAAAATTAATCTTTTATTTTCAATCGATTTTTTTTTAAAATAGCTTACTTAAGTTTACTTTTGTATATTCTCAAAAAATGAAGAATTTTCAGTCATCTACGGTTTTTTCACACAAAGTTTTGATCACTGCTTTGTTTTTTTTTTTTTTTTAAAAATTTTTTTTGAATATTAATGTGATAATATGATTATGTTGTGATTTCATAGTTTTGATTTTGATTGGTATTGTTTTTGTTGATAAAACGAAGCAAAATATGGTTATGTTGTTGACCTCATAGTTCAATATTGCATGTTGTTGGTACTGTATGATAATATGGTTATTTTTTTTTAGTTATATTTTCGGAATTTTTTGTTGTGGATTACGTTGTTGTTGGGAACAAATGTTGTTACTTTCTTTTCATGTTCAGAAATGTTGTATGATATTGTAGTCCATTACAAAGATGAGATGTTCATCCCCAAGAACATTCAATCAAGGAACTATAAGTACTTGGACCTGCTAAATGATTTATGTGAAGTTGCTCTGAGGAACTTATCAGAAAGAGTTAACACTTTTATTGTGATGAGTTATGGTGAAACATTCATTGGGAGGCTTTGCAAAACAAGGATATGGGGTGACAGTGATGTAAACCATTTATTTGAGAAGAATAAAGACCATTCTCAAATTGATTTTTTTATTCAGACATTTGAAAATAAAGATGAGGGTGCAAACCAAAGAGGGACTGAGGATGAAGAAGGTGAAATTGAAGGTGATGAATCTGGTGATGGTGAAAGTGAAGGTGATGAGTCTGGTGATGGTGAAAGTGAGGGTGATGAGGGTGAAAGTGAAGGTGATGAATCTGGTGATGGTGAAAGTGAAGGTCAGAAAACGGATAAGGGTGAGTTAGGAGATAGTGATAATGAGAGAGGGGAGGAAAATGTAAGAGTTGAAAATACTCAGGGGGGTACAATAAATAAAGGAAAGAAACCAGAAAATGCACGAAGTGATTATGAATATGATGATCATTGTGAAGCTCATAATAGTTCAGATGAGGAATTTGAAGATAACCCAATGGCTGGATATATAGGGAGGAATGAGTTCATAATTCCTGATAATGTTTATGAGCCTATGGAATTTAAAGTTGGGATGGAGTTCCCAACAGTTGATAATTTTAGAGAGGCACTGAGGGAGTTTGTGACTAGAGAGGGTTTGAACTTTTGAGTCGAAAGAATGAAATAACAAGAGTGACAACAACTGATAGAAGTAGTGTCCGGCAAGCCAACTGTATGACTGACAGTTATTGTAATAAATGAAGGAACTATTCAATTTATATTAATAAATGCACTTTATCATATGGTCAACTTTATCTTATATAATAATTATCTACTCATAAGGATAGAAGTCCTTAGATTACAGGGCTATGGAACAACCCGTGGACTGATCTCCAAGGCCATGATCTAGAACCTATTCAAGAGTCGTAGAATCCAATTGAGATAGGACATTGTTGGATTCGGTTAGACTCTCGCTAATGTGTATACTCCGATGAACTGGAGAACGCTGGGGTCCACGAGCGTGACTGAGATAGTCGATACACATAAGTGGGTGGCTTGCTGGGATGACAAGTGCACTGAATACCTCAATTAGAAAATAGCTCACCATGGAAGCGATAGTCGAATATCGGGGTTGAGGTTATTCCAATTTACAATAGTATACGAGGAACGATCCCTAAATACACGCTTATTACGATCGATTACTTTGGCATACATTGACTATTATTTTTTTGGAAAATTTCTAACTTATGACCGTGTTACTAGGGCATTTGCTTTGGGATTGGATGTAACTTCTAGGAGAGTGACCAATCATAAAGCAAATACAATACACTTGCTTGGTGATTGGTTGGATTTGGCCAAACCAGGCTTGGACAAGAATTTTCCCATAAGTTCAAATAAATTACTCACATATTCAATTATACTGTTCAATCTGGCAAATTTGCATGAATTTGGTTCACTAAACACATTAAATCAAACTAGAACAACATATATTGATTCTCTGACGACTTTTGAAATTCGATTAAAGTTGGGGCTGAATATATAAGTTGTAATATATCGGGCTTTTGGCACTTTGCACCCTGGAATTATAGAATTTGGTACTTTGCATCATAACTTAAATATTTTGGCACTTTGCACCCTGAAAATACAATTTAGTTGACACTTTGCACCTTAGTGTGTGTTTTGGAAGAAAAATTCATTAATTAAAGGGTATAATAGTTATTTTAAATATTTTTGGCACTTTGCACCCTAAAAGTATAGATTTTGACACTTTGCACTCTGAAATATAGAAAATATAGGAACTTTGCACCGAAAAAATACAATTTCTGGCATTTTCAATCCCGACTTGATATGATAATCTAAATTATATAAATTACATGCAATATAATAATATGTTAGATATGTAAACGTCTGTATTAGATATAAAGTGAATAATCTAGATGATACATGAAAATAAATGAAGACAATGTCTTTTTTTAATCTAAATTTACTGAGAATAAATGTTAAAATAAGTTATTATAAAGTAAAATAAATTAAGAATAACAAGTTTATGATTGTTTTGTATAGAAATGATCATTTAATCCCTACGTCGCCGACATTTATGAGTTTGTATTTTTTTTCTTAACAAAAATACATTAGGATGCAAAATGTCATACAAATTATATTTTTTGGGTGGAGAGTGCCAAAAAATTTAAATCGGGGTGTAAAAAAGTTTAATATTTTATAATTTTAGGGTGCAAAATGCCAACATTCTAGACTTAGCATATGGGGTGTTTTTGTCTTTCAATTTCAGGGATAAAATTATCATATCAAAAGTAAAATTTGAATAAATACTTGCAATTTTGACATTTGAAACACATTCTCTTTTATAGAGGGTGTATTTGACATTTACTTAATATTACAGGGGAGTTTTTAGAAGTTACAATAACACATGAAATTTTTTAGGAGTTAAACAAAAAGAATAGGAGATATTTTTGTCTTCCGCTCTATTAAACTTCTTCAAGAATTGATACAATACCGCCCCCCAGGGCATATCTCCTACTGGTCGACCAATAATTCATAAGGCTTGCTCCAGCGGCAAGAGTGGGGGTTCGAATCCCATTTGGAACTTGGATGAAAGCATTTCGATGGGTCTATCTAAGGGTCATTTGTGGTGAAGACCCCTTTGTGCGCAGAGTGTAGAGCAGTATTGTGGGAACCCGGGGCTTGGTGGAGGCACATCCTGCGATTTACATCCTTCAGGGTTCTAGGGCAAGGGTTCTGAGGGTCCAGGATTAGTCTAGTGTAAGCTTGTACACCTGGGTTATAAAAAAGAAAAAAAAAAGAATTGATACAATACCATCTTGGAATGTACAAGAATTAACTTGCCTAATTTCTGAGAAAAATAGTTGTTTGATTATTATTCAAAAAATTTCAAATCGACCCAAAGGGGTTTGGTCTAGTGGATAAAAGCTGGCTAGAACCACAGGGAGGTCAAGGGTTCGAACCCCTCCACTGTAAAGAATCCCTTGGGGAGAGCTTTCCGTAAACAGCGACCCGGCTCGGAGTGGTAGCCCACTTACTTTGTACCAAAAAAAAAAAATTTCAAATCGTGGTTTGATTGTCTATTAATAATAGCGCTATTCAAGGATTAGTCCTTTGTGTTGAATTATACTTTTTTAAGTGCTAGTGTTATTGTCTATTAATTATAACACAATTCAAGGATTGGTTCTTTTTTGTGTTGACATATACTTTTTTAATTGCTAGTATTAACGTAGAAGTACATATACTTCTAGATTTTATTTTCTAACTTGTCATTTTCATTAATTTTTTTTAAAAAATTCGAGTAAACTATATGAACACACAATAATATAACACATTATTTTATATCACGATATAAAAAAAACATGTATTTTTAGGGAGAAGTTGCTTTATATTATAGTGCTAATGTCAATTTATCCGCTGTGATTGTCATAATTTCAATTTATTTCTTCCTATAATTTAAAAATAAAGCAATTTATCCCATCTGAAATCATAATAGAATTTAAGTAATAATATATATTCAAGGACGGATTTAGGGCCCTGGTTTTTTATTTTTTTTATTATTGTGGTACTATATATTTTTAAATCATATAATTAGTAGAGTTACTACATGGACTATTTTTCTCTTATTCATGAGATGGGACTACTCCCCATGGACCAAGCCCAATACTAACATGGAGTTGGCTAATAAGAGTTCAAACTTGGGAAAACCCTTGAGAGTTCACCACTCATTTAATGACACCTGACAAAAGTTCCATCCTCATCTTGCTATACAGGTTATATTATTTTTTACAAATTATCTTAAATGCCCCTTCATTTATTCACTTTCTTCTTCACATACTTCTTCCTATTTTTTCAGTCGACTTCTTCCCATTTTTCGGTCTTCATATTACCCATTTCTATAACTTCATTTATACATCTTTTCCTTACCCATTTCTACCAATTCATCCCTTTTTAAGAGAAAGATTCGAACTCCTAGCTCAAGTAGCACATAAATCTTAGCATTTTCAGTAACTTGCTGCGAATTTCAAAAGCGACTTGGAAGTGGGTAAAAGTCGATTCAAAGTGGAGAAATTAGGGATTTTTACAAAATTTCAAAATTAGTGTGTTGAGGTAAGTCAATCTTTATCTTGAGTATTTAATTTAATTTCAGGTTACAGAAGTATAACGTTGCTGATGCAAATCAATCCTGAGCAGAACAATGCTTTTAAAGCCTTGTGTTAGTTATCTTGAGTCTGAATTTCTTTCCATTTTCGAAGTAATTTCTTGGCTTTCACATTCTGGTTTATTATAAATTATGTAGTTGATTGAACTTTTTTTTTCTTGCTCATAACATCTATTCATACAAATTGTGAATCAATTGGATGGATGGGTGCTGAATTACAACCTTTATGTTTCTGCAAGCATGTATTTTGATAATATAAATCAGTCTCTTCTTGTTTTATTCATGTAATGATGATGGTGATAAGATTTCTTTGAATGTAATCTTGCCTTTAATTTCCATTAATACAATGAATTTCCTGCTCCATTTGAGACAACCCATTATTTCGTTTATCAAAATATTGCTAGTGAAATGTATTAGGCCCAAATAATTGGATTTGAGGGCCCTGTCAGTTAAACTTTGATTGAGTCCATTTTTCAAGGTTGAAGGATAGGCATACATTCCATTACTCAAATTAATTAGTCCAATAAATGGGTGTCGAAGTAAGTCATAAGCTCTATGGAATGTGGTCGTTCGGGGGGGGGGGAATAATTCTTCAGTTTCCTTATTTTGAGAAGCTCAGGTTTTGGTTGGCTCTTGAATTTCTATTTTTAAGTTTTGGTAATCTGCTGATTTAATCAGATTGTATCATAAGAATTATTGATGAAGAGGTGTATTTAGCTTACATTTTGTAAATTAAGAAGCCAATTGTTTCTGCATACCATCATATAGAAGAATTAAAATTTGAAGAAAGCTACATGAATTATTACTCTATTTCTTACATTGTAAATGCTTCTTTCTGTGCAGTTTATCAACACTATTATTGCAATAAAAGGTTCCGAGGACTTGGAGTTTATTAAATCTATTTATCCAATATTTTAATATTTTCAGGAAAGAAGATGGATTTGAAAGATGAAGATTATGTTTCTTTGAATGAGTGGAATTCAGATAGTGATAATAATTCAAGTCCCGATAGCGATAATAATTCAAGTCCTGGAGATAAAGTAGACTCGAACTTTAATGATATTGATAGTGAGACAATCCTTGATCCAATTGTACATTCAGTTTTTGAGTCTCCTTATGAGGCTGAAGATTTATATGTCCAATATGCTAGAATAAAAGGTTTTGATGTCCGAAGGTATCATAAAAGGTCAAATCCAGATGGTGTAGTAAAGTCTATGGAGCTTGTTTGTAATAGGCAAAGATTTCGTGAGGCACGCATAGAAGGAAGTAAATTTGTTTGAAGATCTAGAGATGAAACCAAGTGTGGATGTAAAGCTCGATGTCGTATAGCACATGATAGTAAGGATAATATATATAGGGTCACCCATTTTGAAGTTAACCAAAATCATTCATTAGAGACACTGAGTACGGCCCATCGTTTGAAATGTAACAGGTATTTTTTCGAATTTATGAAGTACTCTAATTATTTATAGTATCATAATTGCAATCAATTAGATCCTAATTTTCCTAGTGTGATTTAAAGGGAGAAATATTGATGTGCAGGTATATGACACCTACTCATAAGGTCCTGTTAACTCGGATGAGCGATGCTGGCATTAGGACTTGTAGAACAATGGACTGGTTAGAGTACATGGAAGGTGGCTTGGGAAAATTATCATTTACTAGGAAGGACGTATATAATTTTATGACTAAGGCAAAAATGAAACTTGTTAGGAACGGCGATGTGAACACTGCCATTTCCTTCCTTGAAGGCTTGCAAGTAAATGATGAAGATTTTATATTCAAGTACACAATCGATGAAAGTGATAACTCTTTGAACCGGTTATTTTGGGCTGATGGTTTTTCTAAGACTAAATATAGAATCTTTCGTGATGTACTGTTATTTGATAGCACCTACAAAACCAATAGTTACAAGTTTCCATTGTTAATCCTATCTGGAGTCAACAATCACTTGAGAACTTGCATTTTTGGAGCTGCCATAATGTACAATGAGACTATTGAGTCATATAGATGGTTGTTGAAGACATTTCCTAAAGCAATGGACTTAGGGCTGAGTCCGGTTCGGTAAACCGAATGAACCGGACCAGACCGATTGAATCGGTCCGGACCGATTATCGAATCGGCCAACCGGTTCGGTAATCGGTTCTAGCCTCAGAACCGAACCTGTATATATATCGGTTTTCGGTAAAATCGATCGGTTTCCCGAACCGAACCGGTTGGACCGAAAATTGTTATCTTTTTTTTTTTCTATTACCATTTACCCAAACCGAAACCCGTAACCCAGTACCCAATACCCGATTTCATCTTCTTCTATTACCCCAACAACCAAACCCGTAAACCAGTACCAGATTCACCACTTGCCCTAATTCTCTCCAGCCGCCTCCTCCGTCCGCCTTCTTCTATTCTCTCCAGTACCAGATTCAAACCCGCCTCCTCCTTCGTCCGTCGCCGCTCCGCCGCTCCAGCCAAACCCAGTACCCAATACCGATTTGATTAAATGTAGATTTCTTTTCTTGTTTTGTTGGTTTTTAGAAGAGAAGAAGAAAGAATGAAGAAAGAAGAAGAAGAAGAAAGAAGAAGAAAGAAGAAAATCGCTCCACCCAAACCCAGTACCCAATACCCGATTTGATTAAATGTAGATTTCTTTTCTTGTTTTGTTGATTTTTAGAAGAGAATAAGAAAGAAGAAAATAAGAAGAAGAAGAATAAAAGAAAGAAGAAAATGGAAGAAAATGAAGAAAGAAGAAAGAAGAAGAAGAAAATGAGTTGGCACTCCACTTTTCGAAAATGAGCTGGGCACTAGATGGTTTTTCCACTTTTCTTAAAAAAAAAAAAAATTCGGTATATATTTGGATCGAACCGGACCGGTCGGTATTTGTACCGAACCAGACCGACTATTTCGGTCCGGTAATTGGTCCATGTTTTTTTGGGACCGAACCGAGCCATAACTGAACTTCGGTTCGGTTCGGTCCGGTTCGGCCCGTTTGCTCAGCCCTAAATGGACTAGAAAGATCCGATATCAATTTTGACAGACCAAGATGCGGCAATGCATCATGCAATTGAAAAAGAGTTTCCATATGCAAAACATAGGATTTGTAGCTGGCACTTGCAAAAAAATTATAGACAGAAACTTCGGATACCAAATTTTTGCAATTCTTTTGCAAGTTTCTTGAAGAAAAATATTCCATTGAAGAATTTGAGGTTAAATGGCATGAATTGATTCAAGAACACGGGCTTTTACAAAATCATTGGGTTAAAGAAATATATGCCAAAAGGGAATTTTGGAGTGAGGCACACTTTCGAGGTCACTTTTTCAGTGATGAGGAGCACCCAACGAGCTGAGTCTATTAATTCTTCTTTGAAGGATAGGGGTGGTACATATGGATTCAAAATAACTCATTTCTTAAAGCATTATTGTGCATGGCTCTCCAAAAGTAGAGCTACTTTTAAAATTGATCAACATGCTTCCCAATCGCCAGATCTTCGATCATTAATTCCCACTACACTTCTAAGTATTCAAAGGCATGCTGCATCTATATACACTAGATATGCATTCTTCATTGTTGAGAAAGAAATATTTAAATCTCAAAGATTGATGGTTGAAGAATCCAAAAACATTGACGATCGACTGTTTGTTTTCACCTTCGTGGAATATGGTAAAATTAATGGCAGACAAAGTTTTGTAGAGATTGATTGGGAATTAGGAAAGTTTGAATGTGATTGTTTAATGTTGGAGTCAGACTGGATACCATGTTGTCATCTTTTTGCTGCATTTAGGTGTTTAAATCTAAGTGAAATTCTCATCCCATGCATATACAAGAGATGGACAGTTGAAATAGGTCGGTCTTTGCTATTAAACTTTCCTAATACTTATCCTTGTGATGATCCTCAAAGCTTGCTATTTACGAATATTTACAAAGAACTTGTGCAGCATTGCAATGTTTTTTTGGGATCCAAAAATGCAGCTGATCATTTTGTGAATCGAATGCACAAAGTTGCAAAAGATTGTAGAGAAGAATTTCTTGTTAGGCCCGAGTCAGTTGAAAAAGGAGATGATGAGTTTGTGAGGTTAGAAAGTATTGGGGATCAACCTAGAGTGGGTCGTAATGAATTTGTCTGCGATCCATTGAAGAGCAAGTCTAGAGGTGCACCTAAGTCGCAAATGCAATGTTGTGGTATTTGTCGGTATGTCAGTATTTTCCTAAAATTTATTATAGTAATTTATTATTTTATTACTTTCATAATCTTTTATGGTTATCGTTTCATTACTTTCAAAATTAATTGATTTTTTTTTAAAATCTACAACATGCCAGAATAAAACTAACAAGGACATCGGCGATTAAGTGGGCAACCAATGGAAGAGGATAACCGTGACACTCAATCAAGTCGCAACGTTCGAGTTTGATAATTTGATTTATATCATAACATTTTGTCTCGATTAAGAAATTTGATTTATATCATAACATTTTGATATTTAGATATTTGGGGACTTTCTGTGAAAGTTGGGTATCATTTGATTTTGTGTTTTTTTGTAGCAATTTGAAATTGAATTTGTTACGTGGATGATAATACATTGATGGTTAATGTAACTTTTTAATTCGGGAACAAGTTTGGAAAAATTTGGATTTGGGGTGAGGAGAGAATTTTCGGAGATAGGGGTTGTTTGATAGTTGCAAATGAAGTGAAGATTGCACATTTGGTTCTTATGGATAGGTTCTCTTTTTTTTTTCCAAAAAAAAATTTATAATTATTTTGCTAGTAATTTATAACTTTATTTTTTAATAAATAATAATTATATTAATATTATTATATAAATTTTAGATTTAATTAATATTTTTTCGAATTTATGTTAAAGTATTATTTCGTATGATAATAAAATTATTTAGTTAAATAAATTTGTAAATATAATAAGTAAAATATCTAAATTTGTCCGCATGTGTCTGTTCGAGCCAATTTTGAAATTGGGCAACATTGTGGACTAAAATTGTCAATAAATTTGAACTAGAAATGTTGGGGGTATAATTATCAGTCAATATAAGTAATGGTATCAATTTTGCATTAAAATTTAACTGCCACGTTATCAATTAATGTCATATTTTAACGGTAGTACCAAAAGTGAATGATTTCTTAAATTGTGGTACCAAATGTGTCGGCCACGATTTTTATGGTACCACAAGTGATAATCGGTATATAGTTTGATACCATAAGTGCAATTCTCTCTTGTTTAATATGTCAATTGACCGTTTATTAAAAAAAATAAAAAAAATAAATTTGCAGGTGACTATATTGTAAACAAATCGAGTTTGATGTGAAAAATTAAATTATTACATAAAAAATAATAATGGCATACATGAAAAAAAAAGTTAATGATTCGGTCATTACTTCGATCAAATTGTCTATTAGATAGGTATGTAACACTAAGTCCTTCGTAATTTGATAATATGTCAATAATTAAAAAAAATTATTGATTCGGTCATTATTTCGATCAAATTGTGTATTAGATGGGTATGTAACACTAAGTCCTTCGTAATTTAATAATATGTCAATAATGAGTCATTATTTCGATCAAATTTTCTATTAGATAGGTATGTAACACTAAGTCCTTCGTAATTTGATAATATGTCAATAATTTAAAACAAAATTTAATGATTCGGTCATTATTTCGATCAAGTTGTCTATTAGATGGGTATGTAACACTAAGTCCTCTGTAGCTTGATAATATGTCAACAATTTTAAAAAATTAATGATTCGGTCATTATTTCGATAATATTGTCTATTACATAGTTATGTAACACTAAGTCCTCCGTAACTTGATAATATGTCATTAATTTACAAAAATTAATGATTCGATCATTATTTCGATCAAAATATCTATTAGATGGTTATGTAACACTAAGTCCTCCGTAACTTGATAATAGGTCAATAATTTAAAAAATTATTGATTTAGTCATAATTTCGATCAAACTGTCTATTAGATGGGTATGTAACACTAAGTCCTCCGTAGCTTGATAATAGGTCAATAATTTAAAAAAAATTAATGATTTGGTCATTATTTCGATAATATTGTCTATTAGATGGGTATGTAACACTAAGTCCTCCGTAGCTTGATAATAGGTCAATAATTTAAAAAAATTAATGATTCCGTCATTATTTCGATAATATTGTCTATTAGATGGTTATGTAACACTAAGTCCTCTGTAGCTTGATAATAGGTCAATAATTTAAAAATATTAAGGATTCGGTCATTATTTCGATCAAATTGTCTATTATATAGTTATGTAACACTAAGTCCTCCGTAATTTGATAATAGTTCAATAATTTAAAAAAAAAATTATTGATTTGGTCATTATTTCGATCAAATTGTCTGTTAGATCGGTATGTAACACTAAGTCCTCCGTAATTTCATAATATATCATTCTTAAATAACATCACTGACTACACTTAGCAGGCTTAAATATATTATCTTAAGGCCAACAATGTTGACTTTGATCAATTAATCGAGTTGTTTGTTGATTCGGATTACGATTAACATAATAATATAATACCCCAAGGTAAATAATGTTGACTCTGGTCAATTAATCGAGTAATTCGTCAATTTATATTAAAATTAACCTAATTATACATTACCCTATTGTGAAAATGTTGACTTTGGTTAATAAATCGAGCCATTTATCGATTTGCATTACGATTAACCTAATTATACATTACCCTAAGGTAAACAATGTTAATAATAATTATACACTTTTGTGCACATTATACTCATTTTTTCAATATTATAGTCCTCTAACTAAATAAAATATGATTTTGTAAATTATAAATTAACCCCAAGGTACCCAAAAAATTATTCATTTGAATCCAATTTATATTTAAGTTAGGCCTAACAAAATTAGCATTTTGAAATTTGGACCAATGTGTAATTTTGATATTCAAGGATAACTAGAAAAGTTATACAATAACAATTTTATCAAGATCTCAAGTAATTTTCTGAAAAAAAATCAAAATTTAACTTAACAAAAAAATATTTTTCATCGAATTTTTAGTTTTTAAAGAAAGAAAAATCCACGAAAAATAATTTAACATGATAAAAAATGATAAAAATCACCAAAAAACCAGAAATTATTTTCTCAACGCAACGGTAGTCGCCGCCGGGAAAACGACTGCTGGAATGGGCCTCGCACGCGGCACTGGCCTCGCGTAGGAGTGGTTGGGCAGAGCTGAGGTTGGGTCATCCCCAACCTCCAGCCGAGTCGTTTCTGACCCGAGTTTTCTGTAAATCGGGTCAGCGTGACCCGGTTACATTAATATGCTATTTTTTTTCTTTTTTCGATCGTTTTAACCCGATTTAAAGACGATATGTATGAAATTTGATGTTGAATACGATTTCATGCTCAATTTTCGATTTCATCAATAAATTTACAGATTTAATCAATTTGATTTAATTGATGAAGAACCCTAAAATTCTATCCCAACATCCAATTGAAATAGCAATTGAAATCTCGAATTTTTTAGAATTAATTCGGGGTTGGGTATTAGTATTTTAGAAATCTCGAACCCAAGTTTTTAGAAATAGCAATTGAAACCCCAACATCCAATTGAAATTTGGGGTTGGGTATTAGTATTTTTAGAATTAATTATGAAAAATATTTTAATAAACAACTGAAACACAAGTTTAGTACAAGGGTGTTATGGTAATTATATCTAAATCAACACAAATTGTGACCTATTACTTTTACCTATATAGTAAGTCATGGGTGATTTTTTTATTATATATGATTGGCTATGGGACATGAACTCTTGGGAGTTTTCCACAACTACAACTCCTCCTAGCCATGCCCAATTGACATTAAGAATCCTAACATAGAGAAAAAGTGCATGAAAAAAGTAGCAATTTACCTCATTGAATCGGAGAGTGTAAGTCGCTCATCGTAATTAAGAGTGGAATATTTATAAGATCTTATACATGTGTTAAAGAGATAAAGTGAAATATTTATAAGATCGTAAAACACACAACCAGGGGTGGAATTTTAGGGGGTGCGGGTGGGGGCACCCGCATCCCCCAGCAAATTTTTTTTTAGTAGCAGCGCATATCTATTATTATTATTATAGTAATACTTTATGTATTCTTGTTAGTACCTTTAAATTCCTAAAGGAAAGAATCTTGTGAATCAAAACTTTTTGTCTACCCTAATTAAATGTGTGGTCAGATCTTAGAGAATGAAATCCCACTAATAGAGTTGCCTAGTTTAAGTAGAATTTGATAAGGAAAATATTCTTTAACACTTAAAATAATTTTCTTTTAATAAGGAAAAGCAAAATTACATTGAATTTTGAATTCCAATTTCTTATAAAATTAACTTTTCTTCACCAAGTTATATAAAAAAAAGGGGATTTTCTTCACAAATCGGCTGAATCACTCCACGCTTTTATCAGAAGATACTTTTTTAAAACTTTTATGAATATTTGATATCATGAAAAAACGTAGAGCACAATATAATATGTCAAAGTAAACTTTTAGTTACTAATATTACCATTTAAATGTATATTCAACTCTCTTCTTAAGTCGATTAATATTTTTCTTATGTCTGGTGATTGTTTTTGCATATTATTTATTATCTTATTTGATTAGATATATTATCAATATCAAGTACCATAAGAATTATCGGTATATTAAAAAATAAATTTTGATAATCATAATTTTTTAAATAATTTAATTATATACTTTCCATTTTAATCTCGTCCCACGACTAAAATTCTTGGGTTCGCCCCTGCACACAACGACCCATATTTTATTTGTGAAAATAAAATTGATCTCCAATAAATTAATAGAAGTATATTTTATTTGGGTAGGAGAATTCGGATCTTGTCATATGACTCATATGGTAAAATAATAGTGTGTTTTATTATTTAATTTTTAAACGAGACATGTCGCAATAAAAAAAAAACAACAAATATTAATATTGTGAAATTGAGAGCACTAAAATTTATAGTACTGTTTTTTACTTGAAGTAGCTTCAAGTTTACATTGCAAAAAGATTCAAACTATTTGTAAACGGATTATTTAACCATTCAGGCAATATTTTCATAATTTAATTTACGCATCCTCGCAAATACAAACAGATTCTTTGCCAAGTCTCCTCTTAATAATACTGATGTCGCATCGGCCTTTACCACTCGGACAGATTTTTTTGCAATCCCTGTTCCACCGGCAAAAATGTATTCTTACCACCCAACTTGCTTCAACGCCATGCAAAATACCTTTAACAATTGATCCAAACAAAAATGTACGTAGTAAGATAATTTTAGTTTCCGTTGTAAGCCCCTTATACTCATTGTGTTATATTAAACCTGCAAGAAACTACTTTGTGAAATTTTTATTGCACCAAACATCCTTCTGTTTTTCAAAACCCTGCAAACACTGGCGGAGCTATGTGTAGACTGGGGGGGCGACCGCCCCCCCAAAACTTTCAGGATTAAATATTAGTAGTAGTAAAATATGAAGTAATGACTGTGTTGGCCGAGTGGTTATGGAATTGCTGGGGTAGGACGGAGATCTGGGTTCGAACCTAGCTTGGTTCAATTGATTCTTATATCAATTCTTAAGCCTTTTTTAAAAATTTTCCCTTCTTTCTCTTCAATTCTTAAGTCATTTTTTTTAATTTTTCTTTCTTTCTCAATAGTTAAGCCTTTCTTTTAATTGTTTCTTTCTTCTTAATAATTATTTAAGGAATATGATATTTTATTATTATTATAATACAAGCATTTTTTTAATATTTTTCTTTATTTAGTGCATTATTCCTAAAAAAATCTAAATAGTTGTGAGAAGAATAAAAATTTTATTTTCTTTATAATATATAAGGTCTTCTCCTTATAATTATATTTATTTAGTGCACTTTTCTTTATGTAATATTCTTTATTTAGTATATTGTACATTTCAAAAAAATCTTTGTCAATAATTGTAAAAGAATATATTATTTTTCTAATTATTTAATCCCTCGAAAAAATTTCGCCCCCCCCAATAAAATCGATCTAGCTCCGCCATTGCCTGCAAAAAACATCGAATTTATAAAAAAAAATAGGTTATTTTGGATCGAAATATTTCAAGAATAATTTTTGAAACACTTCAAGTTGGTCCCTACAACTTCACCTGATATATTTTTGAAATGATTCCTTGAAAAATATCGATCCAAAATGAACTTTTTTTTTATAAATTGGGTGTTTTTTGCAGGATTTTTGAAAACACAAGGAAATTTGGCAAAATAAAAATTTCACAGGATAGTTTTTTGCAAATTTAGCATAACACAGGAGAGTATTTTGCATTTACCCGTACACTTGGCACAATAACTTTGAGTGCTTTTGAGTGTTAACATGTAATTAAGTTATATACTTACATGACTGAATCAACAAGATTGCAAAAAGACAAGCCAATAAGGTTTTTGAAGTCATCTTCCTGAAATCTGGTGTTCTTAAATTTAATTTTTTGAGGTGAATTCTTGTCGTTGAATTTTGTTCAAAGTTGCATAAGTTTCAACACTATATATATAAGCTAAGATTGCCATTGTCTTTGCTTTATTTGGCAATACCCAGTGGTGTATTTTGCAGAGAATCAAAAGAATAAATTTTTTGATTTGGGAATTCATGTTTGACTTTAAAAATAAATCTATATATAAATTAATTGACAAAACAATCAACCAGTCATCAATTACATTATATATTTGGAGGGTGAATTTGACTAAATTTCTAATTGGGTACTTTTGAATTATTATTAAAAGAAAATTATGGATAAACATCATTCTCCTTATCATTATATTTACAGGGTGTCCCTTTTATGTTTTTCTCTAATATTAGTCCTTACTACGGTATATTTGTTTTACTTCGAACTTTTTCGTCCATTCACTATAATAGTGTTACAATTATGTTTCGAACTGTATTTGCAAAAATTGAATTGAATAAGTTTGTTAAGTTGTAAGTTTTTTCTTTTAATTTATATTGAGACAAATAGGTGAATTACAATTATGTTTTTGAATTTTCTATTCTTTTAATTATTTTTTATTTTTATTGATACAAATTCTTTCCAATTTATTTTCAATGAAACATTTTGTTATTTAAAACTATTAATTTTCATAAAACTCAAGGACTAAATTGATACAAACATATTTTATGGAGCATTTAAATGTAACACTATCATAGTGAACGAAAGAAAATGCCTATAAAAAATGCACATGAATATTGCTTGAGATCAACGTCGTTGTTGACCTCTTAAAAAGGTTTAAAATGAAATAAATAATACGTAATAGGGACTAATGTCGAAAAAAAAAACACAACATGGACAATTCTATAAAAAATTAATGTGATAATGGAGAACCACGTGTTTACTCAAAATATATAAATAATTAGTAATATGAACCAGGTGTTGGAACTAAATTGGGGAGTTCATCGATTTGGGCCTATATTTGGATTTATTTTTTTAAAATCAATTCATACTTTTATAAGCTATTATATATTCTCTGCATGTTTTAGGTAAATCACAGTCATTGCAATATTAATTGCATAACATACACACACACACACACACACATATATATATATATATATATATATATATATATATATATAACGATCCTACAAATTTTAGCTAAATCTCAATCATTTCAATATAAATTTTATAATATATTCTAGGGTGAAATACACTTTCCCTCCTTAAAGTATGGGGGTGGCATCAGTTACTCCCTAAAGTATCAATTGTAACACTTACCTCGTATGTTATAGTATTAAACATTTTATTCCAAAAATACCCCCGTCCCTTTTGAAACAAATACATTATTTCTTTATTAATTTATCAAAAAAAATTTATGTTAACTATGAATTTATCCATCCACCAAATAATATTATATTTCACTGGCTTCATTTCTTCGATTTCTTTTGATTTTATGGTCTCAAATTTTCTCTTTATTTTTATATCATTTTTTTCTTGATTTATGTAGTACTTTACTCCCGATATGAAAACCCTTACCATCACTCAAACCATTCATCTTCATACCATCTTCAACCTCGTACTGTTTCTGGGTAGCAAAACTTTCAAAGAATCAAAGGTAAAATAAAAAATTAATCTTTTATTTTCAATCGATTTCTTTTGTGAAAAATAGCCTAGTTAAGTATTACTTTTGTATATTCTCAAAAAATGAAGAATTTTCAGTCTTTTACGGTTTTTTCACACAAAGTTTTGATCACTGCTTTGTTTTTTTTTTCTTTTTGAATTTTTTTTTGAATATTAATGTGAATATGATTATGTTGTGATTTCATAGTTTTGATTTTGACTGGTATTGTTTTTGTTGATAAAACGAAGCAAAATATGGTTATGTTGTTGATTTCATAGTTCAGTATTGCATGTTGTTGGTACTGTATGATAATATGGTTATGTTTTTTTGAGTTATATTTTTGGATTTTTTTTTTGTGGATTACGTTGTTGTTGGTAACTAATGTTGTTACTGTCATTTCATGTTAAAAAAATGGTGTATGACATTGTAGTCCATTACAAAGATGAGATGTTCATCCCCAAGAACATTCTATTAAGGAACTATAAGTACTTGTACCTGCTAAATGATGTATGTGAAGTTGCTCTGAGGAACTTATCAGAAAGAGTTAACACTCTTATTGTGATGAGTTATGGTGAAACATTCATGGGGAGGCTTTGCAAAACAAGGATATGGTGTGACAGTAATGTAAACCATATGTTTGAGAAGAACAAAGACCATTCTTAAATTGATTTGTTTATTCAGACATTTGAAAATAAAGATGAGGGTGCAAACGAAAGAGGGTTGAGGATGAAGAAGGTGAAAGTGAAGGTGATGAATCTGGTGATGGTGAAAGTGAAGGTGATGAGTATGGTGATGGTGAAAGTGAGGGTGATGAGGGTGAAAGTGAAGATGATGAATCTGGTGATGGTGAAAGTGAAGGTCAGGAAACTGATAAGGGTGAGTTAGGAGATAAGAGAGGGGAGGAAAATCTATGAGTTGAAAATACTCGGGGGGTACAAGAAATAAAGGAAAGCAACTAGAAAATGCACGAAGTGAGTATGAATCTGATGATCATTGTGAAGCTCATTATAGTTTAGATGAGGAATTTGAAGATGACCCAAAGGCTTGATATATAGAGAAGAATGAGTTCATAATTCCTGATAATGTTTATGAGCCTATGGAATTTAGAGTTGGGATGGAGTTCCCAACAGAGCCAATCGGTTGACTTGTAAATACTCTTGTAATCAATCTTATTCATGATCAATAAAAGTTCGCATTGGCAATTCTTCATTTATTGTGATACATCTAAGCAATTTATGAAGCCCTTAGATCGTTGAAACTATGTAACATGGTGCATCCCTCTATGGAATATGTTCTACTATGGTTTAAGATCTTAAAAGCTTTCCAAGTCGTAGAATACAATTGAGATAGGGCATCATTGTATTCGGTAAGACTTGCACGAGTATGCATTCTCCTTTGCATGGGGATGGATAGTTCCATGGACATCGATATGGTAGATATCAATGCATATGAGTGGGTGGCTTGATGAGATCAAGCACATCGTAACTCCGCTAGAAAAATCTCATCTTAGGAGTTTATCGGAGATGAAGATTTCTTCTACTTACGATAGTGTACATAAATTGGTCCTTTGACTTAAGACGTTAGAGTGAACTTCACGCGGAGCGTTTATGCTTTGATGTGTTACTCGACTACTAATTAGGGAGTCATTATAGTTTCACGTTGGGTATGGATTGCTTCGTAGTGAGGTTAATGATGTCAATAAAGGATCTATTAACTCCCACCGTGATGTGGTTGGGCGATTTCCTATGCATTCTTTTGTATGGATTGATTCCGGGAATCTTCGGCCGAAGTGAGTGATATTAGATTTGGAAAGGAGTTTTCAAATGGGTAATCACTAAAAGGAATCACCATAAAGAATAAAGACGCATAGATTTCAAGGCTAATAGGAATCCGTTGGACTCCATGTCCTAGGCCTCAATCGGGAAATAAGTTATTGGAAGGAGCGTATGTGCATGGTATGCGTAAGAGGATTGATGAGATCAATTCAAGAAAGGTTCACACTTTATATTCATCATTAGTTAGGACTCGTCGACCGTGACTAGACGACTACCTCGAGTGGTGGGTACTCTGGATTTGATGAGATCATGTCTAAGAGTGATTGATTAAAGGTAGTTTAATTAATCTCTTAATTAAATCACAAATGGTTTGTGAGCCCACGGCTAATTGATGGTGAACCCAAGGGGCCACACACAATAGCACAAGATGCAACTTAATTCAATCTATTAAAGTCAAAATGGATTTGACAAGAAGTAGTAATTAATTAATGGAGATTAATTAATTGAAGGACTCTATTAATTTAAGTGTTAAATTAATATTAATTAGAAGGGTCTAATTAATTTAAGGAAGAAATAAATGGGTTTCTAATTTTGAATTAGAGATTAGATTTATTAATTGGGAAATAAATGTCCAATTCACCCATGACCAATTTAAAGTGGTCTTATGAGATGATCATATATGATATGATATAATGTTTGATATATATATGTGATATATATACAAGAGAAATATATATATATATATATATATATATATGTATATATATATATATATATATATATATATATATATGTATATATTATTATATGTTAGTGGTGGCCACCACCACTATCTTGCATTAAAAGAAGTGTGCTTGGAAAGCACATATTGAAACTTACATTGCAAGATTGAAACATATAATATAAGATATAGTCTTCACTTCATTCTAGTGGGTTCAAGTTGCAAGACAAAAACACACACTACACCTTTTAGTGTGTGTTCGGGTTTCTCTCCTACCCTAGCAAGAAAAATTGTTTTCTTCATCTCTTTTTCTTCCTTTATCAAGTTTTTAACTTGATTCAAGTACTACTTCATTCTAGTTAATAGTTTGAGGGTGTATTTGCAAGATCTAGCTCATCTTCTTTACTCCTTAAATGCTATCACTTGTGTGTGTGGGCTAGCTTTGGAGGATCTACACTTGGAGATCTTGGTGTGGATTTTCTTGAGATTCTTGGAGAAAGAAGTTTGAAAGGAGGAGATTCTAGCTTGGAGCTTGGAGGTACTTGAAGGTTTCGGGTCTCACTTGATTGTCCCGATTATTTGCGGCTCTTCACCTCCCAAGATTGGGAGAGGTATAATTTGATATATTTCCTTCTAATATGAACTTTGCATGCATGATGATCCTAGGATAGTAATGGTAGAAGGTCTCCATAGTTTTCTTGCAAAGTAGTTGCACTTTTTGGGCCGTTTTGTCCCGTTTAAAACTTTTGTTTTTCCGCTGCGTTTTGGCTAACTATAGGACCATTACCATCAAGTGGTATCAGAGCCAAATCACGCTATTTCATATTAGATTCGTGATTCATAAGTGTCATGAATGTTTCCTTACGTTTTGGTGAAAACGGTTTTTTAAAATTTGAAGTGCATCAACCGATTTGCTTTCAGAGAGAGGCTGTTTTTGTGGTTGACTATGGTTAGATAATGTTTATGAACACTTTATTGTATATAGGGATGTATGGAGTAAGGGTGGTTTAAGTTTGGAAATTTAATTTTTGTGAAAAGACCTTATGTGCCGGGTTGTAGTGGAACAATCGCACCCACCGGTAAAATTGCCTAAATCTTGTGAGTCCTACGGTTTCCTAAAGTGATGTAAGGCTGTGGGTAAGCCTCTTCACTTATGGATAACTTATGGATGAGCCAGATTGGTCAAAAAACCGAAATTCAAACACCTATCGAGCTCCTACATCGAGTTATCTAAATTTGTGTTCATTGGTCTCATTAAATTGGGACACCACAAAGTACATGCCTTAATCCTTTAGAAATTGGTAGATAATCTTCTTGGTAAATATACTTTATCGATGTCCCATTGTGTGATATTTGTATGGGTGGATGATCTAGTGGCCTTGACCTTATGTGATTGGATATTAATCTTCTAATTCATTTGATAATTTGGGTTGTAATTAAATGGGGCTTGCATGCCTCTTATTTCTTGACTTATATCAATGTAAAGAGAGTAGGCATTAGGTTGTGAGGTTTATTCAAGATTAAGGACTTGAAGGACTTGTGAATGACTTGAAGGACTTGGAGGACTTGAAGACCTTGAAGGCCATGTATGCATGGTGATGCATATGTAATAGAATAGGATTCTATTTCCATTTATTTGCTTACCCTAGATTGACCAATTGGGACATTCCTTGGCTCGGAATGGACCGCATATGATCGGCCCATGATCATCCACCACGCGATAGGAGCATGCTAGGACCATTTATGGTTTGTTGGTATTTTATCCATTTGATGTATGTGATACATGTTAGGATAGATCACTGATAGAAATAGTGTCCTGCAAGCCAGCTGTATGGCTAGCATTTATTGTATTAAATGAGGAACTATTCAATTTCGATTAATGAATGCACTTTATTAAATGGTCAACGTTATCTTATGTAATAATTATCAACGCATAAGGATAGAAGTCCTTAGATCACAGGGCTATGGGACAACCCGTGGACTGATCTCCAAGGCCGTGATCTAGAACATATTTAAGAGTCGTAGAATCCAATCGAGATAGGACATCGTTGGATTCGGTTAGACTCTCACTATTGTGTATACTCCGATGAACAGGAGGACGCTGGGGTCCACGAACGTGACTGGGATAGTCGATACACATAAGTGGGTGGCTTGCTGGGATGGCAAACGCACTGAATACCCCAATTAGGAAATAACTCACCATGGAAGCGGTGGTCGCATATCGGGGTTGAAGTTATTCCTATTTGCAATAGTATACGAGGAACGATCCCTAACTACTTGAGATGATAAGGTTTATCTGGTGCGAGAACGTCTATGCTTTAATGTGAGTTCTGACCGACTGGAGTTCGCCAGAAAGTCTCCATGGGCTCACATTGGGTATAGAGGAACTCGTATGCAGATTCATATCATCAACAAAGGATCCATTGACCCGACTTGATAGGTTGGGAAATTCTCCTATGGATTTCTGTGAGAAATTGATTCTGGTAAAATCCTTGGCCAAGGTATCTGACGACTTTATGTAAGTAGCTCATAAAGATTAAGTCAAAGAGAATTTATTTCAAGAACAGAATGCATAAGGTCAAGACGAATTAAAAGGGAATCCGATGAAAGACCATACCCTTAAGTCTCGACTGTGAGATTGATCGATGGAGAGATTATGTCATATATGGAAATTGTAAATGATAAAAGGTTCACTGAATTAATTCACCAGTGATTGGGCTCCATGGGCTTGTGGCTGGACATCGACCGTGGAGTGTGGGAGAATTCCCAAATTGGCAGGGGTGCTAATTTTGGAATGATCAATCGACAGAGTGTTCGATTGGTTTAGAGTAAGTCTTACTCGAATAATTAAATGACATTTAATTATAACCCACGGCCAATTATGTGGTGAACCTACGGGGGCATACACAATACACATGAAGCGAAAGCGAGGGAATAAGAACGACCGAGTCGACTGGGTCGACTGGGTCGACCCATATGGAACAAAATGGATCCAATTGGAATTGGATCAAGATAATAAATTAAATTGGAATTTAATTTATGAATAAATTAATTAAGTTGGATTTTAATTAATTGATGGAATAATTAATTAATTAGACTTGGAGTCTAAATTAATTAATTGGGAGATGATTTAATTAATTGGGCTATTTAATTGGGAAATTAAATAAAGTCTGGAAAGATTAATTAAAGTGGGCCATGAATTAATTAGAAGACTTAGTCTTCTAATTAAAGAGGGCCATGGCCCATGTAGGAGAGAAAAGACCTAGTCCTGATAGGACTAGGTTAGGGAGATAACTATAAGTAGCTTTCTTATAGTTATTTTTCACAGAACTCCATAAGAAAAATTGAGCAAGAGCAAAATTCTCTCTCCCTCTCCCTAGTGATCGGCCGAACCCTTCTTCCACTTGGAAGAATTTTTCGTTTTCGAGTTTTGTTCCCAAATCGTTCCTAATCCCTAGTTTATAATATACCTTGTGTTCTAGCTGATCAAGTTATATTATTTTCGTGATATTGTGGTGTATCAACTCGTAGAGGCGCAACACGTGGGGCGCTACTCAAAGGTGTGGGTCGATTCTTCCGGGGCAGAATTCAGAGCTCATCTTGCTAGCCGAGGATTTGCAAGGAGATAGGTATAAACGAGAAAACTTATACTATCGTTTAATTATATTCATATATATACAACTAGAGAATATCCTGGCAAGATTCCTTAAGAGGTCCTATAAAATTTTAATTTCCGCTGTGCCTAGGGCTGTTTATCTTACCGAATCCCAACAGTGGTATCAGAGCCAACTCTAGGCTTTGTATATATATGAATTTGCAAATTCTGTGTTTATTAAATCATATGTTTGATTTGTGTGGCTAGTTCTATAACTTTGCATGTTCCAGGACGTATGTTAGTTAACTTGGAGTTAATGGATAATTTTGGATTCGAAAATTTTGTCATGTTAGTTTTATTTTTGGATTGGGATTTAATTGACTGGGTTTGTTTAATTAAATCAAAAAGTAATCGAAGAAACAAAAAAAATATTTTTTTTATTGGATCCAACCGCGGTGGCACGCGGCGGTGCGCGGCAGCGCACCGCGGCTGGGCGGCCACCGCGTACTGCTGCCCACGGCAGCGTGCGAACAGCACGCTGGCCGCGCGAGCAGCGCACGGCAGCAGCCTACGGGCTGCCAGCCGTGTGCTGTCACGCGCAGCCGCGCGCTGCCGCACGCTGTCACGCGCAGCAGCGGCTGCCGCGAACAGCCACGCGCGGACTTCGTGTCCGCGCGTGTGTTGTCCACGTGGCAGTTTTCGATTGGCCTCGTCTGGTTGATTTTTGGTTGGACTCTAATTCTGCCTATTTTGAAAGTCCTGAAAATCTTGGAGAATTTTGGAAGATTAGGAAACTTAGAGTTTTTGGATAAGGTAGTTATCTTGTTAGATGTGAACACTACCTTAATTAAACTAATCTAGTCAAAATAGGATTATCTTGAAAATCTTGGAGATTTGGGAACTTTGGGAAACTTAGAGTTTTGGATAAGGTAAGAATCTTAGAGATTTAGATTACCTTAATTAACCAATTTAATCAAGGTAAGAATTGTAGATTACTTAGAGCTCAAGTAAGAGCTAATTAATCTTAGAGGTTAATTGTTAATTCAAAATTAATTAACTTGGATGAAATTTTGCGAATTAAAATTAGTGAAGCCAGTAAATTTACATTTTTGCCCTTATGTGAATTTAGACATGTTCTTGAGTGAATATGTGGATTGGTCGATTTTGCCCTTAAGCCCTGTGTTATTTTTGGTTTATTTAATTTTTGGGTTGTAATTAAATGGGCCTGATTGGTGCCCTTGCTTGCGCAAACGAATGTAATAGAATAGGCCATTTATTTTTTTAAGTTAGACTTAGACTAGGCTTGGAGCTGAGAAGACCTCATGAAGACTTGGAGATCCACATGGAGGCCCATTTACCTTGGAGGACATGGAGGCCCAATTCATTACATGGAGGCCCAATCAAGCTGGATATTAAAAGAAGGCCCATGATGTATGGGTTTGAAAATTGTAATAGTTTAGGACATTTAATTTCCACCCTAGACTGACCAATTGATTCATCAGTTGGCTCGTGATGAATCGCATAGGATGGGCAATCGACCAATCATATCTTGCTAGGTGATGAATGTTTACTTTTTCGCAAATTATTCTTTGATGTATGAGATGCATGCTTAGGATAGAAAACGTAAACAAGATAAGCATAATCTGATGAGACCTCGCACAAGAAAACTTAAAACCTCCAATTGAACTTAAAATTCAATTAGAATATTAAATCGAATAACGGGCGCATATGAATAGTATCTATGGTCCGAGCCTATCTAATTACTAGGTCTTAGGCATATTGTACGAATATATCTCGATGTCTCACGAGTCGTGGGTCGAGCTATTATAAGAAGATAATATGTCTATTACCTCGATGCACGAGAAAGTGCCAAGGGAGGGGATAGCAAGGTTTTAGGCGCTGTCTCACGAGTCGTGGGGCGTCTAGGATTGAACTATTTCTCTCCACGAGTATTGGACATGATTTAACGCTAGTAAGTATGGATGTCTCACGAGTCGTGGGTCCATATCGAAAAACGAGGCTAAATGAACTTAAGGGTTAGCTGGGATGGTTAACCGTCGACGTAATCGACCACCAAGTGAATCAAATAGTATGGCCAACGAGTCGTGGGTACTAGGAGATTGCATTTGGGCCTTAAGCCCGCTAGGATATTTTAAATTCCCGAAACTTATGTGGGGGCATAAGATTTTGATTAAAATAGTGGGAGTAATTTACAAATAAAAACCATGTTTGTAAATTGTGCATTTTAAATTAATCTTTCGCGTATTTATTTCTTCTCTCGTCGTTTTATAGATATGATGTCAAAAGAGCTTAGAGCACTTAGAGATTTGTCTATCTCATCACTTGAACGTAATATTTTAACTGGACCCAACTTGCATTTCTGGACTCATCATTTGAATGGATTATTTGAAGCTGAAAACATATCTTATGTTTTGTCTGTGCCACCACCCATCACTATTTCACATGACGTTCCTGATGAGCTCCGTAAAAGCATCACCAAGTGGAAACTGGATGATGGCTTAGCTCGTGAATACATGTTGGAATATATGTCACTTGATCTGCGTTTGCAACATGAGCATATGGCATCCGCGAAAGAGATTCTCTCAAATCTCAAATTCCTTTATGGGATTAGAGATGGTCGTCGCAGATTCGCGATCACGAGGGAACTCTTGCAAGCAAGAAAGAGAAGGGAAACTCCTGTCGGAATCCATGTACACAAGATGATTCGACTTCTTTCTGAACTCGATGATATGGGTGTCATGATGGACAATGATTTCCGAGTAGACATCATTCTACAATCTCTTCCTAGATCATATGACCGATTTATCGCGGACTTGAATCTCCAGAGGCGAGAGATCACTGTGCATGTCCTGCGACAAATGCTCGAGGAACACGAAGCTTCTTTTGGAAAGAAAGCAAGGGTTGGGGAAAAGACTGGGCGGCGTTCAAAGCCAAGACAAATGGAAACCAGAGCTCCGTACTGCACAAGGTCAAGGGAAAGGATTAAATTCGAACCTATGGAGAGTTCGAGCAGGTATATTCCTTGTTGGAGTTAATTTTTCAAATTAACTGTGCAATTTTGGTGTTGGACACTAACTGGAGTTCTCATCCTTGTAGGTGATGGGAGCGTTAAGGAAACTGGAGCCTGATGATTGGATCCTTGAATAAGGCAATGGAGCTGGAGCTGCTACCAAGGCCATAGGCAAAAGTAGATTTAGGTGGATTGATTAAAGTCATTAGGAAATTTTCATAGATGTACCTAGTTATTGATGAAAAACTTTTATTCATGTTATTGAATAAAGATTGATTTTAATAGCTCATGTTTTGTTTTTCATATGGTACATTGGATTATTGACTTTAAATCATAAAACCACCTAAGTTAGTTATGCACGTACAACAAAACAAAAGGAAACAAGATAATGAAATATCTGTCCAATTGTGGCACGCTAGACTTGGACATACATCTAAGTCAAGGATTCAAAAGTTAGCATCTTCTGGCGCGATTGAAATCAATCGCATTGATGAAATGCCAACATGTGAACCATGTTTTTAAAGGGTAAAATGGCTAAGTTGCCATTTAAGGGAAACCCTGAGCGAGCCAAGCAAACATTGGACCTGATACATACTGACGTATGTGGACCACTAAGGAAAAGCGCCCGAGGAGGCTATGACTACTTCATCACCTTCACTGACGACTATAGTCGTTATGGTTATGTGTTCTTGTTGAAACACAAGTCTGAAGCCTTTGAGCGATTCAAAGAATTCAAGATGGAAGTAGAGAATCAACTTGGTCATACGATAAAGGCTCTTCGTTCTGACCGAGGTGGAGAATTTCTTAGTAACGAATTTCTAAATTATCTTGTTGAGCATGGAATATTATCGCAGTGGACTCCTCCTGCAACACCCCAATTAAATGGAGTAGCAGAGAGAAGGAATCGAACCTTGATGGACATGGTTCGATCCATGATGAGTGCCACTGACCTTCCTCTTTCATTTTGGGGACATGCCCTCCTCACGGCAACGAAGATACTGAACATGGTACCTTCTAAATCCGTAGAAAAGACACCATACGAATTATGGTTTGGCAAGGCACCCTCATACGCATTCATGCGCATATGGGGATCTCCCGCTTACGTCAAAAAGCTAGTGGGAGATAAATTGGAAACTAAATCCACTTTGTGCAAATTCGTGGGGTATCCCGAAAACTCAATAGGATACGAGTTCTACGATCCTACAAGACAAACTACCTTTGTCTCAAGGAACGCACACTTCTTGGAGAAGGATTTCTTGGTGGACAAGAAAGAAAATAACGTAGAACTGGATGAGGTCGCAGAAGCTGAAAAGGCCGAAGAGGTCGATCAAGCTGACCCATCACCACAGGCAGTGGGAGAACATCAGCATGAAAGTGCACCAGAGAGTACACTGATTCTTCGTAGGTCAGAAAGACAACGTAGAGAACCCGAGAGGTACTACGGTCTGCTGCATGAGACTGGACAGTCTCTAACCGACCCAAGGACTTACGAAGAAGCTATGTTAGACATAGACTCGGGAAAATGGCGCGAAGCCATGGAATCCGAATTGGACTCCATGCACTCAAACGAGGTCTGGGCCTTGGTAGATCCACCAGTGGGAGTGACTCCCGTGGGTTGCAAGTGGATCTATAAGCGAAAGCTTGGAGTGAACGGAGAGGTAATTACCTACAAGGCGCGACTAGTGGCAAAAGGATATACTCAAAGACCCGGAATTGACTTTGAGGAAACCTTCTCGCCCGTCGCAATGCCTAAATCCATTCGGATCTTGCTGGCCATAGCTGTGTGGTATAACTACGAGATATGGCAGATGGATGTGAAGACTGCCTTTCTAAATGGGGACATTGATAAGGAGATCTACATGGAGCAACCAAAAGGATATGCATCCAAAGGAGATGAACACAAGGTGTGCAAACTCCAGAGGTCCATTTATGGACTGAAGCAAGCTTCCCGAAGTTGGAACATTCGTTTCGATGAAACAATCCAAACTTTTGGATTCATCAAAAACATGTTCGAACCTTGTGTGTACAAAAGGATCAGTGGGAGTACAGTTGAATTTTTGGTGCTTTACGTTGACGACATTCTTCTCATTGGAAACAATGTAAAAGCATTGTCCGAAACTAAAGCATGGTTGTCTACTCAATTCTCAACGAAGGATATGGGAGAAGCATCCGTTGTACTAGGTATAAGGATCTACCGAGTTAGATCAAAAGGACTGCTGGGCCTCTCCCAATCCCAGTACATAGATAAAATCTTGAAAAGATTTAGTATGGAAGAAACCAAGAGAGGATTGCTTCCAATGAGACATGGGATTGCACTCTCTAAGTCTATGGCCCCAAAGACGCCTGAAGAGAGAAGCAATATGTCTCAAAATACCATATGCATCCGCGATAGGAAGCATAATGTATGGTATGTTATGTACTAGGCCAGACGTAGCGTACACTCTAAGCGTTACGAGTCGCTACCAGTCTGATACAGGTGAGAAGCACTGGATAGCCGTAAAGGCAATTCTGAAGTACCTGAGAAGGACTAAGGAAATTGTTCTTGGTATACGGTGGAGGAGAATTGAAATTGGAAGGCTATACAGACTCGAGCTTCCAATGTGATGTAGATGACTTCAAGTCGACATCAGGATACGTGTTCTGCCTCAATGGTGGTGCGGTTAGCTGGAAGAGCTCCAAGCAGGAAACAACCGCAGATTCAACCACCGAAGCAGAATACATTGCCGCGAGTGACGCAGCAAAGGAAGGTGTTTGGATGAGAAACTTCATCCAGGAATTGGATGTGATACCTAGCATCGCTGAGCCCATTACTATCTTCTGCGATAATAATGGGGCAATAGCGCAAGCAAAGGAGCCGAGATCTCATCAGAAATCCAAGCACGTAATGAGACGATACCACGTGATAAAAGATATCATTGGTAGAGGAGACATAAAGATGGAACGTGTCGACTCAGAAGATAATACGGCGGACCCGCTAACGAAGCCTCTGCCTCAAAAGGCATTTGAGAAACATCTGCTAAAGATGGGACTCAAGAACATAAAAGACTGGCTTTAGGACAAGTGGGAGATTGATAGAAATAGTGTCCTGCAAGCCAGCTGTATGGCTAGCATTTATTGTATTAAATGAGGAACTATTCAATTTCGATTAATGAATGCACTTTATTAAATGGTCAACTTTATCTTATGTAATAATTATCTACGCATAAGGATAGAAGTCCTTAGATCACAGGGCTATGGGACAACCCGTGGACTGATCTCCAAGGCCGTGATCTAGAACATATTCAAGAGTCGTAGAATCCAATCGATATAGGACATCGTTGGATTCGGTTAGACTCTCACTATTGTGTATACTCCGATGAACTGGAGGACGCTGGGGTCCACGAGCGTGACTGGGATAGTCGATACACATAAGTGGGTGGCTTGCTGGGATGGCAAACGCACTGAATACCCCAATTAGGAAATAACTCACCATGGAAGCGGTGGTCGCATATCGGGGTTGAAGTTATTCCTATTTGCAATAGTATACGAGGAACGATCCCTAACTACTTGAGATGATAGGGTTTATCTGGTGCGAGAACGTCTATGCTTTGATGTGAGTTCTGACCGACTGGAGTTCGCCAGAAAGTCTCCATGGGCTCACATTGGGTATAGAGGAACTCGTATGCAGATTCATATCATCAACAAAGGATCCACTGACCCGACTTGATAGGTTGGGAAATGCTCCTATGGATTTCTGTGAGAAATTAATTCTGGTAAAATCCTTGGCCAAGGTATCTGACGACTTTATGTAAGTAGCTCATAAAGATTAAGTCAAAGAGAATTTATTTCAAGAACAGAATGCATAAGGTCAAGACGAATTAAAAGGGAATCCGATGAAAGACCATACCCTTAAGTCTCGACTGGGAGATTGATCGATGGAGAGATTATGTCGTATATGGAAATTGTAAATGATAAAAGGTTCACTGAATTAATTCACCAGTGATTGGGCTCCATGGGCTTGTGGCTGGACATCGACCGTGGAGTGTGGGAGAATTCCCAAATTGGCAGGGGTGCTAATTTTGGAATGATCAATCGACAGAGTGTTCGATTGGTTTAGAGTAAGTCTTACTAGAATAATTAAATGACATTTAATTATAACCCACGGCCAATTATGTGGTGAACCTACGGGGGCATACACAATACACATGAAGCGAAAGCGAGGGAATAATAACGACCGAGTCGACTGGGTCGACTGGGTGGAAAATCGACTGGGTCGATTTTATTGGGTGGGTCGACTGGGTCGACCCATATGGAACAAAATGGATCCAATTGGAATTGGATCAAGATAATAAATTAAATTGGAATTTAATTTATGAATAAATTAATTAAGTTGGATTTTAATTAATTGATGGAATAATTAATTAATTAGACTTGGAGTCTAAATTAATTAATTGGGAGATGATTTAATTAATTGGGCTATTTAATTGGGAAATTAAATAAAGCCTGGAAAGATTAATTAAAGTGGGCCATGAATTAATTAGAAGACTTAGTCTTCTAATTAAAGAGGCCATGGCCCATGTAGGAGAGAGAAGACCTAGTCCTGATAGGACTAGGTTAGGGAGATAACTATAAGTAGCTTTCTTATAGTTATTTTTCACAGAACTCCATAAGAAAAATTGAGCAAGAGCAAAATTCTCTCTCCCTCTCCCTAGTGATCGGCCGAACCCTTCTTCCACTTGGAAGAATTTTTCGTTTTCGAGTTTTGTTCCCAAATCGTTCCTAATCCCTAGTTTATAATATACCTTGTGTTCTAGCTGATCAAGTTATATTATTTTCGTGATATTATGGTGTATCAACTCGTAGAGGCGCAACACGTGGGGCGCTACTCAAATGTGTGGGTCGATTCTTCCGGGGCAGAATTCAGAGCTCATCTTGCTAGCCGAGGATTTGCAAGGAGATAGGTATAAACGAGAAAACTTATACTATCGTTTAATTATATTCATATATATACAACTAGAGAATATCCTGGCAAGATTCCTTAAGAGGTCCTATAAAATTTTAATTTTCGCTGTGCCTAGGGCTGTTTATCTTACCGAATCCCAACAATCACCTAACAAAGATAAACAACTAAAATTGGTGAGATCTTGCAACTTAAAATAATTAAAAACCTCCACTCGACCCAATCGAGTTTAATAATTAAGTCATAATGGACAAGCGAGTTTTCGTAGTCCATGCCTTCCATCAATAGGGCTCGATCATGAGTTGTATTCGATTCATCCGTTGTCTCACGAGTCGTGGAACGGGTGTAATTAGAGCAATATGATCGTTTCCTTGATGCACGAGTTAAAGTGCCAAGGGTAGGGCATATTCGGGTCATGGCGTTGTCTCACGCGTCGTGGAACGTCCATGATTGGGGTATGTCTTATCAAGATTGATGGTGTAAACTTAACGTTTAATAATATGGATTTCGCACGAGTCGTGAGTCCATACGAAAAGCGAGGCAAAATATTCTCAAAGGTCGTTTGGTAGAAACGATTGGCAATTTGTTGTCTACCTATTGAATTGACCACACGTCTCACGAGTCGTGGGTGTGGAAAATGTCTTTAGGACTTTGAGACCTACTAAGAAATTTGATTTCTCGTTTACCATGTGGGGGCATGGGATTCGATAAAATAGTGTGAGACCTTTATGGTTAGAAGTCCAAGATCATAAAGTATATTGAAAAATTGAATGAACGCTAAACATAATTTTTTTCGCCTTTGTAGATTTAATAGTGTTTTAAAATGGCAAATAACCCACTTCATATGATACTTGACTCAAACAAACGCACCGGGCCAAATTACTCCGATTGGCTCCGCAACCTTCGCATTGTCCTCGATTCTGAGAAAAGGAGCTATGTCCTCACCGCCCCACCCCCTATCGCCTTACCGACTGATTCGTCTGATGAGGAGCGGGCCACCTTTGACGAATGGGTCGAATATGATCTTCAAGCCCGTTGCCTCATGTTGGCCTCAATGTCAAGTGAACTTCAAAAGCAACATGAGAACATGTCTCATGCTTCGGATATCCACCTTCACTTGTCCGAGTTGTACTCGACTCCGGGTCGACAAGAATGTTACTTGGCAAGTAAGGAACTTTTTCAAGATCGCATGATTGAGGGTTCATCGGTCCGTGAGCATGGGCTTAAAATGATTGGACTCATCGAAAAGCTTGCTCATCTTAACGTGGTTATGGACAATGAACTCTATATGGATTTGATCCTTCAATCATTGCCCCGCTCATTTGACAACTTTGTGATGAACTTTAACATGCATAACATGGAAGTTGGACTTCATGAACTTGTTAATATGCTTCACACGGCGGAAAGCTCTCTAGTAAAGGAGAAACATGTGATGTTTGCTCCCTCTTTTTCAAAGGGCCGAAAGGAAAAAGGAAAGAAAAAGAAGGGGAAAGGTTCCTCTAAGGACAAGAAGCCTCTAAAGGCCACTCCTAAAGTTGCGAAGGGTAAGGTGCCTTAGGGTATTTGTTTCCATTGTAATAAAGAAGGGCATTGAAAGAGGAATTGTCCTCTTTACCTCAAAACCGTCCCAAATAAGAATCAAGGTATATTTTTCGTTGAAGTTAATATTTCCGTGAATAATACTAATTGGGTGTTGGAAACCGCTTGTGGTTCTCACCTTTGTAATGACAAACAGGTGATGAGAACAACAAGGCCCCTTGAACCCGAAGATTGGATTCTTCGCTTGGACAATGGTGCAAAAGTTGCAGCCGAAGCAATAGGGGACGTAGTACTAGATGTAGGACATTGTAAGCTAGTCTTTAGAGATTGTCTCTAAGTACCTACTTTAATCAAAAACCTTATTTCCATTCCTGTTTTGGATCAAGAAGGTTTTTGTTTTACCATTATGAATAGAATTTTTAGCATTTCAAAGAATGGTTCTTTATATGCAAAAGGTACACTAGCTAATGGATTGTATAATCTTGAAACGTCCATAACATCTAATACTATATTCCATGTTCACGATAATATTAAGAAACGAAAAGCAAATAACAATAACTCCGCATATCTATAGCATGCTAGACTTGGACATATTTCCAAGAAGAAGATTCAAAGGTTGGTCTCAAATGGGTCTCTAGAAATAGTGGACTTGGAAGAGTTCCCAACTTGCGAATCTTGCTTAAGGGGAAAAATGACCAAATTGCCATTTTCTGGGAAACCGGAACGTGCTTCAAGCACTTTGGATTTGATCCATACGGATATATGTGGGCCACTAAATGTTAGTGCTCGAGAAGGTTTTAAGTACTTCATAACCTTTACCGATGATCATTCACTGTATGGATATGTGTATCTCATAACACATAAGTCCGAAGCTTTTGAAAGGTTCAAAGAGTTTCGAAATGAAGTAGAAAATCAACTCGGTAAAAGTATTAAGTCACTTCGATCCGATCGAGGTGGAGAATACTTGAGTAGCGAATTCCTCGGTTATTTGAAAGAGAATGGGATTCTCTCAAAGTGGACTCCTCTGGGTACTCCTCAATTAAACGGAGTATCGGAGAGAAGGAATAGAACTGTGTTGGACATGGTTCGATCCATGATGAGTTTCACGAATTTACCTAGAAGCTTTTGGGGTTTGGCTCTTCTTACAGCTTCAAAGATACTAAACGTAGTACCTTCAAAAACTGTACCTACGACACTTCATGAGATGTGGTTCGGTAAAGCACCCTCTTATAAATTTGTTGGTCCCAAGTGGTCAGTTGAGGTCTAGAGGGGGGGTGAATAGACCTCAAGACTTTAAAATTTTTCTTTAACTTTTCTTCTATAAGTAGAGTTCGCTTATCAGCAAAATAAGATGACTGAGCTGATTTTGCACTCAGCTTATCAGCAGAGTAAGCTGATCTTATTCGTAAGACTACTATGCTGATATAGCACTTAGCTTATTCAGTAAAGTAGACTACTATGCTGATTTTGCTCATCAAACTTATATAATCAGAGTTTCAAACAATGATGCAGCGGATAATGTATGTGTGTTTTTCAAACAATGTTTTCAACTCAATTAAACTTTTAAAGCACAAAGAAAGTTTTACCCCAAGTTGGGAATTCCTCAATTTAAAAGACTCTTCTTTTAAAGCATTTACTTAGCTTATGAAATATGCAATGCAAGACAAATAAAGTAAATAACACAAGGAATTTTTATAGTGGTTATACAGGAACAAATCCTCTTAATCCACTCTTCCAAGTCACTTAGATCTTGGGTTATACTATAAACACAAAGTTTACAATATTTCTCCACTTACACCAAAACAACAAATGAGAAGGCTGTAAGCTCACAATAGGAAATCACTAAGAAGACCTATCCTCCGAAGTAATATCACTCACAAAGATGGATATCTACTTCTCACAACACTCAGTTGAATATCACTCAGATATACAAGGGTTTAATCTTGTTCTTCAACAATCAGCTTCGTCATAAGATGACTAAGCTTATGATAGGATGACTCAACTGATGGATTCTTGCTCTAAAGATTTGATCTTGAAAGTGTGCAAGTCTCTCTTGAATCTTCAGTTTACCATCTATTTATACTCTTGGATTTGTAATTTTGCCCGTTGAAGGTTGGCAAAATTGCATTTAAGTCCTTGAGCAACGGTCATAATTTGAATGGTAACTTTTGCAGACTGTCGCACTGTTCACTGTACACTCTGCTGTACTTTCTGCACTGTTCACTGTACACTTTGTTGTACTTTTTGTCAGCAGCATTTAATGCACTTAGCTTGTTACCGTTGGAGAGCTTTCTGACCGATTTTACTTAGCTGATGGGATCCACTCTGCTGATGATCACTAGTCTTATGCACTAGTCTGATGCACTAGTCTGATCACTAGTCTCATGCACTAGTCTGATGCACTAGTCTTATGCACTAGTCTGATGCACTAGTCTTATGCACTAGTCTGATCACTAGTCTCATGCACTAGTCTGATGCACTAGTCTTATGCACTAGTCTGATGCACTAGTCTTATGCACTAGTCTTATGCACTAGTCTGATCACTAGTCTCATGCACTAGTCTGATGCACTAGTCTTATGCACTAGTCTGATCACTAGTCTGATGCACTAGTCTTATGCACTAGTCTGATCACTAGTCATCTCATGACCAGTCATCTCATGATCACCCATCTCATTTCCACTAAGCTGATTTTCAATCTTTCACTAATCTGATTTTCACTCTTATCATAGGATTGAATCTTCATTTCTTGAATACTTCTGTTCTTGAATGATTATCTTTTAAACCAAGTATCCAATCTTCAAAGGCTTACTAAGCTTCCGTAACTTAGTTGATGACACCTTTTTGTTATCATCAAAACCTTTTTAACTAACTTAATTAACTCAACTGATAAGATCACTTAGCTGTTCTTGAGTTAATAAATTCTTCCAACAATTTCCCCCTTTTTGATGATGACAAAACCTTCAACTAAGAACGTCTTCCAAGTCTTCAGTTTAGTCTTCACACTCTAGGAATAAAATCATTAGATCCAATGCAACCTTTGAGAGTTCTTAGTTGCATCTCACTTTTCCCCCTTTTTGTCATCAACACAAAAACTTAGTATGCTGAAGACAAGTAGGTGAATACTTAGCTGTTCAGGGTAGTTGGCTGTTAATTAATTCTTCTTTATACGCAAGCCAGCAGTTTGTAGTCTTCTTTGCTGTTTATCACTCCAGTTAGAAAAACTGTTCCCCCTGACTTCAAGAATTGATACCACTTGTTGGTTACTTCCTTCACCCTTTTTGAAGTGTATTCTTGAATGTCACTTGGTTGTTGAGTTTCAGGTACTTCTTCAAACTCTTTATCAGACGACTGACGGTCTGAATAAGATGTGCAGGAGTTTATTAGCTTTGCTGCATCAGCTAACTTTGATTTGCTCTTACTAAGCTTACGCTCCTTTTTTGGCACACTTTTCCTTTTCAGCAAACTTTTCAAATGATGAGTGAGAATGATCTTTGATCAAGAGTTCATACTTCTCTTCATTGTGGTCTCTAAGTTTTGCTTTGGAGGAATCCCTGTTTTCCTGAAAATAATCAGAAGAAGATGAAGTAGCATTTTTATATTTTAATTTCATTTTCTTCTTGTAGAACATCTCAAAATCATTCAGCAGCAGGGTAACGTCGTCAGCAGTGTAGACTTTTTCTGAATTCAGCAGAGTCTTCTGTTTTGACTTGTCTGTTGATTTTCTTGACTTGTCTGACGCCATGAGAGCAGCAGTAGGGTCTGAACTGGTTGACGCTTCTAATCCCATTCTTGGCATTTGATACTCATATGCTTTGAGGGATGAGAACAGTTCGGAAAGGGAAATCTTCCCTAAATCCCTTGATTCTTCCATGGCTGTCACCTTCATGTTGAATTTAGGTGGCAAGGCCTTGAGAACCTTTGCGGTGATCTCCTTGTTCGAAAATTCTTTACCAAACCTTAGAACTTCATTCAGAGCTTTGGTAAATATGGTATCCATCTGATCAATCGTTTCACCAGACTTCATCTTGAAATTTTCAAACTCCTCAAGAGCCACACTGAGCTGGTGTTCTTTGATAGCGTCGTTTCCTTCGCTTAGCTCGCAGACTTTATCCCACATCTCTTTGGCAGTTTTGAAATGCTTGATCTTCTGGAATCTTTCTTCGTCTACAGCTTTGAACATAATGAGCTTAGCCTTTTTATCAAGATTTACTAACTTGACTTCTTTGGGAGTCAGCTCATCCAGCTCTTTGTCAACAATCTGATCTGGTTGGCCAGCAACCTTCACAATCTTCTGAAATCTGAATGGTCCTTTTGTAAAACAAGTAAGCATGTTGTCGTCATAAGCGGCAAGAAGGATTTTCATTCTTATTTTCCAGCTTTCGAAGTCCATAAGGCCAATGTGAGGAACATGGCTTATGACATCCATTTTCAAAAAGTTTTATTTTTCAAAATATGCTCTTTTGAAAAGTTTTGAAAACCTTTGAAAAACACTCGGATCAAGCTCGTTGATCAGGCAACTGATTCTAATGAACCACCTGCTCTGATACCACTTGTTGGTCCCAAGTGGTCAGTTGAGGTCTAGAGGGGGGGGGGTGAATAGACCTCAAGACTTTAAAATTTTTCTTTAACTTTTCTTCTATAAGTAGAGTTCGCTTATCAGCAAAATAAGATGACTGAGCTGATTTTGCACTCAGCTTATCAGCAGAGTAAGCTGATCTTATTCGTAAGACTACTATGCTGATATAGCACTTAGCTTATTCAGTAAAGTAGACTACTATGCTGATTTTGCTCATCAAACTTATATAATCAGAGTTTCAAACAATGATGCAGCGGATAATGTATGTGTGTTTTTCAAACAATGTTTTCAACTCAATTAAACTTTTAAAGCACAAAGAAAGTTTTACCCCAAGTTGGGAATTCCTCAATTTAAAAGACTCTTCTTTTAAAGCATTTACTTAGCTTATGAAATATGCAATGCAAGACAAATAAAGTAAATAACACAAGGAATTTTTATAGTGGTTATACAGGAACAAATCCTCTTAATCCACTCTTCCAAGTCACTTAGATCTTGGGTTATACTATAAACACAAAGTTTACAATATTTCTCCACTTACACCAAAACAACAAATGAGAAGGCTGTAAGCTCACAATAGGAAATCACTAAGAAGACCTATCCTCCGAAGTAATATCACTCACAAAGATGGATATCTACTTCTCACAACACTCAGTTGAATATCACTCAGATATACAAGGGTTTAATCTTGTTCTTCAACAATCAGCTTCGTCATAAGATGACTAAGCTTATGATAGGATGACTCAACTGATGGATTCTTGCTCTAAAGATTTGATCTTGAAAGTGTGCAAGTCTCTCTTGAATCTTCAGTTTACCATCTATTTATACTCTTGGATTTGTAATTTTGCCCGTTGAAGGTTGGCAAAATTGCATTTAAGTCCTTGAGCAACGGTCATAATTTGAATGGTAACTTTTGCAGACTGTCGCACTGTTCACTGTACACTCTGCTGTACTTTCTGCACTGTTCACTGTACACTCTGCTGTACTTTTTGTCAGCAGCATTTAATGCACTTAGCTTGTTACCGTTGGAGAGCTTTCTGACCGATTTTACTTAGCTGATGGGATCCACTCTGCTGATGATCACTAGTCTTATGCACTAGTCTGATGCACTAGTCTGATCACTAGTCTCATGCACTAGTCTGATGCACTAGTCTTATGCACTAGTCTGATGCACTAGTCTTATGCACTAGTCTGATCACTAGTCTCATGCACTAGTCTGATGCACTAGTCTTATGCACTAGTCTGATGCACTAGTCTTATGCACTAGTCTTATGCACTAGTCTGATCACTAGTCTCATGCACTAGTCTGATGCACTAGTCTTATGCACTAGTCTGATCACTAGTCTCATGCACTAGTCTGATGCACTAGTCTTATGCACTAGTCTGATCACTAGTCATCTCATGACCAGTCATCTCATGATCACCCATCTCATTTCCACTAAGCTGATTTTCAATCTTTCACTAATCTGATTTTCACTCTTATCATAGGATTGAATCTTCATTTCTTGAATACTTCTGTTCTTGAATGATTATCTTTTAAACCAAGTATCCAATCTTCAAAGGCTTACTAAGCTTCCGTAACTTAGTTGATGACACCTTTTTGTTATCATCAAAACCTTTTTAACTAACTTAATTAACTCAACTGATAAGATCACTTAGCTGTTCTTGAGTTAATAAATTCTTCCAACAATTTCCCCCTTTTTGATGATGACAAAACCTTCAACTAAGAACGTCTTCCAAGTCTTCAGTTTAGTCTTCACACTCTAGGAATAAAATCATTAGATCCAATGCAACCTTTGAGAGTTCTTAGTTGCATCTCACTTTTCCCCCTTTTTGTCATCAACACAAAAACTTAGTATGCTGAAGACAAGTAGGTGAATACTTAGCTGTTCAGGGTAGTTGGCTGTTAATTAATTCTTCTTTATACGCAAGCCAGCAGTTTGTAGTCTTCTTTGCTGTTTATCACTCCAGTTAGAAAAACTGTTCCCCCTGACTTCAAGAATTGATACCACTTGTTGGTTACTTCCTTCACCCTTTTTGAAGTGTATTCTTGAATGTCACTTGGTTGTTGAGTTTCAGGTACTTCTTCAAACTCTTTATCAGACGACTGACGGTCTGAATAAGATGTGCAGGAGTTTATTAGCTTTGCTGCATCAGCTAACTTTGATTTGCTCTTACTAAGCTTACGCTCCTTTTTTGGCACACTTTTCCTTTTCAGCAAACTTTTCAAATGATGAGTGAGAATGATCTTTGATCAAGAGTTCATACTTCTCTTCATTGTGGTCTCTAAGTTTTGCTTTGGAGGAATCCCTGTTTTCCTGAAAATAATCAGAAGAAGATGAAGTAGCATTTTTATATTTTAATTTCATTTTCTTCTTGTAGAACATCTCAAAATCATTCAGCAGCAGGGTAACGTCGTCAGCAGTGTAGACTTTTTCTGAATTCAGCAGAGTCTTCTGTTTTGACTTGTCTGTTGATTTTCTTGACTTGTCTGACGCCATGAGAGCAGCAGTAGGGTCTGAACTGGTTGACGCTTCTAATCCCATTCTTGGCATTTGATACTCATATGCTTTGAGGGATGAGAACAGTTCGGAAAGGGAAATCTTCCCTAAATCCCTTGATTCTTCCATGGCTGTCACCTTCATGTTGAATTTAGGTGGCAAGGCCTTGAGAACCTTTGCGGTGATCTCCTTGTTCGAAAATTCTTTACCAAACCTTAGAACTTCATTCAGAGCTTTGGTAAATCTGGTATCCATCTGATCAATCGTTTCACCAGACTTCATCTTGAAATTTTCAAACTCCTCAAGAGCCACACTGAGCTGGTGTTCTTTGATAGCGTCGTTTCCTTCGCTTAGCTCGCAGACTTTATCCCACATCTCTTTGGCAGTTTTGAAATGCTTGATCTTCTGGAATCTTTCTTCGTCTACAGCTTTGAACATAATGAGCTTAGCCTTTTTATCAAGATTTACTAACTTGACTTCTTTGGGAGTCAGCTCATCCAGCTCTTTGTCAACAATCTGATCTGGTTGGCCAGCAACCTTCACAATCTTCTGAAATCTGAATGGTCCTTTTGTAAAACAAGTAAGCATGTTGTCGTCATAAGCGGCAAGAAGGATTTTCATTCTTATTTTCCAGCTTTCGAAGTCCATAAGGCCAATGTGAGGAACATGGCTTATGACATCCATTTTCAAAAAGTTTTATTTTTCAAAATATGCTCTTTTGAAAAGTTTTGAAAACCTTTGAAAAACACTCGGATCAAGCTCGTTGATCAGGCAACTGATTCTAATGAACCACCTGCTCTGATACCACTTGTTGGTCCCAAGTGGTCAGTTGAGGTCTAGAGGGGGGGGGGGGTGAATAGACCTCAAGACTTTAAAATTTTTCTTTAACTTTTCTTCTATAAGTAGAGTTCGCTTATCAGCAAAATAAGATGACTGAGCTGATTTTGCACTCAGCTTATCAGCAGAGTAAGCTGATCTTATTCGTAAGACTACTATGCTGATATAGCACTTAGCTTATTCAGTAAAGTAGACTACTATGCTGATTTTGCTCATCAAACTTATATAATCAGAGTTTCAAACAATGATGCAGCGGATAATGTATGTGTGTTTTTCAAACAATGTTTTCAACTCAATTAAACTTTTAAAGCACAAAGAAAGTTTTACCCCAAGTTGGGAATTCCTCAATTTAAAAGACTCTTCTTTTAAAGCATTTACTTAGCTTATGAAATATGCAATGCAAGACAAATAAAGTAAATAACACAAGGAATTTTTATAGTGGTTATACAGGAACAAATCCTCTTAATCCACTCTTCCAAGTCACTTAGATCTTGGGTTATACTATAAACACAAAGTTTACAATATTTCTCCACTTACACCAAAACAACAAATGAGAAGGCTGTAAGCTCACAATAGGAAATCACTAAGAAGACCTATCCTCCGAAGTAATATCACTCACAAAGATGGATATCTACTTCTCACAACACTCAGTTGAATATCACTCAGATATACAAGGGTTTAATCTTGTTCTTCAACAATCAGCTTCGTCATAAGATGACTAAGCTTATGATAGGATGACTCAACTGATGGATTCTTGCTCTAAAGATTTGATCTTGAAAGTGTGCAAGTCTCTCTTGAATCTTCAGTTTACCATCTATTTATACTCTTGGATTTGTAATTTTGCCCGTTGAAGGTTGGCAAAATTGCATTTAAGTCCTTGAGCAACGGTCATAATTTGAATGGTAACTTTTGCAGACTGTCGCACTGTTCACTGTACACTCTGCTATACTTTCTGCACTGTTCACTGTACACTCTGCTGTACTTTTTGTCAGCAGCATTTAATGCACTTAGCTTGTTACCGTTGGAGAGCTTTCTGACCGATTTTACTTAGCTGATGGGATCCACTCTGCTGATGATCACTGGTCTTATGCACTAGTCTGATGCACTAGTCTGATCACTAGTCTCATGCACTAGTCTGATGCACTAGTCTTATGCACTAGTCTGATGCACTAGTCTTATGCACTAGTCTGATCACTAGTCTCATGCACTAGTCTGATGCACTAGTCTTATGCACTAGTCTGATGCACTAGTCTTATGCACTAGTCTTATGCACTAGTCTGATCACTAGTCTCATGCACTAGTCTGATGCACTAGTCTTATGCACTAGTCTGATCACTAGTCTCATGCACTAGTCTGATGCACTAGTCTTATGCACTAGTCTGATCACTAGTCATCTCATGACCAGTCATCTCATGATCACCCATCTCATTTCCACTAAGCTGATTTTCAATCTTTCACTAATCTGATTTTCACTCTTATCATAGGATTGAATCTTCATTTCTTGAATACTTCTGTTCTTGAATGATTATCTTTTAAACCAAGTATCCAATCTTCAAAGGCTTACTAAGCTTCCGTAACTTAGTTGATGACACCTTTTTGTTATCATCAAAACCTTTTTAACTAACTTAATTAACTCAACTGATAAGATCACTTAGCTGTTCTTGAGTTAATAAATTCTTCCAACAATTTCCCCCTTTTTGATGATGACAAAACCTTCAACTAAGAACGTCTTCCAAGTCTTCAGTTTAGTCTTCACACTCTAGGAATAAAATCATTAGATCCAATGCAACCTTTGAGAGTTCTTAGTTGCATCTCACTTTTCCCCCTTTTTGTCATCAACACAAAAACTTAGTATGCTGAAGACAAGTAGGTGAATACTTAGCTGTTCAGGGTAGTTGGCTGTTAATTAATTCTTCTTTATACGCAAGCCAGCAGTTTGTAGTCTTCTTTGCTGTTTATCACTCCAGTTAGAAAAACTGTTCCCCCTGACTTCAAGAATTGATACCACTTGTTGGTTACTTCCTTCACCCTTTTTGAAGTGTATTCTTGAATGTCACTTGGTTGTTGAGTTTCAGGTACTTCTTCAAACTCTTTATCAGACGACTGACGGTCTGAATAAGATGTGCAGGAGTTTATTAGCTTTGCTGCATCAGCTAACTTTGATTTGCTCTTACTAAGCTTACGCTCCTTTTTTGGCACACTTTTCCTTTTCAGCAAACTTTTCAAATGATGAGTGAGAATGATCTTTGATCAAGAGTTCATACTTCTCTTCATTGTGGTCTCTAAGTTTTGCTTTGGAGGAATCCCTGTTTTCCTGAAAATAATCAGAAGAAGATGAAGTAGCATTTTTATATTTTAATTTCATTTTCTTCTTGTAGAACATCTCAAAATCATTCAGCAGCAGGGTAACGTCGTCAGCAGTGTAGACTTTTTCTGAATTCAGCAGAGTCTTCTGTTTTGACTTGTCTGTTGATTTTCTTGACTTGTCTGACGCCATGAGAGCAGCAGTAGGGTCTGAACTGGTTGACGCTTCTAATCCCATTCTTGGCATTTGATACTCATATGCTTTGAGGGATGAGAACAGTTCGGAAAGGGAAATCTTCCCTAAATCCCTTGATTCTTCCATGGCTGTCACCTTCATGTTGAATTTAGGTGGCAAGGCCTTGAGAACCTTTGCGGTGATCTCCTTGTTCGAAAATTCTTTACCAAACCTTAGAACTTCATTCAGAGCTTTGGTAAATCTGGTATCCATCTGATCAATCGTTTCACCAGACTTCATCTTGAAATTTTCAAACTCCTCAAGAGCCACACTGAGCTGGTGTTCTTTGATAGCGTCGTTTCCTTCGCTTAGCTCGCAGACTTTATCCCACATCTCTTTGGCAGTTTTGAAATGCTTGATCTTCTGGAATCTTTCTTCGTCTACAGCTTTGAACATAATGAGCTTAGCCTTTTTATCAAGATTTACTAACTTGACTTCTTTGGGAGTCAGCTCATCCAGCTCTTTGTCAACAATCTGATCTGGTTGGCCAGCAACCTTCACAATCTTCTGAAATCTGAATGGTCCTTTTGTAAAACAAGTAAGCATGTTGTCGTCATAAGCGGCAAGAAGGATTTTCATTCTTATTTTCCAGCTTTCGAAGTCCATAAGGCCAATGTGAGGAACATGGCTTATGACATCCATTTTCAAAAAGTTTTATTTTTCAAAATATGCTCTTTTGAAAAGTTTTGAAAACCTTTGAAAAACACTCGGATCAAGCTCGTTGATCAGGCAACTGATTCTAATGAACCACCTGCTCTGATACCACTTGTTGGTCCCAAGTGGTCAGTTGAGGTCTAGAGGGGGGGGGGGGGTGAATAGACCTCAAGACTTTAAAATTTTTCTTTAACTTTTCTTCTATAAGTAGAGTTCGCTTATCAGCAAAATAAGATGACTGAGCTGATTTTGCACTCAGCTTATCAGCAGAGTAAGCTGATCTTATTCGTAAGACTACTATGCTGATATAGCACTTAGCTTATTCAGTAAAGTAGACTACTATGCTGATTTTGCTCATCAAACTTATATAATCAGAGTTTCAAACAATGATGCAGCGGATAATGTATGTGTGTTTTTCAAACAATGTTTTCAACTCAATTAAACTTTTAAAGCACAAAGAAAGTTTTACCCCAAGTTGGGAATTCCTCAATTTAAAAGACTCTTCTTTTAAAGCATTTACTTAGCTTATGAAATATGCAATGCAAGACAAATAAAGTAAATAACACAAGGAATTTTTATAGTGGTTATACAGGAACAAATCCTCTTAATCCACTCTTCCAAGTCACTTAGATCTTGGGTTATACTATAAACACAAAGTTTACAATATTTCTCCACTTACACCAAAACAACAAATGAGAAGGCTGTAAGCTCACAATAGGAAATCACTAAGAAGACCTATCCTCCGAAGTAATATCACTCACAAAGATGGATATCTACTTCTCACAACACTCAGTTGAATATCACTCAGATATACAAGGGTTTAATCTTGTTCTTCAACAATCAGCTTCGTCATAAGATGACTAAGCTTATGATAGGATGACTCAACTGATGGATTCTTGCTCTAAAGATTTGATCTTGAAAGTGTGCAAGTCTCTCTTGAATCTTCAGTTTACCATCTATTTATACTCTTGGATTTGTAATTTTGCCCGTTGAAGGTTGGCAAAATTGCATTTAAGTCCTTGAGCAACGGTCATAATTTGAATGGTAACTTTTGCAGACTGTCGCACTGTTCACTGTACACTCTGCTGTACTTTCTGCACTGTTCACTGTACACTCTGCTGTACTTTTTGTCAGCAGCATTTAATGCACTTAGCTTGTTACCGTTGGAGAGCTTTCTGACCGATTTTACTTAGCTGATGGGATCCACTCTGCTGATGATCACTAGTCTTATGCACTAGTCTGATGCACTAGTCTGATCACTAGTCTCATGCACTAGTCTGATGCACTAGTCTTATGCACTAGTCTGATGCACTAGTCTTATGCACTAGTCTGATGCACTAGTCTCATGCACTAGTCTGATGCACTAGTCTTATGCACTAGTCTGATGCACTAGTCTTATGCACTAGTCTTATGCACTAGTCTGATCACTAGTCTCATGCACTAGTCTGATGCACTAGTCTTATGCACTAGTCTGATCACTAGTCTCATGCACTAGTCTCATGCACTAGTCTTATGCACTAGTCTGATCACTAGTCATCTCATGACCAGTCATCTCATGATCACCCATCTCATTTCCACTAAGCTGATTTTCAATCTTTCACTAATCTGATTTTCACTCTTATCATAGGATTGAATCTTCATTTCTTGAATACTTCTGTTCTTGAATGATTATCTTTTAAACCAAGTATCCAATCTTCAAAGGCTTACTAAGCTTCCGTAACTTAGTTGATGACACCTTTTTGTTATCATCAAAACCTTTTTAACTAACTTAATTAACTCAACTGATAAGATCACTTAGCTGTTCTTGAGTTAATAAATTCTTCCAACAAAATTCATGAGAATTTGGGGGTCTCCCGCTTATGTCAAGAAGCTAGTGGGAGATAAGTTGGAAGCCAAGTCCACCTTATGCAAATTTGTGGGATATCGTAAAGTGTCTATTGGATATCAATTTTATGATCCTAAGGAACAAAATGTGTTTGTTTCTAGGAACGCCATTTTCTTGGAAGAACGTCTTCTTGATAATGAAAAGGTGGAGATAGAATTGGAGGAAGATCGAGAGATGGATGAATCACCACAAGAGATGGAAACAAATGAAAGTAATGAGGAAACTACTAGTACACATCAACTTCGTAGGTCCACTCGTGAACGTAAACAACCCGAACGGTTTGAATTGATACATGAAACGGGGCAATTGGATATTGATCCAAGGACTTATGAAGAAGCTATGTTGGACATAGATTCGGGAAAATGGTGTGAAGCCATGAGAGCCGAATTGGACTCCATGTACTCAAACAAGGTATGGACCTTGGTAGATCCACCAAAGGGAGTAGTACCCGTTGGTTGCAAGTGGATCTATAAGCGGAAGCTTGAAGTAAATGGAGAGGTGTCGACCTACAAGGCAAGGCTAGTTGCAAAGATTTACACTCAAAGGCCTGGCATCGACTTTGAGGAAACCTTCTCGCCGGTGGCCATGCCGAAGTCCATTCGGATCTTGCTTGCCATAGCTGCATGGTACGACTATGAGATATGGCAAATGGATGTGAAAACCGCTTTTCTCTATGAAGACATTGAAGAAATTTATATTGAGCAACCAAAAGGTTTCACACCCAAAGGCAGTGAGCAAAAGGTTTGTAAACTGCAAAGGTCCATTTATGGACTTAAACAAGCATCCCGAAATTGAAACAAGCGTTTTGATAAGACAGTCAAATCGTGTGGCTTCATCAAGAACATCTATGAAGGCCCATGAATGTATGGGTTTGATAAATTGTAATAGTTAGGACATTTAATTTCCACCCTAGACTGACCAATTGGTCCATCACATGGCTCGTGATGGATCGCAAAAGATGGGCAATCGATCAATCATATTATGCAACGCTAGGTGATGTATGTTTACTTATTATTCTTTGATGTATGTTATGCATGCTTAGGGTAGATAACGTAAACAAGATAAAGAATAATCTGATAAGACCTCGTACAACTATAAACGAATAAAACCTTCAGTTGAACTTAAAACTCAATTATAATATTAAGTCGAATAACGGGCGCATATGAATAGTCTCTATTGTCCGAGCCTATCAAATTACTAGATCGTAGGCATATTGTACGAATATATCTCGATGTCTCACGAGTCGTGGGTCGAACTATAGGAAGATGATATGTATATTACCTCGATGCACAGTTTAGTACCAATGGAGGGTATAGCAATGTTCTGGTTGCTGTCTCACGAGTCGTGGGACATCTAAAATTGAACTATTTCTCTCCACGAGTATTTTACATGATTTAACGCTAGTAACTATGGATGTATCACGAGTCGTGGGTCCATATTGAAAAACTAGGCTAAATGAACTCAATGGTTAGCTGCGATGGTTAACCGACGACAATGTAGACCACCAAGTGGATCTAATAGTATGGCCAACGAGTCGTGGGTACTAGAAGATTGCATCTGAGCCTTGAGCCCACTAGGATATTTTAATATTCCCGAAACTTATGTGGGGCATAAAATTTTGATTAAAATAGTGGGAGTAATTTACAAATAAAACCAATGTTTGTAAATTGTGCATCTATATTGATTTTTCGCGTATTTATTTCTTCTATCGTCTTTTATAGATACAATGTCTAAGAATCTGATTTCCATTATACTTGAACAAAACAAATTGACTGGACTAAACTTCCATGATTGGGTCAGAAACCTTAAGATCATTCTTCTTTCTGAGAAGCGATCTTTTGTCCTTGATGGGCCCCCTCCTTAAATTGCAAAATATGCTGATAAAGCTGAGAAAGAAGCCGTTGATTTGTGGCACGACGATGACTTGCAGTCACGTTGTCTTATGCTTGCATCAATGTCGAATGAGCTTCAAAAGTAGCATGAGCAGATGAAGTCTGCTTTTGAGATCTACATGCACCTGAATGGTCTATTTGGGGTACAAAGTAGATACGAGTGGTATGAGACCGCCAAGACTCTACAGCAAACAAGGATGGCAGAAGGTACGAATGTCCGTTCTTACTGTGTCAAGATGATTGGGCTAATTGAAAAGCTTGGTCAACTTGAGATGAAGATGGACAAGACCTACTGCCAAGACATGATCCTCCAATCACTGCCGAGATCATTCGAGCAATTTGTGGTGAACTACAACATGCACAAGATGGATGTTGAACTTCATGAGTTGGCTAATATTCTCGCTGTTACGCTCCAACTACGAGTGCGTAATTGCGCAAGTATACGATCGTATGCAAGTATAAAGTGGTAAAGGGTGTCGAACCCATGAGGAGTCTAACGAATAATTATCAAGATCTGTTCTAATATCTTACGTGAACTTATATGAATGAAAGTAGTGAGTATGTAGACTAATCCAATTTATGTCTAAAAGGATTGAGCCTAAGTGATGCACTAATTCCAAACCTTGTCTAAACATGAAATGACCTAGATATATTCCTATCCTAAAATCAAATCACAACCTAGTTTTACAATATAATCTTTAATCCACCATGTCTAGCAATTAAAGATTAATTCATTTCATCCTATGGTCGGCCTAACCATAAGTTGACAAAAGCTCAAACTAGTTTAACAAACACTTGTAAGCATAGAAACAACCATTAACTCATCATTCAATCATAGATCAATCAAAGCTTCATGAAAACCTAGGAGTTAAATGCTTAGCTATTCATATTAATCAACACAATATTCATTACATTAAACATAGTCATAAGTACATGATAAACAAGATAATGGTCAAGAATAAGCTTATGTAATGGAAACCAATACAACTCCTCTCTCAAGCTTTTGTATTCTTCAATCCAAAGCTCCAAGCAAGAGCTTTTTTTTCCCCCAAGGGAGGCAAGAGATATTTTGTGAAGTGTAGAAGTTGTCAAATGAATTCCACCTTCTACCCTTTAACCTAGCAAAAACTATAACCTACTAATGCCTAAGTTACCCCAAAACTATGGTAATTAAGAAGAAAAAGTCCCCAAAGGAATTTAGAATTACAAGTTGGGGAAAAAGGACTATGTACAAAAAGCCCCTAAAAAATATGCAGGAAAATAGAGCAGGTCTCACGACCGCGAGACTTTAGTTGGTCAGTACCTCGCAGCCACGAGGTTTATGCCGTAGCTTGGCACGGTTCGTTGTAACGACCTCGCAGCCACGAGCCTTAACCTCGCGGCGGCGAGGTGAGGCAGGCCGTAAATCCTTGATTTTTTGTCTTTCATTGATGTTAGGTCCCTCCTGCGGTCGAAAGCGATTTGTAATTCTCGCAAGAAATGTTCCAAAATCACTTCAATGCGTCGAATCCTGCAAACCACCGATAAACTTAATTAAAACACGAACAACACACAAAAAATGAACAAAGGTCTAACAAAGGGACCCAAAAAAAACACGAAAACACGCAAAGACACACAGAAACTCAGATCAAAACAAAAAGTTTTGGGCTTAAAGAGATAGGTAATAACGACATTTTCACGGCGTTATCAACACCCCCAAACTTAAACACTTGCTCGTCCTCGAGCAAAGAAAAAAAAAGACCAAACCAAGCATGCTTGAGATCAAAACACCAAAGCTTAACACTTTTGAATTATTCTTAAAACAAGCTCCACGTGAGTGTGTGTTGGCTTTTGGCTAGATTCTATCTTAGGTGAATACTTCCCGATAGGTCAAAATTATCGGTTCTATTTGCATGGACTTCTAATATTTGACAAGAATCTCTCCTAGCCGTAGATGTCAAACTTAATGTTCAAATCACTTCACGAAACTAAGTTATAGGCAATTTAAATTAAAAGTGTTGTCCCTTTTCTTGAATTATTGAGGATTTTAGTTCCTAGCCCTTTCTCACCATACTTTTCTTTTTCTTTTGATTTACAATGATAACGTAGTACTTGTGCTTTACAATGATGTTACAATAACAAACTAGCACTAATGATGAAGATTGTTTGTGCTTCTAAACATTTAACTTTGGGCTACTAGCACCATTCCTAGCCTTTGTGCATTTCATTTGATGTTTTCATTACAAAACTTGCACAATTACAACGAAATAGAGTAATTACAAAAATAATCCAAGAATTTCATCATTTGAAGGGTTTTCCTTTCTTTTCTCTCATAGAAGTGCATACATTTTAGCAACTTCTCTACTCGTTTCTTTTAAGAGCTAGGTGTTCAAAGGTATTTCATTCTTAAAAAGGGTTTACTTCACCAAACATAGGCCATTTATGCTCTTTTCACATTTAGATTCCAAGCTAAATATTGTAGGGATTCTAAGTTACGCAAAAGAAGTCCTAGATCCAATTATCGCTAAAGTTCATTAAATACTTTCAATATAATCATAGATATATCCAATGTGTTCAAACTTTGTAAAGCATGTTGAAAGAATAAAAGGAATTTGAAAATTTTTGGCGGGTCGACTTAGCATGCAACAAGTGCGACCTTACTCCCCCAAACTTAAAATGCACAATGTCCCCATTGTGTGAATTAAGAATGACGAAAATAGGTACGACATGACAAAAACAAGAACAAAACAAAACAAAATAAAGTGATAAATGAGCGAACACGGCTCTAATAATGTTTAACGAGCAAACAACGCAAATTTAAACATGCCAACATTTCTCAAGAGTTAAAAACAAAACCAATACAAGACGGAAATATAGTTAAAACATTGTAAGCTTAATATAAACCAATGGGACTGCATAAATTTAAATTCGACGTCCCTTTATGTATGCATCCCGTGGTTGCTTCCAATCTTTAGCGGTTTCGTGCATTAAGGGCTTGCTCTTCTTCCTCATCAAAGTGTAGCTCGTCATCTTGACCTCTTGGCACTTGTGGAGGTAGGTTGATACGCTTAGGAAGGGCAGGCTGCTGAACGGCATTGTATTGATCATCTCTGAGCATTGATCGGAACATAGCATCATGCCTATCACTCATGGCATAGACGTAGCAAACCAGCATGTCTTGCCTGTCGCTCATGGTTTGGACTCTGTCGTTCATGGCCTGGACAAGAAAATTTAATCTACCAATTTCATCTCGAGTACACATCTGTGCCTCACTGCTTGGTTGCTCTTCGACCTGCTCCTCTTCCTGACCGCCCTGACCTAGTTGCTTGATCAGATTGACCCTCTTGATATGCATGACTGTACTTGTAGGTTTTATCAGTGTAAGCACTCTCGAAGTCTAACTTCAAAGTCTTACAGATAGCTAGCCTGCTGATCGCGCCAGTCAACTTAGTCTTTTCAGTAATCACCCAGAAGTCAACCCCGACATTTCTACACAATCCGTCAATAAGGTGCAGAAACACAAAACTCCTTGTGTTAGGATTCTTCATCGAAATTATTTCCTCGAGCACCTCATGTATTATCCGACCAACGTTGAGTGAAAGCCCCCGGATGAGTGCATAAAGTAGGGGGATGCGATCCTCATTGTAGTATGTGTTATGCTTGGCCGGACGGAGGTGAGAAAACAAGACTAAGGACCTGGCTTTCGCCTCCTGAGTAAACCGGTTGTATGCCACCTTCGGAATACCATGAACAACTGTTTCGGGTAAAGTGAAGAACTCTTTCATTTGATCCAAAGTTCTCCAACTGTTGTTGAATTTTTCTTCGAGCTCATCACTTTGGTTAGCGGGTCATCCGATCCTGTAATAGGCGTTAATAGTATTCGGATCGAATTTGACCTCCTTACCCTTCACATATGTGGTACTATCGTGTCCATTCCAACTGGCGTTAGCGTAGAACTCTCTAACAACCTCGCCGGCAAAGGTATCACGAGAAGGCCATTTTAGGAATTCCATCCAACCTCTTGCTTCAATTTGCTCCTGTAAATACGGAAAGGCCTCATTTTCGTAGTTCACAAATCTTTCCGTAACAAACGACCAATCCTTGGCTTTCGTATAAGCATCCGAGGCTGGTTCAGACACGAACCTGTAGGTGTCATATTCTTGTACGACTATCTTTTTCTTTCCTTTCGGCTCCCTCTTTCGTTTAGGCGGTTCACTTGAACTCGCTCCATTTGATATCTTCGTCATTTTTAAACCGCTAGCTTCCCTTTATATCAAAATGCACTAAATCCCCCCAAACTTGAGTTACAACCACACACTTTTGACAAATTAATATCCCTGCAACACCATAACCAAAAACTAGCAAAGTTGTCAAAACTACTCACAGAGGCAATTCATCAAACACTTTATGGGCACACCTCAATTTACTAATTCTCTTCAATGTTTACAACAACTTCCACCCAAAAATTTCAATACCAACAATTGCAATACCAATACAACAATATCAATCAAGTTAAGCCACACTTACCTTTGAATTGGAATTTCGAATTTTGAAATTTTGAACACTTGAGTGTTGAATTCGGGTTTGGTGTGATTGTGGGGGGAATTGAAGGATTTTTGAGTGATTGAGTGAGAGACGAGAGTGATCTAGAGAATTATGTGAGAGGGAGAGGTTTTCTTTTAAGGTTGGAGTGTGTTTAAAATGTGAGGGAGAAATGAGAATGTAATTCATTTTTTTTTATAAAGCTGGCATGTTTCGTGGCCGCGGGACATAACCTCGCGGCCGTGAACTTTATGCCGTAGGCTGTTAGGTTCACGCCTCGTGGCCGCGAGCTTGAAGCTCGCGGCTGCGAGGTTAATTTATTTATTTATTTATTTTTTTTGGGTTAATTTTTTAAATCAACACAATACAACTACTCACCTGACTTTGTCCTCAATCCAAGGTTCATTCGCTTGACCTAGCTCGATTTGTGCTTGTCACTCTTCGATCTTAATGGCGCGCTTATTTACCTAAAACACGACACCCGAAAACGAAAACAAAAACAAAACAAAACACACAACGCAAAACACAAAACACAAAACAACAAACGATAAAGCAATAGGCTCGGGTTGCCTCCCGAGAAATGCTTGATTTTATTCGTGAGCTCGACCTGGATACGGCATGATAACTTCGTGATAGGACTACGGAAGTCCTGTTCCTTTCAAATTCTCCGCCCTAATAGTGTTTGAGGTGCTGTCCATTCACTTTGAATTTGTTTCCGGTTGAGGGATCGGAAATCTCCACGGCTCTATAGGGGAATGCTTCAACAACTTGAAATGGTCCCGACCAACATGACTTGAGTTTTCCGAGAAATAATCAAAGCCTCGAATTAAAGAGTAGCACTTGTTGGCCTGGTTCGAACTTCTTTTCCCTTATACGTCGATCGTGCCATTTTTTCATCCTTTCCTTATAGAGCTTGGCATTCTCATAAGCTTCCAACCGAAATTCGTCAAGTTCATTCAATTGTAACAACCGTTTCTCTCCGGCTAAACTTGCATCCATGTTTAGCTTCTTGACAGCCCAATAAGCCTTGTGTTCCAATTCCAACGGTAGATGACAAGATTTTCCGAACACAAGCTTATGGGGAGACATCCCGATTGGCGTCTTGTACGTGGTATGATAAGCCCATAGAGCATCGTCAAGTCTCAGCGACCAATCTTTTCGGTTAGGAGATACCGTCTTCTCTAAGATACTTTTTATTTCACGGTTGGATATATCGGCTTGCCCATTAGCCTGCGGGTGATACGCAGTCGTCACCTTGTGCTTCACTCGATATTTTGCCAAAAGAATATCAAGCCAATGGTTACAAAAGTGAGAACCGTCGTCACTTATTATTGTTCTTGGTGTGCCAAAAGGATTGAAGATATTTTTCTTGATAAAGCTCACGACTGCTTTCGAATCATCCATTGGAAACGCACTTGTCTCGACCCACTTGGAAACATAATCAACGGCCACCAAAATGTATTGGTTCCCTTTGGAAGGTACAAAAGGTCCCATGAAGTCTATTCCCCATACATCAAACAACTCCATTTCAAGAATGGTCGTTAGTGGCGTCTCAGTTCTTTGGGAAATGCTTCCTACCCTTTGGCACTGATCACATTGGGACACGAACATGTGCGTATCTTTGAATAAGGTAGGCCAGTAAAATCCCGATTGCAACACTTTTGCGGCCGTAAGATCTCCTTGAAATGTCCTCCATAAGGTGCGGTATGGCAATCTTTTAGAATTGCATGTGTTTACTCCTCGGGAATGCACTTCCTAATGGCCCTGTCTGCACAAATCTTAAAAAGAAATGGATCATTCCATACAAAACTTTTTACATAATGTAATAACATTTTCTTTTGTTGATAAGTAAATTTAGGGGGCAGTAAGCCACATACCAGATAGTTCATGTAGTCTGCGTACCATGGAGTTGGAGATTGTGCGAGGGAAAAGAGTTGTTCATCCGGAAAAGACTCGTTGATAATCTCGAGGTCTTCCTTAGCTTTGGCATTCTCAATCCTAGATAATTGGTCGGCTACTTGATTTTCGGACCATTTTCTATCTTTGATCTCCAAATCAAATTCTTGAAGCAATAAAATCCAGCGAATTAATCGGGGTTTCGCATCTTTCTTCGTCATCAAGTATCTGATAGCCGAATGATCCGTGTAAACTATCACCTTTGTACCAACCAAATAGGCTCGGAATTTATCAAAAGCAAACACCACTGCCAAAAGTTCCTTTTCAGTAACTGTGTAGTTCATTTGGGCGTCGTTCAGCATTTTGCTAGCTTAGTATATAGATTGGAAAACTTCACTTTCCCTTTGTCCCAAAACAGCTCCAACTGCTATATCACTCACATCCTACATTAATTTGAAAGACAAGCTCCAGACTGGTGCCACAACAATTGGTGCCGAGATTAGCATTTGCTTCAAAGTTATGAAGGCTTGCAAGCATTCGTCCGTGAAGATAAAATGAACGTCTTTCTCCAATAAATTGCACAAAGGCTTGGAAATTTGGGAGAAGTCTTTGATAAACCTTCTATAAAAGCCCGCGTGCCCAAGAAAACTCTGAATATCTTCCACGGATGTAGGTGGAGGTAGTTTCTCGATCGTTTCAATTTTTGCTATGTCCACCTCGATACCCTTGCTCGAGATCTTGTGACCCAAGATGATGCCTTCTTTCACCATAAAATGGCACTTCTCCTAATTCAATACAAGTTCGTTTCTTCGCATGATTGAAGCACTTTCTCTAGATTACCCAAGCAATCATCAAATGAATCCCAAAGATAGAGAAGTCATCCATGAAGACTTCTACGAGCTTCTCGATCATATTGAAGAAAATAGCCATCATACACCTTTGAAAAGTAGCGGGAGCATTACATAAGCCGAAAAGCATTCTTCTAAAAGCAAACATCTCATACGGCAAGTCAAGAGATTCAAATCTTTTTCTATAATTCTCTCCAACCGAATTAGCTTTCAGTTGTGAAATGACTGGAGCCATTTCCTCAATCTCTTTATCAAGTTTGTTCAAAATAGCTCTCTTCGATTAGATTACCCAAGCATTCATCAAATGAATCCCAAAGATAGAGATGTCATCCATGAAAACTTCTACTAACTTCTCGATCATATTGGAGAAAATAGCCATCATAGACCTTTGAAAAGTAGCGGGAGCATTACATAAGCCGAAAAGCATTCTTCTAAAAGCAAACGTCCTATACGGACATGTGAGAGTAGTTTTCTCTTGATTCGCTGAGGCGATGAAGATTTGATTAAAACCCGAATATCCATCCAAAAAGCAATAGAAAGCTCTTCCCAATAGTCTATCCAATATTTGATCAATAAAAGGCAATGGGAAGTGATCATTCTTCGTGTTTTGGTTCAATTTTCGGTAGCCCATGCATTCTCTCCACCCGGTGACCGTTCTAGAAGGTATCAACTCATTCTTTTCATTGGTTATCACCGTTATTCCGCTTTTCTTTGAAACATATTGCACAGGACTCACCCATTTGCTACCGGAGATAGGAAAAACGATCCCGAAATCTAACCATTTGATTATTTCCTTCTTAACCACCTCTTTTATAATTGGATTCAGTCTTCTTTGATGCTCAACGGACTCTTTGAAGTTGTCCTCCATGTTGATCCGATGCATACAAAATGTGGGACTAACCCCTTTGATATCGGCAATGGTCCACCCGATGGCTTTCTTATAGCTTTTGAGAACTCTCAATAGTTTCTCCCTTTAAGTATCCGTTAAGTCTGCTGCAATAATAACCGGCAAAGTAGAAGAATCCCGCAAATAAGCATAGTTCAAATGAGGTGGAAGTGGCTTCAATTCCAAGTTATGTGGCTCCTCGATAGACGATTTCAATGGTTTGGGGCTTGACAACGGCAAGTCAAGAGATTCAAATCTTTTTCTATAATTCTCTCCAACCGAATTAGCTTTCAGTTGTGAAATGACTTGAGCCATTTCCTCAATCTCTTTATCAAGTTTGTTCAAAATAGCTCCTTCGATTAGATTCTCATACTGATTGTCTTCAATGTACTAGCCACCAATGAATCAATCATAAAAATGGAAGAGATTTCTTCCTCGTTGTCCGAGTATCTCATGGCATTAAATACATTGAATTTTACTTCTTCATACTGTACTCTCATAGTGAGTTCCCCTTTTTGTACATCAATCAAAGCTTTAAACATAGCTAGGAATGGTCTCCCAATAATGATAGGTACATTGACATCCTCCTCATAATCAAGAACAATAAAATCAACGAGAAATATGAACTTATCAACTCTTACCAAGACATCGTCGGTTTTTTCTTCCGGATAAATGATGGAACAGTCAGCAAGTTGCAAAGAGACCGTAGTAGGTCGTGCTTCTCCGATTCCAAGCTTTTGAAAGATAGATTTAGGCATAAGATTAATACTGGCACCCAAATCACAAAGAGCTCTTCCAAAGTATTTATCACCAATAGTACACGTGATAGTGAAACTCCCGGGATCCTTGAGATTTGGGGGTAATTTATTTTGTAAAATAGCACTACATTCCTTGGTTAGTGCAACCGTCTCAAATTCCCCAAATCTTTTTTTCTTTGAAAGCACGTCTTTCATAAACTTGACGTACTTAGGCATTTGCTCGAATGCCTCCACTAGAGGGATGTTTATGTGCAATTGCTTCAAGATATTTAGAAACTTTTCAAATTGCTTTTCGTCCTTTTTCTTTTGAAATCTTTGAGGGAACAGAGGAGTTGGTTTGCTTGCCGGAATTGGTGTCGAAATGATTGATTCTTTAGGCACCTCCTTTTTCGACCCCACTTCTTCAAACAGAGACTCTTGACTTCCAATTTGAGTCTTTACGATTTCCATTGGATTTTCATTAGGCATAGCCGGACCTTCATATTTCTTTCCATTCCTCAAAGAAATAGCCTTGCAATGTTCATTCGAGCTGCCTTGATTAGGTGACTCGGTTGTACTTGGCAAAGCTCCTTGAGGTCTTACATCATGGCTTGGCCTTGAGAAATCTTCAAATTCATGAAAAATGGGGCAAGTCTCGGACGTCCATGAATGATTGTTATAAGCCATGGTGTCAAGAATTTCCCACGATTCATCGTAAGACTTGGAAAGCATAGTACCACCCACAGTGGTGTCAACTAGAGCTCTAGTAGGTCCATGCAAACCATTGTAGAACGATTGCATTAGAATATACTCGGCTATGCCGTTGAATCTCACCCAAGCTTCATATGAAGATTCTTGATCTAGTTTCCGGAAGACTAGAATATCATTCCTCAATTTAGTAGTCTCAGGGGAGGGAAAAACTTCCTCAAGAACTTCCCCGTTAGATCTTCTCAAGTAGTTATTGATTGGGGTTGTAGAGAATCCAACTAATATTTTTCGAGGACTCTCAATGAGAATGGAAATAGCATCATTTGTTACACCCGCAATGATGAATGAATCACTAATCATCATAAACTTCCTCAAGTGAGCATGAAGATCTTCACTAGAGCGACCTCCAAATTGACCCGCGGCATTTAGCTTGTTCAACATAACCGACTTAAGCTCAAAGTTAAGTGCTGTAATTGTATGTCTGACAATGCAAGAACCGAGCTTATCCAACTTTGGTGTACCATACTCATTAATAGGCCGATTCCTATTATTTGGTTCTTCGGGAGCTGTTGGGATTCGGTAAGATAAACAGCCCTAGGCACATCGGAATTTAAAATTTTATAGGACCTCTTACGGAATCTTGTCAGGATACTACCCTAGGTGTATATATATGCATATTAAAACGACAAGAATAATTAGATCCAAATTATACCTGTCTCCATGCAAATCCAAGTAGCTACGCAAAGTTGCGTTTTCTCCCTCGGTAGGATCGATCCAAAGTCCTGAAGTAGCGCCCCAAGTGTTGCGCCTCTACGAGTTGATACACCACAATATCACGAAAATCAATATATCCTAATCGACTAGAACATAGGGTATATTAATATCTAGGATTTAAGAACGACTTTGGAACAATAATCAAAGACGAAAAATTCTTCCAAACACAGGAAGGGTTCGGCCGATTTGGTTGTGGGAGAGGGAGAGAATTTTTGCTCTTGCTCAATTTTTCTTAGAGTTGTGTGTGAAAAATAACTATAAATTACCTACTTATAGTTATCTCCCTAACCTCGTCCTATTAGGACTAGGACTTTATTCTCCTACATGGGCCATGGCCCTCTTTAATTAGAAGATCAAGTCTTCCAATTAATTCATGACCCAGTTAATTAATTTGACCAGACTTTATTTAATCTCCCAATTAAATAGCCCAATTAATTAACTAGTCTCCCAATTAATTAAACCAGACTCTAAGTCTATTTAATTAAATCCTTTCTATAATTAATTAAATCCAACTTAATTAATTAATTCACAAATTAAATTCCAATTTAATTTATGATCCTGATCCAATTCCAATTGGATCCTATTTTGTTCCAATTGGGTCGACCCACCCATTATAATCGACCCAGTCGATTATATACCCAGTCGACTCGGTCGTTCTCATTCCCTCGCTTTCGCTTAATGTGTATTGTGTATGCCCCCGTAGGTTCACCACATAATTGGCCGTGGGTTATAATTAAATATTATTAAATTATTCGTGTAACATATACTCTAAATCAATCGAACACTCTGTCGATTGATCATTCCAAAATTAGCACCCCTGCCAATTTAGGAATTCTCCCACACTCCACGGTCGATGTCCATCCACAAGCCCATGGAGCCCAATCACTGGTGAATTTATTCAGTGAACCTTTTAACTCATTTACAATTTCCATATACGACATAATCTCTCCATCGATCAATCTCCCAGTCGAGACTTAAGGATATGGTCTTTCATGAGATTCCCTTTTTCATTTTGTCTTGACCTTATGTATTCTGGTCTCGAAATAAATTCTCTTTGACTTAATCTTTATGAGCTACTTACATAAAGTCGTCAGATTTCTTGGCCAAGGATTTTATCAGAATTAATTTCTCACAGAAATTCATAGGAGAATTTCCCAACCTATCAAGTCGGGCTAATGGATCCTTTGTTGATGATATGAATCTGCATACGAGTTTCTCCATACCCAACTTGAGTTCACAAAGACTTTATGGTGATCTCCAGTCAATCGGAACTCACATCAAAGCATGAACGTTCTCGCACCAGATAAACCCTATCACTTCAAGTAGTTAGGGATCGTTCCTCGTATACTATTGCAAATTGGAATAACTTCAACCCCGATAAGCGACTACCGCTTCCATGGTGAGTTATTTCCTAATTGGGGTATTCAGTGCGCTTGCCATCCCAGCAAACCACCCACTTATGTGTATCGACTATCCCAGTCATGCTCGTGGACCCCAGCGTTTTAAAGTTCATTGGAGTATACACAACAGTGAGAGTCTAACCGAATCCAACAATGTCCTATCTCGATTGAATTCTACGACTCTTGAATATGTTCTATATGACTGTCTTGGAGATCAGTCCACGGGTTGTCCCATAGCCCTGTGATCTAAGGACTTCTATCCTTATGCGTAGATAGTTATTACATAAGATAAAGATGACAATTTAATAAAGTGCATTTATTAATCGAAATTGAATAGTTCCTTATTTATTACAATAAATGCTCGCCATACAACTGGCTTGCAGGACACTATTTCTATCAATCTTCCACTTGTCCTAATGCCAGTCTTTTATGTTCTTGAGTCCCATCTTATGCATATGTTTTTCAAATGCCTTTTGAGGCAGAGGCTTTGTTAGCGGGTCCGCAGTATTATCTTCCGAGTCGACACGTTCCATCTTAATGTCTCCTCTACCAATGATATCTCTTATCACGTGGTATCGTCTTGTACGTGCATGGATTTCTGATGAGATCTCGGCTCCTTTTCTTGCGTTATTGCCCCATTATTATCACAGAAGATAGTAATGGGCTCAGCGATGCTAGGTATCACATCCAATTCCTGGATGAAGTTCCTCATCCAAACACCTTCCTTTGCTGCATCACACGCGGCAATGTATTCTGCTTCGGTGGTTGAATCTGTGGTAGTGTCTTGCTTGGAGCTCTTCCAGCTAACCGCACCATCATTGAGGTAGAACACGTATCCAGATGTCGAATTGAAGTCGTCTACATCACATTGGAAGCTCGAGTCTGTATAGCCTTCCAATTTCAATTCTCCACCACCGTATACCAAGAACAATTCTTTAGTCCTTCTTAGGTACTTCAGAATTGCCTTTACGGCTATCCAGTGCTGCTCACCAGGATCTGACTGGTAGCGACTTGTAACGCTTAAAGCGTACGCTATGTCTGATCTAGTACATAATATACCATACATTATGCTTCCTATTACGGATTAATATGGTACTCGAGACATATTGCTTCTTTCTTCAGGCGTCTTGGGGGCCATAGACTTAGAGAGTGCAATTTTATGTCTTATCGGGAGCAATCCTCTCTTGGATTCTTCCATGCTAAATCTCTTCAAGATTTTATCTATGTACTGGGATTGGGAGAGCACCAGCAGCCCTTTTGATCTATCTCGGTAGATCCTTATACCTAGTACAAAGGATGCTTCTCCCAAATCCTTCATTGAAAATTGTGTAGATAACCATGCTATAGTTTCGGACAACACTTTCACATTGTTTCCAACGAGAAGAATGTCGTCAACATAAAGCACCAAAAATTCAATTGTACTCCCACTGATCTTCTTGTACACACAAGGTTCAAACACATTTTTGATGAATCCAAAAGTTTGGATTGTTTCATCGAAACGGATGTTCCAACTTCGGGAAGCTTGCTTCAGTCCATAAATGGCCCTCTGGAGTTTGCACACCTTGTGTTCATCTCATTTGGATGCATATCCCTTTGGTTGCTCCATATAGATCTCCTTGTCAATGTCCCCATTGAAAAAGGCAGTATTTACATCCATCTGCCATATCTCGTAGTTATACCACGCATCTATGGCCAGCAAGATTCGAATGGATTTAGGCATTGCGATGGGTGAGAAGGTCTCCTCAAAATCTATATATGGCCTTTGAGTGTATCATTTTCCCACTAGTCGCGCCTTGTAGGTTATTACCTCTCCGTTCACTCCAAGCTTTCACTTATAGATTCACTTGCAACCCATGGGAGTCACTCCCACTGGTGGATCTACCAAGGCCCAGACCTTGTTTGAAAGCAAAGAGTCCAATTCGGATTTCATGGCTTCGCGCCACCTTTCCGAATCTATGTCTAGCATAGCCTCTTCGTAAGTCCTTGGGTCGGTTAGAGACTGTCCAGTCTCATGCACCAGACCGTAGTACCTCTCGGGTTCTCTACGTTGTCTTTCTGACCTACGAAGTATCGGTGTACTTTCTGGTGCACTTTCATGCTCATGTTCTCCCACTGCCTGTGGCGATGGGTCAGCTTGATCAACCTCTTCGGCCTTTTAAGCTTCACTGACCTCATCCAGTTCTACGTTATTTTCCTTCTTGTCCACCAAGAAATCCTTCTCCAAGAAGTGTGCGTTCCTTGAGACAAACGTAGTTTGTCTTGTAGGATCGTAGAACTCGTATCCTATTGAGTTTTCCGGATACCCCACGAATTTGCACAAAGGGGATTTAGTTTCCAATTTATCTCCCACTAGCTTTTTAACATAAGCGGGAGATCCCCATATGCGCATGAATGCGTATGAGGGTCCCTTGCCAAGCCATAATTCGTATGTTGTCTTTTCTAAGGATTTAGAAGGTACCATGTTTAGTATCTTCGTTCCCGTGAGGAGGGCATGTCCCCAAAATGAAAGAGGAAGGTCAGTGGCACTCATCATGGATCGAACCATGTCCATCAAGGTTCGATTCCTTCTCTCTGCTACTCTATTTAATTGGGGTGTTGCAGGAGGAGTCCACTGCGATAGTGTTCCATGCTCTACAAGATAATTTAGAAATTCGTTATTAAGAAATTCTCCACCTCGGTCAGAAAGAAGAGCCTTTATCATATGACCAAGTTGATTCTCTACTTCCATCTTGAATTCTTTGAATCGCTCAAAGGCTTCAGACTTGTGTTTCAACAAGTACACATATCCATAACGACTATAGTCGTCAGTGAAAGTGATGAAGTAGTCATAGCCACCTCGGGCGCTTTTTCTTAGTGGTCCACATACGTCAGTATGTATTAAGTCCAATGTTTGCTTGGCTCGCTCAGGGTTTCCATTAAATGGCAACTTAGCCATTTTTCCCTTTAGACATGGTTCACATGTTGGCATTTCATCAATGCGATTGATTTCAATCGCGCCAGAAGATGCTATCTTTTGAATCCTTGACTTATATATATGTCCAAGTCGAGCGTGCCATAATTTGGTAGATATTTCAATATCTTGTTTCCTTTTATTTTATTGTACGTGCATAACTAACTTAGGTGGTTCAACGGTATATAGTCCATCTTTTAATGTACCAGTGAAAAACAAATTATCATTCATGAATAACGAAAACGAACCTTTATTAATTGAAAAATTAAAACCTTCATTATCCAAAATAGGAATAGACATAATGTTTTTCACCAAACCAGGTACATAATGAACGTTCCTAAGGACTAATTTATTACCACCTAAATCTAACTCCACTTCGCCAATGGCCTCGGCAGCAGCTCTAGCTCCATTGCCAAATCTCAGGATCCAATCCCCTGGCCTAAGTGGCCTTGTTGCTCCCATCACCTGTAAATCATTACAAAGATGAGAACCACAAGCAGTGTCTAGCACCCATGATGCACAGTTAATTGATAAACTAACTTCAACAATGAATATACCTTTCGAGCTCTCCAAGAACTCTTTGCAGTTCCTCTTCCAGTTTCCAGGTTTCTTGCAATAGAAACATTTTTGTTCACCAGACGAAGCTTTACGCTTCTTTCCCTTTCCTATGGGCCCAGATGGTCCTTTGCCTTTGCTTGAAGAAGAATTTCCTTTCCCTTTCCCTTTCTTTGTCCTTTTGGACTTGGATTGGGTCGAGGTAGCAACCATCACTGGCTTCTCTCTTTTCATGGAAGCCTCTGCAGTGGCGAGCATATTAGCCAACTCGTGAAGTTCAACATCCATCTTGTGCATGTTTTAGTTCACTACGAATTGCTCGAATGATCTTGGCAACGATTGGAGGATTATATCCTGGTAGTAGGTTTTGTCCATCTTTACGTCAAGATGGCCAAGCTTTTCAATAAGCCCAATCATCTTGATGCAGTGAGATCGAACATCAACACCTTCAGCCATCCTCTTTTGTTGCAAAGTCTTAGCAGTTTCATACCGCTCATATCTACTTTGCACCCCAAATAGACCATTCAGGTGCGTGTAGATTTCAAAAGAAGACTTCATATGCTCGTGCTGCTTTTGAAGCTCATTCGACATGGATGCCAACATGAGGCAATGTGACTGTAAGTCATCGTCAAGCCACATATTCACGGCTTCTTTCTCAGTATCATCGGCATCCTTAGCAAGTTCGGGAGGGGGCCCATCAAGGACAAAACCTCGCTTTTCTGAAGCGAGAATGATCTTAAGGTTCCTGACCCAGTCATGGAAGTTGGGTCCAGTTAATTTGTTTTGTTTAAGTATGATGGAAATCGGATTCTTAGAAATTATATCTACAAAATGACGAGAGAAGAAATAAATACGCGAAAGATTAATTCAAAATGCACAATTTACAAACAAGGTTTTTATTTGTAAATTACTCCCATTATTTTAATCAAAATCTTATGCCTCCACATAAGTTTCGGGAATTTAAAATATCCTAGCGGGCTTAAGGCCCAAATGCAATCTCCTAGTACCCACGACTCGTTGGCCATACTATTTGATTCACTTGGTGGTCGACTACGTCGTCGGTTAACCATCGCACCTAACCCTTAAGTTCATTCAGCCTCGTGTTACGATATGGAGCCATGACTCGTGAGACATCCATACTTACTAGCGTTAAATCATGTCCAATACTCGTGGAGAGAAATAGTTCAATCCTAGATGCCCTACGACTCGTGAGACAGCGCCTAAAACCTTGCTATCCCCTCCCTCGGCACTAACTCGTGCATCGAGGCAATAGACATATCATCTTCCTATAGCTCGACCCACAACTCGTGAGACATCGAGATATATTCGTACAATATGCCTAAGACCTAGTAATTGGATAGGCTCGGACCATAAAGACTATTCATATGCGCCCTTAAGTTCGATTTAATATTCTAATTGAATTTTAAGTTCAATTGGAGGTTTTAAGTTTTTTTTGCGCGAGGTCTCATCAAATTATGTTTTATCTTGTTTACGTGATCTATTCTAAGCATGAAAGACATACATCAAAGAATATAAGTAAACATACATCACCTAGCAGGATATGATTGATCGATTGCCCATCCTATGCGATTCATCACGAGCCAAGTGATGAATCAATTGGTCAGTCTAGGGTGGAAATTAAATGTCCTAACTATCACAATTTTCAAACCCATACATCATGGGCCTTCTTGTAATATCCAGCTTGATTGGGCCTCCATGTAATGAATTGGGCCTCCATGTCCTCCAAGGTAATGGGCCTCCATGTGGATCTCTAAGTCTTCATGAGGTCTTCTCGGCTCCAAGCCTAATCTAAGCCTAGCTTACAAATTTAAAATGGTCCTATTCTATTACATTCGTTTGCGCAAGCAAGGGCACCAATCAGGCCCATTTAATTACAACCCATAAAATAAATAAACCAAAAACAACACAGGGCTTAAGGGCAAAATCGACCAATACACATATTCACTCAAGAACATGCATAAATTCACATAAGGGCATAAATGTAAATTTAGCGGCTCCTTTAATTTTAATTCATAAAAATTATCTAAGTTAATTAATTTTGAATTAACAATTAACCTCTAAGATTAATTAACTCTAACTTGAGTTCTAAGTAATCTATAAAACTTATCTTGATTATAATTGGTTAATTAAGTTAGACTAAATCTCTAAGATTCCTACCTTATCCAAAACTCTAAGTTTCCCAAATATTCCTAAATCTCCAAGATTCTCAAGATAATCCTATTTTGACTAGATTAGTTTAATTAAGGTAGTGTTCAAATCTGACAAGATAACTACCTTATCCAAAAACTCTAAGTTTCCTAATCTCCCAAAATTCTAAATTTTCAGAATTTTTCAAGTAGGCAGAATTAGAGTCCAGCCAAAAATCAACCAGTCGAATCCAATCGATGACTGCCACGTGGACAGCGTACGCGCGGCCATGAAGTCCGCGCGTGCGCTGCCCGCGGCAGTCGCCACTGCGCGTGGCTACGTGCGGCAGCAGGCCGCCGCGCAAAACAGCAAACGGATAGCAGCCCGTAGGCTGCTGCAGCGTGCCGCGTGCGCGGCCAGCATGCTGTTCGCACGCTGCCGTGGGCAGCGGCTTGCAGTGGCCGCCCAGCCGTGTGCCACAGCAGGTTGGGTCTAAAATAATTTTTTTGTTTCGATTACTTTTGATTTAATTAAATTCAGATTCAATTAAATCCTAAATCAAAAAATAAAATTAACACGATAAAATTTTTGAATCTAAAATTATCCATTAACTTCACGTTAAACTAAAATGTCCTCAAACATACAAAGTTAAAGAACTAGCTACATAAATCAAACATATGATTTAATTCACAAAATTTGCAAATTCATATATATATAATACCTAGAGTTGGCTCTGATACCACTGTTGGGATTCGGTAAGATAAACAGCCTTAGGCACAGCGGAATTTAAAATTTTATAGGACCTCTTACGGAATCTTGCAAGGATACTACCCTAGGTGTATATATATGAATATTAAAACGACAAGAATAATTAGATCCAAATTATACCTGTCTACTTTCCAATCCAAGTAGCTAGGCAAAGTTGGGTTTTCTCCCTCGGTGGGATCGATCCAAAATCCTGCAGTAGCGCCCCACGTGTTGCGCCCCTACGATTTGATACACCACAATATCACGAAAATCAATATATCCTAATCGACTAGAACATAGGGTATATTAATATCTAGGATTTAAGAACAACTTTGGAACAATAATCGAAGATGAAAAATTCTTCCAAACACAGGAAGGGTTCGGCCGATTTGGTTGTGGGAGAGGGAGAGAATTTTTGCTCTTGCTCAATTTTTCTTAGAGTTGTGTGTGAAAAATAACTACAAGTTACCTACTTATAGTTATCTCCCTAACCTAGTTCTATTAGGACTAGGACTTTATTCTCCTACATGGGCCATGGCCCTCTCTAATTAGAAGACCAAGTCTTTCAATTAATTCATGGCCCAGTTAATTAATTTTACCAGGCTTTATTTAATCTCCCAATTAAATAGCCCAATTAGGCTTTGTTCGGTTACTCTAATTAGGATTTGGCCCAATTGTCAATTTGGGCCAATAAGTTAATCAGTCCAAACATAATAATTGGGAGTTGGACTTTAATTGTGGGTTGAACCCAATATTTTAATATCCGGTTCGGTATACCCAATTAGATCCGATTAAGTCTAAATGACATTTATTCCCTTATTAGAATCAGATCCAGCCGTTGATAATTGGGAGTCAACTCATACCGTCCGATTTAGAGATAAACCAGGCCTAGGATAATGTCTACATTCCTAATTCAAATCGGCTAGGTTTTTTCTCTCTCTACTCCCCCGTTCTCTCTCAATTCTCGTTCTCTCTTAATTCAAATCTCCAAAATCAAGCCGTGAAACTTCAAATTCTCGCCATTGTTCCTCGTCGAAACTGGAAGACTTCTTACCCAGGGATTCCGACCACTGAAATCGCGACATAGGCATAAATTTTGCAAAAAAAATTCGGTTTTTTCTAAACTAGGGTTTTCTAAAATAGTTTTTTGGTTCTTTTGGTTTCAGAATGGATTCGAGCTCCACAAGTACTGGCCGTAGCAACCATTCCGTAGGTGGCGTCGAAGTCCCTGGCCGGATTTGCCCCTGTGGCTCAACGGTTCGAATGTATACTTCTAATACAAAGCAAAATCCTGGGAGGCATTTTCTACGTTGTGGAGTGTTTTCGGTGATTTCTAACCCTACTGTGAATTGGTTATTTGTTTGATGGTTTAATTATGTGTATTATGTGAGTTTTTATTTGTTTGGTAGTTTAATTAGGTGTATTATGTGATTTTACCCCAAAACCCCAATTGCTATATGTGTCTTTTGAGAAATAAGAAGTCTTTGGGTGAATTGTGTTTGTTTAGTGAGTTCACTGGACAAAAAATTACTACTATGCAATCTGTCTTTGGGTGAAATTGTGTTTGTTTATATTGATTTCACTGGACAAAAAATTACTCACTATTCAATTCTGTCTTTGGGTGAAATTGTGTTTGTTTTTTGCTTGTCTGTCTTTACAAGAAATCATCTTTATAATAACCAATGTGTTTCTTGTTGAGACATGTCAATCTATAGCATGCTTTTTTTGCTTTTGTATATTATGTGGCATGAAGATGAATGCTATGCTAGCTATGACCTATTTTGATTTTGTATGAATATGTGGGTTGAGCTACTCAAAATTGCAGTGTTTTGGGGTTATATTAGGTTGAATATTTGATTTTATGATATAGTTTGGTTTATAATTTAACTTTTATATATGCTTGTGTTTGATCATATATTCCAGGGCAATATGTGTGATTTTTTTGAGTGGGTTGACCCATATGGTTGTGAAAGGGCTTCTACAATAATCCCTGGGTTGTTGGTACGCTTGAATCATGTTGAAGAACGTAATACGGAGCTTGAAACTCGTAATAGGGAGCTTCATGAAGAAAATTTACGTTTGCGTGAATCTCTTCTTATTTTACAAGCATCAAACAACTCATTGCTTTACAAGTTCAAACTTGTAAAGATCTTTGCAGTTTGTTTGGTGCTCTTCATTTTGTTTATGTTTTAATTGGCTTGATGTGTTCATGTTATGTATTTGGATATTAGCATGCTTTTTTTGATTTTGTATATTATGTGGCATGAAGAACAAGCTGGTGTGCTTTGGATTGTCCATTATCTTGAAACATAGTAAATTCATCTCTTCCTCGCTCAACCCCGGCACGCCTTCTAAGGCAGAAATTACTTTTGCAGCTCTCTCGTCATCTTGATCTTCCTCCTTGGAAGATTTTCCCGCACAGCTCCCAAACGCAGATTTGGCTTCTTCAAGGAAAGCCGTAAGAAACGGCACATAAGGAGGAGGGGTGGTTGTGTCCGGAGTCTTCCTCTTCCTATCCCTTTTTATCTTCAGTTTTTGTTTTTTTTCCGATAAGACCCTCTTCGACCCACCTACCCCAAATTGGTTAACATGTGGCTTCGAACCACCCACCACACCATCGGATGCATCCGTGGTCAAGTCAACACACGGGCTACTAATATCATACTCCGGAGTGTAATAATCATGTACTACATCCTTTTCGTTCCCCATAACCCCAACCGATGGGTTATCATTCAACAAAATATCCTCTACGACATCAACAAACCCGGCAGCATCATCCCCGTTAGCACGATCCTTCCCAAATAATTCACACCAATCGTCGTAGTACCTCCACGACTTTGTCCTCATGTTACCAACCTCCTTATTGGCCAACACCGAAAAAAAAAACATAGAAAAATTTCCAAACGTCAATTAAGTCATTATATAAGAGATATTCATAAAGGTATACAAAATTAGCAATATACCTTCACGTATTCATTCCATACGTCATCGTTCACCTCGAGGACTTTTGCACTATCATTCCAACCAAATCCACTAGTTCCTAGCATTGCTACTAACAAGTAATAGTTTTTTTCCATACGGTGAGTTTGGAGTTGATATGTCTTACTCCGATTTTGCAATTAGGTAGCCTAGCATTCATTGCTTTTTCTAATGCTTGTAAATACCCAGCCCTGAACCCATTGTCAGCCTTCCAACCATTGGCCACCAATTCATGCAAACAAGAAATCAAAGTTTGCTCCTCCAAACTGTTCAATATCCTACGATGTCCCTGCGGTTTTTTGGGTACTCGGGATGTACCTCCATACTTTGGGATTTGCTCAGCTTCCCTATTCTATATTCACATAAAAAATGAAACGATATTAGCATAGTCAAAGTTCAAAAAATATCCAAAAAGCAAGAAATGATATACTAATAAACACACATTTGCACAAGTTTATTTCTTAACCACATTCGAAATTGTAGGCAAATATCCAAATAGCAACTAATATTCGTACAAACCAAATAAACACATGGAAAATATCCAAAGAAAAAATATCAACTCAAGTACATCATAAAATACAAGCATCGATACATTAAATTACATTCCAAACAATCCTAAATACACTCGTTTTATTTCAATTGCTCGTTATGGCATCGACAACCACCCATTATACATGTGCCGAGCCATGCCATCGCGATAGGCAGTCCAGCTTGTGACGGCTCAACCAAATCGATATAATCACCACCATCCCCACCCCCGTTTCCATCACTTTCATCACTATCATCACTTTCCTCGTCACTAGAACAATCCGAATCCGACATGTCACTGGGCATAGTCATAAGTTGAAAATTATGAATTAAAATACAAGCCATAATAATTCGGTTTTGAATATTGACGGGGTAAAATGCATTGCTCCGTAAAATTGACCACCGCTTCTTAACTTGCCCAAAACAGCGTTCAATAACATTCCTCGCCATTGAATGTTTCATGTTGAAATACTCTTTATGGTTTTGAGTAGCATCCCGGCCTACACCCCATTCTTTTAAATGATATCGTACTCCTCGGTACGGAGTAAGGAAGCCTTCACCGTTAGTGTAGCCGTTATCACAAAGGTAGTAGGTACCTAACACATAAGAAAAACGTCAATGACCACAATATTTACACTTCAAAAGACCATAAGTTTACGCAATGAATTATCTCACCTATAGGAACTCGGAGCCCATTTCTCCGATGAATTGCATCTCTAAGAACCCTCCCATCAGCGGCCGAACCCTCCCACCCAGATAGAGCATAAGTAAATCTACCATTTACATCACCCGCAACTAGTACATTAGTCGCAATTTCACCCTTTCTTGATCTATATCGCTGTTTATCGACCAAAGAAACTTGAATTTTTACATAACACCCATCAAGAGCACCAATGCAACCCTTCATCCAATACCAATACAAAATAATAAGAAAAATATATCCATAAACAAATAAACATAAAGTGTTTTAAAATATGTAATAAATTTATATACCAGAAAGCATCTCCATCGTTCACTCTCCTCATCTTGCGGTATAGGTTCAGGTTGGGACAGTAGAATTTCATGAAGTTTGAGTACACAATTCAGGATACGATGGAAACACTTGCTCACTGTATCCCCTGACCGACGATAGTCAAAACCGACAATGCGGTTTTTCTTATGATGGGCGAGTACCGATAAGAATATTGCGACTTGTTCATTGTAAGTTACATGCCTAGTGTCCTTAAGACCTCCGACATTGTGTAGCAAGTTACAAAACTTACTAAACGAACCCATAGTGAACCTTAAATTAGCCTTGCATTTGACATCACTCTTCATTGTTACCCGACGTAAATATTTAGATTGTTTAGGTTTCCTACGAATCAAGCTATATCTCTTCTTCTTTAAAGTCGAAATATGTGTTTCGTGTGCAATAATGCATATACATATAAGAAACACAAATCTCCAAAAAAAATGATAGAACATATTTAGCAAAAGTTCATTCCTCCGGGAATCCATTCGCTTTGTCTGTATCACATAAAAGGCAAGTTACATAAAAACAATACAAGAGCTAAACTCACAACATGAAAGCTTACCACATTTATTAAAACACCCCTGTCTAGATAAGAAATTGAGAATTAAGGTTCGGTCTTGCTAATATTAATAATGAATCCGAACCCACTGCCAAAATTTTAAAACATATGCTAACAACATACAAACAAACTAATTTAGCTTTCAATGAGATTAGCCAACATACAAACAATAAATTTTGGAATCGGTTCAAGGGTAACAACAAAATGCCGTAAACAATCAAAAAGATAATTAAATACAAAATTTCCACAACATATAAACAATGCCCTATCCCTATCTCCTACTTTAATGTCACGGTTATAGACTTGAACACAAGACTAAACACATTTTGTAAATGCAACCTTCCCCAAAAATCACACACACCAACATAAAGCCACAAGAATTAATGATTGATCAATACTTCATTAATTACTCATTAGATTCCAATTTTTCATAAGTTATCTCCTCTACCCTCAGATCCATTTACTTCTCTACACAAAACCCATCTTTCTAAATTTTCCTGCAGCTCATGTTCAATGCACATGTGCCAAATATAAATTTGAACAGAACCCTTTTAATTTCTTCAAAATTATTGCACTTAATCCTCTTCAGACTATTAATAATGAATCCGAAAACAACAATCAATAATGAATCCGAAAACAACAGCTCATGTTCAATAATCAAAAAAATAATTAAATCCAAAAATGCCGTAAATAATCAAAAAAAAAATGCCGTAAATAATCAAAAAAATAATTAAATTCAAAATTTCCACAACATATAAACACTACAAAAGAAGAAATTTATATTTGCCTTCCTCACCGGAGTAAAGGGACGACTCTCGTGGTTGGTAGATGACAATGGCTTCAACTTCAATAGCCTGAAATTGGAGAAATTTGGGGTCACAAATGAGATAATAAGCTTATTTATGAAGATGGTAGCTTAGGTTTTCACTAAAATTGGAAAAAAAAAATTGACCAAAATTTTCTTACCTGGGTCGCGCGGGAGAAAGCATGAAGAAGAAGAAGTGAGATTGATATTATATCTCTCAATAATTTGATGGCAAATTCCGTAATTACCATGCAAGTACAAGGTGAGGTTGAAATGTTTTTTTCCAATTGGGGCCGGATTATTCAATTTCTGGGTTGGGGCTGCAATTATAATCGGGTTGATTGAGTGGGCTGGCCCACAATTTCCGCGATTGGCATGGGCTGTCCGGGAATTAATCATGTAAATCGAACACTGAATTGGCCCAATCTTGAGAGGCCCGATTAACACAATTGAGGCCTAATCAGGCCTAATCAGAGTAACCGAACAAAGCCTAAGAGCTCTAGCTTGTTCAAGAGACTTGTTGTTACCAACGTTTATAGCAAGATTACATAGTAATATAAGCTCATGCAAACGCAACTGAACTCTATCATCGCTTCTAAGCAAATTCATAAGCTTCGGCACCCCATTAAACTCGATTATCTCTTTAGAATGTTCCTTTCTATTAAAATTATCCTCACACACAAACTTCCCTAGAGCTTTAGCCGCTTCTGCAGCAACATCGGCGCTACGATGAGCAAGCTGAGCAACCAAAGGCTCAATTACTGCACGAAACGTAGTTGCCAAACACCCAATAGCTTTAATAGCGGGAGTCACTACAAGCACACTTGTATCCTCGTTTATCACCCTCAAAAGTTGATCGAACACAGCCTTGGCAGCTGGTGAAGTTGGCTTAAAGGCCGCTCGTTTAAGATCAGCATTAGACTCGGCAACTGCTGCCAACTCCATCACCACCATCAAACAATTAATCTGCAAATCTCCTCTCTCTTTCTCGATTATCTTAGCCAAAACAAGCAAAGCTTTAGTCTCTGTAATCTTCCTACTATTTAACAAACTCCTCCTAGCCAATTTCCATAAGGCAGTCGCCAGTGCCGGTCCAACCCATAGGCAACTCGGGTTTTTGTCTAGGGCCCCTTCCCCCAGCCTGCTATATTAATTGTTAATGGTCCAACTTGTTGTTGGTTTTTATTTCTATAAATTGAGCCCAATCGCCCAACTAATTTCTAAGCCCTTATCCAACATAATAAAAAAATAAAAAAAAAAAGAAGAAATTAGAATATAGCATCTAGAGCAGAGCCGTTTCTTTTCAATTAATACTTACTGCCCAAAAGAAAAAATTACCAATTTATTAATTCTATAAATATATATATATGCTTCTTAGATTCGTGATCTTCTTCAACACTATTTCTCTAATATTCTTCTCATCTTCTTCCTCTCTTTCTTATTATTTTGGTTTTGTGTCCTAAAATTGAAATAGTAATTCTTTTTAAAACTAAAATCAGTTTTGAACACCTTTAATTGGAAATTGCTGAATTGGGATAGTTTTTTTCTACAAAGGTATTTAAAAGCATATAATAGTGGGTTTATACTACTTTTGTCTATTTCAAATTTACATTTAGATTTTCTTTATGTTGCTTACTTAGTTTTTCCTTACTGAATCGATGAGAAAAATTTATTATGACACAAAAAATATTAAGTGACTTGACTATTTTGTCTATAGAAGAAGATATGATAGAAGAATTAGAATATGAAGATTTAATAAACACTTTTGCGTCTAAAAGAACAAGAAAAAAATTACATAAGGGCCCCGATTTTTTATTTCGCCTAGGGCCCCCAAAACCCTTGGGCCGGCCCTGGCAGTCGCACAACTCACTTTAAGGCTCGATTTCACCTCCGGTGACTCCGCTTCCCTCTCCTTGTCCTTCTTATTACTATGATAATTCTTACTCCATTCAGAACTTTTTTTCATCATTTCCTTATTAATCTGAACAAGCGAGTGCAAGTCATTGACAGTCCTCTGCGAACTCACTTCCTTAAACTCCTCCAAATTCATATCCATACCCAAAAGGCTCACAAGCGGCCTGATCACGTTTTCCCTCCCAAACTCCTCCTGCACATTCAAGTCCGCCTCTGACATTTTTGGGACTAAATTTGTCAACGTGACCTGAACCCTCATAGGCGCTTCCCCAAGCCCGGAACATAGTTTAATCACCGGAACCCCGCCCGAACTAACGATGCTGCTCACATGATCTTGAATATCCGTTAAATTACAAAAAGCACTTGCAGCAGCGTTTAATGCATCAGTATTACTACTTTCTTTCAACAATTTTAAAAGGGGAGGTATTCCATCTTCCTCCACTATAATCTTCTTAAAGCTATCGTCTTCCCGGGCCCAAATGGCAAGCTGATGAGCACCTTCGGCCCGGTCCATTTGCACAGCAGCTATGCAAGACCAGACCCAAGCTAACATAGGATCATTGGAGGCAGAGACAGATTTATAGTCCCATTATCATACTCTTGACTGAAAATAGAAAGAACCCATTTAATATTAGCTAATGAAGAGTCAAGTAAAGCTGCACCTTTTTGAAATCTTCGGCTGTGCTGATGGAAAGGACGTGGCGGAGGACGTTGGTTTTCTTGTATCGGCATTTTCGGGTCAGGGTTAGGGCCCGGTTGAGGGTTTTGGTGAGGTCGAATGTTATGAGGCGAATGGGGCGGTCGTAGATGGCGACGATGGAGTGGAGGAGCTGAAAGAGTTGGGTTATTTGGAGGGCGAGGTCTTCATTTTCGGGTTTGAAGATTACGGATTCTTGAGTTGGGTTATTTGGAGGGCGAGGTCTTCATTTTCTTGAGTTGATTTTCATGCGCATGTCCATGATTTTTTTTTTTTTTTAATGTATATTTAGTCTACTAACTTTTGATCATTTAAGATGAAAATAATCTTCTGCCATTTGTGTTCAACTAACAAATATTTACTATGTGCTAAAGCAATTATGTATTATATTCATTAAGGTTTCCTCTTTTACTTTTTCCATTTTTTTTGGGGGTGAAACGTTATCATTATACCAGAATCAGTTAGTTACCCTAGCAAACAGTAAGGAATGACTAAGACTAACAAACAAATAAATGAAAATCAGACCAACACTAATATTTTTGATGAAATCCAAATTCAAAATATTATTTGCAACCGAAGCTTTACAACCAAAAGAAAACGTCATCGATTATTTATATCTATTAAAGTTAAAGAGTCCAAGAATGTCGAATTTGAGAAACAAGGGTCTATCTAGATGGGTTTTGGCTCGGTTTCGTGAGTCTCGATTTAAAAAAATTGATTTGGGTAGTTTCGATGAAACATTTGAGACTTCATTTGGATGAGTTTTGACTTTTGAATTTTGTGGTTTGAATAAGTTGAAACCCCACTTGGATTGGGTTTGAATGTTGGGTTTAGGAAAAAAGTAGGTGATAGGTGTCAAATCAATGTCTTTTTTAGTGAGATATGGGGAAAAAATAGGTTCTTATGTGTCAAATTAATGTTTTATAGGTTTGAAAAGTTCGAGTGTGAGTTTTTGAATAGGTTTTTTATTGTTTTATGGGTTTGGCGAAAACTCACTTGAAATGGTTTTGGCTCGATCTCGCGAGACCTGCGAAATCGGGCCAAAACCCATCCACACACACCCCAAAATACTACCCGATCTCATCACTGACCTAAAGTCAAAAAACTAAATACTTAATTTGATTAATCTATTTAATGAAGTATTTAGAAACCAGCATAATTACACAACTTAGGTCTGTCAATGGGGCGAATATCAATATGGATTTGATCCGAAATTGGTTCAATTTATTAGAAAAATTCTGCAATTAGAGATTCGGTGGATCTGATCTAATTGTAAATATCCGTAATCCGAAATACATGGAGCGATTACGAATTTAGGTCGATCCGATCTGTTAAAGATTTGTATCCGAGAATAAATAAAAAGAATTATTGTTATATATACGTAATGTTTTTATAAAAGTAACATTAATAGTATTTCACTGTCAATTTAAGAAAATAGTAATTTAATACTCGTTAATAAATTTATTTAAACAAATATTTTCATCTAAAAATATAAATAATGTAAAGAAAGTTTGAACAAGTGAGTTAAAATTAAATTAAATTGTAAAGTTAATAAACTTGTTTTAAGAAACAATATTAACGAAAAATATTAAATAAAATTTTATTAGATCCAATATCCGGCCAAATCCAACCAAATTCCATTGAATTCAAACACAAGAAAAAGATTTGAATCCGATATAAATGGACCCGAATCAGAATGAACCTGATCCGACCAGAATTCGACCCATTGACAGCCCTAACACAACTCATATGGCCGGTTAGTTAGCTTCCCATTATAAAAAACTTGTCTTCAGTAATTTCATCACAAATAAATTAACCCTACATTCAAGTTTAATTAATACTACTTCATCTTCTAAAACTTAAGAGTAATTGAAAGTTCCAATGTATTGTACACATAAAGATTTAGAACCACAATGTGTGATTGTGAAGCCTAGCAAATGAAAGTCAGTAATAAAGATTTGCAGTAACAGATATTGCAAAGTTTACTAGCTGAAATACTAAGTAAGATACAAGTATACAGAAGTTACTATCAATATTATTAATATTAATAATGTTTCTACTACTACTACTACTACTACTACTACTACTACTACGTACGTACTTACTCAAGCCCCCGTTTCCGTGGCTAATCGAGATGCCCCAAACTCCACCCACTCCAACCCATTCTCCGCCTGCTCCTGCGACCCAATGCTCTAACTCTAATACGAGTATGTAAGAAATTATATGTAAGACTAAGTGCAATCATTTCCCTCCTTTACATTCTTATAGATTTTTAACTTGTTTCGAATTCGATATAGTTACTCCACATGTCACTATTCTATACGCATGAAATGAAATATAATTTCTCTATTCTCTCTCAATTCATAAGTTATACTATGTTTCTTCATTTTTTACTCTTTTGTATTCCAGGTATTTACACAATTCAAATACTGGAAATCGTCGCTTCCCTTAAGTTAAATACTCTTTTAAGATGTATTTCTGTGTAAAAATCTAAAATTAACTTTACTTTAATTAGCCCTGTTTGTTCTTCTCTTACCTGACCCCTTGAAAAAGATTACTTTGGGCAGTGAATCAATCACATGGATGTTCTGCACTATCCATCAAAAAATTGCCAATTGCATCTCTAAATTGGAAGAAGTTTCTTAGCAGATTGCAGTCTACAGTGTTCGTTCTGCAACATGAAAATTCGCTGCTTGGTACTTTCAAAGTTTTCAAGCACAAAACGTACCAAACGCTGGACCTGGACGGAGAATTTAAGTAAAGTCTGGTTAGATATCATATGTCAATGGATCTAACATTTGAAAATTCAGTGCCTAGAATCTTAAAAAAATTGCACATTTTAGCATCTCAACAACAATAAGATGTACAAACCAATCTAACAAACTTGCAAAAACTACACTCGTGCATGCTAAGACTGAAAAACACAACTCAAGATCATGGCAAACTTAGAAAGAATGCCATACATACAACCCTTTGATCATTTTGCGGCTAGAATCTTGAAAAACCGGCATATAGAAAGGAAAAGAAGAATAGAAAACTACCTCACATAGGTTGTCCACTGGAAATTCCAGGGTGACTGGGATCCAAAAGCTCGTCCACGCAAAATTGATGTAAATTATCATACATTGTTTTCCATTGCTGGATCATTTGCAGAGATCTTTGCTGTTCGCTTTTAAGCCTTTCCACATCCACTTCAGCAGCTGCAGAAGAACCTTGTTGCTGTGGAGGGAAAAATCGCCAGTAAGAAACTTCAACATATTGGCTTGCATAAGTTCTTCTTGTAATATGGACAATAATAAAAGCAAAAGCAGCAAAGAAACTAAAAGCAATTTTAGCTATTCTAGGAGAACGTACTGAGAATTAAGAAACACATCTCGACACTCAATGATCATAAAGCTGATAATTCATTCTGTAGGACACCAAATTACAGATAAAACAGGTTCCGGTGAAACTTGATTATTGGGAATGTCAGTCCAGTGTAATAATACAACTACGATTACATTATCAGATGCTGTCTGGTCTTGCAAGTGGTAAATCACTGACATGAGATTTTTCATCAACATGGTTAACATGAGCGTATGACTAACTGAGAGTTTCTTAGAAGATGGAACCAAAAAAAAAAAAAAACTTAATTTGTAGCGATACAGATAATACTAATTGAAAAAAAAATCAAAACCGAAAGTCAATATAAAAACTGCTGGAACATTCTCAGTGGGCGAGGGAGGGAAGCGTAACATTAATGCATCTTTTATGTAAAATTCAACACCTTGAATACCGCATGAGGCACACTATATACACATCTAGACACAAAGTACAAATCAAACTCTCTTGATGCCCTTTCATGTAATGAGTCTCTTAATTAACATCCTTATCTTGAAAATATAGAGAATGAAGTTGTTCTTTTATTTGTTTCTCCATTGTTGTAAAGAAACTTTTAAAAAATAATAATAATAACCTGCAATTCTTTTATTTGATTCTCCATCGTTTGAACAGTGATGTATGAAGAGTCCAAGAGTTGGTTGGAAGTGGTATGAGGACTAATGAATACTTTAACATAGGCATTCTCATCTGCTGAATTAACAAACTTTTCCAGTGGAGATGGTAATGGGGCACCATGCCTCCTTAATGGAGAAGCCAGAGTATGGTTAGATGTCCGAGGATTTGTGTTTTGTAGCTGTCTGATGACAAGGACGTTATTAATTGGACCTGCACAATGCAAAAGTGAACAACAAACTGTAAACAATATTCATGTCCCAATATGATTGTCCAAAAGGAAGAAAAATAAGATGATAAAATAGGAGAAAGAGTAACCAAAGGTTCATTATAATCGACTGAATTATTATAGATATACTGTCGTTATGTTATTCCTAGTTCTTCAACAAATCCGCTAGACAGTTATTGTAACAAGTAAGCAACTATTAGCAATAATACAAGTTGGAGCAACCATTTTTGTATCAGCTACATTACATTATTATCTACAAATGAGAATGTACAGCATCAAGCTGGAGTAAGAGAAAATACAAGTTGCACCAGGCCAAAAACATTAGAAACGAGCATAAACCGTCCGACCTGTCGTCGTCAGCACAATAAGCAATTTATTGTGATATGACCCACCATTTCTCCCAAACTCTATTTTAAATTGTGATACTTCATGTGAACTAACAAATTGAATATAAAGAAGAACAGTGCAAATATTCAATGATTAATACGGTCAACATATGGTACCTTTCGTGTGTCTAATGATACGAGTAATATTTCGAGTTCGAGTATCCCAAACCCGAATCATGCCATCTTCTGATCCAGACACTAGTAGAAATCCATCAGCACTAGAAGCCAAGCAGGTTATAGCTTTGCTGTTTCACAAACCAAAGATTCCAAATCATGAAAAGTTAGAAGTCTACGAAAAGAAGCAAGGAGATCAAGGAAATCTGCACAACTTGAACACTGAACATGTATTAACAGAAGTTTGCAGTTCCTTAGTAGAAGCTGAGTTCTAGACAAGATTTTATGTAACAAATGACAAACCATCAGACTTAAAAAAATGAAGCTTTTGTCCTACGAAACGACTATGCTACAATAAATCGGAGGTCCCTAATCTAATGTTGCATAAGTAACACCAAAACCAATACTAGTAAACCAAGTGGCATATCTTAGTAAGTGAAGTAGGCAACAAATCAACATAAACTAATTCAGGCTTTACATCAATTGAGAAAGGGCGAACTAACCTGTGCTCAGACATTGAACCAATAATATGTTTTCCATAAGAGCTGTTGGAGGCTCCTGGAGCACTTAATCCAGCTATATATATTTTACCATCTCTACCACCCGCATAAAAGACGTGCTCCCCAGGGTCGAGGGAAATGGCATCAATTATTGAAGGGAATACAATATTTTTCAATAGATTCCCTCTAGATAAGCTCCAAACCTGGGATAAGACCGGAATGACAGTAAGTCAATAACCTAAATTGAACATCAAACATTTTGCTCGTCGATAGTGTGTATGTTATAGTATAAAAGGAGATATTGCTTTCATCAGATCCAAATTAAGCAATGTGAAGTGAACGCACTGACTGGGGTCTGGGTACATGGGGTAGCTTCATTAACAGTCAACACATGAATATGATAGGGCAGCAGAAGTGAAAAGGCAAATAGCAGCCTAAAATGCCATATAATCCCCACAATCCACATACTTCTTTAAAGAAACATATTTTTCTCGTCAAGTTTTTTTGTCAAATCATAAGATTACCAAGTGATGAAATTGCTATAGCGTCAAAGAGTTAAGTTAAGCTGGAAGTATTGAAAACCTTGCATGTACGGTCCTCGGAAGCAGACACAATTATAGCATTACATCCCCCATAGCCAGTTTTAACGTCAGTCACTCTCAACGAATGCTCGTTGAAACTGTACTCATACAGATGCTTGGCTTCTCCCCTCCTTACTTCATCAAATATCCTAACGTAAAACAAAAACTTCAATTAAGACATTTAGAAACACTTGCAACATCATAATTCACATAGACGGAAGTTGCACATACAGGAAAAGTGACCAAACCCGAACACATCCATCCTCAGCCCCTGAAATCAGAAGGGACTGGTCATCATTAAATACCAGGCAAGTAATGGCCCTGTAATGTGCATGCCATTTCTTAAGCAATTTCCCAGTCGCAACCTGCATATGTTATTACAGAAGGATAAGAGAGAACCCCATTCACTAAAAGTCATTTTAAATAATTATTAAATGGCACCAATAAGAATATACCAAAAATGATTCACCTCCCAAAAGTATATATCGCCTGAGACACCTCCTCCGGCAAGATATGTTCCTTGACTATTGGACACTAGTGGCTTTATTGCTTCTGCAGGGAAGCTCTTCACTTCAGGTTGAGGCTGCAAATTACAAAAAGAAGACACTGAGTGTCGCTCATTCTTTCCTTTTAAAATACAAAGTCTGGTTAGATTGCGATTTCATTCCTAATATTAACATAAAATATTATTGCTTTAATGAAAAGCCACCCCAAGACCATCCAAATAAAAGCAAATATGAGAAGACCTTGAGTTAAGTCATCCAAATACTATATTACCTTGTTCCACGACCAATAGAGGATGGTTCCAGAAGCAGAGGACTTGGGGTTTCGGAGTTGGGAAGATGCAAGGAAACGGCCAGCAATGGAGGCGAGGCCGTGAGGTGGGGAGGAGCACGACTTATATCGAAGGTGCTCGGCTCCAGTATGGAGGTCCCAGCAGCTGATGCCAGCATCTATTGGGGAAGACGCAATTACTAATTCGTCTTCCATTCTTAGGTCCTGCACAGAGCCGGCCAGACATATTATGGGGCCCTAGGCGATATTTAAAATTGGGGCCCTAGGAGATATTTAAAATTGGGGCCCTCTTCTACAAATTTGATGATACTTTATAGATTCAACTGTTATATATTTTCATGACATTTCATTCTTAAACTTTCTCTTAACAAAAGCAATATATATATAAGTATCGAGAATATAGTTATATAACAAATGTAAGTTAAAAAATATAATTTTTTGTACTTCTCAGAATCAGTAAATAGGTAGAATATGAAAGTTAAATATTTCTGCTCACACTACTATCTTAGGTAGGGCTGTGCAAACTGTAAAACCGAACCGTACCAAATTTCGTTACACCGGCTGATTCGGTATTTAGAAATCTCGTACCGTTTGCCAAATCAAAAATTTTGGTTTGGTTAAAAACAGAAAAATTATTGAATCAAAAATAATTTGTCTTGAATACATATGTAATTAATAATATGCTTCCTACCACTCTAACCACTAACCATCCAATGAACTTGAATAGAAATTATAGAGAATACATCAGAGACCCCCTAGCCTCATTCCCCTCCAAAAATTACTTTACTTTAGCATCATTCAAGTTTTGGGTTTAAATGCAATTAGAACCCAATTAATTAAGAGAAAATCAGAAAAAGAATAAAATTGGGCATTCAGAATTTGGACTGTACCTCTGTAAATTAAAAATCTGGGCCAAGAGAGAGACGGTGGAGGCGCAATGGGGTAGGTGGTGCGGCGGCGCGGTGGGATTTTGAATTGAAGAAGATTTGGGTTTTGCTCTACGGCACCGTCGAAGAAGTGAAGGATTGGAAATTTGGAACGTATCTTTACCTTGTACGAAATGGGTTGTAAGAAAAAGAGTAAATCGCGCTTTTAGCCCTTCTTATTGATTAACCTTTACACTTTTGTCTTTTATGGATTAACTTTTACACTTTTATCTTTTTATTTTTTTAACAGATTGGTCCATCTTATCAATGTAATATATCACATTCGTTCATTTTAAATTTGATTCGTACCTCTTATCAATGAAGTGTAACACATTATTCCCTCTTAAATACAAATTACATCACTTAAATTCAAAATAGATTCTAAAGTGGACAAAAGTTGATGTATTTTGTATTTAAGAGAGACAAATGTGTTACACTATATTAATAAGGGACGAATTTACTATAAAAAAATTAAGAAGGAAGAATGTGTTATAAGAAGTACGAATATGATACATTACATTAATAAGAGAGACCAATCTACTATAAAAAAGTTAAGATGGACGAAAATGCAAAATTTGATCCACAGGAAGGACCGAAAATGCTATTCATCATTAAAAAAAATTGAATATATTTGTTGAATTATGTATGGTAAATCTATAGTTAATATTGAAAATAATTTATAAGGTTCGGTAATGAAGCTCACTCCGTATACTAAACTGAAATTTCAGTTCAATATACGGCTTACCAGATCGTGCACAACCATAATATTAGGGGTTTGATGTCGTTGCATGCAATATAGCTGAATCGTACCAATTTTTGATATTTAGTCTGACGCGGTAATTTTAAAATTTGTACAGTACATCAAATTGTTCAATCCGTTACAAAAAAAAAATGAGACGTGTATATATTTGAGTATTCTTTGTAATAAATTAATATTACATCAAATTCTAAGTTTTATTAATTAATGCAAAACAACAACATCATAACATACGTGTATATATATATATATATTCCAAAATACTATGACATAATAAAACAAAAACACTTGTACTATCAATCAACATATTCTCCATCCATTTTATTTATTCGCTTTAGAGGATTGACACGGATTAAGAATAAGTAAAAATCCCAAAACACCATGTTAATCAAGTAATAATAGATAGCATTAATAAGAAGGGTAAAGTTGGTATAATATTTTTAATTCTACATTGAAATTCGAAAACGATAAATAAATAATAAAAAAGGATGGAGTAATCATTATCATTTGACATCAATAATATAAAATAATTATTTTTACATAAATTAGATCGACACATCTTACGTAACAAACATAAGAAGAATTTAATCGAAAAGTTAATTTGACAGGATAAATCTATTTTAATGTCGCGCTACAATCATTGTCCAACGTATCTTAACCAATACATAACGCATTAATGTTAATATAGTATGATGCAGGTAAAAGGGGGACAGACATAGCATAAATACATAACTCATAAAGATATCGAGTACATTCTTTTTGCATATAAATGGTTCTAGATTAAGGAGTAAAACATTCTAGATAAGTATGAAAAGTCTCTAGAACATTAGTTTTAGCAACTAGATCAAGTTGATTTTCACCGTCTGTTTAAGAATGTGGATATATAAATAGGGCAAGACCTTATTGGGAAATTTTTATTCTTACATCTTATTTGACAAAAAAAAATTGTCAAATAGAGAAAAAAATTGAGGCCCCTCTATAGTCGGGGCCCTAGGCGAGAGCTTAAATTGCCTAACTATAGAGCCGGCCCTGGTCAATTTCAAGTTATCACAATATATTCCACAAATAAGAGAGAAAATAGACAAACACGCTGAGAGACATATTCTCGGATTTGCAAACAGTAGCTTAGGTTTTTTTTATCATTCCGGCCTTCTTCACTGTTGGATTGTCTTCAAATATTAACAGAAGATTCCTCACACCAGGTTCTTAATTTTGACCGTTTGGATCATCGTTACAACATCTGTAGGTGACACGGAAGCCAATTGATGGAATTGGAAGTTGAAAATATAAACAATTTACTAGTTTTAATTCAACCATAGTTTGATTTAACTAGATGTCCTGCATTAGGCACTAAGTTATTAGGATTTAGTTGTCTGCATAAAACTAGAAAATTGACAACTCCATGCCCCAGATAATTCCCAATACAACTCTGACCTCTCCAAATTCTAAACTTAATTATTGCAAAATCGAATTATTATTAAAAGTTTTACCACAGAATTTCAATAGAATGTGTACAGTTAATCGAAACAAACAAGAAGAAGAAAGAAAATAAGAAAAGATATAGGGAATAGAATCCTTGCCAAGAGATGAACGGCAGATGGAAAGAGAACCGGAAAAGGCGGACGGACGACGACAGGCTTGGTGCGAATTTCAGCGCAAGTGAATAGAACTTGAAGCCAGAGAAGAGAACGTGGGTTAAGGGTTTAGCTAGGGCTTTCACTATGCATATAGAATTCTTTATTCTAAAAAAAAAAAGGGTAGGACTTCATTAAAAATAAAGGTTAGTTACATCTTCCTGCTGGTGGAAATGTTGCTGGTGATGCTTTTAAATTGGGAGATCCTGTTCTTCCTGCTGGTGGAAATGTTGCTGGTGATGCTTTTAAATTGGGAGATCCTGTTCTTCCTGCTGGTGGAAATGTTACTGATGTTCCTGAGGGTGATGCTATTAATCTGGGAGGTCATGTTGTTCGTCAAATTGTTTCTACTGTTGCTGATGCTGATGCTTTTGGTCTGATAGATCCTGTTTTTCCTGATGGTCCAACTGACACTGCTGATCCTGAGGGTGATCATGAGTCTGATGCTAACGACGAGTAAGTGAATCTGTTGATGACATAACACAATGCTTAACATGATTTTTGAAGTGCGTTGCACATTAAACATTACATTTTGCAAAAAAAAAAAAAAAAAAAAAAAAAAAAAAAAAAAAAGGTTAGTTACATGACCTCTCATAGATCGGGCCTTTTAGGGTGCGGGCAAGGTAATTCGTCCTCATATGCGGGACGACCCTGAAATTATGCCATGTGGCGCGAGTAACTAATATGCAACTCGGCGAGTTGACTCGATCTATAAATAGACCATTTTACCCTTTTTTATTTTATTTTAAATAAAAGTTGAGATAATCTTCAATTAATAAAACACATTTATAACCTTTAAATCAAAATAATTAAAACTAAAAACAAATTGACCCCTATGTTCAGTGATTTTACGAATTGAATTATTTTGCTTCTAAAATTAAAAAAAAACCCGCCTATGATATAAAAAGACCACTTTACCCCCAATTTTAATAACAATTGACTTTGACAATTTTGCAAATTGACCCCTATTTTTGCGAGTTTACGTATTGAATTATTTTGCTTCTAAAAAAATATAAAAAACCGTCTGTCATATAAAAAGACCGCTTTACCCCCAATTTAGATAATAATTGACTTTCAAATTTTGCCAATTGACCCCTATATTTCGCGATTTCAAGCATTGGATAATTTTGCTTCTAAAAAAAATTAAAAAAATCGCTTGTCATATAAAAAGACCGCTTTACCCCTAATTTAGATAATAATTGACTTTGACAATTTTGCAAATTCACCCCTATATTTTTCAATTTTACGAATCGAATTATTTTGCTTCTAAAAAATAAAAATAAAAACGCCTCTAATATAAAAAAGATCGCTTTACCCCCAATTTTGATAATAATTGACTTTGACAATTTTGCAAATTGACCCCTATATTTTGCGATTTTACGAATTGAATTATTTTGCTTCTAAAAAAACAAATTAAAAACCGCATGTCATATAAAAAAGACCGCTTTACCCCCAATTTTGATAATAATTGACTTTGACAATTTTGTAAATTGACCCCTATATTTTCCGATTTTACGAATTGAATTATTTTGCTTTTAAAAAAACAAAAAAATAAATCCGCCTCTCAAATAAAAACGACCACTTTACTCCCAATTTTGATAATAATTGACTTTAACTATTTTGCAAATTGAATTTTGCAATTTTACGAATTGAATTATTTTGCTTCTAAAAAAACAAAAAAAAATGCCTCTCATATAAAAAAGACCGCTTTACCCCCAATTTAGATAATAATTGACTTTGACAATTTTGCCAATTGACCCCTATGTTTTTCGATTTTACGAATTGAATTATTTTGCTTCTAAAAAACAAAAAAAAACAAAAAACCGCCTGTCATATAAAAAAGACCGCTTTACCCCCAATTTTGATAATAATTGACTTTGACAATTTTTCAAATTGACCCCTATATTTTGCGATTTACGAATTGAATTATTTTGCTTTTAAAAAAACAAAATTCACACCGTGATCCTTGGTTTTTGAATAAGAGGTCGGATTGCCTAAACTAACCAATACCTCTCATATAAAAAAGACCGTTTTACCCCAATTTTGGTAATAATTGACTTTGACAATTTTGCAAATTGACCCCTATATTTTTCAATTTTACGAATTGAATTATTTTGCTTCTAAAAAAAAATTGTTTGTCATATAAGCCAAAACAATTCTTTTACTTTCCCAATTTGTTGAAGTGAAGGTTAGTTTCGACTTTTAAATTTTAATGATTAGAGTAGTAAATTTATCTGTGCACAATTTTACTATTTTTGAGATCGGACCATGTATTCATAGATAACATCATAAAATCTTTCTGGTTTGATCGATGGTTGGGTTCTGAGCCGTTATGTGATGTTATTATGGATGAAATCAGAGCAGATGAGCTTTGTCTCACTGTTGCAGATGTCATTCGTGGGGAGGGGGATTGGGATCTCGATACACTTAGGACCCCTATCTCAAAAGATATCAGGAATAGAATTCTCGCGACACTTATTCCTTTTGACTCGAGCCAGTGTGACTCTCGGATTTGGGGTGGTTTAGCGAATGGTAAGTTCTCATGTGGTTCAACTTATCAGGCATTGAATAATCCCGTTGGGGTTGGGTCCGCTAACTTTCTTTGGGTTTGGAACCTTGGTTGCCCGCAAAGGCTTAAGTTGTTTCTCTGGTTGCTTGCTCATGATAGTTTGATGACCAACTCCTTGAGTTTTGATAGACATTTTGCGGTGTCTGATCGATGTCCGAGGGGTTGTGGTGTGAGAGAAGACACTACCCATATTTTAAGAGAGTGTCCCCAGGCATCAAGAATTTGGGATACGGTGCATTCTCCGACTGACTTGTTACCTTTCACAGAGGTTAGTAGGAGTCACTGGGTTAAAAAGAACTTGTCTCTTCAATTTCGGAGTAGTATTTTACCTCATTGTGAGTGGAGATGGATCTTATTGGCTACAATATGGATTGTTTGGAAAGCTCGTAATCTCTTTGTCTTCGAGGGTAAAGAAGAACCGATGCAAGTTGTTGTCGGAAAAATTAAACAACTTGCTCTGGAGCTTCAAGAAAATGCTCCAAGGTCCCGCCAACTGAGAGATTCCCCTACTTCGAGATGGGTCTGCCCGGATGAGGGGTGGTGGAAACTTAACACTGATGGGAGTTGGTGTTGGGATTCGGTAAGATAAACAGCCCTAGGCACAGCGGAATATAAAAATTTTAGGACCTCTTACGGAATCTTGCCAGGATACTACTCTAGGTGTATATATATGAACATAAATAAAACGATAGTATAAGTTTGCACGTTATACCTATCTCCTTGCAAATCCTCGGCTAGCAAAAACGAACTCTGAATTTCTCCTTAGGCAAATCGATCCAAGCTCTGCAGCAGCGCCCCACGTGTTGCGCCTCTACGGGTTGATACACCACAATTACACGAAAATAATAAATCTTGATCAGCTAGAACACAAGATATATTATGATCTAGGATATAGGAACGATTTTGGAACAAGAATCGAGAACGAAAATTCTTCCAAAAGGAAGACAGGGTTCGGTCGATCACTTGGGAGAGGGGGGAGAGGATTTTTGCTCTTGCTCAATTTTGCATATGGAGTTGTGTCAGAAATAACTATAAGATACCTACTTATAGTTATCTCCCTAACCTAGTCCTATTAGGACTAGGGCTCTTCTCTCCTACATGGGCCATGGCCCTCTTTAATTAGTAGACCTAGTCTTCTAATTAATTCATGGCCCAGTTAATTAATTTGACCAGGCCTAATTTAATCTCCCAATTAAATAGCCCAATTAATTAACTTAATCTCCCATTTAATTAAATCAGACTCTAAGCCTATTTAATTAAAATCCCTTTCTAATTAATTAAATCCAACTTAATTAATTAATCCACAAATTAAATTCCAATTTAATTTATGATTCTGATCCAACTCCAATTGGATCCTATTTTGTTCCAATTGGGTCGACCCACCCAATATAATCGACCCAGTCGATTTTTCACCCAGTCGACCCAGTCGACTCGGTCGTTCTTATTTCCTCGCTTTCGCTACTTGTGTATTGTGTATGCCCCCGTAGGTTCACCACATAATTGGCCGTGGGTTATAATTAAATATTATTTAATTATTCGAGTAAGACTTACTCTAAATCAATTGAACACTCTGTCGATTGACCATTCCAAAATTAGCACCCCTGCCAATTTGGGAATTCTCCCACACTCCACGGTCGATGTCCAGCCACAAGCCCATGGAGCCCAATCACTGGTGAATTAATTCAGTGAACCTTTTATCATTTATAATTTCCATATACGACATAATCTCTCCATTGATCAATCTCCCAGTCGAGACTTAAGGGTATGGTCTTTCATCGGTTCCCCTTTTTCTTTTGTCTCGACCTTATTCATTCTGGTCTCGAAATAATTCTCTTTGACTTAATCTTTATGAGCTACTTACATAAAGCCGTCAGATACCTCGGCCGAGGATTTTACCAGAATTAATTTCTCACAGAAATCCATAGGAGAATTTCCCAACCTATCAAGTCGGGTCAATGGATCCTTTGTTGATGATATGAACCTGCATACGAGTTCCTCTATACCCAACATGAGTCCACAAAGACCTTCTGGCGAACTCCAGTCAGTCGGAACTCATATCAAAGTATAGACGTTCTCGCACAAGATAAACCCTATCATCTCAAGTAGTTAGGGATCGTTCCTCGTATACTATTGCAAATTGGAATAACTTCAACCCCGATATGCTACTACCGCTTCCATGGTGAGTTATTTCCTAATTGGGGTATTCAGTGCGCTTGCCATCCCAGCAAACCACCCACTTATGTGTATCGACTATCCCAGTCACGCTCGTGGACCCCAGCGTCCTCCAGTTCATCGGAGTATACACAATAGTGAGAGCCTAACCGAATCCAATGATGTCCTATCTCGATTGGATTCTACGACTCTTGAATATGTTCTAGATCACGGCCTTGGAGATCAGTCCACGGGTTGTCCCATAGCCCTGTGATCTAAGGACTTCTATCCTTATGCGTAGATAATTATTACATAAGATAAAGATGACCATATAATAATAAAAATGCATTTATTAATCCAATTGAATGGTCCTTAAATGCAGCCAAATAGTTGGCTTGCAGGACACTATTCTATCAGTTGGATGCCTTCGATTAATTCAGCAGCGATGGGTGGAGTTATCAGGGATGTGGATGGAGATTGGGTGTTCGGTTTTAGTGGTGGCTTGGGAGCATGTACCAGTATCCAAGCAGAGTTACTTGCCCTCAGGGAGGGGCTTAAGTGGGCTTGGGAGAGAAGGTTGAGAAAACTGGTGGTTGAAATTGACTCACAACCGATATGCCATTTGGTTAATAAAGGGTACACATCGGAACATCCCTTGGAACCAATCCTGGAGGACTGTAGGAGCTTTCTTAAGAAACCATGGACTGTTCGGCTTATACACATAAGGAGATCGGCAAATTCTGTCGCAGATGCTCTTGCTAGGCTTGGTCATCAAGCAGGAAGGGAATTACTGAAGTGGGACGATCCCCCTGACCACGTTCGCCACTTGTTGCTCGAAGACTTAGCTTAATTTTATTTTTGTACTTTCTGACCAAAAAAAAAATCATAAAATCTAATGAAATCCCAAGATAATTAAAATCAAGTTAAGCACAAATAATGATGAAGCAGAATCAATAAGAGGTCCAACAATCATGTGAAGAAGCCCAGGTTTTTATAAGGAGGAAAAACCATGGCCTAACTGAAAAAAAAAATTGTCTGTCATATTAGTTTACGAATAGAAAGGCGTTTTTTTTTTTTTTTTGGTTTTTTTAGAAGCAAAATAATTCAATTCGTAAAATTGAAAAATATAGGGGTGAATTTGCAAAATTGTTAAAGTCAATTATTATCTAAATTGGGGGTAAAGCAATCTTTTTATATGACATGCGATTTTTTTAAATTTTTTTAGAAGCAAAATTATCCAATGCTTGAAATCGCAAATATAGGGTCAATTGGCAAAATTTTGAAAGTCAATTATTATCTAAATTGGGGGTAAAGCGGTCATTTTATATGACAGACGATTTTTTTATATTTTTTTAGAAGCAAAATAATTCAATACGTAAACTCGCAAAACATAAGGGTCAATTTGCAAAATTGTCAAAGTCAATTATTATCAAAATTGGGGGTAAAGTGGTCATTTTTTTTAGAGGCGGATTTCTTTTTGTTTTTTTAGAAGCAAAATAATTCAATTCGTAAAATCGCAAAACATAGGGGTCGATTTGCAAAATTGTCAAAGTCAATTATTATCAAAATTGGGGGTAAAGTGGTCGTTTTATTTTGAGAGGAGGATTTTTTTTTTTTTAGAAGCAAACTAATTTAATTCGTAAAATCGAAAAATATAGGGGTCAATTTACAAAATTGTTAAAGTCAATTATTATCAAAATTGGGGGTAAAGCAGTCTTTTTTATATGAAAGATGATTTTTTATTCATTTTTTTAGAAGCAAAATAATTCAATTCGTAAAATCGCAAAACATAGGGGTCAATTTGCGAAATTGTCAAAATCAATTATAATCAAAACTGGGGGTAAAGCGATCTTTTTTATATTAGAGACGTTTTTATTTTTATTTTTTTAGAAGCAAAATAATTCAATTCGTAAAATTAAAAAATATTGGGGTCAATTTGCAAATTTTGTCAAAGTCAATTATTATCAAAATTGGGGGTAAAGCGGTCTTTTTTATATGACAGGCGGTTTTTTATTTATTTTTTTAGAAGCAAAATAATTCAATTCATAAAATCGCAAAATATAGGGGTCAATTTGCAAAATTGTCAAAGTCAATTATTATCAAAATTGGAGATAAAGCGGTCTTTTTTATATGAGAGGCGTTTATTTTTATTTTTTTAGAAGCAAAATAATTCAATTCGTAAAATCGCAAAACATAGGGGTCGAATTGCAAAATTGTCAAAGTCAATTATTATCTAAATTGGGTAAATCGGTCTTTTTATACGACATGTGGTTTTTTTATATTTTTTAGAAGCAAAATAATTCAATTCGTAAAATCGCGGAACATAGAGGTCAATTTGCAAAATTGTCAAAGTCAATTATTATCAAAATTGGGGGTAAAGCGGTCTTTTTATATGAAAGGAGGTTTTTTTATATTTTTTAGAAGCGAAATAATTTAATTCGTAAAATCGCGGAATATAGGGTTCAATTTGCAAAATTGTCAAAGTCAATTAATAAGATTGGGGTAAAATGGTCATTTTATATAATGGCCGATTTTATTTATTTTTTAGAAGAAAATTAATTGAAAGGGTAAATTAGGTATATTATAATTTAATTAAAGTCAATAGTTACAAATTAAATTTGACCAAGTTACATAATCAACAATCCAGATCAATCTGAACCAAATGAACGGCATGATGAGGCTTCCCGCATGTGAGGGCGTAACTCACATGCCCGCACCCTAGAAAAATCCCCCATAGATTTGGTTTAATTAATCATTATTACAATAACCTTCACTAAGGTTTCAAAAACCTTAAGTTTTTGCTGATATCATCTCCTTAATTTTATTGAAAATTCATTTTACTATTATAGTAATCTTGTGGACAATTATGCTCTTGGTTATATTTTATATATGAGAGGGTATTCATTGTAAGGTTTATGATACCAACAAGTGATTGGTCTAGTGGAATGGACTAGTCACTACAAAGTAGCAAATTCAGGTTCGAATCCTTGTTGGGAGAGGTACCCACATTATTGTGCCCAACCCGCTTCGAAAGGGATTAAACCCTTGAGAAACAAAAAAAAAAAAAAAATTGTAAGGTTTATGATTATCAATGGATAAAAATATTGTAAACTTACATGAAACTTATAATCATTTTATTAGTGTATATATATTCTTACAATATAAATATAATAACATATTAATATTTTTTTTTCATAATGCTTTTACAATTAAAGTAAATAAATTATGGTTAATTCTAAGAGAAAAGAAATATAGAACATAAACAAAAATATAGATACATTCAACATACGTTTAAACCGTAATTTTTACATTTAAAAAAATCATAATTAAAATACAAGGATAAATTAATGAATTGTGTTTAATCATGAAAAGGAAAAATACTTGAATAATTTTTTTTAAGACATTATTAAATGATCACTTGTTCTTAAATAACCCGTGATAAAAAATTCGTAAACTTTTAACTAGTTTTTTTACAAAAATTAAAAATACTCACTCAAATACCCAATTTAGTAAATTATAATTATAGAGTTATTTTTTTAATATTTCTTTCTTATGCAATATTATTAAGGATGAATAAAATATTTTACTATAAATAGAAAATAATGCCTTTATATACATATTTACAAATTAGTAACTCAATAAATAATTTTAATATATATTAATCGTAAAAAAAAAAAAAAAACTTACCATCCCTAACCCCACCTACCTATTCCACCCTATCGGCACATCTCCTCTTAGGCCGTGTCGTCGGCCTGACTTCTCCTTCCAATTTGCCACCAGCCCGTAATCGTAGATCCCAGGCCGATGGCATGGCCTGAGAGAAGAGGTGCCGGTAGGGCCGACGGGTGGAGGTATTAGGGCTAGTTTTTTTTCCTTTCATGTATAAAATTAATTTTTGTCAAAGTTTAGGTATCATGTGCAATTATGATTTTTCGAGAGAATTAAAGATAAATTACACCAAATCTCAGGGGAGGTCTCTGTAATTAACCCTAAAAATAAAATTAGCGGTTTCATTGAAAAAAATAATAATAAGGCTTAGTAATTAGATTTGTATTTAATACCAAACTAATATTTCAATTGGATATCCATTACGAATTGAACATTCGATTTTAACACAATTCAATCAATTTTTCGTACTGTGTGCAACGTCATATTCCTCATGAATAGGCAAATGTAAGAAAGAAATAAAAAAATGGCAAACGTGGTGTTAATATGTGTCCCAACATGAATAGTTCTTGAGTTCTTTATTGTCGATTAAGAGCATCTTTAGCAGTTGGTATAAATAAAAAGCATCAAATCACTCTTTAATGTCTGCTACACTGTTTTGATATTTGCATAAATTTTTTTTGATCCAACAATAAGCATTAAAATTGGAGCATTATTTCAAATTAATTTAAATTTAACTTATTAAAATTAAGTTAAAAGTAAAGAAATTTAAATTAAATATACACACACAACACACACAATCTACGACCAAATTCAGCGGCTCATCTCTCTCTCTCTCTCTCTCTCTCTTTCTTCCTCACGTTCATTTCATGCCTCATTGTCGCCCTCCCTCCCTCCCTCCCTCACTTAAATATAAATATTACAACCATCTAAAACTTAATCCCCGTCTCCACAGAAAAGAAATTGAAGCAAAAAATTAAAGATCTAAAGTTGCAGTCACCTAAAACTCACTCATCCCTCTCCATAGAAGAGATATATTGAAGATTGAAGCAAGAAATTGAAGAAATTGATATCAAAATTGAAGAGGTATTAACAAAATTACATTTCCTTAATGTATGAACAAAATTACCTCTCCTTGATTTTTAATTTTGTTTTAGATTCTAGAAATTGTGTGGATTAATTGAAACTTTGTGGCTAATTTTATAGTGGTATTTTTTTTTAGCTGTTGCAAGATTTCAAAATATAGCCGTTGGCAACTTTTCAGCAAAAAGTTAATGCATTTGCAATTGTATTACTTTTGATGCCAAAATTGGGTGGACTTAAAAATAGGTGCTAAAATAATGCCTTTGCTGGAGCAAGTTTTTTCTTCATTTTGTGAATTGGGGCATAAAAAATGGCTTTAATCCCTGTTGTTGGAGATGCTCTAAGGCCATCTCCAGCCGAAGAGGGGAGGCAAACAATAGTCCCCCCTTGGTTGGAGAAGAGCTCCCTCCGGATGGGCAGGCAGGCATCCGGTGGGAGATGCTTGCCTGCTGCTGTGCCTTTCCTTCTTTCTTCTTCTTTTTTTTTTTTTTTTCATTGTTTTAAAAGTTAAGTAGAAGGAAAAACACTTTTGGTCCCAAACTTTACCCCAAAAAATATATTTGGTACCATGCTTTGCAGAAAAACAGATTTGGTACCACAATTTAGAGAGTCTTGACACATTTAGTCATTCCGTTAAATTTTGGACGGAAATTTCGCGCGTGACCGTCACGCGCGCGTCAAGTTCAAATTGGTCACGAGTTTTGCACGTGACAAATCGGTCAAAACACTTTTGGTCCCAAACTTTACCCCATAAAACACATTTGGTACCATGCTTTGCAGAAAAACAGATTTGGTACCACAATTTACATACTCTTGACACATTTAGTGTCCCTGTTAAATTGATAAAAATCACATATAATGAACAGACAACAGCTTCTCTAAAAATTTTGATAAAAATCACAAAATATACTTAAATCATTAAAAATATTCTTAATAAAAGTACCTTGGATACCTGACTTGGTGCACTTTGACTTGCACTTGTATTCCAATGTTGATACAAGCACCGATCAAAAGTTTCATCTTTTCCATTGAAAACATCGAAAAGTTTCCATTTTTGAATCAGGCGAAACGAAAACAAGATGTAATTCCGAAACTTATTTGCCTTAAACTCAGTTATTTTCCTAAATTTAATAACTTTTTTTACAAATTTTCCTTAGTGTTTCTGAAATATTTCTGAATAGTCTCGAAAAGTTTTCAATATTTGGCTCTCCGAAACATACATTCAAAACGAAATTTTGATCCATGGATACAAGTGCAAGTCAAAGTGCACCAAGTCAAGTATCCAAGGTACTTTTGTTAAGAATATTTTCAAAGATTTAAGTACACTTTGTGATTTTTATCAAATCTTTTAGAGAAATTTTTTTCTGTTCATTATATGTGATTTTTATCAATTTAACGGGGACACTAAATGTGTCAAGAGTATGTAAATTGTAGTACCAAATCTATTTTCTGCAAAATATGGTACCAAATGTGTTTTATGGGGTAAAATTTGGGACCAAAAGTGTTTTGACCGATTTGTCACGTGCAAAACTCGTGAACTTAACGGGCGCGTGACGGTCACACGCGCAAATTCCGTCCAAAATTTAACGGAATGACTAAATGTGTCAAGACTCTCTAAATTGTGGTACCAAATTTGTTTTTCTGCACAGCATGGTACCAAATGTGTTTTCTGGGGTAAAGTTTGGGACTAAAAGTGTTTTTCCCTCGTAATTAAATGTATAAAAAAGATATAAATTAATTCACTATAGGTCTCGTTTGACAAATTTAATTCACTATTATTAATTTCTTTTAAGTTGAACATTTATAGTGGTATTTAACATTATCAAATTCTTACTCTATTGAAAATTATGTTTGTTTTAGTGTGTAATAGTTGTTTTTCTTTTCAATCTAAGTACATTAATAATAATTGCTGTTGTTTTCCGTGAATTATGTTTACTCGTTTTTAATTTTATGAATGCCTTATTATTATTATTAATTATTAAAATGCGAAAACGCTTCCCTTCACCTAAGAAAATAACAGTAATACCCTGGTTAACTTTAATAATTGGCAACAATCCCCTGTTCGCACTTACAAGTGTATTTCAAATGGGTATATTATATTAACCTAATAAAATTTCGATACAAGGGATTTTTTCACTAATAAAAAGAACACGGGGTAGGAAAGATTCGTGCGTTTGCATTTAGCTCAATTTAAATTCCCCATCTTTAAACCAAAAATACTTACTTGATCAAATAAATAAAACCCACAATTACTCAATCGACAACCATTCATTTCAAGAAAGGACCCCTGAGTTTTGAATTAAAATTACGTACCATTGACAATATCAAGAGAATCGAAACGTGAACTCAGATCAATGGAACTTGAGCTGTTTAAGCTGGGACAAAGAGCGAGTTCCCGAAGGAGTTCTCTTTTGAGAGTGGCTTCAACAAGCCTTTGCCAATTGTCGTACACCCTCGACATGTATAAAATATAAATGAACTCAATTCATTCCACTTCAAAAACATAAGGAATCCGACTTTTATTTTTGGCTCAGTGGAAGACTTGCATTCTGTGTGAAAAGTAATTATTTTTCGAGTGTATGTTTCTTCACATCTATTCAGTTGTATTTGGGAGGAAGCGCTCCAAAGACCCCTCAATGTTGACTATGACATCTTCACAATTATTCAATGTAGTTTTCAATGATTTTGATATCTTATGAAATGAAATAATTAGATTTTATTTTATTAGAAAAAATTAGATATGGGTTCAATTGTTTACTATTCTACGAAGATTATATATCATCAAATATGTGCAAACCGACAATGCATGCATGGAATTATGAGACTGTAATGAAGTGCAACATATTGATGATCACCCTTCTTCTAAACCTAATTTTCCATAGAAATATTATGTACTCATGGAATTAAAATGTTAGGAAAAAAAAGGTAAAAATAGGTCACACAACTCCAGCGCTTGCAAGGTTACCCCATATGTGTTTTTGGGCACGTAATTCTGTTAATGCCTTTTCAATTATCAAAATTAACTTTCACTTAATGAGGGGGACAATTTACTATGAAGGCACAACTTACTATGGTCAAAATGCAAGTTTCAAGTAAGCTCAAGTTCCAAGTTTGGAAGACCTTTCAAGTTCACTTTGTGCACTATAAATAGGTGGCATCCTATTCATTTGAAATAATCACAAAATCAACTACAAGCAATATTCTCTTCTAGTATTAGGCAGAAAATTGAGAGTGCAATTTTTAGAGTTCCTAAAAGAATCGAGAAATATTGAGAAGTGAGTTGTGAGTGTGAGTGTTTGTAAACACTTGTATTTTTTTCTCCCTATAGTGAAAGTTTTGCAGCAGCCCGTGGAAGTAGCCAGTTTGGGTGAACCACGTAAATAATTGTGTCTATAAATTTTTGCTCTATTCATTAAATCTGGTTGTTGGAATCCCTAACAACTGGTATCAGAGCCCATGGATCGGCATATTCCGGGGGCATCCAGATTTGAGTAGGAGCAATGGCGGCAGACGAACGGAAGATGAAACTCGAGAAGTTCGACGGTTCGGACTTCGGCTTTTGGAAGATGCAGATAGAGGACTATCTCTATCAGAAAAATTTATATCTACCTCTTGAAGAAACGAAACCAGAATCCATGAACGATGAGGAATGGAAACTCATGGATCGGCAAGCTCTTGGAGTTATCCGATTGACATTATCCCGCAATGTAGCCTTTAACATTGCAAAAGAGAAGACTACGGCTGGTCTTATGAAAGCTCTCTCGAATATGTACGAGAAACCTTCGGCCTCAAATAAAGTGCATCTTATGAGGCGTCTTTTCAACCTGAGAATGAGTGAAGGTTCATCAGTGGCTCAACATCTCAACGAACTTAGCACAATCACGACCCAGTTAAGTTCGGTTGAAATTGAGTTCGACGATGAGGTACAAGCGTTGATACTTTTGTCCTCCCTTCCAGAAAGTTGGAATGCTACGGTCACAGCTGTGAGTAGCTCGTCGGGAAGCAGTAAGTTGAAATTCAACGATGTTCGAGATCTTGTTCTGAATGAAGAAATTCGACGAAGAGAGTCGAGCGATAATTCGACACCATCTGCTTTGTCAACAGAGTCAAGAGGAAGGAAAACTGATCGAGGAAGATCGAACAACCGAGGAAAATCCAAGAATGGGAGATCTAAGTCGAGAAATCCCAACAATTCCAAGAAGACTGTTGAGTGTTGAAATTGCGGAAAGACTGGGCACTACAAGAATTAGTGCAGGAGTGCACCGAAGAATCAGGAGGCCAAAATTGAAGCCAATGTCGCATCGACATCGGAAGAAAATGATGCGCTGATATGCTCTTTGGAAAGCAAGGAAGAATCTTGGGTGTTAGATTCTGGAGCATCATTTCACGCTACTTCGCAGAAAGATCTCTTTGAAAGGTATGTGTCTGGAAATCTTGGTAAAGTATATCTTGGTGATGATCAACCTTGTGATATTATTGGTAAAGGCATAGTGAAGATTAATCTTAATGGGTCTGTATGGGAGCTGAAGGACGTCAGACATATTCCCGACCTAAGAAAGAATTTAATCTCAGTGGGGCAATTGGCAAGTGAAGGATATACCACGGTGTTCCATGGTGATGACTGGAAAATCACTAAGGGTGCAATGACAATTGCACGAGGTAAGAAAAGTGGTACTCTTTACTTAACCGGAATGGGCCGTTGTTCGATTACTGTTGCAGCTAGTAGCCCAAATGCGAACTTATGGCACCAAAGACTTGGTCATATGAGTGAAAAGGGAATGAAGGTTATGCATTCTAAGGGAAAGCTACCAGATCTGCAGTCGATTGACATTGACATGTGCGAGGACTGTATTTTCGGAAAGCAAAAGAGAGTCAGCTTTTAGAAAGGTGGCAGAACCCCGAAAAATGAAAAGCTGGAGCTTGTTCATTCTGATGTTTGGGGTCCAACGACTGTCTCATCGATTGGAGGAAAACATTACTTCGTAACTTTCATCGATGACCACTCTCGAAAGGTATGGGTTTATTTTTTGAAACATAAATCCGAAGTGTTCGATACTTTCAAAAAATGGAAAGCCTTGGTAGAAAATGAGACAGGTTTGAAGATCAAAAGGCTCAGAACTGATAATGGAGGAGAATACGAAGCAACCGTATTCAAGAAGTTCTGCTATGAGCATGGGATCCGAATGGAGAGAACTGTTCCGGGTACGCCTCAACACAATGGTGTGGCTGAGCGTATGAATCGAACGTTGACTGAAAGAGCCAGAAGTATGCGTATGCAGTCAGGACTACCAAAGCAGTTCTGGGCAGAAGCAGTCAACACCGCAGCCTATTTGATCAACCGAGGTCCATCGGTTCCATTGGAGCATAAAATACCAGAAGAGGTATGGAGTGGAAAATCTGTTAAATTATCACATCTTAAAGTATTTGGTTGTATTGCATATGTGCATATCGGTGATCAAGGCAGGAACAAGCTTGATCCAAAGTCCAAGAAATGCACTTTTGTTGGCTATGGTGATGATGAATTTGGGTTTCGCATCTGGGATGATAAGAGAAAGAAGATAATCCGCAGTAGAGACGTGATCTTCAATGAAACGATTATGTACAAAGACAGACATTCGACGAATGTTATTAATCCAATTGAGATTGATCCAGTCTTTGTAGAAGTGGATGATGTCCCAATCAGTCCTGCGAAGAACCAGACAGTTGCAAATCCCGAGCCAGAGCAACGTGTTGAGCAAGAGGATGCTAATCAACCTCATTCTCCAACTCCAGTGTTGAGAAGGTCTTCTCGACCTCATGTGCCGAACAGGAGATACTTGAACTATTTATTGTTGACTGATGGAGGTGAACCCGAGTGCTATGACGAGGCCTGTCAGACTGGAGATGCCGGTAAGTGGGAGCTTGCTATGAAAGACGAGATGAAGTCTTTGATCTCCAATAATATATGGGAACTTGCTGAGTTACCAAAAGGAAAGAAGGCCCTTCATAACAAATGGGTTTATCGGTTAAAAGAAGAGCAGAATGGTTCCAAGAGGTATAAAGCTCGATTAGTTGTCAAAGGCTTCCAGCAGAAGGAAGGAGTCGACTACACAGAGATTTTTTCTCCGGTAGTGAAACTTAATACTATCAGGACTGTATTAAGTATTGTTGCTATTGAAAATCTATATCTTGAACAGTTGGACGTGAAGACTGCATTTCTTCACGGTGACTTAGATGAAGAGATTTACATGCATCAACCAGAGGGATTCACAGATAAAGGGAGAGAAAATTTGGTGTGCAGACTTAAGAAGAGCTTATATGGTTTGAAACAAGCTCCACGACAATGGTACAAGAAATTTGACGGTTTCATGCATAAGGAAGGTTTCCAGAAGTGCAATGCCGATCACTGTTGCTATGTCAAGAGGTATGATTCGAGTTATATCATTTTGCTACTTTATGTTGATGATATGTTAGTAGCCGGTTCAGATATGAATGAGATCAAAAGCTTGAAGCAACATTTATCAAAGGAGTTTGATATGAAAGATTTGGGTCCAGCTAAGAAGATTCTTGGGATGCAAATCAATCGAGATAAGCAAAAAGGGTTATTGCAGTTATCTCAGTCAGCGTACATAAGTCGTATTTTAGAGAGATTCAACATGAGCAACTCCAAATCCGTCAGCACACCTTTAGCAAGTCATTTTCGTCTATCCAGTAATCAGTCACCTCAGACGGAGGATGACAGAGAGTTCATGGAAAAGGTTCCTTACGCCTCGGCCATTGGGAGTTTGATGTATGCTATGATCTGTACGAGACCCGACATTTCCCAAGCAGTGGGAGCTGTTAGCAGATTCATGTCAAATCCAGGAAAGGTCCATTGGGAGGCTGTAAAGTGGATCTTAAGGTATCTACGAGGCACTATGAATAAGTGCTTGACCTTTGGTAGAGGAGAGCTAAAGGTGCAGGGGTACGTAGATGCTGATTTTGCAGGTGAAGTCGATAAACGAAGAAGCACTACTGGTTATGTGTTTACAGTAGGCTCGACAGCAGTTAGCTGGATGTCGCAGTTGCAAAAGATTGTTGCTTTATCAACTACGGAAGCAGAGTATGTTGCAGTTACAGAAGCTAGTAAGGAGATGATTTGGCTTCTAGGATTGTTAGCTGAAATGGGAATCGAATGTAAGAAGACTGTTTTGCACAGTGACAGCCAAAGTGCAATACACCTTGCAAAGAACTCTGCATTTCATTCCAGGACCAAACATATTGGACTTCGTTATCACTTCATCAGATCTCTGTTAGAAGATAGAGTTTTAACACTTGAGAAGATTCAGGGAAGTAAGAATCCAGCGGATATGCTAACCAAGGTGGTGACTATCGATAAACTGAAGTTGTGCTCATCTTCAGTTGGTCTCCAAGGATAGCATGATCAGGATTGGCTGCTGCATTGACCAAGCTGTGAAGACGGATTGAAATCAGTCTTCAAGTGGGAGATTGTTAATGCCTTTTCAATTATCAAAATTAACTTTCACTTAATGAGGGGGACAATTTACTATGAAGGCACAACTTACTATGGTCAAAATGCAAGTTTCAAGTAAGCTCAAGTTCCAAGTTTGGAAGACCTTTCAAGTTCACTTTGTGCACTATTAATAGGTGGCATCCTATTCATTTGAAATAATCACAAAATCAACTACAAGCAATATTCTCTTCTAGTATTAGGCAGAAAATTGAGAGTGCAATTTTCAGAGTTCCTAAAAGAATCGAGAAATATTGAGAAGTGAGTTGTGAGTGTGAGTGTTTGTAAACACTTGTATTTTTTTCTCCCTATAGTGAAAGTTTTGTAGCAGCCCGTGGAAGTAGCCAGTTTGGGTGAACCACGTAAATAATTGTGTCTATAAATTTTTGCTCTATTCATTAAATCTGGTTGTTGGAATCCCTAACAAATTCTACCCCACAATTTATAATTCTGAAACAATTTTGGTACAATTTCGACCTAATTGAAAAAAATTAACCTCATGTGCGAGTCATATCCTTTGTAATTTTGGGATTTTGTTGAATATTAAAAGTAACATTTGTAGATTATTTATTCCCCAAAATTAGAATATGAACATTTTGACTGAGTTTTAAAATTGATAATTATATATTTATGTACCCCAAAAATAAAAATGGATCCTTTTGACTAATTAATTTAAAATTAATTATTGCATGTTTACCCTAAGAAATAGGAGGAACGGATCATGCATTTTGATTAAATCTTTATTGAAGGATATATGTGTGATATTTTTCCATGGTGCAATTTTGCTTCAAGTAAAAGGCTTCACTGTGTAGTTCAAATTAGGTCGTAAAAAAGAAAAAAAAAAGATTAATTATTCTTTTGTGTATCAATAATTTTTTAAATCTAAGCAATTAGACCCTAAAGATTGTCAAGTAAAAGTTTGCACTAGTCTACTAGAGTGACTTTTTAATTAATTTATAGGTCAAAAATATAAATTGAGCATGCAAGTAATTATCGATCTACAGTCATAAACTGCTCTCTAAATCTTTTTCTTGGGAGCAATTATTTGGATTGAATATTTAAATTAATTTGGACATGTAAATAGTGCTAAATGGATACATGGACCATCTTCCTAAATTAAATTGAGTTGGGGTGGCTAAAAGGAGCCTTCAATTAATCAACCAAAAACCTTGTACTATATCAAAATGTTTTCACAACACAAATCTGTGGGCCTAAAAAGCAGAGCAGCATACACATTTCTTTCTCACTTTCAAATTGTACCTCTGTTGTGTTGTGTGAGTATAGGGCTGTCAATGGGGCGGATTTCAATCCGGATCCGTCTGAATTCGGTCCGATTTATTAGGATAATTGTTCGATTAGAGACTCGATGGACATGATCCGATTATAAAGATCCGAAATTCGAAACTCATGGAGCTAATATGGATTTAGGTCGATCCGATCCGTTAAAGATCCGTATTCGACAACAAATAAAAAGAAAGATATATATACAAAATGATTTATAAAAATATGTATCATTAATAATATTTCAACGTCAATTTAAGAAGATAGTAATTTATAATTCGTTTATAAATTTATTTAAACCAATATATTCATTCTACAAATATGAATATAGTAAAGAAACTTTGAAAATGTGAGCTATAATTAAATAAAATTGAAAAGATAATAAACTTATTTTAGGAAAAAAATATTAATTAAACTTTTTAAATACAAATTATTGGATCCAAAAATTATCCGATATCCGGCCAAATCCGACCAAGATCCGTTGGATTCAAAAAATCTAGATCCGAGCACAATCCGAGCAAAATTCGAATCCGACAGGATTCGATCCGATATAAATGGAGCCGATCTGGACGAGCCTGATCCGACCAGAATCCGACCCATTGATAACCCTATGTGAGTATATATATATATATATATATATATATATATATATATATATATTAAGCACCTTATTTCACATAAAAATATATAATTAGACACAAAGTAATATATGCTTTAATAGTTTATATTCTTTTCAAAATCTCTCAAATAAAACAATTATATTTACTGTTTATTTCATCTCAAAAAATTCAAACAAATTACATTATGCCCGTAGATTTTTTTTTAAGAGATTCTATAATTAAATAAATAATGTAAATGCAATTCTATCTTCAAGTCAAATCATACTCTTGTATTTGCTATGTGAAAAGTAGTGTAAAATATAGAATTGTTTTACTAAATCAAAGTTGAGTATGATTATGTTTTCGATGTTAAAATCAATTTGTCATTAGATGAGATTATCGTTTTCAACCAATATGAGATCATTAGGGTGCAAAATGTCATACAAATTATATTTTTAGGGTGTAGAGTACCCAAAAAATTAAATTGGGGTAAAAAATGCTAATATTTTATAATTTTAGGGTGCAAAATGCCAACATTCTATATTTTAAGGGCGCAAAATCTATATTGCCAAGGTGAAAAGTGAAAAAAAATTGAAAATAACTATTCTACCCTTTTATTAATGAATTTTCTCACTAAACACACACTATGATGCAAATTGTCAAATAAATTATATTTGCAAAGTGCCAAAACTTTTAAGTTAAGGTGCAAAGTGCCAAAATCTTATAATTTGAGGATACAAAATACCAAAAACCCTAATCAAACAAAAGTAGGTCTGGAAGCTAAGATATCCATATTCCAGAAAGAACACTTTATTGTTTTTTTTTTCCTTTCTATTTTAAGAATACCTAATTGCTTGTCTAATAACACCCCTATGCTTTTAAAAAGTAATTTCTAAAAATTAGTAATCAAACAAAAGTAGGTCTGGTAGCTAAGATAATTGGTGTGGGCCGTGGAGTTGAGACCCGAACGGCTGAGTTGCTTGTAAATTTCTTTTTTAGCATTAAATATAGGCTTAATATGTACTAATGTAGGGGTAGGTATTCGGGATCGGCATTCCGGAACGGAAAATTCTTATATAGACCTGGTTTATGAGATTTTCATAGACCTTGTGGTGGTAAATAAGCCACATCATATATTTTGATGATGTCATGCTCTCAAAATGTATGATGCGGCTTATTTACCACCACAAGGTCTATAAAAATCTCATAGACCAGGTCTATGCAAGAATATTCCTTCGGGAACTCATCCCCTCCCGATCGGGAATTTGCAATTTGGGATGGGAAAAATAAGGAACTTTTTAAAAACCCGAGGTAGGGAAACCGGGATGGGAATCAGGTGGAATGATCTACCCGAATAGGAAACCCCAATCCCGAACTTTAATTGAACCTAAAAAATATTACACTAAAATAATTATAGGCATTGACAGAGAGATTTTGTTGATTTAAAGTAACAACAGAACGCATGAGAGAGAACAATCTAGGGCCACTGGCTTGTTCAAATCTTTGTTTTAGTTCGTTCCAAAGATTGATGGCAAAAAGATGATATTGAATGGTGCGATGTATTTCTTTTGTTAAAGAATTAGTGATCCAAGTAATGACGAGTAAATTGTTTCTGTCCCAAACATTAGCCATGATAGGATCATCAATTGGTTTAGGTAGAGAACCATCAATGAATCCAATTTTGTTCTTTACTGATAGTGCCATGGACATGGATCTGCTCCAAGATTGATAATTGCTTTCGTTTAATTTTTCAGAAACAAGAGGAATTCCAGGTCCATCAGCAGGGTGTATGAAGTAAGGGCCAGTGGGATCTTCAAGAGTTGATCTGGGCCGAGAAGAAGAGGCAGTGGTTGGTTCAGGATTTATGGGATCCATGAAGAAGGGTTCAAGAATTTGGGAAGAAAAGATGGCAGATGTATGAAAGAAAGATCAAGAAAAGATGGAAAGGGATACCTTGAGAGAGTTGATGCAGGAACAACTGAATGATTTTGCAGCGGAGATGGATGATTGGAAGAGATTTCAATTCAATTTCTTACTGATACCATATTGAACTACTGAATCTTGATTTTGATATTGATATGTATATGAATAAACTGAATTGTATAATATGAAATACTTGATAGAAAGAATATAAAACTAGTATCATTAATCTGAGAAGATATCTATATAAAATACAATACTAATCCTACCTATATATAAGGAGAAAATACAGGGGTAAAAAAGGAAAAATACCTAAAACAAAAAACTAACTATGACCGACCTATACAAATTAATCAACGACTACTTTACAAACAAATCCCTAAATCACTAAATCAATTAGAGAATTAGGGCTTTCCATTTCTTTCCCGTTTTCTTCAATTTCATCAATCCAACTTGAATTGATCTTCAATATTAAGCCCTTGCACAATCACTCCTTATTTTCGAACACCCGCAACCTCCGTTGAGACAACCACCCGTCGCAGCCGCGAGTTCACCAACGCACCCTCGCGCGCCCTCGGAAATCTCGGTTCCCTTCATCACTCATTCCCTCTATAGTTTCTTTCTTCAACTCTTGTCTTTTCTATCTATTTATTTTCCACATCTTTTCTTTCGGTTTCTAAGATATTTCCCTAAATCTCCCATGTTCCACTTCAATATCTCTCGTGTGAAACCGGCTGTTTGAGGCATGCATGCGGGAGATTATTTAGTACAACCGCTGCACCACGTCATCAAGTACACGTGGTGCAGCCCACCAATACACATGGGACATATGAATTATTAATCCACATCACCCCATGTTCTGGCCATGTTCCAAAAAAATAGGGGTTCAGAAAGTTGTGTTCACACTGCCAGAATATGGGTGATGTGGATTTTTAATCCACATGCCCCAAGTATATTGGTGGGCTGCACCACGTGTACTTGATGACGTGGTGCAGCGGTTGTACTACATAATTTCTCCATGCATAAAGGGTAATATATTGTGATATTTGATAAATAGCAATGAAAGGAATAGGTGACAGGTAGCAAAGTTTAATCAAGAGTCATCAACTTGTTGCCGTACGTGTGTGTGATTAAAAGGATAAGACCACTTAAATATTTTCTAGTTTTATTTTACTTTTTCATTAGTATCAACTCCAGATAGAGAATAATATACATGCTTGATAGAATTTGTATTATTATTATCATTACTCTAAATTTGATGTAAAGTCCTTGACTTTTAGTAATTAAACATTAATCCCAAAGCTTCAACTATAAAATCTATAGCCCATAATTAATTTTAGTTGACTTCTTTAACTTTTATATATGGTCGTTAAAGCCCATTATATTTCTTAAAACATTCATCTTAGTCCTCTTCTATGATTAGACACTCCAATTTATTTCTAATATTCAATTATTGTAGTAAATGTTGAAGTAGTTTGATACCGTAGTATACACACATATATATATATATATAGATAGATAGATAGATAGATAAGCTTACTATTAATATTAATATCAAACTATAAATTTCACATTAGGTCCATAATTTTATTTTGACATTCATATTACCCATATCTATTAATGATTTATTCAATTGACCCTAAATGAATTTAATGAGTCCTATTCTAAACCTAATAAATTAAGTTTCCTATTTAAATTAAAATTTAACTAAAAATTCATTTTACTCTTATGTAAAAAATCCGGGGTATTACACGATCTCCTATAAATTAATGGAAGTATATTTTATTTGGGTAGGAGAATTTAGATCTTGTCATATGACTCATATGGTAAAATAATAGTGTGTTTTATTATTCAATTTTTAAACGAGACATGTCGCAATAAAAAAAAAAAAAAAAAAACAAATATTAATATTGTGAAATTGAGAGCACTAAAATTTATAGTACTGTTTTTTACTTGAAGTAGCTTCAAGTTTACATTGCAATAAGATTCAAACTATTTGTAAACGGATTATTTAACCATTCAGGCAATATTTTCATAATTTAATTTACGCATCCTCGCAAATACAAACAGATTTTTCGCCATGTTTCCTGGCAATAATATTGATGTCGCATTGGCCTTTACCACTCGGACAGATATAATTGCAATCCTTGTCCCACCGGCAAAAATGTATTCTTACCACCAAACTTGCTTCAACGCCATACAAAATACCTTTAACAATTGATCCAAACAAAAATGTAAGTATTCAGTAAATCCCTTACACTTGGGGGAAAAATGCAAGATACTCTCTGTGTTCTGTTAAACCTGCAAGAAACTATCCTGTAAAATTTTTATTGTGCCAAACTTCCTTTTGTTTTCAAAAATCCTGCAAAGATCACCCAATTTGTAAAAAATATGTCGTTTGGGATCGACATATTTCAAGAAATAATTTTTAAAACACTTCAACTTGGTCCCTACAACTTCACGTGATATATTTTTGAAATGATTTCTTGAAAAATATCGATCCAAAACGACCTATTTTTACAAATTGGGTGTTTTTTGCAGGGTTTTTGAAAAAAAAAAATTTGGCGCAATAAAAATGTCACAGAATAATTTCTTGCAAGTTTAGCATAACACACAGGGGAGTATTTTGCATTTACCCCTACACTTGGCACAATAACCTTGAGTGCTTTTGAGTGTTAACATGTAATTAAGTTATATACTTACATGAATGAATCAGCTAAAATATATAAAAAAAAAAAGTAAATACTTACATGACTGAATCAACAAGACTGCAAAAAGATAAGGCAATAAGGTTTTTGAAGTCATCTTCCTAAAATCTGTTGTTCTTAAATTTAATTTTTTGAGGTGAATTCTTGTCGTTGAATTTTGTTCAAAGTTGCATAAGTTTCAACACAATATATATAAGCTAAGAGTGCCATTGTCTTTGCTCTATTTGGCAATACCCCGTGATGTATGTTGCAGAGAATCAAAAGAATAGATTTGTTGATTAATGTGATTGGGAATTCATGTTTGATTATATATGAAAATAAATCTATATATTAGTTAATTAACAAAACAATCAACCAGTTAGTTTGATTATATATGGCTGATTTAATTAAATCTATATATTAGTTAATTATATATAAGCTAAGAGTGTCCCTCTTATGTTTTTCCCTAATATTAGTCCTTACTACGGTATATTTGTTTTACATCGGACTTTTTCAGGCTGTAAGTAGAGGTGCGAAGGGCTTTGTCGTCCATTTACTATGATAGTGTTACAATTATGTTTCGAATAACAAAAGAAATAATTATAAATATATTTGAAGGGTGTCTTTTGACCCCAATTAGTTGTTTTGACCAAAATCCTAATTTTCTAGAATTTTGAATTCTTTTTAATTCTAAATAATTATATTTTTGGTAATATTCTAAAATCAATTTCATATTTAATTTAAATCCTATGAAAAAGGAATGTTAAAACTAAATTAATAAGTCAAATAATAAATTAATGCTAATCAAATACATTTATGATGAAGTGTATATCTTTATAATAATAACAAATTAATCATACCAATGTTATGGCCGTAATTTAGGTATAATCACATATAATTTATATTAGCTGGTAATGTATGATTCTATATATAATTCAATTCTTGGTCATTAATTAATTCTTATTAATTAAGTAATTGCTAAAATTATTAAAAAAATAGTACCCCTTTAATACACTAATAATGGACGTAATTTTGGAAATATTCAGCTCTATCTAGTCTAATTTAACGTATATATATATATATATATAGGAGAATGGTGTTTGACCCATTTTGACTGAAATTCTTTTTTCTGGTGTTTTTGAATTTCTTTTAATCAAAAAATAATTGTAGTATTTAGTTGGAAACTATGCAATAATGGTAAATCCTGTTATTTTCGGTATATTTTCATTACAATTAAGAAGGAAGTTCCATTCAGTTACAAAAGAAAATCATTTAGTTGCAATTCTATATTTAAATTTTGAATTTTGGTCAAAAGTTACCATTAATTGTAGTAAATTGACAAGAAATATGCTATTTTACTAAAATTTCGGCAGTTCCTACAATAGATAAGTGTAAAAAATTATTTTTATTAACATCATTAAGATTGGACACCACTATAATTAGGAAATTTGATTTAGCAATTAACTAAAATTCTTAACTCATGCCAAAACTTTAGCCAAGATCGATGCTAATCTATATATATATATATAGGAGAATGGTGTTTGACCCATTTTGACTGAAATTCTTTTTTCTGGTGTTTTTGAATTTCTTTTAATCAAAAAATAATTGTAGTATTTAGTTGGAAACTATGCAATAATGGTAAATCCTGTTATTTTCGGTATATTTTCATTACAATTAAGAAGGAAGTTCCATTCAGTTACAAAAGAAAATCATTTAGTTGCAATTCTATATTTAAATTTTGAATTTTGGTCAAAAGTTACCATTAATTGTAGTAAATTGACAAGAAATATGCTATTTTACTAAAATTTCGGCAGTTCCTACAATAGATAAGTGTAAAAAATTATTTTTATTAACATCATTAAGATTGGACACCACTATAATTAGGAAATTTGATTTAGCAATTAACTAAAATTCTTAACTCATGCCAAAACTTTAGCCAAGATCGATGCTAATCAGTTTATTATAACTCTATATAATCCTTATTATCTTTCATTTACTCTAATCACATTGCCCCTCTCAAGTTGTGATCTCACTCTTTCCAGTCATTCGACAATCTTTTTTTAAATTTGTATCTATTTGGTAAGTTTGTTTGTATATATTATTATTATTTTAATCACATATTTCTTTCCTTTTGGATTAATCGATTTTAACTTCTTGATAATATGGATATTTTAAGAGAATCTTCCTCTGATTTAAGACATCAATAGGTTTGAAATTCGTTATTGGTTTTATTTTCTTTTATTATGTATTATTAGTCGCTGTATTTTTCTTATACGTTTGCATTAATATGTGAACAATATGAAATTGATTATGATTATTGCTTAATTTTATTTACAGGTTTGGAAGAACTTGAATTCTTTGCTGCAAAAAATCTTAATCAAGCAAAGTAATGTTTGTAATCTTGGAAGATTGTATTGCTAAAAGGTAATTATTTGATCTTGAATACTTTTTGGCTCCTAGAACTAATATTTGTGAAATTTTATTATAAAAGTTTTTAATGTGGTTGACTTAAAAATAAGCCGATACATAAACTTATGAAAGTTTTCATCCCGAAACTTGAATCAAGAAATGAAATTTCAATTGACATAGAACTTGAACTAAGATATGGAATCACGTTTGCTATTGAAGATATTGAAGCTAGATATCTCATGTTATTTGAAATACTCACTATAGATATTGAAATTGCATATTGAAAAGGAACTATAGAACTATATAGCTCATGTTGTTGGGGCTTTGGTTTTTGGGAATAACAAAAGTAGAATGCTCATACTTGAGGACTCATACAATTTAGCGTTTGATTCAACTAAATATAAAATAACTATTGTATTTTGTGCTCTTTTATGAGATTTTTGTCCATGTGAATGGACTTCGAAAGCGAGATTTTACAGTGATCAATTTAGACACAAAATGTTGTTTCCTTGATTCTTTCATAATTTAAAAATTACCTACAAGTTTTGTTAAATAAATTTGGTAGGTTGTTTTCTATCTTATTTAAACCACTATTTTTTTATGACATGCAGGTGCATATCAATAGAAAATTAGAGGGCAAGAAGACGTCAAGAATAAATATGGACATGTAATTCCTTTCACTAGCCTAGATTAAATATGCGTAAAGTAAATTTAAAATAAATTGAATAGTTTAAACTTCTCTATTGATATGGTGAACTATTTTTATATATATCGTAGCAATTCGTTTATTTTAGTTAATTTTAATTGTACTTTGTTATATTCATACATTTTCATTTGTGCAATTTCAAGACTTTATATATCTAAGTCTTCTTGAATTTCAATATAATCAAGTAATTGTCTAACTCAATCAATTGCCCCAAGTTCATGTTATTGTTTATTCCATCATTTTTCTACTTTCACGTGAATTTTGTTTGATGATGATAATTCAATTAGAAAATTTAGATTTTATATTTTTTAATATATATTTTCTATGATTTCACCTAAAGTTAAGAAATACATAAGGAGTTACTCATATTTACTATTATTATGCGAAACATTTCAAAGCAAATATAATAGTTGTAAACCTGAAGATTGACAATTAAAATATGTCAATTACTAGATTACTATTTTCCTAAGGTTATTAAATTATATTGCTAGCTAAAGTGATTCATTCATAGTTGGATGCATGCATTCATTAAGTCCATGGGGTGTTCAAATAGTTATGATTTCTTATTAAAATTATATTTAACCATTTATTTTATGTAAATAAATAATAATTTTTCATGCCATATTTTTTCCCTATATGTGAGTTTTGAATAACTCATATTAATTCAAATTATTTTAATGAACATTGTACATAGCACGGGATTAAGCTAGTGACCAAATTGGACCAAATTCTTTTTTCTCCTAATTTTGAATTATTTTTAATCATAAATAATGTAATTAATTAGTTGGCAAGTAAACATTTATGGTAATTATTATGATTATTTCCGAAATTTTGATTTAGCTTTTGTACTTTATTTTTATGTTTAGATATTAGATCATGACATTTATTGTACATATAAACTTGCAAACTTAAGAGCTAAATCTCTTGCATCAATTTTTTTTTATTTTTTTTTTTTGATAACCCAGGTGTACAAGCTTACACTTGACTAATCCTGGACCCTCAGAACCCTTGCCCTAGAATCCTGAAGGATGTAAATCGCAGGATGTGCCTCCACCAAGCCCCGGGTTCCAACCATACTGCTGTACATTATCATACTTTGTTGTCGATGAATTTTAGACATTACCCATATTTTAGTTTTTTTTTTAATTCATATTTCACTATTTTTTTTTGGAGTTAGTTTCAGCTTCTCCTCATTTTCTTTTTTTTTTTTCTTTTTCTTTCTTTTTTTTTTATTGCCTTTTGACCTAATTTGATGATAGATATTTTATTTGATCTTATATATATTAGTCTTTTTCCATATGAATTAATTTTTTTTTTGTAATATATGCATTTATCATTGTGTTTGTTATAGAATTATTTTTACCATATCTCCTTTTATTTTGCCTTTTGATTTAATTAATTTTTTTCAATTTTAGATGTATTCATAAATTTTGCTTTAGTATTTTGCATTTTTCATTGTTTTTCTTATAGATTTTATTTCGGGTTTCATCTTTCTATTTAGTGAGATTATAGATTGATTTATTTTACTTTTAGATAATTTAATTTTTATTTTGCCTTTTGTAATAATTTGATGATAGATTAATTTCTTTTAGATTTAGATACATTATTTTAATTTAAATATTCATAAATTTTGTTTTATTATAATCAACTTTTCACTGTTTTTCATATAGATTTTATTTCGAGTTTCATCTTTCGATTTACTGAGCTTATAGATTGATTTTAGATAATTTCAGTTTTATTTTCACAAGTTTCATTGATATTTGCAGTTGTTATTAATACTATTGTAGATTTAATTTCATCTTATTTCTTTTGGGTTTCATCTTATGATATAATGTGATAAGAAATTGATTTGTTTTGATTTTAGATTATTTTATTTTTTATTTTCGCAAGTTCTTCTTCCTTTTTCTTTTCCACTATTTTGCATTTGTCATTATAGTTTTACATCTATCTTTAGAAACACACATTTGAAGAATAATGTTGACTCCAATTAGTATTTTTTTATTAATTAAATTGGGTTGAATTAAAATTTTGATTTTTTTAGCACATGGAGATTCTTTATTAATTGACTTATTAAAAAAAGATTGTACTATATAGATGTCTAATATAAAGTTTATTATTTGTTTTAACGTATCCATTCCAAGTTATTTGAAGTGGTCAATTTTAGATAGAAGTCATAGATCATACCAATTTAAAAATCTATTAAGTTTTACTCTTTTTATATATAATAATCTCTAAGTTTTATAGAGATTGTATTGCTAAAAGGTAATTATTTGATCTTGAATACTTTTTGGCTCCTAGAACTAATATTTGTGAAATTTTATTATAAAAGTTTTTAATGTGGTTGACTTAAAAATAAGCCGATACATAAACTTATGAAAGTTTTCATCCCGAAACTTGAATCAAGAAATGAAATTTCAATTGACATAGAACTTGAACTAAGATATGGAATCACGTTTGCTATTGAAGATATTGAAGCTAGATATCTCATGTTATTTGAAATACTCACTATAGATATTGAAATTGCATATTGAAAAGGAACTATAGAACTATATAGCTCATGTTGTTGGGGCTTTGGTTTTTGGGAATAACAAAAGTAGAATGCTCATACTTGAGGACTCATACAATTTAGCGTTTGATTCAACTAAATATAAAATAACTATTGTATTTTGTGCTCTTTTATGAGATTTTTGTCCATGTGAATGGACTTCGAAAGCGAGATTTTACAGTGATCAATTTAGACACAAAATGTTGTTTCCTTGATTCTTTCATAATTTAAAAATTACCTACAAGTTTTGTTAAATAAATTTGGTAGGTTGTTTTCTATCTTATTTAAACCACTATTTTTTTATGACATGCAGGTGCATATCAATAGAAAATTAGAGGGCAAGAAGACGTCAAGAATAAATATGGACATGTAATTCCTTTCACTAGCCTAGATTAAATATGCGTAAAGTAAATTTAAAATAAATTGAATAGTTTAAACTTCTCTATTGATATGGTGAACTATTTTTATATATATCGTAGCAATTCGTTTATTTTAGTTAATTTTAATTGTACTTTGTTATATTCATACATTTTCATTTGTGCAATTTCAAGACTTTATATATCTAAGTCTTCTTGAATTTCAATATAATCAAGTAATTGTCTAACTCAATCAATTGCCCCAAGTTCATGTTATTGTTTATTCCATCATTTTTCTACTTTCACGTGAATTTTGTTTGATGATGATAATTCAATTAGAAAATTTAGATTTTATATTTTTTAATATATATTTTCTATGATTTCACCTAAAGTTAAGAAATACATAAGGAGTTACTCATATTTACTATTATTATGCGAAACATTTCAAAGCAAATATAATAGTTGTAAACCTGAAGATTGACAATTAAAATATGTCAATTACTAGATTACTATTTTCCTAAGGTTATTAAATTATATTGCTAGCTAAAGTGATTCATTCATAGTTGGATGCATGCATTCATTAAGTCCATGGGGTGTTCAAATAGTTATGATTTCTTATTAAAATTATATTTAACCATTTATTTTATGTAAATAAATAATAATTTTTCATGCCATATTTTTTCCCTATATGTGAGTTTTGAATAACTCATATTAATTCAAATTATTTTAATGAACATTGTACATAGCACGGGATTAAGCTAGTGACCAAATTGGACCAAATTCTTTTTTCTCCTAATTTTGAATTATTTTTAATCATAAATAATGTAATTAATTAGTTGGCAAGTAAACATTTATGGTAATTATTATGATTATTTCCGAAATTTTGATTTAGCTTTTGTACTTTATTTTTATGTTTAGATATTAGATCATGACATTTATTGTACATATAAACTTGCAAACTTAAGAGCTAAATCTCTTGCATCAATTTTTTTTTATTTTTTTTTTTTGATAACCCAGGTGTACAAGCTTACACTTGACTAATCCTGGACCCTCAGAACCCTTGCCCTAGAATCCTGAAGGATGTAAATCGCAGGATGTGCCTCCACCAAGCCCCGGGTTCCAACCATACTGCTGTACATTATCATACTTTGTTGTCGATGAATTTTAGACATTACCCATATTTTAGTTTTTTTTTTAATTCATATTTCACTATTTTTTTTTGGAGTTAGTTTCAGCTTCTCCTCATTTTCTTTTTTTTTTCTTTTTCTTTCTTTTTTTTTTATTGCCTTTTGACCTAATTTGATGATAGATATTTTATTTGATCTTATATATATTAGTCTTTTTCCATATGAATTAATTTTTTTTTTGTAATATATGCATTTATCATTGTGTTTGTTATAGAATTATTTTTACCATATCTCCTTTTATTTTGCCTTTTGATTTAATTAATTTTTTTCAATTTTAGATGTATTCATAAATTTTGCTTTAGTATTTTGCATTTTTCATTGTTTTTCTTATAGATTTTATTTCGGGTTTCATCTTTCTATTTAGTGAGATTATAGATTGATTTATTTTACTTTTAGATAATTTAATTTTTATTTTGCCTTTTGTAATAATTTGATGATAGATTAATTTCTTTTAGATTTAGATACATTATTTTAATTTAAATATTCATAAATTTTGTTTTATTATAATCAACTTTTCACTGTTTTTCATATAGATTTTATTTCGAGTTTCATCTTTCGATTTACTGAGCTTATAGATTGATTTTAGATAATTTCAGTTTTATTTTCACAAGTTTCATTGATATTTGCAGTTGTTATTAATACTATTGTAGATTTAATTTCATCTTATTTCTTTTGGGTTTCATCTTATGATATAATGTGATAAGAAATTGATTTGTTTTGATTTTAGATTATTTTATTTTTTATTTTCGCAAGTTCTTCTTCCTTTTTCTTTTCCACTATTTTGCATTTGTCATTATAGTTTTACATCTATCTTTAGAAACACACATTTGAAGAATAATGTTGACTCCAATTAGTATTTTTTTATTAATTAAATTGGGTTGAATTAAAATTTTGATTTTTTTAGCACATGGAGATTCTTTATTAATTGACTTATTAAAAAAAGATTGTACTATATAGATGTCTAATATAAAGTTTATTATTTGTTTTAACGTATCCATTCCAAGTTATTTGAAGTGGTCAATTTTAGATAGAAGTCATAGATCATACCAATTTAAAAATCTATTAAGTTTTACTCTTTTTATATATAATAATCTCTAAGTTTTCATGAATTTTATGTTGTAAGTTTAACTGTTTTAGCCTCACAAGTCAGTACTTACACTGTAGTAAATCTTATTTTAAGTATTTTTATATTTTTTAAGTAGACATTTTTGTACCATAAAAGAGAAGCAATGGAAAAATCCACTCATAAAATTTTATTTTCTATTGGTCTTTAACTTTTTATTGATATAATTCACGTTTCATCGAAATTGTTGGTGTCGAAATAAAATAATCATAGGGTGAAATACAATTTCCCCCCGTAAAGTATAGGGGTGGAATCAATTACCCCCTTAAAGTATCAATTGTAACACTTACCCCCTCTGTTATAGTTTTGTACTTTAATTAAATCTATATGTCCTCTACCTCATGAAGGTCAGTCTTTTGTTTTACATATTTATTTATTTTTATTAAAATTCTTTTTTTAATTTTTTCTTATGTGGATACTGCAAACTATCATAAATATTTGTAATATAATAATAAATATTGTTTTAAAATATATGTTTTTATGAAGCTCTCTTATTTTTCTTAATTTAGTAATTTTTCTTACAATTTTTTTTAATGTTTTCAAAATATTACCGAAATTTTATAAATATTTAGCTAACTCGAAATGAAATTTTAATTCACGGTGAAATGCTTATCACTAAATCAAATGAAGGACAAAATGATCATTATATTTGTTAGAATCAACCTATAAACTATTAAACAAGAATTTAGTGATTCCGTGCATAGCACGGGGTAAATGCTAGTACATATATATTTGAAGGGTGTCTTTTGACCCCAACTGATTGTTTTGACCAAAATTCTATTTTTCTAGAGTTTTGATTTTTTTTTTAATCCTAAAAAATTCTGTTGTTGGTATTCTATAAATACTAATGTAATGAAGTTTATTATAAAAGTAATTTATGGATGTAAATTACTGATCTTTTCCAAAATAACTCTTTCTAAAATGAATCATCATTAATTAGGCTAGAATTATTAGGCTAATTAGACGTTAAAAAAAGTTTCAAAACTTTAATTTTGGCTGTCAATATGTTTACATATCAACTAATTAAAGTCAAAATATAATTTCAGTTTTAAATTTTATAATTTCCTAAAAATCAGCCAATTAAATCAATTTATTATAGTTAATTGTTCCCTTAAATTTTGCTATTAATACCGTAAGAAATTGTATATATATATATATATATATATATATATGTGTGTGTGTGTGTAAAACTTAGAGTATGGATGTGTTTGAAGGGTGTGTTTTGACCCCAATTAGTTGATTTGATCAAAATCCTAATTTTCTAGAATTTTGATTTTTTTAATTCTAAAAAATTATATTTTTGTTAATCTTCTAAAATCAATTTCATCTTTAATTTAAATCCTACGAAAAAGGAATGTTAAAACTAAATTAATAAGTCGAATATGAAATTAATGCTAATCAAATACATTTATGATGAGGTGTATACTATGAAGCACGGATACTTCAAAAAATAGCAAGCTGAAGAGTCGGACTCGCCGGGGACTCGGACTCGCCTTCGACTCGGCTCGGATATGCGTCGGACTTGCCACGTGGCGAGTCCGAGAAAAAAAAATAAAAAAAAATCCGGATACGCAAGTCGACTCGGTCAATGACTCGTTGGGGTTTTTTTTGCAATTTTTAATAAATCCTTGGGTTGAAACTGCAAATTACTCACCTAATTAATAAAAAATTGAATTGAACATACCAATGTTATGGCCGTAATTTGGGTATAATCATATTTAATTTTTTTTTTTTTTTGAGGATCAGAATGAAGTTTCATTAATCATAAAATTCCGAGTATACAATCTCAACAATCGAATTAGGCAAAGCCTCAAGAATAGGACCATGTAACAAAGTAAACCTAGCAATCTCATGAGCAACTCGATTACATTCCCGAAAAATATGACGAACTTGAAAGACACTGAAACAAGGAATCAAAGCTTTGATATCTTCTAGGATTATCCCACTATTCCTTAGTGAAGGTGTTAGTGCACTGATGCCATCCACTACAACTTTACAGTCACCCTCAAGGACCACTTCCTTCCATCCATGCGAAACAGCAAAATCCAGAGCAAGATATATATATAGAACCATACAATTAGCTGGTAATTGTATGGTTCTATATATATAATTCAATTCGGGATCATTAACGTAATTAACTCTCATTAAGTAATTACTAAAATTATTTAAAAAATAGTACCCCTTTAATACACTAATAATGGATGTAATTTTGGAAATATTCAGCTCTATTACTTTATATTAGATGGTCAGTTACACGTGTATGTATAATTCAATTATTAGTAATTATTACCTCTCATTAAATAATTGTTTGAATAATTTGCAAAACCCAAAAAAAAAAAAAAAAAAAAACTTTTTGGTATGCATTAGTTCCTAAAAATCATCTACATTCTTTAATCGTCTGACATTTTCATTAAATTTGTAGCTATGTGATACAAATTTTTTTTTATTAATTATATAAAGATGGTGAGCTTAAAAAAATAATTATTGTGCTTCTTTATATAATTTTTCTATGTATACTTTTAATCAATTTTTTGCTTTGTACGTACAAGCACAAGATGATCTTGAATGCCAATATTATTTTTCTTGGAGTAGTAGGCCCATTTAAACAATCACGAATGCACTAAACAAGAAGTGTAAGCTTTTATGATTTCATCATACATATTCAAAATTTTCAATTATGATTCATATGTACGAGTATTGTTTAGTCCTTTTTGACCAATTTGCACCTGCCATAAATGTGTTGGACAAGAAGGTAAGCTTTTTAATTTCTTATGTTCTCTGAGGTCAACTTCTACAATGAACTTCATGATGTTAAATTTTTGTTTCATGTGCATATATAATACTATCAATCATAATGCAATTCTTACTTTTTTTCCCACTTATTAATGCGATGATAGGATATTTTCTTAGAAGTAATTAAACAAAAAGGTGCATAGTTATTGTTGCACATGTTTGCGTAAGTGTTTTTCAGTTTTGAATTAGTTAAGCCTTAAATTCCTAACAATTTTATTATTTGGAATTTTTATTTTTTGCAGAGCGATACTTTGAACAATTCAAAATTTGAATGATGTAGGGAATGAGTGATAATAATGCACATCGGCTTAGAATTTGGTATTATTGTAAAGTAATTTTCTTAACTTTTGTTTTTTGAGAAAAAAAAACTCCTTAAATTCAAAGTGTTTGGAATTTACTTATCAATAAAAAGTTAGACTTTGAATAATATTTAGAAGATTGTATATATTCTATGTTATTTTATCTATTTAATATTATTACCTTTTCATGTATTTCATCTTGAATCATGATAAATTTGTCAAAAATACTTTGCATTGTCATTGTTTTAGTTAATACTATATTTTCATATTTTGTCTCTCTTTTTTTTTTTCCCATATTTGATTTAATGTGATTTGATAACATTGTTTTCTTTTATTTGATTAATTCATTTTGAATTTTCATTTTTTTATTTTATGCATTTCTTATAGTTTTTGTTTACAGCTTCTCCCTTTTTTGATTTCATATAGACGTACTGGTTAGTTTTTTACTAAATATTTTCATTTTTAATTGTGATAAATTTATCTTAAAATTGTGTCTTTGTTATATGTGAATGCAATTTTAATCCCGTGCTATATTCTGATTCCAATGAGGATATTTTTACTAATCTTAATTTTCTAAAATTATGATTATTTGTAATTTTACTTTTAATTTTATATAAATATATTTTATAATTGGAAAGATGCCGAAAGAAAAATATATATACTTGATTATGTTGACATGTTTTTTTATATTTACAATGTCATCAGGTAATTTTTTGGCAAGAGGATATTCACAAGCTTAAGATATATGGTTTACATGTTTGACCTATATATTAATTAATTTGATTAACTTAATTATATCCATTGTAAATTACAATAACTTTTTTTTACTCATATAGATTTTTTTTTTTTTTTGGTTTTTTATTGTTAAGTGGAAATTTAGATAACCATACATACATTTATCTCAAGTGTGAATGTATTTATCTTGTGATATTGAGTGTTGAATGCCTATATTCTTATATGAACTAATTAGTTGAAGTTGATATAATGAAAATTGAGATTTGACATGTTATGAAACAACCTATTAACAAATTCAACTTAATAAATTAGATATTATTTATAATCATCTATATACTCTACAGAAAAATAATGTGAATTGTAGAATTCTCATATAATAATAATTCAAACATTTAAAGTACTCAAGTTGCAATTATTCACAAATGTGGATATAGTAATAATGCAAACAAACATAATTTTTATTTTATTTCAAGATACGAATTGTATATTAATTTTGATTTGTGCATAGCATGGGTTGTAGGCTAGTATATAAATGAGATCCACGATTATTTCAAAGCACTATTGGACACATTACCTGAACGCATTTTCTTGGCGATTGAGTTAGTGATATGGCTGATTATTTCTTTATTTCTTTATTTTTATTTTATTTTATTTTTTATTTTTTTGAAAAGAGTTCTTGATATGGTTTCTAAGAGGAACATAAGTTCAAATAAATTACTCATATATTCAATTATACTGTTCAATCTGGCAAATTTGCATGAATTTGGTTCACTAAACACATTAAATCAAACTTGAACAACATATATTGATTCTCTGACGACTTTTGAAATTCGATTATGTTAGAATAAAATATGAAATATCTTAGTTTCCTAAGTATTTCAGATCTCTATTATTGTTGTAATCTTTAGAATAGAATATGAAATATCTTAGTTTCCTAAGTATTTCAGATCTCTATTATTGTTGTAATCTTTGTTGTATTTAGACTCCTAATTTAGATTACATTCCTAGTTTAGGTTAACTCTTTAGGTTTAACTCTCTTGTATAAATATTCACTTTTGTGATAATGAAAAGGTCACGGAATTATATTCTTTCATGGTATCAAGTTTGGTTCGATAGCCAATCCTTCCGCTGCCATTCTCTTCTCTCTCTTCCATCTTCCGTCCACATCGAACACAGGCCTCACGCCGGTTCGATATACAACAATCGATTCAGCCTCACGCTGAAATTGATCTTCGGCCCTTTCTGCTGTTCTGTTTTTTTCTCGATTTCTTCATCATGAGCGAGAACAAATCATCTTCCTCCTTTCACCCTGCCCTTGCGGCTTCCAACATTAGATCGCATGTTCCTATCACTCTTGAGATGGAAAACGTCCAGTATGCAAATTGGGCGGAATTATTCAAGGTCCATTGCCGTTCGCACAAGGTTCTACATCACATTATCCCACCGAAATCTAAGGATGGGAAAGCTATTGAACAGGTAGCGCTCAAGGATGACGAACAGGAATTATGGGACACATTGGATGCTGCTGTGGTGCAGTGGATCTATTCCACTATATCAACCGATCTCTTGAACACCGTTATTGAAGCGGATGTTTCCGCTATGACTTTATGGAATCGCCTTTGTGATTTGTTTCAAGACAATGAAAATTCCCGTGCAGTTGCTCTCGAACACGAATTTAACAACTCTTATTTGAGGGATTTTCCATCAGTTTCTGCTTATTGTCAACATCTAAAGACTTTATCTGACCAACTCAAGAACGTAGGGGCCCCGGTTACCAATAACCGTCTTGTTCTTCGTATGGTAGGTGGTCTTACACCAGCTTACAAAGGTGTTGCTTCTGTTATTCGACACATGAAGAAATTACCTCCTTTTTATGAAGTTCGTTCCATGTTAGCCTTGAAAGAAGCTAGCATGAAGGATGCTGTGGCTGGGAATGATGATGCATTGATGGTTGCTATGCGTGATTCGGATGAGACGCATGATTCTCGTCCGCCAAATCAAGGTCATGGTAAGCAATCAAAACAGCGAAACAACAAAAAGCAGGGCGGCTCCGGTCAGAAAGGTCCAAACGGTGTCGGTCGTGGTGGCAACCGGTCCGCAAATCAAAACGGCGTCAACTTTTCGGGTGGGCCACAATCTTGGGCTATGCCTCCGTGGTGGACTTGGATGCAGCCGCCGTGGGCTACTCCACCATGCCCATATCCGACCCAGTCCTGGACCCGGCCGAGTGGACCGCGTCAGCCCGGAATCTTGGGCCCGCGTCCCCACCAGCAGCAGCAGGCGTATGCAGCAGCCTCCGAGTATGCTACGGATATCAATTCTGCTATGCACACTATGTCCCTATCGCAGCCGGATCCTAACTGGTATATGGACACCGGAGTTTCTTCGCATATGACATCCACTCCAGGTAATCTCACGTCTTATTTTAATATGAGCAATAATAATGGTGTTACTGTTGCTAGTGGTCAGTCTATTCCGATTCGGGGTTACGGTCATGCATCTTTACCTTCTCCTCATCCACCATTATCTCTCAAACACGTCCTTCACACCCCACATCTTATTAAGAATTTAGTCTCCGTTCGTAAATTTACAACTGATAATCGTGTGACGGTAGTGTTTGATCCTTTTGGTTTTTCTGTGCATGATTTACAGACAGGGAGCCGTCTCATGAGATGTGATAGTACCAGCCCACTCTACCCAATTACTCCTTCCTGTCCAACTTCGACCACTACATCTAGTGCTTGTCTTGCTTCGACACTTTGGCATGATCGTTTAGGACACCCAGGAGATGCAGTTTTGAATATTCTTAGGCAAAATAAATTGATTGCTTGTAATAGTTCCTCTAGGTCTACTACTTGTCAATCTTGTGTACTTGGAAAACATATTAAATTGCCGTTTATTTCATCCAATTCTACTACTTGTATGCCTTTCGATATTATTCATAGTGATCTTTGGACTTCTCCTACTTTAAGTTCATCTGGCCATCGATATTATGTGCTATTTTTAGATGATTTTTCGAATTTCGTGTGGATATTTCCTATTGCTCAAAAGTCCCAAGTTTTCTCTGTTTTTTCAAAATTTCATGCTAATATCAAAAACCAGTTTGAACGAAATATCAAGACCATACAATGTGACAATGGGGGAGAATTTGATAATCATTCTTTTCGGCAATTTTGTGATTCTCAAGGAATTTCTTTTCGTTTTTCCTGCCCACATACATCTTCTCAAAACGGGAAGGCCGAGAGAAAAATCAGATCCATTAATAATATCATGCGAACACTTCTCATCCATGCATCATTGCCACCTTCTTTTTGGCACCACGCACTTCAAATGACCACCCATCTCCTAAATATTACTCCAAGTAAATTGCTTGCCAATAGATCACCTCTTCAGGTTCTTTATCATCGTATACCATCGTACTCCCATCTCCGGGTTTTTGGGTGCCTTTGTTATCCCCTTTTTCCCTCTACCACTATTAAAAAATTGCAAGCTCGTTCTACTCCTTGCGTTTTCTTGGGTTATCCCGACAATCATAGAGGATATAAGTGTTATGATTTAACCACTCGTAAAATCATTCTTTGCCGTCATGTGCAATTTGATGAAACATTTTTTCCTTTTGCGAAGGGGAGTAATTCTTCTTCCCGAGTCTATGATTTTTTAGGTGATGATGTTTCTCCACATATTTTACACCAACTATCTACCCAACCCAATCCAAATCCGGCCCAGCAGCTATCTTCTTCGCAGACTGCGGTCCAACATAGAACTACTGCAAGTCCTGTTCAACATACCCAAACTCCTGCTGTTGCGGCCCAGCAACAACAACCAAGCCCTATTCCTTTGCCACCGCCCTGTCCACCCTCACCTCCAGCAATACTGCCTTCGGACCAATCCCAACCATTGCGTCTTTCTCGGTACACTATAAATCCACCGACTCGACCCATCACACGCAGCCAGCATGGTATACACAAGCCTTCCACTATATTTGATCCATCCCAAGCTCATACCACGATTGTTACTCATTCCCCTCTACCTCGTAACCCTTTGGCTGCCCTTCGTGACCCGAATTGGAAATTAGCAATGACCGATGAATTTAATGCTCTTATTAAAAATAAGACGTGGGATTTGGTTCCGCGCCCCCCAAATGTTAATGTTATTCGATCTATGTGGATTTTTACTCATAAAGTTAAATCTGACGGTTCATTTGAGAGGCATAAGGCCCGTCTTGTAGGTGATGGCAAGACACAGCGCGTCGGAATTGATTGTGGAGAGAACCAGCGACTATTCGACGTAAGCAATGCTTTTTTACATGGCAACCTGAACGAGACTGTCTATATGCACCAACCACTGGGTTTTCGCGATAATCAACATCCGGACTATGTTTGTTTATTGCGGAAATCATTATATGGACTTAAGCAGGCTCCCCGGGCGTGGTATCAACGGTTTGCTAATTTTGTCTCATCTATTGGTTTCTCAAATAGTAGGTCGGATACTTCTTTATTTACCTACACTCGTGGGTCAGATACTGCATATTTGCTTCTCTATGTCGATGACATTATTTTGACGACATCATCCAAAGAGTTACGTTTATCCATCATGACACAACTCGGCTCGGAGTTTGCAATGAAAGACTTGGGTTTCTTGAATTATTTTCTCGGCATAAGTGTGACTCGTCATAAGGATGGCTTATTTTTATCTCAGCAGAAGTATGCCACAGAGATCATTGACCGAGCAGGTATGAGCTCATGTAAGCCGTGTCACACTCCGGTCGACACCAAGCCGAAAGTTGGAGCTACCGTGGGACAGCCATTTGAGGATCCAACCCTGTATCGGAGTCTTGCTGGTGCTCTACAATATCTTACTTTTACACGGCCTGATCTTTCTTATGCTGTCCAGCAGATTTGCCTACATATGCATGATCCGCGTGAGGAACATATGAGTGCTTTGAAGCGTATTCTCAGGTATCTTCAGGGTACGCTTCGTCTTGGCCTTCATTTATCTTCTTCTTCTCTTACTGAGCTTGTTGCTTATACTGATGCTGATTGGGGAGGATGTCCTGATACACGACGTTCAACATCCGGGTACTGTGTATTTTTGGGCGACAATCTTATCTCGTGGTCTTCTAAACGACAACCGACTTTATCCCGTTCCAGTGCAGAAGCCGAATATAGGGGGGTGGCTAATGTGGTATCGGAGTCGTGTTGGCTTCGGAATCTTCTTCTGGAGCTACTTTGTCCTATCAGTAAGGCTACATTGGTATATTGCGACAATGTGAGTGCTATTTATCTTTCTGGGAATCCTGTTCAACACCAGCGCACAAAGCATATTGAAATGGATATCCATTTTGTTCGCGAGAAAGTGGCGCGGGGTGAGGTTCGAGTTCGTCATGTGCCTTCCCGATATCAAGTGGCAGATATCTTTACTAAGGGGCTGCCTCTGGTCCTCTTCGACGACTTTAGAACCAGTCTTAATGTTCGTGAACCTCCAGTTTCGACTGTGGGGGAGTGTTAGAATAGAATATGAAATATCTTAGTTTCCTAAGTATTTCAGATCTCTATTATTGTTGTAATCTTTAGAATAGAATATGAAATATCTTAGTTTCCTAAGTATTTCAGATCTCTATTATTGTTGTAATCTTTGTTGTATTTAGACTCCTAATTTAGATTACATTCCTAGTTTAGGTTAACTCTTTAGGTTTAACTCTCTTGTATAAATATTCACTTTTGTGATAATGAAAAGGTCACGGAATTATATTCTTTCAGATTAAAGTTGGGGCTGAATATATAAGTTGTAATATATCGGATTTTTGGCACTTTGCACCCTGAAATTATAGAATTTTGGTACTTTGCATCATAACTTAAAAGTTTTGACACTTTGCACCCTCGTGTGTGTTTTGGAAGAAAAATTTATTAATTGAAGGGTATAATAGTTATTTTCAAATATTTTTGGCACTTTGCACCCTAAAAGTATAGATTCTGATACTTTGCACTCTGAAATATAGAATATAGGCACTTTGCACCCAAAAAATATAATTTCTGGCATTTTAACCCTGACTTGATATGATAATCTAAATTATATAAACACATTCTCTTTTATAGAGGGTGTATTTAACATTTACTTAATATCATAGGAGGGTTTTTAGAAGTTAAAACAACACATGAGATTTTTTAGTAGTTAAACAAAGCATAGGAGATATTTTTGTTTTCCGCTCTGTTAAGCTTCTTCGAGAATTGATACAATACCAACTTGGAAAGTACAAGAATTAACTTGCCTAATTTCTGTGAAAAATAGTTGTTTGATTATTATTTAAAAAATTTCAAATCGTGGTTTGATTGTCTATTAAGAATAACGCAATTCAAGGATTAGTCCCTCTTTGTGTTGAATTATACTTTTTTAATTGCTAGTGTTATTGTCTATTAATTATAACACAATTCAAGGATTAGTTCTTCTTTGTGTTGACGTATACTTTTTTAATTGCTAGTGTTAACGTAGAAGTATATATACTTCTAGAATTTATTTTCTAACTTGCCATTTATATTAAATATTCTAGTAGAATTTAGTAAGAGTATATATGTCAAAAAAATTGAAAAAAATTCGAGTGAACTATATGAACACAACAATAATGTAACACATTATTTATTTCACCTCTATTACTTAAAAAATACCATGTATTTTTTTTTGGGAGAAGTTGCTTTATATTATAGTGCTAATGTCAATTTATCCATGTTGGTATAAATTAGAGAAGGTTTTGAAGATGACAAAAAGGCCATAATGATTTTGAAGATCAAAAGGTTAAGTCATCAACTAAGAACAACTTAATGAAACCTATCTCAAGGTTTTGAAGCGAAGTAACCGAATCAGTCGAGTGAGATATCAGATTGGTTATCATCAGCCGAGTCAAGATAGAAGTTTTCATTCTTGAATAAGCCGAGTAACCATCAGCAGAGTGATCATCAGAAGAGTGATCATCAGCCGGGCGTTCCTGTTGGATAAGGATGAAGATGAAGAGTACTGAAGACAATAAGTAAAGGGAGGTTTTGATGATTTCCAAAACTTAAAATCCGCTAAGTAAAAATTAACTTAGCTGATATCCCTTAGAAGAATTTTTTACTAAGTTAAGAAAACATCAGAAGAGTCAAAATTCAAGGTCCAGAAGACTACTGATCTGCTGAAAGAAAGAAATCAGACTGATGAAGATCAGCCGAACCAAATCAGATTTGTTCAAGTTTGGGATCAGCTTCGTTCATCATCAGACTTGCACTTTCGATCAGCCAAGTGGAAAGGATCAATAAGTCTGCCCAACGGTAATAAATGCCCCTGGAAGTAATAAATGCTGAAGTACAAGGTTATTAAAGACAAATGATTGAAGAAAGACCTCGTATCAGCTTGGTGCATTTAATGATGCCTGCATAAAAGTACTGTAGACAGTACAGACACTGTGCAGAGAGCCGTTCGCGGAAATTAAGGACCAGTACCCGAGGATTTTGAATTCTGTCTCACTTCAACGGACATTTTTCAAACTTACGAGTATAAATAGCTGAAAGAGACAAAGAGAAAAGAACAACACAATCTCTGAGAAGAAATCCGAAGCAAAATCTCTTAAGTCTCAAGAACAGCTCACTCATCAGCTCTGTCATTTGTTAACTGAAGCCGAAGTTGAAGATCAAAGAAAAACACATTTTTCTGAGTGAAAAACTGTTAGAGTGTTGTGAGAAGTAGATATCCATCTTTGTGAGAAGTAGATATCCATCTTCTTATGTTTGGCATGATAGATTAGGACATTTAAATTTTGGTTCTGTTAAACGGATGATGAATTTAAATCTAATCCCCTAACATGAAATAAACCATAAAGACAAATGTCACATTTGTGTTGAAGCAAAACAAGAAAGAATGCCATACCAGTTGGTTCAAAGGCAATCTGAAATACTTGATTTGGTTCATACGGACATTTGTAAATTCAATGGAATTTGAACTAAAGATAATAAGAAATATTTTATTACTTTTATAGATGATTGCAGTAGATACGGTTATGTTTATTTGTTAGAACATAAATTTGAAGCACTTGAAAAATTCGTAACGTTTAAAAATGAAGCTGAAACTCAAACTGGTAAGAAACTCAAACGATTAAGATCAGATAGAGGTTGAGAATATGAGTCTAATTTGTTTGAAGAATTGATAGAAATAGTGTCCTGCAAGCCAGCTGTATGGCGAGCATTTATTGTAATAAATAAGGAACTATTCAATTTTGATTAATAAATGCACTTTATTAAATGATCAACTTTATCTTATGTAATAATTATCTGCGCATAAGGATAGAAGTCCTTAGATCACAGGGCTATGGGACAACCCGTGGACAGATCTCCAAGGCCGTGATCTAGAAAATATTCAAGAGTCGTAGAATCCAATCGAGATGGGACATCGTTGGATTCGGTTAGACTCTCACTAATGTGTATACTCCGATGAACAGGAGGACGCTGGGGTCCACGAGCGTGACTGGAATAGTCGATACACATAAGTGGGTGGCTTGCTGGGATGACAAGCGCACTGAATACCCCAATAAGGAAATAACTCACCATAGAAGCGGTAGTCGCATATCGGGGTTGAAGTTATTCCTATTTGCAATAGTATACGAGGAACGATCCCTAACTACTTGAGGTGATAGGGTTTATCTGATACGAGAACGTCTATGCTTTGATATGAGTTCCGACTGACTGGGATATCCAGAAAGTCTCTGTGGACTCATATTGGGCATAGAGGAACTCGTATGCAGATTCATATCATCAACAAAGGATCTGTTGACCCGACTTGATAGGTTGGGAAATTCTCCTATGGATTTCTGTGAGAAATTAATTTTGGTAAAATCCTTGGCCAAGGTATCTGACGACTTTATGTAAGTAGCTCATAAAGATTAAGTCAAAGAGAATTTATTTCGAGACCAGAATACATAAGGTCAAGACAATATAAAAGGGAGACCGATGAAAGACCATACCCTTAAGTCTCGACTGGGAGATTGATCAATGGAGAGATTATGTCGTATATGGAAATTGTAAATGATAAAAGGTTCACTGAATTAATTCACCAGTGATTGGGCTCCATGGGCTTGTGGCTGGACATCGACCGTGGAGTGTGGGAGAATTCCCAAATTAGCAGGGGTGCTAATTTTGGAATGATCAATTGACAGAGTGTTCGATTGATTTAGAGTAAATCTTACTCGAATAATTCAATAATATTTAATTATAACCCACGGCCAATTATGTGGTGAACCTACGGGGGCATACACAATACACATGAAGCGAAAGCGAGGAAAAAGGACAACCGAGTGGACTGGGTCGACTGGGTCAAAATCGACTGGGTCGACCCATGTGGAACTAAAATGGATCCAATTGGAGTTGGATCAAGATTATGAATTAAATTGAAATTTAATTTATGAGTAAATTAATTAAGATGGATTTAATTGATTGATGGAATAAGTAATTAGACTTGGAGTCTAAATTAATTAATTGGGCTATTTAATTGGCAAATTAAATAAAGCCTTGAAATATTAATTAAAGTGGGCCATGAATTAATTAGAAGACTTAGTCTTCTAATTAGAGAGGGCCATGTCCCATGTAGGAGAGATAGTATCCTAATCCTAGAAGGATTAGGTTAAAGAGATATCTATAAATAAGAGACTAGGTCTCATATCTCATATATAAATCTACAAGCAAAAATTGAGCACGAGCAAAAATTCTCTCCCCTCTCCCAGTGCAATCGGCCGAACCCTTCTTCCCTTTGGAAGAAATTTTTCGTTTTCGATTTTAGTTCCCAAGTCGTTCTTAAATCCTAGATATTAATATACCCTATGTTCTAGTCGATTAGGTTATATTATTTTCGTGATATTGTGGTGTATCAACTCGTTGAGGTGCAACACGTGGGACGCTGCTTGCAGGCTTTTGGGTGGACTTGTCCGAGGGAGAAAAACACGACTTTGCCGAGCCACTTGGATTTGCAGGGAGACAGGTATAATTTGGATCTAATTATTCTTGTCGTTATTATATTTATATATATACACCTAGAGATTATCCTGGCAAGATTCTGTAAGAGGTCCTATAAAATTTTAATTTTCGCTGTGCCTAGGGCTGTTTATCTTACCGAATCCCAACAGTGGTATCAGAGCCAACTCTAGGCTTTGTATATATATGAATTTGCAAATTCTGTGTTTTTAAATCATACGTTTGATTTATATGTGGCTAGTTCTTTAACTTTGCATGTTTTAGGACGTTTGTTATTTAACTTGGAGTTAATGGATAATTTTAGATTCGAAAATTTTATCATATTGATGTTATTTTGGATTGGGATTTAATTGACTGGGTTTGTTTAATTGAATCATAAAGTAATCGAACCAAAAAAAAAAATTTTAGACCCAACCCGCGGTGGCACTCGGCGGTGCGCGGCAGCGCACCGCGGCTGGGCGGCCACCGCGAGCAGGCTGCCCATGGCAGCGTGCACGCAGCACGCTGGCCGCGAGCCCGGCACGCAGGCAGCAGCCCTCGGGCTGCCAGCCGCGTGCTGCTGCGCGCGGCCAAACGCTGTCGCGCGTAGCGTCTGCTACCACGGGCGGCTCACGCATCGGCCTTGTGGTCGCGCGTGGGCTGTCCACGTGGCAGTCCTCGATTGGCCTCATTTGGTTGATTTCGGGTTGGACTCTAATTCTGCTTATTTTGAAAAATTCTGAAAATTTAGAATTTTGGGAGATTAGTAAACTTGGAGTTTTTGGATAAGGTAGTTATCTTGTTAGACTTAAACACTACCTTAATTAAACTAATCTAAACAAAATAGGATTATCTTGAAAATCTTGGAGATTGTAATATTTGGGAAACTTGGAGTTTTGGATAAGGTAGGAATCTTAGAGATTTAGTCTACCTTAATTAACCAATTTGATCAAGATAAATTTGTGGATTACTTAAAGCTCAAGTAAGAGCTAATTAATCTTAGAGGTTAATTGTTAATTCAAAATTAATTAACGTGGATAAAATTTTGTGAATTAAAATTAAAGGAGCCGATAAATTTACATTTTTGCCCTTATGTGAATTTATGCATGTTCTTGAGTGAATGTGTGGATTGATCGATTTTGCCCTTAAGCCCTGTGTAATTTTTGTTTTATTTATTTTTGGATTGTAATTAAATGGGCCTGATTGGTGCCCTTGCTTGCGCAAACGAATGTAATAGAATAGGACCATTTAAATTATGTAAGCTAGGCTTAGAATAGGCTTGGAGCCGAGAAGACCTCATGAAGACTTGGAGATCCACATGGAGGCCCATAACCTTGGCGGACATGGAGGCCCAATTCATTACATGGTGGCCCAATCAAGCTGGATATTACAAGAAGGCCCATGATGTATGGGTTTGAAAATTGTAATAGTTAGGACATTTAATTTCCACCCTAGATTGAGCAATTGATTCATCACTAGGCCCGTGATGAATCGCATAGGATGGGCAATCGATCAATCATATCCTGCTAGGTGATGTATGTTTACTATTATTCTTTGATGTATGTTATGCATGCTTAGAATTGATCACGTAAACAAGATAAAACATAATCTGATGAGACCTCGCACAAGAAAACGTAAAACCTCCAATTGAACTTAAAATTCAATTAGAATATTAAATCGAACTTAAGGGCGCATATAAATAGTTTCTGTGGTCCGAGCCTATCCAATTACTAGGTCTTAGGCATGTTGTACGAATATATCTCGACGTCTCACGAGTCGTGGGTCGAGCTATAGGAAGATAATATGTCTATTGCCTCGATGCATGAGTTAGTGCCAAGGGAGGGGATAGCAAGGTTTTAGGCGCTGTCTCACGAGTCGTGGGGTGTCTAGGATTGAACTATTTCTCTTCACGAGTATTGGACATGATTTAACGCTAGTAAGTATGGATGTCTCACGAGTCGTGGGTCCATATCGAAAAACGAGGCTAAATGAACTTGAGGGTTAGCTGCGATGGTTAATCGTCGACGTAATCGACCACCAAGTGAATCAAATAGTATGGCCAACGAGTCGTGGGTACTAGGAGATTGCATTTGGGCCTTAAGCCCGCTAGGATATTTTAAATTCCCGAAACTTATGTGGGGGCATAAGATTTTGATTAAAATAGTGGGAGTAATTTTCAAATGAAAACCATGTTTGTAAATTGTGCATTTTAAATTAATCTTTCGCGTATTTATTTCTTCTCTCGTCATTTTATAGATATGATGTCAAAAGAGCTTAGAGCACTTAGAGATTTGTCCATCTCATCACTTGAACGTAATATTTTAACTGGACCCAACTTGCATTTCTGGACGCATAATTTGAATGGATTATTTGAAGCTGAAAACATATCCTATGTTTTGTCTGTGCCACCACCCATTACATTTCACATGACGTTCCTGATGAGCTGTGTAAAAGCATCACCAAATGGAAATTGGATGATGGCTTAGCTCGTGAATACATGTTGGAATATATGTCACTTGATCTGCGTTTGCAACATGAGCATATGGCATCCGCGAAAGAGATTCTCTCGAATCTCAAATTCCTTTATGGGATTAGAGATGGTCGTCGCAGATTAGCGATCACGAGGGAACTCTTGCAAGCAAGAAAGAGAAGGGAAACTCCTATCGGAATCCACGTACACAAGATGATTCGACTTCTGTCTGAACTCGATGATATGGGTTTCGTGATGGACAATGATTTTCGAGTAGATCTTATTCTACAATCTCTTCCTAGATCATATGACCGATTTATCGTGGATTTGAATCTCCAGAGGCGAGAGATCACTATACATGTCCTGCGACAAATGCTCGAGGAACACGAGGCTTCTTTTGGAAAGAAAGCAAGGGTTGGCGAAAGGACTGGGCGGCGTTCAAAACCAAAGCAAATGGAAACCAGAGCTCCTTACTGCACAAGGTCAAGGGAAATGATTAAGCTCGAACCTATGGAGAGTTCGAACAGGTATATTCCTTGTTGAAGTTAATTTTACAATTAACTGTGCATTTTTTGTGTTAGACACTGACTGGAGTTCTCATCCTTGTAGGTGATGGGAGCATCAAGGAAACTGGAGTCTGAGGATTGGATCCTTGAATAAGGCAATGGAGCTGGAGCTGCTACCAAGGCCATAGGCAAAAGTAGATTTAGGTGGTTTGATAAAGTCATTAGTAAACTTTCATGTTGTTTTTAATAAAAGCTCCTGTTTTCGTTTTTCATTTGGTACATTGAATTGTTGACTTTACATCATAAAATCGCCTAAGTTAGTCATGCACGTACAACAAAACAAAAGGAAACAAGATAATGAAATATCTGCCTAATTATGGCACGCTAGACTTGGACATATATCTAAGTCAAGGATTCAAAAGTTGGCATCTTCTGGCGCGATTGAAATCAATCGCATTGATGAAATGCCAACATGTGAACAATGTCTAAAGGGTAAAATGGCTAAGTTGCCATTTAAAGGAAACCCTGAGCGTACCAAGCAAACATTGGACCTGATACATACTGACGTATGTGGACCACTAAGAAAAAGCGCCCGAGGTGGCTATGACTACTTCATCACTTTCACTGAAGACTATAGTCGTTATGGATATGTGTTCTTGTTGAAACACAAGTCTGAAGCCTTTGAGCGATTCAAAGAATTCAAGATGGAAGTAGAGAATCAACTTGGTCATACGATAAAGGCTCTTCGTTCTGACCGAGGACGAATTTCTGAATTATCTTGTAGAGCATGGAATACTATCGCAGTGGACTCCTCCTGCAATACCCCAATTAAATGGAGTTGCAGAGAGAAGGAATCGAACCTTGATGGACATGGTTAGATCCATGATGAGTGCCACTGACCTTCCTCTTTCATTTTGGGGACATGCCCTCCTCACGGCAACGAAGATACTGAACATGGTACCTTCCAAATCCGTAGAAAAGACACCATACGAATTATGGTTTGGCAAGGCACCCTCATACGCATTCATGCGCATATGGGGATCTCCCGCTTACGTTAAAAAGCTAGTGGGAGATAAATTTGAAACGAAATTCACTTTGTGCAAATTCGTGGGGTATCCGGAAAATTCAATAGGATACGAGTTCTACGATCCTACAAGACAAAGTACATTTGTCTCAAGGAACGCACACTTCTTGGAGAAGGATTTCTTAGTTGACAAGAAAGAAAATAACGTAGAACTAGATGAGGTCACAGAAGCTGAAAAGGCCGAAGAGGTCGATCAAGCTGACCTGTCACCACAGGCAGTGGGAGAACATGAGCATGAAAGTGCACCAGAGAGTACACCAATATTTAGTAGGTCAGAAAGACAACGTAGAGAACCCGAGAGGTACTACGGTCTACTGCATGAGACTGGACAGTCTCTAACCGACCCAAGGACTTACGAAGAGGCTATGCTAGACATAGACTCGGGAAAGTGGCGCGAAGCCATGGAATCCGAATTGGACTCCATGCACTCAAACAAGGTCTGGACCTTGGTAGATCCACCAGTGGGAGTGGCTCCCGTGGGTTGCAAGTGGATCTATAAGCGAAAGCTTGGAGTGAACGGAGAGGTGATTACCTACAAAGCGCGACTAGTGGCAAAAGGATATACTCAAAGACCTGAAATTGACTTTGAGGAGACCTTCTCACCCGTCGCAATGCCTAAATCCATTCGAATCTTGCTGGCCATAGCTGCGTGGTATAACTACGAGATATGGCAGATGGATGTGAAGACTACCTTTCCCAATGGGGACATTGACAAGGAGATCTACATGGAGCAACCAAAAGGATATGCATCCAAAGGAGATGAACACAAGGTGTGCAAACTCCAGAGGTCCATTTATGGACTGAAGCAAGCTTCCCGAAGTTGGAACATTTGTTTCGATGAGACAATCCACACTTTTGGATTCATCAAAACATGTTCGAACCTTGCGTGTACAAGAAGATCAGTGGGAGTACAGTTGAATTTTTGGTGCTTTACGTTGACGACATTCTTCTCATTGGAAATAATGTGAAAACATTGTCCGAAACTAAAGCATGGTTGTCTACACAATTCTCAATGAAGGATATGGGAGAAACATCCTTTGTACTATGTATAAGGATCTACCGAGATAGATCAAAAAGACTGTTGGGCCTCTCCCAATCCCAGTACATAGATAAAATCTTGAAAAGATTTAATATGGAAGAATCCAAGAGAGGATTGCTTCCAATGAGACATGGGATTGCGCTATCTCAGTCTATGGCCCCAAAGACGCCTGAAGAGAGAAGCTGTTGGATAAGGATGAAGATGAAGGCACTGAAGACATTTGATAAGGGAGGTTTTGATGCATTCCAAAACTTCAAAGATTGGCTAAGTATGGAGTAACTTAGCTGATAAACTTATCAAGGAAATTTTGACTAGGTAATGAAGACATCAGAAGAGTCAAAGTTTCAAGGTCCAAGACTTCTGATCTGCTGAAGCAAAGTTATCAGATTAGTGAAGATCAGCCGACTCAAATCAGATTTGTTCAAGTTTGAGATCAGCCGAGTTCACCATCAGACGTATACTTTCGTCAGCCAAGTGAAGAAGATCATGAAGTGTTCCCAACGGTAATAAATGCCCCTTGGTGTAATAAATGCTGAAGTACGAGGATATTTAAGACAAATGATTGAAGAAAAGCTTCGCATCAGCCGAGTGCATTTAATGCTGCATTTAATGCTGCCTGCAGAATAGTACTGTTTACAGTACGGACAGACTGCAAAAGAGCCGTTCGCGGATTTTAAGGACCAGTACTCGAGGAATTTGAATCCTGTCTCTCTTCAACGGACATTTTTCAATCCTCAAGTATAAATAGCTGCAAGAGACGAAGAAGAAACAAGCAACACACTTTCTGAGAGAAAATCCGAAGCAAAATTCTTTAAGTCTCAAGAACAGCTCACTCATCAGCTGAGTCATTTGTTGACGAAAGCGGAGTTGAAGAATCAAGAAAAATACATCTTCTGAGTGATTTTGTAAACAAGAGTGTTGTGCGGAGTTGTGATCCATCTTTGTGAGTGATCAAACTTCAGAGGATAGGTTTTCTGTGTGATCTCCTATTGCGAACTTGTGGTCGTTTCCTTTGTTGTTCGACGCAAGCAGAGTATACTGTAAACTTTGTGATTATAGTATAACCCAAGATCTGAGTGACTTGGAAGAGTGGACTAAAGGATATTTAAATCCATATAACCACTATAAAAATTACTTGTGTTTTTACATTGTTTCAAAACTGCATATCTTCTGTTCGCATAAAAACACATTAAGTTAACTGTTTGAAAGAGAACAAAAAGGAGTTTATAAAACTGGGGAAACATTTTTCAAACTACAAAGAATACTTGTGAAAAATACTTTGAAAATCCGCTGCAAGTACTCTAAGTATTAAAACTGATTTCTGCAAAATCAGCTAAGTAACTATCAGACGAGTGGTCAACAAGACTGTTCAAAGATTTGTTCGCGAACAGATTTGTAACTCACTAATCTGATCAGCTTAGTCTGTTCAGTTAGAACAAAGTTTTAAAGTTAAATTTGAAAGAAAATTTTAAAGAGGTTTATTCACCCCCCCCCCCCCCTCTAAACCTCTTCTGACCACTTGGGACCAACAAGTGGTATCAGAGCAGGTGGTTCATTAGAATCAGCTGCCTGATCAACGAGCTTGATCCGAGTGTTTTTCAAAGGTTTTCAAAACTTTTCAAAAGAGCATCTTTTTGAAAAACAAAAACTTTTTGAAAAATGGATTGTATCAGCCATGTTCCCCACATTGCTGGTATGTCCTTTGAGGACTGGAAAATCAGAATGGAGATTTTCCTTGCTGCCTATAATGACAATATGCATACATGTATCATTAAAGGTCCATTCAAATTCACCAAGACCATCATCGTAGATGAAGCTCAAATAGTGGTGGAAAAAGACTTAACAGAAATGACAGCAGAAGAAATAAAGCTGTTCAACCTGGACAAAGTCGGAAGATTCATCATGACCAAAGCCCTGGATAATGATCGGTTTGACAAAGTCAAGCATTGCAAAACTGCAAAGGAGATGTGGGATAAGGTTCGTGACATGAGTGAAGGAAATGATGCTATTAAAGAGCATCAACTCAGTGTTGCCTTGGAGAAGCTGGACAACTTCAAGATGAAGTCTGGAGAAACCATTGATCAGATGGATACCAGATTCACCAGAACTCTGAACGAAGTTTTGAAGCTGGGAAAGACTTTCACTGACAAAGAGATTTCTGTCAGAGTACTGAAGGCTCTACCTCCCAAGTTCAACATGAAGGTGACAGCAATGGAAGAATCAAGAGATCTGGGCAAGATTTCTCTAACAGAGCTGTTCTCCGCACTCAAGGCTTATGAGTATAAACTGCCAAGGATGGGAATTGAAGAAACCTCAACTTCAGGACCCACAGCTGCACTGGTTACTGCTGAAAATCAAAGAAGACCGGCTCAAAGAAATGCTGAAGTGGATTCATCTGATGAAGCCACTCTACTCAACAAAAAGGAGTACACTGCTGGAGATGTAGCATTATTGATGAACAACTTCAAGAAGTTCTATAAGAGAAAGATGAAAAACAAATACAATCATGCTGCTTCTACTTCTAAACCTAATTTTTCTTCTCAGGATAAAGAGGATTATAAATCAAAACTGATGTGTTACAACTGCAGGAAATTGGGACACTTCATAAGAGACTGCCCATATCCAAAAGCAGAGAAGTACACTGAGGAAGAGAAGAAAATGAGAAAAGAAAGAAAGCATCAGAGAGGCAAGGCAATGATGGCTGAAGCAGAAAAGCCAGCTGCTGTCTACTCATCTGATTCAGACTCAGACTCGTCTGATGAAGAATCGTCTGATGAAGAAAAACCTGCTCTCCTGTGCCTGATGGCAAAGGAATCTGATGACTCTGAGGATGAGGTAACTCCTCAAGAAAATGAACTGTTTAATTCTCTAGAGCAAATGATGTTGAATAATACTACTATTGCTGGAGAGTTTGTTAAGCTTAAGGAAGAGATGAACTTGCTAAAAGAGCAAAATAGTTCACTGAAACTTTTAGCTGAAAAGCCAAAAGAATCAGCTGAATATAAACAGCTTGAGCAAGAGCATGAATCTCTGAAAGCTGAATGTGAGGTTTATAAAGGAAAAATCATGGAACTTGAGAAAATCATTGAGTCTCATGATAAGTCAACTGTTGCATCCATGCATACACCTAAGAAACAGGAGACACCTTTAGAAAAGGATAAACTAGAGTTGAACCATACTGAAAAATTCATATCAGCTGACAATAGTAAGGTCATTCTGTATGTTCAAACCTCTAAACCTACCTCATCTGAGAAAGTGGTAAAGGAGAAGAAATCTCCTAAGGCTAAAAAGAGCAAAGAGCCTAGTGTAGGAAATCAGACTAGTAAGACCAAACAGCAGAGTCCTAAGAAGTCTGCTGATAAAGCTAAAGTCAATCAGACTAGTGGTAAAACTAAGTCAAAATCAAATGAGCAAGCATCTAGTAAACCAAAGAAGCATAAGAACAAGAAAAATCAAAATGCTTGGTATGGAAATGAGTCATATTATGTGCAACCTGCTGCATATCATCCTATGTATCATGCACCTCAGTTTCCTAGCTACTATGCACCTTACCCTGCTCATCCAATGCATGCATATCCTGCATATCATGCACCTTACCCTGCTTATGAACATTATTCATATCATACTGATCATCAACATGACTTATCTGATAACTATGATAAAAATGAAACTGTTCATGCTCCTAAAACTCAGAAACCTAAGAAGCCTAAGACTTCAACATCTTGGGTTGTCAAGGGTGGTACTAATCCTTCAGGACCCTCTCAATAAGGGTACCTAAAACAATTTTATTTTTGTTTTGTAGGTTAGGATTAGGAGTAGGAGTAAAGTAGAGAAGATTTGGTACTTGGACAGTGGATGTTCAAGGCACATGTGTGGAAACATACATGAGTTGACTGATGCAGTTGCTGTGGATGGTCCAAAAGTCACTTTTGGAGACAGCAAAGAAGGCAAGATTAAAGCTAAAGGAAGATTAATCAAGGGAAACATAGAGATATCTGACGTCTCCTATGTTAAAGGCCTAAAATATAATCTGCTGAGCATAAGTCAATTTTGTGACAAGGGATATTCAGTCATCTTCTCAACAGATAAGTGCTACGTTGAACAGATTGGTACAAAGAAGGTAATTTTATCTGGAAGACGACAAGGAAATATCTACATAGTTGACTGGAATTCTGTTGACAAGAATTCAAGTGTTTGTTTGGTGGCATCTGCACCAAGTGAAGTCAGTTGGCTATGGCACAAGAGGATGAATCATTTAAACTTCAAGACCATAAACAGATTAATCAAGAATGATTTGGTAGAAGGGATTCCAAAAGCAGTCATGAGCAAAGACAAGCTCTGTGACGCCTGTCAGAAGGGTAAACAAATCAAGTCATCTTTTAAAGAAAAGAAGCACCAATCTTCTGGAAGGATATTGGAGCTGTTGCATATGGACTTATTTGGACCCATTGATCCAGTCAGCAATGGTGGAAAGAAATACTGCCTAGCTGTTGTGGATGATTATTCAAAATATATTTGGGTGATTTTCATGAAGAAGAAAAGTGAAACCAAGGAACATCTTACAAATCTGATGGAACTGATCCAGAATGAGAAGAGTATCAAAATATTGAAGATCAGATCAGATAGAGGGACAGAGTTTACAAACTCTACTGTTGAAGAGTATTGTAACATGAAGGGAATACATCATGAGTATTCTGCTGCCAGAACCCCTCAACAGAATGGTGTTGCTGAAAGGAGAAACAGAACACTAAAAGAAGCTGTCAGAACCATGGTAGCTGAAGCTAAGCTGCCACAAAGATTTTGGGCAGAAGCAACAAACACAGCATGCTTCACCCAGAACAGATGTATGATCAACAAAAATCAGAACAAGACTCCATATGAAGTTTGGAACAACAGAAAACCAAACATTCATTACTTTAAGATTTTTGGTTGTAAATGTTTTGTATTGAATAATGGGAAAAATCACCTTACTGCATTTGCAGAAAAGGCTGATGAAGCTGTCTTTGTAGGATACTCATCTGTTAGTAAGGCTTATAGAGTTTTTAACAAAAGAACATTACTAATAGAAGAATCTATCCATGTAGTATTTGATGAGCCAAGTCAATCTTCTGAAAAGAATCAAAGTGTAAATCAAGATCTGTCTGCTGATTTACAGAAGTTAGATGTTGGAAGAAATGAAGAATATGTTCCCATCATACTACCTAATCTAAGTTCAGCTGCTAACTCAAGTGCTGTTCATAATCACAGTGCTGATTGTCTAACAGACGAGTTGCAAACAGCTGACAGACCAGAGACTGTTCAACAGACGGCAAATGTTCAACAGACTACTACTGGAACTCCAACAGTAGTGTTGCAAGATCAAAACCGAGGACAACATCCTGATTTGCAACCTGATCTCAGATGGCTCAAGAATCACCCTCCTGAATTAGTTATTGGTGATCCTTTAGATAGAGTGAAAACAAGAAGAGCTGCTGCACAAGATGCTATGTTTGTCACATTTCTATCTCAAATAGAGCCTAAACAAATTGAAGAAGCTCTAAATGACTCCTTCTGGATAGAAGCTATGCAAGAAGAGTTGAATCAATTTGAAAGGAATGAAGTCTGGTACTTAGTTCCTAGACCAAGTCATCAAAGAGTAATTGGCACTAAGTGGGTATTCAGAAATAAAATGAATGAAGATGGTATTGTCACCAGAAACAAAGCAAGACTAGTGGCCAAGGGTTATTGTCAAGAAGAAGGAATTGACTTTGATGAAACTTTTGCACCAGTAGCAAGACTTGAAGCAATCAGATTGTTTCTAGCCTATGCTGCTCATAAGAACTTCACTGTCTATCAAATGGATGTGAAGTCTGCTTTTCTAAATGGAGAATTGCAAGAAGAAGTGTATGTTGAACAACCTCCAGGATTTGAAGTCTATCAAGAAGAGGACAAAGTATATCGTCTGAAGAAAGCCCTTTATGGACTGAAACAAGCTCCAAGAGCATGGTATGATACCCTATCTGATTTTCTTTTAATTAAAGGATTTCGTAAAGGTAAGGTAGATAAAACCTTGTTCACAATTGAATGGGAAAATCATATATTACTTGTGCAAATATATGTGGACGATATTATTTTTGGTTCAACTAACCAACAGATGTGTGATAAGTTCTCCAAGCTGATGCAGAACAAGTTTGAAATGAGCATGATGGGTGAACTTAACTATTTTCTTGGATTGCAAGTTAGACAGTTGCCTGATGGAATATTCATCAGCCAAGCAAAGTACACAAGAGATCTGTTCAAGAAATTTGGTATGGAAACTAGCTCAACAGCTACCATTCCTATGTCTACAAGTCTTCGTTTGGATAAAGATGAAGATGGCAAATCAGTGGACATAACCAAATACAGAGGCATTATTGGTTCATTGTTGTATCTAACAGCAAGCAGACCTGATATAATGTACTCAGTTGGAGTCTGTGCAAGATTTCAATCAAACCCCAAAGAATCTCATCTCTTAGCTGCCAAGAGGATATTGAAGTATGTTAAAGGCACTCAAGAATTGGGATTGTGGTATCCTAGAGAATCTGGATTTGAACTAGTTGGCTATTCAGATTCAGACCTTGCTGGCTGCAAGATTGACAGAAAAAGCACAACAGGTGCATGTCAGTTCTTAGGCAGTCGTCTGATCTCATGGATGAGTAAGAAGCAAACCTCAGTTTCTATATCTACTGCTGAAGCTGAATATATAGCTGCTGGAGCTTGCTGTGCACAGATACTTTGGTTGAAGCATCAACTAGAAGACTACAACATCAAGATCAGTGGAATACCAATCTACTGTGACAATACAAGTGCAATTTCACTTACTCAGAACACTACAAGTCATTCAAGGACTAAGCATATTGAGATCAAGCATCATTTCATTAGAGATCATGTGGAAAAGGGCAATGTAATGATTGAGTATGTTCATACTGATAATCAAATTGCTGATATCTTCACCAAACCTCTAAGTGAAGTAAGGTTCTCAACTCTAAGAGCTGAGCTAGGACTACTTAATTTGGAAGCATAAGCTGAGGGGGAACTCATCAGAAGACTGGAGTTCAACAGCTTAGTGTTTCATTATTATCTTCAAGGATTAACTTTCAACAGACTAGTTAACTTATGAATTCTTAAACTCAGGGGGAACGTGTAAGACTAGCGGTACTTCTGAATTAAAGATGAAATTTGTTAATGACAGTTAGTTGAAGTTATGTTTTCATCAGAAGACTCAACTATCGAAGATTGAAGTTATTTTATCTAGCTGGATTGACAAACAGCTGAGGAAGGTTATCAGCTATTGGCATTCTCTGATAACAACATTGTCATCAGGACAGTAGTCCATCAGATAAGTGTTTATTATACTCATCTGATTACTTAAATAAAAGCGAACTATTTAAAAACGTTTTATCCAAAATACGCTTTTACAAGTAAACTGTCGGGCGGTACATATTCCCGCTCTTCGTTAAAATATCTTTTGAATTTGAAAGGTCGTAACTGACGCCGCACGATCAGCACTGACAAAAAAAAAAAAAAACGGATCTAACGGTTGGCAGATATCACGAAAACCGAAAAACCCCAACTCTATAAATCCCCATCTGATCAGTCGAGTAGCTCTTTACGAACCCTAAACATTCAAGAGCACTTGTGAAAATTTTGAGCAATTTTCTGCAAAAATCCTTTCGTTTTTCTTCTAATTTCTACAGATCTGAAATGGCTGCTGAAGGCATGTATCTTGTGTATGATTCCTACTATCAATCTGGTACGGATCTGATGAAAGAACTACTTGAAAAGTTCAAATCTGCTTCGCTGGTAAACTTCATGGAATATCACGAAGGAATTATCTGGACTGCCCAAGTGATGGAGTACTACAATAATGCAAAGGCTGACTACAACAAACTGGAGATTAAAGCTACAGTGGAAGGTAAAGCCATTACTATTACTCCTGCTGTTCTTCACGAGACGTTTGGGCTTCCTAACAGAGGACGACATGACGTCATCGTTCTGACGGAGGAAAAGCACCAACAGTTCTGGGCGATCTGCGCCAAAGAGGGTGAGACGTTAACTGGAAATATTAGGAAGAAGCAACTGAAGGATGAATATCAGCGGATGGCTGATATGGTATGCAAGCTGATCGAAAACTGCACATTTTCACTGGATGCTGTTACCATGAAGAGGTTCAGCATCATGGCTGCCATTTACTATGGATTGGAGGTCAACTGGTCCATTATAGTTTGGTACATATTAGCTGACTTTCTTGACAATAAGAAAGGAAAAGGCCCTTCCACCAACCATCAAATCACACTCAGTTATCTGCTGTCAAAACTGGGCTGTGATATGAAGAATGGAAAAGAAATTCACAAATCAAAGGCATTGTCCAAGTACTTGCCTGTTCAAAAGAGGAAGGCTGGTGAGCTAGAAAAAGCTGATGTTGAGGAACCAAAAGAAGTTCCTGCCAAAAGGCCAAAGAGGTTAGTCAAAACAGCAGACCTGGCTGTTGAGACTAAAAGGAAGAGGGCTGCTGATGAGCCCAAGAAGAAAGAAACAAAGCAGTTGGAGAGAGTGACTTCTGCTGAAGCCACTAAAATTGTTGAGAACATAATAGCTGATGTAAGGACTGGATCTCCTGCATCACCATCAAGAACTCCATCAGCTGAGAGGCCTGCTGAGGATATTTCTCAAAGGACAAGAAGTCAACAGAGAAGTACAGCTGCTATCACTTATCGTGAAGGTAGAACAAAGAGGTCTGCTAGAAAGCAGATGACATTCATTGAACAACCTACTGATCTGGAAAATGTAGCTAGGGAGGATCCTGAAGCTACTCAAAGGCCTATTGAAACAGTTGAGACTGTTGAGACTGACAAAGCTGATGAGCAACAGCCAAGTCAAGTCACTTCAACAGCTGAGGTTGCTCAACCTCAAGAAGATCCAGATGTTCAAATCATCCATCCTATAGCTGCTGCTCCTATATCATCTGCTGGACCAGCACCTGCTGATAAAGGCAAGAGAAAAATAGTGCTAAGGAGAAAGAAAGTCTCCAAAGCTGATAAGAAAGCAAGGGAAGAAGCTGAACAGAGGAAGCAGGATGAGCTTGAAGAGAAGAAAGCACTTGAGCTAAGCAAAGCTCAAGAAGCAAAGGATGAAGCCAGAAGACGCATGTCTGCAGCAGAAAGAGAAGCTGCTGAGGATGCTGAAATGGCTGCGGTGATTGAACTGAGCAAGGTTGATGCCTATGGACCTGTCCATGGAGGTGGCATCAAGATTGGTGAAGAGCAGACTGAAGAAGACAAAAAGAAGATACTACTGCCTGCTCCCAAATCCAAGTCCAAAGACAAGTTTGAAGTCAGAAAAGCTTTTGAGATAGTCTATGCTGATAAGGAATTGTTCAAGAAATTTGAGAAGTCATTAGCATACTATGATCAGAAGTTGATGCTGAAGACTCTGTTCAACCAAGAAAAGCCAAGATATATCAGTTGGAGGGACAACAGGCTGAACAAGTCAATTACTGAACTTCAAGATATGAAGGAGTTAGCTGATGAAGAACGATGGGTTCTAAGTTGGCTGAAGACAAACTCCATCCAAAAGGCCCTTGATCCAAGCTATGTGAGAGATATCATGCATAGCTATGCAAAAGGCTTTGCATTGGAGGAAGCCAAGAAAATCAAGAGCACCTTGCCTGAAAAGAAGAAGAAGTCTGAAGATGCTGAAGAAAGAGCAATTAAGTTTGCTGTTATGGCTGCCCTGAAGAGATGGGCTAAAAAGTCAAAGTATCAGCAAGGCTGTTCAAGTGATTTGCCACTACTGCCAAGTATCCAGCAAATCATTTTTGGCAAGGAAGTACAACCTTATTATGAAGTCCCTAAGGGTAACAACGCTTTTGTCAACCCTTGGATCATTGTAAGGCAGATTAGACAGACTACTTGCTTTAATGAAGATGGAACCATTACTAATCTGTTCTACGATGATGTCACTGATGAGCACAAGTCTGCTGACAAGCACAAGTCTGCTGACAAGCCTTTGGCTATTGAAGGGCCATCTAAGACTTCTGAAGATCATCAGATGACGGATTTGCAAGATGTCCCTGTTCATCAGGAGACTAAAGAGGAAGAAGCTGATGCCTCTACTTCATCAGGTGATAAACACTCATCACTGATGGAAGCCTTCCAATTACTTATTGAAAATCAAGTGAAAGAGATGGAAGAGAGGAACAGTCTGCAGTTGCAGAAGATGAAGAAAGAATTAATTGAATCAACTATTAAACAGACGGAAAGAGCACATCTTCTAACTGCCAGTACCATCAAATTGGCTATTGATGATCTACCTATTCCTCAAGATAATACATTGCAGTTGGTAAACAGCTTGAAAGAATTGAATCAAATCGTTGAAGATGTGAAGGGTGATGTGAATCATCTTCACACTGCTTTAAAATCAGCTGAGCACAAGATTGCTGACTTAACTGCAACTTTTATCAAGGTCAGTGAAGAGGAGAAGAACATCAATTTGGGGATGTTGCAAGAAGTAGCAAAAGCCTCACAGGAAGTTCAAAATGAAATTGCAACTATCAACCTCAACATTGACTACTTCAATGATAAGACTGACATCATCAGCACTGACATTCATCATCTAACAGCTAGTCATGACGTTGTTAATCAGAATCTAAAGGCTTTATGTGCTGGAGTAAAGATTCCAACAGTTGCTCTCAACCCTGCTGTTGAACCTTCTAATGTCATCAGAGTTGATGATGACAAAAAGGGGGAAGATAAAAGGGAAGAACCAGCTAAGGAAACTGCTGCTGAAGAACCAGCAAAGGAATCTGCTGCTGAAGATTCAACTAAGGAAGAAACTGCTGCTGCAACCATTCAAGCCAAGGAAACTGAAGACACTACTGACAAGGCTGAAGTACTTGAAAAGGTAGAAGAAGAAGATAACAAGTACAAAAACACTGAATCTGCCAGGAAAGCCATGGAAGCTTTGAAAGCTCTACAAGAACAAGAACTTAAGGAGAAGATGGAAGCTGCCAAAGCAATTCTGGAAGAAGAAGTTGATGATGAAGAAGATGATGAAGAATCATCTTATGAATATGAAGAAGTGCTCGAATCTGATGAAGAAGCTGATAGTTAGAAATTGAAAAATCAATTGTAATCAGTTTACCTTTTCAGAAATCTCATCTGATGAATTTGTACATGTAATTCACTTTCTATATCAATAAAATGTTCAAGTTCAATCCAATAAACTTTTTCTATCTCAGAAAATTTTGAGGATTACAATCTTTAGTTTAGGTATTCAACAGGTACTAAGCTGAAGTTTTGTCATCATCAAAAAGGGGGAAATTGTTGGATAAGGATGAAGATGAAGGCACTGAAGACATTTGATAAGGGAGGTTTTGATGCATTCCAAAACTTCAAAGATTGGCTAAGTATGGAGTAACTTAGCTGATAAACTTATCAAGGAAATTTTGACTAGGTAATGAAGACATCAGAAGAGTCAAAGTTTCAAGGTCCAAGACTTCTGATCTGCTGAAGCAAAGTTATCAGATTAGTGAAGATCAGCCGACTCAAATCAGATTTGTTCAAGTTTGAGATCAGCCGAGTTCACCATCAGACGTATACTTTCGTCAGCCAAGTGAAGAAGATCATGAAGTGTTCCCAACGGTAATAAATGCCCCTTGGTGTAATAAATGCTGAAGTACGAGGATATTTAAGACAAATGATTGAAGAAAAGCTTCGCATCAGCCGAGTGCATTTAATGCTGCATTTAATGCTGCCTGCAGAATAGTACTGTTTACAGTACGGACAGACTGCAAAAGAGCCGTTCGCGGATTTTAAGGACCAGTACTCGAGGAATTTGAATCCTGTCTCTCTTCAACGGACATTTTTCAATCCTCAAGTATAAATAGCTGCAAGAGACGAAGAAGAAACAAGCAACACACTTTCTGAGAGAAAATCCGAAGCAAAATTCTTTAAGTCTCAAGAACAGCTCACTCATCAGCTGAGTCATTTGTTGACGAAAGCGGAGTTGAAGAATCAAGAAAAATACATCTTCTGAGTGATTTTGTAAACAAGAGTGTTGTGCGGAGTTGTGATCCATCTTTGTGAGTGATCAAACTTCAGAGGATAGGTTTTCTGTGTGATCTCCTATTGCGAACTTGTGGTCGTTTCATTTGTTGTTCGACGCAAGCAGAGTATACTGTAAACTTTGTGATTATAGTATAACCCAAGATCTGAGTGACTTGGAAGAGTGGACTAAAGGATATTTAAATCCATATAACCACTATAAAAATTACTTGTGTTTTTACATTGTTTCAAAACTGCATATCTTCTGTTCGCATAAAAACACATTAAGTTAACTGTTTGAAAGAGAACAAAAAGGAGTTTATAAAACTGGGGAAACATTTTTCAAACTACAAAGAATACTTGTGAAAAATACTTTGAAAATCCGCTGCAAGTACTCTAAGTATTAAAACTGATTTCTGCAAAATCAGCTAAGTAACTATCAGACGAGTGGTCAACAAGACTGTTCAAAGATTTGTTCGCGAACAGATTTGTAACTCACTAATCTGATCAGCTTAGTCTGTTCAGTTAGAACAAAGTTTTAAAGTTAAATTTGAAAGAAAATTTTAAAGAGGTTTATTCACCCCCCCCCCTCTAAACCTCTTCTGACCACTTGGGACCAACAGAAGCAATATGTCTCGAGTACCATATGCATCCGCAATAAGAAGCATAATGTATGGTATGTTATGTACTAGGCCAGACGTAGCGTACGCTTTAAGCGTTACAAGTCGCTACCAGTCTGATCCAGGTGAGCAGCACTAGATAGCCATAAAGGCAATTCTGAAGTACCTGAGAAGGACTAAGGAATTGTTCTTGGTATACGATGGAGGAGAATTGAAATTGGAGGGCTATACAGACTCGAGCTTCTAATGTGATGTAGATGACTTCAAGTCGACATCAGGATACGTGTTCTGCCTCAATGGTGGTGCGGTTAGTTGGAGAAGTTCCAAGCAGGAAACAACCGCGGATTCAACCACCGAAGCGGAATACATTGTTGCGAGTGATGCAGCAAAGGAGGGTGTTTGGATAAGGAACTTCATCCAGGAATTGGATATGATACCTAGCATCGCTGAGCCCATTGCTATCTTCTGTGATAATAATGGGGCAATAGCGCAAGAAAAGTAGCCGAGATCTCATCAGAAATCCAAGCACGAACAAAGACGATACCATGTGATAAGAGATATCATTGGTAGAGGAGACATTAAGATGGAACGTGTCGACTCAGAAGATAATACCGCGGACCCGCTAACGAAGCCTCTGCCTCAAAAGGCATTTGAGAAGCATCTGCTAAAGATGGGACTCAAGAACATAAAAGACTGGCTTTAGGACAAGTGGGAGATTGATAGAAATAGTGTCCTGCAAGCCAGCTGTATGGCTAGTATTTATTGTAATAAATGCGGAACTATTCAATTTCGATTAATAAATGCACTTTATTAAATGGTCACATTTATCTTATGTAATAATTATCTACGCATAAGGATAGAAGTCCTTAGATCACAGGGCTATGGGACAACCCGTGGACTGATCTCCAAGGCCGTGATCTACAACATATTCAAGAGTCGTAGAATCCAATCGAGATAGGACATCGTTGGATTCGGTTAGACTCTCACTATTGTGTGTACTCCGATGAACTGGAGGACGCTGGTGTCCACGAGCGTGACTGGGATGGTCGACACACATAAGTGGGTGGCTTGCTGGGATGGCAAGCGCACTGAAAACCCCAATAAGGAAATAACTCACCATGGAAGCGGTAGTCGCATATTGGGGTTGAAGTTATTCCTATTTGCAATAGTATACGAGGAACGATCCCTAACTACTTGAGGTGATAGGGTTTATCTGATACGAGAACGTCTATGCTTTGATATGAGTTCCAACTGACTGGGATATCCAGAAAGTCTCTGTGAACTCATATTGGGCATAGAGGAACTCGTATGCAAATTCATATCATCAACAAAGGATATGTTGACCCGACTTGATAGGTTGGGAAATTCTCCTATGGATTTCTGTGAGAAATTAATTCTGGTAAAATCCTTGACCAAGGTATCTGACGACTTTATGTAAGTAGCTCATAAAGATTAAGTCAAAGAGAATTTATTTCGAGACCAGAATACATAAGGTCAAGACAATATAAAAGGGAGACCGATGAAAGACCATACCCTTAAGTCTCAACTGGAAGATTGATCGATGGAGAGATTATGTCGTATATGGAAATTGTAAATGATAAAAGGTTCTCTGAATTAATTCACCAGTGATTGGGCTCCATGGGCTTGTGGCTGGACATCGACCATGGAGTGTGGGAGAATTCCCAAATTAGCAGGGATGCTAATTTTGTAATGATCAATCGACAGAGTGTTCGATTGATTTAGAGTAAATCTTACTCGAATAATTAAATAATATTTAATTATAACCCACGGCCAATTATGTGGTGAACCTACGGGGGCATACACAATACACATGAAGCGAAAGCGAGGAAAAAGGACAATCAAGTCGACTGGGTCAAAATCGACTGGGTTGATTATATGGATGGGTCGACTGGGTCGACCCATTTGGAACTAAAATGGATCCAATTGGAGTTGGATCAAGATTATGAATTAAATTGGAATTTAATTTATGAGTAAATTAATTAAGATGGATTTAATTGATTGATGGAATAATTAATTGGACTTGGAGTCTAAATTAAGTAATTGGGAGATGAATTAATTAATTGGGCTATTTAATTGGCAAATTAAATAAAACCTTGAAAGATTAATTAAAGTGGGCCATGAATTAATTAGAAGACTTAGTCTTCTAATTAGAGAGGGCCATGTCCCATGTAGGAGAGATAGTATCCTAATCCTAGAAGGATTAGGTTAAAGAGATATCTATAAATAAGAGATTAGGTCTCATATCTCATATCTAACTCTACAAGCAAAAATTGAGCAAGAGCAAAAATTCTCTCCCCTCTCCCAGTGCAATCGGCCGAACCCTTCTTCCCTGTGGAAGAAATTTTTCGTTTTCGATTTTAGTTCCCAAGTCGTTCTTAAATCCTAGATATTAATATACCCTATGTTCTAGTCGATTAGGTTATATTATTTTCGTTATATTGTGGTGTATCAACTCGTAGAGGAGCAACACGTGGGGCGTTGCTTGCAGGCTTTTGGATCGACTTGTCCGAGGGAGAAAAACACGACTTTGCCGAGCCACTTGGATTTGCAAGGAGACAGGTATAATTTGGATCTAATTATTCTTGTCGTTATTATATTTATATATACACCTAGAGATTATCCTGGCAAGATTCTGTAAGAGGTCCTATAAAATTTTAATTTCCACTGTGCCTAGGGCTGTTTATCTTACCGAATTTCAACAAGAATATTGCCGAAATTTTGGCATTATTCACTAAGAGACTCCTCCATATTCCCCTTCGTCAAATCGGATAGCAGAACGAAAGAATAGAACTTTTAAAGATATGATTAATAGTTTGCTTTTGAATTCTGGATTGCCTAAATTTATGTGGGGAGAAGCTTTGAATACGGCTTGCCATATTATGAATAGAGTTCCTCTAGAACATAATGAAAGCACTCCGTTTGAATTCTGGAAAGGCAAAAACCTAGTTTAAAATACTTTCGTGTGTGGTGCTGTCTTGCAAAAGTTCTAGTTCCAGAACACAAAAGAAAGAAACTGGGTCCAATGACTGTTGATGCAATCTTTTTGGGTTGTGTGGAAACAAGCTATGCTCTCAGGTTTCTGGTTATTAAATCAGAAATTCCTGGTATAGATGTTAACACAATAGTTGAATATCGTGATGCTACTTTCTTTGAGGACGTATTTCCCATGAAAACGGGAATACTTAATTACAATTCTTTAGATTCAGCTCTTACATCTTCATCAATTCCTGAACATGTGGAAAAGATGACAAATGTGGGGGTTAATCCATGTAGTTCTGATTCATTACCGATTAACTCGGATGAACCTAGATGGAGTAAGAGAGCTAGAATTGCCAAAGATTGTGGAAGTGATTTTATCATTTACAACATCGAGTGTTATCCTGTAACCTTCAGAGATGCGATGACTTCGAAAGAAGCAAGGCATTGGAAGGTAGCCATCAAAAGTGAGATGGACTCGATTTCTCTAACGGGACATGGGAACTGGTAGATCTCTCTCCTGGGTGTAGTACGATTGGATGTAAACGAATTTCTAAAAAGAAATTTAAATCTGATGGAACCATAGATAAGTTTAAAGCCAGGTTGTTGCCAAAGTGTTTAGGCAAAAAGAGGGAATAGATTTTTTCGATACATATTCCCCTATTGCTCGTTTGACTACAATCCGGGTGCTAATTGCACTTGCTTCTATATATGATTTCCCGATTCACCAGATGGATGTTAAAACAGCATTCCTATACGGTGATCTCGAGGAGGAAATCTATATGGATCAGCCAGAGGGATTTGTAGCTTCTGGAAATGAGCGAAAAGTTTGTAAGCTTGTTAAATCACTATATGGTTTGAAACAAGCTCCTAAACAATGGCAAGAAAAGTTTGATAAAACTATTTTATCTTTTAGCTTTGTTGTAAATGATAATGAAAGTGCATTTACTGTAAAGTTAAAGGTGATAAATGTTTTGTCTTATGTCTGTATATTGACGATATTCTATTGATTGGATCTAATATTGAGATAATAAATGAAACCAAGTCATTCTTAAAGAGTAAGTTTGAAATGAAGGATATGGGTGTGGCAAATGTTATTCTTGGACTCAAGTTGACTCGGTCAACTGAGGGTGTAGCAGTTTATCAATCTCACTATGTTGAGAAGATAATTGAGAAATTTGGCTATAAAGAATGTAAAATTGCCAAAACAACATATGATCCTTCAGTAGCTCTCTTTAAAAATGAATGTGGTGTTCCTGTATCTCAATTAAGATATTTAAAAATTATTGGAAGCTTGCAATATCTGGAAAATGGCACGAGACCAGACATTTCGTTTGCAGTCTCGAAGTTAGAAAGATATACAAGTTGTCCAAATCGAACCCATTGGGAAGCTACTGACCGGGTACTTAGGTATCTGAAGGGCACAGTATCACTATCTCTTCAGTATGGCAGGTTCCCTGTAGTACTTGAAGGGTATAGTGACGCTAGCTGGATAGCCAAGAACTCCGGAAGTAATGGGTATACGGGGTACGTTTTTACCCTTGGTGGGGGCGCTGTCTCCTGCAAGTCAACCAAGCAAACCTTGGTGACTCGGTCTACATTTGAGGCCGAATTATGTGCTTTAGACATGACAGGGACTGAAGCTGAATGACTACATGGGTTATTGATCCAATTACCCGTGGTTAGCTTGCCTCTTCCAGCAGTCATGGTGCATTGTGATTCTCAAACCACAATTACAAAGATTAAAAGCCAAAAATATAATCAAAAGACCAAGAGACACATCCAATTTAGACTAAAGTCAATAATGGAACTTGTGTCTGATAGGGTCATAGTCGTTGACTCTGTTGGTACCAAAGACAATGTGGCTGATCTTTAACTAAAGGACTTGAGTTGTCCTTAGTACAAAAATTCAGGCTGGGGATGGGACTGAAAACCCTAAACTGATATACAAGCAGTGGTAAGCCAACCTACTACAAAGAAGGTTCAATGTGGTATAAACAAATTGCTGGGTATATAAAGGTTGCTCCTAACTAAAACTGATACTAAGTATCTGAGTCTATCCCCTAATATACCTGATAGGAGCTGACTACTGCTAATCTAGTAAGTGTATTAACACTGAATGAGGTCAAGTCTGTAAGACGGGATGCTAGCAGTACATCCTGAGACGCTCAACTAAGTGAATGCAATTTTTTGGCCGCGACTAGAGGAAATAAGGTTATTCCTCAAATAACATTCATGATACAGGATCGGGACACATGGCCTATCGTGTCAAACCTAAAGATTAACACATAGCAAGTAATGTGTTGTGACCAATGGACTCTACCACTTCAAGGTCCAAATTCAAGGCTTAGATCCATTTGTCCCTGTGGTAGCATAAGTTGGATAACTTAGGCAGTGGTTCAAATCGGAAGGTACCATTGCTGAAAGCACATTACGGTAACCCTAATAGATTATTTTTCTGTGGATTTGTGGGGGATTGTTGTAATTATATAGATGGATACCTAATTAAAAGGTTGGAATCCATAGATAAATATATATATAAAGTGGGGAAAACAATTATTTCAAATAAGATATTTGTATGTGGGCTTGTCCCACATTGGTCTAAGACTAATTGGCAAATCATAAAAGACTTGTGAGGAAGTTGAAGAGTTTCAAACTCTTCATTTGTCCCACATTGACTTTTTATATTTGGGTGTACTATTATATATGAACTTAAGTGTTTAGACTTGATATAAGTCTTTACAAAGAGGGTCATATGAATACACCACACGCGCGTCGCCGCCGCTCGCCCGACTCGGCTTTGATCTGATCTGATCTGATATGATCTGGTCTGGGCTCGGGAGTTTGGGCGAATTGTCTCGTCTCGGACTTATCTTTTTGGAGGAATTTTGAATTAAAATTTCAATTAATTTGAAATTCAAAATTGAAACAGTCAAAATATTAATTCTACAGGATTTAAATTGTGTAACTCCTTTCGGTTACAGAAATCAATTGAGAAACACGTTTTTTCAGTTACAAAAATTTATGTTGCAGAATTAATTGTGTAGCACATTCCCCATCTATATATATGTGAATGTTCTCGTTTCAGAAACACACCAACACAACACATTCTCTCGATTCCCTCTCTGAAAAGAAAGGAAATCTCTTTTGGTTATTTTCCTTCTGAGTGTTCTTCGAGGTGAAATTTCTGCCACTATGCAGTGGAGGAATTCATGTAATCAAATTATCCTGGAAGAAGTGTTCGTGATTCCCAATTGCACCGGAAGTGGGTCGATAATTTCTTCAAAGCAAGCATAATCATTTCTGCGATTTGGTTGGATCAATTTTGTTACTATACAGAATTGTGAGATAAGTTGATTTAAATTTATCTGTTTCGATTATTTAATTAATTGTTTTTTCTTTACTATCTAAATTGATTTGTTTGAATTTAGTTTCGGTTTGTATTCAAGTTTTGATAATCTTAAAACCGATATCTACCAACAATCTTGAAGAAATTATATTCGAGTTTTGAAATTATCATGTCATCTGCAGGAGGCTACGATATTGTGTCCACGCCAGCCACAAAAGTCGACTTATCCGGTTTACCGGAAAAGTTTTCGGGCCAATTTTTTAAGCATTTGCAACAACGTATGAAAATTTGGTTTACGATGAAGGGACTTTTGTCGGTTATTCTGGTGACTAGACCTGAGCCAACTGAAATCGATCAAAAGACAGATCAAATAGCTGAATGGTCGGAACGGGACCAAATTGGTCAAGTAGTCATTCTTACTGTTTTATCGAATGTACTCTTTGACGTGTACTATTCTGATTCATACACAACTAAGTTTCTTTGGGACGAATTGGTTAGGAAATATAATACTGAAGAGCAAGGGCTCGAAAAGTATTATGTTTCCAAGTTCCTGAAATTTCAGATGGTGGAAGGAAAGTCCGTAACTGAACAAACGCATGAACTGATAAATCTTGAGCACGGTCGTTCTGATGCTGAAATGAAACTTTCAGATAAATTTTCGGTTATATCAATTATTGATAAGTTTCCCAAATCTTGGGAAAACTTTGGTATGACATTAAAACATCAAAAGGGAAAGTTGACTCTTGATGATCTTATGATTGCCACAAGTATCGAAGAGGAACACAAAAACCAAACTCATGGTGTTCCTGTTGAGTATCACCTTAAGGCAAATAGGATAACTGGAAAGAAAAAAGTGAATCATGTAAAACCCAACTCTAAATCCATAAATAAACCTAAAAACAAAAAGAAACCAAAGGCAAACAAACCATGCTGGACTTGTGGACAGATGCGTCACTGGGATAAGGAGTGTCCTACTAAAAAGTCCAAAGCCAAATCTGATTCTACTACACCGGCTACAGTCAACATGGTTGTGGGAGACATTGGTGAAACTAGGGCTTCGACTATGGTAAACATGGTTGTGGGAGATACTGGTGAACCTAAATCTCCAGAAAATGCTGTTGATGGGTATGTTTCCTTGAAACCTGAAATTCTTACTATTTATCAACCATTTGATTGGCTAATAGACACTGGGGCAAATGTGCATGTATGTGCTGATAAATTGCTATTTGTCTCTTATCAGCCTGTTGATGGAAAATCCGTGCCGATGGGAAATTCAAGTGTTGCAAAAGTGTTAGGGATAGGACGAGTGGACTTGAAGTTTCCTTCAGGGTGCATACCATCACTACAAAGGGTGCATCATGTTTCAAGGATCAGGAGAAATATAATAAGTGGTTCTGTAATAGTTAGGGAGGGGGTTACGAAATGAACTTTAAGTCCAATAAAGTCATAATTCTGGGACTTTTGTTGGTAAATGTTATTTAGATGATGGTTTATTTAAATTAAGAGTTGAAAATGTTGATTCTAATAAATTTTTTGAATTTCCTGTTGTGAATGCAATTGAATCTTCTAATGTTTGGCATGATAGATTAGGACATTTAAATTTTGGTTCTATTAAACGGATGATGAGTTTAAATCTAATCCCCAAACATGAAATGAACCATAAAGACAAATGTCACATTTGTGTTGAAGCAAAACAAGTAAGAAAGCCATACCAATCGGTTGAAAGGCATTCTGAAATACTTGATTTGGTTCTACGGACATTTCTAAATTCAATGGAATTTTAACTAAAGATAATAAGAAATATTTTATTACTTTTATAGATGATTGCAGTAGATACTATTATGTTCATTTGTTAGAATACAAATCCGAAGCACTTGAAAAATTCATAACGTTTAAAAATGAAGCTGAAACTCAAATTGGTAAGAAACTTAAATCTGAGTCTAATTTGTTTGAAGAACATTGCCGAAATTTTTGCATTATTCGCGAAAAGACTCCTCCATTTTCCCCTTCGTCAAATGAGATAGCAGAACGAAAGAATAGAATTTTTAAAGATATGATTAATAGTTTGCTTTTGAATTCTGGATTGCCTAAATATATGTGGGGAGAAGCTTGGAATACGACTTGCCATATTCTGAATAGAGTTACTCTAAAACATAATGAAAGCACTCCGTTTGAATTCTGGAAAGGCAGAAAACCTAGTTTAAAATACTTTCGTGTGTGGGGCTGTCTTGCAAAAGTTCTAGCTCCAGAACACAAAAGAAAAAAACTTGGTCCAAAGACCGTTGATGCAATCTTTTTAGGTTATGTGGAAACACGCTATGCTCTAAGGTTTAGGGTTATTAAATCAGAAATTCCAGGCATAGAGGTTAATACAATAGTTGAATATCGTGATGCTACGTTCTTTAAGGACGTATTTCCCATGAAAACGGGAATGCCTATTAACAATTCTCTAGATTCAGCTCTTACATCTTCATCAATTCCTGAAAATGTCGAAAAGATGACAAATGTGGGGGTTAATCCAAGTAGTTCTGATTCAGTACCGATTAAATCAGATGAACCTAGACGGAGTAAGAGAGCTAGAATGGCCAAGGATTTTCGAAGTGATTTTATCACTTACAACATCGAGTGTGATCCTGTAACCTTCAAAGATTTAATGAGTTCGAAAGAAGCAAAGCATTGGAAGGTAGCCTTCAAAAGTGAGATGGACTCGATTTCTCTAACGGGACATGGGAACTAGTCGAGCTCTCTCCGGGGTGTAATACGATTGGATGTAAATTGATTTTTAAAATGAAATTTAAATCTGATGGAACCATAGATAAGTTTAAAGTCGGGTTAGTTGCCAAATGGTTTAGGCAAAAAGAGGGAATATATTTTTTCGATACATATTCCCCTTATGCTCGTTTGACTACAATCCGGGTGCTAATAGCACTGGCTTCTATATATGATTTCCCGATTTACCAGATGGATGTTAAAACAGGATTCCTGTATGGTGATCTCGAGGAGGAAATCTATATGGATCAGCCAGAGGGATTTGTAGCTTCTGGAAATGAGCGAAAAGTTTGTAAGCTTGTTAAATCACTATATGGTTTGAAACAAGCTCCTAAACAATGGCATGAAAAGTTTGATAAAACTATTTTATCTTTTAGCTTTGTTGTAAACGATAATGATAAGTGCATCTACTGTAAAGTTAAAGGCGATAAATGTATTGTCTTATGACTGTATGTTGATGATATTCTATTGACTGGATCTAATATTGAGACAATAAATGAAACCAAGTAATTCTTAAAGAGTAAGTTTGAAATGAAGGATATGAGTGTGGCAAATGTTATTCTTGGATTCAAGTTGACCCGGTTAACTGAGGGTATAGAAGTTTCTCAATCTCACTATGTTGAGAAGATAATTGAGAAATTTGACTATAAAGAATGTAAAATTGCAAAACGCCAATAAATTTGAGACAGAGAGAGTATGTTGCAAATTGCAATCATACTTTTTAAACTAATAAAATCATAAGTTTGAATTTCAAAAGTTGTCAGACATTCAATATATATTGTTAGAGTTTGGTTTATTATGTTTAGTGAACCAAATTCATGATTGAACAACGAATTGAATATATGAGTAATTACGATCTCTTCTTTCAAAAATAAAATCAGCCATATCACTAGCTCAATCGTCAAGAAAATGCTGTTCATGTAATATGTCCAATAGTGCTTTGAAATAAATTAGCTCATAAAAAATAAAAATAAAATTGTGTCCAATATCACTAAATTATTTCATTTCCCAAAAATGGCAGGAGGATAGAATCATGAATTTTGTTATGAAATCATGTGCCTACTAGCTAGATAATTTTGTTAAGAAGGCCAATAATTTTGGGATAAGTGCAAAATGCTCTCATGTGTTATGAAAAAAATCATCATGTGAAATTTTTATTGCGCCAAATTTCTTGGTAATTTCAAAAACCCTGCAAAAAAAACACTGAATTTGAAAAAAAAAAAAATAGTTCATTTTGGATCGATATATTTCAAGAAATAATTTTAAAAGTGTTTTACGTGAAGTTGTAGAGACCAACTTGAAGTATTTTAAAATTTATTTCTTTAAATATGACCTATTTTTTTTACAAATTTTGTGTTTTTTGAAGGGTTTATAAAAACACTAGGAAATTTTGCACAATAAAAATTCCACAGAGTAATCTCTTATAGATTTAACATAACACAGGAGAATATCTTGCATTTTCCCCATTAATTTTCCTTCCCTCCATGCTTCTATATATTATTATTGTGAATGAAATCTATTACAAACCGGACAACAGCTCGCCGAAAATTTCATAATTGCCAACTGGACCAGTAATTTGGGGATTTGAATTAATATTTATGTTGTTAAATAGTTATATGCAGTTTGTTAAGTGATTGTCAAGTGATGTTTGTTTTGTCAAGTGAAATTTTATGTCATGTAGCCAAAATATGTCAAATAGGTCTTATTTTGCATAGTTCTCTATAAATAAGAAACACCTAAGCCGGGCATAATAGAAGTAAAGTTATAGGACGTCCGAAAAATTTATTGGACTGAATGTGGTCAAGTGGACAAAAATTGCGAATATAAAAAAATTATAGGGCGTATTTTGCTTGTCGAAAAATTAAGAGTCCTGATTCCGCGGACTAGTGAAAGTTAAGGGACGTAAATTGCTTGCGGAAAAATTAAGTGTCCTAATTCTGAGGACAAGTGAAAGTTAAGGGATATAAAATGCTTGCTGGAAGATTAAGTGTCCTGATTCTGCAGACCAGTGAAAGTTAAGAGATGTAAATTGTTTGCTGGAAAATTAAATGTCCTAATTCTGCAGATGAGTGGAAGTTAAGGGACGTATATTGCTATTTTGCCACCAAAAATTTTACACTCAGTAAACTGCTCTCTCTCTCGCGATTCATTCTGCTGGTAGTCCTAATTATACGCTTATCCCCATTTTATTGCTATTAAATGGTGTCATACATTTCCTTCTTTTTTTTCCTATCATCTATGCAGGTCAATCGTTCACTCGTCATGTGAGTATGAGCTGCTATCTGGAGTCATATTTCTAGTCAGTGCCAGAATTCATTCTTTTTATTCAGTCAATATCCATTTCCAAGTTTGTGTAATATTCAAGTAGATTGATAAAGAAAAAGGAAAAAAAAAAAAAAAAAAAAAGGAGAAGATTTTTCATATGGATTCAATGTATAAAAAAATAAGGAAGAAAAAAGAAAAAAAAAAAAAAAAAAAGAAGAAAAAGGAGAAGATTTTTCTTGTGGATTCAATGTTGAATTGTGTTGTTTATGATTCCTCTCGCAACATTTTATGGGAGTTTAGGAGAGAAGTAAATGTTGTGATGTGTGTGATTTATATAAGTTGAAGTGTGTATTATTGAAATTCATGGATAAAGTCGAGTTGGACAATGTTGAGATTTTATTGGACTATTTTACTGAACTAGAAAAGTGCACGTATGTTGTACGTGTCTAATTTTAATTTCGTGGGTATTTTTCATATATTGGAGTAAATTTAGCTTATTTTATGTTTAATCTTCATAAAAAAAAATTGAAAAATAAAAATTTGTAATATTGCATGTGTAAAAAATGATTGCTTTAGATAATTGTAATAAAATATAAAATAATGACTGATTTAGTCATGAAATCATATGAAATTTGTTCTAAAATAAGATCATAAGGATATTATTTAATTTATTCCATAATAGTAGTTTTCATGTTAAGTTTATCCGTTATTCACTGATGACACATGTTTCATCCATTTCTTCATAAATTTCACCTGAATTTTCATCGATTTCACGAGCATTTTTTCTTATTGGTTTCACCAGTTTTTTCATCAATTTCACCAGAAGCTTCATAGATTCATATGTTTTCATTTTTTAGTTTTTTACCAATTTATATATTTATTTATCTATTTTTTTCGCTTTTCTTTATCGGTTATGAACTTTTTCATTGTTTTTCTATTTTTCGTCAATATTTTTTCCTAATAGACAATTCTTCCACCAATTTTACCTTGTTATTTTGTCGGTTAAAGTTTAACACATTTTCACCTACTTCACTAATTTCACATGTTATTCACTTCAATTTTTCATTGATTAAACATCATGTTTTCACCGACTTTAAGCTTTTTTTGTCCCTTGCTAATTTTACCTTTTTTCACTGATTTTATCCGTTTTTGTCCTTTTCTTTATAAATTTCACCCAAATTCTCATAAATTCATATGTTCTCACTGTTTAATTTTTTTTTACCGGAAAATAACATATATTATCTTAAAACATATTGTTGCTAAATTAAAATGATTCTACATATATTTTATAGGAGTTATTTAAAATAATGACGAGGTAGTCATAGGAAATTTGACTTGAGAATTAGAGATGTCCATGGCCTTAGATACGACAGGACGCCCGTTGGGGTAAATTATGGATTCTCAAAATACTCTTTCCTATTTCCAAAGAAAGCACAAATTAATCAGAAGTAATGAGAAGAAAACGAAGGTACAGCCGAAGAATTTATTTACATAAATTTTAATGACAAGTTAAACAAATAATGCAATAAAATGTGAGATTGAATGTCAATGAACTTTATTGATTGATGAATGCTATTATTATTATTTTCAAATTTAAGGAAAAAATAAAATGAATTACCTATTTTGCCCAATAGGTTTTTTGTCCCCGATGGTCAACTTTGCCCAAAAAAACGAGGGGGTCCTAGTTGTTGAGTTTTTCTTAATTTGAGGTGCTAAGTGCTAATTTTGTGATTAGGGGGTTCAAAGTGTCCATTTCTCGTGTCTTGAGGGTGCAATTGATGAGTTGTTCATTCGAGGGTGCTAAGTGCTAATTCTATTTCGGGGTGTAAAATGCTAATTCTCATATTTCGGGGGTGCAAAGTGCCAAAGATCCATTAATGAATTATCTATTTTGTCCCTAGATTTTTTGAGGAAAATAAAAGAGGGTGCAAGGTGTTGAATTGCTCATATTTCGAGGGTGTAAAGTGCTAAATCTGTATTTCGAGAGTGCAAAGTGCCTATTGTCTATGTTTTGGGGATGCAAAATGCAAAAAACCCTTTTAATTTCTTAAGATGAAATGCATGATAGATTTTAAAGTTTAGAAAATCCATGGATTTTTTTTTTTAAAAGAATACTGAAAAAAGAGACGAAGAGTAAGAAATATATATAATTTTTATGTCAAATTAAAATTGTTATATGATTGAAGTATGATAAAATAAAAAAAAAACACTATAATATGTTATAAATAATAGATTATTTTAGGTCAAATTAAAGAAGTTTTTTTTTTTTTTAATATTTTGGAAAATTTAGAAAAAACAATTGTATATTACTTATTATTAAGTCTCATTCTAGAGACATGTGTTAGTTATATATTGATGTGACATTAATATGTGATAGAATAATCGATCCATGTTCCAGAAAGAACACTTTATTGTTCTTTAATTTTTTTCTAATTTAAGAATACCTAATTGCTTGTCTGATAACACCCTAATGCTTTTAAAAAGTAATTCCTAAAAATTAGTAATCAAACAAAAGTCGGTCTGGAGTTGAGACCCGAACCAATAATTCGCTTGTAAATTTCTTTTTGAGCCCTAAAGCTAGCTAGGCTTAATATGTAAGATTGTAGGTTGGTCCGGTCTATTGCTCTTTCCTTGTGCCTATTTCGCTTTTGGGGGTTGGTTCACAGGTACAACCTTTAGGGGTGGGAATTCGGGATCAGATTTCGGGAACCCATTCCATTTCAATCCGGATTTTGCAATTTGGGACGGAAAAAATTGAGAATTTTTGGGCTTTGAAAACCCAAAAACCCAACGTAGGGAAATCGAGACGAGAATCAGGTGGGATGTACTACTCGAACGGGAAATCCCAATCCCGAACTTTATTTTAAATAGTTGTTAAAATAAATATTTAAAATTATTATAATGTATTATCCATATGTTGTTATGGAAAAAATATTATTTGTTTCATTTAAAGATTTAGTACAATATGTGACTCCTTAAAAAGTTCAAATTCTAGTAAAGATCATAAAATCGGTTAAAATATAATTACATATTACCTATGAATGAACAAAAATGTTTATGACTTAATGAACTAAGTAATCTTTATTTGACATGAGAAACATTACCTCAAATTTTCATGGAAATCTTTTCGAGAAAAATGTGTGAATAAAGTGAAAAAAAATGATGAAAATCAATGAAAATTGGTGAAACCGATCAAATAAATTTTATGTAATTGATGAAAATATGTAAAATCGATCTGGATTAAATTTATAAACACTTGTGAAGTATGTGAAAATTAATATGGGTGAAATTGGTAATAAAAATGCCAGTAAAATCGATAAATACAAGTGAAATTGATAAAAATTTGGGTGACATTTGTGAAAACATGGGAAACAAATTGGTGAAATCAGTGAAAAATGGGTGAAATATATGAAGAATTTGTTAAATCATTTACAAAAAATTAAGCCTGTGAAATAATGTGAAATCAATGAAAGGTCAAGTGAAATTGATTAAAAAAACATGTGATATCACTGAAATATAAGTTAAACTGATAAAAATAAGTAAATTAAGAAAAAGAAAAAAAAGTTTAACTAGAAAAATTTTTTTTTTGTTTGAATAGGAGAAAACAAAAGAAATCACTGAAAAATAGAAAAATTATGGACAATAGGTTATAAATTTATAATTAATCAAGAACGAGTAAATCAGTAAAAATAGAAAATCAATGAAAATTGAATTAAACTAATTTGGGTGAAATACAATCTACTTCCTTGAAGTATGAGGGTGGTATCAATTACCCCCCCTGTTATAGTAGAATTTTTATTCCAAAAATACCCCCACCCCTTTTACAAAAATAAATATTTTTATTAATTTATCAACAAAAAGTTATCTCTTTATTAATTATGAATCCATCCATCCACCAAACAATATTATGTTTCAATTTGTTCATGTATTTAGTTACTTCACTTTTCTTGTCTCAATTTTATCTTCATTTTCTAATTTTTTATATTCCCGTTTCAATTTGTTTTCTTTATTTTTTGTTTCAAATTTTTTCTTCATTTATATCTCGATTTTTTCTTTACAATTTGGCTCAAATTTTATTTGGTGATAATTATCTCCTTTGTTTTTGTTACAGATTATAATTTAAAATTTTGAGTAATTCTCCTTCAAGATTTTACACAAAAAATTCGGACCAAAAATAAATGAGATTACTACCACTAAATAAAAATTGATATAAAGAAATAAAAAGTTTGAGATTGAAAAAACTGAAATAGTAAATAATGAAAACAAATTCAACATAAAGAAAGAAAAAAATGTGAGGAAAATTAAAAAAAAAAATTGAGATTGAATAACGGAAGGTAATTGAAAAAATGAAGAGATTGAAACATAATATTGTTTGGTGGATGAATGGATTCATAATAAATAAAGAGACAACCTTTTGCTAATAAATTAATAAAAATATTTATTTTTAATAAAAGGGGTGGGGCTATTTGTGGAATAAAAACTCCAAAAATATAACAGAAGGGGGTAAGTGTTAAAAATGATACTTTAGGGGGGTAACTGATACCATCCCCATACTTTAAGGGGGGAAATTGTATTTCGCCCAACTAATTTATATAATAAGTGAAATGACTTAGATTGGTAAAGAAATATCTTTCAAATGTTATGATAATTTGAGATATACTTAAAGATGTATAATTATTTGAGTTGAAAATTCAGTAATAAATACATGTGAAATCGATGAAAATTCAAGTAAATTCGCAAAAAAAGTTAATGACATCGTTGATACTATGAAATTAAAAAAATGATCAAATATGTGAAAAAGGGTAAAATCGGTGAAAAAGGCTAAAGTCGGTGAAAACATGCGAGAATTGGTTAAACTGGTAAAAATGAATGAAACCAATAAAATGAAAAAAATTCAACCAAGAAAACAAAGCCTAACAAATAGAAAAATGGTTTAAACCTTAAAAAACTAAAGTAATCGAAGAAAAATACCCATGATGAAGTTAATAAATTGAATATCAGTCATTAATATGTGCTATTTTATGACATAATAATGTTAATTTTACTCTGATTCACAATAAAATACAACTGAAATTAAATAGACAAGTATAACATATGTGCACTTTAAACCGGTGAAAAAAATACATGTAAATCGTAAATACATTTGAAATCGATAATAATATCAGGTAACATTTGTGAAAAATGGATGAAAACGGGTAAATCGATCAATATAAAGGTAAAGTTGTTGACAATATAGGAAATCGATGAAAATTAATTCGAACGGAATTTCTAAGAAAAATGATGGAACCAATGAAATCCAGTAAAATTGGGTAAAGTCGGTGAAAATAGGGTAAAATCGGTCAAAAAAGTAAAGTTGGTAAGAACATAAATTAATGTAAAATCTAGGCGAATAACATGTGAAATTAGTTCAAAAAATGAAAAATAGGTAAAAATGGGTTAAAATGATAAAAACGAGTGAAATCGATTAAAAAAAGAGTTTAACTGGTGAATTGGTAGAAAAATGGATTAAACTGAAAAAGAATATAATAAATTGACCAAAAAATTGAGAACAATGAAAAATATTACGAACAATAAAAAAAAAGGGATAAATCGCTAAAAAAAAACCGATAAACAAATTGAAACATTGAGAACATATGAATCGATGAAAGTTTGGGTAAAATTTGTAAAGAAACAGATAAAATTAGTCAAAAAAATTTGAAGTCGGCCAAAACATATTTAATCAATGAAAAGTTTAGGTGACAAACATGTGAAATCAGTGAAATAAATGAAAACGAGTTAAACTTCAGCTTACAAAAACAAGGTGAAATTGGAAGAAAATGGTTTAAATTGAAAAAAGGATCAACGAAAAAAAATGAAAAACAATGAAAAATGTTAAAATCGATAAAAAAATGAAAAAAATTTCTAAAAAAATAAAGTATTGAATCGATGAAACTTCTAGTAATTTCAAAAATGACATATAATGGCTAATTTTAAGAAAAATTACGAAAAATATCCATATAATTAAAACTAGACACGTACAACGTACGTGCAGTTTTCTAGTAATTTAAAAAAATATAAAACCTACCCCTTCCCCACCCCACCCCACCCAACCCAACCCCTCCCCTCAATTTCTAGGCCGTCAGCCCTTCAATTTCTAGGCCGTCAGCGGCCTAGGTTCTCCGATCTCAGGCCACCTGCTGCCTAAAAATATTATAATTTGCAACAAATGTGTTGGACATATAAAGCTGTGTATCAAAAGTAAAAATTGAATTAAAGTTCAATATTAAAAATGCAATTCTCTAATCGCTCTTCAAATTTGTGTCAAACTTCCATGCCTAATCTAGGCGGCTATTAATTATAGTTATATGTCTTACAACTTATATGTTCATACCCAACTTTAATCGAATTTCAAAAGTTGTCCGACAATCAATATATGCTGTTCTAGTTTGGTGAACCAAATTCATGCACCTTTGCCTGGTTGAACATTATAATTGAATATATAAGTAATTTATTTTAACTTATGTTCCTCTTAGAAACCATATAACGAACTCCTTTTTTAAAAAAAAAAGAAAAAAATCAGCCATATCACTAACTCAATCGTCAAGAAAATGCGTTCATGTAATGTGTCCAATAGTGCTTTGAAATAAATTAGTTCATAAAGGGGTAAATACCAAAAAAAGAAAAAATTCTGTACAATATCACTAAATTATTTCATTTCCCCAAAAATGGCAGAAGGATATAATCGTGAATTTTGTTATGAAATCATGTGCCCACTTGCGACTATACTAGCTAGAAACCACATCTCCAAGAAGGCCAATAATTTTGGGGTAAATGTTATATACTCTTCCGTGTTATGTTAAATCTGTAAAAAATTATCATGTGAAATCTTTATTGTGCCAAACTTCCTCGTAATTTCAAAAATCCTGAAAAACACTCAATTTGTAAAAATATAGTTCCTTTTGGATCGATATATTTCAATAAATAATTTTAAAAATGTTTTACGTGAAGTTGTAGGGACCAACTTGAAGTATTTTAAAATAAATTTCTTTAACTATGTCGATCCAAAATGACCTGTTTTTTACAAATTTGGTGCTTTTTGCAGGATTTTTGAAAACACGAAGAAATTTGGCACAATAAAAATTTCACAGGGTAGTTTCTTACAGGTTTAACATAACACAAGGGAATATCTTGCATTTTTCCCAATAATTTTCCTTCCCTCCATGCTTCTATATAATATTGTAAATGAAATCTATTACAAACCCACAAATAAAAAATAATAAGAAACCAAAAAATGGCATTGCTCAATGGCTTACAATCCTCCGATGAACTTCTTGAAGCCCAAGCTCATGTATGGAACCACATTTTCAATTTTGTAAACTCCATGTCTCTTAAATGTGCACTTCAACTAAACATATTAGATATCATTCACAAACACAACAAACCAATGACACTTTCCGAATTAATAAACGCCCTCCCCATCAACAAAGCAAAATCCAAGCACATCTATCGTTTGATGCGAATCCTAATCCATTCCAAGTTCTTCGTCAAGGCCAAAATCTCTGATAACGACGACGAAGAGGGCTATTGGCTCACACCATCCTCTCGTCTCCTCTTAAGAAACGGGCCATCGAGCATGGCACCGTTTGCCCTAGCCATGCTCGACCCAGTTTTAGTAGATCCATGGCACCATTTAGGTGAATGGTTTCAAGATGATAGTCCGATGGCGTTTGTAACCGCTCACGGGAGGATATTTTGGGAGAAAGCTTTCGACGAGCCAAGGGTGAATCAATTCTTTAATGAGGGCATGACTAGTGATGCACAATTTGTGGCTAATTTACTTATTAAAGATTATAAACAAGTGTTTGATGGATTGAAATCGATGGTCGATGTTGGAGGCGGCACAGGATGTATGGCTAAGGCTATGGTTGAGGCATGCCCTGGCTTGAAGTGTGTTGTGCTTGAACTTGAGCATGTCATTGATGGCCTAAAAGGGGATGAAAAGTTGAGCTTTGTAGTTGGAGATATGTTTGTTTCTATTCCTAGAGCTGATGCAGTGTTCTTGAAGGTATGAAGTGAGATCTTATTAACACTAAATAGTTAATTGCATGAATATATATACTCCATGTGATTTACATGATCGAAAAAAACTCTCATGTGTTATTTTTATTAGTAAAAAATCCTGTTTGAAATTTCTTTCGTAAATCAATAGGGAGATAATTATTAATTTTTTTAAGTGAACAGGGGATTAATGTAGATTTTCAAAGTTAAGAGGGGAATTTTAGTCAATTTTTCAGGTGAATAGAGGTGGTTTTGCATTTTATGATGGGATAAAATTCTCAGTTTCCTGCAATATATATATCCAACTTGGGAATAATTCTTTTCCTAATAAAAAATAGCAAAGAGGAGGGGGTAAATGCAAAATACTCTACTGTATTATGCTAAACCTGTAAGAAACTACCCTGTGAAATTTTTATCGCACCAAACTTCCTTGTGATTTCAAAAACCCTGCAAAAAAAAAACCAATTTGTAAAAAGTACGTCGTTTTGAATCGACATATTTCAAGAAATTAATTTTGAAATACTTCAAGTTGGTCACTACAAGTTCACGTCATGTCGATCCAAAACGACCTATTTTTTTACAAATTTGGTGTTGTTTTGCAAGGTTTTTAAAATCACAAGAAAGTTTGGCGCAATAAAAATTTCACATAATTTCTTGCAGGTTTAGCACAATACAGGGGTGTATCTTACATTTTTCCTCAGAGAGGAGTTTTGCTAATAAAAATAATACAGAGAGTTTTTGCTAATTAGGCAAGCGTTGCATTTCATTTTACATAAAATTAATCATTGTATTGCTTGTGTCGATTTAAATTTAATTATAAATAACACGCGTGTAGTGGATATTACATGACTGGAGTGACGAAAATTGTGCTAAAATACTAAAGAAATGCAAAGAAGCAATTCCAAGTAAAGACAATGGAGGAAAGGTTATCATTGTCGAAATGATTGTGGATGATAACAAAAAATTAGACCATGAAAAAGTTGAAACTCAACTTTTCTTTGACATGGAGATGATGACCATTATAGCTGGAAAAGAGAGAACTGAAAAAGAATGGGCAAAACTCTTCTTCGATGCTGGATTTTCTAGCTACAAGATCACTCCTTTAGGATTGAGGGCCCTCATTGAAGTATTTCCATAATTTGTTTAATGAGATAATTACTTCATATTATATGGCACCATGAAATAAATTACCTTGAGCATATATAAATAATGTTTAAGCTATAATTACTAATGAATAAAGAAAGAAAAGATGTTTTGACTTTTGAATTTTTGTGAGATATGTGTATTAAGGTGATCCCGTTATTCATTGAATATATATATATTAATAATAATAATAATAATAATAATAATAATAATAATAATAATAATAATAATAAATAATCAGCCATATCACTAACTCAATCGTCAGAAAATGCGTTCATATAATATGTCCAATAGTGAATAATTGTGGATTTTATATATATATATATATATATATATATATATATATATATATATATATATATATATATATTTGAAAAGAGTTCGTGATATGGTTTCTAAGAGGAACCTAGGTAACTAAGTCGTGGAGCGTGTGCGGGTGCGGGTGCGTGAGCGTGTGCGCGAAAGCGTGAGTAACTGTAAATTTCAAGTATGAGAGCGTCACTAAATCGTCTATAAAAAATAGTTTTTAAGAGATATAAAATAATTAAATAACATATTACAATAGAAAAAATAACATTACAAAAGTATAAAATTATCAGTATTACCATTTCATATAACTAAGATATATGATTTCATTAAGTTAAATAACTACATATCATTACAATCAAAATAAGTTCCATTACAATGTAGCATAAGTTCCATAATCATTATAATCACATACTAACAATGCTAGAAGTTTATATGTGCTTTACCACCCACCTTTGTTAATGGCTGCATCAAAAAACCAACAAAAATTGTATAACAAGCACTTAAACTGTTCTTTGATACAAATTGTATTACTTACTTGTGTTGACAAATTACTTACCAAGCACTTAAATTGTTATACAAATAACTCTAACATCGAAGAACAAACACCAACCAGCACAACAAATGCCAACACAAGTATAATTGTATAACTATTTATTTTTACCAAAAATGACCGGAATTAAATTAAAGTTTTTAACAGTGAAAATGATTTAGGGTAGAATTGAATCAAGTAATTGCCTGCCCAACACTGGTCACTGGTGTAGAATGTAGAGCCGTAGGTTTTGGAGGCTAGAGAATTCTAAGTTCTAAGCTTGAATGTTGATGAATTTTTTAATCTTGTTCAACTTCAACCATTGTTGCCGTCAGAGAAGTGAAAATGTAGAGTTTGATTTGGTAAAGTAACATTTGGTTATTAGTTTAATGATATTAACTATAAAATCAATAATAACTTGTGGCTCTAATGTGTACACATATATTTATTTTTATAAATTAATTTTTTTCCACTAAAAAAAATTAATTTTAGTGATAAAATTTTATGTGGCAATGTTAAAGTTTTCACTTCTTATATATATTAAGTGACAATAACTCAAATATTGTCATTAAAATGGTTTTCATAAACATACTAGTGACAAGAATTGTAAAAATGTTGTCATTATTGACATTTAACGATACCCCAAAAGTGACAACCAAAAAGTTGTCATTTAACCATAGTGACAATATTTATTGTCACGAGGTTGTCAATAAAAGGGTGTCGCTAATTGTCAATAGTGACAAGTTAAGTCACCATATAACTCAAATACTATCATTAAAATGGTTTTCATAAACATACTAGTGACAAGAATTGTAAAAATGTTGTCACTATTGACATTTAATGATACCCCAAAAGTGACAACCAAAAAGTTGTCACTTAACCATAGTGACAATATTTATTGTCACGAGGTTGCTAATAAAAGGGTGTCGCTAATTGTCAATAGTGATAACTTAACTCACCATATATTTATCATTAATAGCTATTAGTGATAGTTTAAAAATATATTTTGTCACTATTGCACTTGTCACCATTATTACCTAGATAATATTACTATGACAAAATTAATAATTTTTATCACTAAATGCATACAAAGAGTGAAAACTTTTACATTATCACTTAATTTTTTTGTAATTCATCTTTTTTAACACATTTTGACGAATTTTTATATAATTCTCGACTTTAAAATTTATAAAGCGCACATTTTGTAAGTATAGTGCACGATCCTTTGTTTGAAAAAGTCGCGCTTTAAATTCAGATAAGACGCGCACTTCTTGTAAAGAGTGCGCGCTCTACCAACAATGAGTTCGCGCACTTAATTTCACAAATTCGCGAATTTAGTAGCGAATTTTGGTTTTGCGCTCTAGAGCGCGAATTGAGAGCGCGCACGAAGGTGGGACCCACGAATTTAGTCCTTCTTTGTGTTGAATTATACTTTTTTAATTGCTAGTGTTATTGTCTATTAATTATAACATAATTCAAGGATTAGTTCTTTTTTGTGTTGACGTATACTTTTTTAATTGCTAGTATTAACGTAGAAGTATATATACTTCTAGATTTTATTTTCTAACTTGCCCTTTATATTAAATATTCTAGTAGAATTTAAGTAAGGGTATATATGTCTGCACAAAAAATTTTAAAAAAAATTCGAGTGAACTATATGAACACAACAATAATGTAACACATTATTTTATATCATCATATAAATAAATAAAAAAAACTTTTTATTTTTTTTAGGGAGAAGTTGCTTTATATTATAGTGTTAATGTCAATTTATCCACTGTGATTGTCATAATTTTAATTTATTTCTTCCTATAATTTAAAAATAAAGCAATATATCCCATCTGAAATCTTAACAGAATTTAAGTGAAGAAATATATTCAAAGGACGGATTTAGGGCCCTGGTTTTTTTTTTTTTTTTTTTATTACTGTGGTACTATATATTTTTAAATCATATAATTAGTAGAGTTACTACATGGACTATTTTTCTCTTATTTATGAGATGGGACAATTCCCAATGGATCAAGCCCAATACTAACATTAAGAATCGTAAAATAGAGAAAAAGTGCATGAAAAATATTAAAGTAGCAATTTACCTCATTGAATCGCATAGTATAAGTCGTTCATCGAAATTGAGAGCGGACATGAAAAATATTTATTATAACATAGAGAAAAAGTGCAACATTTATCATGTAATCATGACACAGGAAAAAAAGTGTCACGTAGAAGATCTTATACGTGTGTTAAAGAGATAAAGTGAAATATTTAAGATCGTAAAACACAACAATCCATATGACTCATATGGTAAAATAATAGTGTGTTTTATTATTCAATTTTTAAACGAGACATGTCGCAATAAAAAAAACAACAAATATTAATATTAGGGGTGGGCGTTGGGTTCGGGTAACCCAAACTCGATCCGTCCCCTTTTTAAAATACTCGAACGGGACGAGTATTTTTTGGGTTTGGGTACCCGAACTAGAATACCCGTATTTTATTACGAAAATACGGGACGGGTTTGGGATTGGTCTCTCCAACCCCGAATACCCGAACCCGCCTATATAATATTATTAATTATATAATTTATACACTTTACTAGTTTACTTGTATAACATTATCTAATAAATGAACTTTTTTTATTTTACCATAATATTCCTTTTAAATCTTACATTAGTTTACCAAAATTTAGTATACCCATATCTCTAACCCCAAACCCGTCCCAAACCCGCCCGTGCCCACCCCTAATTAATATTGTGAAATTGAGAGCACTAAAATTTATAGTACTATTTTTTACTTGAAGTAGCTTCAAGTTTACATTGCAAAAAGATTCAAACTATTTGTAAACGGATTATTTAACCATTCAGGCAATATTTTCATAATTTAATTTACGCATCCTCGCAAATACAAACAGATTTTTTGCCATGTCTCCTCTTAATAATACTGATGTCGCATCGGCCTTTACCACTCGGACAGATTTTTTTGCAATCCCTGTTCCACCGGCAAAAATGTATTCTTACCACCCAACTTGCTTCAACGCCATGCAAAATACCTTTAACAATTGATCCAAACAAAAATGTACACTCTATAATGGGCACTAATGTCAAAAAAAAAAAAAAAAAATCACAACATGGACAACTCTATAAAAAAATTAATGTGATAATGGAGAACCAGGTGTTTACTCAAAATATATAAATAATTAGTAATATGAACCAGGAGTTGGAACTAAATTGGGGATTTCATCGATTTGGCCCTATATTTCGATTTATTTTTTTAAAATCAATTCATACTTTTATAAGCTATTAGTATATATTCTCTGCATGTTTTAGGTAAATCACAGTCATTGCAATATTAATTGCATAACATATTACTCTTTGTTAACCCGATTGTGAACAGTGCCCCATATTTTCATTCCCTTTTTTTTCCACCCCACAAATACGAAACGGCGCCGTTTTTTCTATTCCGTGCTCCTCGATGTTGTACATTAAGCATTGTTGATTTTCTTTTCCCTTTTTTTCTGGATTTTTAATTACGTTCTGATTTCAATTGTGGGGCCCTTGGTATGTATTGAGTGAAAAAGAATTCATTTTATTATTGCGGCTGAACTTTGGATGTGGGCAACTCTTACGCCGCGTTGAAGATACATAGATGTGTGAAAAATTGGAGAACCTAGGTTGTTGTACCTTGTGCTTAGGCTATTGTACCTTGTACTCCCTTATCTCACTTATCGATCTCTATAATCAACCTCTGTAAAAAATTGAAAGCTCCCTTCATCGATCACTTCTGTAATCGACCTCAGTAAAAAATTGGAGAACCTAGGTTGTTGTACTTGTACCTTGTGATCTTATTTCACTTATCGATATCTATAATCGACCTATGTAAAAAATTGAACACTCCATTCATCTCACTTATCGATCTCTATCTAATCGACCTCCAATCCATGGGATGAGATAGTGAGTTATGACATCCACATGTATACCGAGGTATGTTTGCGAACAAAACTATTATTCGTGGTCGTTTCAGAATCGTTCATTAAATAGTGATATGTGTTTTGTTCTGTAATTTCTCTTGAACCTCACTTTTCCGATCTCATTTCTTAACTCTTCTTTTTTTTTTCTCTCTCGCTAACTCAAAGTTCAACATTATTTACAAAGATAAATCGACCTTAACAAATTGACCTCTGTAACACTCTCGGGCTAACAAATCGATCGTCAATACCGCCTCAGAGAAAATATCTTCTAGTACAATTCTTAAGAACTAAGTTATTACAGCTGTTCATTAGAGCTGTTCTGTCTCACTCAACCTATTCACTTTCTTCTACTTTTCTTTCTCTTTAATCTTAATCTTGGCTTGGGTTTTCTATCTCGTTCTTCTACTGTTCAGTAAAATACTTTAGCATCGTTATAATTTGCTTGGGTTTACCCCTTGCAAGATTCTAACAAATGGTTCTTTAGCTCATGATTTGAAGGATTCTCATTTTTGCTTGAAGATTCTGAAAAATTAGGCTTTATTTTTGGTTTTTTATTGTTAAGGAGTCTAAATATATCTTTTTTGTACAGGAACGGTGGTTCCCGGCAAAGGTGGTGGTCTGGAGGCATCGGCGCGGTACTAAACTTTGGGGGCCATCTATTTATTACTCCTTAGAAAGGGGTAACCCGATTGTGAACAGTGCCCCATATTTTCATTCTTTTTTTTTTCCACCCCAGAAATACAAAACGGCGCCGTTTTTTCTATTCCGTGCTCCTCGATGTTGTACATTATGCATTGTTGATTTTCTTTTCCATTTTTTTCTGGATTTTTAATTACGTTCTTATTTCAATTGTGGGGCCCTTGGTATGTATTGAGTGAAAAAGAATTCATTTATTATTGCGGCTGAACTTTTGATGTGGGCCCCTCTTACGCCGCGTTGAAGATGCATTGCTGTGTGAAAAATTGGTGAACCTAGGTTGTTTTACCTTGTGCTTAGGCTATTGTACCTTGTGCTCCATTATCTCACTTATCGATCTCGATAATCGAACTCCGTAAAAAATTGAAAACTCCCTTCATCACACTTCTGTAATCGACCTCTGTGAAAAATTGGAGAACCTAGGTTGTTGTACTTATACCTTGTGATCTTATCTCATTTATCGATATCTATAATCGACCTATGTAAAAAATTGAAAACTCCATTCATCTCACTTGTCGATCTCTATCTAATCGACCTCCAATCCATGGGATGAGATAGTGAGTTATGACATCCACATGTATACCGAGATATGTTTGGGAACAAAACTATTATTCGTAGTCGTTTTAGAATCGTTCATTAATTAGTGATTTGTGTTTTGTTCTGTAATTTCTCTTGAACCTCACTTTTCCGATCTCATTTCTTAACTCCTCTTTTTTTTTCTCTCTCTCTCACTCAAAGTTCAACATTATTTACAAAGATAAATCGACCTTAACAAATCGACCTCAGTAACACTCTCGGGCTAACAAATCGATCTTAAATACCGCCTCAGAGAAAATATATTCTAGCACAATTCTTAAGAACTAAGTTATTACAGCTGTTCTGTCTCACTCAACCTATTCACTTTCTTCTACTTTTCTTTCTCTTTTTTCTTAATCTTGGCTTGGGTTTTCTATCTCGTTCTTCTACTGTTATGTAAAATTCTTCCGCTTCGTTATAATTGTCTTGGGTTTACCCCTTTCAAGATTCTAACAAATGGTTCTTTGGCTCAAGATTTGAAGGATTTAGATTTTTGCTTGAAGATTCTGAAAAATTAGGCTTGATTTTTTGTTTTTTATTGTTAATGAGGCTAAATATATCTTTTTTGTACAGGAACAGTGGTTCCCGGCAAAGGTGGTGGTCTGGCGGCATCGGCGCGGTACTAAACTTTGGGGGACATCTAATTATTACACCTTATAAATGGGTAACCCGATTGTGAACAGTGCCCCATATTTTCATTCCCTTTTTTTTTTCCACCCCAGAAATACAAAACGGCGCCGTTTTTTCTATTCCGTGCTCCTCGATGTTGTACATTATGCATTGTTTATTTTCTTTTCCCTTTTTTTCTGGATTTTTAATTACGTTCTTATTTCAATTGTGGGGCCCTTGGTATGTATTGAGTGAAAAAGAATTCATTTTATTATTGCGGCTGAACTTTTGATGTGGGCCCCTCTTACGCCGCGTTGAAGATACATTGCTGTGTGAAAAATCGGAGAACCTAGGTTGTTTTACCTTGTGCTTAGGCTATTGTACCTTGTGCTCTCTTATCTCACTTATCGATCTCTATAATCGACCTCTGTAAAAAATTGAAAACTCCCTTCATCACACTTCTGTAATCGACCTCTGTAAAAAATTGGAGAACCTAGGTTGTTGTACTTGTACCTTGTGATCTTATCTCACTTATCGATATCTATAATCGACCTATGTAAAAAATTGAAAACTCCATTCATCTCACTTACCGATTTCTATCTAATCGACCTCCAATCCATGGGATGAGATAGTGAGTTATGACATCCACATGTATACCGAGGTATGTTTGGGAACAAAAGTATTATTCATGGTCGTTTCAGAATCATTCATTAATTAGTGATTTGGGTTTTGTTCAGCAATTTCATTTGAACCTCACTTTTCCGATCTCATTTCTTAACTCCTTTTTTTTTTTTTCTCTCTCTCTCACTCAAAGTTCAACATTATTTACAAAAACAAATCGACCTTAACAAATCGACCTCTATAACACTCTCAGGCTAACAAATCGATCGTCAATACCGCCTCAGAGAAAATATCTTCTAGCACAATTCTTAAGAACTAAGTTATTACAGCTGTTCATTAGAGCTGTTCTGCCTCTCTCAGCCTATTCACTTTCTTCTACTTTTCTTTCCCTTTTTTCTTAATCTTGGCTTGGGTTTTCTATCTCGTGCTTCTACTGTTCTGTAAAATTCTTCCGCTTCGTTATAATTTGCTTGGGTTTACCCCTTTCAAGATTCTAACAAATGGTTCTTTTGCTCAAGATTTGAAGAATTCAGATTTTTGCTTCAAGATTCTGAAAAATTAGGCTTATTTTTTGTTTTTTATTGTGAAGGAGATTAAATATATCTTTTTTGTACAGGAACGTTGGTTCCCGGCAAAGGTGGTGGTCTGGCGGCATCGGCGCGGTACTAAACTTTGGGGGCCATCTAATTATTACTCCTTATAAAGGGGTAACCCGATTGTGAACAGTGCCCCATATTTTCATTTCCTTTTTTTTCCACCCCACAAATACAAAACGGCGCCGTTTTATCTATTCCGTGCTCCTCGAAGTTGTACATTAAGCATTGTTGATTTTCTTTTCCCTTTTTTTCTGGATTTTTAACTACGTTCTGATTTCGATTATGTGGCCCTTGGTATGTACTGAGTCAAAAAGAATTCATTTTATTATTGCGGCTGAACTTTGGATGAGGGCCCCTCTTACGCCGCGTTGAAGATACATAGCTGTGTTAAAAATTTGAGAACCTAGGTTGTTGTACCTTGTGCTTAGGCTACTGTACCTTGTGCTCCCTTATCTCACTTATCGATCTCTATAATCGACCTCTGTAAAATATTGAAAACTCCCTTCATCTCACTTCTGTAATCGACCTCTGTAAAAAATTGGAGAACCTAGGTTGTTGTAATTGTACCTTTTGATCTTATCTCACTTATCGCTATCTATAATCGACCTATGTAAAAAATTGAAAACTCCATTCATCTCACTTATCGATCTCCATCTAATCGACCTCCAATCCATGGGATGAGATAGTGAGTTATGACATCCACATGTATACCGAGGTATGTTTGGGAACAAAACTATTATTCGTGGTCGTTTCAGAATCATTCATTAATTAGTGATTTGTGTTTTGTTCAGTAATTTCTCTTAAACCTCACTTTTTCGATCTCATTTCTTAACTCCTCTTTTTTTTTCTCTCACTCTCACTCAAAGTTCAACATTATTTACAAAGATAAATCAAATTTAACAAATCGACCTCTGTAACACTCTCGGGCTAACAAATCGATCGTCAATACCGCCTCAGAGAAAATATCTTCTAGCACAATTCTTAAGAACTAAGTTATTACAGCTGTTCATTAGAGCTGTTCTGTCTCACTCAGCCTATTCACTTTCTTCCACTTTTCTTTCTCTTTAATCTTAATCTTGGCTTGGGTTTTCTATCTCGTTCTTTTACTGTTCTGTAAAATACTTTAGCATCGTTATAATTTGCTTGGGTTTACCCCTTGCAAGATTCTAACAAATGGTTCTTTGGCTCATGATTTGAAGGATTCTGATTTTTGCTTGAAGATTCCGAAAAATTAGGCTTGATTTTTGGTTTTTTTATTGTGAAGGAGTCTAAATATATCTTTTTTGTAAATGAACGGTGGTTCCCGACAAAGGTGGTGGTCTGGCGGCATCGGCGCGGTACTAAACTTTGGGGAATATCTAATTATTACTCCTTCTAAAGGGGTAACCCGATTGTGAACAGTGCCCCATATTTTCTTTCCCTTTTTTTTTCCACCCCAGAAATACAAAACGGCGCCGTTTTTTCTATTCCGTGCTCCTCGATGTTGTAAATTATGCATTGTTGATTTTCTTTTCCCTTTTTTTCTGGATTTTTAATTACGTTCTTATTTCAATTGTGGGGCCCTTGGTATGTATTGAGTGAAAAAGAATTCATTTTATTATTGCGGCTGAACTTTTGATGTGGGCCCCTCTTACGCCGCGTTGAAGATACATTGTTGTGTGAAAAATTGGAGAATCTAGGTTGTTTTACCTTGTGCTCCCTTATCTCACTTATCGATCTCGATAGTCGAACTCCGTAAAAAATTGAAAACTCCCTTCATCACACTTCTGTAATCGACCTCTGTAAAAAATTGGAGAACCTAGGTTGTTGTACTTGTACCTTGTGATCTTATCTCACTTATCGATATCTATAATCGAACTATGTAAAAAATTGAAAACTCCATTCATCTTCATTGTCGATCTCTATCTAATCGACCTCCAATCCATGGGATGAGATAGTGAGTTATGACATCCACATGTATACCGAGGTATGTTTGGGAACAAAACTATTATTCGTGGTCGTTTCAGAATAGTTCATTAATTAGTGATTTGTGTTTTGTTCGGTAATTTCTTTTGAACCTCACTTTTCCGATCTCATTTCTTAACTCCTCTTTTTTTTTCTCTATCTCTCACTCAAAGTTCAACATTATTTACAAAGATGAATCGACCTTAACAAATCGACCTTTATAACACTCTCGGGCTAAAAATCGATCGTCAATACCGCCTCAGAGAAAATATCTTCTAGCACAATTCTTAAGAACTAAGTTATTACAGCTGTTCATTAGAGCTGTTCTGTCTCACTCAGCCTATTCACTTTCTTCTACTTTTCTTTCTCTTTTTTCTTAATCTTGGCTTGGGTTTTCTATCTCGTTCTTCTACTGTTCTGTTAAATTCTTCCGCTTCGTTATAATTTGCTTGGGTTTACCCCTTTCAAGATTCTAACAAATGGTTCTTTTGCTCAAGATTTGAAGGATTCAGATTTTTGCTTGAGGATTCTGAAAAATTAGGCTTGATTTTTGGTTTTTTATTGTGAAGGAGGTTAAATATATCTTTTTTGTACAGGAACGGTGGTTCCCGGCAAATGTTTTGGTCTGGCGGCATCGGCGCGGTACTAAACTTTGGGGGCCATCTAATTATTACTCCTTACAAAGGGGTAACCCGATTGTGAACAGTGCCCCATATTTTGATTCCCTTTTTTTTTTCCACCCCACAAATAAAAAACGGCGCCGTTTTTTCTATTCCGTGCTCCTCGATGTTGTACATTAAGCATTGTTGATTTTCTTTTCCCTTTTTTTCTGGATTTTTAATTACGTTCTGATTTCAATTTTTGGGCCCTTGGTATGTATTGAGTGAAAAAGAATTCATTTTATTATTGCGGCTTTGGATGAGGGCCCCTCTTACGCCGCGTTGAAGATACATAGCTGTGTGAAAAATTTGAGAATCTAGGTTGTTGTACCTTGTGCTTAGGCTATTGTACCTTGTGATCCCTTATCTCACTTATCGATCTCTATAATCAAACTCTGTAAAAAATTGAAAACTCCCTTCATCTCACTTCTGTAATCGACCTCTGTAAAAAATTGGAGAACCTAGGTTGTTGTAATTGTACCTTGTGATCTTATCTCACTTATCGATATCTATAATCGACCTATGTAAAAAATTGAAAACTCCATTCAACTCACTTATCGATCTCCATCTAATCGACCTCGAATCCATGGGATGAGATAGTGAGTTATGACATCCACATGTATACCGAGCTATGTTTGGGAACAAAACTATTATTCGTGGTCGTTTCAGAATCATTCATTAATTAGTGATTTGTGTTTTGTTCAGTAATTTCTCTTGAACCTCACTTTTCCGATCTCATTTCTTAACTCCTCTTTTTTTTTTCTCTCTCTCTCTCTCACTCAAAGTTCAACATTATTTACAAAGATAAATCGACCTTAACAAATCGTCCTCTGTAACACTCTCGGGCTAACAAATCGATCGTCAATACCGCCTCAGAGAAAATATCTTCTAGCACAATTCTTAAGAACTAAGTTATTACAACTGTTCATTAGAGCTGTTCTGTCTCACTCAGCTTATTCACTTTCTTCTACTTTTATTTCTCTTTAATCTTAATCTTGGCTTGGGTTTTCTATCTCGTTCTTCTACTGTTCTGTAATATACTTTAGCATCGTTATAATTTGCTTGGGTTTACCCCTTGTAAGATTCTAACAAATGGTTCTTTGGCTCAAGATTTGAAGTATTCTGATTTTTGCTTGAAGATTCTGAAAAATTAGGCTTGATTTTTTGTTTTTTTATTGTGAAGGAGGCTAAATGTATTTTTTTTGTACAGGAACGGTGGTCCCCGGCATAGGTGGTGATCTGGCGGCATCGGCGCGGTACTAAACTTTGGGGGCCATCTAAAGTCGATAAAGCTACTGAGGAATTCCAGTCGACCATCAGAAACGACAGTGCAAATTTAGATAGCAGTTGCGTTGAACTCTTGGAGGAGCCTCACTCTAGAGGTGATACGAAAGGGGTATTTTTCATTTCTTCCTTGAAAAGTGTTTGTGTTTCTCTGACAAATTTTTTCTTCCCAACACATCACTTCTCAAACCTACATATTTGTTGATTCCACAGTAGAAAAATTAGAAAACAGAAGTTAGGACCCAAAACGTGCATCCCACATTCACTAATATCACCAATTTGAAGATATTGGTTAGAGCTTTGTCGATCATGGCTCATCACCTAAATTGGAATATATTGGTTAGAGCTTTGTCAATTCTTTATTCCCCCATTCAGATTTTGTTTAGTTTTGTATCTTGAACACTCTGTTGCAGATGGGCCTAAGACTGCAAAAGAAGCATTACACCAAATGGCTATCTTACCAGCTATAAGAAGAGATCTTTTTGCGGGGATACGAGAGCAAAACAAGGGTAATGTATAGTAAATGAATTTTTGTTCATTGAATATAAATAGCTAATTTTGATCCAACAAAAAAGAAGAAGCCTGTAGTGCTAGATTTGGTCTGCTTTTTTTTATCTCATTCTTCTCAATTTTCCCTTCTCAATTTTCCGTCTTTGGCTTTCCGATCTGCTCCTTTTATTTTCTCTCTCTCTCACTCAAAGTTCAACACTAAATCGACCTTAACAAATCGACCTGTGTAAAACTATCGGCTAATTGGGTTTGACAGAATTCTTGAGAGAGGGGTAGGGTTGATAATGAGAGTTCTAGAAGTTGCAATCACTTCTCTTAATTTTTTCCAATATCTGGCAGTCACGGTTCTTGCAGTTTTCTGCTATGTTTTGGTCTGGTAGTTCTTGTTGTTAGTTTAATTTCAGTTTCCAGGTGGTAATTTATTGATTATGTGATTCGGGCTTCTTGTCCAAGTTTCGGGCCGATGATTTCTGAAGGTTTATGTTCGGGTTTTATGTTCGGGTTTCTGCTCGTTTCCTTTCGGGCCGATGATTTCTAAATATTTATGTTCGGGTTTCTGCTCGTGTCTTCCTGGAATCATTTGGAGATGAATGAACAGTGCCTCCTTCTATACACTTCAAATAACGTCAATTTTGCTTCATCTTATCCATCTATGCCTATTTCGATTTGCTATTTCAGAATTCCGAATTAATTTAGGGTAATGGGTTAGTGGATTTGTTGTGGCCCCGTAGTCGTCGGCCGTATTTCTTCTTTGGTTGAATTTACCCGTCGAATTGTTTATTGCCTCAAACTGCTTATTCGGATAGTTTTGGGTGGCTTCTTGTTTCTGATTCGTCGATGTCAAATGGTTCTACTTCTGAAATTGCAGAGCCTTTTAGGCCTACTCAAGTGGTAATTGACTTTGCTGCCCGTGTTTCGATTCCAGTGCAATTTCTAATGATTTCCATTACCACGCAGCTGCTTTTGTTTTAATACTTAATTTCTTACTTGTTACGCAGCTGCTTTGTGCGTCCAGGGGTTACATAGGACAGTTTGATATTTGCATCAGATTTGGTTGTTCCTTTCGCTGCAATTATTTTGCTTCTTTTGCTCTGGTTTTCTGCAGGTTTTTTTTCTTCACTTTAGATTTTCCTAGCCTTTTCTTATTGTTTGTTGTCTAAAATTTAACTTTTGTTTTTTAATTCTTGCAGTTTAAATCTTCTTGGTTGTGATCAAGGTAATGTTTTGTCCTTTTTTCACTTATGTCATGTTTCATTGGTTGTTATTCTTTTGCATTGAGCTTTCTCGAAATTATTAGAGAGCTCTTCCAATTGTTGCAGGTAAATTAGTGTGTCATTAATTGTTCTCTTTTAGAGTGAATAGAGTTAAGCATATTTTACTTGATTGGAGTTTAATGTTTAGGTTCAATTCATGTTTTTTTCTGCTACTGAAAATAATTAAGATTATATCCTGTTTATTTTTGTGTGTTTTAATTATGTGAATGCTTATAGTTTTGATCTTATACTTTCAGTTACAAGGAGACTTTCGGAGGAGGTTCGCTATAATGGCATACTTATTATTGTTGGTGAAACTGGTAAGATGGAAGATAAAACATAAGTTTTGAGTTACCATTAGTGTTAAGTCCAGCTTTTTTTTTTTAATTCTGTTTCATGCTTAATATTGTATGCATAATCATTTTAAGTTGCCTCTGTACTTATTTTACTTGTCGGAAATCAAAATTTTGATTTGTATGAGGTGTTGATTTGTTTATAGAGTTACCTCATTATCTAGTTAGTGATGGGATCCTAGGTAACTATTTCGCAAGGCGATGCGGTTGTTCAAGATAAAATTCCTTATTTTCCTTTTTAACTCTTCAAATGATTGAGTTTTTTGGTGCTGATCAACCGCGTTGTCACCTTATGAACTGTGTTACTATCTTCCATAAATTTACATTGGTCCTGTAAGCTCATCTCCATCTCTCTTTCGAATATATATCTTTATTAAAGTTATTCTTTTTTCTTTCTGTTTCGATTTCAGTTTTGGATTTTCATTTGAATTTGTGATGAAGGTTTTTGTTATTTAACCTTGATTCTTGAATATTAGAATCTTATTCCCTTTTTCTTTTCCCAGAAATAATTTTGATGTTTATTTCCTTATTGGTGTATGATTAAATTTCTTATAATTTCACTCGCTTCATTTCAGCATAATCAAGATGGGAAGGCAAGATGATAAATTTCAGTGTGAGACGACTAATAAGGATATGGTTTTGGGTCAAGGCAGATTATGAATTCAACGATGGTTTACTTAACACAAACTAGAGATGCTGCTAAGGAACTCAAAATTGGAAACCATATGGTAACATCATCTCTCTCTCTCTCTCTCTCTCTCTCTCTCTCTCTATATATATATATATATATATATATATATATATATATATATATGCTTGTATGTCTTCTTTAACATAAATATTACCTTATGATAATATTTTCATCATATCTGTAGAACTTCTGCTTTTTATCAAGTACTTTAGAGTTTTTTAGCTTAACTATGTTGTGATTTTCTGGATTAATTAATGCTCTTTCATTCATATGAGCATAATGAGTTTAAATGCATCATGACTTGGTTCTATAATTATAGTAATATGTAAAAATTGGTACCTATTTGCATTATATTATTATATAATAGGTCATTGATAACACCACTGTATTTTTTATTTGATAACATGTCAAATTAAAGTTATGCTGATCTATATGCTTTTTGCTGTGTGCAGTCCATTTGTGCTACTTTATCTCTTTGTGTTGGTTTTGAGCATTTTCTTTTCCACCCATTCTTATTTTGGCCGTCATACCAAAATCCAATTCAACCTTTCGACCTATGATTCTATTCTTTTGTATATCTTAAAGAGGTCTGCAACGCAATAAAGAGGAGACTAGAGTTTCCTTAGCTTAATTATAGCAAATCCCTGGAATTGGACTGTTTGATTCCATATACTTTATCTCATATCATTTTATATATAAATGTTCCTTCATTATGGATATTGGCACTTTTTCTCAGTTTACCTTGGCTCGGGGAAAACCATCATATCACAATTGAACCGATCATCCATTTTATTATGATATATAATGTAGCAAAGTTTGAAATGAAGATTAAGATCCCAAGATTGAAGGTGTCGAGTTATTCTTCCAGTTGGTTTTGTTAAATAGAAAGAAATTAACTGGGGTCCACAAACACTACATGTCCATGGGAATGGCCTTTCAAACATACCTCCAGATAGTAACATTATTTTTATGATCTTCCCTTGTATTAAGGGTGAGGATACTCTTTGCATGAAATGGGTGGTGTGGGATCGTATGTTTTTCAAGAAGTCGTTGATTTCAATGAGTTTAGCCATGAGGACTTAGAGGCCATGACTTGGTGACATTGTCAACAAAAATGATGTTTTTCATCAGATTCGACTGTCTTGCAATTGAGTTCATGAGTTGTGAGGCGAGATTAGGCCAAGATTGTTGAGTATGGTTGTAGTGGTGGTTGTTATTTTTTTTTCTCTAGGAATTTGATTTATCTTCTTCTTTATCATTTGAGACATTGTTTTGAATTGAATATTTGTTTTGGATTTGATTTGAATAGCAGTTGGGGCTTTATATATATCGAGTAATTCAGCCATGAACATTAAGTGTTACATAACTTGTAATTAGTGGTACTTTATGAAAAAATAATTTGAAGAATTGTTCTTTGCATTATTTATTTCATTGTTGTAAAACAGCAATCTTTGTTGTTCTCCTATGGATCAATAGGAATTCCGAAATTGAGGTATGTATTTGAAAAGCTAATTACCATAATGGACCGGGCATAGCTCAAAAACTGGGCAGCAAACACCACGCATTTGCGTGGTGCAATGTCACTAGTATATATATATATACACGTATATATATAACGATTCTACAAATTTTAGCTAAATCTCAATCATTTCAATATAAATTTCATAATATATTCTAGGGTGAAATACACTTTCCTCCCTTAAAGTATGGGGGTGGCATCAGTTACCCCCCTAAAGTATCAATTGTAACACTTATCCCCTTATGTTATAGTATTAAACATTTTATTCCAAAAATACCCCGTCCCTTTTGAAACAAATTCATTATTTCTTTATAAATTTATCAAAAAATATTTATGTTAATTATGAATTTATCCATCCACCAAATAATATTATATTTCACTTTCTTCATTTTTTCGATTTCTTTCGATTTTATGGTCTCAAATTTTTTCTTTATTTTTATCTCATTTTTTTCTTGATTTATGTAGTACTTTACTCCCGATATGAAAACCCTTACCATCACTCAAATCATTCATCTTCCCACCATCTTCAACCTCCATTGTTTCTCCAACTTCAAAAACTATCAAGCCCACATTTTAGTGTGTTCAAAAATCTTATTAAGGAGAAAGCATAAGGCCATTCCCGTACTGTTTATGGGTAGCAAAACTTTCAAAGAATCAAAGGTAAAATAAAAAATTAATCTTTTATTTTCAATAAATTTTTTTTGTGAAAATAGCTTAGTTAAGTATTACTTTTGTATATTCTCAAAAAATGAAGAATTTTCAGTCATTTACGGTTTTTTCACACAATGTTTTGATCACTGCTTTGTTTTTTTTTCTTTTTGAAATTTTTTTTGACATAGTTTTGATTTTGACTGGTATTATTTTTGTTGATAAAACGAAGCAAAATATGGTTATGTTGTTGATTTCATAGTTCAATATTGCATGTTGTTGGTACTATATGATAATATGATTATGTTTTTTTGTGTTATATTTTTGGAATTTTTTTTTTGGATTACGTTGTTGTTGGTAACTAATGTTGTTACTTTCTTTTCATGTTAAAAAAATGTTGTATGACATTGTAGTCCATTACAAAGATGAGATGTTCATCCCCAAGAACATTCAATTAAGGAACTATAAGTACTTGGACCTGCTAAATGATGTATGTGAAGTTGCTCTTATCAGAAAGAGTTAACACTCTTATTGTGATGAGTTATGGTGAAACATTCATGGGGAGGCTTTGCAAAACAAGGATATGGGGTGACAGTGATGTAAACCATATATTTGAGAAGAACAAGGACCATTCTCAGATTGATTTGTTTATTCAGACATTTTAAAATAAAGATGAGGGTGCAAACCAAAGAGGGTTGAGGATGAAGAAGGTTAAAGTGAAGGTGATGAATCTGGTGATGGTGAAAGTCAAGGTGATGAGTATGGTGATGAGGGTGAAAGTGAAGGTGATGAATCTGGTGATGGTGAAAGTGAAGGTCAGGAAACTGATAAGGGTGAGTTAGGAGATAGTGATAATGAGAGAGGGGAGGAAAATGTAAGAGTTGAAAATACTCGGGGGGGGGGGGGTACAAGATATAAAGGAAAACAACTAAATGCACGAAATGATTATGAATCTGATGATCATTGTGAAGCTCATCATAGTTTAGACGAGGAATTTGAATATGACCCAATGGCTGGATATATAGGGAAGAATGAGTTCATAATTCCTGATAATGTTTATGAGCCTATGGAATTTAGTGTTGGGATGGAGTTCCCAACAGTTGATCATATAGAGAGGCGTTGAGGGAGTTTGTGACCAGAGAGGGGTTTGAACTTTTGAGTCTAAAGAATGAAAGAACAAGAGTGACATCAACAGATAGAAGTACTGTCCGGCAAACCAACCGTATGGCTGTCATTTATTGTAATAAATGAAGGAACTATTCAATTAATATTAGTAAGTGCACTTTATTATATGGTCAACTTTATCTTATTTAATAATTATCTACTAATAATGATAGGAGTCCTTAGATCACAGGGCTATGGGACAACACGTGGACTGATCTCCAAGGCCGTGATCTAGAACCTATTCAAGAGTCGTAGAATCTAATCGAGATAGGACATCGTTGGATTCGGTTAGACTCTCGCTAATGTGAATACTCCGATGAACTGGAGAACGCTGGGGTCCACGAGCGTGAGGAGATAGTCTATACACATAAGTGGGTGGCTTGCTGGGATGGCAAGTGCACTAAATACCCCAATTAGGAAATAGCTCACATGGAAGCGGTAGTCGCATATTGGGGTCAAAGTTATTCCAATTTACAATAGTATACGAGGAATAATCCCTAAATACATGAGTTGATAAGGTTTATCTAGTGTGAGAACATTTATACATAGATGTGAGTTCCGGCCGACTGGAGATTATCAGAAAGTCTATGAGGATTCACATTGGGTATAGTGGAACTCGTATGCATGTTCATATAATCAACAAATTATTTATTAACCCGACTTGATAGGTTGGGAATTTCTCATATGGATTTCTGTGAGAAATTAATTCTGATGAAATCCTTGGCCATGGTATCTGACGGCTTTATGAAAGTAGCTCATAAAGATTAAGTCAAAGAGAATTATTTCGAGATCAGAATACATAAGATCAAGACGAATAAAAGGGGAACCTATGAAAAGTCCATATTCTTATGTCTCGACTGGGAGATCGATCGATAGAGAGATTATATCGTATATGGAAATTGTAAATGTTTAAAGGTTCACTTAATTAATTCACCAGTGATTGGGCTCTATAGGCTTGTGGCCAGACATCGACCGTAGAGTGTGGGAGAATTCCCAAATTGACAGGGGTGCTGATTTTGGAATGATCAGTCGACAGAGTGTTCGATTGATTTAGAGTATTTATTACTCGAGTAATTAAATAAATATTTAATTATAACACACGGACAATTATGTGGTGAAACTATGAGGGCATACACAATACACATGAAGTAAAAGCGAGGAAGTAAAGAACAACTAGGTCAACTGGGTCGGTTAGGTTGACTGGGTCGACCCAATTGGAGCGAATTTAATCCAATTGAAATTTGATCAAGATTAATTAAATTAGAATTTCATTTGTAAGTTAACTAATTAAAGCAAGATTTAATTAAATAGACTTAGAGTCTAATTTAATTAATTGGGCCATTTAATTGAGAAATTAAATAAAGCCCTAATTAAATTAATTAGGAATGGGCCATGAATTAATTAGAAGGCTTAGTCTTCTAATTAAAAGGGCCATAGCCCATGTAGGAGACTTATAGCCCTAATCCTGGGTGTTAGGACAACGAGATACTTATAAATAGGAGACTACGTCTCATATCTCATACACACAATTCAAGAGCCAAAAAGCCTAAGTCAAGAAAAACCTTCTCTCCCTCCCTCTCCTAGAAATCAGCCGAACACCTCTTCCTTTTTGGAAGAATTTTTCGTTTTCGATTTCAGCTCCAATCTTGTTCTCTAACCCTATATCTTAATATATCTTATGTTTTATCCGATTAGGATATATTAATTTTCGTGATATTGTGGTGTATCAACCCGTAGAGGCGCAACATGAGGGCGCTACCATTAGCTTGAGATCGAGCCAACCGAGGGAGAAACGCAACGTCTTTGCTAGTTGCTTGGATTTGCAAGGAGACATATATAACTTAGATCTAAGTTATTATTGTCGTTTTAATATTCATATATTCATATATTCATATATATATACAACCAGTTTAGTATCCTGACAAGATTTTGTAATAGGCCCAAAAAATTATTAAATTCCGCTGCCTTCAGGGCTGTTTATCTTACCGAATCCCAATAGTGGCATCAGAGCTAACTTTGGCTTTGTATATATATGAATTTGCAAAATCTATGTTTTAAATCAAATGTTTGATTTATGTGTGGCTAGTTCTTTTACTGTGTATGTTTTAGAATGTAGATATCTTCAACTTGGAGTTAAAGAAAATTTTGATTCGAAATTCTATTCTTATGCGCGTGCTGGCAACGCGCGGACTTCGTAGCCGCATGTGTGTTGCCATGTTGCAGCGTCCGATTGGCCACTGCGTGGCTGATTTTTGGTTGATCTCAAATTTACATATTTTGGAAAGTTTTGGATCTTGGAGATTGTGAGATTAGGAAACTTGGAGTTTGGGATAAGGTAGGAATCTTGGAAGATTTGAGAACTACCTTAGTTAACTAATCTAGTCAAAATAGGATTATCTTGGTCAAAATTGGAGATTTGGTAAAATTGGGAAAACTTAGAGTTTGGGATAAGATAGAAATCTTGGAAGATTTGTTACTATCTTAATTAACCAACTTAATCAAGATAAGAATTAATGTTTACTTAAAACTCAAGTAAGAGTTAATTAGTCTTAGATAATTTTTGTGAAGTAAAATTAAATGAGCCGATAAATTTGTTTATGCCCTTATGTGAATTTATGCATGTTCTTGAGTGGATATGTGGACTGATCGATTTTTGCCCCTAAGCCCAGTGTAGTATTTTGGTTTGTTTTCTTTATGGATTGTAACTAAATGTGCCTGATTGGTGCCCCTTGCTTGCGCAATTAAAATGTAATAGAATTGAGCTTTTTATTTTAAGTTAGACTTGGTTTAGGCTTGGAGCCAAGAAGACCTCATGAAGACTTGGAGATCCACATGGAGGCCCATTACCTTGGAGGACATGGAGGCCCAATTCAATACATGGAGGCCCAATCAAGGAGGATATTACAAGAAGGCCTATGAATGTATGGGTTTGATAAATTGTAATAGTTAGGGCATTTAATTTCCATCCTAGACTGACCAATTGGTCCATCACATGGCTCGTGATTTATCACATAGGATGGACAATCGATCAATCATATTATGCAATGCTAGGTGATGTATGTTTACTTATTATTCTTTGATGTATGTTATGCATGCTTAGGGTAGATAACGTAAACAAGATAAATAATAATCTGATGAGACCTCGTACAAGTATAAACGAATAAAACCTTCAGTTGAACTTAAAACTCAATTATAATATTAAGTCGAATAACGGGAGCATATGAATAGTCTCTGTGGTCCGAGCCTATCAAATTACTAGATCGTAGGCATATTGTACGAATATATCTCGATGTCTCACGAGTCGTGGGTCGAACTATAGGAAGATGATATGTATATTACCTCGATGCACAGTTTAGTGCCAATGGAGGGTATAGCAAGGTTCTGGTTGCTGTCTCACGAGTCGTGGGACATCTAAAATTGAACTATTTCTCTCCACGAGTATTGGACATGATTTAACGCTAGTAACTATGGATGTATCACGAGTCGTGGGTCCATAATGAAAAACGAGGCTAAATGAACTCAAGGGTTAGCTGCGATGGTTAACCGATGAAGATGTCGACCACCAAGTGGATCTAATAGTATTTCCAACGAGTCGTGGGTACTAGAAGATTGCATTTGGGCCTTGAGCCTACTAGGATATTTTAATATTCCCGAAACTTATGTGGGGCATAAAATTTTGATTAAAATAGTGGGAGTAATTTACAAATAAAACCAATGTTTGTAAATTGTGCATTTAAATTGATTATTCGCGTATTTATTTCTTCTATCGTCTTTTGTAGATATAATGTTTAAGAATCCGATTTCCATTATACTTGAACAAAACAAATTGACTGGACCAAACATCCATAATTGGGTCAGAAACCTTAAGATCATTCTTCTTTCTTAGAAGCGATCTTTTGTCCTTGATGGTCCCCCTCCTTAAATTGCAAAAGATGCTGATAAAGTTGAGAAAGAAGCCGCTGATTTGTGGCACGACGATGACTTGCAGTCACGTTGTCTTATGCTTGCATCAATATCGAATGAGCTTCAAAAGCAGCACGAGCATATGAAGTCTGCTTTTGAGATCTACATGCACCTGAATGGTCTATTTGGGGTGCAAAGTAGATACGAGTGGTATGAAACCGCCAAGACTCTACAGCAAACGAGGATGGTAGAAGGTACTAATGTCCGTTCTTACCGTGTCAAGATGATTAGGCTAATTAGGGGTGTTCATTAACCCGCCGAACCCGACCCAACCCAACCCGAACCCGACGGGTTATAAACTTAAAAAATTTAAAATGGGTTATAATATGACCCACCCGAAAGCCACGGGTCGGGTAGCGGTTGTAATTGTTAAAAAACACCCCTGACCCGACCCATTAATATAACTCCAGCAGACAGTTTCTCACTTTCTCTCACCCCGCTTCAGTTTCTCTCACCCCGAAAATAATTAGGGCTTTTTTTCATCTCTTTCTCAAATTCAATCAACCCTTCATTGAACATAGAAGCCGCCTCTTCCCGCCGCCCTGCTCGAACTCACGCCGCCCAGCCCGCCGCCCTGCTCGAACTCACGCCGCCCAACCCGCAGACCGAATTTGTGCGACCCTCCCAGCCCAATAGGTGATTTATTTCTTCCTTGGTTAATTTCTTGAATTGTTAGGCCTTCTTGAATTGAATTGAGCAGTTTTGGTGTTTAGTATTTTCCTTGTTTTCTTTAATTGCATTTGTTGGACGAGTGGTTTTTTCTCTCTTTGTTCATGAAATCAAAGGAAATACTTGTTATCTCTATCTTTATCTATACATTTGGAGTGAAAATTTGGAGATTTAACGGATGAAGATTATGACTGTTGAGTGGGGATTTAGCAAGCTAGAATTAGTGGATCATCTGCTTTATTTAGTTGATAAAAATATTACATATATATGGATCTTGGAGGATCATTTGGACAATTATATGTCAACTTGGTTTTAGTATCCTTTAATGACCCCTTATTAGAACATCTAGAAAATAGGAATGAAGGAAAAACAACAAAATAGTTAAAGACAAACAGATATGAAGTTGGTTAGGATTAATATTACAGTAGTTCTTAGACAAAGAATTACTATTATAATATTATTCAACACTGCAGGTGTAGTGAAGTGCCAGTAGTTCTTAGACAAAGAATTACTATTATAATATGTTTAGTTTAAATTATATTCTATTAATGGTTTCCATTTTATTGAAGCTATGTTCTGTATTTTTATTTTTAGAAGTACTCATTTGAAGCTATGTTCATTGTCTAATTTTGTGTTATACTTATTATGTTTTCATTGTACATTTTAGATGGAACATGGAAGTAATGCAACTGAAAGCCAAAATCCTATTTCGAATATTGAAAGTCAAGTAGCATGTACATCTAAATCAATTGACAAACCACCTCCCGGGCATGTACATCTAAATCCACTTGTGACATTTTAATTTTAGACTAGTTTATTATGTTTGAGAAACTTGAGACATTTTAGTTTTGTACTAATGAATTTATGAATGATTTTATGTTGTAGACTCGTAGTTTTATGAAATGTCATTGTTTTTGTGTAACCCGCCACCCGCCCGCCAACCCGCCCGCACCCGCCTCACCCGAACCGTGCGGTTGATGAAATTAAAAATGCGGGTGCGGTTTGAAGTTTTGGCAACCCGAATGTGACGGGTCGGGTTGATTTTTTCATTGTCACCCGCCAAAACCCGACCGCGTTCACCCCTAAGGCTAATTGAAAAGCTTGGTCAACTTGAGGTGAAGATGGACAAGACCTACTGCCAAGACATGATCCTCCAATCGCTGCCGAGATCATTCGAGCAATTTGTGGTGAACTACAACATGCACAAGATGGATGTTGAACTTCATGAGTTGGCTAATATTCTTGCTGTTACGCTCCAACTACGAGTGCGTAATTGCGCAAGTATACGGTCGTATGCAAGTAATAAAGTGGTAAAGGGTGTCGAACCCACGAGGATTCTAACGAATAATTATCAAGATCTATTCTAATATCTTACGTGAACTTATATGAATGAAAGTAGTGAGTATGTAGACTAATCCAATTTATGTCTAAAAGGATTGAGCCTAAGTGATGCACTAATTCCAAACCTTGTCTAAACATGAAATGACCTAGATATATTCCTATCCTAAAATCAAATCATAACCTAGTTTTACAATATAATCTTTAATCCACCATACCTAGCAATTAAAGATCAATTCATTTCATCCTATGTTCGGCCTAACCATAAGTTGACAAGAGCTCAAACTAGTTTAACAAACACTTGTAAGCATAGCAACAACCATTAACTCATCATTCAATCATAGATCAATCAAAGCTTCATGAAAACCTAGGAGTTAAATGCTTAGCTATTCATATTAATCAACATAATATTCATTACATTAAACATAGTCATAAGTACATGATAAACAAGATAATGGTCAAGAATAAGCTTATGTAATGGAAACCAATACAACTCCTCTCTCAAGCTTTTGTATTCTTCAATCCAAAGCTCCAAGCAAGAGCTTTTATTTTTCCCTAAGGGAGGCAAGAGATATTTTGTGAAGTGTAGAAGTTGTCAAATGAATTCCACCTTCTACCCTTTAACCTAGCAAAAACTATAACCTACTAATGCCTAAGTTACCCCAAAACTAAGGTAATTAAGACCAAAAAGTCCCCAAAGGAATTTAGAATTACAAGCTGGGGAAAAAAGGACTATGTACAAAAAGCCCCTAAAAAATATGCAGGAAAATAGAACAGGTCTCACGACCGAGAGACTTTAGTTGGTCAGTACCTCGCAGCCGCGAGGTTTATGCCGTAGCTTGGCATGGTTCGTTGTAACCACCACGCAGCCACGAGCCTTAACCTCGCGGCGGCGAGGTAAGGCAGGCCGTAAATCCTTGATTTTTTATCTTTCATTGACGTTAGGTCCCTCCCGTGGTCGAAAGCGATTTGTAATTCTTGCAAGAAATGTTCTAAAATCACTTCAATACGTCGAATCCTGCAAACCACCGATAAACTTAATTAAAACATGAACAAAACACGAAAAATGAACAAACGTCCAGCAAAGGGACCCAAAGCAAAAATACACGAAAACACGCGAAGACACACAGAAAATCGGATCAAAACAAAATGTTTTGGGCTTGAAGAGATAGGTAATAACGACGTTTTCACGGCGTTATCAACACCCCTGTTGGTCCCAAGTGGTCAGATGATGTCTAGAGGGGTGGGGGGTGCTTTTAATTAAATTTTAAACTTCAAAACTGTTGTTCAAACTTAAACAGACTAAGCTGTTACCGAACAATAATTTTACAAGGCTGATCGCGAACAAATCTTTGAACAGCTTTGTTGACCACTAATCTGATAATCACTTAGCTGATTTTTGTTAAAATTAGTTTTAATACTAGAGTACTTGCATCGGATTTTCAAAGTGTTTTTCACAAGTAAACTTAGCAGTTCGAAAATTATTTCCCCAGTTTTGTAAACTCCTTTAATTTAATTTTTAAACAGTTTAATAGTGAGTTTTATGCAAATCTGTAAATATGCAGAAAACTTATGCAGAAATAAACACCAAAATTTTTTTATAGTGGTTATATGGATTGAAATCCTTTAGTCCACTATTCCAAGTCACTTAGATCTTGGGTTATACTATAAACACACAGTTTACAATATACTCAATTTACGCCAAAACAACAAATGAATCTGGCCGTAAGCTCGCAATAGGAAATCACAAAGAAGACCTATTCTACAGAGACTTATCACTCACAAAGATGGATAAGAACTCCTCACAACTCTTTTCTCTCACAGATTCACTCAGAAAATATTTTGTTGAACTTCAACGGCTTCTGTCAACAAATGACTTTCAGCAGATGAGTGAGCTGATCTTGAGCTTTTGAGACTTAAAAAATATTTTGCTTTTAAATCGATCTCTCAGAAGTTGTTTCTTAATTTCTTCCTTCGTCTCTTCAGCAGATGGTGTCATTCTGATCATTAAGACAATCAATGTTGAGTTGCATAGTGGCAAGTTCGTCATGTATAATAGTTCCAGCTTGATTAAGTTCCTGCAACAGACCAACATTAATTGCTTTTTCTTCTTTGCTGACTTTGATGAAGGAAGCAGTGAGATCAGCTATGTTGTTTTCAACTCTCTTCAGGGTAGTATGAAGATCATTGACATCAGCCTTTACATCTTCAATGTTTCTGTTCATCTGTACAACACTCTGAGTCATCTGCCTAGTATGATCCTCATGCAGAGGAAAATTATCAATTGCATTCTTTATTGTTGTTGCAGTAAGCAATTGCATGTGCTCAAGTTATAGTCTGTTAGCTTCTGCCAATTCTTGCTGCATTTTCTTCAATTGCATGTTGTTCCTCTCTTCCATTTCCTTCATTGAATTTTCGATTAACAGCTGGAAGGCTTCCATCAGTGATGAATGCAAATCAGCTGATGAAGCAGAATAGTCAGCCGCTTGATCATCTTCATTCTCCGGGTGGACAGGAGCATCCTTCAGGTCAGTCTCCTGATCAGCTTTGGACTCCTTAGCTTTCCACTCAAGTGCTAAGGGTTCATCAGCAGCTTTGGGCTGATCAGTGACATCTTCAAAGATCTTACTTATGATTTTGCCGTCATTAGTAAAGGTTGTTGTTTGACGAATTTGTCTTACAACAGGCCATAGCTTTAGCGCAGAAGCCTTTACCTTAGGCATTTCATAGTAGTCTCTCACTTCTTTGCCAAACGTGATCTGTTGAATGCTTGGCAGCGAGGGCAGCTCACTTGACGAACCTTGCTGATATCTTCACTTAGCAGCCCATCTCTTCAGGGCAGTCATAACAGCAATCTGAATGGCCCGTTTTAACAGCATCATCAGATTTTCTTCTTTTTGCGGGCAAAATATTCTCAATAATCTTGGCCTTTTCTGATGCAAAATCCTTTGTATACTGATGCATAGCATCCCTTACAAAACCAGGATCCAAGGCTTGTTTAATGGAATCAGTCTTAAGCCATTGAAGAACCCACCTTTCTTCATCAGCTAGTTTCTTCCAACTCTGAAGCTTTTCAATAGACTTATTCAATCTATAGTCTCTCCACTTCATGTATCTTGGCTTCTCATGAGTGAATAAAGTCTTGAGCATCAGTTTCTGGTCATAGTAAGCTAAGGCCTTTTCAAACCTGTTGAAGAGAGATTTATCAGAGTTAATGATATCAAATGATCTTCTAACTTCAAACTTGGCCTTTGGCTTGACAGTGCCAGCAGGCTTCTTTGGCTTGGCGGCTTTGGATTCACCAATTGTAATCCCACCAGCATGAACAGGTCCATGAGCATCAGTCTTGCTTATCTCAAGGACCATAGCAAGTTTAGCATCTTCAGCAGCGTTGCGCACTGCTTCAGACAATTTTCTTCTTTGTTCATCCTTTGCTGCTTGAATCTTGCTAAGTTTAGGACCCTCTTCTCCTCCTGTTCATCTCTTTTATGCTGCTCAGCTTCCTCTCTCTTTTTCTTGTCAGCATCAGAGATTTTCATTATTTTGATAAGGATTTTTCTCTTTCCCTTATCAGCTGGGTCAGGTTGAGGAGCAGCAGATGCAATGGGTACAGCTGCTATAGGGTTGATGATCATCACTTCTTGATCATCTTGAGGTTTAGCAACCTCAGCTGTTGGTTTTTCTTGAGTAGTCTGTGGCGCATTAATCTGTTCAGCAGCAGACGATTCCTCAGCACCACACAAGCCTCTCTGCTGATTGAGGACTTTCTCGAACCAAATCAGTTAACTCAGTGGGTGAGTCAACAAATGTCATCCTTTTTCTTACAGTTCTTTTTGCCCTTCCTCCTTGAATAGTCATGGAAGCATCTGTATCCCGAATTTGACTTCTGGTCCTGTGAGCAACATTCTAATCAGGACGTTCAGCAGATGGAGTTCTTGAAGAAGAAGTATGAGACATATTCTTTATTTCCTCAGTAGTCTGATTGATTATGGCATCAACTACCTCCTTTGCTTCAGACTTGTCTGTTCTAGCTTCAACAGCTGGCTGGCCTGTTTGAACAGAAGTCTTTACTTTTTTCTTTTAAGCCACTTCTTTTGGCTCATCAGCTTTCTTTTTAACAGCAAGCTGAGCTGTTTTCACCAATTTCCTTTGCCTTATGGCAGGAACCTCTTCCTTAGGTTCCTCCAAGTCTTCATCAGCTCCGACCTCATCAGCTTTTCTTTTCATGACAGGCACGTACTCGGCCATCACCTTAGCAGTATGGATTTCCTTTCCATTTGTCATTTCACAACCCATGCTGTGAAGCAGATAGCTTTAAGTGATCTTGTGATTTGTCTGCTGAGAAGACTTCTTTCCTTTCTTCTCATGAAAGTGAGCCAGGATGTACCAGACGACAACTGATCAGTTCACTTCCAAGGAGTAATAGATGGCAAGCATGATGCTGAATCTCTTCATTGTGACAGCATCCACAGAGAATGTGCAATTCTCTATCAGCTTCGCGACCATATCAGCCATGCGCTGATACTCGTCTTTCAGTTGCCTCTTTTTGATGTTGCCCGTCAACATCTCTCATTTTTTGGCACAGATGGCCCAGAATTCTTGAAGCTTTTCTTCAGCAAAAGTGGTGACGTCATGTCGACCTCTGTTTGGCAAGCCAAAAGTCTCGTGAAGTAGAACAGGGGTATGACTACAGATTTTCCCCCAACAGTGGCTTTGATCTCCATTTTCGTGAAATCCACCGCAGTCGTTCCGTAATAATCCAAGACTTGGTCCTTCCAGACCAGACCTTCGTGCAACTCCATAAAATTCACTAAAGAGGCACCCTTGAATTTGTCCAACAATTGCTTCATCAATTCCGTACCAGACTGGTAGTATGCATCGTAGACAAGATACATACCCTTCGCCTTTGCTTCAACACCAGAACTCATCTTGAATCTGTGGAAGTTAGTGAAATAGCAGGATTTTGTAGAAAATAGAGTGCAGGAATTTTTTTTTCCCAAAAATGCTCTAAGTATTTTAGGGTGCGTAAAGAACGACAAGTCTGATCAGATTTGGATTTATAGAGTTAGGGTATTTCGGTTTCCATGATACCCGTCAGCCGTTAGATCCGTTTCTTGTCAGTTCTGATCGTGCGGTGTCAGTTACGCCTTTTCAAATTCAACAAGCATTTAATGACAGGCGGGAATGCGAACCGCCTTACTGTACTTATAAAAGCGTGTTTTAAATGAAAACGTTTTTAATACACTTAGCTTTTCTACAGTTGATCAGACAGGTAATTAAAATACTTATCTTATAGGACTACCGTCCTGATGACAAAGCTGTTATCATTGAAAGCCAATAACTGATAACCTTCCTTGGCTATTTGTCAATCCAACTAGATAATTAATCTTCGATCTTCAAAACTTTACTCTTCTGATGAAAACATAACTTCAACTAACTTTCATCAACAAATTTCATCTTCTAATCAGAAGTACCGCTAGTCTTAGACGTTCCCCCTTACTTCCAATTTTAGTAGACCTAGTTCAGCTCTTAGAGTTGAAAACTTTGTTTCACTTAGAGGTTTTGTGAAGATGTCAGCAATCTGATTTTCAGTAAACACATATTCTATCATGACATTTCCTTTCTCCACATGAACTCTAATGAAATGATGTTTGATCTCAATATGCTTAGTCCTTGAATGACTTGTAGTATTCTGAGTAAGGCTGATTGCACTTGTATTGTCACAATAGATAGGGATTCCACTGATTTTTATGTTGTAATCTTCTCGTTGATGCTTCAACCATAATATTTGTGCACAGCAAGCTCCAGTAGCTATATATTCAGCTTCAGCAGTTGATATGGATACTGAAGTATGTTTCTTACTCATCCAAGAGATTAGACGACTACCCTAAGAACTGACAGGCACCTGTTGTGATCTTTTTGTCAATCTTGCAGCCAGCAAGGTCAGAATCTGAATATCCAATAAGTTCAAATCCAGATTCCCTAGGATACCAGAATCCCAAATCTTCAGTACCTTTAAGATATTTGAGTATCCTTTTGGCAGCTAGGAGATGAGATTCCTTAGGATTTGATTGATACCTCGCACAAATCCCAACAGAGTACATAATATCAGGTTTGCTAGCTGTTAAGTACAACAGTGACCCAATAATTCCTCTGTACTTGGTTATGTCCACTGATTTTCCATCTTCATATTTATCCAAATTAAGACTAGTAGACATTGGAATATTAGCAGTAGAGCTAGTTTCCATACGAAATTTCTTGAACAGGTCCTTTGTGTATTTTGCTTGGCTGATGAATATTCCATCAGGCAACTGTCTTACTTGCAAGCAAAGAAAATAATTAAGTTCTCCCATCATGCTCATTTCAAACTTGTTCTGCATCAGCTTTGAGAACTTATCACACATCTGTTGATTTGTTGAGCCGAAAATGATGTCGTCCACATATATTTGCACAAGCAAAATATGTTCTTCCCATTCAATAGTGAACAGGGTCTTGTCTACCTTACCCTTACGAAATCCTTTAATTAAAAGAAAATCAGATAGGGTATCATACCATGATCTTGGAGCATGTTTCAGTCCATAGAGGGATTTCTTCAGACGATACACCTTGTCTTCTTCTTGATAAGCTTCAAATCCTGGTGGTTGTTCAACATAAACTTCTTCTTGCAATTCTCCATTGAGAAAAGTTGATTTCACATCCATCTGATAGACTGTGGAATTCTTATGAGCAGCATAGGCAAGAAAGAGTCTGATTGCCCCTAATCTTGCTACTGGTGCAAAATTTTCATCAAATTCAATACCTTCTTCTTGACAATAACCTTTGGCAACTAATCTTACTTTATTTCTGGTGACAACACCATCTTCATTCATTTTATTTCTGAATACCCATTTAGTGCCAATAACTCTTTGATGACTTGGTCTAGGAACTAAGTACCAGACTTCATTCCTTTCAAATTGATTTAGCTCTTCTTGCGTAGCTTCTATCCAGTTTGAATCATTTAAAGCTTCTTCAATCTGTATGGGCTCAATTTGAGATAGGAAGCTGACAAACATTGCTTCACTTGCAGTAGCTCTCCTTGTCTTTACTCTATCCAAAGGATCACCAATCACCAGCTCTGGTGGGTGATTTTTGAATGTTGTCCTATGTTGTGATCTTGCAACACTACTGTTGGAGTTCCGGTAGTAGTCTGTTGAACAGCACTTGTCTGTTGAACATTCTCTGGTTTATCGGTTGTTTGCAACTCCCATGTTAGACAATCAGCATTGTGATTTTGAACAGCACTTGAGTTAGCAGCTGAGTTGAGATCAGGTAGTATGATGGGAATATATTCTTCATTCTTTTCAACACTCAATTTCTGAAAATCAGTAAACAGATTCTGATCAGTATTTTGATTCTTTTCAGAAGATTGACTAGGTTCATCAAATACTACATGACTGGATTCTTCTACAAGTAAGGTTCTTTTGTTAAAGACTCTATAAGTTTTACTAACAGTAGAGTATCCTACAAATACTGCTTCATCAGCCTTCAATGCAAAAGCAGTAAGGTGATTTTTCCCATTATTTAAAACAAAGCATTTACAACCAAAAATTCTAAAGTAATGAATGTTTGGCTTCCTGTTGTTCCAAACTTCATACGGAGTCTTGTTTTGGTGCTTGTTGATCATGCATCTGTTTTGGGTAATGCATGCTGTATTTGTTGCTTCTGCCCAAAATCTTTGAGGCAGCTTAGCTTCAGCTATCATAGTTCTGGTAGCTTCCTTCAGAGTTCTGTTTCTCCTTTCAGCAACTCCGTTCTGTTGAGGGGTTCTGGCAGCAGAGTACTCATGACTGATTCCTCTGGCATTACAATACTCTTCAACAATATAGTTTGTAAATTCTGTCCCTTTATCTGATCTGATCTTTAGTATTTTCATACGCTTCTTAATTTGAATCTTTTCCATCAGATTTGTAAGATGCTCCTTGGTCTCACTTTTCTTCTTCATGAAAATTACCCAAGTGTATCTTGAATAATCATCCACAACAGCTAGGCAGTATTTCTTTCCACCATTGCTGACTGGATCAATGGGTCCAATAAAGTCCAGCAAAAATTCAATTTTGGTACCATAGAATTGGGCAAATTTCATTTTTCATAACAAAAGTTCAAAAATAACACCAGTTCCTACTTAGCCGTTTAAAAAAAGGCACTTCCGTTAATTTTCTTAACGTTTCTGCCACGTGTCCGTTAAGTCTTCATGGGCGGGCTGAACACGTGGGTCGGATTCTGCCCGTTGGAACATAAAATTCAATATTGGTACCATAGAACTGGGCAAATTTCATTTTTCATACCAAATTCCGTTATGTTTTTCTTTTTTTGATATGGTTGTGGTGATATGTTTGAATTGGTTTGTTCTACAGTAGACTAGTAGTCATGTTACTTTTTTTTTTCATTTCATTTTAACAATAAGCTAAAAAAAAAGTTTAATTTGCACAATTTAAATTTGCAAATTAGATTCCTGGGACTCCCGAACCTGTCCCGAAATCCCGAAATTAAATCGGGTACCCGAAACCCACGTGACCTTGGTTGATCTACGTGGTTTCGGGACTTAAATTTGAAATCCCAAAACCCAAAATCCCGTCCCGAAATACCCGAATTCCCGAAAACCAATCCCGATCCCACCCCTACGACCGCCGGCTCCGGTGGCTTTTGGTCGAAATTGGTTGAGGGTTTATGTTCCCCTTGTCGTGGAGAACTCATACATATAAAGATCTTTTCAATCCTTTGAGTAATCTATTCGAATTTTGAGTTCTAATTTTTGAATTGTAGGTCAAAATTTTCAAAATTTCAAATCGTGATTTCTTCTTCGATTCTTAACCAAACTTCATAATTCTTGTTGCATTAGTTTCCCCTGACCGTGGGCATCATTTTCCATATGTTTATTGTAGCTGCCATAGACGGTTGAGCTCCGCCCATGACAAGAGGAACAAAAATCTTCAACCAATTTCGACAAACGGCCACCGGAAGCCGGCGATCGTCCATAGGAGGAAGAACGCAATAATTGCAAAAACAACCTGCTCAATTTTAGACAATTGCATTTCCCCCATATTTTGAAATGGATGAGTGAGAATTGGTATGATTTTGGACTTTTGGTATGAAAATTGAAAATTCCCTAATTCTACGGTACCAAAATTGAACGGCAGATTAGTACCAAAATTGAACGGACAGATTAGTGCCCCACGTGCCCTTCACATGCACTTAACGGAGGAGACTAAACGGCCGTGGCAAAACTTAACGGTTGTATGATTTTTGAACTTTTGGTATTAAAAATGAAATTTGCCCAGTTCTATGGTACCAAAATTGAATTTTAGCCAAATAAGTCCATATGTAGCAGCTCCAATATTCTTCCAGAAGATTGATGCTTCTTGCTTTTGAATGATGACTTGATTTGTTTACCCTTCTGACATGTGTCACAAAGCTTATCTTTGCTCATGACTGTCTTTAGAATTCCTTCTACCAGATCATTCTTGATAAGTCTGTTGATGGTCTTGAAATTCACATGATTCATTCTTTTGTGCCACAGCCAACTGACTTCACTTGGTGTTGATGCCACCAAACAAACACTTGAATTCTTGTCGTCTTCCAGATAAAATAACCTTCTTTGTACCAATCTGTTCAACGTCGCACTTATCTGTTGAGAAGATGATTGAATATCCTTTGTCACAAAATTGACTTATGCTCAGTAATTGTATTTGAGGCCATTAACATAAGAGACGTCAGATATCTCAATGTTTCCTTTGACCAGCTTTCCACTTGCTACAATATTGCCTTCCTTGCTGTCTTCAAACGTCACATTTGGACCATCCACAGCAACAGCATCAGTCAGCTCATGTATGTTTCCACACATGTGTCTTGAACAACCACTGTCCAAGTACCAGGTCTTCTCTGCTTTACTCCTACTCCTAATCTACAAAACAAAATAAAATTGTTTTAGGTACTCTTATTGAGATGGTCCTGAAGGATTAATTCCACCTTTGACAACCCAAGATGTTGATGTCTTAGGCTTCTTAGGCTTTTGAGTTTCAACAGGAGCATGAACAGCTTTGCCTTTATCACGTTCATCAGAATTGTCATGTTGTTGTTAATCAGCATGATAAGGATAATGTTCATAAGCAGAATAAGATGCATTATAAGCAGAATAAGATGATTTATAAGCAGGATATGCATGCATTGGATGAGCAGGATATGGTGCATAGTAAGTTGGAATTTGAGGTGCATGATACATAGGAGGATATGCTGCAGGTTGCACATAATATGACTCATTTCCATACCAAGAATTTTGATTTTTCTTGCTTTTATGCTTCTTTGGTTTACTAGATGCTTGCTCATTAACAGACGACTTAGTTTTATCACTAGTCTGATTGGTTTTAGCCTTATCAGAAGACTTCCTAGGACTCTTCTGTTTGGACTTACCAGTCTGTTTTCCTACACTAGGCTCTTTGCTCTTTTTAGCCTTAGGAGTTTTCGTCTCCTTTAACACTTTCTCAGGTGAAGCAGGTTTAGTAGTCTGAACATACAAAATGACCTTACTATTGTCAGCTGATATAAATTTTTCAGTATGGTTCAGTTCTAACTTATCCTGATCTAAAGGTGTCTTCTGTTTACTAGACATGTGAGTGGATGCAACGGATGACTTTTCATGAGACTCAATTGTTTTCTCAAGTTCCATGATTTTTCTTTTAAGAACTTCACATTCAGCTTTCAGAGATTCATTTTCTTGCTCGAGTTGTTTATATTCATCTGATTCTTTTGGCTTTTCAGCCTGGAGTTTCAGTGAACTGTTTTGCTCTCTTAGCAATATCATCTCTTCCTTAAGCTTTGTAAATGCTTCAGCAATACTTGTATTGTTAAGCATCATTTGTTCAAATGAATTAAATAATTCATTATCAAGAGGAGTTACCTCATCATCCTCAGAGTCATCAGATTCCTTGGCCATCAGGCAGAGAAGAGCAGGTCTTTCTTCATCAGAAGTATCTGAATCTGAATATGATGAGTAGATATCATCTAGCTTTTCCGCTTCTGCCACCAGCACCTTGCCATTCTGATTCTTTCTTTCCTTTCTGATTCTCTTTTCTTCTTCAGTGTACTTTTCAGCTTTAGGATATGGGCAGTCCCTGAGGAAATGACCCAATTTCCTGCAGTTATAGCACATCATTTTAGATTTATAAGAATCTTTATCTTGAGAAGAAGAAGTAGGGTGTAGAACTTCTTGAAGTTATTCATCAGCAATGAAACGTCTCCAGCAGTGTACTCCTTTTTGTTGAGTATTGTGGCTTCATCAGATGAGTCCACATATTTGCTTTTATAGGCTGGTCTTCTAGGATTTTCAGCAGCAACCAGGGCAGCTGTGGGACTTGAAATAGAGGTTTCTTCAACACCCATTCTTGGCAGTTTATACTCGTATGCGTTGAGTACTGAGAATAGCTCGGTGAGTGACATCTTTCCCAAGTCTCTTGACTCTTCCATGGCTGTCACCTTCATGTTGAACTTAGGAGGTAGAGCCTTCAGCACTCTGACGGTTATCTCATTATCAGTGAAGGTTTTTCCAAGCTTTAAAACTTCATTCAGCGTCCTTGTAAACCTTGTATCCATCTGATCAATTATTTCCGCAGACTTCATCTTGAAGTTGTCCAGCTTTTCCAGAGCAACACTCAGCTGATGCTTTTTGATAACGTCATTTCCTTCGCTCATATCACGGACCTTATCCCAAATTTCTTTGGCAGTCTTGCAATGCTTGACTTTGTCAAATCTGTCATTGTCAAGGGCCTTGGTCATGATAAAACGCCCAACTTTGTCCAGGTTGAACAACTTTATTTCTCCAGCTGTCATTTCATGTAAGTCTTTTTCCACCGTTACATCAATTTCATCGACCTTGATGGTCTTGGTGAATTTAAATGGACCTTTGATGATACATGTGTACATGTTATCATTATAGGCGGCTAAGAAGATCTCCATTCTGATCCTCCAGTCTTCTAAGCTCATACCAGCTATGTGGGGAACATGGCTGATACAATCAATTTTTCAAAAATTTAAAATTTCAAAAATAAGCTCTTTTGAAAAAGTTTGAAAACCTTTGAAAAACACTCGGATCAAGCTCGTTGATCAAGCAGCTGATTCTAATGAATCACCTGCTCTGATACCACTTGTTGGTCCCAAGTGGTCAGATGAGGTCTAGAGAGGGGGGTGAATAGACCTCTGAAACTTTTTATTAAATTTTAAACTTCAAAGTTGTTGTTCAAACATAAACAGACTAAGCTGTTACCGAACAGTAAATTTACAAGGCTGATCGCGAACAAATCGTTGAACAGCTTTTTGTTGACCACTAATCTGATAATCTCTTAGCTGATTTTTGTTAAAACTAGTTTTAATACTAGAGTACTTGCAGCGGAATTTCAAAGTGTTTTTCACAAGTAAACTTAGCAGTTTGAAAATTATTTCCCCAGTTTTGTAAACTCCTTTAATTTAATTTTCAAACAGTTTAATGGTGAGTTTTATGAAAATCTGAAAATATGCAGAAGTAAACACCAGAATTTTTTTATAGTGGTTATATGGATTGAAATCATTTAGTCCCCTCTTCCAAGTCACTTAGATCTTGGGTTATACTATAAACACACATTTTACAATATACTCCACTTAGGCCAAAACAACAAATGAATCTGGTCGTAAGCTCGCAATAGGAAATCACAAAGAAGACCTATTCTACAGAGACTTATCACTCACAAAGATGGATAAGAACCCTCACAACTCTTTTCTCTCACAGATTCACTTAGAAAATGTTTTCTTGAACTTCAACGGCTTCTGTCAACAAATGACTTTCAACAGATTAGTGAGCTCATCTTGGGCTTTTGAGACTTAGAAAATATTTTGCTTTTAAATCGATCTCTCAGAAGTTGTTTCTTCATTTCTTCCTTCGTCTCTTCAGCTATTTATAGTCATTCTTTGAATTATATCCGTTGAAGAGAGACACAATTCAAATTTCTTGATTTCTGGTCCTTAATTTCCGCGAACGGCTCTCTGCACAGGGGCTTCATTAAATGCACCAAGCTGATACGAAGTCTTTCTTCAATCATTTGTCTTTAATAACCTTGTACTTCAGCATTTATTACTTCCAGGGGCATTTACTACCGTTGGGACGACTTCTTGATCCTTTCCACTTGGCTGATCGAAAGTGCAAGTCTGACGATGAACAGAGCTGATCCCAAACTTGAACAAATGTGATTTGAGTCGGCTGATCTTCACCAGTCTGATTTCTTTCCTTCAGCAGATTAGTAGTCTTCTGGACCTTGAATCTTTGACCCATCTGATAGTCTTCTTACTTGGTCAAAATTCTTCTAAGGGTTTTTACAACTAAGTTTTCTATACTTAGCTGATCTTAGGTTTTGAAAATCATCAAAACCACCCCTTACTAATTTACTTCAGTGCTTTTCATCTTCATCCTTATCCAACAACCCCCAAACTTAAACACTTGCATGTACTCAAGCAAAGAAAAAAAAAGACCAAATCAAGCATGCTTGAGATCAAAACACCAAAGCTTAACACTTTCGAATTATTCTTAAAACAAGCTCCACGTGGGTGTGTGTTGGGTTTTGGCTAGATTCTATCTTAGGTGAATACATCCCGATAGGTCAAAATCATCGGGTCTATTTGCATGGACTTCTAATATTTGACAAAGAATCTCTCCTAGCCGTAGATGTCAAACTTAATGTTCAAATCACTTCACGAAATTAAGTTATAGGCAATTTAAAAGTGTTGTCCCTTTTCTTGAATTATTTACGATTTTACTTCCTAGCCCTTTCTCACCATACTTTGCTTTTTCTTTTGATTTACAATGATAGCATAGCACTTGTGCTTTACAATGATGTTTAATAACAAACTAGCACCAAAATAATCCAAGAATTTCATTATTGAAGGGTTTGCCTTTCTTTTCTCTCATAGAAGTGCATACATATTAGCAACTTCTCTACTCGTTTTTGTTAAGAGCTAGGTGTTCAAAGGTATTTCATTCTTAAAAAGGGTTTACCCCCCCAAACATAGGCCATTTATGCTCTTTTCACATTTAGATTCCAAGCTAAAGATTGTAGGGATTCTAAGTTACGAAAAAGAAGTCCTAGATCCTATTATCGCTAAAGATCATTATATACTTTCAATATAATCATAGATATATCCAGCGTGTTCAAACTTTGTAGAGCATGTTGAAAGAATAAAAGGAATTTGAAAAATTTTGGCGGGTCGACTTAGCATGCAACAAGTGCGACCTTACTCCCCCAAACTTAAAATGCACAATGTCCCCATTGTGTGAATTAAGAATGACGAAAATAGGTACGACACGACAAAAACAAGAACAAAACAAAGCAAAATAGAGTGATAAATGAGCGAACACGGCTCTAATAATATTTAGCGAGCAAACAACGCAAATTTAAACATGCCAACATTTCTCAAGAGTTAAAAACAAAACCAATACAAGACGAAAATATAGTTAAACCATTGTAAGCTTAATATAAACCAATGGGACTGAATAAATTGACCTTCTGTATTCTGATCTTGATCTCGAAATAATTCTCTTTGACTTAATCTTTATGAGCTACTTTCATAAAGTCGTCAGATACCTTGCCAAAGGATTTCATCAGAATTAATTTCTCACAGAAATCCATAGGAGAAATTCCCAACCTATCAAGTCGGGTTAATGGATCCTTTGTTGATTATATGAACCTGTATACGAGTTCTTCTATACCCAATGTGAATCCTTAGAGACTTTTTGGTAATCTCCAGTTGGTTGGAACTCACATATAAGTATAAACGTTCTCGCACTAGATAAACCCTATCACCTCATGTATTTAGGGATCGTTCCTCGTATACTATTGTAAATTGGAATAACTTCAACCCCGATATGTGACTACCGCTTCCATGGTGAGCTATTTCCTAATTGGGGTATTCAGTGCATTTGCCATCCCAGCAAGCCACCTACTTATGTGTATTGACTATCTCAGTCACACTCGTGGACCCCAGCATTCTCCAGTTCATCGGAGTATACTCATTAGCGAGAGTCTAACCGAATCTAACGATGTCCTATCCCCATTGGATTCTACGACTCTTGAATAGGTTCTAGATCACGGCCTTGGAGATCGGTCCACGGGTTGTCCCATAGCCCTGTGATTTAAGGACTTCTATCCTTATGAGTAGATAATTATTACATAAGATAGAGTTGACCATATAATAAAGTGCATTTATTAATATAAATTGAATATTTCCTTTATTTATTACAATAAATGACAACCACAGTTGGCTTGCCGGACACTACTTCTATAAGTTGATGTCACTCTTGTTCTTTCATTCTTTTGACTCAAAAGTTCAAACCCCTCTCTGGTCACAAACTCCCTGAATGCCTCTCTAAAATAATCAACTGTTGGGAACTCCATCCTAACTCTAAATTCCATAGGCTCATAAATATTATCAGGAATTATGAACTCATTCCTCCCTATATATCCAGCCATTCGGTCATCTTCAAATTCCTCATCTAAACTATGATGAGCATCACAATGATCATCAGATTCATAATCACTTCGTGCATTTTCTGGTTGCTCACCTTTATTTCTTGTACCCCTGAGTATTTTTAACTCTTACATTTCCTCCCCTCTCTCATTATCACTATCTCCTAACTCACCCTTATCAGTTTCCTGACCTTCACTTTCACCATCACCAGATTCATCATCTTCACTTTCACCCTCATCACCCTCACTTTCACCATCACCAGACTCATCACCTTCACTTTCACCATCACCAGATTCATCACCTTCACTTTCACCTTCTTCATCCACAGCCCCTCTTTGGCTTGCACCCTCATCTTTATTTTCAAATGTCTGAATAAACAAATAAATCTGAGAATGGTCCTTGTTCTTCTCAAATATATGGTTTACATCACTATCACCCCATATCCTTGTTTTGCAAAGCCTCCCCAAGAATGTTTCACCATAACTCATCACAATAAGAGTTCTAACTTTTTCTGATAAGTTCTTCAGAGCAACTTCACATACATCATTTAACAGGTCCAAGTACTTATAGTTCCTTGATTGAATGTTCTTGGGGATGAAAATCTCATCTTTGTAATGGACTACAATGTCATACAACATTTTATGAACATGAAAAGAAAGTAACTGTTGGAATTCGAAGGATACGAATCCCGAATTCTTACTCGAAATCTCCATGGATCACTCGCAAAAATTCGAATGCCATTTTGACCGAACACTGTGGTTAAATCACCGACTTCTTCATCTTCTAAAACTCACGTTTTGGTGCTCCCGGTGGAGACTAAATCACATACGGACGTAGCCTAAATTACACGATCTAAATACCCAAAATTAGTATGATAATATGTGTCCATAAATCACCAGAAATTATGCCCCAATTATGTGCCTCATAAATACATATATATATGTATAATGTGGGTGAGTATATATATATATATATATATATATATATTATAAATAGAAGAGAAAATGAACAGAGAAGCAAAATGCTTTCTCTGTTCTAGGGAGAACAAAGGGACGAAAGTCCCTTGGACTTTCTGTCCAAATGATTCAAGTGGGGAGCCAAGTGCTCCCCTATCCCTTTTATCAATTGGAAGTTAATCTCCCACTAATGGGAGGTTAACACCAGAGTGGGAGTAGTTAATTAACTACTCCCTCCAATTTTCTCTCTATTCAAATAATCCAATTCGGATTGGATCGGGTTGGGTTAGTCCGAACTGGGCAGACCTGTATCAAACCAACATCTCCCACTCACACTTGAGGGCTATACCCGAGTCTAAAGTGACTACAACAACACATACATCAATTCATACAGATAAATAGGTCGTGCGACCGGCGAGCTAAAGAGCGTTAAGAGTTATACACCTGTTAGGGTTATACAACTCTTTCTCACAAAACATGAGGACATTAGAACTCGCTGCACCCCAAACATCTTTTTCACTAACTGAAGTATCTCTGATCCCCCAATTATAAGAGAGCATACTTCACTCCACCACTCACATGTATCCACAATCATGTCCTAAACACTTAAGTTTGACATATTGGCTTCGCAGCTTTGAATACAAGTAGCGTGTGTTAGCTGCAAGAGGTCTTCCTTTCCTACTAGAATCTTTCGATCTTACTTCAGCTGCTTTCCTAGACACGTACCGCATCACCTTATGATTCATGGTTATTAGTAGCGTGCTAAAGTAGCAACACCTTGGTAAAATCTCGAGAAACAGTCTAAAGTCTTAAGGGTACACATTGAGGTTTTCATAAACCTCTAGGGTCTCACACAATGAGTTAGCAGGGATCTTTCACTCATTTCCCAATGGTCACAAAAGCACACGTGGTATGAAACACGTGCTATTGTGCTTTACTTCATTCTATGAAGTCTATGTCATTTTATTAGCACAATACAGATCTTGGTATAAGTGAACATCTACATTTAACCTGAATTTTCTCCTTAGTCCTCAAAAATAACGAAGTCGAGACAAATTCACATCTGGCTATTAAACAAGTTCAATGGATAGTGGGAATCCGTTTCGATTACTTACGCTCATTATAGTAATCTAATCTTAATTGATCAATCAATCGACATTATTTCATACAAGATTGCCTATTCTCAATGATTACTTTAGTCACCATAGTAATCGGAATTATTTTTCAATTAAGGCAATACTAATTTTATCTTGCGCTATTTACAAGAATAAAATTATATCATCTCTGCACATACTCAATGTCAGAGGCGATTGCTCGTGTGAGAGAGCCAATCTCTACTTGTCCGACATTCTATGACATTGAATGCATGCTTTCCGAAGCATGTACTAAATCATTCCAATGTCTCAGAAATTATGGGCTTGATCTTATGAACTTTAAGTTCAATTAGATCAGAGATCTACGTAATTCTAGAGACTATTACACAACCCACTAAAAAGATTATCTAGTTCAGGGCTTAGTACAAAACTTGCCACGATATTGTACGTAGACAACTAAATGCAAAGTTCTCATTGAATTTTGCTTATTATATCTCCACAAAATATTTAATTTTGTGTAAATGTTTGGTCTAGCAGTAGCAATATTTCTATTGTAATGTAAGATTGTGCTTATGGCATAACATACCATCACAGTCCGTACTGCTTACATTTATAACGATCACAAATGCCTCAAGACCAAATGCTTATTTATACTGCATATCCTTGTGCTACAAATTTCAAAATTTGCATGCACATCGATATATATGTTTGCTTTTTACCACATAAGTAGCTAGTAAAAGTTCCTTAGCATCCAAGGAAACAAATGCAGTATTCTAAAGGTTGTCAATAACCTTTTCATTGAAGTCCAAAATCATACTCATGATTTGACTTAGAACTATTGACCAGATCTATGGCATAACATTAATTAGAGTAGGTAATTGGTTACGAACCAATTGATTTTCCAATAAGATTGGATACAATGACCTAGACTTTTCACTCAAAGCACACATTTCAAGTTTCAGAAAATTTACCTCTTACTATAGAAGTATTGGTAAATACTAAAATTCACTTTTAAGAATTATTCCATTAGTCCACTGACTACGTAAATAATTCAATGAATTTCTTCACCAAATTTCTACCTTTAATTCCTCAATTCAAGATTGGGGATAACCATTTTAAAAAATGGTTCTTTCATACTCTAGGTATGATATATTCACTATAGTAAGTCAGAGGTAATAAACTATGTGTCTCTTTGAAAATGACCAAATTCGAAACTTGGTTCGATTGTACAGGCTAGTACTAAGTTTTCTTCCATTTGGTAACGTGTCTCACTCATGTGACAATTGAACATCTTCTCAATATTTGAAAAAAGTTACGGTTCATGTGTGGTCTTTTCATTTGAATGAATCCAGTAAAACATAAATTGCTCCCACTCGAAAATAGGAAGCAGTTTGGATAATCACATCCAAGTTACATGTCAAATAAATGACCACTCTTTGAACCGATTTACACAAACATTCAAATATTCTAAGACTAATTCATCTAGTAAATACATCTATAAAGATTGTATTTTCGGATTCAATAGCAAGTACACTTTCACCACATAGTTCATACAAGAACACAATGGTTTAGACTAGTATATATCCTCAAAAGATATATATTAATTTCGCATGTGATCATTTTTCCCAAATACTTAACAAACATAGTCAAGACAAACTCAACTATCTGATCACTTTGTCTAAGATAGCTTAGGTCAAACCAATATCTAACCTTAGCTTGTATAAAGTGAAAGTTACTAAAGTTGAAGGTTTTCTTATTATGCATTAAAAGTTAACAAAAACAAATGAATATTTCCTCAAGGAAATAAAAGGTTAACTTAAGATGCATGAATCTCATCCTATCCAAAACTCAAAGTTAATTCTCTTAACACAATTACATAAGTAATAGTGTTAGAAATAACCAATTTCGGATAATTTCATTACATGGATCACTCAAATGATCGTATAGATATTCATATCCCTAATCTAGTATCAGAACCCATGTTCCTCGATACATTTGATTCCTTTAAGAAATTTCAAAACACTGACATGTTTTAATTTCAGAAGAGATCAAATTAAAGCAATCAAGATACACCATATCCTTGTAATGAAAGAATGAATTAATCTAACCTTCACTCAAATTAAATCACTAGAATTAATTATAATGGAAGTTTAACTCTAACGGCCTTACAATAATAGTAGTTTGAGTGTCTTGTTTTCGTTATGGAACGAAATAAAGGCAAATCATTTTACAGAGTTGACTCCAAAAAGTCTTCTCAATGGGTTAGTGTTTCCACTTGCCCAATATGACCTACACAAGTATGCCTTCAACATGTTTAATGTTTGCATTGTTTCAAGTGCCACTGCAACGAGAATCATCAATGTAACTAAAACATTAGGTCAAAATTTAACAAGAACTATTGCTAAAAGTCTAGTATCACACCAAGTATCACCCCAAAAGTGATACTGGTCAAGTCAATATTAAATTCAAGTACAAATCTAATGTAATAAATTCAAAAATCAAGTTTAGATTCCAAAAGGTACTCCAATGTACCCTAATAAACTTGATAGGGACGTGAACACTTTTATTTGTTAATTACTAAAGCTACAATCCACATAGGACAAGATTAGTAATATATTGTTCTAGAAAACAAACAATAACTACATAAGTGTTATTAAGTGCTATCTTCTCAACTTCATTCATAAACGAGTGAAAATAACTAACCACATGGAAGTTATAGCACTTTTAGTCCCATACCGATTTGGACTTCCATAATCCGGTGGTTTGAATTCTTCTTATTAGAATTATCTTCAGTCTCCTTTCGTTCATTTGCTTCTAAAATCTAGTATCAGCTCCTGGAGCTTAAACTTTATTAAATTTTATATAGTCAGTCACACAGACTTGAGCTTTTGGTCTCAATAACACCAAATAACTAATTGGGAAGCACAACGAAATAATTACCATTTGAGGGAAACATTCACAGTTATGTGAATTAACATGACCTTTGAATGGTCTTTCAAATGGATCGAGACTGATTTAACTTGAATTAGTAACTCAAAAGAGAAAAAAGTTATGACTAATTGACTTTAATGTCATTAAGTTTGACTGCATCATTCCAAGTATCAACATACTAAGCAACAGAGTTTCCGATGGTCAAACTTTAAAGTCAATTGCATTTACCTTGTTAGAGTTGTATTCTCATACTACTCTTTTAGGTGAACTTCATACGAGGTCATAATTACCAGACTTATCAAAACAGTTAAAACAGCGTAATCAACTCAAATAACGTCCGATAAATCTTTTCTCATTCTCGAGTAATAAGACACAACATGTCATTAAAGACTTGATAGATGATATCTACAACATCATTCTATCCCACTCACATACTGAATCTATAGAGACAAAATGTTACAACATTTGTCAATGAGTACTCGTACAATACTCATTTACCTAAGATTAATTGCCACGATCTGTCGATTAATGAGATATCATAATCGCCCATCTATATCCAAATTTCGTACACAACAAATCAAACTTGTTTTGAATCCCATAAGGTACAACATCGAAAGTTCACGCAATGTTCCCAATCATCTCTCATATCCAAATGTTCATCATCACTCATTTAATTCCCAGTACGAAATTAAATAGTTCTAGGTGGGAATTCTTCAAATTCTACCAACCTCGAACTCCCACTTAAATACTTATTTCTAAGTACTTTAGAGGGTTAAACGTGTACGTTTCACAAGAACACGTAATGTACCATATATAATGCATCAAACACATTAATGCAACGACACATACGAAGAGTCATGTTTACATAAACACAATCATGTGTCAATCAATAATCTCCTTAGAAGATTATAATGACCAAGTCTCGGGAGACAAATACGGACGAGATTCGTCTTAACTTATTACAGTTCTTTCCCATTATGGAGATAAATCTCGAATCATACAGGAACGTTTAGAACTTAGAGGGTAGCGATAGAATAAATCGTCAAATTATTCATTTTACCCTTTAAATCAAATAAGTCTAACTGAATTTCAAATTCAGTAAGTTGTTTTCCAACATATCGGATAAACGACATATTTATTCCATTAAAAATGGAAATTAATCTTTCAGTATTTTTCTTTTAGCTCTCAGCTAAAGAAGTGCCTCAATTGCATCAACTTTCACCGTTTTAGGTTCATGACCATAAAACTCAATAAGTGTGCAAAACACTTTCATTTGAATTTTTAACTTTTGCAACATACAACAATTGCAAAATAAGTTTAGATTCTTTAGTGATATTCGCTCTCCCACTAGGTTCGACATGCATCGCAATTTCAAAAATGAGTTAAATATGTTATTGCGCTTAAAACCCAATTTGAAATATCATTAATTCTTTTCATAAAGAATTTTCTCATATAAAAGTTAAAATTGTCCATAAGCAAAAACATGTCCTAATTTCACAAAAATCTTTAAATGAAACTTCTTCAAGTTTACATAGAAAAATTAGGATGACAATTTAATAAGTGTTCCAACACTTTTATCGGTGGTCCCATATTACAAAATAATTTCAGAGTTTTCCAAAAGAAATCTCATTAATTAATTTTCTTGATCCAAAATATTTTAAAACCATGCAATGAAAAATTGAAATTGATAGGTGGGAGTTGCCAAACACTCCCACTTGCTTGACATTTCCTCTGAAATATTTTTCAAGCTTTCACAAAAAAAATTTAGAATATTCCAAAAATCGAAAAAATAATTTTCCACAATTTTTCAAATAGTTTCAAGGCATGAAAATCAAGAAAAATATTTTAACACTCTGAAAAATTAATTTAATTCACCAAAAAATTCAGAAATAAAATTCAGAGCACGTAAAAAATTTTCGACCAAAATCGGCGACCGAAAGACCTTCACGCACCACCAACATGTGTGCGGCGCAAGTGGCAACACTAGTCAACAAAGGCTACTGACGTGGCATTTGTAGAGTGGCTGATTGGGCTGCTGGCGTTGCCAGCAGTCCATGCGTGTGAGGTGGCAAGTGCAAGTCACGCGCCGCCTTGCCTTCGTTTTTCGGCAACGTCATTCCGCCTACTCGAAGGTTCTTTTTTTGGGTCTTCTGATTCCAATGGTGAACACCGTTTTTAAATTTGACCACCGGAAATGCATGTGTGAGCAACGGACAGCAAGGGCGAGAGTGGGTAAGTGAATAAGTCACTATTCATCATCTTCTCCAACAAGAAGTTTACTATTTCAAACCTAACTTCATTTGGCCATAACTCCTTCGTTACAAGGCCAAATTCAGTGATCTTTATATGGTTGGAAAGCTCTTGACGAGAGCTTTCTAATGGTACAAATTTTAGTTCTCAAAACGCAATAGATAATTCCCAGAAAAATATCAAAGATTCGGAAATAATATTAAAATAAGTTCATATCTCCAAATCCGCAAGGAATAACATCATAAAAATTTCCAGATATGATTTTCAACATGCTATCATAAAAATTTTGGAGCAAAATATTAAGCATGCTAAACTTCACCATTAATGGCCAAACAAGAGCACTACGGTTTGCATGTATATTCAATAATTGTGCTTGAATTTACTAACATGCTTAATTACAAACTCATAGACTCACAAGATGAATCATAAGCACGTAAATTACAGAGCTTAAAAAAACATGATTCAAGCAATTAAAAAAAAAATTATGCCATTAGAGGACAATTAACTCCTCGCTCATAATGCAGTCAAATTTAGAGCATCACACGTCTTTAACTTTTTGTTTTTTTTCTTTCAGAAACATAAGTCCTAACCAAAAACTTCATCAAACAAAAACACAACAGCAAAAATAGTGTAGAGGCCGAATGTCTCAACCAAATAGCAGAGAACAATTGATGGAAATAAAGAATGAAAAACCATCACTTTTGCAATTATTATATTTCACAAGTCATGCAATTTCAGAATATAATAGCATAACTCATAACAACATAAAAATCATGACATTCAAGAGCAAGCATAGAATCATACGGTTTTATCATGATTTAATATCCAAAAATGAAACTAAAGTCCGAATTTAACCAACAATGGCTCTGATACCAATGTTGGAATTCGAAAGATACGAATCCCGAATTCTTACTCGGAATCTCCATGGATCGAATGCCATTTTGACCGAACATTGTGGTTAAATCACCGACTTCTTCATCTTCTAAAACTCACATTTTGGTGCTCCCGGTGGAGACTAAATCACATACGGTCGTAGCCTAAATTCCACGATCTAAATACTCAAAATTAGTATGATAATATGTGTCCATAAATCACCAGAAATTATGTCCCAATTATGTGCCTCATAAATACATAAATATATATATATATATATATATATATATATATATATATATATATATAGAAGAGAAAATGAACAGATAAGCAAAATGCTTTCTCTGTTCTTGGGAGAACAAAGGGACGAAAGCCCCTTGGACTTTCTGTCCAAATGATTCAAGTGGGGAGCCGAGTGCTCCCCTATCCCTTTTATCAATTGGAAGTTAATCTCCCACTAATGGGAGGTTAACACCATAGTGGGGAGTAGTTAATTAACTACTCCCTCCAATTTTCTCTCTATTCAAATAATTCAATTCGGATTGGATCGGGTTGGGTTAGTCCGAACTGGACGGACCCGTATCAAACCAACAATAACAACATTAGTTACCAACAACAACGTAATCCACAACAAAAACTTCCGAAAATATAACTAAAAAAATCATAACCATATTATCATACAATACCAACAACATGCAATATTGAACTATGAAATCAACAACATAACCATATTTTGCTTCGTTTTATCAACAAAAACAATACCAATCAAAATCAAAACTATGAAATCACAACATAATCATATTATCACATTAATATTCAAAAAAAATTCAAAAAAAAAAAACAAAGCAGTGATCAAAACTTTGTGTGAAAAAACCGTAGATGACTGAAAATTCTTCATTTTTTGAGAATATACAAACGTAATACTTAACTAAGCTATTTTCACAAAAAAAAAAATCGATTGAAAATAAAAGATTAATTTTCGATTTTACCTTTGATTCTTTGAAAGTTTTGCTACCCAGAAACGGTACGGGAATGGCCTTATGCTTTCTCCTTACTAAGGTTTTTGAACACATTAAATTGTGGGCTTGATAGTTTTTGAAGTTGGAGAAACAATGGAGGTTGAAGATGGTGGGAAGATGAATGGTTTGAGTGATGGTAAGGGTTTTCATATCGGGAGTAATGTACTACATAAATCAAGAAAAAAATGAGGCAAAAATAAAGAAAAATTTTGAGACCATAAAACCGAAAGAAATCAAAAAAATGAAGAAAGTGAAATATAATATTATTTGGTGGATGGATGGATGAATTCATAATTAACATAAATATTTTTTGATAAATTAATAAAGAAATAATGTATTTGTTTCAAAAGGGACGAGGTTATTTTTGGAATAAAATGTTTAATACTATAACATAGGGGGTAAGTGTTACAATTGATACTTTAGGGGGGTTATTAACTGATGCCACCCCCATACTTTAAGGGGGGGAAAGTGTATTTCACCCTAAAATATATTATGAAATTTATATTGAAATGATTGAGATTTAGCTAAAATTTGTAGAATCGTTATATATATACGTATATATATATGTTATGCAATTAATATTGCAATGACTGTGATTTACCTAAAACATGCAGAGAATATATAATAGCTTATAAAAGTATGAATTGATTTTAAAAAAATAAATCCAAATATAGGCCCAAATCGATGAAATCCCCAATTTAGTTCCACCAAAGAATATACAGTAAATATGTATCATATTACTAACCATTTATATATTTTGAGTAAACATATCACATTAATTTTTTATAGAGTCGTCCAAGTTGTGTTTCTTTTTTTCGACATTAATTCCCATTACGTGTTATTTGTTTCAATTTAAACTTTTTTAGGAGGTCAACAACGACGCTGATCTCAAGTGATATACATGTGCATTTTTCAAGGGCATTTTCTTTCATTCACTATGATAGTGTTACATTTAAATGCTCCATAAAATATGTTTGTATCAATTTAGTCCTTGAGTTTTATGAAAATTAATAGTTTTAAATAACAAAATGTTTCATTCAAAATAATCTTTATGAATTGAAAGTCAATTAGAAAGAATTTGTATCAATAAAAATTAAAAAATAATTAAAAGAATAGAAAATTCAAAACATAATAGTAATACACCTATTTGTCTCAATATAAATTAAAAAAAAAAAAAAACTCTAAATATTTTAAAGAAAACTTAACAAACTTATTCAATTCAATTTTTGCATATACAGTTCGAAATATATATGTAACACTATCATAGTGAATGGACGAAAAAGTTCGAAGTAACACAAATATACCGTAGTAAGGACTAATATTAGGGAAAAACATAAGAGGGACCCTCTGTAAATATAATGATAATGAGAACCATAAAGTGATGTTTATCCATAATTTTCTTGTAATAATAATTCAAAAGTACCCGAATTAGAAATTTTGTCAAATTCACCCTCCAAATATATAATGTATTGATGACTGGTTGATTGTTTTGTTAATTAATTAATATATAGATTTATTTTCATAGTCAAACATGAATTCCCAATCACATTAATCAACAAATTTATTCTTTTGATTCTCTTATGCCAAATAAAGCAAAGACAATGGCACTCTTAGCATATATATATTGTGTTGAAACTTATGCAACTTTGAACAAAATTCAACGACAACAATTCACCTCAAAAAATTAAATTTAAGAACGTCAGATTTCAGGAAGATGACTTCAAAAACCTTATTGGCTTATCTTTTTGCAGTCTTGTTGATTCAGTCATGTAAGTATTTACTTTTTTATTTTATTTTATTTTATTTTAGCTGATTCAGTCATGTAAGTATATAACTTAATTACATGTTAACACTCAAAAGCTCTCAAGGTTATTGTGCCAAGTGTAGGGGTAAATGCAAAATACTCCCCTGTGTTATGCTAAACCTGCAAGAAACTATCCTGTGAAAATTTTATTGCGCCAAACTTACTTGTGTTTTCAAAAATCTTGCAAAAACCACCTAATGTAAAAAATATGTCGTTTTGAATCGACATTTCTCAAGAAATTATTTCGAAAATATATCACGTGAACTTGTAGGGACCAACTTTCTTGAAATATGTCGATCCAAAACGACCTATTTTTTACGAATTGTATGTTCTTTGCAGGGTTTTTGAAAACACAAGGAAGTTTGGAGCAATAAAAATTTTACAGGGTAGTTTCTTGCAGGTTTAACATAACACAGGGGAATATCTTGCATTTTCCCCCACGGAAACTAAAATTATCTTACTACGTACATTGGGTAGCACTTATACTTAAAAGCACTCAAAATCCAAACAAGCAACATTACGCAAATCGAGATTATTTCACAAATTCACTACTCTCCCAAACTACTTTCTCAAACACCAAACAAACAGGACATTTTTGTTTGAATCAATTGTTAAAGGTATTTTGTATGGCGTTGAAGCAAGTTGGGTGGTAAGAGTACATTTTTGCCGGTGGGACAAGGATTGCCATTATATCTGTCCGAGTGGTAAAGGCCAATGCGACATCAATATTATTGACAGGAGACATGGCGAAAAATCAGTTTGTATTTGCGAGGATGCGTAAATTAAATTATGAAAATATTGCCTGAATGGTTAAATAATCCGTTTACAAATAGTTTGAATCTTATTGCAATGTAAACTTGAAACTACTTCAAGTAAAAAACAGTACTATAAATTTTAGTGCTCTCAATTTCACAATATTAATAATTGTTGTTTTTTTTTTTTTTTATTGCGACATGTCTCGTTTAAAGGGTTTTTTGTAAGTTAACTCCATGTGATATGTTTAATGGGCAATTTACCTCCCTGTGAAATAAAAATAGGCAATTTAACTCCATGTGAAATAAAATAATGAGCAATTTACCTCATTGTGATATAAAAATGGGCAATTTACCTCCATGTGAAATGAATAATGAACAATTTAACTCCCTATGATATGATTAATAAGCAATTTAGAGGGAGGCAATATGCTTCTTTTATAAAAACACAGGGAGGTGTTTTGCCCTTTTTCTTATCACATGGAGTTAAGTTGCCTGTTTAGGATATCACAATGATGTATTTTGCCCTTTTATTTATCACAGGGAGTTAAATTGCCTATTAATAATAACATAAGGAGTTAAAACACACTATTATTTTACCATATGAGTCATATGACAAGATCCAAATTCTCCTACCCAAATAAAATATACTTCCATTAATTTATAGGAGATCAATTTTATTTTCACAAGTAACATATGGATCGTTATGTGTTTTACGATCTTATAAATATTTCACTTTATTTCTTTAACACACGTATAAAATCTTTTATGTGACACTTTTTCTCCTGTGTCATGATTACATGATAAATGTTGCAATTTATCTCTATGTTACGTTATAATAAATATTTTCATGCTCACACTCAATTTCGATGAGCGACTTACACTCTCGGTTCAATAAGATAAATTGCTACTTTAATATTTTTCATGCACTTTTTCTCTATGTTACGATTCTAATGTTAGTATTGTCCCATCTCATAAATAAGAGAAAAATAGTCCATGTAGTAACTCTACTAATTATATGATTTGAAAATATATAGTACCACAGTAATAATAAAAAAAAAAAAAATCCCAGGGCCCTAAATCCGTCCTTGAATATATATCTTTACTTCAATTCTATTAAGATTTCTGGTGGGATAAATTGCTTTATTTTTAAATTATCTATCTATACTACTAATAACAAGAAAGGCACTACTAATAAAAAGAAAGGCGTTTTCCTCTCACAAAACGGCGGTTTCTGCCGTTAATTTACGTAAATTACCCTTCAAATTATATCTTGAATTCAAAACTCTGTTCTGCACAAAGTTTAAAAGTGGAAGTTTATGCATTAATTTGACCGTTCTTATACCAACATTGTGTTTTCCATAATTACCCCAACTCTAATGCATAATGAACCTTACACATGTGCACTAAAGGGCCTTATATGTAATTTCCAGTTTGTAATAACTTCCCATAACCTAATTTATCGCCTTACATGGAAGTTTTCCCAATGTTTCTGCTCGGATTTAAAAATTTCCTGCTCAAATCTTCTCCTATTTCCTCTTCTCCCTCTCCTGGCATCAATTGTCAGATTTCTCTGCAGAGGGCGAATATTCAAAGAGAATTCCAAAAGAGTTTCTAATGTAATACGAAAAAAGTTATAATAGAAGGTTTAGTTGTTTGAATTTTATATATTTGTAGGAACTTCGTTGTTTTTGCAGTTGGTTTTTGTAAATTTATAGTTAACATGCTTTATATTATCGTCCAAATTAATTTTTCGTATATCATCTGTCTTTTTTGGTCTCAGCCCCCTCTCCATATGTTCAATTTATTTCGCCTTTCATTAACTTTTTCCCCTAATTTTGTTATTATTATATCTCAGATTTTTGTCACCCATATACAGGTTATGTGATTGAAGAGATATGCTGAGTTTTGATGCGCGCACTCATAATGAGATCTGTCTTCGTTACCACAAAAATCTGCTTTAGTTTACCTTGCCTGTTTCTCTTCCTTCTCCAACAATCCTTAAGTCCTTTCATGTTTCTGCAATTGCAAGTTTTTTCGATCTGCATATATTATCAAGCATATAACTGATATTTTTTTTATTTTTTTTATTTTTGTATTGCAGATGACTTACTTAAGTTTGAGTTTGGGTATTATTCACTCCTTTTGCAATGAACCACTGTAATTTCGGCGGCAAGTACCATAAAGCTTATAGGTTTCGAGTTTTATTGTCTTAGATTTGTCAGGATCTTTAGTTTGTGGTGATGTACCAAGTCTTCGCCGATCACGAGTCCACGTCGACAATCGATTACCATGTCTTCCACGAAGATCAATTACTTATATTATCTATCGAAATACGTCGATCCAGTCGTATGAAGACATCGAGAGACGTCGATCTACTCATATGAAAATACCTATTCGTCTCCTTATCGATATCTCTTCTATCGACATGGATAACGTCGACGTCTGCCATACTATTTACCCATAAGGGTCGAATCGAATACAGAAGATCCGATCCTGACCTAAAATGTCCTATCACAACCCATTCGCCAATAGCCGAAATGTCTTGTCAAGATCCGATCCGTTAACCCGTGCGAAAAGCTATAAATAACCCTCATTAATTACAGAAAAAGGTATGCATTCTCTGACCCGAGTATTAACTACCCATTTCATCCATCTCGAACTCGACACTTACTTAAGCATCGGAGGGTTATCGTCGGGTAACCACCGGCATTAACCTGACGTGGTTGTCTTTGATAAAAGGTTTCGATCCCCGAGAACAAATAGAAGAGAGGTTTGATCGATCTACCTACCTTCACATTAAAGAGATGTGTTAAACCCGATACCGCATTACTCAATTATTCTAACTACTATAATCCAGCCAAAACACACTCATCAATTGGCGCCGTCTGTGGGAAACAATAACTCTGAATCGAATAAAGATGACCACGCGTTCGATGGCCGCTCTTGCTCGAGAACGAAATGGAAACCAATACCAACTTAGGGAGGGTCAAGGAGAAAGCATGCCTCCCAGGAATCAAGATCGCTTATCGGGGGAAGATGGAGAACCTTCCAGACCCCCTGCGCACGAGGTCCTCCAAATGACGAGGAAAGACGTGAGAGCCCTACTCGACGAAGCTAGAAAAGAATGGATAGCTCAAGCTGCTAAAGGGAATGTCGAGGTTCCTCGAGGACGACCAAAGAAAAAAGGACCAATCGCAGAAGCAAGGATTGACATGGAGGAAGCCAACAACAGTAATGATCGAGACAATGAAAGGCATCTTCATCGACATGACTTAGAAGAGCATTCTGTAAGAGAAGTGAACAAGTTAGCTTCCGAAGTAAGATTATTACATCAGAAGTTGGAAAGACACGAGAAGAAGAACGAAACACCTGTGTCTAATTCTCGACTTAGGAAATCTCCTTTCTGCGATGAAATATTCTTCGAGAAATTACCTTTAGATAAGAGATTACCGACCCAGCTCCCTCGATACTTCGGTACCGAGGACCCCGAGGAACACCTCGCTTCATTCAATTTGCAAATGCAACTTCACGGCATTTCGGATAACGTGGCGGCTAAGGCGTTTTCAACAACGTTGTCAGGAATGGCGCAATCTTGGTTCGGGAGGCTAGAAGAAAAATTGATCTTCGATTTTGATCAACTTTGTGACAAATTCATGAGTTAATTCGGAAGCAAAAGGGCGGTCCGACCTCCAGCCAACCATTTGTACTCGGTTATACATACTCCCGATGAAACCTTCAGAGCTTTTATGGGCAGATTCAACAACGAGCTCTTGAAAGTAGAAGTACCGAGAGTAGATTTTCTGATAACGGTCCTATTTCAGAATACTCTGAATAGAGGACTCGCTAGTGCCATCGTTCGAGAAAACCCCTCCACTTATGAAAAACTGATGGAAATGACGAATCAATACATGAATGAAGAAGAAATAACTAAACTCCGAGGAAGCTTTTTTGGAATTGCCAAAACGGGAGAAAAACCACAAGCTCCTGTTATAGATCGTCTCGTTGAAAGAATATCGAACGATCGATACAACGACAACAGGAATAGAAGAAGATATCGAGAAGAGGAAAGGGACTTCGACTCAAGGAGAATGAGGACAGGGAGGTCAAATAAAGAATATTATGATAACTGCACTCCACTCAAGAAAACGAGAGTGGAAATCTTATTCGCCATACAGGATAAGAACCTCTTGAGGGGGCCTCCCCCGCAGAGAGCAGCCCCTAATTCAAAGAAATATTGTAGATTTCATCGACAAAGAGGACACGACACCGAGGATAGTTATCAACTGAAAAATGAAATCGAAAGGCTAATAGCCGAAGGATACTTGACGGGGTATATGAAGACGACAGGGAATAATCAAGGAGATCACAGGCCCAACAGTCCTCGATCTAGATCTCCACACAGGAGGAATCAACATCGAGAAGAGGAAGAGCCAAGGAGAGCACAGCCGGGAACAATCGTGAACATGATATCGGGGGGTCCCGCAGGCGGAGATAGTAAGAATTCGAGAAGAACAGTTTCTCGAGCTCTTATACAGGTAGATCGACATGAATATCATGAGTTGTTATCAATCAAACCAGCCATCTCCACCAAGTCGATAGGATTTGATGATTCGGATCTCCAGACTACCCGGTTATTACAGCGCAAATAGCGGGTGCCACGATAAAAAGAATCTTGATCAATACGGGGAGTTCTGCTAATATCCTTTTCCACGACGCATTAGAAAGGATGGACTTGGGACAAATCCCCTTCAGTCCAATAGGAACCCCCTTTGTCGGGTTTGGTGGTGCTCAAGTTATTCCTTTGGGAACATTGACCTTATCATTGGCAATGGGTAAAGAAGGCAACTCAAAAATCAGAATGGTCAAGTTTTTGATAGTCGATGCGCCATGCGCTTACAATGTCATCCTGGGCAGACCAGTGTTGGGATTCGGTAAGAAAAACAGCCCTAGGCACAGCGGAATATAAAATTTTCTAGGGCCTCTTAAAGAATCTTGCCAGGATATTCTCTAGTTGTATATATATGAATATAAATAAATGACAGTATAAGTTTTCTCGTTTATACCTGTCTCCTTGCAAATCCTTATTGTCTAATACGAACTCTGAACTCTCCTCCACAGAAATCGATCCAAGCTCTGCAGTAGCGCCCCACGTGTTGCGCCTCTACGGATTGATACACCACAATATCACGAAAATAATATAACCTAATCGACTAGAACATAGGCTATATTAATTCAGGACTTTAAGAACGACTTTGGGAACTAAAAGATCAAAACCGAAAATTCTTCCTAATTTTGCACAGGGTTCGGCCGATCACTCTTGGGAGGGGAGAGAGAATTTTTGCTTTTCTTATTTTGCTTGAAGAGTTGTGTTTGAAATATGAGACCTAGTCTTTTATTTATAGATATCTCCCATACCCTAATCCTTCTAGGATTAGGATACTAATTCTCCTACATGGGCCATGGCCCTATTTAATTAGAAGACTAAGTCTTCTAATTAATTCATGGTCCACTTTAATTAATCTTTCAGGGCTTTATTTAATCTCCCAATTAAATAGCCCAATTAATTAAATCATCTCCCTATTAATTAATTAAACTCCAAGTTTAATTAATTAATTATTCCATTAATTAATTAAATCCTAATTAATTAATTTACTCATAAATTAAATTCCAATTTAATTTATAATCTTGATCCAATTCCAATTGGATCCAATTTCGTTCCACATGGGTCGACTCCCATGACCCAGTCGACCCACCCATTTAATCGACCCAGTCGATTTTGACTCAGTCGACCCAGTCGACTCGTTCGTTCTTGTTTCCTCGCTTTCGCTTCATGTGTATTGTGTATGCCCCCGTAGGTTCACCACATAATTGGCCGCGGGTTGTAATTAAATATTATTTAACTACTCGAGCAATTAATACTCTAAATTAATCGAACACTCTGTCGATCAATCATTCCAAAATTAGCACCCCTGCTAATTTGGGAATTCTCCCACACTCCACGGTCGATGTCCAGTCACAAGCCCATGGAGCCCAATCACTGGTGAATTAATTCAGTGAACCTTTTATCATTTACAATTTCCATATACGACATAATCTCTCCATTGATCAATCTCCCAGTCGAGACTTAAGGGTATGGTCTTTCATCGGATTCCCTTATCTTTTGTCTTGACCTTATGTTCTCTGATCTCGAAATAAATTCTCTTTGACTTAATCTTTATGAGCTACTTACATAAAGTCGTCAGATACCTTGGCCAAGGATTTTACCAGAATTAATTTCTCACAGAGATTCATAGGATAATTTCCCAACCTATCAAGTCGGGTCAATGGATCCTTTGTTGATGATATGAATCTGCATACGAGTTCCTCTATACCCAACATGAGTCCACAGAGACTTTCTGGCGATCCCCAGTCAGTCGGAACTCATATCAAAGTATAGACGTTCTCGCACCAGATAAACCCTATCATCTCAAGTTGTTAGGGATCGTTCCTCGTATACTATTGCAAATTGGAATAACTTCAACCCCGATATGCGACTACCGCTTCCATGGTGAGTTATTTCCTAATTGGGGTATTCAGTGCGCTTGCCATCCCAGCAAGCCACCCACTTATGTGTATCGACTATCTCAGTCACGCTCGTGGACCCCAGCGTCCTCCAGTTCATCGGAGTATACACAACAGTGAGAGTCTAACCGAATCCAACGATGTCCTATCTCGATTGGATTCTACGACTCTTGAATATGTTCTAGATCACGGCCTTGGAGATCAGTCAACGGGTTGTCCCATAGCCCTGTGATCTAAGGACTTCTATCCTTATGCGTAGATAATTATTACATAAGATAAAGATGACCATTTAATAAAATGCATTTATTAATCGAAATTGAATAGTTCCGCATTTATTACAATAAATACTAGCCATACAGCTGGCTTGCAGGACACTATTTTTATCAATCTCCCACTTGTCCTAAAGCCAGTCTTTTATGTTCTTGAGTCCCATCTTATGCAGATGTTTCTCAAATGCCTTTTGAGGCAGAGGCTTCGTTAGCGGGTCCGCCGTATTATCTTCTGAGTCGACACGTTCCATCTTAATGTCTCCTCTACCAATGATATCTCTTATCACATGGTATCGTCTTTGTACGTGCTTGGATTTCTGATGAGATCTCGGCTCCTTTGTTTGCGCTATTGCCCCATTGTTATCACAGAAGATAGTAATGGGCTTAGCGATGCTAGGTATCACATCCAATTCCTGGATGAAGTTCCTCATCCGAACACCTTCCTTTGCTGCATCACTCGCAGCAATGTATTCTGCTTCGGTGGTTGAATCTGCGGTTGTTTCCTGCTTGGAGCTCTTCCAGCTAACCGCACCACCATTGAGGCAGAATACGTATCCTGATGTCGACTTGAAGTCGTCTACATCGCATTGGAAGCTCGAGTCTGTATAGCCTTCCAATTTCAATTCTCCTCCACCGTATACCAAGAACAATTCCTTAGTCCTTCTCAGGTACTTCAGAATTGCCTTTACGGCTATCCAGTGCTGCTCACCTGGATCAGACTGGTAGCGACTTGTAACGCTTAAAGCATACGCTACGTCTGGTCTCGTACATAGCATACCATACATTATGCTTCCTATCGCGGATGCATATGGTACTCGAGACATATTGCTTCTCTCTTCTGGCGTCTTTTGGGCCATAGACTTAGAGAGTGCAATCCCATGTCTCATTGGAAGCAATCCTCTCTTGGATTCTTCCATACTAAATCTTTTCAAGATTTTATCTATGTACTGGGATTGGGAGAGGCCCAGCAGTCCTTTTGATCTATCTCGGTAGATCCTTATACCTAGTACAAAGGATGCTTCTCCCATATCCTTCATTGAGAATTGTGTAGACAACCATGCTTTAGTTTCGGACAATGCTTTCACATTGTTTCCAATGAGAAGAATGTCGTCAACGTAAAGCACCAAAAATTCAACTGTACTCCCACTGATCTTCTTGTACACACAAGGTTCGAACATGTTCTTGATGAATCCAAAAGTTTGGATTGTCTCATCAAAACGAATGTTCCAACTTCGGGAAGCTTGCTTCAGTCCATAAATGGACCTCTGGAGTTTGCATACCTTGTGTTCATCTCCTTTGGATGCAAATCCTTTTGGTTGCTCCATGTAGATCTCCTTATCAATGTCCCCATTGAGAAAGGCAGTCTTTACATCCATCTGCCATATCTCGTAGTTATACCACGCAGCTATGGCCAGCAAGATCCGAATGGATTTGGGCATTGCGACGGGCGAGAAGGTCTCCTCAAAGTCGATACCTGGTCTTTGAGTGTATCCTTTTGCCACTAGTCGCGCCTTGTAGGTTATTACCTCTCCGTTCACTCCAAGCTTTCGCTTATAGATCCACTTGCAACCCACGGGAGCCACTCCCACTGGTGGATCTACCAAGGCCCAGACCTTGTTTGAGTGCATGGAGTCCAGTTCGGATTCCATGGCTTCACGCCACTTTCCCGAGTCTATGTCTAGCATAGCCTCTTCGTAAGTCCTTGGGTCGGTTAGAGACTGTCCAGTCTCATGCAGCAGACCGTAGTACCTCTCGGGTTCTCTACGTTGTCTTTCTGACCTACGAAGTATCGGTGTACTTTCTGGTGCACTTTCATGCTCTTGTTCTCCCACTGCCTGTGGTGACGGGTCAGCTCGATCGACCTCTAAGGCCTTTTCAGCTTCAGTGACCTCATCTAGTTCTACGTTATTTTCTTTCTTGTCCACCAAGAAATCCTTCTCCAAGAAGTGAGCGTTCCTCGAGACAAACGTTGTTTGTCTTGTAGGATCGTAGAACTCGTATCCTATTGAGTTTTCCGGATACCCCACGAATTTGCACAAAGTGGATTTAGTTTCCAATTTATCTCCCACTAGCTTTTTAACGTAAGCGGGAGATCCCCATATGCGCATGAATGCGTATGAGGGTGCCTTGCCAAACCATAGTTCGTATGGTGTCTTTTCTACGAATTTCGAAGGTACCATATTCAGTATCTTCGTTGCCGTGAGGAGGGCATGTCCCCAAAATGAAAGAGGTAAGTCAGTGGCACTCATCATGGATCGAACCATGTCCATCAAGGTTCGATTCCTTCTCTCTGCTACTCCATTTAACTGGGGTGTTGCAGGAGGAGTCCACTGCGATAATATTCCATGCTCTACAAGATAATTCAGAAATTCGTTACTAAGAAATTCTCCACCTCGGTCAGAACGAAGAGCCTTTATCGTATGACCAAGTTGATTCTCTACTTCCATCTTGAATTCTTTGAATCGCTCAAAGGCTTCAGACTTGTGTTTCAACAAGAACACATATCCATAACGACTAAAGTCGTCAGTGAAAGTGATGAAGTAGTCATAGCCACCTCGGGCGCTTTTTCTTAGTGGTCCACATACGTCAGTATGTATTAAGTCCAATGTTTGCTTGGCTCGCTCAGGGTTTCCCTTAAACGGCAACTTAGCCATTTTACCTTTTAAACATGGTTCACATGTTGGCATTTCATCAATGCGATTGATTTCAATCGCGCCAGATGATGCTAACTTTTGAATCCTTGACTTAGATATATGTCCAAGTCTAGCATGCCATAATTGGGCAGATATTTCATTATCTTGTTTCCTTTTGTTTTGTTGTACATGCATCACTAACTTAGGTGGTTCAATGGTATATAGTCCATCTTTTAATGTACCAGTGAAAAACATATTATCATTCATGAATAACGAAAAGGAACCTTTATGAATAGTAAAATTAAAACCTTCATTATCCAAAACAGGAATTGAAATAATGTTTTTCACCAAACCAGGTACATAAAGAACGTTCCTAAGGACTAATTTATTACCACCTAAATCTAACTCCACTTCGCCTATGGCCTCGGCAGCAGCTCTAGCTCCATTGCCAAATCTCAGGATCCAATCCCCTGGCCTAAGTGGCCTTGTTGCTCCCATCACCTGTAAATCATTACAAAGATGAGAACCACAAGCAGTGTCTAGCACCCATGATGCACAGTTAATTGATAAATTAACTTCAACAAGGAATATACCTTTCGAGCTCTCCAAGAACTCTTTGCAGTTCCTCTTCCAGTGTCCAGGTTTCTTGCAGTAGAAACATTTCTGTTCACCAGACGAAGCTTTACGCTTCTTTCCCTTCCCTATGGGCCCAGATGGTGCTTTGCCTTTACTTGAAGAAGCATTTCCTTTTCCCTTCCCTCTCTTTGTCCTTTTGGACTTGGATTGGGTCGAGGTAGCAACCATCACTGGCTTCTCTTTTCTCATGGAAGCCTCGGCAGTGGCGAGCATATTAGCCAACTCGTGAAGTTCAACATTCATCTTGTGCATGTTGTAGTTCACTACGAATTGCTCGAATGATCTTGGCAATGACTGGAGGATTATATCCTGGCAGTAGGTCTTGTCCATCTTTACGTCAAGATGACTAAGCTTTTCAATTAGCCCAATCATCTTGATGCAGTGAGATCGAACATCAGCACCTTCAGCCATCCTCGTTTGTTGCAAAGCCTTAGCAGTTTCATACCGCTCGTATCTACTTTGCACCCCAAATAAACCATTCAGGTGCGTGTAGATTTCAAAAGAAGACTTCATATGCTCGTGCTGCTTTTGAAGCTCATTCGTCATGGATGCCAACATGAGACAACGTGACTGCAAGTCATCGTCAAGCCATAAATCCACGGCTTCTTTCTCAGTATCATCGGCATCCTTAGCAAGTTCGGGAGGGGGCCCATCAAGGACAAAACCTCGCTTTTCAGAAGCGAGAATGATCTTAAGGTTCCTGACCCAGTCATGGAAGTTGGGTCCAGTCAATTTGTTTTGTTCAAGTATGATGGAAATCGGATTTTTAGACATTATATCTACAAAATGACGAGAGAAGAAATAAATACCACAAAGATTAATTTAAAATGCACAATTTACAAACATGGTTTTTATTTGTAAATTACTCCCACTATTTTAATCAAAATCTTATGCCCCCACATAAGTTTCGGGAATTTAAAATATCCTAGCGGGCTTAAGGCCCAAATGCAATCTCCTAGTACCCACGACTCGTTGGCCATACTATTTGTTTCACTTGGTGGTCGAATACGTCGACGGTTAACCATCGCAGCTAACCCTTAAGTTCATTTAGCCTCGGTTTTCGATATGGACCCACGACTCGTGAGACATCCATACTTACTAGCGTTAAATCATGTCCAATACTCGTGGAGAGAAATAGTTCAATCCTAGACGCCCCACGACTCGTGAGACAGCGCCTAAAACCTTGCTATCCCCTCCCTTGGCACTAAACTCGTGCATCGAGGCAATAGACATATTATCTTCCTATAGCTCGACCCACGACTCGTGAGACATCGAGATATATTCGTACAATATGCCTAAGACCTAGTAATTGGATAGGCTCGGACCATAGACACTATTCTTATGCGCCCGTTATTCGATTTAATATTCAAATTGAATTTTAAGTTCAATTGGAGGTTTCTAAGTGTGCGAGGTCTCATCAGATTATGCTTATCTTGTTTACGTTTTCTATCCTAAGCATGCATCTCATACATCAAAGAATAATTTGCGAAAAAGTAAACATTCATCACCTAGCAGGATATGATTGATCGATTGTCCATCCTATGCGATTCATCACGAGCCAAGTGATGAATCAATTGGTCAGTCTAGGGTGGAAATTAAATGTCCTAAACTATTACAATTTTCAAACCCATACATCATGGGCCTTCTTGTAATATCCAGCTTGATTGGGCCTCCATGTAATGAATTGGGCCTCCATGTCCTTCAAGGTAAATGGGCCTCCATGCGGATCTCCAAGTCTTCATGAGGTCTTCTTGGCTCCAAGCCTAATCTAAGCCTAGCTTATAAAAATAAGTGGTCCTATTCTATTACATTTGTTTGCGCAAGCAAGGGCACCAATCAGGCCCATTTAATTACAACCCAAAAATAAATAAACCAAAAACAACACAAGGCTTAAGGGCAAAATCGACCAATCCACATATTCACTCAAGAACATGCATAAATTCACATAAGGGCAAAAATGTAAATTTACCGGCTCCTTTAATTTTAATTCATAAAATTTATCCAAGTTAATTAATTTTGAATTAACAATTAACCTCTAAGATTAATTAGCTCTTACTTGAGCTCCAAGTAATCTACAAATCCTATCTTGATTAAGATTGGTTAATTAAGGTAATCTAAATCTCTAAGATTCTTACCTTATCCAAAACTCTAAGTTTCCCAATATTCCCAAATTTCCAAGATTCTCAAGATAATCCTATTTTGTTTAGATTAGTTTAATTAAGGTAGTGTTTAACTTTAACAAGATAACTACCTTATCCCAAAACTCCAAGTTTCCTAATCTTCCCAAAATTCTAAATTTCCAGAATTTTCAAAATAGGCAGAATTAGAGTCCAACCCAAACATGACCAGTCGAAGCTAATCAGGAGCTGCCACGCGGACAACCCACGCGCGATCCCGCAGGGGCGCGTGAGCTGCCACGGGCAGCAGCCGCGGCGCGTGACAGCGCGCGGCAGCAGGCTGCCGCGCACAGCCACGCGCAGACAGCAGCCCGTGGGCTGCTGCTGTACGCAGCGTGCGCGGACAGCATGCTGTCCGCATGCTGCCGCATGCCGCGGCTTGCGGTGGCCGCCCAGCCGCGGTGCGCTGCCGCGCACCGCCGCGTGCCACCGCAGGGTTGGATCAAAAAAAAAAGAAAATTTTTTTTTTTGTTTTTGATTACTTTTATGATTTAATTAAAACAGTCCCAATTAAATCACAATCCAAAATTAAAATAACATGATAAAAATACGAATCTAAAATTTCCCATTAACTCTAAGTTAACAATAAAGTCCTAAAACATGCAAAGTTATAGAACTAGCCACATAAATCAAACATATGATTTAATAAACACAGAATTTGCAAATTCATATATATACAAAGCCTAGAGTTGGCTCTGATACCACTGTTGGGATTCGGTAAGAAAAACAGCCCTAGGCACAGCGGAATATAAAATTTTCTAGGGCCTCTTAAAGAATCTTGCCAGGATATTCTCTAGTTGTATATATATGAATATAAATAAATGACAGTATAAGTTTTCTCGTTTATACCTGTCTCCTTGCAAATCCTTATTGGCTAATACGAACTCTGAACTCTCCTCCACAGAAATCGATCCAAGCTCTGCAGTAGCGCCCCACGTGTTGCGCCTCTACGGATTGATACACCACAATATCACGAAAATAATATAACCTAATCGACTAGAACATAGGCTATATTAATTCAGGACTTTAAGAACGACTTTGGGAACTAAAAGATCAAAACCGAAAATTCTTCCTAATTTTGCACAGGGTTCGGCCGATCACTCTTGGGAGGGGAGAGAGAATTTTTGCTTTTCTTATTTTGCTTGAAGAGTTGTGTTTGAAATATGAGACCTAGTCTCTTATTTATAGATATCTCCCATACCCTAATCCTTCTAGGATTAGGATACTAATTCTCCTACATGGGCCATGGCCCTCTTTAATTAGAAGACTAAGTCTTCTAATTAATTCATGGCCCACTTTAATTAATCTTTCAGGGCTTTATTTAATCTCCCAATTAAATAGCCCAATTAATTAAATCATCTCCCTATTAATTAATTAAACTCCAAGTTTAATTAATTAATTATTCCATTAATTAATTAAATCCTAATTAATTAATTTACTCATAAATTAAATTCCAATTTAATTTATAATCTTGATCCAATTCCAATTGGATCCAATTTCGTTCCATATGGGTCGACCCAGTCGACCCACCCATTTAATCGACCCAGTCGATTTTGACTCAGTCGACCCAGTCGACTCGTTCGTTCTTGTTTCCTCGCTTTCGCTTCATGTGTATTGTGTATGCCCCCGTAGGTTCACCACATAATTGGCCGCGGGTTGTAATTAAATATTATTTAACTACTCGAGCAATTAATACTCTAAATTAATCGAACACTATGTCGATCAATCATTCCAAAATTAGCACCCCTGCTAATTTGGGAATTCTCCCACACTCCACGGTCGATGTCCAGTCACAAGCCCATGGAGCCCAATCACTGGTGAATTAATTCAGTGAACCTTTAATCATTTACAATTTTCATATACGACATAATCTCTCCATTGATCAATCTCCCAGTCGAGACTTAAGGGTATGGTCTTTCATCGGATTCCCTTATCTTTTGTCTTGACCTTATGTTCTCTGATCTCGAAATAAATTCTCTTTGACTTAATCTTTATGAGCTACTTACATAAAGTCGTCAGATACCTTGGCCAAGGATTTTACCAGAATTAATTTCTCACAGAGATTCATAGGAGAATTTCCCAAACTATCAAGTCGGGTCAATGGATCCTTTGTTGATGATATGAATCTGCATACGAGTTCCTCTATACCCAACATGAGTCCACAGAGACTTTCTAGCGATCCCCAGTCAGTCGGAACTCATATCAAAGTATAGACGTTCTCACACCAGATAAACCCTATCATCTCAAGTTGTTAGGGATCGTTCCTCGTATACTATTGCAAATTGGAATAACTTCAACCCCGATATGCGACTACCGCTTCCATGGTGAGTTATTTCCTAATTGGGGTATTCAGTGCGCTTGCCATCCCAGCAAGCCACCCACTTATGTGTATCGACTATCCCAGTCAAGCTCGTGGACCCCAGCGTCCTCCAGTTCATCGGAGTATACACAACAGTGAGAGTCTAACCGAATCCAACGATGTCCTATCTCGATTGGATTCTACGACTCTTGAATATGTTCTAGATCACGGCCTTGGAGATCAGTCCACGGGTTGTCCCATAGCCCTGTGATCTAAGGACTTCTATCCTTATGCGTAGATAATTATTACATAAGATAAAGATGACCATTTAATAAAGTGCATTTATTAATCGAAATTGAATAGTTCCGCATTTATTACAATAAATACTAGCCATACAGCTGGCTTGCAGGACACTATTTCTATCAACCAGCTCTCAATAATTTCCAAGCAATCATCTCACCCATCATCAGAAATTGAAATTCCCTACTTCCAAAGGTGTGGGGGAAGCAATAGGTAACGCTAAGGATGGTTGGGATTGTTATTCCGTTTCAGTAGACAAGCGGGAAAAGGTGGAAACACCTTACATGAAGGTGCAGAATATGAACGAGATCGAAGCACCGACACGATCAACTGTGGCCAACGACCCATCGAAGAAGGAGGAACGAGAAGAGAAACAAGAGGAAGTAAATAATCGCAAACGAAAGTTCGAACGAATTGAACCATCTGAAGGTCACAAAACGATAGAGCTGGTGCCTGGGGACTCCTATAAAACTACTCGAATTGGAACACAACTCTCGGAGGGGCTCGAAACCCAGCTCATCGAATTTTTGAGGGAAAATATGGACGTATTTGCATGGTCTACAACTGACCTGCAAGGAATAGATCCGAAAATCATCGTCCATAGACTCAATATCGACCCTGCTGCTAGACCAGCCAGACAGAAGAAAAGAAACTTCCGACCAGGAAGAAATCGAATAATTAAGGAAGAAGTCAATAAGCTGCTCGACGCTGACTATATTGCCGAAATTCAATTTACCGAGTGGCTATGCAATGTTGTCCTACTGTCCAAAGGAGGAGGGAAATGGCGAATGTGCAACGACTTCACTGACCTCAATAAGCTCTGTTCGAGAGACCCTTATCCCCTTCCAAGGATAGATTCACTTGTCGATTCAACGGCGGGTTGCACTATTTTGAGTATGATGGATGCCTTCCAAGGGTTCTATCAGATATTTATGGCACTAGAAGACCAGGAGAAAACAGCATTCGTGACCGAGATGGGAGTTTACTTTTTCAATGTAATGCTATTTGGATTAAGGAATGCGGGAGCGACATACCAACGCCTTGTCAACAAAATGTTCGAGACCCTGATAGGCAAATCGATGGAAGTGTATGTCGATGATATGTTAGTCAAAAGCCTCGACGAAATAGATCACCTGGTACACATCAAGCAAGCATTCGACATAATGCGAAAATACGGAATGAAACTGAACCCGGCCAAATGCACCTTTGGCGTCCGATCGGGAAAATTCCTCGGATATCTCGTGAATGAGAGAAGAATAGAGGCCAATCCTGAAAAGATACAACCCATTATCGATCTCAAAGCTCCCAAAAATTTGAACGAGGTGCAGAAGTTGGTCGGAAAAATAACAGCCCTCAGTCGATTCATATCTAGGTCGGCGGACAAGAGCCTGCCTTTCTTCAAGGTAATGAAAAATGCAAAGAAGTTTGAATGGACAGCGGAATGTGATCAAGCTTTCGACCAGCTCAAAGCTTATTTGGTGACATCGCCTCTTTTGGCAAAGCCCCGAGATGGCGAGACGCTCTATCTTTATGTGGCCGCGTCCTCGCAGGCAATCAGCTCAGTGCTAGTAAGAATGGAAACAAAGGAAAATCATCCGATTTATTATGTCAGCAGGGTCTTGCAAGGCCCGAAGAAAAATTATTCGGAGATTGAGAAGTTCGCTCTGACTATAATAACCACTGCTCGGAAACTTCGACCTTATTTCCAATCGCATAAGGTGGAAATTTTGACGAATCAACCTTTGAGACAAACCCTCTCGAAGCCTAATGCATCGGGAAGACTGGTCAAGTGGGCGATCGAATTAGGAGAATATGATATCGACTACGTGCTGAGGACTTCGATCAAAGGACAAATCCTAGCGGACTTCGTCCTTGAAAGCACTATGTCGGAAGAAGAGAATGAAGAAGTATGGATGATGCACGTCAATGGATCATCCACATCGACTGGAGAAGGAGCCAGAATCTACATCCATGGCCCAAACGCAGAGGAGTTAGAATTCGCACTAAAAGTTGGACTTTCTGAAAATGGCTTCGGAAACAGGTATAAAAAACTTGATCGTATACACCGATTCACAATTGGTCGAAAGACAATTTAAGGATGTATTTGAAGCCAGATAAGAATCCATGATCAAATACTTAAACCTCGTCAAAACTCAGTCCTCGAAATTCAGAAGCTTCCATTTAGAATACGTTAGACGAACTAAGAACACTAGGGCCGACGCCCTTTCAAAATTCGGGAATATGATCGACGGTATCGTAACGAGGAAAATAACATTTATGGTCTCTACTAAACCGGCTATCGATACCCAGATGGAATCCCTGAATGTCGACGTATGGAACCTCGAAAGCGAGGGCGCGAGTTGGAAAACCCCCCTGATAGAATACTTGACGAAGGGATTTCTACCCATCAACAACAATGAAGCAAGAAGGATAAAATACCGAGCACCACATTATATCGACGCTCCTTGACCGGAGTCATGCAGAAATGTATTACTGATCGCCGTTCGTTGGTTTTGCACAGATAGTTTCCCACAGACTGTTCGCCGATCTTTGGTTTTGCAGATGACTTACTTAAGTTTGAGTTTGGTATTAATCACTCCTTTTGCAATAAACCACTGTAATTTCGACGGTAAGTACCATAAAGCTTATAGGTTTCGAGTTTTATTGTCTTAGATTTATCATGATCTTTAGTTTGTGGAGTGCTTATAGTTTGTCAGGAATTCTTCTTAGTTACTGACTAATTTTACTTTTCTATGATATGTTATTCATATATATATATTGCACTTACTTTTTGTTTTTATGGTTGTTTTAATAACAATTGTACTCTTAATTAATCAATAGTTTTCAATTATACATACACATTCATCTGTCTCTATTTTTTATGTAATTTTTTTTTGTTATTTTACAAAAAGTGCTATATATTCATATAAATTTATGCACGTGAGTACTGCGTGCCACAGCGACTAGTAATAATAATAAAAAAATATTATTGGGGGCCAAGGCCCCCACAACCGTTTCATCCGTATACTACGTGAAACAAGTTTTATTGTCCCATTTCAAGCTGATCACATAAAGTCATATATCTTTTATTTTGTTGCTAAAGCTGCAAAAGTAGAAACCATATACCAATTTAATGTTTTGCAATACATCAAAAGTAGCTAATGTTAGGTGATTTTATAGGTTAATTAAATAAGTTGATTAGAATAGTTGTGTCTGTTCGGTCCGAAGAGATATTCTTTGGATCGAAATATTATGTTTTTTATGAAAATGCATGTTTGCATCTGTAATATAAAACAAAATCTGACCAATTCTGAATAAATTAATAGCTAGCATCCAAATCAAAATTTAAATTCTCTCTTCTTCGATTCTTGTTTTATTTTTCAAAAGTCGAAGTTTTGTTTGTTTCAACTTGCCCAAGGTCGTTTTGTTCTTTCAAACAACAAAGAATCAATAATGTTGTGTGATCTTAAGAGACTATTGAGGAATACTGTTTGCACCATAGACATCCTCGAAAATATTGACTTGAGGAGATCGCATCCCTGGCTCAATCTTACTATTTTCTATATTTTCGTGTTTTCATTGAAGTGTTTTCCGGATTAATTCCAACTATGTTTACATACTTTAATAACATGCACAACTATATGTTGAATTTTTAAATACTTCAAGTGTATAAATTGTTAAAAAATAACAACTAATACATAGAAGTTTTCCTTTGGGAAATTGACTAATCCTGAATTCTTTTGTTGTGTGTGGACAATATCTAAAAGTAGTTAAGTGATCAAATACATAACAATTTTCTTTGGGAAATGGGATTTTCCTGAATTATTTTGTTACGTGCTATATAGGTGTCAAATACATAACAATTTTCCTTTGCGAAATATACTTTTCCAGAATTCTTTTGTTGCGTGTAGATAAATCTAAAGTAATCTAACAATTTTCCTTTGGGAAATGGATTTTTACTGAACTTTTTGTTGGCTTTTGGACAAGTTAAATTCATCTGATATGTGTAATGGACAATTTATCTCCCGATGATATAAAAATCGATAATTTATCTCTTTGTGAAATGAAATAATGAGCAATTTACCTCCTTGCTTGTTGAGATGTTGCACACGCACTCTATAATGCGATTGAAATTTTATTTCATGTAAAAAATTACCAATGTAACTTACACTTGTCAACATATGCGTAAATAAGAAATTAACCACCCTGTGATATTGTATAATGGCAATTTACCCCCTAAAATCAAGAGGGAGACAATGTGCTTCTTTTATAATAATACATTGAGGTATTTTACCCTTTTATTTATCACAAGGAGTTAAAATATCTATTTAAAATAACATATAGAGTTAATTTGCTATTCACTTTTTTTTTTTTAGAAGTGGAGATATTTCTATCCAAAAATTAACTGTCTAACTAAATGTGAAAAATATTGGCAAAATTTAATATCAAATGTGTCATTTAAATAGTATGGTATGTAATGTATAAAGATAGCAAAATTTGATGTCATTCAAAAACAAAACAAAAAAAAATGGCAAAATTTGATATGAATAGTGCGATTTTCTCCTATAAGTTTTGTGGTGGGTCATTAATACTGGACTAAATTTGCAAATTACTCATCATCTCCAATTTCACGCGATGGAAGAAGCTGTTAATGGCAAGAAATTAAGCTCATAAGTTAAACCATGGGAATTGAACTCCTAAAATGTCAAATAAAAGTAAATTTGTCAAAACAATAAATAAAAAAAATTGAAAAGTATAAATTAAAATAATATCAAATCCAGCTGGACTATCGAAACATTAAAATTAACAGTTATTGAACAACCAATAGTTAGGGGTGCATGTGGATGGTTTTTTACCCGGTTTCGGCGGATTTTGCGAGACCAAGCCAAAACTCTTTCAAATGAGTTTACAAAACCAAATTAGTTATATAAATATGAAAATGTAATAAGTAAAATTATAAATTAGTCCGCACGTGTCTTCTTCGAGCAAATTTTGAAATTGGACAAAAATGTAGACCGAAACCGTCAATAAAGATGGAGGTTATTTTGCCAATAACACTTACCATACATCATTTATCATTAATTTTTAACAGCGGTACCAAAAGTGATTCAATTTCTTAAATTATCTATATCTATATCTATACTTCTACTAAAAGTGTGAATAATTTAAGTTTTTTTCTTTTTTTGTGAAGACAAAAATGCCCTTATTCAAGTTGTAAAATATATTAATAAAATATAATTAGACATGAATTTTCCTTAAATTTTATCATCAAAACTTTGGTAGGAAAATATTTTAAGAAAAATTGTAACTTCCTTGCATTCTAACCAAGCACCATGAATATGGAAGAAAAACATAAGTATATTCAAATTAGATAAGAAGTCTTATTATAGTTATTTCTTATATTTACTCCAATAATTAAGAAATTAACTCCTAAATCACTTTTATAATTTCATTATTGTTCTCCTATAACACATAAAAAAAAGACTATTATTTTGAATAGTTGTAAAGAAATATTATTTGTTTTATTTAAAAATTTAGTACAATATGTCACTTCTTAAAAAAATCAAATTCTCTTAACTATAAAATATGTTAAGGTAGAATCGCATCTTACTTATGAATGAACAAAAATGCTTATGACTTAGTGAACTAAGTATCTTATTTGACATGAGAAACATTACCCCAATTTTTCATGAAAATCTTTTCAAGCAAACGTGTGAAATGAGTTAGGAAACGAATGAAAATCAATGGAAATTGGTGAAATCGATCTAATAAATTTTATGTAATTGATGAAAACATGTGAAATCGATCTTCATGAAATTTATGAATACTGGTGAAGGAGGTGAAAAACTGGATGAAATCAATAATAAAAAGTGCCGGTAAAATCGATAAATACATGTGAAATCGATGAAAAATTTCGGGCGACGTTTCTGAAAAAAAGGAAACAAATCAGTGAAATCAATGAATAATGGGTTAAATTATTGAAAAAAGGTTAAAATATGTGAAATAATGTGAAAATCAATGAAAATTCAAGTGAAACTGAAATTGTTAAAAAATACCATGTGAAATCTAAGTTAAACTGATAAAAATATGTAAAATTAGAAAAAAAAAATTCACTAGCAATAACAATATGAACTAAATCAGTAGATTTTTTTTTTTTTTGAATAGGAGAAAACAAAAGAAATCAATGAAAAATAGGAAAAATTATGGACAATGGGTTATAATTGATTAAGAACGAGTAAATCAGTAAAAAAATATAAAACCAGTAAGAATCAATGAAAATTGAATTAAACTAATTAATATAATAAGTGAAATGGCTTAGATTAGTAAAGAAATATCTTTGAAATGATATGATAAGTGAAATAATTTGAGATATACTTAAAAGCAACTGAAGATGTATAATTATTTGAGTTGAAAATTCGGCAAATACATGTGAAATCGATGAAAATTCAAATGAAATTCGCGAAAAAAAATGAATGACATCGGTGAAACGACGAAATTACATAAAAATGATGAAATATGTGAAAACCGGGTAAAATAGGTGAAAAAGGTTAAAGTCGGTGAAAATATATGAAAATTGGTTAAGCTGGTAAGATTAAATGAAATCAATAAAATGAAAAATGTTCAACCAAAAAAAAATGTCAAACCATTACAAAAATGATTTGAACCGAAAAGACTAAAGAAATCGATGAAAATACCTATGATAAATTTAATATATTGAATAACAGTCATCTATATGTGCTATTTTATGACATAATGAAGTTAATTTTACTCTGATTTACAACAAAATACCACATAAATTAAATAGGCATGTACAACATATGTGCACCTTAGACCGGTGAAAAAACTGAACGTAAAATTTTAAATACATTTGAAATCGATAAAAAAAAGGGTAAAATTTGTGAAAATGAATGAAAACGGGTAAAATCAATTAAAATAAAGGCATAGTTGGTGAAATCGATGAAAAGAATGGAATTTCTAACAAAAATGATGAAACCGGTGAAAGCCAATAAAATTGGATAAAGCTGGTTAAAAAAGGATAAAATTGGTCGAAATGTAAGGTTGGTAATAACATATTTAATCAATAAAAAAATTCAGGTGAATAACATGTGAAATTAGTGAAAAAAATTGAAAAATAGATAAAAACGGGTTAAAATGGTAAAACGAGTGAAATCAGTTAAAAAAGAGTTTACCTGGTGAAATCGATGGAAAATTGGTTTAAACTGAAAAAAAATCAAAGAAATCGACCAAAAATGAGAAAATAATGAAAAATATTATAACCGATAAATTGCTGAAAAAATAAATCGGGTAAACAAAATTTAGACAGTGAGAACATAAGGATCAATGAGTGAAATATGTAAAGAAACGAATAAAATTAGTCAAAAAAGCTTGAAATCGGTGAAAACATGTTTAATCAATGAAAAATTTAGGTGAATAGCAAGTGAAATTAGTGAAATAGGTGAAAACGAGCTAAAATTTATCGGACAAAAACAATGTGAAATTGAAAGAAAATTGTTTAAATTGGGAAAAATATCGAAAAAAATGGAAAAACAATGAAAAATGTATAATGGATTAAAAAGACGAAAACTAGATAAAAAAAAATAGTGAAAACATATGACCGATGAAACTTCGGGTGAAATTGGTAAATATTGGTGAAGTTGGTGAAAAAAGTAGTGAAACCAGTAAGAAAAAACGCTCGTGATATCGATAAAATTTATAAAGAAACGGATAAAACACGTGTCATTGGTGAATAACGGATAAACTTGACATGAAAGCTACTATTATGGAATACACTAAATAATGTTTTTATGATCCTATTTTAGAACCAATTTTATTAAATGTAATGACTAAATCAGTCACCATTATATATTTTATTACAACTATTCAAAGCCATCATTTTCTTATAAACTAATAGTAATTAATAAAAATAAATCTTATTAAAATAAAATGATCAGTCATAAATATATGATATTCTATGACATAAAAATGACAAATTTTACACTAATTTATGAAAAAAATCTATGAAATTAAAACTAGACACGTATAATGTATCAATCTCAAATTTTATGGTATAAGTGAAAATCGACATATAATTTAGCATCGGCAGGGATTAGTGAAGGTGGAGAGGAAATTTTGAATGCATTGTTCCGACAATATGTCTCTCCAAATATGTCCTGAACTTCCATCACCCACTCTCCATCTAAGTTCTGCTTGCAAAGTGTATTCGGAGCAAAAAAGACAAAAACACCTTATATTCTTTGTTTAATTCCTAAAAAACCCTTGTGTTATTTTAACTCATAATTTTTTTTTGTGTTTGGTTTTAAATACCACACTCAATCCAAGTATAATTTTAGTTTTGACTTTTGGTGGAATGATAAGATTATCCTTATGTGTTTGTTTTTTTGAATTTATTTATTCTTTTTGAAAAATTAAGTATATACTACATGGGTCAAGTGTGATATTTAAAACCAAATACAGGGGAGATATGGGGATTTAAGATGACACATCTAGAGGCTTGCTTGTATTGTATATTGTATTAGTATCATCTCGAAGTCCTCAAAATATACTTGAAATTCAACTCGAATTGATTGTTAAAATACATTACTCGCGTCAATAATAAAAATTTCTACCTTTCTCAATAATATAATCATTGCAAAATTCACAATTTCTTTAACTTATATATATATATATATATATATATATATATATATATATATATATATATATATATATATATATATATATATTCAATGAATAATGGGATCACCTTAGTACACATATCTCACAAAAATTCAAAAGTCAAAACATCTTTTCTTTCTTTATTCATTCGTAATTTTAGCTTAAACATTATTTATATATACTCAAGGTAATTTATTTCATGGTAACATATAATATGAAGTAATTATCTCATTAAACAAATTATGGAAATACTTCAATGAGGGCCCTCAATCCTAAAGGAGTGATCTTGTAGCTAGAAAATCCAGCATCAAAGAAGAGTTTTGCCCATTCATTTTCAGTTCTCTCTTTTCCAGCTATAATGGTCATCATCTCCATGTCAAAGAAAAGTTGAGTTTCAACCTTTTCATGGTCTAATTTTTTCTTGTCATCCACAATCATTTCAACAATGATAACCTTTCCTCCGTTGTCTTTGATTGGAATTGCTTCTTTGCATTTCTTTAGTATTTTAACGCAATCTTCGTCACTCCAGTCGTGTAATATCCACTGCACGTGTGTTATTTATAATTAAATCTAAATCGACACATGCAATACAATGATTAATATTATGTAAAATGAAATGCAACGCCTTGCCTAATTAGCAAATATTATCTGTATTATTTTATTAGCAAAACTTCTCTTTGGGGGAAAATGTAAGATACACCTCTGTTTTATGCTAAACCTGCAAGAAATTACCTTGTGAAATTTTTACTGCGCCAAACTTCCTTGTGAATTTAAAAACCTTGCAAAAAATACCAAATTTGTGAAAAGAGGTCGTTTTGGATCGACATGACGTGAAGTTGTAGGGACCAATTTGAAGTATTTTAAAATTAATTTCTTGAAATATGTCGATTCAAAACGACGTACTTTTTACAAATTGGGTGTTTTTTGCAGGAATTTTGAAAGCACAAGGAAGTTTGGCGCGATAAAAATTTCACAGAGTAATTTCTTGCAGGTTTAGCATAATACAGTGGAGTATTTTGTATTTACCCCCTCCTCTTTGCTATTTTTTATTAGGAAAAGATTTATTCCCAAGTTGTATATATATATTGCAGGAAACTGAGAATTCTATCCCATCATAAAATGCAAAACAACCTCTATTCACCTATGATATTGAATAAAATTCCCCTCTTAACTTTGAAAATCTACATTAATCCCCCGTTCCCTTAAAAAAATTAACAATAATCTTCCCATTGATTTGCGAAAGAAATTTAAACAGGATTTTTTACTAATAAAAATAACACAGGAGAGTTTTTTCGATCATGTAAATCACATGGAGTATATATTCATGCAATTAACTCTTTAGTGTTAATAAGATCTCACTTCATACCTTCAAGAACACTGCATCAGCTCTAGGAATAGAAACAAACATATCTCCAACTACAAAGCTCAACTTTTCATCCCCTTTTAGGCCATCAATGACATGCTCAAGTTCAAGCACAACACACTTCAAGCCAGGGCATGCCTCAACAATAACCTTAGCTGTTGGATGAAGATGAAGATGAAGGCACTGAAGAAAGTTTGATAAGGGAGGTTTTGATGCATTCCAAAACTTCAAAGATTGGCTAAGTATGGAGTAACTTAGCTGATAGACTTATCAAGGAATTTTGACTAAGTAATGAAGACATCAGAAGAGTCAAAGTTTCAAGGTCCAAGACTTCTGATCTGCTGAAGCAAAGTTATCAGATTAGTGAAGATCAGCCGACTCAAATCAGATTTGTTCAAGTTTGAGATCAGCCGAGTTCACCATCAGACGTGTACTTTCATCAGCAAAGTGAAGAAGATCATGAAGTGTTCCCAACGGTAATAAATGCCCCTTGGTGTAATAAATGCTGAAGTACGAGGATATTTAAGACAAATGATTGAAGAAAAGCTTCGCATCAGCCGAGTGCATTTAATGCTGCATTTAATGCTGCCTGCAGAATAGTACTGTTTACAGTACGGTCAGACTGCTAAAGAGCCGTTCGCGGATTTTAAGGACCAGTACTCGAGGAATTTGAATCCTGTCTCTCTTCAACGGACATTTTTCAATCCTCAAGTATAAATAGCTGCAAGAGACGAAGAAGAAGTAAGCAACACACTTTCTGAGAGAAAATCCCGAAGCAAAATTCTTTAAGTCTCAAGAACAGCTCACTCATCAGCTGAGTCATTTGTTGACGAAAGCAGAGTTGAAGAATCAAGAAAAATACATCTTCTGAGTGATTTTGTAAACAAGAGTGTTGTGCGGAGTTGTGATCCATCTTTGTGAGTGATCAAACTTCAGAGGATAGGTTTTCTGTGTGATCTCCTATTGCGAACTTGTGGTCGTTTCATTTGTTGTTCGACGCAAGCAGAGTATACTGTAAACTTTGTGATTATAGTATAACCCAAGATCTGAGTGACTTGGAAGAGTGGACTAAAGGATATTTAAATCCATATAACCACTATAAAAATTACTTGTGTTTTTACATTGTTTCAAAACTGCATATCTTCTGTTTGCATAAAAACACATTAAGTTAACTGTTTGAAAAGAAGTTAAAAGGAGTTTATAAAACTGGGGAAACATTTTTCAAACTGCTAAGAATACTTGTGAAAAACACTTTGAAAATCCGCTGCAAGTACTCTAAGTATTAAAACTGATTTCTGCAAAATCAGCTAAGTAACTATCAGACGAGTGGTCAACAAGACTGTTCAAAGATTTGTTCGCGAACAGATTTGTAACTTACTAATCTGATCAGCTTAGTCTGTTCAGTTAGAGCAAAGTTTTAAAGTTAAATTTGAAAGAAAATTTTAAAGAGGTTTATTCACCCCCCCCCCTCTAAACCTCTTCTGACCACTTGGGACCAACAAGTGGTATCAGAGCGGGTGGTTCATTAGAATCAGCTGCCTGATCAACGAGCTTGATCCAAGTGTTTTTCAAAGGTTTTCAAAACTTTTCAAAAGAGCATTTTTTTTGAAAAACAAAAAGCTTTTGAAAAATGGATTGTATCAGCCATGTTCCCCACATTGCTGGTATGTCCTTTGAGGACTGGAAAATCAGAATGGAGATTTTCCTTGCTGCCTATAATGACAACATGCATACATGTATCATTAAAGGTCCATTCAAATTCACCAAGACCATCATCGTAGATGAAGCTCAAATAGTGGTGGAAAAAGACTTAACAGAAATGACAGCAGAAGAAATAAAGCTGTTCAACCTGGACAAAGTCGGAAGATTCATCATGACCAAAGCCCTGGATAATGATCGGTTTGACAAAGTCAAGCATTGCAAAACTGCAAAGGAGATGTGGGATAAGGTTCGTGACATGAGTGAAGGAAATGATGCTATTAAAGAGCATCAGCTCAGTGTTGCCTTGGAGAAGCTGGACAACTTCAAGATGAAGTCTGGAGAAACCATTGATCAGATGGATACCAGATTCACCAGAACTCTGAATGAAGTTTTGAAGCTGGGAAAGACTTTCACTGACAAAGAGATTTCTGTCAGAGTACTGAAGGCTCTACCTCCCAAGTTCAACATGAAGGTGACAGCAATGGAAGAATCAAGAGATCTGGGCAAGATTTCTCTAACAGAGCTGTTCTCCGCACTCAAGGCTTATGAGTATAAACTGCCAAGGATGGGAATTGAAGAAACCTCAACTTCAGGACCCACAGCTGCACTGGTTGCTGCTGAAAATCAAAGAAGACCGGCTCAAAGAAATGCTGAAGTGGACTCATCTGATGAAGCCACTCTACTCAACAAAAAGGAGTACACTGCTGGAGATGTAGCATTATTGATGAACAACTTCAAGAAGTTCTATAAGAGAAAGATGAAAAACAAATACAATCATGCTGCTTCTACTTCTAAACCTAACTTTTCTTCTCAGGATAAAGAGGATTATAAATCAAAACTGATGTGTTACAACTGCAGGAAATTGGGACATTTCATCAGAGACTGTCCATATCCAAAAGCAGAAAAGTACACTGAGGAAGAGAAGAAAATGAGAAAAGAAAGAAAGCATCAGAGAGGCAAAGCAATGATGGCAGAAGCAGAAAAGCCAGCTGCTATCTACTCATCTGATTCAGACTCAGACTCGTCTGATGAAGAATCGTCTGATGAAGAAAAACCTGCTCTCCTGTGCCTGATGGCAAAGGAATCTGATGACTCTGAGGATGAGGTAACTCCTCAAGAAAATGAACTGTTTAATTCTCTAGAGCAAATGATGTTGAATAATACTACTATTGCTGGAGAGTTTGTTAAGCTTAAGGAAGAGATGAACTTGCTAAAAGAGCAAAATAGTTCACTGAAACTTTTAGCTGAAAAGCCAAAAGAATCAGCTGAATATAAACAGCTTGAGCAAGAGCATGAATCTCTGAAAGCTGAGTGTGAGGTTTATAAAGGAAAAATCATGGAACTTGAGAAAATCATTGAGTCTCATGATAAGTCGACTGTTGCATACATGCATACATCTAAGAAACAGGAGACACCTTTAGAAAAGGATAAACTAGAGTTGAACCATACTGAAAAATTCATATCAGCTGACAATAGTAAGGTCATTCTGTATGTTCAAACTTCTAAACCTACCTCATCTGAGAAAGTGGTAAAGGAGAAGAAATCTCCTAAGGCTAAAAAGAGCAAAGAGCCTAGTATAGGAAATCAGACTAGTAAGACCAAACAGCAGAGTCCTAAGAAGTCTGCTGATAAAGTTAAAGTCAATCAGACTAGTGGTAAAACTAAGTCAAAATCAAATGAGCAAGCATCTAGTAAACCAAAGAAGCATAAGAACAAGAAAAATCAAAATGCTTGGTATGGAAATGAGTCATATTATGTGCAACCTGCTGCATATCATCCTATGTATCATGCACCTCAGTTTCCTAGTTACTATGCACCTTACCCTGCTCATCCAATGCATGCATATCCTGCATATCATGCACCTTACCCTGCTTATGAACATTATTCATATCATACTGATCATCAACATGACTTATCTGATAACTATGATAAAAATGAAACTGTTCATGCTCCTAAAACTCAGAAACCTAAGAAGCCTAAGACTTCAACATCTTGGGTTGTCAAGGGTGGAACTAATCCTTCAGGACCCTCTCAATAAGGGTACCTAAAACAATTTTATTTTTGTTTTGTAGGTTAGGATTAGGAGTAGGAGTAAAGTAGAGAAGATTTGGTACTTGGACAGTGGATGTTCAAGGCACATGTGTGGAAACATACATGAGTTGACTGATGCAGTTGCTGTGGATGGTCCAAAAGTCACTTTTGGAGACAGCAAAGAAGGCAAGATTAAAGCTAAAGGAAGATTAATCAAGGGAAACATAGAGATATCTGACGTCTCCTATGTTAAAGGCCTAAAATATAATCTGCTGAGCATAAGTCAATTTTGTGACAAAGGATATTCAGTCATCTTCTCAACAGATAAGTGCTACGTTGAACAGATTGGTACAAAGAAGGTAATTTTATCTGGAAGACGACAAGGAAATATCTACATAGTTGACTGAAATTCTGTTGACAAGAATTCAAGTGTTTGTTTGGTGGCATCTGCACCAAGTGAAGTCAGTTGGCTATGGCACAAGAGGATGAATCACTTAAACTTCAAGACCATAAACAGATTAATCAAGAATGATTTGGTAGAAGGGATTCCAAAAGCAGTCATGAGCAAAGACAAGCTCTGTGATGCATGTCAGAAGGGTAAACAAATCAAGTCATCATTCAAAGAAAAGAAGCACCAATCTTCTGGACGAATATTGGAGCTGTTGCATATGGACTTATTTGGACCCATTGATCCAGTCAGCAATGGTGGAAAGAAATACTGCCTAGCTGTTGTGGATGACTATTCAAGATATACTTGGGTGATTTTCATGAAGAAGAAAAGTGAAACCAAGGAACATCTTACCAATCTGATGGAACTGATCCAGAATGAGAAGAGTATCAAAATATTGAAGATCAGATCAGATAGAGGAACAGAGTTCACAAACTCTACTGTTGAAGAATATTGTAGCACTAAAGGAATACATCATGAGTATTCTGCTGCAAGAACCCCTCAACAGAATGGTGTTGCTGAAAGGAGAAACAGAACACTAAAAGAAGCTGTCAGAACCATGATAGCTGAAGCTAAGCTGCCACAAAGATTTTGGGCAGAAGCAACAAACACAGCATGCTTTACCCAGAACAGATGTATGATCAACAAAAATCAGAACAAGACTCCATATGAAGTTTGGAACAATAGAAAGCCAAACATTCATTACTTTAAGATTTTTGGTTGTAAATGTTTTGTATTGAATAATGGGAAAAATCACCTTACTGCATTTGCAGAAAAGGCTGATGAAGCTGTCTTTGTAGGATACTCTACTGTTAGTAAGGCTTATAGAGTTTTTAACAAAAGAACATTACTAATAGAAGAATCTATTCATGTAGTATTTGATGAGCCAAGTCAATCTTCTGAAAAGAATCAAAGTGTAAATCAAGATCTGTCTGCTGATTTACAGAAGTTAGACGTTGGAAGAAATGAAGAATATGTTCCCATCATACTACCTAATCTAAGCTCAGCTGCTAACTCAAGTGATGTTCATAATCACAGTGCTGATTGTCTAACAGACGAGTTGCAAACAGCTGACAGACCAGAGACTGTTCAGCAGACCACAAATGTTCAACAGACTACTACTGGAACTCCAACAGTAGTGTTACAAGATCATAACAGAGGACAACATCCTGATTTGCAACCTGATCTCAGATGGCTCAAGAATCACCCTCCTGAATTAGTTATTGGTGATCCTTTAGATAGAGTGAAAACAAGAAGAGCTGCTGCACAAGATGCTATGTTTGTCACATTTCTATCTCAAATAGAGCCTAAACAAATTGAAGAAGCTCTAAATGACTCCTTCTGGATAGAAGCTATGCAAGAAGAGTTGAATCAATTTGAAAGGAATGAAGTCTGGTACTTAGTTCCTAGACCAAGTCATCAAAGAGTAATTGGCACTAAGTGGGTATTCAGAAATAAAATGAATGAAGATGGTGTTGTCACCAGAAACAAAGCAAGACTAGTGGCCAAGGGTTATTGTCAAGAAGAAGGAATTGATTTTGATGAAACTTTTGCACCAGTAGCAAGACTTGAAGCAATCAGACTGTTTCTTGCTTATGCTGCTTACAAGAACTTCACTGTCTATCAGATGGATGTGAAGTCTGCTTTTCTCAATGGAGAATTGCAAGAAGAAGTGTATGTTGAACAACCTCCAGGATTTGAAGTCTATCAAGAAGAGGACAAAGTTTATCGTCTGAAGAAGGCCCTCTATGGACTGAAACAGGCTCCAAGAGCATGGTATGATACCCTATCTGATTTTCTTTTAATTAAAGGATTTCGTAAAGGTAAGGTAGATAAAACCTTGTTTACAATTGAATGGGAAAATCATATATTACTTGTGCAAATATATGTGGACGATATTATTTTTGGTTCAACTAACCAACAGATGTGTGATAAGTTCTCCAAGCTGATGCAGAATAAGTTTGAAATGAGCATGATGGGTGAACTTAACTACTTTCTTGGATTGCAAGTTAGACAGTTGCCTGATGGAATATTCATCAGCCAAGCAAAGTACACAAGAGATCTGTTCAAGAAATTTGGTATGGAAACTAGCTCAACAGCTACCATTCCTATGTCTACAAGTCTTCGTTTGGATAAAGATGAAGATGGCAAATCAGTGGACATAACCAAATATAGAGGCATTATTGGTTCATTGTTGTATCTAACAGCAAGCAGACCTGATATAATGTACTCAGTTGGAGTCTGTGCAAGATTCCAATCAAACCCCAAAGAATCTCATCTCTTAGCTGCCAAGAGGATATTGAAGTATGTTAAAGGCACTCAAGAATTGGGATTGTGGTATCCTAGAGAATCTGGATTTGAACTCATTGGTTATTCAGATTCAGACCTTGCTGGCTGCAAGATTGATAGAAAGAGCACAACAGGTGCCTGTCAGTTCTTAGGCAGTCGTCTGATCTCATGGATGAGTAAGAAGCAAACCTCAGTTTCTATATCTACTGCTGAAGCTGAATATATAGCTGCTGGAGCTTGCTGTGCACAGATACTTTGGTTGAAGCATCAACTAGAAGACTACAACATCAAGATCAGTGGAATACCAATCTACTGTGATAATACAAGTGCTATCTCACTTACTCAGAATACTACAAGTCATTCAAGGACTAAGCATATTGAGATCAAACATCATTTCATTAGAGATCATGTGGAAAAAGGCAATGTTTTGATTGAGTATGTTCATACTGATAATCAGATTGCTGATATCTTCACCAAACCTCTAAGTGAAGCAAGGTTCTCAACTCTAAGAGCTGAGTTAGGACTACTTAATTTGGATGTATAAGCTGAGGGGGAACTCATCAGAAAACTGGAGTTCAACAGCTTAGTCATCAGTCATTATCTTCAAGGATTAACTTTCAACAGACTAGTTAACTTATGAATTCTTAAACTCAGGGGGAACGTGTAAGACTAGCGGTACTTCTGAATTGAAGATGAAATTTGTTAATGACAGTTAGTTGAAGTTATGTTTTCATCAGAAGACTCAACTATCGAAGATTGAAGTTATTTTATCTAGCTGGATTGACAAACAGCTGAGGAAGGTTATCAGCTATTGGCATTCTCTGATAACAGCATTGTCATCAGGACAGTAGTCCATCAGATAAGTGTTTATTATACTCATCTGATTACTTAAATAAAAGCGATCTATTTTAAAACGTTTTATCCAAAACACGCTTTTACAAGTAAACTGTCGGGCGGTACATATTCCCGCTCTTCGTTAAAATATCTTTTGAATTTGAAAGGTCGTAACTGACGCCGCACGATCAGCACTGACAGAAAAACGGATCTAACGGTTGGCGGATATCACGGAAACCGAAAAACCCCAACTCTATAAATCCCCATCTGATCAGTCGAGTAGCTCTTTACGAACCCTAAACATTCAAGAGCACTTGTGAAAATTTTGAGCAATTTTCTGCAAAAATCCTTTCGTTTTTTCTTCTAATTTCTACAGATCTGAAATGGCTGCTGAAGGCATGTATCTTGTGTATGATTCCTACTATCAATCTGGTACGGATCTGATGAAAGAACTACTTGAAAAGTTCAAATCTGCTTCGCTAGTAAACTTCATGGAATATCACGAAGGAATTATCTGGACTGCCCAAGTGATGGAGTACTACAATAATGCAAAGGCTGACTACAACAAACTGGAGATTAAAGCTACAGTGGAAGGTAAAGACATTACTATTACTCCTGCTGTTCTTCACGAGACGTTTGGGCTTCCTAACAGAGGACGACATGACGTCATCGTTCTGACGGAAGAAAAGCACCAACAGTTCTGGGCGATCTGCGCCAAAGAGGGTGAGACGTTAACTGGAAATATTAGGAAGAAGCAACTGAAGGATGAATATCAGCGGATGGCTGATATGGTATGCAAGCTGATCGAAAACTGCACATTTTCACTGGATGCTGTTACCATGAAGAGGTTCAGCATCATGGCTGCCATTTACTATGGATTGGAGGTCAACTGGTCCATTATAGTTTGGTACATATTGGCTGACTTTCTTGACAATAAGAAAGGAAAAGGCCCTTCCACCAACCATCAAATCACACTCAGTTATCTGCTGTCAAAACTGGGCTGTGATATGAAGAATGGAAAAGAAATTCACAAATCAAAGGCATTGTCCAAGTACTTGCCTGTTCAAAAGAGGAAGGCTGGTGAGCTAGAAAAAGCTGATGTTGAGGAACCAAAAGAAGTTCCTGCCAAAAGACCAAAGAGGTTAGTCAAAACAGCAGACCTGGCTGTTGAGACTAAAAGGAAGAGGGCTGCTGATGAGCCCAAGAAGAAAGAAACAAAGCAGTTGGAGAGAGTGACTTCTGCTGAAGCCACTAAAATTGTTGAGAACATAATAGCTGATGTAAGGACTGGATCTCCTGCATCACCATCAAGAACTCCATCAGCTGAGAGGCCTGCTGAGGATATTTCTCAAAGGACAAGAAGTCAACAGAGAAGTACAGCTGCTATCACTTATCGTGAAGGTAGAACAAAGAGGTCTGCTAGAAAGCAGATGACATTCATTGAAAAACCTACTGATCTGGAAAATGTAGCTAGGGAGGATCCTGAAGCTACTCAAAGGCCTATTGAAACAGTTGAGACTGTTGAGACTGACAAAGCTGATAAGCAACAGCCAAGTCAGGAAGCACCAACAGCTGAGGTTGCTCCACCTCAAGAAGATCCAGATGTTCAAATCATCCATCCTATAGCTGCTGCTCCTATATCATCTGCTGGACCAGCTCCTATTGATAAAGGTAAAAGAAAGATAGTGCTAAGGAGAAAGAAAGTCTCCAAAGCTGATAAGAAAGCAAGGGAAGAAGCTGAACAGAGGAAGCAGGATGAGCTTGAAGAGAAGAAGGCTCTTGAGTTAAGCAAAGCTCAAGTAGAAAAGGATGAGGCCAGGAGAAGAATGTCTGAAGCAGAGAGAAAAGCTGCTGAGGATGCTGAACTGGCTATGGTAATTGAACAAAGCAAGGTTGATGCCTATGGACCTGTCCATGGAGGTGGCATCAAGATTGGTGAAGGGAAGGATGAAGAAGACAAGAAGAAGGTACTACTGCCTGCTCCCAAAACCAAGTCCAAAGACAAGTTTGAAGTCAGGAAAGCATTTGAGATAGTCTATGCTGATAAGGAGCTTTTCAAGAAGTTTGAGAAGTCTCTAGCATACTATGATCAGAAGCTAATGCTGATGACTATGTTCAACCAAGAGAAGCCTAGATATATCAGTTGGAGAGACAACAGGTTGAACAGATCAATCACTGAACTTCAAAGCATGAAAGAGTTAGCTGATGAGGAACGTTGGGTTCTAAGTTGGCTGAAGACAAACTCTATTCAAAAGGCTCTTGACCCCAGTCATGTAAGAGACATAATGCATAATTATGCAAAAGGCTTTGCACTGGAGGAAGCCAAGAAAATCAAGAGCACCTTGCCTGAGAAGAAGAAGAAGTCTGAAGATGCTGAGGAAAGAGCAATTAAGTTTGCTGTTATGACTGCCCTGAAGAGATGGGCTAAGAAGTCAAAGTATCAGCAAGGCTGTTCAAGTGATTTGCCACTACTGCCAAGTATCCAGCAAATCATTTTTGGCAAGGAAGTACAACCTTATTATGAAGTCCCTAAGGGTAACAACGCTTTTGTCAACCCTTGGATCATTGTAAGGCAGATTAGACAGACTACTTGCTTTAATGAAGATGGAACCATTACTAATCTGTTCTACGATGATGTCACTGATGAGCACAAGTCTGCTGACAAGCACAAGTCTGCTGACAAGCCTTTGGCTATTGAAGGGCCATCTAAGACTTCTGAAGATCATCAGATGACGGATTTGCAAGATGTCCCTGTTCATCAGGAGACTAAAGAGGAAGAAGCTGATACCTCTACTTCATCAGGTGATAAACACTCATCACTGATGGAAGCCTTCCAATTACTTATTGAAAATCAAGTGAAAGAGATGGAAGAGAGGAACAGTCTGCAGTTGCAGAAGATGAAGAAAGAATTAATTGAATCAACTATTAAACAGACGGAAAGAGCACATCTTCTAACTGCCAGTACCATCAAATTGGCTATTGATGATCTACCTATTCCTCAAGATAATACATTGCAGTTGGTAAACAGCTTGAAAGAATTGAATCAAAACGTTGAAGATGTGAAGGGTGATGTAAATCATCTTCACACTGCCTTGAAATCAGCTGAGCACAAGATTGCTGACTTAACTGCAACTTTTATCAAGGTCAGTGAAGAGGAGAAGAACATCAATTTGGGGATGTTGCAAGAAGTAGCAAAAGCCTCACAGGAAGTTCAAAATGAAATTGCAACTATCAACCTCAACATTGACTACTTCAATGATAAGACTGACATCATCAGCACTGACATTCATCATCTGACAGCTAGTCATGACGTTGTTAATCAGAATCTGAAGGCTTTATGTGCTGGAGTAAAGATTCCAACAGTTGCCCTCAACCCTGCTGTTGAACCTTCTAATGTCATCAGAGTTGATGATGACAAAAAGGGGGAAGATAAAAGGGAAGAACCAGCTAAGGAAACTGCTGCTGAAGAACCAGCAAAGGAATCTGCTGCTGAAGATTCAACTAAGGAAGAAACTGCTGCTGCAACCATTCAAGCCAAGGAAACTGAAGACACTACTGACAAAGCTGAAGTGCTTGGAAAGGTAGAAGAAGAAGAAAAGATTGAAAAAGAAGATACCAAGTACAAAAACACTGAATCTGCCAGGAAAGCCATGGAAGCTTTGAAAGCTCTACAAGAACAAGAACTTAAGGAGAAGATGGAAGCTGCCAAAGCAATTCTGGAAGAAGAAGTTGATGATGAAGAAGATGATGAAGAATCATCTTATGAATATGAAGAAGTGCTTGAATCTGATGAAGAAGCTGATAGTTAGAAATTGAAAAATCAATTGTAATCAGTTTACTTTTTCAGAAATCTCATCTGATGAATTTGTACATGTAATTCACTTTCCATATCTATAAAATGTTCAAGTTCAATCCAATAAACTTTTTCTATCTCAGAAAATTTTGAGGATTACAATCTTTAGTTTAGGTATTCAACAGGTACTAAGCTGAAGTTTTGTCATCATCAAAAAGGGGGAAATTGTTGGATGAAGATGAAGATGAAGGCACTGAAGAAAGTTTGATAAGGGAGGTTTTGATGCATTCCAAAACTTCAAAGATTGGCTAAGTATGGAGTAACTTAGCTGATAGACTTATCAAGGAATTTTGACTAAGTAATGAAGACATCAGAAGAGTCAAAGTTTCAAGGTCCAAGACTTCTGATCTGCTGAAGCAAAGTTATCAGATTAGTGAAGATCAGCCGACTCAAATCAGATTTGTTCAAGTTTGAGATCAGCCGAGTTCACCATCAGACGTGTACTTTCATCAGCAAAGTGAAGAAGATCATGAAGTGTTCCCAACGGTAATAAATGCCCCTTGGTGTAATAAATGCTGAAGTACGAGGATATTTAAGACAAATGATTGAAGAAAAGCTTCGCATCAGCCGAGTGCATTTAATGCTGCATTTAATGCTGCCTGCAGAATAGTACTGTTTACAGTACGGTCAGACTGCTAAAGAGCCGTTCGCGGATTTTAAGGACCAGTACTCGAGGAATTTGAATCCTGTCTCTCTTCAACGGACATTTTTCAATCCTCAAGTATAAATAGCTGCAAGAGACGAAGAAGAAGTAAGCAACACACTTTCTGAGAGAAAATCCCGAAGCAAAATTCTTTAAGTCTCAAGAACAGCTCACTCATCAGCTGAGTCATTTGTTGACGAAAGCAGAGTTGAAGAATCAAGAAAAATACATCTTCTGAGTGATTTTGTAAACAAGAGTGTTGTGCGGAGTTGTGATCCATCTTTGTGAGTGATCAAACTTCAGAGGATAGGTTTTCTGTGTGATCTCCTATTGCGAACTTGTGGTCGATTCATTTGTTGTTCGACGCAAGCAGAGTATACTGTAAACTTTGTGATTATAGTATAACCCAAGATCTGAGTGACTTGGAAGAGTGGACTAAAGGATATTTAAATCCATATAACCACTATAAAAATTACTTGTGTTTTTACATTGTTTCAAAACTGCATATCTTCTGTTTGCATAAAAACACATTAAGTTAACTGTTTGAAAAGAAGTTAAAAGGAGTTTATAAAACTGGGGAAACATTTTTCAAACTGCTAAGAATACTTGTGAAAAACACTTTGAAAATCCGCTGCAAGTACTCTAAGTATTAAAACTGATTTCTGCAAAATCAGCTAAGTAACTATCAGACGAGTGGTCAACAAGACTGTTCAAAGATTTGTTCGCGAACAGATTTGTAACTTACTAATCTGATCAGCTTAGTCTGTTCAGTTAGAGCAAAGTTTTAAAGTTAAATTTGAAAGAAAATTTTAAAGAGGTTTATTCACCCCCCCCCCCCCCTCTAAACCTCTTCTGACCACTTGGGACCAACATTAGCCATACCTCCCGTGCCGCCTCCAACATCGACCATCGATTTCAATCCATCAAACACTTGTTTATAATCTTTAAAAAGTAAATTAGCCACAAATTGTGCATCACTAGTCATGCCCTCATTAAAGAATTTATTCACCCTTGGCTCGTCGAAAGCTTTCTCCCAAAATATCCTCCCGTGAGCGGTTACAAACGCCATCGGACTATCATCTTGAAACCATTCACCTAAGTGGTGCCATGGATCTACTAAAACGGGGTCGAGCATGGCTAGGGCAAAAGGTGCCATGCTCGATGGCCCGTTTCTTAAGAGGAGACGAGAGGATGGTGTGAGCCAATAGCCCTCTTCGTCGTCGTTATCAGAGATTTTGGCCTTGACGAAGAACTTGGAATGAATTAGGATTCGCATCAAACGATAGATGTGCTCGGATTTTGCTTTGTTGATGGGGAGGGCGTTTATTAATTCGGAAAGTGTCATTGGTTTGTTGTGTTTGTGAATGATATCTAATATGTTTAGTTGAAGTGCACATTTAAGAGACATGGAGTTTACAAAATTGAAGATGTGGTTCCATACATGAGCTTGGGCTTCAAGAAGTTCATCGGAGGATTGTAAGCCATTGAGCAATGCCATTTTTTGGAAAATAAATTTCTTATTATTTTTTATTTGTGGGTTTGTAATAGATTTCATTTACAATATTATATAGAAGCATAGAGGGAAGGAAAATTATTGGGAAAAATTGCAAGATATTCCCTTGTGTTATGTTAAACCTATAAGAAACTAACATGTGAAATTTTTATTGTATCAAATTTTTTCGTGTTTTCAAAAACCCTGCAAAAAGCACCAAATTTGTAAAAAAAAGGTCATTTTGGATCGACATATTTACAGAAATCATTTTTAAAATACTTCAAGTTGGTCCTTACAACTTCACGTAAAACATTTTTAAAATTATTTATTGAAATATGTCGATCCAAAAGGAACTGTGTTTTATACAAATTGAGTGTTTTTTGCAGGGTTTTTGAAATAACGAGGAAGTTTGGCGCAATAAAAATTTCACATGATAATTTTTTACAAATTTAACATAACACGGTAGAGTATACTGCATTAACCCAAAAATTATTGGCCTTCTTGGAGATGTGGTTTCTAGCTAGTATAGTCGCAAGTGGGCACATGATTTCATAACAAAATTATATCCTTCTGCCATTTTTGAAAAAGGAGTTCGTGATATGGTTTCTAAGAGGAAGATAAGTTAAAATAAATTACTTATACTGTTCAACCAGGCAAAGGTGCATGAATTTGGTTCACCAAACTAGAACATAGAGCATATATTGATTGTCGGACAACTTTTGAAATTCGATTAAAGTTGGGTATGAACATATAAGTTGTAAGACATATAACTATAATTAATAGCCGCCTAGATTAGGCATGGAAGTTTGACACAAATTTGAAGCGCGATTAGAGAATTGCATTTTTAATATTGAATTTTAGGTCAATTTTTATTTTTGATACACATCTTTATATGTCCAATACATTTGTTGTAAATTATAATATTTTTAGGCCGCTGGTGGTTTGGGATCAGAGAACCTAGGCCGCCGACGGCCTAGGAATTTGAGGGGAAGGGGTACGGTGGGGTGGGGTGGGGAAGGGGTGGGTTTTATATTTTTTTAAATTACTAGAAAAGTACATGTACATTGTACGTGTCTAGTTTTAATTATATGGATATTTTTCGTAATTCAGAATAAAATTAGCCATTATATGTCATTTTAAATTACTAGAAGTTTCATCGATTCAATACTTTATTTTTTTAGAAATTTTTTCATTTTTTTTTTATCGACTTTAACATTTTTCAGTTTTTCGTTGATCCTTTTTTCAATTTAAACCATTTTCTTCCAATTTCACCTTGTTTTTGTAGGTTGAAGTTTAACTCGTTTTCATTTATTTCACTGATTTCACATGTTTGTCACCTAAACTTTTCATTGATTAAATATGTTTTCGCCGACTTCAAGCTTTTTTGACTGATTGTATCTGTTTTTTTACAAATTTTACCCAAACTTTCATCGATTCATATGTTCTCAATGTTTCAATTTTTTTTATCGGTTTTTTTAGCTATTTATCCCTTTTTTTATTGTTTATAATATTTTTCAATGTTTCTCAATCTTGGTCAATTTATTTTATTCTTTTTCAGTTTAAGCCATTTTTCTACCAGTTCACCAGTTAAACTTTTTTTTAATCGATTTCACTCGTTTTTACCATTTTAACCCGTTTTTACCTATTTTTCATATATTTGATCATTTTTTAATTTTATAGTATCACCGATGTCATAAATTTTTTTCGCGAATTTACTTGAATTTTTTCATCGATTTCACATGTATTTACTAAATTTTCAACTCAAATAATTATACATTTTTGAGTATATCTCAAATTACCATAACATTTGAAAGATATTTCATTACCGATCTAAGTCATTTCACTTATTATATAAATTAGTTGGACGAAATACAATCCCCCCCCCCCCTTAAAGTATGGGGGTGGTATCAGTTACCCCCTAAAGTATCATTTGTAACACTTACCCTCTTCTGTTATATTTTTGGAGTTTTTATTCCACAAATAACCCCATCCCTTTTATTAAAAATAAATATTTTTATTAATTTATTAGCAAAAGGTTGTCTCTTTGTTAATTATGAATCCATTCATCCACCAAACAACATTATGTTTTAATCTCTTCATTTTTTCTGTTACCTTCGGTTTTTCAATCTCTATTTCTTTTCTTAATTTTCATCACATTTTTTTCTTTCTTTATGTTGAATTTTTTTCAATATTTTTCTATTTCAGTTTTTTCTATCTCAAATTTTTTTTCTTTATAATTTTTATTTAGTGGTAGTAATCTCATTTATTTTGGTACGAATTTTTTGAGTAAAATCTTGAAGAACAATTACTCAAAATTTTGAATTATAATCTGTAACAAAAACAAAGGAGATAATTATCACCAAATAAAATTTGAGCCAAATTGTAAAGAAAAAATCGAGATATAAATGAAGAAAAAATTTGAAAACAAAAAATAAATAAAACAAATTGAAATGGGAATATAAAAAATTAGAAAATGAAGATAAAATTGAGACAAGAAAAATGAAGGAACTAAATACATGAAGAAATTGAAACATAATATTGTTTGGTGGATGGAAGGATTCATAATTAATAAAGAGAAAACTTTTGATAAATTAATAAAAATATTTATTTTGATAAAAGGGGTGGGGGTATTTTTGGAATAAAAACTCTACTATAACCGCGGGGGGGGGGGGGGGGGGGTAATTCAGGGATAATTGATAATACCCTCATACTTCAAGGGAGTAAAATGTATTTCACCCTTATTAGTTTAATTCAATTTTCATTGAATTTATATTTTTTTACTTATTTACTCGTTCTTGATCAATTATAACCTATTGTTCATAATTTTTCCTTTTTTTCAGCTATTTCTTTTGTTTTCCCCTATTCAAACAATTTTTTTTTTTCTAGTTAAACTTTTTTTTCTTTTTCTTAATTTACTTATTTTTATCAGTTTAACTTATATTTCAGTGATTTCACAAGTTTTTTTTAATCAATTTCACCTGAATTTTCATTGATTTCACATTATTTCACAGACTTTAATCTTTTTTCAATGATTTAACAAATTCTTCATATATTTCACCCATTTTTCACTAATTTCACCAATTTGTTTCCCATGTTTTCACAAATGTCACCCGAATTTTCATCACATTTATCGATTTTACTGGCATTTTTTATTACCAGTTTCACCCATATTTTCACATACTTCACCAATGTTTATAAATTTCATCCCGATCGATTTCACATATTTTCATCAATTACATAAAATTTATTTGATCGGTTTCACCAATTTTTCATTGATTTTCATCATTTTTTTCACTTCATTCACACATTTTTCTCGAAAAGTTTTCCATGAAAATTTGAGGTATTGTTTTTCATGTTAAATAAAGATTACTTTGTTCACTAAGTCATAATCATTTTTTTTTCATTCATAGGTAAGATGTAATTATACCTTAACAGATTTTATGATCTTTACGAGAATTTGAACATTTTAAGGAGTCACATATTGTACTAAATCTTTAACTGAAACAAATAATATTTTTTACATAACAACATATGGATAATACATTATAATAATTTTAAATATTTATTTAACAACTATTTAAAATAAAGTTCGGGATTGGGATTTCCCGTTCGAGTAGTACATCCCACCTGATTCTCGTCTCGATTTCCCTACGTTGGGTTTTTGGGTTTTCAAAGCCCAAAAATTCTCAATTTTTTCCGTCCCAAATTGCAAAATCCGGATTGAAATGGAATGGGTTCCCGAAATCTGATCCCGAATTCCCACCCCTAAGTCTTACATATTAAGCCTAGCTAGCTTTAGTGCTCAAAAAGAAATTTACAAGCGAATTATTGGTTCGGGTCTCAACTCCAGACCTACTTTTGTTTGATTACTAATTTTTAGGAATTACTTTTTAAAAGCATTAGGGTGTTATCAGACAAGCAATTAGGTATTCTTAAATTAGAAAAAAATTAAAGAACAATAAAGTGTTCTTTCTGGAACATGGAGCGAATATCCTATCACATATTAATGTTACATCAATATATAATAGACACATGTCTCTAAAATGAGACTTAATAATAAGTAATATACAATTGTTTTTTTCTAAATTTTCAAAAATATTAAAAAAAAACTAAAATAATCTATTATTTATAATATATTATATATTTTTTTTTATCTTATCATACTTCAATCGTATAACAATTTTAATTGGACATAAAAATTATATATATTATAATTTCCTACTCTTCGTCTCTTTTTTCAGTAATCTTTTAAAAAAAATCTATGGATTTTCCAAAATTTGTTGGGTTGTATCAACTTGCTAAAATAAAAACAAATGGATTGAATAAGTTGCTAAGGGACATTATTGAGACTATAAGTTATATCAAATTAAGAAGTGATGGTTAATAACTTAGTTTTTTGAATTGGCTTATATAATTTCGAATTAAATGTTTCTTATATTGGTTCAAATGGGTTATATTTATATATATGTGGATTTTAAGATTTGTTACATTTTTCGCTTTGTGTGGTTCATTTTTTGGATTTGTTACATTTTTACTTTCTAAAAATTGTTCTCTGAAAATTGATGAATTGTTCATATTTTTAGGGTGTAAAGTGCTAAATTTATGTTTCGAGAGTGCAAAGTGCCTATTTTATATGTTTCGAGAGTGCAAAGTGCAAAAAATTCAAATTAAAAAAATAACTTTTCCAAATTCATGACATAAAAAATTAGACACAAACCCTGAAATATCAAAATTGCTAAAAGGAATATTAAAATACTTATTCTAAATGACTTCTAACACAAATTAAATCTAATCTATTCTCAAATTCTAAAATGAAAATTTGACTTTCTATGAAAATCATTAACACCCAAATTATTACCAAACATGTCTGGATCAAAATTTCCACAATTTTCGTTGAAAATATCGAAAAATTTTCATTTTTTAAGCGAAACGAAAACAAGATGTAATTTCAAAACTATTTATTTGCATGAAACTCTCTTATTTTTCTTAGTAACTTTTTTTTTTCAATTTTTCCTTATTGTTTTCGAAAAATTTGGTATCAAATGTGTTTTTTGGATTCAAAAGTATTTTTTCCTCCTTAAAACCAAATCGAAACGAAACTCAACCAAACTACTTTTAATAGGGGTGAGATCGGTATGAATTTCGGTGATTTCGAAAATTTTGAGAAGCTTGAAGTGATTGTTACAACCACGAAGAAACGACAAATCCCATCTACGGATATATAAGAGCCCAAAACTGCTAAAGGCATTCCCCAGAAAGAATTCGGTTCAGATGTAAGATACCTATCCAAGAGTTTTCGTAACGATATTATTGATTTCGGAATTTCATTTTCCCGTCCCGAAATCCATCCCGACTTACCAGCTACCCGACATTTCAGGTTCCAAAAAAATATCGGTTTTACGGGACGGATTTGGAAATCCCATTTCTATTGGATTCCTTAATTTTTTTTTAAATTGGACTGCTTATGACCCGAATAAATAAAGGAAAACAGGAAGGTTTTGGTTAGAAAGATTGTATCATTTACTAATGCTTTAATTTGAATCTCCTTTTCTTTCTCTTCTGCTTCCAACAAAAAAAAATAAAAATAAAAAAATAAAAAAATTGCTCTATTTTTTTCTCAGTTTGGAAGGAATGGCGAAGATTTATGATTTCAGAATTTGGGGAAAGTTCCTATACATGAAAGGCCACAACAATATTGTCGCTGTTGGTTCGGGTCGGGTAAAAAAGAATAAGATTAAAAGAACGTACGTCGTGTTCTATGAGCTAGAGCAAGTGCCCTGTCAAAACAAGTTCAATCCAATTCGAGCCTACCGGTTGTCTTCTAATTTGTATATTTGTATAATTTAGTTTAACTAGACAATAAGACCATAATTACAAGAAATTTACAAATTAGCTATTCAAATAAAGATAAATAAAATTAGTAAACTAAATGAAGAACTTGTAATTAAATGTTAGAATATATACGAATAAATAGTTACATATTTTGTTTCGAGTAAATAGCATTAACTCCCTTATTCTAAATTGACAATTTAACTCCATGTGCAAAATAAAATGGCAAAATACATTTATGTATTTTTATAAAATAAGCACATTGTCTTCTTCTAAATAGCTCATCAATTCATATATCACGTGGAGGTAGATTGTTCATTATTTAATTTCACAGGGAGATAAATTATCTATTTTTATATCACAAGAAGGTAAATTACCTATTTTAATTTCACAAAGAGATAAATTATTCATCAAACATATCGAAAGGAATGTTATATATTTTCAAAATTACTTTTAATTTTCAAATTAAATCTGGACCTTTCATTAATAACTGTTATATTGGCCACTATTCAATATTACACCTTTTGAATTTTGACTTTTTTTAAAAAAATACTAACCGTTGCTATATATCAAAGCATTGTGATCTTTAAGGAAAAGGTATATGCATTATATATATAGACACATGGTCTGACAGTTTTATAGATAGAAATTTTTTATCTTATGCCATTTTCTCTTACGCAAAATACTGGAAGTATTGTTCTGTTTTGATTTTTCTTTCATACTTATATTATAAATTTGGCTTTATTTCCAGTAGAAATTTAATCAACATTTTTGGTTCTTTGTACTTGAATATTTGAGTTTATTTTCGAAAGTGTAATTCGCAAACAAAGAGTTTATTACTGGGCTCCATTGTATTCTAGGACAAATTCGCTGTAGAACTCGTTTACACATTGTGAGGGCGAATATTGTTTTGAGGAGAGCGTAGAATCTGCGCGACTTGGAGGAAATCGATTTTTGACATCGCTGAATTTCGACATCATATTTGCTGCTTTTCAAATCCAGCCCATATTTGGTGTAAATTTTTCCAACAATTTCAAAACAATACCATGGCATCTCAAAGCTTGCAACAACTCACTACCGATTTCGTCAAATTGGAGAGGTTTGATGGTGAAAATTTTAGGCGATGGCAAAAGAAGATTCATTTTCTTTTATTGTCACTTTCGGTAGAGTACGTGTTGACAACACCAAAGCCGCAAGAACTTGAAAACGAAACATTGGCTGAATCTCGAAGAAGAACAAAGTGGGGAAAAGACGACGAAATTTGTAAGGGTCATATCTTTAATGCATTGACGGATAGTTTGTTTGACCTTTATCAAGATGTTGAAACGGCAAAGGAACTTTGGGATACTCTCAATGCACGGTATTTGGTTGAAGATTCTACAAGTAAGAAATTTTTAGCATCTCAATTTATTTATTACAAGATGATCGATGAAAAATCCGTAAGTGAGCAATTTAATGAATTACAATCGATGATAGGTCATATGAAACAATTAAATATGTATATGGATGAGTGCCTTGTTGTGTCGTGCATAATAGATAAGCTTCCTCCTTCATGGAAAATAGTTAAAAAATGTCTAAAACATAAAAAGGAAGATGTTAGTGTTAAAGACTTGGGTTCTATCTTTCGCATTGAAGAGCAATCTAGAATGCAAGAAAGTGAAGAACCTCAAGTAAAAGAGTCTTCTAAAGTGCATATGGTGGAGGAAACTAAAGAGTTCACACAACATCTAAACTCCGGGCAAAACGATGAAAATCGTAAGAGAAAGGAACCATACACTAATAACCAAAATACTGAAAATAAGAAGAAAAAATGATGTTGTTGGCATTGTGGAAAACTTGGTCATCTCAAGAAAGATTGTAGAGAATTTAAGAATAAAATTGGTCAACAAAGTAATAAAGAAAAATATATCGCTGTAGTCTCTGAACTTAATATGGTACAAGATGATGGTTCTTGGTGGATTGACTCCGGGGCGACAAGGCACGTATGCAAGGATATAAATTGCTTTACTACTTATGAACCTGTTCATGAAGGCAATGTCTTGTATATGGGCAATTTGTCGACGGCTATTGTAAAGGGCAAAGGAACAGTGGATTTGGAATTTACTTAGGGGAAGATTTTATTTTTGAAAGATGTGTATCATGTCCCTGAACTCAGAAAGAATTTAGTTTCTGGTAGCCTTTTGGACAAGCATGGTTAGAAGCTTGTGTTCAAATCTGATAAATTTGTTTTGTCCAAGAGTGGAACCTTTGTCGGAAAAGAATATTTGTACGAGGGAATGTTTAAACTTGATATTATTTAAATAGTAATGACTCTATTATTAGTGTAGATTTTATTTTTATCTTTATAGCATGATTGATAGGAAATGTAATTTTCTTTAATTGAAGAATATCCAAGGTATTGTTATATTCATGTAATACATTCATAAAATGAATTGTTAGATAAGTTGAATATATACATGAATGAATCACTTTTCTGATTTCTCTTGTTTGGGACTCTTTTGGCATAATTCATGAAACAAAATTATATATACCTTATGAACTTTGAAAGAAAATTTAAATTATCTAAAAGTTTTAGGTTTGTAGAGCATTTGTTAGATTGCTAGAGCCTATTTGTGTGCTAAAATTACTGAATAAATTTATTTTGTTATGAATACGAATAATTTGATAAAATAGTTGTAATTAAAGTAAGCTTTAAAGTAATATAAATGTTATTTTTTGCTTGTAACTTTGACATGAAACATATGATGTGATTCTTGATATTAAAAGCATTTATGAATAGTGATTGATTAATTATAATTGCATTCTCGTTAATATATCACTTGATTCTAGCATTAAGTGTTGTGAAAAGTAATGGTAGAGTTGTAAATTAAATTGAATCTTGCTAAAGTATTAAGTTGTCTTTTGTATACTACTATTGCTCAATTTGATATTACTTTTATTGATAAATTAAGTAGGTGGAATACTACGTTTAGTCATAACCATTGGAACTTGGTAAACAAAAATAATATATCATTTTAAGAAAACATTGAATCATGAATCATGAATTTCATCTTAAAGGATATTCTTCGGTTTTAGAAGGATTTGTCGATGCCAGTTGGATAACTGAGCTGGAAGATCATACATTCATAAGTGGGTGGATCTTCACTCGTAATGGTGGAGTTAACGGAATTGATAAGATATTTATGATCGAAATTTCGTTATGACCAAAGCCTAAGCCACCTATATTTATTCATTGTGACAGTGAGGCCACACTGTCAAGTGCCTATAGTAAGGTGTATAATGAAAAGTTCGGACATATTGAAATGAAACATAGCTATGAGACTAATGGAGTAATTACGATTGATTTTGTACAGTTAAGTCAAAATGTGATGGATCCTTTGACCAAAGTATTAACAAGATATTTGATTAATCAAACTACTAGAGGGATGAGTTTTAAGCCTATTTCGATAACCACCAATATTAAAACTAAACTCTATTCTTGAAATTCAAGTCTAAGAGTTCAATGAGCAAAGTATAATATATAAAGTGGTTGAAGCACTAGCAATATATCATCCCGAGTGAATAGTGCTTGTAACTGTAATGCTAAAGTTATGGTGAGTTATATGCTCTTAATAGACTTATAAGACATGTGTTTTAAAGTGCTAAAGTTATGGGGCACTTTCGATAAGTCTACCTATATGAGTGTAGAGGGTGGTGCTGCCTTCTATGATTTAAGGGCTTAGCTCTAGAGCGCTCATGAAACAGGATATAGACACAAGGCCAATTCACGTGTCGGCTTGATTAGAATACTAAAAAAAAAAAAAAAAACATTGGAGTTTGTTTGTAGTAATGTTTCCGATTAATCGTATAAGAAATTGGTTCAAAGACAAGTCTACCACATTTCTTGGTTAGCTTTGAAATACTATCACTAGGTAATGGTTCAAGTTGTAAGACACCATTATTGAAACACAAACTTCGGAACCTAAACTTATAATTTTGAAAATGGTGGAGGAATGTTATATATTTTCAAAATTACTTTTAATTTTGAAATTAAATCTGAACCTTTCATTAATAACTGTTATATTGGCCACTATTCAATATTACACCTTTTGAATTTTGATTGAAACCTTTTAAAAAAAATTACTAACCGTTGCTATATATCAAAGCATTGTGATCTTTAAGAAAAAGGTATATGCATGATATATATAGACACATGGTCTCACAGTTTTATAGATTGAAAAAATTTATCTTATGCCTTTTGCTCTTACGCAAAAATACTGGAAGTATTGTTCTGTTTTGATTTTTCTTTCATACTTATATTATAAATTTTGCTTTATTTCCAGTAGAAATTTAATCAACATTTTTGGGTTCTTTGTACTTGAGTATTTGAGTTTGTTTTCGAAAATGTAATTCGCAAACAAACAAACAGTTTATTACTGGGCTCCATTGTATCCTGGGACAAATTCGCTGTAGAACTCGTTTACACATTGTTTTGAGAACAGCGTAGAATCTGCGCGACTTGGAGGAAATCGATTTTTGACATCGCTGAATTTCGACATCATATTTGCTGCTTTTCAAATCCAGCCCATATTTGATGTAAATTTTTCCAACAAGGAGTTAACTTGAAAAAAAATCCATTTTTTTTTCTCATATCTTTTAATTTTAATATTTACATACATTTGAGAGCTTCATATGCGATGAAAATAGAAATGGAAAATTATATTTTTGAGACAAAATTTATCATATTAACTTGGGTCAAATCGGGAAAAGTGCGATAACATGACAACATAATGGTTACTTCGATACTACCCCCCTGTATTAGCTCCTCAACAGGTTACTTCGATACTACCCCCCTGTATTAGCTCCAGCCACTTAAAAAAAAAAAAAAAAAAATTTATGAAACTAGAAGAAAAAATTGATAAATTAATAGATAATATACAAAACCTTCAAAAGGTTTTAGAACAAATAAACAGAACGATTCCGATTTTCCAAGATACATATGAAAAATATAATCACTATTTAAATTCTTTACCCGAAATACAAACAAATACATCATATTCTGAGAATAGTTTATTCGGTTCTCAAAAACCATTAGAAACATACGATGTTTTTCTATCAAAACATCCTTGTACCCAAGGAAAAGGTTTTCCACATTTATTCCATACTTTCCATCCACAATTAAATAATATATCAGATATGCTTGTAGAAATACTTCATAATCAAAATGGAAAATATATTGATTACGAAAAAGGAAAAAACTTAGAAATTGTCCCAAGGGAAGAAAATACTTTGGAGAATCTGAAGAAAACTATAGAAAACCTTGAAATGATAATATATCAGAAAGAACAAATACGAGGATTTACAAGAAAAGGATTTAAAATGCCCAATAAACTAGAATATATATGGCGAAAACAATAGAAGAAACTCTAGAGGAACTTAGACATATGCTAAATTCACTAAGCTTAATGAATAAAGAAACTATTTCAGATATAGACATAGAAGAAGCTTATCCTATACAAGAAAATGAAGATGTCATCTTTGAGTATACACCATCTGAAACAGATGAAGAATATGTAGGAATGGAAGATATTAGAAATCCAAAAACAGAAGACCAACCAGAATCTAGTAATCAAGAAAATAGATATTCTGCACCACATAGAGCTGATGCAGGAAACATACCACCTATAGGATCAAATTTTTATCCTTATAGCCAAAACTATATACCAAGTAGACCAGGAAGTAGAAACCCTTGGAAAAAGATTCCAGCAAAATGGCAACCAATACATGGAAATATGAATCAAGAAAACATCCTTAATTTAGACTGTGTAGACAATGAAAAAGAGATGCTAACCTACTGGACTAATCAAATAGGGCTAATAATACAAACGACAGACGAGTTCTCCAACTCTTCTGTTCTCGATATATTCACATTTGTACTTCATAAAACTACTGGAAATGTTTTACGAATGTTGCAAAATTATACGAACGAAGACGTACAAAATAATTTTAATGCTGATACCCAACTACACATGTTTAAAAATATTGAGAAAGCAATATATGCATATTTTATAGGAGATCTACAAAAAGAAAATACCTTTATGGGATTGCATGAAACAGAAGAAGCAAAACGCCATTTGCATAATATGGATATATGTAATATGTGCTATTTTGAAAACTATTACTGCGAATTTCTTGAACATCTAACTAAAATACCTATACTGGAACAATCCCCGTTTATAGATATATTCTTTGCTAAATTACCTTATCCCATAGGAGTAGAATGTCAGAAAAAATATAAGGAAGAAGTCCCAGAAACACATAGAACAATAGGAGCTGCTAGAACTATAGTTCGAAAATACACAACAGAACAATGTATACAAAAGAAACGATCTATAGCTATGAAACCCCTAACTAAACTTTGTTGTTCAGAAGATTACTTACCACAAAAATATGGTTGTAGGAATGAATACAGGAAGAAACATAAACGGAAAATATGGAAGAAACGAAATAAGCATTGGATAAACAATAATAAACCTTATTTCAAGAAAAATAAACATAGGTTTTTTAGGAAAAAACCTTTTAAGGATATAAAGAAAAATAAATATTGTCCTGAAGGAAAAAAGAAGTGTACTTGTTGGTTATGTAAAGAAGAAGGACACTATGCAAATGAATGCCCAAAAAGACAAAATAAGAAAGAACATCAAGTTAAATTATTACAGTTTGCATATACTAATAAATTAGAACCATTAGAAGACTCTGACTATGAATCAGACATAGACTGGTACGAACTAGTTTCAGAAAATGAAGACGAGGATATAGAATACCCTGATAGTGATGCCTAGTCAGAATTCTACCTTTATAAAGATCCAGGTTAACAAAACCTATATATATGCTTTAATTGATACAGGTGCGAGTTTATGCCTTGCTTCGCCAAAGTTAAACTGTTTTAAATGGGAAAAACTAAAAACACCTATACGGGTTATGATAGCAAACGCATCTCATTACTACATTTGGGAAGTAGTAAGAATGCAAACAATCTTTATACAACAATATGCTTTTACTATCCCAACTATTTATAAACATAAAACAGGTTTACCTTTTATTATAGGAAATAATTTTCTTAAATTATACGCACCATTTGTGCAAAATATTTCTACAATCTCTCTAACTGCGCCTTTTCGAAGCAAATATAAACAGAGAAAGCAACAGATCTCTATCCCTATAGAAAAAGAGTTGAATACAAAGAAATTGATAGAAAGAATTTCAGAACTTGTCTATCAAATTACTTTGTATACATCCAATTTAGAAAAAGAAATTGATGAAATACTTGAATCTACTTCTAGTGAAAATCCTCTAGACATAAAAAATACTAACACTATGTTAGTAGAAATAAAACTAAAGGATCCTTCTCAAGAAGTAAATGTCAAAAACAATATTCCTTATTCTCAGAGGGATATAAATGAGTTCAAAGAAGAATGTTCAAAACTTTTGGAAAAAGGAATTATTACTGAAAGTCATTCACCACATGCAACACCTGCTTTTTATGTTGAAAATCATAACGAAATAAAGCGTGGGCAGAGAAGAATGGTCATAAACTACAAAAAAATGAATGAAGCAACTATTGGTGACGCTTACAAGCTCCCAAGAATTGACTTCATAAAAACAAAATTAAAAGGACAAAAATGGTTTAGCACTCTTGATGCTAAATCTGGTTATTGGCAGATTAGATTACATAAGAATACCAAACCATTGACTGCTTTTACATGTCCACCTCAAAAACATTTTCAATGGAATGTTTTGCCTTTTGGCTTAAAACAAGCTCCAGGAATATATCAAAGATTTATGGACAAAAACCTGGAAGGATTAGAAACTATATGTCTTGCCTACATCGATGATGTCATCATCTTTAGTAATCAGGACAGGGAAGATCATTTGAAAAAACTCAAACTTGTTTTAGTTAGATGCAGAGAAAAAGGTTTAATCCTTTCAAAAAGAAAAGCACAGCTTTGTAAAAATAAAATTGATTTTCTTGGAAATACATTTGATTCAGAAGGAAACATGGTTATTCAACCAAACGTTTTAGAAAAATTAAATAATTTCCCAGATAAATTAGAAGATCGAAAACAAATACAAAGATTTTTAGGATGCCTAAATTATATTTCTGATCAAGGCTATCTTAACAATCTTGCTATACAAAGGAAAACACTTCAGAAAAAACTCTCTACCAAAGTTCAATGGACTTGGACCGAGACAGATACACTAATGGTAAAAACCATTAAGGAACGGTGTCAAAACCTTCCACAACTATACAATCCGCAAGAAAATGATTTCATCATTCTCGAAACGGATGCGTCAAAAGATACGTGGGCTGCCGTTATGCTAGCAATACCAGCTATAGAGTATAGCACTCTCTCATATATGCCCAATGGACAAAAACATACGCTTTCAGCAAAAGCACAAAAATATATACGCCTGTGCAAATATGTTTCAGGCACTTTTACACAATGTCAACTAAATTATACGGTTCATGAAAAAGAAACACTGGCATTATATAATGCTTTGAAAAAATGGAAGATCGAATTACTACCACGAAAATTCGAAGTCAGAACAGATTCAAAATACTTAACATATTTTTGCAAAACAAAAATTGCAGATAGTTCAAACCAAGGAAGACTGATACGCTGGCAATTGGAATTAACAAGATACAACTTTCATATTGTACACCGTGCAGGAAAAGACAACGTACTTGCAGACACCCTTACAAGGGAATGGAAGCCATGATCTCTCTCTTTTGTAAACAAATACAAGAGATTAAAGATGAACAAAAAACGAACAGAACAACTCATTCAAAAGGAGATTCAGAATTTTACAGCAGCAAAGGAGAAACAATTAGCAGACACTGCTAAGGAAGCAGCTACAAAAGTACACGAACTTGAGACAAATCTAAATATGCTTTGTTCCACACTTAAAATCCCACTCCCATCAGAGTTTAGCAGCCAAAACGTGGTGGATCCATTACCCACAAAACTCCCATCACCACCATCTCTTACAAAAAATGATAAACCAATCCAATATCAAACCCCGATGCCAAAAATACTTCCTGAAAAAGAACAAGTAGAAAAACCAAACAAAAAGAAATGGTATACCATGTTTAATGGATCTATGAAGGGAATATACGATGAATGGAGTAAGATAGCTCCATTTATCACAAAAGGAAGTATACACCAATCTTTTCATACCATTGAAGAAGCAAAAGCTGCTCTAGCACAATACGACTTAAGTCACTATAAGCAGGCCTTAATACACACAGAAAAGGCTTCGCCATCAAAGGTCGTCTTGGGAAGAATACCCTCTATAAAGAACCCTCTCGACAATATTCCTACAAAAGAAGAAAAAGATAAGGAATATGAAGAACAGAATACAATAAAGAGAGAAAGATTTGAAGAACTCTTGAATAAACTCGAAAAATATGATCCAGCAAAAGATAAAGAAAAAAGATTTTATCCGGTTTATAGATATGGACCAAAGGCAGTCTTGGTAGAAGGAGTAGACCCGATATTAGCATACCAATTCTTTTTATACGGTTTGGTGGATATCATGTACCTCCAAACTACAACAATGCTTCAGAAATTCCCAGGAAATATACGAAAAAGTATCTCAGAATACTTTTCCAACATTGGGAAGAATGGACTAAGAGAAGTCGTGGTAAAATGCCATCTGACATATCCTACTTTTGAAGACAATATAACCCCAAGCTTCGGGTTAATAAAGTTGGTCACCAGTAATGGAGAATACCCAGCAATAGAAGCAGTGGAAAATATAAACACGACCCAGCAGGAAGAAGCCGTAGCTTGGCAGCTGATACAAATACATAATCTAATACACGAGTTATATCAAAAGAAAACATTCCGAATAAACCTGAAAGGGAAAAATCATCTGATATACGGAATGTCTCAAAAGGCGCTACGAGAAACTCATTGGGAATACATCTATGAACATCATCAGAAAATACTCAAAATAGAAGAATCACAGTTATCAACACTTGCAGAAAAAACAAAAAGAGTCTTACATGAAGAAATGAAAAACTTGGAGGTCCATAGTTGCAAATATTGTAAGAAGAAGGATGTCAGCAGTGACAAAAAAGAATACAAGGATGCCTACGCAACAAGTGACGAAGAAAGTAGTGATTCATCACCAATAATTGAAGACAACACATAAAGATGTAGAACCCACTAAAAACGTCGGCAAAAGGAGAACCATTCCTTTTCCCGGCACTTTTATAATAGTATTGTCCTTTATTTTTCAATCAAAATCTCTGCCTATATAAAGAGATCAGTTGTAATCTTTTAAAGCAAGAGTGAATTAAGTTGTTTTTCTATCTTTCTTAAAATGAAAGTCTTACTCTTCCGGAATGTCGATCGTGCTATTGAGAGTTAGCATACTTCATCTCCATCCTAGAATCTAACTAATTCTGCAGAGTAGCCTTCTGTGACAGGTAATATATTCATATACTTTTATATACTTATAAATTTCTCATACTATTTAGTTAAAATGAATGATTTACATGAATTTCAAAATATAAATGTCAATACAACTTTTCACACTAGATCCCTTCAATACCATTTAGTTGGAATCGTAAAAAACAATCTAATACCAGTTCTAATAGATACAGGAGCTATATGGTCTCATATTCATGAATACTTAGCTACAGAAATTAGAAAAATAAATTCCGAAACATACATAGTGCGAAATGGAAAAGAGACATTTATAGAAAAAACAGGAAAAGTAGAAATAACTCTAGAAAATAACCTCACTATCTGTACAAGGATTCATATAGACAATGAATCTGCACATGAGATAATTTTAGGAATGGATTTTTTAGATTCTTTGGAAAACTTTGTTTTTACTCGAGAATATTTAGAAATAAAATTTCAAAATACAGTTCGAAGAATACCGAGAATAAAATTATCTGAATCTCAATTGAAATCTCAGATATGAATTCATCAGAGATTAGAAATATGGAAAACATTTCAAACGAAATAGAACAGTTAGAATCAAAAGAAGTTTCTGAAGGATACGGTAGTTTTGCTCAAGATATAATTATTAGCTCAAAAATAATTAGTAAAATAAGACAAAAAGAGTTAGACATAAATGATGGACAAGGAATTAAAAAACCATCCTTCTTTTCAAATATGTTTCACAGAAAAAACCTAATATACTTCGGAAAGTTTATTCAAGAAACTCCTATAGAAATAACCGAAGCTCAAGGAAAACTTTCGCTACCCTTAGTAGACGAACACCATATTCTTCAAAAAATACGATCACTGAATAGATCGCCCAATGAATTTGGATATATACATATTTCCACCATACAAGTTTTAATAAAATCAACGTTTGCGGAAGGAATTGAGTCACCAGTAAAATTTTGGATTATAGATGATAGAATAAAGGATACGCAGGATAAAATCCTAGGAGTCATTGAAGGAAACTTAAAAGCAACAAAACTAATGTTCAATGTTTCTATACAATATGGGATACCTTTAATTACTAAAAATCTTAGTCAATCTATATCCTTATTATATAAATTTGCTAGGAAAGATTTAATGGAACACGGAGACTACCCTTTCTCTATGACATACGCCGTAGGATACGCTATTAGTAATAGTCATCACAGTATAGATTATAAAACTGAAGATAAAATAAACATGGATTCTTTATTTAGAGATTTCGCTCAAATAAAATTTGTACCCAAAAAACAGACTATTGACCCTCAAAGGAAAAGTAGTTTTTCACAAAACCATTCTATACTTGAACAAATTGGAACATCTAGAAGAATAGAAAGACCAACAACTTTCATACCAATAAAAAATGACTCTAAAGATGCAGAAGAAGGCATAAAAACTTTAACTAAACAAATAAATAATCTAACTCAATATGTACAAGAAAAACTATAAAAAACATGCCTAAAAGAGTACCTTTTTATAAAAACACATCATACATTAATTACTTACATTCTCAATATATATACTATAAAGATTTATGTGAAACTCTTATTGAAGGAACATACGAAAAAAGTCTTTTTGAACAAACACGAGATTATTATCTCAACCGGATAAACCAAATTAAACTAATACATGCCGCCTAAACACCATGTCTGGATTTGAATTATCCATTGAAGAATACTCATACAATTATAAGCAGTTTGTTTCAAACTATACTTCCGCCCCAGAAAATGATTTGGAAAATACTCTGAAAAATACTCTGGTATCAGAGCGAGGAGACAACCTAGAAATATGCAACTTAATTTGCACTGAAAACTATCAAAATTTTTTAGACTTTGATTTTTCTGATATAGAAATAACAAGTCCTTTTACAAATTTTAGTAAACAATTAGAAAACATATTAGAAATTGGAGAAAACAGTGAACCACCTAAGAAAAAACGAAGATACAAAACCTATAATACTGAAGAAGATACTTTTCTATATTTAGAAATATTAGGAGCTATTAGACTATACTGTAGATATATGCCCAAATCAAAAAATAGGACCAGAATATTAGATACGTTATCACGAGAAATAGATCAATTAAGAAAAAAGTCAAAACGAAGAAATAATGAAGAAATATCCTATTTCATAACACTCAAAATTAACGAATTCAGAGAAATCTTTAATACACTCTATGGAAACAATTAAGACAACTAGTGTAAATAATAATATTAAATAAACCGCTGGATTGATTCCAACGGTGTAGGCACGAAAGAACTCAACATAATATGCAGTTTGGTCGATCCCAAGTGTTAAGATAATCACGTTAACGAGAAGCTTTTTTTTTTTTTTTTTTTTTTTAATTACTCGTCTTTTATCCTATCTCAAACACATTTTAGATATTTTTCATATAAATTTTAACTCAACCTAAAAAAAGGTAACAAACAAAAATTAAAGTTTGGTTACGTCGCTTCAAGCCAAACTGACAATCTAAATTTTCGTATTATTTGTTATGATTCTTATTTTATTATATTATCATAGTTATTAGAAATATTTTCTTTTAGTTATTCTATTTCGATCCGTAGAGTAAATTTTCATATTTATCTAGTTGTTTAGGGTTTGAGTTTTTATAAGCACTCAATGTTATATTTTTATTATTATTGAATAAAAAAGGAGAGAATTTCACTTTTGATACCATAATTCAACCTACTTTAGGGATTTGATACCACAATTTTTTCTCCCGACACATTTGATACCATAACTCAAACAACTTGACACATTTGATACTTCCGTCAAATTGAAAACGGAATTGTCACGTGATTGTCACGTGGCCGTTAAAACTTTGCACATTTGATACCATAACTTATGTTGACTGATAATTTTACCCCATAACATTTCAGGTTACCAAAAAAGCCCCACATCTCTAAATTTGGTGACGATTTTAGTCCACATTGTTGCAAAATTTCCAAATTGACTCGAATAAGACCACGTGCTGACCAATTTAGAACTTTACACATTTGATACCATTACTTATGTTGACTGATAATTTTACCCCATAACATTTCAGGTTACCAAAAAAGCCCCACATCTCCAAATTTAGTGACGATTTTAGTCCACGTTGTTGCCGAATTTCCAAATTGACTCGAATAAGACCATGTGCTGACCAATTTAGAAAATTTTACTTATTTTATTTAAATAACTAATTTAATTTATAAACAGTACTAATAAATTAAATAATACATTAACATAACTATCACCAAAATTAAGAAAACATATTCTTTTTAAAAATAAAATTTGTATAATAGAATTAATCTATTTAATATTTATTAAAATAATTAATTATATAATTAAAAACTATTTAATATTTAATAAAATATTAAATAATAAATAATTATAATTTAATAAAAAAATCCCCACCCCACCCCACCCAACCCAACCCACCCCTCTCCCTACCCCCAGATTCCCAGGCCGCCGCTGGCCTGGGTCTTCTGTCCCAGGCCACCGCCGGCCTGGGACCCAAGATCCCAGGCCGGCAGTGGCCTGGGATCGAAGAACCCAGGCCCGCGGTGGCCTGGGACAGAAGACCCAGGCCGCCGACGGCCTGGGAATCGGGGGGAAGGCTGGGGAGGTGGTGGGTGGGGTGGGGATTTTTTTTTTAAATTAAAATTATTTATTATTTAATATTTTAATAAATATTAAATAGTTTTAAATTATATAATTTATTATTTTAATAAATATTAAATATATTAATTCTATTATATAAATTTAATATTTAAAAAGAATATATTTTCTTAATTTTGGTATGTTAATGTATTATTTAATTTATTAATATTGTTTATAAATTAAATTAGTTATTTAAATAAAATAAGTAAAATTTTCTAAATTGGTCAGCATGTGGTCTTATTCGAGTCAACTGGAAATTTGGCAACAATGTGGACTAAAATCGTCACTAAATTTGGAGATGTGGGGCTTTTTTGGTAACCTGAAATGTTATGGGGTAAAATTATCAGTCAACATAAGTAATGGTATCAAATGTGTAAAGTTCTAAATTGGTCAGCACGTGGTCTTATTCGAGTCAATTTGGAAATTTTGCAACAATGTGGACTAAAATCGTCACTAAATTTGGAGATGTGGGGCTTTTTTGGTAACCTGAAATATTATGGGGTAAAATTATCAGTCAACATAAGTTATGGTATCAAATGTGCAAAGTTTTAACGGCCACGTGACAATCACGTGACAATTCTGTTTCCAATTTGACGGAAGTATCAAATGTGTCGAGTTGATTTAAGTTATGGTATCAAATGTGCCGGAAAAAAAAATTGTGGTATCAAATCCCTAAAGTAGGTTGAGTTATGGTATCAAAAGTGAAATTCTCTCAATAAAAAAGAGTTTATGGCTTTCTATACCTTCAAACTTTAGTAGATTCATGGTCCTTCTTGCGTACATTAGAGTTAAAAACAAATAATAATAGTAGCAGAAGATCGCATCAAATGATTTTCTGGCGGATTGAGATCACACCAATACTTCGCTCTTAAAATGGTGGAGATTGCATAATTACCTTATTTGTCCTATCCATAGATTTACTTGAAAAAATAATAAGTCAATATTAACGGATTTGCATTTTAATTAGTGATAATATCACTGATGAAGGGGATGCCTTTGTAAGGATACAAGAAAAAACTGGCTTTGTTTCTTCTTCTGAGATTATATCAAAGATCAGGATATTCATAAAAATAATTAATTTACGGTATTATAATAAGAAATATTTAATAAAATAAAGTTACAACTACATTTTTGAAAGAATTAAGAGCAAAAATGTATGTTTTCAGCCATTTTCATTCAAGAACTAAACAACGCCTAAAATATTAGATCTTAGTGAAAAACATGAATTGGAGGGTTAAGAAATATTTGCATTTGTGATGGTAAAAAATACACATGATTGTTAGCTGGTGGGTGCACCGTGCATGTGAGGTTAGCGGTGATAGGCAACGGCTTGCGGTGGCCGCCTAGCCGCGGTGCGCCGCGTGCCACCTCGGGTCGGATCTATTAAAAAAAAAAATTTGTTGTTGTTGTTCGATTACCCATGATTTAATTAAGCAGATCTAGTCAATTAAATCACAATCCAAAATAAAAACTAACATGATAAAAAATTTCGAATCAAAATTATTCATTAACTCTAAGTTAACAGATCTACGTTCTAAAACATGCAAAGTTAAAGAACTAGCCACATAAATCAAGCATATGATTTAATTCACGGAATTTGCAAATTCATATATATACTAAGCCTAGAGTTGGCTCTAATACCACTGTTGGGATTCGGTAAGATAAACAGCCCTAGGCACAGGGGAGTTTAAAATTTTATAGGACCTCTTACAGAATCTTGCCATGATACTACCCTAGGTGTATATATATGAATATTAAAACAACAAGAATAACTAGATCCAAATTATACCTGTCTCCTTGCAAATCCAAGTAGCTGGGCAAAGTTGCGTTTTCTCCCTCGGTTGGATCGATCAAAAGTCCTGCTAGTAGCAGTGCCCCACGTGTTGCGCCTCTACGAGTTGATACACCACAATATCACGAAAATTAAAATATCCTAATCGAATAGAACATAGGGTATATTAATATATAGGATTTAAGAACGACTTTGGAACTAAAATCGAAAACGAAAAATTCTTCCTAGAAGAAGAAGGGTTCGGCCGATCCTGTGTGGGAGAGGGAGAGAGAATTTTTCATTTGCTCTGTTTTGGCTCTTAGTGTTGTGTGTGAGAGACAACTGTAAGTAACCTACTTATATATATCTCCCTAACCTAGTCCTCTTAGGATTAGGACTTTAATTCTCCCAGATGGGTCATGGCCCACTTTAATTAGAAGACTAAGTCTTCTAATTAATCTATGACCCACTTTAATTAATCTAACTAGGCTTTATTTAATTTCCCAATTAAATAGCCCAATTAATTAATTAATCTCCCAATTAATTAATTTAGACTCTAAGTCTATTTAATTAATTATTCCCTCAATTAATTAAATCCAACTTAATTAATTAACTCACAAATTAAATTTCAATTTAATTTATGATCTTGATCCAATTCGAATCGGATCCATTTATCTCCAATTGGGTCGACCCAGTCGACCCACCCACTTTAATCGACCCAGAAGATTACTGACCCAGTCGACCCAGTCGACTCGGTTGTTCCCTTTTCCTCGCTTTCACTTCATGTGTATTGTGTATGCCCCCGTAGGTTCACCACATAATTGGCCGTGGGTTATAATTAAATATTATTTAATTATTCGAGCAACATATACTCTAAATCAATCGAACACTCTGTCGATTGATCATTCCAAAATTAGCACCCCTGTCAATTTAGAAATTCTCCCACACTCCACGATCGATGTCTAGCCACAAGCCCATGGAGACCAATCACTGGTGAATTAATTCAGTGAACCTTTTAACTCATTTACAATTTCCATATACGACATAATCTCTCCATTGATCAATCTCCCAGTCGAGACTTAAGGGTATGGTCTTTCATCGGTCTCCCTTTTATTTTGTCTTGACCATATGTATTCTGGTCTCGAAATAAATTCTCTTTGACTTAATCTTTATGAGCTACTTACACAAAGTCGTCAGATACCTTGGGCAAGGATTTTATCAGAATTAATTTCTCACAGAAATCCACAGGAGAATTTCCCAACCTATCAAGTCGGGTCAATGGATCATTTGTTGATGATATGAATCTGCATACGAGTTCCTCCATACCCAACATGAGTTCACAGAGACATTTTGGTGATCTCCAGTCAGTCGGAACTCACATCAAAGCATGAACGTTCTCGCACCAGATAAACCCTATCATCTCAAGTAGTTAGGGATCGTTCCTCGTATACTATTGCGAATTGGAATGACTTCAACCCCGATATGCGACTACCGCTTTCATGGTGAGGATTTCCTAATTGGGGTATTCAGTGCACTTGCCATCCCAGCAAGCCACCCACTTATGTGTATCGACTATCCCATTCACGCTCGTGGACCTCAGCGTTCTCCAGTTCATCGGAGTATACACAACAGTGAGAGTCTAACCGAATCCAACGATGTCTTATCTCGATTGGATTCTACGACTCTTGAATATGTTCTAGATCACGGCCTTGGAGATCAGTCCACGGGTTGTCCCATAGCCCTGTGATCTAAGGACTTCTATCCTTATGCGTAGATAATTTTTACATAAGATAAAGATGACCATTTAATAAAGTGCATTTATTAATCGAAATTGAATAGTTCCTTATTTATTACAATAAATGCTAGCCATACAGCTGGCTTGCAAGACACTATTTCTATCACTTGATTACCTCAAAGTGGAGTATTTTTACCTTTCATTCTTATGGTATCTCTTTGTTCGCTTGATGCTTGAAATACCCAAAGGAATTATGTTATGGACTCTCAAATCAAGTTTCCTTACTGGTTTCAGCAAATTTGTTTCGAAATTGATACCACTGCTCACTCGATTGATTTTTATTTAATCAAGGCCACCATATTTCAAAATCTACAATAATGGGCCTTTTGTACCTCTTCGTTAGTCATGAAACATAGGTTTCTGGATTCGTCTTCCAATTGTTCTTCTTCGGATTCTGGATCATCCCATGATGCGATCATCCCCTTGTTTTTTGAAATTTTTCTCGGATTTCTTGAGTAGGGGACATTCGGACCTCAAGTGTCCATATTCATTGCACTCATAGCATTTGATCTTGAAAGTTCTCTTGGGATCTTTTGAGAACCTTCTGTGAAACTTTCAATTGGCCAACTGATTTAATCTTCTGATTGTTGTTGCCATTTCCTCGTTTCTTTCTTTTTCGTCCATCATTTCAATGTCACTATCGTCTTCCTGCACATTGTTAGTTTTAAACGAAATATTTTTATCTTTAATTTGTTTTACCTCATTTTTGGAAAGGATAGTGAGCTCATGAGAAATGAGAGATCCAATTAGTTCAGCCATCGACATGTTATTAAGATCTTTCGCCTCTTGTATTGCAGTAACTTTTGGTGTCCATTCTCTAGGAAGAGATCTTAGTATTTTCTTTACTTGTTCACTTTGAGGGTAGACTTTTCCAAGTGCGGACATAGGGTTGATAATCTCCATGAACCGAGCATACATGTCACTGATAGTTTCATTGGTTTCCATGGTGAACATCTCGTATTGGTGTACGAGAATAGTGATGCGTTGCTCATTTACTTGGTTTGTACCTTCGTGAGTGACTTGAAGCATCTCCCACATATCTTTTGCGGTAGGGCACGAACATACCCGATTGTACTCAGATTTGGTGAGGGCACCTGCCAACAAATTTTTGGCTTTGGAGTTTATTGACACCATTCTTTTATCTACGTCGGTGAGTTCTTTCAACGCCTTAGGGATTTGATTTTTACCTTCGGTTTTCATAGGTATGGATGGTCCCTCAAGAATCACATTCTACATATCGCAATCGATGGAAATCATAAAGTCTTCCATTCTATTCTTCCATATTGAGTATGCAGTGCCATCGAATAGTGGAGGCCTGTTATGTGATTGTCCTTCTGCGAAAACATCATTGCTAAAAGTAGACATAAGATCGTTAGCTCTCGGGGGGTAACCCGCACAGTTAAGAAAAATAAAAGAGCACCTGCTCTGGTACCAATTGATACCTAAGAGGGGGTGAATTAGGTATACAACTTTTTCAAAGAGTTTATTTCCCAGAAGACAATTAGTAAATACATCCAGTAACTTTAAATAAAAGTTAATTGTTCCAATGATTTTAAGATTAAAGTTACGAATAAGAAGTAAAGTGCAAATAATAAAAGGAGAGAAAGCAAACACAATTTATAGGCCTACTTCCTCTCTTCAAGCACCCCTGGGTAAAATCCACTAGTATATCGTGGCTTGCAGGACAAACCTTCGCCACTCTAGATTACAAGATATCAATTCTTTCTCTCGAAACGAGCTTGCAAGACCTAACCTATCGCTCAACAAAAACCGTGCTTGCTAGGTTCCTACCTATCGCACAAAAACAGTGCTTGTTAGAACACTCAGTCCTATTCAAAAAAATAGTGTTTGCTAGAACACTCAGTCCTATCGCACTACGAGCTTGCAAGTACAAAACTTTCGCTCAAAAACAGTAGTAAAATTTTAATTACAAATATATGCTCCAAAATGAGCTGATTTTGCAAAGGAGTAAACGTTGATCTTTTTCTTCTATAACTTAGAGTATATTCCAGAGCAAGAAGAAAATATGTTTTTAAAAGCCTTTTTGAGAAAAACGATTTTAGCAAAAATTAAGAGCACTCAAAAGCTTTGACTAGGAGAAATGATTTACCATGTAAAATTTTAGAGAAATGAGTTGTGTGTGAGCCATGAGAAATGATCCACTATTTATAGTTGAGTGGAGTTTGTTTAATAGGAAAGGATTTTGAAATTCAAAAAATATTTTGTCACAATCAAAATAATTTTGCAAGATTAAAACATGTGACTAACTTTTCAATGAATGTGGACAGGGTTTAGTAATTAGATGAAGACAAAATCTTTCCAAAAGACTTGATTTTAAATGAATAATGTAAGATATTTAGCTAGACAAATTAGAGACAAATTGAAGACAAATTATTTTGCTAGCTAAGTCAAAGGATTTGAAATAAATCTTCCCTTTAAAAAATGATTTGATTTAGAATTCAAATTTAATGGCCAAAGTAATTAAGTTTTCAAGAGTAATTTAGGCTTAATTAAAAAATGATTTTCGGCCATAAGTAATAGGCAAGGTCACGGCTCATTTTTAGAAAAGATAGTTATGCAACTTTGATATAAAACAATTTTTAGAATAGGGCCCAAAAATGTTTGGTCAAGAGTAATTAAAAAGTTTAGGCTAGGAATTTTCTTGCTCTTTTAATCAATTGAAAATACTTACTAAGTTGACCACAATTTTCTTGAATCGAAAATTGGGCCATTCAGGGGTGCTAGGCTTCGATCTTGATCTTCATTCATAACGAGCATTTAGCTAAAACTGGCTGTTGGTCCCAAATGGTCAGATGAGGTCTAGAGGGGGAGGGGGTGAATAGACCTCTAAAAATTTTAGACTTAAAAACTTTTTACTCTTCTGTCAGCAGACTAAGCTGATGAAGAACAGTAAGATGACTATGCTGATCTTGAACAAATCTTGAACAGCAGTGTGACCACTCTTCTTACAGTTTACTTAGCTGATTTCAGTGAAAATCAGTTTTATCAAGAGTATACTTGCAGCGGATGTTTGAAAGTGTTTTTCACAAGTAGACTAAGTCCTTAAAAAGATTTTATCCCCAGTTTTAAAACTCCTTATAAAATCTTTTGATAATTCAAAGTGTTGAAATATGCAAGGTTTAAAATATGCAAGAAAACTTAAATGCAAGATAACACAAAGAATTGTTATAGTGGTTATATGGATAAAAATCCTTTAGTCCACTCTTCCAGATCACTTAGATTCTGGGTTATACTATAATCACACAGATTACAATATTTCTCCACTTATACCTAGACAACAAATGAAAAGGCTATAAGCTCACAATAGGAATTCACTCAGAAAACCTATCCTCTAAAGTAGAATCACTCACAAAGATGGATTCTAACTTTGCACAACACTCAGCTAATACAAAACACTCAGATTGTATTTTTCTGTTTTCTTCAACTGGTTTCTGTCAACAGATGACTTCCACCAGACGAGTGAGTTGTTCGAGCTTCTTGAGACTTAGATAAATTTCTGCTTCGAATGCGAAATCTCAGATGTTGTTGTTGTGTGTCTCGCTCGTTGAAATCAGCTCCTTTTATACTTGAATTTGAAAATGAGACCGTTGAAGGAAATCAAATCTTCAAATCCATAGCCTTAGCCCGAAATCAGAACGGTAACCTGCTACAGTCCTTTTTCTGCTGTACTTTCCTGTAGCTGCATTAAATGCACTCTGCTGATCCGAGAGTAAATTCCAATCATTTGCCATTACTACCCTTCTCTTCCAGCATTTATTACACCCGGTGCATTTATTACCGTTGGACTTCTCTCATGATCTCTTCTACTCTGCTGATCAAAGCAACTCTGCTGATAGATACTCTGCTGATCAAATACTGAACTAATCTGATTTGAGTCAGCTGATGACCTACCCTTCTGTTCGCTGTTTCAGCATGAGATCACTAGTCTTCTGGGCTTTGAACTTTGAACTCTTCTGATGTCTTCTTTCACTCGTTCAAAATTCTTCTAAGGGAACTAAGCTTTCCATACTTAGCTGATTCTGATGTTTTGGAAATCATCAAAACCATCCCTTAATTACTTATCTTCTTTGCACTTCATCTTCATCTTCATCCAACAATTTCCCCCTTTTTGATGATGACAAAACTTCAGCTAAGTACCTGTACCTAAACTAATGTTTTGATCCTCAAAAATTTCTGAGATAGAAATAGTATGTTGGATTAAAACTTGCAATTTTATAGATATTGAGAAGTATTACATATTACAAGTCTGTTCAGATGAGTTGTGCAAAAAAAAAAAATTTACAAGGAAATACATAAGTGATCTAAACAAGACTAGTCTTCTAGCTTGTCTTCTTCTTTCTTGTCTCCTTCAGCTTCCTTGAGTTTTTGTTGTAACAGCTCTAACTTCTTCTGTTTAGCATCAGGGTCAAGCTGTTCTTCAGCTGAATCCTTAGCAGCAGCTATCTCTTTGTCAGACTTAGCCTTTGCTTCAGCTTCAGTTTCTTCAGCTTCACTTTCTTCTTCTGTGATCTTCTCATCTGTTGGTCTGCTTGTGCCTTCATTATCTTCATCAGTCTTTTCTTCTTCAGCAGCAGATTCTTCCAACACTTCAGTTCCTTCAGCTTCAGCATTTTCTTCTTCATCAGAAGGTACCTTATCTTCCCTTTCTTCCCTTAGTACCCTATCTTCCCCCTTTTTGTCATCATCAGCAGGGATGATTGGATAATTTGGTAAGATTGGTGTGATCAGAAATGAGTCACAGAGAAGCTTGATGTTTTCTTCCATAGCATGCATTTTGAGCTTGTTGTCTTAGTTGTTTTGCTCCAAATGCATCCAGTTGAGCTTGTTGACGTAGTTGATTGGCTTCAAATGTATTCATTCTGTTAAGAACAACCTCGCCTTGATCACCTAACTGAATTTGAGTTGCCAGCAGCAAATCAGCAGATGCCTTGAAGTCTCTCATCATATTTTCCAAGGTTTCATCCTTAGCTTGAATGGCCAATTCAACCGTTTCTGTAATGTATCTCCAACCAGCAGCTGTGCTTTGGGTTCTTCTTCTGATAATGTCCATTTCTTGACAGACAGACTTGACATTCTGAGCAGTATCCTCTATCAGATAGATTGGAACAGCAGCAGCTTTCTGATTTGCAGTTAACTTCTCTTCCATCTCCTTCATTGATCTTGATATCATCTGTTGAATAGAATCCAACAAGGATGTTTGCTGTAAGCTCTGAGAAGTAGAAGCAACTTCAGTTTGGATTGGAGGTAAGGCAAGAACTTCCTTTTCAGTGGACTGTTCTTCTGCTTGAGTTGATTTTTCAGTTAACTGATCTACTGGACCAGAAGCAGAGTCTTCTTTCATGGTCTCATCAGCTTGACTAGGAGTGCTTTCCTTCTCCTTAGTCTGATCAGTTTCCTCAGCAGCAGCCTTTTTTTCAGTAATCTGATCAGCTGGAATGGTTTCTACTTCCTTTGATTCATCAGCTGGGTCAGTCTTCTTTTTTCATCAGCAGGTGGCTGAACTTTCTTAACATTTTCAACTGTTTTAATCAGACCTGCATTGTCCACAGTAGACCTGTGAGAAATCCAAGTAAAATTATCAAGAGGTATAAACGGTGATGTTGGATTCTCAGGTAACTCTTCATATGGCCTAATGTTAGGACCATAGACAATCTGTTTCAGACTAGGCAGAGGGATCATTGTGCTTGGTTGCCCCTGCATCTTTCTAGTCTTTTTGGCCCAAGTTTCCATTGTCTGGGAAACAGCCAACTTGATGGATCTTTCCTTGAGGTCTTCATCATCAGCATACTCCTCAGGAACAGATTCATATATCTTCTTGGCTTCTGCCTTCACCACTTGACTGATCCTCAGTCTTAACTTGTCCAGAAAGAACTCTGAGTCCAATGCTTGAGTAAGTGAACCTGTCTCAAGCCACTTCATCACCCAGGCTTCTTCATCAGCAAAGATCTTCCAATTTGCAATCTGGTCTTTACTCTTTGTCAAACGATAGTCTCTCCACCTATTGTATCTGACCTTTTCTCTGGTGAACATCGTCAGACGAGTAATCTTCTCATTCTCAGCATCCAACCTATTGATGAATTCTTCAAAGGCATCAGGGTCATCCCTGACAATCTCCAAAGCCAATTTGACCTCTTCTCTTCTCTTAGGTTGTATTGCTGGTGTTGGCATAGCTGGTTTGGGCTTGGTGGGATCTCTTTGTTCACCAATGACAATACCACCAGTCTGCTTAGGACCATGAGCGTCCTTAGCACTTGCTTCAATAGCAGCAGCTAACTCAGCTGCTTCTATGGCATCCCTTTCTTCTTGAGTCATCTTGCTGGCTTCTTCTTCCAGCCTTTTGAGCTCAAGATTCTTCAAACGATCCTCCTCAGCCTTTTCTGCAGCTTTCTTTTTCCTTTCTGCTTCTTCTTGTTTCTTCTTTTCAGCAGCAGTCACATAAGTTGCGATCTTACCAGTCCTTTTCCTCTTAGCTTCAGGACTCTCAACTACTTGAAGTGGAGTGGCAGCAACAGGTGTAGGATGCAGAAGGAGTGTTTCTCCTTCACTTGTTGTGCCAGTCTGCTGTTCTTCTCTAACTTCAGCAGACGCTACAGCAGATGAGTCTGTAGCAAAGGCTCCAATTTCAGCAGCAGCAACTTCAGCAGGCTTGACAACAGGCTCAACAGCAGTTTCAGTTTAAGGTTCTTCAATAGTAATAGGTCTCTCTGCTGATGCTGTTGTTTCCCTTACTGTTTCTGTTGTTTCCTCGGAGAATGTCACTTTTCTTTTTGCTTTAGATTTAGGAATTCTCTTTGAAGCTTCAGGTTGAGACTTAGCTTGGGGAGGTCCCCTTGCTTCTCTTTTTGTTCTCATTCTCTTCAGTCTTTGAAGAGGAACTTCTTCTTCTGATTCAGTTCTTTCAGGAGAGGAACCTGTCTCCATTTGTTCAATCTCCTTGGTGAAGTCATCAATCACCTTTTCAGGGATTACAACTTCAGGTTGTGCTGATCCAGCTTCAACAGCAGGGTTTGCTGTTTGATCAGCAGATTGGCTTGTCTGACCCTCCTTCTTGCTCTTCTTAGAAGGGGTCTTCTTAGACTTTGCAGTAGCTTTTCTTTTAGGAGCAGCCACTACTTTTCTTACTGGTTCATACAACTTGAACTCTTTACTACCGTGGGTAGTCTTTCCACCAGCCATAGGACATTTTAGTGACATGAACAGATGACTAAGCAAGATGGCGTGCGAAGTCCTTTTGTCACTCAGCAGATCATAGACATGAGCTGCCCAGTTCACCTTCAGTCCATAGTAGATGCAAATCATGGTGTAGTACCTCTTCCTTGGTAACCCATCTAAATAGCCCGTACTGCAATCCAATATCTTCGCAATGATGTCTGCGAACCTCTGATACTCATCTTTTAACTAAGTCTTCATCAGAGTCCCAGTCATCTCTTCTCCCTTTGAGCACAAATTGCCCAAAATTCTTCCTCCTTTTCAGACCCTAGGTCTGTTACGTTTCCTCCTTCATTTTTCAGTTTATAGACCTCACTTAAAACAGCAGCATAGACAGCGATTTTCTTACCCCCAATGACAGCTGACATAACAGTGTCATTTTTGGTGAATTCCCTGGTCTTGTAGAAGTGATCAACATCTTCTAAGTAAACCCTATCTTCGTGGGCTTCCAAAACCGGAACTAAGGATGCCTCTTTAATTTTCTCTAAGATTGAGCGCATCAAATCAGTACCAGAGAAGTGGAATTTGTTGTAGTTCAAGTACCTTCCATCAATAATCTTCTCCATTTCTGGGATTACTGAGTAGAAATCTGTGAGAGCAGTAGACTTTTGAAAGAGAAATTAAGAGTTAGAGAATTTGAGAGTTTATGTGTGCGTAAGACGACTGTACTGTTCAGATCGGATTTTATACGTTTTCCATTGTTTAGGTTATCGTGATTAATCTGAGACGTTGGATCAATCTGACAGTTTATTAATCGTGTGGGTGGGAGCTGCGGATTTCAATTTTATTATTTTAATGTCAGATAGGCGGGAAACTCAAATGTTACCTATCTGTTACTCATAAAAGCGTGTTTCTAGAGATGTGATTTTATAATCATGCTTATATAAGATATCAGATGAGTAGAGTTTTAACTTATATGACAGACGATTGATCTGTTATCTGATATTACTAGAGAAAGCCAATAGCTAGTACTCTGCTGTTTGTCAATCCAGCAAGATAAAATAATCTTCAGTCTTCAAGAATTAAGAACACATCTTCTGATAACATAACTTCAACTAACTGTCATTAACCAATCTCATCTTTAGAACAGAAGTACCGCTAGTCTTACACGTTTCCCCTGCCTTTAAGAATTCATAAGTTAACTAGTCTGTTGAGAGTTAATCCTTGAATAGAATAATGGATAACTAAGCTGTTGAACTTCAGTCTTCTGATGAGTTCCCCCTCAGCTTATGCATCTAAATTAAGTAGTCCTAGTTCAGCTCTTAGAGTTGAAAACCTTACTTCACTTAAAGGTTTAGTGAAAATATCAGCAATCTGATTGTCAGTATGAACATATTCAATCATAACATTACCTTTTTCCACATGATCTCTAATGAAGTGATGCTTGATCTCAATATGTTTAGTCCTTGAATGACTTGTAGTGTTCTGAGTAAGTGAGATTGCACTTGTATTGTCACAGTAAATTGGAATTCCACTTATTTTGATATTGTAGTCTTCTAGTTGATGCTTCAACCAAAGTATCTGTGCACAGCAAGCTCCAGCAGCTATATATTCAGCTTCAGCAGTAGATATAGAAACTGAAGTTTGTTTCTTACTCATCCATGAGATCAGACGACTGCCTAAGAACTGACAGGCACCTGTTGTGCTTTTTCTGTCAATCTTGCAGCCAGCAAGGTCTGAATCTGAATAATCAATAAGCTCAAATCCAGATTCTCTAGGATACCACAATCTCAATTCTTGAGTGCCCTTAATATATTTCAGTATTCTCTTGGCAGCTAAGAGATGAGATTCTTTGAGATTTGATTGGAATCTTGCACAGACCCCAACTGAGTACATGATATCAGGTCTACTTGCTGTTTGATATAACAGTGACCCAATAATGCCTCTATATTTGGTTATGTCCACTGATTTGCCATCTTCATCTTTATCCAAACGAAGACTTGTAGACATAGGAATAGTAGCAGTAGAGCTAGTTTCCATACCAAATTTCTTGAACAGATCTCTTGTGTATTTTGCTTGGTTGATGAAAATACCATCAGGCAACTGTCTAACTTGCAAACCAAGAAAATAATTAAGTTCACCCATCATGCTCATTTCAAACTTATTCTGCATGAGCTTGGAGAACTTGTCACACATCTGTTGGTTAGTTGAACCAAAAATAATATCGTCCACATATATTTGCACAATTAATATATGATTCTCCCATTCAATTGTAAACAAGGTTTTGTCAACTTTACCTTTTCGAAATCCTTTAATTAAAAGAAAATCAGATTAAGTATCATACCATGCTCTTGGAGCCTGTTTCAGTCCATAGAGGGCTTTCTTTAGACGATACACCTTGTCTTCTTGTTGATAAGCTTCAAATCCAGGTGGTTGTTCAACATATACTTCTTCTTGCAGTTCTCCATTGAGAAAAGCAGACTTCACATCCATCTGATAAACAGTGAAGTTCTTGTAAGCAGCATAAGCTAGAAACAGTCTGATTGCTTCAAGTCTTGCTACTGGTGCAAATGTTTCATCAAAGTCTATTCCTTCTTCTTGACAATAACCCTTGGCCACTAATCTTGCTTTGTTTCTGGTAACAATACCATCTTCATTCATCTTATTTCTGAAAACCCATTTAGTGCCAATTACTCTTTGATGACTTGGTCTAGGAACTAAGTACCAGACTTCATTCCTTTCAAATTGATTCAACTCTTCTTGCATAGCTTCAATCCAGAAGGAATCACTGAGAGCTTCTTCAACTTGTTTAGGCTCTATTTGAGATAGAAAGGTGACAAACATAGCATCTTGTGCAGCAGCTCTTCTTGTTTTCACTCTATCTAATGGATCACCAATCACTAACTCTGGTGGGTGATTTCTGAGCCATCTAAGATCAGGTTGCAGGTCTGGATGTTGTCCTCTGTTTTGATCTTGCAACACTACTGTTGGAGTTCCAGTAGTAGTCTGTTGAACAGTTGTAGTCTGTTGAACATCCTCTGGTCTGTCAGCTGTTTGTAACTCGTCTGTTAGACAATCAGCACTGTGATTTTGAACAGCACTTGAGCTAGCAGCTGAATTTAAATTAGGTAGTATGATGGGAACATATTCTTCATTCTTTCCAATATCAAACTTCTGCAAATCAGTAGACAGATCTTGATTAGTACTTTGATTCTTTTCAAGAAGATTGACTTGGCTCATCAAATACTACATGGATAGATTCTTCTATTAGTAATGTTCTTTTATTAAAAACTCTATAAGCTTTACTAACAGTAGAGTATCCTACAAAAACAGCTTCATTAGCCTTTTCTGCAAATGCAGTAAGGTAATTTTTCCCATTATTTAATACAAAGCATTTACAACCAAAAATTTTGAAGTAATGAATGTTTGGTTTTCTGTTGTTCCAAACTTCATATGGAGTCTTGTTCTGATTTTTGTTGATCATGCATCTGTTCTGGGTAAAGCAGGCTGTATTTGTTGCTTCTACCCAAAATCTTTGTGGCAGCTTAGCTTCAGCTATCATAGTACTGACAGCTTCTTTTAGTGTTCTGTTTCTCCTTTCAGCAACACCATGCTGTTGAGGGGTTCTAGCAGCTGAATACTCATGATGTATTCCTTTGATGTTACAATACTCTTCAACAGTAGAGTTTGTGAACTCTGTCCCTCTATCTGATCTGATCTTCAATATTTTTGTACTTTTTTCATTCTGGATCAGTTCCATCAGATTAGTAAGATGTTCCTTGGTTTCACTTTTCTTTTTCATGAATATCACCCAAGTATTTCTTGAATAATCATCCACAACAGCTAGGCAGTATTTCTTTCCACCATTGCTAACTGGATCAATGGGTCCAAATAAGTCCATGTGTAGCAGCTCCAAGATTCTTTCAGAAGATTGGTGCTTCTTGCTTTTGAAAGATGACTTGATTTGTTTACCCTTCTGACAGGCGTCACAGAGCTTGTCTTTGCTCATGACTGTTTTTGGAATCCCTTCTACCAAATCATTCTTTATCAGTCTGTTTATGGTCTTGAATTTTAAATGATTCATCCTTTTGTGCCATAGCCAGCTAACTTCGCTTGGTGTTGATGCCACCAAACAAATATTTGAATTCTTATCCGCAGAATTCCAGTCGACTATGTAGACATTCCCTTGTTGTCTTCCAGATAAAATTACCTTCTTTGTACCAATCTGTTCAACATAGCACTTATCTGTTGAGAAGATGACTGAATATCCTTTGTCACAAAATTGACTTATGCTCAGCAGGTTGTACTTTAGGCCTTTAACATATGAGACGTCAGCTATCTCAATGTTTCCTTTGATTATCCTTCCTTTAGCTACAATCTTGCCTTCTTTGCTGTCTCCAAAAGTAACCTTTGGACCATCCACAGCAACTGCATCAGTCAGCTCATGTATGCTTCCACACATGTGCCTTGAACATCCACTGTCCAAGTACCAGATTTTCTCTACATTACTCCTACTCCTAATCCTAACCTACAAAACAAAAATAAAATTGTTTTAGGTACCCTTATTGAGAGGGTCATGAAGGATTAGTTCCACCTTTGACAACCCAAGATGTTGAAGTCTTAGGCTTCTGAGTTTTGACAGGAGCATGAACAGTTTCATTTTTATCATAGTTAGCAGATAAGTCATGTTGATGATCAGTATGATAAGAATAATGTTCATAAGCAGGGTAAGGTGCATGATAAGTAGGATATGCATGCATTGGATGAGCAGGGTAAGGTGCATAGTAACTAGGAAATTGAGGTGCATGATACATAGGAGGATATGCAGCAGGTTGCACATAATATGACTCATTTCCATACCAAGCATTTTGATTTTTCTTATTCTTATGCTTCTTTGGCTTACTAGTAGCTTGCTCATTAACAGACGACTTAGTTTTACCACTAGTCTGATTGATTTTTGCTTTATCAGCAGACTTCTTAGGACTCTGCTGTTTGGTCTTACTAGTCTGTTTACCTAAACTAGGCTCTTATAATCCTCTTTATCTTAAGAAGAAAAGTTAGGTTTAGAAGTAGAAGCATTGTTGTATTTGTTCTTCATTTTTCTCTTGTAGAACTTCTTGAAATTATTCATTAGCAATGCTACATCTCCAGCAGTGTACTCCTTTTTGTTGAGTAGAGTGGCTTCATCAGATGAGTCCACTTCTTTACTTTTCTGTGCTGGTCTTCTGGTGTTTTCAGCAGCAACTAAGGCAGCTGTGGGTCCTGAAGTTGAGGTTTCTTCAATTCCCATTCTAGGCAGTTTATACTCATATGCCTTGAGTACTGAGAACAGCTCTGTAAGAGAGATTTTTCCCAAATCCCTTGATTCTTCCATTGTTGTCACCTTCATGTTGAATTTTGGAGGTAAGGCCTTCAGCACTCTGATCGTTATCTCCTTGTCCGTGAAAGTTTTTCCAAGCTTTAACACTTCATTCAATGTTCTGGTGAACCTAGTATCCATCTGATCAATGGTCTCTCCAGATTTCATCTTGAAATTGTCCAGCTTTTCCAGAGCAACACTCAGCTGATGCTCCTTAATGGCGTCGTTTCCTTCGCTCATATCTCTGACTTTATCCCACATCTCCTTTGCAGTTTTGCAATGTTTGACCTTGTCAAACCGATCATTGTCCAGGGCTTTAGTCATGATGAATCTTCCGACCTTATCCAGATTAAATAGCTTTATTTCTTCTGGAGTCATCTCATGAAGATCTTTGTCCACAACCGTATCAACTTCATTGATTTTTATGGTCTTTGTGAATCTGAATGGACCTTTAATAATACATGTATACATGTTGTCATTATAGGCAGCTAGAAAGATTTCCATTCTAATCTTCCAGTCTTCAAAAGACATACCAGCATTGTGGGGTACATGGCTGATACAGTCCATTTTTCAAAAAGTTTTAAATTTTCAAAAAGATGCTCTTTTGAAAAGTTTTGAAAAACATTTGAAAAACACTTGGATCAAGCTCGTTGATCAGGCAGCTGATTCTAATGAACCACCTGCTCTGATACCACTTGTTGGTCCCAAGTGGTCAGATGAGGTCTAAAGGGGGGTGAATAGACCTCTAAAAATTTTAGACTTAAAAACTTTTTACTCTTCTGTCAGCAGACTAAGCTGATGAAGAACAGTAAGATGACTATGCTGATCTTGAACAAATCTTGAACAGCAGTGTGACCACTCTTCTTACAGTTTACTTAGCTGATTTCAGTGAAAATCAGTTTTATCAAGAGTATACTTGCAGCGGATGTTTGAAAGTGTTTTTCACAAGTAGATTAAGTCCTTAAAAAGATTTTATCCCCAGTTTTAAAACTCCTTATAAAATCTTTTGATAATTCAAAGTGTTGAAATATGCAAGGTTTAAAATATGCAAGAAAACTTAAATGCAAGATAACACAAAGAATTTTTATAGTGGTTATATGGATAAAAATCCTTTAGTCCACTCTTCCAGATCACTTAGATTCTGGGTTATACTATAATCACACAGATTACAATATTTCTCCACTTATACCTAGACAACAAATGAAAAGGCTATAAGCTCACAATAGGAATTCACTCAGAAAACCTATCATCTAAAGTAGAATCACTCACAAAGATGGATTCTAACTTTGCACAACACTCAGCTAATACAAAACACTCAGATTCTATTTTTCTGTTTTCTTCAACTGGGTTTCTGTCAACAGATGACTTCCACCAGACGAGTGAGCTGTTCGAGCTTCTTGAGAGTTAGATAAATTTCTGCTTCGAATGCGAAATCTCAGATGTTGTTGTTGTGTGTCTCGCTCGTTGAAATCAGCTCCTTTTATACTTGAATTTGAAAATGAGACCGTTGAAGGAAATCAAATCTTCAAATCCATAGCCTTAGCCCGAAATCAGAACGGTAACCTGCTACAGTCCTTTTTCTGCTGTACTTTCCTGTAGCTGCATTAAATGCACTCTGCTGATCCGAGAGTAAATTCCAATCATTTGTCATTACTACCCTTCTCTTCCAGCATTTATTACACCCGGTGCATTTATTACCGTTGGACTTCTCTCATGATCTCTTCTACTCTGCTGATCAAAGCAACTCTGCTGATAGATACTCTGCTGATCAAATACTGAACTAATCTGATTTGAGTCAGCTGATGACCTACCCTTCTGTTCGTTGTTTCAGCATGAGATCACTAGTCTTCTGGGCTTTGAACTTTGAACTCTTCTGATGTCTTCTTTCACTTGTTCAAAAGTCTTCTAAGGGAACTAAGCTTTCCATACTTAGTTGATTCTGATGTTTTGGAAATCATCAAAACCATCCCTTAATTACTTATCTTCTTTGCACTTCATCTTCATCTTCATCCAACACTGGCCTTCTCATGAGCAATGTTGGCATAAATTAGAGAAGGTTTTGAAGATGACAAAAAGGCCATAATGGTTTTGATGATCAAAAGGATATGTCATCAACTAAGAACAGCTTAGTGAAACCTATCTCAAGGTCTGGAAGCTATGTGACCGAATCAGCCGAGTGGGATATCAGATCAGTGAAGATCAGATTGGTTATCATCAGCCGAGTCAAGATAGATGTGTTCATTCTTGAATCAGCAGAGTAGCCATCAGCTCAGTACTCCCATCAGCCAAGTGAAGACGGTCAGCAAGCTGTCCAACGGTAACCTGCTGAGTGCATTAAATGCGACTGACAGAAAGTACAGCAGACTGTACTGTAGCAGTTGCAGGGAGCCGTTCTAGAAATTTGGGACCAGAACTCGAGGACTGCAGATTTCTGTCTCATCTTCAACGGGCAGAAATTCAAATTCGAGAGTATAAATAGAAGACTAACTGAAGATCTAAGAGAGACTTGCACAATTCAAGATCACATCTTAAGAGCGAGATCCATCAGTTGAGTCGTCTGATCACAAGCCCAGTCATCTGTTGACGAAGCTTTTCGTTGAAGAACAGAGAACTTGCGTTGTCTGTCTGAGTGACTTTCAACTGAGAAAAGAAAGGAGTGTATATCCATCTGTGTGAAGTGATATAGCTTCTTAGTGTAGGTTTTCTTTGTGAGCTCCTATACTGAAAATAGCGTGAGGAGTGTAGATCCATCTGTGTGAGTGATCTAGCTTCGGAGAGTAGGATTTTTGTGTGATTTCTTACTGCGCACTTGTGGCCATTTCATTTGTTGTTTGGCACAAGCATTGTATATTGTTAACTTTGTGTTTTTTAGTATAACCCAAGATCTGTGTGACTTGGAAGAGTGGACTAAAGGACTTTACATCCATATAACCACTATAAAAATTACTTGTGTTTTTATTTGCATATTTACTTGCATATTTCAAGATTGCATAAAACACTTTACTTAACTGTTTGAAAAGAGTTTAAAAGGAGTTTATAAAACTGGGGAAACATTTGTCAAACTGCTGAGAATACTTGTGAAAAATACTTTGAAAAATCCGCTGCAAGTACTATAAGTATTAAAACTGATTTTAACAAAATCAGCTAAGTATTTATCAGACGAGTGGTCATCAAACCTGTTCAAAGATTTGTTCGCGAACAGAATTGTAACTTACTACTCTGATCAGCTTAGTCTGTTCACAGTTAGAGAAAAGTTTTAAAGTTAAAATTGGAAGAAAATTTTTAAAGAGGTTTATTCACCCCCCCCCCCCTCCTCCCTCTAAACCTCTTCTGACCACTTGGGACCAACAAGTGGTATCAGAGCTGGTGGTTCATTAGAATTAGCTGCCTGATCAAACGAACTTGATCCAAGGTGTGTTTTTAAAATTTTTCAAAAAGAGAGCATATTTTGAAAATCAAAAACTTTTTGGAAAATGGATGTCATAAGCCATGTTCCTCACATTGGCCTTATGGACTTTGAAAGCTGGAAAATCAGAATGGAAATCCTTCTTGCCGCTTACGACGACAACATGCTTACTTGTTTTACAAAAGGACCATTCAGATTTCAGAAGATTGTGAAGGTTGCTAGCGAACCAGATCAGATAGTTGACAAAGAGCTGGATGAGCTGACTCCCAAAGAAGTCAAGTTAGTAAACCTTGACAAAAAGGCTAAGCTCATCATGTTCAAAGCTGTAGACGAAGAAAGATCCCAGAAGATCAAGCATTTCAAAACTGCCAAAGAGATATGGGATAAAGTCTGCGAGCTAAGCGAAGGAAACGACGCTATCAAAGAACACAAGCTCAGTGTGGCTCTTGAGGAGTTTGAAAATTTCAAGATGAAGTCTGATGAAACGATTGATCAGATGGATACCAGATTTACCAAAGCTTTGAATGAAGTTCTAAGGTTTGGTAAAGAATTTTCGAACAAGGAGATCACCGCAAAGGTTCTCAAGGCCTTGCCACCTAAATTCAACATGAAGGTGACAGTCATGGAAGAACCAAGGGACTTAGGGAAGATTTCTCTTTCCGAACTGTTCGGATCCCTCAAAGCATATGAGTATCAAATGTCAAGAATGGGAATAGAAGTGTCAACCAGTTCAGACCCTACTGCTGCTCTAATGGCGTCAGACAAGTCAAGAAAATCAGCAGACAAGTCAAAACAGAAGACTCTGCTGAATTCAGAAAAAGTCTACACTGCTGACGACGTTACCCTGATGCTGAATGATTTTGAGAAGTTCTACAAGAAGAAAATGAAATGAAAATATAAAAATGCTACTTCATCTTCTTCTGATCATTTTCAGGAAAAAATGGATTCCTCCAAAGCAAAACTTAGAGACCAAAATGAAGAGGAGTATGGACTCTTGATCAAAGACCATTCTCACTCATCATCTGAAAAGTTTGCTGAAAAGGAAAAGCGTGCCAAAAAGGAGCGTAAGCTTAGTAAGAGCAAATCAAAGTTAGCTGATGCAGCAAAGCTAATAAACTCCGGCATATCTTATTCAGACATCCAGTCGTCTGATAAAGAATTTGAAGAAGTACCTGAAACTCTATGCTTAACTGTCATAGAATCTGATGATTCTGAACCTGAGGTAACTTCTATTGTAAATTAAATGCACTATTTGAATCGTTTGAATAAATGCTGAATTACAAATTCAAATATTGTGTGTGCATTTGCCAAGCTTAAGGAAGAGATGACTCTGCTAAAAAGAGCAAATCAGATTACTGAAACTTTAGGTTGAAAAACCTCAAGAATCAGCTTACTACCAAAAAGCTAGAGCATGAGAATGAAACTCTAAAAGCTGAGTATGCAATTTGTTTTGAAGATATAAATGAAATTTAAAAGAAAAACTTGCATCATTCTCTAAACAAAAAGAAATCAGAGGCTTAAAAGAAGAAGTCTACTGATGCTCAACAGGTTAGAACACCTAGTAAGCTACCTAAGACGAATCAGACTACTAAAACCCATCAGCCGAATAGGCTGCTGATAGGAGTAAAATTTAAATGTCAAGTCTGCTAAATCTAAGGTGAGTTATTAAATAACTCGGGTAAGAAATTGAGGCGAAAATGAATTATCTGGCAAGAATTTGAATCACATTATGATAATTATTATTATGACATGTACTATACTTATTCATATTATCATGTTGATCATGTTCACTATGATGATTGCCATCCTCATTTCAATATGCATGTTTATCACACACTTCATGCATCTTACCTTGCTTATGAGCATTGTTTTAATCATGACCAGAAAGTCGTATCATAATGACAAATCGTATCATCATGATAAAACATAAGTCACTAGATCATCACATGTTAAAGGTTTTACTAACCCCGCTGGACCCAATAAATAAAGGGTACCAAAATTAGTCATCTGTTTTACAGGTGAAGTACATGTGAGATGACAAAGATGAGTTGACTGCGTTGCAAATTTCACCAAGTTCAACAAGTTGTCTCACCAGCAAGCATGTACCAACAAGTGTGTTATCAAATAAGTGGTATCAACAAAGTGGTATAATTCAAGTGGTAGACTCTACATTTGGAGATTTCAAGGAACGCAAGAGTGTTGAAAAGTTGAAGATTATCAAGAATAACAAGTGGTATTAAAGACCAACAACTGATCGCAACAAGCAGTATTACCAACAAGTGGTATCAAGTGTGGTATCAGTCAGCCATGTGACAAAGAAAAGTGGTTTGTTGATTTTGGATTCATAAGTTGAGGGGGAACTTATCAGAAGACTAACCCAGAACAGCTTACTGGAATTCAACGGCTGAGTGTCTTTGAAGAGAAACTTTCATCAGACTACTTGACCACGGATTCTTGAACTTAGGGGGAACGTGTACGACGAGCGGTACTCCTAAATAAAGATGAAGTTTTCAATAAGTCAAAATGAAGCTATCAGAAGACTGCTTCTTATCAGCCGACTGGAACTCAACAGCCAAGTGTTATTCAAGAATGTACCACATCAAGTGGTATCAGCAAGTGTTATCACATCAACAAGTGATATCAGCTGACTAATCTGATTTACATTCATACAAGTAGTATCAGACTACAAGTAGCATCAGACTACAAGTAGCATCAGACTACAAGTGGAATCAGACCACAAATACCAACAAGTGGTATCAATTCTTGAAGTTAAGGGGAAATTTTCTAAGCTGGAGTGATAAACAGCAACGAAGACTACCTAAATCAACCTAGTACTCACCTAATTGTTTTCAACATACTAAGTTTGCAATCCTATAAAGAGAAAAAGTGGAAGAAGAGATGCAACTCAAGTAATATTGTTGATGACAAAAAGGGGGAAGATAAAGGATGCAACTAAGAACCCTTTGAACAGAATATCAGAAAAGGGAAAAGAACCAACTATTGGTGATTTTTTAAAGTTGTATCAGATCAATACATTTCCATCTCAAAGTATGAAGACCAAATCGGAAGACTTCGAAGACGTTCTTAGTTGAAATCATCAAAAAGGGGGAAATTGTTGGCATAAATTAGAGAAGGTTTTGAAGATGACAAAAAGGCCATAATGGTTTTGAAGATCAAAAGGATATGTCATCAACTAAGAACAGCTTAGTGAAACCTATCTCAAGGTCTGGAAGCTATGTGACCGAATCAGCCGAGTGGGATATCAGATCAGTGAAGATCAGATTGGTTATCATCAGCCGAGTCAAGATAGATGTGTTCATTCTTGAATCAGCAGAGTAGCCATCAGCTCAGTACTCCCATCAGCCAAGTGAAGACGGTCAGCAAGTTGTCCAACAGTAACCTGCTGAGTGCATTAAATGCGACTGACAGAAAGTACAGCAGACTGTACTGTAGCAGTTGCAGGGAGCCGTTCCAGAAATTGGGGACCAGAACTCGAGGACTGCATATTTCTGTCTCATCTTCAACGGGCAGAAATTCAAATTCGAGAGTATAAATAGAAGACTAACTGAAGATCTAAGAGAGACTTGCACAATTCAAGATCACATCTTAAGAGCGAGATCCATCAGTTGAGTCGTCTGATCACAAGCCCAGTCATCTGTTGACGAAGCTTTTCGTTGAAGAACAGAGAACTTGCGTTGTCTGTCTGAGTGACTTTCAACACAGAAAAGAAAGGAGTGTATATCCATCTGTGTGAAGTGATATAGCTTCTTAGTGTAGGTTTTCTTTGTGAGCTCCTATACTGAAAATAGCATGAGGAGTGTAGATCCATCTGTGTGAGTGATCTAGCTTCGGAGAGTAGGATTTCTGTGTGATTTCTTACTGCGCACTTGTGGCCATTTCATTTGTTGTTTGGCACAAGCATTGTATACTGTTAACTTTGTGTTTTCTAGTATAACCCAAGATCTGTGTGACTTGGAAGAGTGGACTAAAGGACTTTACATCCATATAACCACTATAAAAATTACTTGTGTTTTTATTTGCATATTTACTTGCATATTTCAAGATTGCATAAAACACTTTACTTAACTGTTTGAAAAGAGTTTAAAAGGAGTTTATAAAACTGGGGAAACTTTTTTCAAACTGCTGAGAATAGTTGTGAAAAACACTTTGAAAAATCCGCTGCAAGTACTCTAAGTATTAAAACTGATTTTAACAAAATCAGCTAAGTATTTATCAGACGAGTGGTCATCAAACTTGTTCAAAGATTTGTTCGCGAACAGAATTGTAACTTACTACTCTGATCAGCTTAGTCTGTTCACAGTTAGAGAAAAGTTTTAAAGTTAAAATTGGAAGAAAATTTTTAAAGAGGTTTATTCACCCCCCCCCCCCCCTCTAAACCTCTTCTGACCACTTAGGACCAACAAGCTATCTTCCAATTTCGTACAAAGTCATTTCTTCCAAATTGGTCCTTCTTCATTGTTTGGACTTTAGATATCTTTATTGGGTTTTTTCTTCTCAATTGAGCATTATTCGTCAACGAGCCTTTCTTCAAATAATAAGCTTCTCAATAATTTCTGTTAAGATCAAACTCAAGAACCAAGCTCAAATTTCAGGTTGTTTGTTAATCATTAATCATTCGACTAACATTATCCATAATTACCCTTTTATAAAACATTTACATTTTAATAAGTTAAATTTTACATCGGTTTTGTTCAATTATGCTCGGACTTGGTTATAAATTCGTTGAATCCAATAAAATGGTTTAAACTCAACCTTGACAAAATTTTTTAGGACAACCCCACATTCTTCTTTTAAAAAATCCATCTCAAATTTAAATAACTTCAACTTAAATATAATAATAATTGAATCTAGTAGTTGAGAAGAGAACAAAGTCTAATAGATAATTTAATTCTACTAAAAAAAACATTATGTTTATTAGGGATGGGCATGAGATGGGTTATATGGGCCCTGTTTGGGTCGCTTTTGACCCAAGTTTTTCATCCTCAAAATGGGCCGAACACCAACTCAATCACGGTTGTTTCTTCATGCAGGTCTGGCACTATATTAATTTAGAGATATCCTATAAATATAAAATAAATAGTACTATTTTATTATTAACCTACATCAATTATTATTAATTACCTAAATTAATATTACATAAAATTATTACAATCACATTCTCAATTATTACACTATATAATATTATATCTTAATTACATAAAGTTTTTGATTTGATATCTGTCATTAATTTTTCACCCCCAAACACCAACATCCAAAACCATTTCAAACCATATATCAGCTTTTCCAAACACACTATCTATTATTTTACATTCTCAATATTCCAACCAAAATCAATTCAAATCGTGTTTCAATTCTTTCGCCAAAATCTACCAAACAATTTTGGAACACCGAAACAGGGCGAAACAGAGCCAAAATCGATTCAAACGGGTCCTTAGATCCTATCCAAGTGGATTTAATATCCATTGGGGTTGAATGTCTTGCATATGGGCATGAGAGAGCAAAAATTTCCTTTCATGTCCATGTTGCATTCATCCAGCACCCCGATAAATTAAATTCACCGCACGACTTTTTCGAGGATATGAGTTTGGGACAATAGACATAGATGTAGTAATTTCAGGACTGGAACCATCACTCCCAAAATAATTTGGGTACCCGAATTTTGTAGAAAGGGGGGATTGCGGGTTCCATATTTTAGAGACAAAAAAATAGGATTAAAATCTGTAAACTATGGTTTTCATCAAATGTTTTCTAAGCAAATTGAATATGATATATTTGTCACACATTCCAAATCATTTAGAAATATTTTGATAACAAATTGAATCTGGTGATTTTTCTTCAGAATCCAAATCATGGGGTAAATGCAAAATACTCCCTTGTGTTATGTTAAACCTACAAGAAATTATCCTTTAAAGTTTTTATTGCGCTAAACTTTCTTGTATTTTCAAAAACCCAGCAAAAAAAACCCAATTTATAAAAAAAAATAGGTTATTTTGGATCGACTTATTTCAAGAAATCATTTTTAAAACACTTCAAGTTGGTCCCTACAACTTCACGTGATATATTTTTGAAATGATTTCTTGAAATATGTCGATCCAAAACGACCTTTTTTTTACAAATTGAGTGTTTTTGCAGGGTTTATGAAAACACAAGGAAGTTTGACCATTTTGCTTTATAATAACTTATTTTAACATTTTCTATCAGTAAATTTAAATTAAAAAAAGACATTATCTTCATTTTATTTTCAAGTATCATCTAGATTATAACTTTATATCTAAAATACACGTTTACATATCTAACATATTATTATATTGCATATTATTTATATAACTTAAATTATCATATCAAGTCGGGGTTGAAAATGCCAAAAATTATATTTTTTGGTTGCAAAGTATCAAAAATATTCGAAAATAACTATTATATCCTTCAATCAATGAATTTTCCTTCAAAACACACACTAGGGTGCAAAGTGCCAAAATTTTTAAGTTATGACACAAAGTGCCAAAACCCTATAATTTCAGGGTGCAAAATGTCAAAAGCCATTACTTTTGTCACTTTAACCTCTTATTTTAATTTAACACATAAAACGGATTACTGTATATTTTCAAATTAACTTATTGACTTTAATCTACCGTAGATTAATTAAGATAAACAAATCAATATCCTAGCCTAACCTCCATCTACTCTTTAATTGGACAAAGTTGTGCAAGTTGTGCTCTATTTATCCATCGTATACATTAATGTCAATTTGCATATTTTAAATTTGAATAAAAATGTTAAAAAAAGAAAATCTAAAACTAATAATAATCAGATTATAGGTCTGAAATTTATTTAATGCAAATGCAAGTGTTCCAAGTGTTATAAATATATTAATAGGAGTAGAATATTTATAAATATTTTCACTAATTTAAGCCTCGAGATATAAGTAGCACAAAAATCTCTCAAATTCCCGAGAAAAATAACTTCGAGAATAGTCCAATAATCCCCGAGTGAAATGCAAAAATACCCTCTGGACTTTTCCTAATTAACCAAAATTCCCTGTATTTTTTTTATTATAAAAAACCTCCCTTGTATTATTTTTTATTAACGCAAAACCCCCTCTTACATATTTCACTAAAAAATAAAAATCATACACCACAAAAAAAAAAAAAAAAAAAAAACCTATTCACAAAAATAAATGATAAGAATTCTTCTATTGATTTTGAAAATGGACAATGAATCCCCTGTGCGCTTAAAAATTGACAATAATCTTTCATATTGATTTATGAAGGAATTTTAAACGATTGTAATTAAAAAAAAAAAAAAAAGAACACAAGAAGTTTTTGCAAAATAGATAAAGCACATGGGATATTAATTAGGAGCGAAAAATAAAAACACTCTCTATGCTTTGTCTAACTCCCAAATACCCCTGTGTTATTGTAACTTCCTAAACCTCTCCTGTGATCTCAAGTAAGTATCAAATACACCCCTTATAAAAGAGAGTGTGTTTCAAACGCCAAATTTGTAAGTATTTGTTCACATTTTACTTTTGATATGACAATTTTACCCCTGACATCGAAAGATAAAAATACCCCCTATGTTTTGTCTAACTCCCAGAAAAAACCCCATATATCATTTTAAATCCCCGAAACCCCCATGTGTTTGATTTTAAATACCACCTCGACCTAAGTAGTATATACTTAATTTTTCAAAAAGAATAAATAAATTTAAAGAAAAACAAGCACATAAGGGTAATCTTGTCATTCCATCAAAGGTCAAAAGTAAAATTATATTTGGGTTGAGTGTGGTATTTAAAACAAAACATATGAGAGTTTTTTGAGAGTTAGCCAAAATATAGAGGTGTTTTTTTGTCTTTTGCTCTATTAATTAGCTCATTAATCCCAGTTATGAAAAAAATGATTTATTTTTCTTTTTGTAAACAAGAAGTCTAAGACCATCTCCAACAGTCCTCTTAAATTCTGACCTCTTATCTTATAATTTAAGAAATGAACAGTGTTATACATTCCCACTTTTTACTCTGCACTCCAACAGCTAGTTTATATTTTAAGATTCTACTTTTAAACTACAACACCATTTCACTCAAACATCTATATTATATTTAATAATATATTTTTAATTATGATTCAAATATAAATAATAGTGGGATATATATATATATATATATATATATATATATATATATATATATATATATATATATATATATATATATATAATATTTATTTATTTAATATACTAATAAAATATTAATTATTTAAATTAAATATTTCGTAAAAGTAACATAAAATTAAAATATTGTTGTTTCAAAAAAATAATATGAATTACTATTTTTAATTATTTTTTATAGAAAAAGTACATTAATTATTTAAATTAAATTATCTTGCTCTATGAATTTAAATTAAATATTTCGTAAAAGTAAAATAAAATTAAAATATTATTATTTCAAAAAAATAATATGAATTACTATTTTTAATTTTATGTAGGAAAAGTACAAAAGTTTTGTACTTTCAATGCAAAAAGAACTTTTAAGAAATAACTTTGGCCTCTTATATTTAAGAGGCCAAACTTATAATTTTTTGTGGGTCTTAAAATATAAGAGCTCTCTTGGAGCTCAATTTTTTGCCAAAACTTATATTTTTTCTTATAATTTAAGTTATACATTGTCTCTTGGAGATGGTCTAATCAGACAATCTTAACTTCCTTGATCTTTGTCTTAAGACCAAATTATTACCCCTGGGCCCTGACTAAAGACACGTTCAAAATTCTAAATAATGAAATCGTACAATGTCAAAAGCCCTACTCCCAGTACCATCTTTTTGCTTTATTCCTTCACTTTCGGTTTTTGCAATTTCCCATGCAAAAATGCGAAATATTACCTTTTTATTAGAAACTCCTATTTAATACCTTTAATTTTTCTTAAAGAAATCCGAAGATAATTCGGAGTTTACAATATCAAGAATAAAATTCGGGAGAACATCTCGGGGGAAATTCCTTTAATTTAAACTGATTACTGTATTTTATTAGCTCATTGTATTCATTTAAATTTTAATTAAGAATTGACCGTAAACAAATAGACAAATATATCCACTAGATTAATAGATTGATAATTTTTAAATTAACAATGTAGTTATGCTTATATTTGACAGAGATAGTGTCTGCAAAATCAACTGTACGACTGCTATTTATTGTAATAAATAAAAACTATTCAATTTATATTAATAAATGATAATTAATTTAATTGAATGTGTAAATAAATTTATTTTATTTATAAAAAGATTGTAATGAAATTTTTTGTAATTTTTCATTTTAAAAATTAAATTGCTAATAAATATGTAAAAATAAGGTTTTTTTAGTATTTTAGAAAACTTGTATGCAATTATACAATTTTTTGGATGTACATATATAATTATCAATCTTATTTATATATAAGATATTATTAGTACCCAAGCTTTAATTTTTTAAGATATTACAAACATTACAAATAACTCCCTATGACAAAAATTGAAATTTTTCAGTGGTAAGAGGTTAATTTAAAGATGGTGACAAACTTCAAGAGAATTTTCGTAATACTCAATACGTAAGAAAATTTTCATAATTAAACCGTACCTCATGGGGTATATATAATTTACCCTAATAAAATAAATAAAAGGGTTTTTTTGTCATTTAGTTAAAACACCGAGATATTTTTGAATTTAGCTCATCAATCCCCTTATGGTTATGAATAATTAATTTTTTTTTCTTTTGTTAAACAAGAAGCTTAATCAGACAATTAATTAATCTTAACTTTCTTGATCTTGTCTAAGACCAAATGATTACCCCTGACCAAACACACGTTCAAATTCTAAATAAAAGCGCACTGCACCCAGTACCATCTTTTTGCTTTATTCCTTTACTTTCAGTACTTTTTGCAATTTCCCATACAAAAATGCAAAACATTTACCTTTTTATCAGGACTTACTAATTACCTTTAATTTTTTTTTTAAATTTTTTAAGAGAGATCTGAAGGTAATATTATGGCTAGCGATAATGTCAGAGCTGTTATTGTTTTTGCCAGAGCAGAAATATTTAATTGACTAAATTATCCCTGTGAAATAGACAAAATTACTTCTTTGATTGTTTTTCTTTTCGTGTGTCATCTTCTTCTAAAAGCCCTAAACTGTTGTCATAACTGGTAGGAACTCCACACACAACTAAGAGAATTCATCAAAATAAAAAACATAAGAGATTGATTTTTTTTTTCTCATAATCAATTTTAATTATTATCTTCATAACAGTATGACTTGAAAATCGACAAAAACAAATTCATTTTTATCCCCAAATTATTTTGTGTTTTGGTAAAATCGGTGGAAAGATTTCTTATTTTAAAAGCCCCACTTGAATTGTTGGAAGAGTTTGGGAAGACAGAAATGAGAGTTACATAGAAGGAAAGAAAAAGGTACGGCAGTGGCTCTCAATTAAGAGGGGTAATTTTGTCATACAATTAAATTGTAATTAAATGTGCTCTGGCAATATCGCTAGCCTAACATTATTGATTAGAAAGATGAAGTTTGCAATGTGAAGAATGAAATTAGGGAGAATAGACCAAATTTAATTAAGAGTTGACCGTAAATTAATAGACAAAATACCCCTAGGACCCGTTTGTTTTACGGGAATGGAATCTGAATTTGGTAATCTGATTTTCAGGAATTTGATTTCCAGAAATAATATTCCATTATAACGTTTGGGTAACATTTGGAATTGAGCCAGAAAATTTGACAAATTCCTTTTCTCATGTTTGGTAACAATAAGGAATGGAATTCATATTTAATAAGTTCACAAAAATATCCCTTACACATAAACTATATATAAAGTATATATTATTAATTATACTTTTATATAATTAATATATATAAATTATCAAAACATAGCTTTAACACCGTAACAATTAAATCATTGATCAAAACACATTTATGTTCTAAAACAAACTATTGACTGAATAATTGGTAAAAACAATACCACTTGCACAAGGAGATTAAGGTACTTTAAAATAAAATAGTCAACATGAAATAAATCCCATCTCATTACAAATCTTGAAAAACTAAATAGTTTCGTCTAATAAAATATCTTAAGAAGAAGAAGAAATACCGACTAAATATCATTGCTTTGCAACAAATCTTTCACAAATGGTTCTTTTTCATCATTTTCGAGGGAGAAAAAATAGTTGAGTAAATCTTTATCACGAACCAATGCCCTGCCAGTTTTGTGTCTCTCGCTAAAAGATAAACCATCAATTTTTCGAAGTTCTTCGTTGAGTTTATGTTGGTTATCTATGTTGTGTTGTTCATCTAACCTGATGGAGATGGAGAAGGAGAAAAACCCGGACAAAAAGAGAGGAGCATCTATGGTGTCAAAGAAAATTCGTGAGAGAGAAAGAAGAATTAATGTGGAAAAAAAATGGGGCAATAATGTTTTTTTTTTTAGTATCAAATCCCTTAGGAAAGTAATCAGAATACTAGAGAAAATATAGGTTTCATATTCCTAGATTTTTGTTGCAATATTCCTAGTTCTAAGGAATATATTTCCTTTCCCAAAATCTGAATTTTTTTACCAAACTTAATTATGTCTTACCAAGCAATCTGATTACCAAATCTAGATTCCATTCCCGTCAAACAAACGGGTCCCTAGATCAATAGGTTGCTAATTTTTAAATTTACAATGGAGTTATGCATATATTTTCTTGGGGCCATGCTAATTTAATGGATTTCTTTTAGGGTTTGACGCAAATATAAATATTAATTCCGTGTATACTAGACATGTTTCATTTTCCTCGTATGTTGAGTCTAATGGAGTCGTGATTTAGATGATTTGTAACGATCGAATCATAAGCTGATATTTTCCGTTCTGTATATGATTTATAAAATTTGTTTACGAGCCTGATTTTCCAATTGATTATATAATTTTTGCTTATAAAAGTTAGATATAAAAACGTTATACGAAAAATAAATTATTCACAAGGTGTTAATTAACCTATCATAAAAATACAAAAGCGTTATATTATAAATATTAGTATTAGTATTCAATTTTAAAGGAAAACCCAAAAGATGTATGCTTTTACGTGGGGCAGAGAGAGCCTTCCCTAGCTTTTCCTTTTGTCTGTTCTCAAAAAAAAAAAAAAAAAGAAAAAAAAAAAAGCTTTTCCTTTTGTCTTAATGAAGGTACAAAATTTATTACTTACTTCTTTATAAATAAATGTAAGTATCTACAATTTCTATGGAAACTTTGACCCATTTTTCATAAAATTGAAGTTATAGACCCATAACGTAACTTAGACTTGCTTTGGAGTTAGTATTAGAAATTCTTCAATTTTTAAGTTTCACTCAACATATAATATTTTTGACGAAAATTAAAGTTTTGGTCAGATAGAACGTAAATTATGATTTTTGGCAAAAATAAATTTTTCAATAAAATAAGACATAAATTAATGATTTCCGACGATAATTAAATATTCCCGGCAATAAGGAGTAATAATGATGATGGTAATACAATAAAAAAATATATATTGTCAAGACACAACAATAAAACGCCAATTTTGAAATGCAGTCATTTTTGAGGACCAAAAAATAAAATTTTACCCTAGAACAAATGCCTCTCATTTAGCTTAAACGACCTTAAAGGCTAAGTCAAACTAATCGTCTCAAGTTTAAAGTTAGTTAAGCTTCCGTCCCTCAAAAATAAATTGTGTCACTTTCGTCGCTCTTATATATGTATTACATTTACGTCTCTCATAGATAAAGTATTACAATTACTCCCCTCATGTTAATATTTTATTTTATTTTCGTCCTTATGTTAATATTTTGTATAAAAAGTTACATGTATACATGAGGAATGTAAGTGTAACACATTATATAAAAGAGACGAAATTATTACACATATTATCTAAAAGAGACGAAAAAGTAACAATTTATTTACAATGAACGCAAATATAACACATTATTTAAAAATAATGAAAGTGTAACATATGAAAAATTAAAAGTGTAACCAACTTATAACATGAAGCTGTATCAGTATCATAAATTTGTTGTATTAATTTTAAATGGTTGTATTCCAAATCAAAGAATGAGGTTTGACTGCTTTATAATGTTAGCACCAAAAAGGAAATAAGTGGTCAGAACTTTTTGTCAGAGGTCCTGGAGACAATTAATGACAACTGCGCTTTATCTATAGAGTAATTGCATTTAACCTCCCTATATTTCTTGTTAGTTCACAATCAAGTCCTAAATGCTTAAAATTTTAGGAAGCGTATCCATATACTTGCCAAAAAAAAAAAAATCGAAGATAGTTTAAATTTAAATTAAAAAATAATATGTCGCTTATCATCAATAGTACTTAGTTTTTTTTTTTGCCTTTTTTTATGATGAATGTGTTTATTCATCCATGTGCTAAAAAACTTGAGAATGATAAGTGATAACAAAAATTAATTCTTGTTACAAAAGAAAAAAAAATAGCAATAGATTATTGTTGCATATTTATGACGTTACGTTATGAAGATCTAACTGCTCAATTTTAAGACGAGATGACCAATTAACTCTTTTAAATATATAATTAAAAAAAAAAAAACAGCAGATTTATGCCAATCCCAATAAATAGATTTTAAAGTTCTAACGGTCATATAATCTAATAATAGTGAGCCGTATTTTACCATGCATGGATTGAGTTAAATGAAGCCACAAAATCACGAGTTAGGCACACATTTTACTTTTTAAAAAGATTTATATTATTTTTTACTTATCTCGTGAATTATGAAATTTAAGGGTGTAGATGAGTCGAGTTGTGTCTAACGTCACATTTTTCAAACTTTGTTTATTTTTATCGATTTTAAAATTTTGTGTTTGAGCTAGATTTAATTTCTTAAAGTACTGAACTCAGATGAACTCTACCGAACGAGTTATAGCAGAGTATTGAGTAGTTTGATATTTGTGCATATATTTTGTCAATTTTTAGCTTATCGAGACAAGCTCGATCCGAGCTTCAAAAGTTATCAGACGAAAATGATACTCAAGCTTGTTTAATTTGTATGATGAATCAAGCTCAAACCAGGATCTTTGAAATTAACTCGAATCGAATATCGAGTAATTTGATTTACGGTACAACGCTAATTGTAATGAATGCAAATATGCAATTATTATTATCATCAGTTTTACACCTCCTCCTACACCAATCTCAATCATCCCAATTTCTGAATGGTTCTAAATCTTCAAGTTGACATCAACATATTAGAAATCAATCATATCATAAACTAAATAGATATAAATATAAATAATAAAAGTCAGTAATTTTTTTCATTGTTCTCTAATGCCAAAAGAAATAAAATCATATCTTCAACTAGAGTGTACGATTATATGAATATGTGTTAGTTTGATTTTGATTTATTTTCCTTTCACAAAAATAGGTTCAAGTGTTTTCACTTAAATATCTTTTTTTTTTACCTAGATTCCCGATTATTAATTAAGAAGTGAAATACGATTACAATTCAATTTGAGTGTAGGGTTCACAAAATTTGAAATATGACTCGAACTTAATTTCATTCCTGGGGTAGGACTAGGTGTTTGGGTCGGGTAATTTGTTACCCGTTCCGATCCGATCGGATATTTTTCATTTGGGACGGGAAAAAGGGTTTTCCGAATCCGAAATATATTATTGAGTTGAGTTTTGGGTATCACATTTACACCCGAACGGGTATTTCGGGATCCGTTTGGGTATTGATGATTTTTTTTTCTTATTTTTTTGCAATCGATACTGTTAGGGCATAGATTTTGAATTGAAAAATCAATAGGATTAAAGGGTAATATTCTAATTTTGAAAAATATTAGCTATTAATGTAGCGTATATAGTGTTTTACATCGATCATTGTAGCCTATATAAATTTTCACTAGTAATTTTTATATGTGATATTTTGAAGCTTGGAGTTTGATTGTATTAATATTGTTGAACACTTGAGACGTTTGTGTTATGTTTGTCTTGAAGTTATTGGGTACAACTTAATGTTTGAATTCATTAATTTCACAATTTTACATACATATATGTTAAAAAAATAAGATTTCTTGTACATTTTTATATTTTCTCAAAATCCGAAATACATGATCCGCGCCCAGCCCTACCTGGGGTTCTGTGGAACGTTTTAAATCTATAAATTATAGATTTAAAATATGGACAACCTCGCACCATAAGGCCATCTCCAATGGTTCAGGGCTAGCCCTGGGGCTGCCCCTCCGGGGCAGCCCCAGGGCTAGCCCTGAGCCCTGTCGTCGTCTCCAGTGGTTGGGGCTCCGTGGGGGAATTAATTCCATTTTGAAACTTTGCCCACTCTCACCTATTAATATTATAGTTTTAAATTTTTTTAATATTAATATTAATAATAGTAATTATATTAATACTCGTAATTTAATTATTAATTATATGCTGCGTCATGAAGCAATTCGTTCCAAGATGACCAACCGTAGACTCCAAAAAGACTTAATAGAACATGTTTATGCAAAATACGGTTAAAAACGAGTGTTTAAATTTAATTTTCTTATCTATTTTAGTATGTATTTAAATTTTTAATTTAGATTAAGTATTAATCTAAATTTTATGGTTATGACGTGTTTATTTTGTATTTTTAACTAATTTGGTATTTAAAAAAAATTATTTGTATGAGTGTTAAATTAAATGGACTATTCTAATATTAAATAGTATATCATAATTTTATTTAAAATATCATTAAATAATTAATCATATTATATCTATATAATTAAAACAACACATTAATTAAAATAATACATTAATTACTATAACACATTTATTAAAATAAAACACTAATTAAAATAACACATTAAATAAAATCACATTAATTACAATAACACATTAATTAAAATACAACACATTAATTAAAATTACATACAACACATTAATTATACAAAATCATACACACATTAAATAAACCATACACACAATAAATACACAACAAAAAAAAGAAAAAAAAAAAGAAATCGGGTCCAATCAGGTGCCGCCACTTGGCGGCACCTGTTTTAAAGAGGGGCGCGTGTAAACACGCGCCCCTCTTCTTCAACAAAGAACAGACGCGCCAGCAGGGCTCGGCTGCGGGCTGCAAACAGCCCGCAGCCCCGCCCGTTCCGCCCCGTTACCCCGCCCGACCCCGGCCCCTCTCCATCTCCAGCGGTTCTCCCACCTCAGCCCGACCCCGCCCCGACCCCGCAGGCAACCGCTGGAGATGGCCTAAGGAACCTAATTTCAAGTATTGAATTCAATTTTAGAAATACCTTTCATATGACTAATAAAAAAAATTCATATATCATATTTTTATTTCAATAACAAAATATTACATGGTTAGTTAAATTGTTAAATAGCTAATACTCAATTTTTTCTTAGAAATCATCCTAAACTAGATGATAAAGATATGTAATCAGTGTGTTAGATTAGCTTAAAATATAAAGCTTCACTTAATTACTTATCTTTAATATTCTTAATTTATTTCCAGTTGAGCAAGTAAAAATATGGAAATCTTTACAAGTATCATATCTTCATTTTAGTAAAATGATATATTTGAATAAAAGAAACTCATTTAAGAATTAGAATTGAATTTCGAATCATCCAAAAAGGAAATGAAAAAAAGAAGAAGCTTAAAATAGTATGGAATAAAGATCAAAGTAGCTTAAACAAATACTAAATTTATATACAATTTCCTTTACTTGTATACATCATTCAATATCATTATATCAGAAATTATATTAAATAATTATTAAATTAAAATATATAAATAAACCAACTATTAAAATCAATATTAAACAAGACAAATAAATTCTAAATCAAAACCTTGTCTCATATTTTCCATAGATTTATTCAAGTTGATTGGATCAAGTGTCAGTGATTTGCGATCCTTATAAACGAAACTTAAGTTTGAATTCTACTGAAAACACCACACTAAGAATATCCTATATCTATTGCTTTCTTGGATCCAAGTGTAAATACGCAGAATACTATATATAAATAAAAAAGAAATTCCATGAATTTAAGATTATTCCCAAATTCTTCTTCACATAATGAGGCAACAAACCTTAAATTAGCATTTAAGTCCCCCCATTATTATTTACTCATTAATTACACCCTTCACCCCATTTTCTTTTTCTTCACACTCTTTTTCACTTCACTCTCTTTCTCTCTCTCACACGACAATGGCAGCAAAACCAAAACGAAACCCTTTCCTCCTCCTCTTCCTTTTCCTCCTCCACTACGCCGCCGCGCAAAACCACCCCGACGCCCAACCTCTCCTCCTCTTCAAATCCTCCGCCGACCCATCAAACTCCATTCTCACCTCCTGGAACTCTTCCGACCCATGCAACTCATGGGTCGGAGTCTCCTGCCTCCATAACCGGGTCACCCGTTTAGTCCTCGAAAATCTCAACCTTCAAGCCACCACTCTCCCTTCCTCCCTCACCTCCCTCACCCAACTCCGGGTCCTCAGCCTGAAACGTAATGGGTTCTCGGGTCGGATACCGGATCTCTCCAACCTCACGAGCCTCAAACTCTTCTTCATTTCTCACAACCGTTTCTCCGGTGAATTCCCAGATTCATTAACTTCGCTTTTTAAACTCTACCGACTCGATCTGTCGTACAATAATTTCTCTGGAATTGTGCCGTTGGGTTTAAACGGGTTGACCCATTTGCTGACATTAAAGCTTGAAGAAAACCGGTTCACGGGTCCTATTTCGGGTCTCAGCTTACCCAACTTACAGGATTTCAACGTTTCAGGAAATGGGTTTACAGGGGAAATACCCTTTTCTCTTTCCACCTTCCCCACGTCGTCGTTTTCGGAAAACCCGTCTCTATGCGGGCCACCGTTACAAAAATGTAATATGGTTTCAAGCGACCCGACCCGACCCGGTGGAGCTTTAGCTTCGCCGGTCTCTTCCTCCCCAACCACAATGCCGGCGGAGACAAAACCTCAAACGAAGTCGAAAACCACCCACCACGGTAGAATTAGCTCACTCGCCATAATAGCTATAATTTTAGGAGACATTTTGGTGTTGGGTTTGGTTTCTTTGCTTCTTTACTGTTATTTCTTTAGGAGCTATTCGAAAATGTCCGGGAAGAGTAACGGGTCTACGCAAGCAGAGAAAATAGTGTATTCGTCGAGCCCGTATCCGAACCCGGGGCAATACGAGAGGGGCAAAATGGTCTTCTTGGATGGGGAGAGGAGGTTTGAGTTGGAAGATTTGTTGAGGGCATCCGCGGAAATGTTGGGAAAAGGGGGATTCGGGACGGCCTATAAGGCGATTTTAGATGATGGAAATGTTGTAGCTGTGAAAAGATTGAAGGATTTGAGTGTTAATGGGAAGAAAGAGTTTGAGCAACAAATGGAGGTTTTGGGGAGACTTAGGCACCCTAATTTGGTTGGATTTAAAGCTTATTACTTTGCTAGAGATGAGAAATTGTTGGTTTATGAGTACATGCCTAATGGAAACTTGTTTTGGCTTCTTCATGGTATGCAAAAAAATTATCTTACCTCTATTTTCGTAACGCGTATTTGTTTAAGTTGGATAATGGATGTGAATTTGAGTCTATCATTCTTGTATTTATTCTTAGCTTGCATTTGTAGTAGGAATGGAATGCCTTTTAGTGATGTATATACTTAGATGAATCATTTGATTATTTTACGGTATGCTTATGTGTACAAATGTTGTTTTAGCAGTATGATTGAGTTCGAGGATATGATGTATATGCTGAATTAGTGCTGATCTTATAACTTTTTTTATCACTCCCCCTTGTTTTTGAAAGAAATCATAAATTAAATGTCGTTTTGAAAATCCGACGCAAGGGATATTTCACTATGATTGATTAGTAGAAGTATTTAGGTGACATAAAATCGGTGACGTTTAACATGCTATCCTTAGTCTTTTCTTTCCTTTCCTTTCTTTTGTTTCACAAAATGTTTTCGCTATGATAATATATTTCTAAGCAAGTTATGTTTTGATCTTCTTGTTAGATATGGTAATTTATTGAATTGTGATTTTTTTCTTTCTAACTTGCAGGCAATAGAGGTCCTGGTCGAACCCCACTAGACTGGACCACTAGACTTAAAATCGCAGCAGGGACAGCACGCGGAATATCCTTCATCCACAACTCATGCAAATCCCTCAAACTCATACACGGCAACATCAAATCCACCAACGTTCTAATCGACAAGACCGGAAATGCCAAAGTCTCCGATTTCGGCCTCTCGGTTTTCATATCACCTTCATCATCCATCTCAAAATCCAACGGCTACCGTGCTCCCGAAGCCGCATTAGACGGTCGGAAACTAACCCAAAAATCCGACATTTACTCATTCGGAGTCCTTTTACTCGAGCTCTTAACCGGAAAATGCCCGTCTATTATGGACAATACTGCCCCTGGCTCTGGTTACAGCAGTGTCATTGATTTGCCGAGGTGGGTCCAGTCGGTCGTGAGAGAGGAATGGACTGCCGAGGTTTTCGATTTGGAGCTTATGAGGTATAAGGATATCGAAGAAGAAATGGTGGGATTGTTGCAAATAGCTATGGCTTGTACTCAAGCATCACCCGATCAAAGACCGAAGATTAACTATGTAGTCAAAATGATTGATGAGTTGAGGGGTGTGGAAGTGTCACCTGCACATGATACGCTCGATTCAGTTTCGGAATCGCCTTCGGTTTCTGAAGATACGTGTAGAGCTAGTGAATGATCGGTGTTAGTCCATGCGTAGAATTAATAGCTCGTTTGTATTTCGTTCGATTTATGTATATTAGTGTTTCTTTGGTGGGTTTTGGAGTGAAAGGTTTAAATTTTAGTTTTGCAGTTGTTGAGATTAGGTTTATAACTGAGAAATGTCTAATGTGTGAGCCATGATTGAGTTGCAACTGCATATTTTTTTATTAGGAGTAGATTAAGTGATTTACTTAGAATTACTATCATCTCTTTTTCTTTATTAACCCATGAATGCTCCTAGGACTTGTTTGATCATAACCTTCTTTAAAATCTTATCATATTTACATCAAAATAATTACATCTTTTGCTTCTAAAATTCATCTAAACTAGTACATTGTTCTCTTTTGAGTCCTTTACATCAATACAAATAAAAATTAAACTTTTGCACGACTGCAGAAATGAGACATGTGTATGTTCGATAAGCAATTTATAATTTTTATGTTTTAAGTTGTCGCAATTTTAGTTCTCTTACTAGTAATTTTAACCTAAATTCAACGGAATTAAAATCGTTGTCCATAAATTGTAACGCAATATTTTGTTGCGAATGAGTTAACATATTGAGGCATATTTCAAGGACTTGTTTTTTAAATGATTCACGTGAAATTATAAGGATCAACTTATTAAATGATTTCTTGAAATATGCAGATCAGAAATGACTTATTTTGTACAAACGAGTGATTTTCTGTTGAATTTTTAATAGTGCAAGGAAATTTTGTACAATAAACATTTCACATGGTAATTTCGTGCAGCTTTCACATAATACGGTGGAGTCCCTTACATTTATCCCCATATGTTTACTTAGCATTTTCCTTCTAAACGAAACAAAGAAACATTATCTTCAACAATTTTCTAATAATAATAATATTCATTCAAACATAATCAAAATAAATTAAACAAAACAACCCAATAAACAAAGTGAAGGTATAGTACCTAAGCCTTAAAGCCAAACAATTTCTGGCCAATCCTAAGCAAAGGTTGTAATGTACTAGGATGAAACTTTCTTGCAAATAAGAAACAAATTGAGCTCATCTCACCATTATATGTACAACTAAATCCATTTCGAATTTTGTCTATAAACCCTTCTGTGACATCTTTTCTCATAAACATAGTTGGGTGTGAGCCACCTCCTGACCAATCAGTCCATGTAATAGTCCTATTTGATGTTAAATTAGGGCAAACTTTAGTCACCAAAGTTGGCAAATAATGTTCGTCCATGTAACATGGTGGCACACAATGATTCCTAAACACCGGATAATATGTGACATCTGACACAATGGCTATAGCGAGTTCTCGATTGGCTTCAAACAATTGGGAGCCTTTGCGCCAATCAGATATCGATATTGTGGGCCACATTCGCTTGTTGTACCGGCCACGCCCAATAGGCCGAGGGTCATCAAATGTACTAAGGAAACTTTTATTAGAATTTACAAGGTAGTTGTAGATTGTAGTGAAATTGAATATAGGAATGCATGTTTCTGATAAAAGTACGAATCTTTCATTTGAAAAGTCAAGGAGAGCGTTTGCTAGTAGGCGTCTCTCTGCATCAATCATTGTTGCTCTCCCCCATTGAACCGGCTATAATAAGAGAAATCCATAAATTATGTGTTAAAAACTTAAAATTCTATAAAAAAAAATTAAAGTAAATATTGTGCGTGTAAGTGGCAGATGTAAATATTTGTTTACCTTGCTAGGTATTTGACGCTTGTAAAACACCGATGACTTTGAGGGCTTGTAAGCGTACTCCGGTGAAATATGAAGGTAGATTGAGAAAAACCCTTCATGTCCTCTAAAGAACATCTCCCAAAGTGGTTCCATGAATAATCTTCCCCTAGTTAAGAACATGAAAGCAATTTTTGGCGTTCTATTGAAAGGATATTCAATGATACGCGGAACCACTGAGGCTCGCCATAGTATCTCTTCATCACTCATTGAATGTCGAAGATCTCTAGGAGAAATCCACTCCTTCAACTCATTAACTCCGTTCGAACATTTACATTGTTGCATGCATTGACGTTGAGAAGTTTCAGACGAAGAATAGAAAGGAGGAAACGCGTTGAGATGAGAAAAGTATAAATCTTCATACAACACGAATTTTTTGAAATGGTCATGAATGATCATTCCTAAAACTAGAACAAGAAATGTAATTGATAAAGAGAAGATTATGGTTGTAGCAACTTGGAATTTCCCCATTTTGGCTTCTCTTTTGGTGCTTATAGAGAGTTCTTTTGCATGCATTTTAATTTTGTGCCCTTTTTTTTAAACAAATTTCTTTTTGTGTGAATGACTTTCATGTTATGAGGTTTATAATTAAGGTGCCCAAAAAAAATAAAAACTTTTTACCGAGTTGTCTATGTGAGGGCCTCGTTCAATCCCACATGGGATGTACTTATCATCAATAAGAGTCGTGTTTGGTTTGTGCAGATTCTGCAGTGTCATGTGTTGCATTAGCAAAAATGCATGTTTCACAAGGCATACTCACTCTAAAGATGAACTTATTGAATTAAAGTTAATTTAAATACTTTCTCCGGTCCCTAAACTTTTACTATTTTTTTTTTTTTTTGGAATGTTCTTAAATAACAATTTTTTTTAGGTAAAATAGCAGAAAACGTCCCAAATTAATTAGTAATTTTGGATTTTCGTCCTAAACTATATTACCTCACCGAATTTCGTCCCGTAATTTAATATTTGTTTGAAATACCATCCCAAACTAATTACTAATTTTGATGTTTCGTTCCAAATCAGTGATAAGTTTGGGACGATGTTTGCATTGTCTTTTTTTTTTAATAAATAAAATTATTTTTCCAACCACATCCCTTCACATAAAATTATGATTTGACACAACCAACTCTCACCACTACTTTTAAAGGCTTACATGTAAAAATACCTAAATGTGTCAAAAGTGAAAGGATAAAAAAAAGACTGAGAAAGTATTAATTTTTGGAAGTGATTTTTATTAAATTATATAAAATCAAATTTTCAAATAATATTAAACGATTAATGTTATTCGAGTCTGATTTATCAACTCATTTTTACCAATCAATCAAATCATGAACTCACAAGACACACCTTGAAGAAAATGATCACAAAAAAATAGTTCCACAAATTAACTACTTTTTTCCTTATGCTCATGGGCGTAGCTACATAAAGTTGAGTGGCTCAGTCACCTCGCTCAACTTTTGCGTTTTGTATGAAATTATATGTATAATATTTGTAAAAATTAAATATATTTTTTAATTGCTTTAACATGGACCACACTCAATAAAATTAAAATTTATTTGTCAATGGGGCCATGTTTTATTAAAATATATTTATCTTCCACTAATAAATATTTATGAATTAATATATTAATAGTAAAAGACAAATCCCAGTTTTTAGGATTGTGAGATATGGGTGTTCAACAAAACCGCAAAACCACCAAAATTGATCAATCAAATCCAAACCGATCGCAATTTGTGGGAAAAAATGATGAGTTGGTCTTGGTAATCATGAAAAAAAGACCATAAGTTATATCAGGTTTGTTTTATACTTTTTTCAGATAGCGTAACTGCATTCGACCGTATATATAAATAATCATTTTTATATGTATTTAGTTAGTAGTCCTGCTATCATGAAAAGTAGAAATATAAATTAAGAATATACTTTTAACAAAAAAATATTATTACGGTTTGAAAAAATATACTCTCTTACATTATAATGACACAGGTAAAATTTTATTCTGGCTTATGATTCTTGTCTAACAATTTACATTTTGCATAATGCAAGGACAAATTGGTTCTATCCAATAAATATTTCACAACCAATGAGGCCATAACCCGTTAGTCAAGTTGAGACCCCAAATCAATAGGTCATAGATTCAATTCCCACTAATATAAATATTCTTCTAGTTTAATACTAATGTTTGGTTACAATTCAATAAATTTTCGAATCAGTATTATTGATCAGAGCCAGTTTCCCCGACTCGAAAGAAGTCCCGCTCCGATGACCCGACGAGCGCTAAGAAAGGAAGTGCAGCCGAAGGACCGAAGGAAATTCCACTCCTTTATCTCACTCAAGTGAGTTGGTTTCGAGATTGTAGTAGTTATGAACCCTGTAGACCATCCCCAGGGGCTGATATTATTGATGTAATGATATTTATGTAATGATCGTTTCTCTAAAAATATATCATAGAATTCTGGGAACAATTTAATGTATTATTTGATGGAAGCAAGGCACAAGAACACAACTTATTTCATAAAAACAGAGCATAATGTACTAAGATTCATCCATTTTTCCATAGATTAACAACATTCTAGCTACATACGATTCTTTGAACCTAGTATCTCTAGAAAAGTGTACAAAACAGCAATGGCAGCAACTGTCACAGCACCCAAAACTTTAATCCGATGATGTTTTATGGACAAGGTGCCGAATAAATATGCCCATATCCATCGTGAAACGAAGTTCACCCTACAAGTTGATCGAAATCTCTGCATCGAAAAATCCTGCATGTTTTCGAGAGAGATCGTAAAGAGTTACTTCTCTTCATAATTTACCAACACGAGTCGCGAAATCAGCAATAGTGCGATTGAAATTTTCGAGAGAGAAATCCTGCATTTTTCAGAGTAGTCTACTTCAATAAAGCATATAAGCATACAAGTTACAACTGAAGAAGCATCCATGTCTTCTAGTTTGATCTATTCATGAGTTATTTGCAAAATAACCCCCTATGCTTTGTCTAATTAGCAAAAAAAAAAGTGTTATTTTTTATGATCCAAAATAAAATCCTCTCATGCCGGATTACATATTTTTTAGAAAAACCCACCAAAAAATACGAAAACACCCTTATTAATCTAAAAAATTATCAATAATTCTCATGTTAACTTTGAAAAGAGGCAATAACCCCATCTGTTAACTTAAAAAATTGACAATAACATTCCTATTGGCTTATGCCTTAACTTCAAATGAGACTTTTTGCTAATAAAAATAACACTGGGTTTTTTTTTTTTTTGCCAATTAGAAAAACCACATGGGTATTTTTACATTTATCTCTATCTTATACGTATTAAACATATTACCCAATTTCATTATTTCTTAGAATTCAGTTGACAACTAGATATAATACTATACATAATTCCAAACATCATCAGAAACGAGAATACATTTGAGAAGATGCAGTGTAAAAAATCTAAAAAGGAAAGATAATTAATATTACCTTTGGTAATTTATTCTGCTGGAAAAGGTGATCGACATGGAGTCGTACATTTGATGCAGCAGGAATCCAGAGACTTCGATCAACATCAGCATATGTATATGCAACAATATCAAATAATGTTTTCGCTCCACCTTGTATGGCTTTCAAGATGGTAGATTCTCTATTTCTCCGGTTTCTGAAATTTTAAAAAATTAATACTTGATAAATCATTGATAAAATCTAATATTGCAACGAGTTAATGGCAATTTATCCATGTGATATGTATAATATTCAATTTACCCTCCTCTAATTTGAAAAATAGCACTTTACACCCTTCCCTAATCTTATAAAAGATTCACACCGCCTCCTTGACATTTTTAAACTTATAAAAAAATATGATTTGACAAAACTACCCCTCTTATATACTACATTTTGAATCAATCAACTCATAAATGTGGTATATAACCCCCCCCCCCCCCCACCATAAATGTGGCATTTTACCCTGTTTGTTTTGATAGATTTGTCACTTTACCCCCTGTATTATGATAAATGTGGTACTTAACCCCCTGTGTTATTATGATATGTGACACTTTACCCACTAAGGGTACTTTTATTTTTTTACGCAACACTTTTCATGCGCAAACTTAATCTCGGCAAGTGTGTTACACCCTCCGTTGGAAGGAGGTAAATTGCTCCTTTAAAATTTTCCTTGGGGGGGAGGGGGTTGTGAAGTGCTATTTTTCAAATCACAGGAGGTAAACTGAACATTATGCACATCACGGAGGGTAAATTGGCATTAGTCCATATTGCAACTATCAAATTGTCTCTTACTTGAGATATCCACAGAGCATATGTTTTGGCCACATATTAACTCTACCATGCATGGGAATCAGTACATGCGGGGAGAGCTCCAAGAACTTGTATGTTGTGTCGAAATAATCCTGTGAAAAGAATACAATAATATTAAACAAAATAATTTAGGTTATGAGAAGAAGTGAATTTGTAATAAGTATATAGCATATTTTCATTCTACAAATTTATAAATTGTTGTTTACATTTTTTGTAAACTTACACTCATATTTCCTCCAGAAGTAAAATCCAAGAGTGCACTTCCTTGGCTGAAATAGCATAAACTCATCAGTTTAATATGGAGCTAATGCCAATTTACCCCCTGTGAAATTTATAATGTTCAATTTACACTCCCGTGATTTGAAATAGAAGCACTTTACCCCCTGTGAAAATTTTAAAGAAGCAATTTACCTCCTTTAGCCGGAGAATGTAACTAATTTGCCGAAATTGAGAGTGAGCATGAAAAGTGTTTTTGTAACATAGGGAGATAAGTTGCCACATTTATTACACCTTAGGGGGTAACCTGCCACATTATCTTAATACAAAGGGGGTAAAGTGCCACATATAAAAATATTAGGGAGACGGTGTGAAACTTTTATAAGATTACAGGGAGGTAAATTGAACATAATGAATATCGCGCGGGGGGGGGGGGGGGGGGGGGGGAGGGGTGGGGGAGTGTGGGGGGAGGGAGTTGTAAATTTGCACTAACTCGTTTGATATGTCTCAGGAAATTCAGAAATTAAATGTTAAAGCTACGATGGACAATCAAAACAAATCACTTGTTAGAAAAGGATTGAATTTTCATACACCAATGATTTTTTCTAGTACACCCACTGTTTCAAGTTTCTTGAAATATGCACCAATCAGTTACGTACTAAGAAGTCAAAAATAAAATTGAGCCCTCTAACTTTGTAAACATAAGTACGTATGCATGTGTGTTTGTGATCTATGATTCATAGCTAGTTTGTATCCAATAACGTACCCTACACAATGATCCCCGACTATAAGTGCGTTAGAACTGACATGAAGCAATGCCACGTGGCCATCTGTATGTCCCTAATAAGATTGTTGCATGAATTATAGTATAATGCAACAAAGACACGAAAATTTGATATTAAAAAAAATGAATTATGGATGAAACTTACTGGAGCTGAAATGAGTCTTAACCGCTGACCACCAACAGAGATTTCTTCACACCCCTGAATCGGTAGATATCCCTGAGACCAATCATCTGTATCCAAAAAAAAATTACTTCAAATGACGGAAAATTGGATTGAAAAGAGTTATATGGCATAAAACTCCTAAATGTTTCAGTAACTTATTTATTTTTGTACAAAACAAGTAATAGGATGAAGTACAACAAATTTATCTCTCTTTCTTTCAAATTTATGGTAAGAACAAGAGAATTTCTAGTGGTTTGCTTCCTTTATGTCATACCAAACTATTTGAAAGGAAGGGTAATTTACGATCGCACCCCGTGAGGAATTACAAGGAGAACCCTTCTAGTTTAGACTATGAACCAGAACACCCCTTACAGCTTCAATAATCCTTACAAGGAGACACCCTACAACTTCTGAAAATGTTGACACAAGAACCCTGCAAGGGGTGTCCTTGTAATCTTTGGAACCACAGAGAGGTTTTTTATAATTACGGTAAGCCTCAGGGGGGGTGGGGTTCGAGTGTAAATCACCCTTGCTACACTTTAACATATCAACAAGCAGTCACCTGACCTTTCTTAATTCGGCGAAATGTATTTTCATGAGCCAAGAGAATAGCATCAGGATTGCACCTCTGGACAATTGAGAGACCTATGTGGACACCAAGACAAGTAAATGATTACATTTTTTTATATGAATGATTCACAACAGCCAAAAAAAAAAAAAAATTATGAAAATATTACCATCTACATGATCATGATGGTGATGAGTCACAAACACAAGCAACTTCCGTGGCAGCGCAGTAACAATTTGTTCAAGCTGATTGTGCAAGGAGAAGCATGTCATGATGTAAAAAATAACGAGCTAAATGCAAAACTACCCCCTGTGCTTTGCCTAATTGGCAAACCCCTCGTGTCATTTTTATCATAAAAAAAACCCTATGTTCTTTTTTCATTGGCAAAAAATTCCATTTGAAATTCCTTCATTAATCAAGAGGGGGGTTATTGCCAATTTTCAAAGTTAAAAAGGGGGGTCATTGTCAAATAGGGTTGTTTTCGCGTTTTTGTTGGGGTTATAATCTTCATTTTTCTACAAAATATGTACTCCGCCTTGGGAAAGGCTTTTTTGCTAATATAAAAAATACTGCTAATTAGGCAAAGTATAGGGGGCATTTTTGCATTTCACTCAAGAAAAACTAGTCATCAAAGCATTTTTTTACACCAGTACGTGGTGCATTTCTTACAAAACCGCATTTCATTTTGGGCCCTAGACAATAACTATTTCACGGTAGTTCTAATATTTTTGTGTTTGATTATATCATCCAAAATAAAATTAGAAGCATTTACCTACTTTTTACATATTTCTTATTATTTTTCTTATGTCAATTGAAAAGAATCATATTTATTCATACCTCTTTGTGCATAGTAGAGTTGCATCCAGGATCGACAATGAGTGCGTCTCCACTTGCAAAATAATTATCTCCGTCAAGGACAAAGACGCCATTACCAGTAATCGTATCAGGTACAAACACAACCAAGTTTGTTGTGTGGAAAGGCTTCGCCGTTCTACTTCTCATCGGAACAAGTTTAACACCAGGAGGATATTCCTGTATTACATTCTTACGGTTATATGCAAATTACACCCCTGTATAAGTTCCAATTAACAAAAACACCACTGTCACAACTCACAATTTTGTAGCAAATATAAATATGTATCAATAAGACCCCTCTATATATACTAAAATCCATCTGTGTGTGCTTAATCAATAATCACGACCAATGAATCAATTTTTTCTTGTAGTATAACTTTAAATGTCTGTATAATTCTGTAAATGCTCAAGCTGTTACAAATCAAATTTCAAGTCCAAATTTTTTTATTTTTTTATTTTTTATCACCAAAAAATGTTACGAAAATGAAACGACCGTGATAAGTCCAATTTACTTGATATTTGGCTTCAATTCGAAAAACATAAGTTCATTTGAGATCAAACAACAATTATCGTTTGATTCTATTCAATGAGTTAAAAGAAGACCAACATATATAAATAAAAAAAAATCAAGCTAATCGAGCTCGACTCATGTTCGGCTTGTTTAAGGCTTGTTTGAGCTCTGTTCATTTTCTAAAATCAAACCAATCTCAAACACAAATTCAAGGTCAGTAAGAAAATCAAGTCTGATGCATATATTTTCCGAGACTAAATATATCCAAACTAATGCAGATGATAACAAAAGGATGAAAAGAAAGATCTAACTCAGAGTTGGCTGTTTCTTATAACATAAAACATCAATGAAAAAGAAACGGACCTGACATCTCAAAGTGGGTGGAATGTGCAATTTCGCAAATTGCATTGAATCATCCAAAAGACCAACAACAACTAATGGCCCTACACGATCATTATTAGGCTTCACTTCTAGAAGCAGATCTATGCAGCTTTCGGAGCTCATCCACTTACAAAGATCTAATAACAATACAAAACGATATAGCATAAAAAAAATACAAACGATATCATATAACCTCGTCAGAGATAACCAGATATTAGTTAAATCATTTTCAATCACAATTTGAGATCTGACAAATTGGAGATTAAGTTGAAGCAGAAGCAGAAGCACCTCTGGAGGTGCTTATAGCTTATCAGCTTATTTTAGGAGAAGCAGAAGCTAAAACACCTCTTGCATTCTTGTACGAAAAACTTTAGGGTCGCATAAGTACTCCAATAACCACATCAAAATAGCAGCAATTTGAGGAAATAATTTCTTCTAAAAATAAAAAAAAACATTATCAAACCTTCCAACTTCCCATCATGAGATTTGAATTCTCCGGTTATATACACAGTCTTAACTGGTATTCCGGGTCCAAATTCAGGTTCCTCTACAACCTTTGACAATTTCCATATGTCCTTAATTGCTTCGTTGAATCCCACTTGTCCAAGAACCTACAACAAAGCCATTGTAAAATTATCAACCACTAGCTGGAATTGTACTGAAATTACCATATCAGCCCTCTTCTGAACCATAAAGGTATATACTTTGTTTAGATTTTATAAACAACATAATGCAACTTAGATTTATGTTCAGCCGAGATTTATAATGAAATTGAACATCAGAAATCAGAATGGATCAAATATTGAAAATCACAGACCTTTTAATATTAGTACACTCCCAACTTTTGAGTAAGACTCAAAAAAAAAATCACATTTAAAGCTATAATCACTTAAATAATCCTGTTTTACCTATGAATAATGACTTTACATTATATTTCCATCTTTTCTCTAAAACTCATAAACTAAAACCTAATCAAATAAGCTGTCATGAACAGGATCCAAACTAATTATTCTAGCAACCTTAAACATTTCCAAATGGCGAGATATGGAAAAATACTCCCTATGCTTTGTTTATTTAGCAAAAAATACCATGTTAATTTTAATACCATACCCCCACCCCCCTTTCCTATTTTTTTAGCAAAAAAAATCTCCCAAGCCATAGTACATAATTTTAACCCACCAAAAAATGCAAAATCACTCATATTCAACTTAAAACTGACAACAATTCCCCCTGTTAACTTTGAAAATTCACATAACCCCGCCCTATTCACTTGAAAGATTGAGAATAAATTCCCTATTGATTTACAAAGAGATTTAAAATGGGATTTTTTGCTAATATAAAAAGAATAATGGAGTTTTTCGGTTTTTCCTAATAAAAATAACAAATGGGCTTTGTCAATTAGACAAAACACAGGGTATATTTTTGCACTAAGCTCTTTCCAAATGCATAACAAGGACAACTAAACACATATTCATCCTTTATTAACTTTAAGAAGCTAACAAATTACTTCAAATTCCTAATAGCTACCTGATCAAGAACTGAATGAAGATCAAACCCATTCAGAACTTGTAACAAAGAACTGTCCTCAGCTTCAATTTGAACTTGAGAAGTATTATCCAATGGGCTTTCAAGGATTGACAATTGTGCAGAGGGTAAATCCCATAGGTCACAATCTTGATAAGAATCATATTCTGGGTCGCCGAATTTTGGGGGTTGATTTTGTTTTGTGAGGAGAAATTCGGCGTCGTTTAAAGGGTTCTTGATTATCAGTGCCAAGTTCACTTTCTGGGTGGCCATTTTGGATTTTTGGCACAATCTTTTTTGCTGTGGTTTGGTAATCGTATACTCTAATTGGCGAAATTATTATCTAGAGCAGGTCTAGGAAGTCGGTGGTGCACCAAATGTCTTAGAATTTATCAAACTCATTTATAATTACTTAAAATTTAATTATTAAATTTAAATAACCCGACTAAATTAAATTAGAGTTAAATAGAAATAAGTAATTTTTAATCTCATCCTACATTATTATCATAACATTAATTAAAAAAAAGTTAATTATTATGATTTAACTAATCAACCTTCATTATACTAAATCAAAATTGAAAAATAATAAATATAACTTTTAAGGAAAATCTTTTTAATTTATTTTAGATGGATCTTTGACATATAATATGACATAATTTAATCTAGAATATTACGACCGACTTTTTCAAGAAAACAAGACTGTAATTTAATTGGACTAATTTATAGGTATCACTTCTTCATATCCAATAAACCTTTGTTTCCTTTTCCACTCAGTGACCAACTTTTTCTTTTTGGAATGACATTTCATCTTTCACGTTTGCCAACATTTAGGGCCATTTTATGGTGAGGAACGAAAATTGTGAAGAAATCAAATAATGTTGAATATTTGTGTGATTTGTTTCCAAAATAGAAAATAACGATGTGAGACGTCATAAAAGATGGAAATTTTGATGGTTTTGGTGTGTGAAGACTGAAGCATTCGCCCATATGTGCCCTACTACTCCTTAAGTTCACGAATTCGACGAGTCGAACAATGGAGTTTTGATTTTTTCTAAAAATTAAAATGTTGTTTTCAGAAAATTTAAATATATATGTCTTAATTTTTCATTTATACTACAGAACAAGTTTGAAATAATTGAGGTTTAGATAACTCATATTAATAATCTTATAAAAAATGTCTTCTATAAAATTACAAATTAATGTAATTTTGTGCATAGCACGGGAATAAGCCATTGCAATTTATTTAACACATCAAGATCGATCCTAACTTTCCTTGACGATAATGATAGTGGTAATTTATGATATAGGGGTATTTTAGTAATTTCCTAAATAATAATAATAAAGAATTTACGTTTGTTAATTAACCTAACTTACGTTTATATAATTAATTCTTTTGTCGAGCCGCTCACTTCTTGCCATCCTAACGGGTCAACCCAAATCATTGTATTCTTTTATTTAATTTTTTTTCGTATTCCATTTGTTTCATAATAAGTATCGTTTTAGAGATTTTTTTATTTTTGTTGGCCAAGATTTTGACAGTAATTATTTCGTGATGGAGGTCAGGGTCAAGTCACAGTTGACCCGTCGATCCCTTTACTTTAGAGAGGCTTAACAATGTTTTTCTTGATTCGCAGAGATCGAAATTGTAAAATGAACTGGCAAGGTTTTGCAAATGTTCGGGCTGTTTTATGAAGCCTCCTTGATATTCGATTTTTCTGGATTTTTTCCTCTAGGTCCCATTTGGATGGGATGATTTGAAATGAAGATGGATTTCAAATGAATGAATTTGAAATTCTAATGATTTAAAATCCATTCATTTGAAATCTCTTGTTTGGATATATTTTTTTATAAATGATTTCAAATTCATTCATTTGAAATTCATTTTTTGGTATATATCATTTGTGGTATTTAAAATTTCCAATTATACCTTATAATTTGTTCTATGAGTTAATTATTGCTCGTTATTTGTTGTTGATATCTAGATAAAATCGGATAAATCAATTTGGGGCAAAATTATTTTTTGAAAATTAAGGGACCAAAGTGTAAATATCGAATTTCAAAAAATCTATAGGGAATTGAAAATCTTAATTTTATGAAAATTCTGGATTGAATTGCAACTCCGGATTTTTTGAGAATTTGGGGTCAAATTGCAATTTCTGAAAATTAAGGGACCAAAAGTGCAAATTTTGATATCTGAAAACCAGGGAGAATTGAAAATTTAATCTTTGGAAAATTATGGACTGAATTGTGATTCTTGGTTTTTTGAAAATCTAAGGTCAAATTAAAAAATCTAGGGTCAAATTGCAATTTTCAAAAAATGAGGGAACTAAAGTGCAAATTCGAATTTCTGAGAATCAAGGTCCGATTTGAAAATTTTAATTTTCTGAAAATTCTGAACTGAATTGTGATTATGGGTTCTTCGAAAATCTAGGGTCAAAATTGTAATTTTCAAAAATTGAGGGACCAAAATTTGAATCCGAATTTCTAAAAATAATAGCCAAATTGCACATTTTAATTATTTGAAAATTCTGGATTGAATTGCTCTTCTAGGTTTTTTGAAAATATGGGTGATAATTACAATTTTTGAAAATATACAATGTGGACTTTCTTCTTAAGTGGATTTTAACACTCATTTAATTTTTCAGATAAGCTAATATCAATATATATTTGTACTCTTTAATTTTTCATCCACCGAGGTAGCCACGTAATTTTTCTTACATCAATATCAATGATATCTAATATAATGTATAAGCAATAAAAAAAATCAATACTATAATGTTCTTCTTTCTAAGACCAATACATGTTGTGTTGTGTACACATAAGGAAACTCTCTTTGTCATTGGATTGAAAATGAGAAATGAGATTTCAATTTCAACCTTCAAAAAATTGGACAGGCTACCAATTGAGTAGGTGATTGAGTTGGACAGATTTTTGAATATTTTAAAGTAACCAAAATAAATTAAGTTACATATTTACCCTTGCATTACCTTTTCAATCACACAATTGCCTTTCTAGTTAAAAAAATCATTTTTATCTTTTTTATGTTATTTAAAATCGTCAGAAATATAATACATGTTATTTAGTTGTGTATTGAAAAAGAATTTTGTGGTTGAATTTTCGGAACTTTGAAGCTCTAGCTATGGCGGCTTTTTGTCAAAATTGAGCATTGTTATCTTGTTTCTTGTTCAATACAATTCCATAAAAAAGTTTCAAATAGATGTTATTTGCAATCCTTGTGATAATTTTGTATTAATTAGGGCTTATATCGAGCTTTCATAATAAAGAGTTAAATTCGATTATGTTCTTCAAGTTTGGGATTGATGTTGCTTGTATTGATTCAATTAATCGTTGTGGATATGCTAGAATTATCTGAATCAACAAAAATCCTCAAACCATTGCAAGAAAATTTATTTTTTTCAGCATTTTAAGAAACCGGGTTGTGTTTGACCTATTTTGCAGACCCACGGGCAGCCGCTCGCCCACACACGTTGCCAGTGCGTGGGAGCGAGTGAAGCCCAACCGGAGCTTCGTTTTTAACCCGGGTTTTACATTGAGCTTGTTTTTCTCATTCTGTAATTTATAATTTTATCTTTTGAAAAAAGAAATTATCTTTTGGTTAATTATTATCTTTGGTGCGTTTTAATTAGATTAAAATTAATTTTAGATATTAATATTTATTGAAAATTCTATAGATATTCCTTACCGTTTGGTAGGGTGTATGGGATTAAGGTGGATTAGATTGGAGTCGGATTGAAGGTCATTAAAAACATGTTTGGTAGATTTGATTGAATGCTTCCATGTTAATTGTAAATTAATATAGATTTTAATTTTTGATTTATTTATGAATAATATTTTTCCATTTTCAGATATTTGAGAAGAATTTATGATATTTAATGATATTTTAAAAAGAAAATATGTAAATTTGAGGTTATTAGTGATATTTACCTAATCCATATTTACCTGGATTAACTAATCCACCCATGCCTGGGTGGATAATAATCTAGTCTTAATACTGGGTCGTAAGGATTTAATCCATTTGACCCGGTATTAGAGCAATGCCACCAAACGTTGTATTAGCCCATATTAACTCATATAATATGACTTAATACCCCCTATTAGATCCTACCAACGGCAATCTAATACATATACATACATAGACATATATATATATATATATATATTTGAAGGGTGTCTTTTGACTCCAATTAGTTGTTTTGACCAAAATTCAAATTTTCTAGAATTTTGAATTTTTTTTTATTCAAAAAATTTATATTTTTGGTAATATTCTAAAATCAATTTCAGCTTTAATTTAAATCCTATGAAAAAGGAATGTTAAAACTAAATTAATAAGTCAAATAAGAAGCTAATGCTAATCAAACACATTTATGATGAGGTGTATATCTTTATAATAATAACATACTAAACATACCAATGTTATGGCCGTAATTTAGGTATAATCACATTTAATTTATATTAGCTGGTAATTGTATGATTCTATATTCAATTCTTGGTCATTAACGTAAGTAATTCTCATTAAGTAATTGCTAAAATTATTTAAAAAATAATACCCCTTTAATACACTAATAATGGACGTAATTTTGGAATTATTCACCTCTATTACTTTATATTAGATGATGGACAGTTACAAGTCTATATATAATTCAATTATTAGTAATTATTACCTCTCATTAAATAATTGTTTGAATAATTTGCAAAGCCCCCTTCCCCCCCAAAAAAAACCCTTTTTTAATATGCATTAGTTCCTAAAAATCATCTACATTCTATAATCGTCCGTCATTTTCATTAAATTTGTAGCTATGTGATTCATATTTTTTTTCAATTAACTATATAGAGATGGTGAGCTTAAAAAAATAATTATTGTGCATCTCTATATAATTTTTCTCTGTATACTTTTAATTTTTTTTTCTTTGTAAGTACTAGCACAAGATGATCTTGAATGCCAACCTTATTTTTCTTGATGTAGTAGGTCCATTTGAACAATTATGAATGCACTAAACAAGAAGTGTAAGCTTTTACGATTTATTTTTTACTATTTAAACATACACATTTAAAATTTTCATTTATGATTCATATGTACAAGTATTGTTTAATCCCTTTTGATCCATTTGCACCTGTCACAAATGTGTTAAACAAGAAGGTAAACTTTTTAATTTTTTATGTTCTCTGGGGTCAACTTCTACAATGAGCTTCATGATGTTAAATTTTTATTTCAGGTGCATGCATATATAATACTATCAATCATAATGCAATTCTTATTTTTTTCCCACTTATTAATGCGATGGTAGGATATTTTCTTAGAAGTAATTAAACAGAAGGTGCATAGTTATTTTTGCACATGTTTGCGTAAGTGTTTTTAGTTTTGAATTAGTTAATCCTTAAATTCATAACAATTTTTTTATTTGGAATTTTTTTTTTTCAGAGCGATACTTTGAACAATTCAAAATTTGACTGATCCAAGGAATTGGTGATAATAATGCGCATCCGCTTAGAATTTGGTACTACTATAAAGTAATTTCTTAATTTTTGTTTTTGAGAAAAAAAAAAAAAAACTTCTTAAATTCAAAGTGTTTGAAATTTATTTAGCAATAAAAAGTTAGACTTTGAATAATATTTAGAAGATTGTATATATTCTATGTTATTTTATCTATTTAATATTATTACTTCTTCATGTATTTCATCTTGAATCGTGACAAAATTGTCAAAAATACTTTGCATTGTCATTGTTTTGATTAATACTATATTTTCATATTTTGTCTCTTTTTGTTTCATATTCGATTTAATGTGATTTGATATACATTGATTTCTTTTATTTGATTAATTCATTTTGAATGTTAATTTTTTTATATTATGCATTTCTTATAGTTTTTGTTTACAGCTTTTCCCTTTTTCGATTTCATCTAGACTGGTTAGTCTTTTATTAAATTGTTTAATTTTAGTTTGTGATAAATTTATCTTAAAATTGTGTCTTTGATATGTGAATGCAATTTTAATTCCGTGCTATATTCTGATTCCAATGAGTATATTTGTACTATTCTTAATTTTCTAAAATTATGATTAATTGTAATTTTACTTTTAAATTTATATAAATATATTTTATAATTAGAGAAGATGCAGAAAGAAATATATATATACTTGATTATGCTGTTTTTTTTAATAGTTACAATGTCATTAGGTAATTTTTTGGTAAGAGGATATTCACAAGCTTGAAATGTATGGTTTACATGTTTGACCTTTATATTAATTAGTTTGATTAACTTAATTATATCCATTGTAAATTACAATAACTTCTTTTTCTCATATATCTTTTTTTTTTTTTTTTTTTTTTATTGTTAAGCGGAAATTTAGATAATCATAATGTTGGATAAGGATGAAGATGAAGGCACTAAAGAAAAAATTATAAGGGAGGTTCTGATGCATTCCAAAACTTCAAAATCCGCTAAGTATGGAGTAACTTAGCTGATGATCCCTTTGGAAGGAATTTTGACTAAGTATAAGAAGACATCAGAAGAGTCAAAATTTTCAAGGTCCAAGACTTCTGATCTGCTGAAGGAAAGTTATCAGACTGATGAAGATCAGCCGACTCAAGTCAGATTTGTTCAAGTTTTGGATCAGCTTAGTTCGCCATCAGACTTGCACTTCCATCAGCCAAGTGGAAAGGATCATAAAGCCTTCCCAACGGTAATAAATGCCCCTGGAAGTAATAAATGCTGAAGTACAAGGATATTAAAGACAAATGATTGAAGAAATGCTTCGCATCAGCTGGGTGCATCTAATGCTGCATTTAATGCTGCCTGCAGAATAGTACTGTTGACAGTACGGACAGACTGCAAAAGAGCCGTTCGCGGAAATTAAGGACCAGTACTCGAGGAATTTGAATCTTGTCTCTCTTCAACGATATTTTTCAAACCTCAAGTATAAATAGCTGAAAGAGACGAGAAGAAGAAATACAACACAATTTCTGAGAGAATGTTCGAGGCAGAACTCTTTAAGTCTCAAAAACAGCTCACTCATCAGCTTAGTCATTTGTTGACAAAAAGCGAAGTTGAAGAACAAAGCTAAACACATCTTCTGAGTTAATTTGTAAAACAGAGTGTTGTGAGAAGTAGATATCCATCTAAGTGAGTGATATTACTTCAGAGAGTAGGATTTCTTTGTGATTTCTTACTGCGCACTTACGGCCTGTTCATTTGTTGTTAGGCGTAAGCAGAGTGTACTGGTTACTTTGTGTTTCTAGTATAACCCAAGATCTTTGTGACTTGGACGAGTGGATTAAAGGATATTTACATCCATATAACCACTATAAAAATTACTTGTGTTTTTATTTGCATATTTACTTGCATATTTCAAGATTGCATAAAACACTTTACTTAACTGTTTGAAAAGAGTTTAAAAGGAGTTTATAAAACTGGAGAAGCATTTTTCGAACTACTGAGAATACTTGTGAAAAACACTTTGAAAAATCCGCTGCAAGTACTCTAAGTATTAAAACTGATTTTGACAAAATCAGCTAAATAACTATCAGTTTAGTGGTCTACGAAGCTGTTCAAAGATTTGTTCACGATCAGCCAAGGAACCTACTGTTGATAATAGCTTAGTCTGTTTAAGTTAACAAAAATGTTTTAAAGTTAAAAATTGTAAAAAGTTTAGAGGTCTATTCACCCCCCCCCCCCTCTAGACCTCATCTGACTACTTGGGACCAACACATACATACATTTATCTCAAATATGAATGTATTTATCTCGTGATATTGAATATTGAATGCATACATTCTTATATGAACTAATAATTAGTTGAAGTCGCTGGGCCTTCTTTCTTTGAGGCAATCGAAGTTTCAAGGGCTGACTGTTGATATAATCAAAATTGAGATTTGACATGACATAAAACAACCTATCAACAAATTCAACTTCAACAATTAGATATTATTTATAATCTATATACTGTGTGAATTGTAAAATTCTCATATAATAATAATTTTCAAACATTTAAAGTACTCAAGTTGCAATTATTCACAAATGTGGATATCGTAATAATGCAAACAAACATACTTTTTATTTTATTTCTATGTTACAAATTGTATATTAATTTTGATCCTTGCATAGCGGGAAAAATGCAAGATACTCCCCTGTGTTATGCTTAACCTGCAAGAAACTACCCTGTGAAATTTTTATTGCGTCAAACTTCCTTGTGTTTCAAAAAACCCTGCAAAATTCACCCAATTTGTAAAAAATAAGTCGTTTTTGATCGACACATTTCAAGAAATAATTTTAAAACACTTCAAGTTGGTCCCTACAACTTCTCGTGATATATTTTTAAAATGATTTCTTAAAAAATGTCGATCCAAAACGACCTATTTTTCACAAAATGGGTGTTTTTTGCAGGGTTTTTGAAAACACAAGGAAGTTTGGCGCAATAAAAATTTCACGGGGTAGTTTCTTGCAGGTTTAGCAAAACATGGAAAGTATTTTGCATTTGCCCCGTGCATAGCACGGGTTGTAGGCTAGTAAGTATTATATGGAATTTGACTAATCACTATAAAGTAGTGAACCCAAATTCGAGTTTCTATTGAGAGAGATTCTCATTTTATATATCTGACATGTCTTGAAAGAAATTAATTAGATCTAAGATCTAAATACATCAAGAAACCAAAAAAGTATTATATGTATTGTATAATTTCAATTCAGATTAAGTAGATGTTTTTAAATTGAAATGGAAGCGTTTCTAGAATAGTTAGCTTCGTGAATACTAATTATTCCATGAATGAACTAAAAAACTCCAAAATATATCATGCTAGAGTCTCATCATCATTTATTTCACTTTTATCATGCCAGAGACTTGTCTTATGCTCTGAACTGGAAACGATTTCAGATTAGTCTATGGCAGCAGATTTTTTGTTCCTTAGCTTTTCTGATTTCAAGATCTTAGGTCTTTTCGTTTCAATTTATTGTTTGTTGGAAGTCATTGCTACTACTTTCCACAATACCACCGTCCAAACCGTCCAGATTTCACTTCTTAACAGGAGATTATTCTCTCTTCTCTATTCCATTCACCTGGCTTCTTTTTGTTATCTCATGCCTATAGATTGTTCAATTAAAATTTAATTTAATCATATTGGCATAATTGAAATCCCAGTAATTGTTTCTTCTTCTCATTGATAGATTCATTTAATGCTACTTATTCATTCTTGTAAATTCCATGGTTTAAATGGAATTTTCCTTAATATTCCACAAATATTAAAATCAAATAAGGTTGGTTTGAACGGTTAAGTAGTAATCTCAAATATTAAGCACTCAAGAGTTGGAATAATACTTCACCCAATCTCACAATTTGAATTCTTAGATTCTAACTTTGATGGTTTGCACAAATGAATAGCCTACCTATTTATAATATTCGACATCACTAATGCATGATTGAGATTAACTTGATCTACTTGTTAAGATTCTACATATAGAATGTTCCTACCAAGTTGAATGTTCTAATACATTCCCTTCAACATTTTACAAAGTTTCCTAACTATGTACAAGGTTCGACAATATTCTAAAGACATCTATACACTTTCATATCTTCCTAGGATGACCTAGAATGTTCCATCATTTTGTAGAATTTTCGAGAATGCTCCGCGCATGTGTAAATTCTTCAAGACCCTTCCAAACTTACATAAAACCTCCTATAGATTTCTAGAAACCTCCACTCCCATGTTTGGATGCCCCATTGACCTTCTCCGTGGGATGAGCTGGCTTGGGTGTTAAAATATATACTATGTAGTAAAAATTATTAGTATACTATTATTTTGTAAATAACTATGATGTATCATATTTAATTTGGGTTAGAATTTCTCTCTTCCAATTGCTTTTTATTTTAAAATGTGCTCAAATTTTAGACAACATTATGAGCGAGTTAGTGTCAATCTACCCTTATGATATAAATAATGTCCAGTTTATCTTATTTTAATTTGAAAAATAGCACTTTACCTTCATGTAAAAAATATTAGGTGCAATTTATCTTCTTGAACCAGAGAGTGTAACTCATTCGTCGAAATTGAAAGTTGGCATGAACAGTATTTATGTAACATAGTGGGGATAAATGCAACATTTATCATAATATAGGAATAAAGTGTCAGATTTATCATAACACAAGGAATAAAATATCACATTTATCATAACATATATATAGGGGTAATGTGCCGCATATAATAGGGGTAAGCGGGTTAGTCCGAGTGGAGAGAAAAAAAAAAGAATTTGTTCTATAGCGGATCTTTTACAAGATCAATCCGGATTGTCTCTGGTTAAATCTTGTCAATTCATATTTATTTAAAGTTTAAATATGTCAAAAAGGTAGTGTAAAACTTTTATAAAATTATAAAAGGATAAAATGTTCTTTCTTAAATTATAAAGAAAAAAATTGAATGTTATGTATATCACATAAATAAATTTTCATTAATTCCATTATCAGCCAATTTATGGCCTGATTTGTTCGAAAGTGTATATATAGCACCAACCCATTTTTGTACTGCACCAGCTAGCCCACTTCATTAAAAAAAAAATTCACATGGAGATGTAGACCTCAACATAAACCATAAATGCATCATCCATAGAGAAAACTGAGTTATTTTGTTCAAAATACATTTTTTTTCTAATTTGTAAATAAATCTACATAACGTATATACTGTAACTGATATTAATATTCTACCATATTATTAAAAACGTAACTCATTGTCTTCAAGTATCCATTAAGATTCAATAAAATATGCAACGAACGGTGAACTTTTATACAAATAAGTATTTTATGTACTTACGAACAAATTATTGATGTAGTGAAATTGACTAATCACTACAATGTAATGGATCCAAGTTCAGGTTCTCATTTGATGTGTTTGACATGTCTCAAAAGAATTAAATCAGGTATCAAATCTAAATACATCGAGACACCAAAAAAATATTATATGTATTATATAATTTCAATTTAGATTAAGCAGATAATTACATAAAATTAAACTCTATGAATAAAAATAAAAATAAAGTTTGTTATGTAGATCTCTATGCTAAGGTACAAATACACGTGGTCGTTCAATATTTTTTTTTTTTTTCAGATGGTGAATACATCGTTACATCAAACACTATATCGAATCAAATCTATTATATACATTGATATCAAAGTAAACTAATTATAAATAATTAAGTGTACGAAAGTACAAAGATAAATATGACGCGTAAAACAAATTAAAGTCAACGCTAATGACCAGGGTCGACTTGGGCCCTAGGCAATTTAGACAGCTTGCCTAGAGTCGCAAGCATTTTGGGCCCTCGAACCCATAGTTCATTATATGCAGATCCATATTAGTAATAGCCCAATTATATGTAGACCCATATATGAGCTGCATTTCCACCTCTATGGCCCTCATCCCAAGCCCAGCCCACTCTTTACCTACCTTTGCTTGTGTTTTATAATTTTATTTTTTAAATATTTACATTATACATTAAGAATAAAGAAGAAGAAGAAACTTCAAGAATTCTAAGAGACAATGTCCATTTTCTCTTCTTTTTCTCCAAAACAAATCAAATTAATCTCTTTGCTTTTTTTGTTAGTTTCTCTTAATCAATTTTTTTTTATCACAATTATTATCTTTCTCTCATCCTATCATCAAATGATCAAACAAAATTCAGATCTCAAGTATGTTGCTCTCTTTTTCTTTATGAAACAAGGTGTGCATATATCAAAGATTTCTAATTTTTATTTTAATTGTATTTGATATTTAAACTGATTCTGTCCTGATTCATCAAGAAAAATAAATAAATTGTATTTTTTTAGACACCAACAAACATCAAGCAACATAGTGATATCAAGCTGAATTTTGTTTCACTAATCTATTTTGATATTTGAATTATTTATGCCGAACAAAACTCAATTTCTTGAGAAATCTTTGAGGAATTGATCATTTTTATTGGTTGTTGAAATGTTATTACTTGCCAGGTTATATTGTTTCTTTTGGCCATAATTATCTTTTTATTTTACTCTCCACTTTATTTTGGATTAATATGTCAATTAGAAAATAATTATTTGGAATGTGAAAAACGCAAGAAACAAAAAAACTAGAACAATTAATTAAATCTCCAAAGGGGTTTCAAATAAATTTATTACTAATTGGGAAAAGATATGTTGAAAAAAATAGAATATGAAAACTAATCATTACATTTTTTTTTTAAAAAAAGTTTAAATTAACTTTTTTTAATATAATAGGGCACTGATTAAAAAATTTGTCTAGGGTCCCAAAAAATATAGGACCTGTTTGTTTGGTGGTTGGGAAAGTAGTTTGGGAGAGTAGTGGAGGTTTGTAAAATAATCTCGAATTGCGTAATATTGTTTGTTTGGATTTTGGGAGAGTGGTTTGAGAAATAAAGTAAATGTAGGTTTTTTTTTTGAAGAATTAGGTTGTATGTGTAAGATGTGTAAGACTTTATGTCAAATCATGTTTGTTGTGAGATAAATTGTGTAAGAGATAGGTTACTTTATATCAAATCAGAGTAGAGTTTGTATATGTTTTGTTTAGAGATAAGAAAATTGTTGTTTGTTTGAGTTTTGAGAAAGTAGTTTAAGAAAATTGAGAAATGAAAATTTTATTTCAGAAAATAGAAAACATGTTTGTTTGGCATTTACCAAACACGAAATTTTTTGGAGAAACGCCAAACAAACATGCCCATAGGTCTTCCCAGCTAATGACGATCCAATCGCGAACTAACAGACCCATCCAAGCATTCAACTAAAAAAGATTGTTTTAATTGAAGTAAATCGTATTTTTTATTTTTTTTCTTTTATGGGTTAACTTTTACACTTTCATCCTTTTTTAAATTTTTTGTAGGAGATTCTTCCCTCTTATTAATGTAGTGTAACATATTCGTTCCTATTATCAATATAGTGTAACATGTTCATTCCTCTTAAATTTTTCATAGCGGATTCGTCCCACTTATCAATATAATGTAACACATTAGTGCCTTTTAAATATAAAATATCACTTAAATTCAAAATATATTTAAAAATGAACGAAAGTTGATGTATTTTTAATTTAAAAGGGACGAATATGATATACTACATTGATAAGAGGGACGAGTGTAATACACTGCTACAAAAAAATTAAGAAGAACGAATGTATTATAAGTGGGATGAATATGATACACTACAAGAGAAACAAATCTGCTATAAAAAATTTAAAAGGGACGAAAATATCAAAATTTGACCTATAAAAAGAAAAAAAAACGCTACTCACTCTTTTAATTACAACCAAAATAACTAAATTGTCAAATTCAACCCGCATTTAGTTATGCAAGTTCGGGCTCACAAAATGGTTCAGGACATAAGGGCCGGCCCGTGACTAGTGCAGGCCCACCCTAAACCAACCCATTATTTCATTGAATTTATTAGGTTGGATTGGTCTGGGCCAAGCTTCACATATTGTGGGTTCTTAATGGATTTTGAGATGGATCATCAATGGGTCTTAAGAAAAACAATAAAAGGGCTAGATTTTCTATAACACAAAATTTTCTACTAGCTGATATGGGAAATTTGATATTTTGCATCTTGGAATTATACCGTTTTAACATTTTACATATTGACTAAGAAATTTTGTCACTTTGATTCATGTAATTATAGCATTTTGACACTTTGCACCTTGATTTAAAAGTTGTCACGTTGCATCTTGGAAATATAATTTATTTGATATTTTGCATCCTCGTGAGTGTTTTGGTGAGAAAATTCATTGATGGAAGGGTAAAATAGTCATTTTCAAATTTTTTTGGCACTTTGCACCCTAAAAATATAGATTTTGGCACTTTACACCATGAAAATAAAGATGTTGATATTTTACACCCTGAAAATATAAAATTTTGGCACTTTTCACCCCAATTTAAAATTCTTAGAAAAAAAACTCATGAAAGTCGTCGATAGAGAAATAAAATAGTCATTCATATGCACAATAACCGTAAACATGTTACTCTTAATGATTTTTAATAACGTATTTAATATTTTCTCTCAATAAAATTTAGATAAAAAAAAATTATCTTCATTTTGTTTTTAAGCATCCTCTATATTATTATATTCAAAAAAACACTTTTAAAAATCTAGTATGTATTCTTTTATCTAATTTCGATTCTTATAGGCAATAGTGAAGCTCAATTTTTTTAACACTCCACACCCTGGTGTTTTTTTTATTTTTTTATTATAGATCGAGCATAAAGATTATACTTCTTTCCACAATAAGTGTTGTTTTATAGATTTTTTTTTTTTTTTTTATGTTGGCCAGGGTTTTGACAGCAATTGTCCCGTGGTGGAGGCTAGGTTCAAGTCACGATCAAGCCGTGAGCGCTTGTGTGTGAATACACTATAAGGCTAAGGTATGCCATTTCTTAACACCAATTTATTTTGTGACAATTGGTAATGCATGAGGCACTACAAATGGTATCAGAGTCAAGGTCACGGGTTCAATTCACAGAGAGAACTATTGCTACAGAGGGAGTAGCTAATAACAAAATTGAAACTGAAATATCTTGAAACTTCTGCAGGCAGCCACGTCCCACATTTCGACAATTACGGCTTTTTTTTGTTAAAATACATTTATCTTTAATGATTAAATCAGAAATAAATTATTTCAATAACTGCTCAAATAACTATCAAATACCAATAATAAACTAGAATAAAGACCCACATTAGCGGAAGTTGAACTCTAAACCTCTTAGTCCTGAGACCTCAGTTTTTAACAGTGATTATCACTAGGCTATATCCTCATTGGGGACTATTATGTCAGGTCTCATCATTATCGATTGATCACTTGATCTATAGCAACGGTGAAACGTAAATCTTTGAAACTTTTTTAACCGTCAAATGCCACATTTCAACAATGCTAATCGCACCTTGACCTTTCACGAGAGCAATTGTTGTCATATGCACACTACGGCGCTAAACCCATGACTTTTAATGGGTTGTGATATTATAGCATTATGTCCCCTTACCATTTCTTCGATGTATGATTTCCTACTGGATTTCCATTAGTTTTTTTCACTAGCTAATTTGTTGGAATATTTCCAAACAATCCTTTATGCTTAATTTCATGAAAGAAGAAAAGATGTTGATTGATGATTTTGTCCAAGAAATGTTTATGACTCATCTTTGCACTTCAATTCATAATTAAAAGTTGATACATAAAAAAAGAAAAAAGTTAAACTCTTCAAAACAATTTCAATTCCATTAATTATAGATAACTAATCTCACTTATTTGATAAGTGAACACACTTTACATGTACTTTATGTTTAAAATTAGAAGGGAGCTTCATCTGGTCACCAAAAAAAGTATGAAAACGATAAGACTGAACAAGAAGAAAATCTTTGACAAGATAAAGTTTTGGTGGGAATGTAATATATTTGAAGAATGTGGAAAACCACAAGTATACCACACGCTCAATTATATAATAGTAGTGAAAATGGAATGCATACTTGGCCACTAAACCAATTAAAAGTTTAAAACTATTTATATATAATTATGCTTTTTCAATACGAAAAGTTATAGGGTAGAATTGTCGGTTAGTATAATTTATGGTATTAATTTTGTAATTTTTAAAACTGATTTAATGGCCACGTTAGTAATTTGAAGGTGATTTTTAAATTTAGTTAACATCGGTACTAAATTTGGAACTATTTATTAAATTATGGTATCAAATGTACTGACATGTTTTTGTTTGATAAAAATAAAAATTGACATAAAATTTGATACCAAAAATGTAATTATCTTAAATGTATTATATATTTGAAGAATATGGAAAGACCAAACGATTTATTAAATTATGATATCGGATCTGTTTTTATTTGATAAAAGTAAAAATTGACATAAGATTCTATAAAAAAAATGCAATTATCTTAAATGTATAATATATTTGAAGAATGTGGAAAGACCACAAGTATACCACACGCTCAATTATATAATAGTGCTGAAAATGGAATGCATACTTGGCCACTAAACTAATTAAAAGCTTAAAACTATTCATATGCTTTTTCAGAACGAAAAGTTATAGGGTAGAATTGTCAGTTAATATAAGTTATAGTATTAATTTTGTAATAATTGAAACTAATTTAACGGTCATGTCATCAATTTGACGGTAATTTTCAAATTTAGTTAACAGTGTTACCAAATGTGAAACATTTATTAAATTATTGTATCAAATACACTGATTTGTATTTATTTGATTCCAAAAGTAGAAATCAACATAAAATTAAATAAAAAAAATGCAATTCTCTCGAATGTATATGGACATAAGTAATGTGATTACAAGGACTAATAGGACTGTATTTTACCCAATATGAAATGTCCAATAAGTAATTAATATATTCCACTTGGATATAAAAATAAAAAATAAGGGGAAATTATGAGGACATAAGTTTAATGTGATTATTGGCAACGAAGATCAAAATCTATTTCAAAAAATTTTAACAGGAAAAATAAACATAAAATTAGTGCCATAAATTTTTATGGTTCAAGAATGACACACAATGAACAAAAAACACGTCATCTATATATTTAAATTTGCCATGTATGTGTGCATTTTTACAATCTAATTAAAAAGGTTTACTGTAGGAATTGTCGAGGAGTTTTTTCTGATTGTTGGTCATGTTGGCGTTTCAAGTTTACAGTTAGGAATGTCCACAACCTTGTTTCTTGGGCTTTCAGTTTGAAATGGATTGCCCATTTTAGTCCTTGTAATATTTCTATTTGTGTTTTGGGTAAAATACAGTTTTCCCCCTTAAAGTATGGAGGTGGTATCAATTACCCCCTTAAAGTATCAATTGTAACACTTACCCCCTATGTTATAGTTTTGTAATTTTTATTCCAAAAATACCCCCGCCCCTTTCATAAATAAAAATTTCTTTATTAATTTATCAAAATAAAATTCTCATTTTATTAATTATGAATTATTCATCAACCAAACAACATTATGTTTTAAATTCTTCATTCTTTTTACCATACTTTTTTCAATCTCAAATTTTATCTTCATTTTCATCTCATTTTTTATAACCGAAAGAAACAAAATAAATGAAGAAAATTGAAATTTAATATAGTTTAGTGGATGTATGAATTCATAATTAATCAAAAAATTGATGAAGAAATGAAAAAATTAAAACGTAATATTGTTTGGTGTCAACCTTAAATTTTGCGATAAAGAATTCGAAGGAGAATTACTTAATAATTTGAATAATAATTCGTATCGAAAATAAATGAAATAATTAACACCAAATAAAACATAGAAAAATATAAAGAAAAAAGATGAGATAGAAATATAAAAAAAATTGAAACATAAAATAAAGAAAGAATTTGAGACCATAAAACCGAATAAATGAAGAAATTGAATATAATATTGTTTGGTGGATGGATGAATTCATAATTAAAAAATATATTTTTTTTGATAAATTAATAAAGAAATAATGTATTTGTATTAAAAGGGGGTAGTTTTGGAATAAAATGTTAAATACTATAACATAGGGGGGTAAGTGTTACAACAGATACTTTAGGGGGTAACTGATACCACCCCCATACTTTAAGGGGGGAAACTGTATTTCACCCTTCTGTTTTTTGTGATGAGGGATCCCCTTGTGGATTGGTTTAATTTTTCGTATTAGTTTGTAATGATAGTTTATTTTATTATAAAAAAAACTTTATGCTTGAGTCATGTAGGATTAGTTTCAACAGTCGGTAAAACAACTTTAATCCTGATTATCTAAAAATCAACACGTAAGGATTTAGGAATTAATTATGATTTTCTTTTGATTAGAGAGGTGTGTCACTTTTTCACAATTGTTTAGCGTAGAAGCAGATTCTTAAAAAAAAAAAAAAAAAAAAAAAAAAAGAGTTATCTTTGTACAAAAGCTTTATCAAAGTATGCATTATTAGATGAAATCATAGCATGTTCAACAAACAGTGCAAAATTCCTATAATTATATATGCGCACAGCCACAGGGGTAAATGTAAAATATTCTACTGTGGTATGCTAAATCTGTAAGAAACTACTTTGTAAAATTTTTATTACCTAAAACTTATAAAAAATTAAATTTATAAAAAGTAGGTCGTTTTGGATCGACATATTTCAATAAACAATTTTTAAAATACTTCAAGTTGGTCTCTACAACTTCATGTGATATATTTTTAAAATTATTTCTTGAAATATATTAATCCAAAATGACCTATTTTTCACAAATTGGGTATTTTTTGCAGGGTTTTTAAAAGTACACGGATGTTTGACACAATAAAAATTTCACAGAGTAGTTTCTTGCAGGTTTAATATAACACAGTGGAATATCTTGCATTTTCCTGTGTCCATAAGATTATAGGGCTGAAAATCAAATCAAGCTACTAGATACTCGGCTCGAGCTCGTTTGATAAAAGCTGATTTGAGATTCGTTCGTCAAATTAATCAAACAAGCTTGAACAAGATTTCTCGTTCGATAACTTTTGAAGCTTGACTCGATAAGCTAAAAATTGAAAAAACACATGTAAAATACTAAGCTACTCGATACTCGGCTCGAGCTCGTTCGAGCACGGTTCGTTAATAAATCAAACCAAGCTCACACACAAAATTTCAAGCTCGATAAAATTCAATCCAAGGTTGAACAACGTATCGTTCAATACTACTCGGTTTGTTTACACTCCTATAAGATTATTCCTTAATCTCCCTCTAGCTCTTACATTCAGGGGCCGTTTGGTAGGGTGTATGGGATTAATGTGGATTAGATTGAAGCTGGATTGAAGACCATATTAAAAATATGTTAGGTAGATTTGATTGAGTCATATTACATTAATAACCATGTTAATTATAAACTGATATAGATTTTAATTTGTGATTTATTTATGTAGCATGTGTTTCCATTTTCATAAATTTGAGATGAATTTATGATATTTAATGATATGTTAAAATAGGAAATAAGTAAATTTGAGGTTATAAGTGACATTTTACCTAATCCATATTCACCCGGATTAATTAATCCACCCATGTCTGGGTGGATTATAATCTAGTTTTAATATTGGGTTGTAATGATTTAATCCATTTAACCCGGTATTGGAGCAATACCACCAAACGTTGTACTAGCCCATATTAATTTATATAATATGACATAATACCCCCTATTAAGTTCTACCAAACGACACCTCAGTGTTTTCCCTCTCTCTTGTTCAATGCTTTGTTTATTCATTTAGCATATTTAGATTTGCTAACTATGTCTAAAGAACAAAACTATGTAACAAATTCGGGATAAATGTGTGATATTCTCCTGTGTTATGCAAAATCTTCATAAAATTATTCTATAAAATTGTTTTACACCAAATTTCTTTGTACTTTTAAAACTTCTGCATAAAATACACAATCTCCGTTAGTTACTAACATTGTTAATTTTTGCATAATTTTGTTTGCGTAAACCTCCTTTGTACTTTTGAATATTTGCACAAAACTTTCTTGTACTTTTGAACGTTTTGAGCAAAACTTCCTTGTAGTTTGAATGTTTGCATTAAACTCTCTTGTACTTTTGAACCTTTGAATAAAACTCCCTCGTACTTTTAAATATTAGAGGTATTTAAAAAATTCCATTAAAAATTATTTAACAGTGTTTGTAACTAACAGGAATTGGATGTTTTATGCAGAGTTTTAAAAGTACAAAAAAAGTTTGGTTCAAAAAATATTTCGCATGATAGATTGGTGTAGATGTTGTATAACACAGGATAATATTGTGCGTTTTCCCAATAAATTTCGAGTTTACTAAAAAAAATACACTTATGTTGCATGTGATAAAAAAAAATTACTATAAATTGATGTATTGCTAACAACAACTTCTTGACCTAATATTCTCAAAATAAAATAAGATTAAATCCACACGTCACATCAAAATAGGTGTAAATTCCATAAATCTATTACTTGTTTTTCTTATCCTTTTTTTTATTTGGGATGAATTAATGTATTACTTGGACAAATTGATCGTGCATTAATTTTAAAATTAATTTTAGGAAGACAAATGGTCCATCATTTCTGGAAACCTGTCTCCAAAGAGAAAATTCAATGCAACGAGGAGTGGCCCACAGAGGTTGGGTACAAGTCTATGAAGCCGAGGGATGAGACTGACGTGTGACGGCACGAATATATCGCATGCCTGCCTAACATTTGGCATATGCTTCCTACACTTGTACCATTTACCTCCTCATCTCGTCATATGTTGAAAAATACTACTTCCTCCATTTTTTTATTTTGCTCTCTTAAGTTTTGTTACGGATTTTTAGGTGAGAGTTAAAAAAATAAATTTTTTATGCAATTTTATATTTATGTCGTTAAAAATAGTGGTGTTAAATTATTATTTTATGTGAAAGAGTTCTTTTGAGAAAAATAATTTCATGTTAGGAAATAGTGTATTTTTTTGGGACATAGGTAGGGCTGAAAATCAAATCAAGTTCTTCGATATTCGACTCGAACTCGTTCGATAAAAGCTCGTTTGAGCTCGGTTCGTTAAACAAATCAATCAAGCTTGAACATGATTTATCGTTTGATAAGTTTTGAAGCTCGGCTCGATAAACTAAATATTAAAAAAAAATGAAATATCAGGCTACTCGATATTCGGCTCGAGCTCGTTTCATAAAAGCTCGTTTGAGCTCGGTTCGTTGAGAAATCAAACCAAGCTCACACAAAATTTCAAGCTCGATAAAATTCAAACCAAATTTAAAAATTGTGTCGTTCGATATTACTCAACTCGTTTACACCCCTAGACATAGGAACAAAAGAAAAAGGACGAAGGGAGTATAAATTATATACTACTAGTATATACTCACTCCATTCTTTTTTTTTTCTTCCTTAAATTTTGGCACGGAGTTTCAGGTGAGAGTTGAAAAAGTAAAAATTTTATGTTACTTTACAATCATGTCCTTAAAAATACTGATAAAGAATCACTTTACGAGAAATAGTACTTATGAGAAAAATAATTTCATATTAGGAAAAAGAGAATATTTTTGAGAGATCCAAATAGAAAATATGAGGAGGAAGTACTAGCTACTAGGTAAATGAAAATTTGTGTTAGGTGTAACATGAGGATATAAGCTGAGTTTTTTTATTAGAAGCATGGAAGGAACATTGAACACTTGTGTTTTGTGTTGATTTTTTTAATAAAATTGCTATATAAATAAAATAATATTCAGTGTTCCAACAAAGTTAATTATTATAATCAATTCACCTAGTTGTTAGAGGGTAATTTTGATATTTGATTAATTTTTCGTACTGGAATGGATGGTCAAATAACGGAAAAGGTGTGACGGCCAAAAAATGAAAAGTTTTGGAGGTGACATCCTAATAACGATAGTTCAGGGAGTGTAAGTACAATTAATCCGTAATTTATTTGATCAAGAAGATGTAAGACTAAAATTGTCGGGGTAATCTTTGTATCATCGAGAAAGTAAATTACATCAAATAAAATGAAAAAAAAAAAAACTAAATTTACGATTTGCATGTATTATCATATAAATTGGTAATTTTGGATGTAAATTTGTCTTTTTTTTTCATAAAACAAGTGTGATTTGTGAAACTTCAGTTAATAATTCGTAATTTGTTATTTTAACAATGTTATAACTTACAAAGCGAACGAGGAAATAGATTGAGCCCATAGTTATTTAACTTTTTCAAAGTGTACAAATAGGGCTCTAAATGAGTCGAACTGTCTTTAACAACACAATGTTCACGTTTGGTTTGATTTTTTTATTGAGCTCAAAATTATATTTGAGTTTGGTTTAATGGTTAAACCAACCGAACTTAGAACAAGTTCGTATCGATTATCAAATAGCTTGATATTTTTACCTAAAATTTCTCAATTATAGCTTATCAAGCCAAGTTCGAATCAAGTTTAGGGTTTAGGGTTTAGAAAAATGATGCTTAATCTTACTTGATATATAACACGAACCGAACTCATCTAACGAATTTTATCGGATCAACGAGCTCGAGTCAAATATTGAATAATTTGTTTTAATTTTCAGCCTTATACATATAGGTTAATCTAATTTAGTTTTATTTTGACTAATTATAACTAGATAGGAAGTAATATCATTTTATAATTATTATTATTATTATTTTTTTTGTTTCTCAAGGGTTTAATCCATTTCGAGGCGGGTTGATCATATTAAATGGGTACCTCTCCCAACAAGAATTCGAACATGAGTCCGCTATTTTGTAGTGATTAGTCCCTTCCACTAGATCAATCACCTATTGATATAATTAATATTCTTTTGTTTCGAGAGTATATATACAATTTAAAGAAAATTAATTTAAACTGACGTGTCAATTAATAAAACTGGGTTAGTCTCTCGTTAATGAGCTCCAAACTTCAGATTATACTAAATAGTTTAATTAAGTTATAATGAAAATCTGATATGGCTTTATTGAAGTGAATTGAATATAACAATTTCAATATTCACAAAAATAAAATAATTATACCCTTTCTATAACAATGAAGCATGACCTAAAGGAGAATGTAAATATATTTTATTATTTAAAATGAACAATGAAGTCACCTAATCAACGGTTTGAAAGATACATCATTGAAAATTCAAAGGTCTAGTTAGCTACCTAACAACATATTATATTATAATTATTCAAATCTACTCGTAAACTCTGTCAATTTTGAAGATTCGATTACATATATTTTACAATAATTAAATAAATACTAGGGTCGTCATGAAGGAGTCAAGAGGAACATAGTAATTAAAGTTTTCTTTTTTTATCTTTTATTTAAGATTGAACTATTTTTCAAATATTCATCACATTAACTTAATTAAAGGAGTTTTAATAATTGATGTGACATCCAACAAGAAGAAATTAATGATGAATATACGACTTGAAGGCTCAAGTTAAAGGACTCGTGCGATCTCAAACTGGACCAATATCATCTATATCAAGCCATTAATGAAATTAAATTTGAGTTGTGGCTATCAAATCAGCTTGTAAATGAGATAATTAAGGATAATATTGATCATAGAAATCTAGAAGGAATCCACTAATTCATGTATATCAAACTTACGTGTTACAACTTACTACAACCCCTAAGGTACAATTTACAATTAATTTCTTCTCGATATTTCATTTAAAAGTTGTTAATTCTACAAAATAGAGATAATTTTAATCTCTTTATGTGGAATTTGATATTAGTTTTATAAGTTCTTAGATTAGTTTTATTAGTTTAGCTTAGCTTATCTCTTTGGTAATTCTCGTTCTCATTTTGATGGTTTTCCACATTCGATTTGAGAGATTATTTAGTACAGTCGCTGCACCACGTCATCAAGTATATGTGGTGCAGCCCATCAATACATTTGGGACATGTGGAGTGATAATCCACATCATCCCATATTCTAGTCATGTTCCCAAAAAATAGATTTTCAAAAAATTGTGTTCACATTGCCAGAACAAGGGTTATGTGGATTATTACTCCACATGTCGCAAATGTATTGGTGGGTTGAACCACGTGCACTTAATGACGTGATGCAACGGCTACACTAAATAATTTCTCCTTGGATCGAGACTTAATTAGTTGAGCTCTAAAGTCCTTAACATTTTTCTTAATCGAGTTCTCTTTGGCCTCCCTAAGAACCCTAACAACAATGAACGACATAAGTGTCCTTACAAATTGGATATATATTTGGATCAGCTTCACCCACAATCACCAAAATGATCTGATGATGAACTGGATCAACCTTTTCTTCTTGCAAAATAGAAGCCTCATTAGGAACCATCTTAGAGATGATTTCGGTGTAGCCTCCTCCTATTTAAGTAAGATACTGGTGATCTTGAACTTGAAAGCAGGAAGATAAATTGTGAAGTGTGTTTGTAATGTGTTTCTTGAGTGTTATAATAATAATTAAAGAGCGAGAATGAGTTAAGGTTTGTGCCCTAATGGGACGCTAGGTGGCCAGGTACACCTTGAGGGTGTGTCCTCTACGTTGCGTCTTCATTGTGTGAATAGTGACGTGCACCGGTTGTTATATTATTTTCATTCTGTTATGTACTATCTCACTTTATTTGGAATTTTTGTCGATATGTCTAACATTGATGTCCTTTGCCTAGATGGCAAGACTTTATTAGTTTCAGACTTAAGATGCCATTGGCTTCCTTAGCCCGGTGATAGCTTTGTCGTCTCTTACTTGTTCATTCTCGTTGGACGGTCCAATAAAGATCTCTTATCTAGCATTATGTTGCAATTCTCTCGTAAACGTGTGATGGCTTGCCTGGATCTTGACCGTGTCAGATCATATCATAGGCTGGTCTTTAGTTCACCCCGATTTTGCTACAACAAATAATTTAGCTATTACTTTCACTAGTAATTTGATAATAGTAAGTGAAATTTCCCTAAAAAATAAAAAAGATAATAGTAAGTGAAACTTTAAATCTTAATATTTAAAAAATGAGGGAATTGCATTTTTCAAACCAAACTTTTACCTATTTTAGATATTCGGTACCAAACCTTCAAAAAAGACACATTTAATATCAAAATTGAGAGGGTTTTTTCACATTTTCTTCTCCATCAATTTTTGGGGGCCAAAAGCTCTTGACGAGAGTTTTCTAATGTTACAAGTTTAACTTCGTAAAACGCATATAAATAATCTACATAAAAGTAACAAAGTTTCGGAATATTATTCAAATTTAAATCATATCTAATAATCTACAAGGAATCATGCAATAATAATTTTCAGATATGATATAGGGCACGTAAGCATGTTGTGTTAAAAGTATTGGAGCATAATTTTAAGTATACCAAAAATCACCATCAAATTTCAAGTAAATGTGAAAAAAGTCTCTCAAAATTGGTATTAAATATGTCTTTTTTGAAGATTTGGTACCAAATGTCTAAAATATATAAAAAATACAATTCTCTCTTTTAAATATTTAAATCATTTGTAGAAGAAAAACATGATAGAGCTATTCCAAAAGCCCAAATAAATTAGTTACCAATGAATATTTAAAATCTTTATTACGGTGAAATAAATTAATTTTCACAGTATAGCGAATTCATTTTCAAATCTCTGTTTGAAAAGATACCTAAATTTAAATTTTTCTTTTTGTCTACTTTTAGATAAAACTTTTGAAAAGAACAATAGACTCAACACATGAAATTGAAATCCCCATCAGCCTAATGGCTACTCACCCCACGTACTCGTCCTTTCCCCTCACGTGCCATGCACGTTCACGGTTCAACAAAGCTACCATCACTTCGCTGACGTGTCCCATTACCTCCACATCAACTTCCCCCAAAATCCTCGCCACGTGGCCAACTATAAATTGCCCCCTCTTTATCCTTCACACAAAATTTCACCCTTCGTTTTATTTCATTTCATATCATTAAATGAAATAATAAAAACAAATTAAAATTCTAAAATTTGAGAGAGGATTCCAGTATATATATAGATGGCGACGCCGGGTGTGCAGAACGGCGGGGTTTCGTTGATGGCGGCGACGCCAGTAGTGGCGCCGGTGGATCAGAACGGGCACTCGGCGGCGGCGCTGAGTGCCTCGTCGCCGATTCGGATTTTTTTGTTGTTCCATAAAGCGATTCGAGCCGAATTGGACGGGCTACACCGAGCCGCGATGGCTTTGGCGACAAACGGAAGCGGTGGAGATATTAAACAGTTGATGGAGAAGTGCCATTTTTTAAGGTCGATTTACAAGCACCACTGCAATGCCGAGGATGAGGTTTGTTTATGTTTAGATTGAGTAATTATGCTTTAGTCAACTGTTTTTGTACTAAATTTGTCTCATCACTGCCTGTTGGTATACCAGGTAAAGGACGTGGTTTCAGAGAGTACTATATTTGCAATACTTTAAGGAACTCTGTAATTAGTGCAGTTCCTGCCTTATCTGAATAGGGCAACTGGATCTGTATGTTTTCTTGTTTAGTCATGGATCTTACAGTGATTGTAATTTTAATTTCAAGAATGTGTTGTGGATGTCAAAAATGGAAGCTGGAAAGTAATATCTTGAGGGGAAAGTGTTTATGTATATTCTTTTTGAACTTTCGTGTGTGCGCATTACTTCGTTGAATATATTCTGTTTTGTATAATACTAGATAAGTACTAGATGGGGTGATGTTTCTTGGAGCTAGTGCTTTTTTCAAGGTTGTTATTTAACTTTCTGGTGGTCATTATGCTGATGCTCATTGAAGATGAATCCAATTTTGTCTTGAACTTTACTTCAATATTTGCGGACAATTGAGGATGTTGGACATTCCTAGATTGTAAAAAGAGCATGAGTCTGGGGATAAAGGAGTACAAATTTTGATAAATTCTAATTCCATTAGCTAATTAAAATTGAGAAAACATGAGGTATAAGACTTATAATGACACTTTAATGCTTGAAATCTCAAGTCTCTACTATAAATTAGACCAATTAACCAATTATAAGTAGCCATTTGTTGTTCTTAGCAGTTAGTTACTTAAATAACTGCAACTATTTTCTCTTTTTCTTCAAAATTTATGAACAATCTCTGATGGTGCTTTATCCCATAAAAAAGGATAGATTCAGAAAACACTGTATCAAGCAGAAGTAGAGAAACTTGGGGCATGTATGAATGTGTATTATGTGGCTTTGCTTATGGAGTTTGTTAACTTTGATTTGCCAATGTGCGGTGCAACTTGGAAAGTATAAGTTTTTGTGAAATCCGTTATAGAACATTATTTCAATATTATATTGACCAAAACTTGAATGTTGCCTGTAAAACAGTCATATATGAAGTGCTTTCTGGTGGATATATGGGTCGCATGGTGGGGCTTGCCTAATCAGAGAATTGTTATAGATCTGCAGCTAATTGCATATACTATATGACGAAATTTCTATTTATGGGAAACCATACTGGAATATCTAAGCTCAGATTTTTGCTTTGTACGAGTTAATGGTATTTGCTGATCATTTCTTTAACATTAATTATATGGTCTGAAGTTCTAGTTTTCAAGCCCTTGATTTTGCAGGACTCAACTGCTTCTCTTATGCTCCACCATTTAAATATCTTCTCATACAATGGGTTTTTGAAATTCCTTAAGTACCTTATCTTTGAAATAGGCCTTCAGAAGCTTATAATTCTCATCCTAGGTTTAATCTTGCTCTTTGGAAGTTGTTAGGCAATAATAATGATTAGGTTGGAATCTTGAATGCTTCTTATGTGCCTTCTATTGCTTACTGTTCTCATCAAAGAAGTTCCGACGCCAAAAATTAAAATATTATTTAAATTGCTAATGGCAGGTTATCTTTCCTGCGCTTGATATCCGTGTGAAGAATGTGGCACGTACTTATTCCCTAGAGCATGAGGGAGAAAGTGTGCTTTTTGATCAGCTGTTTGCATTGCTGGGCAGTGATGTGGAAAATGAAGAAAGCTACAAGAGAGAGTTAGCCTCTTGTACTGGAGCCCTTCAAACATCAATTGGTCAGCACATGTCTAAGGAAGAAGAGCAGGTACATTTCAATCCTTTTTTTTTTTTTGTGATAGTACTGCATACATATGCTTCTTGTAAATCGTGTTATTAAAAAGTCTTAGCCATCAACATAATATCTGTGCTGGTTTCGTAGATCTGCCTAGAGCTGAAGGATCATTAACCCATCCATACTAATGCGAAATGTGATGTGGAAATAGTACATCTTATTTTTAGTAGGAAATGCAAATCCAATGTTTTGCTAGATTGATAGGAAGGAGCACTTCCATGAAGGTGCACAGTAAAAAATTGTACATGTTGGGATTTTATAATAGAATCACAAACACTGGTGAAAATGCCAATGTAGTTGCAAATTCAGCATAAAGATATTCATCCCATGGATCCATCATCATCTAGAACTACATAGAGCAATAAATTCAAAGCAATTGATAAGGCATGAACGATCTTATGGTGTCCTTTTGAATTGACCTTCTAAACCTTACTTATTTGTGTTGCATACATGGTTTCTGCAATTCAATGAATTGTTTGGAATGTCGCTGGAGTTATGGGTGCACTGCTCGGAATGGCTTTCTACACTTCTTTAATCTTGTGTGTTGCACTTATGTGTTCTGCAGTTTAAGCAACTTTTATGTTGAAAATATGTTTTTTTCTTTCTTTTTTTGGACATAAACTCTTGAGGTTTTATCTTTGGTTTGGTCCCTTTTTTCCTTTATTTTACCTGCTGCAAATATGAATATATGGTAAAGCTTCTTCTTATCAGTTTCATGGTTCTAACTTCACCATCCTATTCTTCTTCACCTTTATCATTTTACCACACTTGAGTTCTTATTCTGTGGGAAATATTGAAAATAACGTGTAAAATGAGAATTGCATCTGGAATGCAAGGTTTCGAGAAACAGATTGAGTTATAGAAGTGTGTTTTTGTTTTATTACATCAGTGTAGAAGACACATATTTCAAACCTAAATGATTCTAAATATAGAAATAGACAGATTATAGGAATTAGAGCTTTCGTAATCAGATTTTATCTAGGGCACTTTCTGTTTCTTTTTTAAATTAGTATTTTGCTTTGTTGCAGGTCTTTCCCTTGCTTAATGAGAAGTTCTCATTTGAGGAGCAGGCATCATTAGTTTGGCAATTTTTGTGCAGCATTCCAGTAAATATGATGGCAGAATTTCTGCCTTGGCTTGCATCCTCAATTTCACCAGATGAGCGTCAGGATATGCGTAAATGTTTATACAGAGTAGTCCCCGACGAAGAGCTGCTTCAACAGGTTGATTACCTTGAGTGTGAAATTGCATGAAGCACGTGTTGATATTGCTGTTCTAACTGGACTTTTTGTTCTTAATTAAGATTATATTTAGCTGGATGGACGGGGTAAAGATGAGCAACAAGCGGAAACGTTGTGAAGATGATCCTAGACATTCTGACCGCTCTGTTAATCTAACGAAGAATGGATGCGCTTGTAAATCCTCCCAGACTTCGGAAACTGATATTCAGACATCTGATTGTAATTCTATCAGGTCTTCTCTATGTCATCCAATCGATGATATATTGCATTGGCATAAAGCTATTGAAAAAGAGTTGAATGATATTGCTGAAGCAGCTCGAACTATAAAGTTAACTGGGGATTTTTCTGATCTATCTGCCTTTAATAGAAGGCTCCAATTTATAGCGGAAGTGTGTATATTTCATAGGTATTCTTTATCGCATATTTATATTTCTATATTCCATTCAGTATTGTAAATCCTCCTGGATTTGGAATATTATAAGTTGGGAGCTGTGAATATTTACGTGAAATTTCTTCTGAAATGTATTTCTCCAGTTTTTATAAGTTTTCATTAGGGCAGCCCGAGCACTTTGGATTCTCCAGAAGAGTACCATTTTATAGCAAGCATTTATCATACAGTGGAATAACATATGCCTTCACTAATCAACTTTCCACCATTAGTAAAAAACAGAAAGCATATTTGTAATCAAGCGTCCGTTTTCATTTAATATGCATGGTGATTTGCCGCTGTTGTATTCCAGTTTAATTTTCTGCAGTTCTTTCATATACTGTTCTTTTTATGAATAATAAATAGAAATCGTTTTATTTATGTTGCAGCATTGCCGAGGACAAAGTTATATTCCCTGCTGTAGATATAGAAATGTCCTTTGTACAGGAGCATGCAGAAGAAGAGAGTGAATTTGACAAGTTCAGATGCTTAATAGAAAGTATTGAAAGTGCTGGAGCAAACTCAGCTGCTGAATTTTATTCCAAATTGTGCTCACAGGCTGATCATATAATGGAGACGATAAAGAGGCATTTCCGCAATGAGGAAATTCAGGTTTCTTCAATGGCTTCTGTCTGCATTTCATATATATACTTCTATACTATTGGCATATGGGTCCCTAACTAAGAAAGTCTTTAACTCGGTGAAGATATGAAAGCATGTGTAAAGTTACAGCATTGGGAGTTCTGATCCTACACCATTTGTCCTTGGATCTTTGATAAAAGAAGTTATATTCGGCTTGATTCATACAATAATAAGCATCAAGCTTCCTTGGTATGCTTCTAAATGTTTACTTGATGAATTACATTTGTAGGTTCTTCCACTGGCAAGGAAGCATTTCAGCCCTGAACGACAGCGAGAACTTCTGTATCATATATTGTGTGTGATGCCACTGAGATTGATTGAATGTGTCTTACCTTGGCTGGTCGGATCACTGAGTGAAAGCGAAGCTCGATGTTTTCTTTATAACATGCATATGGCAGGTAATATTACAGTATCCTTTTTTTATTTTAGTATTTGGTACTCTTTATCAGTTAAATGCTACTATGTGCCACCAACTGATAGTATGATTTGTCTGATCTCGTATATTTACTGCAGCCCCAGCAGCTGATGCTGCATTGGTAACCTTATTCACTGGATGGGCATGCAAAGGTGGTCCTGCGGGAATATGTTTGACCTCTAGTGCAATTGGTTGCTGTGCCGCTAAGGAGCTAAAAAAAACCCAAGATAATATTTGCAGAAATTCTTGTGCGTGTGCTAGTAACTCTGATGAAAGTGCAACTTTTGAAAGATCATGTAAGTGTGAGAAGACAGTCAAGAACGGAAACATAGTTTCTACAGTTGAAAGCAATGCTTGCAGTTTCTCAGGAATAGAATCCCCAAAAGCTTCTTTGGCCAACCAATCTTGTTGTGTTCCTGGTCTAGGAGTCAATAGCAATAGTCTGGGGATGAATTCCCTGGCCACAGCAAAATCTTTGCGCTCTTTATCTTTTGGTCCAAGTGCTCCTTCTCTCAACTCCAGTCTTTTCAACTGGGAAACGGATTCTAGTTTCAGTACCAATGGCCTTACAACGCGACCAATTGATACCATTTTTAAGTTTCACAAAGCAATTCGGAAAGATTTGGAATTCCTAGATATTGAATCTGGAAAACTTAGTGATTGTGATGGAACTTTCCTCAGACAGTTTGGTGGTAGATTTCGCCTTTTATGGGGCCTGTACAGAGCGCATAGTAATGCGGAGGATGATATTGTCTTCCCTGCTTTAGAATCGAAGGAAACTCTCCATAACGTTAGCCATTCCTATACCTTGGACCACAAGCAGGAAGAAGAATTATTTGAGGATATCTCATCTGCATTAGCTGAGCTCTCTCAACTTCATCAGAATTTGAGAGAAAGTCTCTCTGGTTCTTTAAGTCGTGTTGGAATAATGAAAAAATATAATGAGCTGGCAACGAAGATTCAGGGCATGTGTAAATCCATCAAAGTAACTTTAGATCATCATGTTATGCGTGAAGAGGTTGAGCTTTGGCCATTGTTTGACAGACATTTTTCTGTTGAGGAGCAGGACAAGCTTGTCGGCCGTATAATTGGCACAACAGGAGCAGAGGTTCTCCAATCAATGCTGCCGTGGGTAACATCTGCTCTTACTCAGGAAGAGCAAAATAAAATGATGGACACATGGAAGCATGCAACTAAGAACACTATGTTCAGTGAGTGGCTTGACGAATGGTGGGAAGGGACTCCAACTGCATCATCACATGTATCCATATCAGAGAATAGTACCTCTCAAGGTACTTATGACACATATTAGTCCCTTTCTCACTTCTTCATATTCAACAATTATATTTATCCAAGTTGGTATTTTTGGCCACTTCAATGCTTTTAAAGCATTAAATTTACCATTTTCAGAGTGTGATTTACATGAATCGATGGACCAAAATGATCATACATTCAAGCCTGGGTGGAATGAAATTTTCCGGATGAATCAAAACGAGCTTGAATCAGAGATAAGGAAGGTCTCTCGTGATTCAACTCTTGATCCAAGAAGAAAAGCCTACCTAATTCAAAATCTAATGACAAGGTTTCCCTTTCTTACTTTTTTCAGTGTTCTGTTGTTTTTATCCTATATTGCTCGTATTGGTTCATAATTACCACGACCTAACAAACTCTGATGACTTAAATGTTGTTTAGTCGGTGGATAGCTTCTCAGCAGAAATTCTCCCAATCAAGGACGAGCAAAGCTGATGATGCTGATTATTTACTTGGATGTTCCCCATCATTTCGTGATCCTGAAAAACAGATCTTCGGATGTGAGCATTACAAGAGAAACTGCAAGCTCCGTGCTGCTTGTTGTGGCAAGTTATTCGCGTGCAGATTCTGCCATGATGAAGTCAGTGACCATTCGATGGATAGGTAACTCTTCATTTATTGCTTAAATTGTCTCAAAGCTCCTCTTTTTTTGATTTATTTATTGAAATTGAAAGCCGTCTTATATTTGGTATTATACAGGAAGGCTACATCTGAAATGATGTGCATGAATTGCCTTAAAATTCAGCCAGTTGGACCAGTTTGCACTACTGTGTCTTGCAACGGGCTTTCCATGGCAAAATACTATTGCAATAGCTGCAGATTTTTCGATGATGAGCGGTAAGCTTTGATAAGGATCTTTGCCTTCTTGTTGTGTGTCAAGGCTGTTCTAGTTTTTCTAAAATTTTGAATTATTTCTCCTAGTAATTGAAATACTCTTTTCAGTTTGCTGATTTCGTAAAAAGGGAGGGGGTGTGGATATTGTTTTATCACAAGGGTTTGTCTAATTAGTTGCTTTATAAGAATAGATATGTGTCATCTGAAGTTTTCTGAAGGCATTATAAACCCTGAATATCTTACGGGAAATCAGAATTCTTCATAATTTTTTATCTTGCCCATGCTTGGAAACATATCTCGTGGTGGTGGTGGTGGTGGTGGGTGGGTGGGGGGTTATGTAGGAACTCCAGCAAGTTGTATAATTTTACTACAGTCAAGAAACCCGGTTGCTCAAATTGTATGTTTCTCATTTGTTAAGTTTGTTTATAGTGATACCATTGAATCATTTCTTTTTCAAGAAAACTTTGGAAATGCCCCTAAATAAAGTTTTATGCTCATACACTATGTTCTTAAGTGGTGCATTTTGTTGTCTTTATTTTTCCATCATATTTATGATATATACATGAATATGTGTTTGCTATGTGAGCAATATACAGCTCATGTGAAAGTATATGTCTACATAAAGGCATAATGACAAGTAAGAAATTATTTTAAAATATTCTCATATTTCTTCAAATTCCTTGTTTTTCAGGGAAGTTTATCATTGTCCTTTCTGCAATTTGTGCCGCGTTGGAAAGGGTCTTGGTATAGATTTTTTCCATTGCATGACCTGTAATTGTTGCTTGGGAATGAAACTAGTGGATCACAAGTGCTTAGAGAAAGGTCTTGAAACCAACTGTCCAATATGCTGTGATTTTCTGTTCACATCAAGTGCAACTGTGAGGGCTCTTCCATGTGGCCATTACATGCATTCTGCTTGTTTTCAGGTCCGTTACCTCATCATTATCTGTTCTTCTCTGCCTAGGATCTCGGCATATGTAATTTTTATTTACGATAATGCTGGCACTCATCTCTCTCTCTCTCTCTCTCTCACCAGGCATATGCTTGTACACATTACATCTGTCCTATTTGCAGCAAGTCAATGGGAGACATGTCGGTAAGGATACGCTCTTCTTTTGTGAATATATTAAATTGCACAATGTTGTATGCTTGTGTTGATTGGTAGTAGGCTGTTGGAGTGGTTTTAAATTGTGAGCGGTTGTAGATTGTGCACAATGATTTTCCCTCTTTTGAAAGTTGTCTTCAAGGGAAGTTAAGATCATAATCACATCATTAAGTGCACCTCAAATTTTATATTATTTCATCAAACTTGGTTCATGACGGTTTCTATGTGTTATCATGAAATATATGTTTTTCTCCTGAATTATATTAATGTGCAAGAGGAAGATTAAAGTGATTGTTTTTTCTCTCTTATGAAATTGTCCGATTCAAATTTGGTAAGTTCATTTAAGGGTCTGGAATTAGAGGTTGAGTTCAAGCGACTTCATTGTACAACTGCTTGGGTTGCTATAAGAATTGATAATTTTATATATTTGTTTACACACACACATTCATGTTATATACTTTATCTTCATCTAAGTAAGCTGCCATACATAAAAAAATAAAAAAATAGAGAAGAGAGTAAGGAGCGAAAAAAGTTGAGAAAGGACACGCATGGTGTGTGTGTGTGTGTGGGGTGGAGATGGGGATGGGACACTCACTGCTGCTTAACAGAAGCTATGTCCCCTTTGGTTTTAGCCCATTCTGGACCTCCATCAAGACACCCGTCGTGCTGGATTTGGGTCATATTGGATGCAGAGGATGTTTGGCCCATTTTCCTGGGCCAAGTCCTATGCAAAACCGATCCAAACAGGCCCCTAGGTTTCGTGAGAAACTACATAGGCACAATGGCACATGCCATTGTGTTCTCTGTACTTATTTTCATCTTCTGTATGTCATATGTTTCTCAAGATGATCCAGAGCTCTTTTTCTATACACTTCTATATTCTTTTTATTTTCTCCTATTTCTGCAACTTATGAGCAATATAGATCATGTTTATTCCTCATCTTTAAATCAAACAAAATCTGTAACATAGTGTGAACTTTTGCTTCTATAACCTAGGTCTACTTTGGCATGCTCGATGCTTTAATGGCTTCGGAGGTACTTCCAGAAGAGTATAGGGACCGATGTCAAGTGAGCACCTCTCTCTCTCTCTCTCTCTCTCTCTCTCTCATTACGAATTATTAAGAAACTTTCGTTGTGCAGGACATATTATGCAACGATTGTGATAGAAAAGGAACTGCTTCATTTCATTGGCTGTATCACAAATGTGGCTCGTGCGGATCATACAATACGAGAGTAATCAAAGTTGATCGAGAACCTACTTGTTCAACATAGCGTTTTCCCAGATGAGACCTTTTTCATTATTCCCGAGTTTCATTTTACGTGTATTAATGGTTGGTAGTGCCATAATTCCTTTCTGAAAATTTTGTGTTATCATATCCTACAAAATAGAATAGGATTTACTTTGAATGCTTAATGGTGAAAAGAGAACTCAACAGCTTACAAGTTGAAATGAGAATCATATTACTGTTTACTTCCTCGAACTACAGGAGCTATATCTTACTTGAGATAATGAATAGTTGATTCCAATTTTTGTTTGTCAATTATGTTTTTCGTTTTACTTGAAACATGCCATTCATAAGGTATTTCTGTATTATTTTAACTCCATGTAATATGTTTAATGAGCAATGTGCGTCCATGTGTAGAGGTGTAAACGAGTCGAGTAGTATCGATTATCGAACGATACATTGTTCAAGTTTGGTTTGAGTTTCATCGAGTTTGAAATTTTGTGTTTGAGCATGGTTTGATTTCTTAACAAACCGAGCTTAAACGAGCTTTTATCGAACGAGCTCGAGTAGGTTGATATTTTTACATGTATTGTGACAATTTTTAGTTTATCGAGTCGAGCTCGAGCCGAGCTTCACAAGTTATCAAACAAAAAATGATGTTCAAGATTGTTTGATTTGTGTGATAAACCGAGCTCAAACGCGCTTTTATCGAACGAGCTCGAATCGACTATCGAGTAGCTTAGTTTGATTTTCGGCCCTATCCATGTGATATGAAAATAGGCAATTTACCTTCCTGTGATATGATATAATGAGCAATTTACTTCATTGCTAGTGGAGTTGTACACACACTATAATGCAACTGAGACTTTATTTTCATATAAAAAATGATCAATTTAACTTGACCCTTGATAACATATTCACCTCAGTTTAAATCCACATGTGATATGCGTGAATAAAAAATTTACGTTCTCGTGATATGCATAAATGGGCACTTTAACCCCCTGTAATGTTCATAATGGACATTTTACCCTATTATAAAAATGTAAAAATCAAGAGGGAAGTCATATGCTTCTTTTATATTTTTATTTTTACATAAATGTATTTTGCCTTTTTTATTTATCATATAGAGTTAAACGGCTATTCACTCTATTTTCTGCCTTTTCTTTTTAGGTTAAAAAATATAGTTTTTTGTATATGAAAGGTTGTGTTCCTCCAGACCGAACGGCATCGCATGAGTTGCTGGTTACCCATAATAAGTGTGAATGAAAGACATGCATTAACAAGACATCTTATTTCTATAAGTAATCTATATCTATCTATCTATACATACAAAAGTAAGTACGAGTTCAGAAAATAGAATTTCTTGTGAAGACTAATATACCCTTACTTAAATTTTATTATAAATGGCAAAATAAGAAAATACTTGAAGAAGCATACTTCTATATAAACACTACCACTTGAAAAAAAATATCTTACAGATCCTTTACCTATCGAAATTCCAAAAGTCCATATCCAACCACATAAAAACTAATTCCATGTAAATGCATAGGTTGATCAGCACTAGCCACCACATCGTGGCATTAGAATAATGATTAATAGTATAGTGAATTAGTGAAGATGATAGTAATATGCCCTTACTTAAAATTTATTTTAAATGGCAAAATAGGAAAAAACATGAAGAAGTATACTTCTACATAAACACTACTACTTGAAAAAAAATATGTTAAGAGTTCCTTTCCCTATCGAAATTTTAAAGTCCATATCTAACCACATAAAAGCTAGATGATACTCGAATTTTCATGGACTTCTTTTCATTAAAAACGGGATCGGTTAATAAAAAATTGGTACACTTAAAAAAAAATGGTAAAATGGAGAAGAGTCGGTTAAAACATATGAAATGATAGAAATTGGTGAATACTTGTAAATCAATACATACGGAATCACATAATTTTGGATAGAATTCGTGAAAATCGGATAAGACTGATGAAATTAGTGAAAAACGGATGAAATCGTTAAAAATTGGTGAAATTAGTGAATCGGGGGACCTAAATGTAAAGTCCATGAAAACATGTGAAATCAATGAAATATGAGGTGAAATTGATGAAAAAAAGGTAAATCAATGGAACAAGGATTATTAGTATAGTGAATTAGTGAAGATGATAGAAAATAAATCTTAAAAAAAATTGTGTAATCGATGAAAATTCAGGTCAAATTTATAAAAAAAAATGGATGAAATTGATGATATTCGAATTTTCATGGAGTTCTTTTCATGGAATACGGGATCGGTTAATAAAAAATTGGTGAAATCGAGAAAAGTCGGTTAAAACATGTGAAATGATAAAAATTGGGTGAAATTGGTGAACATTTGTAAAGTTGGTAAAAATGAATGAAGCCAGTAAAAAGGCGCCCATGAAATTGATCATAAATACAAATGGAATCGCATAACTTTGGATAGAATTCGTGAAAATCGGATAAGACCGGTGAAATTAGTGAAAACGGATGAAATCGTTAAAAATGAGAGAAATCAGTGAATCGGGAACAAATATAAAGTCGGTGAAAACATGTGAAATCAATGAAATATGAGGTGAAATTGATGAAAAAACATGTTAAAAAAATTGTGTAATCGATGAAAATTTAGGTTAAATTTGTAAAAATGGATGAAATTGATGATACTCGAATTTTCATGGAGTTCTTTTCATGGAATACGGGATCGGTTAATAAAAAATTGGTGAAATCGAGAAAAATCGATTAAACATGTGAAATGATAAAAATTGGGTGAAATTGGTGAACACTTGTAAAGTTGGTAAAAATGAATGAAGTCAGTAAAAAGGCACCCATGAAATTGATAAATACATACGGAATCGCATAACTTTGGATAGAATTCGTGAAAATCGGATAAGACCGGTGAAATTAGTGAAAAACGGTTGAAATCGTTAAAAATGGGTGAAATCAGTGAATTGGGGAACAAATGTAAAGTCGGTGAAAAAATGTGAAATCAATGAAATATGAGGTGAAATTGATGAAGAAACATGTAAATCAATGAGAAAACGTGTGAAATAGGTAAAAACGAGTGAAATCTATAAAAAAAATTATATTTTAACCGACAAAAACAGGGTGAAACCGAAAAAATAAAAGAAATCGACCAAAAATGGAAAAATAATTGATGTGGGTTACACGGATAAAAGAACGGGTAAATCAAATAAAAATATATATTAAAAACGATTTAAAGTGAATGTAATCGGTAAAAGACGTGTTAAACCCGTGACAAATGGATTAAATATGTAAAAATTGGCTTAGTGTTATAAATATTAAGGTTATGGATGTCATTGAAAGATCACATTGAAGTTACTAAAGTCTAGATTAATTTACATTGAAGATTTATTGAGATTGTAACTTATGACTTTTGGGTATCCCAATTAGTCCTATAAATAGTGATACTTTGTAATGTATTTCTAATGAATATGAATAAAATCTTCTCTCCCTACTTTATTCTCTTTAGTTTATCTTTTAGCTTATTTCGTAACACGTTATCAGCACGATCCACTCCGAAGTTCTTGATCCAACTTAAGTGTTTCCGTAACACATCCGGTAGGAATGTCATGTTGCCGTCCATGCTCTAATTATTACTAGAATTTCAGGTATATGATATTGTTGTTGCATACTATAATTTTAAGGAATAGGCGTGTGAGCATTATAATATTGGTTGGATATATGTTACTTGAATTTGTGAAATTAAACCAAACCACATATGGTTACGGAATGATCCCATAATTTTTCTTTCTGGAATGAGCTCTGTTAAGTAGTCAAAGAATTAAAGGGACCTCTTTTCATTTCAAACATCTTTTTCCTTACACTTGAATATTTTATTATTGTTGATTCTTGTTGTTCTAGTTTTTTTCTTTCTCTGGCTTAGAGATTTATGATTTGAAATCATTAATTTATCAACACGTTAAAACTAGTGTTTGGTCAAAAAGATTTTATGAGAAAACAAATTACTTTCATTCTTATACCACCACAGGATATGAAATATGAATTGTTTTGCATTTATTAATTATTAAAAACAACTTATCCTTGAAAATAACTTTATGTAATCGGATTGAAGTTAATTCTCATTTTTGGACATTGGAATTATTTGATTGGTTGGAATTAATTGATTGTTATTAGAATAGGTGAACAATTTTTAATTTAGTTTCATGGCAATAAGGATAAGAAAGTTGAAATTGAGGCTAATACATGACCATAAATTTATTATACAATACTTACATGATTTGATTATTTTAAATTTAATAACTCAAATTCTTTGTTACACATACTCAGTGACATTATTCTAATTATTATTTTTATTCCATATTAGCTAATAATATGTCAAATCTCACCAAACTCGAGTTTGCCGCTCTAGACATATCGGGAAATAATTATTTATCTTGGGTATTAGATGCTGAAATCCATCTAGACGCTAAAGGTCTAGGAAATACAATCGTAAAGGAAAACGATGCATCTAATCAAGACAAAGCAAAAGCAATGATTTTTCTTCGTCATCATCTGCATGAAGGATTAAAAACCGAATATTTAACGGTTAAGGATCCACTTGAATTATGGAACAATATGAAAGAACGTTATGAACATAAAAAAAGGGTGATTTTACCAAAAACTCGTTACGATTGAATGCATTTAAGGCTACAAGATTTTAAAACCGTAAGTGAGTATAATTCTTCGATTTTTAAGATAAGTTCTCAACTGAAATTGTGTGGAGAAAATATAATTGATGATGACTTATTAGAGAAAACTTTCTCAACCTTTCACGCATCTAATGTGCTCTTGCAGTAGCAATACCGTGAAAAGGGATTTAAAAAATACTCTGACTTGATCTCATGCCTTTTGGTGGCTGAGCAAAATAACGAGCTATTGATGAAAAATCATGAAATTCGACCCACTGGTGCCGCTCCATTCCCAGAAGTGAATGCAACAGTACATGGAAACTTTGAGACCGGAACCTATCATGGTCGAGGTCATGGTCGCGGTTGTGGCCGTGGTCGTGGTGGTAGTCGCGGCAGTGGACGTGGACGTGGTCGAGGTCGTAATAATTTCAATTATTATGGCAACAATAAATTTAGCCAACAAAAGAAAAATGATCTGAAAGATAAGGGTGGTCCAAGTAACCCTTCAATAGGTGGTCCTAACAATCCTTCAAAAGGAAATGAAAATATATGCCATCGATGTGGTATGAAAGGGCATTGGGCACGTACCTGTCGTACGTCTGAGCATCTCGTAAAACTTTATCAAGCATCAAAGAATATGGAAACTAACTTGACTTTTCAAGATAAAGATACAAATGCCAATTTTAGTTATGAAGATGATGACCTCAATATTGAAGCAAATCTTGCTTACAAGGATAATAACATTCATGATTTTACTCATATGGATGTAGAGGACTTTTTCGAGACTCTCGGTGGGAGAGTTGATGATGGAAATAATAAGAAGAACTAAATGTTATTTATTTTCAGTATTTTACTTCGTACTTTTGATCATCTTTTAGTTGTAATTCAGTTTCACCTATGAATAAATATCACTTATGATAAACTATTTTGTCTAATGAAGAATATGGATTTGCAAAATTCTATGGTGGGATCCAAGATCGATCTCGATGATGTATGTCTCGCCGACTGTGCTACAACGCATACCATACTTAAAGATAAAAAATACTTTTCTGAATTAGTAGCAACTAATGCAAATGTTAATACCATATCTGGTAGTGCAAAACTAATTGAAGGCTCCGGAAGAGCCATTATATTATTACCTAAAGGAACAAAATTTGTTATAAATGATGCTTTATTCTCTAGTAAATCTAAAAGAAATTTACTAAGCTTCAAGGATATCCGCCGAAATGGATATCATATTGAGAAATAATAATGAATACTTACATATCATAGTTGTTATATCAGGAAAGAAAAGTGTTTTGGAGAAATTGCTTGCCTTATCTTCGGGTTTGTACTATACAACTATTAGTACAATTGAAACACATGATATAGTAAACCAGAAGTTTACTGATACAAATACTTTTAATATTTGGCATGATCGGTTAGGCCATCCCGGATCAACAATGATGCGTAAAATTATAGAGAATTCATATGGTCATTCATTGAAGAACCAAAAGATTCTTCAATTCAAAGAATTCTCATGTGCTGCTTGTTCTCAAGGTAAATTAATAAAGAAACCGTCTCCAATGAAAATTGGGTTAGAATCTCCAGCATTTCTGGAACGAATTCAAGGTGATATATGTAGGCCAATTCATCCATCATGTGGACCATTCAAATATTTTATGGTTTTGATAGATGCATCTACAAAATGGTCACATGTGTGTTTATTATCAACTCGCAACCTGGCGTTTGCGAGATTACTTGCGCAAATAATTAAATTAAGAGCACAATTTCCAGATTATGCAATTAAGACAATTCGCCTTGATAATGCTGGTGAATTCACATCTCAGGCTTTCAATGATTATTGTAAGTCTATTGGAATAACAATGAAAGTCTTGTTGCCCATGTTCATACACAAAATGGACTAGCAGAATCATTCATTAAATGCCTCCAATTAATTGCTAGATCATTACTTATGAGAACAAAACTTCCGATTTCAGCATGGGGATATGCTGTTTTACATGCAGCAGCACTTGTGCGCATCATGCCAACAAGTTATCATAAATTCTCCCCATTACAGTTGACTTTTGGCCAGGAGCCAAACATTTCCTATCTTAGGATTTTCGGATGTGCGGTATATGTGCCAATTACTCCACCACAACGCACAAAGATGGGTCCTCAAAGGAGGTTGGGAGAATATGTTGGTTATGAGTCCCCCTCTATAATTAAGTATCTTAAACAAATGACGGCAAATTTATTTACGGCGCGATTTGCCGATTGTCATTTTGATGAAACAATGTTCCCAACATTAGGGGGAGAGAATAAAGAGCTGGTAAAATAAATAACATGGAATGCATCATTATTATCTTATCTAGATCCTCGAACAAACCAATGTACACAAGAAGTTCAAAAGATAATTCATTTGCAAAATATTGCAAATCAACTTCCAGATGCATTTACCGATATAAAAAGAGTTACTAAATCTTATATACCAGCTGAAAATGCTCCAGTTCATATTGATGTCCCGGTAGGACAATCTGTTAGTGCAAATGAAAGCAAGCCACGGTTAAAATGTGGCAGACCAATCGGTTCCAAGGATAAAAATCCTCGTAAAAGAAAAGGAGCAAAAGATGAAGATGGTCATATTGTGGAGGCGAGCGCTCATGAAGAGTCGCATGACATAACTAATAATAACACCCAAGAAGCGGTGCAGATACCTGAAAATAATGAAAATGAAGAGATCTCAATAAGTTATGTCACTACGAGAAAAAGATGGAACCGAAATAAAATAGTTGTCGACAATAAATTTTCATACAACATTACTGTTGAAATTCAGAATGAGGATCTAGAACCTAAATCTGTCGAAGAATGTAGAAATAAAAATGACTGGCCAAAATGGAAAGACGCAATTCAAGCAGAATTAGATTCACTTTCAAAACGTGAAGTTTTTGGACCAATAGTCCAAACACCAAAAGGTGTAAAGCCCGTTGGGTATAAATGGGTATTCGTGCGAAAAAGAAACGAGAAAAATGAAGTCGTTAGATATAAAGCACGAATAGTGGCACAAGGGTTTTCACAGAGACCCGATATTGATTATGAGGAGACATATTCTCCTGTGGTGGATGCAATTACTTTTAGATACCTTATTAGTTTGGCAGTATGTGAAAAGCTAGATTTGCGTCTAATGGATGTTGTTACAGCCTATTTATATGGCTCGCTCGATACTGAAATTTATATGAAAGTCCCTAAAGGACTTAAAATTCCAGATGCATTTGGGAAATCCCGGGAAAATTATTCAATACGCTTGCGTAAATCATTATATGGATTAAAACAATCTGGACGCATGTGGTACAATCAATTGAGTGGATACTTGTCAAAAGAAGGTTATAAAAGTGATCCAGTTTTCCCATGTGTTTTTATAAGGAAATCGGGATCAGAGTTTGTTATAATTGCTCTATATGTTGATGATTTAAATATTATTGGAACTCCTGAAGAGCTTCAAAAAGCAGTTGATTATTTAAAGAATGAATTCGAAATGAAAGATCTTGGAAAAACAAAATCTTGTCTCGGCCTGCAGATCGAGCATCTATCAAACAAAATTCTTCTTCACCATTCAACTTATATACAAAAGATGTTGGTCCCAAAAGTGGTCAATGAGATCTAGAGGGGGGGGGGGGGGTGAATAGATCTCATAAACTTTAAAACTTTTTCTCTAACTTTTTTTCTGTCAGCAGACTAAGCTGATCGGATTCGTAAGTAAACTAAGCTGATCGCGCACAAAGCTTTGAACAGCAGAGTTGACCACTCTTCTGATTTCACTAATCTGATTCAGATATACTCAGAGTTTCAAAACTTGTAAGCAGCGGATATATCAAGTATGTTTTTCAAACAAGTTTCTCTTAAAAGTTTTACCCCAGTTTTACAAAATTCTTTTCAAAACATTTTTGACAGTTGAATGCTCTTTTTGAGATATGCAAGAAAAGAATGCAGATGTAAAACACCGATATTTTTATAGTGGTTATATGGATTTGAATATCCTTTAGTCCACTCTTCCAGATCACACAGATTCTGGGTTATACTATAATCACAAAGTTTACAGTATACTCTGCTTGCGCCGATCAACAAATGAACAGGCCACAAGTTCACAATAGGAGATCACAAAGAAAACCTATTCTACACTTAGCTCTCAGGTAGATCACTCAGAAAAACCTATTCTAAAACACACAGTAGAAGAATACTTAAGCTTTACAACAAATGATAAGCATTAAGTGAGAGTACTAAGCTCACGGTATAGGAAATCACTCAGAAGACCTATACTACGAAGTTATATCACTCACAAAGATGGATAAACTTCTTCTCTTTACAGTTGAATGTCACTCAGACAAACAAAGGTTTGAACTTTGTTCTTCAACGATTTTAGCTTTGTCAACAAATGACTTTGCTTATGAACAGACGACTCAACTGATGGATCTTGCTCTATAGATGTGATCTTGAATTGTGCAAGTCTCTTTTTAGATCTTCAGTTAGTCTTCTATTTATACTCTTGAATTTGAATTTCTGCCCGTTGAAGATGAGACAGAAATTTGCAGTCCTCGAGTTCTGGTCCCCATTTTCTGGAACGGCTCCCTGCAACTGCTACAGTAGTCTGCTGTACTTTCTGTCAGTCGCATTTAATGCACTCAGCAGGTTACCGTTGGATAGCTTGCTGACCGTTTTTACTCTGCTGATGGGAGTACTCTGCCGATGATCACTTGTCTGATGATCACTCGTCTGATGGCTACTCTGCTGATTCAAGAATGAACACATCTATCTTGACTCGGCTGATAGCACCCATCTGATCTTCACTGATCTGATATCCCACTCGGCTGATTCGGTCACATAGCTTCCAGACCATGAGATAGGTTTCACTAAGCTGTTCTTAGTTGATGACTTAACCTTTTGATCTTCAAAAACCATTATGGCCTTTTTGTCATCTTCAAAACCTTCTCCAATATTAACCAACAAAAGATCTTGAAACGATTCTATATGGATAAGGCACATCCCTTAAGTACCCCATTTGTTGTAAGATCTCTAGATGTAAAAAAGGACCCTTTCCGTCCTCGTGAGAATAATGAAGAACTCCTTGGTCCTGAAGTACCATATCTCAGTGATATTGGAGCATTGATGTATCTTGCTATTAGTACACGTCCTGATATATCTTTTGCTGTAAATTTATTAGCAAGATTTAGTTCTTCTCCGACACGTCGACATTGGAATGGAATTAAACATATATTTCGATATCTTCGAGGAACAATTGATATGAGGCTACTTTATCGAAATGATGCAAAATCATACTTAGTTGGATATGCGGATGCAGGTTACTTATCTAATCCACATAAAGCTCGCTCTCAAACAGGCTATGTATTTACAAGCAATGGAACTGCTATATCATGGCGTTCTACTAAATAAACTTTAGTTGCCACTTCATCAAATCATGCAGAAATAATCACAATGCATGAGGCAAGTCAAGAGTGTGTTTGGTTAAAATCAATAACCCATCATATACAACGGATGTGTGGTATATCATTCTACAAAAATACCCCAATAATTTTGTATGAAGATAATGCAGCTTGCATAGCTCAACTCAAAGAAGGGTACATAAAAGGTGATAGAACGAAACATATTTCACCAAAACTTTTCTTTACTCATGAACTTCAGAAGAATGGTGACATAGATGTTCAACAAATTCGTTCAAGTGAAAATTTGGCAGATTTATTAACTAAGGCATTGCCGACTGTCAGATTTGAGAAATTGATAAGTGGAATTGGGATGTGTTGAATTAAAGATGTTAAATGATTTTGTCATCAGGGGGAGTAAAAGACATATTGCACTCTTTTTTCCTTCACTAGGTTTTTATCCCAATGGGTTTTTCCTAGTAAGGTTTTTAATAAGGCAATAAACAATAAACAATGAACATCCAAGGGGGAATGTTATAAATATTAAGGTTATGGATGTCATTGAAAGGTCACATTGAAGTTACTAAAGTCTAGATTAATTCACATTGAAGAGTTATTGAGATTGTAACTTATGACTTTTGGGTATCCCAATTAGTCCTATAAATAGTGATACTTTGTAATGTATTTCTCAATGAATATGAATAAAATCTTCTCTCCCTACTTTATTCTCTTTAGTTTAATCTTTACTTGTTTATCTTTTAGCTTATTTCGTAACACTTAGATATGTAAACAAATGCATTTCAAATTAAAACAAATAAATAATGTACTTAAAATAGTGCTTTTTAAATGAAAACCACTATAATGGAGTGAACTAAATAATTTTATTATTATCTTATTTTAGAAAAGAATTTACAAGATCTTAAGAACAAATCAATCATCGTTTTATTATTACAATAATTTAAAATCATCATTTTTTTGATGAAATAATAATTAAAGTGAATATTAGTCATTAATTTGTGCTATTTTATGACAAGACAAAGTTAATTTTACTATAATTTATAAATTTACTAACAAAATTAACTAGACACGTACAACGCACGTGTTAAAGAAAAAATGCTTATGACTTAGCTATTACATAATTTATCTTTGGATAGAGAAACAAAATATAAATAAAATTCAAGAAAATCAAGACATGAATAACCTTGAATATAAATATTAGTAAAGTTGGTGTAAAACGTTTAAAATCGGTAAAATAAAAATTGTAAAATTTGTGATAAACTGATGAAATTGGTGATACTCGAATTTTCATGGGGTTCTTTTCATGGAAATAGGTGAAAATAGTGCTTTTTAAATGAAAATTACTATAATGGATTGAACTAAATAATTTTGTTATGATATTATTTTATAAAAAAATGTACAAGATCTTATGAACAAATCGATCTTCAATTATATTTATGAAATTAACTAGACACGTACAACGTATGTGCACTTTTCTAGTATTATTAAAATATTGCTATCAGTTTAATAAAGCATTAATTGCACTCAACAATATAATTTAATTTTGATATATTTATTTCAATTCCATTATTGAAATGTGATTTGTTAAACACGCCGAGAGTTAATCATCTCTATGTTGGAACTTAGAGAACTTGGAAGAAAGTTTGAACACGTGAAATAAGTAGAAATAATATATGATGTTAATAAATTTGTTGGCATCAAAAGATATTATTAAAATTTTGAAAAGGAAAATGCTATTGAATCCGGATAAGATTCGATGAATTCATAACTTTCAGATCCGAATAAGGTACATCGACTCAACATAAATAATATCGAATCCAAATTAAACATGATTCGATCTGAATCCAACTCATTAATAACCCTAGTCATATAACATGATTCGATCTAAATCCAACTTTAACAACTCACTTTTTTCTCCTAAATCTTTTTCATTTTTCCAGATTTCATGTAGGTATTGGAATACCAAATTTAGTCCTATAACTTATCTCATTTGCCACATTTGGTCTTTCCAACCAATTTTTCCAGGAGAGAAAATAAAAAATAATTGAGTTAAGTTTGCTGAAACTAAGGTCAAAAGTTACTACGGGCTTTCTAGGAGCAGTTCAGCCAAGAACTGCCCGCAGTTCACCACTCAGAGGGCGCCATGTGGCAAAATCGTGACCTATTACCGAAAGCAAAAATATACTATAGACAAAACCGAAATTACTTTTATACCCTGCCCAATCAATTCTGGAGAAAAAAAAATCTAAAACCCACCCCTTCCACCCCAACCCACCCACCCGCCCTTCCTTCTCCCACTCATACCGGCCACCGGCCGGAGATCGTCTTCCCAGGCCGACAGTCGTCTTCCCGGAGATCGTCTTCCTAGGCCGCTGTAACCAAATTTCCGCCGCCACCAACCCCAACCCCCAAACCCCCAAAATTTTGCCCCACCAACATATCCCAGGCCAGCGACGGCCTGGGATCGACCCCTCCCAGGCATGCAGGGTCTGGGACAGACGAACCCAGGCCACCACGGCCTGGGTTGCAACTTGCAGAACCCAGGCCGTGGTGGCCTGGGTTCGTCCGTCCCAGGCTCCGCCGCCGGCCTGGGACTGGTCGGTGGCCTAGGACGAGGATCCCAGGCCGCCACTGGGGTGGGGGGTGGTTAGGGGTTAGGGTTTACGGGGTGGGGTGGGTGGAGTGGGTGGGGGTGGGGGTGGGTTGGTTAGGGTTTAGTTTTTTTAATTATAATTAATTATTATATTAATTATATATAACTTATATTAAATAAATTAATACATTATATAAATTTTTGATTTGAATTTTTTTTTAATTTTAAAGTATTATTTGATTGTTAATATTATTTATAAAATCAAATTAGTTAAATAAATTTGTATATACAATAAGTAAAATTTATGTTTTTACTATATATTAGGAATTTTAATAATATTAAATAAATTAATACATTATATAAATTTTTGATTTGATTTTTTTTTAATTTTAAAGTATTATTTGATTGTTAATATTATTTATAAAATCAAATTAGTTAAATAAATTTGTATTAGGGATTTTATGTTTTTATTATATATTATTAATATGCAGGGGCAAATATGTAAAAGGATGAAATGTGACCTGCTAAATGAGATCGGGTAAGCAGGTCACAAAAATAATCTTATTTTATTCAGGCAGTTCATTTTTTGGGAAAACTTCTGGCAGTTTTCCACAACTTGAACCGCCCCTAGAAGCCCCCAAGTTACTAATAGCTCCATGAGTTGTTATAGTTACTAATCATGCGAAATAATTTTGTTGAAATTGAGGTCTTGCTATTGTTTCAATTAATTCTACTTGGGGATTTTATTTACCAAAAAAAAAAAAAAAAATTCATTATATAAAAGGATTTTTATAGGCTTCATAACTAATTTTGACTTTAAAATATACAATTTATTTTTCTATCAAATATACAATTTAATGAAAAATTAGTTACATTATCAAATTATTAAATATGTAATGTCGTTTTAGAGTTTTGCACGGGTATTAAGAAATCTATTAAGTATCATTATTTTTTGAAAAAAAATAAAAGATATACGTAAAATGCCCTTAAGGTGATAAGATAAAGTTTTTAGTTGTAAAAATAAGGGTAAACTTGAAAAACGGATAATTAATATTGCATTGAAATCCTAAAATCACATATATTTTGAAACAAAAAAAATCATCTAAAACGACAATTATTATGAAATAGTGAGAGTATAAAATAACCCGAACCATTTTCAACCCTGCTCGACCCGCCCGTTTGCCACCGTCCCTTTCAGTCATTGGTTGTGTTGACTTTTCCCTTCTAATGGGTCAAGTGTAATATCCGGCAAATAATTGGAATTTGCTGGTGGCTGAGGACTAAATTAGGCAAATAAATTAAGTTATAAGACTAGATTTGGTGACTTCATACTTATAGGACTAAAAATGGATAAGTAGTAAATATACCGGACTAAAAGAGCAATTGGGCCTTTCTTTTTTCCATACATGAACCAAATCAGCTTCACCTACTAAAGAAAAAAATCTATATCCTTTAAAAAAAAAAAAAAAAAAAAATCTATATAGAACTGATTTGAAAACTTTCCATGAACAATTTATCAAATACTTGGACTCCGTTGACATTGAAATTCGAATCCTGACATTCGCCTTCCATTCTTTCATACTAGAAGGTAATTTTCTCAAAACCCTAACCTTCATTTTTCTTAATAATAATTCTTCTTATGCACTTAATTATCACATTTAATATATAATTGAGTTGTTTTCTGTTGATATAATTCACGAAACATTTGATTGTAACAGATTTTCTTCTTTTTGGTCAAATTACATTTCAATAATTAGGGGAATTTTTCAAGCGATCCAATGCATTGAATCATTAGTTTGAAAGTTTTGGTCTATCTGTTTGGAAATTATATATGTTTGTTTAAATTGGGGGTTTCGCTTGCAGATTTGGAACAAGGGGTTCCAAGAATTAGGGCAGAATGCTGTTCAGATAGCCAATTTTGGAAGAGCAGAAGGAAAATTAAATAAATATAAAATAAAATAGAAAGGTGAATTTTGACCTTAAGATGGGTTCAAAAACGGAGGGGTCATCAGGGGCAGTGTCGAGGCGAGACCCGTATGAGGTGCTTTGTGTAACTAAAGAATCTACTGATCAAGAGATTAAGACTGCTTACAGAAAACTTGCTCTCAAGTATGTTTTTTTCTTCTTTTGATTTGAGTTTTCCATTTGCTGAATATATTGCAACTCTATTACGTATGCTTGAAAAACGTACATTTATCTTAATCTGAAGTTGGGTGAGTTTTTATGCATTTATTGCTTCAGAGGTCCAATAGTCATTTTTTCATGTTTGTGGTGTCTTTATTAAAGTCGCGTCATTGAAATTGGTTAGGAGCGCACGGAATTTTCTGTGAAGTTACTCGTATTAAAAGGTCACCCATTTCATAGTTAGGTAGCTTATTTCTAGTATTATTTCAGCTGCTTTCCTTTTCTTTATCTGATGGTGCCTTATCTTGAATATGAGCGACTATAGTCTGTCATTATGTTTTCTATAGTAATTCAATTAGCAGCTAATAAGAGAGAAGATGTGCTATTAATGGGTTTTCCTTTGTTTGAGGCCAAAAAAGTAAAGAGTCGTGGTTCTTCTCTTTTCCCCTTTCCTTTCCTAGGATATCAACTAACAAAGTGGGAGGTTTACATACGTTGAATTTTGAATCTTAAGAATGATAACATTGGCTGGCATGAAAAAAAGAAAAATAGGTTTCAGGAAGTTCTTCTATTCATTAACAAACCAGTGATATTCTAAGTTTCATCAAACTACACAGCACACATACACCACCAGCAGAAAGTAATGTTTTATAATTTTATTGAACTGGTTAAAGGAAAATTGTAGCAAATTTACAGGTATCATCCGGATAAGAATGTTAACAATCCTGAAGCTTCGGAACTTTTCAAGGAAGTTGCATATTCATATAGCATTTTATCCGATCCGGAGAAGAAAAGGCAGTATGATAATTCAGGATTTGAGGTACTCTCTATCTTCTCTGTACTTGTTACAACATTCTTGGTCCATTCATTTCATATCAGCTCTTTGAATCTGGTTAAAAAACAACTGCCTCTAAAGATTCCTCTCGTAGGTTAATTGTTGTAATATGGATATTAATAATTTATCTCATTAAAGGTTGCTTGGTAATTATTTCTTGGGATGGGACCATATGCATCCAATATCATTTCTTTTTATCTCTAACTCAATGAGTGACTTAAACATATCTCGTTTGAGTCATTTGTCAAGATGTATGATGGAAAACCTTTACATTGTAGTGGAGGGGATGAGTTGTGTGATATTCATCACTGTGGTTGTTATTTGTAATTGTGTTTGTTTCCATTTGGAGTTATGCATTTCCCTTGTTCTTCTTGAAAAATTAGATCTGATGACAAGTATCCTATCAGGTTGTTGCTCAATTGCAATAGGTAATCAGCATTCAGTGAATAATAATGGAAGTACAATAATTAATCAATTTCCTGTACCGCAAGGTGAAAATTAATTGATAGGTTATATCAGTAGAAGTCCTTTTGGAGTTTCAGTAATGGTTCACGCTTTCTTTTGTCGGTGAAGACTGAAATATATTTTCTTTCCATTTGAACCAACGCGAATGCAGTGATCTCCTTGCCCACAAGGTTTCGACCATGTAGCTTAAATCTAAGTCTTGGTTATGAACAATGATGATTTATATTTAACATGGCACACTGTTCCATGGATGGTTTCATTTTTTTGGAATACTACTAGGAATATTTGGTTTGCATATCCTCACAATGTTTAATACATTTGAATGTTAATATTTCCTTTTCTAATCTTGGAGATGCGATCGTTTCCCTTTCAGCTTATCGTCAAACACTTTTGTTGTTCCCTGTATGCATTTTGTGTTATATAAGACGCCATGGCATAAGAGACAAGTGACTGATATGAACATTAACTTAGTTGTGAAGTTAGTGTCTCTTTCAGTATTTTATGCAGAGTGTCCTGTAATTACTTTAACATATATCCTTAATGATTATAAGGCCATTGACGCTGAAGGAATGGATATGGAGATCGATTTGTCCAACCTTGGAACAGTCAACACGGTGTTTGCAGCTTTATTCAGGTTTGCTCCTCAAAATTGGACCTTGCTGTATTGTAATTAGCATGTAAGTTTAATATTTATATTTATTTGGATAGCAAATTGGGTGTCCCTATCAAGACAACAATTTCTGCTAATGTTCTTGAAGAGGCTTTGAATGGAACTGTCACAGTTAGACCTCTTCCAATTGGAACTTCAGTCAGCGGCAAGGTACATAAATTCCTTTCCAGGATAAAAAGCTTTATAGTCTTCCTGCTCTTCTTTTGCTTAACTAATTCTGTATACTTTGATTCTGATACTATTAAAAATAGGTAGAAAAGCAGTGTGCTCACTTCTTTAGTGTAACTATCAGAGACGAACAAGCGGAGTCTGGAATAGTAATTAGAGTTACTTCAGCTGCACAAAGCAAGTTTAAGGTGTGTATTTGTTTTTTTTTTTTTTTTTTTTTTTTTTTTTTTTTTTTTTACATTAGAGTTAAATAAACGTACATCTATGATGGGAAATAAATTTTTTTTTTTTTTTTTTTTATTCAACCAAAGATAACCATTCTTTTGTACTTACCTTGGGTTAGCTACAGATCCTCTTTCCTTGTTTTAGGATATCTCTTCCAACGCGTCTAAAAATTGGATTTTACTGTCCTCTATCAAAGGCCGTGTTCAATGTTAAACTACAAAGGCCCCATTTGAGAAAGAATAATTACTGATTTTACACTCTTTTATTTGACGTGCATGCATATGCATTTACGAGTTCATTACTAATGGTTCTACTACCTGTGATTTTCAGCTCTTATACTTTGAACAAGATGCAAATGGGGGATATGGGTTGGCCTTGCAGGTAATTTAATTAGTATTTACAGTCTATATTGTTAATTGATGATTTCCTTTTCTCTAAACATTTTTTTCCTGATTGAAGTGTGTTCTTACCTCCGCTTGAGGTTAAGATTCTTACCATTTTAATCACTTCGGCTGTTTACAATAGCTATCCAGTGATAAATGCATTAAATGGGAATAGTTTTGGATAATAACCTGTTATAATGATTTTGTGTTCATTATCATTGGAAGACAGTAGGTATCTTATGTCACTTGACTTGTCATTAGATACATATTGTCCAGTTGGTACTTGGTAGCCAATTTTGACTGGTGATATGCTTGAATATAAATTTGGGGTAACATGTATTTGAAAGAGAAGAATAATTTAGGTAATAAAATAATGATTATATCTAGTGATAGAAGCGTAATGGTTCTCATCGGGTATAAACGGTTGGGAGTTGCATGATGTGGACAAAAATGATCTGTTGTTATCAAATTTGAGTACATTGAGACGATTGCATCTAAATAAATTAAAAAATCAAAGTGATAAAGTGATGGTAGTACTTGTTTGTAAAATAGAGAGATGGATATAGGTAAAACATGAAATGCTGTATTTATGTACACAATAACAAAAATTATAAAGATATGTTTATGGAACGTCAATTAATACCCATAATTAAAATGGTATTTGTTTAACTCTTTACACTTTTATAATTAAAATGTTTTCCTCATTTTGTGAGTTGGAAATTCTGTCTGAAACTGGTTAAATAGATTGTGAATTCTTCTGCACCTGTTTGATTAACCAGCATACTTCATTCATTACTTGTACTGATATATTCAGGAAGACAGTGAGAAGACAGGCAAGGTTACATCAGCTGGAATGTACTTCTTGCATTTTCAAGTTTACAGAATGGATTCAACCGTAAATGCGGTGTGTAATCTAAGTTTCTCCTATTTAATAGGCTTGTCTCTTGTAAAATTACAATTATTTGTTATTAAGTTATTGTTTGGTGGTGTAGTTGGCCATGGCTAAGGACCCGGAAGCTGCTTTCTTCAAAAGATTGGAAGGCCTTCAACCTTGTGAGGTCTCGGAACTAAAAGCTGGCACTCACATATTCGCTGTTTATGGTTGGATCTGCTTAAATATACTTATATTTTGATTTTGTTACATATTCCTAATACTAATAATGGCATAGAATGAGCTATGAATGCTTAGGTACTGATGTGGATTTATGTTTGGCATGATTCCTGCAGGAGATAATTTCTTCAAACCTGCTAGCTACGTAATTGAGGCTCTCTGTGCAAAGACGTATGAGGATACAACTAATAAGCTTAAGGACATTGAAGCTCAGATTTTGAAGAAGAGAAACGAGCTACGACAATTTGAGACTGAATATAGGAAGGTATGCATATTCTGCAGCCGTATTTGTCATGAATGTCTAACAGTAAAACAGTAGATAAACTCATATCCAGTTTGGTTAAATCCATCCAACCCAAAGGCCGTAATATTTGCACCCGCCTTGGATTTATCACTCTCCTAGGGGTGTTACCCGTATATATGGTTTTTGCCTTAACATTTTTTGTCTCATATTTTTTCAGGCATTGGCGCGATTCCAAGAAGTCACCAATAGATATGCTCAAGAAAAGCAGTCAGTAAGTTTGTTACCTAAGAAACACTAAATAATGATTTGGTCCTTGTTAATTCTCATCTTGTATATATAAATATATACACTCATACATCATAGATATAGAAATCTACAGGGTGATTTATGACCGGATCCCCTGAGGTTAGTCATCTTAGAAGACACCCCTTGACGTTTCAATAATTACAAAGAGACCCCCTTTGGTTTAGACTGTACTAAATCACCCCTTACACCTTCAACAATTCTTACAGAGACACCCCCGACAACTTCTGAAAATATTTACAAAACTCCCTCTGTAATCTAAGGGGGCCCGAGTGTAAATCACCCTATGTAGGTATACATATTTAATATTACGTGCTATATGTGAACAGGTGGATGAGCTGCTAAAACAAAGAGACAGCATACACTCTTCTTTCTCTGTTGCAAGAACTGTGGCTTTAAACCCTGGTGGAAGTGGACACTTTAGCAATGGAAGTAGCAGCAAACTTCCCGGGGACGACTATAAATCCGAGAGTCCAGGGGAAGAGGGTAGTTCAGATTCAAAGGACAAATCTTCAAAGAAGAACAAATGGTTTGGTCTTGTGAAAGGGTCCGAGAAAAAATGATTAGGTTTTAAGAACTATACTTGGTTCTCAAGCCTTCATCTTATGCTTCGTACTCGATTTTTCTGGGTAGTTTTTGATCCTTTTTGTTTTGTGATATTATTGCTGTAAAATGTTGAAAAGTATTAGAAATTTTGATAAGTATTAGAAATTTGTGTGTAATTAAATTTCCATTCTTGGATCTGTCAATATTTGAAGGTCCAAAATGGCATAATTTATAGAACAATTGAAGAATTGGTTCTGATTTTGTTGTAATAGTAATTCTTTGTAAGAAAGTTTATTGGGTCTAGAGGCATGTTTGTGACAAATTTTGCTTGTGGCATAAGGTCATCTATAAATACTTTGATGAAATATTCCTAATAATATTTTTATTGGCAATTTTTTTTCATGATTGTGTTAAAATTTTTAAATTTCAAGTGACTTGTGCTATTTTAGTCTATGGTGAAGTTGGTGGAAGAATGACTATAGAATGAAATTCAACTTTATTAATTACATCTATATTTTTCATTGAACGTTATTTAGATTGGGACAAATAGTTTTATTTAATGTAGATATTAATGGTGACTGACTAGACGTTCAATGATATTTAGTTCGTCATTTTTTTGTTTCATTTTATTTTTATTTTTATATGACCAAAATACAATAACACGCAAATGTAGAGGTAAGATACAACGAGGATGTCTTGCTTTTTATCTGGATTTTTATAGTTTTCTTGGGTTTGGATTTTGTTTTTATAAAAATAAATAAAGTGGATTTACTTTAGTTTGACGTTCTCTCTTTAATTGCACATCTAGTCCCATATGAATCGGTCCTCGTTCTTTTTGGTTTCACACACTATTACAAAATTGTACATTTGATCCTAATTTTAAATACTTTGCGAAATTGCACTATAATCTCAATCTTTTATTTAAGAACTTTGGTTTCATATCTCAGTAGCATTTTTGGTCCCAAAGAAGGTGATGAGACAAAAAAACAAAATATCATTAAAAATTGGTACCAAGATTGCAATTTTTACAAATACTAGCTAAAAAGTATTGAAGATCCAATTCCATGGACCGGAAATATAATTTACCCGGTACTTATATTAATATTTAACATTGCCCATTGTTTTAATTATATGCCTAAGCTAAACTTAAGCAGCCTATATATGCTACAAATATAATTAATGGGTCTATAGCAGATAAATTGTCCTAATCGTCCTTACTATGCAATTAACTATCCAAAAATCATGGCAATTTGAAAGGAAACCTACTAATTAATTAATAATTTAATCACTTGTCTAACTTGCAACTATAGGTTAAACAAATAGAGTGGAAAATGTCATCTTAGGTTATCTGTTTTTGGACTCGTATACACATAGTTTTATACAATATATTTTCAAATTTAAATAATGATCTAACGTACAAGATTATTATATTATTTTGTTGTCTTGACCCAAATTGAACTCAAATTGCATCCCACTTGCTCTTTAAGTCCACGTCATTAGTAGTTCCAAAATTTCAATAGATTCTTTATTTAAGGTTCTTTTATAAAGAAAGATCGATTAACTAGTCCCTCACATGCAGATGATTATTCATATGTATATGTTGGATCCCAATAATAAATACTCAAACAAGAGCTTAGTTAGATTCTTTTGTTTGGCCAAATAGGGTTTGTGAATCAGTTGATTAATCAATCAATTCAATTGGTTTTCGTGTGTGAAGCTATATTTTATAGGCATGAAGTGCATCTTCGTGTCTTTTTATACCGACTTAGTTATATATTTATAATTTCCTTTTTTTTTTTGGAAAAAACATGATTTAAAAGCTTAAGTTTTTTGGTAAATGAATCATTTTCAACATGTGATTGGTTTAATGGAAATGACTAGTCACTACAAATTAAGTTGCAAACTCATGTTTAAATTTCTGTTGAGAGATGTTTCTAGTTAATGTGTTCGACGCGTCTCGAAAAAGATTAAACATTTAGAAAACTAAAAAAAAAATAGAGGAATCATTTAATATTTATTACTTAGGAATTTTAATTGAATGTCATATGAAGCTGATAAATCTCATAAAATCTCCATCTTTTAATTCATGTATATTATCAAAAACTTGTTATAGCCAAATTTGTGAATCCAATCATGCATGATGGTATAGCAATTCATCTCTTGGAAGTAAAAAGTATGAAAAATTCTACTTTGTCCCTCCCTAACCTTTGAAGGTTTTTCAATTTTGCTCTCTAATTTTTGTGAGTTTCCACTTAACCCCCTCAGCTATTAAAAATAACATAGGCAGTCACCTTAAAATGCAAAAAGCTAGAAACTAAAGATGTGGCTTTAAACGGTTTCTTTTTGGCAGCCTTTGAACATTTTTGCACTTTGCTGCCACAACCTTTGAATGTCTATATTGCTCTTGACTTGAAGTCTGAAAAATGGAATATTCTTGCAGATTCCACCGACGAACGTCCAAAGGTATTGATTCGAGAAAATTTTAGTAGCTAAGGGGGTTAAGTGGGAACTTGCAAATATTAAGGAACAAAGTGAAAAAAGGGCAAAGTGAGATTTTCCCTGAAAAGAAACTTCACTAAAGATCATTTACCCTAATGTGTACATAGTAAGTGGTAAGATAAAGTAGGACTTTGTTAAAATTGTGACAAGTAAAAGGCTAAATCACATTTATGGTCCTTCAAGTATAAAGTATTTTACCTCTTAAATAAAATGCGCTACACTTATATCTCTCGTGCTAAAAATTTATAGTTAAGTCCCTTTTATATAAAATGTATTTTATCGATATACACTTTTTCAGTGCAAATGCAATTCAATCATAATTTGCGAATTTATAAATGAATACATACCTTTAAAAATAGTTAAGAGGGAATTGCACTCTTCATAACAAACTTTTGGTATCTTTATACATTTCATACAGTAACTTTCAAAATGACACATTTGATACCAAAACTGACCACTTTTTACATTTGGTTTGACCGTTAATTTATGGACGGAAGATGTCACATTTCAGGTTAAAAAAAAAACCTAAAAATAGGGAGGGAGTAAGTATAATTATCGCCACCTTCTTCCTCCCGTACGACCGACAACTTTCGGTGGGTGTTTGTCAAAATTGGTTGAGGAATTTTTCTCGTCTCATCATTACGAGTCCATGCATACAAATAATTTCAAAAAACCGAGCTGTAAATCTCTCAATTTTCACCAAAAAATGCGCCTCCCCTGGGGCGAAGCTCTACTGTCGACGGACACTGCAATTAACCCATGATTAGAGGATTCTGTTGGTTCAGGAATTAAGCAATTGATTAAGTAATGAACGAGTAATCAGGGTTTGAAGATTCAGGTCTTTTGAGCTACGAGATCTGAAACTTCATCTGAGAAAATTTAGAGATTTACGACTCAGTTTTTTAAATTGTATCTACGTACATACTAGCAACGATGAGACGAGCAAAAGCCCTCAACCAATTCGACCAACAACCACCCGAAGCCAGCGATCGTACGAGAAGAAGAAAGCAGCGATAATTGCGAATTCCCCTGCCAATTTTTAGATAATTGCATCCCCTCCCCTTTTTTAATTTAATGAATATGTGCCACGCACGTGATATTTTCCGACCAAAAATTAACGGTCGAGCCAAATGTGAAAAATATTGATCAATTCTTATATCAAATGTCTCATTTTGAAAGGTATGATATGAAATGTACAAAAGTAACAAAAATTTGATGTGAAAAATGCAATTCCCTCAAAATTTATACAATTTGCAATTGTAGGCCTAAATTAGATTTTATATGAAAATTGTCCCAAATATATCTTGATGAGAATACATTTATTAATTCAAGCTGTCCTATTGGCTTTAATATAAAAAATAATATATTTTTGTTAATCCCATGACATGTGCATGTGTCTCCCCTACTAATGTGATTGTATTAACATGTTATGTCACTTATGTGGTGTTTATGTTGCCGTCTAATTGTCCACTTTATTGGCAACCCAAAGAACATTTAATTTGTCTCATTGATTAAACTAACTTCAGTTTTTGATATCTCGATTCACGGGACTATATATTAACTTTATCCCCAAAAACGGCAAACTTTCAAAAACACCCTATAACTTTGGTATTTATTCAACTCTAGTCCTGTAACTATAGTGAGTACACATTTAGCCATTTAACTTTCCTTTAATTTCGATTTTAGTTCTATGTATGACAAATTTGGCCCTTTAACTTTCAATAAGTTTCAATTTTCGTTCTACAATTATAATTTGTCTTATTATCAGGAAAAAAAATTGTAATTGGAGGACGAAAATTGAAACTTACTGATGGTTAGAGCATGAAATTTGTAACTGCATGACAAAAATTAAAACTTATTAAAAGTTAGATGACGAAACTTGTTATATATATGACTGAAATCAAGATTGAGTAAAAGTTAAAGGACTAAAAATGCTTTCAGTATAATTAGAGAGCTATTTTTAACAAAACTCCAAAGTTACATGACTATTTTTGAAAATTTGCCCCCCTCAAAACTAATGATTTTTATTTATTCAAAACTTAGTAGACATTCTAGACTGTAGTCTAGGTCTTAGGCTTCAAATCAGCGTACTATTAATAATTAATTAATAGTTTTTATTAATATTACAACATGTGTGTTGTTTTCTTGATTATGCATAAAGAAAGAGTCACTTCACATGACTTAAAGCTAACTCCACTTAAACTTTATGCATTAATTAATTATCTACTTATGAATAAATAAATGAAGTAGGTATTATCACTTGGAATACATGGAGGGACTTATTTGAGTCACCCCCACATAGTTCGGATCAATTAAATTATTATGCTTTGAACATATAAAAAAAAAAGTGATCACAACTTCAAAATTAAGTCATATTAGGGTTTATCTTTTGATTCTTTTTGGATCCTTCCAAAGTAATGGCTGTAAAAGGGAACAAATTTAAGATGATTAAAAAGTTAATGGGGGTCTATATTATGATAGGATTATGTCTAAAATAATCTTATGTTAAAGTTTATATAATAAGCTCTCATTGGCTTAATTGTCTTGATAAACACATCTTTGGTGGGTCCCGAAACGATTTGGGAAATCTTCAAACGATAATATCGGCATCATTTCAATCAACACCGAAGAAAGCATGATTAAGGTTTTAATTTTAAAAAGTGTTATTATATTTGGTGGTGGAAACCATTAAGGAGGAAAGACTTTTTTTAGTAATTAATTAATTAATTAAGGACATGAATTGATTAATCAACAATAGTGAGGAAGTTGATTGGCTAAAACACACTGTACATGAGATTTTAAAAAATGAAGTCATTGGTAGTCTTAAAATAAGACCAAAAATTTATCGGAATTTGCAATTTTTATTTTTTATTTTTTTAATCTAGTAGGCTCAATATGTCTAAAGAAATTGGTTGATGGATATAGTAGTTGTATAAAATGCTATACAACATATTTTTACATAGATTTGAGGTAGGAAAAGATGTTCATAGTGTTTTATATATAATAATTTCAAGAAACTTTCTTAAAGTGGATTATTTTAGCTAGGTTTAGGATGGATCCAATAGCAAATCGTCTTGTCCGACTGAATTCAAGCTCACATAATAGTCAATGATCAAAACTAGGTCGGGTTAGGGGTAATTTCGGAGAAGCCCTTCCAACGCTTAAGACAAATTAATATTGTTTTGTAAATGCTAGTATCAAATAAAGAGTAATGTATTTCTTGAATCTGAATACTCCCTCTGTCCCAATTTATGTGTCATTTTAGAGAAATTTTTTTGTCCCAAATTATTTGTCACTTTAGAATTTCAATGCACTATTAATTACATATTTTTTCATTTTGCCCTTATTTAATGTATCTAAAACTCTCTCTTTAATAGAGAGAATAAGAGAAAAAGTAAGAGAGAGAACGTAAGGGTATTTTAGGAATATCATTTATTGTTTCCTTAAAATTTAGATAATTTAGTAGATGCCTTAATATGTGTGAAAACACCTAAAACGACACATAAATTGGGACAGAGGGAGTAATATTTAATGAAAAAAAGTATCATTGTGGAGATCATGCCCAAAATGGTTCTTAGAATCACATAATTGATTGTGTCTCAGGTTGTCGTGATACATGCATTTGGGATAATATTATTTGAATTTGAGTTTGAATGGAGGGGTGTGACATGTTGATCAGGGTTGGTAACCCAAACAACTTGTTGGCTTTGCTTGAAGTTCTAAATTGTCACGAGACATTTTGGGTCGTTCACGAGCTTTAGGTTGTATTTCCATCATTAGCCCACCCATTTCAGTTTTAGAGCTATCGTCAGATGTAGGGCTGTCAATGGGGCGGATTTCAATCCGAATTCGTCCGAATTCGGTCCGATTTATTAGGATAATTGTCCGATTAGAGATTCGATGGACCTGATCCGATTATAAAGATCCGAAATCCGAAACTCATGGAGCAAATATGAATTTAGGTCGATCCGATCCGTTAAAGATCCGTATCCGACAACAAATAAAAAGAAAAATATATATACAAAATGATTTATAAAAATAAGTATCATTAATAATATTTCAACGTCAATTTAAGAAGACAGCAATTTAGAATTCGTTTATAAATTTATTTAAACCAATATATTCATTCTACAAATATGAATATAAAGAAACTTTGAAAATGTGAGCTAAAATTAAGTAAAATTGAAAAGATAATAAACTTGTTTTAGGAAAAGAATATTAATTTAACTTTTTAAATATTGGATCCAAAAAATATCCGATATCCGGCGAAATCCGACCAAGATCCGAATCCGACAGGATTCGATCCGATATAAATGGAGCCGGATCTGGACGAGCCTGATCCGACCAATATAAGTGATGTAGATTTCTTAAGTGAGTTTAGTGTATGGGTCTCCTTTAGGTTGGATCCATGAGCAAAACATCTATGGTGAAATCCGAGCTTGCAAAAAGAAAAGATAAGAATTAGATCAAGGTAATTTCGGTGAAGCCTATAACAAATTAGATTGTCTAGTTAAATCGGGAGCAAAATAGAGGCTAATGTGTTCTTGAATCTATATAATGCCTAATGTGAAAAAAAAATCATTTTAGAGGATTATACCGCAAAACGGTTATTTAATCATGTTATTATGCTTCCTGATTTTATGTTGTATCTCCGGGGTACTTTATAATTGATGTTGATTCAACCACAATTTGTTAGGGTTATCAAATGAAACTTCAATGTTTGGCTAATTTTTTGAATTGTGGGGCGATATAAAGGTCGATAACATGTAATTAATCGTTCGTCGAGTGTTGTGTTCCTCAAACATAGAAGGATCATCTCAAATCATCCCGGCTTGAGCTCGGATGGAGGGATGCGACATGTGGATCATGGTTGTGCTTTTATGGCTTTGCTTAAGGAATGGTACATTGCAATGTAACATCTTATTTAGACATTCTGCGTAGCTCATAACCTCTGATTATATTTTAACTTCTATTTATCAACATTTCAATCGAATATCTTTTTGATGCTGAAGTATCCAAAACAATCTACCTTTTTTTTTACTAGTTTCCTAAAATAATTACATTTTTGTTTTAATTATTTAGTTTTCTTAATTTTTGTTATTACGTTTCCCTAGGAATTTAGGAGTTTTCAGTTTTCTTAAAAGTCATATTTACTTTCAGTTACCTAGGGTTAAATCAAATAAAAAGAGTTGTAGTTTCGTTATTATCAGATATTGTTATTATTACTTTTTGATAAAAAAAAAGAAGGATTTGTTCTCTCAGAGATTCATATATGCCTATTTCTCGTGTTCTTGTAACAAATTTATCTGGTGGAACTTGCCTGTAGAATAATCATTGTTCTGTCCAGCTCAGATGGTATCAACTTTAGATATTTTTCTTTCTTGGTGGTCGTGACATGGTTGTCGTATGTGGGTTTCGACTGAGGAGGTCAAACGTTATGATCGTAACGTTTGCGATTCCATGATCGAGGTTTCGCCAAGCAAACCATAGATTTACAACCTCTGACTGATACTCAATTTTTGTCTTCCTATGGATAATTCTTACTAGATTTAATGGCTGGTGGTTGTGAGCATGGTTGTCATGAACGAGGTCTGACTGAGGAGGTCCATCACCGTGTTCGTAGTGTTCTTTTTAAGGAATTAATGATCGAGAATTTACATAAGCTAGTCGAGGATTTTACCCAACATCTGGCGACGTGGTGGAAACAACGAAGACATTCCAACCCAAGTATATGGCTTGATTGACCATCATCGTCAGTTTAGTCCTGGTTTTGTGAATCTTAATGACACTGCTATGAACTCGAGGACGAGTTAATTTCAATCCCGAACGACAAATGCAGGAGCATCTAAGACAAATGATTTTTTAAAGCAGATAACTCAAGAAGTCATATTTTTAAAAAAAGTCATATTGCATCTAAGACAAATTTTCATTTCCTTAAAAGTCATATTTCTTTTCAGCTACTTAGGGTTAAAGTCTTATAAAGGGAATTTTAATATAATTCGTTATTATCAGTCATTTATTATTATGATTTTTTTTTTTAAATGAAGAGATTTGTTCTCTCAAGGTTCATGAGTTATATATTATAATCGCTATTCTACACGACTTCGCTATTTAACATTCTACTTATCAACATCTTAGAGTGTTTGACGTAGTTGTCTAGGTCCGACCCTGATATCCGCGATTGCATAAAATATTTTTCTCCAAAATGTCGAACGTGCAAATTTTGTCCCTTCCATTGTTCGAAGAGCAAGAGAACATTTGGATGCTTCATCACATGTATCTCATTACATTACAACTATGAAGTGACCATGTGCTTATCTCCTTTATCAAACCTTAACAATTTCGACACTACTGTCTTGTCTTCTTGAGCATATGTTAAATAGAATGTCAGGGAATTTTGGTTCGGCGGGTTCTCTGTTTCCCACGAGGAGTTTTTCTTTATATATACACATAATATAGGGTCATATATATATATATATATAAGAAAATGAAAATGATTATAAGCTAGCAAGTTATCTTCTTCAGTCGGAATGTGCAACTCATTTGTCGAAATTTAGAGTGAACATGAAATGTATTTTGTGATGTAGGGGGAGGGGGGTGGGTAAATTGTCACATACAAAAATATCAGAAAGATGGTGTGAAACTTTTATAATATTACAGGGGGTTAAAGTTCTCTTTTATAAATTACATGGATATAACTTGAAAGTTATGAATATAACGTAGAATAACTTCTTTCCTCGGCTCTAGTTTCACTACTTCAACTAATTAAGGTGTAAAAGTAATTAAATTTGTTTGAATTATGAGATTATAATTGAACTGAATCCGACTGTTTAAAGAGTTAAACTCATACTTTTTTTAATTAAGTTGGGCACGAGTTGAGATTATCTTAATATTTACTGAAAATTCTAGGGCAATCTTAATTTATTGATCGAGTCGAGTTAAAATTAAATGTCAAAAGTTATTAAGCGATGGATATTTTTTAATAACTACTTTATTATGAAGTACTCCCTCCGTTCCCTTTTAGATGTCGTTTAAGGTTGTTTCACAAGGATTAAGAAATTATTTAATGCTCTAGATTTTAGGAAAATTAAAGGATAGTTGAACAAAATTGCCCTTGAAAAAGTTGAGTAAATATTTTGTTACTCCACATAATTATCTCTCTATTTCCCATAAAGAAGGGTAAAAATGTCAAATTAGCATTTAAATCTATCTTGAAATTATAAAGTGACATGTATTGTGGAATTTTTTTTTCCCTCTAAAGTGAAATGTAAAAGGGAACGGAGGGAGTATATAACAGAGCAAATTATTGAATGTGTTTTTATCGATCCAACTCGAATCGAATAACATATTAATTTAATTTACGTACATCCCTAACTTCAACTTACAGAAGCCAACTTGCCTTTTAATGAAAACATTTGTCTCTAGCAGCTATGAGATAATTAATTGGTAGAGAACGTGATTTCAGCTTAGTTAACTTTCCGACATTTTTTAAGAAATTACTCAATTATTAATTACATGTCATTTAAGGTTGTTACACAAGGATTAAAGAAACTACCCCCTTCATTTCCTTTTACATGTCACTTTAGAGAGAAAAAAAAATTCAAAATAAATGTCACTTTAGAAATTCCAAGATAGACTTAAATGCTAGTTTGACATTCCCTTCTTTAATCCTAAATATATTTAATATCTCCCAAAATACTTACTCATGTTTTTCAAGGGTAATTTTGTCCAACTACCCTTTAATCTTCCTAAAATCTAGAGCATTAAATGATTTCTTAATCCTTGTGAAACAACATTAAACGACATGTAAAAAGGAATGGAGGGAGTATTAATTACGTAAATTTTAGGAGAATAAAAGTCTTATGGTACGAAACTATCATTGAAAATGAATAAAAAATCTGCGACTTCACATATTCATCTCTTTTTTTATTAATGAAAAAGGTAAAATTGTCAAAAATAATTGAAGTCTCTCTCGAATTTCTAAAACAACATGAATTTAAGAATATTTTCATTTTACTAAAATGACTTGTGTTTAAGAATAAATGGAGGGAATATATCTATTATTTTACAAGTATACGGTAGTTTTTGCAAATAGGAAATAAATTGAAGTTGAAGATCGTAATTTAAATTGATAATAATCAGTTTTAAAACTAATTTGAATGTGTTTGCAAATTCACTTAAATATCGACGTCAACTTAAAGCAATTTGTGGTATTTGCAACCCCGAAATTTACTGAACTTATTTCTACAGTTTTTGGCAAATGGCATTTTTAATTATCTTCTATCAAACATCAATTTTACACAATTTTTCGGAGTGTAAAAAAATATTTTTACAGCAAAAAATATTTTCTAATATAGGTAAAACTCCGTTCTTTAATTAGTAGAAAAAGAAAATTCCAGCCTTTAATATTTGGCACATTACGACAATGGACAAGTGTGTTGACATGTGTAGACATAACGTCTATTTTTAGGTTAATTTTGGAAGGAATGATATTGCAACTAGAAACATGAGAAAATACGCTTGTGGGTAGGGCTGAAATCAAACCAAGCTGTTAGATACTCGATTTGAGCTTGTTTGATAAAAACTTGTTTGAACATTGTTACAAAAATCAAACAATCTTGAACATTATTTTTCGTTTGATAATTTTTAAAGCCCGGCTCGAGCTTCGACTCGATCAGGTAAAAATTGATAAAATACATGTAAAATATCAAACTATGATACTCGACTCAAGCTCACTCGACTTGTTTAACAATCAAACCATGCTCAAACACAAAATTTTAAGCTCGATAAATTTCAAACCAAACTTCAACAATGTATAATTCGACACTACTCAGCTCAATTACACTCCTAGTAAATTATCCTCCAAGAATACATGATAAGCATCTAATTATTTTATAAAAACAAAAAATCGATTCATTGAGTATAACCAAAAACAACTAATTAAACTAGTTTCAGAAGTTCTCATCTATATTATCAAATTTTACATCATATGAAAGTTATTTATTTTATTGTTCAAGACTTACTAGTTGATATACATTTGAAAAATTGAATGTAGTTCAATTTTTTTTTTTTTTTTTTTGCAAATATAGTTATATCATTGTGTCAAATATTATCACGTCAGAAAATCATCGATTGCAATCAAATTACAAAGAAAACGAACTACCAAATTTGAACTAGAAGACAATCACAATGGCGAAAATTGAAACAATGACCTCATGGCCTTCAAAAGTATATTCTTACGTTCAAATTTACGTCATATTTTACTTCTAATATTCAGCAAGCGTATATCAAATTAAGTTTAATGCTAAATTAATTGATATGTTTACATATAATGTCATTTAACTAAAATCTTCTTTAGAATAACAAATTCATCTTAATATTAATTAACTAAAATGTCTACAATTTGAACTTTATTTAGATGTTTTATCTCCATATATATTGCAATAATTCTCCATGTCTCTATTATTTTTAATTGTTCGCAAAACTATTTTTATTTAGTTAGTAAAAATTTCTTCTTATTAATCACTAGAACAGGTTTGTGGCAAAACCACTACAAGAAAATGATATTTCAGAAATAATTGAAGGACAATAATTTTCAAAAGAGTCCAAATCAAAGTATTTACCAAAATGCTTATTAATTTATTTTAAGAGAATCAGATGCAGAATTTCCAAATACTATACACGAGGTTGAAGGAAAAAAAAAAGAATTTCAGGATCACTTTTCTTACAAACTAAACAACTTGATACATACAAAATGCCCAACATAATTACAACTACTCATACTATATTTGCGAGGGTTATTAATTTCATACTAGTGTAAAAACAAGTTATGTAACTTATATTATCAACAATGAATTCTATTTCGAATTAGCAATTTCGGCCCTATTTGAAAGGGTTTAAGTTCGGATATAAGGTTTCGATTTCAAAAAATTGGTTTGGGTGATTTTGATTAAACCTTTGAAACTCTATTTTGTTAGACTTTAAATGTCGCGTCTTGTGGTTTTGAAAAAATTGAAACCCCACTTGAATAGTGTTTGAATATTGGGGTCCGGAGAAAAGAACAGGTAATATGTGTGAAATCAATATTTATTTTTAGAGTTAGAGGGAGAAAAGTAGGTGATAGGTATTGAATAAATGTTTTACAGGTTTCAAGAGTTTGAGTGTGAGTTTATGAATATGTTTTGGTTTTGATGTACCAAGTCTTCGTCACCTGACGTGACACTCGAACCATTATTATAAAATAGAATTACCGAGGACACGTGGCAGGAACGGACCTGATCGACTAGATACTTTAAGTATCTCGTGTTGAACATGTCGATTCCCATGCCAAAACCGACATGGTAGTCGATGTCCCCTAACAATTCTATTGGCCCGCTCAAGGTTGGATCGAACCGAATAAAAAGGATCCATATCCGAACTTATGCGTCTTGTCACAATCCGACCCGGTGATTGAAATGTAAAACTATAAAAGCCCTCATAAATGAGATAACATGTACGCACTCTCTAAGCATAAACTACCCATTTCGATCATACCTCTCTTATCTCGATATTTACTTAAGCATCGGAGGGTTATCGTCGGGTCACCACCGTCATTAACCTGACGTATTTTTCTTTGATTACAGGTTAGGATCCCCTAAACAAATCGAGGAAAGGCTTGATTGACCTGATAATCCTCACATTGACGAGCATCGTTTGAACTGATACCTGGACATTGACTATAATATAATAACCTACCGAAAACACACTCATCATGTTTGTGATAAGTTTCATGGGTTTTGTCAAACTCCATTTCAAAAAGTTCTGACTCAGTTTCGCGATACCTGCAAAACCGGGCCATAACTCTTCCAAATAGACCCAAATTCTTACTTCCGAAAAAAAAAAAAAAAAACCGTTGCAGAAATAAATAAACGACACAAATCTATACAAATCCTTCTTATTATATATGGAAAATTCTAGGGTGACGTCACGTCACATGACGTAAGTTATAACCAATAGAATAATGACACATCATTAATAAGTTACCTACTTATCAGGTTACTAACAGGTCATAATACTATTACTATAAGTAATTATACTATACTATTATTTGACCACATTCATTGTAATATTTAATCACATCAATAGTAAATTATAAATTAATAAATTATTGTAAAATTAATAATAATTCTGTAAATAATATTTTTATAATAATTGATATGGGACCGTACTAAGTATGTGTAGTCAGTACTATATTATTTGAGTCTATACTACTGTATGTGAGACATATACCATGTATTGTGAAAAATTATCAAAAAATTGGTTAGTACTAATGCTAATACTATGGACCATATTAAGTATGTGGAGTCAATACTATTACATGTGAGACATTATACTATGTAATGTGAAGAATTATACATAATGGTTAGTACTGATGATAATACTTCATAATGCGGTTAATTACTACTAGTACGAGACCATACTAAGTATATGGAGTCATTACTATATTATGTGAGTCCATAATACTACATGTGAGACATATATCATGTAATGTGAAAAATTATCAGAAAATTGGTCGGTACTAATGCTAATACTATATAATGTAATTAATTACTACTAATATGAGACCGTACTAAGTATGTGGAGTCAATACTATTACATGTGAGACATTGTACTATATAATGTGAATAATTATATAAAATGATTAGTACTAATGATAATACTCCATAATGTGGCTAATTACTACTAATATGGGACCGTACTAAGTATGTGAAGTCAGTACTATGTTATATGAGTCTATACTACTACATGTGAGACATATAACATGTAATGTGAAAAATTATCAGAAAATTGGTCAGTACTAATGCTAATACTATATAACGTGACTAATTACTACTAATATGAGACCGTACTAAGTATGTGGAGTCAATACTATTACATGTGAGACAATATACTATATATGTAATGTGAATAATTATATACAATGGTTAGTACTAATGATAATCCTCCATAATGTGGCTAATTACTACTAATATAGGACCGTACTAAATATGTGGAGTCAGTACTAAGTTATGTGAGTCTATACTACTATATGTGAGACATATACCATGTATTGTGAAAAATTATCAGAAAATTGGTCAGTACTAATGTTAATACTATATAATGTGACTAATTACTACTAATATGAGACCGTACTGCATGTGAAGTCAATACTATTACATGTGAGACATTATACTATGTAATGTGAAAAATTATATACGATATTTAGTACTAATGATAATACTCCATAATGTGTGTAATTACTACTAGTATGGGACCGTACTAAGTATGTGGAGTCAGTACTATGCTATGCGAGTCTATACTACTACATGTGAATATGAAAAATTAATAGAAAACTGGTCAGTATTAATGTTAATATTATATAATGTGACTAATTACTACTAATATGAGACCGTACTGTGTATGTGAAGTCAATATTATTACATGTGAGACATTATGCTATGTACTGTGAGGAATTATATACAATATTTAGTACTAATGCTCATGGATCAAAATTTCCGTCTTTTTCATTGAAAATATCGAAAAGTTTCCGTTTTTGAATCAGGCGAAACGAAAACAAGATACAATATTTAGTACTAATGATAATACTCCATAATGTGTCTAATTACTAATAATATGAGACCGTACTAAGTATGTGGAGTCAGTACTATGTTATGTGAGTTTATACTACTACATGTGAGACATATACCATGTAATATGAAAAATTATCAGAAAATTGATCAGTATTAATGTTAATACTATATAATGTGACTAATTACTACTAATATGAGACCGTACTGTGTATGTGAAGTCAATACTATTACATGTGAGACATTATACTATGTAATGTGATGAATTATATACAATATTTAGTACTAATGATAATACTCCATAATGTGTCTAATTACTACTAATATGGGACCGTACTAAGTATGTAGAGTCAGTACTATGTTATGTGAGTCTATACTACTACATGTGAGACATATACCATGTATTGTGAATAATTATCATAAATGAACTATAAATCTCTTTTCTATCAAACACTTCACTTCTTCTAGGAACATCAGCTAAACTACAAACCTTATTAAATGAATTCATGCAAAAAATTCAACCTCAACTTTATAAAATGAATTTATTTGTTTAAAGGCAAAAATGCCCCCATCATTTGTTTAAATCCAAACAAATCCCCTGTATTATTTTATGCAAACATAATGCCGTAACATGAAGGCATTAAAACAAGTCATTCAATCAACTATTCTCCTAATTCCCACTCTGCTCATTGCACATGACTCTGCAATATCACCATCTATTAAATTTCTATGCGAGTATAGAAATATAACAGAATCTTGGTTCAATAAATCGTGGTTGTGCTCTTTCACAAAGTTAGCCACGGTGTACATTTGTCTTTTCTTGTCATATGAAATGCGAAATTGTGCTTTGCAACAACATCTTGTTAAGGCCTTAGGCTCTCTCTTTGGTTCTTCTCTCTTAAATGATTTATGGTCTCGGTACCCATTCTTGCTACACACCCATTCTCTTGCAGTGACTAATTCTCCCGTTCTTTTTACGTTTCTTTTTCGAATGCTGAAACCAATACTTTTAGCATATGCATTGTAAAAAGTTTCTGCATCTTCCACACAATCAAATGTCATCTGCATGACCTTTTCCATATTCATATCATCAACACATGGCATGGAATCATTTTCATTCAAAGTTTCTTCATCATTTTTGTATGACCATTCCTCGTCATAGCTAGAACTTTTAGAAAAGTTTGCACTCGGATCAGCATTCAAATCTACACCCAATTTCCTCTTTCTACGTTTTTCTATATTCGACTCCTCCATGTAATGTAAGAGCTTACAAATGAAATAATTTCTGAATGCAAGAAAATATCAATATTACTTCATGGATATCGATATGTGCACATGCAAACAGGTAAAGCAAACACGTCTTGAAATTGAATCGGAGAATGAGAAGCAAGCAAGTGCAATTAAATCAACCAATAAAATACTGATATATATTGGAATGAGAAGCACGCAGGTGCAATTAAATCAACCAATAAAATAATGATATCTATTGAAATACGATGATCACAAGCACACATGTGAAGCAAACTCGTTAAAATAAATGAAACTGAATTATGAAATTAAAAACAAGGAGGTGAAACTAATTCTAACTATAAAATAATGCAATCTATAGATAAAAGATGAACGGGAAACACATAGGTGAGATTAAATCATCCATTATCAGTAGAAACGAAGTCTATAGGCTGAACTTTTATTTGATACACGATGCCTACTTTTTAAAAAACAGAATTTACAAACTATACAACCCCAAACAATTACATGTAAATTCTAAGGTCAAAATATTACATGTAAATTCTAGGAATGAAAACTCATACAACCCCAAATAATTTTCTTAAAGAACCCAACAACCGGGGTAAAATATAAATACTAGCAACACAAAAAGATAAAAGATTGGAGTTAATAAAAGAGAAATAGAAGCAAGAAATACCTAAATTCAGCAAGAATAAAACTTCGTGGCAAGTGGGCATGTCAATTCAGTCACACAATGGCAGCGGAGGACATAGGCAAACGCAAATTTCTTCCGATGGTAGGCGAACGCGAACATGAGCGATGAGGGTTACGGGATTGGTTTGGGGAGAATTACCAATTTTCGGAGATAGAGATTGTATATCGTTGGAGAATTCTAGAATCAATTCGTATCTCCTTTATGAAGGTTGAGAATCTCACAATTTTTTGGAAGAAGATTTGTGATTTGTGGAAGGCGATGGGAGAGAGTGGAGAGAGTAGGAGTAGTGATATGTGAAATTAGGAGAGAGATTGTGTTAGATACTAAAACTTAATTAACCGGTTATACAAGTCACCAATTGTTAATTTAATTTTTATTTATTTTAAATTAAAAAATATTTATGGTTGTGATTATATAGTTTGAATCTAATGGTCTAAAATAAACTAACGTCACATGACGTGACGGCACCCTAGAATCCCCTATTATATATACTATGATAAAATAGAAGTTAAGAGAAATTTAATCGTTTTACAAACACAGCGTACTGATTAAATTCCACTAACAAGTTAAACCATAGCCTTGTTAAATTTGGTTTTAATTTGTATGTTTAGATTATAGTACATGCTTATTAATTAATGTACTAATTATTTGTTTAGTGCTATCAAACGGCTAAGTGGTCTAACCATGTTTTACTTTAAGACCCCAGGGCATATCTCCAACTGGCTGACCAACAATTCATAAGGCTTGCTCCAGCGGCAAGGGTGGGGGTTCAAATCTCATTTGGAACTTGAATGGAAGCATTTTCATGGGTCTGTCTAAGGGTCATTTGTGGTGAAGATCCTTTTGTGCGCAGAGTGTACATCAGTATGATTAGCAGATTCATTAGAAACCTTTCTTGGGATCCCGAGGCTTGGTGGAGGCACATCCTGCGATTTACATCCTTCAGGGTTCTGAAGGTCCAGGATTAGTCTAGTCTAAGCTTGGACACCTGGGTTATAAAAAAAAAAAAAAAATCCCCCGAATTAATTACGTCGAAATTTCAAACGCACTCTCTTAATTACTTAATTTTAATCAAAAATAAGAAAAACAAATTATAAACACATAGTTGTTTATATATGGCCTTAAAATTGAAGACAACCTAAACACCGAAAATCAAGATGATAGTTTAAGTTGACATTTTCCACACATATCATCATGATTAAAGAAAATATTTCTTAAATAAGTACTTGTTAAAATGGACAATCATTATAAATTATCAAATATCCATTGACTTAATTAACCACAAATAGGCCAATCGAAATACAATTAATTTAATGATCTAATTAAAAATCCAACGGTCGAAACAAGCAAGAACTTTAACCCTAAATAGATAACCAAATCTTATTGCACTAAAAATCAATCTATTTAGTTTTCTTATAGTATCAAAGAAGAAAATTAAATTAAATTAAATTTGACCAATTAATGAAAGGAATATGAAATGAAACACACTTAAAAGAGGAGACATGGTGGGTCATTCTTGGAGTTGTGGTGAAGACTTTAGGTTAAGCCCTATAACTCTTTGGATTAATGCATATTTAAATAAATAATTTATACACATATGTCAATCAACCATGCTTTTGATATTTAAATATTATTAATTAAATTGTTATTTAATTTATGTTTGTCTCATGATCATGTAGTTAGTAAGATTCGGGGAGATCTTTCGCATGGAAAGCAAAGCTTAAACAATTAAATATTTCAACGTCAATCACGCAAACATCCTAAACAATAATTCATCATTGACGTAATGGTGGGCTCCACATCTAAGTTAATGTAACACCTGAACATCATATTCTTTTCTCACATTAATAATGTAATAATATGCTTGAATCAAGCTTATCTTCTTGCTTTAATTACAATGGTGCCCCTCCACTTTCTATTTATATATATATATATATATATATATATATATATATATGTAAGATAGTAGTAAAATGAGGGGGGTAAAATAAAAGGTTTTTGTATTTGAATCTAATTATTGATATTTCTCCGGCTTAAATAGTTTTGGTAATTTATGATTTATCTTTGCACTTGAATAGAAATATTGAATAGATTTGAATATTTAATTATCGCTTCAATATAAATATATTTTAATGTGTTTGTGAGCAATGTATGATTAGCGTCTACGAATACGACACGACCATATCGTACTATCTTTTTGTTGTATGGTCATTTTACCAATTATTTTTTTGATAAAATTACATTTATATTATGTCATAATATAAGAAATTTGTACTATTTATTTCACTTTTCTGTAAGTCAAATGGTAAATATATTAGTTAATTATCGCTTCAATATAAGTATATTTTAATGTGTTTGTGTGCAATGTATGATTAACGACCACGAACACGATACGATCACACCGTATAATGTTTGAAAAGATTGTTATCTATATATTGTATGGTCATTTTATCGATTTTTCTTATTTGATAAAATTACATTCATATTATGTCATAATTAATATAAGAAATTTATACTATTTATTTCACTTTTCTTTAGGTCAAATGGTGAATACATTAGGATGCAATTAAACATATTTAAAAACCAATTACAGTATTAAAATAAATGAACTATTATTTTATAATTTATGTTTATATAAATGGATTATTGTATTGCGAGCATTTCTAGAATTTGTCATTAATAAGAAGATGGCCAGATTGGAAAAGAACTGCAGCCTGCAGGGATAAATATGTGAAACCAACATATATAAAGTTGACACGTGTGGGTCCATGCACAACCTGATTAAGGGTAGCCGACGGTGCTAGATCTCGAATTGCATCTAATGCATGTTATATACTGTTTTGGTGTAAGTAAATTTATTTCTAAATTCTATATATTTTTATATCAATGTTGTGTTTTTTAGTGAATAGAATGTTCGTTCTTTTTATGAGTAAATCGCGTTTTGGTCCTCTTATGGGTTAAATTTTATATTTTTATCCCTCTTAAATTTTTTGAAGCAGATTCATTCCTCTTATCAATATAATTTAACATATGTATTTGTCCATGTTATAAATCTAGGGTAGCATATTCGTCCCTCTTAAATTTTTCAAAGCGGATTTGTCCATCTTATCAATGTAGTATAACACATTGGTCCATTTTAAATACAAAATACATCACTTAAATTCAAAATAAATTTAAAGATGGATAAAAGTTGATGTATTTTGAATTTAAGAGGGATGAATGTGTTACACTACATTGATAAGAAGGACGAATCTGCTACAAAAAATTTAAGAGGGACGAATATGTTACATTACATTGATAAGAGGGACAAATTTACTAAAAAAAAATAAGAGGAACAAAAATGCAAAATTTAATCCATAAGTAATGTTGCGTAAAAATGTGTTTCATTCTAACACACAACATATATTTAAAAAGAACATTGGTCTGCACATAGATATCGCGACAATTCAAGAGTTTTATTTGATTTTTCTTTTTGGTTTATCAAGGGTTTAATCTCTTCGGAGACGCGTCAGACACATTAAGTGAAAACCTCTCCCATCAGAGGTTCGAACTTGGGTTCACTACTATGTAGTGACTAGTCATTTCCACTAGATCAATCACTTATTGATGAATTTTATTTGATTTGTTGTAATATGAGTGACTTGCATTACTTGGAAATAGGTGACCTATTTAGAAATCCCCAACTGGGGTACACGAGTCTTTTTAGAAAATACATTATAAGTAATAAATATGAAGATGTTACAATCGTTACGAGATTAAATGAGAAATACATTACAAATCTCTAATTTATGTCAACTTAATGTAGATGTGCATAATCCCTGAATTGCACTTGGACATAAAATTACGTACATCATATTGCTCCCTCAGTTGCGGGAGTAATTACATGAGCATTCATAGTAAAAAAATTGATTCATGTATTTGAGTATTGTTGCTACAGGAAGAGCATCTCCCATGGTTATTATCACTTTTTTCATCAAATCCTATATTTCGTATAATGGAGATGAGTTGATGTCCCATGGTTAGCACATCATTTATCATTTCACCATTTTTGGTGAAATAATGGTGTTTTTAGTCTCCCATGATTTTCATCAAAATATACACCATATTATAAAATAATAATATTTCACCATTTCACCATTTTTAGAGAATGGGATTTGATTTGATAACCCATGGTATTTACCAAATGTGTCACCAAATAATAAATTTGATGTTTATCATAATTTTATTTCTTTAAATTTTCAATACATTATTATCATTTTGAAAGTGCTATTTACAATTACAAATCATTTTTAAAGTATTAAATTTTTGTAACTATGTTGATTAAATTTTATGCTATAAGTTATGAAAAATCATTAAAACATGTAACACAATTAACTAAAAATGTTATACATATAATAAAATCAAAACGTAAACAATATTTTCATATTAACACTTGCACAATTAAATTATGACAGACAAGACTTTCTTTAAGTAGTGGCGCCAAGATTTGAGCGAGTGGGTAGGTTATTAAAACGAAAATTTCATTTTCGTTTTATTAATAATAATTAGCGTATTTATTTACTAAAAGTTGATAAATTATTTAAAATATAGTTACATATAAATTACAACAAACATGTCAATAAGTTGCTAAACACGCAATTAGATGCTAATTAATCAAAGAGGTACAATTACATCAAATCCTATTTATTTTCCTATATTTGGTGATGAATATAGGGTTTGGTGGTGAAAGGGTGGTTGACCATCATGAGGGGTAAAATTTTTTTTTTTGATGTTATGGTGATCATTTAGTGATTTAGGGTGGGAGGCTAACAACATTTAAATTAGGTGGAAAAAATAGGATTTGGTACACCATTGAAAATGCTTTTATGCCCCCATTTACGCGCATTTGTGCAGATTTTGCATAAATTTGGGACCCTTGTGTAATTTTCTGAGACCTCTAGTCGATCTAGAATATTTCCATAAATAAGGGTCGAAAGTTATATTTTATGAAGAGTTTGAGCCACGTTCATAAATTTGGTGAAGTGCACAAATGCTCCTTTTCCTTAGCCATTCTTTCAACTTCAACTCGATTGGGTGTAAATTTTTTTCTTTTGAGATATCTAGTTGTCAAAATTAGCTACTTCCAAAAACCACAATTACATGTGAAACACAAATTTATATGATACAAAAAGTATCACTTGAAAGTAAATGTATAATTATATTTAGATTTTAACATCAAGTTTAACTTGATTTATTTTATCAACAATCAAGTCGTTACTAAATTCATCAAATTTTTGATATGATGTACATAATTTTGTGCCAAAGAGAAATTCAGGAAATATACACCTCTACATTAAGTTGACATAAATGAGAGATGTATAACGTCTTTCTCATTTAATCTCATAACGTCTGTAATGTCTTTATTTTAATTTAGTATCGTCTTTTCTAAAAAGACTATTATACCCCTGTTGGAGATCTATAAATAGGTCACCTATTTCAAAACAATGTAAATCATTCGTATTACAACAAATCAATACAATTCTTGAATTCTCTCAATATCTGTGTGAAGACCAATGTTATTTTTAAATCTATGATGCATGTAAGAATGATAAACATTTTTAGGGCAACATCATAAATGGGAATTTTTAAATCTTTGGAAATTTCATGATATGTACGTTAAGTTGGCGAATAAGAGTGAAGAAAATCAATGGGAAAACCTGGAAGAGCCAGAGGAGCCACCCGGTGTAAGAGGCGTGCATCCTCAGGTACATGACCCTGAAGCGCCACCGAATGCTACACCTTTGGCACCTACAATACAAATGACCCAGGAGATGTTCAATGCAATGGCAGCAGTAGTAGCAACGAGCATGGTTTCTCAATATGTGGCAGATCAACAATGAACACGTGATCCACCATAGTCCCCTCACAGAGTCCCAGGGCACCCGCAATGTCTGAGAGACGAGAAGAGGCGACAAGAGCAATATATTTCAAGGCAGCCACTAAATGAGGAACAAGTCAATAATAGGGCTCCAGGAGTAGAGGAGGCAACAAGGCAACTTCGCTCCAGAATCGAAAGAGAAACAACTCCATCACGAAACACTGGAGGAAGGAAGCGTGAGGGGCAAAATTACATGCACCAAGGGCAGGAAGTAATAGGAGAGCAATAAGCACCACCACCAATAATATCATTGATGAAAGGTCCTTTCACACCTGCAGTATTGGCGGATCCCTTACCACATGGATTTAGGATCCCAAGCCTCTCATAATATGATGGAATGGGAGACCCGCAGGCGTATTTGGACAAATTTACTGCCAAAGCGGACCTATATGTAATGAGTGATGCGACACACTTGTAGAAAGCTTGCACAATCTTGTCCAAGATTGCACTTTCCTGGTTTAACCAACCCCCATCAAGCAAAATCACAAACTTCGAGCATATTGTCATCTTTTCCTTCACCACTTTTCCATGAACTAAAAGACATCCGCGTATTAAATTACCGTGAGGCAAAGGGCTAGTGAGCCTTTGAGAGAATATATACAACGCATCACGAACATGGTGTTAGAGGTCCCCCGAGTACCCGGAGCTGCTTTCAAACATTCTTAAGTGAAATCTCATCATCAATGAAATGTGGTGTAGCACATCATTCATAGTTATACAAGTGAAAATGGTTCCACATCAGCCATGTTCTAGCCCATTTTCCTTAAATGTAGATTTTGAAATTTGTCTCCAAACATAGGCTAGAACATGGCTGATGTGAAATCATATCCACATGTCATTGATGATGTGATGCAACAATTGTACTAAATAATCTATTATGATATAGATTCGATATATTGATTGATGTTACAATATATTCACAGTCTATAAAAAATGGTCACTAGGCTGTCTCTAAAAAAATGTTACTAATTTTAGGTAGTGACAATTTATATTATATTACTATACATTGTCACGAATAGCTAATTAGAAAACACTATTGCACTTGTCATCGTTACTATAGTGACAAAGCTGTCATTAACCAAAAGAGAGTGACAACTTTGATATTTTTTTTTTTTTTTTTTTTTTTTTTTTTTTTTATTTATTTATTGTGGTGTTTGTTGTATTTAACATAGTTGGAAAGAAATTCCGAAGAAAAATGTTTTGATGATAACAAAGGTTGTATTCAACTAAGTAATGAAAGCTTAGTAACATTTAAAGATTCAATCTGAAAAGACAAGTAAAATTCAGATCATAAGAAGATTGAAATACGGTCTGAAAGACGAGTGACCAAAATCAGCTTAGTGGAAATATCAGATCAGTGAAAATCAGATTGATATATTTCAGTAGAGTCAAATCATATGAGTTCGATATTGATTCAACAGAGTGTCTATCAACTAAGTAAAAGTACTCCGAAACCACTCCAACAACGTTAATAAATGCACATGAAATAATTAATACTGAATAAATTATGTTCTAAATAAAGTACATTTTTTTTATTATGACTAAATTATATATATATGTTGGTGAGTGAGTGAGCATATACATAATTTTGTTGCAGCAGGAGTCAGGTAACTGTAGAAACATGGGCTTCACGATTACTCATTGGGGCTCGTTCCACTACAAATATTATAATTAGATATGCTGAATTTTTTTTTTTAATAATTAAAAACTAGATATGCTAAATTATAAACTCTATACAAATTAAAAGTGACAAAAGCATTGAATTTTTGACACGTAATTTGTTATGGTTTGTGCCTGTCAACAGCCCTTATTGGAAATGCTTCAAGTGTTAAAAACACTACCTCATCTAAATTAAATGTGTACATCCCTCACACACAACTTTATATTGTATTTTATTATTAATTAAAGATGTATATCTACATAATACTTAAATATTACATACACACAACTTTTCATTATTATTACTCCCTCTGTCCCAAATTATGTGTCCTTTTAGAGAAAAAAATTTGTCTCAAATTATCTGTCATTTAGGATTTCAATACACATTAATTACATGTTTTAGATACTTTTAGAGAAAAAGTAAGAGAGAGAGTGTAAAACTTGAATAACGTGTAAATAGCTAATGGTGGGATAAATAAAGAATAAGAATATTTGAGGTATATAATTTATTTTTTCCATAAAAGTGAGGCTACATAGTAGGTACCTTAATATGTGTGAAAACATGTAAAATGACACTTAATTTCGGACAGAGAGAGTATTATTTATTTCATTTTTTGGTGGGAAAGTACGTATTAATCTTATCATTTTGGGAAACACGTTAGTTTTCTAGGGTACAATAGCTAGTTTAACATTGTTGAATCCCGATCCATAGACAATCATGGTTCTTTATTATTAAAATTACTTTGGCCCCAAATAAAAAGTAAAGGCAAACAAAGAAAATTAATTTTTATTTAGAAATAGAGCAATTATAATAATAATTTAAATGCTCAGTAGATTATTATTTAAGTCAATTGTAGCTTGTCTGCCCCAAAACTATGTACTTGTTTTATGACATATTGAATATGCACTTCACATGTAGCGCATGAATCTTTTGCATGTAAAGACATTTATAAAACAATAATTAATAATTTCATATTTGCTACTCAATTTTGAACAATTATTGTACTCCTTCATAATGAGGGGTTTGGACAAAAAACTAAATGGCAAAGGTCAGTTTCATGTTACACCAATTTTCTTTGATAAAAATGTAGAGGAAAATTATGTCATCAAATAAAAAGTTTGGTTCATACCTGCAAATTTATCCAAAATTTAGTAGAAAATCAAAGGTGCACTTAAGTTGAACAACACAAGTACTTCTTGACAGCATAGAAAATGAATGTAGGGTCTCTACTTTCCAAATCTTCGCCAATTATATGTTGTATTCCTATTTTTGTCCTACTTTTTTTTTTTGTATAGAATACAAATAAAATTGTATTAAATATTATCAAATCAGAAATCTATTCGATGCTAGGATGAAATACTTTCTTCAGTGGTAATGATATATATGTTTTTTATTGGTAATTTTAATTTAGATTGTGTTTAGTTTACAATGTCACCTCATTAAAAAAATTGTAAAATGAGGCACATTCCGCGATTTATATAGGGTTATAGAACAAGAGTTATAAAGGTTTATGATTAGTTTAGTGTAAACTTGGACATCTGAATTATTAAAAAAAAAATATATTGTAAAAATTATTCACCAGACATTTAAGTTTGAAATGAAATGTGATTGAGTAGATAAAATTCACTTTATTTTGGACTAATTCTTTTTGTCCTTTGATGTTGTCATGATGAAGATGAAGTGGATTTTATCATTTATTTATAAAAAAAATAAAAAAAATAAAAATTCACTTACTTGAAAGAAAAAGGCTACACAATATTTCTTACTCAAAACAAGGGGCAAAGCTCAATCATTTGATAGCTCAACAACCCTACATTACTCACATGCATCACATTTGTTCACTCTTAAGTTCCAATCTGTAGCAACAAAAACAGCAAAGTGAATTGACACTTGCCCTTCCAATTTTATCCACTATCATAATAATAGTAACTACAATAAACATACTAGAATTAATTATTTATTTGATGAACCATAGGCCAATATTGTAATTTCACAAACAAAACTTGTATGATGATTAAAAGACATGCAATCCATTGGGTCCCGGCCCGAAGTGTTTCTTGGGTCATGTTCCTAATTTTACATTTAACTTTTGATCTCCTTCCTCCTTGGGATGTCCGCAACCATCTCTCTCTCCAACAAATTAATGTCATAAAAAATAATCACAAGTACAAAAATAAATCAAATATTATAAATTTCGATAGTACGGTAATTTTTATTTAAATTGGGTTTGGTCGAACTCAAAACATCATGCAATATATGTAATTTCGTTGTTTTGAGGTTGGAGAATCCGCAATCAAACACAAAACAAGCGTATTGTACTTGTTTAAGGTTAAATATGTTCGGTCAATTAATTTCGATTTGAGCTAAAATTTTCCATTATTTAATGAACATTCTTATATTATTTTGAAAATTTATATTATAACATCCAACTACTTATATAGATAGTGACATTGAACGTTTACTATATTTTTCAACATAAGTTACTAAATTTAATTAGCATTATAAAGTGTTACCATAGTAGAATTGATTAGTAAAAGAATATTTGATTCCTCTATAAAACAATATGATTACTATTTATAATTTGTGATATTCTTAAAATTATGATTATACTAATTTTATTTTATGAAAAATAAGGTCATAGTCTAGTGACAAAATTGAAGTCTCAAATTGTATGTTCAATTTTTATTACTATCGATTTTTTTTTCTAGTCTTGCTATTGGTATTGTTAATTACTATTGATTTTTTTTTCCTAGTCTTATTATTGGTATTGTTAATTAATTATTTTTTATACTTGGACATAATTGAGTTAATTTAATAATAATGTATTACTGGATAACCACTGATGTAATAATAATGATACATCAATGTATTTTTTTTCTCAAGGGTTTAATTTCTTTCGAGGCATGTTAGATACACTAATTGAAAATCTCTCCCAAAAGGGATTCGAACATGGGTTCGCTACTTTTAGTGACTAGTCACTTCCACCAAACTAATCACGTGCTGATATACATCGATATATTTTTATTTACTTTTTATTTCCCAAGAGTTTCATCTCTTTTAAGTCGCGTTGTCCATATTATATGAAAACCTTTCCCAACAAAAATTTGAACCTGAATTCGCTACATAATATACAACGATGTATTTACCGTCTAAAAACGTCGTGACATTTTTTAATAAGCCACCAATGACTAAATCTTCTTGTAGTTTTCTCTCTCTCTTACTTTTAGTTGTATAAATACCCAAACACATGCAACAACTCTCTTGAACCATCACAAATCCTCTTTCCCTTTTCTTCATTTTCTCTCTCACTTTCATCTCACACACACAAAACACGCACACACACACATATATATATATATATATATACATACAAAATCGTTATATATATATATACATATGTATAGCATGGCGGAGCTAGAGTATCAAAACAAACCATGCAACGGTCCTTTAAAGCTATTCGGTTTCAACGTCACCGATCATGACAATATTTTTAATAATCAATTGGAAGATTCCACCACCAAATCACCACCGTCGGAGTCGCCGGAATCCGCCGTGTTTCCGCCGACGGACGGCCGGAAATACGAGTGTCAATACTGCTGCCGTGAGTTCGCGAACTCACAAGCTTTGGGGGGTCACCAAAACGCACACAAGAAAGAAAGGCAACAACTCAAACGCGCTCAAATGCAAGCCACGCGAAACGCCGCCGTTTCGTTCATGCGCAACCCTATGGTCTCCGCCTTTGCTCCGCCGGCGCACCTCCTCGCACCCGTCGGCTCCGTCGCGGGGCCCTCCGTTACGAATCCTTCGTGGGTTTACGTCCCACGCGCGGCGCCGCCCTTCCACGTGTCGCATGGATGCGCGTTTCCGGGTGGGAGGGGTGTGGGGGGGTTATCGTATGCCGGCAGTGTAGGGGAGTCTAACTTGGCGAGTGTTGGTGGGTCCCAACAACAGCAACAGTTGCAGCCCATTAAGGCCCATAGTGGAAGATTAGATGGGCCATCTTTGAGTAGATTTTCTCGGTTTGAAGATGGGCCGAATATGGATGATGCATTTGGGCTTGATTTACACCTTAGCTTAGCTCCGGCTGCACCGTAAATAATTTTTTATTCTTTGAAAATTTAATTTAATTTGAATTAGAAGTTTTAAGATGAGATGTTGTAGCTGATTAATTTATCCTTATTCCGATTATGTAAATTCGTAGATTTATTTTTGGAAGGAAACTTATTCTCACTAGAATCAATATATGTTTTTTTCAACCATGTTTTGATTTTGGAATTTCTGATTTTTAAATTGGTTAAAAAAATCGGATGTTAAACATTTACTCCCCGTCTCTTTTCTTTTGCTTCTCTTTTTCTGAGTTTTGACACAGAGTTTTAGGTAACAGTTAAAAAATAAATTTTTTAGGCATCTTTTACTTTTATGCTCTTAAAAGTAATGATAGATAATCATTAGTTTATATTAAAGTAAACTTTTGGAAAAAATAGTTTCATATTAAAAAAAAAAAAATGTTTACGACATTCCAAAAAGGAAATTGGAACAAAAATTAAAGAACTGAGGAAGTAAGTAGTTGTAATTGGATTCGTACATATATTGGAAATATAAAATTACCAATTATTGAATGTGTCATGTCGATAATTGTACATGTCTGTCAAGTAAAGATATTTAAAAGCTAAAGGTACTATGTATAAGTAACTATAAATACTTAATTAATGATCTTATTTAAAATAATTAGACACTATTAGCAAAACATTTTTGTTTTGAAACTCAATTTGGACGATAATTTGACAGTAATGTTTTGTAGATTTTTAAAATTTGAAATATAATTTAAATTGAATTTGAATATTAAGCTTCATAAAAAGTATGTTGCATGTTTTAAATCATGAAATGATATATAGTTTATTGTTTTAGATTAAAAAAATATGTGGTCTGTATAAGTCAGTGTCATTTATAAATGTCAGTGTCATTTATAAATTTATGTTTATTAGGTTTGGGGGACAAAATCAGGTTTTGGATTTTGCTTGGAGTGAGAATTATTGTGATTTAGACATTATTGTTCCTCAACAATAGTGTGCTTTGCACTTATATTTCTCTTCCTAAAAAAAGTTACATATAAAATGTGTTACATTTATATGTTATGTGCCGAAAATTTACACTTAAATCCCTTTTATATAAAATATGTTACATTGATATACACATTTTCGATCAAATTACATCGATATAATGTGTGTTATCTCGATCAAATCAAAATATTATAACACATAAAACCTAAAAACACCCTTATTAAAAGTCACCTGACCATGTGGTTGTATTTTCAGTAAAAAAGTATGTCGATGTAACACATTTCATATAAGAGAGACTTAATTATAAACTTTTGACACGAGGAACATAAGTGTAATATATTTTATATAAGAGGGACTTACATGTAATTTTTTTGACAAGTGGGATATAAGTGTAACATAATTTATATTTATACTTGAGGGACTATAAATATGATAATAGGTTTGGCGAATTCTAAATAAGGCAAAACTTGGGGCAGTCTAAATCATAAGGAGGCAAGGTAAGTTTGAACTTATGTATTGAGTAAATAGTACGTTTGGTCCATGTATTGAGTAAATAGCACTTTTTATCCTTCTTATGGATAAACTTTTGCATATTTGTCCTTTTTAAATTTTTCGTAGGAGATTCGTCTCTTTTATGAATGTAATGTAACAAATTTGTCCATCTTATCAACAAATTCATTCCTCTTAGCTTTTTCGTAGCATATGCGTCCCTCTTATCAATATATTGTAGTCTTTCTTAAATCCAAAATACATCATTTGGTTTGAATTTAAGAAAGACAAATGTATTATACTACATTGATAAGAGGCATGTATCTGCTACGAAAAATATAAATGGGACGAATCTGTAAACATTTGCCCATAAGAAAGACAAAAAAAATGCTATTTAGTCTCATGTATTTGATCTAACAAAACATTTAATTACTTTATAAACCTGCAGAATAAATTGACTAAATTGACTATTCACACAAAAGTGAACCGTTTTCCTATGAAAAATCGTAGGATTAACAAAATCATTAGATACACATGATTATGTTACAAGCACTAGAGAAAGTTGGATTGCCAAACTATCACATTTCCGTTTCAAATTATTTTAGGATTTTAAGTTTTCAGACTCAAAGAATTGTTCATTTTGCTTTTCATTTATATATATACTAGCTTAAGACCCGTGCTATGCACGGAACTATTTTAAGTTAAATTTTGTGAAAGTATATATATGATATAATATAGAATCATCAAATATATTTCAAATATGAAAACAAAAAAACTTAAAAATCTTTTACAGATTTAATTATATATACTACTAAATAAATAATTACTTGTTGTAAAAAAACTACTTAATATAAGATCACATTTTAGAACAACATTTATTATAATACAAATATTTACAATAGCTTGCAGTCATTTGTCGTATCCACATAAGAAAAAACTAAAAAGAATTTTAATGAAAAATATGTAAAACAAAAGATTGACCTTCATGAAGTCGATGACATACAAAATTAATTAAAGAGAAAAACAAAAAATGATAATTAAAATTATAATTATAATTTATAATAAGTAATGACAAATTCTTTTAATAGTAAAGCACAAAAAGTTAAACGTAGAGTGCAAGTAAATAAGATTATTATATTTGAACAAAGTACACCAAAAATCTCTATGAAACGTGAATTATACCAATAAAAATTTAAAAATCAATGGAAAAAAAGATTTTATGAGTGGATTTTTCCATTGCTTTTCTTTTATGTTACAACATAAAATTCATGAAAACTTGAGATTATTATATATAAAAAGAGTAAAATTTAATATATTGTTAAATTGGTATGATATATGACATATATCTAAAACTGATCACTTCAAATAACTCGGAATGGATAAGTTAAACATATAACAAACTTTATATTATACATCTATATAGTATTAGGCAAACTTTTTTCAATAATTCAATCAATAAAGAATCTCTATCTGCTAAAAATATCAAAATTTTAATTCAACTCAATATTTAATTAATAAAAAAATACTAATTGGAGTCAACATTATTATTCAAATGTGTGTTTGTATAGATGCAAAATAGTGGGGAAAAAAGAAAGAAAGAAGAACTTGCGAAAATAAAAAAAAATGAAATAATCTAAAATCAAAACAAATCAATTTATAATCACATTATTTCAAAAGATGAAACCCAAAAGAAAGAAAATGAAATTAAATCTATAACAATATTAATGACAACTGCAAATATTAATGAAACTTGTGAAAATAAAAATGAAATTATTTAGAATCAAAATAAATCAATCTATAAGCTCACTAAATCGAAAGATGAAACCCGAAATAAAATCTATAAGAAAAACAATGAAAAGTTCAAAATAATAAAACAAAATTGATGAATATTCAATTTAAAATAATGTATCTAAAATTAAAAGAAATTAATCTATCATCAAATTAAATCAAAAGGCTAACATAAAAATGAAATTATCTAAAATAAAATTAAATCAATCTATAATCTCATTAAATTGAAGGATGAAACCGAAATAAAATCTATAAGAAAAATAATGAAAAATGCAAAATAATAAAACAAAAATTATGAATATTCAAATTAAAATAATATATCTAAAATCGAAAGAAATTAATTAAATAAAAAAAGCAAAACAAAAGGAGATATGATAAAATTAAAACGAAAACATCAATGACAAATGCACATATTACGAAAAAAAATATGAAAATTCAAATGGAAAGGGAATATATAAGATCAAACAAAATATCTATCATCAAATTAGGTCAAAACACACACACACACACACACAAAAAAAAAAGGAGGAAATGCTGAAACTAATTCCACAAAAAAATAGCGAAATATGAATCAAACAAAAACTAAAATATGGCTATGTATAAAATTCATCTACAACAAAGTATGATAACCAAAAATTGATGCAAGAGATTTAGAAAAAAATAAATTCTTGAAGCTTTCAATGATATGAAGAAAATAAGTATGACATATCATACAATTCAACAAAATCGTAAAAGAAAACACCACTCAGAAAATTCAAAATAAAATCAAAAATTGTGAATTAGCTATGAGAGAGATCTAGAAAAGAAAATGATGTAGCCAATATGAAATCATATATATGAACTGAAATAAGTAATATAAGAGAAAAATTACAAATAAATCTAAATTAATAATATAATTAATTACAAACATGAAATTAATGAAAAAATTGTATATTAGAAAGTAGAAACTAAAAATCATATATATGAACCGAAATAAGTAATATAAGAGAAAAGTTACAAATAAATAATATAAAAGCTATTGATAAAACAATGGAAGAGGGTGCCAAAATCTCCATGGGCGCCACTGTATGAAATATGAAAAAGAATGAAGAGAATATATGTATATATAGATATCATTAAAGTGTAGTCAAATTCAATATTTTGAAATATCCTAAATTATGGGGGAGGTTGAGGTTCTTAATTGATATAATTGCTTCTTTTGTGCAAATCAATCAATTTCAATTAATATATTCCTTATTTAATGAGTAGGTTATATTTTTCAAATGAAGAAAGTCTCAAAATTAAATTTTAAAGGAATAAAAGAAATTCAAAATTCTGAAAAAATAGTATTTGGTCAAATTTGAGCAACTGTGGTCAAAAGACACCCTTCAAATCAATAAAGAATCTCTATCTGCTAAAAATATCAAAATTTTAATTCAACTCAATATTTAATTAATAAAAAAATACTAATTGGAGTCAACATTATTATTCAAATGTGTGTTTGTATAGATGCAAAATAGTGGGGAAAAAAGAAAGAAAGAAGAACTTGCGAAAATAAAAAAAAATGAAATAATCTAAAATCAAAACAAATCAATTTATAATCACATTATTTCAAAAGATGAAACCCAAAAGAAAGAAAATGAAATTAAATCTATAACAATATTAATGACAACTGCAAATATTAATGAAACTTGTGAAAATAAAAATGAAATTATTTAGAATCAAAATAAATCAATCTATAAGCTCACTAAATCGAAAGATGAAACCCGAAATAAAATCTATAAGAAAAACAATGAAAAGTTCAAAATAATAAAACAAAATTGATGAATATTCAATTTAAAATAATGTATCTAAAATTAAAAGAAATTAATCTATCATCAAATTAAATCAAAAGGCTAACATAAAAATGAAATTATCTAAAATAAAATTAAATCAATCTATAATCTCATTAAATTGAAGGATGAAACCGAAATAAAATCTATAAGAAAAATAATGAAAAATGCAAAATAATAAAACAAAAATTATGAATATTCAAATTAAAATAATATATCTAAAATCGAAAGAAATTAATTAAATAAAAAAAGCAAAACAAAAGGAGATATGATAAAATTAAAACGAAAACATCAATGACAAATGCACATATTACGAAAAAAAATATGAAAATTCAAATGGAAAGGGAATATATAAGATCAAACAAAATATCTATCATCAAATTAGGTCAAAACACACACACACACACACACACAAAAAAAAGGAGGAAATGCTGAAACTAATTCCACAAAAAAATAGCGAAATATGAATCAAACAAAAACTAAAATATGGCTATGTATAAAATTCATCTACAACAAAGTATGATAACCAAAAATTGATGCAAGAGATTTAGAAAAAAATAAATTCTTGAAGCTTTCAATGATATGAAGAAAATAAGTATGACATATCATACAATTCAACAAAATCGTAAAAGAAAACACCACTCAGAAAATTCAAAATAAAATCAAAAATTGTGAATTAGCTATGAGAGAGATCTAGAAAAGAAAATGATGTAGCCAATATGAAATCATATATATGAACTGAAATAAGTAATATAAGAGAAAAATTACAAATAAATCTAAATTAATAATATAATTAATTACAAACATGAAATTAATGAAAAAATTGTATATTAGAAAGTAGAAACTAAAAATCATATATATGAACCGAAATAAGTAATATAAGAGAAAAGTTACAAATAAATAATATAAAAGCTATTGATAAAACAATGGAAGAGGGTGCCAAAATCTCCATGGGCGCCACTGTATGAAATATGAAAAAGAATGAAGAGAATATATGTATATATAGATATCATTAAAGTGTAGTCAAATTCAATATTTTGAAATATCCTAAATTATGGGGGAGGTTGAGGTTCTTAATTGATATAATTGCTTCTTTTGTGCAAATCAATCAATTTCAATTAATATATTCCTTATTTAATGAGTAGGTTATATTTTTCAAATGAAGAAAGTCTCAAAATTAAATTTTAAAGGAATAAAAGAAATTCAAAATTCTGAAAAAATAGTATTTGGTCAAATTTGAGCAACTGTGGTCAAAAGACACCCTTCAAATATATATATGTATTAGATTAGATATATATATATATATATATATATATATATATATATATATATATATATATATATATATATATATATATATATATATATATATATATATACTGATGTTTTTAAAGAAACAAGTTGTGTTTTGAGATATTGATATTTCCCAAGGTTTACTTTTAAATAGAGAGAAATATTCCCTAGTTTTTTCTTATTTGTCGTTTTGGAGGATTGTACACGAATTAAAAAATGTCATAAATAGTCACATCTTTTAAGGAAAAATAAAATCAAAATACTCTTTTAATAAAATAAGTTTAGCATTAATGACAAGTATTAGTAAAAAGAGTAAAATTAATAAAATAATATTAATTTTATATTGAAATCCACAAATAAAATTAAACAATTTTTTTTTTCTAAATTCACAAATATATAACAAAAAGGAAAAAGTATAAAAAAGAAAAAAGAAAAAGGTTTTATATAAAGAGAGTTACATTTTTTGTCCTTCAACTACGCCACCGAAATAGACATTGTCCCTCTCTTTCACCACTCAACAAACTTGGTCCCCCATGTTTCTAATTTCAAAGAGTTTTGGTCCATATATTCCATGCTGTCAAGTCACGTGTTAGCACAAAAGAAAACCTTAAAATGAGAGAAAATTTAACTATAAAGTTCGCTCTCGCAAATTTTATTCTGAATTTTGGCGATTTTTCCATTTATAGTTATCAAACTGTGTATCGTATCGCATATTTGTAATAACAATTTTTTGAGTCTAAAAATTTATATAACAAGAAATATTTTGTACAAATTCGAGGTTTAATGATTTAATGAGTACAATCCTTATAATTCTAATCTCCTAAGCAATGTTTCTTAAAACATGATCTTGGAAAAATTTGATTTGCTATCCTCTAAAATGATTCTAGCTTTTGAATAACTTTAATCCAAGGATAATGATGTGCATATCATCGACAAACGCCTCGAACTCCGTATTGGATACTTCGATATTTGGGGAATTTGATCTTCTTTGAATCTTCGAAAATCTCCAATAACGTTTCTTGAAGGTTTGTAGCTTAATCTCAAATCAAACGTTAGATTTCTTCGATTTTGGAAGATTGCCTTGAATGTGATGAAGAACGTCTTGATTTGATGATTTATTGTAGAACGCCTAGAGAGAATTCACTCATTTCTTCAACTTGAACTCCTTTGTGCTTTTTGAATTGTGATATTCAATTGTGATTATCTTATTGGAGATGGCCCCTAATTATAGGTGGTATTCGAAGATCTGTAATTTTATCCCAATGACATGACACGACACGATTTGGTTGGCTTTCAATATTTTTTTTAGGACAAGAAATACATTTGATTTTATGTTCTTGCATTTCATGCACATATTGCATTGTATAGAAAATTATTAGGCAATCTTTCCTTTCTTATTCATTTTTTACAGAAACTTGTATTGTTTACGGAGATGAGATTTTATTTGCAAATTTTATTTAAATAAGTATTTAAATACACTCTTCTACAATATTTTATTTTTTTGAATAAGTATGATATTAAGAATTTGGATAACCGCTATTTAAATAAAATTTATAAAAAAAATACCTCTCCAGTTTTTAGTGCTTGAAGCTTCTTCTTCAATAGTAAATATTTCATGTACATCCATCCATGAACTATCTTCCGGTACAAAGGGGTCCTTTTTTTAGTGATCCACTCATCATGCAATAAATATCGTGTATATGTATATGATCATAAAGTTCTCATTGTTCAACTTGTCATTTTCGCTTCACATCAAGTTAAAGATTATATTTCACAAATACAAGTCCATTTAATATTTGTTGCTCCAGACAATTCCTTCTGTTAGCATGCACATGATCAAACATGCTCCAGTCTTGTTCATATCATGTAGCACTACACGTTAGACTCAAAATTCTCATGACTATATTTTGTTACTCCTTACACTCTCTACATAAACTTTCCCATGAATGCACTATTAATACATAAATAAGCATAAAATTGAAATAGAATATTAATATTACAATACATAAGTTATTACTTTTTAAAATGAATAATTTTAATGTATGAACAACATGATGATTGAAAAGAATTACTATGTTGTTTTAGGTCCAAAAAAGTCCATGAATGTGCATTCTTGAACTTATCAAATTGTTAATCAACCAAAATTAGTGTCCTTATACTAGGAATCATTCTCTCAATGGTTGTATATATACCGACAATAATTTTATTATTTTCATCTTTGAAGTTCTCAGAATATTGAAATCCGATAAATGGAAAATTATAGTAAAATTATAACTGTTTATAACATGAATTATCAATTCCCGAATAGCCTTTCGGTGGAATGCATTGCTCCTCGGTGCAGACAAAGTTTTAGGCCAGAACTATTGGGGCTTATTGAAATGCGCCGATGGGAACTCTGCCATCAGTGGATAGGCTAACCGATGATCAGTAAGTCGAATACGTTAAAAACATGGCCTACTTAAGTTGAAGACATAATATCATGTGAGTGGACTCATTCTCCCACTTAACACGCCCGCATAAAACATCCAAGAAGTATGATGACCAAGTTTTAAATGCACTAAAATAGAGGAGTTACAACTGAATCTATCACCGATCCGAACTCAACGCTGGTATTCAAAAGCTATCGATGGAAGGCAAGCCCGCTTCCTAAAAAGTCTATAAATAGAGGTCTCATATCAACATGAAAAGGGACACCCTCTAACTCAACAACTTTCACTCTCCACAAGTCATATTCAAGCACAATACATGCCATCATCGACTTGCATTTAAGCTCCACAACGTGGACTTCACCCTCATCTTGGCTGATCATAGCTTATGGTGACTTGCACCCCGTTATTTTATTCCGATGAATCAGTAGGTTGTAGAAGGATAGGATATTAACGACTCAATGTTTATATCTTTACTGTATCAGTTACAATTGCAACATACACAAACACATAAATTGCACGACAATCACTGGTTCAACGTGTAACACAATCCCTTTGAATCTCGTTTAAATCAAAATAGATACCAGATAAACTAAAGTTCTGTGGACAGGCAGGCATTTAGAACCATCAATGAGTTAGTTAGATTTCACATAGGTATACTACTAGCTTGACTTAGTTAGGTTTCACATAGGTGCACTACTCGGCAAACAATTTTCGTTAGTTACGTTGTACGTTAAACGTAATGGCACACCCACGTATTAATTTTCTACCTCCTTATCGTCAGTAGGACACATGGAAGATTTCCAACCAAACAATAACTAATTATTTTAAAAACATAATTAATTTCAGAAATATGAATGATTAATTACGATGGATTAAGAAAGTAGGCGGTTGCATTGAGGGGGCTATGTGCCAACTAGTATCAATCAAATATTTTCTCATAATTCGATTTCTTACCTTTAAAATTTTTGGCAATTTGATTCTTGACTTTTACAATTGATATATAAATATATTGCATTGTTGGTTTTAGGACACCATCACCGAGCCTTAATTACTTCACAAATGGACCAACAATCTTAAGACAGTATTGGATACCACTCAATTTTTTTTTTCATAGTCCCTCACTTTCTGGCCTAAGTTTTACCATCATAATTAATAGCAAACAGTTCGTTCGATGCAAAAATGGATATAATATCATTCTTTGGTTGAATGCAAACCTTGTTACTGCATGTCTTGCTAATTCCCTCCCATTAAAAAAACTTTCTAAAAAAAGCAAGGACCCATTGATGCCTATATACAAATCTGTGACATTTTTTCTGCATTCACAATGGTAAGATGGAACACCGGAAGCTTCACAATGTACTCAAGAACTAAATCAAAGGGATGGGTGGCACAGGTAATCAAAACAAACAACTCCTCTTATCTTCCAGTTTCTTCCATGCTAATACAAGGTTCGAGGCACTATCAGTCACAAATTGTACCACATTTTCTTCTCTAATTTCTTCAATCACATTGTTTAATAACTCAAACATCTTATCACCATCCTTGATTGTATCGCTAGTGTCGATAAATTTTAGAAAAACTGTCTCAATTGGACAATTAACCTAAAAGTGGGTAAACAACCTTGACTTTCTATCAGACCAAACATCACACACATTACTTTTATATCAATGGAGATTTCCCACCTCCGATATCTCGCCAATCACACACATTACTTTTAATTCAAAACTAAAAGCTGAACTCAAACACGAAAGTTCTTTATTGAGTGATAATACAATTTTCCTACTCTAGCATATTTTATCACAGTAATCTAAACTCAAGCTTCCTGGATATAATTCATCAGGCAACTCTATTTAAAACATTTCGGTATACTCTGTTGAAACAATTTTTTTCCTCATTTAGAAGGGTACTCCCGTGTATCAAATTACTTAAATATGAGGAGTTAATCAATTCAACTCTTATGCATTACTATTACTGCTTTTTTCCTCATTTAGAAAGATATTCCCATGTATTAAATTATTTCTTCTTCTCCTCAGACTTGGGGTTGGGGGTTCCGCCATCACCTTTTTTGCCTTTGTTGTCAACAACTTTTTTGCCTTTACAGTTATTGACATGCTCCGTAAATTCTACATACGTCCATTCATGCTTCTTTTGGCACTTGGAACAAGTGTAGCCGCTGTGCTTCCTTCCGCCTTCTGTACCTCGTTTTTCTTTTACTTTGTCACTGGAATCCTCCATCTAATTATAAAGTAAATAAGAAAAAAAGTTATAATTCAAATTTTAAACCCTACTAAATTAACAATAATAAACAAAAATATTTAATATTGAAAAATTAGTTTCCATCATGATCAAAACAATTTTTAGAGAGCTTCTACATGTCCAAACAATAACAATAACAACCGTGGATGTGAAAATAAACATAAGCAATTATATATATATATATATATATATATATATATATATATATATATATATATATAATTATTAAAGTACATATGAGTTGATGAGATACTTTTCATGGCATTTTATTTTTAAGATACAACCAACTACTCAAAAATTCATAATGTACAAATTAGCTCAAACTTTATAGACAAATCATATGATAATAGGAAATTCATACATAAAACAGGTTGATGAGATCGAGTTCCATAGACCATGCATAATCAATTGTGACAATGTCATAATGAACTCTTGACCGACCTTATTTATATATGCAACTTTTACAGACTTGGTCCATCTAATAATTAATTTGGTATGAGAGAGTTAGGTATGCATTAAAATAAAGAAATTATTGAGAATTTAATTAATTTAAGATATGGGACAATTAAAGAATATGATGGGCGAGAAATTTTGTAGTTCAGGACATTGATGACACGATAATGTGATTCATGCTTTTGAGATTCCACGACTGTCAGGTTTCTGCAAATAAATAGTAATATATATATTTGTTTGAGCACATGTATGTATGTATATAACTTATAAACCTTGGATATTAAAATATACGAAAAATGACAAAACACGCATGTATGATATAAATTATTGATTTAACATGGATGCATGCGTGCATATGTTTTTAAAAGTTTCGAGAAGGTGGTGAGTTCTTCTGATTCACGAGGCGGTCGACTCATGCAGTTACAGGAATGTACGTTTTCCTCTCATATTGGATTGTATCGAGACACGTATCATGTATCGTAGGATTCAAGATCAATTGTTAGATTGAATATAAAATATATTCTCCACATAATAAAAAAATTACAAACATAAATTTTTTTTAAAATCAAACAAATCATTTCAAAATAAATCAAGTTCGAAGTTTGACTTTTCAAGTCATATAACAAAATCAAACAAATAGTTTTCACGAAATAAAGCCAAAGTATGTAAACTAAATATTATTTTCAAGATTAATATTCCTCAATTTATCGTCCACATCCAATCTCATAAACTTCTCTTTTTCCTTCTTATCTTCATCAACCTCTTCAATGGGTTCAATCTCATATTCATCACCTATTTTAGTTTTTCTTATCATTTTCAGCGATCAACTCATCATTCGAATCAATATCGTCCAAATGTATATGATCATAAGATTTTCCTTGATTCACTCGTCGTTTCTTGCCTCACTACAAGTTGAAGATTTTATTTCTCAAACACAAGTGCATTTAATATTTGTTCCTCCAAAAGATTCCTTTTTTAAGTATACACTTGATCAAATGTGCTCCAATTTAGTTCATATCTTGTATCACTACACGTGAGACTCAAATTTGTTGGGTTATAGGTCCATCCTATTTGGTTGGAGACCATTAGGGGAAAATTAGGTTTACATGATATATATATATATATATATATATATATATATATATATATATATATATATATATATATATATATATATATATATATATATATATATATATATATATATATATATATATATATATATATATATATATATATATATATATATATATATATATATATATATAAAGACTTTTAGTCTTCTTATTTGTGTGTGTTGTGTGCTACACATACTACGAAAGAACAAATACATATCGGACAAGACAATAAAAAATGAGAAAAAATAGGAGCTGTTTAGGATTTGTGAAGGAGATCGGGGTACTATTGGATACTGATTTCATATCAGATTCAGTCGAAAATTCTTAACAAATGTTGCTCAAACTATCCTTGTTTGTTCGTGATTTTTTTCTCTGTTACTCAATTTTGTCACCTGAGGGTTTTAACCTTGATGGTGAGGTTGTTGTTGTTGTTTATGTTCTTTGTGATCCCAGGATGTCATCTTGGGATTTCGTAAACCCATTATTATTATAGCATGTGGTTGAGTTGGATCAGTTTTCGATTTCGTGGTTTTTTCCAGATTTTAGTTTCCAAGTTAAAATTTTCATGTGCCAATTTATTTTCTTGCACATTACTTATTACTTGGATCAGTCAATTAGTATTCGGTTTATAATTTGATCGTGTTAATCCCATTTTGAATTTGTGGTTGTTTGTGGGAAAGAACAAACTGCTTCATTTGTGAAATTAGTTTTTACTAATTTAATATTCTTTCCCTAACAATGTGTTATCATAGCTTTGATTATTATATTTTTTTTTTCTGTTTGATTGAACAATGGAGGGGAGTATGAACAAAATGGTTTATTTGAATGACACAAATTATCACATTTGGAGAAAAAAAGGAAAGATTTTTTGTTTGTTAAATAGATGCACAATCCAGTTTTTACAAAAGAGAAGCTGGAATCAAAATCCGATGATGATTGAAGTTTTTAGCACGAACAAGTTTGTGGTTTGACAATTTATTGATATTAATGTTTATAATCACATTTGTAATTACAAAGAGTTTGTGGGCAAACTTTAGCAATTGTATGCCTCCAAAACGGAGAATAACAAAGTGTTTCTATTAAAGAAAATGATGCATTTGAAATATATTGATGGTAATTATGTGGTGACTACTCAAATGAATTTCAAGGTACCGTTGACCAATTATCTGGTATGTGTATCAAGTTTGATGATGAAGTTCTCCATTGTGATTGTTTGCGGCTCTTCCAGATTCTGGGGAAGATTCGTGTATTAATTTGGCTAATTATGCCCCTGATGGTGTTGTTTCCTTGAAACTTGTAAAAGGTGGAGTTTTGAATAAAAGGATGAGAAGAAATTCTCAAGATTCTTCATTTGATTAAGGAATTTTGTATTATGAAGATAAGGGGAGAAACAAGCAAATTAATCAACAATCCTAGAAGAAGAGTGGAAGCAAATCGAGGCTGAAGCTGGAGAATCTTGAGTGTCATCATTGTGGTAAGAAGAGTCATACAAAAAGTCTTGATACAAATGGAATAAAGAGAAGAAAAGGTACACTTATAATGATTTTGTTGCCACTGCTTCGAATAATGATCTTCTTATTGTGTATGATGATGGGAATATGGTTAGTTTTACTAGCCATGAGATGATTTGGGTGATTGATAATAGTGCATCCCTTCATATTACACACAAAGAGAGTTTTTTTACATCTTTTACACGGTGATTTTGGGGTGTTGAAGATGGGTAATAACGGTGTGTTAAAAGTAGTGGGTAAGGTCAGTACTTATGTTTAAGTATGTTAGATATGCTCCAAATTTTAATTTCAATCGAATAGGTTGATGATAAAGGATATTGCAGCACTTCCAAATGGGCGACAATAAAGCTGATATGTTGAATAAAACACTTCCAAATGGGAAGTTTGATATTTGTTGTAAGATTGTCAGCATGGTGCACTCTTCCACATAGTTGGGAAGGGGTTATTGGTTGGGTTTTGGGTCCCTTCCTATGTGGATAAATACAAAATCTTTTGGTAGCCCATATGTATTCATTTAGCCCATCTTTGATCCACATATATAAAGTTATGTTATAGTTTATTGGCAAATACTTTTCAACACAAACAAGAGAGATAAATGAGATAACACTTTATAGAGGAGATTTTTAGTTACACTACTATTCCAAATTTATCCATCGTTGGATCATCATCAAATTTTAACTAAAGTTTTACACTTCTAGTTATATCTTTTGACCGTTCATATCGTTGTTTTGGTGTCTTTAAGTATTACGGAAGCCACTGGAAGTTGATGTAAAGTGTGAGCTTTATCTATATTTTTGCTCTTTGTATTTTATCTATTTTGTAAGTGTTGAGTGGAGGTTTTGTACCTTTTTGAGGTTGTACCAAACAATTGTACTTGTGATTGGTGATAGTGGAATATTTTGGGGCTCATGTGGTTTTTCCCTTTTCGGCTTGGAGAATCTTTGTGTTGATTGTGTGATTGCTCTTCACTATCTGCTGCTTATTGGTTGGGTTCTTTGATGATTAATTTATCGTATTTCCATATTGGTTCAACCAAGGGATAAATATTTGTTTGTTGCGTTCTTTGTGAACTATTGCATCTTGGGCAATAACAATCATGGCATCAAAGGCCTGGAGATTAAAACATAAATAGGAAATATGTTAGTGTTGAACATATCAATTTTATTCTATTGTTGTTATAAGATGGATTTGTATTCCTTGTTGATAAGACTGTTGATGATACACAATAGATTGTTCCAGAATTTCATGACAACTTAGATCGTAATTTCTTGGCATTGCCGAGTTATGGGGGAGATTGATAACGCCGTGAAAACGTCGTTATTACCTATCTCTTTAAGCCCAAAACATCTTGTTTTGATCCGAGTTTCTGTGTGTCTTCGCGTGTTTTCGTGTCTTTTGTGCTTTGGGTCCCTTTGTTCGACCTTTGTTCGTGTTTTAATTAAGTTTATCGGTGGTTTGCAGGATTCGACGCATTGAAGCGATTTCGGAACATTTCTTGCATGAATTGCAAATCGCTTTCGACCGCGGGAGGGAGCTAACGTTAATGAAAGATCAAAAATCAAGGATCTAGGGCCTGCCTCACCTTGTCGCCGCGAGGTTGAGGATCGCACCCGCGAGGTGGGCAAAGAACAAGTGCCAGCTACGGCACAAACCTCGCGGCCGCGAGGTACTAACCGACTGAAGGCTCGTGGCCGCGATACCTGCTCTGTTTTGCTGTGCTTTTTGAAGGGGCTTTTTGTACATTGCCAATTTCCCCCACTTGTAATTAAAACCTCCTTTAGGAACTTTTTGGCCTTAGTTACCATAGTTTTTGGGGTAACTTAGGCATTAGTAGGTTATAGTATTGCTAGGTTAAAGGGTAGAAGGTGGAATTCATTTAACAACTTCTACACTTCACAAAATATTTCTTGCCTCCCTTAGAAGAAAAAGCTCTTGGTTGGAGCTTTGGATTGAAGAATACAAAAGCTTAAGAGAGGAGTTGTATTGGTTTCCATCACATAAACTTATTCCTAACCATTATCTTGTACTTATGACTATTTATAATGTAATGAATATGGTGTTGATTAATATGAGTAGCTAAGCATTTAACTCCTAGGTTTTCATGATGCTTTGATTGATCTATGATTGGATGATGAGTTAATGGTTGTTGCTATGCTTACAAGTGTTTGTTAAACTAGTTTGAGCTTTTGTCAATTTATGGTTAGGCCAACCATAGGATGAAATGAATTGATCTTTAATTGCTAGGCATGGTGGATTAAAGATTAGATTGTAAAACTAGGTTGTGATTTGATTTTAGGATGAGAATATACCTAGGTCATTTCATGTTCTAACAAGGTTTGGAATTAATGCATCACTTAGGCTCAATCCTTTTAGACATAAATTGGATTAGTCTACTTTGGTAGGTTCGTACGCTATTCGGAAGATACGTATGAATAATTTATGAAATCTTGAACAACAAACATAAGCATTGTTATCAATTGTGAATCATTCAAGATTGGATCACTCTAAGTGACATGGATATCTAGGAATCTTTATCAATTAAACAAAAGTATTGTAATCATAACTCACTTCACTTTTAGTTGTTTAAAACAAACTACAAACTCACTATTTTCATTCATATAAGTTCACGTAAGATATTAGAATAGATCTTGATAATTATTCGTTAGATTCCTCGTGGTTTCGACATCCCTTATCACTTTATTACTTGTAAACGAACGTATGCTTGCGCGATTACGTACTCGTATTTGGAACGTAACAAGTTTTTGGCGCCGTTGCCGGGAAATTGTAACGATTATTGTCAATTTATATTTTTCCGTATCTTAGCTTGGATTTATTTTTACTTTGAGATCTTTGTCTTCATAGGTACCTCTCTCTTAGTGCATGCCAAAAGCTACGACATCACCCCTAGCTCTTGTTGATCCGGAGATCGAGAGGACCTTTATGAAACGAAGGACAGCAAAGAAGAAAAAGGACAAGGGTAAATCTTTACCCGTGGAAAATCAAAGAATCGATCTGGCTATGGTGAACCCTATACAAGTTGCTCCCGAAGAACCAAATAATAGGAATCGGCCTATTAATGAGTATGGTACACATAAGTTGGATGAGCTCGGTTCTTGCATTGTCATACCTACGATTACGGCACTTAACTTTGAGCTTAAGCCGGTTATGTTCAACATGCTAAATGCAGCGGGTCAATTTGGAGTCATTCTAGTGAAGATCTTCATGCTCACTTGAGGAAATTTATGATGATTAATGATTCATTCATCATTGTTGTAATAACCCCAGACTATTTTCGTATAATATGCTAACATAATTGTCATACATGTTTTATTATAAGTTATGTATTAATATGCTTAGAAATTTAATTTAATTAGGAATATAACTAAGGAGTAAACATATAGAAAACAAAGGGGCAATAGTGCAATTATATATATATATATATAAACGCCTGCTAGTATAATTTGCATACATATTTTATTATAAGTTGTGTGTTAATATGTTAAGAGATTTAATGTGATTAGGAATATAACAAATGAGTAAACATATACGAAACAGAGGGGCAATTTTGTAATTATATATATATATATATATATATATATATATATATATATATATATATATATATATATATATATATATATATATATATATATATATATATATATATAGCACCTCATGAGTTTAAACTGAAAAGTAACGTGGGAGCATTATAAAAATTAGGTCTTTGGGGATTTATCCTGATAGTGCGCCGTCGAAGGTTAGTCTTCATAGTTTTCCTTGTTTAAGTAATTACAATATATTCTCGTGTTCATGGTGGGATGAATGGGATGAAATACATGTTTATTCAATTAGTCCTACAATTAAACGAAAGTTTTGGGGCAATTGCATCTCACGGTTTCCAATTAAAGGTCCACACATGCTTGTAGTATGTAAATGATCTAATTACATAGTAATTAATTGCAGGAAGTTATATTACTTAATTGATATTAGACTACCTGGCAGAAGTACAAATTTATTAATTAATGGCTAAAGTGGGTTTATATAGGAATTGGGTTTAAATATTGATCAATTGCAGCTATATAGCACTATCTGGGCAGGGGTGTTAGATTCAGTTTTCTGTGTCCTTAGTTAATTAAAATTTCTGATCTGGATAACTTATATTGTATTTATTATGTAGATTTTAGGGACCAAGCTTAGTCGAGTCTTTGTGGTGCTTGAAGTAGTGTGACGTTTCTTTTTATTTTGAGGTAAGGGGTTTTTGGCACTTTCTACTCTTATTCCATGTGAATATTATGCTTAAGACTGTTATTTTGAAATCTCATTGTCCTCACTAAAATACCTTTTTATCAAAAACAGATTTGTGGGACAATGTCTTTATATTTGAATAACAGTCCAAGTGTGCAAATTGACAGTGTTTTATCAATTATGTAGTTGAACTATTTGAGCCATTATTTGATGACATGGAAATACCGCATTTATTTATGATTTAATCTCTCAAATTTGCCTATGAATTGTTTGGGCCCCTTCGGGGGATTGTCGGCTTAGGAGATAACTCCGTCCATTGTATTGTTTGAAATTTGAGTCTGGTTATCTTTCAGAACCCGTTTCGACTATTTGTATTTGTATTTGATAAGTTGACGTCCTTGTCACGGGATTAATAGTGACCGTAGTGTTAATTTGTGAGTTGAAATGAATGTTTGTCTCCTACATGCTTCGGTTCATGAAAGAGAGTGTCACATTGTCTGTTTGCATTATTTTATGTCATGGATTTGACAGAGGTGCCTTAAACTTCTTATTGAGTGAGCAACTCACCCCTTGCTTGATATTTTGCAGATCGTTAGACAACTCGAAGTGGAAAGGTGTTGTTCTCTTAATTTAAGTAGTGATAGGACCCACTAACTATTTATGCTTTGTTATTTTCTCTTAGGGTTTTAAGCATTCTCACTTTGAGACTTTGTTGGTTGGGACTGATTCCAACTCATTATTATAAAAATTGTTCCTAATAGACATTATTAGATATTTTTGTCACCAGTTCGAACATATCATTGAGAAATTATTCCCGTTTTACTTTGTTGCTATATTTAGAATTGAGTGTAAATTCGAAGGCTTCACGTCGACATGACCGTGATGACGACGCGGCCATCATGCCGATAATTTAATATAAATATAATTTTGGGGCGTGACAACTTGGTATCAGAGCCAGGTTTCGTGGTGTCATCCACGAGGCTGGACTCAGGCTTTTGAGCATAGGGTTTACTGCCAATTTGATTTGGTTTTATCGCTAATAACTATCAAACTTTCAGATTATATTGATGGCTCGTGGTAGAGGCAGAGGTCGTGGTCGAGGTCGCAGGCATGCCCAGAGTGGAAGTAGCAATAATGTACCTGCCCCTGAAACAGAAGACCAACAAATCTCCCAACCATCACTACCAAATCTCGTTGAAACAGAAGACCAACAAAATACCCAACCATCACTACCAAACCGTGATGTGCCTGCCACTGCTACGGATATTGCAGATGTCCTTCGTGTTGTGGCAAATCTATTGCAACAGCAACAACAACCTCGTCAACCACTACCACAAATTTCTTACTTTGAACGTTTTAGAAGACTCAACTTTCCATCATTTGAGGGAGGTCCGGACCCTATTGCTGCCGAGAAATGGATTAACAATATCGAAGAAACATTTACTGCTTTGGAGTACCCCGTAGAAGTTAGACTTAATGTCACCTTGCCATTTTTAGTCGGTAACGCCAAATATTGGTGGGACTCAGTGAAAGTTGCTTATGTCGACCCAAATAATCCATTGTCTTGGGAAGGTTTCAAGAAGTTGTTTCTCGATCACTACTTCCCTCGTGCTATCAGGATTGCAAAGGAAAATGAATACATTAACCTTAAACAAGTTGGAAACATGTCCGTGTTGGAGGTTGCAAACAAATTCAATGAACTTGGACGATTTTGTCCTATTTACATGAAGTCCGAAGAAAGTAGGGTGAATAGATTCTATCAGGTATTGAGGAGGGATATTCAAATTCGTGTTTCCTCTCACATGGATACCACCTTTCGTGACCTGTTGGAGCGAGCTCTTAGAGTTGAAGCAGATTTGAAGAGTTATGAGCAATACAATGGAGATCGCAAGAGGCCTAGAACGGGAGGAGTTCCAACATCCAGAGACAATGATTCAAGCACGCAATCAAATGGGAGTAACGAAGGTGGTGTAAAGCTCATAGCTAAACAATGCACCCATTGCAATAAAAGGCATCCGGGTGAGTGTTTCTGGAAGACGGGGGCATGCTTTCAGTGTGGGGAAATTGGACATAGAGTGAGGGACTGCCCAAAGAAAAAGACAATGGGGACGCGGGTAGGAAGTCAAGTTGAACCAAAGAAGGGTACTGGGAGACTGTTTGCACTGACGGAGGAGGATGCAGAGGCAAATGGTGATGTAGTCACAGGGACTATATCTATTAACTCGTTTAATGCCCATGTGCTGTTTGATTCTGGGGCTTCCCATTCGTTTATCTCTCGAAAATTTGCTACATCATTAGATCTTGAATTCGATAAACTAGAAGAGCCAATGTATGTCTCCTCGCCTCTGAAAAAGATTCTTATTGCTAATAATGTTTATAGAAAGTGTAAGATTCGTATAGGTAAAGAAAATTTGGGAGCAAACTTAGTGGAGCTAGATATGAGTGACTTTGATATTATTTTTGGGATGGACTGGTTAGCAATTCATCATGCTCAAATTGATTGTTTTGGAAAAAGAATTATTTTCCATCCCCCAGGACGATCAGAATTCTCCTTTCAAGGTAAGAAAAGTGTTTTTCAACACAAGTCTCCCCTTCCCATCATATCAATTTTGAAAGCTCAAAAGTGCCTAAGAAAAGGGTGTAGTGCATTCCTGGCTTATGTGGTTGACACCAAGATAATTGAGGCCAAATTAAAAGATATCCCTATCGTGCAAGAATTTCCTGAGGACTTATCTGAGTTACCACCAGATCGAGAAATTGAGTTCCAGATTAATATTGCACCAGACTTTGGTCCTATATCAAAGCCACCTTATAGGATGGCTCCTGCTGAATTACGCGAGCTAAAGACACAACTTCAAGAGTTACTAAATAAAGGCTACATTCGTCCGAGTGTCTCCCCGTGGGGAGCACCTGTACTATTTGTGAAGAAGAAGGATGGGAGTCTCCGCTTATGCATCGATTACCGGGAGTTGAATAAGATCACCGTGAAAAATAAGTATCCACTTCCTCGAATAGATGACCTTTTTGATCAGTTACAAGGAGCTCGAGTTTTCTCTAAGATCGATCTTCGGTCCGGCTACCATCAATTGAAAATCAAGGCAGAAGACGTACCCAAGACAGCATTTCGAACCAGATATGGTCATTATGAGTTTTTGGTTATGCCGTTTGGGCTAACAAATGCCCCCGCCGTTTTCATGGCATTGATGAATAAGATTTTTCAAGAATACCTGGACAAATTTGTTGTCATTTTCATTGATGACATCCTAGTGTACTCTAAGAACGAAGAAGAGCATGCAGAACACTTAAGGATAGTACTACAAACTTTACGAAAAGAACAACTTTTTGCAAAACTAAGCAAATGCGAATTTTGGCTTGAAAGGGTGTCGTTCTTGGGACATGTAGTATCAGAGGGAGGAATTTCTGTGGACCCCTCAAAGACTGAAGTTGTAGTGAATTGGTCTAGCCCAACTAATGTCACTGAAGTTAGAAGTTTTCTTGGACTTGCTGGTTATTATAGAAAGTTTGTGGAAGGATTTTCCCAGATATCCGCCCCCATGACCCGTTTAACTAAGAAAGGTGCAAAGTTTGACTGGTCCCCAGAATGTGAGCATAGTTTTACAGAATTGAAGCAACGATTGGTGTCTGCACCAGTGCTAACGTTACCTAACGGAGTCGAGGGCTTTACAATATTCAGTGATGCTTCATTGACTGGCCTGGGATGCGTCTTAATGCAAAATGGTAAAGTTATAGCTTACGCGTCTCGTCAATTAAAGTCATATGAACGTAACTACCCCACTCACGATTTGGAACTAGCAGCAGTAGTCTTCGCATTAAAAATTTGGCGCCATTACTTATTTGGGGTTACTTGTGAAATATATACTGATCATAAGAGTCTCACATATTTATTCACGCAAAAGGAATTGAATATGAGACAACGAAGGTGGTTAGAGTTACTGAAGGATTTCGATGTCACTATTAACTATCACCCAGGGAAAGCAAATGTGGTTGCTGATGCACTTAGTAGGAAGACAACAAATATGGCTGGTCTACTAACCGCACAACGAAGGATCACAAGAGACTTAGAAGAGTTGGAGGTTGAAGTGGTGGTTCGTGGTTCCCACAACACAATGGCTACTTTGATTGCACAACCTACACTAATCGACCGCATCAAAGAAGCCCAATTGAGGGATCCAGAATTGTGCAAGATTAGTGAAGAGGTGAAACTGGGACAAAACTCCGCGTTTCGACTGCACGAAGATGGTTCGTTGAGATTCGGAAGTAGAGTATGTGTTCCATCTGATTTAAGTTTAAGGGAGGAGATTTTAAGTGAGGCGCATAGATCCCGATTTACCATGCACCCAGGTAGCACCAAAATGTACAGGGACATGAGGGAACATTTTTGGTGGAAACGGATGAAGCCCCATATAGCTGAGTTCGTGGAGAAATGCATGACCTGTCAGCAAGTTAAAGCGGAACACCAAAGAATAGGTGGTAAACTTCAGAATTTGGAAATACCCGAATGGAAGTGGGAACACATAACCATGGATTTTGTTTCTGGGTTACCACGTACCCCTAAGAAACAACATGATTCGGTATGGGTTATTGTCGATAGACTCACCAAATCGGCCCATTTTTTACCTGTCAAAAAGAAAACTCCACTTAATGAATTAGCCTCATTATATGTTAATAGTATTGTTTGCCTTCATGGCATCCCCGTGAGTATAGTATCTGACCGAGACCCTAGGTTTGTTTCTCAATTTTGGAAAAGCCTTCAGGGTGCCCTTGAAACTCAATTGAAGTTTAGTACCGCTTATCATCCTCAAACGGATGGTCAATCAGAGAGAACTATTCAGATTTTGGAAGATATGTTAAGAGCTTGCGTAATGGACTTTAAAGGTAGTTGGGACCAGTACTTAAAATTGGCAGAGTTTGTATATAATAATAGTTACCAAGCCAGCATTGGAATGGCGCCATATGAAGCTCTATATGGAAGGAAATGTAGATCTCCTGTACATTGGGATGACATTGGAGAAAAAAGATTGTTGGGGCCTGAATTGGTGCATAAGGCTATAGAAAAGATCCCATTAATAAAGAAGCGCCTACAAGGGGCTCAAAGCAGACAAAAAAGTTGGGCAGACTTGAAGAGACGACACGTAGAGTTTAAGGAAGGTGATCATGTTCACTTGAAAATTTCTCCAAAAAAGGGTGTAGTGAGATTTGGGAGACGTGGCAAGTTGAGTCCTCGCTATGTAGGACCTTTCGAAATCCTTGAAAAAGTAGGTGAAGTGGCTTATAGACTAGCCTTGCCACCCGAACTATCCAAAGTTCACAATGTTTTTCACGTATCATTATTGAGAAAGTATGTTCCTGATCCCAACCATGTTTTGAGATACGAGCCACTCGAGGTTCAGGAGGACTTGACGTATGAAGAATTGCCGATTTGTATCATTGATCGTAAGGAACAAACCTTAAGACATCGAAAAATCCCATTAGTAAAGATTCAATGGTCGAATCATTCGCCTCGCGAAGCTACTTGGGAGCTGGAAGAGGACATGCGGAACAAATACCCGGGTCTATTCGTCGAAGAAGGTACGAATCACTAAATTCCATGTTTCGAGGACGAAACTTTTATAAAGGGGGGTAGGATGTAATAACCCCAGACTATTTTCGTATAATATGCTAACATAATTGTCATACATGTTTTATTATAAGTTATGTATTAATATGCTTAGAAATTTAATTTAATTAGGAATATAACTAAGGAGTAAACATATAGAAAACAAAGGGGCAATAGTGCAATTATATATATATATATAAACGCCTGCTAGTATAATTTGCATACATATTTTATTATAAGTTGTGTGTTAATATGTTAAGAGATTTAATGTGATTAGGAATATAACAAATGAGTAAACATATACGAAACAGAGGGGCAATTTTGTAATTATATATATATATATATATATATATATATATATATATATATATATATATATATATATATATATATAGCACCTCATGAGTTTAAACTGAAAAGTAACGTGGGAGCATTATAAAAATTAGGTCTTTGGGGATTTATCCTGATAGTGCGCCGTCGAAGGTTAGTCTTCATAGTTTTCCTTGTTTAAGTAATTACAATATATTCTCGTGTTCATGGTGGGATGAATGGGATGAAATACATGTTTATTCAATTAGTCCTACAATTAAACGAAAGTTTTGGGGCAATTGCATCTCACGGTTTCCAATTAAAGGTCCACACATGCTTGTAGTATGTAAATGATCTAATTACATAGTAATTAATTGCAGGAAGTTATATTACTTAATTGATATTAGACTACCTGGCAGAAGTACAAATTTATTAATTAATGGCTAAAGTGGGTTTATATAGGAATTGGGTTTAAATATTGATCAATTGCAGCTATATAGCACTATCTGGGCAGGGGTGTTAGATTCAGTTTTCTGTGTCCTTAGTTAATTAAAATTTCTGATCTGGATAACTTATATTGTATTTATTATGTAGATTTTAGGGACCAAGCTTAGTCGAGTCTTTGTGGTGCTTGAAGTAGTGTGACGTTTCTTTTTATTTTGAGGTAAGGGGTTTTTGGCACTTTCTACTCTTATTCCATGTGAATATTATGCTTAAGACTGTTATTTTGAAATCTCATTGTCCTCACTAAAATACCTTTTTATCAAAAACAGATTTGTGGGACAATGTCTTTATATTTGAATAACAGTCCAAGTGTGCAAATTGACAGTGTTTTATCAATTATGTAGTTGAACTATTTGAGCCATTATTTGATGACATGGAGATACCGCATTTATTTATGATTTAATCTCTCAAATTTGCCTATGAATTGTTTGGGCCCCTTCGGGGGATTGTCGGCTTAGGAGATAACTCCGTCCATTGTATTGTTTGAAATTTGAGTCTGGTTATCTTTCAGAACCCGTTTCGACTATTTGTATTTGTATTTGATAAGTTGACGTCCTTGTCACGGGATTAATAGTGACCGTAGTGTTAATTTGTGAGTTGAAATGAATGTTTGTCTCCTACATGCTTCGGTTCATGAAAGAGAGTGTCACATTGTCTGTTTGCATTATTTTATGTCATGGATTTGACAGAGGTGCCTTAAACTTCTTATTGAGTGAGCAACTCACCCCTTGCTTGATATTTTGCAGATCGTTAGACAACTCGAAGTGGAAAGGTGTTGTTCTCTTAATTTAAGTAGTGATAGGACCCACTAACTATTTATGCTTTGTTATTTTCTCTTAGGGTTTTAAGCATTCTCACTTTGAGACTTTGTTGGTTGGGACTGATTCCAACTCATTATTATAAAAATTGTTCCTAATAGACATTATTAGATATTTTTGTCACCAGTTCGAACATATCATTGAGAAATTATTCCCGTTTTACTTTGTTGCTATATTTAGAATTGAGTGTAAATTCGAAGGCTTCACGTCGACATGACCGTGATGACGACGCGGCCATCATGCCGATAATTTAATATAAATATAATTTTGGGGCGTGACAATTGTGGGTGTAACAAACGATGCTTTGAGGTTGATGCTATTTCCATACTCATTGAGAGACCGAGGAAAAAATTGGTTGGATTCTCTACAACCCCAATCAATAACTACTTGGGAAGTTCTCGAGGAAGTTTTTCCCTCCCCCGAAGACTACTAAATTGAGGAATGATATTCTAGGCTTCCGGCAACTAGATCAAGAATCTTTATATGAAGTTTGGGAGAGATTCAAGGAGTTGTTGAAGAAGTGTCAACACCACGGCATAGCCGAGTATATTCTAATGCAAACGTTTTACAATGGTTTGCATGGACCTACTAGAGCTCTAGTTGACGCCACTGCGGGTGGTGCTATGCTTTCCAAGTCTTACGATGAATCGTGGGAAATTCTTGACACCATGGCTTATAACAATCATTCATGGACGTTTGAGAGAGCAACTTCCGCTAAATCTACTCCCGGAAGACTCGAATTGGATGCAATTACGGCATTAAGTGCCCAAATGGTGATCTTGAGCAACAAAGTGGACAAGCTTGACCGAAAGCCGAAAGTAGTACAACAAGTACAATCCATGCCACCTAGTTGTGTGATGTGTGGGGGAGCTCACACTTATGATATGTGTCCCGGAAATCCCGAGGCGGTGAATTACCTTGGGAACAATTATCGAAACAACAACAACTATATCCCTCATTGGCAAAATCATCCAAATTTCTCTTGGAGTAATCCAAACAATGCCCAACAACAACCAAATCAAGGAGGTCATCAATCCTCCGCTCCCCCCGGGTTTCAAGATAGACAAAAGCAACCCGTAGAGTCGAAGCATTTGTGGGAAGATGACTTTGGTGAGTTTATGAAACAAACCACCAAATATATGGTAAACAATGACTCAAAGTTGCAAGATGTCTTCAAACATCAACAAGAACACTCGGTCGCCTTGAGAAATCTTCAAACTCAAATGGGGCAAGTCTCACAAGCCTTAAGCGTAAGACCTCAAGGAGCTTTGCCAAGTACAACCGAGTCACCTATTCAAGGCTCGAATGAACATTGCAAGGCTATTTCTTTGAGGAATGGAAAGAAGTATGAAGGTCTGGCTATGCCTAATGAAAATCCAATGGAAGCCGAGGAGACTCAAAGTAGAAGTAAAGAGTATTTGGTTGAAGAAATGGAGTCGGAAAAGGAGGTGCCTAAAGAACCAATCATTTCGACACCAATTCCGAGAAGCAAACCAACTCCTTCATTCCCTCAAAGATTTCAAAAGAAAAAGGATGAAAAGCAATTTGAAAAGTTCCTAAATATCTTGAAGCAATTGCACGTAAACATCCCTCTAGTGGAAGCATTCGAGCAAATGCCTAAGTACGTCAAGTTTATGAAAGACGTGCTTTCAAAGAAAAGAAGATTGGGGGACTTTGAGACGGTTGCACTAACCGAGGAATGTAGTGCTATTTTACAAAATAAATTACCCCCAAAGCTCAAGGATCCGGGGAGTTTCACTATCCCATGTACTATTGGCGATAAATACTTTGGAAGAGCTCTTTGTGATTTGGGTGCTAGTATTAATCTTATGCCTAAATCTATCTTTCAAAAGCTTGGAATTGAAGAAGCACGACCTACTACGGTCTCTTTGCAACTTGCCGACCGTTCCATTAGTTATCTGGAAGGAAAAATCGACGATGTCTTGGTAAGAGTTGATAAGTTCATTTTCCCCATCGCTTTTATTGTTCTTGATTATGAGGCGGATGTCAATGTACATATCATACTTGGTAGACCATTTTTAGCTATGGGTAGAGCTTTGATTGATGTACAAAAAGGGGAATTTACTATGAGAGTACATGATGAAGAAGTGAAATTCGATATCTTTAATGCTATGAGATACCCGGACGACGAGGAAGAAATTTCTTCCGCTTGTATGCTTGATTCATTGGTGGCTAGTACATTTGAAGAGAATCACTATGAGAATCTAATCGAATGAGCTATTTTGAACAAACTTGATGAAGAGATTGAGGAAATGGCTCAAGTCATTTCACAATTGGAAGCTAATTCGGTTGGGGAGAACTATAGAAAAATATTTGAATCTCTTGACTTGCCGTTGTCAAGCCCCAAGCCATTGAAATCCTCTATTGAGGAGCCACCAATCTTGGAATTGAAGCCACTTCCACCTCATTTGAACTATGCTTATTTGGGGGATTCTTCTACTTTGCCAGTTATTATTGCGGCGGACTTAACGGAGACTCAAAGGGAGAAACTATGAAGATTTCTCAAGTGCTATAAGAGAGCCATCGGGTGGACTATTGCCGACATCAAAGAGATTAGTCACATGTTTTGCATGCATAAAATCAACTTGGAGGACAACTTCAAAGAGTCCGTTGAGCATCAAAGAAGACTGAATCCAATTATGACAGAGGTGGTTAAGAAGGAAATAATCAAATGGTTAGATTCCGGGATCGTTTTTCCTATCTCCGATAGCAAATGGGTGAGTCCGGTTCAATGTGTTCCAAAGAAAAGTGGAATGACGGTGATAACCAATGAACATAATGAGTTGATACCTTCTAGAACGGTCACCGGGTGGAGAGTATGCATGGACTACCGGAAATTGAACCAAAATACGAAGAAATATCACTTTTCGTTGCCTTTCATTGATCAAATGTTGGATAGACTATCGGGAAGAGCTTTATATTATTTTTTGAATGGATATTCAGGTTTTAATCGAATCGTCATCGCTCCCGCGGATCAAGAGAAAACTACTTTCACATGTCCGTATGAGACGTTTGCTTTTAGAAGAATGACTTTCGGCTTATGTAATGCTCCCGCTACTTTTCAAAGGTGTATGATGGCTATTTTCACCGATATGATCGAGAAGTTCGTAGAAGTCTTCATGGATGACTTCTCTATCTTTGGGGATTCATTTGATGAATGCTTGGGTAATCTGGAGAAGGTGCTTCAAAGATGCGAAGAAACGAACTTGGTATTGAATTGGGAGAAGTGCCATTTTATGGTGAAAAAAGGCATCGTCTTGGGTCACAAGATCTCGAGCAAGAGTATCGAGGTAGATAGAGCAAAATCTAAAACGATCGAGAAACTACCTCCACCTATATCCGTGAAGGGAATTCGAAGTTTTCTTTGGCATGCGGGTTTTTATAGAAGATTTATCAAAGACTTCTATCAAATTTCCAAGCCTTTGTGCAATTTATTGGAGAAAGACGTTCCTTTTATCTTCACCGATCAATGCATGGAAGCATTCGCGACTTTGAAGCAAGTGTTAATCTCGGCACCAATTGTTGTGGCACCGGACTGGAGCTTACCTTTCGAAGTAATGTGCGATGCGAGTGATATAGCCGTTGGAGCTGTTTTGGGACAAATGGAAAGTAAAGTTTTCCATTCTATCTACTACGCTAGCAAGACGTTGAACGACGCCCAAATGAACTACACAGTTACTGAAAAGGAACTTTTGGCGGTGGTGTTTGCTTTTGATAAATTTCGAGCCTATTTGGTTGGTACAAAGGTGATAGTTTACACCGATCATTCGGCTATCAGATACTTGATGACGAAGAAAGATTCGAAACCCCGGCTAATTCGTTGGGTCTTATTTCTTCAAGAATTTGATTTGGAGATCAAGGATAGAAAAGGGTCCGAAAATCAAGTAGCCGATCACTTATCTAGGCTTGAGAATGCCAAAGCTAAGGAAGACCTCGAGATTATCAACGAGAGTTTTCCGGATAAACAATTATTTTCCCTCGCACAATCTCCAACTCCATGGTAAGCCGATTGCGTGAACTATCTGGTATGTGGTTTACTACCCCCTGATTTTACTTATCAACAAAAGAAAAGGTTTTTACATTATGTAAAGAGTTTTGTATGGGATAGTCGTTTCTTTTTAAGATTTGTGCAGATAGGGTCATTAGGAGGTGCATTCCCGAGGAGGAAACACATGCAATTCTAAAAGATTGCCATGCCGCACCTTACGGAGGACATTTCAAAGGAGATTGTACGGCCGCAAAAGTGTTGCAATCAGGATTCTACTGGCCTACCTTATTCAAAGATGCGCACATGTTCGTGTCCCAATGTGATCGGTGCCAAAGAGTAGGGAGCATTTCCCCAAGAAATGAGACTCCACTAACGACCATTCTTGAAGTGGAGTTATTTGATGTATGGAGAATAGATTTCATGGGACCTTTTGTACCTTCTAAAGGGAACCAATACATTTTGGTGACCGTCGATTATGTTTCCAAGTGGGTCGAGGCAAGTACGTTTCCAACGGATGATTCTAAAGCAGTCATGAGCTTTATCAAGAAGAATATTTTCAGTCGTTTTGGCACACCAAGAGCGATGATAAGTGACGGCGGTTCTCACTTTTGTAACCGTTGGCTTGATGCTCTTTTGGCTAAATATGGAGTGAAGCATAAGGTGACAACCGCGTATCACCCGCAGGCTAATGGGCAAGCGGAGATATCTAACATTGAAATAAAAAGTATCTTGGAGAAGACGGTGTCTCCTAGCCAAAAAGATTGGCCGCTGAGACTTGACGATGCTCTATGGGCTTATCGTACCGCATACAAGACGCCAATCGGGATGTCTCCCTATAAGTTTGTGTTCGGAAAATCTTGCCATCTACCGTTGAAATTGGAACACAAGGCTTATTGGGCTGTCAAGAAGCTAAACATGGGTGCAAGTCTAGCCGGAGAAAAACGATTGTTACAATTGAATGAACTTGACGAATTTCGGTTGGAAGCTTATGAGAATGCCAAGCTCTATAGGAAAGGATGAAAAAATGGCACGATCGACGTATAGTAGAAAGGAAGTTCGAACCAGGCCAACAAGTGCTACTCTTTATTTCGAGGCTTCGATTATTTCCCGAAAATCTCAAGTCACGTTGGTCGGGACCATTTCAAGTTGTTGAAGCATTCCCCTATGAATTGCCTCTGTGAGTAATTTTGACAACTTTGCTAGTTTTGGGTTGTGGTGTTGCCGGGGTATTAATTTGTCGAAAGTGTGTGGTCGTAACTCGAGTTTGGGGGCATTTAGTGTATTTTGATATAAAGGGAAGCCAATGGTTTAACAATGACGAAGAAATCAAAAGGAGAGAGTTCAAGTGAACCGTCTAAACGGAAGAGGGAGCCGAAAGGAAAGAAAAAGGTAGTCGAACAAGAATATGACACCTACATGTTCGTGTCTGAACCAGCCTCGGATGCTTATACGAAAGCCAAGGATTGGTCGTTCGTTACGGAAAGATTTGTGAACTACGAAAATGAGGCCTTTCCGTATTTACAGGAGCAAATTGAAGCAAGAGGTTGGACGAAATTCCTGAAACGGCCATCTCGTGATACCTTCACCGGCGAGGTTGTTAGAGAGTTCTACGCTAAGTCCAGTTGGAATAAAGACGACAGTACCACATATGTGAGGGGTAGGGAGGTCAAATTCGATCCGGATACTATTAAAGCCTATTATAGGATCGAATGGCCCGCTAACCAAAGTGATGAGCTCGAAGAAATATCCAACAACAGTTGGAGAACTTTGGCTCAAATGTAAGAGTTCATAACTTTACCTGGAACAGTTGCTCGTGGTATTCCGAAGGTGGCATACAACTGGTTTACTCAGGAGGCGAAAGCCTGGTCCTTAGTCTTGCTTTCTCACCTCCGTCCGGCCAAGCATAACACATACTACAATGAGGATCGCATCCCTCTACTTTATGCACTTACTCGGGGGATTTCACTCAACGTTGGTCGGATAATACATGAGGTGCTCGAGGAAGCAATTTCGAGGAAGAATCCTAACACAAGGAGTTTTGTGTTTCCGCACCTTATTGACGGATTGTGTAGAAATGTCGGGGTTGACTTCGGGGATATTACTGAAAAGACTAAGTTGACTGGCGCGATCAGCACGCTAGCTATCTGCAAGACTTTGAAGTTAGAGTTCGAGAGTGCTTACACTGATAAAACCTACAAGTATAGTCAAGCAGATCAAGAGGGTCAACCTGATCAAGAAGGTCAACCGGATCAACCAGGTCTAGGCGGTCAGGAAGAGGAGCAGGTCGAAGAGCAACCAAGCAGTCAGGCACAGATGGGTACTCGAGATGAAATTGGTAGATTAATTCATCTTGTCCAAACCATGAACGACAGAGTCCAAACCATGAGCGACAGACAAGACATGCTGGCTCGGTACGTCTATGCCATGAGTGATAGGCATGATGCTATGTTCCGTGCAGTGCTCGGAGATGATCGATACAATGTCGTTCAGCAGCCTGCCCTTCCTAGGCGTATCAACCTACCTCCACAGGTGCCGAGAGGTCAAAATGACGAGCTACACTTTGATGAGGAAGAAGAGCAAGCCCTTAATGCACGAAACCGCTAAAGACTGGAAGCAACCACGGGATGCATACATAATGGGACGTCGGATTTACATTTACGCAGTCCTGTCTGTTTATATTAAGCTTACAATGTTTTAACTATATTTCCGTCTTGTATTGGTTATGTTTTTAACTCTTGAGAGATGTTGGCATGTGAACTTATTTAAATTTGCGTTGTTTGCTCGTTGAATATTATTAGAGCCGTGTTCGCTCATTTATCGCTTTGTTTTGTTTTGTTTTGCTTGTATTTTTGTTTTGTTCTTGTTTTTGTCGTGTCGTACCTATTTCCGTCATTCTTAATTCACACAATGAGGACATTGTGTATTTTAAGTTTGGGGGAGTAAGGTCGCACTTGTTTGCATGCTAGGTCGACCCGCCAAGATTTTTCAAATTCTTTTTATTCTTTCAACATGCTCTACAAAGTTTGAGCACATTGACTATAGCTATGATTATATTTAAAGTGGATAACGAACTTTAGCGATAATAGGATCTAGTACTTCTTTTGCGTAACTTAGAATCCCTTCAATCTTTAGCTTGGAATCTAAATGTGAAAAGAGCATAAATGACCTAAGTTTGGGGAGTAAACCCTTTTTAAGAATGAAATATCTTTGAACACCTAGCTCTTAAAAGAAACGAGTAGAAAGTTGTTAAATGTATGCACTTCTATGAGAGAAAAGAAAGGTAAAGCTTTCAAACGATGAAATTCTTGGATTATTTTTTGTAATTACTCTATTTCGTTGTAATTGTGCAAGTTTTGTAATGAAAACTTCAAATGAAATGCACAAAGGAAAGGAATGGTGCTAGTAGCCCAAAGTTAAATGTTTAGAAGCACAAACAATCTTCATCAATAGTGCTAGTTTGTTATTGTAACATCATTGTAAAGCACAAGCGCTATGTTATTATTGTAAATCAAAAGAAAAAGCAAAGTATGGTGAGAAAGGGCTAGGAACTAAAATCATCAGTAATTCAAGAAAAGGGACAGCATTCTTAAATTGCTTATAACTTAGTTTCGGGAAGTGATTTGAACATTAAGTTTGCAATCTACGGGTAGGAGATATTCTTTGTCAAACATTAGAAGTCCATGCAAATAGAACCGATGATTTTGACCTATTGGGAAGTATTCACCTAAAATAGAATCTAGCCAAAAGCCAAACACACATACACGTGGAGCTTGTTTTAAGAATAATTCGAAAGTGCTAAGCTTTGGTGTTTTGATCTCAAGCATGCTTGTTTTGGTCTTGCTTTGTTTTCTTTGCTCGAGGACGAGCAAGTGTTTAAGTTTGGGGGTGTTGATAACGTCGTGAAAATGTCATTATTGCCTATCTCTTTCATCCCAAAACATCTTGTTTTGATCCGAGTTTCTGTGTGTCTTCGCGTGTTTTTGTGTCTTTTATGCCTTGGGTCCCCTTGTTCGACCTTTGTTCGTTTATCGGTGGTTTGCAGGATTCGATGCATTGAAGCGATTTCGGAACATTTCTTGCATGAATTGCAAATCGCTTTCGACCGCGGGAGGGGCCTAACGTTAATGAAAGATCAAAAATCAAGGATTTAGGGCCTGCCTCACCTCGCCGCAGGCCCTAAATCCGCGGAAGATACGTATGAATAATTTATGAAATATTGAACAACAAACATAAGCATTGTTATCAACTTGTGAATCATTCAAGATTGGATCACTCTAAGTGACATGGAAATCTAGGAATCTTTATCAATTAAACAAAAATATTGTAATCATAACTCACTTCAGTTTTAGTTGTTTAAAACAAACTACAAACTCACTATTTTCATTCATATAAGTTTACGTAAGATATTAGAATAGATCTTGATAATTATTCGTTAGATTCCTCGTGGGTTCGACACCACTTATAACTTTATTACTTGTAAACGAACGTATACTTGCGCGATTACGTACTCGTATTTGGAACGTAACAGAGATGCACTTGCTGAGCAAGGTAGTGTTATCTGATGGGTAGAAAGTCAAAAAATTTCACAAAGACTATGTTATTGAAGTTATCATTCACAGAGCTAACTTGCTTGTGCACCCACATGTGCTGAAGGGGGAGATGTTGGGTTTTGGATCCAACCCATGTGGTTGGAGCCCATTAGAGGAAAATTAAGTTTACATGAGACATATAAAAAGACTTTTAGTCTTCTTATTTGTGTTTGTTATGTGCTACACACACCAGGAAAAAACGAAAACTCAATGAACAAGAAATAAAAAAAGGGAAGAAAAATAGGAGTATCCTTGTGTTTGTGAAAGAGATCGAGGTACTAGAGGTAATTGATTTCTTCTCAGATTCAGCCAGAGATTCTTCACAAATGTGGCTAAAATTATCCTATTTGTTAGTGGTTTTATTCCTTGTTACTCAAGTTTGTAACTTGAGGGTATTCATCTTGTCGGTGAGGTGGCTAAAAAAATATCCTAGTATGTTCTTTGTGATCCAAGAGTAACCTATTGAGATTTTATAAACCCATTATTATTATAGTACATGGTCGAATTGGATGAGTTTTCGTTCTTTTAATTTTTTTTCCCAACTTGAGTTTCCACGTTAAAATTGTTGTGTGCGTATTTACTTTCTTGCACATTAATTATTGCTTGAATCAGTCAATTAGTGTTTGGTTTATAATTTGATCGTATTAATGCCGTTTTTAATCCGTGGTTGTTTGTTGTAAAGAACAAATTGCTTCCTTTGTGAAATTTGGTATTCTTTCCCTAACAAAATTCTCATGGCTACATTTTGTAACTCCTTATAATCTCCACCATAGCTTTCCCACGAAAGCACTATTAAAACATAAATAAACATAAAATAAATCGGAATATCCATATTACAATAAATAAGTTAGTACTTTACAAATAAAATGAATAACTATAAATAATGAACAACAAAATCATTGCAAAGAATTTTGGTTCCTAGTCGCCACAACCATACTCAATCCAAAAAATTCATGTTCATTCTTGAACTTATCAAGTTGCTTGTCAATAAAAAGTTGTGTCCTTATATTAGGAAACATTCTCTCGATGTTTGTATTATTGTATATAGGGATTTTTGCACGTCACCCCCCAGTTTTTTTCAATTTTTGCACTTTCCCCCCCGAAACACATTAAATGTGACCATGCCCCCTGCTTTTATGTATTTTGTGCACTTACCCCCCCGAAACATCTTAAATGTGACTGTGCCCCCTGCTTTTATGTATGATTGTGCACTTAACCCCCCGAAACGTCTTAAATGTGATTGTGCCCCCTGTTTTTATGTATGTTTGTGCACTTATCCCCCCCCCCACCCCCCATACCAAATTCCGATCAGATTTTTCACCGGAACTAAAGCACCTGCAATGCACACAAAATTTAAGAGGGCAAAAGGGTAATATTACCAGCGGTGCGGCAACATTCCATATCCAGTTCCAATTCCTAGGTGACTTGGTGTATGTAATGAAGGGGTCTCCATAAAAAAATGAATAAGAAAGCAACAAGAAATGTTGATATTGATTTCTCTAAATCATGAGTTTTGCGTGAGAGAGATGATATGAATTTGTAAAATTGTTCATGATTCACTCAATTTCAGTAAATGGAGGAGAAATTGAGCCTAACTGAGATAAACCGTAAATTTTTTTTTCTCAATTTCAATTCACGTTTTAAACTGATGTTTAGGTTTTGTGGGAAATAAGGATAATTTTACCCTTTTGCCCTCTTAAATTTTTGTGTGCTTTGCAAGTGCTTTAGTTCCGGCGAAAAATCTGGCCGAAATTTGGTATGAGAGGGTGGAGGGGGGGCAAGTGCACAAACATACATAAAAGCAGGGGGCACAGTCACATTTAAGACGTTTCGGGGGGGTAAGTGCACAAACATACATAAAAGCAGGGGGCATTGTCACATTTAAGACATTTCGGGGGGTTAAGTGCACAAAATACATAAAAGCAGGGGGCATGGTCACATTTAATGTGTTTCGGGGGGGAAAGTGCGAAAATTGAAAAAAACTGGGGGGTGATGTGCAAAAATCCCTTGTATATATACCTACAGTAATTTCACCATTTTCATTTTTGAAGCTCTCGGAATATTGAAACCTGATAAATGAAAAAACATTATAACTTATTATTTTAAAAACATAATTAATTTAAAAAATATGAATGGTTATCTAAAATGGATTAAGAAAGTAGGCGGCTGCATAGAGGGCCTATGTATTTGAACCTGCCAACGAGTATAAATGATATCAAATATATTCTCCCAATTCGATTTCTTACCTTTAAAGTTGTGGGCAATTTGATCATTAGCTCTTACAATTGCTACATGAATATATGGCATTGCTGATTTTACATCACCATCAGCAAGCCTTACTAACTTCACAAGTGGACTAGCAATCTTAAGAAAATATTGGATACTACTCCAAATATCTTGATAATACATAGTTATGTCCCTCAATTTCTCATTACTACCAACATAATTACACATAATTACTAGCACTCAGTTCATCCGTTGCAAACATGGACATAATAGCAATGTTTTGCTGAATGCAAACCTAGTTACTATAGGTGTTAATTCACTCCTATTAGAAAGCTTTCTGATCAAAGTAAGGACACATTGATGCCTATATACAAATTTGTGACTTTTATTGCATTTATAATGGTACGATGGAACATCACAAAGTTCACAATTTCTTCAAGAACTAAATCAATGGGCGGCACATGGCAACCAAAATAAACATCTTATTTTCCATTATCTTCCCTACTAAAAGGGTGTTTGCAAATGCTTTTGAAAACCTAAAAACAGTAGCTTAAAGCAAAAGTAGAAAATAAGTTGCTTAAAGCAAAAGTAGAAAATAAGTACTTTTATTCAAAAGCACGAACATGGGGTGTTTTCAAATATGTCAAAAAAATAGTTTTAATTATTACAAAAATGCCACCTAGAAGAAGCCCCTCCTTAGATGCTTCTTACGAACCTACTTTTCAGTTGAAGAAGCAATAACAGAAGCACTTACTTACAAACATTACCAAAGTGCTTTAAGCGCACACACAAAAAAAATACTGTTTAAAAATATTTGCAAACACCCCTTTATACAAGGTTCGAGGCACTATCAGTCGCAAATTGTACCATATTTTCTTCCTCAATTTCCTCAATCACATTGTCCATTTCAAACATATTCTCACCATACTTAATTGTATCGCTAATGTCGATAAATTTTAGAGAAGTTGTCCCACTTGGACAATTAACCAAAAAATTGGTAAGCGACCTTAATTTACTATCAGACCAACCATCACACATCAATGTATATTCTCATTTTTTTTTTATCGACAATCTTATATTTCTCTAAACTTTCATTTACTTGATCAACTTCTTTTTTCAAGTATGAAACCACCACCTCATAGTAACTAGGAGGCTTCAAAGCCCTACCATATTCACCAACCGATTTCAACATTTGACGAAACAAAATACTTCTTACCAGATTTAACTATAAGAAATTCATATACATATATCTAAATATGTCCCTAATATTCGTATCATCTATATTTCAGTGTTTCATTCATTGTCTTTTGTTAGTGTTTTAGAAGACTCTTCACCCGTTTTAAGAACAATAGCATTTACGGTTCCCTTTTACCTATTTTTTTCTCGACTACTTCTTCATTCAAACTTTCAAGATCATCATTATTTTTCTTCTTCTTATACTCTTCCAATAACATAACATTAACATCTTCTTGAACTTGGACATTCAATCACAACTAGTTTTGTTCCAACAAGATGATGTTTCATTCTATCAATACCACCTCAATTTTGATGTCCACAATAGTTGCATTTAATATAATTTCTATTAAAAAGAATAATAAGCATGCATTGTTTTAAAGTATCATCTGCTTCAAATAAGCATCTCAAATTTTAAATCAATATCAACCAAAAAGAAAAGAGCAAAGCTAAAGTACCTCAACTCTCAAGCAAAAAACCACACTTAAAGTGAAATAATCGGCCAGACTCGGTATCGTACTGAAATTGGCTAATAGCACAAGACCCACTCGGTATCGTACTGAAATTGGCTAATAACCCAAGAATCGCCCAAAACCGCACAAGAACTGCCCAAATTTACACAAGAACCGCACATTTTTTCTTTAAAAATCAAATAAAACCGAGATATTTATAACCTAATCATGAGTCTAGGTTTTGAGTTGTTTATTTTATTACTTTAGTAGAGATTTTAAAATAAAATTGAATAAGATATTGATATAAGATAGCTAGGGTTTTAAAGGGGAGAAAGAAGAATCGTAAAAACTGGATGTTGTTAAAGGTTTAATGGCGCAGCATTTTTTTTAAAAAAAAGTCGAGTCGCAAATCGGATCTTGTCGGGTCCAATCAATCTGACCCAGTTCAGAGTGCAAAATCATTTTGTAAACAGCATCGCATGAATCGCTACTGATACACCGCCCAAAATAATGCGACGTCCGAGTCATATCATTTTGTGCCTGTATCGAACCATATCTCACGAATCATGTCGCAATTCATGGGATACTAAATACATTGCCCCAAACCCTTACTTTTCATTTGACGAAAATTCGAAGTTATTATTGGCCCAAAAATATTTGATTGAGTCTAGTGGCTAGAAGAAGCAAGGGTATTAACACAATAAATTTTTTCGTTTAACCCGTTTTGGGTTATTTCAAATAACTTTTGTTATTGACTTGGACATTAGAAAAAAGTTCTATAAGAGCTATTATTGATGGTTTTAGTGTTTTGTTCACTACAATATCTTGGTCAGCGTTTTCACATCAATTATCTCGTGGCGGAGGCATACCTGTTGAAGGCTCGGGTGTATGGCAAGTCACAATAAAATGCCGTGCGTGCTGTGTGTGTGAATGCACTATAAAGCTAGATCAAGCATATTTCCTAACACCAACTAATTCTTTAGCAAATGGGTCCCACAATTGGTATTAGAGCCACATGCTCTTTTAGTTATTTTTTGTTTAACTAACACGAATCTAACGATCCACAACTTTTAATGGAGAAGTCTTTGCAGAATGATAGTTATATGATGAACCACTCTATTTGATGGCTCTGCTTACTCCGTTTAGAAGAACAAAATGCAAATGTTATAATAACAATAGATTGCGTTATGTGGTCAATCGTAATGGAAGGTTCATTCATTTCTTTCAAGTAGGGTCAAAGGCAAAAAAGTTAATCTAAGAATGGAAAGAACTCATTTGCAAACTCGCTTGCAAGGTATGGATACCAAGTACAGTTGGTAACAATGAACTTATAGGGAAAATTATAGTAGTTCTTGTGCTCTCACCAAAGAGCTGTACAACCTTGTTTGCTCCTGCCCCAACTACAACGGATATGTGAGACATGCTCTAAGTAAACATGTACCTAAGGAGCAATATTGATGCAGGAGTATTTTGGGAAGAATATTTAGGAAAGATATAGTGGAATATTTTTTTTATTTTTTATTTTTAGTTATTTTATTTACTTATGAGTCTTTGGTATTATTTCTAAGTTATTTTTTTTTATTTTAATAGTCGATATTTTTTAGCTATAAAAGTCCAGCTTGTTGACTTTATTATTCAGTTGTATAATGATATTAAAAACACTGGAGAGAATTTTATCTCTCCAGTTTTTACCATCTTGTGATCATTTTTATTCATTCCAATATATAGATTAATGATGAAAACTCACTTGCAGAATAATCGCTATTCTATCTTGAACTAGTTGGTATCAAAGCTTAAAATTTTTTCTTTCCTGATGGTCATGGGCGGGTTTTGGTTAAGGAGGTCCAGCACCGTGATCGTAATGTTCAGGATTTGAAGATCGAGGTTTTTCCGAACAAGTACCCAACCCCTGGCTAATACTCAGTTTTTTTTTCTTCTTGGACAAAATTCTCATCAGATTTAATGACTAAGTCGTGGTGATGTTGAGGAGTCCACACCGTAATCGAAGAGTTCGCTCCAAGGAATTAATGGTTGAGGATTTGCAGAGACAAGTCGAGGATTTAACACAACATTTTGGGGACATGGTGGAAACAACTAAGGCATTGATGGGAGGGACATGACAGATCCAAGTACAAGACTTGATTGACTGGCATCGTTAGTTTGTCCTGGTTTTGTGGATCTTGATGACACTGTTGTGAACTCGAAGACGAGTTCTTTCCAACCGTGAGTGACTGATGCAGGAGCATCCGAGACAATTTATCTTTTTTATTAGTGTTCCTTGGTCATTAGGTTTCTAATTTTTTTTTTCATCAGTTATTAAGTTTCCTTATATTTGGTGATCTAGTTTCAATAGAAGTCTAGGAGATATTCAGTTTCCTTAAGAGTCATGTTTCCTTTCAGTTACCTAGGATTAAAGTCTTATATAAGGAGTTGTAATCTTCACCATTATCAAATATTGATTATTATGACTTTTTGAAAAAAGTTTTTAAAAGAGAAGATATTTTATCTCTCAAGGCTTCATGACTAGTTATTTCTCGTGTTCTCGTAGCAAATTTATCTGATGAAACTTGCCTGCAGAATAATCAATATTCTACCGGCACCAAATATTCAAGAGTTGGAGCTGAAGCACAAGACTAATTCAAGATGATAGTGATAGTTTTGAAAGCATTTTAGAATCCAATGAAGAGTGTGACCTCAAGTACCTTACACACTAAATCAAAAGACTTAGGGTCAAAATATCGATTTGAATTTAGTGATGTTTTCAGCTAAACTGGAGGCAAAATTTGTCATTAAGAGCAACAATTTTAGGAGAAGAATGTTTTTCAATTTTATCAAGAATGAAAAAAACAAATTGAGAGTTCAATGTAAGAACATAAAAACTAAAGATTTTCTATTGTACGTTCATGTCTCCACAATGAAAATAGGTCTTGACATTTTAAGACTTTAACCCTTATCGCTTTAAATGTTCATGAAACTAGTTCGGATTGGTTTGGTTCGGTCGATTAATCGAACTGTGAATAACCCTAGGACTCAAAGATGTATGACCATGAATCTTTACAAAGTTAGCACATATCAGAGAGCATGTCATACTTGGTGTTAATGAGATTGATTATGGCTCCTACAAGCACACCTACACTCACCATGATCGACCATGGCGAAACCGGTGGTCACGTAGCCTCAATAAACAAGCGCCGATCAAGCAATCCGACATCCGCAACCACGTCGGTCTTCAAGAACAAAGGTTTGGTTCGAGGTAGGGGCTAGGGGAGAAACTGGTTATCCAAGAAAGGCTTCCACCCACATCTAGAAGAGGGGGCACAACTGAATAGTTTTGAGTTAGTTTTTTCATTCCTTAAAATATTGTCATATTTATTTGTGTTTAAATCAAATTTCCTAAACCTAAATGAGTTAGACTCGTGATCATGGATCAAAATTTCGTTTTCGATATATGTTTCGGTCAGCTTAATATAAGAAATTTTTCGAAAAGTTTCTGGAAATGTTTCGAAAAAATTATGAAATAAGATACTAAATTAAGAAAAAAAGAAAGTTTTATGACAAATATTGAGTTTCGAAAATACATCTTATTTTCATTTCGATTGATTCAAAAACAGAAATTTTTCGTTGTTTTCGACAGAAAAGATGAAAATTTTGATCCATGCTCGTGATATTAGATATGAACTGACCCGTTAAACTTGAAGCGATTTTTTCTTGCGCATATTTTTGTCATTTGATGTTATATATAGCTATTTTTAGTCATTTTTTTAAAGTAATTCTTGAAAATGATGAAGAATAATAATTTTTACGCGAGGTTTGCTAATTCCTTAAAAAAAAGGTTTAACAAACAAGGGAATCCTTGTATTTCCTTGTATTTATGGAGACCACAAACTTATATTTATTCATTTTTTGTATTTCCTTGTATTTCTTGTTCTCTGATAATGACATGAAAAATAAAATAAATAACCAATTTCTTTCTGAGGTGGAAATATAAGATTACAAACCCAATTTTGTTGGTTTGCCATATTTGCCAATCTACGCATTACATGTATTTATATAGCATAATGTGGGCCCATTCACATGCAAACCAGTTCTCTTAGCTTTGGCTTCATTAGATAAAATATATAATTAATTCTTTTATTTTCTTAGTCAAAACAACCTTGCCATTTAATAGCTTAATTTTGTAAGTATAGTGATTTGTGAGCTGGTTTACAATTAAGTATTAACGCTTAACTGGCTGCCTGCCCAAACTTGTTTATTACGCATGGTATAATTAAAACGTCAAATTTATCAAGAGATCACATCAAGATAGATTGTATTAGTATTATTCATATCTTAACATAAGTACAACAATAAATTGTTATGTTCGGAAAATTCTTACATAGACCTGTTTTGAAAATGTTGAGAAAATTGTATGTTTGGTACCATATAGTAGGATACTTTACAATATTGGTATCACTAGGTACATAAATGCATATTTAGTAACAAAACTTAAATATTGGTTGTTGTTTATACCACCGTCAAATAATTTGACGAAAATGAAAGAAATTGGCTACGTGCACCACATGTTACCGTTATCTTGTTTTTCAGAAGGAAAATAATCACGTTCATCTCACTTTTAAAGGTAAATTCTCACGTTATCTCGTCTTTTCGGAAGAAGAATGATAATGTTTCCCTCACTTTATCAATCTATTTCATGATTTCTACAAATCCATTTTCTTCTAATTATTTGATTGTGGTATGAACACTGCAACCAAAATTGGAATTATAATACTAAATGTGCATTAACGTATCTAATGGTATCGAATACCTTAATTTCCCTAAAAATATTTATGGAAATTGTAATTAGAAATGCACCGCATCATTATTTATGGTGAAGTTATGCTCTCAGAATGAACGATACGATGCACTCTAATTTACAATATTATAGATTTTTTCATGGACCAGATCAAAGTAAGATTTTTTTGTTTAGATTAGAAAACCTTAATTAAGATCAAAATTCAATTAAATTGTTGGAAAGTAGGGAAAAAAGAAGTCGATATTTACAATTAATAGCATTAACGATTTTTTGGTACAAGGAAGATATGCGATGAAGAAGGCACGTGTTCTAGCCTTCTAGATAATGAGTCTTATGACTTCCATTAAAAAATAATTAAAGGAGCCTAAATGGTTATAACCTTTTATAAAGAATAAATAAATAAAATTGAATTAATAAGAAATAACCACTTGAATGTATTGTATGATTAATTAGGAAGCTTACGTGTAAGCACGAAAACAAGATAATGCATTCCAAGAATCAAGCACCTAAAGGCTAAACCCCCGAAGTTTCAGCATAATCTGCCCACACAAACTTTTCCATTTTCTTCAAAAAAATAAAATAAAATAAACATAGTAAAAATTGGGTTAGATAGTTCTATACTTAATAGAATATTTTAGATTTTTTCTTTTTCTTTTGCACCGATCATTCTATATTTGACAAAGTTGATCTTTCAGTTTCAATATCTTAAAATATTTTTTATTTTGTGGTTTCATGAGCTGTTTTCATCATCATGGATTTAAAAAGGTTCACCCTTTTCATCAAAACTATCGAAAAGTTTTGGTATTTAAAACAATGAAAATTAAACGAAAAGAATTTGTAATTTCGATTCTATTTGTTTATTTTGAAATTCTCTTATTTTACCTTATTTAGTAAAAAAAATTACAATTATTCATAGTGTTTCCAAAACGTTTTTGAAAAGTTTTTAATATTTAACCGATCGAAACATACACAAAAAAACATAAATTTGATCCATGGTTTTCATTTGGCAGTTTTGATTTCATAGAGTTAATATCTGAGTTTTGCATTTCCAATCATAAATAAGGCAATGGTATCAAACCAATATACTACTTTTAAAAACTAAGATCAAAAGTACAATTTTAACAACTGCGACTCGAAAATGTTGAAGGGTCAATCATGAGGACTAAGATGTAATTTTACGTTAAATTTAGAGTGAGAGTGGCACCGACCCCCTCAAAATGGCACATTCTTTTCGGTGGAAAGTAAGTCTTAAAATTGTTAGTATTATGTCCGTAGTCGGCGCTTAAAAATAAGTGCAAATTTCATGTGTAGTCTTTATTAAAAAAGAAAAAGGAAATAAAGATAAGAGTTAGGGTTAAGCTATGTTGCATGGATACAAATACAGATACAAATAAGATACGACATGGATATGAATATAAAAGATATAAATTTATATATTTATGCATATTAAAATAAGTAATACATATTGAAATAGATCAAGTTAAATTTCATAAATACTAAATTACATAAGTTTTAGGGAAAAAAATTATTTAGTAATTTAATACTATTAATTATACATATTGTTCTTAATTTTATTATGTTATATAAAATATTTTTCGTTATAGACAAATTATCTTGTATTGCAGTTGTATATGATACAAAGTGTGGTTTGACGTCTACATTGTTCTTATCAAATTGTGGTGACTTAGCGAAATTCAGAATATAAAATGTGTTGAATACGTCTAAATAAGTATCCGATACGTGTGTTCAACTTTTCTTTTTAATTATATTTACCGACACGCCACACGAATTGTCGAATACGTATCCCACGTCGTATCCGAAAAGTGTCCGACACGATATTTTATAATTTTTTGAAGTATCTGTGCATCTTACGCCTTTATAAAATAAATATTTTATTTATATACTATGTTTTAATCTTTTTAATAATAATTTTCCATCCAACTCTATTACTTGAAATATTGGTTCCTACATATGATTGAGTATTCTATCTATAATTAATTCCTCGGGCATGAAAAGAAGAAAATTATATAATATATTTAATTAGATTGCTTAAATAATTGAGTATCAATTACTAATGATCATGAAAACATGAAATGACTAATGTGGGGAACCTTTAGAGTTAATGTTATTGTCAAGGAACACACTAGAGTATAAATTATTAGGTATTAAATTGGATTGGATGCTTTTCTTGTCTTTTGAAAAGGAATTATGACAAGAAGTCGATCTAAGTGAAAGGAATAGATGGATTTGCTGATATTCATAGATTTGAAAAACTTGTGCACTTGTGAAAAAAGATTTCTTCTTTCCACGAGCTTTTTGACAACTAAGTTAATGAATTAAATAAAATCAAGAAAGTTTAAAGTGGTTGTCAAGGCATAATTCTTAAACCACTTCCATTCCCACAACTTTGCTCAATGAAACGAAAACTAGTTGTTGGGTGGGCCTACGCCTCTATATGGAGCATTGTTGATCCAGCTGGCTTTTGTTTCCGAAAATAAATTTAAATATTTTTTAACTGAACTTTTAGAATATTGATTTGAGGATGCAGATGTTGCGTTTTGTAAGTTTTAAAAATTTAATACTATATGATTTTGAGTGAACTTGAACGTTAGGGTTAGGCGAAGAAAAGTCAAATCAATAAATTTTTACAATGACTTTGTTTAGTTTTAGAATCTTGTTAAGTAGTGGAAGATTGACGGGAATTTGGTATGACCTCGATTTTGGATGATCTAGAGTACTAGGGGTAATTCTTATTTAAATCGGGTCTGATCGAACTCAACGAATTTATATAACAACATTTGTTTTCATATTGAATAAGTATTGTGCTTCACTTGTTTTATAATTAGATGAAATCGATGAAACCCGATTATGGTTAGAATTTTCCTTAGAGTAGATATGAATATATTTGGGCCCCACTTTGATGGTTCGAGACATGAGACAACTATGAATTATAAGAAATTAATAGTTCTTTTACATAACAAGGTAAATATATGTGCATATAATATGTGATTCTGCACTATACTAAAAATATTATTAAATAAAGAATCTAGTGCACTATACTACTTGTAAATAATAATTTCCTTACACTAAAAAATTATTAGATTCACTTTAATTGGACCAAGGCTTATAAGACTTAGACATGAAAACTCATTTCAAAAGTTGATTTAAGAGTAGGATTTAGGGTGAGTTGGCTGGAGCATTTATAAATCTCTATTGTAATTTTTCAAATGTTTGGCTCCAATTATAAAAATTATTTTTGATTAATCGTGATTTTCATAATGTTTAACCTCCAATGCCATAATTACTTTTGGAATCTTCAGAAGCTAAAAATCAACCTTTTTAGAAGTTCTAAAGTGTTACTTTTATATATAAAAATTATTATACAAAAGTAATTATTCCATAAGTATCAAAATCTATTTTAGTAAAATTAATTCTTTTGTATTTATTTTTCGAATTTCTAGGTCAAACTCACCCTCATCATTCTTGATATTAAATCAATAAAGAACATTTTCTCAATTAAAAAACCAATATTTATATTGAAAAATAATATGTGATGTAGACAGCCAATTCTTTCACAAAAACACATCAATCAAAGCTAAACTCTTCAATTCTCCCCTCCCAACAACTTTTATTGTGAGGTGGGACTTATAGAAGTCTTGTACAATGTCTTGGTTTTTCTTAGTTTAATTATTTGTATGTACAAATATAGAGTTAAAGCCAAAGGGGCCATTTGATCTTATTTGCCGACAACACCTCTTTGCTGAAAATTCTAAGGTGGTTAGCTTTTTTGTCTGATGTTCTAAACATAATTGTTTCTTTGTTTGGTGGTAAGAGAACTTCCTCAAGGTCAAATAATAATGTCCTTATGTCCACGTCATGATCAATTCCAATCTCTTTTCAATTATTACACATAAGAGTAAAATGCAAAAATATCCCTCATATTATTTTAATTTGACAAAAAAATTTGTGTATTATTTTTATTAGCAAATTTTGTTATATCGATAAAGCCAAAGGTATTTATCCCCTCCTAGATCGTATAGTGATTCATTTATTGTAGTCCGAATATTCTTCATATTTTGTAAGGGCCATGGCTTTTATACCCCTGGATAACATTTATTTCTTTGAAATAAATTGCAAAAACATAATTGTTCAATTCAAAAAATGATCCTCATGTTCTTTTAAAAGTATAGCTAAAATTTAGTTTGATCAACTCTTAATTATCAAATTGGTGTATTTAACTAAAATACTAAACATAACGGTATTTTGGCTAACATAATAATAGCATAGGGTTGTTGCTAATTAAAATAATAAATGAAGTTTTTTTATTGATAAAGCCAAATATATTTTATTGATACAGCCAAATATATTAACATCTTCCCAGACCGCATAGTGATTCACTTATTCTAGTATTCTTTTTTTTATAATCCAGGCGTTCAAGCTTACACTAAACTAATCCTGGACTCTCAGAATTTTTGCCCTAGAACCCTGAAGAATGTAAATCGCAGAATGTGCCTCCACCAAGCATCGGGATCCCACCATACTGCTGTACACTCTGCGCACATAGGGGTCTTCACAGTTCGAGTATTCTTGATTATATTATGTCGGGGATATAGCTTTTATACCCATAGATAATACTATTTCTTTGAAATAAAATGCAAAATATAATTGTTCAATAAAAAAAAATGGCTTCAAAAAATGATCCCCTGTTCTTTTAAAAGTTTAGCAAAAAATCGTTGTGCTCAACTCTTGATTATCAAATTGGTGCATTTAACTAAAATATTAAATATAATGGTCTTTTGGCTAATTTAATATTAGCGTAGGGCGTGTTGCTAATTAAAATAATATATACATATTGTTGCTAATTAAAGAAAATACGAGGAGTAGTTTTGCATTTTACTCTTACACATAACTCCAAAAAGGTATTTTAGTGATAAAATGTCTAGTAACAATTCTTCTTAAGTAACAAAAACAATAATTAGTATTTATTATTATTATTATTATTATTATTAGATATATATATATATATATATATATATATATATTACTAATTATTAATATTAACAACTTAAATAACTTTATGACTCAATATTTTTTAAAATAACTAAAATAAATTGTTGAACTTAGCTGTACATATATATAATCTAAAGTTTAAATAGTCATTTCATGTGTTTTTTTCAAGGGTTTAATATCATTTGAGGTGCGTCGAACATATTTAATACATGTGAACCTCATCTAATGAATTTAAATTTGAGTTCGCTATATAATAGTAATTAGTCACTTCCACTACACTAACCATCAGTTGATGTCAATTCTTGTATATATACGTATCATCACTAGTTATACAACTTTTTGATGTATTTTCTATTTTATTTACTCAATATTTCAAACTAATTAATAATTGTATTGCGTAAGTTTTGGACGCATAAATGGCTTGATAGTTGATGTACTGATAACAATTGATTGTTTCACCAAAAAAGATTAAAATTGTGGGATTACGTACGTACTAGGAAGACAAGCAGATGTCAGCACCATCAAATTTGGAAAAGAAAAAAAAATTAATAATGAGAAAGATTCTGAGAATGAGTGAAGCAAGTTTTTTTTTTTAAGGATATATATAGGTAAATTCTTAAAAATGAATATTATTAATTATAAGATCATGGATAAATTTAGGCAGCTCAATAAACGGTGGAGAAAGCGTAAAAACTACTCTAAAAAGGGTGTGGCAAAGAAATTAAACAAACAACAATTTTTTGAATTTTTTTTCCGAAATATGCTTCATGGCAAAGAAATTGCCAAAAATGTCTATGTTCCAAAATAATTCCCGGAATGTACCTTTTGTTTAAACTCGCAGTTGCTAACTGCAATTCTTTAAAAGAACCGCAGTTGGCAACTGCAGATTCACTTAAAATTTAAAAGTAAAAAAAAAAAATCAAACTTGCAGTTGGCAACTGCGAGTTTTCACTAAGTATAGATTAAGTAATTAGCGGGAAGCTAATTAATCACAGTCAAACTCGCAGTTGCCAACTGTAAATTCGATGTTTATTTTTATTTTAGGTATACTCGCAGTTGTCAACTGCGAGTTTTAAAAGATTTGTTTTAAGCCCTAACATTGTACACCGACTCCATTTTTCTCCCCATTTGCGGAAAAAAAAAAAAAAAGATGTTGAAAATAGAATTAAAAGTAGTAAAGACAAAGAGAAGAATTTATCTGAATCTACTTTATTAATGATGAAATCGATCAACATAAATAGGGGAAAACAAAACAAACTTTGCTGAAAATAAGCAACCACTAACAAAACAAATTACTGATTAGCCCACGACTAACAACTCCTAAACTCATGGGATATCCTAAAGAATAGGAAAACTTAACGAAATAATAAAATCTTAACACCCTCCCGTTAACTGAATGTAATAAATACAATCAGTTTAAACTAGAAGTTGAACAAACACCAAGTAGAGTACGCAGCTTCACGAATGTAGACAACTTGAGAGGCTTGGTTAGAATGCATGCAACCTGATCTTCACTGCGACAATAAATTAATTCAATTACTCCTTCGTTTGTGAGATCACGAAGGAAATGGTATCTCACATCTATGTGTTTGCTCCTACCGTGTAACACTGGATTTTTGGAGAGTTTAATGGCTGAACTATTGTCACAATAAATCTGTATAGGCCCCTGCTTGAAACAATGCAATAACTCCAGTATTCTTTTCAACCAAATAGCTTGACACACGCAAGAGGCTGCAACTATAAACTCTGCCTCGGTTGTAGAAAGAGTAACAATTTGTTGCTTCTTTGATGCTCATGATATAGCCCCTGAACCTATCATAAAAACATGACCAGAAGTACTTCTTCTGCCTTCTAAGTCTCCTGCATAATCACTGTCGCTAAAGCCAAAAAGATCTGATCCTTCTCCTTTTTTATAAAAAATACAAAAATCAAGTGTTCCTTTCAAGTAGCGGAAGATTCTTTTTGCAGCAAGGAGATGAAGCTATGTTGGACATTCCATAAACCTGCTTATATAACTTACCGCATACATAATGTCAGGCCTAGTTGTTGTTAAGTACATCAAACTCCCAACAATTTGCTTGAATAATGTACTGTTAATGTTGGATGAAGATGAAGATGAAGGCACTGAAGAAAGTTTGATAAGGGAGGTTTTGATGCATTCCAAAACTTCGTAAAATTGGCTAAGTATGGAGTGACTTAGCTGATAAACTTATCAAGGAATTTTGACTAAGAAATGAAGACATCAGAAGAGTCAAAGTTTCAAGGTCCAAGACTTCTGATCTGCTGAAGAGAAGTTATCAGACTAGTGAAGATCAGCCGACTCAAATCAGATTTGTTCAAGTTTGAGATCAGCCGAGTTCGTCATCAGACTTATACTTTCGTCAGCCAAGTGAAGAAGATCATGAAGTGTTCCCAACGGTAATAAATGCCCCTTGGTGTAATAAATGCTGAAGTACGAGGATATTTAAGACAAATGATTGAAGAAAAACTTCGCATCAGCCGAGTGCATTTAATGCTGCATTTAATGCTGCCTGCAGAATAGTACTGTTTACAGTACGGACAGACTGCAAAAGAGCCGTTCGCGGATTTTAAGGACCAGTACTCGAGGAATTTGAATCCTGTCTCTCTTCAACGGACATTTTTCAATCCTCAAGTATAAATAGCTGCAAGAGACGAAGAAGAAACAAGCAACACACTTTCTGAGAGAAATTTCCGAAGCAAAATTCTTTAAGTCTCAAGAACAGCTCACTCATCAGCTGAGTCATTTGTTGACGAAAGCAGAGTTGAAGAATCAAGAAAAATACATCTTCTGAGTGATTTTGTAAACAAGAGTGTTGTGCGGAGTTGTGATCCATCTTTGTGAGTGATCAAACTTCAGAGGATAGGTTTTCTGTGTGATCTCCTATTGCGAACTTGTGGTCGTTTCATTTGTTGTTCGACGCAAGCAGAGTATACTGTAAACTTTGTGATTATAGTATAACCCAAGATCTGAGTGACTTGGAAGAGTGGACTAAAGGATATTTAAATCCATATAACCACTATAAAAATTACTTGTGTTTTTACATTGTTTCAAAACTGCATATCTTCTGTTTGCATAAAAACACATTAAGTTAACTGTTTGAAAAGAAGTTAAAAGGAGTTTATAAAACTGGGGAAACATTTTTCAAACTGCTAAGAATACTTGTGAAAAACACTTTGAAAATCCGCTGCAAGTACTCTAAGTATTAAAACTGATTTCTGCAAAATCAGCTAAGTAACTATCAGACGAGTGGTCAACAAGACTGTTCAAAGATTTGTTCGCGAACAGATTTGTAACTTACTAATCTGATCAGCTTAGTCTGTTCAGTTAGAGCAAAGTTTTAAAGTTAAATTTAGAAGAAAATTTTAAAGAGGTTTATTCACCCCCCCCCCCTCTAAACCTCTTCTGACCACTTGGGACCAACAAGTGGTATCAGAGCAGGTGGTTCATTAGAATCAGCTGCCTGATCAACGAGCTTGATCCGAGTGTTTTTCAAAGGTTTTCAAAACTTTTCAAAAGAGCATCTTTTTGAAAAACAAAAACTTTTTGAAAAATGGATTGTATCAGCCATGTTCCCCACATTGCTGGTATGTCTTTTGAGGACTGGAAAATCAGAATGGAGATTTTCCTTGCTGCCTATAATGACAACATGCATACATGTATCATTAAAGGTCCATTCAAATTCACCAAGACCATCATCGTAGATGAAGCTCAAATAGTGGTGGAAAAAGACTTAACAGAAATGACAGCAGAAGAAATAAAGCTGTTCAACCTGGACAAAGTCGGAAGATTCATCATGACCAAAGCCCTGGATAATGATCGGTTTGACAAAGTCAAGCATTGCAAAACTGCAAAGGAGATGTGGGATAAGGTTCGTGACATGAGTGAAGGCAATGATGCTATTAAAGAGCATCAGCTCAGTGTTGCCTTGGAGAAGCTGGACAACTTCAAGATGAAGTCTGGAGAAACCATTGATCAGATGGACATCAGATTCACCAGAACTCTGAACGAAGTTTTGAAGCTGGGAAAGACTTTCACTGACAAAGAGATTTCTGTCAGAGTACTGAAGGCTCTACCTCCCAAGTTCAACATGAAGGTGACAGCAATGGAAGAATCAAGAGATCTGGGCAAGATTTCTCTAACAGAGCTGTTCTCCGCACTCAAGGCTTATGAGTATAAACTGCCAAGGATGGGAATTGAAGAAACCTCAACTTCAGGACCCACAGCTGCACTTGTTGCTGCTGAAAACACCAGAAGACCAGCACAGAAAAGCAAAGAAGTGGACTCATCTGATGAAGCCACTCTACTCAACAAAAAGGAGTACACTGCTGGAGATGTAGCATTATTGATGAACAACTTCAAGAAGTTCTATAAGAGAAAGATGAAAAACAAATACAATCATGCTGCTTCTACTTCTAAACCTAATTTTTCTTCTCAGGATAAAGAAGATTATAAATCAAAACTGATGTGTTACAACTGCAGGAAATTGGGACACTTCATAAGAGACTGCCCATATCCAAAAGCAGAGAAGTACACTGAGGAAGAGAAGAAAATGAGAAAAGAAAGAAAGCATCAGAGAGCCAAGGCAATGATGGCTGAAGCAGAAAAGCCAGCTGCTGTCTACTCATCTGATTCAGACTCAGACTCGTCTGATGAAGAATCGTCTGATGAAGAAAAACCTGCTCTCCTGTGCCTGATGGCAAAGGAATCTGATGACTCTGAGGATGAGGTAACTCCTCAAGAAAATGAACTGTTTAATTCTCTAGAGCAAATGATGTTGAATAATACTACTATTGCTGGAGAGTTTGTTAAGCTTAAGGAAGAGATGAACTTGCTAAAAGAGCAAAATAGTTCACTGAAACTTTTAGCTGAAAAGCCAAAAGAATCAGCTGAATATAAACAGCTTGAGCAAGAGCATGAATCTCTGAAAGCTGAATGTGAGGTTTATAAAGGAAAAATCATGGAACTTGAGAAAATCATTGAGTCTCATGATAAGTCTACTGTTGCATCCATGCATACATCTAGTAAACAGGAGACACCTTTAGAAAAGGAAAAATTAGAGTTGAACCATACTGAAAAATTTGTATCAGCTGACAATAGTAAGGTCATTCTGTATGTTCAAACCTCTAGACCTACCTCAACTGAGAAAGTGGTAAAGGAGAAGAAATCTCCTAAGGCTAAAAAGAGCAAAGAGCCTAGTGTAGGAAATCAGACTAGTAAGACCAAACAGCAGAGTCCTAAGAAGTCTGCTGATAAAGCTAAATTGAATCAATCTGTTGGTAAAACTAAGTCAAAATCAAATGAGCAAGCATCTAGTAAACCAAAGAAGCATAAGAACAAGAAAAATCAAAATGCTTGGTATGGAAATGAGTCATATTATGTGCAACCTGCTGCATATCATCCTATGTATCATGCACCTCAGTTTCCTAATTACTATGCACCTTACCCTGCTCATCCAATGCATGCATATCCTGCATATCATGCACCTTACCCTGCTTATGAACATTATTCATATCATACTGATCATCAACATGACTTATCTGATAACTATGATAAAAATGAAACTGTTCATGCTCCTAAAACTCAGAAACCTAAGAAGCCTAAGACTTCAACATCTTGGGTTGTCAAGGGTGGAACTAATCCTTCAGGACCCTCTCAATAAGGGTACCTAAAACAATTTTATTTTTTGTTTTGTAGGTTAGGATTAGGAGTAGGAGTAAAGTAGAGAAGATTTGGTACTTGGACAGTGGATGTTCAAGGCACATGTGTGGAAACATACATGAGTTGACTGATGCAGTTGCTGTGGATGGTCCAAAAGTCACTTTTGGAGACAGCAAAGAAGGCAAGATTAAAGCTAAAGGAAGATTAATCAAGGGAAACATAGAGATATCTGACGTCTCATATGTTAAAGGCCTAAAGTATAATCTGCTGAGCATAAGTCAATTTTGTGACAAGGGATATTCAGTCATCTTCTCAACAGATAAGTGCTACGTTGAACAGATTGGTACAAAGAAGGTAATTTTATCTGGAAGACGACAAGGAAATATCTACATAGTTGACTGGAATTCTGTTGACAAGAATTCAAGTATTTGTTTGGTGGCATCTGCACCAAGTGAAGTCAGTTGGCTATGGCACAAGAGGATGAATCATTTAAACTTCAAGACCATAAACAGATTAATCAAGAATGATTTGGTTGAAGGGATTCCAAAAGCTGTCATGAGCAAAGACAAGCTCTGTGACGCCTGTCAGAAGGGTAAACAAATCAAGTCATCATTCAAAGAAAAGAAGCACCAATCTTCTGGAAGAATATTGGAGCTGTTGCATATGGACTTATTTGGACCCATTGATCCAGTCAGCAATGGTGGAAAGAAATACTGCCTAGCTGTTGTGGATGATTATTCAAGATATACTTGGGTGATTTTCATGAAGAAGAAAAGTGAAACCAAGGAACATCTCACAAATCTGATGGAACTGATCCAGAATGAGAAGAGTATCAAGATATTGAAGATCAGATCAGATAGAGGGACAGAGTTTACAAACTCTACTGTTGAAGAGTATTGTAATATCAAAGGAATACATCATGAGTATTCTGCTGCTAGAACCCCTCAACAGAATGGTGTTGCTGAAAGGAGAAACAGAACACTGAAAGAAGCTGTCAGAACCATGATAGCTGAAGCTAAGCTGCCACAAAGATTTTGGGCAGAAGCAACAAATACAGCATGTTTTACCCAGAACAGATGTATGATCAACAAAAATCAGAACAAGACTCCATATGAAGTTTGGAACAACAGAAAGCCAAACATTCATTACTTTAAGATTTTTGGTTGTAAATGTTTTGTATTGAATAATGGGAAAAATCACCTTACTGCATTTGCAGAAAAGGCTGATGAAGCTGTCTTTGTAGGATACTCATCTGTTAGTAAGGCTTATAGAGTTTTTAACAAAAGAACATTACTAATAGAAGAATCTATCCATGTAGTATTTGATGAGCCAAGTCAATCTTCTGAAAAGAATCAAAGTGTAAATCAAGATCTGTCTGCTGATTTACAGAAGTTAGACGTTGGAAGAAATGAAGAATATGTTCCCATCATACTACCTAATCTAAGTTCAGCTGCTAACTCAAGTGCTGTTCATAATCACAGTGCTGATTGTCTAACAGACGAGTTGCTAACAGCTGACAGACCAGAGACTGTTCAACAGACGACACGTGTTCAACAGACTACTACTGGAACTCCAACAGTAGTGTTGCAAGATCATAACAGAGGACAACATCCTGATTTGCAACCTGATCTCAGATGGCTCAAGAATCACCCACCTGAACTAGTTATTGGTGATCCTTTAGATAGAGTGAAAACAAGAAGAGCTGCTGCACAAGATGCTATGTTTGTCACATTTCTATCTCAAATAGAGCCTAAACAAATTGAAGAAGCTCTAAATGACTCCTTCTGGATAGAAGCTATGCAAGAAGAGTTGAATCAATTTGAAAGGAATGAAGTCTGGTACTTAGTTCCTAGACCAAGTCATCAAAGAGTAATTGGCACTAAGTGGGTTTTCAGAAATAAGATGAATGAAGATGGTGTTGTCACCAGAAACAAAGCAAGACTAGTGGCCAAGGGTTATTGTCAAGAAGAAGGAATTGACTTTGATGAAACTTTTGCACCAGTAGCAAGACTTGAAGCAATCAGACTGTTTCTTGCCTATGCTGCTCACAAGAACTTCACTGTCTATCAGATGGATGTGAAGTCTGCTTTTCTCAATGGAGAATTGCAAGAAGAAGTATATGTTGAACAACCTCCAGGATTTGAAGTCTATCAAGAAGAGGACAAAGTATATCGTCTGAAGAAAGCCCTTTATGGACTAAAACAAGCTCCAAGAGCATGGTATGATACCCTATCTGATTTTCTTTTAATTAAAGGATTTCGTAAAGGTAAGGTAGATAAAACCTTGTTCACTATTGAATGGGAAAATCATATATTACTTGTGCAAATATATGTGGACGATATTATTTTTGGTTCAACTAACCAACAGATGTGTGATAAGTTCTCCAAGCTGATGCAGAATAAGTTTGAAATGAGCATGATGGGTGAACTTAATTATTTTCTTGGATTGCAAGTTAGACAGTTGCCTGATGGAATATTCATCAGCCAAGCAAAATACACAAGAGATCTGTTTAAAAAGTTTGGTATGGAAACTAGCTCTACTGCTACAATTCCTATGTCTACAAGTCTTCGTTTGGATAAAGATGAAGATGGCAAATCAGTGGACATAACCAAATATAGAGGCATTATTGGTTCATTGTTGTATCTAACAGCAAGCAGACCTGACATAATGTACTCAGTTGGAGTCTGTGCAAGATTCCAATCAAACCCCAAAGAATCTCATCTCTTAGCTGCCAAGAGAATATTGAAGTATGTTAAAGGCACTCAAGAATTGGGATTGTGGTATCCTATAGAATCTGGATTTGAACTCATTGGTTATTCAGATTCAGACCTTGCTGGCTGCAAGATTGACAGAAAGAGCACAACAGGTGCCTGTCAGTTCTTAGGCAGTCGTCTGATCTCATGGATGAGTAAGAAGCAAACCTCAGTTTCTATATCTACTGCTGAAGCTGAATATATAGCTGCTGGAGCTTGCTGTGCACAGATACTTTGGTTGAAGCATCAACTAGAAGACTACAATATCAAGATCAGTGGAATTCCAATCTACTGTGACAATACAAGTGCAATCTCTCTTACTCAGAACACTACAAGTCATTCAAGGACTAAGCATATTGAGATCAAGCATCATTTCATTAGAGATCATGTGGAAAAAGGCAATGTAATGATTGAGTATGTTCATACTGATAATCAGATTGCTGATATCTTCACCAAACCTCTAAGTGAAGCAAGGTTCTCAACTCTAAGAGCTGAGTTAGGACTACTTAATTTGGAAGCATAAGCTGAGGGGGAACTCATCAGAAGACTGGAGTTCAACAGCTTAGTGTTTCATTATTATCTTCAAGGATTAACTTTCAACAGACTAGTTAACTTATGAATTCTTAAACTCAGGGGGAACGTGTAAGACTAGCGGTACTTCTGAATTAAAGATGAAATTTGTTAATGACAGTTAGTTGAAGTTATGTTTTCATCAGAAGACTCAACTATCGAAGATTGAAGTTAATTTATCTAGCTGGATTGACAAACAGCTGAGGAAGGTTATCAGCTATTGGCATTCTCTGATAACAGCATTGTCATCAGGACACTAGTCCATCAGATAAGTGTTTTTATACTCATCTGATTACTTAAGTAAAAGCGAACTATTTAAAAACGTTTTATCCAAAACACGCTTTTACAAGTAAACTGTCGGGCGGTACATATTCCCGCTCTTCGTTAAAATATCTTTTGAATTTGAAAGGTCGTAACTGACGCCGCACGATCAGCACTGACAGAAAAACGGATCTAACGGTTGGCAGATTTCACGAAAACCGAAAAACCCCAACTCTATAAATCCTCATCTGATCAGTCGAGTAGCTCTTTACGCACTCTAAGCATTCAAAAGTACTTGTGAAAATTCTTGAGCAATTTTCTGCAAAAATCCTTCGTTTTTCTTCTAATTCCTACAGATCTGAAATGGCTGCTGAAGGCATGTACCTTGTGTATGATTCCTACTATCAATCTGGTACGGATCTGATGAAAGAACTGCTTGAAAAGTTCAAATCTGCTTCTCTGGTAAACTTCATGGAATATCAGGAGGGAGTTATCTGGACTGACCAAGTGATGGAGTACTACAGCAATGCAAAAGCTGACTACAACAAACTGGAGATTAAAGCTACAGTGGAAGGTAAAGCTATCACTATTACTCCTACTGTTCTTCACGAGACGTTTGGACTTCCTAACAGAGGACGACATGACGTCACTGTTCTGACGGAGAACAAGCAACAACAGTTCTGGGCGATCTGCGCCAAAGAGGGAGAAGTTATGTCTGGAAATATAAGGAAGAAGCAATTGAAGGATGAATATCAGCGTATGGCTGATATGGTGTGCAAACTGATCGAAAACTGCACTTTTTCACTGGATGCTGTTACCATGAAGAGGTTCAGCATCATGGCTGCCATATACTATGGATTGGAGGTCAACTGGTCCATTATAGTTTGGTATATATTAGCTGACTTTCTTGATGATAAGAAAGGAAAAGGCCCTGCAACCAACCACCAGATCACACTCAGTTATCTTCTGTCAAAACTGGGCTGTGATATGAAGAATGGAAAGGAGATTCACAAATCTAAGGCATTGTCCAAATACTTGCCTGTTCAAAAGAGGAAGGCTGGTGAGCCTGCAGAAGCTAATGTTGAGGAACCAAAGGAGGTTCCTGCCAAAAGACAACGGAAGTTAGTCAAAACAGCAAGTCTGGCTGTTGAGACTAAGAGGAAGAGGGCTGCTGATGAGCCCAGGAAGAAAGAATTAAAGCAGATGGAGAGAGTGACTTCTGCTGAAGCCACTAAAATTGTTGAGAACATAATGGCTGATGTAAGGACTGGATCCCCTGCATCACCATCAAGAACTCCATCAGCAGAGAGGCCTGCTGAGAATGTCTCTAAGAGAACAAGAAGTCAGCAGAAGGATACTGCTACTTCAAGAGTTGTTCAAGGTCTGACAAAGAGGTCAGCTAGAAAGAAGATGACATTTTTGGAGAAGGATACTGAGTTGGTGGACTTAGTAAGATCAAGTCCTGAGTCTGCTGAAAGACCAGTTGAAGCTGCTGAAGCTTCTACTGTTGACAAAGCTGATGAGCAACAGACTACTCAGAAAGCACCAACAGCTGAGGTTACTCAACCTCAAGAAGATCCAGATGTTCAAATCATCCATCCTATAGCTGCTGCTCCCATATCATCCGCTGGACCAGCCCCTGCTGATAAAGGGAAAAGAAAAATTGTGCTAAGGAGAAAGAAAATCTCCAAAGCTGATAAGAAGGCAAGAGAAGAGGCTGAACAGAGGAAGCAGGATGAGCTTGAGGAGAAGAAAGCTCTTGAATTAAGCAAAGCTCAACAAGCAAAGGATGAAGCCAGAAGAAGAATGTCTGCAGCAGAGAGAAAAGCTGCTGAAGATGCTGAATTGGCCATGGTAATTGAACAAAGCAAGGTTGATGCCTATGGACCTGTCCATGGAGGTGGCATCAAGATTGGTGAAGGGCAGACTGAAGAAGACAAAAAGAAGATACTACTGCCTGCTCCCAAAACCAAGTCCAAAGATAAGTTTGAAGTCAGGAAAGCTTTTGAGATAGTATATGCTGATAAGGAGCTTTTCAAGAAGTTTGAGAAGTCTCTAGCATACTATGATCAGAAGTTGATGCTGAAGACTATGTTCACTCAGGAGAAACCAAGATATATCAAGTGGAGAGATATCAGGCTGAATAGCTCAATAACTGAACTTCAAAACATGAAGGAGTTAGCTGATGAAGAACACTGGGTTCTGACTTGGCTGAAGACAAACTCCATCCAAAAGGCCCTTGATCCCAGTTATGTAAGAGAAGTCATGCATAACTATGCAAAAAGCTTTGCATTGGAGGAGGCCAAGAAGATTAAAAACACCTTGCCTGAAAAGAAAAAGAAATCTGAAGATGCTGAAGAGAGAGCAATTAAGTTTGCTGTTATGACTGCTCTGAAGAGATGGGTTAAAAAGTCAAAGTATCAGCAAGGATGTTCAAGTGACTTGCCACTGCTGCCAAGTATTCAACAAATCATTTTTGGCAAGGAAGTACAACCGTACCATGAAGTCCCTAAGGGTAACAATGCTCCTGTCAACCCTTGGATCATTGTAAGGCAGATTAGACAGACTACTTGCTTTAATGAAGATGGAACCATTACTAATCTGTTCTACGATGATGTCACTGATGAGCACAAGTCTGCTGACAAGCACAAGTCTGCTGACAAGCCTTTGGCTATTGAAGGGCCATCTAAGACTTCTGAAGATCATCAGATGACGGATTTGCAAGATGTCCCTGTTCATCAGGAGACTAAAGAGGAAGAAGCTGATGCCTCTACTTCATCAGGTGATGAACACTCATCACTGATGGAAGCCTTCCAGTTACTTATTGAAAATCAAATAAAAGAGATGGAAGAGAGGAATAGTCTGCAGTTACAGAAGATGAAGACAGAATTGATTGAATCTCACACTCATCAAGTGGAAAGAACGCATCTTCTAACCAGCAGTTCCATCAAGTTAGCTATTGATCAGATTCCTATTCCTCAAGATCATTCACTAGAGTTAGTGAATAGCTTAAGAGAGCTGAACCGTAACGTTGAAGATGTGAAGGGTGATGTAAATCATCTTCACACTGCCTTGAAATCAGCTGAGCACAAGATTGCTGATTTAACTGCAACTTTCATTAAAGTCAGTCATGAAGAGAAGGAAATAAATCTGGGGATGCTGCAAGAAGTAGCAAAGGCTGCACAGGAAGTTCAAAATGAAATTGCAACTATCAACCTCAACATTGACTACTTCAATGATAAGACTGATGTCATCAGCACTGACCTTCATCATCTGACAGCTAGTCATGACGTTGTTAATCAGAATCTTAAGGCTTTGTGTGCTGAAGTAAAGATTCCAACAGTTGCCCTCAACCCTGCTGTTGAACCTTCTACTGTCATCAGAGTTGATGATGACAAAAAGGGGGAAGATAAAAGGGAAGAACCAGCGAAGGAGTTTGCTGCTGAAGAATCAGCTATGGAACCTGCTGCTGAAGAACCAGCTAAAGAGACCATTACTGATGAACCAGCAAAGGAGTCTGCTGCTGAAGAAACAACCTTGGAAGAAACTGATGCAACTATTAAAGCCAAGGAAACTGAAGACACTACTGACAAGGCTGAAGTGCTTGGAAAGGTGGAAGAAGAAGATAAGATTGAAAAAGAAGACACCAAGTACAAGAATACAGATTCTGCCAGAAAAGCTATGGAAGCTCTGAAAGCTCTTCAAGAACAAGAACTTAAAGAGAAGATGGAAGCTGCCAAAGCAACCCTGGAAGAAGAAGTTGATGAAGAAGATGATGATGAAGAATCATCATATGAATATGAAGAAGTGCTCGAATCTGATGAAGAAGCTGATAGTTAGAAATTGAAAAATCAATTGTAATCAGTTTACTTTTTCAGAAATCTCATCTGATGAATTTGTACATGTAATTCACTTTCTATATCAATAAAATGTTCAAGTTCAATCCAATAAACTTTTTCTATCTCAGAAAATTTTGAGGATTACAATCTTTAGTTTAGGTATTCAACAGGTACTAAGCTGAAGTTTTGTCATCATCAAAAAGGGGGAAATTGTTGGATGAAGATGAAGATGAAGGCACTGAAGAAAGTTTGATAAGGGAGGTTTTGATGCATTCCAAAACTTCGTAAAATTGGCTAAGTATGGAGTGACTTAGCTGATAAACTTATCAAGGAATTTTGACTAAGAAATGAAGACATCAGAAGAGTCAAAGTTTCAAGGTCCAAGACTTCTGATCTGCTGAAGAGAAGTTATCAGACTAGTGAAGATCAGCCGACTCAAATCAGATTTGTTCAAGTTTGAGATCAGCCGAGTTCGTCATCAGACTTATACTTTCGTCAGCCAAGTGAAGAAGATCATGAAGTGTTCCCAACGGTAATAAATGCCCCTTGGTGTAATAAATGCTGAAGTACGAGGATATTTAAGACAAATGATTGAAGAAAAACTTCGCATCAGCCGAGTGCATTTAATGCTGCATTTAATGCTGCCTGCAGAATAGTACTGTTTACAGTACGGACAGACTGCAAAAGAGCCGTTCGCGGATTTTAAGGACCAGTACTCGAGGAATTTGAATCCTGTCTCTCTTCAACGGACATTTTTCAATCCTCAAGTATAAATAGCTGCAAGAGACGAAGAAGAAACAAGCAACACACTTTCTGAGAGAAATTTCCGAAGCAAAATTCTTTAAGTCTCAAGAACAGCTCACTCATCAGCTGAGTCATTTGTTGACGAAAGCAGAGTTGAAGAATCAAGAAAAATACATCTTCTGAGTGATTTTGTAAACAAGAGTGTTGTGCGGAGTTGTGATCCATCTTTGTGAGTGATCAAACTTCAGAGGATAGGTTTTCTGTGTGATCTCCTATTGCGAACTTGTGGTCGTTTCATTTGTTGTTCGACGCAAGCAGAGTATACTGTAAACTTTGTGATTATAGTATAACCCAAGATCTGAGTGACTTGGAAGAGTGGACTAAAGGATATTTAAATCCATATAACCACTATAAAAATTACTTGTGTTTTTACATTGTTTCAAAACTGCATATCTTCTGTTTGCATAAAAACACATTAAGTTAACTGTTTGAAAAGAAGTTAAAAGGAGTTTATAAAACTGGGGAAACATTTTTCAAACTGCTAAGAATACTTGTGAAAAACACTTTGAAAATCCGCTGCAAGTACTCTAAGTATTAAAACTGATTTCTGCAAAATCAGCTAAGTAACTATCAGACGAGTGGTCAACAAGACTGTTCAAAGATTTGTTCGCGAACAGATTTGTAACTTACTAATCTGATCAGCTTAGTCTGTTCAGTTAGAGCAAAGTTTTAAAGTTAAATTTAGAAGAAAATTTTAAAGAGGTTTATTCACCCCCCCCCCCTCTAAACCTCTTCTGACCACTTGGGACCAACAGTTAATCTTCTTTCATTCGGAGTCCTTCGTGAGCTTCAAACCTGGTTCAATTGGAGTTCCAACAAAGTTGCAATCCAACATCTTGAACCTATCCAAAATATCCAAAGCATACTTCTTTTGAGTGATGAAAATACCAGATGTTGATTGCACTACTTCGACACCAAGAAAGTAGTGCATCATTCCTAGATCGGACATCTCAAATTCAGCCATCATAGACCTTTTAAAATCTTCGGACATTGTTGGATCATTTCCTGTGTAGATCAGATCATCTACATAAAAGCAAACAATCAGAATTTTATTTGCATCTCCAAGTTTAATGAAGAGAGTGTGCTCATATGGACATTTTTGGAATCCTGCCTTTGCAAAATAAGCGTCTATACGGCTGTTCCAAGCTCTGGGTGCTTGTTTCAGCCCGTATAAAGCCTTCTTCAAACTGTACACTTTCTTTTCACTTCCTTGTTGCACATAACCAGGGGGTTGATCAATAAAAACTTGCTCATTTAGGTTTCCGTGGAGAAACGCTGATTTCACGTCTACTTGCCAAATGGACCAGGAATTTTGTGCTGCTAAAGCCACCACCATTCGAATAGTATCATGCCTAGCAACTGGGGCAAAAACTTCCTTGTAATCAATGCCATATTCCTGCTTGTATCCCTTTGCAACGAGCCGAGTTTTATACTTGTCAACTTTCCCATCCTTGTCCAACTTAGTTTTATATACCCATTTAACACCAATGAAATTTTGTCCTTTCGGAAGTTCTGACAACTCCCAAGTGTCGTTTTTCTCAATGGACCTGATCTCCTCATCCATGGCATTTTGTCATTTTGGTTCTTTAACAGCTTCTTCAAATGTTATTGGATCACAATTTGATAATAAAGCGTAATGTGCAAGTGTATCATCATTTTGATCACCACTAACCTCATAATCATCCATCCATGCTGGTCTCTTTCTAATCCGTTGAGATCGAGAGCTTTCATCTATTGCTTGAGTTTCGCTGCCATTAAGTGGTTGTTGTTGCGGCTCGTCTAATTCCACCAATGCAAGAACATCAAAGAGAGTTGTTTGCCCATTTATTTCTGCTTCTTTTTCTTCAAAATTCACAAGTATTTGCTGCTGTCCTGCATCTTTTTCAGTCCAATTCCATGTAGTTTCTTCATCAAAAACAACGTCTCGGCTGATAACAATTTTACATGTTATAGGATTGAACAGTTTGTAGGCTTTTGACTGTTCACTAATTCCAAGAAAGACACACTTTTCACCTTTGTCATCTAGCTTCTTCCTTTTCACATTTGGAATATGTGCATATGCAATGCACCCAAAAATTTGAAAGTGGTCAACGGCTGGTCTTTATCCACTCCAAGCTTCTCCAGGGGTAAAAATTTTGAACAGCAAGTGTAGGACTTCTATTCAGTATATGAACACTTCAGTTAACTGCTTCTGGCCAAAAACTTTTAGGAACATCACTCCTTAACAAAAGACTTCGCACCATATTTAGAATTGTGAGATTCTTCCTCTCAGAAACACCGTTTTGCTGAGGTGAGTAAGTTGTTGTGAGCTGCCTTTTAATTCCATGTGTCTCAAAAAAACCTGCAAATTCACGTGAGGTGTATTCTCCACCACGATCGGTGCGAAGGACTTTTATTGGGTTGCCAACCACTTTCTCGACAAGTGCTTTATAGCTATTAAAAGCTACAATAGCTTCAGATTTTTTTCGCAAAAAATTATCTTACGACTGTAATCATCAATGAAAGTAAGTATATATCTTTTAACTCCATTAGATTGTGGTGTTATTGGCCCGCAAATATCTGAATGAACAAATTCTAATGCTTCCTTAGCTCTCCATGATTTTCCATGTGGAAAAGGGTTGCGATGTTGTTTGCTAACAACACATTCTTCACAAACTTGAGAAGGAAGTGTAATTGAAGGAAGACCGTCACCATATTCTTCTGAGAAAGAGTCCTTAGTCCATTGAAATTCAAATGGCCATAACAAAAATGCCAAAGCCATGTTGGATAGTTCATTTTGGCCATAAAGCAAGTCTTGATGGTCTGGATTCGAAGTGGAAACAGTCTGTTTGATGTCATCTTAACATGAGCAATTAAGCCCCTTTTAGGATTATAGATTTCACAAGCCCCATCTTTGATTGTAACCACATAACCTTTTTTTTGAAGTTGTCCCACACTTAACAAATTGCTTTTCAAATCAGGAATATAAAAAACATTCGATATAGTTTCAATATTGTCTTCTTTAGTCTTGATTTGAACATCACCCTTGCCCATAATATTTACTTTAGAATGATCACCAAAATTCACACTAGTATGAAAATCTTCATTTAAATGAGAAAAAAATCTTCATTTAAATGAGAAAAAAATGACTTACTTCCACACATGATTACTACATCCCGTGTCCAGATACCAAATGTCTGGTTCAAGCTTGTCCTCCTTGACGTGGAAAGCCATTAAAAGTGTTTCTTGCTCCTTTTTCTCTGCAAAGTTGGACTGCTCCTCTTTGTTAGCCCTACATTCGGACTTGTAATGACCAAATTTGTGACAACGGTAACACTCAATATTTGACTTGTTAAATTTTGATTCGGTGTGGTGATCATTTCCTCTACCTCTTCCGCGTCCTCGTCCACGGCCTCGACCGCGACTACTAGATCCTCCTCTCCCTGTAGATATTTCACCATGAGTTGAAGCTTTCAAAGCTTGCTTCTCAATTGGACTTGTTGTCATTCTCTGCTCATGTACCAACAATGAACTTTGCAATTCATCAATTGATAGCTCATCAAGATCTTTTGACTTCTCAATAGAACATACCACATAAGAAAATTTTGAAGCCATCGATCTAAGAATTTTCTCCACCACAGCGACATCTTCAATTTTCTCACTGTGAATACACATCTTGTTTACTATTGTCAGTGTTCTTGAGAAATACTCATCTACTGACTCTTCTAGTTTCATGTGAAGCATTTCAAAATCTTTTCGAAGGGCCTGAAGTTGCTGTCTTTTTACCCTTGTTGTGCCTTGATACTTTTTCTTTATGGAATCCCAGATCTGCTTGCAAGTATCTTTTTGGAGAATAGTCTCCAAAATGGCACGATCAATTGCTTGAAACAAATAATTCTTTGCCTTGAGATCCTTCAACCTTTGTTCTTCTAGTTTCTTCTGTTGAGTTTCTGTCAACGTCACTCCAGAGGCTGGTTCAGTCACTCATGTTTTCACAACACTCCAATACTCTTTAGATCGCAGAAAATTCTCCATCAACATGCTCCAATGATCATAATGACCATCAAAGCGAGGGATTGCTGGTTGCACATAACTATTATCAGATGCCTGCTGCTGCTGTAAAAACAAATACTGCTGTTTTTTTTTTGGCTAACCTGGCTCTGATACCAGATGTTAAAAATAGAATTAAAAGTAGTAAAGACAAAGAGAAGAATTTATTTGAATCTACTTTATTAATGATGAAATCGATCAACATAAATAGGGGAAAACAAAACAAACTTTGCTGGAAATAAGCAACCACTAACAAAACAAATTACTGTCTAGCCCACTAACAACTCTTAAACTCATGGGATATCCTAAAGAATAGGAAAACTTAACAAAATAATAAAATCTTAACAACGAGGCAGTGATTTACATGCTCTTCGAAGCTCCAATGATTTACATGCCAATCTATCTCTGTCTCTCTCTCGATCATGTTTTTCAACACTAGAAATCACATATATGTATCAAGAAAACTTTCACTAGCAGTAATAATAGAAAAAGTAGTATGTTTCATTGACATTTGCAAAATTCGAATACAAATCTCACCAAATCTAAAATGTCCATAAGGGATCGAAATTCATCCCAAGAATATGCATGAGGCTTATAACAAGTGTAACCTAGTTGAGGCAATCCTGGACTTGGTGTCTGCGATAAAGCCTTAGTTGTTGTATTGTTGATATTAATATATTTTTCTTTTTCAACTTTCTTTTTCTATTTACTTAAACCAATTATGGGAATATGATTGAATCATTTATTAATAATTCAATTAAGCAGGAATCAAATTCACTCATTTATTAGCAAGCATAAGGATCATGGACTTGATTGTAGCATAAAAACCTTCAACAATGGTCAGCTTAATTACAACACTTACTTGTCATAGTGCTTGGATTTCTCTTAAAATGATAAAATGTTATTGTACTCTAGATGAGACTCTTGCCACTATTTACGCGAATCAAATGCTTAAAACCTCCCTGAATAACCTATCATTAGGTTGACTTGAGTCTACAATTGCTTTTCAATTAGATTTTGAAGTATCATTTTCTCGAAGGAGTATGATAGTAGTTTAACCGGAAGTGGAGCTATTTGAAGATAGAATAACCTTTCACTGGTTTCATTCAATGGTTATTACATTATATTTTCATATTGAAGACTTAGACACTGGTTCAATACAAGTTTTTGAACGAGCTTTTGAATACAAGTTTCTCACTAATTTCATTATATGTGTCTTTTTTTAAATATAGATGAACCCGCAACATTTTATTCATTCGGGTCCTATTGATCCTTCTGTACTCATTCTTCAAAATGAGCACGGGTCTACGCAAATCTGGCATGATATTGAGCTTCCAACTTTAACGTGTCGTCGAGCAAACGCATGCCTTACATGGATGGAGAATGTAGATGATAGAGCGTTGCCCTATTTGATAAGGATTGGATTTTATGGGGTGTATCGGATCGGAAAAATTAAAATTGATTGGCCATTGATTACTACATTGGTCGAGCGCTGTCATGTGGAGACGCATACATTTCACTTGCTCATTGGCGAGGCTACTATTAATCTACAGGACGTAGAGGTATTACTCGATCTCCCGATCGATGGATAGGTTGTGACTAGTAGCGATCCACCTCGTACAATAGAAGAATGGCAAAAACTTCGTGGCGAGTTGTTCGGTGTCATACTAGCCTCAAATGAGTTTAATGGATAATTTTTGAAGTTGACATGGTTAACGGATATATTCACAGAGCTACCCGCTGATGCTAATCTTGTAAGTGTTGAGTATCATGCTCAAGCTCGTATACTCGCAATGATTGGCGATATTGTCTCACCAAACAAATCGGGGAATATGATAAGTTGCAAGTATATTCCCCTTCTACAAGATATTAACATGATTAGGTCCTATAGTTGGGATGGTACAGTATTGACGGTGTTGTACCATGAGTTATGTGAGGCTACAAAATCTTATACGAAACAGATTAGTGGGTGTTTGACCTTATTGCAGGTACAACATTTTATTTTTAAGTAACTTGTTAATCATAATTAATGACATGCATATATACTTATTTTGATAGATTTTATTTTTATCAGATATGGGCATGGAAGAGGATCCATTGCATGTGGCCACAACTTTTGAATATGTCTGTTATAAATCATCCTGACCTCTTGGGTACAAGTAAGTAACTAATTATTTATTTAAAATCAAACACTTGGTAAATATTCACTAATTTAATGATTTTGAACAATAATCAAGTGGTGTGCAATAAAAATGCTACAAAATGTTTCCACTCATGTCGTAAGAGTTTATCGAGATCAATTGGACTTGCTCACTGAGGATCAATTTGTGTGGCAGCCATACCAGCTAGAGTGGTTGCTTGATTATTGTTCCCGAGGAATAAGTATATGGACGAGCAAAGTACCTCTCATATGCTTTGAAAGGGTAGAGTGGCACTTTCCAGATCGGGTTAGTAGACAATTTGGGATGTTGCAGGTTATCCCTGAACCATGTGACACCACTCGAATCACACAAGATAGACGGTCGGGGACGTTGCAAAGTTAATTGGGTTGTCATGCACCAAAACTATATTAACTTATGGAATGCTCGTCGTGACTAAGTTGTTAATGGAGAATTTGGTGAAGAGCATGTCGATATAACCATGGTTATATGATTTGGTATCGAAGAATCACGAGGTTGTTGACTGGAAATCATTCTGGGAGATAACAGGATGAGAATGATGACATGGGTTACAGGGGTGTCGGTGATGTTTTTTAGGGTTTGGTATGACAACTAACGCTCTAATACATATATTTCCAATTTTTTGTCTATAATGTATACTTATTTTAATTGTATACAGGTTCAAAATTTACAACGGATTGACCAAATAATTATTGACGTCCAGAACGATTTTGAAAGTCTCAAGTGGGTTGCAAATGCTTTAACCCAAGTTGGAGAGCATGAACGACTAGTTGTTGCGCATGTACCACCATATCCTGTATATGATGCCCCTCCATAAAGGTCGCTGCCACGTCGTCACCGTCGACGTCTTGTATCTCTTCCAGCTTTCTCTAGCTCCTCTACCTTCTGCTTAACGGGAGTTCATTCCATCGGTGTGGTTTACACACGCCGAGTGTTCTACACCCAACTTCGCTGCATCTCAGCATGAATCTCAATGTCAGTGTGTTACTCAGGCTGACACGCAAACATATATTTGTACAACATACCATTATACACAAGGTGATAATGTGCAGGTTTGTACTCAAGGTGAAAATTTGGTGTCGATTGAGCATTAAACCTCCGTAAAATATTTCAGGGAAAGGTTCTCACAAAGGGACAAGAGAGCGCCAAACCGCTATACACCGAACTAACACTTAATATGTTTAATTGAACTAACACATATAATTTTATTATGATGTATGAGACGCGTTTTATTTTTTAGACTTGAGTATTGGTGGATATTTTTGATTGTGTAGTGTTAATCTGTTCGGATTGGTTTGCTTTGGTCATTGTGTAGTAGGCAATATTATTTTTTGTAATGAAATTATATGTGAGGAAAATATCAGTTTTATGTGATATTTGAAAATTGAAATTGAATATGTGATTATGGTTATGTAATGTTGATATTTGGAAATTATAATTGAATATTTGATTATGGTTGACAGGATTATATGTAATTGAAATTGTGATCATTTAAATATGTGAAGAATGGATCTCTAACTCTCTGCCGTCTAAATCTCGATTTACTATAATTGTACCTATTATTTTTTTAAATATTTATAATAATTCAAAATTGTAATCTCCATATCTAATGTGGGAATTTCCAGTAGCTTCAGGCCATGACTCGAATCCATTTGAGCCATGACTTCATTTTCGAGAAAAAAATATCTCTACAAGATAACCACATCCACAATGTTAATCATTACTCCATGTACAAATTAAACATAAACAACTTTAATACATAAACATATTAAAATAATATCTCAGTCATAAATGCATTTCTCAGTAATATCTATGAAACTATGTCCTATTATTTGTGCATGTGCGATGCGTAGGTTCTTCCTTCCCATAAGTAGAACAATGAATCACCCGTTTGTCGGCTTGAAAATCCATTTCATTGCGAATGCGCCTTGATTTTGGTCGATCTTTTTTTCGTTCAAGGTTGGGGTTTGGTTTGAACACCGGACCATTATACACATTCCAATAACCCTCATCCTCCAATGGTTCAAATCTACCACTCCGTGTCCTCAAGTAGTTCTCAACGGTATAATATGATAATTCAAAAGTCAAAGGATCAACATTTTGATGATTGCAACAAGCAAGGACATAGGAACAATGAACATGATACGCAAACCACTTCCCACATGTTTATGTCCTTCTGCCAGAGCGCAAAATTTGAGTGTTACCTCCCTTGGTCATGCAACGACCGGTAATTACAGAATAAACCCCAGCGTCCCCACATCCAGAATTATTGAAAATGGTAACATGCATACTTCCAACCTTCTCGATGTTGTGAAGGAGTATCTGATAAACCTTAGGGCTAAATCTATTTTGGGGTTGGGTGTTTGCTAGACCAATGTTTTCCAGAGCAAGTTCAGCAATACTAAGTCTTGACTGAAAGTAGAAAACACAACGATAGAATGTAGTCTCAATAATTGATGTAATGGGCATACCTCGAGCTCCTTTCATCACACCATTGAATACTTCTGAAATGTTAGTTGTCAGTATGCGTCATTATGCCATACGTATAACCACCACCGTGTGCATGAGTCCACTTATTTTTACTGAGCTTACGCAACCACGTCATAGCATCTTTACTTAATAGCTCAATTTGTTCCAACACACCTTCAAACATGCGACCTTGGTGTGAGCAACCTACCTTCCAAACTAACCTTTTTAAATGACCACATGTATGGACTTTGCAAAAATTAGCACGCACATGCCTCAAACAATACCGATGAGTGATGTTTGTCCACCCACTTTCTCGTATTGTGCTCAATATACCTTGGTGGCAATCAAAAATCAAACATATCTCATGACTCTTCACAACATGTTTTTGCACAAGGTTCAAGAACCAATTACATGTCTTAAATGACTCATTCTTAACAATAGCAAAGGCAAGAGACAATATACTATCACTTGCATCACATCACAAGGCAATTAGTAAAACTTCCGTGTACCTTCTATGAAGAAAAGTACCATCAGTGCTAACCAATGTTGTTAAAACCGGACCGGACCGGCCGGTCCGACCGGTTCGACCGCGAATCGGAGACCTGTCCGGTCCGGTCAACCCTACAAAACCAATTAAATAAAAAACCACTTGAAATTGGGTTGAACCGGTCCAAAACCGGCGAACCGGTTTGGACCGCGGTTCACTTAAAAAAAAATTTAAAAATCTGACTTATGGCTTACGGGAAGGACAGAGACATAACACAAAAACATCCCAATTTCAATTGAAAGAGAAGCAGCGGCGCTATCTCAAATTTTGGTAAGAACTTTTCATTTTTCTTCAATTTTTGTTTGTGAATATCTAATTAGAGATCTCTTCCAACATATATGTATCTAATTTTATAAATTTCTCACCTCTATAGCCATAGATACATATATGTTATAGTATATATATATATATATATATATATATATATATATATATATATATATATATATATATATATATATATATATATATATATAGCCGTAGATGGAGGGGGTGAGGGGTTTGATTGATCTATTTTTATATAGGGCTTACGGGAAGGTTAGATTGTCTTCAAATGTATATATATGGCAGTAGATATATATATATATATATATATATATATATATATATATATATATATATATATATATTTGTCTTCAAATTTAGGTAGATAGATAAGTTATTCTTTTTTGGCTTTAAGATGTTAAATTTTTTTCTATATTTACACTTTACCCATCCCAAAAAAAAAAGCAAAAAATTACTTAATTTGATTCATTTAAGTGTTTTGTCATGTTAGCAAGCATTAATTAATTTATTTTTGTGATAAAGTTAGCATAATTATGTTATGAGCATTAAAATAATGTTAGTTAGGTAGGAGTAATACAAATGTGTTATAAATGTATGTTTCGAGCACTATTAATTTGATACATGAAAATGTAGGATATGGACGCAACTTCTACCACTCCATCTACAGATTCTCAACCAACTGAACACTCGTCTGGTGGTTTTTCTCAAAATCCTCGTCGAAAGGATGACAAGACTTGGAGGTATTGTCAAGAGGTGACATCAGCGACGGGGAGGGCTCGGGCACTTCAATGTATGTTTTGTCAGCAAATAATTAATGGTGGGGGAATCAATCGCGTGAAGCAACATCTTGCTGGCATAATAGGTAATGTAAAATCTTGTCTTGAAGTTCCTCCTGAGGTTCGTTTTGAAATGAAAGGGTCTATATTAGAGATTGCCCAAAGTAAGAAGAACAAAGAACAAGTTAAGATGGATATGATAGATGAGGATACTATATCTCCAGTTGTGGGAGATGATGTTGTAGAAATTCCTAACCCGATGGATAATGTAGGTGGTAGTAGTAAGAGGTCAAAAACGATGCATATAGGGACTTACATGAAAGGTAAAACAGGAATTGATTCATCTCAACCTAGTATACAAGTAAAAATGCAAAGCAAAGAAAGATGGCATGACACTGATATGGCATTTGCTTTATGGATGTATGATGCTTGTATTCCGATGAATGCTGTGAACTCTCCATATTTTTAGGCAGCAATAAGTAGGATAGCAACAATGGGTCATGGATACACCGGACCTTCTTATCATGCATTAAGAGTCCCATTACTTAAAGAAGCTAAAATTCAAGTTCAATTGACTATTGATGCTTTTCGAAGTAAATGGGTTGATACTGGTTGCACTATTATGAGTGATGGTTGGCAGGATCAGAGTCATAGACCATTGATTAATTTTTTGGTATATTGTCCTAGTGGTATTTCATTTATAAAGTCTGTTAATGTTCTTGATATTGAGACAAATTCTGAGAGTTTATGCAATCTTTTCTCTGAGATAGTTGAAATGGTTGGTGCTAAGAATATCGCTCATTTGGTCACTGACAATGCAAGTAATTATAAGAAAGCAGGTGAGTTGTTGACTGAAAGATATCCAACCATTTATTGGTCGCCATGTGCTGCTCATTGCATTAATTTGATCATGAAATATATGGGGGAATTGCCTTTAGTAAAAGGTTTGGCAACCCTTGCTTCAAGGATAACAGTTTTCGTGTATAACCATAAGTGGGCTCGTGCGTGGTTGAAGAACAAAGCCGGTTGGACTGAAATTATCCGCCCAGGAGACACTCGTTTTGGCACTACATTCATAGCGTTGAAGAGTCTTTACGATCGTAAATGATATTTGGAAGCCATGGTAGTAAGTCCGGTATTTAAGAAGTTTTTGAAGATTGACAAAGGAAGAGATGTGAAACAAATTATTCTAGATGGTGCTTTTTGGAATAATTGTTTGATCGTTACAAATATTATGTCGCCTATTATGAGGTTATTGCGCATGTGTGATTCTGACTGTAAGCCTTCAATAGGCTATGTATACGAGGGAATGTGGAGAGCAATTAATGGCATAAAGAAGATATATAAGAACAAGCAGCATTTATACCACACCTACACTAATATTATTGATATGAGGTGGGATAAAATGTTACGCAAACGTCTCCATGCAGCTGCATTTTGGTTGAATCTTGCATTTCAGTATGATCCCGAAAGTCCTTGTAAAAAGGTTGAAGCAATGACTGGCCGGTATACTTGATGTCATAGAGAAGCTTTTACCCGATGTTGATGATATAATGGATGAAGTTAGTATGTTTCGGGAAGGTAGAAACAGTTTTGGGCGGACTTTAGCTAAAAAAAATGCAAAAACTACTCGTCCCAGTATGTGTGTATTTATATTTCCTTAACTCAAGTTAATGATCTCAAATTTATTATTTTGTATATTGATACTATTACTATCCTGTTTTTGTTTATTAGATGAATGGTGGAGATTATTCGGTTCCGATGCTCCGAACTTACAAGCACTTGCTATTAAGATTTTGAGTCAAACCGCATATTCATCCGGATGTGAGCGTAATTGAAGTGTGTTTGAGCGCATCCATACTAAAAAGCGAAACCGATTGAAGCATCAAAGGCTAAATGATCTAGTATTTGTTCATTATAATTTGCGCTTGCGAAACCGGTATGGTCATTATTTATTGTAACATTGTATTAGTGTTTACTCCATTTTTTCTCTACTTTAGTACATAATTACTTGATAATATTTGTAGTGGTAAAGAACCAAAAAGGCCATATGATCCAATTGATTATGAATGCATTGACAAAGTGGAGTTTTGGATAGTCGAAGAGGAGCCGAGTGGAGAGCTTGATTATGATGAATTGGAAGAAATGCTTGAGGAATAGTTAGCTAATGATGAAAACTTACATTCATCTAGAGGTATATATCAAACTCTTTATCTACTCTATTTAAAAGAACACACCAAAAAAAATGAAGAACTTACATTTTATTTAAAATTATTATGAAGGTAATGAAGTGGATGATATGAATATTATAGATGATCCAATTGATTTGTCGGCGTTTGGTAATTTGACCGCAAGCTCGAGTGATGGTGATATCTCCCTTCTCCTAAGACAACAAAGAAATGTTACTTTTGATGACAATGATGAAGATTAATGATTTTTATCTTGATTGTAGTTTTTGAGACATTGTTGTATGTTTTATGTGTTTTGAGATCATGATTGGATGTTTGATTGTTTATTTTGAACTTATGTTGTTTTAATTGGGCTACTCTTTTATTTAGGATCTATGTGTGATTTTACTTCCGTTGAAGTTTAAACTTGTTATGTTGTAAGTTATAACTCTTATGCTTTTATTTTCAATTTTAATTATGCATTGGACAAAATTTATTCATTGACTAAGTGTTTATTTCTGTCTATTATTTTATGTTGAAATATGTTATACATAATAAGTTATTAAAAATTAATAATATATCATTATGACGTCATTCGGTCCGACCAACGGTTCGACCGGTCCGACCAGTAAAACCAGTGGCAAGTTGGCTCACCGGTTCAGTGTCCGGTCCGGTTCTGAAAACATTGGTGCTAACAACTGGATGACAATGCGTGAACACATGAATACAAGGCCCAAATGCCCAGAAAACATGACAAAATGTACCCATTTGACCGGTTAGAGGAGTTCTGTAGTACTCAACAATTGTCTCAAGATTGTATTGTTTGATAGCTGCTTTGGCAACCTTTGATAAGATTCCTCCCAATCTCCATAGATTTGTGCAATTGTTTTCTATTTTCCACACCATGCTTTTTTATATGATATTTCTTTATTGAAGCTATTTTTCGCATATTCAACAATGACACGAATCTTCGAATCTAGATCTATTTTAACAAGATTTAAGATATCCAAAGGAATCAACTTAGAATTCAGGTGAAAATAATCTTGACCTAATCCTGCACACAAGCAAGTATGCGGTCTCCGATAATGTATCACTTTCCACAATCCATTTTTCTTTAGCAAGAAACTAACACGAAGATAGAAGTTGCACGGATAGTCTTTCTTATAACAACATATTGCCCATATTTTATCAATGCTCTTCCTTACCTTATAGCGCCAAATTTTTTTATATGATATTTCTTGACAACACACTGCATGTCATTCTTCAACCTAAAGAGTAATCCTTTAACCAGTGTGTCACTCTCGGAAAACTGAATTTGACTTGCACGAATATCTATGGCACATGACCCTTCACCATTCTCCTTATAAAATGGACAATCTATTTCATTTATACGATTTTGAGGAAGCTCATTGACATCCATATTATTATCCTCAGTACTAGTCTCCTCAATGTCACTACTACTAATGCTACTTCCGTCGTCCTCTTGCATTAGTGTGTTTTTAATATATTCTTCATCGTCTTCAGAATTAGTCTCCAAATCATCATTTAGTCACTTTACATTTCGAGGCCCATGAGGACTAATATATGTACTACTAGGTCAATTTGATTAGTTGTACCAACGTCTGACTGAAAAGTAAATGGAACATGGTTACCTTCGTCCACATGTGAATCAATATATCCACCAATGTTATGATTGCATCCAACCTTTGTGTCATTATCAAATCCTATGTTGTCTATCGGCTATATCTCCAATTACAACTGTAAACTGCCTATTCCCGAAAAATAAGTAAAAACATCAAACATAGCTTCAACACCACTATTATTATTAATGGGAAGGGCAATATAATCAGCAGTGATACGGTCAAATGAAATAGGATATCTACATATTACTCCCAATTTGAATTCTCATTTATTTAGCCCAGTAACTCTATACAACTCTATTATTGAATTCTCATAACTCCATCTGCTATTCGCTCTAAGGGGTTGTTTTGGTGGAATGTCATACTCACAACCACTATATGGGTTCAATATATTTCCTCCCCAGTAGCACAAAAACGTGACTGGTAAGCCATCCATTACAAACATGAGAAATATTTAAATTATAAATCACCTTTTATATAGTTTTACTAATTGTCATATTCATTTATCCACGTAGTAAAAAGTTGCAAAACAATGTTACTTAATTTAAGAAAATATTTTAATTGGTACTCCCCAAATTTAAAATAATTGTATCTTCTTTATTAGAATATAATTTGTTATTTTTATTAATGAAATACAATAAATATTATTGATAAAAAAAAACATTCTGGGAATTACTTTAGCAACAAAGACATTCGGGTAAATATTTTTACAATAATTGTTATATTGAAAAAAATTCAATTTTTTGAGTGAAATGTTCTACCAATATATGTCAATATAGTTCATTTCTATATTTTATATAATATGTCAAAACTAACAAAAAAAAATTCCTCTGTCCAATCCGTACAAAACAATACACAAACACAAACCTACATGTTGAACCTTTTTAGAATGTTTTTTTTACAAAAATTGCAGCATAACTCCTCAAATTACTAAAATTAGTATTATATAACGAGAGAAAAGTAGGGAAGTAAGAATTTACATTATGCAAATATATTCACATAAATATGATTGAATACCTGGGAGAGAGAAGAATCAGTAAATCGCCGGGGCTTTGGCTCGAGAGAGTGTCGTCGCCTCTGTTTTTTTTTCGCAAATGATTTTGAAAAAATGGAGTATGTTGTACGTTGCTAGGACTTAAATCAAATATGTTAAGACTCGCAGTTGGCTGCTAGTTTATTTAAACTTGCAGTTACATAGAATTTAAAAAAAGAAAATATTCAAACTCGCAGTTGGCAACTACGAGTTTGGCTGTGATTAATTAGCTTCGCGGTAATTAATTAATCTATACTTAGTGAAAACTTGCAATTGCAAACTGCGAGTTTTTTTTTTTCTTTTTTAGTTTTAATTTAACTCGCAGTCAGTGCCGGCCCAGCCCATAGGCAACTCGGGTGTTTGCCTAGGGCCCCTTCCCTCAGCTTGCTTATCTATATTAATGGCCCAACTGTTAGTTTTTTTTTTTTTATGAACTGAGCCCAATTTTTAAAGCCCATATCTTCACAATATAATTAAAAAAAATGGAACATTATGTAAAGGAGCGGCAGCCGTGTATAATGTTTTATTTTCCTCTTTTTCTCTTTTCCATGAACTCGGTTCAAAACAAAACAAAAAAAATGGGGAAGATGAAACGTCTTCACCAACGTTCTTCTGTATTCAATTTTCACTGCCCACAAGATAATATCAACTTATCAGTTCAATATAAATATGCTTCTCAGTCTTAGATCTTCAACACAATTATTATCATTTTTACCTCCCTCTCTTACTATTTTGCTATTGGGATTTGGAATATGAAATTGACAGAAATATTTTTTTCCTTCTAGTTTATAATCATTTTGGGCACCTTCAATTGGGATTTGGGATTTGTCTAATTGGGATAATTTTCTCTACAAATGTATTTAAAAGCATACAACTATTTTTGTCGATTTGAAATTTAATCATATAAATTTGATTAGTTTTTATCCAAATACGTATATTTGTTATAAAATTATATTTCATTATACTTGTAACAGTGGCTTCTGCTGAAAGATGTTTTTCCAAATTAAAATTAATAAAAACATGTTTACGTTCGACAATGACACAAGTGAGATTAAAAGTGACTTATGTATTTTGTTTATAGAAGAAGATATGTTGGAAGAATTAGAATATGAAGATTTAATAAACACTTTCGCGTCTAAAAGAGCAAGAAAAATAAATTTACATAAAAAAAATTAATTATATGAGGGCCCCAATTTTTTATTTCACCTAGGGCCCCCAAAACCCTTGGGCCGGCCTTGCTCGCAGTTGCCTACTGCGGTTCTTTTAAGAATCGCAGTTCCCAACTGCGAGTTTAAGCAAAAGGCACATTCCGGGAATTAATTTGGCAACAAAGACATTTTCGGCAATTTCTTTGCCATGATGGTTATTTCGAAAAAAAATTCGCAATTTTCTTATCTCTAAAAAAAACCATACAAACTATAATTTATTAATATATCTCTTACACAACTTGTCTCATTACACATCTTACATCTTACACCTACAATCTAAACTATTCCAAAAAAATTGCATTCACTTTATTTCTCAAACCACTCTCCCAATATTATACAAATTGATATTATTTCACGAACCTCCTCACTCTCATAAACTGCTCTCCCCAAATTGTCAAGAAAACCCTACGTTGATTAGCCAAAATAAAAATTATTTGTTATAAAAGTAACATTTCGTATAACATATATGAGAGCAAGTAAAACAATTTTTACTATTAAATGTGCGTATTCCATAATGGAAGGCCTCGATTACAAATGTTGCATTGAAAAGAGTAGGGTCGGCCCTATTTACATGATCAACTTTTTTCTAACTTAATTTGGTCCTACCCGACCCGACCCCTATTGCAATTCATCTTCGTCAAAACTCGGTTCAACCAACTCAATTACAATTAATTTATGATATTATGCAATTCCCACCACGTGAAGGTAGTTCCAGAATCGTACTTATGCATTTCCTAAAGTTTATAGAGTGGTCAATTTTTAGCTAACTCCTAATTATTACAAAGAGATACATTTAATTAAATTTTCTTTGGTTCTCACAAGCCTCTTTCAAACTTGTCCATGCAAACTAGATGTTGTAATTAAGTAAATATACAGAGTACATATCTTTGTCTATACCATTTTAATGATAAAAAGACCATATGTTATGAATAGCTAGGACGCTTTTATATACACAAATAAACCTACATCTTTAGGTGAAGAAATAACATTTTCGAATTAAGCAGTATCTGACACACGAAAGTTCTAGAGAAAATCGTTAATCTCATAATAATATTATGAAAGGTGGAAAAATAAATATCACTGGATAAAAAGAATGAAGCTTAACATATACTCCGTGTAACTATACGATAAAATTACACTTTTCATATCAAATTTTCACATACTTTATATATTTGGTACCATACTTTCTGAAAAGACACATTTAATACAATGATTTCACCCCTTCAACATATTTCCTTTCTCCGTCAATTTTTTGATAGAAACCACCGTTAAGTCACCAAAATGGCACTATTATTTGCCCTATATCATAACTGAAAATTATTGTGGCATGATTCCTTATAGATTATGAGATATGATTTAATTTTAATTAATATCTTAAAACTTTGTTAATTTTTATTGTGTTTCATGAACTGAAACTTGTACTGTTAGAAAGCTCTCATGGAGAGCTTTTCATCTATATAAAGAACACAAAATTTAGCCTTGTAGCGAAGAGTTATGGCGGTTTTCATCCAAAAATTAATGAAGGAAAAAAATATATCTAGATGGTGAAATCATGATATATATTAAATATTTTTTTCAAAAACATGATTCAAAATATATAAAGTATGTAAATTTAATATGAAAAGTACAATTACCTCCTAATTAAACTGTTCTAATAAATACCAAATAGCAAAGAAACTCAATCTTGAACTTGACTAACCTAATAAAGCTCCTTAGAGATTGATTTATATTAAATAAACGTTAATTGTGTTAGGCTCATATTGCTTAGGTCTAACTCATGATAAAAGTTATCCAATAGGTGAGAATAGTTCCAACTCGTTATAGTGAGTACTTAAATCAAAATATTTAATTCATATGAGACAATTAATCTCAATAATTTAGTTAACAATTAAATTGGGAAAAAGTTAAAACTAGTCCATAGTTTTGAGCTAAAAAATTTACCGATAAGTAATAAAATTGAAGAAAATTTGAGACATTTTCGATTCAATTGATAGAGTAAACTTCGTTCTCGGGCTTATGAAAGATAAATTGAAGAATTTGACCGCTTAGGTCATGCACATGACTCATATTAATTTTTTTTTCCTTTTTTTTAATCATGATATAAAACTACATTAAACCCGAAATTGAAGCACATTCGCTAATGATAAAATAAAAAACACACTCTCTCAATCGGGATGAAAATGTCCCAAATTTGATTCAGTTATCTTACTTATGATGTAAAATTGTCGGTTCAAAACTTATAAAGCGAACTTGTCAACGACCATAAGTTATGGAACCAACTTTATTTTTATCCATTTATCAAAGTAATTAGAAAGTCAAAATCTTGAACAATGTGGACTTTCTACTAGACTCGACTTCCTTACACTTTTTATTACCGATCTATCTATGTGTGTATATGTTAACTGTTATTTTATTTTATTTTTTTCTTAAACATTTCATGTCGCAAATATTCATTTGTGGCATACCATGTTTTAATGAATTTGGCGTAATTTTTTTACCGCGTGTACAATCTCATAATGACGGTGTTTTTTTTTAATTCGAACTTTGTTGTTAATAGTTAAATTCTCTTCCTTGACTTTAAAAAAAAAATTATAAAGGTCTGGTACCCTATAGCAATTATCACTTTATCGAAAATAATCCCCTGTGCAATTACACCTTATTCTTATTGTAATTGCACTTTTTAATTTAATCTAGTTGTACTTTTAAAAAATAGGAATATGAAAATTCATAACTCAGAAGTAGGGCCAATTTAGTTTATAATTTCAACATATAATTACCCCAGATGAACAAGACTTGTTTTACAAAAAAGATTTCATATGGGAAAATTGCAATTTTCATTCCCAAAGTTATGGAATTAGCAACAATATTTTGCATTGATTTTTAAAATACACATTAATATTTTAAGTCGCTTGAGGAACCAAAATATTATTTTCTCACAATATATTTATGTGCTTATTATTAGTGGTAATTAGACAGGTTCGGCTCAATTAGGACAAATGGGCCGGATTATATCACTTTACACATGTCAAAATAGGCCGGGCCAAGATTGGGCTGTCTAGCCTCTTTTTCCCCAAGACAAGATTTGCAATTTCTATTTGTAGAATTGAATTTTAATAAACATAATAAATTAATAATTCACATTTCAGATAGATAAAATTCATTTCAAGTTTTATGACCTAAATTGTACATAAATAACAAGTAGAAATGAATAGACTCCACATATTTTGTTTGTGTTAAGACTTAAACACAATTAAGGCCTAATATATATGTGTTCATAAAAATACATAAAATTAGAAATAAATAAAAGATAGGATTTCATTTTCGAATCAAAACCAGACGAGTTTAAGTCGGGTTAGAAAAGGTGTGATCCCAAGTTAAGTCCATTCGTCGAATGTTAAACTAGAACTATGGAGTATTTTAATTGATTTTTTTTATTTCACCCATTTATGATCCAATCGAACCCACTTATAACCCATATATATTTTTTAATGGGTCAAGCTAGATCCATTTTTCTTGGATTCTTCCATCTGGGTTTTGAAAGAAACTCAAATTTTTCCACATTAAAACACATCCCCAAAGTTGTGATTTTTACGAATTCTCCAAATGGGTTCTTGAACATCAAACTAGTTTATATTTTTTTACTCATTTAAATAATAAAAAAGAGATAAATCAGCAAACTTGCCGTCTTAGCTCAGCTGGTAGAGCGCATGGCTTTTAACCATGTGGTCGTGGGTTCGATTCCCACAGACGGCGTTGAGGAAGCTATATATTTAGCTCTTTTTTGCTCTTATATCTTGATTCTACACAATTATAGAGTGGTCAATTTTTAGCTAACTCCTAATTATTACAAAGACAAATTACATTTAATTAAATTTCCTTTTGCTTTCACAAGCCTCTTTCAATTTCAAACATGTCCATGCAAACTAGATGTTGTAATTAAGTAAATAAATAGAGTACATGTCTTTGTCTATACCATTTTAATGATAAAAAGACAATAGTGAGACGAGGAATTAAGGATAAAATTGACAATAATCCAAACATTACCATGAAAAATATTAAATACTTCTTTTTGAAATCTCCCAAATAAATAAGTTAGAGTATATGAGATTTTATTTTTCATTCGATAGACTTCAAATCCTTATTTTAGCTGAAAACATGATATTGAAGTTAGAAAATCCTTAAAAGATTTTGGGGTAAAAAAAAAAGCTGAGATATTTAAAAGATTTTCAGGGTGCAATCTGCTATTAATTTCTTTACGAGGGTGCAAAGTAAAAAATGAGCCTATTTTAAGGTATAAAGTGAAATTAAACCATAATTAAATGTTCCAATAAATACCAATAAGCAAATGGACTCAATCTTGTACTTCGACTAACATAATAAAATTAGTTCGAGCTTGATTTATTGTATTAGGAATATCTGAATTTTGTTAAATTCATATGACTTAGGTCTAAGTCGTATCATAGTTTGTTCCAGATGTGATGATTGTTCAATACTTTTTTAAGAAATACTAAATATATATATCCGATCCATGTGTGAAATTTAATTTCAACAATGTAAACGTCTCTCATTAAGAACATGTTCATTTTCTTTCTTTGTGGCTTTCAATGTACATTTTGAAAGCTTCTGCCCTTTCTTTAACCAAAGAGTTCAACTTTGAAAAGAGGGGCATTGTCTTTTGCTCCCATTGTTTTTTTTCAGTTTATGACGAGTCACAAACAGGCCATAATTTTCATTGTCAACAGGGAGTTCTTAAATTGGGCAAAATCAGGGAAGTAGGCCGTCAATCAAAATTGCAAAATCCACATTGGGCCTTGGAGAAAAGTGTACCCGGACGCTGGAAAAAAACAATGGGAGCAAGATGTCACGGGCTTAAGGCATGGCAAGATGGGTATGGGATCCGCGGGCCGGCCCGTGACCTATCCAGGCCCGTCCAGATCCAACCCATTAATTTTTATGTCTGTTGAGTTGAGTTGATCTTGGGTCAATTTTATAATTAATGGGTCTTTAATGGGTCTCCTAGTGGGTCTGTTAATGGGTTTTGTAAAAACAAAAGAAAATAAAGTATTAGGCCCAATTTAAAAGCAATCTTTAATTCCAAAAGGAAAATTATATTATATCTTATTTGCTATCATGAAATTGAAGGTCTAGACCCAACTTTTATTATTTTGTAATTACTAACCCATTATTTCGAAGAAAAAAAATTAAATTATTAAAATATCTTAAAATCGTTGATCTTTTCTATACCGATTTCATGGCCATTTTTTACTAATAAAATATTAGTATCGACTTTCGAAAGGGTGTTTTTATTTATTTTTACGCAATATATTTCTTATATTTCTATTCCTTTATATTTCTTAGATATAAGAGAATAATAAAAATTATATTTTCAAATCATATAATTAATGTTTCATAATCTGCATGTTAACTTTATTCTTTCAAATCTTGGCATCAATACTCCCGTTTTTTAACCCATGTTACAAAAAGTTTTTGTGGATTTTTGAAGGAAAAAAAAGACAAGGATTAAAGAGCCGACCCAGACCCGTTAAAGACCCGACCCATTTCTAGTCCGCTACAACAGACCCATTTATGACCCGACCCATTTCGACCCGACCCAATCCGCCCATTTGCCAAGCCTGCTTAACTTCCATCGGGCCTCTGTCGTGCCATGTTGTACCCAGCAATATGTCAGGGCGTGACAAAGAGCTACAATGCTACCTCTTGACAAAGCTTTGATACACTGATGCCAACAAAAAGAGTTCAATTATGATTTTACATGTTAATTAAAAAAAAAATATGAAAGTCGATTAATTAGAAAGTTAAAATCTTGAACAATCTGGATTCTCATTTACACTTTTTTTACTCGGGAATGGCATAATATTTTACTATATAATTAGTACTTGATATCAAATCATTACATTTGGTTAGATTTTTAAGATTTTGGGAAAGACATTGAGCCTGTTTGTCTCGCTTTTCCGAAAAAAAATTCGGTTTTCGAAAAGGCCAAACAAACAATCCAACCACTTTCCCAATTAATCAGCTACAGTAATTTTTTTCTCAAACCACTCTCCGAAAGGCCAAACAAACAGGCCACTTTTCTACTCTATTTCTATTTCTCTCTATATTAGAAAAGTCAAAAATTGCGGCTACTTTCCCAAACAACTCTCCCAAAACCCAAACAAACAACATTACGCAAATCGAGATTATTTTTCAAACTTCTACCACTTTCCCAAACCACTCTCCAAAAGGCGAGACAAACAGGCCCAATATCTTCTTTAAAACTAGGAATCTTGCAAGCAATATCAAGAAATATGAAACCCATCTTTTCTAAGGAATTGTGATTTTTTTTTAAGGAATTTGATACTCAAAATAAAAAAGACATTCTTGCCCCCATTTTTTTTTCACGTCTTTTCTTCTTCTCTCTCACAAATTTTCTTTCTCACTCTTCAATAGGTATAATATAATGAAGAAAGACATTATTGCCCCAATTTTTTACTTCCACGCGTTTTTCCTTCTCTCTCACATATTTTATTTCTCACCATAGTCATTTATTTTTTATTCTGCGAGTTCTTTTTCTTCTCCAATATGTACAATGAGGAAAGACATATTGAAACTACTTAAATTAACTTCTTCAGCCTTAATAAATTTACAAATGTCAGGTACCCTATCATGCAATTTCCCCCTTTGATGTAAATCCACAATATTGCTTTCTCAAAATGGGCCGGATTATATTTTGTCACTTTACACTTTTTCTTTTCCCCTAAGGCCATCTCCAACCCGGGCTGGGGGTGGGTGGATTTGGGCCAGCCCGCCAGCTGCGGGTTGGAGATGATAAAGGGCGGTCCATTTGGACCGCCCAGGTGTGTGGGCTGGGCGATTAATCGCCCAGCCCACAGCCCAGCTGCTGGGACGCGCTGTTAGCCCGTCCCAGCAGCCATGCCATCAGGTGGCGCCACTTGGCGCCACCTGATGGTTTTCTTTTATTTTTTAATTAAATTTTAAAATTAATTTTAATAAATAAATTAATAATAAAAATATTTTAAAATATTTTAAAAATTAACTACAAATTTTAACAATACCTTATTTATTTTAATTAATTAAAAATAAAAGTTACATTTAATTATAAAAATTGTTGTAGGTTTAATAACAATTTAATTTAAATTAAAGATGTACCATTATTAGATATAAAAATTGCAACATGAAAATAAAATTCAAAAAAATTATAGTATAAAAAAATTCTTATCCATTATTAATTTTAAAATTATATATATTTGTCTATGAAGCAATAATTTATTTAGCCACATTTAAAATTTAATTTGATTATTTTTCCAACGCCTAATGATTGTTGTTTTCATCGTTGCATTTTTCTTGTTGTTTACTTATGTTGTATTTTTTCATTTTAAATGTTGTCTTCATCGTTGCAATTTCGTTGTGATTTTCGTGTAATCCTTGTTATTTTTCTTGTCCCGAATGTAATATTATTATTTTATTATCATTGTCTCTAAAATTAATTATTATGCATTTTCATATTTAAATTAATATTACTTATTTTTAAAATTATTATTATTATTATTATTATTATTATTATTATTATAGATAATATAGGTGAGAGTGGGGAAGGCTTTTATTTTAATTAATTGGAAGAGAACCCCCTCCCGGTTGGAGATGATGCTCAGGGGGGTGCAGATTCCCCGGGTGGAGATTGACACCCCAGGGCTGTAAATAGCCCTACGGGTTGGAGATGGCCTAAGAATTTAATTAATTCGAAACGCATCAGACCCATATAATAGAAACCTTTTCGAACATGAATTCAAACCTGAGTTCGCTACTTTATAGTAACTAATCACTTCCACTAAACCACTCACCTAAATGAAAAAATCTAATAAATTGAATTGTATTGGATTGATACGCTAGAAGTACTAATTAACACGTCCAATTTAAATCAATCCAATCCATTATTCAAATTTATAATACGAATATTATTAATATTATACATGAGTTAATATTTCATTCATAATCTTAGTCCTATGCAAATTTTCACCCTACATGAATTAATTTATTACATGGTTGTTAAATCAATTAAATACCTCTTTTTTCTAAAGTTTGTTAAGATTTCACAATCAATTAACTCGAATCAAGCAAGACCCAATAGAAGCAGAAATTTAAGAAGACGATTATAAAGTTTTAGGTAAACAAAATTATACATGTATCCAACATAACATCAGTTAAGATAGAACAATTAGAAAGAAAAAAAAAAAAGTTAAAGATTAAACTGTTGGAGCTTGCATTGATAAAAACAAGTAAACATATTGTACACTCATGAAATTATAATCAAAAATAATATCGAATTAATACTCTGTGTACCGCACATAATATTATCTCGTTAATCGACCCAGCCATCCACGGTTTTAATTTTAATGGCTTCCTAAGGGTCCAGGGTTCCAAAAACAGACCCAATTTCTCGGTAAGAATTTGCTCGAAATGAAAAGAAACTCTTAAGTTAAACGTACTATATAATGTATGATGTGCGCAATTATCTTCCTAATTAACTGCTATTTTTCAACTGGCAAAGGAGGGTTTTCTTGTTGAGCTGGAGTGCTCGGGTTTTCCTGTGGTACCGGTACAGCCTGCGGTTCTTGTGGTACTACAGGTACACAAGGCCTCCAAATTGTTTCATTTCCTACATCCATTAAAGCGATACCCATCATGCCATAAGAATCTCTGATCTCGTCACCTTTTAAGTACTCTTTGTTTTTCCTGAGTAGGTTTCTTTCTTCAATTGAATGCAAAATATCATCTTCAGTTAATAACGCTCTTTTCAACGCTTTGTCTTTCAGTTGCTGCAGAACCTGTAGAGAAGAAGTGTTCCGATATAGCAAATTACGCACCCAGAATAATCAAGATCATTTTTAGGCTTTAGTTAGATTGGGTCGAAATTAAGCAGGTCAAAAGTGAGTTTAATCGGATGGAAAGAGTAACCAGGTCAACCTGAGAAAAAGTAACCAGGTCAACCTGACCCGATTGTAACGCACCCGTTCTTAACAAAACTCATATAGACAAGAGCCGCACAATTTCCACCATTAGTCGCTTGTAAAAGTAAGAAAATATACTGAAAGGTACCTCAGTGTAAGTTGAACTGGAATGCAATCCAAGAACATCCAAGACTTTCACGACTTCTTCCTTTAGACCGATAAGAGAGTCAAATGTGGCTAATTGTTGTTGCCTCTGCTGCTGCTTCTGCAAAAAGTTAAATAATCGAATCTCTCAGATCACCCATATGTGTGTGTGTGTGTGCCTGTAAATGATATAAGGAAAAAATATAACTGTTAATAAATACGTGCCTTGAGTGTGGTTACAGAATTGTTCATGAATCTCAAAGCTTCTAGAAGAGCAGCATTTAGTATAGGCTGTGTTTGCAAGTCATCTCCCAATTTCGTCTCACACTCATTATGTAGCTTGGTTATGCATTCCTTGATCTTCTTAATGGATTTTTGTTCCGCTTGGCTTATACGAGATGTTTTGCTATTTGCTTCACTTTCTTGTTTCAGTGCCGACAAAGTATCTTCAAAATCTTGTAAAGTCTAGCAATAACAAAAACAAGCTGATAAACACAGAATTCATTTCGCATTAAATTAATAACGCCATAAGCTTCAAGAAAATAGTAATGCGTACTCCCAAGATCAGGTATCAGCTAAAATTCAATACTTGTAGACACAATAGACAAATTAGCTTGTTTTTCACCTGGTATATATAGAAAACAGCTTCTGATGCAATGTCTATCTGCGATATCGAGTAGTTAACAGGTGAACGATAGTGAGTTCCCAACAAGAAGTACCTCAACGCTAGTGGATGGTATGATTCTGTAACCTGCAAAACGATATTTAAATACGACACGCAACAAAAGAAGAATGCCAACAAAAGAAAAAAGGAAAACCAAAACACAGTTGCATATTTTACCTGACGGATAGTGAAAAAGTTTCCGAGAGATTTTGACATTTTCTCATCATTAGCTGTGACAAAACCATTGTGCATCCAGTAATTAACTTTGCTCTGTGAGCAAGCAGCACAACTCTGAGCAATCTCGTTTTCATGATGAGGGAATATCAAATCCATCCCACCACCATGAATATCAAATGTGTGTGTCAAGTAGTGAGCACTCATGGCACTGCACTCTATGTGCCATCCTGGTCTCCCGGGACCCCAGGGGCTGTCCCATAGTGGCTCCCCGGGCTTTGCAGCCTGATCAATAAGAAATAAACACAAACATGATGTTACATGAAACGAGTAATGGCAATATACCCCCGTCATATGCATAATGTTACATTTACCTCCCTGTAATTTGAAAAAAAGCACTTTCCTCCCTCCCCCCCCCCCCCCCATAATCTTATAAAAGTTTCAAACCGACTCCCTAACATTTTTAAACTTAAAATAATATGAATGGACAAAACCATGGTAACCACCCCCCTTATATGTGGCACTTTACCCCCCGTGTTATGATATATGTCACTTTACCCCGTGTTATGATCCGCACTTTTTAATGAAAATTGCTCCTTTAAAATAAACACCCGGGGGGGGGGGGGGGGGGGGGGGGGGGGGAAGGGTGTAAAGTGCTCTCTTTCAAATCATAGCAGAATAGTTAGAACATTATGCATATTAAAGGGGGTAAATTGGCATAAGCTCTATATGAAACTGATTAAATTCAAAATGGCAAATTTTAATTTCTACCTTCCACAAGGCAAAATCAGCGGGATTTCGTTTCCTGCTATCAACAGCAACTCGTTCCCCAGCTCTGTTGTCCTCTAACTTACGACCCGATAGAATACCATACTTCGGGAAATTATCAACAGAGAAGTAAACATCACCATCAACAGCATAAGCACAACCATTGCTTATAATCTGCAAATTTTAGCCCAATATTGACAGTAGAGAATCAATAAGAAATAAAGAAAGCAGAAATAAAATTGTCCCAAAAACATAAAACCTTTGCTCCTCACCATGACGTAAAGGACAGCAAGAAGAAATGAGATAACAATTTATGTTTTAGATTGTATTAATATTAGATAAAGCAGTTGTCAAAGCTGCCTTAGTGAAATCTTTAAGAAGTTCTAATGTTTAACACTTTTCAAATAAAAAAAATACCGAATTTAACCAGACAAAAATGAACTTACAACTAAATATAGTAAAGCATCAACATGCATAGTTTTTTAAAGTGCTCAATCTCAGGTTTACTTACATAAGCATACAAAACATACCCGGAGAGTAAGAAATTGAGTGCAGAGAATTTAAAAAACATGATATCTATCCTAATGAGAGAAAAACAGTGGCGCCAGCAAAGAACCTGAGCTATCATATCCTTGATTTGTTCCATATGATCTGTAACCCGTGGTTGATGGGTGGGAAGAAGGCACTGGAGATCAGCCATATCACGGAGAAACTCTTGGCAAAACCTACCACTCAATTCTTTTGGATCCTCATTTTGCTCATTTGCTCTGCGAATAATCTGAAAATATCCATACCACGGAATTATCAGATATTCTGATCTAATAACACTGGACATACCACATCAATTCATAGTAACCATTATCTTCTTGGCAGATTACATTTGTTAAGTAACAGAAGGACACCAGGAATAACTGATTTTAGTCTCACCTTGTCATCAACATCAGTGAAATTCCGTACATAAACAACCTCATAACCCAAATACTTCAGATATCTGCACATTAAATTTCAACAAATACATTTCAGATAGAATACATAAGTGAAATAGCGGAAAAGGAATACAACAAAGATGATCATGCCACATCAAAAATAAGAAATACTATTCAAAATCATAAAATGCCAGAAAAAGAACATATACATAACAACTGAGTATATATTAACACAAGAGATATACTCCATAATTCAAAAGTTCAACATACAAATCCAACATATATACTCACAGACATAAATTTCCAAAATCTAGATTACGCCCTATAACTTCTCCAAATTTCTAATAATTGGCCAAAAAAACCATCTTCCTTACTCCAATTCACTTATTATCAACATCAATAAGCACTAAATACCTTTATGATCCCTTCAACCAAATAACAAATCAAATAGCCTAAAACGAACCAAATGAGTCCTCAAAATTTTCTATAAAATCGGAGGAAAAAGAAAACCTGTAGAGAACATCGAATGCGACGTAAGCACGGGCATGGCCAATATGGCTGTAGTCGTAAGAAGTGACACCGCAGACGTACATTCCAACTTTGCCTTCCACTCTAGGCTTGAATGTTTCTTTTTGCCTGGTCATGCTGTTGTACACTTGAAATTCCGCCATTTTTCTATCACAGAAACAAAAAACATTTACAGGTCAAATAACTGCTCCAAAATTTAATGAAAGATGCAACATACTCTTCTATTATCAACAGGCTCCACATAAAACTAAACAGAACATCTTCCTTGCTAAACAAATGTAGCATTTCAGTCAAGGCCGGCCTGACATATTACGGGGCCCTAGGCGATATTTAAAATTGGGGCCCTCTTTTACAAATTAGCTGATATTTTTTAGATGCAATCGTAATATATTTTTATGATATTTCATTCTTAAACTTTCTCTTAACAAAAGCAAATACTGCAAGTATTGTGTGTGTATATATATATTGAAAATTCAAGTACCATGAATATAGTTATATAACAAATGTAAGTCAACAAGTATAATTCTTTTCTTGTCAGATTAGTACATAGATAAAATATGAAAGTATAAAATTTCTGCCCACACTACTATCTTAGGTAGGGCTGTGCAAACGGTAAAACCGGACCTGACCGAACCGTACCAAATTTAGTTATACCGTTCTGAAATCTAGTACCGTTTGCCAAAAGGTGGTTCGGTAAATTACCGAATCAGTACGGTTCGATTTGATAGGTAACAAAAAAAACCAAAAAATTATTGAATCAAAAATAATTTGTCTTGAATATATGATAATATGCTCCCTACCACTCTTAACCATCCAATGAAGTTAAACAGAAATTATAAAGAATAATCAGAGACCCCCTAGCCTCAGTCCCCTATCCAAAAATTACTTTACCATCATTCGAGTTTTTGGGTTTAAACTGCGAACCCAATTTATTAAGAGAAAATCAGAAAGAAAAAAGTTTGGGCATTTAGAATTTGGATTGTACCTCTGTAAATTACAAATCTGGGCCGAGCTAGAGATGGTGGAGACACGATGAGAGTGGGTGGTGCGGCGGCGCGGTGAGAATTTTGAATTAAAGAAGAAGAAGAAAGTTTGGGTTTTGCTCTGGGTCGGCCGTAGAAGAAGAAAGAAGAGGAGGAGATTTGGGTTTTGCTCAGTCGGCCGTAGAAGAAGAAAGAAGAGAAGAAGATTTGGGTTTTCCTCTTGGTCGGCCGTAGAAGAAGAAAGGAGTGAAGGGAAGTTTTGGATTGGAAATTTGGAACCCTGTCTTTACTTTTTAGGAATTGGAATTAAAAAAAAAAAAAAAATTCTTATACCGGATTCCTTCGGTAAATCTACATACCATCTCAGTAAATTTTACCAGTAATATCAAAAATTAAAATTTATAAGGGTTCGATATTGAATTGAAATTTTGGTTTGGTATATAGTAAAATAACTAGGGTTCATATTACTTACATCCAAATCTTCGTTCACAGATGAATTAGCCGGAACAAACGGAGCTCTCGTGTACGAAGAAGAAGAATCCGGCGGAATTGGGCGAGAAATTGACTGCGTTGGTTTTGCAGAGAAGGAACCCTCAGATTTAGGACTTATATAATATGTAAAGTGGCACGTTCGTAATTTATGACATAAAGAAGGGTGAATACGTCAAGAAACTTTTAAGGGAGGGACTATAATGTAAAATTTTAGTTTAATTACAGTTGAGATATTGAAACCGTAATTACTATTGATTGAGAATGGTAAATACTACTCCTATTAATTAAGGATAAATGATGTTATTTGATTTATTTATTAAAGAGTTGCTGTAAATTCATATCTAAATTTTTATAACTCACAAAACTCAGAATTAAAAAACACCAATTCAAATTGTGTTTTCGAATGTTCGTTGAATTTTTTTAATTGGATATCGAAAATAGATAAATTAGTCGGTCAACAACAATCCTAGACTCCGTATACTTATTAAAAGTTCGTTGAGCTTGTAATACTGAACATGGAATAAAATTTCGTTTCGAGTGTATTTGGTAAATGGAATATGTGAATCTTTTCGAGAACTTTTCAGAAACACTATGAAAAAATGTGAAAAAATACTAAATAAAGAAAATAAAAGAGTTCAAAGGCAAATTACATTTTATTTTACTTTCCGTTGTTTAAAAAATAAAATAAAAATAAAAATTCGATATTTTTGACTAAAATAATGGAAATTTGATCCATGGCAATGAATGCGATTTTCTTTATTTAATCTTATCTTTCATGAAATAAAAAATGTTTGACAATTTACGTACGCATAATTGTGATAAATTTTCTTATGACTTTCGATGTAGTTAATTTGTTATATTTCCTCACGAGGAGTTTAAAGAATCTTACTTCATAATATAAAATAATCTTTTTTACTATTGATTAGGTTTTTTCCTTTGGAATAGATTTTATTACATAAATTTGTATCACTTTCCAACTATTAATGGTGATGATTTTCAAAGTTAACGATATTGTCGGCTTAATTCCACTTTGCACCCTACAAATTAAATAGGCACATTTTTCACTTTGCACCTTATAAAAAAATTTATCGCACTTTACACCTTACAAACCACTATTTTATTTCAGATTGCACCCAACCATTTTCGGCCCATTCTAGTTGCCGGAGTAAGGGTAATTCATCCATTCACATAACTAATCACCCCAATTTCCCCCAAAATATAATATATGAGCAAAATTGACATATCTCTATAACAACTTAAAAAAAATGAAAAATCGAAAACAAGTCTTACGAGGACTTAGGGTTTTCTCAATTTCTCATCATTCTTCTTCAAGTCGAGTCCAGTGCCGTCTTTTTCTTTTTCACTTTACATATAATTATTGAAACTAATCTAGAGTAATTCTGGATGTACATGTAGTTACCCCTAATTATTCCTAATTACTAATTCTACAAACAATTATAATAGAGTTGTTAACGAAGATGAGAATCAAAACGTAAATAAGTGAGAATATGGTAAACACAATTCATCCTTTTTTTAGCACCCAACCCATTTTTCTTCAAACATAAAAAAAAAAAAAAAAAAAAAAAAAAAAAAAAAAAGACGACACTGGACTGGATTTGAAGAAGAAAGAGGAGAAATTGAGAATATGATACCCGTAAAACTTGTTTTCTATTTTTCAGTCTTTTTTTTATGGTGATATATATTATTTTTGGAAGGAAATTGGGGTGGTTAACAATGTGAATGGACGGATTTACCCTTACTCGGGTAACTTAAATGTGCTGAAAATGGTTGAGGGTGCAATCTAAAATGAAATAGTGGTTTGTAGGATGTAAATTGGGATAATTTTTTTATAGGGTACAAAGTAAAAAATATTCTTATTTGTAGGGTGCAAAGTGAAATTAAGCCCGATATTGTCAGAAGGCAAAATTGCAAAAATCGTCCCAAACTAATCACTGATTTTGGATTTTCGTCCCAAACTATTTAATTTGGCGAATTTCGTCCCGTAATTTAATATTTTTTTGGAATATCGTCCCAAACTAATTACTAATTGTGAGTTTTCGTCCCAAATTATATCAACTCGTCAAATTTCGTCCCATAATTTACCATTTTGTATGAATTTAGTCCCAATATTAAATTTCTAATTTAATGAAAATGACGTTCAATCTTGTAATTAATTTGGAACGAACTCTGCAATATTATATAATTATTCATGTTAAAATTCACCATGTCATGACACTTAAGCAGCCATGTGATAATTCATCGGCAAATACGCAATTTCCGTCTTATAATTACGGTGGGACGATATTCTAAAAAAGTATTAAATTATGGGACGAAATTCGCCAAGTTAAATAGTTTTGGACGAAAATCCAAAATCAGTGATTAATTTGGGACGATTTTTGCAATTTTGTCAATCCCAGAATGAGGGTTTAAAAGATCGAGAAATCGAAAACTTGAGAAATTGGGTCCAGCTGATCTGAAGAATAAGAAAAGGATTAGGAATAATGCGATTGGAATATTAATAAATACGCATTTTTCTTCGTTTCAGAATAAAAAATAATCAAACTAAATTTCGAAATATTTAAGAAAAATTATTTGAGATCCTGAAAGACTCTCCTCAATTACCTTTAGAATAAATATAATTTTTAATTTTGAGATTTTAGGGTAACTTAAGTTTGAAATTTAGGGAAATTAAGCCCAAAAATATGTTGGTCAAATTTTGCAACTTGGTACACATGTTTTTGGTGGAAGGTGATAAATTTTTGAAAACTCATTTCACCTGTTTAGAGATTTACTGTGTTAAAAAAAAAATGCCACAACTACTAAATTTTATTAAAATAGGATGTTGAAATTAAATAAATTTACGAAATTACCTGCCCAAAGGGGTAGTTTTATGAATTAACTTTGATATATCATGGAATTATTTTTAGACAGAATTGTATTTGTGGTACCAAATTATATACCGATTCTCATTTGTGGTACTATAAAAATTCAGGTCGACACATTTGACACCATAATTTAACAAGTTCACTCATATTTGAACCGCGTTAAAAATCACCTTAAAGTGGTGATGTGGAAGTTAAATCTTATTGCAAAATTAATGCTATAAATTATGTTGACTGATAATTCTACCCCATAATATTTCAGGCTAACAAAATAGCCAGGGTTTTTGGCACTTTGTATCCTGAAAATGCACCCTGACTTAAAAGTTTTGGCACTTTGCACCCTAGAAACACAATTTGTTTGGCACTTGCACCCTAGTGTGTTTTCCGAAAAAAAAAATCGCTGGTGGAAGGGTAAAGTTGTCAATTTCGATTTTTTTTTACTTTGCACCCTTAAAATATAAACTTTGGCACTTTGCACCCTCGAAATATAAATTTTAGCATTTTGCACCCTAAAAATGTAGAATGTTTGCATTTTGCATCCTAAAAATATAAACTTTGGCACTTTCCACCATAACTTAAAAACTTTGACACTTTACACCCTAGAAATATAATTTGTTTTGCATTTCGCACCCTAATTTGTTTTTCTTTGAAGAAATCTCGTGAATGTTGTCGGTGAAGAGATAAAGTGGTCAGTTTTCCGCACAAACAATTAAACAATACAAAAGAAAGACAAAAGCGTGACCACGAGTTTTTAGAAGTTGTTGGATGAAGATGAAGATATAGTATATTGAAGACAAAGAAGTTAAGGGAGGTTTTGATGATTTCAAAACATCAAGATCAGCTAAGTATGAAAACTTAGTTAAAACCCTTAGAAGAATTTTGACCAAATAAGAAGACAAATCAGAAGGGTCAAATATTCAAGGTCCAGAAGACTACTGATCTGCTGAAGGAAAGAAATCAGACTGGTGAAGATCAGCCGACTCAAATCAGATTTGTTCAAGTTTGGGATCAGCACGGTTCATCATCAGACTTGTGTTCTCATCAGCCTAGTGGAAAGGATCAGGAAGTCTCCCCAACGGTAATAAATGCACTTGGAGTAATAAATGCTGAAGACCGAGGGTATTAATGGCAAATAATTAAAGAAATACCTCGTACCAGCTCGGTGCATTAAATGCTGCCTGACAGAAAGTACAGTCTGCAGTACTGTCACTGTGCAGAGAGCCGTTCGCGGAAATTAAGGACCAGTAACCGAGAAATTTGAATTGTGTCTCTCTTCAACGGACACTTTTCGAATCTGTGAGTATAAATAGCTGAAGAGACGAAGAGAAACGGTGAACACAACAACTGAGAGATTATCTACGAAGCAGAATATTTTCTAAGTCTCAAGAAGCTCAAGAACAGCTCATTCGCCTGCTGAAGTCATTTGTTGACAAAAGCTTGTTGAAGCAAAACGAATACATTTTCTGAGTGAATCTGTGTTAAGAGAGTGTTGTGAGGAGTTCTTATCCGTCTTTGTGAGTGATAAGACTCTGTAGAATAGGTCTTCTTTGTGATTTCCTATTGCGCACTTGTGGCATTTTCATTTGGGATTGGCGCAAGCAGAGTATACTGTAAACTTTGTGATTATAGTATAACCCAAGATCTAAGTGACTTGGAAGAGTGGACTAAAGGATTTAAATCCATATAACCACTATAAAAAATTCTGTGTGTTCAAACTTGCATTATTTCTAGCATATTTTCTCACCTGCATAAGAACACTTGAAAAAACTGTGTGAAAAGATTTTTAAAGGAGTTTGATAAAACTGGGGATAAAATCTTTCAATCTACCAAGCTTACTTGTGAAAAACACTTAAAATATTCGCTGCAAGTATTCTGGTGTTAAAACTGATTTTGACTAAATCAGCTAAGTAATTATCAGATTAGTGGTCAACTGAGCTGTTCAAAGATTTGTTCGTGATCAGCTTAGTCAGCTTACTGTTCTATAACAGCTTAGTCTGCTAACAGTTTAGTAGAAAGTTTTAAAGTTTAAAATTTTCGGAGGTCTATTCACCCCCCCCCCCCCTCTAGACCTCATCTGACCACTTGGGACCAACAGAAGTACTCACAATTCTTTTATTTTACTGCGTTTGAAAAATTGCCACAACTACTAAATTTTATTAAAGTAGGATGTTGAAATTAAATAAATTTATGAAATTACATGCCAAAAGGGGTGGTTTTATGAACTAACTTTGATATATCATGGAATTATTTTTAGAGAGAATTGCATTTGTGGTACCAAACTACATATCGATTATTATTTATGGTACTATAAAAATTCAGATCGACACATTTAATACCACAATTTAACAAATTCACTCACATTTGCGTTAAAAAAATCACCGTAAAGTGGTGATGTGACAGCAAATCTTAGTGAAAATTGATGCTATTAATTATGTTGACTGATAATTCTACTCCATAATAGTTCAGGCTAACGAAATAGCCCCACATCTTCAAATTTACTAACGATTTTAGTCTACATTGTTCCCAAATTTTAAAATTGATTCGAATAAGACCACGTGCGGACCAATTTGGAGATTTACTTATTATATTTACATAACTAATTTGATTTTAATAATCAATATTAATAAATTAAATAATACTTTAATATAAATCTGAAGAAAAAATATTCTTTTCAAATCTACAATTTATATAATAGTATTAATCTATTTAATATTTATTAAAATAATAAATTTCGATTCCAGACCATCGCCAGCCGGGGACCAATGATCCCAGACCGGCGTCAACCTAGGATTTAGGTGGGTGGGAGGTGATTACGGGGATTGGGGTGGGGTTGGGAAGGTTTTAAGTTTTGTTTTTTAAAAAAATTATAATTATTTATTAATATTATATAATTTATTACAAATACTCCACCAGGAAGAAAATTGCAACTTTTCAAGGAGTAGTCTATTAAAGTTGCTTTGAAGTTAACATGTTAAGGGCCAATTGTAAGACAATAACAAATCCGTGATAGTTTTTTATAACATCGAATACTTTAGAGAGATTTTTATAATTATGCCTTAATTTGAAAATATTTATAATTTACCCCTAAAAAGTATGAAAAAAGGTAGCTTATTATGTGACTAATAGAGGATAAACTACACATGCACAAAATTTATTCACATATGAAGTTATATTAACAAAATACAAAGCGATAATTAAAGTTTGCATTTAATTTATCAAGTAAAAAGATTAATCCATTAAAATTGGGAAAGTTGAGATCACTAAACCGTCCCAACTCGTACTGCAAAATACAATTTCAAGATTTTGTTGGCTTGTACTTGGTCTAATATAAAACCGCACCGCTTAAGCCCTATTCAAAATTTGCAAAGATCAAGATTCGTGTATACCGAATTCATCACAAATATAAGTCTACGATTTGGCACAATTACATGAAAAAGTATTTAACTAATTTGCATATCAAAAAAAAAAACATAAATTATTAAATCAAAAAATAATGTCAAACCGTAATACTTGATTGCCCACATCCTTCAAAAAAAATTGTGGGAAAAAAAAACAAAACAAAGTAAACATCAAAAGAATGATTAAATTAAATCAAAATAAACAAAACCAAAACAATCCCATATTCCCATTTGTTCTATGAACCATGTAATTAATCATCAAAAGTAATTTCCAACATTGAATTGAAATGTGATTCCTTCCTCTGCCTTCTCATTTCCTCATAAAAGCTCTGAATAAATCTCTCAGCCCTTTCATCCACACAACCATCATCATCGTCGTCATCTTCATTACGCGAACAATCGTATAAATCCATAACCATCAATTCTCTATTCACTTCAATTTCATCACAAATTGGCAATGGCTCCAAACAATACTTTTCATTTTCCCCACTTTTTTGAAAGGATTTTTCCATTCCCAAACACTTGGATATCAAGAAAACATTGGAGTAAAGCTTTTTGAAGCTAATTCTAAAAGTTCTTGGCTTTTTGTGAAAATGAATCAAAGGGGTACTTGAAGGAGAATACTCATAATCTTTAACATAACTATAATGGCTGTAATTCTTTAGGGTAAATTTCCTTTTTTTCTTGATGGAAACAAGCATTGGAGTAATGGGTTTTTTTAGTTGTTTGGCTAATACAACAGAGAATGCAAGAAAAATTGAAACTTTTTGTAAAAGAGGTGACTTTTTCTTGGCCATTGTTTTGATTGTGGATTTGTGTGTTTGAGAATGGGGTTTATGTAGGAGGGGGGGGGGGGGGTAATTTAAAAGGAGAAATTTTGGGGGGAATATTTGTGGAGTGGAGAGGAGCTAGGCTGTAAAAGGTTTAAGGGTCGGTGTGTACTTTGTACATATTCTAATTGGGATCTTCAATTAGCCGTTATTGCGCTTTTTTATAATATTTAAATCTCAGTTCGAATTTTAAAATGTTAGAAGAAATTCAATTTCTTTTTGGTTTCTTCACTTTGCACCCTTGAAACATGGAAAATAAGTATTTTGCACCATCGAAATAAGAACAATTTAGCACTTAACACTCTCTCTCATTTACCGGAGTAAAAAAATCTAGGGGCAAAATAGGTAATTTATTTTTTGATCTTTGGCACATTGTACTCCTGAAACACGAAAAATTGGGATTTTGCACCCCTGAAACAGAATTAGCACTTAACTCCTTTTCGAATTGAGATCAACCCATCAACTTGTACTCCTGAAACATTAAATTAGTATATACTTAACACCCTCAATTTAAGAAAACCCAGAAACTAGCACCCCTCATTTTTTCCAGCAGAGTTGACCACTAATGTCAAAAAACCTAGGGGCATTATAGGTAATTATTTTTCTCTCTCTTTAAATTTACAAAATACGATTATGAATACTCATTTCTCTCTCCATCTTTCTTTTCATCAATATACATATCCATGTCGTAGACTTGGATTAATTTTTATTTTTGTGATATGATTCGGTCAACTTTATGTATTGAAACTTTCTATATTTGATTTTGAAGAAAATGGGGAGGTGTTTAAGAGATAGTGAAAGGATTAGGGCTTCAACTCTACCGGGAAAAACCAGGAGTGCCAGTTCTGAGTTTTTCTTAATTTGAGGGTTTTAAGTGCTAATTTTATATTTTGGGGGTGCCAAGTTCCCATTTCTCGTGTTTCGGGCGTGCAAGTTGCTGAGTTATTCTTAATTCGTTGAGTGCTAAGTGCTAAATCTGTTTCGGGGGTACAAAGTGCCTATTTTTCGTGTTTCGGGGGTGTAAAGTGCCAAAGATCCAAAAATTAATTATCTAATATGCCCTTAGGTTTTTTGACTTCGGTGGTCAACTCTGCCGAAAAATGGGAGGGGGTGCTAGGTGCTTAATTGTTCATGTTTCCGGGGTACAAAGTGTTAATTCTGTATTTCAAGGGTGTAAAGTGCCTATTTTCTATATTTTAAAGATGCAAAGTGCAAAAAACCCTTTCTTTTCCCTATCAAATAGACTTACAACTGAGGTCTTAGCTTGTTGGTTAAGGTTGATCCTCCATGACCAAGAGGTCATGGGTTCAACTCTCTCTAGTGTGAGTATATCTCTAGTTTAGTACTAATATTTGTTATTAGCTTATAATATATAGTGATTGATGTAACGATGTATTCACTATCTCGAAAATATTGACTTACATTCGATTTAAATCTCATTGGTAGGTACACATATAGGTATAAGAGTATCTTCACCATCAAATCACTATTTAATGTGTGCGACAATGTTTTGATACATGCATATGAGTTTTTTTCTACAACAATACGCACAAAATATGGAGCAGTTTTAAATTAATTTAAAATAAGTTAACTTCAAATTATATTAAAGCATACATAAAAGTAAAGAAAATTAAATTCATGGACGTTAAACGAGCCAAACTCAAACGAGTTTTTATCGAATTGATATTTTATATGTATATTTTCAATTTTTTATCTTATCAAAGCTTCAAAAATTATCGAACAAAAAATAATATTCAAGTTTGTTTTATTATGATAAATCGAGTTCAAAAGATCTTGAGTCGAGTATCGAATAATTTAATTTGATATCTTGCCCTATCCTATTTAAAGAGAGAGTGCACTATATGTCAAAAAAATTAAATGACAAGTTTGGTATCACATGATCTTTTTTCTGGTAACAAAGTTTTCTGGCAATGATCATCTAATTCCAGACAGCTATACACATTTCCTTCGTCTTTGGTCATTCTATATCTTTATTCAGTCATCTATTTAAAATAGGGATAATGGCATTTTACCACCTATAATATTCATAATGTTCAATTTATTCACATGTAATTTAAAAAAGATCAATTTACCTCCCATAAATTTTTTAATGAAGAGTATAACTTACTTATCAAAATTGAGAGTGGACATTATAAGCATTTTGTAACATGGGGGAGGGGGTTAAATTACTACATTTGTCATGACTCACAGAGTAAATTACCATATTTGTCATAACACAATGGGGTAAACTGCCAAATTATCATAACACAATGAAGTAAAGTGCCACATATAAAACTGTCAGAAAGCAATGTGAAACTTTTAGAAAATTAAACGGAGCAAAGTGTTGTTTTTAAAATTATAAGAAAGTAAATTGAATATTATAAATATTATAGGGGTAAATTGCCATTAACTCATTTAAAATACGTAAACAAGGATACTTCAACTGTTGGTTGAAGAAACCTCATCTTTTTTAAATATTAAAATAGAGAACTATGTCCCAAGTTACATAACAGAAAAATATTAATAAAAAAATTAGTCTCGACTTATAAGTTGGGCTCGATCAACCCTCATTCTTAAGTTGAGCTTGAATTGACTTAAAATAGATCAAAATTAGATTTGCCGACTTATAAAAGTGGTCAAGAACAAAAAACAATTTAGCATTTAACGAAAGCACGACTTTAAAAATGGATCAACTCCATTGGGTACAAAGAATATGGTTGTGGCGGACTTATCGCGTTGGTGATGGAAACCGAAGAAAAGGCAAACCGGTTAATGAATCTTATGAAGAATTACACGAAATTCGGTTTCATGGTAGTTAGTTTCGGGTATTATTAGGAGTGCATATAGTTTTCAAAATCGTATCGGATCGTCCCGTAAAGTACCAAATCGTACCCAGAGGCGGAGGGACATGGGTTGAGGTAGGGGGCACCCACACCGCAACGTAATAAAATTACTATCACAAATTTTGCTTTCTAAGTGGAAAATTGAATTGGAAATTTACTCATTATGAGCGTCAATTTCTATTTAATTTATTGTGAAAATTTTGTTCAATCATCCTCTCTTCAAATTTTTTATCACAAAGTTGGTGGATTAGTCATAAGAAGATACTATTCCAAAACTTCATTTCATGAATATTTAAATTTGTTTGTAATTTGATTACTTAGATTAGATGAACCTAATTAATTCCATAATTTTTATATGATATTTGATGACTTGTTTAATTATATTTCTTTTATAATTCTCTAGACGAACTATATATATTAAGGTTCTAGAAAAATATATATAACTAAGGTGATTGATTTCTCATCCAATTTTTTTTTTTTACAATCAATTTCAAAGTTTTTATGAATTAATATATAAATTTGAGCAAAGTGGTTTTTCAAAGTGGTTTTCACAAAAAAGAAGAGTAAGTGATTTTTACTTCAAGAAATGTTGTCCTCAATATGCTATTTCTCCTAATCTTGAGGTTTCTGGAAATAATTGTGATCCCTATTCAAACTACTAATTCAGATTCTCCATGAACAAAAGTTCAAATGATCGATAAAGGTCCAAATCGATATATAGTAAATAAGAATAAGAGAAATGAAGCTCGATAAGCATATTTAGAACCTCGTCCTTATCAAATTAGCCCACCAAATTTTTTTATAATAACTATTTAATCATATTTATTTTGTAAATAATGAGTTTATAATTACAAATAATGTTCACTTTAATCTCGCCCCCCTTAATCTAAATTCCTGGCTTCGCCCCTGAACGTACCAAATTTTAGGTTTTTTTCTTCTCAAAATCTAAGATCTTGGTATGGAGTAAAAAATCGTACCGTAGTGTACCGAAATTGAGAAGAAACATGAATTAACTATTCATTTTTTGATATTTACAACTAATTTTTTAACCTTTTATTTTTAATTTATAATTCAAATATTATCAAATACTATATTGTTTATAATTTATATTATAGTTCATTGTAGTTTATTGTTTCGCGTTTAGTTAAAAAATATATGCTCGAACTTAGCACAAATTAAACTTGTTATATGATGAAAACTTAAAATGCAGAAATTCTTCTAGACAACAAATACCAAATGGTAAGTTTCTTCACATAATAATAACAATGATCAAATAATTAACCAATTAATTTATTCAACTAGGTCAAATTATAGCGTCAAGTTTGTGAATATTTTCTTTTCCAATGCTTGATTTAATTTAGAAAAATAGTTTGTAAAATACTATGATATTAAATTTTATATAATTGCCAACTATGTAATGGACTATATAAGAAATAGTGCATTAAAAAATTTTCTTTGAAAAAACAGCAATACCGTACTATACCGGAACTGCACAAAATCCATGTTAAATTTAAGGGAGTATTGCATTATCCAAATGCAGTTTAATGGATAAATCTCACGAATATAATCTTAAGATTTCGGATCTTATTTTGTTTTAGTAAATTTAAATTCCTCTTCTTAATTCTCACATTGATTTCAGAGCTAAATGCGAAAATATTCCCCGTGTTTTGCCTAATTAGCGAGAAAACACTTATGTTATTTTTATCCGCAAATATTATCCCGTCTATTCTTTTTTAGCAAAAATCTTAATTTAAAACATTTTCATATATAAGTCAACGGAGACGTTATTGTTAATTTTTCAAGTGACCATGTTATAACCAATTTTAAAATTAACAGACGGATTATTCTTAATAAGTAAATAAGGATATTTCTGTATTTTGCGTTGTGATATAATCGTCATTTTTTCTACAAAATATATACTCTGACTTCCAAGTTTATAATAATACTAGGGAGTTTTATCAACTATCAAATCCATGTCAAAACAATTTTATTTGTATATTGAATAAAACTTAAATGATTTTTTTCCGAACAAACTACTTTTTTTCTTTTTTCTTTTTTTTTTTTTAATTCGAACAAGCCAAAAATTTCAAACAAATTGGCTGTTATTTAGCAAAAATGCCCCGCAGCGCACTTTAGCACCCACCTACAACTCAAATATTAAACCCGAACGTTAAAGAAGAGAACAGAAAAAGACCCTCCCCCACATGTAAAATGTCGAAAATACCCCTCCACCTCCATATATAAACCAACACAGCTTCTTCGCGGCGATTTTCACATAAACACACACCACCACAAAACACAAACACCTTCTTCTTCTCCAATTCTTCATCAATTCTTAACAATCAAAAACAAAAAGGAAATTTTTTTTTGTCCCTTTTTTACTGTGAATGAATCAATAGTTATGGCTATGGGTACAGAAAGATCCAAACCGCTTCACAATTTCACTATGCCCGGCGATTTGCGGTGGGGAAATCAGCGTTTCCTCCGCTGCATGAAAATCAACAACAAAACAGAAAATCATAATGATTTTCTACACGAAGGCAACAACAATGAGATTTCCGCCGTCAGAGAGAAAGTGATGTTAGATCTCCAAACAGCGGCGGATAAAATGAAGGAATCGATTCTGAAGGAAGGAGAAGTCTCAACCGTTTCTGCTGAGGCTAACAGACCTTGGAATTTGAGAACTAGACGAGCTGCGTGTAGAAATCCGGTGAATGAATGTAGCGGTAAGGAGGCTTTGAATGTGGATTTGGCGACGAAACCTAATATTGGATCTCAGATGAAGGCAACAGCGGCGGCGGCGGCGGTGGTGGTGGAGAAGTCTCCGAGGCTGAGGAGTGGGGAGAAGAAAGAGAGGGCTAAGTTTTCGGTCGCCCTTACGAAAAGAGAGATCGAAGAGGATTTCTTGGGGATAATGGGTCATAGGCCTCCCCGGAGACCTAAGAAAAGAGCTAGGAATGTTCAGAAACAATTAGATGTAAGTTTTTTTTTTTTAAATAATTTGATTAATTCAATAAAGATTTGTGAAATTAATTCACTGTTTGATTGAATGTTTGATGATTTTTTTTTTTTTCAGACTCTGTTTCCTGGACTTTGGTTGACCGAAGTCACCCCTGATATGTATAGAGTTCCTGAACCAGCTCCATGAAAACAGCAAAGGTAAATAATTTTCGTTTTTTTTTCCGGTTGTCGATAAATATGATGATTGTATTGCGTTTGGAACTGAGTTTTTAATCAAATGATTGATGAATCTTTTGCAGTTGGATTTTTTCGTTTCTTGTTCTGCACCAGCATTGTGGATTTGGGATTTTCTGATACAAGTGTTGAAATTCATCTCAGGCAAAAATGTTGGTGTAACAACAATGGCTAATTTCTGTTTGGTTCTGATTAGAAATGTTGATATATATTTGTTCTTTTTTTTTTCTTCATGGGAATAAAGTTAACAGTGGAGAAACATTACTTTGTGATATTCAAGTTCCTTTCTCAAGTAATATCATTATATCAATATTTACTGTTTGTTTCTTGTTGATTAAACCTCATATTTTGTTCTAGCATTATGTATGTGGTGCTTTATATTTCTCGAAAAAACTCGAAAAGGGCTTGTGGTAAAGTCTCTTTTGTTATACTATGATGATTTCAAGAACTTGATTGAGAACGAGGTATCCTTGTTATACTCTGTTGTTTCTGTTTCGTCTCAGCGCTTCATGTTTCTTCGGTTTTGTATTTGTGCTTTATTTGATTGTCCAATTATAGGTGATTTTAGCTTGAATGTTTGATGTTCGAGCATTTGCTTACCTATTGAAAAATAACGTTATGCATGGTTCTTAGAATTGAATGAGTAGAACTCGAGGGATTCCTTCATCAAATGATGGAATATTGAGCTTTATTTTTCTCTCATTTTCATTTTTTCTCGTCATTTTACATAATAGAGTTCAAGAACCAAATATAGGCTAATGTAATCTAATGGTATTTCATTCTTGACATGTTCTAACATATGCCTTCAGAACATGATGATATGTTATTTCTGTTGCTTTGATTTCTAAAATGCTTTGCATAAAACTCTTCATTAATTTTTATAACTGAATTGGATGTGTGAGATGATGATGTTTTGTTGTTTATAAACTTTGACATTTTCAAAGAATTTTTTTTCATGCATTTGTGGTGTAGATTTGTTCTTGATGATTGGTTTAGTTATTTACTGTTTTGAAAATCGGATTGGTGTGGACGGTTAGTTCGCTGATCAGCTGCCACTGTAGACTAGTATTTTGAAATCGGCTCACTTCCATCGATTTGGACGTTAGATTTCTAACCAGCCGCCAAATCGGTCTGGTTAACCCTTCCAAACGAGATGGGGATCGATTTCAGATCGGTAAAAAATGAAAAAATGGATGACTCGAAATCGATTTCAGAAGAGTACTTATTTCTTCCCTATTTTCTTGGATTCCTTTATTTCAATTTAAGGATTAGGATGATAAAGTTCATCCAACATTTGTTGTTTGAACAAGTTATAATGTTGGACCTGAACTGGGGAAATCACTTAGGTGTTTATTTTGTCTTCACTTCAAAATGGTTTGTTATGCACAGGTTGTGTTGGTGAGATACCTTTTATTTTACAAACTAATTTAAAAAATTAGACTATAATGATGTCACAACGATTGAGTCATTGGTCAATTCGGTCAAGTTTTTTTTTTTTGACACGGTCAATTCGATGAAGTCAACTGACCTAATAAGTATTTTGTGAAGGGTCCACGTGAACATGGTTTAAAATCGTATCGGACCGTCTCGTACCTTACCAAATCATTTTGAATTTTTGGTTTTTTTTTTTCAAAACTGAAGGTTTTGGTATGGAGAAAAAACGGACCGAGTATTTTGATATGATTTTGATTTTTACACTTCTCATACCGAAAAAAATTGTATTGTATCGAAATTAGAAAAAATTTGAATAGATTGTTCATTTTTTTATATTTACATCTAAATGTTATGACTTTTATTTTTCGGTTTATAATTCAAATATTTATGAACACTATATTATTTATACTTATATTATAGTCCATCATTATTATGGTTAGTATATATCAACAAGTGATTGGTTTAGAGAAAATGACTAGTCACTACAAAGTAGCGGACTCAAGTTCAAATTCCTGTTGGGAGATGTACCTACTTAATATGCCCGACCCGCCTCGAAAGAGATTATAAACCCTTGGGAAACAAAAACAAAAAAAGTTTATGGTTACTATATCGTCCGCATTCAATTAAAAGAAAATATGCTAGAACTTAGAACAAATAAAATTTGTTATCTGTTAAAAACTTAAAATGCAAAAATTCTAGACGATAAATCTCAAACAATAAGTTCATTCACAAAATCAAAACAATGTTCAAACAATTAATCAATTTATTTTGTTCAATTAGGTCGCATTACGTCGTCATATTTGTGAACATTTCTTTTCAATGCTTAAGTTAATGTAAAATAATAGTTTGTAAGATATTATGATATAATTTTCTTTTATATAATTGCCAACTATGTAATAGACTATATAAGAAAAATATACATGGAAAATTTATTTAAAAAAATCGAAAAATTGTACCGTATCGAACCGGAACAACACGAAACCGAGTTTGTTGGTATGATTCATAAAATCCGTATCGTGTGCACCTCTAGTGAAGGGCTTTGAATGGAGTGGGTTTTAATTCGAAATTTGGTTTAAATCGGACCCTATTTATTAGAACTTTTATCTGATAGAGATTCAATAAATCTGATTGGATTATAAAAATATGTAATTTAAAATATGCGGGACAAATATGGATATATGTTGATTTATCCGTTATAGATATGTATCCGACATCAAATAAAAAAGTTATATACATACAAAATGTTTACCAAATAATAACATTCATATTATTTTACCATCAGTTTGAGAAGATAGTAATTAATAATATGTTCATATTTTATTGTTATGCGTTTTCCACCTAAAACATGAATATTAGTTAAGAAAGTTTGAGCATATAACCGTAAAGTTAACAAACCTTTGTTTTTAAAAAATCTACTAAGCTATGTATTTACAACTCGAACCAGAGAGCATAGTGGGTATAACTGTATATGTCCTCCTCAATGTGGTGACTCTAATAGATTCGAATTTAAGTTTCGCTACTGGGGTCCGAAGTCGCTACCACTTGACACAACCACATCTGGTGTAAAGTTAACAAACTTGTTATAGGGGAAGAGGAAAAAAACACGTGTGTAAAGTTTGAAAGGGGTTGGGAATTAAATTTGGATCCGTAAAAGATCCGATATTCGACTGATGAGGGGTATTTGATACACTCCTAGATAGGAAATAGCCCTCCGACCCAAATCGAATTCGATAACCCATTACTAAGACATTCTGAGCATAAGATCGATTACAACTCAAGGACAAAATTACTCGACTATACTGAATCTATCATGGGCCTGTAGCAGAACTCGGGCCATGGGCCGAGAAATTCTCTAGTGTGGAGGGTTCACCTAGCACGCCAATACACCTATAAATAGTAAGGACACAATGCCAGATATATGCATTCCAAAGCAGCATGATATGGATAGGCTAGGTCGAATTTTTTATTGTAATTTCTAAGGGCATCTCCTATGTATAGAGGGGAGTTGGATTGGAATTTAGAGGGGTGAAAAAATCAAATTAAATGAATAAGGGGGTGAAAAGGGGAAAATGAATTGGAGGGGTGTACCCACAGCTTGAAGCGGTACTTTGTAATAAAAAATTCTAGCTCAGATTATATGGAATAGATCACCGTTTACCATTTATTTTTTACATAGCTTCTTATTTTCGAATGTACGATTTTAGATTAAATCACCGATCGAATCCAGTCAAGATCCGTAGAACACAAAGATCAAATTCCGAAGAAGATCCGATTCCAACTCGAATTGCTCCGATGTAAATAGAATCGGATCAAGGTCGACATAATCCAATCCAATAACAACCCTAATTTCGTGGTTTGCAGCATTTTATTTGTTTCAGTTAATTTTGAGGCGAATTATGTTGGAGTGCATTTAATTCGCACTTGTTACGTTGAATAAATTGTGTATTAATATAAATGAGAATTTTTAACCTGTAACATATCGTATCAGACATGTTTCTTTCTTAATTCGCCTTTTGTAGTTAAAAGACAATAGAATCCGAATTTCAATTTCAAATTATCCCTTTTTTAATAGCAAATTTTTAATTATATATGACAACTAATTTCTTTCCTCTCTTATTAGCTCATTAATTAATTATTTTTTCTTTTTTTATTTGTACATGAATATTTTCCCACCATAAATAACTGCTTTCTGCTATATGATTGTACCCAATAAAGAATGATACTATTTAAAAGAAAAGAACACTATTCAAACATAATTACTAAAAGTGAGTTCCTATAAATCTTTTATAGCAATATTTCAAAAATAATGTCGGATGTACTCTCGTTTTCCATTTAATTTGCCATCCTCATGTGTATAATTATTATTATTTTTTTTTTTTTGAGGAAATGTGTATAAAATTCTAACAAGTACAAAATGGAGGGATTATTTTAGGGGCTTGAAAATTTAAAAGTTGCATAGTTAGGCAATTCAAAATATGTAGTACAAAAACAAAAGTTAATGGTTTTTTTAGTGTTATTACCGACAAATAAAATTGCGAAACTCCCAATTAATAATCAACTAATAAATAGTATTAAACATTTAAGTTAACTCAGTTTTTCATATAATACACTAGTTATTCTCACCAGACATTTTCTTGTGCATAAGAATTTTTTTTTTTTTTTTTTTTTTTTGCAGTGAAAAATAAATTTTCTTAATGATACAATCTATACTATTAAAAAAGGGAAGCATGTTTTTACTCACAAAATGGAAGTTATGAGGCCATGTTACACCAAAAATTTGCCACTTTCCATAATTACCCCCAACTCATCCATGTATTATTTTTTATTACAGTTATTTAACTTCTTCCCACTAACTCATAAACCCACTATCCGAAAAATTTGCATTGATCATTCTCTATTAATATAATAATTAAGCACATTAAGAATTTTATTTATAGTTACAGGTACATTCTCTCTTTCGATTAATTATTATATTAATAGATAAATGATGACAAAATCCATGACGGTAATTTATTATGAACATGTCATGTAAAAAGTTATTTCATTATATCATAAATAGTTATGCACGCAAGTATTGCGTGCCACGGTTGCTAGTGTAATGTAATGGGAGGAGTGAAGGAGTTAAAAACTACATAATTAGATAAGAGTGAATTACACTTTTCGTCCTCTTATGGACTAACTTTTGCACATTCGTCCATTTTAATTTTTTTCGTAGTAAATTCGCCCCTCTTGTAAATGTAGTGTAATATATTCTCAATCTCTAGCAATTATCACTCTCTTTCTCATCTCTTATTATTTTTATTTTTATTTTTTTATTTTTAGGAAAACCTAGCTAGGTAAATGCATCAATGATCAATATTCTTATGGATTAACTTTTGCACTTTTGTCCTTTTTAAATTTTTTGTAGCAGATTGGTCACTCTTATCAATGTAGTATATCAAATTCGTCCCTCTTATTTTTTTTGTAGCAAATTAGTCCCTCTTCTCAACGTAGTGTAACTTAAATCCTAAAAAATTTATATTAAAGTATCATGTTAAAAATTTATTCTTACTCACTTATAAAATACTAATAAAATTATCTTTTATCACTCTAATTTATTAAATGGAGATATAATCACTACTTGAAAAATACATTGTTGGTATGAGGTTGAATGAAGAATCCTCGAAATTTAAAGTAATTGATCATCTTAGAAACTAATAGAAATAAACAGGAATGTTGTGTATACATTTGTATATTTATTTTTAAAATTCATAATGATTTGTCAGTAGCTACAACAAGAACAAATTTGATGGGGAATCGGATGAGAAATGAATGATTGCATGATTCCATGAATATTATATAAAAAGATGTGTTCGATATCGTATCAAATGATTCTATCATTAAATAATTTTAATTTATCATGACAATTTGACGTAGTCACTTGTGAAAAATATTGAACGAGCTAACTGGCTTTTTTAGTTTGAATTAATATTGTTCAAATTTTTATCCTCGTGGTTGACTTTTTCTTTCTTTTTGAGGTAATGATCCCGGTGAAATTACTTTCTGGCTACGCCACTGAACGGTACGATATAAGTGTACGAACTGTGTGCATTTTCATGTCTAGAAGAAAGGCGGTTTACACGGGCCTCGGCCAACCGCCGGAGGAGGCCGATATGTGGTCGTCTCTTTTCATGTTTTCTTCGGAGAATTCATGGAATGAATGTTGGGCGCGCATTCGGACACAATGTCCATCAACGGGGTCCATGACATTGTTGAAGTTGCGATATTTGCTATGGAAGTACTTGTGCTAGTTGCAAAAATCATTGATTTATGTTTTAGATTCTTATTCTATATGTATATTATTCTAGGGTTTGTGACTAAGATATTTTCTTGTATTCTTTCCCTACTTTATTAGTTTGTTATGATTGAATATTTTTTTTTTATTATTTACAAATTAAAAGTACTTTTTCAATCGAGTTAATGATAACTTATCCTCATGTGATATTTATAAATTCAATTTTCTTCATTTTAATTTGAAAAATAGCAATTAACCCCCCCCCCCCTCCCATAATTTTATAAAAGTTTCACGCTGCTTCTTTGACATTTTTATATGTGAAACTTATCCTCATCTGACATTTATAAATTCAATTTTCTTCATTTTAATTTGAAAAATAGCAATTAACCCTCCCCCCCCCCCCCCACCTCCCATAATTTTATAAAAATTTCACGCTGCTTCTTTGACATTTTTATATGTGAAACTTATCCTCATCTGACATTTATAAATTCAATTTTCTTCATTTTAATTTGAAAATTAGCAATTAACCCCCCCCCCCCCCCCAAAAAAAAAATTTTATAAAAGTTTCACGCTGCTTCTTTGGTATTTTTATATGTGACAATTTATCTCCTTATGTTATAAAATATTTTTCATGTCCACTGCAATTTTGATAAATGAGTTACGCTCTTTGACTCAAGGGATTTGAAAAATATACTACATTATAAGAGGATTTATATATTGTATGTATTCTTTTACTCTCTCTGATTTTATATAATTGCCGGGGTTGGGTCGAGGCCCATTATCCCTATTGTATCAAACAAATAGCCTCTACAAATCCACATTCTCCTACGGCCTGCCAGGTTACAAGTCTATAAACTTCAGTGGATCGTTGAGCTTGGGGCCCAATAGCCAGCCCATCAAGATTAAAACTACTCCATTGCTTAAAAACCCAAGACGGTCATCTTTCTATTACGTGAATCTTTCTATAAATTTTATTCCAATACTGGAGCAGGGACAGTCTTGATTCAGGTAATCACTAGTATTATTTTCTTTCTCATTAATTAAATTATTAATTAATTTCAAGAAAAGAAAAGAAATTCCAAGAAATTTATTATAATAATTTTGTTAATTATTTAATTAGGTACGGTGTTTACTAGTCTTGTGAAGCCAGCATACACGGCTGTGAGAGACGTCTTCCGAAGGCGGATGGGGAAGGCCTCAATATCGCGTCTAGGGGGATTCGACACGTGCTACACGGTGCCCATCACCGTGCCCACCATAACATTCACGTTCACAGGCATGAACATCACTTTAAATATATTTACCTTCTTATGTTATAAGAGGGACGGATGTGATATACTACAATGATAAGAGGGATCAATCTGTTATAAAAAATTTAAGAGGGACGAAAATATAAAATTTGACCCATGAGAGGTCAAAAATCCTATTCACTCTTTATAATAATGAGGGAAGAAAGGAGACAAATAAAAACAAAATTACGCTCTTGGGGCAACCGTGAGACCTGTCTAACCCAAAATTTTATTTCGTGGGCCTGTTCCACATATTTAACGAAAATGGCAGAAATTTATTTTGGGCCTTGATTTGGGAAGAAGTACAATTTTGAATTTTTTTTTTCCGAATGACTAGAAGACGAATATTTGTATTGTAAGCTATTATGTAGGGCTGTCAATGGGTCGGATTTTGATCGGATCAATCTCATCCAGATCCGGTTCTATTTATATCGGATTGAATCCTGTCGGATTGAATTTTGCTCGGATCGAGTTTTTTTAATCCAACGGATCTTGATCGGATTTAACTGGATATTGAATCTTTTTCGGATCTAATAAATTTTCATTTAAAAAGTTAATTTAAATATTTTTTCCTAAAACAAGCTTATTAACTTTTTAAGTTTATTTAATTTTAGCTCACATGTTCAAAGTTTCTTTACTATATTCATATTTGTAGAATGAAAATATTGTTTTAAATAAATTTATAAATGAGTTATAAATTACTATCTTCTTAAATTGACGGTGAAATATTATTAATGATACTTACTTTTATAAAAAAAATATGTATATATATCTTTCTTTTTATTTATTGTCGGATATGAATCTTTAACGGATCGGATCGGATTGACCTAAATCCGTATTCGCTCCATGAGTTTCGGACTACGGATCTTTATAATCGGATCAAGACTATCGAATTTCTAATCGGACAATTATCCTAATAAATTGGACCAGATTCGGACGGATCCGGATTGAAATTCGTCCCATTGACAGCCCTATTATGTAATAGAAATGGTTTTGATTCCTATTTGCTAGTTTGTATTATATTGCTAAGATATGTGCATGCAAATATCTTTAATATATTGTAAAATGATCAAATTATTAGGAATCATTTACATCTAAAATATTGGGAGATGATCTAAACCATCAGTTAGGGAGAGATTATTTAGTGCAACCGCCGCACCACGTCATCAAGTACATGTGGTGCAACCCATCAATACACTTGAAACATGTGGAGTGATAATCCACATCACCCATGTTCTGGCAATATGTTACGCGATACCCTTCCCCTACAAAAGTGGACATTTTTTAGAAGAGGAAATCTTATAAAAACACGTCCAACAAAACAAGTGACCGCAATAAGTTACCACGGGTTCCGTTGCTTTGTCCAAGCATATGTTACAATCATAAAAGTTTATAGAATAATTACAGGGAATCAAAGAATGAATAACAAGTTTTGATTATAGAAGAGTTATGGTTTTATTTACAGGTTTTATTCCAATTACTGTTAGATTTAATAAAATAATTGATAAAATTCATAGACAAGGGTCATTTATTTTTGTATTAAAAACTACTATAATTAATAGAAACGGTGTAACTCAAATCTTTAAACTACACAACAATTCAAACTTCACTTTTTGACATGCCCACACATTGGATCCCTTTCCTGAATGCAATTATTATCATACCGAGGCTAATAGGGAAAATTAGTATCTACACCGATGGATTTAATCCACCCGGGTGTTATGAGTTGGACAATGATTGTAGCGCGACATTAAAATAGATTTAACCTATCATATTAACTTTTCAATTAATATTACACATTTTATTGAAATTCTTCTTATGTTTGTTATGTAAGATCTGTTGATCTAATTTATGTAAAAATGATTATTTTATATTATTGGTGTCAAATAATAATTATTACTCCATCCGTTTTTTTTTATTTACCGTTTTAGAATTTAAATGTAGAATTAAAATTATTATACCAATTTTACCCTTCTTATTAATGCTATGATTATTTGATTAAAATGGTGTTTTGGAATTTTTACTTTAAAAAGCGATGGAAAAAAAGAGAAGAACAAAATAAAAGAAAAAGTAGGGGTGGGCGCGGGTCGGGTATTTCGGGTATTGAGTATTTCGGGTCGGGTACCCAACTTGGCGGGTAGTGAATTTTCACACCCGAAACCCGACCCGATCTGGTTCGGGTACCCGCATTTTCGGGTATTTCGGGTATTGGGTATTGGGTACCTGAAATTTCACACTTTTTTTTTTCAAGATTTTTTTAACATATATATACGTAAAATTGTAAATAAATGAATTCAAACATTAATTGTACACAATAACTTCAAAACAAAATAATACAAATGTCTCAAGACTTCAAAATTCAAGTATTCAATAAATTATAATCAAATCAAACTCCAAGTCTCAAAGCATCAAAATATTAAATATTACAATCGTATGAAAGTTACAACTTACAAAGTTACAATAGACACAAAATCACAAATCACAAATCACGTTCAATAATATTTAACATTTTAACTCATCAGTCGGATCTTCACCAAGTACTTAATCATTATTGGGCTAATTTTTTTTTTAAAATACCCGAACGGGTACCCAAATACCCGTTCGGGTGTGAAACTAATACCCAATACCCAACCCGAAAATATATTTCGGGTTCGAGTACCCGAACCCGAATGTCAAAATACCCGTTTTTTTGTCCCAAACAGAAAATACCCAAACGGGTCGGGACGGGTCCCAAAATACCAGACCCAAACGCCCACCCCTAAGAAAAAGCACAAATAGAGAGAGCGGAAGCCTGTGATACCCTTCCATTTGCGTAAAAAAAGTGGTTATTTATTATAATTCTTAATCCGTGTTCAATCCTCCAAAGCGAATAAATAAAACGGAGGGATAATATGCTAATTGATAGTACAAGTGTTTTTGTTTGATCATGTCTTCGTATTTTGGAATATAATATATATATATATATATATATATATATATATATATATATATATATATTATGATATTATTGTTTTGTATTAGTTAATAAAATTTAGAATTTAATGTAGTATTAATTTATTAAAAAGAATACTCAAATTACATACACGTCTCATTTATTTGTAACGGACTGAACCATTTGATAATCGAACTGAATAATTTGGTTTGATGTACTATACAAATTTTGAAATTACCGCGTCAGACTAGATATAAAAAATTGGTACGATTCAGCTATATTGAATGCAATAACATCAAACCCTTAATATTGTAATTGTGCACCATTCAGTAAATTGTATATTGAACTGAAATTTCAGTTTAATATAGGAAGTGAGCTTCATCACCGAACCATTATAAATTTTGATTTTCGATAAATTTCCCTTAAATAATTCAACAGATATTCCCAATTTTTTTTTAATCCCAATTCGTGCAAGGTAAAGGCACGTTCCAAATTTCCAATCCTTCACTCTTCTCACTTATTCTACGGTGCCTTAGAGCAAAACCCAAATATTCTTCTTCTTCAATTCAAAATCCCACCGCGCCGCCGCACCACCTACCCCATCGCGCCTCCACCATCTCTCTCTCGGCCCAGATTTTTAATTTACAGAGGTACAGTCCAAGTTCTAAATGCCCAATTTTATTCTTTTTCTGATTCTCTTAATTAATTGGGTTCTAATTGCATTTAAAACCCAAAACTTGAATGATGCTAAAGTTAATTTTGGAGATTATAATTTCTATTCAAGTTCATTGGATGATTAGTGGTTAGAGTGGTAGGAAGCATATTATTATTTACCTATGTATTCAAGACAAATTATTTTTGATTCAATAATTTTTCTGTTTTTTGTACTGAATCAAATCGAACCTTACTGAATCGGTAATTTACTGAATCAAACCAAAATTTTCGGTTTGTAAAATAATACGAGATTTCTAAATACCGAACCAGCCTGTATAACGAAATTTGGTAAGGTTCGGTTTTACAGTTTGCACAGCCCTACCTAAGATAGTAGTGTGAGCAGAAATATTTAACTTTCATATTCTTCCTGTTTACTGATTCTGACAAGTTAAAACTTATATTTGTTAACTACATTCTCGATACTTGAATTGTTAACATATATATATATATATATATATATATATATATATATATATATATATATATATGTGTGTGTGTGTGTGTGTGTGTGTATTGCTTTTGTTAAGAGAAAGTTTAAGAATGAAATGTCATAAAAATATATGACAGTTGAATCTATAAGGTATCATCTAATTTGTAAAAGAGGGTCCCAATTTTAAATATCGCCTAGGGCCCCATAATATGTCCGGCCGGCCCTGCAACCGCAACTTGAAGAAACAACGCCGTGTTAACTCGGAGGAGCAATTCGAACGGTTGAACTCGCTTCCATGGAACTCCTCGCTTCCTGAGGGTAATGAAGATGATGCTTTCTCTCTCCTCATTGGCTCCAACGAGCTTGACGGAGGTAACACTTCTATTAATTCTCTTTCTTCGATTTAATTAATCATTTATATGAATAATATAGCTTTGGTTATATTGTGCTGTAAATTTGTCAAATTTGTTACGTCTAAGGTTGTGAGTAGAAAATTAAGATTATATAGGACTCGTGATGCTGGTCTAAATAGAAAGTGAAGTATGGTTCTGCCCTTGCGGTTTCTTTGTTGTTCATTTTATCTTTAACCACAGGTTTGGGGCTCTAATGTTTTCTTTTGTTGATGGATGTAGGATTTCTTACTCTTGAAGAGATTGATGAGTCAGAGTATGGAATGGAAATTAAAAATGTCGATTTGAATATTGAGATGGAAAAAATAGAAGGAAAAGTAAAGTCAAAAAAGAGAAAGTTAAGCAAAGGTGATGATGATGAGCACTCTGGTGTAGAGGATCTTGCCGAAAATGATGATGAAGTCGAAGAAAGCAAAGAGGATGAGATAAAAGAAGTGAAACAAAAAAAGAAAAAGAAAAAGAAAAATAAGAAAAGTAAGAAAAAAGATCATGAGAAAAATGTTGAGGCTAATATTGCAGAGGAAACTGTAGAGCCAGCACGTGGTAAGTACTCCCTTCACTAGAGATGATTTTTTTATACTATTGCTACTTAAACTTCATTATTTACTAGTTTGAGTTCACCATACATGATAAATTGGGGTAATATATGAGTTACATGAGAACTTGCAATTTCACTTAGCTAAATTTTGGGGTTAATAGTTATTATCTCATATTAACCTACTTGCTAGTTTTTTTCCTATTAAGTCTTACCATAGATACACCTAAAAGGTACCTCTTAAAATATTGCTTGTCATTTATGATTTCACTTTAGGTCACTAGTTTCTGATATAATAGTTTCTGATATAATGTGCTGGACTTCCATGCAGTTCGATGGCTTAATATATAAATTCTAAATAGGTTATATTGAATCTATTCTCAGGCTTCAATCTTTGTAGTATCTACTTCCTTATTTCGTCAATTCATAGGCTGCTGATTTTCATACAAAATAGTCTCTGAAAACAAGATTGATTCGTGTTCATTGTAAAGATCCGATTTTTCTCATTATTACTCTCTGATTAGAAAGTTCAGATGTATCAAGCATTTAATTTATACTTCCTCTGTCCCTAAATTTTCACTACTATTTCCTTTTTGGGATGTCTCAAAATACCGCTACCTTTCTAAAGATGACATTATTTTTCTCAAAAGTACCCTATCACATAAAGTAATGATTTGATGCCACTAACTCTGAAACACTACTTTTAAAGGCATCTATGTTAAAATACCTAAAAGTTCCACCTTTTTAACCTTTACCTAAAACTCCACGCCAAAAGTGAAAGGATAGAAAATTGGACGGAGGGAGTAGTGAACATCAAATTATCAATGTTATAATGAAACTATGTTTTTTTGTCAGATCATTCGATATTCGTAGTTTTGTGTTATCAATAAAAGTCTTGCAGGCTGTTTTCTTTGACATGAAAATTTGGCTTCAGGTGGTGATGGAAATGATAAAGTTGACATTGAAGAGGATGTAGCTGATGAAGAAGAATATTATGCATGGAATGAACTGAGACTTCATCCCATCATAATGAAATCAATATACAGGCTGAAGTTCAAAGAACCTACACCAATACAGAAAGCTTGTATTCCTGCAGGTGCTCATCAAGGGAAGGTTGAGCATCTAATTAGTGCTTAGTGTTGCATTAGATAGTGGCGACAAAGGACATATTACTAATGTGGTCAGTTGGCTTGGCAGGATGTTATTGGGGCTGCAGAGACAGGATCTGGAAAAACACTTGCATTTGGTTTGCCAATTCTACAGCGGCTTCTAGAAGAACGAGATAAAGTGGAGAGGCTTCTACAAGAAGGAGAGGCTAATGAAAGAATAGCTCCTGAAAGTGTACTGCGTGCCCTCATCGTTACCCCTACGAGAGAGCTTGCACTTCAGGTAATCATGATTGAATTTTCCTGCCTTTCCACTAGTATATCCAGTGACTTCTTGTGTGCTGGAGATGAATTTTGCTTTGCATAATGCATTAATTTTTGTTCTGTTATTCAAGGTCACGGATCATCTCAAAGAAGTAGCTAAAGGCACCAACGTTAAGGTGGTTCCAATTGTTGGTGGAATGTCATCAGACAAGCAGGAAAGACTTTTGAAAGCAAGACCTGAAATTGTTGTTGGAACGCCTGGGAGACTGTGGGAACTAATGTCAGGTGGCGAGATTCACCTTGTGGAGGTGAGACTATGTTATCAGAATGTTTTTAATTAGAGGGATTTTATTTTCCTGTCAGTTATCACCAAAATTGGAGTTTTATGCCTATTATCATTGTACTCCTTTAAGGGCTCTGAACTCCGTCTTTATCAAGAGGGCAGAATTAGCAATGGGTGGATATAATTTGTTTCTCAGATCAACTTTCAACTATTTTTAGTATCAACTGACTCTAAAAACTGGGGCTAGTAACCATTGTTGATTTAGATGACAAAAATCTATTTGTTCACAATTGAACAAAAAAGTTGCCTGACCCATTTTGTCTTTAGTCCTTGGGTGGCCACTATTTACGCACGTGATATATAAGCTACTAAAGCAATACACTAAGTAAGTTGATTGATCTATGGTGGTATGGCTGAACCACGAATCTAAAACTGAAGGCGTACTCATTAAGCCAACCTAGAAAGTTGCATATGTTTGACTTCGGACTTTTTCTGTGGTTTTAGTATTGCATTACAACCTTGAACAAGAATAATATTGACTTTCATTTTGTTTATGCAGCTCCACTCTTTGTCATTTTTCGTGCTGGACGAGGCTGATCGCATGATTGAAGCTGGTCATTTCCGTGAGTTACAGTCCATAATTGACATGCTTCCAATGAGAAGAGAATCAATTGAGAATCAGCCCCAAAATACACAGAACTGTGAGACATTTGCAAGCTCCCAGAGAAAGAAAAGACAAACCTTTGTCTTTTCTGCTACTCTTGCTCTATCTTCTGATTTTCGGAAGAAATTAAAGCGTGGATCAGCGAATGCAAAAAAGGATGGGCTTAATTCGATTGAGAACCTTTCAGAGAGGGCAGGAATGAGAGCAAATACAGCTATAGTCGACCTTACAAATGCATCGATTTTGGCAAGCAATCTCGTGGAATCAGTAATTGAGTATGTTTTACCCCCTTTCAATTTTTCATTATAATTCCCATAAATCCTTAATTATTCTGCTGAAGGCTGATGGTCTCTTTTCTTTGGTTGGAATCCAGTAAGACTGCCATGTCGAGATCATGATTTATTTTAATTCTTTAAATTTGGAAAATCAATGCCTTCTGTTAACCTTGCTGGCATAGTATTCTGCTCAATGTGCCTTCAATTAACCTTATTCACATAGTATTCTGTTCATGGTAGAATGCAAGGCTCTCCTACCTTAATTTCTCGTTTCATATGTTTCATATCTTCCTATGTTGAGTGTTCTGGCTTATCCAGCAAGGAAGTATCTCATGCTTCATGGGTTGCAGGTGCACGGAAGAAGAAAAGGACGCTTATTTGTTTTATATTTTGAGTGTTCATGGACGAGGTCGCGCAATTGTGTTTTGTTCTTCAATTGCGGCTTTACGTCACATTTCTTCATTCTTGCGTGTCCTCAGCATTAATGTTTGGAACCTTCACTCAGAGATGCAGCAACGAGCACGGCTAAAGGTTCCTTTTTAGCTCAACTTCACTGTTTGCTCATGGAATTTTGTGTCATTAACCTTTTCTTGCCCTTACTGGTTTTGATATTTTTCTGGAATATTATGTTCTCATAGCAGCATTTTCCAATAGTCCAAGTTCTTTTGTAGATTAAAAATTTACCATCCTTGAGCACTCTTTTCCAAGAATATCATAGGTTATTCTGGAAACATATATGAAAAAGCAAGGATTGTAGTAGAATGACCTTCTGCTTAGTCATCCGTCGAAAGAAGTAAGATTGAGTAGTTTGCTAGTTCATACAGAATGGAACCACATTGTCCGGTATATTGGTTTTTTGCATCAGGAATACGATATAAAACCAATGTCTTAAAAACCTACGGAGTCCAGTTTAAGCCTCGGCATACAATGGTTCATAGATCAGCTTCTATATGCGTCCTATTATAATAATCAAATGCCATCAAAGCTTTAAGCTGAGAAAGTGAGGGAAATTTGCAAAATCAAAATTATGTATCCAGTTTCCTAATACTCCAGGAAATAATAGTTAAAGATCCGCATGAGCACTCTTTTAAGCGTGTTGCTTGACACAAGCTTTAAATTGGATAAAATCCACAAAATAAACAAATATTGAGTTGCTGTCCCTGATTTGAGTGTCTTGCCAAATTTGTTCATGTATTGTGTTTATTCAAGATCTGTATTGTATTTGCTTCTTTTGTCTGGATTTGCTTACTATGCATTGTACAAATGCAGTAAGTCGATCGATTCCGTGCAAATGAACATGGCATTCTTGTTGCTACTGATGCTGCTGCACGAGGGCTTGATATTCCTGGTGTACGAACTGTTGTTCATTACCAGCTTCCGCATTCCGCTGAAGTAAGATCTCACTAGTGTTCTGATTTAGATTCTTCTTCTAAACACCTGCGATCATTAACAGCATAAGTTTATTACTGCAGATCTATGTTCATAGATGTGGAAGAACTGCTAGGGCCTCTACTGATGGTTGCAGCATTGCTCTAATCTCACCAAATGATGCATCAAAATTTGCAGCTCTAGGCAAATCATTTGCAAAGGTATTTTTTGCGTCGAATTCAGTGCTTAAGCAGACATAATATTTGCTGTAACTTGACTTGACCCCTAATTTGGCATTGAATATTTGAATTTAAGGTAGTGTTTTTATTACTTGTTACTTGACGAAGTGATCTTCTATGCTTTTTGGTATCTTTGAATTGAACGTATGATTACAGGATGACAGCACATTTGTTTTTTAACAAGTTGCTAGAGCTGGTTGGCCTCCTCTCAGGAATCACATATTTTTGTTGATTTTATTTAGCATCTGCACTTTTTCTGGAAGAAGCTCCTATTATCTCAATTTTACGTTCTAGTCTGCTCCTACTTTGATATCATGTTCTGCTATGTTCTAATTTGTTTTACTTCTGTGTATGCTTTTTATGCTATTGTGTTGTATGCATGTGAAAGTTTGTTCTACAGTCAAACCTAGTACTGATTTGAACGAATATTCCATTTCTAAGTGCTTTTAGTTTTTGAACCACACACATCATGACTGCCTTTTGGGGTTTTTCAGGAAAGTTTCCAGCGATTTCCTGTTCAAATGTCATACATGCCAGAGATTATGAAGCGGTCATCTCTTGCACATCAAATAGACAAAATTGTGCGGAAGGAGTCCCAGGTAATTGAAATATAAAATAATTGAATCGAATTTATTTAGAAATTTTAACTAGAGTTTCTTTTATTTCAATTCTTATCTTTTCCGGGGGAGGGAATTCTTTTACAGTGAAGCTGCTATACTTTTTTTATTTCTGAATGAGTCCACGATTTCTATTAGTCACAGTGGTTTTTACACATTTCATAGGAATTAACTTTAGCATATGCTAAACCACGTGTTTCATCGTACACATCAATATTTCTTTTTGGTTCATGTTGTCTTCTAGAGAAGTTACAAGTTTTTAATCCTGCTCCACTCTCACCCTTTTCTACCTCATAGAAGTTATGGCATTTTTATCCAAGTGATTTAACTTCTTGAATGAATACACATACATACATACATACATATATATATATATATATATATATATGTATGTGTGTGTGTGTATATATATATATATATATATGATGTTCCGTAACTTCACATTATGTTATTAAGATACATGGTGCCTCATTGTTTAGACCTCATTTCCTCCAGAAAAAAGCTGAGAAAACTTGGTTAGAGCGGAATGCTGAATCGGTTGAGTTAATTTTGGAGGATGATGATAGTGAAGAGGAAAGAGTAAAGAAGCACAGGAAAAAGAAAACTACCTCAAATCAATTGAATAAGTTGCAGCAGGTTTGTGCTGATTTAGACCATGTGAATATGTCTGATTCTAAAAAACTATTCATTTACCTCTATGAAACGGTGAAACCTTACGCAGAAAAGAGTACTTTCCCAATTACTATGAAATTCAGATATTTTTATGGTTAAATTACAGGAGCTCGGTTCACTTCTTTCTAGACCAGTGCAACCAAAAACATTTTCGAGGCGCTTTTTGGCTGGGGTAAGAACATACTCAAATACACTTGAAGATTCTGTATACGTATGCACTCCACAGTCCACACACTCGAACACAGGAAAATGTCAACTCCCCTTCCTTTTCTTTTTCTCCTTGATGGCTATATGGTTTATCCATCTTTTCCATGAGAATTTTTGGCGATGATACTAACTTATGATTTAGTTTAGTAAAGGAAATTGTATTACGGAGTTTTGATTATCCTTCTTTGGTGAAAGGATTTCTTGCTACCATTTTGTTTAATTAAGCTGCATCATTCTATGCCAAGCTTTCTGTTCAAATTCGGAATATATGCACATGTGCCATCCAAATGAATTTGATTGCAACTAAATGTTGACTTCTCTAGATCAAAACATTATATATCAAGACAAGGGAAAAAAGAAGTCCAAAACTGATTCACTATATTTGCAGGCTGGCGTGTCACCTCTTCTTCAGCATCAATTTGAAGAACTATCAAGGAAAAAGGTTGGGAATGCAAGTGATGTAGGAGACAATAAGAGGAGGAAGTTGGTCGTTATAGGTCAGGATTGTGTGGAACCACTTCAGGCATTGAAAAGCGCTAGCAAGGAGGTAATGCTGATATAATATTTTTACTACTCGTCTGTTGTCTTGTAATTTTAATGCATCGCTAAATGTGTATATTTTTCATGAATTCGGCTCAATTATTCACACTTGAATACTGAAACTATAAAATTTCTTATATTTTTTAAATCAATTTTAAATTCAATCGTATGTCTCCTTGGTTGAAACAAAGTAATGAAATCAATTTAATGTATTTAATCGGAAATATAACCATAAATACAAGAGGAATTGGTGAATCCCATAGTTCTATACCATGTATTACCGACGTTTTTAAGATAGTTCTTTGATCATAATATTTCAATACACTCTTGCTTAACTGAAGTCTGAAGTTTGATCTCTGCTCTAATTTTATCAGGCATGCTTGGATCTTAAAGAGATTGCACAAAAACATAAGACTGCAGATACCTTGAGAAGAAAGAGAAAAGAGATGAAAAAACGTATTTAGATCTATCTTTCTGCATATTTATTTGACAACATTATTGTCGTTTTCCTGCTCTTTTGTCACTCTGATGTAACTGTGTGGGGTGCTTAACCAGGTATGCATGAGCAAAGGCGAAAGCAAAGAAAAAAGCTGAAACAGGGGGAAAATTAGTATAGCAAATCATGCTCGATACTTTGTTTTGAAAACGCAACCAAAGGTCCTCTTCTTCACGGTTTGTTGGTGATGCTATAGAGTTCTAAAATTAGTATATCAGGTATGCTCGAATTCGAGGTTTTTGTTGCAAATTGAGATTTTACTTGGCATCCAATTATCAGCGCAAATTCAACATTTTTATCTCAGGGAAAGGGCTCATGTGAATTGCTTTCCTGAGAGTATTAGAGGAACGATGATTTTTTAAGATGTTCCAAATGTGTGTGGGTTAGTTTTTTTTTTTTATTTTTAAGTTTGACTAATATGGTATATGGTTATTTTAGATAGTTTTTGGAAGTGAGTTTTTTTTTCTCTTCAATTAATATTGCTTTAATTTGAAAAATAGAATTGCGATGAATATTTTCTAATTGAAAAAATTGATCCCTCAACTTTTCTTATTTTGGATCTAAAAATTAGAAGCTAAATGAATGTAAGAAAGAATGAATAAATGAAAAAGAAATTAATTTTTTTAATATCTTTTTTTTAGTATTGTAAATATCAATATATCGTATTGCATGTAATTTAATTTAGCAACACATCATCATTTTGTCAAATTAAATTATCGCTATCTATAAAGAACATCTATCAATAATGTTAAACACCCAAAAAAAAAACCTCGTGCTAATGAAAATTGAACTCAAACCTTTAAGGTGTGCGTAGATGAGTTTTGGTCTAATCTCATGAATTTTGCGATCGAGTCTAAATTCTTTCAAATAAGCTACGGTCGTGTTGACACTAGTTACCATATTTGAAACACCTTCATTGAAACAATGAACAAAAATGATGCCCGTATGGGCAGCTCAACTGGTCTCAGAGGTGGAATTTGGAACAAGAGACCAAGGATCGAACTTCACCAGCGGCAGTGTGGGAGCAACCTTTCAAAAAATGAGAGGGGCTCCTTGTGCGCAGTGAGCACTGGTCCTAGCCTCTGTTGTCGGTTGAGTCACCATGATTTACCTCCTTTCACAATCCCGTCGGACAGGGGGTGAGGGGCGCCCGGGGTGAGCGATTTCACCTTTGGAACAATGAACAAAAATGATTATTTGTTCTTGTTCTGCTGTGGTCATTAATAAAATGAACTCATGACCTTAATGCCATCTCTATGGCTTGGCCCAAACCTAAGCCCTGGGGCTCACATTCGCTGCACGAGTGTGTGCAACCAACAGGTGGCAGCCACTTGGCAACCACGTACTTTACTTTTTATATTTTTAATTTAATTTCTTTTATATTGTTTTATTTGATTTTTTTTAATTCAACTTAAAATGAAAAAAATATTTTTAAATTTTGTTTATAATTTAATAGCATTATATTTTAAATTAAATTTATAACATTATTAATATTATATTTTTGCATTATATTTCTTATTGGCTTCTCAAATTATAGGAAAAGAAAAAATAGTTTATGAATTCAATTGTATCCAAATTATTTAGAAGATAATTAGCGTAACGTAGTTGATTTTAAGTTGAATAATCAGATGATTTTGTGGGCTATGTTCTTGACTTTTCTTTCATTATTTATAGTTTGTCAATTGTGAATATTCCCCTAGCTAGTATTTTTTTTTCATTTCGATATTGGGTCTTTTAGCTTTTACTCGTGACAACTTGAGAGATTTAGGAGTTAATTAAGGATTAAATAGTTGAAGTTTAGGAGTTAAATGCAAAAATATCAAAAGATTTAAGACACAGAAAATATTGAAGTAGTATTTAATTATCATATTTTTCACCATTGAATGGCCAAATATCAATCAATGTGTTTAATATAGTCAATTTCATCTTACAATTCAGAATCTTTTACTAACCTTTTCTAATAAGTACAACAAATTTTCCAGTGGCTCGTCCCAAATTCCCTGCATTCCATGACCCACCCGAGCCAAAGTGTTGGCACATTTGTTACCATATCTTAGTGTATGCACCATCCAGCCTCCTTAGTAAACTCCTGCAGTCCTCAATTAACCTTCCCCTGCGAGCAAAGAGTATAAGTGCCCTGATGATGGTGTGGCCCCCGGAGAATTTAGGGTCGACCATGTTACTATCTTGCGTTCCGCGTATATATTTAGCTTTTTAGGCTCTGTTCGTTTTGACCAATTAGCCCACAATTAGCCCACAATTCCTAAAATCGGCCCAGACTATTGTATATAATTATATGTTCGGATGGGCCGATTATTTTGCGGGCAACCCGTAGTTATCGGGGAAAATGTGGGCCAGCCGTCATTATTGATCCGATTGGAGTTGGAGGGTTGGGCCAGAAATTAAATAATTGGGTCAGATTGATAAAATTTGAGACAAAAATGCCCGTAAAGTTTGCAATAATTACGAAAAATTGCCATTGAATAATTTAGGCCCAGATTGTTTAGTGACACCAATATCTAATTTGGGCCGATTACAATCTGTCAAAACGAACAGAGCCTTAAAGTATTTGATGAGATGCCTCTTTCTCATAAAAGCATAGAAATACATAATCAATAGGATATTGAAAATTAGAGTCAAGTAAATTACTCGTTTCTCTATCAAGTTACCATCTAAAAGTCCAAAGTCGATTGCATCAACCAGCAATCAGTTACCTCTCTCACTAACAAATATTAATTGGATATATCAAACCAAAAAAAAAACATGACTGACTAGGACTCTTAATTAGTGCACAAAAAGGGGAATTCCCTCACACAAATATATCAAATATTGAGTATATCTCACAAAAGATAGCTCATCCCCGGTTCATCCTTTTTATATCCTAAGGGTCATATTTTCAATTTTTGTCCAATTCCGTCAACATGAATACCCAAAATGCAATATAATATAATTTCTAACAATTATAAGTTCTTCTTTTAGAGTTCTTAAAAAAATAATGTATAGTTGTAACGGTATAAGAGTAATAAATGATAGTTAACCAACATGGATTGTCTTTTATTTTTCATTTAGAAAAGTGCACTTATATTGAGTTATTCGTTTAATAATTGATAACCATGTTTTGTATAGTAATAATATGTATACTTCTAGGAGCGACGTCGCCAAACAAACAGGTTTTTTATTTGTTTGGCGTTTTTCAAAAAAAATTTGTGTTTGGGAAATGCCAAACAAACATGTTTTTTATTTTTTGAAATAAATTTTTCATCTCTCAATTTTCTCAAACTACTCTCTCAAAACCCAAACAGACAACAATTTTCTTATCTCTAAACAAAACCTATATAAACTCTAATATGATTTGACATAAAGTAATATATCTCTTACATAATTTATCTCACAACAAATATGATTTGACATAAAGTCTTACACATCTTACACCTACAACCTAACTCTTCCAAAAAAACCTATACACACTTTATTTCTCATACCACTCTCTCAAAACCCAAACAAACAATATTACGCAAATCGAGATTATTTCACAAACCTCCAATACTCTCCCAAACTACTTTCCCAAACATTAAACAAACAAGCCCAATGTTCTTCAAGCAATAAAATATTAAATATTTTAGAGAGATGTCAAGCACGATACTACAACCGTGATTCCCCGTAAACCCTGTTCCTTTGAAGCCATGATACACATTGCATTTCGGAATAAATATCACAAGTGCCCCAATCTTCATAAGTTTTAAGAGATCTCCATTGTCAAAGACCCGACCAAGATTCTAATCCTTCATAAATAAGGACCGTCTTCATGTAAGTCTATGGTGGTGGTTGTAGGTAAACCTCTGCAGAGGCTATACACCCGATCATAACTAACAACATCGGTAAAACTTAATTTAGTGTAACCGATTTTGAATCACTTTGAATTGTATATCCAATTTTTAGTTCAAATAAAAATTTAAGATATTTTTTTAATATCGTTGTCAACGTTTTATTATATGATTATATTATGAAAACAATAATAACGATTCTCAATTCATGATATATTGTTATAATCTGTATAAACAAATTTGAAGATGGAGAAATTAAATTGAATTGAAAGTTTGGAGAGAAAAACAGAGAGAACAAAATTGTTCTGTATATTGAAAATTATGAAGTGTGTACAAGTGGGTTCGAACCCAGCTATAAATAAGAGAAGGAAAACAGAAAAATTACAGTATAGTCCCTACTAAATACGTTAAATACAAAATAAGATAAATCCTAAATCTTGTCTAAAATCCCTAATTCTATTCTACACTTCTTCTTCAACAGCAGAATACGTTTCTTCAATTTCTTCAACTGTAGAATTCATCTCCTCAATTTCTAACTGATTTTGTTTGTGATTTCTGCAGGAATCTGATGAATGAACATCCTTCAATACGCCCCCACAAGATGGACCGAACAAATCGAAGAGGGACATCTTGGATTTCAATCGACGGAACTGAGGTAAGAGTAGGGCTTTTGTAAATATATCAGCTATTTGTTGATTTGTAAAAATAGGTAGAAGACGTAAAAAACCTTTTAGAACTAAATCCCTAGTAAAGTGGCAATCAATTTCAATGTGTTTAGTTCTTTCATGAAAAATAGGATTATTTGCTATATGACAAGCAGATTGATTGTCACAAAACAAAGGAATAGATGAATGAATAGGTAAACCTACTATATTAAGGATTTGATGAATCCATACTAATTCACTGGACACAGCAGCCAGTGACCTGTACTCAGCTTCAGCTGAGGATTTACTTACTGTTGCCTGCTTCTTGGATTTCCATGATATTATGGAATTACCTAGAAAAATACAATAACATGTTACAGACCTTCTTGTGTCAACACAAGAGGCCCAATCTGCATCAGCATATGCTGAAACCTGAAAATTGGAAGTAGATGAATAAAATAACCCTTGTCCTGGATTAGATTTGATATATCTTAGGACATGATGAGCTGCTTGAAGATGAGGAGCTCTTGGTGTAGAAACAAACTGGCTTAACCTATGTACAACATAAGATAAGTCAGGTCTAGTAAGAGTTAGATATAAGAGTTTCCCAACCAATCTCCTGTAAACTGTAGCATCTTCAAGTAAAACTCCATCTTCTGAATTTAGTTTAGCTTTAGGATCCATTGGAAGAGATAAAGGTTTGGAGGCTGAATATCCAGTCTCTTCCAATATTTGCAATGCATACTTTCTTTGGGAAAGTACTATCCCAGTTGTTGATCTAGCAACTTCCAACCCTAGAAAGTATTTTAACTCACCTAGGTCCTTCAACTTAAATTTGCTGTGAAGAAAAGACTTTAAATCAGAAATAAGAGATATAGAAGGACCAGCTATGACAATGTCATCAACATAAAGAAGTAAAGCTAGAAATTTATCACCTGATCCCTTAGTAAATAAGCAGTAGTCAGATTTAGATTGAATGAAACCATACTCAATGAGGCAGAAAGTGAACTTCTCATTCCATTGCCTTGAGGCTTGTTTTAAGCCATAAATGGACCTGTTAAGCTTGCAAACCAATTTAGAAGAACCAGTAGATTTAGGATAACCAAGAGGCAAATCCATAAAAATTTCCTCATTAAGATCACCATTTAATTGTCAACATCTAGGTGACACAGATTCCAGTTTTTAGAAGAAGCCAAAGCTAATAAGATTTTAACTGTAACAAGTTTAGCAACTGGAGAGAAAGTTTATGTATAATCTATGCGTAGTTGTTGAGTGTAACCTTTAGCTACTAACCTAGCTTTATATCTATCTATAGAACCATCAGGTAACCTTTTTATTTTGTATACCCATTTGCAGCCTATGGGGGTTTTATCTTTAGGTAATTCAACAATGGTCCAGGTATTAGTGTTTTCTAAGGTCTGAATTTCATTATGCATGGCAGTCCTCCATTTTGAATTTCCTACAGCCTGATGATAGTAATCTGGTTCATATTCATCACTAATGTTTAATATAAATTGTTTGATAATCTGTCATAAGTGATAACTTGAGAAATAGGATATCTAATATCTTTACTGTGAGTAGAATTACAATGATAATCAGACAAATAAGTAGGAATTTTAGATACTCTAGTAGTCCTTCCAACAGGAGGATTAGGTGATACAGTGGATGAAATAGAAGGAGAAGAAGTAGAAACAGGTGTGTGTTCTGAAGTAAAATAGTTTTCTGTATCAAAGGTATATGGAGAAATATATGGGGTAGGAAATAATTTATTAACATCTGATGCAGAATTATTAGAAATAATAGGAGAGTGAAAAGGAAAAATTTCTTCAGTAAAATTAACATCCCTTGAAATAAAAATTTCATTAGTGTTCATATCAATAAGTCTATAACCTTTGATACCCATAGGATATCCAATAAAAGCACACCTTCTGGCCCTTGGGTCAAATTTAGACCTTCCTTGTTTAAGAGTGGCAGCAAAGGCCAAACAACCAAAAACTTTTAGATTAGAATAATCAGGAACAATATTATAAAGAAGTTCAAAAGGGGATTTAAAATGTAGAATTTTGGAAGGAGTCCTGTTTATAAGGTAGGCAGCAGTTGAAATACATTCAGTCCATAGGTGTAAAGGAACTTTGGAATCAAAGAATAAAGCCCTAGCCACATTTAGAAGATGCTGCTGCTTCCTCTCCACAACAGAATTCTGTTGTGGAGTTTCAGTGCAAGAAAATTGATGTAATATTCCCAATTTGTCAAACAATGATTTGAATAAAAGCTCAGGAGCATTATCACTCCTAAAAACTTTAACACAAGTATTGAATTGATTTTGAACCATATTTAAAAAGGTAGGGATAATAACAGAAATATCAGACTTGTGAATAAGCAAAGATATCCAAGTAAATCTACTATAATCATCCACAATGGTTGCAAAATACTCATGACCAGAAATACCAGGGACTCTAAATGATCCCCATATATCACAATGTATCAATTCAAAAGGTTTAGTAGTTACAGAGGTAGAAATAGGAAAAGATAATCTTTTCTGTATAGCTAATGGACAAATAGAGCAGAATTTATTACAAAAGAAACTAGAATCTAAATGTAAATCAGTGGACAGTCTAGTCATAGCTTCGAAGGGCATGTGTCCTAGTCTCTTATGCCAAATATCACCAGTGACCTTGTTGCAATAGGCTGAAGTAGATGTAGTAGCACTAGTATTATTTAAAACATATAGACCATTAATCTTTTTACCCTCTCCAATCATCTTCCCTTGATGATCCTGAATCATAAAAGATCCTAGTGTAAATTGTAGTGAAAGATTACCTAGTAATAATAATTCACTTACTGATATGAGGTTAAAGTGAAAAGTAGGAATGTAGAAAACATCTTTTAATACTAAGGAAGAGTTTAAAACAATGTCACCAATATGATGAACTGGAAAACTGCTATGATCAGGTAAAATTACATTAGCATTAAAAATAGGTTTTAGAGTTGAAAAAAGAGTTTTATCATGACAAATATGCTTGGTTGCCCCTGAGTCCATTATCCAATCATTTTTATGAATTATAGAATTAATAGGTATGGAAAAAGAACAGATACCTGAGACACATGATATGTGTGCAGTGTCTGTGGCAATAGATAAAAGGGAGATTGGTACTGAATTGGTTCATGAGATGTTGATATTGATCAGCATTGAGACTCTGGTGCAATGGTGTTAAAGGGTTCTGAGGAGCAGAACTGTTGACATGAGAATGCAAAATAGAAGAATTATTAGGTGATGAATCATGGGTCTGTGTGGAGGTGAGATTGTTTACAGGGTTAGAATTGTTGGAATTTGTAGGTTTTCTGTAACCAACAGGATATCCATGCAATTTGTAACACTTGTCAATAGTATGACCAGGAATGCCACAATGGGCACAAATAGGTCTATCCTTTTTCTTGAAATTGGGATTGAATTTAGGATTCTGTGTAGGATTTGTATTTTGTTGGAATTGGTTGTAAGATCTGGTGTTAGGGGTGGTTTGAGGAGGGTTGCTGGTTTTGGAGGCAAAGGCCAGAGTATTGGATAATTCCAGAGACTGAGAATGGCCTGAAAGTTTCCTGTTCTCTTCTTGAGTGGCAAGAGAGAATACTTTGTCAATAGGAGGAATTGGATCCATCATGATGATTTGACTCCGAAGATTATCATAAGAATCATTCAATCCAAGAAGAAAGGTTAGAGCCAAGTCTTCTTGATAGTGGTCATGGATCTTTTGAGGTCCACCACATGCACAAGCAGCCAACATAGGTCTGTAGGTAGAGAATTCATCCCAGACTGATTTTAATTTTGTGATAACATGTTGACAGACAAATTCTCTTGACGGAGATTAGCCAATTCCCTTCTTAGATGTAATTTTCTTGGACCATTAGACTGGGAGAATCTTATTTTCAGTTGTTCCCAAATAGCCTGTGCAGAATTAGTATACATAATACTTGAATGAATTTCTGGAGTGACAGAATTCAATATCCAAGAAAGAACTACATCATTGCAACGGGACCAAGCAGTCTGTAGTGTAGAATCTGTAGGACCTTGATCAGGGAGAGATCCATTAACAAATCCCAGTTTATGTTTCACATTGAGTGCCAACAACATGGATCGTGACCATGTGGGGTAATTATCACCGCGAAGGGGTTGTTGTACCAAAACAGCCCTGGACTTTCAGATGGGTGTAAGAAATATGGATGGGAGGGGTCCTCCATTGGAGGCCGTGGTCTGGTGGTGGAGACGGTGGAAGATGGGGTGGAGGAATCCATAGAATGTAATCAAGAAAGAAAAAAAAGGAATGATCAACAATTTGAATGATCAAGAACCAACAGAATTTTTTTTGATCAAGAACCGATCAATGAAAGAAGAAACAACGAATTTGAATTCGTGAAAGGATGCGGAAAACGTGCAGAATTAGTCTGCTGATACCATGTTATAAACTGTATAAATAGATTTGATGATGAAGAAATTAAATTGAATTGAAAGTTTGGAGAGAAAAATAGAGAGAACAAAATTGTTCTGTATATTGAAAATTATGAAGTGTGTACAAGTGGGTTCGAACCCAGCTATAAATAAGAGAAGGAAAACAGAAAAATTACAGTATATTCCCTACTAAATACGTTAAATACAAAATAAGATAAATCCTAAATCTTTTCTAAAATCCCTAATTCTATTCTACACTTCTTCTTCAACAGCAAAATACGTTTCTTCAATTTCTTCAACTGTAGAATTCATCTCCTCAATTTCTAACTGATTTTGTTTGTGATTTCTGCAGGAATCTGATGAATGAACATCCTTCAATATATATTACTCTAAGATTTATTAAAAATTCGAAAGTATATGAATTTCTATTTCAAAATAATTGTTCCCCAAGAGTCTGAACCCCTGCGCTACCCACAAGTTCTATGCGGGAAAATGCATTTTTTATACCATTTAATAGGACTCTCTATAACCTTGTTATCATTGGATACGTAAATAGACATTTGATATAATAATTTAAATAAATAATTGGACGAAATTGACCATGATGATGCAGAGAATGGTTAGGAATTGATCTTGAAGATAGTAAATTTTAATTAGGATGATAGTGATGACAATTTCAACCAATTGTTTGACGGCATATGTGGCCAATTTCATCCATTATTTGACGATTGTATAAATATTGCAATTAATGTTTCAATTATGGTTTTAATGTGAATTCATATTAGTGATACCAAAGTTATAGAAAACCTTTAAATTGTCCCAATTTTATTCTTATTCTCCCCGGTTAATTAATTATTCATTCCCCCACTAAACCCTTCCCAAAACCCCCCATTTTCTTTCAATCCGACCATCATGAACGGCGGCAGCTCCTCCTCCAATCTCTCATCTCCGGCCACTACCTCAACTCCCCCAACAAATCCTTACAACAACTCTTTTTCGATTTGCTCCTCAACCCCTCCGAATCAGATTCCAATTCCGACGACGAAGAAAACTACTCCAAGACCAATCTTGCCAGAGAAGAATCTAGACTCGAAAAGGAAATAGTCCGAACCATTCTCAGTGGAGAAATCGAAAAACTTAAGCCTAATTCGGGTCAGGCTGTTACAATAGAGGAGCACCATATCTGCGTAGGGTTTCACGAAGAGATCGGGTCGGATTATCGGGTTTGGGAGTGGCATGGGCATATTATGTTGATTGATGAGGAGAATGGGTATACAATGGAGTATATTTGTGGGAATTAATTAGAAAGAAAGAGGGAAATGAAGACGAAGAAGAATAATGAAAATGTGAAGGAAAGGAATGTTGGATTGAAAGAGCTGTTTGGATGTGGGGAAAAGGGAAGCGGAAACATTCTTCATCGGAACTTTAAATGCTAATTCAGGCTCTCTCAGTCTCAGGTTAATGGTATAAAACAAACAAGTCCTTCTCTTTCTTTCATGTTGTGTTGTGAGTTGGTTGCTTGGTTAACTGTTTCAATCTTGTTCGTGATATATTTTCTCTCATGAATGCATAATATAAATTTTCGGTTCATAAACGACCATGAAATGTGATATTAAGACGTATATAGTGAGTTGTACATGATTATTATTGACATTATAAATTTCATGAATGATCATCTTTTAAACTAGTGAACCGTCGTTGAGGAACTTATGTGTGCAAGTAAAGTAATGATTTGGTTAGGCCAATGTTTGTGGTTGAGAAGTTGTTTCTTGTGATAACATCAATTTAGGACTCCTCTATACTTCCATTGCACTATGGACTTACTTCAATGATATCGATAAAGCTATCTACTTATCTAGAGTATCATCTTAGAAAGCCAACTACTAGCGGAATTCTCGGGTTCAATCAAGACCATGGATTAGAATTTCCATATGTTTCCACTGACAACACGGAAAAAAAAATTGTTTTCGGGACTTTAGGTTATCTCTTTGATTCACCACTTCTTTAGATGTTTCTGGAATTTTATTGAAAAGTATCAACTATCTAATTAATTGATCTTACCAAGACAACGAAATCTAATGTTTGATCAGGACCCTTCAGCTAGTTGCCCTTTGTCGTTAAACACTCAAGAGGAGGAAACAGAGAAATCATGGCAAAGAGGAAAAATATAACAAGAATAAAAATCCATTTATGAAATCAAAGGAGTTTTCCAAACAGTGTCTCCTTACACTAATGTGGGTATTTGTTCTAGTTTATTACTAGTATTTGGTAGTTGTATATTATTTGTAGTTCTTTGCACTTGAGCAGTTATTGAAATGATTTCTGATGTAATGATTAATGATGAATATATTCTCAAAAAAAAAAAATCTTTTTATTGGATTAAATTTTGTTGTGTTTAAGGACTCAATTTGCTTGATAATAAGATAGAATGTATGCTTATGTTTTGCTTATGTTTTCGACTTTTCTGTCAAGTTTTGAGTAATCCTTGGGATGGCCTGAATCGAGATTGCATTCTGCATTTAAATTGCAGGTTCTTGGTGGGAGGCTCTACCCAACTACATGAAGATCATTTTCTAGACAAAGTTTGTTTTAATTTGGTCACCATCACTTGTACTTCATGTTTGCTCGATTGGAAACGTTTCAAACGCATACTTTAAGATTTTTGGTTTCCCTTAGTTTAGAAGAAAAAATTTGAATGATAAAAAAGGAATGATCAACAATTTGAATGATCAAGAACCAACAGAATTTTTTTTTGATCAAGAACTGATCAATGAAAGAAGAAACAACGAATTTGAATTCGTGAAAGGATGCGGAAAACGTGCAGAATTAGTCTGCTGATACCATGTTATAATATGTATAAACAGATTTGATGATGAAGAAATTAAATTGAATTGAAAGTTTGGAGAGAAAAACAGAGGGAACAAAATTGTTCTGTATATTGAAAATTATGAAGTGTGTACAAGTGGGTTCGAACCCAGCTATTAATAAGAGAAGGAAAACAGAAAAATTACAGTATAGTCCATACTAAATACGTTAAATACAAAATAAGATAAATCCTAAATCTTTTCTAAAATCCCTAATTCTATTCTACACTTCTTCTTCAACAGCAGAATACGTTTCTTCAATTTCTTCAACTGTAGAATTCATCTTTTCAATTTCTAACTGATTTTGTTTGTGATTTCTGCAGGAATCTGATGAATGAACATCCTTCAATACGCCCCCGCAAGATGGACCGAACAAATCGAAGAGGGACATCTTGGATTTCAATCGACGGAACTGAGGTAAGAGTAGGGCTTTTGTAAATATATCAGCTATTTGTTGATCTTTAGAAATAGGTAGAAAACGTAAAAAACCTTTTAGAACTAAATCCCTAGTAAAGTGGCAATCAATTTCAATGTGTTTAGTTCTTTCATGAAAAATAGGATTATTTGCTATATGACAAGCAGATTGATTGTCACAAAACAAAGGAATAGATGAATGAATAGGTAAACCTAATGTATTAAGGATTTGCTGAATCCATACTAATTCACTGGACACAACAGCCAATGACCTGTACTCAGCTTCAGCTGAGGATTTACTTACTGTTGCCTGCTTCTTGGATTTCCATGATATTATGGAATTTCCTAGAAAAATACAATATCCTGTTACAGAACTTCTTGTGTCAACACAAGAGGCCCAATCTGCATCATCATATGCTGAAACCTGAAAATTGGAAGTAGATGAATAAAATAACCCTTGTCCTGGATTAGATTTGATATATCTTAGGACATGATGAGCTGCTTGAAGATGAGGAGCTCTTGGTGTAGAAACAAACTGGCTTAACCTATGTACAACATAAGATAAGTCAGGTCTAGTAAGAGTTAGATATAAGAGTTTCCCAACCAATCTCCTGTAAACTGTAGCATCTTCAAGCAACATACCATGACGAAGAATTCAAGGAGAAGCATCTCTCGAGCCTTCAAGGACATAAATCAGAATGATCGAAGAGGAATATTCTCGATGCGATCGACCACACAAAGCAAAGTGATAGGATTTGACGAGTCAGATCTTCTGCCTGAGTTTGCGTTGTTCAGTAACCATGACGTCCCTGACTGTCCAATGGTAATTACGACATAAATCGCCGGAGCCACCGTCAAGAGAATACTGATAGATTCAGGAAGCTCGACGAATATCCTTTTCTTAGACGCACTAGAAAGAATGGACCTCGGCCGAACCCCCTTGGAAACTGTCGCCACTCCGCTTGTTGGTTTTGGAGGAGCTCAAGTAATCCTTAAAGGGACATTAACCTTGTCGCTGGCTTTAGGAGAGACTGGCAACTCGAAAATAAGGATGGTCAAGTTCCTGGTTGACGACGCGCCTTGTGCATACAATGTCATATTGGGTAGACCTGCTCTGAACAGCTTCCAAGCTGTCATATCCACATACCACCAGAAGATGAAATTCCCGACGACCAATGGAGTAGGGGAAGTCCAGGGGAACCTACATGAAGGGTGGAATTGCTATACGGTTTCTCTCGATAAACCAAGCATGAAGGAAGAAACCCATTCCAGAAATAAAAGGCAGAAAACAGAGGTGCAAGCCGATCCGTTAGCACCCTTTGACGTCGATGAAGTGATCAGAATGGACTCGACCGAGAAAATGCATAAGCAAGAGGAGATGAATTCGAAGAAGAGAAAATTTGAGAGAATTGAGCCTTCGGAAGGGCACAAATCAATCGAATTAATACCTGGAGAACCATCGAAAACAACGAGAATAGGAACTCAACTCTCTGGAGGGTTGGAAATTCAATTGATCGAATTTTTGAGGGAAAATGTGGACGTCTTCGCTTGGTCTACCACCGACTTACAGGAAATAGACCCGAAGATCATAGTTCATAGACTCAATATCAATCCATCGTCTCGACCGGCGAGACAAAAGAAAAGAAACTTTGGTCCGGAAAGGAACAAAATCATAAAAGAAGAGGTAAAGAAGCTTCTGGATGCCGACTACATTGCCGAGATACAATTCACGGAGTGGCTTTGCAATGTTGTCCTAGTATGAAAAGGAGGCGGAAAGTGGAGAATGTGCAACAATTTCACTGATCTTAACAAGCTATGTGCAAGAGACCCATATCCCCTCCCTAGAATCGACTCTCTGGTCGACTCCACAGCAGGGTGTGCAATCTTGAGCATGATGGACGCCTTTCAGGGATTTTACCAAATCTTTATGGCCTTGGAAGATCAGGAAAAGACAGCTTTCATCACAGAAATGGGCGTTTACTTCTTCAAAGTAATGCCATTTGGACTACGAAATGCCGGAGCAACATACCAACGGTTAGTGAATAAAATGTTCAAGACCTTGTTCGGCAAATCAATGGAAGTTAATGTAGATGACACGCTGGTCAAAAGCCTAAAGGAAAAAGATCATTTGGTACACATCAAACAAGCTTTCGACAGAGAAAATATGGAATGAAACTCAACCCCGCCAAGTGCGCTTTTGGAGTAAGATCTGGAAAGTTCCTCGGCTATTTGGTAAATGAAAGGGGCATCGAAGCTAACCCAGAGAAAATACAGGCAATCATAGATTTAAAGGCTCCTCGAAATCTAAATGAAGTACAGAAGCTGGTTGGAAAAGTCACGGCACTTAATCGATTCATATCTCGTTCAGTCGATAAGAGCCTTCCTTTCTTCAAAGTAATGAGAAATGCAAAGAAATTCGAATGGTCGGAAGAATGTGACCGAGCATTCGAACAATTGAAGGCCTATTTGATGTCACCCCCTCTCTTAGCCAAACCAAGAGACAATGAGAACTTGTACCTTTATATCGCCGTCTCGGAGCAAGCAATCAGTTCGGCTCTAGTAAGGATGGAAGCGAAGGAAAACAACCCAATTTACTACGTTAGTAGGGTCCTACAAGGACCCGAGAAGAACTATTCCGAAATCGAGAAATTTGCTCTGGCCATCGTAACTACTACACGAAAACTGAGACCCTACTTCTAATCTCACAAAGTCATTGTCCTGAGCAATCAACCGTTGAGGCAAACGCTCTCGAAGCCCAACGCGTCGGGAAGGCTAATCAAGTGGGCCGTTGAGTTGGGAGAATACGATATCGAATACTTACCTAGAACGTCCATCAAAGGACAGATATTAGCCGATTTTGTGCTTGAAAACACTGAGATTGAAGAGGATAAGCAAGAGCTGTGGATGCTCCATGTAGATGGCTCATCAACATCAACAGGAGGAGGGGCAGGAATATATTTTCGAGGTCTTAATGAAGAAGAGCTTGAGTTCGCTCTAAAATTAGACTTCCTGGTATCAAACAACGAGGCAGAATATGAAGCCTTGTTAGCCGGACTGAAAATGGCGACAGAGACAGGAATTAAGAACCTGATCGCTTACACTGACTCACAGCTAGTCGAGAAACAATTTAAGGGATTATTCGAGGCTAAGGAAGATTCAATGATCAAATACCTAGGTTTGGTCAAAGCTCAAATATCGAAATTTAAGACTTTCCAACTCGAATACGTGAGAAGAACAGAAAATACCAGGGCGGATGCTCTCTCGAAGTTTGGAAATTTAATAGAGGGAATCAAGACTCGAAAGATAACTTTGATGGTATCGGACAAACCCGCAATCGACACCAAGACTGATGTTTCGAGCATCGATATCCTGTATCTCAATGATGAGCAAGCAAGTTGGAAAGCTCCGATATTGGACTATCTAATCAATGGAACCCTACCGACCAATAATACTGAGGCTCGTAGACTCAAGTACAGGGCTCCCCACTATGCTATTATCAATAGTGAATTATATCGACGTTCTGTCACTGGAGTGCTACATAAGTGTATAGCGCCACCACATACCGACTTGATTCTGAGAGAAGTTCATGAAGGTTCCTTTGGGAGCCATTCGGGAGGAAGAGCACTGGCAGTCAGAGTATCTCGCTTAGGATATTATTGGCCTTCATTAGTGAAAGATGCCAATAATTATGTTAAGAAATGTGCTAAGTGTCAATATCATGCTACTATGCCACACCAACCAGCCCAAAGGATGGAATCGATCTCCATTGCATGGCCGTTTGATCAGTGGGGTGTTGATTTGGTTGGGCCTTTACCGATGGCAAGGGGGCAAAAATGGTTTCTACTAGTAGGAGTAGAATACTTCAGCAAATGGATTGAAGTGGTACCATTAAGACAAATCTCTCAAACACAGATAATCAACTTTTACTGGTCGATAATATGCAGGTTTGGTCTTCCGAGAGTAATCATCTCAGATAACGGACCTCAGTTTGTCGGAAGGAGAGTAATAGAGTGGTGCGCGAATCACAAAATCACCCTGCGCTTCACTTCGGTGGGTTGCCCACAAACCAACGGACAAACTGAAGTGACTAACTGGGAGATCTTAAGGCTGCTGAAGAAGAGACTGTCGGAAGCTGGTGGTGCCTGGTTGGATGAATTGCCTTGGGTCGTTTGGGCTAACCGAACGAAAGAAAAGACAGCAACAGGAGAAACTCCTTTCAGTCTGGTCTATGGGTCTGAAGCAGTCGCTCCTGCTGAATTGGAAGTACCTTCTCCGAGAGTCGATCTATACGATGAAACAGATAATACAAACAAAAGGAACTTCGAGCTCGACCAAATGGAGTCCAAAAGAGAAAGGGCTTCTACCAGAATAAAAGCTTACAAGACCACCATGGCGAAGGCCTACGATAAAAATGTAAGATTAAAATCCTTTCAGGTGGGAGACCTCGTGCTGAAAAGAATTGATGTCTCAAAAGAAAAAAGAAAGCTCGACTGCAATTGGGAAGGACCGTTCAAAGTGATTGAGGTCGGAAGAAAAGGGGCGTACCGACTGGTAAAGCTCGACGGAGAACCAGTAAAAAGAACTTGGAACGGCAGAAATCTCAGGAAGTTCTATGCATGAAACCTTCCCTTATTTATAGTTGTTTCCTTTTGCTTTTCGATGTATTCAAGTACTGTGAGATTTCTCGACTATATTCAGACGTATTTTTTCTGACTCTAATATTGTCAAGTGCTTTGTCAAAATTTTCATTTACTGCTATAGATCGATAGCCGCTGAGGCATCGAGACGAATCGCCAATCGACTAAAGAAAAGCTATTAATAAGCTAACTCTCCATGTTCCTCGATAGCCGCAGAGGCATCGAGACGAATCGCCAATCGACTAAAGAAAAGCTATTAATAAGCTAACTCTTCATGTTCCTCGATAGTCGCAGAGGCATCGAGACGAATCGCCAATCGACTAAAGAAAAGCTATTAATAAGCTAACTCTCCATGTTCCTCGATAGCCGCAGAGGTATCGAGACGAATCGCCAATCGACTAAAGAAAAGTTATTAATAAGCTAACTCTCCATGTTCCTCGATAGCAGCAGAGGCATCGAGATGAATTGCCGATTGACAAAGGTTATTACGAAAACTTTAAATTAAGTAAGCTTTCAAAGTAGTTGACAGTTGCAGTAATATCGATAGAACTAAACAGAAGGAATCAAAGCAATGAGAGATAAAGAGAAAAATGAATTTTATTCCAGCTCAGTAATTGATACAAGTACAAAAATCGAGTACATTACAATTGAGATAATTACAAAAGAAAAAACTCAAAGAACCTATTACAATCTATTACATTTGCAAGCTGAAACGAATCTTTTCATTGGTTATCGGGCCGCGGACGAGCTCTCGGTTGGATTCCTACTAATTCGGCAACTGAGCTCCTCCGACACCTGCTCGATGGATACCTCGAGTGACACCAGAGCACGTCTTCCTCAGTGCACTGATCAATGAGAGATAAAGCTATAATCGACTTTATCCCTCACTAATCGACACATCGAGAAAACGGCTCCGAAGACCCTCGATGGTGTTAGTGAAGGCCAAGGGAATCTCTTTCCTCTTAATGTAGCAGCCGGCTCGAAAGGCACACCATCTCAGTCAATTTAATGACCATGGGTGATGGGTCTCTCTGCATTGACCGAGAGATAGGAGAGGAAATAAGCGCTTATTGGTATTTTTGCGCTTTAAGTCCTCCACCATCTGATTGGCGGCCCTACCTTCTACCTCACCCCTGGCCCCCGTATATGTCGATATCTCGAGACACCGCTACTCAGATACAAGACGAACAGTATCCGAGCATCGATATTCCGAGGTATCGACAACGCCGACCTCGTCGTTCTTACCGATCCCACCCATTCGAACGACGAGGCCGACCCATTGGGGAAATCCCTTTACCGATACCACCCAATCGAAAAATGTTTAAATCCCTTCCTCGATCAGGAGGTCGGGTGGAATGAGGTGGTGCGAAAATGGAGAAGGCACCCCTCGATAGCTTAGTAGTGAAAGGATAATTTACAACAATTTTCGTCAAATGACATATTAAGGAAAACATGTTTGGCTATTTTTGGTATGAATAATGGTGGGTACCCTCCACCTATTTATAGGCCGGGACCATATGATCCAACGGCCTAGATTTATCATGATCTACGGCCCAGATATCATGCATTAAATGAGGCCAACTTTTGCGCTGCTCAAGGTGGTACACGTGGACCACATCTAATGGCTCCATGAGCTACCATGATTAACGGCTAAGATTGATCTTATTAATTACACCATCCGTCTCCACTATATCAGTAACAGGATCGATCGCTCAGGGATCGAGACATCGGCACAATAACCTCATACGTCGACCTGCAATGATATTTCTCATCGAAATCGACAAAGTTAGGCTAGATTTGTGCATCTTGACGACTTAGTGTCGACCAATAGGCGCAAAGAATGATTTCCTTGCGTCTGATAAATGAGCTAAAACGAGGACACTTTCCAATTACTCCCATATCAAAAGCTATTGAATCTAGAGTTGTTATTAACAATGATCTCGAACAACAAAGAAAAGTAAAGACTATCATTTTGAGAGGCTCATGAATCATGACCACATTCGTCCACAAATTGTCTGTATTTTATAGAGAAAGATCTCCATCCAAGGGTTCAAAATCGAACCCAATTATTGGGATTGGTACCTGTTTAACAGACAACTCCTGACAAGTAGGACCAAGCGAGTATAGACATGAAAATGATTAAACAAGTTTATAAATAAATCCACGACAAATTCAAAGTACAAAGTGCTATGAAATAACATCCGTTGTTCGATAAACTAAATAACACGCTGCCGACGCGTGACTCGATACAAACAAATCGAGATTTACAAATACATAAATTCATGGCCAAAATAAATGCCGTTAACAGTCATGATGAGTTTGATAATCTAGCATGTCAATATGGGAGGATGTCCTTGATGTCCCGGGACCTTTAGGGATTCCGCCTTCCTCGCCAGCTGTCTCGGCTGCGATCTCGGCTGCAAGCTTGGAAGCTTGCAGCTCAAGAAGAAAACCAAACTCATGCTCCTCCGGAGCCTCCCTAGAACCCTCATCAGCCAAAGAATCAAAATTAACCGGGACACCGTTTTCGTCAAAAGAAGGATCAAGCTTTCCTTCCTCAAACCGGTCGTTCAGGAAACCAAGAGCCCAACATTGTTTCCACCCCTTGTCGAACATCTTCGAAAGATCGGTTCCGGACTGCCGCTCGACCAACTCCTCGTAGACAACGCTGTTAAAAAACTCAAGAACAACGGCTTTCCTCTCCTCGACGAGCGACTCACGACGATGCAGGAGGCCAGCTTGCTGACCCTTCTCAAAACTTTCGGAGGATTTCTCCTCTAACTTCCTAGCAAAATCAACTTTCTCCTGAGCAAGTTCCGCTTCCAGCTCGGCAATACGAGTATCCTTATCGGATACCTCAGTTTCCAATTCCTTCACTCTCCCTTGAAGCTCGGTCACAACCCCCTCGGACTGGGCGACCTTTTTCTTCGCAGTATTGTAAGTACCTATATACTTCTCGAGGCGCTTTCGAACAGCATCCATCCGAGCAGCCGAAGAGTACATAGTCTGGCTCAGCTATAGGAAACGATAACAACAAGATTAGTTGAAAGAGAAAAATTTGAACACGTTAAATGTTATATCGACGAGTTCTGCTCGAGTAATACCGCGAGCGAAAGGGAGGGCTGTAGACGCAACACATCACCCGTATCTTTCTTTAGAAGAGCCTCATGATCTTCATAAGACACCGTCGATAAAAACTTCTCCCATGCTTCCGGACTGATTGATGAATCCAGGAATGCCTCATTCATCATCGAAGTCTCAGCCATCTTGTCCCCAAGATTGCGCTTATGGCTCTCTAGGATGGCTTCGAGATTTCCCGTGGCCGGAGCAGTAACACCACGGCTCGATGGAGTCATCTGAGCATCCGACTAAGTCCTTTTTGTGGGTACACGCTTCCCTTTGCTCGACCTCAGTCGAAGCAGGCCTCTTTCCCTGGCTCGAACCAGGAGGCTTCTCGACTTGAGTAGAAGGCTCAGGAGGAGGAACAGTCGTCGAATGTGCCAATGGATTTGCGCCAGATGTATTACCTTGGGACGCCGAAGGAGGATTCGGGGGCTTCCCAATTAAGCGGGCCTTCATTATCGCTCTCAATGCTCGCTTCGTCATTGGAACCACGCTAGAAGCTGCATATATATATAAAACATGTTAACCAAAAGATCATCGATAAATAGATGGAAAACAGATAACAAGGTAAAACTACCTAAGGAATGACAGTCAATAGGTAGAGGGGCCATCGACATCCCTCCTAAACTCAAGATGGGCTCCCGCAATAGTGAACTTGTGTCGTATGTCGATACCGACAATTGCGATGGAAAGTCGGGCCCCCATGAAGGTACGGGAACATTCTTCAGGAGAATGCCACCCGACCTCCACTCGCATATCGTCCTCCATACGTAGTTTCCGGGAGCATGAACAAAAATAAACCTATTCTTCCAACCCTTCCCATGTGACGACTTCAAATCACTAAGGAACCTAACATGAGGTTTGGATCGTACGAAATAAAAACCCTCGTTTGACTGAGGAGAAGGACGAACATAAAAAAGACCACAAAAATTAGCAAAGGATGCAGGCTGACCTATCGACTTCATAATTATACAAAAAGCTATGATATACCCAACGGCGTTGGGAACCAATTGAGTTGGGAATAATCCGAGGCCATTCACAATATCGACGAATTCATCGGATAAAGGAAAATGAAGACCGTTTTCCAAGCTATCGATATGAAAGGTTCGATACCCGCTCGGAGGATTGTTCATTCTTTGATCCGAGGTGGGCATAAGTATAGACCAACCATCGGGGAATTGATATTTAGATAATAAAGACTCAAGTGACGTACGAAAACGACACGGCGGTATGTCACTATAACGTTCCTTAGTTCGATGTCGATTGGACGTCGATTTAATCAAAGGAACTACATCTTCCTTAGGATGAACGACGCTTAACAAGCGAGCCGACAGAGGGTTGTGATGTCGTCCCTCGTAGGGAATATCAAAATGAGACATTATAGACTCTACCGACATACCCTCTCTTTCCCCGACAGACTCGTCCCCGATCGACTTAGACTCATTCGACATAGATAAAAGACGAGTTAAAGAAATACCTAAACAGGAATGAAAGACTCCGACTATGTGACTGACCGCACAAGTTGCTCGATCACTGCTCCGACAACAGGCTCTGCATAAATGTTTTTATGAATATGGCCAGTAGGAGTACTGAAGTCCTATTTATAAACCCAAAATCCCAAAAGCGCGCCTATTTGTGCATGTTTGAACGGGTGCGGCGGTTAAATTTCAAAACAATAAAATAAAATTCCGGCCCAATAGTGCCCCTCGAAATGATGGGGTAGCCCAAGACCTTAGCCCATATACGAAATGGTTCAAAATAAACTTCAGATGAAATCGAAACAAAATTCATTATATTCAAATTGACGTCGAGATATACATAATCAAAATTACATATCAGCCCTATACATCTACATAATAGTTCAGGCTACGACTGATCGTCCTGGCGAGGAGGAATTAAACAACCGAACTCGTGTGCTCGAACGGTTCTCTCTTCTTCTTCATCCTCGGTAAGAGCGGGTTCTTCAGGCTGACAATACTCATCAAGGGTTGGACCTATGACCGAGGGGTCGAAATCGGAAGTTAAAAAGCCTTTGTATCAACATTGTTTTATCGTCTTCTCATGCACCTCGATCAGCTCTGTTCCCATCCTGGCATCGGCAAGATACTCATAAATAGGGGATTCCAGGAACTCCTTAACTATCGACAGGCGTTGCGTAGAGGAGATTACCCTAGCCTCTGGAGGATAACCCGAACGAATCTGATCGTTTTCTTGGGTCGCAAGGCTCAACTCCCTCATAGCATCCTCGAGTTGTTGATCTTTAGCTTTTATCGTGGCCTCGTATTCCGCTTTGCGTCTCACCAACTCTACTTGGGCCAGTTCAGCTTCATAATATCCTTGGAACATATATTGCAACGACTGCGCACAACACGTAGCAATCACAATCGATCACATGTTGATATTTAATCAACAGAAGTGAGAATAATAAAGATGAGAATGATATCTTATCCCCATAATAGTTCGACCCCCACTATGTAGATTCTGTTGCAATGGTTTCTTTGCCAACCACCTCTGATCTCGCCTAAAAACACTGTTAATAAAAGCAGTGAAGCCGGTATCTCGAGAACCTCTCTGAAGAACAGAGTCTTCTGGACCCAAATCCCCAGGATGGGAGAGATTGGAGTTGAGCAAGCCCGTCAATGTCAAATTAAGATCCAAGGTATCGGCGTCGGAACTATCATCGGTGTCGTCGGTCGCTATATCGGCTCGCTCACTCGCCTTTTCTTCCTCTGTATCATCCTCGTCCCGAGGCCTCTTTCCTAAACGAATCTTTTCTCGACGAGACAGTAGATCTCCAACACTCCTTGCTTTTCCTTCACTAGTTAGACGACCCTTTGAGGTAGAAGTTTGAGATACTCGTGTATTTCCATGGGGAGAAACCAAAGCCCCGCGGAGTAGGGGTGGGATCGGGACGGGTTTTCGGGAATTCGGGTATTTCGGGACGGGATATCGGGTTTCGGGATCTCAAATTCAAATCCCGAAACCCGGTAGATCAACCAAGGTCCCGAGAGTTTCGGGTACCCGATTTAATTTCGGGATTTCGGGACGGGACCGGGTGTCCCGATAAACTATTTTTTTTTTTAGTTTAATGCAATTTTCAAACTGCCTCGGATCTTATGTGTCAATATTGGTATGCCATTTCACCATCTTATGCACAACATGTAGATTCAGAAATGATCTCAAAACCTCAAGATCTGATTAAAGAAAATTATTGGAGAAGTTTGAAAATTGAAAGATGATATATGTTGAAAAACTGAACGTCGGCAAGCAACGAATCAGTGGCGGACGGCGGGAGTTGAGTTGTGGTGGAGTTAAGTATTTTGTAGATACATTTACTTGTATGTTTGGATTTTAGAGAAGAAGAATACGTAGAATGAGATGTGAATGGTTGAATATTAGATTTAGATTAGGTATTATGATTATATATATGTTTTAATTAAATTATGTAATCGAGACCGGGTTCCCCGATCGGGTGGGGATCAAAACCCGAAACCCGTCCCGATTTTTCGGGACCGGGTTTTGTCCCGTCCCAACTGAAAAAATACCCGTTTTGTCCCGTCCCAAATGGGAAAAACCCGATCGGGACGGGACGGGTACCCGAAACCCGGTCCCATTTACCCAGCCCTACCGCGGAGTACTTCCTCAAGACAAGGATCGCCTGATCTTTTCTTCGACGATGATAGACCACAGGCTCGGAGACGCGGTTCCTCGACAAGTTTTTTAACATCAAGACTATACTTGCGCAAATTCTCGATGAAAGTACTCGAAAGGCTTGGTTTCAGAGGATTTCTAACGTCGATCGGACCGACAGGCCACGGAGACGTAACGTTTAGCGACTGTCCCTTGGGCGGACGAATAAAAACGAATCGAGATTTCCACCATTTGCCATGAGAACTTTTTGTGTTTGTTAAAAAACTGTTCTTGTTCCCTCTGGACTTAACTTGGTAGAAACCTTTGCCCGACTTTGGCGACTCCGTTACCTTGAATAAATACCAAAAGTTTCCAAACGAAGTGGGTTGTTTCAAAGCTTTCATAACGATGATGAAGTCAATAATCATTGACATTCCGTTCGGAACTATTTGGGTAGGTCGAACCCCCAAATTGTTTAGAATAGAAGCCAATTCAGGCGCTATAGGTACTCGAAACCCACACTCCATCGAGGCTTCATGAATAGCCAGCGACCCAGCAGGAGGATTATACATCCGACCATCTTCCCCTGGAGACCTTACAGACCAACCACCTAGGATCGAAAAGGCAGAAAGCCAGGAAGCCAAGGGTTTTTTATAATTTTCGGCCAGAAACTCATCATAGGCCATCTCGGTCTGATAATTCCTGGTATCTTCCTCTTCTCCGCTTTCATTTGCTTCGTTCCCATTGAGATCTCTCATGACGTCCTCGACGCTTCTTCATTCCCTTGAATTTGCTCGGGACTTTGCGAGGCTCGGTTCGACATCTCGGCTATTAGTAACGATTGCAAAATAGAATGTAGTATAGAAAATTGACTAAGAGCTCCGATATGCAAACAATTTTACAGTAGTGTGAAAAGACAGGCGGTGAAAACGACCTATATTTATATGAAGATAAACTACCGCTTCATAAAATTACACTACTACCCCCCAGCAAATACGCGACTTTTCGTCTCCCGTCCCCTGAATTTCAAATCTTACCCGCCACGCCTTAAAGCAAGAGGGCACGAAAACCAAAAAGATCAACACGCCAAATTTTGATTTCTGATAAACAACTTCTAAATCTCGAATTACACTCGAACTCTAGAACTTGGGGGACTACCACTATATACTCAGGATTTAAAAACTCACACCTCGGATATATATTAAAAATTTTCAAGACTTCGACTTACACTCGAACTCTAGAAACTTGGGGGACTCTTGATGTACCAAGTCTTCGTCATCTAACATTTCACACCGGATCGTTGACCATGAAATAAAACTATCAATATAATATCGACCACAATCTCACTTCGAGAGCCTTAACTCTCGAAGTCACGTCAAACTCACATCGAGGATATCGATCGTCAACTCGCCTATGTCGATATTATATTGCCCGTCTATAGTTATCATCGATACCCGTTTATCAAACATGACCCGTTTAGCTTGTGATCCATATCCGAATCTACATGTCTAATCATGATTCGACCCGGTAATCCATTAGTGAAAACTATAAATAGCCCTCATAAATGAGATAAAAGGTACGCATTCTCTAAGCAATAAATACTGACCGATCTCTTCTCTTATCTCGATACTTACTTAAGCATCGGAGGTTATCGCCGGGTCACCACCGGCATTAGCCTGACGTGGTTATCTTTGATTACAGGTTAGGATCCCCTTTACAAATAGAGGAGAAGTTTGATTGACCTGACTATCCTCACATTGGCGAGTTGTGTTAGACTTATACTAAAGACGTTGACCGAAAGAACTATTAACTTACTAAATACACACTAATTGATCGGAGCCGCCACCTTCCTTGGAGATGTTCTTCTCCGGCCTCGGCGGCATCTTCTCCGCCGTGACTGGCTTTTTTCCCTGCCTTTGGTGCCATTTTGGGATTCAGTTGGGAAATGGAAAAAGTGTATGTGAGTGAATTGAGGAGGATTTGTGCGGATTGTTTTATAGAGAGTGAAATGTGTTTTGATTGGTTAATTGGGGTTTCACGCGGATTGATGGCTTGTTGGTATTGTGTGCCGTTGGATTAGGATCGTGTTGTATTATGTTTAATGGACGGTTTAGATGTCGTGATTATTTCGGATCATGTGGATCTTTTTGACTCAAGAATTTATAATTGGGCCCGTTTGTTGGTTTTAACTCAAGTATTTGGAATTGGGCCCTTTGTTGGGCCGACAAATCTGTTTTATCTTCTCTTTGCACACCTCATTTTCATATTATTTGTCATTTGAGAAGTAACACGGAGATTAAAAATTTATTAAATAATCATCATTGGAGACTTGGAGTAATAACTAATCTTCTCTCTCATCTCTTAATTAGAAGTTAGAAAAAATAATGATGAAAGAGGAAATTTGGAAAAAATAAATTACTTTTACATTGAACTTCTAATATATATGAAACAAGAACTTGTTGCCAAAACGAAAAAATAATATGAAACGGAGGGTGCACCTTAGTTCGTGTCATTTTTGAAATTCTTTATTATGCATGGATAACGTTAGTGATAAAAAAAAATATGATCATAAGCTAGCTTTTGTTATTTTATAAAAAAAATATTGAATACAGTTTCGCTTTGTTTTAAGATTTTATCATTTTATCAAAAATAAGTAAGGATATCGAACTTGCTAACAAAAAAAGTTCTTCGCCCTTAATGAAAATCGTCTAGGTGTACCCCTGTACTCAAACACAACAATCAAGTAAACACGGCTCATCAGTTCCCACTCTTTGTGAAAGCCAGCCTTTTTTAAGGTACTAACGAATTCTACCAACCAGAAATTGTAGATCGACTCTCATAGATCGGGTGTAATACCCTGATAATATATATATATATATATATATATATATACTCAGTTAGATTGAAAAAAAAATAATAATAATAAAATAATAAATAAAAATAGAACATACGTGTATAATAACTATCGAACCGAACTCGAAACAAACTTTTAACGTACCGAGTAACTTAATATAAAAATAATTATACTAAAACTAACCATTATCAAACAACAAGGTCAAAGGTGAAATTGTTAATAATAGCAAAAGTGCCCCATATCATCAATTACCACTAAACCCACTTACCCAAAATTATTACCGATCTACCACTCTCCCTCCCTATAAATAAGGACTCAAGCTTCTTCTATAAGCACACCCAAAATTAAGAATCAGCCATCAAAAAATTGAAGCCATGAACGTCTTTCTCTCAAGCATAGGAAAAGGGCAGTAAAGTTTTAGAGGTAAACAAAGTTCCTTATCTTTCCAATAAATTTAAAATTGTCTTAATCTTAGCTAAATTTATGAAATCTCTCTTCCAAAACAGTTTTTAGTAACCTGTAAGTCCTAAGGAGTGAGTAGGATCAAGAAATTCCAAGTTTCATTGCTAGGGAAGGAGATAACAAGGTAAACACTCACCTTTCCCCTATTTTTGCGCGACCACTGTAATTAAGCTGTATCTTTTTATTGGCTGGGTCATTTTGAGAAATATTTGTACCATTGAAAAGAGGACTCGATCTAGAATATAGGTGTATGGGAGGTGTCGAACACCGCCGGCGCGTGGGGTATCTATCGGCGATTTTTTGGAACAGTACCGGCGAGTGAAACCCACTCGCTGGACTGTTTCGGGACTGTTTTGAAATCCATGTTCTAAAATTGTTATTTTCAACTTTCCTTGCTGTTTTTATGCAATTAAACCATCCCTTAACACCTTGGTAAATGGATAATGTCATGAGGAAGTTTAATTGTTAAATTTAGATATAAAATGACACTAAATAGAAGGTAATACACAAGAGGTTTTTTTTTTAGATAGTTAAACTTGTTTAACAAAGTGGTTGAAGAACTAAAAATAGATGGTTATTGATACTATGGATTGAAGGTAAGAAGTGATAAAAGATATATGAAGAAATAAAGAATCAAAGAGCAAGGAAGAAACTTGAAAAATGAAATGAGGCTAAACAATTGAATTAACTTTAAAGCAAACTTATTACCATAGAACTATGAGTTACTTAGCTTTGATAGTTATAAGAAAACTACTAATTACTTGTGTAGGTTTCATTTGGCTATAGAATTGGGATTATAATTATCATATTACTAAAGGATGTGTTTTCAATCAAAGTAGTATATTTAAAATCATACTTATTGAAGAATTAACTTTTCTTCCATTTATATCTTGATTTTGTTTGAAAGGATAAAAAAGAGGTGTAAATTAATATATAAATTACTTATAAATCTCTAAAATGTATAAGAACAATATTCAAGGTATGGGTTCATGTATTATGTTTCATTGGATAAACTAAGTAGTTGAGTACATAAGCTTTTCATACAAATTTTACAAAGTCATTTTTTATGATTACCTTACTTATGTTGATCAAGAAAAACTCCTACTTTATAAGATATAGCTTATCTAAGACAAGAATAAAATATGACATTTGATGAATTCTTTGATATTTTTGGATTATCCTTACTAAACTTATGGAACTTCATTACTACTAAAGATAAAAGGATATGGTGACTTTTTTTATAAAATGAATAAGTTTGCTTGAATTGGCTTGAAGACTTGAATATAATAAATGATTTGTCTTAGTATCTATACTTGTTTAACAAGAGGTGATGAAACATACATGAAGAAATTAATTGGAAAACCATTTAACTTTTGTACAAGGCCTATATGATAAAGTGAACTAATTAGTACATCAAATGCAAAATTCCTAAAAAGAACTATGGCTAAAGTATCCTAAAACTTATTTAACTTGAATGAACATAATTATGCATATTGATAACTACTTATGATAGTCTTATTAGCTTTAACTTATATAATTGAGAAAATTGATAATTACTTAGACTTATTTGATTAGTTTTCTCTTAAGTAGATTTATCGATATTAAAGGATGTCTTTACATTCGAAACGGTATATGTGGAATGAGGTAAAATCATACTTATCAAAGAACTAACATTGCTTGCATTTATATCTTGATTTGGGGAAAAGGGGATGCGTAAACTAATACTTGGAACTACTTCTGAATTCATAAACTTTTATAAGACTAATATGTAAAATACGAGTTCATGTAAAGACTACATACAAACTATCAAACTTGAACGGTGAGATACACTTTAAGGGATACTTAATCAAACTAATAAGATCATCCGTAACATTGGTCCTTTTTATTTTGCTATACTTAGGTATCGAGGGATCTATTGATAACAAGGATTAAGCTTAAACAACCACTCTTCAACATAAGGTGAGGTTTTCTCGTTCTTTCTTAATCTATTCGGCACTTGCCCTGGGAAAATTCTTCCTTTCTAAAACTCTCAAATCTTTTGATAATATTTCATTTCATTTCCTTTATTTTGAGCTATTCATTTTATACCATATCGATCCATTTACATTAATCAGGTTAATTTAAGCTCTTATATCTTCTAAGGTAACTAACTTTAATACGTTCTTAATCCTTTAATAGTCTTGCATTCTTCAATTTCTATTTCTACTCCATCTGGTAAGTGGTGTTATAATGAACAACGGACAATGTCCGGCTCCAAGTTCACTTAAGCTATTTATACCCTTGAGGACGCTCTTGGGAAGTTGGGCCCCGGGACTAATAATGGTGACTGCTGGCGGCATCGGGCCGTCGGTGTATGGTCTCATTGTTAAGTACCCCACCGTGATCCAGTTGCTAAGTATAGTTGGAGGTAATTGTACTCTCAACTGGGTCGACATGTACTCGAGCATGTCATTCCGTTTTGTTTGCGAGGTCGCTCCTCGTAGGGAGGTATAAGGATGTTAATTTTCAGAAGTTGGGTTGAATGTATTACTTTACCAGATTCATATTCGAAATGTTTATTTGAATTCCCGTTTATTGTAATTCGATTACTTTGTTATTTCAAATCATCTAATAATCTTTCGCAGGACTATTACATTCTGATTCTTATTCATACATGGATCATAATATTACTGTTGATCATATTACTCAAACCTCAATCCAACATTATAAATCCTCACTAAGTCAAATAAGACTTACGCCTTTCTTTGTTTATTTTCTCAGATTAGCGACATGAGTTAGAGGTGGAAACACGGTGATATGGATTGACATGGTCTATTCAGTGTCGTACTTATATTTTTATCGAATAATTAAATGATGAAAACTTCGTTGTAAATTTATGTAAAATTTTATCTACGTACGGGTCGGGTAGTGGGGTCATAGTCCCTTCTTCCTGAAGACCTTAGAATTTCGTTATTTCCGCTGTGATGAATGGTTATAATGTAATTTTATCTATTGTTCAGTTAGTTGACGCACGGCTAGTTCAAATAGTTAATTAATGTTTTATTTCGAGCTATGTGACCTAGTCGGGGCGCCACAGGTGGTATCAGAGCCTTGGAATAGAAACATGTTTCGTGGAATAAGACCAATATACCTAGAATTAGGTTTGGGTGGAACTTTTGAATCATAAAAACAGTACGTTCATTTTTTTAACTCTTACGACTTATTTTTTTGTGTTTCTATTATATTTTACGATTTTCTTATAGATTATATATTCACATATTAAGATTATAATTGATGTAACGCAGGATGGCTGACGGAGGCATAGTTTTTGGGTTAAGTAATGGGCATGAAGAAACTTTAAACACCGTGCATATAAGTAGAGACCATCCTATTAATATATACACTCCCAATAATGCTGAGTTGGTTGGTCACTACCCTGATCATGTTATACTTGCACTTGAGAAAGACAGAGACCAGATTAGGGGTGATAGAGAACAAATCTTAGCTGCTTATAATTTACAGAATTCTCAATTAAATGACTTATTAGGTGAACGACTACTCTTCCAAGGACAGGTAAGATATCTTCAAGAGCAGGTTTCCACATTACAGCAACAATCAACGGACGCAGCATTTGCTTGGGACACTCAAAGAATGATTATGCGTCAGGACAAGGAACAAGTGTTGTTCCAGATTAGAGACTATGTAGACTCAAGGTTGAGAGTGCTTCGCGCTGAATTGGAGCATTCTATGCACATGGCCGGGGAAAATGACGCTACTAGCTCCATATTACCATTACTTCATAGTCGGGTCGTAGAACATTGTGATTGGATTGATGCTACATGCAATCAGATTCAGGTGATCGTCAATGGGTCGTTAAGTGGACAGGGCACAGGGATGCATTCAACAGTTTTAGGGGGACTTCCAGGATATTCCAGTGGATTTGTCTATAATTTAGGGCTTGACTTCGGACCATGGATAGGAGATATCCAGGATGGTAACTTTATGGGGGGGGGGGGGGGGGGAGCCTTCGGGAGGAGGCATTGGACAGACCATTCCACAGGTACACAACTACATAGATGACATAGACCAGGCGTGGCTGCATATGAGTGATATAGGAAGTATTATTGGGCAGGCAGATGTGAACGGTATAGGGCACAACGGAGAGACAGGAGGGAATTCTGGGTCTACTGGGATTGGGATTACAGATGTAGAGGCTGGAGCCGCACCTGGCGGTATCATTCAGTGACGATATTATTACCCGTTTGTCACTAATTTTCCCCTTTAGTGACAAACTATTTTGATATTGTACATATGACTTTTGGTATCTAACCCGGTATATGACTTTCAAAATGGGTAGATACTCGGTAGGTCACGTATATAGACCATTAGTATTGACTTATAGCGTAATTCTAGATTGACTATGCATTCGGTTGACACTATTTTGTGTACGATACCAGTTAGCCGAAAAATGCACCTCTTTTGACATGTAAATAAACTATTTTAGCTGTTATATAGATGCATATATTAGTAGTAATTCTCATGCATTTCGGTTTGTATTATATTGTGATCATAGTATGAATGTATGAATGTATTACAATAGAAAATAACAAATGTTAAATTATGATATTTAAATAACTTACATGTGTATGTCTAGTAGAATGGGACGACCAGGCAGACCAAGAAAACAAACAACGTCGGTACCCGAGGTTCCACCGACAACATTCCCGCCAAATGTCCAAACAAATGAAACACCGACTCAAGACGAAGATGTTCCAAACCATGACCAAGATCATGTCACTCCGGAAACCACTAATGGACAGCCACCATTTTCCAGAAACGGAGATTCCGAACTACCACCGATGTTCACATTCATGCAACAATACATGGAATTTTGTCAACAACAATCACAAGCCAACATCTCCACTAACTTGCCTGTTCAATCAACTACAGATCAAACCCTTGAAAGGTTTCTTCGATTCCAACCCCCAAAATTCTTCGGGGAGCCTGATGATCGAAAAGCCGAACTATGGCTTTCCGAAATGGAAAATATTTTCTGTGTACTAAACTACACCGATGCACAAAATATCAATCTTGCTACATTTCGATTAGAAGATTCAGCAAGACATTGGTGGAGGGTGGTGGAAGAACGTTGGAGGGTAGAGAATACTCCGCGAATGTGGGATAATTTTGTGATTGAATTTAACACTAAATTCATACCCCAAGTAGTACGGAACCGACATGAAAGAGAATTCATGGATTTAACTCAAAGTATGCTGACAGTTTCTCAATATGAGGCTCGATTCACGCGGCTAATCCAATACGCACCACACTACCAAAACGATGAAGATCGAAAGGTGAGAAAATTCATTGAAGGACTAAAATTAGAATTACGGTGGGCACTGCTTTCGACAGATATAACTACCTATTCAAAAGCTGTTGAAAAAGCTTTACAAGTGGAGTCGGAAATGAAGGAACTGATGAAGTTTGAACATCTTAAAAGGAATCGACCATCTGGTTCTAAATGGGAGAATGTAGGGAGATTTGATCAAAGGAAAAAGTACCCTAAGACAGGGCCTTCAAACTTTAGAAAACCAAATAATAATAGGGCAAGGCCTACTAACCATCAAACTAAACCTACTCAGATTGGACCATGCAACTTTTGTCGGCACCCAAGTCACAATGAAGCATCATGCTGGAAAAAGAATGGACGATGTATAGCATGTGGAAGTGAACAACATCAAATCAAAGATTGCCCAAGGGCAAGGAATCCATCGTCGGCACCTCAAGGAAAACAAGGCGGTCCATCGAATTCTCGAACAGAGAGGCCTAAGATTCCTGCCCGTGTTTATGCATTTGAGGGTAACAAAGATGCAATAGACCCATCCGCAGTGGTGGAAGGTAATATTCAATTACATGATCACATTGGTAAAGCTTTATGTTGGATAAGGATGAAGATGAAGGCACTAAAGAAAGTTTGATAAGGGAGGTTTTGATGCATTCCAAAACTTCAAAGATTGGCTAAGTATGGAGTAACTTAGCTGATAAACTTATCAAGGAATTTTGACTAAGTAATGTAGACATCAGAAGAGTCAAAGTTTCAAGGTCCAAGACTTCTGATCTGCTGAAGTAAAGTTATCAGACTAGTGAAGATCAGCCGACTCAAATCAGATTTGTTCAAGTTTGAGATCAGCCGAGTTCGCCATCAGACTTGTACTTTCGTCAGCCAAGTGAAGAAGATCATGAAGTGTTCCCAACGGTAATAAATGCCCTTTGGTGTAATAAATGCTGAAGTACGAGGATATTTAAGACAAATGATTGAAGAAAAGCTTCGCATCAGCCGAGTGCATTTAATGCTGCATTTAATGCTGAATAGTACTGTTTACAGTACGGACAGACTGCAAAAGAGCCGTTCGCGGATTTTAAGGACCAGTACTCGAGGAATTTGAATCCTGTCTCTCTTCAACGGACACTTTTCAATCCTCAAGTATAAATAGCTGAAAGAGACGAAGAAGAAACAAGCAACACACTTTCTGAGAGAAATTTCCGAAGCAAAATTCTTTAAGTCTCAAGAACAGCTCACTCATCAGCTGAGTCATTTGTTGACGAAAGCAGAGTTGAAGAACAAAGAAAAATACATCTTCTGAGTGATTTTGTAAACAAGAGTGTTGTGCGGAGTTGTGATCCATCTTTGTGAGTGATCAAACTTCAGAGGATAGGTTTTCTGTGTGATTTCCTATTGCGAACTTGTGGTCGTTTCATTTGTTGTTCGACGCAAGCAGAGTATACTGTAAACTTTGTGATTATAGTATAACCCAAGATCTGAGTGACTTGGAAGAGTGGACTAAAGGATATTTAAATCCATATAACCACTATAAAAATTGATTGTGTTTTTACATTGCTTTTAAACTTGCATATTTTCTGTTTGCATAAAAACACGTTAAGTTAACTGTTTGAAAAGAAGTTAAAAGGAGTTTATAAAACTGGGGAAACATTTTTCAAACTGCTAAGATTACTTGTGAAAAACACTTTGAAAATCCGCTGCAAGTACTCTAAGTATTAAAACTGATTTCTGCAAAATCAGCTAAGTAACCATCATACGAGTGGTCAACAAGACTGTTCAAAGATTTGTTCGCGAACAGAATTGTAACTTACTAATCTGATCAGCTTAGTCTGTTCAGTAAGAGTAAAGTTTTAAAGTTAAATTTGAAGAAAATTTTTAAAGAGGTTTATTCACCCCCCCTCTAAACCTCTTCTGACCACTTGGGACCAACAAGTGGTATCAGAGCGGGTGGTTCATTAGAATCAGCTGCCTGATCAACGAGCTTGATCCGAGTGTTTTTCAAAGGTTTTCAAAACTTTTCAGAAGAGCATTTTTTTGAAAAATAAAAACTTTTTGAAAAATGGATTGTATCAGCCATGTTCCCCACATCGCTGGTATGTCTTTTGAGGACTGGAAGATCAGAATGGAGATTTTCCTTGCTGCCTACAATGACAACATGCATACATGTATCATCAAAGGTCCATTCAAATTCACCAAGACCATCATCGTAGATGAAGCTCAAATAGTGGTGGAAAAAGACTTAACAGAAATGACCGCAGAAGAAATAAAGCTGTTCAACCTGGACAAAGTCTGAAGATTCATCATGACCAAAGCCCTGGATAATGATCGGTTTGACAAAGTCAAGCATTGCAAAACTGCAAAGGAGATGTGGGATAAGGTTCGTGACATTAGTGAAGGCAATGATGCTATTAAAGAGCATCAGCTCAGTGTTGCCTTGGAGAAGCTGGACAACTTCAAGATGAAGTCTGGAGAAACCATTGATCAGATGGACACCAGATTCACCAGAACTCTGAATGAAGTTTTGAAGCTGGGAAAGACTTTCACTGACAAAGAGATTTCTGTCAGAGTACTGAAGGCTCTACCTTCCAAGTTCAACATGAAGGTGACAGCAATGGAAGAATCAAGAGATCTGGGCAAGATTTCTCTAACAGAGCTGTTCTCCGTACTCAAGGCGTATGAGTATAAACTGCCAAGGATGGGAATTGAAGAAACCTCAACTTCAGGACCCACAGCTGCACTAGTTGCTGCTGAAAACCAAAGAAGACCAGCTCAAAGAAATGCTGAAGTGGACTCATCTGATGAAGCCACTCTACTCAACAAAAAGGAGTACACTGCTGGAGATGTTGCACTGTTGATGAACAACTTCAAGAAGTTCTACAAGAGAAAGATGAAAAACAAATACAACAATGCTTCTACTTCTAAACCTAATTTTTCTTCTCAGGATAAGGATGATTATAAATCAAAACTGATGTGTTACAACTGCAGGAAATTGGGACACTTCATAAGAGACTGCCCATATCCAAAAGCAGAGAAGTACACTGAGGAAGAGAAGAAAATGAGAAAAGAAAGAAAGCATCAGAGAGGCAAGGCAATGATGGCTGAAGCAGAAAAGCTGACTGCTGTCTACTCATCTGATTCAGATTCTGACTCGTCTGACGAAGAATCGTCTGATGAAGAAAAACCTGCTCTCCTATGTCTTATGGCAAAGGAATCTGATGACTCTGAGGATGAGGTAACTCCTCTTAATGATGAATTATTTAATTCATTTGAACAAATGATGCTTAACAATACTGGTATTGCTGAAGCATATAAAAAGCTTAAGGAAGAGATGATCCTGCTAAAAGAGCAAAATGGTTCACTGAAACTTCTAGCTGAAAAGCCAAAAGAATCAGCTGAATATAAACAGCTTGAGCAAGAGCATGAATCTCTGAAAGCTGAATGTGAGGTTTATAAAGGGAAAATCATGGAACTTGAGAAAATTATTGAGTCTCATGATAAGTCAACTGTTGCATCCATGCATACATCTAAGAAACAGGAGACACCTTTAGAAAAGGATAAATTAGAGTTGAATCATACTGAAAAATTTATTTCTACTGACAATAGTAAGGTCATTCTGTATGTTCAAACTTCTAAACCTGCCTCATCTGAGAATGTGTTAAAGGAGAAGAAATCTCCTAAGGCTAAAAAGAGCAAAGAGCCTAGTGTAGGAAATCAGACTAGTAAGACCAAACAGCAGAGTCCTAAGAAGTCTGCTGATAAAGCTAAAGTCAATCAGACTAGTGGTAAAACTAAGTCAAAATCAGTTGAGCAAGCGCCTAGTAAACTAAAGAAGCATAAGAACAAGAAAAATCAAAATGCTTGGTATGGAAATGAGTCATATTATGTGCAACCTGCTGCATATCATCCTATGTATCATGCACCTCAATTTCCTAGTTACTATGCACCTTACCCTGCTCATCCAATGCATGCATATCCTGCATATCATGCACCTTACCCTGCTTATGAACATTATTCATATCATACTGATCATCAACATGACTTATCTGATAACTATGATAAAAATGAAACTGTTCATGCTCCTAAAACTCAGAAACCTAAGAAGCCTAAGACTTCAACATCTTGGGTTGTCAAGGGTGGAACTAATCCTTCAGGACCCTCTCAATAAGGGTACCTAAAACAATTTTATTTTTGTTTTGTAGGTTAGGATTAGGAGTAGGAGTAAAGTAGAGAAGATTTGGTACTTGGACAGTGGATGTTCAAGGCACATGTGTGGAAACATACATGAGTTGACTGATGCAGTTGCTGTGGATGGTCCAAAAGTCACTTTTGGAGACAGCAAAGAAGGCAAGATTAAAGCTAAAGGAAGATTAATCAAGGGAAACATAGAGATATCTGACGTCTCCTATGTTAAAGGCCTGAAGTATAATCTGCTGAGCATAAGTCAATTTTGTGACAAGGGATATTCAGTCATCTTCTCAACAGATAAGTGCTACGTTGAACAGATTGGTACAAAGAAGGTAATTTTATCTGGAAGACGACAAGGAAATATCTACATAGTTGACTGGAATTCTGTTGACAAGAATTCAAGTGTTTGTTTGGTGGCATCTGCACCAAGTGAAGTCAGTTGGCTATGGCACAAGAGGATGAATCATTTAAACTTCAAGACCATAAACAGATTAATCAAGAATGATTTGGTGGAAGGGATTCCAAAAGCAGTCATGAGCAAAGACAAGCTCTGTGATGCATGTCAGAAGGGTAAACAAATCAAGTCATCTTTTAAAGAAAAGAAGCACCAATCTTCTGGAAGAATATTGGAGCTGTTGCACATGGACTTATTTGGACCCATTGATCCAGTCAGCAATGGTGGAAAGAAATACTGCCTAGCTATTGTGGATGATTATTCAAGATATACTTGGGTGATTTTCATGAAGAAGAAAAGTGAAACCAAGGAACATCTTACAAATCTGATGGAACTGATCCAGAATGAGAAGAGTATCAAAATATTGAAGATCAGATCAGATAGAGGGACAGAGTTTACAAACTCTACTGTTGAAGAGTATTGTAACATCAAAGGAATACATCATGAGTATTCTGCTGCAAGAACCCCTCAACAGAATGGTGTTGCTGAAAGGAGAAACAGAACACTAAAAGAAGCTGTCAGAACCATGATAGCTGAAGCCAAGCTGCCTCAAAGATTTTGGGCAGAAGCAACAAACACAGCATGCTTTACCCAAAACAGATGTATGATCAACAAAAATCAGAACAAGACTCCATTTGAAGTTTGGAACAACAGAAAGCCAAACATTCATTACCTTAAGATTTTTGGTTGTAAATGTTTTGTATTGAATAATGGGAAAAATCACCTCGCTGCATTTGCAGAAAAGGCTGATGAAGCTGTTTTTGTAGGATACTCATCTGTTAGTAAAGCTTATAGAGTATTTAATAAAAGAACATTACTAATAGAAGAATCTATCCATGTAGTATTTGATGAGCCAAGTCAATCTTCTGAAAAGAATCAAAGTGCTAATCAAGATCTGTCTACTGATTTACAGAAGTTAGACGTTGGAAGAAATGAAGAATATGTTCCCATCATACTACCTAATCTAAGTTCAGCTGCTAACTCAAGTGCTGTTCAAAATCACAGTGCTGATTGTCTAACAGACGAGTTGCTAACAGCTGACAGACCAGAGACTGTTCAACAGACTACAAATGTTCAACAGACTACTACTGGAACTCCAACAGTAGTGTTGCAAGATCATAACAGAGGACAACATCCTGATTTGCAACCTGATCTCAGATGGCTCAAGAATCACCCACCTGAACTAGTCATTGGTGATCCTTTAGATAGAGTGAAAACAAGAAGAGCTGCTGCACAAGATGCTATGTTTGTCACATTTCTATCTCAAATAGAGCCCAAACAAATTGAAGAAGCTCTCAATGATTCCTTCTGGATAGAAGCTATGCAAGAAGAGTTGAATCAATTTGAAAGGAATGAAGTCTGGTACTTAGTTCCTAGACCAAGTCATCAAAGAGTAATTGGCACTAAGTGGGTATTCAGAAATAAAATGAATGAAGATGGTATTGTCACCAGAAACAAAGCAAGACTAGTGGCCAAGGGTTATTGTCAAGAAGAAGGAATTGACTTTGATGAAACTTTTGCACCAGTAGCAAGACTTGAAGCAATCAGACTGTTTCTAGCCTTTGCTGCTCACAAGAACTTCACTGTCTATCAGATGGATGTGAAGTCTGCCTTTCTCAATGGAGAATTGTAAGAAGAAGTGTATGTTGAACAACCTCCAGGATTTGAAGTCTATCAAGAAGAGGACAAAGTATATCGTCTGAAGAAAGCCCTCTATGGACTGAAACAGGCTCCAAGAGCATGGTATGATACCCTATCTGATTTTCTTTTAATTAAAGGATTTCGAAAAGGTAAGGTAGATAAAACCTTGTTCACAATTGAATGGGAAAATCATATATTACTTGTGCAAATATATGTGGACGATATTATTTTTGGTTCAACTAACCAACAGATGTGTGATAAGTTCTCCAAGCTGATGCAGAATAAGTTTGAAATGAGCATGATGGGTGAACTTAATTACTTTCTTGGATTGCAAGTTAGACAGTTGCCTGATGGGATATTCATCAGCCAAGCAAAGTACACAAGAGATCTGTTCAAGAAATTTGGTATGGAAACTAGCTCAACAGCTACCATTCCTATGTCTACAAGTCTTCTTTTGGATAAAGATGAAGATGGCAAATCAGTGGACATAACCAAATACAGAGGCATTATTGGTTCATTGTTGTATCTAACAGCAAGCAGACCTGACATAATGTACTCAGTTGGAGTCTGTGCAATATTTCAATCAAACCCCAAAGAATCTCATCTCTTAGCTGCCAAGAGGATATTGAAGTATGTTAAAGGCACTCAAGAACTGGGATTATGGTATCCTAGAGAATCTGGATTTGAACTAGTTGGCTATTCAGATTCAGACCTTGCTGGCTGCAAGATTGACAGGAAAAGCACAACAGGTGCATGTCAGTTCTTAGGCAGTCGTCTGATCTCATGGATGAGTAAGAAGCAAACCTCAGTCTCTATATCTACTGCTGAAGCTGAATATATAGCTGCTGGAGCTTGCTGTGCACAGATACTTTGGTTGAAACATCAACTAGAAGACTACAACATCAAGATCAGTGGAATTCCAATCTACTGTGACAATACAAGTGCAATTTCACTTACTCAGAACACTACAAGTCATTCAAGGACTAAACATATTGAGATCAAGCATCATTTCATTAGAGATCATGTGGAAAAAGGCAATGTAATGATTGAGTATGTTCATACTGATAATCAGATTGCTGATATCTTCACCAAACCTCTAAGTGAAGTAAGGTTCTCAACTCTAAGAGCTGAGCTAGGACTACTCAATTTGGAAGCATAAGCTGAGGGGGAACTCATCAGAAGACTGGAGTTCAACAGCTTAGTAATTCGTTATTATCTTCAAGGATTAACTCTCAACAGACTAGTTAACTTATGAATTCTTAAACTCAGGGGGAACGTGTAAGACTAGCGGTACTTCTGAATTAAAGATGAAATTTGTTAATGACAGTTAGTTGAAGTTATGTTTTCATCAGAAGACTCAACTATCGAAGATTGAAGTTATTTTATCTAGCTGGATTGACAAACAGCTGAGGAAGGTTATCAGCTATTGGCATTCTCTGATAACAGCATTGTCATCAGGACAGTAGTCCATCAGATAAGTATTTATGTTACTCATCTGATTACTTTAATAAAAGCGGAACTGTTTAAAACGTATATTTAAAACACGCTTTTATAAGAAACTGATGAGCGGTACATATTCCCGCTCTTCATTAAAAATCTTTTGAATTTGAAAGGTCGTAACTGACGCCGCACGATCAGCACTGACAGAAAAACGGATCTAACGGTTGGCGGATATCACGGAAATCGAAAAACCCCAACTCTATAAATCCCCATCTGATCAGTCGAGTAGCTCTTTACGAACCCTAAACTTTCAAAAGCATTTGTGAAAAAAATTTGAACAAATTTTCTGCAAAATCCTTTCTTTTTCTCTAACTTTCAACAGATTGAAATGGCTGCTGAAGGTATGTTCTTAGATTATGAGTCCTATTATCAGTCTGGTACAAAGTTAATGAAAGAATTGTTGGAAAAATTCAAATCGGCACAGTTGGTAAATTTCATGGAGTACAATGAGGGAATAATCTGGACTGACCAGGTTATGGAGTATTACTCAACGGCAAAGGCTGACTACAACAAACTAGAAATCAAAGCGAAAGTGGGTGACAAATCTGTTGTCATCACTCCACAAGTTCTTCATGAACAGTTTGGTTTGCCCAAGTCTGGAAGACACGAAGTTACCGTACTGACTGAAGAGAAGCACCAACAGTTTTGGGCGATCTGCGCCAAGGAAGGAGAAATGTTGTCTGGCAACATTAAAAAGAAACAGCTGAAGGATGAATATCAGCGGATGGCTGATATGGTCTCGAAGCTGATTGAGAACTGTACTTTTTCTCTAGATGCTGTCACAATGAAGCGTTTCAGCATCATGGCTGCCGTATACTACGGGCTAGAGGTAAACTGGTCCATCATAATTTGGTATATACTTGCTGATTTTCTGGAAGTGAAGAAGGGAAAAGGCCCTTACACCAACCACAGAATCACTTTAAGTTACCTCTTATCAAAGTTGGGCTGTGTTATGACAAATGGGAAAGAAATTCACAAGTCCAAAGCAATGAACAAGTATCTACCTGTTCAGAAGAGGAAGGCTGATGAGCCTGAAGGAGAAGAAGCTGAGGAACCAAAAGAGGCTCCTGCCAAAAGGCCAAAGAGGTTAGTCAAAACAGCAAGCTTGGCTGTTGAGACTAAAAGAAAAAGGGCTGCTGATGAGCCCAAAAAGAATGAAACAAAGCAGATGGAGAGAGTGACTTCTGCTGAAGCCACTAAGATTGTCGAGAACATAATAGCTGATGTAAGGACTGGATCCCCTGCATCACCATCAAGAACTCCATCAGCTGAGAGGCCTGCTGAGGATATTTCTCAAAGGACAAGAAGTCAACTGAGAAGTACAGCTGCTACCACTTACCGTGAAGGTAGAACAAAGAAGTCTGCTAGAAAGCAGATGACATTCATTGAAAAACCTACTGATCTGGAAAATGTAGCTAGGGAGGACCCTGAAGCTACTCAAAGGCCTATTGAATCAGTTGAGACTGTTGTGACTGACAAAGCTGATAAGCAACAGCCAAGTCAGGAAGTACCAACAGCTGAGGTTGCTCAACCTCAAGAAGATCCAGATGTTCAAATCATCCATCCTATAGCTGCTGCTCCCATATCATCTGCTGGACCAGCTCCTGCTCCTATTGATAAAGGCAAAAGAAAGATAGTGATTAAGAGAAAGAAAATCACTAAAGCTGACAAAAGAGCAAGGGAGGAAGCAGAACAGAGGAAGCAGGATGAGCTTGAAGAGAAGAAAGCACTTGAGCTAAGCAAAGCTCAAGAAGCAAAGGATGAAGCCAGAAGACGCATGTCTGAAGCAGAAAGAAAAGCTGCTGAGGATGCTGAAATGGCTGCGGTGATTGAATTGAGCAAGGTTGATGCCTATGGACCTGTCCATGGAGGTGGCATCAAGATTGGTGAAGGGAAGGATGAAGAAGACAAGAAGAAAATATTGCTGCCTGCCCCCAAAACCAAGTCAAAAGACAAGTTTGAAGTCAGAAAAGCATTTGAGATAGTCTATGCTGATAAGGAGCTGTTCAAGAAGTTTGAAAAGTCCTTGGCTTACTATGATCAGAAGCTTATGTTGATGACTCTGTTCAACCAAGAAAAGCCAAGATATATTAGTTGGAGGGACAACAGGCTGAACAAGTCAATCACTGAACTTCAAAGTATGAAGGAGTTGGCTGATGAAGAACGATGGGTTCTAAGTTGGCTGAAGACAAACTCCATTCAAAAGGCTCTTGATCCCAGCTATGTGAGAGATATCATGCATAGCTATGCAAAAGGCTTTGCACTGGAGGAAGCCAAGAAAATCAAGAGCACCTTGCCTGAGAAGAAGAAGAAGTCTGAAGATGCTGAGGAAAGAGCAATTAAGTTTGCTGTTATGGCTGCCCTGAAGAGATGGGCTAAAAAGTCTAAGTATCAGCAAGGCTGTTCAAGTGACTTGCCACTACTGCCAAGCATCCAGCAAATCGTTTTTGGCAAGGAAGTGCAACCGTTCTTTGAAGTGCCAAAGGGGAATAATGCTTTTGTTAACCCCTGGATCATTGTGAGGCAAATCAGACAAACCACTTGCTTCAATGATGATGGCACTATCACCAACTTAGTCTATGATGATGTTACTGATGAGCCTAAAGCTGCGGACAAGCCTGAAGTCAAGTCTGCTGATCAGACTGCTGACAAGCCTGCTGATCAAATTGCTGATAAGTCTGCTGATCAGACTGAAGACAAGTCTGCTGAAAAGGCTGCTGATGAACCCCTGGCCATTGAGTGGAAGGCTACGGACTCTGGAAATCATCAAGACGAAAAGATGGAAGATATTCCTGTCCACCAGGAAATTGATGAAAGGGATGTAGCTGCTGCTTCTGCTTCATCAGGTGATAAGCACTCATCACTGATGGAAGCAATCCAGATGCTGATGGAAAACCAACTTAAGGAACTGGAAGACAAGCACAAGCAACAACTATTAAAGGTTAAGGAGGAGCTGAAAGCAGAGTTGGCAGAAACCAACAGACTTCAGCTGGAAACTGTTCAAGGATCAACAGAAGAGATCATCAAAAAGGAGATCAACAGTATTCCAATTCCTCAAGACAACTCATTGCAGTTGATACACAGCTTAAGAGAACTGAACCAGAACGTGGAAGATGTGAAGGGTGATGTGAATCATCTTCACACTGCTTTAAAATCAGCTGAGCACAAGATTGCTGACTTAACTGCAACTTTCATTAAAGTCAGTCATGAAGAGAAGGAAATCAATCTGGGAATGTTGCAAGAAGTAGCAAAGGCTGCACAGGAAGTTCAAAATGAAATTGCAACTATCAACCTCAACATTGACTACTTCAATGATAAGACTGATGTCATCAGCACTGACATTCATCATCTAACAGCTAGTCATGACGTTGTTAATCAGAATCTAAAGGCTTTATGCGCTGGAGTAAAGATTCCAACAGTTGCTCTCAACCCTGCTGTTGAAACTTCTACTGTCATCAGAGTTGATGATGACAAAAAGGGGGAAGATAAAAGGGAAGAACCAGCTAAGGAAACTGCTGTTGAAGAACCAGCAACTGCTGCTGAAGAACCAGCAAAGGAATCTGCTGCTGAAGAATCAACTAAGGAGGAAACTACTGCTGCAACAACTGAAGCCAAAGAAACTGAAGAAACAGCTGACAAGACTGAAGCTGAAACTGACAAGATTGCAAAGCTTGGAACGGTAGAAGAAGAAGAATTGACTGAAAAAGAAGATACCAAGTACAAGAATACAGAATCTGCAAGGAAGGCCATGGAAGCTTTGAAAGCTCTTCAAGAACAAGAACTTAAGGAAAAGATGGAAGCTGCCAAAGCAACCTTGGAAGAAGAAGCTGATGATGAAGAAGATGATGAAGAATCATCTTATGAATATGAAGAAGTGCTCGAATCTGATGAAGAAGCTGATAGTTAGAAATTGAAAAATCAATTGTAATCAGTTTACTTTTTCAGAAATCTCATCTGATGAATTTGTACATGTAATTCACTTTCAACATCAATAAAATGTCCAAGTTCAATCCAATAAACTTTTTCTATCTCAGAAAATTTTGAGGATTTCAATCTTTAGTTTAAGTATTCAACAGGTACTAAGCTGAAGTTTTGTCATCATCAAAAAGGGGGAAATTGTTGGATAAGGATGAAGATGAAGGCACTAAAGAAAGTTTGATAAGGGAGGTTTTGATGCATTCCAAAACTTCAAAGATTGGCTAAGTATGGAGTAACTTAGCTGATAAACTTATCAAGGAATTTTGACTAAGTAATGTAGACATCAGAAGAGTCAAAGTTTCAAGGTCCAAGACTTCTGATCTGCTGAAGTAAAGTTATCAGACTAGTGAAGATCAGCCGACTCAAATCAGATTTGTTCAAGTTTGAGATCAGCCGAGTTCGCCATCAGACTTGTACTTTCGTCAGCCAAGTGAAGAAGATCATGAAGTGTTCCCAACGGTAATAAATGCCCTTTGGTGTAATAAATGCTGAAGTACGAGGATATTTAAGACAAATGATTGAAGAAAAGCTTCGCATCAGCCGAGTGCATTTAATGCTGCATTTAATGCTGCCTGCAGAATAGTACTGTTTACAGTACGGACAGACTGCAAAAGAGCCGTTCGCGGATTTTAAGGACCAGTACTCGAGGAATTTGAATCCTGTCTCTCTTCAACGGACACTTTTCAATCCTCAAGTATAAATAGCTGAAAGAGACGAAGAAGAAACAAGCAACACACTTTCTGAGAGAAATTTCCGAAGCAAAATTCTTTAAGTCTCAAGAACAGCTCACTCATCAGCTGAGTCATTTGTTGACGAAAGCAGAGTTGAAGAACAAAGAAAAATACATCTTCTGAGTGATTTTGTAAACAAGAGTGTTGTGCGGAGTTGTGATCCATCTTTGTGAGTGATCAAACTTCAGAGGATAGGTTTTCTGTGTGATTTCCTATTGCGAACTTGTGGTCGTTTCATTTGTTGTTCGACGCAAGCAGAGTATACTGTAAACTTTGTGATTATAGTATAACCCAAGATCTGAGTGACTTGGAAGAGTGGACTAAAGGATATTTAAATCCATATAACCACTATAAAAATTGATTGTGTTTTTACATTGCTTTTAAACTTGCATATTTTCTGTTTGCATAAAAACACGTTAAGTTAACTGTTTGAAAAGAAGTTAAAAGGAGTTTATAAAACTGGGGAAACATTTTTCAAACTGCTAAGATTACTTGTGAAAAACACTTTGAAAATCCGCTGCAAGTACTCTAAGTATTAAAACTGATTTCTGCAAAATCAGCTAAGTAACCATCAGACGAGTGGTCAACAAGACTGTTCAAAGATTTGTTCGCGAACAGAATTGTAACTTACTAATCTGATCAGCTTAGTCTGTTCAGTAAGAGTAAAGTTTTAAAGTTAAATTTGAAGAAAATTTTTAAAGAGGTTTATTCACCCCCCCCCCCCTCTAAACCTCTTCTGACCACTTGGGACCAACACTTTATATGATCCAGGAGCAGCCCATTCCTTTATTGCTACCTTATTTGCTGCAAAAATATCTCTCGAGGCAGAAAAATTACCATACGAATTTGAAGTCTGCACTCCTATGGGTAGTAGTGAAACTACTAATTTGGTGTTTAAGGCATGTCCAATTACAATAGATGGGGTTATATACCCGGCCGATTTAATCCAACTAAACATCCAGGGATACGATGTTATCTTAGGAATGGATTGGTTGTATCAACATCAAGCAGAGATAACTTCTATACGAAAGAAATAAAACTTAGCAAAAATAACCAAAAAGGACTTGAGGGTAGTCATGAAAAACCACAACCCATTTCTATCATCTCGGCTATTGAAGCAAGGAAAATCTTGAAAAATGAAGGTTACGGATTTTTGGCCTATTTGATAAATAAACCAAAGGACATGATTCAAATAGAGGAAGTATCAGTAGTAAATGAATTCTTAGAAGTATTTCCTGAGGAACTAAGTTCTCTACCTCCTGATCGCGAAATTGAGTTTGTGATTGAAACTCTACCCGGTGCAGCACCCATCTCAAAAACTCCTTACCGTATGGCTCCTGCTGAGTTAAAAGAATTAAAAACTCAGTTACAAGATCTGATTGAACGAGGGTTCATTCGACCTAGTTCCTCCCCTTGGGGAGCACCAGTCTTGTTTGTTAAAAAGAAAGACGGATCTCTTTGATTGTGCATTGATTATCGAGGACTGAATAATGTCACTATAAAGAATAAGTACCCACTACCCCACATTGATGAGCTATTTGACTTACTACAGGGGTCACAAGTATACTCAAAGTTGGACCTTAGACAAGGGTACTATCAATTAAAGATTCGGGAGACAGATATCCCCAAAACTGCATTCAACTCAAGATACGGTCATTTCGAGTTTGTAGTAATGCCATTTGGATTAACCAATGCACCGGCTGCTTTCATGGATATGATGCATCGAATATTCAGACCTTACTTGGACAACTTTGTGGTAATATTCATAGATGACATCTTAGTATACTCTAAATTCGAGCAAGAACATGCGCATCACCTTAGGATAGTATTGCAAACTCTCAAGGAGAACAAACTTTACGCCAAATTCAGTAAATGTGAGTTTTGGTTGGAACGGGTAACGTTTCTTGGCCATGTGATATCCAGCACTGGAATTGAAGTGGATCCTTCGAAAGTCGAAGCCATAATTAATTGGAAACGACCAACTAACGTTACTGAAGTACGCAGCTTCTTGGGACTGGCAGGTTATTACCGCAGATTTGTCAAGGATTTTTCCAAAATTGCAGCACCCTTGACACAACTAACTCAGAAGAAAAATCAATTTATATGGACCGATAAGTGTGATGCTAGCTTTCAAGAACTCAAAAGAAGACTGACAACTGCTCCAATATTAACCTTACCCGAAGGTCAAAGTGGATTTGTAGTTTACACAGATGCGTTGAAAGAAGGTTATGGATGTGTATTGATGCAAAACGGGAAGGTAATATCTTATGCTTCAAGAAAACTAAAGGTCCATGAGCAAAATTATCCTACTCATGACCTAGAGTTAGGAGCAATTGTGTTTGCACTAGCCAAATGGAGACACTATCTCTACGGGACAACATTTGAGATATACACCGATCACAAAAGCCTGAAATATCTATTCACTCAGAAGGATCTAAATATGAGGCAGAGAAGGTGGATGCAGTTCCTGGAGGATTATGATTGTTCAATACTTTATCACCCCGGAAAGGCGAATGTAGTAGCTGATGCATTAAGTAGAAATGCAACGATTTCTCACTTCAAAGGAATAGAAAATCTCTTTCAAGAGCAAGAAGTCGAGAAAACTATTGTTCGCATACAATCTTATGCATGTTTGGCCAATCTACATATTCAACCGGAATGGTACTCTCAAATTCGGGCTGCACAACAGGAGGATGAAGATATTAAAAAATTAAAAGAGTCCGAAGAAAAAGAACCAAATTCGAATTTTAATATGGACCCATCGGGTATATTGCGATTCCAAAAGCGAGTTTGTGTACCAACGAAAATGAGAAAAGAATTAATGGAAGAAGCACACAAAACAAGATACACAGTTCATCCCGGAGGCACCAAAATGTACAAAGATTTGAAGAAACAATTCTGGTGGAACGGAATGAAGCGTGATATTGCGGACTACATTAAGAAGTGCATGACTTGCCAATTGGTTAAGGCCGAACATCAACATCCTGCCGGCAAATTACAACCTCTTCCGATTCCTGATTGGAAATGGGATCAGATCGCCATGGATTTCGTCACAGGCCTTCCGACAATAAGGGGTGGATATGATAGCATTTGGGTCATTGTAGACAGACTAACTAAGTCTGCTCATTTCCTTCCGGTGGGAAAATATTTCAAAGTTGAAGCTCTAGCCGAACTATATCAGAAAGAAATCATCCGTCTACATGGCATACCTTCGAGTATAGTCTCGGATAGAGATCCTAAATTTACTTCTAGATTGTGGAAGCAGTTGCAGGAAAATTTGGGAACTAAGCTTAACTTCAGTATAGCTGCACACCCGCAAACCGATGGACAATCTGAACGAGTAATTGGATTCCTAGAAGACATGTTGAGGGTATGTGTATTGGATTTCAAAGGTAGCTGGAATAAACATTTGCCACTCGTGGAATTTGCATACAATATTAGCTATCATGCATCAATTCAGATGGCACCATATGAGGCTTTATATGGAAGAAAATGTCGCTCTCCAATCCATTGGGAGTTAGAAGAATGGCGAGCTTCTTCAAATGGTTTACACAGAGCGTTAAGGCCAGAAATTATTCAAGACGCCATTGACAAAGTACAACTGATCCGGCAAAGAATTAAAGCTGCCCAAGACAGACAGAAAAGCTATGCTGATCAACGTAGAAGAGATCTAGAATTTGAAGTTGGAGATAAAGTGTTCCTCAAAGTGTCACCTAAGAAGGGATTCAGGAGAATTGGAGAAGGTGGAAAACTAAACCCACGCTACGTAGGGCCTTTTGAAATTTCCGAACGCGTTGGAAATTTAGCCTATAGATTGAATCTACCTCTCAACATCACGGGAATTCATGATGTGTTTCATGTATCACAAATTAGGAAGTATCACCCAGACGAATCCCACATTATAGATCCTAACAGTGTACAAATCGAAAGTGATCTATCATATGAAGAAAGGCCAATTCGGATCCTCGATCAAAAATTCCAAGAGCTTCGCAACCGCAAGATATCCTTGGCAAAGGTATTGTGGAGAAATCACCAAGTAGATGAGGCCACTTGGGAAAGAGAAGAAGAAATGCGGAAACATCACCCTGAACTCTTCATTCCAGGTTAGAATCTGGGGACCAGATTTTTTTAAGGGGGGGAGAATGTAATACCCTGATAATATATATATATATATATATACTCAGTTAGATTGAAAAAAAAAATAATAAAATAATAAATAAAAATAGAACATACGTGTATAATAACTATCGAACCGAACTCGAAACAAACTTTTAACGTACCGAGTAACTTAATATAAAAATAATTATACTAAAACTAACCATTATCAAACAACAAGGTCAAAGGTGAAATTGTTAATAATAGCAAAAGTGCCCCATATCATCAATTACCACTAAACCCACTTACCCAAAATTATTACCGATCTACCACTCTCCCTCCCTATAAATAAGGACTCAAGCTTCTTCTATAAGCACACCCAAAATTAAGAATCAGCCATCAAAAAATTGAAGCCATGAACGTCTTTCTCTCAAGCATAGGAAAAGGGCAGTAAAGTTTTAGAGGTAAACAAAGTTCCTTATCTTTCCAATAAATTTAAAATTGTCTTAATCTTAGCTAAATTTATGAAATCTCTCTTCCAAAACAGTTTTTAGTAACCTGTAAGTCCTAAGGAGTGAGTAGGATCAAGAAATTCCAAGTTTCATTGCTAGGGAAGGAGATAACAAGGTAAACACTCACCTTTCCCCTGTTTTTGCGCGACCACTGTAATTAAGCTGTATCTTTTTATTGGCTGGGTCATTTTGAGAAATATTTGTACCATTGAAAAGAGGACTCGATCTAGAATATAGGTGTATGGGAGGTGTCGAACGCCGCCGGCGCGTGGGGTATCTATCGGCGCGTTTTTGGAACAGTACCGGCGAGTGAAACCCACTCGCTGGACTGTTTCGGGACTGTTTTGAAATCCATGTTCTAAAATTGTTATTTTCAACTTTCCTTGCTGTTTTTATGCAATTAAACCATCCCTTAACACCTTGGTAGATGGATAATGTCATGAGGAAGTTTAATTGTTAAATTTAGATATAAAATGACACTAAATAGAAGGTAATACACAAGAGGTTTTTTTTTTAGATAGTTAAACTTTTTTAACAAAGTGGTTGAAGAACTAAAAATAGATGGTTATTGATACTATGGATTGCAGGTAAGAAGTGATAAAAGATATATGAAGAAATAAAGAATCAAAGAGCAAGGAAGAAACTTGAAAAATGAAATGAGGCTAAACAATTGAATTAACTTTAAAGCAAACTTATTACCATAGAACTATGAGTTACTTAGCTTTGATAGTTATAAGAAAACTACTAATTACTTGTGTAGGTTTCATTTGGCTATAGAATTGGGATTATAATTATCATATTACTAAAGGATGTGTTTTCAATCAAAGTAGTATATTTAAAATCATACTTATTGAAGAATTAACTTTTCTTCCATTTATATCTTGATTTTGTTTGAAAGGATAAAAAAGAGGTGTAAATTAATATATAAATTACTTATAAATCTCTAAAATGTATAAGAACAATATTCAAGGTATGGGTTCATGTATTATGTTTCATTGGATAAACTAAGTAGTTGAGTACATAAGCTTTTCATACAAATTTTACAAAGTCATTTTTTATGATTACCTTACTTATGTTGATCAAGAAAAACTCCTACTTTATAAGATATAGCTTATCTAAGACAAGAATAAAATATGACATTTGATGAATTCTTTGATATTTTTGGATTATCCTTACTAAACTTATGGAACTTCATTACTACTAAAGATAAAAGGATATGGTGATTTTTTTTATAAAATGAATAAGTTTGCTTGAATTGGCTTGAAGACTTGAATATAATAAATGATTTGTCTTAGTATCTATACTTGTTTAACAAGAGGTGATGAAACATACATGAAGAAATTAATTGGAAAACCATTTAACTTTTGTACAAGGCCTATATGATAAAGTGAACTAATTAGTACATCAAATGCAAAATTCCTAAAAAGAACTATGGCTAAAGTATCCTAAAACTTATTTAACTTGAATGAACATAATTATGCATATTGATAACTACTTATGATAGTCTTATTAGCTTTAACTTATATAATTGAGAAAATTGATAATTACTTAGACTTATTTGATTAGTTTTCTCTTAAGTAGATATATCGATATTAAAGGATGTCTTTACATTCGAAACGGTATATGTGGAATGAGGTAAAATCATACTTATCAAAGAACTAACATTGCTTGCATTTATATCTTGATTTGGGGAAAAGGGGATGCGTAAACTAATACTTGGAACTACTTTTGAATTCATAAACTTTTATAAGACTAATATGTAAAATACGAGTTCATGTAAAGACTACATACAAACTATCAAACTTGAACGGTGAGATACACTTTAAGGGATACTTAATCAAACTAATAAGATCATCCGTAACATTGGTCCTTTTTATTTTGCTATACTTAGGTATCGAGGGATCTATTGATAACAAGGATTAAGCTTAAACAACCACTCTTCAACATAAGGTGAGGTTTTCTCGTTCTTTCTTAATCTATTCGGCACTTGCCCTGGGAAAATTCTTCCTTTCTAAAACTCTCAAATCTTTTGATAATATTTCATTTCATTTCCTTTATTTTGAGCTATTCATTTTATACCCTATCGATCCATTTACATTAATCAGGTTAATTTAAGCTCTTATATCTTCTAAGGTAACTAACTTTAATACGTTCTTAATCCTTTAATAGTCTTGCATTCTTCAATTTCTATTTCTACTCCATCTGGTAAGTGGTGTTATAATGAACAACGGACAATGTCCGGCTCCAAGTTCACTTAAGCTATTTATACCCTTGAGGACGCTCTTGGGAAGTTGGGCCCCGGGACTAATAATGGTGACTGCTGGGCGGCATCGGGCCGTCGGTGTATGGTCTCATTGTTAAGTACCCCACCGTGATCCAGTTGCTAAGTATAGTTGGAGGTAATTGTACTCTCAACTGGGTCGACATGTACTCGAGCATGTCATTCCGTTTTGTTTGCGAGGTCGCTCCTCGTAGGGAGGTATAAGGATGTTAATTTTCAGAAGTTGGGTTGAATGTATTACTTTACCAGATTCATATTCGAAATGTTTATTTGAATTCCCGTTTATTGTAATTCGATTACTTTGTTATTTCAAATCATCTAATAATCTTTCGCAGGACTATTACATTCTAATTCTTATTCATACACGGATCATAATATTACTGTTGATCATATTACTCAAACCTCAATCCAACATTATAAATCCTCACTAAGTCAAATAAGACTTACGCCTTTCTTTGTTTATTTTCTCAGATTAGCGACATGAGTTAGAGGTGGAAACACGGTGATATGGATTGACATGGTCTATTCAGTGCCGTACTTATATTTTTATCGAATAATTAAACGATGAAAACTTCGTTGTAAATTTATGTAAAATTTTATCTACGTACGGGTCGGGTAGTGGGGTCGTAGTCCCTTCTTCCTGAAGACCTTAGAATTTCGTTATTTCCGCTGTGATGAATGGTTATAATGTAATTTTATCTATTGTTCAGTTAGTTGACGCACGGCTAGTTCAAATAGTTAATTAATGTTTTATTTCGAGCTATGTGACCTAGTCGGGGGCGCCACATCGGGTGACTGGTTTCTTCTGTGGGCTACTATCGGCCCAAATACAATCCCGCGTCGATTGATGCAATACAATGCTTGTTTAAGTTGGTTAAGTAACAATTGTAATTGAGTTGGGGTGAAAGAGGCGAAGACATAGGAGCATTAGAATATCAGTTAACAAATGGTTGACAGGGGAAATAGTTTCGATCCGACTTCTTTTGGATTGGACCAAAAGAAAATTGCCTATTACAAGGCCAATAAATGTTCTTTTTATTCGGAGGAGGGCGGGGGTTGAGATATGAAACACACATGCGTGATAGAAACAATGTTTATGCGACACAAATTCAAATGCATTATTTCCCAAATTTGATGAACTATGGCACTTAAAACTCATCGCTACCGTATATTGTCCAAATTAATTGATTGATTACACCTTCTCTTTTAAACTGTGACACGGAATAATTTCTTAGCATCTTTAATTGCACGCATCAAATCAATGTATCAAGGTATAAAGATAAAAAAAAATTATCCTCATGTGTTAATTATCCAGCCTTAGTGGAATGTTCAATTCTTTGGGGTATGATATAATAAATGGTCTCCATGCTCCTAAGCTAAGTCATCTATAGTAGCTAATGAGGCCATAGCCTAATGGTATGATTGATGTCCCTGATGCACATGTCATACCTTCAATTTCCAAAAGTATGAGTTTTATTTTATTTTAATACTAATGTTTGGTAATTATTTGATTGTAACTGAATGAAATCTATAATGTAATAATATTGATATTGACGTAATTGTGACGGCCCGACTCCTCGGGTCCGTCGGATAACGGTCAAAAAATTATTATTATTTTGAAAAACGTTAAAATATCGAAACTTTTTTTTTTAATTGGAACGATGAATTAAAGGTTTAAAAGCGGAAGTGATTTAAAACGAAATAAGAACAATTTAAATTAGTAAGTCTCTTTTTTTTTTTTTACGAACAAATAAAACCAATTTCCATAGTAGAGGTCTAAAGCGGAAGCATTTTAACACAACATATCAAAAGATTTGAACAAAATCAACCGAGAGAGATAAATAAGCAATTTATGAAAATCCTTTCGCTTTCATGAAAATATAAATCAACTTTAACGAACCAAACATTCTAAGCAAGGTTTAAAAGAAAGTCGAAAAAAAGAGCATAAACCGACCACAAAATATTACTACTCTCCCGAATACTAGGGTGGGACCGCAACCGTGATGACCTAACCGCAACCCGACTATTATTTCCAGAACGCCTGAAACTGAAAAGAGTGAAACATAGAACACATAAGTTGATCGTCCAACTTAGTGAGGCTATGTGCGAATTTGCATGGTGATGTGTGAATGCAACATATTATAAAACATAAGCATGTTATCAATCAAATAAACATATATTCAAGACGGAAGAAACACAGAATTCACATAACTCATAATTGCTGATGTCGTCCTCCACTTACCCTCCATCCTCAGTCTGAAGTCCATCCAAACACACCAAGTAAGGAGCGACCTTACTATCTAATATGCATCGACATGTCTTTGCCTAAGTTCGTCCTTACTCACCAAGTGTTCCTCCCCACTTGGATTGTAAGGCCAGGCCTATGGGTAACCGTGACGATCCTGCCGGCCCTTGCCGGCCAGGTTGGCATCGGGTCCATATACCAATCAAAAGGGGCCCACACACAATCGGAAACAAACGGAAACATAATCGGAGACAAACAAAAACATAACATATCAAACATATATAACATATTATCAACATTTGACAACTTATAATATGCAATTTTAGGTGTCATGATGAATTAGTAAAATGCATTTGCAACTAGTAGATTCGGACGTAGCATGTATTTGGATAATCATGTTGAAATGCTAAGTGATTTCATGCGAGTAATGTTGACCTAGTAAGTCAACCTATTCGTGACGACATGCAAGAAAAGTTAGAATATAATTCATTCTTTGATTATTAAGAGCCTAAGTGCATGTTTGGACTCGATCTACTAGCACATCGGACCGACATACAAATTAAACACACAGCGCTCACCTTTGTCGCTTAGTATAGCGACTAAAACTCCACAAATGATGCATATCCGAAACCTTTGTCGCTTAGTATAGCGACTAAAACTCCACAAATGATGCATATCCGAAACCCAAAGCAATGAAGGGGGGGGGGAATATCTTCATTTCCAGAACTCCGAAGGTGGTGGTGGCAGCTCCGGTGGCAGTGGTGGCGGCTCCGGTGGTGGTTCATAAAAAGGCCCTCAAATCCTTACTTTTCCCCAACTTCTAATGACTTATGATTCACTCCCGGAGATCCAATCGACGATCCGAACGGTCAATATGTAGCCCCATGTGTGTAGAACCTCCATGCAAAATTTGGGCATGATCCAACGGTGGACGAAGGCGGAATGATCGAAAATCCGAGGCTGGGTTGAGTATACCCGAAAACTCTCTTTCTAAATGTGTTGTCTCTTTTCTCTCTCTTATTTTCTCTCTAATTATAACTTAACTATGAACTCTAAGGTGTAAAATGAGTGGAGAGAAATCTGAAAATGAGGATAAAGGTGTTTAAATGAACCTTGGGAAGATGGGAGATATAATTACTCCCCAAGTAACAAGCCAATGCATGTCCACCTTGGATAGATAAATTTCTCTAACCTAGAAGCATGCTTGGCCACCCCTAGGGCTGGCTAGGAGAGCTATAAAGGCTCTCCTATCAGCTACAATCAAGTATGGTGCGAAATTTACACTTTGCCTCCTGAAGTTTCGGTAAAGTGCATTTTTGCCCCAGAAATTATTTATTTTGCACAATAAAGTCCAAATATTTTTCAAAAGAGGTATACTATTATGTTAAAGTATTTTTGTGCTTTTAAAACATTTCAAAGTTAATAAGGACATAGGACATAATTAAATTGTATATTTTAGTTCAAATTAATGTTTAACTTTGAAAATAAAAAGTAGCACACAAATTTGGATTAAAAATCCAATCAAACGGGTTCGAAATTTTGGGGGTGTTACAGTAATGATGTAATTATCATTTAAAAAAAATAATAATATAAGTCTTATAATAATTATTAAATCAATAGTTATTTAAGTTCAAATTAAATTACACCTTAAAATACAATTAAAGTAAGCTGAAATTAAACTTCAATAAAATCCGAAAAGCATTAAGAAAAATAAATATAAAATTATTTTACATTTTCAAGTCCAATTAATCATCATATAAATTTCAGTTACAAAATTAAACTGAATTAATGCTGAACTCCATTAAATTTGAAATAAAAGTGACACACAAACTCATCACAAATACGAAGTATTTTCTTACCAAAAAAAAAAAAAAAAAAAAAAAATACGAAGTATTTATTAAAACTAAATATAGAAAATACTAGTGTAATTGGAACGACTAATGAGTACTAGTCAAAAACGGTTCATTAGCTAAAGTCTAAGGTTAGACTTTAGCTAGAGCAATTTCTTATTCTTTCCTTTTCAGACAATAAATCTTACAGTTGAGGATAAAATGGTAATATGAATCATAAATTCTGATTCAATATAAAGAGAAAAGGGAAAATTGCTTTTTTGGTACTATAGGATAGGTTGACTTGTACTTTTGGTACAACTGGATATGAAAATGCAAATTTGGTATCATAAGATAGGTTTTTATTGCAATTTTGGTACCAAACCCAATTTTTCTACAAAGTTAATGACAATTTACCCCCTACTAAATGCATAATGTTGAATTTAACCCCTCATGGTTTAAAAAAGAGCATTTTACCCCTTGAAATTTTATAAAAATTTCACATCGCCTCCCTGATATTTTTATAGGCGGCACTTAATCCACTTTTATTATGATAATGTGATTTTTTACCTATTGTGTTATGATAAATGTGGTAATTTATCCCCCTATGTTAAATAAAATAGTTTGCATGCATACTCTCAATTTCGGCAAGTGAGTTACAATCTCCGGCTGAAGGTGATAAATTGCTTCATTAAAATTTTATAGGGGGTAAATTAATTTTTTTTTCAAATTATAGAGGGATAAATTGAACATTATGTATTTTATAAGGGGTAAAATGCCATTAACTTTGTAGAAAAATTGGGTTTAATACCAAAATTGCAATAAAAACATATCCTATGATATCAAATTTGTATTTTCGTATCCAATGATACCAAAAGTGCAAGTCAGCTAAGGATACCAAAAAAGCAATTTTCCCGAGAAAATGTATGTAGTTATCCGATAATTCATTTCTTCTCCTGGAATCTGACGCTCTACCTAGGGTTTCACCTTCCAATGGCGACTTAATTAAATAACGATCCTAGTACGCATAAATCTCTAAGATTCATGTTTTTGCCGTTAACATTTGATTACTGTGTTTACAGTTTGATCACAAAGTAAATAAAAAAATTGGCGAGTGTGAATCAAAGAGCATCGAACAATGGATTCGGTGCCTCCAAACGATCTGTTGCTGCTCACACGCCCAAACCTTACCTCTTTCTATGGCGGCTCGTTTTTTCATCGTCTGAAACATCTTCATAAAAGTGATCGGCGTGGTAATCTTTATACTAGTAGTTAACATTTTGATTAATAGTTGTTTTTAGGTTCGGTTTCCGTCTGTTTTAAAGGTTATTGTTCGCTGTTTCATCAACTTCCGTGTATTGTAATTATACTGGTAATTTGGCGGTGGAACTAATTTTTATTGGAGATTGAGCTGTTGAAATTTTCCGATTTCTGTCAATTGGATCTTGTAGTTGGAGAAACTGTGTGGATTGCGCTTGGATCAATATAAGGTAATTTCTGGATGCACTATATGATTTTTCAAAATATTTTAATACTTTTTTATAGGACTTTTTCAGGATAAAGTAATATATAAGCCTGTTTAAGGTTGCTGCTTGTTTATCTGTTACTTTACATTTACATTATTATGCAGGTTATGGAATTATGTGATTTTTTAAAAACATGCTTTTTTCTAATCCTCAGGCCTGAAATATTGCATTTGAGCATTAGTTTATTGTTATTACTGTGTCGCAGATAAAAAATCAGGGCTCAGATTCTAACATTGGAGTTCACTGGTTATTTATTTATCTTGAATACATCGGCGTGTGATAGTTTTTGCCATCTGTGTTTTAATGTCAATATATTTTGAATCTTTTTACAAGGAAGGTTATGTGGATGAATCTAAATGGTGGAACAGAACATGCCCTGATGATGCATATTTAGGTTATACTGTAGTATGGTCAAATTTACTGCATTTACGAGCTTTAATGTGTTATTAAGCGTTAAGGGTGTAAAACGGCAGAATCAGAAGTGTATAACTGTTGATTGAGCCTACTAGAGGAGTTATTTAATTCATAAATATCTGTGGCGACTCTAAATATATAGAGTCTGAGTAATTATGGTAAAGGGGCTTTCGGTGTGGGCCATATCCATGTTCTGTAATGTTAGATGCTTAATGGTATTTCAGTCCCCACTCTCTGTGTTTTTAATTTTTTTCCTTTATCACATGGAATGAACGCCAATCTTCTGGTTTCTGATACTGATTACCTTGACATGTATGAGCAAATGTATATAGTTTTTCTTAGCTACATGTACTTATGTTCCATTTTGTGCTTGGCTTTGTAACAAGGTAGCGGTGTAATTAGAGTTCATTAATTTCGAACTTCTGTGATTACAGCTACCTCTTTGGTTGTCATTGTTGTAAATGGAAGTTTGTGTATCTTTTAATACGTCATCTGGTCAAGATTCAAGCAGCAATAGTGGGTCCCCTACTGATCCGCTTAATCAAGCTCTTTACAGTTCAAAGGAACTTTCTGGGGATGACCTCGGAACATGTTTGACTCAGCATCTGAACATTGAAGACGGTGAAATATCAACAAGTGGATGCAACCTGTCCCCTAAGAAGAATGATTTGGTTAGTGTGGTGAGGGAAGATGGACACAAATACTCGGATCAGAGTAAATTCAGTAATTCAGCTTCTGAGAAATGCTTTAGTAAGTGTGCATCCTTTCCGCCTCTTGATGAGCCTAAATCCTCTGTAGATGGATCATTGCGTGGGAAAAAGAAACAGAAAAAAGATAAAGCTGCAGAGGCTTCTGAAGTAATTGACAACATTAAATATATTAATCAATGCTATTCAGGATCAGTATCCCTGCCTGTAAGTGTTTAATTTGATCTCATTACAACTCTCCATTTCCATATTTTCTTCACCAATGTGCAAATCCTCCTAAAAAAGGATCTTATCAATTATTACTGCATGCTGAGTTTTGTCATGCTATTTTTAGTAGTTCACTAATAGCTGTTTAAATGGGTACCCGGGAATTACACTGATCCTGTTATTGTTTCATCATGTAAATTCCTGGATATTAGGTTTCATTCTGAGCTTTCAGTTTCGATGGGGTACGTGTTTGACAGCATGCTCAGCTCAACTATGTCAGTGACATTTTCCCATTTCGTTTGAGCTTGGGACGATCATTTAGAGGACATTGCTGAATACAAATAAATTCGTAACGACATTCACTAATTTCATATGCTCGCATTAATTCTTACACTCACAGATATTTACTTTATGACGCCAATTCATAACCAGTTGTGTATTAATTCTTACACTCACAGATATTTACTTTATGACGCCAATTCATAACCAGTTGTGTTGTTGATTTTTTAAAATATGGAACTGCCTTCTGGTAAAGCTTTTGCCACCATTTTGAGTCTATGAATAGGAATAGTAATTTCTTTTATAGTTTGTTAGTGGAGTACTTTTCTTCTCTACCTTACCTCCACATCTTATAGTAGTGCAAGCACTTGACTATGAATTACTCTGTTCCGAACATATGGATGGTTTTACTGAACTAAGATAGGGTTCTTCTCTCTTGCGAAGTATATTATCTAACAGTTGTGTTATTTTCTTCTTTATCCGATGCTATTACATCTCAGACTCCTTTGAAGCTTGTATCAGCCTTGAAAGGTGGCCGTGAAAAGCAGGGTAAAGAAACAAAAAAGCTGTCAGTTACTTGGGCCCCTGATGTTTACGATCCGATTCCAACGTCAGTCTCACATGTCCCATCAAACAAGAATCAAGTGCGATATGGCAAGAAGCATGGGAAGAACAAGCAGAAGAATGGTGGCAAATCTTTACGAGGCAAAGGCAAGGACAAGAAGCAACCTAAGAAGAACAGTGGGAGTGCCAATAACAAGTTAAAGCCTATGCGTAATGACAGCGGAACGGGTGCTTTTAGTGACCCTGAAGCAGATGTTGCAGACTATAATGTTGGTAGTCCAGACCCATTTTGCGGAAGTAGTTTTCTGAAGAAATCTGTCGAGAATTTGCACTTTCCAGTCGCAGAGGCTACTTGATGAAGGCTGGCTGGGCATGTTTTTCTTGTCTCACCAATGTAAATAAATAATTAGAGGTGGGGTATTGTGGTAGCATGACTGAGAGTTTGTGGTGTGATGCTTTTGAGTTTCCCTGTGTTTTGTATCCTCGGATTGATTGTTATCTAGTTATCCCGCCATACTTGTGCACGGGGTTCGATGTGGAATTGAATCTGTTCTTGGGGCTTCTGATTGAGCTTTACATTTCCTGGCGATTCACGAATGTTTGTAAAGTATACGAGGACTGGGAGAAACTAGAATTTCCAAGCTGCTCGAGACTCTGAATTCGATTGATATAAAAATGATTAAACTCAGGTTTAGGGTTTAGGGTTTAGGGTTAACATGCATTGGTTATATAATATGAATCTATCTTTCAATAATAGGTTTTAGTCCGAAAATTATTTATGAGATCCTCATCCACTCCATCCAATAGTCTTGTTCGATGTGAAACCCGTATGGGGTGATTGTGGGTTTGACTGAAAGTCTTGCCTAGGAGGTGGGCGAGGTGGCTGTGCTTCTCTTGGCTTAGCTGGGTCGACAAAAATTACCCAACCATCACGGAATTTGGCATTCATTCCCTCCGTGCCTTCTCAGCTTCTTCCACTGTTTCGTAAATCCCTTTGATCTTCCAGAACCCCTATCGGTGATCACTTTTGCTGCATAACCAAACATATACAATTCAGAAACTGAATCAAAGATTTTGGGAAATATGTACAAATATAAAATGGCAGCTTTGTATACCCTCAAGAAGCCTGCCAAATTGATTAAAAGCATTGTATAGATTTTCATCAGTTGTGTTTCTTGAAAGGCCTGCGTCGTAAGAAACAAGGCAACAACCGGTTAGTGTTAATACACAATCCGGGGAAAAAGAAAAGAGAGATTGAGAACGAAATCTTTTAATGAGTAGAATTTTATCAGGGGTCACATTTTTTTCTCATCAGGTTTATAAATATTTTAAAACAAAAATAATTATCTCAGAAATCATACTAGATTAGAATAGCTTTGTGCTGAGTTGTGGTGCATGGGGTGAAAAGCTATTGGATTTGGCATTGAACATCAGAGTATACTTGGAACAAAAGCTCCTTTGGGCATATAAACAAAGTTTTAGTACATGAAACAAAAATATATTATTTCAATAAACTAATCAACACAAGATTGGTAATATAAAGAGCAAGTCAAGATGCCTTATATATGGATTGCATCTTCTTGAATGTGACAACTTCTCAAGCGTATAGAAATATGTGAGAAGCCAAAGACTCTGTGTATTAAAAGATATCACAATTGAAATGGCTTACAGACAAGCAAAAACGCACACACCTCTGTGTGTACATGTAAACTTTGCAACCAACAGATGATTGGTCTAGTGGAAGGGACTAGTCACTACACAGTAGCGGACTCATGTTCGAATCCCTGTTGGGAGAGGTTCCCACATTATGTGCCCGACGCGCCTCGAAAGGGATTAAACCCTTGGGAACCAAAAAAAAAAAATGTAAACTTTGCACGTGAGTATAAATTCTATTACTATCATACAATGTGAAATACTAATTCAGAATCCTCACCGGAATATAAAAATCTCATGTAAAATCCAAAGCTTTTATTATCCCTTCTCTAACTTGATTTTCCTGTTTACCATATGTTAGTTAAATAGTGAAATCAACTATTCAGCATTTATCAGCTTAAACGAGAGACCAGAGAGCACTGCAGTCTTATGTATCCTGTCTAGAGAGGGACGTATACAAAAGATTACTGGCCCTTTGGCACAAGCTCTATGGATGCTAACCCAAATACAAAATTAGACCACCAGTTTTAGGGCCAAAAAATAATTGGCTCGAAAAAGACAATGAATTGATCGATACATCTTAGATCTATTGAAGGAAAAAAATGAGGCCCTCAAAAACTGGAATAACTTCTGATGGAGTAATAAATGTGGGATTAATGATCGTCTCCCTCTCTGTTTAAACTTACTTCCTAGACTTCAATGCAGTATATCATATAATTCGTAGATTACCCTTTACTGGTAGGACAATCTATTAATGTCGTTAATGTGGCTTGGATCAATAGACTCATGTGGCGAGGGTTGAATCTTCGAGTCCAAACTCACGGTCAAAGTTTCACCTCCCTCACGCATTGATTGAATGCTTGCAATCACAATCACAAGTGAAGGGTTAGATGTGTTGGGGTGTCATAGTAAAGATTCTCCAGCACTCATGTGTTTGATCAAGAATTCGATTTTGCTAAAGAGCCTAATTTGTGTTATCAATATGCTTGACGAGTTCTAAACTATGCAAAGGTTCAACTACTGCCCCTTTTGGGATATTTGTTGCTCTCAAGTAAAAATAAAAGACCATGACTTCAAAAAATTTACACATTAATTTATCTGTGGCCTTCTACCAGTATTTTCATATCTGTGGCCTTCTAATTGTGGCCAGACGTTGTAGTTGCAAACACAAAATTCATTCTCGTTCTATATAATGTAATGTAGGCTGCAGTGTTAACAATGCCGATATATGTTCATCTTGAGCCATCTAGGTTTCGATTTTTTCTAGCTCGGTAGACGTTACAAGAGGCACCACTATATTTTAATCGTTTTACAAAATTATTCTTTGATGTTAAGAAAGAATGTCACATATGTTATAAATATTAATATTATGGATGTCATTGAAAGGTCACTTTGAAGTTACTAAAGCCTAGATTAACTAACATTGAAGAGTTATTTAGATTGTAACTTATGACTTTTGGGTATCCCAATTAGTCCTATAAATAGTGATACTTTGTAATGTATTTCTCAATGAATATGAATAAAATCTTCTCTCCCTACTTTGTTCTATTTAGTTTAATCTTTACTTGTTCATCTTTTAGAATATCTCGTAACACGTTATTAGCACGATTCACTCCGAAATACTTGATCCAACTTAAGTATTTCCGTAACAAGGTAGGAATTGTATGGTGTTGTCCATGTAAGAATTATTACTTTCTGGTATATAATATAATTGATGTTGCGTAGTCTACTCAGTTTTATAGCAGTAAGAGTACTTTCTATTCTATATCATTATTTGCTATCTACTCAGTTTTATAGCAGTAAGAGTACTTTTTATTTTTTATCATTATTTGCGATCTACTCAGTTTTATAGCAGTAATAGTACTTTCTTTATCATTATCTGCTATCTACTATATTTTACTAGAAAATCGAGACTAATTTCATCTCTACTTATTTCTTAATTTACCATCACTCATCTGTCTATACTGCTTATTAAAAGTTTCAACGTCATCGGACCACAAACCAAGTTTCAATTCAGCCAAATATGTCCAAATCATTTCATTAAAAAATGTAAAGGTTTGTAATTATGTTTAAACTTTTAATCTACAATTCTTATTCTTTTGTGTTGGCGTATGGCCAAATAATAGAAAATAGTTTTTCTTGTGCCACCACTGGACATGAATTGTTTTACATTCATTAAATATTTAAAATAATTTATTATTGAAAATAATTTTTCTCTAAAATATTCTGACCGTTGAGTTTACTTATGTTCATATCTTTTATGTCTATGTAATAGGATTGAAGTTATTAACATTTTTGGACCCTGGAATAATTAATTGATTGGTATTAAAATAGGACCATAATTTATTATACAATACTTGCATGATTTGATTATTTTAAATTTAATAACACAGTGACATTATTCTAATTATTATTTTTATTCCATATTAGCTAACAATATGTCAAATCTCACCAAACTCGAGTTTGCCGCTCTAGACATATCGGGAAAGAATTATTTATCTTGGGTATTAGATGCTGAAATTCATCTAGACGCTAAAGGTCTAGGAAATACAATCGTAAAGGAAAATGATGCATCTAATCAAGACAAAGCAAAAGCAATGATTTTTCTTCGTCATCATCTGTATGAAGGATTAAAAACCGAATATCTAACGGTTAAGGATCCACTTGAATTATGGAACAATCTGAAAGAACGTTATGAACATAAAAAAACGGTAATTTTACCAAAAGCTCGTTACGATTGGATGCATTTGAGGCTACAGGATTTTAAAACCGTAAGTGAGTATAATTCTTCGGTTTTTAAGATAAGTTCTCAATTGAAATTGTGTGGAGAAAAAATAACTGACGATGACTTATTAGAGAAAACTTTCTCAACTTTTCACGCATCTAATGTGCTCCTGCAGCAGCAATACCGTGAAAAGGGATTTAAAAAAATACTCTGAATTGATCTCATGCCTTTTAGTGGCTGAGCAAAATAACGAGCTATTGATGAAAAATCATGAAATTCGACCCACTGGTGCCGCTCCATTCCCAGAAGTGAATGCAACAGTACATGGAAATTTTGAGACCGGACCCTATCGTGGTCGAGGTCGTGGTCGCGGCCGTGGTCGTGGCCGTGGTCGTGGTGGTAGTCGCGGCCGTGGACGTGGACGTGGTCGAGGTCGTAATAATTTCAATTATTATGGCAACAATAACTTCAGCCAACAAATGAAAAATGATCTGAAAGATAAGGGTGGTCCAAGTAACCCTTCAATAGGTGGTCCTAACAATCCTTCAAAAGGAAATGAAAATATATGCCATCGATGTGGTATGAAAGGGCATTGGTCGCGTACCTGTCGTACGTCTGAGCATCTCGTAAAACTTTATCAAGCATCAAAGAATATGGAAACAAACTTGACTTTTCAAGATAATGATACAAATACCAATTTTGGTTATGAAGATGATGCCCACAATATTGAAGCAAATCTTTCCTACAAAGATAATAACATTAATGATTTTACTCTTATGGATGTAGAGGACTTTTTCGAGACTCTCGATGGGAGAGTTGATGATGGAAATAATAAGCAGAACTAAATAACTAGTTGAAAGTCATGTTTCAATGTTATTTACTTTCAATATTTCACTTCGTACTTTTGATTATCTTTTAATTGTATTTCAGTTTCACCTATAAATAAATATTACTTATGATAAATTATTTTGTTTAATGAAGTAATATGGATTTGCGAAATTCTATGGTAGGATCCAAGATCGATCTTAATGATGTATGTCTCGCCGACTGTGCTACAACGCATACCATACTTAAAGATAAAAAATACTTTTCTGAATTAATAGCAACTAATGCAAATGTTAATACCATATCTGATAGTGCAAAACTAATTGAAGGCTCGGGAAGAGCCATTATATTATTACCTGAAGGAACAAAATTTGTTATAAATGATGCTTTATTCTCTAGTAAATCTAAAAGAAATTTACTAAGTTTCAAGGATATTCGCCGAAATGGATATCATATTGAGACTACAAATGAGAATAATAATGAATACTTACATATCATAGTTGTTATATCAGGAAAGAAAAGAGTTTTGGAAAAGTTACCTGCCTTATCTCCGGGTTTGTATTATACAACTATTGGTACAATTGAAACACATGCTTTAGTAAACCAGAAGTTTACTGATCTAAATACTTTTAATATTTGGCATGACCGGTTAGGCCATCCCGGATCAACAATGATGCGTAAAATTAAAGAGAATTCATATGGTCACATTGAAGAACCAGAAGATTCTTCAATTCAAAGAATTCTCATGTGCTGCCTGTTCTCAAGGTAAATTAATAAAGAAACCGTCTCCAATGAAAATTGGGTTAGAATCTCCAGCATTTCTGGAACGGATTCAAGGTGATATATGTGGGCCCATTAATCCATCATGTGGACCATTCAAATATTTTATGGTTTTGATAGATGCATCTACAAGATGGTCACATGTGTGTTTATTATCAACTCGCAACCTGGCGTTTGCGAGATTACTTGCGCAAATAATTAAATTAAGAGCACAATTTCCAGATTATGCAATTAAGTCAATTCGCCTTGATAATGCTGGTGAATTCACATCTCAGGCTTTCAATGATTATTGTATGTCTATTGGAATAACAATTGAAACTCCTGTTGCCCATGTTCATACACAAAATGGACTAGCAGAATCATTCATTAAACGCCTCCAATTAATTGCTAGACCATTACTTATGAGAACAAAACTTCCGATTTCAGCATGGGGATATGCTGTTTTACATGCAACAACACTTGTGCGCATCAGGCCAACAAGTTATCATAAATTCTTCCCATTACAATTGACTTTTGGCCATGAGCCAAACATTTTCCATCTTAGGATTTTTGGATGTGCGGTATATGTGCCAATTGCTCCACCACAACGCACAAAGATGGGTCCTCAAAGGAGGTTGGGAATATATGTTGGTTATGAGTCCCCTTCTATAATTAAGTATCTTGAACAAATGACGGGAAATTATTTACGGCGCGGTTTGCCGATTGTCATTTTGATGAAACAATGTTCCCAACATTAGGGGGAGAGAATAAAGAGCTGGTAAAAGAAATAACATGGAATGCATCATTATTATCTTATTTAGATCCTCGAACAAACCAGTGTACACAAGAAGTTCAAAAGATAATTCATTTGCAAAATATTGCAAATCAATTTCCAGATGCATTTACCGATATAAAAAGAGTTACTAAATCGTATATACCAGCTGAAAATGCTCCAGTTCAGATTGATGTCCCGGTAGGACAATCTGTTAGTGCAAATGAAAGCAAACCACGGTTAAAACGTGGCAGACCAATCGGTTCCAAGGATAAAAATCCTCGTAAAAGAAAAGGAGCAAAAGATGAAGATGGTCATATTGTGGAGGCAAGCGCTCATGAAGAGTCGCATGACATAACTAATAATAACACCCAAGAAGAGGTGCAGGTACCTGAAAATAATGAAAATGAAGAGATCTCAATAAGTTATGTCAGTACGAGAAAAAGATGGAACCGAAATAAAATAGTTGTCGACAATATTTTTTCATACAACATTGCTGTTGAAATTATAAATGATAATGAGGATCTAGAACCTAAATCTGTCGAAGAATGTAGAAATAAAAATGGCTGGCCTAAATGGAAAGACGCAATTCAAGCAGAATTAAATTCACTTTCAAAACGTGAAGTTTTTGGACCAATAATCCAAACACCAAAAGGTGTAAAGCCCGTTGGGTATAAATGGGTATTCGTGCGAAAAAACGAGAAAAATGAAGTCGTTAGATATAAAGCACGACTAGTGGCACAAGGGTTTTCGCAGAGACCCGGTATTGATTATGAGGAGACATATTCTCCTGTGGTGGATGCAATTACTTTTAGATACCTTATTAGTTTGGCAGTACGTGAAAAGTTAGATTTGCGTCTAATGGATGTTGTTACAGCTTATTTATATGGCTCGCTCGATACTGAAATTTATATGAAAGTCCCTGAAGGACTTAAAATTCCAGATTCATTTGGAAAATCCCGGGAAAGTTATTCAATACGCTTGCGTAAATCATTATATGGATTAAAACAATATGGGCGCATGTGGTACAATCGATTGAGTGGATACTTGTCAAAAGAAGGTTATAAAAGTGATCCAATTTGCCCATGTGTTTTTATAAGGAAATCAGGATCAGAGTTTGTTATAATTGCTGTATATGTTGATGATTTAAATATTATTGGAACTCCTGAAGAGCTTCAAAAAGCAGTTGATTATTTAAAGAAAGAATTCGAAATGAAAGATCTTGGAAAAACAAAATTTTGTCTCGGCTTGCAGATCGAGCATCTATCAAACAAAATTCTTCTTTATCAATCAACTTATATACAAAAGATCTTGAAACGATTCTATATGGATAAGGCACATCCTTTAAGTATCCCAATGGTTGTAAGATCTCTGGATGTAAAAAAGGACCCTTTTCGTCCTCGTGAGAATAATGAAGAACTCCTTGGTCCTGAAGTACCATATCTCAGTGCTATTGGAGCATTGATGTATCTTGCTAATAGTACACGTCCTGATATATCTTTTGCTGTAAATTTATTAGCAAGATTTAGTTCTTCTCCGACACGACGACATTGGAATGGAATTAAACATATATTTCGATATCTCCGAGGAACAATTGATATGGGGTTACTTTATCAAAATAATGCAAAATCATACTTAGTTGGATATGCGGATGCAGGTTACTTATCTGATCCACATAAAGCCCGCTCTCAAACAGGCTATGTATTTACAAGTAATGGAACTGCTATATCATGGCGTTCTACTAAACAAACTTTAGTTGCCACTTCATCAAATCATGCAGAAATAATCGCAATGCATGAGGCAAGTCGAGAGTGTGTTTGGTTAAAATCAATAAACCATCATATCCAACAGATGTGTGGTATATCATTCGACAAAAATACCCCAATAACTTTGTATGAAGATAATGCAACTTGCATAGCTCAACTCAAAGAAGGGTACATCAAAGGTGATAGAACGAAACATATTTCACCAAAATTTTTCTTCACTCATGAACTTCAGAAGAATGGTGACATAGATATTCAACAAATTCGTTCAAGTGAAAATTTGGCAGATTTATTAACTAAGGCATTGCCAACTGTCAAATTTGAGAAGTTCATAAGTGAAATTGGGATGTGTCGACTTAAAGATGTTAAATGATTTTGTCATCAGGGGGTGTAAAAGATATATTGCACTCTTTTTTCCTTCACTAGGTTTTTATCCAAATGTGTTTTTCCTAGTAAGGTTTTTAATGAGGCAATAATCAATAAACAATGAACATCCAATGAGGAGTGTTATAAATATTAATATTATGGATGTCATTGAAAGGTCACTTTGAAGTTACTAAAGCCTAGATTAACTAACATTGAAGAATTATTTAGATTGTAACTTATGACTTTTGGGTATCCCAATTAGTCCTATAAATAGTGATACTTTGTAATGTATTTCTCAATGAATATGAATAAAATCTTCTCTCCCTACTTTGTTCTATTTAGTTTAATCTTTACTTGTTCATCTTTTAGAATATCTCGTAACAAGATATGATTAATAGCTTTAGAAATTATTCAATGCAATCGCTGCACCACATTATCAAATACACGTGATGCAGCTCACCAATACACTTCTCACATATAATGTTGTAATAATTTAAGGGCTAGTTTGTTATATTCATTAATTTTTTTAATAAGAATAAAATAATTATTCGTAGTAGACAAATTATTTTATGAAATTAAAATAAATTCTTATAAGAATATTTTGGTAAAACTTTTCTTTTCCTTGATTAGTTATATCAATTCAAAATTTCAATAACATAAAAATCAATGATTTTTCCTTTTCTTTTTTTCCGTTTGAAAAGCACCATTCAGAATTTCTCACTAAATTCCTCTTCAACAAATTAAGATTAATTTATGTACACCCGGTCGGAGTCTACACACATTAATTCATTTAAAAACCCATATACATACGGTACACCTTGTCGGAGTCAATACACAAATGTGCACTAAAATATTTAGAATAGGTTTGGGTCAGAGCCGATACACAAATTGTGCAGTAAGGGTGTATTTGTAAATTTTAACAGATTGTTAGTTAAGTTCAGTATAAACAGAAACATCTCAAAAGAAGGTTGCAACTTATAATCTTAAAATAACTTATTTTGAGAGAAGATTTAAAAACTAATATTGCAAACACCATATTCATGCGCTGCTTTCGAGATAATTAAAAAAAAAAAAAAGCTTATAAACTGTTTGCAACAGAATATGGGTCAAGCCTATAGAAAAAATGGGTTTGGATCGGAGCTAGTACAAAAATTGTGCAATAAATCGTTTAGAAACGGGTTTGGGTCGATGTAGGGAAGTCCTATCTCAAATTGGGCATGATCTTTAAAAAAAAACAACTTATCTTTTTCGGAATTGGATAAAACTCAGTCTTAGCAAGAATGTACAGAGGATAAAAAAATAAACTATTTTATTTAGAAGTAAAAAATGTGAACATGTTTTGCATTAGTAACCACAAAATTAAGATCCTTAAACTCGACCGGGTTCACCGCATTTTAGTATTCAACAATCAACATAATTACTTCAAGCGCCAGAAGCAGCACCCTTAGGGGGCCGGGGCGGGGTGGGACTTTGGAGGAGAAACCATTGGAGATGGAAGAGGGGCTCGGGGCAGGGCGATTTCAAGGCTGGAACGGGCGGGGCTAGGGGCTCGCGAGTCTGGAGGAAGAACGCGCCCCAATTTAAAACAGGTGCCGCCATGTGGCGGCACCTGATTGGTAGCTTTTTTTTTTTTTTTTAATTTCTTGTAATTTAGCTGTTTCAATTAATGAGATATAGGCGTGTTTCTTTCAATTAATGAGTACACGCCTGTTTCTTTCCATTAATGAGGTTTAAAATTTGTTTGTTGATTATATTTAATGAGGTTTAATTAGTTGCATAATTAATGTAATATTTATGTTAGTTAGTTGTATAATTAAAGTGTAACTTTAATTAATGTGATATGTTTTAATTAATGTGTTATATATTAATATGTTACTTTGTATAATTACGATATACTTATATATATATACTTTCAGTTAATAGTATCTAATTAAACTCGTAATTTATGTCAACACAATGATTTTATTATGCATGCTAATTAAACCCAAAATTTTTGCCATCAACCTTAAAATTAAATTTTTTTACTATGATAACAAAATATAATAAGTAACTATATTTAACATAATATGAATATTTTGTCTCAAATTAGATATTTCCTTCTTTTTTTGGTACATTATTTTTTAATAATATTGATAATTAATGACTTTTAAAATTCTAAAATGACTCAATATTTTAATATAATTAATAATTTAATTACAAGTACTAAACCCAAAATTAATGTGTTTGCGTATTATGTATTAATTTGAAGTTACTTTAATTATTTATTCTCTTTAATTTTAATATTTTAATATAATTAATAATTAAATTACGAGTACTAATAATAATTATTATTATTAATATTAATATTAAAAAATTTAAAACTATAATATTAAATGGTGAGAGTGGACAAAGGAAAAAAATGGAATTAATTCCACAACGGAGCCCGATCATTAGAGACGACCAGGCAAGGCTCGGGGCTGGCCCGAGGCTAACCCGGGGGTCTAGAGCCCGGGGCTAACCCTCAACCATTGGAGATGGCCTTAACTTTACTACCCTGAAAATAATCTCTAGCATAATCCTTCGCCGTATCCGCAATCCGGGTCGTAGCATAATCAAACCGGTCCGACCCGAGCGGGTGAAAACCCCTAAAATACCGATACATCCACGACAGCGCCGTCACAGTCGCAACCCCAAACCCCAAAAAGGATAATGTTCCGGCAACAGTGACGAAGATAAAAAACCCGACAGGAACCCATATGGGCTTGATATTAAAATCAGTGGCGCGAAGAATATGAGACCGAGAATCGTTATGGTTAGGGTTAGGCCGGTGAGGAGGAGTAAAATGCGGCCGGAAATTATGAGTGTGTCGTAACCGATGAGTCGGGTTGAGTTTGGCGCGTGATGTCGAATATCTTGTAGGAAAGAGTTAGCCGTGGTGGCGCGTGGTGAAGAGTATCAGCGATCTGCCATTAATTAATTGTTGAGTAAAGAAAATAAATAAAGTGGGGATCAGGTGCGTGATTTTAGAGGAGCGGAGATAGTGAGTGAGTTGGAGGAGGGGGGTGACGCGTGTGGGATTTGGGTTTCATGCAGCTCAACACGTGGGAAGGATGGCAATTTAGGTCATGTTTGTTTCGTATTTATTAGAATAGTTTCAAAAATAAATTTAGATTTTTGAAAATTTTAAGCACTCTCACAGTGTTGACTATTTGAGTTTATAAAAGTGGTTTCATAAATAAAATTTTATAATTTTATTCTAGAGATTATTTACACAATTGTAATATGATAATTTATCTTCCTGCAATTTGAAAAAAAATATTTTACACCCATGTAATCTTATAAAAGTTTCACTACATCACCTTGACATTCTTAAACATAAAAATATATACCCCTGTTATGACAAATGAGGTACTTTTACTCTCCTATGTAACAAAAATAATTTCATGTTCATTCTCAATTTCGACGAGTGAGTTACACTTTGATATGTTTGAACGAGGTAAATTGCTGCTTTTATATTTTCGGAGGTGGGGGTAATGTGCCCTTTTTCCATTTATAGGGAGATAAATTGAACATATACAAATCACAAGGAGTAAATTGTCATTAGATCTTTATTAATTTCATGTAACAACATCTTGTAACCATTATTTTGCTCAAAAATTTCAAAATTCATCACAATTTATAACGGTTGAAAAATGCAGGGATTTTTGTTAGATGATTTCTTTTAGTGGATATGTTACATCAAATAATTTGAGGGTGAAGTGTCATTGGTTAGATTTAATTTCACTCTTAATTTGGGATGGTCATCAATTTTTCTATATTTTTTTTTCAATTCCAGTTTACCCCTGTACGTAAAATGTATATTATTTAATTTATCTACATTTGAATGTGATTTGAAAAAAAAAACACTTAACCCCTTCATATGGAGAGTTTAACTCACTTGCCAAAAAATGAGAGTGGGCATGAAATATGCTTTGTAACATAGGATGGTAAATTACCATAATATTTATCATAACACAAGGAAGTAAATTGTCACATTTATCTTAATATAGGGGGTAAAACTGTGATATTATCATAATACATGGTGATAAACTTCCATATATAAAAATGTCAGGGAGGCGATATGAAACTTTTATAAGATTAAAGAGAGTAAAGTGCTATTTTTCTATTCGTAGAAATATAAATAATACATTATGAATATTAAGGGGTAAATTGTCATTAACTCCTTTTTTTTTTTAAATCCAGAGTCAACTTAACCTATATGACAACTTATAATTATTATATGATAAGAAAAAAAAATACTCAAAAAACTTTTTAAGGTGTGTAAATAGACAGCTAAGTAACAATTAATATTATCTCCATTGATCATTAAATTCATAACTATCTATATCTAATACAAACACAAAATTAAATGGGTAGTGCCATTAATAATACTATTTTTCATGACCAACTCATGTGCTGTTGCACAACAAGTGGATTGTTCCTCTATCCCGGATTCTCTCATGACAAGAATTATTGGAATATGCTCCCTTGACATAATCAACATAACATGCTTATGTGATAGAATATAGATGATGTCTTAATATTACTCATTAATCTTTGGGCACTTATAATTATTTTAATATGATATGATGTTTTCTTGTTACTTGTTTGGTGGAAAATATATGAGAGGATGACGTGAGTATTATATTGATGATTTTATTTCATTTCACAGTCTTAGAAATTTATTTCAATTGGACTGTAATCTTTACTATTGGCAACCTTCCTTTTTTCACTCGAATAACTGTAATTTATGATTGAATATTTCAAATTATATGGAAATTGTATGGAACCATAGGTTTGTTGTTAAATGTTTAAAACAATTTATGAATATAAAATACTTTATATGTCTAAGTACTATAATTAAAAACTATAGTAAATTATTCTCACAAAACAATTATTTATAATTAACTCTAATTATAAAACTTCGTATAGTTTATTCTCACATAACAAAAAAAATCAGAATTTAATAACAGTGCACTTACTGAAAAAATTATAGTATATTTCATATTCGTCGTTAGGCGGAAGAATGGTCCGCAACATCAAAGCTCAACAAGCCCCATGGAGGGTTGGGCGGTGGTTGTGATGATGGAGGTAAAGAGAGAGGGATTGGGAAATTGCAATTAGCTCAATTGTATATATCCTTGAAGAGATAGAAATAGTGACTTAACGGCCACATGTATGACACATGACCTTTTCTTTCCAAAAGCTAACGGCCGGATGAAATTGACAATTAAGACTAACAATGTAAGATCATTTGAAATTTTTTTAAGGAAAAATGCACTTTATACCCCCTCCCAAAGCTACATATTTTGAATTTTACCACCAAAAAGTATAAAATAAGTACGAGGGAATTGCACTTTTTATACCAAACCTTTACCTACTTTATACATTTCATACCACACCTTTCATAATTGCACATTTCATACCAAAATCAATCAACCTTTTTCAATTTACATACCCCACGTGCACCGCACGTGTCCGTTAACTCTAAAAAAACAAAAAAGGAAAAAAAAAGTGTCACTTTTCATACTAAACCTTTACCTACTTTATACATTGCATACCACACCTTTCAGAATGACACATTTCATACCAAAATCAATCAACCTTTTTCAATTTTCATACCGACGTTAAATCACAAAAAAAACCTCGCGGGCACTGTACTACCACATATGCTATTCTGGTTCATCACTTTTTTACAATTAACCCCTTGCCCCCTAAAATGTTTCAATTTTACCCTTGGGTTTTATTAGTACTAATAAATATGTAAAAAATTGAAATTTATGGGCAATTATAAGTTATATCCATTAATGAATATGATGATTTTGAATTGAAACAGTAGTACCACGTAGGGTCTTCTCAATTTGAGGAAACCGTAATAAATCATATGATCGATAACATTCCTGCTTCTTTTTCGAAAGGGTACAAAATATAATAAAATACGGTCTTCTCTACCTATGAAAATCATACACAATCATAATTTTGTAATCTTTCTGCCAAATTTTTAAGTATGATTCAATTACAAAAAAAAACCCTCGTGTTTTTCACTTTCTTATAATTAATCCCTTGCCCCTAAAATGTTAAAATTTTGACCATTGATTTTGAGCTGAAAATCTCGAATATGGTCTACTCAGTTTGGGGAAACCATAATAAGTCGTAAATTTGAAAAGACCTACTTACAAAAATACACCCCACGTATTGGTTGTGACAAAAAAAAAAAAAAACCCTCAGGGGGTATCTGCAATTGTACAGGGGTATTTGCAATTATATAGGGGGGTATTTGCAATAATACATGGGTTTTTTAGGGGCAAGGAATTAATTATAAGAAAGTGAAAAAAATGAGGGTTTTTTTTTTTTTTTTTTTTGTAATTGAATTATACTTAAAAATTTGGCAGAAAAATTACAAAATTATGATTGTGTATGATTTTCATAGGTAGAGAAGACCGTATTTTATTATATTTTGTACCCTTTCGAAAAGAAGCAGGAATGTTATCGATCATATAATTTATTACGGTTTCTTCAAATTGAGAAGAGCCTACGTGGTACTACTGTTTCAATTCAAAATCATCATATTCATTAATTGATATAATTTATAATTGCCCATAAATTTCAATTTTTTATATATTTATTAGTACTAATAACACCCAAGGGTAAAATTGGAACATTTTAGGGGGCAAGTGTTTAATTGTAAAAAAGTTATGAACAAGAATAGCATATGTGGTAGTACAGTGCCCGCGAGGTTTTTTTTTGTGATTTAACGTCGGTATGAAAATTGAAAAAGGTTGATTGATTTTGGTATGAAATGTGTCATTCTGAAAGGTGTGGTATGCAATGTATAAAGTAGGTAAAGGTTTAGTATGAAAAGTGACACTTTTTTTTTTCCTTTTTTTTTTTTTAGAGTTAATGGGCACGTGCGGTGCACGTGTCCAATTCCGTCCAAAATTTAACGGTGGTATGTAAATTGAAAAAGGTTGATTGATTTTGGTATGAAATGTGCAATTATGAAAGGTGTGGTATGAAATGTATAAAGTAGGTAAATGTTTGGTATAAAAAGTGCAATTCCCTCAAATAAGTACATATGAAATCCGTTGCACTTTCCCCCCTTCAAATGATTTTATGCCAATTTTGATCGTCGAATAAATTCATATATGTGACTTACATGTGTATTTTAAATGTAGTAAATCAGACAAAACATGACATGCATTTTCTCTCTCTTTACAAATAAATATTTTTCTACTTCACTTCGGATTTTTGGTTCTTTTACATGAGCGAAGTATTTTGACTTGTAAGAAGTGTTATGACTAAATTTGAAAATTCATGTGAGGGACACATTTATATTTTCCATCGAACAAAAATTAAATAAAAAATTTGAGGTAGTTAAGTACTTATTTTTTACATATGGGTGGTAAAGTGCCACAATATGTAACTTTGGGGGGTAAGATTTTTTTTCAATTCTTTAAAGTGGACTTCATAAATCATATGGAAGTTTTTGTCATTTTTTTTAAAAAAAAATAGGGGGGTTATTGCAAAATTTTAAAGTTACCGGGGGATATTGGTAATCTTTGAAGTCAAGGGTATGTTTTTCATCCTTTGATTGGATAAAATTGTCATTTTGACTTTAGGGGGAGATTTTTTTTTAATAAAAAAATACAGGATTTTTTTGCTAATAAAAATAATACATATTTTTTAGTTAGGCAAAACATAAGGGGTGGTGTTAAATATCGTTCATTAGAAAAGAATAAATTTATCTTTAAGATAATAAATTATTTTAACTTAAATTTTAAGAGGACAGTGTAACCAAGATAATAGTTATTATGTACTCCCCATCCCTCAAAATCTCATTTTAGACGAACCCAAGTGTCATTGGTTAAATTGCACTTTACTATCAATTTGGGTAGGCAATCAATTTTTCAATATTTTTTTAATGCCAATTTACACCCTTCTGAAATGCATAATGTCAGTTTTAACAACATGTTATTTGAAAGAGAGCACTCTACCCTCTATGCAAATTTTAAAGAAATAATTAATTCGTTTCAGTCAGAGAGTCTAACACACTTGTCGAAGTTGAGAATGGACAAGTAATGTATTTTGTAACATAGGGTAGTAATTTGTCACATTTAACATAACAAGTGAGAAAAGCAAAAAAAAAAAAAAAAAAAACCAACACATAACACGTGAGGATAAATTGCAATATTTATTATTACACAAGAGGGTAAATTGTAACTTTTATCATAACACGGACGGAGGTGGAGGGATAAACTGCCACATAAAAATATCATGTAGGCAGTGTAAAACTTTTATAAGATAATTGGAGATAAAATGTTTTTCTTTTTCCCTAAATAACGCAAAGATAAATTCAACATTATAAATATAATTTTTTTTAATCTAGAGAAGTAGTGCGCGTGTACTGATTCAACTTAACTCTTCGTGATGCCCATGACATAATTTAAAAAAATTGATTCAAATTTCATAGAAAATCTCTAAAATCTCTGCCAAATCATTTCTCTAGCTAGCTTAATAAAAAAAGCAACTGAAGTCCACGATTCATAAAATATTCAAAAATATTTGAATCAAGCTAAAAAAAAAATAGGCATGCATGATTCTCACATCTAGTCCCCCCACACAACTGGCGCCAATATTTTCTCTAAACAAATTAAAAAGTGAACCTTTCAGAAGTTCACAGCTGTAATTGTGTCGAGAATTAAAATTTTGAAATTTAAATTTTTTTACAGTTGAAATGAAACATCAAATTTTTATTACAATTTTTAAGCAATGTTAGTTCTCTAATGTTAAGTAGCGAATCCAGATTCATATCTCCGTTGTGAGAGGTTCTCACTAAATGTGTCCGACGCGTCTCGATAGTTACTATAAACCCTTGGGAAACAAAAAAAGAAAAAGTTCAGAATACTATACCACCGGACGTAATATGATTATACCAGCTAGTAGTCATTAACTTAATATATAGTCATGGGACTCATGTATGATATTTAGAAAGTAATAATTCAGACACAATATCTCGAGTGAATAGCAAATTAACTCCCCGTATTATTCTAAATAGGCAATTTAACTCCCTGTGATAAATAAAAGGGCAAAATACCTCCCCGTGATATCCTAAATAGGCAATTTAACTCCATGTGAAAGGAAAAAGAGCAAAATGCCTCCCTGTGTTTTTATAAAAGAAGCACTCTGCCTCCCTCTAAATTGCTCATTTATTCATATCACAGGGAGGTAAATTGCTCATTATTTCATTTCACAGGGAGGTAAATTGCCTATTTTATATCACAAGGAGGTAAATTGCTCATTATTCATTTCACAGGGAGTTAAATTGCCTATTTTTATTTCACAGGGAGGTAAATTACCCATTAGATATATCACAGGGAGTTAACTTGCAAAAAACCCCAATATCTCTCTACTTAGTAAATCTCTCTAATTAACATGTACACAATACCCACACAAATATTTAATTAAAGACAATCAATATTATATGATAAAAAAAATGAGGGAATTGCACTTTTTATACCAAACATTTACCTACTTTATACATTTCATACCACATCTTTCATAATTGCACATTTCATACCAAAATCAATCAACCTTTTTCAATTTACATACCACCGTTAAATTTTGGACGGAACTGGACACGTGCGCCACACGTGTCCGTTAACTCTAAAAAAAAAACAAAAAAAAAAAGTTCTGAATTTCACTTTTCATACCAAACCTTTACATACTTTATACATTGCATACCACACCTTTCAGAATGACACATTTCATACCAAAATCAATCAACCTTTTTCAATTTTCATACCGACGTTAAATCACAAAAAAAAAAAAAAAAAAAAAAAAAACTTGCGGGCACTGTACTACCACATATGCTATTCTTAATTTGAGGAAACTGTAAAAAATCATATGATAGATGACATTCCGTTTCTTTTTCGAAAGGGTAAGTATCTCAGGTTCGTCACTTTTTTATAATTAACCCCTTGCCCCCCTAAAATGATCCAATTTTACCCTTGGGTGTTATTAGTACTAATAAATACGTAAAAAATTGAAATAATTTTTAAATTTATGGGCAATTATAAATTATATCAATTAATGAATATGATGATTTTGAATTGAAACAGTAGTACCACATAGGGTCTTCTCAATTTGAGGAAACCGTAATAAATCATATGATCGATAACATTCCTGCTTCTTTTTCGAAAGGGTACAAATATAATAAAATATGGTCTTCGCTATCAATGAAAATCATATTCAATCATAATTTTGTAATTTTTCTGCCAAATTTTTTAAGTATAATTCATTTACAAAAAAACCCTCGTGTTTGTCACTTTCTTATAATTAATTCCTTGCCCCTAAAATTTTTACAATTTTGACCATTAATTTTGAGCTGAAAATATCAAATATGGTCTTATCAGTTTGGGGAAACTATAATAAATCGTAAATTTGAAAAGGCCTACTTACAAACATACACCCCACGTATTGGTTGTGAAAAAAAAAAAAAAACCCTCAGGGGAGTATTTGCAATTGTACAGGGGTATTTGCAATTATACAGGGGTGTATTTGCAATAATACAGGGGTTTTTAAGGGGGTAAGGGATTAATTATAAAAATGTGAAAAACACGAGGGTTTTTAATTTTTTTGTAATTGAATTATACTTAAAAATTTGGCAAAAAAATTACAAAATTATGATTGTGTATGATTTTCATAGATAGAGAAGACCGTATTTTATTATATTTTGTACCCTTTCGAAAAAGAAGCAGGAATGTTATCGATCATATGATTTATTACGGTTTCCTCAAATTGAGAAGACCCTATGTGGTACTACTGTTTCAATTCAAAATCATCATATTCATTAATTGATATAATTTATCATTGCCCATAAATTTAAAAATTATTTCAATTTTTTACATATTTATTAGTACTAATAACACCCAAGGATAAAATTGGATCATTTTAGGGGGCAATGGGTTAATTATAAAAAAGTGACGAACCTGAGACACTTACCCTTTCGAAAAAGAAACGGGAATGTCATCTATCATATGATATTTTACAGTTTCCTCAAATTAAGAATAACATATGTGGTAGTACAGTGCCCGCGAGGTTTTTTTTTTGTGATTTAACGTCGGTATGAAAATTGAAAAAGGTTGATTGATTTTGGTATGAAATGTGTCATTCTGAAAGGTGTGGTATGCAATGTGTAAAGTAGGTAAATGTTTGGTATGAAAAGTGAAATTCAGAACTCTTTTTTTTTTTTTTTTTTTGAGAGTTAACGGACACGTGCGGCGCACGTGTCCACGTCCAAAATTTAACGGTGGTATGTAAATTGAAAAATGTTGATTGATTTTGGTATGAAATGTGTAATTATAAAAGGTATGGTATGAAATGTATAAAGTAGGTAAAAGTTTGGTATAAAAAGTGCAATTCCCTCTAAAAAAAATACTCAAAAATTAAACTTTTGAAGGTGTATAAATAGACAATTAATATTATCTCCATCAATCATTAACTCAAATTCATAACTAAGTACAAAATTTATTAATTAATATTTGTGGGATGATGAAGGTGGTGGGTGTAACAGCGATAATACTATTGTTGATGATCAACGGAGTTGTTTCACAAAAAGAAGATTGTTCCTCTGTCTCGGTGCCTGACATGAAAAGAATTGTTGATATATGCTGGCTTGACTTAATCCCAGATGCATTATGTTGCTCTGAAGCAAGAAAAATCCCGATAACATGCGTATGTGATATTATTATGAAATTTGTGCCACCTCCATCTCTTAATGGTTTAATTATGTCTCTCAAGAACTCATGTGGTATAACTATTCCTCAGGGGTCATCATGTAAAGGTATATGATTTCGATCATATATATATATATTGACAAAATAAAATATTATATTATTTAATTCGTTGAACCATGTGAAGTCTATTATCACTACTAGAAAAAGGAAAAATTTAGACGGAAAAATTTCAACGGAAAAAAATCCGTTGAAATTTTGCTTAAATTTTCGACGGAACAAATTTCTGTCGAAATATTTCGACAGAATAAATGTCCGTCGAAATTACTTTCAACTGATGTAATGTCCGTCGAAATTACTGTCGAAAATACTTTCCGTTGAAATTTCTGTCGAAACTACATTCCATCGAAAATTCGGTCGAAATTTCCGTCGAAAATATTTCCGTCGAAAATTCCGTCGAAATTTTGATTTCGACGACACTTTTTTCGACGACCCATTTCCGTCGAAATTTCGGTCGAAATTTATAAATTTCGACGGATTTTATGAAAAATCCGTTGAAATTTCCGTCGAAATTTTGCTGTTTTCTTGTAGTGTATATCGATCTATCTATATCATGTTGTGGGAAGCTAGCTGCTGGAGTTGTTTGCTGCTTGATGGAATTGTTGTGTTCCATTTTCAACCTTTCCTTTTTAAATTTCTGTTTGTAATGTACCTTTGGATTTTCTTCAATATGAATTTGTTTGTCGTGTTTTATATATATACTTTTCATCTTACCCAGTTAATTTATTAACAGTTTCTATTGGGAAAGTAATTTGTGGGGAATTAAATATTTCAAGAACTTTAAAGTGATATTTGTCCCCACTCGATTGAGTTTGCTAATGGGTTTGAAGTAGCAAATCACTCTCAGGATACAACAAAACCACTTAGAAAGATAGATAGCAATTCTAGACTTTCTCTATAAATTTCTCTAACAATTGTGTGCTTTAGGAGATGAAATAAATTTGGGAAGAGAGTAGTAATGATTTTGTAGATGTATATTTTCCTGCACTACATGAAAGAGTCTATATGAAAGAGTAAAAAGCTCCATGTTGTTAATTATGCAAAGTTACCAACAGATGATTGGTCTAGTGGAAGGGACTACAAAGTAGCGGACTCAGGTTCGAATCTCTGTTGGGAGAGGTTCCCACATTATGTGTCCGACGCGCCTCGAAAGGAATTAAACCCTTGAGAAATAAAAAAAAAAAAATTATGCAAAGTTGATTAATCCTAATTTCAAGAAGATTAAGTGCTTAAAGCAAAATAATCCGTGACAGTAATCGAGATTAAGTGCAAGACATTAATAAACAAAAAGGGTATTTAATCAAATTAAAGTGAATTGAAATTGCTCACACAAAATCTTAAATAAATCATTCTCATCAAATGCACAATTTTGAGACAGTTTAGTCCTCTCCTACATAGCCACCTTTTCTTTCATTTGCAATTTAACAGCTGGAGGCTTCAAATCTCGGGTTTATAGTTAAGCATGTAATTATTTTGTTAAAAGGGTATTTTGGGGTTTCAGGATTTTTGCTTAAAAATGTGACTATTTAATACATTTATTAATATGTGTACAATCCACCAAAACGAAAAATTAAATAAAAAACGCCGGAGTAACTCAAACTAGGAGAATTAGTTAAGTCAACTCGAGGCTCCAAGTCAAAAGGTTTTGGGTTCAACTTTCATTAATATGGAGTTTTCTCCTAGTTTAAAGTAGGGATCATACTTTTGATTTTTGTGATGCAACATACTTTGATGGGTTTATAGTATATAAACCATGATTAATTGATAATTATTATATTATAGATTGATTGAATAAGTTCCACTAATTAATTTTGTATTAGAAAATGTAAACCTTTTCGATGATATTTATTTTAATGCTCTAGTTTAAAATAGTGAATAATAACAGAATGGACTCAAAAGTTTAATTTTGTTTAAATAATTGAAATTCACTAGTACTTTGCCTCATTATGGACATTGATGTTCTACGTGTTGTGGTCTATGTTTATGAACTCATTGATATTATGCATCATGTTTGAATTTTTTTCCCTCCTAGAATGAATATTATGCATGCATTTCTTTATATCCATTTGATATTTTCAGTCTTAATCAAAAGCCATTAAATTCCAATTATTCTCAAAAACGGATTTGTTAAATCTACTTTTATATAAAGCGATTTTCTTTAATAAAATAGGTGAAATCACTTTATAAAATGATAGAGCTTATAACTCCTAATTGCGCAATTTTAGTTATTAATTTTCTTGATGTTTTTCGATATTCTAATTCTAAATCCACATATTCTGGTTCTGGGCTCAGGATTTTTTATACCACAAATAACTAATTGTCACGTGTAATATATATTTAATATACATTACATTTAATTATATTCTTCATATTCTTTTCCATCTAAATTATACAAACGCCATCTCAATTTTTTTTCCCATCTTCATAACAATTACACCATCTAAACTGCCATATATAAAAATGTCATCGAAGCGGTGGAAACTTTTATAAAATAAAAGACGGATAAGTTACTTTTTATCTTCCAATAACAGATATATAATTTAAACATTATGAATATCACATAGAATAAATTATCATTAAGTCTTTCTTTTTTTAATATAAAGAAGTAGTGCACGCATGCTAATTAACTTAACTTTTCGTAATTCAAGTTACATAACTTAAAAATTGATTCATATTTCATAGGCTAGCTTAATACAAATAAGTAATGTTTGAATTTTGAATCACCGCCACTATTCTTTGTGGAGATAAATATCTTCTCTAAACATCTTTTGAATCACCTTTCATAAGTTCCGTCGAGTTTGAGAATTTTGAATCTTTAAATTTTTACAGTTGAACTTAATCACTAAAATTTTGTTACAATTTTGGAAGCAATGATAGTTCTCTAATGCTAAGTAGCGGACTCAAATTTAAATTCCATTGACAAATAGAGGTTCCCAATAAGTGTATCCAATGCACCTAAAAATGAATTAAAACCTTAAAATATAAATGTCAGAATATTATACAAATAGAATTTTTTTTTTTTAATAAAGAGAGATTCGATTATACATTGTGGAGGTTGGACGAGGCCGTGGATAATCTGGAAGTATTTAGTAGTTTGAATTTGACCAAGTAAACAATGACATCACGCTTATGTCATGCTGATGAAAATCTGGAAGTATTTTATTCACAATCTCAATAATATGTAGTTTCTTCTAAAGTTATTTAGGGGGGAAAAAGGTCGAAATGATTTTTGTTATACTTATGAATTATGATACTCCTACGATTTTAGAAATAAACTATATTATTATCAAATTTTAAACGAAACGATTTATTGAGGGCCGCCAACATTACTGAGTCAATAAAAATAGTCAATTGTAAATATTAATTAAACATGGCAAAATTGTTTGGATTTTCGTCCTAATTTATATTACTTAGTCAATTTTGTCCCGTAATTTTATATTCTTTTGGAATATCGTCCCATTTGTCACATAACTACTTACGTGTAATATTAATTGATTTTGACTTAAGGAAATATTAATTGATTTTGTCACATCAATTCCTTGATTAAATATTAATATTAATGATTCATTCATATCTTACCTTCGAAAAAATTATATTTATGTTAAATTACTTGATTTTGACTTAATGAAATATAATACCTCATGTTTACTCCATTAATTGGAATATACTACTGTATTTTATATGATCAACTATGCTGTTCATAGTTTACCAAGTGAATTTTTCTGAATTTTTTATATTCGTTTAGTATATTCATGTGGTGTCATGTGAAAGTATATGATCATATCTATATTCTATACTATATATATTACTAAATTAAAATATGCATTCATCAATTTCTAGATTAAATAATATTAACGATTCATTCATATCTTACATTCAAAAAATTATATCTATTTTAAATTATTAACATATATAGTTGATTACTTGATTTCGACTTAATGTACCTCAGGTTTATTTCTTTGAAACTTAACGTCTTAATCATATCGGGGGAAGCCATTTGATTTATTATTTTAATTTGTTGTTTAATGAATTTTGTTCCATTTTCATTCGTTTGATTTCTTCTCTTTTCTTTTTATACTGTTTGTGATTGATCTTCGGATTTTCTTCAATATATTTATTTATCGTGTTTTATATACTATTTGCCAAATTTCATTTTTCATATCATTCTTTTCAAATTCATATCAAAATTGGACGGACGTTGCATACTTGATACTGACATTAGTTTTTTGTACGGAATTGCCACGTGGTCGCTAGAGTTTAAATATAATATATTTTTAATTATTTTAACTTTAATAATATTATTATGAAGAAAAAAAATCTCACACAACAAATTTTGTGGTGGATCATAAATTGTGGACTAGATTTAGAAATTACTCATCATTCCGATTATTGCGCGAGAGAAGAAGTTGTTCACGGCAAGAAATAACTAAAAAAAACTCAAAATATAATTTTTTGTTAAAAAACGCATCAACCTTATCCAATTCAATTTTTGCAAATATGGTCGAGATGGGATCTTAAAGTAAATTATAATTCATAAATGTTATATGTGCAATAAAATTGTAAAATAATTTTCCTAACTCGGGCCTTACCAAAAAGATTATTTTTAAATGATATTTTTTTTTTATTTGATATTATTATTTCTCATAAAACTCAGAGACTAACTTGATATAAATATATTTTATTTGGGACTTAAGTGTGATACTATCATAATGAACGGACGATATTGCCCTTAAGAATATGCACGTTTATTTCATGTGAGATCGGAGATGCCGTGGACCGCCTGAAAACGATCAAAGTGAAACAAATAACCCTTAGTGGGGACTAACATGGGAAACTAAATTAGAAGAGGGATGGCTTTGTAACAAGTTACAGATAAGGAGGACCACAAGTGTCATTTACCCTTAAAACTATCTAGATTGTATACAACTAATTATTGCATATAATCATGGCTCCGCCCCTGGCCCAAGTTGCGCGTACTGCATCTGAAACCGAAGTTATTACGCTGAGTGTGAACATGATTGCGGTTAGACGACAACTTACATCATATTACATCAATATTATCCAGAGCCGGCTTTGGCCCTAAGCAATTTAAACAATTGCCCAGGGCTCAAGCTGCAAGAGGGGCCCAATTCACTAAATTATACAAAATTAAAATGGTTTGGGTTCAACTTTCATTAATATGGATTTTTCTTTTAATTTAATACTATTAGTTTTTGTTTATTAATTTTATATGTAAATTGATTTTTATTTAATTAATTCAGTAATATTGATGTAATATCGTCTCTCTCGTGAAAGTTAAGTCAACTCCAAAGGGAATATGCAAATGACTGTGAATCAATAATTACTAATTTTCATCTCCATTGTATATTTTTCTCAATTTAAAGTAGGGATGTATATCATACTTATGATTTTTGTGATTCTACATGCTGTTGGGTTTATAATTTAAAGACCATGATTAATTGATAATTATAATAGATAGATTGAATAAATTAAATACTGAATAATAATAGAAATTGACTCCAAAGTTTAACTTTAATTAGATAATTGATAAGAACAAAGTTTCTTACGAGAAATCGCTGGCCACAACCTATGACGTAGACAGTTACATAAAGAACAAAGTTTATAATTTAAAGACCATTAATGATTTAATTATTTAAAAGATCAAAAGAGCAACTATCAAACAATTGCCATACCATCCTACTCGAATAACATAGTCTAAGTCAAACGAATAGTTTCGGAATTATATCTTGTTTTCGTTTCGCTTGATTAAAAAACGGAAACTTTTCGATGTTTTCGACGGAAAAAAATGAAAATTTTGATCTATGGTAACTATCAAACAACAATTTCCACGCAAATATTTAAAAAGCTTCAATTACTTAACTGTTGACTTTTGAAAATCATCAAAACCTCCCTCCACTTTCATCTTCATCCAACAATTGCCATTAGATCTTTATTAATTTCATGTAATGACGATATATAACCATTATCTGTTCAAAAATTTCAACACTCAATTTCACAATTTATAATTGTTGAAAAATGGAGGGTTGTTTTGTCAGATTAATACTTTTAGTGAATATGTTAAATCAAATCATTCGAGGGTGAAGTGTCATTGGTTAAATTTAATTTTACTCTTAATTAGGGATGGCAATCAATTTTTCTATATATTTTTTTTAATGCCAGTTTACCCCTGTAAAATATATATTGTTTAATTTATTCACATGTGAAAATTGTAAATAAGCAATTTATCCCCTTTATCTGGACAGTGTAACTCACTTGTAAAAAATGAGAGTGCGGTATGAAATGTGTTTTGTAATATAGGATAGTAAATTGCCATATTTATCATAATATAAATCATAACACAGGGTGATAAACTTCCATATATAAAAATGTCGGGAAGACGGTGTAAAACTTTTATAAGATTAAAGGGAGTAAAGTGCTCTTTCTCAATTCACACAAATATAAATAATACATTATGAATATCAAGGGGTAAAATGTCATTAACTCTTTTTTTTTTTAACTGATTCAACTTAACTCTTCGTGATGCACATGACATAACTTAAAAATTGATTTAAATTTCATAGGAAAAATCTCTGCTGTTGGATAAGGATGAAGATGAAAAGCACTGAAGACAATTAGTAAAGGGAGGTTTTGATGATTTCCAAAACTTCAAATCTGCTAAGTAAAAGTTAACTTAGTTGATATCCCTTAGAAGAATTTTGACCAAGTAAGAAGACATCAGACGGGTCAAACATTCAAGGTCCAAAAGACTACTGATCTGCTGAAGGAAAGAAATCATTAACTCTTTTTTTTTTTTTTTTAACTGATTCAACTTAACTCTTCGTGATGCACATGACATAACTTAAAAATTGATTTAAATTTCATAGGAAAAATCTCTGCAGTTGGATAAGGATGAAGATGAAAAGCATTGAAGACAATTAGTAAAGGGAGGTTTTGATGATTTCCAAAACTTCAAATCTGTTAAGTAAAAGTTAACTTAGCTGATATCCCTTAGAAGAATTTTGGCCAAGTAAGAAGACATCAGACGGGTCAAACATTCAAGGTCCAAAGACTACTGATCTGCTGAAGGAAAGAAATCAGACTGATGAAGATCAGCCGACTCAAATCAGATTTGTACAAGTTTGGGATCAGCTCTGTATATAATCAGACTTGCACTTTCGATCAGCCAAATGGAAAGGATCAAGAAGTTTGCCCAACGGTAATAAATGCCTCTAAAAGTAATAAATGCTGAAGTACAAGGTTATTAAAGACAAATGATTGAAGAAAGACCTCGTATCAGCTAGGTGCATTTAATGCTGCCTGACAGTTCACTAAAACTCAAGGCTGAAAAGTCAAAAGAATCAGATGAATATAAACAGCTCGAGCAAGAAAATGAATCTCTGAAAGCTGAATGTGAAGTCCTTAAAGGAAAAATCATGGAACTTGAGAAAACAATTAAGTCTCATGAAAAGTCATTTGTCGCATCCACTCACATGTCTAGTAAACAGAAGACACCTTTAGATCAGGATAAGTTAGAACTGAAACATACTGAAAAATTTATATCAGCTGACAACAGTAAGGTCATTTTGTATGTTCAGACTACTAAACCTGCTTCACTTGAGAAAGTGTTAAAGGAGACGAAAACTCCTAAGGCTAAAAAGAGCAAAGAGCCAAGTGTAGGAAAACAGACTGGTAAGTCCAAACAGAAGAGTCCTAGGAAGTCTTCTGATAAGGTCAAAACCAATCAGACTAGTGATAAAACTAAGTCGTCTGTTAATGAGCAATCATCTAGTAAACCAAAGAAGCATAAAAACAAGAAAAATCAAAATGCTTGGTATGGAAATGAGTCAAATTATGTGCAACCTGCCGCATATACTCCTATGTATCATGCACCTCAATTTCCAACTTACTATGCACCATATCCTGCTCATCCAATGCATGCATATCCTGCCTATCATGCATCTTATTCTGCTTATGAACAATATCCTTATCATGCTGATTATCCACAACATGACATATCTGATAAACGTGATAAAGGTAAAGTTGTTCATGGTCCTGTTGAAACTCAAAAGCCTAAGAAGCCTAAGACATCAACATCTTGGGTTGTCAAAGGTGGAACTAATCCTTCAGGACCCTCTCAATAAGGGTACCTAAAACAATTTTATTTTGTTTTGTAGGTTAGGATTAGGATTAGGAGTAAAGTAGAGAAGACCTGGTACTTGGACAATGGCTGTTCAAGACACATGTGTGGAAACATACATGAGCTGACTGATGCGGTTGCTGTGGATGGTCCAAATGTGACGTTTGGAGACAGTAAGGAAGACAAGATTGTAGCAAGTGGAAAGCTGATCAAAGGCAACATTGAGATATCTGACGTCTCTTATGTTAAAGGCCTCAAATACAATTTGCTGAGCATAAGTTAATTTGGTGACAAAGGATATTCAGTCATCTTCTCAACAGATAAGTGCTACGTTGAACAGATTGGAACAAAAAAGGTTATTTTATCTGGAAGACGACAAGGGAATGTCTACACAGTGGACTGGAATTCTGTTGACAAGAATTCAAGTGTTTGTTTGGTGGTATCAACACCAAGTGAAGTCAGTTGGCTGTGGCACAAAAGAATGAATCATGTGAATTTCAAGACCATCAACATACTTATCAATAATGATCTGGTAGAAGGAATTCCAAAGACAATCATGAGCAAAGATAAGCTCTGTGACGCATGTCAGAAGGGTAAACAAATCAAGTCATCATTCAAAAGCAAGAAGCATCAATCTTCTGGAAGAATATTGGAGCTGCTACATATGGACTTATTTGGACCCATTGATCCAATAAGCAATGGTGGAAAGAAATACTGCCTAGCTGTTGTGGATGATTATTCAAGATACACTTGGGTGATTTTCATGAAGAAGAAAAGTGAAACCAAGGAGCATCTTACAAATCTGATGGAAAAGATTCAGAATAAGAAGAGTATGAAAATACTAAAGACCAGATCAGATAGAGGGACATAATTTACAAACTCTACTGTTGAAGAGTATTGTAATGCCAGAGGAATCAGTCATGAGTACTCTGCTGCCAGAACCCCTCAACAGAACGGAGTTGCTGAAAGGAGAAACAGAACTCTGAAGGAAGCTACCAGGACAATGATAGCTGAAGCTAAGCTGCCTCAAAGATTTTGGGCAGAATCAACAAATACCGCATGCTTTACCCAAAACCGATGCATGATCAACAAGCACCAAAACAAGACTCCATATGAAGTTTGGAACAACAGAAAGCCAAACATTCATTACTTTAGAATTTTTGGTTGTAAATGCTTTGTTTTAAATAATGGAAAAAATCACCTTACTGCTTTTGCAGAAAAGGCTGATGAAGCAGTATTTGTAGGATACTCTACAGTTAGTAAAGCTTATAGAGTCTTTAACAAAATAACTTTACTTGTAGAATAATCCATTCATGTAGTATTTGATGAACCTAGTAAATCTTCTGAAAAGAATCAAAATACTGATCAGAATCTGTCTACTGATTTTCAGAAATTGAGTGTTGAAAAGAACGAAGAATATGTTCCGATCATACTACCTGTTCTCAACTCAGCTGCTAACTCTAGTGCTGTTCAAAATCACTATACTGATTGTCTAACAGAAGAGTTGCAAACAGCTGACAGACCAGAGAATGTTCAACAGACAAGTGCTGTTCAACAGACTACTACTGGAACTCCAACAGTAGTGTTGCAAGATCACAACAGAGGACAACATTATGATTTGCAACCTGATCTTAGATGGCTCAAGAATCACCCACCAGAACTGGTAATTGGTGATCCTTTGGATAGAGTAAAGACAAGGAAAGCTGCTGCAAGTGAAGCAATGTTTGTCAGCTTCCTATCTCAAATTGAGCCCAAACAAATTGAAGAAGCTCTAAATGACTCAAACTGGATAGAAGCTATGCAAGAAGAACTAAATCAATTTGAAAGGAATGAAGTCTGGTACTTAGTTCCTAGACCAAGTCATCAAAGAGTTATTGGCACTAAACGGGTATTCAGGAACAAAATGAATGAAGATGGTGTTGTCACCAGAAACAAAGCAAGATTAGCTGCCAAAGGCTATTGTCAAGAAGAAGGTATTGACTTTGATGAAACTTTTGCACCAGTAGCAAGATTAGAGGCAATCAGACTCTTTCTTGCCTATGCTACTCATAAGAGTTTCACAGTCTATCAGATGGATGTGAAATTAGCTTTTCTCAATGGAGAATTGCAAGAAGAAGTTTATGTTGAACAACCACCTGGATTTGAAGCTTATCAAGAAGAAGACAAGGTGTATCGTCTGAAGAAAGCCCTCTATGGACTAAAACAGGCTCCAAGAGCATGCTATGATACCCTATCTGATTTTCTTTTAATTAAAGGATTTCGTAAAGGTAAGGTAGACAAGACGTTGTTCACCATTGAATGGGAAGAACATATTTTGCTTGTGCAAATATATGTGGACGACATCATTTTTGGTTCAACAAATCAACAGATGTGTGATAAGTTCTCAAAACTGTTGCAGAACAAGTTTGAAATGAGCATGATGGGAGAACTTAATTATTTTCTTGGCTTGCAAGTAAGACAGTTTCATGATGTAATATTCATCAGCCAAGCAAAATACACAAAGGATCTGTTCAAGAAGTTTGGTATGGAAACTAGCTCTACTGCTAATACTCCAATTTCTACTAGTCTTCGCTTGGATAAAGATGAAGATGGCAAATCAGTGGACATAACCAAGTACAGAGGAATTATTGGGTCACTGTTATACTTAACAGCTAGCAGACCTGATATCATGTACTCTGTTGGGGTTTGTGCGAGGTATCAATCAAATCCTAAGGAATCTCATCTCCTAGCTGCCAAAAGGATACTCAAATATCTTAAAGGTACTGAAGATTTGGGATTGTGGTATCCTAGTGAATCTGGATTTGAACTTATTGGATATTCAGATTCTGACCTTGCTGGCTGCATAATAGACAGGAAAAGCACAACAGGTGCCTGTCAGTTCTTAGGTAGTCGTCTGATCTCTTGGATGAGTAAGAAACAGACTTCAGTATCCATATCAACTGCTGAAGCTGAATATATAGCTGCTGGAGCTTGCTGTGCACAATTATTATGGTTGAAGCATCAACTAGAAGATTACAACATAAAAATCAGTGGAATCCCTATCTACTGTGACAATACAAGTGTAATCAGCCTTACTCAGAATACTACAAGTCATTCAAGGACTAAGCATATTGAGATCAAACATCATTTCATTAGAGATCATGTGGAGAAAGGAAATGTCATGATAGAATATGTGTTCACTGAAAATCAGATTGCTGACATCTTCACAAAACCTCTAAGTGAGACAAGGTTTTCAACTCTAAGAGCTGAACTAGGTCTACTAAATTTGGATGCATAAGCTGAGGGGGAACTCATCAGAAGACTGGAGTTCAACAGCTTACTCATCATATTATCTTCAAGGATTAACTCTCAACAGATTAGTTAACTTATGAATTCTCAAAGTCAGGGGGAACGTGTAAGACTAGTGGTACTTCTGATTAAAAGATAAAATTCGTTGATGACAGTTAGTTGAAGTTATGTTTTCATCAGAAGATTAAAGTCTTGAAGATCGAAGATTAATTATCTAGCTGGATTGACAAACAGCCGAGGAAGGTTATCAGTTATTGGCTTTCACTGATAACAGCTTTGTCATCAGGACGGTAGTCCTATCAGATAAGTATTTTATTTACCTGTCTGATCAACTGTATAGAAGCTAAGTGTATTAAAAACGTTTTATCTAAAACACGCTTTTATAAGTACAGTAAGGCGGTTCGCATTCCCGCCTCTCATTTAATGATTTTTGAATTTGAAACGGCGTAACTGATGCCGCACGATCAGGATTGATAAGAAACGGATCTAACTGTTGGATGGTATCACGGAAACCGAAATACCCTAACTCTATAAATCCAGATCTGATCAGACTTGTCGTTCTTTACGCACCCTAAAATACTTAAATCATTTTTGAGAAAATTCTTTGCACTCCACTTTCTGCAATTCTGCTATTTCACTAACCTTCTCCAGAAACGAAGATGAGTTCATCTCAAGAAGCCAAAGCTGAAGGCATGTACCTTGTGTACAGTGCGTACCATCAGTCAGGAACTCCGGTCATGAAGGAGATTCTTAAAAAATTCAAAGCTGCAAATCTGGTTAAATTCATCGAATCGCACAAAGGATTGGTTTGGAAGGATCAGGTTATGGAATTCTATAACACTAAGAAGGCCGTGGACTTTGATAAGAAGGAAATCAGGGCTACTGTTGGCGGAATTCAAATCGTCATAACCCCTGCTCTGCTGCACGAAAAGTTTGGTCTCTCAAACCAAGGCCGTCAAGATGTTACCACTCTGACTGAAGACAAGCTCCATGAGTTCTGGGCTGTCTGTGCGAAGAAGAATGATGTAATGTCTGGAAATTTGAAGAAGAACCAGCTAAAGGATGAGTTACAGCGAATGGCAGATTTGGTGTCCAAGCTGGTAGAGAACTGCACTTTCTCTCTTGATGCTATCACCATGAAGAGATATTGCATCATGGTGGCCATCTACTATGGAATTAAAGTAAATTGGTCTGTTGTAATCTGGTATATTCTGGCCAACTTTCATCAGAAGAAGCAAACCAACCACAGGATAACTTTAAGTTACCTGTTTCATCAGTTGGGTTGTGGACTGACGAATGGGAAAGAAATCCACAGCTCAAAGGCTATGACTAGCTATCAAGCTGTGAAAGGAGAAAGAAAGAGAAAAACAGAGGAAGAGGTAGCAGAGGAGGAGGAACCAAAGGAAAAGGTTCCTGCCAAAAAGCCAAGGAGATTGGTGAAAACAGCTCAGCTTGCTGTTGAAAAGAAGAAAGCTGAAGAGCCTAAGGAAATGGCTCAGAAGAAGAAAGTCAAGACTTCTGTTCAAACAGCCCAGCCAGCTGTTGAAGCCAGAACAGAAGAGTCTGGGGCAAAGGAGGTAGCTGATGCCATCATAAATCAGACTACTGCGGAGATACAGAATATTTCTCCTGCCTCTTCTTCAAGAATGCCATCTGCGAAGCGTCCTGATGAGAATGTTGCTCACAGGACAAGAAGTCAAATTTGGGACACAGGAGCTTCTATGCCAGTTCAAGGAAGGGCAAGAAGGACTATGAGAAAGAAAATGACTTTTATTGACTCACCCATTGATTTGATAAATTTGGTGAGAGAAAGCCCTCAAACAACAGAGAGGCCTGTTGGAGCTGAAGAAATGTCTACTGCTGAACAGACTGATGTGCAACAGACTGTTCAAGAAAAACCAACAGCTGAGGTTTCCAAACCTCAAGATGATCAAGACGTGATGATCATAAATCCCATAGCAGCTGCACCTCTTGCATCTGCTGGTCCCGCTCCTGCCCCAGCTGATAAAGGAAAAAGAAAAATACTTATCAAAAGAAAGAAGATTTCAGCTGCAGATAAGAAAAAGAGGGAGGAGACTGAGCAAAGAAAAAGGGACGAGCAAGAAGAGAAAAGAGTCCTTTAACTTAGCAAGATTCAGATAGCAAAGGATGAAGAAAGGAGAAAAATGTCTGAAGCAGAAAGGAAGGCTGCTGAAGATGCTGAACTTGCTCTGGTAATTGAGCTGAGCAAAACAGATGCTCATGGACCTGTTCATGGCGGAGAGATTAAGATTAGAGATTCAAAAGAAGCTAAGCCAAAGATGCCTGCTGGCGAAGTCAAGACAAAGGCCAAGTTTGAAGTTAGAAAATCATTTGACATTGTTAATTCTGATAAATCTATCTTCAACATGTTTGAGAAGGCCTTAGCCTATTTTGATCAGAAACTGATGCTGAAGACTCTGTTCACTCATGAGAAGCCTAGATACATGAAGTGGAGGGACTATAGATTGAACAAGTCTATTGAAGAGCTTCAGAGTTGGAAGGAGTTAGCTGATGAAGAAAGGTGGGTTCTTAATTGGCTAAAGACTGACTTCATTCAACAGGCTTTGGATCCTGATTATGTAAGGGATGCTATGCATCAATATGCAAAAGAGTTTGCAACAGGGGAGGCCAAAATAATTGAAAACACTTTGCCTGAAAAGAGAAGAAAATCTGATGATGCTGTTGAAAGGGCCATTCAGATTGCTGTTATGACTGCCTTGAAGAAATGGGCTGCTAAGTCAAGATATCAGCAAGGTTCATCAAGTGAGCTGTCCTCGCTGCCAAGCATTCAACATATCACATTTGGCAAAGAAGTAAAAGATTACAATGAATTGCCTAAGGTAAAGCCATCTGCTCCAATGCCATGGCCTGTTGTAAGTCAAATCCGTCAAACAACAACCTTTACTGATGACGGCAAAATCATAAGTAAGATCTTTGAAGACGTTACTGATCAGCCCAAAGCTGCTGAAGAACCCTTAGCACTTGAGTGGAAAGCTAAGGAGTCCAAAGCTGATCAGGAAACTGACCTGAAGGATGCTCCTGTCCACCAGGAGAGTGAAGATGATCAACCTGCTGCTCATTCTGCTTCATCAGCTGATTTGCATTCATCACTGATGGAAGCCTTCCAGCTGTTAATGAAAAATTCCATGAAGGAAATGGAAGAGAGGAACAGCACGCAGTTGAAGAAGTTGCAGCAAGAATTGGCAGAATCCAACAGATTACAACTTGAGAGCATGCAACTACTTACTGCAAGGACGATCAGGAATGTAATTGACAACTTTCCTCTGCCTGAGGATCAAACCAGGCAGATGACTCAATGTTGGTCCCAAGTGGTCAGATGAGGTCTAGAGGGGGGGGGGGGGTGAATAGACCTCTGAAAATTTTTGAACTTAAAAACTTTTCAGTCTTCTGTCAGCAGACTAAGCTGATGAAGAACAGTAAGCAGACTAGTCTGATCGTGAACAAATCTTGAACAGACGACTGACCACTCTTCTTACAGTGACTTAGCTGTTTTTCAGCAAAACAGTTTTCCAAGAGTATACTTGCAGCGGATTGTTTGAAAGTGTTTTTCACAAGTAAACTAAGTTCTAAAAAGATTTTATCCCCAGTTTAAAACTCCTTATAAAATCTTTTGATTGATTCAAAGTGTTTAAAATGCAAACTTTAAAATATGCAAGAAAACTTTAAAAGCAAGATAACACAAAGAATTTTTATAGTGGTTATATGGATAAAAATCCTTTAGTCCACTCTTCCAGATCACACAGATTCTGGGTTATACTATAATCACTTAGATTACAATATTTCTCCACTTACACCTAAACAACTAATGAGAAGGCTGTAAGCTCACAATAGGAAATCACAAAGAAAACCTATCCTCTAAAGTAGAATCACTCACAAAGATGGATTCTCACTTCGCACAACACTCAGCTATTACAAAATCACTCAGATAATGTTTTTCTGATTTCTTCAACTGGGTTTCTGTCAACAGATGACTTCCACCAGACGAGTGAGCTGTTCGAGCTTTTGAGACTTAGAGAAATTCTGCTTCAAAATTTCGATCTCTGATTGTTGTTGTGTGTTTTTGCTCGATTGAAATTCAGCTCTATTTATACATGGAGATGAAAATATGACCGTTGAAGGCAAGTCACAAATCAAATCCATTCTTCAGCTCTTTTGAAACGGCTCTCTGCAGCAAACCGTACAGTGTACAGTACTTTTCTGTCCATTGCATTTAATGCTGCATTTAATGCACTCTGCTGATCCGAGGATATCTTCAATCATTTGCCATTACTACCCTTCTCTTCCAGCATTTATTACACCAAGTGCATTTATTACCGTTGGACTAATCTCTTGATCTCTTCCACTCTGCTGATCAAAACGACTCTGCTGATAGATACTCTGCTGATCAAATACTGAACTAATCTGATTTGACTCGGCTGATGATCTACCCATCTGTTCGCTGTTTCAGCAAGAGATCACTAGTCTTCTGAGCTTTGAACTTTGAACTCTTCTGATGTCTTCTTTTACTTGTTCAAAATTCTACCAAGGGAACTAAGCTTTCCATACTTAGCTGATTATGATGTTTTGGAAATCATCAAAACCTTCCCTTAAATTTTGACTTCTTTCATCTTCATCTTCATCCAACAATTTCCCCCTTTTTGATGATGACAAAACTCCAGCTAAGTACCTGTACCTAAACTAAAGTTTTGATCCTCAAAAATTTCTGAGATAGAAATAGTATGTTGGAGTCAAACTTGCAATTTTATAGATATTGAATTGATTACATTTTACAAGTTTTGAAAGATGAAAAGTACAAAATACTTTAGAAGATTACAAGGATTTTTAACATAAAAGGAAATCTAGCCTAGACTAGTCTTCTTCCTTCTTCTCTTTTTCTGCTTCCTTGTCTTCTTTTTCAGACTCTTCATCAGATGATTTGGAAGACTCGGCTTCCAAATTTTCAAAGAATCTTTTTCTTAACAGCTCTATCTTTTTATATTTTACATCAGGGTCAAGCTGTTCTTCAGCTGAATCTTTGGCAGCAGCTAGTTCCTTGTCAGATTTGGCTTTTGCTTCAGATTCTTCAAGTTCAGCTTGCTCTTCTTCTGTAATTTTCTCATCTGTTGGTCTGCTTGATTCTCCCATATCTCTTTCAGTCTCACCAGCAGATTCTTCTAACACTTCAGTTTCTTCAGCAGTTTGATTTCCTTCTTCCCTTTGGAAATCAACCCTTTGCTGTCCAAATATCCTTTCTTCCCCCTTTTTGTCATCATCAGCAGGGACAGGTGGATATTGTGGCACAACTGGTGTGATTAGAAGTGAATCACAGAGAAGCTTGATGTTCTCTTCCATAGCATTAATCTGAGCTTGTTGTTTAAGTTGATTGGCCTTAACAGATTTGACTTCCTTGAGCAAGTCTTCTCCTTGATCACCTAATTGAATTTGAGTTCCCAAAATCCAATTTGATGAAGCAGTGAAGTCTTTCATCATGTTGCCCATGACTTCATCTTCTGCTTGGAGAGCCAATTCAACAGTTTGTTCTATCTGCTTCCAACCTTCAGTAGTGCTCTGAGTCCTTCTTCTAAGTATATCCATATCCTGACAGATGGATTTAACATTCTGAGCAGTGTCTTCTATTAGATCTGATGGGACTGCAGCAGCTTTCTGATCTGGTTGTTTAACAACAGCTATTACTTCTGCAGCTAATTCTTTCTTCATATCCTTCAGAGAATTTGTGATCATTTGTTGGATGGAGTCCAACAGATTTGTCTGAACACCATGAGAGGTTGAATGCATATCTGAAGTAGCAGCAGGTGTATCTTTCATAAGTTGCTCTGTTAGCTGAGTTGTCAATGCAAGAGATTGATCTGCTGATTCACCAGCAAGGCTTGGAGTGCTTTCCTTCTCCTTAGCTTGATCATCTCCCTCAGCAGCAACTTCTTTATCTTTGTTCTGATCTGCTGGAATTTCTTCTTCCTTCTTTGAATCATCAGCAGCATCAGACTTATCACCCTGTGCAGTGTTCTGATCAGATGGGTCTGAAGTACCCTCTTTTTGCTTTGGTTGATCAGATGACTTTTCTTTTTCCTTAACAGCAGGGGCTATAATCTTCTTGACAGTCTCAACTGTCCTCATCAATCCTTCATTGTCCACAGCTGACCTGTTAGAAATCCAAGTAAAATTATCAAGTGGAATAAAAGTGGATGAAGGTTCCTCAGGCAGCTCCTCATAGGGTTTGATGTTTGGACCATAGACAATGTGTTTGATGTTTGGAAGTGGGACCAGTGAGCTTGGTTGTCCCCTTAGCTTCCTTGATTTCTTTGCCCAAAGCTCCATTGCTTGAGCAATAGCCAGTTTTATAGATCTTTCTTTGAGGTCTACTGAATCATCATAGTCCTCAGCAATAGACTCAAAGATCTTCTTGGCTTCAGCTTTAACTAAGTGACTTATCCTCATTCTCAACCTGTCCAGAAAGAATTCTGAATCAAGTGCTTGAATGAGAGAATCCATCTCAAGCCACTTCAGTACCCATGCTTCTTCAGTAGCAAAGGCTTTCCATTTGGTCATTTCAGCTGGACTCTTTGTCAGTCTGAATTCCCTCCACCTGTTGTATCTGATCTTCTGATTTGTGAACTGTGTCAGGCGGTTGACCCTTTCATTCTCAGCATCAAGCCTTTTTAGGAACTCTTCAAAGATAGCAGGATCTTCCCTGACAATCTCTAAAGACAATCTAATTTCTTCTCTCTTCTTTGGCTTTGTCTTAGGTGCAGGCATAGCTGGTATTGGTTTGTTTGGATCCCTTGGTTCACCAATAGCTATTCCACCAGTATGCTGATGTCCGTGAGCATCCTTGGTGCTTGCTTCAATAGCAGCTTCCAACTCTGCTGCCTCAAGAGCATCCCTCTGCTCCTGAGTCATCTTGCTGGCTTCTTCCTCCAGCCTTTTTAGTTCTAGGCTCTTCAGCCTATCCTCTTCTGCTTTCTCTGCAGCCTTCCTTAGCTTTTCAGCATCATCTTGTCTTTTCTTTTCTGCAGCAGTTAGATAAGTAGCAATTTTGCCAGTCCTTCTTCTTCTTGTTTCAGGACTCTCAATTGCTTGAAGAGGGATTGCAGCAACTGGGGTAGGATGCAACAGAGGTGCATCTCCTTCATGTGTTGTACTAATCTGCTGTGCTCCTTTAACTTCAGCAGATGGTACAGCAGATGAGTCTTCTGTTGACCCTCCAACTTTAGAGACAACTTTAGCTTCAGCAGCAGCAACTTTAGCAGCTTCAACAGCAGGCTCTTTAATTATCAATGGTCTTTCTGCTTCTGATGTTGTTTCTCTAACAGTTGCAACAGGTTCTTCAGAGAAAGTGACCTTTCTCTTAACCTTTGATTTTGCAATCTTTTTGACAATGGGGTTGGCAGTAGGAGGTCCCCTTGCCTCACTCTTTGTTCTCATCCTCTTCAACCTTTGAAGAGGAATTTCTTCCTCAGATTCTGTTCTCTCAGGAGAGGAAGCAGTACTCATCTGCTCAATCTCCTTTGTAAAGTCTTCAATTTCCTTTTCAGGAACTTCATCTTCAGGAAGTGCTGAAACAGTCTCATCAGCAGACTGTGCTGTTGGCTCAGCAGACTGACTAGTCTGACCTTCCTTCTTGCTCTTCTTAGAAGGAGTCTTTTTCGATTTTGCAGCAGCCTTCCTCTTTGGAGCAGCCACTAACTGTCTCACTGGTTCATAGAGTTTGAACTCTTTGCTACCATGGGTTTGCTTTCCACCTCCCATAGGGCATTGTAGGGATGCAAACAGATTGCTCAATAAAATGGCATGTGAAGGCCTTTTGTCACTCAGCAGCTCATACACATGATCAGCCCAGTTAACCTTAAACCCATAATAGATACACACCATTGTGTAGTATCTTTTCCTTGGCAACCCATCCAAAGAACCTGTAGCACAATCCAGAACCTTTGCTATGATATCAGCAAATCTCTGGTATTCATCCTTCAGCTGGGTCTTCATCAAAGTCCCAGTCATCTGTTCTCCTTTCTTAGCACAAATTGCCCAGAACTCCTCTTCCTTTTCTGACCCTAACGAGGTCACATCTCCTCCCTTGTCTGATAATTTATAGATCTCACTGAGAACAGCAGCCGAGATCGCAATCTTCTTTCCACCTATTTCAGCAGACATGATCGTGTCATTTTTAGAGAATTTCCTGGTTATGTAGAAGTGCTCAACATCTTCTAAGTAGACCCTTTCTTCGTGAGCCTCCAAAACAGGAACTAACGAAGCTTCCTTAATCTTTTCCAGCAACGAGCGCATAAGATCAGTGCCCGAAAAATGGAATTTGCTGTAGTTGAAGTACCTTCTTTCGATAATCTTCTCCATTTCTGAAATTTTGAGAGTAGAAATCTACAAAGATGCAGTTAACTTTTTCGCAACAGAAGGGTTTGAGAGTTAGAGAGTTTTGAGAGTATTTGGGTGCGTAAGACGACTGTACTGTTTAGATCGGATTTTATAGGTTTCCTTTTGATTAGGTTTCCGTGATTTATCAGAACCGTTGATCTAATCTGACAGTTTTTAATCGTATGGACAGGAGAGACGGATTTCAATCTTATTATTTTATTGTCAGATGGGCGGGAAACTCTATCGACACTAATCTGTTACTTATAAAAGCGCGTTTCTAAAGATACGTTTTATGACCATGCTTATATAAGGTATCAGATGAGTAGAGTTTAACTTATCTGACAGACGAGTGATCTGTTATCTGATATTACTAGAGAATGCCAATAGCTAGTAATCTTCCTCTGCTGTTTGTCAATCCAGCAAGATAAAATAATCTTCAATCTTCAAGAATTAAGAGCACGTCTTCTTTATAATCTTAACTTCAACTAACTGACATTAACAGATTTCATCTTTTAGAGCAGAAGTACCGCTAGTCTTACACGTTCCCCCTGTCTTTAAGAATTCATGAGTTAACTAGTCTGTTGAGGGTTAATCCTTGAATAAAATAACTGATGACTAAGCTGTTGAACTCCAGTCTTTTGATGAGTTCCCCCTCAGCTTATGCATCCAAATTAAGTAATCCTAACTCAACTCTTAGAGTTGAGAACCTTGCTTCACTTAGAGGTTTGGTGAAGATATCAGCAATCTGATTATCAGTATGAACATACTCAATTAAGACATTGCCTTTTTCCACATGATCTCTAATGAAATGATGTTTGATCTCAATATGTTTAGTCCTTGAATGACTTGTAGTGTTCTGAGTAAGTGAGATTGCACTTGTATTGTCACAGTAGATTGGAATTCCACTGATCTTGATGTTGTAGTCTTCTAGTTGATGCTTCAACCAAAGTATCTGTGCACAGCAAGCTCCAGCAGCTATATATTCAGCTTCAGCAGTAGATATAGAAACTGAGGTTTGCTTCTTACTCATCCATGAGATCAGACGACTACCTAAGAACTGACAGGCACCTGTTGTGCTTTTTCTGTCAATCTTGCAGCCAGCAAGATCTGAATCTGAATAACCAACAAGTTCAAATCCAGATTCTCTAGGATACCATAATCCCAATTCTTGAGTGCCTTTAACATACTTCAATATCCTCTTGGCAGCTAAGAGATGAGATTCTTTGGGGTTTGATTGAAATCTTGCACAGACTCCAACTGAGTACATTATATCAGGTCTGCTTGCTGTTAAATACAACAATGAACCAATAATGCCTCTATATTTGGTTATGTCCACTGATTTGCCATCTTCATCTTTATCCAAACGAAGACTTGTAGACATAGGAATGGTAGCTGTTGAGCTAGTTTCCATACCAAATTTCTTGAACAGATCTCTTGTGTACTTCGCTTGGCTGATGAATATTCCATCAGGCAACTGTCTAACTTGCAATCCAAGAAAGTAATTAAGTTCACCCATCATGCTCATTTCAAACTTATTTTGCATCAGCTTGGAGAACTTATCACACATCTGTTGGTTAGTTGAACCAAAAATAATATCGTCCACATATATTTGCACAAGTAATATATGATTTTCCCATTCAATTGTGAACAAGGTTTTATCTACCTTACCTTTTCGAAATCCTTTAATTAAAAGAAAATCAGATAGGGTATCATACCATGCTCTTGGAGCCTGTTTTAGTCCATAGAGAGCTTTCTTCAGACGATATACTTTGTCCTCTTCTTGATAGACTTCAAATCCAGGAGGTTGTTCAACATACACTTCTTCTTGCAATTCTCCATTGAGAAAAGCAGACTTCACATCCATCTGATAGACAGTGAAGTTCTTGTAAGCAGCATAGGCTAGAAACAGTCTGATTGCTTCAAGTCTTGCTACTGGTGCAAAAGTTTCATCAAAGTCAATTCCTTCTTCTTGACAATATCCTTTGGCCACTAGTCTTGCTTTGTTTCTGGTGACAACACCATCTTCATTCATCTTATTTCTGAAAACCCATTTAGTGCCAATTACTCTTTGATGACTTGGTCTAGGAACTAAGTACCAGACTTCATTCCTTTCAAATTGATTCAACTCTTCTTGCATAGCTTCTATCCAGAAGGAATCATTGAGAGCTTCTTCAATTTGTTTAGGCTCTGTTTGAGATAGAAATGTGACAAACATGGCATCTTGTGCAGCAGCTCTTCTTGTTTTCACTCTATCTAAAGGATCACCAATAACTAGTTCAGGAGGGTGATTCTTGAGCCATCTGAGATCAGGTTGCAGATCAGGATGTTGTCCTCTGTCTTGATCTTGCAACACTACTGTTGGAGTTCCAGTAGTAGTCTGTTGAACATTTGTAGTCTGTTGAACAGTCTCTGGTCTGTCAGCTGTTTGCAACTCGTCTGTTAGACAATCAGCACTGTGATTTTGAACAGCACTTGAGTTAGCAGCTGAACTTAGATTAGGTAGTATGATGGGAACATATTCTTCATTTCTTCCAATGTCTAACTTCTGTAAATCAGTAGACAGATCTTGATTAACACTTTGATTCTTTTCAGAAGATTGACTTGGCTCATCAAATACTACATGGATAGATTCTTCTATTAGTAATGTTCTTTTGTTAAAAACTCTGTAAGCTTTACTAACAGTAGAGTATCCTACAAAAACAGCTTCATCAGCCTTTTCTGCAAATGCAGTAAGGTGATTTTTCCCATTATTCAATACAAAACATTTACAACCAAAAATCTTAAAGTAATGAATGTTTGGTTTTCTATTGTTCCAAACTTCATATGGAGTCTTGTTCTGATTTTTGTTGATCATGCATCTGTTTTGGGTAAAGCATGCTGTGTTTGTTGCTTCTGCCCAAAATCTTTGAGGCAGTTTAGCTTCAGCTATCATGGTTCTGACAGCTTCTTTTAGTGTTCTGTTTCTCCTTTCAGCAACACCATTCTGTTGAGGGGTTCTTGCAGCAGAGTACTCATGATGTATTCCTTTGATATTACAATATTCTTCAACAGTAGAGTTTGTAAACTCTGTCCCTCTATCTGATCTGATCTTCAATATCTTGATACTCTTCTCATTCTGGATCAGTTCCATCAGATTGGTAAGATGTTCCTTGGTTTCACTCTTCTTTTTCATGAAAATCACCCAAGTATATCTTGAATAATCATCCACAACAGCTAGGCAGTATTTCTTTCCACCATTGCTGACTGGATCAATGGGTCCAAATAAGTCCATATGCAACAGCTCCAATATTCTTCCAGAAGATTGGTGCTTCTTTTCTTTGAATGATGACTTGATTTGTTTACCCTTCTGACATGCATCACAGAGCTTGTCTTTGCTCATGACTGCTTTTGGAATCCCTTCTACCAAATCATTCTTGATTAATCTGTTTATGGTCTTGAAGTTTAAATGATTCATCCTCTTGTGCCATAGCCAACTGACTTCACTTGGTGCAGATGCCACCAAACAAACACTTGAATTCTTGTCAACAGAATTCCAGTCAACTATGTAGATATTTCCCTGTCGTCTTCCAGATAAAATTACCTTCTTTGTACCAATTTGTTCAACATAGCACTTATCTGTTGAGAAGATGACTGAATATCCCTTATCACAAAATTGACTTATGCTCAGCAGATTATATTTCAGGCCTTTGACATAGGAGACGTCAGATATCTCTATGTTTCCCTTGATTAATCTTCCTTTAGCTTTAATCTTGCCTTCTTTGCTGTCTCCAAAAGTGACTTTTGGACCATCCACAGCAACTGCATCAGTCAACTCATGTATGTTTCCACACATGTGCCTTGAACATCCACTGTCCAAGTACCAAATCTTCTCTACTTTACTCCTACTCCTAATCCTAACCTATAAAACAAAAATAAAATTGTTTTAGGTACCCTTATTGAGAGGGTCCTGAAGGATTAGTTTCACCTTTGACAACCCAAGATTTTGATGTCTTAGGCTTCTTAGGTTTCTGAGTTTTAGGAGCATGAACAGTTTCATTTTTATCATAGTTATCAGATAAGTCATGTTGATGATCAGTATGATATGAATAATGTTCATAAGCAGGGTAAGGTGCATGATAAGCAGGGTATGCATGCAATGGATGAGCAGGGTAAGGTGCATAGTAACTAGGAAATTGAGGTGCATGATACATAGGATGATATGCAGCAGGTTGCACATAATATGACTCATTTCCATACCAAGCATTTTGATTTTTCTTGTTTTTATGCTTCTTTGGTTTACTAGATGCTTGCTCATTTGATTTTGACTTAGTTTTACCACTAGTCTGATTGACTTTAGCTTTATCAGCAGACTTCTTAGGGCTCTGCTGTTTGGTCTTACTAGTCTGATTTCCTACACTAGGCTCTTTGCTCTTTTTAGCCTTAGGAGATTTCTTCTCCTTTGCCACTTTCTCAGATGAGGCAGGTTTAGAAGTTTGAACATACAGAATGACCTTACTATTGTCAGCTGATATAAATTTTTCAGTATGATTCAATTCTAATTTATCCTTTTCTAAAGGTGTCTCCTGTTTACTAGATGTATGCATGGATGCAGCAGTAGACTTGTCATGAGACTCAATGATTTTCTCAAGTTCCATGATTTTTCCTTTATAAACCTCACACTCAACTTTCAGAGATTCATGCTCTTGCTCAAGCTGTTTATATTCAGCTGATTCTTTTGGCTTTTCAGCTAAAAGTTTCAGTGAACTATTTTGCTCTTTTAGCAGGATCATCTCTTCCTTAATCTTTTTATATGCTTCAGCAATACCAGTATTGTTAAGCATCATTTGTTCAAATGAATTAAATAATTCATCATTAAGAGGAGTTACCTCATCCTCAGAGTCATCAGAGTCCTTTGCCATCAGGCACAGGAGAGCAGGTTTTTCTTCATCAGAAGATTCTTCATCAGACGAGTCTGAATCTGAATCAGATGAGTAGACAGCAGTCAGCTTTTCTGCTTCAGCCATCATTGCTTTTCCTCTCTGATGCTTTCTTTCTTTTCTTACTTTCTTCTCCTCCTCAGTGTACTTTTCTGCTTTTGGATATGGGCAGTCTTTGATGAAGTGTCCCAATTTCCTGCAGTTGTAACACATTAGTTTTGATTTATAATCATCTTTATCTTGAGAAGAAAAGTTAGGTTTAGAAGAAGAAGCATTGTTGTATTTGTTCTTCATTTTTCTTTTGTAGAACTTCTTGAAATTATTCATCAACAGTGCAACATCTCCAGCAGTGTACTCCTTCTTGTTGAGTAGAGTGGCTTCATCAGATGAGTCCACTTCAGCATTTCTTTGAGCTGGTCTTCTTTGGTTTTCAGCAGCAACCAGTGCAGCTGTGGGTCCTGAAGTTGAGGTTTCTTCAATTCCCATTCTAGGCAGTTTATACTCGAATGCCTTGAGTACAGAAAACAGCTCAGTAAGAGAGATTTTTCCCAAATCCCTTGATTCTTCCATTGCTGTTACTTTCATGTTGAACTTTGGAGGTAGAGCCTTTAGTACTCTGACAGTGATTTCTTTGTCAGTGAAGGTCTTTCCCAACTTTAAAACTTCATTCAGAGTTCTGGTGAATCTGGTATCCATCTGATCAATGGTTTCTCCAGACTTCATCTTGAAGTTGTCAAGTTTCTCCAATGCAACAGTGAGCTGATGCTCTTTAATAGCATCATTGCCTTCGCTCATATCTCTGACTTTGTCCCACATTTCCTTTGCAGTTTTGCAGTGTTTGACCTTGTCAAACCGATCATTATCCAGGGCTTTAGTCATGATGAATCTCCCAACTTTATCTAGGTTGTAAAGCTTGATTTCCTCTGGAGTCATCTCATGAAGGTCTTTCTCCACAACCGTATCTACTTCATTTATTTTGATGGTCTTTGTGAATCTGAATGGACCTTTAATGATACATGTGTACATGTTATCATTGTAAGCAGCAAGGAAAATCTCCATTCTGATTTTCCAGTCCTCAAAGGACATACCAGCAATGTGGGGAACATGGCTGATACAATCCATTTTTCAAAAAGTTTTGATTTTTCAAAAAAGATGCTCTTTTGAAAAGTTTTAAAAACCTTTGAAAAACACTTGGATCAAGCTCGTTGATCAGGCAGCTGATTCTAATGAACCACCTGCTCTGATACCACTTGTTGGTCCCAAGTGGTCAGATGAGGTCTAGAGGGGGGGGGGGGTGAATAGACCTCTGAAAATTTTTGAACTTAAAAACTTTTCAGTCTTCTGTCAGCAGACTAAGCTGATGAAGAACAGTAAGCAGACTAGTCTGATCGTGAACAAATCTTGAACAGACGACTGACCACTCTTCTTACAGTGACTTAGCTGTTTTTCAGCAAAACAGTTTTCCAAGAGTATACTTGCAGCGGATTGTTTGAAAGAGTTTTTCACAAGTAAACTAAGTTCTAAAAAGATTTTATCCCCAGTTTAAAACTCCTTATAAAATCTTTTGATTGATTCAATGTGTTTAAAATGCAAACTTTAAAATATGCAAGAAAACTTTAAAAGCAAGATAACACAAAGAATTTTTATAGTGGTTATATGGATAAAAATCCTTTAGTCCACTCTTCCAGATCACACAGATTCTGAGTTATACTATAATCACTTAGATTACAATATTTCTCCACTTACACCTAAACAACTAATGAGAAGGCTGTAAGCTCACAATAGGAAATCACAAAGAAAACCTATCCTCTAAAGTAGAATCACTCACAAAGATGGATTCTCACTTCGCACAACACTCAGCTATTACAAAATCACTCAGATATTGTTTTTCTGATTTCTTCAACTGGGTTTCTGTCAACAGATGACTTCCACCAGACGAGTGAGCTGTTCGAGCTTTTGAGACTTAGAGAAATTCTGCTTCAAAATTTCGATCTCTGATTGTTGTTGTGTGTTTTTGCTCGATTGAAATTCAGCTCTATTTATACATGGAGATGAAAATATGACCGTTGAAGGCAAGTCACAAATCAAATCCATTCTTCAGCTCTTTTGAAACGGCTCTCTGCAGCAAACCGTACAGTGTACAGTACTTTTCTGTCCATTGCATTTAATGCTGCATTTAATGCACTCTGCTGATCCGAGGATATCTTCAATCATTTGCCATTACTACCCTTCTCTTCCAGCATTTATTACACCAAGTGCATTTATTACCGTTGGACTAATCTCTTGATCTCTTCCACTCTGCTGATCAAAACGACTCTGCTGATAGATACTCTGCTGATCAAATACTGAACTAATCTGATTTGACTCGGCTGATGATCTACCCATCTGTTCGCTGTTTCAGCAAGAGATCACTAGTCTTCTGAGCTTCGAACTTTGAACTCTTCTGATGTCTTCTTTTACTTGTTCAAAATTCTACCAAGGGAACTAAGCTTTCCATACTTAGCTGATTATGATGTTTTGGAAATCATCAAAACCTTCCCTTAAATTTTGACTTCTTTCATCTTCATCTTCATCCAACACTCAAAGTGTTGTAGAAATGAATAGAAACATTGAAGATGTGAAGGCTGATGTCAACCATCTTCATACTGCTTTAAAGAGAGCTGAAAACAACATAGCTGATCTCACTGCTTCTTTCATCAGAGTCAGTGAAGAAGAAAAAACAGTCAATCTTGGTTTGCTGAAGGAATTTCATCAAGCTGGAACGGTTATACACAACGAACTTGCCACTATGAAACTTAACGTCGATTGTTTTAATTATCAGACTGACACCATCAACACCACTCTCAATCATCTTACTGCCAGTCACGATGTGGTCAATCAGAACTTGAAGGCTTTATGTGCTGCTATGAAGATTCAATCTGCTGCACTCAACCCTCCTATCAGACCTGCCAGTGTCACCATTTCTGATGATGACAAAAAGGGGGAAGAGAAGAAGGAAGAGGAAAAAGTGGAGGAAACTGCTGCCACTGAACCTGAAAAGCCTGAAGCTGCTGAAGAGACTGAAGCTGCTGAAAATGTTGAAGGCAAAGATGAAGCTGCTGAAGAAGCCAAGGATAAAGCTAAGGAAACAGCTGCATCCAAGGATTTTGATGGAGAAAAATCAGAGCCATTTACCAAATTCAAGGATGAAGAGAGGATTAAAAGAAAGATGGACGAAATAGCAAAAGAAGAAGAGATCAAAGCAAAAATGGAAGCTGCTAAGTCCAATCTGCTTTTGGATGAGGAGGCTGATGAAGATGACGAAGAAGAAGATGATGAAGAATCTTCTTACGAATATGAAGAAGTGCTTGAGGGAGATGATGAAGAAGCTAATAGTTAGTATAGACAAATCTTTTGTAATCAGTTATCGTTATTTTCTATCAGACATCTTATCTGATCAGACTTGTACTTGTAATGAATTCAAAATCATAAATAAAAGTTCAAGTTCTGTTTCCAACATACTTTTCTATCTCAGAAAATTTTGAGGATCAAAACTTTAGTATAGGTAAACAGGTACCAAGCTGAAGTTTTGTCATCATCAAAATTGGGGAAATTGTTGGATGAGGATGAAGATGAAAAGCACTGAAGACAATTAGTAAAGGGAGGTTTTGATGATTTCCAAAACTTCAAATCTGTTAAGTAAAATTTAACTTAGCTGATATCCCTTAGAAGAATTTTAACCAAGTAAGAAGACATCAGACGGGTCAAACATTCAAGGTCCAGAAGACTACTGATCTGCTGAAGGAAAGAAATCAGACTGATGAAGATCAGCCGACTCAAATCAGATTTGTTCAAGTTTGGGATCAGCTCTGTACATCATCAGACTTGCACTTTCGATCAGCCAAGTGGAAAGGATGAAGAAGTCTGCCCAACGGTAATAAATACCCCTGGAAGTAATAAATGCTGAAGTACAAGGTTATTAAAGAGAAATGATTGAAGAAAGACCTCGTATCAGCTAGTGCATTTAATGCTGCCTGACAGAAAGTACAGTTCGCAGTACTGTCACTGTGCAGAGAGCCGTTCGCGGAAATTAAGGACCAGAAATCAAGAAATTTAAATTGTGTCTCTTTTCAACGGACAAATAGCTGAAGAGACGAAGAGAAAAATAGCTACATATACAACTTCGGAGAGATCGAATTCGAAGAAAATATTTTCTAAGTCTCAAAAGCTCAAGAACAACTCACTCGTCTGCTGAAAGTCATTTGTGGACAGAAGCCGTTGAAGTTCAAGAAAACATTTTCTGAGTGAATCTGTGAGAGAAAATAGTTGTGAGGAGTTCTTATCCGTCTTTGTGAGTGATAAGTCTTTGTAGAATGGGTCTTCTTTGTGATTTCCTATTGCGAGCTTACAACCAGATTCATTTGTTGTTTTGGCGTAAGTGGAGTATATTGTAAACCGTGTGTTTATAGTATAACCCAAGATCTAAGTGACTTGGAAGAGTGGACTAAAGGATTTTAATCCATATAACCACTATAAAAATTCTGGTGTTTATTTTTGCATAAGTCTTTCTGCATATTTTCAGTTTTGCATAAAACACTCTATAAACTGTTTGAAAATTAAATTAAAGGAGTTTACAAAACTGGGGAAACAATTTTCAGACTGCTAAGTTTACTTGTGAAAAATACTTTGAAAATCCGCTGCAAGTACTCTAGTATTAAAACTGATTTTAACAAAAATCAGCTTAGTGATTATCAGATTAGTGGTCAACAAAGCTGTTCAAAGATTTGTTCGCGATCAGCCTTGTACAATTACTGTTCGGTAATAGCTTAGTCTATTTAAGTTTGAACAACAGTTTTGAAGTTTAAAATTTAAAGAAAAGTTTTAGAGGTCTATTCACCCCCCCTCTAGACCTCATCTGACCACTTGAGACCAACATCTGCCAAAGCATATCTCTACCTAGATTAATACAAAAGTAATTGAAGTTCATGATTTGAAAAATACCCAAAAAAAATTGGAATTAGCTAAAAAAATAATACACATGATTCTCACATCTTGTCCCACCACACAATGGGCGCCAATTTTCTTGGTGGAGTAAGAGAAATATTTTCTCTAAACAAATTAAAAAGTCATATTTGACCAGTCATTAATTAAATTAATAGTCATGGGAATCGTGTATGATATTTAATATGTACACAATTTCCACATACGCCAATATTTAATTAAGGTCTCATTTTAAAATACAATAATATGATAAAAATACTCAAAACTAAGATGTATAAATAGGCACCTAAGTAAGTGACAATATTATCTCATTTAAACTATCTATATCTATCTAGCTACGAACGTACACATACACAAACACAAACATAAACACAAAATTAAATGGGTAGTGCCATTAATATTAAAATTTCTGGGATAAAATCGACGATGATGATCGCGGGTGTCACAACAATATTACTATTTTCCACAAATAGTAGATTGTTACTTTGTCTCCGAATTTTAGCTAAATTCATGATTTTCGTTCGATTGATATGAAAAATAGATTTTGACCTATTATATGGTATGAAAATTGAATTTTTGCCGAGGGAAAGTGTATTTCACCCTATTAAATTTCTAGGGATATATGTATATATATATTATATTATATGCCTTTCTAAGTACTGTTTGTGATTGATCTTCGTAATTTCTTCAATATAAATTTGTTTGTCTTGTTTTATATACTTTTATTTTTACCTAGTTAATTTATTCACAGTCACATGCATCATAAGATGTGTTCAATTCAGAAATAATAGATAATGAATTGCAATGACAACAATCTATTTTTCATACAATATAATAAGCCAAATTTCACTTTTCATATCTTCCTTCTCAAATTTATATAAAAATTGGACGGACTTTGCAAACTTGATACTGGCGTAGTTTTTTTGACGAAATTGCCATGTGGCCGCTAGAGTTTAAATATAATATTTTTTAATTATACTAGAAAAGTGTACGTACGTTGTATGTGTCAAATTTTAATTTCATGGATATTTTTCATGAATTAGAGTAAAATTAGCCATTTTTATGTCATAGAATATCATATTTTTATGACTGATCAATTTATTTACCGACTTTTCCACTCAAATAATTATATATCTTTAGTTACTTTTAAGTATATCTCAAATTATTTCACTTACCTTATTATTTGAAAGATATTTCTTTATCGATCTAAGTCATTTCACTTATTATATTAATTAGTTTAATTCAATTTTCATTGATTTTTACTGGTTTTATATTTTTTACTGATTTACTCGTTTCTGATCAATTATAACCTATTGTGATGCAGGAGCATTCCCATGCATTCAACCATCCAAATAATCCAATCATTAATGCATGAAGTTGAAGAGTTGAAAAAGTCAAAACAGAAACTTTAGTCAATTTCAAATGCATGAAGTTGAAGAGTTGAAAAAGTCAAAACAGAAACTTTAGTCGATTTCAAATGCATGTTCCTCTCAATCTAGAAATACTTATGAAACGAGTCTTATATGTATGGAAACCTATGGAACTCTAGTTTCCAATGATACAAACGGTTTGTAATTTGGAGTTTTATTAAGGAAGTTATGACAATTATTTGCAAGGGTGGCAGAACAATTTTAAAAGAAGTTCAACTACGGGTTCAATGAACTTTAGGTGGATTTTCTGAATATATCCACAAATCCTTAGTATTCCTAAAGTAATAATAGTCTAATAATGTTTAGCAAGTTTCTAAGAAATCTTTTAATCTATCTAAGTCTTATTTATTGCCTAAGTTGGAGGGTTGTTCCAACTCTATAATAATGTCTTATATTGTTCTTGTAAAACAAGTTATATTGAGTGAAATAATATTAAAGTCTTAAGACTTTGTCTTACGTATTTAGCCCTGTATCTCTAAGGTGGATTCCTTTGAGTGGTGAGCTATTTTAAGGCCCTGTATCTCTTAGGTGGATTCCTGTGAGTGGTCATGAGTCTCTATTCCCTTATTGCCCTGTATCTCTAGGTGGATTCCTACGAGTGGTGAGCCTATAACCAATTTCTCACTTGTATTACCTTTCCTTATCAACCATTCCCGGCATCAGATTTGGTATCTGAGCCCAGGTTATTCATGGCTGGTTGTGGTAACCGACGCAAACCAAAAGCCAATACTACCCCAGTTCGTGATAGAGACCTTCGAGAGATGTTGAGATGGACGATTTGAGAAGACAAGTCGAGCAACTCCAGCAACGTTTGATGCGTTTTGAAACCCAAGATCCTGATGTTAGTCATGATTCTGAGGGTGATGTTTCTTAAGAAGGAGAAGAGATAAATCCTTTCGCGGATACTCACACCCGCATATCCAGTGACTCAAGTAAACCTCGACAAAGAACTCCAAGGCAGAATTTCCCTTGGGAATATGATGTGAAGGTCGATATTCCAGAATTCACCGGAAAAATAAATGCGGAAGAATTTTCAGATTGGTTGCACACAGTAGAAAGAATTTTTTATTACAAAGATGTGCCCGATGATCGCAAAGTAAAACTTGTAGCCATCAAACTCACAAAGCATGCATCCATATGGTGGGAACACTTAAAAAATCGACGAGCACGTGAAGGAAAGAGCCGTATTGTCACTTGGGATAAAATGAAGAAGAAACTTAAGAAGAAATTCTTACCCGACAACTACCGTCAAGATATCTTCTTGAAGTTACACAATTTTCAGCAAAAGAATTTTTCTGTGGAGGAATATTCAGCAGAGTTTGATCACCTCTTATTGTGTTGTGACATAGTGGAGCCGGAAGAACAAACTATTGCTCGCTTCCTAGGTGGTCTTCGTGCTGAAATTCGTAATGTGATTCAATTGCAGCCATATTGGACTTACAATGATGTTTTCAAGATAGCAATCAAAGTAGAAAAACAATTGAAGGAAGCGCATGGAAGTGGTTTTAGATTGTGGGCGAAAGAAAGTTCTACTAGCAAAGAAGACAATGAAATTTCCAACCCTTTGCCGAAAAAAACGGACTTGAATAAACATGATCCAAAATTAGAAATTATTAACAACTCCAGTCACACTAAATCTAATTCTTCAAATTCTTGTAAGTGTTTCAAGTGCCAAGGATTTGGTCATATTGTTTCTGAATGTCCAAATAGAAAAATAGTCTCCCTTGTTGAAGAAAATTTTGATGAAGAACTAGAAGAGGAAACAAACAAAGAAGAAGATGAGAACGAGATCACATATGGAGACCAAGGAGAGTCACTTATTATTCGTAGATGTCTTACCTCAGCCAAAATAGGTGAGGACACTTTTCTTGAAGAAAATATCTTTCATACTACCTCTCATAGAAAGTTGTGTGATGTGATTTTTGAGGGACGCCCTACATATGACGAATCCGAAGATGATGAGTGTATTGTTGATGATCGAGGTGAATTATTGCCTCGTCCTAGCTTAGATTCAAATTACATGGATGAGATTAGCAACAAACCATTTGAATTCAACTACGATTCTCACATCGAGGTATGCAAAGTTATTACGTACGATGGAAGTTTTGAATAATCCATTGAAGTTACAGCGGAGAGTGCTTTTAAAGTTTCCAAAACTTTAAATGCTAAACCACATGTGGAAAAATGTGAGTATACTAATATATTTCATTCAAGTATTTTTAAGATTAATAAATATTTTTATAATGTCTCATGGCAAGTTCAAGATCTTATTAGTGAAATTCAAAAGGAGATGGCAAAAGGATTTTTGTTTGACGACCCCTTATTTATAAAAAGTCAACACGAGATTGATTTCATTATTGGTGAGTCATACATTCATGACACTGGTTTTTTTTGGGAGGTAACTATGCTCATTGGATGGAATATTTCAAGTCCTCGAAATTAGTTTCATGCTCAAGTCAAGACTTTCACATTCAATTGGTGAACTTAATTTTTGTGATGTTTAAAAAATTGATCAAGCTTCGAGGTAGTGTAATAGCCCGAAACCGGCACATGCCTGCTATGAAATAAATATTAATACAATAATCTTAATTTTTTTTTTGATAATTACAATAATCTTAATAAATTTCTTATAATTGTAGTTCAGAGCTATAACTATTTATTACAACACATTGATTTTTCCCAACTAACTTATTACTTTAAAACTTTTCATTACAAACCAAACTTTCACCTGACAATATCTAGAAACTCTATGGTAGACGCCCAACCGAAATCCCTTAGTTTCATGTGGTCCATCTTGCCCTTTGGTGAGATTCTGAAAGAGTAATAATTTGAAAGCGTAAGTTGTAAAAACAACTTAGTGAGGCCAGTGCAGGGGTGCAGTTGAGTTTTATGCATGAAACAATTTAGAAATCCATGTACTACCTATTAACTTACAAAATAATTGATATTTCACTAGTATATCAAATATGTTAATATCATAGATGATATCACAATCAATTACCCGTCAATACGGGCTAAACAACTTCGCCACCTCCAAAGGATACAGAAAGATCAGGATGTGATCAATTGTTAGCACGCCGGTTAGATGAGGGATAAGGCGGTAACCTTTCCCTATATAGAACGGGCATTGACATGTCTTAGCCGAATGATGTGAGTCACTCCCCAAGGGGCTCTAATCCTTGGTTTTGTGAGTCCGGTCAATGGCAGAGGTCTGGTAGTTCTGTAGCCCCAGCTCCCCAGAATTATCCAGAGAATACCATCAAGCGAGAGCAGATGAGCGCGCAAATAATCATACATATGCAAGTGGTACATAGGTGAGATAAAATACTACACCCCATTATTCAACAATTATCATATAATGCGAGAAACGCAGACGATAATAGAGTTATCAGTTCTACTATGAAGAAGTACTACATGCTGCAAGCATTGCAGACAGTTATAAACAGAGATATAACAATTATAGTCATTTCAAATGAAAAATACATATATATGATATGATTTTCTTGAAAAGCTCTTTTAGTTTTAAAACGTTTTATTAAGGCGCTCACCTTTCTCAGGATAGTGATGTCACTCAACGGTAGACAGTGGCCTCGTTCAAGTCCCACTATTTGATTTAAACCTTCTAGCATGGCTTGATAAAGAACGTATCTCGATCCAAATCATTTTTAGTCTGAAATCTATAATGGGATAGTGACATCGATTAGTCCCGAATTACTTACAATGAATGTTTCAATAATATTAACATGTTCGATTATTCTTAATATTCAAGCTGATATCTAATTTATCTTTCGTCGAGCTAATTTAGTTAACCACTTTTAAGAATATAACTTATCCAAAATCGACTTATTTAAGATGATTTAAAGACCATACTGTAATTTTTGAAATACATATGTATAGATACTCAGATTATATAATAAAAACTTTTAACTATATTTTTTAAGACCTCTAATTATGTATTCTTGTATAATATTTTAACTTTCCTGATCACAATCATAATTTAATTACATTAATTTGGGAAACTAATTATAGTTCTACTAATTTTGAGTTTCTTTCATTTGGGTTACTAGGTTCAATTTGCTTTCTAGTTCACAAAGATTTAATTATGGTCCAACTATAACTAATTAACATTATTAAATTAAATAATTATGGTTAATTGGTTATTTTCGCTAATTTTATGAAAACTAGTTTGATAGAACTCTAAGTTCATTAATTAACTATATATTATTATAAGTGAGCATTCTCTTAAATTTCTAAATCGGTCCGGGTCCTAGTATATGTCTAGTAAAATTCAGTTAAACTCAATAGTCTCATCCCAAAATTAATTTAACTGGCCCAAGGATAAAAGCCCAAAACATAAGCCCAATCAAAATTACCTTCAATTGGAATATTCAATACCAATTGGCCCAGTTCCAAACTAACCCAACCCAAATAATCAGCCCAATCATCAACCAAGCCCTAATTTCATCATTTTCTTCCACAAAGCCTAGCTACCGCCGCCCCTTCTGTCGCCATCGCCGCACCGAAAAGCCCCCGTAAATCCACCGCGAGCCCACCAACCCAGTCCTAGTATTCCCTATTGCAACTGGACCCATAACCGAACCCAAAAATCCCCAAAACACAACCCTCAAGTCACACAACTCCGCCACTGATGACCGCACATTCTCCCACCACTCCACCTCCTAAACATCCCTAAAACATCCATTGAAACTCTCACCTTTTTCTTCTACTTTACCATCGCCTCACCTCTTTCCCTCTTGTGCTAGTTCTCTTTTCTCTCTTTCTCTCTCTCGTACAAAATGCACATAGTGTGGGTGTACTCATGTTAGAGTGGATGTAAGAATGTGTATAGGTGTATTGTTGTTGTATCGGTATTTGAAGTGGGAAAAAGACATCTGCCAAGTTAAAACTGTTGGGATTCAGTAAGATAAACAGCCCTAGGCACAGCGGAATTTAATAATTTTTAGGACCTCTTACGGAATCTTGCCAGGATACTACTCTAGTTGTATATATATGAATATAAATAAAACGATAGTATAAGTTTACACGTTATACCTATCTCCTTGCAAATCCTTTAGCTAGCAAACGAACTCTGATTTCTCCCACAGTGAAAATCGATCCAAGCTCTGCAGTAGCGCCCCACGTGTTGCGCCTCTACGGGTTGATACACCACAATTACACGAAAATAATAAATCTTGATCAGCTAGAACACAAGATATATTATGATCTAGGATATAGGAACGATTTTGGAACAAAGTCGAAAACGAAAAATTCTTCCACAGGAAGAAGTGGGTTCGGTCGACTAGTGGGGAGAGGGAGAGAGAATTTTGCTCTTGCTCAATTTTTGCTTATGGAGTTATATGAAAAACAACTACAAGAAGGCTACTTATAGTTATCTCTCTAACCTAGTCCTATTAGGACTAGGGCTCTTCTCTCCTACATGGGCCATGGCCCTCTTTAATTAGAAGACCAAGTCTTCTAATTAATTCATGGCCCAGTTAATTAATTTGACCAGGATTTATTTAATCTCCCAATTAAATAGCCCAATTAATTAACTTAATCTCCCATTTAATTAAATCAGACTCTAAGCCCATTTAATTAAAATCCCTTTTAATTAATTAAATCCAACTTAATTAATTAATCCACAAATTAAATTCCAATTTAATTTATGATCCTGATCCAATTCCAATTGGATCTCAATTTGTTCCAATTGGGTCGACCCAGTCGACCCACCCATAATAATCGACCCAGTCGACCCAGTCGACTCGGTTGTTCTTATTTCCTCGCTTTCGCTTCATGTGTATTGTGTATGCCCCCGTAGGTTCACCACATAATTGGCCGTGGGTTATAATTAAATATTATTTAATTATTCGAGTAAGATTTACTCTAAATCAATCGAACACTCTGTCGATTGACCATTCCAAAATTAGCACCCCTGCTAATTTGGGAATTCTCCCACACTCCACGGTCGATGTCCAGCCACAAGCCCATGGAGCCCAATCACTGGTGAATTAATTTCAGTGAACCTTTTATCATTTACAATTTCCATATACGACATAATCTCTCCATCGATCAATCTCCCAGTCGAGACTTAAGGGTATGGTCTTTCATCGGATTCCCTTTTCTTTTGTCTTGACCTTATGCATTCTGGTCTCGAAATAATTCTCTTTGACTTAACCTTTATGAGCTACTTACATAAAGCCGTCAGATACCTCGGCCGAGGATTTTACCAGAATTAATTTCTCACAGAAATCCATAGGAGAATTTCCCAACCTATCAAGTCGGGTCAATGGATCCTTTGTTGATGATATGAATCTGCATACGAGTTCCTCTATACCCAATATGAGTCCACAGAGACCTTCTGGTAATCCCCAGTCAGTCGGAACTCACATCAAAGTATAGACGTTCTCGCACCAGATAAACCCTATCATCTCAAGTAGTTAGGGATCGTTCCTCGTATACTATTGTAAATTGGAATAACTTCAACCCCGATATGCGACTACCGCTTCCATGGTGAGTTATTTCCTAATTGGGGTATTCAGTGCGCTTGCCATCCCAGCAAGCCACCCACTTATGTGTATCGACTATCCCAGTCACGCTCGTGGACCCCAGCGTTCTCCAGTTCATCGGAGTATACACAATAGTGAGAGTCTAACCGAATCCAACGATGTCCTATCTTGATTGGATTCTACGACTCTTGAATATGTTCTAGATCACGGCCTTGGAGATCAGTCCACGGGTTGTCCCATAGCCCTGTGATCTAAGGACTTCTATCCTTATGCGTAGATTATTATTACATAAGATAAAGATGACCATATAATAAAATGCATTTATTAATCCAATTGAATGGTCCTTTCAATTAAATGCAGCCAAAATAGTTGGCTTGCAGGACACTATTCTATCAATCTCCCACTTGTACTAAAGCCAACTTTTCATACTTCTGATTCCCATCTTAGACAGATGTTTTCGGATGCCTTTGAGGCAATGGCTTAGACAGCAGGTCCGTCGTATTATCCCTTGAGGTGACACGTTCCATCTTTATGTCTCCTCTACCAATGATATAACATATCAAATGGTATCGTCTTAGTTCGTGCTTGGATTCTGATGAGATCTCGACTCCTTCGCTTGCGAGATAGCTCCATTATTATCACAGAAGATAGTAATGGCTCGACAATGCTAGGTATCACATCCAATTCCTGGATGAAGTTTTTCATCCAAACACCTTCATTTGCCGCTTCACTCGCGGCAATGTATTCTGTCTCGGTGGTTGAATCTGCGGTAGTGTTTTGCTTGGAGTTCTTCCAGCTTACCGCACCACTATTGAGGCAGAACACGTATCCAGATGTCGACTTGAAGTTGTCTACATTACATTGGAAGCTAGAATCAGTATAGCCTTCCAATTTCAATTCTCTTCCACCGTATACCAAGAACAATTCCTCAGTCCTTCTCAGGTACTTCAGAATTGTCTTTTCGGCTATCCAGTGCTGCTCACTTGGATCAGACTGGTAGCGACTTGTAACGCTTAGAGCGTATGCTACGTCTGGTCTAGTACATAACATACCATACATTATGCTTCCTATCGCGGATGCATATGGTACTCGAGACATATTGCTTCTCTCTTCAGGCGTCTTTGGGGCCATAGACTTAGAGAGTGCAATCCCATGTCTTATTGGAAGCAATCCTCTCTTGGATTCTTCCATATTAAATCTTTTCAAGATTTTATCTATGTACTGGGATTGGGAGAGGCCCAGCAGTCCTTTTGATCTATTTCAGTAGATCTTTGTACCTAGTACAAAGGATGCTTCTCCCAAATCCTTCATTGAGAATTGTGTAGATAACCATGCTTTAGTTTCGGACAACACTTTCACATTCCAATGAGAAGAATGTCATCAACGTAAAGCACCAAAAATTCAACTGTACTCCCACTGATTTTCTTGTACACGCAAGGTTCGAACACGTTTTTGATGAATCCATAAGTTTGGATTGTTTCATCGAAACGGATGTTCCAACTTCGGGAAACTTGCTTCAGTCCATAAATGGACATCTGGAGTTTGCACACCTCGTGCTTATCTCCTTTGGATGCATATCCTTTTGGTTGCTCCATGTAGATCTCCTTTTCAATGTCCCCATTGAGAAAGGCAGTCTTCACATCCATCTGCCATATCTCGTAGTTATACCACGCAGTTATGGCCAGCAAGATTCGAATGGATTTAGGCATTGCGACGGGCGAGAAGGTCTCCTCAAAGTCGATGCTTGGCCTTTGAGTGTATCCTTTTGCCACTAGTCGCGCCTTGTAGGTTATTACCTCTCCGTTCACTCCAAGCTTTCGCTTATAGATCCACTTGCAACCCACGGGAGCTACTCCCACTGGTGGATCTACCAAGGCCCAGACCTTGTTCGAGTGCATGGAGTCCAATTCGAATTCCATGGTTTCACGCCACTTTCCCGAGTCTATGCCTAGCATAGCCTCTTCGTAAGTCCTTGGGTCGGTTAGAGACTGTCTAGTCTCATGCAGCAGACTGTAGTACCTCTCGGGTTCTCTACGTTGTCTTTCTGACTTACGAAGCACCGGTGTACTTTCTGGTGCACTTTCATGCTCATGTTCTCCCACTGCCTGTGGTGATGGGTCGGCTTGTTTGACCTCTTCGGCCTTTTCAGCTTCAGTGACCTCATCTAGTTCTACGTTGTGTTCCTTCTTGCCTAGCAAGAAATCCTTCTCCAAGAAGTATGCGTTCCTTGAGACAAACCTAGTTTATCTTGTAGGATCGTAGAACTTGTATCCTATAGAGTTTTCTGGATACCCCACGAATTGCATAAGATGGACTTTACATCCAACTTATCTCCTACCAGCTTATTCACATAAGCGGGAGACCCCATATGCGCATGAATGCATATGAAGGTACAATACCAAAACTCATATCACGTGATATGTTTTGGATCTGGCTTCAGAGATACTTAGCTCAGTATCTTCGATTTTCTCGATCAAGTTTCATTTGTTTGAATAAGGAATTTCATGTAAGATTTCTGAATGGACATTTACATGTCCAGAATGCTCAACAACTGACAATGTTTTGAGCGAGTCTTACATTTCGAGAATCTAATTCTCTATTAAATAATCAATGGCGTACTGCCAATGCATGTTCGATTTTGAATCGATCCAAATCTCTCACATGCTTTCATTGATTAGGCTCTCTTCTTTATTCCAAAAGTAATTTGGAATTGTACATCACAACGTACTTTTACCCATGAGGGTACTAGAGACGCCTTATCTCCCACTAATGCTTTAGTGTTTCTACACACTTTTAAATGGATTAAATCCATTGCAATTGTTTATGCCTCTTGGTTGCCTAGCAACCAACTACTAAATCTAATTTCCATTAAACAAGATTCGAAAGTCGGTTACTGTGTACAGTATCCCAGTCAAGCTCGACCCAGTCGAGCTCAGTTTTTGAATCTTTTAATTCGGAAATATGTTTTAGTATTCGTGTATCACCTTTCGGTTTTTACAACAACTCAAGTGTGTGAAATCTTGATTATTTATATTTTATTGACTATGCATAATATATTTAGTCGATATATGAGTATACATACTCATTTGCTTATGTACACCTTTTGCGTATAAATCTTATAGCGCAATCAGTTCCAACCATTATGGAACTATCACATCCCTTAAGACAAGGGATGGTATAAGCAAATTCTAATGATCTAAATAATTCATGGCTTTAGATGCATTGAATGCATCAATGAGTGCTTCATCGGGTATCCAACACCCTTATGCATTACTTTAACCATAAGGTTAAGTTCAATAAAATTTAATCATCCCTTATGGGATGAATAGGTTCAATTCCCTCTTTCCCTTGATCTTAATCCATGGAAGAACCATTTTGATTGACTTTTCAACTTATCATCCTTACAGAAAAACCTCCAAGGTTATTTCCCTTCAGAGAGGATACATTCCTCTTCTTCCATCTCTCGAGCCTTTTGAGGCCTTTTCACAAGATGTTACTTCCCATTCATGGGAGACTTCATGTTTGCCTTCAAGAAAATTTGGGCTTGAGAACCATCCTCAACCCTCTGGTGAAACTTATCACCTTTCTTATTTGAAGAGTAACTTCGAAAAAGGCAGCTTGGTGAAACCTATCACCATTCCAGTCGAAGTGTAACTTCGAAAGGAAAAACAATGAAATCTTTGTAAGGAGATCAGTCCTTGCTTGGACTCGAGAATAATTTCTCAAGTTTTGAAGTCATTCAAAATTCATTTGGGTTCAGTCAATTTATTTGATTCAAGTATGATGGTAAATATTCATGGATACATAATTTATGATTAAACTATCATAAACATGACGATAAATACGCGGCAGATTAATATCAATGCATAATTTACAAACATGGTTTTCATTTGTAAATTACTCCCACTATTTTTGTCGAATACTTATGCCCCCACATAAGGTTCGGGAAATAAAAATTTCCTAATGGGCTCAAGGCCCAAATGCAATCGCTCAGTACCCACGACTCGTTGGCCATACCAATTGATCCATTTGGTGGGCGATCACGCCGCCGGTTAACCATCCCAGCTAACCCTTGAGTTCATTTAGCCTCGGTTTTCGTTATGGACCCACGACTCGTGAGACATCCATACTTACTCGCGTTAAATCATGTCCAATACTCGTGAAGAGAAATAGTTCAATCCTAGACGCCCCACGACTCGTGAGACAGCGCCTAGAACCTTGCTATCCTCTCCTTTGGCACTAATCTCGTGCATCGAGGCAATAGACATATCATCTTCCTATAGCTCGACCCACGACTCGTGAGACATCGAGATATATTCTTACAATATGCCTAAGACCTAGTAATTGGATAGGCTCGGACCATAGACACCATTCATATGCGCCCGTTATTCGATTTAATATTCTAATTGAGTTTTTAAGCTCAATTGGAGGTTTTAAGTTTTCTTTGTGCGAGGTCTCATCAAATTATGCTTTATCTTGTTTACGTTTTTCTATCCTAAGCATGCATCTCATACATCAAAGAATAATTACGAAAAAGTAAACATTCATCACCTAGCATTGCACACACGATTGATCGATTGCCCATCCTATGCGATCCATCACGAGCCACATGATGGACCAATTGGTCAGTCTAGGGTGGAAATTAAATGTCCTAACTATTACAATTTACAAACCCATACATCATGGGCCTTCTTGTAATATCCACCTTGATTGGCCCTCCATGTAATGAATTGGGCCTCCATGTCCTCCAAGGTAATGGGCCTCCATGTGGATCTCCAAGTCTTCATGAGGTCTTCTCGGCTCCAAGCCTAATCTAAGCCTAGCTTATAAAAATAAAGGCCCTATTCTATTACATTTGTTTGCGCAAGCAAGGGCACCAATCAGGCCCATTTAATTACAACCCATAAAATAAATAAACCAAAACTACACAGGGCTTAAGGGCAAAATCGACCAATCCACATATTCACTCAAGAACATGCATAAATTCACATAAGGGTAAAAATGTAAATTTACCGGCTTCATTAATTTTAATTCGCAAAAATTCATCCAAGTTAATTAATTTTGAATTAACAATTAATCTCTAAGATTAATTTAGCTCTTACTTGAGCTCTAAGTAATCTACAATTCTTATCTTGATTAAATTGGTTAATTAAGGTAATCTAAATCTCTAAGATTCTTACCTTATCCAAAACTCTAAGTTTCCCAAAATTCCCAAATCTCCAAGATTTTCAAGATAATCCTATTTTGATTAGATTAGTCAACTAAGGTAGTGTCCAAATCCTTCAAGATTTATACCTTATCCAAAACTCCAAGTTTCCTAATTTAATAAGATCTCTAAGATCTTTAATCTTGGTAACTTACTAGAAGAGTTTAATTATAATTAAATCTCTTATCACAATTGAAACTCTAAGTTTCCTTGATTAATAAGATCTCTAAGATCTTTAATCTTGGTAATTAACTAGAAGACATTAATTGCAATTAAATGTCTTATCACAAATGAAACTCTAAGTTTCCTTGTTAATTAGATCTCTAAGATCAATCCAAGATTCACCAAGATTCCATAACAAACAAATCTCCAAGATTTTCAAATTTATCAAAATAGGCAGAATCAGACTCCAACCCAAAAACGACTAGTCGAGACCAATCAGGAGCTGCCATGTAGACAAACCCACGCGCGACCACCAGGTGCGCGTGAGCTGCCCGCGGCAGCAGCCGTGGCGCGTGGGCTGCGCGCGACATCAGGCTGCCGCGCACAGCTGCGCGTAGACAGCAGCCCGTGGGCTGCTGCTGTGCGCAGCGTGCGTGGACAGCATGTTGTTCGCACGCTGCCGCAGGCCGTGGCTCGCGGTGGCCGCCCAGCCGCGGTGCGCGGCAGCGCACCGCCGCGTGCCACCGCGGGTTGGATCCAAAATATTTTTTTTTTTTTTGTTTCTTCGATTACTTACAGATTTAATTTGATAACCCAGTTAATTAAATCCCAATCCAAAATAACATCAACATGATAAAATTTTCGAATCTAAAATTTTACATTAACTCCAAGTTAACAGATCTACGTCCTAAAACATATACAGTTAAAGAACTAGCCACATAAATCAAACATATGATTTAATAAACACAGAATTTGCAAATTCATATATATACAAAGCCTAGAGTTGGCTCTGATACCACTGTTGGGATTCAGTAAGATAAACAGCCCTAGGCACAGCGGAATTTAATAATTTTTAGGACCTCTTACGGAATCTTGCCAGGATACTACTCTAGTTGTATATATATGAATATAAATAAAACGATAGTATAAGTTTACACGTTATACCTATCTCCTTGCAAATCCTTTAGCTAGCAAACGAACTCTGATTTCTCCCACAGTGAAAATCGATCCAAGCTCTGCAGTAGCGCCCCACGTGTTGCGCCTCTACGGGTTGATACACCACAATTACACGAAAATAATAAATCTTGATCAGCTAGAACACAAGATATATTATGATCTAGGATATAGGAACGATTTTGGAACAAAGTCGAAAACGAAAAATTCTTCCACAGGAAGAAGTGGGTTCGGTCGACTAGTGGGGAGAGGGAGAGAGAATTTTGCTCTTGCTCAATTTTTGCTTATGGAGTTATATGAAAAACAACTACAAGAAGGCTACTTATAGTTATCTCTCTAACCTAGTCCTATTAGGACTAGGGCTCTTCTCTCCTACATGGGCCATGGCCCTCTTTAATTAGAAGACCAAGTCTTCTAATTAATTCATGGCCCAGTTAATTAATTTGACCAGGATTTATTTAATCTCCCAATTAAATAGCCCAATTAATTAACTTAATCTCCCATTTAATTAAATCAGACTCTAAGCCCATTTAATTAAAATCCCTTTTAATTAATTAAATCCAACTTAATTAATTAATCCACAAATTAAATTCCAATTTAATTTATGATCCTGATCCAATTCCAATTGGATCTCAATTTGTTCCAATTGGGTCGACCCAGTCGACCCACCCATAATAATCGACCCAGTCGACCCAGTCGACTCGGTTGTTCTTATTTCCTCGCTTTCGCTTCATGTGTATTGTGTATGCCCCCGTAGGTTCACCACATAATTGGCCGTGGGTTATAATTAAATATTATTTAATTATTCGAGTAAGATTTACTCTAAATCAATCGAACACTCTGTCGATTGACCATTCCAAAATTAGCACCCCTGCTAATTTGGGAATTCTCCCACACTCCACGGTCGATGTCCAGCCACAAGCCCATGGAGCCCAATCACTGGTGAATTAATTTCAGTGAACCTTTTATCATTTACAATTTCCATATACGACATAATCTCTCCATCGATCAATCTCCCAGTCGAGACTTAAGGGTATGGTCTTTCATCGGATTCCCTTTTCTTTTGTCTTGACCTTATGCATTCTGGTCTCGAAATAATTCTCTTTGACTTAACCTTTATGAGCTACTTACATAAAGCCGTCAGATACCTCGGCCGAGGATTTTACCAGAATTAATTTCTCACAGAAATCCATAGGAGAATTTCCCAACCTATCAAGTCGGGTCAATGGATCCTTTGTTGATGATATGAATCTGCATACGAGTTCCTCTATACCCAATATGAGTCCACAGAGACCTTCTGGTAATCCCCAGTCAGTCGGAACTCACATCAAAGTATAGACGTTCTCGCACCAGATAAACCCTATCATCTCAAGTAGTTAGGGATCGTTCCTCGTATACTATTGTAAATTGGAATAACTTCAACCCCGATATGCGACTACCGCTTCCATGGTGAGTTATTTCCTAATTGGGGTATTCAGTGCGCTTGCCATCCCAGCAAGCCACCCACTTATGTGTATCGACTATCCCAGTCACGCTCGTGGACCCCAGCGTTCTCCAGTTCATCGGAGTATACACAATAGTGAGAGTCTAACCGAATCCAACGATGTCCTATCTTGATTGGATTCTACGACTCTTGAATATGTTCTAGATCACGGCCTTGGAGATCAGTCCACGGGTTGTCCCATAGCCCTGTGATCTAAGGACTTCTATCCTTATGCGTAGATTATTATTACATAAGATAAAGATGACCATATAATAAAATGCATTTATTAATCCAATTGAATGGTCCTTTCAATTAAATGCAGCCAAAATAGTTGGCTTGCAGGACACTATTCTATCAAAAACAAGAGTCATCAACTCCTCTAATTTGCTGCCATGTGTTTTTACGAGTAGGATAAGTTCAAAGGTATAGTGTTAGTGTAAGGCTGCGTTCACTTTGCAGTATTATTTATCAGTCCATATGTGTATTTGGGCCAATTATCTATCAGTCCAATTAAAATAATCACCCGTTCGGCATATTGTAATGGCCCAATTGATAATCATAGTCCGTGAGCAGTTGGGCTGTTCACTTGACCCAATTAATATTTTCGGTCAATTTTGCCCCTGATACACGATTACATCCGGACCGTTGATTTGGTTTAATCTGGGCCATTCATTTGGTCGTATATCAACTAAACATCCAACCCTAATCCATTTCATTTCCTTGTCTCACCATTTCTCTCTCACCCCGACGGCGCATCCATTCTTCTCCTTTGCAATCTAGGCCATGCATTCTTCTCCTTTTCGTTTATGTTCTTGTGCGTAGTGTATACGGGCAGGGTTCACTTGTTCTCCATCGTTGGGCATCTGTTTGCGGCGTAATTTCAAACCTAGGGTTACGAAGGGTTGTTCGCGAACCATTTGGCCGATCGATAAGGTAATTAGATATTGCTTTATGTGTTTCTTTTCTTAATTTTGATGGTAGTTAATTGAGTAATTTACAATTGCGAATGCTTTTGATAATGTTTAGGATTTAAATTAGGGTTAGGGTTTTTGCGATTCTTTGAAATTAGGGTTTTTATGATAAATTAATAATTTTTTTTATTTTTGGCAGCAATGGAGTCCATTCCTAACTCGAGGACTCGTTTAGGTTCTGCGCACTGCTCGTGTGGAGTGCGCGTGAGGATTTACACCTCCTGGACGAAAGAGAACCCTGACCGAAGATTTGCTCGCTGCCAATCTTTATCTGTTTAATTTTTGTTGTTATTTTTCGTATAATTATGGGTGTTTGGTAAATTACTTGTGTATTAATGTATATATTTGTTTCATGTTAGGAGGAACAGTGTGATTACTTCGAGTGGGTCGACCCAATGATGTGTGATAGGTCCCCTGTTCTTATCCCGGGTTTGCTATATCGCGTAAATCGCACTGAGGCTGAAAATACCCGTCTTATACGTGTCTGTGATGAATTGTCTGCTCAAATGCAAATTGTTGTTAATTCTTTAGAAAATATGGAGTCTAAAAACATGGCATTGTGTTGTGTGTGTGTTGATGTGGTTTATATGTTTGTGACTAGTTATGTGAATGCTGATTTGCAATTTTAGACTGTTTTGATGGATCATGGTGACTAATTGACACTTGTTATGTTTTGTGTATTTATGCCATGTATAATATGGATTGTAATAGATGTTATAGCTGTACTTTTTGGTTTTCTGTGTTGATGGTGCATTTGGTCTGGCCTATATAACATTGATCTGCCCATATAATGTCTTTGTTGAATTTTATGCTCCTTCATTAAGAGGTGGTTCTTATAAAGTGCATATATGTGACTTCCATGGCCTTCCTTGCATCTTGTTTGGACACTGATTGGGATATAAAATAATGGGGTATTGCTAGTTTCCAAAATTTGATGCTCTTGTGTGCTGAGGAATCTCATGTGGTAATATGACCAAATGATGTATTACCACACCTTCTAATGGCCTGGTTTGTTGAGTAAATGCTTATGCTAATTTATAATATGTGGTACTAGATTTTCAAAAGGGGTTTCAGATGATGATGTTTTTTTTTTACTTTTGAGTTTGGTGCACTGTTTAGTATGCAATATTGAGTTTTTTGTTAACTCTGTTTGTGTGTGCTTTAGCATTTGAGTGCCCCCATTCACTTATATTTGAAAAAAAAAATCATCATCCCTTTCTTTGACAATGAACCTTCTTATAAAATTCTTCCAGTATCCTAGATGCAACATTTTTGGAAACTGAACGCAGCCTTAATCATTTTGGCCATGTGACGACTTCAACTATTGTTTTCTGATGGTCTTGTATGTTCTAACATGTCAATAGTTTGGATATCGTTGGTCAATTGGAATGAGCTGATAATCTTGTATGTTCTAATGTCTATATAGGTGTTATTTTATGTTGGCACTATCTATTTTTAAAATATATGTCATTTATTCCCCTTTTTTACAAATATCACTTGTTTGAGTTAATTAACCATTGTAGTACATGAGAGAATTGTGTTCTAATGTGAACTTTTGTTTGTCATAATGTCTACTAATTTATGCATGAAAGTTGCAGCTGAACTATTTCCATTCATATACAAGTGTTTAATTTATTTTGGCACTATCCATTTTTAAAATTCATGTCATGTATTCCCTTTTGGTACAAATATATCCTGTTTGTAGAACATGGAACAAAAATAGTACATGTGGCATGCATAATTTGTTTATTTGGCATATTTTATGTAGATTGAGTGCATATGTCATATATGGAGTGTCTCAGAATTAAAATAGTTGGTAATTAGTATACTGCATTTAATGCATTACTTGAAGGAGTGTAAATTTCATTTAAAACATGAGGTGACCTTTTGCAACCTTTCTTTAAATGCATGTACTTGCCCTTTCATATATTCAGAGTTGAAAACACATATTCCCATGTACCAATTTATTAAGGTGGTTGGAATTTACCCTTTATATTTACTATTATACATCTGTTTATCTACACATTTTCATCTCTCCAAAATCTTGAACAAAATTACTTCTACATTTTCAAAGTCATTTGAATTGGTAAGTTCTTCCACTCCTCTCACTTAAACAAATTTCCTTCTACTATTTCTTTATGTAGTTACTTAATCTAACATACTTCTTCCAATTTCAGTTTGCAATATGCCGAGGACACGAAGAATCAGGGCTGATGAAAGTTTGGTGAGTGATGGATGGAGTTTCGAGCAGACTGCTAGGCTTGTCAATGCTCTGTACACCGAGGGCAAAACTGGAGATCTCCAAAACTTGGATTTCCTTACTGGGGTCTGTCAACGTATCTCGTCGGAGATGTCATCCTTGTATGGTAGGAGGTTCGGATTGAGTGGTATTAAAAGGAAACTGGATTATTTAAGGAGGAGGCATGAAATGTTCAACCAATTTCTGGAAACCCCTGGTACTGTATACGACGCCTGGACTGGCCAGTGTCGTGTGAAGCCTGAATACTGGAGAGCTGTACCTTCTTGTGTAAGTAACACTTATTTATGTTTGTGTATTATTTTTCATATCTTAAATCTGATCCCTGATCCATTTATGTATTTATTTTGTAGGATGAGTCTGAATGGTTCAGACATTTTAGGATGAACGGTGAGCAACTTCATCTCAAGTTGACCTTCATCTTTGAGACAAAAGGTATTGCTTCATTTCCTGTAGACCTAACTGGATCTCCCGGGTGGCCCATTCATGTCCGGGACTCCGATGATGATGAACTTGCAGTGGTGCCCATAAATTCCAGTGGTGCTTTGATCCCAATTCCTTTTGATTTAGGGGAGGAAAGTGATGAAGTTGGACCCTCTGGTGGTGAGAATACAACAAATGATGAAGGTGTGATTATTGGAGAGGAGTGCTGGGAAGTTGATGATGACTACTGATAATTATATTTCAATGCCCTGTTTATGCTTTTAATGTTTGTTTAATTATGTTTCAAGAACTTTTTATGTTTGTTTAATTATGTTTGAAGTACTTATGTTTTTATTGACTGTTTATGGTGTTGTTCTAATGTGGTTACAGTGCACATTTTATGTTTAAGTGCCTGTAATCACAAAATATTCGGATATAAGTTGTTTTAATGTTCATTTATGTTTTAATGTTAACTTGTTTTAATTATATGATGCTATAAATATGTTCTAGTTTTTAATGTTGTTTATTTAAGTTTTGTTTTTTAGTTGCATGCAAATGTTCTTTGGTTGGTAATTATAAAAATACATAGATATTTAATTGATATATAAGTTGTCTGGTACTTAAAAAAAAATTCCTTTGGAAAAAATGTTCAAAAAAATTCTGCCCCTGAAAAAAAAGTAGCGTGTTAATGTTTGGTACTTATACAAAAAAATCAATAAATAAGCACTACAACATTTTTTTGTGCCATTTAAAAAAAAATGAAGTTACATGGATGAAAAAAAATAAACCCAACAGTGCAAGAAAGTTGTGTTAACTGCCAAAATTTTGCTAAGTCACAAAATGTGTTTGTGCCAAAATCTAGCAAAGAAGAATCATATCTTCTGCAAAATAAGCTTTATGTCAATCCATATGAAAACACATAGGGTCTAGTTTGATTAAATTGTACATAGGTCCCCATAACAATATTAAATAATCAAATACACCCCCCATTACTAGTATAAATTCACACATTTTGTCCAAGAATTTTGTCCATCAAAATTGCACAAGAAAAATTCATCTTATTGTCATCAATTTTTTTGTTTGAAAAAACATGTCTATTGTTTTCCCTCGTCCTCAATCTCATTTTTTTTACTTGGAGAAATGGACAAAAGAAATTGATGATTACTTAATTGAGTTTTTAGCTACTGAATCTTATTACGCAAATGGAATTTTAATTTATGGTGTCGGTCGCGTGATGAAGAGTGCTCGTGACGAGGTGAACGTGTTATTCCGTGAGACTTTCACTACAAAGGACATTTATACTAAAGTGGAGCGCCTCTAACGTCGACATGCCCTATTTTCACACTTAAAGACAATATCTGGATATAACTTGAATCCTGATTCAAACACTGTCGGTAACGATGGACAGGAAATCGTTAAAAATTTGTCCATGGTAACCCTTAATATTTAAAATCTTTTGTATATGGGTAATGTTCTCTATTTTCTGAACACTTGGGATTTATTTTTTCGTTGTAGGAGACACCATTTTACGAAGCATATGCCATCAATGGATAAACCAAATATGATGACTTGTGCGAACTCTTTGGATACCCAGACGACTTCCCCGTAGGGCCACCACCCGCGTCCCCAATTAACCTCCAATGGTTCGAGTTAAACGATGCACCGATTGTCGGACAAGAAACCCCAATAGTTGATCCCATCTTGTTGCCTCGTATACAGTTCTCCCCATGCGAAAATGATGATTTTTGAAAAGATTTGTCTAACTACAAAGGAGCGGAGCCCGCGAGTGACGAGGTTTCCAAGCCTAATAAAATCGTGTCTAAGTGTCTGTGGCCGGATGTGGGGACGTCGGGTGGATCTAGTGACGGAAAAAATTAATGAGAGGGATTTACGTAATGTGTGTTTTTCATCCGTTATTATTTATAATATGTATTTGTGTTTTTCGTTCGTGTTTGGCATCTAAGTTGAGTTAATTATGTTCTGTGTTAGAATGTTATTAGCAACTTATATAATTTATGTTTTATGGTTTATTCTTGTGTACCCTCTCAAATTTTTTTAGATGCCAATTTATTCCATCTCCATTCCACAAATGATAAGGAAATGGCTAATTAGAGTTTTTTTTGCACTTTGCACCCCCGAAATATGAAAAATGCGAAACTTTGCGTCCTTTTTTTTTCAAGCAAAAAAATTAAAGGGGAGAATAAGTAATTCAATAGTATTGGCGCTTTGCACCCTCAAAACTTGAGAATTTCGCACTTTGTACCCCCAAAATAAAATTTCCACTTAACATACTCTAATCAAGAACATATCAGCTACTTCCACCCCCGAAACACAATAAATTGGCAATTTGCACCCTAAAATAAAGTGCCAAAGATTTACAATCGAATTACCTATTTACAATTTTTGGGGTGCAAAATGCCTATTTTTTATGTTTCAGGGGTGCAAAGTGCAAGAAATCCCTAATTAGACATACTACTACGGATCAAACATTAAAATATTAACAAAACACATCACAACATAGGACCCATATTTATCCATAATCTACCAAAATATAAAAATATCAATACATGAAAGAGCAATTAATATGAAATTTTCCAAGTACCAAAAAATGGCCCAAAATTAAATAAGCCAAAAGTGTCACCCATTCCAGCATTACCTTATGTGAGACCATCAATACCGATCAAGAATCAAGGCATCTTGTTGCTTAGCATCATGTGGGCAATGTGCTCTCGATTCTTTTCGTTCGATTTCAAAAATAAACTCGCATGATTAGGATTATCCATAATCTTGAACGAGAGAAAAATCTGGTTCTCAACGGTGAGCGTGTCAATGCTCTCGAGTGCATTTATAATCTTTTGGGCTTTATCATCGGGAGTGTCCTCCTCTTTCGCAAAGCTATGACTAAGATCGCCCCATGCGCATTTTACGACAACTATGAACTTCTCCATGTCGCCCGGGCCTGATTCCGGCATAGGCGTCTTTCGTTTCCTCTCGTTTTTTCCAATTTTCTCCTTTTTTTATCTTCTTTGGCAACTTCTTGGCATGAGGACTCATATTTACAAACCCCATTATATGGTGGAATTTCGGAGAAGTTCTCCCCTCCGTCGGAAGCATCCGTCGTCAAATCGATGCACGGACTACTATACGCACCATCATTGTTGCTTGAATCCATAATAGGTTCCTTTCCATTCTTATTTGAAGGGTTAACCGGGTTGCTCCTTATTAAGTCCTCCACCATATCGACAACGTCCTCCGCGCCCTCCTCGGTGGCCCTATCCTTTCCAAATATCTCGACCCAATCCTCGTTATAGGGATACGTCTTAAAACGCATATTGGCAACGTCTGGATGTGCCTACAAATGAAAATGCATAAGTTACCTTAACATAAGAATAATCGGGAAAAAAAGTAATATTTCCATTGGGGGGGGGGGGGGGGGCATTGTTATTTGAAAAAAATGTCAATTAAAGTTACCTTAACATAGAGTGCCCACACATCATCATCAACGGTGATTGTTTTACCAGAATCGTTCCATCCGAAACCGCTCATCCCTAGCATACCCAAGAGTTGGTAATAAGTTTTCTTCCACACCCTAAGTTTGAAGTTAATATGCTTTGCGGTTAGCTTCGATGTCAGTAGCCTTGCATTAAACGCATTTTGAAGATGTGTCAAGTAGCCCGGGCGAAAACTATTATCCGACTTCCACCCGTTTGTAATCAATTCCTTCAAACTTTCTAGCAACACGACTTCTTTGGCATTGTTCAATGACCGCCTCTAACCCTTGGTCTTCTTTTGAGATGTAGCCGCATCACAGAAGCGGGGAATGGACGACATATCTATTGAATTATACCTACATAGTTAACAATTCAAACATAATATGCGGTGGATATAGAAGATATACAATGACAATCAAAATCAATCAAATGGCTATTGTACATAGGGTCAATAAAAACAACAACAACAAATTCAAACAATATACATCCAATTCAAACATACAATCTTATGAATTATTCTTCCAAAGGCTAGAAAAATTAATAATCCAAACAATACGATACAAGTAAATTGCAATTCTCAATTTTTAGTGATACACACAACATTGTTCCATTGACTAAAGTACTTTTAAAAATTCACTCGCGATCCGAAGTCCATTTCAAATACATTTCACGAGCTAAGTTGTCCCGAAAATTATTCCATGCATGTGAGGTCTCAACAACTTCGATGTAGTCATCTCCGTTGATGTTAGTATCATCCTCAATGTTCTCAATTGAATCAAATAATGGATCATACCCCATAACATCATCGGGCGACATTTTCCCCAGGAAGTTGTGAATTAATAGCAATGACATGATCATCTTGTTTTGCGTTTTCAATGGATAGAAAACAGGACTCCTCAATATTGCACAACGCTTCTTTACTTGGCCAAAAGTGCGCTCAATGACATTCCTAGCTTGACTATGTTTCATGTTAAAATATTCTTTGTAATTTTGAGGGGCCTCCATACCAACGCCCCACTCTTTCAAATGATACCGCACTCCTCTATACGGCGTAGCGTAAGAAAACCTTCACCATTCGTATATCCATTGTCACACAAGTAGTACGTGCTTACAATTAAATTCATAAATGAGTTGCTATGACATGACCCTTGCAATTAAATTCACAAACTAAAAACTAAGTTTTACCCATAGGCACTTTCAATCCATTTGGCCGATTAATTGCGTTCCTTAACACGCGCCCATCCGCAGCGGACCCCTCCCAACCAACAAGTGCATAGGTGAACAATCCGTTAACATCACAAGCCGCGAGTACATTAGTAGTTAGGTCACATTTTCGGTTCCTATAATGTGGTCTATCAACCGCTGGAACATGAACATTAACATAGGTTCTGTCTAGTGCCCCAATGCAACCCTGTACGTACACAAAGTCTCTATTGTAATGCACAAGTTGAAGAAAAGGCCCTATACAAGTAGGAAAATTAAAGTTTGGCAGCCTTAAACAACTCCACCTATCATCTTCACAATCATTTGGTATTGGATCCGGTTGAGAAAACAATATTGGATGGAGCTTCATCAAGTATGTCAACACACGGTAAAAACACTTGCTAACTGTGGCGCCGGATCAACGGTAATCGGATCCTAGAATACGATTCTTTTTGTGATGGGCAAAAACAGTCAAGAACATGGCAACTTGTTCGCGCACAATAACATACTTAGTATCATTCAAACTCCCCACGTTATGTAGGAAACAAACCAACTTATCAAATGAACTAATATTAAGACGTATATTATCCTTACACCTTATTGAATCTTTTTGAGTAATTCTTCGTAAGTTTTTCATTAACTTACGTCTCCTACGGATTAGGCTATACCGTACGGGTCTCCGACGATTTTGGAGTTGTTTATGTCGAAACCATATAAAAAACACGACAATCCAAAAAATCCGATGAAACATTAACATAATCAATTGTTTCTTCCGTTCATCATTTGTATATCCTAAAACAAGTTCCAACCATTTGGAACCAAACACCAACAAACAATGAACCGTATATTAAAACCAACCAAATAAATATATGAACTCTAAAATAAAATTTGCCATAACTTAACAAAATACACGAAATACCTCAAGTTTAAAATACTATCAAAATACACAAACTTGTACACCATACATAGCTTGTACAATTCAATGCAAAATAGACATAATTAATTATAAAACACCTCAATTTAAATTAGCTATCAAAATACATCAACTTGTACATTAGTTAAAATTCACCCAATCATGCCAAAATAGAAATAATTAATCATATGTTACCTCAAGTTAAATTAGCAATCAAAATACACAAACTTGGCCAAAATTCTAAAACATTCCCAAAAATTTCACAAAATACATAACATTCCCCCAAATTCGGCAAAATAGACATTAGTAATTAATTATAATTTACCTAAAGTGAAATTAATGGCTGAATTCCTTCGAAGATAGAGACTCTACACCCTCACCTCCTTCGTCCCTGTACAAGAAAAAAAAATAGATAACAAAAATATTTTTCAAGCTAAATTTGTCAAGGGAGAGAATTATTTATAAAAAATCAACAAGAAATGCTTGAATCCCGCAGCTTGAGCTTCAAAGTTGACTCTTCTTCCTGGAAAAACGAAAAAAAGTTCAAAAATAAAAAAAACCCCAATTTTTGCTTCAACCTAAGTTTTATGGAAATGACTCGAAATGGGAGAACATAAAAACCATAGGGGTCATTTGAGCAATTTACACATTAAGTTGTGAAGAAATATAGAACTCACCTGGGTGGATGGCCTGTGGATGGCCTCAATTTTGTAAAATCACTTCTCCTGGACAGTGGGCAGTGGTCGACCAAGATGAAGACGAATGGGATAATTTAATTTTTTATGTTTTTTGTCTGAAGGCAATTTTGTAATTTTTTGGAAGAACTAATGGCATTTTAGACTTTTTGTAGCCGGTATTTTTGTAATTTCCGGGAACTTTAATGGCAAAATAGACCCAAATAATAGCAATTGGGCCATTAATTCTAGTCGGAGGGTCTGAGTCCGAATTATTAGTGACCCAATTAGGGGATCTGGCCCACATAATGGACAGAAAATGACGAGCAACCCTTGATTTTATTAAGCCAAGTAAACACCCGATTGGACCTCAATTAAATTTCTTAATGGCCCAATTCAGTGATAATTGAGGCCTAATTTGACAAAGTGAACGCAGCCTAAGTATATTTTTGAATTGGTAATTGCTTTAATTAGCTTTCCTTGACCAGAAAGGTTACTCATCCATCTATATCATTTCACACCCTCTATTATCTCCCCTTACTATTTGAGTCCTTATATTTTATGTACCTACAACATAAATTTAACTTAAAATCAGTTAATTCCTTGAGTTCTGTTAAATTGTAAGTTAGCTTTTCTTTCCAATTATATATTCGTTCGAACCCGAGTCTTACATTTTCTTAATGAAATCACATAAGTCGTAATGATTCCAATTAGATTTAATATTATCCAAACTAAATCAATGAATTCTTGTTTAAGTTAAGATCTAATTACAATTTATTTTTATCTAAATTAAAAAAAATGCGGGGTATTACAGGTAGGATCTTTTCTTATCAAGGAAGAATGATGTGGAATTTATTAAAGTGTGCATCATAACAAAGCTCTTGGATGTTGGTGCTACACTAATTTTATCAATGTCCTCGATGATTCTCTCTGTTTCGCTAAAAGGAAAAACAATGAAAAAAACTCAGGGACGAGTTTGCACGCAGCGGAAGCGTATGATGCAGGAGCATTCCCATGCATTCAACCATCAAAATAATCCAACCATTAATGCATGAAGTTGAAGAGTTGAAAAAGTCAAAATAGAAACTTTAGTCAATTTCAAATGCATGTACCTCTCAATCTAGAAAGACTTATGAAACGAGTCTTATATGTATGGAAACCTATGGAAGTCTAGTTTCCAATGAAACAAACGGTTTGTAATCTGGAGTTTTATTAAGGAAGTTATGACAATTCTTTGCAAGGGTGGCAGAACAGTTCTAAAAGAAGTTCATCTACAGGTTCAATGAACTTTAGGTGGATTTTCTGAATATATCCACAAATCCTTAGTATTCCTAATGTAATAATAGTCTAATAATGTTTAACAAGTTTCTAAGAAGTCTTTTAATTTATCTAAGTCTTATTTATTGCCTAAGTTTGAGGGTTGTTCCAACTCCATAAATAATGTCTTATATTGTTCTTGTAAAACAAGTTATATTGAGTGAAATAATATTGAAGTCTTAAGACTTTGTCTTACGTACTTAGCCCTGTATCTCTAAGGTGGATTCCTATGAGTGGTGAGCTATTTTAAGGCCCTGTATCTCTTAGGTGGATTCCTGTGAGTGGTGAGCCTCTATTCCCTTATGGCCCTGTATCTCTAGGTGGATTCCTACGAGTGGTGAGCCTATAACCAATTTCTCACTTGTGTTACCTTTCCTTATCAACCATTCCCGACATCATATTGTCCATTGTTTTTCCTATTTTTCATCGATTTCTTTTGTTTTCTCCTATTCAAACCAAACAAAAAAAAATTCTACTGATTTAGTTCACACTGTTATTGCTAGTTAAGCTTTTTTTTTTTTTTTTTTTTTTTTCTGATTTTACTTATTTTTATCAGTTTAATTTATATTTCATATGTTTTTTTTTTCTAATTTCACTTGAATTTTCATTGATTTTACATTATTTCACAAATTTTAACCTTTTTACAATGACTTAAATCATTCTTCATATATTTCACCAATATTTCATTGATTTCACCGATTTGTACTACATGTTTTCACAAATGTCACCCGAACTTTCATTGATTTCCACATGTATATATCGATTTTACCGGCACTGTTTATTACCGATTTAACCCATTTTTCCACCTACTTCACCAGTGTTCATAAATTTCATCCAGATTGATTTCACATGTTTTCATCAATTACATAAAATTTATTTGATCGATTTCACCAATTTCAATTGATTTTCATCCGTTTTTTAACTTATTTCACAAGTTTTTCTCGAAAAGATTTTCATGAAAACTTGAGGTAATGTTTCTCTTGTCAAATGAAGATTACTTAGTTCACTAAGTCATAAACATTTTTGTTCATTCACAGGTAAGATGCGATTCAACAGATTTTATGATATTTATGAGAATTTGATTTTTTTAAGGAGTGACATATTGTACTAAATCTTTAAATGAAACAATAATATTTTTACTTAACAACATATTGAGAATACATTATAATAATTTTACATATACATTTTAGCAACTATTCAAAATAATAGTGTTTTTATGTGTTAGAGGTGAACAATAATGAAATTGTAAAAGTGATGTAAGAGTTAATTTCTTAATTATTGGAATTAATGTAGGAAATAACTATAATAAGACTTCGTATCTAATTTGAATTTACTTTTGTTTTTCTTACATATTGATGGTGTTTGGTTAGGAGGAAATGAAGGTACAAATTTTCTTAAAATATTTTCCTACCAAATTATGAGAAAATTTAAGGAAAATTCATGTCTTATTATAATTTATTAATATACTTTACAACTTGAATAAGGACAACCAAATTTTTGATGAGAAAATTTAAGGAAAATTCATGTATAATTATATTTTATTAATATACTTTACAACTTGAATAAGGACAAATTTGTCTTCACACAAAAAAAATTTAAATTATTCACGCTTTTAAGATTAGTATAGATTAACTGTAATAATATTATTATGAAAAAATCCTCCGAGCACAAGAAGTTTTGTGGTGGGTCATTAATTCTGGAATCAATTTGGATATTACTCATGGGAGGGAGAAGTTGTCAAATTAACGTTACATGTAGTGAATTCAAGTACCAATTTGCAGAAAACAAGTAGAAATCAACACCAATTTTGTAGCACAAAAGAAACATGAAACCTAGGGTTAACTTCAAAATTGTGCAGCCCCTTTGGGCGGAGCACAACGACGACGACACCAGAAATTAAACCATGGGAATTGAAGCCAAGTTCCCAAGCTCGAGGCCGCAAAATGGCCTCCCGCAACGTAAGGGAAAACAGGTGACCAGGTCACCTCCCCGACGCAATCACAAAGACAAGAATCTGACCCCGCTAAACTACTCAGGAGCAAACATCTTTTCCACGATAATCGGTTAACAACGGAACTTAGTGCCCCTATCAAAGCTCATAATCCAGCTCAAGTACGAGATTGAACGCAACATACATGACGGATACCTTCAGGAATATATCAAAGACGAATACGGGAAGCCAATGATTAGCGGACCCCAACAGACAAACAAGCGGGGAAGATCAGAATGGACCCAAAATCTCTCCAGGGATCGGAAGAGAAAATGGCATACCAAGGACCCCGACGAATCATGTGATGAGCGGAATTATTGAAGGAAACTGCTGATACCATGTAATCTGATAAACAAAACATGTAATATAAATTCTAGAGAGAAAGTGTGTAAATAATTCTGTATATTATAAATATGTATGTATGAAATACAATGCCAAAAGGCAGCTTAAATAGGAACTATTACAGAGGGGCAGAAAAGTAAAAAACACATTAATTTACTTAACTAACTGGGAAAATTCTTGTCCAAGCCTGGCTTGGCCAAACCCATCCAACCACCGAGCAAGTGTATTGCACTTGCTTTGTGATTGGTCACTTTCCTGGAAGTTACATCCAATCCCAAAGCAAGTGTATTACACTTGCCATGTAATTAGTTTGGGTTCGGCCAAACCCGATCTGGGTAAGAATTTCCCAACTAACTGATATGTTAGTTGAAACTATCAGTTAATTTATCCCAAATTGATTTAACCTAAATTCTTTCTTTCTTTCCTTCCTGTTCTTCTTTCTGCATCTTCTTCTTCAATTCTTCTTCTGCTTCTGTTAATACATGTGCCCCTCACAGTTCTAATGAAAGTCAGCTCGCTTATTGAGCCGAAAATTGTTTGTTAGAACCAAATCTGATTGCAATATGTTTTGGGAAGGAGAGAATTTCACTTTTGATACCATAATTATACTTACTTTAGGGATTTGATACCACAATTATTTATGTCGACACATTTGGTACCATATTTCAATTCCACTTTCAGATTTGATACTCCGGTCAAATTAATGACGGAATTGACATGTGATTCTCACGTGCTCTTTAAATCTTGTTAAATAATTTCACTTTTGGTACCACAAGTAACCTTACTTTAAGGTTACGGTACCATAACTTTAAAAACATACACATTTGGTACCACATGTTAACTGCTCTAAACACATTTTGTACTTCCGTCAAATTTTGTACGGAAAATTCAATTTTAGACTGAAAATTGATGAAAAGTTTACAGAATTGGTCCTATAGTTATAGATAGCTGACAAACTTTACCTCACATATTTTATGGCCAACAAATTTACACCACAATTCACAAGTCTGAAGCATTTTAGTCCCACTTGCAAATATAACTAATTATAAATCCTACTAATAAATTTTATATACTATAATTATTAAATCTCTCACACTAATTAGATTTTATATATAATATATATAAACTAAAAATATTTTATATAAAATCCAAAAAAAATATCAATAATTTTTTTTAAACTAATTAGATTTTACATATAACAAATATAAAATAAACAATATTTTATATAAAATTTGAAATATAAATATAAATTGAATTGAAAAAAATCTTTTAAACTAATTAGATAATAATATATACAAATTAAATAGTACTAATTATAAAAGCTAGAAAAAAATCTTTTTAAAATTTTATAATTAATAATAATAATTTTATTTAAATTTATTATAATTTAAAAAACCCTAATTTAGTCTAAAAGATTTTTTTTAATTTTCAAATTTAATAAGTATATTTATTTTTTAGATTAAAATATTATTAATTAGGGTAAAAATTTAGTCTAATATTATTAATTAGGGTAAAAATTTATAAAACCCTAATATGGACTAAATCCATTCCCATCGGCGCTAGGGATGGTTCGAACTAACTCATTTGGCATTATGAAAAGAGTGGGAAGTTTATGGTTAAACCGGCCTATCATTTGTTTCAGCAAATATGTTTTGGCAGGAAGAAGGACAAGCAGTTTTATCCATTCCCATCGGCATTAGAGCTGGTTCGAACTTACTCATTTGGCATTATGAAAAGAGTGGGAAGTTTACGGTTAAACCGGACTATCATTTGTTTCATTTTTAAAGGAAGAAGAAAGCACGCAACAAATTGGGAACACTAGTTTAAGGTCTACGAATTGTTGGAACAAAATCTGGAAAATAAGAGCTCCACCAAAGATCAAGTTATTCATTTGGTTTCTTCCTTTGGATTTTTCCAAGCTCGACATACTATGCGTGAAGAAATAATGTTTCCCACCTCATTGCTAAGTTAGGCTTAGTTTCTGATTAATGTTATTACCTTCGGGTTTCTCTCCAAAATAAAAAAGGTAATGAAGACTTAATTATGCCTCGTTGTTAATATATATACTAGTCATGGCCCAGTCATGGTGCATGCATGTCATTAAAAAAAACTAATATCAATGTCAAAAGACATGTAAATAAACCGATTAATCAGAATCTCCATGCAAATTCAGGGTTAACAAGAGCATCTCTCATTCGCATTCAAATCTTCAAGTTTGGAAATTTGGTGATGAAATCTCTCTTTCACCTACCTCCATATTTGATAAATTTGGAGGAGGAATCAAAATGCAAACTCCAATTTTTTTTTTATTTTGTTAATTAATTTTGCATCATTTATGTTATTAATCATTTCTATTTTCTTTAAATTAATAATAAAAAAATGAATGTTTGATGTAAATATTTTGAAGAGGTTATAAAATTTTTAAATTAAAAATATATGTTTTTAGTTTAGATGTTAAAATCACCAATAATAAAACTTAAAATATGAATCATAATTAATATACAAGAAATTTAAATTAAATAACATTTAATTTTTCACATGGTATTATAAATAGAAAACAATAACTTTTAAGAATTTACCAATGCTTTATGAAAACTTCAAATATAAAACAACATCAAAATAAGAATTAAATATTTTATTAACGTATTTTGCATTTAATTTTAGTATGTTATTTAGTAAATTATTTGAATTTTATTTAATCATATACAATATTATTTCATAAACAACTCAAATTTTAAGTTTGATGAATATATATAAATTAAACTATTTATTTGATAAATGAATTTGGGGTCCTCTACAGCAAAGGTCTTCCCAAAATGGAACTTTCATGAAAAACACGGTGAGCAGTATAAAAGAGATGTATATATGTGATGAAACATAGGCAAAATTTATTAATTTATGCACTCTTGGTGCCATTTACCTATATAACTTACAAATATATTTGGTTTCATCTAATACTACTCTTTTCAATAATGAAAACGAAATGTCTGTCTACTTTATTCAAAAACATATTTCTTTCCGACTGCGACAAGATCAACTAGATTCAAGGGTAGATACAACTGCCGAGAGCTACAAAACAAACAATAAAACAATATTATCAGTTAAACAAATCAAGTGGAGAAAATCTCAATCAATTTTACATAAATCAAAGTAGCTAGCTAGTTTATATTCTTACATGGATCCTCATCGGCATAGGTACCAATATCATCTGGGCATATACTAGTTTTCCTGTAATTGAGGTTAAGCACATAAGAGGTATGGGCCCTCAAAAGGTTGGGTTCGAAACAAGAACCTCCTGGATTTACGGCACTACAGTCCAACCTTTGGCATACATCATCAAGAAACCCTTGCATTGAGGCAAAAGGGGCAGCAAATTTAACCACACACCATCGTTTCCCCTATTAAACAAATTAATTTATAACAACCTAATTAATTTATTTATTTATTCATTGAAAAAAATTTGTGAATTTTATAAATCAAATCTTACCTGGCAAGTACTAGCACACAACAACAACAACAACATAAAGCACGAGAAAGCATTTAGCCTTGCCATTGCAGAATTAATTTTTTTTTGATTTTTTTTTCCTTGCACTTCAAAACTGTGGTTATTTGTTAGTCATATATATAGCTACAAAATAGTGAATGCGTACTGATTATTGTAATCCTTCCGTATAATCTGGCAAAATAATTACTTAAATATTATTATACACATATTTGTGTATTAATCTGGCAAAATAACTTAATTAGTAATTTAGTTAATATACACTTATTCTTGTATTATACATATACATATTGGGTTATTTCTTATTCTTATCTAAATCGATTTGTAACCGATGTCTGATTGTGTAATTTAGACGTAATATGTTTTTGGATTTTTGGCACTTTGCACCATGATTTAAATTTTTGGAACTTGGAAATACAATTTTTATTTGACACTTTGCACCTTAGTTAGTTTGTGTTATAGTTAGAAAATTTGATGATGAAAGGGTAAAATAGTCAATTTAAATATTTTTTGGCACTTTGCACCCTACAAATATAAAATATTGGCATTTTGTACCATCAAAATATAATATTTTTTTTTCACTTATCACCCCAACTTAAAATTTTGTCACAAGTTTTATTTTAATAAAATTATTTGACTATTAGTAATTAGGTAAGAACTCTTTTTTTTTTTTTTTTTTTGTAATTCCTAAATTTGACATGCTAGTTGCTAATAATTATAGATTTGGAAAAAACAAACACTTGTACCTTTTATATAATTTTATATGAATATCACAACTGATGCAAATCAGTATCTATTTAAGGACACAATGTAAATATAATTTGCAAAAAAAATGGTTTATTTTTGTGATTGAACTTTAATTTTTCTTTTCCCTATGTTTGATTGTTGTGCATTGAAAATGACCATTTTATCTCTCCACCAACGACATTCAAAGGCTTTTTTCAAATGAAAACATAAAGGTTAAAAATGCCAAAGAAATTATGCTTCTAAAGCGCCAATAGTGTTGAATTGGTTGGAATGTGCAATTTTTTTTTTTTTATTTTCAGTATGCAAAATGTCAAAAAATATTCAAAATTGACTACTATACACTTCCCCTAAGGACCCGTTTGTTAACGGGAATGGAATCTAGATCTAGTAATGTGATGACCATATATCACATAATTGTGTTTGAGTTGATTTACTATATTTTGGGAAAGGAATTAAATTCCCCAAAACTAGGAATATTGCTTTCATAAACAAGGAATCTTAAACCCAAATTTTCTATGGTATTCTAATTTCATTCCCAGTGTAATTCATAGTAAAAATTAGAAAGAAAATATTTTCTATATATACTCCCTCTATGTCCATATATATATATTGTTATTTACTATACAATATATATTAATTAAATTAATTATAATTTTTTATGTACCATAAGTATATTTATATTTAATCAACATTAAGAATAATTACTTACACTCCTTGCAGTTATGTGAGACTACGTGATAATCCTTTGAAGTTTCAATAATTACAAAAACAACATATGAAGTCTTTAAAAAAAATTAAACTTAACAATGAATTAAAAAAATAACATAAAATAATTTTTACCCTTTCATTATACTTTTAAAATTAAGCTAAATGTCAAAATTATTAAATGATTATTGGTTTAGGAAAAAACTTTAAATTGAAAAATCTCATAAATCAATTGAGCCACTCACTCAAAATTCTACGAAATCAATCTTCATTCCACTCACCCACCCTAACACCTCAATTTGAACGAATATTCATAAATGATTGATAAATTTTATAATACAATAATACGTAAAAAAAATGTATAATAATATTTATTTTTATTATGTATAGACACAAACAAGATTATTCGTGTTTATTTCAAGTATGCATACACCGTTCTCTAAAGAATGGTATTTGTGTTCCTAAATATAACAAATTCAAACCACATTGATCACAAATAAAAACATTTTCATATCAAATTTTGTGATGACATGAGCATTGCAACTACATACCCAGTGTCTGATTTTTTTTAAGGTGATATTCAAATTACGAGAGAAAAATTTAGTAACTCTTGAAACTTTAAATAATAATCTTGTTATTTCACATAAGTTTAGGGTTATTTCTGCAAGTATTGTTACATATATATCATATGTTATATAGTAATATATTAGTGGAATTTTTTTTGTTAACATGTAAAAATGGATTCCATTCCTTAATTTTACCAAACATTTGAAAAGGAATATGTTACATTCCTTCCTAAAATCCCAAGTATTACCCAAACAGTAGAATGGAGTTATATTTCTGGTTATCACATTCCTAGAAATCAAATTCCAAAAATAAGATTCCATTCCTATCAAACAAACGGGTCCTAGGAGATTTTCTCACTAACATACACAATAGGGTGCAAAGTGTCATATAAATTGTATTTTCAGAGTGTGAAAGTGCCAAAACTTTTAAATCAGGATGCAAAATGCCAAAATTCTATATTTTGTGCCAAAAACCTTATGCTTTTAGACCCAAATCATTTTGAAATTTGTAATCAAGTTTTTTTCTTTTTGTCCTAAGTAAACAAGTTTCTGTTAAATGTTTTTATTTGTTAATTTTTACGTACAGTGCTATCAACTTTATCAAAACAGAAGGATTCAGAAGAAATCAAAATGAAGAAAGAAAAGGAAGATAGAAGCTGACCGAGAAGAAAATTCCCAATTTTAGCAATTAGGTCTAATTAATTGAATATTAGTTATTCTGTTAAGTTAAGTTCATTCACCGACTTTGTCAACTTATTTAGCTTAGTATATTTACTTTTATGCCCTTCTATAATTCTATTTAAATGAGCTTTCTTTTTGTATTTTGTACACACTTTATACTAATCAATACACAACTTTTCTCATTCATACAATCCAAGATTCAATTCTTTCCTTTACATTTCTCTGAATACATTCATATATGCATAATATAGGAATTTACATGGTATCAGAGCACTTTTTTCCTTCCGCAGCAATTTGATCAATCCAAGATCAACATCTTCTTTTCCAGAATCAAGCCATCTTCTACATACAATTCATCCTTTCCTTTTCATAATCCTGATCCCCTTCAAATCATCTCCCATTCTCTGCCGATCAACAATCATCTGTTCATCATCATCAAATATACATTTAACATTGGATAATCATTCAAGAAACTACATCAGATCACATTTTTCAGGCGTTCCACTACAAATCTTCATTCATCATCATAAGAAATTTGGTATTTTTTTTTTGTTTATACAGAACAATATTTTTCATATTTTCACATTTTTTTCAGTTCTTTCCCATCATATTCATATCTCAGATTCAAGATTACCCACAAGATTATCCCATTCTTGATCAGTACTCTTTTTTTTATACATACATAACTCATTTTTTTTTCAAGAAAACTCACACACCCAATTCATTATTTTTTTACACTCATGGGATCATCTGGACCCAACACTGACTCCATCACCACTTCATCCACTTCCTCAAGGACAAGACCAGAAATTGAGGATCCCTCCAGTATTTTTTACTTACACTCAGCGGATGGACCTGGGATAATTCTTGTTTCTGAAAAACTTGATGACAAAAATTACCAAACCTGGTCTAAAGCAATGGTAAGAGCCTTAACAGTAAAAAATAAACTCAATTTCATTGATCCTACTTTCACCAGACCTACTGAAGATCCCATTCTTGCAAATTATTGAGACAGAAACAATACAATTGTGATCACTTGGATCTTAAATTCATTATCTAAATATATAAATCCTACTGTTCAATACCATACCAATGCCTCTTTCCTATGGAAAGAATTACAAGTTAGATTCCAATAGGCCAATGGTCCTAGACTTTTTCAACTTCACAGGGATTTAATGAACCTACCCCAACAATCCCTTTCTGTCAGTACGTACTTACTTTTCCAAGTTAAAAGTCATATAGGATGAAATATGTGACTTTAGACCAAAGTGTACATGTGGTATGCTTGATCAATAATTTGAGAACCAATACCTTATGATCTTTTTAATGGGTTTACAAGAATCTTTGTCTCATACTAGAAGTCAATTGTTATTATTGGATCTCTTACCAGATGATAAAAGGCTTTTGCTTTGGTTTCACAAGAAGAAACTCAAAGAGCAGTTCAGGCATTTCCCTCCAATGATACATCTAATTCAATGGCTTTTGCCACTAAATCTGCCCCAACATATATATCATCCAGACCACAAACACCCTCTCCATCATCTTACAACTACAGACCATCTTCATCAACTAATTCCACCTATTTTAGACCTTCATACAGACCTCCTTTCAATCCTAACAGACCCAAGAGACCTTACTGCACTCATTGCCAAATGCCTGGACACACAGTCAATATTTGCTTCTAAATTCATGGGTATCCACCTCGTTACAGACCACCTACCCCAAGGATTCCATCCCCTTCACCTACCAACATCAACAACATCTCATCTGAGACACCATCACCTTCTCAAACTTTTCAGAACTTCATCAATTCTATATCTCCTGAACAATTTAATCAACTGTCCCAACTGCTCACTCCTTCTACAAGTGTGGACTCAGCTCAACCACAAAGTTCTTCCTCCACACCAACTGCACACTCTTGCACTGTAACAACTCAGTCAGATAGTTATTTTCCTACTTTAAGTCTCTCTAGTTCTCAATTCAATAATTCTTAGGTTCTAGACTCAGGTGCATTTAATCATATATGTAATAACCTACATTTCTTTAATAATATCTCCCCTGCCACTAACACAGTTATCTCTTTACCTAATAATCAACACATTTCTGTTTTCTTAGGTAACATAAAATTAGATAATGACATTCTTTTGGGAAATGTTTTATTTATCCCACAATTTAAATTCAATTTACTCTCTGTTAGTGCTCTCTTACATTCCTCAACTTACAACATAGTTTTTGAATCAAATCATTTCATAATTCAGGACAAGTTCTCTTTGAAGAAGATTGGCATGGGTGACTTGTTAGAGGGCCTCTACATTCTACATCACAACAAGCCATCATCTTCTAGTTTCTGTAATAAGATTAGCATTACCACTTGGCACAACAGATTAGGCCACCCTGGCTTGGATAGACTTCTACTTCTACAATTTGTACTAGATTTACCTCCTAAAAATAATTTGTATAAGCATTTTTGTGAAATTGATAGAAATAGTGTCCCGCAAGCCAGTTGTATGGTTAGTATTTATTGTTGTAAATAAAGGAACTATTCAATTTTGATTAATGAAAGCACTTTATTATATGGTCATCTTTATCTTATGTAATAATTATCTACGTATAAGGATAGAAGTCCTTAGATCACAGGGCTATGGGACAACCCGTGGGCTGATCTTCAAGGCCATGATCTAGAAAATATTCAAGATCAAATGGAGAACGCTGGGGTCCACGAGCGTGACTGGGATAGTCGATACACATAAGTGGGTTGTTTGCTGGGATGGCAAGTGTACTGAATACCCCAATTAGGAAATAACTCACCATGGAAGCTGTAGTCGCATATCGGGGTTGAAGTTATTCCAATTTATGATAGTATACGAGGAACGATCCCTAATTACTTAAGTTGATAGGGTTTATCTGGTGTGAGAACGTCTATGCTTAGATGTGAGTTTCGATTGACTGGAGATTACCAGAAAGTCTATGTGGACTCATGTTGGGTATAGAGGAACTCGTATGCAGGTTCATATCATCAACAAAGGATCCATTGACCCGATTTGATAGGTTGGGAAATTCTCTTATGGATTTCTGTGAGAAATTAATTCTGGTAAAATCCTCGGCCGAGGTATCTGACGGCTTTATGTAGGTAGCTCATAAAGATTAAGTTAAACAGAATTATTTCGAGACCAGAATGCATAAGGTCTCGACAAAAGAAAAAGATGAACCGATGAAAGACCATACCCTTAAGTCTCGACTGGGAGATTGATCGATGGAGAGATTATGGCGTATGTGGCAATTTTAAATGATTAAAAAGGTCCACTGAATTAATTCACCAGTGATTGGGCTCCATGGGCTTGTGGCCAGACATCGACCGTGAAGTGTGGGAGAATTCCTAAATTGGCAGGGGTGCTAATTTTGGAATGATCAGTCGACAGAGTGTTCGACTGAGTAAAGTATTTAACGCTTGAATAATTAAATTAATATTTAATTATAACCCACGGCCAATTATGTGGTGAACCTATGGGGGCATACACAATACACATGAAGCGAAAGCGAAGGAAAAGGAAACAACTGGGTCGACCGAATCAACTAGGTCGATTGGATTGACTGGGTCTGAGAAATTGACTGGGTCGACTGGTTCGACTGGGTCAACCCAATTGGAACAAGATTGATCCTATTGGAATTGGATCAAGATTATAAATTAAATTGGAATTTAATTTGTATGTTTATAATTAAGTTGGATTTAATTAATTATAGAAAGATTTAATTAAATAGACTTGGAGTCAAATTTAATTAAATGGGAGAGTAATTAATTAATTGGGCTATTTAATTGGAAATTAAATAAAGCCTGATTTAATTAATTAAGTGGGTCATGACCCATGTAGAAGACTTGAATCCTGGTCCTAGGAGGACTAGGAGAGTTAGACACCTATAAATAAGTGACTAGGTGTCATAACACATACACAACTAACAAGAGCCAAAATTCCAAGTCAAGCAAAAAAAAAAAACTCTCCCCCTCTCTCCCACTAGTGATCGTCGAACTCTCTCTCTCTCTCTCTCTCTCTCTCTCTTTTGGAGGAGTTCGATTTTTGACTTTTGTTCCAAGTTCGTTTCCTAACCCCAGATCTAAATATATCATGTGTTCTAGCCGATCAAGGTATATTATATTTCGTGTACTTGTGGTGTATCAACACATAGAGGCGCAACACGTGGGGCGCTGCTGCAGGGCATAGGATCGACCAACCCGAGGGAGAAACTTGACTTCGTCCGCCAACTAGAATGTGCAAGGAGACAGGTATAACGTGGATCTGTTAATATTGTCGTTTATTTACTTTGCATATATATATACAACTAGAGTAGTATCCTTGCAAGATTCCGTAAGAGGTCATAAAATTATTAAATTCCGTTGTGCCTAGGGCTGTTTATCTTACCGAATACCAACAGAAATTTGCCCTTTGGCTAAACAAAAACAACTTCCTTTCTCTTTAAGTAATTCTGCTACTTACAATCCGTTTGATTTAATTCATTGTGATATCTGGACCCTTCAGGTCACCTCCTACAATGGTTTTAGATATTTTTTAACTTTGGTTGATGATCATTCTAGATTTACTTGGATTTTTTTATTACATTTCGAATCTGATGTTCTTACTATTATTCCTAAATTCATAAAAATGATTCATATTCAATTTAATCTAAAAATAAAGAAATTTAAAAGTGATAATGCTAAGGAATTACTGTTCAATGAACTTTTTTCTAAACTTGGGATCCTACATCAATTCTTCTGTGTGGAGACACCTCAACAAAATTCTAAAGTGCAAAGAAAACACCAACATATACTCAACATAGCAAGATCTTTAATGTTTCAATCAAACCTTCCACTAGAATATTGTAATGAAAGTGTTTTAACTGCAGTTTTTTTAATGAATAGAATACCTACTCCTACATTAAATAATTCCAGTCCATACTCTAAACTATATCAGAAACCTGTTGATTATTCATTTATGAAATCTTTTGGTTGCCTTTCATTTGCATCTACCTTTAGAGAACATATATCTAAATTTGACCCTAGAGCACGTAAATGTGTCTTTTTAGGTTACTCACCTGGGATTAAGGGATACAAACTATTGAATCTTTCAGATCATACTATCTTTCATTCAAGAAATGTTATTTTTTATGAGCACATATTTCCATTTTATGATTCCAAATTTTTCTCACAATTTACTAATCCTCAAACCACTACTACTGACAATCTGGACAATAATTTTTATTTTCTGGACCCAATACCCTTACCTATTAATTCTACCCTAATTCCAAATCCCTTACCTCCCACTGTTGAGACCACTGATCCTCATGTTTCCCCTTTGGAACCTATCAGAAAATCATCTAGAATTCATAAACCTCCCACATATCTCCAAGATTACCGTTGTAATCTATCTTTCACAGACAATTCCAGAGCTAGATATCCTATACAATTTGTCCTAAACTACTCATCTTTATCCAGACCCCATCAAGCTTTTATTACTAACATATCTAATATTCTGAACCAACATCATATAAACAAGTATCTAAACATCCTGAATGGATTAAAGCAATCCAAGAGGATTTAACTGCCATGGAAACAATCATACTTGGTCAATACAGCATTTACCTCCTAATAAAACACCCATTGGTTGCAAATGGGTCTTTAAAATTAAGACTAATCTTGATGGAACAATTGAAAGATACAAAGCTAGACTTGTTGCTCAGGTTTTACACAACAAGAAGGAATTGACTACATAACCACTTTCTCTCCAGTGGCTAAACTAGTTTCTGTTAGAGTTATCCTAACTTTGGCTATGGCTAACAATTGGGACTTACATCAACTTGATATTACTAATGCTTTTCTTAATGGTGAGCTTGATGAGGATATTTTTATATCTTTAGCTATGGGTTACACTCCTTCTCAGCACTCATCATCAGGTATGGATTCTAAAGTTGTTTGCAAACTACGTAAATCTATTTATGGACTAAAACATGCAAGTAGGCAGTGGAACCACAAGCTTACTGAGGTTTTACATTCTCTCAATTTTCAGCAATCAAGGTCAGATTATTCCTTATTTACTTCTAGATCTAATAATTCTTTTTTAGCCATTCTAGTGTATGTAGATGATATTCTTATATCTGGACCTAATACAACCCTCATTTGTGAACTAAATTCAAAACTTGGTAGCTTTTTTAAACTTAGAGACCTGGGCAAACTAAGATACTTCCTAGGTTTAGAATTAGCTTATTCTAGAACTGGTCTCATTTTAACACAAAGGAATTATGTTTTACAAATATTACAAGATACTGGATATTTAGCTTCTAAACTAGTACTTGTTCTTATGGATCCCAAAAATAACTTAAAGTCTTATGACAATGACCTACTCCAGGATCCATCACCTTATAGAAGGTTACTAGGAAGATTGATATACTTAACTAATACATGCCCAGACATCTCCTTTTTGCACTCCACAAATTAAGTCAATTCATTGCAAAACCAACTAATGCTCACTTGTCAACTACACGTCATCTTCTTCGGTATCTTAAATCTACCCCTGGCCAAGGACTTTATTACTCTAAGTTATCTAATCTTGCTTTGACAGGATAATGTGATTCAGACTGGGGTTCATGTTTGGACTCAAGATGTTCAACAACAGGGTTCACAAAATTCCTAGGAAACTCCCTAATATCATGGAAAGCTAAGAGACAATCAACTGTCTCAAAATCATCGGCAGAGGCCGAGTACAGAGCATTAGCATCTATTACGTGTGAAATATTATTGCTCAAACAATTATTGCAAGATTTACAAGTCCAGCTACACTTACCTCCAGTGGTGTACTGTGATAATTCCTCCGCAATCTAGCTAGCTCAAAACCCCATCTTCCATGAGCGCACGAAGCACATTGAAATAGATATCCACTTTATCCGGGAACACATCTCCAGAAATCATTTAAAGGTGCTTCCAATTTCTTCTTCAGCTCAAATTACGGACTTGCTCACTAAACCTCTTCCCAAGCCACATTTCTCTAACATTTTGTTCAAGATGAGAATACGCAATATCTATGTGTCTCCATCTTGCCGGGGGGGTATCAACTTTATCAGAACAGAAGGATTCAGAAGAAATCAAAATGAAGAAAGAAAAGGAAGATAGAAGCTGACCGAGAAGAAAATTCCCAATTTTAGCAATTAGGTCTAATTAATTGAATATTAGTTATTCTGTTAAGTTAAGTTCATTCACCGACTTTATCAACTTATTTAGCTTAGTATATTTACTTTTATGCCCTTCTATAATTCTATTTAAGAGGACTTTCTCTTTGTATTTTGTACACACTTTATACTAATCAACACACACTATTCTCATTCATACAATCCAAGATTCAATTCTTTCCTTTACATTTCTCACATTCATAGATGCATATTATAGGAATTTACAAGTGCAAAAGCTATTAAGTTTCTATAATTACACTTTGTTAACATCATGTACACAGTTTCTTCCTTTTCTTTTCTTCATTTTTTCCACTCAACCACCGGCAAAGGGTCTTCATAACCCATAATCACACATCAGCCCTCTACTCACCCACGGAATAAGACAACATAATATATATATATATATATATATATATATATATATATATATATATATATATATATATATATATATATATATATATATATATATTTCCCCTTATCTTTTCAAATTTTATTCTCTTTTGTTTCTTGTTCAATTTTAGTAATTAATTTGAGAATGAGAAGTAATTCTGCAACCAATTAAACCACTGGTAAAGATATTAACGACGGAGTCGAAGATAAAAAGAAAACCGAGTGATGATTTGCGGTTTGATATATAAGAAGATCTTTATAATTTATTTAAAGTGTCAATAGCGAGGCTAAAATCAAATTACGAGACTCAAACTAAAAAGCTCCATTAGTCCAATGCATGTATTTGTAATGACTAGTTTATTTATTCTAAATTTGTAGTTATATTTGAGACTACTTTTAAGACTTGTAGTAAATGACAACCATGTGAATATGATAGTTTGAAAGAGTGAAAAAAGAAACTTAGAACAAGAAGATTTTCTTGAGTTGCTACTGCAGAGCTCAAACTCTCTCTTTACTATTACTTATTAATTCTTCACTCAATTGGTTTACATATCAAAATGAGTACTCCTATCTAGTAGTAGAAACTATCTAGAGTACATGGAAAATTGCATAGTCAAACTCTTTAATATTCCTTGAACCAAGAGAAAAAACATAACCAGAGGTACTTTTCATGTCGTCAAGACATCCACCCCAATCACTGTCGCAATAGCCAACTAGCTTTGTTGGTTTATTTGCTTTATAGAATATTCCATAATCTCGTGTACCATGTGGGTACCTAAGAACTCTTTCAGCAGCTCTAAGGTGATCTTGACTTGGTTGTTGCATAAAACGAGTGAGTAAACTTGTTGCGAACATTATATCTGGTCGAGTAGTTGTTAAGTACAACAAACTACCAACCAAACTTTTATACATAGTATGGTCTGCATTTCCAGAATCATCGTCTCTTTTAAGTTTTTCAGTTGCGACAAGGGGTGTTACAACATCATTGCATCCTTCCATCTTGAACTTTCGCAACATGTTTTTTGCATATTTTTGTTGACTAATAAAAATTCCTTCACTGACTTGGGAGACTTCAATGCCCAGAAAATAATGTAGCAAATCGAGATCACTCATTTCATAAGCTTTCATCATATTACTCTTGGAACTCTGAATCAAGTGATCACTATCACCCGTGACAATTAATTCATCAACATAAAGAGACACGGTCAGAATATGAGATTCCTTTTTAAGAACATAGAGAGAAGACTCACTTTTGCTACGTTCAAATCCTTTCTTGGTGAAATACTTATCTATCTCCTCGTACCAAGCAAGTGGCGCTTGCTTGAGCCCGTAGAGCGCTTTTTTTTTAGTTTGTAAACTTTATATTCAGTTTCATCGATGTGGAACCCTTGCGGTTGCTCAACGTAGACTTCTTCTTTCGACTTCCCATTTAAAAATGCTGATTTAACAACGAGTTGATAAATCTTCCATGCCTTTTGTGTTGCAAGTGCAATCAATGTTCGAATTGTCTCAAGTTGTGCGACTGGTGCAAAGCTTTCATAGAAGTCGATGCCTGGTTTTTGAACAAAACCTTTTGCGACCAGCCTTGCCTTATGCTTTTGGATACTCCCATCTTGATTGAACTTTGTTTTGAATATCCACTTCAAACCAGTAACTTCTCTCTCCTTTGGTCTATCAACAAGATCCCATGTGTGATTCTTTTCGATCATTCGTATTTCTTCTTTAATTGCATCCATCCAAACGTCTTGTTTTTCGGCTTCTTCAAAAGATTCAGGTTCTATGATAGAAAGGTTGCATGACTCATAGATATCTCTCAAACTTCGAAACTTTCGAGGAAAGACTAGGGAGAAGAAAGAGTCAAAGTTGGTCCAGAACCTAAAGTTGAAGATGATGTCGACTGAGGAAAAGTTGGTTCTTCTTGAGCTCCAGGTACTTCTCTAGCGTCTTGAATCACAAGGAATGGTGATTCCTGCACTTTTTTATTGTTCCGGTCCCAAGAGGCTTTCTCATTGAAAATAACGTCTCTACTGACAATTAGTTTTTTAGATTCAACATTATTTAGCCTATACCCTTTTTGTCTCGTTGCTATAGCCAACAAAAATTCACTTGGTGCTTTTGTTATCAAATTTTATCATTTTTTCTATAGGAATATGAGCATAATACAGAGGTTGTTTTAATAATTTTAAAGACTATACAGGGGAAGGCTTTGCAATTCAATCTGTAAATGAGCTACTAGTATTAAGTATTAATTACCTTTTATTGCACCAAAAATGATTTCCACAAAGGGAAAGTGTAGAAACTGTGGCTGGCTGCGGTGCGGTGGTGAGTGGTTATTGGGGCGGTAGTGGGTGGAAGAGGGAGAGAGGAGAGAGGGGAAGAGAAATTAGGGGCGGAAATGGCAGAATGCGGCGTGACGGAGGGAAAGGGAAAGTGAAAGTGAGAAATAGAAAGTGGAGGAAGGCTGCTGCGCATTAGGGTTCTAATGAGCAGTTTTCCGACGGGTACGTTACCCGTCGGAAATTTCAATTTTTTTTTTCAAATTAATTCAAATCTATAAATAATTAAAATTTACCATAACTTGATTAAACTTTTATATTTAAAATTACAAATGAAGAACGACTAAACTCGTGCAAAATGCCTTTATATAAGCCGATAAAAAGAAATTGCTTTACTTTTAATTTCGTTATGTATACTGAGGTTATTCGAAATGAAATTGATCGATTCTCGATTCGTAACGTTAATTGATCAAAGTCAAATTAATTGTTGACCTTAGGATCGGGTTATGTACATTGAGATAATTCGTAATTAGATCGATCGTTTCTCGAATTGAAGGTCTAATTGGCCAAAGTCAACGCTATTGACCTCTGGTTATGTAGATTGAGGTTATTCATAATTAGATCGATCGATTCTCGAATTGAAGGTCTAATTGACTCTGTTGACCTCGGAGTTATGTACCTTGAGGTTATTTGTAATTAGATCCATTGATTCTCGATTTGTAAATTGATAATTGACCATAGGATTATGTACATTGAGGTTATTCGAAATGAAATCGATATATGACTCAAAATTTTTTAAACAATCACGAATTCAAAATTGTTGACAATATGGTTATGTAAATTAATGTTATTCGAATTCATATCGACCCATTCTCGATTTGTAACAATGTTTGACCAAATTCAAAATTCTTGACCATAGGGTTATGTACATTGAATTTATTTGAAATGAAATTGGTAATTGGGTGAGAATTCATTAATCAGTCACCAATTCGAAATTAATTCTTAAATTTTTTTTTTATTTTTAAATGCATTTTCTGACGGGTACTACCCGTCGGAACGTAATTATTTTCTTTTTAATTTTTTAGTTGCATTTCCGACAGGGAGTATCCGTCAGAAATTAAATAGATTACTTTTTTTAATATGTATTTTCGACGGGTTCTACCGTCGGAAATCAACTAGTCAATTTTCGTTTTTATAAATGTATTTTCCGACGGGTGTAACCCGTCGAAAAAAACGATTTTTTTTTCAAAATGCTTTTTCGGAATTAGTTAATCTTTTTTCTTTTTTTTTAAACATGTATTTCCGACGGGTTCTTCCGTCGAAAACAACTAGTGAATTTCCGACGGGTGCCACTCGTCGGAAGACAAATTATACATTTGTCCTTTTTTTTAAATGTAATTTCGGAAAAAAGCGAATTTTTTTAAATGCATTTTCCGACGGTGCCACCCATCGAAATTAGTTAATCTTTTTTTCTTTTCTTTTTTTTTTAATGTTTTTTCGGACAGGTATTACCAGTCGGAAATAAATTAATACATTTTTTCTTTTTTTTAATGTATTTTCCGACGGGTACTAACAAATTAATATATCTTACCTTTATTTCTAATCGAATTTCCGACGGTTTATTTTCGTCGGAAAAAAATAGTCGAATTTTTTAAAAAATTTAATATAATTTCCGACGGATTTCGTCCCCCGTCGAAAAAAATTGTTTTTCTTGTAGTGAATATTCTTGGTGGAGTAAGAGAAACATTTTCTCTAAACAAATTAAAAACTGTGTCGAGTGTAAGAATTTTGACACTTTATACTAGTTAATAGTCGTTAAATTAATTGATCTAGTAAAAAACACTAGTCACTACAAAATATCGAACTCTTCGAAAACATAGAAAAAAAAAGTAAAAAATACTAGACTGACATTATTTTTGATCCAAATCATGGGACACATGTATGATATTTAAAAAAGTACTAATTCAAACAAATGTGTACTGACAAAGAATCTATGCCAGCTTATCATATATTTCTAACATGTACACAATTTCCACGCAAATATTTAATTAGGGTTTCATTTTAAAGAAAAAATATGATAAAATACTCAAAACTAATTAGGCCTATAAATAGGCACCTAAGTAACAAATTTATTTCAATCGATCATTAATTCATTCAAAAACACAAACACAAAATTAAATGGGTAGTGCCATTAATATTAATATTTACTGGATAAAATCGACGATGATGAAGGTGGTTGTCGCAACACAATTTTTCATGATCGACTATGCTGTTGCACAGGAAGATTGTTCCTCTCTCCCGGTAATCATTAATACTATTGATGCATGCGTCTTTGGCGGATCATAAACCCATATTTTTATTAATTTAGTCACTTAATTGTTTGCATTTGTGATTTTTTGGGGAAAAAAATGATATCCACCAGTATTTTTATTATAGAAAATCTCTTTGTATTTTATAATATGTTGCTAATCTTTTTTTCCCATCCAAAGTAACATCGTGTCTCTCACTCGTGTTTGGTGAGACTAAAATTCAATTTTCATCAGCCAGAGTCAAGAAAGTCTAACACTGGCTAAATTAAATTACCAAAATACTCTAAATATCAATTTTTTTAAAAAAATACTCCTATTAATTAAATAGGATTCATTAAACTCCATATATATTAGATAATTTAAAAAAAACAGATTTTTTTTATAAAATAATTATTTTATTTTTTAATATAATATATTAATTAAATTAAGTTTAAAATATATGAAAATATAAAATATAAGACCACGTGCGGACCAATTTGAATATTTTACTTATTTTATTTAAATAACTAATTTCATTTATAAATAATATTAATAAATTAAATAATAATTTAACATTAATATCACCAAAATTAAGAAAATATATTCGTTTTAAATATAAGATTTATATAATAGTATTAATATATTTAATATTTATTAATATAATAAATAATTATAATTTAAAAAAATTTCAACCCCACCCACCTACCCACCTACCCAACCCAATCCAACCCCTACCCCGATTCCCAGGCCGCCAAATGGGGGGGGGAGGGATTAAATAGTTTTTAATTATATAATTTATTATTTTAATAAATATTAAATAGATTAATGCTATTATATAAATTTTATATATAAAAAGAATCTGTTTTCTTAATTTGGCGATATTCATGTTAAAGTATTATTTAATTTATTAATATTGTTTATAAATCAAACTAGTTATTTAAATAAAATAAGTAAAATTTTTAAATTGGTCCGCGTGTGGTCTTATTCGAAATCGAGTTAATTTTGAAATTTGACAACAATGTAAACTAAATCGTCACTAAATTTGGAGGTGTGGGGTTTTTTTGGTAACCTAAAATATTATGGAGTAAAAATATCAGTCAACATAAGTAATGTCATCAACTTTGCAATTAGACTTAACTGCCACGTCATCACTTAACGAAAATTTTTAACGACTGTACCAAATGTGTCACAATTTGTTATAGCTCTGTACCAAATGTGTTGGACATATAAAGCTCAATACCAAAAGAGAGAATTTACATATAGCTCTGTACCGAAAATGTAATTCTCTCGCTAACTCCCTAAGTATTGTTTGTGATTGATCTTTGAATTTTCTTCAATATAAATTTGTTTGTCGTGTTTTATATACTTTTCTTTTTATTCATTTAATTTATTAATAATCACATGCTTCATCCAACGTGTTCAGTTATTGAGAAATAATAGCAAAATGGAATGTAATGGAAACAATCTGAAAACGTAAAAAGCTCCATGTTGCTCATTATGAAAGTTGATTAATTCTAATAGTGAAATTAGGGTTCAAAACGGACGGAATGTATTCAGAGAGATTCATACTCATTAGTATTGGACCCTTATTATGATTTAAATTAGCTTTAGCCCCGTGCTATGCACATGCAGTTTATAAACAATGTTTTTGAATTATATATAATTCAATTTAAGAAAAGAAATCATTTACTTTAAGTTAATTAACATTAATCGTTCGCACTCAATCAAAACAACCGAAGACACAAAATGCAACAATTCTTTTTTAATAAATCTATAATCTAATATAATGAAAGTTGATGAACATTGATCAAGCATGAGCAAATCTATATATTGATTTTTTTACATATTTGTAAAGCTATTTTTTATTTTTCATTTATAAGTCACTAAATCAATTAAGAATGAATATGTAATATTTCGTTAAAAATAAAGAGTTTCACCAAACTACATCATAAAATTAGAAAATAAATGAGCCAGGTTTATATATATATATATATATATTTTCTTCAGAATGATGTATTGTTTGTTATGTATATATCAAATTGTAAATTTTAATATTAATTTATAGTGATTAACACCAACTTTATTACATACATCTTATCGATATTTATGTAGATTGTATTAACTTTTAAGATTCATACAACTCTATAATAGTGGTTAAACAAAATATAAACAACAACTACTTATTATGATATATTTAAACATTTAAACCATGATGATAAAATTTTAATCAATTCTCTAGACAAAAGTCAATATTAATATTTACACTCTAATTTTAATATAAATATAAAAAAGATAGCTTGCAACTCAATTTATTGTCATGTGAGCTAAAAACTATTACTAATTTAAAATCATAAAATTTTCCTTATAAAGCATCAAGATCCAACCGTGTTCATGAGTAGTAGCTATGAGTATGAATCTGTTGGTCCCAAGTGGTCAGATGAGGTCTAGAGGGGGGGTGAATAGACCTCTGAAAATTTTTGAACTTAAAAACTTTTCAGTCTTCTGTCAGCAGACTAAGCTGATGAAGAACAGTAAGCAGACTAATCTGATCGTGAACAAATCTTGAACAGACGACTGACCACTCTTCTTACAGTGACTTAGCTGTTTTTCAGCAAAACAGTTTTTCAGAGAGTATACTTGCAGCGGATTGTTTGAAAGTGTTTTTCACAAGTAAACTAAGTTCTAAAAGATTTTATCCCCAGTTTTCAAACTCCTTATAAAATCTTTTGTTTGATTCAAAGTGTTTAAAATGCAAACTTTAAAATATGCAAGAAAACTTTAAATGCAAGATAACACAAAGAATTTTTATAGTGGTTATATGGATGGAAATCCTTTAGTCCACTCTTCCAGATCACACAGATTCTGGGTTATACTATAATCACTTAGATTACAATATTTCTCCACTTACACCTAAACAACTAATGAAAAGGCTGTAAGCTCACAATAGGAATTCACAAAGAAAACCTATCCTCTAAAGTAGAATCACTCACAAAGACGGATTCTAACTTTGCACAACACTCAGCTATTACAAAATCACTCAGATAATGTTTTTCTGATTTCTTCAACTGGGTTTCTGTCAACAGATGACTTCCACCAGACGAGTGAGCTGTTTGAGCTTTTGAGACTTAGAGAAATTCTGCTTCAAAATTTCGATCTCTGATTGTTGTTGTGTTTTTGCTCGATTGAAATTCAGCTCTATTTATACATGGAGATGAAAATATGACCGTTGAAGGCAAGTCACAAATCAAATCCATTCTTCAGCTCTTTTGAAACGGCTCTCTGCAGCAAACCGTACAGTGTACAGTACTTTTCTGTCCATCACATTTAATGCTGCATTAAATGCACTCTGCTGATCCGAGGATATCTTCAATCATTTGCCATTACTACCCTTCTCTTTCAGCATTTATTACACCAGGTGCATTTATTACTGTTGAACTGATCTCATGATCTCTTCCACTCTGCTGATCAAAGCAACCCTTCTGATAGGTACTCTGCTGATCAAACACTGAACTAATCTGATTTGACTCGGCTGATAACCTACCCTTCTGATTGCTATTTCAGCAAGAGATCACTAGTCTTCTGGTCTTTGAACTCTTCTGATATCTTCTTTGCTTGTTCAAAGATCTTTCTAAGGGAACTAAGCTTTCCATACTTAGCTGATTATGATGTTTTGGAAATCATCAAAACCTTCCCTTAAATTCTGACTTCTTTCATCTTCATCTTCATCCAACAGAATCATTAAAATTTATTAAGATTCTTTATCAAAAGTGCTTTAAGGAGTGGCGTAACAGATACAATCTTATGATACAAGCAGTATTCAATATAATCAGTGACAGTAATCGAGATTAAGTGCAAGAAATTAATATAAAAAAGGATAATTAATCAAAGTGAAATTGCTCACACAAAATCTTAAGTAAATCATTCTCATCAAATGCACAATTTTGAGACAGTAAAAAATCCGAAAAAGCAACATTTATAATAGAATAAGGGGTAAAATAACATATTTATCATAGCATATATGATAAAATGTAACATTTATAATAGAATAGGTGGTAAAGTATCACATGTATAAGTTAACTGATCATATATGTCGAACTAGAAAAAGTAGAGGTTGCCCAGACTTGCCTTACAAACGAATAGCGGGGACAAGTGAAGTGTTGTTTCCGAAACTTTAGTAATTAGAGCATAGGGCGGGCCGACTAGGGTGCGGCCCTATGTAACTGGTCGCATGTGCGCCCCCCCCCCCCCCCCCACCCCCCCCGTAAATCGCGTCACGTGGCGTAGTAACTAAGTATCTTTTTTTGTCAAGGTTGCACCGGTTATTAAATGTCTAATCTACCCTTTTCTTTTATTTTTAAATGAAAATCAGAATAATAACTTAAAATTGAAAAGTCATTTATATCCTTTTTAATTAACTTAAATTTAAAACACTTAAAACTTAATTACACAAAGACACTTATACCCTTTCACATAATAAACCTAAATCTATATCCGATTTATTTCCATGATTTAAAAACACAATTAGGGTAAAACTAAATTTCATCTTCCAAGATTAAAACAAACCAACAAATTCGAAATTCCATGATTACAAAAATCAATTACAAAAATTCATCTTCCACGATTAAGAACAGTAATTACAATTCAAAATTCATCTTGCACGATTAAGAAAACTAACTAAAAGTTCTTTCAAAATTTCTTAATTCCACTAGATCATATATCCTATAAATCATCGCTTCCAAAACATACATTAACATTTTTTTTTTCAAAAATAAGTTTGTTAACTTTACGATTTTATTAAATTTAGCTCACATGTTGAGTTTTTAGCACTGTTCACCAGGGATGAAAATATTCGTAAGAATGAGTTTATGAACTTTCTAGTAATTAATATTCATATTTATTTAGAGAGAGAATTGCAATTGTGGTACCAAACTATATAGCGATTCCAACTTGTGGTACCATAAAAAATGAAGTTGATCAATTAGGTACCGTAATTTAAGAAATTGAATCACATTTGGTACCACCGTTAAAATTGGGCGTTAACTGCTGACGTGGCAGTTAAGTTTTATTGCGGAATTGATACCATTACTTATATTGACTGACAATTATACCCCTAACTTTTCAAGTTGTCAAAATAACCCCGTATCTTCAAATTTACTGATAATTTTAGTCCACATTGTTGTCCAATTTCAAAATTGGCTCGAATAGAACACTTGCGGACCAATTTAGAGATTTAACTTAATATATTTACATATGTATTTAACTAATATAATTTATAAATAATATTAACAAACCAAATAATATATGAACATAAATTCGATAAAATATTTATTAAGTTTAAAATTTATATAATGATATGAATATATTTAATATTTATTAAAAAATTAATTATATATTATTAATAAAATAATTATAAATTTAAAAAAAAACTTCTCCTACCCCTAACCCACCCACCCCCCCTAACCAACTCCCCCCCCCCCCCCAACCCAAATCCCAGGCCACCGCGGCCTGGGATCTGTTGGGATCGGACAGATCCCAGGCCACCGTGGCCTGGGACCGGCGATCCCAGCCGCCGGCGGCCTGAGATTTTGGAGGGGAGGGGGCTTGGTTGGGGGTAGGAGGTAGAAGAAGGGTTTTTTTTATTTTATTTTATTATAATTATTTTATTAATAATATATAATTTATTTTTTAATAAATATTATATATATGCATATCATTATAAAAAATTAGATTTAATTAATATTTTATCGAATTTATGTTCATGTATTATTTGGTTTGTTAATATTATTTATAAATTAAATTAGTTAAATACATATGTAAATATATTAAGTTAAATCTCTAAATTCGTCCACAAGTGTTTTATTCGAGCCAATTTTGAAATTGGGCAACAATGTGGACTAAAATTATCAGTAAATTTGAAGATATGAGGTTATTTTGACAACTTGAAAAGTTAGGGGTATAATTGTCAGTCAATATAAGTAATGATGTCAATTCTGCAATAAAACTTAACTGCCACTTCAGCAGTTAACGTCCAATTTTAACGGTGGTACCAAATGTAATTCAATTTCTTAAATTACGGCACCAAATTGATCAACTTTATTTTTTATGATACCACAAGTTGGAATCGCTATATAGTTTGGTACCGCAAATGCAATTCTCTCTTTATTTAGATGAAAATATTCGGAAAAAATTATTTATGAACAAATTATTAACTACTATTTTATTAAATAAAATTATTGATGGTAAAATATTATCAATGTTACTTATTTTTATAAAATGTTGTGCATACATATAATTTTATTTATTTATGGTCGAATACGGATCTCTTAACTAATAGGATCGACCGAAATTTAAACTATTATCTAAGAAATTCAAGCTTAATCGACCGAATAGAAATAAATAAACAAAAGGGGATTATGGATAATATACATCAAAATTATTGATTTGAGATATTGATTTCGTGGATTCAAAAGTAATTGAGAATTTCATTTTTTTTATAATTCGAAATTTGTAAAGCAATTTTGGAGAGGATTCATTAAAGGTGCAAAAATGGTGGTGAGATTATTGAAGGCATGGATGATGTAAAAATGGTGGAGAAGTAATAACAAGAAATAATCAATTAAGTTTGAATGATAATGAAATAAAAGGCAATTATTTGTTAGTTTTGAAAGATTATGAAAGAGAAGAAAATAAGGAGCAAATTAATTGTTAATTTCGGTTTTTAAGTGGGGGGTATAAACGTCTTCTTAAAATATAAAATTTAATGGGGGCAACAAGGTCTTTTCTATTTTCAGTCGGTTTTTTTTTTTTTTTTTTGACAAACTAAGTAAAAGGGCTTAATAGTCAATTGCATTTTTAATTAGAAATAAACCAAAATTAAATCCAAAACCTTTAGTTACCAATCCAACGGCTGCCATTTAAGTAAGTCGATCTAACGGCTGAGGGAGTGAGCCGCATGTGCGGCCGTAACTAATGGGGCCGCACCCTAGAAAGATTGAGCATAGGGTCCATGCAAATACTTTTAACTTTCGGAGGAGATCAACTTTCCAAATTGAAAATTTGCTTATTTGGGACCACAAGATAGGTCACTTGCAACTTTGGTATTATGGACACGAAAATGCAAATTTGATACCACAATTTAAGTTTTTGTTGCAACTGTTGGATGAAGATGAAGATAGAGTGCATTAGAAATAAAGAAGTTAAGGGAGGTTTTGATGATTTCCAAAACATCAAGATCAGCTAAGTATGGAAAACTTAGTTAAAACTCTCAGAAGAATTTTTGACCAAGTAAGAAGACAAATCAGAAGGATCAAATATTCAAGGTCCAGAAGACTACTGATCTGCTGAAGAAAAGAAATCAGACTGGTGAAGATCAGCCGACTCAAATCAGATTTGTTCAAGTTTGGGATCAACTCTGTTCAGTCATCAGACTTGTGTTCTCATCAGCCAAGTGGAAAGGATCAGGAAGTCTCCCCAACGGTAATAAATGCCCTTAAAGTAATAAATGCTGAAGACCGAGGATATTAATGGCAAATGATTGAAGAAATACCTCGTATCAGCTCGGTGCATTAAATGCTGTCTGACAGAAAGTACAGTCTGCAGTACTGTCACTGTGCAGAGAGCCGTTCGTGAAAATTAAGGACCAGAAACCAAGAAATTTGAATTGTGTCTCTCTTCAACGGACACTTTTTGAATCTGTGATTATAAATAGCTGAAGAGACGAAGAGAAAATAACAACACAACAACTGAGAGATTATCCGAAGCAGAATATTTTCTAAGTCTCAAGAAGCTCAAGAACAGCTCACCCGCCTGCTGAAGTCATTTGTTGACAGAAGCTTGTTGAAGCTAAACGAATACATTTTCTGAGTGAATCTGTGAAAAGAGAGTGTTGTGAGGAGTTCTTATCCGTCTTTTTGAGTGATAAGTCTCTGTAGAATAGGTCTTCTTTGTGATTTCCTATTGCGCACTTGTGGTCGTTTCATTTGTTGTTCGACACAAGCAGAGTATACTGTAAACTTCGTGATTATAGTATAACCCAATATCTGTGTGACTTGGAAGAGTGGACTAAAGGATTTACATCCATATAACCACTATAAAAATCCTTGTGTTTTTACTTTGCATTTTTACTTGCATATTTTCAGTTTGCATAAAAAAACTTTAACAAAACTGTTTGAAAAGATTTTTAAGGAGTTTTGATAAAACTGGGGATAAAATCTTTCAATCTACCAAGCTTACTTGTGAAAAACACTTAAAATATCCGCTGCAAGTATTCTGGTGTTAAAACTAATTTGACTAAATCAGCTAAGTGATTATCAGATTAGTGGTCTACCGTGCTGTTCAAAGATTTGTTCGCGATCAGCTTATTCAGCCTACTGTTCTATAACAGCTTAGTCTGCTGACAGTTAAGCAAAAGTTTTAAAGTTAAAATTTGATAAAATTTTCAGAGGTCTATTCACCCCCTCCCTCTAGACCTCATCTGACCACTTTGGACCAACAAGTGGTATCAGAGCGGGTGGTTCATTAGAATCAGCTGCCTGATCAACGAGCTTGATCCTAGTGTTTTTCAAAGGTTTTCAAACTTTTTCAAAAGAGCATATTTTTGAAAAATCAAAACTTTTTGAAAATGGATTGTATCAGCCATATTCCCCACATTGCTGGTATGAGTTTTGAGGACTGGAAGATCAGAATGGAGATCTTCTTAGCTGCCTACAATGATAACATGTACACATGTATCATCAAAGGTCCATTCAAATTCACCAATACTATAAAGGTTGATGAAGTCGACATAGTGGTGGAAAAAGATCTGAACGAAATGACAGCTGAAGAAATCAAGCTGTTCAATCTGGACAAAGTTGGCCGTTTCATCATAACCAAGGCCCTGGACAATGACAGATTTGATAAAGTCAAGCATTGCAAGACTGGCAAAGAAATGTGGGATAAGGTTCGTGACATGAGCGAAGGAAACGACGCCATCAAAGAGCATCATCAGCTGAGTGTTGCTCTGGGAAAGCTGGATAACTTCAAGATGAAGTCTGCGGAAACCATTGATCAGATGGATACAAGGTTTACAAGGACGCTAAATGAAGTTCTCAAGCTTGGAAAAACCTTCACAGACAAGGAAATAACCGTCAGGGTGCTGAAGGCTCTACCTCCAAAGTTCAACATGAAGAAGACAACCATGGAAGAGTCAAGATATTTGAGAAAGATCTCACTCACCGAGCTGTTCTCAGTACTTAAGGCGTATGAGTATAAACTGCCAAGAATGGGTGTTGAAGAAACCTCAACTTCAAGTCCCACAGCTGCCCTGGTTGCTGCTGAAAATCCAAGAAGACCAGCATACAAAAGCAAAGATGTGGACTCATCTGATGAAGCCACAATACTAAACAAAAAGGAGTACACAGCTGGAGACGTTGCATTGCTGATGAACAAGTTCAAGAAGTTCTACAAAAGAAAAATGAAGAACAAATACAACAATGCTTCTACTTCTAACCCTACTTCTTCTTCTCAAGACAAGGGTTCATATAAATCCAAAATGATGTGGTATAATTGCAGGAAATTGGGACATTTCATCAGAGACTGCCCATATCCTAAAGCTGAAAAGTACACTGAAGAGGAAAAGAGAATCAGAAAGGAAAGAAAGCATCAGAAAGGCAAGGTGTTGTTAGCAGAAGCTGAAAAGTCGGCTGCTATTTACTCATCAGATTCAGATTCAGACACTTCTGATGAAGAGTCTTCTGAAGAAGAGAGTCCTGCTTTTATCTGCCTGATGGCCAAGGAATCTGATGACTCTGAGGATGATGAGGTAACTCCTCTTGACAATAAATTGTTTAATTCATTTGAACAAATGATGCTTAATAATACTGATATTGCTGAAGCATTTAGTAAGCTTAAGGAAGAGATGATATTGCTAAGAGAGCAAAACAGTTCACTGAAACGTAAGGCTGAAAAGCCAAAAGAATCAGCTGAATATAAACTGCTTGAGCAAGAGAATGAATCTCTGAAAGCTGAATGTGAAGTACATAAGGGTAGAATCATGGAACTTGAAAAGATAATTGAGTCTCATGAAAAATCATCTATTGCATCCACTCTTACTTCTAGTAAACAGAAGATACCTTTAGAACAGGATAAGTTAGAAATGAACCATACCTGTCTGAGCTTCTTTAGCAGCAGCAGGTTCAGGAGCAGCAGATGCATTGGTGCAGCTGCAACAGGTTCGATGATCTGCACTTCAGGATCATCTTGAGGTTGAACTACCTCAGCCGTTGGTGCGGTGGAAGTAGTCTTTTGAGTAGCTTGATTAGTAGCTGACTCCTTGATAGCAGACTCTTCTTCAGCTCCAGCAGGCCTCTCTGCTGATTGAGGACTTTCTCTGACTAAGTCAGAAGGTTCAGCAGGAGATGGTTCAAAAACCACCTTCCTCTTAGCAGACTTCTTTGTAGCAGGCTTCTCTTTGACAGGTTTAGAAGCAGCAGTGTCTCTCAACTGGCTTCTAGTCCTTTTTGCTACTTTGTCAGCAGATATTTCTTCTGACACTGTTCTTGATGGAGAACCAGCTGATATCTCCAAAACTTCATCAGTAATCTTCTATATAGCAGCGTCAGCAGCAGCTTGCCTTTTCTTGTCTGTTCTGGCTTGAACAACAGGTTTAGCTGTTTGAACAGACCTCTTTTGTTTCTTTGCAGGAACCTTGTCCTTAGGTTCCTCAGCCTCTTCTTCCTCATCATTCTTCCTCTTTGTTCCTCCCTTAACAGCTTGATAGGTTGCCATAGCCTTGGCATTATGAATCTCCTTCCCATGGGTCATTCCACAACCCAACTGATAGAACAGGTAACTTAGAGTAATCCTGTGGTTTGTTTGCTTCTTCTGGTGAAAGTTCGCCAGAATGTAAACAGACCAGTTCACCTCATAGCCATAGTAAATAGCCATCATTATGCAGTAACGTTTCATGGTGACACTGTCTAGAGAGAAGGTACAATTCTCTATCAGCTTTGAAACCATATCAGCCCTGCGCTGATATTCATCCTTCAACTGTTTCTTCTTCAGATTTCCAGACATAACTTCTCCTTCCTTGGCACAGATTGCCCAGAATTCTTGGATTTTGTTTTCTGCCATAGAAGACACATCAATTCTTCCCTGGTTTGACAGCCCAAACTTCTCGTGCAACAGGGCAGGAGTGATGACTATGGCCTGTCCTCCGACGGTGGCTTTGATTTCAAGTTTTTCAAAATCAACAGTTTCCTTAGCATTGTAGTACTACATCACTTGGTCCCTCCAGACCATTTGTTTTGGGTAAAGCATGTTGTATGTGTGGCTTCTGTCCAGAATCTTTGGGGCAGCTTTGCTTCAGCTATCATAGTCCTGGTAGCTTCTTTTAAAGTTATGTTTCTCCTTTCAGCAACTCCATTCTGTTGAGGGGTTATGGCAGCAAAGTACTCATGGCTGATTCCTCTGACATTACAATACTCTACAACAGTTGAGTTTGTAAATTCAGTCCCTCTATCTGATCTGATCTTTAACATATTCATGCTCTTTTCATTCTGGATCAGCTCCATCAGATTTGTAAGATGCTCCTTGGTTTCACTTTTCTTCTTCATGAAGATCACCCAAGTGTATCTTGAATAATCATCCACAACAGCTAGGCAGTACTTTTTTCCACCATTGCTGATTGGATCAATGGGTCCAAATAAGTCCATAAGTAGCAGCTCACAGATCCTTCCAGATGATGGGTGCTTCCTGCTCTTGAAAGATGACTTGATTTGTTTACCCTTCTGACAGGCGTCACAAAGCTTATCTTTGGTCATGACTGTTTTTGGAATTCCTTCTACCAGATCATTCTTGATAAGTCTGTTTATGGTCTTGAAATTCACATGGTTCATTCTTTTGTGCCACAGCCAACTGACTTCACTTGGTGTTGATGCCACCAAACAAATACTTAAACTCTTGTCAACAGAATTCCAGTCCACTGTGTAGACATTTTCTTGTCGTCTTCCAGATAAAATTACCTTCTTTGTACCAATCTGTTCAACGTAGCACTTATCTGATGAGAAGATGACTGAAAATCCCTTGTCACAAAATTGACTTATGCTCAGCAAATTGTATTTAAGGCCTTTAACATAAGAGATGTCGGATATCTCAATGTTGCCTTTGATTAATCTTCCACTTGCTACAATTTTGCCTTCCTTGTTGTCTCCAAAAGTAACTTTAGGACCATCCACAGCAACAACATCAGTCAGCTCATGTATGTTTCCACACATGTGTCTTGAACAACCACTGTCCAAGTACCATATTTTCTCTACTTTACTCATACTCCTAATCCTAACCTACACAACAAAATAAAAATTGTTTTAGGTACCCTTATTGAGAGGGTCCTGAAGGATTAGTTCCACCTTTGACAACCCAAGATGTTGATGTCTTAGGCTTCTGAGTTTTAACAGGAGCATGAACAGTTTTATCTTCATCACGTTCATCAAATTTGCTATGTTGTTGATAATCAGCATGATAAGGATAATGTTCATAAGCAGAATAAGATGCATGATAAGCAGGATATGCATGCATTGGATGAGCAGGATATGGTGCATAGTAAGTTGGAAATTGAGGTGCATGATACATAAGAGGATATGCAGCAGGTTGCACAAAATAAGACTCATTTCCATACCAAGCATTTTGATTTTTCTTGTTATTATGCTTCTTTGGTTTACTAGATGCTTGCTCATTAACAGACGACATAGTTTTACTACTAGTCTGATTGGTTTTAACCTTATCAGCAGACTTCTTAGGACTCTGATGTCTAGTCTTACCAGTCTGTTTACCTACACTAGGCTATTTGCTCTTTTTAGTCTTAGGAGTTTTCTTCTCCTTTAATTCTTTCTCAGGTGAAGCAGGTTTAGTAGTCTGAACATACAAGATGACCTTATTGTTGTCAGCTGACAAAAAGAAAGGAAAAAGCAAAATACTTATCAAGAGAAAGAAAGTGTATGTTGCTGACAAGAAAAAGAGAGAAGAAGCAGAGCAAAGGAAAAGGGACGAACAGGAATTTCAGAGAGCTGCTGAGCTTAGCAAAATTGCAGCTGAAAAAGATGAACAAAAGCGAAAAATGACTGCTGCTGAGCGTAAAGCTGCTGAAGATGCAGAATTGGCACTGGTTATTGACCTAAGCAAGAAGGACTCTCATGGTCCAAACATAGCTGGTGGCATCAAAATTGGTGAATCAAAGAAGGACAAGCCAAAAATGCCTTCTAGCATAGTACCAGAAAAGAAAATGTTTGAAGTAAGAAAACCCTTGATATTGTCAATTCTGATCTCTCTGTTTTCAACAGATTTGAAGCTGCCCTGGCTCATATTGATGAGAAGCTGCAACGTAAAACCTTGTTCATCCAAGAAAAGGAGAGATACATAAAATGGAGAAATTACAGGATGAACAAACCTGTTGAAGAGCTCCAGAGCTGGAAGGAGTTTGCAAGTGAGGAAAGATGGGTCCTCAGCTGGTTGCAGACTACTTCAATCACCAAAGCCCTGAATGCTGATTATGTCAGAGATGTGATGCACAAATATACACAAGAATTTGCTGCTGCTTAAGCCAAGATCATCTCTGATGCATTGCCAGCCAAGAGAAGAAAGCAAGATGATCCTATTGAGAGGGCTGTGCAAATTACTGTTCATACTGCCTTGGAGAAATGGGTTGAACGTTCAAGGTATGAACAAGGATCTCCAAGTGATCTGCCTAGTCTGCCTAGTGTACAGCAGATTACATTTGGCAAAGAAATGAAAGCGTATCAAGAGTTGCCTAAAGTGAAGACACCTGCAGCAAATAGTCTGCCTGTTATAAAGAGAATCCGCCAGACTACTGTTTTCACTGAGGATGGCACTATTGTTACCAAGATCTTTGAAGATGTCAAGGAATAGTCTGCTGCTGCAAATGATTCTTTAGCTATTGAGTGTAAAGCTAAGGAAAAGACTGATGAAGAAGTTGTTCTAGAAGACGCTCCTGTCCACCAGGAATAAGAACAGACTGCATCACCCTCTATTCCAACAGCTGATATGCACTCATCACTGATGGAATCCTTCCAGCTGATGCTTGAAAATTCACTCAAGGAAATGGAAGAGAGGAATAGGATGCTGATGAAGCAAATGCATGAGGAAAATGCAAAAATGGTTAAGGATGCCATTGACAACTTCCCACTTCCACAAGATAATTCCCTTATGCTGACCAAGAGCATTCTGGATATGAACAGAAGCATTGAAGATGTTAAAGCTGATGTTGGTCATCTTCATGCTGTTTTTAAGAGAAGTGAAGACACCATAGCTCATTTAACTGACACATTCATCAAAGTTAGTAATGAAGAGACTGAAAAGAATATGTTATTGGTTGCGGAAGTTCAAGCCACTGCCAATAAAATCCATCAAGAAATCTCTACTTTACAACTCAATATTGACTGCATCAATGATCAATCTGGAACCATCAATTCTACTCTGAATCATCTAAGTATAAGACAGGACTTCATGGATCAGAACATCAGACACTTATGCACTGCTGCCCAAATCCAAGCTGTTGAGCTCAACCCTGCTGTTAACCCTGCTGATGATGACAAAAATGGAGAAGAGAAAAGGGAAGAGACAACTGTTCAAAGTACTCAAGGAGACTCTGCTGCTGCTCAAGAGGAACCAAAAGAGCCAGAGCAACAAGTACTTGAAGAAAAAGCTGAAAGAGATGGAGAAGCTGATAACAAGGAAACTGATGAACAAGCTGCTGAAGAAGAAGAAGAACCTAAAGAACCAGTCAAGTCAGACAAAGAATTGGCTGCATCTAAAGACACTCCTGAAGAGCAACTTGATCCATATGTCAAGTACAAAAACATAGAACGCATCGAGAGGAAAATTAAATAAGCTGAAGCTGAAGCAGAAAGAAAAGAAAAGATGAAAGCTGCTAAGGCAAATCTGCTTACTGATGATGCAAATGATGAAGAGGAAGAAGAAGATGATGATGAATCAGAATATGAGTATGAGGAAGTTGAAGAAGAAGGAAGTGAAGAAGCTGATGATTAGTATTGAATATCTTATCATTGTATCAGTTTACTTTATTTTCTTCAGTTATCTCATCTGATGAAAAACTTGTAACTTGTAATCTTTTCGAATCATATATAAGAGTTCAAGTTTTTACTCCAACATACATTTCTATCTCAGAAATTTTGAGGATTAAAACTTTAGTATAGGTAACAGGTACTTAGCTGAAGTTTTGTCATCATCAAAAAGGGGGAAATTGTTGGATGAAGATGAAGATAGAGTGCATTAAAAATAAAGAAGGTAAGGGAGGTTTTGATAATTTCCAAAACATCAAGATCAGCTAAGTATGGAAAACTTAGTTAAAACCCTTAGAAGAATTTTTGACCAAGTAAGAAGACAAATCAGAAGGGTCAAATATTCAAGGTCCAGAAGACTACTGATCTGCTGAAGAAAAGAAATCAGACTGGTGAAGATCAGCCGACTCAAATCAGATTTGTTCAAGTTTGGGATCAGCTCTGTTCAGTCATCAGACTTGTGTACTCATCAGCCAAGTGGAAAGGATCAGGACGTCTCACAAACGGTAATAAATGCCCTTAAAGTAATAAATGCTGAAGACCGAGGATATTAATGGCAAATGATTGAAGAAATACCTCGTATCAGCTCGGTGCATTAAATGCTGCCTGACAGAAAGTACAGTCTGCAGTACTGTCACTGTGCAGAGAGCCGTTTCCGAAAATTAAGGACCAGCTGAAAATTGTGTCTCTCTTCAACGGACACTTTTTGAATCTGTGATTATAAATAGCTGAAGAGACGAAGAGAAAATAACAACACAACAACTGAGAGATTATCCGAAGCAGAATATTTTCTAAGTCTCAAGAAGCTCAAGAACAGCTCACTCGCCTGCTGAAGTCATTTGTTGACAGAAGCTTGTTGAAGCTAAACGAATACATTTTCTGAGTGAATCTGTGAAAAGAGAGTGTTGTGAGGAGTTCTTATCCGTCTTTGTGAGTGATAAGTCTCTGTAGAATAGGTCTTCTTTGTGATTTCCTATTGCGCACTTGTGGTCGTTTCATTTGTTGGTCGACACAAGCAGAGTATACTGTAAACTTCGTGATTATAGTATAACCCAAGATCTGTGTGACTTGGAAGAGTGGACTAAAGGATTTACATCCATATAACCACTATAAAAATCCTTGTGTTTTTACTTTGCATATTTACTTGCATATTTTCAGTTTGCATAAAAACACTTTAACAAAACTGTTTGAAAAGATTTTTAAGGAGTTTTGATAAAACTGGGGATAAAATCTTTCAATTTACCAAGCTTACTTGTGAAAAACACTTAAAATATCCGCTGCAAGTATTCTGGTGTTAAAACTGATTTTGACTAAATCAGCTAAGTGATTATCAGATTAGTGGTCTCCCGCCCTGTTCAAAGATTTGTTCGCGATCAGCTTAGTCAGCCTACTGTTCTATAACAGCTTAGTCTGCTGACAGTTAAGCAAAAGTTTTAAAGTTAAAATTTGATAAAAAATTTCAGAGGCCTATTCACCCCCCCCCCCCCCCCACCCCCCTCTAGACCTCATCTGACCATTTGGGACCAACAACAACATTCAGGGATAAATGCAAAATACTCCCCTGTGTTATACTAACCTGCAAAAAACTACCCTGTGAAATTTTTATTGTGCCAAACTTCCTTGTGTTTTCAAAAACCCTGCAAAAAACACCCAATTTGTAAAAAATATGTTGTTTTGGATCGACATTCTTCAAGAAATCATTTCAAAAATATATCACGTGAAGTTGTAGGGACCAACTTCAAGTGTTCTAAAAATGATTTCTTGAAATATATCGATCCAAAACGACCTATTTTATATAAATTGGGTGTTTTTGCAGGATTTTTAAAAACACAAGGAAGTTTGGCGCAATAAAAATTTCACAGGGTAGTTTCTTACAGGTTTAACATAACACAGGGGAGTATCTTGCATTTTTCCCCAACATTCATACAAAGCCCATTTTTTCTTGGGAGTTATGGGCAATTTACCCCCTCACCCCCCCCCCCCTAAAAATTAAAGAAGCAATTCACGCTTTTCAGTCGAAGAGTGTAACTCACTTGTCAAAATTGAAAGTGGGCATGAAAAGTGTTGTGTAAATAGGGGATAAATTGTAGCATTTATAATAATGCAGAGAAGGGCAAAAATTCATTTTTGGCACCATAGAACTAGGCGTTTTTCAATTTTGGTACCATGGTGTCAATTTTGGTACAAATTCTGAATGTCGTTTTCAATTTTGGCACTTCCGTCAGTTGACCGTTAAGTCAACTGACGGAAGTACCAAAATTGAAAAGATCAGTAAGAATTGGTGCCAAAATTGACACCATGGTACCAAAAATGAAAAACTCCTAGTTCTATTGTGTCAAAAATGATTTTTTGCCAATTCCTCTCACCAATTATTTCCAATTCACAATTTATGTCACTCCGATTTTAATAATAATAAGAATAAGAATAATAATAACAAAATAGTAAAAAATATATATTATAAAAAATATTTGGGTACACAATAATAATAATTTTTTTTTTGCTACACATGTTATAGTCAAAATCACTCCTTATTACATTGACTCAACTTCATCCAACAATTCCCCCTTTTTTTTATGATGACAAAACATTCAACGAAAAACGTTTTCTAAGTCTTCAGTTTGATCTTCACTCAAAGATGAAAATCACTTGGCTGAATAAAAATATATAATTATCTTCTGATTTAAACTTCCGCTTTTCAGTTGTATCCTTATTTCAATTGTAAGTTGTCTTCTTCTCATTATTATTCCAATAACGGGGACGTTGTTTATATGCATTACTTCTTCTCATTTTGAAGAGTTAGAAGCGATTATTTATTGATTCCCTTTAAATCATTCGAAATTATATAAACACCTTTTAAACCATATTTGAAAGTCGGGTTGAAATAATAAATGAACAAATCAATAAACTGCATTGATGTGCTACATAAAAAAAAATGAATAAAATAATATAGAAACTAATTTTATATACTCATAGTTAAAATAAAATACTTTAAATAAGCATGCAAACTATTATATGAGAAAAGTGGCGGAGCCAGAAACTTTTTTCACCGGGGTCCTTATAGATTTATGAGTATTATTTAAAATATTAAAAAAAATTAAAATACGACCAAACTTGTCCATTATTTATATCTAGTAAAAATTAAGAATCAATTATAAACTAAAATTTCACTAGAAAATAACATCTATGCAAATCAAAGTAAAGTTAATCTTTTATCCATAACTCTAATCTATTCTAGACCATATATATTACAAGTAAAAAGTATTAAATAATTCACTACTATAATTATAAACATACATATTTCATACCTTATGTCTTCCTGAAGAATCAATGGGTTCTCCTCTTAATATGAAAAACTCGATCTCAGTTTTTTTTTTTTTTTTGCACTTTGTATTTTTGTTTTGCACATTTTGTTTAAAATAGGTTCTCTTTTGTGAGAATGGAGAAGAAGATGAAAGAAAGACTAATATGAAATTAGAGAGACTCTTGATATTCCTAAAAAGTGTCAATCCCTAAAAAGTGTGAAACCCTAAAAAGTATTATTAGTGTTATAGTATGATTCAAATTACAAAATAAAAATAAAATATTAGAGTTTGAGTTAATGTCCACTTTGTAACTCTTAAATTTATCAAACTCTAATAAACATGGACACCTTTTATTTAAAAATTTAATTTTAAACTAAAAGAAAATTATAAATTATGTTATGGTTGAACATAAATAAATTAATATAGCAATATAGCATATATACGATACACTTGGTACCAAAATTTCAGGGGGGTCCATGCACCCCCCTGTCCAAAGCGTAGCTCCGCCGGTGTGTATAATATATTTATATTCTCAAATTTACATTTAGCCAAAGGAGTTAATCTTAGTTTTCTTTTTTGGCTATATCTCAAGAGATATTCCTTAATTTATAATTAGAAGTATTATGAAACTTATGAATAAATATTTTTTTTTTAATAAATTCAACCTTTATGAATGATAATTCATTTTTGGCACCATAAAACTAGCCGTGTTTTAATTTTGGCACCATTGTGTCAATTTTGGCACTTCCGTCAGTTGACTTAACGGTCAACTGACGGAAGTGCCAAAATTGAAAATGACAGTTAGAATTGGTACCAAAATTGATACCATAGTACCAAAATTGAAAAATGCCTAGTTCTATGGTGCCAAAAATGAATTTTTGCCTGCAGAGAAGTTAATTGTGATATTTATCATAAGACAAGGGATAAAATGCAACATATAAAAATTTTAAGGAGTAGGTGTAAGGTTCACCATCGTGCATCTCCGCATTTGTAAGCTCTTTCACCTAACAAGCTAAGTAATAAGCTGATCTAACCGAGAACTTGCCACTTTTCTCATAATGCCAAATTTGAACGTCCAGGTTAATCATATTATTTATACCATAAATATGCAAATCATAAATTTCCTTTCAATGGAATACATTGCCCCATCGGTGCTTCCATCGTCATTGGCGTAGAAAAAGTTTTAGGCCCTGACTAAACGGCGTGTGTCTAAAATCTAAATGGGCCGATGGGATGGATGTTGGCATGTTGCCATCGGCGCCTTTATAAAAAAGCTGCTTGATGGCCAACGATTTGGCTACGTCAACTGCATGACCTAAATATGTGGAAAAGATAAGACCGTGTGTGGAAAAATTCTTGTATAGACTTGGTCTATGAGATTTTCATAGACCTGGTGATAAATAAGCCACATCATACATGTTGATGATGTCATGCTCTCAAAATGTATGATGTGGCTTATTTACCACCACAAGGTCTATAAAAATCTCATAGACCATGTCTATGCAAGAATATTCCCCGCGCGTGTCGCCTAATTCTCTCTCTTAACTTGGCCATTTGAACACCCGAGAAGCATGGTTGACCAAATTTCTTAAATGCACAAAAATAGAGGGGAGTTACTACTACACAATTCAAGGCCGGCCCAAGTTCTCGGCGCCTAGGGCCCCCAATTCGGAAGGCTTCAAAATTTATATTTAGGCCTTTAAGAAAATTAAAAACTTAGATATTTTTAATTTTAATAATTTTATGTACATAAGATGTCCTCTTGACTTGGTAAAACTTTCTCTTGATAAGTAGTAGGTCTAAGATTCAAATCTCAATATTGAATTATTTTCTTATATTTTGATTGTTTTATGTTATTTATATTTTTTAATAATTTCGTTTTTTTTATTTCCCTTTCGTAGTAATTATTCTTTTAATCCGTTTTCTTACTATTCTTTCTTAATTATTATAAGAAGAATACAGTTTTTTTCTTTATAATATGATTTTTCTGCTTATTACTTTCTCACTTAGTACATTGTAAAAAAGAATTTCATCCACAATAAAATTGGTCTTGCCCCGTCCATAATTTTATATGTATGTGTATCTTTTTATAAATGATCTCATCAACCATCCATTGGGGATGTTGAATAGTATAAATAGATAGACATCTCTTCTGTAAATATGATTTAGGACATGCAAGTTAGATTTCAATAACTTATACGGTTATACCCAAATCCTACTGTGAAACTCGATCCTCCAATATATTGAGACTAATTATCCCACATTGGTTGAAAACAATAGTTAAGTCCACCTTATAAGGCATTGGACAATCCTCACCTTACAAGCTAGCTTTTGAGGTTGAGTTAGGCCCAAACCAAGTAAGTCCACTTAACTATTGTTTTCAACCAATGTGGGACAATTAGTCTCAATACAATATTCTCAAAGGTGAAATGCTTAAGATGAAAAAAGTAATTGATTCTCTATATTTTGCATCTTTGTACAATTCCCCACCCCCCCTCCAACTTTTAGATTATTATATAAGTTAAATATTCTATAGCTCTTAGATTATTATGTTCTCGTAAGATGAATAGTATATGTATTAATCAACCAAATAACCTATTGTAGTAACAACGTTGATGTAAAATATAAAATAAAACACTATTTTTCAAATAAACCACTAAAATATGAAGGCACCAAAATTCAGAAATTGCCTCTCTCTCATTCGTTCGCTGCAGCACCCAGTGTCGGCCCAGCCCATAGGCAACTCGGGTTTTTGCCTAGGGCCCCCAATCTCTTAGGGCCCCTTCCCCCAACCTGCTATATTAATTGTTAATGGTTCAACTTGCTGTTGGTTTTTGTTTCTATAAATTGAGCCCAATTGCCCAACTAATTTCTAAGCCCTTATCCAACATAATAAAAAAAAAAAAAAAATTAGAATATAGCATCTAATATATTAATTCTATAAATATATATATATATATGCTTCTTAGATTCGTGATCTTCTTCAACACTATTTCTCTAATATTCTTCTCATCTTCTTCCTCTCTTTCTTATTATATTGGTTTTGTGTCCTAAAATTGAAATAGTAATTTTTTTTCAAACTAAAATCAATTTTGAACACCTTTAATTGGGAATTGCTGAATTGGGATAATTTTTTCTACAAATGTATTTAAAAGCATATAATAGTGGGTTTATACTATTTTTTTCTATTTCAAATTTACATTTAGATTTTCTTTATGTTGCTTACTTAGTTTTTCCTTACTGAATCGATGAGAAAAATTTATTATGACACAAAAAATATTAAGTGACTTGACTATTTTGTCTATAGAAGAAGATATAATAGAAGAATTAGAATATGAAGATTTAATAAACACTTTTGCGTCTAAAAGAACAAGAAAAAAATTACATAAGGGCCCCAATTTTTAATTCGCCTAGAGCCGTCAAAACCCTTGGGCCGGCCCTGGCAGCACCAAGCTCTTAGGGAAAAAGAAAAAAACACGGCCGGAATTTGCAGGCAGGGTTGTCACGTTGAGAAGTCATTATGTATTGAGGGTCCTTTTCGACCGTTATGTACCGAGAGTCATTTTTGACGGGAAAATTGTTTTTTTGGTACCATATGATAGACTAACTTGCACATTTGGTATCATTGGACACGAAAATGTACATTTGGTACTATAGGATAAGTTTTCGTTGCAATTTTGGTACCAAATCCAATTTGTCTACAATTTTAATGGCAATTTACCCCCTATGGAATGCATAATGTTCAATTTACTCCTTTATAATTTGGGAAAAAATCAGTTTACCCCCTTCGGCCGGAGAGTGTAACTCACTTGCCGAAATTGAGAGTAGATATGCAAAATATTTTATAACATAGGGGGATAAATTGTCACATTTATCATAACAAAGGAGGTAAAATGCCACATTATCATAACAAAAGTGGATAAAGTGCCGCCTATGAAAATATCAGGGAGGCGATGTGAAACTTTAACGAAATTTCAAGGCGTAAAATGCTCTTTTTTAAGCCATGAGGGGGTAAATTGAACATTATGCATTTCATAGGGATTAAATTATAATTAATTTTGGGAAAAAATTGGATTTGGTACCAAAGTTGCAATGAAAACTTATCTTATGGTACTAAATTTGCATTGTCGTACCCAATGGTATCAAAATTGCAAATTGATCTATCCTATGGTACCAAAAAAGCAATTTCCCCATTTTCGACTATCGTGTACATAATGAGGCTAATGAGATGACAATATATTAATTACAATCTGACCAAACTAAAAGCACAAGTTCAATGTGTTCAGGAGCGACATGGTACTTCGTTCAACCACGAGGCATAAACATAACAGTGATATAGAAAAATCTCGTTATGAGTTCGAGTTGGAATTATATTGGAGATGAAACTCCACAACTTAATTTACTGTTGAAATAATGACTGCAAAATATATACGTGGTAATTAAAGATATTATATTGTTTCACTAGCTAGTTACTGTCCTAACATTTAGTTTAGTTGTCTTGATTCAATCTTTACTGAAACAATTATTGTATAATTCTTATCTCAATATATAAATATATAAATATATATATATATATATATATATATATTAATTTATAGAATAATATTCACTATCCCATATGAGGGTGGGACAAAAATAGTCATTTAACTTTAGTAGGGATGCTAAAATGAGACACTTGTAGTTCCAGCAAATAATTTATATTATTTATGTTTTAAGTTGTTGTAATTTTAGTCCTCTTACCTACAATTTTAGCTCTAAGTTCGCCAGATTAAGATTAGTGTCCATAAAATTCTACATAAATAAACAAATTGAGGATTATAATATCTTTGCTCAAATAATTAGAAGGTAGGGAAGGAAATGAAGGAAAATAAGGTGTTATTTTTCCTCTTATTTAAACTAATTTGACAAGGTGGTGTGATGGAGTATCACTGCGTGGAATCAAATGGAAAAAACCTCCTAATTTATTTGCTTGCATAGCAATTTCAGGACACTTAAATTTCGATGGATTTAGGACTAAAATAGTGACAACTTAAAACATAAAGGATATAAATTGCTTGTCGGAACTACATATGTCTCATTCTCGCGTCTATGCAAACGTTAAAGGACTAAAATTATGTTTTTACCCCATATGAGGCATCGTTTTAGTTTTATTAAAATTCTATTGTACGCCTAAATTTTATGGTAAAGAATTTTTTTGGGTTTTTGGCATTTTGCACCCTGGAATTATAGGGTTTTGGCACTTTGCACCCTGACTTAAAAGTTTTGGCACTTTGCACTCTGGAAATATAATTTATTTGGCACTTTGCATCCTAGTGTGTGTTTTAGTGAGAAAATTCATTGATAGAAGGTAGAATAATTATTTTCAATTTTTTTTTTCACTTTGCACCCTTAAAATATAGAATGTTGGCATTTTGCACCCTAAAATTATAAAATATTAACATCTTTCACCCCGAGTAAAATTTTTTTGCACTCTGCCCACTAAAAATATAATTTGTATGACATTTTTCACCCTAATATATTTTTCTTAAAAAAAACAGACTCATGAATGTCGGCGATGTAGAGATAAAATGGTCATTTCTATGCACAACAATCATAAACTTGTTATTCTAAATTTATTTTACTTTATAATAACTTATTTTAACATTTTTTCTCTGTAAAATTTAGATTAAAAAAATACATTGTCTTCATTTTATTTTCAAGTATCCTCAAGATTATTTACTTTATATCTAAAATACACGTTTACATATCTAACATATTATTATATTGCATGTTATTTACATAATTTAGATTATCATATTAAGTCGGGGTTGAAAATGTCAGAAATTATATTTTTTGGGTGCAAAGTGCCAATATTCTATATTTCAGAGTGCAAATTGTCAAAATCTATACCTTTAGGGTTTAAAGTGCCAAAAATATTTGAAAATAACTATTATACTCTTCAATAAATTAATTTTTTTTCTTCAAAACACACACTAGGGTGCAAAGTGCCAATTAATTTGTATTTCCAGGATGCAAAGTGCCAAAACATTTAAGCTAGGGTGCAAAGTGCCAAAACCCTATAATTCCAGGGTACAAAGTGCCAAAAGCCCTTTTTTTAATATTTAGATTAGTGCTAGAACTTGAAGATCAAAAACTCAAAGAATCTAGTGAAGAAATCCCAAAACAAAAATGCTCTAGGGGTGGCCGTGCCGCCAACCGTTTCGAATGTGAGACAATGTATCACGTATTTAACGGAAAGGACAAAATTTAAATTTTGGGCCTCGATTTGGGAATAAGTACAATTTTAAATTGTTAGGTTAGTACAAAAATTTATTTTGGAATTGATGAGATATTTTTACTGAAGTACCAGAAGGCGAAGATATGTACTATGAGTTATTATGTAATAGAAATAACTTTTATTATATTTGTAACCCAGAACACCTGATCCGCTCCTATTTGTTTGGGTTTTTATGTGGTTAGTTCTAGTTTGTGTTCATTTTTATAAGTTCCTATTTAAAATTTTGCCAAGTGGCATAAAGTTTACCTGTTACCTTTTCAAAAGGTATTAATTTTAAATATGATTTTACTAAAACAACCCATAACTTATTAATTTCTTTTTTGGATTCAGATTATTTTATTCAAATACAAAATCCATTTACTGAATAAAAAATAATATTTTTACACAACAAGAAAAAGAAAACGACATCTCATTTACCTTATGAAAATTAAAATCCCCAAAAATTGACCTAATCATAACAGTCGCCGCACCACCCCCTCTTCGCCGTCGTGTCGTCGCCGCTGCACCACCGCCCTCTTCGCCGTCGCGCCGTCGTCGTTCCTCCACTAGAACCCATACATTTCCATCAATCACAAGCAACTATAAGTAAATATCAATTTGTTAAAAATGCATTTTTGTTCTGTCAAATTGCATGCTCTATTAATTTTGCCATGAAACTTTTATATGTGTACTCTGGTATCCTCTGGAACAACATTGTTTTTAAAAATATTTATTTGGATTCTCTAACATGATCTCAGTACCTTACACATTGAAGGGAAGTTTTAATAGAATATGCATATTATTGAATGTCCAACATCAAGCTAATAGATGAGAGACAATTACTATTATTATTACTGCTTAATATGCACCCTTATATTATATGTACGTGATATTCTTTTTTTTTACTCAAGCCTAACACATGGAACTGTTTTTTTTATTAATAGCTTTTTTCAAATAGGTAATAATGATGCAGTTATGGCACAAACAAGTTGAATTAATAAACAATTGTCTGGTTTGGAGTAATTAGGTGGGATGAGATCTTGGAGTCAAGTCAACACCTCCTCAAATTTAGATGCACGGAATAATTTTCTCTTTTTGTTTTCTTGTGATTTGTTGACTATTATATATGTTTAAGTGGAATATACTGAAAATTTATGTTTTTATGTTAAGTCATGGGACTAACTTAGATCTTGAATAATTACAGGTTTGCTGAAATCATCAAGTTTCTTCATTTTATAATTACATTATATTCAATATGTAAATGTCTAGTCAAGTTGGCTATGAAAGCAATTATGCTTTTGTTAAATATAGTTAACTTTCTGTAGTTCAGTTTAGAAAGATGGCAGGTCCCAGAACATATCCATTTATTCTGCTCCATTTTTTCCATAAAAAATGTAGAAGGATGGGAAAGGGGGGAGGCTAATATAAGCAATTCCTGTTATTTGATATAATTATGTTAGTCCTGATTTCTAGAGGGTCTGTCTTTGAGGACCATTGGCACATAATGGTTTAGATGTGCTTACTTTATATTTCAGTTGACTTCATTGTCATCAGACATCAATATAAGATTTCCTTGATTTTAGCTGATATATAAAGGTTTTACTAATAAGTATATTTATATTAAATTGACTGTCACTATCAACAGACATCAAGAGATCAATAGTTGTCTTCCTTGTATGTAGCTGATATACAAAGGTTTACTAATGTTTATATTGGCATATGACTTTGAAGTTATCACTAAATTAACATGTTGCTGATGCATATTTGATTAAGTTCTGGACGATTTTCATTAAAATGACTTATATCGTTCACAAATGTAACAGGGGATCATGTCTCTTTGGCTTCTTTAATCCATAAGTTGATGTTATTATACTAATTTAATTATACCTAGAACATTGATATTGTGCTTTTGCAAGTAGTAAAAGTGGTCTGAAGGGAAAATGACATTTATTGTAAAATTATTTGTTGGTAATTACTTTTTATAGAAGGTTTATATTTGTATTGATTTTTAAAATTTGGTTTGTGAAGTGTTGAGTACTTTGAATGCCTACATACTGCATAGGCATAATTGGTTTATCATGTATGTTGATTAGTGTCACTTTTATGAGAAGTGATATTTTTCTTTTTTAATAGTTTTGATTTTACTTTGGTTTTACAGTACATGGATAGTAAGAACGAAGAAGGTTATATTTGTACTGATGTTTCTTCAGACAGTGAGAATAATAGAGACGAATTCAATAATATTGGAGGTGATAAATCAAACCCGAATCTTGATCCCGTAAACAATGAGTCAATCGAAAAATTGGTATTTAATTCTTATGAGGAGGCCCAAAAATTTTATATAGAATATGGTAGAAAGAAAGGATTCGACGTTCGAAAGTGTCATAGAAAAACTAAACGTGGTATTGTAAAGAATATGCAATTGGTATGTTCTTGGGAAGGATTTCGCAAACCCCCTATACAAGGTCGTGAACCCCGACGAAGATCAAAAGATGAAACTAGATGCGATCAATTTACTATTGATTATATCAATAATTATAATTAATATAATATAACATCGTTATAATTTTCATGTCAACAAAAAATTAATTATTTGACAACTTTGGCGTGCACAGGGATGAAAAATGGATCATCGGACCTCTCTCCTAAGACTTTTCGAGGTTAATCAATTACTAAGCACAGAACAAAAAATAGCGGTACAATCTATGGGATTCGGATCAATGACAAAAGTTGGGATAAAGAATATGGACAACGACTTATTATCATGGTTGATTGATTGTTTTGACCCACTACACAAGATTATGAATTTACATGGTAAGATAGTGCCAATAACGTTGGAAACGATCAAATGTGCATTTGGGATACCATCGAATGGTTTTTCGCTACCAAAATCTGAAAGTTCCCTGAGAGGGATTACTATGTATGGTATATTGTTTGCACACAACGGAATGACTATGGAATTGCTAGATTTAGAAGACAAAATTAAAAGATGTGATACATACGGGCTAGAGTTCAAGGTCTTATATATGATGTTTTTATTTGCTACAGTATTGTTCCCACGATATGGAAACAAACTTGACATGGATAAATTGGATTTGCTTGTCGATTTGAATCAAATTCACAAGTACAACTGGGATGCGGTGGTGTTGGACGGTATTGTAGATGGAATTACTAAATACAAGGCCAATAACAACTCATATGTCACAGGTTGCATATTATTGTTGAAGGTAATTTCATATACAATCTCTTGAATTTTAAATAATTATGTTATATTAGTCACTGAGCTGATTTTAATATCACATTCAATAAAATGTGCAAATTGTATTCCTCTCTGAACTAGTACCATTACCCTAAATATGGGAAGATTCTATATTCAAATTGTCCACAAGTAGAACAATGGCAGAAAGATGAAGTCGTGAATATAATGAGATTTTACTCAAAGAAAGGATGTTATTGGGACAATTTGGTGAGTATTTATAAATGAAACATATGTCATTTTCTTAAATAATATTTAATAGAATGAACATTGGAGGAAAAATTGATGTATATTCATGAGTGTGTTCTGCAATATATATACACAAAGCTATGACTAAATACAGTAGGCTAAGTCTAAGGCTAGAAAGGTGTGATCCACTTTTTGTGGGATACTAATTACACTAAATCAGCAAAGTAAATATAGGATTATAAACATAAATATATACAGCTAATTCAACATACTTAATATAAGAGATTTCCTAATACTCCCCCTCAAGTTAGAGAGTGAATGTTGTGAAGTCCCAACTTGTTGCGTAAACTCACAAACTGATCCTTTCCTAAGGCCTTCGTAAATACAGCAGCTAGCTGAGAGTGTGAGGGCACAAAAGAAGGTTTAATCATTCCGGCTTGCAATTTTTCTCATACTATATGACAATCTATTTCAATGTGTTTTGTACGTTCATGGAAAACAGGGTTTGCTGCAATGTGCAAAGCTGCCTGATTGTCACAAAATAATGGTACTGGAGTTGTCTGAGAAACTTTCAAGTCTTGTAGTATATAGCGTAACCAAGTTAGCTCTAAACACGTGTTAGCCATGGCTCGATATTCAGCTTCAGCTGGTGATCAGGAAACATTGGCTTGTTTCTTAGATTTCCATGATATGAGAGAATTTCCAAGGAAAATACAATACCCTGTAACTGATCTTCTTGTAGCACGACAACCTCCCCAATCGGAATCACAAAAGGCTTTCAATGATAAATTATTATCAGAAGGAAATAATAGTCCCTGTCCTGGAGTACCTTTGATGTATTTGAGGATTCTAATGGCAGCATCCAAATGAGGTATTCTAGGTTCCTGCATGAACTGACTTAATGTGCGAACTGAATAGACTATATCAGGCCTTGTCACAATCAAATAAATCAGTCTACCAACTAGTCTTCTGTACTTCGTTGGATCATTTAGCAATGCTCCATCAGTGGGAGTGAGTTTCAAATTTTGCTCCATTGGAAAATTGTCTGGACGTGCACCCAAGTGTCCTGAATCTTGTAGGATGTCCAATGCATATTTTCTTTGTGACATAAAAATGCCCTTTTTCGAGCGGGAGAATTCAATACCCAAAAAATACTTTAAATCTCCAAGATCTTTGATACGAAAGTGCTTGAGAAGGAAAACTTTGAGCCCTCCCATTTCATGTAGGTCATTTCCTGCAAGGAGTATATCATCAACATATATGAGAATGACTGTAGAAGAATTATCTTGAGACTTTGTGAAAAGTGAATAATCAGCCTTTGATTGTTGATAACCAGCTTTCTGAATAGTTTCTGAAAATGTGGAGAACCAATTTCTTGAAGCTTGTTTAAGCCCATATAGAGATTTGTTGAGCCGACATACATTATTCTCCCCCTGTCGGCAAAGGCCAGGTGGAGGTTCCATATATACAACTTCATGTAAATCACCATGGAGGAAGGCATTTTGAACGTCTAATTGATGGATATACCAATGGCGTGCAGAAGCGACGGTTAGGAGACAACGAAGAGTTGTAAGCTTTGCTGTTGGCGAAAATGTTTCTTGATAGTCAATACCTTCGACTTGATGTATCCTTTAGCAACTAGCGAGCTTTGTAACGCTCAATACTGCCATCAGATTTGTATTTAATTTTGTAGACCCATTTGCAACCTATTGCTTTATGGCCAATAGGCAATGGGAGTAAGTCCCATGTGTTGTTTAGTTGTAGTGCTTCTAATTCTATCTTCATTGCTTGTTGCCAATGTGGATCAAGGATAGCTTGGGAATAAGTTTTAGGCTCTGTGTGATCTGTGATGGTAGCTAAAAAGGCGAAATGGGAAGATGAAAAACGTGAGTAAGAAAGAAAATGAGAAAGAGGATATCGAGTACCTTTAATAGAACTTGGTACTGAGGTGGACTGATTGGCTTGGGATGACAACATGAAGTCTTTATGCCACAACGGAGGTCTCTTAGGTCGTGTTGACTGTCTCAGAGATGGGGTGGATGTAGTAGTAGGAGTGACTTCAAGTTGTGGCACAGTTTCAATTTCTGGTGTAGTTTGCATTCAGGGGCGGACGTACATACTCAGTTGGGGGGGCCTTGGCCCCCCCAAGAATTTTTAAAAAATAAACTAGTATAGTATTAATAATTATAATTAGCTGAACATACAAAGTAATTAAAGTTTCTATGGCAGTACGACACAAAACAAGTAACTTATTTGTTTGAATGATTGAATCAAAGCCCAACAAATACAATTCCAGGCCAACTATTTCTTTTCTTTCTATGAATAACAGTTAATCCCTAATCCTAATTCTATTTGGTCTCTTTTAGTTAATAGCAAAACTTATAAATTCAACGGTGTACTTTAATTGAAGAAATTGCGTAAACAAGATTCTTGAGAATTCGTCTATTATCTCCTTCTCAAAAAGTCGATGGTGTATCCTTTAATTGATCGTTTGATTCGATTGATCCCGACTCTTCCTGTCACCACTGCTACGACTGAACGTTCATTTTCAACAATGAAGTTGGTGAAAAATAAGCTCAGAAATAAGATGGAAGATCAATATCTTGCCGACTGTATGATTACTTACATTGAAAGACGAATTGCTGAGAAATTTGATATTGATTCTATCATGGATGAGTTTTATGATATGAAAGAACGGCGTGTACCACTTAGATAATATTTTTTAATTAGATTACTGTTTCCTTCTGAATTCAATATAATTTTCATTGACAATTTATTTTTTTGGTATTATATGTGAGTTTGTGCACAATATTAATTTCAATATCATGGTCGATAAAATTTGATGGACAAAAAAGTTCGGCCCCCCCTAATCTCCAATCCCAGATCCGCCCCTGTTTGCATTGGTGTGGGAGATATGGTTTCATGTGTATAGGTTGTTTCGGTTTGCTCAGGTTTGTTAGAGTTAGTGTTTGAAGGAAAAGACAATGTAACGGGTTGTGTATTTGTGGTCTCATATTGGAAATTAGGCACCACAAAATCAAAATTTGATGGGACCGAGATGGAAAAAGGAAAAACGGTTTCATGAAATTTGACATCACGACTGACAAAAAATTTCTTAGTTTCTAAATCATATAGTTTATATCATTTTTGACTAGTTGGATATCCAACAAAAATGCAGCGTTTAGCTCTAGATGTGAATTTATGAATTGGGTGTACAATAGTTGCATAACATAGACAACCAAAAACCTTTAGATGGTCAAGTGAGGGTGGACGGTTGTAAATAATTTCAAAAGGTGTTTTATTTGAGAGCAATGGAGTTGGTAACCGGTTAATGAGATAAACAGCAGTTAAAACACACTCACCCCAAAAATGCAAAGGTAAATGAGAATGAAAAAGTAGTGCTCGTGCTACAGTGAGAATGTGACGATGCTTTCTCTCGACAACTCCATTTTGTTGTGGAGTGTAAACACAAGTGCGTTGATATTCAATGCCATTAGATCTAAAAAAGCTTCTCATAGGTAAAAATTCAGAACCATTATCAACTCTGACTGCTTTGACATAAGCATGAAATTGAGTATGAGCAAATTCAATGAAAGATTTTAAAATGTTTTTGGTTTCAGACTTGTGTTGCATAAGAAATATCCAAGTACACCTTGTGAAATCATCTACAATTGTGAGGAAAAATCGTGCATGTGAGTGACTGGGAACTTTGTGAGGACCCCATATATCACAATGTAATAAGTCAAAAGGAGCATGAGTTGATATAGAACTTAATGGAAATGGAAGTCTTGTTTGTTTTGCCATGGGACAAACAGTACAGTCATTATCATAAGAAATATTATTATTTGAAGAAATTAATGAAGAAGCTAATTTGAGACGAAGTGGTGATGGGTGTCCAAGGCGCATATGCCATAAGCTACTAGGATGTGATGTTTGATGACATATTGATGTTCTTGGCAATGGAGGCCTGTAATAGAGACCATCTTGTTGTTTACTCGAGCCAATCATCTTCCCCGTAGCCAAGTCCTGCAAGACACAAAATGTGGGGAAAAAAATAGCACAACAGTTTAAGGCAGCAGTAATTTTACTCACAAAAATCAAATTTAGGCGAAAACTAGGAACACACAAAACATCATTTAATGTGATATCAGAATTTAAAGATATAGTGCCAGTTGAAGTTATTGAGGCTGTAGATCCAGTTGGTAAATTAACAAAAGGTATCGATGATGATTGTGTTTTAGTCAAAAGTGTAGAATCAGATGTGATATGATCAGTGGCTCCACTATCCAAAATCCAAGGTTTAGCAAATATAGAATTGATAGAAGCATCGTATAACAAATACTGACATGCTGCATTTGCATAAGTGTTTTTATTACCAGTACTATGGCTTGGGGTTTATCATTGATAAGGCATGAGAAAGCTATTGGATTTGCTCGCTGGAAAATCCTTCTAATACATTAACTGGATCTGAAATTTGGCTTGTTTTGATGGAATCCTGCGAATCTGTTGCATTAGCAGCAGAAAATGAGTTCCTTTGAAATCCACGTTGTTGTTGTGATTGATTTTGTCGATTATCCGTCCATGTGCCATTTTTGTACCTGCATCTATCATCAGTATGTCCTCTTTTATCACAATATTTGCAATGAAATTTTAAAGTACGACAATTTTCAATTGTATGACCATCTTTGTTACAATGTTCACAATGTTTGCCCTTTGATTTATTTGAGAAATTATTAGAATGGTTTTTAACTGCAGCAGCAATGAAAAAGTTTTCAGTTGTATGATCAGATGCCACTTGTCGTTGCATTTCATCTTGAATGATGAGAGAATAGGCTTGGCGAACATTAGGCAGCGGAGTTATCATTAGGATGTTGCTACGAACAACATTATAAGTATCATTCAGGCCCATAAGGAATTGTATCAGCCGATCCTCTTCTCTTTGTTCATTGTGTGTGTTCATCTGATTGCAAGTAGGGCTAGGTCGATATGTATCTAAGTCATCCCAAAGACTCTCGATTACTGTGTAATATGTTGAAACATTCATTGTGCCTTGTGACAAAGAGGCCAGTGATTTTTGAATTTGATATATTGCTGGTGCATTTTTTTGTGAGAATTGGTCATTGAAATCTGTCCACACTTGATGAGCTGTTTTGGCATGAATGACTCTTTTGGCCAGATCTGGTTCCACTGCATGTATGAACCATGATAAAAGCATGGAGTTGCCTTGATTCCATAGAGCATACTCAGTTGGATTTTCTTTAGCAGATGGTGGCTTGATAGATCCATCAATAAAACCAATTTTGTTTTTGGTTGTAAGAGCATGAATCATGGATTTACTCCATGAAGGATAATTGGATCCATTCAGTTTTGTTGGGACAAGCATGTGACCGGGTTGATCTGAATGAGGGACAAAGTATGGACTGGATAAATCCATGGAAGTAGTGACGCTTGTGGTGTTAGGACTTTTGGAAATGAGTTTATCTACTGATGTTTGTTTACTATCTGTCATGATGTTTGATATTTGATAAGGCTTTTGGGATAACTAGTAACAGTGCAGTAAGTTGGCTCTTGATACCATCTAAAATAATATTTAATAGAATGAACATTGGAGGAAAAATTGATGTATATTCATTAGTGTGTTCTGCAATATATATACACAAAGAGGGAAAAACACTTTTGGCCCCAAACTTTACCCCAAAAAACACTTTTGGTACCATAAAACGCAGAAAAACACATTTGGTACCACAATTTTCATGATTTTGACACATTTAGTCATTCCGTTAAATTTTGGACGGAAATTTCACGCGTGACCGTCACGCGCCCGTTAAGTTCACGAGTTTTGCACGTGACAAATCGGTCAAAACACTTTTGGTCCCAAACTTTACCCCAGAAAACACATTTGGTACCATGCTTTGCAGAAAAACAGATTTGGTACCACAATTTACATACTCTTGACACATTTAGTGTCGCCGTTAAATTGATAAAAATCACATATAATGAACAGACAACAATTTCTCTAAAAATTTGGTAAAAATCTCAAAGTGTACTTAAATCTTTGAAAATATTCTTAACAAAGGTACATTGGATACCTGAATTGGTGCACTTTGACTTGCACTTGTATCCATGGATCAAAAACTCATTTCGAATGTATATTTCGGAGAGCCAAATATTGAAAACTTTTCGAGACTATTCGGAAATATTTCAGAAACACTAAGGAAAAAAATTACTAAATTTAGGAAAATAATTGAGTTTAAGGCAAATAAATAGTTTCGGAATTACATGTTTTCGTTTCTCCTGATTCAAAAATGGAAATTTTTCGATGTTTTCGATGGAAAAGATGGAACTTATGATTGGTGCTTGTATCAACATTGGAATACAAGTGCAACTCAAAGGGCATCAATTCAGGTATCCAAGGTACTTTTATTAAGAATATTTTTAATGATTTAAGTATATTTTGTGATTTTTATCAAAATTTTCAGAGAAAATGTTGTCTGTTCATTATATGTGATTTTTATCAATTTAACAAGGACACTAAATGTGTCAAGAGTATGTAAATTGTGGTACCAAATCTGTTTTTCTGCAAATCATGGTACCAAATGTGTTTTCTGGGGTAAAATTTGGGACCAAAAGTGTTTTGACCGGATTTCTCACGTGCAAAACTCGTGACCGATTTGAACTTGACGCGCTTGACCCGAGCGTGACGGTCACGCGCGAAATTTCCGTCCAAAATTTAACGGAATGACTAAATGTGTCAAAATCATGAAAATTGTGGTACCAAATGTGTTTTTCTGCGTTTTATGGTACCAAAAGTGTTTTTTGGGGTAAAGTTTGGGACCAAAAGTGTTTTTTCCTCTATACACAAAGCTATGACTAAATACAGTAGGCTAAGTCTAAGGCTAGAAAGGTGTGATCCACTTTTTGTGGGATACTAATTACACTAAATCAACAAAGTAAATATAGATTTATAAAAATAAATATATACAGCTAATTCAACATACTTAATATAAGAGATTTCCTAATACATTTAGTATTAGTTGTAATATATTGCAATGTTCAATTAACCAACAATTCGTACTACTACTGCAGTCATGGCATGAAGGTGCAAATATGCGACCTTTTGAAACCAAACCAAGTGATAATTTTGTGAATAATTCAATTTCGCAAAAAGATGTGTGGTGAAGCCACTCAAAATATTGATGTTGGAAGCTCAAACTCAATGGAGGAATAATACTCGATAATGCATTCTAATAGACATCTGAAATTCGTACTCAAACAAAATGCATTATTAAATCAGAGAATGATTGAAATGGAGACACAATTGATTGAATTATTGAGTGATGGATAAATTGGTCTCATGAACAAAAGACTGGCAAATTTGGAGAACCAAGTGAACCGCTTGTTGAATTCTGGAAATATTGTTAATTTGGGTGTCATAACTGAAGATTTGAAAAAGTTAAGAGACGACATGTCAAACTTGAAACATCAATTTGTGGAAAATGTTAATGAAGGTCAAAAGCTGGAGAATAAAAAAAAACAAGTCAGTGAAACAAAATCAGCAAAATTGCCTTACAACATTGGTACCACGATGCATTCGGAAGATGAAAGGGTCAGAGATTTTGAAAAGGATGAGACGCTTGATCAAAGAATTGATTGTTTTGAGATACTTTGCGAATACCTTCCCACTGAGAAAATGGTGGCCAATTACATATTCAACCCAAATTTTAGAAAGAAGTATATTTCCTCATCAAATCAGTTACATACTGAAAACATAATCAAATTTATCATAACTATTAATATTTGTAAATTTATTTTGTACAGAAAACTAGTTGTGGATTTTGTTGATTAGACATCTAATATGTCGCAAATTTACAGCTTAAACAAAGAATCTTGGATTAACGGCAGTGTAAGTATCCAGTTTAATTCGGGTTATATTAATGAGTACTGATATTAGTTTTATAATACAGGTGATTGAATGTTTTGCTTATCTGAGTTGGTCTGAACGAACAAGAATCTTCACAACTATGACCATTGGGTTTTGCCTGCTATATTTTGTGTATGTTCCAAAAAAAATCATATTAACATATTTTGTTTTGGACTTTACAGTATCCTTATACGTTATTGTTATTATTACATTTTAGAACATGGTTTCCCGTGACAAAACCCCTGATGACGATATTCATAAGACTATATTTGGTGCATGTGAGCGTTTTCGGGGTCAAACATCTAATTGTCGAAAAATTGACATTCCTATGAATGACCAAATATCACGCTGGTACATGGTCACGGTTGACTTCGAACTCAAAAGTATCACAATACATGACACATTCCGTAATTCGACCAGTGACCCACGTAAGAAATCAACAGTCAAGATAATGGTAAGTGATTGTGCGACTATGAATCATTTAATAAATTGTCATTGTGCAAATGAAAATTTTAGTACTATATATTTTGATTACTTATTATACATCTTACGATCTTTGTGTATAAAGATGCAAAAGTTGGAGAAAATTACCGTTTCTAATGATAAGATGGAATTTAGACAAAAGAACTGGTCAACTGTGTTCAAATACAACCACTCCAACTTAGTACCTCAACAACAAAATAGGTATATACGCTTATTTGCTTTTTTTTTTTTTCAGACATAATTCTTATCTAAAACTTTATATATTTTAATGTTAGCTACGATTGTGGGCTTTATTTGTGCCTTTGGATGCTACATCCTTTAGTTGTTGATCGTGTATTGACCGAGGTACCAATATAATTCAGATTTAACATTGTGATTGAAGCTTATGTATTTGATTGCAATTGTTTACTCGTTGTAGGAAGAGTCGGTGGAACTACGTACAAGACTGGCCGTAAAGCTTCACACAAGCAAAGAAAATAAAGCAGAACGCGGGTATTATACTTTTATCCTTATGTCAAGTTTTGCGGATTGTCAATTTAATGAACAAATTCGTATTCATAAAGAGGTCTAACTATGCCGCATTTTTTGCTGATAGATATGCTGTGGAACTACTAATAGAGGAAGAAAGAACCCAAGTTTATTTGTTCACCGAGGACTCATCAGAGCTAAATTTGGCCTACACAACATCTCAGGCCTTTTCCTTGAGATATCGAGAAAAAATCCAGAAGGAGTTTTATGTTGCCACTATTAAGGGAGTTCCACCAGAAAAATGGAATTTTGAATGCACAGATAGCGAACTTATACAGATCGATAATGACAACGACTACAAGAATTTTGTTAAATTATACACGAACATCGGCAAATGTACAGCGCAAATAAAAGTGGAATTTGTTTTGGATAATTATTTTAAGAAAAATGTTGCTAGACCGTCGACTGAATGCACATTCGAGTCAACAGAACATTCCAAAGACATTGACCGTGATATGCCCCCAAAGCCCACGAATTCAACCGTTTTGCAATCTGAAGAATGAATATTAGAATATTGAACAACAAACTTTTATTTTGATGTTTTCTTATTTGAATGTGGATTGTCATTATTTTGCCATCCTGATGAATTTACTCTTGGATTTACTTTACTTTATGAGTACACTAATTCTATATGAAAAGAGGAAAATAACATTTAATATAGTTACTAAGGCAATTTCAATTTTGTAGTTATCCCTAAATTAAATTACTCATTTCAAATTTCCATATTGTCTATTTTTACGTAAATATGCAAACATCAAATAAACCAAATACTAATATTTACTTAATAATTAGTGTCTTCAAATTGACTATTTCTATTAAAAAAAAAAATCACTATTTATTAATTTGTAAATGTAATAATCCAATAAAAAATGTAAGACTTTCCATTTGTAGATAAAATGGCCAAAAAGTTGAAAAACTTGGGAAAATATTCAAACACAATGACTCACATTAACATATTTACCAAATTCATTAAAACAAATATCTATCAAATTTAAGTAACCTAACTTTTTTTTTTTTTATCTATTAGATACAACTCAGGTCGAAGAGTGCACAGGGTATAGGTCCTCTCAATATAATGTCTCCATTGAAATTCGAAGTTGAATCTCGCATCTGGGGATCGCCAATCACTACCACTTGGCGCAGATAATCATTGATGTGGTCTTTTAATAGTTTGATGAAATCAGCTGGGTTTGAATTTTCTGATGTTGACAAATCCGTTTCGTTCATAATCTTTTGTGTCATGGCTTATTGGAGTACACTACATGAAAAATAGATTTTAGTGACAAAATATTAAGTGATATTATTGAAATTGCCACTTTTTGCATATATTTAGTGACAAAAATATTAGTTTTGTCAGAATAACAATAGTGACAAAATATATTTTTAAGTTATCACTATGACTATTAGTGACAAGTGTATGAAACTTAAGTTGTCACTATTGATTATTAGTGACGTGCACCCTTCAATGACAATAAATATTGTCACTATAATTTTGGGGTAATCACTAAATGCACTAGTTTAGGTTTTTTTTTTTGGCCTATAATTTTTTTTTTTTTATTCTAATAATCCATTCTAATTTCTTTAGAGAATGCTTAGGTCTTTTCAAGCGTGTAAATTATTGCATGTGTGATATTATTGCAACCCAATATGAATGTAATTTAGCCTTAAATTTCTAAAAAAATTAATATTTCAAAATCTATGATTTTAATACTGTTTATTTGAAAAGACAATAGGTATGGACCTTCATGTTTATTCTGTCACCGATAAATTAGTTAGGGTTATTCGCAGTTACACCCCCTGGATTAATGTTTTTGGCAATCACCCTTAAAACCTTTTTTTTTTGGCAATCACACCACTTCTGTTAATCACCCATCCACTCTACCGTGAAAAAAATAAATACATGTCCAAATTACCTCCCCTAATGACTATTGATTTGGTTCAAACTAAGAATTTAAATGTTGGGACATTAGATATTGTGTTGTTTATACTGCAATTTTGCTTAAAAAATTTACAAAAAACTTAAGCATGTACTTTCCTTGCTTCTAACCCAAAAATTCAGATATTGATGTTGAAAAGTGTATATATGAAAATTGTAACAAGAACGACAAAATATAATTAAAATATACATTAACATTTTGGATATAAAGTCTTCTTGTTGGTTAATTAAAATGTATAAAATCACCTGTATTTTGGGGAACTAGCACAAAACTCCCCTATTTAAACTTTATTGAGTCAAATTCCCTTGTGACGTGACCCAAAAAATAACGCACACTCTCCTTTGAACCGTTAATTAGCTAAAACCGCTAATATTATTTTGAAATTTCTCTTTTACCCTCTGTATATAAATAAACTAGCCTAAACTCGTGCTATGCACGAAATATATTAGTATGTTTATACAAATGTGTAAGTGACAAATTAATATAATAAATTATTATTGTTTTGATTTATAAAATGAAATATGATAATCACACAATATTTATGTACACGAAAAAAAATGAGCAGAAACCCTATGTGTAATATTAGAAAATAGTTAAAGACTTTCACTATTTAAATATAATTAATCATAAGAAAGAGCGCAACTACGTATAATTTTTAATAGAAATTATAGACTCCGCATTAAGTAATTTCTCCCGCACGGGTACTCACATAGGTAATTTCCCTCAATTGAAACATCCTAGTTCCTACTTGCAAACATTACTAAACGGCAATAAAAACTAAACCCGTATTTAAAAAAAAAAACGCAATGACGTGTATATGAAATTATACTAACTTGGAGCTCAGTTAACTTCTTAAAATGACCTGCAACTTGAAGCCAAAAAGACCATATATACTGCTGCTTTTTGTTTGCCAAACAACAATATTTCTTCAAACTGCCAGCAACAATAATATTGAACCAACTTTGTGCATAATCATGTAAAACAATAATCTTTTATTTGTGATTGAATATACTTTTCTTTTTCCCAAAATTTATACTTTAGACAAAATCAACTAAAATACAATAACTTAGAAGAGAACATCAAAATAATATGTTGATCCAATTTCGAGGTCTAATAATTACAAAATGATTGAAGTTCTAATTACTAAAAAAATCCCAAAAGTCTCAAATCAGTAATCTAACAAATCCTAATGAGTTCATTGACATAATCAAGGTTGGGGTAGACATAAGGCTTAATGTTGTCCAACATGTTAATTTATGGTAGCTTTGTATGAATCACCAACAAATTAAGACACCGTTGTGGATCTGGTGCATAGGTTCTTGTATCTTTGTTATTGTAAACATATCATTTGAACCCTTAACTAAACTTTAAGGCTATCATTGAGATACAATCCGTTGTAGCCTCATGGAATTTGATGGCCAGCTCATTGTATTGAGTACATCACAATCAAAAGGGCATTTTGTATATGTATGCATTTGCCCTTTCTCAAGCAGAGGAATTCCTTTAGCACATTGCAAGTATGAAATTTCATTGTTGCAGGTTCTAATAAAGCATATACTGCTTAACATTTCCTTCTATCATTTCTGGTTTGAGGAGTATTTTTCAAGTTTCATTCTTCATCATCTTGTCAAGCCGTAAAAAACATAAAATTCACCGGTGTTTTGAGAAACATGCAAAAAATCTGTTGTATTAATTTTATCGCATAAGACCCCTTTGTGTTTTACAAAATATTAAGAAACTTTTTTTTCGTCCAAAATCTTGAAAAAGTGGATGGACGGATCTCACACATGCAAATGATGCGATTAATAGGGGTGGTTCTGTGCAGATTTTTAAAAACACGGTTAGATTTTATGCTTTTTGCCCACCAAGCTTATACCCAAAGTGTTAAGGTAATTCTATTTTGGTAATTTGGTAACAATTTTCATACATAGACTTTTTTATTAGAATTATTTTATGTCAAAAGCTTCGATTTTGTGTGGATTTTCTTAGGCAAAATTGCAGTTTAACGTAAATTACGCAATATCAAAGCTCGAAACTTCATAATTTGAATTCGAACCAAATCAACTAGCCCTTTTAGAGGAGGGTAATTTGATAATTTGGTTATTTTTTTTATATGGAGTGAACAACTAATTGACAGAAGGTGTGTGACTACCAAAAAATAAAGAGTCAATGCTAATTTACCCCATATGAAATACATAATGTTCAATTTACCATTCTGTAATTTGAAAAAGAGCACTTTATCCCCATGTGAAAATTTTAAAGAAGCAATTTTTATCCTTCAGCCAGAATGTGTAGCTCACTTGTCGAAATCGAGAGAGGCATGAAAAGTATTTTGTAATATAGGGTATAAATTGTCATATTTATCATAATTCATAATATATATAAGGGGCATATGTTACATTTATCATAACATAGTGGGGGTAAACTGCCACATTATCATAATACATGAGGAAATTGCCACATATAAAAATATCAGGGAGGCAGTGTGAAACTTTTATAAGATTACATGTAAAGTGCTCTTTTTCAAATTACAAGGAGGTGAATTGAATATTCGGAATATCACAGGGGTAAATTGCCATTAACTCAAAAAATAAAAAGTTTTTGGGGTATCTACCAAAAAAACAATAGTTCGGGGGTGTAAGTGCGAATGACTGATGAAGCCATATTATTAAAGTTTGGGATATCATATATGGGCAACTTGCCTTTTTCTTTAATGACACTAGGACGACTGGCATGAACCTATTTCCTTATTTTAGGAAGTTAATAAGCTACTTCTATGGCATTCTTTAAAAAAAAAAAAAAAAAAAAAAAAAAAAAAAAAAAAAAAAAAAAAAAAAAAAAAAAAAAACACTGGAGTATATTAAATTATACTTCACCCTATATTATGTACATCAAGTTGTGAATATAAAAGTATAAAATATCAAATTCTAATGCATTTTCTTTTTATGAGTATAACAATGCAGATTCCAATGCATTTTCTTTTTATGAGTATAACAATGCAAATTCCAATGCATTTTCTTTTTATGAGTATAACAATGCAATATATAATTTGATGCAAAAGACCAAATATTAAATTACAGTGCCATAAAGAATTTTAAAATTAGGGTGAAATACAGTTTTCCCATTAAAGCATAAGGGTGATATCAATTACTCCTCTAAAGTATCAATTGTAACACTTACCCACTCTGTTACAGTATTGGACATTTTATTCCAAAACTACCCCGCCTCTTTTATAACAAATAAATTGTTTCTTTATTAATTTCTCAAAAAAATATTTATTAATTATGAATTCATCAATCCATCCACCAAACTATATTATATTTCAATTTCTTCATCTCAATTTTTTTCTTTATTTTCATCTCATATTTTTTATTATTCATGTTTCAATTCGTTTTCTTTATTTTATGTTTCAAAATTTTTTATTTCTATCTATTTTTTTTATTTATATTTTTTCGAGGTTTTACTTGGTGATAATTATCTCATTCTGTACGAATTATTATTCAAAATCTTGAGTAATTCTCCTTCAAATTCTTTCTCGCAAAATTCAAGTTTGACACCAAACAATATTATATTTCAATTTCTTTATTTTCTTGATTGATTCTGAATTCATCTATCCACCAAACAATATATGTTTCAATTTCTTCATTTCTTGGTTTCCTTCGGTTAGAAAAAAATGTGATGAAAATAAAGAAAAAATTTGAGATCGAAAAAAGGAAGGAAACTAAAGAAATGAAAAAAGTGAAACATAATATTGTTTGGTGGATGAATGGATTCATAATTAATAAAGAAATTTATTATTTATGAAAATGGGGGGTGTTTTTGAAATAAAAACTACAAAACTATAACAGAAAGGGATAAGTGTTACAAGTGATATTTTAGGGGCTAGTTAATACCACCCAATACTTTAAAGGGGAACTGTATTTCACTCTATATATTAAGAACAATTTCTTTTAGAAGTGAAGATCCAAAAACATGTTCCTATCTTTAGTAGAGCAGTTGTAAGGTGGTTTGTAAAGTGATTAAGAGGGACCTTTCAATTATTGTCCAATTTTTTAGAACTATTTCTTGGATTCAATTTATTCACTCTTGTCTTGATCTGATTGTGTGGTACAATAATGGCCTAAATAAACTCAAACAAAATTATTTCAACTAACTTACATTATGTGCCAAAGTGAGATCAAAGAAGACAAAAGAGTGCCAGCCCTATATGCAATTATATCATTTGACAAATAATTAAAAGATAAAGAAAAAGCATGGCAAACCCACAAAAAAAGGGTATCTTCTTCTTTTGTCTAGTAAATTTTTTTTTTTTTTGTGAATTAATTAAAAGATAAAGAAAAAGCATGTACAAAGGTTCTTGAATTAATTACATTTTTATCGTCGTCCTAAATTACGAGAATTCTAGCGAAAATTTAGTCATTTATATACATAATCAACATGATAATTGAATTGTGTTAGTTGTGAAATCTAATTCACATTCTCGGCTGATGGGAAAATCCAAAAGATCTATATATATGAGATATTTTATATTTTTTTGTCAAATAATTTATATTTAATTCCCTTTTATATAAAATGTGTACCATCAATCTTTAAATTAATTTTACGAATGTTTGATAACGAAAATTACTAGTATCTACAATATTTATATTGACATTGTCTAAAAATGGATTAAATAGAACTTGATTTCAGAACTTTTACTTTACCAAACGACTGAAACATGAGAAAGTCCATTTTGAGACGAATTAGTCAGTTTCCAGTCAATTTTTTTTTTCCAGATTTTATTATTCTAAATAGGAAAAGATAATACTAAATAAATTAGGTAAAAAAATGAGTTTATTTACTCTTTGTGATATACATAATATTTATTTATATTCCTATAATTTTAAAAATAGGACTTCACCCTCCCCATTCGCCTATGATCTTATAAAAGTTTCACGCTATCTCCCTGACATTTTTAAATTTGGAGGCCATTTGATAGGGTGTATGGAATTAAGTTGAATTAGATTGGATTCGGATTAAGGCCATATTATAAATACGTTTGGTAGATTTGATTGAGTCATATTACATTAAAGCAATTTACCGTAATATGTTTTGTAGAGTTATGAGTTTAGACAAATATGAATACATTTTCACTACTTAATTGAACATTTTAATGTTTTATGTTAGTTAAGATATATCAATTCATCGAAGCCATTTGTTTAATATGTATAAGAATATGAATTGATCAATGTTTGTTCAATATTTTAGTTTGAATGCGTCCATGTTAATTGAAAATTGATATAGATTTTAATTTGTGATTTATTTATGTAGAATGTGTTTCCATTTTCAGAGATTTGAGAAGAATTTATGATATTTAATGATATGTTCAAAATGAAATATGTGAATTTGAGATTATAAGTGACATTTTACCTTAATCCATATTCACCCGGATTAACTAATCCACCCATACCTGGGTGGATTATAATTTAGTCTTAATACCGGGTTGTAAGGATTTAATTTATTTGACCTGATATTAGAGCAATGCCACCAAACATTGCATTAGCTCATATTAACTCATATAACATAACATAATACCCCCTATTAGGTCCTACCAAATGACCTCTTAAATCCCTTCTTATATGTGACGCGTCATCTCTTGTGTTATAATAAATATTGCAATTTACCCCATATGTCACCAAAATACTCTTAAAGTCACTCTCACTTTCATCGAGTAAGTCACACTCTTTGATCGGAGGTAAATTGCTCCTTTAAATCTTTCACAGGGCATAAAATGTTCATTTTCAAACCACAAGAGATAAATTGAACATTATAAGATATCACATGATGTAAATTAACATTAGCAAAGTTTCACCTATACAAATGCATACACAAAATTTCATTTCTTCTTCTTCTTAGATTTTTTACTACAGAACAACGAACCAATCCCAAACAAGCTTACCGTACCTTGAATATTCAAAACAGGACTAATTCTAACTCCATTACCATATGATCTACTCTTCTTCAAAGAAGCCCTTTTCGATGTATTCTCATAAGAACAATAATGCTTAAAAGATTCAACTTGATTCGACGAATTCGTCCTATAAATCGATCCCTCCTTCAATGACCTCTGTTTCTGTATAGCTTTTGGCTTCTGATTTGGAGCAGACCCAGTTGAATTACTTCGTGTTAGAAACTGTAAAGATCGAATCAATCCATTGTTGCTTCTTCCATTTTCAAAGTTCAAACTACTGCTTCTTCTAAATTGCCAAAAGGGTTTTGCTTGTGGCTTCTCTTCTTCTTCCTCGGTGTCGAAATTGGTCGATAAAAACTCGATTAAGCGCTTTTTCGTTGAATTGTCATCTGGGTTTTCGATGTGGGATGATTTTTTGTTTTGGGTAGTGATTTTCTTGATTTCTAAGGGGAGGATTTTGCCATTGGAGAAGATTTCATCAGCTGAAGAGAGATTTTCGGAGAGATTTTGGTCAGAATAGAAGTCAAAATCAATGGTGGGATTCAAGACATTGTTTGGTTCGATGAAATTTGTTTCTTTGAGATCATGAGAAAATGAGATTCTTGGACTTGAAATATTTTCGGAACATACATCAATTGCCATTGTATTTTCTTGAATTTTTTTTTGGTAAGTGGGGAGTGTTTTATAGGCAAGAGTAAAGTTTAGATTTAAGATTGTAATGAGTCAAAAAGAGATAATTGTGTTTGTGAGAGAATGAGAATTGAATGATGCGCTTTTGCTTTTTTTTATGCTTGGAAGAAATTAAAGTGGATTAAGCTTGTTTCAATTAGGAGAAACATTGAAAATTACATTTTTGTTTGTGTTGAGTGATGAGGAAAAAAGAATGAAAGTGATTGAATTTAAGCACCGAAAGGCTAGTGAGAGATTATTTTGAGAGTTAATGGCAATTTATCCCCTATGATGTGTACAATGTTCAGTTTATTCCCCCGTGATTTTAAAAAACAACATTTTACCTCTCCTATAATCTTATAAAAGTTTCACGTTGTCTTCTTGGTATCTTTAAACTTACATAGAATACGAACTGGCAACACTACCTCTCTTATATGTGACATTTTACCCCACTTTGTTATGATACATGTTGCGCTTTTCGTCCCCTATGTTACGAGAACACTTTCTACGTCACTCTCAATTTTGGCAAGTGAGTTATACTCTACGGCTGAAAGAGATAAATTGTTCCTTTAACGTTTTCATATTAGGGTAAAATCCGCTTTTTCAAATCACAAGGGCGTAATTTAAACATTGTAAATATCATGGGGGTAAAATTGACTTTAACTCATTATTTTGGAGTTGAACTCAAGGTAGCTAAGCTAGTATTTGAGTGAAAGTGAATAATATGGATTTTGCGGCAGCCGCCTGAAATTCGGGTTGGACCAATGACCTTGGCATGGTCGACGAGAGGCAAGGACAACATAGGATGCCTCAAAAGTTTATTATGTTAGCCTATAACGATAATTTTTTAATTTCATTCGTATTATTATTATTATTAATGCTATTGAGTTAAAGTCCAAGGGCATGTTTGTCCGGATTTCTTTCTGAAAAATCAAGTACACAACTTTTTTTACTTACATATGTAAATTTATTATTTTTCAATTTTTACGTACAAATCTCATCTTAAAAATAATTTCTTATCACTAAAAAAGGCATGCACAAACTCTACCTTGATTTGATATAAAATAATATACTATATTTTACAAAATTGATCTCACATAATAAACTTGATTCGATATAAAGTGACATATTTCTTACACTAGTTCTCTTCTTTCCATAATCTCTAATAAAGAAAACCTACAAAATTTTGTTTTTGAAATCACTTTCACAAAACCCAAATAAATAACAGTATGAAAATCGAGACATTTTCAGAAAACTCAATTTAATTCTGAAACTACTCTCAACATTAGGTACATTCTTTAACGGGCATAAATAATCTTAAAAGCTAGCTCAAGAGGTAAAGATTGTCCAAGACCTTATAATGAGTATTTTGCCTAAAATTATAATTAATGTGGTTAGTCTCATGTGAGGCGAGCTAAACATGTGGATGAAACAAGCCCAACACGTGACATATGAAAGCCCAACATTTACGAATTACAGCACCAATCTTGGTTATCTGGCGAAGCATGCTGATTGCTGAAGAATGAGGCCCAACATGTGAACAAGAAGAAGTCCGTCATGATAGGAGGTGTCCCACATTCTAAGACTCTGATACATTTTTAAATACACATGGATTGGCCTAAGCCCATATGGCTTCACTCACTTTAAAAGCTAGCTCAAAATATGAGGATTGTCCATGAAAAAAGACAAATTTAGTCTCATAACTAATGGTCGCTGGTAAGTTTGCACAACAAGTATTCGACTTTCAACTTTACCCCACAACTTACAAAATTGAAGATATTTTAGGACTTTTTTCGGCTCAATTGCGAAAGTTAACCTCACTTGCGGATCTATTGAAGTTAAGTTGGGAAATTACCAACCCGCGAGTGTGATTCACTTTCGCAATTGGGTCGAAAATGAATTACTGCAGTTTTGGAAGATATGGATAAAATTATCAACCGGAATACTTGTGGAGCAAACTTTCAGCAGACATTAGTTATGAAATGTTCAATACTCCCTCCGTTTCATAATATCTGTCGCTTTGGAAAGATTTTCTTGTGTCATATTATCTGTCACTTTAGATTTTCAATAAAGCATTAATTGCTCTTTTTCCATTTTTGCCCTTTATGCGCATAAATTTTTTCAAACATTAGTGGAGGATAATTAATTAAAAGGGTATTTTAGTCTTTTTCAATTTTTTTTCAATAAAATTTAGCCATAGTCAATGATTTTCTTAAATTGTGTGCATACATGTGAAAAGACAGATATTTTGAAACGGCGGAAGTACTTTATAAGACGTACTTAGTCTTGAAATTCAATAAGTGGACCCTTTAATCGCAATACTAAATTACATAAATCATCCCTTATATTAGGCCGCCGTTATACTTTCGTCTCTAGTATGATTTTTTTTACACTTTCGTCTCTAAATATAAAAAATTGTCATGTCGAAATCCTTGAGAGATAAGAATTGAACAAGACCATGTAAGGAATACTTAATCGAAATCCAACCAGTGTGTTGATGGATGAAAGTGTAAGAAAATTTACAATAGGAATAAAAGTGCAACGACAACCAAACATTACGGATGATATTATATAATCTAGCCTATTATTGATTAGGAAAAAAAAAAAAAAAAAGGTAGGTTAGTCTCCTGAAGTTGACTTTTCAACCTCCTATTCTTCATTATTTCTTAGAAGAGTTGACGGCAATTTTTACCCTATGATTTGCATAATGATCAATTTATTTATCTGTTATTTGAAAAAGAGTATTTTACCCCCTGTAATCTTATAAAAGTTTCACACCGTCTCTCAGACATTTTTAAACTTAAAAAAATACGAATTGATAAAATTAACCTTTTTATATATGGCATTTTGTTCCCCTGTGGTATGATAAAGGTGAAAATTTACCTCGTGTATAATGATAAATATAGCGATTTACTCTCTGTGTTATGATAAAAATTACAATTTACCCCTCTAAGTTACAAAAGCACTTTCAATTTTCAGTCTCAATTTTGACAAGCGAGTTGCACTTTCCAACTGAATGACATAAATTGCTTCTTTAAAATTTTCAAGGGGATAAAATGTCATTTTTCAAGTCACAGGGGATAAATTAAAATTATACATTTCACAAGGGATAAATTGAGATTAACTCTTTTTTAGAATCACCCTCTAATCTTGTTGAAATATGTTGCGAATTTTACACACGCAAATAAACGCAAGTGCACGTATCGAACAAGTAATAAAGAGTAAGTATAAGAGTATCGTCTCCACAGGGACTTGACTAATATATATACCAATTCCAATTCCTAATTTACTTTTATTATGGTTCCTAATTCAAATATATTTTCAAATTCAATTTAACTAGATTAACTAAATGATTTAACTAATTTAAGTACTTGGATTGAGTTCGAATAATGAGAAGAGAAACCTAGGATTATAATCCACTAGGTTATCTATAGATTGCTCAATTGAGATTTTCGTAGTTATTGTGGTGACAAGAGTGCTACCCGATGATTCAAGTATATTCCTACGTATCTTCCGAATTACATAAGAACCTAATGTATTATCCAAATCAACTCTATTCCTAGATGATTCATAAATAACACAAAGCATCAAACACGAACCTCATGTAAAGGGTATAAACGCCTTAAGTATATTCCTATCCTAAGAGTCGTTTACTATTCAATTTCCTATCTAATTCTAATCTCCTTTTTCCTAGTTCAAAAAGAATATTAAATCGAACAACTAGGCGATCAATCAAGTTGCAAGCATAAAGAACGAAATTAAATCAAACACGAGAATTGTCCCTAACTACGAATAATCCAATAAAAATAATCAAAGTAACATAGTTTCATAAACCCTAGATCCTAAAGTATTAGTTCATGATAAATATATAAAGAAAATAATAAAGGAAAACAAATATGAGTTCATGTGGTTTTATAGACTAAACGATGAATCCGAGATAAGATCTTCAATATTGCATTCTTCTTGCTTTGGTGATCTTTAAGACTTCTCTCTTTTCTTCTTCAATCGTTCACCAAGTAGATCTTTGATGTTGTAGGTGTATTCTGTGAGAAAAGTATGTTTAGAGCTGATCAAAGATGTGTAATTTCGTGACCTAGAAGTCTTTAAATAGATCTACCAAGTTGAGTCCAAGCAGGTGACTTTGGGCCCCAATAATTCCCTTAAAAGCCCATTGAAAATCGCGACATATTTGCGCGACAGTTTTGCAAGTGTCATAACTTTCCGCTCCGAACTCCAAATCAAGATCCGTAAAATCTGTGGTGTAGCTAACTCATTACTCTACATCATAGTCGAAATTAAACTTCATTGGAGTTTCCTTGAAAGAGTTATGGTCCTCGGAGTGCATAACAACATTTCTGACAGCATTTTCCTTCTTCGTTCTTGCACTACTTGACTTCATTTGATCTTTAATTCGTTGTTCTTCGCTTCCAATCATGTTCTTTAGATCCAAAATAACTTAGGCCTACAAATACGAACACAATTTATAAGAAAATACCTCAATTCATGTACAAAACAAATAAACGAATGACTCGAGCGACAAAACACAAAACTAACTAAAATTGCCAAAGATTCTACCAAAACTCTAATAAAATTAATCGAATGAGTAAAGGAAATAGACTTGATAACACTATTTTCACATAGTTATCAAACTATTGTATAACCCCCTACACGTTGAAATTGTGCACCTAAATTTTCTGTTACACTGAAGATTCGACTATACATCACACACATTTTAGGTTAAAATCGTTAATCCATATTAAACTCTTTCACTTTAGGAGTAAGATTACTTTTACAAAATCCTCGAAATCGAGTCAAAATTCTTTTACATATGCTTTAAAACATAGTGATTATTTATAAAATTTAATAGAATGTTTATGGAAAAAACATCCCACGTGGAGTAAGACAGGGTACATAAGGTTTGTTCATCTCCATTATTAATGAACTTTTCATCATTCTTGAGCATTGTCATGTTACTTGACCCCTCGAGTCACATTTGGCATCTCTTAGAAGAATTTTAATATTACTGACACATTTCGTACAGGCAAAGCTAGAAGATAAATGTTCAAGTTTCATGACATTATAGTATATATATAGATATTCTTCATCTTTGGTCCATGTCTAAAAAGATTGGCATAACAAAAAAAAATTAGTCATTTTATTCTTTAATTTTTATAGTAACACGAAATATCACACATTATATTTCGGCAATCAATTTATATTATTTTTTGTCCTTCCATAATTTGATTCCTTCGATCTAATGACAATTTTAATCCTAAACTCGGCGGACTCACTTAAATCATAATTCAGGAAGATTTATTGTATTTAAATAATTTTTTCTGAACTGAGATATAATCAAATTTAACATGTGATTACAAACTCGAATTGAATTTTAAAAGTCGTCAAACTTAAATATTATTAAATTAAGTTCGAGTTATTTATTTATCTCTCGAACTCAAATCGAACAAGTCACAAGCAAAATTGTTACTAAGGGTGTCAAACAAGTGAGTCGAGCAGGTTAAAAATAGGTCGAGCGGGACAAAAACGAGATATTTCTTATTGGTAAAAATCTGAACCGAGAATAATTCGAGTCAAAATGGGTTGGGTCTGCCCATCTTTATAAAAAAATTGCTAACGTTGCGTATTTGTGTTTTTATTAAACATTTAGAAGCATTTGCCATAATTATACGAAAATTAATTTTAAACTTTTATAAATAACTATAAATATTATAATCTACATTATATATAAATGATAAATAAGGGGGTGTGAATTCAAAATAACCAAAAAAAAGTTAAATTATTGTGAAAATAGTACTATATAATAAATGAGATTTTTAAAATTAATTTTTAAAACAAAATACTTTTCTATTAATTTGAAAAATATTTTACTTTATTTAAGGTTTATGATACATTTAAGATCTAGTATGCAACTATAATTTTCATAAATTTGGAAAGAGAAAAATATTAATCTAATATTCTTTGTTAAGTTTTTTACTCCTTTGAGCGGACCAAAAATCTATTGTTAACCCATTTAATCCAACAAAACCTTATAAAAGCAAAAGAAACATGGGTTGCATTGAGTTGGGTCGGGTTGGTAACGAGTCAACCCCTGAACCACGGTCCATATTATTGTAACACTCTAATCTCACATTTGCTGCAAAAATAATGTTTGAGAAATTTATAAAGACTTAAACCACTTCTACATGTAAAGACCCTAATCCACATTTAACATTGTTGTGTTATAGTCCACTAGCCCAAAATTTTTAAGCCTGTGTTGACAAGTAGAAGTCGATCAAGTCATTATAAAATATAAATTACTCAGACATTCTTTATACAACCAATATGGGATTGAGGTGTTACAATCTCCCCAATTCAAATTTTCGGCATCCTCATCGAGTCCAGATCGATAGCCCAAGACCGCCCTATGGATAACACCACGGAGTTAGCTCTGATACCATTTGTAAAAGCCCTGATCCACATCTGACTTTGTCAAAATTGTTGGGCTCTAATCCACTAACTCAAAATGCTTAAGTCTATATTGACAAGTAGAAGTGACTCAAGTCTTTATAAATTACTTAAACATTCTTTCCTAATTCTTTTATTTTAGTCCCATAGTTTTTTTTTTTTTAATTCATTTCATTTCCCCCTCAGTTTAGATTTCTCAAAGTCGGATCATTTTGGTTAATGTTTTTTTACTCCAACTATAAAATTTATTCTCTGAATTTCGGAGTTTCTCTTAATATTTTTTTTTTTGGGTTTTCACTTATATGTTTAATAGGCAATTTTAACTCTCTATGTGATATGCAAATTTGCATATTACCTCTCGTGAAAAATAATACTAACTTCTTAGACAGGAGTGATACTTCATTTTGATACGAATAAAATAACATATTTATATAACCCTCTTTTGATAAGACAATTCAATCACTTTATATCCGTGTTATCATGCATATATTATTCTCTGCGATATTATCTAATGGACACTTTAGTCCATATAATTTTGTACATGAATATGCAAGAATAGAATGGAGACAGTGAGCCATTTTTATTTTTACAAAAACTACATAGAGGTAAATTATCATTTTATTTATTAAATGGATTTGTGACTAATTAGAAATGTTGTGAAAATTTGTTACTAATTTAATTTCCAACGAGTTTCAAGTTTATGTTTAATGTTCATTGAAAGAGAATCAACGTGTAACAAGATTGCAAATTCCGGAAATTAAATTTCTTTGTTGCACTTGCATTTAGGATGTTATCTATATATAATTAATATAAATCACATGTTTATATTTATTTTTCACAAAAATAAAGTATCAAACATATCATGCCTCATTTCTTAAAAAGAAAAAATCATGACTCACCCAAATAGAGGATTTGTAAATATACCATTCTCATATTTTTTAATATTATATGTACTTAATTATCGAATTCGCAATTGTGCATAGTACAGATTTTGTTTAATTATTCTTTATTATATAACATTTACCTAACTACTATATGTGATTTTCTTTTATATACATAAAACCCGTTGTATTATTTCTAAATATAACCGCAAGGAGGGGGATGCCGAAGGCAGGGCTAGTGACTGGAGTGAAGTCGTAACAAGGTAGCTGTACTGGAAGGTGCGACTGGATCACCTCCTTTTCAGGGAGAACTAATGCTTGTTGGGTATTTTGGTTTGACACTGCTTCACACCCAAAACAAAAAGAAGGGAGCTATGTCTGAGTTAAACTTGGAGATGGAAGTCTTCTTTCGTTTCTAAACACTTGCTTGCAAAAAAAATTAAATATAATTTAGTTATATTGGTATATTATGTGTTAAATACTGAACGAATAAAAGTTTAAATTTCATGATTCTAAAGAATTGTGATTGAATTATGCACAATCTATGGTGGGAACCCGGGGTTTGGTGGAGGCACATCCTGCGATTTACATCCTTCAGGGTTCTAGGGCAAGGGTTCTGAGGGTCCAGGATTAGTCAAGTGTAAGCTTGTACACCTGGGTTATCAAAAAAAAAAAAAAAAAAAAAAATTAAAATAATAAATTTTTAATATCGTGCATAGTACAAATACATGCTAGTTATATTATTGTTTGACAAAAATTAATGTTTAAATTGCAAGCATTGACGTGCGGAAGATATATCATTGAGTATATAGTATACTTAACACTACTAATTTAAGCAAAATATAAATGCATTTTATTTGATATATTTATTAGGGGAAATTCTTACCCACGTCGGGTTTGACCGAATTCAAAGTAACTATATGATAAGTGCGATATACTTATTTTGTGATTGGATGTAACTTCCAAGAAAGTGAACAATCACAAAACAAATGTAATACTGGAAACTTTTTGAAAATATTAGGAAATATAATGAAAAAAATTACTAGATAAAATAAAAAAGTTATAAGGCAATATAAAATTTCAGAAGTGCACTTATTTTTGTTTTCATTGATTCAAAAACTAAAAATTATCTATTTTTTCGACGAAAAAGATGAAAATTTTGATTCATAACTTAAGTTTTCTATTACTGATTAAAAATAATAGCAACTTATTAAAGAAAAAAAAAAGCAAAAAAAAAAAAAGTACTAAAAATATTTTAATTCCCATCCAAAACCTTTCAAAAGAATCTCCGGAATTAAGAAATACCCAATCTTCATTTCCTAGGGTTTTGATACCATTACCCGCCCGCATACTAATTAATCTTCCTTGGTCTTAATTTAAAACAGAAAAACGAAAATCCAAAACGAAAAATGGTGGGGAAAAACGAGATTGAAAGTGGCGGCAGCGAGAAGCCTTTGGATTTGTTTCTAAGAATTGGTTTAGATGAAAGGACGGCAAAAAACACCGTCGCTAACAATAAGGTTACTGCCAATTTGACTGCTGTCATTCACGAGGTAATTACTCTTATGCAATTGATTTTTTAATAATTTTTTTAATGTAATTTATTGTTTCTGCATGTAGGTTATTTTTCCTTTGTAGTTCAAGTGGTTGTTTTTTAATTGGTTGCTCGGAAAATGAAGGGAATTGAAATTTGTAATTGAGGAAAGGGGGATTTTATGTAATTGTGTTGTATTTGTATGTGAGTTTTGGTATCCGAATGTGATTTTTTTTTTTGTTGATTGTGGTTTATCGGAAAATTAGGAAAAACTGAACTTTGTAACTGGGAAAAGGCACCTATGGTTTTATTGATTTTATTTTGTGCAAGTTTTTTCTTTTTCATGGAATTTGTAGCTTTTTGTTAATTTGTAGTTGACATTGGAAAAAGGTTTGTTGCCTGACTTTTGAGCCAGAAATTTTCATAATGCTTGTGGGATTTCGTGTCATATCTTGAAATTTCATAATCCACTATTGTGTTTTTGGGAAAGTTATGGTTCAACTGGATTGACCTTAAATTTTCCAGGATTAATTTAGGTTAGCTTAATACGAAATAGATTTTAAAAGCAGTTTGATGTCAAATTATTTTATATGTAGTTATTATTGTATGTGAAGGTTCTTTTTTGTTACTTTTCCTGATGTTGCATATTCTGATGCTGACAATGAATGAAAATTAGTTAAACATAGTAACACTAGTTGAAGCTGGATTACATAAAGCGTGTATCCTTTCGGAAATGCAGAAAATCCTAAACCTCGTATTTTCTGGAATACTCCCTCAAGCTTGTTGCACATAGATAAAATTTGAGTGCGCGAAGACATGTTTTTATATTATTCGAGTTTTGACTTTTACTTCAGTTTGTTGCAAATTGAAATGAAAAGAAAACCTGATTTGGAATATAAAGAAACAAAAACCATCCGAAAACAAACACATACTCAAGCCTTGAGATTAGCTAATTGATTAATTAAATAACTATATTCATTTTACTCATTCCGGATATTTAGAACATCAATAAAATTTTAAAGCTCGGCTGACTGAGGAAATTATAATCAATTTGTTTTTCTTTGTCTTTTTTTTTTTTATTTTTTTTTTATTTTTTATTTTTATTTTTGTTCAATTATTCTACAGTTTGGTGCATTTTCCTAAATACTGTTGTATATAGCTGCTCTGTTTTAATTAAATAGGTTCATATAATTGGTTTTTTGCATATATTAATGCAGCTTCTTATAACTTCTGTGTTTCAGGCAGATGTTACCGGTGGTTGCGAAAGGACCGTTGGAAACCTACTATACACGGTAAATTTGTTCAGTACCTTTTACATTCTTTATTTTGAGCTGATTTGTTTTAGTTAATTTGAAAAAAGTCGATCTCTTTGTTATCTTGTATGAATGTGGGAAAATACAATAATTTTTTTCGTGGCAGGTTGCCACGAAATTCCCAGCAAATGCTCTCGTACACCGACCTACATTGCTTCGTTACATTATTTCTTCAAAGGTTTGTAGCTCTGTTTTATTTTCCTCATGGAAGTTAATTTTCAAACATATTCTGTAAAATATTTTCCCTTCACTTTCATGTCAGTAGATAATCGATTTTGTTTTTACTTGTACAGATTAAAACTCCTGCTCAGCTGGAAGCTGCCTTTTCGTTTCTTGCTATTACTGCTTCTGACGACTTGAAAGTTGATGATCTTGAAGCTGCTTGTGGCGTTGGTATAAGCTAACGATTATTATTCTTAATATACATATTGAATTATTTAGATTTTTAGTTAAATTGATTTTGGGTTGAAATTTTTATTCTATAACAACTTAAAGTTGTTTCTAGTCTACGATGAAACTATTATCCTTTTATTGATAGATTTTGTTTACCAAATCTTTCCATTTACGTAATCATCAAAACTGCTTTTCTTTTTTCTGGTTTTGTTTATGAAAGGAGTTGAGGTCTCTAAGGAAGATATTCAACATGCTGCTGATGAAATTTTTGAAGACAAGAAAGCTGTTATCTTAGAGCAGCGCTACCGATTAAATGGTTGGTTTACATTGTGATAAGGTTCATAAAATTTAAATTTAGATTTAGATAAAATTTAATTCCACGTGACTGTTCCAGTATGCCAAAATTGTGAAATTACATTATGAAAAAGTGGGTTCATAAGGATCTTCCATGTCGATTACGATACAGTTGTGTGTATCTTTGCTGTAATGCTTTAGTGTAACTTGGCAGGATTTGCATGTGCTATCAATAGAAAGTACAATTAGCAAACAACTGATTCCTATGCTCATTTATTTTGTCTTTGCTATCAGTTTTGTGTCAACTAAGTGCGTAAAACTTACTAGAGAAAATGATGATGGCTTTTCAATTCCCTAATTGTTATTTTTTCTTCCCAAAATAATGACCTCTCTGTTTGATGAACTATGGATACAGTTGGTGAACTCTTTGGTCATATGAGAATGAAGCTGCCATGGGCCGACCCCAAGATTGTTAAGGTAATTATTGGCACCTAATATGGTAGTAAGTTACTGATTCATTTTTGCTAACTACGTCTTTGTTGGATTCAGGAAATCATTGATAAAAAATTATATGACGTACTTGGTGAAAGAACAGCTGCAGACAATGAGAAGCCCACAAAAAAGAAAAAAGAGAAGTCCGCCAAAGCTGAGGTGAGCCAGTTTTGATTCGTTTTCTTTCTCCATTTTTATGTTTCTCTTATTTTCCACTTATTTTAGCAGATTTATATCATACTGCACTTGATGGTTCATTTTAATCCAGTAGATAAACTAATACACTTCAGTAAATTCTAATGTGAAAGCTATTGTCATTTTCTTTAACATTTAAGTGTTTCAATTGTCAGGATAAAACTATTGTTGAAGAGATAGCTCCTCCAAAACCATCTGAAGAAGAAATTAATCCATTTTCAATATTTCCTTCACCTGAAGAGAACTTTAAGGTATCAAAAACTAAATTTTGGCCTCTCGAGTTGTATGAATTCATTGGCTTATGATTATCTTATGTAGGCATTATTATTGTTTGATATTTGAAGGGAAAGATTATAGACATTCAGAATTTTTTTTATTGATCAATTAAGAATAAGCTTTAGGCATCACACATTCACACTAGAATCCTGTGATATCAACCAAAGGATGTGGATTGTATAGCAATTTTGATGAAAACTGTACTCTCCTTGTGGATTTCTGTAAAACGTCTCTAACCATATTATCTTGAGGATTGCAGTGATTTCTATTTAACAGCTTTGAAGCCTTAGTCCAAATGTGCAACTTTACCCCTACGCTTCATTTGGATTGAGGTTTGATCTGAGGAGGGACATGGGGGGAGGGTTTCAGTGACTCCAGTAATTGGTGGATTCCAAACTCATCATTTTGGTTGAAACAATAGTAGAAAATGGTTACTTAAGAATTTGAAATTCATCCAAAATCAAATGATCCGAACAAGTACTCGATTTGTTATTATGGATTTGAAATTCATTGCTCCAAATTCATTGATCCAAGTGAGCCCTTAGAGATTTGGATTAGAATCTCTATTGGTCACAACATTTTCTGGAAGGATATTTGGATGAATAGATCAGGGAAAAGGATTCTTGTGCAACCACCTTACTAATTCTGGGGTGGGGTGTAATGTGGAAAAACTAGATAATTAATTACTTGTTAGACTACTGGTGGTGTCTGAAACTAAGAAATTATTTGACCCAAGTTAAAAACTACTTTTTAGATATTCCGAGAAGATGCAAATTATCAAAATAAAGTATGTATTTGTCGGAGTTACTTTAGTTGAGTACTCAATTTTTTCTCCCCAAACTAAAGCATACTCAATTTTTTTTCCCCAAACTAAAGAAATTAATGTTGCATAATAGATCAAGATTCTCAGGCTCAAAGTTCTTTGGAGCTATGCCCTCCAGGGCATGTTCTCATCTTCTAAAGTTGCTAGAGCGCCATTTCATTGATAACATAGATGCAGTTTCAACAAATCTTGGGCATGACATTGTTGATCTTTTCTTTAAATCAGCACACAATTTTCTTCCGTTCGAGTCCCTGATAAGCAAACCCCCCTTGATTTTTCATTTTTTTCTCCATCTACTGCTGCAGGCTGATGAATTTGTTTTAGAAAGACTGTTTACTCGTTTAACATAGTTTGTCGATCAAGCAGTCATGTTATTTCACAGAATTTTGTATAAGAACTCTTAGTTAGTGGATAAGCTCTGTTAATGTTAGTAGAATCTGTGTAGCTTCTTAAGGTGTCCTGGATATTATACGATTATTGTGTATGGCACCAAAATGATGTACAATCTTTTGCCTTTTGCTCATGCAGAAACTTTTGACTGAGAAAAGTTTAACAAACATTTTCACTACAACCCGAAGATTTAAGATATTTGGAAGTTTCAAGGGAACAAAAGATAGTGAGGAACTTAAACATCACAGTTAGAATCTAATTGCACCATAGTATTACGTCTAGGTGCATAATTGCAGCACATTGTCAAATAAAGCTTCTATAGGTATTTGGGTGGGTCATTCTGGGCGGCAGGGATCTTTTGAAATCTTTCTATTAATGTTATTGTTATAATCTTAAATAAATCAAAACTGATTTGACCATTTTAAGGATTTTTTTTTGGTTATTTTACATTCTTTAAATATATGGTATTTTTTACAATTTATATTATATAAACAAAGAAGGGTGAAATTTTCTTTTTGCACATTCTGTTGACTTCTTTTAATGTCGACGAACTGTTGTGAATGTGTTTGTAACTTTTGAAACTTCAGGTGGTGTAGTTATCTCAGGGTGTGTGTGTAGGTCATTAGCCTTATGTGATATAAGACTTCGTTTAACATAATTAAGATTCGCTTAACTTGCCCTTTGTCACTCTATACTGTTATTAAGATTATTTTTTCAAGTAATTCTCACACATTCTTGCCGATTTCCAGGTGCACACGGAGGTCTATTTCAGTGACCGCCCTGTGCTTAGGGCTTGCAATTCAAAGGAAATACTTGAGAAACATTTGAAGGTCACTGGAGGAAAAGTTTTTACCCGCTTTCCACCTGAACCCAATGGATATCTCCATATAGGTCACGCCAAGGTGATTCTATTGCTTAATTAACACGTCCTGTTATTTTGAATCGTTCTTCCTTTTATTTGGTAAATCAATTGTGTAGGCTATGTTTGTTGATTTTGGCCTAGCGAAGGAGAGAGGTGGGAATTGCTACCTGAGGTAATGAATGCTTCTATGGCATCTATGCTATTTTGTTATGTTTTATTTTTCTTTTTTTCTACATTTGCTTTTAATGAAGCTAGATGATTTTGATTATTCTAGTATAAACATTTGCAATCATGTGATCTGTATTTGTGTTTCCTTTTCATTTTTCTGTTATGTGTGTAATCCACAGTAGGGAATGTCTTATTTATTTTTTATGTACGTGTGTAAGCTGGTTAGTGGGCTAAAGATGATAATGAGAACTTGCAATGCAGTTTAAGTAATGAGAGCTTTGTATATGAGCGAATCGAGAGATCCATTAGAAACATGAATTACTTGTATGTGAGAAAATGATGACGTGTTTGACTTAATAAAAGTCAACTTTGTACTTCATTCTTCCAATATTACCTTCTCCATTTTAGTTAGAACTTACAAAAGTAGTAAGGTAATAAAGTAGTCAAAAAATGCATTTTCCTACAATCTGATACTATTGTTCAAGTTTTCATATTGTCTAAGTTTGTTCTTCGCACTTAGAATAGGCTGAATCGAATCAAAATCTACTCTTGTATTTAGCAACCAATTTCATAGAAGCAATTTTTATTTTTTTATTAGAAAAAAAATTGGTCAACAAGATTAATTAGCACGAGTTGCTGACATGGTTAGGGAAGTGATTGCGGTTCTTTAACCTTTTTTATTTCATGCTTCAGTTTCTGGATTATCATTTGAAGTGCTTTTTTTGAACTGGAAAAATGTAGAGCTTCCTTGTCATCTAACGTTAGTTTTGATTTATAGGTACGATGATACAAACCCAGAAGCTGAAAAAAAAGAATATATAGATCACATTGAAGAAATTGTTGGATGGATGGGGTGGGAACCCTTCAAGGTATAATTTTCTTTCAATTTCTTTATCTTTTAAATGTGTGGATACCATCTAATATGTTGAATATGTTGGATTGTCTAGATCACGTACACCAGTGATTATTTCAAAGAACTCTATGAACTAGCAGTGGAACTAATACGAAGAGGTCATGCTTATGTTGATCACCAGGTTGGTTAAATTTATCATAAATTTGTTGCTAAGCCATTTAAAAAAAATTCTAATTATGACCAAGAATGTATTTGTTCTTTAATGCAGACACCTGATCAGATAAAAGAATTTAGGGAAAAGAAGATGAACAGTCCCTGGAGAGATAGACCAATTGAAGAATCTCTAAAGTTGTTCGATGACATGAAACGTGGCATGATTGAGGAAGGCAAAGCCACACTAAGAATGAAACAGGACATGCAGAGTGATAATTTCAATATGTATGACTTAATTGCATATCGTATTAAGGTGAGGATTTGAACGCAAATATCTTTCTTTGTCATTTTGGAAGATTTACTTTATACTTATCTTACTACTTACATTTCCAGTTTACCCCTCATCCACACGCGGGAGACGACTGGTGCATCTACCCGAGTTATGATTATGCTCACTGCATTGTTGATTCTATTGAAAACATAACTCATTCGGTATGCCATTTATTCTTATTTTTTTGTTCAGATTTAATATAGCATTATTTTCTGATATGTAGATTTAATTATTGGCAAAATTGCAATATATAGTCCTCTTAGTGTGGACAAAAATATGCGCTTGACACATTTGATTTGATTTCTTTTTTCAGATTTAATCCCTTATCTCTAACTTAACATACTTAGTCTTTTACCTTTTTGCTCTTTTTGTTCGAGCAGATATAGTCATGGATCAAATTTCGTTTCTAGTGTATATTTACATCAACTAAATATTGGAAACTTTCCAACAACACCCAAAAAAAATTATGAAGAAATTGCTAAACTAAGAAATATACGAGAGTCTCTAGGCAAACAAAGAGTTTCAAAATTACACCTTTTTTTCATTTCCATTGATTCAAGCACCAAGTGTTTTGACATTTTTGATGAAAAAGATGATAATTTTGATTTGTGAATTTATTCCTCTAGTCGACACTTTTAGTTCTCCAAGTGTTAGGTTAAATAAATTTGCTGCGTAAATTAAACATATTTTGTCCGGTAGGATATATATTGGTGAATTTGGTGGGTTAAAACAAGTACTTATATTTATAAATAGAATCAAAAGATAAGAGGGCTAAAAGTGATGACTCAAAGACTAAATGTCATAGCTCAAAAATTAAAATACCGAAGTTGTGTAGTCCAAAAGATAAAGCATTAAATTTAAGTCTGTTAAAGTTGGGAACATCTGATGGAAATATAAATGACCACTTTTGCCATGGCTCGAAAGTTAGAAGATTAAATATGTAAATTTTGATGTAATTAACACGTAGGCACTTCTGTAAAAATCAATGTTTCCGCTTTCTCACATTTCTTTTTCCACAAAGTTGAATATTTCTGATTGTTACATGTCATGGTCATCATACAGTCATACTTCTGTACACAATCATGAATATTTGAAGGCAAATGTATTATGCAGCTTTGCACACTCGAGTTTGAGACAAGACGTGCTTCATACTACTGGTTATTACATTCATTGGGCCTTTACCAACCTTACGTATGGGAATATTCTCGATTGAATATTACAAACACAGTGATGTCTAAGCGTAAGGTAAGTGAATAATTTTGCAAAGGTCGTCACTAAACTTCACATGCTCCTGGTCTTCTATAACTGACCCTTAGCCACATATCACTGCAGTTAAATCGTCTTGTCACAGAAAAGTGGGTTGATGGCTGGGATGATCCTCGTCTCATGACTCTTGCTGGATTACGCCGCAGAGGTGTAACTGCATCTTCAATAAATTCTTTTGTTCGAGGAATTGGAATTACTAGAAGGTTGGAATTTTAATAAAATGATGAGTGAAATGCAAAAATACCCCCTAAGCTTTGCCTCGTGTTATTTTTATTAGCAAACCCCCCATGTTATTATCTATTTACAAAATAAAACACCCTCTCATGCCGAATACATATTTAGCAAGAAAATGACAACTATACCCCCCAAAAAATGCATTAGTCCCCCTGCTAACAATAACCCCCCCCTTCACCACCATGTTCACTTAAAAAATTGACAATAACCTCCTTGTTGGCTTATGAAGGAATTTCGAATGGGGCTTTTTGCTAATAAAAGAACACATGGTTTTTTTTTCCGAATTAAAGTAACACGAGTTTTTTTTTGCCAATTAGGCAAAGCAAAGGGGGTATTTTTGCAATTAGCTAATAAAATAAATGTTTATTCCTTCCTCACAAGTAGGCTTCTCTCTATGTTCTCTGATGATTGTATCAACTTTTTTGTACTGCAGTGACAGTAGTTTGATACGTCAAGATCGCTTGGAATACCATATAAGGGAGGAACTGAACAAATCGGCTCCTCGTACTATGGTTGTGCTAAATCCACTCAAGGTTTGTCTGTCTCTCAAACATATAGGGCCCCACTATTTTCTAAATGTGAGGGTATCTATAAGGAGTATAATTTTAGGGAGAATTACTCAAATTACAGGTTTAGTGTGATTACAAACACCCTCCATGTTTGAAAAATTACTCGAACTACCCTTGAGGTATTGTCTATATTTCACATGGCTTGGGCTTAGTTCACATTAAGTGGCTTGGGCCTAACTCACCTGAAAAGCTAGCTCAAGAGTTGAGGATTGCCTAGACCATATAAGGTGAAGTTATTATTAAATTAACAATCCATGCGAGATATTGTGGATTCATTACAGTTACCCCCTCACAACATTAATTTCCATGTGAGATATTGTGGGTACTATCTAAGAAATCGCAAATCTCCAGGGTGGCAAACCGATTTCACCCGTCTCTTCATTGTTTGTCATCAATTTAACCTTTTTTCACCAATTTCATTTCACACATTTTTTTCACATCACAAGTTTTTTTTGATGACGTTGGCATGCGCCATCATAAATTAATACCCTAAAGGGGGTAATTGTAATGAATTTAATACCTGGGTAGTTTCTGTAAAATCCCATACATGGAGGGTGGTCAGTGTAATAACGCTAAGCATCAGGGGTAGTTTGCGTAATTCTCCCTAATTTTTATGACATAGGGCACCAATGATAAATTTATCATAGGGCCTCCAGAAGAGTAGGACTGGCCTGGGCTGACTGATATAGTATCTGTTTTTGCTCGTCATTGTCTAAATGTATATCTATGAATTTTACCCATGAGAATCAAATATGACGTTCTGTTCGCTTTTCCTGTTTTTAAGGTTGTCATCACAAACATGGATGCCTCCATTACGGACCTTGATGCAAAGAAATGGCCTGATGCTCCAGCCGATGATGCTTCATCATTTTATAAGGTGAGCTTGTGTGGTCTATTATATTACTTCTTTTACAATCGATTAGTGAGTCTGCTGAACTTTTTTTTCCTTCAATGTATTAAATCAACATTGATTTATGTTTAATGCTATGACATTTCCCTGCTTTTGTCCAGATTCCCTTTTCTAAGGTTGTGTACATTGAAGAATCTGATTTTCGGATGAACGATTCTAAAGATTATTATGGACTTGCTCCTGGAAAATCAGTTCTACTCAGGTGCCTATGTGCAGTTAGTTTAATCTGGAGCTAATGCTCGCCAACTAAACAACCCCCCCTCCCCCAACCATGATATGCATAATCAATTTACCTCCCTTGTGATTTGAAAAAGAGAACTTTACCCCCCCGTGAAAATTTTAACGGAGCAATTTATCTCCTTCAACCGGAGAGAGTATGACTCACTCGCCGAAATTAAGAGTGCCATGAAAGTGTTTTTTTAACATAGGGGATAAAATGCAATATTTATCATAACACAGGGGTAAAGTGCCACATATAAGAGGGTAGTTTTGTCAATTCATATTTTTTTACGTTTGAAAATGTCAGGCAGTGTGAACCTTTTATAAGATTATGAGGGGATAAAATACTCTTTTTCAAATCACATAGGGGTAAATTGAACATTATACATAACACAGGGGGTAAAGTGCCATTAACTCGTTTAATCTGCAATTTCTTCTTAATAGTAAACTTGATATTGTAATTTGGTTGTTCTTCAAATAGGTATGCATTTCCGATTAAGTGCACAGAAGTAATTTTTGGTGAAGATAACAAGACAATTCTTGAAATTCATGCCGAGTATGACCCTTCAAAGAAAACCAAACCAAAGGTAGGTAGATTTTGAAATATCATGTTAACAAATATTAGTTAACTTGGAAAATTCTCAAATTTTCGCACGTTTCTCGATATATTTTTCTTTCAGGGGGTTCTCCACTGGGTATCGGAATCTTCACCTGGTGTCGATCCACTTAAGGTTGAAGTCAGATTGTTTAGCAAACTATTCATGTCCGAGGTTTGAAAAGCGCTTACTTTTTCAATCATTTTACTGATTTTGCTTCGTACTATTTTTTTGTATAAATTTATTGTTATTTGGTATTTATTATAAACAGAATCCGTCTGAGCTCGAAGATTGGCTTGGTGATTTGAATCCAGAGTCTAAAATTGTCGTAAACGATGCATATGCTATACCTTCACTTAAAACTGCAGTGATTGGAGATGCATTTCAGTTCGAAAGACTAGGTAAATTCCAAAAGTAGCTTTTTTCGTTTTTTGATATTCCTTTTCTTATTTCTCATTGAAGGGTATCTTTATGCAGAAATACCCCCTATACATTGCTTAATTATCAAAAGTACCCTTGTTACTTATTTTACCATAAACCCCCCTGTGCTTATGTTTTATTAGCAAACAACCCCCTTCCGAGCCAAATTAATTCAATAGACATGTATAAATTCAATGATCCCGTTGACAAAAACCTCCTTGTGATTTGTGAAGGAACTTCAAATGTATTTTTTCGCTAATGGAAAAAAAACACAAGGGGTTTTTTGCTAATAAAAACAACACGTGTTTTTTTCGAGAGTTGAGCAAAGCAATAGTGTTTTTTTTTTTTTGCATTTAACTCTATCTTCTTATGAGTTATGTCACATAAGTTGAGATTCTTATTATTGCATTTAACTTTTGCAGGGTATTTTGTGGTTGATAAGGATTCATCACCTGAAAAGCTTGTTTTCAATAGGACTGTTACATTGAGGGATAGTTATGGAAAGGGAGGAGGAAAGTGATGAAGTGGAAAGAAAGCCTAAAGATGAACAAACAAAATTATCATACAATTAATTCAAAAATTAATATTATGTAGAAATAGAAAAATTTAATACAGGTTTCTTCATAATTTATGCAGATTTGTACATTTACTTGTATCTTTAAAATACAATTAAAAAAAATGAATTTTAGCTGGTGTTAGGTTTGCTTGTTTGTCTGCTATTTTTGTTGGTGTTGCTTTGTATTGTAGACTTTGTAGTAAGAGGCAACTAGTTCATGATAAAATTGCATTATAGTTCTATAAATTTGAACTTTTAGCATTTTAGGTCGCGTATTTTATAAAATTATAGTATTTCTTATTCCGATTACTTAAAATATTTTATACTTTTGATCCAATATTTTATGAGATTGCGCCTTGGGTTTCAATTTCATTTGCACCTTTGGTCTGGTCAAATAGTTTTTATTAATGCGAGTTCAAAATAAAATTTTATACCAGACCAAAGAGTCTATCTAGGATTGGAACTAATTAATTTTGTCTACTAATAAATAGAACGTAACATAAAGTAGCATTTACTCTTTTTCCACCTTTTGTTGAGCTTCCTAGCTTTATCCATGATCTTGTAATTGATGATATGTCTATTTAATGAATTTACCTATGGGTTTCCTAAAAAAAAAAAAGTAGAACGTAACATAAAGATAAGAGTTTCACAATTATATATACTGGATCCGTTATGCTTAATTTACTTCACTTCAATCATGTCAAGAACCAAAACCTTGTACGGATACTTCGAAATTATACACCGTGCAGTATCGTATGCATATCGGATACTCGGATACTAAGATACTCGTATGATATTGTGAAATACTCCACCGTATCGATTTCAATATGGAATAAAAGTGGTTTTACTTGATATTAATCTTATGGTTTTACTTGAACACTTATATAAGAGGTAAATAGCATTATTTATTTTAATATGGAATAAAAGTGAACTAAATATATATTACATAATTATTTTAATATATTTTTAAATAAACAGACACGTATTTTTGCCGTATCGAATCCTATAAATTTTGAAAATCAGTATCGCCGTACTCGTATCGTATTATACCGTATCGACGTATCCGTATCCGTGCAATCTAGACCAAAACTAACCCACACAATTCTTATCTTAAAATCTTAAAGATAATAGTCGGAAATTGAAACGTTATGTAATTAATTATTTTATTCAACTATTTTGTAAAAATGAAAAAAAAAAAAAACACATTTACAAGGAGTTCTACCAATCCATTTTTTTTTTGGGATTTATCAAATCAGTCCATTTAAAAAGCACATGAGATGGGACAGGATTTAGTTTTTTCTTCATTCTTGCTTCATTTCTATACGATGGTAATTTTCATATGGATCAAATTAAATTTCCATAAAGTGCTGTCTTTTAGTTAATGCCTTAATGGTCCATTAAACTGTTAATTCGATATATTTCCATTGGTTTCTTTTTATTTATCGCTTTGGCAAAAAAAAAAAAAAAAAAAAATTTGAGGATCTTATGATATTCCATCAGTGATTTGTCGCTATTATTGAATGTATATTTTTTATTTGTAATTTCATTATTATTCAGTTATAAATTCGTTACTAATAAATATTTTGTCGTATGGAACATTTTCTCTTACAATTTAATAACCAAATTCCTACAACAACAAAACAAAATTATCATGATGTTCCATTAGTAATTTGTCGCTATCTAATGAGGACATTTTATATTTAATTTTGTTAGTATTAATTCATTATAATTTTGTTACTGAGAGTGTCAATTTTTTGAGTTAGAGTTATGAAATCGCTGTTGGTTTATAGTTGGGATAATTTAACAACATAATTTCTAGACATATTCTTTTAATTTTATATGCTTTAGTAATTTGTCGATATTTTTGTAAAAACATAATTTTCTTTTATTTCCGAAGTTGTTCATTTGCAAATCTGTAACTGACTTAAAATAGCGACGGATTATTTTTCATTGGAATGATTTCGTCGCTATGGATCAATATTTCTTACAAGTTAACAACGGAATACCTATGAAAAATATTTTGTTTAGATATTTAGTTGGTAATTTGTCGCTATTATTGATGGAACATCCTTTCCATCGTTGTTTAGTTACAAATATGTAAGTACTAAAACAATAGTAACGAATATTTAACGGAATACCTACGAAAAATATGTTTTGATATTTAGTTGGTAATTTGTCGCTATTATTGATGGAACATCATTTTCATAGTTGTTTAGTTACAAATCTGTAAGTGATTAAAACAATAGTGATGAATTATAGTCCAATGGAATGATTCCGACTCTATGGATCAATTTTTCCTACAACTTAACAACAGAATAACTACAAAAAATATTGTTGGTAATTTGTCGCTACTATTGATGGAATATTGTTTGTGCTGGTATTTTGTTATAAGTTCATTACTAATAGTAACAGTTTTTTATTTTCGTTGGAATCATGGCGTTACCTTTTTTGTAGTATAACCTTTATTTAATTACTTTTAAATGGGCACTAGAAATGAAACGTTCTTTTCTATCGATCCATTAAATTCGACAAAATCAATTTTATAAATTTATTATCGAATAAGTAACAAACTCCAACAAAGATGTCAGCATAATGGCATGTTACAAAATCAGTAAATCCGAATAACAATTTGTATAAAGGGGTGTAATCGAGTCGAGTAGTATCGAATAATACATTGTTTAAGCTTGATTCAAATTTCACTGAGCTTAAAATTTTGTGTTTGAGCTCGAGCCGAGTATCAAATAGCTTGATATTTGACATATATTTTGTTAATTTTAGCTTATTCAATCGAGGTCGTACTGAGCTTTAAAAGTTATTCAAGTTTGTTTGATTTGTATGACGAATTATGTTCAAACGAGCTTTCATAAAATGAGCTCGAGTAATTTGATTTGATTTTCAGCCCTAACTATAGAGTAACCAATATTCTAAAAGCATAATAAAATCCATAAAATATTATAACATCATCTCACATATATAACAAATATTTATAAAAGAAAGCATTTTCATTCCTTCAAAATTTGTAATGGTTCTTACAATCTTTGTAACATATACCTGGCTTGCACAACTTTTTACGAAAGAGATGATCCACGCAATCATCTTTGCATTTGAAGACGCAACCTACATATTTAATGAATCCATCTACAAATTGAATTTGTGAAACCATAATTCCAAATATAAACATCATTGTCAACATAGGATTAATCAAATTCCTAAAAAGATTCACACCTTTCATACTGATGGTGGGATTAAGTTCAAAATCTCTTTCTTTCTCTTTTATTTTTTTATTTTTTTTATTTTTAACGCTTTCAATAAAATTTGTTGGGGATAAATATGCACTAAATCGACAAGGCTTTAAAACCGTTTATAAGTTATAAAAGGAGTGGGAGATTTACATAATTAAATACGTGGATGTTACTTTTTATTGGGGAAAATTGCTTTTTTGGTACCATAGGATAGACCTACTTGCAATTTTGGTACCATTGGATATAAAAGTGCAAATTTGGTACCATAGGATAGGTTTTCATTGCAACTTTAGTACCAGTTCCAATTTTTCTCCTAAGTTGATGATAATTTAACCTCTATGAAATGCAATATATTCAATTTACCCATCGTGGTTTAAAAAAGAACTTTTTACCCCTTGAAATTTTGTATAAATTTCGCTTCGCCTCCCTGATATTTTTATAGGCTGCACTCTATCCAATTTTATTATGATAATGTGACATTTTACCTCTTTTGTTATGATAAATATGGCATAATATAGTTTGCATGCATACTCTCAATTTCGGCAAGTGAGTTACAATCTCCGGCTGAAGGGGGTAAATTGCTTCATTAAAATTTTACAGGGGATAAATTGATTTTTTTCAAATTATAGAGGGGTAAATTGAACATTATGCAATTCATAAGGGATAAATTGCCATTAACTTTGTAGAAAAATTGGGTTTGGTACCAAAATTGCAATGAAAACCTATCCTATGGTACCAGATTTGCATTTTTGTATCTAATGGTACCAAAAATGCAAGTTAGTCTATCCTATGGTACCAAAAAAGCAATTTTCCCCTTTTTATTGAGATTAATGCGAGATAGTCTCTTTTGTTATACGGAATATGCACTATCTTGTAAAAATTTTATAGTGTAAATTCCTCTGTAATTTTAAATATTGCACGAAATTCCCTACTAGCTAGTCAGGAAAAAACCATTACAAAAATAGTTCAAGTTAATCCCCACAGTTTCACATGAAATATTTTGAAAATGATTTCTTGAAATATCTCGATCCAAAACGATTAATTTTTTGTAGATGTTGGGTTTCTTGGCGAATATTTAACAATACAGAGAGATCCTATGCAATAAAAAATTTACGGGATAGTTTCGTGGATGTTTCATGACCCAGAGGAATATCAAGCCTTTTTTTTTTTTTTTTTAAGCCATGGTAGATTCTAGATTAAAGTTTAATTTCGGAATTTATAGTTTTCTTATTATGGCTCATTCGGGTGTACGTATTTTTAACATTTTTTAATGTTCTGTGGTTCGTCAAATATTTCTAGGAATTCTTGATTTTCCATTAAAATGATTGCGTTTAAAGAAATCAAATCTAGTTAGAGTATAGTAAACTTTATTGCTAAATTGAAAAAGGTTAGAATTATTGTCAATTTATACACATAGGTAGAAATGCAAGCAATTCAACACTCCTCCGTTTTATGTAAAAAAATATTCTCTAAAATATTTATTGCATATAATAATCATGTTAATTAAATAATTGGCACGAAATTCTCCATCTATATAAAAGAGGCTGTCAATATTTGTACGAATAAAGGATTAATCGGGTCGCATGTTTGATAGTACATAGGAATTTATGCAAAAGTATTTTATAGGATAGTTTCGTAAAGTTCTTTTATTAGATGAAAATGGTGGACAAATTTTAAGGAATTTTTAAAATACAATATATGTTCATTGTAAATTATTGGAGTACATCATAAATAATAATAAAATTCAATGCTAAAGAGTGAGCGGGTTCGTTTTCTTAACGACGAACATTAGCAACTTGAAAATAATCGAAATAGGTCCAAATTAAACTATTAGTATTAATCAAAATCAAAGGGATAAGTATAGTAGTTACTTACGAGTAACATTGAGTTTAATATGTTATACTTCCTCCGTCCCAATTATTTTTATCTATTGGTACAGTTGACCAGTCAACTTGACTAGATTGATAAAAATTGTAATAAATAATTAATTATTATATTTCACTAATAAATTAATAATATCATATGACACTATATATATTAATATTTAAAAGATTTAATACACCATAAATATGAATATTTAAAAGGTTTAATACACCATATATTTCTTTACTTGTACCTCGACAATTTTCCTGGAAAGCCTATCAATAAATGAATTTTTGAAATGTAAAGTTGTTAGTATCTCCATGCAATATTCGTTGTTAGTGATCAAATGGTTTAAAATTTCTGCAATAGTGTATTAAGGCTATGTGCTGATATAATAATAATAATAATAATAATAATAATAATAATAATAATAATAATAATAATAATAATAATAATAATTAAGGTTATGTTAGTTTACTTGAATTTCAAATTTTCAACATAGGCCACTATTAAATCAATTTATTTAATTAATAATTGGAAAAATAATAACAAAAACAAACGAGTACTATGGTTTTGAAGCTAGGCATTTAGAGTATTAGTGAGTCATTTTAACCAAACAAGCTAACACTAATGATATGTCAATACTATATAATAATTGTATTAGTAGAACCACACATATTTAGCATCAAAATATATACAATACCAAAACTTGTACAAAAATTTGAATAAAATGAGACTTACCAAATTAAGGTATGTTGCTCGCGATTCTGTATTGGGCGACGAAGTGAGATCGAGGAGAGTTCCGTCGTCGACATTATGCAACCATTGAGAGGTTCAAATCATTGCTGACGTTGGATAGGCGAGAGGGGAGGATCCTTGAAATGAAAGGAGTTTGAATAGGAACGACTTAAATGTGTTGTTATTTTTCTATTTCGAATGGGGTCAGATGTATAATATGGGAATTTCTCTCCGTAAAAATTTGAACTTGAGTCATCACTTTGAGGGTAGTAGTTCCTTTCACTAAACAAATTACATGTTGGTCCACATATCATGTATCCTTGAACACATTTGCACAAAATTGAATGGTTAAAAAGAGATCATAGATTTTGAATGACTGATTTCATCAGGGGCGGATCCAGGATTAATCCAGAGTCGAGGGGGTCAACTTTTATTATCATGAAAAAAATACGCATAAATTGATGGACAAAAAATATATACTCTAAAATGTATTTTCACTATATTACAATTATACACGATGTTCATTTATATACTATAAAATAGTCTCAAATAAAACTAATATTCTTCCCATTATGAATTAAAACATTAGCAAAATAATTAATAAATAAACTTGTATATTGTTTTCAAGCTTTTTTTTACAAGTTTTACTTTATATTTCGCATATAGAACATATAAAATAATTAATGAACTGATATCACAATGCACGCTATCATGTTGGTTTAAAAACCAAAATAATTTAATTAATTAAGTCATATTATTGATAGACATATCACTTAAATTTATAAAATTTTGTAATTTAGATTTTAAAATAAACCGATAGGCATTCAAATGAATATATATATATATACATATATATATATATATATTTAGAATTAAGAAAAAAAACAAAATCTTCTTAGTTTTTTTTTACTCTCTCTTGCCCCTTTTCCCGTGCTTTTCTTTCTCACCCTAACCTTATCCCTCACTTGTTCTACAAGTATTGCTGGAGAAGGACATAAATATCACTCTGGACTTACTCGAGATCGCTTCTCTGAATGGATGATTCTAATCTGGAACTTTGGAACCGCATGGATTTGAAAGAGGTTGAGGATGTGGGAATTGAACTTCTTGAAGAAGTTTGGGATAAACAGGATACAGCAATAGATCTCATTTTGGTTGGGAGGGTCTTGGGAACAAAGAGAGTTAATCTAGAGGCCTTAAATATGATGATGGCTAAAACTTGGAGTCCGGGCAAAGGAATAGAAACGCATCCAGTTGGGAATGGTAGGTTCATCTTCATCTTCAAACACCCTTTTGATCGTAAACGAGCTTTAGAAGATGGTCCCTGGTCTTATGATAGACGGCTGGTTTTTCTGAATACGATCATAGGAGATGAAAATCCTAATCAAGTCAATTTGGACTAGTGTGATTTTTCAATAATGATATCGGGATTGTCGGTGAATAAACCAAATATAACAGTGGCAGAATCCATTTGCAATCTAATGGGGAAATTAAGAGGAATATTTGGAGATAAAGATGGCACTTTTGTTGGAGGTAGCATGATGGCCCAAGTTAGTCTAAACATCACAGAATCGTTGGTTCGGGTCATGAGAGTAAGAAACAATCGAGGGGAAGCAACGATAGTCTCTTTCAAGTACGAAAAATTCCCTAATTATTGTTACCACTCTGGTCTCTTGAGTCATGTAGCCAACTCATGTGACAACCGTTACTTGGTCGACCCAAATCTACCAGAAAAAGATATGCAATTCGAGCCCTGGCTTTGGGCCCCTACTCGCACATCAACTAGGAGTTGGCAAGAATCGACAGGGGTCCACGTGAATTCTTATCTCAATAGACCGATGGCAGAAGCTGGGAAGGGTCGGAAGATCACCGGAATGGATATCTTCTCACCAACTTCAAACACTAAGAGTAATTGGGTCTTTTAAAGAAAAAACCACCATACTGAGGAAGGAAAAGAAAAACAATCGAATCGCTCAATGGATTCCACGGGATCAGTCACCAAAAAGGAGTTAAGGAGAATCCCATAATTGATACGCTAAACTTCTCCAAAATCAGCATAATAACTCTGGGCCAAATCTGATGGGTCACAATGCAACTACCTCACTAACAGGTATCTCTAGCCCTATTTACATCCCCCCTCACAAAAGTTACAACCAGCCCAAACTCAACAATTACAATATTACACCCAATCCGCACAACCCTGTAGCCCAGTCCACTAAAAACAACACAATAATCGACCTAACCCACCCTGAACCCAACAAGGATAATTACCACCCAAACACCCCGTACAAACTTGCGCCCAACCCAACTGAGCCTAGGAATCTGGGAACCCGAACCGCAAACCAGCCCGACCCGAACCATAATTTACAGAAACCCACCCCTGATAAGAAGCTAAAAGTCCAGCCTTAGCAATCTCAAACCACCACCAGCTACCACCGAGACCACCTCTTCAACCTATCCACATCAACACCCAAGCCACCGTAGCACCTATTACCCCCAACCCCGTGCTTTTTTCCGCCCAACCACTATCTACTGTGAGTAATAATGGAAATCAAGTACCTAGTGATATATCTACCAATTCCACTAATTCTCCTCACCCCACAAGCACCAATCCTGCTATTAAACCCATAAACCAACAGAAACCCGAAATCAAATCTTCCAACCCAACCACTGCCCCCATATCCTATTATAAACCACCAGCCAAAGACAAAGGAAAAGGTATAGAAACTTCTACTGGTACAAAAATGAACCTCAACCTCGTTGACATTCCGCTCATGGTTATCAAAACTGAAAAAGAAGATATGGGTGTGGAAATCAACATCAAGAGGAAACGGTCGTCTGGAGGGAGTGATGCTCAGACTGAATAGAGAGCAGTGATATTGAAAGGAAAAAAACAGAGTTTATATTTAGGGGACGACATCTCGGCTGATCAAGCAAGATCAGGCAAGATGATCCATCTTGATAAGGAAACGGCAGAGGCTGCCGGGCAGCCCCGCCGAGCACCATGAATTGCCTAAGTTGGAAATGCCAAGGGGTGGGGGCCCCTTGGAAGTTCCGAATTCTCGGGGATCACATCCGAGAACAAAACCCCCAAATTGTTTTCCTTTCTGAGACCAAATCAAATGGAAGGAAAAATTGAGATTATTAAGAAGCGGTTTTAACTATTTTGGTGTTTTTGTTGAAGCCAGGGGACTTTCTGGAGGCTTGGCTTTGCTTTGGAAAAAAGAACTCAACATTGATGTACAAAGTATGTCAACCAATCATATTGATGCCATTGTGTACGATGAGAACAACCTGAACCCTTGGAGGTTTACGGGCTTTTACGGAGAACCTGATGGGTCTAAGAGGAAAATTTCGTGGGATCTTTTAAGGCTCCTATCTGGTAGAAGCAATCTACCATGGGTTTGTTGTGGGGACTATAATGCTTTTCTATCGCAATCGGAAAAAAATGGTGGGAATATGATCTCTAACTGGCAACTTCGAGACTTTCGTAATTGCCTCCAAGATTGAGGTTTAATTGATCTGGGCTTCCATGGTTTCCCATACACATGGTGTGATCGCAGAACTTACCCGAAAACCATTATGGAGCGATTGGACAGGGGGTGCGCTACGAATAGTTGGATAAATAGATTTCCTCACTCTCAAGTGATCCACCTTCAGGATAGGGGTTATGATCATCTCCCCATCCTACTCAAGATCAGAGACAGTCTACCGGAAACTACAGAACTTAAACAATGTAGATTCATGTTTGAATCAATGAGGCTATCCATGAAGAGTGCTTTGAGGTTGTCGAAAACAGTTGGTTAGGCTTAGGCGTGGACTTAAGTGAATTGGGAATTTGGAGTAAACTTGATACTTGTAGGAAAAATCTTGCGAACTGGAGTTATAATTCTTTTGGCCATGTTAATAAAAAGCTAAAGTCATTGAGAAAACACATTGACCGAATCCGTAAGGGTACTTTATTTGAAGAAAATAAATTTAAAGAGATAGAGGCTAGCAAAGAATTAGAAGAGATCTTAGATAGAGAATGTCATATGTGGCAACAGAGGGCAAAGGCGACTTAGATGCGGGATGGAGACAGAAATACCAAATACTTTCATAAACGTGCTTCTAACAGGAAAAAAACAAACAAGATTGAGGGACTTCGGAACAGCCAGGGGACGTGGTGTAAGACTAGACAGGAAAAGGAAGAGACTATTGTGGGATACTTTTGAAATATCTTCACTTCCAATGCAGCAACAATGGAGCAGATGGAACCGGCATTGAGAGCAGTGAATCCAAGAGTAAGTTCTGAGGATAATATGCATCTTCTACGGCCCTACACTGCAGATGAGGTAACTCGAGCCATTAAACTTATGCATCTCCTTAAGTCCCCGGCCCTGATGGTTTACCTGCTTTATTTTATCAAAAATTCTGGCATGTGATTGGTAAAGACATTGTTAAGTGTGTACATGATTTCCTTAATCATGGTACTTTTAATACCGATAGCAACTACACGCACATTGTCTTGATACCAAAATGTGATAAACCCGAAACAATATCCCAGTTCCGCCTAATAAGCCTGTTCAATGTAATCTATAAGATAGAATCTAAAACCATAACCAACAGATTAAAACCCATCATGAACTCAGCCATCTCAGAAAACCAATCAACTTTTGTCCCTGGTAGACAAATTACAGACAATGTGCTAGTGGCTTATGAAGTTACCCATTTTATGAAAAAATTGACTAAGGGAAAAGTGGGTCAGATGGCCATTAAACTAGACATGAGCAAAGCATATGACAAAATAGAATGGGGTTTTTTGAGAAATGTAATGCTTAGGATTGGTTTCGATTCTCGTTTTGTGAAGTTAATCATGCAGTGTGTTACTACTGTTTCATATTCTTTCATTTTAGTGGTCATGAGATTGGTTTTGTCAAACCTGAAAGGGGAATCCGCCAAGGAGACCCCCTTTCCCGTATTTGTTCCTGTTTTATGCAGAAAGTTTGAGCAGCCTCTTTCATCAAGAAGTGATTGAAGGGAACATTAGGGGAATTTCAGTTTGCACTGGAGCACCGAGGATCTCACACCTATTGTTTGCTGATGACACTATTGTGCTTACCTGTGCAGCAGCCAGCTCAACAGCCCGTATTAAACATGTTCTAAAGGTCTATGGACAAGCTTCACGACAAGAAATCAACTTCGAAAAATCCAGCATTGTCTATAGCAAAAATACGTCAGATTTAGACATTGCAGCATTACAGATTGAGCTCCCTATCAGAAGAGAAGAAAAACATGAGAAGTATCTTGGCATGACTCTAACAATAGGGAAATCAAAAAAGGAAGTGTTCGCCTTCATCAGAGAAAGGGTTTGGAGAATTTTGCAAGGGTGGAAAGAACAAGTCCTATCACAAGCTGGTAAGGAAATTTTAATTAAAGCAGTCATTCATTCTATATCGTCTTACATTATGAGCTGTTTCAAGCTCCCAATCTATCTTATATCGAAAATAGAATCAATGATTGCAAAATTTTGGTGGAACTCGATCTCATAAAGCTAGGAAAATTCACTGGGTTAAATGGGATAAATTGTGTGAAAGCAAGAGGGATGGTGGTATGGGTTTCCGGCATCTAGAATCATTCAATCTAGCTCTCTTAGCTAAACAGTCTTGGAGAATTTTAAAAAACCCATCCAACTTGATCAGCAGAGTTTTAAAAGCGAAATAGTTTCCGAATTCGACTATTCTCGAAGCACCTTGAGGATCGGCTCCGTCTCTTTCATGGAGAAGCATTTGGAAGGCAACCAAATACCTTAAAGAGGGACTGTTATGGCGTGTCGGTAATGGAGATAATATAAAGATTTGGGGAGGGAGATGGATACCTCGTCCGCATAGCTTCAAAATCTCCTCATCCCCACACTCCCTTCCATCTGACAACTATTTGAGCGAATTAATTGATACGGACTTAGGTGGATGGAAAAAAATTTAGTGGAATCAATATTCTGGGAGGAAGAAGCAAAAATCATCCTCTCAATGCCTCTTAGCACAAGAAACATCCCGGATACTCAAGTTTGGCACTATGAAAAGAATGGTACGTTTTCGGTTAAATCCGCATACCATTTATTCCAAAATTTGATGTTCGATAAAGTAGATTTCCAAGCAGGGAGCTCATCTTCGACTACAAAGGGGTTGGATTTGGAAAATGATGATTTCGCCTAAAGTGAAGAATTTCATTTGGAGGTGTTGCAACAATGACCTCCCCGTAAGGCAACTTCTCTTTAGGAGAAAATCGGAAGAAAATGAGGAGTGTTTGACTTGTGGAGAGCCAAAATCTATTTTACACGTTCTATCCAAATGTCCTTTCACACGACAAGCCTGGGCAGCTTCTCCAATTCCTTTTGCATTATATGATTCCACTGGCCTTTATTTTCTGGGCTGGATCTTCCGATGAGACAACAACTTGATGGGAATCAACTTGGTTAGGTTGTGGTGTTCTGCTGGTTTATGTGGTTTTATAGAAATCAACGTCATTGGGTAAGTGGGAGAAATCTGCCATATGAAGTTCATATCCGTACTACTGAATTTAATGAACGTTCTTGAGGGCTAGCCAAACACAAAGAAGCTACAACAGAGGGAATACAAAATGGAAAGCTCTTCAAGATCAATTTGTTAAAAATAATTTTTGATGCTCTGTTCATGTTAGTTGTGGCTTTATTGGAGTTGGAATTATTGCTAGAAACTCTTATGGTGCCTGTTATTCCTGGAGGGCAATCAAAATTAATCTTACCTATGATCCTGAAACAGCGGAAGCTCAAGCAGCAGTACAAGCATTGCACCTTGGCAAGGAGAATGGTTGGTTACATATTATTATTGAAGGCAATTGCAAGACGTTTATTGATAGCATTAATGAAATAAGTCGTCTTTTGGCAAGATTGGTCCTTTACTTGATGAAATTTATTGGCTCAAATCCGGTTTTCAGGAGATTCTTTTTAGCCATACGTTTCGTGAAGGGAACTTAGCAGCTCACGCTTTAACTAGACTAGCTTGTTCTTCTTCGGTTATCGGAGAAGTTCCCCCGATTGATATTATGGACATTGTAAATTTTGATTCTATTGGTTAATGAATTCTCCTTTTGACTCTAAAAAAAATAAAAAATAAAATAAAATGGAGAGTAACCATATAGACTTGCCTTGTATTCCCACATAACCTAAGTCAATGTTTCAATCGAAGGGATTAAATACAATTCTTGCATTGTAAAGACTATACACACAAATTGCGCGTTGATGTCAAATTGAGAAAAACATGAAAATATTTATGACTTTCGATTGTTACGTTGACTTTCATTTCAAAAGAAGACCAAAAAATTAAAGAGGACGTTTGATGCAACATATTATTGGAAGAAACTTGAATTTGTTTGATGAAATTGGTTTTTTTTTTTTGCAACTTTTTTAATACGACTGAATTTCTCCAACCTTTTTATTAATGAATAATGCATAAAACTTTATACAATAAAAGTAGAGTTTTTTCAATATGGCCTTGATGACAAACATAATTTTCCAAATATCTTTAATGGCAAACTATTTTCATGAGTTTGGTTTTTGAAAAATCGCAGTTGCTAGCTGTGATTTTACTTAATCTTCGAAATTCCAAAAAAATTAAATAAAATAATTTAACAAAAATCGTAGTTGCTAATTGCAGTTTTTGTTAATAATTAGTAGGTAGGGAAAGAAATGAAGAAAAATAAGGTGTTATTTTTCTCCTATTTAAACTAATTTGATAAGGTGATGTGGTGGAGTATCATCGTGTGGCATCAAAAGGATAAAACCTCCTAATTTATTTGCTTGCATGTTAAGGAAACTAATTTAAATTCCAATTAATTTAGGACCAAAATTGCGGGTTAGACTAAAACTGCGACAACTTAAACCATAAAGAATGTAAATTGCTTGTTGGAACTGCATGTCCCATTTTTGCGTCTCTGCAGAAGTTAAAGGACTAAAATTACTTTTTTGCCCCATATGAGGCATCATTTTAGTTTTATTAAGTTTCTATTGTACGCATACAATTTATGGTATAGAATTATTTGGGTAATATTTAGATAGTACAAGAACTTGATAATCAAGAACTCAAAGAATCCAGAGAAGAAACGAAACAAAAAATAATATGCTATGGGGTTGGTTGTGCCGCCAACACGCTTGGACCGTGAGACTGTGAGCCTGTGCTATATTTAACAGAAAGGAAATGTTGGGCCTCGATTTGGGGATAAGTACAATTTTGAATTGTTAGGTTAGTCCAAAAATTGTTTTGGAATTGGTGGAGATAGTTTTACTGAAGGACCAGCAGACGAAAATATGTATTATAAGTTATTTATGCAATAGAAATAACTTTTATTATATTCATAACCCAGAACATCCGATCTGCTCTTATTTACTACTTTATATTATTATGTTAATATATGTGCATGTAAATATCTTTAAAATGTTGTAGATTGTTCTAGTTAGTAAAAATGTTTCACATATATAATATTGGCCCTTAGATTTAGATGATGTCAACCATTCATTAAGAATGGTGAGTAGTATAAATAGATAGACATCTCATTCAATTATATAAAAAAGTCAAATGCTTAGGATGAAAAAAGTAATTGATTCTCTATATTTTACTATATTCTAAGATTAAATTGTTTCATGGGTTTCTGTTTTTTTTATGTGATTGTTACAAACATGTAACAAACCATTTTGATCTCTTAATAAATCAAGCAAATATTCATAAACATGAAACAAACTCTTTTGATCTCCTAATAGATCAAGTAAATAGTCAGGGCAACCTGCAAACATGAACACCACCATAAGTATATTTGCAACGCAAAACAAAAAATTATAACACTTACATATCTGCCAGTGGTAAAATTCAACGCCACTTCAAACGAGTGAACCAAATCTGTTTCGAGAAATAATTTTGGAGAATGAAGAACAAATTAATTATTATGATACCAATCGAAAATCAAATAAAGATTCTTTCATAGTAAAGATACATTCATAAGCGTGTGGACAAACATGAGAGCTGAACAATGCAAGCCCTCGATCGTAATATTAAGCAGGGATATACATAAGGTGGTATGTACACTGTTAACAATTTTAATATCAATTAGTCATATATTCTTAGTTTTTAGTTTAATGAGAGGCTAGAATTAAGGAATTACCATGATTGAGTTTCATATTAATATCCTTATCATTGGCCATACATTGCAATTATTTCAAAGATTTAGCATGACCAAAGAAAGTTTGACATTTATGCAATTTTTTGTCAGCATAATTGTTTAAATAAAAAAAATAAGTACCTGGAAAAGATGCACAATATTGTGGACCTTAATAATCTCATTAAATCCAACTTTAATGTTGGAAAGAAACTATAGAAGAAAAGGGTTTTGATGATAACAAAAAGAAAGTTATCAACTAAGTAATGGAAAGCTTAGTAAATCTTTTATGAAGATTGAATATTTCAAGTAAAGTTCTACCTAAGAGGGGGGAGGGGGGAGGGGAATTAGGTTGTAAAAACTTTTGCAAAGTTTAATTGTTCAGTTTGGTTCCAAAAGAAATCAGTTATATGTTCCAGTGAAAAATAGTATGTCGTTTCGATATGCTTAAGTGTAACGTTACAAAAGATAAGTAAGTATCAAATGATGAAAAATAAGTGCGGAAAAAATTAATAGATAGAGTCAACGTTTTTAGCAAACGAGCTTACAAGTTTACACCTGTGAACAAATGCTCAAACACAACACAATGCTCCTAAGTGAGCTGATTTTTGCAACAAAATACCATTCTTCTTTTTCTTCTATTCACTCAAAGTAATTTCAAAGTTTAAAGAGCAAGAAGATCAGGTTTTGAATTTTTGAGAAAAACGATTTTAGCAAGTGTTAAAATTGACTAAAAAATTTGTCTATGAAATGATTTTGCAAAATGAAATTCAGAATTCTTGTGTGTTTAATCAATAGAAATAGCTCACATATTTATATGTGAGTGGTGATTTTCTCAAGAGGGAAATATTTTGATTCACAAAATATTTTGTCACTTAAATAAACAATATTTGACCACATGTGACAAGTTTTCAAAAATCAATGAATGTAGTTATAGTTTAGTTAAAGTTGAAGACCAAATCTTTCGTTTGAAAGTGATATGGAAAATATTTTCAAGAGATCATTTTACAATGGTAACACTTAGCTTGGAGTTTTTAGAGAGAAAGATATTTGCTAGCTAAGATAAAATCTTGGAAATCCTTCCTTGAGAGAAATATTTTTCAAATAATGGCTTGTAGGAAAATACACTTTAATAGCCAACTTAGGATAAAATAAATTTAAAAAATTTGGCTTAATTAAATTTGAAATTTTCGGCTAAGTGGAGAAGGAGGGAAACAAATATTTTCTTCAAAATTGGGTGATAAAAGGCAGAGAATATATGGGCCAATATTATTTTGTGATAAGGAAGATCTTGATCTTTTAACAATCGAAATTACATACGACTTGACCATAATTTTCTTGATTCGAAAATTGAGTCATGCGGGGGTGCTAGGGGCTTCGATCTTGTTCTTCCATCATAGCGGGCCTTCTTGCACAAATGGGCTTTTCATGAGTAATTTTCCAATCGTGTCCAAACCTTTCTTTAAAAATGAGTATTCTTTCATCGTTGGGCTTTTTCTTATGCAAATGGGCTGGTCATTTCGACCTAAAAACTTGTTTAAATCATAAGACTCAAGAATACCAATAGAAATTATAGTTTGGTCTTTCATCGTAATATTTTCGGTAACAATCTCCCTCTTGATTGACAATTAACTTTTGATGCTTTAATATGGATGTTTAAGGGAACTTCCTCTAACTTTATGCATTTTTTGTAAATTTCGAATTCCCACTCATTTTTGTAACGAGGCAACTTTTTGAAAAATATTTCTTGGAAAATTATAAGAGTTCTTAACATTAATTGTTTGACCAATAAATTTTTGAAAAACATTTTAATGCATTTTTTTTAAAACTATTGTGTATGAGCAGTTTAATCTAAGATATAAAAGAGATCACATATGACAGAGTATATTCATGAAGCATAAACTAATATAAATATATCCAAGTCATATATCCATAAAGCATAATAAGCATAATAAGCATAATCAAATCCAAGTAAAAGCAATAGTAATATTCAAGTCACGAAGATAAGCATAACATAATTAAGTCATAAACAAGTTTAAGCTTAATAAACTAATCCAAGTCATAAAAATAAACAGCATGCATAATAAACTATATCCAAGTCATAAAAACAGCATGCATAACAAACTAGTAAAAGCACAAACTAATATAAGCATAAAACAAATAAGCATCAAACAACTTCTTTCTCCCCCTTTTGTCAATCAATCCGAATCTTTAGATTCTTCCTCCTCCTACTCGAACTCATCAACGTCTTTTTTTCTTTTCTTTGGAGGCAGGCTGACCATATTTGTCCTCGGAGTCAGTGTCGAATTCATTTTCAGTGAGATTGTCCACTTTTTCGTGCAAACTTGTAACCATTTCAGTGAGAAAGTTCAACTTATTTGTGAGAGTTGAAGTTAGTGTTGCATTGGAGGTTTCAATCATTTCGATGATACTTTTTGACCACTTAGTGAGGTCTACAACGGTGACGAGGTGATCTGAAGAGGTTAAGGTATCGTGAGAATGTGGTTTTCCCTGTTTCCCAACAAGTTCAGTGTTTTTCGGTGTCTTTTTTTTTCCCTTTTCTTTCAATAACTCTAAACATCATTTTTTGAATTGACTCGGGTTTATAGGAGCTTTGTTAAACATTTGAGCATTATCACAATCCGAGTAGTCCAACTTAATTCCAAATTTAGAGAATGTAAAGCAAACAAGTATTCTATAAGGAAGATTATGATTGTTGTTCAGTGAAGCCTAGTGGATCATGGTTTCGCGCCCAAATGGCCTACTTTCACTCTTCCAGCACCCCTGGAAAATTTGCTAATGGGTTGCTAGACGAACCTTCGCCACACGAGATTACAAGTTACAAACATACTCTCGATTTGATCGAGCTTACTAGGACACACCTATCGCTCCAACACTGTGCTTACTAGGTAACAGCCTATCGCACAAAAGCAGTGCTTACTAGAACCCTTGTCCCATCGCACTTCACACGTGCTTACTAGAACCCTTGGCCCTATGACACTAATTGAGCTCACAAGTTTACAACTTTCGCTCAAACAAATGTAAATGTTTTGATCACAATACAATGCTCATAAGTGAGCTGATTTTTAGCAACAAAATAACACTCTTCTTCTTCTTCTTCTTCTATTCACTCAAAGTAATTTCAAAGTTTAAAGAGCAAGAAGAAAAAGTCTTGAATTTTTGAGAAAAAATATTTTAGCAAGTGTTAAAATGGACTCAAAAATTGGTCTATGAAATTATTTTGCAAAATGAAATTCAGAATTCTTCTGTGTTTGATTGATGGAAGTAGCTCACATATTTATACGCGAGTGGTGATTTTCTCAAAAAGGAAATATTTTGATTCACAAAATATTTCGTCACTAAAATAAATATATTTCACAAAATTTTACCACATGTGACAAGTATTCGAAAATTCGATGAATGTAGTCATAGTTTAGTTAAAGTGGAAGACCAATTTTTTGAAAGAGATATGGAGAATATTTTTAAGAGATCATTTTAAATTGGTAAGATTTAGCTAATAGTTTTTAGAGAAAAAGATATTTCTTAGCTAACATAAAATCTTGAAAAATCTTTCCTTGAGAGAAATATATTTCAAATAATAGCTTGTAGGAAAAAACACTTTAATAGCCAACTCAGGACAAAATAAATTTCAGAAAATTTGGCTTAATTAAATTAGAAATTTTTGGCTAAGTTGAGAAGGTTCAAAATTGGGTGATAAAAGGCCGAGATTATATGGGTCAAAATTATTTAAAAAATCATTTTGGGCTAAGGAAGATCTTGCTCTTTTAACAATTGACCCCAATTTTCTTGATTTGAAAATTGAATCTATCAAAGGTGGTAGGGGCTTCGATCTTGTTATTCCATCACCACGGGCCTTCTTTAACAAATGGGCTTCTCATGAGTAATTTTTCAATTGCGTGCTAGCCTTTCTTTAATAATGAAGCTTCCTTCATTGTTGGGTTTTTTTTTTTTATGCAAATGGGCTGGTCCTTTCGACTTAAGAATCTGTTTAAATCATAAGACTCAAGAACACCAATATAAATTATATTTTATTTGTTAATCATCATATTTTCGGCTAGGGGTGGGCGCGGGTAGGGTATTTCGGGTATTGGGTAATTCGGGTCGGGTACCCGACTTGGCGGGTAGTGAATTTTCATACCCGAAACCCTACCCGATTTGGCGGGTACCCGAAGTTCGGGTACCCGAAATTTTCGGGTATTTCGGGTATTGGGTATTGGGTACCCGAAATTTCACACTTTTTTTTTTCAAGAGTTTTTTTTCAACATATATGTACGTAAAATTGTAAATTAATGAATTCAAACAATAATTGTACACAATAACTTCAAAACAAAACAATATAAATGTCTAATTGATTGAGTAGTATGAACACTAAAATTAATTTTCAGATTTGGGAGTTCAATTGTTCAAATGTCGGCTGCTGTTGTGAGACTTTGAGAGTGTGAAACTGTGTGTGAATTGGGGAGAGGTCGTCAAAGGAGTTAGAAGAGACTTAGGTCTTAGAGTTAGGCAGTTTAGATATTTTTTTTCCTTTTTGGGCTGTCCACTACTTAATTGGGCCAAAAAAAAAAATTTTTTTTAAATACCCGAACGGGTACCCGAATACCCGTTCGGGTGTGAAATTAATACCCAATACCCAACCCGAAAATATATTTCGGGTACGGGTACCCGAACCCGAATGTCAAAATACCCATTTTTTTGTCCCAATCGGGAAATACCCAAACGGGTCGGGACGGGTCCCAAAATACCCGACCCAAACGCCCACCCCTATTTTCGGCTAACAAAATATGATTATTGAAGATAGAATGTATTCAAGGATTGAAGGTTCAATCATCTGATATGATTGAATTACGACTGGAAGACAAGTGATCAAAATCAGTTTAGTTGGAATCTCATATTAGTGAAGATCAGATCGGCCAATTTAGGAGAGTGGATTCCATCAGCTAAGTGGAAGTGGTTGCCTGGTGCAATAAATGTTTTATAAAAGGGGTATTAATGGTAATGATTGGAGAAATAAATTCAAACTCCAATGTATCTTCTCAGTACATTTGACTGACACGGTGATCAAATTCTTACAACAGTGTACAGTACAACAGTTGCGGTTAGCCATTTCATTGATGATCGTTTAACTCGAGGACTTCTTCGCAAATTCATCAACATTCAACGGATGGATTTCAAAACTGTGAGTATAAAAAGATGAAGTCTCAAGAGTGAAGAAATCAACAACTCATACTTGCAAAATTCGAAGTCTAAACTCAAGAAGCAAGATCATCAGCCTAGTCATATGTTGACGAAGCAAAAGTTGAAGATCAAAATCTAAATACATAAAATCTCACTAATTTTCAACTGGGTGTTGTGAGAAGTGTATATCCAAATTGTGCGAAAAGATATAGCTTCGTAGTATAGGAATTTCTGAGTGATTTCCTTAAAGAACTGAATGTTCTAACTTGTAGCTTATCATATGTTGTAAAAGCTCAAGTTTGTGCTAGGTTACTTAGTGTTTTTAGTATAACCTAAATTTTCGTGATTTAGAGGAGTGGATTAGAAGATATTGTTCTTGTCGAACCACTATAAAAAATCTTGTGTAGTAGGTGCTACATCATACGAAGGAGTCCGCGACATTTGCCTTGTTGCTAGTCGTTTGTGCTCTCCATAAGTGGTGAAAGAATTTTCGATGAGCTAGCGAGATCCAGTAAGTTTTTGCATATCATGATCGACCTCATATTGTGCAAATAAAACGTCGATTCGATGTAGTTAACTCTTCCATCTCCGACATCTCTTTGATTTGGGGATGTGATATGGATTTCCTATAAACATCCTCATAATACTCCGGTACCGTATCATATAAGGATGGTTATAGCCCATATGCTCTACATCAAATCATGGTAATTCACTCATAAGTTAATATAATGATGGTGCTCATCAGCCTAATCAACATGGCCTTTTCCCCGAAAGTCTATCATGTGTAGGTCCCTAATTGTGTAACATGGATCAGGGATACCATGCAACATTCCAAATTGTCTAAGAACCCGATTTGAGAAGTGCAACTCTACTTTTTCAAAGCATTTCCTAGGTACATTGCTCATCTGTATTTGCATTCCCTGGAGACAACAAAGTTGCAACTCCTCTAGTTGATATGGCTGCCACACAAACTGATCATCATGGAGTTGGTCCAAGTGATCTCGATACACTCATAAGACATGGGTAGGAATATTTGTAGCAATTTCTTTGCACGCCACCTAATTATGGTTCAAAAATATAGTATTAGTCAATCTATTGTTGAGTGCTTGATTCATAATTAAATAATAAGTATGCATACTTATTTGTACCCAAAAGATTCATGAGGGTCTGTTAGAAGCAAAAATTGAAGGTTGTGCTCAATATATTAATTACCTAATTATTCTCTACTAATTTTAGATTAATTTGTCTACACATTGCCGAATTCATGGTGTATTAACTATTCTTATTTCTTTATATTCATTGGCTTATGTAAGTTAAATGAATTAAATTAACACTAAACAAATTACATTTTTAAAACAATAAAAAAAAATTCAAAATTCAAAGAAAAGAGAATTGAGTCAAAGTTACATGATTTGGGTCAAAAGACCATGCTCCTATATATATTTATATATAAGATGTGTAGAATGACACTTTAATTTTATGACAACATTATCATTACATGATATATGGTTTATTAGAATTAATTTGCTTACATAAAATAATTAAATAAACATAAATATTAAACCTAGAAATATTAATATAAAAAATAGAAAAATATTAAAACGGTAGGAGACCAACCTATGAAAACTGGAATGGAGACTTTAGACCTGAACTTTCATAGTTATTATTTATCAACCTACAATTAACACAAAACAAATATAAAGTTAGGATTTCATCATATTTACACAAAATTAGCAAGTTCCATTACATAAAAAAATCGAATATAAATCACAATAAAAATAATATGTACATATGTAAAAAAGTGAAGTATATAAACAAAGAAATATAAATATATATAAACAATGCCTGACTATTTGTATATGTTATGTATAGTTTGGATAAGAAGAAATGAAGAATATATATAGCAATGGCAATAATTCGAATTAATTAGGTAAGTTAGGTAAATTACTAGAGAAAAATGGTGATTTTCGTGGTCAATGTATCTAGACAATTAATCAATGTAGGATGGGATTGTCTACGGTTCCTCGAATTCATTCTTTGAAGGATCGTTTCATCCAATAAAATTTTGAAACATACTTACGTGTACAACACTCACACATTTAAAATACTTCATATAAAAAGACATTTTTACCCTTTTTAATAGTTTTAATTTAACAAATTAAATTATAAATAAAAAGACCTTTTTACCCCTTTTAGTTTAGTAAATTAAATTTTAATTCCTTCAGCTCTAAATAAAAAATTTCATCTTCATCGATGTTTAAATTTCTTTTCTTCATCAATGACTAAACGATTAAAACCTTCTCCCAATTTCCAATTCTTTCCAATTTTATCTATTGATTACATCTAATTATTAGGGTTTTTTCAATTTTTACAAAGTCAAGATGAATTCAATTCCATGTGATTCAGCCGCAAATACTCCTCTCAGATAAGAAAAATAATCAGGTAATTTACTTTGTTGGATTTGAAATCATACGTCTTTGAGGTCATACGACACTTTTTATTCAATATATCAATCTTATTTTTTATTCAAGATTGATATATGGCATATGAATTTCATTTGCCATGTCATATGATATATCAGAGGAGTTTTCCAGAAGGATCTGAGAATTTGTTATGTCTTATGAATTTCATTTGCCATGTAATGGATGATTTATTTCATAAAAGTATGAGTTGAATGTTCAATTGAGATTATTGGGTGTAATATTCCTTTCCCAAATGAACTATGTTCTTACGGGAAGAATACTAAAAAAGCTTGTGGTTATACTGTCATTGGCTCTCAAGCCTTATTTTGCATCTTAAAATTCTTTCATTTGTTTTAGCAAATATAAAGTGGGATTGAGGATGTTTATTTTTAGAATCATTTATTAATATGACTTGTTTTCCCCCATTAATTTAGATGATTCAGATGAACCATATGGCGAAAGATGGTGATTCATTTGATTCAGTTTCTTTTGGTGTTAAAGAGAAGTTGATTAGCCAACTAGTATTTGAAAATATTGATGATGCTGGGGAATTTTATTTTGCATATGCTAAAGCCGAGGGTTTTGATGTTAGGAAACAAAGTGTTCAAGTCACCGGTGATTTAGTAAAAAATAGGGTGTGGGTTTGCACACGACAGGGGTTCCGGAAACCAAGGAAAGAAATATGTTATAGGATTCGAGAACCCAAAGCATTGACTAGATGTGGATGCGATGCCTGTTTTCGGGTATCACATGACCGATTTTCAGGACGTTATATAGTTTCGAAATTTGTGAGTACTCACAATCATGCTTTAGATGGATGCAAGAAAAGGTAAATTATTAATCAACAGGTGGTTCTTCTCTATATGTTGCATTCATCAATATAAAAAATATTTTTTAGTAATATGTGTTACCTCTTTTACGCAGATACATGTCAATTTCAGACAAGTCTATGTTGAGTATGATGACATAAATTGGATTTAGGCCATCACAATTTATGAATTACTTGGAGCAATTAGCTGGAGGTGCTGGAAAACTTTCTTTCAGAAGGAAATATGGCTATAACTATTTGAACAAGCTACGATCAAAACGAATTCGACACGGGGATGTCAACACAGTCATAAAATTTCTTGAAACTAAGAAGTTGACGGACGATAAGTTTGTATACAAGTACACTGTGGATGAAGAAAACTCATTAACTAGACTTTTTTGGTGTGATGGTACATCTAAGGCGGAGTACGATGTATTTGGTGATACATTAGTCTTTGATAGTACGTACAAGACAAATACTTACTTGTATCCTCTTGTTATATTTTCTGGATTTAATAATCATGGTTCAAGTTGTATTTTTGGAGCAGCTATCATATGCAATGAGAAGATAGAAACGTATCGATGGTTGTTGCAAGCTTTTTTGGAGGCAATGAATGGAAAAATTCATGTTTATGTACTGACAGATCAGGATGCATCTATGCGTTCAGCTATTCTATCTGAATTTCCCGGTACACGACATAGGATATGTTGTTGGCATCTATGTCATAATGTTCGAGATAATGTTAAGAATTCTAAATTTTGCGATGGTTTTTCGTCGTTGTTGCGACGTCGATGCTCGATAGAAGAGTTTGAGTTGAGTTGGTCAAACATAGTAGAGAAACACAATTTATCTAATCACAAATGGGTTATTGACATCTACAAGAAGAAAGAATTGTGGGCAGAGGCATATTTCCGTGGTCATTTCATGAGTATGATGACAACTACCCAGTTGGCAGAGTCCATGAATTCCCTAATCAAGCTTAGTGTCGACCAAAAGATGAGTTTTACCGATTTTGTTACACACTACCATCGCACCTTACAGAGAGTGAGAAACAATTTTATTAATATGCAAGACGATGCTGAGAAAGATAAACCCCCGGTAAGAGATAGCCCTTTACAAAGCTTGGAACATCATGCTATTAACCTATTCACGCCGAAGGTTTATTTACTTATACGCAAAGAGATTAATGCGGAACCAGGTTTAGAGTTGGAGAGCAGGAGCAAGGGCGATGATGGTATTGATGTATTTGTACTCCGAGAGTACAATGAGAATGATGTTGCAAGGTATTATACGGTCACTACCAATCGTACAACGTTCTGTTGTGAGTGTTTTATGTTAGAGTCAGATGGTTTGCCCTGCAGACACATTATACCTGCGTTGCAATACTTGAGAATCAAGAAGTTTCCTGAAAACACGATATGTCGCCGATGGTTAATAGAGACAGGGAGTCTCTTGAAAAAGAAATTCCCATCTCCTACCCCGCTTGCCGACTCTCAACAAATAAGATTTGGTCTGATGAATAAAGAATTTCTTTCCTTATCTTACATAGCATCACAATCAGAATTTGGATTTGACAGTTCTCTTAAGCGTGCACGACAACTAGTTGATTCCGTTGAATAAGAATACTTGATGAGTTCTCAGCAGAGCAATAAGCCTTCTCCAAAAAGCATACCCCGTGAAAGTCAATCGTCTTATGAAGGTGTTCAAGATCCCCAATTGCAGAAGACTTCCAAGAATGTTCGTGATCCTAGTCGTATCAATAGTAGAGGAGCCACTCGTGGAAAAAAATAAAAGTGTGGATTTTGCGGGTATGTTATGCATAATTTAAACAATTATAATTGTACTCTTTATTTTTATGTCTTCACGATAATTTGACTTTGACTACTCAACTTGCAAGGGAGCTCGCACATAAAGCTACCACTTGTACAAAGAACCCTGCCAACGCAGAACGACATAAAAAGGCTCGTGTGACGAAGTCATCTGACACAAAGGAGAAGAGCACTCATGTGCATGATACAACTCAAAATTCTGAGACTCCATCACATGAATGACCAATGTGTTTTGCCGGCTGAATACACAACTAGGGCATATTGACATGTCTCCTTTAAACTTGTGTCCTCACCTCTTAATCCTTACATTTGTACTCTAAAAGAATGAAGTTTGGTATTTGTTTCTACATATATTGGCCACTATCAGTGGTGTGGATATATTTTTATCATAAATTTGATTGTTTGAATTTTTTTTTGTTCTTTGATGATGAATCCATTGGGGAAAGTTATAAGGTTAACTAGAGTTGCATTAATTTTCAGTTTACTTTTTATAAAAGAAATTGTGACTCATTTTTTTTAACTGTCCGTATCAAGATTTGTAGGGAAAATGGCTCTTTAGGGGTGTTTTTTCACATTTCATAGGTTATGGAGTAATGTTGCTATATGTATTAAAATATGATTAAAATTGGGTTAATTGAATATTGATAAATAATGTTGGAGTAATGTTGCTATATGCAATGTTCGTATCAAGAAAAAATTTTTTGTTACAATTTCTATGAGTTTTGACTGTGTTAAATAAATTTCTTTGTGATAAATTGCATAGTAAAATTTGGTGATTTTGGTAAAAAATTATCCTCAACGGAGAACCTACTCTTATAGTAACCTTAGCCCCTCTGTAAATCGTTACATAGTGAAATTTGGTGATTTTGGCCAAAATTACCCCAAGCAGAGAACCTACTCTTATAGTAACCTTAGTCCCTCCGTAAATCGTTACATAGTAAAATTTGGTGATCTTGGTCAAAATAATCCCAAACGGAGAACCTGCTCTTATAGTAACCTTAGCTTCTCCGTAAATGGTTACATAGTAAAATTTTATGATTTTGGTCAAAATTATCCCAAACAGAGAACCTACTCTAATAGTATTCTTAGTCCCTCCGTAAATCGTTACATAGTAAAATTTGGTGATTTTGGTCAAAATTATCCCAAACGGAGAACCTACTCTTATAGTAACCTTAGCTCCTCCGTAAATCGTTATATAGTAAAATTTGATGATTTTGGTCAAAATTATCCCAAACATAGAACCTACTTTTATTGAAATCTTAACCACTATGTAAATCGTTAATTAATAAAAATTTTTAATTAGTAAATTTATTTTTTTGTGTAAAAAATTACTTGAAATGAAAAACATACACTTATAGTATCGTTAACCACTATATGAATAGTTAAATATAACATAAACGAACTTACGGAAAAAAATGATGGCATTAATCTTGAAAGTGAAATTCCATTGGAAACGTAAAAGATTTGATATCAAGCCAAATTTGTGTTGGTCCCAAGTGGTCAGATGAGGTCTAGAGGGGGGGGGGGGGGGTGAATAGACCTCTGAAAATTTTTGAACTTAAAAACTTTTCAGTCTTCTGTCAGCAGACTAAGCTGATGAAGAACAGTAAGCAGACTAAGCTGATCGTGAACAAATCTTGAACAGCAGACTGACCACTCTTCTTACAATGACTTAGCTGTTTTTCAGCAAAACAGTTTTCAAAGAGTATACTTGCAGCGGATTATTTGAAAGTGTTTTTCACAAGTAAACTAAGTTCTAAAATATTTTATCCCCAGTTAGAAACTCCTTATAAAATCTTTTGATTGATTCAAAGTGTTTAAAATGCAAACTTTTTAAAATATGCAAGAAAACTTTAAATGCAAGATAACACAAAGAATTTTTATAGTGGTTATATGGATAAAAATCCTTTAGTCCACTCTTCCAGATCACTTAGATTCCGGGTTATACTATAATCACACAGATTACAATATTTCTCCACTTACACCAAGACAACAAATGAAAAGGCTGTAAGCTCACAATAGGAAATCACAAAGAAGACCTATTCTCCGAAGTAATATCACTCACAAAGACGGATATCTACTCCTCACAACACTCAGCTATTACAAAATCACTCAGATAATGTTTTTCTGATTTCTTCAACTGGGTTTCTGTCAACAGATGACTTCCACCAGACGAGTGAGCTGTTCGAGCTTTTGAGACTTAGAAAAATTCTGCTTCAAAATCGAAATCTCTGATTGTTGTTGTTGTGTTCTTGCTCGATTGAAATTCAGCTCTATTTATACATGGAGATGAAAATATGACCGTTGAAGGCAAATCACAATTCAAGTCCATCCTTCAGCTCTTTTGAAACGGCTCCCTGCAGCAATCCGTACAGTGTACAGTACTTTCTGTCCATCACATTTAATGCTGCATTAAATGCACTCTGCTGATACGAGGATATCTTCACTCATTTGCCATTACTACCCTTCTCTTTCAGCATTTATTACACCAAGTGCATTTATTACCGTTGAACTGATCTCATGATCTCTTCCACTCTGTTGATCGAAGCAACCCTTCTGATAGGTACTCTGCTGATCAAATACTGAACTAATCTGATTTGACTCGGCTGATGACCTACCCTTCTGTTTGCTGTTTCAGCAAGAGATCACTAGTCTTCTGGTCTTTGAACTCTTCTGATATCTTCTTTACTTGTTCAAAGATTCTTCCAAGGGAACTAAGCTTTCCATACTTAGCTGATTATGATGTTTTGGAAATCATCAAAACCTTCCCTTAAATTCTGACTTCTTTCATCTTCATCTTCATCCAACAATTTCCCCCTTTTTGATGATGACAAAACTCCAGCTAAGTACCTGTACCTAAACTAAAGTTTTGATCCTCAAAAATTTCTGAGATAGAAATAGTATGTTGGATTCAAACTTGCAATTTTATAGATGATTAAACTGATTACAGATTACAAGTTTTGAAGAATGAAAAGTGCAAAGTGCTTTTAAAAAGATTACAAGGATTTTAAGATAAAAAGGAAATCTAGCCTAAACTAGTCTTCTTCCTTCTTCTGAAGTTTTCTTCTCTTCTTCAGCATTTTCTTTCTTTTCTTCTTCAGCTTCCTTGTCCTCTTTTTCAGATTCTTCATCAGATAACTTAGAAGTCTCAGCTTCCAGCTCTTCAAAGAACCTTTTTCTTAGCAGCTCTATCTTTTTATATTTTACATCAGGGTCAAGCTGTTCTTCAGCTGAATCTTTGGCAGCAGCTAGTTCCTTATCAGACTTGGCTTTTGCTTCAGATTCTTCAAATTCAGCTTGCTCTTCTTCTGTAATTCTCTCATCTGTTGGTCTGCTTGATTCTCCCATATTTCTTTCAGTGTCACCAGCAGATTCTTCCAACACTTCAGTTGCTTCAGCTTGGTTATCTTCTTCCTTTTCAAGAGAAGGACCAACTTTCTTCTGTCCAAATACCCTTTCTTCCCCCTTTTTGTCATCATCAGCAGGGTTGATTGGATATTGTGGCACAACTGGTGTAATTAGAAGTGAATCACAGAGAAGCTTGATGTTCTCTTCCATAGCATTGATCTGAGCTTGCTGTCTGAGTTGATTGGCCTTGAAATCTCTCACTTCCTTGAGCAGATCTTCTCCTTGATCACCTAATTGAATTTGAGTTCCCAAAATCCAATTTGATGAAGCAGTGAAGTCTTTCATCATATTTTCCATGACTTCATCTTCTGCTCGGAGGGCCATTTCAACTGTTTGTTCAATCTGTCTCCAACCTTCAGTAGTGCTCTGAGTCCGTCTTCTAAGTATATCCATATCTTGACAGATGGATTTAACATTCTGAGCAGTGTCTTCTATCAGATCGGTTGGGACAGCAGCAGCTTTCTGATTTGGTTGTTTGACAGCAGCTAACACTTCTGCAGCTAGTTCTTCCTTCATATTCTTCAAAGATTTGGTGATCATTTGTTGGATGGAGTCCAACAGATTTGTCTGAGCACTTTGAGAAGTTGAAGGCATATTTGTTGTAGCAGGAAGTGTTTCTTTGATAAGTTGCTCTGTTGGTTGAGTTATTAATGCAAGAGACTGATCTGCTGGACTACCATCATGGCTTGGAGTGCTTTCCTTCTTCTTAGCTTGATCATCTCCTTCAGCAGCAACTTCTTTGTCCTTGATCTGATCTGCTGGAATTGCTTCTTCTTTCTTTGAATCATCAGCAGCATCAGACTTATCACCCTGTGCTTTGTTCTGATCAGATGGGTCTGATGTACCCTCTTTTTGCTCTGGTTGATCAGAAGACTCTGTTTTTTCTTTATTAGCAGGGGATATAATCTTCTTGACAGTCTCAACTGTCTTCATCATTCCTTCATTGTCCACAGCTGACCTGTTGGAAATCCAAGTAAAATTATCAAGAGGAATAAAAGTGGATGAAGGTTCCTCAGGCAGCTCTTCATAAGGTTTGATATTTGGCCCGTAGACAATGTGTTTGATGTTTGGAAGAGGGACCAATGAGCTTGGTTGTCCCCTTAACTTCCTTGATTTCTTTGCCCAAAGCTCCATTGCTTGAGCAATAGCCAACTTTATAGATCTTTCCTTGAGGTCTTCAGATTCCTCATAGTCTTCAGGAATTGATTTGAAGATCTTCTTTTGGCTTCAGCCTTTACTATATGACTTATCTTTAGCCTCAACTTGTCCAGAAAGAATTCTGAATCAAGTGCTTGAATTAGAGAACCTGTCTCAAGCCACTTCAGTACCCATGCTTCTTCAACATTAAAGGCTTTCCATTTTGTCATTTCAGCTGGACTCTTTGTCAGTCTGAATTCCCTCCACCTGTTGTATCTGATCTTTTCAGCATTGAACTGTGTCAGGCGGTTTATCCTTTCATTTTCAGCATCAAGCCTTCTGAGAAATTCTTCAAAAATTGCAGGATCATCCCTGACAATTTCAAGAGATAGTCTGACTTCTTCTCTTCTCTTTGGCTTTATTTTTGGTGCAGGCATAGCTGGTATTGGTTTGTTTGGATCTCTTTGTTCACCAATAACTATCCCACCACTATGCTGATGACCATGAGCATCTTTGGTGCTTGCTTCAATGGCAGCAGCCAACTCTGCTGCCTCAACAGCATCCCTCTGCTCTTGAGTCATTTTGCTGGCTTCTTCCTCCAGCCTCTTAAGCTCTAAGTTTTTCTGCCTTTCTTCTTCTGCTTTCTCAGCAGCTATCCTCTGCTTTTCAGCAGCATCTTGTCTTTTCTTTTCTGCAGCAGTTAAGTAAGTGGCAATCTTGCCAGTCCTCTTTCTTCTGGATTCAGGACTCTCAACTGCTTGAATAGGGGTTGCAGCAACTGGAGTAGGGTGCAGCAACAGTGTAGCTCCTTCTTGTGTTGTACTAGTCTGCTGTGCTTCTTCAACTTCAGCAGATAGTATAGCAGACGAGTCTTCTGTTGACATTCCAACTTCAGAAACAACTTCAGCTTCAGCAGCATCAATCTTAGCAGCTTGGACAGCAGGTTCTTCAATTTTTACAGGTCTTTCTGCTTCTGCTGTTGTTTCTCTAACAGTTGCAACATGCTCTTCAGAGAAGGTGACCTTTCTCTTAGCCTTTGACTTTGCAATCCTTTTGGCAGGGGGGTTGGCAGTAGGAGGTCCCCTTGCCTCACTCTTTGTTCTCATCCTCTTCAACCTTTGAAGAGGAATTTCTTCCTCAGACTCTGTCCTTTCAGGAGAAGAGTCAGTCCTCATCTGCTCAATCTCCTTAGTAAAATCTTCAATTTCTTTTTCTGAAACTTCATCCTCAGGAAGTGCTGAATCAGCCTTAACAGCAGACTGTGCTGTTGGCTCAGCAACTTGGCTTGTCTGTCCCTCCTTTTTGCTCTTCTTAGAGGGGCCCTTCTTGGATTTGGCAGGTGCTTTTCTTTTAGGTTCTTCCACTACTCTTCTCACTGGTTCGTAAAGTTTGAACTCTTTGCTACCATGAGTAGTCTTCCCTGGTCCTAAGGGGCATTGCAGAGATGCAAACAGATTACTGAGTAAAATGGCATGAGAAAGCCTCTTATCACTCAGTAGCTCATAAACATGAGCAGCCCAGTTAACCTTTAAACCGTAGTAGATACACACCATTGTGTAGTATCTTCTCCTTGGAAGCCCATCCAAAGAACTTGTGCTGCAGTCCAGCACCTTGGCTATAATATCAGCAAATCTCTGATATTCATCCTTCAGCTGGGTCTTCATCAAAGTCCCAGTCATCTTTTCTCCTTTCTTAGCACAAATAGCCCAGAACTCCTCTTCCTTTTCAGACCCAAGGTCTGTCACATCCCCTCCTTTGTTCGTCAATTTGTAGATCTCACTAAGAACGGCAGACGAGATAGCAATCTTCTTTCCACCAATTTCAGCAGACATAACAGTGTCATTTTTGGAGAATTTCCTGGTCTTATAGAAGTGTTCAACATCCTCCACGTAGACCATGTCTTCATGAGCCTCTAAAACAGGAACCAACGATGCCTCTTTGATCTTTTCCAGTAACGAGCGCATCAGATCAGTGCCAGAGAAATGGAATTTGCTGTAGTTAAAGTATCTTCCTTCGATAATCTTCTCCATTTCTGAATTTTAGAGAGTATAGATCTACAAAAAGGCAGTTAACTTTCGCAACAGAAGGGTTTGAGAGTTAGAGAGTTTGAGAATATTTAGGTGCGTAAGACGACTATACTGTTTCAGATCGGATTTTATAGGTTTCCTTTTGGTTAGGTTTTCGTGATTTATCAGAACCGTTGATCTAATCTGACAGTTTTTAATCGTGTGGATAGGAAAAGCGGATTTCAATTTTATTATTTTAATGTCAGATGGGCGGGAAACTCTATCGACACTAATCTGTTACTTATAAAAGCGCGTTTCTAATAATACGTTTTATGACCATGCTTATATAAGGTATCAGATGAGTAGAGTTAAACTTATCTGACAGACGAGTGATCTGTTATCTGATATTACTAGAGAATGCCAATAGCTAGTAATCTTCCTCTGCTGTTTGTCAATCCAGCAAGATAAAATAATCTTCAATCTTCAAGAATTAAGAATACATCTTCATGATAACTTAACTTCAACTAACTGTCATTAACAGATTTCATCTTTCAGAACAGAAGTACCGCTAGTCTTACACGTTCCCCCTGACTTTAAGAATTCATAAGTTAACTAGTCTGTTGAAGGTTAATCCTTGAATAAAATAGTGAATGACTAAGCTGTTGAACTTCAGTCTTCTTATGAGTTCCCCCTCAGCTTATGCATCCAAGTTAAGTAGTCCTAACTCAGCTCTTAGAGTTGAGAACCTTGCTTCACTTAGAGGTTTAGTGAAGATATCAGCAACTTGATTATCAGTATGAACATACTCAATCACAACATTGCCTTTTTCCACATGATCTCTAATGAAATGATGTTTGATCTCAATATGTTTAGTCCTTGAATGACTTGTAGTGTTCTGAGTAAGTGAAATTGCACTTGTATTATCACAGTAGATTGGAATTCCACTGATCTTGATGTTGTAGTCTTCTAGTTGATGTTTCAACCAAAGTATCTGTGCACAGCAAGCTCCAACAGCTATATATTCAGCTTCAGCAGTAGATATAGAAACTGAGGTCTGTTTCTTACTCATCCATGAGATCAGACGACTACCTAAGAACTGACAGGCACCTGTTGTGCTCTTTCTGTCAATCTTGCAGCCAGCAAGGTCTGAATCTGAATAACCAATAAGCTCAAATCCAGATTCTCTAGGATACCACAATCCCAATTCTTGAGTGCCTTTAAGATATTTCAATATCCTCTTGGCAGCTAAGAGATGAGATTCTTTGGGGTTTGATTGAAATCTTGCACAGACTCCAACTGAGTACATTATGTCAGGTCTGCTTGCTGTTAGATACAACAATGAACCAATAATGCCTCTATATTTGGTTATGTCCACTGATTTTCCATCTTCATCTTTATCCAACCGAAGACTTGTAGACATAGGAATTGTAGCAGTAGAGCTAGTTTCCATACCAAACTTCTTGAACAGATCTCTTGTGTATTTTGCTTGGCTGATGAATATTCCATCAGGCAACTGTCTAACTTGCAATCCAAGAAAATAATTAAGTTCACCCATCATGCTCATTTCAAACTTATTCTGCATCAGCTTGGAGAACTTATCACACATCTGTTGATTAGTTGAACCAAAAATAATATCGTCCACATATATTTGCACAAGTAATATATGATTTTCCCATTCAATTGTGAACAAGGTTTTATCTACCTTACCTTTTCGAAATCCTTTAATTAAAAGAAAATCAGATAGGGTATCATACCATGCTCTTGGAGCCTGTTTCAGTCCATAGAGGGCTTTCTTCAGACGATATACTTTGTCCTCTTCTTGATAGACTTCAAATCCAGGAGGTTGCTCAACATACACTTCTTCTTGCAGTTCTCCATTGAGAAAAGCAGACTTCACATCCATCTGATAGACAGTGAAGTTCTTGTAAGCAGCATAGGCAAGAAACAGTCTGATTGCTTCAAGTCTTGCTACTGGTGCAAATGTCTCATCAAAGTCAATTCCTTCTTCTTGACAATAACCTTTGGCCACTAGTCTTGCTTTGTTTCTGGTGACAACACCATCCTCATTCATCTTATTTCTGAATACCCACTTAGTGCCAATTACTCTTTGATGACTTGGTCTAGGAACTAAGTACCAGACTTCATTCCTTTCAAATTGATTCAACTCTTCTTGCATAGCTTCTATCCAGAAGGAATCATTGAGAGCTTCTTCAATTTGCTTAAGCTCTATTTGAGATAGAAATGTGACAAACATGGCATCCTGTGCAGCAGCTCTTCTTGTTTTCACTCTATCTAAAGGATCACCAATGACTAATTCAGGTGGGTGATTCTTGAGCCATCTGAGATCAGGTTGTAGATCAGGATGTTGTCCTCTGTCTTGATCTTGCAACACTACTGTTGGAGTTCCAGTAGTAGTCTGTTGAACATTGCAGTCTGTTGAACAGTCTCTGGTCTGTCAGCTGTTTGCAACTCGTCTGTTAGACAATCAGCACTGTGATTTTGAACAGCACTTGAGTTAGCAGCTGAACCAAGATTAGGTAGTATGATGGGAACATATTCTTCATTTCTTCCAATGTCTAACTTCTTTAAATCAGTAGACAGATCTTGATTAACACTTTGATTCTTTTCAGAAGATTGACTTGGCTCATCAAATACTACATGGATAGATTCTTCTATTAGTAATGTTCTTTTGTTAAAAACTCTGTAAGCCTTACTAACAGATGAGTATCCTACAAAGACAGCTTCATCAGCCTTTTCTGCAAATGCAGTAAGGTGATTTTTCCCATTATTCAATACAAAACATTTACAACCAAAAATCTTAAAGTAATGAATGTTTGGTTTTCTGTTGTTCCAAACTTCATATGGAGTCTTGTTCTGATTTTTGTTGATCATACATCTGTTTTGGGTAAAGCATGTTGTGCTTGTTGCTTCTGCCCAAAATCTTTGTGGCAGCTTAGCTTCAGCTATCATGGTCCTGACAGCTTCTTTTAGTGTTCTATTTCTCCTTTCAGCAACACCATTCTGTTGAGGGGTTCTAGCAGCTGAATACTCATGATGTATTCCTTTGATATTACAATACTCTTCAACAGTAGAGTTTGTAAACTCTGTCCCTCTATCTGATCTGATCTTTAATATTTTGATACTCTTCTCATTCTGGATCAGTTCCATCAGATTGGTAAGATGTTCCTTGGTTTCACTTTTCTTCTTCATGAAAATCACCCAAGTATATCTTGAATAATCATCCACCACAGCTAGGCAGTATTTCTTTCCACCATTGCTGACTGGATCAATGGGTCCAAATAAGTCCATATGTAGCAGCTCCAATATTCTTCCAGAAGATTGGTGCTTCTTGCCTTTAAATGATGACTTGATTTGTTTACCCTTCTGACATGCGTCACATAGCTTGTCCTTGCTCATGACAGCTTTTGGAATCCCTTCTACCAAATCATTCTTGATTAATCTGTTTATGGTCTTGAAGTTTAAATGATTCATTCTCTTGTGCCATAGCCAACTCACTTCACTTGGTGCAGATGCCACCAAACAAATACTTGAATTCTTATCAGCAGAATTCCAGTCGACTATGTAGATATTTCCCTGTCTTCTTCCAGATAAAATTACCTTCTTTGTACCAATCTGTTCAACATAACACTTATCTGTTGAGAAGATGACTGAATATCCTTTGTCACAAAATTGACTTATGCTCAGCAGATTATATTTGAGGCCTTTAACATATGAGACGTCAGATATCTCAATGTTTCCTCTGATCAGTTTCCCTTTAGCTTTAATCTTGCCTTCTTTGCTGTCTCCAAAAGTTACTTTTGGACCATCCACAGCAACTGCATCAGTCAGCTCATGTATGTTTCCACACATGTGTCTTGAACATCCACTGTCCAAGTACCAGATCTTCTCTACTTTACTCCTACTCCTAATCCTAACCTACAAAACAAAATAAAAATTATTTTAGGTACCCTTATTGAGAGGGTCCTGAAGGATTAGTTTCACCTTTGACAACCCAAGATGTTGATGATCAGTATGATAAGGAAAGTGTTCATAAGCAGGGTAAGGTGCATGATAAGCAGGGTATGCATGCATTGGATGAGCAGGGTAAGGTGCATAGTAACCTGGAAATTGAGGTGCATGATACATAGGATGATATGCAGCAGGTTGCACATAATATGACTCATTTCCATACCAAGCATTTTGATTTTTCTTGTTTTTATGCTTCTTTGTCTTACTAGATGCTTGCTCAGTTTGTTTTGACTTAGTTTTACCAACAGATTGATTCAATTTAGCTTTATCAGCAAACTTCTTAGGACTCTGCTGTTTGGTCTTACTAGTCTGATTTCCTACACTAGGCTCTTTGCTCTTTTTAGCCTTAGGAGATTTCTTCTCCTTTAATTCTTTCTCAGGTGAAGCAGGTTTAGTTGTCTGAACATAAAGAATGACCTTACTATTGTCAACTGATATAAATTTTTCAGTATGTTTCAGTTCAATCTTATCCTGTTCTAAAAGTATCTTCTGTTTACTAGATGTATGCGTGGATGCAACAGATGATTTCTCAGGAGACTCGATAATCTTTTCAAGTTCCATGATTTTTCCTTTATAGACTTCACATTCAGCTTTCAGAGATTCATGTTCTTGCTCAAGCTGTTTATATTCAGCTGATTCCCTTGGCTTTTCAGCTAAGAGTTTCAGTGAACTATTTTGCTCTTTTAGCAGGATCATCTCTTCCTTAAGCTTTTTATATGCTTCAGCAATACCAGTATTGTTAAGCATCATTTGTTCAAATGAATTAAATAATTCATCATTAAGAGGAGTTACCTCATCCTCAGAGTTATCAGAGTCCTTTGCCATCAGGCACAGGAGAGCAGGTTTTTCTTCATCAGAAGATTCTTCATCAGACGAGTCTGAATCTGAATCAGATGAGTAGACAGCAGTCAGCTTTTCTGCTTCAGCCATCATTGCTTTTCCTCTCTGATGCTTTCTTTCTTTTCTCACTTTCTTCTCCTCTTCAGTGTACTTTTCTGCTTTTGGATATGGGCAGTCTTTGATGAAGTGTCCCAATTTCCTGCAGTTGTAACACATTAGTTTTGATTTATAATCATCTTTATCTTGAGAAGAAAAGTTAGGTTTAGAAGTAGAAGCATTGTTGTATTTGTTCTTCATTTTTCTTTTGTAGAACTTCTTGAAATTATTCATCAACAGTGCAACATCTCCAGCTGTGTACTCCTTTTTGTTGAGTAGAGTGGCTTCATCAGATGAGTCCACTTCTTTGCTTTTCTGTGCTGGTCTTCTAGTGTTTTCAGCAGCAACCAATGCAGCTGTGGGTCCTGAAGTTGAGGTTTCTTCAATTCCCATTCTAGGCAGTTTATACTCGAATGCCTTGAGTACAGAAAACAGCTCAGTAAGAGAGATTTTTCCCAAATCCCTTGATTCTTCCATTGCTGTAACTTTCATGTTGAACTTTGGGGGTAGGGCCTTTAGTACTCTGACAGTGATCTCTTTGTCAGTGAAGGTCTTTCCCAACTTTAAAACTTCATTCAGAGTCCTGGTGAATCTGGTATCCATCTGATCAATGGTTTCTCCAGACTTCATCTTGAAGTTGTCAAGTTTCTCCAAGGCAACAGTGAGCTGATGCTCTTTAATAGCATCATTGCCTTCGCTCATATCTCTGACTTTGTCCCACATCTCCTTTGCAGTTTTGCAATGTTTGACCTTGTCAAACCGATCATTATCCAGGGCTTTAGTCATGATGAATCTCCCAACTTTATCTAGATTGTAAAGCTTTATTTCCTCTGGAGTCATCTCATGAAGGTCTTTTTCCACAACCGTATCCACTTCATTGATCTTTATGGTCTTTGTGAATCTGAATGGACCTTTAATGATACATGTGTACATGTTATCATTATAAGCAGCAAGGAAAATCTCCATTCTGATTTTCCAGTCCTCAAAGGACATACCAGCAATGTGGGGAACATGGCTGATACAATCCATTTTTCAAAAAGTTTTGATTTTTCAAAAAGATGCTCTTTTGAAAAGTTTTGAAAACCTTTGAAAAACACTTGGATCAAGCTCGTTGATCAGGCAGCTGATTCTAATGAACCACCTGCTCTGATACCACTTGTTGGTCCCAAGTGGTCAGATGAGGTCTAGAGGAGGGGGGGGGGGTGAATAGACCTCTGAAAATTTTTGAACTTAAAAACTTTTCAGTCTTCTGTCAGCAGACTAAGCTGATCGTGAACAAATCTTGAACAGCAGACTGACCACTCTTCTTACAATGACTTAGCTGTTTTTCAGCAAAACAGTTTTCAAAGAGTATACTTGCAGCGGATTATTTGAAAGTGTTTTTCACAAGTAAACTAAGTTCTAAAAGATTTTATCCCCAGTTAGAAACTCCTTATAAAATCTTTTGATTGATTCAAAGTGTTTAAAATGCAAACTTTTTAAAATATGCAAGAAAACTTTAAATGCAAGATAACACAAAGAATTTTTATAGTGGTTATATGGATAAAAATCCTTTAGTCCACTCTTCCAGATCACTTAGATTCTGGGTTATACTATAATCACACAGATTACAATATTTCTCCACTTACACCAGGACAACAAATGAAAAGGCTGTAAGCTCACAATAGGAAATCACAAAGAAGACCTATTCTCCGAAGTAATATCACTCACAAAGACGGATATCTACTCCTCACAACACTCAGCTATTACAAAATCACTCAGATAATGTTTTTCTGATTTCTTCAACTGGGTTTCTGTCAACAGATGACTTCCACCAGACGAGTGAGCTGTTCGAGCTTTTGAGACTTAGAAAAATTCTGCTTCAAAATTGAAATCTCTGATTGTTGTTGTTGTGTTCTTGCTCGATTGAAATTCAGCTCTATTTATACATGGAGATGAAAATATGACCGTTGAAGGCAAATCACAATTCAAGTCCATCCTTCAGCTCTTTTGAAACGGCTCCCTGCAGCAATCCGTACAGTGTACAGTACTTTCTGTCCATCACATTTAATGCTGCATTAAATGCACTCTGCTGATACGAGGATATCTTCAATCATTTGCCATTACTACCCTTCTCTTTCAGCATTTATTACACCAAGTGCATTTATTACCGTTGAACTGATCTCATGATCTCTTCCACTCTGCTGATCGAAGCAACCCTTCTGATAGGTACTCTGCTGATCAAATACTGAACTAATCTGATTTGACTCGGCTGATGACCTACCCTTCTGTTTGCTGTTTCAGCAAGAGATCACTAGTCTTCTGGTCTTTGAACTCTTCTGATATCTTCTTTACTTGTTCAAAGATTCTTCCAAGGGAACTAAGCTTTCCATACTTAGCTGATTATGATGTTTTGGAAATCATCAAAACCTTCCCTTAAATTCTGACTTCTTTCATCTTCATCTTCATCCAACAATTTGAACAAGATCCAATGAACTTGAAATTTTTTAGAGACAAATTTGATCCATTCACTAGCATAATTTTTATTATTTTTTTCCTTCTCCAAGGAAATTTAATTTAGATTGAATATACAAATAATTAATAAATAAAATTATGGGCCTTCATTAAAATACACAAATAGCCCATTCACTTGGTAGATTAAATTTTCAAAAGACAAACAATAGTGATGAGTTGAGTGCGGTGGCTGCATCCATGTAAGTCTTTCATATACTTGGAATTCAACTTGATAAAGCAATAATTTCATGTTGATACATGCTATATAGTTCATATGATATATTGGTTGTAACTTTGCTTTTCAAAGCAGTAATATGAATAATATTTAGATTAAAATATTAATACAGTATAAGAACGATGTGCATTCGTACGCAAAATCCTAGTGATTCTTATACATCTGGACTATATCAACATCATACTTTCATTGCATAATTCTATACCGTGACTCATTTAAAGTTTCTTCTAATATTTCTTCGTAGAACTTATATTGTCTATTTGTTGTCTATGTTGTAGGGATAGCACAACAAATCCCGGAGATCTTAAAAGAAAATTGACACATGACACAAAAAAGGATGGAAATCATTTGAAGTATGTCAAGTTAGAGAGTGGAGCTTATACTGATAGTAAAACTTCACCTATACTGAAAAACTCAAGTGACAAAATAACAGTGAGAAGTTGTCCGAAAAATGACCGTGGTAAAGAAAAATCTCAAGAATGTGCTGACCTAAACAACATGGCAGAGGAGGCAATTACTGGACTCCAAAATTCATTATTGAAAGACAAGGTGAGCATCATTAGTCTTACAGACTTATCATTCACAATATCTTCTAATTTAATAAAGTAATTTATAAATATGTTTCATACTTTATTTACAAACTCTTTTAATGAGTGCATCACATTAATCATTAATAGGGGTTTAAGTGATAGAAATAGTGTCCTGCAAGCCAGCTGTATGGCTAGCATTATTGTAATAAATGAGGAACTATTCAATTTCGATTAATAAATGCACTTTATTAAATGGTCATCTTTATCTTATGTAATAATTATCTACGCATAAGGATAGAAGTCCTTAGATCACAGGGCTATGGGACAACCCGTGGACTGATCTCCAAGGCCGTGATCTAGAACATATTCAAGAGTCGTAGAATCCAATCGAGATAGGACATCGTTGGATTCGGCTAGACTCTCATTGTTGTGTATACTCCGATGAACTGGAGGACGCTGGGGTCCACGAGCGTGACTAGGATAGTCGATACACATAAGTGGGTGGCTTGCTGGGATGGCAAGCACACTGAATACCCCAATTAGGAAATAACTCACCATGGAAGCGGTAGTCGCATATCGGGGTTGAAGTTATTCCAAATTTATAATAGTATACGAGGAACGATCCCTAACTACTTGAGGTGATAGGGTTTATCTGGTGCGAGAACGTCTATGCTTTGATATGAGTTCCGACTGACTGGGGATCGCCAGAAAGTCTCTGTGGACTCATATTGGGTATAGAGGAACTCGTATGCAGATTCATATCATCAACAAAGGATCCATTGACCCGACTTGATAGGTTGGGAAATTCTCCTATGAATTTCTGTGAGAAATTAATTCTGGTAAATCATTGGCCAAGGTATCTGACGACTTTATGTAAGTAGCTCATAAAGATTAAGTCAAAGAGAATTTATTTCGAGATCAGAGTACATAAGGTCAAGACAAAAGAAAAGGGAATCCGATGAAAGACCATGCCCTTAAGTCTCGACTGGGAGATTGATCGATGGAGAGATTATGTCGTATATGGAAATTATAAATGATAAAAGGTTCACTGAATTAATTCACCAGTGATTGGGCTCCATGGGCTTGTGGCTGGACATCGACCGTGGAGTGTGGGAGAATTCCCAAATTGGCAGGGGTGCTAATTTTGGAATGGTCAATCGACAGAGTGTTCGATTGATTTAGAGTAAGTCTTACTCGAATAATCAAATAATATTTAATTATAACCCACGGCCAATTATGTGGTGAACCTACGGGGGCATACACAATACACATGAAGCGAAAGCGAGGAAATAAGAACGACCGAGTCGACTGGGTCGACCCAATTGGAACAAAATGGGATCCAATTGAAATTGGATCAGGATCATAAATTAAATTGGAATTTAATTTGTTGATTAATTAATTAAGTTGGATTTAATTAATTAGAAGGGATTTTAATTAAATAGGCTTAGAGTCTGATTTAATTAAATGGGAGATTAAGTTAATCAATTGGGCTATTTAATTAGAAGATTAAATAAAGCCTGGTCAAATTAATTAACTGGGGCATGAATTAATTAGAAGACTTGGTCTTCTAATTAAAGAGGGCCATGGCCCATGTAGGAGAGAGGAAACCTAGTCCTATTAGGACTAGGTTAGGGAGATAACTATAAGTAGCTATCTTGTAGTTATTTTCACATAACTCATCAAGCAAAAATTCTCTCCCTCTCCCTGTGTGATCGGCCGAACCCCTTCCTGTGCAAGGAAGAATTCTTCGTTTTCGATCTTGTTCCTAAATCGTTCCTAATTCCTAGATCATAATATATCTTGTGTTCTAGCTGATCAAGATATATTATTTTCGTGATATTGTGGTGTATCAACTCGTAGAGGCGCAACACGTGGGGCGCTCCTTGAAAAGCCTGGATCGATTTTGCTGGAGCAGAAATCAGAGTTCGTTTTGCTGACTGCCAACTTGGATTTGCAAGGAGATAGGTATAACGTGTAAACTTATACTATCGTTTTAATTAATATTTATATATATACACCTAGAGTAGTATCCTGGCAAGATTCCGTACGAGGTCCTAAAAATTTTATATTCCGCTGTGCCTAGGGCTGTTTATCTTACCGAATCCCAACATTAAGTTGAAAGTTCCAAGACACCAGCGACATCTCGACAGGATTTTTTCGATGTATGAGGATCGTCATGTTAAAGCATTTGACGCATATATATATATATATATATCGATTTAATATTTCTACAAATTTTTGTGGTACAGACCCCAAAATTTGAACATAGAACCTCACTTCGAAAGCTTATTGAGATTAACTCTTCTTTAGACAAACCACAAATCCAGAAAATTGAGGAGATGGGTTTCGGGTCACTATGTAGGATACAAATAGACCAAATTGATAGGGTCATGCTGAAATGGATTTTAGAATATTATGTCCCAAGCACCCAATTAATAGAGGTCCATTTGAGTTACATAAATGTCAATGATGCAGTGCACGATGCATTTGGTATACCTATTTCTAGTTTGAGCATTCATGTGAATAATCAATCTACAGCCGGTATTGTAAAGTATGGACATCTGTTCAAGGTTGTAAAAGGAATAATAGACATTCCAACATTGACAGAGAGACTTAGGAATTGCACTACGTGCGGGGACGAGTTCAAGGTTATGTACTTGATACTGTTGTTTGGCACAATTTTGTTCCTCGGTTGCCAACAAAACATACCCGTGCAATATACTTAAACCTCTTAACTGAATTGGAAAAACATCAAAGACTTTAATTGGGCGAGTTTAGATCGTGAGAAACTAGAAGATGGTATTAGACAATCGAAGAGTAATTCACAGACATATATTGGTGGATGTGTTTTGTTACTACAGGTACACATACTAATAAAATTTATGTACTTGGATTTTACCATGCTAATAAAATGACTAAGTAATTCTAATTATGAAACTCCTTATCTATATAATGCATGTTTTATTCCTTGCTTGGGTCAGCCTGGTGGGATCACCTAACTTTATCAGGCTTTCTTCTGAACGCCCTTATTTAGATTTTCTAACAAAACAAAGGATAAATGCACTAACACTGGACATGCAGAAGAATGGTGGATACTGGAATTTTAAGGTAAGCTATAACCTCATGGTTCACAAGTGTTCATTTTTCTAAGAAGTTCAATCATGACTAAGTCTTAACAATTATATTACAGGCATGTTGCATAGGAAGAGGTGACAAGCACAAAGACACTCCAAAATCAGGTGACGTGGATCCTACTAGATTTGATCACCAAAATAGGGTACAAAAGGAGAGTAAGAATGAAGATAATGAAACACACTTTGACACGAAAAAACCTTTCACCAGTACGGATGATGGTGTCAAAACACGTCAAGAAAGTGAAAATATTGTTCGGGGGAAGGGAAAACTTCAAAATGTAATACAAATGGAAGTCAATTTAATAACACTGATGTTCACGAGAGGAATGTAAAAACTCCAAATAGTCCTACAAATGGAGTTCAAAAGAACAACACTAATGTTCATGATAGGAAAGAGGAAGCTCCAGAGTGTCCTACAAATGGAGTTCAGACGAACAACACTAATTTTCACAATTGCTTTGGAATGTAACATCAACAACATATGGCAATTTAATTGGCCAGCAATTCAAGTTAATGTCAACAAGACTGATCGGAATCGAGCAACAACTATCTCAGTTAATGAATACGGTTTCTGATATTTTGAACCGTGTGCACATTGGAAATCAGTCGAAATGCAATGCGACTTCTGCATTAAACTCTGCAAGCATAGTTGGACAGTTACGCGATTGTATTTCTTCGATTCCCAAAGCAATATGTGAAACGACTTGTTCTTCAATTGCTGAAGCTATTAATCAAATCATTATCAAACAATTCACATCTAAATTGCAAGAACTTAGACCCGAGTATAATCCAAACAAACGTGCCTCATCTGACACACACAAGGACAATCATTCCAATAGTTCAAATTTTTGCACACCAGACTCTAACTCATGCCATGTAGGTGAAAAAATAAACATTGACAATACATCGTCAGATTCTCCGCAAGAAATTTCTAAAAACCATTCAATCCAACGGCAAATGATGATGAAATAGTTGATTTCTTGTTAGATGAAGGATTGGATCGAAGGTATGTACTAATTTTTAAATTTTTTTTTAAAATAAGTCAATAAATATGTCACCAATATTATATGCATGCTTATGAATGAATAAAGTATAACCTGAGAGCTTTGCCAACAGCGATTGTGTGATTGATTTCGGAACATGGCATTGCAAAAGGGCTAACATGATGTGCTTGAAACCTGCTACCTACATAAATGGAAGTGTAAGTGAATTAACCATACATTTATTGTACTTTACACTTAAGACATATTATATTCACTTTGCTACATATATAGGTAATAGATTGTGTAGCATACTTTTGTACAAGGACTCATAGAGATGAGGAAATTCAGAGTCGTTGGTACTTCCCAGCAATGTTTGCTGTATGTTTTCTATAGCCCTAGAAATTTGATTATTTTCCTACTGAATTATTGAACATTTTATTCAATGTTTTATTTTGATTTTTAAACAATTTCAATTTCATCATTGCAGCAACAATGCTTGAATAGTAAGTACTCCAATGAAAAAATCATGAAGACATTCTTTTATTCGAAACCAAATTTTGTAGCCCATGTGCAACATTTGGAAGAGATTTACATTCCAATTCACGATCTTTTAAATCATTGGTTCCTCATTATGATTGACATGTCATTAATAGAAATAAACATATGTGATACGGCTCCGAGTGTTGGGACTGAAACATACAGAAGACAAATTGTAGAAAAAAATGGTAAAAATATCGTGCTTAACTAAAGTATACAATGTAATTATTTAACACATAAGTTTAACGTACCTATTGTGTCTTTCAGGTTGCTCGGCTGGAACAATTACTTCTACAATGGGCACCTGGTGAATACAAAGATCAGAATATATGTAAAACGTTTTCATATTTAAAGCCAGAATGGGTGCCACAACAACCCAATGAGTAAATGTTTCTTCACATCTAATCTGTTCATTTCTGTAAGTACCATTTAATGTTCAATTTTTTAATTTAAAAATCCAAGTATGATTGCAGACTTTATGCATGCATGATAATGAGGTTTGGAATTGGGGTGAGGAAGCAAATAACTGAGGTAGTTTTAAATTGGATTATAAATACTTAGAAATTAGTTATATATCACACTACCTTGTCAATATATTAATGAGTTTTGGCATGTCAAGCTGGATCAATTGATGCTCGTCGACGCATCGCTGTTAAGCTTTACAAATCCTCATGTAATAAATTTGCTTGGATGGACTAGGGATATTCAACATTCCAAGCCATCAATCAATTTCAAGCTACTAGAAGCAAATGTTATGTTTCTAGTCCTAATTATCATCAAGTTTGGACCATTTTTTTTAATTGTCGAGGAAGTCAACATCAAAGTTAAATTTTTTAATGATTGTTCAAATGCTATTATTATTCCATATTTTGTGTACTATGTGAATGAATTATTGGCATTAAAGCCGAGAATAACTTACTGATGTCACATTTTATATATCTGAGCAGCATTGGCACATTCAACATATGGATCCTCAAGGGTCACCAGCTCCCGCAAGCACATACCAAAGGCATATATATCTACAAGCTCATTGTATTCTTCCACATAAAGTTCGGGTGCCATGAATTCAGTATGCCTAGCATCAAATCTGAACACAAATTAAAACAACCAAGTATACAACTTGGTTTAAACTTTTATTCTTATATGATAAACAAAAATTGAATAACATAATACATAACTTGGTAAGTCTTGAAATTCGAACCATCAAATTTGGTTCTTTTACACATCATTATTCCAAACATGTGACTTACTAGACAAAAGTATAAGAACAACAGAAGAGAAATGTAAAGTGATTTTTCTGGTACATAAAGATTAGTAAGCTAAAGCTGGAAATTAGAACTGGCAAGGCAAAATCTTGGACCAGGATGCATACTTCCCAATACTACCATTCAGTAAAACTATTAAAAACCATGCTATTCAAAATTCGGCTTAAATTTGAACTCTAAAATAAACTAAGAAATGATTTTTTGTCTTTTCTTACATGAATTCAGCTCATATTCAACCCAAACTTGACTCAAAACTTGATTAAAGCTCGTATCGTTCATCAAAAAATAAAAATCAAACAATATTTGTTCTTATACTTTTGTCCAGTTAATGAATTTTATTAAGACTAAAGGTAAAACAAAGTTTCTCTTCTATTTACATGAACTTTCAAAGCATACACCAAAATTAAAGTCGGGTGTATCCAGAAGACCTAAGGCCCCAAAAATTCTTTTCATTTCTTAATTCATTTCTTCCCAGTCTCATTACCACATAATATACTTTAAGAAAAATATAAGCACATTTAAGACAACAAAACGAATCATGAATACACTCCCCCAGCTGCCCTCTATCTTCAATAGATGATCAGAGTAAAAGGGGAAATGTATTACTTTAACAAAAGTCAATCTAAGTAGAATTAGTTGAAGAACAAGCCATATCAGAAAGCACATGCTAAGACTTTCATATTAGAGATAGTAGTCTATGTCCAAAAGACCATCGCACCAATGATCTGTAGGTCTACCGGGATCGATCTACCATAAGGCAATCTTGCAACCGGAAGACGATGGCGTATTTGCAATTGAATTGCCATTATCGAAAACTCCATCACCCAAATGGTATAAAAGATCAAAGGGGCACCTATCACTGTGAGCTGAAGTTGTAACCACTAGAACAAATACAAAAAGGCATATAGATTTGATTGAGGAAAAAGTAGTATCATAACCCATGAATATTTCAATTTTTTTCCTCTCACAATACAAAAATGCACTTCTTAATTATAACATAGATTAGTTATATGCATATATATAATAGGCAGAAATGTGATAACCAATGGGCAAGTAATCAATGACCAACTACTCTACTTTCGTCACATGAACTCTCTTTCAATTGGCATTAGAAAATTGAATGTGTCTGCACATATATGTAGTAAATGACATTTTCAATTAAAAATTGCAATAGCTCCTAAAAGAAAATTAAACATATATATGACTTAAATTGGTTGTTAAGAAGAGAAAAATCAAAACCCTAGGTCTTAAATAAACACACATGAGCGCACCATGGTGATGCGGGAAAAGTGAGAAATTAGTTTGGCCGGATCTGCACTTCTCGATTCCTCAAATTCTGGCGGAAATTTCGAGTAGAACTGAATAGACGGAGGCAGGATAAAGGGTGGAGAAAGAAATTCTCCGGTGGGTATTGACGACGGTTGAAATCAACTTTCCGATTCGGAGGTAAAGATCGGGGAGATTGAGATGGGAGAGATAGAGATGGGTTCGTAATCGTAATTTGATTTTTTTTTTTAATAATTAATTCAGGATATAATGGTAATTTTCATAGTGTACAAGGTTACTTAAAGAAAGTATGATATAACCTCCTATGTTATACACTAATTTTTTAAATGATTGACTACTATACACTCTTGTACAATATTAAATGGTCAAGATTGAAGATTATAAATTTTTAATGATTTTGATATTACATAAAACGATTCCTCAAGAATGACCTCGAGGAACCGTAGACAACCCCATGTAGGATAGTTGTTTGAATCTTAAATTAAGTTATGATGGTTGCCTTAAAAAGGAAAAGAAAATTTACGTTATGATGATTATTAGGAAAGTGATTTCAGAAATTCCAAAATTAAAGGCTGGTTTATAAAAAATTTTAAACTTAAATTGAAAACAATGCGACATCGTATTTTAACATGATCGATTAATGTATTATTCTATAATATGTCAAATCAATTTTTATGCTAAAAATTTGGTGATTGGATCGAATTAGATTAAACATACTTTATTAATACAATATTATAGTAATAAATTTATTAGTTGAATATTTAAATATTTCATTGATTCTCATGTTTTTGAAAAATGTGATAAATTGATTTTTTTTAAAAAGATTTTATCTGTAATTAACACAAATCTTGAGAAATCATACAATTACTCAGAACTAACCAAGGCTAGAATTTCTTGAAGAAGAATGATTGATTTGATTTTAATGTAAATTCGAAAAAAAGGGTGAAGTATATTTGCTTTTAAAGTACCATCGTCACTTCAAGACTTTACCACATGCAAAGGATAACAAAAATGGGTTGATGTGACTTGGAAAATTGATAAAATATCCCATCACTAATTAAATCATCTTATAATAATAGAATGATCATATTCTATGATGCGTAAGATTTTAGGTCGAATCATCTTTGTCATGTAAATTATGTAAAAGATAGGGGAAAATTAGCACCTATCCATGTGGATTTAATCCATGCGAGTACTTTATGATAAATCAGAGTAAAATTTGTATAGTTTTTTATTGAAAATTGTCGTTTGTTTGACTTTTGAGAGAGTGGTTTGAGAAAATTGAAAGATGAAAAATTTATTTGAGAAAGTAGGAAACATGTTTGTTTGACATTATTCAAACACATTTTTTTTTTAGAAAACGCCAAACAAACAGCCCTGATGATTTGATGATTTTATGTACTAGTATTGTTTTATTGCATATGTTCCTATCTCGCTCCTAGTTGTAGAGGATTGTTTTCCTAGCATGCTTGTTATAGCTGTCAGCATGCGAGTAACCAATTAATGTTACCATATTTAGTTAATTGTCTATTAATTAGGAATTTGCAGTTTAAGGAATGTCAACTATTTATAATTGGTCTAATAAAAAAAACTATTTATAATTGGTGCTTGACCGAAAAGCCCACTTGAGTCACGATTTTAAGATATTTTTTTTTTTCGCTTTTGAGAAAATATTATTTCGACTTTATATACAAGTATTGCTTCGATTTTAATATATTTTTAAATTTTTTGTGTTTATAAACTCATCCCCTAATGTTTAACATGATATTACAAATACACATTATTTGATGTCCTCACATGCATAAGACAAGGAGTGTATTTTTATAATTTTATATTTTATATTTTTTATTATTATAATAGATGAAGTTAAATGTTGACTGCATTAGACCAGGGTTAAAATAGGGAGTTGAATAAATTTCTGGGATAACATCATATCTTAGATGTAATGGAATCCATAAAAAGGGAAAACTTAAAGAAAGGAGATGTGTTGGTAATTATCAAAACTTTAAGGAGGTCTCTGTAATTTTACATAACTTTAAGGGAGATATAGGTAATTCACATTCTTTCACTATAGCAGCTTTTATTTTTCAAATAAGTCCATTCAGTACTCATTTCAAAATTCAGTAAATCAAATGGTATCTGTGGGCCAGTTTAATTTGTCTGGATTTTCCCACAATAATTTCGTTTTTGAAAATAAATGTAACAATCATGTTTTCTATTCATGAAATAAATTTATCCTCTATTATTTTTTTTAAACTATTCTCTTCAAAGTTAAACAAATAATTATTTTTACTATTTTTAAAAAAAATCTACCAACTCTATTCTATTTTTTATATATCTATTAAACTGAGTATTTAAAGTTCGAAGAGAATATTGGGTACTTCTTGTTTTCATTAAATTAAATCACTCTGCCACACTCCTGTTAATTTAAATTATATAGGCGTGATGATTTACCTCATGTGGTATAATATAATGTGTAATAATTTACCCCACGTGGTATATAATGTGTAACAATTTACCGCATGACCCCATGAGTTATGTTATGTGAAGCACTTTATTTCCCATATTTTATTATATGCGTGAAGAAGTAGTTTTGTTTTCTAGGGTCAATATTGACCTAAAATTGCAATGTTAGGTGAATCCACAATATTGTATAACAGAATAAGATTGAATAATCATTTAAATTTCCATAAGTGATAATTTGCTTATTTCTGTATGGCATGAAGTTAAGTTAAACATTAAATGTATCAAATGTAGGTAATGGAAAATTATCCCTAACAAAAAATGTTATGGAAGTAATTTGACTGGGTTTTGTCTCGGTTTGGTCTCAATACCTTCGAAATTTAATTTGGATGATAGTTAAAATGAATATTTAGATTGTACAATATTATTAATATAGTTAGTGGGTTTTGAAACATTAAGATACGATTTGGATTGAGGTTTTGTTGTTGTGGTTTGGAGGAAAAAAATAGGTGATAGATGTAAAATCAATAACTTTATGTGTAAAAAATAGACGATATAAATCAAATCAATGAATTTATAGGTCTCAAGTAGGATTGTATAGGTTTCGATTGGAGTTTCGTCAGGAATTTATTCAAACTCTTTACTTAATGAAATTTAACCCGATTTGAGTGAGTTCAAACCAAGACAAACTAGATCCATATACAGTCGTAATGTCCGAAGGGCTAACGTATATCAAGGTCCAATTTTACGTCAATATATATTTCATAAACTAATTCGTTGTAATTCACATTTTTCTTTCGAACAAACTAGCTAGCTATATTTTCCACTAAATTAATCGATTGAAAAAATAAAAAAATCTTTCAATCTCAATAAAGTTCAAAGCAAAATGGTCACGAAGATTTGTTGGACCAGAAAATATTTGGCAAATCACTTTCGCATTTGGGATAAATTGTCAACACAAGTCAAGTGTAAATTCTACGGTCCACATGTTATCATTCTTCTTCAAATTGTGCATACTTACTAGGGAAATTTCAACTTTACCCCCTAATCTTTGAACGTTTTTCTATTTAATCCCCTAATCACTCCATGTTCTCACTTAACCCCATCAACAATTAAATATATTTCAAAAAGCCCCCTAAGATGCAAAAAACTAGAATCTAACATAATATTCCGTAAATATTTAATAATGTGACTTTGAACGTTTTTCCATTTCGCCATCTAACTTTTGAAAGTTTTCATACTTTGCCATCCAAAAATAGTGATCTGTGACATTTTTAATAGTTGAAAGAGTTAGATGAGAACTCACAAAAATTAAGTGACAAAGACATTTTTCCTACTTAGTACTACATAGGATAAGAAGGGGCGTATATAACGTGCTTTGCTTGGTCAACTTAAAATTCTATCTTTACCTTTCCACTTGCTAAAACGACCAAGTTCATTTCATTCTGTTTCAATCTATTCACAATTGTCATTTATCACACGTCTCTATATTATTTGAAATTTGAACCGACTAGACAAGAAAATAAGAAGAAGATTAATCTTAGGTTGAATAAGACGATTTCAATACTTATTGTCGTACATTTGATTTGACTATATATTGATCAAACGATAAATATGTCATGACAATCATTTCACCAAAACACTTGACATATTAAATTTTGAACCATAATTATTGTTCAAGTGAAATTTTGAACTCAGCGAAAATAACTTGGGGCCTATATATGTAGAAGGGTTTTAACTCGGTTTCGATTTTAAAACAATGATTTCGGTGCTTTCTGTGAAATATTTGAAACCTCATTTGTAGGTTTTGAATTTTGAATTTTGTGATTTTAAAAATACTGAAATCTCATTTGAATTGAATTTGAATGACATTAAGGTTTAAAAACAAAAAATAGGTTTGGGAAAGACCCGCGAGATCGACCAGAACCCGTCCACGTAGGGCCATATAACTTTTCAACTAGATGATAGTATTTAAACTTTGAATTAAAGACCACCGTTTAAATCACATTGTTTCAAGACTATAAAATTTGTGAGTGTGTGTCCAAAGTCATATGATTAGACTACATTTTATCATTCAAAGTTGTCACTTCAAAACTATTTCTTGAATAGATTGGACCTTTAATAATTTTTCCTCTAAAAGTGAAACCGTGATAAATTTCTCTTCAAAAATCGAAATAAGAGGTACATACAGTTCTTGTGCCAAATTCTAGTCATTTTCGTCCAATTGACGATGATATAAACATTGCAAATAATATTTAGATTATGATATTAAATATACATTTATGTACCCAATGATACTAAAATTGCAAAGTGTCATATTATATGATCCCAATATGCAAAAAGACAAAAAAAAAATTCAAACTTAAAATCCACTTAACTACTCCTTTACATAATTGTAACAGATAATAAATTCCCCTCACATGTTAAAGCAAATTTTCAAAGCCTTGTTATAAACTTCTATTTGGCCCTAATACAAAAAACAATTAAAGGGCCAATTAATTAGCATTTAACACTATGTTTTATCTAGGCACAAAATAAATATCTTCTGGCTTCCTAAATTGCCACAATTCATCACTGTTCCAAAAGTTACCCCCTAACTCCTCTCCGAACCAATCAAACTCCGCCACGTGGCACCCGGAGAAAGAAACATCCTGGTGGGACCCCAATTCTTGCATGCCATAACTTGGTATGTCCACATGGTAACAACCATCTTGTGCACCAGCCGCAGGGGTAAAAAGTTCTGATTTTTCAGAATTTTTTACTGAAAAGAAATCACTCTCTAAATTATTTACCATTTGTACTGAGGGTAGTGAAACTTGGGTAGAAACAGGGGAAGGCGCGGTAATTAATTTTTGAATTTCCATGGAAGAAGAAGAAGAAGAAGAAGAAGGAGAAGATGTTGTGAGTGAAGATGAATTTTGTTCAATTTTTTCTAACAATCTAGGCATCCAAAACATGCGAATTGCTTCGAGGAATTTTTTGCTGTTGGAATCAACTTTTAGTTGTCGTGCCTGTTTTTGCACTCGTGTTCTCCAGTAATTCTTGATTTCGTTATCTGTTCTTCCCGGTAAATTTTGTGCAATTCTCGACCACCTAGAATTATTTTTCCACAAAAAATCAAATCTTAGGTAATTGAAAATAAATTCAATTTTCTTGTAAAAAAATAAGGTAGTCTTATTAAAAAGCACTTATTTTGTTAAGACTTAAATACCCCTATATAATAATAAAAAAAAAATCGATGCTAAGCATCCATTTTCTTGTTTTTTTCATAGGAATGTAGATTGTTAAATTGCTAAAAAAAGATCAATTTAATAATTATGAAAAAAAATAAAAGGGTAAAATTTACCTATTTCCCCATTTTGAATGGAGTTCAAGAATCAATAGTTGTTCATGTGGAGTGAGATTTCCACGCTTAATATCAGGTTTCAAATAATTCAACCACCTCAATCTACAACTTTTCCCTGTTCTCTTAAGCCCTTCAAACAAGAAAAATAATTTGTCAAAAAAAAAAAAAAAAAGATGAATTAAATTACACACACATGCATGTGTAAGTGTGTGAAAATTATAAATAATTACCTGAACATTTGGCTAATGAATTCCAACGGCCTTCACCATGAGAAGTTATGTAGTGAATAAGAAGATTGTCTTCTTCAAGTGTCCATGGCCCTCTTCTTAGCTCATTAGATGCATCTTCATATGAATTTTCAGGAATTCTACCTTTACTCAACATAGCAAAAAGATTGGATTTTTTTTTTTAAATTAAAAATATAAAATTGGAGTTTAAGAGAATAATTGAGAAGAGAGAATTTTAAGGTTAGTTTGAGTGTTGAAGTGATGTTTTAGAGGATACTGTAAGCCCACAATAGATTTTATAGTAGTTGGTAATAAAGTTTTCTAAAAGTTAAAAAGAAATAAGAAAAAAGAAAAAGATTTGGATCATGTGTGATGTGTGATGTGTCACACTTTGATGTGAAATTGTAGATAAATTTATATTAGGAGCGAATATCAAAATATTCTCCGGTAATATATGTTTGATGGATACGGAAATTTTTTTTCGGATCGAGTTTAGTCGATCTCAAAGTAATGATATGACAAGCTGAAATTGAATGAAATTCAGGTATGAACAAGAATTTTTCCATATATTCGTTATAAAATGTGAAATGCAAAAATACCTTTTACGTTTTGCTTAATTAACAAAAAAAATATGTGTTATATATTTTCATTACCGACCCCCCCCCCCCCTATTTTTTTTATTAACAAAAAAATCCCTCACAAATCAGAGCACATATTTTCACAGGGTAAATGACAACTACACCCCACCATAAAATGCAAAAACACCACTATTACCTACAAAAAATTAACTATTAACTTTCAAATTTGTCAATAAACCCCTCCCTCCTCTTCGTTCACTTAAAATATTGACAACAACATCCCATTTGAATGAAGTTTTTTTCCTAATAAAAAAAATCACAAGAGATTCTTGCTAAGACAAATAATATAATGTAGAATTTACCAATTAAGAAAGAGGATATGTTCTTTAAATTATATAACGTGCAACTTTCTTTAACCCTTTAAACCATTTTTTTTTAAAACTAAATTGATTAGATAAATTATATTACACTATTTTTCATTTTCATGCCTTAACTCAAGTTTTAGATTTACTTCTTCAATTCGTACGTGATAAACACCACAACAAAGTTCAAGAAGTCGCTTTCCCAATTTTATTTTATTTTTCTATAAAAAGGTAATCTATCTAGTTTTATATGCGATGAATTAAATTATCGAATAAGTCTTTCTCAATGACAACCGGCAAAGAACATGTATCACCCCTAATGCTAAAATGGAATATGAACGAAATTAATAAAATAAGTAGACCCCAAGCAGTAAGAAAGTTGGGAATGGCTATGGGCAGTTCCACTTGTGGAAAACTGCCCATAGTTCCACTCACAAAAATTATTTTATTATTATTTTGGTGACCTGCTAACCCGGTCACTGTTAGCAGGTCACATTTTGTGCTTTTACATAATTACCCCTGTATATTAATAATACATAATAAAATCATAAAATCCCATTTATTTCATTTACATATTTGCCCCTCCTTATTATTAATATATATTAAAAACATTAAAATTTGTTTTATTTACCAATTTTTATATGAACTATGATTTTCATTATAAATTCAATATTTGTATACAAGATTATTCTAATTTCACTTCTCATTTTCTAAAAATGTTAAAAAATTATATTTACATATATTACTATAAAAACATAGATTTTTATTATGTGTTCCACAAATTTTTATAAAAAATCATATTATATTTTTGTTAATTTTGTGCCATCCGTAGAAATTCACACAAATTTCTTTGAATACAAGATTTGTTATATTTTTCCATAGAAAAATTCAAACTAAATATTTTTCCAATAGATACTAATTTAAACTGAATTTAAACTAAACAGATTTAGCTTGCAAATATACATTTTCATTATAAATTCAATATTTGTATACAAGATTATTCTAATTTCACTTTTTATTTTCTAAAAATGTAAAAAATCTCTATTATCAACTATATAATTATATATTTAAAAAAAAAAATTCTTAAGGAAAAAAAAAAAAAAAGGACTTTCTTCTTCCTTGCCACCACCTCGCTGCCGCCGCCGCCACCTCGCTGCTGACGCCGCCGCCGCCGCTCGGACGAGTGGTCCGACCAGATCTGTGTTTGGATTCCGCTTCAGCTTCTTCTTCCAATGGTTCTTCTCCTTCCGGGTTGTTCGGGTCCAGATCTATGTTGGATTGATAACCAAAATTGAGGCCAAGGATTTACAGATCATTGGGTGCTATAATTGAATATATATGGTGTTTGCCTGCAACAATCATTTTAAGGAATTCAACATAGAAAAGTAATAAGAGAGATCACTATCAGGCTTGAAACTAGAAACAAGTAAATGGTATTAATTAAAACACTATAGCATCACCAACAACCGTGAAGAAGAGGAACTTTGGTTGCGTTTTCAAAACAAAGTATCGAGCATGATTTGCTATACTAATTTTCCCCCTGTTTCAGCTTTTTCCTTTGCTCATGCATACCTGGTTAAGCACCCCACACAGTTACATCAGAGTGACAAAAGATCAGGAAAACGACAATAATGTTGTCAAATAAATATGCAGAAAGATAGATCTAAATACTTCTTCATTTTCCATAAGCACAAAATTATTTATTAATAAAGAACATAAGCAAAGCAGATCTGTCCAGATCTGTAAAGAACATAAGCACAAAATTATCAAAGTGAAAGATTATTATATATTTGAAAGAAAGAAAGAGATAAATCATGTTTTGCCTATCCATGGCAGTATCCATGGCAACAAAAAGAAGAAAAAACGAAAGAGTGAGAAAGAGCAGTATCCATGGCAGCAAAAAGAAGAGAGAGAGAGAGAGAAAGAAAGAGAGAGAAAAAGGTTGAGAATGAAAGAGTGAAGAAGAAGACATTAATGGGCAGGGTATAAAAGTCATTTCGATTTTGCCTATAGTGTATTTTTTCTTCCGGTAATAGGTGAAGATTTTGCCACATGGCATTTAATGAATGGTGAACTGCGGACAGTTCCGCCAAAGCGGAACTGCCCCTAGCAAGCCCGAAGAAAGTTTCTCCACATGAAATGGCTTTATTATTTCTTTAATGATAAGCCCACAGAGAATTTTATTTAATTAATTGATTTTTTTTGAAGATATATGGTCCGTGTATGCAATGAACATAGAGAAAGAATGCTCTTTGTGTGGGCATGTAAGTCTATGGGGAATGCAAAATACTATCTGTATTATGTTAAATTTGCACGAAATTATCCTATAAAAAATATTATTGTACCAAATTTTTTTATACTTTCAGAAATCTTATATAAAATACCCAATTTTAAAAAAAAAAGGTCATTTTGGACAGTGGCGGAGCTATTGAGAGGCTGGGGGGCGGTCGCCCCCCCCAAGAAAATTCTGGATATAATATGTATATATATTATTTGCATGGAAAAACAAATCATGAGTCCTGATGGGTAGGGAAATTAAGTTATTTTCTCTTAGGTTCAGAGTTCGATTTCATGTTGAACATTCTCCTCATTTAATTTAATTTATTGTATTTCTTTATCAAATATCAATTATAATGCATCTCTAGGTTACATAAATTTTTTCGGTACATTATTAATTACTAAATATTTTGAACCATATTTTAATAGACTCTTAACAAACTTGACGGTGGATTTTTTTTCATCATTTGTTGGATAAAACAATTGCTAGTATATTTTTTTATCTTATGTTGGATAACATTATAGTGTTAATTTATCTTAAATAAAATTTTTTCATACTATCATAACATTAAAAAGCTATTGAGTTTGCTATAAGAAAAATTCGCCCCTCCCTAGAATAATTATCTAGCTCCGCCACTGATTTTGGATCTACTTATTTCAAGAAATCATATTTTAAATACTTCATGTTGCTCCCTATCACGTGAAATAATTTCTTGAAATATAAAAATTCAAAACAACCTACTTTTTTTCTTCAAATTGGGTATTTTATCCAGGATTTCTGAAAGTACAAGAATATTTGATGAAATAAAAATTTCTTAGGAAAATTTCGTACAGGTTTCGCATGACACAGAAAAAAAGAGTATCTTGCATTTTTCCACGTCTGCCGAAAGTTGGAAACTGCTTCAGCTGAATATTCTATAGTTAATAGTTTGTATCAAATAAGTGTGACCACATTCTATATATCAACTATCAAGTATATACATATTTAAATCAAGTGATAGCTACTAGCTTAATTAGTGTGTGATTAGTCACTATCTTAAATTAAGTACTAGATAACAATCAACTTTAATTTTAATTAAGAATAAGAACAACTAGTGTAAATAACTACTAATAAACTACATCAAAGGAATCTTTTTATCTCTAATTTTGTTTTTTTTAAATATAATATTGACTTCAAGATATGTTACATTTAACATAACCGTAAAAGATGGGTGGGAGTGGAAGGAAGGAACAAAGAAATGCCTAGAGAAAAGGGAGTAGAGAAAAGCAAGTTCTTGAAAATGAACTTTTAATGTCTTTTTGTGTGTGTGTGTGTGTGTGTGGGGGGGGGGGGGGGGGGGTTGATTCCTTCTTTCTTCGTTTCTCATGGAAATTTATTTGCCAAGAAACGTGCTTGACTAGTATTATTATTAAATAATTTTTCAAATAAAAACGTGGGATTATTTGGTTTGATAAGTAGGGCGGCAAAGAACCTAAATTAAATATTTTATGGATTCCAACAATGATGATTTTGATTTATTCTATGCCCATATATGTCCCCAAAACCAAAGCCATTTTGGAGCTAAAAGATTAAGCAAATCTCGTTACCATTCAAAAGATTAAATTATGAATGAACTAGGAAATTCCAATTACCAATATTTAGCCTAAATGATTTTGCGCAAATGTTTGAAGAAAATGTAAATAAACGATGAGGTGGTCCATGCTAATCTTGCCTTCTAATTTGTTTAAGTAAATTGCATTAGTTTTGTAAATGACTAAATACTCCCTCCGTTTTTTTCCTTATTTGTTGCTTTGACAACAAAATTTGTTTATTTTTATTTGTCGTTTTAGGATTTAAAAGTAAAATTAATTTTTATCGACCGATATAACTTTTCTTGTTAATTCTTGTAATTAATGCTGTTATTATTTGGTTAAAAGGATATTTGGGGGGAGGAGGGTTGCTTAAAAAAAAGACTATTTATTACATTTCTTAATTCGTGTGCAATCTTCCAAAATGATAAATAAATAAAAACAGAGGGAGTATTATTATTCTCTTCACACTCAACATGTCAATTAAACTAATTAATAAAAATTTGAAAAAAAAATTGGTTATTAATACTAAGTAATCACTTTTTGTAAATAAAAACTCCAAAACACTCTTTTAATTAAATAAAAACATCATTTTTTTAGAAAAAAACTTCATTAATAATCAAATCGTATCAGCTATTACAAAGTTGTTGACTTCAGTTAAATTAATTGAATCATCGTCAACAAATCTACTAGTTCAATCAGCTAAACAGTGGGCAACTCTATTTCCTTCTTTAAGAATATGAGAAATTTTAAAGCTAGACAAAGTTGCTCCAATCATTTTGATATCTTCGGCAATCGGCCCAAAATCGTGTAATGATGGAGATGGATATGCAATGTTATCGATCAAATTTCGATAATCGCCTTCAAGAATAATGTCATCCCATCCATGTTGTTGTACTAATTTCATCACCCGCAAAAGCCGCAATGGATTATGCATTTGTAGCCGAATCCACAACCGGTTTATGTTCAGCAAACCATGATAGGCACTGTCCATTTGCATCTCTTGATACTCCTCCAATGCCTACTACAGCATCCACACCAGTGAAAATTGCATCAAAATTTACATTAACTCTGTTTCTCTCACTACCCCGTTCAGAAAGATTTCCCTTTGTAAGGGTATCAAATCGGTTGAAATCTTTGGCGAATGTGACAGCTTCAACCACCTCTTTTCATTCCTTTCCCCATGTCAATTGATTCCTATTCCGCCAAATTGTCCAGCACCCAAACACAAAAAGAGCAAGTTCTCTATTATCTAATTTTACTCGCAACTCTTCAATCCATATTTCTGCGTTTGTAGCTTCCGTATTGTAAGTCTAAAAAGGAAAAATTCGTTGATACGATAGAATCATAACAATAACGATAATATTGATAGAAAAAAAATTAATTTTCAATTGAAATTCTTAAACGACAAACAAATAAATAATTTCTGATATAATATCAACCTACATCTTATATTCCTATTCATTCATAATTTGTTGATACGATAGAATCATAATTATTAAAATAATATCTGATGTAATACAACCTACATCCTATATTCCTATTCATTCATAATTGGTTGATACGAGAGAATCATAATTATTAAAATAATCTTGAAAAACCCGAATCGACTTTTGAGCCGTGATGTCCCTATTGGTTACAGCCCGTTTCTAACATTGAGAAGTATATGAGATGTAAAACATGGTAAAGGTGGGCTAAGTTGGGGAATTGGTAATGAAACCCGTGTTCAGATTATATACGCATACGGTAAATATCACTAATGGTCTTTCTTATTATTAATTTTTTAAATAATTATCTCTCTTGTAATTTTTTCACGTTAGGTTTCATTGTGAATTATTTATTTCATTTTGGTCATTTAGAAGGGTTTTTTTTACTTATAGTATTACACTTTAGTCCCTAGTAAAATTGTTTTGCATCAATAGTCCTTCATAAAACTATTATTTTATCAATTTAGTCCCTCGTAAAACTATCTAAGCATTTTAGTTCACCTTGAACCACCTGAAATTACAAAAGAGGCCACTCTATAAAAAATTAATGATAAAGAGAATTATTAGTGATGTTTTACCCTCTTTTATAATATTTGGGTCTCTTATTTTTTAGTCAAACATATAGCTAAATTTACAGACAAGAGTATGAATTTTTAAGTTTATGTGGACCCATACATATATTTATATGCTACTCTTTCCATTTTTTTTATTTGTCGTTTTGGAGGATTGCACACGAATTAAGAAATGTAATAAATAGTCATTTTTTTAAGCAAAAATTTTAAAATACTATTATAATCAAATATCACAGCATTAATTACAAACATTAACAAGAAAGGCAAAATTTGTAGAAAATTTTGCTTTAAAATCTTACGACAAAATAAATAAATTTTTTTTTTCCAAAAAATAACAAATAAAAAAAACGAAGAAAGTAATTGATATTGTTAAACTAAATTATTAAACCAAAGTGAGATACAATATCTTTTGCCCCTAATCAAATAAATGCTAACTAAATTATTCCTATTCTATATTACCAGAGAATCAATTTTTTATTTTTATTTTTTTTGAGAATCAATTCTTTTACATTCTATGACTTCTACTTTATCCATCTGTCTCTCTTTCTTTCAAGTTTTGCCACCTTGCTAATCAATATAAATAGATCTTTTATCCCATCAACTCCATCTCACTCCATCTCATAATACAAGTGCCACGTATAAAAATATTAGGGAGGCGGTGTGAAACATTTATAAGATTACAGTGAGGTCAAGTGCTCTTTTTCGAATCACATGGAGATAAATTTGAACATTATATATGAATATCAGGGGTAAATTGCCATCAACTCCATCGATCTCATAATAAGCGTTATTCTAAAATCTCTCTAAATTGGTATACATAAGTCCACATAATTTTCCATTTTTACCAATACTTATCCAATATCTGTGCCATATTAAAAGAAAATGATGGAATATTTCATAAATTGTCAAACAAAATATCAAGTACATCTCCACATTGTGCTCAGAGAAAAGTGTACTAAAAATTAGTGACCACATGACTTAATACATGACATTTTGTGGTAGGGGCCGGAATTTGATGAAATGAAAGCCCTCTCCATTGTTGTACTTTAACTAATAAACAAAAGGTGGAGGATGTGAAATGGATCATATAACTAAAGCTAAGATAGAATGAGAATCAATTATTGAAGTGGGGGAGTTCATTCTAATAAATAGAAGGGCATATATGTTTTCTTGTTTTGGTAATTTGTCCATTCGTGAGATTGATGCCTTGTCATTTTAACCATTTTTGGATTCAAGAAAAAGTTGATACTTTTCATGTGACCTTATAGGTGTATTCTTCTTAATGCATCAATAATTGATTGAAAATTGATGAGATGTAGATATTGGATAAAATAATGTGTGTGTTTTAACAATTCCTATCCAGATGGAATGAAGATATAAATGAAACCATGATGTATATCTTGTAAAAAAGAAGAGAAAAATATTTTTTAAATCAAATTTTAGTCCAAAAAATATATTTGATATCAGGTTTTTTGAAAAAATATATTTCATATCATGATTCTCACCATCTTGACACATTTACTTTTTTCATCAATTTCCGGACAAAATTTAGCGAGTGCCGTAAATTCTGGTACATGTTTCCCTCCCATTGTCAATTTAACGAGCACATGAGCGGCACGTGCTGAATTTTGTCAGAAAATTGACGGCAAAACTAAATATATCAAGATTGTGTGAATTATGGTACGAAATGTGTTTTTAAAAAAAAATTGATACCAAATGTGTTTTTTGAACTAAAGTTTGGTATCAAAAGTATTTTTTTCCCACTATAAAAAAGATATAATTAATATAATTGAAAAAAAACATTATGTTTGAATTCAACTTGATTTAATTTCTAAGCTACATTTGCTCAAGAGAGCTTTAATCGAGCGAAATTTTTATTAACTCGAACTCTAATGGGCTAACTCGAAATTAATTCAATTGATAAATATTATTCAAACATTATTATTATGTAAAATGTATTTAGATGAATTTTTTAATAATTTAGTTTTATTATTAAGACGTATCAAATGAGATTTTTGGAGCATTTTTTTCCTACATTCATTAAAAAAACCTCACTTGCGTTGTTGCTCTAAATTTGTCGAGTTCCATTATTTTTTATTTTTATTTAAAAAGAAAAATATTAAAGTAGAACTATTTTCGGATCTCATTTTTAGGGTATTGAATCGTTGTTTGAAATGATTTTTCTTATTTTAAGTGTACATTGCTCCCTAGAAGGCAAAAGTTGTGAGTTATTGAACTTCTAAATTGGCTATGGTATTCCATCAAAAAATAAAAAAAATAAAAAAAATGGTATATTACTCATGGAAAATTGAATCATTGAGGCATTGTTCTTAGATGTGATTACAGGATAGTTCTTCCAAGTACAACATCCTTATCACATAAAGTGAACAAATGCGAATATGAAATTTATCCAAGACAAAGTGAATTTTATCCTCTTTTTTTTGGTACAAGTGAATTTTATCTTTGATAAGCCACTCATGAGGGATACTTGAACTTTAATATTTCACATCACATTTGACGTCAATATAGGTTAATAATGATTCAATTTTTTTTTTCTCCAAGGGTATCCTGGTCTTGACCTGATTTAGGCGTGTTGAGCACATTTGATGGGAACTTCTTTCAACAGGGATTCAAACTTAAATTCGTTACTTCGTAGTGACAAGTCTCTTTCACTAGACAAATGCATTTTGACTAGTATTCATATTTGTATAAATTACAAATTTTCTTATGGTTATACAAGTCACGTGAAAACCCGTAGTATGTTGGTTAAGGTTGAGGCTCCATAATCAAGAAGTCATTGATTCAATTCCCACTAATGTGATTATTTATCTAGTTTTATTCTAGTTTTTGTAATAAGTTTATTTTTATACTTTGATACCAATGGAATATACTCGATATAGTGATTGCTGTAAGGAGATATTTACCTTTTTATAAATGAAAAGATGCAAGCCACATGGAAATTTTATGTTTTTATTGCGTTTCACCGTATTGAATGTACATGATTTCAACTCCAACGAATGTGGTTAAGGATGAGGCTCTATAACCAGATGGTCATGAGTTCAACTACCACGAATGTGGGTATTTTCTCTAGTTTCATACTAGCATTTATCTAGTTTAATACTAATTATTAATTCATTTTGATATCATTGTGATAGTTTCGATTCAATAGAGTGTTTGATGTAACAATATATTCACCATTAAAAAAAAAATTTACATGAGACGCCTACCAATTGGCAAAAAATGGAGAGCTATTTGACTAAAGTTGAAGAGGAGAAACAAATGAGATTAAATTGATTTAGAGGCAAACATATGGGACAAGATAAACATTTCTTTCTAATTTATTTGAAAAATATATCTATATCAAATGAATAAAAGAGCTGCCTTAATTTAAATAAAATCAAGGGCCTAGAGATAATTAGGGAAGAATTGATTTATCAGATATCCCTTTTTCCGTTAGATTCAATGGGCAGATTACTTTGGGCCTAATAGCCAAATATGAGTTCATGCCTTTGCTGGACAACAGCCCAATACTTTGGGCTCACATGTATGGATTTTTTATTCATTTTGTCACATCATATTTACTTTTTATTTGTATATAGAATATTTTTTTCTCGTTTGTTAGGCTAATAATGGCACGACAAGAAGTGATTGGGTCGACGGTCAGCCAGATCGACTGACAACGAATCCTTGATAATAAACAGGCCCAATAAAATCAACATGATTAAAGGCCCTATTAAGTATTTAATTAATGAATCTCTAACATGTTTAATTAATTGGAAAATTTACATAGGCACCCCTGACTATAACCCTAATTACAGGACCTTATACTCTTTTGTTTTAAATATTACAAAGACACCCCCTTGACTTAACGGCCGTTAGTCAAACTTAACAGAAACTGTAAAATTTCCGAAATGCCCTTAATTATATTCAATATTTACACATTAAAAAAAAAAAAAACTCTACCCTCCACCCACTCATCCACCCTCCCGCTTCCCTTTTCCCGTCTACCTGTCGGCGTCGTCTTCGCAGCCAGACTCGTCTCCTATGCCAGCGTCGTCTCCCTTGCCAGCTTCGTCTCCCTTGTCGGCGTCTCTTCACTCCCAAAATCAAATTTCACCCAAAACTTTACTAGAACCTTAATCCCACACCATAATCCTTAATCTCAAATTCAGTCCATGAAATTCGTGCGAAATATGCAAGATTTATCATGCTTGAGTGAATGTTACAATCTTTTGGAATTAAATGAGTGAAAGTTTCAAGCTTTTGGAGATTTGTTGTGGGCGGCGAGTTGGAAGGGAAGACGACAGGGTGGGTCGGGAGTGGGGTGGGTGGATGGGGTGGGTATTGGGTTATTAATTTAAAAAAAATTCTAAAATTAGTTTATAAAAATATTTTATTTATGTTAAAAAAAATTTATTAAATTTTAAATTGATTTGTTTTGTTTTTGTAAGAAAATTTATGCTATTGAAAATTTATTTATCGAATTGTGTTATTGTAATAAATTTATTAAATTTTAAATTGGATTGTTTTATTTTTGTAATTGTAAGAAAATATATGTTATTAAAACCACAGATTAAAATTTTGTTTTGAATGTATATTTTGGTCAGCTCAATATATGATTTTTTTTCTATAAATTTCCGGAAATATTTCGAAAAAACTACAAAAATCAAGCAATGAAAATCATGGATTAAAGTTCAAGGCAAATATAGATTTTCGAAATATATTTTATTTTCATTTTGATTGATTCAAAAACAGAAAAAAGTAGGAATTTTTTATCCATGATTAAGACATTATTTATTGTATTGTGTTATTATAAATAAATTTATTAAATTTTAAATTGGTTTATTACTTTATTAACCAATTGTATTATTTTAAATAAATTTATTAAATTTAAATTGGTTTGTTTTAATTAAAACTTTATTAAACTTTAAAATTAAAACAAACCAATTTAAGATTTAATAAATTATTCAAAATTTAAACAAACCAATTTAATTAAAACAAAAATTATTCAACCTCATTGTGAATTCCTACAAGAAGAGGATTCCTCGTGATAAGAAATTTGTCTGGATACTTTATTTATATGTCAACATAACATTTTTCATAGGACTAGTGTACTTGGTCCAGAAATGCAGCAGCTCACTTGCTCACTCCTTCACCTGATTCTTGGTGTACTATTGCCACATTTATCTCTAATTTTACGCAATACAAATACAAGTCTATCATTTTCATTGACTTAAAAATGACTAATATCTTTGGGTATGATTTGATCGTCATTTAATAGAAATTTAACTAGAGCTTTCTAATTGAACCAGAGCTTTCTACAAAACCTTTTAATCAACCTATAGCAGAATCAATGTGCATATCTTCAGATTGAAATATTATGCTAACACAAATAATAGAAACCAATATTTCAAACCTAATATTCATGCTAAGTAAAAGTTCAAAATTCTCAATCTCATAAGTGGCCAAGCATCTAATTTCACTCTTTGTTTTAGGATCTTCACTACTTTCTGCCAATTCAAGTTGTCTAAAATGTTCTGACTCTTGAGTTCCGAGATAAAGATGATGAATTTTTAGTTGACTAATAAAAAATTATGTTATTGTTGTAATCAGGAGCGGATCAAAAAATTTTATGTTGGGAGTGGGGAGGGGCCTAAAGGTAATACAAAAAATAAATTCAACCAAATTACCATTTAGTTTGACGAGATGAAATATAAAGTGATACAAAAACGAGGAGGTAAAGTTTGACAAAAATAACCACACAAGTTACTTTAATAACAATTTGCCACGACAATTTTTTATTTTTTGAAATTGGTCCATGATAACATTATTTGAAATACCATTAAATATGTCTTTTTATATAAAGACAATTAGACTATCGTATAGCCCTTGATCATCCATTCGATTACGGAGTTGATTGTTCACTGTCTTCATAGCCAAAAAACACTCTCTACTGACGCATTTGCAATAGGTAAAATAAGCGTCAATGTCACACTTTGTACACCAACAAGAAAGCAACATGCCTTTTAGTCGTAATCATCTTCTTAGCAAGATCACCTATTCCTTTCATATAAGGAATTTGAATTTTATATTCTGAAAACGAACATAACTTCCTCAAACAAATGTTTTCATCCATGATCTCTTGTCTCTTGAAATCGATCCTTGAATAATTTGACTAATCTCATAGCATTCATTTTGCCTTTTCTTTGCAAAGCTTGAGAAAGGTCATTGGTAATGCCTAATATCAACGTAATCAAATGTAGACTGAAGATAAAGGAAAATAATTGAAATATTAATAATAGATTGCTTGTTTCTCCATTTTTATCGGTGGACTCCTCAACTATGAAACCGAGAACATCAATTACGAAAGAGAAAATGGTAATAAAACTCATTAAAGTGCCATACTGGGATCTCCAACGTGTGTCACTTGCACGAACAAGAGTTTTATCTTGGTTGAGACCTTGACCACTTTCAATTTCATTATTTCATATAGTGTCGATCACATTATCATATTGCTTGTCTATAAGAAAATCACGATGTTTAGGAGAGCCTCCAAAAACATTGACCATCATAGTTAAAGAATCAAAGAGTCCGACCACATAACGGTATTTCCTTGCTACCCTAACAAAAGCTAGTTGAAGTTGATGCACAAAGTAATGGACATAATATGCACTTCGATTTTCTCATAGAAATAATATTGTTTGGTTGGAAATCTCCCCTATGTCCTGGACGATCATAAGATATAAAGTTAATGCGCATACTTGCTAGTACGTTGGACGAACAACGTACAATGCAACTAACGGCAATTGGTTGCCTAGTAGTGCACCTATGTGAAACATAACTAAAAAGATTTAAGGTGATCATGTCTTATCCTACTACGAACTACTTATTCATTGGAATAAAATAAAAGGGATGCAAGTCACCATAAGCTATGATTAACCAAGATGAGTGCAAATTTCACGTTGTGGAGCTTTGTAAGCAAGCCATTGATGGCATGTATGCTGGAATGACTCATAGAGAGTGCGTGTTGAGTTGGAGATTGTCCGTTTTCATGTTGACATGCGGCCTTTATTTATAGACTTTTAGGGAGCGGAGTTGTCTTCCATCAATAACTTTCGAATCTTAGTTTCAAATCGGTGTTAGGCTCAGTTGTAACTCCCCTCTCTTTGCTTGCATATAAGAGATCTGGTAAGTCCATCCACATGGTCTTATCTCTTCTGCTATTCTTCATGATATTTATCATCGGACAGACTTTCTGCCAAGTCCTCGATAGTTGTGTTCCCATAAACGCATTTGGAATTATGTTGATAGTCTGGGCCTAAAACCTTATATGTACCGATGATGATGGTAGCACTGATAGGTGATGTATTCCATCAAAGGGCAATTTGAGAATTATTAATTTATGGTATAAATAAAGACCTTCAATCCATTAAATTCACCTTGCATGTTCCTTGCCACTTCGTAACCTTGCCTACATAATCAATCAATAATCAATCCACTTGTAGCGAATAAATCATCAATGTATTCTTTGAAAGAAAGAGTCGTAGTACTCTTGACATGTTTGATGCCTATAACATGTTCCATCACATATCCTCGTGAATCCATATAACTCAAACAACTGACATTTGCTCCTTATAAGATATATCACGAGATTCATCGACAAGAAGAGCAAATAACCAATTCCCAAGCTCTCTAATAATAGCATTGATAGTTTCAATTGAGAAAACATTGAGTCATATATGAATTGTTGAAGCAGCCAACTTAATATTTTCTGGGACTTTCTGTAGCAATCTCATTTTGTTCCAAAAGCTCAATGAAGTTATCCGGGTTGCCTGAAGTTTTCGATTCATCATGTCTATGAAATGCAAGTACTTATTTCAGAAAAATCTGGATGCAGTTGATTGATGCAATCAATCGAATTTGATAGGCATTGCTATTTTCATTGGCCTTCCAAGTAACATAGGTTCAACTTGTTTTTGATCCAACAATGCTCGACATATTCCATGCCTGATTATGAAAACTATTAGAATTTTTTCCCACATGATGTGTCAACTTTTCCTTCTTGTTCCAATTTGAAAACCGTTCGGTAATAAAAGCATCAACACATCCTTGGTGTCTAATATCGGTCTTAAAGAAATAACAACAAAGATTAAAATAGTTCATCTTTGTTTTCACTATACTCTAACTAATTCGCATCTCCATTAAACCAGGAAGGAGAAAATCTTTTAAGTTGACCTCCCATAAACATTTGACAAAACTCAAGATTGCATGGTTGACATGGACCTTTGAGCAAGTATTCTCCACGAACTCTCTCAAATGTTAGCATGATAAGACAAAGTCGATAATAGAACATCCCATACATACACACTCCTGAAAAACAAACCATTTCAAATTCCTCAAATGAATGCCTTATAGGACACGTGTAATACTCTAATTATATCTAAGGTTTTTGTACAAAGTAGGTGTTGCTCATATACTATCTCACCTATTAAAGCACGTTTACAGCTCTCATTCATGTACAAACAAATTAATTTCTCAAAATTTGTCCTCTGCAATGTTTACTACCAGTGAAAATAATTTCTCTCATTTATCTCTTGCATATACTCACCGCATTTTTCTATCAAGCTTAAAAAGAGCTTTTCTTCTCAATGTTTTCTGCCAATAAAAACAATTTCTCAAATTTCTCTCTTGCATATACTCGCCACATCTTTCTATCAAGCTTCAAGAGAACTCTTCTTCTCAATGTTTACTGCTAGTAAAAAAAAATTCTCAAATTTCTATGCTTGCACATACTCGCCGCATATTTCTATCAAGCTTCAGAGGAACTCTTCTTTTCAGCTAACTCAACTTCCCCCATTCCAACTTTTATTCTGATTTCATGGGTAATCGAATTTTTTTCAAGATTGCATGGTTTGCTAAATCAAATAAGGAAACACTAAATCTCAGATAAGGTCTGTCATGTAACATTATTTTCCATATTTGGATGCAATCTTATGGCATCTATCAACACATCATTCCAGAAAAAAATTCGATTAGCCACGAAATCAGAAGAAAAGTTGGAATGGGGGAATTTTTTAAGATTGCATGTTTTGCTAAATCAAATAAGGAAACACTAAATCTCATATAAGGATTGCCATGTACCATAACATTTTTTCCATATCTTGATGCAATCTTATGGCACCTTTCAACACAGCATCTCGGAAAAAAAATTCGATTAGCCATGAAATCAGAAGAAAAGTTGGAATGGGGGAAGTTGAGTTAGCTGAGAGGAAGAGTTCTTCTGATGCTTCATAGGAAGATGCGACGAGTATGTGCAAGAGAGAAATTTGAGAAATTGTTTGTACTAGCAGTAAAAATTGAGAAGAAGAGTTCTTTTGAAGCTTGATATTACGATGTGGCGAGTATATACAAGTGAGAAATTTGAGAAATTATTTTTACTAGCAGAAAACATTGAGAAGAAAAGCTCTTTTTAAGCTTGATAGAAAGATGGGGTGAGTATATGCAAGAGAGAAATGTGAGAAATTATTTTCACTGGTAGTAAACATTGCGGAGGACAAATTTGAGAAATTAATTTGTTTGTACATGAGTGAGAGCTGTAAATGTGCTTTAATAGGTGAGATAGGATAGGAGCAATCACCTACTTTGTACAAAAACCCCATATATAATGAGAGTATTACACGTGTCCTATAAGGCATTCATTTTGGGAATTTGATATGGTTTGTTTTTCATGTGTGTGTGTGTGTGAGATTATTCCATTATGTGTGTGCTGAGTGTATTCTCAAGATTGCATGGTTGTAGACCAGGATCACTCTGAAACTTAGGAAAGTTCGTTTCAATATGAAAATATGAAATTTTGGAAGCTAATGGAGTCACTTTGAATATGAACTTTACTCAAGGCTCCTCATGAGATTTAGCCTTAGTATCTCTCCATATCTATAAATTGAACAAACCATAAATATCTCTATCAAGCAGATGATATTCATATTGTATTGCCTGCATAAAGTTATTTATCTCCATATATGATATAACCCACTAATTTCCAAAGTTATCAAACTTAAATCCAAAAATTATAAACTCTCATGATTCTCAAAGGCTCGATCATGAAAGCAAATTTATTACACGAAATATGTCTAGAAGAAGATCAAATAAACAAACCCATTTTAAAACAAAACACCTTTTTCAATTCAGTTTTTAAGGTTGAATCAAGCTAATTGCACCAAGATATTGAAGATTATGGATCTTGATGGAGCTTAAGAGTTATGAAAACAAAAGGAAATGATGTTGTCTTAATCTCTTTCGATTTATTTAAATAGTTGAATCATATATATTTTTTTCCTTTTTTTTTAAACGTTTTTATTAATATATATGTTCTGTAATAACAATTGAGCAAGTAGAACCTATATGATCACATACTATATTTTTATATCATTTTCATTGTTCCGTTTTCATTTTTGGATTGATATCATTTTTTTTCTAAGAATACTATAGTACAAAAAATTGAGGGGTTTATAGTCCCCCTTAGTAACAGGGTCGATCCACCCCTGGCTGTAATGATTTACTGAACATTTATTGCGTCTATACTTATATGATTTTTTATGTTTTACACTTTTCGTTAGTTTTTCTTTTATGCCGAGATTAGAAAAAATGGTCGTGCCCTGGAGTATTGGTATTTTCTATGTTTTTCAATGAATAATCAATTAACAAACCAAGGATCATACGATTATTGACTGATTAAAATATAAAGTCTTAAAGAAAAAAACATATATATTTATCTAAATCTAAAATTTCATTTTAACCATGAAGTATTCAGAAACTTTTTTGCATTGTAGAAGAAAATTGAGGAAAAAGAAAGTTGGGTGTAGATTTGAATGCATATTCAAGTGCATTATATTCTAAGGCTGCGTTCACTTGGCCTCACAAGTAATGGCCCATATTTTGAGAATGGCCCAATTATTAATTCGTCCAAGTGTTTAATTGGGCGTTGGGCAGATTATATTAGCCTAAGTAATAATCATGACGGCCCGTTTGTCCATCTGTTCACTTGGCCCAATTAATTAATAATAGTGGACCATTTTACCCCTGGGCCGATTTAGTAATCTAGCCGTTCATCTCGAACTAATCTGAGCCGTTGATTTGGAGGTATAACTACTCTAGGGTTCCACAATTTTAATCGTCATTTCTTCTCTACCCCTCTCTCTCTTTTGCGACGGCGACTACGAACTAGGGTTTGGTACTTGTTGTCTTCTCCATCAATTCCGACGGATCTACCATATTTTCTGCTTGATTTGTTGGTCCTGTTGCCTCCTCATAACACACCTTCACTTCAAAATTCCATTCTCGACCTATTATACTAGGGTTTCACATGAACACCGTCCGCCCCTCAATTCCGACGGCTTTCAACAATTTATCTTCTGATTTCTTGATGTTGTTGCCTCCCCATAACAAATCTCCACGTATATCTAATTATCGATGGTAAAAAATATAGTTTACACGTTGACCGTCCGTTCTTATTTACCTGCGTAAGGGGGTTTCAATCTGGGAATTGATTCGAAGCATTCACAACATAGAAGGTATGCTTTTTTTAATTTATTGCTTCGATTAGGTTAGGGTTTCGAAATGTTAGTGTTTTAAAATTAGGGCTTTTCTTATAATTGGGGTTTTTACTATATTTAGGGGGTTTCTTATAATTTTCTCAAAATACATATTGTATATTGCATTAATTTTGAATTTATTGTTTCGATTGGGTTAGGGTTTCGAAAAATTATGTTTGGTTTAGGGTTTTTGTTATAATTGGAACCCAAATATAATTAGGGCTGTAATAAGGGTTTAAATTAATTTCAATTGTTGTTAGAACATATTATTCTAATTGTAACCTATTTTATTTCAATTTGTGGCAGCAATGGAGTCATTATCTAACTCCACTGTTCGGTTAGGGACTGCACACTGTTTGTGCGGTCTTCACGTTAGAATATATACTTCCTGGACGAGAGTGAACCCTGGCCGGCGATTTTTGCGCTGCCAGCGTTTGACGGTATGAGGCTTGGTTTATATGACTTTAATTTATTTTCACTTTGTTGATTTTCTAATGAATACATTCTTGTTTCCTTGTTAGGATGAACGCCGTGATTACTTCGAATGGATTGATCCTGTAATGTGTGATAGGTCCAGTGTAATTATCCCTGACTTGCTAGGGCGGGTAAACCTTGCCGAGTCCGAAAATACCCATATTCTACGTCGCATTGATGAATTGTCTACACATACAAATTGTTGTTAATTCTTTGCATGATCTTGAGGCACAAAACATGGCATTGCGTCGCAAGCAAAAGCTTGTGATGATCTGTGATGTGCTTGTGTTCTTGTTTTATATATATGCATGATAATTATTGTTCCATCTGCTTTTTACTTGCTTCTTTTGCAATGTATATATATGCATGATGTATTTGTGTTCTTGTTGGATGTATGTGAATGATCTGTGATCTGTGCTGTGTTTGTTGTGTTTGAGGGTTCCAGATTATCATGGTACTTCTTTGGGTTTTGGTGCACTGTTGGGTGTGCAGCACATCTGAATTGCATTTGTTGTTTGTGTAATCTATCATTAAAGTACCCCCAAATGAGGGACTTTGGCCAAATGATGCTTGCCTTTTTTACTTATGATGGTCTTGTATTTGTTCAGGTAATGTATTTCAGGGTTTGTAAGAGTAGTTTATGGTGGCTGTTTGGGGAATTGATTATGATGTTATATCCTTGGGTTTGGTGCAATGTTGGACTTTGCAACACATGTAGTATACATGTTAAATATATTTTTTGACCATATGATGTTTACATTTTTTGTCTGATGGTCTTGTATGTTGAGGTAGGTGGAAGTGATAATTCTGAAAACTTGAATGGTATTGTCTGTTTGGGGAATTGATTCTCATGTTTACTCCTTGGGTTTGGTGCACTGTTGGGTATGCAACACATGTAATATACAACTTATATATGTGTGCTCTGTCATGTAAGTACCCCCAAAGGGTTCCTTTTTGGCCAAATGATGTTTACTTGGTTTAAATATGATGGTCTTCTATGTTGAGAGTTATGAATTGAAAAATCTGATGGCCTTGATTTGTACCGTCTGTTTGGATACATGATTTTTTTAAACCAACCATTTGATGCCCTATTAAGTATTCTGGGACCATTTTTCTTTTGGTTAAGTAGACTGAACGCAGCCTTAATAATGAATGTTGCCAAATGATGATTAAAATACTTTGATATCTGATGGTCTTGTATGTTTAAGACCTTGGTAAGTAATACCCATTTTAATTTAGGAATTAGTTTCATATGTCCTCTAGTTTATATGATTTGATGATTTTGAAACTGTTGTTGAATTTTCTTGAATAATGTGGTCTACATTTTGCCTCATTTGTGAAAAAATTCATTCTGCCCAGATTTTTTGGTTTCTACCCCAACTCCCAATGTTCTGAATTTTGACTACTATTATATATTGGAGGATTATAAAATTAATTGGTGTACTGTTTGTTCTCCAGAACTTGATTGTTCCCATTTTTTTGGCCAATGTTTGAGTGCATTTGTTGTTATTTGGACAAAACTATTTTTGTCATTTGTACACAAGTAATAAATTTTGGATAGAGTGTCTCAGAATATAAACAATTTTTTTTCCTATGTGCATTTAATGCATTACTTGACTGGTTGCATAGTTCATTTAACATTGGAGGTGACCTTTTGTGTACACCATGGATTAAATGCATTTACTTGCCCCCATTCATATTCAACTCTGAATAACACATTCCAATGTATACATTTATGGAGGTGGTTGGACCCAACCCTCTTTATATATTTCTATCAAATGTCTTTGTCTCCATATTTTCTTCTTTCAAAGAGGTAAGTTTATATTCTCCTTCATTCTTAAAACAATTTCAGTTTACTATTTATAGTTTAATTTAATTAATTCAACTAATACACTCCTTCTATTTCAGCTTGCTAAACTATCCATTATGCCGAGGACACGCAGGATGAGGGCTGCCGAAGGAATAATCACTGATGGATGGACTGAAACTGAGACTGAAAAGCTTGTGGACTTGCTGTACCATGAGAGCAAGTTAGGTGATCTTACCAACTTGGACCACTTAACTGGGGTATGTCAACGCATCTCTCAGGAGATGACTTCAATCTTTAATAGGAGGATTAGTTTGACTGGAATAAAAAATAAGATAGAATATTTAAGGATGAGGAATGAAACATTTACCAATTTGTGCGACACCCCTGGAGTTTACTATGATCCCTTTCATTGCGTGAGTCGGGTCAATCAACACTACTGGAACTATGTACCTGCTTCTGTAAGTTTTTAAGCAATCTGTTTTTTTTTCCAATATTACACATGATATTTTTATTTAATCATGTTTTCAATTTTGAATTTGTAGGAGGAGACTGAATGGTTCAGGCATTTCCGCCTGAACGGTGAGCCACATCACCTCAAGTTAGTCTTTATCTTCGATACAAAGGGTGTTGCGGCTTTTCCCAGAGACTTAACTGGCTCCCCTGGCTGGCCCATTTATGTATGAGACTCTGATGACGATGAGCTTGCCATCGTCCCTGTCCGTCCTACTGCAGTGCCTTTTGATTTGGGGAAGGAGGTTGTTCTGGCTTTGCCTGGTAGAGATGGAGCTGGACCGTCTGCTGGTGGTGTTGCTGGTTCAAGTGGTGGAGGCTGTCTATTCGGGGAAAATGCCTGGGATGATGTGGATTAGTTAATGTTATGTTTGTTTGTTTGTTATGTTGTGTTATGTTTGTGTTTAGGTTACCAAGGCCATTTTATATATATGTTGATCATGCTACTTTATTGGACAAGTGTTAACTTGTTCAACGGACTGTTTTTTTTTTCCATTTCAGTTTTATTTATTTGTTGTGACATTGCACAATTTCATGTGCAGTGCATGTAATGACAAATAAATCGATTATTATGTAATGTCTTTTAACTAAGTTGCAATATATAGTTATTTGAATTACTTGTGATCAGTACTATTATTTGTGTTGATGGTTAGTTTTTTACAATAATGTGTTTGATAAAAACTGTTAGGTCAGTCAAAAAATCATCAATCACAAAAAGACCCAAAAAAATATGAAGTTACATATCTGGAAAATAAACTTGTACGCAACAGTCAAGAAAGCCATGTGATTACTGCCAAAATCTAGCAAAGAAGACCAAAATCTAGCAAAGAAGAATCATATCTCCTGCAAAGTAACCTTTATGTCAATCCATATGAAAACACATAGGGTCTAGTTTGAATAAATTGTACATAGGTCCCCTTAACAATATTAAATAATCAAATACACCCCCATATTACTAGTATAAATTCACACATTTTGGCTAAGGAATTTGTCCATCAATATTGCATAAGAAAAATTCATCATATTGTCTTCAAATTTAACTATTGAAAAAATATGTCCATTATTTTTCCTCGGCCTCAATCTCATTTTTTCTACTCGTAAAAATGGACAAAAGAAATTGATGAGTTTTTAATCGAGTTTTTAGCCACTGAATCTTATTACGCAAATGGAATTATTAATTATGGTGTCGGTCACATGATGAAGAGAGCTCGCGATGAGATTAACGTGTTCTTTCGTCGTTCTTTCACTACAAATGACATTTATACTAAAGTCGAGCGCCTCAAACGTCGACATGCCCTATTTTCACACTTACAGACAATATCTGGATATTACTTCAATCCTGGTACAAACACTGTCGGTAACGATGGACATGAAATCATTAAAAATTTGTGCATGGTAACCCATAATACTTGTTCTGGTTTTGTTTATAGTTATTTGGAAATTTGTCCAAACTTTGGATTTTGCTTTGTGTGCAGGAGACTCCGTTTTATGAAGCATATGCAATCAATGGAGAACCAAAATGGAATGACTTGTGCGAAATTTTTGGATACTCGTTCGACTTCCCCGTAGAGCCACCACCCGCGTCCCCAATTAATCTCCAATGGTTCGAGTTAAACGATGCACCAATTGTCGGACAAGATACCTCAACACCTGATCCCAGCAATCTTGAACTATTACAGTTCTCCCCATTCGAAAATGATGATTTTTGGAAAGATTTGTCAAACTACAATGGAACTGATCCCGAGAATGACGATGTATCGAAGCCTAAAAAAACCGTGTCTAAGTGTATGTGGCCGGATGTGGGGACGTCGGGTGGATTCAGTGACGAAAAATAATAATGAGACGTGTTTATGTAATGTGTTTTTCATTCGAGTTTGGCATCTAGGTTGAGTTAATTATGTACTTTGTTCGAATGTTATTATGTGTTTGAGAATGTTGTTATGTTATTAGAAACTTATAAAAGTTGTGTTTTATGGTGTAAAAATTGTGTACCCCCTCAAAATGTGTTTGATAATGTTTTATGTTATTACACCCTAAAGTGCAATTAATCCACAATATGACAAATAGCAAAAATGGCCGAAAATTGTTTTTTTTTCTAAATAATGTCAAATTTTTTTGATCCCCCTAAAATTTAGTTTATTATCGTGTACCCCCTAAAAATTTTTTATATGCCAATTTAGTCCATGTACACTAGGTAACTAGTTCGCAGAGCGGGTGCGGGTGCGGGAGCGAGAGCGTCGAATATTGAAAAATCAAATCATGAGAGCGCCTATAATTCGTCTCTTAAAATAATATCATATGAATTATATAATACAACCCATAGAATATATATATATATATATATATATATATATATATATATATATATATATATATTAAAACAATGATATATTTTTCAACTAAGTATAAGATTTTCACTTAAGAAAAACTAAATATAAAGATTTAAAGCAACTTTATTGATGGGTAAATAGGTTAACTTGGTTGTGTTAATAAAAAAACACTCCTATAATAGTATATCTTGTAATATTGTTTATGAATGTAAAAACTACATGTAACTTTTTATTTATTACATAGTTAGAATTGGTTACAACAATAGATGTACTTTAATTAATATATTCATGATATTTTACTTGTTTATGCCCAAAAAAATTAGTTAATATATGCTTTTTTCAATGTAAAAAATAAGAATTTATTTCTTCAAATATACTTATATATTCATCCCAAGTCTATCCTCTTACATAAATAACGATCTAAAATCAATAATTCTCAATTTTTTTCTAAATAATGTCAAATTTTTTTGATCCCCCTAAAATTTAGTTTATTATCGTGTACCCCCTAAAAATTTTTTATATGCCAATTTAGTCCATGTACACTAGGAAACTAGTTCGCAGAGCGGGTGCGGGTGCGGGAGCGAGAGCGTCGAATATTGAAAAATCAAATCATGAGAGCGCCTATAATTCGTCTCTTAAAATAATATCATATGAATTATATAATACAACCCATAGAATATATATATATATATATATATATATATATATATATATATATATATATATATATATATATATATATATATATATATTAAAACAATGATATATTTTTCAACTAAGTATAAGATTTTCACTTAAGAAAAACTAAATATAAAGATTTAAAGCAACTTTATTGATGGGTAAATAGGTTAACTTGGTTGTGTTAATAAAAAAACACTCCTATAATAGTATATCTTGTAATATTGTTTATGAATGTAAAAACTACATGTAACTTTTTATTTATTACATAGTTAGAATTGGTTACAACAATAGATGTACTTTAATTAATATATTCATGATATTTTACTTGTTTATGCCCAAAAAATTTAGTTAATATATGCTTTTTTCAATGTAAAAAATAAGAATTTATTTCTTCAAATATACTTATATATTCATCCCAAGTCTATCCTCTTACATAAATAACGATCTAAAATCAATAATTCTCAATTACCATTCTTAAAAGTATACATGTAAAGAAATTTGAAACCTTATTTTTTAAATCTGACTTGAAACTTCTGTTAAATTTAAAGAAAATAAATATTAAGAAACAAAAGGAGTAATTTATACAAACAAAATTATTTTCTTAATTGTTTTTACTTCATACATTTCATATGATAATATTAAATAAAAAGAAGTTTATTTTTTTTTGTTTAAATATAAAAACTCAAAACAATTTAATAAAAATAACACTTAATTCCTCTTACTACATGGATAATTTGTAAGATTATTATTTAAAGATAGATAAAGGCCCATCAATTCCCTCTGCTGACATCTTGATGACACCCAGTCATCATAACCCATCAATTCCTACGGCCTATGTCCCACGCGGCTTCACATAGAGAAATGACAGTTCAAACATCTTTTCAACAAGTCTGACTAATTAATTGGTATATTGTGAGAAGGACGAACTTTTATTTGAAGAACGCGAATTATAAAAAGACAGAGCGCGAATTATAGCCGGACAGAGCGCGCATTTAGCAGAGAATTTGCATTTTGCGCTCGGAGCGCGAATTGGGAGCGCGCGTGAACCTCCTGTGCGCAAATTAAGTTACCTAGCATGTACATACTAATACCCATAAAAAATTTAAATATTCGACGTAGCATATAACAACATAGGTACATTTCCATAATCTACCAAGATATAAAATATTAAAATATTCGACGTAACTTATAACAACATAGGTACATTTCCATAATCTACCAAAATATAGAAACCCGAAATACTTCAAAGTGCAATTAATCCATAATATTCGAAATATCAACAATGACCCAAAAATTAAATGTGCCAATAGTTTCACACCGCATAAATATTCGTGTGCATGCCGCAATTAGACGTTAGTTCATAAAAAAAGCATTAGACAACCATGTCAAAAAAGCACAAAATCAACCATCTCACAAACTACACCAATTACCTTATGTGAGAACATCAATACCGATCAAGATTCAAGGCATCTTGTTGTTTAGCATCACGTGGGCAATGTGCTCTCTGTAGTTTTCGTTCGATTTCAAAAATAAACTCACGTGATTAGGATTATCCATAATCTTGAACGAGAGGAAAATCCGGTTCTCAACGGTGAGAGTGTCAATGCTCTCGAGTGCATTTATAATCTTTTGGGCTTTTTCATCGGGAGTGTCCTTTTTCGCAAAGCTATGACTAAGATTGCCCCATGCGCATTTTGCAGCAACTATGAACTTGTCCATGTCTATCGGGGTGGATTCCGGCGTAGGCGTCTTTCGTTTCTTTTTTTTTTTTTCAATTTTCTCCTTGTTTATCTTCTTTGGCAACTTCTTTGCATACGGACGCATATTTTCAAACCCCAAGTTATATGGTGGAATTTCGGAGAAGTTCTCCCCTCCGTCGGAAGCATCCGTCGTCAAATCGACGCACGGTCTACTATACGCACCATCATTGTTGCTTGAATCCATAATAGGTTCCTTTCCATTCTTGCTTGAAGGGTTAACCGGGTTGCTCCTTATCAAGTCCTCCACCATATCGACAACGTCCTCCGTGCACTCCCCGGTGGCCCTATCCTTTCTAAATATCTTGACCCAATCCTCGTAATAGGGATACGTCTTAAAACGCATATTGGCAACGTCTGGATGTGCCTACAAACGACAATGCATAAGTCTTCTTTGAATAAGAATAATCGGGGAAAAAAGTAATATTTCGATTGGGGGGGAGTTGTTATTTGAAAAAAATGTCAATTAAAGTTACCTTAACATAGAGTGCCCACACATCATCATCAACGGTGATTGTTTTACCTGAATCGTTCCATCCGAAACTGCTCATCCCTAGCATACCCAAGAGTTGGTAATAAGTTTTCTTCCACATCGTAAGTTTGGAGTTAATATGAACTACGGTTATTTTCGACGTCGGTAGCCTTGCATTAACCGCATTTTGAAGATGTGTCAAGTAGCCCGGGTGAAAACCATTATCCGACTTCCACCCGTTTGTTATCAATTCCTTCAAACTTTGTAGCAACACGACTTCTTCGGCATTGTTCAACGATCGCCTGAGTCCCTTGGTCTTCTTTTGAGATGTAGCCGCGTCACCGAAGCGGGGAATGGACGACATACCTATTGAATTATACCTTCATAGTTAACAATTCAAACATAATATGCGGTGGACAAGAAGATATACAATGACAATCAAAAGATATCAAATGACTATTGTACATAGGGTCAATTAAAACAACAACAATTCAAACAATATACATCCAATTCAAACATACAATCTCATGAATTATTCTTCCGAATGATAGAAAAATAAATAATCCAAACAATACGATACAAGTAAATTGCATTCTCAATTTTTAGTGATACTCACAACATTGTCCCATTGATTAAAGTACTTTTACAAATTCACTTGCGATCCGAAGTCCATTTCAAATACATTTCATGAGCTAAGTTGTCCCGAAAATTGTTCCATGCATGTGAGGTCTCAACAAGTTCGATGTAGTCATCTCCGTTCATGTTAGTATCATTCTCCATATTCTCAATTGAATCAAATAATGGATCATATCCAATAACATCATCGGATGACGTTTTCCGTAAGTTGTGAATCAATATTAATGCCATTATCATCTTGGTTTGCGTTTTCAATGGATAGAAAGCAGGACTCCTCAATATTGCCCAACGCTTCTTTACTTGGCCAAAAGTTCGCTCAATGACATTCCTAGCTTGACTATGTTTCATGTTAAAATATTTTTTGTAATTTTGAGGGGCCTCCATACCAACACCCCACTCTTTCAAATGATACCGCACTCCCCTATACGGCGTAAGAAAACCTTCACCATTCGTATATCCATTGTCACACAAGTAGTACGTGCCTACAAATAATTTTTATGAATGAGTTGCTATGACATAACCCTTGCAATTAAATTAACAAACTAAAAACTAAGTTTTACCCGTAGGCACTTTCAATCCATTTTGCCGAGTAATTGCGTCCCTTAACACGCGTCCATCCGCAGCTGACCCCTCCCAACCAACAAGTGCATAGGTGAACAATCCGTTAATATCACAAGCCGCAAGTACATTAGTAGTTAAGTCACATTTTCGGTGCCTATAACATGGTCTATCAACCGATGGAACATGAACATTAACATAGGTTCCGTCTAGTGCCCCAATGCAACCCTATGCGCACACAAAGTGTCTATTGTAATGAACAAGTTGAAGAAAATGCCCTATGCAAGTAGGAAAATTAAAGTTTCGCAGCCTTACCGGAAAACAACTCCACATATCATCTTCACAATCATTTGGTATTGGATCGGTTGAGAAAATAATATTGGATGGAGTTTCATCAAGCATGTCAACACACGGTAAAAACACTTGCTAACAGTGGCGCCGGATCGACGGTAATCGGATCTCACAATACGATTCTTTTTGTGATGGCAAAAACACTCAAAAACATGACAACTTATTCGTGCACGCTCACATACTTCGTATCATTCAAACCCCCCACGTTATGTAGGAAACAAACCAACTTATCAAATGAAGTAATATTAAGACATATATTATCCTTACACCTTACTTGATCTTTTTGAGTAATTCTACGTAAGTTTTTAGCCCACTTACGTCTCCTACGGATTAGGCTATACCGTACGGGTCTCCGACGATTTCGGAGTTGTTTATGACGAAACCATAAAAAAAACACGCCAATCTAAAAAATCCGATGAAACATTAACATAATCAATTGTTTCTTCCGTTCATCCATTTGTATATCCTAAAACAAGTTCGAAACCCGTATATTAAAATCAACCAAATAAATATATGATATGTCCACACTAAACTTAAATTTGGCATAACTTACTAAAAAACACAAAGGAATAGCTTGTACACAAAGCAATAACTTAAAATTCAAATATACCATATGTCCACGCTAAACTAAAATTAAAGTGATAACTTTAACAAAAAACACAAAGTACCTCAAGTAAAAAATAAGATCAAAATACACATACTTGTACACCATACATAGCTTGTACAATTCATGTTCTCAAAATAGACATAATCACATAGGAAAGTAATACCTTTAGTTAAAATAAATATATGATATGTCTACGCTAAACTAAAATTAGGAGGATAACTTAACAAAAAACATAAAATATAACTCAAGTAAAAAATACTATCAAAATACACAAACATGCCAATTTAATACATAAATTGTACAATTCTAGGCAAAGTAGACACAATCAATTCAAAAACACCTCAAGTTAAATTAGCTATCACAATACACCAACTTGTAAAAAATACATAAAAGTTCCCCAACTCAAGGCAAAAAAGAAATAATTAATCATAAAATACCTCAAGTTAAATTAGATATCAAAATACACAAACTTGTACAAATTTCTCAAACATTCCCAAAAAAATCGACAAATTACTTAACATTCCCCCAAATTGGGCGAAATAACATAATTAATTTTAATATACCTCAAGTGAAATTAATGGTCGAATTCCTTCAAGATAGAGACTCTACACCCTCACTTTTTTAATTGCCTGTACAAGAAATAAAAAAATTGCCTTTTTAATTGCCTCACCTTCATGGCAAAATTGAAGAGGGCAAAGAATTCATAAAAAATCAACAAGAAATGCTAAAATCCAGCTGCTTGAGCCTCAAATTGCAATCTTCTTCCTGAAAAAAAGGGAAATTGTTCAAAAATCAAAAAAACCGAATTATTTCGTTCAAGCTAAATTTTATGGTAATGACTAGAAATTAATCAACATAGGAAGTATGGGGGTCATTTTAGCAATAAGGATTTAATTAATTGAAGAAACCGAGCTCTCACATGGGCTGCCTTGAATCTTCGCGCAGCTATGGAGATTTCGACAGTAGACAAGCGGGAGGGAAAATGGGAGGGATTTAATGTTTTATGTTTTATGTTTTTTTGTCTTAAGGCAATTTTGTAATTTTTGAAAAGACCCAATGGCATTTTGGACTTTTTCGAGTTGGTAAATTTGTAATTCCAGGGAAAAGGAAGGGTAAAATGGACCGAAAAAATATGAGTTGGGCCATTATTCTTCAATCGTCCGCCTGAATCCGAATTATTAATCACCCAATTAACTGGGCTGGCCCACATATTGGACCTAATTTGACGGGCAGCCCAGGATTTAATCCATCCAAGTGAACAACAGATTAGCCCCAATTAAAAAACCTTATTGGCCCAATACTTGCCCAATTGTGGGCGTATTTGGCAAAGTGAACACAGCCTAAATGATTAACAAGATATTGATGGAGATGTTGTAGCTACATTAGCAAAATTGAATGTAAAGGTTGATGCTGATTTGATGTTTTTTGTTGAATATGATGTGGATGATAAAAAAAAGATTGTGTTGATTATTATGGTATGTGTCTAAATCAAGATATGACCATACGCTTTTAGCTGGTGTTTTAGTGTTCGATTCGATTTGAAAAAGTCCTTACATGAAGAAAATTGTGGGAAAAGAAAGTTGGGTGTAGATTTGAATGCATATTTAAGTGCAATATATTCTAGATGATTCACAAGATATTGATGGATATGTTGAAGCTACATTAGCATAAATGAATATAAAGGTTGACGCTGATTTGATGTTTTTTGTTGAATATGATGTGGATGATAAAAGGAGATTGTGTTGATTATTATGGTATGTGTCTAAATCAAGATATGACCATAAGCTTTTAGCTGATGTTTTAGTGTTTCGATTTGCCAAACCAATGCTTATCATAAACTTCTGGTTGTTTTAGTAGGTGTAACCATTTTATGACAACAATTTCTGAATGTGCTTTATTGTCTGATGAATCTGTAGAAACATATGCTTGGGAGTTTAGGAAGGGTGCTGGATAACAAAAATCTCATTTCAATTATTACTGATGGTGACAAGCTTATCTGTAAAGGGTGTGATTCCAAAATGTGTCACATGTTATCTAGTTGGCACCTACAACACAATGTTGTTAAAAATGTTCATAGTGACGAAATTACTCAAACATTCCTAATTGCACCAGGAAAAAGTCTGTTGAGGATGTATTTGATGATTGTTGGAGAAATATTGTTGTAAAATTTGATGTTGAGACACTACAGAAAAACAAGAATTCCTGACGGATTTTTCCAAAAAATTGTCAGAAATTCACCATTTTTCGATGGAATATGCCATTCTTTTCAGAAGATTGACTTGGTTCATCAAATACTACATGAATGGATTCTTCTATTAGTAATGTTCTTTTGTTAAAAACTCTATAGGCTTTACTAGCAGTAGAGTATCCTACAAAACAGCTTCATCAGCCTTTTCTGCAAATGCAGTAAGGTGATTTTTACCATTATTTAAAACAAAGCATTTACAACCAAATATCTTAAAATAATGAATGTTTGGCTTCTTGTTGTTCCAAACTTCATATGGAGTCTTGTTTTGTTGTTTGTTGATCATGCATCTGTTTTGGGTAAAACATGCTGTATTTGTTGCTTCTGCCCAAAATCTTTGTGGCAGTTTAGCTTCAGCTATCATGGTTCTGACAGCTTCCTTCAGTGTTCTGTTTCTCCTTTCAGCAACACCATTCTGTTGAGGGGTTCTAGCAGCTGAATACTCATGATGTATTCATTTGATATTACAATACTCTTCAACAGTAGAGTTTGTAAACTCTGTCCCCCTATCTGATCTGATCTTTAATATCTTTATGCTTTTCTCATTCTGGATCAGTTCCATCAGATTAGTAAGATGTTCCTTGGTTTCACTTTTCTTTTTCATGAATATCACCCAAGTATATCTTGAATAGTCATCCACAACAGCTAGGCAGTATTTCTTTCCACCATTGCTTACTGGATCAATGGGTCCAAATAAGTCCATGTGTAGCAGCTCCAATATTCTTCCAGAAGATTGGTGCTTCTTGCTTTTGAATGATGACTTGATTTGTTTACCCTTTTGACAGGCGTCACAGAGCTTATCTTTGCTCATGACTGTTTTTGGAATCCCTTCTACCAGTTCATTCTTTATCAATCTGTTGATGGTCTTGAAGTTTAAATGATTCATTCTTTTGTGCCACAGCCAACTAACTTCACTTGGTGTTGATGCCACCAAACAAACGTTTGAATTCTTGTCAGCAGAATTCCAGTCGACTATGTAGATATTTCCTTGTCGTCTTCCAGATAAAATTACCTTCTTTGTACCTATCTGTTCAACATAGCACTTATCTGTTGAGAAGATAACTGAATATCCTTTGTCACAAAATTGACTTATGCTCAGCAGATTATATTTGAGGCCTTTAACATATGAGACGTCAGATATCTCTATGTTTCCCTTGATTAAGCTTCATTTTGCTACAATCTTGCCTTCTTTACTGTCTCCAAAAGTAACCTTTGGACCATCCACAGCAACAGCATCCGTCAGCTCATGTATGTTTCCACACATGTGTCTTGAACAGCCACTGTCCAAGTACCAGATTTTCTCTACTTTACTCCTACTCCTAATCCTAACCTACAAAACAAAATAAAATTGTTTTAGGTACCCTTATTGAGAGGGTCCTGAAGGATTAGTTCCACCTTTGACAACCCAAGATGATGAAGTCTTAGGCTTCTTAGGCTTCTGAGTTTCAACAGGAGTATGAACAGTTTTGCCTTTACCACGTTCATCAGATTTGTCATATTGTTGATGATCAGCATGATAAGGATAATGTTCAAATGCAGAGTAAGATGCATGATAAGGATGATATGCATGCATTGGATGAGCAGGGTATGGTGCATAGTAAGTTGGAAATTGAGGTGCATGATACATAGGATGATATGCAGCAGGTTGCACATAATAAGACTAATTTCCATACCAAGCATTTTGATTTTTCTTGATTTTATGCTTCTTTGGCTTACTACTTGCTTGCTCATTAACAGACGACTTAGTTTTATCACTAGTCCGATTAGTTTTAGCCTTGTCAGATGACTTCCTAGGACTCTTCTGTTTAGGCTTACTAGTCTGTTTTCCTACACTAGGCTCTTTGCTCTTTTTAGCCTTAGGAGTTTTCGTCTCCTTTAATACTTTCTCAGGTGAAGCAGGTCTAGTAGTTTGAACATACATGATGACCTTACTATTGTCAGCAAATATAAATTTCTCAGTATGATTCAGTTCTTGCTTATCCTGTTCTAAAGGTGTCTTCTGTTTACTAGACATATGAGTGGATGCAACATATGACTTCTCATGAGACTCAATGACTTTCTCAAGCTCAATGATTTTACCCTTATAGACTTCACATTCAGCTTTCAGAGATTCATGTTCTTGCTCAAGCTGTTTATATTCAGCTGATTCTCTTGGCCTTTCAGCTGAGAGTTTCAGTGAACTGTTTTGCTCTTTTAGTAATATCATCTCTTCCTTAAGCTTTTTATATGCTTCAGCAATAGTAGTATTGTTAAGCATCATTTGTTCAAATGAACTAAATAGTTCATTTTCAAGAGGAGTTACCTCACTATCCTCAGAGTCATCAGATTCCTTAGCCATCAGACAGAGAAGAGCAGGGCTCTCTTCATCAGAAGACTCTTCATCAGAAGTGTCTGAATCTGAATCAGATGAGTAGACGGCAGCTGGCTTTTCTGCTTCTGCTACCATCGCCTTTGCTTTCTGATGCTTTCTTTCTTTTCTGATTCTCTTTTCTTCTTCAGTATACTTCTCAGCTTTAGGATATGGGCAGTCTCTGATGAAATGACCCAGTTTCCTGCAATTATAGCACATCATTTTGGATTTGTAAGAATCCTTATCCTGAGAAGAAGAAGTAGGGTAAGAAGTAGAAGCATTGTTATATTTGTTCTTCATTTTCCGTCTGTAGAACTTTTTGAAGTTGTTCATCAGCAATGCAACGTCTCCAGCAGTGTACTCCTTTTTGTTGAGTAGTGTGGCTTCATCAGATGAGTCCACATCTTTGCTTTTGTGAGCTGGACTTCTTGGATTTTCAGCAGCAACAAGTGCAGCTGTGGGACTTGAAGTTGAGGTTTCTTCAACACCCATTCTAGGCAGTTTATACTCATACGCCTTGAGTACGGAGAACAGCTCTGTAAGAGAAATCTTCCCCAGATCTCTTGATTCTTCCATGGCTGTCACCTTCATGTTGAACTTGGGAGGCAGGGCCTTCAGAACTCTGACGGTGATCTCCTTGTCAGTGAAGGTTTTTCCCAGCTTTAGAACTTCATTGAGGGTTCTGGTGAATCTAGTGTCCATCTGATCAATAGTTTCTCCAGATTTCATTTTGAAGTTATCCAGCTTCTCCAAAGCAACACTGAGCTGATGCTCTTTGATGGCGTCGTTTCCTTCGCTCATGTCACGAACCTTATCCCACATCTCCTTTGCAGTTTTGCAATGTTTGACTTTATCAAACCGATCATTATCCAGGGCTTTGGTCATGATGAAACGGCCAACTTTATCCAGATTAAACAGCTTTATTTCTTCGGCTGTCATCTCTGTTAAATCTTTTTCCACCACTATTTCAGCTTCATCAACTATGATAGTCTTGATGAATTTGAATGGACCTTTTATGATACATGTGTACATGTTATCATTATAAGCTGCTAGGAAAATCTCCATCTTGATTTTCCAGTCTTCAAACGACATACCAGCAATGTGGGGAACATGGCTGATACAGTCCATTTTTCAAAGAGTTTTTGGTTTTTCAAAAAGATGCTCTTTTGAAAAGTTATGAAAACCTTTGAAAAACACTTGGATCAAGCTCGTTGATCAGGCAGCTGATTCAAATGAACCACCTGCTCTGATACCACTTGTTGGTCCCAAGTGATCATATGAGGTCTAGAGGGGGGGAAGTGAATAGACCTCTAAACTTTTTACAATTTTTAACTTTAAAACCTTTTTGTTAACTTAAACCGACTAAGCTGTTATCAACAATAGGTTCCTTGGCTGATCGCGAACAAATCTTTGAACAGCTTCGTAGACCGCTAAACTGATAGTCACTTAGCTGATTTTGTCAAAATCAGTTTTAATACTTAGAGTACTTGCAGCGGATTTATAAAGTGTTTTTCACAAGTAAACTTAGCAGTTTGAAAGTTTGTTCCCCAGTTTTACAAAACTTCTTTTCTTAGAAAGCTTTTCAAACAGTTAACTTAAAGTGTTTTTGTGCAACATAAAATATGCAAGTAAAAATGCAGATAAAAACACAAGTAATTTTTATAGTGGTTATATGGATGTAAATATCCTTTAATCCACTCGTCCAAGTCACAAAGAGCTTGAGTTATACTAGAAACACAAAGTAACCAGTACACTCTGCTTACGCCGAACAACAAATGAACAGGCCGTAAGTGCGCAGTAAGAAATCAGAAAGAAATCCTACTCTCTGAAGTAATATCACTCATTAAGATGGATATCTACTTCTCACAACACTCTGTTTTACAAATTCACTCAGAAGATGTATTTAGCTTTGTTCTTCAACTTCGCTTTTCGTCAACAAATGACTAAGCTGATGAGTGAGCTGTTCTTGAGACTTAAAGAGTTTTGCTTTGAAAATTCTCTCAGAAAGTGTGTTGTTTTTCTTCTCTTCGTCTCTTCCAGCTATTTGTACTTGAGGTTTGAAAAATGTCCGTTGAAGAGAGACAAGATTCAAATTCCTCGAGTACTGGTCCTTAAAATCTGCGAACGGCTCTTTTGCAGTCTGTCCGTATTGTCAACAGTACTATTCTGCAGGCAGCATTAAATGCACCCAGCTGATGCGAAGTATTTCTTCAATCATTTTTCTTTAATAACCTTGTACTTCAGCATTTATTACTCCAAGGGGCATTTATTACCGTTGGGAAGACTTTATGATCCTTTCCACTTGGCTGACGAAAGTGCAAGTCTGATGGCGAACTAGGCTGATCTCAAACTTGAACAAATCTGATTTGAGTCGGCTGATCTTCATCAATCTGATAACTTTCCTTCAGCAGATCAGAAGTCTTGGACCTTGAAATTTTGACTCTTCTGATATCTTCTTATACTTAGTCAAAATTCCTTCCAAAGGGATCATCAACTAAGTTATTCCATACTTAGCGGATTTTGAAGTTTTGGAATGCATCAAAACCTCCTTTCTATTTTTGTCTTCAGTGCCTTCATCTTCATCCTTATCCAACAATTATATAAAATCTTTAATTTTCAGCAAAATTGAAAGTTTGAAGGCAACTTTAACCAAGGACAAAACCTGGGGGCTGAATGCGCGAATATGTCATCTTCCCCAACACAACTTCTTACTCGTAGCAGTTGAAGGAATAAAATACACATATAAAACCAACTCTTAATCGTACCAAATTAACTCAAATCGTACCAAATTAAATCAACCATCAACAAATTCAAGCATATATATAAAAGAAGAAAAAAAATTCATCTTCTTCAAGTGAATGAGATTTTCACAGGTGAAGGAAGCCTTCATACTATGGAAATTTCCTGGAGAAGCTAAACAGATCGATGCATCGACATTTGACTAGTTATTGTTATCAGGGCTGATAATTAAAGTGGCATCCGAGAATGCATAAACCGATAAACGTAATTAACCAATTACCAATTATGCCTAAGACTACTTGAACGGCTAACAATTCCAGTCGGTGTTCTTGTTTTTCCGACCGGCCACTTGTGGGTTAGAGTTTTGAGGAGGAAGATGAAATGTTTCAATTTTCATTTTTAAATGTAGAAAGGTATTTCGGTATTTACACATATTAAATGGGGTTCATAAACAATTCTTTCTTGATGTCATACATGGACACATATCACCCTCTACTTGAGTGGTTAATGACTCCTGAGCGCAGGGGTGAGTCAAAATAGGAGTCCCGTTCTTTTGTAGTATAAAACAACCAAAAGGCACCACTATCAAACAAATTATTAACGCGGCAACCATAGAACAAATTCCCAATATTGTGTGATAAAAGTCTTTTCGCAGAGCTAGTACCATCAACATCACACCACCTGTAAATAAAAGTTAAAAAGAAACTTCAAGAGCAGCGGTCAAAATAGCGTTCATCCTAGCCATGTGTGGTATTAATTACTGTGAAGTGAACCACTAAATCTGCGTGAGAAAGTAAAATAAATAAATTAGTCCAAATTTAATATGAAATATCGTTGTTTTCTTAGAATATTAGCTGTAATGTTCGTGTTGTCAACTTCTAATTTAATGGATGGAATGACCAATAACATGATAACACATGTATTTTCTAGGGTTTTTTGCAAGTTAACTCCCTGTGAAATAAAATAATGAGCAATTTACCTCATTGTGATATAAAAATAGGCAATTTATCTCCGTGTGAAAAGAAATAATAAGCAATTTAACTTCCTATGATATGAATTAATGAGCAATTTAGAGGGAAACAATGTACTTCTTTTATAAAAACACAGGAAGGTATTTTGCCATTTTCCTTATCACAAGGAATTAAGTGCCTACTTAAGATATCAAAGGAAGGTATATATTTTGCCCTTTTATTTATCACAGAGAATTAAATTGCCTATTTAAGTAACACAGGGAGTTAATTTGCTATTCACTCGTATTTTCTACTAGTAAACCGTAACCTTAGGGGTTTTTTTATTTCCAAGAAAAATAATACCGATAATTTTGCGTCGATTAACAATAACACATGAGGTAATTTTTTAGCATTTTACTCTTATGCGAAAAGATATAACTAGCATAAAAGTGAATTTTATGAACTATATATATAAGTAATTAAAAAAATAAATTTATTGTTGAAAGAAACTCTAAATATTTAATCTCTATGACTCAATCTCAAATACCAGACGAGCAAATTGAATTAGAATCAAACAAAAGCTATATATAGGCTTTTCCACCAACCTCTATTGTAAGCTTATGTCTGGTACGTAGTATGTAAATGTTGTACGTGTTTCTTCTTCAAGTCGATTTATATAGTGCCCCGTATGCTAAAAAAGCATGGGCGAGAATTAAATTATGTTTTAATTATTGCAACACGACATTTAATTAATATTGTAGATTTCTAATTATGACAAAGAAAATGGAATATCAAATAACCTTTTTTATTCCCTGGTTTGATACTGTTATTGCAATTTCTCTCGCAAAATATCATTATAGCAATTATTGATACGAAAATGCAAATTTGGTACGATAGATTTTCATTGCAACTTTGGTACCAAACTCAATGTTCCCCAAAATTAATGATAATTTAACCCTTATAAAATGTATAATGTTGAATTTATTCCCTCGTGGTTTAAAAAAGAGCATTTTATCCCCCGAAATTTTGTAAAAGTTTCACATCGCCTTCCTGATATTTTTATAGGCGCCACTTTAGTCACTTTTATTATAATAATATGGCATTTTACCCCCTGTGATGATAAATGTGGCAATTTATCCCCCCTATTTGCATGCTTACTCTCAATTTCGGCACGTGAGTTACACTCTCCTGCTGAAGGGAGTTAATTGCTTCATTAAAAAAACTACAGGGGGTAAATTGTTTTTTTCAAATTATAGAGGTGTAAATTGAATATTATGTATTTTACACTCTCCTGTTGAAGGGAGTTAATTGCTTTATTAAAAAAACTACAGGGGGTAAATTGTTTTTTTCAAATTATAGAGGTGTAAATTGAATATTATGTATTTTATAGGGGGTAAATTGCTATTAACTTTGTAGAAAAATTAGGTTTGATACCAAAATTGCAATGAAAACCTATCCTATGGTACCAAATTTGTATTTTCGTATCCAATGGTACTAAAAATGCAAGTTGGCCTATCCTATGATACCAAAACAACAATTTTTCCATTTGTTAAGTCATTTGAATTAGCTAGATGGGTTAAATGTGTCGACATTTAATTTTTTATATGTTAAAATTTAATGATATATGAAAAATATTTAAACATGTAGGTAAGGTGAATAAGAATGTCAAATAAATGATATATATTTTATTAAATTTAAAAAAAAATTAAATATTGATAGAATCCAAACAGATTAAGATCAACCCGAAGCCACTTCGATATAAATGAGGTTGAATTTGGATCAAGTCTGATCCAATCCAAGTTCCACCATTTACCACCCTAGTTAAGAATATATACATGCCATGATAACAAAATACACTATTCTTTTTAATATGTTTTGGCTAATTCCATTTTGTACCCTAGAAATAGGTCAATTTAATTACTTTGCACCCACATTAATTAATTATTTCATTTTGCACTCTCAAATTACATTAATATCTTCACTTTACACTTTGGAAATCTTCAACCACCTTAATGTCGCTCAAAAAGTCATTCTGAACTGTTAAGCAAGGGGATATTCGGTATTAAGAAAATTTTCCCTCTATTTTCGACTGAACAAGTTATTTTTTCTCTCAAATAAATATTGAACGAATGTGAAAATATTTTCATCTATTAACAATCAAAACCACACAGCGCAAGAAATGTCAAGGTGAACATATTTCGATTTTGCAAATTAAATAGAGGCATATTTTTCGCGTACTTACATTTTAGAGAAATGTAGATGTTGAATTTAAAACTAGATTTACAATCTAGATACATGAATAAATCATAATAGAGTAATTGCACTTTTGGTCCCTCTTATGACCTATCTTTATCATTTTCGTCATTTTAAAATTTTTTGTAGCAGATGTTTACCTCTTATCAATGTAGTGAAACACATTCGTCCCTCTTAAATTTTTAATACATTCGTCACTCTTATATATGTACTGTAACACATTTGGACCTTATTTTTGTCCATTTTAGGCAAAATTTTATTTTGGCCCTCTAAAGTGGTTGCGTATCAAAATTGACCCTTTATTGTGGTACCTGGACAATATATGTCCCTTATTGTGTCGTCATCATCAATTTCAGTCCTTATCACCATAAAATTTTAATTATCGCCGGAAATCATCAATTTTTTTTTTCATAAATCATCAATAAACAGGTCAAATTCACATCATATTTGCCTCAAATTTATACAAATTTCATAGTACAATTCTAATCTAAAATTAAAATTGAAATTATAGACCCATGCAAATTTTGGAGTCAGAATATGAAATTCTCAATTTTTAAGTGTCACTAGATAAATGATATTTTTGACTAAAGTTAAAATTTCGATCAGATTGGACATAAATTGGTGATTTTCGACGAAAAAAGTTTAATTTTCCTGTCAAAAGACATAAATTGATGATTTTCGATGATAAGGAACAATAAATGATGTATATTGTTGAGGTAACACAATAAATGACCAGTTTTAGAACGCGACCACTTTAGAGGACCAAAAAGTTTGCCTCCTTTCTAAGATGTATTTTGGATTTAAGAGGGACCAATAGGGAAGAATCTGCTACGAAAAATTTAAGAGGGGTGAATGTGTTACACTACATTGATAAGAGAGACTAATGTGATATACTTATTGATAAGAGGGACACATCTGCTACGAAAAATTTAAAAGAGCATAAGAGGAACCAGATATATGATTCACTCATCATAATATAATAAGATAAGTAACCAAGTTAAATTTTAGAATGTTAGAAGGGACTAGGGAGGTATCCACTTAAAAGTTGATTCATGTACAGATGTACTAGGCTAGATACATGTTAGGAAAAATCTCTATATACCTATGTTGTCTAATGTTGTTAACAATTCAAGTCTATTAGGTTGTAACATCAAATTTAGTAGTGTATTTGATTTCATATTCGATGCTCTGCAATTCATGACAGAATATGGTAGGAGACTTTGTTATCAAAAGATAAAATGCATCCTATTGTAAGATACATGCTCAAGAAAAAGAAAAAAAAAAATCTCGAAAGTTTATAAATTTTAGAAACTTTGAGGATATTGTGTCCTTAATGATATGACACAGTTGGTTATGGAAATTATTCTTGGCTTGAGGTTTGAATAGCGAAATATAATTTAATGATTGTTCAACAATAAATAAATGTAAAAATGGCATGTTCCAGAGAAATTAAAGATATTTTTGTATAAATACTAATCATTTTCTTGCTTATAGCATCTTCAACAACAGGCATTAAAGTCATTTTTTATGCCCTAACTTACAAATGAAGAAAAAACTTGTTCCAGCAAAAGCATTAAAGTGGTTGAAAATGTTAACGGTAATGATTTTTTTGACAATATTAAAGTGGTTGAAAATGTTGGATTCCAAGTGAAGTCATTAAAGTATTTTGAAGGTGCAAAGTGATAAGTGGCCTATATCTATGGTGCAAAAGTGGAATTAAGCCATTAGGAAACATATGACAAGAAAAAATTGGGTTAATTTCCATTTACTCCTTGTGAAATGCCTAATGCTCAATTTACCCCTCAAGTGATTTGAAAATATCATTTCCCCCCTGAAAAAAAATTAAATAATCAATTTACATCCCTCAGACGGAGTTCGTTGGAGAGTGTATCTCACTCGTCCAAATATGAGGGGTAAAGTGCAACATACAAAATTATATAGGGAGATAAATTAATCTATATAAAATTATACAGAGATCTGTACACTACTTCATTTTCGATTTAAAATAAATCTATATAGTATATAATTGAGGGTATTTTTATCGAATCGTATTTTTTAAGGTTTAATAGGGTTAAGGGGCAACTTGAGTCTTTTATAAAGATACAGGGAGCTAAATTGTACTTTTTTACTTTATAAATATCACAAAAAATAAATTGTCAATTAACTCGAAGAAATCCTCATTTACTACAAAAATAGGAACATTTTATGCAGAGCAGTTCCAGAATTACAGAGTTGGGCTTTGATATATTGAAATTTACTGACAATGATTGCACTAGAGTATCAATTAAAAAAGTATCGTAAACAAGAAATTCGTTCTATTCTAAATGTAGGAATACCTTAAAATTATTTAAATTGCTCTTGATGTTCTTTTATAACACAAAATTATCATTCAATAAAAAGAGTCACTATTAAATTTTTATACTAACACAATTAATATTCAATAAAATCAAATAGGAATATATTTATTAATACATGTTGAATTTGGAAACACATAATATATGGGATTCGATCTAATTAATACTAAAACATCAAAAGTATTACTTAGTTTTGTAACAAAGAATAACATAAGAGTCTAAAACATCAAAAATATTTATTTTCTCATGTAATTAAATAGTTATTTGTGTATTATGCCAAAAAGAAAATGAAAATATTATCTTTTCGTATAAATAAGGCCTTATGTTTAAATATTGTTGGACTTAAAGACTGGGCTAGTCCATGGGAAGAAAATATCAAACATACTGTGATGAAATAATAATTAATAATAATACATACACATGATAAATAAGGAATGAAGTAGCTGAATCAAACTTGGAAATCTTCTAGGATCAAATTTCTACCTGATAAATCTCCCACACATGGATCAAAATTTTCATTTTTTCCATCGAAAACATCGAAAGTTTCCGTTTTTGAATCAGGCGAAACGAAAACAAGATGTAATTTCGAAACTATTTATTTGTCTTAAACTCTGTTATTTTCCTAAATTTAGTAACTTTTTTTACAACTTTTCCTTAGTGTTTCCGAAATATTTCCGAATAGTCTCGAAAAGTTTCCGATATTTGACTGACCGATACATACATTTGAACCGAAATTTTGATCCATGCTCCCACATGAAAAGATCCACTACATGTTCCTTATGAAACTTTATTATTTGACTGTTTAAAATTGTCGTTAGAAATTGATGCTTGTATATCATGCCGTTGGATATAAGTCAACAAACAACATCATTTGTACCATATTTATTTAGGTTTCAAATTTGGGAAAATGACACCTTTCCCCCTATATATTTTATCTACAAAGGCCTTTTCCCTCGCGTGGAGGGGTGAGGGTGGGGGATGCGAATCATGGATAAAAATTCTAATATGACCTTGAAGACTTGTGCCCGCGACCTGCCCAAATGAGTGAAATGAAAACATTTACAAAAGTTTTGTAACAGATTATGTAACTGCAACCATTATTTTTTTTTTCCGATTATGCCCTATAAGAGTGAGTCATTCTTCATTTTGTTTTACACACCACAAAAAAATTAAAAAAAAATATTTTCTTTCATTTCCGAGTTCAAAGAATTTTTAGTTCGACTAGCAAAAGTTTGGTGCAAAGCATCATTGCTAGTATAACCATTTTATCCCGGGAGACAGGCGTTCAATTTACCTCGAGACGAACCTTCGAAGGGTGAGGGAGCGAATTTGTCTTAAGGACATTGTGTTACACAGGCCTCGATTTGAATAATTTTTCATTAATTATGTTTTAAGTTTTTGTCCAGATTATATTTAGTTCGTACCATTGAGATTATTTGTAGTTTTCGGTTGTTATTTTATATTCCTTTTTCCTACTAAATAAAATAAAATAAAAAATATTCGAATGTCAAGAAGTTTCTTCTCTCAAATGAGAGAATCAAATTCTTGTGGACGTTCCACAGCACCTACTAGGTAAAAAATTAGAGGGTAAATATCAATTTAGGTTCTTATCAATAATTTTTTATAGAGTTGTTCCTTTCATGTTTTTTTTAGCTTTAGTTCATTCTATGAATTATTTGTTTCATTTTAGTCCCTATTATGAATTATGTGTTTCACTTTAATCCTTATCAGGTGGTTCAAATAACATGTGAGATGGACATGAATATTCTTTAGTGCATTTTTGTCTGTTAGCTATTGAGACTACGTAAGATATTGTTTAATTGGTGAGCAATTTGAATGTTTGAAGAAGATTTTCGGAGAAATTTAATTTGGAATAAAATGGACGATTAAGTTGGATTTGAATGAAAGCCTATTTTTTTTTAAATTTTTAGAAAGATGAAAATATCTCTATTAGTTTACTTGAAATGATGATATTGCTCTCATATGCATATCACATGCTATTGAAATCGCCTTGAACCACCTGAAAAGTACTAAAGTGGAATAAATAATCCATAATAGGAATTAAAGTGAGAAAAAAACTTAGAGGAAACCACTTTGTAGAAGAATGATGATAAGAGGGAAAAAAATTATTTTTACCCAAAATTAGAAGCTCTTTGTATTGCTACAGCACTATCGAATCTTATTCTCTTCAACCAAATCCCCGAAAAAACCCATCAATAAAATCGAGATGGGACAAATTTCTTATCAATAATTTTTTATAGAGTAGTTCCTCTTATATTTTTTTTAGCTTTAGTTCCTTCTATGAATTATTTGTTTCACTTTAAACCCTACTATGAATTATGTGTTTCACTTTAATTCTTATCAGGTGGTTCCAATAACACGCACGTGAGATGGACATGAATATTTTTTAGTGCATATTTGTCTGTTCGCTATTGAGACTACGTGTGATATTGTTTAATTGGTGAGCAATTTGAATGTTTGAAGAAGATTTTCGGAAAAAAATTAGTTTGGAACGTAATGGACAATTAAGTTGAATTAGAATGAAAGCCTCCCAGATTTACACTACCACCTCAAAATCTTTTCCCTTTAATTTCACCTGCTTCTATTTTCATTCGTTTTCTCTTGTGGCCCTTCCTGCTTCCTATTTTCTTACGCTGCTTCAATTTTGTTCTCTCCTTTTGTTTTTCTTGCTTCTAATTTCTTTTATTTTTTTGTGGCCCTTGCTGCTTCAATTTCCTTCGCCCTTATTTGTTCAATTGGTTGCTGGGAATTAAATTTCTTGTGTTGCTTCCTGGCCTCTATTTTGTTACTTGTGGGATTAATTTCTCAATTGGTTAGTGGGAATGAATTTTCTTCTGCTGCTTGGTTGCCTCTATTTTGTTTCTTCTCAGCTAATTTCCCAACTGGTTAGTGAGATTGTGTCAATTATATTGCTTATTAGGAATGGTAAAGCCGATATTTTTTTTGATTAGTACTGTGCTTCGGGTTGGAACATGGAGTTCTTCCTTACCCGTTGGTTAGTATTTTGGCTTCGATAGGATTACCATGCCAGCCTATGTTAGAAGTCTTCTCCTTCAATTGGTTCCTGCAATTACAGAGAAATAAAGTTAGGATCAAGTAAAGAAGAAATTGAAGAAATTGAAGAAAGAAGACGCTGCTAAAATTCCTAAATGTTAGGGATTTAGTTGAATGAGTTTATTTAATTAGTTATTCTGTTTGTAATTATTGTTTTACCATTCTGCCCCTCTGGTTAGTAGCCGACTTGTGTTAAGTAATTAAGTCAGTTAGGATTAGTTATATATATATATTCACTTTGTACTTGTAAAATAACAAACAATTCATTTTTTACATATTGAATACAATTTTCAATTCTCAAAATTCTCTCCAGAATTCTTCTATTTTCAGTTCATATTATTCATGGTTGTTCAATTGTATTATGGTATCAGCAGTACTAACTTTTAGAGATTAATTCCGCTGCAAATTTCTACTGGAAATTCAGATTCCTCCTTCATCAATTCTGGTATTTTCTTCTTTTCTTATCTAATTTGATTACTACTTCTATTCTTCTTCTCCTCCTCCTTTCCTCTTCTTCCAAGAATCACCCAACTGATCATTCAAGAATTCTTTTCTTGATCAATTTTTTCATACAATATGTCATCTTCTGATTCCACCACCACCACCACTATTGGATCCATCCGTTCCAGACCTAGAATGGAGGATCCAACTCATCCTTACTTCCTCCATCCTTCAGATAATCCTGGACTCATTCTTGTCCAGCAAACTCTTAAAGGGGATAATTACCCCTCATGGTCCAGATCCATGCTTTTGGCACTTAATGTCAAACACAAACTGGGTTTTATCAATGGGACTCTCCTAGATCCAGGCACTACAGATGAGAATCTACAAATAACTTGGTCCAAAAACAATGATGTTACTGTCCCTCAAAACACTCAACAGAATTCTCAGAATCCTCTCACCCCTCTACTTCAAAGCCTCAACACAGTACAATACCAGCATCTGATGGACCTCTTCAGCACTCATCTTAACTTGAATACTACAAATGACAATACACAGGACACTGCACACATATCTTGTGTTTCAGGTATTTGTTCAACCTTTTTTAATATTAATATCAAGAAATTAGCCAATCCTAATTGTTGGATACTTGATTCTGGTGCTACTAAGCACATTTGTTAAAATATCTCCCTATTTCCTCTTTAAAAACAGTGCACAATGCACAGGTTATTCTGCCTGAGAATAGTTTTCTTCAAGTCAGCCAAATGGGGGACATTATACTGAATTCTTCTTTGACACTTAAAGATGTGTTTTACATTCCATCTTTTACTTTCAACCTTATATCTGTTAGTGCTTTACTTGAAAACAATGACCTTACAACTATATTCACACATGAATCTTTCATGATTCAGGACCTACAAGGGAGGATGATTGGCAAGGGTAGGAAGATGGATGGATTATATGTTTTACAAACTTCAGACCAAGCTTGCTGCAACAAAGTTTCTACTAGAATATGGCATAAGAGGCTAGGACATTTGTCAAATAAGACACTACTTAGACTGAAAAATTCATTAAGCTTAGACTCTACTGAATCTTGTAATGAACCATGCTACATTTGTCCTCTTGCTAAACAAAAGAGACTTTCATTCCCTCAATCATCTTCTACTAGTTCTAGAATTTTTGAATTAATACACTGTGATTTGTGGGGGCCTTTTAATACTCCTACTTTAACTAGTCATAAATACTTTCCTACAATTGTTGATGATTTTTCTAGGTTTACATGGATATGCTTACTTCATAAAAAATCTGATATTTCTACTTACATGGATTTGTCAACCATTAAATCTTATAGAAGTGACAATGCACCTGAATTAGTTTTTTCTTCTTTGTTTGACAAACATGGCATCATTCATCAATACTCTTTTGTTGAAACTCCACAACAGAATTCTGTTGTGGAGAGAAAACACCAACATTTGCTAAATGTGGCTAGAGCTTTACTTTTAGAATCAAAAGTTCCACTTACCCTATGGGGAGACTGTGTTTCTACTGCTGCATATTTAATAAACAGGACTACATCTAAAGTCTTGAATTATAAAACTCCTTTTGAAATATTAAATAATAAAAATGTGGCTTTTAACTTTTTTAAAAGTTTTGGCTGTTTAGCCTTTACTTCTACACTCAAACAAGGTAGAAGTTTGATCCTAGAGCAAGGGCTTGTGCTTTTATTGGATACCCTAAGGCTCAGTTCGGTATGCCAAATTAGGCCTCAATTAGCTCAATTGGACTTTTTAATCGTGGGCTAATTTTTGTTCGGTTTGACAGATTAAAAAACGGGCAGCCCGTTATAATCTTGAGAAATGTGGGCCATACCACGAAATTGACCCGATTATAATTGTTGGTCCAACCCAGCAATTATATTATATGGCCCAAATTGCAAAAAAAACTCTAGAATTGACCCTGGACTTTAATCAAAATTACTTGATTTTGCCACTCAATTATCGGACCTTATAAACAAAAAATCTCCAGCTTCCATCTTCTCACACCTTCTCCCGCGCGCTAACCCTAGAACTCCATTTTTATCTCAATTTTTAAGCTTCCATCTTCAATAATAGCTCCATTATATACGATTTTGCAGGTTTCTTGCTCGAATTAATTGTCAGCTACCAACCACGTACGCCATCTACTTGGAGGTGAGGAGCATATACGCCATCTATTAACTTGTAGGTTTCTCCATTTTTAAGCTTTCATCTTCAATAATAGCTCCATTATATACGATTTTGCAGATTTCTTGCTTGGATTAATTTTCAGCTACCAACCACGTAATTTTCAGCTAACTTGGAGGTGAGGAGCATAAATTTAAAGTGGTTTGTTTGTTTACATATTTTCACACAAGCTAAGGGTCTCATTTTGATATTTACCTTTTCAGGATTGAATTTTTTTTCATATATAGTCTATGTTGGCAGGAATTAATGGGCTTACAATTTGTTGGCAGTAGAGTATCTTTGTATTTTGGAATGATTTTAGTTGTATTTTCCCTATATTATTTTTTTTGGAATTATTTTAGTTGTATTTTCTCTATATTGTTTTTTTTTGGAATGATTTTTGTTGTATTTTATCTAATATAGTTTGTACGGATTTATTTCTGAACATTTTTTATTTGTAACAAAACTCAAATACATGGGTAGTTTTTTTTATGGCATAAACTGAAAAATTGGAACTTTTTATAACAACTGTGAACAAAAATATGATTAAGTAGTGACAAAATAGGTACTAATGTATTTTCAATGCAACTGCTTTAACTTGATATGTAGTACAATAAACCCCCTGTAACTTGACTTTTATGTGATACAGACCTTGCGTATGGATCCTCGGAGGAAAAAACTCTTGCTATTTATGCTCCGTCAATTTTTTTGGAGATGTATGTTTCTTATATGTATATGCATTATTGCACACGAAGCACATGTGTCTTCTAGGAAGAGGAAGAGATATAGCATGATTCGTAGGAAACCGAAACAAGATAAGTATTTATGTCGCGTAACTATGAAGAGTGATGTGAAATGCAAGGCTAATTTAAGGTTCACTATGAGTGCATTTAGTAAGTTTTGTAACTTGCTACGGAATGTTGGAGGTCTTAAGGACACTAGGCATATCCCACACAATGAACAAGTTGCAATATTTTTGTTGGTCCTTGCACATCATAAGAAAAACCGCATAGTCGGATTTGACTATCGTTGATCTGGGTATACAGTGAGCAAGTGTTTCCACCGTGTCTTGAACTGTGTACTCAAGCTTCATGCAATTCTACTATCCTAGCCTGAACCAATATCGCAAGACGAGGAGAGTGATCGTTGGAGACGTTTTCCGGTACATAAATATTTAATTATTCCTTGACGGGGCTTTTGTTTGTGTTTATATAGATATTAATAAACTTTTATGTTTAGGGTTGCATTGGTGCTCTTGATGGGAGTCATGTAAAAATTCAAGTTCCTTTGGTTGATAAACCGCGATATAGATCAAGAAAGGGTGAAATTGCCACTAATGTGCTAGTCGCATGTGATGTAAATGGGAGTTTTGGGGGTGGGAAGGTTCGGCGGCTGATGGGAGAGTTTTGAGAGATGCTATTCAACGACCTAACGGACTCCGAGTTCCAATTGGTGTGTATATTCGTTGCTTTTAAATTATGTTGTTTTGAAGTTGAATGTTTGTTCATGAGTTTCATTGTTATATATGTACGTACTACCTTTGTGATAACGGATACACATATGGTGAAGGCTTCCTCACACCGTACCGAGGCGTACGATATCATCTAAAGGAATGGGGTGTTGGTCGGGACGCTCCTCAAAATTATAGGGAGTATTTCAACATGAAACACTCAATGGCGAGAAACGTGATTGAGCATTGTTTTGGGCAAGTAAAGAAGCGATGGTCCATTCTAAGGAGCAATTCATTTTACCCCGTGAAGATTCAAAATAGGATAATTATGGCGTGTATTCTCATACATAATTTCCAAATCATGACTATGCCATATGACATGTCGGATTCGGATTTATCTAGTGACGAGGAAAATGATGATAGTGATGATGATGGAAACGGGGTGGGGGATGACGGTGATTACATCGAAGTAGTAGAGCCATCACAAGCATGGAATGCCTATCGAGATGGCATGGCTCGTCATATGTATAACGAGTGGTTATTGATGCGTTAATGAGTGTAACAAGGACTTGTAGGAGTAGTAGAGCCGTGACAAAAATAATTTGATGTGATTATTTTTTCTTATGTACTTTTATGTATTTCTCACTTCATGTTCGTGTGTTTCATTGATTTGTATGTTACATTGTAGTGTTGTTATTTCCTATTTGCAACCCCTTTGGATTGTTGTTAAATTGATTTACCTTGTATGAGTTTGTGTATTCGGATTATTATTTTGCTTTGAACCATGCTAATATCGGTTGATGTGAATGTTTCTTGAATAGAATGGACGCATAACAAATCCCAAGGTACGGAAGCACATCTCGAATACCCAAAAGAACACAAGGACCACGTAGGATTTTGACCACGTTGGAGGAGCAAACTTTGATATGTTGTTTGCATGAATTGGTGGCCAATGGTTGGAAAGCTGACAATGGGTTCAAAGCTGGGTACTTACAAGCTTTAGAAAAGGCAATGAATGCAAGACTACCTAATTGTAACATTGGAGTAAGAAACATCAACTCAAAACTTACCGTATGGAAAAAGCATTATTATTTGTTAGTAGCTATGTTAGGAACTAGTGGATTTGGTTGGAATGATAGTGCAAAAGTACTTGAGGTGAACGATGATGTATGGGCCGAATACGTGAAGGTAACTTCATGAATATGGTTTATTTTTGTATCAATATTTGGCAAGAATGTGAAATTCCATTAATAACAATTTGTTCTCATTGTAGGCAAACAAAGAGGTTTGTAACATGAGGACAAAATCATGGAGGTATTATGACGATTGGTGTGAATTATTTGGGAAGGATCGAGCTACCGGGGATGATGCCGCAGGGTTTGTTGATGTTGTCGAGGATATTTTGTTAAGCGAGACCCCGTCGGTTGGTCTAATGGGGAAGGGAAATGAAGTACTTAATGACTATTACAGTCCCGGATATGATATTAATAGCCCGTGTGTTGACTTGACCACGGATGCTTCTGATGGTGGAGTAGCTGGACTGAACACAGGAGTTAAACCATTTGGGGTGAAAAAGATTGGGATCGAAAAGAAACAAAAAATGAAATCCAAAAAGAAAAGAAGAGGAAGAAACCGGAATCAGCCACCCCTCCTCCGTATGCACCTTTTCTTACGTCTTTTATCGAGCATGCCAAATCGGTTTTTGGGAGCTTTGCAGAAAATTTAAAGAAGGAAGAAGATACGGACGACGAGAAAGCGTCAAAAGTCATTTCTGCACTAGAGAGTGTACCGGGTCTAAGTGGAGAAGAGATGAATTTATTGTGTTTCAAAATCTTGGACAATCCGAATCACACAAGCTTGTTTCTACGATCAAACGAACGCAATCGAGAAATTCAAGCACGTTTGTTGCTTCAGGGTAAACTGGCATAATGTTATGGTCTTATGGATTTTAGTTAAAACCTTTTAATTTCCTTTTGATGCTATTTTTGCCTTGCTAAGCATACTGCATGCTTATGTCTTTTGATCATTATAGCCCATTTGTGTCTTTTTGATATACTACAAAATGGGACCGTGTATTTTCGTGCATATATATTATGCTGGATTAAATTACCGGGTGATTTTGCTATATGTTAGGTGTTATATGAATTTTTACTACTTACTTATGGGACATCATGTTGCTAAGTAGATTTTATATATAAGATGCTGGATATTACTGGCATGTATACACGGTTTCATATAAGGCTCATTCATACATGGGTTCAAATTTTTTTATTAAGGGTGATTTCGGATTTATTTTTTTATTAAAGGTGTTTTATGCAATTTTTTGAAGTTGGGTGTTTTCGGATTTATTTTTTAAAAAGGGTGTTTTATGCAATTTTTTATTAAGGGTGTTTTCGGATTTCTTTCTTAATAAGGGTGTTTTTTGCAATTATTTGAAGTTGGGTGTTTTCGGATTAAGGGTGTTTCATGCAATTTTTTATTACATACTTTTATGCAAATTCTTATTAAGGGTGTTTCATGCTATTTTTTAGTACGTGTGTTTTATGCAATTTTTTATTAAGGAACTAAATACTTCTTCATTTTTCATTAAGGATGGTTTATGCAAATTTAAGGGTGTTTGATGCAATTTCAACCACATCATAGAAATATTTCAAACAAAAATATATCCATAAAATCAAGCTCATACCCCCTCCGAATTGAAAACGGGGGATTTAGTAGCAACAAACCAAATATAATTGCAAGAAATATGAAACACCTAAACATGCCATAAAAAGGCACAATATCTTACAATACACATAAAATCCCCCCGTGAACACGTTATTATCCTTGAAATCCTCCAACATCGTTTTCAAAACTAGCAAGATCTTCCCAAAACGTAGTACTCATTTTCACCATTAATGTCACGTGGAAACGTAATGATATCATCTGGAATCACATATGGTAAGGGCACATGCAACCCCGGAATAGTGTCATTTTGTGCCTCGTTTGAAAAATCCCCAACACCTCCATTTGAATGTATATGCTCCCCCGGTCCCCCAAAAATACAATTTAGATCATCCCAAGCCGGTTCTCCCTCTATCATGTAAGCTTCCCCTAAATTGTATTCCTGCAATTTTTTTATGTGATAAAGAACTATATATAATATGATAGATAAATTGTTTCTATAGTAAAATAAATTTATATAAAATATAACAAGTTGAAAAAATAGTTACTTGAATTATTTGATTCCATATCGAAATGTCACTAACAAGGACGCGATTTGTCGCACGGTCGAACGAGAATCCCGACGTGGATATAATAGCCCGGAATGTATCATACCTTTCTTGTAATTTGCGAAATTTCAAACCGCCTCTCGAAGTGAGAATTGGGTGTCAAATTTTTCATTCACTTCCGCAATCGCAACCTTAAGCCAATTTTTCTTGCTAACATGTAAACCGAAATCAAAATTGTCAATTTCGTGGTGTAATTTTTGTATGAACACTTCATCAAATTCTTGGAGCCATTTCTTGTTGTAGAAATTTTTTGCTTGAGGTCTTGGGTTTATTATGGTCATATTGCAAGAAAAAAAATCTATGAGTTGGATGAAATTATATGCTCCCTTTTACAATTCATATAAAATTTAGAGGAAGTTTGTGTCCAAAGAATTGCACGTGAAAAACAGCTTTAGTCACTTCAAATGAGTTTGTGGTTGAATACACATTATAACAAAGAAAATTTCCCAAGAATCTTTCCAGTGTATTGTCATTTCTAAAACAGCTTTATATTATTTTACTAGAAATTATTTCGGCCAAGATTGTATGATAAACAATACACTTTTTGTTGGTATATTCAATTTTAGGTTATAGAAACAGTTTAAAGCTGACAATTGAAACACAATACTTTAGCAAGATAAATAATCAAAACCTTATCCTGTGTATCCATGTGAATATCTGGAAACTTTTTAACTTTATGTCAATTGTGCTTTATAGGTCTTGTGTATGCATGTGAATAATTATATATTGCACACATATAATAAAAACAGTAAAAACTTTGCATTTTGCACAATGGTAACATTTTATATATATTCTCAAAAAGAGTCACCTGTCATGTGCTTTTACAAATACACAACATATTATTCACAACCAAACTATAAAAACAAACTGCCAAACTTACATACTACTAACATACATACCAACTTTCACACTAACATACATACTAACATACATAATATCAAACTACTACATAACCAAATCCTTTGCAAACACAGCAGAACACCTAATCAATATTCCACAGTCCACTCCCAAACAGCTTATCACATTTTTCTCACCCCCACCAACATTGGCAGCATTACCACCAACACTACCTCCATTACCACCAACATTACCAGGAGTTAAACCATTAACCACATCATTTTCACGCACGGGGTGGGGGGGGAGGGTAGCCTCAGGAACATTACCTATACCAAGATTGAATGGGATGATTGCAAGGGCGTCCTCATCATCGTCCCGGACGTGAATAGGCCATTCGGGACTGCCAACCACTTCGGGAGGGAGGACTGCGCAACGCTTGATATCGAAAATGTATCTCAGTTTCATGTAATGTGGCGCTCCATGCATCCTGAACCTCCTATAACTTGGAGGTTCATTCTGCATGCAAAATAGACGTAAAATTAGTACTTGGAGTTGATTAGATAATACGTAAAAAAATGAAGTATAATACACAAAAATATGTACTTACAAGCGGGTCGACAGTCGTCCAATAGGGGACAAGAACCAATACTTCCATATCATGTGGGTCATAGTCAACCCACGGGTTCTCAAGAAACTCACAAAAGTCCACGTACTCGAGTCTTATGCGGTGGAGCATGTCACGGAGCGCAGCCACGGTAAACCGGCGAGGTTGGAACACGGCATTCATTTGTGTTGCAATCCTTTGCATACTCCGAAGAAGAGTCGCAACATCATGGATATCATTGTGTTGGGCAGATCCAAACAATCTTCCAATGAAATAGGCTCGTTCATGTGGAGACCAAGTACCGAACTGAGCCGTGTAGTCAGCGCGTTGTGACCGTGTCAATGGCATAATTCACTGTCACAATAACAGAAAAAAAAACAATGTAAGAAAGTTGTTAGTTTTACAAATTGAATTATTCATAGCAAATAAAAAACAATGTAATGGAAAAGGATAACTCAAATATTTACCTTTTCTATCTTATGTTGTATTTTGAGATTGGTATGAGTGTTGTGTCAATCCGGCCAAATTGGGGTTGATTATAACCAAGATTGGAGCCAAGTCATTTAATACAAAAGTAAATGAAGGGGGCTGGTGTACATCTACTACCAACAAGCATTTACTAAAATAGTCTAATCAAAGGTAAATGTGTAATAAATATCACCAAATATTTTACCCTAGCAGCAAAATCAAACATTTCATATGACAAGACAAAAACACCCCCTCAAGGGGTGTATTTGTAATGTATTTTAGGGGATGTATTGGTAATATATTTTATGTTACAGGGGGTGTCCTTGTAATATTATTTTTGGTTGAGGGGGTGTTTGTGTAATATTTCAAACATGAGGGTAATTTTTTATAATTAGGGTAATAGTTAGGGGGTGCCTATGTAAATTACCAAAAAAACAATTTACAGGAACTAAGCTAATTTTACCAACTGCTACATGTTTGAATTTTGACTATGCAAATACACAATATTAGATATTGGTAGGCAGTCCTAGAAAACCATTTTATGCAGCATTCATAAAAGTCAAAATATGAACACCATAAAGTACACTGTCATAAAGTCAGTACATAAATCCAACAACACACTCAACTATGATCACAATAAAATATTTCTAAACACAGTAAAAAGCAATTAATATGTCACGGGTATGTTATATCATCAATAAGTATGAAGTCAGTACACAACTCCAACAAGACAAACCATGTAAATTTTCAAGACAATATATGGAAAGGCTCATTTCAGTAGGCCTCAAATGGCACACCAATATATGCAAACACAAAACAACACCAATCCTTCATTTTCAAGAACCACCATTTACTCTAAAACATAAGAAGTATTTAACAGGAACCCATTTATAGCATAGAGATATGTCAAAGATAAAGTTCAAACATCACCCATTACATTCATAACAACAATTCAACAAAATCACAAATTAACTAAACCAAGTGACCTGTTTGCAAAAATCAAAATAGGTCATAGTTTGCATCAACTACATGCCACACATTCACACATGGAAAATATCATAACATAAACACATATTAAGACATACTATAAAACACATATGCAAGCAAACAAATAGTTGCACAGATCTTTACAAGTTTGAACTTGTAAAGCAGTGACCTATTTGCAGCTTCTAATCTAACAAGAGATTCAAGTAAGAGTCTATTTTCCTCTTGTAGTCCGGTGTTCTGAGTTTGAAGCTCCCTGTTATGGCCCTCCACATGACTCATGCGTACTAATAGCCCAGGAATTATTTGGGCAGCACGATCACAAATATATGGGTCAACCCACTCAAAAAAATAACACTTCCGACCCTGAAAAAGAACAACAAGCACAGAAAATAAGCAACATATCATAAAATCACCAATTGATTTAAAATCTTAAAAACGCAAAACAAGAGTAGAAGCTTACTGAAACCCCTGGACATCGTAGAAAACGCCTCCCCGGGTTCTGCTTAGTCCAAGATGTAAACATCCGAACTGTTAATCCACAGGGGCAAACACGTTCACGAACTTCCACTCCGCCTCCGTAATTGTTGCTACTGCCCGCACTAGTAGAGCTTGACTCCATTCTGAAATCACAACAAAAACACTATAATTAAACCATGAAGAACATTCGAACACTAAGTTTTATAAAGAAAAATATACTCAATGTGTGTTGACTAGGCAAAAAGTAGATTTTCACACATTTTATTTCTATTATGTCTGTAACACAATGCTAAAGCTAGCAAACGTAAGCATAGTACTTCGTAAACCCTAATTAATATGTAAAAAAATTGTAAAAATATATAAAATAGAAATAAATTCGTACACAAAATACGTATACCTGGTTAAAATATTGATATTCTCTAAAGATCACGAAGAAATAGCCGCAAATCTGGAAAAAAACATAAACCCTAATTAGTAATTTTGGGTAAAATCACAAAATCGAAGAGAAATTGGTTCCCGTACGTACATGGTTCAAATATTGGCTTCAATTCTCTAAAGACCACGAAGAAATAGCCTCAAATCTAGAAAAAAAACATAAACCCTAGTTAGTAATTTTGGGGAAAATCACAAAATCGAAGTGACAATGGGTTCCCGTGCGTACCTGGTTCAATATTGGCTTGAATTCTAGAGGAATATCTTCGATTTTGACCCAAGACGAAATGATTCGTGACGAAGGAAGCGAGAGAGAAAAAAGGAAAGAAAAGAGAGGATGATTTTGAAAATGTTACAAATGAATTTCAAACCCTAGACTGCCAATTTTCAGTTCGATCGGACGGTTGATATTAAGGCTCAGTTCCAACGGTTGGATTTCATTCAACTTAAGGGCATATTAGTAATTTTATGTCAATCGGATATACCGAACGGGTTATTAAGTAATTGGGTTCAGCCTACAATTAACACCCAAACTCCCAATTAAATTGTTGGCCTGATTGTTATGTTGGCCCAAATTGACAATTGGGCCAATAACAAATCGGGCCAACCGAACTGAGCCTATGGGTATGAAAGGTTACAAATTATTTGATCTTAACACTCAAGAAGTTTTTATATCAAGGGATGTTGTTTTTTATGAAGAAATTTACCCTTTTCATAATCTAGCTAAATTTGACATATCAAAGGATAATTGTTCTAAGATTTTTACTCCTACTAATCCTTCTGCCACTGATTTTCTAACTGATTCTCTCTCTGAAAATCTAGATACTGATTTTACTTCTAATATTCCTGTTAATAATCCTATTGAACAAGAGGAACAATCTTCAGATGTTACAGTCAGGAGATCTACAAGACAATCCAAACCTCCTGGTTATATTCATTATTATCTTTGCACATCTTCTGTTTTAAAATTTTCTAACACTATAAAATATCCTATTTCAAATGTTCTTCGGTATAATAGGTTGTCCTCTTCTTTTAGACAATTTTTATTAAATGTTTCTGTTGAAGTTGAACCTCAATACTACTATCAAGCAGTGAGTTCTGACCATTGGAGGGAAGCAATGGATTCAGAAATCAAAGCTTTGGAAAACACTAATACTTGGACAGTGGTTCCTTTGCCTAATAATAAACACACTATATGCTGTAAGTGGGTTTATAAGATTAAAAGACACCCTGATGGTACAGTGGACAGGTAAAAAGCAAGGCTTGTAGCAAAGGGCTACACACAACAGGCAGGAGTTGACTACACTGAAACATTTTCACCAGTTGCAAAAATGGTTACAGTAAAAATTCTACTTGCTTTGGCTGCCTCAAATAATTAGGAACTTAGACATTGACAGTGCATTTCTCAATGGAGATCTGCATGAAGAAGTTTATATGGATTTGCCATTGGGTTATCCTAGATCTAAGTCTACTCCAAAATTGGTTTGTAAGTTAAATAAGTCACTTTATGGACTCAAACAGGCCTCTAGACAGTGGAATGACAAATTTAAAGAATGTTTAATTTCCTATGGTTTTATTCAATCACAATCAGACCACTCCCTTTTTGTTAAGGGCTCAGGTGATAAATTTCTAGTTCTTTTACTTTAAATTGATGATATCCTCATCTCCAGTCCTTCTAATTCTGTTATTTCATATTTGAAACATTTTTTACAAAATCATTTTAAATTAAAGGACTTGGGAAATTTAAAGTATTTTTTAGGATTAGAAATAGCAAGGTCTTCAAAGGGTATTGCTGTTTCACAGAGGCAGTATGCCTTACAAATTTTAACTGATGCAGGTTACTTAGGAGCTAAACCATTAACATTACCTATGGATCCTAAAGCAAAATTGACATCTAATGATGGAGAGCTACATTCAGAAGAAGAATCAACTTCATACAGAAGGCTCGTTGGAAGATTATTATACTTGACTATTACAAGACCTGATCTAAGCTATTCTGTTCATAGACTTAGTCAGTTTCTATCTCAACCTAGATTGCCACATTTACAGGCAGCTCATCATATATTAAGATACGTAAAGTCATGTCCTGGACAAGGAATTCTCTACTCATCCAGTTCAGGAACAAAGTTACAAGCTTATGGGGATGCAGACTGGGCCTCTTGTAAGGATACAAGGAGGTCAGTCACTGGATTTTGCATTTTCTTATGGACATCATTGATTTCATGGAAATCAAAGAAGCAATTAACTGTGTCCAAGTCTTCTGCCGAGGCAGAATATAGAGCCATGGCATCTGTTTCAAGTGAAGTGGTATGGATACATCAAATACTAGCTAATTTTGGTTTAAATCCTAAATCACCTACTATCCTATTTTGTGACAATCAAAGTGCAAGACATATAGCTAGCAATCCTATGTTTCATGAACGGACAAAACACATTGAGATCGATTGTCATTTTACACGCGAGCAAATAACAAAGGGTATAATTAAACTTATGCCAATTCGCACAGCAGAACAGTTAGCAGACATTTTTACAAAAGCCCTACACGTACCTCGATTCCAATTGCTGCTATCCAAGATGTCTCTCACAAATTTATATGCTCCATCTTGAGGGGGTGTGTTAGAAGTCTTCTCCTTCAATTGGTTCCTGCAGTTACAGAGAAATAAAGTTAGAATCAAGTAAAGAAGAATTGAAGAAATTGAAGAAAGAGAGAAGAAAGAAGACGCTGCTAGAATTCCTAAATGTTAGGGATTTAGTTGAATGAGTTTTTTTAATTAGTTATTCTGTTTGTAATTATTGTTTTACCATTCTGCCCCTCTGGTTAGTAGCCGACTTGTGTTAAGTAATTAAGTTAGTTAGGATTAGTTATATATAAATATTCACTTTGTACTTGTAAAATAACACACAATTCATTTTTTACATATTAAAATAAAATTTTCAGTTCTCAAAATTCTCTCCAGAATTCTTCTATTTTCAGTTCATATTATTCATGGTTGTTCAATTGTATTAGCCTACGTATATGAATTCTAATCTATTTGAACACAATAGCTTTCTAAATAATGTAAGAGAAACTGCAGAAGAACACGAAGTTGTTCGTTTGCAGAAACAGCTCATTTGTGATATTCTTAAAACGAAACAAGTGAATATATCTAGTGCAGTGTGTTGATGAAGGTATCCTTATGAATGTGTCTACGATCAGTTAAACAAAATTAGGAAATGTTACCTTCATATAGTATGACAACAATTTCCCTCGCGGTTAGGGGCTCGGTGTGTTGGCCTACATAGTCGAAACGTGGTGCTTGGGCTGTTGTGTAATGTTAATATTTTAGTTGCCCCTTTGCTATCAGTATAACATTTAGCACAACGGCAGACACTCGATCCTACATTGTATTTTTTCACCATTTGAAGACCTTGAATAGTTCAGATTAATTATTTGACAATTGATATGAAGAACTGAAAAATAGCTTGACAATTGAAATGGTGAAAAAATTATGTTAATCTGAAGTTATTTGACAATTGATATGAAGACCTTATTAGTCAAGCTATTTTTTAGTTGGCTAATAAAAAATTATGTTATGGTTGTAATCAGGGGCGGATCATAAAAATGTAAGGTTGGGAGGGGGGAGGGGGCTAAAGTAAATACAAAAAAAAAAATTCAATCAAACTACCATTTAGTTTGACGAGATAAAATATAAAGTGATACAAAAACGAGGAGGTAAAGTTTGACAAAAATAACCACACAAGTTACATTAATTACAATTTGCGACGGCGATTTTTTATTTTTTGAAATTGGTCCATGATAACATCATTTGAAATACCATTAAATATGTCTTTTTATATAAAGACAATTAGACTATCATATAGCCCTTGATCATCCATTCGATTACGGAGTTGATTGTTCACTGTCTTCATAGCCAAAAAACTCTCTCAACTAACGCATTTGCAATAGGTAGAATAAGTGTCAATGTCACACTTTGTACACCAACAAGAAAGCAACATGCCTTTTAGTCGTAATCATCTTCTTAGCAAGATCACCTATTCCTTTCAAATTTGAGAAATTTATTACATGATCAAATAATTTTCAAGTTGACTGGAGGTTGAGATCTCAAGAAAAGAGAAGTCATTAGGATAAATTTTGACAAGACGAACAAGTTTTACTTTGTCAAATATTTCAAAGAGATTCGAAGGCTTAAGCATTCAAAACAAAGAAGAAACTTCGTGTTTACTTCATTGAAATGGTTGTTTAACTCTTGTACTTACCTATCTATAACCGAATTAAATATGTCAAACTTTGTAATGGTGTTTTATGGCCACTTGTTCAATCTTAGGCCTTGGCCTCCCATGTGGAACATAGACTTTACTCATATAAGGAATTTGAATTTATATTTTGAAAAAGAACATAACTTCCTCAAACAAATGTTTTCATCCATGATCTCTTGTATCTTGAAATCGATCCTTGAGTAATTTGACTAATCTCATAGCACTCATTATGCCTTTTCTTTGCAAAGCTTGAGAAAAGTCATTGGTAATGCCCAATATCAACGTCATCAAATGTAGACTGAAGATAAAGGAAAATAATTAAAATATTAATAATAGATTGCTTGTTTTCCCATTTTTATGGGTGGACTCCTCAACTATGAAGCCAAGAACATCATTTTATCGATGGACTGTTCAAATACGAAACCAAGAACATCAATCACGAAAGAGAACATGGTAATTAAACTCATTAAAGTGCCATACTGGGATCTCCAACGTGTGCCACTTGCACGGACAAGAGTTTTATCTTGGTTGAGACCTTGGCCACTTTCAATTTCATTATTTCATACAGTCTCGATCACATTATCATATTGCTTGTCTATAAGAAAATCACGACGTTTAAGAGAGCCTCCAAAAACATTGACCATCATAGTTAAAGAATCAAAGAGTCCGACCACATAACGGTATTTCCTTGCTATCCTAACAAAAGCTAGTTGAAGTTGATGCACAAAGTAATGGACATAATATGCACTTTGATTTTCTCTTAGAAATAATGTTGTTTGGTTGGAAATCTCCCCTATGTCCTGGACGATCAGGAGATATAAAGTTAATGCGCAGAAGTGCTAGTACATTGAACGAACAACGTACAACGCAACTAACTGAAATTGGTTGCCTAGTAGTGCACCTATGTGAAACATAACTAAGTCAAATGATTGATGGAATAGTAAAAAATATCACCCCTTGATGGTTCTTGATGCCTGCCGTTCAACAAGACTTAAATTATGTAGTGTATATTTAATTTTAAAAGGATTTAAGGTGATCGTGTGCACGTGTAAAGGACGTGTGTGTATGTGTGTTGCAATGGTAACTCAAAGTGATAAAGATATGAACATTGGAACGATTTATTGATTAACAGTCGGAATACACATTAACCTACAAAGATTGCTATGTAAACAGTGTTTAAATCATCCTACTAGAAACTACTTATTCATTGGAATAAAATAAAAGGGATGCAAGTCACCATAAGCTATGATTAGCCAAGATGAGTGCAATCCACGTTGTGGAGCTTTATAAGCATGACATTGATGGCATGTTTGCTGGAATGACTCATAGAGAGTGCGACTTGAGTTGGAGATTGTTCGTTTTCAAGTTGACATGAGGCCTTTATTTATAGACTTTTAGGGAGCGGAGTTGTCTTCCATCAATAGCTTTCGAATCTTAGTTTCAAATCGGTGTTAGGCTCAGTTGTAACTCCCCTCTCTTTGCATGCATTTAAGAGATCTGGTCAATCATGCTTCTTGTGTGGTCGTGTTAAGTGAAAGAGTAAGTCCATCTACATGGTCTTATCTCTTCCGCTATTCTTCATGATATTTATCATCGGACAGACTTCTTGCCAAGTCCTCGATGGTTGTGTTCCCATCAACGCATTTGGAATTATGTTGATACTCTGGGCCTAAAACTTTATATGTACCGATGATGACGGTAGCACTGATAGGCGATGCATTCCATCAAAGGGCAATTTGAGAATTATTAATTTATGGTATAAACAAAGACCTTCAATCCATTAAATTCACCATGCATGTTCCTTGCCCCATCATAACCTTGCCCACATAACCAATCCATAATCAATCCACTTGTAGCGAATAAATCATCAATGTATTCTTTGAAAGAAAGAGTCGTAGTACTCTTGACATGTTTGATGCCTATAACATGTTCCATCACATATCCTCGTGAATCCATATATCTCAAAACAACTGACATTTGCTCCTTATAAGATATATCACAAGATTCATCGACAAGAAGAGCAAATAGCCAATTCCCAAGCTCTCTAATAATAGCATTGATAGTTTTCATTGAGAAAACATTTGAGTCATATATGAATTGTTGAAGCAGCCAGCTTAATATTTTCTAGGACTTTCTGTAGCAATCTCATTTTGTTCCAAAAGCTTAATGAAGTTATCTGGGTTGCCTGAAGTTTTCGATTCATCATGTCTACGAAATGCAAGTACTTGTTTAAGAAAAATTGAATGCAGTTGATTGATGCAATCAATCGAATTCGATAGGCATTGCTGTTTTCATTGGCCTTCCAAGTAACATAGGTTCAACTTGTTTTTGATCCAACAATGCTTGACATTTTCCATGCCTGATTATCAAAACTATTAGAATTTTTTCCAACATGATGTGTCAACTTTTCTTTCTTGTTCCAATTTGAAAATTGTTTGGTAATAAAAGCATCACAACATCCTTGGTCTCTAATATCAGGCTTAAAGAAATTACAACAAAGATTAAAATACTTCATCTTTGTTTTCACTATACTCCAACTAATTCGCATCTCCATTATGCTAGGTTCGAGAAAATCTTCTAAATTGACCTCCATAAACGTTTGACAAAACTCAAGATTGCATGGTTGACATGGACCTTTGAGCAAGTATTCTCCACGAACTCTCTCTCGAATGTTAGCATGATAAGTGAAAGTCCATAATAGAACAATCCCACACACATACACACTCCTAAAAAACAAACCATTTCAAATTCCTCAAATGAATGCCTTATAGGACACATGTAATACTCTCATTATATCTAAGGTTTTTGATGTACCAAGTCTTCGTCAAGCACAAATCCATGTCGATGACCATATCGAAGATCAGAATACCTCGATCTATATGGGCAGGCCTTAAACGAGGATAATTGGCTACTCAAGATGAAGACATCGACTAGCCACGCGCTCGTCGATATGGCTAATATCGATATGCCCCATACCTTTTATTCAAAAAGGTCGAACCAAATATATAAGATCGGATCCTGACCCGAACGTCCTATCATAACCCATTTACTATAACCTGACGTGGTTATCTTTGATTGCAGGTTACGATCCCCAAGTACAAATCGAAGAGAAGTTTGATTGATCTACCTACCTTCACATTGAAGAGAAGTGTTAAAACCGATATCATATCCCTCAATAGAACAAATATTATAATACACTGAAAACAATTTCATCAGGTTTTGTACAAAGTAGGTGGGTGCTCATATACTATCTCACCTATTAAAGCACCTTTACAGCTCTCATTCATGTACAAACAAATTAATTTCTCAAATTTATCCTCTGCAATGTTTACTACCAGTGAAAATAATTTCTCTCATTTCTCTCTTGCATATACTCGCCGCATCTTTCTATCAAGCTTAAAAAGAGCTTTTATTCTCAATATTTTCTGCCAGCAAAAACAATTTCTCAAATTTCTCCCTTGCATATACTCTCCACATCTTTCTATCAAGCTTCAAAAGAACTCTTCTTTTCAATGTTTACTGCTAGTAAAATAAATTCTCAAATTTCTATTGATGCACATACTCACAGCATATTTCTATGAAGCTTCAGAGGAACTATTCTTCTCAGTTAACTCAACTTCCCCCATTGCAACCTTTCTTCTGATTTCATGGCTAATCAAATTTTTTTCAAGATTGCATGGTTTGCTAAATCAAATAAGAAACACTAAATCTCAGATAAGGTCTGCCATGTACCATAACATTATTTTTCATATCTGGATGCAATCTCATGGCACATATCAACACAACATTCTGGAAAAAAAATTCGATTAGCCATGAAATTAGAAGAAAAGTTGGAATGGGGGAATTTTTCAAGATTGCATGGTTTGCTAAATCAAATAAGGAAACACTAAATCTCAGGTAAGGTCTGCCATGTACCATAACATTATTTTCCATATCTGGATGCAATCTTATGGCACCTATCAACACAACATTCCAGAAAAAAAATTCGATTAGCCATGAAATCAGAAGAAAAGTTGGAATGGGGGAAGTTGAGTTAGTTGAGAGGAAGAGTTCTTCTGAAGCTTCATAGAAAGATGCGGCAAGTATGTGCAAGAGAGAAATTTGAGAAATTATTTTTACTGGCATTAAAAATTCAGAAGAAGAGTTATTTTGAAGCTTGATAGAAAGACGTGACGAGTATATGCAAGAGAGAAATTTGAGAAATTGTTTTTACTGACAGAAAACATTGAGAAGAAAAGCTCTTTTTAAGCTTGATAGGAAGATGAGGTGAGTATATGCAAGAGAGAAATGTGAGAAATTATTTTCACTGGTTGTAATCATTGCGGAGGACAAATTTGAGAAATTAATTTGTTTGTACATGAATGAGAGCTGCAAATGTGCTTTAATAGGTGAGATAGGATAGGAGCACCCACCTACTTTGTACAAAAACCCTATATATAATGATGAGAGTATTACACGTGTCCTATAAGGCATTCATTTTGGGAATTTGATATGGTTTGTTTTTCAGGTGTGTGTGAGTGGGATTATTCCATTATATTTGTGCTGAGTGTATTCTCAAGATTGCATGGTTATAGACCGGAATCACTCGGAAACTTAGGAAAGTTCATTTCAATATGAAAATATGAAATTTTGGAAGCTTATGGGAGTCACTTTGAATGTGAACTTTACTCAAGGCTCCTTGTGAGGTTTAGCCTTAGTATCTCTTCATATCTATAAATTGAACAAAACATAAATATATCAATCAAACAAATGCTATTCATCTTGTATTGCCTGCATAAAGTTATTTATCTTCGTATATGATATAACCCACTAATTTCCCAAGTTATCAAACTTAAATTCCAAAATTATAAAATCCCAAGGAGATTGTGTTGATTATTATGATATGTGTCTAAATCAAGATATGACCATAAGCTTTTAGCTGATGTTTTAGTGTTCGATTCGATTTGAAAAAGCCCTTACATGAAGAAAATTGTGGGAAAAGAAAGTTGAGTGTAGATTTGAATGCATATTCAAGTGCAATATATTCTAAATGATTAACAAGATATTGACGGAGATGTTGAAGCTACATTAGCATAATTGAATGTAAAGGTTGATGCTGATTTGATGTTTTTTTGTTGAATATAATGTGGATGATAAAAGAAGATTGTGTTGATTATTATGGTATGTGTTTAAATCAAGATATGACCATAAGCTTTTAGCTAATGTTTTAATGTTCGATTTAATTTGCCAAACCAATGCTTATCATAAACTTCTGGTTGTTTTAGTAGGTGAAACAATTTTATGACAACAATATTTGAATGTGCTTTATTGTCTGATAAATCTGTAGAAACATATGCTTGGGAGTTTAGGAAAGTTTTAAGGGTGCTGGAAAACAAATAGCCGATTTCAATTATTATTGATGGTGACAAGCTTATCTGTAAAGGATGTGATTCCAAAATGTGTCACATGTTATCTAGTTGGCACCTACAACACAATGTTGTAAAAATGTTCATAATGACGGAGTCACTCAAACATTCCTAAGTGCACCAGGAAAAAGTGTGTTGAGGATGTATTGGATGATTGTTGGAGAAATTTCGTTGTAAAATTTGATGCTGAGACACTACAGAAATACAATAATTTCTGATGGATTTTTCAGAAAATCAGTCGAAATTCACCATTCTTTGATGGATTATGCCTGTCGGAAAAATGCTCGTCCAAGATTTTCCGATGTTATATTTCCGGTGGCCCAAGTTCGTTGGAATGTCTGTAGGAAAATATCCGACTGACAACTTTCAACGAGATTTCCAACGGATAGTTCTGTCGGAAAATATTATCGGGTCAACTATTTGACCTTAATTTTCGACGGGATGTTCCATCAAAAATATTTTCTTTTTTATATTATTTTGTAATTTAAATAAAAAAAATCCAACCCGTAACTCAACTAAAATATTTAAAAGCTCATGTTGCAAACAATTTCACTATTAAAAAGTATTTGAAAAAGATGCAGTGCTACAATTATTCATTCTGAGATAAATTAGTTTACTTGTACATATTCGATGCCCGAGTATGGAAAATATTCAAGTTGGAATGTAACAAACAAATTCAACAATCGTGATATGCATTTTTGATACGTTCAATTCTTTGGCTGCATCTTCCACGTTTTTGTTTAGGACGTCGATGAGCCGATCTTTCGAAATTTCTCTCCAGTTTACTTAGTTATTTGATTTGATAGGATCCTTCACAACATGGGATATATTGTCAAGATTAACCATATTTTCAGATTGTAAATCGATGTCAAGAGCTTGACGGATAACATCAATCTCGTCATCGTCAAGTTTAAAACATGGATTGCCGGTGTCTGAAGTACACAAATAATTTAGATTTGGATTGTCGATGATTAAATGACCCGAAAAAGTTAGATATAGATTGTTGATGTTTGAAGTACCCGGATCTGTTGGATTGTTAGTGATTCATTCTCCCATAAAAGTAAAAAATAGGTTGTCGGTGTTTAATGTACTCGGATCTTTTGGATTGCCGGTGGTTAAATGACCCAAAAAAGTTTGATTTGGATTGCCAGTGTTTGAAGTACCTGTATATATGGATAGCTAATGATTGATGTAACCAGATATGTTGGATTGACGGTGTTTGAAGTACCCGAATCTGTTGGATTGCCAATGTTTGAAACCGGATATGTTGGATTGCCGATGATTAAATGACCTGAAAATGGATTGCCGGTGTTTGAAGTAAATGGATCTTGAATGCGGGTGAAAACATGTCCCGAAAAAGTATGGTTGGAGGACTCGGAATAGTTGGATATGTAGGTAGATTGTCGACATAAAAAGAATTGACAACACATTCGATTTCCACATTGATATCAGCAATATTACCTTCCGTTCCCTAGGTATCATCGCTTAGATTTTTGATATTCCACATTGCTGACATTAACTTTAGATGGAAAAATGAACTTAATGCATCTTCATATCTAAGAATTATACGAAAAAGGAAAAAAAAAACTCACTCATAGATCATTACATGGATCCGATCATTTAGAGAGACTTCGACGTGTCTTCTCCTCCTGTGCACCAAATAGGACTGACTAGAGACTACGAACATCAAATATGACAGAGAAATCCAGTGATGCCTTATGTAATGGTATTAGCAAGGGTGACTATTTTTATAGTTTGTGAAATAAGGTTTCTTAATATAAAAATCAGAGATGAACACGATGATTTTGGAAATCCTTTGTAGAATTATTCAAATGAGGACTAGACAATTTGTTTAGACTGACGTAATAAGAAGAAGCATCAATGTCATCGCCGTCTTTCTCCCCACTGTCGTCGATGTTGCCACTGCTGCTTTTAGTAGTATGAAGTTATCTTTGAGGCTCATGATTTCATCAAACTGCCTAAAAAATAGCTAGATTAACTGAACGTGAAGCATCTTACGATTCATTTCTCAGTGCATGGAATATTTGGAAGTCTTTGGGGATGAGAGTTGCTAATGCACCTTTCATAGCCTTTGCCTATTTTGATATTTACATGATAAAAACTCTCAACTAACGATCTTAATAATAAGGAAGTCCAAATTGATAAAAAAAAATTGATTGTAGCCTTTATAGTTATTTCGGGCATGAATATGAAGCCAAAAAAATTCAGAGTTTCTTGGTGGAGCATGGCATCACTACTGAGAAAGAAATTATTAATACCAAGATCCCAAAAGGTAATGGAGGCGTGCAAAGGTTTCCTCGGGCCGGACGGAGATTGGCCCTCTGATTATGTGGTTATTGAAAAAATAGTCACTTTATTCTTCTTTGTCAACTTCTAAATGAGTGCAATTTCGAGGAAAATCTTTGCCTTGAAGATGACCAGATAAATATTGCAAGATTTGTCTAAGAACTTCTCTACGTTTACCAAGTTTTGTCCTCGGCCAAATACTTTCCCTCCTATGTGGTCGTGGAGGCAGTTATGTTAGTAACTCAAATCATCCTCCCTGATGAATTTGATGATGCACTTATCATGATTACCTAGATGGTGGAGTTTTTTATTCAATCTTTGAAATGAAACATCAGCGCGAGCCATTTGTAAGACGCTGACTAGGAATTGAAATGTTGGAAATGTTATAGCTTATTATCATAAAACAATGGCACAAATAAGTATTATTAGTTTTTCTTGTGAGAAACACTTTTTTTACTTGCCTTTTGATGATATTGTGCAATATACACTAAGTTGCTTTGATTTTAATAGAGTACTCTTTTGGTGTTCTATGTTAGATATTAAAAATGGTAAATCTACAAAGAAAGCATAGTACTAAATCAAGATTTAGGAAAGCTTGAAGTCCTTCAACTCTTGAATTCTAGTCTCGAGTTTCTTTTCATGATCCTTTGATGTGCAAAATTTTCCTAGGACAAAGATGGAATGCTTTCAAGAGTGAAAATTTCATTCTATATCTCAAAGATATTTGTTGAGTGTCAAGAAGTTGTTCTTAATCTTCCTGAAGCAACAAACCGCAAATTTTTTCTAGGATAAAGGCGAAATACTTTCAAGAGTGGAAATTTCGTTCTCTATTTCAAAGATGTTTGTTGAGTGTGAAGCAATTGTTTTTCATCTTCTTGAAGAAACAAACTCATCTCTTGCTTCTATTAGAATATGTCTTATAGAAGTTTCTTCAAATTATCTTCATCTTTCACAAACTTAGTAAGCTTCCATTCCTGATCTTGAGCAAGATTAGCGTGCTGACTCTATTGATTGTGCTCGCATATTTGTTGGTCTAGCGATTTATTTTTCATTATGTGGGATGAAGACAATCTCCTTGGCACAACCACCATCATTCTCAAGAAAAGAAGTCACTTTGCCATGAAAAAGTGTAACATCTATGCCTCCAAGATGATTAATGGCTTGGAGAATGTCATTCGTTTATATTTTAATAAAAATTAACCCTTCAAGTGGTGTAGTAAAAAATTGTTGACTAAGATCTCTCCACATCATCTCAGCCATTTTGTGTTGATGATGCGCCACTACTTCTTCGCAACAAAATTTGGTAACATAAGATGGTGATGTTTGAAGTAGTGGCTCAAAAGTTATTTTCACCATTTCGCTCCTCGAAGAGTCCAAATTTGTTTGTTGAACTCCTCGAGATGGTGAGTTTTCTTAGCATCCGAAGAAATTGAGTGACTTAGTCGTTACTTCGACAACTTTGTTGTTTGTCTCAAGTGGTTATGATGAGGTCGAAAGTGAAGGGGGAACAGACATCTAACCTTCTTTTAAAAACTTTTCTCTTTTTACTTAACAAAAGTTCGCTAATTAATACAATGAAACTACTAAACGATGATGCAATGGATTTGTCAATATATGTCATTTAAACACTATTTTAACTCAATTAAAGAATTTCAAAAAATAAAGATAGTTTTACCCCAAGTTAAAAGATTTCTCAATTTAGAAGAATTTTCTTTTATACGGTTTACTTATCATATGAAAGTATGCAATGCAAATCATATAAGTAATTTTATAGTGGTTCAGTAGTAATAAATCTTCTTAACCCACTTTTCTAAATCTCATAGATTAAGGTTATACTAGAAACACAAATTAACCTAGTATAGAACTTGAGCTTTTACAACGAATGACAAGCTGTAAGTAGAACACTCGGTTCTGAAGAAATTCACTCATAAAGTCCTACTCTAAAGTACTCAACTAAAGAACTCTTGAGCTTTACAACACATGTTGAACCTCAATTAAAAACACTCAGTTCACTCAGGGAAAATCACTCATATGATCCTAGTCTTTGAACTTATATCTTCTCACTTGGATTGGATATACACTCCTTACAACAACAATTGAATATCACTTATATATGGAAGTTGTTTTGATATTTTCTTCAACACTTTGCTTCATCAAAACATGAATCTGCGAGTGATTAGACGGCTCAACTGATGAAAACTTGCTTGTGGTGCTTTGATCATGAATTTATAGTCTCTTCTGAATCTTTAGTCTTAGATCTTTTTATACTCTATGATTTGAAATTCTGCCCGTTGAAGAATGGCAAAATTGCATTTTACTCTTTAAAAAATGGTCACTTTCTGAACGGCAGCTTTTGCAGACTGTCTTATGTACCCTGATGTACGAATGTGTACTATTCTGATAGATGCATTAAATGCACTAAGCTTGTTACCGTTGTAAAGCTTACTGATCGACTTCACTTAGCTGATGGTATCCACTCTACTGGTCACTCTGATGAATCAAGAATGTACTAATCTGACTTGACTCTACTGATATTAACCAATATGATCACCATTGTTCTGAAATTTTCATCAAGCTAATTTTGGTCACTTAGGTTTTAGACCGAAATTCAATTCTTTAATAAATCTGGTCTTCACTTTTTTTATTCAGACTGAATCTTCATTTCTGGAATACTTCTGTTCTTAAATAATCTTCCCTAATCCCAAGATGGTTGGGCCTTGTGGTAGTGACTTGCAACCCCCCAGAGGCGAGATTCACGTTCGAATCATAGTGGGAGCATCACACTGGGAAGGATCTATACCCTTTGCATTCTTCCATCCAAGCTGTAAATACACAGTCTAATAGATAAAAAAAAAAAAACTTCCTTAAACCAAGTATTCAATCTTCAAATTTACTAAGCTTCTATTACTTAGTTGATGACTCTTTTTGTAATCATCAAAACCTTCTAACTTAATTAACTCAACTGATAAGATCACTTAGCTGTTCTTTGAGTTAGTAAATTCTTCCAACATTTGCCCTTTGAAGAAGCTTTTTGGTTCAATGTAGCACCAATATTTTTAAATAGTGCAAATTAGAGGAAAATGACTACACAAACATGAATTTATGCTTATGATGAAGAAATATGTGATAATGAAAGAGTTACGTATTGGGCTAAGTCATCTAATTTCATATTTGGGATCGGACAGTCTCCAAAGAATGTTTAAGAATCTATGCTAATGGAATCTAAGTAAAAGATCTAGCTCTTCTTGCAATGTTTCCAATTCTATTAATAGATGGGTCAGTGGTTTTCTTCTTCAATTCCGCTTCAACTTTCTTTGAAGAGTCATGTGCACCGCTAGGAAGCTTCATTGTGACCTAGGCGCATCTATGAAAGGGTTGCGACAACTTGACCACCATTGAAGATACTCTCTCGTGGTCAGCTACTCACACGAACGAGGAAAATTAGTCTACTTGCAATGTACAACCTAGTCGAAAAATCTCAAAGTTGTATCCAAAGTTTTACGATATTGCTCGGCTAATTTTCTTGTCGGTAGATCCTGACCAAAATCAAATTGCCTTCCCAATCTACGCGAATTGTAAAATTAACTATCTTGTGTCTGCTGAGACGCAAAAATAGGATGAATGAACGAAGACTGATAAAAAAATCCTTCCCCACATCGGATAAAGTTCAAATATCATGGAGAATCTGAATTTTTTGTTTACACAACGGAAGAGGCGTCATCTGACTAGTTTCAACTCCTTAGAAATCTGATTTTTTTACTCAACTATATATTCCAAAATATTTCTTAAAATTCGGCTGAATAATTCTTGAAATTTCAAAAACTACACTTTTTTTTAGTTAAATTCATTTTGGCATGTGGAAAATCTATTCTAATACACTTGGCCAATATTTTCCTTTTAAAGTGAAATATCTTCATTGTTAAAATACTACGGCCAGTTTCTTGTGTTAAAGTAAAGATTTTGTTGAATCAAAGTTTAGTCATTATACTGGCCATATTAGTTATGCCGCTAGTAATAAACAAAGAATTATTTTTCTTTGCATGTGCCTTAATGTTTAAATCATTCCCCTTTTTTATTTTTGAAAATAAAATATTTTATTGAGAGTTTATTCTTTTTGTCCATGTTCATTGATTATCATTTTGAAGAACAAATATTTCTTTAAATTTAAAAATCCATCCTTTTGAAAATGATTCAAATATCTCTCAAGATTTTTTATATATTTTTTTATCTACTAAACTGTGTATTTACAGTTCGGACCGAAAAATGCAAAGGGTATAGGTTCTCCCAGTGTGGTGTATCCAGTAGGAATCGAACTTGAGTCTCGCCTCCGAAGGTTGCAAGTCAATACCACATGGCCCAACTATCTCGGGTATTTTCCTTTTTTTTTTTGGTCGAGCATTTGATATATAAAAATTGGGGTCTCTTCATTCATTTCAAACGACAATTCAACCCTATCCTATCGAGTCAACTCGTTTAGACCCGATTCATTTTAACTCGGCCCGTGTTTGATCCATATTAAGTGGCCCACCATCAAAATCCGACCTAACCCACTTGTTTGCCAGCCCTTTGTCTCATGACTTTCTCTTTTCACAACTAAATGTGTAATTTGTGAGACAAGAGTGATTGCGTCTTGTGGGCTAGGAATTATTATGTAGTTATAAATTATAATCTTAAAAATTTGTAATGAACTGCAAGCCCAATTTTCAGTTTGTGTGTGAACATTTTTTTTTTTTTTGAAAGGGTGTGTGAACATTATTTGATTGATAGTGTAACCATCACATCAATTAAATTGTACATAATATATAAATTTATATGTCAATGTTGTTGTAACTCGTTGGTAAGGCACTATGGCTTAGATCATAGGCTAAAAGGTCCTACGACCAATTCTCACTAATGTGGATTTTCTTCTAAATTACTACTAGTTGTTAATAATTAATCTATTCAATTTTATTATACTTGAATATATTTCTGATTTGATGATATTGATGTAAAATGATGTAACTTGTACTAAAAATAAATACATAAACATATATAAAATTTATTAATAAATAAAAATGTAAATAATATTAAAAAATTACTCCGTAAGTTTCATATTATTTGTTGTTTTAGTAATTTAATGGAAAATTAATTTATTTTTACTAGGTTTACCATTTCATATTACTTTTTCTAACTTCTAATTAAGTAAGGAGAGAGAGAGAAATAATTAATAATCCAATCAGGGTATTTTAACCGGATGGAATAATCATGTTCGTCGTATGGTGTACAAATCGCCGTGTCCTTGTCTGTTCAACATAAACAAAGAAATTCTTTTTGGCCGATATATAATCGTTCAAATAAATAAATAATTGACAAATACATGTTCTAAATTTACATCAAGTACCAATCTAAATGTTGCGCAGAGAGAATTCATAACTCATATTACTCAGTGTCGTCACAAGTGCTAGACAGCTTGGGTCGCATCTAGGGTCCCCAATGTGAAGGACCATCAATATATTATATATAGCTTCCTAAATTTATTTGTTAAATAAGTCTTACAATTTTTTTGAGTTTAGATGCATGATAGGCTCCTTAGCTCACATGGTTGGAAACCTCATTAAAAATGGCAGAGTTTAGGTTCTATGTTCTTTTGTTCCTCTTTCTTGTTCTTTCATAATAATTACTCTTTACTCGTTTTTCTTTCCTAACGATTCTTTAAAAGAAATCGTTCTTTTAATTATTTTCTTTCTTCACACTAATAAAAATAATACGTTTTTATTTTATTTCTTTACATTTTCTTGTTTAGTATTTTGTTTACTCAGTACATTGCACAAAATAATCTTGCCCCCGTAATAAAAGTTGGCTACATCTGTCCTGTTTATATATGTATGTGTTTTTTTTTAAAATGTCATATATGCTGTATAACTTTTTATGTTATGTATTCCTTCTGTTAAAAGAATGTTTTCAAAATTAATAATATCGAGATTAATTCTGTCAAAAAATAAAACTAGGTGAATTTGTAATTTAATTATCCATATGAAAAATACTAGATTAGAAAAAAGTTATATGCAAATACAAAATTTGCATTTAAAAAAATATTGAGTTTATTTTTATTTTTTTGGTAACATAGGGCCCCGATTTTAGAATTTGTCTAAAAGTCTTTCGTCGGCCATGATTTTAGAATTCTGAATTATAATAGACGTAGAAAGAAGCCAGAGTAATTATAGATTGATGAATTGACGATACTGGTATCAAGTTCAAAAAAATTCAAGTAAGAATCTGAAGGAGAATTACTGAACAATTGGAATAATAATTTGTAACGAAAATAAAAAAGATAATTAGCACCAAATAAAAATGTAAACAAAAAAATCGAGATAGAAATAAAAAAATATAAAAAGAAAAAAATTAAAACGAAAATTAAGAAAACAAATGAGATGGGAATAAAGAAAAAAATCGAGACAAAAACGGAAGGAAACAACATAAATGAAGAAATGAAACATAATTTTCTTTTGTGGATGGATGAATTTATAATTAACAAAGAAACAATTTATTTTTTATAAATAAATAAAGATACCAATTTATTAGTTTTAAAAGGGTCAGGGTACCGTAGTTTTGGTATAAAAAGTCCAAAACCATTATATAGGGACGTAAGCGTTACAATTGATATTTTAGGGGGTAATTGATACCGCCCTAATATTTTAAGGGGACAAATTGTATTTTACCCAGAAACCTTTCTTTTGCCCTAAACCCAAGATGTCACCCACCCCAGCAAACAATACAATTCCATTAACAATACCTGCAAATATACCTTAGAAGTTAGAACTCCATTAACGTAATTTTAAATGTAAATTAAATTAAGTATCAACACACACACACAGTGGCGGAGCTAGGAACAATTCTTTGGGGGGCTAATTTTTTTTTGTCAAATACTTTCTTAATATTTTGTATTTCCTCAATATTTTGATACAATGACAAAAATTATGATAAAGCAATATACAAAAAGAAAAAATATCACGCAAAAATTGAAAATATAAATATCTTAAAGAATAAGAATCATTTAAATTGTAATCGACAATTTTATTGAATATAAATAGTTATTATCGAATTCGCCTTATAAGAATCAACATTTTCTTTTGAAAAAATATAATGTATACGTATGTAATCGATAAAAAAAACTCATTTTCAATTAGGTTATGAGATCTACTTCAACAAAAAATATTTGTTCCCTAAATATTCTTGAAAAACTTGAAGAAATAATTTATTAAGAAATGAATATAATGACATATTTTAATCTAGATTAATTAGCTCTACCAAGAGAATAAAAAAATATGTATAAAATATCAAAAAATAAAATGCTTCCTATAAGAATCGAACTCAGACCAACAGGAAGGACACTCATGACCTTAACCAGCACACTACTGGTGATTTTATTTAGTAAACTACGACTTCCTATATATATATATATATAAAATATATTTTTCTTGGGGGGGCGGTCGCCCCCCCAGTCTCCATGACGCTCCGCCAGTGCACACACATACCTTATATCTTCACATCTGGTGGGTTCACAATTAAACATGTCGAGCCGAACACCGTGTTGTTTGAATTCGGTTAAAAAATTCCGGTGAGCCTGAGTTCCTGTTCACAATTTTTTAGCAGTTTAATTGTACGGCCAAACAGGGCCTTAGTTATATTTGGACATTTTTAATACTAATATTAACTTAAGTAACATTAGTAAATATAAAATGGACCGGTGCAACCCTATCCTACCCGATTCAACTTGTTTGGACCCGATTCATTTTAAGTCGACCCATGTTTGATCCGTATTAATTGACCCTTTTTTACCAACCAAATTCGACCTAACCCACTTGTTTGTCACCCCTTTTTTGCCATCCAAATCTTGTGGGCTAGGAATTATTATGTAGTTATAAATTATAATCTTAAAAATTTGTAAAGAACTGCGAGCCCAATTTTCAGTTTGTGTGTTAACGTTATTTGATTGATAGTGTAACCGTAACATAAATTAAATTGTACATAATAAAAAAATTTAACCAATGATGCCGCAACCCGTTGGTAAGGCTAAGAGGCCTAGGTTCAATTCTCACTAATGTGGGTTTTCTTGTAGTTTAATACTAGTTGTTTAGTAATAAATCTTTTCAATTTTGTTATACTTGAATAGATTTCTGATTTGATGATATTGATGTAAAATGATGTAACATGTACTAAAAATAAATACATAAACATATATAAAATTTATTAATAAAAATAACTGTAAATAATATTTAAAAATTACTCCCTAAGTTTCATATTATTTGTTGTGTTTAGTAATTTAATGGAAAATTAATTTATTTTTACCAGGTTTACCATTTCATATTACTTTTTCAAACTTCTAATTAAGTAAGGAGAGAGAGAAAAATAATTAATAATCCAATCAGGGTATTTTAACCGGATGGAATAATCATGTTTGTCGTATGGTGTACGAATCGCCGTATCCTTATCTGTTCAACATAAACAAAAAAATTCTTTTTGGTCGATATATAATAGTTCAAATAAATTAATAATTGACAAATACATGCTCTAAATTTACATCAAATACGAATCTAAATGTTGCGCAGAGAGAATTCATAACTCATATTACTCAGTATCGTCACAAGTGCTAGACAGCTTGAGTCGAAATCTAGGACCCCCAATATTTTATATATAGCTTCCTAAATTTATTTGTTAAATAAGTCTTACAATTTTTTTGAGTTTAGATCCCTGATAGGCTCCTTAGCTCACATGGTTGGAAACCTCATTAAGAATGGCGGAATTTAGGTTCATAACCCAAAAATGACCTTTTTTTTTTAGTTGTTCTATGTTCTTTTTGTTCCTCTTTCTTCTAATAATTATTTTTAGTCTTTTTTCTTTCTTAAGGATTCTTCAAAAGAAATTGTTCTTTTAATTTTTTTCTTTCTTTACATTACTAAAAATAATACGTTTTTATTTATTTTCTTTACATTTTTTTGTTTAGTATTTTGTTTACTTAGTACATTGCACAAAATAATCTTGCTCCCCCAATAAAATTTTACATCCGTCCTGTATATATATGTATGAGTAATTTTTTTAAATGTCATATATGATGTTTAAATTTTTATGTTATGTATTCCTTCTGTTAAAAGAATGTTTTCAAAATTAATAATATGGAGATTAATTCTGTAAAAAAAAAAAAAAAAGACTGAGTGAGTCATCTAATTATCCATCTGAAAAATACTAGATTAGAAAAAAGTAATATGCAAATACGAAATTTAAAAAAATATTGAGTTTTTTTTTTTTTTTTTTTGTAACATAGGGCCCCGATTTTAAAATTCGTCTAGACCCATAAAAGTCTTTCGTCGGCCCTGATATTAATATATATCAACATAATATCACAAACCTTCTTGAATGTATGCAAGTCCATGTTAAGAAACTCAACAAAACTCAGTCTAAAATTACCCATCACCATAGGGTAGTTCAACATAGAAAAAAGGATAACTCAAACGTGATTTTAGGCAAGCATAGAAATTATTTAGTACAATATGGATGGTAAAAGCAGGCAGAAGAATATAGACTTGTCGCATTTGTTGTACATTTTTCTTTAGTACATTAATTAATGATTAGATTTCAGTACTCTATTTTTCCTAGGTTTATGGAACATGTAGCCCATACAGCCAAAGCAACTTCATAAGTAGATATGAATGAGACTTTTGATTTCTACTAGTTAAAGAAAATATTTCCGGAAATGGAAAAAGTTCAGTTAGAACTAAGTTATTAATTTGATGAAAGTTTAGGTATCAAATTTAAATATAATATTCTTGCTTGCTTTATTGCTTAAACCATAAAAGGAAAATGAGAGTTGTGCATGAAGAAGATTGATGATGAAGAGCTATAGGGGAAATGGAACAAAAGCATTAATATATGCATGGAAAATTCTAGCTCGAATTTAATTCGAAACACAGATTTTTAAACATTTTATTGATTATTTCTATAAAATGAGTCATACATGGTTTAAGTGACTATATGATTCGAATTTCAGCAAATGATTTTTGTAGGACAAAATTTCAAAAATAGTCATGTAACTTTGGGATTCTTTCAAAAATAGTCATATAACTTACCAAACACATATTATACTTTCACGAAATTTCAATTTTAGTCATATGCATAATTAATAAATTTCATCCTTTAACTTTCAATAAGTTTCAATTTCCGTGTTGTAGTTAATTTCAAATTAATTATGTGCTTCAGTTACAAAACTTTTTCTTTGACAAAAAGACCAAATTTGTAATTGCAGAACGAAAATTGAAACATATTAAATGGTAGAGGACGATATTTATTATGGAGGGAATTGCATTTTTCATATCAAATTTTTACCTATTTTATACATTTTGTATCAAACCTTTGAAAAATACACATTTAATACCAGAATTGAAGAACCTTTTTACATATTTTCTTTCTCCGTCAATTTACAAGGCCAAATTTTGTGTTCTTTATATAGATGAAGAGCTTTCTAAAGGTATAAGTTTCAGTTCATGAAACACAATTAATAATCCGCAAAAAATTAACAAAGTTTCGGGATATTAATCAAAAAATTAAATCATATCACATAATCTACAAGGAATCATGCCACAATAATTTCTAAATATGATATAGGGCACATAAGCATGCTATGGTAAAAATTTTGGAGAATAATTTTAAACATTCCATAAAGTTCAAGCAAATGTGGAATTCTGATATTAAATGTGTCTTTTTCAAAAGTTTGGTATCAAATGTATAAAATAGGTAAAATTTAGGATGAAAAATACAATTCCCTCATTTATTATGCGTATGGCTCAAATTGAAATTGAATGTAATAATAAAAAAAAAATTCCATTAACTTTTTACTCAATCAAATCCAAGAATCACACATAGTTCGTTAAAACGCTAATGTTTTGCTAAAACCTGAATTGGACTCCATAATTACGTCAATTATACAGAATTTATCAAAGGAAAATTATTAAATTGCTTGTCCCGTTGAGTTGTGGTCCATGGTACTTTCATACGGAAGGCATAAATTAGTCGGAGTATTGTTGTGGTTCAATTCCTGTTGATGTTTATTTGTTCTTTGATCCAAAATTTTAGAAAATCTCTGATGTAAAAATGACTTTTCTAGTTCTTTATGTTACGACATATTTGATACCATTATATTATTTAACGGAATATTACACATTTTAAACTTTCTTCAAATTAATGACGAATTTTTTTTGACGGAATTGATGATAAAATTATAGAATTTGTTCTATAATTAAAGATTGCTGGTAAAGTTTGCCCACATATTTTTGATATACAAATTTACCTCACAATTTATAAATTTAAGCAATTTATAAGTCACAATTGCAAAATAGTTAAATTATTAAATCTCTTAAACTAATTAGATTATATATATATATATATATATATATATATATATATATATATATATATATATATATATATTATTAACTATCTTAAACTAATTATATTTTATATAATAATATATAAATTAAATAATTTTGTATAAATTCTGAAGAAAAAATTATTTTTAAAATTATATAAATATTATTGATCATATTTAATAAATTTTATGTATCATTGTTACATGAACAAAAATTAAATAATATTTACGCATTAATTCTGTTATTAAATAATATTTACACAAAAAAAGAAAAAAATCACTTCTTCCCCAACTTTCTCCATCTCTGCTGCCACCACCTTGTTGGACACTCAAATTAAGTGTGCGGGTGACAGCAATTGTCTTGTGGCATCCAAACTGAGTGTGCGGATGGATACCCAAGCTGAGTGTGCGGGTAGAGCCACAATCGAATATCATGAGCGCTTGCGTGAATGCACTATAAGGGAAGGGTATGCAGATTCCCTAACACCAATTGATTTTGGGGGCAAGTGGTAGCGCCTGAGGTCTTACAAGTGGTATCAGAGCCAAGGTCACGTGTTCGATTCCCAGCAGGAGCAATTGCTGAGGGGGAGATTGTTGGGGACCCAAACTAAGTGTGCGGGTGACAGCAATTGTCCTGTGGCATCCAAACTGAGTGTGCGGATGGAGACCCAAACTGAGTGTGCGGGTGGAGCCACAATCGAATATCGTGGGCGCTTGCGTGAATGCACTATAAGGGAAGGGTATGCGCATTTCCTAACATCAATTGGTTTTGGGGCAAGTGGTAGCGTCTGAGGTCCTACACACCTCTTTCAGATCTCCCTCCCCCCAACCTCCATGCATTGTCGTCGCGCCGAGGGGAGGTGGTGGGACGATGGGGTGGTGGGTGGGGGTGGGTTTTCTATTTATTTTTTAATTATCAATTATATATATATATATATATATATATATATATATATATGGTGTGGGCTATAGCATTGTCGACATCCATCTCGTCCCAATTTGTGTGATCCAATTCTGCTTAATTCCTTAGAATGGGAAATTCGTTTTGTCCTCTCATGCACACATATCTCTCGTCCAACATTTTATATATATAATAATTTTAAGAAATTTAATAATAATATATAAAATTTATTAAATAGGATTATTTAACAATTTTTATAATTGTGACTGAAATGCTTCAAATTTGTGAAATGTGTGTTAAAATTTTCTACCAGAAAACATGTGGGGCAAAATTTGTCAACAATCTTTAATTATAGGACCAATTCTACTATTTTTTCATCAATTTCGTCATTAATGTGATGGAAGTGTGTAATATCCCGTCAAATAATGATACCAAATGTATCAAACAAAATAATTATGACACCAAATTTTTAAAATAGGGTAAATAGTGATATTAAAAGTGAAATTCTCTCTAATTTCTAATTAGTTTGCTACACATTGGGTTATCTATCACTTCTCTAAATCAATTCAATTTTTATTTATTCGTTTTACAAAACCAAAATGGATATAACTATTTAAAAATTGAATAAATATTAGCATATGTTCTAAAAAACAAATTGGTATATATTGTACATAAAAGAGAGAAATTCGCAAAAATTGGGGAAAAATGCACTATCATGTGTTATGCAAAATTGACACAAAATTATCCTATGATTTGTTTTTTGCAACAAACTCCCTTCTGTTGGAAAATGGTTTAGTTAATCATTATTATTACCTTGTGCGAACGAAAAAATTGTCACCAAGTTTAGTAAAAGAAGTTTTGGGTCTTAAGCTAAAAATGGAGAGCGGTAGGGATTTAATTTAAGCTAATTTGTTTAAAAGTAACTCTCCCACATTGTTTGTGAAAGATAACTTCTCTCCCTTTGGGTGTTATAAATAGAGTTCCATTCTTTCTTTTCAATGACCCCAATAAAGGGATAAATCTTCTCTATAAGATTAAAATCTCTCTTATTCTCTCTTAGAAATTTTTCGTTGATTGTTTCTAGCACACAAAGTTCGCTGGATAGTAGCTTGGTCAATCGTCTGATTCTTATGTTGTATCCTGGGAGACAAACACCGAGCATTCCTCTACCACCAACGAGATGAGGCAACTATGTTTTAAGAAAACTGTGTGTTACACAGGCATCAAAATTCTCTTCGGTCCATTTCTATCTCTCTCATTTAATTTATCGTTTTAATTATTTATTTGCTCTCTAGGTTAGTTATATATAGTATTGTTAGTTTAGTGTAAATGCTTTAGTTCTATTACTCTTTTGCCTTAAATTGTAATCATTTAAACTAAATATTTCACTTGTAACAACTCAGTTTTAAGTGGGATCGTTGCGACCCTTCTAGCCTTTCCTGGGAACTATCCGAAAAGTGCTATGCGGTTTGTTAGGGAAAAATAGCTTATTTCCATCGTGTTGGGAAATATAGCATTTTTCGGAAAAATAGCATATTTTCTCTGGAAAATAGCATAATATTCAATTATGAGAAATAATACACTTTCTTTTGTGTTTCAGATACAAAGATGACAAGCGAAAATAACGTTGTAGATACAACTTATGAGCCAACATCTGATGTGGCCCGACGGCAAAACTCTTTATCGTTACCGATCTAACATGGAGAGAAAACGTAGAAGTTCAATGGATCGAACATCATGAGATGGTAATAAAAGTTGATGTTTTATCTGACGATGTTGAATCTATCTAGGTTTTTGACTGAGGATCCTCAAAAGATGGAAGAGGACGAAACTAACTTTCAAGTTATCAATGCAATAGATGTTTGGAAATACTTTGACATCTATGACAAAATTATGTGATGAATGGGCTCACTGACTCTTTGAACAATGTGTATAATACAAAGAAATCTGCAAAGAGCTATGGGGGTCTCTGGACCGAGAATATAAAACGAGGATGTCGGCGCAAAGAAATATGTGGTGGGTCGATTTCTCAATTACAAGATGGTGGTCTGTAAAACAATCATCAGTCAAGTTCAAGAACTCCAAGTGATCTTGCATGAAATTCAGTGATTTGAGTGAATATTTTCAAGTAGCTGCTATTTTAGAGAAGTTACCCCATGCATGGAAAGACTTTAGAACTACCTTAAGCATAAGCGAAAGGAGATAACCATTGAAGACCTGATTGTTAGACTTGGCATTGATGAAGACAACAGAGGAGTTGAGAGGTGTGGGTAAAAACACATGAAGCTAAGGCCAATGTGGTGGAAGTTAAGAAGAAGTTTAACAACAAAGGGTCCAAACTTAGACCTAAAAGGGAGTCTTCAAGCATTTGAAGTTGAAGTGTTTCAATTTTGACAAGACTGGTGACAAGTCAATTCTAAGTTGCATGTTTTAAATGATTTTTATAAATGAGATGTCTATCTATTTATACAACTCATCATTCTTAATGGATGGTTGACATCGTCTCAATCTAAGGGCCAATATTATATATGTAAAACATTTTTACTAACTAGAAAAATCTACAACATTGCAAAGATATTACATGCACATATATTAACATAATAATATAAACTATCAAATAGGAGCGGATCGGGTGCTCTGGGTTATATATATAATAAAAGTTATTTCTATTACATAAATAACTTAAATAACATATAGTACATATTTTCGTCTTCTGTTTCTTCAGTAAAACTATCTCCACCAATTCCAAAACAATTTTTGGACTAACCTAACAATTGAAAATTGTACTTATTCCGAAATCGAGGCCCGAAATTTCCTTCCTGTTAAATATGTGGCACAGGATCACAAAATAAAAATATTGGTTGTCATGATACATTGTTTCACGTTCCAAGCGGGTTGGCGGCACAACAAACCCCATAGCATATTTTTTTTTGTTTCGTTTTTTCTCCGGATTCTTTGAGTTCTTGATCTTCAAGTTCTTGCACAATCTAAATATTACCAAAATAATTCTATACCATAAATTTTAGGCGTACAATGGAAATTTAATAAAACTAAAATGATGCCTCACATGGGGCTAAAAATTAATTTAACTTTTGCAGAGACACAAAAACGGGACATGCAGTTCCGAGAAGCAATTTACATTCTTTATGGTTTAAGTTGTCGCAATTTTAGTCATCTAACCTGCAATTTTGGTCCTAATTAAATTCATTGGAATTTAAATTAGTTTCCTTAAATTGCTATGCAATCAAATAAATTAGGTTGTTTTGTCCTTGATGCCACGCGGTGATACTTCACCACATCACCTCATCAAATAGCATATTTTCTCTGGAAAATAGCATAATATTCAATTATGAAAAATAATACACTTTCTTTTGTGTTTTAGATACAAAGATGACAAGCGAAAATAACATTGTAGATACAACTTATGAGCCAACATCTGATGTGGCCCGAGGGAAAAACTCTTTATCGGTACCGATCTAACATGGAGAGAAACCGGAGAAGTTCAATGGATAGAACATCATGAGATGGTAATAAAAGTTGATGTTTTATCTGACGATGTTGAATCTGGCTAGGTTTTTGACTGAGGATCCTCCAAAGATGGAAGAGGACGAAACTAACTTTCAAGTTATCACACTACTAGAAAAAATAAAATTTCAACAGAAATTTCGACAGATTTTACAAGAAATTTTGACAGATTTTAGTATTTCAACAGAATTTTCGACAGAAAAAATCTGTCGCAGAAAAGCTTGTCGAAATCAAGATTTCGACAGAAAAAATTTCGACAGTAGATGCTTGGAAATACTTTGACTATCTATGACAAAATTTTGTGATGAATGGGCTCACTGACTCTTTGAACAATGTGTATAATACAAAGAAATCTGCAAAGTGCTATGGGGGTCTCTGGACCGGGAATATAAAACGAGGATGTCAGCGCAAAGAAATATGTGGTGGGTCAATTTCTCAATTACAAGATGGTGGTCTCTAAAATAATCATCAGTAAATTTAAGAACTCCAAGTGATCTTGCATGAAATTCAGTGATTTGAGTGAATATTTTCAAGTAGCTGCTATTTTAGAGAAGTTTCCCCCTGCATGGAAAGACTTCAGAACTACCTTAAGCATAAGCGAAAGGAGATAACTATTGAAGACCTGATTGTTAGACTTGGCATTGAAGAAGACAACAGAGGAGTTGAGAGGTGTGGGGTAAAAACACATGAAACTAAGGCCAATGTGGTGAATTTAAGAAGAAGTTTAACAACAAAGGGTCCAAGCTTGGACCTAAAAGGGGAGTCTTCAAGCCTCTGAAGTTGAAGTGTTTCAATTTTGACAAGACTGGTAACAAGTCAATTGATTGTAGATTTCCAAAGAAAAACAAAAACAAGCAAAGCCAATTTGGTTGATGTCTTCTCAAATGAGGGTTTTGATATCAACCTTGCAGCAGTAATATTTAAGGTGGATCTGATTGGGTCGAATTCGAAATAATGGTAGATTGACACTGGTGCTACTCGACATATGCAACTTTTGAAATCAAGGTTCAAGGCAAAGTGATTATGATGTGAGCATGAAGAGTAAAAAAAAAAATAGACTTGGAACTTTGGAAGAATTAATTGAAGACAAGTTGTTGGGTCAAGAAGGATTACTTGCTCATCAAGATTGAAGAAGATTTAGTCCAATAATTACTTGTCAAGTGGGATTTTTTAATTTAGTTATGTTTAATTTCGAATTTAGTTACCTTATTTTTGTAGGATTAGTTTATTCTTTACTAGGATTTAGTTTCCTTTTGATATTAGGTTAGTTTACTATTTTAGAGTTTCCTAGTTCTTTTCAAGATGTAATCTTGTACTATTTAAAGGACCTTTATGCTTTAATAAAATCAAGATTTAGTCTTCAATTAATTTGTGTTGATTATTCTCCACCTTCTTTGAAGAATTCTTCTTCATGAACTTATCAAAGATCAGTAAAATCTTTGTGGCGTTCAATGACTTATCAAACGATTCATCCACCATCGTTTGTGGCGTCCTACCGAACTTATCAAGCATTCTTGTGGCGTTCCGACTTATCAAGCGATTCAGTCAAAATCGTTTGTGGCGTCCTCATGAACTTATCAAGAAGACTTGTGGCGTTCATCCATCGACTTATCAAGCGATTCATTCATCATCGTTTGTGGCGTCTTCATTAAATCCATCTAAACCTGATTGTAGAACGATCCTAGGAATCCTAATAATTCGGGTCTCGTTATTCGTGACGAGGGTCGTATCATATTCTGAAGATGACCTCTGGAAAGAAACTGACTATGAACAACATGGTATATGTGTCGGTAGTTCGAAAGAACTTTGTCTGGTTCGCTTCTCGGCAAGCATGGTTTCGTACGATATTTTAGCCTAATAAATTAGTTTTGTCCAAGAGTGGACATTTTGTTGCAAAATAATATGTTTCTAATGGGCTTTTTAAGCTCAATGTAATGACAGTTAAATAGAAGATTAATAAAGTAAGCTCTACTACTTATTTGATTGAGTCTCCTAATTATTGCGTGGTAGATTAGGACATGTTAACTTGAATTATAAACCCAAATTCCGCATTGATGCAAAACATAAGTGTGAAACTCATATAGAATCAAAACTAACTTGGTCATCTTTTCAACGTGTTGAAAGAAATACTGAACCTCTAGATTTAATCAACAGTGATATATCTGGCCTAAAATTGGTAAAAACTACAGGTGGTAATAAGTATTTTATCATTTTTTTCGATGATTGCACTAAATATTGTTATGTGTACTTGCTTAAGAAAAAAGACAAGGCATTAGAGAAATTTATTCTCTACAAGAATGAAGTTGAGAATCAACTTAACAAAAAGGTTAAGATGATAAAATGTGATCGAGGTGGTGAGTATGAATCCCCATTTGCTGATTTTGTGCTCAATATTGGATTATACATCAAACCATTGCACCTTACTCACCTCAATCGAATGGTGTTGCTTAGCAAAAAAATTGTACATTGCAATAAATGATGAATGCAATGCTTGTAAGTTCTGGGTTGGCTCGGAACATGTGGGGAGATGTCATTTTGTCGACAAATTATCTTTTAAGTTAGGTGCCCCGTAAAAAGAAAGACAAAACACCATATGAGTTATAGAAATAAGTGAAACCCTCTTACAAATTCTTACTAATGTGGGGATGTCTTGCCAAAGTACTTTACCCAAACCTAAAAAGGTAAAATTAGGTCCAAAAATAGTTGATTGGATTTTCATTGGGTATGCACTAAATAGTGGTGTTTATCGGTTTCTTGTGCATAAATATGAGATCTCGGATATACGCAAAAACATAATAATGGAATCAAAAAATGCTTCATTCTTTGAACATGTATTTCCATGTAGGTCAAATGAAGGACCTAGTTCGTCTAGACGAACATATGAGACTATTGATGAAAATAGTCAGGACCTAGAAGAAATGGACCAAGATGAGAATGAAAAGGCTCAATATAAACTTAGACTTAGCAAAAGACCAAGAACATAAAAATCTCTTGGCCCAAATTTATGACTTATCTGTTAGATGGTGAACCTCGAACTTTCAAAGAGGCATCAAGCTTTACTGAAGGACCTGTGTGGAAGGAAGCCATAAAAAAGTCATTGATTCCATACTGCAAAATCACACCTGGGAGTTAGTAGATCTTCCTCCAGGATGTAAACCTCTAGGATCCTAGTGGATATTCAAGAGAAAAAAGAATGCAGATGGAACAATTGATGAGTACAAGACTAGACTTGTAGTTAAAGATTATTGACAACTAGAGGGTCTAGACTTTTAATACTTATTATTCCCCTATGATGATAATAAATTTCATAAGGATGGTACTTGCAATTGATGTTTTGCGCAACCTTGAAGTACACCAAATGGATGTATAAACAGTATCTGAATGGGGATTTGGAAGAAGAAATCTACATGGAGCAACCCGAGGGTTTCACTACACATGACAAGAGAGAAAAGTCTGTAAATTGGCGAAGTGTTTGTATGGCTTAAAACAAGCACCAAAACAGTGACATGAGAAATTTGACTATGCTATGATGACAAATGTTTTTAAAGTCAATGAATATGATAAATATGTCTATGTCAAAGACACTGAGAACGGCTATGTCATTTTGTGTCTAAACATTGATGACATGCTCATAGTAGGTACGGTTGATAAAATAATCAAATCTACAAAGGACACAATAAACTCGAGATTTCATATGAAGGTTATGGGTTTAGCTGATGTCTCATTGGGTATGCACAAAATAGCAGTGTTTATCGGTTTCTTGTGCATAAATTGGAGATCCCAGATATACGCAAAAACACAATAATGGAATCAAGAAATGCTTCATTCTTTGAACAAGTATTTCCATATAGGCAGGGGCGGATCCAGGAATACGGACCAGTGGGGGCTAAGCATAGATCAAATTTTTGATAAGTTTCCCCCGAAAATACCAAAAAGTTTTTGTATTTGAGTTTACCAAAACGAGAATATAGAGTAGTTTATACTTTAACATATCTTCTTTATATTTACTATTCTTTTTAAGATTTCTCGAAAATTTTCAAAATCTCGAAAAGTTTCTAATATACAACTGACCGAAACATACGTAAAAAGTAAAACTTGAATACATAGGGCTATAAGGTTCTAGGATAAATAAAATAATCGTAATACAATTTCATATGACACCAATATATTCACAATTAATCGCACCGATTATTAATTTCTGAAATATGTTCATAATAGCCAGGGCAGAGCTAGACCAGTATTTTTTTTGGGGAGGAGGGGGGGGGGGGGAGGGGTTTAATTATGTATTAATGTATTGAATAAAACGTATAATAAAAAATAGAATTCTCTTGATTATTATTAAAAAGAAAATAAAATTTAAAAAAATATTAAGAAATAACAAAAATCAAAAAACAATTATTCAGAAAGAAAAAGAAGCTAAAGGAACAATTGTTGAGAAAGAAAACTAAATTAAAAGAACAATTATTGAGAAAATAAAATAGATTAAAAGAATAATTGCTAAGAAACAAAAAAGACTATAAAATAAGCAACAAAGGAAATGGCACTCCCGAGATTTGAACTCGGGAGAATGTTAATAAACATGTATACCCAAACCAATGAGCAAATGCAAATTTTATGCAACTAAAACTAATATAAATTTATTTGAACAATACTTTTAAGAAAAGGAAAAAAAACTAAAAACAGTGAAAGTAAGCATGGTCAAACCCCAGTCCTCATCCGGAATTTTGAATACCCTATCAAGTGGGCCAATATAGTTATTACATTAAGAGTACTACTAAGATGAATTTTGATATATTATAAATTTGAGTGGGGGCTATAGACCCCACTAGCCCCTATGTAAGTCCGCCCTTGCATATAGGTCAAATGAAGGACCTAGTTTGTCTAATCGAACATATGAGACTATTGATGAAAATAGTCAGGACCTAGAAGAAAGGGACCAAAATGAAAATGAAAAGGCTCAATATGAACCTAGACGTAGCAAACAACCAAGAACAAAAAAATATTTTGGCCCAAATTTATGACTTATCTGTTAGATGGTGTATCTCGAACTTTCAAAGAGGCAGCAAGCTTTACTGAAGGACCTCTGTGGAAGAAAGCCATAAAAAAACAACATTGATTCCGTACTGCATAATCACACCTGGGACTTAGTAGATCTTCCTCCAGGATGTAAACCTCTAGGATCCAGGTGGATATTTAAGAGAAAAATGAATGCAGATGGAACAATTGATAAGTACAAGACTAGACTTGTAATTAAAGGTTATTGATAACTAGAGGGTCTAGACTTTTAATACTTATTCCCCTGTGACGGGAATAAATTTCATAAGGATGGTACTTGTCATTTTATGTTTTGCGCAACCTTGAAGTACACCAAATGGATGTATAAAAAGTATCTGAATGGAGATTTGAAAGAAGAAATCTACATGGAGCAACCCGAGGGTTTCACTACACTTGACAAGAGAGAAAAGTCTGTAAATTGGCGACGTGTTTGTATGGCTTAAAACAAGCACCAAAGCAGTGACATGAGAAATTCGACAATGCTATGATGACAAAAATATTTAAAGTCAAGGAATATGATAAATGTGTCTATGTCAAAGACACTGAGAACGGCTATGTCATTTTGTGTCTATACATTGATGACATGTTCATAGTAGGTAGTAATGATAAAATAATCAAATCTACCAAGGACACGTTAAACTCGAGTGGGAATCAAAATATTCATAACATCTGAAGGACTGGTCTTGAATTAGTGACAATACGTTGACAATATTCTTGGGAAGTCCAATAAAGATGGCACTAGTTTTTCCAGAACACCAATTTACACAAGTGTACATTTGTCCAAAGATACAGGAGAAAGTATCTCCCAAGTAGAATACCTTACAATAATAGGAAGTCTGATGTATTTAATGAGTTGTACAAGACCGAACATAGCTTATGTGGTTAGTAAGCTAAGAAGATTTAGGAGTAACTCGGAGCAATCCATTGGAAATCAATTGTAAGAGTACTAAGGTACTTAATCTCTAATCGTTACTACAAACTGCACTATACAAGATATCTAAGTGTCTTAGAAGGATACATTGATGTAAACTGGATATCTGATTTAAAGAACTCAAGGTATACTAGTAGATATATTTTCACACTAGGAAGTGCAGTAGTTTCATGGAAATCCTTAAAGCAGACTGTTATAGCCAGATCCACTATAGAATATGAATTTATCGCTTTGGATAAATGTGGGGTTGAAGCAAAATATTACGCCATTTTTTAGAAAATATTCCAATATGAACTAAGCATGGGCCTGTAATTCGCATACATTGCGATAGTCAGACAGCTATTGACAGGGCACAAAGCAGCATGTATAATGATAAGTCAAGACACATTTGTCGAAGACACAATACCATCAGACAACTAATATCTACTTGAATTATCTCAATTGGCTGTGTGAAGTCAAAGGATAATATTGCAGATCCACTAACCCAAGGTTAAACAGAGAATTATATTAGTTGAGAAATCATCAATAGGAATGGGATTAAAGTCCATAAAAAAACATATCAATTCATTCGAAATCCAACCTAGTTGACTGGAGATCCCAAGACCTAGGATCAAAGGGACAACCTAACACTACAACAAAAAACATGTTAGGAGACACAGAAAAGTGTCCCTAGATGCACATCTTGGGACACTTACAAGGTTCGGGACATTTATAAAAAGTGTCGCATAACGGTGTGTCGCATTAACTGATACAACACTTTTTATGTGTCCCTAAATAAGGACATTTATATGTGTCCCAAGGCATTATTAGGACACTTATAAAAGTGTCCCTATAACAATTTCTTAAGACATTTCTAAATGTCCTAAGACTAGTTTCATACAACATATATATATATATGTCCCAAGCACATGACACTTATAAGTGTCCCAAATCATCATTTTCTAAAATTCCTACACAATAGCATATATATATATATATATATATATATATAACAATTTAAATTATTTATCTAACATAAACATTCAATTAATTAAATAATTCAAACATTTATCATTAAAGTACAAAATTTGTGAAATAGTAGTAGCAGGCTAACATTGTAATTAACTTTCCAATACAACAAATTACATAAGAGGATCCCAAAAACCAAGTAAAATAGAGATAATGATCCATATCTTCGACTACGTACAATTGACATCAATTTCCATCTTCTTCCCAAGCAACCTATCAAGGAATACAAGTTATTTCCTTCTTTCAAAAATTAGACGCCATAAAAAATCAGAGATATCAAGAAAACCTGTAATGGTAGTCTTGGACAAAAGTATTAAACACCTTATACATCTAAATACCTTTATAAACAACATGCATAAGGAATTTACAGAAGTTCAGCCAGAACATACTCACACAAATTTTCATACTGAAATCCACAAATCTTGTATTCATATAGCACATGAGTATGTTTTAGGGGTTTTTATGCCTATTAATTCATTGCAAATTTATTCTATAGCCTTTCTGTTATTGGAAATTATTTAGGTAGCAAACTTTCTTTACAAAAATGAGCAGCAATTTTTTTTAATTGAAAAAACAGTTTAGCAATCAGAAATTCTTATTTTGCTCTTCATGATGATTAGCAACATAGAGCATAACCCGTTTCAAATAAACCATCACTTTTACACGAGCATACTTTCATACTACCGATATTACTATAATCACTCCTAAAGCAAGATATCAAAAAATAATACTACACTTCAAGAACTTTTGTTGATCTTAGTTACCTTGAAGGTAGATTGTGTTGAAGAAGGTAGAATCCTGGCTTTCTTCGCAAATTGTATCCGTGCTTAACATCTGGAAAAAAGAAAAGGAAAACACAATAAGAATCCAAATTCAACCTTCTATATTGAATAATTATTTTTTAGATTTTTAACTAAACCTTCAGAAATTTCTGTAGGTAACTTGCAAGGACAACAAGAACTGCTTCCTTGAAGATTGATTTAGAAGTTAATCCATAATCTAGTAATAAAAACAATCAAACATCACTACTTTCCTCCCATCAAAGTACTCAAGTTCAATTATGTCTTTTAATACACCATAGTAAGTGACATCACCTACGATTGGGTTATTATCATTTCTGCTCGTAAAACTGCTGGTTTGAGCAATAACAACCAGTCCACTATTTTGAGTTTTTCTTCGAATTTCATAATCTTTCACGTGAAAACGGTATCCATTGATAATAAACCCCCTATATCTCTTTCCTACTGGATTAGGGCCTCGAGCTAAGGCTCTAAGTTCTTCTGACATTTCATTTCCAGTAAGATGTAAATCTTCAACCTGTCATATACATACGGTTGTTAATTTAAAAATATTGGAAAATAAATATATGAATAAAACTAGAAATAAATATGAATAGTGTTAAGCGATAAACTTGCATACATGTTTATCAAACCACTTGGCAAATGTTTCACTATGGACTTGTTCAACATTCTTCTTACTAAGGCGAGGATTTTCACGTTTAACCTCTGCTTTATGTTCTCTACATAAAATTTGAACATGAAACATAAGTGTATTCCATCATATAAAATAAGATGAATGACAAAAACGAACTTAAGAAATTCTCATATTCTTTTGATAACCTTGATTTATGGATCCAACTCTTGTCCATCATATACCTACTAAAAGTAAACATTTTATATAAGTATAACACATCAAATGTAGCAAAAAAATGCAATATGTAACTATATTACATGTAAGTGTTCTTATATTGTCAACTCTATGTAGACTTTCTAAGATATTTTGCACTTTTGGTGCTGCCATCATTCAATTAAGAAGATAGATAGTCACAACAAATCTTTATAATCAGATGCAATAAACTACCATTAATCACTAGTAAATAAATAAACTCCTATGACCAGGCCACCTATTTAATTATTGTAGGAATTCAAACTATCAAAATAAGTAAGAGTCTAAAAATGAATGCAATGCAAATTATATAAGAACCAGTTAGTTTCAAACACTTTAACAAATCCAAACATATAAACACTAGATACAGTTCAATCTAATTTCCTCTCCCTAACTTTCATTTTTCTAATTCCAGTCCTACTGCTTCTTCAATTCCTAATTCTCTAAGGTTTAATTACAATTACACCACTAGTAGATATACTCATCAAGACAAAGGAAAGGGTTCCATGTCACTAGATTTGGATATCTAGCTCTAGTTAGTTACTGAAATTTCAAGATTCAATATAATCAACCAAATCATTCTATTTACAAGAAGAATACAATATATGCACGTGCACACGGGACAGGGCCTTCAATTCAAAACCAAAAAGTTTTGATGAAAAGATTTGAAAAGAATCAATATAATCAACCACCTACTCTTTTGATTGGTTTGAAAATTCACATTACCGAAAACATCAACCATGTGTTACATTAAGCTCAATGGGGTCATTCGACTCTGATAGTTTTGAGAATTTACTACCTACCTAAATGATCATGTTGGAATCATGTAAAACCAGTATTTAGAAAATGAATTACAGATTTGGAAAAATAAAGTAAGAACTCAATCACTTAGATTAACAATAGGAAAATTGAAATATACAGCTGTTATACTTGCAGCTTATAGGCATTCTGTTTCGAAATACAATTCACAATTACAACCATGATTTAAGGAAAAGCCCATAAACAATCAATTGTCTATCAGTTATTGATCACCAATCCAACTCAATTATTTACTGCATTTATAGAGCTTTAGTTAAATAGATACCACAATTAAAAAGTATACATTAGAAACTTAACATCTTACAAAATCAGTATGTACACATTAACACTTAACAGAGCGTAGATTCATAGAAATTGAACAGTACACACCTCATCTTTTGGAGAATTTTCTTTCCGGTAGTAATGCGAAATTCAATTCAAACCAAGCTTGTTCATCGGAGCTCACATCAACTCCATGATATCGCCCAAGCTGTAATACTCAAACCTGATTGGAGAGAGAGCGCCAGTGAAAGAGTGAGAAAGAGCGAGAGAAAAGTGAGAAAGAAGACACGAACCTGATCGAAGAGAATCGCTGAAAGTATTGAGAGATTTTTTTGCTAAAATCGTAAGAGTAAAATGAAGAAGAGAGCCCTACCTTTTTAATTTGGGGGAAAATAATGCTACCTCCTGTTCTTTATATTCTAATACCTTTTAAAAGAATTTTAAAAAGTGTCTTTTAATTCTTTATGTATAACATTCCGCCTTTTTTTCCCTGGAGACATTTAATTATTAATGCCCCATGATTACTTTCATAGGACATTTAAATATTAATGCCCTATCTTAAATGTCTCATAATCTATTTTTTGTTGTAGTGTAAATGTAGAGATTTTGCTAGGTCACTGTGGGGATTCACCCCAACCCACTCCTATGATGAAAAATAACGACACCCGTGAAGGATAAGGATAAGTTAGGCTTTTAACGATTCTTATGCATCGTGACATCCGAGCAGAGTAATACGGGTTACTCTTTGTTAAGAAATCATCTATGTGAGAGAAAAGTGGTGTTACTTTAAAGGGGAATTGTTAGGACTAAATTCCTTGGAAACTCTCACTGAACCAGGGAGATGTTCAGGATCAAAATGAACATACATATGAGAGCTAAGTTGTGTTAGGAAGATTCATGTGTGAAGTATTTCATCATTTACATAAATGGCAGAACAGTTCAAGTACATCGTGTCTACTGGTTCAGCTAGTAAACATATTTTCGCAAGGGAAGGTTCAAAGAATAAAACCTACCTATCCTATGCATGTTTCAACCATGGAAATCTATCACAATGTCTGTCTGATCTCGTTGTTGTCTTTGTTTGTCTAATTTTTCATTCATGTGGGAATTGTTGGAAAATGATTTAATTGACCATGATTATTAGTTTGGGTGAATGAAAAAATTGTCACCGAGTTTAATAAAATAAGGTTTGGGTCTTAAGCCCAAAAAGTAGAGGTTGGGATTTTAAGCCCATTTGATTAAAAGTAACTCTTCCATATTGTTTGTGAAAAGATAACTTCTCCCCCTTTGGGTGTTATAAATAGAGTTCCCCTTCTTTCTTTTCAATGACACCAACTATGGGAAAAATATTTCCTATAAGATTAAAATATCTCTTGTTCTCTCTTAATAATTTTTAGGTTATAGCTTCTAGCACACAAAGTTCGATGAGTGTCTTGCTACTAGTCTTCTGTTGTATCTTGAGAGACAGACGCCGAGCATTCCTCTAGCACCAATGGGAGGAGGCGAATCTGTTTTAAGGAACACATGCCTCAGAATTCTCTTCAAATTCATTTATATCTCTCTCCTTTAATTTATCGTTTTAATTATTTATTTGCTCTCTACTTTAGCTATATATAACATTTTTAGTAGTTAAATGCTTTAGTTTATTAATCTTTTAACTTAAATTGTAATCATTTAGTCTAAATATCACTTCTAACAACTGTGAAAAATTATTATAAATAAGATTATTATACTGTGTTCTATTACCTTGTACGTTCATAAAACACCAAATCTCCGAGGTTAATTTTTAATTGAATTGCATAAATTACAACTAGATATATTAAAAGTATAAGGGGTTGTGTGCAAATATTCAAAAGTACAAAGAAATTTGCATAAACATTCAAAAGTACAAGGTGGGTTTTGCACAAACGTTCCAAACTACAAGGGAGTTTTGGCTAAAAAATTCACGCGAAAAATAACAAAAATTGAACATTTTTCGCGTGGACACACTGTTACAAAAAATGGATGGAAGGAGACAAATTTGGTGTTTTATGCTGAGTTTTGAAAATGCAGAGGAGTTTGGTGCAAAGAAAAAACTCACAAGATAATTGATACGAACCTCGCCATGAATAACGAGACCCGAATTATTAGGACTCCTAGGATAGTTTCACAATCTTTTTTAGATGTATTTGATGAAGATGCCACAAACGATGATGGATGAATCGCTTGATAAGTCGATGGATGAACGCCACAAGTCTTCTTGATAAGTTCATGAGGCGCCACAAACGATGTTGACTGAATCGTTTGATAAGTCGAAACGCCACAAGAATGCTTGATAAGTTCGTGAGGACGCCACAAACGATGATGGACGAAATGTGTGATAAGTCATTGAACACCACAAAGATGTTACTCTTTGATAAGTTCATGAAGAATAATTCTTCAAAGGTGAAGAATACCACAAATTAATTGAAGACTAAATCTTAATCTCATTAAAGAAAAAGGTCCTTTAAATATGACTAGATTGTTGTAATTATATGGATGGATACCTAATTAAAATGTTGGAATCCATAGATAAATATAATAAATAAATAAATATATATATATATATATATATATATATATATATATATATATAAAGTGGGGAAAACAATTATTTCAAATAAGATAATTTGTATGTGACTAATTGGCAAATTATAAAAGCCTTGTGAGGAAGTTGAAGAGTTTCAAACTCTTCATTTGTCCCACATTGACTTTCTATATTTGTGTGTACTGGTATATATGAACTTAAGTGTTTAGACTTGGTATAAGTCTTTACAAAGAGGGTCATATGAATACACCACACGCGCGCCGTCGCCGCCCGCTCGGCTCGGCTAGGGCGTTCGGGCGTTTGGACGAATTGTCTCGTCTCGGACTTATCTTTTTGGAGAAATTTTGAATTAAAATGTAGAATTAATTTAAAATTTTGAATTTGAATAAATCAGCTGCATATTCAATTCTGTAACGTTTCAGTTATAGAAAATTGAATTCGTTTATTCAATTGTGTAACGTTATGGTTACGAAAATTGAGTTAATTGGGCCGTTTGTTACAAAAATTAAATTGAGTCAAAACGTTTCAGCCGTTTTTATTCGGATTTAATGGGCAATTTTAATTGCCAAAGGCTCCCCCTAGCATCTATATATATGTGTATTTTCTCGTTTCAGAAACACACCAACACAACATATTCTCTCGATTCCCTCTCTGAAAAGAAAGAAAATCTCTTTTGGTTATTTTGCTTCAGAGTGTTCTTCGAGGTGGAATTTCTGCTATTGTGCAATGGAGGAATTATTGTAGCCAAATTATCCCGGAAGAAGTGTTCGTGATTCCCAACTGCACCGGAAGTGGGTCGACAATTTCTTCAAGGCAAGCAGAATCATTTCTGTGATTTGGTTGGATCAATTCTGTTACTATACAGAATTGTGAGATAAGTTGATTTAAATTTATCTGTTCAATTATTTAATTAATTATTTTTCCTTTACTGTCCAGATTGGTTTGTTTGGATTTAGTTTCGATTTGTGTTCACATTTTGATAATCTTAAAACTGGTTTATCCAACAGATTAAATCTTGAAAAGAACTAGGAAACTGTAAAATAGTAAACTAACATAATACCAAAAGGAAACTAAATCCTAGTAAAGAATAAACTAATCCTACAAAAACAAGGAAACTATATCTAAATCTAAAAATAAACTAAATTGAAAACTTAAACATGACAATTAATTATTGGGCTAGATCTTCTCCAATCTGGATGAGCAAGTAATCCTTCTTGACCCAACAACTTGTCTTCAATTAATAATTCCAAGTCTATTTTTGGGTTGTTCATGGTCACATCATTCTTCCCTTCTTAAAAGAGATTTGTCCTCAAATCTTCCCAACCTTGTAGATCTAACATGTAAACAATGCAATATTTTTTTTGACAAAAAATTAAAGATAGGCTAACCTGAGACTAGAATAAAGCTCTCATACCCAGTAATACGAACCTCGCCACGAATAATGAGACCCGGATCATTAGGACTACTAGGATCGTTCTACAATCAGGTTTAGTGGATTTAATGAAGATGCCACAAAAGATGATGAATAAATTGATTGATAAGTTGAAGGATGACGCCACAAGTCTTCTTGGTAAGTTCATGAGGACGCCACAAACGATGTTAACTGAATCGTTTGATAAGTCAGAACGCCACAAGAATGCTTGATAAGTTCATGAGGACGCCACAAACGATGATAAATGAATCATTTGATAAGTCATTGAACGCCACAAATATTTTACTCATTGATAAGTTCATGAAGAAGAATTATTCAAAGATGGAGAATACTCACACAAATTAATTGAAGACTAAATCTTAATCTCAGTAAAGAAGAATGTCATTTAAATAGGACTAGATTACATCTTGAAAAGAACTAGGAAACTATAAAATAGTAAACTAACTTAATACAAAAATGAACTAAATCAATGTAAGTAACTCCTGAAAAAAGAAGGAAACTAAATCTAAATCTAAATCTTAATAAAAACTAGATTAAAACATGACAATTAATTATTGGGCAAGATCCTTCTTGACCCAACAACTTGTCTTCAATTAATTCTTCCAAATCTTGAAAAGAACAAGAAACTATAAAATAGTAAACTAAATCCTAGTAAATAATAAATTAATCCTTAAAAAACGAGGAAACTAAATCTAAAAATAAACTAAATTAAAAACTTAAACATGACAATTAATTAAGAGGGGGAGAATGATCATGTGACTATGAAGAGCACAAAAATAGACTTGGAAGAATTAATTGAAGACAAGTTGTTGGATCAAGAAGGATTACTTGCTCATCAAGAATGAAGAAGATCTTGCCCAATAATTAATTGTCATGTTTTAATCTAGTTTTTTTTTAGATTTAGATTTAGATTTAGTTTCCTTCTTTTGTAGGAGTTACTTACATTGATTTAGTTTCCTTTTGGTATTAGGTTAGTTTACTATTTTATAGTTTCCTAGTTCTTTTGAAGATGTAATCTAGTCCTATTTAAATGACATTTTTCTATAATGAGATTAAGATTTTAGTCTTCAATTAATTTGTGTGAGTATTCTCCACCTTTGAAAAATTCTTCTTCATGAACTTATGAAAGAGTAAAATCTTTGTAGCGTTCAATGACTTATCAAATGATTCATTTATCATCGTTTGTGGCGTCCTCATGAACTTATCAAGCATTCTTGTGGCATTCTGACTTATCAACGATTCAGTCAACATCATTTGTGGCGTCCTCATGAACTTATTAAGAAGACTTGTGGCGTTCGTTTATGGACTTATCAAACGATTCATCCATCATCATTTGTGACGTCTTCATTAAATCCATTTAAACTTGATTGTAGAACGATCCTAGGAGTCCTAATAATTCGGGTCTCGTTATTTGTGGCAAGGTTCGTATCAATATTTTGTGCAAGTTTCGCATTACACATGGTAGCATTGTGTATTTCACCCTATAAAGGTTTCTTTCAAGAGTATAATAGTTTTTGGTTAATTATCTGTACATCCAATAGATTTGGGACCGTTTGGTAGGGTGTATGGAATTAAAGTGGATTAGATTGGATCCGGATTGAATGTCATATTAAAAGCACGTTTGGTAGATTTGATTGAGGCATATTACTTTAAAACAATCTACCATAATATATTTTGTAGAGTTATGAGTTTAGGCATATATTAATATTTTTTTCACTACTTAATTGAACATATTATGTTAATTATCAATTCATCGAAGCCATTTGTTTAATATGTATAAGAGTATGAGTCGATCAATGTTTGTTCAATAGTATAGTTTGAATGCCTCCATGTTAATTGTCAAATGATATAGGTTTTAATTTGTGATTTATTTATGTAACATGTGTTTCCATTTTCAGATATTTGAGAAGAATTTATGATATTTTAATGATATGTTAAAATAGAAAATATGTAAATTTGAGGTTATAAGTGACATTTTAGCTAATCCATATTCATCCGGATTAACTAATCCACCCTTGCCTGGGTGGATTATAATCTAATCTTAATACCGAAACGTAGGGATTTAATCTATTTGACCCGATATTAGAACAATGCAACTAATTAAACGTTGTATTAATCTATTTTAAGTCATATAATATGACCTAATACCCCTATTAGATCCTGTCAAACGGCACTATGTAAATTCTAGGATTACTCCTGATGTCCCATTATTTGCTGAAACATCTATTGCTCTAAGTTTCAATTCACAAATACCCCCCTCTATCTAATCTAGTAGCAGCAAACTAAAGGTGAATATTCATAAAAAAGAAATGAAATGCTCATTCTGCCGTTGATTGTGCATTTGATCAATTATCAAGGCAAATATACTCTTTTTTAATTAAGAAGGGATGCATGATGTTAAAAAATTACAATAAATATGAAACAATTGTATATGTGATGTTAAATATTTAAAAAGTATTTAACCATTCATATTACTAATAAAAAAAATATTGTAAAGTATTCAACCGAAAATGTTAATAGTGTGATTTTACTTAAATTTTACATGTCATAGTAATAAAAGAAACAAATCTTAAATTGTTAATACATGAAGTTTTTTATTTATAAAATTAAAATATATTATTTTTAGCTAATTAAAAAAAGCGATAAAATAATAGCTTTTTTTTCCCATTTTACTCATTTTTTTTTCGTATAATCTCAAAGAGTGTTAAGTAATAGTTCCATAATTTTTCTCTTTTCCAACTTTTTTCATTTTTAGTATGAAATTCAAATATCAAGCAATCATAACCTTGCCGCTTAAGACGACAACTTATATAAATAAACGAAATTAGGGTGACTCTATGCCCAAAATATCAATAAATAAATTATTTTCATTTCCAAAAACTCAATTCACAATTATCAAGAATCGGGTCACATCCTTTTGTGGAATCATATTTAATTAAAGAACAACAAACAATGGTCCACTTACTAGATTCATGAAAATGAATGTGGACCCACCAAAAAACCACATCCACAAAAACTTTTCCTTATAAGTAGTGGAAAATCAATTATATCATTTACAATGATGCTTAATGAGTTGTACTCTCATAGATTCATAGTGTACATTTTTCTATCAGAATTCCGTCTTCATATGAATCCTATTTTTGGCTCAATATATATAGACTTTTGTTATTAATACACTTATTTATTAAATTTTAGTCTCCTATAACAAATTAAATACTGAAATCAAATGAGCCCCATATTTTTAAAAAATTAATCATCTTTTGACCAAACTTATCTCCCTCTAGTATTTAAAATAGACAATTTACCATATTGTAAAAAAGAATTGCTTATGAAACCCCTCCTTTTGATAAAAAAAAAAAAAAAAAAAAAAAAAAAAAAAAAAAAAAAAAAAAAAAAAAAAAGAGGTTTACGGCATCCCTTTGCTATATTAAACTTGTTTTAATTAGTGATTTTTGTGTTAAGACTAAAATATTCCTATATAGAACTAAATAAAAAATAAATTTATCACCATTACTCAGCCAGTTGTCATTTCGACAAGAGGATAATTTGCATATATATATATATATATAAGGTAGATTGTTCGACATATTTTTAAAATGTGAAATGCTATAATATGTGATATATTTTAAAATTATATTTAATTTGAACATAAAAATAGAGTTCCAAAGACTGATTAATAAACTATTAAAATAACTTGTGTATTGATAATTACCTAAAGTTTTGAAAATATTAACCAAATACATCAAATTTATACTTCATAATGCATGTTTGGGCTAATATATAGTACTATTAATTATAAGAATTTCAAATATACAAAATCAAAACATATAACATATAGTATATGTATGGAAACCTAACCAATATACATGTAAACATAGTACTTCTTGTGGCTAGAAAAGCTGAATGGGCCAAAAGAAAGAATCTTTATTTGGCAAACTTGATTGTTACATTTCATCCAAACCAAAAAACTTATATATCACCCTCAATGAAACCCAACCTATGAAATAAAGAGCAACTTTTAATTTTCATTTCATGGAAGAATACATTGTAGGCCTGCAGAACCCTAAATCTTCTCTCTCACAAATAAATTCATCAAACATGGAACTCTTCAACAATTTAACTTCAATGGATGATTTTAATGGCATCATGTCATTATCCAATCATGGACTTTCTCAACTACCAATTTCTTTCAATGATGCGATTCCGAGATCAATTGGGTCGTCTAGCGCCCCGGTTTATGACCCGTTTGCCCATTTCTTCCCGTCAACCCATGGATCATGCAACGAAACGAACAACAAGATAATCGAGCCTGAAATAATGGGAAATTCGTCTCCTTCAGCTTCAGGAAATGGGTTTATTGCATCTCACAAGGTTAAATAAATTATGCATCATGTAGTACAATATTTTCTTTTATGTTGGACTATTTAATTTGTGCTTGTTAAATTTTATTTTATTTTAATTTATTTTTTGATAGAATTATGGTGGGAAAAAGAGAAAACGAAATAATGAAAAGGAAAAATTGGAGAAGCCTAGAGAAGTTGTTCATGTTAGAGCAAAGAGAGGACAAGCCACAGATAGCCATAGCTTGGCTGAAAGGGTACAACTAAAATCTCTTTAATTATTTTATTTATTTTGAATATATAATTAAAAGAAAATACCATGCACAACTTCTCAAATTCTCTCCCAAATTTTCATTAAATAATTAATTAAATTTTTGTCCACTATTCTTGTGGGAGGCCCAAACAAACTTTATTTTCTAAATTCCAAAGTTTATATATAATATTGTTTTTGTAGCAATTATGTGGTATAATTATGACCACATAATTTCCAAAAGTAAATATAAAGATATTTTTTATTTTTTTTTATTATTTTGGCTTTTATCTAAAAGAATTACTTCAAGCTAATACGGAAGAAAAGATTATGGAAAAATTGTCAAATAATTTTTAAATATATAAAATAAAAATCTTGTATATCCATTTTGAACTAGTTACGAAGAGAGAAAATAAACGACAAATTGAGGTGCTTGCAAGATCTGGTTCCAGGGTGTTACAAGGTATATATGTAGGATTTCTTCGCAATTAATTCCATTTAATTTATTTTCGGGTTTTCTAAGTTAATTATGTGATAAAATAAAATAATTATTACATTTCGATTTACAGACAATGGGAATGGCTGTAATGTTGGATGTGATAATCAATTATGTACGATCTTTGCAAAATCAAATCGATGTATGTACACACTTAATTCATCAAGATTTCAATTCATCTATTAAGTTTGTTAATTAATCCTTTTTTTTCCTTTTGAAAATTGTGTATTACTAAATGAGTTTCTTTGGTTTTTAGTTTCTTTCCATGAAGTTATCTGCTGCGAGTTTATTTTATGATTTTAACTCATCAGAGGCTGAAGCCATGGAAAAATTACAGGTAAACAAATTTTTTCTTTATTATAATTACCCAAAGTGAAATAATTTTTAAATTGGGTCTTTGAAAATTACATTGATCTTGTGGTAAAGTCATTCTTCCGAAACTCAAATCTCAAGGTCTATGCAATTTTCATAAATCATGTACGTATTATATTATCATAATATTTTTATGAGTACACAAAATATTATCGTTTTATATATCAAATTAAACAAAAAAAAAAAAAAAAAAAACATTAATTTTCCAAGGAAAAGAATGCAAATTGCAAGTAACTTCTCAAACTTCCAATATGTAGCCTTATGTGTACATTTATCCTTTTAGAAAATTGATTATTGTTTAATATTGCATACTTTCGAATATAAATTATAATGCTACTAATATATGTAAATCCTCCAAGTTTGTTGTATCAAATATTACTAATTTACTAGATCGTTTTCAAGTTATGATTTCTTAGTGCAAACATAAGAGATTAATTCATGCTCATACCCCCTCCGATAAACCCTAATTATAAAAAAAAAAAAAATTCTTGTTTCGAAAACTACAAAAAAAGGGGGGTGTTTTTGTAACATCATAACAGTTGTTGAGGGGGTTTTTGTAATTTTCAAAATAGTACGGTAAGTTTTGATAATTAGGGTATATGCCGGGGGTGTCTAGGTAAATTTTCCAACATAAAATTAAGGTATTGCAATTATTTGCATATATGGCCACATTTATATCTTCCATTTAAATGCAAACAATAATTTTTTTAATAAATTTTCAAAAAATAATCAATTTCCAAATTGCATATGTCTCCATTTATTTAATGCTAAAGTTGACTTGAAGAATGTTTGTGTACTATTAAATTGAATGGGTTTAAATTAAATACAACAGGGAACCAGTGGGTATGTAGAAGCAGCAACAGGGATGGAGAAACTTGTGGAACAAGAGGGTTATGGCGGAGGAATTTCTCACTTTCAAACTTCTAATTGGCCTCTTTGATCTTAATTATTATTTTATAATTAAATAAATAGTTTTAATTAATTCTACTTATATGATATTTTTATAAAAATGAATAAATAGATATATACATATTAAAATGATCTTTCAGTTGCAAATTTTGCTTTCCGAGGCCATTTAAAAATTGTCTAGTTTCTAACACAATTAGATAATTTCAGTGCTATATATGTTATTTGTATTTGTAAGAGTTTAATAATTAAAAAAGGTATATTATGTATAGGTTTTATCATATAAATACTTAATAACATTGTGTAGTACTATTTCTTTTATATTTTCACTATATAATCAAACATTTTGCAGTTAGCAAAACATATCTTATATTATTTAATCTTTTCTGACAATTAGATATAATAAATGAAGTAATAGATAAAAACTAATTAATAGACTGGAAAATTCTAAGGTAAAAGTTCATTTTACATATCATAGAACTTGGCAGATTTTACTTTCCATACCAAACTCGTCAGAAATATACCAAACAGATGTAACAAAAGTGATATCTCCACTAGTTTTGTTGGGGGAATTGAACCATGGAGATTGAAGCCTAGTTCTGAAGGAGTAAGATGACACAATTTTTTTTTAAAAAAGGTGGACAAACAAGGCCGTAATCGCGATTTGAAATTTGTGAGGAAAAGATTTTCGTGATTTAGATATTCAGATGCAAATATTAAAATATTAATTTAACATAATATGAAATTTATTATACTTATGTGTTCGCGGTGAAGAGACGAACAAAACTCCTCTCCTATTTTCGACGAACAACTAACAGAGGACGGTGGTCGTACTAGAGGAAGTAGACCTGAGTCAATTCACAAAATCGCAAAAAAGCAGGAGTAATTCCGCAAAATCACCAAAGTTTACTCATTTTTATTAATCTTATTTATAAAAAAATATTAGTTTAAATTTTTACATGTACGTAGCAATTCCATCAATAAAACTAACGGGAATATCACTTTGTAACGTCTGTTAAGAAATTTGTACCTTTTTTGCGAGCTTGGTATGAAAAATGAAATTTGTCCAGTTCTATAGTATGAAAAAATTATTTTTTGTCGAAATTATAACACAAGCATGGTCGACAAGAGTCGAATTAATAGACCATATATTTTAGAATCTCAGCATATTACTAATTATGGTAAAGTCATATTTTTAAAGTTGATGATCATGGATAAAATTTTAATCACCAGATTTATGTAAAGACATGGTGAATGCACAATGACAAATATTAATGAACGAAAGATTCATTGAGACTTGATTCGTTGAATTATGCTAAAAGACATGCATTAAAGAATCCACACAATTTTGAAAATGTCCAAATACTAGGATGGCCTAATAATTGATTTATGATGTTCAAATCATTTTCATCTGCAGTGAAAATAATTGGTTAGGTTAGGCCATTGATCCCTTAAACTAAAGTATGCCATTACACCAAATAAAATGACATGTACGAATTGAAACAATCTTAATAATGTTTTATTTGAGGTCCCGCGGATATTAATATATATAAGACATGTCTTTTTCTTTTTTGCTTTTTCATTTTAACAATGGAACGTGGTGTGTTGAGAGTTAAATGGAGTTGATTGAAACTATAAAGATATGTTTACAACTTCGTTATTGGAAAATTCTTATTCACATCGATCCGGTTTGGCCGAATGCAGAGTAACTATATGATAAGTGCAATATATTTATTTTGGGATTGAATGTAACTTCCAAGAGAGTGACCAATCACAGAGCAAGTGTAATACACTTGCTAGGTGGTCGGATGGGTTTGGCCAAGCCATGCATGGACAAAAATTTTCCTTCGTTATATCAGAAAGTCTGTTGTTTAGGGTTTTGGCATTAATATGGCGGAGGTCAGGATCAATTCATAGTCAAATATCGTGGCCGCTTGTGTGTGAATGCACTATAAGGCTATAATATGCATATTTTTTAACACCAATTGGTTTGGGGACAGCTGACGTCTGAGGTCCTACAAATGGTATCAGAGTCAATGTCACGGATTTGATCACTACAAAAAAAACATGAATTTCCGATGGAAAATTTCCGACGGACGTAAATCCGTCGGAAATTTCCGACGGATTTTCCGACGGAAAAAATACCGTCGGAATTTCCCACGGATTTTCCGACGGTCAATTTTCATCGGAAATTTCCGACGGAATTTCCGGCGGGATATAAATTCCGTCGGAAAAGTGGCTGAAAATAAATAAAAAATAAAAAAAATTGGTTTCCGACGGAATATTTCCGTCGGAAATTAAGAAAAAAATAAAAAAAAATATTTTCCGACGGAAATATATATCCGTCGGAAAATATTTATAAAAAATAAAAGAAAATAATAATTTAATTATTTCCGACGGAACTTTTCCGTCGGAAAATAATTATAAAACTAATAAAATAATAATTTGATTACTTCCGACGGAATTTATCCGTCGGAAAATAATAGAATTTTTTTAAAAATTTTTTTCTATAAAAAATAATAAATTAATTATTTCCTACCCAAAATAACAATAATAAATATAGAATATAAAAATAATTGACTTATATAGCCGGAAAAATTAAATATTTTGATTCATATTATTGCAAATTTCGTTTACTTGACTCATTTTTCATAAATTTTGATCGATTTAAACCACTTTTTGCAATAATTTGAATTTTCGAGCCAAGTTAGTTTCCCGTTTGGATCTTCAATTAACAAAATTTTGAAATAATTTTCCCTAAACTTTGATTTACGAAAGGGTTAGTGGTCTTGTACAAGTTAGTCTCCCATTTTGATCTTCAATTGACGAAATTTCGAAATAATTCTCCTAAACTTTGATTTATATATGTAGGGGTTACTGGTTATGTAAAAGTTAGTCGTCTCCCATTTAGATCTTCGATTGATTTTGAATAACTTCAATGTACATGTATGTATTCAACAATCTGATTTCGAATAACCTCAATGTACATAACCCTATGGACAATAATTTCATTTTTGGTGAATTAACGTTAAAAATCGAGAATCGATCAATCTGATTTCGAATAACCTCAATGTACATAACCTTATGATTAATAATTTCGATATTGGTCAATTAACGTTAAAAAACCAAGAATCGATCATTCTGATTTCGAATAACCTCAATGTACATAACCCTATGGTCAATAATTTCATTTTTGGTGAACTAACGTTTGAATCTGATTTCGAATAACCTCAATGTACTTTACCCTATGGTCAATAATTTCGATATTGGTCAATTAACGTTAAAAAACCAAGAATCGATTCGTACAGTTCTATTTTTATCCATTCTTACAGTTGACCAGTCAACTCGACTAAATTTATAGAAATTATACTAAATAATTTAATTAATATATTTCAATAATAATTTGATAATATCATATGCCACTATAAATATTAATATTTAAAAGATTATGTACATCACCAATATGAATAATTTTACATGAATGAATATGAAAATAATTAAAATTTTTTGCCAAGTACTGTAGATAATGGAATAAAAATAATGGGATGGGGGAGTATATTTTAATTTCAACAATTTTATGAACTAATTTGATGAGTTAATTATAAACTTTTTTTAATTAATGATTTAAGATAAAAAAAAAATACAAAATAAAAAATATTGAAATGAATTGCCCTAATTTCATTCCATCTCTTTTTTTTTTAATTGTTTCATTTTTTCTCTAATTTACAAAATTGATAATATATAGAAAAGCCCTAATTTCTCCCAACCCTACAAACACACTCTCTTTCTCCCTATTTCCTTTCCCGACCCGCCGCACCCCTATTTCACTCTCTCTTTCTCCACAGCCGCAGCAGCCGCCGGTCCTTCCCGCAACAGCAGCAGCAGCCGGCCTTCCCGCAGCCGCGACACATTTTTCCCGCAGCCGCGCGCAGCCCTAGTCCTTCCTGCAGCCGTGCGACGCCACCCCTTCCGCAAGCCCGAACCCGAACCCCTTCAAGCCGGCCAGCCCGAACCCCTTCAAGCCGGCCAGCCCGAACCCCTAAGGCTTGTTCCTTCAAGTAAGTTATTCAATTTTTTGTGGGCTGCTGTTTATTTTTTTTTTTCTAGAAAAATTAAATTGAAATTGAATCTTTTGTGTTTGAAGTATATTTATTTGACATTTCTAAAACAACTATAGTTGTGTGTGAACCCCTAAGGCCCGATTCATTATGTGAAGTAGCTAGTGTGTTTTGTGCTTGAAATAATTAGAATGAGTTTTTTATGGCGAAAAATCTTAAAGGAATGAGTTTCTTTGTTAAAGTTATCAACTTGTAAGTGTGATATATGATGTTATCTAATGTTGTATTTTGTTATCCATTCTATCTTAATTTCGCCTTATTTTGTTCATCTTCTAGTTCTAGTCCTAAGAAAATACTATTTGCTAGTATTGAAGAAGAGCTAAAAAGTATTGGTCAGTTGGCAGCAATTAACTTGAAGAAGGATATGATCTGTCATGTTGTTCCCTTTTTTTGTTTCTGTCCCGTACAATTTTAAATCTTTACCTCATATTGTTTAACTTCAACCTAGTAGAAAGTGTACTCTTGTTTGACTATTAGATTACATATGAAAGAATGAATTACTTTTTCTCAGAATCCTATCTGCTCAAGATTCTTCATTGTTTTCCATAGACTGAAAGTTAATGCATCTACCGCTGCATAACATGTAAATGCGCATTCTGTAATTGACAAATTATGGAATATGAAGGAAAAGAAATTCACCCATCAAGACTATTGCTTCTTTATTTTTTATGCATGTAGGATAGTTATGGTTTTAAACTGGTTACTAGTGCCCAAAGGCCTAATGAATAAACTTATTGGTAATTAGTTTAATAAATAAATTATCGCTCAAGTAATGTTTTGAGTTTTATCAAAACAGTGTTATGATTTAATTAAGGAGAGCAGTCTCAGTTGCACTCTACCATTTTACACTTTTATTCTGTTTGGTTATGATGTCACAAGACCCAAGGACGTGAATCAATCGCTGCCAAATTAGTAGCCAATCTTATTACAGAATCTGGTGCCTGATCGTGTCCTTGCTTGTGATCTCCACTCTGGGCAGTCCATGGGTTACTTTGATATTCCAGTGGATCACATATACTGTCAGGTAATTGCTTGCTCAAAGTTTTCATCTTTTGTTACTTGTTATTGTGTGTAATTAATCACATTGTTCTTGTTGATTCTTTCCAAAAGCCTGTTATCCTCGATTATCTTGCCAGCAAGAAGATATGTTCCAGTGACTTGGTAGTGGTCTCACCTGATGTTGGAGGCGTTGTAAGAGCTAGAGCTTTTGCCAAGAAGTTATCTGATGCCCCTTTAGCCATTATAGACAAAAGGCGTCAGGGTCATAATGTCGCTGAGGTAATTTTTCATCATATGCTATATATAATAGATTTTTGCTCTCTTGAACTTTACTAGTAAAAACTGAGAGATTGAAAATTACAGCTGGTTAAACATTGAGAGAGTGAAAGGTTGTAAGTTACAGAGCAACGTAGATAAGGCTAGAGTTGATAGCAATATCTTAAGCAGAGGATCAAATTTGACCATATCACATGAGAGTATAATAAGACATATTTATTCTTAGGCTGTGGTGCTAATATTTAAGTAAATGGTGTTATTTTCATTACTTATCCCCCGGTGCACCATGAGGGTTTTCTGTCATTGCACCATCATTCTTATAATTCTCTTCCACTTTGATCCTTGAGTTTGCCTCGAAGGGTCATTCTAAGTTTTAGAAATTTTAAAGCTCTCATTTTTCATGTTGTCAAAGAACGAATTATTAAGTGGAAAATGGTGCAAAATTGCACCAAATAACCCTTGATAAAATCTTGATGGCTCTCCACTGGAATCATGCCAATAATATTATTGACACTACAATATATTTCTTACTAAAACGATATATAGGATTCTAACCTCTGAACAAGAAATTAAGATTGGTCAGTGTTAGTATTAGTATAAATTCACCAAGTACCCCTGAAATACTCGCATAAACAAAAAAGATTAATTAAGTCACATGGCTACAAATATTTAAATCCAAGAATTCCCATGCATCTAATTCTTACACTTCATGAAAAATAATTTTGAAAAAAGGTGTTGACTTTTGAAGTTATTATTTATTATAAGCGGATGGACTTCTACCCTTTCCTTAGGATAAATGATATGTTCTTCCATGTCTAAGTGATACACGGAGGTATTCTTCGTAAAACATGTCTTATTAATTGTAAACTCTTGAAGCTGGGAAGGACATAACAGCAATGCTGTCAGTGCCCTTCTTCAAAGTAAAATGTTAAAAGTAATAGCCATCAGTTTATTGAGTTCTTAATGCTTGGTTTGAAACTTTTATGGCCTAAATTCTACTAATAGGCAGAACATAATATCAGCAGATAATGTCCTCTCAGTTTTTTGAGTTTGAATTTATTAGCAGAAAGCTTCTACTTGAAACTAAGTTGCTTTAGACCCTTTCATGACTAAACAATATATGTTGCAGTATAATTAAATGACTCTTGTTCCAGATTTGTTCCCATATTCTGCATTCTTTGTTTTTGTTTTCTTCTCTTTGAATCTGAATTTTGATTTGTTGGTGCAAGTCTCTATGAAATTGATAATTTTCTGTGTAATTGTTTGTTAGCAATGCAGGATGAATAAAGTAAAGCTAAAAGAAGGGCCTTAATGCAGTGAAGGCAGTGCCAAAATACATTCATATATAGCATGATATTTTAGACAATAATACAATCACTCTGAATTTCTATTCTTTTGCATATTGTAGTATCTGCCTAATTCCAATATTCTAATATTATGTAGGTTAATTTGGAGTTGATATTGCAGTAAGAAACGTATTGCGCAACTTTCAATATTATGTAATTTAAGTACAATTTAATTTATTATTGTGATATTTTATGATTATGAATTTTTTAATTTGTGTTTTGATTATGTAAACAATATATGTTTTTATTTATTGTTATTGGGGGGAAATAAGAAAAAATAAAAAACTTTTTTTTTAAAAAATTTTTTCCATTTCCGACGGAATTAAATCCGTCGGAAAATGAAAACCAATTTTTTTAAAATAAAATGTCTGTTTCCGACGGAATTAAATCCGTCGGAAAATAAAAATAATTAATTTTTTCAAAATAATTTCCGACGGATACAATCCGTCGGAAAAAGTAACTAAATTGAAATTTCCGACAGATGAGTTTTCCGTCGGAAATATTCCGACGGATTTCCGACAGATTTGTTCGTCGGAAATTTTCCTTTTTCCGATGGATTTTCCTTTGAATTTGGCCGTCGGAAAATATTCGTCGGAAAATCCGTCGGAAATTTTCCCACGCCACTTTTTCCCACGGATTTTCCGACGGCCGAAATCCGTCGGAAAATTGGTTTTCCGACGGATTTTTGCTGAAATCCGTCGGAAAATCCGTCGGAAAATCCTGTTTTTCTTGTAGTGGATACCCAGCGGGAGCAATTATTGAGGGGGAGATTGTTGGTCAAGATTTTGGCAGCAATTGTCTCGTGACGGAGGTCAGGGTCAAGTCACAGTCGAATGTCGTGGATGCTTGTGTGTACGCGTGAATGCATGTAAGATTAAAGTATGGGCATTTCAAAACACTAGGGGTGTGTGTGCATTTCTTAACAATTAACACTAATTGATTTGGAGACAACTGGTACCGTATGAAGTTCTACAAAATCGATCAATTAACATTAGTGAGTAATCATTTTTAGATAGACTTAATGCGCAATTTTAATCAACCTAGCTATTTTGTAGCATAAACAAAAAAGTCATCAGCAAATTAATTAGTTTCATATCATTTTCCAAACTTTTTTTTTAGAACACTTAATGAGACTTCGATCAGATTTATTCCTAAAATTGGTAATTCTAATCAGCGATGTCAAATGAGTTGCAACTCATGGTCGAACCATATCCAGCTTATATAATTATTTTAATTTTATTGACTTGTATTAAATTTGATTCCAGTTACAGATAATAAATGTCAAATTGAGATTGATTAATATGAGTTTTTTCTCCCAATTGATAGTTATTTATTATTTGTATTCTTCATACTTAAGTAATTTTTAAAATAATTTATGATGTAATGATTAATGATTAATGTATTCTAAAAATAAATAGATCAACTAATCATATCACATTCAATAAGACAAGGTAGTTTAGAATGGAACATATCAGTCGAGGAGGCCTAGCCTGACGAAACTGAATCCGATCTTGTGTTGAACAAACTCATCAAAAGCGTGGGTCTTTGTTTAAATTAAAATCGAATATTTGTTCAAATTACGCCTGTGATGCATATTAGTTAATAATTTTTTTATAAATAAATCTGCTTAATTAATTGCGTAACCCCAAACTTTTAGTCATGTAGCTATATTGAACATGACATTTAGTCTCTTTAACTTTCATGTAATTTTAATTTTAATTTTATGCATAACAAATTTATTCCTCTAACTTTCAATAAGTTTCAATTTTGTCATGTAGTTATAAATTTTGGCCTTCAACTTTTAATAAGTTTCAATTTTTGTTCTTCAATTACAAACTTTTTCTTCAGTAATAGGACAAATTCGTTATGGCAGGAGTATAATTGTTATCTATAGGACTAAAATTAAAATTGGTTGAAAATTAGAGGACTAAATTTATTATGCATAGGACAAAAGTTAAAATTGTGTGAAAGTTAAAAATTAAACTAAAGGTATTTTCAGTATAGTTACAAGAATATTTTTGAAAAACTTCACGGGACCATATTTGAAATTTTGATTGGACAAAATTATTACATAAAATGTTCTGAAATAATCATCTTTAGTTTAATTAGATGTTATTGTCCATTTGTCCAACCTAATTTTCACTACCAAAGCTATTTATTGACTGAATCAACATTGTAAATGGGCTTCCGAAGCAGACATATATTGGGCCAAATGGAAAGGCAGGAAACCCCATGATTTGGATATAATACGGCCTGTAACCTAGTCAAATGGGCTAATTTAAATGCTTGGACTTAAGGTTGTAACTGGAGCTAAATAGATCTAACACGAACCCGATCATTTCAATGAAATAATAAACTAATAAACTAATAAATTTTAATTTTGTAGATAATAAATCCAATTGAATGTAGGCATGTAGAGTTTATTAGAATTCACTGCATCTATTGGCCCAAATACTTATATGACTTGGGTCTAGCTCAACCTTAAAAACTAGTTTATGAGATGAACATTACCAAAGACCTTAATAGGTGAACTTAATAATTTTCAATTGATGTGGTACATTTTGTCTCAACACTCCGTCTTCATGTGTGGGCGGACAGAATGTGTGGATGAAACAAGCCCAACACATAAAATATGAATATCCAACCTTATGAATTATGACATGTGGGTGAAGGTCTAACACACGAATAATGACACTTCGGGCCTTTGTTAACCGGAGGAATAACGACAATGCAAACCTTTGTTATCTTGGCAAATTGTGTATTTAGATAATGAAGTACATCATTCGTATAAAGAGGAGCCCATCACGGAAGGAGGTGCCCACTTTAACCTGGGGCTCTGATATCATATTAGAATTCACCGCATAGATTTGGTCAAGTCCATTTACATAGCTTGAGCCTAACTCAACCTCAAAAGTTAGCTTATGAGTTGAGGATTATCCAAGATCTTATAATGTGTATTAATTAAACTAAGATTTTCAATCAATGTGGGACATTTTTGTCTCAATACAATGGAAGTCGTTAGACCCAGGGACGGATCCAGGATCAGAGTGTCAGAGGGAGAGGGGGGAGGGGGGTCGAGTTTAACTATAGATGAAAGTAGTTGATAATAATAATCAATTAATGGAAATTTATCCCTCTATTATATTCATAATATTCAATATACCTTCTTGTGATTTGAAAAAAAAAAACACTTTAACCCCTTGTAATTTTATAAAAGTTTCACACTCCCTCCCTACTATTTTTATATATGGCACTTTACCTCATTGAGTTATGATACTGTCATAATTTATCCTCTTGTTTTTATAATAAATATGGCAATTTACCTCCCTGTGTTATGATAAATGTGACCATATGCACTCTCCGGCTCAATGGGGTGAATTGCTTCTTTAAAATTTTGGGAAGGGGGAGGGGAGAAATAAATTGCTCTTCTTCAAAAATCACAGGGGGTAAATTAAATATTATGAATATCACAGTGGAATAAATAGCTATTAACCCATATTTTATTTGTAAAAGATTAAATTATCAAGAACCATATTGAATTCATAATGCTATAACATAAAATAAACAATTATCGAATGGACATATAAGAACTTGAAGAAAGAATATGCAATTCGTAATTGGGCAAAAATAGTTGAACGACAAATAAAACGTTTGTGGATAAGAAAGAGGTAAGATTTTTCTTCCTTTGCTCTAGTAAAATAAGGCCTAAATTTAAAATTAAATTTTGATGGCAAAAGAATTTATTAATTGACATACCATAATAAAATAAAGTATATTATTTACATAAGTGAATCGCATTTTTTTCCCTCTTATGACCTGATTTTATCACTTTCGTCCCTTTTAAATTTTACGTAGTAGATTCGTCCATCTCATCAATGTAGTGTATCACATTTGTTCTCTTATCAATGTAGTGTAATACATTCGTCCTTTTTAAATTTTTTGTAGCAGATTCGTCCCTCTTGTCAATGTAATGTAATACATTCATCCTCTTAAATCCAAAATACATCCTAAAATGGAGGCAAACTATTATTTTTGCCCTCTAAAGTGGTTGCGTTTCAAAATTGGCCCTTTATTGTGGTATCTCGACAATATATGTCGTTTACTGTGTCATCATCATCAATATCAGTCCTTATCATCGAAATTTTTTAATTATTGCTGGAAATCATCAATTTATATTTTCTTTGACCGAAAAATTAAATTTTTTTCCCCAAAATCACCAATTTGTGTTCAATATGATTAAAAAATTTAATTTTAACCAAAAATATAATTTGTCGAGTGACAATTAAGAATTAAGAATTTCATATTCTGATTCCAAAATTTGCAAGTCTAAGTTATATGATAGGTTTATAACTTAAATTTTATATGAAAAACGGCTAAAGTTCGTTCCCCCATAAATCGAAGATACCTATTTTTATTTATAAAGAAATAAATAGGTCAAATTCACATCACATTTGCCTTTTTTTTTTTTTTTTTGAGAACCACAAGTGAAATAAGAATCACGGATGTTCCGAAAAAACAATGTTTAAAACGGCAAAAGGGAGATCAAGAGAAAAAACAAAGTTATGTAAAGCTAACTTTGCCAAACTATGAGCCGCACTATTATTCTCTCTATTAAGGCTGGGTTCGGTTTGGACAATTGGTAATCAGTCCAATTGTCCAATTAAATTAATCAACCCACTACTTAATTACTCGTTCGGTAGATAGTTGTGGCCCGATTAAGTTAATCAGTCCATATTTTGTTGGGCTGTTCGGTTGACCCAATTAGCTATTTAGGACAATTTTGCCCCTGAAATTGAATGATGATCTGGCCGTTGGTTTGGAATAATCTTGGCCATTCATTCCATCGTATATCTACCATGAATGAAACCCTAATCCATTCCATTTTGACTCTCTCATTTTCTCTCTCCCCCGCGACAGATTTTTCATTTCTCCCCTAGGGTTTACTTGTCCCAGTACAATTTCACATATTTTGCTGCGTAATTTCTTGGTTGGGTTCGCTTGTTCACTTGTTCTGGATCATTTGCACTCCTTTTCTCTCTCCCCGCGACGGCGTGTTCATTTCGGGAACTAGGGTTCGCTTGTTCTGGATCGTTTGCAGTCTATGTTCCTGGGTTTCGATTGTTCACTTGTTCACGATCGTTTTCACTCGTTCTCGTTCGTGATTTGTTGCTAGGGTTTTTGTAATTTCTCCTCCAGCCGACGAGTTAATCCAAGAGGTAAAATCAAGCGTAAATTGTTTTGTTTTGTTGTTTATTTGAACTGTTCTTTGTGTTAATTTTATGTTTATAGGGTTTGGAAGATTTTTACTTTGAAAATTAGGGTTTTTCAGTTTTTCTAACCCTAGAATTAATACATTTGGAAGATTTTTACTTCGAAAATTAGGGCTTTTAAGTTTTTCTAACCCTGAAATTAATACATTTGAATTTTTTGGCAGGAATGGATTCCATGTCTAACTCAAGGACTCGTTATGGGTCTGCACACTGTTCGTGTGGGCTGCGCGTGAGAATTTACACCTCCTGTACGAAGGAGAACCCTGGGAGAAGATTTGCTCGCTGCCAATCATTAACGGTTATTTTTTTGTTTAATTTATTTCATCAATTTATGTGATTATAATAAATTATGTTTCTAATCAATAAATTCTTTTCAATGCTAGGAGGAACGGTGTGATTACTTCGAGTGGATCGACCCAATGATGTGTGATAGGTCCCGTGTTATTATCCCTGGTTTGCTATTACGTGTAAATCGCGCGGAGGCTGAAAATGCCCGTCTTATACGTGAAGTTGATGAATTGTCTGCTCAAATGCGAATAGTTGTTAATTCTTTAGAAAATATTGAGGCAGAAAACATGGCATTGTGTCGCAAGCAAAAGCTGCTTGCGATGATTTGTGTTGTGCTTCTGTTCCTATGGTATTTATGTGTGTGATTTGCTGTTGATTGTTTGCTGGATCTTGCTGACTATGTGTATGATATGTTCTTTCTATTTAGTTTTATGTATTGCATGTATCTTACGAGTGACCATGTAGGATTGATTGTAGTATGTACTAGTTATTTTGACAGGTATTTCTTGAATTATATTTGTGTAAGATTTGCTTCCATGAACTCATATGTTGGCTTTATGTGTTCATATGTCCAAAATATTGTGTGACAGCTTTGTGTTTTCCCTGTGTTCTTGCTTATTTCCAAAATGTTGTGCACTTGTGTGCTGTTTTCATATCTGGAAAATAATGAGACTTATGTTGGCTTGTTGACAGACCATATGATGAATGGTATTGTTATTCTGATGGTCTTGTATGTTGGGGGTTCATATGATGATGCTAATATGATATTGGGTTTAAATGTTTCTCCCTTGCTACAAATGGCCTATTATCTGCCATAATGTTATAAAAATATTGGGGCATTGCTTCTTTCCAAAATGTGATGCTCTTGTCTGCTGATGTATGATATGTGGTAATTGGAAAAAACATGTACAGCTGGTTGGTAGACCAAATGACGTTTCAATAAACATATTCTGATGGTCTTGCATGCATACATGTTCATATGGTCATGTTTATAGCAAATCGAGGTGTTGGTGCACTGTTGAGTATTCAATGTTGAGTATGTGTTTACTCTTTTGTGTACTCTATCATGAAAGTACCCCCTTATTTGATATGTATTGGAGGAAACATGTACATACCATCCTTTATTTGACTGTGGCCCTTCATTAGTTGCTATATCAGCATGCTAGCTGCAACAATTTTGGAAACTGAACGCAGCCTTAATTTATTTGGCCAAGTGATGATTTCTTTATTAAGCTATCTGATGGTATTATATGTTGTACAAACTCACATGTATATCCAAATATGAAGAAAACTGTTTTGGAACTCTGTTATTTGAGTGCAATTTGGTTTTTGTGAATATTTTTGGAAACTGTCCAGAATCTTTTAGCAAGTTGGTGAATGAAATCTTCTTTTATGAATCAATTTCAGTTGCCTTGTCTACTTTATTTGATAACACACTGCCAACCTAGTATCAATAATGCATATAGGTCCTCATATGGATTTATTTGGCCAAGTGATGATTTCTTTCTTACGCTATCTGATGGTATTATATGTTGTACAAACTCACATATACATGAATGAAGTAAAGCATGTACTTATGCATTTTTTTTTTTTGTCAATTATATTATATTACATCATGGAATTGAGTTCAAGTTGGTTTTAGTGATATCTTCATGAACATTGTGAATATTTGTGTAATTTTTTCGAAAACTATTTTTTTAAACTTTTATTTATGTAATTTCTTTGTGTACTTTGTGCATTATATTCTTTTGTGTAATATCTGCATTAGTAAAAAAATATCAGATTTTTAAATTTCTTTCCAAACTTTTTCATTGAAACTCCATCCCTTTTTGTCAGATAACATATTAGATTTTCTGGGGGCTTTGAATAGACATATCAGATTTATTTTCTTTAAATAATATGTGCATTAAATGGTTTACTTGACCCTTTGTATTTCTCATTTATTATATACTTTTTCCTTTGTAAGTTATAAATGCATACTTGTAAATATCAGATTGATTACACGAATGCCCACTTTGCATTTATTGGGGTGGTTGAACATAAACCCCTTTATATAATCCCAACCTTGTATTTGCATTATTGTACATCTTCTCCACTTGAAGTCAAGTTATATAATCCCAACCTTCTGCTTTTAGGCTATTTACATAAATTCTTATTTATAATCTTGAACTGCAGTTCTGAAAATGCCGAGGACACGAAGGATGAGGGCTGATGATTCCAAACTGAGTGATGGCTGGAGCTAAGAAGAAACTGCCCGTTTTGTGAACTTGATGTACCGTGAGTGTAAAGCTGGAGATATGAACAACTTGGATCTACTGTCTGGAGCCTTGCAGCGTATGGCAGCCAACATGTCAAGTATGTTTGGCAGGAGGTTCAGCTTTGCAGGTATGAAGAGGAATTTTTTTTTTCTATGTTCAGCCATTATCAGCATACATTAACAACTCCTTTTTTTTTGGTAGGTATGAAAAGGAAGCTGGAAACTATGAGGCACAACAATGAGATGTTCAAGAACTTTGTGGACACCCCGGGAGTATGCTACGATGAGTGGGACTGCGAGAGTCACGTGAATGATGACTACTGGAGAGTCATCCCTTCTGCTGTAAGTCTACCTTTAATATCTCAACATTTTTTTCCCTTGATGTTTTCTTCTATGCTAATTTCATACTTTTTTGTGTTTGTGTTTTCTAGCAAGAGTCCGATTGGTTCAGACACTTTCGGTTGCACGGTGAGCCGTTGCATCATAAGCTCCAGTACATCATTGACACTGCCGAAGTTGGTACATTTCCCATTAACCTCGACGGATCACCCGGTTGGCCCATACACGTCACTCGGACGATGATGAGCTTGTCGTGGTCCCTGTTGATACACCTGGAAGAAGGTCTGCTATTCCGTTTGATATTGGGAACGAGATGGGTTTGGTCCAGAGTGAAGCTGGTCCAAGTTCTGCTTGGGGCGTTGGTTCAATCGATGGACCAGACGAGAATGGGATGTTTGGGAGTTCCCTTTGGATGGTGGACTAGGACCTGGCTGGAACCTACTGTTGATGCTTTTATGTACTTATGTTTTTATGTTTTTATGCTCCAAGGACCCTACTGAACTTATGTTTTTATGTATTTATGTTTTTATGTTGTGTGATTACATTGCACATGTTTGTTTTGAGTGCATGTAATTACAATTTCGGATATTTATAGGACTTAAATCTGTACTTTCCTTTTGTCTATGATATATATACATATTAGTACTTTCCTTTAGTACTTGGATCCCATTATTTTTTTGTCATTTTCATATGTAAATATCCAAGATTATGCATAACTTGCCAAACTGAAAAAGGAACAACTACCTTCAGGTACTCTGAATATTTATATATGTAAATCCAAGAACATGCATAACCACAAGTTTGTACTGTTTTAGTCAAAAAATAAAACCTACAAAAAATCTGCACAAGTCAAGTAAATTTTTCCACAAGAATCAAATCTCATTTATATGTCAATATCTACACCTTGTCAACTTTATTTGATAACACACTGCCAACATAAGCTAGTAAATTTAATTATTGCAAATAGGTTCTCATTAGGTAAATTTATTTATTGCAAATAGGTCCTAGCATTCTCCCTAAATGCTAGTATAAATACCTTATATCATATACATTTTGTCCAACAAAATTTTTGAAGAAGGAAAAAAATTTTGTTTACTTGTTCTCAGTCGTCCAAAATGACAAATTTTGTCCCCCGTCCTCAATCCCATTTCTTCTACTTTGATAAATGGACCAAAGAATTTGACGAGTACTTGATCGAGTTTTTAGCTGCCGAAAATTACTACGAAAACGGAATTCTCACTTATGGTGTGCCCCACATTTTGCGTAGAGCTCGTGACGAGGTTAATGTATTCTTCCGGCATACTTTCTCAACAAAGGAAATAATGGCTAGAGTCGAACGTCTAAAACGACGACATGCCTCATATTCACACATAAGGAACTTATTCGGCTACTCGGTGGATCCTATAACCAACACCGTTGGGAGAACTGGTTTGGAAATTGTACAAAATCTGTGCATGGTAATAAGTTTTATTTGATCGTGTAGACTTCAAATTTTGAGTTAAATTATATGTATCCTAATTTATTTTTGATTGTAGGAATCCCCATTTTACGAAGCGTATGCAATCAATGGAGAACCGAAGTGGGATGATTTGTGCGAAATTTTCGGATACCCTGACGAATTCCCAGTAGGTGTAGGTCCACCACCTACTTCACCAACTAATCTTCAATGGTTCGAGTTAAACGATGCACCGATTGTCGGACAAGAAACACCAATCCCAGAGCCCATCAACCCGCCTTAAATGACCTTCTCACCGGATGCAACTAACGATTTTTGAAATGATTTGGCTAGTTATAATAACACAGAAGCGTGTTCAGAAAATGACGAGACCGAACCGTAAAAAACTGTTGCTAAGTGTCTGTGGCCGGATGTGGGAACCTCACACGATAATTAAGCCAAAAAAAAATTGGTGTCATGGCGTATGATAATTCTGTGTGGTTCGAGTTTAGGGCGTATTTCTTGCTATTGATATTGTTGTTGTATTCTCATCTTTTTATTTCTACTATGTTGCACTTGTTCTTATATGTGATAACCTTTTGTTTTAATTCTTCATTTCTAGCAATCCGAAGAACATAAAGACCAATCGCAAAAGACCAATAAGTTTCTACTAAATTATACATGTTTAAATATCAACATATTAATTATAAAAACATAAACCCAGTTATAAAGTACGCAACCAAAACGAAATGATAATAGTTAATTGTACGAGTACAAGTATCATCATACTACTAAATATTGCAAGCCATGCAATATTTTCAAAAATTACCTAACTGTCCAAAAACTACTTAAGTCCATAAACATAAACCATGCATATTACAAATCAAGTCCAACGAAAATCAAGTCCATAGAAATACAAGTCCACAGAAAATCAAGTCCATATAAAATCAAGTCCACATAAAATCAAGGCATTTGGTTGTTTAGCATCATGTGCACAATGTGCTCTCGATTCTTTTCGCTTGATTTCAAGAACAAACTCACGTGTTTCGCATTGTCCATAATCTTGAACGAGAGAAAAATTCTATTCTCATCCGTGAGCGAATCGATACGGTCGAGTGCATCTATAATCTTTTGGGCTTTTTCATCGTACGTATCCTCCTCTTTGGCAAAGCTATGGCTAAGATCACCCCATACAGATTTGGCTATATCTATGAACTTGTCCATATTGCTAGGATCAGATTACGGTGTAGGCGTCTTCCTTTTCCTCTCAAACTTTTCTTTCTTTATTTTCTCCTTTTTAATTTTCTTTGACAATTTTGTTACCTTCGGAGTGACATTCTCAAACCCCATGTCGTACGGTGGAATTTCGGGAATAAAATCCCCACAATACGAAGCATCAGTCGTAAGATCGACGCAAGGACTACTGTACATACTATCATCACGCGTGGTTTCCATCATTGGTTCCTTTCCCTTCGCAGTTGACTCATTCGACGGGTGACGTCTTACCAAATCTTCCACGATCTCCACAAAGTCCTCCGACGGTGGCTCTGTCCTTTCCGAAGATCTCAACCCAGTCATCATAATATGGATATGTCTTATATCGCATATTGGCAACATCTGGGTGTGCCTACGATTCAAAACGAAATTTATAAATATGATTAGAGATATAACGTACAACACTACTCAATTCTAACAACTCATTAGCAACTCCAAGAATTGGTGTTAAAGTCACCTTTACATATAAAGCCCAGATGCCATCATCAACCGTGATTGTTTTACCACTTTCATTCCACCCAAACCACTCGTCCCCTGCATACCCAAAACTTGATAATACGTTTTCTTCCACACTGTCAATTTCGAGTTGATATGCTTGAGCATAATTTTTGAGTGAGGCAGTCGTGCATTGAGTGCCTTACACAGGTTTTGCAAGTACCCTGGACGAAAGCCATTGTCCGACTTCCACCCAGCCGAAATTAACTCCTTCAAGCAGTGTATCAATTCCGCTTCTTCGATTGCATTCAACAACCTTCGCGTGCCCTGGGTCTTTCTTTGGCTAGGATCCGGTTCGCCGTAACGTGGAATGGAAGACATATCACTTGAAATATGCATACACAATCAAGTAGTTAGATATAGTACGCAAAATACACCCAACGAATTATCATTTGCACGAAATTGGTCCCGTTCAATTGATATAAAGTACGTTACAGTCTAGAAACACAATAAAGTACGTTACAACATCAAATAATATCTCAACGATTAAGAATACAAATTAATGGAAGCTAAATAATAATGCAAGAATGTTGAATTCAAACAAACGGAACCCATGTTCATAATACAACCGAAAATAAATTGGTACATCAATCAAAGTAAACAATCATATGTTAAGGAATGATATCATTCACGTTCCGACTTCCACTTCATGAACATTTCACGTGCTAAGTTGTCACGGAAATTGTTCCACGCGTGTGACGTTTCGACCCCTTGAACATAACCTTCACCAACCGCCTCATTCTCATCATCACTCGAGTCACTTAAATCATGCAACGGTTCCAACACCATGGCGTCATCAGGTGATGTTTTACGCAAGAAGTTATGAATCAATATCAAAGCCATGATCATCCTATTTTGTGTTTGTAACGGGTAAAAAGTAGGACTCCTTAAAATTGCACAACGCTTTTTTATTTGACCAAAAGTCCGCTCAATCACATTTCTAGCTTGACTATGTTTCATATTGAAAAATTCTTTTTCATTTTGAGGGGCATCCATACCAACTCCCCACTCCTTAAGATGGTATCGTACTCCCCTATAAGGCGTAAGAAACCCTGGTCCGTTAGTATATCCGTTGTCACACAAGTAATACGCTCCTACAATTATTAAATAGCAAAGAGTGAATGTTGTTAGGTATGGCCCAATTGGGAAGTATATTTATAAAACTAATTTTCACCCGTGAGCACTCTCAATCCATTCGGCCGATTCATTGCATCTCTTAACACACGACCAACCGTAGCAGACCCCTCCCAACCGACGAGTGCATATGTGAACACACCGTTAATATCACAAGTCCCAAGTAAATTGGTAGTAAGGTCACCCTTTCGATTCCTATAACGGGGTCTATCAATGGACGGAACATGAACATGAACATATGTTCCGTCTAAAGGCCTTATGCAACCCTATATATACGCAAATGCTATATTTTAATAAACAAGGGAATAACACCAAACGTAGACAGGAATCTAAAGTTTTATCCTTACCGGGAAACAACTCCATCTATCGTCCTCATAATCATCCGGTATTGGGTCCGGTTGAGATAGTAATATCGAATGGAGTTTCATCAAACACGTAAGTACACGGTGAAAACATTTACTAACAGTATCATTGGATCTTTTATAATCCGTGGCAACGATACGATTCTTTTTGTGATGAGCAAAAACCATTAAAAACATGGCTACTTGTTCTCTAACGGATACGTACTTAGTATCATTTAGACCCCCGACGTTATGTAGGAAACAACATAACTTATCAAATGAACTAATATGAAGACGAATATTATTTTTACAAACTATTGTATTTTTCCGGGTAATTTTATTTAGGTTTTCCTTCCATTTGCGCCTCCTACGAATTAGGCTATATCGGACCGGTTGTTTCATAGCTTGACTATGGACTAGTTTAGCACGTACCCATAAAAGGAAAATGTCTGTCCAAAAAAAAACGAGTGAATAACACAATCAATTGTTTCTTCCATTCATCCATTTGTATTGCCTAGAAAAAAATAAATTCCGTATTTCAAGTGAAGTTATGATAGACAAATAACAAAAGTTATAATACCTATCTATAATATTTTATGTGCCCCATCTTTATTAATCAACATGTAAACACAAGTAGAGTAACCTATTTTGGCAAAAAAAACCTAATCAATGAAGTTCAATTTCAAAATAAAGATTATAGCCCAATACATCCCAAATATTTCCACATCAAGTAAGAAATTCTTATACATATATGATATACATATCAATTATACTTCAAATTAAACCATATCAAGTAGGAAATTATAAAGTATACTTCAAATTAATTCCAAACTATACCCATATCAAGCAATTCCAAAAGTATTCATATATCAAGTAGGAAATTGTTATACATATTTACATATGTCAAGTATACTTCAAATTAACCCATATCAAGTAGGAAAGTAAGCCAAAAAAACATATCAAAATAAGTCTAAAATCTACCCAAATCAAATAGGCACAAATTTATACATAGATTCGGAAAATAAGCAAAAAAAAAGTGTGAAATAATTACAAAATGTACTCAAATCAAGTAGTTCCAAAAGTATATATAGATTCGGAAATTAAGCCAAAAATTACAAAAATTCGAAATCGTACCTCGTTTTACACTTCCTATGAACTTAAAAACAAACCGAAAAGGGCCTCCACGGATATGATTTGTTAGTCCTAAGTCATAAAATTGAAATAGTTAGGTATAGTTTACAAAATTAGAGAGGAATTGATGGCAAAAATCCAACAATGGTAACAACTCTGAGCAAGTTGATCTTCGCCTCCTTCACTGTCAAAGAAAAAAAAATTTAAGCTCACATCTCAAACTCAAAAATGGTGAAGCTTTATATAAAAATGGAACTAATTTGGGCAAAAAGTGAACCAAAATTACTCCAAAGAATGAGTCTAATTTATGCATAAAAAAATCGGAACAAAAAATAAGCTTACCTTAGAGAATAAAAATGGCCGAATTTTTTTTTCCCTCCCTTTCCCGTAAGCTCCAGCTGAAAGTGAGTTGAAATTGAGGTGTAGGAGATAAGATTTATTTGGATGGTATTTTTGTAAATATGTGCTTGGTTATTTTGTAATTAACCTGATATAGAATGGCAAATTGTGCATGGAATTTATAATCTGGGCCATTAGTTTACAATCCTAAGCCCAGAGGTGGTATTATAATCGGTTGATTAAGACGGGCCGGCCCACAAATCGGTCTTAATTGCACGGGCAACCCGTCTTTTTCTCAGCCCAATCGAACACTGGATTAGCCCTCAATTAAATTTAGTCATGGCCCAATCACACCTCAATTCAGCCTAATTATGACAACCGAACGCAGCCTAATATGACTGGCTTGGAATGAAGAGAAATTTTTTCCAAGCAACTTGATTTCTTCAAAGATCAGCCCCATATTACCAAGAGAGAATTCCCTATCCAAAATTCCATTGATTACATTTAAGCAATCACCTTCTATGATAATACGAGGCCATCTAACTTCAGCACCAAATTGGATTGCTCGAAGAGCAGCAACAGCCTCAGCACACTCCGGGTTGAACGGCAATGGAATCTTACCCGCTCTCCAACCTACACAATCTCCTGACTAATTCCTTGCAATCAAACCAAAGCCTATTTCGGTTCCATTATCCGAAACAGTAGCATCTATATTTAGTTTAACATGATCTGACGATGGAGGAGTCCATCGAGACGGCGCCTGCACAACTGGTCTTGTTCTATTCCGTGATCTTGTTGCCAAAAAACTTTCAAAAAACTTTTGGACAGAATTCACAAGGACCAGAGGACATAAAACATTTGCTTCTGACAAGAGCTTGTTTCGGCTGAACCAAAGCCACCAACAAAGTGTGCCAAAATAGCCAAAATCGTTAGAGTCCAGCCTACTTCTCACTCGCCTAAAATTTCATCGTACAATTCTAATCTAAAATAAAAATTGTAGTTTTAGACCTATCACGTGATATGAAATTGCAAATTTTGGAATCAGAATATAACATTCTCAATTTTTAAGTGTCACTCGACAAATGATATTTTTGACTAAAATTAAAATTTTCGATCAGATTTGTATACATAATAATAATATTTTTTCCCAAAATTCGGGGGTGGGGGAGGTATGGGCTGCATCCGTCCCTTGTTCGACCCATCATAGATTCAAACACAATACTCCCAATTAAATAATTACATCACACACATATATACACATTATTTATATTTCATGATACATCATTCTTAATGTTAATTTTCATTCATAATCTAAATTATATAAATTCAGCTCTCATTTGACACCATGAATTATTTTCAATACATTAATTGTGGTACATGGAAATACTGATGATAGGGTTTTTTGCACTTTGCACCCCTGAAACATGGGAAATAGGCACTTTGCACCCCCGAAACATAGATTTAGCACTTTGCACCCTCGAAATATGAAAAATATAGCACTTTGCACCCTCGTTTATTTTCAAGCAAAAATTCAAGGGCAAAATAGGTATTTCAATAGTATTGGCACTTTGCACCCTCAAAACTTAAGAATTTCGCAGTTTGTACCCCTAAAATAAAATTAGCACTTAATACCCGCTATTTAAGAACAAATCAGCAACTTTCAGCCCCGAAACACAATAATTGGACAATTTGCACCCCAAAACACAAAATTAACACTTAATACCCTCAAATTTAAAAAACCCAAACCCCTCATTTTTTTCATCAAAGTTGAATATCGGAATGAAAATCTAAGGCAAAATAGGAAAATTCATTTTTTTACTTAAATTTTGCAAAATACAATTATAAATACTCGAATACTCATTTCTCTCTCCATCTTTCTTTTCAACAATATAATCATAAATAACTAAATAAAAGTACAAGTAAACTTCTCGAAGACCCATTGTCAACTTCACATATCAAAGAACCATAAATAATTACCTATTTTGCCTTAAAAAAAATTCACCTTAATGGTCAACTTTGCCGGAAAAAATGAGGGGTTTGAGGTTTTTTTTAATTTGAGGGTGTTAAGTGTTAATTTTGTATTTTGGGGTGCAAAGTGTCCATTTATTGTGTTTAGGGGGTGCAAGTTGTTAATTTGTTCTTAATTAGGGAGTGTTAAGTGCTAATTTTATTTGTGGGGGGGGGGGTGCCAAAATTTACAATAGAATTACCTACTTTGCCCTTGATTTTTTGCTTGAAAATAAATGAGGGTGCAAAGTGCTAAATCTAAGTTTCGAGGGTGCAAAGTGCCTATTTTTCATATTTTGGGGGTGCAAAGTGCAAAAAACCCTATTTTATATCAAGACTTTTCAATACATTAACTCTCAGACGAAATATGATACAATTTGTGGGCTGATGATAAAGTTGAATGTCATCAAAAGTGTGAGTTTTTTTCTAATTTAATAGAACTATTAGTGAAAATTATTTGTAGTTAATTGTATCTTAACATTCTCTGTGTTTTGTTATCATCAATAATTTTGTTTATGTTGGTGGTAACATCCTGGGTCCGTGGGATAAAACTCGATTAAACTATTAAATCGTGAAAAAGTTAAAATATCGACTTTTATTTTTTTTATTGATAATTGAGTCTGGTGTCGACTGCATGGTCGATAGTATAATACTCGATTAAACGATTAAATCATAAAAAAAATTAAAATATCGACTTTTTTTTGTTTTTGTTTTGATAACTGGACTTGTTATGTGTTATTTCACGAACCCGCTGAGTCGGACTGATATACTAGTGGTCTGTTGAGAAATGACAAAGGAGGTCGGATTCGGAATCGCTATCAAACTTGGATCCGTGTCAGTAATGGTTGCGGAAAGATTGACGAGAAATTAGCATGGGCACCCAAGATCATAATTGAATCCGACTCCGAAGTGGCTCTTAATTTAATATCAAGAATAATTCGTAATTTAATGATATAATTATCGGTTTTCTGAAAAATCTTTACTAAGTTGAACTATTATATATATATGTATATATATATATATATATTATTAATAGTAATTGATATAAATTAATGTCAATGAGATCCTGGTCCGTTTGTAAGGTTGATGCTCCATAATCAAGAAATTACGGGTTCAATTACCAGAGTGTTTCTCCTAGTTTTAATACTAGCGTTTGATTATTGAATTTTTTGTAATTTGTAAGGAAGAATGCGGCAATCTGACCCGACACATGTGAGTTTCCAAATTTTTAAACCGCACCCACATTGTTATGTTCATAAACCGCCCGATTCAGCTGAGGTGAGACGGATGCGGGAGAGTTTGCGGATTGAACGAAAATAATGCCATAAATTTGAGTGATTACGAATCCACAACTTCATATAGGAAAGAGATAATTCATAATTGATTATTGTTACATGTCACTTTCCCCTGCACTAATTCCTCCTTTGCTATAATCAAATACGGAGCACATAACAATATAACATCCATCTTGCACTTTGAAAAAATATCTCTCATTTTCACACAATTTGGCAGAAGCCAAATTTAAACTCTCTCAAATTTTATGAATATTAATTGATATTTTATCTTGCACTTAATTTGAGAAAATATCGAATATTTTGACAAGCAAAGTTTACAATGAACACTATTTGCTAAATGACCTAGAGTTCTTGCACACATCCCATTTGATTTACTTGACTCCTTCAATAAATCTTAATAGAGGTCTATGATCTTTCATATATCAGCAACAAAAAATGAAGTAAAAAGTTATAAATTAAAAATGAGATTTTACCTTTTGGAAATAGAAGGCAATTTGAGGTGAAGAATTTGATGGAGGGAATTGCATTTTTCATACTAAATTTTTTATACATTTGGTACTAAGACTTTGAAAAAGACATGCACATTTCATACCAGAATTGAAGGATTTTTTTTCACATTTTCTTGAGTTTTTTTATATGCTTAAATTTATATTCCAAATTTTTTACCATAGCATGCTTTTATGCACTATATGACATTTGAAAATTATCGTGGCGTGATCCCTTGTAGACTATGAGATATGATTTAATTTTTATTAATATCCCGAAATTTTGTTAATTTTCTACGGATTATTTATTGAATTTTATGAACTGAAACTTATACCATTAGAAAACTTTCGTCAAGTGCTTTCCATCCATATAAAAAACACAAAATTTGGCCTTATAAATTGACGAAGAAAGAAAATGTGCAAAAAATCCTACAATTTTGGTATTAAATGTGTCCTTTTCAAATATTTGGTACCAAATGTATAAAGTAGGTACAAATTTGGTATGAAAAATGCAATTCTCCAAATTTGATGGGTGATAGACGGATGAGTTACTCAAATTAAGTGATGAAGAAAGAAACGGAAAAGAAATATTGAATAAAGCCCTAGATTTTTTTTTTTTTTTTTTATAACTCAGGTGTCCAAATTTACATTAGTGACTAGACTAATCCTGGACCCTCAGAACCCTGAAGGATATGAATCGCAGGATGTGCCTCCATCAAGCCTCGAGATCCCACCCTAATGTTGTACACTCTGCGCACAAATAAGTCTTCACCTGTTCACCACAAATGACCCTTAGATAGACCCATGAAAATGCTTCCATCCAAGTTTTAAATGGGATTCGAACCCCTAGCCTGAAGGATATGAATCGCAGGATGTGCCTCCACCAAGCCTCGAGATCCCACCATATTGTTCTATACTCTGCGCACAAATGGGTCTTCACCACAAATGACCCTTAGATAGACCCATGAAAATGCTTTCATCCAAGTTTTAAATGGGATTCGAACCCCCACCCTTGCCGCTGGAGGAAACCTTATAAATTGTTGGTCATCCTTATGAATTTTTCTTTCTTTTTATTATTAATGTTGGGTAATGGGTAAATGGTACTGAGAAACCCATTTAGTTGAATGTCCAAATCAAAGAGAAAAAATTATCTTTGGATGCGGGTTTGGACTTTGGATTAGAGGTGATTTTCACTAAAACCGCTACCCGATCCCCAACTTTCGAGTGGATAAAATTTTAAACCGCTACAAGTGTTTTAAATTAAAACCGTCGGGTTCGGTTCGGGTCTAGCGGATCAGTCGGGTTACTGAACACCCCTTGTAATTTGATTATAATTCATTATATTTTTTACTCAGTAATATTGATGTAATAATATGAATGTAATCATCGTAGTGATATTGATGTAATCATAGTGACGTAATGATATTAATGTAATCATGGTAGTGAAATTGATGTAATCATATTAATGTGATTAAGTGATATTGATATAATGATATTAATGTAATTATCTTAGTGATATTGATGTAATAATATTATTAATGATATTGATGTAATGATATTAATGTAATTATCGTAGTGATATTGATTTAATGATATTAATTTAATGATCGTAATTTTTTTTTGTTACAGAGGAAAAAAAAACTATCCAAAATCGTCTTTCAACAGCGGGTTTTTGCACTTTGCATCCCCAAAACATGGAAAATAGGCACTTTGTATTCCGAAATATGAACAATTTTCAGCACTTTGCACCATTTTTTACTATCCTCAAAAAAAGGGACAAAATAAGTAATTCATTTTTGGATCTTTGGCACTTTGCATCCCAAAAACACGAGATACTGGCATTTTACACTCTTGAAATAGAATTAACACTTAGCACCCTCGATTTTAGAACAACTCAGGAACTTGCACCCCCGAAACACAAGATATTGACACTTTGAACCCCCTAAACACAAAATTAGCACTTAGCCCATCAAATTAAGAAAAACTCAACAACTAGCACCCCTTGATTTTCTTCTGGCAAATTTAAAGTTGACCACTGAGGTAAAAAAACCCTTGGGGAAAAATAGGTATTTCATTTTTTTCCTTAAAATTTTCTAAATACGATTATGAATACTAGAATATTCATTTGCAAAATCTACTCTAACATATTTCTTTTATTATGAATTTTTCAAATGTCCTCAATAATTCGAAAAGTTTTTAGAGACTCAATACATATAATTAACTGAATTATATCATAAAAAAAAATTAAGATGGAGAGGGAAATGAGTATTCTAATATTCATAATTGTATTTTCAAATTTAGGTAAAAAATAAAATGAATTACCTATTTTGCACTAAGGTTTTTTGAACCCGGTGGTCAACTTTGTTGAAAAAAAGAGGGGTGCTAGTTGTTGAGTTTTTCTTAATTTGAGGTGCTAAGTGCTAATTTTGTGTTTAGGGGGTTCAAAGTGTCCATTTCTCGTGTTTCGGGGGTGCAAGTTGATGAGTTGTTCTCAATTCGAGGGTGCTAAGTGCTAATTCTATTTTAAGGGTGCAAAATGCGCATTTCTCGTGTTTCGGAGGTATAATGTGCCAAAGATTCAAAAATGAATTACTTTTTATGGAAAATAAAAAAGGGTGCAAAATGCTGAATTATTCATATTTCAATGATGTAAAGTGATAAATTTATATTCCAAAAGTGCAAAATGCCTATTTCCCATATTTTTGATATGCAAAGTGCAAAAAACCCTTAAACGGCTCATCCAAACCCTCCGGTGGAAAATTCCAATTCAATTAACCAAGGGTCTGATTTCTTTTTTTTTTTTTTTTTATGGAATGATCAATTCCCTTAGAAAAATGGATTGCAATAAACAAACGTGAAGGCATATCCTTATTTGAATTGGACCCATTGCCAATCTGGCAACCTTTAGTTTTTGTAAACACTATGGCTGTATTTGGATGGGATTTGGCCCGGTCTCGTGGATTTCGCGAGACTGGGCCAAAACCCATCCAAATGAGTTTTCACCAAATCCATAAAATCATTAAAAACCTATTAAACATTGATTTGACATCTGTCATCTACTTTTTCCTCAAATTTCACTAAAAAAGACATTGATTTGACACCTATAACCTACTTTTTTCCCTAAACTCCATCATCCAAACTCAATCCAAGTGAGGTTTCATCGAAACCACCCAAACCAATTTTTTTAAACCGAGACCCGCGAAACCGATCCAAAACCCATCCAAATAGACCCTATATACTCCCACTATGATTAGGGCCATCAATGGGCCGGGTTTTACTCCGAATCTCACTTTCAATTCGATTTATTCGGATTTTAATTCAAATAAAAATTCGATGTATCTGAATTGACTATAACTATCCGCAATTCAAAAATATGTGAAATAATTATGAATTTAGATTAATACGATACATATTCGATAATAAATAAATGACTTATAAAAAAATAACTTTAATAATAATATAATACCCAGTTAATAAGATAGTAAGTAATATTTCCTTCATAAATTAATTTGTATGCATAGTTTCATCTAAAAATATGAATTAATCTAAAATGAAATTTGAAAATGTGAGCATAATTAAATAGAATCGTAAATTTTACCTAAGTCCTTAACTATGATCTATTGATTCAATTCTACTTCATGTAGACGACGATGGTTTAGCATAAAACTTAACGACAACAAATTCCAAACCCATTCCTACAAATTCCTAACTTCCACCAAATTCTTAATTACTAAGAAAAAAACATGTTACTTTCCTTTGTCAATCCCGGCGCGTACGTGACAACTGTCGTCTCACGTGCCTCACCCACCACCGCCCTCCGCCGTCAGTCGCCAAATTCGCCGCCGATTCCGCGTCAGCACCTCCAGCTACCGAGCTTCAATCCATCCTCCACTCATCTGAGGAAATGTAGTGCTTCTGCGTTTGATTTCAAAGGAGGCAAAGGGTACTTAATTTTTCCTATTTCCCCAAAAAAAAAAATTTCAATTTTTATTGTACCTTCTCTTGTATTTTTCGCATTTTATGGGATTTATTGTTGTTTTATGAAATTGGTATATTTCAAATTCTTGAATTTATTTGAATTAATAATTGGATTTATCAGTTCACTTAGTTTATAAAGGCTTGTTTGTTTGGATTTCGTGAGAGTATTTTCAGAAATTTGCAGTATTTTTGAAATTGTTTGTTTGCTGAAGAAAGAAATTGAAAAGTTGTTTGTTTAAGTTTCTAAAACCCAATCAAACAGAGCCTTAACCATTACTACTCGTTTGCATTGAAGATTTAATTTGTATATATAACCTTTATGCAAGGTGGAATTAAACAGTAGATAAAAATATAATTGGTTTTGTTGACTTTGAGATATTTTCAGTGTATTTTTAACTACTTTACATGATTTATTATCAATGATACATATGTAATCATGCCGGAGTTACTTGACAGAATGGATGGATTCCATGAACTTGAACTTAAAGTTCGAGACTATGAGTTGGATCAATATGGAGTCGTAAATAACGCTAATTACGCAAGTTATTGTCAACACGGTGAGATTTCTCGCCCATGTCTTCGTGCCGTGTGCAATTTCGTAGATTGTGTGTATAATTGGAAATCTTACTATATATGTTATCATATTTAATGTAAGGGCTTAATCGATTGGTATATGAATAGGTCGACATGAACTTTTGGAGAGAATTGACGTAAATGCAGATGAAGTTGCTCGTAGTGGTAATGCATTAGCTCTTTCAGAATTGTCACTCAAGTTTCTTGCGCCTTTAAGGGTATGCTTATAATCTTCTTTTTAGTTCATCCAATATACAAAAGTAATACCGATCTTCATTTTTTAGATTTGGAACCGAATACTAAATATGCACGTTTCTAATATTCATTTCAATTGTATATATAGTATTTCGAAATAATCTCGATAATTTCCTATTCTAATAGAGTGGAGACAGATTCATTCTGAAGGTGAGAATATGCGACTCTTCTGCTGCTCGGATGTTCTTCGAACACTTCATCTTCAAAATACCTAACCTAGAGGTATTTTATACTTTTGTACACCTAAACTTCGCCAATTAAAGTTTCGGGATTGAACTAAATGCAAAAATATCCCCTGTCCTTTGTCTAATAGGCAAAAATCCCCTTGTAATCTTTTTTCATTAGCGAAAAACACCATTTGAAATTCCTTCATAAATTACAGAGAGACAGTGAACAAGGGGGTTATTGCCGATTTTCAAAGTTAACAGGGGGATTATTGTCAATTTTTTAAGTGAGGGGTGTTTTCACACCTTTTGGTTGGGGTATAATTGTCATTTTGGCTTGGGAGCGCATTTTTCGCTAATAATTATCACAAGGGAGTTCTCGATAATAAAAATAACAGAAGTTTATTTTTGCTAATTAGGCGAACAATATGGGAATATTTTGCATTTCTATCTTCCTGATTTCAGTGAAAATGGATGCAGTGTTCTATGATTTAATGCACCATTTTACTCACTGAAATCCAAGAACCAAATATAGTCTTGAAGAAAATTTTATTCATCTAAATGTCTCATCGTAACATTATAAATTACGTTTGTTTCTCCAGCCAATTTTGGAGGCAAGAGCCACCGCGGTTTGGCTTGATAAAAATTATCGTCCTGTCCGTATCCCACCCGAGGTAAGATCCAAGTTCGTGCAGTTCCTTCGGCATGGAGAGGCATTTGTAGAATGATAGTTTAAGAATTCATTTGGTAGCTTTCATAGAATCAAAGTGAAAACAATAACATGTCATTAGGAATAAGATCATAAACTTAAAATGAGGCAAATTTTACCACTTAAAAGTTGAATCTTGGAGATTATATTATCACATAGTTGAATATGTTATAATTTTATTTGTATTAGTGTCCAAAATTTGGGATTATAACTTGTTTATGGAATCAAACGAGTTCTTAACAGGATGAACATTAATATCATGCACTATGTTTGCATTCAGTTATATTTTCTTGATTCCAGGAGTAGGGTTGTAAACGAGTCGGGTAGTGTCGAAAATCACAATGTTCAAGTTTGTTTGAATTTTATTGAGTTTTGACACTGGTGTTTGAGCTTGGCTTGATTGTTAAACGAACCGAGCTCAAACGAGCTCAAGTCGAATATCAAGTAGTTTGACTTTTTGACATGTAGTCGAGCTTCAAAAGTTATCAAATAGAAAATAATGTTCAAGTTTGATTGATTTGTATAACGAACCGAGCTCAGTCGAGCTTTTATCAAACGAGTTTGGGTCGAGTAACTAATAGTTTGATTTGATTTTCAGCCCTATTCGGGAGTTTACATTTTCTCCATATTTTCTTTCCACTATTACCGAGAAAATTCCTCATCTCAGTTTAAAAAAATTTGCACAGAATCACCCTATATTATTTTTTTTCATAGAATTCTCCCATTTTATTTTACCAAATGTTACACACTCTCTTTTGTCGTTAAATTAGTTTTTTGGGTAAAACATTAACGAGTATACATAAAGAAAGGGATTAAACCCTTGGGAAAAAAAAAATATGTCAATTGAGAAAACAATATTTGTATTAGTTTCTTTGTGACAGATGATTATAAATGAAGAAAAGAATTAAATGAATATTGGTTTTGCCAAACAGGCAAATCAAATGTTTCTTGGTATCAAACCTTATTTATTATTATATACTTTCTCCGTTCCGTGACGGGCGGTGTGTACAAGGCCCGGGAACGAATTCACCGCCGTATGGCTGACCGGCGATTACTTATTTTGTTCTCTTTGCTACAACATTCGGTCAAATTTTTCAATCTTTTAAGTGACTTAACATATTAAATTATTCACATTTATTGTGTATTAAACCCTTTCAATACTGAATTATCAAAAATAAAAAAACCTTTTAAATATTAATATATATGCTGTCATATGATATTATCAACTTATTAGTGAAATATATTAATTAAATTATTTATTATAAATTTTTATAAATTTAACTGATCAACTGTACCAAGAAATAAAAATAATTGAGACGGAGAAAGTAATGAATATATTGTCCAAAAAAAAAACTTAGTTTGGAGCACTTTTTTAACTTTATTTATTTATTTATTTATTTAGTTTGCACTTTTTTGACTCACTGGATAATTCTCTTTGCTCCACTAATAAATATAAGAAGGTTCCCATTTTAGCGTAAGAGTGAATAACATTTTTTTTACTCCTTATGAGTTAAATTTTGCCTTTTCGTCCCTCTTAAATATTTTATGCCGTCTTAAAGGTCTCGAAAAGCTTACCCACATAGGCAATCTCGTTTTAAAGGGCCTACATCCTCTTGCAAAGCTCGGCCGAATGACTATCTTTTTCAAAATATTTAAACACAAAAATAATAGTATATATTTTATTCTTCAATAATTTGTGCAAAATCATTTCTCTGAATAAATAACACCAAATTTTATTTAGAAGGGGAAAAGTTATGTGATCTACTTTGGAGGAAGTTAATATTTTTTTTTTTTGCAAGGACAATTTGGTCCATAAAATTCAATAGTAAAAATATTTCATAATATTCCTAGTTGAAAATATGCTGGGCAATTTCTTACAATTAAATTACATGCATTATAAAGACAATTTATTTTTGATTGAATTTTGTTCACGGGCAAAGGAATGACGCACAATAAAAAATTTAGAAACTAAATTAATTACCATACAAATTTAGATTCTCATTTTGACATCTATATATACCCTTTACACATAATATTTATACATATACAATTGACCTAAAAATCTAAAATGGCAAAAAAAAAAAAGTAACCCTTGCGTATATTATTGATGAATCGCAAGCGTGGACGCATATGCAATGCAAATGAACCTGAGCCGGAGGTGTTGCCATCCCAAGGGATGGCACAGATCGTGTTGGAGCGTTGTCACATGTCGTAAGTAGACCACACGCAGAAGGTGGTCGATGAAGAGACCTTAATAGCACAGGAGAACAATTAGGAGGAATTGAAAACTTTTATGTTTAAATGCATGGCTGGATTAGCTAGCTTGTCCAATTTTGATTGGCGCGACAAGGCCGATATGGATTTGGTCATGAACGAAATTGAGCAAGAGATAAACTCCCGATTGAAACCAATGTTATTAAAACCGGACCGGACCGGCCGGTCCGACCGGTTCGACCGCGAACCGGAAGCTGGTCCGGTCCGGCTAATTCGCTGGTTTTAGCGGTTTGACCAGCGGTTTGTCCGGTTCGACCAGTAAAACCGCTAAACCAGTAGGATACCCGGTTCACTCTCCGGTCCAGTTTTAAAAACATTGATTGAAACAGGTACAATGTGCTGGCGGACAACATAATTCGGTTTCCTTTTCAAATGATGGGTGAAGGTTGAAGCAACTAGGGATGTTCCGCAGAATGGATCCTCATCCAGCTCATTGAACTCAACCAATACAACTCAGAATTTGGACTGAATATAAGACTTTGGGGTTTGTTCGAAATATATGGATACCCAAAATATTGATCAAACTTCAATAGAAATTAAGTTCATAAATAGGTCCAGCCCAACCATGAACTTATTTAAAATTATTTTTATGTTATGTTTTATTTTCAGAGGTAAGGCTACATCCTCCTCGAATTTATATTTTTGGTTCAAATTTATAAATTTAATGGGGGTTATGAAACCCTCCTAAATTAGTGAGAATATATTATAACTTAGAAGTTTTATGTTTCGAGTTTGTTTCTCTAAATCTTTAATCAATGAAAATTATTTCTTTAAATAAATTTGAAGTTCCCAATACAATGTAATTTCTATAATAAAAGAAGAGCATACTTTATACATATGTGTTAGTTCTTTAGGACAAATGCTAGCCTCCTGAATACTTTGTGTAAATTTTCAAATATATAGGGTCATCTCTATAATTAAATTAAAATTCGTGGTTAGTTTGCAAAAATCGTCATGTAATTAAGCAAATTACAATTGCTGGTGAAAAAACCCTTTTAAAAATTCAGACTAGTTGTAAAACCATGTAACTAAACTAATTTTGAAATTCCAGTCATATTTCCGCTCAAAATTCTTAATTTCACCAAATTGAATCACGTATGAGTCATGTGACTTAAATAATTAGATTTTTGCACCGCCATGTCCAATCACTAGGACAAAATTATATTGGAGGAAGAAATAGGTAGGAATCAATCTCATTCTTCTACATGGGTAAAATCCACAATTGATTAAGTCACATGGTCACACTTGACTTAATTTGGAAAATTTAAGAATTTTGATTTAAAATAGGACTGAAATTGCCAAATTAATTTATATTACATACCAAAATTCTTAAGTTTGCAAAATTCGTCGTTTTTTAACCTAGGAATAGGATTGAGATTAAAGTGCAAAATTCTAAAGTACGGACTGAAATTGCACTTTATACTGACTATCATTTTTTATACCATAAAAATTTAGATTGATATATTTGATACCATAATTTAACAAAGGCAAAATTGCAAAAATCGTCCCAAACTAATCACTGATTTTGGATTTTCGTCCCAAACTATTTAATTTGGCGAATTTCGTCCCGTAATTTAATATTTTTTTGGAATATCGTCCCACCATAATTATAAGACGGAATTGCGCATTTGCCGATGAATTATCACATGGCTGCTTAAGGGTCATGACATAGTAAATTTTAACATGAATAATTATATAATATTGCAGAGTTCGTCCTAAATTAATTACAAAATTGAACGTTATTTTCATTAACTTAGAAATTTAATATTGGGACTAGATTCGTACAAAATGGTAAATTATGGGACGAAATTTGGCGAGTTGATATAGTATGGGACGAAAAATCAAAATTAGTAATTAGTTTGGGACGATATTCCAAAAAAATATTAAATTACGGGACGAAATTCGCCAAGTTAAATAGTTCAGGACGAAAATCCAAAATCAGTAATTAGTTTGGGACTTTTTCTGCAATTTTACCTTTAACAAATCATCGTAAAACTACTTGTTGCCCGACCATTCAACGCTACTCAACTTTGATATTCTAGTCCATCCGATTGTTAATGTCACTTCCCCCATTCTATTATAAATAATATGTCGTATATAATATATTATAGTTATGAAAAATATTAGAATATAATAGTTTCCTAAAATATGAACAACATTTGGGGTCAGAGAATAAAGTGATTTCGGAAACACTATTTATTTGGTACCACAAGTATAATTCTCTTAAAAAAAAGATTATTGCACGTCATCTGACTTCCATAGGCCAATTACTCTGTGAAACCAGCCTTGCGCAGTGCTCGCACCTCTAAGGGCCACAAATCCCATGCTTACGCTTGGAACACATGGCCTAACTCCCCGCTTGGAATGGGCAGACCAGCAATTAGCATCCATTGGCCCAGTTGACGAGGCAAGCCCAATGTCCAATCACATTAATGCCCTCACTTGAGTTACAAGCACACGCTACTGAGCTCGGCAAACATAATTATTTGTGTGCATCTTATTAACTGCTCTATTTTCTCATGATTTTCCGATGTGGGAGTTTTACTTGTTGCTTATCCTGTAAATAGAAATCAAACTTGTTTGGCCTTCTTGCTACACCACTTATCAGTTATCACCGGTACAAATAAAAAAAAAAAAAAAAAAACTTGTTAGCTAGTACATAGAGTTCCTCAATATTTTTCCAAAATTAATTTGTTGTTATTGTAAGATTCTTGTTCAAGCATATTGACTTTAATTTTTATTCAGACTTTCGTCCAATTAAATAATTTTCTACATCTTTGCAATTTCAATACATGTAATTGGATTGATCGATAAAACTTCAATGAAAATGGTAGTGCTTTAAGTTTTAAATTATCTTGAATGTTTAAATTTTATGGTTTAAATAAGATAATTTTTATTTGTATAGTGATCTTATATGTTTGATGACTTGCTTCTTTCTTGTTTGTTTTTAATTTCTTCATAATATTTTGATGATTTGGTTAAAATTTAATGTTTATTATGCCATATATAGAGTTTATTAATTTTAATTTCATAAGTAAATTTATGTAAATGAATTCATCATAAATAAATATAATTTTAGTTATCGTTGAACTTATTGACGATATTACAATATATATTTTGATATAAATATTCATCTTAACAAAACTCTTTACATATTTAGGCAAAGAATTATATTATAAAAAATAATAGATTTGCGGTTTAATCCCACCCTCAAATCTTGCCCCCCTAAATATAAAATTATAAAGAGAATTTCACTTTTAGTACCACAAGTAATCCTACTTAAAAGTTACGATACCATAACATTAAAATCATACCCATTTGGTACCACATGTTAACTGCCCTCGACACATTTTGGTACTTCTGTCAATTTTTGTACGAAAAATTCAATTTTAGACGGAATTGATGAAAAATTTACAGAATTGGTCCTAATTATATATTGTTGCCAAACATTGCCCCACATATTTTATGGTTGACAAATTTACCCCACAATTCAAAAGTTTGAATCATTTCAGTCTCAATTACAAATATAACTTATCACAAATCCTATTTATAAATTTTATATATTATATTTATTAAATTTCATACATTAATCAGATTTTATTTATATAATTATAAATTAAATAAAATTTTATATAAAATATAAAAAAATTTATCAATTAAATTTTAATGGATTTTTTAAATTTAAAAAAAAAATTAACTAATTAGATTTTACATATAACCCATACAAATTAAATAATATTTTATATAAAATTTGAAAAATAGATATCAGTTAAACTTATTAAATTTTTTAAATTGAAAAATATTCTTTTAAACCAATTAGAAAATATATATACATATTAAATAATATTTATTATAAAAACTTAAAAAATATTTGAAAAATTATAAAAATTATTATAATTCCAATTATTAAAGTTATTATAATTAAGAAAAACAAAATATTTTAAAATTTAAGTAGTTTAAAATATTTTTTTTTTAAATTTTAAAAATTTAACAAGTATATTTATTTTTCAGATTTTACATAAAATATTATTTAATTTATATATATTTTATATAAAATCTAATCAGTTTAAAAGATTATTTTTTGAAATTAAAAAAATTCTAATATTTTTTATTTATATTATATATAAATATAATTAGTTAATAAATTTAATAATAATAATATATTTAATGTATAAAACTTTTGAACTTTGGGGTAAATTTATGGGTAAAAAATATGTGGAATAATCTTTAGCAGCAATATATAACTATAGGACTAATTTTACAAAATTTCATCAAGTTTCCGTCCAAAATTGAATTTTCCATCCAAAAATTAACGGAAGTACCAAATGTGTCGAGGTCAGTTAACATAAGGTACCAAATATGTATGTTCTTAATGTTATAGTACCATAGCCTTAAAGTAGGATTACTTGTGGTACCAAAAATAAAATTCTCCCTAAAAATATAGCTCCACCCCTGAAATTAAAATAAAGTAAAAAAAATGCGAGGTAAACAAGAGTTTTATAATAAAGTACATTGAGTTATGTATGTGTCCAATTAAATTCCACAAGAAATAGCTTCTATTTTCTCTCCTAATTCCAATTTATTAGTCCACTTAATTAATCCGACTTTGTAATTATTTGGTTACATGATGATTACAGAGCTAATGTCCCCTCCACCATTCTATTATAAAAATATTATAAAATGTCAATTATAAAATACTATAGTTATGAAAAATATTAAAATATAATAGTTTGTATAATATGAACATGGTTGGAGCAGAGAGAAAAGTGGTTTTTTAAGCACTATTTATTTGCAAAATTACAACTTGTAAGTTTAAGAAATCGAATTTATAAGCATGCTTTCATAGGACTTGGGACTAGGGTTATCAATGAGTCAGACTTGAATCAGATCAGGGTCAATCTGGATTCTAGTCTGATTTGTATTTCTTTTATTCGAGTTCATATCAACTTTAATCTTGAATATTAGCGATTGGATCCAAATCCGGTGGATATACAGGATCCGAATAAATTATCTGGATCTGTTTAACACATTTAACGATAATTTATTTGCTTTAGTTTTTTCCAAATCATTTGCAGATTTTACCTTCTTAAATTAAAGATGTAACAATTTACTTGTTTCAGCGAAACTATTATCTGAAAATTGTAAAATATAGAATATGATGGATTAATATAAACGGTAAAAATTAGAACAAAGGAAGAAAACCAAAATAAAAGTAGAAAAATATAGAAAAAAGGAAAATAATTATATCATTCCAATTTGAAAGAGCAACGTTCTTATCGCTTATACCGAACATATGTTTATACTATTATTCCTAATTATTCTCCACTAGTCTCTTTTTCATCTCTTTATTTTAATTAGTCCCTATAAACTTTTTTTTTATATTTCTACTTAAATAAAATGTCTCTTTTATCTAATGGATATTTTTAATATATTTCATCCGATACATTTTTTACCATTATTTGATCGGATGCTACACATTATATTTCCGTCAAATTAATGACGGAATTAAACAAATGAGGATCACGTGCCCGTCAAATTTAATCTAATTATTAATTATTTTGAGAGATTTAATAATAATATATAAAATATATTTTATAGGATTAATAATTCAACTATTTTTACAATTGCGACTGAGATGCTTCAAATTTACGAATTATGGGGTAAATTTGTTTTAAAGAAAATATGAGGGGCAAACTTTGCCAGCAATCTTTAATTATAGGACAAATTCTATATTTTAATAAAATATAACAGTTTGAAAACTATCTTTAAATATTAAATTATCATAATAATAAAAAAAATTAAATAAATTAGCAATTGTGATGGGTTATCCCGCGTCGGGCGATGGACTCAGGGATGGGCCACATAGGACTTGACCTAGGAAGCGGGGCGTCACATGTCTAGTCAAAATAAAGAATTGATAAATATCGTGTTGAATGTAGTTTGGTTTTAGGGGTTGCAGTAGTTTTTAACCAATGATTTCAGATACAAATTGTTGAATATGAACGATTCAAATGTTCTTCCACACATTCAACGAGTTCATGATTTTTAAATTATTTGTTCTTGTCCTATGGAGATAGAATTGACTCTTTATCAAATGAAGTTGGCATGTTAAGTAATTCTATTGTGGAAAAGCGGACTAACGTAAGTGCGTTTGAAAGATTGTGTATTTGATCACGTATTTCTTCAGCCATAGAAAGTCAGAGTTGGATAGATAAAGAAAGATACCCTAGAGTAGGTAAATTACATATCCTGGATTGGTGAAAACTTAATAGTCCGAGACTACTCATTTTGGAAAAGATAGTCCGTGATATTTTGGATCTGCCAGCTGCTACAATTGCATCTGCAAAAACATTCAGTGTTGAATGCAGGGTACTAGATGAGACTACATTCATTGTAGAAACTAATTTGATTTACTGAACTAATAGGTTTATTTGTTCTTAATTTTTGTTGTTGTAACATTTTTCATTTTCATTTACTTTAAATTTATTTTATATTTCTGTTATATAGGAGCAAATTTTTTGAATTTTCTTTGTAACTCAGGTGGAGTGCTTTTATAAGATTATTAAATAAATTTCATAATTTTTTTCCATCCTATTGTTAATAACCAATTGTAAATGTCCACCATGGACAGGGTCGAATCGGGTGTCTTACCTGTTTAATTTTTTTTGGGGGTCTGGTTTGAAGCCCATAATTGACAGGCCCACAATCGGGTTTCATTGAATAAGTAACATTAAATGCTAACTTTTTTTTTTTTTTTTTTTTTTTTAGAAAACCGATAGGGAAAAATTCCATTAATGAATAATATAAAGAATTTAGAAGAATTTTAAACTAAATGCTACCTTATTGCACTAGCAAATAAAATTTTAAGTTCATTTACAAGAATTTTTTGTTACACTCAATCGATTTAGAAGGTGAAAAGATATGTGAACAAGTAGGGAGGAAGTAAATTTTTTTTAAGGACAATCTGGTCCATAAAATCCCATAGTGAAAAGATTTCATAATATTCCTACTTGAAAAAGTGTTGGGTAATTTGTTATAATTAATTTTATGAGAAAGTGTATTATTAAATATTTTAATGGGGTGAATGCGATATATTAATTTAAATATTAAGGATAATTAAATCTTTGAATATGATTAGGGAAATACTTTATCAAGTTGACATGATAGATGAAACAACTCTACACATATTTTTATCTTAAAAAGTTGTTTTAGTGGTTAAGGGCTGTGCATGGATTCGTTTTCGATCTATGTTTCGTTCAGCTAAAAATAAGAAACTTTTCGAAAAGTTTCACAAATAATAAGAAAAGGCATGAAAAAAATTTACTAAATTAAGACATAGTGAAAATTTGAAGACAAATATAGTGTTTTAGAAATACACCTTATTTTCGCTTTGATTATATTGAAAGTCGTTATTTTCAATGAAAAATATAAAAATTTTGTCCTAGGGGTTGTGGCCCCTTCTCAATTATATGGGTAGGAAACCTACCATAATACTAAAAGTACCGGACACCTTGATAGGAATTAAAACAAAATAAAAATTGTTATATCATTTTTAATAATAAAAGTTGACTTTCAGATTTGAAATAAAGAAAAAATGTTCTTACATGAAAAAATATAATCATTCAAAATCTAAAGCATGGATGATGCAATCATTACGTGATACATTTTGGTTAATTGCAATCTAGTAAAAATTCAAAAAAAGAAAAAAAAAATTACAACGTGCATTATAATGACAATTTATTTTGGATTGAATTTTTTCCACGGGGAAAAGCAATGACACACAGTAAATTTTTAGAAACTAAAATGATGACCATACAGATTTAGATTCTCATTTGACATGTATATATACCCCCTACAAATGTAGTATTTATACATGTACAATTGACCTAAAATCCTAAAATGGCAAGAGAAAATGTAGCCCTTGCGAATATTACTGATGAATCGCAAAGAAAAGCTGCATTCAACGAACGGAAGAAGGACTTGACTAAGGAGGTGAGCGAGCTTAGCTCGCTTTGCGGCGTGGAGGCATATGCTATCATCCATGATGCTAATGAACCTAAGCCGGAGGTGTGGCCATCCAATGTGACGGCACACACCGTGTTGGAGCGTTTTCACATGGCGCAAATATATAGATCAATCAAAGAAGGTGGTCGACGAAGAGTTTATAGCAAAGGAGAACAAAAAGAAGGAATTGAAAGAATTTATGTTCAAATGCATGTATGGAATGGCTAGCTTGTCCGATTTTGATATGCGCGACAAGGATGATATGAAGTTGGTCATGAAAGAATTTGAGCAAGAACTAAACTCTCGAATGAAAGGGTCCAATGGAAATTAAGTTCATAAATAGGCTCAACCCAACTATGGACTTATTTATATTGATTTTTATTTTATTTTTTATTTGCTTAAGGATGTACTTGTAGAGGTAAGGTTGTAACCTTCTCGAATTTATATGTTTCGTTAAAATAAATAAATTTAAATGGGGTTATATGTAAAACCCTCCATTTATATAGTTAGTGAGAATATTATAACTTAATGTTTCAAGGGTCTTCCTAAAATAAGATTTTATGGGGCTAAAGTCTGTGACGCCCTGTTTTTTTCCAGCCACGTCCTCGGGCCAGAGACGGCCCTCGAGGTCAGTTAACATAAGTTAACAAATATGTATGTTCTTAAAGTTATGGTACCATAGCCTTAAAGTAGGATTACTTGTGGTGCCAAAAGTAAAATTCTCTCTAAAAATATATTTCCACCTTGAAATTAAAATAAAGTCCAAAAAATGCGAGGTAAACAAGCATTTTCATTGAGTTAAATTCATGACGTTGTATGTGTCCAATCAAATCCCACAAGAAATAGCTTCTCTTGTTTGATGACTTGCTTCTTTCTTGTTTATTTTTTAATTTCTTGATAATATTTGATGATTTGGTTATGAATTAATGTTTATTATGCCATATATAGAGTTTATTAATTTCATAAGTGAATTTGTGCAAATGGATTCATCAAGAATAAATATAATTTTCTTAGTTATCATAAAACTTATTGACGATATTACACTATATATTCAATGTAGGACCCCAGACGCTATCACTTGCCCCCAAAACCAATTGGTATTAGGGAATGCGCATATCCTTTCCTTATAGTGCATTCATGCAAGCGCCCACGATATTCGATTGTGGCTCCACCCGCACACTCAGTTTGGGCTCCACCCGCACACTCAGTTTGGGTGCCACAGGACAATTGCTGTCACCCGCACACTCAGTTTGGGTGCCCAACAATCTCCCCCTCAGCAATTGCTCCTGCTGGAATCGAACACGTGACCTTGGCTCTGATACCACTTGTAGGACCTCAGGCGCTACCACTTGCCCCAAAACCAATTGGTGTTAGGGAATGCGCATACCCTTCCCTTATAGTGCATTCACACAAGCGCCCACGATATTCGATTGTGGCTACATCCGCACACTCAGTTTGGGTGCCACAGAACAATTGCTGTCACACACACACTCAGTTTAGGTGTCCAACATTCAGATATAAAAATTCAACTTAACAAAAGTCTTTACATTTTTTAGGCAAATAATTATACTATAAAAAATAATATTTTTGCGGTTTTGTCTCACCCTCAAATCTTGTCCCCCTCAATATAAAAATTATGGCTCCACCCTGAATTTAAAATAAAGCCCAAAAAATTGCGATATAAACAAGAATTTTAAAATAGTTTCCTGAAATATGAAACACATTTGGGGTCAGAGAATAAAGTGGCTTCGGAAACACTTTTTATTTGGTACCACAATGAGTATAAGGCCCTCAAAAAATATAATTGATAAGGTGAATACCAGTACATTCAATGCTAGGCATAATGAGTATAAGGCCCTAAAAAAATATCTTTTCGTCCTATGAACTTTAAGGTGTATGAAGCTTCATATTCTCTTAAAATAAAAGAAGAATATTGCACGTTGTTTGACTTCCATAGGCCAATTATATGTACAGATGCAGCGCACTAACACGAAATTTAAAAAACTAAGAAAAAAAGTGATTGTTCAATTAGGACAAGCCCATTTAACTTTGATGGACCAGGGAAGCAAGCAGCCCGTAATCCTTCCACTGCAGAGAGCGGACGATTTTCGCTGCTCTGTGAAACCAGCCTTGCGCATTGCCCGCACCTCTAAAGGCCACAAATCCCATGCTTACGCTTGGAACACATGGCCTAACTCCCCGCTTGGAATGGGCAGGCCAGCAATTAGCATCCATTGGCCCCAGATGATGAGGCAAGCCCAATGTCCAATCACATTAATGCCCTCACTTGAGTTACAAGCACACGCTATCGAGCTCAACAAACATAATTATTTGTGTGCATCTTATTAACTGCTATATTTTCTCATGTTTTTTCGATGTGGGAGTTTTCCTTGTTGCTTCTCCTGCAAATAGAAATCAAACTTGTTTGGCCTTCTTGCTGCACCACTTATCACCCAATTCGTAAGGTGTTAGCTAGTACATAGAGTTCCTCAATATTTTTCAACATTAATTTGTTATTGCAAAATTCTTGTTCAAGCATATTGACTTTAATTTTTATTCATACTTTCGTCCAGTTAAATAATTTTCTACATCTTTGCAATTTCAATACATGTAAGTGGATTGATCGATAAAACATCACTGAAAACGGTAGTGCTTTGTAAGTTTTAAATTATCTTGAATGTTTAAATTTTATTATTTAAATAAATAATTTTTATTTGTATAGTGTTCTTATATGTTTGATGACTTGCTTCTTTCTTGTTTATATTTAATTTCTTGATAATATTTGATGATTTGGTTAAGATTTAATGTTTATTATGCCATATATAGAGTTTAATAGTTTCATAAGTAAATTTGTGTAAATGGATTCATCATAAATTAATATAATTTTATTAGTTATCGTAGAACTTATTGACGATATTGCAGTATATATTTAGATATAAAAAATTCATCTTAACAAAACTCTTTACATTTTTAGGCAAAGAATTATATTATAAAAAATAATAGATTTGCGGTTTAATCACACCCTCAAATCTTGCCCCCTAAATATAAAATTATAGAGCGAATTTCACTTTTGGTACCACAAGTAACCCAACTTTAAAGTTATGGTACTTTAAAATCATACACATATGGTACTACATGTTAATTGCCTTCGACACATTTGGTACTTCTGTCAATTTTTGTATGAAAAATTCAATTTTAGACGAAATTGATGAAAAATTTACAAAATTGGTCCTAATTATATATTGTTGCCAAATATTACCCCACATATTTTATGGTTGATAAATTTACCCCACAATTCACAAGTTTGAATCATTTCAGCCTCAATTACAAATATCACTAACAAATCCTATTTATAAATTTTATATATTATATTTATTAAATTTCTTACATTAATCAGACTTTATTTATAATATATATAAACTAAATAACATTTTATATAAAATCTAAGAAAAATATATCAATTAAGTTTATTATATTTTTAAATTTAATAAAAAAATTAAACTAATTAAATTTTACATATAACACATACAAATTAAATAATATTTTATATGAAATTTGAAAAATAGATATCAGTTAAACTTATTAAATTTTAAAATTGAAAAATAATCTTTTAAACCAATTAGAAAATATATATACATATTAAATAATATTTATTATAAAAATGAAAAAATATTTGTAAAATTATAAAAATTATTATAATTCCAATTATTATATTTATTATAATTAAGAAAAACAAAAAATCTTAAATTTAAGTAGTTTAAAATATTTTTTTTAAAAATTTAAAAAATTTAACAAGTATATTTATTTTTCAGATTTTCCATAAAATATTATTTAATTTATATATATTTTATATAAATCTAATTAGTTTAAAAGATTGCATTTTGAAATTAAAAAATTCTAATATATTTTATTTATATTATATGTATAATCTAATTAGTTTAATAAATTTAATAATAATACTATATTAAATGTATAAAACTTGTGAACTTTGGGGTAAATTTATAGGTAAAAATATGTGGAATAATATTTAGCAGCAATCTATAACTATAAGACTAATTTTACAAAATTTCCATCATGTTTCCGTCCAAAGTTAAATTTTCCATCAAAAAATTAACGGAAGTACCAAATGTGTCGAGGTCAGTTAACATAAGGAACCAAGTATGTATGTTCTTAATGTTATGGTACCATAACCTTAAAGTAGGATTACTTGCGGTACCAAAAATAAAATTCTCTTTGAAAATATAGCTCCATCCCTAAAGTAGGATTCCTTGTGGTAAACAAGAGTTTTATAATAAAGTACATTGAGCTAAATGCATGACGTTGTATTTGTCCAATTAAATCCCACAAGACATTGCTTCTCTTTTCTCTCCTAATTCCAATTTATTAGTCCACTTAATTAATCCGACTTTGTAATTATGTGGTTACATGATGAGTACAAAGCTAATGCCCCCTCCACCATTCTATTATAAAATATCAATTTTAATCTTAATTTTAATTTTAATACGAGTTCTATACGAGTTCGTATTAATTTTAATCTTGAGTATTAGCGATCGGATCAAAATCCGGTGGATAGCCAGGATTTAGATAAATTTTTTGGATCTGTCTAACACATTTAACAATAATTTATTTGCTTTAATTTTTCTCCAAATCATTTGTAGATTTTACCATCATGAATTAAAAATATATCATTTTACTTGTTTCAACGAAATTATTGTCTGAAAATTATAGAAGATAAAATATGATGGACAAAATATAAACGATAAAAATTAGAACGAAGGAATAAAGCCAAAATATAAGTAGAAAATATAGAAAAAGGAAAAATAATTATATCATCCAATTTCAAAGAGCAACGTTTTTATCGCTTCTACATAACATATGTTTATACTATTATTCCTAATTATTCTCCACGAGTCTCTCTTTCATCTCTATATTTTAATTAGTCCCTATACATTTATTTATTTATTTTTATTTCTACTTAAATAACAACATGTCTCTTTTATCTAATGGATATTTCTAATATATTTCGTCATATACATTTCTTACCATTATTTGACAGGATGCTACATATTTCATATTTTTGTCAAATTAATGACGGAATTGAACACATGAGGAGCACGTGTCCGTCAAATTTAATCTAATTATTAATTATTTTAAGAGATTTTAATAATAATATATAAAATATATTTAATAGGATTAATAATTTAACTATTTTTACGTTCAATTGTGACTGAGATGCTTCAAATTTATGAATTATGGGGTAAATTTGTTAACCAGAAAATATGAGGGGCAAACTTTGCCAACAATCTTTGACTATAGGACAAATTATATATTTCAATAAAATATAATAGTTTGAAAACTATCTTTAGATATTAAATTCTCATAATAAAAAATAAAAAAAACTTAAATAAATTAGCAATTGTAATGGGTTATCCCGCGTCGGGCGTTGGACTCGGGGATGGGCCACATAGGACCTGACCTAGGAAGCGGTGTTGGGATTGGTAAGATTGGTAAGATAAACAACCCTACCGGCAGCGTAATTTAATAATTTTAGGGCCTCTTACGGAATCTTGCCAGGATACTAAACTGGTTGTATATATATGAATAAATAAAATAATCAGAATAAATAGATTCAAATTATACCCGATTCCTTGCAAACCCTGTTGTAGCGCCCCACAGTTGCGCCTCTACGAGTTGATACACCACAATATCACGAAAATAAATATATCCTAATCAGTTAGAACATAAGGGTATATTTAGATCTAGGCTTATAGAACGACTTAGGAACTTAAATCGAAAACGAAAAAATTCTTCCGAAGAAGAATAGGGTTCGGCCGATTTTACTTAGGGAGAGGGAGAGAGAATTTTCTTGACTTGGTATTTTGCTCTTTTGTTGTGTGTTAGATTATGACATCTAATTTCTTATTTATAGATGTCTTATTCTCCTAATCCTCTCAGGACTAGGATTCCAAGTCTCCTACATGGGTAATGGCCCTTTTAATTAGAAGACTAAGTCTTCTAATTAATTCATGGTTGTTGGTCCCAAGTGGTCAAATGAGGTCTAGAGGGGGGGGGGGGGGAGGGGTGAATAGACCTCTGAAAATTTTAAACTTAAAAAGTTTTCACTCGACTGTCAGTAGACTATGCTGTTGTAGGTCAGTAAACTGACTAAGCTGTTCGTTGAACAAATCCTTGAACAACACAATTAACCACTTCTCTTTATACAACTTAGCTGATTTCAGCAAGCTTTAAAACAGAGCACTTGCAGCGGATATTTTAAAGTGTTTTTCTCAAGTGTTCTTAGTTTATTTGAAAAGATTTTATTCCCAGTTCAAATAAACTTCTTTTTACAAATCTTTCAACAAATTAAACAAGGTGTTTTTATGCACTTTGAAAATATGCAAGAAATAATGCAAAGTAAAAACACACAGAATTTTTATAGTGGTTATATGGATTTAAATCCTTTAGTCCACTCTTCCAAGTCACTTAGATCTTGGGTTATACTAGAAAACACAAAGTAATCAGTATACAATGCTTGTGCCAAACAACAAATGAAATGGCCACAAGTGCGCAATAGGAAATCACAAAGAAAGCCTATTCTACGAGTTTTATCACTTCACAAAGATGGATAAACACTCCTCACAACACTCCTTTTACACAGATTCACTCAGAAAATGTTTTCGTTTTGCTTCAACTGGCTTCTGTCAACAAATGAGCTTGGCAGACGAGTGAGCTGTTCTTGAGACTTAAAGAATTCTGCTTCGAAAATTTTCTCAGAGTTGTGTTGTTGTTCTCTTCTTCGTCTCATGAACTATTTTTACTCCAGGATTTGAAAAATGTCCGTTGAAGATAGACAAAATATAAATTCCTCGGGTACTGGTCCTTAATTTCCGCGAACGGCTCTCTGCACAGTGACAGTACTGCAAACAGTACTTTCTGTCGGGTAGCATTTAATGCATCTAGCTGATGCGAGGTTTTTCTTCAATCATTTGTCATTAATACCCTCGGTCTTCAGCATTTATTACTCCAAGTGCATTTATTACCGTTGGAGAGACTTTCTGATCCTTTCCACTTGGCTGATGAGAACACTAATCTGATGATGAACAGAGCTGATCCCAAACTTGAACAAATCTGATTTGAATCGGCTGATCTTCACCAATATGATTTCATTCTTCAACAGCAGATCAGTAGTCTTCTTGGACCATCTTGAACTTTGACTTGATTGATAATATTTTAACTTCAATCAAAATTCTTCCAAGGGTCTTCACTAAGCTTCCATAACTTAGCTGGTTATGATGTTTTGAAAATCATCAAAACCTCCTTTCAATCTTTAAATTTCTTATCTGTTGATCTTCATCTTCATCCAACAATTTTCCCCTTTTTGATGATGACATAACTTAACAGCTAAGTACATGTACCTAGGCTAAAGTTTTTGTCCTAAAAAATTTCTAAGTTAGAAATGATGTATTGGATGAAAAACTTGAACTTTTATTGATTTCAGATTTGTGAGTACAAGTTACAAGTTTCAGACAGATGAGAAATTACAAGTAAATTGAAAAACAGTTTACAAGAAGTTTAAGTGCTAGTGATCTGATTCTTCATCAGTCATTTCTTCTTCAATTTCAAACAGTTCTTCATCATCTTCATCTTCCACTTCACAAATGGATCAAGTTGCTCCTCAGGTGTATCCTTGGTTGCAGCCAATTCTTTGTCAGACTTGACTGGTTCCTTAGGTTCTTCTTCTTGATCAGCAACTTCTTCTTCAGCATGTGCTTCCTTTGCATTAGCAACCTTTTCTTCAGCAGCTTCTGCATCTTTATCAGCTTCAGCCTTCTCTTCAGTTTCCTTAACTGTTTCAGGTACAGACTCTGTTTGCTTCTCATCAGCCTCCTTCTCAACAGCAGAGTCTCCAGGTTCAGGTACTTGAATAGTTTCAGGTTCTGGAGCGGCTTCTTCCTTCTCAGAAACTGATCTCTCTTCCCCCTTTTTGTCATCATCAGCAGGGAGAGAATCAGCAACTGGCAGATTTATTGCAGTGCAGATCCTATTGATATTTGCATCCATAGTGTCCAGATTTGATGATAGTTGATTAAGTGTTGATCCTTGAGTGCTAGTCTGATCATTCAAGCAATCTACATTTAGTTGCAAGGTCGCTATCTCATTATGAACTGTCTTAGCAGTATCATCCATATGTCTTGCAAAGTCAGCTTTCAGATCTGCTTCAGCATTGACAAGCTTGGTGACCATAGAGATAACATCAACTATGTCTCCTTCATGTCGTTGAAGAACTGTGTGAATGTGATTCACATCAGACTTCACGTCTTCAATATTTCCATTCATGCTTGTCAGACTCTGGATCAGTTGAAGAGAGTTGTCAGCAGGAAGGTTTTCAGCAACATCCTTAAGCAAATTTTTGTTTTACTCTTGCAACCACCTATTCTCTTCTTGTATTTGTCTGTTTTCATCCTTTATCTCCTTCATCTCCTTTGTCAGCTTCCCAATTCTATCATCCAAGGTTTGTTCCAGCAGCAGCGGAATAGACTCCAACAGACTTGAATGTTTATCAGCTGAGGGAATGGAGGTAGAAGTTGATGGCTCAGCTTGGTAGACTTCAACATTTGCTAGGTTCTCTTATGCATCTTCTTCATTTTGTTCAGACTTAGCAGACTCCTGAACAGTTGGATGAACAACAATTATGCCAGCTTCTACTTGAGCATCTTCTTGAGCCTTTTCTTCATCAGGCTTGGCAGCAACTTGTTGAACAGTTGACTGTTCCTCTACCTTAACAGTTTCAGGCGTTCCATCATCAGATATTTTACTAGTTTGATGGATTACCTGAGTGATTTTAGGCATAGAACTCTAAATTGGTGCCTCTTTCACTTCTCTGCAGCTGCTGACTTCAGCGCCAAAAGTAATATGTTGAACACTTGGCAGTGATGGCAGATCACTTGGAGATCCTTTGAAGTATCTTGAACGTTCATACCATTTCTCCAAGGCCTGATAGACAGCAATTTTGACAGCCCTTTGAACAGGGTCATCACTTTTTCTCCTCTTGGCAGGTAGGGACTTCTCAATCTTCTTTGCCTCCTTATAGACAATTCCTCTTGTAAGGTTGTGGAAGACATCCCCAATGTGATCAGGATCTAAGGCTTGTGATATGGAATCAATTTGAAAGAAGTCTAGCACCCACTTCTCTTCAGCTTCAAACTTTTCCCAAGCCTTCAGCTCAACAACAGATTTATCAACTCTGTAAGTTCTCCACTTGTTGTATCTAGTCTTCTCCTGGACGAACAGAGTGGCCTGCTGCAGCTGTCTGTCAAATTCTTGTAAGGCAGCTTCAAATCTGGCAAAGGCACCAGAATGTCCATTGACAATATTCATAGCTCATTTGACATTAAAGGGGCACTTCTCCACTCTCATGCCTGGTGGCAGAATCCTTCTTCACTTTAAGGATTCTCCAATCCTTATTCCACCAGCATGGCGAGGCCCATGAGCATCCTTCTTGCTCATTTCAAGAACCATAGCCAATTCAGCATCTTCAGCAGCTTGGCGTTGAGCAGGTGTCATTTTCCTTCTCCTTTCTTCTTTTTCTGCTTCAATCTTGCTAAGCCTTATGACTTCAGCAAGTTCCTCCTTGGCCTTATTTTCCTCAAGGGCATCTTCCCTTCTCTTCCTTTCAGCTGCATATATCTTTCTTTTAACAAGCTTCCTCCTTTTTGGTTTATCAGCAGCAGGCTCAGGAGCAGCAGATGAATAGGAATGGATGATTTTGGTTCAATGATCCTCACTTCTGGATCATCTTGAGGTTCAGAAACCTCAGCTGTTGAAGCTTGCAGTTAGGGAGCTGTTGCAGTAGCATCAGACGACTCCTTGGCAGTAGCAACATCAGCAGACTTGTCAGCTTCAACTGGCCTTTCAGCTGATTAAGGTCCTTCTCTGACAGAGTCCATATTCTTAGTAGGAGATGGTTCAAAAACCACCTTCCTCTTAGCAGACTTTTTGGGTGCAACTTTCTTCTTTTCTTGCCTTGAAGTTGCAGTATCTTTAAGTTGAATCCTAGTCCTCTTAGCAACATTAACAGCAGGTTGCTCCTCTGATATAGTTCTGGAGGGTGAGTCAGCTGATATATCCAGAACTTCATCAGTAATCTTTTTAATGATTGTATCAGCATCAACCTTCTTTTTAGCATCTGTTTTGGCTTTAACAGATGAACATACACTTTCCTCTTCTTAGCAGGGGCCTTTTCCTTAGGCTCCTCAACCTCTTCCTCATCAGTTTTTTCTCTTTGACCCTCCCTTGACAGCTTGATAATGGGCCATTGCCTTGGCATTGTGAATGACTTTCCCATTAGTCAAATCACAACCCAACATCACGAACAGATGACTAAGAGTAATCCTATGATTTATCTGCTTCTTCTTATGGAAATTTGCCAAAATATACCATACAATTTCAGCCCAATTCACGTCAAACCCATAGTGAACAACTATCATCATAGCATATCTCTTCATTGTAACACTATCTAAAGAGAAAGTACAGTTTTCAATCACCTTTGCTACCATATCAGCCATACGCTGATATTCATCCTTCAACTGCTTTTTCTTTATGTTACCTGATAATATTTCTCCTTCATGGGCATAGATACTCCAAAATTCCTGTTCCTTATCCTCAGCCATAGTCGTCAGGTCTGTTCTTCCTTGGTTGGACAGTCCATACTTCTCATGGAGCAGAGCAGGGCTAATGACTATGACCTTTCCTCCAACGGTTGCCTTAATTTCAAACTTGTTGAAATCAACAGCTTCCTTAGCATTATAATACTCTAGAACTTGATCCTTGTACACCATCTCATCATGAGCTTCCATGAAGTTCACTAGAGTTGCAGCTTTGAATTTCTCAAGGATCGCCTTCATTTCGTCAGTACCAGATTGATGATATGTATCATAAACAAGATACATACCTTCTGCCTTTGCTTCTTGTTGGGGGAGTCATGATGATTCTTAAAAGGTTAGTGAAAACAAGAGAATTTTTGCAAGAATTTGAAAGCAGAAATTCTCAGAATGCTTTTGAAAGTATTTGGGTGCGTAAAGAATCAGTGAGCTGATCAGATTTTGTTTTAAAAGGTTTAGGTGCGTCGGTTTCCATGTTACACACTAACCGTTAGATCCGTTTTGAGTCAGCATTGATCGTGGGGCGACAAATACACAATTTAATATTCAAAAAGCATTTATTGACAGGCGGGAATATGAACCGCCTTAGTCGACTAGTAAAAGCGTGTTTTTAGATAAAGCGTTTTTAAACAACAAAGCTTTTACATAGGTAATCAGATTAGTAAGCTTAATACTTATCTGATCAGACGAGTGTCCAGATGACATATTATTACTAGTGAAAGCCAATAGCTAGTAATCTTCTTCGGCTGTTTGTCAATCCAGCTAGATAATTTAATCTCCAGACTTCAAGAGTTAAGATCTTCTGTTGAAAACATAACTTCAACTAACTTTTCATCAACGAATTTCATCTTTTAATTAGAAGTACCGCTAGTCTTACACGTTCCCCCTGACTTTAAGAATCCATAAGTTAACTAGTCTGTTGAGAGGTAACCTTGAAGATAATAAGATGAGTAAGCTGATAAACTCCAGTCTTCTGTTGAGTTCCCCCTCAGCTTATGCATCTAAATTTAGTAGTCCTAGTTCAGCTCTTAAAGTTGAAAACCTTGCATCACTTAGAGGTTTTGTGAAAATATCAGCGATCTGATTGTCAGTATGAACATACTCTATTATAACATTTCCTTTTTCCACATGATCTCTTATGAAGTGATGTTTGATCTCAATATGCTTAGTCCTTGAATGACTTGTAGTGTTCTGGGTAAGAGAGATTGCACTTGTATTGTCACAGTAGATAGGTATTCCACTGATTTTAATGTTATAATCTTCTAGTTTCTAGTTGATGCTTCAACCAAAGTATTTGTGCACAACAAGCTCCAGCAGCTTTGTATTCAGCTTCAGTAGTAGATATGGATACTGAAGTCTGTTTCTTACTCATCCATGAGATCAGATGACTACCTAAGAATTGACAGGCACCTGTTGTGCTCTTCCTATCAATCTTGCAGCCAGCAAGGTCAGAATCTGAATAACCAATACGTTCAAAACCAGATTCTCTAGGGTACCATAATCCCAATTCTTGAGTGCCTTTAAGATATCTAAGTATCCTTTTGGCGGCTAGAAGATGAGATTCCTTAGGATTTCATTGATATCTCGCACAAACCCCAACAGAGTACATGATATCAGGCCTGCTAGCTGTTAAGTATAACAGTGACCCAATAATTCCTCTGTATTTGGTTATATCCACTGATTTTCCATCTTCATCTTTATCCAAACGAAGTCCAGTAGACATAGGAACACTAATAGTTGAGCTAGTTTCCATACCAAATTTCTTGAACAAATCCTTTGTGTATTTTTCTTGGTTAATGAATATTCCATCAGGCAACTGTCTTACTTGCAAACCAAGAAAATAGTTTAGTTCATCCATCATGCTCATTTCAAACTTGTTTTGCATCAGCTTGGAGAACTTGTCACACATCTGTTGATTTGTTGAACCAAAAATAATATCGTACACATATATTTGCACAAGCATATATGATCCTCCCATTCAACAGTGAACAATGTCTTATCTACCTTACCTTTACGAAATCCTTTAATTAAAAGAAAATCAGATAGGGTATCATACCATGCTCTTGGAGCCAGTTTCAGTCCATAGAGGGCTTTCTTCGGACGATACACCTTGTCTTCCTCTTTGTAAGCTTCAAATCCAGGTGGTTGTTCAACGTAAACTTCTTCTTGCAGTTTTCCATTGAGAAAAGCTGATTTCACATCCATTTGATAGACTGTGAAATTTTTATGAGCAGCATAGGCGAGAAACAATCTGATTGCCTCTAATATTGCTACTGCTGCGAAAGTTTCATCAAAGTCAATTCATTCTTCTTGGCAGTATCCCTTGGCCACTAATCTTGCTTTATTTCCGGTGACAATACAATCTTCATTCATTTTATTCCTGAATCCCATTTAGTGCCAATTACCCTTTGATGACTTGGTCTAGGAACTAAGTACCAGACTTCATTCCTTTCAAATTGGTTCAACTCTTCTTGCATATCTTCAATCCAATTTGAATCACTAAGAGCTTCTTCAATTTGTTTAGGCTCTATTTTAGATAGGAAGCTGACAAACATGGCATCATTTGCAGCAGCTCTCCTTGTCTTTACTCTATCCAAATGATCACCAATCACCAACTCTGGTGGGTGATTCTTGAGCCATCTGAGATCAAGTTGCAAATCTGAATGTTGTCCTCTATTTTGATTTTGCAACACCACTGTTGGAGTTCCAGTAGTAATATGTTGAACAACAGTTGTCTGTTGAACAGTCTCTGGTCTGTCAGCTGTTTGTAACTCGTTTGTTAGACAATCAGCAGTGTGATTTTGAACAGCACTTGAATTAGCAGCTAAGTTGAGATCATGTAGTATGATGGGTATATACTCTTCATTTCTTTCAACACTCAATTTCTGAAAATCAGTAGACAGATTTTGATCAGTATTTTGATTCTTTTCAGAAGATTGATTTGGTTCATCAAATACTACATGAATAGATTCTTCTGCAAGTAAAGTTCTTTTGTTAAAGACTCTATAAGTTTTACTGACTGTAGAGTATCCTACAAAAACAGCTTCATCAACATTCTCTGCAAAGGCAGTGAGGTGATTTTTCCCATTATTTATCACAAAACATTTACAACCAAAAATTATAAAGTAATGAATGTTCGGCTTCCTGTTGTTCCAAACTTCATATGGAGTCTTGTTTTGGTGCTTGTTGATCATGCATCTGTTTTGGGTAAAGCATGTTGTATTTGTGGCTTTTGCCCAGAATCTTTGGGGTAGCATTGCTTCAGCTATCATAGTCCCAGTAGCTTCTTTTAGAGTTATGTTTCTCCTTTCAACAACTCCATTTTGTTGAGGGGTTCTGGCAGCAGAGTACTCATGGCTGATTCCTCTGACATTACAATACTCTTCAACAATTTGAGTTTGTACATTCATTTCCTCTATCTGATCTGATCTTCAATATTTTCATGCTCTTCTCATTCTGGATCAGCTCCATCAGATTTGTAAGAAGCTCCTTGGTTTCACTTTTCTTCTTCATGAAAATCACCCAAGTGTATCTTGAATAGTCATCCACAACAGCTAGGCAGTACTTTTTTCCACCATTGCTGATTGGATCAATGGGTCCAAATAAGTCCATATGTAGCAGCTCCAAAATCCTTCCAGAAGATTGGTGCTTCTTGCTTTTGAAAGATGACTTGATTTGTTTACCCTTCTGACAGGCGTCACAAAGCTTATCTTTGCTCATGACTGTCTTTGGAATTCCTTCTACCAAATCATTTTTGACAAGTCTGTTTATGGTCTTGAAATTCACATGGTTCATTATTTTGTGCCACAACTAACTGACTTCACTTGGTGTTGATGCCACCAAACAAACATTAGAATTCTTGTCAACAGAATTCCAGTCCACTGTGTAGACATTTCCTTGTCGTCTTCCAGATAAATTTACCTTCTTTGTACCAATCTGTTCAACGTAGCACCTATCTGATGAGAAGATGACTGAAAATCCCTTGTCAGAAAATTGACTTATGCTCAGCAAATTGTATTTGAGGCCTTTATCATAAGAGACATCAGATATCTCAATCTTGCTTTTGATTAATCTTCCACTTGCTACAATCTTGCCTTCCTTACTGTCTCCAAAAGTTACTTTGGGACCATCCACAACAACATCATCAGTCAGCTCATGTATGCTTCCACACATGTGTCTTGAACAGCCACTGTCCAAGTACCAGATTTTCTCTACTTTACTCCAACTCCTAATCCTAACCTACAAAACAAAATGAAAATTGTTTTAGGTACCATTATTGAGAGAGTCCTGAAGGATTAGTTCCACCTTTTACAACCCAAGATGTTGAAGTCTTAGGCTTCTTAGGCTTCTTAGGCTTCTGAGTTTTAACAGGAGCATGAGCAGATTTATCTTCGTCATATCCATCAGATTTGTTACGTTGATAATCAGTATGATAAGGATGATGCTCATAAGCAGAATAAGATGCATGATAAGCAGGATATGCATGCATTGGGTGAGCAGGATATGGTGCATAGTAAGTTGGGAATTGAGGTGCATGATACATAGGAGGATATGCAGCAGGTTGCACATAATATGACTCATTTCCATACCAAGCATTTTGATTTTTCTTGTTCTTATGTTTCTTTCGCTTACTAGATGCTTGCTCATTAACAGACGACTTAGTTTTGCCACCAATCTGATTGGTTTTAGCCTTGTCAGCAGACTTCTTAGGGCTCTGATGTCTAGTCTTACCAGTCTGTTTTCCTACACTAAGCTATTTGCTCTTTTTAGCCTTAGGAGTTTTCTTCTCCTTTAATTCTTTCTCAGGTGAAGCAGGTTTAGTAGTCTGAACATACAAGATAACCTTACTGTTGTCAGCTGATATAAATTTTTCAGTACGGTTCAGTTCTAACTTGTCCTGTTCTAAAGGTATCTTCTGTTTACTAGATATGTGAGTGGATGCAACAGATGATTTCTCATGAGACTCAATTATCTTTTCAAGTTCCATGATTTTACCCTTATAAACTTCACATTCAGCTTTCAGAGATTCATTCCCTTGCTCAAGCAGTTTATATTCAGCTGATTCTTTTGGCTTTTCAGCCTTAAGTTTCAGTGAACTGTTTTGCTCTCTTAGCAATATCATCTCTTCCTTAAGCTTAGCAAATGCATCAACAATACTTGTATTATTAACTACCATTTGCTCAAATGAATTGAATAATTCATTCTCAAGAGGTGTTACCTCATCATCCTCAGAGTTATCAGATTCCTTGGCCATCAGGCAGATGAGTGCAGGATTCTCTTCTTCAGTAGACTCTTCACCAGAAGTGTCTGAATCTGAATCAGATGAGTAGATAGCAGCCAGCTTCTCCGCTTCTTCTAACAGCACCTTGCTTTTCTGATGCTTTCTTTCCTTTCTGATTCTCTTTTCTTACTCTGTATACTTCTCAGCCTTAGGATATGGGCAGTCTCTGATGAAATGGCCCAATTTCCTGCAATTATAGCACATTAGTTCGGATTTATAAGAATCCTTATCTAGAGAAGAAGAGGTAGGGTTAGAAGTAGAAGCATTGTTGTATTTTCTTCATTTTTCTTTTATAGAACTTCTTAAAGTTGTACATCAGCAATGCAACGTCTCCAGTTGTGTACTCCTTTTTGTTGAGTATTGTGGCTTCATCAGATGAGTCCATATCTTTGCTTTTGTATGCTGGTCTTCTCGGATTTTCAGCAGCGATTAGGGCAGCTGTGGGACTTGAAGTTGAGGTTTCTTCAACACCCATTCTAGGCAGTTTATACTCATACGTCTTGAGTACTGAGAACAGCTCGGTGAGAGAGATCTTTCCGAAGTCTCTTGACTCTTCCATGGCTGTTACCTTCATTTTGAACTTCGGAGGCAGAGCCTTCAACACTCTGACGGTTATCTCCTTGTCAGTGAAGGTTTTTCCAAGCTTGAGAACTTCATTTAATGTCCTTGTAAACCTTGTATCCATCTGGTCAATGGTTTCCGCAGACTTCATCTTGAAGTTGTCTAGCTTTTCCAGAGCAACACTCAGCTGATGCTCTTTGATGGTGTCGTTTCCTTCGCTCATGCTACGAACCGTATCCCACATCTCTTTGGCAGTCTTGCAATGCTTGAGAACTTCATTTAATGTCCTTGTAAACCTTGTATCCATCTGGTCAATGGTTTCCGCAGACTTCATCTTCAAGTTGTCTAGCTTTTCCAGAGCAACACTCAGCTGATGCTCTTTGATGGCGTCATTTCCTTCGCTCATGCCACGAACCTTATCCCACATCTCTTTGGCAGTCTTGCAATGCTTGACTTTATCAAATCTATCATTGTCTAGGGCTTTAGTCATGATGAAAAGGCCACCTTTGTCCACATTGTACAGCTTAATTTCTTCGGCTGTCATCTCATTTAGATCTTTCTCCACCACTATGTCTACTTCATCAACCTTTATAGTCTTGGTGAATTTGAATGGACCTTTTATGATACATGCGTACATGTTATCATTGTAAGCAGCTAAGAAGATCTCCATTCTGATCTTCCAGTCTTCGAAGCTCATACCAACTATGTGGGGAATATGGCTGATACAATCCATTTTCAAAATTTTTTGATTTTTCAAAAATATGCTCTTTTGAAAAAGTTTGAAAACCCTTGAAAAATACTCGGATCAAGCTCGTTGATCAGTCAGCTAATTCTAATGAACCACCAGCTCTGATACCACTTGTTGGTCCCAAGTGGTCAGATGAGGTCCAGAGGGGGGGGGGGGTGAATAGACCTCTGAAAATTTTTAACTTAAAAAGTTTTCACTCGACTGTCAGCAGACTATGCTGTTGTAGGTCAGTAAGCTGACTAAGCTGTTCGTTGAACAAATCCTTGAACAACACAGTTAACCACTTCTCTTTGTACAACTTAGCTGATTTCAGCAAGCTTTAAAACAGAGCACTTGCAGCGGATATTTTAAAGTATTTTTCACAAGTGTTCTTAGTCTATTTGAAAGATTTTATCCCCAGTTTAAATAAACTTCTTTTTACAAATCTTTCAACAGATTAAACAAGTTGTTTTTATGCACTTTGAAAATATGCAAGAAATAATGCAAAGTAAAAACACACAGAATTTTTATAGTGGTTATATGGATTTAAATCCTTTAGTCCACTCTTCCAAGTCACTTAGATCTTGAGTTATACTAGAAAACACAAAGTAATCAGTATACAATGCTTGTGCCAAACAACAAATGAAATGGCCACAAGTGCGCAATAGGAAATCACAAAAAAAGCCTATTCTACAGAGTTTTATCACTTCACAAAGATGGATAAACACTCCTCACAACACTCTTTTTACACAGATTCACTCAGAAAATATTTTCGTTTTGCTTCAACTGGCTTCTGTCAACAAATGAGTTCGGCAGACAAGTGAGCTGTTCTTGAGACTTAAAGAATTCTGCTTCGGAAATTTTCTCAGAGTTGTGTTGTTGTTCTCTTCTTCGTCTCATGAACTATTTATACTCCAGGATTTGAAAAATGTCCGTTGAAGAGAGATAAAATTCAAATTCCTCGGGTACTGGTCCTTAATTTCCGCGAACGGCTATCTGCACAGTGACAGTACTGCAAACAATACTTTCTGTCAGGCAGCATTTAGTGCACCTATCTGATACGAGGTTTTTCTTCAATCATTTGTCATTAATACCCTCGGTCTTCAGCATTTATTACTCCAAGTGCATTTATTACCGTTGGAGAGACTTTCTGATCCTTTCCACTTGGCTGATGAGAACACTAATCTGATGATGAACAGAGTTGATCCCAAACTTGAACAAATCTGATTTGAGTCGGCTGATCTTCACCAATCTGATTTCATTCTTCAACAGCAGATCAGTAGTCTTCTTGGACCATCTTGAACTTTGACTTGATTGATAATACTTTAACTTCAATCAAAATTCTTCCAAGGGTCTTCTTCACTAAGCTTCCATAACTTAGCTGGTTATGATGTTTTGGAAATCATCAAAACCTCCCTTCAATCTTTAAATTTCTCGTCTGTTGATCTTCATCTTCATCCAACAATGGCCCACTCCTTAATTAATTTAATTAGGTTTTATTTAATTTCTCAATTAAATTGCCCAATTAATTAATTTCTCTCAATTAATTAAATTAGACTCTAAGTCTATTTAATTAAATCTTTCTATAATTAATTAAATCCAACTTAATTAATTAACTCACAAAATAAATTTCAATTTAATTTATAATCTTGATCCAATTCCAATTGGATCACTTTCGCTCCAATTGGGTCGACCCAGTTAACCCAGTCAACCCAATCGACCCAGTCGATTCGATCGACCCAGTTGCTCTTCTTTACTCACTTTCGCTTCATGTGTATTGTGTATGCCCCCGTAGGTTCACCACATAATTGGCCGTGGGTTATAATTGTTAGGATTCGGTAAGATAAACAGCCCTAGGCACATCAGAATTTAATAATTTTAGGATCTCTTACGGAATCTTGTCAGGATACTACACTGGTTGTTTATATATGAATATTAAATTAAGCGACATTAATAACAAGATCCATGTTATACCTGTCTCCTTGCAAATCCAGTCAACGAACAAAGTCAGGTTTCTCCCTCGGGTTGGTCGATCCTATGCCCTGTTGCAGCGCCCCATGTGTTGCGCCTCTATGAGTTGATACACCACAATATCACGAAAATTAATATATCCTGATCGGCTAGAACACAGGATATATTAAGATCTAGGGTTAGAGAACGAGATTGGAGCAAGAATAAAAAAAGTCGAACTCTTCCAAAGGGAGGAAGGGTTCGACCAATTTTACTTGGGAGAGAGGGAGAGTGTTTTTACTTGACTTAGATGAGACCAACTTTTGAATTCTACTCTTGGAAATATGTCCAAGCCTAGCGTGCCAAAGTTGTGGATTGTTTTCATCTTGATTGAATGTGCATGACATTAGAATTAGCAGGTTCTAAGGAATAAAGACCATCTATCAAAGTACCACAAGCATAAGTAAAACCACCTTTCATTATGCTAAAATTTCCATTAGAAATGGAAAAACAAAAACCATCATTATCCAATAAAGGAATAGAAATAATGTTTTTGATAATTGTCGGTACGTACAAACAGTCTTTCAAAAAACAAAGAAAAATTTCCTAGGACTAACTCTACGTCTCCTATGGCTTCTGCCGCAACCCTAGCTCCGTTTCCAAAGCGCAGGATTCTATCCCCAGGTTTAAGAGGTCTTACTGCTCCCATCACCTGCAAATCATTACAGTGATCCTTCACACTTGAACCCTCAGCCATTCTCAGATTGAATAATTCTTTTGTAGTCTTGAACCTTTCGGTCCTAGATTTCTCTCCAAATAGCTCTCTGAGATGAAGAATTATGTCAGCAGCATGCAACATCTTTGCATGTTGTTTCTGCAGCTCATTGGTCATTGATGCCAGCATGAGGCAACGAAGTTGAATATCATCATCAACCCACCTTTGATGGGTAGCTCGTTCCTCTTCCGAAACCCTTTCCGGAAGTGCACCAGACATGGGTGCATCGAGAATGTAACTCCTTCTCTCGGAGTCGAGGACTATCCTCAGATTTCTAAGCCAGTGGATGAAATTTGATCCGTTCAGTTTGTTAGTGTCAAGGATGATAGCTAATGGATTCTTAGACATTTTTGCAGAATTAATCTACAAAAGTAAATGATAACGTTTAGCTGACTGATCTATATTAATATTTATAATTAACGATGTTGGACTTGTTATCGAAAAAGTTCTCCCACTATTTTTTCGAAACAATTACCCCTTCAATTGTTCAGGAAATCTAATCTCCTAGTAGGTCTTGACGTCCCAGCAGACATTAATTGCACCCACGACTCGCGGCCATACAATTTACTCCCCAGGTAGGTATACTTTTACCAATTGTGTTCCTCCACAACCTTCAAGCTATTTTTCCTCCGTCTTCGCACTTATCTAGCACTGCTACATCATAAGTGTTACTAATCGTTAAGTCTAACCCATAAATCATGATGAGCAACTGGCCCGTCGTGAAGTCCCCGTAACTGGTTATCCGTCGATAATCACATGCCGACCAGTCCCCACCCTTGTCGAGTTTAGTTAAAAACAAGAATCAAGGAATTTCGTGTATTGTCCCTTTCTTCGCCTAGGGTGCCAGACTCTGGATCACCTTCAACGATAAGTAGACAACCTACACTAGTCCCTATTGATGGAATACTTGGACCTTTAAAACATCATTTTAATGTACCCAATATGACTTAATATTATTTTCAAGAGGGGTTTTTCGGGTTTTAAGAGTTTGAGGTAACTCTCCTCGAGATCTCACCGTTCCAGTTATGCATTATCTTTTATTTACGATCTAAATATAACTAGCTCGCATCACCATACAAGCTCAGATATAAATACGTAAATAAACTCATACACACCTAGCATGCATGCTACCACAATATGTTTTCGATCGGGAGCCTCCTATGTGGACTGATAACGCCGTTAGAACGTCGTTATTGCCTATCTCTTTAAGCCCAAAATATCTTGCTTTGATTCTAGTTTTGTGTGCTTTTGCTTGTTTTCGCGTTCGTTTGCGTTTTTGGTCCCTTGTTGGGATGTTGTGTGTTTTCTTTTGTTTTCTTCGTTTTTTGTCGTGTTTTTGTTCTGTTTGTAGGTTTGGGAATTTTGCAAGGCTAAAGAGAAGTCCGAGAGGTTATGATTCAATGCAATTCCATCAAATCAAGACTCGGTGGTCGTTGATGCAAGCCTTTGTGCAGAAAGAGCTTCAAAGAAAAGAGAAACCAAAGCAAATCGTAGAAGAATGTAGATAGCTGCTTACTAGAACATGCACAGATATTTCATGGATGATCCAAATGATCTAAAATTCGGATATGTCATAGATGAGTGAGTTAGCTTCGCTACGGACTTGACGGATCCGCAATCGGAGTTCGGAATCAAAAGATATGCTGATCGGAAGAAATTGCGGCTAGCAGAAAATCTGCAGGAAACCTACGGGGCAAAGCTCGCCGCGGCGAGGTCCCTGCTAACAGCAGTTTTCTGCTGCGGGAAAAATAGGGGCCTTTTTGTATCTTCCCCCTTTTCCCCCACTTGCATTTCTAAACCATTTAGGGGACTTTTTGGTCTTGTTTCGCTAGGTTAAGAGGCTCAAGAGGTCACAATTTCCTTAGAACTTCTTCAATCTCTCCACTCTTGGCCTCCTTTTTCTTCTCAAGCTTCCTTCAACTCTCTCTTTACTTTTTCCTTTGTTTTTCTTGTATTTGAAGACTCCACCAAGGGGGTGAGTTAGTCACCACCCCTGGGGAGTGATTAGGTGGTGATTAAAGGGAGGAGAATCCTTGTCTCGATTCCATTTCGATTAGGTGATTTCTTTCCATTTCTTAGTTATATATGATTAGGAGATGAATATTGTTATTTCCTTTTTGGATGAATGGTTGTGGATTTGAATTCTCCGGATTTATATATATTTATGTTATTGTTTGATTAAATGATGTCTTGATGATTAGTATGGTGCTTATTTGTGTTCATTAATCCGATTCCGTGTTTATTGTTCGTCTTGTGGTTTGACAACCTTTGGAGATGAAAGTTATTGATTCTTGATTGCTATATTTAGTGATTTTGAGGATTTGATTATGAATTTGGATTGTGATTCGATTTTAGGATAGACATGTACCTATGTCGTTTCATATTCGTTTAAGGTTTGAGTTTAAATGACATCGATTAGATTTTATTCCGTTTATACGTAAATTGGATTAGTTTAATTCGATAGGTTGGTATGCTATCGAAAGATACATATGAACATCAGTGAATCCTTGAATAGCAAGCACGAGCATAATATATTAATTGTCGAGTCATTGTTATCGTTTGATTAGTTATGTTTGATGTTGGGGTATGTTTGATTTGTTGGGTTTATTGTTTTATCGCACTTTTGGCCATCTACATTTAATGCAACCTAGACATAGGTTAGGCGAGTGACGATTTGTGGATTTCAACCTAGGATAGTCATATACCTAGTTTGGTCCGTTTTTGTATAATGGGTCGTCCGTAAATGCATCAAATAACTTAGATTCTCTTTATTCGAGGATTCGGGTTAGTTTTAGGTCCCGGGTGACAACGGTACGCCTTAGAATCCTCTTTTGGACTCGGACTTTCTTTTGAGCATCGGTTGACATCGATGTTCGTTATTGATGCGGAGATGGAGAGTTTGGGTAGATTGGTAGAGTTAAGTCAAACCGATAGGGAGACTTAACTAATTTGAACTCACAAACAACACTAAATCTAGGATAGTTTGCATAGCTAACCTAACAACCGCATGATTTATCTGCTTTAACTAATAGCTTATGAATCCTCCTTACCGCGTAATTAACTCCCCATTTACATGCTTTCGTAGTTAGACTTATTTTATCGCTCGTAGTTAAATAAAATCACCCTTATCAATATTTGGGTTCGATCCTTTTCTATCAAGCATTCCTAGATAGAATAAGTCTTCGATTGATTCGTTTATTCCCACCTTTTACTCATTCGTGGGGATTCGATACTCGGTATGTACTTATCGTTTTATATTACTTGTAACGACTGTATACTTGCGTAGTTTCCGTATTAGTATTTGGCACGCAACAAGTTTTTGGTGCCGTTGCCGGGGAATGTGGTAACGTGCGGAGTAAATGACGATATTGATGGTTAGTTTTGTGTTTGATAGCTTGATACTTCGTGCTAATTTTGATCTTTTTGTTTCTTTGCGAGGTTCGATCGGCCTATTGCGAAGAGCTTAAGGATTTTGATGAGCCTATTTTGTGGAATCATGGACGATGGGAGTAGTTTTGGTGACAATCAATTCATCCCTCGTATCAAGTCAAGCTCGTGACTTAAAACAAGCATTATTTCCTTTTTTCATCATCTTGTCTTGTTTTGTTTTGTTTTGTTTTGTTTTTGTTTGTGTTGTGTTGTAGGTGATGATTGTGCATGATAAAGAAGTAATGGCAAGCATGATTGAGGATCTGAGACGGAAGTTAACCACGGGATGCACGGACTCCATGATCGACAAAAGGGCGTAACCTCTACATTTTTGCATTCTGTTTGGTTTATTTTGCGCTTACAATGCTACATCTATATGTCCGTACTTGATTGGTTTTAATTATCCATGCTTGCTTGAATTGGATAGAGCCGTGCTCGATCATTTACCTTGTTGTTTCTTTGTTTTGTTTTTGTTTGTTTTTGTTTGTCTTTCCTCTGTGTGCTTGTGTGGTTGTCGTGTCGACCTCCCTCCATTTTTCTCAATTCACACAATGGGGACATTGTGCGTTTTAAGTTTGGGGGTGTAAGAGAGGTCGCAAGTACTTGCATACATGCTAGGTCGACCCGCCAAATTTTTTCAAATTCTTATTATTATTTGAGTATGCTTCTACAAAATTTGAGCACATTGGCTAAGGCTAGATTGTATTTGAGGTGGATAAAGAACTTTAGTGATAATAGGATCTAGGACTCCTCTTGCGTAACTTAGTTTCTCTCAAAACTTTAGTTTGAAAACTAAGTGTGAAGAGAGCAAAATGACTTAAGTTTGGGGGAGTGAACCCTTTTCAAGAATGAAAAACCTTTGAACACCTAGCTCTTAAAAGAAACGAGTAGAGAAGTTGCTAAAATGTATGCACTTCTATGAGAGAAAAGAAAGGCTAAGCCTTCATTGATGAAATTCATGAATCATTTTTGTAATTACTCTATTTTCGTTGGAATGGTGCTAGTAGTCCAAAAAGTCGAATTTTTAGAAGCACGAACAACAATCATCATTAGTGCGAGTTTTGTATTGTAATATCATTGTAAAGCACAAAGTGCTATGTTATTATTGTAAATCAAAAGAAAAGCAAATTATGGTGAGAAAAGAGCTAGGGACTAAAATTGCCAATTAGTTCAAGAATAGGGAAAACACTCTTAAATTACCTACAACTTAGTTTCACGATGTGATTGGAGCTTGAGGTTTGAAACCTAAGGTTAGGAGATAGTCTAAGTTAGTGTGAGGAGCCCATGCAAGTAGAACCGATGATTTTAATCTATTGGGGCGTATTCACCTAAAATAGAACCTAGCCGAAGTCATCACACACACACGTGGAGCTTGTTCAAAGAATAATTTGAAAATGTTAAGCTTTGGCATTTTGATCTTAAGCATGCACGTTTAGTACTTGTTTTGTTTTCTTTGCTCGAGGACGAGCAAGTGTTTAAGTTTGGGGGTGTTGATAACGCCGTTAGAACGTCGTTATTGCCTATCTCTTTAAGCCCAAAATATCTTGCTTTGATTCGAGTTTTGTGTGCTTTTGCTTGTTTTCGCGTTCGTTTGCGTTTCTGGTCCCTTGTTGGGATGTTGTGTGTTTCTTTTGTTTTCTTCGTTTTTTGTCGTGTTTTTGTTCTGTTTGTAGGTTTGGGAATTTTGCAAGGCTAAAGAGAAGTCCGAGAGGTTATGATTCAATGCAATTCCATCAAATCAAGACTCGGTGGCCGTTGATGCAAGCCTTTAGGCAGAAAGAGCTTCAAAGAAAAGAGAACCCGAAGCAAATCGTAGAAGAATGTAGATAGCTGCTTACTAGAACATGCACATATATTTCATGGATGATCAAAATGATCTGAAATTTGGATATGTCATAGATGAGTGAGTTAGCTACGCTACGCTACGGACTTGACGGATCCGCAATCGGAGTTCGGAATCAAAAGATATGTTGCTCGGAAGAAATTGCGGCAGAGCAGAAAATCTGCAGGAAACCTACGGGGCAAAGCTCGCCGCGGTGAGGTGGAAGCTCGCAGCGGTGAGGTGGAAGCTCGCCGCGGCGAGGTCCCTGCTAACAGCAGTTTTCTGCTGCGGGAAAAACAGGGGACTTTTTGTATCTTCCCCCTTTTCCCCCACTTGCATTTGTAAACTATTTAGGGGACTTTTTGGTCTTGTTTCCCTAGGTTAAGAGGCTCAAGAGGTCACAATTTCCTTAGAACTTCTTCAATCTTTCCACTCTTGGCCTCCTTTTTCTTCTCAAGCCTCCCTCAACTCTCTCTTTACTTTTTCCTTTGTTTTTCTTGTATTTGAAGACTCCACCAAGGGGGTGAGTTAGTCACCACCCTTGGGGAGTGATTAGGTGGTGATTAAAGGGAGGAGAATCCTTGTCTCGATTCCATTTCGATTAGGTGATTTCTTTCCATTTCTTAGTTATTTATGATTAGGAGATGAATATTGTTATTTCCTTTTTGGATGAATGATTGTGGATTTGAATTCTCCGGATTTATATATATTTATGTTATTGTTTGATTAAATGATGTCTTGATGATTAGTATGGTGCTTATTTGTGTTCGTTAATCCGATTCCGTGTTTATTGTTCGTCTTGTTGGTCCCAAGTGGTCAGAAGAGGTTTAGAGGGGGGGGGGGGGTGAATAAACCTCTTTAAAAATTTTCTTCAATTCTAACTTTAAAACTTTTACCCTAACTGAACAGACTAAGCTGATCAGATCCGTTAGTTACAATTCTGCTCGTGAACAAATCTTTGAACAGTTTTGTTGACCACTCGTCTGATGGTGACTTAGCTGATTTTGTTAAAATCAGTTTTAATACTTAGAGTACTTGCAGCGGATTTATAAAGTGTTTTTCACAAGTAGTCTTAGCAGTTTGAAAAATGTTTCCCCAGTTTTGTGAACTCCTTTTAAATCCTTTTTCAAACAGTTAACTTAATGTGTTTTATGCAATCAGTAAATATGCAAGTTTAAAAGCACAGTAAAAACACAAAGAATTTTTATAGTGGTTATATGGATAAAAATCCTTTAGTCCACTCTTCCAGATCACTTAGATTCTGGGTTATACTATAATCACAAAGATTACAATATTTCTCCACTTATACCTAGACAACTAATGAAAAGGCTATAAGCTAACAATAGAAAATCACTAAGAAATTCTACTCTCTGAAGTTTGATCACTCACAAAGATGGATCACAACTCCGCACAACACTCTTGTTTACAAAATCACTCAGAAGATGTATTTTTCTTGATTCTTCAACTCTGCTTTCGTCAACAAATGACTAAGCTGATGAGTGAGCTGTTCTTGAGACTTAAAGAATTTTGCTTCGAAAATTTCTCAGAGATTGTGTTGCTTCCCTTTCTTCTTCGTCTCTTTCAGCTATTTATACTTGAGGATAGAAAAATGTCCGTTGAAGAGTGACAAGATTCAAATTCCTCGAGTACTGGTCCTTAAAATCCGCGAACGGCTCTTTTGCAGTCTGTCCGTACTGTAAACAGTACTATTCTGCAGGCAGCATTAAATGCACCCAGCTGATGCGAAGCAAATCTTCAATCATTTGTCTTTAATAACCTTGTACTTCAGCATTTATTACTCCAAGGGGCATTTATTACCGTTGGGAAGACATTATGATCCTTTCCACTTGGCTGACGAAAGTGCAAGTCTGATGGCGAACTCGGCTGATCTCAAACTTGAACAAATCTGATTTGAGTCGGCTGATCTTCATCAGTCTGATAACTTTCCTTCAGCAGATCAGAAGTCTTGGACCTTGAAACTTTGACTCTTCTGATGTCTTCTTTACTTAGTCAAAATTCCTTCCAAAGGGATCATCAGCTAAGTTACTCCATACTTAGCCAATTTTGAAGTTTTGGAATGCATCAAAACCTCCCTTATCAATTTGTCTTCAGAGCCTTCATCTTCATCCTTATCCAACAATTTCCCCCTTTTTGATGATGACAAAACTTCAGCTAAGTACCTGTTGAATACCTAAACTAAAGAATGTAATCTTCAAAATTTTCTGAGATAGAAAATAATATGTTGGAATGAACTTGTCTTTATATTGATATTTGAAAAAAATATTACAATGCAAGTTCATCAGATGAGATTTCTGAAGAAATAGATAAAGTAAACTGATTACAATGAATTTATAATTTCTAACTATCAGCTTCTTCATCTGATCCTTCAAGCACTTCTTCATATTCATAAGATGACTCTTCGTCATCTTCTTCATCATCAGCTTCCTCTTCCAAGATTGCTTTGGCAGCTTCCATCTTCTCTTTGAGTTGCTGCTCTTTAATTAGCTCCATTGCTTTCTTGGCAGATTCAGTGTTCTTGTACTTGGTAGTTTCTTTTTCAGCCTTTTCTTCTTCTTCTACCTTTCCAAGTTTTTCAGATTTTTCAGCAGTGTCTTCAGTCTCCTTGACTTTATCAGTTGCAGCAGCAGTTTCCTTAGCTGGTTCTTCCCCTTTATCTTCCCCCTTTTTGTCATCATCAGATTTGATGACATTAGAAGGTGCAACTGCAGGGTTGAGAGCAACTGTTGGAATCTTCATTCCAGCACACAAAGCCTTTAGATTCTGATTGACAACATCATGACTTGCTGTGAGATGATGAATGTCAGTGCTAATAACGTCAGTCTGATCATTGAAGTAATCAATGTTAAGGTTGATAGTTGCAATTTCATTCTGAACTTCTTGTGATGCCTTTGCCACTTCTTGCAACATCCCTAAGTTGATTTCCTTCTCCTCTTTGCTGACTTGAATGAAGGTTGAGGTTAGATCAGCAATCTTGTGCTCAGCTGTCTTTAATGCAGTGTGAAGGTGGTTCACATCACCCTTCACATCTTCAACATTTTTGTTCAGCTCTCTCAGACTGTGCACTAACTGTAATGAATTGTCTTGGGGAATAGGAATACTGTCAATTTCTTTCTTGATGATCTCTGCTGTTGATCCTTGAACAGTTTCCAGCTGAAGTCTGTTTGATTCTTCCAATTCTGCCTTAAGTTCACTCTTCAGCTCCTCCTTGACTTTCATCAGCTGTTGATTATGCTTCTCTTCCAGTTCCTTTAGTGAATTTTCCATTAACATCTGGAATGCTTCCATCAGTGATGAATATTGATCAGCTGATGAAGCAGAAGCAGTGGCATCAGCTTCCTTCTCATCAGTCGCCTGTTGAACAGGGACTTCTTCCATAACAGTCTCCTGATGATCTTCAGAAGTCTTAGCTTGCCATTCAATAGCTAAGGACTTATCAGCTTCTTTGTGTTCATCAGTGACATCATCATAGAATAGATTTGTGATGGTGCCATCATCATTGAAGCATGTAGTTTGTCTTATTTGCCTCACAATGATCCAGGGGTTGACAAATGAATTGTTACCTGGTGGCACTTCATAATACTCTTGTACTTCCTTGCCAAAAACTATTTGCTGTATACTTGGCAGCAGTGGCAAGTCACTTGAGGTTCCTTGCTGATACCTTGACTTCTTTGCCCATTTCCTCAAAGCAGCCATAGCAGCAAATTTAATTGCCCTTTCTTCAGCATCTTCAGACTTTCTCTTCTTATCAGGCAAGGTGCTCTTGATCTTCTTGGCCTCCTCCAATACAAAGCCTTTTGCATAACTATGCATTACATCTCTTACATAGCTGGGATCAAGGGCCTTTTGAATGGAGTTTGTTTTCAGCCAGGTCAGAACCCATCGTTCTTCATCAGCCAACTCCTTCATATTTTGAAGTTCTGTTATTGACTTGTTCAGTCTGTTGTCTCTCCAACTTATATACCTTGGCTTTTCCTGGTTGAACAGAGTCTTCAACATGAGCTTTTGATCATAGTATGCCAAAGACTTCTCAAACTTCTTGAAAAGATCCTTATCAGCATATACTATTTCAAAGGCTCTTCGAATTTCAAATTTATCCTTTGACTTGACTTTGGGGGCAGGCAGTAATATCTTTTTCTTTTCTTCTCCATCTTTGCCTTCTCCAATCTTGATGCCACCTCCATGGACAGGTCCATAGGCATCAACTTTTCTTAATTCCAACACCATAGCCATTTCTGCGTCTTCAGCAGCTTTTCTCTCTGCTTCAGACATTTGACTCCTGGCTTCATCCTTTGCTTCAGCTCAAGTGCTTTCTTCTCCTCCAACTCATCCTGCTTTCTCTGTTCAGCAGCTTCCCTTGCCTTCTTGTCAGCCTTGGAAATTTTCTTTTTCCTCAGCACTATCTTCCTTTTTCCTTTATCAGCAGGGGCTGGTCCAGCAGACGAGATAGGATTTGCAGCAATAGGATGTATGATTTGGACATCTGGATCTGCTTGAGGTTGAGCAACCTCAGCTGTTGATGTGACTTGAGGCAACTGTTGCACATCAGCTTTGTCAGTCGCAACAGTTTCAACTGTTTCAGCAGGCTTTTCAGCAGCGTCAGGGTCTTCCCTAGCTACATTTTCTAACTCCGTGGGTTCCTCTATAAAGGTCATCTGCTTTCTAGCAGCTTTCTTAGTTAAGCCTTGAACAGTTCTTGAAGTAGTAGTATCCTTCTGCTGACTCCTTGTCCTCTTAGAAACATTTTCAGCAGGCCTCTCTGCTGATGGAGTTCTTGATGGTGATGCAGGGGATCCAGTCCTTACATCAGCCACTACTGATTTGATGGCTTTAGTGGCTTCATCAGCAGAAGTCACTTTCTCCATCTTCTTTTCCTTAGGCTTATCAGCAGCCTTCTTCTTTCTGGACTCAACGGCTAACTCAGCAGTCTTGACCAGTTTTCTTTGCCTTTTGGCAGGAACCTCCTTGGGTTCCTCATCTTCAGCTTCAGGCTCATCAGCCTTTCTCTTTAGAACAGGCAAGTACTTGGACATTGCCTTGGATTTATGAATTTCCTTCCCATTCAGCATTGGACACCCCAGCTTGAACAGTAGGTAACTGAGCGTGATCCTGTGGTTGGTTGAGGGGCCTTTTCCTTTCTTTGCATCAAGGAAATCAGCCAAGATGTACCAAACTATGATTGACCAGTTGACCTCCAGTCCATAGTAGATGGCAGCCATGATGCTGAACCTCTTCATGGTAACAGCATCCAGTGAGAAGGTGCAGTTCTCAATCAGCTTAGCCACCATATCAGCCATCCGCTGATATTCATCTCTCAGTTGTCTCTTCCTTATGTTTCCAGAAAGCACTTCTCCCTCCTTGGCGCAGATCGCCCAGAATTGTTGGTGCTTATCTTCCGTCAGTACAGTGACGTCATGTCATCCACTGTTAGGAAGTCCAAACGTTTCGTGCAGAACAGCAGGATTAATAGTGATAGATTTACCTCCCACTGTAGCCTTAATCTCCAGTGCGTTGTAATCAGCTTTAGCTGTGTTGTAGTACTCCATCACTTGATCAGTCCAGATCACTCCCTCATTGTATTCCATGAAATTTACCAAGTTTGCAGATTTGAACTTCTCCAGAAGTTCTTTCATCAAATTTGTACCGGATTGGTAGTAGGAATCATACACGAGGAACATACCTTCAGCGGCCATTGCTAATCTGTTGAAGGTTAGGAAAACAGAGAGAAATTTGCAGAGAATTGCAAGTAATTTTCTCACAAGTACTTTTGAATGTTTAGAGTGCGTAAAGAGCGACTCGACTGATCAGATGGGGATTTATGGAGTTGGGGTATGTCGGTTTCCGTGATATCCGCCAACTGTTAGATCCGTTTTTCTGTCAGTGCTGATCGTGCGGCGTCAGTTACGACTTTTCAAATTCAAAAGATATTTAATGAGGAGCGGGAAAATGTACCGCACGACAGTTACTTATAAAAGCGTATTTTTAGGTAAAACGTTTTAAATAATTCCACTTTTATATCAGTAATCAGATGAGTAAAATAAACACTTATCTGATGGACTACTGTCCTGATGACATAGTTGTTATCAGAGAATGCCAATAGCTGATAACCTTCCTCAGCTGTTTGTCAATCCAGCTAGATAAAATAACTTTAATCTTCGATAGTTGAGTCTTCTGATGAAAACATAACTTCAACTAACTGTCATTAACAAATTTCATCTTTAATTCAGAAGTACCGCTAGTCTTACACGTTCCCCCTGAGTTTAAGAATTCATAAGTTAACTAGTCTGTTGAGAGTTAATCCTTGAAGATAATAGAGATGAGTAAGCTGTTGAACTCTAGTCTTCTGATGAGTTCCCCCTCAGCTTATGCTTCCAAATTAAGTAGTCCTAGCTCAGCTCTTAAAGTTGAAAACCTTACTTCACTTAAAGGTTTAGTGAAAATATCAGCAATCTGATTGTCAGTATGAACATACTCAATCATAACATTGCCTTTTTCCACATGATCTCTAATGAAGTGATGCTTGATCTCAATATGCTTAGTCCTTGAATGACTTGTAGTATTCTGAGTAAGAGAGATTGCACTTGTATTGTCACAGTAGATTGGTATTCCACTGATCTTGATGTTGTAGTCTTCTAGTTGATGTTTCAACCAAAGTATCTGTGCACAGCAAGCTCCAGCAGCTATATATTCAGCTTCAGCAGTAGATATAGAAACTGAAGTCTGTTTCTTACTCATCCATGAGATCAGACGACTACCTAAGAACTGACAGGCACCTGTTGTGCTCTTTCTGTCAATCTTGCAGCCAGCAAGGTCTGAATCTGAATAACCAATAAGTTCAAATCCAGATTCTCTAGGATACCACAATCCCAATTATTGAGTGCCTTTTATGTATTTCAATATCCTCTTGGCAGCTAAGAGATGAGATTCTTTGGGGGTTTGATTGAAATCTTGCACAGACTCCAACTGAGTACATTATGTCAGGTCTACTTGCTGTTAGATACAACAATGAACCAATAATGCCTCTATATTTGGTTATGTCCACTGATTTGCCATCTTCATCTTTATCCAAACGAAGACTTGTAGACATAGGAATTGTAGCAGTTGAGCTAGTTTCCATACCAAACTTCTTGAATAGATCTCTTGTGTATTTTGCTTGGCTGATGAATATTCCATCAGGCAACTGTCTAACTTGCAGACCAAGAAAATAGTTAAGTTCACCCATCATGCTCATTTCAAACTTATTCTGCATCAGCTTGGAGAACTTATCACACATCTGTTGGTTAGTTGACCCAAAAATAATATCGTCCACATATATTTGCACAAGTAATATATGATTTTCCCATTCAATTGTAAACAAGGTTTTATCTACCTTACCTTTACGAAATCCTTTAATTAAAAGAAAATCAGATAGGGTATCATACCATGCTCTTGGAGCCTGTTTCAGTCCATAAAGGGCTTTCTTCAGACGATATACTTTGTCCTCTTCTTGATAGACTTCAAATCCAGGAGGTTGTTCAACATACACTTCTTCTTGCAATTCTCCATTGAGAAAAGCAGACTTCACATCCATCTGATAGACAGTGAAGTTCTTGTAAGCAGCATAGGCTAGAAACAGTCTGATTGCTTCAAGTCTTGCCACTGGTGCAAAAGTCTCATCAAAGTCAATTCCTTCTTCTTGACAATAACCCTTGGCCACTAATCTTGCTTTGTTTCTGGTAACAATACCATCTTCATTCATCTTATTTCTGAAAACCCATTTAGTGCCAATTACTCTTTGATGACTTGGTCTAGGAACTAAGTACCAGACTTCATTCCTTTCAAATTGATTCAACTCTTCTTGCATAGCTTCAATCCAGAAGGAATCATTTAGAGCTTCTTCAATTTGTTTAGGCTCTATTTGAGATAGGAAAGTGACAAACATAGCATCTTGTGCAGCAGCTCTTCTTGTTTTCACTCTATCTAAAGGATCACCAATTACTAACTCATGTGGGTGATTCTTGAGCCATCTGAGATCAGGTTGCAGATCAGGATGTTGTCCTCTGTCTTGATCTTGCAACACTACTGTTGGAGTTTCAGTAGTAGTCTGTTGAACATTAGTTGTCTGTTGAACAGTCTCTGGTCTGTCAGCTGTTTGCAACTCGTCTGTTAGACAATCAGCACTGTGATTTTGAACAGCACTTGAGTTAGCAGCTGAACTTAGATTAGGTAGTATGATGGGAACATATTCTTCATTTCTTCCAATGTCTAACTTCTGTAAATCAGTAGACAGATCTTGATTAACACTTTGATTCTTTTCAGAAGATTGACTTGGCTCATCAAATACTACATGGATAGATTCTTCTATTAGTAATGTTCTTTTGTTAAAAACTCTGTAAGCTTTACTAACAGTTTAATATCCTACAAAAACAGCTTCATCAGCCTTTTCTGCAAATGCAGTAAGGTGATTTTTCCCATTATTCAATACAAAACATTTACAACCAAAAATCTTAAAGTAATGAATGTTTGGTTTTCTGTTGTTCCAAACTTCATATGGAGTCTTGTTCTGATTTTTGTTGATCATACATCTGTTTTGGGTAAAGCATGCTGTATTTGTTGCTTCTGCCCAAAATCTTTGAGGCAGCTTAGCTTCAGCTATCATGGTTCTGACAGCTTCTTTTAGTGTTCTGTTTCTCCTTTCAGCAACATCATTCTGTTGAGGGGTTCTAGCAGCTGAATACTCATGATGTATTCCTTTGATATTACAATACTCTTCAACAGTAGAGTTTGTAAACTCTGTCTCTCTATCTGATCTGATCTTCAATATTTTTACACTCTTCTCATTCTGGATCAGTTCCATCAGATTGGTAAGATGTTCCTTGGTTTCACTTTTCTTCTTCATGAAAATCACCCAAGTATATCTTGAATAGTCATCCACAACAGCTAGGCAGTATTTCTTTCCACCATTGCTGACTGGATCAATGGGTCCAAATAAGTCCATATGTAATAGTTCCAATATTTTTCTAGAAGATTGGTGCTTCTTGCCTTTGAAAGATGACTTGATTTGTTTACCCTTCTGACATGCGTCACATAGCTTGTCTTTGCTCATGACTGCCTTTGGAATCCCTTCTACCAGATCATTCTTGATTAATCTGTTTATGGTCTTGAAGTTTAGATGATTCATTCTCTTGTGCCATAGCCAACTGACTTCACTTGGTGCAGATGCCACCAAACAAACACTTGAATACTTGTCAGCAGAATTCCAGTCAAATATGTAGATATTTCCCTGTCTTCTTCCAGATAAAATTACCTTCTTTGCACCAATCTGTTCAACATAGCACTTATCTGTTGAGAAGATGACTGAATATCCTTTGTCACAAAATTGACTTATGCTCAGCAGATTATATTTGAGGCCTTTGACATATGAGACGTCAGATATCTCTATGTTTCCCTTGATTAATCTTCCTTTAGCTTTAATCTTGCCTTCTTTGCTGTCTCCAAATGTAAAACTTGGACCATCCACAGCAACTGCATCAGTCAGCTCATGTATGTTTCCACACATGTGTCTTGAACAACCACTGTCCAAGTACCAAATCTTCTCTACTTTACTCCTACTCCTAATCCTAACCTACAAAACAAAAGTAAGATTGTTTTAGGTACCCTTATTGAGAGGGTCCTGAAGGATTAGTTCCACCTTTGACAACCCAAGATGATGAAGTCTTAGGCTTCTTAGGCTTCTGAGTTTTTACAGGAGCATGAACAGTTTCATTTTTATCATAAGTATCAGATAAGTCATGTTGATGATCAGTATGATAAGAATAATGTTCATAAGCAGGGTAAGGTGCATGATATGCAGGATATGCATGCATTGGATGAGCAGGGTAAGGTGCATAGTAACTAGGAAATTGAGGTGCATGATACATAGGATGATATGCAGCAGGTTGCACATAATATGACTCATTTCCATACCAAGCATTTTGATTTTTCTTGTTTTTATGCTTCTTTGGTTTACTAGATGCTTGCTCAATTGATTTTGACTTAGTTTTACCACTAGTCTGATTGACTTTAGCTTTATCAGCAGACTTCTTAGGACTCTGCTGTTTGGTCTTACTAGTCTGATTTCCTACACTAGGCTCTTTGCTCTTTTTAGCCTTAGGAGATTTCTTCTCCTTTAACACATTCTCAGATGAAGTAGGTCTAGCAGTTTGAACATACAGAATGACCTTACTATTGTCAGCTGATATGAATTTTTCAGTATGGTTCAATTCTTGCTTTTCCTGTTCTAAATGTATCTTCTGTTTACTAGATGTGTGCGTGGATGCAACAGATGATTTTTCATAAGACTCAATAACTTTTTCAAGTTCCATGATTTTTCCTTTATAAACTTCACACTCAGCTTTCAGAGATTCATGTTCTTGCTCAAGCTGTTTATATTCAGCTGATTCCTTTGGCTTTTCAGCTAAAAGTTTCAGTGAATTATTTTGCTCTTTTAGCAATATCATCTCTTCCTTAAGCTTCTTGTATGCTTCAGCAATACCAGTATTGTTGAGCATCATTTGTTCAAATGAATTAAATAATTCATTGTTAAGAGGAGTTACCTCATCCTCAGAGTCATCAGATTCCTTTGCCATTAGACAGAGGAGAGCAGGTTTTTCTTCATCAGACGATTCTTCATCAGACGTGTCTGAATCTGAATCAGATGAGTAGACAGCAGCAAGCTTTTCTGCTTCAGCCATCATAGCCTTGCCTCTCTGATGCTTTCTTTCTTTTCTCATTTTCTTCTCCTCCTCAGTGTACTTTTCTGCTTTTGGATATGGGCAGTCTTTGATGAAGTGTCCCAATTTCCTGCAGTTGTAGCACATTAGTTTTTCTTTATAATCATCTTTTTCTTGAGAAGAAAAGTTAGGTTTAGAAGTAGAAGCATTGTTATATTTGTTCTTCATTTTTCTCTTGTAGAACTTCTTGAAATTGTTCATAAGCAATGCTACATCTCCAGTAGTGTACTCCTTTTTGTTGAGTATCGTGGCTTCATCAGATGAGTCCACTTCTATACTTCTTTGAGCTGGTCTTCTTTGATTTTCAGCAGCAACCAGTGCAGCTGTGGGTCCTGAAGTTGAGGTTTCTTCAATTCCCATCCTAGGCAGTTTATACTCGAATGCCTTGAGTACAGAGAACAGCTCAGTAAGAGAGATTTTTCCCAAATCCCTTGATTCTTCCATTGCTGTCACTTTCATGTTGAACTTTGGGGTAGGGCCTTTAGTACTCTGACGGTAATCTCTTTGTCAGTGAAGGTCTTTCCCAACTTTAGAACTTCATTCAATGTTCTGGTGAATCTGGTATCCATCTGGTCAATGGTTTCTCCAGATTTCATCTTGAAGTTATCCAGCTTCTCCAAGGCAACACTGAGCTGATGCTCCTTTATTGCATCATTGCCTTCGCTCATATCTCTGACTTTGTCCCACATCTCCTTTGCAGTTTTGCAATGTTTGACCTTGTCAAACCGATCACTATCCAGGGCTTTAGTCATGATGAATCTCCCAACTTTATCTAGATTGTAGAGCTTTATTTCCTCTGGAGTCATCTCATGAAGGTCTTTTTCCACAACCGTGTCAACCTCATTTATTTTTATGGTCTTTGTGAATCTGAATGGACCTTTAATGATACATGTGTACATGTTGTCATTGTAGGCTGCTAGAAAGATTTCCATTCTAATCTTCCAGTCTTCAAAAGACATACCAGCAATGTGGGGAACATGGCTGATACAGTCCGTTTTTCAAAAAGTTTTGATTTTTCAAAAAGATGTTCTTTTGAAAAGTTTTGAAAACCTTTGAAAAACACTCGGATCAAGCTCGTTGATCAGGCAGCTGATTCTAATGAACCACCTGCTCTGATACCACTTGTTGGTCCCAAGTGGTCAGAAGAGGTTTAGAGGGGGGGGGGTGAATAAACCTCTTTAAAAATTTTCTTCAATTCTAACTTTAAAACTTTTACCCTAACTGAACAGACTAAGCTGATCAGATCCGTTAGTTACAATTCTGCTCGTGAACAAATCTTTGAACAGTTTTGTTGACCACTCGTCTGATGGTGACTTAGCTAATTTTGTTAAAATCAGTTTTAATACTTAGAGTACTTGCAGCGGATTTATAAAGTGTTTTTCACAAGTAGTCTTAGCAGTTTGAAAAATGTTTCCCCAGTTTTGTAAACTCCTTTTAAATCCTTTTTCAAACAGTTAACTTAATGTGTTTTATGCAATCAGTAAATATGCAAGTTTAAAAGCACAGTAAAAACACAAAGAATTTTTATAGTGGTTATATGGATAAAAATCCTTTAGTCCACTCTTCCAGATCACTTAGATTCTGGGTTATACTATAATCACACAGATTACAATATTTCTCCACTTATACCTAGACAACTAATGAAAAGGCTATAAGCTCACAATAGAAAATCACTAAGAAATTCTACTCTCTGAAGTTTGATCACTCACAAAGATGGATCACAACTCCGCACAACACTCTTGTTTACAAAATCACTCAGAAGATGTATTTTTCTTGATTCTTCAACTCTGCTTTCGTCAACAAATGACTAAGCTGATGAGTGAGCTGTTGGGATTCGATAAGAAAAACAGCCCTAGGCACAGCCGAATATAAAATTTTTAGGGTCTCTTAAAGAATCTTGCCAGGATATTCTCTAGTTGTATATATATGAATATAAATAAATTGATAGTATAAGTTTTCTCGTTTATACCTATCTCCTTGCAAATCCTCGGCTAGCAAGACGAGCTCTGAATTCTGCCCCGGTAAGATCGACCCACACCTTTGAGTAGCGCCCCACGTGTTGCGCCTCTACGAGTTGATACACCACAATATCACGAAAATTAATATATCCTAATCAACTGGAACATAGGGTATATTAATATCTAGGTTTTAGAACAACTTTGGAACGAAGAATCGAAGACGAAAATTCTTCCTAAAGTGGAAGTGAGTTCGGCCGATCCAGGGAGGGAGAGGGAGAGAATTTTGCTCTTCTTGATTTTTCTTGTGGAGTTGTGTGTGAGATATGAGACCTAGTCTCTTATTTATAGATATCTCATAAAACCTAATCCTCCTAGGATTAGGATACTAATTCTCCTACATGGGCCATGGCCCTCTTTAATTAGAAGACTAAGTCTTCTAATTAATTCATGGCCCATATTAATTAATCTTTCAGGGCTTTATTTAATCTCCCAATTAAATAGCCCAATTAATTAAATCATCTCCCAATTAATTAATTAAACTCCAAGTCTAATTAAATTAATTATTCCATTAATTAATTAAATCATAATTAATTGATTTACTCATAAATTAAATTCCAATTTAATTTATAATCTTGATCCAATTCCAATTGGATCCATCTTCGTTCCATATGGGTCGACCCAGTCGACCCACCCATTTAATCGACCCAGTCGATTTTGACCCAGTCGATTTTGACCCAGTCGAACCAGTCAACTGGTTCGTTCCTACTTCCTCGCTTTCGCTTCATGTGTATTGTGTATGCCCCCGTAGGTTCACCACATAATTGGCCGCGGGTTGTAATTAAATATTATTTAATTACTCGAGCAATTAATACTCTAAATTAATCGAACACTCTGTCGATCAATCATTCCAAAATTAGCACCCCTGCTAATTTGGGAATTCTCCCACACTCCACGGTCGATGTCCAGTCACAAGCCCATGGAGCCCAATCACTGGTGAATTAATTCAGTGAACCTTTTTATCATTTACAATTTCCATATACGACACAATCTCTCCATTGATCAATCTCCCAGTCGAGACTTAAGGGTATGGTCTTTCATCGGATTCCCTTATCTTTTGTCTTGACCTTATGTTCTCTGATCTCGAAATAAATTCTCTTTGACTTCTTCTTTATGAGCTACTTACATAAAGTCGTCAGTTACCTTGGCCAAGGATTTCATCAGAATTAATTTCTCACAGAAATCCATAGGAGAATTTCTCGACCTATCAAGTCGAGTCAATGGATCCTTTGTTGATGATATGAATCTGCATACGAGTTCCTCTATACCCAACATGAGTCCACAGAGACTTTCTGGCGATCCCCAGTCAGTCGGAACTCACATCAAAGCATAGACGTTCTCGCACCAGATAAACCCTATCATCTCAAGTTGTTAGGGATCGTTCCTCGTATACTATTGTAAATTGAAATAACTTCAACCCCGATATGCGACTACCGCTTCCATGGTGAGTTATTTCCTAATTGGGGTATTCAGTGCGCTTGCCATCCCAGCAAGCCACCCACTTATGTGTATCGACTATCCCAGTCACGCTCGTGGACCCCAGCGTCCTCCAGTTCATCGGAGTATACACAATAGTGAGAGTCTAACCGAATCCAACGATGTCCTATCTCGATTGGATTCTACGACTCTTGAATATATTCTAGATCACGGCCTTGGAGATCAGTCCACGGGTTGTCCCATAGCCCTGTGATCTAAGGACTTCTATCCTTATGCGTAGACAAATATTACATAAGATAAAGTTGACCATTTAATAAAAGTGCATTTATTAATCAAAATTGATTAGTTCCTCATTAATTACAATTAATGCTAACCATACAGCTGGCTTGCAGGACACAATTTCTATCAATCTCCCACTTGTCCTAAAGCCAGTCTTTTTTGTTCTTGAGTCCCATCTTATGCAGATGTTTCTCAAATGCCTTTTGAGGCAGAGGCTTCGTTAGTGGGTCCGCCGTATTATCTTCTGAGTCGACACGTTCCATCTTAATGTCTCCTCTACCAATGATATCTCTTATCACATGGTATCGTCTCTGTACGTGCTTGGATTTCTGATGAGATCTCGGCTCATTTGCTTGCGCTATTGCCCCATTATTATCGCAGAAGATAGTAATGGGCTCAGCAATGCTAGGTATCACATCCAGTTCCTGGATGAAGTTCCTCATCCAAACACCTTCTTTTGCTGCGTCACTCGCGGCAATGTATTCTGCTTCAGTGGTTGAATCCGCGGTTGTTTCCTGCTTGGAGCTCTTCCAGCTAACCGCACCACCATTGAGGCAGAAAACATATCCTGATGTCGACTTGAAGTCGTCTACATCACATTGGAAGCTTGAATCTGTATAGCCTTCCAATTTCAATTCTCCTCCACCGTACACCAAGAACAATTCCTTAGTCCTTCTCAGGTACTTCAGAATTGCCTTTACGGCTATCCAGTGCTGCTCACCTGGATAAGACTGGTAGCGACTTGTAACGCTTAGAGCGTACGCTACGTCTGGTCTCGTACATAGCATACCATACATTATTCTTCCTATCGCGGATGCATACGGTACTCGAGACATATTGCTTCTCTCCTCTGGCGTCTTTGGGGCCATAGACTTGGAGAGTGCAATTCCATGTCTCATTGGAATCAATCCTCTCTTGGATTCTTCCATACTAAATCTTTTCAAGATTTTGTCTATGTACTGGGATTGGGAGAGGCCCAGCAGTCCTTTTGATCTATCTCGGTAGATCCTTATACCTAGTACAAAGGATGCTTCTCCCATATCCTTCATTGAGAATTGTGTAGACAACCATGCTTTAGTTTCAGACAATGCTTTTACATTGTTTCCAATGAGAAGAATGTCGTCAACGTAAAGCACCAAAAATTCAACTGCACTCCCACTGATCTTCTTGTACACGCAAGGTTCGAACATGTTCTTGATGAATCCAAAAGTTTGGATTGTCTCATCAAAACGAATGTTCCAACTTCGGGAAGCTTGCTTCAGTCCAAAAATGGACCTCTGGAGTTTGCACACCTTGTGTTCATCTCCTTTGGATGCTTATCCTTTTGGTTGCTCCATGTAGATCTCCTTATCAATGTCCCCATTGAGAAAGGCAGTCTTTACATCCATCTGCCATATCTCGTAGTTATACCACGCAGCTATGGCCAGCAAGATCCGAATGGATTTGGGCATTGCGACGGGCGAGAAGGTCTCCTCAAAGTCGATACCTGGTCTTTGAGTGTATCCTTTTGCCACTAGTCGCGCCTTGTAGGTAATCACCTCTCCGTTCACTCCAAGCTTTCGCTTATAGATCCACTTGCAACCCACGGGAGCAACTCCCACTGGTGGATCTACGAAGGCCCAGACCTTGTTTGAGTGCATGGAGTCCAGTTCGGATTCCATGGCTTCGCGCCACTTTCCCGAGTCTATGTCTAGCATAGCCTCTTCGTAAGTCCTTGGGTCGGTTAGAGACTGTCCAGTCTCATGCAGCAGACCGTAGTACCTCTCGGGTTCTCTACGTTGTCTTTCTGACCTACGAAGTATCGGTGTACTTTCTGGTGCACCTTCATGCTCTTGTTCTCCCACTGCCTGTGGTGACGGGTCAGCTCGATCGACCTCTAAGGTCTTTTCAGCTTCAGTGACCTCATCTAGTTCTACGTTATTTTCTTTCTTGTCCACCAAGAAATCCTTCTCCAAGAAGTGAGCGTTCCTCGAGACAAACGTTGTTTGTCTTGTAGGATCGTAGAACTTGTATCCTATTGAGTTTTCCGGATACCCCACGAATTTGCACAAAGTGGATTTAGTTTCCAATTTATCTCCCACTAGAACGTAAGCGGGAGATCCCCATATGCGCATGAATGCGTATGAGGGTGCCTTGCCAAACCATAGTTCGTATGGTGTCTTTTCTACGGATTTCGAAGGTACCATATTCAGTATCTTCGTTGCCGTGAGGAGGGCATGTCCCCAAAATGAAAGAGGTAAGTCAGTGGCACTCATGATGGATCGAACCATGTCCATCAAGGTTCGATTCCTTCTCTCTGCTACTCCATTTAACAGGGGTGTTGCAGGAGGAGTCCACTGCGATAGTATTCCATGCTCTACAAGATAATTCAGAAATTCGTTACTAAGAAATTCTCCACCTCGGTCAGAACGAAGAGCCTTTATCGTATGACCAAGTTGATTCTCTACTTCCATCTTGAATTCTTTGAATCGCTCAAAGGCTTCAGACTTGTGTTTCAACAAGAACACATATCCATAACGACTAAAGTCGTCAGTGAAAGTGATGAAGTAGTCATAGCCACCTCGGGCGCTTTTTCTTAGTGGTCCACATACGTCAGTATGTATTAAGTCCAATGTTTGCTTTGCTCGCTCAGGGTTTCCCTTAAACGGCAACTTAGCCATTTTACCCTTTAAACATGGTTCACATGTCGGCATTTCATCAATGCGATTGATTTCAATCGCGCCAGATGATGGTAACTTTTGAATTCTTGACTTGGATATATGTCCAAGTCTAGCGTGCCATAATTGGGCAGACATTTCATTATCTTGTTTCCTTTTGTTTTGTTGTACATGCATCACTAACTTAGGTGGTTCAATGGTATATAGTCCATCTTTTAATGTACCAGTGAAAAACATATTATCATTCATGAATAACGAAAAGGAACCTTTATTAATAGTAAAATTAAAACCTTCATTATCCAAAACAGGAATTGAAATAATGTTTTTCACCAAACCAGGTACATAAAGAACGTTCCTAAGGACTAATTTATTACCACCTAAATCTAACTCCACTTCGCCTATGGCCTCGGCAGCAGCTCTGGCTCCATTGCCAAATCTCAGGATCCAATCCCCTGGCCTAAGTGGCCTTGTTGCTCCCATCACCTGTAAATCATTACAAAGATGAGAACCACAAGCAGTGTCTAGCACCCATGATGCACAGTTAATTGATAAATTAACTTCAACAAGGAATATACCTTTCGAGCTCTCCAAGAACTCTTTGCAGTTCCTCTTCCAGTGTCCAGGTTTCTTGCAGTAGAAACATTTTTGTTCACCAGACGAAGCTTTACGCTTCTTTCCCTTCCCTATGGGCCCAGATGGTGCTTTGCCTTTGCTTGAAGAAGCATTTCCTTTCCCCTTCCCTTTCTTTGTCTTTTTGGACTTGGATTGGGTTGAGGTAGCAACCATCACTGGCTTCTCTCTTTTCATGGAAGCCTCGGCAGTGGCGAGCATATTAGCCAACTCGTGAAGTTCAACATTCATCTTGTGCATGTTGTAGTTCACTACGAATTGCTCGAATGATCTTGGCAATGACTGGAGGATTATATCCTGGCAGTAGGTCTTGTCCATCTTTACGTCAAGATGACTAAGCTTTTCAATAAGCCCAATCATCTTGATGCAGTGAGATCGAACATCAGCACCTTCAGCCATCCTCGTTTGTCCTTAGCAGTTTCATACCGCTCGTATCTACTTTGCGCCCCAAATAAACCATTCAGGTGCGTGTAGATTTCAAAAGAAGACTTCATATGCTCGTGCTGCTTTTGAAGCTCATTCGTCATGGATGCCAACATGAGACAACGTGACTGCAAGTCATCGTCAAGCCATAAATCCACGGCTTCTTTCTCAGTATCATCGGCATCCTTAGCAAGTTCGGGAGGGGGCCCATCAAGGACAAAACCTCGCTTTTCAGAAGCGAGAATGATCTTAAGGTTCCTGACCCAGTCATGGAAGTTTGGTCCAGTCAATTTGTTATGTTCAAGTATGATGGAAATCGGATTCTTAGACATTATATCTACAAAACGACGATAGAAGAAATAAATACGCGAAAGATTAACTTAAAATGCACAATTCACAAACATGGATTTTATTTGCAAATTACTCCCACTATTTTAATCAAAATCTTATGCCCCCACATAAGTTTCGGGAATTTAAAATATCCTAGCGGGCTTAAGGCCCAAATGCAATCTCCTAGTACCCACGACTCGTTGGCCATACTATTTGATCCACTTGGTGGTCGACTATGTCAACGGTTAACCATCGCAGCTAACCCTTAAGTTCATTTAGCCTCGTTTTTCGATATGGACCCACGACTCGTGAGACATCCATATTTACTAGCGTTAAATCATGTCCAATACTCGTGAAGAGAAATAGTTCAATCCTAGACGCCCCACGACTCGTGAGACAGCGCCTAAAACCTTGCTATCCCCTCCCTTGGCACTAAACTTGTGCATCGAGGCAATAGACATATTATCTTCCTATAGCTCGACCCACGACTCGTGAGACATCGAGATATATTCGTACAATATGCCTAAGACCTAGTAATTGGATAGGCTCGGACCATAGACACTATTCATATGCGCCCGTTATTCGATTTAATATTCTAATTGAATTTTAAGTTCAATTGGAGGTTTCTAAGTGTGCGAGGTCTCATCAGATTATGCTTATCTTGTTTACGTTTTCTATCCTAAGCATGCATCTCATACATCAAAGAATAATTTGCGAAAAAATAAACATTCATCACCTAGCAAGATATGATTGGTCGATTGCCCATCCTATGCGATCCATCACGAGCCACGTGATGAATCAATTGGTCAGTCTAGGGTGAAAATTAAATGTCCTAACTATTACAATTTTTAAACCCATACATCATGGGCCTTCTTGTAATATCCAGCTTGATTGGGCCTCCATGTAATGAATTGGGCCTCCATGTCCTCCAAGGTAAATGGGCCTCCATGTGGATCTCCAAGTCTTCATGAGGTCTTCTCGGCTCCAAGCCTAGTTTAAGTCTAACTTATGAAAATAAATGGACTATTCTATTACATTCGTTTGCGCAAGCAAGGGCACCAATCAGGCCCATTTAATTACAACCCATAAAATAAATAAACCAAAAACTACATAGGGCTTAAGGGCAAAATCGACCAATCCACATATTCACTCAAGAACATGCATAAATTCACATAAGGGCAAGAATGTAAATTTACCGGCTTCATTAATTTTAATTCGCAAAAATTCATCCAAGTTAATTAATTTTGAATTAACAATTAACCTCTAAGATTAATTAGCTCTTACTTGAGCTCTAAGTAATCTACAATTCTTATCTTGATTAAATTGGTTAATTAAGGTAATCTAAATCTCTAAGATTCTTACCTTATCCAAAACTCTAAGTTTCCCAAAATTCCCAAATCTCCAAGATTCTCAAGATAATCCTATTTTGACTAGATTAGTTAATTAAGGTAGTGTTTAAGTTTAACAAAGTAACTACCTTATCCAAAAACTCCAAGTTTCCTAATCTTCCAAAATTCTCCAAGATTTTCAGGACTTTCAAAATAGGCAGAATTAGAGTCCAACCAGAAATCAACCAGACGAGGCCAATCACGGACTGCCACGTAGGACAACCCACGCGCGACCACCAAGGCGGCGCGTGAGCTGCCTGCGGCAGCAGCCGCTGCACGCGGCTGCGTGCGGCAGCGAGCAGCCGCGCACAGCAGCGCGTAAACAGCAGCCCGAAGGCTGCTGCTGCGCGCAGCGTGTGCGGCTAGCGTGCTGCCAGCACGCTGCCGTTGGCAGCGGCTTGCGGTGGCCGCCCAGCCGCGGCGGCAGCGCACCGCCGCGTGCCACCGCGAGTCGGATCTAATAAAAAAAAATTTTTTTTTTTTTTGTTTCTTCGATTACCCACAGATTTAATTCAACAAACCCAGTCAATTAAATCCTAATTCAAAATAACATCAACATGATAAAATTTTCGAATCCTAAATTAAACATTAACTCCAAGTTAATTAAACATACGTCCTATAACATGCACAGTTAAAGAACCAGCCACATAAATCAAACATATGATTTAATAAACACAGAATTCGCAAATTCATATATATACAAAGCCTAGAGTTGGCTCTGATACCACTGTTGGGATTCGATAAGAAAAACAGCCCTAGGCACAGCGGAATATAAAATTTTTAGGGCCTCTTAAAGAATCTTGCCAGGATATTCTCTAGTTGTATATATATGAATATAAATAAATTGATAGTATAAGTTTTCTCGTTTATACCTATCTCCTTGCAAATCCTCGGCTAGCAAGACGAGCTCTGAATTCTGCCTCGGTAAGATCGACCCACACCTTTGAGTAGCGCCCCACGTGTTGCGCCTCTACGAGTTGATACACCACAATATCACGAAAATTAATATATCCTAATCAACTGGAACATAGGGTATATTAATATCTAGGTTTTAGAACAACTTTGGAACGAAGAATCGAAGACGAAAATTCTTCCTAAAGTGGAAGTGAGTTCGGCCGATCCAGGGAGGGAGAGGGAGAGAATTTTGCTCTTCTTGATTTTTCTTGTGGAGTTGTGTGTGAGATATGAGACCTAGTCTCTTATTTATAGATATCTCATAAAACATAATCCTCCTAGGATTAGGATACTAATTCTCCTACATGGGCCATGGCCCTCTTTAATTAGAAGACTAAGTCTTCTAATTAATTCATGGCCCATATTAATTAATCTTTCAGGGCTTTATTTAATCTCCCAATTAAATAGCCCAATTAATTAAATCATCTCCCAATTAATTAATTAAACTCCAAGTCTAATTAAATTAATTATTCCATTAATTAATTAAATCATAATTAATTAATTTACTCATAAATTAAATTCCAATTTAATTTATAATCTTGATCCGATTCCAATTGGATCCATCTTCGTTCCATATGGGTCGACCCAGTCGACCCACCCATTTAATCGACCCAGTCGATTTTGACCCAGTCGACCCAGTCAACTGGTTCGTTCCTACTTCCTCGCTTTCGCTTCATGTGTATTGTGTATGCCCCCGTAGGTTCACCACATAATTGGCCGCGGGTTGTAATTAAATATTATTTAATTACTCGAGCAATTAATACTCTAAATTAATCGAACACTCTGTCGATCAATCATTCCAAAATTAGCACCCCTGCTAATTTGGGAATTCTCCCACACTCCACGGTCGATGTCCAGTCACAAGCCCATGGAGCCCAATCACTGGTGAATTAATTCAGTGAACCTTTTTATCATTTACAATTTCCATATACGACACAATCTCTCCATTGATCAATCTCCCAGTCGAGACTTAAGGGTATGGTCTTTCATCGGATTCCCTTATCTTTTGTCTTGACCTTATGTTCTCTGATCTCGAAATAAATTCTCTTTGACTTGTTCTTTATGAGCTACTTACATAAAGTCGTCAGTTACCTTGGCCAAGGATTTCATCAGAATTAATTTCTCACAGAAATCCATAGGAGAATTTCTCGACCTATCAAGTCGAGTCAATGGATCCTTTGTTGATGATATGAATCTGCATACGAGTTCCTCTATACCCAACATGAGTCCACAGAGACTTTCTGGCGATCCCCAGTCAGTCGGAACTCACATCAAAGCATAGACGTTCTCGCACCAGATAAACCCTATCATCTCAAGTTGTTAGGGATCGTTCCTCGTATACTATTGTAAATTGAAATAACTTCAACCCCGATATGCGACTACCGCTTCCATGGTGAGTTATTTCCTAATTGGGGTATTCAGTGCGCTTGCCATCCCAGCAAGCCACCCACTTATGTGTATCGACTATCCCAGTCACGCTCGTGGACCCCAGCGTCCTCCAGTTCATCGGAGTATACACAATAGTGAGAGTCTAACCGAATCCAACGATGTCCTATCTCGATTGGATTCTACGACTCTTGAATATATTCTAGATCACGGCCTTGGAGATCAGTCCACGGGTTGTCCCATAGCAATGTGATCTAAGGACTTCTATCCTTATGCGTAGACAAATATTACATAAGATAAAGTTGACCATTTAATAAAAGTGCATTTATTAATCAAAATTGATTAGTTCCTCATTAATTACAATTAATGCTAACCATACAGCTGGCTTGCAGGACACTATTTCTATCATGAGCTGTTCTTGAGACTTAAAGAATTTTGCTTCGAAAATTTCTCAGAGATTGTGTTGCTTCCCTTTCTTCTTCGTCTCTTTCAGCTATTTATACTTGAGGATAGAAAAATGTCCGTTGAAGAGTGACAAGATTCAAATTCCTCGAGTACTGGTCCTTAAAATCCGCGAACGGCTCTTTTGCAGTCTGTCCGTACTGTAAACAGTACTATTCTGTAGGCAGCATTAAATGCACCCAGCTGATGCGAAGCAAATCTTCAATCATTTGTCTTTAATAACCTTGTACTTCAGCATTTATTACTCCAAGGGGCATTTATTACCGTTGGGAAGACTTTATGATCCTTTCCACTTGGCTGACGAAAGTGCAAGTCTGATGGCGAACTCGGCTGATCTCAAACTTGAACAAATCTGATTTGAGTTGGCTGATCTTCATCAGTCTGATAACTTTCCTTCAGCAGATCAGAAGTCTTGGACCTTGAAACTTTGACTCTTCTGATGTCTTCTTTACTTAGTCAAAATTCCTTCCAAAGGGATCATCAGCTAAGTTACTCCATACTTAGCCAATTTTGAAGTTTTGGAATGCATCAAAACCTCCCTTATCAATTTGTCTTCAGAGCCTTCATCTTCATCCTTATCCAACACGTCTTGTGGTTTGACAACCTTTGGAGATGAAAGTTATTGATTCTTGATTGCTATATTTAGTGATTTTGAGGATTTGATTATGAATTTGGATTGTGATTCGATTTTAGGATAGACATATACCTATGTCGTTTCATATTCGTTTAAGGTTTGAGTTTAAATGACATCGATTAGATTTTATTCCGTTTATACGTAAATTGGATTAGTTTAATTCGATAGGTTGGTATGCTATCGAAAGATACATACGAACATCAGTGAATCCTTGAATAGCAAGCACGAGCATAATATATTAATTGTCGAGTCATTGTTATCGTTTGATTAGTTATGTTTGATGTTAGGGTATGTTTGATTTGTTGGGTTTATTGTTTTATCGCACTTTTGGCCATCTACATTTAATGCAACCTAGACATAGGTTAGGCGAGTGACGATTTGTGGATTTCAACCTAGGATAGTCATATACGTAGTTTGGTCCGTGTTTGTATAATGGGTTCGTCCGTAAATGCATCAAATAACTTAGATTCTCTTTATTCGGGGATTCGGGTTAGTTTTAGGTCCCGGGTGACAACGGTACGCCTTAGAATCCTCTTTTGGGTTCGGACTTTCTTTTGAGCATCGGTTGACATCGATGTTCGTTATTGATCCGGAGATGGAGAGTTTGGGTAGATTGGTAGAGTTAAGTCAAACCGATAGGGAGATTAACTAATTTGAACTCACAAACAACACTAAATCTAGGATAGTTTGCATAGCTAACCTAACAACCGCATGATTTATCTGCTTTAACTAATAGCTTATGCATCCTCCTTACCGCGTAATTAACTCCCCATTTACTTGCTTTCGTAGTTAGACTTATTTTATCGCTTGTAGTTAAATAAAATCACCCTTATCAATATTTGGGTTCGATCCTTTTGTATCAAGCATTCCTAGATAGAATAAGTCTTCGATTGATTCGTTTATTCCCACCTTTTACTCATTCGTGGGGATTCGATACTCGGTATGTACTTATCATTTTATATTACTTGTAACGACTGTATACTTGCGTAGTTTGCGTATTAGTATTTGGCACGCAACAAGTTTTTGGCGCTGTTGCCGGGGAATGTGGTAACGTGCGGAGTAAATGATGATATTGATGGTTAGTTTTGTGTTTGATAGCTTGATACTTCGTGCTAATTTTGATCTTTTTGTTTCTTTGCGAGGTTCGATCGGCCTATTGCGAAGAGCTTAAGGATTTTGATGAGCCTATTTTGTGGAATCATGGACGATGGGAGTAGTTTTGGTGACAATTAATTCATCCCTCGTATCAAGTCAAGCTCGTGACTTAAAACAAGCATTATTTCCTTTTTTCATCATCTTGTCTTGTTTTGTTTTGTTTTGTTTTTGTTTGTGTTGTGTTGTAGGTGATGATTGTGCATGATAAAGAAGTAATGGCAAGCATGATTGAGGATCTGAGACGGAAGTTAACCACGGGATGCACGGACTCCATGATCGACAGAAGGGCGTAACCTTTACATTTTTGCATTTTTTGGTTTATTTTGCGCTTACAATGCTACATCTATATGTCCGTACTTGATTGGTTTTAATTATCCATGCTTGCTTGAATTGGATAGAGCCGTGCTCGATCATTTACCTTGTTGTTTCTTTGTTTTGTTTTTGTTTGTTTTTGTTTGTCTTTCCTCTGTGTGCTTGTGTGGTTGTCGTGTCGACCTCCCTCCATTTTTCTCAATTCACACAATGGGGACATTGTGCGTTTTAAGTTTGGGGGTGTAAGAGAGGTCGCAAGTACTTGCATACATGCTAGGTTGACCCGCCAAATTTTTTCAAATTCTTATTATTATTTGAGTATGCTTCTACAAAATTTGAGCACATTGGCTAAGGCTAGATTGTATTTGAGGTGGATAAAGAACTTTAGTGATAATAGGATCTAGGACTCCTCTTGCATAACTTAGTTTCTCTCAAAACTTTAGTTTGAAAACTAAGTGTGAAGAGAGCAAAATGACTTAAGTTTGGGGGAGTGAACCCTTTTCAAGAATGAAAAACCTTTGAACACCTAGCTCTTAAAAGAAACGAGTAGAGAAGTTGCTAAAATGTATGCACTTCTATGAGAGAAAAGAAAGGCTAAGCCTTCATTGATGAAATTCATGAATCATTTTTGTAATTACTCTATTTTCGTTGGAATGGTGCTAGTAGTCGAATTTTTAGAAGCACGAACAACAATCATCATTAGTGCGAGTTTTGTATTGTAATATCATTGTAAAGCACAAAGTGCTATGTTATTATTGTAAATCAAAAGAAAAGCAAATTATGGTGAGAAAAGAGCTAGGGACTAAAATTGCCAATTAGTTCAAGAATAGGGAAAACACTCTTAAATTACCTACAACTTAGTTTCACGATGTGATTGGAGCTTGAGGTTTGAAACCTAAGGTTAGGAGATAGTCTAAGTTAGTGTGAGGAGCCCATGCAAGTAGAACCGATGATTTTAATCTATTGGGGCGTATTCACCTAAAATAGAACCTAGCCGAAGTCATCACACACACACGTGGAGCTTGTTCAAAGAGTAATTTGAAAATGTTAAGCTTTGGCATTTTGATCTTAAGCATGCACGTTTAGTACTTGTTTTGTTTTCTTTGCTCGAGGACGAGCAAGTGTTTAAGTTTGGGGGTGTTGATAACGCCGTTAGAACGTCGTTATTGTCTATCTCTTTAAGCCCAAAATATCTTGCTTTGATTCGAGTTTTGTGTGCTTTTGCTTGTTTTCGCGTTCGTTTGCGTTTCTGGTCCCTTGTTGGGATGTTGTGTGTTTCTTTTGTTTTCTTCGTTTTTTGTCGTGTTTTTGTTCTGTTTGTAGGTTTGGGAATTTTGCAAGGCTAAAGAGAAGTCCGAGAGGTTATGATTCAATGCAATTCCATCAAATCAAGACTCGGTGCTCGTTGATGCAAGCCTTTAGGCAGAAAGAGCTTCAAAGAAAAGAGAACCCGAAGCAAATCGTAGAAGAATGTAGATAGCTGCTTACTAGAACATGCACAGATATTTCATGGATGATCAAAATGATCTGAAATTTGGATATGTCATAGATGAGTGAGTTAGCTACGCTACGCTACGGACTTGACGGATCCGCAATCGGAGTTCGGAATCAAAAGATATGTTGCTCGGAAGAAATTGCGGCAGAGCAGAAAATCTGCAGGAAACCTACGGGGCAAAGCTCGCCGCGGCGAGGTGGAAGCTCGCCGCGGCGAGGTCCCTGCTAACAGCAGTTTTCTACTGCGGGAAAAACAGGGGCCTTTTTGTATCTTCCCCCTTTTCCCCCACTTGCATTTGTAAACTATTTAGGGGATTTTTTGGTCTTGTTTCCCTAGGTTAAGAGGCTCAAGAGGTCACAATTTCCTTAGAACTTCTTCAATCTTTCCACTCTTGGCCTCCTTTTTCTTCTCAAGCCTCCCTCAACTCTCTCTTTACTTTTTCCTTTGTTTTTCTTGTATTTGAAGACTCCACCAAGGGGGTGAGTTAGTCACCACCCTTGGGGAGTGATTAGGTGGTGATTAAAGGGAGGAGAATCCTTGTCTCGATTCCATTTCGATTAGGTGATTTCTTTCCATTTCTTAGTTATTTATGATTAGGAGATGAATATTGTTATTTCCTTTTTGGATGAATGATTGTGGATTTGAATTCTCCGGATTTATATATATTTATGTTATTGTTTGATTAAATGATGTCTTGATGATTAGTATGGTGCTTATTTGTGTTCGTTAATCCGATTCCGTGTTTATTGTTCGTCTTGTGGTTTGACAACCTTTGGAGATGAAAGTTATTGATTCTTGATTGCTATATTTAGTGATTTTGAGGATTTGATTATGAATTTGGATTGTGATTCGATTTTAGGATAGACATATACCTATGTCGTTTCATATTCGTTTAAGGTTTGAGTTTAAATGACATCGATTAGATTATATTCCGTTTATACGTAAATTGGATTAGTTTAATTCGATAGGTTGGTATGCTATCGAAAGATACATTCGAACATCAGTGAATCCTTGAATAGCAAGCACGAGCATAATATATTAATTGTCGAGTCATTGTTATCGTTTGATTAGTTATGTTTGATGTTAGGGTATGTTTGATTTGTTGGGTTTATTGTTTTATCGCACTTTTGGCCATCTACATTTAATGCAACCTAGACATAGGTTAGGCGAGTGACGATTTGTGGATTTCAACCTAGGATAGTCATATACGTAGTTTGGTCCGTGTTTGTATAATGGGTTCGTCCGTAAATGCATCAAATAACTTAGATTCTCTTTATTCGGGGATTCGGGTTAGTTTTAGGTCCCGGGTGACAACGGTACGCCTTAGAATCCTCTTTTGGGTTCGGACTTTCTTTTGAGCATCGGTTGACATCGATGTTCGTTATTGATCCGGAGATGGAGAGTTTGGGTAGATTTGTAGAGTTAAGTCAAACCGATAGGGAGACTTAACTAATTTGAACTCACAAACAACACTAAATCTAGGATAGTTTGCATAGCTAACCTAACAAACGCATGATTTATCTGCTTTAACTAATAGCTTATGAATCCTCCTTACCGCGTAATTAACTCCCCATTTACTTGCTTTCGTAGTTAGACTTATTTTATCGCTCGTAGTTAAATAAAATCACCCTTATCAATATTTGGGTTCGATCCTTTTGTATCAAGCATTCCTAGATAGAATAAGCCTTCGATTGATTCGTTTATTCCCACCTTTTACTCATTCGTGGGGATTCGATACTCGGTATGTACTTATCGTTTTATATTACTTGTAACGACCGTATACTTGCGTAGTTTATTTGGCACGCAACACGGACCACCATCGACCCAAAGACGATGATCCTATTGGTCAATCAATTAGTTTTCAAAGAGACCTACTCTATTACACATTTTACCATGCATACATGGCCTTTAGTCTTCTTGGGCTCCCACCTTGCTTGTAACGGGCCTCCATTCTAAACTAATAAAACATTAAAGCCCTATCTATTACAATGGCTCAAAGTGGCCCAAAACTTAAGGCTCGCAGGCCCAATAAAACCAACAAGATTAAAATTAACCAATCACATCTAATCTAATGGTCAAGGCTCGGCACGATCGAAAACCACGTAAACAATTTCACGTAGAGCAAGAAACAAGCAAAACCCATTTTCTTATTTCTTTTCCTATTTTTAAACAGCCTTTTAAAATACTTAAGATTTTAGTTTTTAAACCCCTTTCTAAAACAATCTCTTAACATCATTTTAAACATCTTTAAAATGACTCTTTGATTCTCACTTTAAGTCCCTACTAATTGTGATAAAATTGACTTTCCGGATTTACTAAATCCTTTTAGTGCACAAAACAGTTTCTGTTTTTTCAAGTTTGAAAAATTGCAGTTCGGCCCCTGAATTTTCGAAAATTACACTTCAGCCCAAAAATTTCCAGAATATGCAAATTGGACCAGAAAGCAGAAAATTAACAAAATTTCCAGAAACTTTTGTTTATTGCAAAACAGACCCCAAATTTACGGAAATAGCAAAAACACCCCTAACCTTTCGTAAATTGCAAAATGGTCCAGATTTTGAAAAATTCCAGAATTTACAATTTGGTCCAGAATTGCAGAAAAAAAAAAAAATTTTTTCTGTCCAGATTTTTGAAAAATTGAAATTTGCAAATTAGCCCTCCATTTTTGGAAATTATATTTTAGGCCCAAAAGCCGAAAAGTGCATAAATCCGAACATTCAATTTATCATAACAAGTAAGAATCAAATATCAGAACACAACAATCACATATAATCACATAATTTGATGCGTTCAGGCCTTTTTAATACGTGCATAATAAGTTAGGCTCTGATACCACTGTTGGGATTTTGTGGGTATAATTGTCAACTACAACGGTGCGGAATTTAAAATTTTTATACTCCACATCCCAGGGATCTTATTTGCACATATGAATAAGGTTGAATTTATTTCAGCACACAAATACTAAAATAAATACAGTGGTAAAATTGCAATTTTACCTCACCACAGGCAAGGTGGTGGTTTCTCCGGTCTTCTTTTCGGATCACTAGAGCACCCCAAGTGCTGTGCCTCTAGAGAATAGTCCACACCAGCTGGATCTGCAATCACTTTAATCCTCAGGCTAAGAACTAGGAGAAAAGCAGTTCAGATTCCAGAGTTGGATTTAGATCCAACTCTAGATGTAGATCGGAAGAAGGAGAGAGGCGGTGCACGGCCGATCTACAACCACGGCGGCAGCGGCTAGGGCTAAAAGGGAGAGGGGGCGGCGGCCAAGAGAGGAGAGAGGTTAGGGTTTTTAGTGTTTAGCTTACTTAGGGTTTTGAGTCTCCAAGTCTCCTTTTTATAGAAGAGTTCAAACCCTATCCCTAACCCTATCTTCTCTTAGCTAATGGGCCATCAAATAAGTTGGTCCATCCCTCTATTTAATTAGTTCCTTTAATTAAATAGCCCAAGTCATTTAATTAACCACTTTAATTAAATGGCCCATTTATTTAATTAATACTTTAATTAAATAAACCAATAAATCTAATTAAAGATTTAATTTAATTTAATTAATTAGATAAATCTAATTAATTTTCTCTCTCCAAGAATTAACCCTTTAATTCTTTACTTTGATTTAACTCCTTTAAATCAATTCGTTCTACAACGGACTATCACAGTTGCAGCTTTTGTGTGTGACCCTCTAGGTTCACCATCAATTGGCCGCAAGCTCACATTTCTGTGATTTAATTAATGAGCAATTAATTATTTAATTAATTGCTCCGATCAATTAAACTACTTTTAATTGACCACTCCAGAATTAATCTTACATCAATTCAGGAGTACCCACACCTCATGGTCGATGTCTAGCCACAAGCCCATGAGGCCCAACTTCAGGTGAATTGACTTTAGTGAACCTTAAACCTCTTATAAGTACCATGTACATACGGTCCCTCTAACGACTAATTTCCCGATCGAGACCTAGGGTGTGTGAATTGGTCGGCACCTCTAATCATCTCGATTCTGTACTTTCTAATTCAGGATAATACTTCCAGTGTGACTGCTAAATCTGGAAACCCTTCTCCAAATCCGTCACTGACCATGGCCATGGATTTCTCGGAATGTATAATCTAAGAATGTACAGGAAATTCCCTCATCCATTACAATGAGTCGGGAGATCCTATATTGATGCTAACCATCCGCGCATACGACTATACGTACCCAACGTAGGCGCACAATGGACAAGCTATGTGACCGGCTCCTAAATCAAAGTACGCACACCCGTATACCGAATTTGCCCTAGCACCTCAAGTCTAAGGACTAAATCGTACACTGTTATAAGTCTTGAGAGACATCCCACCATCGATATGCTTTTTACGCACTAATGGGTCTCTCTGTTCGGGTCGTTCAATGCGTCCGATCCCCTATCGAACCACCTAGTCATATGCACTGACATTAACAATTTCTTGTTCATGAAACAACAACAAATTCACTTCAAGTGAATCATGCATAATCGTACAAGTCTTGACGATTCATTCGATACCCCGTCTCGACATGAATCTATGACTTGGAACATTTTCGAGATCACGACCTTTGAGACTGTTTCATGATAGATCGCACCCAGTCCTGATGTGATAGTCCCGTAGTCATGTGTGATCTCAGGGATTCAACAAATCGCTTAAATGTGATCGCGAAAGATGAAGTTGGCCATTTGTTTATATTATAAATTCTCAATAAAATAAACAATTCGTATTAATTGATAAATCAAAGATTCTTTCAAGATAAAATAATGTTCCTATTACAAGCTATTTTGTTGGCTTGCAGGGCACTATCCTATCAGTAAGTTGTGTGTGTGTTATGACATCTAGCTTCTTATTTATAGATGTCTAATTAACCTAATCCTCCTAGGATTAGGAGTCCAAGCCTCATACATGGGTCATGGCCCTTTTAATTAGAAGAATAAGTCTTCCAATTAATTCATGGCACACTTAATTAATTTAATTAGGCTTTATTTAATTTTCCATTTAAATGACCCAATTAATTAATCACTCTCCCAATTAATTTAATTAGACTCCAAGTCTATTTAATTAAATCTCCCTATAATTAATTAAATCCAACTTAATTAATTAACTCACAAATTAAATTTCAATTTAATTTATAATCTTGATTCAATTCCAATCGGATCATATTCGCTCCAATTGGGTCGACCCAGTCGATTTACTTGACCCAGTCGACCCAATCGACCCAGTCGATTTGGGCGACCCAATTGTTCCCTTTTCTTCGCTTTCGCTTCATGTGTATTGTGTATGCCCCCATAGGTTCACCACATAATTGGCCGTGGGTTATAATTAAATATTCATTTAATTATTCGAACATTAAATACTCTAAATCATTCGAACACTCAGTCGACTGATCATTCCAAAATTAGCACCCCTGCCAATTTTGGAATTCTCCCACACTCCACGGTCGATGTCTGGCCAGAAGCCCATTAATTCTGTGAACCTTTTTAATCATTTACAATTTCCATATACAACATAATCTCTCCATCGATCAATCTCCCAGTCGAGACTTAAGGGTATGGACTTTTCATCGGTTCCCTTTTCTTTTGTCTTGACCTTACGCATTCTGGTCTCGAAATAATTCTCTTTGACTTAATCTTTATGAGCTACTTTCATAAAGTCGTCAGATACCTTGGCCAAAGATTTTTACCATAATTAATTTCTTACTGAAATCCATAGGAGAAATTTCCAACCTATCAAGTCGGGTCAATGGATCATTTGTTGATGATATGAACCTGCATACGAGTCCCTCTATACCCAACATGAGTCCACAGAGACTTTCTGGTAATCTCCAGTCGGTCGGGACTCACATCTAAATATATACATTCTCGTACCAGATAAATCCTACCACCTCAAGTATTTAGGATTTGTTCGTCGTATACTATCGTAAATTGGAATAACTTCAACCCCGATATGCGACTACCGCTTCCATGGTGAGTTATTTCCTAATTGGGGTATTCAGTGCACTTGCCATCCTCGCAAGTCACCCACTTATGTGTATCGACTATCCCAATCACGTTCGTGGACCCCAGCGTTCTCCAGTTCATCGGAGTATACATAATAGCGAGAGTCTGATCGAATCCAACGATGTCCTGTCTCAATTGAATTTTACGACTCTTGAATATGTTCTAGATCACGTCCTTGGAGATCAGTCAACGGGTTGTCCGATAGCCCTGTGATCTAAGGACTTCTATCCTTATGCGTAGATAATTATTACATAAGATAAAGTTGACCATATAATAAAGTGCATTTATTAATCGAAATTGAATAGTTCCTTCATTTATTACATTAAATGCCAGCCATACAGTTGGCTTGCCGGACACTATTTCTATCAAGCGGGTCGTCACATGTCTAGTCAAAATAAAGAATTGATAAATATCGTGATGAAGGTAGCTTGGTTTTAGGGGTTGCAGTAGTTTTTAACCAACGATTTCAGATACAAATCGTTGAATATTAACGGTTTGAATGTTCTTCCACACATTCAATGAGTTCATGATTTTTAAATTATTTGTTCTTGTCATATGGAGATAGTATTGACTCTTCATCGAATGAAGTTGGCATGTTAAGTAATTCTATTGTTGAAAAGCGGACTAACTTAAGTGCGTTTGAAAGATTGTGTGATTGATCACGTATTTCTTCAGCCATAGGAAGTCAGAGTTGGATACTTATTTAGATAAAGAAAGATACCCTAGAGTAGGTAAATTACATATCCTGGATTGGTGAAAACATATAGTCCGAGACTACTCATTTTGGAAAAGATAGCCCATGATATTTTGGGTCTGCCAGCTGCTACAATTGCATATGCAGCAAAATTCAGTGTTGAAGGCAGGGCACTAGTTAAGTCATGTGCTTGTTTGCTTTCGGACAGAGTAGAGACATTGATAATAGCAACTAATATGATTTACTGAACTAATAGGTTTATTTGTTCTTAATTTTTGTTGTTTTGTAACATTTTTAATTTTCATTTTCTTTAAATTTATTTTATATTTCTTTTATATAGGTGCATATTTTCTCCTTAAAGTATGGGGGTGGCATCAGTTAACCCCCTAATGTATCAATTGTAATAGTTACCCTCTTATGTTATAGTTTTTATTTCACCCTTTTGTTTGTAACTCAGGTGGAGTGCTTCTATAAGATTATTAAATAAATTTCATAATTTTTTTCCACCCTATTGTTATTAACCAATTGTAAATGTCCATCATTGATAGGGTCAAATCGGGTTTCTTACCTGCTTAATTTTAGGGGGTCTGGTGAAAAGCCCACAATTGACAGGCCCACAATCAGGTCTCACTGAATAAGTAACACTAAATGCTAACTTTTTATTTTTGTTTTTTATTTTTAAAAAATCGATAGGGAAAAATTCCATTAATGAATAATATAAAGACTTTAGAAGAATTTTAACACTAAATGCTACCTTATTGCACTAGCAAATAAAATTTTAAGTTCATTTACAAGAATTTTTTGTTACACTCAATCGATTTAGAAGGTGAAAAGATATGTGAACTAGTAGGGAGAAAGTTAATTTTTTTTGTGAGGACAATCTGGTCCAAAAAATTCAATAGTAATTTCATAATATTCATAGTTGAAAAAATGTTGGGTAACATGTTATAATTAATATTATGAGGGATAATTAAATGGGGTGAATGCCATATATTATTTTAAATATGAAGGATAATTAAATCTTTGAATATGATTAGGGAAATAATTTATCAAGTTGGCATCCTAAATGAAACAACTCTACACACATTTCTACCTTAAAAAGTTGTTTTAGCGGTGTAGGCATGGATCAAAGTTTTGTTTTTTACGTATGTTTCGGTCAGCTAAAAATAAGAAACTTTTCGGAAGTTTCACAAATAATAGGAAAATGTATGAATAAAAGTTATTAAATTAAGACATAATGAAAATTTGAAGACAAATATAGTGTTTTAGAAATACGCCTTATTTTCGTTTCGATTATATTGAAAACTGAAACTTTTCGATATTTTTGACCAAAAATATAAAAAATTTCACCTAGGGGGTGTGGTCCCTTCTCAATTACATGGGTAGAAAACCTACCATAATACTAAAAGTACATGATAGGAATTAAAACAAAATAAAAATTGTTATATCACTTTAAAGAATAAAAAAATTTACTTTCTGACTTGAAATAAAGAAAAAATGTTCTTGTATGAAAAAATATAATCATTCAAAATTTAAAATATGGATAATGCAATCATTACATAATACATTTTGGGTAATTTCAATTTAGTAAAAATTCAAAGAAAGAAAAAAATATTAAAACGTGCATTATAATGACAATTTATTTTAGATTCAATTTTATCCACCGGTAAAGCAATGATGCAAAAGATAGTGTTTTAGAAATACGCCTTATTTTCGTTTCAATTATATTGAAAAATGAAACTTTTCGATATTTTCGACCAAAAATATAAAAAATTTCACCTAGGGGGTGTGGTCCCTTCTCAATTACATGGGTAGAAAACCTACCATAATACTAAAAGTACATGATAGGAATTAAAACAAAATGAAAATTGTTATATCACTTTTAATAATAAAAAATTGACTTTCTGACATAAAATAAAGAAAAAATATTCTTGTATGAAAAAATATAATCATTCAAAATTTAAAACATGGATGAAGCAATCATTACATAATACATTTTGGGTAATTTCAATTTAGTAAAAATTCAAAGAAAGAAAAAAATATTAAAACGTGCATTATAATGACAATTTATTTTAGATTCAATTTTATCCACAGGTAAAGCAATGACGCAAAAGATTTTTAGAAACTAAAATGATGACCATTCATATTTAAATTCTCATTTGACATCTATATAAACCCCTACACATAGTAGTATTTATACATATACAATTGACCTAAAATCCTAAAATGGAAAAAGAAAATGCAACTTTTGCGTACATTACTGATGAATCGCAAAGGAAAGCTGCATTCAACGAACGGAAGGAGGACTTGATTAAGGAAGTGAGCGAGCTTAGCTCGCTTTGCGGCGTGGAGGCATATGCTATCATCCACTATGCTAATGAACCTGAGCCGGAGGTGTGGCCGTCCCATGTGACGGCACATACCATATTGGAGCGCTCAAAGAAGGTGGTCGACGAAGAGTTAATAGCAAAGGAGAACAAAAAGAAGGAATTGAAAGAATTTATGTTTAAATGCATGTATGGAATGGCTAGCTTGTCCGATTTTGATATGCACGACAAGGAAGATATGAAGTTGGTCATGAAAGAAGTTGAGCAAGAGCTAAACTCTCGAATGAAAGGGTCCAATGGAAATTAGGTTCATAAATAGGCTCAACCCAAACTATGGACTTATTTATATTGATTTTTATGTTATGTTTTATTTGCTTAAGGTTGTACTTGTAGAGGTAAGGTATTACACCTCCTCGAATTTATATATTTCATTAAAATAAATAACTTTAAAAGGGGTTATATGTGAAACCCTCCATTTATATAGTTAGTGAGATTATTATAACTTAATGTTTCAAGGGTCTTTCTAAAATAAGATTTCGCGGGACTAGATTCTATATAAGATATCTCATTTCATCCATTAAAAAAAGTCAAAAATACAATCTGAATCGCAATTTTCTTTCAAATTGAAATTACAAATTTTAATTTTATCCACCACCTTTTTCCCCCAACCCAAACGACAATCCAGCCAGTGGTCGAGCAAGGAACAATTCTTTCAGGAGGGTGGGGGCTAATTTTTTTGTCAAATACTTTCTCAATATTTTGTATTTCCTCAATATTTTGATACAATGACAAAAAATAAGATAAAGCTATACACAAAAAAAAATGTTGGTCCCAAGTGGTCAGATGAGGTCTAGCGGGGGGGGGGGGGGGGGGAGGGAGGGTGGATAGACCTCTAAACTTTTTGACAATTTTTAACTTGACTAAGCTGTTATCGAACAGTAATTTCTCAAGGCTGATCGCGAACAAATCTTTGAACAGCTTTGTTGACCACTAATCTGATAATCACTTAGCTGATTTTTGCTAAAATCAGTTTTAATACTTAGAGTACTTGCAGCGGATTTGTAAAGTGTTTTTCAAAAGTAAACTTAGCAGTTTGAAAGTTTGATCCCCAGTTTTATAAAACTTCTTTCCTTTTAAAAATTTTCAAAAAGTTAAACCAAAGTGTTTTTATGCAACTGAAAATATGCAAGTAAAGACTGCAAGTAAAAACACACAGATTTTTATAGTGGTTATATGGATGTAAATATCCTTTAATCCACTCTTCCAAGTCACACAGATCTTGGGTTATACTAAGAACACAAAGTAATTAGTACACTCTGCTTGTGCTTTACAACAAATGATAAGCCACAAGTTCGCAGCAGGAAATCACAAAGAAATTCCTACTCTCCGAAGTAATATCACTCACAAAGACGAATATTTACTCCTCACAACACTCTAACAAATTTCACTCAGAAAAATGTGTTTTTCTTCGATCTTCAACTTCGGCTTCAGTTAACAAATGACAGAGCTGATGAGTGAGCTGTTCTTGAGACTTAAGAGATATTGCTTCGAAATTCTTCTGAGAGATTGTGTTGTTTATCTTCTCTTCGTCTCTACAACTATTTATACTCGTAGGTTTGAAAAATGTCCGTTGAAGTGAGACAGATTTCAAAATCCTCGGGTACTGGTCCTTAATTTCCGAGAACGACTCTCTGCAGTCTGTCCGTACTGTCAACAGTACTTTTCTGCAGGCAGCATTAAATGCACCAAGCTGATGCGAAGCATTTCTTCAATCATTTGTCTTTAATAATCTTGTACTTCAGCATTTATTACTTCCAGGGGCATTTATTACCGTTGGGATGGCTTCTTGATCTTTTCCACTTGGCTGACGAAGTACAAGTCTGATGGCGAACTAAGCTGATCTCAAACTTGAACAAATCTGTTTTGAGTCGGCTGATCTTCACCAGTCTGATTTATTTCCTTCAGCAGATCAGTAGCCTTAGACCTTGAATTTTGACTCTTCTGATATCTTCTTTACTTAGTCAAAAATTCTTCAAAGGGATATCAGCTAAGTTAATTTATACTTAGCATATTTGAAGTTTTGGAATTCATCAAAACCTCCCTTTACTTATTGTCTTCAGTGCTCTTCATCTTCATTCTTATCCAACAATTTTCCACTTTTTGATGATGACAAAACTTCAGCTAAGTACCTGTTTTACCTATGCTAAAGTTTGTGACCTTCGAAATTTTCTGAGATAGAAAATATATGTTGGAAACAGAAACTTGAACTTTTATTGGTATTCTGATAATTGAGTACAAGTTACAGTTTCTGATCAGACGAGATGTCTGAAAGATAGATAAAGTAAACTAATTACAGATGGTTTTATATATGCTAACTATCAGCTTCTTCATCAGTTCCTTCCAGCACTTCCTCATATTCATAAGATGATTCTTCATCATCTTCTTCTTCCTCTTCATCTTCATCCAAAAGAAGATTTGACCTGGCAGCTTCCATCTTCTCTTTGATTTGCTGCTCCTTCAGCTTTTCCATTGCTTTCCTAGCTGATTCAGTATTTTTGTACTTGGTAAATGGCTCTGTTTGATCTTCAGCAGATTCCTTGGTTACAGCCATTTCCTCATCAGATTTGGCTTTTTCCTTGGTCTCTTCTTCAGACTTTTCTTTACCTTCTACCTTTCCAATTTCTTCAGCAGCTTTAGTCTCTTTAGCAGCTTTTTCAATCTTTTCAGGTTGAGTGGCAGCAGATTCCTCCACTTTTTCTTGCTTCTTCTCTTCCCCCTTTTTGTCATCATCAGAAATGATGACACTGGCAGGTCTGATAGGAGGATTGAGTGCAGCAGATTGAATCTTCATAGCAGCGCACAAAGCCTTCAAATTTTTATTTACTACATCATGACTTGCAGTAAGATGAGTGAGAGTGGTGCTGATGTTGTCAGTTTGATCATTAAAACAATCAACATTCAGTTGCATGGTTGTCAGCTCTTCAAGTTTAACAGTTCCAGCTTGGTGAACTTCCTGCAACAATCCAAGGTTGACCATTTTTTCTTCTTCACTGACTCTGATGAAGTTAGCAGTGAGATCAGTTATGTTGTGTTCAGCTCTCTTTAAAGCAGCATGAAGATGGTTGACATCAGCCTTCACATCTTCAACATTTCTGTTCATTTCAACAAAGCTTTGCATCATCTGCTTGGAATGATCTTCAGGCATGGGAAAACTATCAATGGCATTCCTGATAGTTCTTACAGTAAGGAGTTGCATGCTTTCAAGCTGTAATCTGTTGGACTCTGCCAACTCTTGTTGCAACTTCTTTAGCTGCGTGCTGTTCTTCTCTTCCAATTCTTTCATTTGATTCTCCATCAGCATCTGGAAGGCTTCCATCAGTGATGAGTGCAGATCACTTGATGAAGCAGAATCAGCAGCTTCCCTTCTGTCTCCTGATCAGCTCTGGTCTCCCTAGCATTCCACTCAAGTGCTAAGGGTTCTTCAGCAGCTTTGTGCTGATCAGTTACATCGTCATAGATTAAACTAACGATTTTGCCATCATCATTAAAGGATGTTGTTTGACGGATTTGTAGCACAAGAATCCATGGATTTTGAAATGCAGGCTTTGACTTAGGCACTTCATAGTAATCCTTGACTTTCTTGCCAAATGTAATCTGTTGAATGCTTGGCAGCTGAGGTAATTCACTTGAAGATCCTTGCTGATATCTTGACCTTTTCTGCCCATCTCTTCAAGGCGGTCATAACAGCTATGTTGATTGCTCTCTCAACAGCATCATCAGATTTTCTTCCCTTTGCAGGCAAAGTGTTTTGAATGATCTTGGCTTCCTCCATGGCATAATCCTTAGCATATTGATGCATAGAATCCCTTACAAAGTGAGGATCCAAGGCTTTTTGAAATAGTCAGTCCTTAGCCAATTTAAAACCCATTTTTCTTGATCAGCTAACTCCTTCCAACTCTGAAGCTCTGCAACAGATTTGTTCAGCCTGTAATCCCTCCATTTGATGTATCTAGGCTTCTCGAGGGTGAACAGAGTCTTCCGCATCAGCTTCTGGTCATAATAAGCCAAAGTCTTTTCAAACCTTCTTAAGAGAGCTTGATCAGCATGGATGATGTCAAAATCTCTTCTTACTTCATACTTATCCTTTGGCTTGACCTCTCCAGCAGGCATCTTAGGCATCTTTGGTTTGTCTTCATCTTCTTCATCAATTTTGATGCCTCCAGCATGAACTGGTCCATGAGCATCAGTTTTACTTATCTCAATGACCATAGCAACCTCAGCGTCTTCAGCTGCCTTTCTTTCAGCTTCAGAAATTTTTCTTCTTTCAGCATCCTTAGCTTCCTGAATCTTGCTTAGTTCTAATGCCTTCTGTTCTTCCAACTCATCTCTTTTTCTCTGCTCAGCTTCCTCCCTTTTCTTCTTATCAGCTGCAGAGATCTTTTTCCTCTTGATCAGGATCTTTTTCTTTCCCTTGTCAGCTGGGGCAGGTTGAGGAGCAGCAGATGCAAGATGTGCAGCTGCAATGGGATGGATGATCATCACATCAGGATCATCCTGAGGTTTAGCAACCTCAACTGTTGGCTTTGCTTGAGTAATCTGTTGCACATCAGTCTGTTTAGCAACAGAAGCTTCTTCAACTCCAACAAGCCTCTCTGCTGTTTGAGGACTTTCTCTTACTAAGTCCACCAGCTTAGTGGACTCTTCCACAAAAGTCATTTGTTTTCTTGTTGTCTTCTTTGTTCTTCCTTGAGCAGGTCTGGAAGCAGCAGTATTCCTTACTTGACTTCTGGTCCTATGAGAGACATTCTCATCAGGCACTTCAGCAGATGGAGTTCTAGAAGATGATGCAGGAGAAATGTTCCTGACATCAGCGGTGGTTAGGTCAATGATCTTATTAACTTCAACATCATCCATCTTCTTCAGCTTCTTTGGAGTTTTCTCCTTAGGCTCGTCAGCAGCCTTTTTCTTTTGAGTCTCAACAGCTAGCTGAGCTGTTTTAACTAATCTTCTTTGCCTTTTGGCAGGAACCTCCTTTGGTTCCTCTGCTTCCTCTTCCACATCAGCTTCGTCATCCTTTCTTTTGAAAACAGGAAGGTATTTGGACATTGCCTTTGCAGAATGAATTTCCTTACCATTTGAGACCTCACATCCCATTTTGAATAGCAAGTAACTCAGTGTGATTCTGTGATTGGTCTGGGGACCCTTGCCCTTCTTTTTCTCGTGGAAGTTAGCCAAAATGTACCAAATTACTACAGACCAGTTGACTTCCAATCCATAGTAGATAGCAGCCATGATGTTGAACCTTTTCATAGTAACAGCATCCAGAGAAAACGTACAATTTTCAATCAGCTTTGAGACCATATCAGCCATCCGCTGATACTCGTCCTTCAACTGTCTCTTCTTGATGTTGCCAGACAACATCTCTCCTTCCTTCGCACAGATTGCCCAGAATTGTTGGTGCTTCTCCTCCGTCAGAACAGTGACATCATGTCGTCCTTTGTTCGGAAGCCCAAAAGTCTCTTGAAGAAGGGTGGGGGTAATAACAATGGATTTACCTCCGACAGTAGCCTTGATTTCCTGAGTGCTGAAATCAACAGTAGCATTTCAGTAGTATTCCAATACTTGGTCAGTCCAGATCAACCCTCGTGATACTCCATAAAATTTACCAGTGAAGCTGATTTGAACTTCTCCAGCAACTCCTTCATCAAATCGGTACCAGATTGGTAGTCTGAATCATAGGCCAAGTACATACCTTCAGCAGCCATCTTGAATCTGTTGGAAATTAGAGAAACAAGAAGAATTTTGTAGAAAATTGCTAGTAATTTCTCACAAGTGCTCTTTGAGTGTTTTGGTGCGTAAAGAGCTACTAAGCTGATCAGATCTGGATTTATAGAGTTAGGGTATTTCGGATTCTGTGATACCAACGAACTGTTAGATCCGTTTCTTGTCAGTTCTGATCGTGCGGCGTCAGTTACGACCTTTCAAATTCAAATCGCATTAAATGAGGAGCGGGAAAATGTACCGCTCTTTTATCACTTGTAAAAGCTTGTTTTAAAATAAAACGTTTTAGTCAGTAAGCTTTTACACAGGTGATCAGACGAGTAAAATAAATACTTATATGATGGACTATTGTCCTGATGACAAAGCAGTTATCAGTGAAAGCCAATAGCTGATAACCTTCCTCGGTTGTTTGTCAATCCAAGCTAGATAATAAATCTTCAATCTTCAAGACTTTAATATTCTGTTGAAAACATAACTTCAACTAACTGTCATCAACAAATTTCATCTTTTAATCAGAAGTACCGCTAGTCTTACACGTTCCCCCTGACTTTAAGAATTCATAAGTTAACTAGTCTGTTGAGAGTTAATCCTTGAAGATAATATGATGAGTAAGCTGTTGAACTTCAGTCTTCTGATGAGTTCCCCCTCAGCTTATGCATCCAATTTCAATAAACCCAGTTCAGCTCTTTAAGTTGAAAACCTTGTCTCACTTAGAGGTTTTGTGAAAATGTCAGCAATCTGATTTTCAGTAAACATATATTCTATCATGACATTTCCTTTCTCCACATGATCTCTAATAAAATGATGTTTGATCTCAATATGCTTAGTCCTTGAATGACTTGTAGTATTCTGAGTAAGGCTGATTGCACTTGAATTGTCACAGTAGATAGGGATTCCACTGATTTTATGTTGTAATCTTCAAGTTGATGCTTCAACCATAATATTTGTGCATAGCAAGCTCCAGCAGCTATGTATACAGCTTCAGCAGTTGATATGGATACTGAAGTTTGTTTCTTACTCATCCATGAGATCAGACAACTACCTAAGAACTGACAGGCACCTGTTGTGCTCTTTATGTCAATCTTGCAGCCAGCAAGGTCAGAATCTGAATATCCAATAAGTTCAAATCCAGATTCCTTAGGATACCAAAATCCCAAATCTTCAGTACCTTTAAGATACTTGAGTATCCTTTTGGCAGCTAAGAGGTGAGATTCCTTAGGATTTGTTGATACCTCGCACAAACCCCAACAGAGTACATAATATCAGGTCTGTTAGCTGTTAAGTATAACAGAGACCCAATAATTCCTCTGTACTTGGTTATGTCCACTGATTTGCCATCTTCATCTTTATCCAAACGAAGACTAGTAGACATTGGAATATTAGCAGTAAAGCTAGTTTCCATACCAAAATTCTTGAACAGATCCTTTGTGTATTTTGTTTGGCTGATGAAAATTCCATCAGGCAACTGTCTTACTTGCAAACCAAGAAAATAGTTAAGTTCTCCCATCATGCTCATTTCAAACTTGTTCTGCATCAGCTTTGAGAACTTATCACACATCTCTTGATTAGTTGAGCCAAAAATAATATCGTCCACATAAATTGCACAAGCAAAATATGTTCTTCCCATTCAATAGTGAACAAGGTCTTGTCTACCTTACCTTTATGAAATCCTTTAATTAAAAGGAAATCAGATAGGGTATCATACTCTTGGAGCCTGTTTCAGTCCATAGAGGGCTTTCTTCAGACGATACACCTTGTCTTCTTCTAGATAGGCTTCAAATCCAGGTGGTTGTTCAACATAAACTTCTTCTTGCAATTCTCCATTGAGAAAGGCTGATTTCACATCCATCTGATAGACTGTGAAATTCTTGTGAGCAGCATAAGCAAGAAAGAGTCTGATAGCCTCTAATCTTGCTACTGGTGCAAAAGTTTCATCAAAGTCAATGCCTTCTTCTTGGCAATAACCCTTGGCCACTAATCTAGCTTTGTTTCTGGTGACAACACCATCTTCATTCATTTTGTTCCTGAATACCCATTTAGTGCCAATGACTCTTTGATGACTTGGTCTAGGAACTAAGTACCAGACTTCATTCCTTTCAAATTGATTTAGCTTTTCTTGCATAGCTTCAATCCAGTTTGAATCACTAAGAGCTTCTTCAATCTGTTTGGGCTCAATTTGAGATAGGAAGCTGACAAACATTACTTCACTTGCAGCAGCTCTCCTTGTCTTCACTCTATCCAAAGGATCACTAATCACCAACTCTGGTGGGTGATTCTTGAGCCATCTAAGATCAGGTTGCAAATCATAATGTTGTCCTTTGTTTTGATCTTGCAATACTACTGTTGGAGTTCCAGTAGTAGTCTGTTGAACATTTGTTGTCTGTTGAACAGTCTCTGGTCTGTCAGCTGTTTGCAACTCGTCTGTTAGACAACCAGCATTGTGATTTTGAACAGCACTTGAGTTATCAGCTGGGTTGAGATCAGGTAGTATGATGGGAACATATTCTTCATTATTTCCAACATTCAATTCTGTAAATCAGTAGACAGATCTTGATTAATACTTTGATTCTTTTCAGAAGATTGATTTGGTTCATCAAATACTACATGAATCGATTCCTCTATAAGTAAAGTTCTTTTGTTAAAGACTCTATAAGCTTTACTAACAGTGGAGTATCCTACAAAAATAGCTTCATCAGCCTTTTCTGCAAATGCAGTAAGGTGATTTTTCCTATTATTTAAAACAAAGCATTTACAACCAAATATCTTAAAGTAATGAATGTTTGGCTTCCTGTTGTTCCAAACTTCATATGGAGTCTTTTTTTGGTGCTTGTTGATCATGCATCTGTTTTGGGTAAAGCATGCTGTATTTGTTGCTTCTGCCCAAAATCTTTGAGGCAGCTTAGCTTCAGCTATCATTGTCCTTGTAGCTTCCTTAAGAGTTCTGTTTCTCCTTTCAGCAACTCCGTTCTGTTGAGGGGTTCTGATAGCAGAGTACTCATGACTGATTCCTCTGGCATTAGAATACTCTTCAACAGTAGAGTTTGTAAATTTTGTCCCTCTATCTGATTTGATCTTCAGTATTTTCATACTATTCTCATTCTGAATCTTTTCCATCAGATTTGTAAGATGCTCCTTGATTTCACTTTTCTTCTTCATGAAAATCACCCAAGTGTATCTTGAATAATCATCCACAACAGCTAGGCAGTATTTCTTTCCACCATTGCTGACAGGATCAATGGGTCCAAATAAGTCCATATGTAGCAGCTCCAATATTCTTCCAGAAGATTGATGCTTCTTGCTTTTGAATGATGACTTGATTTGTTTACCCTTCTGACAAGCGTCACAGAGCTTATCTTTGCTCATGACTGTTTTTGGAATTCCTTCTATCAGATTGTTCTTGATAAGTCTGTTGATGGTCTTGAAATTCACATGGTTCATTCTCTTGTGCCACAGCCAACTGACTTCACTTGGTGTTGATGCCACCAAACAAATACTTGAATTCTTATCAGCAGAATTCCAGTCCACTTTGTAGATATTTCTTTGTCGTCTTCCAGATAAAATAATCTTCTTTGTACCAATCTGTTCAACGTATCACTCATCTGTTGAGAAAATGACTGAATATCCTTTGTCACAAAATTGACTTATGCTCAGCAAATTGTATTTGAGGTCTTTAACATAAGAGAAGTCAGATATCTCAATGTTGTCTTTGATCAGCTTTCCACTTGCTACAATTTTGCCTTCCTTGCTGTCCCCAAAAGTAACTTTAGGACCATCCACAGCAACAGCATCAGTCAGCTCATATATGTTTCCACACATGTGTCTTGAACATCCACTGTCCAAGTACCAGATTTTCTCTACTTTACTCCTACTCCTAATCCTAACCTACAAAACAAAATAAAATTGTTTTAGGTACCCTTATTGAGAGGGTACTGAAGGATTAGTTCCACCTTTGACAACCCAAGATGATGAAGTCTTAGGCTTCTTAGGTTTCTGTTGTTTGGCAGGAGCATGAACAGTTTCATCTTCATCATGTTTATCAGATTTCCTATGTTGATGATAATCAGCATGATAAGGATAATGCTCATAAGTAGAATAAGATGCATGATAAGGAGGGTATGCATGCATTGGATGAGCAGGATATGGTGCATAGTACGTTGGAAATTGAAGTGCATGATACATAGGAGGATATGCAGCAGGTTGCACATAATATGACTCATTTCCATACCAAGCATTTTGATTTTTCTTGTTTTTATGCTTCTTTGGCTTACTAGATGCTTGCTCATTAACAGACGACTTAGTTTTATCACTAGTCTGATTGGTTTTGACCTTATCAGAAGACTTCCTAGGACTCTTCTATTTGTACTTACCAGTCTGTTTTCCTACACTAGGCTCTTTGCTCTTTTTAGCCTTAGGAGTTTTCGTCTCCTTTAACACTTTCTCAGGTGAAGCAGGTTTAGTAGTCTGAACATACAAAATGACCTTACTATTGTCAGCTGATATAAATTTTTCAGTATGGTTCAGTTCTAACTTATCCTGATCTAAAGGTGTCTTCTGTTTACTAGACATGTGAGTGGATGCAACAGATGACTTATCATGAGACTCAATGACTTTCTCAGGCTCAATGATTTTACCCTTATAAACTTCACATTCAGCTTTCAGAGATTCATTCTCTTGCTCAAGCAGTTTGTATTTAGCTGATTCTCTTGGCTTTTCAGCTTTAAGTTTCAGTGAATTGTTTTGCTCTTTCAGCAATATCATCTCTTCCTTAAGCTTTTTAAATGCATCAGCAATGCTTGTATTGTTGAGCATCATTTGTTCAAATGAATTAAATAATTCATTGTCAAGAGGAGTTACCTCATCATCCTCGGAGTCATCAGATTCCTTAGCCATCAGGCAGAGAAGAGCAGGACTCTCTTCATCAGAAGTGTCTGAATCTGAATCAGATGAGTAGACAGCAGCTAGCTTTTCTGCTTCTGCTACCAGCACCTTGCCTTTCTGATGCTTTCTTTCCTTTCTGATTCTCTTTTCTTCTTCTGTATACTTCTCAGCTTTAGGATATGGCAGTTTCTGATGAAATGACCCAGTTTTCTGCAATTATAGCACATCATTTTGGATTTATAAGAATCCTTATCTTGAGAAGAAGAAGTAGGGTTAGAAGTAAAGCATTGTTATATTGTTCTTCAATTTTTGTCTGTAGAACTTTTTGAAGTTGTTCATCAGCAATGCAACGTCTCCAGCAGTGTACTCCTTTTTGTTAAGTATTGTGGCTTCATCAGATGAGTCCACGTCTTTGCTTTTGTAGGCTGGCCTTCTAGGATTTTCAGCAGCAACAAGTGCAACTGTGGGACTTGAAGTAGAGGTTTCTTCAACACCCATTCTTGGCAGTTTATACTCGTACGTCTTGAGTACTGAGAACAGCTCGGTAAGTGAAATCTTTCCCAGATTTCTTGACTCTTCCATGGCTGTCACCTTCATGTTGAACTTAGGAGGTAGAGCCTTCAGAACTCTGACGGTTATCTCCTTATCGGGGAGGTTTTTCCAAGCTTTAAAACTTCGTTCAGCGTCCTTGTAAACCTTGTATCCATCTGGTCAATGGTTTCCGCAGACTTCATCTTGAAGTTGTTCAGCTTTTCCAGAGCAACACTCAGCTGATGCTCTTTGATGGCGTCGTTTCCTTCGCTCATGTCACGAACCTTATCCCACATTTCTTTGGCAGTCTTGCAGTTCTTGACTTTGTCAAATTGATCATTGTCAAGGGCCTTGGTCATGATGAAACGGCCAACTTTATCCAGATTGAACAGCTTTATTTCTTCAGCTGTCATTTCTGTTAAATCTTTTTCCACCACAATTTCAGCTTCATCAACCGTGATAGTCTTGGTGAATCTAAATGGACCTTTGATGATACATGTGTACATGTTATCATTGTAAGCAGCCAAGAAAATCTCCATCCTGATTTTCCAGTCTTCAAAGCTCATACCAGCTATGTGGGGAACATGGCTGATACAATCCAATTTTCAAAAATTTTAATTTTTCAAAATATGCTCTTTTGAAAAGTTTGGAAACCTTTGAAAAACACTTGGATCAAGCTCGTTGATCAGGCAGCTGATTCTAATGAACCACCTGCTCTGATACCACTTGTTGATCCCAAGTGGTCAGATGAGGTCTAGAGGGGGGGGGGGGGTGAATTGACCTCTAAACTTTTTAACAATTTTTAACTTTAAAACTTTTGTTCTAACTTAAACAGACTAAGCTGTTATCGAACAGTAATTTCTCAAGGCTGATCGCGAACAAATCTTTGAACAGCTTTGCTGACCACTAATCTGAAAATCACGTAGCTGATTTTTGCTAAAATCAGTTTTAATACTTAGAGTACTTGCAGCGGATTTGTAAAGTGTTTTTCACAAGTAAACTTAGCAGTTTGAAAGTTTGATCCCCAGTTTTATAAAACTTCTTTCCTTTTAAAACTTTTCAAACAGTTAAACCAAAGTGTTTTTATGCAACTGAAAATATGCAAGTAAAGAATGTAAGTAAAAACACACAGTTTTTTATAGTGGTTAGATGGATGTAAATATCCTTTAATCCACTCTTCCAAGTCACATAGATCTTAGGTTGTTCTAAGAACACAAAGTAATTAGTACACTCTGCTTGTGCTTTACAACAAATGATAAGGTACAAGTTCGCAGCAGGAAATCATAAAGAAATTCCTACTCTCCGAGTAATATCACTCACAAAGACGGATATATACTCCTCACAACACTCTAACAGATTTCACTCAGAAAAATGTGTTTTTCTTCGATCTTCAACTTCGGCTTCAGTCAACAAATGACAGAGCTGATGAGTGAGCTGTTCTTGAGACTTAAGAGATTTTGCTTCGAAATTCTTCTCAGAGATTGTGTTGTTTATCTTCTCTTCGTCTCTACAGCTATTTATACTCGTAGGTTTAAAAAATGTCCGTTGAAGTGAGACGGATTTCAAAATCCTTGGGTACTGGTCCTTAATTTCCGCGAACGGCTCTCTGCAGTCTGTCCGTACTGTCAACAGTACTTTTCTGCAGGTAGCATTAAAAGCACCAAGCTGATGCGAGACATTTCTTCAATCATTTGTCTTTAATAATCTTGTACTTCAGCATTTATTACTTCCAGGGGCATTTATTACCATTGGGATGGCTTCTTGATCTTTTCCACTTGGCTGACGAAAGTACAAGTCTGATGGCGAACTAAGCTGATATCAAACTTGAACAAATCTGTTTCGAGTCGGCTGATCTTCACCAGTCTGATTTCTTTCCTTCAGCAGATCAGTAGCTTTGGACCTTGAATTTTGACTCTTCTGATATCTTCTTTACTTAGTAAAAAATTCTTCAAAGGGATATCAACTAAGTTAATTTATACTTAGCAGATTTGAAGTTTTGGAATTCATCAAAACCTCCCTTTACTTATTGTCTTCAGTGCTCTTCATCTTCATCCTTATCCAACAAAAAAAAAAAAATCACACAGAAATTGAAAATATAAATATCTTAAAGAATAAGAATCATTTAAATAGCAATCGACAATAATTTATTGAATATAAATAGTTTTTATCGATTCCTCCTTAAAAGAGTCAACATTTTCTTTTGAAAAATATAATATATAAGTACGCAAATGATAGAAATAAAAAATAAAAACTACTTCAACATAAAATATTTTTCCCCAAATATTCTTGAAAAACTAGAAGAAATAATTTGTTAAGAAATTAAAATAATATAATTAGATATTTTAATTTATATAAATATAAATATAAATAAATAAATAAATATATATATATATATATACACATATATTACGTTGTGATTTTAATCTATATTAATTATAATTAGCTCTAGCAAGAGAATAAAAGAAATATGTATAAAATGTCAAAAAATAAAATGCTCCCCAAGAAAGTCGAACTCAGAACAACAAGGAGAAGACATATTCCCTTAACAAGCCCACCACTACTGTATAAAATATTTTTCTTGGGGGCGGTCGCCCTACTCAGTCTCCATGACGCTCCGCAACTGAATCCAACACCAAAGATCGCAACCCCACCACACTCGCGACCCCAGCACCTCATTCAGTTTGTAATTTTTACTCATAATGATATAATTGATTTTTGTCAAAGTTTGGCGATGATGACATGATCCTTATTTTGTTGTCTATATGTTTCATCCATGTTTCAAGGCTGTTCTCTAAATCTTTAATCAATAAAAATAAATTCTTTAGGTAAATTTGAAGACCCAATACAAATACAAAAATATAAGAGTGATTCTAAATTGATTTAATGGTTGAGAAATCACATTATTACTTCAAGGTTGTGGGTTCAAGCCCCGAAAATTACATCTTATGCAATTTAAGAAAAAAAAAATCAATCAACGTAGTGGCGTAACAAAAAAGTTATTTCACCGGGGTCATATGTTACTTAAAAAAAAATCAATCATGACAACAAATATTTGAACCAAATTGATTCAAACTAAAAAAACAGTTAATTAGATTGGTATTTTTACAAGTTTCTACATTGATTTGTCATAGATTGAAATTAATCAATTATCGAACCATTTGAAACGATATCAAGTGTGTATTTATATATAATCGTAGAATCATTTAACAATTTATTTTTTATTTTCTGTGAAATTCCTGTTTAATTATTCATGATAAACACAAGCTCTCCATAGTTGTTGTATCAAATATTCCTTTTCTTTCCACTAATTTTTGAATCAATCACTGCTAATTTTTGAAGTATACGTATAAACAATATTTTATAAGTGAGTGAGAATAAATTTTAGTATCATACTTTAAGTAAATTTTATTCTATATATTTTTATTTTAATTATTTTAGTTCAATTATTTAAAAATACCTTAAATTTAAATGTACTAATATTAATTATTAGAAGAATAAATCAAACTACCTATAAAGTTTAATGTAATTACAGAAATCACCCCACCTTTTGTGATTTCTTACATGTACTTTTTTACTCAGTTTGTTTGATTGACTTTAAAATGAAATCTGTACAGAATTTGGTAAATATTTACAGGCAATATTCCATCTTTAAAAAATACACTAAAATTGTCATCCTTTTTTTTTTTTTTTTTTTTGATAAAAATAAAAACTAAGATTAAGTAAAAGTTAACCAGTTTACACTTTTCGTCAAAATTGATTCAGTATGTAATTTAGATTTCCAGCTGTGTCAACTTTAATTAATAAACCACCTCAACAAAATTGATTAAGACATTCTGAAATAATTCCACATCTTATATTCAGTTTCAGTATCTAAATACGTCCTGTTACTAAGGTTCTCTGGCAAAAAAATCTTGTAAAATTCGGGCTGACATTTAAGTTATAAATAAATTAAAGTCTCAAGTTTTATTACAGACCAAAATTCTTAAAATTGCAAAAATAGCCAGTAATTAAGGCTTATTGGTGAAAAAATTCATTATAAGATTCAAACTGACAGTAAAATCACATAACTAAACTAATTTCAAAATTACAATCATATATCAGCTCAAAATTGTTAATTTCACCAAATCGAGCCACGTATATGTGACTTAATTAATTCATTTTCTATATGACAATTCGACATGGTAATGTGGACACTCACGAAGACAAAATTGGAGGATAAAATAGGAAGGAACATCATTCTCATTTATCCACCCATCATTAAAGTTTTGCCCTCTATTCTTCTACATGACTAAAATCCCCAATCGATTAAGCCACATTGTCACATGTGACTTAATTTGAAAAATTTAAGAATCACTACAACAAAAATATCTTTGGTGGCGTCAAACTTGATGACATTTTGAAGAAAATATGAGAAAAAATAAATACAGTTATATTTTTTGAAAATGTCAGAAATTATAAATGTTAAATATACTATTGAGACATTTTAATATTATTATGGCATTTTATAATGTTACTTTTTGTTATGATAGTGACATTTAACTTTTAGTTACACCGCTACAAGTGACAGTTTGAAAAATGTCGTTATATATAAAATGTCACTAGCAAAATGTCACTTGTAGCGGTGTGGCTAAATGTATCGATGTCACAATTATAGTTAAAAGTAACATTTTAAAATATTACTATAGTATAAAAATGTCACTAATCAGTCAAATTAACACTTATACTTTGTGGCATTTTTCAAAAATATGACTATATTGATAATTTGTGACATTTTCTATAAAATGTTATCATGCATGATGCCACTATAGATCATATTTGTTGTAGTGAATTTTGATTTAAATTGAATTGAAAATGCTAAATTAATTTAAATTAATTATTCAATTGTCATTCTAAATCTAAAAACGACATTTTTGCCAGCGAGTCTTACTCATAGACAGTTTTTGTTAGTATTACCAAACTAATTTAATTATAGCAATTAATTGCTAGCCCGAATCTTAAAGTTTTTTTCCCTCTCTCTCTCTCTTTATATATATATATATATACTAGGTCAATTGCTCCACGCTCCCGCGCGGAGGATATTGCCCAGTGCTAATGTATTAAACTAAGGACAATTATGTGTTATCTCGATCATATTAATAAAACACATGAACATAATGGTCGGTCAGTCGAATACAAAAATCTATATTAATATTATATTACATATTATATGCATAGAATAATCTACACAAAGTAAATGAGGTAAAGTTAAAAAAGAAAAACAAGGTAACAATTACTCTGTTCAAGAATTTAGAATTACTTTTAAAAAAGATGAGTTTACTCAATTCGTCATTCAACATAATTTAACAATAAAGAGGCGCAAAAATATTAATAAGCGCTTGTCAATGCAGAGAGACCCAACACCCATGGTCATAACATTAACTGAGATGGTGTGTCATCTCAAGCTAGCTACTGGCATAAAATGAAGGAGATTCCGCTGGCCTTCGGTAAGACCATCGAGAGTCTCATCGGTCAGTGAGAGATAAAGCTAATGATTTAGCTTTATCTATCATTGATCGGTGTATTGAGGAAGACGTGAGCTCGTCTTCGATCAGATAGTACCAAAAACGATAAAGTTATTTGGTCTGCAGTTGTAATAGATTGTAATAGATTTTCAGTATTTAGTAAATATGTCGATTGTAATATATTCGACTCTTATACCTGTTAAATCGATTGTACACAAATCGAAAGAGAATTACGTTGTACTGTTTGTTGACCGCTTCGGATAGGGAAATCGCAAAACAGTTTACCTTCAAAGTAAAAAGTGAAACCTTCCAAATAAATTATAAAAGAAAAAACGACGACGTTTTATGATGATACTGTTTTTAAAAAAAGGGCAAAAGTATACAGAGCCGACCTATAATAGAACGCACTAGAAAACAAAATAAAATCAACGACGCTGGTCGGGAAGGTAGGACGAATATTATTTATCTACAAGAAGGTATAAAAAAAACGGTGAAATGCTCTTATCCAGGCTTGGTAATTTCAAGTTTGTGGAGAAGTTTCTGGTGAGTCAAAGGGAATGTGAAGAATTAAAGGAGAAAAATTTGTTTTCGACATATAAGTCTTCAGAGCTTTCGCATACCGCTCCTCTGCTTTTTTCTCATTATCATTCCGAAGTTTTTGATCCTCAACCAAACTAAGAATTTTCTCCTCCAATTCTTCACATTCCCTATGACTTCCCTGAAACTTCTCCACGAACTTGTAATTTCTTTCCTTCAAATATCTCTATCCGTTTTGTTTCTTGTTCTCGATCTTTGTAATTTTATATACTGCCCCATAAATATGAGTAGTTGAAAAGGTGGAACGTTTCCCATTGTTAAATCTACACCGTCTATCTTAAAATATTTTGTTCGTTGCATTTTTACGATTGCTGCTATAAATTGACTTACTTTTACTTAATATAATAATTCAAAATAATATGAAATATATATAAATTAATTATTAATTAGTAATAAATAATGATATGTTGTCGAAAATTTATGATTAATTGTGCATTGTCTATCACAGCTTTTGTACAGGTTCAGTGCTGTATAAAATGCATTTTACGAAGCCATGATCCCAATATTTTTGTTGGGTATCTCCACTTGCTTGGGAAATTACTTTCATAATGGATGACTATGGTCTTCATCAAATTGCTATTAGCCTTTGATACACAAGATAGTAGATAAATTAAAATAACAAAAAAAAAATATATTTAGCAGCCGTTATTAAATGATCACCTCAATATGACTTTTCATATACTACGAAAACAAAATATTTAAACAAAAAATATGTGGCAATTATTGAATATTGGTAATACGATTCAAATTCATTTAAAGGATTCGTTAAACGCACCGACAATAAATAAGTAAATAACATTTGTTTTATGACCGTTTGATAATTTATCCAAGCCTGTGCTTAAATTATTCAAAAGTTATAATTTTTAAAAATAACTAAGAGTCTAAAATTGACCCATAATATTAATTAATAAACATTGGAGAAAAGTTAAAAAGATAAATAATTATATAATATAATTAATTAAATAACTATAGTGTATAAATTATGTTATAATAATATACCGTAATAAAATATGAGTATTCAAGTTCGGGAAAAACCAACGGTCATTTCTAGTCGTCATACAGACGTGATTAAAGATTTTTATAGGACATTTTTGTTGATATATGAATTAAATATTTCTAAATAAACAAATAGCATATATTTATTGACTTTTATTTTCAATTAACAATATTATTTTATTATTATCTCTATATTTCATGAAAAATAATTAGATATTTTACTTTAATCATATTTTAAAAAAAATGTTATTACAACGCAATATACTTTTCGGAATTATTTGCTCTTGCTTGAAAGTTCAATATATTCATTTCGATTTGAATTCATGTTTAATTCTTGTCAAATCTATGTAAAGGAAGAAAATGGTAATTATTATTCCCAAGTTTTTTACATCTATGCTTCGTGAGATTTGTTTACATTAATCACGAGTAATTCTTCCACAAATAATGATAAGTATAACACACTTAGTATTATATATTAAACTAAGGACAATTAAGCGTACAAATTATGTGTTATCGTAGAGTACTTTCTTTATCTTTGCACCTCTTCATTCCTACCGATATCTGATAGAGGAAGCGATTACTTTTATTTTCGATAAGGTGGTATCGGTAAAGGGGGTTCCCCAATGGGTCAGGCTCGTCGTTCGAATGAGTGGGATCGGTAAGGAAGACGAGGTCAGCATCGTCGGTTCCTCTATGTGTCGGTGCTTGGAAACTTTTCGTCTTGTATCTGAGTATCGATGTCATGAAGCATCGACGTACTCGATGAGCCAGGAGTGAGGTAGAAGGTAACAGCAGCCGATCAGATGTTAACTGAGATGGTGTGTCTTCTCGAGCTAGCTACTGCCATAAAAGGAAGGAGATTCCCCTTGCCTTCGCTAAGACCATCGAAGGTCTCAATGCCCGTACTCACAATGCATCGGTCAGTGAGAGATAAAGCTGATTTAGCTTTGTCTGTCTTTGATCGGTGCATTGAGGAAGACGTGCTCTGGTGTCTTCAGAGGTCTTCATCAAACTGATATCGGAGGACTAGGGTTGTCGATTTTGTAGAAATATATCAGAGAGCTCGTCTTCGATCAGATAGTACAAAAAAACAATAAAGTTATTTGGTCTGCAATTGTAATAGATTGTAATATATTTTCAGTATTTAGTAAATACGGAGTATGTCGATTGTAATATATTCGACTATTAAACCTGTTAAATCGATTTTACACAAATCGATAGTAAATTATGTTGTACTGTTTGTTGACCGCTTCGGATCGGGAAATTGCAAAACACGTTACCTTCAAACTAAAAGTGAAACCTTCGAAATAAATTATAAAAGAAAAACGGCGACGTTATATGAGGATACTGTTTTTAAAAAAGGGCAAAAGTATACAGATCCGACCAATAATAGAATGTAATCCAAATTGGAGTCGGGACCTATATATTGTTAATAAAATCTATCTAATCTTATAATTGTTATACTTGTATTCGTTTTATTCCTTTTTGTTTCCCATGTTTAGAAAGGAAGATAGTTTTCCTTGATTATTTTATTACGAATACTAATCTGATGATCCAAGCTGAAAAGTTTAAGTTTTGAAAATTTAGCAACAAACGTTTATCTTTTTACATTTATTTTTATACTGCTAAGAAAGAGATGCTCACATATATACGACTATTCAATAAGGCAATTAACATTGTCTTATCAAGATTGTAGTACGATAAATAGTAACCATTGCAATAGTTGTTCTGAACATAAACCTAAACATTTCTATTTACGGTTCTCAAATTAACATTGCGAACTAATTTATCAATATCGAAATCATCGTGGACATGAAGGAGATGGAAGCTTAAGGAGGTATCCCAAAGCTACGAAGGGATGAACCGCTGTTAGTTCTCCAATGTGGAAGACTTGGGTCAATGCTTTTCCCCAAATAAAAAATAATGTAAAGTAATCCGTTTGATTTGATGAGAGATGACATAAAGTTTTCTGCAAAGCCGTTTCCCACTTGATTGATTTGAGCGGTCTGTGTTGTCAGACTTCAATAATTTTCCATTCCTCTTCAATTCACTCACCCCATTCTACCCGATAATTAGTATTTCTATTCGTGTGAGCAATTTATTCCGAAATCTCCCTATAAAAACATTCACACATTAATGCTTATTTCGGTATTAGGATTAATGTACATAAAAGAATAAATTTTGATTACTCGAAAAAATGTGTAAACGAAAGATCAGCAAAAAATCTAAACAAAAAAAAAAAAGCAAAAGAACAAAAAACCTTCGAAATGGTTAATACAAATATAATAAATGACGAATACGTGAAGATGAAAAAGAGTATAGATAAAAAATTGGAATACTTAAGACGCAACCGCCAATATAAGAAATATTTAAAAAGTAAGAGAAGAGAATAGCATAAAGACCAAAATAACCACCATATAGAATTACAATAAATAAAATATTTTAATTAAGATGACGGGCAAGAGTGATGTAATGCTTAGATATATCTAAGTATTTAGTAACTATTCTATACACAGCTTAACATTGGTAAGTACACTCGGAGATAAATGTAAAGAACGTAGTCGATAATAACATTATCGATGTTTTAAAAAATAGAGGAAATAATATGTGTGACATTGCTATAGTAGATCATATCGACATTTAATGGGCAATATTGTTTTAATCGATAACTAAAGCACGAACTAAATATCCGAGACCAACAGACAAAACGGTGCCGTTTTATGACTATATATTTAAAAAAATATATATTTACCAAAAATACACGCGTTAAAATATAACGTGGTTAAGTCCGACCAACATTAATTCGTTTTCCAATATACTGTTAAAAAAATAATAGAAAGTATATTGTGTTAGTAGTATTGCAAACAAATAAAAAATGTTCACATAAAATTAATTATTTTTTTTAAGAAATATAGTAAAATAATTAAGTATATATTTTTTTGTTCATACTCTCCTCTTGATTAGAAACAAACACTATATTTCCGATGAATACATTTTTTTAAAATGGAAATGTTGAGATTCTGCTCGAACTTTCCAATATAACCGATCAATTGCTTATCAGAAAACAATAAAAATTTTAACACAAATTATCCTAGAGAGAAGATCTATAGATTATTTGTGAAATAACTAACAAAAATTCAAAATATATACCTTATTTTGGACAGCCTCGTATATAGCATCAGCAAGGGTACAATAATTGTTTTCTTTAGTAAGAGCCAACCTGGTATCCTTCAAAGTTTTATCATAAAATTTTGTACCCAAAATTTCCAATTCCACCCACACCAAATTAACTCTAGAAAAAATTATCATAGTTTTTAAGTTGGATTTAAATAGATAATTTAATTTTATGCGCCTAAGGTGAGCGATTTCACCTTTGGAACAATAAGAAAATATAATTTACGTGAGGCAATTTATAGTAGCTATGGTAAAGATCCAATGACCATAATATTATAAGATAAACGGTGTAGATTGTATAATGGGAAACGTTCCCATCTTTTCAACTACTCATATACATAAAGTAAGATGACTTAAATGCTTCAACCTAATTGGATCTGCATATCTTGTTAAACGCACCGACAATAAATAACTAAATAACTCTGTTTTATGAATATTGTTATATAATATGTGCTTAAGATGTTTGTACAATTAATTATAAAAAAAAAAGATGTTTGTACAAATAATATTTTTTTATTACTATCTCTAAACTTAAGTTTAACATAATTTTTTTGGAACAAAATTATCAACTATAAGTACAGCTTCATCATCAGAATCGGTCGGGTCACATTCTATTTTATTCTACTTAACTAACTGTGTATTTTTTGTTTGTCTTTTACCTCGATGTTCATCCTTTTTCCCAACTATATGGATCAGAACAAATTACAAAGTTAAATATTTTATATCGTTTTAGTAAACAAAATAAATATTGGTTTTGTTATGTATTTGGACAATAATAAATAATTACATTTTTTAGATAATAAAGTAATTGTATATATAGAGTATTATAATAATAATAATTATTATTTATAAAAAAAAATAATAATAGTAATAAAAATAATAATAATAATAATAATCTGAAATTTATGTTTCTTGGAAAACGAGACTGAATAACATAAGTATTTTTAATTATTAAATACAAATGTATTATATGGTTAAAATATTTCCATTATCTGAATCTGCAAATAGTTTAATTATATGTTATATGATAATTTTTTCTAAATATAATTGTTTAAGTATAATATGTAAGAAAATCTGTAATACAGAAATAATCTTTATAGGTAAAGGTTTGTTGTGACATGTTCTGCAATCGTGGTGTATTCATATTTATAGGTCGTACACATTTAATTAATAAATAATAATAGAAAACAAGTTGAACAATAATTGAATTCACTAGAAAAATAAAAATTTATTTTGTTGGAAAATTAGGTCGAATATAATTTATCGAAACACAGGTATAAACGAAGACAGTTAAATAAAAGCAAGATTAATTAATTCCGGACTAATATACGAGCCTTGGATTTTGTTTTATAATATGTGCCTAAAATGTTTGTACAAATAATAATTTTTTTTTATTATGTTCTTCAGAATTATTTCTCGCTGCCTTTAAAAAACAGAAAAAAAAATTAATTTGTTGTTATTAAAAATAGGTAGTAATAATTTTGTTGTACACAAAATAATAATATATAATATTGAATTTAGTTCGAAGGCAATGGGAATTTAAAAAAAAAAAATTTGCACAGACAAGATGGAAAAGTACAAGTCGGAACGATACCATAAATGAAACTATTTAATGGTCTCGTAATTTTAGATTATCCGTTTAGGTTGACAGAAATACTATGTTTACTGAAATGTGTTAAACAATACCTAATTTTAAAATGTTCAAGGATCGCTTGAAAAGTACTAAAGTGAAACAAATAATTAATAGTACAGAATAAAGTGGGAAAAATAACATAAGAGGGACTATTCTGTAAAAAGTTAACAATAAGAGGGACCAGAAGTATTGTTTACCCAATAATAAAATATAATGAATCTATATTGTTTAGCCATCCAATTTTAATTAGCTTAGGGTAAAATTGGTAGTATAAGTAAATAAACAACTAACATGTTGCATAAAAATAACAAAGAAGCTGTGACTTAGCTTGTTTGTCGAAAAGCATATTCGTATTCAAAGGAAACGTTCAGCAGAATAACATATGGGAAAATTTTATTTTTTGTACCATATACCCCCTATGAAATGCATAATGTCCAATTTATCTCTAATGTAACAATTTATTCCATTCAGCCGGAGATTATAACTCATTTGCTGAAATTTAGAATATGCATTCAAACTATTTTATTTAACATAGGGGAATAAACCTATGGTACCAAAAAATCAGTTTTCCCGATTCTTATTGAATACAACGCTAACGTATAGTTTTTTTCAAAATTAAATATTTTAATGATTTCAGTAACAATTAAATATTAGATACAATTTATAGAGCATAAATTACAAAGCAATTAAATATATTTATTTTGGTCCCTTTGCTATAGCATTAGGTCAAAGTCTAAGTGACCTATCATATTATAAATGATTCACATATTTTGTGTATTATAAACATATTAATAATTAATAATTAATATATACGACGTCATATGATATTATCCACTTATTAGTGAAATATATTAATCAGATTATGTATTACGTCCTCAACTTTTTTTTATCATTCCCGCTACGTTTAGGATATTTTTGTCAATTCGGCTTCTATAAATAGCTGGTTAAATGGAAAAATTTGCACGCTTATTTCGGCTTCTATAAATAGCGGTTAATATTTTTATATCTGCACGCCTCTTTTGTGAAGTAGCAATCCCCTGTAAAAGTACAGAATAAAGGTCGATAAATTGAAAAATTTTGAGTATAAACGAATATGAAGAACGATTCGAACGGGTCGAACGGTTCCAAGGGCAGCTTCTTTGCTAAAGCAAAAAAAGGTTGTATCCGAACCACTAGTTCGAATAGTCTTCCCAAGAAAAAAGCCAGGATAGAGGAGCCAAGTAATGCAAATACAATAGTTGCAGATAAAATTGGAAAGGAAGTGTCTTCGCAAGATAATATTGCCACCAATAGGGCTGAAAATCAAACCAAGCTACTCGATACTCGACTCGAGCTCGTTCGATTAAAACTCGTTTGAGCTCGGTTCGTCACACTAATCAAACAAGCTTGAACATCTTTTTTCGTTCGATAACTTTTGAAGCTCGGCTCGAGCTTGACTCGATAAGCTAAAAATTGAAAAAATACATGTAAAATATCAAGCTACTCGATACTCGGCTCGAGCTCGTTCGATAAAAGCTCGTTTGAGCTCGGCTCGATTGAAAATCAAACCAAGCTCAAACACAAAATATATAGCTCGATATAAATCGAACCAAGCTTGAACAGTGTGTCGTTCGGTACTACTCGGCTCGATTACAGCCCTAGCGACCAAGTCTCCTACAAATCTTGTAATTTCTCTGGGTGAGAAGGATGTTTTGAATGCCATTAGCAATACAAGGACCAGAGAAAGCTCTTATGCTATCATCGAACATCCCGTGGATGAAAATAATGCTCCCCCTGTAAAATCCCCAATTGAGCTGAATAACCCTTCGGTTCAGATTAATTCGGTTGATGTTGTTTCTCACAACGAGGAAATCCTAAGAAGTTCCGAAAATTGGGCGGATTTATATGCTATTTCAAGTCGGACTTTTGAAACCGAGCAGAATTCGCAAACAAATAAACTTATTGAATCTGATGTGAGTAATAACCAAAAAAATAAAAGTATCGTGGCAGATATTGAGGTAAAAAGGGATTTTCCAAATGTTCTTGATGATCCTTCGATAATTGATGAACGTTCTCTTAGTGTTCAAATTGAGGAGATTAAGGAAATTAAAACAGAGCGTTCTGGGGGAGTCTCGTACAGTGCAATGATCCCTTCTTCTACTGAGCTAGATGGAGTGTCGTGGAATTTAGGCTTTGGCACTATTTTGCCTCGCGAAATGGAAAAGTTGGAAGACCGTTCTCCTTTGTTCCTTGTTCAATCAAGTTTTAAGCAAATAGAACTAGTATTTTTAAAATTATTGTTTTTAAGTATCCTGTTATACATATCTTCATTTTTGCCTAAAATGTTCTAATTTATTTATCTTAGGTAAAGCATAAAATTGCGCAGCTTGGAAGGCTAGTCGAAGATGTTTCATTTTCTCGGTCTATTGCAGATACTAAACTGGCTAATATGAATAATTCTCATAGAGCAAAGATAACCGAAGTGGAATTACTCCGAGCGGAAAATGAGAAGCTATTGAAGTTGAACGCTGATATATCTTCCGAGAAGCAGAAAGAGAACAACGATTTAAAAGAGCAGATCGAGCAAGCAAAGAGATCTGAATTTAGTAAGGGATTTCAACAAGGATATAAGCAAAGAACAAAGGAAATGGTTACTTATCTTGGTCAAGCTATTTCTCCTGATAATAATCTTGAACTGTGATTGTTGTATTTCTTAAATTTTCTGTTTAACAATTTAACAATTTGTTTTTTAATTTGATTTGGCATGTATTAGTTAGTTCCATTTAATACCGTGATCTAGTAGTATTATTTTATTTGAACTTTTCAGTATTCTCGACTTATCTACTTTATTTGATATTGCTAGTCGTACATAAGTTTGAAGTATATTAATTCCGGGAGTATCTGTTAAAGCTTTAGGTAAAATTTTAAAAAATTAGTAGAACGTCTTGTTATTTTATTATAACATATAGTATAACTGTTTTAACATACTGAACTACTGCAGAGTGACAATAAATGAAAGGATATTATTAATATATTAACTAAACTGCAAACATGTTCAATATATAAATAAAGTTAGTAACAGTACTAAATTTATTCAATTAATTGCTATGCTGATACAGAAGATATCATGCTCTCTGCTTCTTGCCATATACTATGAAGAAGAGTATATGTTTTATCATCATTCAACTTTGATCGAACTACTTCAGCTATTTCACCATCGTTTATAATCATATATAAGCATGTTCTTATCTTACTCGAAAATTTAGTGTTGTCACATACTGAACATAAAAACTTTGGCTCTGAATATCTACAAATTCAATTAATATTGTTAACGATTAACCATTTTTTATTTTTAAATATTTACTTTAAAAGATAAATTTACCTAGTTCTGCCAAGACCGTAATTTGAAGACTCTGGTACATCGGCACTGGTTTGTAGCATATTCTCCGCAGCAATACTATTTATGGAATTATTTAGATTATTAAGTAAAGTAGTATGATAATATATATCTATATAAATTTATTTAGAATGCTTACTTGATAATTAGTTGTGTATTATGCTCGTGTAGTCTCTTGATGAAAGCCATTGATAGATTGAATTTTTGAAACATGCATAAATTTTGTTCAAGTAGGTTGAGGCGTATCCAGATTTCTAGACCGTTAAATTGAGAAATAATGTTTTTTATGAAATGGAGAAATTCGGTTTTCAGGAGTTCCATATAAACACATGAATGGCATTCCCGCTGAAGTTGTTGATGCGGCTCAACACAGCATCCTTGAACTATGCATGCTTCATATGTAATTCCTTGGCCTCCAATTATGCTCATTTTCTATATTTAAAAAAATATTTATTCAAGTAGTTTAGTTAGATATATATATGCAGTAATTATCTTACTAAAACAATATTAGGTATTAAGAATTTGTACTAAAGTAAATAAATTATTTCGTAAATAATATAAAAAATTTTTGAACATAAACAATTTGGTAACGCAAAAATCTTACAAAATAAAAGTCTTATTGCGAGCCCACACGTTGCAGTCAGAACATATATAAAAAGAAAATCCAAGAGAGAGCAAATAATTTAGTAGAATAGAAAGAAAAAAAAAAGGGGGTTGTGCTTAAACTTTGTTAAAATAAAAAGAAAATAAAATTAGCCTAGAATATTTTTTGACCGCTTGGTATGTTTTTTTACAAGAAAATTAAATTACAAATTAAACAACTCAGCATTAAACGAAAACATTGAAAGCGACAGTAATAAATTAAAACAGGAAACAATGAATTATAATATCAAATGGAAATGAGGAATAAATGCTATTAAAGAAAGAATTTGATAGAATAGAAATCCAAATCATTTCAGATAACTTATCTCGTGAACATATAAGTGCAAAAAATTAAAGCAAAATATTAACCAAAGTTCAACAACATACCGACTAATGAAAGATCAGGAAGAAACCTTGATAGCGAAAAACAGAGCATAAGAAAAGATATTTTTACACGAGTGATAAGAATAATATATATATATATATATAGTATATATGTAATGATAAGAGAGAATATAGATTAGACACAGCAATATGTAAAACGCAACCGACAATATAAGAAATATCTAAAAACTAAAAATATAATTAATAAAATAATTTAATTAGGCTGAAAAGCATTATTCATTTTGCTGAAGTTAAATATTTTAAATAATTATAACAATAATAATAATCATAATAATAATAACAATAATAATATTAATAATTCTATTGATATTGATATTAATCTTCAGTTATGTGTCAGTATAGCATTTACGTTAAATTAATTTTTTGATGAGTGAAATAATTGAAATCATTTTCCACACAATTTTTTTTTATTGTTTATGTATTCAGAAAAAATTAAACAATTTATTTATGTAAATTATGTTTATTCAGATAATAAAATAATTGTATATATATATATATATATATTGATAATAAAAAAAATTAATAATAATCTACAATAGATTGGTGATTCAACGCATTAGGATCGATAACACTAGAGTGTATATCTGAATATTATAACATATTTACCAAAAGAGTCGTACTTAATTTATATATATGTAGATGAACAGAAAAATATACGATGGTATATAGGACGAAATATTATTTTATCGATGCGATTAAAAAATATTTTGTTATATATGTTATAATGAAAAGTTATATTTGAAGTTAAATGATTAGTTTTTACTAAATACCATTGTTTTAGTAATAAAGATATCAAAAACTATATTAGCTAAATATTTTCTCTTGGTAGACGCTAAGTTTTTTATATGTCGATGAAATAAAACATTCTAATTAAATTTAGTAAATTATATTTATTTAGTAAATATATTATTATTTTCTTTGAAATTGGCGGTGGTTAGTTTTTTAGTAATGGTGGACAAGCACTGAATTCGTAAAGTATATTTATTTTTTCCATTTTTATTGATTTTTTTAGATCGGTAAAATAGTGGAGCTATGGCAACATAGTTATGATATAATTAATCAAAACAAGGCTATTATAAGAAGAAAGTTCGCACAAAATATCCTGTAAGATATTTGTCTTCAGATGACTATAAGTACAAGAAATATAATAAGTTTCATAGATCGGATATTTTTTTTCATGTTGGTTAATTCATTCATAATGCTTTATTGAATAGAGTATTTTGATAATTAACGTTTTAATTTCATAATATTTTTATGCTTATATGTATGGTTCCAGTATTTTAATACATTAATAGTGAACGAACATTTTTTTTTATTAACGTAATTGAATGGCTACGCTAAATAATTTGATTTGTAAATGACAAGCTATTCATTTATAAAATCGCAATATTTCGGTCAATATAGTAAATTTATAGAGAGGAAGATATATTACGTTAATCTTATTAAGCATGCAACTAATCATTCGATAATTTTATAATTAAGCAAATTCACTCTGCATGTATTAATCCTTAACCCAGCCAACATACCCAAAAGTTTATACAACATCTATGGTTCAGCAATCATTTAAAGAAAAATATGCAACAATATTTTTTTAATAATAATAATAGTATATAATTTAAACAGTCAAGTAATTGTATAAATAATATATTTTCAATCTTTACAGTAGATAATTTACGTAAACTGATTTGTAGTATATATATCAATGCAAATCATTTAATAAATAATTTTTTTTAAAAACATATAAAAATATTATTAATGCTCCCAGAAATTACACGCATATGTGGTGCTTTTGGTTTTTTTTTAATTAACATTATATTTTTTGCATAACAAAGTATGGTATATAGCATATCTATATAGAAGTAAGCACGGTCTAGAGATATATTATAGTTTCTTTATATATCTAGCACATTGTTAGAGAAACATAGCAAAACAACATTTAATATAAATATATTGTATAAAAAAAAAAGTAAACAAAACTTTTATTTGCAAGAAGCATTTTGACAACGTTTTTCATATAAATAATTTAATATCCGCAGACATTCTTTATTAATTAAATAATATAGGTATACTATTACTCTTTAAGTCCAATTCTATCATTCAATTAGGCAGCAGAAAAAGTACTCGTCTCATATTTCTTGATCGTCGGGAACATACATTTTTATAGTAATAATTCCAATATCTTTATCGTTTGACGAGAGATCTTCGTATATATTTCTGAAGAACAGCTCGTAAACATTTAATGCGTGCAGACATTTACTGGTACGCTTTGTCTTTAGTGCTTTTAAAATAGTGTTTCGCACTTACCAGCATACTCGTCTCATTTATTTTTTATTATGGAAAACTTACTTTTCGACGCCAATAATTTTAATATCTTCGTTGTTTGAAAAGATATGTTCATATATAAATCTGATGAACTACTAACCCAGATAGTAATTTTTTGTTCTACCTAAATTACAATTAAAATGTTCTTCCAAAAATTTAGTCATTAAACAAAATATTTTAATTTGTACAAACTAAAAAGCAATAAAACACATGACAATCGTAGAAATTTTTTATACTAAAAAACAATAAAACACCAGTGATATAATTATTTTATACTTCACATATTAACCAAGCTTTTTTTATATACATTTAGGTATAGAATACATTACAGGGAAATATACCAATATAGTTAACTCTGTTTTTTAAATTAAGTTGTATTTCGAAATATATAATATATATAGTCAGATAATTTTTAAAACGTACTTATATTAACCAAGGATTTTTATATTCCACAAATATTTGATTACATGTTAAATTAGACAAATTAATTGTTTGAAAACAAAAAAAAATTAAGATAGTATATAAAATATATTCCTTTAATATTTGATTACATGTTAAAACATTTATATAATATATAATATATATATATATATATAAATATATATATACACACTGCTGTAGACGTAAAATCATTATTCGTATTTGCGTGTATCGAAAAACGAAATAAAATATAGTAACAGAAACAGATGTCTTGTCATTCAATTGACTTAATTCGATTATTTAGAAATTGTTTAACCTTTCTTATTGTGAGTGGTTAAACATCCTTATTTTACTTCTACAAGAAGCGGTTATTTTATAGATATTCGAAAAAAAATTTGTCAAAAAATTTATTGCAGCCGAACATGGATTCGATCTCAGATTATGACTCCACAAAACAAAATTTAAGCAATGTAAACAGCAACATAAGCACCAATATAACTTCCAGCGAAGAAGAATCATATTGGAGTACGATGAACTTGTACTCTGTTTACCGCAACCAGGTAGAGATAGAAAACATTTCTTATTTAATGGGGTCTCCAAATGACCTAACCTCAAATATTGCGCCATGTATTCAACTGAGGAATATTTTTTCAAATGCTCCTGATAATCCTTCGCTAATAGATGAACGTCCTCTTAGTGTTTAAATTGAAGATATTAAGAGATCGGAAAATATACGTTCGGGGGGAGTATCCAACAATGCATTGATACCCGCTTCCACCGAGGTAGATGGGGTATCATGGAAGTTAGGGCTGGGTACTATTTTGCCCGGTGAAATAGACAAGTTGAAAAACAAAGGTCCTTTGGAGCTTGTCCAATCCACCTTTAAACATATTGAACTGGTATTTGCTAAATCCTTATTTATTTTATTATTTTCTTTTACTTATATTAAAGTCTTGACTGTTGGATTTTATATTTATTAGACAAAGCATCGAATTGCTCGGCTTGGGCTATTGAATGAACATATGTTTGAAGAGCTAGAAAAACTTAAAGCAGAAAATGAGAACCTGCTGAAGGAAAAAGCATATATGGAAATCGAAAACAGTAATATATTGAAGGAAAAAGATCGTCTTTGTACTATAAACCAGAAATTAAAAGATACCCTGAATGTGCAGATCGAGAAAGAAAATCAAAAAAGTTATGAAGAAGGATTTTCTCGTGGATATAAAACAAGGACGACGGAAATGCTTGATTACCTCGATAAACCTACATATTTTCGTAATGATTATGAACAATGATATTTGTAATTTTTTTTTTCTTAAATACTTGAATATATGAATTATACAATTAGATTTTGCTATTAGTAAACATTTTTTTTGCATAATTTTTAGCACTCTTACTGTTAATTTCTTCGTAACTCGTAACTCTTGTTGATTTTCATCCTGCATTTTTTTTTCTCGGTTATTTTTTAGTAAAAACTGTTTTTTCCAATTTTCAACTTCAACTTAGTACGATAATCTTAATAATATAAATATTCAGAAATATATTAAGAATTCAATATGTCGTATAAATTATATTTGTAGATTGAAAAGTATTGGAAGAGAAAAATTTGGGGCGAGAATCACCAACATTTTATAAGCAAGGAGAGCAAAATCCTAGCGTACTAAATCTGTAGGGAACCAAATATTTTATCGCTAAGTTAGAAAGTCAAATAAAATAAAATAAACACACTACTCTTCTGATGAATTTTATCAGTAAAACATATTCTATGGTGCAAATTATTATATAAATTATATTTTAAATATAAATTTCGGTATAAATATGAGCAGTTGGAAAATTTGAGTTTGCTTAATCTTTTTTGTACGCTTTGTCGATAAGACGATGTTTATTCTTGTCCGAATCCTTAAAATAATCGACTAAGAAAAAAAGATAAAACAAAAATAATAATAACACATCTAATAATATATGCAAATTAATAAGTAAACAAGCTGATGAGAAAAAAATATATATATGGTTTAACTGTCACTCAGAATCGTTGTCAGCATAATTGGTTATACAAATTATTCAGTCTGGTCAATTTTCGTTTTGTGTTATAGATAGACTCAACTTCTTTATTAATATAAGTATAATAAAAAATAAAAATTTAAACAAATATTAAAGCTAAGGTATCAACCTATAAAAAACAATTGATTTTACATCTAAAACAATATCACTTAATTCGACATTACATATATATAGATATCCTCTTATATAACGAATTAAGAATAATAAAAAAAAAGTTAAAAGTATTATTTAAGTTTCATTATCATCTAAACTTGCCTGTATTGTTAAGAAGAAACACCTAAATAACATGAATTTTACTCTTCATTTTCTCATAATATCAAATTATTTATTTGAACAGACGAATAATGATTTACATAACATCATCATTATATAGCCTGCGTGTCTAGTTAGATATACCCAAAAAAATAAACTGCACATCCTATATTAACTTAATACAGACGAATAATGATTTGACGTTTCCCGAAAAAGTCATGATGAATACTGATTTGACTAGGATGAGGCGATTTATTTCAAAGGTTAACATATTTTAAATAAATATAGAAGCATATCCTATATTAACTTAATCGAAAATTTATATTTTTCCAACAATAAATCATAATTTATTTAAGTATATATTGAAATAATAATATAGTTTATAATTTGAATAGAATATTTCTATTATCGAAGCAAATTTTTTTATAAAAAAATAACTTCTTAAATATATGTTTAGTATAGGTTAACTTATATAACATTGAGGCAAAAGACAAAAAAAAAAAAAAGAGTTAATTAAGTAGAATGTAATGGTAGCAATAAGACTGGTCGATAACTAAAGCTGAATATAATTTATGAAAACGATGGTATAAACGATAACAACGAAATAAAAGCAAGAGCAATTAATTCCGGGAAAAAACGTTTAAAAAAAATATTCTTCAGCCAAACGACGCCATCTCATGATTGTACTGATTAAATCGATTTTACACAAATCGAAAGTAAATTATGTAGTACTGTTTGTTGACCGCTTCGGATCGAGAAATCGCAAACATTTACAAGAGACAAACAAACATTCGGTATATGTTGCCTACATAAAATATCGAGTAACTTGGAATCACAAGATACCTTAACAAAATAGAATACTACAAATTATACACCTATTCCTGCAGAATTAATTACAGTACATGAACATGGATGCGAAGACGTATAAATATAAATAAATATCTTAAAACATATTTGGTAATTTTTTATAACACTTACAAGTACCAAGATATATAAAATAATTAATTATACACCTATTCTTGCAGAATGAATTATAGTACACGAAGATGGATGTGAAGAAGCGATCAGTTTTCGTTCGAGTTCTGAGTTTTGACCAGCTTTCCACTTCTGGAAGACTATCTGAAAAAACCACAACGACAACCCTCCTCAAAGAAATACAATATACGGGTCGTCATTTGTTGGTATTCTAGATGTGATCCCATTTTGAAGGGATCGGATTACTTATCATTTGTTGGTATTCCAGACGAATAGCAAAATATACAATATCATACTGCTTGTAAAATAGTACGGATACGGATTTCAAACAATTGTTTAAGAGATAGCGGGGTGTATAATAAGTTAGAAACAACCATATTCATAAATTTCTGTGAAGTAATAATTCATTCTGCTCAAGTAAGATAACTAATTTATAGCCAAATTTTTTTAATCCAGCGGTTGAATTATCATATATAAACGGCCAAGATCACACTATTAATTTAAATATTTGTTTCGTTTCCTAAATATATCTGATCCTCCAGCGACCGAATATTTTTTTTTTTGTTTTTTGTAAAATATATCAGGTCGATGCAAATGTAGAACAAATACATCGGTTCTAAACTATGCTACTACATCACATGAAAGCAAAACCTTATGTTAGATAATAGAAAATATATTTTAACATACAAAAATTATATTGAGGAAAGGGTATTTTTCGAGCTTTTATTATCTACAACATCTCCGATAAATAAAATTATTGAATAATGAGAAGGTGAAGATATAATTAATCCAATTGCATTATAATATTATGATTAATTAACAAAACAATTTAATAAAAAATAACTTCTTAACTATATATTATGTAAATATTATAAGACAATATTACACTTTGTTATATAATCATTAGATTATATTAATTAAAGGATTAATTTTTTTTTTGTTACAATTAAATGAACGTTTCATGAAAGTCCAGATGTGCTAATGTATTAAACTAAGGACAATTATGTGTTATCTCGATCATATTAATAAAACATATGAACATAATTAATGGTCGGTCTTCACTTGTAAAAAAAAAATTGTAGAATCAAATTAGATTATATACAAAATCCTTCGGAAGCAAAACAAATATTGTAATTTTTGTTAACGTCAGTGCGTTACTGAAGACTGAACAAATATAGTAATTTTTGATGTTTTAATTGACAAGATTAATTAGATAAGCCTAAATTGTTAAACAGATTTGTGGGAAAACAAGGTACTTGAAAGTTATTTTTTTTGCAGAATGGTCGTGGTGCTTGGTAGCATGTCGTACTATTTTCATATATTTTGATTTACATAATTAACTTTCAGAAAAAAATAAAAATTAACTGACAAAATTACATAAGACTTCCTAAATAAATAAACCACTTAATAATTATAGTTAGATCCGGATGAAGAAACGGAAGAAGAACCGGATGAAGATCTGGATGAAGATTGTTTACGCCGATAATAATTACGAGATGGCTTATACAGTTTACGAGTGTCGGACCGTAATATAGCAAATCCATTCGACGAGCCTTCATTGAATTTTCTAATTGCCTTCTTCATTAGCATTTCTTCCAAGCAAGTTTTTGGCATTGGCACTCCTATAGGCAGATGTGTTTTCTGGGATTGCGAGTAAATTTTTATTTCTCTTAAGCCAGCTGACTGAAAAATATCAAACAGGGGCACGATATCTTCATCACCATTGATACAGCGCAGTCCTTCACGAAAGTTCGTATTTGGTAAGCGATACCAAATACCGGCTGGTGCCGGAAGTTTCAACTTTGAATGTGCATCAACGAGGTGGTAGTAGTTGAAAGTGTCTCTATCAATGTCAAGCACCCTACATTTGCTAAAATTTTCATATTCAATGCCTCGTTTGCCATCTACAAAGACTCCTCCCGCACTAATCAACAACGTGTACATATTTTTTTCCATTATAGGAAGTAGGGCAAAAAAATAAGTTATTTATAATAAAAACAAAATAAAAGAATCAAAGATGGCGATACGACGGATAGGATAACTTATGCAGAGTACATTTTCCAAATCATTCAATTATAGTGATAAAGAAAGAAAAGGTGTATGTTCCTGTCGTTTTCTGAATAAGTGATCTATATTTATTTATTATTACAAAATTATTTTTGGAATTTGCGTTGGCCCCCATTTTAGTGATTGTGGATTTGTATTAAGTCATACTTGTTAATTTGTATCAGACCTCGAGACAAGAACAATCTACTCTCTCCGTTTTCCAAAGCAGCTTCTTTAATTATATAAATAATAGAAAGATAAAAACTTCAAATTTAATCATAATCAAAATTATATATGTAAACAAGATAAATAAATGTGTATGACACACCCAAAAACAAAATATTAACTTGCTTTATGACGGTTGATCTGCTTTCTTTATTGGAACAAATAATGAAAGTTGATTTGACAAACGAGGACACGATTTTTTTTTATATAAAACAAATTACAGCTTCTCGTATTATTGATAGAGTTCAATTATATAAAAGGTTTATTATTATCAAGCATTGCCTATTAAATAAAACATAGTAAAAATAGATAAGCAAATACTATTTTGATTGTGATTGTTTATCTCCTTCTTATCTAAATATTTTATTTTATCAGATTTTACACAAATTTTTTTGTTTATATTTTAATCTAAATATTAAACTGTTAATATCATTCTTCAATAATAGAATATTAATTTAAATATATGCATCTTGTAAATCTGTAAACATATCAGCAAAGTTCAGATCAGGATTTTTAATTGTTTTAAATTAACTTACAATTTAATAGTTTTGTAATATTTAAAATTTTAGCTTAAAAAAAATAATGAATAACATTCAATAAAAAAACATTTAAACTAACTTTTTTATTTGTATTTGCTGAGTACATTTATGGACATATTGGAATACCTAGGTATGTCAAACGAGTATATATCATGTTGTATGGACACGTAATGTTTTATGTCGTCAGACGAGTTTGAAATTACATTTTCCATACTAATTGATGTTGGCCGTGATACGATTAAATATTAGTTGAATTATTTATAAGCTTTATTGCTATCAGAACTTCCGTGTCTTGTCAAACACCCTCCAAAAAAAATATATATTTATATAAATTATGACAGACGATTCCTGTCTCCACAAATATAATGATGATACGACTGTTCGTCTGTCATTTCCCCAAATATTTTAACAAATTTTACACGTCTCTTTACAAATTTTATTCAAAATATTGAAATGACAATATTATTATTTAATAATAAAATATTGATTTAATATATGCATATTCAAAATATCCCAACATATTATCAAATTTATATAAAGAAATTTTATATTTTTTTTGTCTATTTCAAATTAATTGACAATTTTACCAACATTTATTCTAAAAGAAATAATGCCTAACATTAAAAAAAAAGGTACAAATTTGTTTATTTACGAAGTTAATTTATGGACAGTTTGCAATACTTATGCGTGTCAGGCGAGTAAACTTAATGTCCTTAATTAATTTTAATAATTAAAGAAGACGGAATACGTAGCATTTTTTTTTACTATTTAACCGAGCGTTTCAATCTAGTAAACAATAACCTTTATTACTATCAGAACTTGCGTGTCTTGTTAAACACCCCCCAAAAAATAAATATTTATGTATATTATAACAGACGATTCTTGTCTCCAGTCTACACAAATATTGTGACGCCCCGTTTTTTCCCAGCCACGTCCTCGGGCCAAAGACGGCCCTCGACTGGAATCGGGTCGCCAAAACAACCAATTAATTAAACATGTAATTTAAACTAGACTAGCAGCGGATAACATATAACTTAAAATCTGAATTAATTTAAATATCTTAAACAATTTATCGGATAAATCCAAAACTTAATTACATAACCGTTTTAAAACGCGAAAGACATATTATCCAAACATATTTGAAATCTCAAAAAAATAATCTATCAAGAACAAATCAAAATACAGGACAAGACCGACTCGGATCCCGGATCACCAACTACCACACACTTCAACTACTGAAAGTACCTGAAAAAGTAATCCACAAAGAGTGGTAAGTTGATCATCAAACTTAGTGAGCTCGTGTGCAAATGTACATGATAGCAGCGAGCAAGCAACATAATCGAATATCAATTCAAACAAGCACACCTTAGACGCTTCACACATATGTATGCAATAGACATCTCATCCAACCGCATAGAGGGCTCGAATGAATGTGATCAGACTCATGCAAAGGCATCTCATCCAGCCACATAGAGGGCTCGAATGAATGTGATAAAAAGACATCTCATCCAGTCACATAGAGGGCTCGAATGAATGTGATAAAAGACATCTCATCCAGCCACATAGAGGGCTCGAACGAATGTGATAAAAAGACATCTCATCCAGCCACATAGAGGGCTCGAATGAATGTGATAAAAAGACATCTCATCCAGCCACATAGAGGGCTCGAATGAATGTGATAAAAAGACATCTCATCCAGCCACATAGAGGGCTCGAATGAATGTGATAAAAAGACATCTCATCCAGCCACATAGAGGGCTCGAATGAATGTGATAAAAAGACTCATGCAAAGACATCTCATCCAACCGCATAGTGGGCTCGAATGAATGTGATCAGACCCATGATGCAACTAATGAAGCAACAAAAAAAAATAAAGCACCAACACTTGCACAACCATAATTCACAAATATCTAGTCACAGGCGCAATTCAAAAATTCACAAAACAATTAAAGCATACACGCAACAGTTATAACTCATTCAATAAGTCACTTCAAGCTGCACCAAGTAAACTTGTACAAGAACACTCACCTGATTAAATGGGGCGCTTTTGAGAATTGGACGCAAAGTTCGAATTAAGAGTCTCAACTACCTCGACTTCAGACTACCTAAACACCATTGAACTCCACTAAGCTTGTTCAGAAAGAACCTAGGAATAATTAAAGCAACTTAGGTTACTAGAAGGCATTTAAAACTCTAAACTAACAAACAAAATAAAAATAAAGACTCACGGCTCACGGATTTGAAAAGCCAAAACTAAGACGGTTAGTTAAGACAAAGCTTGAAACTATAACCTAATGATAAAAATGAATAATTAATCACGATTACATAATCAGATATCAACTCTAATAAATTTCCTTTGCATTTTAGATGCATGAGTTTGTCATATTAATTAACTCTCACGTACTCAACATAATCAGATATCAACTCTAATAAATTTCCTTTGCATTTTAGATGCATGAGTTTGTCATATTAATTAACTCTCACGTACTCAATCTCCATTAGAGAATTCTACATCAATTTACATTACATATCTCCGATTCAAATTAAATCATACTGACGTGCCTGGTTCACCTTTATGCTTGCCTTCATCGACCATGAATTGATTTCAATAGTTTAATGGTTGAATTATTTACACCTCCCTGCTTATATATTTATGCTTGCCTTCATCGATCATCAATTGATATCAATAGTTTAATGGTTGAATTATTTACACCTCCCTGCTTATATATCATTCTTTATAAATTCAATTCTCTACCTAACAGGAATTCTAAGATCAAATAATTGTTCTCCACTACACGTAATTCACACAAGAATTGTGCTAACTAGACAATATTTAATTGTTACAGTTTAGAAGTTTCTCACCTTGTGTCGGCGCCGCCAATCACCGTAGAAAACCCAAGAATACCTAATTAGCTCTTTATCACTTGAACTTGAAACTTATAAGTAAATACCCACTCTCGCTTAACCCATCACAATGGGCCTTGGTTATAGTTATCAAATTAATCTTTAAATAAATTATTTATCTAATTTGATCAAGTCTTATTAATTAATTTTAATCTAGTTGATATATATATAGCTAATTAACTAGGAAGATTAACACAAATAAAGATAATAAAGTCGCTTAAATCAAAAAGTTTACATATAAAGATATTAACTTTTAGAATTGATAAATTACACCCCGATAGTTATTTTTGGGGTTTCACAATCTAACCCCCTTAAAAGAATTTGGTCCCCAAATTCCTCTTTATCTTAACTTGTAGAAAAGACGAATTATAGCTCATTAGTTATTTTGGGGTTTCACAATCTAACCCCCTTAAAAGAATTTGGTCCCCAAATTCATCTCTATCCTTCTGATAGCTCGATACTTAAATTGCATTTCTGCTTCTAGTTTCCAAGTAAAAAGCAAACAAGCACATAAAGCAACAAGAAAGTAAGTCATGCAAAGGATGACATACGACACAATTGAATGACGATATCCGAGGATCCAAACCCGACGAAAGCCTAAGGCTTAACAGCCTAGGCTCTGATACCAACTGTGACGCCCCGTTTTTTCCCAGCCACGTCCTCGGGCCAAAGACGGCCCTCGACTGGAATCGGGTCGCCAAAACAACCAATTAATTAAACATGTAATTTAAACTAGACTAGCAGCGGATAACATATAACTTAAAATCTGAATTAATTTAAATATCTTAAACAATTTATCGGATAAATCCAAAACTTAATTACATAACCGTTTTAAAAAGCGAAAGACATATTATCCAAACATATTTGAAATCTCAAAAAAATAATCTATCAAGAACAAATCAAAATACAGGACAAGACCGACTCGGATCCCGGATCACCAACTACCACACACTTCAACTACTGAAAGTACCTGAAAAAGTAATCCACAAAGAGTGGTAAGTTGATCATCAAACTTAGTGAGCTCGTGTGCAAATGTACATGATAGCAGCGAGCAAGCAACATAATCGAATATCAATTCAAACAAGCACACCTTAGACGCTTCACACATATGTATGCAATAGACATCTCATCCAACCGCATAGAGGGCTCGAATGAATGTGATCAGACTCATGCAAAGGCATCTCATCCAGCCACATAGAGGGCTCGAATGAATGTGATAAAAAGACATCTCATCCAGTCACATAGAGGGCTCGAATGAATGTGATAAAAGACATCTCATCCAGCCACATAGAGGGCTCGAACGAATGTGATAAAAAGACATCTCATCCAGCCACATAGAGGGCTCGAATGAATGTGATAAAAAGACATCTCATCCAGCCACATAGAGGGCTCGAATGAATGTGATAAAAAGACATCTCATCCAGCCACATAGAGGGCTCGAATGAATGTGATAAAAAGACTCATGCAAAGACATCTCATCCAACCGCATAGTGGGCTCGAATGAATGTGATCAGACCCATGATGCAACTAATGAAGCAACAAAAAAAAATAAAGCACCAACACTTGCACAACCATAATTCACAAATATCTAGTCACAGGCGCAATTCAAAAATTCACAAAACAATTAAAGCATACACGCAACAGTTATAACTCATTCAATAAGTCACTTCAAGCTGCACCAAGTAAACTTGTACAAGAACACTCACCTGATTAAATGGGGCGCTTTTGAGAATTGGACGCAAAGTTCGAATTAAGAGTCTCAACTACCTCGACTTCAGACTACCTAAACACCATTGAACTCCACTAAGCTTGTTCAGAAAGAACCTAGGAATAATTAAAGCAACTTAGGTTACTAGAAGGCATTTAAAACTCTAAACTAACAAACAAAATAAAAATAAAGACTCACGGCTCACGGATTTGAAAAGCCAAAACTAAGACGGTTAGTTAAGACAAAGCTTGAAACTATAACCTAATGATAAAAATGAATAATTAATCACGATTACATAATCAGATATCAACTCTAATAAATTTCCTTTGCATTTTAGATGCATGAGTTTGTCATATTAATTAACTCTCACGTACTCAATCTCCATTAGAGAATTCTACATCAATTTACATTACATATCTCCGATTCAAATTAAATCATACTGACGTGCCTGGTTCACCTTTATGCTTGCCTTCATCGACCATGAATTGATTTCAATAGTTTAATGGTTGAATTATTTACACCTCCCTGCTTATATATTTATGCTTGCCTTCATCGATCATCAATTGATATCAATAGTTTAATGGTTGAATTATTTACACCTCCCTGCTTATATATCATTCTTTATAAATTCAATTCTCTACCTAACAGGAATTCTAAGATCAAATAATTGTTCTCCACTACACGTAATTCACACAAGAATTGTGCTAACTAGACAATATTTAATTGTTACAGTTTAGAAGTTTCTCACCTTGTGTCGGCGCCGCCAATCACCGTAGAAAACCCAAGAATACCTAATTAGCTCTTTATCACTTGAACTTGAAACTTATAAGTAAATACCCACTCTCGCTTAACCCATCACAATGGGCCTTGGTTATAGTTATCAAATTAATCTTTAAATAAATTATTTATCTAATTTGATCAAGTCTTATTAATTAATTTTAATCTAGTTGATATATATATAGCTAATTAACTAGGAAGATTAACACAAATAAAGATAATAAAGTCGCTTAAATCAAAAAGTTTACATATAAAGATATTAACTTTTAGAATTGATAAATTACACCCCGATAGTTATTTTTGGGGTTTCACAAATATAATGATGATACGACTGTACGTCTATCATTTCCCCAAATATTTTAACAAATTTTACACCTCTTTACAAATTTTATTCAAAATATTGATTGAAATGACAATATTATTATTTAATAATAAAATTTTGATTTAATATATGCATATTGAAAATATCCCAACATATTATCAAATTTATATAAAGAAATTTTTTTTTTGTATTTCAAATTAATTGACAATTTCACAAACATTTATTCTGTAAAAAATAATGCTTAACATTAAAAAAAATAAGTAACTAATTAATTTATTTACGAAGTTAATTTATTGACAGTTTGCAATAATTAAGCGTGTCAGACCAGTATACTTAATGTTCTTAATTAATTTTAATAATTAAAGAAAATAAGACGGAATACGTAGCATTTTTTTTAACTATTTAACCGAGCTTTTCCACTCTTTTTAAGTCCTGCATTTCACTATTTCGAACTTGCACAACTTCAAATGAATTCTAATAAAGTAGTCTCCGAACAAGAAAAGGACGATGCTTACTGGTAAAATATAAAAATATATAAATATCTATTTCCGTTTAGATAATTTAACAATTTTTTTTTTAATTCAGGGAAGCTTTTGCCGAAGAGATGGAGAAATGGGTTAGAGAAATTATCGATGAAGAACGGAGAGTAGCTGAACGACGACCAACTGACCAACATCTTTCAGACGATGACCAGAAAAATGAAGAAATCAAAATAGGAAAACAACAAAAACAAACAGGAGAGCATATTGTTCGAGAAGTGGATGAGAAAGACGATAGTGACGATGATGAGGAAGACAAAATGGATGAGATAGACGATAGTGACGATGAAGATGAAGGAAAAAAAAATTTTAAGATGGAGGAAGATTCCGATGAATCCGGTAATGAATCTTGGATGGATTATGTTGAAAATTTTATTTTAAAATAATATTTTAGTTTGTATTTTTAGAAATGTTTATTAAGTTATTTTATGTTTTAAGTAAATATATAATTAAATATTTATAAAATTAAGCACTTAATTTTTTTTTAAGAAGGAGGAAGATTCCGATGAATCCGGTAACGAATCTTCGATTAAATTATTTTATGTTTCAAGTTAATATATAATTCAATATTTATAAAATTAAGCACTTTATTATTTTTTTGCATTGATTAGTTTAATACTCCTATTTATATAACAACATATTACTAAAATTATAAAAAACAAAAATAAATTTTACTAACAAAAGCCATGGTAGAAAAATAAATTTTATTTAGAATATTCAACGTACTGTTGTTAAATATATGTTATGTAAATGTTATATTAAAAAAAAAATTTAGCAGCCCTTATTAAATGCTAAAACCTTTCACTTTTTAAAACTATTGGATGTGTCCATTAATTTTAAAAGAATGTAACTTATCATATACTATGAAAAGAAAATACTAAAACAAAATATATATGGCAGTTATTGAATATTTGGTAATACAATTCAAATTTGTTGGTATTCTAGATGTGATTTTATTTTGGAGAGATCGGATTACTTATCATTTGTTGTTATTCCAGACAAATAGCAAAATCTACAATATCGTACTGCTTATAAAATAGTACGGATACGGATTTCAAACAGTTGTATAGGAGATAGGGTTAGAGAAATTTTCGATGAAGAACGGAAAGTAGCTGAACGACAACCAACTGACCAACATCTTTTAGACGATGACCAGAAAAATGAACAAATAAAAATAGGAAAACAACAGAAACAAACAAGAGAACATATTGTTAGAGAAGTGGATGAGAAAGACAATAGTGACGATGATGAGGAAGAAAAAATATTTTTTAAAATGGAGGAAGATTCCGATGAATCCGGTAACGAATCTTAGACGGATTATGTTGAAAATTTTATTTAAAAAAAAAACAAAAATAAATTTTACTAACAAAAGCAATGGTAGAAAAATATATTTTATTTAGAATATTCAACATACTGTTGTTAAATTTATGTCATGTAAATGTTATATAAAAAAATATAACTTCATATATTTATTAACAACAGATTAATAAAATAAAAACGAAAAATAAATGTTGGTCCCAAGTGGTCAGAAGAGGTTTAGAGGGGGGGGGGGGTGAATAAACCTCTTTAAAAATTTTCTTCAAATTTAACTTTAAAACTTTACTCTTACTGAACAGACTAAGCTGATCAGATTAGTAAGTTACAATTCTGTTCGCGAACAAATCTTTGAACAGTCTTGTTGACCACTCGTCTGATAGTTACTTAGCTGATTTTGCAGAAATCAGTTTTAATACTTAGAGTACTTGCAGCGGATTTTCAAAGTGTTTTTCACAAGTAATCTTAGCAGTTTGAAAAATGTTTCCCCAGTTTTATAAACTCCTTTTAACTTCTTTTCAAACAGTTAACTTAACGTGTTTTTATGCAAACAGAAAATATGCAAGTTTAAAAGCAATGTAAAAACACAATCAATTTTTATAGTGGTTATATGGATTTAAATATCCTTTAGTCCACTCTTCCAAGTCACTCAGATCTTGGGTTATACTATAATCACAAAGTTTACAGTATACTCTGCTTGCGTCGAACAACAAATGAAACGACCACAAGTTCGCAATAGGAAATCACACAGAAAACCTATCCTCTGAAGTTTGATCACTCACAAAGATGGATCACAACTCCGCACAACACTCTTGTTTACAAAATCACTCAGAAGATGTATTTTTCTTGATTCTTCAACTCTGCTTTCGTCAACAAATGACTCAGCTGATGAGTGAGCTGTTCTTGAGACTTAAAGAATTTTGCTTCGGAAATTTCTCTCAGAAAGTGTGTTGCTTGTTTCTTCTTCGTCTCTTTCAGCTATTTATACTTGAGGATTGAAAAGTGTCCGTTGAAGAGAGACAGAATTCAAATTCCTCGAGTACTGGTCCTTAAAATCCGCGAACGGCTCTTTTGCAGTCTGTCCGTACTGTAAACAGTACTATTCTGCAGGCAGCATTAAATGCAGCATTAAATGCACTCGGCTGATGCGAAGCTTTTCTTCAATCATTTGTCTTAAATATCCTCGTACTTCAGCATTTATTACACCAAGGGGCATTTATTACCGTTGGGAATACTTCATGATCTTCTTCACTTGGCTGACGAAAGTACAAGTCTGATGGTGAACTCGGCTGATCTCAAACTTGAACAAATCTGATTTGAGTCTGCTGATCTTCACTAATCTGATAACTTTACTTCAGCAAATCAGAAGTCTTGGACCTTGAAACTTTGACTCTTCTGATGTCTTCATTACTTAGTCAAAATTCCTTGATAAGTTTATCAGCTAAGTTACTCCATACTTAGCCAATATATGAAGTTTTGGAATGCATCAAAACCTCCCTTATCAAACTTTCTTTAGTGCCTTCATCTTCATCCTTATCCAACAATTTCCCCCTTTTTGATGATGACAAAACTTCAGCTAAGTACCTGTTGGATACCTAAACTAAAGAATGAAATCCTCAAAATTTTCTGAGATAGAAAAAGTTTATTGGATTGAACTTGACTTTTCATTAATATTGAAAAAGGGTTACATAGTACAAGTTCATCAGATGAGATTTCTGAAGAAATAGATAAAGTAAACTGATTACAAGGATTTTTCAATTTCTAACTATCAGCTTCTTCATCTGATCCTTCCAGCACTTCTTCATATTCATAAGATGATTCTTCATCATCTTCTTCATCATCAGCTTCTTCTTCCAAGGTTGCTTTGGCAGCTTCCATCTTCTCCTTAAGTTCTTGTTCTTGAAGAGCTTTCAAAGCTTCCATAGCCTTCCTTGCAGATTCTGTATTCTTGTACTTGGTATCTTCTTTTTCAGTCATTTCTTCTTCTTCTACCGTTCCAAGCTTTTCAGTCTTATCAGTTTCAGCTTCAGTCTTGTCAGCTGTTTCTTCAGTTTCTTTGGCTTCAGTAGTTGCAGTAGCAGTTTCTTCCTTAGTTGATTCTTCAGCAGCAGATTCCTTTGCTGGTTCTTCAGCAGCAGTTTCTTTAGCTGGTTCTTCCCTTTTATCTTCCCCCTTTTTGTCATCATCAACTCTGATGACAGTAGAAGGTTCAACAGCAGGGTTGAGAGCAACTGTTGGAATCTTTACTCCAGCGCATAAAGCCTTTAGATTCTGATTAACAACGTCGTGACTTGCTGTTAGATGATGAATGTCAGTGCTGATGACATCAGTCTTATCATTGAAGTAGTCAATGTTGAGGTTGATAGTTGCAATTTCACTTTGAACATCCTGTGCAGCCTTTGCTACTTCTTGCAACATTCCCAGATTGATTTCCTTCTCTTCATGACTGACTTTAATGAAGGTTGCAGTTAAGTCAGCAATCTTGTGCTCAGCTGATTTTAAAGCAGTGTGAAGATGATTCACATCACCCTTCACATCTTCTACGTTCTGGTTCAGTTCTCTTAAGCTGTGTATCAACTGCAATGAGTTATCTTGAGGAATTGGAATACTGTTGATCTCCTTCTTGATGATCTCTTCTGTTGATCCTTGAACAGTTTCCAGCTGAAGTCTGTTGGTTTCTGCCAACTCTGCTTTCAGCTCCTCCTTAACCTTCAAAAGTTGTTGCTTGTGCTTGTCTTCCAGTTCCTTAAGTTGGTTTTCCATCAGCATCTGGATTGCTTCCATCAGTGATGAGTGTTGATCAGCTGATGAAGCAGAAGCATCAGCATCAGCTTCCTTCTCCTCAGTCGCCTGTTGAACAGGGACTTCCTCCAAGTCTGTCATCTGATGATCTTCAGAAGTCTTAGCTGGCGGCTCAATAGCTAAGGACTTATCAGCAGATTTGTGCTCATCAGTGACATCATCGTAGAACAGATTAGTAATGGTTCCATCTTCATTAAAGCATGTTGTTTGTCTAATCTGCCTTACAATAATCCAAGGGTTAACAGGAGCATTGTTACCCTTAGGGACTTCATAGTACTGTTGTACTTCCTTGCCAAAAATGATTTGCTGGATACTTGGCAGTAGTGGCAAATCACTTGAACAGCCTTGCTGATACTTTGACTTCTTAGCCCATCTCTTCAGGGCAGTCATAACAGCAAACTTAATTGCTCTTTCTTCAGCATCTTCAGACTTCTTCTTTTTCTCAGGCAAGGTGCTCTTGATTTTCTTGGCTTCCTCCAATGCAAAGCCTTTTGCATAGCTATGCATGATATCTCTCACATAGCTGGGATCAAGAGCCTTTTGAATGGAGTTTGTCTTCAGCCAACTTAGAACCCATCGTTCTTCATCAGCTAACTCCTTCATACTTTGAAGTTCAGTGATTGACTTGTTCAGCCTGTTGTCTCTCCAACTGATATATCTTGGCTTTTCTTGGTTGAACAGTGTCATCAACATAAGCTTCTGATCATAGTAAGCCAAGGACTTTTCAAACTTCTTGAACAGCTCCTTATCAGCATACACTATTTCAAATGCTTTTCTGACTTCAAACTTGTCCTTTGACTTGAGTTTGGGGGCAGGCAGTAATATCTTCTTTTTGTCCTCTTCAGTCTTGCCTTCTCCAATCTTGATGCCACCTCCATGGACAGGTCCATAGGCATCAACTTTGCTCAATTCAATCACCATAGCCATTTCAGCATCTTCAGCAGCTTTTCTCTCTGCTTCAGACATGCGTCTTCTGGCTTCATCCTTTGCTTCTTGAGCTTTGCTTAGCTCAAGTGATTTCTTCTCTTCAAGCTCATCCTGCTTCCTCTGTTCAGCTTCCTCCCTTGCTTTCTTATCAGCTTTGGAGACTTTCTTTCTCCTTAGCACTATTTTTCTTTTGCCTTTATCAGCAGGGGCTGGTCCAGCAGATGATATGGGAGCAGCAGCTATAGGATGGATGATTTGGACATCTGGATCTTCTTGAGGTTGAGTAACCTCAGCTGTTGATGTGACTTGACTTGGCTGTTGCTCATCAGCTTTGTCAATCACAACAGTTTCAACTGTTTCAGCAGGCCTTTGAGTAGCTTCAGGGTCTTCCCTTGCTACATTCTCCAAATCCTTCTTCTATAAATGTCATCTGCTTTCTAGCAGACTTCTTGGTCCTCCCTTCACGGTAAGTAGAGGTAACAGTATCTCTCTGTTGACTCCTTGTCCTTTGAGAAATACCCTCAGCAGGCCTCTCTGCTGATGGAGTTCTTGATGGTGATGCAGGGGATCCAGTCCTTACATCAGCAATTATGTTCTCAACAATCTTAGTGGCTTCAGCAGAAGTCACTCTCTCCATCTGCTTAGATTCTTTCTTTTTGGGCTCATCAGCAGCCCTCTTCCTTTTAGTCTCAGCAGCCAAACTTGCTGTTTTGACTAATCTCTTTTGTCTTTTGGCAGGAACCTCTTTTGGTTCCTCAACTTCTTCTCGTTCAGGCTCATCAGCCTTCCTCTTCTGAACAGGTAGATACTTGTTCATTGCTTTGGACTTGTGAATTTCTTTCCCATTTGTCATAATACAGCCCAACTTTGATAAGAGGTAACTTAAAGTGATTCTGTGGTTGGTGTAAGGGCCTTTTCCCTTCTTCACTTCCAGAAAATCAGCAAGTATATACCATACTATGATGGACCAGTTTACTTCTAGCCCGTAGTATACGGCAGCCATGATGCTGAAACGCTTCATTGTGACAGCATCTAGAGAAAAAGTACAGTTCTCAATCAGCTTAGACACCATATCAGCCATCCGCTGATATTCATCCTTCAGCTGTTTCTTCCTGATGTTGCCAGACAACATTTCTCCTTCCTTGGCGCAGATCGCCCAAAATTGTTGGTGCTTCTCTTCAGTCAGCACGGTAACTTCGTGTCTTCCAGACTTGGGTAAACCAAACTGTTCATGAAGAACTTCTGGAGTGATGACAACAGTTTTGTCACCCACTTTTGCTTTGATTTCTAGTTTGTTATAGTCAGCTTTTGCCGTTCTGTAATACTCCATAACCTGGTCAGTCCAGATTATTCCTTCATTGTACTCCATGAAATTTACCAACTGTGCCGATTTGAATTTTTCCAACAATTCTTTCATCAAACTTGTACCAGACTGATAATAGGACTCATAATCTAAGAACATACCTTCAGCAGCCATTTCAATCTGTTGAAAGTTAGAGAAAAGGAAAGGATTTTTGCAGAAAAGTTGTTTAAATTTTTCTCACAATTGCTTTTGAAAGTTTAGGGTGCGTAAAGAGCTACTCGACTGATCAGATGAGGATTTATAGAGTTGGGGTTTTTCGGTTTCCGTGATATCTGCCAACCGTTAGATCCGTTTTTCTGTCAGTGCTGATCGTGCGGCGTCAGTTACGACCTTTCGAATTCAAAAGATATTTTAATGAGGAGCGGGAATATGTACCGCCCGACAGTTACATGTAAAAGCGTGTTTTGAATAAAACGTTTTTAAATAGTTCGCTTTTATTTAAGTAATCAGATGAGTATAATAAACACTTATCTGATGGATTACTGTCCTGATGACAATGCTGTTATCAGAGAATGCCAATAGCTGATAACCTTCCTCAGCTGTTTGTCAATCCAGCTAGATAAAATAACTTCAATCTTCGATAGTTGAGTCTTCTGATGAAAACATAACTTCAACTAACTGTCATTAACAAATTTCATCTTTAATTCAGAAGTACCGCTAGTCTTACACGTTCCCCCTGAGTTTAAGAATTCATAAGTTAATTAGTCTGTTGAGAGTTAATCCTTGAAGATAATAATGAATTACTAAGCTGTTGAACTCCAGTCTTCTGATGAGTTCCCCCTCAGCTTATGCTTCCAAATTAAGTAGTCCTAGCTCAGCTCTTAGAGTTGAAAACCTTACTTCACTTAGAGGTTTAGTGAAGATATCAGCAATCTGATTATCAGTATGAACATACTCAATCATTACATTGCCTTTTTCCACATGATCTCTAATGAAATGATGCTTGATCTCAATATGCTTAGTCCTTGAATGACTTGTAGTGTTCTGAGTAAGTGAAATTGCACTTGTATTGTCACAGTAGATTGGAATTCCACTGATCTTGATGTTGTAGTCTTCTAGTTGATGCTTCAACCAAAGTATCTGTGCACAGCAAGCTCCAGCAGCTATATATTCAGCTTCAGCAGTAGATATAGAGACTGAGGTTTGCTTCTTACTCATCCATGAGATCAGACGACTGCCTAAGAACTGACAGGCACCTGTTGTGCTCTTTCTGTCAATCTTGCAGCCAGCAAGGTCTGAATCTGAATAGCCAACTAGTTCAAATCCAGATTCTCTAGGATACCATAATCCCAGTTCTTGAGTGCCTTTAACATACTTCAATATCCTCTTGGCAGCTAAGAGATGAGATTCTTTGGGGTTTGATTGAAATCTTGCACAGACTCCAACTGAGTACATTATATCAGGTCTACTTGCTGTTAGATACAACAATGAACCAATAATGCCTCTATATTTGGTTATGTCCACTGATTTGCCATCTTCATCTTTATCCAAACGAAGACTTGTAGACATAGGAATGGTAGCTGTTGAGCTAGTTTCCATACCAAATTTCTTGAACAGATCTCTTGTGTACTTTGCTTGGCTGATGAATATCCCATCAGGCAACTGTCTAACTTGCAATCCAAGAAAGTAATTAAGTTCACCCATCATGCTCATTTCAAACTTATTCTGCATCAGCTTGGAGAACTTATCACACATCTGTTGATTAGTTGAACCAAAAATAATATCGTCCACATATATTTGCACAAGTAGTATATGATTTTCCCATTCAATTGTGAACAAGGTTTTATCTACCTTACCTTTTCGAAATCCTTTAATTAAAAGAAAATCAGATAGGGTATCATACCATGCTCTTGGAGCCTGTTTCAGTCCATAGAGAGCTTTCTTTAGACGATATACTTTGTCCTCTTCTTGGTAGACTTCAAATCCAGGAGGTTGTTCAACATACACTTCTTCTTGCAATTCTCCATTGAGAAAAGCAGACTTCACATCCATCTGATAGACAGTGAAGTTCTTGTAAGCAGCATAGGCAAGAAACAGTCTGATTGCTTCAAGTCTTGCTACTGGTGCAAAAGTTTCATCAAAGTCAATTCCTTATTCTTGACAATAACCCTTGGCCACTAGTCTTGCTTTGTTTCTGGTGACAACACCATCTTCATTCATCTTATTTCTGAAAACCCACTTAGTGCCAATTACTCTTTGATGACTTGGTCTAGGAACTAAGTACCAGACTTCATTCCTTTCAAATTGATTCAACTCTTCTTGCATAGCTTCTATCCAGAAGGAATCATTGAGAGCTTCTTCAATTTGCTTGGGCTCTATTTGAGATAGAAATGTGACAAACATGGCATCTTGTGCAGCAGCTCTTCTTGTTTTCACTTTATCTAAAGGATCACCAATAACTAATTCAGGAGGGTGATTCTTGAGCCATCTGAGACCAGGTTGCAGATCAGGATGTTGTCCTCTGTTTTGATCTTGTAACACTACTGTTGGAGTTCCAGTAGTAGTCTGTTGAACATTTGTAGTCTGTTGAACAGTCTCTGGTCTGTCAGCTGTTAGCAACTCGTCTGTTAGACAATCAGCACTGTGATTTTGAACAGCATTTGAGTTAGCAGCTAAACTTAGATTAGGTAGTATGATGGGAACATATTCTTCATTTCTTCCAACGTCTAACTTCTGTAAATCAGCAGACAGATCTTGATTAACACTTTGATTCTTTTCAGAAGATTGACTTGGCTCATCAAATACTACATGGATAGATTCTTCTATTAGTAATGTTCTTTTATTGAAAACTCTATAAGCCTTACTAACAGTAGAGTATCCTACAAAAACAGCTTCATCAGCCTTTTCTGCAAATGCAGCAAGGTGATTTTTCCCATTATTCAATACAAAACATTTACAACCAAAAATCTTAAAGTAATGAATGTTTGGCTTTCTGTTGTTCCAAACTTCATATGGAGTCTTGTTCTGATTTTTGTTGATCATACATCTGTTCTGGGTAAAGCATGCTGTGTTTGTTGCTTCTGCCCAAAATCTTTGAGGCAGTTTAGCTTCAGCTATCATGGTTCTAACAGCTTCTTTTAGTGTTCTGTTTCTCCTTTCAGCAACACCATTTTGTTGAGGGGTTCTTGCAGCAGAATACTCATGATGTATTCCTTTGATGTTACAATACTCTTCAACAGTAGAGTTTGTAAACTCTGTCCCTCTATCTGATCTGATCTTCAATATTTTGATACTCTTCTCATTCTGGATCAGTTCCATCAGATTTGTAAGATGTTCCTTGGTTTCACTTTTCTTTTTCATGAAAATCACCCAAGTATATCTTGAATAATCATCCACAACAGCTAGGCAGTATTTCTTTCCACCATTGCTGACTGGATCAATGGGTCCAAATAAGTCCATATGCAACAGCTCCAATATTCTTCCAGAAGATTGGTGCTTCTTTTCTTTGAAAGATGACTTGATTTGTTTACCCTTCTGACATGCATCACAGAGCTTGTCTTTGCTCATGACTGCTTTTGGAATCCCTTCTACCAAATCATTCTTGATTAACCTGTTTATGGTCTTGAAGTTTAAATGATTCATCCTCTTGTGCCATAGCCAACTGACTTCACTTGGTGCAGATGCCACCAAACAAACACTTGAATTCTTGTCAACAGAATTCCAGTCAACTATGTAGATATTTCCTTGTCGTCTTCCAGATAAAATTACCTTCTTTGTACCAATCTGTTCAACGTAGCACTTATCTGTTGAGAAGATGACTGAATATCCCTTGTCACAAAATTGACTTATGCTCAGCAGATTATATTTTAGGCCTTTAACATAGGAGACGTCAGATATCTCTATGTTTCCCTTGATTAATCTTCCTTTAGCTTTAATCTTGCCTTCTTTGCTGTCTCCAAAAGTGACTTTTGGACCATCCACAGCAACTGCATCAGTCAACTCATGTATGTTTCCACACATGTGCCTTGAACATCCACTGTCCAAGTACCAAATCTTCTCTACTTTACTCCTACTCCTAATCCTAACCTACAAAACAAAAATAAAATTGTTTTAGGTACCCTTATTGAGAGGGTCCTGAAGGATTAGTTCCACCCTTGACAACCCAAGATGTTGAAGTCTTAGGCTTCTTAGGTTTCTGAGTTTTAGGAGCATGAACAGTTTCATTTTTATCATAGTTATCAGATAAGTCATGTTGATGATCAGTATGATATGAATAATGTTCATAAGCAGGGTAAGGTGCATGATATGCAGGATATGCATGCATTGGATGAGCAGGGTAAGGTGCATAGTAACTAGGAAATTGAGGTGCATGATACATAGGATGATATGCAGCAGGTTGCACATAATATGACTCATTTCCATACCAAGCATTTTGATTTTTCTTATTCTTATGCTTCTTTGGTTTACTAGGTGCTTGCTCATTTGTTTTTGACTTAGTTTTACCACTAGTCTGATTGACTTTAGCTTTATCAGCAGACTTCTTAGGACTCTGCTGTTTGGTCTTACTAGTCTGATTTCCTACACTAGGCTCTTTGCTCTTTTTAGCCTTAGGAGATTTCTTCTCCTTTACCACTTTCTCAGATGAGGCAGGTTTAGAAGTTTGAACATACAGAATGACCTTACTATTGTCAGCTGATATAAATTTTTCAGTATGATTCAATTCTAATTTTTCCTTTTCTAAAGGTGTCTCCTGTTTACTAGATGTATGCATGGATGCAACAGTAGACTTATCATGAGACTCAATAATTTTATCAAGTTCCATGATTTTTCCTTTATAGACCTCACATTCAGCTTTCAAAGATTCATGCTCTTGCTCAAGCTGTTTATATTCAGCTGATTCCCTTGGCTTTTCAGCTAAGAGTTTCAGTGAACTATTTTGCTCTTTTAGCAGGATCATCTCTTCCTTAAGCTTTTTATATGCTTCAGCAATACCAGTATTGTTAAGCATCATTTGTTCAAATGAATTAAATAATTCATCATTAAGAGGAGTTACCTCATCCTCAGAGTCATCAGATTCCTTTGCCATAAGACATAGGAGAGCAGGTTTTTCTTCATCTGACGATTCTTCGTCAGACGAGTCAGAATCTGAATCAGATGAGTAGACAGCGGTCAGCTTTTCTGCTTCAGCCATCATTGCCTTGCCTCTCTGATGCTTTCTTTCTTTTCTCATTTTCTTCTCTTCCTCAGTGTACTTCTCTGCTTTTGGATATGGACAGTCTTTAATGAAGTGTCCCAATTTCCTGCAGTTGTAACACATTAGTTTTGATTTATAATCATCTTTATCCTGAGAAGAAAAATTAGGTTTAGAAGTAGAAGCATTGTTGTATTTGTTCTTCATCTTTCTCTTGTAGAACTTCTTGAAGTTGTTAATCAACAGTGCAACATCTCCAGCAGTGTACTCCTTTTTGTTGAGTAGAGTGGCTTCATCAGATGAGTCCACTTCAGCATTTCTTTGAGCCGGTCTTCTTTGGTTTTCAGCAGCAACCAGTGCAGCTGTGGGTCCTGAAGTTGAGGTTTCTTCAATTCCCATCCTTGGCAGCTTATACTCATAAGCCTTGAGTACGGAGAACAGCTCTGTAAGAGAAATCTTGCCCAGATCTCTTGATTCTTCCATTGCTGTCACCTTCATGTTGAACTTGGAAGGTAGAGCCTTCAGTACTCTGACGGTGATCTCTTTGTCAGTGAAAGTCTTTCCCAGCTTCAAAACTTCATTCAGAGTTCTGGTGAATCTGGTGTCCATCTGATCAATGGTTTCTCCAGACTTCATCTTGAAGTTGTCCAGCTTCTCCAAGGCAACACTGAGCTGATGCTCTTTAATAGCATCATTGCCTTCACTCATGTCACGAACCTTATCCCACATCTCCTTTGCAGTTTTGCAATGCTTGACTTTGTCAAACCGATCATTTTCCAGGGCTTTGGTCATGATGAATCTTCCGACTTTGTCCAGGTTGAACAGCTTTATTTCTTCTGCTGTCATTTCTGTTAAGTCTTTTTCCACCACTATTTGAGCTTCATCTACGATGATGGTCTTGGTGAATTTGAATGGACCTTTGATGATACATGTATACATGTTGTCATTGTAGGCAGCAAGGAAAATCTCCATTCTGATCTTCCAGTCCTCAAAAGACATACCAGCGATGTGGGGAACATGGCTGATACAATCCATTTTTCAAAAAGTTTTTATTTTTCAAAAAGATGCTCTTTTGAAAAGTTTTGAAAACCTTTGAAAAACACTCGGATCAAGCTCGTTGATCAGGCAGCTGATTCTAATGAACCACCTGCTCTGATACCACTTGTTGGTCCCAAGTGGTCAGAAGAGGTTTAGAGGGGGGGGTGAATAAACCTCTTTAAAAATTTTCTTCAAATTTAACTTTAAAACTTTACTCTTATTGAACAGACTAAGCTGATCAGATTAGTAAGTTACAATTCTGTTCGCGAACAAATCTTTGAACAGTCTTGTTGACCACTCGTCTGATAGTTACTTAGCTGATTTTGCAGAAATCAGTTTTAATACTTAGAGTACTTGCAGCGGATTTTCAAAGTGTTTTTCACAAGTAATCTTAGCAGTTTGAAAAATGTTTCCCCAGTTTTATAAACTCCTTTTAACTTCTTTTCAAACAGTTAACTTAACGTGTTTTTATGCAAACAGAAAATATGCAAGTTTAAAAGCAATGTAAAAACACAATCAATTTTTATAGTGGTTATATGGATTTAAATATCCTTTAGTCCACTCTTCCAAGTCACTCAGATCTTGGGTTATACTATAATCACAAAGTTTACAGTATACTCTGCTTGCGTCGAACAACAAATGAAACGACCACAAGTTCGCAATAGGAAATCACACAGAAAACCTATCCTCTGAAGTTTGATCACTCACAAAGATGGATCACAACTCCGCACAACACTCTTGTTTACAAAATCACTCAGAAGATGTATTTTTCTTGATTCTTCAACTCTGCTTTCGTCAACAAATGACTCAGCTGATGAGTGAGCTGTTCTTGAGACTTAAAGAATTTTGCTTCGGAAATTTCTCTCAGAAAGTGTGTTGCTTGTTTCTTCTTCGTCTCTTTCAGCTATTTATACTTGAGGATTGAAAAGTGTCCGTTGAAGAGAGACAGAATTCAAATTCCTCGAGTACTGGTCCTTAAAATCCGCGAACGGCTCTTTTGCAGTCTGTCCGTACTGTAAACAGTACTATTCTGCAGGCAGCATTAAATGCAGCATTAAATGCACTCGGCTGATGCGAAGCTTTTCTTCAATCATTTGTCTTAAATATCCTCGTACTTCAGCATTTATTACACCAAGGGGCATTTATTACCGTTGGGAATACTTCATGATCTTCTTCACTTGGCTGACGAAAGTACAAGTCTGATGGTGAACTCGGCTGATCTCAAACTTGAACAAATCTGATTTGAGTCTGCTGATCTTCACTAATCTGATAACTTTACTTCAGCAGATCAGAAGTCTTGGACCTTGAAACTTTGACTCTTCTGATGTCTTCATTACTTAGTCAAAATTCCTTGATAAGTTTATCAGCTAAGTTACTCCATACTTAGCCAATATATGAAGTTTTGGAATGCATCAAAACCTCCCTTATCAAACTTTCTTTAGTGCCTTCATCTTCATCCTTATCCAACAATAAAAAAAAAAAATTTAAGGCAGCAATAAAATAATTCTGAAGAGGATAGTAATAAAAAAATATTATTTGTACAAACATCTTAAGGATATATTATCAAACAAAATCTAAAAATCATATAAAAAAAAAATTATTTATTCAAAAGATATACATGTACAATAGTTCAACAAGCTAAAAACATTAGTCCATCGATAATTGTACATTTTATTCTAGTCAAAAGATGTACATATACAATGCAGATTTGATTTTGATACAATTGCATTGCATCAGGAATACCATTTAATGACCGCCTCAACAAGTTTATTTTCTTTCCTTTCTTTCTCCTTTCTATGCTCTCGTAATAGATATTGATCCTGTGACGTAATGGAATTAATAAACAACCAAACCATCTGCAATAAGAAGGGATTTTTTAATTATTAAACTGCAAACAAATAAAAACTAAAAATAAATTAGCTTAGATTTACAAATCAATGGATCAAACGATATCGTTTAATTATTAAACTTAAAAACAAAAAAAAAAATATTACCTTTAATAAATTATAATAAATTGTTGGTACTGGCACTCCTTGTCCAGATGGTTTAGATCGGTTACCTTCTCCATAAGGTCACGGGATCAAGTGCTAGTACGAAAGCAGAGGACGGAAAAAGGGGAAAAGAAAATCTTATAGAGGTTATCATTAAGAGGTATCCCAGATGCGATCCAATCTTTCAAGGATTAGATAATACATCATTTGTTGATATTCTAAACGTATAACAAAAAACAAGATGTCTAATTGGTCGCAAAGAACACTTCATTGAACTACGAACAATTATGAACAATTACAAACTCAATAAAATTGTGTACAAGAAAATTAGAAAATTTACTTTTATAAAATTTGCAGAGGAATAGACAATTTATTTTGACGTTGGTAACACGAGCAATTTATAGTAAAACAAATTTTGATCCAAGGGTTGAATTTATTACAGATGAACAGCCAAGATGATCGTATGATGAAAACAGGAATTCCACTTCCCAAAAATTAAGCAACGTTCGGCAATAATTTAAACCTTTGGATAAAAATATGTTTTACAACTTGACACCCTTGGATCCCAAAAATATATATTATACAATTTAATTATATTATCATCATCGGTAGACAAAAAATATAGTATTATAAACAAAGTATTTGTTAAAATAAATATCATGAATAATGAATTCTTACATTAGAAAACTGCTAAAGACTATATTATTTTGAACGTATATACACAACGATCTATAAAATTATTGATTTGACATCTATCACAAATCTCACGTCAATAAGCAAAAGTACAACTCAATATAATAAATTATATATTAACTTTTTTAGAATTTAAGGAATTTGAGAATGGACAGCTAGGATAAACGCATGATTAGAACAAGAATTAGGAAGGTAATCGAGCCCAGCACGTCAATAAGCAAATCACAACTCTATATAAATTATATATTTATAGATTCTATTAATGATCATTTAAAAAAGATTTGTTATGGGTGAAATTGGAAAATTTGGTAAAACTAATTACTTATGTTTATTCGATTAAATATTTTATTTTTCCAAATACACGATCAACAAAATTCGAAATATATTGTAGCAATTTTTCGACAAAAAGAATAAACAGAAGAAACTTACTTACTTTTTTAACTACCCATAAGTTTAAAAAAATAATTAAATTTGAGCTTTTGAATCAAATTAAATGTAACTAAATTTTGTTAATTTATTCTTTTAAATCTGCAATAATTTTTATACTCAGATAATTACGTTTTATATACGTTTCCATTGATAAACATTGTTTAATTCTGATTAATATTTTCCACTCTGACCAACTAATGCAATGGTAAATAAATAATTATCGACCAATACAATCATATGGTTATCGACCTTACATTTAATCCTTCACAACGCAGTGTTAATTGGCTAATTGAATATTTACATATTTATGAGCGTCATATCGTCCTTGTCCAAATTATTTAAATAATAATAATAAAAATAATAAATAATAGTTTATAAGTCGTTTTTTTTTATTTAAAATCTTTAGATATTTTATTATTTTTCATTAGAGGTTGCATCTTACATGTTAATACTTTTTTATAAGTTCACCCCATTATTTTCGTTACTATAAGTCATCCTTCGACTAACTTTATGAACGGCTCCAGATCATATCTTTAAACTAAATATTTAAATATTTCTAAACATCACATAATCCACGATGATCAGCCTAATCAGAAGGTATATTATTATAAACAGCGTCTTAACATATTGCCATGCTTTATCTTTATTAAATCTTCAATATATAGGTAAATTCCATCTATGTTAATCGTACGACCCTTCAAGAAATTACATATAACATTAGATACACTATATTCTCACAATAAATCATCAATATATATGCGCCTCACTGATATTAATCTTAAACTCAAGCAGACAACTTTGCAATTGAGTAATACCCAATATAGAAATTTTTGTAAGATAATTGTCTAGGTCGATTTGATATATTCTAGTAAGATGACATTCAAATTTAGAAACATTACTTTTAATCGAACTTCAGTTAAGTAGAAATGAAGTTCGCAAATCTCACTTTACTATTGTAGAACCATTCCTTCTAATCAAAATATTAGTACACTAAGTTACATTATACACACTCATTTTTAAATTCGACATTATTATTTGTCGAACCAGATTCATTTACTTCATCAATAATAACTGCTGACTGTTCAAGGTTGTCTTGGGAAATAGTATATTCTTCGTCCACCTCATGTTTATCTTGTTTTTCTTCTTTTACCGTTTCAATACGGCTTAAATTACCAACAGCATACACATTTCTTTCCATGCCACCAATAGTACGCTTTCGCTTTCTAATCTTCATAAGAAAAACTTCAGAATTAAGCGTTTGATTAATCCTATTGACAGAAGGAGAGCTTTCCTGGAACAATAATTATTTAAAATGTTGAAGATATATTAAGAATATAATTAATATAATAAAAAAATATTTGTAAATTAGGATATTACCGCATTGCATAAATCCATGCACATCACAGAATCCATTTGGAGAATCTTTATAGCTTGGGGCCCAAAAACAGTCACATCTAAAGAACCACTCTGATCGAATATATTGAGCTGAACTTTCTCTCTAAAAATGATTAAACAAACCATATATAATCACACAATAACAACAAAATTAATTAGATAAGAAAATACATTTTATGTACCTAGGTTCTGCTTTGGTAGACCGTTTGCAAGATACGCAAGTGTACTCATACTTATACTCAGCATTTATGCCACTATAACATTTACCGCATGCCATGTAGAAAAATTTCTGATCAACGTCAACTATTTTAGCATTCACTTGCAGCGTAAACTTATCAACCTATAAAATTAAAAAAACAATTTATTATACTTAAAACTAAAATATTAAAAAAAATTCAGATAATATATATCTATTATATATAAAATATAAATATAAGAACATATTACCTTTTAATTTTTCAAAACATCTTCTATCAAGAATATTTCTTCCTTCGGCAAACCTTCCGAAGATTCAGTATGCACAAAATGATCTTCAGCAGAAGTTTCAACAATATATTTCAAGTTATTCGAATGCCTGAAAAATATACACGTAATGAATTTAATAGAGTTTATCTGATGATTTATGAATACATATATTTAAAAAAAAAACACCATATTCGAAGTTCATTGGCCTCCGGAATATCAGGATCTATTACAACTGCAGTAGATGGAGTGGAACCAAGCGAACCATCTGTAGTAAAATAAAATTGTGATTATAATCTACATCTTTTTTTGTTGTTGCATATATTATGATTTTTTAAAGGATTAATATAAATTAATACCATAATGTGCAGATACAGACAAGTTTGACACTCTGAGTACAGGATAACTATCAAAAGTACTATCAATGATTTCTCCTTCTGACTCTGCCACTGCATTCCAGAGTGTAAGAATAACCACTTTCTTCCTAGAGATTAAGAAACACATAATTTATTCAACAACTTTCTAAAATAAAAAAATACATGTTAAACAAATCAAATATAATATATAAACTTACTCTTGGTTAACTATAGCATACTCTTTTACTGTATATTCTTTTTCTCCGGCAGTAAACACGCGTTGATCTTTCTTATCAACAGCGATGGCAATAATATCTTTGGACATATTATGTAGATTATTTATACAAAATAAGAAAAGATTATATATATAATTAATATAAAAAAATACATACCTACAACGTTATCGTTGCCAATTTGTTCCTTCAAATTTATAAAAGGAGCAAACTGTAGATTCAAGACCGATTGAGGAATACAGTTTTCTGTCTCGGGATTGTGAGCAGTTTTTAAGTTAATTGTCCACTGATATGGATAACTAAATTTGTCATATTTAGGATCACAATGCTTCACTTTTGCATTAGAAACGACGTATGTATTGTACAGACGGAAAGAATCTTTAAAAAATCCAATATCAGATCCAAATATTGTTGCCCCCACTTTCTGACCCTGAAATTTATTTTAGATAGATAAAAAATATATACTATATAAGTATTTAAATAATTCTCCCGTCTACGAAAATACCATAGATAAATATTTCCATTTATTCTCGTAAAAAACATTGGAACATTTCCGTTTTTTAATCAAGCAAAACTAAAACAATACGAAATTTCGAGACTATAAGTTTATATTAATCGGCGAAGATTTCGAAAGTTTAGTTCGGTTTAATAAAAAAATAGCACCGTTTTGTTATTTACAAATCCCAACACAATATACTTTTTTTTTTTGTTTTTTTAATTTCTAAACGGTATAGTCATAAAACAGCGCCGTTTATTTCTGGAAGCTCTGGAATAACTTCCAATATTTGTCTAAAAAATAAATTAACTTTAAACTACATTTTGATACACTGTAAATACTATGAAGCAAATGTAGTTAACACATATACCGTTTCATCGGCTAGTACAAGACGCTGATATTGAACAGAACCTCCAGACGAAGAACGTGGCTGCGTCTTCTCTTCCACAATAACTCTTACTTTCCAAGAATCAATTACATCAGTAACATCTTTAATAAACATCATTTTAGTAGACATATTTCTAAAGCAGATAAAAATTTTTTCGAAATAATTCAGGATAGAGCACAACGATAAGAAGAAGATATAAATAAGCAAATATTGAGTCGGTGTAAGTAAAAAATTCCGAAAAGATAAATTAGACTTATAAAAAGAATATTTGTAAGTTGTTATAAAAAGAGTAGGCTTATAAATTTAAATTAAATAAATAATAAAATAAGAATTTCTACGAATATAATAGTGGAAATCCAAAAACATAGGACAATATGATGCTTTGAAAGGTACTTTAGGACCGAAAAACAATCTTCGTTACTCGATCTACAAGTCAATCTTGTTAGTAAAAGTTCGTCATATCTAAATTCATAACATTAATCGTACAATTTATAACATAGATCGAAGTTCAATAATATTCGAACATATGGTTTAGATCGATTCAATAAGCTAACAATTAGAAAAGTACGCGTCAAATATAAAGTTAATAACTACTCGGTTTGACCTCGTTTAATACAATATCGTTTGAGATCAGTTCGATTAAAATAAATAAATCTTAAGTACAAAATTTTATAGTCGGAAAAAAGCAAAACCTTGATTACTAAACGTTCCAGTAAATGTTTAAGAACACGACATTGAATGTCGCAAAAAATTGGTAATATATTGTTGAAGTAACCCCCGAATTTACAAAAAATGTCATTTTCAGAATACAATATACGATCTCAGTGAGAAAACATAAGTAATAAAACTCTCATTCAACTTAGCAAATGGAAAAAACTTTCAAATTTTATTTTGTTTCACTTTGTATAAGTATTTAATTTATCATATTTTCATTTACTACTATTTTCTAAATAAACGATTCATTACTCTTCTCTAATATTTTTAATGTTAAATTGATATTATAATTATTTTCAATACATATACGATTTATTACTCTACACATAAATTTTAACTCCAATTAAGCGTTTCACTAAAACAATAGCTACAACTTGAAAATAAAGATTAGCAATCGCCTAAAAAAAATTCATAAAACACATATCCTTAATTTAATATCACACACTTTATCCAAGCAAAATATTTTACATAAAATATATGTGTAACATGGAAAAAAATAGAATATTTTGTGAAAGAATTTTTAAGCCTATCAAAAGTTAAATTTGTGCTTGTACAAATTATAACTAATCAAAGATGAAAAAGAAGACCCGAAATTTTGTGAACAATGCGGCTTTATACCAAAGAATAAATTATTAGGAAAGAAACATTATGTAATAAATTTAACTTTTACAAAAAAATTAAAATTTCATCGTCTAAAAAAATAGAACAAACTCTCATTAAAATATTCGATTAGGATAGAAGCTTAAATCTATTGTATTGTAGAAATTTCTTACACAATTTAACATATCTACCAATAAGCATTAAATTAAACACATAATCCTTTTTTTAGGCACCTGCTATAAATATATATTAAATATAGGTAGATAATTTGAGAATTTTTTTTTTTTGTATGAATAATAAGCATAAAATATAAAATTTATTATAGTGCTAAGCCAAGTTGTTCTTGCAATTACTTATTTGGTTATCAAAATATATACTTGTTCCAGATAGTGCATAATAAAGATCTATACACTTTGAGATAGCGCATAATCAACCAACAAATAAAGATAATACTCGAGTTGAATGCTAGGAAAATCATTGAAAATAAAAATTAATTCTTAAGAAGAGATGATTTTAGCATCCTGAAATAATATACTAACCTCCTTCGCAGAAACATAAAAAAAAGTCAAATAAACCTCAATTCAAATACCACTGCCCCACTATATTTTCGTCCTGTGTATTATAAAAATATTCAACAAATACTTGAAGACAAACACTAAATATAATTAATGCTAAGAATATTTTTTTCAATAAATAATAATGTAATATAAAGAAAAAGCATAAAATTAAATTATATACAGTATACAACGTAAGCATCTGATATTAATAAATACTACCCATATTTTGTAAGTAAACGTTCCAATAGTAAATATATAGACATTATAAAAATACATAATACTCCAAATATAACATCCTGTCCATAAAAATATTATAAAATTGTAATAACAATACCACGATAAAATAAATAAATTTGCATAGATATTACATAAAAATATATATACATAGTCTTTAAATTATAGCATAGAAAAAAAGTTATAATTTAAAAAAATTAATTGGTGTCAATAATTTATCTCTCGAAAAATATACCAATCTAAGAATTATATAATATTCATTAACATAAATAAAATTCCATATCCGTTACATAAATATCGACTAAACAAACAACAACAGCGAGGTCAACTTAATTTAACTAATATACGCAAGTAAACTACACAATATATATTATCCAGTTAATCGCTCTAACAGAGAAATGAACAAATTTTATTTAAAAGCTTGTTAAACATCAATCACCGTAAAACAAAATTAATTTAAATTACCAATTTCCTTTTTCTTCCCGAATTGCCACCATTATTTTTCCTTTCAACTTCAGTTTGGCTGTTCATATGATCTGTCATTTCCTTAAGCTGAAGACTCATCTGTACAATAAGCGCATTGCTGGCTTTTGATTCTTTCATTTGATCTGCCATGGCAGCTGACAGTATACGATGGTTATTATCTAAAATCATCAGATTATTCCGCATTTCTCTAACATCCTTAATATATTCTTTGATTTCCTTCATCTCACTAATCACTAATTTATTCAACCTATCAATTCTTTTATCATTTAAAATGAAAATTGAGCTAATTTTCTCTTTAGCATGTGATAGCCTAGACGATATTTCCCTAATATTACCAGCAACATCTTCTCGTAAATTCTGAACAGAACATCTCATCTGGGCTATTTCATTATTGATTTCATTAGCTACATTGATAAAAGAATTCTTATCCTGAGTAGATAACCCCAACTCCATTGATTTAGCATGAATCGACTCAGCAATACTGACGAAATCTTTATATCTTTGCTCATTATTGTTTTCTGATTTACTAAAATATCCCCTCAGCCTATCTTCAAAGTCTACTATCCTATGAAACCCCATACCAGTCATATTACGGCATTCCTTCAACATCTTAAGACAGCTGTTTAGATAATCCTTAAATTCCTTCGCAGAACATCTATCTATATTCACATCTTCATCTTTGTCAGATATCAGAATCTCATCATTGACACTGCCAAATTTATCTTTCTCATAACTTCCATCAAGAGAATCTCCTTTTCTTAATTCATCAAACATAACATCATCATTTCCCAACAAACAAGATGAGTCCGAATTGTGATCTAACAGTGAATTCACAAAACTTAGTTGCTCGTCTTTTGCAACTTGTTCTGTTGAACTCAACAAATCAACTGTAACATTATCAGAAACACGATTAACTTCCATACAATCATCAGAACAACTGCTTCTCAAATAAAACAAAGGAAATCTATCATGAATTTGCAATCTTCCCAGTTCCTGCTTTAACACTTGGTTGTACAAGTCTGTTAACAACTGTCTATCAATAATGAAACTTTTCATTGACCTACAAAATAGCTCCCTCTCGGCTTCATCTTTTAGGGAAACAATAGATTTATAAAGAACATATCTATGAGGATACCAATAAGAACGATCTATTGCTACCTCTCGAAAGCTAGGTAAACAGAGCAGATCATATTTCTCACCAAACGAAATTTTAAAATCACTCGTCCATTTTAAAATTGCTGAAATCACAGCTATCCTCACATCTCTCTCAAATCCATTTGCAGGCAGCGAATACACCAATGCATCTTTGATGCTAATAAAATTTTATTTCATCTTCTCATAAAGCACATCCATAAATTTAAACTCATCCAACGCACTTTTCCGTGATGAAGCATTCATAAATTTGATAACCCAACAATCAACTTTCTCAAAATCCTACCACTGATTCATTTCTTTCAAGGACCGGTTCATTCGAAATTCTCTCCACTTAAAGTATGCTTTTGCAACCTTATCAAAATTATTTTCTGTCTGCCATTTTGTATTTACATCTTCTAATAATCGAGCATACATATCAAACAAATATGGGTTGTTCATAAAAGATCTAAATGCAACATTATCTTTAGAATCAGCTTCCCTAAATATATCAAATGCAGACAAACTTTGTGTACAAAGGTCAAGATCATGTGCATATACCTTTTGATTCAAAGCATCAGCACCAGTAGAATCCTCTAAAAGTAGAGTGTTCCCAGATGGAAATCCCAACGATGGTTGTACAGCGAAGGATGAAACAACAATGACCTCAGTTTCTGGATCATCAACATCAATTGTAATGCCCTTACCTTCTCTTTGAAGATATTCTTGATGACCATGAACAACAGAATGATTTTTTTCCACAGCAGTGTGCGCTTGAGAAAAAGAACAATCATGAACCATGACTTCACGTTCTTCATCTACATCAATTACCATGCATATTCCTTGTTTTTGCAAAGATTCTTCACAATTTTCAACAGCAGTATCATTCGTTGTCAAAACACAATTACCTCGAGTTAACAAATCAGAACACAAAACAATTTCATCAATTGTTTTAATTTTTTTAATTTTTCTATTGCTTTTTTTCTGATGTTCAATGTCACTCCTATATTCTCCATCAGAACTGCGAACTATCGATCCAGTTAATATTTTACAACATTCATCTGAATTACGATTCCGTTAGCATTGCTAAAATTTGCATTATCCATTTCCTGAGATGTTTCATCAAAAACTAAAGCTTGATTTATTTCCAACACAGCAGGCACGTTCACATTACCTCTGTTAATTAACCTCTGACAAGCAGAAACCTCAAAACCCTCATCAAAGCACTGAAAGGATGCAGCACCTATTTCCGTAACCAGAGACTTTTTTCTAGGAATCCTAAGTTTCTTTGTCGCAACCCCACCCTTTGTTTCCTCAATTTTAGCTTTCCTCTTTAATTTCCTTACATTTTCTGAAGGAGGTTCGTATTTCTTCATCTCCTTATTAGCGTGAAGAATTTTTCCAGTATTACAAGGTATATCCAACTTCTTGAATAAATAACTTAAAGCAATACCATGGTGGTAAATGCCCCTCCGAACTTTAACACATAAACTCCTAAACAGAACTTCAGCCCAATTTATTTTCTGACCATACCAGATAGCAATCATCAGATGCAATCTCTCTCCAGTAAAACCATCAAAAGAACCAGCTTTTGTCTCAAAAATTTAGATAATATATCAGCAAATCTTTGAAACTCATCTTTCAACTGTCCTTTTGTCACTAAACTACAAAGCTGCTCACCAGGTTTAGCAGCTAATGCCCAAAATTCTTGTTCAAAATTTACAGCATATTTACGAATATCTACTATTCCAAATTTAGGCAACTGAAAAACTTCACATAGAGAATTAACTGAAACCCTAACTTCTTTACCATTAACATAAGAAATTATTATATTATTGTTCACAACCTTACCCATGGTGTAAAACTGCAGAACATCTTCCTCAAACACAAAATCAGCATGCGAAGACAAAAATCCCTCTAAGCCAGAGGCTACTATTTTGTCAATTATCTCTCCCATAAGTTCAGTACCCGAAACTTTGAATGCATCGAAATTAAGCCACATTCCAGCGATCAATTTTTTTGGTTTAGGACCTACGTTGTTAGATTTTCTTTGGCTAACTAATTTTGAAACCATAATTAAGGAATTATAACTAAAAAGAGCGTAAAAAAGTATACCACTGTCTCCAATATATTTTATTGTTTTCAATTTGGGAAGAAACGAATAGAGAACCAAATTGTTATTAAATAGTTAACTAAGACTATAAGTAGTTTTCCGTCTTGCATAAAATGTCATAGATTCGAGAAATATCATAACTGTTTGGTGTACTTAAATATTGGAAGAACCGAGCATAACAAACAAATTTATTTATAAAATAAAGTATTATTTATATGACGAGAAGAATGATACGACGCTCCCAAATATCTGACTATTCAATTAGACTTATATATATACTATTATATTATATTATATATATATATATATATATATATATATATATATATATATATATATATTATATTTTTTATTTGTATGCGGCCCACGAAGGATGATATGACGCTCACAAATATCTGTCTATTCAATTAACCAATAAACACCGCGTTGTGAAGGCGGTAGTGCACGGTCGATAACAATTTGATTGTACTGGTCGATATTTATTTATCAAACATTGCAATAGATGGTCATAACAGAAAATGTTGCAAGAGTAATTTATGTTCGCTTTGCAATCCTACGTAGATTTGACAAGAATTAAACATGAATTTAGATCGAAATGAATATATTAAACTTTCAAGCAAGAGCAAATAATTTCGAAAACTATATTGCGTTGTAATAACCTTTTTCTTTAAATATGATTAAAGTAAATGGAAAAGCATATCGGAATTACACAATCATGAAATGGCGTCGTTTGGCTGACGAGTTTTTGTGTTTTTTTTAAACGTATATATAATAATGAGAAAAAACGATGATTAATAAAACGTATAATTGAAGTACTATACAACGGCTGCGTCTCTGCATTAAAAAAGCCTCCCCATAAATCTATAAATACATATAGCATTTCAATTATTTTCTCATTTCTACTTTAATTTCGAATATAATTCTGATCTTACTTTCCGATCTGTACTTATCAGGTAAAGACTTACAATAAAAACCAAACCGACTTATATACTATTATATATTATATTTATATATTATTTATATGACGAGAAGGATAATACGACGCTCACAAATAACTGACTATTCAATTAGACTTATATATATACTATATTATATTATATATATATTATTTTTTATTTTTATGCCACGAAGAATGATATGACGCTCACAAATGTCTGTCTGTTCAATTAGCCAATTAACACCGCATTGTGAAGGCGGTAGTGCACGGTCGATAACAATATAATTGTACTGGTCGATAATTATTTATCAACCATTGCAATAGTTGGTCATAACAGAAAATGTTGCAAGAGTAAATTATGTTCGTTTTGCAATCCTACATAGATTTGACAAGAATTAAACATAAATTCAGATCGAAATGAATATATTAAACTTTCAAGCAAGAGCAAATAATTTCGAAAACTATATTGCGTTGTAATAACCTTTTTCTTTAAATATGATTAAAGTAAATGGAAAAGCATATCGGAATTACACTCTAAGCGAAATAGAAGCAAGAACAAATAAGTCAGTATAATCATGAAATGGCGTCGTTTGGCTGACGAGTTTTTGTGTTTTTTTTTAAACGTATATATAATAATGAGAAAAAACGATGATTAATAAAACGTATAATTGAAGTACTATACAACGGCTGCGTCTCTGCATTAAAAAAGCCTCCCCATAAATCTATAAATACATAGCATTTCAATTATTTTCTCATTTCTACTTTAATTTCGAATATAATTCTGATCTTACTTTCCGATCTGTACTTATCAGGTAAAGACTTACAATAAAAACCAAACCGACTTATATACTATTATATATATTATTTATATATTATTTATATGACGAGAAGGATAATACGACGCTCACAAATATCTGACTATTCAATTAGATTTATATATATACTATTATATTATATATATATATATATTATATTTTTTATTTTTATGCCACGAAGAATGATATGACGCTCACAAATGTCTGTCTGTTCAATTAGCCAATTAACACCGCATTGTGAAGGCAGTATTGAACGGTCGATAACAATATAATTGTACTGGTCGATAATTATTTATCAACCATTGCAATAGTTGGTCATAACAGAAAATGTTGCAAGAGTAATTTATGTTCGTTTTGCAATCCTACATAGATTTGACAAGAATTAAACATGAATTCAGATCGAAATGAATATATTAAACTTTCAAGCAAGAGCAAATAATTTCGAAAACTATATTGCGTTGTAATAACCTTTTTCTTTAAATATGATTAAATTAAATCGAAAAGCATATTGGAATTACACTCTAAGCGAAATAGAAGCAAGAACAAATAAGTCGGTATAATCATGAAATGGCGTCGTATGGCTGACGAATATATATATATATTTTTAAAAGAATATATAATAAGAAAAAACGATGATTAATAAAACGTATAATTTTGATCTTAATTTCCGATCTGTACTTATCAGGTATTTGTTCTTTATGTTAAACAACTAAAACAATCAATAATAAAACACATAATTAAATATATTAGGTGGCAATCGGAATTAGAGCAGTAGATTAAAATGTGTTTCTGTAATTAAAGTGATAAAACAAAAACAGTATATTAGACTGGACTGTAAATAATAAGAACACACAAAAATAATATAAATATATTGCATTTAGTGCGGAAAAATGCACCGTATTTAGACGGTCAGGAGACTGAAATACTACACTGTAAAACATAAGTTTATTTCTCATAAGTAAAACATACAGAATGAAGTTCGAAAATACATGTGTCGATCTAAATGTTCATTATAATATGTACATTGCAATAATATAGCATTTTCTGTTTAAATTAAAATAGACGATCTAAAAAACGACTACAATATATATACAGTATAATGATGATATATCATCTGTACAACGCGATGCTGGGGAAAATATATTTTGTTGCATTGAACAACAGACCGGTAAAATAATATTGAGCAGCATACAGATGAACAACCATCATTACACTATACATATTGTATTTAGATTATTTTACAAGTTTATTTAATTGCAGCAAGCATAAAAATATCTTAATACACAATATTTTTCGTAAAATCTACACATCCTTGCATTTTCGAGTCCGGATGAATAAGAATCTTCACAGAATTTGATGTTTTCGCACGAGATATTCCAACATAGAACTGCCCATGCGAAAACACAGGCTCTCGTAAATAAATACCAACAAAATCAAGAGTCTGACCCTGAGCTTTGTTGATGGTCATAGCAAAACATAGTCTTACAGGAAACTGACGCCTCTTGAAAGGAATTGGACACAGTCCTTTATCAGAAGATTCTAAAGGAATTCGAGGAAGAAAGACATGATGACCCTTGAAATCACCAGTACTAATTTCAGCACCGATAAAATTATCTCCCAATTGTTTACAAATCAAACGAGTACCATTGCACAAACCTTGAACTGGGTTTAAATTTCTCAACAACATGATTGGGCAATTCTTTTTCAACTTCAAAATATGTGGAGGAAGTCCACTAGCTGATATGGTCGTTAGATAATCATCGTACTCAGCCTGTTGTAAAGCATCATTAGTTCTATTAAAACTAACATACTCCTTTGCCTCGCCTGGAAATCTATCCATCAAAAGATCATTTAGTTCAGCAACACAATCATTCTTCGGAGTCAAGAGAGCTCTTCCAACTAACAAATGTGGATCCGTTACAAAAGCATCAAAGGAAGGAAAAACCCATCTAATGAGTTCATCCAGAGAACTATTGATATCAACAAATGGTACTAACATCTGAGATGGTATCCGAATATTTTCATCATATATGTACGGAATATCACCATTACCCACATGCAATAAAAAATTAGTAAATAAAGGATCCTCTCTAGCTCGCATATTCTCATGCAAATATAACTTCTCCACACCCTTCCAAAGACAAGAACTTACGAAGCTAGCATCAATTAATGCTTGTCTCGATCCTCTAACTATTATAGGAAGTGTCTGACGAAAATCACCACCAAACAAAACAATTTTACCACCAAATGGCTTTGAGCTATCACATATATCACTGAGAGAAAAATTCAGCGACTCTATAGAATATCGATTTGCCATTGAAGCCTCATCCCAGATAATTAATTTCGCCTCATAGATCATCTTAGCAAGAGAGCCTTGTTTGCTTATTTTACTGTTTGATTTATCCTCCGCATCAAATGGAAGTTTAAACCGCGAATGTGCAGTTCTTCCTCCAGGTAACAGAGATGCAGCAACGCCGGAACTTGCAACTGCCAAAGCAATTCCACCAGTTGAACGTACAAATGCAAGTAAAGCTCGATAAAGAAAAGTTTTTCCAGTCCCTCCAGGGCCATCCAAGAAGAAAGACCCATGTCCACCACTAACAATCCTATGAGTTATCTTGTCATACACAACTCGCTGCCCAGCATTCAAACGATCAATAGACAGCATATCTTCATCAGAAACTTTTATTGAACATTCATGCATATAGTCTTTGCTATACTTATCAAGATGAACCAAAGATTTATGGACAAACTTAATAGGAAAATCATATATGCACTTATCCGTTGTCATAAGAACTGCATCAACAGCAGAAACAGTCTTGCGTAGCACATCAAAAGCTGAACATAAACCACCACGAGCAAAATCTTCAGATAATGCAGGATAATATTTGTCCCACAATTTCTGAGTATCGCCAGTAATTCCATACACAAGTAGCATAGAAAACAACGATCTCAAACAATAAGGCATCTCAAACAAAGCAGCCTCAGATAAACAACTATCGACATACTGATCAGACTCCAACAAGCCTCTACGAACACAAGCTTCTCTGAATGAACTATATTGATGTCCTGAAACCATTTTCAAATCATCAAAGGACGTCGGACACCGAATATTAATCAACAGCAAGATCAAAAAATACCGTTCACCCTCAAATGGACTCACTGTACACAAACGACCAACTACTGTTTGACGTTTACGCAACTTCCACTTCCTCTCAGCTAATAACCAAACAAAATATTCTGGAAAATCCTTGTACAAAATATTCAAACGAGAAGCATCTGGATCAGAACTGTTCATTGAGAAAAATTCAGTCAGCATAGTTTTCCCAGATAAAGGATTGTTAACAATCATTTCCAATGGCTGTTTGATGCCAAAACGTAGAGGTTGATGATCCTCTAGATGAACAGGCAACACTATGACAGGGGGATATATTTCACTCATAGGAAAACCAAATATCCTCCAGAAAGCTTCAAGAGCTGAAATCCATCGACCCTCTTGGAAATCCTTGATTTCATCTCGTAATTCTTGTTGTACGCCAGAGATAACATTATACGATAGCCTATCATGTCCTTTATAGATATACTTATAGAGATATTTAACCAACTTGATATCACCACATATTTCAAGATTAATATGAGCATCAAATTTTGCTAACAAGTATGGACAATAAGGTATAACAGACCTATTATCAAGCATAGTTTTTTTTTATAGAGAATAGACTTTCCATCATTCCTTCTTCTATAATTTGGATAAGAGTTAAGTGCATCGCTGGTAAACTCAGCAAATTGTTTCGGATACATACATTATTCGGATTGGACAGACCACAGGGTCCATGCATCATATGCTTAACAACATAAGACCGTAAAAAAGGATGCAAACTATCTGGCAGTTCAGCGCAAATAATTTCATCATAGGTAGTAGGAGATATTATTTTATGACATTTAGCAAGAATGATAACCCAGTGAGCATGTGGCAAACCCCTTTTCTGATACTCAACCGCATAAACATATCCTGCAACCTCACCAAAAATCTTCTTCTTCACAATCTCATCCTTTAATTCCTCGAGCTTTGCATTGAAAACACGTGCTATCAAGTCTGGCCTATCATGAACTTTTTCAGAAGGAAGCAAATGTTCCGTTATCTCAGACCATCCAGGATTGCAAGTCATCGTCAAGAATAGGTCAGGTTTCCCAAATTTTTGCACCAATGCCATTGCATTTACATATCGCTTCTTCATATCTCTTGGCCCACCAATAAATGAACAAGGCAAAACAACACGTTGACCTACGTTCGAAGGATTAGTCTGACCATCAACAGATAGGCTATCCACTATTGCTCGATAACTCTCAGTGCGATATTCCATTTGGCGTATCTCCGACCGATAATAATCGAGACGAGAAGTTTCTATCTTAATATACATGTCAATAATATATTCTTGCCCCAATCTTCCTGCATGCAATAATAAGCATCTATTATTCAGACGAATTTGCGATTGATAACAGGTATACTCCCGACACGAAACATTCAGTCGACACTTCTTATTTTCTTGTAAACCTGCAAAATACATTAACAAAATAAACATAATCAGAAAATACAGAATTTCTGAAAACAAATTTAAGAAAAAAAAAATAAGCAAACAACACACATTCTTCTTCAGCAGCAAGCATATGTACAGCAGATCCAAACAACGGAAAACCAGCGTCAACTGATGAGGAAGAACATTCTTTACGCTTAAAAGAACCTGAAATCAATCCACGCTTATTTTTTTTAATACCCGCATGCCAACCAGGCTGTCCATAAGGAAATAACAAAGGATATTGCAAAGGATTGTAACACGAGTAATAATAGCTAACTTTGTGAGTACGACCATCCTCAGTATACACACGAATATCCCTTTCAGATATATCAGCGGTTTGGTCACCATCTTTCCAAACACCGGCTACTTGGTCAACTGTAGGTATATTACAATTACGTTGGTCCAACACGGGTCCAGTTCGAATAATGATTTGTGCATTAGTAAGATCATCCCACGAGCGCAATCGCTTGAACACTTTGCTATAAGGATTGTCAGACAAAGCTTTAATCAAAAGTGTCATTACATCAACACGTAGATCTCGATCTACCACGACACCTACATTTAAATCATCAGCTGTGTCCAGGAAAAACAATTGCAGCAGACGATGCACATCAGCAGAACCATGTACAGGATTAAAAAAGTGCGTCACCTTCCCAAGAACTTTCAAAGAATATATTCCTTTTTTAGCCCAAGCAGAGTCCGGATCAACATGCATACCAATGGAAGTAAAAGAAAACGCATGATTATACGAACGATTCTTCCTACGAAATTCACAAGCAACTTCAGAATCAGGATCAGTAAATAAGAACCACATAATTGGATTAATCACTGTAGGACTGAGATGAATCTGACCACTTGCACAACAGAAACCTGGAACCTCTCGGTATAAACGATGAGCACCACAAAACGAGCAACCTTCCTGCTTAGGCAAACACCACAGAACAGTAGGAATATTATGTATCCTGTCAAAATGCATAGAAGAAGAACACGAGCTCACATTAAATCCTGAAAATTATTTAAACAAATAAATTACAATGAGAAAATACAGCCAAAAAAAAAATATATATATCACAGTTAAAATATTTCCATAGTTCAAATACCCGAGATAGAAGGTCTAGCTAATTCATCTACATTAGCAGATTCACCAGTTCCAGGCAGCACAGTAGGAACAGTCAACGATAACAAAGGCGTCTCAACATTACATCGAACCTTCCTTTTTCCCAAATAGCGATTTTTTTTTCAGCCGTCAATGCAGCATAACGAATCCTCGATTTTTCATTTCGAGCTAACCTAACATAATCCGAAGATCTACCGGAACTGTTACCTGAAACCAATCATAAATAAAATTTTCAACACATGTATAAATATAATTCTTATAGTTTAGAGCTTCAACCACAGATATATCACAGTTAAAATATTTCCACAGTTCAAATACCCGAGAGAGAAGGTCTAGCTAATTCATCTACATTAGCAGATTCACCAATTCCAGGAAGCACAGTAGGAACATTCAACGACAACAAAGTCGTCTCAACATTACATCGAACCTTCCTTTTTCCCAAAAGACAATTTTTTTTTCAGCCGTCATTGCAGCATAACGAATCCTCGATTTTTCATTTCGAGCTAACCTAACATAATCCGAAGATCTACCGGAACTGTTACCTGAAACCAATAATAGAAAAAATTTCAACACATGTATAAATATAATCCTTATAGTTTAGAGCTTACTTTCAATAGAAGTAACATGAGGCAACGAATCAACCAAACGATCATCCAATCCAACATAACTTCCACTGTCATCTATAATAATATTGTTCGATATTTCACTACAGCCTGTACAGATATTAATAAATAATTAAATATTATATACAAAAATAATAAGAAAGCCAAAACTCCAAACTAATAATACCTGAAACAGAGGAAGATTGTGATAACTCGAAGGACCCCCCAACAACATTAGTTGATTCAAAAAAAGCATATTCATTTAGATTAGAAGATTCAGCAATCAAAGGTAGCTCAACCGCGACATCCGACAACCGAACAACATTAGTTGATTTTAACAAAAGCAGATTCATTTAAATTAGAAGATTCAGCAATTAAAGGTAGCTCAACCGCGACATCCGACGACCGATTACTTGTCGAAAGTTCCTTACGTCGAACCCTCCTCTTCTTCAACATAGCAGATTTTTCTTCAGTAGTGAAGGCAGCGTAACGAAGCCTAGCCTTTTCATTCCGAGCCAACCTAACAGACTCGAAATCATAAACAACACGGTTTCCTGAAGACAATCATACAACATAAACATAAAAAAAGGTAAAAATAATACAAGATTAATAATGAATGTTAAAAACCAAAAATAAATATCTAATTTAAGAAAACTTGGTTAGTAGCTCACTTAGATTCACACTAGAATGATCCACACAAAAGGGAGCAGGGCCAAAAACAACAGTAGAAGCAGAAGAAAGATCAACAGTATCATCATCCAATCTAACATTACCTCCACCGGAATCCATAACCTGTTAAAATAAAAAGACAAAAAAAACGATCAATCAAAATGGAGAATAAATTATTTACATAATTAATATTAAAGGCAACACCAAACAATGAATAATCAAATTATGAAATGAATATTAACCAATCAAGAAAGATAAAACAAGCAGAAACCAACAACATACCGAATAACAAAAGATCAGCACAAAATCTAAACAAAAAAAAAAAAAAAAGCAAAAGAACAAAAAACCTTCGAAATGGTTAATACAAATATAATAAATGACGAATACGTGAAGATGAAAAAGCATATAGATAAAAAATTGGAGTACGTAAGACGCAACCGCCAATATAAGAAATATCTAAAAAGTAAGAGAAGAGAATAGCATAAAAACCAAAACAACCGCCATATAAAATTACAATAAATAAAATATTTTAATTAAGATGACGAGCAAGAGTGATGTCATGCTTAGAAATATCTAAATATTTAGTAACTATTCAATACACAGCTTAACATTGGTAAGTAAACTCGGAGATAAATGTAAAGTACGTAGTCGATAATAACATTATCGATGTATTAAAAAATAGAGGAAATAATATGTGTGACAGTGCTATAGTAGATCATATCGACATTACGTCGACATTACATATATCAATCTTAATGGGCAACATTGTTTTAATCGAGAACTAAAGCACGAACTAAATATCCGAGACGAACAGAAAAAACGATGCCGTTTTATGACTATATATTTAAAAAAATATATATTTACCAAAGATACATGCGTTAAATTATGAGGAGGTTAAGTCCGACCAACATTAATTCGTTTTCCAATATACTGTTACAAAAATAATAGAAAGTATATTGTGTTAGTAGTATTGCAAAAAAAAAAAATGTTCACACAAAATTAATTAATAATAGAAAACATCACTAAATTGGAAGCAAGAATCCTCTATTTTCCAAAAAAATTAATTAATAACAGAAAACATCAGTAAAGCAATAAATTAAAATAAAAGAAAAATGGAACCAACAATCCTCTATAGTAAATATATAGTAAAATAAATTTTTTTTAAGAAATATAGTAAAATGATTTTTTTTTAAAGATAAAGTCAAGAAACGGCGCCGTTCATGATCATACCGTTTTAAAAAAAAGTGTTCATCGGAGATATAGTGTTTGTTTCTAATCGAGAGGAGAGTATGAACATAAAAATAGATACTTAATAAACGACGCCGTTTGGTGATTATGCGAAATTTTAAAAAATTGAAAGAAATTTGGAAGCAATAAGGCACATCGGAAACTTAGTTGTTGTTTTTAATCGATATTAAAGTATGAACTAACCACGAGACGGCACCGCTTCGGCTCTTATAAGCTATAAAAAAAATTAATTGCAAAAACGGCACCGTTTAGTGATTATTCCAATAAAAATTAAATTGCAAAACCAGACTCGCACGACCACAATTCCCCTGGCGGGGCCACAGGTTGCAAACGGACGGCCAAGAAAGCATTAAATAAAAAGAGAAAAGAAATTCAACGAAGAGCAAATAATCCCGGTAAATAAAGAAACGGCGGCGTTTTTCGATTAAATCGATTTAACAAAAATCGAAAGTAAATTATGTTGTACTGTTTCTTGACCGCTTCGGCTCTTATAAGCTATAATATATATATATATATATATATATATATAAAATCAATTGAAAAGCGGAACTACTATTTCTTTTATTTCTATTTTGGCGCCACAATTTCAATCAATATTGTTGAGGTTCATTGTAACATTCTACAGATACGTCTTTTTCATTAAGTATTTTTTAACCACCATCAAATCCTTTAAGCTCACATCACATGATCAACTACTACAGAACACATAGTGAAAATTGACTGGACACTTTTAATTAAGAAAAAAAAGAAAGCCTTTATTATTCGAAATAAAGAAAAATGTTCAAAAAGAATCAGTGACCTTATCCAAGAATAATGTAATAATTCAAATCTAAAATAAGGATTATTACAATTTAATTAAATCCAAAGGAAAAATAAAGAAGTTACAACATTGTATTACAAGGACATTTGTTTCGGATAAACTTTTTCCCAATGTAAACTAGGAATGCACAATAAATTTTCAACAACTAAAATAATGATAATAAAAATAAGAGATTCTCATTTCACTTCTATATTCCCTTCACACACACACAACATTTATACCTATTACTTCAATTGATAGAAAAAATAGTCAAAATGACAAGAAAAAAAGTAGTCATTGAATATGTTACCATTGAGTCGCGAAGAAAGGCTTCTTTTAACAAAAGAAAGAAGGGGATGATTAAAAAAGTGAGCGAGCTTAGCACTCTTTGTGGTGGTGGAGTCATGTACCATCGTTTACGTACAATCCTTATGAATTGTTGGTCCTCTCTCAGCCTGCTGACTTCACTAATGCAATCTAGATTTTAGACTAATTCTAAGACCTAGTGGACCATATTTTGATTGGAATGTCAAAATACCTAATATATTGGTCAAACATCAACACAAGGCTATGCCTCCTCGAATACCTAGTAGGATGTTTGAACATTAAAGGATGTTTGAATATGTGATATATTTTTTTAATTTGTGTTTTCTTTATTCTAAGATGTAACTTGTAGAGGTAAGGCTATGCCTCCTCGAATTTACTTTTTTACATTAATCTATTTTACTTAAAACTGAATTATGTTAACTTCTAATCATAAATGTATGTATAAAGTGTCACGATCATTAAGAAACTACGCAATTTGATCTATGTAAAAGTGAACATCTAATCTAATCTAATCTAATCTAGTGTATATATATATATATATATATATATTATAGCTTATAAGAGCCGAAGCGGTCAAGAAACAGTACAACATAATTTACTTTCGATTTTTGTTAAATCGATTTAATCGGAAAACGCCGCCGTTTCTTTATTTACCGGGATTATTTGCTCTTCGTTTAATTTCTTTTCTCTTTTTATTTAATGCTTTCTTGGCCGTCCGTTTGCAACCTGTTGCCCCGCCAGGGGAATTGTGGTCGTGCGAGTTTGGTTTTGCAATTTAATTTTAAGCGGGATAATTACGAAACGCCGCCGTTTCGTGACGTAATTAATTGCTATTGGTTTTATTTCAACGTTTTTGTTTATACTTTCTTCTAGATAAATTATATTCGTCCTACCTTCCCGACCAGCGTCGTTTATTGTTTTCTAGTGCGTTCTATTATTGGTCGGCTCTGTATACTTTTGGCCTTTTTTTAAAAACAGTATCATCATAAAACGTCGCCGTTTTGGTTTTATAATTTATTTGGAGGCTTTCACTTCTTACTAAACGCCAACGTTTTTGTTTATACTTTCTTCTAGATAAATTATATTCGTCCTACCTTCCCGACCAGCGTTACTTTTGCCCTTTTTTTAAAAACAGTATCATCATAAAACGTCGCCATTTTGGTTTTATAATTTATTTGGAGGCTTTCACTTCTTGCTAAACGCCGCCGTTTCGTGACGTAATTAATTGCTATTGGTTTTATTTCACCGTTTTTGTTTATACTTTCTTGTAGATAAATTATATTCGTCCTACCTTCCCGACCAGCATCGTTGATTTTTTTTTTTCTAGTGCGTTCTATTATTGGTCGGCTCTGTATACTTATGCCCTTTTTTAAAAAACAGTATCATCATAAAACGTCGTCGTTTTGGTTTTATAATTTATTTGGAAGGTTTAACTTTTTACTTTTAAGGTAATCTGTTTTGCGATTTCCCGATCCGAAGCGGTCAACAAACAGTACTACATAATTTACTTTCGATTTGTGTAAAATCGATTTAACCGGTATAATCATGAGATGGCGTCGTTTGGCTGAAGATTTTTTTTTTAAAAACGTTTTTTCCCGGAATTAATTGCTCTTGCTTTTATTTCGTTGTTATCGTTTATACCTTCGTTTTCATAAATTATATTCAGCTTTATTTATCTACCAGTCTTATTGCAACCATTACATTCTACTTAATTAACTCTGTATTTCTTTTTTGTCTTTTACCTCGATGTTCATCCTTTTTCCTAACTATATGTTATAGCTTATAAGAGCCGAAGCGGTCAAGAAACAGTACAACATAATTTACTTTCGATTTTTGTTAAATCGATTTAATCGAAAAACGCCGCCGTTTCTTTATTTACCGGGATTATTTGCTCTTCGTTTAATTTCTTTTCTCTTTTTATTTAATGCTTTCTTGGGCGTCCGTTTGCATTGCAATGGTCGGGAAAAAATTAATCGCTGTTTTCCTTTTACGGAGTATAATTTATTTCGGAGGTTTTACTTTTTACTTTGCAGGTAATATGTTTCCCTGTTTTCCGAGATACTGTGATTGCTCTATTCTTTTCGATCAGTCGTTCATTCTTGGGAACTTAAATTGGTGTTATAATTAAATCTCGTGAACCAAAGACGAACGTTCTGATTAAATGTGCATTGGCCGTTCATCTGTCTTATTTTCAACCGTCGGATCTAAATATCTTTTGCTATAAATAGGTGGTCTCATCTTGCATACAAATTATCTCTTCGTTCCAACGCGTTTGCTTTCTTATTTTTCCTCCTCCAACTATGTTCTCCTTACTATCCCATTTTTAACCCTTCGGAATTAATTTTCATTCCACCCCAAAAAACCATATATATCAAATCTATTGATGTAAAAACGAAGAATGACACGTTTAACCACTTATACGATATTCTCGTTATTCTTATAATACGATGTATTTCTGCCCCAATCGACCAGAATGGACGATTTTTTTGGGTTTTTTCTTGGTTTTCTGAAAAGCTACTCCGGAACGCATGTCTGAACATTTTGTGCGTGTGGGGAATTAAGAATTGGAAGCGGTCAAGAAACAGTACAGCACATTTTTATTTCCAATTTTTTTCCCCCCGGTTGTTATGATCCTATGCAGTACTCGACTTTGTTTCCCAACGGCGAACCGGGTTGGCATGCTGGAATAAAGAAAAATGTTGTTTCCAGACGTCCACAGAAGAAGAGAGGGAAAGAGGTTGATGTAAATGAAGTTGTTTGTGCTATGACTAATGCGTCCTGTGCCGAGGCAATTCTACTTGCGGAGGAGCAAGGTATGTCCGTTTGTAAGTTGTGGGCCCAAATGGTCTTCTCAATTTTCCATTCTTAATTTTTCATCTCTGGTTTTTCAATCTGCTTCTTTTATTTTCTCTCTATCTCACTCAAAGTTCAACACTAAATCGACCTTAACAAATCGACCTGTGTATTATATCTCAATTTTCCGATCATCTTTCCGATCTCCGTTCTTTATCAACATTATTTACAAGCTAAATCGACCTTACCAAATTGGACTGTGTAAACCGCCTAATCTTTCCGATCTGCGCATTATGTCTCACTTTTCCTCTCACACTCAGTTCAACAATATTTACAAAGATAAATCTACCTTAAAAAACGAACTCTGTAAAACTCTCGGCTAACAAATCGATCGTCAATACCGCCTCACCGCCTCAGAGAAAATATCTTTTAGCACAATTATTACAGCTGTTCTTTCTCACTCTGACTTTTGGCCGATTTGTATAAAAGAAACATTATTGACGGCATGCTTGTTGAGGGAGAACTTACTTGAGCAAGGAAGAAGGAGAAATGGAAATAATATTTTTTTCCCTAGTGCGAATATACAATCTATGAAGGCTCTGTTGAACTACTCATTCAGGGATGTTGTGGCAATCCCTCGTTTAAACATCTTCGTTAAATGACTACGGTATTTGATATAGGCAGTAGGTGAGAACTTGAAAAATTCTTCTTTCTCGGACAATGGTGTAGAGGTATGCAGGGGCAAGTTTTGTACAAAAAGAAATATGTCTTATCCTTCAACCACCTGCTCGAAGATCCTAGAATAGGAAGTATAATTTGTAGTAATTTGACTGCATATTAATCTTTATTTGTAACGGAATTATTGTGTGATAGTTCGTGAAAATGAATAAATTTGTTATTATAATGTAATTATGTGCAACTAGATTGATTTGTAAACATATTTGAAACTTATATTTTTTTGGGAGAAAAACTGACATTGTCTTTTAATTTAATTATGGATATTGTGAAACTTGAACTTGCACGATGTTTAATTTTCAGTAAGTCATAATTCAGAATACGATCATGAATATAATAGATATTTATTAGTAAATATAGTTGTTGGTCCCAAGTGGTCAGAAGAGGTTTAGAGGGGGGGGGGGGGTGAATAAACCTCTTTAAAAATTTTCTTCTATTTTAACTTTAAAACTGTTACTCAAACTGAACAGACTAAGCTGATCAGATTAGTAAGTTACAATTCTGTTCGCGAACAAATCTTTGAACAGCTTTGTTGACCACTCGTCTGATAGTCACTTAGCTGATTTTGTTAAAATCAGTTTTAATACTTAGAGTACTTGCAGCGGATTTTTCAAAGTGTTTTTCACAAGTAAACTTAGTAGTTTGAAAAATGATTCCCCAGTTTTATAAACTCCTTTTTGTTCTTTTTCAAACAGTTAACTTAATGTGTTTTTATGCAATCAGAAATTATGCAAGTTTAAAAGCTATGTAAAAACACAATCAATTTTTATAGTGGTTATATGGATTTGAATATCCTTTAGTCCACTCTTCCTAGTCACACAGATCTTGGGTTATACTATAATCACAAAGTTTACAGTATACTCTGCTTGCGTCGAACAACAAATGAAACGACCACAAGTTCGCAATAGGAAATCACACAGAAAACCTATTCTCTGAAGTTTGATCACTCACAAAGATGGATCACAACTCCGCACAACACTCTTGTTTACAAAATCACTCAGAAGATGTATTTTTCTTGATTCTTCAACTCTGCTTTCGTCAACAAATGACTCAGCTGATGAGTGAGCTGTTCTTGAGACTTAAAGAATTTTGCTTCGGAAATTTCTCTCAGAAAGTATGTTGCTTGTTTCTTCTTCGTCTCTTTCAGCTATTTATACTTGAGGATTGAAAAGTGTCCGTTGAAGAGAGACAGGTTTCAAATTCCTCGAGTACTGGTCCTTAAAATCCGCGAACGGCTCTTTTGCAGTCTGTCCGTACTGTAAACAGTACTATTCTGCAGGCAGCATTAAATGCAGCATTAAATGCACTCGGCTGATGCGAAGCTTTTCTTCAATCATTTGTCTTAAATATCCTCGTACTTCAGCATTTATTACACCAAGGGGCATTTATTACCGTTGGGAACACTTCATGATCTTCTTCACTTGGCTGACAAAAGTATAAGTCTGATGGTGAACTCGGCTGATCTCAATCTTGAACAAATCTGATTTGAGTCGGCTGATCTTCACTAATCTGATAACTTTACTTCAGCAGATCAGAAGTCTTGGACCTTGAAACTTTGACTCTTCTGATGTCTTCTTTACTTAGTCAAAATTCCTTGATAAGTCTATCAGCTAAGTTACTCCATACTTAGCCAATCTTTGAAGTTTTGGAATGCATCAAAACCTCCCTTATCAAATTTCCTTTAGTGCCTTCATCTTCATCTTCATCCAACAATAGTTTAACAAATTATTAAAACTTTTTTTCTCGAAATTAACCTACTGAGGTGGTGGAGAACCCCACTCTCGTAAAAGGTTGATATTGTAGAGGGGACATCCAGGAAAACTCAGTCTCGGATAATGGTACCAAAAACCATACACCATAAACTAATCAAACAAGCCCAAATGTAACAACTATAAAAGTCACAAGCAATTCAACCAAAAATCACAACAAAACATTTCATCATCCAACAGAACTATACTGATTCACAATATAAAACATGGGCAACAAGCACCAACATTTTGTCAGTGAAAATGGAAATGCATCATCAAACGGTAAAAGAAAAACAATATTATGTTACAATAGTCACCCAATCTTGAATCCAAGAACTATTGTCGCTAAAAATAAAAATGCACCACAGACAAGCCTCGACTTTTTAATGTTCTTCTCCGATGTATTTATGACCCAATCGACCTTTATGGACGACTTCTGAGGGATTGTCATGCTGCATCTGTATTTTGTAACAATATTAGGGGATCGGAAATCCAGATATAATAATTAAACAAATATTATGAGATCGGAACATTTAGGGGGGGTAATAGGTCCAATAAGTTAAAAAAATTAGATCGGATAATCGACAATAATGAGGAGATCGACACGCGTTGATAAGATAGGCTATAAAAAACAAAACAAAAGCTGTATATTAAAATTAATTTTGTTACTTTTAAATGTTTAAGCAGCTAGTCAAAGAACAAATATAATTATATACTTCGGTATTATAAGATCATAAATAGTCGATTTTCTTCTCTCTCCAAGTTTTATTTGCAAAAATAATTTAAGGACGAGTTTGCTTTAGCAATTTATTTTTCAGCAGCATAATCACAAAACGGTGCCGTTTCGTTCTCTAATTAATTGTTACTGCTTTTATTTCACCGTTTTTGTTTATCTCATTTTCTAGATAAATTATATGCGTCCCACCTTCCCGACCAGCGTTGTTGAATTTATTTTGTTTTCTAGTGCGTTATATTATTGGTCGGCTTTGTATACTTTTGCCCCTTTTTAATAAATATTATCATCATAAACGGCGCTGTTTTCCTTTTATTATCCCTCCGTTTTATTTTACATGTCACTTTGGAGAAAAAAAAATCCCACATTACATGTCACTTTATAATTTCAAGATAGATTTAAATGCAATTTGACATTTTAACCTTATTTAATTATGTGGAGTACTAAAATATTTACTCATATTTTTCAAGGGCAATTTTGTTCAATTATCCTTTAATTTTTCTAAAATCTGGATCATTAAATAATTTCTTAATCCTTGTGAAACAACCTTAAACTACCTGATTTGCGATTTATCGATCCGAAACGGTCAACAAACAGTAAAACATAATTTACTTTCGATTTGTGTAAACACGATTTAATCGAAAAAAAATTGCCATTTCCGGATCTGTTCTGTTTTTGTTTAATTGCAACATGTGGGCCTGGCAGGGGATTTTAACTTTTGGCCTTTTTTTTAAATAGGTATAGTCATGAAATGGCGTTGTTTGGCTGACGGGTTTTTTTTTTTTTTTTAAAAACGGTATATGCTACCATTACATTCTACTTAATGAACTGTGTTTTTTTGTTTTGTCTTTTACCTCGATGTTCATTCTTTTTCCCAACTATATGGGTCAGAAAACTTTGCAATGGTCGGGAAAAAAAGTTGAATGATAAAACGTCGCTGTTTTATTTTATAATTTCCTTCGAAGGTGTTACTTTTTACTTTGCAGGTAACCTGTTTCTCGGTTTTCCGAGACACTTTGTGTTGGATAAGGATGAAGATGAAGGCACTAAAGAAAGTTTGATAAGGGAGGTTTTTGATGCATTCCAAAACTTCATAAATTGGCTAAGTATGGAGTAACTTAGCTGATTAACTTATCAAGGAATTTTGACTAAGTAACGAAGACATCAGAAGAGTCAAAGTTTCAAGGTCCAAGACTTCTGATCTGCTGAAGTAAAGTTATCAGATTAGTGAAGATCAGTCGACTCAAATCAGATTTGTTCAAGTTTGAGATCAGCCGAGTTCACCATCAGACTTGTACTTTCGTCAGCCAAGTGAAGAAGATCATGAAGTGTTCCCAACGGTAATAAATGCCCCTTGGTGTAATAAATGCTGAAGTACGAGGATATTTAAGACAAATGATTGAAGAAAAGCTTCACATCAGCCGAGTGCATTTAATGCTGCCTGCAGAATAGTACTGTTTACAGTACGGACAGACTGCAAAAGAGCCGTTCGCGGATTTTAAGGACCAGTACTCGAGGAATTTGAATCCTGTCTCTCTTCAACGGACACTTTTCAATCCTCAAGTATAAATAGCTGAAAGAGACGAAGAAGAAACAAGCAACACACTTTCTGAGAGAAATTTCCGAAGCAAAATTCTTTAAGTCTCAAGAACAGCTCACTCATCAGCTGAGTCATTTGTTGACGAAAGCAGAGTTGAAGAATCAAGAAAAATACATCTTCTGAGTGATTTTGTAAACAAGAGTGTTGTGCGGAGTTGTGATCCATCTTTGTGAGTGATCAAACTTCAAAGGATAGGTTTTCTGTGTGATTTCCTATTGCGAACTTGTGGTCGTTTCATTTGTTGTTCGACGCAAGCAGAGTATACTGTAAACTTTGTGATTATAGTATAACCCAAGATCTGTGTGACTTGGAAGAGTGGACTAAAGGATATTCAAATCCATATAACCACTATCAAAATTGATTGTGTTTTTACATTGCTTTTCAAACTTGCATATTTCCTGATTGCATAAAAACACATTAAGTTAACTGTTTGAAAAGAAGTTAAAAGGAGTTTATGAAACTGGGGAAACATTTTTCAAACTGCTAAGATTACTTGTGAAAAACACTTTGAAAATCCGCTGCAAGTACTCTAAGTATTAAAACTGATTTCTGTTAAATCAGCTAAGTAACTATCAGACGAGTGGTCAACAAGACTGTTCAAAGATTTGTTCGCGAACAGAATTGTAACTTACTAATCTGATCAGCTTAGTCTGTTCAGTAAGAGTAAAGTTTTAAAGTTAAATTTGAAGAAAATTTTTAAAGAGGTTTATTCACCCCCCCCTCTAAACCTCTTCTGACCACTTGGGACCAACAAGTGGTATCAGAGTGGGTGGTTCATTAGAATCAGCTGCCTGATCAACGAGCTTGATCCAAGTGTTTTTCAAAGGTTTTCAAAACTTTTCAAAAGAGCATCTTTTTGAAAAATCAAAACTTTTTGAAAAATGGATTGTATCAGCCATGTTCCCCACATCGCTGGTATGTCCTTTGAGGACTGGAAAATCAGAATGGAGATTTTTCTTGCTGCTTACAACGATAACATGTACACATGTATCATTAATGGTCCATTCAGATTCACAAAGACCATTAAAATAAATGAGATAGATACGGTTGTGGAAAAAGACCTTCATGAGATGACTCCAGAGGAAATCAAGCTTTACAATCTAGATAAAGTTGGGAGATTCATCATGACTAAAGCCCTTGATAATGATCGGTTTGACAAGGTCAAACATTGCAAAACTGCAAAGGAGATGTGGGACAAAGTCAGAGATATGAGCGAAGGCAATGATGCTATTAAAGAACATCAGCTCAGTGTTGCCTTGGAGAAGCTGGACAACTTCAAGATGAAGTCTGGAGAAACCATTGATCAGATGGACACCAGATTCACCAGAACTCTGAATGAAGTTTTGAAGCTGGGAAAGACTTTCACTGACAAAGAGATTTCTGTCAGAGTACTGAAGGCTCTACCTTCCAAGTTCAACATGAAGGTGACAGCAATGGAAGAATCAAGAGATCTGGGCAAGATTTCTCTTACAGAGCTGTTCTCCGTACTCAAGGCTTATGAGTATAAACTGCCAAGGATGGGAATTGAAGAAACCTCAACTTCAGGACCCACAGCTGCACTGGTTGTTGCTGAAAACCAGAGAAGACCGGCTCAAAGAAATGCTGAAGTGGACTCATCTGATGAAGCCACTCTACTCAACAAAAAGGAGTACACTGCTGGAGATGTTGCACTGTTGATGAACAACTTCAAGAAGTTCTACAAAAGAAAAATGAAGAACAAATACAACAATGCTTCTTCTTCTAAACCTAACTTTTCTTCTCAAGATAAAGATGATTATAAATCAAAACTAATGTGTTACAACTGCAGGAAATTGGGACACTTCATTAAAGACTGCCCATATCCAAAAGCAGAGAAGTACACTGAGGAAGAGAAGAAAATGAGAAAAGAAAGAAAGCATCAGAGAGGCAAGGCAATGATGGCTGAAGCAGAAAAGCTTGCTGCTGTCTACTCATCTGATTCAGATTCAGACACGTCTGATGAAGAATCGTCTGATGAAGAAAAACCTGCTCTCCTATGTCTTATGGCAAAGGAATCTGATGACTCTGAGGATGAGGTAACTCCTCAAGTAAATGAATTGTTTAATTCTCTAGAGCAAATGATGTTAAATAATACTACTATTGCTGGAGAGTTTGTTAAGCTTAAGGAAGAGATGAACTTGCTAAAAGAGCAAAATAATTCACTGAAACTTCTAGCTGAAAAGCCAAAAGAATCAGCTGAATATAAACAGCTTGAGCAAGAGCATGAGTCTCTGAAAGCTGAATGTGAGGTCTATAAAGGAAAAATCATGGAACTTGAGAAAATCATTGAGTCTCATGATAAGTCAACTGTTGCATCCATGCATACATCTAGTAAACAGGAGACACCTTTAGAAAAGGAAAAATTAGAGTTGAACCATACTGAAAAATTCATATCAGCTGACAACAGTAAGGTCATTTTGTATGTTCAAACTTCTAAACCTACCTCATCTGAGAAAGTGGTAAAGGAGAAGAAATCTCCTAAGGCTAAAAAGAGCAAAGAGCCTAGTGTAGGAAATCAGACTAGTAAGACCAAACAGCAGAGTCCTAAGAAGTCTGCTGATAAAGCTAAATTGAATCAATCTGTTGGTAAAACTAAGTCAAAGTCAAATGAGCAAGCATCTAGTAAACCAAAGAAGCATAAGAACAAGAAAAATCAAAATGCTTGGTATGGAGATGAGTCATATTATGTGCAACCTGCTGCATATCATCCTATGTATCATGCACCTCAATTTCCTAGTTACTATGCACCTTACCCTGCTAATCCAATGCATGCATATCCTGCATATCATGCACCTTACCCTGCTTATGAACATTATTCATATCATACTGATCATCAACATGACTTATCTGATAACTATGATAAAAATGAAACTGTTCATGCTCCTAAAACTCAGAAACCTAAGAAGCCTAAGACTTCAACATCTTGGGTTGTCAAGGGTGGAACTAATCCTTCAGGACCCTCTCAATAAGGGTACCTAAAACAATTTTATTTTTGTTTTGTAGGTTAGGATTAGGAGTAGGAGTAAAGTAGAGAAGATTTGGTACTTGGACAGTGGATGTTCAAGGCACATGTGTGGAAACATACATGAGTTGACTGATGCAGTTGCTGTGGATGGTCCAAAAGTCACTTTTGGAGACAGCAAAGAAGGCAAGATTAAAGCTAAAGGAAGACTAATCAAAGGAAACATTGAGATATCTAACGTCTCCTATGTTAAAGGCCTAAAATATAATCTGCTGAGCATAAGTCAATTTTGTGACAAGGGATATTCAGTCATCTTCTCAACAGATAAGTGCTACGTTGAACAGATTGGTACAAAGAAGGTAATTTTATCTGGAAGACGACAAGGAAATATCTACATAGTTGACTGGAATTCTGTTGACAAGAATTCAAGTGTTTGTTTGGTGGCATCTGCACCAAGTGAAGTCAGTTGGCTATGGCACAAGAGGATGAATCATTTAAACTTCAAGACCATAAACAGATTAATCAAGAATGATTTGGTAGAAGGGATTCCAAAAGCAGTCATGAGCAAAGACAAGCTCTGTGATGCATGTCAGAAGGGTAAACAAATCAAGTCATCATTTAAAGAAAAGAAGCACCAATCTTCTGGAAGAATATTGGAGCTGTTGCATATGGACTTATTTGGACCCATTGATCCAGTCAGCAATGGTGGAAAGAAATACTGCCTAGCTGTTGTGGATGATTACTCAAGATATACTTGGGTGATTTTCATGAAGAAGAAAAGTGAAACCAAGGAACATCTTACAAATCTGATGGAACTGATCCAGAATGAAAAGAGCATTAAAATTTTGAAGATCAGATCAGATAGAGGGACAGAGTTTACAAACTCTACTGTTGAAGAGTATTGTAATATCAAAGGAATACATCATGAGTATTCTGCTGCAAGAACCCCTCAACAAAATGGTGTTGCTGAAAGGAGAAACAGAACACTAAAAGAAGCTGTCAGAACCATGATAGCTGAAGCTAAACTGCCTCAAAGATTTTGGGCAGAAGCAACAAACACAGCATGCTTTACCCAGAATAGATGTATGATCAACAAAAATCAGAACAAAACTCCATATGAAGTTTGGAACAACAGAAAACCAAACATTCATTACTTTAAGATTTTTGGTTGTAAATGTTTTGTATTGAATAATGGGAAAAATCACCTTACTGCATTTGCAGAAAAGGCTGATGAAGCTGTTTTTGTAGGATACTCTACTGTTAGTAAGGCCTATAGAGTGTTTAACAAAAGAACATTACTAATAGAAGAATCTATCCATGTAGTATTTGATGAGCCAAGTCAATCTTCTGAAAAGAATCAAAGTGTTAATCAAGATCTGTCTGCTGATTTACAGAAGTTAGACGTTGGAAGAAATGAAGAATATGTTCCCATCATACTACCTAATCTAAGTTCAGCTGCTAACTCAAGTGCTGTTCAAAATCACAGTGCTGATTGTCTAACAGACGAGTTACAAACAGCTGACAGACCAGAGACTGTTCAACAGACTGCAAATGTTCAACAGACTACTACTGGAACTCCAACAGTAGTGTTGCAAGATCAAGACAGAGGACAACATCCTGATCTGCAACCTGATCTCAGATGGCTCAAGAATCACCCTCCTGAATTAGTTATTGGTGATCCTTTAGATAGAGTGAAAACAAGAAGAGCTGCTGCACAAGATGCTATGTTTGTCACATTTCTATCTCAAATAGAGCCAAAGCAAATTGAAGAAGCTCTCAATGACTCCTTCTGGATAGAAGCTATGCAAGAAGAGTTGAATCAATTTGAAAGGAATGAAGTCTGGTACTTAGTTCCTAGACCAAGTCATCAAAGAGTAATTGGCACTAAGTGGGTATTCAGAAATAAGATGAATGAAGATGGTGTTGTCACCAGAAACAAAGCAAGACTAGTGGCCAAGGGTTATTGTCAAAAAGAAGGAATTGACTTTGATGAAACTTTTGCACCAGTAGCAAGACTTGAAGCAATCAGACTGTTTCTAGCCTATGATGCTTACAAGAACTTCACTGTCTATCAGATGGATGTGAAGTCTGCTTTTCTCAATGGAGAATTGCAAGAAGAAGTGTATGTTGAACAACCTCCAGGATTTGAAGTCTATCAAGAAGAGGACAAAGTATATCGTCTGAAGAAAGCCCTTTATGGACTGAAACAGGCTCCAAGAGCATGGTATGATACCCTATCTGATTTTCTTTTAATTAAAGGATTTCGAAAAGGTAAGGTAGATAAAACCTTGTTCACAATTGAATGGGAAAACCATATATTACTTGTGCAAATATATGTGGACGATATCATTTTTGGTTCAACTAACCAACAGATGTGTGATAAGTTCTCCAAGCTGATGCAGAATAAATTTGAAATGAGAATGATGGGTGAACTTAATTACTTTCTTGGATTGCAAGTTAGACAGTTGCCTGATGGGATATTCATCAGCCAAGCAAAGTTCACAAGAGATCTGTTCAAGAAATTTGGTATGGAAACTAGCTCAACAGCTACCATTCCTATGTCTACAAGTCTTCGTTTGGATAAAGATGAAGATGGCAAATCAGTGGACATAACCAAATATAGAGGCATTATTGGTTCATTGTTGTATCTAACAGCAAGTAGACCTGATATAATGTACTCAGTTGGAGTCTGTGCAAGATTTCAATCAAACCCCAAAGAATCTCATCTCTTAGCTGCCAAGAGGATATTGAAGTATGTTAAAGGCACTCAAGAATTGGGATTATGGTATCCTAGAGAATCTGGATTTGAACTTATTGGTTATTCAGATTCAGACCTTGGTGGCTGCAAGATTGACAGAAAGAGCACAACAGGTGCCTGTCAGTTCTTAGGCAGTCGTCTGATCTCATGGATGAGTAAGAAGCAAACCTCAGTCTCTATATCTACTGCTGAAGCTGAATATATAGCTGCTGGAGCTTGCTGTGCACAGATACTTTGGTTGAAACATCAACTAGAAGACTACAACATCAAGATCAGTGGAATTCCAATCTACTGTGACAATACAAGTGCAATTTCACTTACTCAGAACACTACAAGTCATTCAAGGACTAAGCATATTGAGATCAAGCATCATTTCATTAGAGATCATGTGGAAAAAGGCAATGTAATGATTGAGTATGTTCATACTGATAATCAGATTGCTGATATCTTCACTAAACCTCTAAGTGAAGTAAGGTTTTCAACTCTAAGAGCTGAGTTAGGATTACTTAATTTGGAAGCATAAGCTGAGGGGGAACTCATCAGAAGACTGGAGTTCAACAGCTTAGTAATTCGTTATTATCTTCAAGGATTAACTCTCAACAGGCTAGTTAACTTATGAATTCTTAAACTCAGGGGGAACGTGTAAGACTAGCGGTACTTCTGAATTAAAGATGAAATTTGTTAATGACAGTTAGTTGAAGTTATGTTTTCATCAGAAGACTCAACTATCGAAGATTGAAGTTATTTTATCTAGCTGGATTGACAAACAGCTGAGGAAGGTTATCAGCTATTGGCATTCTCTGATAACAGCATTGTCATCAGGACAGTAGTCCATCAGATAAGTATTTATGTTACTAATCTGATTACTTTAATAAAAGCAGAACTGTTTAAAAACGTATACTCAAAACACGCTTTTATAAGTAACTGTTGGGCGGAACATATTCCCGCTCTTCATTAAATATATTTTGAATTCGAAAAGTCGTAACTGACGCCGCACGATCAGCACTGACAGAAAACGGATCTAACGGTTGGCGGATATCACGGAAACCGAAAAAAACCCAACTCTATAAATCCCCATCTGATCAGTCGAGTCGTTCTTTACGCACCCTAAGCATTCAAAAGTACTTGTGAGAAAATTCTGCAAATTTTCTGCATACTTTCCTTTGCTTTTCTAACCTTCAACAGATCAACGATGGCCGCTGAAGGTATGTTTCTCGTTTATGATTCTTACTACCAATCCGGTACGGATCTGATGAAAGAACTGCTCGAAAAGTTCAAAGCTGCTTCGCTGGTAAACTTCATGGAATACCACGAATAAACTTCATGGAATACCACGAAGGAATTATCTGGACTGACCAAGTGATGGAGTACTACAACACAGCGAAAGCTGACTACAACAAACTGGAGATTAAGGCTTCAGTGGGAGGCAAATCTATCACTATCACTCCTGCTGTTCTTCACGAGACGTTTGGGCTTCCTAACAGTGGACGACATGACGTCACTGTGCTGACAGAGGACAAACATCAACAGTTCTGGGCGATCTGCGCCAAAGAGGGAGAAACGCTATCTGGAAATATAAGGAAGAAGCAACTGAAGGATGAATATCAGCGGATGGCTGATATGGTGTCCAAGCTTATTGAGAACTGCACATTCTCACTGGATGCTGTTACCATGAAGAGGTTCAGCATCATGGCTGCCATATACTATGGATTGGAGATCAACTGGTCAATCATAGTCTGGTACATATTAGCTGACTTTCTTGATGATAAGAAAGGAAAAGGCCCCACTACCAACCACCGAATCACTCTCAGTTATCTGCTGTCAAAGCTGGGCTGTGATATGAAGAATGGAAAAGAGATTCACAAATCCAAGGCATTGTCCAAGTACATGCCTGTTCAAAAGAGGAAGGTTGGTGAGCCTGAGGAAGCTGATGTTGAGGAACCAAAGGAGGTTCCTGCCAAAAGGCAGAGAAAACTAGTCAAGACTGCTGACTTAGCTGTTGAAACCAAAAAGAAGAAGGCTGCTGACAAGCCTAAGGAAAAGATTCCTAAGCAGATGGAGAAAGTGACTTCTGCTGCTGAAGCCACTAAGATTGTTGAGAATATAATTGCTGATGTAAGGACTGGATCCCCTGCATCACCATCAAGAACTCCATCAGCAGAGAGGCCTGCTGAAGGTATCTCTAAACGAACAAGGAGTCAACAGAGAGATACTGCTACAACCATTTACCGTGAAGGGAGGACCAAGAAGTCTGCTAGAAAGCAGATGACATTTATAGAAGAACCAACGGACTTGGAGAATGTAGCAAGGGAAGACCCTGAAGCTGCTGAAAGGCCTGCTGAAACAATTAAGACTGTTGAGACTGACAAAGCTGATGAGCAACAGCCAAGTCAGGTCACATCAACAGCTGAGGTTACTCAACCTCAAGAAGATCCAGATGTCCAAATCATCTATCCTATTGCTGCTGCTCCCATATCATCTGCTGGACCAGCCCCTGCTGATAAAGGCAAGAGAAAAATAGTGCTAAGGAGAAAGAAAGTCTCCAAAGCTGATAAGAAAACAAGGGAGGAAGCTGAACAGAGGAAGCAGGATGAGCTTGAAGAAAAGAAGGCACTTGAGCTAAGCAAGGCTCAAGAAGCAAAGGATGAAGCCAGAAGACGCATGTCTGAAGCAGAGAGAAAAGCTGCTGAGGATGCTGAAATGGCTGTGGTGATTGAATTGAGCAAAGTTGATGCCTATGGACCTGTCCATGGAGGTGGCATCAAAATTGGAGAAGGCAAGAATACTGAAGAGGACAAAAAGAAGATATTACTGCCTGCCCCCAAACTCAAGTCAAAGGACAAGTTTGAAGTCAGAAAAGCATTTGAAATAGTGTATGCTGATAAGGAACTTTTCAAGAAGTTTGAGAAGTCTCTAGCTTACTATGATCAGAAGCTTATGTTGACGACTCTGTTCAACCAAGAGAAGCCAAGATATATCAGTTGGAGAGACAACAGGCTGAACAAGTCAATCACTGAACTTCAAGGTGTGAAGGAGTTAGCTGATGAAGAACGATGGGTTCTAAGTTGGCTGAAGACAAACTCCATTCAAAAGGCTCTTGATCCCAGCTATGTGAGAGATATCATGCATAGCTATGCAAAAGGCTTTGCATTGGAGGAAGCCAAGAAAATCAAGAGCACCTTGCCTGAAAAGAAAAAGAAGTCTGAAGATGCTGAAGAAAGAGCAATTAAGTTTGCTGTTATGACTGCCCTGAAGAGATGGGCTAAGAAGTCAAAGTATCAGCAAGGCTGTTCAAGTGATTTGCCACTACTGCCAAGTATCCAGCAAATCATTTTTGGCAAGGAAGTACAACAGTACTATGAAGTCCCTAAGGGTAACAATGCTCCTGTTAACCCTTGGATTATTGTAAGGCAGATTAGACAGACAACATGCTTTAATGAAGATGGAACCATTACTAATCTGTTCTACGATGATGTCACTGATGAGCACAAGTCTGCTGATAAGTCTTTAGCTATTGAGCCGCAAGCTAAGACTTCTGAAGATCATCAGGTGACGGATATGGAAGAGGTCCCTGTTCAACAGGCGACTGAAGAGAAGGAGGCTGATGCTGATGCTTCTGCTTCATCAGCTGATCAACACTCATCACTGATGGAAGCAATCCAGATGCTGATGGAAAACCAACTTAAGGAACTGGAAGACAAGCACAAGCAACAGCTATTGAAGGTTAAGGAGGAGCTGAAAGCAGAATTGGCTGAAACCAACAGACTTCAGCTGGAAACTGTTCAAGGATCAACAGAAGAGATCATCAAGAAGGAGATCAACAGTATTCCAATTCCTCAAGACAACTCATTGCAGTTGATACACAGCTTACGAGAACTGAACCAGAATGTAGAAGATGTGAAGGGTGATGTGAATCATCTTCACACTGCTTTAAAATCAGCTGAGCACAAGATTGCTGACTTAACTGCAACCTTCATCAAAGTCAGTCATGAAGAGAAGGAAATCAATCTGGGAATGTTGCAAGAAGTGGCAAAGGCTGCACAGGATGTTCAAAGTGAAATTGCAACTATCAACCTCAACATTGACTACTTCAATGATAAGACTGATGTCATCAGCACTGACATTCATCATCTAACAGCTAGTCACGACGTTGTCAATCAGAATCTAAAGGCTTTATGCACTGGAGTAAAGATTCCAACAGTTGCTCTCAACCCTGCTGTTGAACCTTCTACTGCTATCAGAGTTGATGATGACAAAAAGGGGGAAGATAAAAGGGAAGAACCAGCAAAGGAATCTGCTGCTGAAGAATCAACTAAGGAGGAAACTACTGCTGCAACAACTGAAGCCAAAGAAACTGAAGAAACAGCTGACAAGACTGAAGCTGAAGCTGATAAGATTGCAAAGCTTGGAACGGTAGAAGAAGAAGAAATGACTGAAAAAGAAGATACCAAGTACAAGAATACAGAATCTGCCAGGAAGGCTATGGAAGCTTTGAAAGCTCTTCAAGAACAAGAACTTAAGGAGAAGATGGAAGCTGCCAAAGCAATCTTGGAAGAAGAAGCTGATGATGAAGAAGATGATGAAGAATCATCTTATGAATATGAAGAAGTGCTGGAAGGATCAGATGAAGAAGCTGATAGTTAGAAATTGAAAAATCCTTGTAATCAGTTTACTTTATCTATTTCTTCAGAAATCTCATCTGATGAACTTGTACTATGTAACCCTTTTTCAATATTAATGAAAAGTCAAGTTCAATCCAATAAACTTTTTCTATCTCAGAAAATTTTGAGGATTTCATTCTTTAGTTTAGGTATTCAACAGGTACTTAGCTGAAGTTTTGTCATCATCAAAAAGGGGGAAATTGTTGGATAAGGATGAAGATGAAGGCACTAAAGAAAGTTTGATAAGGGAGGTTTTTGATGCATTCCAAAACTTCATAAATTGGCTAAGTATGGAGTAACTTAGCTGATTAACTTATCAAGGAATTTTGACTAAGTAACGAAGACATCAGAAGAGTCAAAGTTTCAAGGTCCAAGACTTCTGATCTGCTGAAGTAAAGTTATCAGATTAGTGAAGATCAGTCGACTCAAATCAGATTTGTTCAAGTTTGAGATCAGCCGAGTTCACCATCAGACTTGTACTTTCGTCAGCCAAGTGAAGAAGATCATGAAGTGTTCCCAACGGTAATAAATGCCCCTTGGTGTAATAAATGCTGAAGTACGAGGATATTTAAGACAAATGATTGAAGAAAAGCTTCACATCAGCCGAGTGCATTTAATGCTGCATTTAATGCTGCCTGCAGAATAGTACTGTTTACAGTACGGACAGACTGCAAAAGAGCCGTTCGCGGGTTTTAAGGACCAGTACTCGAGGAATTTGAATCCTGTCTCTCTTCAACGGACACTTTTCAATCCTCAAGTATAAATAGCTGAAAGAGACGAAGAAGAAACAAGCAACACACTTTCTGAGAGAAATTTCCGAAGCAAAATTCTTTAAGTCTCAAGAACAGCTCACTCATCAGCTGAGTCATTTGTTGACGAAAGCAGAGTTGAAGAATCAAGAAAAATACATCTTCTGAGTGATTTTGTAAACAAGAGTGTTGTGCGGAGTTGTGATCCATCTTTGTGAGTGATCAAACTTCAGAGGATAGGTTTTCTGTGTGATTTCCTATTGCGAACTTGTGGTCGTTTCATTTGTTGTTCGACGCAAGCAGAGTATACTGTAAACTTTGTGATTATAGTATAACCCAAGATCTGTGTGACTTGGAAGAGTGGACTAAAGGATATTCAAATCCATATAACCACTATAAAAATTGATTGTGTTTTTACATTGCTTTTCAAACTTGCATATTTCCTGATTGCATAAAAACACATTAAGTTAACTGTTTGAAAAGAAGTTAAAAGGAGTTTATGAAACTGGGGAAACATTTTTCAAACTGCTAAGATAACTTGTGAAAAACACTTTGAAAATCCGCTGCAAGTACTCTAAGTATTAAAACTGATTTCTGCAAAATCAGCTAAGTAACTATCAGACGAGTGGTCAACAAGACTGTTCAAAGATTTGTTCGCGAACAGAATTGTAACTTACTAATCTGATCAGCTTAGTCTGTTCAGTAAGAGTAAAGTTTTAAAGTTAAATTTGAAGAAAATTTTTAAAGAGGTTTATTCACCCCCCCTCTAAACCTCTTCTGACCACTTGGGACCAACACTTTGATTGCTCTATTATTTCGTCGATCAGTTGTTCAAACGAACGTTCTAATTTTAATGTGCATTGGCCGTTCATCTGTCTTACTTTGAACCGTCGGATCTAAATATCTTTTGCTATAAATAGGTGGTCTCAGCTTGCGTACAGATTATCTATCTCTTCATCTCTTCGTTCTAACCCGTTTGCTTTCTTATTTTTCCTCCTTCAATTCAACTATTTTCTTTTTCTACCCCATCTTTAATCCTTCGGAATTTAATTTCCTTTCGCACCATGCTAGCATTTTTGTTAAGACCCATATATTCTTGTAGTACGATTCGTCGATCAGTTGTTGAAATGAACGTTGTAATTTTAATTTGCATTGGCCGTTCATCTGTCTTGCTTTCAACCGTCGGATCTATATATATTTTGCTATAAATTGGTGGTCTCAGCTTGCGTACAGATTATATATCTCTTCGTTCTCTAACCCGTTTGCTTTCGTATTTTTCCTCCAACTATTTTCTCTTACTACCTCATCTTTAACCCTTCGGAATTTAATTTCCTTTCGTCCCATGATAGCATTTTTGTTAAGACCCATATATTCTTATAATACGATGTATTTATAACCTAGTCGACCAGAATGGTCGATATATGAGGGTTTTCTCTGGGTTTTCTGAAAAGCTACCCTTATAACATTGACTGCGTATGACATAGTCTTACTTTTCAACTTCCAGCTTTGAAATAATTTTTCTTATGACTCCATCTTTAACCCTTCAGTAGCTTATAAGAGCCGAACCGGTCAAGTAACAGTACAATATAATTAACTTTTGATTTTTTTAAAATCGATTTAATCGAGAAACGCCGGCGTTTTTTTAGTTTCCGAAATTATGTTCAAGAACGAAAAAATTAAAAACCAAATATGAGGCATGACACATCAAGCCTAAAATTATTTCGTACTTGGAAGTTGAAAAGTAAGACTATGTTATACGCAGTCATGCATTTGTTGGCTTGGCATAATAAACCCAGAATTATATGTCAATATACAATCTAATATCTATGAAAGCTCTGCTGAATTATTATTTAAAGGATGTTTTAAACATCTTCGTCAAGTGACTACGGTATATGATCTAGGCAGTAGGTGAAATTCCGAAAATGTTTGTATTTCTCAGATAATGGTGTAGAGGTATGCAGGGGCAAGTGTTGTACAAGAATAAATTTGACCTACCCTTCAAATGCTTGCTCGAATATCCTAGAATAGGATGTAGAATTTGTAGTAATTTGACTGTACACACTATATTAATCATTATTTGTAACTGGATTACTGTATAATAGTTTGTGAAAATGAAAAAAAATATTATTTTCGTTATCTGTAATAATCTTTATTATAATGTTATAACTGTTTAATTAGCTGATCAAAGACCAAATACTCGTCCTACACGGTGAAACAGTTATACAATTCTGGTCGATACACAACATACGCATTCGGCGATCATACACGAGTGATAAGATGCAAGTTAAAATATGAAATAGGCACGGAAAAATAACATTTATTCGATCCTATTAGTTTTATTATATTATTCTTGGAGACAAGCCTGGACTTTTTAATGTGCGTGTCCGATATATTGATGACCAAATCGACCAGGATGGACGACTTATGAGGGATTGTCATGCTTCATCTGTATTTTGTAACAATATTAGGGGATCGGAAATCCAGAGAATAATTAAACAAATCTGATGACATTGGAACTTTTAGGGGGGTTAATAGATCCATCAGGTGAAAAATAGGATATCGGGTAATCGGAAAAAATGAGGACATCGAGACGTGCCGATAAGATAATACTTCGGTATTATTAGATCATAAACAGTCGATTTTCTTCTTTGTCCAAGTTTTATTTGCAAAAATAATATAAGGACTATTCGGAATATATAGCTGTTCCGAATATACAATTTTTTTTTCTTTGCATAATATAAAAGATCAATTTGACGTATTTGTTTATAATGCAATTAAAGGTAAAAAAATACATCTTTGTCTACTGCTTTGTTTTGACTCGACCTATATAAAATATTTAACTATTTTAGTTTTGTGATGAACAACTACTTTAGTCCGTCCTAGATAATTGAGATAACAATATTTATTCATATCTTTTATATTTTAAAAATATATTTTCCTTTTGACTAATTTAACACTTGGGCCTCATTACTTAACGTATAAAATTTAAGTAACAAAATAAGAGATCGGTTAAATGAGATTAATAAAAAGAGGTCGTGAATTTGTTTTAGAGATCGACGTGAATTTAATTATATAAAAATTACGTAGTCATACAGGTTGCGCCCACCACTTGCAAACAGGCGGTGATTAAAACCATTATATGAAAAAGTAAAATAAAATCAGCAATGCTAATTAATGTGTATATCTTTGCCGTTCATCTGTGTTTATTTTGACCGCCGGATCTAAATAACTTTTGCTATAAATTGGTGGTCTCGCTTGCGTAAAGATTATTCATTCCAACCCGTTTAATTATTGTGCTCTATTTCTTGACGGTTTCGGCAAATTAAACCAACGTTTAGTTTTTATTTTTTATTTTCTCTAAATTTTCTGTCTTACTTTTCCATGTTTATGCCTTATAGTTCTAAACAATCTCAATTTCTCTTCAGAAGTTTGTTGGCGATATATGGCGCATACCGCCTTCATGCATAGGTTTTCCTTATAGTCTAAATTGCTCGTCAGAAGTTTGCTGGCGATTTATTCTCCTCTCTTACTTATTTCATTATATGATCTTCTCATTATTCTAATAATACGATGTATTGATGACCCAATCGATCAGGATGGACGATATACGAAGGATCATCATGCTGCATCTATATTTTGTAACAATAGTAGGAGATCGGAAAGACATTTACAACAAATTCCTTTTCATATAATGGTTCAATTCACTGTCTGTTTGGAAGGTGAATAATTTCGACATTTACATGATAGATGAAAAAATTAGATAAAAGATGCTAAGGAACATATAAAGACATACCAATTGGGCCCATTACTTGGAAATTATTTTAATATTTTAACTAATTATATTTTGTGAATTTAGGAAATAAAAATAAAGTAATTTTGTTAATTGAAAATTAATTCATTAAATATACGCTAATTGCTTAGCTGTTTACAATTTAATAATATAATTAAATTATATTTAAGTACTTATATTTAAATTTGTAGAAATTAATTTATTTACTACTATTTAATTCATATATCGACATCGATATTCTATAAATAAATATTTAAATATATTTGCTGATAATTTAGGATGTTATAAATATGCATAGAGTTAAATACGTATTATGTTATTGCAAAATAATATTAACCTATAACTGTTTAGTACGGTAACCGTTCTATGAAAAGGAGACGAGGCACAATAACATTGAGCCCGCATGGTATGAAAACGAAGCTGGTTTTTAAAAAAAATATTAACTAATATGGTTTGTTATTGAAAAAAATGAGAATAACATATTGGTATTGGAAAGTTGAGGAAAGGTTAAAGAGCTCAATCTAGCTTTTTGAAGAAATGCTTCTCAAGGAAATTGTGTTGGGACTTTTTCTTGGCTGCTTTGGCTCTTATCACCACTTGCAAACGGACGGTAAATACAACTATTATATGGAAAGGAAATAGAAAATCTTCAGAGCATAAGTTACAAAAATACAGAGCTCACATGGAATCAAAACGTCTGCTCGAATATTAGAGAATAGGACGTAGAATTTGTGGTTTTTTTAAAACATATTTTAATTTGTTATCAAAACAAGTATTTATTTCGTAAATTTTATTCCGTGATCATTTTTGTTCTAGCAAATAAATTTTCAACATATCTATTAGTCATAATGATAAAAAATATATCAACAAATTATGTATAAATGTTGTGAATTTTGCTTAGTAACGAGTAACAACCCCTGATACGTTTTATTTATTATTAAACAGACGTCTAAGAAATGTAAATTAAAAATAAATGCTTATTTAGCAACATCTTAACTTAAATCATATGTTTTTTATTTTAATGATTTTGTTTATAGAGTTATATTATATTCCAATTCAGTTGTTCTAAAAAAGGTGAAATAATTGGAAGCAATAATCGTGTATAGTAAATATAGTTTTTTTGTGTTTTTATAAAAGATAGACGTTTAGTGATTATGCCGTTTTTTAAAAAAAACGAAATAAAATTGGAAGCAATAAGTTAACATCGGAAATATAAATGTTTCTAATCAGAAAAAATGTTCGAACTTAAAAATATAAAATCAGTAAACGGTGCTGTTTCGTAGTTATGCCGTTTAAAAATTAATTGCAAAAGCAAACTCGCACGACCACAATTAACAAAGGAAATTGCTATTATTAAAAAACAAGTGAAATCCATTAAAAATTAACCACCAATCTAAAAGCAGGCTCGTAGTTGTTGCATATGATAAAGTTAGAATTTAGCATTTTAAGCAAGGGGATTTTCTATTGTTTAAAATTAATTTAAAACGATACGGTCCCAATATTTAGTCGACCTTAAAATAGTTAAAAAAGACAAGCAATGCAAATTATCAACAATGGTAAACGTACGTTGCTCTTGATCGCTTATTAGAGTAACGGTGCCGTTTTGTGTTTGTAATGGAAATAGAGAGTACTGTTTTATATATATTATCGTAGTACTTTGATATGACTGCTAATTAGATATGCTACGTAATAGGATAAATATATTTGTATATATTTGTTCTGCCTCTACATAAGTAAGGTAATATGTGATGAGATTTCTATGTACTTTGTAAAATAAAATTAGTACTCTGATTATAACAAGGATGATTTCCAATATTCTTATTCGTGATGTATTCCAGAAAAAAATTAGCTCTATTAATCCTGAGAAGATTACATCGTTCTTCGTGTTTTCAATTTTAGAGAGTCATTTTTGTACCAACCTTGATGAAAAAAAGTATTTCATATATAAATTAGTTGAGCAACATGTAGATGATAATTTTCCATCAAAAGAATCTCTTAGTAGAATTAGTAGTATTAGTAAATCTGCAGTGCATTGTGCACAAGAAATTAGGGGGGTCTTCTTTATGCTAGCATGCGGTATTTTGAAATCGGTCGAGGTAAACGTTGATGGGATTTCTATATTTTTCCATTTTATTTGTTTAATTTATTATTTTGCTAAATCGTGGACGATTACTTTTCAGGATTTTCCAGTTCATGTTAGGAAGGCTGCTGGATTGGCTCCTAATGATACCATTATTTTAAGAAACGGGACTAAATATTGGCCTTTACAAATAAAAGAAAACGATTTTCTTAGGCTTTGGAACCAGTTAATAGCAGATAATTTTGTTGAACATGGCGAAACGATAGTCCTTTATCAATCGCACACGAATATTTTTGAAATTAATGTTTTTGACGTGCGTGGAATAAAAAAAAATCAATGCTTTAATCAAGGTTGGTTTTTCAAATATTTAAGTACCGTTTATAATAGGACACTGCATATTTGTAACTTGTGTGTTCCGTTTATACCGGAAACAGTGGACCACTTTGGTAAAACTCGAGCTTTCCATGTGATCGTTGTGCAAAAGAATGATTGCTTGGTAGTTTTCTTTACGAATTTTGGAATTTATTATACTCTATCAATCATTTAATTGTTATAAATTTTTAGAAGTTATTTCTTATTTTTGTGCTTTATATATTTTCATCCATCTTTAGGATTTTAGTACAACTATGTATATATATTTGCCTCTAAATATTTATTGTATTTTCAGATTATCCCAGCTGAATTTATTCGGTCTGAACATATGCACAACAAAACGCTAGCAAAGCTGGTAACTGGAACGAGATCCTGGATTGTTGAAATGACAAATACCGGCTTTGCTAATGGTTGGAACTGTTTTTCTGAAGACCATGGAATATCGATTAATAATTTGTTTTTTTATTTGGTCGATGACATGGTATTTTGTGTTGTTATTTTCGACCTCAATGGGAAAGAGGTGATATATGACTGGTACAATAGTATATCTATTGAGTGTGCATGATTTTGTATAAATATTATATGGAACACGTTTTGTTATAATAAATGTAATATTAACTTATTGTTTCCACGTTATATACGAAAATAGTTCTATAAAATTTGCTATTTGTGCTGGCATTCTGATTGATTGCTTTTTGCTTCCTTAGTTTTTCTTGTCTTCGACGATATCTTCTGGATTTAAATCTGGATAAGGTATTGAGAAATTATATTCGTCCCACCTTCCCGACCAGCGTCGTTGATTTTATTTTGTTTTCTAGTGCGTTCTATTATTGGTCGGCTCTGTATACTTTTGCCCTCATTTTAAAAACGGTATCATCATAAAACATCGCCGTTTTGGTTTTATAATTTATTTGGAAGGTTTCACTTTTTACTTTTAAGGTAATATGTTTTGCGATTTCCCGATCCGAAGCGGTCAACAAACAGTACTTCATAATGTACTTTTGATTTGTGTAAAATCGATTTAACAGGTATAATCATGAAATGGCGTCGTTTGGCTGAAGATGTTTTTTTTTTTTTTAAACGTTTCTTTCCGGAATTAATTGCTCTTTCTTTTATTTCGTCGTTATCGTTTATACCTTAATTTTCATAAATTATATTCAGATTTATTTATCGACCAGTCTTATTGCTCCTATTACATTCTACTTAATTTACTTTTCTTTTTTTTTGTCTTTTACCTCGATGTTCATCCTTTTTCCTAACTATATGGGTCAGAATATATTGCAATGGTCGGGAAAAAAAATTAATCGTTGTTTTCCTTTAACGGAGTATAATATATTCCGCTGTTTTCCAAGATACTGTGATTGCTCTATTTTTTTCGATCAGTCGTTCATTCTTGGGAACTTAAATTGGTGTTATAATTAAATCTCGTGAACCAAAAACGAGTGTTCTGATTTAAATGTGCATTGGCCGTTCATCTGTCTTACTTTCAACCGTCGGATCTAAATATCTTTTGCTATAAATAGGTGGTCTCAGCTTGCATACGGATTATCTTTTCGTACCAACGCGTTTGCTTTCTTATTTTTCCTCCTCCAACTATTTTCTCTTACAACCCAATTTTTAACCCTTTGGAATTAATTTTTATTTCACCCCAAAAAACCATATATATAAAATCTATTGATTTAAAAACGAAGAATGTCATGTTAAACCACTTATCAGATCTTCTCGTTATTCTTATAATACGATGTATTTCTGACCCATTGACCATATTGGACGATTTTTTTGGGTTTTTTCTAGGTCTTCTGAAAAGCTACTCTCGAATGCATGTCTGAAAATTTTGTGCGTGTGAAAATATTTACAGATGTACAGGAAATGAGGAGATTGGAAAGAATAAGAAAGAATATGAAACGGGATCGGAAAGACTAAAAAAGTAAGAGGAAATAGAAAATGAGATCGGAAAGAATAGGAAATGAGGAGATTGGAAAGAACATTAATAATCTTTATAATAATGTAATTATGTGCAACTAAATTGATTTGAAAACATATTTGAAACTTATATTTTTTTGGGAGAAAAACTAACATTGTCTTTTAATTTAATTATGGATATTGTGAAATTTTAACTTGCGCGATTTATAATAATCAGTAAGTCATAATTCGGAATACGATAATGAATATAATAGATATTTATTATTAGTAAATATAGTTTAACAAATTATTAATACTTTTTTTCTCGAAAAGATAAATTAAGAATATTTCATAATATCTATTCTACTCTCTGGACCTGCATCACCTGCATGGCGAAACTTATATTAGAAGACATGTTTTAACTAATATCTATTTAACTATTTTTCCTATATTGTATAGACAACCTACAACATGTCTCTAAATATGTGCTTGCTCTCCTCCGCCGACCTTCACGGTGGGAAACGTGAGGAAGTCGCTGAGATCAGCCGTGACTCTATGAAGCACGGATACTTCAAAAAATAGCAAGATGCAGAGTCAGACTCTTCGGGGACTCGGATACGCGTGCGACACGACTGGGATACGCGTCGGACTCGCCACGTGGCGAGTCCAATAATCCGACTCGGTCAACTGCTGAGTCGACACGGTCAAGGACTCGGGAGACAGATGAAGAGGATGGTTGTCGTTGAGATCAGTCGTGACTCTATGAAGCACGTATACTTCAAAAAATAGCAAGTTGCAGAGTCAGACTCTTCGGGGACTCGGATACGCGTGCGACACGGCTACCGATTCTTAGCCTATATATATATCTCCACTTTTTATCTGCCATTTACATTGTAGAGAAAAAGAAGAATTTAATATAATTATTTTTATAATTATTAAATGTTATATATGATGTTATCTGTAAGTGGCACAGTCAGCACCATGTGTGACATTACGGAATGGGAACTTAAAATAATAATTAAGCAGTCAAATAATAAATATTCAATATATTGCTTAACAATGGTAAGTAAACATCGATATAAAATGCATAACATTGGTCGAATATAATTTGATAGGTAAAATGGTAGAAACCACAAAGAATCAAAGATAAAATTTAATTTTTATAATTATAAAGTATAAATATCTAAGTTGATTTGACTGTATACGAATGCGATTGGAATTGGAAATTTGAAATATCGTAAAAACACAATATCACAGAATTATAAATCTTATAAAGAAAAAAAAGTCGTATAAACATAAAGAAAAAAAAAATTAGATATTTTTTGTCCATCGCAGAGAAGTAGTCAATATGTGTGTTAATATAGTAATAGTGGAACATATCGACGATGTATGGACTTTACATGTATAAATATGAAGACCAACATTGTTTACATTGGAAATGAAATCATAAACTACAGATCGGAATCCACGTTAAAAAATGAACTCTAAATGAATTAAACCAATAGCCAAATATTCTTAAAAGTCCTTATATAATTATTGCAAATAGAACTTAGAAAAATAAGTAAACCCGCTGTATATGATTTTATAATTCCGAAGTAGATTATTATATATCTGAATACACACTACGTTCATAATTTTATTTATAAAGTATATATATATATATATATATATATATATATTATCTAACATTCAATTATAATTCAAAAAATATCATTCTTTGTCAATATAAATTTTTATTATTTCATGCAAATAATTAAAATGTCTTAAAAATTAAGATCAATGTCAAAAATATAAATCTCAAGTATCCCCATACATTCAAAACAAGACAACAAAATTAAAAGTCCATCTCATTTTCAAAGTTTTTGGCTTGTTCATTTGGGTTCTATTGTTGTAACTTGATGTTTATATGTCAATTGATTTGCATGATTTCATACACAAAAAAATATTATTCACAATGATGAAAAAATGGTTATGTACTTCTTAATGTAAAAAAAATGTAATATGGCATTGATTGTTCCTCATTGATTGTTAAAACAGAAGTAGTCAATATGTGTTAATATAGTAATAGTGGAACATATCGACAATGTATGAACTTTACATGTATAAATATGAAGACCAACATTGTTTACATTGGAAATGAAATCATAAACTACAGATCGGAATCCACGTTAAAAAAATGAACTCTAAATGAATTAAACCAACAGCCAAATATTCTTAAAAGTCCTTATATAATTATTGCAAATAGAACTTAGAAAAATAAGTAAACCGGCTGTATATGATTTTATAATTCCGAAGTAGATTATTTTATATCTAAATACACACTACGTTCATAATTTTATTAAAATATTTAGTCTGTATTTAAATTTAAATATATATATATATAATATAAATTTTTTCTTTATATGTAAGTAATGTTGTTAAGTTATATTCAGCACGTGGCAACAAAATATAACAAATATGATTGCGATACTATAATTTACGATGAGGTCATTGGATCCGGCAATTATAACAGTACTTTTTATATCAGATATTTTATAAATGCATTTTCAATGTAACTTAAAAAAAATATATTTTTTTATATCTGAATTGGTAGAACAGTATAAATATCTGAATATCTCATCAGAGGAGCCAGCGACTAGAATTATTTGCATGGATAATTCTGTTTTAAAAAATCAAGAACAAATGAAAGGAGTATTATTTATGCTACAAAATACTGTTTTGAAAGCAGTAAAGGTAAGGACTAATAATATATATATATATATATATATGTTATTTAATTTATATGTTTTATCTAAGCATATGAAATTGTCAATAATTATGTTGCAGGAATTTCCAGAACATGTAAAATAAGCTGCTGGAATGTCTTCAATCGATATAATTATTATAAGAAACGGAACATGTTCTTGGACTTTGCATATAAAAGAAAATTGTTTTTGCAGTCAGTGGAAGAAATTAATCAAAGATAATGATGTTAAACATGGCGAAAAACTACTTTTGTATCAATCGTACACAAATATTTTTGAGATTACTTTTTTCACAAAAGTTGGTTTAAAAAAATGGCAATGGTTTAATGAATATCAGCATTTTAAAAATATAAGTACTTTTTCGAATGGTGAATTGAAGATTTCTAACTTCAGAGCTCCCTTTATACCGAGAACGGAGAATCACTTCGCAAGGTCAAATGGTTTCTGGGCGCATGTTAATGAAACTGAAGAATATCTGGTAATTATTGTGTCGTTCATTCGTTATCTATATACGTCGTTCTTTTAAATTATAGATTAAAAACAAAGGATTTCTTTTCAGCTAATTCCAACGCAATTCATCCATGCTGCACGTATGTGCAACAAAACCAAAGCTAAGCTAAAAAATGGATGGAGAACCTGGCCAGTGGATCTAGATGGATTTGGATTTGGTGATGGCTGGAAACAATTTTCAGAAGATCATCTACTATTCAATAATTACTTGTTTTTCTTTTTGGATGTTCGGACGACATTCAATGTTGTAATTTTTAACGATGATGGTAAGGAGGTGTTGTATGATTGGTATATTAGCAAATCGTTGGACCATGCTTAATTTGCTCTGAGTGTGCATAATAATATATTTCTATCAAATTTTATAAACTATATTTAGTTATTATCTGTTGAATATTGTTAAGGTCTCTTCATTGCTTAATTTATATTATAAAATTAATGCACTTAATGTATTTTGTGGACTTGCGTCGGTAGTAGTTTTGAAAATGAAGGTATAAACGATAACGACGAAATAAAAGCAAGAGCAATTAATTCCGGAAAGAAACGTTTAAAAAAAAAAAAATTTACTCGTCAGCCAAACGACGCCATTTTATGATTATACCTGTTAAATCGATTTTACACAGATCGAAAGTAAATTATGTTGTACTGTTTGTTGACCGCTTCGGATCAGGAAATCGCAAAAATCAACACGAGGTACAACAACACTGAGCACACATGTCATCAAAACAACAGCATTATATAATTATCTGGCCCCAAAATAATAGGAAAGGAATTTTATCAATACTGTTTCTTCGTTTTATGATGATACTATTTTTATATATATTTCATATTATTTTGAATTATTATATTAAGTAAAAGTAAGTCGTCTTCGTCTATTGCTTTGTGTCGACCTATATAAATTATTTAACTATTTTAGTTTTGTGACAAACAACTACTTTAGTCCATCCCAGGTAATTGAGATAACAACATTTATTCATATCAAGGTATAAACAAGAACGGTGAAATAAAACCAATAGCAATTAATTACTTCACGAAACGGCGCCATTTCGTGATGGTATTTAATAATATACTTTTTATAACTGTATAATCTTAATAAAACGAGATGAGTTTAAGTAGTGATATTCTTACACAATATACTTTTCCATTTCTTGTTTTGAAAAAGTATAATCATAAAACATATCTGTTTCTTTGCGGAATTGTTTCTGTTATCGTGTAATAATTTCGGAAAAATAAACTTGATGAGAAAGCTAATTTTTTTTTTCTGGATGAAAGAAAAACTATTTATTATATGAATAATAAAATCTCGAATTATTAGTCGGATGATGAGCAAAACTTATACAATTTGACGATAATTGGAATTATTTAAGAAAAGACAAATTAAATTCCACGAAGAGCAATAATATATATATATATATATATATATATATATATATATATATATTTAAGCACCTGCGTTTCGTTATCAAAATACAAAATAAATTGGGAAACTTGGTAGGTTGTATAATCGTACTTACCGCATTTCCTATGAAAATGTAGAGGTTGGCATTGCAAAGATTTACTAAGCATTTAAGAGATTAAAGAACATGGAAAAATAAACAAATATATAAAAAATAAATTAAAAACAAATCTACAAAAAACTGTAGGCCACGGAAAAATATCATGGAAAACTATATTCTTTGTGCAATCTATAGTCTCCTTTCCTTTAAAATCATAACGAATAAGTACTTTTGTAGCCTTTGAGTTGTGCACGCGATATAGGCTAACATATAATTGCTCATGAGAGAATACTGGATGAGTGGTCGTCCTCCATTTTTTAAGAAAAAAAACTGCACCCTCACAATGATAAATTCCTTATAAATTATGATATATTCCATGCTTGAAAATCGTCCTTTATTCTTATTGAACAAATATATCTCCATTTTCATATGTTTATCAGTAAAAAAAAGTAGAATTGTTACTAAGTTCTTTTATATTGGTAATGGTAAATATCCAACGGCCAGAAAAACGTTTGGATAACGGTATAGATAATAATCAATTTAATGCGTCGTCAGCTTTTCAAACTGCTCATATTTATTGTGGCAATTTCAATAGCCGATATTATTCTATTCTACGTGTTCCATGCTAACTTAATTTGAAAAAACAAATTATTAACTTGGCAAATTTATTGTATTACCAATATTGTACTCGTCTGTTATAAAATATATTATATACATCTGATCAGAACAGCAAAATATTTTGCTTTAATGATATGTAGAATTTTGTATCTAATGTATCGCATTAGTTTTTTTAAAACATAATAAATTTCACGATCGGTTGTTTTAATTGTGGCAATTTCAATAGCCCATATTATTCTATTCTACGTGTTCCATGCTAACTTAATTTGAAAAAACAAATTATTAACTTGGCAAATTTATTGTATTACCAATATCGTACTCGTCTGTTATAAAATATATTATATACATCTGATCTGAACAGCAAAATATTTTGCTTTAATGATATGTAGAATTTTGTATCTAATGTATCGCATTAGTTTTTTTAAAACATAATAAATTTCACGATCGGTTGTTTTAATTTATATATTTTAATTAATATAAATTTACTATTTGTAAATAAAATTGCAAACGGAATTTTGCTGATGTAATAATATATAATATAATATATATTAATATTCATATTATTATATAAAACTAAAAAACTTTAAAAATAATATTTAAAATTTAAAATCAGGACAGGTAGGATGATGAAGGTAAGTAAGAATTTCCTCTGTCCTGTACTTGTATCCATTAGCATAACCAGCCTCGAAATGATATATCTTAGCCTTATCGATCTGCGCCTGCAAGACATCCTCCATATTTTTATTCAGCAGACAAAGATCATATCGATCTTTAAGAATATTATTCCTCTGTGTAGCCATATTACCATTTAGTTTAAAGAGTTGTTCATTTTCTGCTCGGAGTAATTCTAATTTTATCATCAAAGATTGATGAGCAAAATCAATGTTATCGAGTGGAGTTCGTATAATAAACTGATTGAATAAAATATCTTCATTATGGATCCCGATCTGTGCAATTTGATGCTTGGCCTGATAAATTAAAAGAAAAACATGTAAACATTTAAATCATAATGATTAGTACAAAATGACAACCTAAAAGAGTGATTTAGAAAATACCAGTTTTATATGTTTAAAACTTGATTGAACAAGCTGCAAAGGAGAAAGAGTTATGAACTTATCGAATTCGCAAGGCTGTATATTAGCCAAACGAAAAAGAGTAGATATCCTGTCTGTCTCAGTAGAACCAGGGCTTAAAACGCTGTGTGATAAGCCCACCGTTTTTTCAAATTTAGATTGCTCAATCTTTTCGACTTGAATTTTAAAAGAACGTTCATCAAGTAATGAATGATCATCAAGAATAGTTGTAACATCGCGGATATTTGAATAATCATTTTGTCCTCGATTATCCGACCAAATATTTATAATTTGTTGGGCAGGTATCGGAGGATTATCTACAAACTGTTTACCGATGTCGATTGAGCTATCCACAGTATCCATACTCTGGTACGCTATAGCAAAAATAGACTGTTAGAAAATTATTAAGAAAAGAGAAAATAATTCAACAAATAGCAAATAATTCAGCAAAATAAATAAACGCCGTTTCTTTATTATAATCAGAAAAGCGCTCACGAGCAAAGATGTGTCGAGGTGAAAGCCTCTGAAATTATTTAACGTAAATGATTTTGATTTTTGGTAAGATAAACAAAATTTAACTAATACAGAAGTGTGCAGAGGTTGTTTGGCTGCATCGGATAACGAGTAGAGTTTATGTAAAAACATGTTGTATACTAACAAATTTCGACAAACCTTTTCCGAAGTTATGTCGGTTATTCTTTATATCTCTATTTATTTATTTATATATATATTTACGTAGCATAAGCGTGCATTAATAAAAATGTTTGACCAGTATTTATAGAAGCTGAATTGACAAGAAAATTATCGAATAAAATGGTCAAGCTAATGAGTATAGGTAAGTGGTTTTTATCAGAGATAAAGGGATAAAACTTCCAAACTTTAACTTATTCATATTTATAATATTTTATGATCAGGTGCATTTCAAAATTACTTAAAGCAGTGAACAAAGACGATATCGCTATTTTATAATTTTACAGTTTTTAAAAAATGACAAAAGTATACTGCTTTGGAATCTTACAACTTAAAATATATTGTCGAAAAGGTAAACAAATTTTGAAGAATATATCGGTAAAGTATTAAAAAAAGAGAGAAACGTGAACAAGCAATATCAAATGATTTGGGAAAGAGACGGAGCACAAATAAAAAGAATTATTGGTCGGTGGACCTTCTACATGTAAAAATCCGTATTTCGGATAACTGGTAATAGTATGTGGGAACGGGTCGGATATTTGGGTAATGGACAACTTTGTTTTTCAGGTCGGTATATCGACCTATTGGTAATGACTTCTCACACCCACAATATATATTTTATAAAATTTAGTTAGACTGTTGTGATTAATCGTCCAAAAAATATTTTAAATAATTATTTTGTTGTTAAAATATTTGTTATGTAAATGTTATAAAACATAACTTGGCTAATTATATTATTAATCACAATAATGTTAAATTATTTAAAAGGTGAACTTGCGTGTCTTGTTAAACGAATTATTCGGAACTACCTTGTAGGTAGTACTTTTTAGTCTTTAGCGAGCCACGTGTGCTGGTCTCTAATTTGTTATCATTTAATATATTGACAACTGATCTTGACTGCGAATCTTCTTTATTACCAAATATTTATGCAAATCTGAAGTTGCGTGTGTTGTAAAACGTGCAGAAAAAAAAAATATCTCTATCCGTTTTGTTTCTTGTTGTTGATCTTTGTAATTTTATAGTCTGCCCCATAAACATGGGTAGTTGAAAAGGTGGAACGTTTTTCATTATTAGATCTACACCGTCTATCTTAAAATCTCCTGTTCGTTGGATTTTTACGATTGCTGCTATAAATTGACTTACTTTTACTTAATATAATAATTCAAAATAATATGAAATATATATAAATTAATTATAAATTAGTAATAAATAATTATATGTTGCCGAAAATTTGTGATTATAAAATCAAGTAAGACTAATCTATATATAATGTATGAGTTAGTGTGGGCGAAATATGAATATATTATTATTCAAGATATTTTATTTATCTCGAAATAATTGTAATTTTTAATCAATTTTTTTTGATATGGGAGGAATTGGAAAATTCTTGTGCATTGTCTATCACAGCTTTTTTACAGGTTCAGTGCTGTATAGAATGCATTTTACGAAGCCATGATCCCAATATTTTTGTTGGGTATCTCCACTTGCTTGGGAAATTACTAAAATAGTAATTGTTTGTATACGGTTGGACAGTACGGCATTGGAGAAGCTTTAATAACAGTATAATTAGTGATGGTGATGAGTTTGGGTTTGAGAAAATGAGATTTTGAAAAATTTAACGAGTATCGATTCGAAATATCGAGCAATCATCTTTGGGTAAGCATGTAAAAATTGATCGTTACTTTGATGCTTTAATATGTTTCTACAAAAATAAATTATTTGTTTTATTTAAAAGGAGTGCTGCAGGTCGCGATTGTTAGGAGCGTTTTTTTTTTTTTTTTAATAATTTTGTTAGGAGCGGTTTGTATCTTATGAAAGGAAACAATATATTTGAAAAAATTATCCGATTATTCTCCGTTACTTATAATGTAACCTTAAAATCAAAATTATGATGATAATCAATACTTAATTTATAATTTCTTTTTCAGGCAATGTTCATTCAAGCATCTTTTTAAAAATATATTTATGAGAAGCACCGCTCCCGTCACTGCTATTTAATTTTATAATCTAAAACTGTCAAGAATCATAGTAAGATTTATACGACTGCTGAATGGAATCAAGTTTTTTTATGCAATATGGTGGTAATTGCTTGTATACGGTTGGACAGTACGGCATTGGATAGTTAGTGATGGCGATGAGTTCGAGTTTGAGAAAATGGGCGTTCGTAAATTTTAATTAGAGACGATTTGAGATACCGGCCAGTTATCTTCCGGTTGGTTTATAAAATTAGTGGCTACTTTGATGAATTATTAGCACTTCCAAACTTTTTCTCTTTTTATGTATTTTGACTTGTTCTGTTGCACAATTGATGAATCAGCAATTATATTGTTCTTGGAGTTTGTGTTCGACTATAATGTGCATGCATAACTTGGTATGTCAAAAGCGATTTGTATGTTTTTTATTTTTTATTCTTTGAAACAACTGTTATCGAAAGAATTGTATATAACTTACCGAGGATATCTCAGCTTTGTTCTTCAATATTTGATCGTTATGTGCTCGGATTTGTCAGTCTAATCCTTCATTATTTATCTTACCGAGTATGTGGAATTTGATCGAGTTTCAGTAACATATTATATTTTTTTACATGGCAATAGGGCCTGTTTGTTTGGCGTTTCCCAAAAAATTTTCGTGTTTGAGAAATGCCAAACAAACATGTTTTCTATTTTCTGAAATAAATTTTTTATCTATTAATTTTCTCAAACTACTCTCTCAAAACTCAAAAGCCAAAACCCAAAAAACAACAACTTTCTTATCTCTAAACAAAACCTATACAAACTTTACTCTGATTTGACATAAAGTATCATATCTCTTACACAATTTATCTCACGACAAACATGATTTGACATATAGTAAAATATTTTTTTTTAAAGATAAAGTCAATAAATGGCGATGTTCGTGATCATACCGTCTTAAAAAAATGTACTCATCGGAAATATAGTGTTTGTTTCTAATCGAGAGGATCGTATGAACAGAAAAATATATAGTTAATAAACGACGCCGTTTCGTGATTATGCCAAATTTTTTAAAAATGAAAGAAAATTGGTAGCAATAAGGCACATCGGAAATATAGTTGTTGTTTTTTATCGAGATGACAGTATGAACAGGGGAAAAAAAACTAATCACGAGACGGCACCGTTTCGTGAGTATGCCAATAAAAATTAAATTGCAAAACCAAACTCGCACGATATTTGTTTATCTTATTGAAGCTATTGCTAATTTGTAACGATATTTTTAAACTATTTTATAATTAATTTTGTCTCTCCTATATATAACAATATTTTTAAACTATTTTATAATTAATATTATCTCTCCTATATATAATAATAATAATAATAATATCTCTATGAAGTTTATTCATGCTTATTTAAGTATTAATTAGAGTGAATTCTTTTTTCTTTTAATATTATTTTATCTGATTCTCAAGAATTTTGTTTACTTTGTTACTATAATATAAAATAATATAATATAATATAATATACCGTGCGTTAGTGTAGACTGGCTTAAAATGCACGTAATTGTGAATAGTTATTACTTGTAAAATATCTTTGCTTTATAAATTGTCTTTCTATTGAAACTGAGAGTCATTTACTGCGGATACAATCTGAATTTCTACAATTTATCTTGCAAAAACAAAAGGTATTTCGTTTATCATCTTAGCAGTACCTTGTACAAATGTTTATATAATTTTGTTATATATATGTGCAACATCATGATTTAAGTGGTTGTAGAAAATTAATTTTCTGGAGATCTATTTATGTTGTTAATACGTTAGTTACTAACATGTATGCTCTATCATCACTATCATCAGATCTATTAATAAATATAATTAATTGTGCAGATTTTGTATGTTCGGATTGTATATGATTTATTCGTATTTTAATGAATTTGGTTTAGGATGATAATGAATGGCTAAGGGCTTGTCAGCAGACTTGTCAGCAGCTTTGTGTTCATCAGGGACGTCGTCATAGAACAGGTTAGTGATTGTGCCATCATCATTGAAGCAAGTTGTTTGTCTAATCTGCCTCACAATGATCCAGGGGTTGACAAAGGCGTTATTCCCCTTGGGCACTTCACTGAACTCCTTTACTTCCTTGCCAAAAATATTGTGCTGGATACTTGGCAGTTGGGGCAACTCACTTGAGTGACCCTGCTGATATCTTGACCTTTCTGCCCATCTCTTCAAGGCGGTCATAACAGCAATATTCACTGCTCTGTCCTCAGCATTGTCTTTCTTTCTTCTCTTGGCAGGCAGGGAGTTGTCAATTTTCTTGGCCTCCTCCAGTGCAAACTCCTTTGCATACTGATTCATGATGTCTCTGACATAACTGGGATCCAGGGCCTTCTGAATGGAGTCTGTTCTTAGCCAATTAAGAACCCATTGTTCTTCATCAGCTAACTCCTTTGAGTTTTGAAGTTCAAGTATAGATTTGTTCAATCTGTTGTCTCTCCAATTGATGTATCTTGGTTTCTCTTGATTGAACAGAGTCTTTAACATCAGCTTCTGATCATAGTAAGCTAAAGACTTCTCGAATTTCTTGAAGAGGTCCCTATCAGCATACACTATGTTAAAAGCTCTTCTAACTTCAAACCTCTCTTTGGGTTTGGGCTCAGCAGCAGGCATCTTTGGTTTTCTTTTCTTGTCTTCATCTTTGCCTTCACCAATTTTGATGCTACCTCCATGGACAGGTCCATGAGCATCAGTTTTGCTAAGCTCAATGACCAAGGCCAATTCAGCAGCCTCAGCAGCTTCCCTTTCAGCCTTAGACATCTGTCTTCTGGCTTCATCCTTAGCAGCTTGAGCTTTGCTTAGCTCAAGAGCCTTCTTCTCCTCCAATTCATCCTGCTTTCTTTGTTCTGCAGCTTCCCTTGCCTTTTTATCAGCTTTAGAGATTTTCTTTCTCTTAAGCACTATCTTCCTTTTGCCTTTGTCAGCTGGAGCAGGAGCTGGACCAGCAGATGAAATAGGAGCAGCAGCTATAGGATTGATGATCATGATGTCTGGATCATCTTGAGGTTGAGCAGCCTCAACTATTGGTGCAGTTTCAGTCAACTGTTGCTCATCAGCTTTGTTAGCAACAGAAGCTCCAACAGCTTCAAGGGGTCTTTCAGCAGATTCAGGACTTGATCTCACCAAGTCTACCAACTCAGTGTCCTTCTCTAAAAATGTCATCTGCTTCCTTGCTGACTTCGTTGACAGACCCTGAATAGGTCTTGAAGCAGCAGTATCCCTTAGTTGGCTCCTTGTCCTGTGAGATACATTCTCAGCAGGTTTTTAAGCAGATGGAGTCCTTGAAGGTGATGCAGGAGACATTCCCCTTACATCAGCAGTGGTCTGACTTATAATTTGATTAACAACAGTGTCAGCCACGGTCTTCACTTTCTTTGAAGCCTTCTCCTTAGGTTGATCAGCAACCTTCTTCTTCTTGGTTTCAACAGCCAAGTCAGCTGTCTTGACTAATCTCCTTTGCCGTTTGGCAGGAACCTCCTTTGGTTCCTCATCTTCATCCTCTTCAGGCTCACCAGCCTTTCTCTTCATAACAGGCAAGTACTTGGACATTGCCTTGGACTTATGGATCTCCTTTCCATTCAACATAACACAACCCAGTTTTGACAGCAGATAACTGAGTGTGATTCTGTGGTTGGTGTAGGGGCCTTTTCCTTTCTTCACTTCGAGGAAATCAGCGAAGATGTACCATATTATGATGGACCAGTTGACTTCCAGCCCATAATAGATAGCAGCCATGATGCTGAATCTCTTCATGGTAACAGCATCTAGAGAAAAGGTACAGTTCTCTATCAGCTTAGAGACCATATCAGCCATCCTCTGATATTCGTCCTTCAGCTGTTTCTTCCTAATGTTGCCAGTCAACATTTCTCCTTCCTTGGCGCAGATCGCCCAGAATTGTTGGTGCTTTTCTTCAGTCAGCACAGTAACATCGTGTCTACCTCTGTTTGGGAGACCAAACGTCTCGTGAAGAACATCGGGTGTGATGACTACAGATTTGTCACCGACTGTCGCCTTGATTTCCATAGAGTTGTAATCAGCAGATGTCGTATTGTAATACTCCATAACTTGGTAAGTCCAGATTACGCCTTCGTTGTACTCCATGAAATTCACCAACTGTGCAGATTTGAACTTTTCCAACAGCTCCTTCATCAAATCCGTACCAGATTGGTAGTAGGATTCATAAACTAGGAACATACCTTCAGCAGCCATCTTAATCTGTTGAAAGTTAGAGAAATAGGAAGAATTTTGCAGAGAATTTGCAAGTAAATATTCTCTCAAGTGTGCTTTGAATATTTAGGGTGCGTAAAGAGCTACATGGCTGATCAGATTGGGATTTATAGAGTTAGGGTATCTTGGAATCCGTGATACCAGCCAACCGTTAGATCCGTTTCTTGTCAGTGATGATCGTACGGCGTCAGTTACGACCTTTCAAATTCAAATCGCATTAAATGAGGAGCGGGAATTTGTACCGCCCTTCTGTCACTTGTAAAAGCGTGATTTAAAATGAAACATTTTAAACAGTCAGCTTTTACATAAGCGATCAGATGAGTAAATTAAATACTTATCTGATGGACTAATGTCCTGAAGACACAGTTGTTATCAGAGAAAGCCAATAGCTGATAACCTTCCTCAGCTGTTTGTCAATCCAGCTAGATAAATAAATCTTCATTCTTCAAGACTTTAATCTTCTGTTGAAAACATAACTTCAACTAACTGACATTAACAGATTTCATCTTTTAATCAGAAGTACCGCTAGTCTTACACGTTCCCCCTGACTTTAAGAATTCATAAGTTAACTAGTCTGTTGAGAGTTAATCCTTGAAGATAAATAAGATGAGTAAGCTGTTGAACTTTAGTCTTCTGATAAGTTCCCCCTCAGCTTATGCATCTAATTTCAATAAACCTAGTTCAGCTCTTAGAGTTGAAAACCTTGTCTCACTTAAAGGTTTTGTGAAGATGTCAGCAATTTGATTTTCAGTAAATACATACTCTATTATGACATTTCCTTTCTCCACATGGTCTCTAATAAAGTGATGCTTGATCTCAATATGCTTAGTCCGTGAATGACTTGTAGTATTCTGAGTAAGGCTGATTGCACTAGTGTTGTCACAGTAGATTGGTATTCCACTGATCTTGATGTTGTAGTCTTCCAGTTGATGCTTCAACCATAAGATTTGTGCACAGCAAGCTCCAGCAGCTATGTATTCAGCTTCAGCAGTAGATATGGATACTGAAGTCTGTTTCTTACTCATCCATGAGATCAGACGACTACCTAAGAACTGACAGGCACCTGTTGTGCTTTTTCTATCAATCTTGCAGCCCGCAAGGTCAGAATCTGAATATCCAATAAGCTCAAATCTAGACTCTCTAGGATACCACAACCCCAAATCTTGAGTGCCTTTAATATATTTCAGTATTCTCTTGGCAGCTAAGAGATGAGATTCCTTGGGATTTGATTGGAATCTTGCACAGACCCCAACTGAGTACATGATATCAGGTCTGCTTGCTGTTAGATACAACAATGACCCAATAATGCCTCTGTATTTGGTTATGTCCACTGATTTGCCATCTTCATCTTTATCCAAGCGAAGACTTGTAGACATTGGAATAGTAGCAGTAGAGCTAGTCTCCATACCAAATTTCTTGAACAGATCATTTGTGTATTTTGCTTGGTTGATGAATATACCATCAGGCAACTGTCTGACTTGCAAACCAAGAAAATAATTAAGTTCTCCCATCATGCTCATTTCAAACTTGTTCTGCATCAGCTTTGAGAACTTGTCACACATCTGTTGGTTAGTTGAACCAAAAATAATATCGTCCACATAAATTTGCACTAGCAAAATATGTTCTTCCCATTCAATAGTGAACAAGGTCTTGTCAACTTTACCTTTGCGAAATCCTTTAATTAAAAGAAAATCATATAAGGTATCATACCATGCTCTTGGAGCCTGTTTCAGTCCATAGAGGGCTTTCTTCAGACGATACACCTTGTCTTCTTCTTGATAGACTTCAAAACCAGGTGGTTGTTCAACATAAACTTCTTCTTGCAATTCTCCATTGAGAAAAGCTGATTTCACATCCATCTGATAGACGGTGAAATTCTTGTGAGCAGCATAGGCAAGAAAGAGTCTGATTGCCTTTAATCTTGCTACTGGTGCAAACGTTTCATCAAAGTCAATGCCTTCTTCCTGGCAATAACCCTTGGCCACTAATCTTGCTTTGTTTCTGGTGACTTCACCATCTTCATTCATCTTATTTCTGAATACCCATTTAGTGCCAATTACTCTTTGATGACTTGGTCTAGGAACTAAGTACCAGACTTCATTCCTTTCAAATTGATTTAGCTTTTCTTGCATAGCTTCAATCCAGTTGGAATCACTAAGAGCTTCTTCAATCTGTTTGGGCTCAATTTGGGATAGAAAGCTGACGAACATTACATCACTTGCAGCAGCTCTCCTAGTCTTCACTTTATCCAAAGGATCACCAATCACCAACTTTGGAGGGTGATTCTTGAGCCATCTGAGATCAGGTTGCAAATCATAATGTTGTCCTTTGTCTTGATCTTGCAACACTACTGTTGGAGATCCAGTAGTAGTCTGTTGAACATTTGTTGTCTGTTGAACAGTCTCTGGTCTATCAGCTGTTTGCAACTCGTCTGTTAGACAATCAGCACTGTGATTTTGAACAGCACTTGAGTTATCAGCTGGGTTGAGATCAGGTAGTATGATGGGAACATATTCTTCATTCTTTCCAACATTCAACTTCTGTAAATCAGTAGACAGATCTTGGTTAATATTTTGATTCTTTTCAGAAGATTGACTTGGTTCATCAAATACTACATGAATGGATTCATCTATTAGTAATGTTCTTTTGTTAAGAACTCTATAAGCTTTACTAACAGTAGAGTATCCTACAAAAACAGCTTCATCAGCCTTTTCTGCAAATGCAGTAAGGTGATTTTTACCATTATTTAAAACATAGCATTTACAACCAAAAATCTTAAAGTAATGAATGTTTGGCTTCCTGTTGTTCCAAACTTCATATGGAGTCTTGTTTTGGTGCTTGTTGATCATGCATCTGTTTTGGGTAAAACATGCTGTGTTTGTTGCTTCTGCCCAAAATCTTTGAGGCAGTTTAGCTTCAGCTATCATGGTTCTGACAGCTTCCTTTAGTGTTCTGTTTCTCCTTTCAGCAACACCATTCTGTTGAGGGGTTCTAGCAGCTGAATACTCATGATGTATTCCTTTGATATTACAATACTCTTCAACAGTAGAGTTTGTAAACTCTGTCCCTCTATCTGATCTGATCTTCAATATCTTTATGCTTTTCTCATTCTGGATCAGCTCCATCAGATTAGTAAGATGTTCCTTGGTTCCACTTTTCTTTTTCATGAATATCACCCAAGTATATCTTGAAAAGTCATCCACAACAGCTAGGCAGTATTTCTTTCCACCATTGCTGACTGGATCAATGGGTCCAAATAAGTCCATATGAAGCAGCTCCAATATTCTTCCAGAAGATTGATGCTTCTTGCTTTTGAACGATGACTTGATTTGTTTACCCTTCTGACAAGCGTCACAAAGCTTATCTTTGCTCATGACTGTCTTTGGAATTCCTTCTACCAGATTGTTCTTGATAAGTCTGTTGATGGTCTTGAAATTCACATGATTCATTCTTTTGTGCCACAGCCAACTAACTTCACTTGGTGTTGATGCCACCAAACAGATGTTTGAATTCTTGTCAGCAGAATTCCAGTCGACTATGTAGACATTCCCTTGTCGTCTTCCAGATAAAATTACCTTCTTTGTACCAATCTGTTCAACATAGCACTTATCTGTTGAGAAGATGACTGAATATCCTTTGTCACAAAATTGACTTATGCTCAGCAGGTTGTACTTTAGGCCTTTAACATATGAGACGTCAGATATCTCTATGTTTCCCTTGATTAAGCTTCCTTTTGCTACAATCTTGCCTTCTTTACTGTCTCCAAAAGTAACTTTTGGACCATCCACAGCAACAGCATCAGTCAGTTCATGTATGCTTCCACACATGTGCCTTGAACAGCCATTGTCCAAGTACCAAATCTTCTCTACTTTAATCCTACTCCTAATCCTAACCTACAAAACAAAATAAAATTGTTTTAGGTACCCTTATTGAGAGGGTCCTGAAGGATTAGTTCCACCTTTGACAACCCAAGATGATGAAGTCTTAGGCTTCTTAGGTTTCTGAGTTTCAACAGGAGTATGAACAGCTTTGCCTTTACCACGTTCAACAGATTTGTCATATTGTTGATGATCAGCATGATAAGGATAATGTTCAAATGCAGAGTAGGATGCATGATAAGGAGGATATGCATGCATTGGATGAGCAGGATATGGTGCATAGTAAGTTGGAAATTGAGGTGCATGATACATAGGATGATATGCAGCAGGTTGCACATAATAAGACTCATTTCCATACCAAGCATTTTGATTTTTCTTATTCTTATGCTTCTTTGGTTTACTACTTGCTTGCTCATTAACAGACGACTTAGTTTTATCACTAGTCTGATTAGTTTTAGCCTTATCAGAGGACTTCCTAGGACTCTTCTGTTTAGGCTTACTAGTCTGTTTTCCTACACTAGGCTCTTTGCTCTTTTTAGCCTTAGGAGATTTCGTCTCCTTTAATACTTTCTCAGGTGAAGCAGGTCTAGCAGTTTGAACATACAGGATGACCTTACTATTGTCAGCAGATATAAATTTCTCAGTATGATTCAATTCTTGCTTATCCTGTTCTAAAGGTGTCTTCTGTTTACTAGACATATGAGTGGATGCAACAGATGACTTCTCATGAGACTCAATGACTTTCTCAAGTTCCATGATTTTTCCTTTATAGACTTCACATCCAGCTTTCAGAGACTCATGTTCTTGCTCAAGCTGTTTATATTCAGCTGATTCTCTTGGCCTTTCAGCTGAGAGTTTCAGTGAACTGTTTTGCTCTTTTAGCAATATCATCTCTTCCTTAAGCTTTTTATATGCTTCAGCAATAGTAGTATTGTTAAGCATCATTTGTTCAAATGAACTAAATAGTTCATTCTCAAGAGGAGTTACCTCACTATCCTCAGAGTCATCAGATTCCTTAGCCATCAGGCAGAGAAGGGCAGGGCTCTCTTCATCAGAAGACTCTTCATCAGAAGTGTCAGAATCTGAATCAGATGAGTAGACGGCAGCTGGCTTTTCTGCTTCTGCTACCATCGCCTTAGCTTTCTGATGCTTTCTTTCTTTTCTGATTCTCTTTTCTTCTTCAGTATACTTCTCAGCTTTAAGATAAGGGCAGTCTCTGATGAAATGACCCAGTTTCCTGCAATTATAGCACATCATCTTAGATTTATAAGAATCATTATCCTGAGAAGAAGAAGTAGGGTTAGAAGTAGAAGCATTGTTATATTTGTTCTTCATTTTTCGTCTGTAGAACTTTTTGAAGTTGTTCATCAGCAATGCAACGTCTCCGGCAGTGTACTCCTTTTTATTGAGTAGTGTGGCTTCATCAGATGAGTCCACATCTTTGCTTTTGTGAGCTGGCCTTCTGGGATTTTCAGCAGCAACAAGTGCAGCTGTTGGACTTGAAGTTGAGGTTTCTTCAACACCCATTATTGGCAGTTTATACTCGTACGCCTTGAGTACTGAGAACAGCTCGGTGAGAGAAATCTGGCCCAGATCTCTTGACTCTTCCATGGCTGTCACCTTCATGTTGAACTCTCGAGGTAGAGCCTTCAGAACTCTGACGGTTATCTCCTTGTCCGTAAAGGTTTTTCCAAGCTTTAACACTTCATTCAACGTCCTCGTAAACCTTGTATCCATCTGGTCAATGGTTTCCGCAGACTTCATCTTGAAGTTGTCCAGCTTTTCCAGAGCAACACTCAGCTGATGCTCTTTGATGGCGTCGTTCCCTTCGCTCATGTCACGAACCTTGTCCCACATTTCCTTTGCAGTTTTGCAATGTTTGACTTTGTTAAACCGATCATTGTCCAGGGCTTTGGTCATGATGAAACGGCCAACTTTATCCAGATTGAACAGCTTTATTTCTTCGGCTGTCATCTCTGTCAGATCTTTTTCCACCACCAGTTCAGCTTCATCAACTATCATGGTCTTGGTTAATTTAAATGGACCTTTTATGATACATGTGTACATGTTATCATTATAGGCAGCTAAGAAGATCTCCATTCTGATCTTCCAGTCTTCAAAAGACATACCAGCAATGTGGGGAACATGACTGATACAGTCCATTTTTCAAAAAGTTTTAAATTTTCAAAAAGATGCTCGTTTGAAAAGTTTTGAAAAACCTTTGAAAAACACTTGGATCAAGCTCGTTGATCAGGCAGCTGATTCTAATGAACCACCCGCTCTGATACCACGTATTGGTTCCAAGTGGTCAGATGAGGTTTAGAGTGGGGAGGGGGGTGAATAAACCTCTTTAAAATTTTCTTCCAATTTTAACTTTAAAACTTCTCTCTAACTGTGAGCAGACTAAGCTGATCAGAGTAGTAAGTTACAAGTCTGTTCGCGAACAAATCTTTGAACAGGTTGATGACCACTTGTCTGATAATTACTTAGCTGATTTTGTTAAACCAGTTTTAATACATAGAGTACTTGCAGCGGATTTTTCAAAGTGTTTTTCACAAGTATTCTCAGTAGTTTGAAAAGTGTTTCCCCAGTTTTATAAACTCCTTTTAATATCTTTTCAAACAGTTAAGTAAAGTGTTTTTATGCAATCAGAAAATATGCAAGTTTAAAAGCAATGTAAAAATACAAGTAATTTTTATAGTGGTTATATGGATGTAAATATCCTTTAATCCACTCGTCCACGTCACAAAGATCTTGGGTTATACTAGAAACACAAAGTAACCAGTACACTCTGCTTACGCCGATCAACAAATGAACAGGCCGTAAGTGCGCAGTAAGAAATCCTACTCTCTGAAGTAATATCACTCACTTAGATGGATATCTACTTCTCACAACACTCTTGTTTACAAAATCACTCAGAAGATGTATATAGCTTTGTTCTTCAACTTCGCTTTTCGTCAATAGATGACTAAGCTGATGAGTGAGCTGTTCTTGAGACTTAAAGAGTTCTGCTTCGAAAATTCTCTCAGAAGGTGTGTTGCTTGTATTCTCTTCGTCTCTTTCAGCTATTTATACTTGAGGTTTGAAAAATGTCCGTTGAAGAAAGACAAGATTCAAATTCCTCGAGTACTGGTCCTTAAAATCCGCGAACGGCTCTTTTGCAGTCTGTCCGTACTGTCAACAGTACTATTCTGCAGGCAACATTAAATGCATCATTAAATGCACCCAGCTGATGCGAAGCATTTCTTCAATCATTTGTCTTTAATATCCTTGTACTTCAGCATTTATTACTCCCAGGGGCATTTATTACCGTTGGGAAGACTTTATGATCCTTTCCATTTGGCTGTCGGAAGTGCAAATCTGATGACGAACTTGGCTGATCTCAATCTTGAACAAATCTGATTTGAGTCGGCTGATCTTCATCAGTCTGATAACTTCCCTTCAGCAGATCAGAAGTCTTGGACCTTGAAATTTTGACTCTTCTGATGTCTTCTTGTACTTAGTCAAAATTCCTTCCAAAGGGATCATCAGCTAAGTTACTCCATACTTAGCAGATTTTGAAGTTTTGGAATGAATCAAAACCTCCCTTCTAAATTTGTCTTCAGTGCCTTCATCTTCATCCTTATCCAACAACTTATGTTGAATTAAGTTAAAGAAACATAATATCAAATTCATAAGATATATACAAAATAGGCAAACAAATTAAATATTTACCTTTACGGATGAGAGAAATTCACCACAAAAACAAAAATGTACCAAATATTTGCTAACAATATATGTCAAAGTCTAATCGAGAGATGAAGGTGAAGATTTCTTATAAATACTATTGTCCAAATGTACTCTAAATACGGTTAAGATTTCAAATTTGAATTGATTGACTTAACATAAGGATATTATTAGCATAATATCAGCAAACTAATTAGTATTGAAACGTACTCTTCATTATTTGAAACGGAAAATTAGGTTGAAACTAATTCAATTACCAAATTGAATGCCAACATGTATTACTCCTTATTCTCAGCCAATCACATTTTTTTAAGAAATAAAATAAATCAAAATTAACAGAAATTAGTATTGAGTCCAAATTGCAAGATTTTGGTCAAAAGACCATTCTCCTATATATATATATATATAAGATTTGAGATCAGTCTTTGACTGCAAGTAAGTTCTCATGACCAAATACTAATTTTACAGAATTTTAAATTATTTTAATTAATAAAAATTCCACCAGTTGAAATTTTTAAAAAATAATTAACTCCAAATCCCACCAAAATTCAAAAGAAAACAACCACAAATCCCACCAAACTCTAGATTATTTCAATTCCACCAAAAACTCATCCATTTCAAGGATTATTATCTACTTTCAGATCAAAAAATCACAATTAAATCCAATACAAACAAAAACAGAGACAAATTTGGAGTGAAACTTAAGCAAACCTGCGTAAACCGAAGGCCTCCTCGATCAAAAAGTAATAAGAAAGAGAGATGTTGAAATTGATTTATTTGGATCTGTAATAAGTGCTTTTTGTGCGTGAGTGAGGATAAAATAACTCATCACATGATATTGCCTGTGAGAAGAGACGGGATTGAGTAGAAGAAGGAAGGGTATATCCTGATCAGCTAGAACATAGGATATATTAAGATCTAAGGTTAGGAAACGAGTTTGGAACAAAAGTCGAAAAAGTCGAACTCTTCCAAAAGGGAAGAAGGGTTTGGCCGATCACTAATGGGAGAGGGGGAGAGTTTTTGCTTGACTTGGAAGTTTGGCTATTTACTGTTGTGTATGTGTTATGACACCTATCTACTTATTTATAGGCGTCTATCTCTCCTAATCCTCCTAGGACTAGAACTCCAAGTCTCCTACATGGGTCATTGCCCTTTTAATTAGAAGACTAAGTCTTCTTAATTAATTCATGGCCCATTTAATTAATTTAATTAGGCTTTATTTAATTTTTCAATTAAATAGCCCAATTAATTAATTACTCTCCCAATTAATTAAATTAGACTCCAAGTCTATTTACTTAATTCTTCATATAATTAATTAAATCCAACTTAATTAATTAACCACCAAATTAAATTCCAATTTAATTTATAATCTTGATCCAGTTTCAATCGGATCCAGTTTGTTCCAATTGGGTCGACCCAGTCGACCTAGTCACTTAATCGACCATGTCGATTTATCTGACCCGGTCAACCCAATCGACCTAATCGATTTGGCCCAGTTGTTTAATTTTTCTTCGCTTTCGCTTCATGTGTATTGTGTATGCCCCCATAGGTTCACCACATAATTGGTCGTGGGTTATAATTAAATATTAATTTAATTATTCGAGTATTAAATACTCTAAATCAGTCGAACACTTTGTCGACTGATCACTCCAAAATTAGCACCCCTGCCAATTTGGGAATTCTCCCAGACTCCACGGTCGATGTCTGGCCACAAGCCCATGAAGCTCAATCACTGGTGAATTAATTCCGTGAACCTTTTTAATCATTTACAATTTTCATATACGACATAATCTCTCCATCGATCAATCTCCCAGTCGAGACTTAAGGGTATGGACGTTTTATCCGTTCCCTTTTCTTTTGTCTTAGCCTTATGCATTCTGGTCTCGAAATAATTCTCTTTGACTTAATCTTCATGAACTACTTTCATAAAGTCGTCAGATACCTTGACCAAGGATATTTACCAGAATTAATTTCTTACAGAAATCCATAGAAGAAATTCACAACCTATCAAGTTGGGTCAGTGGATCATTTGTTGATGATATGAACCTGCATACGAGTCCCTCTATACCCAACATGAGTCCACAGAGACTTTCTGGTAATCTCCAGTCGGTCGGGACTCACATCTAAGTATAGACATTCTCGTACCAGATAAATCCTATCACCTCAAGTACTTAGGGATTGTTCCTCGTCTACTATCGTAAATTGGAATAACTTCAACCCCGATATGCGACTACCGCTTCCATGGTAAGTTATTTCCTAATTGGGGTATTCAGTGCACTTGCCATCCCAGCAAGTCACCCACTTATGTGTATCGACTATCACAGTCACGCTCGTGGACCCCAGCGTTCTCCAGTTCATCGGAGTATACACAACAGTGAGAGTCTAACCGAATCCAATGATGTCCTGTCTCGATTGGATTCTATGACTCTTGAATATGTTCTAGATCACGGCCTTGGAGATCAGTCCACGATTTGTCTGATAGCCCTGTGATCTAAGGATTTCTATCCTTAGATAATTATTACATAAGATTAAGTTGACCATGTAATAAAGTGCATTTATTAATCAAAATTGAATAGTTCCTTCATTTATTACATTATATACCAGCCATACAGTTGGCTTGCCGGACACTATTTCTATCAAGCGGGGCATCACATGTCTAGTCAAAATAAAGAATTGATAAATATCGTGATGAAGGTAGCTTGGTTTTAGGGGTTGCAGTAGTTTTTAACCAACGATTTCAGATACAAATCGTTGAATATTAACGGTTCGAATGTTCTTCCACACATTCAACGAGTTCATGATTTTTAAATTAATTGTTCTTGTCATATGGAGATAGTATTGACTCTTCATCGAATGAAGTTGGCATGTTAAGTAATTCTATTATTGAAAAAGCGGACTAACTTAAGTGCGTTTGAAAGATTGTGTGATTGATCACATATTTCTTCAGCCATAGGAAGTCAGAGTTGAAGAAAGATACCCTAGAGTAGGTAAATTACATGTTATTTATTTTGTGAAAACATAATAGTCCGAGACTACTCATTTTGGAAAAGATAGCCCATGATATTTTGGGTCTGCCAGCTGCTACAATTGCATATGCAACAGCATTCAGTGTTGAAGGCAGGGTACTAGTTAAGTCACGTGCTTGTTTGCTTTCGGACATAGTAGAGACATTGATAGTAGCAACTAATATGATTTACTGAACTAATAGGTTTATGATACCTAAGAGGGGGGTGAATTAGGTATATAATTTTTTCAATGAGTTTTTCCCCAGAAGACAATTAGTGAAAAGTTCCAGTAACTTTAAATAAAAATAAATTGTTCCAATGATTTTGAGATTAAAGTTATGAGATGAAGTAAAGTGCAAATTAATAATAAAAGGAAAAGAGAGCAAACACAATTTATAGAGGTTCGCGCCCCAACGGCCTACTTCCTCTCTTCCAGCACCCCTGGGTAAAATCCACTAATATATCGTGGCTTGCAGGACAAACCTTCGCCACTCGAGATTACAAGATATCAATTCTTTCTTTTAATACGAGCTTGCTAGGACACCTCCTATCACTCCAACAATGTGCTCGCTAGACCTCGGCCTATCGCACTAACATGTGCTTGCTAGAACCCTTTGTTCTATCGCACCAAATATGTGCTTGCTAGGTAAACAACCTATCGCACTAAACAATTGTGCTTGCTAGGACACTTCCTATCGCACTATTACAAGATGATTTTAAAGTAGTACAATGAACACTCCTCTCGAGTAAGATGTACAAAAGTATGCTCACTAGTATTTCTTTTAACCTCTCAAAATATCTCAAAGTTCTCAAGAGCAAGGGTTAAAAAAGATTTTCGTTTTTCACAAAATCTTTTCGCAAGTGTAATTCAAAAACGAATTTTGCTTTTCAAAAGATTTTCACAAATCAAAGCATGAAAAAGCAAGAGTAATTTTCTCAAAGTAAAGCTCTATTTTTCTCTCAAAGTTGGTGTGTAAAATGATTCAAGAGAGCTCAATTTATAGGTGGAGAAATTGGATAGTTTAGGAAAGATTTTGAAATTCAAAAATGATTTTGTCACATTTAAAAAGATGTTGCAAGATTAAACCATGTGACTAATTTTCCAATGAATGTGGACAAGTTTTAGTAATTAGGTGGAGAAGAAATCTTTCCAAAAAAATTTATTTTAGATACAAGGGTAAGATATTTAGCTAGACAAATTGGAGACAAATTGTTATGCTAGCTAATCAAATGATTTGAAAGAAATCATACCTTTAAAAATTGATTTGATAAAGAATTCAAAACAATGGCCAAAATTAGTTAAATATTCAAGAGTAATTAGGCTTAATTAAAAAAAAAGTTTCGGCCATAATTAAGTAAAAACAGACCACGGCCCATTTTAAAATTGGTAGGCAGGCTGCTTGATTTTAAACACATTTTTATAAAAGGGCTAAAAATTGTTGGACTAAAGGTATTTAAAAAATGGTTTGGGTTAGGAATTTTCTTGCTCTTAATAGTTTGAGACATTTGATACTTACATGACCTCAATTTTCTTGTATCAAAAATTGGGCCCTTCCAAGGGTGCGTGGGTCTTCAAACTATTCTTCGATTTGGACTTTCTTCATTGATTGACTTGTAAGATCTTTATTGGGCATTTTCTTATCAATTAAGCTTTATTCGTAAATGGGCCTCTTTCTTCAAATAATGAGCTTCTCAATAATTCCTGTTAAGATTAAACTCAAGAAACAAGCTCAAATATCAAGTTGTTTGTTAATCACTAATCATTCAGCTAACAGTTTTTTTGTTCTTAATTTTTGTTGTTGTAACATTTTTAATTTTCATTTTCTTTAAGTTTATTTTATATTTCTGTTATATAGGTGCCTATTTTTTGAATTTTGTTTGGGGTGAAATACACTTTTCCCCCTTAAAGTATAGGAGTGGCATCAATTAACCCCCTAATGTATCAATTGTAACAATTACCCTCTTTTGTTATAGTTTTTGTTTCACCCTTTTGTTTGTAACTCAGGTGGAGTGCTTCTATAAGATTATTAAATAAATTTCATAATTTTTTTCCACCCTATTGTTATTAACCAATTGTAAATGTCCATCATTGATAGGGTCGAATTGGGTTTCTTACCTGCTTAATTTTAGGGGGTCTGGTGAAAAGCCCACAATTGGATGGCCCACAATCGGGTCTCATTAAGTAACACTAAATGCTAACTTTTTTTTTATTTTTTATTTTTAGAAAACCGATAGGGAAAAATTCCATTAATGAATAATATAAAGATTGAAGAATTTTAACACTAAATGCTACCTTATTGCACTAGCATATAAAATTTTAAGTTCATTTACAAGAATTTTTTGTTACACTCAATCGATTTAGAAGATGAAAAAATATGTGAACTAGTAGGGAGGAAGTTAATGTTTTTGTAAGGACAATCTGGTCCATAAAATTCAATAGTAATTTCATAATATTCATAGTTGAAAAAATGTAGGGTAACTTGTAATAAAAAAAAAAATTAAGAGGGAGTGTATTATTAAATATTTTAATGGGGTGAATGCCATATATTATTTTAAATATTAAGGATAATTAAATCTTTGAATATGATTAGGGAAATAATTTATCAAGTTGGCATGCTAAATGAAACAACTCTACACACATTTCTACCTTAAAAAGTTGTTTTAGCGGTGTAGGCATGGATCGAAGTTTCATTTTTTATGTATGTTTCGGTCAGCTAAAAATAAGAAACTTTTCGAAAGTTTCAAAAATAATAGGAAAATGTATGAATAAAAGTTACTAAATTAAGACATAATGAAAATTTCAAGACAAATATAGTGTTTTAGAAATACGCCTTATTTTCGTTTCGATTATACTGAAAACTGAAACTTTTAGATATTTTCGACGAAAAATATAAAAAATTTCACCTAGGGGGTGTGGTCCCTTCTCAATTACATGGGTAGAAAACCTACCACAATACTAAAAGTACCTGATAGGAATTAAAACAAAATAAAAATTGTTATATCACTTTTAATAATAAAAAATTGACTTTATGACTTGAAATAAAGAAAAAATGTTCTTGTATGAAAAAATATAATCATTCAAAATTTAAAACATGGATGATGCAATCATTACACAATACATTTTGGGTAATTTCAATTTAGTAAAAATTCAAAGAAAGAAAAAAATATTAAAACGTGCATTATAATGACAATTTATTTTTGATTCAATTTTATCCATCGGTAAAGCAATGACGCAAAAGATTTTTAGAAACTAAAATGATGACCATACACATTTATATTCTCATTTGACATCTATATAAACCCCTACACATGTAGTATTTATACATATACAATTGACCTAAAATCCTAAAATGGAAAACGAAAATGCAACTTTTGCGTACATTACTAATGAATCGCAAAGGAAAGCTGCATTCAACGAACGAAAGGAGGACTTGATTAAGGAAGTGAGCGAGCTTAGCTCGCATTGCGGCGTGGAGGCATATGCTATCATCCGCTATGCTAATGAACCAGAGACGGAGGTGTGGCCCTCCCATGTGACGGCAGAGACCGTATTGGAGCGTGCAAAGAAGGTGGTTGACGACGAGTTTATAGCAAAGGAGATTAAAAAGAAGGAATTGAAAGAATTTATGTTCAAGTGCATGTATGGAAAGGCTAGCTTGTCCGATTTTGATATGCGCGACAAGGATGATATGAAGTTGGTCATGGAAGAAGTTCAGCAAGAGCTAAACTCTCGAATGAAAAGGTCCAATGGAAATTAGGTTCATAAATAGGCTCAACCCAAACTATGGACTTATTTATATTGATTTTTATGTTATGTTTTATTTGCTTAAGGATGTACTTGTAGAGGTAAGGTATTACACCTCCTCGAATCTATATATTTCGTTAAAATAAATAAATTTAAAAGGGGTTATATGTGAAATCATCCATTTATATAGTTAGTGAGACTATTATAACTTAATGTTTCAAGGGTCTTTCTAAAATAAGATTTCGCGGGGCTAGAGTCTATATAAGATACCTCATTTCATCCATTAAAAAAAGTCAAAAATACAATCTGAATCGCAATTTTCTTTCAAATTGAAATTACAAATTTTAATTTTATCAACCACCTTTTTCCTCGAACCCAAACGACAATCCAGCCAGTGGTCGAGCAAGGAACAATTCTTTCAGGGGGGTGGGGGCTAATTTTTTTTGTCAAATACTTTCTTAATATTTTGTATTTCCTCAATATTTTGATACAATGACAAAAAATAAGATAAAGCTATACACAAAAAAAAAAAAAAAATCACACAAAAATTGAAAATATAAATATCTTAAAGAATAAGAATCATTTAAATAGTAGTCGACAATATTTTATTGAATATAAATAGTTTTTATCGATTCCTCCTTAAAAGAGTCAAAATTTTCTTTTGAAAAATATAATATATAAGTACGCGAATGATAAAAAAAATAAAAAAAAAACTACTTCAATATAAAATATTGTTCCCTAAATATACTTGAAAAACTAGAAGAAATAATTTGTTAAGAAATTAAAATAATATAATTAGATATTTTAATATATATATATATATATACATATATTTCGTAGTGATTTTAATCTATAATAATTAGCTCTAGCAAGAGAATAAAAGAAATATGTATAACATGTCAAAAAATAAAATGCTCCCCGAAAAAGTCGAACTCAGAACAACAAGGAGAACACACTTTCCCTTAACAAGCCCACCACTACTGTATAAAATATTTTTCTTGGGGGCGGTCGTCCTACTCAGTCTCCATGACGCTCCGCAACTGAATCCAGCACCAAAGATCGCAACCCCACCACACTCGCGACCCCAGCACCTCATTCAGTTTGTAATTTTTACTCATAATGATATAATTGATTTTTGTCAAAGTTTGGCGATGATGACATGATCCTTATTTTGTTGTCTATATGTTTCATCCATGTTTCAAGGCTGTTCTCTAAATCTTTAATCAATAAAAATAAATTCTTTAGGTAAATTTGAAGACCCAATACAAATACAAAAATATAAGAGTGATTCTAAATTGATTTAATGGTTGAGAAATCACATTATTACTTCAAGGTTGTGGATTCAAGCCCCGAAAATTACATCTTATGCAATTTAAGAAAAAAAAAATCAATCAACGTAGTGGCGTAACAAAAAAGTTATTTCACCGGGGTCATATGTTACTTAAAAAAAAATCAATCATGACAACAAATATTTGAACCAAATTGATTCAAACTAAAAAAAACAGTTAATTAGATTGGTATTTTTACAAGTTTCTACATTGATTTGTCATAAATTGAAATTAATCAATTATCGAACCATTTGAAACGATATCAAGCATGTATTTATATATAATCGTAGAATCATTTAACAATTTATTTTTTATTTTCTGTGAAATTCCTGTTTAATTATTGATAAACACAAGCTCTCCATAGTTGTTGTATCAAATATTCCTTTTCTTTCCACTAATTTTTGAATCAATCACTGCTAATTTTTGAAGTATACGTATAAAATATATTTTATAAGTGAGTGAGAATTAATTTTAGTATCATACTTTAAGTAAATTTTATTCTATATATTTTTATTTTAATTATTTTAGTTCAATTATTTAAAAATACCTTAAATTTAAATGTACTAATATTAATTATTAGAAGAATAAATCAAACTACCTATAAAGTTTAGTGTAATTACAGAAATCACCCCACCTTTTGTGATTTCTTACATGTACTTTTTAACTCAAAGTTTGTTTGATTGACTTTAAAATGAAATCTGTACAGAATTTGGTAAATATTTACAGGCAATATTCCATCTTTAAAAAATACACTAAAATTGTCATCCTGGAGCTTTCACTTTTCGTCAACATTGATTCAGTATGTAATTTAGATTTCCAGCTATCCATTCTTAATTTGTTTATGTCAACTTTAATTAACAAACCACCTCAACAAAATTGATTAAGACATTCTCAAAATATTAATATGAATTGATTTGGTCATTATTAATTGAAAAAATTGTAAATACGTCATGTTACCAAGGTTCTCTGGCAAAAAAATCTCGTAAAATTCGGGCTGACATTTAAGTTGTAAATAAATTAAAGTCTCAAGTTTTATTACAGACCAAAATTCTTTAAATTGCAAAAATCGCCAGTAATTAAGGCTTATTGGCGAAAAAATTCATTATAAGATTCAAATTGACAGTAAAAATTACGTTACTAAACTAATGGCAAAAATTCATTTTTCATACCATAGAACTTGACAGATTTCATTTTTCATGCTAAACTCTCAAAAAACATACCAATTCTTGACAAATGTTACAAAAGTAATACTTTCATTAGTTCTGTTGAGGGAATTAAATCATTGAGATTGAAGTTCAGGTCCAAAGGAGTAAGATGATGCAAAAATTTCTGAAAAATATGGAAAAACAAGGTTGTAATCGCAATTTGAAATTTGTGAGAAAAAAAGGTTTAGCGATTTAGATTTTCAAATGCAAAAATGAACGATTCACTCAATATAATATGAAATTTACTATACGTATGTGTTCGCAGTGAAGAAACGAATAAAACCCCTCTCCTATTATGAACAACTATCAGTGTGAGGAATGATACAGGGGTCAATTCACAAAATCGCCAAAAGACAGGAGTCAATCTGCAAAATCACCAAAGTTTAATTACTTTAATTAATCTTAATATTATAAAAAGCATCAGTAGTTTAAATTTTTACAATTACATGGCAATTCTATCAACAAAATTAATGGAAAAATCACTTTGTGAAGATTGACAAAGAATTGATATGTTCTTTGTAAGTTTGGTATGAAAAGTGAAATCGACCCAGTTTTATAGTATGGAAACTGAATTTTTGCCCTAAACTAATTTCAAAATTGCAGTCATATATCATCTCAAAATTGTTAATTTCACCAAATTGAGCCACGTATATGTGACTAAATTAATTCATTTTCTATGTGACAATTCTACATGGTAATGTGGACACTCACTAGAACAAAATTGGAGGATGAAATAGGAAGGAACATCATTCTCATTTCTCCACCCATCATTAAAATTTTGCCCTCTATTCTTCTACATGACTAAAATCTCCAATCGATTAAGCCACATTGTCACATGTGACTTAATTTCAAAAACTTAAGAATTTTGATTTAAAATTGAATTGAAAAAGCTAAATTAATTTAAATTTATTATTTAATTGTCATTCTAAATCTAAAAATAACATTTTTGCCAGCGAGTCTTACTCATAGACAATTTTTGTTAGTATTACCAAACGAATTTAATTATAGCAGTTAATTGCTAGCCCGAATCTTAAAGTCCCCCCCCCCCCTCCCCCCATCCCCCCCTCTCTCTCTCTTCTCTCTCTATATATATATCAATTGAAAAGCGAAACTACTATTTCTTTTATTTATTATTTCTATTTTTGCGCCACAATTTCAATCAATATTGTTTAGGTTCATTGTAACATTCTACAGATACGTCTATTTCATTATGTGTTTTTTAACCACCATCAAATCCTTTAAGCTCGCATCACATGACCAAATGCTACTGAACACATAGTGAATTTTTTTTTTTAATAAATAAAATTCATATATATTAGACAAAAGATAACCAGTTTACAAGTGGATGTCCACCGTCACAAAAAACAGTAATAGGTAAACAATCCTGGTTAATACAAACACGGGAAAAGCCCAAGCGGCAAGATTATGGGCCGCGCAATTAGCCGATCTTGAAACAATTTTGAAACGCCATTTAGGCCAAGAAGCCCACAACTTGCGGATTTCCAAAATGATCGAAGAAATTGCCCAATCCATATTCTCTTCCCAAAACAAAATAGCTTGAACAACAACGAGACAATCACTTTCAAAAATAACATTGTGAACACCGTTCTCGTTTAAAAACCATTAGGCGTCCCGAATTGCAAGCGCCTCTGCAACTGAAGCATTCAAACAGGAGGTGAACGAAGTAGAAGCAAACACAATTGATCCAAGAGAGTTACGAACAACCACAGCACATGCAGTCTCGCCATGTTTGTAAGCCGCATCCGAGTTTGCTTTGAACCAGTCCTTTGGTGGGGGCAGCCAGCCACTTAAGGAGTTGGGGATGTGTTTGGTCGCCTGGATGGTTCGTTGAGCAGATATGTGTGCATCAGCTTACTTGCAAATTTTCAAAGTGATCTCCTGTACAGGAATAAGGACAACACTATTATGAAAAATAGAGTTTCGATAAAACAAAATACATTCAAAAGTACAAGCAACAAAAATCAAGAAATCTTCCCTAAACTCATCCGATGGGAAGAGATTCCCATTTTTAACAAGGAGGGCAGCAATCCAATCCCGAACACTAAGATGGTGGAAAGCTTCAATACGGAGACTCCACTTTGAGTGAAACCAAACCGCAGCAGTGAACGGGCAGTGGAAAAAAAGATGCTCAATGCTATCATCATTCCCTTTACAAACCGGGCAGCAAGGAGGTTCACAGTGTGAGATGAAGAAAAGTCTCTTCCTTGTGGGAAACAGGTCATGAGCTATCCTCCAAATGAGGATTTTATGTCTATTATGGAGCTTTGTCGACCACAAATTTTTATACATTTTTGCATCGCTTTGAGAAATCTGTGGGAACCTATAGGCTTGACTTGTAATATAGCAACTCTTAGTTGAAAAAATCCCTGACTTGGAGGGAATCCACAAGAGTTTAGTATTGGTATTAGGAGGGGAGATAATGATCTTGGAGATCTCAAAGGCCACATCCTGTGGGAAAAGCCCAAAGATTGTAATCATATCCCAATCCCCCGTATTCGGGTGAAAGAGGCATTTAACCGAACTGAAATTATTTGGGTCGAAATGGCAGTCAACTTGGGGAGTCGGAATGAAATTTGGCATTGATGGAATCCACGGAGCACTCCAAGTTGGAACGTTAGAATCAGGGGTTACATTGAAGCAAGCACCTTTTCTAATCACATCAATGCACTTCACAATGTCTTGCCAAATCCAAGAAGCGTCATTAGGTGCTTTTGCAATATCCAAAAAAAAATTTCTCTCGAATACTTACCACCCAAAACTTGAATCCATAGTTTGTCCATCTTAGAAGCCACTTGCCAAGTCAACTTGGCAATAAGAGCTTTATTAAAGTCTTCAGACCTTCTGAAACCGAGCCATCTAAGGCATTTTGGTGTGCAAATGGAGCTCCAACATTTGAGCATGAGGGAATTACCGTTTTGATTTGTGCCCCACCAAAATTTACGCATAATGGCATCCAACGATTCACACAAATTTTTGGGAAGCAAGAAGGTTGACATTGGATACATAGGAAGAGCTTGGGCAACGGCTTTAATGAGAATCCCTCTCCCTGCTTGCGAAAGATTTTTGCTTTTCCAACCACTGAGTTTCATTTGGAGCTTGATAATAATCTCTTTGAAAGATGCAGATCTCGATTTAGGTTTACAAAAAGGGAGGCCCAAGTGTTTTGTTTGGTGGTCACACTCCTTGAAACCAAACCTATTCATGACCCAATCTTTGAAGTTGTTCTCCACATTACGGCTGTAATGGATTGAAGATTTTTCCGAATTAATAATTTGTCCAGACCAAGAAGAAAACTTCTCCAAAATTCAGACAATAGTATTGACATCTTCTTGAGTGGCCCTGCAATAGATAACGAGGTCATCAGCATGAAGATGGTGAGAAATAGTGGGGGCAGTTCTAGCAAATTTAACCCCTCTAAATGAATCAAGAGATTCTTCCCTAATGATCAAACGATAGAGAAGTTCCGTATAGATAATAAAAAGATAGGGTGATAAGGGATCTCCTTGTCTAATTCCTCTACCGGGACGGATAAAACCAAAAGGGGCACCATTGATCAAGAACGAATAACTACAAGTCATGATACATTGAGCAATCCAATTCGTGAATCTGTTGCACACACCAAGTTTCTCAAGTATGTGAATAAGAAGCTTCCACTCAACCCTATCATAAGCTTAAGAGAGATCAATTTTAAGAGCAAGAAAACCCTTTTTCCCTTTTCTTTTGTGCATGTAGTGCATGATTTCTTGTGATATGATGGAGTTTTCATTAATGTTCCTACCTTGCACAAATGCCATTTGGTTTGGGGAAACAATTTTGTCAAGAAGAGGTTTTAGTCTATTTGCAATAATTTTTTATATAACTTTATAAGAGACATTACAAAGACTAATTGGTCTAAATTGATCAACTTTATTGGAGTTAGCAACTTTTGGGATTAAAGTAACAAAAGTATGGTTAAGGGCCTTGAGCATATATCCAGTACGAAAAAAATGTTGAACAGCTTGAATGAGGGCGTTACATGTGGTGCTCCAAAAGTTCTTATAAAAATGTGCCGGTAGCCCGTCAGGCCCGGGGCTCTTACCTAAGGCAAAAGAAAAAATGAACTGCTTGATTTCCTTTGGTGTGGAGAGCACGCAGATTTTGGAATTCTCCACATCATCAATGATACGAGGAAACAAATTTTCAACATCTTCCGGAAACGGGGCCTGTGGATCAACAAAGCTAGAGGAGAAAAGGTTACTGTAAAAATCAGTAAAACAAGACCCAATATTATTCCAATCTCTAACAATAGAATCATCATGATTTTGAATAAATTGGATTTTGTTTGTACGCCCATGAAAAACAGCAGTTAAGTGAAAAATTTTTGTATTTGCATCCCCCATTTTCAACCATTTTTCTTTTGATTTTCGGTGCCACATAATCTCCATTCTTTTATAAAGTTCATCTATTTCGACTTGAAGAGACTCCTCACTTGCAAGGTTCTCGGCGTTTTGATCCTCTGACTGGAGTCTGAAAATTGACTGGACTCTTTTAATTAAGAAAAAAGATAAAGACCTTATTATTCGAAATAAAGATAAAGGTTCCAAAAGAATCAGTGACCTTATATGAGAATAATGTAATAATTCAAATCTAAAATAAGGATTATTACAATTTATTTAAATCCAAAGGAAAAATTCAGAAGTTACAACATTGTATTACAAGGACATTTGTTCCGGATAAACTTTTTCCCAATGTAAACTAGCAATGCACAATAAATTTTCAACAACTAAAATAATGACCATAAAAATAAAAGATTCTCATTTCACTTCTGTATATTCCCTTCACACTCACAACATTTATACCTATACTTCAATTGATATGAAAAATAGTCAAAATGACAAAAAAAGTAGTCATTGAATATGTTACCATTGAGTCGCGAAGAAAGGCTTCTTTTAACAAAAGAAAGAAGGGGCTAATTAAAAAGGTGAACGAGCTAAGCACTCTTTGTGGTGTGGAGGCATGTGCCATCATTTACGTACAATCCTTATGAAAATGTGGGCCCTCTCTCAACCCGCTGACTTCGCTAATGCAATCTAGATTTTAGACTAATTCTAAGACCTAGTGGACCATATTTTGATTGGAATGTCAAAATACCTAATATAATGGTCAAACATCAACAATTCAACATAAGGTTATGCATGAGCAATGAAAATTTAAAATTGTATGTAACACCCCAATCCCACATTGATTGTGGATGAATTGTTTAAATGGTTAATAAAGACTTGACCTACTTCTACTTGTAAACATGGGCTTAAGCATTTTGGGCTAGTGGACTAGAGCACAACAATGTTGACAAGGTCAGAAGTGGATCAAGGTCTTTACAAATGGTATCAGAGCCAGGTTATTGTTCAAAACCAGTTTTGACTTTTGAATTTGTATTTGATAAGTCGACGTCCTTGTCACGGGATTAATGGTGGCCATAGTGTTAATTTGCGAGTTGAATTGAATGTTTGTCTCCCGCATATTTTGGTTCATGAAGGTGTCACATTGACTGTTTGCATTATTATTGAGCATTGATATGTGCATGGATTTGACAGAGGTGCCTTAAACTTCTTATTGAGTTAGCAACTCACCCCTTGCATGATATTTTGCAGGTCGTTAGATAACTCGAAGTTTGAAGGTTTTGTTTTCAGAATTTAAGCAGTGATAGAAATCCACTAATTATTTATGCTTTGTTATTTTCTCTTAGAGTTTTAGGCTTTCTCATTTTCAGACTTTATTGGTGGAGACTGACTCCAACTTAGTATTATAAAAATTGTTCCTGGTGGATATTTAGATATTTTATTCCAACAGTGCGAACATATCGTTAAGAAATTATTCTCGTTTTATTTTGGTTTTATATTTAGAATTGAGTTTAAAGTTGAAGGCTTCGCGTCGGCATGATCGAAATGACGACGCGGCCATCACGCCGGTAAAGTGATATAAAAAATAAATAAATAAATAAATAAATATTGGGGCGTGACAACTTGGTATCAGAGCCGACTTCGTGGTGTTATCCATGAGGGCGGTCTTGGGCTATTGATCTGGACTCGACGAGGACGTCGAGTATTTGAGTTGGGGAGATTGTAACACCCCAATCCCACATTGATTGTGGATGAATTGTTTAAATGGTTAATAAAGACTTGACCTACTTCTACTTGTAAACATGGGCTTAAGCATTTTGGGCTAGTGGACTAGAGCACAACAATGTTGACAAGGTCAAAAGTGGATCAAGGTCTTTACATTGTAAGAATATTGACAGCTATTTAAATTATGTAACACACATACGTTCAACTGAAATTTTAAATAGAAAATACATCTAGTAAATAAATTAAATAGAAATATACTTCTTCCCCACTTTCAATTCATCTTCTCTGTGATAACTGCAACTTTCGAGAAATTGAACCACATAGAAACCTAGACGACATTAACCAACTTTCGTTATCTTGGTCAATTTGTAATATATGTTTTCTTAAATCTTCTTATGGTATTGGAAAAGTGCATGTACGTTTTACGAGTCTAGTTAATTTTATGGAGATGTAAATTGACTAAAATTAGTTTTACCATAAAATAACAAATTATTGACAGATATATAAGGTAGAAAAAATACCGCCTGAGGTTTTAGAAATTGCAATAAGATCCCTTGTGGTTCAACAAGTCTTACAAGAACAACCTCTACAACTTGTAAATATATTTACAAAAAACACCATATAAGTGATGTCCTAATTTCTGAAACCTCGGGGAGTTTATTATAACATGACTAAACCTTAGGGGTCTTAAATCACCCATGATTTTTTTCCCAATTTGGAAGGAAATTAGGGTTTACAATTCGATTGTTAGATATAATCACCGCCTTTGTCATTCTCCCTCTTTTAATTAATAGAAACGTGTTTACGAATCAGCATTTTTATTCCCGTCTTTTTTTAGTTAGTTTGTAGAGTGTATAAATAGACCCTAATCTTTGGGAAAAGTCTGTTTACTAAAATTGTTGTTATTTTTCTTATGCAAATTCCAATTCTCTGCAACTTCATCATCTATATAGATTCAATTTCTGATTTAAACCAATTTTTAACCAGTTTTCTCCACCCTTTTTTGTCTATTAAACTTTTTTTAACGATTTCACTTGTTTTACCAGTTTAAACCTTTTTAAACTACTGCTCACAGTGTGTCACATATTTCACAAATTTCAACTGATTTATCATTGATTTCATATGTTTTCAACGACTTTACCACTTTCTACTGATTTTATCTATTTTTTCACCCATTATTCGTTGATTTCTCCGTTTCACCAGTCTCAACACTTTTTCACAAGTCACCCCATATTTTTAACAATTTCACATGCATTTTTTTACTCATGTCTTCCGTTTATTCACCAATTTCACCCAGTTTTACATCGCTTTCACATGTTTTCACCGATTTCATAGACTTTTTGTCGGTTTCATCAATTGTCATTAATTTTCACTAGTTTTCCATGAGAAGAGTTCTATAAAAAAAACCGATTTGATGCATGTCTTAATATTCTTTAGATTTTGCTTCTTTGACTTAAAAAAACTACGAACTGAGCTAAGTTATAAATATTTTTGTTCATTCACAAATAACATGCGATTCTGTTTTTTTTTTTTGGTGTATAGGACATATTTAAGATAATTTTATTTTTTTTGCTTTAGAGTTTTTATAACTTATATTGTTTATGTTACTAAATTATAAAAATTTAGCATAAATTTTAATAGCTGTTTGTCTAAATAATAGTCTTTAGTTTTTCTTATGGTTCGTTTTTATATTATATAGAACAAAAATATTAAAATTATAAAAGTTGATGTAATAGATAATTTATAAATTTTAGCATTTAATGTAGGAGATAAATAATTATATCTCCTTCAATTAATTGGATGAGTGAAAGGTAATTTTTATTTTCCCATATAGTGTTTGGTTAGCAGGAAAGAAAGTTACACATTTTTCTTTCCTTTCCTGCAAAGTAGAAAATATTTTTTTACCGAAGTAATTTTTAATCAATTTTGATGGAAAATCCATGTCTAATTAGATTTCAATAATATTACTTTACAACTTGAATAAGGGAATTTTTGTCTTCACAAAAAAAAAAAAAAAAAAAAAACTTAAACTATTCACACTTTCATAATAAGTATAAAATAGATTATCTGGTAATTTTTTTTTCTTTGTTTTGGTCTCCTGAAATAATATTTTTGTCTTTTATTTGAAAATTTAATGAACATAAACTTATGTATTGATATATTTTCATTATTAATTTTCATCCTCAAATTACTTATTTCGTTATTGATATTTTTTCATGAATTTTTGTTTAACTAAACTTTGCTTTCTTAGTAGTATTACTTTATCTTAATTTTATTTTGTCATTCACAAAAAATTAAAAAAAAAATAATATCGAGTTTGTCACGAAAAAAAACTCAATATTAGAAGTACTCCATATTACTTTATCTTAAATTAAATTTTCTCATTGATAAAAAATTGAAAAAATATCAAGTTTGTTATTTAATTTATTTTGAAACCCCATGCAGAATTGTCTAGGTCCGCCCCTGCCAAGACAGAGAAAGTATGATAATTGGAAGATGAACATAGAAGAGAGGAGAGTTTGCATAAGCGAACAAAGAGGTTAGAGGTAAGAAAAAATTTGATGGAATTTTACTCAAGGCCTTCATATGATATTTTTTGGGATAGTTTGAGTAATTTCTTATTCATAAAAGGATAATCACTATAATTACACTAAACATCATAAATAGTTTGAGTAATTCTCCCTTCTTTTGTCGGATTTTAAAGGCTCTTGCTCTAGGAATTTGGTTATGAAATCGAAAACAATAACTTCTGAAAAATAATCACAACAAAACTTTTTCATTCCAAAAATCGAGAAAGAAGAAGAAGTATTCCCTTAGTTTTTTTTTTATTTGTCGTTTTGACAAAATTTTCTTGTTTACTTTTATTTGTCGCTTTAGGATTTCAATGTAAAATCAATGTTCTTTTACCAATATTACAAGTTGAAGGGTCGGTTTGGCTTCTTGTGGTAAGCCCTGATTTAATTAATCAGTTAATCTCAATCCTATTCATAGGTAAAAAGAATGAGAGAATTGCACTTGTGGTACATATCAAACTTTATATCGATTATAACTTGTGATACCATAAAAATTCAGCACATTTGGTACCATAATATAACAAGTCTACAAACATTTAGTATTGTCGTTAAAAATTACCGTTAAGTAGTGACGTGGCAGTTAAGTATTATTATAAAATTGATACCATTACATATGTTGACTGACAATTCTACCTTATAACATTTCAGGTTGGTAAAATACCTCCACATCTTCAAATTTAGTAATGATTTTAGTCCACAATGTTGCTCAATTTCAAAATTAACTCGAACAAGATACAATCAAACTAATTTGAAGATTTTACTTATTATATTTACATATCTTTTTAACTAATTTGATTTAATAAATATTATTAATAAATTAAATAATACTTTAATGTAAATTCGACAAAAAAATTAAAAATCTAAGATGTAGATAATAGTATTAATATGTTTAATATTTATTAAAATAATAAAGATATATGTTATTAATAAATAATTATAATTAAAAAAAGAAAAAAGACCATCCCCACCCTAGCCCTGCAACCATCCCGCCTCCCAATTCCCAGGCTGACAGCGGTATGGGATTGTCCGTCCTAGGCCTGCAGTGGCCTTAGATCGCCGGGTTCGGGAGGGAATGTGTTTTACTTTTTAAAATTATAGTAATATATTAATAATATATAATTTTAAATCATCGTTAAACTCCTTGTCTCTCAACCATTCAACGCTACTCAACTTTAATATTCTAGTCCATCCGATTGCTAATTGCCCCCTCCCCTATTTCATTAAAAAAAAATATAATATGTCGTATATAATATATTATAGTTATGAAAAATATTAAAATATAATAGTTTCCTAAAATATGAACAACATTTGGGGTCAAAGAATAAAGTGGCTTCGGAAACACTATTTATTTGGTACCACAAGTACAATTCTCTTAAAAAACAGAATATTGCACGTCGTTTGACTTTCACATGCCAATTATATATAAGGTGCAGTGCACTAACACGAAATTTAAAAAAAAAAAGAAAAAAATGATTGTTCAATTAGGACAAACCCATCTAACTTTGATGGACCAAGGAAGCAACCAGCCCGTAATCCTCCCACTGCAGAGAGCGGACGGTTTTCGCTGCTCTGTGAAACCAGCCTTGCGCAGTGTCCGCACCTCTAAGGGCCACAAATCCCATGCTTACGCTTGGAACACATGGCCTAACTCCCAGCTTAATTGGAATGGGCAGGCCAGCAATTAGCATCCATTGGTCCAGTTGATGAAGCAAGCCCAATGTCCAATCACATTAATGCCCTCACTTGAGTTACAAGCACATGCTACTGAGCTCGGCAAACATAATTATTTGTGTGCATCTTATTAACTGCTCTATTTTCTCATGTTTTTCCGATGTGGGAGTTTTACTTGTTGCTTCTCCTGCAAATAGAAATCAAACTTTGTTTGGCCTTCTTGCTGCACCACTTATCACCCAATTCGTAAGGTGTTTATGCTGCAAATAAAAAAAAAAAACCTCTTTAGCTAGTACATAGAGTTCCTCAATATTTTTCCAACATTAATTTGTTGTTATTGTAAAATTCTTATTCAAGCATATTGACTTTTATTTTTATTCATACTTTCGTTCAGCTAAATAATTTTCTACATCTTTGCAATTTCAATACATGTAAGTGGATTAATCGATAAGACATCACTGAAAACGGTAGTGCTTTAAGTTTTAAATTATCTTGAATGTTTAAATTTTATTGTTTAAATAAGATATTTTTTATTTGTATAGTGTTCTTATATGTTTGATGACTTGCTTCTTTCTTGTTTATTTTTAATTTCTTGATAATATTTGATTATTTGGTTAAGATTTAATGTTTATTATGCCATATATAGAGTTTATTAATTTTCATGATAAATTTGTGTAAATGGATTCATCATGAATAAATATAATTTTTTTAGTTATCGTAAAACTTATTGACAATATTACAGTATATATTTAGATATAAAAATTCATCTTAACAAAACTCTTTACAGTTTTAGGCAAAGAATTATACTATAAAAAATAATAGATTTGCGGTTTTGTCTCACCCTCAAATATTTCCCCCCTCAATAAAAAAATTATGGCTCCACCCCTGAAATTAAAATAAAGCCCAAAAAATGCGAGATAAACAAGAATTTTTTAATAAAATACATTGAGTTAAATGCATGATGTTGTATGTATCAAATTAAATACCACAAGAATTTATTAGTCCACTTAATTAATCCGACTTTGTAATTATGTGGTTACATGATGAGTACAGAGCTAATGCCCCCTCCACCATTATATTATAAAAATATTATGAAATGTCAATTATAAAATATTATAGTTATGAAAAATATTAAAATATTATAGTTGGAGCAGAGAGTAAAGTGGCTTTGTAAGCACTATTTATTTGCTAAATTACAACTTGTAAGTTGAAGAAATCGAATTTATAAGCATGCTTTCGTAGGACTTGGACTAGGTTATCAATGAGTCTGACTCGAATTGGATCAGGGTTAATCTGGATCCGAGTTTGATTTGCATTTCTTCTATCCGAGTTCGTATCAACTTTAATCTTGAATATAAGAGATCGGATCCAAACTCGATGGATATCCAGAATCCGAATAAATTATCCTAATCTATTTAACACATTTAACGATAATTTATTTATTTTAATTTTTCACCAAATCACTTACAAATTTTACCATCTTGAATTAAAAATGTAACAATTTATTTGTTTCAGCGAAACTATTGTCTGAAAATTGTAAAAGATAGAATATAGTGGATAAATATAAACAATAAAAATTAAGACAAAGGAATAAAACCAAAATAAAAGTAGAAAAATATAGAAAAAGGGAAAATAATTATATCACTCCAATTTCAAAGAGCAACGTTCTTATCGCTTCTACCTAACATATGTTTATACTATTATTCCTAATTATTCTCCACGAGTCTCTTTTTCATCTCTATATTTTAAGTAGTCCTTATACATTTTTTTTTTATATTTCTACTTAAATAACAACATGTCTCTTTTATCTAATGGATATTTCTAAGATAGTTCGTCCGATACATTTCTTACCATTATTTGATTGGATGCTACACATTTCATATTTTCGTCAAATTAATAACGGAATTGAACACATGAGGAGCACGTGTCCATCAAATTTAATCTAATTATTCATTATTTTAAGAGATTTAATAATAATATAAAATATATATTTAATAGGATTAATAATTTAACTATTTTTACAATTGCGAATGAGATGCTTCAAATTTATGAATTATGGGATAAATTTGTTAACCAGAAAATATGACGGGCAAACTTTGCCAGCAATCTTTAATTATAGGACAAATTCTATATTTCAATAAAATATAATAGTTTGAAAACTATCTCTAAATATTAAATTCTCAAAATAAAAATAAAAAACTTAAATAAATTAGCAATTGTGATGGGTTATCCCGCGTTTGGCGATGGACTCAAGGATGGGCAACACAGGACCTGACCAAGGAAGCGGGGCGTCACATGTCTAGTCAAAATAAAGAATTGATAAATTCGTGATGAAGGTAGTTTGGTTTTAGGGGTTGCAGTAGTTTTTAACCAACCATTTCAGATACAAATCGTTGAATATTAACGGTTTAAATGTTTTTCCACACATTCAACGAGTTCATGATTTTTAAATTATTTGTTCTTGTCATATGGAGATAGTATTGACTCTTCATCAAATGAAGTTGGCATGTTAAGTAATTCTATTGTTGAAACGCGGACTAACTTAAGTGCGTTTGAAAGATTGTGTGATCGATCACGTTTTTCTTCAGCCATAGGAAGTCAGAGATGGATACTTATTTAGATAAAGAAAAATACCCTAGAGTAGGTAAATTACATATCCTGGATTAATGAAAACTTAATAGTCCGAGACTATTCAATTTGGAAAAGATAGCCCATACAATTTTGGGTTTGCCAGCTGCTACAATTGCATCTGTAGAAGGCAGGGTACTAGATGAGTCACGTGCTTGTTTGCTTTCGGACGTAGTAGAGACATTGATAGTAGCAATTAATTTGATTTACTGAACTAATAGGTTTATTTGTTCTTAATTTTTGTTTTTGTAACATTTTTCATTTTCTTTAAATTTATTTTATATTTCTGTTATATAGGTGCAAATTTTTTGAATTTTGTTTGTAACTCAGGTGGAGTGCTTCTATAAGATTATTAAATAATAACCAATTGTAAATGTCCACCATTGACAGGGTCGAATCGAATTTCTTACCTGCTTAATTTTTTTGGGGGGTTTGGTTTAAAGCCCACAATTGACAGGCCCACAATCTGATTTTCATTGAATAAGTAAGAGTAAATGCTAACTTTTTTTTTTCTTTTTTTTTTTCAGAAAACCGATAGGGCAATTCCATTAATGAATAATATAAAGAATGTAGAAGAATTTTAACAATAAATGCTACCTTATTGCACTAGCAAATAAAATTATAAGTTCATTTACAAGAATTTTTTGTTACACTCAAATGATTTAGAAGGTGAAAAGATATGTGAACTAATAGGGAGGAATTTAATTTTTTTTGTAAGGACAATCTGGTCCATAAAATCCAATAGTAAAAAGATTTCATAATATTCCTAGTTGAAAAAATGTTGGGTAATTTGTTATAATTAATTTTATGAGGGAGTGTACTATAAATATTTTAATGGGGTGAATGCGATATAGTATTTTAAATATGAAAGATAATTAAATCTTTGAATATGATTAGGGAAATACTTTATCAAGTTGACATGGTAAATGAAACAACTCTACACACATATTTAACTTAAAAAGTTATTTTAGTGGTCAAGGGGTGTGCATGGATCAAAGTTTCGTTTTCGATCTATGTTTCGGTCAGTTAAAAATAAGAAACTTTTCGAAAAGTTTCACAAATAATAAGAAAAGGCATGAAAAAAAGTCACTAAATTAACACAGTAAAAATTTCAAGACAAATATAGTGTTTTAGAAATACACCTTATTTTCGTTTTGATTATATTGAAAGCCGATATTTTCGACAAAAAATATAGAAATTTTGACCTAGGGGGTGTGGTCCCTTCTCAATTATATGGGTAGGAAACCTACCATAATGCTAAAAGTATCGGACACCATGATAGGAATTAAAACAAAATAAAAATTGTTATATCACTTTTAATAATAAAAAAATTGACTTTCTGATTTGAAATAAAGAAATATATTCTTGTATGAAAAAATATAATCATTCAAAATCTAAAACATGGATGATGCAATCATTACGTGATACAAATTGCAATTTAGTAAAAATTCAAAAAAAGAAAAAAAAATTACAACGTGCATTATAATGACAATATATTTTAGATTGAATTTTGTCCACGGGGAAAAGCAATGACACACAGTAAATTTTTAGAAACTAAAATGATGACCATACATATTTAGATTCTCATTGACATGTATATATACTCCATACAAATGTAATATTTATACATATACGATTGACCTAAAATCCTAAAATGGCAAGAGAAAATGTAACCCTTGCGGATATTACTAATGAATCGTAAAGGAAAGCTATATTCAACGAATGGAAGAAGGATTTGGTTAAGGAGGTGAGCGAGCTTAGCTCGCTTTGCGGTGTGGAGGCATATGCTATCATCCACGATGCTAATGAACCCGAGCCGGAGGTGTGGCCCTCCCATATGACGGCACATACCGTGTTGGAGCGTTTTCACATGCGCAACTAGACCAATCAAAGAAGGTGGTCCACGAAGAGTTTATAGCAAAGGAGAACAAAAAGAAGGAATTGAAAGAATTTATGCTCAAATGCATGTATGGAAAGGCTAGCTTGTCCGATTTTGATATGCGCGACAAGGATGATATGAAGTTGGTCATGAAAGAATTTGAGCAAGAGCTAAACTCTCGAATGAAAGGATCCAATGGAAATTAAGTTAATAAATAAAAAGGATCCAAGGATGATATGGACTTTGTTGGATGAAGATGAAGATTAATGAACAAGAAAGTTAGAAGTTAAAGGGAGATTTTGATGATTTCCAAAACATCATAACCAGCCAAGGTAGGAATGCTTAGTAAACACCCTTAGAAGAATTTTGATCAACTCTAAAGACAAATCAGACAGGTCGAAATTCAGAATGGTCCAGAAGACTACTGATCTGCTGCTGAAGGAAGAAATCAGTTTGGTTAAAATCAGCCGACTCAAATCAGATTTGTTCAAGTTTGGGATCAGCTCAATACGTCATCAGACGAGTGACTCTTATCAGCCAAGTGAAGACGTTCAGAAAGTCTCTCCAACGGTAATAAATGCACTGGGAGTAATAAGTGCTGAAGAAGAAGGGTATTTATGGCAAATGATTGAAGAAATCCTCGTATCAGCTCGGTGCATTAAATACTGCTGACAGTATTGTAGCAGTACAGAGAGCCGTTTGCAGAGTTTAAGGACCAATACTCGAGGTATTTGAATCTTGTCTTTCTTCAACGAACATTTTTCAAATCAAGAGTATAAATTGTTCGCGAGTTTGAGAGAGAAGATATATAACACAACTGAGATCAATCCTGCAAAGCAAAATCTTCTAAGTCTCAAAAACTCAAGAACAGGCCACTAGTCTGCCGAAGTTATTTGTTAACTGAAGCTAGTTGAAGTCAAAAGAAAATCATTTTCTGAGTGAATCTGTTATTGTAGAGTGTTGTGAGAAGTAGATATCCATCTGATTAAGTGATATTACTTCGGAGGGTAGGAGTTTCTTTGTGATTTCCTGCTGCGAACTTACGGCTCTTTGTAAAGCGTAAGTAGAGTATATTGTAAACTGTGTGTTTATAGTATAACCCAAGATCTAAGTGACTTGGAAGAGTGGACTAAAGGATTTTCATCCATATAACCACTATAAAAATTCTTTGTGTTTTAACTTGCATTATTTTCTTGCATATCTTCAAAGTTGCATTAAACACTCTAGAATACTGTTGAAAAGATTTTAAAAAGGAGTTTGTTAAAACTGGGGATAAAATCTTTCAAAAGACTTAGCTTACTTGTGAAAAACACTTTAAAACATCCGCTACAAGTAATCTGATAAAACTGATTTTACTGAAATCAGCTAAGTACTTTTCTAAAAGAGTGGTCAACTCTGCTGCGCAAACTTTGTGTGCGAACAGCTTAGTTAGCTTACTGCTTACGATCAGCTTAGTCTGCTAACAGTTAAGTGAAAAGTTTTTAAAGTCTAAAAATTAACAGAGGTCTATTCACCCCCCTCCCCTCTAGACCTCATCTGACCACTTGGGACCAACAAGTGGTATCAGAGCGGGTGGTTCATTAGAATCAGCTGCCTGATCAACGAGCTTGATCCGAGTGTTTTTCAAAGGTTTTTAAACTTTTTCAAAAGAGCATATCTTGAAAAATCAAAACTTTTTGATAATGGATTGTATCAGCCATGTTCCCCACATTCGCGGTATGAGTTTTGAGGACTGGAAGATCAGGATGGATATCTTCTTAGCTGCTTACAATGATAAAATGTATACTTGAATTACCAAGGGTCCATTCAAATTCACCAAGACTATAAAGGTTGATGAAGTAGACATAGTGGTGGAAAAATATCTACAAGAGATGACAGCTGAAGAAATCAAGCTGTTCAATCTTGATAAAGTTGGCCGTTTCATCATGACCAAAGCCCTGGACAACGACAAATTTGATAAGGTCAAGCATTGCAAGACCGCAAAAGAGATGTGGGACAAGGTTCGTGACATGTGATAACTCTGTGAAAACAGTGTTATCAAGTCTATTTCCTTTACTCATTCGATTACTTTTATTAGAGTTTTGGTAGAATCTTAGGCAATTTTAGTTAGTTTTGTGTTTTGTCGCTCGAGTCATTGGTTTGGTTGTTTTGTGCATGAATTGAGATATTTTCTTATATATTGTGTTCATATTTGTAGGCCTAAGATATTTTGGATCTAAGAACATGATTGGAAGCGAAGAACAACGAATTAAAGATCAAATGACGTCAAGTAGTGCAAGAACGAAGAAGGAAATGCTGTTAGAAATGTTGTTATGTACTCCGAGGACCATAACTTATTCAAGGAAGCTCCAATGAAGTTGAATTTCGACTATGATGTAGAGGAATGAGTTAGCTACACCACAGATTTTATGGATCTTGATTTGGAGTTCGGAGCTGAGAGTTATGACACTTGCAAAACTGTCGCGCAAATCTGTCGCGATTTTCAGCGGGCTTTTAAGGGAATTCTTGGGCTCAAAGTCTCCTACTTGGACTCAACTTGGTAGATCTATATAAGGACTTCTAGGTCACGAAATTACACATCTTTGATCAGCTCTAAACATACTTTTCTCATAGAATACACCTACAAACATCAAAGATCTACTTGGAGAAAGATTGAAGAAGAAAAGAGAGAAGTCCTGAAGATCACCCAAGCAAGAAGAACGCAATATTGAAGATCTTGATCTTGGATTCATCGTTTTGTCTATAAAACCACATGAACTCAGATTTGTTTTTCTTTATTATTTTTCTTCATATATTTATCATGAACTAATTCTTTAGGATCTAGGGTTTTTATGAAACTATGTTACTTTGATTATTTTTATTGGATTATTCGTAGTTAGGGGCAATTCTTGTGTTTGATTTAATTTCGTTCTCTATGCTTGCAACTTGACTGATCACCTAGTTGTTAGATTTAATATTCTTTTCGAACTTGGAAAAGGGAGATTAGGATTAGATAGGAAATTGAATAGTAAACGACTCTTAGGATAGGGATATACTTAAGGCGTTTATACCCGTTACATGAGGTTCGTGTTTAATGCTTTGTGTTATTTATGAATCACCTAGGAATAGGATCGATTTGTATAATACATTAGGTTCTTATGTAATTCGGAAGATACGTAGGAATATACTTGAATCCTCGGGTAGCACTCTTGTCACCACAATAACTACGAAAATCTCAATTGGGCAATCAATAGATGACATAGCGGATTATAACCCTAGGTTTTTCTTCTCATTATTCGAACTCAATCCAAGTATTTAGATTAGTTAAATCTCTTAGTTAATCTAGTTAATTAAAACCCAAGAAAATATATTTGAATTTGGAATCAATTAAAAGTAAATTAGGAATTGGAATTGGTAGATATTAGTCAAGTCCCTGTGGAGACGATACTCTTATACTTACTCTTTATTACTTGTTCGATACGTTCACTTGCGTTTATTTGCGTGTGTAAAATCCGCAACAACATGAGTGAAGGAAACGACGCCATAAAAGAGCATCAGCTGAGTGTTGCTCTGGAAAAGCTAGACAACTTCAAGATGAAGTCTGCGGAAACCATTGACCAGATGGATACACGGTTTACAAGGACGCTGAATGAAGTTCTCAAACTAGGAAAAACCTTCACTGACAAGGAGATAACTGTCAGAGTGTTGAAAGCTCTGCCTCCAAAGTTCAACATGAAGGTGACAGCCATGGAAGAATCAAGAGATTTGGGAAAGATCTCTCTTACCGAGCTGTTCTCAGTACTCAAGGCATACGAGTATAAACTGCCAAGAATGGGTATTGAAGAAACCTCAACTTCAGGCCCCACAGTTGCCCTGGTTGCTGGTGAAAATCCAAGAAGAACAACACACAAAAGCAAAGAAGTGGACTCATCTGATGAAGCCACAATACTCAACAAAAAGGAGTACACTGATGGAGACCTTGCATTGCTGATGAACAACTTCAAGAAGTTCTATAAAAGAAAAATGAAGAACAAATACAATAATGCTTCTACTTCTAACCCTACTTCTTCTTCTTAAGATAAGGATGCTTATAAATCCAAACTAATGTGTTACAATTGCAGGAAACTGGGACATTTCATCAGACACTGCCCACATCCTAAAGCTGAGAAATACACAGGAGAGGAAAAGAGAATCAGAAAGGAAAGAAAGCATCAGAAAGGCAAGGTGCTGATAGCTGAAGCAGAGAAGCTGGCTGCTATTTACTCGTCTGATTCAGACTCAGACACTTCTGAAGAAGAGTCTACTGAAGATGAGAAACCTGCTCTTATCTGCCTAATGGCTAAGGAATTTGATGACTCTGAGGATGAGGTAACTCCTCTTGAAAATGAATTTTTTAATTCATTTGAGCAAATGATGGTTAATAATACTAGTATTGCTGACGCATTTGCTAAGCTTAAGGAAGAGATGATATTGCTAAGAGAGCAAAACAGTTCACTGAAACTTAAGGTTGAAAAACCAAAAGAATCAGCTGAATATAAACTGCTTGAGCAAGAAAATGTGTCTCTGAAAGCTGAATGTGAAGTATATAAAGAAAAAATCATGGAACTTGAAAAGATTATTGAGTCTCATGACAAGTCTTCTGTTGCATCCACTCACATGTCTAGTAAACAGAAACTACCTTTAGAACGGAATAAGTTAGAACTGAATCCTACTGAAAATTTCATATCAGCTGACAATAGTAAGGTCATATTGTATGTTCAGACTACTAAACCTGCTTCACCTGAGAAAGAATTAAAGGAGAAGAAAGCTCCTAAGGCTAAAAAGAGCAAAGAGCCTAGTTTAGGAAAACAGACTGGTAAGACTAAACAGCAGAGTCCTAGGAAGTCTGCTGAAACTAGTAAAACCAATCAGACTAGTAACAAAACTAAGTCGTCTGTTAATGAGCAAGTAAAGAGTAAGCTAAAGAAGCATAAGAACAAGAAAAATAAAAATGCTTGGTATGGAAATGAGTCATATTATGTACAACTGCTGCATATCCTCCTATATATCATGCACCTCAATTTACAGCTTACTATGCACCTTACCTTGCTCACCCAATGTATGCATATCCTGCTTATCATGCAACTTACCCTGCTTATGAACATCATCCTTATCATACTGATTATCAACATAACACATCTGCTGAATATGATGAAGATAAAACTTTTCATGCTCCTATAAAATCTCAAAAGCCTAAGAAGCCTAAGACTTCAACATCTTAGGTTATCAAGGGTGGAACTAATCCTCCAGAACCCTCTCAATAAGGGTACCTAAAACAATTTTATTATATTTTGTAGGTTAGAATTAGGAGTAGGAGTAAAGTAGAGAAAATCTGATACTTGGACTGTGGATGTTCAAGACACATGTGTGGAAGCATACACGAGCTGACTGATGCTGTTGTTGTGGATGGTCCTAAAGTAACTTTTGGAGACAGCAAGGAAGGCAAGATTGTAGCATGTGGAAGATTAATCAAATGCAACATTGAGATATTTGACGTATCTTATGTTAAAGGCCTCAAATACAATTTGTTGAGCATAAGTCAATTTTGTGACAAGCGATTTTCAGTTATCTTCTCATCAGATAAGTGCTACGTTGAACAGATTGGTACAAAGAAGGTCATCTTATCTGGAAGACGACAAGGAAATGTCTACATAGTCGACTGAAATTCTGTGGACAAGAATTCAAACATTTGTTTGGTGGCATCTAAACCAAGTGAGTTTAGTTGGCTGTGACACAAAAAAATGAATCATGTTAATTTCAAGACCATAAATAGACTAATCGAGAATGATCTGTTAGAAGGAATTTCCAAAACAGTCATGAGCAAAGATCAGCTATGTGACGCCTGCCAGAAGGGTAAACAAATCAAGTCATCTTTCAAGAGCAAGAAGCGCCAATCTTCTGGAAGGATTTCGGAGCTACTACATATGGACTTATTTGGTCCTATTGATCCAATCAGCAATGGTGGAAAGAAGTACTGCCTAGCTGTTGTGGATGATATTTCAAGATACACGTGTGTAATTTTCATGAAGAAGAAAAGTGAAACCAAGTAGCATCTTACAAATCTGATGGAGCTAATTCAGAATGAGAAAAATATGAAGATATTAAAGATCAGATCAGATAGAGGGACTGAATTTACAAACTCAACTATTAAAGAGTATTGTAACATCAGAGTCATCAACCATGAGTACTCTGCTGCCAGAACCCTCAACAAAATGGAGTTGCTGAAAGGAGAAATAGAACTCTAAAAGAATCTACCAGGACTATGATAGCTGAAGCAAAGTTGGCCCAAAGATTCTGGGCAGAAGCCACAAATACAGCCTGCTTTACCCAAAATAGATGCATGATCAACAAACACCAAAACAAGACTCCATATGAAGTTTGGAACAACGGGAAGACAAACATTCATTACTTTAGAACTTTTGGTTGTAAATGCTTTGTTTTAAATAATGGGAAAAATCAGCTTACTGCTTTTACAGAAAAGGCTGATGAAGCTGTTTTTGTAGGATATTCTACTGTTAGTAAAGCTTACAGAGTCTTTAACAAAAGAACTTTACTTGTAGAAGAATATATTCATGTAGTATTTTGTTGGTCCCAAAAGTGGTCAAAGAGATCTAGAGGGGGTGAATAGATCTCATAAACTTTAAAACTTTTTCTCTAACTTTTTTTCTGTCAGCAGACTAAGCTGATACAGAGCAGTGAGTTTACAAGGCTGATCGCGAACAGATCTTTGAACAGCTTTGTTGACCACTCTTCTGATTTCACTTATCTGATTCAGATATACTCAGAGTTTCAAAACTTGTATGCAGTGGATATATCAAGTATGTTTTTCAAACAAGTTTATCTTTCAAAGTTTTACCCCAGTTTTACAAAATTCTTTTCAAAACATTTTTAACAGTTGAATGCTCTTTTTGAAATATGCAAGAAAAGAATGCAGATGTAAAACATCGATATTTTTATAGTGGTTATATGGATAAAAATCCTTTAGTCCACTCTTCCAATTCACGAAGATCTTGGGTTATACTATAATCACAAAGTTTACAGTATACTCTGCTTACGCCGAACAACAAATGAACTGACCGTAAGTTCGCAATAGGAGATCACAAAGAAAACCTATTCTACAGAGTGTTATCACTTCACAAAGATGGATAACAGCCCCTCGCAACTCTCAGTATAGGAAATCACTCAGAAGACCTATACTACGAAGTTATATCACTCACAAAGATGGATATAAACTTCCTCTCTTTACAGTTGAAAGTCACTCAGACAAACAACGCAAGTTCTCTGTTCTTCGATGAAAAGTTTCGTCAACAAATGACTTCGCTTGTGATCAGACGACTCAACTGATGGATCTCGCTCTTAAGATGTGATCTTGAATTGTGCAAGCCCCATTTTTGATCTTCAGTTAGTCTTCTATTTATACTCTTGGATTTGAATTTCTGCCCGTTGAAGATGAGACAGAATTCTGCAGTCTTCGAGTACTGGTCCCCATTTTCTGGAACGGCTCCCTGCAACTGCTACAGTACAGTCTGCTGTACTTTATGTCAGTTGCATTTAATGCACTCAGCTGGTTACCGTTGGACAACTTACTGACCGTCTTCACTAGGCTGATGGGAGTACTGAGCTGATGGCTACTCTGTTGATTCAAGAATGAACACATCTATCTTGACTCGGCTGATGATAACCAATCTGATCTTCACTGATCTGATATCCCACTCGGCTGATTCGGTCACATAGCTTCCAGACCTTGAGATAGGTTTCACTAAGCTGTTCTTAGTTGATGACTTGACCTTTTGATCTTTAAAACCATTATGGCATTTTTGTCATCTTCAAAACCTTCTCTTATTTATACCAACAATTTCCCCCTTTTTGATGATGACAAAACCTTCAACTAAGAACGTCTTCTAAGTCTTCATATTTGGTCTTCATACTTTGAGATGAAAATTTATTGATCTGATACAACTTTCAAAAAAATACCAATAGATGGTTCTTCTCCCCTTTCTGATCTTCTGCTTAAAGGGTTCTTAGTTGCATCATTTATCTTCCCCCTTTTTGTCATCAACAACAATACTTAGTTGCATATCTTTCTTCCATTTTTCTTTTATAAAGTTGCAAGCTTAGTATGTTGAAGAAAGTTGGGTGAGTACTATGCTGATTTAGGTAGTCTTTGTTGTTGTTTATCACTTCAGCTTGAAGATTCCCCCTAACTTCAAGAATTGATACAACTTGATGCTATTTGTGGTCTGATTTCACTTGTAGTTTGATACTACTTGTATGAATGTAAATCAGATTAGTCAGCTGATATCACTTGTTGATGTGATAACACTTGCTGATACCACTTGATGTAGTACATTCTTGAATAACACTTGGCTGTTGAGTTCCGGTCGGCTGATAAGAAGCAGTCTTCTGATAGCTTCATTTTGACATATTTAAAACTTCATCTTTATTTAGGAGTACCGCTAGTCGTACACGTTCCCCCTAAGTTCAAGAATCCGTGGTCAAGTAGTCTGATGAGAGTTTCTATTCAAAGACACTCAGCCGTTGAATTCCAGTAAGCTGTTCTGGGTTAGTCTTCTGATAAGTTCCCCCTCAACTTATGAATCCAAAATCAACAAACCACTTTCTTTGTCACATGGTTGACTGATACCACACTTTGTTGGTGATACTGCTTGTTGCGATTAGTTGTTGGTCTTTAATATCACTTGTTATTCTTTGATAATCTTCAACTTTTCAACACTCTTGTGTTCCTTGAAATCTCCAAATGTAGAGTCTACCACTTGAATTACACCACTTTGTTGATACCACTTATTTGATAACACACTTGTTGGTACATGCTTGCTGGTGAGACCACTCGTTGAACTTGGTGGAATTTGCAAGGCAGTCAACTCATCTTTGTCATCTCACATGTACTTCACCTGTAAAACAGATGACTATTTTTGGTACCCCTTGTTTATTGGGTCCAGCATGGTTAGTATAACATTTAACATGTGATGATCTAGTGACTTATGTTTTATCATGATGATACCACTTGTCATTATGATACCACTTTCTGGTCATGATTAAAACAATGCTCATAAGCAAGGTAAGATGCATGAAGTATGTGATAAACATGCATATTATAATGAGGATGGCAATCAGCACAGTGAATATGATCAGCATGATAATATGAATAAGCATAGTGCATGTCATAATAATAATTATCATAGTATGATTCAAATTCTTGCCAGATATTTCATTTTTACCTCAATCTCTTACCTGAGTTATTTAATAACTCACCTTAGATTTAGCAGACTTGACATTTAAATTTTACTCCTATCAGCAGCCTATTCGTCTGATGGGTTTTCGTAGTCTGATTCGTCTTAGGTAGCTTACTAGGTTTTCTAACCTTTTGAGCATCAGTAGACTTCTTTTTTTAAGCCTCTGGTTTCTTTTTAAGTAGTATTTGAATTTGTAATTTAGCATTTATTCAATGATTCAAATAGTGCATATAATTAATAGTAGAAGTTACCTCGGTTTCAGAATCATCAGATTCTATGGCAGTTAAGCATAGAGTTTCAGGTACATCTTCAAATTCTTTATCAGACGACTGGTTGTCTGAATAAGATATGCCGGAGTTTATTAGCTTTGCTGCATCAGCTAACTTTGATTTGCTCTTACTAAGCTTACACTCCTTTTTGGCACACTTTTCCTTTTCAGCTAATTTCCCAGATGATGAGTGTGGATGACCTCTGATCAAGAGTCCATACTCGTTGTCATTGTTGTCTCTAAGAATTACTTTAGAGGAATCCCTGTTTTCCTGAAAATGATCAGAAGAAGATGAAGTAGCATTTTTATATTTTAATTTCATTTTCTTCTTGTAGAACTTCTCAAAATCATTCAGCAGCAGGGTAACGTCGTCAGCAGTGTAGACTTTTTCTGAGCTCAGCAGAGTCTTTTGTTTTGACTTGTCTGCTGATTTTCTTGACTTGTCTGACGCCATTAGAGCAGCAGTAGGGTCTGAACTGGTTGACACTTCTAATCCCATTCTTGACATTTGATACTCATATGCTTTGAGGGATGAGAACAGTTCGGAAAGGGAAATCTTCCCTAAATCCTTTGATTCTTCCATGGCTGTCACTTTCATGTTGAATTTAGGTGGCAAGGCCTTGAGAACCTTTGCGGTGATCTCCTTGTTCGAAAATTCTTTACCAAATCTTAGAACTTCATTAAGAGCTTTGGTAAATCTGGTATCCATCTGATCAATCGTTTCACCAGACTTCATCTTGAAATTTTCAAACTCCTCAAGAGCCACACTGAGCTTGTGTTCTTTGATAGCGTCGTTTCCTTCGCTTAGCTGGCAGATTTTATCCCACATCTCTTTGGCAGTTTTGAAATGCTTGATCTTCTGGAATCTTTCTTCGTCTACAGCTTTGAACATAATGAGCTTAGCCTTTTTGTCAAGGTTTACTAACTTGAATTCTTTGGGAGTCAGCTCATCCAGCTCTTTGTCAACTATCTGATCTGGTTGACCAACAACCTTCACAGTCTTCTGAAATCTGAATGGTCCTTTTGTAAAACAAGTAAGCATAATGTCGTCATAAGCGGCAATAAGGATTTCCATTTTGATTTTCCAGCTTTCAAAGTCCATAAGGCCAATGTGAGGAACATGGTTTATGACATCCATTTTTCAAAAAGTTTTTGATTTTCAAAGTATGCTCTCTTTTTGAAAAAATTGAAAAACACACCTTGGATCAAGTTCGTTTGATCAGGCAGAGGATTCTAATGAACCACCCGCTCTGATACCACTTGTTGGTCCCAAAAGTGGTCAATGAGATCTAGAGGGGGGGTGAATATAGATCTCATAAACTTTAAAACTTTTTCTCTAACTTTTTTTTCTGTTAGCAGACTAAGTTGATACAGAGCAGTAAGTTTACAAGGCTGATCGCGAACAGATCTTTGAACAGCTTTGTTGACCACTCTTCTGATTTCACTTATCTGATTCAGATATACTCAGAGTTTCAATACTTGTATGCAGCGAATACAAGTATGTTTTTCAAACAATTTTATCTTTCAAAGTTTTACCCCAGTTTTACAAAATTCTTTTCAAAACATTTTTAACAGCTGAATGCTCTTTTTGAAATATGCAAGAAAAGAATGCAGATGTAAAACACCGATATTTTTATAGTGGTTATATGGATAAAAATCCTTTAGTCCACTCTTCCAATTCACGAAGATCTTGGGTTATACTATAATCACAAAGTTTACAGTATACTCTGCTTACGCCGAACAACAAATGAACCGGTCGTAAGTTCGCAATAGGAGATCACAAAGAAAACCTATTCTACAGAGTGTTATCACTTCACAAAGATGGATAACAGCCCCTCGCAACTCTCAGTATATGAAATCACTCAGAAGACCTATACTACGAAGTTATATCACTCACAAAGATGGATATAAACTTCCTCTCTTTACAGTTGAAAGTCACTCAGACAGACAACGCAAGTTCTCTGTTCTTCAATGAAAAGCTTCGTCAACAAATGACTTCGCTTGTGATCAGACGACTCAACTGATGGATCGCGCTCTTAATATGTGATCTTGAATTGTGCAAGCCCCCTTTTCGATCTTCAGTTAGTCTTCTATTTATACTCTTGGATTTGAATTTCTGCCCGTTGAAGATGAGACAGAATTCTGCAGTCCTCGAGTACTGGTCCCCATTTTCTGGAACGGCTCCCTACAACTGCTACAGTACAGTCTGCTGTACTTTCTGTCAGTCGCATTTAATGCACTCAGCTGGTTACCGTTGGACAGCTTACTGACAGTCTTCACTAGGCTGATGGGAGTACTGAGCTGATGGCTACTCTGCTGATTCAAGAATGAACACATCTATCTTGACTCGGCTGATGATAACCAATCTCATCTTCACTGATCTGATATCCCACTCGGCTAATTCGGTCACATAGCTTCCAGACCTTGAGATAGGTTTCACTAAGCTGTTCTTAGTTGATGACTTAACCTTTTGATCTTCAAAACCATTATGGCCTTTTTGTCATCTTCAAAACCTTCTCTTATTTATACCAACATATTTGATGAACCAAGTCAATTTTTTGAAAAGAATCAAAGTTCTAATCCAAGTCTGTCTACTGATTTTTAGAAATTGAGTATTGAAAGAAATGAAGAATATGTATCCATCATACTACCTGATCTCAACTCAACTGCTAGCTCAAGAGTTGTTCTAAATCAGATAACTTATTGTCTAACAGACGAGTTGCAAACAGCTGACAGACCAGAGACTGTTCAACAAAACATCAATGTTCAACAGACTACTACTGGAACTCCAACAGTAGTGTTGCAAGATCAAAACAGAGGACAATATCCAGATTTGCAACGTGATCTCAGATGGCTCAAGAATCACCCACCTGAATTAGTAATTTGTGATCCTTTGGATAGAGTAAAGACAAGAAGAGCTGCTGCAAATGATGCAATGTTTGTCAGCTTCCTATCCCAAGTAGAGCCCAAACAGATTGAAGAAGCTCTTAGTGATTCAAACTGGATTGAAGCTATGCAAGAAGTGCTAAATCAATTTGAAAGGAATAAGTCTGGTACTTAGTTCCTAGACCAAGTCATCAAAGGGTAATTGGCACTAAGTGGGTATTCAAAAATAAAATGAATGAAGATGGTGTTGTCACCAGAAACAAAGCAAGATTAGTGGCCAAGGGTTACTGCCAAGAAGAAGGCATTGACTTTGATGAAACCTTTGCACCAGTAGCAAGATTAGAAGCAATCAGACTGTTTCTTGCCTATGCTGCTTACAAAAACTTCACAGTCTATCAGATGGTTTGAAGTCTGCCTTTCTCAATGGAGAATTGCAAGAAGTATACGTTGAACAACCACCTGGATTTGAAGCTTATCAAGAGGGAGACAAGGTATATTGTCTGAAGAAAGCTATCTATGGACTGAAACAAGCTCCAAGAACATGTTATGACACTTTATATGATTTTCTTTTAATTAAAGGATTTCGTAAAGATAAAGTGGACAAGACCATTTTTACTGTTGAATGGGAGGATCATATATTACTTGTGCAAATATATGTAGATGATATTATTTTTGGTTCAACTAACCAACAGATGTGTGACAAGTTCTCCAAGCTGATGCAGAATAAATTTGAAATGAGCATGATGGGTGAACTTAACTATTTTCTTGGTTTGCAAGTAAGACAGTTGCCTGATGGAATATTCATTAACCAAGCTAAATACACAAAAGATCTGTTCAAGAAATTTAGCATGAAAACTAGCTCTACTGTTAGTGTTCCTATGTCTACTGGACTTCGTTTGGATAAAGATGAAGATGGCAAATCAGTAGATATAACCAAGTACAGAGGCATAATAGGGTCTTTGCTATACCTAACAGCTAGCAGACCTGATATCATGTACTCTGTTGAGGTTTGTGCGAGATATCAATCAAATCCTAAGGAATCTCATCTCCTGGCTGCCAAGAGGATACTCCGATACCTTAAAGGCACTCAAGAACTGGGATTATGGTACCCTAGAGAATCTGGATTTGAGCTGATAGGATATTCAGACTCTGACCTTGCTGGCTGCAAGATTGATAGGAAGAGTACAACTGGCGACTGTCAATTCTTAGGTAGTCGTCTGATCTCATGGATGAGTAAGAAACAGACTTCAATATCCATCTCTACTACTAAAGCTGAGTACATAGCTGCTGGAGCATGCTGTGCACAGATACTTTGGTTGAAGCATCAACTACAAGATTACAACATTAAGATCAGTGGAATCCCAATCTACTGTGATAATACAAGTGCAACCTCTCTTACTCAGAAAACTACAATTCATTCAAGGACTAAACATATTGAGATCAAACATCATTTCATCAGAGATCATGTGGAAAAGGGAAATGTTATAATTGAGTATGTTCATACTAACAATCAGATTACTGACATATTCACTAAACCACTAAGTGACGCAAGGTTTTCAACTCTAAGAGTTGAACTAGGTCTACTAAATTTAGATGCATAAGCTGAGGGGGAACTCATCAGAAGACTGGAGTTTATCAGCTTACTCATCTTATCGTCTTCAAGGTTAACTCTCAACGGACTAGTTAACTTATGGATTCTTAAAGTCAGGGGGAACGTGTAAGACTAGCGGTACTTCTGATTAAAAGATGAAATATGTTGATGATAGTTAGTTGAAGTTAAGTTTTCATCAGACAATCTCTCAATTCTTGAAGATTGAAGACTAAATTATCTTCCTGGATTGACAAACAACAGAGGAAGATTACTAGTTATTGGCTTTCACTAGTAATATCTGCTTTCAGAACACACGTCTGATCAGATAAGTATTAGCTTACTCGTCTGATTATTTGTATAAAGTGTTGTTATTAAAAATGTTATATTTAAAAACATGCTTTTCCAAGTCGACTGAGGCGGTTCGCATTCCCGCCAGTCAATAAATGCTTTTTGAAATTTGAATCGCGCGTATCTCACCCCACGATCAATACTGACAGATAAATGATCTAACGGTTCGCGTGAATCACGGAAACCGAAATTCTTTCTACTCTATAAATTCAGATCATCAGCTCACAGATCTTTTACGCACCCTAAAAATTTCTAATGCATTCAAGAGAATTTTCGCTCTCATACTTCTGCAAATCTACTCTTTTCTACTAATTTTTTTCAGAACAATCATCATGGGCTCTCAAGAAGCAAAAGCTGAAGGACAATATCTTGTTTACGAGACGTTCCACAAAACATGAACGAATTTGATGAAAGAAATTCTGGAGAAGTTCAAGGCTGCCTCGCTGGTTGATTTCATGGAGGCTCACGAAGAGATGGTCAAGGACCAAATCATGGAATTTTATGGATCTGAAGACGAGCCTGATTTTAAGAAATTGGAGACTAAGGCGAAGGTTGGAGGAGTTAATGTGTGCATTACTCCGAAGCTGCTGAATGAGAAGTATGGTATGTCCTTGAAGGGAAGAACAAACATCACAACTCTGGCTGAACCAAAAGAACAGGAATTCAAGAGCATATGTGCTAAGGAAGGGGAAATTCTGTCTGGAAACATCAAGAAGAGACAGCTGAAGGATTAATATCAGCGGATGGTTGATATGTTTGCAAAGATTATAGAAAACTGCACCTTATCCTTGGATAGCATCCCAATGAAGAGGTTTCACACAATGATTGCTGTTCACTACGGCTTTGAAGTGAACTGGGCTGTTTTCGTGTGGTACATCCTGGCAAATCACCACAAGAAAGGGCAAACCCATTATAGGATTTTCCTAAGTCATCTGCTCTTTGATCTTGGATGTTGTATGACTAATGGAAAGCCCGTCCATAACTCAAAGGCAATGCTTCTCTATTTGCCTGTGAAAAGCATGACAAAAAGAAAGGCACCTGAAGAATCCCCTGAAGAGCCCAAGAAGAAAGCTGCCAGTAAGAAAGAAGAAAGTCACAATTTCCAAACCCTCTGTTCAAACAGCTAAGCCAGCTGTTAAAGTCCGAACAGAAGAGGAGCTTGCTGCTGATGCTATCATCAATCAGACAGCAAGGAAAATAGAGAATATGGCTTATGGTTCACCTTCTAGAACCATTTCAGATGATAAGCCTGCTGAAAATGTTGCTAAAAGAACAAGGAGTCAACTGAAGGACACAGCAGCATCTAAGCCTGTTCAAGAGAAAGTGGTAACCAAAAAGACCACTGCAAAAAGAAAAATGATCTTTGAACCATCTCCCACTAAGTCAGCTGATTTAGTTAGGGAAAGCCCTCCATCAGCTGAGAGGCCTGCTGGAGTTAAGGAAACTCATGCTAAGGAGTCAGCTGCTGCACCAGCTACTCATCAAATCACTCCAACAGCTGAGGTTGCCCAACCTCAAGATGATCCTGATGTGCAGATCATCAAACCAAAAGCAGCTATTCCACTATCAACTGCTGCACCAGAACCAACTGCTGCTGCACCTGCAAAGCCGAAAAGAAAAAGAATCATCAAAGTCAGAATTTCTGCTGCAGAGAAAAGAAGAAGAGAAGAAGAACAAGCAGCAAAGAAAGCTCAAGAATACTTTGATAGAGCGGTGGAGTTAAGCAAGTTGGAAGCAGAGAAAGCTGCTAGAAAGAAACAGCTGACTGAAGCTGAGCTGAAAGCTTTAGAAGATGCTGATTTGGCTAAGGCTCTGGAACTGAGCAAACAGGAATTAAGCTCAATCGATTTAGAAGGTGAAAAGATATGTGAACTAGTAGGGAGAAAGTTAATTTTTTTTGTAAGGACAATCTGGTCCATAAAATTCAATAGTAATTTCGTAATATTCATAGTTGAAAAAATGTTGGGTAACTTGTTATAATTAATATTACGAGGGAGTGTATTATTAAATATTTTAATGGGGTGAATGCCATATATTATTTTAAATATTAAGGATAATTAAATCTTTGAATATGATTAGGGAAATAATTTATCAAGTTGGCATGCTAAATGAAACAACTCTACACACATTTCTACCTTAAAAAGTTGTTTTAGCGGTGTAGGCATGGATCAAAGTTTCATTTTTTTATGTATGTTTCGGTCAACTAAAAATTAGAAACTTTTCGGAAGTTTCACAAATAATAGGAAAATGTATGAATAAAAGTTACTAAATTAAGACATAATGAAAATTTCAAGACAAATATAGTGTTTTAGAAATACGCCTTATTTTCGTTTCGATTATACTGAAAACTGAAACTTTTAGATATTTTCGACAAAAAATATAAAAATTTTCACCTAGGGGGTGTGGTCCCTTCTCAATTGGATGGGTAGAAAACCTACCAAATTACTAAAAGTACCTGATAGGAATTAAAACAAAATAAAAATTGTTATATCACTTTTAATAATATAAAATTGACTTTATGACTTGAAATAAAGAAAAAATGTTCTTGTATGAAAAAATATAATCATTCAAAATTTAAAATATGGATGATGCAATCATTACATAATACATTTTGGGTAATTTCAATTTAGTAAAAATTCAAAGAAAGAAAAAAATATTAAAACGTGCATTATAATGACAATTTATTTTGGATTCAATTTTATCCATCGGTAAAGCAATGACGCAAAAGATTTTTAGAAACTAAAATGATGACCATACACATTTTGATTCTCATTTGACATCTATATAAACCCCTACACATGTAGTATTTACACATATACAATTGACCTAAAATCCTAAAATGGAAAAAGAAAATGCAACTTTTGCGTACATTACTGATGAATCACAAAGGAAAGCTGTATTCAACGAACGGAAGGAGGACTTGATTAAGGAAGTGAGCGAGCTTAGCTCGCTTTGCGGCGTGGAGGCATATGCTAGCATCCGCTATGCTAATGAACCTGAGACGGAGGTGTGGCCCTCCCATGTGACGGCACAGACCGTATTGGAGCTCTCAAAGAAGGTGGTCGACGAAGAGTTTATAGCAAAGGAGAATAAAAAGAAGGAATTGAAAGAATTTATGTTCAAGTGCATGTATGGAAAGGCTAGCTTGTCCGATTTTGATATGCGCGACAAGGATGATATGAAGTTGGTCATGGAAGAATTTGAGCAAGAGCTAAACTCTCGAATGAAAAGGTCCAATGGAAATTAGGTTCATAAATAGGCTCAACCCAAACTATGGACTTATTTATATTGATTTTTATGTTATGTTTTATTTGCTTAAAGTTGTACTTGTAGAGGTAAGGTATTATACCTCCTCATATTTATATATTTCGTTAAAATAAATAAATTTAAAAGGGGTTATATGTGAAACCCTCCATTTATATAGTTAGTGAGATTATTATAACTTAATGTTTCAAGGGTCTTTTTAAAATAAGATTTCACGGGGCTAGAGTCTATATAAGATATCTCATTTCATCCATTAAAAAAAGTCAAAAATACAATCTGAATCGCAATTTTCTTTCAAATTGAAATTACAAATTTTAATTTTATCCACCACCTTTTTCCTCGAACCCAAACGACAATCCAGCCAGTGGTCGAGCAAGGAACAATTCTGTCACGGGGGTGGGGGCTAATTTCTTTTATCAAATACTGTCTTAATATTTTGTATTTCCTCAATATTTTGATACAATGACAAAAAATAAGATAAAGCTATAAAAAAAAAATCACACAAAAATTGAAAATATAAATATCTTAAAGAATAAGAATCATTTAAATAGTAATCGACAATATTTTATTGAATATAAATAGTTTTTATCGATTCCTCCTTAAAAGAGTCAACATTTTCTTTTGAAAAATATAATTTATGAGTACGCATATGATAAAAAAAAAACAAAAAAAAAAAACTACTTCAACATAAAATATTGTTCCCTAATTATTCTTGAAAACTAGATGAAATAATTTGTTAAGAAATTAAAATAATATAATTAGATATTTTAATATATATATATATATTCGTAGTGTTCACTTCAAATATTCATTTTTTTTCTACTAATTTTTTAATCAATCACTGCTGATTTTTGAAGTATACTAAAGTATAAAAAATATTTCTCTTTTCTTTCTAATAATTTCTTGGTAAGATCATCAATTACTTCAAATTTCGAGAACTCTTTTCTCAACCTCATGTCGACAATATAATTTTCAAGTTACATAACAAATGTTAATACCTTTGTATTAAATAACCTATAATGAAAAGATTTGAAGAGGTTTTGCCAATGAAAAAATGTCTCCTAGTCAAAGAAAATTGTATTTGTAATATATAGTAGATTCGAATATAAAGAACACGTTGAAATTTAAGTTTGCCTTATTAGATTTCATTCAAACACAATGACTTTATCAAATATTAAATTTCTTAGTAGTGAAATTAGAGTGATACAAATGATTTAATAATTTTTTATAAGTGAGTGAGAATAATTTTAATAGCATACTTTAAGTAAAATTACTAAAAGTGGTCCTGATTAATGTAAATTTTTAGTAGTAATTAACCGGTCCCTTAAGAGGTAAAGAAAGTAATATAATTGGTATCATTTGTAATTACATTATGGGGAAAACAATCTCCATTTATATTCCTAAAGTATCAATTAGAAATCAAATATTCAAGGAAAAAATCTTAAAATCATAAAACCGTAGAAAACAACACTAGTGAGAAAAATAAATTTCTTATTTTTTGTATTGAAATTTCTAAATCGGTTTTATTTATTTAATTTTATATGATCTGTTTATTGAACATTACTTGACTTTTTATTCTTTTATACTATATATTTTTATTTTTATTATTTTAGTTCAATTATTTAAAAATACCTTAAATTTAAATGTACTAATATTAATTATTAGAAGAATAGATCAAACTACCTATAAAGTTTAATGTAATTACAGAAATCACCCAAATGCTTGTGATTTCTTACATGTAACTTCTATAAGAAAAGACGAGCATACTTTATACATCTCCGTTAGTTCCTTTAGCCGGACGCTAGTCTAGCTATTGGGTAATTTGTGTAATTTTTTAAAATATTGAGGGTGATCTATTTAAATACACTAAAATTCCTTGTTCTTTCAAATATTTCTTTCTAATAAAAATCTGAAGTGACTATTTTACTCAAAATTTGTTTGATTGAGTTCAAAGTTAAATTTGTACAACATAAGTGACTAAATTGTAACGTGAAAAATATTAAAAATATTCCATCTTTGAAAAATACACCCTACTTATAATTTATTCAGACATTCTCAAAATATTCCACATCTTATAACACAAGGTAATATTCACTATATCACACTACTTATAATTTGTTTCTAAGAATTTTGGAATAGTACTGTGAAATTCGGACTGACAATTAAGTTATAAATAAATTAAAGTCTCAATTTTTATTAAAGACCGGAATTCTTAAAACTGCAAAAATCGCCATGTAATTAAGGCTTGTTGGCGAAAAAATTCTTTATAAGATTTAAACTGACAATAAAATCAAGTAACTAAACTAATTTTGAAATTTAAGTCGTATTTCAGCTCAAAATTGCGTTATAGTTTTGCCCTCTTTTCTTCTACATGACTAAAATTCCCAATCAATTTGTCCACGTGACTTAATTTGAAAATTTTAAGAATTTCGATTTAAAATTGAACTGAAATTGCTATATTAATTTAAATTTTTTATTTAATTGTCATTCTAAATCTAAAAATGGCAGTGGTCATAGGCAGTTTTGTTAGTATTACCAAACTAATTTAATTTTAGGAGTTAGTTACTAGCCCGAATCTTAAAGTTTTTCCCAACGAATCTAGTTACTACAGGACTATATATATATATATATATATTCAATTGAAAAACTAAACTACTATTTTATTTATTTATTATTTCTATTATTGCGCCACATATTATAATTTCTTTTAGATGATAATTTGAAAAGACTTAATTTCTCTTGTTCTAATAACTAAGATTATGGCCATGCAAGTTCGAAATCTGCAAAAAAAGAAATTCTAAAATTCAAGTATTTTAGATTAAATTTCATGGCTATCTACCACATAGTGAAAATTGACTGGACACTTTTAATTAAGAAAAAAGAGAAAGCCCCTATTATTCGAAATAAAGAAAAAGGTTCCAAAAGAATCATAGACCTTATCTGAAATAATGTAATAATTCAAATCTAAAATAAGGATTATTACAATTTAGTTAAAATCCAAAGGAAGTTACAACATTGTATTACAAGGATAAACTTTTTCCAAATGTAAACTAGCAATGCACAATAAATTTTCAACAACTAAAATGACCATAAAAATAAAAGATTCTCATTTCACTTCTATATATTCCCTTCACACACACAACATTTATACCTATACTTCAATTAATAGAAAAAATAGTCAAAATGAAAAGAAAAAAAGTAGTCATTGCAAATATTACTAGTGAGTATCGAAGAAAGGCTTCTTTTAACAAACGAAACTACTATTTTATTTATTTATTATTTCTATTATTGCGCCACAAATTATAATTTTTTTTAGATGATAATTATTATTTTTGAAAAGACTTAATTTCTCTTGTTCTAATAACTAAGATTATGGCCATGCAAGTTCGAAATCTGCAAAACAAAAAATTCTAAAATTCAAGTATTTTAGTCTAAATTTCATGGCTACCTACCACAGTGAAAATTGACTGGACACTTTTAATTAAGAAAAAAGAGAAAGCCCCTATTATTCGAAATAAAGAAAAAGGTTCCAAAAGAATCATTGACCTTATCTGAAATAATGTAATAATTCAAATCTAAAATAAGGATTATTATAATTTAGTTAAAATCCAAAGGAAGTTACAAAACTTTTTCCAAATGTAAACTAGCAATGCATAATAAATTTTCAACAACTAAAATGACCTTAAAAATAAAAGATTCTCATTTCACTTTTATATATTCCCTTCACACACACAACATTTATACCTATACTTCAATTGATAGAAAAAATAGTCAAAATGACAAGAAAAAAAGTAGTCATTGCATATATTATTAATGAGTATCGAAGAAAGGCTTCTTTTAACAAAAGAAAGAAGGGACTAATTAAAAAGGTGAGCGAGCTAAGTACTCTTTGTGGTGTGGTGGCATGTGCCATTGTCTATAGACCTATTGAACCTGAGCCGGAAGTATGGCCATCTCAACCGGGGGCGCATGTTGAACTACAACAAAGATGATATTTAGTGGCATTCAAATATTAGGATTTTCTTCAAAATGACAAAATAAAATTACATTCTATGTTGATGTCACAATAGTTAATTCACCGGTGACATTTACATCTTAATAATGATGTCATTTGATCTAGTAATGCCATAACATTTTAATAAGATGATATTTTAAAAAAAAATGTCACATAACATTCACATTTAGTGTCATTAAGTTAAAAACATAGTGGCATTTTCTACAAAAGGTCGCAATTTAATTTAACTATGGATGACATTTACTCTTAAAATGTCACTGCTACATCTTTCTACAAAAATGTCATTTTGGTTGATAATTTTGTGGCATTAACTTAATTTTTTTCTGACGTTTTCTACAAAATGTCACAATTTTTAAAATAATATTAATGGCATTTAATCATAAAATGCCACGGGTAAATAATTTGGAAAAGGTATCTTTCTATACGGTTATTTAGTGGTATTAACTTAAAAATTTTAGTCTTAAAATGCTAAAGAAGATTACATGAAGTCCGATTATGTAATTAAAATGAATAGATAATTAAATGTGTATTATGTAAAAGACAAATAACCTTATACTATATTGAATAAAAAAGATAAATAACTATTTTTATTCCGATCATGTGTAGTCTTATGCTTTTAAGAGAAAAGAAACTCCCAAGCGATAGGCCATTGGTCTCTCAACTTTCTTTTGTAAAAAAGAAAGAAAGCGAACCTATGAAGCAGTCAAGTATGGACGCAAACTTCATATATGTATAGTTATTTCAACAAGTCTTGAAAGCCTCAAAAGCTATGGAGTGATATATAAATTGCATCCGTCTACATCAATTGTTGGTAAGAATACATCACATTATAAGAATGTAATTTTAATGTATATGTAGCTTCTTTGTTTTTACTTTATTTCCATGAAAATGGGTGATTGAAACTGCATAGTTTTATTGCCCGTTATATGCTAGACAAAATATTTCAAAGAATATTTTTTCTAAATTTAGAGGAGTTTGTGAGCTGATTGTCCCTTTCCGAATGCCCGCTATATGCTCGACAAAATGTTTCAAAGAATACTTTTATTTTCTTAATTTGCAACTGGCCAAATAAGTCAAGAAATATATGTATAGTTTAACATGAAGAGAAATCTCAACATTGGTCATTAAAAAGTGCCAAAGCTTTAAGGTGATGTAATGCAAATGCAATCCTAAAATCTAGTTCTGCAGATAGGGCGACTTAAGCAAAAATCTGTTTTGATTGGCTAGTAACTAGAAGGTCTACCATATATGGTTAGAAAGCTATGGAAGTCTAGTTTTCAACAAAAAAAAAAAAAACGTTTTACAAAAAGGAGTTCTATGGAACAAGTTATGATCAGTTTACCAGAGGCTACCAAACTGCACTCGGGAAAACTAACAACCTTGTGTCTTTCCGGCCTACATCATGATGGATCCGTTTAGTTCTATGTATGTCACATAATGGAAACAACTATTCACTTTGAGACCAATATTTATGTTCCATGATATTTTATATTTTTATATTCGTTATATTTTAGCATGCTTAATTCTCGTATTTTTTACCCTCTTCATTTTTAAAATATTTTGTTCATTGTTATTTTTATTCTTATCAGTCTCGAGGTTCTTAAACATTACAAGCTATGGATAGGAGTTGGATGAAACAATCAAGAGCGAGTGATGTTTACGACGAATGAGTGAATAAGTTCCTTGATTTTGCTTTCAATAATGCTAGTTTCGAGGAAAAGAACAACTGCCCTTGTAAAAAGTGTAAGCTTCTTTTGCCTGTAGTTAGAGATGTTGCGTATGATCATTTGATAGTTTTTGGCTTTCTAGAGGATTACACTACTTGGATTTTCCATGGATAAGTGAATTCCTCAAACAATCCGAGCAATGAGTCTGAAAATTGCACTGATTCAAATATGGACATTGATATGGACACATTGTTGCACGAAGCATTTGGAATTCACAGTCTAGAGCATAATGTTGAGAGTAATACGCCTTCAGAATCAGAAGACCAACCAAATGTTGAAGCTGAAGAATTTTACAATTTTGTAAAAGATGCAAAAAGAGAACTATACCCTGGCTGTAAGAGTTACACAAAGCTTTCATTCATAGTTCGTTTATTTCAGATTAAATGTCTAGGTGGCTGAAGTAATAATTCTTTTAGTATGCTGCTAGATTTGCTGAAGGCCGTTCTATCCGAGGGAGAGACATTACCCAAGTCATTTTACGAGATGAAGAAAATAATTAAGAAATTGGGTCTTGGATATGAAAAAATTCATGCATGTTCAAACGACTGCATATTGAATCGAAAGGAATATCAAAATGAGAAAGAGTGTCCTAAATGTCATGCATCTAGATATTTGGTGCAAGAAAATAGTTCTAGTTGTTCAAATTCTTCTCAGGTTGCAAGCAGTAAAGTTCCCGTTAAGGTTTTACGATACATTCCCTTAATACCCAGATTATAGAGATTATTTATGTGTTCTGACTCTGCTCCTTTAATGAGGTCCCACCAAGAAAAACGTACTAAAGATGGCAGCATGAGGCATCATGCCGACTCCCCAGCATGGATGACTTTCGACTATAAGAATCAAAACTTTTCAGCAGAGCCTCGAAATGTGAGACTTGGTTTAGCTTCTGATGGAATGAACCCATTTAGGACCATGAGTACCACATATAGCATATGGCCTGTTATTCTGATGGTATACAACTTGCCCCCTTGGATGTGCATGAAACCTGATATTCTAATTTTGTCGATGATTATACCAGGTCCAAGATCACCAAGCAATAATATTGATATTTACTAGCAGCCCTTGGTTGATGAATTGATGTTATTATACTAGCCAGGAGTTCTAATATATGATATCTCGTCAAAGACAAATTTTCAGATGTGTGCAGCACTAATGTGGACAATCAGTGATCTTCCTGCACTTGCTTATATATCAGGGTGGAGCACGAGAGGTAAATATGTATGTATATGTTGTCATACAGAAACTTGTTCTAAGTGGCTCAAACATGGTCAGAAATTTTGCTACATGAACCATCGTCGTTTTTTGGATAAAAGCATCATTTCCGAGATGATGAAGAATCTTTTGATGGAAAAAAAGAAAAAAGATCCAGCACCTATTCTTTTAGATGGCCATACGATACTGAAAATATTGGAGGGCTTTGAAATTGAATTTGGAAAAACCAGCAAATATCCAAAGTTCCCGTACAACTGGAAAAAATATAGCATATTTTTTGAGTTGCCGTATTGGAAGGATAACCTTGTGCGTCACAATCTTGACGTGATGCATATTTTGAGAAAAATGTATGTGAGAGCATAATAGGAACATTGTTGAATTTGGAAGGTAAGACAAATGATGGGTTAAATGCACGTCTTGACTTGGAACTAATGGGTTTGAAGCCGGAGTTGCATCCAAGACAGGATCCAAATAACAAAACCGTTTTGCCACCTGCATGTTTCTCGTTAAAAAAGAAAGAGAAAACCACTTTTTGCAAATTTTTTAAAAATATCAAAGTACCTGATGGGGTATGCTGCAAATATCTCTCGATGTGTCCATGTTAAAGACAAGAAAATATTTGGATTGAAAAGTCATGATTGTCATATTCTAATGCAACAACTACTTCCATTGGCTGTGAGAGGATTTTGAGCACCAATGTATACTCGTGTTTAGTCGATTTTAGCAATTTTTTCCGAGAGATATATTCTAAAGTAAAAAAGACACAAGATTTTTTGCGGCTCGAACGAGAGATATCAATCACATTATGTAAGTTGGAAAAGATATTTCCTCCAGCTTTTTCATGCTCACTCTCAATTTAAGCAAGTTAGTTATACTCTCCGGCTGTAGAAGGTAAATTTCTTTTCAAAATTTTCAGAGGGGGTAAGGTGCTCTTTTTCAAATCATAAGGGGATAAATTGAACATTATTTATTTCATAGTGGAATTAATTGACATTAGCCCAATTATTATATTGACAACAAAAGTCTAACTTATTTAAATAAAAAAACCAATCTTATTTAGAAAGAAACAATCCATGTTGGATGAAGATGAAGATAGAGTGCATTAAAAATAAAGAAGTTAAGGGAGGTTTTGATGATTTCCAAAACATCAAGATCAGCTAAGTATGGAAAACTTAGTTAAAACCCTTAGAAGAATTTTGACCAAGTAAGAAGACAAATCAGAAGAGTCAAATATTCAAGGTCCAGAAGACTATTGATCTGCTGAAGAAAATAAATCAGACTGGTGAAGATCAGCCGACTCAAATCAGATTTGTTCAAGTTTGGGATGAGCTCTGTTCATCATCAGACTTTTGTTCTCATCAGCCAAGTGGAAAGGATCAGGAAGTCCCCCCAACGGTAATAAATGCCCTTAGAGTAATAAATGCTGAAGACCGAGGATATTAATGGCAAATGATTGAAGAAATACCTCGTATCAGCTCGGTGCATTAAATGTTGCCTGACAGAAAGTACAGTCCGCAGTACTGTCACTGTGCAGAGAGCCGTTAGCGGAAATTAAGGACCAGTAATCGAGAAATTTGAATCGTGTCTCTCTTCAACGAACACTTTTCGAATGTGTGAGTATAAATAGCTGAAGAGACGAAGAGAAAATAGCGAACACAACATCTGAGAGATTATTTCCGAAGCAGAATATTTTCTATGTCTAAAGAAGCTCAAGAATAGCTCACTCTCCTGTTGGGTTTTTGTGGGTATAATTGTCAACTACAACGGTGCGTAATTTAAAAATTTTATACACCACATCCCAGGGTTCTTATTAGCACATATAAATAAGTATGAATCATTTTAGCACAAATACTAAAATGAATAGCTGGTAAAATAAAGTTTTACCTCACCACAGGCAAAGGTGGTGGTTTCTCCGGTCTTCTTTTGGGTCACTAGAGCACCCCAAATGTTGTGCCTCCAGAGATTAGTCCACACCAGCTGGATCTGCAATCACTTTAATCCTCAGGCTCAGAACTAGGAGAAAAGCAGCTCAGATTCAAGAGTTGGACTTAGATCCAACTCTAGATGCAGAACGGAAGAGGGAGAGATGCAGCTACACGGCCGATCTACAACCAAGGGGCGGCGGCGGCTATGGTTGCTAGGCGGCGGCGGCTAGGGTTTCTTGGGGAGGGGCGGCGGCTATGTGAGGGAGAGAAGATTAGGGTTTTTCTTTTTCCTTGCTTGGTTTTTCTTAGGGTTTTGAATCTTGAAGACTCCTTTTTATAGGAGAGTTCAAACCCTATCCCTAATCTTATCTCCTAGCTAATGGGCTATCAGATAAGTCTGGCCCAATCCCTCTCTATTTAATTAGTCCTTTTAATTAAATAGCGCAAGTCATTTAATTAACCACTTTAATTAAATGGCCCATTTATTTAATTAACACTTTAATTAAATAATCCAATAAATCTAATTAAAGATTTAATTTAATTAATTAGATAAATCTAATTAATTTCTCTCCAGGAATTATTCCTTTGATTCCTTATCTTGATTTAACCACTTTAAATCATTTCGTTCTGCCACTGACTATCACAGTTCCAGCTTTTGTGTGTGACCCTCTAGGTTCACCATCAATTGGCCGCAGGCTCACATTTCTGTGATTTAATTATTGAGCAATTAATTATTTAATTAATTGCTCCGATCAATTAAACTACTTTCAATTGACCACTCCAGAATTAATTCACTATTAATTCGGGAGTACCCACACCCCATGGTCGATGTCTAGCCACAAGCCCATGAGGCCCAACTTCAGGTGAATTGACTTTAGTGAACCTTAAACCTCTTATAAGTACCATGTACATACGGTCCTTCTAACGACTAATTTCCCGATCGAGACCTAGGGTGTGTGAATTGGTCGGCACCTCTAATCATCTCGATTCTGTACTTTCTAATTCAGGATAATACTTCCAGTGTGACTGCTAAATCTGGAAACCCCTTTCCAAATCCGTCACCGACCATGGCCATGGATTTCTCGGAATGTATAATCGAAGAATGTACAGGAAATTCCCTCATCCATTACAATGAGTCGGTAGATCCTATATTGATGCTAACCATCCGCGCATACGACTACACGCACCCAACGTAGGCGCACAATGGACAAGCTATGTGCCCGGCTCCTAAATCAAAGTACGCATACCCGTATACCGAATTCGCCCTAGCACCTCAAGTCCAAGGACTAAATCGTACACTGTTATAAGTCTTGAGAGACATCCCACTACCGATATGCTTTTTACGCACTTCCACAATGGGTCTCTCTGTTCGGGTCGTTCGATGCGTCCGATCCCCTATCAAACCACCTAGTCATATGCACTGACATTAATAATGTCTTGTTCATGAAACGACAACAAATTCACTCTTAGTGAATCATGCATAATCCTACAAGTCTTGACGATTCATTCGATACCCCGTCTTGATATGAATCTATGACTTGGAACATTTTTGAGATCACGACCTTTGAGACTGTTTCATGATTAATCGCACCCAATACTGAAGTGAATAATCCCGTAGTCATGAGTGATCTCAGGGTTTCAACCAATCGCTTAAATGTGTTCGCGAAAGATGAAGATGGCCATTTGTTTATATTATGAATTCTCAATAAAATAAACAGTTCGTATTAATTGATAAATCAAAGATTCTTTCAAGACAAGATAATGATCCTATTACAAGCTATTTCGTTGGCTTGCAGGGCACTATCCTATCATCGCCTGCTGAAGTCATTTGTTGACAGAAGCTTGTTGAAGTAAAACGAATACATTTTCTGAGTGAATCTGTAAAAAGAGAGTGTTGTGAGGAGTTCTTATCCGTCTTTGTGAGTGATAAGACTCTGTAGAATAGGTCTTCTTTGTGATTTCCTATTGCGCACTTGTGGTCGTTTCATTTGTTGTTTGACGCAACTAGAGTATACTGTAAACTTAGTGATTATAGGATAACCCAAGATTAGTGTGACTTGGAAGAGTGGACTAAAGGATTTTCATCCATATAACCACTATAAAAATCCTTGTGTTCTTTGCATTTTTACTCGCATATTTTCAGTTTGCATAAAAACACTTTGATAAAACTGTTTGAAAAGATTTTTAACGAGTTTGATAAAACTGGGGATAAAATCTTTCAATCTACCAAGCTTACTTGTGAAAAACACTTAAAATATCCGCTGCAAGTATTCTGGTATTAAAACTGATTTTGACTAAATCAGCTAAGTGACTATCAGATTAGTGGTCTACTGAGCTGTTCAAAGATTTGTTAGCGATCAGCTTAGTCAGCTTACTGCTCTATAACAGCTTAGTCTGCTGACAGTTAAGTAGAAAGTTTTGAAGTTAAAATTTGATAAAATTTTCAGAGGTCTATTCACACCCCCCTCTCTAGACCTCATCTGACCACTTGGGACCAACAAGTGGTATCAGAGCGGGTGGTTCATTAAAATTAGATGCCTGATCAACGAGCTTGATCCGAGTGTTTTTCAAAGGTTTTCAAACTTTTTCAAAAGAGCATATTTTTGAAAAATCAAAACTTTTTGAAAATGGATTGTATCAGCCATGTTCCCACATTGCTGGTATGAGTTTTGAAGTCTGGAAGATCAGAATGGAGATCTTCTTAGCTGCCTACAATGATAACATGTACACATGTATCATCAAAGGTCCATTCAAATTCACCAAGACTATAAAGGTTGATGAAGTCGACATAGTGGTGGAGAAAGATTTGCACGAAATGACAGCTGAAGAAATCAAGTTGTTCAATCTGGACAAAGTTGGCCGATTCATCATGATCAAAGCCCTAGACAATGACAGATTTGATAAAGTCAAGCATTACAAGACTGCCAAAGAAATATGGGATAAGGTTCGTGACATGAGCGAAGGAAACGACGCCATCAAAGAGCATCAGCTGACTGTTGCTCTGGAAAAGCTGGACAACTTCAAGATGGAGTATGCGGAAACCATTGATCATATGGATACAAGGTTTACAAGGACATTAAATAAAGTTCTCAAGCTTGGAAAAACCTTCACAGATAAGGAGATAACCGTCAGAGTTCTGAAGGCTCTACCTCCGAAGTTCAACATGAAGGTAACAACCATGGAAGAATCAAGAGACTTGGGAAAGACCTCACTCACCGAGCTGTTCTCAGTACTCAAGGCATATGAGTATAAACTGCCAAGAATGGGTGTTGAAGAAACCTCAACTTCAAGTCCCACAGCTGCTCTAGTTGCTGCTGAAAATCCGAGAAGACCAGCATACAAAAGCAAAGACGTGGACTCATCTGATGAAGCCACAATACTCAACAAAAAGGAGTACACAGCTGGAGACGTTGCATTGCTGATGAACAACTTCAAGAAGTTCTACAAAAGAAAAATGAAGAACAAATACAACAATGCTTCTACTTCTAACCCTACTTCTTCTTCTCAAGATAAGGATTCATATAAATCCAAAATGATGTGTTATAACTGCAGGAAATTGGGTCATTTCATCAGAGACTGCCCATATCCTAAAGCCGAGAAGTATACAGAAGAGGAAAAGAGAATCAGAAAGGAAAGCAAGCATCAGAAAAGCAAAGTGCTGTTAGCAGAAGCTGAAAAGTTGGCTGCTATCTACTCATCTGATTCAGATTCAGACACTTCTGATGAAGAGTCTTCTGAAGAAGAGAGTCCTGCACTCATCTGCCTGATGGCCAAGTAATCTGATGAATCTGAGAATGATGAGGTAACTCCTCTTGACAATGAATTATTTAATTCATTTGAACAAATGATGCTTAACAATACTGGTATTGCTGAAGCATTTAGTAAGCTTAAGGAAGAGATGATATTGCTATGAGAGCAAAACAATTCACTGAAACATAAAGCTGAAAAGCCAAAATAATCAGCTGAATATAAACTGCTTGAGCAAGAGAATGAATCTTTAAAAGCTGAATGTGAAGTATATAAAGGTAAAATCATGGAACTTGAAAAGATAATTAAGTCTCATGAAAAATCATCTGTTGCATTCACTCCTATCTCTAGTAAACAGAAGATACCTTTAGAACAGGATAAGTTAGAACTGAATTAGCTGACAACAGTAAGGTCATCTTGTATGTTCAGACTACTAAACCTGCTTCACCTGAGAAAGAATTAAAGGAGAAGAAAACTCCTAAGGCTAAAAAGAGCAAAGAGCCTAGTATAGGAAAACAGACTGGTAAGACCAAACAAAAGAGTCCTAGGAAGTCTTCTGATAAGTATAAAACCAATCAGACTAGTGGTAAAACTAAGTCGTCTGTTAATGAGCAAGCATCTAGTAAACCAAAGAAGCATAAGAACAAGAAAAATCAAAATGCTTGGTATGGAAATGAGTCTTATTATGTGCAACCTGCTGCATATCCTCCTATGTATCATGCACCTCAATTCCCAACTTACTATGCATCATATCCTATTCAATGCATGCATATCCTGCTTATCATGCATCTTATTCTGCTTATAAACACTATCCTTATCATGTTGATTATCAACAACATAGCAAATCTGATGAACGTGATGAAGATAAAACTGTTCATGCTCCTGTTAAAACTCAGAAGCCTAAGAAGCCTAAGACATCAACATCTTGGGTTGTCAAAGGTGGAACTAATCCTTCAGGACCCTCTCAATAAGGGTACCTAAAACAATTTTTATTTTGTTTTGTAGGTTTGAATTAAGAGTAGGAGTAAAGTAGAGAAAATCTGGTACTTGGACAGTGGCTGTTCAAGACACATGTGTGGAAGCATACATTACCTGACTGATGTTGTTGTTGTGGATGGTCCTAAAGTTACTTTTGGGGACAGCAAGGAAGGCAAAATTGTAACAAGTGGAAAGCTAATCAAAGGCAACATTGAGATATCTGACGTCTCTTATGTTAAAGGCCTCAAATACAATTTGCTAAGCATAAGTCAATTTTGTGACAAGGGATTTTCAGTCATGTTCTCATCAGATAAGTGCTATGTTGAACAGATTGGTACAAAGAAGGTAATTTTATCTGGAAGACGACAAGTAAATGTCTACACAGTGGACTGAAACTCTATTGACAAGAGTTCAAGCATTTGTTTGGTGACATTTACACCAAGTGAAGTCAGTTGGCTGTGGCACAAAAGAATGAATCATGTGAATTTCAAGACCATCAACAGACTTATCAAGAATGATCTGGTAGAAGGAATTCCAAAGACAGTCATGAGCAAGGACAAGCTTTGTGACGCATGTCAGAAGGGTAAACAAATCAAGTCATCATTCAAAAGCAAGAAGCACCAATCATCTGGAAAGATCTTGGAGCTGCTACATATGGAAATTTTTGGACCCATTGATCCAATCAGCAATGGTGGAAAGAAATACTGCCTAGCTGTTGTGGATGACTATTCAAGATACACTTGGGTGATTTTCATGAAAAAGAAAAGTGAAACCAAGGAGCATCTTACAAATCTGATGGAACTGATTCAGAATGAAAAGAGCATGAAGATATTAATGATCAGATCAGACAGAGGGACTGAATTTACAAACTCTACTGTTGAAAAGTATTGTAACGCCAGAGGAATCAGTCATGAGTACTCTGCTGCCAGAACCCCTCAACAGAACGAAGTTGCTGAAAGGAGAAACAGAACTCTAAAAGAAGCTACCAGAACCATGATAGCTGAAGCAAAGCTGCCTCAAAGATTTTGGGCAGAAGCAACAAATACAGCATGCTTTACCCAAAATAGATGCATGATCAACAAGCACCAAAACAACACTCCATATGAAGTTTGGAACAACAGGAAGCCAAACATTCATTATTTTAGAATTTTTTGTTGTAAATGCTTTGTTTTAAGTAATGGGAAAAATTACCTTACTGCTTTTACAGAGAAGGCTGATGAAGCAGTATTTGTAGGATATTCTACTGTTAGTAAAGCTTATAGAGTCTTTAACAAAAGAACTTTACTTGTAGAAGAATCCATTCATATAGTATTTGATGAACCAAATCAATCTTCTGAAAAGAATCAAAGTACTGATCAAAATCTGTCTACTGATTTTCAGAAATTGAGTGTTGGAATAAATGAAGAGTATATACCCATCATACTACCTGATCTCAACTCAGCTGCTAACTCAAGTATTGTTCAAAATCACACTGCTGATTGTCTAACAGAAGAGTTACAAACAGCTGACAGACTAGAGACTGTTCAACAGACAACTGTTGTTCAACAGACTACTACTGGATCTCCAACAGTAGTGTTTCAAGATCGAAACAGAGGACAACATTCAGATCTGCAGCCTGATCTTAGATGGCTCAAGAATCACCCACCAGAGCTGGTGATTGGTGATCCTTTAGATAGAGTAAAGATAAGGAGAGTTGCCGTAAATGATGCTATGTTCGTCAGCTTCCTATCTCAAATAGAGCCTAAACAGATTGAAGAAGCTCTTAGTGATTCGAATTGGATTGAAGCTATGCAAGAAGAGTTGAATCAATTTGAAAGGAATGAAGTCGGTACTAAATGGGTATTCAGGAATAAAATGAATGAAGATGGTATTGTCACCAGAAATAAAGCTAGATTAGTTGCCAAGGGTTACTGCCAAGAAGAAGGTATTGACTTTGATGAAACTTTTGCACCAGTGGCAAGATTAGAGGCAATCAGATTGTTTCTCGCCTATGCTGCTCATAAAAATTTTACAGTCTATCAAATGGATGTGAAATCAGCATTTCTCAATGGAGAATTGCAAGAAGAAGTTTATGTTGAACAACCACCTGGATTTGAAGCATATAAAGAAGAAGACAAGGTGTATCGTCTGAAGAAAGCTCTCTATGGACTGAAACAGGCTCCAAGAGCATGGTATGATACCCTATCTGATTTTATTTTAATTAAAGGATTTCGTAAAGGTAAAGTAGATAAGACCCTGTTCACTATTGATTGAGTAGATCATATATTGCTTGTGCAAATATATGTGGACGATATTATTTTCGGTTGAACAAATCAACAGATGTGTGATAAGTTCTCAAAGCTGATGCAGAACAAATTTGAAATGAGCATGATGGGAGAACTTAATTATTTTCTTGGTTTGCAAGTTAGACAGTTGTCTGATGGAATATTCATTAACTAAGCAAAATACACAAAGGATCTGTTCAAGAAATTTGGTATGGAAACTAGCTCATCTGTTAGTGTTCCTATGTCTACTGGACTTCGTTTGGATAAAGATGAAGATGGCAAATCTGTGGACATAACCAAATACAGAGGTATTATTGGGTCTCTGTTATACTTAACAGCTAGCAGACTTGTATCTGTTGGGGCTTGTGCGAGATATCAATCAAATCCTAAGGAATCTCATCTCCTAGCTGCCAAAAGGATACTTAAATACCTTAAAGGCACTCAAGATTTGGGATTATGGTACCCTAGAGAATCTGGTTTCGAACTTATTGGTTATTCAGATTCTGACATTGCTAGCTGCAAAATTGATAGGAAGAGCACAACAGGTGCATGTCAATTTTTAGGTAGTTGCCTGATCTCATGGATGAATAAGAAACAGACTTCAGTATCCATATCTACTGTTGAAGCTGAGTACATAGCTGCTGGAGCTTGCTGTGCACAAATACTTTGGTTGAAACATCAACTAGAAGATTACAACTTTAAAATCAGTGGGATACCTATCTACTGTGATAATACAAGTGCAATCTCTCTTACTCAAAACACTACAAGTCATTCAAGGACAAAACATATAGAGATCAAACATCACTTCATAAGAGATCAGGTTGAGAAAGGAAATGTCATGATAGAACATGTTCATACTGAAAATCAGATCGCTGACATCTTCACGAAACCTCTAAGTGATGCAAGGTTTTCGACTTAAAGAGCTGAACTAGGTCTACTGAATTTAGATGCATAAGCTGAGGGGGAACTCAACAGAAGACTGGAGTTCATCAGCCTACTCATCTTATTATCATCAAGGTTAACTCTCAACAGACTAGTTAACTTATGGATTCTTAAAGTCAGGGGTAACGTGTAAGACTAGCGGTTCTTCTGATTAAAAGATGAAATTTGTTGATGAAAGCTAGTTGAAGTTATGTTTTCTTCAGAAGATCTTAATTCTTGAAGAATGAAGATTAATTATCTAGCTGGATTGACAAACAGCCGAGGAAGATTACTAGTTATTGGCTTTCACTAGTAATGATCTCATCAGGACACTAGTCCCATCAGATAAGTAATTATTTTACTCGTCTGATCGTTTACATAAAAGCTCTGTTATTTTAAAAACGTTTTATCTAAAATGCGCTTTTACAAGTAAACTGAGGCGGTTCATATTCCCGCCTGACACTAACTGTTTTTGAATTTTGAATCGCGTAACTGACGCCCCACGATCAGAACTGACACAAAACGTTTCAAACGGTTAGCGTGTATCACGGAAACCGAAATACCCTAGCTTCTATAAAACCAGATCTGATCAGCTCGGTCACTCTTTACGCACCCAAATACTTTCAAAAGCATTCTAAGAAATTATTGCTTCCAATTTCTGCAAATACTCATGTTTTTCTCTCTGATCCTCTACAGAAAATCATGACTCCTCAACAAGAAGCGAAGGCTGAGGGTATGTATCTAGTTTATGATAAATATCACCATTCTGGCACTCCATTGATGAAGGAAATTCTGGAAAAATTCAAGGCTGCTACCCTTGTGAAATTCATGGAATCCCATGAAGAGATGGTCTGGAAGGACCAAGTGATGGAGTACTACAATGCTAAGGATGTTGTTGATTTTGAAAAACTTGAAATCAAAGCCACTGTCGGAGGAAAGGCCGTAGTCATCATTCATGCCCTGTTGCACGAGAAGTTTGGGCTGTCAAATCAGGGAAGAACTGATGTGTCTTCTATGGCAGAAGACAAAATCCAAGAATTCTGGGCAATCTGTGCCAAGGAAGGAGAAGTTATGTCTGGAAATCTGAAGAAGAAACAGCTGAAGGATAAATATCAGCGCATGGCTGATATGGTTTCAAAGCTGATAGAGAATTATACCTTCTCTCTAGATAGTGTCACCATGAAACGTTACTGCATAATGATGGCTATTTACTATGGCTATGAGGTGAACTGGTCTGTTGTCATCTGGTACATTCTTGCGAACTTTCACCAGAACAAGCAAACCAACCACAGGATTACTCTAAGTTACCTGTACTATCAGCTGGGTTGTGGAATGACCAATGGAAAGGAGATTCATAATGCCAAGGCTATGGCAACCTATCAAGCTGTTAAGGGAGGAACAAAGAGGAAGAATGATGAGGAAAAGCGGCTGAGGAACCTAAGGACAAGGTTCTTGCTAAGAAGCAAAAGAAGTCTGTTCAAACAGAAAAGCCTGCTGTTCAAGCCAGAACAGACAAGAAAAAGCAAGCTGCTGCTGACGCTGCTATAAAGAAGATTACTGATTCTCCATCAAGAACAGTGTCAGAAGAAATATCTGCTGACAAAGTAGCAAAAAGGACTAGAAGTCAGTTGAGAGACACTGCTGCTTCTAAACCTGTCAAAGAGAAGCCTGCTACAAAGAAGTCTGCTAAGAGAAAGGTGGTTTTTGAACAATCTCTTGCTAAACCTTCTGACTTAGTCAGAGAAAGTCCTCAATCAGCAGACAGGCCTGCTGGAGCTGAAGAAGAGTCTACTGCCCAACAGACTGCTTCTACCACACCAACAGCTGAGGTAGTTCAACCTCAAGATGATCCTGAAGTTCAGATCATCGAACCTGTTGCAGTTGCACCACTTGCATCTGCTGCTCCTGAACCTGCTACTGCTAAGGAAGCACAGACAACTGATAAGAAGAAAGGAAAAAGAAAGATTGTTATCAGAAGAAAGAAGGTGTCTGCTGCTAATAAGAAAAAGAGAGGAAGCAGAGCAAAGGAAAAGAGACGATCAGGAAGAACAAAAGGTCATTGAACTTAGAAATATCGAGACTGAAAATGAAGAGCAAAGAAGAACAATGTCTGAGGCTGAACGTAAAGCTGCTGAAGATGTAGAATTGGCACTTGCTATCGAACTAAGCAAGAAGGATTCTCATGGTCCAAACACAACTGGTGACATCACGATTGGTGAATCAACGAAGCCCAAGCGAAAAATGCCTGTTAGCGTGATACCAGAAAAGAAAAGGTTTGAAGTGAGAAAAGCCTTTGAAATTGTCAATTCTGATCCTACTATTTTCAACAGATTTGAAGCTGCCCTTGCTTATATTGATAAGAAGCTGCAGCGTCAGACCCTGTTTACCCAAGAAAAGGAAAGATATATGAAGTGGAGGGATTACAGGATGTCCAAATCTGTTGAAGAAGTCCAGAGCTGGAAAGAGTTTGCTGATGAGGAGAAGTGGGTCCTCAGCTGGTTGCAAACTACTTCCATCACCAAAGCACTGCATGCTGATTATGTCAGAGATGTGATGCACAAATATGCCCAAGAGCTTGTTGCTGCTGAAGCCAAAACCATCTCTGATAAATTGCCAGCCAAGAGAAGAAAGCAAGATGATCCTATCAAGAGGGCTGTGCAAATTGCTGTTCATACTGCCTTGGAGAAATGGGTTGAAAAATCAAGGTATGAACAAGGATCTCCAAGTGATCTACCTAGTCTACCCAGCGTACAGCAAATCACATTTGTAAAAAAAATGAAAACGTATCAAGAGTTGCCTAAAGTGAAGAAACCTGCTGCAAATAGTCTACCTATCATAAGGAGAATCCGACAGACTACTGTTTTCACTGAGGATGGCACTATTGTTACTAAGATCTTTGAAGATGTCAAGGAACAGACTGCTGCTGCAAATGAGTCTTAGCTATTGAGTGGAAAGCTAAGGACAAGATTGATAAAGAAGCTGTTCTAAAAGACACTCCTGTCCACCAGGAAGAAGATTAGACTGCATCACCCTCTATTCCAACAGCTGATATGCACTCATCATTAATGGAATCCTTCCAGCTGATGCTTGAACATTCACTCAAGGAAATGGAAGAGAGGAATATGATGCTGATAAAGCAAATGCATGAGGAGAATGCAAAAATGGTTAAGGATGCCATTGACAATTTCCCACTTCCACAAGATAATTCCCTGATGCTGACCAAGAGCATTCTGGATATGAACAGAAGCATTGAAGATGTCAAAGCTGATGTTGGTCATCTTCATACTGTTTTCAAGAGAAGTGAAGATACTATTGCTCATCTGACTGACACATTCATCAAAGTTAGTAATGAAGAGACTGTAAAGAATCTGTTATTGGTTGCAGAAGTTCAAGCCACTGCCAATAAAATCAATGAAGAAATCTCTACTTTACAACTCAATGTTGACTGCGCCAATGATCAAACTGGAACCATCAATTCTACTCTGAATCATCTAAGTACAAGACAAGTCTTAATGGATCAGAACATCAGAAACTTATGCACTGCTGCTCAAACCCAAGTTGTTGAGCTCAACCCTACTGTTGACCCTGCTGATGAAGACAAAAAAGGGGAAGAGAAAGGGGAAGAGACAACTGTTCAAGTTACTGAAGACTCTGCTGCTGCTCAAGAGGAATCAAAAGAGCCAGAGGAACAAGTACTTGAAGAAAAAGCTGAAAGAGATGGGGAAGCTGATAAGGAAACTGGTGAACAAGCTGCTGAAGAAGAAGAACCTAAGGAACCAGTCAAGTCTGACAAAGAAATGGCTGCATCCAAGGACACTCCTGAAGAGCAACTTGATCCATATGTCAAGTACAAAAACATAGAACGCATCGAAAGGAAAATTAAAGAAGCTGAAGCAGAAAGAGAAGAAAAGAGGAAAGCTGCTAAGGCAAATCTGCTTACTGATGATGCCAATGATGAAGATGATGATGAATCAGAATATGAGTATGAGGAAGTTGAAGAAGAAGAAAGTGAAGAAGCTGATGATTAGTATTGACTATTCTATCATTGTATCAGTTTACTTTATTTTCTTCAGTTATCTCATCTGATGAAAAACTTGTAACTTGTAATCCTTTTTCAATCATTTATAAAATTTCAAGTTTTTACTCCAACATACATTTCTATCTCAGAAATTTTGAGGACTAAAACTTTAGTATAGGTAACAGGTACTTAGCTGAAGTTTGTCATCATCAAAAAGGGGGAAATTGTTGGATGAAGATAGAGTGCATTAAAAATAAAGAAGTTAAGGGAGGTTTTGATGATTTCCAAAACATCAAGATCAGCTAAGTATGGAAAACTTAGTTAAAACCCTTAGAAGAGTTTTGACCAAGTAAGAAGACAAATCAGAATAGTCAAATATTCAAGGTCCAGAAAACTATTGATCTGCTGAAGAAACAAAATCAGACTGGTGAAGATCAGCCGACTCAAATCAGATTTGTTCAAGTTTGGGATCAGCTTTGTTCATCATCAGACTTGTGTTCTCATCAGCCAAGTGGAAAGGATCAGGAAGTCCCCCCAACGGTTATAAATGCCCTTAGAGTAATAAATGTTGAAGACCGAGGATATTAATGGCAAATGATTGAAGAAATACCTCGTATCAGCTCGGTGCATTAAATATTGCCTGACAGATAGTACAGTCCGCAGTACTGTCACTGTGCAGAGAGCTGTTCGCGAAAATTAAGGACCAGTAATCGAGAAATTTGAATCGTGTCTCTCTTCAACGGACACTTTTCGAATGTGTGAGTATAAATAGCTGAAGAGACGAAGAGAAAATAGCGAACACAACATCTGAGAGATTATTTCCGAAGCAGAATATTTTCTAAGTCTCAAGAAGCTCAAGAACAGCTCATTCGCCTGCTGAAGTCATTTGTTGACAGAAGCTTGTTGAAGTAAAACGAATACATTTTCTGAGTGAAACTGTAAAAAGAGAGTGTTGTGAGAGTTCTTATCTGTCTTTGTGAGTGATAAGACTCTGTAGAATACGTCTTCTTTGTGATTTCCTATTGCGCACTTGTGGTCGTTTCATTTGTTGTTCGACGCAAGCAGAGTATAATGTAAACTTAGTGATTATAGTATAACCCAAGATCTGTGCGACTTGGAAGAGTGGACTAAAGGATTTTCATCCATATAACCACTATAACTTGTGTTTTTACTTTGCATTTTTACTCGCATATTTTCAGTTTGCATAAAAACACTTTGATAAAACTGTTTGAAAAGATTTTTAAGGAGTTTGATAAAACTGGGGATAAAATCTTTCAATCTACCAAGCTTACTTGTGAAAAACACTTAAAATATCCGCTGCAAGTATTCTGGTATTAAAACTGATTTTGACTAAATCAGCTAAGTGACTATCAGATTAGTGGTCTACTGAGTTGTTCAAAGATTTGTTCGCGATCAGCTTAGTCAGCTTACTGCTCTATAACAGCTTAGTCTGCTGAAAGTTTTAAAGTTAAAGTTTGATAAAATTTTCAGAGGTCTATTCACCCTACCCCCCCCCCCCCTCTAGACCTCATCTGACCACTTGGGACCAACAATCTAGAACGTGTACTGTGCATGGTCTTTTTTTAATTTTTTTAACTTTTTGACTAAATTGAAAACGTATTTTTAGAAGAGGAAAAGGGAAATAAATATGTTTGCATTGTTTTATATTTAAAGAAACACAACATTCTCCAATTTCATCATTTAGGAAAGGGGAGAAAACAGGGTAGAAGATTGGTGCACAATCCTTTCACAGATCTATCCCTCACTCACGATGGAAATACAATTTCGATTATTATTTTTCAACATCTCTCTCCAAAATCATCAAATATTGGAGGGAAATTGTCCAAATTTTGGGAGGTCTATGAAAATACATATGAAGAAGAGAGGGAAAACATAGGGCATAAATATATGTATATATGTGAGTGGTATTGCAAGAGTTTTCACTCATCAATTCTTTACAGATCGTGTTTCCGCAAGTGCGAGCCTTTTTCTCAATTTTAATATTTGATACATTTTTTAGTCTAGCAAGGATATATGATTTTAATATTTATTTTAAACAGTAACATGGCAATGAACCCTGATTCATATATGCAATTTCGTTTGAATGAGGCTTCGTTGTCCTGATAAGAAACGGAACAAGAGAATGAAGAACAGGCTGGCAGCTGATTAATTTGAGTACACTCATACTTTATATTTTAACCTATTTTGATTCGCTATTTTTGTAAGGTTCAATTGACTGATAAAAACATTTTTCAATTTTTTAAGATAATGATTTCGTCCAACATTTGTTCTTAAGTATACTACATTTTTTGAGTAAGTACAGTATAACTCTTTTAAGGCTCATATGCTACAACAAGTGATAATTTGAAATTGAGAAATATTAATATATGATAAATGTTGTTAATTAAGATAGTAATTGTAAAAAAAGAAAAGCTCATACACATAATGCTAAACTTCAATCATATTATTACATTAATTTTATTTAGAGATCAAGATCAGGTTACATTTCTTTGGTTACTCTTATAATTTGGTGATTTGTGTAGTTTAAGACATTTCTTTGGTTAGAATATGATATATACTATTTTAGATGCATTTTTAATGTTTTGATAGAACTTAGTGTTTAAAAAAAGAAAAATGGTAAAAGAGGATTTACTCAAATGAGGGGAATTTGGGGTAGAAGAGATGGTGAGGAACTCTTAGAAGTCAAATGCAATGAATTTGGGCAACCCGAAGATGAAATGGGAACAAAGATGTCCAACGTTATAGGAACTATGATAAGAGATGGAAAACATGGTCTGCTCAACTATTCAAGCTGGCATAAAGTTCCTATGGAGTGCAAGGAAAAGTTGTGGAAAATATTGCAGGTGATGCGTTAATACAAAGTTTATTTATATTACATTGATTATGTTATTTATATATGTGTTATATTTTAGTGTAAAATAATTTTTTACCCATGTATGATATCTATAGATATCATTTATAATGGCCAAATAAATTTTTTTTCTTTAAATAAATTGCAAAAAATATTTCTTTATTTTTCTTATTCATTCTAATTTTGTAGTCCAAGTTTAAGCTCGATGAATCGTCTAAAACATGGACGATGCAAAAGTTTGGTAAGAAGCTAAGAGACTGGAGAAACCAACTAAAGTGCTATAAGAAAAACTTACCTCTTCATGATCAAATGAAGTTGAAGGACCCGAGAGTGCATGAAGAACATTTTGAGTATTTGATTGGGTATTAGTCTACTGACCGTGCCAAGGAAATAAGAAGGAGAAATCAGGTTAGTCGTTCACAACGTATCCACAACATATTACGGGGACTAAAAGTTTCGCTAGAGTAAGGAAAGAACAAGTAAGTATAGTTACACATAATGCTATTTTTTTTAGCATAAATATAAAATTGTTAATTCTAATTGATTTTGTATAACTCTAGAGAGATCAACTTGCGCATGTTCCAACCCGAGCTGAACAATTTAAGCATTGTTTCACAAAAAAATATGGCACTCAAACTTTAGCTGTAAAAACAGCAATTGTATGTCTATAGTTAATAATCTTTTACTAGTATTGTTATGGCAACTAATGTGGTACTTGGATTATGTACTCTTTTCGTGGCATACTTTATGTGAATGCAGGATAAGATGCAGGAAATAGATAACCAAAATTCTGATGCGTCCAGTAAGGTTTTATCAAGAAACGACTCATATGCGCAAGTCATGGGTCTAGACAAAAATGGACGAGTTGGTATGTGTGGCCCTGGTGTTTGCCCATCGATCGTATTCAACGATATGTTTACTCGTGGAGCAAACGAGAACATGCTCATTAAAACTTTGCAGCATGAGAACCATCAGTTAAGAAGTGAGCTACATCAATTCAAATCTCAAGCTATTGACGAGCCGCGTCATGAGATTTTGGTTAATGATTCCACACAGGTTAATTTTTTTTGGCTAAAACATTACCTAGTTTAATATGCCACTATAATAAATTACTTACATCGACTCTGTATATATCCCCTAGGTCACTGAAGATCTGACTCCAATTTTGCAAGTGGCAGGATGAAATGATTGGGAACTGTCCATGCACGGTGATCTTGGTATCAATATTCAGGTAAAACTTCTATTAGTCATGATTTAGATCCACTGAATTGGATAAACCTTTCTATCTTTTCTTTTGTATGCGTCACTAAGGCTAAATCATCAAATCATTTATTTGTAGCATCTATTGGATTATTATTGTAGTGGTGTTTTTCTAAATGTTCTTGGCTTTGTAAATGAATTGAACATATGTGAGTTGTGCATGATTCAAAATTGGTTTATCAAACTTAACATATAATCTGAATAGTAGTTATACAATTATATCACAATGGAGGGTTATACTTCATAATTAATATAATTTAGACTAGTAAATTGTATAATGACAAATGTTTTTAATTCTTTGTCAGATTGGAGATACAGTTTGTCTGAAAAGCATTATAAAACCAACAGAAACAATTGCAATTGTTGTACTATATAGTATCGATACATCTAGTGAAGTGGGTGAAAAGGAGTTGGGGCCTGATCATTGGGAAATTTATGTACAAGTCGCTGTAAAACCTAATGAGCGCTTGGTTAGAGCATGTAGACAATACAAAACTATTGGAGAAGCAGTTGAGGACTATATTGCATGGCCAAAAGGTTTTGTGGTAAGTAGCAATTTTAATCTATAAATTGTCTACTACTTAAAAATCAAAACAACATTATTTGTAATGGTAGTAATGTGTTTTTATATTTTTGTGCTCTACGTGTAGATATCAAAGGAAATAGATTCCTGTCTTTATGGATGATTCAAATTTTCTAGAGGATGCACTATGTGAAGACTTTGAAGATCGATGATACATTTGGTTTTAGAAGATACACTTTTTTATATTATATGTCAATTTAGTTGGAAATATGTAATTTTTCTTTCCTTGTTTTACTCGACTCTTGAATAATGTGTTATTATGGATGACAATATTTTTTATTGCATTCATTATATATAATAATAATAATAATCATATTTGAAATTAGTTTATATATTTTATTTATATTTAGAAATTATTAATTGAGATTTATGAAATATTAAATAAATAATTGTTTATATATATATATATATATATATATATATATATATATATATATATATATATATATTACTATGATTAAGGTTTGTAGTGACATTATGAAATGTCTTTTTAATATTATTTTATGTCATTGTACGAGGTCATTATTAATGTCGTAAGTGATATTTTTTAATGTTATTTTGTTTTAATGGTGACATTATAACACGTCTTATTTTATGATTTTTTCTCACATTATTTGATGCCATTAATAACAATATAAGTGGCGTTTGAAAATGTCTTTGAATTAACTTTTCATGTCAGTTGGAAATGCAACAATTGACAATATTTATTGTCATTTTGAAATAACACAAAATTATAAGATCATGATATTTTAAAATGCAGCTACTTATAATTATTGTGGTGTTACAAAATGTTAAAAAACTAGCTAGCTTTATTTGACATTTTATTATGTCAATTTATTCATCTCGTGTGTCATTCGACTCATTCCATAATGTCAAGTACTTCAATTAGTGTGGCATTTTATTATGACAATTTATTCATTTTATGTGGCATTATAAAAGGTCATAATACTTCAATTGGTGTGGCATTTAATTTGTGCAACTAAAGAGATAATACGGTCACATTATACTTTTAGCTACATCACTGTAAATGGCACTTGTTAAAAATGTCATTATACTTCAAAATGTCACCAACATATATGTTGTATGACATTTTGCAATGCCTTTAAAGTACATATTTGTTGTAGTTTTGTGTAGGAGCATTTGCATATTTACCCCAAGTAGATCAAATGCAGAGGATGGTCAACCAAGAGAGTTTTAAGCACTAACAAATTAAGAAAGCAGAGGATGAACTCTATCGTTTAAGAAAGGAGAACAAACACAAAGAACTGGAACTTTTTATGTACTAATGCATCGCTGAAAAAGGCTAGTTTGCGTGATTTCGACTGGCACGACACGATCGTTGTGAATTTGGTCATTGACGAAACTCTCAAGAAGATAAACTCTAGAAAAAATGAGTTACAAAGTGTTGATGAACAACATCAATCAAGCTAGATTTTGGATTAATTTTAAGACCTAGTATATTGGTCAAACATCAACATATATTAATAATAGGCCCAGTGTATCATGTACTTATAGCGCTTTTAATTTATGTTTCTTTGTTCAAAGATGTAACTTGTTGAGGTAACGGATCGGATTGAGTGAGCCATTGGTTCACTGGTTTTACCAGTTTTTAAGCTGATTTTACCAGTTCGAACTTGTTAATTAGGAGACTGGTTTTTAGGGGTAAATCAGACCGAATTGAGGATCGATTAGCGGTTAAATCGGGACAATCGACCGATCTGATCCGGTATTCAAAACTTTGGTAACGGTATGCCTCCTCAAATTTACTTTTTATTTTATATTAATATACCTATGAGATTATGCTGCCCTCCATTTCCATTTTCAATTTTACCAAAAAAAAAAAAAAAAAAAATGACAGAATATTGTATATAAGTAGTATGTTAAAAAAAAATTTCTCTTCAAATATGTAGTATATGAAAAATATCATTTTTAAGTAAGTTTGAATATCCCATTACAAGGGAAATGATATATAAATATTATTCATAAATTGTTAATGTCGTCTAAGGTAATTGCTGAATACTGTTACATTTTCTGTTCTTACATTCTTTAACATTTTGTTTTGAGTATTAAAAACTTAATAAAAGAAAAGTAATCGAATTAAGAGATAAAACTTCAAAATAATCCTAAGCATTGGTTGCATATATCCTTACAAAGGTATAAAATCCCGCAAGCATGACTAATACAATTGACAAAATTGGTTAAGAATGGATGAAATCGATTAAAACCGAGTTAAATGAATTAAAAGTGGGTGAAATTTGTTCATAAACGGTTGAAATTGGTTTGCCAATTCTTGATGTTTGTGATTTATTTTAGATATTTAATCCAATAACCTATGGGAATTTTGAGTAATTTCTTAAACATAAAAGATAGTCACTATAATTAGGGTTTTTTGCAAGTTAACTCCCTGTGATATGTCTAATGTGCAATTTACCTCCGTGTGAAATAAAAATAGGCAATTTAACTCCCTGTGAAATGAATAATGAGCAATTTACCTCCTTGTGATATAAAAATAGGCAATTTACCTCCCTGTGAAATAAAATAATGAGCAATTTACCTCCCTGTGATATGAATAAATGAGCAATTTAGAGGGAGGCAATGTGCTTCTTTTATAAAAACACAGGGAGTCATTTTGCCCTTTTTCTTATCACAGGGAGTTAAATTGCCTATTTAGGATATCACAGGGAGGTATTTTGCCTTTTTATTTATCACAGGGAGTTAAATTGCCTATTTAGAATAACACAGGGAGTTAATTTGCTATTCACTCCTATAATTACACTGCACATCAGAGCAGTTTGAGTAATTCTCCCTGTTCATTCTATCGGATTTAAACACCCTTGCTCTTTTGGCTAGAATTATGAAATTGAAAACAATATGTAACTTCTAAAATGAACACAATAAGATTTTTTATATTCCAACCACACACACAAAGAAAAAAAAAAAAATTTAACCAATTATGCTCTTTTTTACAAATGATTAACTATTATATTTCTAGAACGGATTGAAATTTTTTTTCATCCAAATATACGGTTAAGAGTAGCAGCCAAACGAACGCCGCCCTGCGCCAGCCGCAAATTCACCACCGGAATCCGGGACAAGAAATAATCATCTGCATATGTATAATTATATTACATGATTTAATTTGTGTCATTTTATCAACATTTTTTGGAAGAGTTAATGGCAATTATATTTATCCCTTGTGATAATCAAAATATCCAATTTATGTATTTGTGATTTGAAAAGAGCACTTTAATCTCCTGCAATCTTATAAAAGTTTCACATCGTCTCCCTGATATTTTTATGTGTAGCAGTTTAGCCCCTTTATGTTATGACAAATTTGACAATTTACCCCTCCGTGTTATGCAAAAATGTGACAATTTATCCTCCTATATTAGAAAAACACTTTCATGCCCACTCAAATTTCTACAAGTGAGTCACACTCTGATTATGATAAAGTGCTCTTTTTTTAAATCATAGGGAGAATTATGCATTTACAAGGGGTAAATTTGTAATTAACCCTTTTTTCGAAATCAAGAACAAAATAATTAACTCAAAATTGATATGGTATGTTACCTTCAAGTATTGAATCTTCACTAACTCCTTTATATGCCCAATCGCATGCTGCTTTAATGCCTTCCGATGCATATCTGAAAATTGAGTTTATGTGACCATAAATTAAATTTCCTAAGTTGAAATTAATTTAAATATCAAAAAATGATTTTATTTAATATCTAATTTAACTTACATATCCGGGCATGTTGTTTTGCTGCAGGCCGCCCATGCCTTTGCTTGGGTAGACCATACAGTCTGTCAAAGTGTAAAGACAAGACTATTAATATTATCGAGTTTATGGCAATTTATTTATAAGAGTTAATGAGTTATGATAAATTTTGCACTTTACCCCATATGTTATAAAAATATTTTTTCTGTTCACTCTCAATTTGGGCGAGCGAGTTACACTCTTCATCCTAAACAAATTCCTCTTTTGAAATTTTCACGGGGGGTAAAGTGATCTTTTTAAAATCTTTGGGGAGTAAAGTGAATATTATGCATTTTATAGGGGTAAATTGCCATTACCTCCATTTCTTATGGGCAAATAATGTAAAGCACAAGAATTAAATATAGCTAAAATGCATTTGGCCAAGAACGTACGGTTATGTTCTTTTGGAGAGTATCAATTAGTTCATCCACATTTGAATCGTAAAACCTTTTTTCTGCTGTTTCAATTATGTTACTATCCCACACCTGTAAAATTTGAATAAGAGTTATTTCTAATTTTCTATATCAAAATAAATTGATAAATTGCATTTTAGTCCCACGTGATTATATCATCGATATTTTTGATCTCACACGTTATAAAATTGTACTTTCGTTTTTCTTGAAACCAAAATTGCAAAACTGAAATAATCATATGGGACGAAGAGTGCAAACATTTTTAACAATACACTTTGTAAAGTACAAAACGAAAAGTGTCGAGGGTTCAGTCCCGTGGAACGGTTGATGAAATTTTGCCCAAAATAAAAAGTATAACACACGAATATATTGCCCGGATTTTCTTTAAAAAACTTACATGATGAAGAACGGATTTTTTTCTATACCAATGTACATCAATAGTATTTGCTCCTCTATCTGATGAAAATCCAACATGAAGCGGCTGCGAAGCAAAATCAAACAACGCCGGTTTTGAATTAGAATATGTTTGGTTATTGGATTTCAGTGTGTAAAATGATGACGAAAAATGAAAATAAACAAAAATGAAGCTCGACATTTTATTATGCAAAAGAACATATTTTTTTTAGCGTTTTACTCACTGAATTCAAGTTAATGATATAAATTATGGGTACATGTACCTGATGAATATCTCCAATGAAATGAGATAGGAAGAGAAGTGCTTCTGTGAAGTTATCTGATGATCAATTGATTCATCTTAGTCAAGCATTCAAGAAAATTAATAATGTGGACTAATAAATTGAGAAAGTTGCATATTTAGTCCCACATAATTGGATTCTCAGCACTTTTGGTTTCATACTCTACAAAAGTGAATTTTCGTCCCATTTTATTACAAAAATGTACTTTTGGTCCCGTTGCATCATTAGGGACCAAAAGTGTAAAACTGAGATAATTTTGTGGGGCTAAAAGTTTTAATGGGAGACTATACTATAGGACGAAACATGTAAATATTTTAAAGAATTGAGAATAAAGGTGCAATTTAGTAAGTTGAGGACCGAAATTGCAAATATTTCTAAGAGGGACCGAAAGTTCAATTTTTTAAGAAATTGGACTAAAGATGCGATTTTATAAAGTATGAAATCAAAAGTGCTTGTATTTTAAGAACATGGGACAAAAAATACAACTTTATAAAGTATGAATAAAAAGTGACGAGGGTCTAATTATGTGGATTAAAAATGCGATTTTGTCCCGAATAAGACTTATATTTTGCAGTCAAAATCAGCTAAATCAAATTTGATACATATTATAATAGAAAAATATAATAATAAAAAGGAAAATTATTTTCTATTTGATATATTACATTGAGAAGCAGATTTGCCATTTCCATATGTGAGAAGCTGATTTGTGTAATTGTTGATTGCTCCTGCTACACACCTATCTGCTATGCCATCTGCATCTTTACAATCCCCTGTATAAATTTAAATTAATATAAATATGCCTAAATAAATTTCAAATTATTCTTCAATTAGAGGTTTTTCTTGCAAAGTTCATGGAATTTTACCCCCTGTAATTTGTATAATATTTAATTTACCCATCTTATGATTTCAAAAAGATCATTTTACCCCCTCGTGAAAATTTCAAAGAAGCAATTTACATTCTTCGGCCGGAGAGTGTAATTAATTTGGTGAAATTCAGAGTTGGCATAACATAGGAAGATATTGACACATTTATCACAACACCGGGGTAAATTGTCATATTTATAGTAACAAAGGGAGTAAAGTGCCACATATGAAAATGTCAAGTAGGCGATGTGAAACTTTTATAAGATTACAGGGAGGTAAAGTGTTTTTTTTAAATTACATAAAAGTAAATTGAATATTATTCTCATTTTTTTTATCACCAAACACTGAAAAATGTTCATAATAATTTTTTCTTGCAAAGTTCATCGCAATTTACCCCCTGTAATTTGTATAATATTTAATTTACCCATCTTGTGATTTCAAAAAGAGCATTTTACCCCCTCGTGAAAATTTCAATGAAGCAATTTACATCATTTGACCAGAGAGTGTAATTAACTCGGTGAAATTCAGAGTTGGCATAAAAAGTATTTTTGTAATATAGGAAGATAAATTGACACATTTATCACAACACATGGGATAAATTGTCATATTTATGATAACACAGGGGGGTAAAGTACACTTTTTTGAATCAGAGAAAGGTAAATTGAATATTATGATATCACAGGAGGTAAATTGCTATTAACTCCTAAAATTAATCAAACCTTTATGAAAAAAATTTAGGCCCATGAACAAACGCTGCCCAGATCATCAGACGCATAGGCGGGCAAAAGTTGTGATACGGCATCCGCTGCTGCCCGACTTAACCGCGACTGTTAGCGGATAAAATTAAAAAACTTTTATTTAATCAAAGAGAAAAAAAAACTATAACAAGTCCAACAATCTATTATAATTATTGTCTAAAGAAAATGAGTGGAATATTAAAATACCGAAAATCATGTGTTATTTTTAATTATCAAATATTCGTACTTGTGCGATTTTTTATTAGCAAAAAATTCTCTTTCAATTCGGACTAAATATTTTCTGGAAAAATAACAATTATATATACACCTAAAAAACTCAAATACAAATAAAAAAATGTGAACCCAAAAAAATTGACAATAATTTCACTGTTAGCTTTGAAAATCGACAATAAACTTTCTATTGATTTATGAACAAATTTCTATTGATTTATGAACAATAAACTTTCTGTTGATTTATGAACAAATTTTAGATTGAATGTTTTGCTAATAAGAAAAAACACGAGGGAGAGTTTGCTGTAAAAATAACACAGGGGATAATTTATTAGCTCAAAAAAATTCAGCTTTTTAGTCGGTAAATTGCATTTCTAGTACCATAGAATTGTACTTAAATACTTTCAGTCCTGCATTTTACAAGATTTCATTTTAGTCATAATATTTTGAAATATTTTGATTTTGGGTCATATAGTGCCCTTTCAATCCAATTTGGGAAATTTTTTAAAAATTAAGATAGTCGTTCAAGACAGAAATTATCTGAGACCCAATAAAAATGAGACTAAGTGTGAAACTTGATAAAGTGTGGGACCAAAAGAATTGAAAATCGAATCCTCTCAAATAAAAAAAAAAAAAAAAAAAAGCAATTTTCTTGATTTTTCGACTAAACATAAATACAAAAATCTAATATAGTCTAACAGAACCTGAGCAATTCTGCAAATGATGAGATGCCCGTCAATGCCCCATCCATGGGCCAATGGAATACATAGAAGTAGAGGTACAAATGCTAGAATGTGAAATTTGTGCAAATCCATTTTTTTTTTTTTTTTGCGGGTTTAATAATGTGACAATGATATATATATATATATATATAGAGCAGTCAAATACTATTATTGTTGGAATGAAATCCAAACGTAATTATTTAATGGGATTGCGTATTTATTTTGTTTTCCATATTGAGGTTGACGGTATCTGGACAATGACAACCTAATTATTAATGAGGAAAGGCAACTGAAACGGAACGCTTTTGTTAATCTTTGTCCTGATTTATTTGTCCCTTTTTGCCTTTATTTATTTTTTATTTTTTATTTGTATGTGAAGTTCCAAATTTGAAGCTTTCCTTTATTTATTATTTTTTAAAAAAGCGAAAAAGGACAGGTTTGTTTTATGAACGTGATATGTATTTTTGGCCTTCTAGGTAACTACTTTTCAAGGCAAAATTTAAAAATACATTAATTTTTATTGAATAGAATATTGGAATTGTCGTATATAGAATATTAAATTAACAAAAGTTTGGAAAATAGCTACGGAATAGATTTATGAAATCAATTTGAAAAATATCCCGTTAATATCAATATTTTACTCTATTTTTCAAGATTTGAAGGACGAGTGAAAAAAATATTCTTTATAAACCTCAATTAAAGGTGTATTTTAGCCAAAGTTAATAGCAAATAACCCATATATCATTCTTAAAATAAATCTATCGCCTGTGATAAATCAATTTGCACTATTCCCCCAGTGTTTTTTGTCAAAAGGATTCATGTCTCTCTCTCATTCTTAGACGAAATCACAGGGGTGTAAAGTGTCAACTATGCAAAATTGTAGGGGTAAAATGCTCATTAGTAAATATCACTGAAGATAAGGTAAAGTGTCCAGTACAATATTTTATAGGAATAAAATGAATGAAGTATGTTTGTAATCCATGGAGGGTTAATTTGATCTTTTTTTTTTTCTCGACACTCACAAATTTGAGTGAGTGTGCAACACTCCCGTTGAGATAAAACACTCATTATTATTTTTGGCAACAGGGTAATGTATAAATTCTAATATCATGTGGAGTTAATTAATCGCGGATTCAAAATATCACAAGGAAACTTAAATAAATAAAAAGAACAATTATGTGTTATATAGATATATTGCGAAAACCCGATTAAATCTTACATAAAGATTAAGTACACAAATTATTCTATTAATAATGATAATATTTCATCAATTATACAGTGAAATCTGGAAACAGAATCCGGATTAGACTGATTTGTGTATGTTAAATTATATTATTATTTGAGGATCATGTAAATATTCGATTGAGAGTTGCTGCTAGGCTTACTCCTGCTTGTGCAAATCTCCTTTCAATCATTGGTAATCGTGTCGTAAAATATTCCTCTGGAACAAAATATTGAAATCTGAAATTGTATATGTACAAGGAAAATATAATTATTAAAAATAAAATTGTACTAGGAAATATATAAGTAGGAAAATAATGGCAAAATTTCAAAAAAAGTCATTTTCATCGGTAAGTTTCAGTTTTAGTCAGGTAATTAAAATTCGATCCTGTTAAAGGATGAAAAGTTTGTAATTATAAGACAAAAGTTAAAATTTACTGAAAGTTAGAGGACCAAATTTGTAACTACATGGACGAAAACTGAAACTTAGTGAAAGTTAGAGGAATAAATTGTTAAGCCTAGGTCTAAAATTAAAATTAGATGATAATTGAAGGACTAAATATGGGTTCAATATAATTAGATGATTGTTTTCTAAAGAAACTCAAAGTTACTGTTGGTCTCAAGTGGTCAGATGAGGTTTAGAGGGGGGAGGGGTGAATAGACCTCTGAAAATTATTGACTTAAAAACTTTTCACTTAACTGTTAGCAAACTAAGCTGATCGTAAACAGTAAGCTGACTAAGCTGTTCGCACACAAAGTTTGAGCAGCAGAGTTGACCACTCTTTTAGAAAAGTACTTAGCTGATTCCAGTAAGATTAGTTTTATCAGATTACTTGCAGCGGATGTTTTAAAGTGTTTTTCACAAGTACACTAAATCTTTTGAAAGATTTTATCTCCAGTTTTAACAAACTCCTTTTTAAAATCTTTTCAACAGTTTTCTAGAGTGTTTAATACGACTTTGAAGATATGCAAGAAAATAATGCAAGTTAAAACACTAGAATTTTTATAGTGGTTATATGGATGAAAATCCTTTAGTCCACTCTTCCAAGTCACTTAGATCTTGGGTTATACTATAACACACAGTTTACAATATACTCTACTTACGCTCTACAACAAATGATGAGCCGTAAGTTCGCAACAGAAAATAACTAAGAAACTCCTACTCTCCGAATTAATATCACTCACTTAGATGGATATCTACTTCTCACAACACTCTACAATAACAGATTCACTCAGAAAATGATTTTTCTTTTGACTTCAACTAGCTTCAGTTAACAAATAACTTCGGCAGACTAGTGAGCTGTTCTTGAGTTTTTGAGACTTAGATGATTTTGCTTTGCAGGATTGATCTCAGTTGTCTTGTATTGTGCTGTATCTTCTCTCTCAAACTCGCGAACTATTTATACCTTCAGATTTGAAAAGTGTCCGTTGAAGAAAGACAAGATTCAAATGCATCGGGTAATGGTCCTTAAACTCTGCAAACGGCTCTCTGTACTGCTACAATACTGTCAACAGTACTTTCTGTCAGCAGCATTTAATGCACCGAGTTGATATGATGATTTCTTCAATCATTTGCCATAAATACCCTCCTTCTTCAGCATTTATTACTCCTAGTGCATTTATTACCGTTGGAGAGACTTCCTGATTCTTAAAATTTAAGAAGATAACTTATTAAGCTATTACCAAAATAAGATTTCAATCGACCCATAAATTATAGGTTGAAGAACGAGGGAGGAGAGGTCTCTGTTCTTTGGTCCCAGAAGGAGGAAGCCTCCTGGACTATTTGTGCTAAGGAATGAGAGGAGATTTCTGGAATGATGATGAAGACTCAGCTGAAAGACGAGTTCCAAAGGTTTGCTGACATCATAACTCAGGTGCTGGAGTGTTCAACCACCTCCTTAGATGGATTACCCAGTAGAAGGTTTCACACCATGGCTTAGATTTAGTACGGCCTGGATGTGAACTAGGCTGCTCATATGTTCCACATTTTAGCTGACAAGAAGAATGGACACGCCATTCTACTGAGTCATCTGTTCCTTGCTCTGAACTGTCAGATGGTTAATGGCAAAGTTGTTCATGCACTGAAGAGGTTTCATAAGTATGAACCAGTTAGAGTGGAACACAAAGTGGTGGTTACCCCTAAAAGGAAAGGGAAGGGGAACACTGAAAAGGCCGGTTCTGCGAAGAAGGCCAAAACAACCGGACAGACTAGTAAGTCTACTGATCAAACAGCAAACTCTGCTGTTGAAGTCAGATCAGTGGAGTCTGCCTCCGAGATTGTAAATAAGATAGTCACTCAAGTGACTAAAGAATTGGGAGAAAGCGCAGATGGAGCATCTCCTGGAAGAATCGAATCAGACGAACCAGTTCAGATCGAATTGAAGAGGAGAACTAGGAGCTCTGCAAAGAGACCTGCTGCCGAGCCTCAACCAACTGGGGCTATGACCAAGTCCAAGGCTCGGATGAAGGTCACTTTCTCGGAAGAGCCTGTTGAAAAATTAAGGGAGCACACAACGTCAGCAGAGAGACCAATTAATACATCAGAGAAGTCTGTTGAGGAGTCTGCTGTTGACTCAAACTTGGCTCAGAATACTGTCGCAGAGACAGAACAGCAAACAAGCACAATTGTTGAGGGTGAACAACTGCTCATCCATCCTCAACCAATTGATGCTCAACCACTTAAGGTAGTGGAAAGCCCTGCTGTCAGGAAGAAGAGAACTGGCAAAGGGTATATGCTGCTCAAAAAAGGAAGAAAGAAAGAGAACTGAAAAAGAAAGAAGAAGCAGAGTACCAAGAAGCGCTGAAGCTGAGTATGCTCGAGGCTCAAGTTAAAAAGATGACTCTTGAAGAGTTAGCTGCAAAAGAAGCAGAAAACATGGCTACTGCAATTAAAGTAAGTACCAAGGACGCCCATGGTCCAAGGTATAGTGGTGGCATTAGGATTGGGGAGCCAAGGGACCCAAATCAGCCAACGCCAGTGATGCCTAGATCAAAGGAGCCCAAGAAGCAGAAATCAGAATTAAAGTATGCCTTTACGGTTGTTCTTGATAACATAGAGGCTTATACAAAATTTGAGGCTGAATTGGAGAGATACAATAATATGCTCATTCGTCAGAGTCTGTTCGTAAAAGAGAATATCAGATACAACAGCTGGAGAGACTACCGTCTGACGAAGACAAATGAGCAGATTATGGAATGGAAGGCATTTTCAGCAGAAGAAGCTTGAGTGTAACGCTGGCTGAAAACTGGTTGCCTTAAGCAAGCACTTGACTCAAACATCTTCATGGATATGGTTAGATGGAGACTAAGGAAGATGGCCAAGTCTGGGGCCAAGAAGATTAGAGAATCTGTTCCAGAGGACCCTGCTGAGGGAGAAGACCTGCTAGACAAAGCAGTAAAGTTGGCAATTTCCATCACCCTGGAAATGTGGTCAAAGAAAAGACACGGTGTCAGAAGGGTCACCCTAATTCAATGACTCCTCTACCAAGTCTTCAACAGATTGTATTTGGACCTGCACTAAAAACTTATGAAGAACTGCCAGAACAAACAACAACACAGTTGAACCTGCATGGATTTACACTCATAAAATTGTTGTGTCTACTAAAGGTTCTGATTTTGTGACTGTTGCAGATGAACCAACAAAGGTCCAAAAGACACCAGCAGAATCGGCGAAGGAGAAGGAAAGCACTCCAAGCCCAGCAGATATCCCATCAACTTCATCATCTGTTCAGCCATCACTGTTGGAATCCATTAAACATTTGATAGTCAATGCTATGAAGGAGATGGAGGACAGAAACAGAGAACACCTGAAAAAGTTTGAGGAGATAGCCTCTTTTCTGATGTCTACTGCTGCCGCTGAAAAACAACCCCTGCTGCTGCTCCCAGTCCAAAGATAGTTGAGGAGATTGCTGAAATCAAACAAGATATACAAACTATTAAGCTGGACCTGGAAACACTTGGAGCAAGAACACAAAGCAATGCAGCTGCGTGGATAGTGTCAATAGAGTTGTTGCTGATGCCATGTCTGTTCATGAAGAATCTAGCAGAAGCATGATTAAGACCTTCACCACAACTGCTGAACTGATTTTCCATACTCAGGGTATGCTGCTGGACCAAATAGATCTGACTTTTGAAAAGGTGGAGACTTTTGCTGAAGCACAACAGGGCAGAAGAGACGTTCACATGGATGCAGTTGAAGAGAATGTCAGACTTCTTTGCGAGGCAATTAATATCACACCAGTTTTGCCTAAGGAATTGCCAAAAGAGCTACTTGTCAACCCTGTTGCTGATGACAAAAAGGGGGGGAAGATAATGGTTCTGCAATAAAGGCTGCTGCTGCTGATAAGCCTGCTGAAACAGCTATTGATAAACCTGCTAAAACAGCTGCTGATAAGCCTGCTGAAACAGTTACGGAAAAACTGGAGGAGTCTGCTGAGAAAACAGAAGAAAATACAAGCAGACCAGTTGATCAGACAACTGCTGAACAGAAAGAAGAAAATAAGCTGATAATTTTGAACAGTCCAAGGAAGCAACAAAATCTGATAAAGAGATTGCTGCAACCAAGGAATCTGCTGAAGAACAACTAAATCCAGATGTGAAATATAAGAGGTTGGAGGATTTGAGAAAAATAATCTTTGCATTAGAAGATGAATCCTCTAGTCAAGAAGAAGAAGATGATGATCTAGAATTATCAGAAGAAGATAAGCAAGAAGAAAATAAAGAAGAAGACAAGAAGAATGAAGAACAAGAAGAGAAAAAGGACTAGACTAGGTCTCTTGTAATCTGTCTTGAAATCACTTGTATTTTATTTTCTGTCTATCTCATCTGTCACAATTTGTAACATGTAATCTGATTCCATATTTATAAAAGTTCAAGTTTTGTTTCCAACAAATCATTTCTATCTCAGAAATTTTTTAGGATCGAACTTTAGTATACGTACAGGCACTTAGCTGAAGGTTTTGTCATCATCAAAAATGAGGAAATTGTTGGATGAAGATGAGATAGAGTGCAAAAATTTGAGGGAGGTTTTGATGATTTCCAAAACATCAAAATCAGCCAAGTAAGGAATAGTTAGATCCCTTTGAAGAATTTTGACCAAGCAAGAAGACTATCAGAAGGGTCAAAAGTTCAAGGTCCAGAAGACTACTGATCTGTGGTTGAAGTTCGAAATCAGACTGGTAGCCTTTCAGCTGACTCAAATCATATTAGTTCAAAGTTTTGATCAGCAAAGTATCTATCAGACGAGTCATTTCGATCAGCAGAGTGGAAGAGATCAAGAAGTCTGTCCAACGGTAATAAATGCACTTGGAGTAATAAATGATGCTGGAGAAGGGTATTAATGGCAAATGATTGAAGACATTCTCGGATCAGCAGGGTGCATTTAGGTGGTGTTTTCAATAAATTCATGGTTGGCTTTTTTTTAGAGATTGTTCAAAAAAGTTCAAAATCACTTAAAATCAAAAGCTGTTAGTGTTTGCAATGTTAGAGATATAAGTGTTTTTAGTCCAAATTGAAGTGTTTTGTATAACATACATCAGCTTCCATGATTTTTAGTATAAAGACTGAAATGCCCTCAAATTATGACTCAAATATATAGTGAAAAAAAAAAGTTTGTCAACTCTAGAACAGAACTCTATGACCAAGATACGAGTCCATAACTACATTAACAACATGCAAATTAATAAATATCAAGAACAATACACCAATCATTTACACATTATAAACACTGCAAATACAATAAAAGAACAATTTGTTAAACCAAGAATCAAATGAATGATACTAAAAAAAATCTAACATGTAAACAACTAAAAATTAGGGACACAATTGTTACTGGCAAAAAAATTCACTTAAACCCTAATTAACAAAAAATAAAAAGAAGACTCCTGCTATATTGAGAATCAAATGACATTTTGAAAACCATTCGTAGAAAAGAATTAAAGGAGAAAAAAATAATATTTATTTACATTATCAGTAAAATAAGAAAACTTAGTTCTTCAAAAAATTAATGATATTTATGTGTACACAAGTTTGTGTTGAAACAAGAAACAAGAAAGAAGAAAAGAGAAGAGAATGAATTAAACGATAGATCTGAACAAATGTAAAGAGAATTGAGGGGCAAAAATGAAATAACATTTAAATTACAAAGATAAAATTGTCCTAACTAATTTTGAATAATTTACAAAATTGCCATTAGAACCTAGAAGCAGCCAACCCCCAGCTTTTGACTTTTGTACGGTAAATGGCTTTTTTTAAGAGAAGCTTAAGTTGTTTTGTTATAGAAAATACTCCAAAGTAGCTTTTTTAAAGAAAAAAAGTTGAACATCACTTTTAATAAGTTGTCCAAAACACCACCTTAATGCGACTGGCAGGAAAGTACAGCAGACTGTACAGTGCAACAGTTGCAGAGAGCCATTCCAGGAAATGGGGGACCAATACTTGTAGCTTTGAAATTTGTCTCATCTTCAACGGATAGATTTAAAAAACAAGTATAAAAAGAGCTGGATTCAAGAGTTAGAGACAACACAACAATATGAGATTCATTCGCGAAGCAGAATTTCTCTAAGTCTCAAAAGCTCAAGAACAGCTCACTCGTCTGCTGAAGTCATTTGTTGACAGAAGCTAAGTTGAAGTAAAAAGAATACACATTTTTTAGTGAACTTGTAAAAGTGAGTGTTGTGAGAAGTGTAGATCCATCTTAGTGAGTGATCTAGCTTCAGAGAGTAGGATTTCTTTGTTACTTCTTACTTCGTACTTGTGGCTTATCATTTGTTGTAAAACGCAAGCAGAGTATATTGTAAACTGTGTGTTTATAGTATAACCCAAGATCTAAGTGACTTGGAAGAGTGGACTAAAGGATTTTTATCCATATAACTACTATAAAAATTCTCTGTGTTTAACTTGCATTATTTTCTTGTATATTTCAAAACTGCATAAGAACACTTGAGAAAACTGGTAGAAAGATTTTTCAAAGGAGTTTGTGAAAACTGGGAACAAAGTTCTTTCTAAGTTACAAAAAGTTTACTTGTGAAAAACACTGTTAAAATCCGCTACAAGTATTCTGATTGAAAATTTGATTTTACTGAAATCAGCTAAGTCATTGTCAGAAGAATGGTCAACTCTGTTGTTCAAAGCATTGTGCGCGATCAACTTAGTCTACTTACAATTCTCGATCACCTTAAGCTGACAGAAGACTTGAAAAGTTTCAAAATCTAAATTTTCGGAGGTCTATTCACCCCCCCCTCCCTAGACCTCATCTGACCACTTGGAACCAACATATTTTGCTTATTTGATTTAAGAAAAATTACGAATTGAGCTAAGCCATAAATATTTTTGTTCATTCACAGATAACATGAGGTGTTTTTTTTTTTTTGGTGTGTAGGACATATTTAAGAGAATTTGATTTTTTTTTGCTGTAGAGTTATTATAACTTATATAGTACTGAATCTTTAAATGATAAAAATAATATTATTTTAATTAAAATATGATACTAAATTATAATAATTTAGCATAAATTTTAATAGTTGGTTTTCTAAATAATACTCTTTATTTTTTCTTATGGTTCGTTTTTATATGTTATAGAACAAAAATATTGAAATTATAAAAGTTGATGTAATAGATAATTTATAAATTTTAGCATTTAATGTACGAGATAAATATAATAAAATTCTAAGTTTTGATTATATCTCCTTCAATTGGGAAAGGTAATCTTTATTTTCCCATATAGTATTTGGTTAGCAGTTTGGTTAGCAGGAAGGAAAGTTACACATTTTTCTTTCCTTTCCTGCAAAGTAGAAAATATTTTTCTACCGAACTAGTTTTTACAAATTTTGATGGAAAATCCATGTCTAATTAGATTTCATCAATATTACTTTACAACTTGAATAGGGGAATTTTTGCCTTCAAAAAAAAGAAAAAAACTTAAAGTATTCACACTTTCATAATAAATATAAAATAGATTATCTGGTTAAATTTTTTTTCAATTTAGGTCTCCTTAAATGATATTTTTGTCTTTTATTTGAAAATTTAATTAACATAAACTTATGTATTGATATATTTTCTTTTATTAACTTTCATCTTCAAGTTAGTTATTTCATTAATTGATATTTTTTCATGAATTTTGTGTTTAACTAAACTTTACTTTCTTAATAGTATTACATTATCTTAATTTTTTTTGGTCATTTACAAAAAATCAAAAAAAAAAATGTCGAGTTTGTCACGAAAAAAAACTCAGATAAAATTAGAAGTACTCCATATTACTTTATCCTAAATTAAATTTTCTCATTGATAAAAAATTGTATAAAATATCTAGTTTGATATTTAAATTTTTTTGAAACCCATGCAAAAATGTCTAGATCTGCCCCTGCCAAGACAGAGAAGGTATGATAATTGGAAGATGAACGTTTTTTGTCAAGGCCTTCATATGATATTATTTTGGGATAGTTTGAGTAATTTCTTAAACATAAAAGGATAATCACTATAACTACACTAAACATCATAAATAGTTTGAGTAATTCTCCCTTCTTTTGTCGGATTTTAAAGGCTCTTGCTCTAAGAATTTGGTTATGAAATCGAAAACAATAACTTCTGAAAAAATGATCACAACAAAACTTTTTCATTCCAAAAATCGAGAAAAAAAAGAAGTACTCCCTTCGGTTTTTTTATTTGTCGCTTCGACAAAATTTTCTTGTTTACTTTTATTTGTCGCTTTAGGATTTCAATGTAAAATCAATGTTGTTTTACCAATTTTACTCTTTTTACTAATACTTGTCATTAATATTATTTAATGCTAAGATTATTTAATTAGAAGGGTAGTTTGAAATTTTGACTATTTATGACATTCCTTAAATCGTGTGCAACCATCCAAAGCGACAAATAAAAAAAATCCTGAGGAAGTAACCAATTATGCTCATTTTTACAATTGGTCACTATTATTTTTCTAGAATGGATCTGTAACACTACAGGTTTAAGGGTCAGCTTGACTTCTTGTGGTAAGCCCTGATTTAATTAATCAGTTAATCTCAATCCTATTCATAGAATAAAAAATGAGAGAATTGCACTTGTGGTACATACCAAACTTTATATTTATTATAACTTGTGATACCATAAAAAGTCAGCATATTTGGTTCCATAATATAACAAGTCTACTAACATCTGGTGTTGGTCCCAAGTGGTCAGAAGAGGTTTAGAGGGGGGGGGGGGTGAATAAACCTCTTTAAAAATTTTCTTCAAATTTAACTTTAAAACTTTACCCTTACTGAACAGACTAAGCTGATCAGATTTGTAAGTTACAATTCTGTTCGCGAACAAATCTTTGAACAGTCTTGTTGACCACTCGTCTGATAGTTACTTAGCTGATTTTGCAGAAATCAGTTTTAATACTTAGAGTACTTGCAGCGGATTTTCAAAGTGTTTTTCACAAGTAATCTGAGCAGTTTGAAAAATGTTTCCCCAGTTTTATAAACTCCTTTTAACTTCTTTTCAAACAGTTAACTTAATGTGTTTTTATGCAATCAGGAAATATGCAAGTTTAGAAGCAATGTAAAAACACAATCGATTTTTATAGTGGTTATATGGATTTAAATATCCTTTAGTCCACTCTTCCAAGTCACTCAGATCTTGGGTTATACTATAATCACAAAGTTTACAGTATACTCTGCTTGCGTCGAACAACAAATGAAACGACCACAAGTTCGCAATAGGAGATCACACAGAAAACCTATCCTCTGAAGTTTGATCACTCACAAAGATGGATCACAACTCCGCACAACACTCTTGTTTACAAAATCACTCAGAAGATGTATTTTTCTTGATTCTTCAACTCTGCTTTCGTCAACAAATGACTCAGCTGATGAGTGAGCTGTTCTTGAGACTTAAAGAATTTTGCTTCGGAAATTTCTCTCAGAAAGTGTGTTGCTTGTTTCTTCTTCGTCTCTTTCAGCTATTTATACTTGAGGATTGAAAAGTGTCCGTTGAAGAGAGACAGGATTCAAATTCCTCGAGTACTGGTCCTTAAAATCCGCGAACGGCTCTTTTGCAGTCTGTCCGTACTGTAAACAGTACTATTCTGCAGGCAGCATTAAATGCAGCATTAAATGCACTCGGCTGATGCGAAGCTTTTCTTCAATCATTTGTCTTAAATATCCTCGTACTTCAGCATTTATTACACCAAGGGGCATTTATTACCGTTGGGAACACTTCATGATCTTCTTCACTTGGCTGACGAAAGTATAAGTCTGATAGCGAACTCGGCTGATCTCAAACTTGAACAAATCTGGTTTGAGTCGGCTGATCTTCACTAGTCTGATAACTTTACTTCAGCAGATCAGAAGTCTTGGACCTTGAAACTTTGACTCTTCTGATGTCTTCATTACTTAGTCAAAATTCCTTGATAAGTTTATCAGCTAAGTTACTCCATACTTAGCCAATTTTACGAAGTTTTGGAATGCATCAAAACCTCCCTTATCAAACTTTCTTTAGTGCCTTTATCTTCATCCTTATCCAACAATTTCCCCCTTTTTGATGATGACAAAACTTCAGCTTAGTACCTGTTGAATACCTAAACTAAAGATTGAAATCCTCAAAATTTTCTGAGATAGAAAAAGTTTATTGGATTGAACTTGACTTTTCATTAATATTGAAAATGAGTTACATGTACAAGTTCATCAGATGAGATTTCTGAAAAAAAATAAACTGATTACAATGGATTTTGCAATTCCTAACTATCAGCTTCTTCATCAGATTCAAGCACTTCTTCATATTCATAAGATGATTCTTCATCATCTTCTTCATCATCAACTTCTTCTTCCAGAATTGCTTTGGCAGCTTCCATCTTCTCTTTAAGTTCCTGTTCTTGTAGAGCTTTCAAAGCTTCCATGGCTTTCCTGGCAGATTCAGTGTTTTTGTACTTGGTATCTTCTTCTTCTACCTTTTCAAGTACTTCAGCCTTGTCAGCAGTGTCTTCAGTTTCCTTGGCTTTCATAGTTGCAGCAGCAGTTTCTTCCTTAGTTGAATCTTCAGCAGCAGATTCCTTTGCTGGTTCTTCAGCAGCAGTTTCCTTAGCTGGTTCTTCCCTTTTATCTTCCCCCTTTTTGTCATCATCAACTCTGATGACATTAGAAGGTTCAACAGCAGGGTTGAGGGCAACTGTTGGAATCTTTACTCCAGCACACAAAGCCTTCAGATTCTGATTAACAACGTCGTGACTTGCTGTGAGATGATGAATGTCAGTGCTGATGACATCAGTCTTATCATTGAAGTAGTCAATGTTGAGGTTGATAGTTGCAATTTCATTTTGAACTTCCTGTGCAGCCTTTGCAACTTCTTGCAACACTCCCAGATTGATTTCCTTCTCTTCATGACTGACTTTAATGAAAGTTGCAGTTAAGTCAGCAATCTTGTGCTCAGCTGATTTTAAAGCAGTTTGAAGATGATTCACATCACCCTTCACATCTTCCACGTTCTGGTTCAGTTCTCTTAAGCTGTGTATCAACTGCAATGAGTTGTCTTGAGGAATTGGAATGCTGTTGATCTCCTTTTTGATGATCTCTTCTGTTGATCCTTGAACAGTTTCCAGCTGAAGTCTGTTGGTTTCTGCCAACTCTGCTTTCAGCTCCTCCTTAACTTTTAATAGCTGTTGCTTGTGCTTGTCTTCCAGTTCCTTAAGTTGGTTTTCCATCAGCATCTGGATTGCTTCCATCAGTGATGAGTGCTTATCACTTGATGAAGCAGAAGCAGCAGCTACATCCCTTTCATCAATTTCCTGGTGGACAGGAATATCTTCCATCTTTTCGTCTTGATGATTTCCAGAGTCCGTAGCCTTCCACTCAATGGCCAGGGGTTCATCTTCAGCCTTTTCAGCAGACTTATCTTCAGTCTGATCAGCAGACTTATCAGCAATTTGTTCAGCAGGCTTGTCAGCAGTCTGATCAGCAGTCTTGACTTCAGTCTGATCAGCAGACTTGACATCAGGCTTGTCCGCAGCTTTAGGCTCATCAGTAACATCATCATAGACTAAGTTGGTGATAGTGCCATCATCATTGAAGCAAGTGGTTTGTCTGATTTGCCTCACAATGATCCAGGGGTTAACAAAAGCATTATTCCCCTTTGGCACTTCATAGAACGGTTGCACTTCCTTGCCAAAAATGATTTGCTGGACACTAGGCAGTAGTGGCAAATCACTTGAACATCCTTGCTGATACTTTGACTTTTTAGCCCATCTCTTCAGGGCAGCCATAACAGCAAACTTAATTGCTCTTTCCTCAGCATCTTCAGACTTCTTCTTCTTTTCAGGCAAGGTGCTCTTGATTTTCTTGGCTTCCTCCAATGCAAAGCCTTTTGCATAGCTATGCATGATATCTCTCACATAGCTTGGATCAAGAGCCTTTTGGATGGAGTTTGTCTTCAGCCAACTTAGAACCCATCGTTCTTCATCAGCTAACTCCTTCATATCTTGAAGTTCAGTAATTGACTTGTTCAGCCTGTTGTCCCTCCAACTAATATATCTTGGCTTTTCTTGGTTGAACAGAGTCATCAACATAAGCTTCTGATCATAGTAAGCCAAGGACTTTTCAAACTTCTTGAACAGCTCCTTATCAGCATAGACTATCTCAAATGCTTTTCTGACTTCAAATTTGTCTTTTGACTTGGTTTTGGGGGCAGGCAGCAATATTTTCTTTTTGTCTTCTTCATCGTTCCCTTCACCAATCTTGATGCCACCTCCATGGACAGGTCCATAGGCATCAACCTTGCTCAATTCAATCACTGCAGCCATTTCAGCATCCTCAGCAGCTTTTCTTTCTGCTGCAGACATGCGTCTTCTGGCTTCATCCTTTGCTTCTTGAGCTTTGCTTAGCTCAAGTGCTTTCTTCTCTTCAAGCTCATCCTGCTTCCTCTGTTCAGCTTCTTCCCTTGCTCTTTTGTCAGCTTTAGTGATTTTCTTTCTCTTAATCACTATCTTTCTTTTGCCTTTATCAACAGGAGCTGGTCCAGCAGATGATATGGGAGCAGCAGCTATAGGATGGATGATTTGAACATCTGGATCTTCTTGAGGTTAAGCAACCTCAGCTGTTGAAGTGACTTGACTTGGCTGTTGCTCATCAGCTTTGTCAGTCTCAACAGTCTCAACTGTTTCAATAGGCCTTTGAGCAGCTTCAGGATCCTCCCTAGCTACATTTTCCAGATCAGTAGGTTTTTCAATGAATGTCATCTGCTTTCTAGCAGACTTCTTTGTTCTACCTTCACGGTAAGTGGTAGCAGCTGTACTTCTCAGTTGACTTCTTGTCCTTTGAGAAATATCCTCAGCAGGCCTCTCTGCTGATGGAGTTCTTGACGGTGATGCAGGGGATCCAGTCCTTACATCAGCAATAATGTTCTCAACAATCTTAGTGGCTTCAGCAGAAGTCACTCTCTCCATCTGCTTTAATTCTTTCTTTTTGGGCTCATCAGCAGCCCTCTTCCTTTTAGTCTCAACAGCCAAACTTGCTGTTTTGACTAATCTCTTTTGCCTTTTGGCAGGAACCTCCTTTGGTTCCTCAACTTCTTCTCGTTCAGGCTCATCAGCCTTCCTCTTCTGAACAGGTAGATACTTGTTCATTGCTTTGGACTTGTGAATTTCTTTCCCATTTGTCATGACACAGCCCAACTTTGATAAGAGGTAACTTAAAGTGATTCTGTGGTTGGTGTAAGGGCCTTTTCCCTTCTTCACTTCCAGAAAATCAGCAAGTATATACCAAATTATGATGGACCAGTTTACCTCTAGCCCATAGTATACGGCAGCCATGATGCTGAAACGCTTCATTGTAACAGCATCTAGAGAAAAAGTACAGTTCTCAATCAGCTTCGAGACCATATCAGCCATCCGCTGATATTCATCCTTCAGCTGTTTCTTTTTAATGTTGCCAGACAACATTTCTCCTTCCTTGGCGCAGATCGCCCAAAACTGTTGGTGCTTCTCTTCAGTCAGTACGGTAACTTTGTGTCTTCCAGACTTGGGCAGACCAAACTGTTCATGAAGAACTTGTGGAGTGATGACAACAGATTTGTCACCCACTTTCGCTTTGATTTCTAGTTTGTTGTAGTCAGCCTTTGCCGTTCCATAATACTCCATAACCTGGTCAGTCCAGATTATTCCTTCATTGTACTCCATGAAATTTACCAACTGTGCCGATTTGAATTTCTCCAACAATTCTTTCATCAAACTTGTACCAGACTGATAATAGGACTCATAATCTAAGAACATACCTTCAGCAGCCATTTCAATCTGTTGAAAGTTAGTGAAAAGGAAAGGATTTTTGCAGAAAACTTGTTCAAGTTTTTCTCACAATTGCTTTTGAAAGTTTAGGGTGCGTAAAGAGCTACTCGACTGATCAGATGAGGATTTATAGAGTTGGGGTTTTTCGGTTTCCGTGATATCTGCCAACCGTTAGATCCGTTTTTCTGTCAGTGCTGATCGTGCGGCGTCAGTTACGACCTTTCAAATTCAAAAGATATTTAATGAAGAGCGGGAATATGTACCGCCCGACAGTTTACTTGTAAAAGCGTGTTTTGAATAAAACGTTTTTAAATAGTTCGCTTTTATTTAAGTAATCAGATAAGTATAATAAACACTTATCTGATGGACTAGTGTCCTGATGACAATGCTGTTATCAGAGAATGCCAATAGCTGATAACCTTCCTCAGCTGTTTGTCAATCCAGCTAGATAAAATAGCTTCAATCTTCGATAGTTGAGTCTTCTGATGAAAACATAACTTCAACTAACTGACATTAACAAATTTCATCTTTAATTCAGAAGTACCGCTAGTCTTACACGTTCCCCCTGAGTTTAAGAATTCATAAGTTAACTAGTCTGTTGAAAGTTAATCCTTGAAGATAATCATGAAACACTAAGCTGTTGAACTCCAGTCTTCTGATGAGTTCCCCCTCAGCTTATGCTTCCAAATTAAGTAGTCCTAACTCAGCTCTTAGAGTTGAGAACCTTACTTCACTTAGAGGTTTGGTGAAGATATCAGCAATCTGATTATCAGTATGAACATACTCAATCATTACATTGCCTTTTTCCACATGATCTCTAATGAAATGATGCTTGATCTCAATATGCTTAGTCCTTGAATGACTTGTAGTGTTCTGAGTGAGTGAAATTGCACTTGTATTGTCACAGTAGATTGGAATTCCACTGATCTTGATGTTGTAGTCTTCTAGTTGATGTTTCAACCAAAGTATCTGTGCGCAGCAAGCTCCAGCAGCTATATATTCAGCTTCAGCAGTAGATATAGAGACTGAGGTTTGCTTCTTACTCATCCATGAGATCAGACGACTGCCTAAGAACTGACATGCACCTGTTGTGCTTTTCCTGTCAATCTTGCAGCCAGCAAGGTCTGAATCTGAATAGCCAACTAGTTCAAATCCAGATTCTCTAGGATACCATAATCCCAGTTCTTGAGTGCCTTTAACATACTTCAATATCCTCTTGGCAGCTAAGAGATGAGATTCTTTGGGGTTTGATTGAAATCTTGCACAGACTCCAACTGAGTACATTATGTCAGGTCTGCTTGCTGTTAGATACAACAATGAACCAATAATGCCTCTATATTTGGTTATGTCTACTGATTTGCCATCTTCATCTTTATCCAAACGAAGACTTGTAGACATAGGAATGGTAGCTGTTGAGCTAGTTTCCATACCAAATTTCTTGAACAGATCTCTTGTGTATTTTGCTTGGCTGATGAATATTCCATCAGGCAACTGTCTAACTTGCAATCCAAGAAAATAGTTAAGTTCACCCATCATGCTCATTTCAAACTTATTCTGCATCAGCTTGGAGAACTTATCACACATCTGTTGGTTAGTTGAACCAAAAATAATATCGTCCACATATATTTGCACAAGTAATATATGATTTTCCCATTCAATTGTGAACAAGGTTTTATCTACCTTACCTTTTCGAAATCCTTTAATTAAAAGAAAATCAGATAGGGTATCATACCATGCTCTTGGAGCCTGTTTCAGTCCATAAAGGGCTTTCTTCAGACGATATACTTTGTCCTCTTCTTGGTAGATTTCAAATCCTGGAGGTTGTTCAACATACACTTCTTCTTGCAATTCTCCATTGAGAAAAGCAGACTTCACATCCATCTGATAGACAGTGAAGTTCTTGTGAGCAGCATAGGCAAGAAACAGTCTGATTGCTTCAAGTCTTGCTACTGGTGCAAAAGTTTCATCAAAGTCAATTCCTTCTTCTTGACAATAACCCTTGGCCACTAGTCTTGCTTTGTTTCTGGTGACAACACCATCTTCATTCATTTTATTTCTGAATACCCACTTAGTGCCAATTACTCTTTGATGACTTGGTCTAGGAACTAAGTACCAGACTTCATTCCTTTCAAATTGATTCAACTCTTCTTGCATAGCTTCTATCCAGAAGGAATCATTGAGAGCTTCTTCAATTTGCTTAGGCTCTATTTGAGATAGAAATGTGACAAACATAGCATCTTGTGCAGCAGCTCTTCTTGTTTTCACTCTATCTAAAGGATCACCAATAACTAATTCAGGAGGGTGATTCTTGAGCCATCTGAGATCAGGTTGCAAATCAGGATGTTGTCCTCTGTTATGATCTTGCAACACTACTGTTGGAGTTCCAGTAGTAGTCTGTTGAACATTTGCCGTCTGTTGAACAGCCTCTGGTCTGTCAGCTGTTTGCAACTCGTCTGTTAGACAATCAGCACTGTGATTATGAACAGCACTTGAGTTAGCAGCTGAATTTAGATTAGGTAGTATGATGGGAACATATTCTTCATTTCTTCCAACGTCTAACTTCTGTAAATCAGCAGACAGATCTTGATTTACACTTTGATTCTTTTCAGAAGATTGACTTGGCTCATCAAATACTACATGGATAGATTCTTCTATTAGCAATGTTCTTTTATTGAAAACTCTATAAGCCTTACTAACAGTAGAATATCCTACAAAAACAGCTTCATCAGCCTTTTCTGCAAATGCAGTAAGGTGATTTTTCCCATTATTCAATACAAAACATTTACAACCAAAAATCTTAAAGTAATGAATGTTTGGTTTTCTATTGTTCCAAACTTCATATGGAGTCTTGTTCTGATTTTTGTTGATCATACATCTGTTTTGGGTAAAGCATGCTGTGTTTGTTGCTTCTGCCCAAAATCTTTGAGGCAGCTTGGCTTCAGCTATCATGGTTCTGACAGCTTCTTTTAGTGTTCTGTTTCTCCTTTCAGCAACACCATTCTGTTGAGGGGTTCTAGCAGCTGAATACTCATGATGTATTCCTTTGATGTTACAATACTCTTCAACAGTAGAGTTTGTAAACTCTGTCCCTCTATCTGACCTGATCTTCAATATTTTGATACTCTTCTCATTCTGGATCAGTTCCATCAGATTTGTAAGATGTTCCTTGGTTTCACTTTTCTTCTTCATGAAAATCACCCAAGTATATCTTGAATAGTCATCCACAACAGCTAGGCAGTATTTCTTTCCACCATTACTGACTGGATCGATGGGTCCAAATAAGTCCATATGCAACAGCTCCAATATTCTTCCAGAAGATTGGTGCTTCTTTTCTTTAAAAGATGACTTGAATTGTTTACCCTTCTGACAGGCGTCACAGAGCTTGTCTTTGCTCATGACTGCTTTTGGAATCCCTTCTACCAAATCATTCTTGATTAATCTGTTTATGGTCTTGAAGTTTAAATGATTCATCCTCTTGTGCCATAGCCAACTGACTTCACTTGGTGCAGATGCCACCAAACAAACACTTGAATTCTTGTCAACAGAATTCCAGTCAACTATGTAGATATTTCCTTGTCGTCTTCCAGATAAAATTACCTTCTTTGTACCAATCTGTTCAACGTAGCACTTATCTGTTGAGAAGATGACTGAATATCCCTTGTCACAAAATTGACTTATGCTCAGCAGATTATATTTCAGGCCTTTAACATAGGAGACGTCAGATATCTCTATGTTTCCCTTGATTAATCTTCCTTTAGCTTTAATCTTGCCTTCTTTGCTGTCTCCAAAAGTGACTTTTGGACCATCCACAGCAACTGCATCAGTCAACTCATGTATGTTTCCACACATGTGCCTTGAACATCCACTGTCCAAGTACCAAATCTTCTCTACTTTACTCCTACTCCTAATCCTAACCTACAAAACAAAAATAAAATTGTTTTAGGTACCCTTATTGAGAGGGTCCTGAAGGATTAGTTCCACCCTTGACAACCCAAGATGTTGAAGTCTTAGGCTTCTTAGGTTTCTGAGTTTTAGGAGCATGAACAGTTTCATTTTTATCATAGTTATCAGATAAGTCATGTTGATGATCAGTATGATATGAATAATGTTCATAAGCAGGGTAAGGTGCATGATATGCAGGATATGCATGCATTGGATGAGCAGGGTAAGGTGCATAGTAACTAGGAAATTGAGGTGCATGATACATAGGATGATATGCAGCAGGTTGCACATAATATGACTCATTTCCATACCAAGCATTTAGATTTTTCTTGTTCTTATGCTTCTTTGGTTTACTAGATGCTTGCTCATTTGATTTTGACTTAGTTTTACCACTAGTCTGATTGACTTTAGCTTTATCAGCAGACTTCTTAGGACTCTGCTGTTTGGTCTTACTAGTCTGATTTCCTACACTAGGCTCTTTGCTCTTTTTAGCCTTAGGAGATTTCTTCTCCTTTAACACATTCTCAGATGAGGTAGGTTTAGAAGTTTGAACATACAGAATGACCTTACTATTGTCAGCTGATATGAATTTTTCAGTATGGTTCAACTCTAGTTTATCCTTTTCTAAAGGTGTCTCCTGTTTCTTAGGTGTATGCATGGATGCAACAGTTGACTTATCATGAGACTCAATGATTTTCTTAAGTTCCATGATTTTTCCTTTATATACCTCACATTCAGCTTTCAGAGATTCATGCTCTTGCTCAAGCTGTTTATATTCAGCTGATTCTTTTGGCTTTTCAGCTAAAAGTTTCAGTGAACTATTTTGCTCTTTTAGCAAGTTCATCTCTTCCTTAAGCTTAACAAACTCTCCAGCAATAGTAGTATTATTCAACATCATTTGCTCTAGAGAATTAAACAGTTCATTTTGTTGAGGAGTTACCTCATCCTCAGAGTCATCAGATTCCTTTGCCATCAGGCACAGGAGAGCAGGTTTTTCTTCATCAGACGATTCTTCATCAGACGAGTCAGAATCTGAATCAGATGAGTAGATGGCAGTCCGCTTTTCTGCTTCAGCCATCATTGCCTTGCCTCTCTGATGCTTTCTTTCTTTTCTCATTTTCTTCTCTTCCTCAGTGTACTTCTCTGCTTTTGGATATGGGCAGTCTCTTATGAAGTGTCCCAATTTCCTGCAGTTGTAACACATCAGTTTTGATTTATAATCATCCTTATCCTGAGAAGAAAAATTAGGTTTAGAAGTAGAAGCATTGTTGTATTTGTTTTTCATCTTTCTCTTGTAGAACTTCTTGAAGTTGTTCATCAACAGTGCAACATCTCCAGCAGTGTACTCCTTTTTGTTGAGTAGAGTGGCTTCATCAGATGAGTCCACTTCAGCATTTCTTTGAGCCGGTCTTCTTTGATTTTCAGCAGCAACCAGTGCAGCTGAGGGTCCTGAAGTTGAGGTTTCTTCAATTCCCATCCTTGGCAGTTTATACTCATACGCCTTGAGTACGGAGAACAGCTCTGTTAGAGAAATCTTGCCCAGATCTCTTGATTCTTCCATTGCTGTCACCTTCATGTTGAACTTGGGAGGTAGAGCCTTCAGTACTCTGACAGTGATTTCTTTGTCAGTGAAAGTCTTTCCCAGCTTCAAAACTTCATTCAGAGTTCTGGTGAATCTGGTGTCCATCTGATCAATGGTTTCTCCAGACTTCATCTTGAAGTTGTCCAGCTTCTCCAAGGCAACACTGAGCTGATGCTCTTTAATAGCATCATTGCCTTCACTCATGTCACGAACCTTATCCCACATCTCCTTTGCAGTTTTGCAATGCTTGACTTTGTCAAACCGATCATTATCCAGGGCTTTGGTCATGATGAATCTTCCGACTTTGTCCAGGTTGAACAGCTTTATTTCTTCTGCTGTCATTTCTGTTAAGTCTTTTTCCACCACTATTTGAGCTTCATCTACGATGATGGTCTTGGTGAATTTGAATGGACCTTTAATGATACATGTATGCATGTTGTCATTATAGGCAGCAAGGAAAATCTCCATTCTGATTTTCCAGTCCTCAAAGGACATACCAGCAATGTGGGGAACATGGCTGATACAATCCATTTTTCAAAAAGTTTTTATTTTTCAAAAAGATGCTCTTTTGAAAAGTTTTGAAAACCTTTGAAAAACACTCGGATCAAGCTCGTTGATCAGGCAGCTGATTCTAATGAACCACCTGCTCTGATACCACTTGTTGGTCCCAAGTGGTCAGAAGAGGTTTAGAGGGGGGGGGGGGTGAATAAACCTCTTTAAAAATTTTCTTCAAATTTAACTTTAAAACTTTACCCTTACTGAACAGACTAAGCTGATCAGATTTGTAAGTTACAATTCTGTTCGCGAACAAATCTTTGAACAGTCTTGTTGACCACTCGTCTGATAGTTACTTAGCTGATTTTGCAGAAATCAGTTTTAATACTTAGAGTACTTGCAGCGGATTTTCAAAGTGTTTTTCACAAGTAATCTGAGCAGTTTGAAAAATGTTTCCCCAGTTTTATAAACTCCTTTTAACTTCTTTTCAAACAGTTAACTTAATGTGTTTTTATGCAATCAGGAAATATGCAAGTTTAGAAGCAATGTAAAAACACAATCGATTTTTATAGTGGTTATATGGATTTAAATATCCTTTAGTCCACTCTTCCAAGTCACTCAGATCTTGGGTTATACTATAATCACAAAGTTTACAGTATACTCTGCTTGCGTCGAACAACAAATGAAACGACCACAAGTTCGCAATAGGAGATCACACAGAAAACCTATCTTCTGAAGTTTTATTACTCACAAAGATGGATCACAACTCCGCACAACACTCTTGTTTACAAAATCACTCAGAAGATGTATTTTTCTTGATTCTTCAACTCTGCTTTCGTCAACAAATGACTCAGCTGATGAGTGAGCTGTTCTTGAGACTTAAAGAATTTTGCTTCGGAAATTTCTCTCAGAAAGTGTGTTGCTTGTTTCTTCTTCGTCTCTTTCAGCTATTTATACTTGAGGATTGAAAAGTGTCCGTTGAAGAGAGACAGGATTCAAATTCCTCGAGTACTGGTCCTTAAAATCCGCGAACGGCTCTTTTGCAGTCTGTCCGTACTGTAAACAGTACTATTCTGCAGGCAGCATTAAATGCAGCATTAAATGCACTCGGCTGATGCGAAGCTTTTCTTCAATCATTTGTCTTAAATATCCTCGTACTTCAGCATTTATTACACCAAGGGGCATTTATTACCGTTGGGAACACTTCATGATCTTCTTCACTTGGCTGACGAAAGTATAAGTCTGATAGCGAACTCGGCTGATCTCAAACTTGAACAAATCTGATTTGAGTCGGCTGATCTTCACTAGTCTGATAACTTTACTTCAGCAGATCAGAAGTCTTGGACCTTGAAACTTTGACTCTTCTGATGTCTTCATTACTTAGTCAAAATTCCTTGATAAGTTTATCAGCTAAGTTACTCCATACTTAGCCAATTTTACGAAGTTTTGGAATGCATCAAAACCTCCCTTATCAAACTTTCTTTAGTGCCTTTATCTTCATCCTTATCCAACATCTGGTATTGTCATTAAAAATTACCGTTAAGTAGTGACGTGACAGTTAAGTCTTATTATAAAATTGATACCATTACATATATTGACTGACAATTCTACCCTATAACATCTCAGGTTGATAAAATACCCCCACATCTTTAAATTTAGTAACAATTTTAGTCCACAATGTTGCTCAATTACAAAATTGACTCGAACAAGACACAATCGGACTAATTTAGAGATTTTACTTATTATATTTACATATCTTTTTAACTAATTTGATTTAATAAATATTATTAATAAATTAAATAATACTTAATACAAAAAAATTAAAAATCTAAAATGTAGATAATAGTATTTATATGTTTAATATTTATTAAAATAATAAAGATATATGTTAATAATAAATAATTATAACTAAAAAAAAAAAAACCATCCCCACCATAGCCCTGCAACCATCCCCCTCCCAATTCCCAGGCCGACAGCAGTCTCGGATTGTCCGTCCTAGGCCGACAGTGGCCTTGGATTGCCGGGTGGAAATGGGTTTTATTTTTTAAAATTATAGTAATATATTAATAATATATAAATTTATTTTTTTAACAAATATATAAATTGTTGCTCTCATGGCCCTTAAATCATCGTTGAACTCCTTGTCGCTCAACCACTCAACGCTACTCAACTTTGATATATATTCTAATCCATCCGATTGCTAATGCCCCCTCCCCCAATCTATTATAAAAAATATTATAATATGTCGTATATATATATATATATTTTCTGAGAATTGTACTTGTATTATCAAATAAATAGTGTTTACGAAGCCACTTTATTCTCTGTTCCATATGTTGTTCATAACTATAATATTTTAAAAAACCTAAAAGGAAAAAAAAGTGATTGTTCAATTAGGACAAGCCCATCTAACTTTGATGGACCAAGGAAGCAACCAGCCCGTAATCCTTCCACTGCAGAGAGCGGACAGTTTTCGCTGCTCTGTGAAACCAGCCTTGCGCAGTGCCTGCACCTCTAAGGGCCACAAATCCCATGCTTACGCTTGGAACACATGGCCTAACTCCCAGCTTGGAATGGGCAGGCCAGCAATTAGCATCCATTGGTCCAGTTGATGAAGCAAGCCCAATGTCCAATCACATTAATGCCCTCACTTGAGTTACAAGCACATGCTACTGAGCTCGGCAAACATAATTATTTGTGTGCATCTTATTAACTGCTCTATTTTCTCATGTTTTTCCGATGTGGGAGTTTTACTTGTTGCTTCTCCTGCAAATAGAAATCAAACTTTGTTTGGCCTTCTTGCTGCACCACTTATCACCCAATTCGTAAGGTGTTTATGCTGCAAATAAAAAAAAAAAAACCTCTTTAGCTAGTACATAGAGTTCCTCAATATTTTTCCAACATTAATTTGTTGTTATTGTAAAATTCTTATTCAAGCATATTGACTTTTATTTTTATTCATACTTTCGTTCAGCTAAATAATTTTCTACATCTTTGCAATTTCAATACATGTAAGTGGATTAATCGATAAGACATCACTGAAAACGGTAGTGCTTTAAGTTTTAAATTATCTTGAATGTTTAAATTTTATTGTTTAAATAAGATATTTTTTATTTGTATAGTGTTCTTATATGTTTGATGACTTGCTTCTTTCTTGTTTATTTTTAATTTCTTGATAATATTTGATTATTTGGTTAAGATTTAATGTTTATTATGCCATATATAGAGTTTATTAATTTTCATGAGTAAATTTGTGTAAATGGATTCATCATGAATAAATATAAATTTTTTAGTTATCGTAAAACTTATTGGCAATATTACAGTATATATTTAGATATAAAAATTCATCTTAACAAAACTCTTTACAGTTTTAGGCAAAGAATTATACTATAAAAAATAATAGATTTGCGGTTTTGTCTCACCCTCAAATATTGCCCCCCTCAATAAAAAAATTATGGCTCCACCCCTGAAATTAAAATAAAGCCCAAAAAATGCGAGATAAACAAGAATTTTTTAATAAAACATTGAGTTAAATGCATGATGTTGTATGTATCAAATTAAATACCACAAGAATTTATTAGTCCACTTAATTAATCCGACTTTGTAATTATGTGGTTACATGATGAGTACAGAGTTAATGCCCCCTCCACCATTATATTATAAAAATATTATGAAATGTCAATTATAAAATATTATAGTTATGAAAAATATTAAAATATAATAGTTGGAGCAGAGAGTAAAGTGGCTTTGTAAGCACTATTTATTTGCTAAATTACAACTTGTAAGTTGAAGAAATCGAATTTATAAGCATGCTTTCGTAGGACTTGGACTAGGTTATCAATGAGTCTGACTCGAATTGGATCAGGGTTAATCTGGATTCAAGTTTGATTTGCATTTCTTCTATCCGAGTTCGTATCAACTTTAATCTTGAATATAAGAGATCGGATCCAAACCCGATGGATATCCAGAATCCGAATAAATTATCCTAATCTATTTAACACATTTAACGATAATTTATTTATTTTAATTTTTCACCAAATCACTTGCAAATTTTACCATCTTGAATTAAAAATGTAACAATTTACTTGTTTCAGCGAAACTATTGTCTGAAAATTGTAAAAGATAGAATATAGTGGATAAATATAAACAATAAAAATTAAAACAAAGGAATAAAACCAAAATAAAAGTAGAAAAATATAGAAAAAGGGAAAATAATTATATCACTCCAATTTCAAAGAGCAACGTTCTTATCGCTTCTACCTAACATATGTTTATACTATTACTCCTAATTATTCTCCACGAGTCTCTTTTTCATCTCTATATTTTAATTAGTCCTTATACATTTTTTTTATATATTTCTACTTAAATAACAACATGTCTCTTTTATCTAATGGATATTTCTAATATAGTTCGTCCGATACATTTCTTACCATTATTTGATTGGATGCTACACATTTCATATTTTCGTCAAATTAATAACGGAATTAAACACATGAGGAGCACGTGTCCATCAAATTTAATCTAATTATTCATTATTTTAAGAGATTTAATAATAATATAAAATATATATTTAATAGGATTAATAATTTAACTATTTTTACAATTGCGACTGAGATGCTTCAAATTTATGAATTATGGGATAAATTTGTTAACCAGAAAATATGACGGGCAAACTTTGCCAGCAATCTTTAATTATAGGACAAATTCTATATTTCAATAAAATATAATAGTTTGAAAACTATGTCTAAATATTAAATTCTCAAAATAAAAAAAAAACTTAAATAAATTAGCAATTGTGATGGGTTATCCCGCGTTTGGCGATGGACTCAGGGATGGGCAACACAGGACCTGACCAAGGAAGCGGGGCGTCACATGTCTAGTCAAAATAAAGAATTGATAAATATCGTGATGAAGGTAGTTTGGTTTTAGGGGTTGCAGTAGTTTTTAACCAACCATTTCAGATACAAATCGTTGAATATTAACGGTTTAAATGTTTTTCCACACATTCAACGAGTTCATGATTTTTAAATTATTTGTTCTTGTCATATGGAGATAGTATTGACTCTTCATCAAATGAAGTTGGCATGTTAAGTAATTCTATTGTTGAAACGCGGACTAACTTAAGTGCGTTTGAAAGATTGTGTGATCGATCACGTTTTTCTTCAGCCATAGGAAGTCAGAGATGGATACTTATTTAGATAAAGAAAAATACCCTAGAGTAGGTAAATTACATATCCTGGATTAATGAAAACTTAATAGTCCGAGACTATTCAATTTGGAAAAGATAGCCCATACAATTTTGGGTCTGCCAGCTGCTACATTTGCATCTGTAGAAGGCAGGGTACTAGATGAGTCACGTGCTTGTTTGCTTTCGGACGTAGTAGAGACATTGATAGTAGCAATTAATTTGATTTACTGAACTAATAGGTTTATTTGTTCTTAATTTTTGTTGTTGTAACATTTTTCATTTTCTTTAAATTTATTTTATATTTCGGTTATATAGGTGCAAATTTTTTGAATTTTGTTTGTAACTCAGGTGGAGTGCTTCTATAAGATTATTAAATAAATTTCATACTTTTTTTCCACCCTATTGTTAATAACCAATTGTAAATGTCCACCATTGACAGGGTCGAATCGAATTTCTTACCTGCTTAATTTTTTTGGGGGGTCTGGTTTAAAGCCCACAATTGACAGGCCCACAATCTGATTTTCATTGAATAAGTAAGAGTAAATGCTAACTTTTTTTTTTCTTTCTTTTTTTTTCAGAAAACCGATAGGGCAATTCCATTAATGAATAATATAAAGAATGTAGAAGAATTTTAACAATAAATTGCACTAGCAAATAAAATTATAAGTTCATTTACAAGAATTTTTTGTTACACTCAAATGATTTAGAAGGTGAAAAGATATGTGAACTAATAGGGAGGAATTTAATTTTTTTTGTAAGGACAATCTGGTCCATAAAATCCAATAGTAAAAAGATTTCATAATATTCCTAGTTGAAAAAATGTTGGGTAATTTGTTATAATTAATTTTATGAGGGAGTGTATTATAAATATTTTAATGGGGTGAATGCGATATAGTATTTTAAATATGAAAGATAATTAAATCTTTGAATATGATTAGGGAAATACTTTATCAAGTTGACATGTAAATGAAACAACTCTACACACATTTTTACCTTAAAAAGTTATTTTAGTGGTCAAGGGGTGTGCATGGATCAAAGTTTCGTTTTCGATCTATGTTTCGGTCAGTTAAAAATAAGAAACTTTTCGAAAAGTTTCACAAATAATAAGAAAAGGCATGAAAAAAAGTCACTAAATTAACACAATAAAAATTTCAAGACAAATATAGTGTTTTAGAAATACATCTTATTTTCGTTTTGATTATATTGAAAGCCGATATTTTCGACAAAAAATATAGAAATTTTGACCTAGGGGGTGTGGTCCCTTCTCAATTATATGGGTAGGAAACCTACCATAATGCTAAAAGTATCGGACACCATGATAGGAATTAAAACAAAATAAAAATTGTTATATCACTTTTAATAATAAAAAAATTGACTTTCTGATTTGAAATAAAGAAAAATATTCTTGTATGAAAAAATATAATCATTCAAAATCTAAAACATGGATGTTGCAATCATTACGTGATACAAATTGCAATTTAGTAAAAATTCAAAAAAAGAAAAAAAAATTACAACGTGCATTATAATGACAATATATTTTGGATTGAATTTTGTCCACGGGGAAAAGCAATGACACACAGTAAATTTTTAGAAACTAAAATGATGACCATACAGATTTAAATTCTCATTGACATGTATATATACCCCATACAAATGTAATATTTATACATATACGATTGACCTAAAATCCTAAAATGGCAAGAGAAAATGTAACCCTTGCGGATATTACTAATGAATCGTAAAGGAAAGCTATATTCAACGAATGGAAGAAGAATATGGTTAAGGAGGTGAGCGAGCTTAGCTCGCTTTGCGGTGTGGAGGCATATGCTATCATCCACGATGCTAATGAACCCGAGCCGGAGGTGTGGCCCTCCCATATGACGGCACATACCGTGTTGGAGCGTTTTCACATGCGCAACTAGACCAATCAAAGAAGGTGGTCCACGAAGAGTTTATAGCAAAGGAGAACAAAAAGAAGGAATTGAAAGAATTTATGCTCAAATGCATGTATGGAAAGGCTAGCTTGTCCGATTTTGATATGCGCAACAAGGATGATATGAAGTTGGTCATGAAAGAATTTGAGCAAGAGCTAAACTCTCGAATGAAAGGATCCAATGGAAATTAAGTTAATAAATAAAAAGGATCCAAGGATGATATGGACTTTGTTGGATGAAGATGAAGATTAATGAACAAGGAAGTTAGAAGTTAAAGGGAGATTTTGATGATTTCCAAAACATCATAACCAGCCAAGTAAGGAATGCTTAGTAAACACCCTTAGAAGAATTTTGATCAACTCTAAAGACAAATCAGACAGGTCGAAATTCAGAATGGTCCAGAAGACTACTGATCTGCTGCTGAAGGAAGAAATCAGTTTGGTGAAAATCAGCCGACTCAAATCAGATTTGTTCAAGTTTGGGATCAGCTCAATACGTCATCAGACGAGTGACTCTTATCAGCCAAGTGAAGACGATCAGAAAGTCTCTCCAACGGTAATAAATGCACTTGGAGTAATAAGTGCTGAAGAAGAAGGGTATTTATGGCAAATGATTGAAGAAATCCTCGTATCAGCTCGGTGCATTAAATGCTGCTGACAGTATTGTAGCAGTACAGAGAGCTGTTTGCAGAGTTTAAGGACCAATACTCGAGGTATTTGAATCTTGTCTTTCTTCAACGGACATTTTTCAAATCAAGAGTATAAATTGTTCGCGAGTTCGAGAGAGAAGATATATAACACAACTGAGATCAATCCTGCAAAGCAAAATCTTCTAAGTCTCAAAAACTCAAGAACAGGTCACTAGTCTGCCGAAGTTATTTGTTAACTGAAGCTAGTTGAAGTCAAAAGAAAATCATTTTCTGAGTGAATCTGTTATTGTAGAGTGTTGTGAGAAGTAGATATCCATCTGATTAAGTGATATTACTTCGGAGGGTAGGAGTTTCTTTGTGATTTCCTGCTGCGAACTTACGGCTCATCATTTGTTGTAGAGCGTAAGTAGAGTATATTGTAAACTGTGTGTTTATAGTATAACCCAAGATCTAAGTGACTTGGAAGAGTGGACTAAAGGATTTTCATCCTTATAACCACTATAAAAATTCTTTGTGTTTTAACTTGTATTATTTTCTTGCATATCTTCAAAGTTGCATTAAACACTCTAGAAAACTGTTGAAAAGATTTTAAAAAGGAGTTTGTTAAAACTGGGGATAAAATCTTTCAAAAGACTTAGCTTACTTGTGAAAAACACTTTAAAACATCCGCTGCAAGTAATCTGATAAAACTGATTTTACTGAAATCAGCTAAGTACTTTTCTAAAAGAGTGGTCAACCATGCTGCTCAAACTTTGTGTGCGAACAGCTTAGTTAGCTTACTGCTTACGATCAGCTTAGTCTGCTAACAGTTAAGTGAAAAGTTTTTAAAGTCTAAAAATTTTCAGAGGTCTATTCACCCCCCTCCCCTCTAGACCTCATCTGACCACTTGGGACCAACAAGTGGTATCAGAGCGGGTGGTTCATTAGAATCAGCTGCCTGATCAACGAGCTTGATCCGAGTGTTTTTCAAAGGTTTTTAAACTTTTTCAAAAGAGCATAATTTTGAAAAATCAAAACTTCTTGATAATGGATTGTATCAGCCATGTTCCCCACATTGGCGGTATGAGTTTTGAGGACTGGAAGATCAGGATGGATATCTTCTTAGCTGCTTACAATGATAAAATGTATACATGCATTACCAAGGGTCCATTCAAATTCACCAAGACTATAAAGGTTGATGAAGTAGACATAGTGGTGGAAAAATATCTACAAGAGATGACAGCTGAAGAAATCAAGCTGTTCAATCTTGATAAAGTTGGCCATTTCATCATGACCAAAGCCCTGGACAACGACAAATTTGATAAGGTCAAGCATTGCAAGACCGCAAAAGAGATGTGGGACAAGGTTCGTGACATGAGTGAAGGAAACGACGCCATAAAAGAGCATCAGCTGAGTGTTGCTATGGAAAAGCCAGACAACTTCAAGATGAAGTCTGCGGAAACCATTGACCAGATGGATACACGGTTTTGATGGGGGCTAATTCGCACTCTTATAATTATTCGGATTGAATAAAGGTTATGGAATCGGTTCGACCAGACAAGCCCATTCGGGAGCATCTATCGACCCAGCTGGATACAATCCTCCTCAACGAACATGATACAATCCGGGCACAAGAAGGACAAATGGGCCGAGTCCTATTAGAATTATGTTTCCTTATAACGCTAGGTTAATTATGATATAAATACCTAGTTAATCATTGTATTACACACATTCAGGATACTGAGTTGATACCTGCATAAAGGCATAATCAAAGATTATTCAATGAGAAAAACTTATTCTTCACATTCATATTCGTATTCATTGATTGTCTTGATTACTAATTGTTCCCTTCAAATTGTTCTTCCTTGAGATTGATCCATCCTGAATAAAGTAACAGAGCCCTTTAAATCGTATATATTAAAGATCCCCAACATCACAATTTCACTGATATAATTAACCCTACGAAATTCGGTTAAATCAGTTGGCGCCCACCGAGGGGCTAGGTTAATTATTCGATCGACATATGGCTCGCCCAAGGAAGAGCGCTCGTAACGGAGCAAGAAGTAACACGACCAACCAGCATGATGCGTCTGAGGATCCACGGGGCAATACCGATAATAACGCCCCTGTATCCAAAGATAGCCAGCAACAGAATGAGCATCATCAGAATCAGACGGAACCACAAGGGATCCCTACTGGCACAGTACCGGAAGAACACGCGGCTCCAACGACCCCGATCCCCCTGTCAGATGCTCAGGAGAAATTTCGACAGATCGCTATGCTCCTTAAATCACTCTCCCCAGAGGAATTACTTGTACTCGAACAAGTTCCTCGAAACGTTAGAACTGCTAGGGTAAATCCCGCTCAAAGAACGCCGAGGCAAAATGATCAAATCTCTCAACAAGCTGACATCCCGGCAAGTGAGCGACGTTCACTACACAGTCCGCAGCAGGGCAATTCAAAACCATCCGACGATAACGTCCGAAGAAAAGCGGATCGAAGGAGACCACAACGCAACGAATCAAAGGAACACACCATAATCCCCATCGAGGATGACGCAGGCGAGGCGATCCCAAATCGACCAAGAACAATGCGATTCTCGGAAAGAGAAATCGAAAAGATGGTACAAGAACGACTCGAGCAAAGCTTACGATCCATTAAAAACCCATGGACCAGAACCACAGAACTCCAGGAGAGTCTAGCAGCGTGCTCTCCCTTCTGCCGAGAAATAAAAGAGGCACAGTCGACCGGACAGGTTCCAGGTAGACTGCCTAGATACGATGGAACCACTGATCCGGACGATTATATTTTTAGCTTCACAAACATAATGAACTTATATGCTCACTTGGCGGAGTTTACCGCTAAATTAATGGTGACCACGTTGGAAGGTCTCGCTTTGGACTGGTTCGCTAAGCAACCAACCAACTCCATATTCAGTTTTCGGGAATATGCAACAAATTGACATAACAGTTTGCCAGTCAGAAGAGGCAAAAACTTCCCATGAGCTACTTGGGAACTATCCATCAACAAGAGGGAGAATCCTTGAGAAACTGGCTGGCGAGATTTAATGTAGAATTACTTAAATTTGATTCCCCGAATATCGATTACATAATCTCTATTCTTTTCGACCTCACGAAGAATAGGCGGTTCGGAAATGCCCTCAGCCGAAAACAACCAAGAACATTCGCCGACATCATAAGATTGGCGTCTAAATATGACCCAAGAAGAGATGAATTCCTTTAAAGATAAGAACAAAATTAAAGTTTCGGGCTCAGGCTTCAAACGATAAGATAGAATTCCTACCCAAAGATCCATAGACTATGAACGGACGTTTAGAAAAGGCAACGCTTTTCAGCGATTGGAGTACAATAAGAACGATCAGGATAGACGACCTAACGTCTATCAAAGACCTAGAACCGCAGAACCGGCAATCGGGAGCAGGATTAATCAAGTAGAACACCCAAGATTAACTATTCCGATAGAAGAAATCCTGCCTATACTAGAGAGGAATAATTGGATCCCGAAAGCAAAGAAAATCGCTCAACCCGGACCTGGCGCCCGAAACTATGAATTGTACTGCAAATATCACAGGGCACATGGGCACCGCACTAAAGATTGTTTTCACCTTAGGAGGGAAATAGAAAAACTAATCGAACAAGGAAAACTAGACGACTATTTAGAACGGGATAACCGCAAAAGAGAAAGAAGTAGGAGCCATCAGAATAATAATCGAAGGAGGAATTCCCATCGAAAGTCACCCGAGGATGGCCCTGCACAGGAGTTAAACCATGACCAGATCAATGGTACCATCCATACAATTTCCGGAGGACCCGTCGGCGGGGATAGTCGTAACGCTCGACGAAGGACCGCCAGATCAATAATCGGGGGTTTAAAATACCCAAGGGAAGTATGGACTCTAGAAAGTAAGTCATCGAACAACCAGCTGATCAGTTTTAACGAGGGCGAAGTACCCAAAAATATAGTTTGGGACACTAAAGAAGATAGCCCCGATTTCCCGATGGTGGTGTCGCTAGAAATAGCGAACTACAACGTCAAAAGGATCCTGATCGATAAAGGAAGCTCAGCGAATATAATCTCTAGGGAGGTCTTAGCCCAGGTGAACTTGGGGCAAATAACATTCCAAAAAGTAGCTACACCGTTGGTGGGGTTTGGAGGATCCGAAATCGTTCCCAGTGGAACAATAACTTTAAGTGTCTCACTCGGAAAGAAACCATTTCGAACAGTGAAACTGGTAAAATTTTTGGTAGTAGAATCTCCATTTGCCTACAATGCAATTTTGGGGCGACCTTCCCTCAACCTGTTTCGAGCTGTTGTCTCAACTTATCATCAGAAGATAAACTTTCCGACCGACGCAGGTATCGGGGAAATAGTAAATGACCATTGTATGGCATAGGATTGCTACATCACATCGTTAACTTTGAAAAACCCCCCTGAAGCAATTACCCCGAGCAAAAGAAAGCTCGAAGACGATGTCGGTAGAAACGAGGTTGAAATCCCTAGCACTGACCGAATAGATAAAAAGGGAAAGGAGCCGGTGGATTTAGCCTTAAAACCACCAGAACATAAGGACGTCATTCTGGTACAAGGGGACTCATCGAAAACAACGAGAATAGGTACAGAATTAAGCAAGGAAGGGGAAGTAATGTTGATCAACTTTCTCAGAAATAATATGGATGTCTTCGCTTGGAGTGCGAACGACGTTGAAGGGATTGACCCTCGAGTAATCAACCATTCGCTAAAAATCGACCCTTTAGCAAAACCAGCTAGACAAAGGAAGAGAAATCATGGGCCAGTAAAAGATAAAATCATCAAAGAAGAAGTAGAAAGACTACTCAAAGCAAAACAAATTCGGGAAATACACTTCTCGGAATGGCTATGTAATGTTGTTCTAGTAGCAAAAGGGGATAAAAAAGATAACAAGTGGAGAATGTGCAACGATTTTACCGACCTTAACAAATTGTGTCCGCGTGATCCGTATCCGTTCCCAAGGATCGACTTATTAGTCGACTCAACCGCTGGCTTTGCAATCTTCAGCATGATGGACGCTTTCCAAGGTTTTTATCAAATATACATGAATGAGCAAGACCAAGAGAAAACTGCATTCATAACCGAGCAAGGAGTATATTGCTTCATAGTTATGCCATTTGGGTTAAGGAATGCCTGGGCCACTTACCAAAGGTTAGTAAACCTAATGTTTAAAGAATTAATTGGAGAAATAATGGAAGTCTACGTGGACGACATGCTAGTCAAAATCATGAATGAAGCGGATCACATAAGACACCTCGATCGATGCTTCCAAATATTGAGAAAATACCGCATGAAGCTAAATCCCGCAAAGTGCACATTCGGTGTTAAATCGGGAAAATTCTTGGGCTATTTGGTACATCAACGAGGAATTGAGGCCAACCCAGAAAAAATTCGAGCAATAACTGAAATGAAGCCTCCCAAAACCATCTCCCAAGTACAAAGCTTGGTAGGGAAGATCGTAGCATTGAACAGATTCATATCCAAATCGGCTGACAGAAGTTTGCCTTTCTTCCAAACCCTTCGTAAGGCAAAAAACTTTGTTTGGACAGAAGAATGCGATCGGGCTTTCGACCAGCTAAAAGAATACCTGACGACATCCCCGCTGTTGGCCAAACCAACCGAAGGGGAACCATTATATATCTACATATCGATCTCCGATGTGGCCGTTAGTTCAGTCTTGGTCAAAATAGAAGATTTGGAACATAAGCCTATCTATTACTTAAGCAAATTATTACAAGGGGCAGAGAAGAACTACTTGGAAATTGAAAAATTCGCTTTGGCCTTAGTAGTGGCAGCACGAAAACTCCGACCTTACTTTTTGACCTACAAAATCGTGGTTTTAACAAACCAACCGCTAAGGCAGGTTTTAGCAAAGCCAGAAGCCTCCGGAAGACTAATCAAATGGGCGATCGAACTTGGCCAATTCGAAATCGAGTACAAACTAAGAATTGCAATTAAAGCCCAAGTATTAGCTGACTTCCTACTAGAAACTCCGACACAAGTGACCGAACCGATGAACAGCCTTAATGATGATATCTTGATCATAGAAAACCAGACCTGGTTAATGCATGTTGACGGTGCTTCGTGCCGAGAAGGAGGAGGCGCCGGAATCAACTTCACCGGATCAAATAAAGAGGATATAAATTATGCGATAACATTGGACTTCATCGTAACAAACAATGAAGCGGAATATGAAGCGCTGATCGTAGGAATGGAAATGGCGATCAAGGCCGACATTAAAAGCCTTAAAGTATTAACCGATTCAGAGTTAGTACAAAGACAAATAGAAGGACTATATGAGGCTAAGGAATTTAATATGATCAAATACCTCGCCAAAGTGAAGAAATTGGCTGAAAAATTTGAAAGTTTCGGTATACAGAACATCCCACGCTCGGAAAATAAATGGGCTGATCAACTTTCTAGGTTCACTGGATCCCATGACGGAAAAACCGAAAGGGTGATCAACTGGTTAATCTCCAACGCACCAGCAATCGATATCGATGAGACACCAGTCGTTGAAATAATGGAAATCGAAGAAGCTGAAGAAAACTGGATGACTCCAATGATAGACTATCTTCGAGAAGGAAAATTGCCACTTGACCAAAATGAAGCTCGGAAAATAAAATATCGGGCTCCAAAATATACGTTGGTAGAAGGAAAACTTTATCGAAGATCGGTATCAGGAATTCTTCTGAAGTGCGTCTCCGAATCGCAAACCAGCGATATCCTACGAGAGGTACATGAAGGAGACGCAGGAAATCACAGCGGGGCAAGGGCATTAGAGTTAAAATGCCTCCGAACAGGTTATTATTGGCCTACCATCAACAACGATGCCATTCAATATGCTCAAAAATGTCATCACTGCCAAATCCATGCTAATATATGTCATCGACCAGCAGAAAACATGCACCCAATACCGGTATGTTGGCCGTTCGATCAATGGGGAATGGACATTGTGGGACCGTTCCCAGCGACTAGATCCAAGAAAGCTTATGTCCTGGTCGCTGTTGAATACTTCAGCAAATGGATAGAATGCATCGCCCTTGCACGGATAACTCAGTTCCAAGTGATTAACTTTCTGTGGAAATTCATAGTATGTCGATTTGGCATCCCGAGAATTTTGATTTCTGATAATGGAACCCAATTCACGGGAAAACAGATAATTGAATGGTGTTCAAAACTAGGAATTCAGCAAAATTTCACTTCGGTCGGGCATCCTAGAGCGAACGGACAGACTGAGGTAGCAAACCGTGAAATAATAAAATCCTTGGAAAAAAGATTAGGAGCAGCCAAAGGAAAATGGCTTGATGAACTCCCAGGAGTGCTTTGGGCCAATCGAACCACAGTCAGAACTTCAACTGGGGAGACCCCATTCAGTCTAGTATATGACTCGGAAGCTGTTATTCATGTCGTAACGTTAATTCCAACACCAAGGATTGAAATGTATGACGACCAGGAAAATGGAAAGATAAGAGAAAATGATATTGATTTAACTGAAGCTCTAAGAGAAAAAGCGGCCGTACGATTGCAAGCCACCAAATCAAATATGGAAAAGGCTTACAATCAAAAGGTACGCATACGAACCTTCAAAAAAGGAGAACTGGTTTTGAAAAAGGTAGAAGTATCCAAGCATGTAGGAAAATTACAACAGAACTGGGAAGGACCTTACATTATCGTCGAAGTCGGGAAGAAAGGATCATACAAGATTGCACACTTGGATGGAACACCCCTACCAAGGACCTGGAATGCGGTCAACCTCCGGAAATACTATGGGAAATGAATCCTAGTAAATTATCCTTCTTTATTTCTTTTGTTTTATTTTTTCATATTACCTCTACTAATTGTAACAAAAGGCTTTGGCCTAGAAATTATTATCAAAGAATTGTAAATACAAAACAAGAAATTTATTTGTGTAAACTGATTAACGAAGAGTTGAGCCAGAATCGTTCAACGCTCCTCGGAATTCTACGATGGTAGTAATTGAAGATCTAGATACAACGAGTCGAGTATACATTGATCCGCTCAATAAACACTCCTCGATCTACATTTAACGATTACAAGACTTTGGGTATAAAAACCTAAGTCTCAATAAAACGAGTCGAGTATACATTGATCCACTCAATAAACACTCCTCGATCTACATTTAACGATTACAAGACTTTGGGTATAAAAACCTAAGTACCAATAAAACGAGTCGAGTATACATTGATCCGCTCAATAAACACTCCTCGATTATCTTTCAACGATTAAAAGACTTCTGGTATTAAAAACCTAAGTCTCAATAAAACGAGTCGAGTATACATTGATCCGCTCAATAAATACTCCTCGATTATCTTTCAACGATTAAAAAGACTTCTGGTATTAAAAGCCTAAGTCTCGATAAAACGAGTCGAGTATACATTGATCCGCTCAATAAACACTCCTCGATTATCTTTCAATGATTAAAAGACTTTGGGTATAAAAACCGAAGTCTCGATAAAACGAGTCGAGTATACATTGATCCGTTCAATAAACACTCCTCGATTATCTTTCAATGATTAAAAAACTTTGGGTATAAAAACCTAAGTCTCGATAAAACGAGTCGAGTATACATTGATCCGCTCAATAAACACTCCTCGATCTACATTTAACGATTACAAGACTCTGGTATTAAAAACCTAAGTCTCAATAAAACGAGTCGAGTATATATTGATCCGCTCAATAAACACTCCTCGATTATCTTTCAACGATTAAAAGACTTCTGGTATTAAAAACCTAAGTCTCAATAAAACGAGTCGAGTATACATTGATCCGCTCAATAAACACTCCTCGATTATTTTTCAACGATTAAAAGACTTCTGGTATTAAAAACCTAAGTCTAAACAAAAGGAGTTAAGTATACATTGATCCGCTCAATAAACACTCCTCGGTTATTTTTCAACGATTAAAAGACTTCTGGTATTAAAAACCTAAGTCTAAACAAAAGGAGTTAAGTATACATTGATCCGCTCAATAAACACTCCTCGATTATTTTTCAACGATTAAAAGACTTTTGGTATAAAAACCTAAGTCTAAACAAAAGGAGTTAAGTTTACATTGATCCGCCCAATAAACACTCCTCGTTTATTTTTCAACGATTAAAAGACTTTTGGTATAAAAACCTAAGTCTAAAAAAAAAGAGTTGAGTATACATTGATCCGCTCAATAAACACTCCTCGATTATTTTTCAACGATTAAAAGACTTCTGGTATTAAAAACCTAAGTCTAAACAAAAAGGAGTTAAGTAAACATTGACCCGCTCAATAAACACTCCTCGATTAAGTCTACAACAATTAAAAGGCCCCCGGTATTAAAAACCCGAGTCTAAAAGAAAAAGAGTTGAGTACAAATTGATCTGTTCGATAAATACTCCTCGATGACAATCATAAATGAGATTAAAGCCGAATACAACAACAGGAAGAATGCAAGGAATAAAAATAAAGTTTTATTCATCTATGAACATGTAAAAGAGTTACAGGCAAAAGCTGAAGATCAAAATTACAAAGTCTATATACGATTACACATCATTACATTTGTTTAGACTAAATGATCCTACACTATAGATAAATGATCTTCACGACAATGTCCACGGAAACATCAATCTCCTCCCTAGTGCCTCGATAGTAGTAACTGACCACCTAAGAAGCATGCTGCTCAGGATGGTCGACTTCTTTGGTTCGATGGCCAGGCTCTGAAGATCAAATGTTCTTCCAGATGAAATGAGCATTACCAGCCAGATAACCAGCAATACTCATTCACCCACAACAGAGATACTGCTTTTACATTAGGGTTGAAATTTACTCTGAAGCAGCATCTCTTCAGGACCGTCGAAGAAGAAAAAAATTTACCAGCACACCCCGATGGTCTATCAATCCGGAGGTAACATCCAAACATGGCGGTGCCTGATAAATATGAACCCTCCATGTGCAAACAGAAACCACGGACCTCAAACCCGTGTATACAAAGTTCGAGGCCTCATGGGACCCGTTAGTACAAGGTAGGGCTTCCATGGGACCCGTCAGTACAAGGCAGATGAAATTTAATTCATTATGATATGACTCGCGATAATGAGACTTTTTGAATATTATGGGATCAGAAGGCAAAATGAAATCTAGGGAAACTGAGATCTCCATCTTTTCTGAGAAAACATAAAGATATGGAAACGGCCTACTTATTTATAGGCGCTTGTGCAAATGATCCTACGGCTGGATAGAAATCTGATCAAGGGACGGAAATGCGACCTTTCGACTTCCCGTAATAAATGTAAGTAAGTTGGAACGGCACCTCACTGACCGACTCAACGAATCGATGAGAAAAGCGAAAGAAGATCGCTTCGATCAATGCACAAGAAAGCAGATCTAAAAGAGCTCCAGACCAGGAAAATTTACACACTCACATATGCTAGTCGCTTGATAAAAAACCAAAAAGATCTCCGATATTACATCCAGATGTAAGCTCGACTAAAGGAATGAAGAACTTCGTGCTCCGACCTATGAGGTCGTAACTGCCTCATATGTCACAAAGAATAAATTATTACCTAACCATGTTCGGACCTCAGTTGGAATCCAATAAATCTGACATGGAAATCAGGAGAATAGCCGTCATTACTCAAGATTTCAAAAAAGTAACTGCCTAAAATTCCAAAGAATTGCTGAAAGGGGTCTAAACAAGCTAGATCTGGCTAATAATTCTACGTTTTCCAATTCCTCCCATATCAAAGAAATGATATATCGATACACTGGTTGCTTTATTCGAGGAACAAGGAACTCACAATCACTACAGAGAAACATGGATCTTAAGAACTTATCTAGAACAATTTTGTAGATTCAGAAAATTTAAAAGAAGAGCAGAGCTCAACAGTAGAAATAACAACGTCCTTAAATAAGATATCTTTAACTAAAGGACAAATTTACAAGGGACTGGTCGAAAGCGATGACAAAGCTGAGAATCTCTTTAAAATATTCAACTATCTACATGGATGCCTTGCTGTCCATATTTTTATGTCTAACACGACTTCTGGAAGACCATAAGGGATCATGCTTGGTTGATCATCATTCATATAGTTCATTTGAAAAAAGTTTGATTTGCAGAAACAAACGTTGTATCATTCAGCTACTTAAACATTGATCAAGCAAAGACTAAAGCTACATTTTAAAAGACTAGATGTCCTCCAAGAAAACCAACATGAGATAAGTACACTAATCTATACTGATTATTGCAAGAAGTTATATTTATGCCTAACAGCAAAATATGAACAACAAAATATATCTACGGATTGAAATTCATCAAGGCATAGATTTGCCTGTAAAAGATCACAGTCTCAATTAAATCTACCCATACAAGAAACTGAAGGCCAAGCAACTACACAAAATGTTGGGACAATAAAAAAAAAAAAAAAAGAAGGGGGGCGGAAGAAGAAACTCAAAGTAACAGCAAGGTCGAAATCGGATCAGCGAGAAGGGTTGCTGTCACCAGGACGCCTAGCAGATGCACTCTTCAGAGGAGTTAAGTTACCTGCAAACGCCATCAACTCCTCCTGACGCTTCAGATAACCGGCATCATAACCTTCCTCATAGGTCTGCCGTCGAGACTCCTCTGCTAGAGCAACAGCCCGAACCAAGTCACTTCTCTCCTTCTCCCAAGCAGACTTCTCTTCTTGCAATATTTTCAGGTCATCATTGGCAAGTTGCAGCTGGAGAGTCTGCCCTGTCGCCTTCGCCGTTTCCGACTCCAAACGACGTTGATAAGCTTCTTTACTGTTCCACAGATCGTCATTTTGCACACCCAGTTGGAGTGCAAAATATTTGGCCTAGAAACGAAAAAGAATAAGAAAAACCCCCACACATCAAGGAAATCGAAATAAAAGAGGAAAAAATAATCAAAGATGTGTCTACCTGCTCGCATAACTTCACCAGCGATTGGACAAGGCGAACATTGGAAGTACCCTCAAGCTTCCTCAACTCACCAGGCAAAATAGTGCTCAGCCCTAGGTCCCAGGACAAAGCGTCAGGCTCTACAGAGCCAGGCAATTCGCTAGCAGAAGGGACACCGTCGGGACGCGGAGTCACCGACATCATAATATCCTTAACCTGCTCGAGGACACAACGTTCATCTAACGGACGAGGAGATTCCCTCTCGTCGGGACTAACTGATCTCTCCTTACCCGAAGCAGAAATAATGGTTTGACGACCGGACCTTGACCCAATCCGACCTCCAGAAGGCCCACCAGATTCGAAAGAAGTACTCATCACAGTAGTATCATTAAACAGATAATCAGGAAAATCTTGAGAAATAGGTTGTGTGGCGGAGGGATTGACAAAGGAGCCCTCATCAACTTGGCCTCCGCTGACAACCGGGGCAGCAGAGGTAGAAAAAGGAAGGGAATTAACAAAATCCCCTCCATGAAAACCATGCTCAAAAGAAGAAACACCTGAAGAGACAGGTATATCAAAAGTCTGCTCCACGTTGGACGAATCACCAAAAGCCACCCGACCAGGGGAAGGCCTACTTCCTACTTCAGTAGAAGAAGAAAAATTCGGTTGTACAAAAGATGAACTAATAACAGAAAAATGTTCAGAAGGGATGACAGGGGTGTCGATCACCGACCTAGTAATAGAAGACGAACGAGGAGGTTCCATCGAGGGCCCCTCTGTTCGAGAATTTTTTAGTCTAGTATTCCTAGCGCTCTCACGGGAAGAACGCTTCGATGTGTTACCAAAAAGATTACTCATGATCGGAATTCGGAAAAGTAAAATTAAATATCGAGAGAGCTTATCGACCTTCTAAAGAAAGAATATTCTGATTATAGCAATAAGAAAAGCGGTAAATAGCGAGTCAAGTTTTTACCTTTTATATTTATATTTTACGAAAAGACGCAATAAACCCAAAGAAAGGGCGCGAAATACAGAAACCAGCTTTGGAATAAACACTAGAATTTGAAACGTCATACGCATAATGATTACGGCGAAGTTAATGACTTGTCTGAATTATTACAGAGAACACGAAAAGACGTGACTGACAGAATACAAAACGTTTATTTTACAAAAGGGTAAAAATGTAATTATACAATTAAACCTATGTGTAAATAGTTACAAAGGTTAATCCAAGAGATCGATATATCATACAGCTTGGTCGCTATCCGGAATCTTCTGTTCGCTACCAACGTCTCCTTCTTCTGCATTGTCAATATCTTCTTCTTCTTCCTCTCGATCAATAAAATTGTTATCGACCTCATCATTAATATCGGAAGGAGGAATTGGCAATGATTTTCCAAACTCTTTAACGAGGTGAGCCATAGGAAAGCTTTGATAAACGACGTCCGGAAGCTCAGAAGGAGAATATACTTCGCCATAACGGTTCAGCCGAATGTGCGCTGCCTTAAAATATTTCTTTCGGCGATCATCTATCATTTCTAAAGCAACCAATTGATGAATCGCCTTCTTGAACGTATTTTCTAAGAGCGGACCGACCATTTGGTATACCAGCGCCGTATGAACAGGAGAGCTGAGGAACTCACGAACCACTTTTTCATCGGGATTATGACCATAACGATCCCTGAGTCCACTAAGAGGAATGTCCTTCTCATACTCCTCTAGAGAAGCTTGAAGACTTGATATTTGAGATTCCAACTCGCTAATCCGAGCAGTACTCTGAAATTGGAGCTCTTCTAACTTTTTAGCCAATTGATTGGCTTGTTCCTGAGCGCGGGAAGTCTCCAGAACTCTGTCTATAATCTCCTGGTCATCAATCCCTGTAACCCGAGTCTCTACGACTGGAATAGAAGAAGTCGTTGAGGGACCAACCTCCGAATCAGAAGACTTATGAAGCAAAGCTTTATACTTCTCTTCCATAAATTCACACTGTTGTTTCCAGAGAGCAGTCTCGTAAGCATATGATGCCAAACAAGTCTTAGTCTGAAAGAACAAAAGGAGTAGAAAGAAATGGTTTAGCAAATTATAATGATCCTCGAAGAAAATTACATTATTAGCACGATAAAAAAGATATCACCTTTTCAGCAAAAACAGAAGCTCGCTGAAATTTCTCCAAGGGATCCTTCCGAAGAAGCTTATTCATGTCACGAGTAAAAACGTCGGACAAAAGAACACGAGTGGCCTTATCCACTGCGTTTTCGCTCTCATCGTGAACCAAAGAATCGTTCTCAGGATAGCCAGCGGCTCTTTTACCCTCTAAATGATCCTCGATCATTTCGACCAAAGTAGGCTTTGGATGATTATTGTCAAGTAAAGAAAGATCGTTACCAGAACGACCATAATAATTCCTTTTCCTATCCACCGGGTTGTCATTGGGATGAGGCATCGACCAGCTTCGACATCCACGTATTCCCAAAGATGTCCTAAGCTGGAAAGGGGGATAACCAGATCCGGTTCCCTGGCGAACAGGGGATTCTTGAGAAGAATCTGGAGATTCCTCTCTATTCTCCTCAGACTCATGACTCAACTCCAATTTTCTCTTCCGAGATGCTCTCTGCTCAATAGGAATGTTCTCTATTGTTTTGGTAGATTTAGACAACACCATTTTTCCTTTTGAAGAATGTCGGGAATTTTCTACCATATGAGCTGAAAAAGAAACACGACCAAAGTCAGATTTTCTGCAAAAATGGGATCATCATAACACTATGCTGAAATAAACACTTACCAAGTGAATCAGATGACAAAGGGATTGGAAAAATATGAGCACTCAATCCCGCTTTGCGAAGAAAAATTTCTCCTATAAGAAGAGCACTCTGATATTTGTTGGAACGCATAGCCTGGATTTCACCGATAAACTGAGGATTGTCGGGAATAAGTTCTCCAGTCGGCAGGCGACCTCCGTAAACCCATTTGGAGTCATGATCCCACGAATAGGGTGTAGTCGAACCATCTGCCAAACGAAGATCAGATGGTGGACGAACAAAGAAAAAATGAGATTTCCAGGAAGGGTTGCTAGAAACTGGGGAGTCAAAGATTGCGCGACTAGGTTTCTGACTAGCGAAGAAATATCCGCGATTGGAGGAACTAGAAATGTTAAAACGAAATAATTGCGTGAAATTGCGAAAGGAGGGTCGGAATCCTTTCGCTATCATCAAAACAGAAAAACATACTAAGAATGTCACGGAATTTGGGACTAATTGAGTCAGGGAGACACTGAATATCTTCAAAATATCAAGAAAAAGGGCAGACAACGGAAGACGCAGACTGCTATTAAAATGGGCTGTGTAAAAGGCTCGACATCCCTCCGACGGAGATGTAACCCTGTCAGTAGGAGAAGGGAGAACTATCTCGGAACCTTCCGGGAAATATTTGGTATAATTGCTCACGACTTCAGAGAAAGTATCCACAGTATAAGCGCAAGCAAGATCCTCAATCGGTTCAGAAATTTGAGGAGCTGTACCTTTGCCTTTTTTAGCTCTGGCAGCGACATCTGTATCAGACAGAATTTGCACCTTAAAAGTGTCCTCAGTAGGGACAATAAATTCAGATACCCCAACCTGCTCGCTTGAAGGATTAGAATGTAGCACCTCCTCGATAGTAGGAGCGACTCTCTCACTTAAAGACGAGGAAGATTTTCTCATAGAAGCCATTCTTGGGATTCTCGGAAGATATGAATCGATAGAAAGAGTTTCGGAAAGACAAACGACCAATCAAGAAAATGACTGCAAGATCAAAGGAAGCATAAAGTAAAAAATGACTAATATAACAGTCACCTATTTATAGGGAAAGGAGAAAAGACGTTTCGAACTTCTCGCGGCTGATCGCATTCCCGCCAAATGGGGAAAAGTGAAATGCTTCCTCAAAGGGACACGTAGCGATTCATAATTGGGACAAGAAAACGACTATCTATGAGGCGTAGTACTCTTTTCCTTACTTTAGATTTTTTCCCATCGGGTTTTTTCTTAAGAAAGGTTTTTAGCGAGGCACAACTTATAGAAACTACAGTCGAAATTGACCTTCTACTTCTACGAGCTTCTATTACATATACGCTCGAAGAAGTGAGGGAGTACTGATGGGGGCTAATTCGTACCTCTTATAATTATTCGGATTGACTAAAGGTTATGGAATCGGTTCGACCAGACAAGCCCATTCGGGAGCATCTATCGACCCATCTGGATACGATCCTCCTCAACGAACAGGATACAATCCGGGCACAAGAAGGACAAATGGGCCGAGTCCTATTAGAATTATGTTTCCTTATAACGCTAGGTTAATTATGATATAAATACCTAGTTAATCATTGTATTACACACATTCAGGATACTGAGTTGATACCTGCATAAAGGCATAATCAAAGATTATTCAATGAGAAAAACTTATTCTTCACATTCATATTCGTATTCATTAATTGTCTTGATTACTAATTGTTCCCTTCAAATTGTTCTTCCTTGAGATTGATCCATCCTGAATAAAGTAACAGAGCCCTTTAAATCGTATATATTAAGGATCCCCAACATCACAATTTCACTGATATAATTAACCCTACGAAATTCGGTTAAATCAGGTTTACAAGGACGCTGAATGAAGTTCTCAAGCTAGGAAAAACCTTCACTGACAAGGAGATAACTGTCAGAGTGTTGAAAGCTCTGCCTCCAAAGTTCAACATGAAGGTGACAGCCATGGAAGAATCAAGAGATTTGGGAAAGATCTCTCTTACCGAGCTGTTCTCAGTACTCAAGGCATACGATATAAACTGCCAAGAATGGGTATTGAAGAAACCTCAACTTCAGGCCCCACAGTTGCCCTGGTTGCTGGTGAAAATCCAAGAAGAACAACACACAAAAGCAAAGAAGTGGACTCATCTGATGAAGCCACAATACTCAACAAAAAGGAGTACACTGCTGGAGACCTTGCATTGCTGATGAACAACTTCAAGAAGTTCTATAAAAGAAAAATGAAGAACAAATACAACAATGCTTCTACTTCTAACCCTACTTCTTCTTCTTAAGATAAGGATGCTTATAAATTCAAACTAATGTGTTACAATTTCAGGAAACTGGGACATTTCATCAGACACTGCCCACATCCTAAAGCTGAGAAATACACAGGAGAGGAAAAGAGAATCAGAAAGGAAAGAAAGCATAAAAAAGGCAAGGTGCTGATAGCTGAAGCAGAGAAGCTGGCTGCTATTTACTCGTCTGATTCAGACTCAGACACTTCTGAAGAAGAGTCTACTGAAGATGAGAAACCTGCTCTTATCTGCCTAATGGCTAAGGAATTTGATGACTCTGAGGATGAGGTAACTCCTCTTGAAAATGAATTTTTTAATTCATTTGAGCAAATGATGGTTAATAATACTAGTATTGCTGACGCATTTGCTAAGCTTAAGGAAGGGATGATATTGCTAAGAGAGCAAAACAGTTCACTGAAACTTAAGGTTGAAAAACCAAAAGAATCAGCTGAATATAAACTGCTTGAGCAAGAAAATGAGTCTCTGAAAGCTGAATGTGAAGTATATAAAGAAAAAATCATGGAACTTGAAAAGATTATTGAGTCTCATGACAAGTCTTCTGTTGCATCCACTCACATGTCTAGTAAACAGAAACTACCTTTAGAACGGAATAAGTTAGAACTGATCATACTGAAAAGTTCATATCAGCTGACAATAGTAAGGTCATATTGTATGTTCAGACTACTAAACCTGCTTCACCTGAGAAAGAATTAAAGGAGAAGAAAGCTCCTAAGGCTAAAAAGAGCAAAGAGCCTAGTTTAGGAAAACAGACTGGTAAGACTAAACAACAAGTCCTAGGAAGTCTGCTGAAACTAGTAAAACCAATCAGACTAGTAACAAAACTAAGTTGTCTGCTAATGAGCAAGTAAAGAGTAAGCCAAAGAAGCATAAGAACAAGAAAAATCAAAATGGTTGGTATGGAAATGAGTCATATTATGTACAACTGCTGCATATCCTCCTATGTATCATGCACCTCAATTTACAGCTTACTATGCACCTTACCTTGCTCACCCAATGCATGCATATCCTGCTTATCATGCATCTTACCCTGCTTATGAACATCATCCTTATCATACTGATTATCAACATATCTGCTGAATATGATGAAGATAAAACTTTTCATGCTCCTGTAAAATCTCAAAAGCCTAAGAAGCCTAAGACTTCAACATCTTAGGTTATCAAGGGTGAAACTAATCCTCCAGGACCCTCTCAATAAGGGTACCTAAAACAATTTTATTATATTTTGTAGGTTAGAATTAGGAGTAGGAGTAAAGTAGAGAAAATCTGATACTTGGACTGTGGATGTTCAAGACACATGTGTGGAAGCATACACGAGCTGACTGATGCTGTTGTTGTGGATGGTCCTAAAGTAACTTTTGGAGACAACAAGGAAGGCAAGATTGTAGCATGTGGAAGATTAATCAAATGCAACATTGAGATATTTGACGTCTCTTATGTTAAAGGCCTCAAATACAATTTGTTGAGCATAAGTCAATTTTGTGACAAGCGATTTTCAGTTATCTTCTCATCAGATAAGTGCTTCGTTCAACAGATTGGTACAAAGAAGGTCATCTTATCTGGAAGACGACAATGAAATGTCTACATAGTCGACTGGAATTCTGTGGACAAGAATTCAAACATTTGTTTGGTGGCATCTAAACCAAGTGAGGTTAGTTGGCTGTGGCACAAAAAAATGAATCATGTTAATTTCAAGACCATAAATAGACTAATCAAGAATGATCTGTTAGAAGGAATTTCCAAAACAGTCATGAGCAAAGATAAGCTCTGTGACGCCTGCCAGAAGGGTAAACAAATCAAGTCATCTCTCAAGAGCAAGAAGCACCAATCTTCTGGAAGGATTTTGGAGCTACTACATATGGACTTATTTGGTCCTATTGATCCAATCAGTAGTGGTGGAAAGAAGTACTGCCTAGCTGTTGTGGATGATATTTCAAGATACACTTGTGTAATTTTCATGAAGAAGAAAAGTGAAACCAAGTAGCATCTTACAAATCTGATGGAGCTAATTCAGAATGAGAAAAATATGAAGATATTAAAGATCAGATCAGATAGAGGGACTGAATTTACAAACTCAACTATTAAAAAGTATTGTAACATCAGAGGCATCAGCCATGAGTACTCTGCTGCCAGAACCCTCAACAAAATGGAGTTGCTGAAAGGAGAAATAGAACTCTAAAAGAATCTACCGGGACTATGATAGCTGAAGCAAAGTTGCCCCAAAGATTCTGGGCAGAAGCCACAAATACAGCCTGCTTTACCCAAAACAGATGCATGATCAACAAACACCAAAACAAGACTCCATATGAAGTTTGGAACAACGGGAAGACAAACATTCATTACTTTAGAACTTTTGGTTGTAAATGCTTTGTTTTAAATAATGAGAAAAATCAGCTTACTGCTTTTGCAGAAAAGGCTGATGAAGCTGTTTTTGTAGGATATTCTACTGTTAGTAAAGCTTACAGAGTCTTTAACAAAAGAACTTTACTTGTAGAAGAATATATTCATGTAGTATTTTGTTGGTCCCAAAAGTGGTCAAAGAGATCTAGAGGGGGGGGTGAATAGATCTCATAAACTTTAAAACTTTTTCTCTAACTTTTTTTTCTGTCAGCAGACTAAGCTGATACAGAGCAGTGAGTTTACAAGGCTGATCGCGAACAGGTCTTTGAACAGCTTTGTTGACCACTCTTCTGATTTCACTTATCTGATTCAGATATACTCAGAGTTTCAAAACTTGTATGCAGCGGATATATCAAGTATGTTTTTCAAACAAGTTTATCTTTCAAAGTTTTACCCCGGTTTTACAAAATTCTTTTCAAAACATTTTTAACAGTTGAATGCTCTTTTTGAAATATGCAAGAAAAGAATGCAGATGTAAAACACCGATATTTTTATAGTGGTTATATGGATAAAAATCCTTTAGTCCACTCTTCCAATTCACGAAGATCTTGGGTTATACTATAATCACAAAGTTTACAGTATACTCTGCTTACGCCGAACAACAAATGAACTGACCGTAAGTTCGCAATAGGAGATCACAAAGAAAACCTATTCTACAGAGTGTTATCACTTCACAAAGATGGATAACAGCCCCTCGCAACTCTCAGTATAGGAAATCACTCAGAAGACCTATACTACGAAGTTATATCACTCACAAAGATGGATATAAACTTCCTCTCTTTACAGTTGAAAGTCACTCAGACAGACAACGCAAGTTCTCTGTTCTTCAATGAAAAGTTTCGTCAACAAATGACTTCGCTTGTGATCAGACAACTCAACTGATGGATCTCGCTCTTAAGATGTGATCTTGAATTGTGCGAGCCCCCTTTTCGATCTTCAGTTAGTCTTCTATTTATACTCTTGGATTTGAATTTCTGCCCGTTGAAGATGAGACAGAATTCTGCAGTCCTCGAGTACTGGTCCCCATTTTCTGGAATGGCTCCCTGCAACTGCTACAGTACAGTCTGCTGTACTTTCTGTAAGTTGCATTTAATGCACTCAGCTGGTTACCGTTGGATAGCTTACTGACCGTCTTCACTAGGCTGATGGGAGTACTGAGCTGATGGCTACTCTGCTGATTCAAGAATGAACACATCTATCTTGACTCGGCTGATTATAACCAATCTGATCTTCACTGATCTGATATCCCACTCGGCTGATTCGGTCACATAGCTTCCAGACCTTGAGATAGGTTTCACTAAGCTGTTCTTAGTTGATGACTTAACCTTTTGATCTTCAAAACCATTATGGCCTTTTTGTCATCTTCAAAACCTTCTCTTATTTATACCAACAATTTCCCCCTTTTTGATGATGACAAAACCTTCAACTAAGAACGTCTTCTAAGTCTTCATATTTGGTCTTCATACTTTGAGATGAAAATTTATTGATCTGATACAACTTTCAAAAAAATACCAATAGATGGTTCTTCTCCCCTTCTTGATCTTCTGCTTAAAGGGTTCTTAGTTGCATCATTTATCTTCCCCCTTTTTGTCATCAACAACAATACTTAGTTGCATATATTTCTTCCATTTTTCTTTTATAAAGTTGCAAGCTTAGTATGCTGAAGAAAGTTGGGTGAGTACTAGGCTGATTTAGGTAGTCTTCGTTGTTGTTTATCACTTCAGCTTGAAGATTCCCGCTAACTTCAAGAATTGATACCACTTGATGCTATTTGTGGTCTGATTTCACTTGTAGTCTGATGCTACTTGTAGTTTGATACTACTTGTATGAATGTAAATCAGATTAGTCAGCTGATATCACTTGTTGATGTGATAACACTTGCTGATACCACTTGATGTAGTACATTCTTGAATAACACTTGGCTGTTGAGTTCCGGTCGGCTGATAAGAAGCAGTCTTCTGATAGCTTCATTTTGACATATTTAAAACTTCATCTTTATTTAGGAGTACCGCTAGTCGTACACGTTCCCCCTAAGTTCAAGAATCCGTGGTCAAGTAGTCTGATGAGAGTTTCTATTCAAAGACACTCAGCCGTTGAATTCCAGTAAGCTGTTCTGGGTTAGTCTTCAGATAAGTTCCCCCTCAACTTATGAATCCAAAATCAACAAACCACTTTCTTTGTCACATGGTTGACTGATACCACACTTTGTTGGTGATACTGCTTGTTGCGATTAGTTGTTGGTCTTTAATATCACTTGTTATTCTTTGATAATCTTCAACTTTTCAACACTCTTGCGTTCCTTGAAATCTACAAATGTAGAGTCTACCACTTGAATTATACCACTTTGTTGATACCACTTATTTGATAACACACTTGTTGGTACATGCTTGCTGGTGAGACCACTCGTTGAACTTGGTGGAATTTGCAAGGCAGTCAACTCGTCTTTGTCATCTCACCTGTACTTCACCTGTAAAACAGATGACTAATTTTTGTACCCCTTGTTTATTGGGTCCAGCATGGTTAGTATAACATTTAACATGTGATGATCTAGTGACTTATGTTTTATCATGATGATACCACTTGTCATTATGATACCACTTTCTGGTCATGATTAAAACAATGCTCATAAGCAAGGTAAGATGCATGAAGTATGTGATAAACATGCATATTATAATGAGGATGACAATCAGCACAGTGAATATGATCAGCATGATAATATGAATAAGCATAGTGCATGTCATAATAATAATTATCGTAGTGTGATTCAAATTCTTGCCAGATATTTCATTTTTGCCTCAATCTCTTACCTGAGTTATTTAATAACTCACCTTAGATTTAGCAGACTTGACATTTAAATTTTACTCCTATCAGCAGCCTATTCGTCTGATGGGTTTTAGTAGTCTGATTCGTCTTAGGTAGCTTACTAGGTTTTCTAACCTTTTGAGCATCAGTAGACTTCTTTTTTTAAGCCTCTGGTTTCTTTTTAAGTAGTATTTGAATTTGTAATTTAGCATTTATTCAACGATTCAAATAGTGCATATAATTAATAGTAGAAGTTACCTCGGTTTCAGAATCATCAGATTCTTTATCAGACGACTGGTTGTCTGAATAAGATATGCCGGAGTTTATTAGCTTTTCTGCATCAGCTAACTTTGATTTGCTCTTACTAAGCTTACACTCCTTTTTGGCACACTTTTCCTTTTCAGCTAATTTCCCAGATGATGAGTGTGGATGACCTCTGATCAAGAGTCCATACTCGTTATCATTGTTGTCTCTAAGAATTGCTTTAGAGGAATCCCTGTTTTCCTGAAAATGATCAGAAGAAGATGAAGTAGCATTTTTATATTTTAATTTCATTTTCTTCTTGTAGAACTTCTCAAAATCATTCAGCAGCAGGGTAACGTCGTCAACAGTGTAGACTTTTTCTGAGCTCAGCAGAATCTTTTGTTTTGACTTGTCTGCTGATTTTCTTGACTTGTCTGACGCCATTAGAGAAGCTGTAGGGTCTGAACTGGTTGACACTTCTAATCCCATTCTTGACATTTGATACTCATATGCTTTGAGGGATGAGTACAGTTCGGAAAGGGAAATCTTCCCTAAATCCCTTGATTCTTCCATGGCTGTCACCTTCATGTTGAATTTAGGTGGCAAGGCCTTGAGAACCTTTGCGGTGATCTCCTTGTTCGAAAATTCTTTACCAAATCTTAGAACTTCATTCAGAGCTTTGGTAAATCTGGTATCCATCTGATCAATCGTTTCACCAGACTTCATCTTGAAATTTTCAAACTCCTCAAGAGCCACACTGAGCTTGTGTTCTTTGATAGCGCCGTTTCCTTCGCTTAGCTGGCAGATTTTATCCCACATCTCTTTGGCAGTTTTGAAATGCTTGATCTTCTGGAATCTTTCTTCGTCTACAACTTTGAACATAATGAGCTTAGCCTTTTTGTCAAGGTTTACTAACTTGACTTCTTTGGGAGTCAGCTCATCCAGCTCTTTGTCAACTATCTGATCTGGTTGACCAACAACCTTCACAGTCTTCTGAAATCTGAATGGTCCTTTTGTAAAACAAGTAAGCATAATGTCGTCATAAGCGGCAATAAGGATTTCCATTCTGATTTTCCAGCTTTCAAAGTCCATAAGGCCAATGTGAGGAACATGGCTTATGACATCCATTTTTCAAAAAGTTTTTGATTTTCAAAATATGCTCTCTTTTTGAAAAAATTGAAAAACACACCTTGGATCAAGTTTGTTTGATCAGGCAGAGGATTCTAATGAACCACCCGCTCTGATACCACTTGTTGGTCCCAAAAGTGGTCAATGAGATCTAGAGGGGGGGTGAATAGATCTCATAAACTTTAAAACTTTTTCTCTAACTTTTTTTTCTGTTAGCAGACTAAGTTGATACAGAGCAGTAAGTTTACAAGGCTGATCGCGAACAGATCTTTGAACAGCTTTGTTGACCACTCTTCTGATTTCACTTATCTGATTCAGATATACTCAGAGTTTCAAAACCTGTATGCAACGGATACAAGTATGTTTTTCAAACAATTTTATCTTTCAAAGTTTTACCCCAGTTTTACAAAATTCTTTTCAAAACATTTTTAACAGTTGAATGCTCTTTTTGAAATATGCAAGAAAAGAATGCAGATGTAAAACACCTGATGAGGGGTATCTTGGACTCAGCGTTTCTACGGTCTGGCAAGGTCGAAATTCACAGATCTCGATCTCATGAGCATAAATTCGAGCCCAAAGCTCAAGAGTCCTACGCTGATTCTACAAAGGAAGCTTAGGGTCCAAAATCACTGTTGGGCCGAGTTCAGGCCCAGGCCTGTGGGCCGAGAAATGCACATTTGCGGGTGGATCACCTAGCTCCAGATCTCAGCTTTAAATACCCCTAGCATTTATGACGATGACACAACTTCCCAGGTGCTCTTCCTCCGAGGCTGCTGCTCGGAACTACTTAGGAAGAATAGTGTAGGCTGTTTATTGTGTATTGCACCCTCTAGCTTGTACGGCATCCTATAATGCTCGGATAGGACTCTCGATATTTGTAATTTGTACTCAATCATTCCGAATACAAATATTATTGATCTTTTACTTCTGTTTACAAACATTACCACCGCATTTTACACCACTTAGGTCGAACAAGCGAAAACGCGTAAGATCAATTGGCGCCCACCGTGGGGCCTTATTCGAGTATTAGATCGAAATATGCCTACTACGAGGAGAAATATGTATATCAGAGGAGAGCCTTCCCATGCAGCAGGAGCACAGAATTCGGTCAACAATGAGCCCGACAATCTGTCACGTGCGGCTCAACAACCAGAGGTTCCACCGGTTGTTTCGCACGACAATGTCCCAATTCACACGACCGTTGGAGATCTAAGGTCCATCATAGGCACGATGTGTAGGGAATTTCTGAACGGGGGAAGGGCTGATCAATCGCCTGTAGATCAACCAGCAGTTCATGGGAGACCTGAAATACCATCTTCGAACATCCAGAGGGAGAACAGTGTACTACGATCTATATTGCACGCGCCAGCAACAAACCCTCCTCGGGGTGTGCCATCGAAAATCAACGCCCGATCAGAAATTCCGCCAAAATCAGTACATGATGTTGAAGATCAGTAGTAGGGGAGAGCCACCCAGCTGGTGCAGTCAGAGGCAAAAGACCGCCTTACAAAAGAGTTACTGAATCTGAACTGGAAAGGATAGTGCAAGAAAGAGTAGCTAAGAAGTTGGAGAAGGAAGGTACGCTGATAGAGATTCCTCGCAGCAATCATGCTGCCAGGAGAGCGAAAAACATTCCGAGTAGAGAGAATCTACGAGATAGGGAGGTTTCGAACAGTATCATGCATTGTTCGCCGTTTTGTCAAGAAATACGCGAAGCTCGAAACGCGGAAATAGTATCGACCAGGCTACCACGGTATAACGGGACTATCGACCCCGGGGAACACATCAACAGCTTTATTAATGTGATGAACTTATACGGACATTCTGAGGACTTTTGTTGCAAGATCATGGTTACTACCTTCGAGGGAATTGCCCTCGATTGGTTCGGAAAATTGCCGCCCAACTCCATATTTTCCTTCGAGGAATTTTGCGACAAACTAAAACACCAATTTGCTAGTCAAAGGAAACCGAGGTTACCGGCGAATCATTTGGGGACCGTAAAACAATTGGAAGGAGAAACGTTGAGACAATGGTTAGCGAGGTTCAGTATCGAACTTTTCAAAGTTGACACTCCGCAGATCGAATATTTATCCTCTTTAATGTTCAAGCTGACAAGGAGCACTCAGTTCGGAAACTCCTTGTGCAGAAAACAACCAAAATCCTTCGAGCGAATTATGGAGATCGCTGAGAAATACATGATTCAGGAAGAGATGAATAAGTTAAAAAGCTCGCACACTGTAAAATTCCCTTTTAACAAGAAACAAGACCGGGCTCCTATCCCAAAGCCTGGTGATTACGGAGGATCGACCAGAGGGTCTGTTTGGCAACGAATTAACACTTATAAGCCACATATGCGCCCCAAGAGTCGAATTCCTATGGACCTCCCTATGATCGAGCTCGACCTCCAAGACCGGGAAAAATTCAGTTTACCGAACTTAACAGTTCAAAGGAAGAGGTGTTAACTGTGTTAGAAGAAGGAAATTTGATTCCCGAGGCTCAAAGGATCACTCAGGCTAGGCCAGGGGCATTGGGTTATGACGAATACTATCGATACCACCGGGCTCGGGGGCACAGCACCGAAAACTGCTACCAACTGAAAGTCGAGATAGAAAAACTAATTGCACAAGGAAAACTCAAAGAATTTGTCAAAGGAGGCAACTATAACAATCGTTATAGGTCCAAGAGCCCGCGAAAGTTTAATACTCAACAAAAGCAGGTTCGAAATCAGACGGAAGAGCGGTCAAACGGAGTGATAAACATGATTGCTGGCGGACCAGCAGGAGGAGATAGCAGAAATGCTAGGAAAAAAACGTTGAGATCGATAAGGGCTGGAGTCTCTACAAAGAGGGAAATTCTATCCTTGGAGTTTCCCTCCATGGAAAATCAAGTTATAAGTTTCAGTGAGGCTGATCGACCTTCGGACGTTAATTGGGATACAAACGAAGATGATCCAGATTTTTCCATGGTGTTGACATTGAAAATCGCTAATTTTGAGGTTAAAAGAGTGCTGGTCGATAATGGAAGCTCGGCAAACATTATCTCGTCAGAAGCCCTCACAAGAATGAATCTTTGTCACCCGCATCTGGATCGAGTAACCACTCCTTTGGTCGGTTTTGGGGGATCGGAGATCGTTCCGCTTGGGACCATTCTCTTGAGCACGACTCTAGGGAGCAAACCAAAAAATGTAACGAGGATGGTCAAATTTCTGGTAGTAGATACATCGTTCGCTTACAATGCCATATTAGGGAGACCAGCTCTAAATATCTTCAAAGCAGTTGTATCTACCTATCACCAAAAGATAAAGTTCCCGACCGAGGGAGGGGTAGGAGAAATGAGGAACGACCAATACATGGCCTGGGAATGTTATAATTCATCTTTAAGTATTAAAAAGAAAGTGGAGCCCGAGCTCCCGATTAAGAAGAAAATAGCTGAATTAGAGTCTGGCGTAAAATCACCGATTCCCGACTACGAGAAATTACAAGGAAAAAAAAGGAAAAATGTTGACATGAGTGTGCAAGCACCCGGCCACGAAAAAGTAACTTTAGTTCCGGGATCCCCTGAGAAATTCACCAAAATCGGAACAGAGTTAAGCGAGGGCATGGAAACCATGCTCGTTGAATTCTTACAGAAAAATGTGGACGTTTTTGCCTGGAGTTCAGATGATATAGTTGGAATCGACCCACGGGTGATAACACATTCATTGAACATCGATCCAAAGACAAAACCTGTAAGGCAAAAGAAGCGCAATCATGGCCGCGAAAAGGATAAAATAATCAATGCAGAGGTCGATAGATTGTTAGCAGCGGGCCAGATTTGGGAAATAAAGTTCACAGAGTGGTTGTGTAATGTGGTCCTAGTTTCTAAGGGCGAAAAGATTGAAAACAAATGGAGAATGTGTAATGACTTTACAGATCTAAACAAATTGTGCCCAAGAGATCCTTATCCATTACCTCGGATCGATATGCTTGTAGATTCCACCGCGGGGTTTGTATTTTTTAGTATGATGGATGCTTTCCAAGGATTTTATCAGATTTTTATGAACGAAAGAGACCAGGATAAAACAGCGTTCATCACCGAGCGAGGAGTCTACTGCTTCATTGTCATGCCTTTTGGCTTGAGGAATGCGGGCGCAACCTATCAAAGATTAGTCAATATGATGTTTAAAGATTTGATAGGGGAAATCATGGAAGTTTATGTAGACGACATGCTCGTAAAGAGTATGACGGAGGAAGACCACATCAACCATCTTGATCGATGTTTTGGAATTTTAAGGAAATATGGAATGAAGTTAAATCCTGCCAAGTGCACTTTTGACGTGCGATCGGGAAAGTTCCTCGGATATCTCGTCCACGAAAGAGGAATCGAGGCCAACCCAGAAAAAATTTGAGCAATTACCGATCTACAACCACCAAGAAAGCTCTCAGATGTCCAAAGCTTGATTGGGAAGATTATTTCGTTAAATAGATTCATCTCACGATCTGCTGACAAGAGTTTACCATTCTTCAAACTATTGCGTAAATCTAAGAACTTTGAGTGGAATGCAGAATGTGACAAAGCTTTCGAAGACCTGAAAGCATACTTAACCTCACCACCAATGTTAGCCAAGCCATCCGATGGAGAACCTCTATATTTATACATAGCCGTGCCGGAAGAGGCTATTAGCTCGGTTTTGGTAAAGCTCGATAAGTCTGAGCATAAACCAGTTTACTATTTGAGCAAGTTATTGCAGGGTGCTGAGAAAAATTACATGGAGATTGAAAAATTCGCGCTTGCCTTGGTGGTAGCTGCACGAAGGTTGAGGCCTTATTTTCGGACATACAAGATCATCGTTTTAACGAATCAACCTCTGAGACAGGTCCTATCAAAGCCAGAAGCGTCAGGCAGATTGATAAAGTGGGCGGTCGAGCTGGGTCAATTCGAGATTGAATATCAACCACGGGTCGCTATAAAGGCCCAGATATTAGCTGACTTCGTAGTCGAGTCAACATGCTTATCGAATATGGAAGAAGGAGCAATCTCCGAGGTAAGTATGGTCGAAAAAGCCGAAGATCAGGTCTGGCTGATGCACGTAGATGGCTCCTCGACTAGGGAAGGAGGTGGAGCAGGAATCCATTTTCAAGAACCCAATGGTGAAGACTTGAGTTATGCTATTACTTTGGACTTCGTCGTTACAAACAACGAAGCAGAATATGAAGCCCTGATCGCTGGATTAGAAATGGCCATAAAGGCAAAGGTAAAATCAATTGTTGTGTTAACAGATTCTGAACTCGTTCATAGACAGGTGAAAGGCACTTACGAGGCCAAGGAGTTCAATATGATCAAATATTTGAACAAGATATAAAAGTTGATCTCTGAATTCGACAAGTTTGATATTCAACCTATACCGAGGGAGGAAAATCTATGGACAGATATATTATCTATGGAAAAATATTGTCTGCAGGTTCGGGATTCCTAGGATCTTAATATCTGATAACGGAATGCAGTTCGCCGGGAAAAGAATCACAGAATAGTGCGAAAAGTTCGTAATACAGCAGAATTTAGCATCAGTAGGGCATCCTCAAGCTAACAGACAAACTGAAGTCGTGAACAGAGAGATCGTTCGATCTCTGGAAAAACGTCTATCTGAGGCAAAAGGAAAATGGCTCGACGAACTGCCAGGAGTTTTATAGGCTAATAGAACTACTGTTAAAGCTGCAACAGGAGAAACTCCATTCAGTCTGGTTTATGGGTCGGAAGCTGTTATTCCAGTCGAGAACCTCGTACCTTCTCCCAGGGTCGAATTTTATGATCCCGAGGAAAATTGATATCTAAGGGAAATGGAAGTTGATCAAGCAGATGGTCGAAGGGACCGTGCAAAGTTGAAAATGCAATCTACCAAGTCTAGCATGGAAAAATCTTATAATCGAAACGTTCGAATCCGAACATTCAAAGTGGGAGATTTAGTGCTCAAGAAAGTGGAAGTGTCGAAGCATGTTGGAAAACTTCAACCTAATTGGGATGGCCCCTTTGTGATCGTTGAGGTTGGAAAGAAAGGTTCTTACAAAATTGCTCATCCTAATGGAGAGGTCCTACCTCGAGCATGGAATGCTGTTAATTTGAGAAGATATTATGGAAGATGAAGATGGATAGTTAAATTCTAGGCTACTACTATTTAGTCATCTCGTTCTGTTTCCTTGTTTCTCGTGATTAAGAAAACTATGTGTTCAATGAATGTTTATTTCGACGGAGTTATTTATTCAATGAAAGTTCATTTCGCCAAAATTATTATTTATTCGTCATATTCTGGATATTCTCGATCTCTATTCATCTATTATCAATCTCTATTTTTCTCCATCACTATTAAACGGGTGAAATCTATTGCTACGATCCTCGAAAATCAGCCAAGGGTGAAAGACGTTGCTACGCCCCTTGGATCGAAAAAAATTGGGTGACGACCCTCGGGCTAAAAATGCTCTGAAACGACTAAGGGTGAAAGCCGTTGCTACGCCCCTTAGATCAAAATTATTAAATGGGTGAAAGCTGTTGCTACGACCCTCGGGCTAAAAATGCTCGGAAACGACTAAGGGTGAAAGCCGTTGCTACGCCCCTTAGATCGAAATTATAATCAGGATCGATCGAAATTCTGTCACATCCCTTCTACGCGATTATTGAATTAAAGGTCAAAAATATTATTCGAGCTAAGGAAAATATTCCTTCGAACTCGGGGAATCCCCAAGAATTCTATGTTCAACAAAGGTAATATTATGAAGTTACAAGACCGTGAATCATTAGGTGACGAGGATAAAAGTTCATTTCCGTTAAGGTTGACGAAATGTTGGAACGACAAAATGGCAGAAGATAAAAATCAGGATCCATTAAAGTAAAGACAGGAAAAGAAAACGTAAAGATAAATAATGGTATTTATAAGCTGTTCGAACAATTACAAATGATTCATCGAAATACAGAGATAAAGATACAACAAGAAGATTCGAATTCAAAAACGTTACATTTACATTTGTTCCTATCCTACTACAAATGCTACAAATAAGCTAGAGGTCTCCGAGCCAAATGAGGAAAAACAGGGGAACAAGATTGGAGCCTGCTTCCCGCACTCGTAGCAAATCCAAGACCTTCGTACATAAACAATGATGATCACGAGCTTAAAAGAAAAACCAGCGGCGAGGAGACAGTTTTCCAGCATTCTTGCTACCGGACCCACGCTGGCTCTCTAAGAGTATTATCCGGTCAAGGGAAGAAGGAAGTATATCCAGTTAGAGTACTCAATGAGCGATCTCGAAGACATCATTCCCCGAGAAGCACCTCGAAGAAGTTGATGCTCGAGATTTAAAAAAACTCCTCTAGATATTAATCCACTAACCGACCGGATGAAGCGACGGGATATCGGAATTCTAACCCATCTCAGGAGAGATGACTCCAAAGATGCAGGTCGTCTGCTGGTACCCTAGTCGCAATCCTTTTCGCCTGTCGATACCCTAGTCGAAATAGTTTCCCATACAGGGACGCCGAGGAGGTCGAGAAAGAAAGTTCGAATTTCTAATCTCGAACGCTTTATCGCAGAGATCAAGTGGGACATGGAGTTGATCGATGGGAGTAGAAACACAACCATGTCGATCGAACGAAACATTTACAGACAAGTAAAAATATGAAGGTAATTTTGGAACTATATATAGGGGGAGGAATTTCGCATCAACGGTGTAGATCTCGTGGGATGAACGGCCACGATACGAGCATTAAACGCTCCGACCGTCCCATTTCCCAAAAATTCAGGGACTGTTTGGCTAAAGAATATAGGAATAAATGCTCAACTCTAAGGCCGAAAACCCGAAGAGTTAAAAAAAAAAAAAAAAAAAAGAAGGAAGAGAGAGGAATGAAGAAAGAACAACATTTTGACAATATTACCGTTACAACAAGGTTGTGTTACAACAAAGAAAAATCTTAGCAAGCTTATGTTACAACGAAGGAAAATCTTAGAGCAACTAAACGAAATTATCTCGGAAAGGATTTTTCGAACTTCAGCACTGCGATCAGCATACCCGCGGATATAAGCTTGCCTCTCACGAAGCTCGGAATTTTTCTTCTCACGTTTGTAGATATCTTTGAGTCTCTCTAATTCCGAGCTCAACATGTCCTGAGACAATTTCTCCTTAAAGAATCTATTAGCTTCCAGTGCGCGATCCAGCTCAATCTTCTTCCTGGCCAGCTCGAGAGTAATGGTAGCTCTTTGTTCGATCTCACGCTTTGCCAACGCATAGAACCTAGAAAAGTCTTCGCCAGCCTGAACTTGTTAGAAGACATGTCAAGGCTAAAATAAAGAAACTAGAAAACCAGGATAAGGAAGTTAGCAAGAATTACCTGGGCAAGGAAATCCGACCCAGACTGAAACAAGAACGAAGAATATTCTCCTTTAGATAGAATTGCCTCGGAGATAGAGATATTGGCCCGAAGAAGGGTCAGATCGGATTTCTCATGAGATACTTTGTCAAAATGAATTATGTCCCTCTTAAATGGGAAAACACCAGAAGGAAACAATAAATTGAAAGATTCTCCGACCTTCGAGGGCACGGATTGAATAGGAAAGGGTGTGCGCACAGATACATCCTCCCCAAAAGAAACCTTTTTAATTTTCTTGTTTGAGCCCCTGGTTTTCAAGCATGAAGAAAGGGCGACAATCGAAGATTTATCTCCTTCATAGAAGATTAGCTCGTCGGAAGTAGTGGACTTAATCGGAACTTGTCTCCTTTTCTTTATATTTATACCGTCATTGGGTTTGGGGAAAGGCACGGAAGAAGTTACAGAAACGTTCGAATTTTCATTCATCTCTTGGCTTTCGGATAATTATTCGACCGTAATAATTTCCTGAAGCTCCGATTACTGTGTATGATGTTATCGTAAAGGCAAGGTAAAATGGCCTTAGTATTTATAAGAGACGCGGCATCATACGAGTCACAATAATTGATAAATCACCACTCCCAAGAAAGATTCGATGACGCGACCAAGTATGCAAGAATGACGTTATAAAGTTCAACAAAATGGTCAAGCTGGCAGTAAATTAAACATGACACAGAAGGAAAAGTGTAAATTCAAGCATCCACCAAATAAGAAAGGCATGAGACTATAAAAACAAATCTGCAATTACAATAATTCGCTAAGTAAACCCTATTACATGATAATTATTAATGGCTAGATTCCTTCACGCCAGAACCATTATCCGATCTCTCTTTCTTATTCCCTTCACTAGAGTCGCCCTCCGAGCTGTCGGAATCACCACTGCTCGAGCTACTTTCTTCTTCATCATTGATTTGGACATCAGCTGCAGATTTACTTGACTCGAAAGACGGAGTGCCTTGCTCTCCCCGGTCGCGGGAATCCCCTTCAATATCCACCTCTTCATCCTCAGATTGCGCTTCGAGCACATCAGGATTTGGCATCGGCACTCCGAATTCATCAAGGAACGGAGCGAACTCATGGTCGGCTAAGCCTTCGAGCTTGGGAGGAAGAGAAGAAGCCTTATAATTTTTCCGAAAATGTTCTTATAAGGATCCATGTAAGGAAGATAATCGTCGTTGGTGCCTTGAATCCTTTCGGCCGTGAGGAGCTGCTGAATTCCTTTATAATAGAAGGCTTGATTAACTTCGCCCGACCGCAAATGAACCAAGGCATCGAGAAAGGGCGACTTTAAAAATTCTCTTATGGCGGGAAGTCTACCTTCTTCTCTGCCTCGAGCATACGCCTGTTCAGATAATGCCTTAGCCTGCTCAAGATCCGATTTTAACTTGATTACCTCTTCCTCGAGGGCTCTCTTTTCATCAAGGTCCTTCTTAGCTTCCTCGAGCTCCTTCTCGACCTCAGATAACTTAGTCGTAATATCCTTCAACTGATCAGCCTTAGTAGCCTCTTCCCTCAGGATATCGTGAAGGGCATTCTAGGCCATCTGAGACTCCTCGTTTAATGTGGCCAGTCGGTAAGCCTGATGATTGAATAATTCTCCGGCCTAAAGAAGAAAGCGAATATTAATGACGAAGCAAAGGTTTTGAGGGAAAATTAGTATATTTGAAAACTCATATATACCTTTTGTAGAGCATAGGCGTAGTCACCCGCGATCTCGAAGTCGTTTTTAAGAAATAGCGCGGTGTTATCATCCTTAAATCTCCCGGCCATGAATATCCGAAGAGACTTATCCACTGCATGTTAACCATCAGGGCCCAAATCGGACTCGATAGTTCCATTCTCCGGGAATCCAGCAGCCCTTGGTCCTTGAAAGTGGTCCTCTATAAAATCAGCCAGGTCTGGCTCGGAATGGCCAGCCCGGCATTGGATCGGACCCGATCCCCGACCAAAAGGCTTCACCCTTCTAGAGGATTCGGGGGCATTGCTACTTCTTTTACGAGCCATTCTCGCTTCCATTATCTCCTGAGCTCGGACCTCTTTTAGGGTATAATGGCTAAATCCAGCCTCATTCGGATTAGAAGAACCGGTTGGAAAAAGGACCGAAAATCGAAAGCTCGAGATTAGGAAGTTCCCTCGATCGCAGCATGAGGTTGGGAAGTTCCCGCAATAGCAGTTTGGGGAAAAGTCACCATAGCGTTCGAATTCACGGTGGTATCGACCCCAGGAGCGGATTTTACAACCTTCCGGGAAACCTTTGATTTTTGATGGCGAGGTCGACCTTGGTTACCCTTCGAAAAGGAAACGACAACCGAACCAGCTATTGACGTCCGGAACTTATCAACGATCCCAGCTGTGAAATACAAGGGAATTAGCTTTGATTATAGAAAGATAAATCGAAACGTATATGATAATTTGACACAACTAATGTGGAGGGAGCAACATCAGGGTTGACCTCTCCTTCGACCTTTCCAGGTTGCTCGGTTGGATTATTATTCGGAATGATCAGAGCCTTTTCGTAATTGATTTCAGGCGCAGGAAAAGAGCATGAGCTGAGCCCAGCCAAACGCAAAATCGCCTCTTGAGTCGTCAAAGGAGTCTGATGAAGGTCGATTCGAAGGGATTGCAGGAGTTCATTTGAGATCTCATGGCTCATTTTTTCCCTAAGGCGTCGTCTGCCATAGATCCACGACTTCGCCCCGGGCCATCTGTGTGGAATAGACTCGGGATTATCCGCAGAAGGCGGAGAGTCTGGGCCACGAACGAAAAAAAATTCCTGTTTCCAGCCTTTTGAATTGCTACTAACGTTGGTCGATAAAATTGATATATTCGATCTCTGAGAAAAGTATACATAACCAGCGTTCGAAGCCGTGGAGGAGCTGATTTGGAAAATTCGCCAGAAATTTTGGAAAGCTGCCTTCTTTCCTTTAGCTTTCATCAGGACGCAAAAGGCTATTATAAGTCCGATCGAATTCGGTAGGATTTGAGAGGGAGTAAGCTTGAAAGCCTCCAGAATACTGCGTATCAAAGGTGGGAAAGGAATGCGTAAGCCATAGTGGAACTGTTTAGTATAAAAAGCTTGACACCCTTCAGGAGAATCGGTGACTCGCTATTCGGGGGTCGGAATGACGATCGAATACCCGGTGCCAATATACTTGCCAAATTCTGCCTCCAATTCCTCCCGGTCTCCTTCAGTGTAGCGGCAAACGGTTTCATCTGCCCTATCCTCGGTCATATTTAGCCCTGCATTAGTCGACGGCTCTACCCAATTAAGGATCGTAACCACGACCCTGCCGCCTATGCTATATTTCTTTTGCTCATTCTTCCCTAAAGGAAGGTCGTCGTCCTCTTCGACTTCCTCGCCGGAGAATGTCGCCTCGCTCGAACTATCATCCCCGCTGCTCTCTGATTCGTTATCCGATTCTCCTTTCTCTCTGTTGGAATCGGAATTGGGGCTCGGATTCTCCACTAGGGACGGTCGAATATTCTCAGTCTGCATCTCCTCAGGACCACTCTCTCGACCTTCCATTACTTGGGACTTACCTTTCAGATCTACGGTGTTGGACATATTGATTGTATGGAAACTGGTCGAAGAAGTTGCTAAAATTCTCTTATCGATCTGTTCGCTCCGATCTAGGGTTTTCTTAGAACTTATGCAGATCAGCGGCCCACGATCGACATATATATACAGGGATAAAATGGGAAATTGCAAACCGGTCCCCGAGTAACCGCAACAGTAGGACTCCCTCAGGGTGAATTCAAAATTATCTTTCTAATAATTGCATGTATGACCCCAATACTTTCCGGAATCATGAACTGAAGTCCAACATTTTAAAAGATGCTTTTCTTAAATATCAATTCCATATTATCCCATCGATCCGTCATATTAAAATCAAAAGGATAAAGAGATACTGCTAAAATCAACTAAAGCACCACAATAAGTAACAGTAAAAGATCCTGATCTGGAAGTCCTATGTAAACCACAGACAACCAAGGTCATATCAACACATTGCCATTATATCGTTTCCGAGATGTGCACTCTTTTTCCCTAGCTCGATTTTTATCCCAAAGGGTTTTTCCGAGTTAGGTTTTTAATGAGGCACATCCTAAACATATCCTAAAAATAGCTCATATAACCCCAGCGTTCGGAGCAATTTATACTTCATCGTGCTTAAGCTCCTCTTTATGCTCGAGAAGTGGGGGAGTATTGATGTGGGGTATCTTGGACTCAGCGTTTCTACGGTCTGGCAAGGTCGAAAGTCACAGATCTCGATCTCATGAGCATAAATTCGAGCCCAAAGCTCAAGAGTCCTACGCTGATTCTACAAAGGAAGCTTAGGGTCCAAAATCACTGTTGGGCCGAGTTCAGGCCCAGGCCTGTGGGCCGAGAAATGCACATCTGCGGGTGGATCACCTAGCTCCAGATCTCAGCTATAAATACCCCTAGCATTTATGACGATGACACAACTTCCCAGGTGCTCTTCCTCCGAGGCTGCTGCTCGGAACTACTTAGGAAGAATAGTGTAGGCTGTTTATTGTGTATTTCACCCTCTAGCTTGTACGGCATCCTATAATGCTCGGATAGGACTCTCGATATTTGTAATTTGTACTCAATCATTCCGAATACAAATACTATTGATCTTTTACTTCTGTTTACAAACATTAGCACGGCATTTTACACCACATAGGTCGAACAAGCGAAAACGCGTAAGATCAACACCGATATTTTTATAGTGGTTATATGGATAAAAATCCTTTAGTCCACTCTTCCAATTCACGAAGATCTTGGGTTATACTATAATCACAAAGTTACAGTATACTCTGCTTACGCCGAACAACAAATGAACTGGTCGTAAGTTCGCAATAGGAGATCACAAAGAAAACCTATTCTACAGAGTGTTATCACTTCACAAAGATGGATAACAGCCCCTCGCAACTCTCAGTATATGAAATCACTCAGAAGAACTATACTACGAAGTTATATCACTCACAAAGATGGATATAAACTTCCTCTCTTTACAGTTGAAAGTCACTCAGACAGACAACGCAAGTTCTATGTTCTTCAATGAAAAGCTTCGTCAACAAATGACTTCGCTTGTGATCAGACGACTTAACTGATGGATCTCGCTCTTAATATGTGATCTTGAATTGTGCAAGCCCCCTTTTCGATCTTCAGTTAGTCTTCTATTTATACTCTTGGATTTGAATTTCGGCCCGTTGAAGATGAGACAGAATTCTGCAGTCCTCGAGTACTGGTCCCCATTTTCTGGAACGGCTCCCTGCAACTGCTACAGTACAGTCTGCTGTACTTTCTGTCAGTCGCATTTAATGCACTCAGCTGGTTACCGTTGGACAGCTTACTGACAGTCTTCACTAGGCTGATGGGAGTACTGAGCTGATAGCTACTCTGCTGATTCAAGAATGAACACATCTATCTTGACTCGGCTGATGATAACCAATCTGATCTTCACTGATCTGATATCCCACTCGGCTGATTCGGTCACATAGCTTCCAGACCTTGAGATAGGTTTCACTAAGCTGTTCTTAGTTGATGACTTAACCTTTTGATCTTCAAAATCATTAGGGCCTTTTTGTCATCTTCAAAACCTTCTCTTATTTATACCAACATATTTGATGAATCAAGTCAATCTTCTGAAAAGAATCAAAGTTCTAATCCAAGTCTGTCTACTGATTTTTAGAAATTGAGTATTGAAAGAAATGAAGAATATGTATCCATCATACTACCTGATCTCAACTCAACTGCTAGCTCAAGAGTTGTTCTAAATCAGACAACTGATTGTCTAACAAACGAGTTGCAAACAGCTGACAGACTAGAGACTGTTCAACAAAACATCAATGTTCAACAGACTACTACTGGAACTCCAACAGTAGTGTTGCAAGATCAAAACAGAGGACAATATCCAGATTTGCAACGTGATCTCAGATGGCTCAAGAATCACCCACCTGAATTAGTAAGTTGTGATCCTTTGGATAGAGTAAAGACAAGAAGAGATGCTGCAAATGATGCAATGTTTGTCAGCTTCCTATCCCAAGTAGAGCCCAAACAGATTGAAGAAGCTCTAGTGATTCAAACTGGATTGAAGCTATGCAAGAAGTGCTAAATCAATTTGAAATGAATAAGTCTGGTACTTAGTTCCTAGACCAAGTCATAAAAGGGTAATTGGCACTAAGTGGGTATTCAAAAATAAAATGAATGAAGATGGTGTTGTCACCAGAAACAAAGCAAGATTAGCGGCCAAGGGTTACTGCCAAGAAGAAGGCATTGACTTTGATGAAACCTTTGCACCAGTAGCAAGATTAGAAGCAATCAGACTGTTTCTTGCCTATGCTGCTTACAAAAACTTCACAGTCTATCAGATGGATGTGAAGTCTGCCTTTCTCAATGGAGAATTGCAAGAAGTATACGTTGAACAACCACCTGGATTTGAAGCTTATCAAGAGGTAGACAAGGTATATCGTCTGAAGAAAGCTCTCTATGGACTGAAACAGGCTCCAAGAACATGTTATGACACTTTATATGATTTTCTTTTAATTAAAGGATTTCGTAAAGATAAGGTGGACAAGACCTTTTTTACTGTTGAATGGGAGGATCATATATTACTTGTGCAAATATATGTAGATGATATTTTTTTTTGGTTCAACTAACCAACAGATGTGTGACAATTTCTCCAAGCTGATGCAGAATAAATTTGAAATGAGCATGATGGGTGAACTTAACTATTTTCTTGGTTTGCAAGTAAGACAGTTGCCTAATGGAATATTCATTAACCAAGCTAAATACACAAAAGATCTGTTCAAGAAATTTAGTATGAAAACTAGCTCTACTGTTAGAGTTCCTATGTCTACTGGACTTCATTTGGATAAAGATGAAGATGGCAAATCAGTAGATATAACCAAGTACAGAGGCATAATAGGGTCTTTGCTATACCTAACAGCTAGCAGACCTGATATCATGTACTCTGTTGGGGTTTGTGCGAGATATCAATCAAATCCTAAGGAATCTCATCTCCTGGCTGCCAAGAGGATACTCAGATAACTTAAAGGCACTCAAGAACTGGGATTATGGTACCCTAGAGAATCTGGATTTGAGCTGATAGGATATTCAGACTCTGACCTTGCTGACTGCAAGATTGATATGAAGAGTACAACTGGCGCCTGTCAATTCTTAGGTAGTCGTCTGATCTCATGGATGAGTAAGAAACAGACTTCAGTATCCATCTCTACTACTAAAGCTGAGTACATAGCTGCTGGAGCATGCTGTGCACAGATACTTTGGTTGAAGCATCAACTACAAGATTACAACATTAAGATCAGTGGAATCCCAATCTACTGTGATAATACAAGTGCAATCTCTCTTACTCAGAACACTACAATTCATTCAAGGACTAAACATATTGAGATCAAACATCATTTCATCAGAGATCATGTGGAAAAGGGAAGTGTTATAATTTAGTATGTTCATACTAACAATCAGATTACTGACATATTCACTAAACCACTAAGTGACGCAAGGTTTTCAACTCTAAGAGCTGAACTAGGTCTACTAAATTTAGATGCATAAGCTGAGGGGGAACTCATCAGAAGACTAGAGTTTATCAGCTTACTCATCTTATCGTCTTCAAGGTTAACTCTCAACAGACTAGTTAACTTATGGATTCTTAAAGTCAGGGGGAACGTGTAAGACTAGCGGTACTTCTGATTAAAAGATGAAATTTGTTGATGATAGTTAATTGAAGTTTAGTTTTCATCAGACAATCTCTCAATTCTTGAAGATTGAAGACTAAATTATCTTCCTGGATTGACAAACAACAGAGGAAGATTACTAGTTATTGGCTTTCACTAGTAATATCTGCTTTCAGAACACACGTCTGATCAGATAAGTATTAGCTTACTCGTCTGATTATTTGTATAACGTGCTGTTATTAAAAATGTTATATTTAAACACGCTTTTCCAAGTCGACTGAGGCGGTTCGCATTCCCGCCAGTCAATAAATACTTTTTGAAATTTGAATCGCGCGTATCTCACCCCACGATCAATACTGACAGATAAATGATCTAACGGTTCGCGTGAATCACGGAAACCGAAATGCTTTCTACTCTATAAATTCAGATCTGATTAGCTCACAGATCTTTTACGCACCCTAAAAATTTCTAATGCATTCAAGAGAATTTTTGCTCTCATACTTCTGCAAATCTACTTTTTTCTACTAATTTTTTTCAGAACAATCATCATGGGCTCTCAAGAGGCAAAAGCTGAAGGACAATATCTTGTTTACGAGACGTTCCACAAAACATAAACGAATTTGATGAAAGAAATTCTGGAGAAGTTCAAGGCTGCCTCGTTGGTTGATTTCATGGAGGCTCACGAAGAGATGGTCAAGGACCAAATCATGGAATTTTATGGATCTGAAGACGAGCCTGATTTTAAGAAATTGGAGTCTAAGGCGAAGGTTGGAGGAGTTAATGTGTGCATTACTCTGAAGCTGCTGAATGAGAAGTATGGTATGTCCTTGAAGGGAAGAACAAACATCACAACTTTGGCTGAACCAAAAGAACAGGAATTCTAGAGCATATGTGCTAAGGAAGGGGAAATTCTGTCTGGAAACATCAAGAAGAGACAGCTGAAGGATGAATATCAGTGGATGGTTGATATGTTTGCAAAGATTATAGAAAACTGCCCCTTCTCCTTGGATAGCATCCCAATGAAGAGGTTTCACACAATGATTGTTGTTCACTACGGCTTTGAAGTGAACTGGGCTGTTTTCGTGTGGTAATTATAGGATTTTCCTAAGTCATCTGCTCTTTGATCTTGGATGTTGTATGACTAATGGAAAGCCCGTCCATAACTCAAAAGGCAATGCTTCTCTATCTGCCTGTGAAAAGCATGACAAAAAGAAAGGCACCTGAAGAATCCCCTGAAGAGCCCAAGAAGAAAGCTGCCAGTAAGAAAGAAGAAAGTCACAATTTCCAAACCCTCTGTTCAAACAGCTAAGCCAGCTGTTAAAGTCCGAACAGAAGAGGAGCTTGCTGCTGATGCTATCATCAATCAGACAGCAAGGAAAATAGAGAATATGGCTTATGGTTCACCTTCTAGAACCATTTCAGATGATAAGCCTGCTGAAAATGTTGCTAAAAGAACAAGGAGTCAACTGAAGGACACATCATCATCTAAGCCTGTTCAAGAGAAAGTGGTAACCAAAAAGACCACTGCAAAAAGAAAAATGATCTTTGAACCATCTCCCACTAAGTCATCTGATTTAGTTAGGGAAAGCCCTCCATCAGCTGAGAGGCCTGCTGGAGTTAAGGAAACTCATGCTAAGGAGTTAGCTGCTGCACCAGCTACTCATCAAATCACTCCAACAGCTGAGGTTGCCCAACCTCAAGATGATCCTGATGTGCAGATCATCGAACCAAAATCAGCTATTCCACTATCAACTGCTGCACCAGAACCAACTGCTGCTGCACCTGCCAAGCCGAAAAGAAAAAGAATCATCAAAGTCAGAATTTCTGCTGCAGAGAAAAGAATAAGGGAAGAAGAACAAGCAGCAAAGAAAGCTCAAGAATACTTTGATATAGCGGTGGAGTTAAGCAAGTTGGAAGCAGAGAAAGCTGCTAGAAAGAAACAGCTGACTGAAGCTGAGCTGAAAGCTTTAGAAGATGCTGAGCAAACAGGAATTAAGCTCAATCGATTTAGAAGGTGAAAAGATATGTGAACTAGTAGGGAGAAAGTTAATTTTTTTTGTAAGGACAATCTGGTCCATAAAATTCAATAGTAATTTCATAATATTCATAGTTGAAAAAATGTTGGGTAACTCGTTATAATTAATATTATGAGGGAGTGTATTATTAAATATTTTATTGGGGTGAATGCCATATATTATTTTAAATATTAAGGATAATTAAATCTTTGAATATGATTAGGGAAATAATTTATCAAGTTGGCATACTAAATGAAACAACTCTACACACATTTCTACCTTAAAAAGTTGTTTTAGCGGTGTAGGCATGGATCAAAGATTCATTTTTTTATGTATGTTTCGGTCAGCTAAAAATTAGAAACTTTTCGGAAGTTTCACAAATAATAGGAAAATGTATGAATAAAAGTTACTAAATTAGGACATAATGAAAATTTCAAGACAAATATAGTGTTTTAGAAATACGCCTTATTTTCGTTTCGATTATACTGAAAATTGAAACTTTTAGATATTTTCGACAAAAAATATAAAAAATTTCACCTAGGGGGTGTGGTCCCTTCTCAATTAGATGGGTAGAAAACCTACCAAATTACTAAAAGTACCTGATAGGAATTAAAACAAAATAAAAATTGTTATATCACTTTTAATAATATAAAATTGACTTTATGACTTGAAATAAAGAAAAAATGTTCTTGTATGAAAAAATATAATCATCCAAAATTTAAAACATGGATGATGCAATCATTACATAATACATTTTGGGTAATTTCAATTTAGTAAAAATTCAAAGAAAGAAAAAAAATATTAAAACGTGCATTATAATGACAATTTATTTTGGATTCAATTTTATCCATCGGTAAAGCAATGACGCAAAAGATTTTTAGAAACTAAAATGATGATCATACACATTTTGATTCTCATTTGACATCTATATAAACCCCTACACATGTAGTATTTACACATATACAATTGACCTAAAATCCTAAAATGGAAAAAGAAAATGCAACTTTTGCTTACATTACTGATGAATCGCAAAGGAAAGCTGTATTCAACGAACTGAAGGAGGACTTGATTAAGGAAGTGAGCGAGCTTAGCTCGCTTTGCGGCGTAGAGGCATATGCTAGCATCCGCTATGCTAATGAACCTGAGACGGAGGTGTGGCCCTCCCATGTGACGGCACAGACCGTATTGGAGCTCTCAAAGAAGGTGGTCGACGAAGAGTTTATAGCAAAGGAGAATAAAAAGAAGGAATTGAAAGAATTTATGTTCAAGTGCATGTATGGAAAGGCTAGCTTGTCCGATTTTGATATGCGCGACAAGGATGATATGAAGTTGGTCATGGAAGAATTTGAGCAAGAGCTAAACTCTCGAATGAAAAGGTCCAATGGAAATTAGGTTCATAAATAGGATCAACCGAAACTATGGACTTATTTATATTGATTTTTATGTTATGTTTTATTTGCCTAAGGTTGTACTTGTAGAGATAAGGTATTATACCTCCTCATATTTATATATTTCGTTAAAATAAAGAAATTTAAAAGGGGTTATATGTGAAACCCTCCATTTATATAGTTAGTGAGATTATTATAACTTAATGTTTCAAGGGTCTTTTTAAAATAATATTTCACGGGGCTAGAGTCTATATAAGATATCTCAATTCATCCATTAAAAAAAGTCAAAAATACAATCTGAATCGCAATTTTCTTTCAAATTGAAATTACAAATTTTAATTTTATCCACCACCTTTTTCCTCGAACCCAAACGACAATCCAGCCAGTGATCGAGCAAGGAACAATTCTGTCACGGGGGTGGGGGCTAATTTCTTTTATCAAATACTTTCTTAATATTTTGTATTTCCTCAATATTTTGATACAATGACAAAAAAATAAGATAAAGCTATAAACAAAAAAAAAATCACACAAAAATTGAAAATATAAATATCTTAAAGAATAAGAATCATTTAAATAGTAATCGACAATATTTTATTGAATATAAATAGTTTTTATCGATTCCTCCTTAAAAGAGTCAACATTTTCTTTTGAAAAATATAATTTATGAGTACGCAAATGATTAAAAAAAAAAAAAAACTACTTCAACATAAAATATTTTTCCCTAAATATTCTTGAAAACTAGATGAAATAATTTGTTAAGAAATTAAAATAATATAATTAGATATTTTAATATATATATATATATATATATATATATATATATATATATATATATATATTCGTAGTGTTCACTTCAAATATTCATTTTTTTTCTACTAATTTTTTCATCAATCACTGCTGATTTTTGAAGTATACTAAAGTATAAAAAATATTTCTCTTTTCTTTCTAATAATTTCTTGGTAAGATCATCAATTACTTCAAATTTCGAGAACTCTTTTCTCAACCTCATGTCGACAATATAATTTTCAAGTTACATAACAAATGTTAATACCTTTGTATTAAATAACCTATAATGAAAAGATTTGAAGAGGTTTTGCCAATGAAAAAACGTCTCCTAGTCAAAGAAAATTGTATTTGTAATATATAGTAGATTCGAATATAAAGAACACGTTGAAATTTAAGTTTGCCTTATTAGATTTCATTCAAACACAATGACTTTATCAAATATTAAATTTCTTAGTAGTGAAATTAGAGTGATACAAATGATTTAATAATTTTTTTATAAGTGAGTGAGAATAATTTTAATATCATACTTTAAGTAAAATTACTAAAAGTGGTCCTGATTAATGTAAATTTTTAGTAGTAATTAACCGGTCCCTTAAGAGGCAAAGAAAGTAATATAATTGGTATCATTTGTAATTACATTATGGGGAAAACAATCTCCATTTATATTCCTAAAGTATCAAATAGAAATCAAATATTCAAGGAAAAAATCTTAAAATCATAAAACCGTAGAAAACAACACTAGTGAGAAAAATAAATTTCTTATTTTTTGTATTGAAATTTCTAAATCGGTTTTATTTATTTAATTTTATATGATCTGTTTATTGAACATTACTTGACTTTTTATTCTTACTATATATTTTTATTTTTATTATTTTAGTTCAATTATTTAAAAATACCTTAAATTTAAATGTACTAATATTAATTATTAGAAGAATAGATCAAACTACCTATAAAGTTTAATGTAATTACAGAAATCACCCAAATGCTTGTGATTTCTTACATGTAACTTCTATAAGAAAAGACGAGCATACTTTATACATCTCAGTTACAGAAATAACCCAAGTGACTATTTTACTCAAAATTTGTTTGATTGAGTTCAAAATTAAATTTGTACAACATAAGTGACTAAATTGTAACTTGAAAAATATTAAAAATATTCCATCTTTGAAAAATACACCCTACTTATAATTTATTCAGACATTCTCAAAATATTCCACATCTTATAACACAAGGTAATATTCACTATATCACACTACTTATAATTTGTTTCTAAGAATTTTGGAATAGTACTGTGAAATTCGGACTGACAATTAAGTTATAAATAAATTAAAGTCTCAATTTTTATAAAAGACCGGAATTCTTAAAACTGCAAAAATCGCCATGTAATTAAGGCTTGTTGGCGAAAAAATTCTTTATAAGATTTAAACTGACAATAAAATCAAGTAACTAAACTAATTTTGAAATTTCAGTCGTATTTCAGCTCAAAATTGCATTATAGTTTTGCCCTCTTTTCTTCTACATGACTAAAATCCCCAATCGATTTGTCCACGTGACTTAATTTGGAAATTTTAGGAATTTCGATTTAAAATTGAACTGAAATTGCTATATTAATTTAAATTTTTTATTTAATTGTCATTCTAAATCTAAAAATGGCAGTGGTCATAGGCAGTTTTTGTTAGTATTACCAAACTAATTTAATTTTAGGAGTTAGTTACTAGCCCGAATCTTAAAGTTTTTCCCAACGAATCTAGTTACTACAGGACTATATATATATATATTCAATTGAAAAACGAAACTACTATTTTATTTATTTATTATTTCTATTATTGCGCCACATATTATAATTTCTTTTAGATGATAATTATTATTTTTGAAAAGACTTAATTTCTCTTGTTCTAATAACTAAGATTATGGCCATGCAAGTTCGAAATCTGCAAAAAAAGAAATTCTAAAATTCAAGTATTTTAGACTAAATTTCATGGCTACCTACCACATAGTGAAAATTGACTGGACACTTTTAATTAAGAAAAAAGAGAAAGCCCCTATTATTCGAAATAAAGAAAAAGGTTCCAAAAGAATCATAGACCTTATCTGAAATAATGTAATAATTCAAATCTAAAATAAGGATTATTACAATTTAGTTAAAATCCAAAGGAAGTTACAACATTGTATTACAAGGATAAACTTTTTCCAAATGTAAACTAGCAATGCACAATAAATTTTCAACAACTAAAATGACCATAAAAATAAAAGATTCTCATTTCACTTCTATATATTCCCTTCACACACACAACATTTATACCTATACTTCAATTGATAGAAAAAATAGTCAAAATGAAAAGAAAAAAAGTAGTCATTGCAAATATTACTAGTGAGTATCGAAGACTTAATTTCTCTTGTTCTAATAACTAAACTTAATTATCGAAGTCATTTATACCTAACAAACGAAACTACTATTTTATTTATTTATTATTTCTATTATTGCGCCACAAATTATAATTTTTTTTAGATGATAATTATTATTTTTGAAAAGACTTAATTTCTCTTGTTCTAATAACTAAGATTATGGCCATGCAAGTTTGAAATCTGCAAAACAAAAAATTCTAAAATTCAAGTATTTTAGACTAAATTTCATGGCTACCTACCACAATGAAAATTGACTGGACACTTTTAATTAAGAAAAAAGAGAAAGCCCCTATTATTCGAAATAAAGAAAAAGGTTCCAAAATAATCATAGACCTTATCTGAAATAATGTAATAATTCAAATCTAAAATAAGGATTATTACAATTTAGTTAAAATCCAAAGGAAGTTACAACATTGTATTACAAGGATAAACTTTTTCCAAATGTAAACTAGCAATGCACAATAAATTTTCAACAACTAAAATGACCATAGAAATAAAAGATTCTCATTTCACTTCTATATATTCCCTTCACACACACAACATTTATACCTATACTTCAATTGATAGAAAAAATAGTAAAAATGAAAAGAAAAAATGTAGTCATTGCAAATATTACTAGTGAGTATCGAAGACTTAATTTCTCTTGTTCTAATAACTAAACTTAATTATCGAAGTCATTTATACCTAACAAACGAAACTACTATTTTATTTATTTTTTATTTCTATTATTGCGCCAAAAATTATAATTTTTTTTAGATGATAATTATTATTTTTGAAAAGACTTAATTTCTCTTGTTCTAATAACTAAGATTATGGCCATGCAAGTTCGAAATCTGCAAAACAAAAAATTCTAAAATTCAAGTACTTTAGACTAAATTTCATGACTACCTACCACAATGAAAATTGACTGGACACTTTTAATTAAGAAAAAAGAGAAAGCCCCTATTATTCGAAATAAAGAAAAAGGTTCCAAAAGAATCATTGACCTTATCTGAAATAATGTAATAATTCAAATCTAAAATAAGGATTATTATAATTTAGTTAAAATCCAAAGGAAGTTACAAAACTTTTTCCAAATGTAAACTAGCAATGCATAATAAATTTTCAACAACTAAAATGACCTTAAAAATAAAAGATTCTCATTTCACTTTTATATATTCCCTTCACACACACAACATTTATACCTATACTTCAATTGATAGAAAAAGTAGTCAAAATGACAAGAAAAAAAGTAGTCATTGCATATATTATTAACGAGTATCGAAGAAAGGCTTCTTTTAACAAAAGAAAGAAGGGACTAATTAAAAAGGTGAGCGAGCTAAGTACTCTTTGTGGTGTGGTGGCATGTGCCATTGTCTATAGACCTATTGAACCTGAGCCGGAAGTATGGCCATCTCAACCGGGGGCGCATGTTGAACTACAACAAAGATGATATTTAGTGGCATTCAAATATTGGGATTTTCTTCAAAATGACAAAATAAAATTACATTCTATGTTGATGTCACAATAGTTAATTCACCGGTGACATTTACATCTTAATAATGATGTCATTTGATCTAGTAATGCCATAACATTTTAATAAGATGATATTTTAAAAAAATGTCACATAACATTCACATTTAGTGTCATTAAGTTAAAAACATAGTGGCATTTTCTACAAAAGGTCGCAATTTAATTTAACTATGGATGACATTTACTCTTAAAATGTCACTGCTACATCTTTCTACAAAAATGTCATTTTGGTTGATAATTTTGTGGCATTAGCTTAATTTTTTTCTGACGTTTTCTACAAAGTGTCACAATTTTTAAAATAATATTAATGGCATTTAATCATAAAATGCCACGGGTAAATAATTTGGAAAAGGTATCTTTCTATACGGTTATTTAGTGGCATTAACTTAAAAATTTTAGTCTTAAAATGCTAAAGAAGATTACATGAAGTCCGATTATGTAATTAAAATGAATAGATAATTAAATGTGTATTATGTAAAAGATAAATAACCTTATACTATATTGAATAAAAAAGATAAATAACTATTTTTATTCCGATCATGTGTAGTCTTATGCTTTTAAAAGAGAAAAGAAACCCCCAAGCGATAGGCCATTGGTCTCTCAACTTTCTTTTGTAAAAAAGAAAGAAAGCGAACCTATGAAGCAGTCAAGTATGGACGCAAACTTCATATATGTATAGTTATTTCAACAAGTCTTGAAAGCCTCAAAAGCTATGGAGTGATATATAAATTGCATCCGTCTACATCAATTGTTGGTAAGAATACATCACATTATAAGAATGTAATTTTAATGTATATGTAGCTTCTTTGTTTTCACATTATTTCCATGAAAATGGGTGATTGAAACTGCATAGTTTTATTGCCCCTAATATGCTAGACAAAATATTTCAAAGAATATTTTTTCTAAATTTAGAGGAGTTTGTGAGCTGGTTGTCCCTTTCCGAATGCCCGCTATATGCTCGACAAAATGTTTCAAAGAATACTTCTATTTTCTTAATTTGCAACTGGCCAAACAAGTCAAGAAATATATGTATAGTTTAACATGAAGAGAAATCTCAACATTGGTCATTAAAAAGTGTCAAAGCTTTAAGGTGATGTAATGCAAATGCAGTCCTAAAATCTAGTTCTGTAGATAGGGTGACTTAAGCAAAAATCTGTTTTTATTGGCTAGTAACTTGAAGGTCTACCATATATGGTTAGAAAGCTACGGAAATCTAGTTTTCAACAAAAAAAAAACGTTTTACAAAAAGGAGTTCTATGGAACAAGTTATGATCAGTTTACCAGAGGCTACCAAACTGCACTCGGGAAAACTAACAACCTTGCTTTCCGGCCTACATCATGATGGATCCATTTAGTTCTATGTATGTCACATAATGGAAACAACTATTCACTTTGAGACCAATATTTATGTTCCATGATATTTTATATTTTTATATTCGTTATATTTTAGCATGCTTAATTCTCGTATTTTTTACCCTCTTCATTTTTAAAATATTTTGTTCATTGTTATTTTTATTCTTATCAGTCTCGAGGTTCTTAAACATTACAAGCTATGTATAGGAGTTGGATGAAACAATCAAGAGCGAGTGATGTTTACGACGAATGAGTGAATAAGTTCCTTGATTTTGCTTTCAATAATGCTAGTTTCGAGGAAAAGAACAGCTGCCCTTGTAAAAAGTGTAAGCTTCTTTTGCCTGTTGTTAGAGATGTTGCGTATGATCATTTGATAGTTTTTGGCTTTCTAGAGGATTACACTACTTGGATTTTCCATGGATAAGTGAATTCCTCAAACAATCCGAGCAATGAGTCTGAAAATTGCACTGATTCAAATATGGACATTGATATGGACACATTGTTGCACGAAGCATTTGGAATTCACAGTCTAGAGCATAATGTTGAGAGTAATACGCCTTCAGAATCAGAAGACCAACCAAATGTTGAAGCTGAAGAATTTTACAATTTTGTAAAAGATGCAAAAAGAGAACTATACCCTGGCTGTAAGAGTTACACAAAGCTGTCATTCATAGTTCGTTTATTTCAGATTAAATGTCTAGGTGGCTGAAGTAATAATTCTTTTAGTATGCTGCTAGATTTGCTGAAGGCCGTTCTATCCGAGGGAGAGACATTACCCAAGTCATTTTACGAGATGAAGAAAATAATTAAGAAATTGGGTCTTGGATATGAAAAAAATCATGCATGTCCAAACGACTGCATATTGAATCGAAAGGAATATCAAAATGAGAAAGAGTGTCCTAAATGTCATGCATCTAGATATTTGGTGCAAGAAAATAGTTCTAGTTGTTCAAATTCTTCTCAGGTTGCAAGCAGTAAAGATCCCGTTAAGGTTTTACGATACTTTCCCTTAATACCCAGATTACAGAGATTATTTATGTGTTCTGACACTGCTCCTTTAATGAGGTCGCACCAAGAAAAACGTACTAAAGATGGCAGCATGAGGCATCATGCCGACTCCCCAGCATGGATGACTTTCGACTATAAGAATCAAAACTTTTCAGCAGAGCCTCGAAATGTGAGACTTGGTTTAGCTTCTGATGGAATGAACCCATTTAGGACCATGAGTACCACATATAGCATATGGCCTGTTATTCTGATGGTATACAACTTGCCCCCTTGGATGTGCATGAAACCTGATAATCTAATTTTGTCGATGATTATACCAGGTCCAGGATCACCAAGCAATAATATTGATATTTACTAGCAGCCCTTGGTTGATGAATTGATGTTATTATACGAGCCAGGAGTTCTAATATATGATATCTCGTCAAAGACAAATTTTCAGATGTGTGCAGCACTAATGTGGACAATCAGTGATCTTCCTGCACTTGCTTATATATCAGGGTGGATCACGAGAGGTAAATATGGATGTATATGTTGTCATACAGAAACTTGTTCTAAGTGGCTCAAACATGGTCAGAAATTTTGCTACATGAACCATCGTCATTTTTTGGATAAAAGCATCATTTCCGAAATGATGAAGAATCTTTTGATGGAAAAAAAGAAAAAAGATTCAGCACCTATTCTTTTAGATGGCCATACGATACTGAAAATATTGGAGGGCTTTGAAATTGAATTTGGAAAAACCAGCAAATATCCAAAGTTCCCGTACAACTGGAAAAAATATAGCATATTTTTTGAGTTGCCGTATTGGAAGGATAACCTTGTGCGTCACAATCTTGACGTGATGCATATTTTGAGAAAAATGTATGTGAGAGCATAATAGGAACATTGTTGAATTTGGAAGGTAAGACAAATGATGGGTTAAATGCACGTCTTGACTTGGAACTAATGGGTTTGAAGCCGGAGTTGCATCCAAGACAGGATCCAAATAACAAAACTGTTTTGCCACCTGCATGTTTCTCGTTAAAAAAGAAAGAGAAAAACCACTTTTTGCAAATTTTTTAAAAATATCAAAGTACCTGATGGGGTATGCTGCAAATATCTCTCGATGTGTCCATGTAAAAGACAAGAAAATATTTGGATTGAAAAGTCATGATTGTCATATTCTAATGCAACAACTACTTCCATTGGCTGTGAGAGGATTTTGAGCACCAATGTATACTCGTGTTTAGTCGATTTTAGCAATTTTTTCCGAGAGATATATTCTAAAGTAAAAAAGTCACAAGATTTTTTGCGGCTCGAACGAGAGATATCAATCACATTATGTAAGTTGGAAAAGATATTTCCTCCAGCTTTTTCATGCTCACTCTCAATTTAAGCAAATTAGTTATACTCTCCGGCTGTAGAAGGTAAATTTCTTTTCAAAATTTTCAGAGGGGGTAAGGTGCTCTTTTTCAAATCATAAGGGGATAAATTGAACATTATTTATTTCATAGTGGAATTAATTGACATTAGCCCAATTATTATATTGACAACAAAAGTCTAACTTATTTAAATAAAAAAATCAATCTTATTTAGAAAAAAAAAATCCATGTTGGATGAAGATGAAGATAGAGTGCATTAAAAATAAAGAAGTTAAGGGAGATTTTGATGATTTCCAAAACATCAAGATCAGTTAAGTATGGAAAACTTAGTTAAAACCCTTAGAAGAATTTTGACCAAGTAAGAAGACAAATCAGAAGAGTCAAATATTCAAGGTCCAGAGACTATTGATCTGCTGAAGAAAAGAAATCAGACTGGTGAAGATCAGCCGACTCAAATCAGATTTGTTCAAGTTTGGGATCAGCTCTGTTCATCATCAGACTTGTGTTCTCATCAGCCAAGTGGAAAGGATCAGGAAGTCCCCCCCAACGGTAATAAATGCCCTTAGGGTAATAAATGTTGAAGACCGAGGATATTAATGACAAATGATTGAAGAAATACCTCGTATCAGCTCGGTGCATTAAATGTTGCCTGACAGAAAGTACAGTCCGCAGTACTGTCACTGTGCAGAGAGCCGTTCAAGGAAATTAAGGACCAGTAATCGAGAAATTTGAATCGTGTCTCTCTTCAACGAACACTTTTCGAATGTGTGAGTATAAATAGCTGAAGAGACGAAGAGAAAATAGCGAACACAACATCTGAGAGATTATTTCCGAAGCAGAATATTTTCTAAGTCTAAAGAAGCTCAAGAACAGCTCACTCGCCTGCTGAAGTCATTTGTTGATAGAAGCTTGTTGAAGTAAAACGAATACATTTTATGAGTGAATCTGTAAAAAGAGAGTGTTGTGAGGAGTTCTTATCCGTCTTTGTGAGTGATAAGACTCTGTAGAATAGGTCTTCTTTGTGATTTCCTATTGCGCACTTGTGGTCGTTTCATTTGTTGTTCGACGCAAGCAGAGTATACTGTAAACTTAGTGATTATAGGATAACCCAAGATTAGTGTGACTTGGAAGAGTGGACTAAAGGATTTTCATCCATATAACCACTATAAAAATCCTTGTGTTCTTTGCATTTTTACTCGCATATTTTCAGTTTGCATAAAAACACTTTGATAAAACTGTTTGAAAAGATTTTTAAGGAGTTTGATAAAACTGGGGATAAAATCTTTCAATCTACCAAGCTTACTTGTGAAAAACACTTAAAATATCCGCTGCAAGCATTCTGGTATTAAAACTGATTTTGACTAAATCAGCTAAGTGACTATCAGATTAGTGGTCTACTGAGCTGTTCAAAGATTTGTTAGCGATCAGCTTAGTCAGCTTACTGCTCTATAACAGCTTAGTCTGCTGACAGTTAAGTAGAAAGTTTTGAAGTTAAAATATGATAAAATTTTCAGAGGTCTATTCACACCCCCCTCTCTAGACCTCATCTGACCACTTGGGACCAACAAGTGGTATCAGAGCGGGTGGTTCATTAGAATTAGCTGCCTGATCAACGAGCTTGATCCGAGTGTTTTTCAAAGGTTTTCAAACTTTTTCAAAAGAGCATATTTTTGAAAAATCAAAACTTTTTGAAAATGGATTGTATCAGCCATTTTCCCACATTGCTGGTATGAGTTTTGAAGACTGGAAGATCAGAATGGAGATCTTCTTAGCTGCCTACAATGATAACATGTACACATATATCATCAAAGGTCCATTCAAATTCACCAAGACTATAAAGGTTGATGAAGTCGACATAGTGGTGGAGAAAGATTTGCACGAAGTGACAGCTGAAGAAATCAAGCTGTTCAATCTGGACAAAGTTGGCCGATTCATCATGATCAAAGCCCTAGACAATGATAGATTTGATAAAGTCAAGCATTGCAAGACTGCCAAAGAAATATGGGTTAAGGTTCGTGACATGAGCGAAGAAAACGACGCCATCAAAGAGCATCAGCTGACTGTTGCTCTGGAAAAGCTGGACAACTTCAAGATGAAGTCTGCGGAAACCATTGATCAGATGGATACAAGGTTTACAAGGACATTAAATAAAGTTCTCAAGCTTGGAAAAACCTTCACAGATAAGGAGATAACCGTCAGAGTTCTGAAGGCTCTACCTCCGAAGTTCAACATGAAGGTAACAGCCATGGAAGAATCAAGAGACTTGGGAAAGACCTCACTCACCGACCTGTTCTCAGTACTCAAGGCATATGAGTATAAACCGCCAAGAATGGGTGTTGAAAAAACCTCAACTTCAAGTCCCACAGCTGCTCTAGTTGCTACTGAAAATCCGAGAAGACCAGCATACAAAAGCAAAGACGTGGACTCATCTAATGAAACCACAATACTCAAAAAAAAGGAGTACACAGCTGGAGACGTTGCATTGCTGATGAACAACTTCAAGAAGTTCTACAAAAGAAAAATGAAGAACAAATACAACAATGCTTCTACTTCTAACCCTACTTCTTCTTCTCAAGATAAGGATTCATATAAATCCAAAATGATGTGTTATAATTGCAGGAAATTGGGTCATTTCATCAGAGACTGCCCATATCCTAAAGCCGAGAAGTATACAAAAGAGGAAAAGAGAATCAGAAAGGAAAGCAAGCATCAGAAAAGCAAAGTGCTGTTAGCAGAAGCTGAAAAGTTGGCTGCTATCTACTCATCTGATTCAGATTCAGACACTTCTGATGAAGAGTCTTCTGAAGAAGAGAGTCCTGCACTCATCTGCCTGATGGCCAAGGAATCTGATGAATCTGAGGATGATGAGGTAACTCCTCTTGACAATGAATTGTTTAATTCATTTGAACAAATGATGCTTAACAATACTGGTATTGTTGAAGCATTTAGTAAGCTTAAGGAAGAGATGATATTGCTAAGAGAGCAAAATAATTCACTGAAACATAAAGCTGAAAAGCTAAAAGAATCAGCTGAATATAAACTGCTTGAGCAAGAGAATGAATCTTTAAAAGCTGAATGTGAAGTATATAAAGGTAAAATCACGGAACTTGAAAAGATAATTAAGTCTCATGAAAAATCATCTGTTGCATTCACTCCTATCTCTAGTAAACAAAGATACCTTTAGAACAGGATAAGTTAGAACTGAATCAGCTGACAACAGTAAGGTCATCTTGTATGTTCAGACTACTAAACCTGCTTCACCTGAGAAAGAATTAAAGGAGAAGAAAACTCATAAGGCTAAAAAGAGCAAAGAGCCTAGTATAGGAAAACAGACTGGTAAGACCAAACAAAAGAGTCCTAGGAAGTCTTCTGATAAGGATAAAACCAATCAGACTAGTGGTAAAACTAAGTCGTCTGTTAATGAGCAAGCATCTAGTAAACCAAAGAAGCATAAGAACAAGAAAAATCAAAATGCTTGGTATGGAAATGAGTCTTATTATGTGCAACCTGCTGCATATCCTCCTATGTATCATGCACCTCAATTCCCAACTTACTATGCACCATATCCTGCTCATTCAATGCATGCATATCCTGCTTATCATGCATCTTGTTCTGCTTATAAACACTATCCTTATCATGCTGATTATCAACAACATAGCAAATCTGATGAACGTGATGAAGATAAAACTGTTCATGCTCCTGTTAAAACTCAGAAGCCTAAGAAGCCTAAGACATCAACATCTTGGGTTGTCAAAGGTGGAACTAATCCTTCAGGACCCTCTCAATAAGGGTACCTAAAACAATTTTTATTTTGTTTTGTAGGTTAGAATTAAGAGTAGGAGTAAAGTAGAGAAAATCTGGTACTTGGACAGTGGCTGTTCAAGACACATGTGTGGAAGCATACATTAGCTGACTGATGTTGTTGTTGTGGATGGTCCTAAAGTTACTTTTGGGGACAACAAGGAAGACAAAATTGTGACAAGTGGAAAGCTAATCAAAGGCAACATTGAGATATCTGACGTCTCTTATGTTAAAGGCCTCAAATACAATTTGCTAAGCATAAGTCAATTTTGTGACAAGGGATTTTCAGTCATGTTCTCATCAGATAAGTGCTATGTTGAACAGATTGGTACAAAGAAGGTAATTTTATCTGGAAGACGACAAGGAAATGTCTACACAGTGGACTGAAACTCTATTGACAAGAGTTCAAGCATTTGTTTGGTGGCATCTACACCAAGTGAAGTCAGTTGGCTGTGGCACAAAAGAATGAATCATGTGAATTTCAAGACCATCAACAGACTTATCAAGAATGATCTGGTAGAAGGAATTCCAAAGACAGTCATGAGCAAGGACAAGCTTTGTGACGCATGTCAGAAGGGTAAACAAATCAAGTCATCATTCAAAAGCAAGAAGCACCAATCATCTGGAAAGATCTTGGAGCTGCTACATATGGAAATTTTTGGACCCATTGATCCAATCAGCAATGGTGGAAAGAAGTACTGCCTAGCTGTTGTGGATGACTATTCAAGATACACTTGGGTGATTTTCATGAAAAAGAAAGTGAAACCAAGGAGCATCTTACAAATCTAATGGAACTGATTCAGAATGAAAAGAGCATGAAGATATTAAAGATCAGATCAGACAGAGGGACTGAATTTACAAACTCTACTGTTGAAGAGTATTGTAACGCCAGAGGAATCAGTCATGAGTACTCTGCTGCCAGAACCCCTCAACAGAACGGAGTTGCTGAAAGGAGAAACAGAACTCTAAAAGAAGCTACCAGAACCATGATAGCTTAAGCAAAGCTGCCTCAAAAATTTTGGGCAGAAGCAACAAATACAGCATGCTTTACCCAAAATAGATGCATGATCAACAAGCACCAAAACAAGACTCCATATGAAGTTTGGAACAACAGGATGCCAAACATTCATTATTTTAGAATTTTTGGTTGTAAATGCTTTGTTTTAAATAATGGGAAAAATAACCTTACTGCTTTTACAGAGAAGACTGATGAAGCAGTATTTGTAGGATATTCTACTGTTAGTAAAGCTTATAGAGTCTTTAACAAAAGAACTTTACTTGTAGAAGAATCCATTCATGTAGTATTTGATGAATCAAATCAATCTTCTGAAAAGAATCAAAGTACTTATCAAAATCTGTCTACTGATTTTCAGAAATTGAGTGTTGAAATAAATGAAGAGTATATACCCATCATACTACCTGATCTCAACTCAGCTGCTAACTCAAGTGCTGTTCAAAATCACACTGCTGATTGTCTAACAGAAGAGTTACAAACAGCTGACAGACCAGAGACTGTTCAACAGACAACTGTTGTTCAACAGACTACTACTGGATCTCCAATAGTAGTGTTGCAAGATCAAAACAGAGGACAACATTCAGATCTGCAACCTGATCTTAGATGGCTCAAGAATCACCCACCAGAGCTGGTCATTGGTGATCCTTTAGATAGAGTAAAGATAAGGAGAGCTGCCGCAAATGATGCTATGTTCGTCAGCTTCCTATCTCAAATAGAGCCTAAACAGATTGAAGAAGCTCTTAGTGATTCGAATTGGATTGAAGCTATGCAAGAAGAGTTGAATCAATTTGAAAGGAATGAAGTCGGGTACTTAGTTCCTAGACCAAGTCATCAAAGGGTAATTGGCACTAAATTGGTATTCAGGAATAAAATGAATGAAGATGGTATTGTCACCAGAAATAAAGCTAGATTAGTTGCCAAGGGTTACTGCCAAGAAGAAGGTATTAACTTTGATGAAACTTTTGCATCAGTGGCAAGATTAGAGGCAATCAGATTGTTTCTAGCCTATGCTGCTCATAAAAATTTCACAGTCTATCAAATGGATGTGAAATCAGCATTTCTCAATGGAGAATTGCAAGAAGAAGTTTATGTTGAACAACCACCTGGATTTGAAGCATATAAAGAAGAAGACAAGGTGTATCGTCTGAAGAAAGCTCTCCATGGACTGAAACAGGCTCCAAGAGCATGGTATGATACCCTATCTGATTCTTTTTTAATTAAAGGATTTCGTAAAGGTAAAGTAGATAAGACCATGTTCACTATTTAATGAGAAGATCATATATTGCTTGTCCAAATATATGTGGACGATATTATTTTCGGTTGAACAAATCAACAGATGTGTGATAAGTTCTCAAAGCTGATGCAGAACAAATTTGAAATGAGCATGATGGGAGAACTTAATTATTTTCTTGGTTTGCAAGTTAGACAGTTGTCTGATGGAATATTCATTAACTAAGCAAAATACACGAAGGATCTGTTCAAGAAATTTGGTATGGAAACTAGCTCATCTGTTAGTGTTCCTATGTCTGCTGGATTTCGTTTGGATAAAGATGAAGATGGCAAATCTGTGGACATAACCAAATACAGAGGTATTATTGGGTCTCTGTTATACTTAACAGCTAGCAGACCTGATATCATGTGTTGGATGAAGATGAAGATGAAGGCACTGAAGAAAGTTTGATAAGGGAGGTTTTGATGCATTCCAAAACTTCGTAAAATTGGCTAAGTATGGAGTGACTTAGCTGATAAGCTTATCAAGGAATTTTGACTAAGTAATGAAGACATCAGAAGAGTCAAAGTTTCAAGGTCCAAGACTTCTGATCTGCTGAAGCAAAGTTATCAGATTAGTGAAGATCAGCCGACTCAAATCAGATTTGTTCAAGTTTGAGATCAGCCGAGTTCACCATCAGACGTATACTTCTGTCAGCCAAGTGAAGAAGATCATGAAGTGTTCCCAACGGTAATAAATGCCCCTTGGTGTAATAAATGCTGAAGTACGAGGATATTTAAGACAAATGATTGAAGAAAAGCTTCGCATCAGCCGAGTGCATTTAATGCTGCATTTAATGCTACCTGCAGAATAGTACTGTTTACAGTACGGACAGACTGCAAAAGAGCCGTTCGCGGATTTTAAGGACCAGTACTCGAGGAATTTGAATCCTGTCTCTCTTCAACGGACATTTTTCAATCCTCAAGTATAAATAGCTGCAAGAGACGAAGAAGAAATAAGCAACACACTTTCTGAGAGAAATTTCCGAAGCAAAATTCTTTAAGTCTCAAGAACAGCTCACTCATCAGCTGAGTCATTTGTTGACGAAAGCAGAGTTGAAGAATCAAGAAAAATACATCTTCTGAGTGATTTTGTAAACAAGAGTGTTGTGCGGAGTTGTGATCCATCTTTGTGAGTGATCAAACTTCAGAGGATAGGTTTTCTGTGTGATCTCCTATTGCGAACTTGTGGTCGTTTCATTTGTTGTTCGACGCAAGCAGAGTATACTGTAAACTTTGTGATTATAGTATAACCCAAGATCTGAGTGACTTGGAAGAGTGGACTAAAGGATATTTAAATCCATATAACCACTATAAAAATTGATTGTGTTTTTACATTGCTTCTAAACTTGCATATTTCCTGATTGCATAAAAACACATTAAGTTAACTGTTTGAAAAGAAGTTAAAAGGAGTTTATAAAACTGGGGAAACATTTTTCAAACTGCTAAGAATACTTGTGAAAAACACTTTGAAAATCCGCTGCAAGTACTCTAAGTATTAAAACTGATTTCTGCAAAATCAGCTAAGTAACTATCAGACGAGTGGTCAACAAGACTGTTCAAAGATTTGTTCGCGAACAGAATTGTAACTTACTAATCTGATCAGCTTAGTCTGTTCAGTTAGAGTAAAGTTTTAAAGTTAAATTTGAAAGAAAATTTTAAAGAGGTTTATTCACCCCCCCCCTCTAAACCTCTTCTGACCACTTGGGACCAACAAGTGGTATCAGAGCAGGTGGTTCATTAGAATCAGCTGCCTGATCAACGAGCTTGATCCGAGTGTTTTTCAAAGGTTTTCAAAACTTTTCAAAAGAGCATCTTTTTGAAAAACAAAAACTTTTTGAAAAATGGATTGTATCAGCCATGTTCCCCACATTGCTGGTATGTCCTTTGAGGACTGGAAAATCAGAATGGAGATCTTCCTTGCTGCCTATAATGACAACATGCATACATGTATCATTAAAGGTCCATTCAAATTCACCAAGACCATCATCGTAGATGAAGCTCAAATAGTGGTGGAAAAAGACTTAACAGAAATGACAGCAGAAGAAATAAAGCTGTTCAACCTGGACAAAGTCGGAAGATTCATCATGACCAAAGCCCTGGATAATGATCGGTTTGACAAAGTCAAGCATTGCAAAACTGCAAAGGAGATGTGGGATAAGGTTCGTGACATGAGTGAAGGCAATGATGCCATTAAAGAGCATCAGCTCAGTGTTGCCTTGGAGAAGCTGGACAACTTCAAGATGAAGTCTGGATAAACCATTGATCAGATGGACATCAGATTCACCAGAACTCTGAACGAAGTTTTGAAGCTGGGAAAGACTTTCACTGACAAAGAGATTTCTGTCAGAGTACTGAAGGCTCTACCTCCCAAGTTCAACATGAAGGTGACAGCAATGGAAGAATCAAGAGATCTGGGCAAGATTTCTCTAACAGAGCTGTTCTCCGCACTCAAGGCTTATGAGTATAAACTGCCAAGGATGGGAATTGAAGAAACCTCAACTTCAGGACCCACAGCTGCACTGGTTGCTGCTGAAAATCAAAGAAGACCGGCTCAAAGAAATGCTGAAGTGGACTCATCTGATGAAGCCACTCTACTCAACAAAAAGGAGTACACTGCTGGAGATGTAGCATTATTGATGAACAACTTCAAGAAGTTCTATAAGAGAAAGATGAAAAACAAATACAATCATGCTGCTTCTACTTCTAAACCTAACTTTTCTTCTCAGGATAAAGAGGATTATAAATCAAAACTAATGTGTTACAACTGCAGGAAATTGGGACACTTCATAAGAGACTGTCCATATCCAAAAGCAGAGAAGTACACTGAGGAAGAGAAGAAAATGAGAAAAGAAAGAAAGCATCAGAGAGCCAAGGCAATGATGGCTGAAGCAGAAAAGCCAGCTGCCGTCTACTCATCTGATTCAGACTCAGACTCGTCTGATGATGAATCGTCTGATGAAGAAAAACCTGCTCTCCTGTGCCTGATGGCAAAGGAATCTGATGACTCTGAGGATGAGGTAACTCCTCAAGAAAATGAACTGTTTAATTCTCTAGAGCAAATGATGTTGAATAATACTACTATTGCTGGAGAGTTTGTTAAGCTTAAGGAAGAGATGAACTTGCTAAAAGAGCAAAATAGTTCACTGAAACTTTTAGCTGAAAAGCCAAAAGAATCAGCTGAATATAAACAGCTTGAGCAAGAGCATGAATCTCTGAAAGCTGAATGTGAGGTATATAAAGGAAAAATCATGGAACTTGAGAAAATCATTGAGTCTCATGATAAGTCAACTGTTGCATCCATGCATACACCTAAGAAACAGGAGACACCTTTAGAAAAGGATAAACTAGAGTTGAACCATACTGAAAAATTCATATCAGCTGACAACAGTAAGGTCATTCTGTATGTTCAAACTTCTAAACCTACCTCATCTGAGAATGTGTTAAAGGAGAAGAAATCTCCTAAGGCTAAAAAGAGCAAAGAGCCTAGTGTAGGAAATCAGACTAGTAAGACCAAACAGCAGAGTCCTAAGAAGTCTGCTGATAAAGCTAAAGTCAATCAGACTAGTGGTAAAACTAAGTCAAAATCAAATGAGCAAGCATCTAGTAAACCAAAGAAGCATAAGAACAAGAAAATTCAAAATGCTTGGTATGGAAATGAGTCATATTATGTGCAACCTGCTGCATATCATCCTATGTATCATGCACCTCAGTTTCCTAGTTACTATGCACCTTACCCTGCTCATCCAATGCATGCATATCCTGCATATCATGCACCTTACCCTGCTTATGAACATTATTCATATCATACTGATCATCAACATGACTTATCTGATAACTATGATAAAAATGAAACTGTTCATGCTCCTAAAACTCAGAAACCTAAGAAGCCTAAGACTTCAACATCTTGGGTTGTCAAGGGTGGAACTAATCCTTCAGGACCCTCTCAATAAGGGTACCTAAAACGATTTTATTTTTGTTTTGTAGGTTAGGATTAGGAGTAGGAGTAAAGTAGAGAAGATTTGGTACTTGGACAGTGGTTGTTCAAGGCACATGTGTGGAAACATACATGAGTTGACTGATGCAGTTGCTGTGGATGGTCCAAAAGTCACTTTTGGAGACAGCAAAGAAGGCAAGATTAAAGCTAAAGGAAGATTAATCAAGGGAAACATAGAGATATCTGACGTCTCCTATGTTAAAGGCCTGAAATATAATCTGCTGAGCATAAGTCAATTTTGTGACAAGGGATATTCAGTCATCTTCTCAACAGATAAGTGCTACGTTGAACAAATTGGTACAAAGAAGGTAATTTTATCTGGAAGACGACAAGGAAATATCTACATAGTTGACTGGAATTCTGTTGACAAGAATTCAAGTGTTTGTTTGGTGGCATCTGCACCAAGTGAAGTCAGTTGGCTATGGCACAAGAGGATGAATCATTTAAACTTCAAGACCATAAACAGATTAATCAAGAATGATTTGGTAGAAGGGATTCCAAAAGCAGTCATGAGCAAAGACAAGCTCTGTGACGCCTGTCAGAAGGGTAAACAAATCAAGTCATCATTCAAAGAAAAGAAGCACCAATCTTCTGGAAGAATATTGGAGCTGTTACATATGGACTTATTTGGACCCATTGATCCAGTCAGCAATGGTGGAAAGAAATACTGCCTAGCTGTTGTGGATGACTATTCAAGATATACTTGGGTGATTTTCATGAAGAAGAAAAGTGAAACCAAGGAACATCTTACCAATCTGATGGAACTGATCCAGAATGAAAAGAGCATCAAGATATTGAAGATCAGATCAGATAGAGGGACAGAGTTTACAAACTCTACTGTTGAAGAGTATTGTAATATCAAAGGAATACATCATGAGTATTCTGCTGCCAGAACCCCTCAACAGAATGGTGTTGCTGAAAGGAGAAACAGAACACTAAAAGAAGCTGTCAGAACCATGATAGCTGAAGCTAAACTGCCTCAAAGATTTTGGGCAGAAGCAACAAACACAGCATGCTTTACCCAGAACAGATGTATGATCAACAAAAATCAGAATAAGACTCCATATGAAGTTTGGAACAACAGAAAACCAAACATTCATTACTTTAAGATTTTTGGTTGTAAATGTTTTATATTGAATAATGGGAAAAATCACCTTACTGCATTTGCAGAAAAGGCTGATGAAGCTGTCTTTGTAGGATACTCATCTGTTAGTAAGGCTTATAGAGTTTTCAATAAAAGAACATTGCTAATAGAAGAATCTATCCATGTAGTATTTGATGAGCCAAGTCAATCTTCTGAAAAGAATCAAAGTGTAATTCAAGATCTGTCTGCTGATTTACAGAAGTTAGACGTTGGAAGAAATGAAGAATATGTTCCCATCATACTACCTAATCTAAGTTCAGCTGCTAACTCAAGTGCTGTTCAAAATCACAGTGCTGATTGTCTAACAGACGAGTTGCTAACAGCTGACAGACCAGAGACTGTTCAACAGACCACAAATGTTCAACAGACTACTACTGGAACTCCAACAGTAGTGTTGCAAGATCATAACAGAGGACAACATCCTGATTTGCAACCTGATCTCAGATGGCTCAAGAATCACCCTCCTGAATTGGTTATTGGTGATCCTTTAGATAGAGTGAAAACAAGAAGAGCTGTTGCACAAGATGCTATGTTTGTCACATTTCTATCTCAAATAGAGCCTAAACAAATTGAAGAAGCTCTAAATGACTCCTTCTGGATAGAAGCTATGCAAGAAGAGTTGAATCAATTTGAAAGGAATGAAGTCTGGTACTTAGTTCCTAGACCAAGTCATCAAAGAGTAATTGGCACTAAGTGGGTATTCAGAAATAAAATGAATGAAGATGGTGTTGTCACCAGAAACAAAGCAAGACTAGTGGCCAAGGGTTATTGTCAAGAAGAAGGAATTGATTTTGATGAAACTTTTGCACCAGTAGCAAGACTTGAAGCAATCAGACTGTTTCTTGCCTATGCTGCTCACAAGAACTTCACTGTCTATCAGATGGATGTGAAGTCTGCTTTTCTCAATGGAGAATTGCAAGAAGAAGTGTATGTTGAGCAACCTCCAGGATTTGAAGTCTATCAAGAAGAGGACAAAGTATATCGTCTGAAGAAAGCCCTTTATGGACTAAAACAAGCTCCAAGAGCATGGTATGATACCCTATCTGATTTTCTTTTAATTAAAGGATTTCGTAAAGGTAAGGTAGATAAAACCTTGTTCACAATTGAATGGGAAAATCATATATTACTTGTGCAAATATATGTGGACGACATTATTTTTGGTTCAACTAACCAACAGATGTGTGATAAGTTCTCCAAGCTGATGCAGAATAAGTTTGAAATGAGCATGATGGGTGAACTTAATTACTTTCTTGGATTGCAAGTTAGACAGTTGCCTGATGGAATATTCATCAGCCAAGCAAAGTACACAAGAGATCTGTTCAAGAAATTTGGTATGGAAACTAGCTCAACAGCTACCATTCCTATGTCTACAAGTCTTCGTTTGGATAAAGATGAAGATGGCAAATCAGTGGACATAACCAAATATAGAGGCATTATTGGTTCATTGTTGTATCTAACAGCAAGCAGACCTGATATAATGTACTCAGTTGGAGTCTGTGCAAGATTCCAATCAAACCCCAAAGAATCTCATCTCTTAGCTGCCAAGAGAATATTGAAGTATGTTAAAGGCACTCAAGAATTGGGATTATGGTATCCTAGAGAATCTGGATTTGAACTCATTGGTTATTCAGATTCAGACCTTGCTGGCTGCAAGATTGATAGAAAGAGCACAACAGGTGCCTGTCAGTTCTTAGGCAGTCGTCTGATCTCATGGATGAGTAAGAAGCAAACCTCAGTTTCTATATCTACTGCTGAAGCTGAATATATAGCTGCTGGAGCTTGCTGTGCACAGATACTTTGGTTGAAGCATCAACTAGAAGACTACAACATCAAGATCAGTGGAATTCCAATCTACTGTGACAATACAAGTGCAATTTCTCTTACTCAGAACACTACAAGTCATTCAAGGACTAAGCATATTGAGATCAAGCATCATTTCATTAGAGATCATGTGGAAAAAGGCAATGTAATGATTGAGTATGTTCATACTGATAATCAGATTGCTGACATCTTCACCAAACCTCTAAGTGAAGTAAGGTTCTCAACTCTAAGAGCTGAGTTAGGATTACTTAATTTGGAAGCATAAGCTGAGGGGGAACTCATCAGAAGACTGGAGTTCAACAGCTTAGTAATTCGTCATTATCTTCAAGGATTAACTCTCAACAGACTAGTTAACTTATGAATTCTTAAACTCAGGGGGAACGTGTAAGACTAGCGGTACTTCTGAATTAAAGATGAAATTTGTTAATGACAGTTAGTTGAAGTTATGTTTTCATCAGAAGACTCAACTATCGAAGATTGAAGTTATTTTATCTAGCTGGATTGACAAACAGCTGAGGAAGGTTATCAGCTATTGGCATTCTCTGATAACAGCATTGTCATCAGGACAGTAGTCCATCAGATAAGTGTTTATTATACTCATCTGATTACTTAAATAAAAGCGAACTATTTAAAAACGTTTTATCCAAAACACGCTTTTACAAGTAAACTGTCGGGCGGTACATATTCCCGCTCCTCACTAAAATATCTTTTGAATTTGAAAGGTCGTAACTGACGCCGCACGATCAGCACTGACAGAAAAACGGATCTAACGGTTGGCAGATTTCACGAAAACCGAAAAACCCCAACTCTATAAATCCTCATCTGATCAGTCGAGTAGCTCTTTACGCACCCTAAACTTTCAAAAGTACTTGTGAGAAAATTTCTGCAAATTCTCTGCATACTTTCCTTTGTTTTTCTAACCTTCAACAGATCTACAATGGCCGCCGAAGGTATGTTTCTCGTTTATGATTCCTACTACCAATCTGGTACGAATCTGATGAAAGAACTGCTCGAAAAGTTCAAAGCTGCTTCGCTGGTAAACTTCATGGAATACCACGAAGGAATTATCTGGACTGACCAAGTGATGGAGTACTACAACTCTGCAAAAGCTGACTACAACAAACTGGAGATTAAGGCTTCAGTGGGAGGCAAATCTATCACTATCACTCCTGCTGTTCTTCACGAGACGTTTGGGCTCCCTAACAGAGGACGACATGACGTCACTGTTCTGACGGAGGATAAGCACCAACAGTTCTGGGCGATCTGCGCCAAAGAAGGAGAAACATTGTCTGGAAATATCAGGAAGAAACAACTGAAGGATGAATATCAGCGGATGGCTGATATGGTGTGCAAGCTGGTTGAGAACTGCACATTCTCACTAGATGCTGTTACCATGAAAAGGTTCAGCATCATGGCTGCCATATACTATGGAATGGATATCAACTGGTCCATCATAGTATGGTACATATTAGCTGACTTTCTTGATGATAAGAAAGGAAAAGGCCCCACTACCAACCACAGGATCACACTCAGCTATCTGCTGTCAAAGCTGGGCTGTGATATGAAGAATGGAAAGGAAATTCACAAATCTAAGGCATTGTCCAAATACATGCCTGTTCAAAAGAGGAAGGCTGGTGAGCCTGAGGAAGCTGATATTGAGGAACCAAAGGAGGTTCCTGCCAAGAGGCAAAAGAGGTTAGTCAAAACAGCAAGTTTGGCTGCTGAGACTAAAAGGAAGAGGGCTGCTGATGAGCCCAAGAAGAAAGAATCAAAGCAGTTGGAGAGAGTGACTTCTGCTGAAGCCACTAAAATTGTTGAGAACATAATAGCTGATGTAAGGACTGGATCCCCTGCATCACCGTCAAGAACTCCATCAGCAGAGAGGCCTGCTGAGGACATTTCTCAAAGGACAAGAAGTCAACTGAGAAGTACAGCTGCTACCACTTACCGTGAAGGTAGAACAAAGAAGTCTGCTAGAAAGCAGATGACATTCATTGAAAAACCTACTGATCTGGAAAATGTAGCTAGGGAAGACCCTGAAGCTACTCAAAGGCCTATTGAATCAGTTGAGACTGTTGTGACTGACAAAGCTGATAAGCAACAGCCAAGTCAGGAAGCACCAACAGCTGAGGTTGCTCAACCTCAAGAAGATCCAGATGTTCAAATCATCCATCCTATAGCTGCTGCTCCCATATCATCTGCTGGACCAGCACCTGCTGATAAAGGCAAAAGAAAAATAGTGCTAAGGAGAAAGAAAGTCTCCAAAGCTGATAAGAAAGCAAGGGAAGAAGCTGAACAGAGGAAGCAGGATGAGCTTGAAGAGAAGAAGGCTCTTGAGTTGAGCAAAGCTCAAGAAGCAAAGGATGAAGCCAGAAGACGCATGTCTGAAGCAGAAAGAAAAGCTGCTGAGGATGCTGAAATGGCTGCGGTGATTGAATTGAGCAAGGTTGATGCCTATGGACCTGTCCATGGAGGTGGCATCAAGATTGGTGAAGAGCAGACTGAAGAAGACAAAAAGAAGATACTACTGCCTGCTCCCAAAGCCAAGTCCAAAGACAAGTTTGAAGTCAGAAAAGCTTTTGAGATAGTTTATGCTGATAAGGAATTGTTCAAGAAATTTGAGAAGTCATTAGCATACTATGATCAGAAGTTGATGCTGAAGACTCTGTTCAACCAAGAAAAGCCAAGATATATCAGTTGGAGGGACAACAGGCTGAACAAGTCAATTACTGAACTTCAAGATATGAAGGAGTTAGCTGATGAAGAACGATGGGTTCTAAGTTGGCTGAAGACAAACTCCATCCAAAAGGCTCTTGATCCAAGCTATGTGAGAGATATCATGCATAGCTATGCAAAAGGCTTTGCATTGGAGGAAGCCAAGAAAATCAAGAGCACCTTGCCTGAAAAGAAGAAGAAGTCTGAAGATGCTGAGGAAAGAGCAATTAAGTTTGCTGTTATGGCTGCCCTGAAGAGATGGGCTAAAAAGTCAAAATATCAGCAAGGCTGTTCAAGTGATTTGCCACTACTGCCAAGTATCCAGCAAATCATTTTTGGCAAGGAAGTACAACCTTATTATGAAATGCCAAAGGGGAATAATGCTTTTGTTAACCCCTGGATCATTGTGAGGCAAATCAGACAAACCACTTGCTTCAATGACGATGGCACTATCACCAACTTAGTCTATGATGATGTTATTGATGAGCCTAAAGCTGCGGACAAGCCTGATGTCAAGCCTGCTGATTAGACTGCTGACAAGCCTGCTGATCAAATTGCTGATAAGTCTGCTGATCAGACTGAAGACAAGTCTGCTGAAAAGGCTGCTGATGATCCCCTGGCCATTGAGTGGAAGGCTACGGACTCTGGAAATCATCAAGACGAAAAGATGGAAGATATTCCTGTCCACCAGGAAATTGATGAAAGGGATGTAGCTGCTGCTTCTGCTTCATCAGGTGATAAGCACTCATCACTGATGGAAGCAATCCAGATGCTGATGGAAAACCAACTTAAGGAACTGGAAGACAAGCACCAGCAACAGCTATTAAAGGTTAAGGAGGAGCTGAAAGCAGAGTTGGCAGAAACCAACAGAATTCAGCTGGAAACTGTTCAAGGATCGACAGAAGAAATCATCAAAAAGGAGATCAACAGTATTCCAATTCCTCAAGATCATTCATTGCAGTTAGTGCACAGTTTGAGAGAGCTGAACCAGAACGTGGAAGATGTGAAGGGTGATGTGAATCATCTTCACACTGCTTTAAAATCAGCTGAGCACAAGATTGCTGACTTAACTGCAACCTTCATTAAAGTCAGTCATGAAGAGAAGGAAATCAATCTGGGAATGTTGCAAGAAGTTGCAAAGGCTGCACAGGAAGTTCAAAATGAAATTGCAACTATCAATCTCAACATTGACTACTTCAATGATAAGACTGATGTCATCAGCACTGACCTTCATCATCTGACAGCTAGTCATGACGTGGTTAATCAGAATCTAAAGGCTTTGTGTGCTGGAGTGAAGATTCCAACAGTTGCTCTCAACCCTACTGTTGAACCTTCTAATGTCATCAGAGTTGATGATGACAAAAAGGGGGAAGATAAAAGGGAAGAACCAGCTAAGGAAACTGCTGCTGAAGAACCAGCAAAAGAATCTGCTGCTGAAGAATCAACTAAGGAAGAAACTGCTGCTGCAACCATTCAAGCCAAGGAAACTGAAGACACTGCTGACAAGGCTGAAGTACTTGAAAAGGTAGAAGAAGAAGATACCAAGTACAAAAACACTGAATCTGCCAGGAAAGCCATGGAAGCTTTGAAAGCTCTACAAGAACAAGAACTTAAGGAGAAGATGGAAGCTGCCAAAGCAATTCTGGAAGAAGAAGTTGATGAAGAAGATGATGATGAAGAATCATCATATGAATATGAAGAAGTGCTCGAATCTGATGAAGAAGCTGATAGTTAGAAATTGAAAAATCAATTGTAATCAGTTTACTTTTTCATCTGATGAATTTGTACATGTAATTCACCTTCTATATCTATAAAATGTTCAAGTTCAATCCAATAAACTTTTTCTATCTCAGAAAATTTTGAGGATTACAATCTTTAGTTTAGGTATTCAACAGGTACTAAGCTGAAGTTTTGTCATCATCAAAAAGGGGGAAATTGTTGGATGAAGATGAAGATGAAGGCACTGAAGAAAGTTTGATAAGGGAGGTTTTGATGCATTCCAAAACTTCGTAAAATTGGCTAAGTATGGAGTGACTTAGCTGATAAGCTTATCAAGGAATTTTGACTAAGTAATGAAGACATCAGAAGAGTCAAAGTTTCAAGGTCCAAGACTTCTGATCTGCTGAAGCAAAGTTATCAGATTAGTGAAGATCAGCCGACTCAAATCAGATTTGTTCAAGTTTGAGATCAGCCGAGTTCACCATCAGACGTATACTTCTGTCAGCCAAGTGAAGAAGATCATGAAGTGTTCCCAACGGTAATAAATGCCCCTTGGTGTAATAAATGCTGAAGTACGAGGATATTTAAGACAAATGATTGAAGAAAAGCTTCGCATCAGCCGAGTGCATTTAATGCTGCATTTAATGCTACCTGCAGAATAGTACTGTTTACAGTACGGACAGACTGCAAAAGAGCCGTTCGCGGATTTTAAGGACCAGTACTCGAGGAATTTGAATCCTGTCTCTCTTCAACGGACATTTTTCAATCCTCAAGTATAAATAGCTGCAAGAGACGAAGAAGAAATAAGCAACACACTTTCTGAGAGAAATTTCCGAAGCAAAATTCTTTAAGTCTCAAGAACAGCTCACTCATCAGCTGAGTCATTTGTTGACGAAAGCAGAGTTGAAGAATCAAGAAAAATACATCTTCTGAGTGATTTTGTAAACAAGAGTGTTGTGCGGAGTTGTGATCCATCTTTGTGAGTGATCAAACTTCAGAGGATAGGTTTTCTGTGTGATCTCCTATTGCGAACTTGTGGTCGTTTCATTTGTTGTTCGACGCAAGCAGAGTATACTATAAACTTTGTGATTATAGTATAACCCAAGATCTGAGTGACTTGGAAGAGTGGACTAAAGGATATTTAAATCCATATAACCACTATAAAAATTGATTGTGTTTTTACATTGCTTCTAAACTTGCATATTTCCTGATTGCATAAAAACACATTAAGTTAACTGTTTGAAAAGAAGTTAAAAGGAGTTTATAAAACTGGGGAAACATTTTTCAAACTGCTAAGAATACTTGTGAAAAACACTTTGAAAATCCGCTGCAAGTACTCTAAGTATTAAAACTGATTTCTGCAAAATCAGCTAAGTAACTATCAGACGAGTGGTCAACAAGACTGTTCAAAGATTTGTTCGCGAACAGAATTGTAACTTACTAATCTGATCAGCTTAGTCTGTTCAGTTAGAGTAAAGTTTTAAAGTTAAATTTGAAAGAAAATTTTAAAGAGGTTTATTCACCCCCCCCCCCCTCTAAACCTCTTCTGACCACTTGGGACCAACATCATGTACTCTGTTAGGGTTTGTGCGAGATATAAATCAAATCCTAAGGAATCTCATCTCCTAGCTGCCAAAAGGATACTTAAAACTTAAATACCTTAAAGGCACTCAAGATTTGGGATTATGGTACCCTAGAGAATCTGGTTTCGAACTTATTGGTTATTCAGATTCTGACACTGCTGGCTGCAAAATTGATAGGAAGAGCACAACAGGTGCCTGTCAATTTTTAGGTAGTTGCCTGATCTCATGGATGAGTAAGAAACAGACTTCAGTATCCATATCTACTGTTGAAGCTGAGTACATAGCTGCTGGAGCTTGCTGTGCACAAATACTTTGGTTGAAACATCAACTAGAAGATTACAACTTTAAAATCAGTGTTATACCTATCTACTGTGATAATACAAGTGCAATCTCTCTTACTCAAGACACTACAAGTCATTCAAGGACAAAACATATAGAGATCAAACATCACTTCATAAGAGATCAGGTTGAGAAAGGAAATGTCATGATAGAACATGTTCATACTGAAAATCAGATCGCTAACATCTTCACGAAACCTCTAAGTGATGCAAGGTTTTCGACTTAAAGAGCTGAACTAGGTCTACTGAATTTAGATGCATAAGCTGAGGGGGAACTCAACAGAAGACTGGAGTTCATCAGCCTACTCATCTTATTATCTTCAAGGTTAACTCTCAACAGACTAGTTAACTTATGGATTCATAAAGTCAGGGGTAACGTGGAAGACTAGAGGTACTTCTGATTAAAAGATGAAATTTGTTGATGAAAGCTAGTTGAAGTTATGTTTTTTTCAGAAGATCTTAATTCTTGAAGAATGAAGATTAATTATCTAGCTGGATTGACAAACAGCCGAGGAAAATTACTAGTTATTGGCTTTCACTAGTAATGATCTGTCATCAGGACACTAGTCCCATCAGATAAGTAATTATTTTACTCGTCTGATCGTTTACATAAAAGCTCTGTTATTTTAAAAATGTTTTATCTAAAATGCGCTTTTACAAGTAAACTGAGGCGGTACATATTCCCGCCTGACACTAAATGTTTTTGAATTTTGAATCGCGTAACTGACGCCCCACGATCAGAACTGACACAAAACGTATCAAACGGTTAGCGTGTATCACGGAAACCGAAATACCCTAGCTTCTATAAAACCAGATCTGATCAGCTCAGTCACTCTTTACGCACCCAAATACTTTCAAAAGCATTCTAAGAAATTCATGCTTCCAATTTCTGCAAATACTCATGTTTTTCTCTCTAATCCTCTACAGAAAATCATGACTCCTCAACAAGAAGCGAAGGCTGAGGGTATGTATCTATTTTATGATAAATATCACCATTCTGGCACTCCATTGATGAAGGAAATTCTGGAAAAATTCATGGCTGCTACCCTTGTGAAATTCATGGAATCCCATGAAGAGATGGTCTGGAAGGACCAAGTGATGGAGTACTACAATGCTAAGGATGCTGTTGATTTTGAAAAACTTGAAATCAAAGCCACCGTCGGAGGAAAGACCATAGTCATCACTCATGCCCTGTTGCACGAGAAATTTGGGCTGTCAAATCAGGGATGAACTGATGTGTCTTCTATGGCAGAAGACAAAATCCAAGAATTCTGGGCAATCTGTACCAAGGAAGGAGAAGTTATGTCTGGAAATCTGAAGAAGAAACAGCTGAAGGATAAATATCAGCGCATGGCTGATATGGTTTCAAAGCTGATAGAGAATTGTACCTTCTCTCTAGACAGTGTCAACATGAAACATTACTGCATAATGATGGCTATTTACTATGGCTATGAGGTGAACTGGTCTTTTGTCATCTAGTACTTTCTGGCGAACTCTCACCAGAAGAAGCAAACCAACCACAGGATTACTCTAAGTTAACTGTACTATCAGCTGGGTTGTGGAATGACCCATGGAAAGGAGATTCATAATGCCAAGGCTATGGCAACCTATCAAGTTGTTAAGGGAGGAACAAAGAGGAAGAATGATGAGGAAAAGCGGCTGAGGAACCTAAGGACAAGGTTCCTGCTAAGAAGCAAAAGAAGTCTGTTCAAACAGCAAAGCCTGCTGTTCAAGCCAGAACAGACAAGAAAAAGCAAGCTGCTGCTGACGCTGCTATAAAGAAGATTACTGATTCTCCATCAAGAACAGTGTCAGAAGAAATATCTGCTGACAAAGTAGCAAAAAGGACTAGAAGTCAGTTGAGAGACACTGCTGCTTCTAAACCTGTCAAAGAGAAGCCTGCTACAAAGAAGTCTGCTAAGAGGAAGGTGGTTTTTGAACAATCTCTTGCTAAACCTTCTGACTTAGTCAGAGAAAGTCCTCAATCAGCAGAGAGGCCTGCTGGAGCTAAAGAAGAGTCTACTGCCCAACAGACTGCTTCTACCACTCCAACAGCTGAGGTAGTTCAACCTCAAGATGATCCTGAAGTGCAGATCATCGAACCTGTTGCAGTTGCACCACTTGCATCTGCTGCTCCTGAACCTGCTACTGCTAAGGAAGCACATACAACTGATAAGAAGAAAGGAAAAAGAAAGATTGTTATCAGAAGAAAGAAGGTGTCTACTGCTAATAAGAAAAAGAGAGGAAGCATAGCAAAGGAAAAGAGACGACCAGGAAGAACAAAAGGTCATTGAACTTAACAAAATCGAGACTGAAAATGAAGAGCAAAGAAGAACAATGTCTGAGGCTGAACGTAAAGCTGTTGAAGATGTAGAATTGGCACTTGCTATCGAACTAAGCAAGAAGGATTCTCATGGTCCAAACACAACTGGTGGCATCACGATTGGTGAATCAACGAAGCCCAAGCGAAAAATGCCTGCTAGCGTGATACCAGAAAAGAAAAGGTTTGAAGTGAGAAAAGCCTTTGAAATTGTCAATTCTGATCCTACTATTTTCAATAGATTCGAAGCTGCCCTTGCTTATATTGAAGCTGCAGCGTCAGACCCTGTTTACCCAAGAAAAGGAAAGATATATGAAGTGGAGGGATTACAGGATGTCCAAATCTGTTGAAGAAGTCCAGAGCTGGAAAGAGTTTGCTGATGAGGAGAAGTGGGTCCTCAGCTGGTTGCAAACTACTTCCATCACCAAAGCACTGCATGCTGATTATGTCAGAGATGTGATGCACAAATATGCCCAAGAGCTTGTTGCTGCTGAAGCCAAAACCATCTCTGATAAATTGCCAGCCAAGAGAAGAAAGCAAGATGATCCTATCAAGAGGGCTGTGCAAATTGCTGTTCATACTGCCTTGGAGAAATGGGTTGAAAAATCAAGGTATGAACAAGGATCTCCAAGTGATCTGCCTAGTCTACCCAGTGTACAGCAAATCACATTTGTAAAAAAAATGAAAACTTATCAAGAGTTGCCTAAAGTGAAGAAACCAGCTGCAAATAGTCTACCTATCATAAAGAGAATTCGACAGACTGCTGTTTTCACTGAGGATGGCACTATTGTTACTAAGATCTTTGAAGATGTCAAGGAACAGACTGCTGCTGCAAATGAGTCTTAGCTATTGAGTGGAAAGCTAAGGACAAGATTGATAAAGAAGTTGTTCTAAAAGACACTCCTGTCCACCAGGAAGAAGATTAGACTGCATCACCCTCTATTCCAACAGCTGATATGCACTCATCACTAATGGAATCCTTCCAGCTGATGCTTGAACATTCACTCAAGGAAATGGAAGAGAGGAATATGATGCTGATGAAGCAAATGCATGAGGAGAATGCAAAAATGGTTAAGGATGCCATCGACAACTTCCCACTTCCACAAGATAATTCCCTGATGCTGACCAAGAGCATTCTGGATATGAACAGAAGCATTGAAGATGTCAAAGCTGATGTTGGTCATCTTCATACTGTTTTCAAGAGAAGTGAAGATACAACTCATCTGACTGACACATTCATCAAAGTTAGTAATGAAGAGACTGAAAAGAATCTATTATTGGTTGTAGAAGTTCAAGCCACTGCCAATAAAATCAATGAAGAAATCTCTACTTTACAACTCAATGTTGACTGCGCCAATGATCAAACTTGAACCATCAATTCTATTCTGAATCATCTAAGTACAAGACAAGACTTAATGGATCAGAACATCAGAAACTTATGCACTTCTGCTCAAACCCAAGTTGTTGAGCTCAACCCTACTGTTGACCCTGCTGATGATGACAAAAAAGGGGAAGAGAAAGGGGAAGAGACAACTGTTCAAGTTACTGAAGACTCTGCTGCTGCTCAAGAGGAATCAAAAGAGCCAGAGGAACAAGTACTTGAAGAAAAAGCTGAAGGAGATGGGGAAGCTGATAAGGAAACTGGTGAATAAGCTGCTGAAGAAGAAGAACCTAAGGAACCAGTCAAGTCTGACAAAGAAATGGCTGCATCCAAGGACACTCCTGAAGAGCAACTTGATCCATATGTCAAGTACAAAAACATAGAACGCATCGAAAGGAAAATTAAAGAAGCTGAAGCTGAAGCATAAAGAGAAGAAAAGATGAAAACTGCTAAGGCAAATCTGCTTACTGATGATGCCAATGATGAAGATGATGATGAATCATAATATGAGTATGAGGAAGTTGAAGAAGAAGAAAGTGAAGAAGCTGATGATTAGTATTGACTATTCTATCATTGTATCAGTTTACTTTATTTTCTTCAGTTATCTCATCTGATGAAAAACTTGTAACTTGTAATCCTTTTTCAATCATTTATAAAATTTCAAGTTTTTACTCCAACATACATTTCTATCTCAGAAATTTTGAGGACTAAAACTTTAGTATAGGTAACAGGTACTTAGCTGAAGTTTTCTAATCATCAAAAAGGGGGAAATTGTTGGATGAAGATAGAGTGCATTAAAAATAAATAAGTTAAGGGAGGTTTTGATGATTTCCAAAACATCAAGATCACCTAAGTATGGAAAACTTAGTTAAAACCCTTAGAAGAGTTTTGACCAAGTAAGAAGACAAATCAGAAGAGTCAAATATTCAAGGTCCAGAAGACTATTGATCTGCTGAAGAAACAAAATCAGACTGGTGAAGATCAGCCGACTCAAATAAAATTTGTTCAAGTTTGGGATCAGCTCTGTTCATCATCAGACTTGTGTTCTCATCAGCCAAGTGGAAAGGATCAGGAAGTCCCCCCAACGGTTATAAATGCCCTTAGAGTAATAAATGTTGAAGACCGAGGATATTAATGGCAAATGATTGAAGAAATACCTCGTATCAGCTCGGTGCATTAAATATTGCCTGACAGAAAGTACAGTCCGCAGTACTGTCACTGTGCAGAGAGCCGTTCGCGAAAATTAAGGACCAGTAATCGAGAAATTTGAATCGTGTCTCTCTTCAACGGACACTTTTCGAATGTGTGAGTATAAATAGCTGAAGAGACGAAGAGAAAATAGCGAACACAACATCTGAGAGATTATTTCCGAAGCAGAATATTTTCTAAGTCTCAAGAAGCTCAAGAACAGTTCATTCGCCTGCTGAAGTCATTTGTTGACAGAAACTTGTTGACGTAAAACGAATACATTTTCTGAGTGAATCTGTAAAAAGAGAGTGTTGTGAGGAGTTCTTATCCGTCTTTGTGAGTGATAAGACTCTGTAGAATAGGTCTTCTTTGTGATTTCCTATTGCGCACTTGTGGTCGTTTCATTTGTTGTTCGACGCAAGCAGGGTATACTGTAAACTTAGTGATTATAGTATGACCCAAGATCTGTGTGACTTGGAAGAGTGGACTAAAGGATTTTCATCCATATAACCACTATACCTTGTGTTTTTACTTTGCATTTTTACTCGCATATTTTCAGTTTGCATAAAAACACTTTGATAAAACTGTTTGAAAATATTTTTAAGGAGTTTGATAAAACTGGGGATAAAATCTTTCAATCTACCAAGCTTACTTGTGAAAAACATTTAAAATATCCGCTGCAAGTATTCTGGTATTAAAACTGATTTTGACTAAATCAGCTAAGTGACTATCAGATTAGTTGTCTACTGAGCTGTTCAAAGATTTGTTCGCGATCAGCTTAGTCAGCTTACTGCTCTATAACAGCTTAGTCTGCTGACAGTTAAGGAGAAAGTTTTAAAGTTAAAATTTGATAAAATTTTCAGAGGTCTATTCACACACACACACCCCCTCTAGACCTCATCTGACCACTTGGGACCAACAATCCAGAACGTGTACTGTGCATGGTCTTTTTTTAATTTTTTTTAACTTTTTGACTAAATGGAAAACGTATTTTTAGAAGAGGAAAAGGGAAATAAATATGTTTGCATTGTTTTATATTTAAAGAAACACAACATTCTCCAATTTCATCATTTAGGAAAGGGGAGAAAACAGGGTAGAAGATTGGTGCACAATCCTTTCACAGATCTATCTCTCACTCACGATGGAAATACAATTTCGATTATTATTTTTCAACATCTCTCTCCAAAATCATCAAATATTGGAGGAAAATTTTCCAAATTTTGGGAGGTCTATGAAAATACATATGAAGAAGAGAGGGAAAACATAGGGCATAAATATATGTATATATGTGAGTGGTATTGCAAAAGTTTTCACTCATCAATTCTTTACAGATCGTGTTTCCGCAGGTGCGAGCCTTTTTCTCAATTTTATTATTTGATACATTTTTTAGTCTAGCAAGGATATATGATTTTAATATTTATTTTAAACAGTAACATGGCAATGAACCCTGATTCATAAATGCAATTTCGTTTGAATGAGGCTTCGTTGTCCTGATCAGAAATGGAACAAGAGAATGAAGAACAGGCTGGCAGCCGATTAATTTGAGTACACTCATACTTTATATTTTAACCTATTTTGTTTCGCTATTTTTGTAAGGTTCAATTGACTGATAAAAACATTTTTCAATTTGTTAAGATAATGATTTCGTCCAAGATTTGTTCTTAAGTATACTACATTTTTTGAGTAAGTACAGTATAACTCTTTTAAGGCTCATATGCTACAACAAGTGATAATTTGAAATTGAGAAATATTAATATATGATAAATGTTGTTAATTAAGATAGTAATTGTAAAAAAAGAAAAGCTCATACACATAATGCTAAACTTCAACCATATTATTACATTAATTTTATTTAGAGATCAAGATCAGGTTACATTTCTTTGGTTACTCTTATAATTTGGTGATTTGTGTAGTTTAAGACATTTCTTTGGTTAGAATATGATATATACTATTTTAGATGCATTTTTAATGTTTTGATAGAACTTAGTGTTTAAAAAAAGAAAAATGGTAAAAGAGGATTTACTCAAATGAGAGGAATTTGGGGTAGAAGAGATGGTGAGGAACTCTTAGAAGTCAAATGCAATGAATTTGGGCAACCCGAAGATGAAATGGGAACAAAGATGTCCAACGTTATAGGAACTATGATAAGAGATGGAAAACATGGTCTGCTCAACTATTCAAGCTGGCATAAAGTTCCTATGGAGTGCAAGGAAAAGTTGTGGAAAATATTGCAGGTGATGCGTTAATACAAAGTTTATTTATATTACATTGATTATGTTATTTATATATGTGTTATATTTTAGTGTAAAATAATTTTTTACCCATGTATGATATCTTTAGATATCATTTATATTGGCCAAATAATTTTTTTTTCTTTAAATAAATTGCAAAAAATATTTCTTTATTTTTCTTATTCATTCTAATTTTGTAGTCCATGTTTAAGCTCGATGAATCGTCTAAAACATGGACGATGCAAAAGTTTGGTAAGAAGCTAAGAGACTGGAGAAACCAACTAAAAAAGAAGTGTTATAAGAAAAACTTACCTCTTCATGATCAAATGAAGTTGAAGGACCCGAGAGTGCATGAAGAACATTTTGAGTATTTGATTGGGTATTGGTCTACTGACCGTGCCCAGGAAATAAGAAGGAGAAATCAGGTTAGTCGTTCACAACGTATCCACAACATATTACGAGGACTAAAAGTTTCGCTAGAGTAAGGAAAGAACATGTAAGTATAGTTACACATAATGCTATTTTTTTTATCATAAACATAAAATTGTTAATTCTAATTGATTTTGTATAACTCCAGAGAGATCAACTTGGCATGTTCCAACCCGAGCTGAACAATTTAATCATTGTTTCACAAAAAAATATGGCACTCAAACTTTAGCTGTAAAAACAGCAATTGTATGTCTATAGTTAATAATCTTTTACTAGTATTGTTATGGCAACTAATGTGGTACTTGGATTATGTACTTTTTTCGTGGCATACTTTATGTGAATGCAGGATAAGATGCAGGAAATAGATAACGAAAATCCTGATGCGTCCAGTAAGGTTTTATCAAGAAAAGACTCATATGCGCAAGTCATGGGTCTAGACAAAAATGGACGAGTTGGTATGTGTGGCCCTGGTGTTTGCCCATCGATCGTAGTCAACGATATGTTTACTCGTGGAGCAAACGAGAACATGCTCATTAAAACTTTGCAGCATGAGAACCATCAGTTAAGAGTGTGAGCTACATCAATTCAAATCTCAAGCTATTGACGAGCCGCGTCATGAGATTTTGGTTAATGATTCCACACAGGTTAATTTTTTTTGGCTAAAACATTACCTAGTTTAATATGCCACTATAATAAATTACTTACCTCGACTCTGTATATATCCCCTAGGTCACTGAAGATCTGACTCCAATTTTGCAAGTGGCAGGATGAAATGATTGGGAACTGTCCATGCACGGTGATCTTGGTATCAATATTCAGGTAAAACTTCTATTAGTCATGATTTAGATCCACTGAATTGGATAAACCTTTCTATCTTTTCTTTTGTATGCGTCACTAAGGCTAAATCATCAAATCATTTATTTGTAGCATCTATTGGATTATTATTGTAGTGGTGTTTTTCTAAATGTTTTTGACTTTGTAAATGAATTGAACATATGTGAGTTGTGCATGATTCAAAATTGGTTTATCAAACTTAACATATAATCTGAATAGTAGTTATACAATTATATCACAATGGAGGGTTATACTTCATAATTAATATAATTTAGACTAGTAAATTGTATAATGACAAATGTTTTTAATTTTTTGTCAGATTGGAGATATAGTTTGTCTGAAAAGCATTATAAACCAACAGAAACAATTGCTATTGGAGTACTATATAGTATCGATACATCTAGTGAAGTGGGTGAAAAGGAGTTGGGGCCTGATCATTGGGAAATTTATGTACAAGTCGCTGTAAAACCTAATGAGCGCTTGGTTAGAGCATGTAGACAATACAAAACTATTGGAGAAGCAGTTGGACTATATTGCATGGCCAAAAGGTTTTGTGGTAAGTAGCAATTTTAATCTATAAATTGTCTACTACTTAAAAATCAAAACAACATTATTTGTAATGGTAGTAATGTGTTTTTATATTTTTTTGCTCTACGTGTAGATATCAATGTAAATAGATTCCTGTCTTTATGGATGATTCAAATTTTCTAGAGGATGCACTATGTGAAGACTTTGAAGATTGATGATACATTTGGTTTTAGAAGATACACTTTTTTATATTATATGTCAATTTAGTTGGAAATGTGTAATTTTTCTTTCCTTGTTTTACTCGACTCTTGAATAATGTGTTATTATGGATGACAATATTTTTTATTGCATTCATTATATATAATAAAAATAATAATCATATTTGAAATTAGTTTATATATTTTATTTATATTTAGAAATTATTAATTGAGATTTATGAAATATTAAATAAATAATTGTTTATATATATATATATATATATATATATATATATATATATATATATTACTATGATTAAGGTTTGTAGTGACATTATGAAATGTCTTTTTAATATTATTTTATGTCATTGTACGAGGTCATTATTAATGTCGTAAGTGATATTTTTTAATGTTATTTTGTTTTAATGGTGACATTATAACACGTCTTATTTTATGATTTTTTCTCACATTATTTGATGCCATTAATAACAATATAAGTGGCGTTTGAAAATGTCTTTGAATTAACTTTTCATGTCAGTTGGAAATGCAACAATTGACAATATTTATTGTCATTTTGAAATAACACAAAATTATAAGATCATGATATTTTAAAATGCAGCTACTTATACTTATTGTGGTGTTACAAAATGTTAAAAAACTAGCTTTATTTGACATTTTATTATGTCAATTTATTCATCTCGTGTGTCATTCGACACATTCCATAATGTCAAGTACTTCAATTAGTGTGGCATTTTATTATGACAATTTATTCATTTTATGTGGCATTATAAAAGGTCATAATACTTCAATTGGTGTGGCATTTAATTTGTGCAACTAAAGAGATAATACGGTGACATTATACTTTTAGCTACATCGCTGTAAATGGCACTTGTTAAAAATGTCATTATACTTCAAAATGTCACCAACATATATGTTGTATGACATTTTGCAATGTCTTTAAAGTACATATTTGTTGTAGTTTTGTGTAGGAGCATTTGCATATTTACCCCAAGTAGATCAAATGCAGAGGATGGTCAACCAAGAGAGTTTTAAGCACTAACAAATTAAGAAAGCAGAGGATGAACTCTATCGTTTAAGAAAGGAGAACAAACACAAAGAACTGGAACTTTTTATGTACTAATGCATCGCTGAAAAAGGCTAGTTTGCGTGATTTCGACTGGCACGACACGATCGTTGTGAATTTGGTCATTGACGAAACTCTCAAGAAGATAAACTCTAGAAAAAATGAGTTACAAAGTGTTGATGAACAACATCAATCAAGCTAGATTTTTGATTAATTTTAAGACCTAATATATTGGTCAAACATCAACATATATTAATAATAGGCCCAGTGTATCATGTACTTATGGCGCTTTTAATTTATGTTTCTTTGTTCAAAGATGTAACTTGTTGAGGTAACGGATCGGATTGAGTGAACCACTGGTTCACTGGTTTTACCAGTTTTTAAGCTGATTTTACCAGTTCGAACTGGTTAATTAGGAGACTGGTTTTTAGGGGTAAATCGGACCGAATTGAGGATCGATTAGCGGTTAAATCGGGACAACCGACCGATCCGATCCAGTATTCAAAACTTTGGTAACGGTATGCCTCCTCAAATTTACTTTTTATTTTATATTAATATACCTATGAGATTATGCTGCCCTCCATTTCCATTTTCAATTTTACCAAAAAAAAAAATAAAAAAAATGACAGAATATTGTATATAAGTAGTATGTTAAAAAAAAAATTCTCTTCAAATATGTAGTATATGAAAAATATCATTTTTAAGTAAGTTTGAATATCCCATTACAAGGGAAATGATATATAAATATTATTCATAAATTGTTAATGTCGTCTAAGGTAATTGCTGAATACTGTTACATTTTCTGTTCTTACATTCTTTAACATTTTGTTTTGAGTATTAAAAACTTAATAAAAGAAAAGTAATCGAATTAAGAGATAAAACTTCAAAATAATCCTAAGCATTGGTTGCATATATCCTTACAAAGGTATAAAATCCCGCAAGCATGACTAATACAATTGACAAAATTGGTTAAGAATGGATGAAATCGATTAAAACCGAGTTAAATGAATTAAAAGTGGGTGAAATTTGTTCATAAACGGTTGAAATTGGTTTGCCAATTCTTGATGTTTGTGATTTATTTTAGATGATACGCGAAAAATGTATTTTTAAAATTCAATTTTTTTTTTTTAGTATTTAATCCAATAACCTATGGGAATTTTGAGTAATTTCTTAAACATAAAAGATAGTCACTATAATTACACTGCACATCAGAGCATTTTGAGTAATTCTCCCTGTTCATTCTATCGGATTTAAACACCCTTGCTCTTTTGGCTAGAATTATGAAATTGAAAACAATATGTAACTTCTAAAATGAACACAATAAGATTTTTTATATTCCAACCACACACATACAAAAAAAAAAAAAAAAAAAAAAAATTAACAAATTATGCTCCTTTTTACAAATGATTAACTATTATATTTCTAGAACGGATTGAAATTTTTTTTCATCCAAATATACGGTTAAGAGTAGCAGCCAAACGAACGCCGCCCTGCGCCAGCCGCAAATTCACCACCGGAATCCGGGACAAGAAATAATCATCTGCATATATATAATTATATTACTTGATTTAATTTGTGTCATTTTATCAACATTTTTTGGAAGAGTTAATGGCAATTTATCCCTTGTGATAATCAAAATATCCAATTTATGTATTTGTGATTTGAAAAGAGCACTTTAATCTTTAGCAATCTTATAAAAGTTTCTCATCGTCTCCCTGATATTTTTATGTGTGAAAGTTTAGCCCCTTTATGTTATGACAAATTTGACAATTTACCTCTCCGTGTTAAGCAAAAATGTGACAATTTACCCTCCTATATTATAAAAACACTTTCATGCCCACTCAAATTTCTGCAAGTGAGTCACACTCTGATTATGATAAAGTGCTCTTTTTTTAAATCATAGGGAGAATTATGCATTTACAAGGGGTAAATTTGTAATTAACCCTTTTTTGGAAATCAAGAACAAAATAATTAACTCAAAATTGATATGGTATGTTACCTTCAAGTATTGAATCTTCACTAACTCCTTTATATGCCCAATCGCATGCTGCTTTAATGCCTTCCGATGCATATCTGAAAATTGAGTTTATGTGACCATAAATTAAATTTCCTAAGTTGAAATTAATTTAAATATCAAAAAATGATTTTATTTAATATCTAATTTAACTTACATATCCGGGCATGTTGTTTTGCTGCAGGCCGCCCATGCCTTTGCTTGGGTAGACCATACAGTCTGTCAAAGTTTAAAGACAAGACTATTAATATTATCGAGTTAATGGCAATTTATTTATATGTGTTATGATAAATTTTGCACTTTACCCCCTATGTTATAAAAATATTTTTTCTGCTCACTCTCAATTTGGGCAAGTGAGTTACACTCTTCATCCTAAACAAATTCCTCTTTTGAAATTTTCACAGGGGGTAAAGTGATCTTTTTAAAATCATTAGGGAGTAAAGTGAATATTATGCATTTTATAGGGGGTAAATTGCCATTACCTCCATTTCTTATGGGCAAATAATGTAAAGCACAAGAATTAATTATAGCTAAAATGCATTTTGGCCAAGAACGTACGGTAATGTTCTTTTGGAGAGTATCAATTAGTTCATCCACATTTGAATCGTAAAACCTTTTTTCTGCTGTTTCGATTATATTACTATCCCACACCTGTAAAATTTGAATTATAAAAGTTATTTCTAATTTTCTATATCAAAATAAATTGGTAAATTGCATTTTAGTCCCACGTGATTAGATCATCGATATTTTTGATCTCACACGTTATAAAATTGTACTTTCGTTTTTCTTGAAACCAAAATTGCAAAACTGAAATAATCATATGGGACGAAGAGTGCAAACATTTTTAACAATACACTTTGTAAAGTACAAAACGAAAAGTGTCGAGGGTTCAGTCCCGTGGAACGGTTGATGAAATTTTGCCCAAAATAAAAAGTATAACACACGAATATATTGCCCGGATTTTCTTTAAAAAACTTACATGATGAAGAACGGATTTTTTTCTATACCAATGTACATCAATAGTATTTGCTCCTCTATCTGATGAAAATCCAACATGAAGCGGCTGCGAAGCAAAATCAAACAACGCCGATTTTGAATTAGACTATGTTTGGTTATTGGATTTCAGTGTGTAAATGATAACGAAAAATGAAAATAAATAAAAATGAAGCTCGACATTTTATTATGCAAAGAACATATTTTTTTTAGCGTTTTACTCACTGAATTCAAGTTAATGATATGGGTACATGTACCTGATGAATATCTCCAATGAAATGAGATAGGAAGAGAAGTGCTTCTGTGAAGTTATCTGATGATCAATTGATTCATCTTAGTCCAGCATTCAAGAAAATTAATAATGTGGACTAATAAATTGAGAAAGTTGCATATTTAGTCCCACATAATTGGATTCTCAGCACTTTTGGTTTCATACTCTACAAAAGTGAATTTTCGTCCCATTTTATTAAAAAAATGTACTTTTGGTCCCGTTGCATCATTAGGGACCAAAAGTGTAAAACTGAGATAATTTTGTGGGGCTAAAAGTTTTAATGGGAGACTATAGTATAGGACGTAACATGTAAATATTTTAAAGAATTGAGAATAAAGGTGCAATTTAGTAAGTTGAGGGCCGAAATTGCAAATATTTCTAAGAGGGACCGAAAGTTCAATTTTTAAGAAATTGGACTAAAGATGCGATTTTATAAAGTATGAAATGAAAAGTGCTTGTATTTTAAGAACATGGGACAAAAATACAACTTTATAAAGTATAGATAAAAAGTGATGAGGGTCTAATTATGTGGATTAAAAATGCGATTTTGTCCCGAATAAGACTTATATTTTGCAGTCAAAATCAGCTAAATCAAATTTGATACATATTATAATGGAAAAATATAATAATAAAAAGGAAAATTATTTTCTATTTGATATATTACATTGAGAAGCAGATTTGCCATTTCCATATGTGAGAAGCTGATTTGTGTAATTGTTGATTGCTCCTGCTACACACCTATCTGCTATGCCATCTGCATCTTTACAATCCCCTGTATAAATTTAAATTAATATAAATATGCCTAAATAAATTTCAAATTATTCTTCAATTAGAGGTTTTTCTTGCGAAGTTCATGGAATTTTACCCCCTGTAATTTGTATAATATTTAATTTACCCATCTTTTGATTTCAAAAAGATCATTTTACCCCCTCGTGAAAATTTCAAAGAAGCAATTTATATCCTTCGACCGGAGAGTGTAATTAACTTGGTGAAATTCAGAGTTGGCATAACATAGGAAGATATTGACACATTTATCACAACACCGGGATAAATTGTCATATTTATAGTAACAAAGGGAGTAAAATGCCACATATGAAAATGTCAAGTAGGCGATGTGAAACTTTTATAAGATTACAGGGGGGTAAAGTGCTTTTTTTAAAATTACGGAAAGGTAAATTGAATATTATTCTCATTTTTTTATCACCAAATACTGAAAAATGTTCATAATAATTTTTTCTTGCAAAGTTCATTGCAATTTACCCCCTGTAATTTGTATAATATTTAATTTACCCATCTTGTGATTTCAAAAAGAGCATTTTATCCCCTCGTGAAAATTTTAATGAAGCAATTTACATCCTTCGACCGGAGAGTGTAATTAACTTGGTGAAATTCAGAGTTGGCATGATAAGTATTTTTGTAACATGGAAGATAAATTGACACATTTATCACAGCACAGGGGGTAAAGTGCTCTTTTTGAATCACAGAAAGATAAATTGAATATTATAATATTACAGGGGGTAAATTGCTATTAACTCCTTAAATTAATTTAACATTTATGAAAAAAAATTAGGCTCACTTTTGTACTGATATGTGCAGAGATCATCCGGAGTATCAATGTAATGAAGTGGGGCTGACCAGTGGTAATGGAACCTGACCCGGTCAGCCCATGAACAAACGCTGCCCAGATCATCAGACGCATAGGCGGGCAAAAGTTGTGATACGGCATCCGCTGCTGCCCGACTTAACCGCGACTGTTAGCGAAAAAAATTAAAAAACTTTTATTTAATCAAAAAGAAAAAAAAACTATAAACAAGTCCAACAATCTATTATAATTATTGTCTAAAGAAAATGAGTGGAATATTAAAATACCAAAAATCATGTGTTATCTTTAATTATCAAATATTCGTACTTATGCGATTTTTTATTAGCAAAAAATTCTCTTTCAAGTAAGAGTAAATATTTTCTGGAAAAATAACAATTATATATATACCTAAAAATTAAAACTCAAATAAAAAAATGTTAACCTAAAAAAATTGACAATAATTTCATTGTTAGCTTTGAAAATCGACAATAAACTTTCTATTGATATATGAACAAATTTTAGATTGAGTTATTTTGCTAATAAAAAAAAAAAAACACGAGGGAGTTTTTGCTGTAAAAATAACACAGGGGATAATTTATTAGCTCAAAAAAATTCAGCTTTTTAGTCGGTAAATTGCATTTCTAGTACCATAGAATTGTACTTAAATACTTTCAGTCCTGCATTTTACAAGATTTCATTTTAGTCATAATTTTTTGAAATATTTTGATTTTGGGTCATATAGTGCCCTTTCAATCCAAATTGGGAAATTTTTTAAACATTAAGATAGTCGTTTAAGACAAAAATTATCTGAGACCCAATAAAAATGAGACTAAGAGTGAAACTTGATAAAGTGTGAGACCAAAATAATTGAAAATCGAATCCTCTCAAATAAAAAAAAAAAGCAATTTTCTTGATTTTTCGACTAAACATAAATACAAAAATCGAATATAGTCTAACATAACCTGAGCAATTCTGCAAATGATGAGATGCCCGTCAATGCCCCATCCATGGGCCAATGGAATACATAGAAGTAGAGATACAAATGCTAGAATGTGAAATTTGTGCAAATCCATTTTTTTTTTTTTTGCAGGTTTAATAATGTGACAATGATATATATATATATAGAGAGCAGTCAAATACTATTATTGTTGGAATGAAATCCAAACGTAATTATTTAATGGGATTGCGTATTTATTTTGTTTTCCATATTGAGGTTTATGGTATCTGGACAATGACAACCTAATTATTAATGAGGAAAGGGAACTGAAACGGAACGCTTTTGTTAATCTTTGTCCTAATTATTTAATGGGATTCCCTTTTTTTTTTATGTGAAGTTCCAAATTTGAAGCTTTCCTTTATTTATTTTTTAAAAAAGCGAAAAAGGACAGGTTTGTTTTATGAACGTGATATGTATTTTTGGCCTTCTAGGTAACTACTTTTCAAGGCAAAATTTAAAAATACATTTATTTTTATTGAATAGAATATTGGAATTGTCGTATATAGAATATTAAATTAACAAAAGTTTGGAACATAGCTAAGGAATAGATTTATGAAATCAATTTGAAAAATATCCCGTTAATATCAATATTTTACTCTGTTTTTCAAGATTTGAAGGACGAGTGAAAAAAATATTCTTTATAAACCTCAATTAAAGGTGTATTTTAGCCAAAGTTAATAGCAAATAACCCATATATTATTCCTAAAATAAATTTATCGCCTGTGATAAATCAATTTGCACTATTCCCCCAGTGTTTTTTGTCAAAAGGATTCATTGTCTCTCTCTCATTCCTAGACGAAATCACAGGGGTGTAAAGTGTCAACTATGCAAAATTGTAGGGGTAAAATGTTCATTAGTCAATATCATTGAAGATAAGGTAAAGTGTCCAGTACAATATTTTATAGGAATAAAATGAATGAAGTATGTTTGTAATCCATGGAAGGTTAATTTGATCTTTTTTTTTTCTCGACACTCACAAATTTGAGTGAGTGTGCAACACTCTCGTTGAGATAAAACACTCATTATTATTTTTGGCAACGGGGTAATGTATAAATTCTAATATCATGTGGAGTTAATTAATCGCGGATTCAAAATATCACAAGGAAACTTAAATAAATAAAAAGAACAATTATGTGTTATATAGATATATTGCGAAAACCCAATTAAATCTTACATAAAGATTAAGTACACAAATTATTCTATTAATAATGATAATATTTCATCAATTATACAGTGAAATCTAGAAACAGAATCCGGATTAGACTGATTTGTGTATGTTAAATTATATTATTATTTGAGGATCATGTAAATATTCGATTGAGAGTTGCTGCTAGGCTTACTCCTGCTTGTGCAAATCTCCTTTCAATCATTGGTAATCGTGTCTTAAAATATTCCTCTAGAACAAAATATTGAAAAGGAAATATATAAGTAGGAAAATAATGGCAAAATTTCAAAAAAAGTCATTTTCATCGGTAAGTTTTAGTTTTAGTCAGGCAATTAAAATTCGATCCTATTAAAGGATGAAAAGTTTGTAATTACAAGACAAAAGTTCAAATTTACTGAAAGTTAGAGGACCAAATTTGTAACTACAGGACGAAAACTGAAACTTAGTGAAAGTTAGAGGAATAAATTGTTAAGCCTAGGTCTAAAATTAAAATTAGATGATAATTGAAGGACTAAATATGGGTTCAATATAATTAGATGATTGTTTTCTAAAGAAACTCAAAGTTACTGTTGGTCTCAAGTGGTCAGATGAGGTTTAGAGGGGGGAGGGGTGAATAGACCTCTGAAAATTTTTGACTTAAAAACTTTTCACTTAACTGTTAGCAGACTAAGCTGATCGTAAACAGTAAGCTGACTAAGCTGTTAGCACACAAAGTTTGAGCAGCAAAGTTGACCACTCTTTTAGAAAAGTACTTAGCTGATTCCAGTAAGATTAGTTTTATCAGATTACTTGCAGCGGATGTTTTAAAGTGTTTTTCACAAGTACACTAAATCTTTTGAAAGATTTTATCTCCAGTTTTAACAAACTCCTTTTTAAAATCTTTTCAACAGTTTTCTAGAGTGTTTAATGCGACTTTGAAGATATGCAAGAAAATAATGCAAGTTAAAACACAAAGAATTTTTATAGTGGTTATATGGATGAAAATCCTTTAGTCCACTCTTCCAAGTCACTTAGATCTTGGGTTATACTATAACACACAGTTTACAATATACTCTACTTACGCTCTACAACAAATGATGAGCCGTAAGTTCGCAGCAGAAAATCACTAAGAAACTCCTACTCTCCGAATTAATATCACTCACTCAGATGGATATCTACTTCTCACAACACTCTACAATAACAGATTCACTCAGAAAATGATTTTTCTTTTTACTTCAACTAGCTTAAGTTAACAAATAACTTCGGCAGACTAGTGAGCTGCCCTTGAGTTTTTGAGACTTAGAAGATTTTGCTTTGCAGGATTGATCTCAGTTGTCTTGTATTGTGCTATATCTTCTCTCTCAAACTCGCGAACTATTTATACCTTCAGATTTGAAAAGTGTCCGTTGAAGAAAGACAAGATTCAAATGCATCGGGTAATGGTCCTTAAACTCTGCAAACGGCTCTCTGTACTGCTACAGTACTGTCAACAGTACTTTCTGTCAGCAGCATTTAATGAACCGAGTTGATATGACGATTTCTTCAATCATTTGCCATAAATACCCTCCTTCTTCAGCATTTATTACTCCTAGTGCATTTATTACCGTTGGAAAGACTTCCTGATTCTTAAAATTTAAGAAGATAACTTATTAGGCTATTACCAAAATAAGATTTCAATCGACCCATAAATTATAGGTTGAAGAACGAGGGAGGAGAGGCCTCTGTTCTTTGGTCCCAGAAGGAGGAAGCCTTCTGGACTATTTGTGCTAAGGAATGAGAGGAGATTTCTGGAATGATGATGAAGACGCAGCTGAAAGACGAGTTCCAAAGGTTTGCTGACATCATCACTCAGGTGCTGGAGTGTTCAACCAGCTCCTTAGATGGATTACCCAGTAGAAGGTTTCACACCATGGCTTAGATTTAGTACGGTCTGGATGTGAACTAGGCTGCTCATATGTTCCACATTTTAGCTGACAAGAAGAATGGACACGCCATTCTACTGAGTCATCTGTTCCTTGCTCTGAACTGCCAGATGGTTAATGGCAAAGTTGTTCATGCACTGAAGAGGTTTCATAAGTATGAACCAGTTAGAGTGGAACACAAAGTGGTGGTTACCCCTAAAAGGAAAGGGAAGGGGAACACTAAAAAGGCTGATTCTGCGAAGAAGGCCAAAACAACCGGACAGACTAGTAAGTCTACTGATCAAACATCAAACTCTGCTGTTGAAGCCAGATCAGTGGAGTCTGCCTCCGAGATTGTAAATAAGATAGTGACTAAAGAATTGGGAGAAAGCGCAGCTGGAGCATCTCCTGGAAGAATCGAATCAGACGAACCAGTTCAGATCGAATTGAAGAGGAGAACTAAGAGCTCTGCAAAGAGACCTGCTGCCGAGCCTCAACCAACTGGGGCTATGACCAAGTCCAAGGCTCGGATGAAGGTCATTTTCTCGGAAGAGCCTGTTGAAAAATTAAGGGAGCACACAACGTCAGCAGAGAGACCAATTAATACATCAGAGAAGTCTGGTGAGGAGTCTGCTGTTGACTCCAACTTGGCTCAGAATACTGTCGCAGAGATAGAACAGCAAACAAGCACAATTGTTGAGGGTGAACAATTGCTCATCCATCCTCAACCAATTGATGCTCAACCACTTAAGGTAGTGGAAAGCCCTGCTGTCAGGAAGAAGAGAACTGGCAAAGGGTATATACTGCTCAAAAAAGGAAGAAAGAAAGAGAACTGAAAAAGAAAGAAGAAGCAGAGTACCAAGAAGCGCTGAACCTGAGTATGCTCGAGGCTCAAGTTAAAAAGATGACTCTTGAAGAGTTAGCTGCAAAAGAAGCAGAAAATTTGGCTATTGCAATTGAAGTCAGTACCAAGGACGCCCATGGTCCAAGGTATAGTGGTGTCATTAGGATTGGGGAGCCAAGGGACCCAAATCAGCCAACGCCAGCGATGCCTAGACCAAAGGAGCCCAAGAAGCAGAAATCAGAATTAAAGTATGCCTTTACGGTTGTTCTTGATAACACAGAGGATTATACAAAATTTGAGGCTGAATTGGAGAGATACAATAATATGCTCATTCGTCAGAGTCTGTTCGTAAAAGAGAATATCAGATACAACAGCTGGAGAGACTACCGTCTGACGAAGACAAAGGAGCAGATTATGGAATGGAAGGCATTTTCAGCAGAAGAAGGTTGAGTGTAAAGCTGGCTGAAAACTGGTTGCCTTAAGCAAGCACTTAACTCAGACATCTTCATGGATATGGTTAGATGGAGACTAAGGAAGATGGCCAAGTCTGGGGCCAAGAAGATTAGAGAATCTGTTCCAGAGGACCCTGCTGAGGAAGAAGACCTGCTAGACAAAGCAGTAAAGTTGGCAATTTCCATCACCCTGGAAATGTGGTCAAAGAAAAGACACGGTGTCAGAAGAGTCACCCTAGTTCAATGACTCCTCTACCAAGTCTTCAACAGATTGTATTTGGACCTGCACTAAAAACTTATGAAGAACTGCCAGAACAGACAACAACACAGTTGAACCTGCATGGATTTACACTCATAAAATTGTTGTGTCTACTGAAGGTTCTGATTTTGTGACTCTTGCAGATGAACCAATAAAGGTCCAAAAGACACCAGCAGAATCGGCGAAGGAGAAGGAAAGCACTCCAAGCCCAGCAGATATCCCATCAACTTCATCATTTGTTCAGCCATCACTGTTGGAATCCATTCAACATTTGATAGTCAATGCTATGAAGGAGATGGAGGACAGAAACAGAGAACACCTGAAAAAGTTTGAGGAGATAGCCTCTTTTCTGATGTCTACTGCTGCCGCTGAAAAACAACCCCTGCTGCTGCTCCCAGTCCAAAGATAGTTGAGGAGATTGCTGAAATCAAACAAGATATACAAACTATTAAGCTGGACCTGGAAACACTTGGAGCAAGAACACAAAGCAATGCAGCTGCGTGGATAGTGTCAATAGAGTTGTTGCTGATGCCATGTCTGCTCATGAAGAATCTAGCAGAAGCATGATTAAGACTTTCACCACAACTGCTGAACTGATTTTCCATACTCAGGGTATGCTGCTGGATCAAATAGATCTGACTTTTGAAAAGGTGGAGACTTTTGCTGAAGCACAACAGGGCAGAAGAGACGTTCACATGGATGCAGTTGAAGAGAATGTCAGACTTCTTTGCGAGGCAATTAATATCACACCAGTTTTGCCTAAGGAATTGCCAAAAGAGCTACTTGTCAACCCTGTTGCTGATGACAAAAAGGGGGGAAGATAATGGTTCTGCAACAAAGGCTGCTGCTGCTGATAAGCCTGCTGAAACAGCTGCTGATAAACCTGCTAAAACAGCTGCTGATAAGCCTGCTGAAACAGTTACGGAAAAACTGGAGGAGTCTGCTGAGAAAACAGAAGAAAATACAAGCAGACAAGTTGATCAGACAACTGCTGAACAGAAAGAAGAAAATAAGCTAACAATTTTGAACAGTCCAAGGAAGCAACAAAATCTGATAAAGAGATTGCTGCAACCAAGGAATCTGCTGAAGAACAACTAAATCCAGATGTGAAATATAAGAGGTTGGAGGATTTGAGAAAAATAATCTTTGCATTAGAAGATGAATCCTCTAGTCAAGAAGAAGAAGATGATGATCTAGAATTATCAGAAGAAGATAAGCAAGAAGAAAATAAAGAAGAAGACAAGAAGAATGAAGAACAAGAAGAGAAGAAGGACTAGACTAGGTCTCTTGTAATCTGTCTTGAAATCACTTGTATTTTATTTTCTGTCTATCTCATCATTCACAATTTGTAACATGTAATCTGATTCCATATTTATAAAAGTTCAAGTTTTGTTTCCAACAAATCATTTCTATCTCAGAAATTTTTTAGGATCGAACTTTAGTATACGTACAGGCACTTAGCTGAAGGTTTTGTCATCATCAAAAAGGGGAAAATTGTTGGATGAAGATGAGATAGAGTGCAAAAATTTGAGGGAGGTTTTGATGATTTCCAAAACATCAAAATCAGCTAAGTAAGGAATAGTTAGATCCCTTTGAAGAATTTTGACCAAGCAAGAAGACTATCAGAAGGGTCAAAAGTTCAAGGTCCAGAATACTACTGATCTGTGGTTGAAGTTCGAAATCAAACTGGTAGCCTTTCAGCTGACTCAAATCATATTAGTTCAAAGTTTTGATCAGCAAAGTATCTATCAGAAGAGTCATTTCGATCAGCAGAGTGGAAGAGATCAAGAAGTCTGTCCAACGGTAATAAATGCACTTGGAGTAATAAATGATGCTGGAGAAGGGTATTAATGGCAAATGATTAAGGACATTCTCGGATCAGCAGGGTGCATTTAGGTGGTGTTTTCAATAAATTCATGGTTGGCTTTTTTTAGAGATTGTTCAAAAAAGTTCAAAATCACTTAAAATCAAAAGATGTTAGTGTTTGCAATGTTAGAGGTATAAGTGTTTTTAGTCCAAATTGAAGTGTTTTGTATAACATACATCAGCTTCCATGATTTTTAGTATAAAGACTGAAATGCCCTCAAATTATGACTCAAATATATAGTGAAAAAAAAAAGTTTGTCAACTCTAGAACAGAACTCTATGACCAAGATACGATTCCTTAACTACATTAACAACATGCAAATTAATAAATATCAAGAACAATACACCAATCATTTACACATTATAAACACTGCAAATACAATAAAAGAACAATTTGTTAAACCTAGAATCAAATGAATGATACTAAAAAAAATCTAACATGTAAACAACTAAAAATTAGGGACACAATTGTTACTGGCAAAAAAATTCACTTAAACCCTAATTAACAAAAAATAAAAAGAAGACTCCTGCTATATTGAGAATCAAATGACATTTTGAAAACCATTCGTAGAAAAGAATTAAAGGAGAAAAAAATAAAATTTATTTACATTATCAGTAAAATAAGAAAACTTAGTTCTTCAAATAATTAATGATATTTATGTGTACACAAGTTTGTGTTGAAACAAGAAACAAGAAAGAAGAAAAGAGAAGAGAATGAATTAAACGATAGATCTGAACAAATGTAAAGAGAATTGAGGGGCAAAAATGGAATAACATTTAAATTACAAAGATAAAATTGTCCTAACTAACTTTGAATAATTTACAAAATTGCCATTAGATCCTAGAAGCAGCTAACCCCCAGCTTTTGACTTTTGTATGGTAAATGGCTTTTTTTAAGAGAAGCTTAAGTTGTTTTGTTATAGAAAATACTCCAAAGTAGCTTTTTAAAAAAAAAAGCTGAAAATCACTTTTAATAAGTTGTCCAAAACACCACCTTAATGCGACTGGCAGGAAAGTACAGCAGACTGTACAGTGCAACAGTTGCAGAGAGCCGTTCCAGGAAATGGGGGACCAATACTTGTAGCTTTGAAATTCGTCTCATCTTCAACGGATAGATTTAAAAAACAAGTATAAATAGAGTTGGATTCAAGAGTTAGAGACAACACAACAATATGAGATTCATTCGCGAGGCAGAATTTCTCAAAGTCTCAAAAGCTCAAGCACAGCTCACTCGTCTGCTGAAGTCATTTGTTGACAGAAGCTAAGTTGAAGTAAAAAGAATACACATTTTTGAGTGAACTTGTAAAAGTGAGTGTTGTGAGAAATGTAGATCCATCTTAGTGAGTGATCTAGCTTCAGAGAGAAGGATTTCTTTGTTACTTCTTACTTCAAACTTGTGGCTTATCATTTGTTGTAAAACGCAAGCAGAGTATATTGTAAACTGTGTGTTTATAGTATAACCCAAGATCTAAGTAACTTGGAAGAGTGGACTAAAGGATTTTTATCCATATAACTACTATAAAAATTCTGTGTGTTTAACTTGCATTATTTTCTTGTATATTTTCAAAACTGCATAAAAACACTTGAGAAAACTGTTAGAAAGATTTTTCAAAGGAGTTTGTGAAAACTGGGAACAAAGTTCTTTCTAAGTTACAAAAAGTTTACTTGTGAAAAACACTGTTAAAATCCGCTGCAAGTATTCTGATTGAAAATTTGATTTTACTGAAATCAGCTAAGTCATTATCAGAAGAATGGTCAACTCTGTTGTTCAAAGCTTTGTGCGCGATCAACTTAGTCTACTTACAATTCTCGATCACCTTAGTCTTCTGACAGAAGACTTGAAAAGTTTCAAAATCTAAAATTTCCGGAGGTCTATTCACCCCCCCTCCCTAGACCTCATCTGACCACTTGGAACCAACATATTTTGCTTATTTGATTTAAGAAAAATTACGAACTGAGCTAAGCCATAAATATTTTTGTTCATTCACAGATAACATGAGGTGTTTTTTTTTTTTTTTGGTGTGTAGGACATATTTAAGAGAATTTGATTTTTTTTGCTGTAGAGTTATTATAACTTATATTGTACTGAATCTTTAAATGATAAAAATAATATTATTTTAATTAAAATATGATACTAAATTATAATAATTTAGCATAAATTTTAATAGTTGGTTTTCTAATTAATAGTCTTTATTTTTTCTTATGGTTCGTTTTTATATGTTATAGAACAAAAATATTGAAATTATAAAAGTTGATGTAATAGATAATTTATAAATTTTAGCATTTAATGTAGGAGATAAATATAATAAAATTCTAAGTTTTGATTATATCTCCTTCAATTGGGAAAGGTAATTTTTATTTTCCAATATAGTATTTGGTTAGCAGTTTGGTTAGCAGGAAGGAAAGTTACACATTTTTCTTTCCTTTCCTGCAAAGTAGAAAATATTTTTCTACCGAACTAGTTTTTACAAATTTTGATGGAAAATCCATGTCTAATTAGATTTCATCAATATTACTTTACAACTTGAATAAGGGAATTTTTGCCTTCAAAAAAAAGAAAAAAACTTAAAGTATTCACTTTCATAATAAATATAAAATAGATTATCTGGTAAATTTTTTTTTTCAATTTAGGTCTCCTTAAATGATATTTTTGTCTTTTAATTGAAAATTTAATTAACATAAACTTATGTAGTGATATATTTTTTTTATTAACTTTCATCTTCAAGTTAGTTATTTCATTAATTGATATTTTTTCATGAATTTTGTGTTTAACTAATCTTTACTTTCTTAATAGTATTACATTATCTTAATTTTTTTTGGTCATTTACAAAAAATCAAAAAAAAAAATGTCGAGTTTGTCACGAAAAAAAACTCAAATAAAATTAGAAGTACTCCATATTACTTTATACTAAATTAAATTTTCTCATTGATAAAAAATTGTATAAAATATCTAGTTTGATATTTAAATTTTTTTTGAAATCCATGCAAAAATGTCTAGATCTGCCCCTGCCAAGACAGAGAAGGTATGATAATTGGAAGATGAACGTAGAAGAGAGGAGAGTTTGCATAAGCTAACAAAGAGGTTAGAGGTAAGAAAAAACTCGATGGAATTTTTTCTCAAGGCCTTCATATGATATTATTTTGGGATAGTTTGAGTAATTTCTTAAACATAAAAGGATAATCACTATAATTACACTAAACATCATAAATAGTTTGAGTAATTCTCCCTTCTTTTGTCGGATTTTAAAGGCTATTGCTCTAAGAATTTGGTTATGAAATCGAAAACAATAACTTCTGAAAAAATGATCACAACAAAACTTTTTCATTCCAAAAATCGAGAAAAAAAAGAAGAAGTACTCCCTTCGGTTTTTTTATTTGTCGCTTCGACAAAATTTTCTTGTTTACTTTTATTTGTCGCTTTAGGATTTCAATGTAAAATCAATGTTGTTTTACCAATTTTACTCTTCTTCCTAATACTTGTCATTAATATTATTTAATGCTAAGATTATTTAATTAGAAGGGTAATTTGAAATTTTGACTATTTATGAGATTCCTTAAATCGTGTGCAACCATCGAAAGCGACAAATAAAAAAAATCCAGAGGAAGTAACCAATTATGCTATTTTTACAATGGGTCACTATTATTTTTCTAGAATGGATCTGTAATGTTTTTCATCCAAATATACGGTTATGATATCCGCATGATTTTAACACTACAGGTTTAAGGGTCAGCTTGACTTCTTGTGGTAAGCCCTGATTTAATTAATCAGTTAATCTCAATCCTATTCATAAATTAAAAAATGAGAGAATTGCACTTGTGGTACATACCAAACTTTATATTTATTATAACTTGTGATACCATAAAAAGTCAGCATATTTGGTACCATAATATAACAAGTCTACTAACATCTGGTATTGTCATTAAACATTACCGTTAAGTAGTGACGTGACAGTTAAGTCTTATTATAAAATTGATACCATTACATATATTGACTGACAATTCTGCCCTATAACATCTCAGGTTGATAAAATACCACCACATCTTCAAATTTAGTAACAATTTTAGTCCACAATGTTGCTCAATTACAAAATTGACTCGAACAAGACACAATCGGACTAATTTAGAGATTTCACTTATTATATTTACATATCTTTTTAACTAATTTGATTTAATAAATATTATTAATAAATTAAATAATACTTTAATATAAATTCGACAAAAAAATTAAAATCTAAAATGTAGATAATAGTATTAATATGTTTAATATTTATTAAAATAATAAGGATATATGTTATTAATAAATAATTATAATTAAAAAAAAAAAACCATCCCCACCATAGCCCTGCAACCATCCCCCCTCCAAATTCCCAGGCCGACAGCAGTCTCGGATTGTCCGTCCTAGGCCGACAGTGGCGTTGGATTGCCGGGTGGGAATGGGTTTTATTTTTTAAAATTATAGTAATATATTAATAATATATAACTTTATTTTTTTAACAAATATATAAATTGTTGCTCTCATGGCCCTTAAATCAACGTTGAACTCCTTGTCGCTCAACCACTCAACGCTACTCAACTTTGATATATATTCTAATCCATCCGATTGGTAATACCCCCTCCCCCAATCTATTATAAAAAATATTATAATATGTCGTATATAAAATATTATAGTTATGAAAAATATTAAAATATAACAGTTTCCTAAAATATGAACAACATATGGAACAGAGAATAAAGTGGCTTCGTAAACACTATTTATTTGATAATACAAGTACAATTCTCAGAAAAAAAAAAAAAAATATATATATATATATATATAATAATACAAATTTAAAAAACCTAAAAGGAAAAATATATATATATTGCACGTCATTTGACTTCCATAGCCCAATAATATATATAGGCGCAGTGCACTAACACAAATTTAAAAAACCTAAAAGGAAAAAAAAAGTGATTGTTCAATTAGGACAAGCCCATCTAACTTTGATGGACCAAGAAAGCAACCAGCCCGTAATCCTTCCACTGCAGAGAGCGGACGGTTTTCGCTGCTCTGTGAAACCAGCCTTGCGCAGTGCCCGCACCTCTAAGGGCCACAAATCCCATGCTTACGCTTGGAACACATGGCCTAACTCCCCGCTTGGAATGGGCAGGCCAGCAATTAGCATCCATTGGCCCAGTTGATGAGGCAAGCCCAATGTCCAATCACATTAATGCCCTCATTTGAGTTACAAGCACACGCTACTGAGCTCGGCAAACATAATTACTTGTGTGCACCTTATTAACCACTCTATTTTCTCATGTTTTTCCGATGTGGGAGTTTTACTTGTTGCTTATCCTGCAAAGAGAAATCAAACTTGTTTGGCCTTCTTGCTGCACCACTTATCACCCAATTCGTAAGGTGTTTATGCTGCAATTAAAAAAAAAAAACCCTCGTTAGCTAGTATATAGAGTTCCTCAATATTTTTCCAACATTAATTTGTTATTGTAAAATTATTGTTCAAGCATATTGACTTTAATTTTTATTCATACTTTCGTCCAGTTAAATAATTTTCTACATCTTTGCAATTTCAATACATGTAAGTGGATTGATCGATAAAACATCACTGAAAACGGTAGTGCTTTTTAAGTTTTAAATTATCTTGAATGTTTAAATTTTATTGTTTAAATAAAATAATTTTTATTTGTGTAGTGTTCTTATATGTTTGATGACTTGCTTCTTTCTTGTTAATATTTAATTTCTTGATAATATTTGATGATTTGGTTTTAATGTTTATTATGCCATAGATAGAGTTTAATAGTTTCATATGTAAATTTGTGTAAATGGATTCATCATAAATAAATATAATTTTATTAGTTATCGTAGAACTTATTGACGATATTACAGCATATATTTAGATATAAAAAATTAATCTTAACAAAACACTTTACATTTTTAGGCAAAGACTTATATTATAAAAAATAATAGATATGCGGTTTAATCTCACCCACAAGTAACCCAACTTTACAGTTACGGTACCATAACTTTAAAATCATACACATTTGGTACCACATGTTAACCGCCCTCGACACATTTGGTACTTCTATCAATTTTTATACGAAAAATTAAATTTTAGATGGAATTGATGAAAAATTTATAGAATTGGTCCTAATTATATATTTTTGCCAAATATTACCCCACATATTTTATGGTTGATAAATTTACCCCACAATTCAAAAGTTGAATCATTTCAGTCTCAATTATAAATATCACTAATCACAAATCCTATTTATAAATTAAATTGATATATTTTTCTTAGATTTTATTTATAATATATATAAACTAAATAACATTATAAATAAAATCTAAGAAAAATATATCAATTAAATTTATTGGATTTTTAAATTTCAAAAAAATATTAAACTAATTAAATTTTACGTATAACACATACATATTAAATAATATTTAATATAAAATTTGAAAAATAGATATCAGTTAAGCTTATTAAATTTTTTAAATTGAAAAATAATCTTTTAAACCAATTAGAAAATATATATACATATTAAATAATATTTATTATAAAAACTGAAAAAATATTTGTAAAATTATAAAAATTATTATGATTCCAATTATTAAATTTATTATAATTAAGAAAACAAAATCTTAAATTTAAGTAGTTTAAAATATTTTTTTTAAAATTTAAAAAATTTAACAAGTATATTTATTTTTTAGATTTTACATAAAATATTATTTAATTTATATATACTTTATATAAAATCTAATTGGTTTAAAAGATTACATTTTGAAATTAAAAAATTCTAATATATTTTATTTATGTATAATCTAATTAGTTTAATAAATTTAATAATAATACTATATTAAATGTATAAAACTTGTGAACTTTTGGGTAAATTTATAGGTAAAAAATAGAATAATATTTAGCAGTAATTTATAACTATAGGACTAATTTTACAAAATTTCCATCAAGTTTCCATCCAAAGTTGAATTTTCTATCCAAAATTAACGGAAGTACCAAATGTGTCGAGGTCAGTTAACATAAGGAACCAAGTATGTATGTTCTTAATGTTATGGTACCATAATTTTAAAGTAGGATTACTTGTGGTATCAAAAATAAAATTCTCTCTGAAAATATAGCTCCACCCCTGAAACTAAAATAAAGTCCAAAAAATGCGAGGTAAACAAGAGTTATTTTATAAAGTACATTGAGCTAAATGCATGACGTTGTATTTGTCCAATTAAATCCCACAAGAAATAGCTTCTCTTTTCTCTCCTAATTCCAATTTATTAGTCCAATTAATTAATCCGACTTTGTAATTATGTGGTTACATGATGAGTACAGAGCTAATGCCCCCTCCACCATTCTATTATAAAAATATTATAAGATGTCAATTATAAAATATTATCGTTATAAAAAATATTAAAATATAATAGTTTGTATAATATGAACATGGTTGGAGCAGAGAGTAAAGTGGCTTTTTAAGCACTATTTATTTGCGAAATTACAACTTGTATTTTAGAAATCGAATTTATAAGCATGAATTTACTTGACTTGGGATTTTGTGTTGGGATTCGGTCGATTTTACTTAGGGAGAGGAAGAGAGAATTTTCTTGACTTGGTATTTTGTGTTGGGATTCGGTAAGATAAATAGCCCTAGGCACAATGGAATTTAATAATTTTAGGACCTCTTACGGAATCTTGTCAGGAGACTACTCTAGTTGTATATATATATGAATATAAGTAAATGACAGTAATAACATATCTACGTTATACATGTCTCCTTGCAAACGAAGTCAGATTCCTCCCTCAGGTAGATAGATCCAAGCCCTGCTATAGCGCTCCACGTGTCGCGCCTCTACGAGTTGATACACCCCAATATCACAAAAATAATGTATCTTGATCGGCTAGAACACACGATATATTAAGATCTATGGTTAGGAAACGAGTTTGGAACAAAAGTCGAAAAAGTCGAACTCTTCCAAAAGGGAAGAAGGGTTTGGCCGATCACTAATGGGAGAGGGGGAGAGTTTTGCTTGACTTGGAATTTTGGCTCTTTACTGTTGTGTATGTGTTATGACACCTAGCTACTTATTTATAGGTGTCTAAGGGTGAGTTTGGCTTAGCAATTCGAAAATCAATTATAGGAGAATTAATTTTACTAAAATGGATTTTAGCAATAATTGATTATGATAAAATTCAATTATAAAATAATTACTTTTGGATAATAGCTTTTGCAAAAGTAAGACTTTAGTTACTTCTAAAATAAGTTGATTTTTAACTTCTAGAGATCCCAAAAGTGATTATGATGGTGAGGGCCAAACACCATTAAAATCACGATTGACTTAAAGCAATTTCTATAATTGGGGCCAAACACTTCTAAAATCACAATGAATGTCTAGAAGTGTTTTTCAGAGCTCCCACCGCTGGGCCAAACTCACCCTAACTCTCCTAATTCTCCTAGGACTAGGACTCGAAGTCTCCTACATGGGCCATGGCCCTTTTAAATAGAAGACTAAGTCTTCTTAATTAATTCATAGCCCACTTAATTAATTTAATTAGGCTTTATTTAATTTCCCAATTAAATAGCATAATTAATTAATTACTCTCCCAATTAATTAAATTAGACTCCAAGTCTATTTACTTAATTCTTCCTATAATTAATTAAATCCAACTTAATTAATTAACCAACAAATTAAATTCCAATTTAATTTATAATCTTGATCTAATCGGATTCAGTTTGTTCCAATAGGGTCGACCCAGTCGACCCAGTCACTTAATCGACCCAGTCGATTTATCTGACCCCGTCGACCCAATCGACCTAATCGATTTGATCGACCTAGTTGTTTAATTTTCCTTCGCTTTCGCTTCATGTGTATTGTGTATGTCCCCATAGGTTCACCACATAATAGACCGTGGGTTATAATTAAATATTAATTTAATTATTCGAGTATTAAATACTCTAAATCAGTCGAACACTCTGTCGACTGATCATTCTAAAATTAGCACCCCTGCCAATTTGGGAATTCTCCCACACTCCACGGTCGATGTCTGGCCACAAGCCCATGGAGCCCAATCACTGGTGAATCAATTCCGTGAACCTTTTTAATCATTTACAATTTTCATATACGACATAATCTCTCCATCGATCAATCTCCCAGCCGAGACTTAAGGGTATGGACTTTTTATCGGTTCCCTTTTCTTTTGTCTTAGCCTTATGCATTCTGGTCTCAAAATAATTCTCTTTGACTTAATCTTTATGAGCTACTTTCATAAAGTCATCAGATACCTTGGCCAAGGATTTTTACCAGAATTAATTTCTTACAGAAATCCATAGGAGAAATTCTCAACCTATCAAGTTGGGTCAATGGATCATTTGTTGATGATATGAACCTGCATACGAGTCCTTCTATACCCAACATGAGTCCACATAGACTTTCTAGTAATCTCCAGTCGGTCGGGACTCACATCTAAGTATAGACGTTCTCGTACCAGATAAATCCTATCACCTCAAGTATTTAGGGATTGTTGCTCGTATACTATCGTATAAATCCTATTAATAGATTAAAAAATGAGAGAATTGCACTTGTGGTACATACCAAACTTTCTATTTATTATAACTTGTGATACCATAAAAATTCAGCATATTTGGTACCATAATATGTTGGAAGAATTTATTAACTCAAGAACAGCTAAGTGATCTTATCAGTTGAGTTAAATAAATTAGTTAAAGGTTTTGATGATAACAAAAAGGTGTCATCAACTAAGTTATTGAAGCTTAGTAAACCTTTGAAGAGTGGATACTTGGTTTAAAAGAAAATCATTCAAGAACAGAAGTATTCAAGAAATGAAGATTCAATCTTATGAGAAGAGTGAAAATCAGATTAGTGGAAGATTGAAAATCAGATTAGTAAAAATAAGCTTAGTGGAAAAAGATGAGTGATCATCAGACTAGTGATCAGCTGAGTGCATCAGACTTGTGCATCAGCTTTGTGCATCAGATTTGTGCATCAGACTTGTGCATCAGATTTGTGCATTAGACTAGTGCATCAGACTAGTGATCATCAGCGGAGTGGATCCCATCAGCTAAGTAATATCGGTCAGTAAGCTCTCCAACGGTAACAAGCTAAGTGCATTAAATGCTGCTGACAGAAAGTACATCAGAGTGTACAGTAAACAGTGCAGAAAGTACAGCAGAGTGTACAGTGAACAGTGCGACAGTCTGCAAAAGTTACCATTCAAATTATGACCGTTGCTCAAGGACTAAAATGCAATTTTGCCAACCTTCAACAGGAAAAATTACAAATCCAAGAGTATAAATAGATGGTTAACTGAAGATTCAAAATAGACTTGCACACTTTCAAGATCAAATTTTTAGAGCAAGAATCCATCAGTTGAGTCATCTTATCATAAGCGGAGTCATCTTATGACGAAGCTGATTGATGAAGAACAAGATTAAACCCTTGCATATCTGAGTGATATTCAACTGAGTGTTGTGAGAAGTAGATATCCATCTTTGTGAGTGATATTACTTCGGAGAATAGGTCTTCTTTGTGATTTCCTATTGTGAGCTTACGGCCTTTTCATTTGTTGTTTTGGCGTAAGTAGAGTATATTGTAAACTGTGTGTTTATAGTATAACCAAAGATCTAAGTGACTTGGAAGAGTCGATCAAGAGGATTTATTCCTGTATAACCACTATAAAAATTTCTTGTGTTATTTACTTTATTTATCTTGCATTGCATATTTCATAAGCTAAATAAATACTTTAAAAGAAGAGTCTTTTAAATTGAGGAATTTCCAACTTGGGGTAAAACTTTCTTTGTGCTTTAAAAGTTTAATTGAGTTGAAAACATTGTTTGAAAAACACATATACATTATCCGCTGCATCATTGTTTGAAACTCTTATTATATAAGTCTGATGAGCAAAATCAGCATAGTAGTCTACTTTACTGAATAAGCTAAGTGCTAAATCAGCATAGTAGTCTCACGAATAAGATCAGCTTACTCTGCTGATAAGCTGAGTGCAAAATCAGCTCAGTCATCTTATTTTGCTGATGAGCGAACTCTACTTATAGAAGAAAAGTTTAAGAAATTTTTTAAAGTTTTGAGGTCTATTCACCCCCCCTCTAGACCTCAACTGACCACTTAGGACCAACAAGTGGTATCAGAGCAGGTGGTTCATTAGAATCAGCTGCCTGATCAACGAACTTGATCCTAGTGTTTTTCAAAGGTTTTCAAACTTTTTCAAAAGAGCATATTTTGAAAAACAAAACTTTTTGAAAATGGAGTGCATAAGCCATGTTCCTCACATTGGCCATATGGACTTTGAAGATTGGAAAATCAGAATGAAAATCCTTCTTGCTGCTTATAATGATAACATGTTTACATATATTACACGAGGACCATTCAGGTTTAAGAAGACTGTAAAGGTTGCTGACCTGCCTGATCAGATCGTTGACAAAAAGCTGGATGAACTAACTCCCGAAGAAGTCAGATTAGTCAATCTAGACAAGGTGGCTAAGTTCATAATGTTCAAAGCTCTAGATGAAGACAAATTCCAGAAGGTCAAGCATCTCAAAATAGCCAAGGAGATGTGGGATAAAGTTTGTGAGCTGAGCGAAGGAAACGACGCTATCAAAGAACATAAGCTTAGTGTGGTTCTTGAGGAGTTTGAAAATTTCAAGATGAAGTCTGGTGAAATGATTGATCAAATGGATACCAGATTTACCAAAACTTTGAACGAAGTTCTAAGACTTGGTAAAACGTTTTCAGACAAGGAGCTCACCACGAAGGTTCTCAACGCTCTTTCACCTAAATTCAACATGAAGGTGACAGCCATGGAAGAATCAAGGGACTTAGGGAAGATTTCCCTTTCTGAACTGTTCTCGTCACTCAAAGCTTATGAGTTTAAGATGCCTAGAATGGGAATAGATGAGTCATCTGGTTCAGACCCTACTGTTGCTCTTATCGCGTCAGACAAGTCAAGAAAATCAGCGGACAAGTTCGAAGAAAAGACTCAGCTGAATTCAGAAAAAGCATACACTGCTGACGACGTTGCCGTACTTCTGAATAATTTCAAGAAGTTCTATAAAAAGAAAATGAAATTAAAATATGAAAATGCTATTTCATCTTCTTCAGATCATTTTCAGGAAAACAGGGATTCCTCAAAAGCAAAACTTGGAGTCCAAAATTGCAAGGAGTATGGACTCTTCACCAAAGATCGTCCGCATCTAATCTCTCAAAGTTTGCTAACAAGAAAAAAGGTGCCAAAAAGGAGTATAAGCCAAGTAAGAGCAAAGCAAAGTTAGCTGAGGCAGCAAAGCTAACAAACTCCGGCATATCTTATTCAGACAACCAGTCGTCTGATAAAGAATTTGAAGAAGTACCCGAAACTCTTTGCTTAATGGCCAAGGAATCTGATGATTCTGAAACTGAGGTAACTTCTACAAATTAATGAACTTGTATTATTTGAATCGTTTGAACTAATGTTAATTTCAAATTCAAATATTGTTAGTGTATTTGCCAAGCTTAAGGAAGAGATGACTCTGCTAAAAGAGCAAAATAGATCACTGAAACTTCAGGTTGAAAAACCTCAAGAATCAGTTGACTTCAAAAAGCTTAGGCATGAGAATGAAACTCTAAAAGCTGAGTATGCAATTCGTATAGAAAATATAAATGAACTTGAAAGAAGTAATTGCATCATTCTCTATAAAGAAATCAGAGGCTAAAGAGAAGAAGCCTACTGAAGCTCAAAAGGTTAAGAAACCTAATAAGCAACCTAAGACTAAACAGACTAGTAAAACTCATCAGCTTAGTAAGCTGAAAGATGCCGCTGATTGGAGTGAAATTAAAAATGTTAAGTCTGCTCAATCTATAGGAGAGTTATCAGCTAACTTAGCTTATCACTTACTTCATGCATCTTACCTTGCTTATGAGCACTGTTTTCATCATGAAAATTATTACCATGCTAAATTTACTGAAATTCATGATAAAACTGAGTCACATAATCATCACATGTTAAAGGTTATACTAACCATGCAGGACCCAATATAAGGGGTACCAAAAACGCAATCTGTTTTGTAGGAAAAACGCATGTGTGATGACAAAAGTGAGTTGACTGCCCTTGCTGATTTCAACAAGTTCAACAAGTGGTTTTACCATCGAGTGGGAGAATATCAACAATTGCTATCCAGTACTGTATTAACATGTGATATCAACCAACAAGTGGTAGTCGCGTTGTTTGGACATAACAAGGAAAGCAAGATTGTTGGAAAATTGAAGTTTATCAAGTGAATCAACGTTTGTATCCAACAAGTGGTATAGTCAATCATGTGACAACAATATTTCAGCTCTCAAGAGTTGAAAATGGATTTTTCGAATTTGGATTCATGAGCTGAGGGGGAATATATCAGAAAAATCATCTCAATAGCTTACTGGAATTCAACGGCTGAGTATCTTTCGAGACTGACTCTCATAAGACTACTTGACCACAGATTCTTGAACTCAGGGGGAACGTGTACGACGAGCGGTACTCCTGATTAGAGATGATGTTCTCAATAAGTCAAATGAAGTTATCAGAAGACTGCTTCTCATCAGCCGACTGAAACTCAACAACCAAGTGACATTCAAGAATACACTTCGAAAAGGGTGAAGGAAGTAACCAACAAGTGGCATCAATTCTTGAAATCAGGGGGAACAATTATTCTAACTGGAGTGATAAACAGCAAAGAAGACTACAAACTGCTGGCTTGCGTATAAAGAAGAATTAATTAACAGCCAACTACCCCGAACAGCTAAGTATTCACCTACTTGTCTTCAGCATACTAAGTTTTGGTGTTGATGACAAAAAGAACTCTCAAAGGTTGCATTGGATCTAATGATTTTAATCCTAGAGTATGAAGACTAAACTGAAGACTTGGAAGACATTCTTAGTTGAAGGTTTTGTCATCATCAAAAAGGGGAAAATTGTTGGAAGAATTTACTAACTCAAGAATAGCTAAGTGATCTTATCAGTTGAGTTAAATAAGTTAGTTAAAGGTTTTGATGATAACAAAAAGGCGTCATCAACTAAGTTATTGAAGCTTAGTAAACCTTTGAAGATTGGATATTTGGTTTAAAAGAAAATCATTCAAGAACAGAAGAATTCAAGAAATGAAGATTCAATCTTATGAGAAGAGTGAAAATCAGATTAGTGGAAGATTGAAAATCAGATTAGTAAAAATCAGCTTAGTGGAAAAAAATGAGTGATCATCAGACTAGTGATTAGCTTAGTGCATCAGACTTGTGCATCAACTTTGTGCATCAGATTTGTGCATCAGATTTGTTCATCAGACTTGTGCATCAGATTTGTGCATCAGACTAGTGCATCAGACTAGTGATCATCAGCGGAGTGGATCCCATCAGCTAAGTAAAATCGGTCAGTAAGCTCTCCAACTGTAACAAGCTAAGTGCATTAAATGCTGCTGACAGAAAGTACAGCAGAGTGTACAGTAAACAGTGCAGAAAGTACAGCAGAGTGTACAGTGAACAGTGCGACAGTCTGCAAAAGTTACCATTCAAATTATGACCGTTGCTCAAGGACTAAAATGCAATTTTGCCAACCTTCAACAGGCAAAATTACAAATCCAAGAGTATAAATAGATGGTTAATTGAAGATTCAAATAAGACTTGCACACTTTCAAGATAAAATCTTTAGAGCAAGAATCCATCAGTTGAGTCATCTTATCATAAGCGGAGTCATCTTATGACGAAGCTGATTGTTGAAGAACAAGATTAAACCCTTGCATATCTGAGTGATATTCAACTGAGTGTTGTGAGAAGTAGATATCCATCTTTGTGAGTGATATTACTTCGGAGAATAGGTCTTCTTTGTGATTTCCTATTTGAGCTTACGGCCTTTTCATTTGTTGTTTTGGCGTAAGTAGAGTATATTGTAAACTGTGTGTTTATAGTATAACCCAAGATCTAAGTGACTTGGAAGAGTGGATTAAGAGGATTTGTTCCTGTATAACCACTATAAAAATTCCTTTTTTTATTTACTTTATTTGTCTTGCATTGCATATTTCATAAGCTAAGTAAATACTTTAAAAGAAGAGTCTTTTAAATTGAGGAATTTCCAACTTAGGGTAAAACTTTCTTTGTGCTTTAAAAGTTTAATTGAGTTGAAAACATTGTTTGAAAAACACATATACATTATCCGCTGCATCATTGTTTGAAACTCTGATTATATAAGTTTGATGAGCAAAATCACCATAGTAGTCTACTTTACTGAATAAGCTAAGTGCTAAATTAGCATAGTAGTCTCACGAATAAGATCAGCTTACTCTGCTGATAAGCTGAGTGCAAAATCAGCTCAGTCATCTTATTTTGCTGATGAGCGAACTCTACTTATAAAAGAAAAGTTTAAGAAATTTTTTAAAGTTTTGAGGTTTATTCACCCCCCCCTCTAGACCTCAACTGACAACTTGGGACCAACATAATATAACAAGTCTACTAACATTTGGTATTGTCATTAAAAATTACCGTTAAGTAGTGACGTGACAGTTAAGTCTTATTATAAAATTGATACCATTACATATATTGACTGACAATTCTGCCCAATAACATCTCAGGTTGATAAAATACCCCCACATCTTCAAATTTAGTAACAATTTTAGTCCACAATGTTGCTCAATTACAAAATTGACTCGAACAAGACACAATCGGGCTAATTTAGAGATTTTACTTATTATATTTACATATCTTTTTAACTAATTTGATTTAATAAATATTATTAATAAATTAAATAATACTTTAATATAAATTCGACAAAAAAATTAAAAATCTAAAATGTAGATAATAGTATTAATATGTTTAATATTTATTAAAATAATAAAGATATATGTTAATAATAAATATTTATAATTAAAAAAAAAAAAAAAACCATCCCCACCATAGCCCTGCAACCATCCCCCCTCCCAATTCCCAGGCCGACAGCAGTCTCGGATTGTCCGTCCTAGGCCAACAGTGGCCTTGGATTGCCGGGTGGGAATGGGTTTTATTTTTTAGAATTATAGTAATATATTAATAATATATAACTTTATTTTTTTAACAAATAAATAAATTGTTGCTCTCATGGCCCTTAAATCATCGTTGAACTCCTTGTCGCTCAACCACTCAACGCTACTCAACTTTGATATATATTCTAATCCATCCGATTGGTAATGCCCCCTCCCCCAATCTATTATAAAAAATATTATAATATGTCGTATATAAAATATTATAGTTATGAAAAATATTAAAATATAACAGTTTCCTAAAATATGAACAACATATGGAACAGAGAATAAAGTGGCTTCGTAAACACTATTTATTTGATAATACAAGTACAATTCTCAGAAAAAATATATATATATATATATAATAATACAAATTTAAAAAACCTAAAAGGAAAAATATATATATATTGCACGTCATTTGACTTCCATAGGCCAATAATATATATAGGCGCAGTGCACTAACACAAATTTAAAAACCTAAAAGGAAAAAAAAAAGTGATTGTTCAATTAGGACAAGCCCATCTAACTTTGATGGACCAAGAAAGCAACGAGCCTGTAATCCTTCCACTGCAGAGAGCGGACGGTTTTCGCTGCTCTGTGAAACCAGCCTTGCGCAGTGCCCGCACCTCTAAGGGCCACAAATCCCATGCTTACGCTTGGAACACATGGCCTAACTCCCCGCTTGGAATGGGCAGGCCAACAATTAGCATCCATTGGCCCAGTTGATGAGGCAAGCCCAATGTCCAATCACATTAATGCCCTCACTTGAGTTACAAGCACACGCTACTGAGCTCGGCAAACATAATTACTTGTGTGCACCTTATTAACTACTCTATTTTCTCATGTTTTTCCGATGTGGGAGTTTTACTTGTTGCTTATCCTGCAAAGAGAAATCAAACTTGTTTGGCCTTCTTGCTGCACCACTTATCACCCAATTCGTAAGGTGTTTATGCTGCAATTAAAAAAAAAACCCCTCGTTAGCTAGTATATAGAGTTCCTCAATATTTTTCCAACATTAATTTGTTATTGTAAAATTCTTGTTCAAGCATATTGACTTTATTTTTTATTCATACTTTAGTCCTGTTAAATAATTTTCTACATCTTTGCAATTTTAATACATGTAAGTGGATTGATCGATAAAACATCACTGAAAATGGTAGTGCTTTTTAAGTTTTAAATTATCTTGAATGTTTAAATTTTATTGTTTAAATAAAATAATTTTTATTTGTATAGTGTTCTTATATGTTTGATGACTTGCTTCTTTCCTGTTAATATTTAATTTCTTGATAATATTTGATGATTTGGTTTTAATGTTTATTATGCCATATATAGAGTTTAATAGTTTCATATGTAAATTTGTGTAAATGGATTCATCATAAATACATATAATTTTATTAGTTATCGTAGAACTTATTGACGATATTACAATATATATTTAGATATAAAAAATTCATCTTAACAAAACTCTTTACATTTTTAGGCAAAGAATTATATTATAAAAAATAATAGATTTGTGGTTTAATCTCACCCTCAAATCTTGGCCCCCTAAATATAAAATTATAGAGCGAATTTCACTTTTGGTACCACAACTAACCCAATTTTACAGTTACTGTACCATAACTTTAAAATCATACACATTTGGTAGCACATGTTAACCGCCCTCGACACATTTGGTACTTCTATCAATTTTTGTACGAAAAATTCAATTTTAGATGGAATTGATGAAAAATTTATAGAATTGGTCCTAATTATATATTGTTGCCAAATATTACCCCACATATTTTATGGTTGATAAATTTACCCCACAATTCACAAGTTTGAATCATTTCAGTCTCAATTAAAAATATCACTAATCACAAATCCTATTTATAAATTTAATTGATATATTTTTCTAAGATTTTATTTATAATATATATAAACTAAATAACATTATAAATAAAATCTAAGAAAAATATATCAATTAAATTTATTGGATTTTAAATTTCAAAAAAAAATTAAACTAATTAAATTTTACATATAACACATACAAATTAAATAATATTTAATATAAAATTTGAAAAAAAGATATCAGTTAAACTTATTAAATTTTTTAAATTGAAAAATAATCTTTTAAACCAATTAGAAAATATATATACATATTAAATAATATTTATTATAAAAACTGAAAAAATATTTGTAAAATTATAAAAATTATTATAATTCCAATTATTAAATTTATTATAATTAAGAAAAACAAAAAAATCTTAAATTTAAGTAGTTTAAAATATTTTTTTTAAAATTTTAAAAATTTAACAAGTATATTTATTTTTTAGATTTTACATAAAATATTATTTAATTTATATATATTTTATATAAAATCTAATTAGTTTAAAAGATTACATTTTGAAATTAAAAAATTCTAATATATTTTATTTATGTATAATCTAATTAGTTTAATAAATTTAATAATAATACTATATTAAATGTATAAAACTTGTGAACTTTTGGGTAAATTTATAGTTAAAAAATATGTGGAATAATATTTAGCAGTAATTTATAACTATAGGACTAATTTTACAAAATTTCCATCAAGTTTCCATCCAAAGTTGAATTTTCCATCCAAAATTAACGGAAGTACCAAATGTGTCGAGGTCAGTTAACATAAGGAACCAAGTATGTATGTTCTTAATGTTATGGTACCATAATCTTAAAGTCGGATTACTTGTGGTATCAAAAATAAAATTCTCTCTGAAAATATAGCTCCACCCCTGAAACTAAAATAAAGTCCAAAAAAATGCGAGGTAAACAAGAGTTATTTAATAAAGTACATTGAGCTAAATGCATGAAGTTGTATTTGTCTAAATCCCACAAGAAATAGCTTCTCTTTTCTCTCCTAATTCCAATTTATTAGTCCAATTAATTAATCCGACTTTGTAATTATGTGGTTACATGATGAGTACAGAGCAAATGCCCCCTCCACCATTCTATTATAAAAATATTATAAGATGTCAATTATAAAATATTATCGTTATGAAAAATATTAAAATATAATAGTTTGTATAATATGAACATGGTTGGAGCAGAGAGTAAAGTGGCTTTTTAAGCACTATTTATTTGCGAAATTACAACTTGTATTTTAGAAATCGAATTTATAAGCATGAATTTACTTGTCTTGGGATTTTGTGTTGGGATTCGGTCGATTTTACTTAGGGAGAGAAAAAGAGAATTTTCTGGACTTGGTATTTTGTGTTGGGATTTGGTAAGATAAATAGCCCTAGGCACAATGAAATTTAATAATTTTAGGACCTCTTACGGAATCTTGTCAGGAGACTACTCTAGTTGTTTATATATGAATATAAGTAAATGACAGTAATAACAGATCTACGTTATACCTGTCTCCTTGCAAACGAAGTCAGATTCCTCCCTCAGGTAGATAGATCCAAGTCCTGCTATAGCGCTCCACGTGTCGCGCCTCTATGAGTTGATACACCACAATATCATGAAAATAATTTATCTTGATCGGCTAGAACACACGATATATTAAGATCTAGGGTTCGGAAACGAGTTTGGAACAAAAGTCGAAAAAGTCGAACTCTTCCAAAAGGGAAGAAGGGTTTGGCCGATCACTAATGGGAGAGGGGGAGAGTTTTGCTTGACTTGGAATTTTGCCTCTTTACTGTTGTGTATGCATTATGACACCTAGCTACTTATTTATAGGTGTCTAACTCTCCTAATCCTCCTAGGACTAGGACTCGAAGTCTCATATATGGGCCATGGCCCTTTTAATTAGAAGACTAAGTCTTCTTAATTAATTCATGGCCCACTTAATTAATTTAATTAGGCTTTATTTAATTTTCCAATTAAATAGCCCAATTAATTAATTACTCTCCCAATTAATTAAATTAGACTCCAAGTCTATTTACTTAATTCTTTCTATAATTAATTAAATCCAACTTAATTAATTAACCAACAAATTAAATTCCAATTTAATTTATAATCTTGATCCAATCGGATCCAGTTTGTTCCAATAGGGTCGACCCAGTCGACCCAGTCACTAATCGACCCAGTCGATTGACCTAATCGATTTGGTCGACCCAGTTGTTTAATTTTCCTTCGCTTTCGCTTCATGTGTATTGTGTATGCCCCCATAGGTTCACCACATAATTGACTGTGGGTTATAATTAAATATTAATTTAATTATTCGAGTATTAAATACTCTAAATCAGTCGAACACTCTGTCGACTGATCATTCCAAAATTAGCACCCCTGCCAATTTGGGAATTCTCCCACACTCCACGGTCGATGTCTGACCACAAGCCCATGGAGCCCAATCACTGGTGAATCAATTCCGTGAACCTTTTTAATCATTTACAATTTTCATATACGACATAATCTCTCCATCGATCAATCTCCCAGCCGAGACTTAAGGGTATGGACTTTTTATCGGTTCCCTTTTCTTTTGTCTTAGCCTTATGCATTCTGGTCTCGAAATAATTCTCTTTGACTTAATCTTTATGAGTTACTTTCATAAAATCGTCAGATACCTTGGCCAAGGATTTTTACCAGAATTAATTTCTTACAGAAATCCATAGGAGAAATTCTCAACCTATCAAGTTGGGTCAATGGATCATTTGTTGATGATATGAACCTGCATACGAGTCCTTCTATACCCAACATGAGTCCACAGAGACTTTCTAGTAAATCTCCAGTCGGTCGGGACTCACATCTAAGTATAGACGTTCTCGTACCAGATAAATCCTATCACCTCAAGCATTTAGGGATTGTTCCTCGTATACTATCGTAAATTGGAATAACTTCAACCCCGATATGCGACTACCGCTTCCATGGTGAGTTATTTCCTAATTGGGGTATTCAGTGCACTTGCCATCCCAACAAGTCACCCACTTATGTGTATCGACTATCACAGTCACGCTCGTGGACCCCAGCGTTCTTCAGTTCATCGGAGTATACACAACAGTGAGAGTCTAACCGAATCCAACGATGTCCTGTCTCGATTGGATTCTACGACTCTTGAATATGTTCTAGATCACGGCCTTGGAGATCAGTCCACGGTTTGTTCGATAGCCCTGTGATCTAAGGACTTCTATCCTTATGCGTAGATAATTATTACATAAGATAAAGTTGACCATATAATAACGTGCATTTATTAATCGAAATTGAATAGTTCCTTCATTTATTACATTATATGCCAGCCATACAATTGGCTTGCCGGACAGTATTTCTATCAAGCGGGGCGTCACATGTCTAGTCAAAATAAAGAATTGATAAATATCGTGATGAATGTAGCTTGGTTTTAGGGGTTGCAGTAGTTTTTAACCAACGATTTCAGGTACAAATCGTTGAATATTAACGGTTCGAATGTTCTTCCACACATTCAACGAGTTCGTGATTTTTAAATTATTTGTTCTTGTCATATGGAGATAGTATTGACTCTTCATCGAATGAAGTTGGCATGTTAAGTAATTCTATTATTGAAAAGCGGACTAACTTAAGTGCGTTTGAAAGATTGTGTGATTGATCACGTATTTCTTCAGCCATAGGAAGTCAGAGTTGAAGAAAGATACCCTAGAGTAGGTAAATTACATGTTTTGTATTGGTGAAAACATAATAGTCCGAGACTACTCATTTTGGAAAAGATAGCCCATGATATTTTGGGTCTGCCAGCTGCTACAATTGCATCTGCAGCAACATTCAGTGTTGAAGGCAGGGTACTAGTTAAGTCACGTGCTTGTTTGCTTTCGGACATAGTAGAGACATTGATAGTAGCAACTAATATGATTTACTGAACTAATAGGTTTATTTGTTCTTAATTTTTGTTGTTGTAACATTTTTAATTTTCATTTTCTTTAAGTTTATTTTATATTTCTGTTATATAGGTGCATATTTTTTGGATTTTGTTTGGGGTGAAATACACTTTCCACCCTTAAAGTATGGGGGTGGCATCAATTAACCCCCTAATGTATCAATTGTAACAATTACCCTCTTCTGTTATAGTTTTTGTTTCACCATTTTGTTTGTAACTCAGGTGGAGTGCTTCTATAAGATTATTAAATAAATTTCATAATTTTTTTCCACCCTATTGTTATTAACCAATTGTAAATGCCCATCATTGATAGGGTCGAATCGGGTTTCTTACCTGCTTAATTTTAGGGAGTCTGGTGAAAAGCCCACAATTGGCAGGCCCACAATTGGGTCTCATTGAATAAGTAACACTAAATGCTAACTTTTTTTTTTATTTTTTATTTTTAGAAAACCGATAGGGAAAAATTCCGTTAATGAATAATATAAAGAATTTAGAAGAATTTTAACACTTAACGCTACCTTATTGCACTAGCATATAAAATTTTAAGTTCATTTACAAGAATCTTTTATTACACTCAATCGATTTAGAAGGTGAAAAGATATGTGAACTAGTAGGGAGGAAGTTAATTTTTTTGGTAAGGACAATCTGGTCCATAAAATTCAATAGTAATTTCATAATATTCATAGTTGAAAAAATGTTGGGTAACTTGTTATAATTAATATTATGAGGGAGTGTATTATTAAATATTTTAATGGGGTGAATGCCATATATTATTTTAAATATTAAGGATAATTAAATCTTTGAATATGATTAGGGAAATAATTTATCAAGTTGGCATGCTAAATGAAACAACTTTACACACATTTCTACCTTAAAAAGTTGTTTTAGCGGTGTAGGCATGGATCAAAGTTTTATTTTTTATGTATGTTTCGGTCAGCTAAAAATAAGAAACTTTTCGGAAGTTTCACAAATAATAGGAAAATGTATGAATAAAAGTTACTAAATTGAGACATAATGAAAATTTCAAGACAAATATAGTGTTTTAGAAATACGCCTTATTTTCGCTTCGATTATACCGAAAACTGAAACTTTTAGATATTTTCGACAAAAAATATAAAAATTTTCACCTAGGGGGTGTGGTCCCTTCCAATGTTTTAAAAACCGGATCGGACATCGAACCGGTAGTCTCACTGGTTACTGGTTAGATCGGTTTAACCGTTTTAACCACTGGTTCAACCGGTGTGACGTCATTACAATATAATATTTTAATTTTAATTTTAATATATGTAATCAACTATTTAAAAAAATATATTATTCATTTTTTCAAGTTTATTTCCATAAACTAAATGTTTATCTCATTATCAATTATTTTTCCTACAAAATTTGAGTTAAGAATGAATGATAGCAACAAAATTACAAGTATGATAACATGATATCAACGCAATAATTCAAATTATAATAAACACCATATCAAAAACAATAATTTTATTACTAATCACCTATGAAAAAGAGAAATTGTTGATGAATTTTGTCATTGAATTATATAAAAAAAATAAAATTACATAAAGTTTGTGAAAAAAATGACTTTTCTAATGAATTTGATACTCAAATATATTTATATAACTTATTATATATAATATTTTTTTGTTTCTTGTTGATTTTTTTTATTTCAAAGTGAAAAATAGAAGAAAAGATGTGAGAGTATTGTTGAAGTTTAAAGGCCGCGGAAGAGAAATAAAAATCTATAGGGTAAACTTTTTATTTTTATAAGTGAACCAGTAGTTCAATCGGTTCACTGGTTCATTGGTTTTATCGGTTTTTAACCGGTTTTTGCCGGTTCAAACTGGTCAGGAACAAAGCTGGTTTTGGAGGGTTAACCGGATCGGATTGATAACTGGTTACCGGTGCCGGGTCCGGTCTGGTTTTTAAAACACTGGTCCCTTCTCAATTACATAGGTAGAAAACCTACCACAATACTAAAAGTACCTGATAGGAATTAAAACAAAATAAAAATTGTTATATCACTTTTAATAATATAAAATTGACTTTATGACTTGAAATTAAGAAAAAATGTTCTTGTACGAAAAAAATATAATCATTCAAAATTTAAAACATGGATGATGCAATAATTACATAATACATTTTGGGTAATTTCAATTTAGTAAAAATTCAAAGAAAGAAAAAAATATTAAAACGTGCATTATAATGACAATTTATTTTGGATTCAATTTTATCCATCGGTAAAGCAATGACGCAAAAGATTTTTAGAAACTAAAATGATGACCATACACATTTAGATTCTCATTTGATATCTATATAAACCCATACACATGTAGTATTTATATATATAATTGACCTAAAATCCTAAAATGGAAAAAGAAAATGCAACTTTTGCGTACATTACTGATGAATCGCAAAGGAAAGCTGCATTCAACAAACGGAAGGAGGACTTCATTAAGGAAGTGAGTGAGCTTAGCTCGCTTTGCGGCGTGGAGGCATATGCTAGCATCCGCTATGCTAATGAACCTGAGACGGAGGTGTGGCCCTCCTATGTGACGGCACAGACCGTATTGGAGCGCTCAAAGAAGGTGGTCGACGAAGAGTTTATAGCAAAGGAGAATAAAAGGAAGGAATTGAAAGAATTTATGTTCAAGTGCATGTATGGAAAGGCTAGCTTGTCCGATTTTGATATGCGCGACAAGGATGATATGAAGTTGGTCATGGAAGAATTTGAGCAAGAGCTAAACTCTCGAATGAAAGGGTCCAATGGAAATTAGGTTCATAAATAGGCTCAACCCAAACTATGGACTTATTTATATTGATTTTTATGTTATGTTTTTTTTGCTTAAGGTTGTACTTGTAGAGGTAAGGTATTATACCTCCTCGAATTTATATATTTCGTTAAAATAAATAAATTTAAAAGGGGTTATATGTGAAACCCTCCATTTATATAGTTAGTGAGATTATTATAACTTAATGTTTCAAGGGTCTTTTTAAAATAAGATTTCGCGGGGCTAGAGTCTATATAAGATATCTCATTTCATCCATTAAAAAGGCAAAAATACAATCTGAATCGCAATTTTCTTTCAAATTGAAATTACAAATTTTAATTTTATCCACCACCTTTTTCCTCGAACCCAAACGACAATCCATGCCAGTGGTCGAGCAAGGAACAATTCTTTCACGGGGGTGGGGGCTAATTTCTTTTGTCAAATACTTTCTTAATATTTTGTATTTCCTCAATATTTTGATACAATGACAAAAAATAAGATAAAGCTATACACAAAAATTGAAAATATAAATATCTTAAAGAATAAGAATCATTTAAATAGTAATCGACAATATTTTATTGAATATAAATAGTTTTTATCGATTCCTCCTTAAAAGAGTCAACATTTTCTTTTGAAAAATATAATTTATGAGTATGCAAATGATAAAAAAAAATAAAAAAAACTACTTCAACATAAAATATTGTTCCCTAAATATTCTTGAAAAACTAGAAGAAATAATTTGTTAAGAAATTAAAATAATATAATTAGATATTTATTTATATATATATATATATATATATATATATATATTTCGTAGTGATTTTAATCTATATTAATTAGCTCTAGCAAGAGAATAAAAGAAATATATATAAAATGTCAAAAAATAAAATGCTCCCTTAACAAGCCCACCACTACTGTATAAAATATTTTTCTTGGGGGGCGGTCGTCCTACTCATCCATGTTTCAAGGCTGTTCTCTAAATCTTTAATCAATAAAAATAAATTCTTTAGGTAAATTTGAAGACCCAATACAAAGACAAAAATATAAGAGTAATTCTAAATTGATTTAATGGTTGAAAATATAGTAGATTCGAATATAAAGAACACGTTGAAATTTAAGTTTGCTTTATTAGATTTCATTCAAACACAATGACTTTATATCAAATACTAAATTTCTTAGTAGTGAAATTAGAGTGATATGATTTAATAATTTTTTATAAGTGACTGAGAATAATTTTAATGTCATACTTTAAGTAAAATTACTAAAAGTGGCCCTGATTAATGTAAATTTTTAGTAGTAATTAACCGGTCCCTTAAGAGGAAAAGAAAGTAATATAATTGGTATCATTTGTAATTACATTATGGGGAAAACAATCTCCATTTATATTCTTAAAGTATCAAATAGAAATCAAATATTCAAGCAAAAAATCTTAAAATCATAAAACCGTAGAAAAACAACACTAGTGAGAAAAATAAATTTCTTATTTTTTGTATTGAAATTTCTAAATCGGTTTTATTTATTTAATTTTATATGATCTGTTTATTGAACATTACTTGACTTTTTATTCTTTTATACTATATATTTTTATTTTTATTATTTTATTCAATTATTTAAAAATACCTTAAATTTAAATGTACTAATATTAATTATTTGAATAATAGATCAAACTACCTATAAAGTTTAATGTAATTACAGAAATCACCCAAATGCTTGTGATTTCTTACATGTAACTTCTATAAGAAAAGACGAGCATACTTTATACATCTCAGTTAGTTCCTTTAGCCGGACGCTAGTCTAGCTATTGGGTAATTTGTGTAATTTTTTAAAATATTGAGGGTGATCTATTTAAATACACTAAAATTCCTTGTTCTTTCAAATATTTCTTTCTAATAAAAATCTGAAGTGACTATTTTACTCAAAATTTGTTTGATTGAGTTCAAAATTAAATTTATAACACAGTGTAATAATATTCACTATATCACACTACTTATAATTTGTTTCTAAGAATTTTGAAATAGTACTGTGAAATTCGGACTGACAATTAAGTTATAAATAAATTAAAGTCTCAATTTTTATTAAAGACCAGAATTCTTAAAATTGCAAAAATCGCCATGTAATTAAAGCTTGTTGGCGAAAAAATTCATTATAAGATTCAAACTGACAATAAAATCAAGTAACTAAACTAATTTTGAAATTTCAGTCGTATTTCAGCTCAAAATTGTATTATAGTTTTGCCCTCTTTTCTTCTACATGACTAAAATCCCCAATCGATTAAGCCACATTGTCCACGTGACTTAATTTGAAAATTTTAAAAATTTCGATTTAAAATTGAACTGAAATTGCTATATTAATTTAAATTTTTTGTTTAATTGTCATTCTAAATCTAAAAATGGCAGTGGTCATAGGCAGTTTTTGTTAGTATTACCAAACTAATTTAATTTTAGGAGTTAGTTACTAGCCCGAATCTTAAAGTTTTTCCCAACGAATCTAGTCACTACAGGACTATATATATATATATATATATATATATATATATATATATGATATTCAATTGAAAAATGAAAGTACTATTTTATTTATTTATTATTTCTATTATTGCGCCACATATTATAATTTTTTTTAGATGATAATTATTATTTTTGTAAAGACTTAATTTCTCTTGTTCTAATAACCAAGATTATGGCCATGCAAGTTCGAAATCTGCAAAAAAAATTTCTAAATATATATATAATATTCAATTGAAAAATGAAAGTACTGTTTTATTTATTTATTATTTCTATTATTGCGCCACATATTATAATTTTTTTAGATGATAATTATTATTTTTGTAAAGACTTAATTTCTCTTGTTCTAATAACCAAGATTATGGCCATGCAAGTTTGAAATCTGCAAAAAAAATTTCTAAAATTCAAGTATTTTAGACTAAATTTCATGGCTACCTACCACATAGTGAAAATTGACTGGACACTTTTAATTAAGAAAAAAGAGAAAGCCCCAATTATTCGAAATAAAGAAAAAGGTTCCCAAAGAATCATATACCTTATCTGAAATAATGTAATAATTCAAATCTAAAATAAGGATTATTACAATTTAGTTAAAATCCAAAGGAAGTTACAACATTGTATTACAAGGATAAACTTTTTCCAAATGTAAACTAGCAATGCACAATAAATTTTCAACAACTAAAATGACCATAAAAATAAAAGATTCTTATTTCACTTCAATATATTCCTTCACACACACAACATTTATACCTATACTTCAATTGATAGGAAAAATTGTCAAAATGAAAATAAAAAAAGTAGTCATTGCATATATTACTAGTGCGTATTGAAGAAAGGCTTCTTTTAACAAACGAAACTACTATTTTATTTATTTATTATTTCTATAATTGTGCCACAAATTATAATTTTTTTGAGATGATAATTATTATTTTTGAAAAGACTTAATTTCTCTTGTTCTAATAACTAAGATTATGGCCATGCAAGTTCGAAATCTGCAAAACAAAAAATTCTAAAATTCAAGTATTTTAGACTAAATTTCATGACTACCTACCACAGTGAAAATTGATTGGACACTTTTAATTAAGAAAAAAAAGAAAGCCCCTATTATTCGAAATAAAGAAAAAGGTTCCAAAAGAATCATTGACCTTATCTGAAATAATGTAATAATTCAAATCTAAAATAAGAATTATTACAATTTAGTTAAAATCCAAAGGAAGTTACAAAACTTTTTCCAAATGTAAACTAGCAATGAACAATAAATTTTCAACAACTTAAATGACCTTAAAAATAAAAGATTCTCATTTCACTTCTATATATTCCTTTCACACACACAACACTTATACCTATACTTCAATTGATAGAAAAAATAGTCAAAATGACAAGAAAAAAAGTAGTCATTGCATATATTACTAATGAGTATCGAAGAAAGGATTCTTTTAACAAAAGAAAGAAGGGACTAATTAAGAAGGTGAGCGAGCTAAGTACTCTTTGTGGAGTGGTGGCATGTGCCATTGTCTATAGACCTATTGAACCTGAGCCGGAAGTATGGCCATCTCAACCGGGGGTGCATGTTGCACTACAACAAAGATGATATTTAGTGGCATTCAAATATTGGGATTTTCTTCAAAATGACAAAATAAAATTACATTCTATGTTGATGTCACAATAGTTAATTCCCCGGTGACATTTACATCTTAATAATGATGTCATTTGATCTAGTAATGCCATAACATTTTAATAAGATGATATTTTAAAAAAAATGTCACATAACATTCACATTTAGTGTCATTAAGTTAAAAACATAGTGGCATTTTCTACAAAAGGTCGCAATTTAATTTAACTATGGATGACATTTACTCTTAAAATGTCATTGCTACATCTTTCTACAAAAATGTCACTTTGGTTGATAATTTTGTGGCATTAACTTAATTTTTTTCTGACGTTTCTACAAAGTGTCACAATTTTTAAAATAATATTAATGGCATTTAATCATAAAATGCCACGGGTAAATAATTTGGAAAAGGTATCTTTTTATATGGTTATTTAGTGGCATTAACTTAAAAATTTTAGTCTTAAAATGCTAAAGAAGATTACACGAAGTCCGATTATATAATTAAAATGAATAGATAATTAAATGTGTATTATGTAAAACAAATAACCTTATACTATATTGAATAAAAAAGATAAATAACTATTTTTATTCTGATCATGTGTAGTCTTATGCTTTTAAAAGAGAAAAGAAACCCCCAAGCAATAGGCCATTGGTCTCTCAACTTTCTTTTGTAAAAAAGAAAGAAAGCGAACCTAAGAAGCAGTCAAGTATGGACGCAAACTTCATATAAGTATAGTTATTTCGACAAGTCTTGAAAGCCTCAAAAGCTATGGAGTGATATATAAATTGCATCCGTCTACATCAATTGTTGGTAAGAATACATCACATTATAAGAATGTAATTTTAATGTATATGTAGCTTCTTTGTTTTTACTTTATTTCCATGAAAATGGGTGATTGAAACTGCATAGTTTTATTGCCCGTTATATGCTCGACAAAATATTTCAAAGAATATTTTTTCTGAATTTAGAGGAGTTTGTGAGTTGGTTGTCCCTTTCCGAATGCCCGCTATATACTCGACAAAATGTTTCAAAGAATACTTTTATTTTCTTAATTTGCAACTGGCCAAACAAGTCAAATATATATATATATATATAGTTTAACATAAAGAGAAATCTCAACATTGGTCATTAAAAAGTGTCAAAGCTTTAAGGTGATGTAATGCAAATGCAGTCCTAAAATCTAGTTCTGCAGATGGGGTGACTTAAGCAAAAATTTGTTTTTATTGGCTAGTAAATAGAAGGTCTACCATATATGGTTAGAAAGCTACGGAAGTCTAGTTTTCAACAAAAAAAAAAACATTTTACAAAAAGGAGTTTTATGGAACAAGTTATGATCAGTTTACCAGAGGCTACCAAACTGCACTCGGGAAAACTAACAACCTTGTGTCTTTCCGGCCTACATCATGATGGATCCGTTTAGTTCTATGTATGTCACATAATGGAAACAACTAGTCACTTTGAGACCAATATTTATGTTCCATGATATTTTATATTTTTATATTCGTTATATTTTAGCATGCTTAATTCTCGTATTTTTTACCCTCTTCATTTTTAAAATATTTTGTTCATTGTTATTTTTATTCTTATCAGTCTGGAGGTTCTTAAACATTACAAGCTATTGATAGGAGTTGGATGAAACAATCAAGAGCGAGTGATGTTTACGACGAATGAGTGAATAAGTTCCTTGATTTTGCTTTCAATACTGCTAGTTTCGAGGAAAAGAACAGCTGCCCTTGTAAAAAGTGTAGGCTTCTTTTGCCTGTAGTTCGAGATGTTGCGTATGATCATTTGATAGTTTTTGGCTTTCTAGAGGATTACACTACTTGGATTTTTCATGGATAAGTGAATTCCTCAAACAATCCGAGCAATGAGTCAGAAAATTGCACTGATTCAAATATGGACATTGATATGGACACATTGTTGCACGAAGCATTTGGAATTCACAGTCTAGAGCATAATGTTGAGAGTAATACGCCTTCGGATTCAAAAGACCAACCAAATGTTGAAGCTGGAGAATTTTACAATTTTGTAAAAGATGCAAAAAGAGAACTATACCCTGGCTGTAAGAGTTACACAAAGCTTTCATTCATAGTTCGTTTATTTCAGATTAAATGTCTAGGTGGCTGGAGTAATAATTCTTTTAGTATGCTGCTAGATTTGCTGAAGGACGTTCTGCCCGAGGGAGAGACATTACCCAAGTCATTTTACGAGATGAAGAAAATAATTAAGAAATTGGGTCTTGGATATGAAAAAAATCATGCATGTCCAAACGACTGCATATTGAATCGAAAGGAATATCAAAATGAGAAAGAGTGTCCTAAATGTCATGCATCTAGATATTTGGTGCAAGAAAATTGTTCTAGTTCAAATTCTTCTCAGGTTGCAAGCAGTAAAGTTCCCGTTAAAGGTTTTACGATACTTCCCCTTGATACCCAGTGACACGGAATTAGGGAAGAATTGGAAGAGGGAACACAAGCGAACACCTCGGGATAATAAACTCGCCACTCAATGGAATCCACCAAAGAGATAAGAGTAAAATCACTCAACTCGCCACTCTATAGAATCCACTAAAGAGATAAGAGATGAAAATATGAAGAATCACTCTTCAAAAGATAAAATTCTTTTTATTTTTCAATTCAATTATTTAGCCTAATGGGGAATGGGGTATTTATAGGATATCATGGACAACCCCCATGAATAGGTTCATGTATGAATCCCAAAGGTTATGAATGAATCCAATGATACATACATGAAATCAAAGGGACATACATGTATTTGATTTATTACTACTTAGGTAAATACATGTAAGTTAAAACAAAGTTCATGAATTCAATTTTTGATGATTGAAATCGGTGTCAGACGCTTCTGCTGCGCGATAACTCGTCCTCGAGTTTTCTTTACTGTCTTTCCATCAAATAGTTCCCACGTCGATTTTGCTTTGTAGGAGAAAATTCGTCCTCGAATCTTTATCAACTTCTTCATTAATGTAAAGAAAAACTTCATTAATTAAATAAAAAAATATGAGATTAACGTCACGGGCTTGAAATTCTCCATCCAGTAAGCATAACGACATCCCGAAAAAAAGCATTTTTCATGAAGATATGATGTGCCAATAACGAAATCAATATATTCTTGACTACTTCTCACTAAGGAAACATCAACCAAAAATCCTTCTGCCATCTGATCTTGAAACTCGCGTAAAACATCATGGACATATTTATAAATATCAAAAACCATTGAAACAAAGTTATTTGTTGACTCATTATTTCTTTTGTCCATTTCAAATTTAGAAATTGGAGTACTATCCACATGCTTTGAAACTTCAAGATCATTATTCTTTGTAATTTCTATACTATTTTGAGAACTTTGAACAATCAGGGCACTAGAAACCTTATCATGATCACAGTTTCCGTTTCTATGGGTTATTGTGTTGCTAAGCCAGTAATCATCTTTCATATAAGTTGCATTTCGATCGAGAGGAACCAATGATGTTTCACCTTGATCGTAAAAAGTAAAACAATCATCATCTTCATCCGATTCATCATAAATAGGTGCGCTCTCATAAATAACTTCATCAAAAGATGATGTATCTTTTAATTCATACTCCGAATCATGACGGGAATCATCACGATCTAGAGGTTCGTAGCGTTCTAGACGCTGCTGCAGTTGTTGCACTTGCCTCCTTAATTCATCCATTTCGATGTCACGAAGCTCTCGCTCACGGTTAAGTTGAGGTCGCCCACCACGGCCTCCACGTCGCCCAGCCATGATCGTCAAGCTCTGATACCACTTTGACACGGAATCAGGGGAAGAATTGGAAGAGGGAACACAAGCGAACACCTCGGGATAATAAACTCGCCACTCAATGGAATCCACCAAAGAGATAAGAGTAAAATCACTCAACTCGCCACTCTATAGAATCCACTAAAGAGATAAGAGATGAAAATATGAAGAATCACTCTTCAAAAGATAAAATTCTTTTTATTTTTCAATTCAATTATTTAGCCTAATGGGGAATGGGGTATTTATAGGATATCATGGACAACCCCCATGAATAGGTTCATGTATGAATCCCAAAGGTTATGAATGAATCCAATGATACATACATGAAATCAAAGGGACATACATGTATTTGATTTATTACTACTTAGGTAAATACATGTAAGTTAAAACAAAGTTCATGAATTCAATTTTTGATGATTGAAATCGGTGTCACCCAGATTACAGAGATTATTTATGTGTTCTGACACTGCTCCTTTAATGAGGTGGCACCAAGAAAAGCGTACTAAAGATGGCAGCATGAGGAATCATGCCGACTCCCCAGCATGGATGACTTTCGACTATAAGAATCAAAACTTTTCAGGAGAGCCTCGAAATGTGAGACTTGGTTTAGCTTCTGATGGAATGAACCCATTTAGGACCATGAGTACCGCATATAGCATATGGCCTGTTATTCTGATGGTTTACAACTTACCCCATTGGATGTGCATGAAACCTGATAATCTAATTTTGTCGATCATTATACCAGGTCCAGGATCACCAGGCAATAATATTGATATTTACTTGCAGACCTTGGTTGATGAATTGAAGTTATCATACGAGCCAGGAGTTCTAACATATGGTATCTCGTCAAAGACAAATTTTCAGATGTGTGCAGCACTAATGTGGACAATCAGTGATCTTCCTGCACTTGCTTATATTTCAGGGTGGAGCACGAGAGGTAAATATGGATGTATATGTTGTCATACAGAAACTTGTTCTAAGTGGCTCAAACATGGTCATAAATTTTGCTACATGGACCATCATCGTTTTTTGGAGAAAAGCATCATTTCCGAGATTATGAAGAATCTTTTGATGGAAAAAAAGAAAAAAGATCAGCACCTATTCTTTTAGATGGCAATACGATACTGAAAATGCTGGAGGGCTTTGAAATTGAATTTGGAAAAATCGGCAAATATCCAAAGTTCCCGTACAACTGGAAAAAATATAGCATATTTTTTGAGTTGCCGTATTGGAAGGATAACCTTGTGCGTCACAATCTTGACGTGATGCATATTTTGAGAAAAATGTAGGTGAGAGCATAATAGGAACATTGTTGAATTTGGAAGGTAAGACAAATGATGGATTAAATGCACGTCTTGACTTGGAACTAATGGGTTTGAAGCTGGAGTTTCATTTAAGACAGGATCCAAATAACAAAACTGTTTTGCCACCTGCATGTTTCTCGTTAAAAAAGAAAGAGAAAACCACTTTTTGCAAATTTTTTAAAAATATCAAAGTACCTAATGGGGCATGCTGTAAATATCTCTCGATGTGTCCATGTTAAAGATAAGAAAATATTTGGATTGAAAAGTCATGATTGTCATATTCTAATGCAACAACTACTTCCATTGGCTGTGAGAGGAATTTTGAGCACCAATGTATACTCGTGTTTAGTCGATCATAGCAATTTTTTCCGAGAGATATATTCTTAAGTAAAAAAGCCACAAGATTTTTGCGGCTCGAACGAGAGATATCAATCACATTATGTAAGTTGGAAAAGATATTTCCTCCAGCTTTTTCATGCTCACTCTCAATTTAAGCAAGTTAATTATACTCTCCGACTGTAGGAGGTAAATTTCTTTTCAAAATTTTCAGAGGGGGTAAGGTGCTCTTTTTCAAATCATAAGGGGATAAATTGAACATTATTTATTTCATAGTGGAATTAATTGACATTAGCCCAATTATTATATTGACAATAAAAGTCTAACTTTTTTAAATAAAAAAATCAATCTTATTTAGAAAGAAACAATCCAGAACGTGTACTGTGCATGGTCTTTTTTTAATTTTTTTTAATTTTTTTTAACTTTTTGACTAAATGGAAAACGTATTTTTAGAAGAGGAAAAGGGAAATAAATATGTTTGCATTGTTTTATATTGAAAGAAACACAACATTCCCCAATTTCATCATCTAGGAAAGGGGAGAAAACAAGGTAGAAGATTGGTGCACAATCCTTTCACAGATCTATCCCTCACTCACGATGGAAATACAATTTCGATTATTATTTTTCAACATCTCTCTCCAAAATCATCAAATATTGGAGGGAAATTGTCCAAATTTTGGGAGGGCTATGAAAATACATATGAAGAAGAGACGGAAAACATAGGGCATAAATATATGTATATATGTGAGTGGTATTGCAAGAGTTTTCACTCATCAATTCTTTACAGATCGTGTTTCCGCAGGTGCGAGCCTTTTTCTCAATTTTATTATTTGATACAATTTTTAGTCTAGCAATGATATATGATTTTAATATTTATTTTAAACAGTAACATGGCAATGAACCCTGATTCATATATGCAATTTCGTGTGAATGAGGCTTTGTTGTCCGGATCAGAAACGAAACAAGAGAATGAAGAACAGGCTGGGCAGCCGATTAATTTGAGTACACTCATAGTTTATATTTTAACCTATTTTGTTTCGCTATTTTGTAAGGTTCAATTGACTGATAAAAATATTTTTCAATTTGTTAAGATATATGATTTTGTCCAAGATTTGTTCTTAACTATACTACATTTTTTGAGTATGTACAGTATAACTCTTTTAAGGCTCATATGCTACAACAAGTGATAATTTGAAATTGAGAAATATTAATATATGATAAATGTTGTTAATTAAGATAGTAATTGTAAATAAAGAAAAGCTCATACACGTAATGCCAAACTTCAAACATATTATTACATTAATTTTATTTAGAGATCAAGATCAGGTTACATTTCTTTGGTTACTCTTATAATTGGTGATTTGTGTAGTTTAAGACATTTCTTTGGTTAGAATATGATATATATTATTTTAGATGCATTTTTAATGTTTTGATAGAACCTAGTGTTTTAAAAAAGAAAAATGGTAAAAGAGGATTTACTCAAATGAGGGGAATCTGGGGTAGAAGAGACAGTGAGGAACTCTTAGAAGTCAAATGCAATGAATTTGGACAACCCGAAGATGAAATGGGAACAAAGATGTCCAACTTTATAGGAACTATGATAAGAGATGGAAAACATGGTCTGCTCAACTATTCAAGCTGGCATAAAGTTCCTATGGAGTGCAAGGAAAAGTTGTGGAAAATATTGCAGGTGATGCGTTAATACAAAGTTTATTTATATTACATTGATTATGTTATTTATATATGTGTTATATTTTAGTGTAAATATAATTTTTTACCCATGTATGATATATCTTTAGATATCATTTATATTGGCCAAATAAATTTTTCTTTAAATAAATTGCAAAAAATATTTCTTTATTTTTCTTATTCATTCTAATTTTGTAGTCCAAGTTTAAGCTCGATGAATCGTCTAAAACATGGATGATGCAAAAGTTTGATAAAAAGCTAAGAGACTGGAGAAACCAACTAAAAAAGAAGTGCTATAAGAAAAACTTACCTCTTCATGATCAAATGAAGTTGAAGGACCCAAGAGTGCATGAAGAACATTTTGAGTATTTGATTGGGTATTGGTCTACTGACCGTGCCCAGGTAATAAGAAGGAGAAATCAGGTTAGTCGTTCACGACGTATCCACAATCATACTACGGGGACTAAAAGTTTCGCTAGAGTAAGGAAAGAACAGGTAAGTATAGTTACACATAATGCTATTTTTTTTAGCATAAACATAAAATTGTTATTCTAATTGATTTTGTATAACTCCAGAGAGATCAACTTGCGCATGTTCCAACCTGAGCTGAACAATTTAAGCATTGTATCACAAAAAAAGATGGCACTCAAACTTTAGCGGTAAAAACAACAATTGTATGTCTATAGTTAATAATCTTTTACTAGTATTGTTATGGCAACTAATGTGGTACTTGGATTATGTACTTTTTTCGTGGCATACTTTATGTGAATGCAGGATAAGATGCAGGAAATAAATAACGAAAATCATGATGCGTCCAGTAAGGTTTTATCAAGAAACGACTCATATGCCCAAGTCATGGGTCTAGACAAAAATGGATGAGTTGGTATGTGTGGCCCTGGTGTTTGCCCATCGATCGTATTCAACGATATGTTTACCTGTGGAGCAAACGAGAACAAGTTAATTTTTTTTGGCTAAAACATTACCTAGTTTAATATGCCACTATAATATATTACTTACATCGACTCCGTATATATCCCCTAGGTCACTGAAGATCTGACTCCAATTTTGCAAGTGGCAGGATGAAATGATTGGGAACTGTCCATGCACGGTGATCTTGGTATCAATAGTCAGGTAAAACTTCTATTATTCCATTTATTGGTCATGATTTAGATCCACTAAATTGGATAAACCTTTCTATCTTTTCTTTTGTATGCGTCACTAAGGCTAAATCATCAAATCATTTATTTGTAGCATCTATTGGATTATTATTGCTAAATGTTCTTGGCTTTGTAAATGAATTGAACATATGTGAGTTGTGCATGATTCAAAATTGGTTTATCAAACTTAACATATTTTTCTATTTTAATCTGAATAGTAGTTATACAATTATATCACAATGGAGGGTTATACTTCATAATTAATATAATTTAGACTAGTAAATTGTATAATGACAAATGTTTTTAATTCTTTGTCAAATTGAGTACTATATAGTACCGATCCATCTAGTGAAGTGGGTGAAAAGGAGTTGGGGCCTGATCATTGGGAAATTTATGTACAAGTCGCTGTAAAACCTAATGAGCGCTTGGTTAGAGCATGTAGACAATACAAAACTATTGGAGAAGCAGTTGAGGACTAGATTGCATGGCCAAAAGGTTTTTTGGTAAGTAGCAATTTTAATCTATAAATTGTCTGCTACTTAAAAATCAAAACCACATTATTTGTAATGGTAGTAATGTGTTTTTATATTTTTGTGCTCTACGTGTATAAATATATATATATTACTATGATTAAGGTTTGTAGTGACATTATGAAATGTCTTTTTAATATTATTTTATGTCATTGTACGAGGTCATTATTAATGTCGTAAGTGATATTTTTTAATGTTATTTTATTTTAATGGTGACATTATAACACGTCTTATTTTATGATTTTTTCTCACATTATTTGATGCCATTAATAACAATATAAGTGGCGTTTGAAAATGTCTTTGAATTAACTTTTCATGTCAGTTGGAAATGCAACAATTGACAATATTTATTGTCATATTGAAATAACACAAAATTATAAGATCATGATATTTTAAAATTCAGCTACTTATACTTATTGTGGTGTTACAAAATGTTAAAAAACTAGCTTTATTTGACATTTTATTATGTCAATTTATTCATCTCGTGTGTCATTCGACTCATTCCATAATGTCAAGTACTTCAATTAGTGTGGCATTTTATTATGACAATTTATTCATTTTATGTGGCATTATAAAAGGTCATAATACTTCAATTGGTGTGGCATTTAATTTGTGCAACTAAAGAGATAATACGGTGACATTATACTTTTAGCTACATCGCTGTAAATGGCACTTGTTAAAAATGTCATTATACTTCAAAATGTCACCAACATATATGTTGTATGACATTTTGCAATGCCTTTAAAGTACATATTTGTTGTAGTTTTGTGTAGGAGCATTTGCATATTTACCCCAAGTAGATCAAATGCAGAGGATGGTCAACCAAGAGAGTTTTAAGCACTAACAAATTAAGAAAGCAGAGGATGAACTCTATCGTTTAAGAAAGGAGAACAAACACAAAGAACTGGAACTTTTTATGTACTAATGCATCGCTGAAAAAGGCTAGTTTGCGTGATTTCGACTGGCACGACACGATCGTTGTGAATTTGGTCATTGACGAAACTCTCAAGAAGATAAACTCTAGAAAAAATGAGTTACAAAGTGTTGATGAACAACATCAATCAAGCTAGATTTTGGATTAATTTTAAGACCTAGTATATTGGTCAAACATCAACATATATTAAGCTCATAAATAGGCCCAGTGTATCATGTACTTATAGCGCTTTTAATTTATGTTTCTTTGTTCAAAGATGTAACTTGTTGAGGTAACGGATCGGATTGAGTGAACCATTGGTTCACTGGTTTTACCGGTTTTTAAGCTGATTTTACCAGTTCGAACTGGTTAATTAGGAGACTAATTTTTAGGGGTAAATCGGACCGAATTGAGGATCGATTAGCGGTTAAATCAGGCCAACCGACCGATCCGATCCGATATTCAAAACTTTGGTAACGGTATGCCTCCTCAAATTTACTTTTTATTTTATATTAATATACCTATGAGATTATGCTGCCCTCCATTTCCATTTTCAATTTTACCAAAAAAATAAATAAATAAATAAAAAATGACAGAATATTGTATATAAGTTGTATGTTAAAAAAAATTCTCTTCAAATATGTAGTATATGAAAAATCTCATTTTTAAGTAAGTCTGAATATCCAGTGATATACAAATATATTAATAAATTATTAATGTCGTCTAAGGTAATTGCTGAATAATGTTACATTTTCTATTCTTACATTCTTTAACATTTTGTTTTGAGTATTAAAAACTTAATAATTATATGAAATATACAGCCATTAGGCGAGTTTTAAACAGCCAACATGCATTCATCCAAACAAAAGAAAAGTAATCGAATTAAGAGATAAAACTTCAAAATAATCCTAAGCATTGGTTGAGATAAAACTAATACAATTGACAAAATTGGTGAAGAATGGATGAAATTGATTAAAACCGAGTTAAATGAATTAAAAGTGGGTGAAATTTGTTCATAAACAGTTCAAATTGGTCTGCCAATTCTTGATGTTTGTGATTTATTTTAGATGATACGCAAAAAATGTATTTTTAAAATTCAATTTTTTTTTAGTATTGAATCCAATACCTTAAGAGCCCATTTGGATGGATGGATTTGGGTTGGGTGAATTTGAAATCCCTTGTCAAATCCCTTGTCAAATACATCATGCTATTTAGATACAAAATTAAATCCATTCATTTGAAATCCTGGATTTTAGTCCGATGGATTTCAGCCCAATTTTAAGTGGATTTGAAATTCCTCCTAAAACTAGTTATTTGAAATCCACTTAAAAGAAATCCACATTGTATACTTTCAAAAATTGTAATTTGATCCCAGATTTTAAAAAAACGTAGAATTGCAATTCAGTCCATAATTTTTAAAAAAATAAAATTTGCAATTCGACTACTATTTTCAGAAATTTGAATTGCACTTTTGGTCCCTCAATTTTCAAAAATTGTAATTTTGACCCCAGATTTTCAAAAAACCCAGAATGACAATTCAGTCTAGAATTTTCATAAATAAATTTTCAATTCGGACCCTGATTTTCAGGAACCGAATTTGCTCCTTTGGTTCCTCAATTTTTGGATATTGCAATTTTGACCCTAGATTTTCGAAAAATCAAGAATTGCAATTCAGTCCAGTATTTTAAGAAAATAAACACCCTTGCTCTTTTGGCTAGAATTTGGTTATGAACACAATAAGATTTTTTATATTCCAACCACACACACAAAAAAAAAAAAAAAAGGTTTAACCAATTATGCTCCTTTTTACAAATGATTAACTATTATATTTCTAGAACGGATTGAATTTTTTTTTCATCCAAATATACGGTTAAGAGTGGCAGCCAAACGAACGCCGCCCTGCGCCAGCCGCAAATTCACCACCGGAATCCGGGACAAGAAATAATCATCTGCATATGTATAATTATATTACTTGATTTAATTTGTGTCATTTTATCAACATTTTTTGGAAGAGTTAATGGCAATTTATCCCTTGTGATAATCAAAATATCCAATTTATGTATTTGTGATTTGAAAAGAGCATTTTAATCTCCTGCAATCTTATAAAAGTTTCACATCGTCTCCCTGATATTTTTATGTGTAGCAGTTTAGCCCCTTTATGTTATGACAAATTTGACAATTTACCCCTCCGTGTTATGCAAAAATATTACAAAAACACTTTCATGCCCACTCAAATTTCTGAAAGTGAGTCACACTCTGATTATGATAAAGTGCTCTTTTTTTAAATCATAGGGAGAATTATGCATCTCACAAGGGGTAAATTTGTAATTAACCCTTTTTTCGAAATCAAGAACAAAATAATTAAGTCAAAATTGATATGGTGTGTTACCTTCAAGTATTGAATCTTCACTAACTCCTTTATATGCCCAATCGCATGCTGCTTTAATGCCTTCCGATGCATATCTGAAAATTGAGTATGTGACCATAAATTAAATTTCCTAAGTTGAAACTTGAAATTAATTTAAATATCAAAAAATGATTTTATTTAATATCTAATTTAACTTACATATCCGGGCATGTTGTTTTGCTGCAGGCTGCCCATGCCTTTGCTTGGGTAGACCATACAGTCTGTCAAAGTTTAAAGACAGGACTATTAATATTATCGAGTTAATGGCAATTTATCGATATGTGTTATGATAAATTTTGCACTTTACCCCCTATGTTATAAAAATATTTTTTCTGCTCATTCTCAATTTGGGCGAGTGAGTTACTCTCTTCATCCTAAACAAATTCCTCTTTTGAAATTTTCACTGGGGGTAAAGTGATCTTTTTAAAATCATTGGGGAGTAAAGTGAATATTATGCATTTTATAGGGGGTAAATTGCCATTACCTCCATTTCTTATGGGCAAATAATGTAAAGCACAAGAATTAAATATAGCTAAAATGCATTTTGGCCAAGAACGTACGGTAATGTTCTTTTGGAGAGTATCAATTAGTTCATCCACATTTGTAAAATTTGAATTATAAAAGTTATTTCTAATTTTCTATATCAAAATAAATTGGTAAATTGCATTTTAGTCCCACGTGATTAGATCATCGATATTTTTGATCTCACACGTTATAAAATTGTACTTTCGTTTTTCTTGAAACCAAAATTGCAAAACTGAAATAATCATATGGGACGAAGAGCGCAAACATTTTTAACAATACACTTTGTAAAGTACAAAACGAAAAGTGTCGAGGGTTCAGTCCCGTGGAATGGTTGATGAAATTTTGCCCAAAATAAAAAGTATAACACACGAATATATTGCCCGGATTTTCTTTAAAAAACTTACATGATGAAGAACGGATTTTTTTCTATACCAATGTACATCAATAGTATTTGCTCCTCTATCTGATGAAAATCCAACATGAAGCGGCTGCGAAGCAAAATCAAACAATGCCGGTTTTGAATTAGACTATGTTTGGTTATTGGATTTGAGTGTGTAAAATGATGACGGAAAATGAAAATAAACAAAAATGAAGCTCGACATTTTATTATGCAAAAGAACATATTTTTTTTTTAGTGTTTTACTCACTGAATTCAAGTTAATGATATAAATTATGGGTACATGTACCTGATGAATATCTCCAATGAAATGAGATAGGAAGAGAAGTGCTTCTGTGAAGTTATCTGATGATCAATTGATTCATCTTAGTCAAGCATTCAAGAAAATTAATAATGTGGACTAATAAATTGAGAAAGTTGCATATTTAGTCCCACATAATTGGATTCTCAGCACTTTTGGTTTCATACTCTACAAAAGTGAATTTTCGTCCCATTTTATTACAAAAATGTACTTTTGGTCCCGTTGCATCATTAGGGACCAAAAGTGTAAAACTGAGATAATTTTGTGGAGCTAAAAGTTTTAATGGGAGACTATACTATAGGACGAAACATGTAAATATTTTAAAGAATTGAGAATAAAGGTGCAATTTAGTAAGTTGAGGACCGAAATTGCAAATATTTCTAAGAGGGACCGAAAGTTCAATTTTTTAAGAAATTGGACTAAAGATGCGATTTTATAAAGTATGAAATCAAAAGTGCTTGTATTTTAAGAACATGGGACAAAAAATACAACTTTATAAAGTATGAATAAAAAGTGATGAGGGTCTAATTATGTGGATTAAAAATGCGATTTTGTCCCGAATAAGACTTATATTTTGCAGTCAAAATCAGCTAAATCAAATTTGATACATATTATAATAGAAAAATATAATAATAAAAAGGAAAATTATTTTCTATTTGATATATTACATTGAGAAGCAGATTTGCCATTTCCATATGTGAGAAGCTGATTTGTGTAATTGTTGATTGCTCCTGCTACACACCTATCTGCTATGCCATCTGCATCTTTACAATCCCCTGTATAAATTTAAATTAATATTAATATGCCTAAATAAATTTCAAATTATTCTTCAATTAGAGGTTTTTCTTGCAAAGTTCATGGAATTTTACCCCCTGTAATTTGTATAATATTTAATTTACCCATCTTATGATTTCAAAAATATCATTTTACCCCCTCGTGAAAATTTCAAAGAAGCAATTTACATTCTTCGGCCGGAGAGTGTAATTAACTTGGTGAAATTCAGAGTTGGCATAGCATAGGAAGATATTGACACATTTATCACAACACGGGGGTAAATTGTCATATTCATAGTAACAAAGGGAGTAAAGTGCCACATATGAAAATGTCAAGCAGGCGATGTGAAAATTTTATAAGATTATAGGGGGGTAAAGTGCTTTTTTTTTTAAATTACAGAAAGGTAAATTGAATATTATTCTCATTTTTTTATCACCAAGTACTGAAAAATGTTCATAATAATTTTTTCTTGCAAAGTTCATTGCAATTTACCCCCTGTAATTTGTATAATATTTAATTTACCCATCTTGTGATTTCAAAAAGAGCATTTTACCCCCTCGTGAAAATTTCAATGAAGCAATTTATACCCTTCAACCGGAGAGTGTAATTAACTTGGTAAAATTCAGAGTTGACATGAAAAATATTTTTGTAACATAGGATGATAAATTGACACATTTATCACAATATAGGAGATAAATTGTCATATTTATGGTAACACAGGGGGTAAAGTACACTTTTTTGAATCACAGAAAGATAAATTGAATATTATGATATCACAGAAGGTAAATAGCTATTAACTCCTAAAATTAATCAAACATTTATGAAATTTAGGCTCACTTTTGTACTGGTAAGTGCAGAGATCATCCGGAGTATCAATGTAATGAAGTGGGGCTGACCAGTGGTAACGGAACCTGACCCGGTCAGCCCATGAACAAACGCTGCCCAGATCATCAGACGCAGAGGCGGGCAAAAGTTGTGATACGGCATCCGCTGCTGCCCGACTTAACCGCGACTGTTAGCGGAAAAAATTAAAAAACTTTTATTTAATCAAAGAGAAAAAAAAACTATAACAAGTCCAATCATCTATTATAATTTTTTTTTTTGATTTACTAATCTGTGTATTTACAGCTCGGACCGAATCTATTATATTGTCTAAAGAAAATGAGTAGAATATTAAAATACCAAAAATCATGTGTTATTTTTAATTATCAAATATTCGTACTTATGCGATTTTTTATTAGCAAAAAATTCTCTTTCAAGTCGGAGTAAATATTTTCTGGAAAAATAACAATTATATATACACCTAAAAAACTCAAATAAAAAAATGTTAACCTAAAAAAATTGACAATAATTTCACTGTTAGCTTTGAAAATCGACAATAAACTTTCTATTGATTTATGAACAAATTTTAGATTGAGTTATTTTGCTAATAAAAAAAAAAAAAACACGAGGGAGTTTTTGCTGTAAATTAACATAGGGGATAATTTATTAGCTAAAAAAAATTCAGCTTTTTAGTCGGTAAATTGCATTTGTAGTACCATAGAATTGTACTTATATACTTTCAGTCCTGCATTTTACAAGATTTCATTTTAGTCATAATATTTTGAAATATTTTTGATTTTGGGTCATATAGTGCCCTTTCAATCCAATTTGGGAATTTTTTTTTCAACATTAAGATAGTCGTTCAAAATAGAAATTATCTGAGACCCAATAAAAATGAGACTAAGAGTGAAACTTGATAAAGTGTGGGACCAAAAGAATTGAAAATCGAATCCTATCAAATAAAAAAAGCAATTTTAGTGATTTTTCGAGACATAAACTCAAAAATCGAAAATAATCTAACAGAACCTGAGCAATTCTGCAAATGATGAGATGCCCGTCAATGCCCCATCCATGGGCCAATGGAATACAGAGAAGTAGAGGTACAAATGCTAGAATGTGAAATTTGTGCAAATCCATTTTTTTTTTTTTTTTTTTTTTGGCGGATTTAATAATGTAACCAAAAACTAAAAGTATATAGATATGGAGAAAGGCCAGAGAAAATAGTCCTACTTATTGATATTCACTTTATTGGTTATCTTTTCTCATTTTTTTAAAGAACACATTCATCCATTAATTATTTTCTTTTTCAAATTTACCCACTATGTGTTAATTTTTTTTTTCAGTTTTAAATGATCAATTTTATTATTTTATATTTATTTTAAGACTATTTTTAAGTTACGTGAGTTTTATGATGTACATGTTATATTCTTTTCCTCTTTGCATTATGTACATGTAAATTTTTAATAAAATTACTCATGTTTTCCTTTGTTTTTTCCCTTTCAATTAAACATAACATATTTATGAATTTGATACACCATTTTCTTACTTTTTCAGTGGGTTAATGCAAATTTAATTTTCTGGGAAACGCGTAATGTTTGATCCCCTCCCCTTATGTTCGAAAAATAGCAGTTTATCCATCATACCTCGTGTGAAAATTTTAAAGGAGCAATTTACCTCCTTCCAACTAAGAGTATACCATATTCCGAAATTAAGAGACTACAAAATATATTTCTTAAAAAGACAAAAGTACCCATAAGGGAGTTAATTGTGATATTTATCATGGGGGGGGGGGGGGGAGTGTGAAGGGGTGAAATGTCATATTTATCATAACATAGGGGTAAAATATCACACTTATCATAACACATGGGGTTAAAGTGCCACATTTACAAATGACTAGCAATTCTACTAAATGAATTGTAAGTTTTCGGTTGGTAGCATAATTTTGAAATGTAAATCATTGAATTTTTTGTTGCTGCCAGAGCATATTTTGTTGCTGCGAGAGCAATTTTTTGTGATTCACTAATTCGCCCCTTATAATCAATGCTTATTAAATCTGACTTCTCTCATTCCCATAATACCCCTTCTTTATTAGCAACCTTTTAATTATGACAATTTAGTTTTTTCTCTCACTAGCCCCGGCCATTAATTACTTTTCCTTTTCCATAACAGATTTAGACATGGAAATTAATCAAGTAACTCTTGAACTCTAAAAAATTATCACCAGTAACGATTAAAGCCATGACCAAATCACAGGTTGTTAAGCTTTTACATAGTATTTTAGAAAGAAGTCTTACAAAGTTGATTTCCAGTAATTTACTTTAATTTGCATAACTTAACCCTTTGGAGCGTTCCTATTCATTTACCAACATTTCCACTTCTAATTTATAACAAGTATGAATACCAGAACCACAACCACTCATTTCATTTGAGTTGAGTTCTGTAAATTATTTCTCATTAATTTTACATGCTTCTGTATTTTATTTGCAGGGCCTTTTCTTTTATAAAACTTTTTGTGAGACACAATGAAGAAGTTAATAACTATTAAGATGAGAAATGAGGGAATTGAAGGATTGCAGATGTTACTTCTTGGGCTCGATCGCTTGCATTACATATTAAGAAGGAACTCAATTATCGTCTATTTTTAAGAAATTTTTTCTAACATGATATTATCATTTGGCTTAGTTCAAAATAATTTATTTAATTTGACTGGATGTATTCTTCTTAATTTATATTACAAGTGTGTATTTCGGACTAAGTTTATGTCTTCCACCTTATTACATGCGCTTGAAATTTCCACCTCTCAAATTGATGCTACAACATCAAGGCCCTTGATTTTGCAGTCCTAAATTAATAAAGTTTCTGGGACAATCAAGTTAATTACTAGAATAATTATCTATAACAGAATTAATTTTCAAGTTTAAATGTTTTAAGGATAAGCAACGTAATAAATGGGCAGGGGGTGCTAATGAGAGAGAAAACTAAGTTGTCATAAATAAAAAGTTGCTAATTAAAAGGGGTTTTGTGGGAATGGAAAAAATCATATTTAATAGGCATTGACTATAAAGGGTAAATTAGTGAATAAAAAAAAGTTGCTCTGGCAGCAACAAAATGTGCTCTGACAATATCTCTAGCCCGATTGGGTCAATTTATAGTACTGTCAATTCAAATTTTTTATGTTTAAAATGTCAAGAAGACAGTGTGAAACTTTTATATGATTATATGGGGATAAATTATTCTTTCTCAAATCATATGAGGGTTAGTTGAACCTTATTTATATCTTATAGGGATAAATTACTCCTTTTTGCTTATACCGAGAAACTAAGTTTACTAATTTTAAACTTTTAATAGTTGAGGTATAATGCTATGTTGTGCATAGCACGAGAATATGCTAGTATATATATATAGAGCAGTCAAATACTATTATTGTTGGAATGAAATCCAAACGTAATTATTTAATGGGATTGCGTATTTATTTTGTTTTCCATATTGAGGTTGACGGTATCTGGACAATGACAACCTAATTATTAATGAGGAAAGGCAACTGAAACGGAACGCTTTTGTTAATCTTTGTCCTGATTTATTTGTCCCTTTTTGCCTTTATTTATTTTTTATTTTTTATTTGTATGTGAAGTTCCAAATTTGAAGCTTTCCTTTATTTCTTTATTTATTTTTTAAAAAAGGGAAAAATGACAGGTTTGTTTTATGAACGTGATATGTATTTTTGGCCTTCTAGGTAACTACTTTTCAAGGCAAAATTTAAAAATACATTTATTTTTATTGAATAGAATATTGGAATTGTCGTATATAGAATATTAAATTAACAAAAGTTTGGAAAATAGCTACTGAATAGATTTATGAAATCAATTTGAAAAATATCCGGTTAATTTCAACATTTTATTCTATTTTTCAAGATTTTTAGGACGAGTGAAAAAAATATTCTTTATAAACCTCAATTAAAGGTGTATTTTAGCCAAAGTTAATAGCAAATAACCCATATATTATTCTTAAAATAAATTTATCGCCTGTGATAAATCAATTTGCACTATTCCCCCAGTGTTTTTTGTCAAAAGGATTCATTGTCTCTCTCTCATTCTTAGACGAAATCACAGGGGTGTAAAGTGTCAACTATGCAAAATTGTAGGGGTAAAATGCTCATTAGTCAATATCACTGAAGATAAGGTAAAGTGTCCAGTACAATATTTTATAGGAATAAAATGAATGAAGTATGTTTGTAATCCATGGAGGGTTAATTTGATCTTCTTTTTTTTTTTTCTCGAACACTCACAAATTTGAGTGAGTGTGCAACACTCTCGTTGAGATAAAACACTCATTATTATTTTTGGCAACGGGGTAATGTATAAATTCTAATATCATGTGGAGTTAATTAATCGCGGATTCAAAATATCACAAGGAAACTTAAATAAATATATTGCGAGAACCCAATTAAATCTTACATAAAGATTAAGTACACAAATTATTCTATTAATAAAGATAATATTTCATCAATTATACAGTGAAATCTGGAAACAGAATCCGGATTAGACTGATTTGTGTATGTTAAATTATATTATTATTTGAGGATCATGTAAATATTCGATTGAGAGTTGCTGCTAGGCTTACTCCTGCTTGTGCAAATCTCCTTTCAATCATTCGTAATCGTATCTTAAAATATTCCTCTGGAACAAAATATTGAAATCTGAAATTGTATATGTACAAGGAAAATATAATTATAAAAAATAAAATTGTACTAGGAAATATATAAGTAGGAAAATAATGGCAAAATTTCAAAAAAAGTCATTTTCATCGGTAAGTTTTAGTTTTAGTCAGGCAATTAAAATTCGATCCTATTAAAGGATGAAAAGTTTGTAATTACAAGACAAAAGTTAAAATTTACTGAAAGTTAGAGGACCAAATTTGTAACTACATGGACGAAAACTGAAACTTAGTGAAAGTTAGAGGAATAAATTGTTAAGCCTAGGTCTAAAATTAAAATTAGATGATAATTGAAGGACTAAATATGGGTTCAATATAATTAGATGATTGTTTTCTAAAGAAACTCAAAGTTACTGTTGGTCTCAAGTGGTCAGATGAGGTTTAGAGGGGGGAGGGGTGAATAGACCTCTGAAAATTATTGACTTAAAAACTTTTCACTTAACTGTTAGCAAACTAAGCTGATCGTAAATAGTAAGCTGACTAAGCTGTTCGCACACAAAGTTTGAGCAGCAGAGTTGACCACTCTTTTAGAAAAGTACTTAGCTGATTCCAGTAAGATTAGTTTTATCAGATTACTTGCAGCGGATGTTTTAAAGTGTTTTTCACAAGTACACTAAATCTTTTGAAAGATTTTATCTCCAGTTTTAACAAACTCCTTTTTAAAATCTTTTCAACAGTTTTCTAGAGTGTTTAATACGACTTTGAAGATATGCAAGAAAATAATGCAAGTTAAAACACAAAGAATTTTTATAGTGGTTATATGGATGAAAATCCTTTAGTCTACTCTTCCAAGTCACTTAGATCTTGGGTTATACTATAACACACAGTTTACAATATACTCTACTTACGCTCTACAACAAATGATGAGCCGTAAGTTCGCAGCAGAAAATAACTAAGAAACTCCTACTCTCCGAATTAATATCACTCACTTAGATGGATATCTACTTCTCACAACACTCTACAATAACAGATTCACTCAGAAAATGATTTTTCTTTTGACTTCAACTAGCTTCAGTTAACAAATAACTTCGGCAGACTAGTGAGCTGTTCTTGAGTTTTTGAGACTTAGAAGATTTTGCTTTGCAGGATTGATCTCAGTTGTCTTGTATTGTGCTGTATCTTCTCTCTCAAACTCGCGAACTATTTATACCTTCAGATTTGAAAAGTGTCCGTTGAAGAAAGACAAGATTCAAATGCATCGGGTAATGGTCCTTAAACTCTGCAAACGGCTCTCTGTACTGCTACAATACTGTCAACAGTACTTTCTGTCAGCAGCATTTAATGCACCGAGTTGATATGATGATTTCTTCAATCATTTGCCATAAATACCCTCCTTCTTCAGCATTTATTACTCCTAGTGCATTTATTACCTTTGGAGAGACTTCCTGATTCTTAAAATTTAAGAAGATAACTTATTAGGCTATTACCAAAATAAGATTTCAATCGACCCATAAATTATAGGTTGAAGAACGAGGGAGGAGAGGTCTCTGTTCTTTGGTCCCAGAAGGAGGAAGCCTTCTGGACTATTTGTGCTAAGGAATGAGAGGAGATTTCTGGAATGATGATGAAGACTCAGCTGAAAGACGAGTTCCAAAGGTTTGCTGACATCATCACTCAGGTGCTGGAGTGTTCAACCAGCTCCTTAGATGGATTACCCAGTAGAAGGTTTCACACCATGGCTTAGATTTAGTACGGCCTGGATGTCAACTAGGCTGCTCATATGTTCCACATTTTAGCTGACAAGAAGAATGGACACGCCATTCTACTGAGTCATCTGTTCCTTGCTCTGAACTGCCAGATGGTTAATGGCAAAGTTGTTCATGCACTGAAGAGGTTTCATAAGTATGAACCAGTTAGAGTGGAACACAAAGTGGTGGTTACCCCTAAAAGGAAAGGGAAGGGGAACACTGAAAAGGCCGGTTCTGCGAAGAAGGCCAAAACAACCGGACAGACTAGTAAGTCTACTGATCAAGCAGCAAACTCTGCTGTTGAAGTCAGATCAGTGGAGTCTGCCTCCGAGATTGTAAATAAGATAGTCACTCAAGTGACTAAAGAATTGGGAGAAAGCGCAGATGGAGCATCTCCTGGAAGAATCAAATCAGACGAACCAGTTCAGATCGAATTGAAGAGGAGAACTAGGAGCTCTGCAAAGAGACCTGCTGCCGAGCCTCAACCAACTGGGGCTATGACCAAGTCCAAGGCTCGGATGAAGGTCACTTTCTCGGAAGAGCCTGTTGAAAAATTAAGGGAGCACACAACGTCAGCAGAGAGACCAATTAATACATCAGAGAAGTCTGTTGAGGAGTCTGCTGTTGACTCCAACTTGGCTCAGAATACTGTCGCAGAGACAGAACAGCAAACAAGCACAATTGTTGAGGGTGAACAACTGCTCATCCATCCTCAACCAATTGATGCTCAACCACTTAAGGTAGTGGAAAGCCCTGCTATCAGGAAGAAGAGAACTGGCAAAGGGTATATGCTGCTCAAAAAAGGAAGAAAGAAAGAGAACTGAAAAAGAAAGAAGAAGCAGAGTACCAAGAAGCGCTGAAGCTGAGTATGCTCGAGGCTCAAGTTAAAAAGATGACTCTTGAAGAGTTAGCTGCAAAAGAAGCAGAAAACTTGGCTACTGCAATTGAAGTAAGTACCAAGGACGCCCATGGTCCAAGGTATAGTGGTGGCATTAGGATTGGGGAGCCAAGGGACCCAAATCAGCCAACGCCAGTGATGCCTAGATCAAAGGAGCTCAAGAAGCAGAAATCAGAATTAAAGTATGCCTTTACGGTTGTTCTTGATAACACAGAGGCTTATACAAAATTTGAGGCTGAATTGGAGAGATACAATAATATGCTCATTCGTCAGAGTCTGTTCGTAAAAGAGAATATCAGATACAACAGCTGGAGAGACTACCGTCTGAAGAAGACAAATGAGCAGATTATGGAATGGAAGGCATTTTCAGCAGAAGAAGCTTGAGTGTAACGCTGGCTGAAAACTGGTTGCCTTAAGCAAGCACTTGACTCAAACATCTTCATGGATATGGTTAGATGGAGACTAAGGAAGATGGCCAAGTCTGGGGCCAAGAAGATTAGAGAATCTGTTCCAGAGGACCCTGCTGAGGGAGAAGACCTGCTAGACAAAGCAGTAAAGTTGGCAATTTCCATCACCCTGGAAATGTGGTCAAAGAAAAGACACGGTGTCAGAAGGGTCACCCTAATTCAATGACTCCTCTACCAAGTCTTCAACAGATTGTATTTGGACCTGCACTAAAAACTTATGAAGAACTGCCAGAACAGACAACAACACAGTTGAACCTGCATGGATTTACACTCATAAAATTGTTGTGTCTACTGAAGGTTCTGATTTTGTGACTGTTGCAGATGAACCAACAAAGGTCCAAAAGACACCAGCAGAATCGGCGAAGGAGAAGGAAAGCACTCCAAGCCCAGCAGATATCCCATCAACTTCATCATCTGTTCAGCCATCACTGTTGGAATCCATTAAACATTTGATAGTCAATGCTATGAAGGAGATGGAGGACAGAAACAGAGAACACCTGAAAAAGTTTGAGGAGATAGCCTCTTTTCTGATGTCTACTGCTGCCGCTGAAAAACAACCCCTGCTGCTGCTCCCAGTCCAAAGATAGTTGAGGAGATTGCTGAAATCAAACAAGATATACAAACTATTAAGCTGGACCTGGAAACACTTGGAGCAAGAACACAAAGCAATGCAGCTGCATGGATAGTGTCAATAGAGTTGTTGCTGATGCCATGTCTGTTCATGAAGAATCTAGCAGAAGCATGATTAAGACCTTCACCACAACTGCTGAACTGATTTTCCATACTCAGGGTATGCTGCTGGACCAAATAGATCTGACTTTTGAAAAGGTGGAGACTTTTGCTGAAGCACAACAGGGCAGAAGAGACGTTCACATGGATGCAGTTGAAGAGAATGTCAGACTTCTTTGCGAGGCAATTAATATCACACCAGTTTTGCCTAAGGAATTGCCAAAAGAGCTACTTGTCAACCCTGTTGCTGATGACAAAAAGGGGGGAAGATAATGGTTCTGCAACAAAGGTTGTTGCTGCTGATAAGCCTGCTGAAACAGCTGTTGATAAACCTGCTAAAACAGCTACTGATAAGCCTGCTGAAACAGTTACGGAAAAACTGGAGGAGTTTGCTGAGAAAACAGAAGAAAATACAAGCAGACCAGTTGATCAGACAACTGCTGAACAGAAAGAAGAAAATAAGCTGATAATTTTGAACAGTCCAAGGAAGCAACAAAATCTGATAAAGAGATTGCTGCAACCAAGGAATCTGCTGAAGAACAACTAAATCCAGATGTGAAATATAAGAGGTTGGAGGATTTGAGAAAAATAATCTTTGCATTAGAAGATGAATTCTCTAGTCAAGAAGAAGAAGATGATGATCTAGAATTATCAGAAGAAGATAAGCAAGAAGAAAATAAAGAAGAAGACAAGAAGAATGAAGAACAAGAAGAGAAGAAGGACTAGACTAGGTCTCTTGTAATCTGTCTTGAAATCACTTGTATTTTATTTTCTGTCTATCTCATCTGTCACAATTTGTAACATGTAATTTGATTCCATATTTATAAAAGTTCAAGTTTTGTTTCCAACAAATCATTTCTATCTCAGAAATATTTTAGGATCGAACTTTAGTATACGTACAGGCACTTAGCTGAAGGTTTTGTCATCATCAAAAATGGGAAAATTGTTGGATGAAGATGAGATAGAGTGCAAAAATTTGAGGGAGGTTTTGATGATTTCCAAAACATCAAAATCAGCTAAGTAAGGAATAGTTAGATCCCTTTGAAGAATTTTGACCAAGCAAGAAGACTATCAGAAGGGTCAAAAGTTCAAGTTCCAGAAGACTACTGATCTGTTGTTGAAGTTCGAAATCAGACTGGTAGCCTTTCAGCTGACTCAAATCATATTAATTCAAAGTTTTGATCAGCAAAGTATCTATCAGACGAGTCATTTCGATCAGCAGAGTGGAAGAGATCAAGAAGTCTGTCCAACGGTAATAAATGCACTTGGAGTAATAAATGATGCTGGAGAAGGGTATTAATGGCAAATGATTGAAGACATTCTCGGATCAGCAGGGTGCATTTAGGTGGTGTTTTCAATAAATTCGTGGTTGGCTTTTTTTAGAGATTGTTCAAAAAAGTTCAAAATCACTTAAAATCAAAAGCTGTTAGTGTTTGCAATGTTAGAGATATAAGTGTTTTTAGTCCAAATTGAAGTGTTTTGTATAACATACATCAGCTTCCATGATTTTTAGTATAAAGACTGAAATGCCCTCAAATTATGACTCAAATATATAGTGAAAAAAAAAAGTTTGTCAACTCTAGAACAGAACTCTATGACCAAGATACGAGTCCATAGCTACATTAACAACATGCAAATTAATAAATATCAAGAACAATACACCAATCATTTACACATTATAAACACTGCAAATACAATAAAAGAACAATTTGTTAAACCAAGAATCAAATGAATGATACTAAAAAAAAATCTAACATGTAAACAACTAAAAATTAGGGACACAATTGTTACTGGCAAAAAAATTCACTTAAACCCTAATTAACAAAAAATAAAAAGAAGACTCCTGCTATATTGAGAATCAAATGACATTTTGAAAACCATTCGTAGAAAAGAATTAAAGGAGAAAAAAATAAAATTTATTTACATTATCAGTAAAATAAGAAAACTTAGTTCTTCAAAAAATTAATGATATTTATGTGTACACAAGTTTGTGTTGAAACAAGAAACAAGAAAGAAGAAAAGAGAAGAGAATGAATTAAACGATAGATCTGAACAAATGTAAAGAGAATTGAGGGGCAAAAATGGAATAACATTTATGTTGGTATAAATTAGAGAAGGTTTTGAAGATGACAAAAAGGCCATAATGGTTTTGAAGATCAAAAGGATAAGTCATCAACTAAGAACAGCTTAGTGAAACCTATCTCAAGGTCTGGAAGCTATGTGATCGAATCAGCCGAGTGGGACATCAGATCAGTGAAGATCAGATTGGTTATCATCAGCCGAGTCAAGATAGATTTGTTCATTTTTGAATCAGCAGAGTAGCCATCAGCTTAGTACTCCCATCAGCCGAGTGAAGACGATCAGCAAGCTATCCAACGGTAACCTGCTGAGTGTACTAAATGCGACTGACAGAAAGTACAACAGACTGTACTGTAGCAGTTGCAGGGAGCCGTTCCAGAAAATGGGGACCAGAACTCGAGGACTGCAAATTTCTGTCTCATCTTCAACGGGCAGAAATTCAAATTCGAGAGTATAAATAGAAGACTAACTGAAGATCTAAAAAGAGACTTGCACAATTCAAGATCACATCTTAAGAGCGAGATCCATCAGTTGAGTCGTCTGATCACAAGCCCAGTCATCTGTTGACGAAGCTTTTCGTTGAAGAACAGAGAACTTGCGTTGTCTGTCTGAGTGACTTTCAACTGAGAAAAGAAAGGAGTGTATATCCATATTTGTGAAGTGATATAGCTTCTTAGTGTAGGTTTTCTTTGTGAGCTCCTATACTGAAAATAGCGTGAGGAGTGTAGATCCGTCTGTGTGAGTGATCTAGCTTCGGAGAGTAGGATTTCTGTGTGATTTCTTACTGCGCACTTGTGGCCATTTCATTTGTTGCTTGGCGCAAGCATTGTATACTGATTACTTTGTGTTTTCTAGTATAACCCAAGATCTGTGTGACTTGGAAGAGTGGACTAAAGGATTTTTATCCATATAACCACTATAAAAATTATGTGTGTTTGATTCATTGTTTCTTTACCTTGCTTACTTTCAAAAGAACTCAAACATACGAACTAAACCAAAAGATTTTAAAAGGAGTTGCAAAAACTGGGGATAAAATCTTTTGAGTGAGAAAAATTAAAGAGGAACAGATTGGTTGAAAAACACTTGATAAATTCGCTGCCAACTAGTTTCTAAAACTCTGATATTTCATCTGAATCAGCTGAGTGAAATCAGATGAGTGGTCAACTCTGCTGCTCAAAGCTTTGTGCGCGAACAACTTAGTAGTCTTACGAACTCCTGATCAGCTTAGTCTGCTGACAGAAAAAGTTAGAGAAAATGTTTTAAAGTTTTATGAGATCTATTCACCCCCCCCTCTAGATCTCATCTGACCACTTTTGGGACCAACAATTTAAATTACAAAGATAAAATTGTCCTAACTAACTTTGAATAATTTACAAAATTGCCATTAGAACCTAGAAGCAGCCAACCCCCAGCTTTTGACTTTTGTACGGTTGTTGGTCCCAAGTGGTCAGAAGAGGTTTAGAGGGGGGGGGTGAATAAACCTCTTTAAAATTTTCTTCTAAATTTAACTTTAAAACTTTACTCCAACTGAACAGACTAAGCTGATCAGATTAGTAAGTTACAATTCTGTTCGCGAACAAATCTTTGAACAGTCTTGTTGACCACTCGTCTGATAGTTACTTAGCTGATTTTGCAGAAATCAGTTTTAATACTTAGAGTACTTGCAGCGGATTTTCAAAGTGTTTTTCACAAGTATTCTTAGCAGTTTGAAAAATGTTTCCCCAGTTTTATAAACTCCTTTTTGTTCTTTTTCAAACAGTTAACTTAATGTGTTTTTATGCAAACAGAAGATATGCAGTTTTGAAACAATGTAAAAACACAAGTAATTTTTATAGTGGTTATATGGATTTAAATATCCTTTAGTCCACTCTTCCAAGTCACTCAGATCTTGGGTTATACTATAATCACAAAGTTTACAGTATACTCTGCTTGCGTCGAACAACAAATGAAACGACCACAAGTTCGCAATAGGAGATCACACAGAAAACCTATCCTCTGAAGTTTGATCACTCACAAAGATGGATCACAACTCCGCACAACACTCTTGTTTACAAAATCACTCAGAAGATGTATTTTTCTTGATTCTTCAACTCTGCTTTCGTCAACAAATGACTCAGCTGATGAGTGAGCTGTTCTTGAGACTTAAAGAATTTTGCTTCGGAAATTTCTCTCAGAAAGTGTGTTGCTTGTTCCTTCTTCGTCTCTTGCAGCTATTTATACTTGAGGATTGAAAAATGTCCGTTGAAGAGAGACAGGATTCAAATTCCTCGAGTACTGGTCCTTAAAATCCGCGAACGGCTCTTTTGCAGTCTGTCCGTACTGTAAACAGTACTATTCTGCAGGCAGCATTAAATGCAGCATTAAATGCACTCGGCTGATGCGAAGCTTTTCTTCAATCATTTGTCATAAATATCCTCGTACTTCAGCATTTATTACACCAAGGGGCATTTATTACCGTTGGGAACACTTCATGATCTTCTTCACTTGGCTGACAAAAGAATAAGTCTGATGACGAACTCGGCTGATCTCAAACTTGAACAATTCTGATTTGAGTCGGCTGATCTTCACTAGTCTGATAACTTCTCTTCAGCAGATCAGAAGTCTTGGACCTTGAAACTTTGACTCTTCTGATGTCTTCATTTCTTAGTCAAAATTCCTTGATAAGTTTATCAGCTAAGTCACTCCATACTTAGCCAATTTTACGAAGTTTTGGAATGCATCAAAACCTCCCTTATCAAACTTTCTTCAGTGCCTTCATCTTCATCTTCATCCAACAATTTCCCCCTTTTTGATGATGACAAAACTTCAGCTTAGTACCTGTTGAATACCTAAACTAAAGATTGTAATCCTCAAAATTTTCTGAGATAGAAAAAGTTTATTGGATTGAACTTGAACATTTTATTGATATAGAAAGTGAATTACATGTACAAATTCATCAGATGAGATTTCTGAAAAAGTAAACTGATTACAATTGATTTTTCAATTTCTAACTATCAGCTTCTTCATCAGATTCGAGCACTTCTTCATATTCATATGATGATTCTTCATCATCATCTTCTTCATCAACTTCTTCTTCCAGGGTTGCTTTGGCAGCTTCCATCTTCTCTTTAAGTTCTTGTTCTTGAAGAGCTTTCAGAGCTTCCATAGCTTTTCTGGCAGAATCTGTATTTTTGTACTTGGTGTCTTCTTTTTCAATCTTATCTTCTTCTTCCACCTTTCCAAGTACTTCAGCCTTGTCAGTAGTGTCTTCAGTTTCCTTGGCTTTAATAGTTGCATCAGTTTCTTCCAAAGTTGTTTCTTCAGCAGCAGACTCCTTTGCTGGTTCATCAGTAATGGTCTCTTTAGCTGGTTCTTCAGCAGCAGGTTCCATAGCTGATTCTTCAGCAGCAAACTCCTTTGCTGGTTCTTCCCTTTTATCTTCCCCCTTTTTGTCATCATCAACTCTGATGACAGTAGAAGGTTCAACAGCAGGGTTGAGGGCAACTGTTGGAATCCTTACTTCAGCACATAAAGCTTTTAGATTCTGATTAACAACGTCATGACTAGCTGTCAGATGATGAAGGTCAGTGCTGATGACATCAGTCTTATCATTAAAGTAGTCAATGTTTAGGTTGATAGTTGCAATTTCATTTTGAACTTCCTGTGCAGCCTTTGCTACTTCTTGCAACATCCCCAGATTTATTTCCTTCTCTTCGTTACTGACTTTAATAAATGTTGCAGTCAGATCTGCAATTTTGTGCTCAGCTGTTTTCAAGGCAGTGTGAAGATGATTTACATCACCCTTCACATCTTCAACGTTACGGTTCAGCTCTCTTAAGCTATTCACTAACTCTAGTGAATGATCTTGAGGAATAGGAATCTGATCAATAGCTAACTTGATAGAACTGCTGGTTAGAAGATGCGTTCTTTCCACTTGATGAGTGTGAGATTCAATCAATTCTGTCTTCATCTTCTGTAACTGCAGACTATTCCTCTCTTCCATATCTTTTATTTGATTTTCAATAAGTAACTGGAAGGCTTCCATCAGTGATGAGTGTTCATCACCTGATGAAGTAGAGGCATCAGCTTCTTCCTCTTTAGTCTCCTGATGAACAGGGACATCTTGCAAATCCGTCATCTGATGATCTTCAGAAGTCTTAGATGGCCCTTCAATAGCCAAAGGCTTGTCAGCAGACTTGTGCTTGTCAGCAGACTTGTGCTCATCAGTGACATCATCGTAGAACAGATTTGTAATGGTTCCATCATCATTAAAGCATGTAGTCTGTCTAATCTGTCTTACAATGATCCAAGGGTTGACAGGAGCATTGTTACCCTTAGGGACTTCATGGTACGGTTGTACTTCCTTGCCAAAAATGATTTGTTGAATACTTGGCAGCAGTGGCAAGTCACTTGAACATCCTTGCTGATACTTTGACTTTTTAACCCATCTCTTCAGAGCAGTCATAACAGCAAACTTAATTGCTCTCTCTTCAGCATCTTCAGATTTCTTTTTCTTTTCAGGCAAGGTGTTTTTAATCTTCTTGGCCTCCTCCAATGCAAAGCTTTTTGCATAGTTATGCATGACTTCTCTTACATAACTGGGATCAAGGGCCTTTTGGATGGAGTTTGTCTTCAGCCAAGTCAGAACCCAGTGTTCTTCATCAGCTAACTCCTTCATATTTTGAAGTTCAGTTATTGAGCTATTCAGCCTGATATCTCTCCACTTGATATATCTTGGTTTCTCCTGGGTGAACATAGTCCTCAACATAATCTTCTGATCATAGTATGCTAGAGACTTCTCAAACTTCTTGAAAAGCTCCTTATCAGCATATACTATCTCAAAAGCTTTCCTGACTTCAAACTTGTCTTTGGACTTGGTTTTGGGAGCAGGCAGTAGTATCTTCTTTTTGTCTTCTTCAGTCTGCCCTTCACCAATCTTGATGCCACCTCCATGGACAGGTCCATAGGCATCAACCTTGCTTTGTTCAATCACCATGGCCAATTCAGCATCTTCAGCAGCTTTTCTCTCTGCTGCAGACATTCTTCTTCTGGCCTCATCCTTTGCTTGTTGAGCTTTGCTCAATTCAAGAGCCTTCTTCTCTTCAAGCTCATCTTGCTTCCTCTGTTCAGCCTCCTCTCTTGCCTTCTTATCAGCTTTGGAGATTTTCTTTCTCCTTAGCACAATTTTTCTTTTGCCTTTATCAGCAGGGGCTGGTCCAGCAGATGATATAGGAGCAGCAGCAATGGGATGGATGATTTGAACATCTGGATCTTCTTGAGGTTGAGTAACCTCAGCTGTTGGTGCTTTCTGAGTAGTCTGTTGCTCATCAGCTTTGTCAACAGTGGAAGCTTCAGCAGCTTCAACTGGTCTTTCAGCAGACTCCGGACTTGATCTTACTAAGTCCACCAACTCAGTATCCTTCTCCAAAAATGTCATCTTCTTTCTAGCTGACCTCTTTGTCAGACCTTGAACAACTCTTGAAGTAGCAGTATCCTTCTGCTGACTTCTTGTTCTCTTAGAGACATTCTCAGCAGGCCTCTCTGCTGATGGAGTTCTTGATAGTGATGCAGGGGATCCAGTCCTTACATCAGCTATTATGTTCTCAACAATTTTAGTGGCTTCAGCAGAAGTCACTCTCTCCATCTGCTTTAATTCTTTCTTCCTGGGCTCATCAGTAGCCCTCTTCCTTTTAGTCTCAACAGCCAGACTTGCTGTTTTGACTAACCTCTTTTGCCTCTTGGCAGGAACCTCCTTTGGTTCCTCAACTTCTTCTCCTTCAGGCTCATCAGCCTTCCTCTTCTGAACAGGTAGGTACTTGTTCATTGCTTTGGACTTGTGAATTTCTTTGCCATTTGACATGACACAGCCCATCTTTGATAAGAGGTAACTTAAAGTGATTCTGTGGTTGGTGTAAGGGCCTTTTCCCTTCTTCACTTCCAGAAAATCAGCAAGTATATACCAAATTATGATGGACCAGTTTACCTCTATTCCATAGTATACGGCAGCCATGATGCTGAAACGCTTCATTGTGACAGCATCTAGAGAAAAAGTACAATTTTCAATCAGCTTAGACACCATATCAGCCATCCGCTGATATTCATCCTTAAGCTGTTTCTTTCTGATGTTGCCAGACAACATCTCTCCTTCCTTGGCGCAGATCGCCCAAAACTGTTGGTGCTTCTCTTCAGTCAGCACGATAACTTCGTGTCTTCCAGACTTAGGCAAACCAAACTGTTCATGAAGAACTTGTGGAGTGATGACAACAGATTTGTCACCCACTTTTGCTTTGATTTCTAGTTTGTGATAGTCAGCCTTTGCCGTTGAGTAATACTCCATAACCTGGTCAGTCCAGATTATTCCCTCGTTGTACTCCATGAAATTTATCAACTGTGCCGATTTGAATTTCTCCAACAATTCTTTCATCAAACTTGTACCAGATTGATAATAGGCTTCATAGTCTAAGAACATACCTTCAGCAGCCATTTTAATCTGTTGAAAGTTAGTGAAAAGGAAAGGATTTTTGCAGAAAACTTGTTTAAAATTTTCTCACAAGTACTTTTGAAAGTTTAGGGTTCGTAAAGAGCTACTCGACTGATCAGATGAGGATTTATAGAGTTGGGGTTTTTCGGTTTCCGTGAAATCTGCCAACCGTTAGATCCGTTTTTCTGTCAGTGCTGATCGTGCGGCGTCAGTTACGACCTTTCGAATTCAAAAGATATTTTAATGAGGAGCGGGAAAATGTGCCGCCCAACAGTTACTTATAAAAGCGTGTTTTGAATAAAACGTTTTTAAATAGTTCGCTTTTACTTAAGTAATCAGATGAGTATAAAAACACTTATCTGATGGACTATTGTCCTGATGACAATGCTGTTATCAGAGAATGCCAATAGCTGATAACCTTCCTCAGCTGTTTGTCAATCCAGCTAGATAAAATAACTTCAATCTTCGATAGTTGAGTCTTCTGATGAAAACATAACTTCAACTAACTGTCATTAACAAATTTCATCTTTAATTCAGAAGTACCGCTAGTCTTACACGTTCCCCCTGAGTTTAAGAATTCATAAGTTAACTAGTCTGTTGAAAGTTAATCCTTGAAGATAATAACGAATTGCTAAGCTGTTGAACTCCAGTCTTCTGATGAGTTCCCCCTCAGCTTATGCTTCCAAATTAAGTAGTCCTAGCTCAGCTCTTAAAGTTGAAAACCTTACTTCACTTAAAGGTTTAGTGAAAATGTCAGCAATCTGATTATCAGTATGAACATACTCAATCATTACATTGCCTTTTTCCACATGATCTCTAATGAAATGATGCTTGATCTCAATATGCTTAGTCCTTGAATGACTTGTAGTGTTCTGAGTAAGAGAGATTGCACTTGTATTGTCACAGTAGATTGGAATTCCACTGATCTTGATATTGTAGTCTTCTAGTTGATGCTTCAACCAAAGTATCTGTGCACAACAAGCTCCAGCAGCTATATATTCAGCTTCAGCAGTAGATATAGAAACTGAGGTTTGCTTCTTACTCATCCATGAGATCAGACGACTGCCTAAGAACTGACAGGCACCTGTTGTGCTCTTTCTGTCAATCTTGCAGCCAGCAAGGTCTGAATCTGAATAACCAATGAGTTCAAATCCAGATTCTCTAGGATACCACAATCCCAATTCTTGAGTGCCTTTAACATACTTCAATATTCTCTTGGCAGCTAAGAGATGAGATTCTTTGGGGTTTGATTGAAATCTTGCACAGACTCCAACTGAGTACATTATGTCAGGTCTGCTTGCTGTTAGATACAACAATGAACCAATAATGCCTCTATATTTGGTTATGTCCACTGATTTGCCATCTTCATCTTTATCCAAACGAAGACTTGTAGACATAGGAATGGTAGCTGTTGAGCTAGTTTCCATACCAAATTTCTTAAACAGATCTCTTGTGTACTTTGCTTGGCTGATGAATATTCCATCAGGCAACTGTCTAACTTGCAATCCAAGAAAGTAATTAAGTTCACCCATCATGCTCATTTCAAACTTATTCTGCATCAGCTTGGAGAACTTATCACACATCTGTTGGTTAGTTGAACCAAAAATAATATCGTCCACATATATTTGCACAAGTAATATATGATTTTCCCATTCAATAGTGAACAAGGTTTTATCTACCTTACCTTTACGAAATCCTTTAATTAAAAGAAAATCAGATAGGGTATCATACCATGCTCTTGGAGCTTGTTTTAGTCCATAAAGGGCTTTCTTCAGACGATATACTTTGTCCTCTTCTTGATAGACTTCAAATCCTGGAGGTTGTTCAACATAAACTTCTTCTTGCAATTCTCCATTGAGAAAAGCAGACTTCACATCCATCTGATAGACAGTGAAGTTCTTGTGAGCAGCATAGGCAAGAAACAGTCTGATTGCTTCAAGTCTTGCTACTGGTGCAAAAGTTTCATCAAAGTCAATTCCTTCTTCTTGACAATAACCCTTGGCCACTAGTCTTGCTTTGTTTCTGGTGACAACACCATCTTCATTCATCTTATTTCTGAATACCCACTTAGTGCCAATTACTCTTTGATGACTTGGTCTAGGAACTAAGTACCAGACTTCATTCCTTTCAAATTGATTCAACTCTTCTTGCATAGCTTCTATCCAGAAGGAGTCATTTAGAGCTTCTTCAATTTGTTTAGGCTCTATTTGAGATAGAAATGTGACAAACATAGCATCTTGTGCAGCAGCTCTTCTTGTTTTCACTCTATCTAAAGGATCACCAATAACTAGTTCAGGTGGGTGATTCTTGAGCCATCTGAGATCAGGTTGCAAATCAGGATGTTGTCCTCTGTTATGATCTTGCAACACTACTGTTGGAGTTCCAGTAGTAGTCTGTTGAACACGTGTCGTCTGTTGAACAGTCTCTGGTCTGTCAGCTGTTAGCAACTCGTCTGTTAGACAATCAGCACTGTGATTATGAACAGCACTTGAATTTGCAGCTGAACTTAGATTAGGTAGTATGATGGGAACATATTCTTCATTTCTTCCAACGTCCAACTTCTGTAAATCAGCAGACAGATCTTGATTTACACTTTGATTCTTTTCAGAAGATTGACTTGGCTCATCAAATACTACATGAATAGATTCTTCTATTAGTAATGTTCTTTTGTTAAAAACTCTATAAGCCTTACTAACAGATGAGTATCCTACAAAGACAGCTTCATCAGCCTTTTCTGCAAATGCAGTAAGGTGATTTTTCCCATTATTCAATACAAAACATTTACAACCAAAAATCTTAAAGTAATGAATGTTTGGTTTTCTGTTGTTCCAAACTTCATATGGAGTCTTGTTCTGATTTTTGTTGATCATACATCTGTTCTGGGTAAAGCATGCTGTATTTGTTGCTTCTGCCCAAAATCTTTGAGGCAGTTTAGCTTCAGCTATCATGGTTCTGACAGCTTCCTTTAGTGTTCTGTTTCTCCTTTCAGCAACACCATTCTGTTGAGGGGTTCTAGCAGCAGAATACTCATGATGTATTCCTTTCATGTTACAATACTCTTCAACAGTAGAGTTTGTAAACTCTGTCCCTCTATCTGATCTGATCTTCAATATCTTGATACTCTTCTCATTCTGGATCAGTTCCATCAGATTTGTGAGATGTTCCTTGGTTTCACTTTTCTTCTTCATGAAAATCACCCAAGTATATCTTGAATAATCATCCACAACAGCTAGGCAGTATTTCTTTCCACCATTGCTGACTGGATCAATGGGTCCAAATAAGTCCATATGCAACAGCTCCAATATTCTTCCAGAAGATTGGTGCTTCTTTTCTTTGAATGATGACTTGATTTGTTTACCCTTCTGACAGGCGTCACAGAGCTTGTCTTTGCTCATGACTGCTTTTGGAATCCCTTCTACCAAGTCATTCTTGATTAATCTGTTTATGGTCTTGAAGTTTAAGTGATTCATCCTCTTGTGCCATAGCCAACTGACTTCACTTGGTGCAGATGCCACCAAACAAATACTTGAATTCTTGTCAGCAGAATTCCAGTCAACTATGTAGATATTTCCTTGTCGTCTTCCAGATAAAATTACCTTCTTTGTACCAATCTGTTCAACGTAGCACTTATCTGTTGAGAAGATGACTGAATATCCCTTGTCACAAAATTGACTTATGCTCAGCAGATTATACTTTAGGCCTTTAACATAGGAGACGTCAGATATCTCTATGTTTCCCTTGATTAATCTTCCTTTAGCTTTAATCTTGCCTTCTTTGCTGTCTCCAAAAGTGACTTTTGGACCATCCACAGCAACTGCATCAGTCAACTCATGTATGTTTCCACACATGTGCCTTGAACATCCACTGTCCAAGTACCAAATCTTCTCTACTTTACTCCTACTCCTAATCCTAACCTACAAAACAAAAAATAAAATTGTTTTAGGTACCCTTATTGAGAGGGTCCTGAAGGATTAGTTCCACCCTTGACAACCCAAGATGTTGAAGTCTTAGGCTTCTTAGGTTTCTGAGTTTTAGGAGCATGAACAGTTTCATTTTTATCATAGTTATCAGATAAGTCATGTTGATGATCAGTATGATATGAATAATGTTCATAAGCAGGGTAAGGTGCATGATATGCAGGATATGCATGCATTGGATGAGCAGGGTAAGGTGCATAGTAACTAGGAAATTGAGGTGCATGATACATAGGATGATATGCAGCAGGTTGCACATAATATGACTCATTTCCATACCAAGCATTTTGATTTTTCTTATTCTTATGCTTCTTTGGTTTACTAGATGCTTGCTCATTTGATTTTGACTTAGTTTTACCAACAGATTGATTCAATTTAGCTTTATCAGCAGACTTCTTAGGACTCTGCTGTTTGGTCTTACTAGTCTGATTTCCTACACTAGGCTCTTTGCTCTTTTTAGCCTTAGGAGATTTCTTCTCCTTTACCACTTTCTCAGTTGAGGTAGGTCTAGAGGTTTGAACATACAGAATGACCTTACTATTGTCAGCTGATACAAATTTTTCAGTATGGTTCAACTCTAATTTTTCCTTTTCTAAAGGTGTCTCCTGTTTACTAGATGTATGCATGGATGCAACAGTAGACTTATCATGAGACTCAATGATTTTCTCAAGTTCCATGATTTTTCCTTTATAAACCTCACATTCAGCTTTCAGAGATTCATGCTCTTGCTCAAGCTGTTTATATTCAGCTGATTCTTTTGGCTTTTCAGCTAAAAGTTTCAGTGAACTATTTTGCTCTTTTAGCAAGTTCATCTCTTCCTTAAGCTTAACAAACTCTCCAGCAATAGTAGTATTATTCAACATCATTTGCTCTAGAGAATTAAACAGTTCATTTTCTTGAGGAGTTACCTCATCCTCAGAGTCATCAGATTCCTTTGCCATCAGGCACAGGAGAGCAGGTTTTTCTTCATCAGACGATTCTTCATCAGACGAGTCTGAGTCTGAATCAGATGAGTAGACAGCAGCTGGCTTTTCTGCTTCAGCCATCATTGCCTTGGCTCTCTGATGCTTTCTTTCTTTTCTCATTTTCTTCTCTTCCTCAGTGTACTTCTCTGCTTTTGGATATGGGCAGTCTCTTATGAAGTGTCCCAATTTCCTGCAGTTGTAACACATCAGTTTTGATTTATAATCTTCTTTATCCTGAGAAGAAAAATTAGGTTTAGAAGTAGAAGCAGCATGATTGTATTTGTTTTTCATCTTTCTCTTATAGAACTTCTTGAAGTTGTTCATCAATAATGCTACATCTCCAGCAGTGTACTCCTTTTTGTTGAGTAGAGTGGCTTCATCAGATGAGTCCACTTCTTTGCTTTTCTGTGCTGGTCTTCTGGTATTTTCAGCAGCAACAAGTGCAGCTGTGGGTCCTGAAGTTGAGGTTTCTTCAATTCCCATCCTTGGCAATTTATACTCATAAGCCTTGAGTGCGGAGAACAGCTCTGTTAGAGAAATCTTGCCCAGATCTCTTGATTCTTCCATTGCTGTCACCTTCATGTTGAACTTGGGAGGTAGAGCCTTCAGTACTCTGACAGAAATCTCTTTGTCAGTGAAAGTCTTTCCCAGCTTCAAAACTTCATTCAGAGTTCTGGTGAATCTGATGTCCATCTGATCAATGGTTTCTCCAGACTTCATCTTGAAGTTGTCCAGCTTCTCCAAGGCAACACTGAGCTGATGCTCTTTAATAGCATCATTGCCTTCACTCATGTCACGAACCTTATCCCACATCTCCTTTGCAGTTTTGCAATGCTTGACTTTGTCAAACCGATCATTATCCAGGGCTTTGGTCATGATGAATCTTCCGACTTTGTCCAGGTTGAACAGCTTTATTTCTTCTGCTGTCATTTCTGTTAAGTCTTTTTCCACCACTATTTGAGCTTCATCTACGATGATGGTCTTGGTGAATTTGAATGGACCTTTAATGATACATGTATGCATGTTGTCATTATAGGCAGCAAGGAAAATCTCCATTCTGATTTTCCAGTCCTCAAAAGACATACCAGCAATGTGGGGAACATGGCTGATACAATCCATTTTTCAAAAAGTTTTTTTGTTTTTCAAAAAGATGCTCTTTTGAAAAGCTTTTGAAAACCTTTGAAAAACACTCGGATCAAGCTCGTTGATCAGGCAGCTGATTCTAATGAACCACCCGCTCTGATACCACTTGTTGGTCCCAAGTGGTCAGAAGAGGTTTAGAGGGGGGGGGTGAATAAACCTCTTTAAAATTTTCTTCTAAATTTAACTTTAAAACTTTACTCCAACTGAACAGACTAAGCTGATCAGATTAGTAAGTTACAATTCTGTTCGCGAACAAATCTTTGAACAGTCTTGTTGACCACTCGTCTGATAGTTACTTAGCTGATTTTGCAGAAATCAGTTTTAATACTTAGAGTACTTGCAGCGGATTTTCAAAGTGTTTTTCACAAGTATTCTTAGCAGTTTGAAAAATGTTTCCCCAGTTTTATAAACTCCTTTTTGTTCTTTTTCAAACAGTTAACTTAATGTGTTTTTATGCAAACAGAAGATATGCAGTTTTGAAACAATGTAAAAACACAAGTAATTTTTATAGTGGTTATATGGATTTAAATATCCTTTAGTCCACTCTTCCAAGTCACTCAGATCTTGGGTTATACTATAATCACAAAGTTTACAGTATACTCTGCTTGCGTCGAACAACAAATGAAACGACCACAAGTTCGCAATAGGAGATCACACAGAAAACCTATCCTCTGAAGTTTGATCACTCACAAAGATGGATCACAACTCCGCACAACACTCTTGTTTACAAAATCACTCAGAAGATGTATTTTTCTTGATTCTTCAACTCTGCTTTCGTCAACAAATGACTCAGCTGATGAGTGAGCTGTTCTTGAGACTTAAAGAATTTTGCTTCGGAAATTTCTCTCAGAAAGTGTGTTGCTTGTTCCTTCTTCGTCTCTTGCAGCTATTTATACTTGAGGATTGAAAAATGTCCGTTGAAGAGAGACAGGATTCAAATTCCTCGAGTACTGGTCCTTAAAATCCACGAACGGCTCTTTTGCAGTCTGTCCGTACTGTAAACAGTACTATTCTGCAGGCAGCATTAAATGCAGCATTAAATGCACTCGGCTGATGCGAAGCTTTTCTTCAATCATTTGTCATAAATATCCTCGTACTTCAGCATTTATTACACCAAGGGGCATTTATTACCGTTGGGAACACTTCATGATCTTCTTCACTTGGCTGACAAAAGAATAAGTCTGATGACGAACTCGGCTGATCTCAAACTTGAACAATTCTGATTTGAGTCGGCTGATCTTCACTAGTCTGATAACTTCTCTTCAGCAGATCAGAAGTCTTGGACCTTGAAACTTTGACTCTTCTGATGTCTTCATTTCTTAGTCAAAATTCCTTGATAAGTTTATCAGCTAAGTCACTCCATACTTAGCCAATTTTACGAAGTTTTGGAATGCATCAAAACCTCCCTTATCAAACTTTCTTCAGTGCCTTCATCTTCATCTTCATCCAACAACGGTAAATGGCTTTTTTTAAGAGAAGCTTAAGTTGTTTTGTTATAGAAAATACTCCAAAGTAGCTTTTTTAAAGAAAAAAAGTTGAACATCACTTTTAATAAGTTGTCCAAAACACCACCTTAATGCGACTGGCAGGAAAGTACAGCAGACTGTACAGTGCAACAGTTGCAGAGAGCCGTTCCAGGAAATGGGGGACCAATACTTGTAGCTTTGAAATTTGTCTCATCTTCAACGGATAGATTTAGAAAACAAGTATAAATAGAGCTGGATTCAAGAGTTAGAGACAACACAACAATATGAGATTCATTCGCGAAGCATAATTTCTCTAAGTCTCAAAAGCTCAAGAACAGCTCACTCGTCTGCTGAAGTCATTTGTTGACAGAAGCTAAGTTGAAGTAAAAAGAATACACATTTTTGAGTGAACTTGTAAAAGTGAGTGTTGTGAGAAGTGTAGATCCATCTTAGTGAGTGATCTAGCTTCAGAGAGTAGGATTTCTTTGTTACTTCGAACTTCGAACTTGTGGCTTATCATTTGTTGTAAAACGCAAGCAGAGTATATTGTAAACTGTGTGTTTATAGTATAACCCAAGATCTAAGTGACTTGGAAGAGTGGACTAAAGGATTTTTATCCATATAACTACTATAAAAATTCTCTGTGTTTAACTTGCATTATTTTCTTGTATATTTTCAAAACTGCATAAGAACACTTGAGAAAACTGGTAGAAAGATTTTTCAAAGGAGTTTGTGAAAACTGGGAACAAAGTTCTTTCTAAGTTACAAAAAGTTTACTTGTGAAAAACACTGTTAAAATCCGCTACAAGTATTCTGATTGAAAATTTGATTTTACTGAAATCAGCTAAGTCATTGTCAGAAGAATGGTCAACTCTGTTGTTCAAAGCTTTGTGCGCGATCAACTTAGTCTACTTACAATTCTCGATCACCTTAGTCTGCTGACAGAAGACTTGAAAAGTTTCAAAATCTAAATTTTCGGAGGTCTATTCACCCCCCCTCCCTAGACCTCATCTGACCACTTGGAACCAACATATTTTGCTTATTTGATTTAAGAAAAATTACGAACTGAGCTAAGCCATAAATATTTTTGTTCATTCATAGATAACATGAGGTGTTTTTTTTTTTGGTGTGTAGGACATATTTAAGAGAATTTGATTTTTTTTTTTGCTGTAGAGTTATTATAACTTATATTGTACTGAATCTTTAAATGATAAAAATAATATTATTTTAATTAAAATATGATACTAAATTATAATAATTTAGCATAAATTTTAATAGTTGGTTTTCTAAATAATACTCTTTATTTTTTCTTATGGTTCGTTTTTATATGTTATAGAACAAAAATATTGAAAATATAAAAGTTGATGTAATAGATAATTTATAAATTTTAGCATTTATTGTAGGAGATAAATATAATAAAATTCTAAGTTTTGATTATATCTCCTTCAATTGGGAAAGGTAATTTTTATTTTCCCATATAGTATTTGGTTAGCAGTTTGGTTAGCAGGAAGGAAAGTTACACATTTTTCTTTCCTTTCCTGCAAAGTAGAAAATATTTTTCTACCGAACTAGTTTTTACAAATTTTGATGGAAAATCCATGTCTAATTAGATTTCATCAATATTACTTTACAACTTGAATAAGGGAATTTTTGCCTTAAAAAAAAAGTTAGTTATTTCATTAATTGATATTTTTTCATGAATTTTGTGTTTAACTAAACTTTACTTTCTTAATAGTATTACATTATCTTAATTTTTTTTGGTCATTTACAAAAAATCAAAAAAAAAATGTCGAGTTTGTCACGAAAAAAAACTCAGATAAAATTAGAAGTACTCCATATTACTTTATCCTAAATTAAATTTTCTCATTGATAAAAAATTGTATAAAATATCTAGTTTGATATGCAAAAATGTCTAGATCTGCCCCTGCCAAGACAGAGAAGGTATGATAATTGGAAGATGAACGTAGAAGAGAGGAGAGTTTGCATAAGCTAACAAAGAGGTTAGAGGTAAGAAAAAACTCGATGGAATTTTTTCTCAAGGCCTTCATATGATATTATTTTGGGATAGTTTGAGTAATTTCTTAAACATAAAAGGATAATCACTATAATTACACCAAACATCATAAATAGTTTGAGTAATTCTCCCTTCTTTTGTCGGATTTTAAAGGCTAGAGCTCTAAGAATTTGGTTATGAAATCGAAAACAATAACTTCTGAAAAAATGATCACAACAAAACTTTTTCATTCCAAAAATCGAGAAAAAAAAGAAGAAGTACTCCCTTCGGTTTTTTTATTTGTCGCTTCGACAAAATTTTCTTGTTTACTTTTATTTGTCGCTTTAGGATTTCAATGTAAAATCAATGTTGTTTTATCAATTTTACTCTTCTTACTAATACTTGTCATTAATACTATTTATGCTAAGATTATTTAATTAGAAGGGTAATTTGAAATTTTGACTATTTATGAGATTCCTTAAATCGTGTGCAACCATCGAAAGCGACAAATAAAAAAAATCCAGAGGAAGTAACCAATTATGCTATTTTTACAATGGGTCACTATTATTTTTCTAGAATGGATCTGTAATGTTTTTCATCCAAATATACGGTTATGATATCCGCATGATTTTAACACTACAGGTTTAAGGGTCAGCTTGACTTCTTGTGGTAAGCCCTGATTTAATTAATCAGTTAATCTCAATCCTATTCATAAATTAAAAAATGAGAGAATTGCACTTGTGGTACATACCAAACTTTATATTTATTATAACTTGTGATACCATAAAAAGTCAGCATATTTGGTACCATAATATAACAAGTCTACTAACATCTGGTATTGTCATTAAACATTACCGTTAAGTAGTGACGTGACAGTTAAGTCTTATTATAAAATTGATACCATTACATATATTGACTGACAATTCTGCCCTATAACATCTCAGGTTGATAAAATACCACCACATCTTCAAATTTAGTAACAATTTTAGTCCACAATGTTGCTCAATTACAAAATTGACTCGAACAAGACACAATCGGACTAATTTAGAGATTTCACTTATTATATTTACATATCTTTTTAACTAATTTGATTTAATAAATATTATTAATAAATTAAATAATACTTTAATATAAATTCGACAAAAAAATTAAAATCTAAAATGTAGATAATAGTATTAATATGTTTAATATTTATTAAAATAATAAGGATATATGTTATTAATAAATAATTATAATTAAAAAAAAAAAACCATCCCCACCATAGCCCTGCAACCATCCCCCCTCCAAATTCCCAGGCCGACAGCAGTCTCGGATTGTCCGTCCTAGGCCGACAGTGGCGTTGGATTGCCGGGTGGGAATGGGTTTTATTTTTTAAAATTATAGTAATATATTAATAATATATAACTTTATTTTTTTAACAAATATATAAATTGTTGCTCTCATGGCCCTTAAATCAACGTTGAACTCCTTGTCGCTCAACCACTCAACGCTACTCAACTTTGATATATATTCTAATCCATCCGATTGGTAATACCCCCTCCCCCAATCTATTATAAAAAATATTATAATATGTCGTATATAAAATATTATAGTTATGAAAAATATTAAAATATAACAATTTCCTAAAATATGAACAACATATGGAACAGAGAATAAAGTGGCTTCGTAAACACTATTTATTTGATAATACAAGTACAATTCTCAGAAAAAATATATATATATATATATATATATATATATATATATATATATATAATAATACAAATTTAAAAAACCTAAAAGGAAAAATATATATATATATTGCACGTCATTTGACTTCCATAGCCCAATAATATATATAGGCGCAGTGCACTAACACAAATTTAAAAAACCTAAAAGGAAAAAAAAAGTGATTGTTCAATTAGGACAAGCCCATCTAACTTTGATGGACCAAGAAAGCAACCAGCCCGTAATCCTTCCACTGCAGAGAGCGGACGTTTTTCGCTGCTCTGTGAAACCAGCCTTGCGCAGTGCCCGCACCTCTAAGGGCCACAAATCCCATGCTTACGCTTGGAACACATGGCCTAACTCCCCACTTGGAATGGGCAGGCCAGCAATTAGCATCCATTGGCCCAGTTGATGAGGCAAGCCCAATGTCCAATCACATTAATGCCCTCATTTGAGTTACAAGCACACGCTACTGAGCTCGGCAAACATAATTACTTGTGTGCACCTTATTAACCACTCTATTTTCTCATGTTTTTCCGATGTGGGAGTTTTACTTGTTGCTTATCCTGCAAAGAGAAATCAAACTTGTTTGGCCTTCTTGCTGCACCACTTATCACCCAATTCGTAAGGTGTTTATGCTGCAATTAAAAAAAAAAAACCCTCGTTAGCTAGTATATAGAGTTCCTCAATATTTTTCCAACATTAATTTGTTATTGTAAAATTATTGTTCAAGCATATTGACTTTAATTTTTATTCATACTTTCGTCCAGTTAAATAATTTTCTACATCTTTGCAATTTCAATACATGTAAGTGGATTGATCGATAAAACATCACTGAAAACGGTAGTGCTTTTTAAGTTTTAAATTATCTTGAATGTTTAAATTTTATTGTTTAAATAAAATAATTTTTATTTGTGTAGTGTTCTTATATGTTTGATGACTTGCTTCTTTCTTGTTAATATTTAATTTCTTGATAATATTTGATGATTTGGTTTTAATGTTTATTATGCCATAGATAGAGTTTAATAGTTTCATATGTAAATTTGTGTAAATGGATTCATCATAAATAAATATAATTTTATTAGTTATCGTAGAACTTATTGACGATATTACAGCATATATTTAGATATAAAAAATTAATCTTAACAAAACACTTTACATTTTTAGGCAAAGACTTATATTATAAAAAATAATAGATATGCGGTTTAATCTCACCCTCAAATCATGGCCCCCTAAATATAAAATTATAGAGCGAACTTCACTTTTGGTACCACAAGTAACCCAACTTTACATTTACGGTACCATAACTTTAAAATCAGACACATTTGGTACCACATGTTAACCGCCCTCGACACATTTGGTACTTCTATCAATTTTTATACGAAAAATTAAATTTTAGATGAAATTGATGAAAAATTTATAGAATTGGTCCTAATTATATATTTTTGCCAAATATTACCCCACATATTTTATGGTTGATAAATTTACCCCACAATTCAAAAGTTGAATCATTTCAGTCTCAATTATAAATATCACTAATCACAAATCCTATTTATAAATTAAATTGATATATTTTTCTTAGATTTTATTTATAATATATATAAACTAAATAACATTATAAATAAAATCTAAGAAAAATATATCAATTAAATTTATTGGATTTTTAAATTTCAAAAAAATATTAAACTAATTAAATTTTACGTATAACACATACATATTAAATAATATTTAATATAAAATTTGAAAAATAGATATCAGTTAAGCTTATTAAATTTTTTAAATTGAAAAATAATCTTTTAAACCAATTAGAAAATATATATACATATTAAATAATATTTATTATAAAAACTGAAAAAATATTTGTAAAATTATAAAAATTATTATGATTCCAATTATTAAATTTATTATAATTAAGAAAAAAAATCTTAAATTTAAGTAGTTTAAAATATTTTTTTTAAAATTTAAAAAATTTAACAAGTATATTTCTTTTTTAGATTTTACATAAAATATTATTTAATTTATATATACTTTATATAAAATCTAATTGGTTTAAAAGATTACATTTTGAAATTAAAAAATTCTAATATATTTTATTTATGTATAATCTAATTAGTTTAATAAATTTAATAATAATACTATATTAAATGTATAAAACTTGTGAACTTTTGGGTAAATTTATAGGTAAAAAATAGAATAATATTTAGCAGTAATTTATAACTATAGGACTAATTTTACAAAATTTCCATCAAGTTTTCATCCAAAGTTGAATTTTCTATCCAAAATTAACGGAAGTACCAAATGTGTCGAGGTCAGTTAACATAAGGAACCAAGTATGTATGTTCTTAATGTTATGGTACCATAATTTTAAAGTAGGATTACTTGTGGTATCAAAAATAAAATTCTCTCTGAAAATATAGCTCCACCCCTGAAACTAAAATAAAGTCCAAAAAATGCGAGGTAAACAAGAGTTATTTTATAAAGTACATTGAGCTAAATGCATGACGTTGTATTTGTCCAATTAAATCCCAAAAGAAATAGCTTCTCTTTTCTCTCCTAATTCCAATTTATTAGTCCAATTAATTAATCCGACTTTGTAATTATGTGGTTACATGATGAGTACGTACAGAGCTAATGCCCCCTCCACCATTCTATTATAAAAATATTATAAGATGTCAATTATAAAATATTATCGTTATAAAAAATATTAAAATATAATAGTTTGTATAATATGAACATGGTTGGAGCAGAGAGTAAAGTGGCTTTTTAAGCACTATTTATTTGCGAAATTACAACTTGTATTTTAGAAATCGAATTTATAAGCATGAATTTACTTGACTAGGGATTTTGTGTTGGGATTCGGTCGATTTTACTTAGGGAGAGGAAGAGAGAATTTTCTTGACTTGGTATTTTGTGTTGGGATTCGGTAAGATAAATAGCCCTAGGCACAATGGAATTTAATAATTTTAGGACCTCTTACGGAATCTTGTCAGGAGACTACTCTAGTTGTATATATATATGAATATAAGTAAATGACAGTAATAACAGATCTACGTTATACCTGTCTCCTTGCAAACGAAGTCAGATTCCTCCCTCAGGTAGATAGATCCAAGCCCTGCTATAGCGCTCCACGTGTCGCGCCTCTACGAGTTGATACACCCCAATATCACAAAAATAATGTATCTTGATCGGCTAGAACACACGATATATTAAGATCTATGGTTAGGAAACGAGTTTGGAACAAAAGTCGAAAAAGTCGAACTCTTCCAAAAGGGAAGAAGGGTTTGGCCGATCACTAATGGGAGAGGGGGAGAGTTTTGCTTGACTTGGAATTTTGGCTCTTTACTGTTGTGTATGTGTTATGACACCTAGCTACTTATTTATAGGTGTCTAAGGGTGAGTTTGGCTTAGCAATTCGAAAATCAATTATAGGAGAATTAATTTTACTAAAATGGATTTTAGCAATAATTGATTATGATAAAATTCAATTATAAAATAATTACTTTTGGATAATAGCTTTTGCAAAAGTAAGACTTTAGTTACTTCTAAAATAAGTTGATTTTTAACTTCTAGAGATCCCAAAAGTGATTATGATGGTGAGGGCCAAACACCATTAAAATCACGATTGACTTAAAGCATATTCTATAATTGGGGCCAAACACTTCTAAAATCACAATGAATGTCTAGAAGTGTTTTTCAGAGCTCCCACCACTGGGCCAAACTCACCCTAACTCTCCTAATTCTCCTAGGACTAGGACTCGAAGTCTCCTACATGGGCCATGGCCCTTTTAAATAGAAGACTAAGTCTTCTTAATTAATTCATAGCCCACTTAATTAATTTAATTAGGCTTTATTTAATTTTCCAATTAAATAGCATAATTAATTAATTACTCTCCCAATTAATTAAATTAGACTCCAAGTCTATTTACTTAATTCTTCCTATAATTAATTAAATCCAACTTAATTAATTAACCAACAAATTAAATTCCAATTTAATTTATAATCTTGATCTAATCGGATTCAGTTTGTTCCAATAGGGTCGACCCAGTCGACCCAGTCGATTTATCTGACCCCGTCGACCCAATCGACCTAATCGATTTGATCGACCCAGTTGTTTAATTTTCCTTCGCTTTCGCTTCATGTGTATTGTGTATGTCCCCATAGGTTCACCACATAATAGACCGTGGGTTATAATTAAATATTAATTTAATTATTCGAGTATTAAATACTCTAAATCAGTCGAACACTCTGTCGACTGATCATTCTAAAATTAGCACCCCTGCCAATTTGGGAATTCTCCCACACTCCACGGTCGATGTCTGGCCACAAGCCCATGGAGCCCAATCACTGGTGAATCAATTCCGTGAACCTTTTTAATCATTTACAATTTTCATATACGACATAATCTCTCCATCGATCAATCTCCCAGCCGAGACTTAAGGGTATGGACTTTTTATCGGTTCCCTTTTCTTTTGTCTTAGCCTTATGCATTCTGGTCTCAAAATAATTCTCTTTGACTTAATCTTTATGAGCTACTTTCATAAAGTCATCAGATACCTTGGCCAAGGATTTTTACCAGAATTAATTTCTTACAGAAATCCATAGGAGAAATTCTCAACCTATCAAGTTGGGTCAATGGATCATTTGTTGATGATATGAACCTGCATACGAGTCCTTCTATACCCAACATGAGTCCACATAGACTTTCTAGTAATCTCCAGTCGGTCGGGACTCACATCTAAGTATAGACGTTCTCGTACCAGATAAATCCTATCACCTCAAGTATTTAGGGATTTTTGCTCGTATACTATCGTATAAATCCTATTAATAGATTAAAAAATGAGAGAATTGCACTTGTGGTACATACCAAACTTTCTATTTATTATAACTTGTGATACCATAAAAATTCAGCATATTTGGTACCATAATATGTTGGAAGAATTTATTAACTCAAGAACAGCTAAGTGATCTTATCAGTTGAGTTAAATAAATTAGTTAAAGGTTTTGATGATAACAAAAAGGTGTCATCAACTAAGTTATTGAAGCTTAGTAAACCTTTGAAGAGTAGATACTTGGTTTAAAAGAAAATCATTCAAGAACAGAAGTATTCAAGAAATGAAGATTCAATCTTATGAGAAGAGTGAAAATCAGATTAGTGGAAGATTGAAAATCAGATTAGTAAAAATAAGCTTAGTGGAAAAAGATGAGTGATCATCAGACTAGTGATCAGCTGAGTGCATCAGACTTGTGCATCAGCTTTGTGCATCAGATTTGTGCATCAGACTTGTGCATCAGATTTGTGCATTAGACTAGTGCATCAGACTAGTGATCATCAGCGGAGTGGATCCCATCAGCTAAGTAATATCGGTCAGTAAGCTCTCCAACGGTAACAAGCTAAGTGCATTAAATGCTGCTGACAGAAAGTACAGCAGAGTGTACAGTAAACAGTGCAGAAAGTACAGCAGAGTGTACAGTGAACAGTGCGACAGTCTGCAAAAGTTACCATTCAAATTATGACCGTTGCTCAAGGACTAAAATGCAATTTTGCCAACCTTCAACAGGAAAAATTACAAATCCAAGAGTATAAATAGATGGTTAACTGAAGATTCAAAATAGACTTGCACACTTTCAAGATCAAATTTTTAGAGCAAGAATCCATCAGTCGAGTCATCTTATCATAAGCGGAGTCATCTTATGACGAAGCTGATTGATGAAGAACAAGATTAAACCCTTGCATATCTGAGTGATATTCAACTGAGTGTTGTGAGAAGTAGATATCCATCTTTGTGAGTGATATTACTTCGGAGAATAGGTCTTCTTTGTGATTTCCTATTGTGAGCTTACGGCCTTTTCATTTGTTGTTTTGGCGTAAGTAGAGTATATTGTAAACTGTGTGTTTATAGTATAACCCAAGATCTAAGTGACTTGGAAGAGTCGATTAAGAGGATTTATTCCTGTATAACCACTATAAAAATTTCTTGTGTTATTTACTTTATTTATCTTGCATTGCATATTTCATAAGCTAAATAAATACTTTAAAAGAAGAGTCTTTTAAATTGAGGAATTTCCAACTTGGGGTAAAACTTTCTTTGTGCTTTAAAAGTTTAATTGAGTTGAAAACATTGTTTGAAAAACACATATACATTATCCGCTGCATCATTGTTTGAAACTCTTATTATATAAGTCTGATGAGCAAAATCAGCATAGTAGTCTACTTTACTGAATAAGCTAAGTGCTAAATCAGCATAGTAGTCTCACGAATAAGATCAGCTTACTCTGCTGATAAGCTGAGTGCAAAATCAGCTCAGTCATCTTATTTTGCTGATGAGCGAACTCTACTTATAGAAGAAAAGTTTAAGAAATTTTTTAAAGTTTTGAGGTTTATTCACCCCCCCTCTAGACCTCAACTGACCACTTAGGACCAACAAGTGGTATCAGAGCAGGTGGTTCATTAGAATCAGCTGCCTGATCAACGAACTTGATCCTAGTGTTTTTCAAAGGTTTTCAAACTTTTTCAAAAGAGCATATTTTGAAAAACAAAACTTTTTGAAAATGGAGTGCATAAGCCATGTTCCTCACATTGGCCATATGGACTTTGAAGATTGGAAAATCAGAATGAAAATCCTTCTTGCTGCTTATAATGATAACATGTTTACATATATTACACGAGGACCATTCAGGTTTAAGAAGACTGTAAAGGTTGCTGACCTGCCTGATCAGATCGTTGACAAAAAGCTGGATGAACTAACTCCCGAAGAAGTCAGATTAGTCAATCTAGACAAGGTGGCTAAGTTCATAATGTTCAAAGCTCTAGATGAAGACAAATTCCAGAAGGTCAAGCATCTCAAAATAGCCAAGGAGATGTGGGATAAAGTTTGTGAGCTGAGCGAAGGAAACGACGCTATCAAAGAACATAAGCTTAGTGTGGTTCTTGAGGAGTTTGAAAATTTCAAGATGAAGTCTGGTGAAATGATTGATCAAATGGATACCAGATTTACCAAAACTTTGAACGAAGTTCTAAGACTTGGTAAAACGTTTTCAGACAAGGAGCTCACCACGAAGGTTCTCAACGCTCTTTCACCTAAATTCAACATGAAGGTGACAGCCATGGAAGAATCAAGGGACTTAGGGAAGATTTCCCTTTCTGAACTGTTCTCGTCACTCAAAGCTTATGAGTTTAAGATGCCTAGAATGGGAATAGATGAGTCATCTGGTTCAGACCCTACTGTTGCTCTTATCGCGTCAGACAAGTCAAGAAAATCAGCGGACAAGTTCGAAGAAAAGACTCAGCTGAATTCAGAAAAAGCATACACTGCTGACGACGTTGCCGTACTTCTGAATAATTTCAAGAAGTTCTATAAAAAGAAAATGAAATTAAAATATGAAAATGCTATTTCATCTTCTTCAGATCATTTTCAGGAAAACAGGGATTCCTCAAAAGCAAAACTTGGAGTCCAAAATTGCAAGGAGTATGGACTCTTCACCAAAGATCGTCCGCATCTAATCTCTCAAAGTTTGCTAACAAGAAAAAAGGTGCCAAAAAGGAGTATAAGCCAAGTAAGAGCAAAGCAAAGTTAGCTGAGGCAGCAAAGCTAACAAACTCCGGCATATCTTATTCAGACAACCAGTCGTCTGATAAAGAATTTGAAGAAGTACCCGAAACTCTTTGCTTAATGGCCAAGGAATCTGATGATTCTGAAACTGAGGTAACTTCTACAAATTAATGAACTTGTATTATTTGAATCGTTTGAACTAATGTTAATTTCAAATTCAAATATTGTTAGTGTATTTGCCAAGCTTAAGGAAGAGATGACTCTGCTAAAAGCGCAAAATAGATCACTGAAACTTCAGGTTGAAAAACCTCAAGAATCAGTTGACTTCAAAAAGCTTAGGCATGAGAATGAAACTCTAAAAGCTGAGTATGCAATTCGTATAGAAAATATAAATGAACTTGAAAGAAGTAATTGCATCATTCTCTATAAAGAAATCAGAGGCTAAAGAGAAGAAGCCTACTGAAGCTCAAAAGGTTAAGAAACCTAATAAGCAACCTAAGACTAAACAGACTAGTAAAACTCATCAGCTTAGTAAGCTGAAAGATGCCGCTGATTGGAGTGAAATTAAAAATGTTAAGTCTGCTCAATCTATAGGAGAGTTATCAGCTAACTTAGCTTATCACTTACTTCATGCATCTTACCTTGCTTATGAGCACTGTTTTCATCATGAAAATTATTACCATGCTAAATTTACTGAAATTCATGATAAAACTGAGTCACATAATCATCACATGTTAAAGGTTATACTAACCATGCAGGACCCAATATAAGGGGTACCAAAAACGCAATCTGTTTTGTAGGAAAAACGCATGTGTGATGACAAAAGTGAGTTGACTGCCCTTGCTGATTTCAACAAGTTCAACAAGTGGTTTTACCATCGAGTGGGAGAATATCAACAATTGCTATCCAGTACTGTATTAACATGTGATATCAACCAACAAGTGGTAGTCGCGTTGTTTGGACATAACAAGGAAAGCAAGATTGTTGGAAAATTGAAGTTTATCAAGTGAATCAACGTTTGTATCCAACAAGTGGTATAGTCAATCATGTGACAACAATATTTCAGCTCTCAAGAGTTGAAAATGGATTTTTCGAATTTGGATTCATGAGCTGAGGGGGAATATATCAGAAAAATCATCTCAATAGCTTACTGGAATTCAACGGCTGAGTATCTTTCGAGACTGACTCTCATAAGACTACTTGACCACATATTCTTGAACTCAGGGGGAACGTGTACGACGAACGGTACTCCTGATTAGAGATGATGTTCTCAATAAGTCAAATGAAGTTATCAGAAGACTGCTTCTCATCAGCCGACTGAAACTCAACAACCAAGTGACATTCAAGAATACACTTCGAAAATGGTGAAGGAAGTAACCAACAAGTGGCATCAATTCTTGAAATCAGGGGGAACAATTATTCTAACTGGAGTGATAAACAGCAAAGAAGACTACAAACTGCTGGCTTGCGTATAAAGAAGAATTAATTAACAGCCAACTACCCCGAACAGCTAAGTATTCACCTACTTGTCTTCAGCATACTAAGTTTTGGTGTTGATGACAAAAAGAACTCTCAAAGGTTGCATTGGATCTAATGATTTTAATCCTAGAGTATGAAGACTAAACTGAAGACTTGGAAGACATTCTTAGTTGAAGGTTTTGTCATCATCAAAAAGGGGAAAATTGTTGGAAGAATTTACTAACTCAAGAATAGCTAAGTGATCTTATCAGTTGAGTTAAATAAGTTAGTTAAAGGTTTTGATGATAACAAAAAGGTGTCATCAACTAAGTTATTGAAGCTTAGTAAACCTTTGAAGATTGGATATTTGGTTTAAAAGAAAATCATTCAAGAACAGAAGAATTCAAGAAATGAAGATTCAATCTTATGAGAAGAGTGAAAATCAGATTAGTGGAAGATTGAAAATCAGATTAGTAAAAATCAGCTTAGTGGAAAAAGATGAGTGATCATCAGACTAGTGATTAGCTTAGTGCATCAGACTTGTGCATCAACTTTGTGCATCAGATTTGTGCATCAGATTTGTTCATCAGACTTGTGCATCAGATTTGTGCATCAGACTAGTGCATCAGACTAGTGATCATCAGCGGAGTGGATCCCATCAGCTAAGTAAAATCGGTCAGTAAGCTCTCCAACTGTAACAAGCTAAGTGCATTAAATGCTGCTGACAGAAAGTACAGCAGAGTGTACAGTAAACAGTGCAGAAAGTACAGCAGAGTGTACAGTGAACAGTGCGACAGTCTGCAAAAGTTACCATTCAAATTATGACCGTTGCTCAAGGACTAAAATGCAATTTTGCCAACCTTCAACAGGCAAAATTACAAATCCAAGAGTATAAATAGATGGTTAATTGAAGATTCAAATAAGACTTGCACACTTTCAAGATAAAATTATTAGAGCAAGAATCCATCAGTTGAGTCATCTTATCATAAGCGGAGTCATCTTATGACGAAGCTGATTGTTGAAGAACAAGATTAAACCCTTGCATATCTGAGTGATATTCAACTGAGTGTTGTGAGAAGTAGATATCCATCTTTGTGAGTGATATTACTTCGGAGAATAGGTCTTCTTTGTGATTTCCTATTTGAGCTTACGGCCTTTTCATTTGTTGTTTTGGCGTAAGTAGAGTATATTGTAAACTGTGTGTTTATAGTATAACCCAAGATCTAAGTGACTTGGAAGAGTGGATTAAGAGGATTTGTTCCTGTATAACCACTATAAAAATTCCTTTTTTTATTTACTTTATTTGTCTTGCATTGCATATTTCATAAGCTAAGTAAATACTTTAAAAGAAGAGTCTTTTAAATTGAGGAATTTCCAACTTAGGGTAAAACTTTCTTTGTGCTTTAAAAGTTTAATTGAGTTGAAAACATTGTTTGAAAAACACATATACATTATCCGCTGCATCATTGTTTGAAACTCTGATTATATAAGTTTGATGAGCAAAATCACCATAGTAGTCTACTTTACTGAATAAGCTAAGTGCTAAATTAGCATAGTAGTCTCACGAATAAGATCAGCTTACTCTGCTGATAAGCTGAGTGCAAAATCAGCTCAGTCATCTTATTTTGCTGATGAGCGAACTCTACTTATAAAAGAAAAGTTTAAGAAATTTTTTAAAGTTTTGAGGTTTATTCACCCCCCCCCCTCTAGACCTCAACTGACCACTTGGGACCAACATAATATAACAAGTCTACTAACATTTGGTATTGTCATTAAAAATTACCGTTAAGTAGTGATGTGACAGTTAAGTCTTATTATAAAATTGATACCATTACATATATTGACTGACAATTCTGCCCAATAACATCTCAGGTTGATAAAATACCCCCACATCTTCAAATTTAGTAACAATTTTAGTCCACAATGTTGCTCAATTACAAAATTGACTCGAACAAGACACAATCGGGCTAATTTAGAGATTTTACTTATTATATTTACATATCTTTTTAACTAATTTGATTTAATAAATATTATTAATAAATTAAATAATACTTTAATATAAATTCGACAAAAAAATTAAAAATCTAAAATGTAGATAATAGTATTAATATGTTTAATATTTATTAAAATAATAAAGATATATGTTAATAATAAATATTTATAATTAAAAAAAAAAAAAAAAAAAACCATCCCCACCATAGCCCTGCAACCATCCCCCCTCCCAATTCCCAGGCCGACAGCAGTCTCGGATTGTCCGTCCTAGGCCGACAGTGGCCTTGGATTGCCGGGTGGGAATGGGTTTTATTTTTTAGAATTATAGTAATATATTAATAATATATAACTTTATTTTTTTAACAAATAAATAAATTGTTGCTCTCATGGCCCTTAAATCATCGTTGAACTCCTTGTCGCTCAACCACTCAACGCTACTCAACTTTGATATATATTCTAATCCATCCGATTGGTAATGCCCCCTCCCCCAATCTATTATAAAAAATATTATAATATGTCGTATATAAAATATTATAGTTATGAAAAATATTAAAATATAACAGTTTCCTAAAATATGAACAACATATGGAACAGAGAATAAAGTGGCTTCGTAAACACTATTTATTTGATAATACAAGTACAATTCTCAGAAAAAAAAAATATATATATATATATAATAATACAAATTTAAAAAACCTAAAAGGAAAAATATATATATATTGCACGTCATTTGACTTCCATAGGCCAATAATATATATAGGCGCAGTGCACTAACACAAATTTAAAAACCTAAAAGGAAAAAAAAAGTGATTGTTCAATTAGGACAAGCCCATCTAACTTTGATGGACCAAGAAAGCAACGAGCCTGTAATCCTTCCACTGCAGAGAGCGGACGGTTTTCGCTGCTCTGTGAAACCAGCCTTGCGCAGTGCCCGCACCTCTAAGGGCCACAAATCCCATGCTTACGCTTGGAACACATGGCCTAACTCCCCGCTTGGAATGGGCAGGCCAGCAATTAGCATCCATTGGCCCAGTTGATGAGGCAAGCCCAATGTCCAATCACATTAATGCCCTCACTTGAGTTACAAGCACACGCTACTGAGCTCGGCAAACATAATTACTTGTGTGCACCTTATTAACTACTCTATTTTCTCATGTTTTTCCGATGTGGGAGTTTTACTTGTTGCTTATCCTGCAAAGAGAAATCAAACTTGTTTGGCCTTCTTGCTGCACCACTTATCACCCAATTCGTAAGGTGTTTATGCTGCAATTAAAAAAAAAACCCCTCGTTAGCTAGTATATAGAGTTCCTCAATATTTTTCCAACATTAATTTGTTATTGTAAAATTCTTGTTCAAGCATATTGACTTTATTTTTTATTCATACTTTAGTCCTGTTAAATAATTTTCTACATCTTTGCAATTTTAATACATGTAAGTGGATTGATCGATAAAACATCACTGAAAATGGTAGTGCTTTTTAAGTTTTAAATTATCTTGAATGTTTAAATTTTATTGTTTAAATAAAATAATTTTTATTTGTATAGTGTTCTTATATTTTTGATGACTTGCTTCTTTCCTGTTAATATTTAATTTCTTGATAATATTTGATGATTTGGTTTTAATGTTTATTATGCCATATATAGAGTTTAATAGTTTCATATGTAAATTTGTGTAAATGGATTCATCATAAATACATATAATTTTATTAGTTATCGTAGAACTTATTGACGATATTACAATATATATTTAGATATAAAAAATTCATCTTAACAAAACTCTTTACATTTTTAGGCAAAGAATTATATTATAAAAAATAATAGATTTGTGGTTTAATCTCACCCTCAAATCTTGGCCCCCTAAATATAAAATTATAGAGCGAATTTCACTTTTGGTACCACAACTAACCCAATTTTACAGTTACTGTACCATAACTTTAAAATCATACACATTTGGTAGCACATGTTAACCGCCCTCGACACATTTGGTACTTCTATCAATTTTTGTACGAAAAATTCAATTTTAGATGGAATTGATGAAAAATTTATAGAATTGGTCCTAATTATATATTGTTGCCAAATATTACCCCACATATTTTATGGTTGATAAATTTACCCCACAATTCACAAGTTTGAATCATTTCAGTCTCAATTAAAAATATCACTAATCACAAATCCTATTTATAAATTTAATTGATATATTTTTCTAAGATTTTATTTATAATATATATAAACTAAATAACATTATAAATAAAATCTAAGAAAAATATATCAATTAAATTTATTGGATTTTAAATTTCAAAAAAAAATTAAACTAATTAAATTTTACATATAACACATACAAATTAAATAATATTTAATATAAAATTTGAAAAAAAGATATCAGTTAAACTTATTAAATTTTTTAAATTGAAAAATAATCTTTTAAACCAATTAGAAAATATATATACATATTAAATAATATTTATTATAAAAACTGAAAAAATATTTGTAAAATTATAAAAATTATTATAATTCCAATTATTAAATTTATTATAATTAAGAAAAACAAAAAAATCTTAAATTTAAGTAGTTTAAAATATTTTTTTTAAAATTTTAAAAATTTAACAAGTATATTTATTTTTTAGATTTTACATAAAATATTATTTAATTTATATATATTTTATATAAAATCTAATTAGTTTAAAAGATTACATTTTGAAATTAAAAAATTCTAATATATTTTATTTATGTATAATCTAATTAGTTTAATAAATTTAATAATAATACTATATTAAATGTATAAAACTTGTGAACTTTTGGGTAAATTTATAGTTAAAAAATATGTGGAATAATATTTAGCAGTAATTTATAACTATAGGACTAATTTTACAAAATTTCCATCAAGTTTCCATCCAAAGTTGAATTTTCCATCCAAAATTAACGGAAGTACCAAATGTGTCGAGGTCAGTTAACATAAGGAACCAAGTATGTATGTTCTTAATGTTATGGTACCATAATCTTAAAGTCGGATTACTTGTGGTATCAAAAATAAAATTCTCTCTGAAAATATAGCTCCACCCCTGAAACTAAAATAAAGTCCAAAAAAATGCGAGGTAAACAAGAGTTATTTAATAAAGTACATTGAGCTAAATGCATGAAGTTGTATTTGTCTAAATCCCACAAGAAATAGCTTCTCTTTTCTCTCCTAATTCCAATTTATTAGTCCAATTAATTAATCCGACTTTGTAATTATGTGGTTACATGATGAGTACAGAGCAAATGCCCCCTCCACCATTCTATTATAAAAATATTATAAGATGTCAATTATAAAATATTATCGTTATGAAAAATATTAAAATATAATAGTTTGTATAATATGAACATGGTTGGAGCAGAGAGTAAAGTGGCTTTTTAAGCACTATTTATTTGCGAAATTACAACTTGTATTTTAGAAATCGAATTTATAAGCATGAATTTACTTGTCTTGGGATTTTGTGTTGGGATTCGGTCGATTTTACTTAGGGAGAGAAAAAGAGAATTTTCTGGACTTGGTATTTTGTGTTGGGATTTGGTAAGATAAATAGCCCTAGGCACAATGAAATTTAATAATTTTAGGACCTCTTACGGAATCTTGTCAGGAGACTACTCTAGTTGTATATATATGAATATAAGTAAATGACAGTAATAACAGATCTACGTTATACCTGTCTCCTTGCAAACGAAGTCAGATTCCTCCCTCAGGTAGATAGATCCAAGTCCTGCTATAGCGCTCCACGTGTCGCGCCTCTATGAGTTGATACACCACAATATCACGAAAATAATTTATCTTGATCGGCTAGAACACACGATATATTAAGATTTAGGGTTCGGAAACGAGTTTGGAACAAAAGTCGAACTCTTCCAAAAGGGAAGAAGGGTTTGGCCGATCACTAATGGGAGAGGGGGAGAGTTTTGCTTGACTTGGAATTTTGCCTCTTTACTGTTGTGTATGCATTATGACACCTAGCTACTTATTTATAGGTGTCTAACTCTCCTAATCCTCCTAGGACTAGGACTCGAAGTCTCATATATGGGCCATGGCCCTTTTAATTAGAAGACTAAGTCTTCTTAATTAATTCATGGCCCACTTAATTAATTTAATTAGGCTTTATTTAATTTTCCAATTAAATAGCCCAATTAATTAATTACTCTCCCAATTAATTAAATTAGACTCCAAGTCTATTTACTTAATTCTTTCTATAATTAATTAAATCCAACTTAATTAATTAACCAACAAATTAAATTCCAATTTAATTTATAATCTTGATCCAATCGGATCCAGTTTGTTCCAATAGGGTCGACCCAGTCGACCCAGTCACTAATCGACCCAGTCGATTGACCTAATCGATTTGGTCGACCCAGTTGTTTAATTTTCCTTCGCTTTCGCTTCATGTGTATTGTGTATGCCCCCATAGGTTCACCACATAATTGACCGTGGGTTATAATTAAATATTAATTTAATTATTCGAGTATTAAATACTCTAAATCAGTCGAACACTCTGTCGACTGATCATTCCAAAATTAGCACCCCTGCCAATTTGGGAATTCTCCCACACTCCACGGTCGATGTCTGACCACAAGCCCATGGAGCCCAATCACTGGTGAATCAATTCCGTGAACCTTTTTAATCATTTACAATTTTCATATACGACATAATCTCTCCATCGATCAATCTCCCAGCCGAGACTTAAGGGTATGGACTTTTTATCGGTTCCCTTTTCTTTTGTCTTAGCCTTATGCATTCTGGTCTCGAAATAATTCTCTTTGACTTAATCTTTATGAGTTACTTTCATAAAGTCGTCAGATACCTTGGCCAAGGATTTTTACCAGAATTAATTTCTTACAGAAATCCATAGGAGAAATTCTCAACCTATCAAGTTGGGTCAATGGATCATTTGTTGATGATATGAACCTGCATACGAGTCCTTCTATACCCAACATGAGTCCACAGAGACTTTCTAGTAAATCTCCAGTCGGTCGGGACTCACATCTAAGTATAGACGTTCTCGTACCAGATAAATCCTATCACCTCAAGCATTTAGGGATTGTTCCTCGTATACTATCGTAAATTGGAATAACTTCAACCCCGATATGCGACTACCGCTTCCATGGTGAGTTATTTCCTAATTGGGGTATTCAGTGCACTTGCCATCCCAACAAGTCACCCACTTATGTGTATCGACTATCACAGTCACGCTCGTGGACCCCAGCGTTCTTCAGTTCATCGGAGTATACACAACAGTGAGAGTCTAACCGAATCCAACGATGTCCTGTCTCGATTGGATTCTACGACTCTTGAATATGTTCTAGATCACGGCCTTGGAGATCAGTCCACGGTTTGTTCGATAGCCCTGTGATCTAAGGACTTCTATCCTTATGCGTAGATAATTATTACATAAGATAAAGTTGACCATATAATAAAGTGCATTTATTAATCGAAATTGAATAGTTCCTTCATTTATTACATTATATGCCAGCCATACAATTGGCTTGCCGGACAGTATTTCTATCAAGCGGGGCGTCACATGTCTAGTCAAAATAAAGAATTGATAAATATCGTGATGAATGTAGCTTGGTTTTAGGGGTTGCAGTAGTTTTTAACCAACGATTTCAGGTACAAATCGTTGAATATTAACGGTTCGAATGTTCTTCCACACATTCAACGAGTTCGTGATTTTTAAATTATTTGTTCTTGTCATATGGAGATAGTATTGACTCTTCATCGAATGAAGTTGGCATGTTAAGTAATTCTATTATTGAAAAGCGGACTAACTTAAGTGCGTTTGAAAGATTGTGTGATTGATCACGTATTTCTTCAGCCATAGGAAGTCAGAGTTGAAGAAAGATACCCTAGAGTAGGTAAATTACATGTTTTGTATTGGTGAAAACATAATAGTCCGAGACTACTCATTTTGGAAAAGATAGCCCATGATATTTTGGGTCTGCCAGCTGCTACAATTGCATCTGCAGCAACATTCAGTGTTGAAGGCAGGGTACTAGTTAAGTCACGTGCTTGTTTGCTTTCGGACATAGTAGAGACATTGATAGTAGCAACTAATATGATTTACTGAACTAATAGGTTTATTTGTTCTTAATTTTTGTTGTTGTAACATTTTTAATTTTCATTTTCTTTAAGTTTATTTTATATTTCTGTTATATAGGTGCATATTTTTTGGATTTTGTTTGGGGTGAAATACACTTTCCCCCCTTAAAGTATGGGGGTGGCATCAATTAACCCCCTAATGTATCAATTGTAACAATTACCCTCTTCTGTTATAGTTTTTGTTTCACCATTTTGTTTGTAACTCAGGTGGAGTGCTTCTATAAGATTATTAAATAAATTTCATAATTTTTTTCCACCCTATTGTTATTAACCAATTGTAAATGCCCATCATTGATAGGGTCGAATCGGGTTTCTTACCTGCTTAATTTTAGGGAGTCTGGTGAAAAGCCCACAATTGGCAGGCCCACAATTGGGTCTCATTGAATAAGTAACACTAAATGCTAACTTTTTTTTGATTTTTTATTTTTAGAAAACCGATAGGGAAAAATTCCATTAATGAATAATATAAAGAATTTAGAAGAATTTTAACACTTAACGCTACCTTATTGCACTAGCATATAAAATTTTAAGTTCATTTACAAGAATCTTTTATTACACTCAATCGATTTAGAAGGTGAAAAGATATGTGAACTAGTAGGGAGGAAGTTAATTTTTTTGGTAAGGACAATCTGGTCCATAAAATTCAATAGTAATTTCATAATATTCATAGTTGAAAAAATGTTGGGTAACTTGTTATAATTAATATTATGAGGGAGTGTATTATTAAATATTTTAATGGGGTGAATGCCATATATTATTTTAAATATTAAGGATAATTAAATCTTTGAATATGATTAGGGAAATAATTTATCAAGTTGGCATGCTAAATGAAACAACTCTACACACATTTCTACCTTAAAAAGTTGTTTTAGCGGTGTAGGCATGGATCAAAGTTTTATTTTTTATATATGTTTCGGTCAGCTAAAAATAAGAAACTTTTCGGAAGTTTCACAAATAATAGGAAAATGTATGAATAAAAGTTACTAAATTGAGACATAATGAAAATTTCAAGACAAATATAGTGTTTTAGAAATACGCCTTATTTTCGCTTCGATTATACCGAAAATTGAAACTTTTAGATATTTTCGACAAAAAATATAAAAATTTTCACCTAGGGGGTGTGGTCCCTTCCAATGTTTTAAAAACCGGATCGGACATCGAACCGGTAGTCTCACTGGTTACTGGTTAGATCGGTTTAACCGTTTTAACCACTGGTTCAACCGGTGTGACGTCATTACAATATAATATTTTAATTTTAATTTTAATATATGTAATCAACTATTTAAAAAAATATATTATTCATTTTTTCAAGTTTATTTCCATAAACTAAATGTTTATCTCATTATCAATTATTTTTCCTACAAAATTTGAGTTAAGAATGAATGATAGCAACAAAATTACAAGTATGATAACATGATATCAACGCAATAATTCAAATTATAATAAACACCATATCAAACACAATAATTTTATTACTAATCACCTATGAAAAAGAGAAATTGTTGATGAATTTTGTCATTGAATTATATAAAAAAAATAAAATTACATAAAGTTTGTGAAAAAAATGACTTTTCTAATGAATTTGATACTCAAATATATTTATATAACTTATTATATATAATATTTTTTTGTTTCTTGTTGATTTTTTTTATTTCAAAGTGAAAAATAGAAGAAAAGATGTGAGAGTATTGTTGAAGTTTAAAGGCCGCGGAAGAGAAATAAAAATCTATAGGGTAAACTTTTTATTTTTATAAGTGAACCAGTGGTTCAATCGGTTCACTGGTTCATTGGTTTTATCGGTTTTTAACCGGTTTTTGCCGGTTCAAACTGGTCAGGAACAAAGCTGGTTTTGGAGGGTTAACCGGATCGGATTGATAACTGGTTACCGGTGCCGGGTCCGGTCTGGTTTTTAAAACACTGGTCCCTTCTCAATTACATAGGTAGAAAACCTACCACAATACTAAAAGTACCTGATAGGAATTAAAACAAAATAAAAATTGTTATATCACTTTTAATAATATAAAATTGACTTTATGACTTGAAATTAAGAAAAAATGTTCTTGTACGAAAAAAATATAATCATTCAAAATTTAAAACATGGATGATGCAATAATTACATAATACATTTTGGGTAATTTCAATTTAGTAAAAATTCAAAGAAAGAAAAAAATATTAAAACGTGCATTATAATGACAATTTATTTTGGATTCAATTTTATCCATCGGTGAAGCAATGACGCAAAAGATTTTTAGAAACTAAAATGATGACCATACACATTTAGATTCTCATTTGATATCTATATAAACCCATACACATGTAGTATTTATACATATAATTGACCTAAAATCCTAAAATGGAAAAAGAAAATGCAACTTTTGCGTACATTACTGATGAATCGCAAAGGAAAGCTGCATTCAACAAACGGAAGGAGGACTTCATTAAGGAAGTGAGTGAGCTTAGCTCGCTTTGCGGCGTGGAGGCATATGCTAGCATCCGCTATGCTAATGAACCTGAGACGGAGGTGTGGCCCTCCTATGTGACGGCACAGACCGTATTGGAGCGCTCAAAGAAGGTGGTCGACGAAGAGTTTATAGCAAAGGAGAATAAAAGGAAGGAATTGAAAGAATTTATGTTCAAGTGCATGTATGGAAAGGCTAGCTTGTCCGATTTTGATATGCGCGACAAGGATGATATGAAGTTGGTCATGGAAGAATTTGAGCAAGAGCTAAACTCTCGAATGAAAGGGTCCAATGGAAATTAGGTTCATAAATAGGCTCAACCCAAACTATGGACTTATTTATATTGATTTTTATGTTATGTTTTTTTTGCTTAAGGTTGTACTTGTAGAGGTAAGGTATTATACCTCCTCGAATTTATATATTTCGTTAAAATAAATAAATTTAAAAGGGGTTATATGTGAAACCCTCCATTTATATAGTTAGTGAGATTATTATAACTTAATGTTTCAAGGGTCTTTTTAAAATAAGATTTCGCGGGGCTAGAGTCTATATAAGATATCTCATTTCATCCATTAAAAAGGCAAAAATACAATCTGAATCGCAATTTTCTTTCAAATTGAAATTACAAATTTTAATTTTATCCACCACCTTTTTCCTCGAACCCAAACGACAATCCATGCCAGTGGTCGAGCAAGGAACAATTCTTTCACGGGGGTGGGGGCTAATTTCTTTTGTCAAATACTTTCTTAATATTTTGTATTTCCTCAATATTTTGATACAATGACAAAAAATAAGATAAAGCTATACACAAAAATTGAAAATATAAATATCTTAAAGAATAAGAATCATTTAAATAGTAATCGACAATATTTTATTGAATATAAATAGTTTTTATCGATTCCTCCTTAAAAGAGTCAACATTTTCTTTTGAAAAATATAATTTATGAGTATGCAAATGATAAAAAAAAATAAAAAAAACTACTTCAACATAAAATATTGTTCCCTAAATATTCTTGAAAAACTAGAAGAAATAATTTGTTAAGAAATTAAAATAATATAATTAGATATTTATTTATATATATATATATATATATATATATATATATTTCGTAGTGATTTTAATCTATATTAATTAGCTCTAGCAAGAGAATAAAAGAAATATATATAAAATGTCAAAAAATAAAATGCTCCCTTAACAAGCCCACCACTACTGTATAAAATATTTTTCTTGGGGGGCGGTCGTCCTACTCATCCATGTTTCAAGGCTGTTCTCTAAATCTTTAATCAATAAAAATAAATTCTTTAGGTAAATTTGAAGACCCAATACAAAGACAAAAATATAAGAGTAATTCTAAATTGATTTAATGGTTGAAAATATAGTAGATTCGAATATAAAGAACACGTTGAAATTTAAGTTTGCTTTATTAGATTTCATTCAAACACAATGACTTTATATCAAATACTAAATTTCTTAGTAGTGAAATTAGAGTGATATGATTTAATAATTTTTTATAAGTGACTGAGAATAATTTTAATGTCATACTTTAAGTAAAATTACTAAAAGTGGCCCTGATTAATGTAAATTTTTAGTAGTAATTAACCGGTCCCTTAAGAGGAAAAGAAAGTAATATAATTGGTATCATTTGTAATTACATTATGGGGAAAACAATCTCCATTTATATTCTTAAAGTATCAAATAGAAATCAAATATTCAAGCAAAAAATCTTAAAATCATAAAACCGTAGAAAAACAACACTAGTGAGAAAAATAAATTTCTTATTTTTTGTATTGAAATTTCTAAATCGGTTTTATTTATTTAATTTTATATGATCTGTTTATTGAACATTACTTGACTTTTTATTCTTTTATACTATATATTTTTATTTTTATTATTTTATTCAATTATTTAAAAATACCTTAAATTTAAATGTACTAATATTAATTATTTGAATAATAGATCAAACTACCTATAAAGTTTAATGTAATTACAGAAATCACCCAAATGCTTGTGATTTCTTACATGTAACTTCTATAAGAAAAGACGAGCATACTTTATACATCTCAGTTAGTTCCTTTAGCCGGACGCTAGTCTAGCTATTGGGTAATTTGTGTAATTTTTTAAAATATTGAGGGTGATCTATTTAAATACACTAAAATTCCTTGTTCTTTCAAATATTTCTTTCTAATAAAAATCTGAAGTGACTATTTTACTCAAAATTTGTTTGATTGAGTTCAAAATTAAATTTATAACACAGTGTAATAATATTCACTATATCACACTACTTATAATTTGTTTCTAAGAATTTTGAAATAGTACTGTGAAATTCGGACTGACAATTAAGTTATAAATAAATTAAAGTCTCAATTTTTATTAAAGACCAGAATTCTTAAAATTGCAAAAATCGCCATGTAATTAAAGCTTGTTGGCGAAAAAATTCATTATAAGATTCAAACTGACAATAAAATCAAGTAACTAAACTAATTTTGAAATTTCAGTCGTATTTCAGCTCAAAATTGTATTATAGTTTTGCCCTCTTTTCTTCTACATGACTAAAATCCCCAATCGATTAAGCCACATTGTCCACGTGACTTAATTTGAAAATTTTAAAAATTTCGATTTAAAATTGAACTGAAATTGCTATATTAATTTAAATTTTTTGTTTAATTGTCATTCTAAATCTAAAAATGGCAGTGGTCATAGGCAGTTTTTGTTAGTATTACCAAACTATTTTAATTTTAGGAGTTAGTTACTAGCCCGAATCTTAAAGTTTTTCCCAACGAATCTAGTCACTACAGGACTATATATATATATATATATATATATATATATATATATATATGATATTCAATTGAAAAACGAAAGTACTATTTTATTTATTTATTATTTCTATTATTGCGCCACATATTATAATTTTTTTTAGATGATAATTATTATTTTTGTAAAGACTTAATTTCTCTTGTTCTAATAACCAAGATTATGGCCATGCAAGTTCGAAATCTGCAAAAAAAATTTCTAAATATATATATAATATTCAATTGAAAAATGAAAGTACTATTTTATTTATTTATTATTTCTATTATTGCGCCACATATTATAATTTTTTTAGATGATAATTATTATTTTTGTAAAGACTTAATTTCTCTTGTTCTAATAACCAAGATTATGGCCATGCAAGTTTGAAATCTGCAAAAAAAATTTCTAAAATTCAAGTATTTTAGACTAAATTTCATGGCTACCTACCACATAGTGAAAATTGACTGGACACTTTTAATTAAGAAAAAAGAGAAAGCCCCTATTATTCGAAATAAAGAAAAAGGTTCCAAAAGAATCATATACCTTATCTGAAATAATGTAATAATTCAAATCTAAAATAAGGATTATTACAATTTAGTTAAAATCCAAAGGAAGTTACAACATTGTATTACAAGGATAAACTTTTTCCAAATGTAAACTAGCAATGCACAATAAATTTTCAACAACTAAAATGACCATAAAAATAAAAGATTCTTATTTCACTTCAATATATTCCTTCACACACACAACATTTATACCTATACTTCAATTGATAGGAAAAATTGTCAAAATGAAAATAAAAAAAGTAGTCATTGCATATATTACTAGTGCGTATTGAAGAAAGGCTTCTTTTAACAAACGAAACTACTATTTTATTTATTTATTATTTCTATAATTGTGCCACAAATTATAATTTTTTTGAGATGATAATTATTATTTTTGAAAAGACTTAATTTCTCTTGTTCTAATAACTAAGATTATGGCCATGCAAGTTCGAAATCTGCAAAACAAAAAATTCTAAAATTCAAGTATTTTAGACTAAATTTCATGACTACCTACCACAGTGAAAATTGATTGGACACTTTTAATTAAGAAAAAAGAGAAAGCCCCTATTATTCGAAATAAAGAAAAAGGTTCCAAAAGAATCATTGACCTTATCTGAAATAATGTAATAATTCAAATCTAAAATAAGAATTATTACAATTTAGTTAAAATCCAAAGGAAGTTACAAAACTTTTTCCAAATGTAAACTAGCAATGAACAATAAATTTTCAACAACTTAAATGACCTTAAAAATAAAAGATTCTCATTTCACTTCTATATATTCCTTTCACACACACAACACTTATACCTATACTTCAATTGATAGAAAAAATAGTCAAAATGACAAGAAAAAAAGTAGTCATTGCATATATTACTAATGAGTATCGAAGAAAGGATTCTTTTAACAAAAGAAAGAAGGGACTAATTAAGAAGGTGAGCGAGCTAAGTACTCTTTGTGGAGTGGTGGCATGTGCCATTGTCTATAGACCTATTGAACCTGAGCCGGAAGTATGGCCATCTCAACCGGGGGTGCATGTTGCACTACAACAAAGATGATATTTAGTGGCATTCAAATATTGGGATTTTCTTCAAAATGACAAAATAAAATTACATTCTATGTTGATGTCACAATAGTTAATTCCCCGGTGACATTTACATCTTAATAATGATGTCATTTGATCTAGTAATGCCATAACATTTTAATAAGATGATATTTTAAAAAAAATGTCACATAACATTCACATTTAGTGTCATTAAGTTAAAAACATAGTGGCATTTTCTACAAAAGGTCGCAATTTAATTTAACTATGGATGACATTTACTCTTAAAATGTCATTGCTACATCTTTCTACAAAAATGTCACTTTGGTTGATAATTTTGTGGCATTAACTTAATTTTTTTCTGACGTTTCTACAAAGTGTCACAATTTTTAAAATAATATTAATGGCATTTAATCATAAAATGCCACGGGTAAATAATTTGGAAAAGGTATCTTTTTATATGGTTATTTAGTGGCATTAACTTAAAAATTTTAGTCTTAAAATGCTAAAGAAGATTACACGAAGTCCGATTATATAATTAAAATGAATAGATAATTAAATGTGTATTATGTAAAACAAATAACCTTATACTATATTGAATAAAAAAGATAAATAACTATTTTTATTCCGATCATGTGTAGTCTTATGCTTTTAAAAGAGAAAAGAAACCCCCAAGCAATAGGCCATTGGTCTCTCAACTTTCTTTTGTAAAAAAGAAAGAAAGCGAACCTAAGAAGCAGTCAAGTATGGACGCAAACTTCATATAAGTATAGTTATTTCAACAAGTCTTGAAAGCCTCAAAAGCTATGGAGTGATATATAAATTGCATCCGTCTACATCAATTGTTGGTAAGAATACATCACATTATAAGAATGTAATTTTAATGTATATGTAGCTTCTTTGTTTTTACTTTATTTCCATGAAAATGGGTGATTGAAACTGCATAGTTTTATTGCCCGTTATATGCTCGAAAAAATATTTCAAAGAATATTTTTTCTGAATTTAGAGGAGTTTGTGAGTTGGTTGTCCCTTTCCGAATGCCCGCTATATACTCGACAAAATGTTTCAAAGAATACTTTTATTTTCTTAATTTGCAACTGGCCAAACAAGTCAAATATATATATATATATATAGTTTAACATAAAGAGAAATCTCAACATTGGTCATTAAAAAGTGTCAAAGCTTTAAGGTGATGTAATGCAAATGCAGTCCTAAAATCTAGTTCTGCAGATGGGGTGACTTAAGCAAAAATTTGTTTTTATTGGCTAGTAAATAGAAGGTCTACCATATATGGTTAGAAAGCTACGGAAGTCTAGTTTTCAACAAAAAAAAAAACATTTTACAAAAAGGAGTTTTATGGAACAAGTTATGATCAGTTTACCAGAGGCTACCAAACTGCACTCGGGAAAACTAACAACCTTGTGTCTTTCCGGCCTACATCATGATGGATCCGTTTAGTTCTATGTATGTCACATAATGGAAACAACTAGTCACTTTGAGACCAATATTTATGTTCCATGATATTTTATATTTTTATATTCGTTATATTTTAGCATGCTTAATTCTCGTATTTTTTACCCTCTTCATTTTTAAAATATTTTGTTCATTGTTATTTTTATTCTTATCAGTCTGGAGGTTCTTAAACATTACAAGCTATTGATAGGAGTTGGATGAAACAATCAAGAGCGAGTGATGTTTACGACGAATGAGTGAATAAGTTCCTTGATTTTGCTTTCAATACTGCTAGTTTCGAGGAAAAGAATAGCTGCCCTTGTAAAAAGTGTAGGCTTCTTTTGCCTGTAGTTCGAGATGTTGCGTATGATCATTTGATAGTTTTTGGCTTTCTAGAGGATTACACTACTTGGATTTTTCATGGATAAGTGAATTCCTCAAACAATCCGAGCAATGAGTCTGAAAATTGCACTGATTCAAATATGGACATTGATATGGACACATTGTTGCACGAAGCATTTGGAATTCACAGTCTAGAGCATAATGTTGAGAGTAATACGCCTTCGGATTCAAAAGACCAACCAAATGTTGAAGCTGGAGAATTTTACAATTTTGTAAAAGATGCAAAAAGAGAACTATACCCTGGCTGTAAGAGTTACACAAACCTTTCATTCATAGTTCGTTTATTTCAGATTAAATGTCTAGGTGGCTGGAGTAATAATTCTTTTAGTATGCTGCTAGATTTGCTGAAGGACGTTCTGCCCGAGGGAGAGACATTACCCAAGTCATTTTACGAGATGAAGAAAATAATTAAGAAATTGGGTCTTGGATATGAAAAAAATCATGCATGTCCAAACGACTGCATATTGAATCGAAAGGAATATCAAAATGAGAAAGAGTGTCCTAAATGTCATGCATCTAGATATTTGGTGCAAGAAAATTGTTCTAGTTCAAATTCTTCTCAGGTTGCAAGCAGTAAAGTTCCCGTTAAAGGTTTTACGATACTTCCCCTTGATACCCAGTGACACGGAATTAGGGAAGAATTGGAAGAGGGAACACAAGCGAACACCTCGGGATAATAAACTCGCCACTCAATGGAATCCACCAAAGAGATAAGAGTAAAATCACTCAACTCGCCACTCTATAGAATCCACTAAAGAGATAAGAGATGAAAATATGAAGAATCACTCTTCAAAAGATAAAATTCTTTTTATTTTTCAATTCAATTATTTAGCCTAATGGGGAATGGGGTATTTATAGGATATCATGGACAACCCCCATGAATAGGTTCATGTATGAATCCCAAAGGTTATGAATGAATCCAATGATACATACATGAAATCAAAGGGACATACATGTATTTGATTTATTACTACTTAGGTAAATACATGTAAGTTAAAACAAAGTTCATGAATTCAATTTTTGATGATTGAAATCGGTGTCAGACGCTTCTGCTGCGCGATAACTCGTCCTCGAGTTTTCTTTACTGTCTTTCCATCAAATAGTTCCCACGTCGATTTTGCTTTGTAGGAGAAAATTCGTCCTCGAATCTTTATCAACTTCTTCATTAATGTAAAGAAAAACTTCATTAATTAAATAAAAAAATATGAGATTAACGTCACGGGCTTGAAATACTCCATCCAGTAAGCATAACGACATCCCGAAAAAAAGCATTTTTCATGAAGATATGATGTGCCAATAACGAAATCAATATATTCTTGACTACTTCTCACTAAGGAAACATCAACCAAAAATCTTTCTGCCATCTGATCTTGAAACTCGCGTAAAACATCATGGACATATTTATAAATATCAAAAACCATTGAAACAAAGTTATTTGTTGACTCATTATTTCTTTTGTCCATTTCAAATTTAGAAATTGGAGTACTATCCACATGCTTTGAAACTTCAAGATCATTATTCTTTGTAATTTCTATACTATTTTGAGAACTTTGAACAATCAGGGCACTAGAAACCTTATCATGATCACAGTTTCCGTTTCTATGGGTTATTGTGTTGCTAAGCCAGTAATCATCTTTCATATAAGTTGCATTTCGATTGAGAGGAACCAATGATGTTTCACCTTGATCGTAAAAAGTAAAACAATCATCATCTTCATCCGATTCATCATAAATAGGTGCGCTCTCATAAATAACTTCATCAAAAGATGATGTATCTTTTAATTCATACTCCGAATCATGACGGGAATCATCACGATCTAGAGGTTCGTAGCGTTCTAGACGCTGCTGCAGTTGTTGCACTTGCCTCCTTAATTCATCCATTTCGATGTCACGAAGCTCTCGCTCACGGTTAAGTTGAGGTCGCCCACCACGGCCTCCACGTCGCCCAGCCATGATCGTCAAGCTCTGATACCACTTTGACACGGAATCAGGGGAAGAATTGGAAGAGGGAACACAAGCGAACACCTCGGGATAATAAACTCGCCACTCAATGGAATCCACCAAAGAGATAAGAGTAAAATCACTCAACTCGCCACTCTATAGAATCCACTAAAGAGATAAGAGATGAAAATATGAAGAATCACTCTTCAAAAGATAAAATTCTTTTTATTTTTCAATTCAATTATTTAGCCTAATGGGGAATGGGGTATTTATAGGATATCATGGACAACCCCCATGAATAGGTTCATGTATGAATCCCAAAGGTTATGAATGAATCCAATGATACATACATGAAATCAAAGGGACATACATGTATTTGATTTATTACTACTTAGGTAAATACATGTAAGTTAAAACAAAGTTCATGAATTCAATTTTTGATGATTGAAATCGGTGTCACCCAGATTACAGAGATTATTTATGTGTTCTGACACTGCTCCTTTAATGAGGTGGCACCAAAAAAAGCGTACTAAAGATGGCAGCATGAGGCATCATGCCGACTCCCCAGCATGGATGACTTTCGACTATAAGAATCAAAACTTTTCATGAGAGCCTCGAAATGTGAGACTTGGTTTAGCTTCTGATGGAATGAACCCATTTAGGACCATGAGTACCGCATATAGCATATGGCCTGTTATTCTGATGGTTTACAACTTACCCCATTGGATGTGCATGAAACCTGATAATCTAATTTTGTCGATCATTATACCAGGTCCAGGATCACCAGGCAATAATATTGATATTTACTTGCAGACCTTGGTTGATGAATTGAAGTTATCATACGAGCCAGGAGTTCTAACATATGGTATCTCATCAAAGACAAATTTTCAGATGTGTGCAGCACTAATGTGGACAATCAGTGATCTTCCTGCACTTGCTTATATTTCAGGGTGGAGCACGAGAGGTAAATATGGATGTATATGTTGTCATACAGAAACTTGTTCTAAGTGGCTCAAACATGGTCATAAATTTTGCTACATGGACCATCGTCGTTTTTTGGAGAAAAGCATCATTTCCGAGATTATGAAGAATCTTTTGATGGAAAAAAAGGAAAAAAGATCAGCACCTATTCTTTTAGATGGCAATACGATACTGAAAATGTTGGAGGGCTTTGAAATTGAATTTGGAAAAATCGGCAAATATCCAAAGTTCCCGTACAACTGGAAAAAATATAGCATATTTTTTGAGTTGCCGTATTGGAAGGATAACCTTGTGCGTCACAATCTTGACGTGATGCATATTTTAAGAAAAATGTAGGTGAGAGCATAATAGGAACATTGTTGAATTTGGAAGGTAAGACAAATGATGGATTAAATGCACGTCTTGACTTGGAACTAATGGGTTTGAAGCCGGAGTTGCATTTAAGACAGGATCCAAATAACAAAACTGTTTTGCCACTTGCATGTTTCTCGTTAAAAAAGAAAGAGAAAACCACTTTTTGCAAATTTTTTAAAAATATCAAAGTACCTAATGGGGCATGCTGTAAATATCTCTCGATGTGTCCATGTTAAAGATAAGAAAATATTTGGATTGAAAAGTCATGATTGTCATATTCTAATGCAACAACTACTTCCATTGGCTGTGAGAGGAATTTTGAGCACCAATGTATACTCGTGTTTAGTCGATCATAGCAATTTTTTCCGAGAGATATATTCTTAAGTAAAAAAGCCACAAGATTTTTGCGGCTCGAACGAGAGATATCAATCACATTATGTAAGTTGGAAAAGATATTTCCTCCAGCTTTTTCATGCTCACTCTCAATTTAAGCAAGTTAATTATACTCTCCGACTGTAGGAGGTAAATTTCTTTTCAAAATTTTCAGAGGGGGTAAGGTGCTCTTTTTCAAATCATAAGGGGATAAATTGAACATTATTTATTTCATAGTGGAATTAATTGACATTAGCCCAATTATTATATTGACAATAAAAGTCTAACTTTTTTAAATAAAAAAATCAATCTTATTTAGAAAGAAACAATCCAGAACGTGTACTGTGCATGGTCTTTTTTTAATTTTTTTTAATTTTTTTTAACTTTTTGACTAAATGGAAAACGTATTTTTAGAAGAGGAAAAGGGAAATAAATATGTTTGCATTGTTTTATATTGAAAGAAACACAACATTCCCCAATTTCATCATCTAGGAAAGGGGAGAAAACAAGGTAGAAGATTGGTGCACAATCCTTTCACAGATCTATCCCTCACTCACGATGGAAATACAATTTCGATTATTATTTTTCAACATCTCTCTCCAAAATCATCAAATATTGGAGGGAAATTGTCCAAATTTTGGGAGGGCTATGAAAATACATATGAAGAAGAGACGGAAAACATAGGGCATAAATATATGTATATATGTGAGTGGTATTGCAAGAGTTTTCACTCATCAATTCTTTACAGATCGTGTTTCCGCAGGTGCGAGCCTTTTTCTCAATTTTATTATTTGATACAATTTTTAGTCTAGCAATGATATATGATTTTAATATTTATTTTAAACAGTAACATGGCAATGAACCCTGATTCATATATGCAATTTCGTGTGAATGAGGCTTCGTTGTCCGGATCAGAAACGAAACAAGAGAATGAAGAACAGGCTGGGCAGCCGATTAATTTGAGTACACTCATAGTTTATATTTTAACCTATTTTGTTTCGCTATTTTGTAAGGTTCAATTGACTGATAAAAATATTTTTCAATTTGTTAAGATATATGATTTTGTCCAAGATTTGTTCTTAACTATACTACATTTTTTGAGTATGTACAGTATAACTCTTTTAAGGCTCATATGCTACAACAAGTGATAATTTGAAATTGAGAAATATTAATATATGATAAATGTTGTTAATTAAGATAGTAATTGTAAATAAAGAAAAGCTCATACACGTAATGCCAAACTTCAAACATATTATTACATTAATTTTATTTAGAGATCAAGATCAGGTTACATTTCTTTGGTTACTCTTATAATTGGTGATTTGTGTAGTTTAAGACATTTCTTTGGTTAGAATATGATATATATTATTTTAGATGCATTTTTAATGTTTTGATAGAACCTAGTGTTTTAAAAAAGAAAAATGGTAAAAGAGGATTTACTCAAATGAGGGGAATCTGGGGTAGAAGAGACAGTGAGGAACTCTTAGAAGTCAAATGCAATGAATTTGGACAACCCGAAGATGAAATGGGAACAAAGATGTCCAACTTTATAGGAACTATGATAAGAGATGGAAAACATGGTCTGCTCAACTATTCAAGCTGGCATAAAGTTCCTATGGAGTGCAAGGAAAAGTTGTGGAAAATATTGCAGGTGATGCGTTAATACAAAGTTTATTTATATTACATTGATTATGTTATTTATATATGTGTTATATTTTAGTGTAAATATAATTTTTTACCCATGTATGATATATCTTTAGATATCATTTATATTGGCCAAATAAATTTTTCTTTAAATAAATTGCAAAAAATATTTCTTTATTTTTCTTATTCATTCTAATTTTGTAGTCCAAGTTTAAGCTCGATGAATCGTCTAAAACATGGATGATGCAAAAGTTTGATAAAAAGCTAAGAGACTGGAGAAACCAACTAAAAAAGAAGTGCTATAAGAAAAACTTACCTCTTCATGATCAAATGAAGTTGAAGGACCCAAGAGTGCATGAAGAACATTTTGAGTATTTGATTGGGTATTGGTCTACTGACCGTGCCCAGGTAATAAGAAGGAGAAATCAGGTTAGTCGTTCACGACGTATCCACAATCATACTACGGGGACTAAAAGTTTCGCTAGAGTAAGGAAAGAACAGGTAAGTATAGTTACACATAATGCTATTTTTTTTTAGCATAAACATAAAATTGTTATTCTAATTGATTTTGTATAACTCCAGAGAGATCAACTTGCGCATGTTCCAACCTGAGCTGAACAATTTAAGCATTGTATCACAAAAAAAGATGGCACTCAAACTTTAGCGGTAAAAACAACAATTGTATGTCTATAGTTAATAATCTTTTACTAGTATTGTTATGGCAACTAATGTGGTACTTGGATTATGTACTTTTTTCGTGGCATACTTTATGTGAATGCAGGATAAGATGCAGGAAATAGATAACGAAAATCATGATGCGTCCAGTAAGGTTTTATCAAGAAACGACTCATATGCCCAAGTCATGGGTCTAGACAAAAATGGACGAGTTGGTATGTGTGGCCCTGGTGTTTGCCCATCGATCGTATTCAACGATATGTTTACCTGTGGAGCAAACGAGAACAAGTTAATTTTTTTTGGCTAAAACATTACCTAGTTTAATATGCCACTATAATATATTACTTACATCGACTCCGTATATATCCCCTAGGTCACTGAAGATCTGACTCCAATTTTGCAAGTGGCAGGATGAAATGATTGGGAACTGTCCATGCACGGTGATCTTGGTATCAATAGTCAGGTAAAACTTCTATTATTCCATTTATTGGTCATGATTTAGATCCACTAAATTGGATAAACCTTTCTATCTTTTCTTTTGTATGCGTCACTAAGGCTAAATCATCAAATCATTTATTTGTAGCATCTATTGGATTATTATTGCTAAATGTTCTTGGCTTTGTAAATGAATTGAACATATGTGAGTTGTGCATGATTCAAAATTGGTTTATCAAACTTAACATATTTTTCTATTTTAATCTGAATAGTAGTTATACAATTATATCACAATGGAGGGTTATACTTCATAATTAATATAATTTAGACTAGTAAATTGTATAATGACAAATGTTTTTAATTCTTTGTCAAATTGAGTACTATATAGTACCGATCCATCTAGTGAAGTGGGTGAAAAGGAGTTGGGGCCTGATCATTGGGAAATTTATGTACAAGTCGCTGTAAAACCTAATGAGCGCTTGGTTAGAGCATGTAGACAATACAAAACTATTGGAGAAGCAGTTGAGGACTAGATTGCATGGCCAAAAGGTTTTTTGGTAAGTAGCAATTTTAATCTATAAATTGTCTACTACTTAAAAATCAAAACCACATTATTTGTAATGGTAGTAATGTGTTTTTATATTTTTGTGCTCTACGTGTATAAATATATATATATTACTATGATTAAGGTTTGTAGTGACATTATGAAATGTCTTTTTAATATTATTTTATGTCATTGTACGAGGTCATTATTAATGTCGTAAGTGATATTTTTTAATGTTATTTTATTTTAATGGTGACATTATAACACGTCTTATTTTATGATTTTTTCTCACATTAATTGATGCCATTAATAACAATATAAGTGGCGTTTGAAAATGTCTTTGAATTAACTTTTCATGTCAGTTGGAAATGCAACAATTGACAATATTTATTGTCATATTGAAATAACACAAAATTATAAGATCATGATATTTTAAAATTCAGCTACTTATACTTATTGTGGTGTTACAAAATATTAAAAAACTAGCTTTATTTGACATTTTATTATGTCAATTTATTCATCTCGTGTGTCATTCGACTCATTCCATAATGTCAAGTACTTCAATTAGTGTGGCATTTTATTATGACAATTTATTCATTTTATGTGGCATTATAAAAGGTCATAATACTTCAATTGGTGTGGCATTTAATTTGTGCAACTAAAGAGATAATACGGTGACATTATACTTTTAGCTACATCGCTGTAAATGGCACTTGTTAAAAATGTCATTATACTTCAAAATGTCACCAACATATATGTTGTATGACATTTTGCAATGCCTTTAAAGTACATATTTGTTGTAGTTTTGTGTAGGAGCATTTGCATATTTACCCCAAGTAGATCAAATGCAGAGGATGGTCAACCAAGAGAGTTTTAAGCACTAACAAATTAAGAAAGCAGAGGATGAACTCTATCGTTTAAGAAAGGAGAACAAACACAAAGAACTGGAACTTTTTATGTACTAATGCATCGCTGAAAAAGGCTAGTTTGCGTGATTTCGACTGGCACGACACGATCGTTGTGAATTTGGTCATTGACGAAACTCTCAAGAAGATAAACTCTAGAAAAAATGAGTTACAAAGTGTTGATGAACAACATCAATCAAGCTAGATTTTGGATTAATTTTAAGACCTAGTATATTGGTCAAACATCAACATATATTAAGCTCATAAATAGGCCCAGTGTATCATGTACTTATAGCGCTTTTAATTTATGTTTCTTTGTTCAAAGATGTAACTTGTTGAGGTAACGGATTGGATTGAGTGAATCATTGGTTTACTGGTTTTACCGGTTTTGAAGTCAATTTTATCAGTTCAAACTGGTTAATTAGGAGACTGGTTTTTAGGGGTAAATCGGACCGGATTGAGGATCGATTAGCGGTTAAATCGGGCCAACCGACCGATCCGGTCCGGTATTCAAAGATGTAACTTGTTGAGGTAACGGATCGGATTGAGTGAACCATTGGTTCACTGGTTTTACCGGTTTTTAAGCTGATTTTACCAGTTCGAACTGGTTAATTAGGAGACTAATTTTTAGGGGTAAATCGGACCGAATTGAGGATCGATTAGCGGTTAAATCGGGCCAACCGACCGATCCGATCCGATATTCAAAACTTTGGTAACGGTATGCCTCCTCAAATTTACTTTTTATTTTATATTAATATACCTATGAGATTATGCTGCCCTCCATTTCCATTTTCAATTTTACCAAAAAAATAAATAAATAAATAAAAAATGACAGAATATTGTATATAAGTTGTATGTTAAAAAAAATTCTCTTCAAATATGTAGTATATGAAAAATCTCATTTTTAAGTAAGTCTGAATATCCAGTGATATACAAATATATTAATAAATTATTAATGTCGTCTAAGGTAATTGCTGAATAATGTTACATTTTCTATTCTTACATTCTTTAACATTTTGTTTTGAGTATTAAAAACTTAATAATTATATGAAATATACAGCCATTAGGCGAGTTTTAAACAGCCAACATGCATTCATCCAAACAAAAGAAAAGTAATCGAATTAAGAGATAAAACTTCAAAATAATCCTAAGCATTGGTTGAGATAAAACTAATACAATTGACAAAATTGGTGAAGAATGGATGAAATTGATTAAAACCGAGTTAAATGAATTAAAAGTGGGTGAAATTTGTTCATAAACAGTTCAAATTGGTCTGCCAATTCTTGATGTTTGTGATTTATTTTAGATGATACGCAAAAAATGTATTTTTAAAATTCAATTTTTTTTTAGTATTGAATCCAATACCTTAAGAGCCCATTTGGATGGATGGATTTGGGTTGGGTGAATTTGAAATCCCTTGTCAAATCCCTTGTCAAATACATCATGCTATTTAGATACAAAATTAAATCCATTCATTTGAAATCCTGGATTTTAGTCCAATGGATTTCAGCCCAATTTTAAGTGGATTTGAAATTCCTCCTAAAACTAGTTATTTGAAATCCACTTAAAAGAAATCCACATTGTATACTTTCAAAAATTGCAATTTGATCCCAGATTTTAAAAAAATGTAGAATTGCAATTCAGTCCATAATTTTTAAAAAAATAAAATTTGCAATTCGACTACTATTTTCAGAAATTTGAATTGCACTTTTGGTCCCTCAATTTTCAAAAATTGTAATTTTGACCCCAGATTTTCAAAAAACCCAGAATGACAATTCAGTCTAGAATTTTCATAAATAAATTTTCAATTCGGACCCTGATTTTCAGGAACCGAATTTGCTCCTTTGGTTCCTCAATTTTTGGATATTACAATTTTGACCCTAGATTTTCGAAAAATCAAGAATTGCAATTCAGTCCAGTATTTTAAGAAAATAAACACCCTTGCTCTTTTGGCTAGAATTTGGTTATGAACACAATAAGATTTTTTATATTCCAACCACACACACAAAAAAAAAAAAAAAAAAGGTTTAACCAATTATGCTCCTTTTTACAAATGATTAACTATTATATTTCTAGAACGGATTGAATTTTTTTTTCATCCAAATATACGGTTAAGAGTAGCAGCCAAACGAACGCCGCCCTGCGCCAGCCGCAAATTCACCACCGGAATCCGGGACAAGAAATAATCATCTGCATATGTATAATTATATTACTTGATTTAATTTGTGTCATTTTATCAACATTTTTTGGAAGAGTTAATGGCAATTTATCCCTTGTGATAATCAAAATATCCAATTTATGTATTTGTGATTTGAAAAGAGCACTTTAATCTCCTGCAATCTTATAAAAGTTTCACATCGTCTCCCTGATATTTTTATGTGTAGCAGTTTAGCCCCTTTATGTTATGACAAATTTGACAATTTACCCCTCCGTGTTATGCAAAAATATTACAAAAACACTTTCATGCCCACTCAAATTTCTGAAAGTGAGTCACACTCTGATTATGATAAAGTGCTCTTTTTTTAAATCATAGGGAGAATTATGCATCTCACAAGGGGTAAATTTGTAATTAACCCTTTTTTCGAAATCAAGAACAAAATAATTAAGTCAAAATTGATATGGTGTGTTACCTTCAAGTATTGAATCTTCACTAACTCCTTTATATGCCCAATCGCATGCTGCTTTAATGCCTTCCGATGCATATCTGAAAATTGAGTTTATGTGACCATAAATTAAATTTCCTAAGTTGAAACTTGAAATTAATTTAAATATCAAAAAATGATTTTATTTAATATCTAATTTAACTTACATATCCGGGCATGTTGTTTTGCTGCAGGCTGCCCATGCCTTTGCTTGGGTAGACCATACAGTCTGTCAAAGTTTAAAGACAAGACTATTAATATTATCGAGTTAATGGCAATTTATCGATATGTGTTATGATAAATTTTGCACTTTACCCCCTATGTTATAAAAATATTTTTTCTGCTCATTCTCAATTTGGGCGAGTGAGTTACTCTCTTCATCCTAAACAAATTCCTCTTTTGAAATTTTCACTGGGGGTAAAGTGATCTTTTTAAAATCATTGGGGAGTAAAGTGAATATTATGCATTTTATAGGGGGTAAATTGCCATTACCTCCATTTCTTATGGGCAAATAATGTAAAGCACAAGAATTAAATATAGCTAAAATGCATTTTGGCCAAGAACGTACGGTAATGTTCTTTTGGAGAGTATCAATTAGTTCATCCACATTTGTAAAATTTGAATTATAAAAGTTATTTCTAATTTTCTATATCAAAATAAATTGGTAAATTGCATTTTAGTCCCACGTGATTAGATCATCGATATTTTTGATCTCACACGTTATAAAATTGTACTTTCGTTTTTCTTGAAACCAAAATTGCAAAACTGAAATAATCATATGGGACGAAGAGCGCAAACATTTTTAACAATACACTTTGTAAAGTACAAAACGAAAAGTGTCGAGGGTTCTGTTATATCACTGATTTTTCATGTATAATAATGATTGTAAATATAACATACAAGCACTCTTTTTGTATATTTTTGTATTTTATAAGTAATAAAACAGTAAATAATAAGATAGAAATGATTAGGAAGAAAGATACCAGCAAGATAAGGAAAGATAGGCAGAAAGCAGAGATAGGAGACAAGAGAATGATTGAACTATTAATTTCTGGATAATAAAAAACGGCACAATCCCCCAAAATGGGTATATATAGTTCAGAATGTAAGGTAACCCTAAGAATGGAATTAGTACACTTTCTTTAGGTAAAAATAAAGACAGAAAATGGAAATTGCAAATGACTTAATAGTCCCTCCTCTTCAGTTAGTTGTTTTGGGCCCCTTTTGGTACTTTCATCCAGAACTCACCCAAAGTCAATTTGGGCCTTTCCTTTCTCTCATCCAACCCGTCTTCAATCCCTTCCAATCCTTCAATTCCATCTTCGTCCAGAACCAACCTTCCTCCCCAGATCTCCTTGCCAACTTCCATCTCCTCACGCCAATCATTCCTCTTCCTTCCTTTGGAACCCTTACCAACCATCATTCTTACATTGCCCCCTCCTTCTGTCGATTCTTGTCCCCAAGAATCAAAATCAGGGAACTGGTTGCGGATGTGGTTCAAATCTTCCCAAGTGGCTTCCTCAGCGGTGCAATTGTTCCATTGAATTAACAGTTGCGGAGCAGATAAGTTCCCGTTCTTTATAACCCTTCTCCCTAAAATTTTGATAGGGTAAGTTGTTAACCCTGTTGTGACTTCTTTTGGCAGGTTTTCCAGAGATTGTTGATCCCTCTTAAGGTGTTTCTTCAGGAGAGACACATGGAAGACTGGGTGAATCTGAGATTCAGTTGGAAGCTTCAACAGGTAAGCCACATTCCCAATTTTCTTGAGGATTTCATAAGGACCGTAGTACTTAGGAGACAATTTGTAGTTTTTTCTTGCTATCACTGAATTTTGTCTATAGGGCCTTAGTTTAAGGTAGACAAACTCCCCTTCCTGGAACTGTCTATCACTCCTCTTTTGATCTGCATATAGCTTCATTCTGTTTTGAGCAGCTTCTAGGTTCTCCCTTAGTAGCCTGACCATCCTAGCTCTTTCTTTAATCAAATCCCCCAGGTCAGGATGAACATCTTGCAAATAGGCCCCTAATTGTAATTGAGGTGGTTGATACCCATACAAACTCTCAAAAGGTGTCATCTTAGTACTGGTATGATAATTGGTATTGTACCAGTACTCAGCTAGGGAAAGCCATTTAGTCCAGAGTTTAGGCTTGTCCATTGTCATACTCCTCAAATAGTTCTCAACACATTGGTTGAGTCTTTCTGTTTGTCCATCTGTTTGTGGGTGGTATGCAGAACTGAGCTTCAAAGAGACATTAGCTAGTTTAAATAACCCTTGCCAAAACTTGCTGGTGAAGATCACATCTCTGTCTGTGACTATATCATTAGGCATACCATGTAGCTTGTATATGTTGTCTAAAAATACCTTAGCCACTGTCTCTGCAGTATAGGGATGCTTCAAAGCTATGAAGTGTCCATACTTTGTAAACCTGTCAACCACAGTCAATATTGTGGTCTTCCCTTCTGAAGCAGGAAGGCCCTCAATAAAATCCATCCCAACACTAGACCAAGCCTGTGGGGGTATTGGTAGTGGATTTAATAGCCCAGGATAAGGGACATGTTCACTTTTAGCTCTCTAACATGTCTCACATGTTTTGACATATTCCTCAACTTCCTGCTTCAATTTCCCCCAGTAAAAATAGGACTTAACCCTCTTTGTAGTGCCTGTAATCCCAGAATGACCCCCAAGGGGTGAATCATGCATGGCCCCAATTATAGCTGCCTTTAGAGTAGAATTATTCCCAATGCATATTCTCCCTCTAAACCTCAAGAGTCCCCCTTGTAGAGTGTAGTCAGGAAGTACTGACTTATCAATAGCTTTGGCTGCTATAATCTCCTCCAATTTAGTATCCCCCATGTAAGTGTTTTCAATCTCCTTGACCCATTCTGGAACAACTACAGTGATTCCATAGGACTCTCCCTCCTTCAGCTCTTCACCCTTTTCAATTCTTGACAAGGCATCAGCAGCCTTGTATTCTTTCCCCTTTTTATAGACAACCTCATAATCAAAGCCCAACAGCTTTGAGATCCATTTATGCTGCATAGTAGTTGTCAATTTCTGTTCCAGCAAATACTTCAGACTCTGCTGGTCACACCTAATCTGGAAATGATTACCTTGCAAGTAATGTTTCCATTTAGTGACAGCCATTAAAACAGCTAATAACTCCTTCTCATAAATGGACAACCCTTGATTTTTTGGCCCTAATGCTTTACTGAGAAAAGCAATGGGTCTTCCCTCTTGCATTAGGACTGCCCCTAGCCCATAGTTGCTAGCATCAGTCTCCACCACAAAGGGTTTGGTGAAGTCTGGTAAGGCTAGTACTGGAGCCCTTGTCATTGCCTCTTTTAGTGTTTCAAAAGCAGTGTTGGCTTTTTCACCCCATAGGAATGCATCTTTCTTTAATAAATCAGTAAGTGGCTTGCTAATGAGCCCATATCCTTGGATGAACTTCCTGTAGTACCCAGTTAACCCTAGGAATCCCCTCAAAGCCTTCACATTTCTAGGTGTGGGCCAAGTCTTCATACTTTCTATTTTTGAGGGATCAGTGGATACCCCATCCCTTGAAACAATGTGGCCCAAATACTCCACACTAGTCTCTCCAAAGTTACACTTGCTCATTTTAGCATATAATTCATGTTCCTTAAGTAAACTCAGAGTTAACTTAAGGTGTTCTAGGTGCTCCTCCCAATTCTTGCTATAAATCAGTATGTCATCAAAAAAAACTAGTACAAACTGCCTCAGATAAGGTTCAAACACCCTGTTCATAAGTGACTGAAAAGTAGATGGGGCATTGCAAAGCCCAAATGGCATTACTAAGAATTCAAATTGTCCATTATGTGTAACAAAGCTAGTTTTGTAGATGTCTTCTGTTTTCATTCTAATTTGGAAATAACCTGACCTTAAATCCAATTTAGAAAAATATTTTGAACCATAGAGCTCATCCAGCAATTCATCTATAACAGGAATAGGAAAAACATTCTTTTCTGTCAATGAATTCAAATACCTGTAGTCTACGCATAATCTCCAGTTGCCATCCTTTTTCTTCACTAGTATCACTTGTGAAGCATAAGGGCTCTGGCTAGGCTGTATAATTCCTTCCAGCAGCATTTCCCTTACAATTCTTTCAATTTCTCCCTTCTGGACATATGGGTACCTGTATGGGTACCCCTTCTTAGGTTGTGCATCCCTCTTTAAGGTAATCTGGTGTTCAATAACCCTCTTGGGAGGTAGCCCCTCAGGTTCCATGAACACTACCTTGAATTCATCTAGGATCATCTGTAAATCTGGATCAGTGGGTTTGGCTGGGGTAGTATCAGCAGTCAGTGAATATATCCATCCACACAAGGCTATGTCCCCAGCTTTTATACTCTTCTCTAAGCTCTCAGCTGAAATTAGCTTAAGCTCTGAAGTACCTTTTGCAGCCAGCAAAGATAACTTCTTTTCTCCTTGGGTAATGGTAACTTTCATGTTCATATAGTCATACTCTATGGGACTGTGATCCCTTAGCCAATTACCTCCCATTACCATGTCACAACCCCCCAATTTGAGAACCCTGACAGGGTACTGGAATTGGTGACCTTGTATTTCCCATTTAAAGTTCTTACACATGCTCCTGCTGAACAACTTACCTCCCCCAGCTACTGTTATCATCATGGGTGTAGTTGGTTCTAACTTGCACCCCATTCTCAAACACATGTTTTCATCTATAAAGCTGTGGGTACTACCATTGTCAATTAGAACCTGCATTCCTACTCCATAAGCTTTAGCCCTAACTCTGAAGGTATTCAGGCCTAGGTTTCCAGACATAGCATTTAAGGATAGTGTTATGTCCTCAGTAGAAACCTCTTCATCTAGTGTAACTGGTGACCCTTCATCCTGTTCATAGGCAGACTCTTCTTCTTCAGTCATGATCAAAAATATTTGTCTGTTTTTACATCTATGTCCAGGGCTATACACTTCATCACAATTATAACACAAATTCTTATCTCTCCTTGCTCTCATTTCAGCTGAAGTGAGTAGCCTTCTAGGCATGCCTCCCCCATTTACTTCACTAGTCTGCCCTTTGTTGTAGACCACTATGGCTTTAGAGTTAACATTACTACCTTGCTGATTTGGTTTAGTAGGGTAGTTAACCGTGTAACCAGATTTATTGAGGCTTTTACTCCTCCTAGTGAGTGCATCATTTGTCATCTCCTGCTTTCTGGCAATAGATAGGGCCTCCTCATAGGTTTTAGGCCTCATACTCATTACTGCCCCCCTAATGTCCTCTCTGAGTTTGCCCACAAAACTGGTAGTGTAGTAATCTTCTGGAATTTCCTTTCTAGTCAGCTGCATATGAGCTTTAAGCTCATCATATTTTTCAGATAACTCATTCACGGATCCTGTTTGCTTGAGGTTGTGAAATTCCACTACTACCATGTCAGGATCTATATCCTCAAATCTGTTCAAAACTGCCTCAGCCATCTCCTCCCAAGATATATCCTCCCTGCCCTTGCTAAACCCTTGGTACCACAACTCTGCCCTTCCTGTCATATGTATTGCTGCAAATGTGGTCTTGCAATTATCAGGGATGGTGTTAATAATGGAGAAATACCTATTACACCTCCTGACCCAACTCCTTGGACTGTCCCCATCAAACTGAGGAAAGTCAATCCTCTGAAATGAGCTAGCTACATTGTTTGTGCTCATATTGGATGCCCCAGATGCTTGATATGACTGCCCTAAACTTCTAGGTACAGTATATGGTGTATTCCCCCTCTCAGGTGTTGGTAGCAACCCATCTCTACCAACACCCTTCATTCTACTCTCACTTTGCATCTGAACTGACATAGTCTGTAATTGCATTTGCATAGCTCTAATACTAGAGTCTACAGCTGTCAGAGTGTTGTTCAGCTCATTTTGATTTTCTTGAAGTGCTTTTACTGTTGTTTGAATGTTCTCTTGAGCCTGATGCATCTCCACTATTTGATCTTGCAGCACCAACCTCTGCCCTTTTTCATCTGCTAGCAAGGATAGTATCTCCTTAGCACGGGTTCCTTCAGCCATTACTGAATCCGAGGACAGCCTGCTCTGGATACCAAATGTTATATCACTGATTTTTCATGTATAATAATGATTGTAAATATAACATACAAGCACTCTTTTTGTATATTTTTGTATTTTATAAGTAATAAAACAGTAAATAATAAGATAGAAATGATTAGGAAGAAAGATACCAGCAAGATAAGGAAAGATAGGCAGAAAGCAGAGATAGGAGACAAGAGAATGATTGAACTATTAATTTCTGGATAATAAAAAAGGGCACAATCCCCCAAAATGGGTATATATAGTTCAGAATGTAAGGTAACCCTAAGAATGGAATTAGTACACTTTCTTTAGGTAAAAATAAAGACAGAAAATGGAAATTGCAAATGACTTAATAGTCCCTCCTCTTCAGTTAGTTGTTTTGGGCCCCTTTTGGTACTTTCATCCAGAACTCACCAAAGTCAATTTGGGCCTTTCCTTTCTCTCATCCAACCCGTCTTCAATCCCTTCCAATCCTTCAATTCCATCTTCGTCCAGAACCAACCTTCCTCCCCAGATCTCCTTGCCAACTTCCATCTCCTCACGCCAATCATTCCTCTTCCTTCCTTTGGAACCCTTACCAACCATCATTCTTACAGGTTCAGTCCCGTGGAATGGTTGATGAAATTTTGCCCAAAATAAAAAGTATAACACACGAATATATTGCCCGGATTTTCTTTACAAAACTTACATGATGAAGAACGGATTTTTTTCTATACCAATGTACATCAATAGTATTTGCTCCTCTATCTGATGAAAATCCAACATGAAGCGGCTGCGAAGCAAAATCAAACAATGCCGGTTTTGAATTAGACTATGTTTGGTTATTGGATTTGAGTGTGTAAAATGATGACGGAAAATGAAAATAAACAAAAATGAAGCTCGACATTTTATTATGCAAAAGAACATATTTTTTTTTAGTGTTTTACTCACTGAATTCAAGTTAATGATATAAATTATGGGTACATGTACCTGATGAATATCTCCAATGAAATGAGATAGGAAGAGAAGTGCTTCTGTGAAGTTATCTGATGATCAATTGATTCATCTTAGTCAAGCATTCAAGAAAATTAATAATGTGGACTAATAAATTGAGAAAGTTGCATATTTAGTCCCACATAATTGGATTCTCAGCACTTTTGGTTTCATACTCTACAAAAGTGAATTTTCGTCCCATTTTATTACAAAAATGTACTTTTGGTCCCGTTGCATCATTAGGGACCAAAAGTGTAAAACTGAGATAATTTTGTGGAGCTAAAAGTTTTAATGGGAGACTATACTATAGGACGAAACATGTAAATATTTTAAAGAATTGAGAATAAAGGTGCAATTTAGTAAGTTGAGGACCGAAATTGCAAATATTTCTAAGAGGGACCGAAAGTTCAATTTTTTAAGAAATTGGACTAAAGATGCGATTTTATAAAGTATGAAATCAAAAGTGCTTGTATTTTAAGAACATGGGACAAAAAATACAACTTTATAAAGTATGAATAAAAAGTGATGAGGGTCTAATTATGTGGATTAAAAATGCGATTTTGTCCCGAATAAGACTTATATTTTGCAGTCAAAATCAGCTAAATCAAATTTGATACATATTATAATAGAAAAATATAATAATAAAAAGGAAAATTATTTTCTATTTGATATATTACATTGAGAAGCAGATTTGCCATTTCCATATGTGAGAAGCTGATTTGTGTAATTGTTGATTGCTCCTGCTACACACCTATCTGCTATGCCATCTGCATCTTTACAATCCCCAGGGGCGGACTTCAATGGGGACTGGGGGGGGCCATGGCCCATGGTCCACCCAGAAAAAAATTATATATATACTAGATATATGTATAGTTTTAACATGAACCTATAAATGGTGAAGTGGTTGGGCATTACATGGAGGATCTATTGGTTGTGAGTTCAACTCTTTTGAAGAACTTAATGTTATATGTTTTAACTTCAATGTTGATAATTAATTGCTCTTTTGGCCTAGTAATTTTCTTTCTATTTCATGGAGATTTAATTGATTTCTCTATTTTGACCAATTTTTTTTACCTCTTTGTGGAAATTTATTGCTTTTTTTGGCCAAGTGATTAACTTTCTTTTTTATCTCTTTTTGATATATATATATATATATATATATATATATATATATATATATATATATATATATATATATATATATATATTTAGAAATATTCAGTTGACATAAACTCATCTACTCATGTACTAATGTATTTATTTTTTCATTTCATCCTAAAATTTATCTAGTTTTTTTCTTTTTAAAGTATTCATTAATTGACGTTTCACATGAATTTTGCCTTTGTGCAGGCTTCAAGTTCCTTAGTAGATATAATTTTATTGAATTATGAAATCATAATTATACTATAATTACAGAAGTCATAGTATAATTTTAACAGTATATTATACATATTATTAGGACATTCGACATTTATATGTCTTGATTAAACAACATTTATTTATTTTTAATTAAGCTAGATTGCATCTTAAACATCTGTTTTGAGTGTTTAAAAATCCATATTTTTGAAATATTGAAAGTATATTTTTTCACTTGTTCTTGAATAAAATTATAGTATTACTTTATCATATGTTAATTTTTGTTATTTTATCAAAATATTGAAAAAATACCAAGATTTTGTTACCAAAAAATCTTTGGCCCCCCCAACGAAAGTAGTCTAGGTCCGCCCCTGACAATCCCCTGTATAAATTTAAATTAATATTAATATGCCTAAATAAATTTCAAATTATTCTTCAATTAAAGATTTTTCTTGCAAAGTTCATGGCAATTTATCCCCTCTAATTTGTATAAAATTTAATTTACCCACCTTGTAATTTAAAAAATAGCATTTTATCCCCTCGTAAAAATAGCATTTTACCCACCTTGACACATTTATCACAACACGGGGGTAAATTGTCATATTTATAGTAACAAAGGGAGTAAAGTGCCACATATGAAAATGTCAAGTAGGCTATGTGAAACTTTTATAAGATTACAGGGGGTAAAGTGTTTTTTTTTAAATTACTGAAAGGTAAATTGAATATTATTCTCATTTTTTTTTATCACCAATGTTCATAATAATTTTTTCTTGCAAAGTTCATTGCAATTTACCCCCTGTAATTTGTATAATATTTAATTTACCCATCTTGTGATTTCAAAAAGAGCATTTTACCCCCTCGTGAAAATTTCAATGAAGCAATTTACATCCTTCGACCGGAGAGTATAATTAACTTGGTGAAATTCAGAGTTGGCATGATAAGTATTTTTGTAACATGAAAGATAAATTGACACATTTATCACAGCACAGGGGTAAAGTGCTCCTTTTGAATCACAGAAAGATAAATTGAATATTATAATATTACAGGGGGTAAATTGCTATTAACTCCTAAAATTAATCAAACATTTATGAAAAAAATTTAGGCCCACTTTTGTACTGGTAAGTGCAGAGATCATCAGACGCATAGGCGGGCAAAAGTTGTGATACGGCATCCGCTGCTGCCCGACTTAACCGAGACTGTTAGCGGAAAAAATTAAAAAACATTTATTTAATCAAAGAGAAAAAAAAAAAAAACTATAACAAGTCCAATAATCTATTATAATTATTGTCTAAAGAAAATGAGTGGAATAATAAAATACCAAAAATCATGTGCTATTTTTAATTATCAAATATTCGTACTAATGCGATTTTTTATTAGCAAAAAATTCTCTTTCAAGTCGGACTAAATATTTTTTGGAAAAATAACAATTATATATACACCTAAAAAACTCAAATACAAATAAAAAAATGTGAACCTAAAAAAATTGACAATAATTTCACTGTTAGCTTTGAAAATCGACAATAAACTTTCTATTGATTTATGAACAAATTTCTATTGATTTATGAACAATAAACTATGACAATAAACTTTGTATTGATTTATGAACAAAAAACACGAGGGAGTTTTTGCTGTAAAAATATATTAGCTCTTTTAAAATCGACTAAACACTGTTAGCAGAGTTGACCACTCTTTTAGAAAAGTACTTAGCTGATTCCAGTAAGATTAGTTTTATCAGATTACTTGCAGCGGATGTTTTAAAGTGTTTTTCACAAGTAAACTAAATCTTTTAAAAGATTTTATCTCCAGTTTTAACAAACTCCTTTTTAAAATCTTTTCAACAGTTTTCTAGAGTGTTTAATGCGACTTTGAAGATATGCAAGAAAATAATGCAAGTTAAAACACAAAGAATTTTTATAGTGGTTATATGAATGAAAATCCTTTAGTCCACTCTTTCAAGTCACTTAGATCTTGAGTTATACTATAACACACAATTTACAATATACTCTACTTACGCTCTACAACAAATGATGAGCCGTAAGTTCGGAGCAGAAAATCATACTCTCCGAATTAATATCACTCACTCAGATGAATATCTACTTTTCACAACACTCTACAATAACAAATTCACTCAGAAAATGATTTTTCTTTTGACTTCAACTAGCTTCAGTTAACAAATAACTTCAGCAGACTAGTGAGCTGTTCTTGAGTTTTTGAGACTTAGAAGATTTTGCTTTGCAGGATTGATCTCAGTTGTCTTGTATTGTGCTGTATCTTCTCTCTCAAGCTCGCAAACTATTTATACCTTCAGATTTGAAAAGTGTCCGTTGAAGAAAGACAAGATTCAAATGCATCGGGTACTGGTCCTTAAACTCTGCAAACGGCTCTCTGTACTGCTATAGTACTGTCAACAGTACTTTCTGTCAGCAACATTTAATGCACCGAGTTGATATGAGGATTTCTTCAATCATTTGCCATAAATACCCTCATTCTTCAGCATTTATTACTTCTAGTGCATTTATTACCGTTGGAGAGACTTCCTGATCGTCTTCACTTGGCTGATAAGAATGACTCGTCTGATGAACTTGAACAAATCTGATTTGAGTCGGCTGATTTTCACCAAACTAATTTCTTCCTTCAGCGGCAGATCAGTAGTCTTCTGGACCAAACTGAATTTTGACTTGTCTGATTTGTCTTTAGATGTGATCAAAATTCTTCTAAGGGATTTTACTAAGCATTCCTTACTTAGCTGGTTATGATGTTTTGGAAACCATCAAAACCTCCCTTTAACTTCTAACTTCCTTGTTCATTAATCTTCATTTTCATCCAACAATTTCCCCCTTTTTGATGATGACAAAACTTCAGCTAAGTACTTGTACCTAAACTAAAATTTTAATCCTCAAAATTCCTGAGATAGAAATTGTATATTGGAGTAAAAACTTGAACTTTTATTGATAATGAAATTCAGTACAAGTTACAAGCATTTATCAGATGAGATTACAAGGAAATGTAAATAGATACAAGAAAACATAAGTATTAGTATTCTGATTCATCATCAGTTACTTCTTTTATTTCCACGTACTCTTCTTCTCCGTCTTCATCATCAATACTTTCATCATCTTCTTCATTATTCACATCATTGGGCAGAAGGTTTTTCTTAGCAGCTTCCATTTTTTCTTGACGTTCTGCTTCTTCAACCCTTCTCTTGATTCGTTCCAGATTTTTGCACTTCACAAATGGATCCAGTTGCTCCTCAGGTGTATCCTTGGATGCAGCAAGCTCTTTGTCAGATTTTATTGGGTCCTTGGATTCTTCTTCCTTTTCTTCAGCAACAGTTTCCTCAGCATCTGCTTTAGCATCAACTACCTTCTCTTCAGCAGCATCAGCTTTCTCCTCTTTATCAGCTTTCTCTTCAACTTGTTCAGCTGGGTTTTCAAGTATAGGCTCTGACTTCTCTTCATCAGGTTTCTCATTATCAGTAGAGTCCTTTTGTGGTTCACGTACTTGAACAGCTGTAATTGCTTTGGCTGACTTCTCTTCCCCCTTTTTGTCATCATCAGCAGGGTTGAGTTCAGCAGCTGGGATATTGATATCAGTGCAAATTCTTCTGATGTTGTCATCCATTGTGTCAAGTTGAGCAGTATGATGATTCAGAGTAGATCTGAGTGTGCCAGTCTGATCATTGCGGTAGTCCATGTTGAGTTGAAAAGTAGCCACTTCATCATGAACTTTTGTGGCAGTGTCGTCCAAATGGCTTATGAACCCAAGGCTCTTCTCTGTTTCAGCATTGGCAAGTTTGGTAATCAGGCCAAGGACATCAACAATGTCTCCCTCATGTCTTTTAAGAGCTGTGTGAAGGTGATTTACATCAGACTTCACATCTTCAACATTCTTGTTCACACTGATCAGATTCTGAATCAGCTGAAGGGAGTGATCAGGCGGCAATGGAAAATTGTCAATAGCGTCCTTTATCATCCTTCTGTTTTCCTCTTGCAATCTCCTATTTTCCTCTTGTATCTCTTTCATCAGCTGTTTATTCCTTTCTTCCAGAGACTGGTCCAGCAGCATTTGAATAGATTACATTAAGGAAGAATGCTTATCAGCTGTTGGAATGGAAGTGGAATCTGATGGTTCGGTTTGGTGGACTGAGGTATCTGCTAGAACCTCTTCTTCATCCTTCTGTTTTGGTTCAACAGTATCTTCAACAGCTATGTGTACAACAATGGCTCCAGCTTCAATCTGATCATTTTCATTAACAGTCTGAGCAGCTTCTTGTTGAACAGCAGCCTGTTCTTCCACCTTTGTTGTTTCAGGAGTTCCATCTGCTGATATTGATGTAGTCTGATGGATAACTCTGGTAATTGAAGGCATGGATCCTTGGGCAGGTGCCTTAACTACTTTCTCCTGATAAGTGCCTACCTCAGGACCAAATGCAATTTGTTGCACACTTGGCAGAGTGGGAAGGTCACTTGGATATCCCTTGAAGTACCTTGACCTTTCAGACCACTTCTCCAAGGCCTGGTAAACAGCTATCTGCACTGCTCTTTTGATAGGATCTTCATTTTTCTTCCTTTTTGGTGGCAATGTATCCTTAATCTTGTTGGCTTCTCTGGCCACAATTCCCCTTGTGTAATCATGAAAGACATCTCTTACATGATCAGGGTCTAAGGCTTGGGTGATGGAAGATGTTTGCAAGAAGCTTAGTACCCATTTCTCTTCTTCTCCAAACTCCTTCCAAGCCTTGATCTCTTCAACAGACTTGTTCACTATGTAGTTCCTCCACTTATTATATCTAATCTTCTCCTGAACAAACAGAGTAGCATGTTGTAGTTTCTTGTCAAAATCAGCAAGGGTGGCTTCAAACCTTGCAAATGCTCCAGGGTGTCCATTGACAATGTTCAATGCCCATTTAACAGCAAATGGACATTTTTCCACCCTTTGGCCAGGAGGAAGAATCTGCCTTGCATTCATAGATTTTCCACTTCTGATTCCTCCAGCTCTTCTTAGACCATAAGCATCCTGCTTGCTTAGTTCCAGAGCTTTAGCCACATCAGCCTCTTCCAAAGCTTTCAGCTCAGCTTCAGTCGGCTGTTTCTTTCTAGCAACTTTCTCTACTTCCAGCTTGCTTAACTCCACCGCTCTATCAAAGTCTTCTTGAGCTTTCTTTGCTGCTTGATCTACCTCCCTTCTTCTCTTCTCAGTAGCAGACACTCTGACTTTAATTATTCTCTTTCTTTTTGGTTTGACAGATGTCTGAGCCGGTGCAGTAGGAGCAACAGTAGTCGGGTCTGGTGCAACAGTGGATAGTGGAACAGCTGCTTTTGGTTCGATGATCTGCACATCAGGATCATCTTGAGGTTGGGCAATCTCAGCTGTTGGAGTGATTTGATGAGTAGCTGGTGCAGTAGCTGATTCCTTAGGAACAGTCTTCTTTTCAACTCCAGCAGACCTCTCTGCTGATAGAGGGATTTCCCTAACTAAGTCAGATGACTTAGTGGGAGAAGTTTCAAAGATCATTTTTCTCTTTGTAGTGGTCTTTTTGGGTACCACTTTCTCTTGAACAGGCTTAGATGCTTTTGTGTCATTCAATTGACTCCTTGTTCTTTTAGCAACATTTTCAGCAGGCTTATCCTCAGAAATAGTTCTAGAAGGTGAACCATAAGCAATATCCTCTATTTCCTTTGTTGTATGATTGATGATAGCATAAGCAGCAACCTCCTCTTATGTTCTGGCTTTAACATCTGGCTTAACTGTTTGAACAGAGGGTTTGGAAATTGTGACTTTCTTCTTCTTACTGGCAGCTTTCTTTTGGGGCTCTTCAGGGGACTCTTCAGTTGCCTTTCTTTTTGACATCTTCTTCACAGTCAGATAGAAAAGCATAGCCTTTGAGTTATGGACGGGCTTTCCATGAGTCATACCACATCCAAGACTATAGAACATATGACTTAGGAATATCCTGTGATGGGTATTCCCTTTCTTGTGATGGTTTGCCAGGATGTACTACACAAAAATAGCCCAGTTCACTCCAAAGTCGTAGTGAACAGCGATCATTGTATGAAACCTCTTCATTAGAATGCTATCCAAGGAGAAGGTGCAGTTTTCAATGATCTTCGCAATCATATCAGCCATCCGCTGATATTCATCCTTCTGCTGTCTCTTCTTGATGTTTCCAGACATAATTTTTCCTTCTTTAGCAAAAATACTCCAGAACTCTTGCTCCTTTGGTTCAGCCAGAGTTGTGATGTCTGTTCTTCCCTTCAAGGACATACCATACTTCTCATTTAGCAGCTTCGGAGTTATACACACTTCAACTCCTCCAACCTTTGCCTTAATCTCCAATTTCTTGAAATTAGGCTCGTCTTCAGATCCATAAAATTCCATAATTTGGTCCTTGTGGACCATTTCTTCGTGTGCCTCCATATAGTCAACCAACGAGGCGACCTTGAACTACTCCAGAATTCCTTTCATCAAATCTGTTCCTATTTTGTGGAACGTCTCGTAAACAAGATATTGTCCTTCATCTTTTGCTTCTTGTGAACCCATGATGATTGTTCTAAAAAAGATTAGTAGAAAAGAGTAGATTTGTAGAAGTATGAGAGCAAAAATTCTCTTGAATGACTTAGAATTTTTTTTTTAGGGTGCGTAAAAGATCAGTGAGCTGATCAGATCTGAATTTATAGAGTTGGAAGCGTTTCGGTTTCCGTGATTCACGCGAACCGTTTGATCATTTATCTGTTAGTATTGATCGTGGGGAGAGATACACGCGATTCAAATTTCAAAAAGCATTTAATGACTGGCGGGAATGCGAACCGCCTCAGTCGACTTGCAAAAGCGTGTTTTTAAATATAACTTTATAGTAACAAAGCTTATACAAATAGTCAGACGAGTAAATTAATACTTATCTGATCAGACGTGTGTTCTGAAAACAGATATTACTAGTGAAAGCCAATAACTAGTAATATTCCTCTGCTGTTTGTCAATCCAACAAGATAATTTTGTTTTCAATTTTCAAGAATTAAGAGATTATCTGATGAAAACTTAACTTCAACTAACTATCATCAACAGATTTCATCTTTTAATCAAAAGTACCGCTAGTCTTACACGTTCCCCCAGACTTTAAGAATCCATAAGTTAACTAGTCTGTTGAGAGTTAACCTTGAAGACGATAAGATGAGTAAGCTGATAAACTCCAGTCATCTGATGAGTTCCCCCTCAGCTTATGCATCTAAATTTAGTAGACCTAGTTCAGCTCTTAGAGTTGAAAACCTAGCATCACTTAGAGGTTTAGTGAATAAGTCAGCGATCTGATTGTCAGTATAAACATACTCAATTATAACATTTTCCTTTTCCACATGATCTCTGATGAAACGATGTTTGATCTCAATATGCTTAGTTCTTGATTGACTTATAGTGTTCTGAGTAAGAGATATTGCACTTGTATTGTCACAGTAGATTGGAATTCCACTGATCTTAATGTTGTAATCTTCTAGTTGATGCTTCAACCAAAGTATCTGTGCACAACATGTTCCAGCAGCTACGTACTCAGCTTCAGCAGTAGAGATAGTTACTGAAGTTTGTTTCTTGCTCATCCATGAGATCAGACGACTACCTAAGAATTGACAGGCGCCAGTTGTACATTTCCTATCAATCTTGCAGCGAGCAAGGTCAGAGTCTAAATATCCTATCAGCTCAAATCCAGATTTTCTAGGGTACCACAATCCTAGTTCTTGAGTGCCTTTAAGGTATCTGAGTATCTTCTTGGCAGCCAAGAGATGAGACTCCTTAGGATTTGATTGATATCTCGGACAAACCCCAACAGAGTACATGATATCAGGTATGCTAGGTGTTAGGTATAGCAAAGACCCTATTATGCCTCTGTACTTGGTTATATCTACTGATTTGCCATCTTCATCTTTATCCAAACGAAGTCCAGTAGACATAGGAACACTAACAGTAGAGCTAGTTTCCATACCAAATTTCTTGAACAGATCTTTTGTGTATTTAACTTGGTTGATGAATATTCCATCAGGCAACTGTCTTACTTGCAAACCAAGAAAATAGTTAAGTTCACCCATCATGCTCATTTCAAATTTGTTCTGCATCAGCTTGGAGAACTTGTCACACGTCTGTTGGTTAGTTGAACTGGAAATAATATCATCTACATATATTTGCACAAGTAATATATGATCCTCCCATTCAACAGTAAACAAGGTCTTGTCCACTTTTCCTTTAGGAAATCATTTAATTAAAAGAAAATCAGATAAAGTGTCATACCATGCTCTTGGAGCCTGTTTCAGTCCATAGAGAGCTTTCTTCAGACGGTATACCTTGTCTCCTTCTAGATAAGCTTCAAATCCAGGTGGTTGTTCAACATATACTTCTTCTTGCAATTCTCCATTGAGAAAGGCAGACTTCACATCCATCTGATAGACTGTGAAGTTCTTGTAAGCAGCATAGGCAAGAAACAGTTTTGATTGTTTCTAATCTTTCTAATGGTGCAAGGGTTTCATCAAAGTCAATGCCTTCTTCTTGGCAGTAACCCTTGGCCACTAATCTTGCTTTATTTCTGGTGACAACACCATCTTCTTTCATTTTATTTTTGAATACCCACTTAGTGCCAATTACCCTTTGATGACTTGGTCTAGGAACTAAGTACTAGACGTCATTCCTTTCAAATTGATTTAGCTCTTCTTGCATAGTTTCAATCCAGTTTGAATCACTAAGAGCTTCTTCAATCTGTTTGGGCTCTATTTGGGATAGGAAGCTGACAAACATTGCATCATTTGCAGCAGCTCTTCTTGTCTTTACTCTATCCAAATGATCACCAATCACTAATTCTGGTGGGTGATTCTTGAGCCATCTGAGATCAGGTTGCAAAGCTGAATGTTGTCTTCTGTTTTGATCTTGGAACACTACTGTTGGAGTTTCAGTAGTAGTTTGTTGAACAGTCTCTGGTCTGACAGCTGTTTGCAACTCGTCTGTTAAACAATCAGTTGTATGATTTTGAACAGCTTTTGAGCTAGCAGGTGAGTTGAGATTAGGTAGTATGATGGGAATATATTCTTCATTTCTTTCAACACTCAATTTCTGAAAATCAGTAGACAGACTTGGATTAGAACTTTGATTCTTTTCAAAAGATTGACTTGGTTCATCAAATACTACATGAATAGATTCTTCTACAAGTAAAGTTCTTTTGTTAAAGACTCTGTAAGCTTTACTAACAGTAGAATATCCTACAAAAATAGCTTCATCAGCCTTTTCTGCAAAAGCAGTAAGCTGATTTTTTCCATTATTTAAAACAAAGCATTTACAACCAAAAATTCTAATGTAATGAATATTTGGCTTCCTGCTGTTCCAAACTTCATATGGAGTCTTGTTTTGGTATTTTTTGATCATGCATCTGTTTTGGGTAAAGCAGGCTGTATTTGTGGCTTCTGCCCAGAATCTTTGGGGCAGCTTTGCTTCAGCTATCATAGTCCTGGTAACTTCTTTTAGAGTTTTGTTTCTCCTTTCAGCAACTCCATTTTGTTGAGGGGTTCTGGCAGCAGAATACTCATGGTTGATGCCTCTGATGTTACAATACTCTTCAACAGTTGAGTTTGTAAATTCGCTCCCTCTATCTGATCTGATCTTTGATATCTTCATGTTTTTCTCATTCTGAATTAGCTCCATCAGATTTGTAAGATGCTCCTTGGTTTCACTTTTCTTCTTCATGAAAATCACCCAAGTATATCTTGAAAAATCATCCACAATAGCTAGGCAGTACTTCTTTCCACCATTGCTGATTGGATCAATAGGTCCAAATAAGTCCATATGTAGCAGCTCCAAAATCCTTCCAGAAGATTGGTGCTTCTTGCTCTTGAAAGATGACTTGATTTGTTTACCCTTCTGACAAGCGTCACAGAGCTTATCTTTGCTCATGACTTTTTTGGGAATTCCTTCTACCAGATCATTCTTGATTAGTCTGTTTATGGTCTTGAAATTCACATGATTCATTCTTTTGTGCCACAGCCAACTAACTTCACTTGGTGTAGAAGCCACCAAACAAACGTTTGAATTCTTGTCCACAGAATTCCAGTCGACTGTGTAGACATTTCCTTGTCGTCTTCCAGATAAGATGACCTTCTTTGTACCAATCTGTTCATCGTAGCATTTTCTGATGAGAAGATAACTGAAAATCCCTTGTCACAAAATTGACTTATGCTCAGCAAATTGTATTTGAGGCCTTTAACATAAGATACATCAGATATCTCAATGTTTCCTTTGATTAATCTTCCACATGCTACAATCTTGCCTTCTTTCCTGTCTCCAAAAGTTACTTTAGGACCATCCACAGCAACAGCATCAGTCAGCTCATGTATGTTTTCACACATGTGTCTTGAACATCCACTGTCCAAGTACCAGATTTTCTCTACTTTACTCCTACTCCTAATCCTAACCTACAAAACAAAATAAAATTGTTTTAGGTACCCTTTCTTGAGAGGGTCCTGGAGGATTAGTTCCACCTTTGACAACCCAAGATGTTGAAGTCTTAGGCTTCTTAGGCTTCTGAGATTTTATAGGAGCATGAACAATTTTATCTTCATCATATTCAGCGGATGTGTTATGTTGATAATCAGTATGATAAGAATGATGTTCGTAAGCAGGATATGATGCATGATAGACAGGGTATGCATGCATTGGGTGAGCAGGATACGGTGCACCAGTAAGTTGGAAATTGAGGTGCATGATGTACATAATATGATGACTCATTTCCATACCAAGCATTTTGATTTTTCTTGTTCTTATGCTTATTTGGCTTACTCTTTACTTGCTCATTAACATACGACTTAGTTTTATTACTAGTCTGATTGTTTTTACTAGTTTCAGCAGACTTCTTGGGACTCTGCTGTTTAGTCTTACCAGTCTGCTTTCCTAAACTAGGCTTTTTGCTCTTTTTAGCTTTAGGAGATTTCTTCTCCTTTAATTCCTTCTCAAATTAAGCAGGCTTAGTAGTCTGAACATACAATATGAATTTACTATTGTCAGCTGATATGAACCTTTCAGTATAATTCAGTTCTAACTTATCCTGTTCTAAAGGTAGTTTCTGTTTACTAGACATATGAGTGGATGCAACAAAAGACTTGTCATGAGACTCAATAATGTTTTCAAGTTCCATGATTTTACCCTTATTAACTTCAAATTCAGTTTTCAGAGACTCATTTTCTTGCTCAAGCAGTTTATATTCACCTGATTCTTTTGGTTTTTCAACCTTAAGTTTCAGTGAACTGTTTTGCTCTCTTAGCAATATCATCTCTTCCTTAAGCTTAGCAAATGCGTTAGCAATACTAGTATTATTAACCATCATTTGCTCAAATGAATTAAACAATTCATTTTGAAGAGGAGTTACCTCATCCTCAGAGTCATCAGATTCCTTAGCCATCAGGCAGATAAGAGCAGGGTTCTCATCTTCAGTAGACTCTCCTTCAGAAGTGTCTGAATCAGAATCAGATGAGTAGATGCCAGCCAGCTTTTCTGCTTTAGCCATCAGCACTTTGCCTTTCTGATGCTTTCTTTCCTTTATGATTCTATTTTCTTCTTCTGTGTACTTCTCAGCTTTATGATATGGACAATCTCTAATGAAGTGTCCTAATTTCCTGCAGTTGTAACACATTAATTTGGATTTATAAGCATCCTTATCTTGAGAAGAAGAAGTAGGGTTAGAAGTATAAGCATTGTTGTATTTGTTCTTCATTTTTCTTTTATAGAACTTCTTGAAGTTTTTTATCAGCAATACAACGTCTCCAGCAGTGTACTCCTTTTTGTTGAGTAGTGTGGCTTCATTATTTGAGTCCACTTCTTTGTTTTTGTGTGTTGTTCTTCTTGGATTTTCAGCAGCAACTAGGGCAGCCGTGGGGCCTGAAGTTGAGGTTTCTTCAATACCCATTCTTGGTATTTTATACTCGTATGCCTTGAGTACTGAGAACAGCTCGGTAAGAGAGATCTTTCCCAAATCTCTTGATTCTTCCATGGCTGTCACCTTCATGTTGAACTTTGGAGGCAGAGCCTTTAGCACTCTGACAGTTATCTCCTTGTCAGTGAAAGTTTTTCCAAGCTTGAGAACTTCATTTAGCGTCCTTGTAAACCTTGTATCCATCTGATCAATGGTTTCCGCAGACTTCATCTTGAAGTTGTCTAGCTTTTCCAGAGCAACACTCAGCTGATGCCCTTTTATGGCGTCGTTTCCTTCGCTCATGTCACGAACCTTGTCCCACATCTCTTTTGCAGTCTTGCAATGCTTGACTTTATCAAATCTGTCATTGTCCAGGGCTTTGGTCATGATGAATCGACCAACTTTATCAAGATTGAACAGCTTGATCTCTTCAGCTATCATCTCTTGTAGATCTTTATCCACCACTATATCTACTTTATCAACCTTTATAGTCTTGGTGAATTTCAATGGACCCTTGGTAATGCATGTATATATGTTATCATTGTAAGCTGCTAAGAAGATCTCCATCCTGATCTTCCAGTCCTCAAAACTCATACCACCAATGTGGGGAACATGGCCGATACAATCCATTTTCAAAAAGTTTTGATTTTTCAAAATTATGCTCTTTTGAAAAAGTTTAAAAACCTTTGAAAGACACTTGGAACAAGCTCGTTGATCAGGCAGCTGATTCTAATTAACCACCCGCTCCGATACCACTTGTTGGTCCCAAGTGGTCAGATGAGGTCTAGGGGGGGGGGGGGTGAATAGACCTCTGAAAATTTTTGACTTAAAAACTTTTCACTTAACTGTTAGCAAACTAAGCTGATCGTAAACAGTAAGCCGACTAAGTTGTTCGCACAGAAAGTTTGAGCAGCAGAGTTGACCACTCTTTTAGAAAAGTACTTAGCTGATTCCAGTAAGATTAGTTTTATCAGATTACTTGCAGCGCTTTTAAAGTGTTTTTCACAAGTAAACTAAATCTTTTTAAAGATTTTATCCCCAGTTTTAACAAACTCCTTTTTAAAATCTTTTCAACAGTTATCTAGAGATTTTAATGCGACTTTGAAGATATGCAAGAAAATAATGCAAGTTAAAACACAAAGAATTTTTATAGTGGTTATATGAATGAAAATCATTTAGTCCACTCTTCCAAGTCACATAGATCTTGGGTTATACTATAAACACACAGTTTACAATATACTCTATTTACGCTCTACAACAACTGATGAGCCGTAAGTTCGCAGCAGGAAATCACTAAGAAACTCCTACTCTCCGAAGTAATATCACTCACTCAGATGGATATCTACTTCTCACAACACTCTACAATAACAAATTCACTCAGAAAATGATTTTTCTTTTGACTTCAGCTAGCTACAGTTAACAAATAACTTCGGCAGACTAGTTAGCTGTTCTTGAGTTTTTGAGACTTAGAAGATTTTGCTTCGCAGGATTGATCTCAGTTGTGTTGTATTATGTTGTATCTTCTCTCTCAAACTCGCGAACTATTTATACCTTCAGATTTGAAAAGTGTCCGTGAAGAAATACAAGATTCAAATGCATCGGGTACTGGTCCTTAAACTCTGCAAACGGCTATATGTACTGCTACAGTACTGTCAACAGTACTTTCTGTCAGCAGCATTTAATGCACCGAGCTGATACGAGGATTTCTTCAATCATTTGCCATAAATACCCTCATTCTTCAGCATTTATTACTCTTAGTGCATTTATTACCGTTGGAGAGACTTCCTGATCGTCTTCACTTGGCTGATAAGAATCACTTGTCTGATGACGTATTGAGCTGATCCCAAACTTGAACAAATCTAATTTGAGTCGGCTGATTTTCACCAAACTGATTTCTTCCTTCAGCGGCAGATCAGTAGTCTTCTGCACCAAACTGAATTTTGACTTGTCGAATTTGTCTTTAGAGTTGATCAAAATTCTTCTAAAGGATTTTACTAAGCATTCCTTACTTACCTGGTTATGATGTTTTAGAAATCATCAAAACCTCCCTTTAACTTCTAACTACCTTATTCATTAATTTTCATCTTCATCCAACAGTTACATAACTATTTTTAAAATTTTACCGGAAAATAATTTTAACATGTATGAGTAGGGCTGTCAACGGGGAGGATTTTAATCCGGATCCGTCCGAATCCAGTTCGATTTATTAGGATAATTGTTCGATTAGAGATTCGATAGACATAATCCGATTATAAAGATCCGTAATCCAAAACACATGAAACGAATATGGATTTAGGTCGATCTGATCCATTAAAGATCCATATTCGACAATAAATAAAAAGATGATATATAAATAGAGGCCATCTGGTAATACCTAATATGGGGTATTAGGTAATATTATATATGTTAATATGGGTTAATACAACGTTTGGTGGCATTGCTCAATTACCAGGTCAATTGGATTAAATCCTTGCGACCCAATATTACGAATAGATTATAATCCATCCAGGCATAGGTGGATTAATTAATCAGGGTGAATATAGATTCGGGAAAGTGTCACTTATAACATCAAATTTACATATTACCTATTTTAACATATCACTTAATATCATGAATTCTTCATATAACATGTTCTATATAAATAAATCATAAACTAAAATCTATATCAATTTACAATTTACATGGAGGCATTCGAACTAAAAATTGAACAATGCTTGACCAACTCATACTCTTATACATAGTATACAAATGACTTCGGTGAATTGATATATCTTAATATGTTCAATTAAGTAGTGAAAATATATTAATATATATCTAAACTCATAACTCCACCTAACATATTACGGTTGATTGCTTAAATGTAATATGACTAAATCAAATCTACGAAACATATTTTTAATAAGACCTTCAATCCGACTCTGATATATTCCACCAAAATCACATTCACCATACCAAATGGGCCAGGCTAAATTTAAGAAGATAATAAATTATAACTCGTTTATAAATTTATTTAAACCAATAATTTCATCTACAAATATGAATATAGTAAAGAAAGATTGAACATGTGAGTTAAAATAAAACTAAAAAGTTAATAAACTTGTTTTAGGTAAAAATATTAATTTAATTTTTTAAATGAAAATTTAGTGGATCCGAAAAATATCTTATATCTGGCCAAATCTAACCAAAATACATTGGATTAAAAAAATCTAGATCCGAGCACAATCCGAATTTGATAGGATCTAATCCGATATAAATAGATCCGAATCTGAACGAATCTAATCCGACCCATTGACAATCCTATATGAGTGGCGTTAGCGAATAAAAAGAAAAAGAATAGTGTAAGCAAATTGGGCCAAGGCTATATGACAATTGTATGAAATGGAGGGAGTAGATTGATAAGAGAAAAGAGTAAATTAATTAGAAAGGGTAAACACCATATTTGGTCCTTCTTATCATTAACTTTTTGCATAGTGGTCCTTCTTATATTTTTTTCCCCAGTTTAGTCCCTAGTATGTATTATTTGTTTCACTTTAGTCCTTTTCACCTTTTCAGGTGTTCCAAGGCGGTTCCGGTAACATGTGATATGCTCATAAGGGCAATTTTGTCATTTCAAGTAAACTAACATGGATATTTTCGTCTTTCTAATCATTTGAAAAAAAAACTAAAGATTTAATCTCTTCCAAACTAGGCTTTCATTCTAGTCCAACTTAATCGTCCATTTTGTTCCAAACTAAAGTTTTCTCCCAAAATCTTCTTCAAACACCAAAATTGCTCACCAATTAAACAATATCTCAAATGGTCTCAATAGCGAACGAACGAAAATGCCCTAAAAAATATTCATATGCATGTCACGTGTTATCGGAACCACCTGATAAGGACTAAAGTGAAACACATAATTCATAGTAGGGACTAAAGTGAAATAAATAATTCATAGTAGGGACTAAAGTGGGTAAAAACATAAAAGGGACCACTCTGTAAAAAGTTAATGATAAGAGGGACCAAAAGTGATATTTACCCAAAATTTAGATAAGTATAACTAGAAGCTAGAATTAATATTGATTATCTTTTTGAAAACTTAAATAAGATAATTACTCTATTTTTAAAAAAATTGGGCTAGCTAACTAGTTAACTGAATCATTGCTATAAATTATCGTGACTTTTTTTATTATTATATAAATTGTCGCGATTAGTGTTGTATTTGTAATAATTATTCTTTGTATTTTTTTATAATCGCTTCTAGTGTCATTAAAATTCCGATGATAACTTATTACCAAATTCAGATTTTATTCGACCAATAAAATACGAAAATCAACACTATAATCCAGATAAGTAGATTTAGTGTTGAAATTCTATTATCAAATTCTACTGTTATGAAATATTCTTAAAATTTAAGAAGATAACTTATTAGGCTATTACCAAAATAAGATTTCAATCGACCCATAAATTATAGGTTGAAGGACGAGGAAGGAGAGGTCTCTGTTCTTTGGTCCCAGAAGGAGGAAGCCTTCTGGACTATTTGTGCTAAGGAATGAGAGGAGATTTCTGGAATGATGATGAAGACGCAGCTGAAAGACGAGTTCCAAAGGTTTGCTGACATCATCACTCAGGTGCGGGAGTGTTCAACCAGCTCCTTAGATGGATTACCCAGAAGAAGGTTTCACACCATGGCTTAGATTTAGTACGGCCTGGATGTGAACTAGGCTGCCCACATGTTCCACATTTTAGCTGACAAGAAGAATGGACACGCCATTCTACTGAGTCATCTGTTCCTTGCTCTGAACTGCCAGATGGTTAATGGCAAAGTTGTTCATGCACTGAAGAGGTTTCATAAGTATGAACCAGTTAGAGTGGAATACAAAGTGGTGGTTACCCCTAAAAGGAAAGGGAAGGGGAACACTGAAAAGGCCGGTTCTGCGAAGAAGGCGAAAACAACCGGACAGACTAGTAAGTCTACTGATCAAACAACAAACTCTGCTGTTGAAGCCAGATCAGTGGAGTCTGCCTTCGAGATTGTAAATAAGAAAAGAATTGGGAGAAAGCGCAGCTGGAGCATCTCCTGGAAGAATCGAATCAGACGAACCAGTTCAGATCGAATTGAAGAGGAGAACTAGGAGCTCTGCAAAGAGACCTGCTGCCGAGCCTCAACCAACTGGGGCTATTACCAAGTCCAAGGCTCGGATGAAGGTCACTTTCTCGGAAGAGCCTGTTGAAAAATTAAGGGAGCACACAGCGTCAGCAGAGAGACCAATTAATACATCAGAGAAGTCTGTTGAGGAGTCTGCTATTGACTCCAACTTGGCTCAGACTACTGTCGCAGAGACAGAACATCAAACAAGCACAATTGTTGAGGGTGAACAACTGCTCATCCATCCTCAACCAATTGATGCTCAACCACTTAAGGTAGTGGAAAGCCCTGCTGTCAGGAAGAAGAGAACTGGCAAAGGGTATATGCTGCTCAAAAAAGGAAGAAAGAAAGAGAACTGAAAAAGAAAGAAGAAGCAGAGTACCAAGAAGCGCTGAAGCTGAGCGCTGAAGAGTTAGCTGCAAAAGAAGCAGAAAACTTGGCTACTGCAATTGAAGCCAGTACCAAGGACGCCCATGGTCCAAGGTATAGTGGTGGCATTAGGATTGGGGAGCCAAGGGACCCAAATCAGCCAACGCTAGTGATGCCTAGACCAAAGGAGCCCAAGAAGCAGAAATCAGAATTAAAGTACGCCTTTATGGTTGTTCTTGATAACACAGAGGCTTATACAAAATTTGAGGCTGAATTGGAGAGATACAATAATATGCTAATTCGTCAGAGTCTGTTCGTAAAAGAGAATATCAGATATAACTGCTGGAGAGACTACCGTCTGACGAAGACAAAGGAGCAGATTATGGAATGGAAGGCATTTTCAGCAGAAGAATCTTGAATGTAAAGCTGGCTGAAAACTGGTTGCCTTAAGCAAGCACTTGACTCAGACATCTTCATGGATATGGTTAGATGGAGACTAAGGAAGATGGCCAAGTCTGAGGCCAAGAAGATTAGAGAATCTGTTCCAGAGGACCGTGCTGAGGGAGAAGACCTGCTAGACAAAGCAGTAAAGTTGGCAATTTCCATCACCCTGGAAATGTGGTCAAAGAAGACACGGTGTCAGAAGGGTCACCCTAGTTCAATGACTCCTCTACCAAGTCTTCAACAAATTGTATTTGGACCTGCACTAAAAACTTATGAAGAACTGCCATAATAGACAACAACACAGTTGAACTTGCATGGATTTACACTCATAAAATTGTTGTGTCTACTGAAGGTTCTGATTTTGTGACTGTTGCAGATGAACCAATAAAGGTCCAAAAGACACCAGCAGAATCGGCGAAGGAGAAGGAAAGCACTCCAAGCCCAGCAGATATCCCATCAACTTCATCATCTGTTCAGCCATCACTGTTGGAATCCATTCAACATTTGATAGTCAATGCTATGAAAGAGATGGAGGACAGAAACAGAGAACACCTGAAAAAGTTTGAGGAGATAGCCTCTTTTCTGATGTCTACTGCTGCCGCTGAAAAACAACCCCCTGCTGCTGCTCCCAGCCCAAAGATAGTTGAGGAGATTGCTGAAATCAAACAAGATATACAAACTATTAAGCTGGACCTGGAAACACTTGGAGCAAGAACACAAAGCAATGCAGCTGGGTGGATAGTGTCAATAGAGTTGTTGCTGATGCCATGTCTGCTCATGAAGAATCTAGCAGAAGCATGATTAAGACCTTCACCACAGCTGCTGAACTGATTTTCCATACTCAGGGTATGCTGCGGGACCAAATAGATCTGACTTTTGAAAAGGTGGAGACTTTTGCTGAAGCACAACAGGGGAGAAGAGACGTTCACATGGATGCAGTTGAAGAGAATGTCAGACTTCTTTGCGAGGCAATTAATATCACACCAGTTTTGCCTAAGGAATTGCCAAAAGAGCTACTTGTCAACCCTGTTGCTGATGACAAAAAGGGGGGAAGATAATGGTTCTGCAACAAAGGCTGCTGCTGCTAATAAGCCTGCTGAAACAGCTGCTGATAAACCTGCTGAAACAGCTGCTGATAAGCCTGCTGAAACAGTTACGGAAAAACTAGAGGAGTCTACTGAGAAAACAGACGAAAATACAAGCAGACCAGTTGATCAGACAACTGCTGAACAGAAAGAAGAAAAATAAGCTGATAATTCTGAACAGTCCAAGGAAGCAACAAAATCTGATAAAGAGATTGCTGCAACCAAGGAATCTACTGAAGAACAACTAAATCCAGATGTGAAATATAAGAGGTTGGAGGATTTGAGAAAAATAATCTTTGCATTAGAAGATGAATCCTCTAGTCAAGAACAAGAAGGAGATGATGATCTAGAATTATCAGAAGAAGATAAGCAAGAAGAAAATAAAGAAGAAGACAAGAAGAATGAAGAACAAGAAGAGAAGAAGGACTAGACTAGGAAACTAGACTAGGTCTCTTGTAATCTGTCTTGAAATCACTTGTATTTTATTTTCTGTCTATCTCATCTGTCACAATTTGTAACATGTAATCTGATTCCATATTTATAAAAGTTCAAGTTTTGTTTTCAACAAGTCATTTCTATCTCATAAAATTTTTAGGATCGAACTTTAGTATACGTACAGGCACTTAGCTGAAGGTTTTGTCATCATCAAAAATGGGAAAATTGTTGGATGAAGATGAAGATAGAGTGCAAAAATTTGAGGGAGGTTTTGATGATTTCCAAAACATCAAAATCAGCTAAGTAAGGAATAGTTAGATCCCTTAGAAGAATTTTGACCAAGCAAGAAGACTATCAGAAGGGTCAAAAGTTCAAGGTCCAGAAGACTACTGATCTGTTGCTGATGTTCGAAATCAGATTGGTAGTCTTTCAGCTGACTCAAATCATATTAGTTCAAAGTTTTGATCAGCAGAGTATCTATCAGACGAGTCATTTCGATCAGCAGAGTGGAAGAGATCAAGAAGTTTGTCCAACGGTAATAAATGCACTTGAAGTAATAAATGATGCCGGAGAAGGGTATTAATGGCAAATGATTGAAGACATTCTCGGATCAGCAGGGTGCATTTAGGTGGTGTTTTCAATAAATTCATGGTTGGCTTTTTTTAGAGATTGTTCAAAAAAGTTCAAAATCACTTAAAATCAAAAGCTGTTAGTGTTTGCAATCTTAGAGATATAAGTGTTTTTAGTCCAAATTGAAGTGTTTTGTATAACATACTTCAGCTTCCATGATTTTTAGTATAAAGACTAAAATGCCCTCAAATTATGACTCAAATATATAGTGAAAAAAAAAGTTTGTCAACTCTAGAACAAAACTCTATGACCAAGATACGTGTCCATAACTACATTAACAACATGCAAATTAATAAATATCAAGAACAATACACCAATCATTTACACATTATAAACACTTCAAATACAATAAAAGAACAATTTGTTAAACCAAGAATCAAATGAATGATACTAAAATAATCTAACATGTAAACAACTAAAAATTAGGGACACAATTGTTACTGGCAAAAAAATTCACTTAAACCCTAATTAACAAAAAAGTAAAAAGAAGACTCCTGCTATATTGAGAATCAAATGACATTTTGAAAACCCTTCGTAGAAAAGAATTAAAGGAGAAAAAAATAAAATTTATTTACATTATCAGTAAAATAAGAAAACTTAGTTTTTCAAAAAATTAATGATATTTATGTGTACACAAGTTTGTGTTGAAACAAGAAACAAGAAAGAAGAAAAGAGAAGAGAATGAATTAAACGATAGATCTGAACAAATGTAAAGAGAATTGAGGGGCAAAAATGGAATAACATTTAAATTACAAAGATAAAATTGTCCTAATTAACTTTGAATAATTTACAAAATTGCCATTAGAACCTAGAAGCAGCCAACCCCCAACTTTTGACTTTTGTACGGTAAATGGCTTTTTTTAAGAGAAGCTTAAGTTGTTTTGTTATAGAAAACACTCCAAAGTAGCTTTTTTAAAGAATAAAAGCTGAAAATCACTTTTAATAGGTTGTCCAAAACACCACCTTAATGCAACTGGCAGGAAAGTACAGCAGACTGTACAGTGCAACAGTTGCAGAGAGCCGTTCCAGGAAATGGGGGACCAATACTTGTAGCTTTGAAATTTGTCTCATCTTCAACGGATAGATTTCAAAAACAAGTATAAATAGAGCTGGATTCAAGAGTTAGAGACAACACAACAATATGAGATTCATTCGCGAAGCAAAATTTCTCTAAGTCTCAAAAGCTCAAGAACAACTCACTCGTCTGCTGAAGTCATTTGTTGACAGAAGCTAAGTTGAAGTAAAAAGAATACACATTTTTGAGTTAACTTGTAAAAGTGAGTGTTGTGAGAAGTGTAGATCCATCTTAGTGAGTGATTTAGCTTCAGATAGTAGGATTTCTTTGTGACTTCTTACTTCGAACTTGTGGCTTATCATTTGTTGTAAAGTGCAAGCAGAGTATATTGTAAACTGTGTGTTTATAGTATAACCCAAGATCTAAGTGACTTGGAAGAGTGGACTAAAGGATCTTTATCCATATAACTACTATAAAAATTCTCTGTGTTTAACTTGCATTATTTTCTTGTATATTTTCAAAATTGCATAATAACACTTGAGAAAACTGGTAGAAAGATTTTTCAAAGGAGTTTGTGAAAACTGGGGACAAAATTCTTTCTAAGTTACAAAAAGTTTACTTGTGAAAAACACTGTTAAAATCCGCTGCAAGTATTCTGATTGAAAATTTGATTTTACTGAAATCAGCTAAGTCATTATCAGAAGAATGGTCAACTCTGTTGTTCCAAGCTTTGTGCGCGATCAACTTAGTCTACTTACAATTCTCGATCAGCTTAGTCTGCTGACAGAAGACTTGAAAAGTTTCAAAATCTAAAATTTTCGGAGGTCTATTCACCCCCCCTCCCTAGACCTGATCTGACCACTTGGAACCAACATATTTTGCTTATTTGATTTAAGAAAAATTACGAACTGAGCTAAGCCCTAAATATTTTTGTTCATTCACAGATAACATGAGGTGTTTTTTTTTTTTTTTTTTTTGCTGTGTAAGACATATTTAAGAGAATTTAATTTTTTTTGCTGTAGAGTTATTATGACTTATATTGTACTGAATCTTTAAATGATAAAAATAATATTATTTTAATTAAAATATGATACTAAATTATAATAATTTAGCATAAATTTTAATAGTTGGTTTTCTAAATAATAGTCTTTATTTTTTCTTATGGTTCGTTTTTGAATGTTATAGAACAAAAATATTGAAATTATAAATGTTGATGTAATAGATAATTTATAAATTTTAGCATTTAAGGTAGGATATAAATATAATAAAACGATATTATATTTACATATCTTTTTAACTAATTTGATTTAATAAATATTATTAATAAATTAAATAATACTTTAATATAAATTCGACAAAAAAATTAAAAATCTAAAATGTAGATAATAGTATTAATATGTTTAATATTTATTAAAATAATAAAGATATATGTTAATAATAAATAATTATAATTAAAAAAAAAAAACCATCCCCACCATTGCCCTGCAACCATCCCCCCTCCCAATTCCCAGGCCGACAGCAGTCTCGGAATGTCCGTCCTAGGCCGACAGTGGCCTTGGATTGCCGGGTGGGAATGGGTTTTATTTTTTAAAATTATAATAATATATAACTTTATTTTTTTAACAAATATATAAATTGTTGCTCTCATGGCCCTTAAATCATCGTTGAACTCCTTGTCGCTCAACCACTCAACGCTACTCAACTTTGATATATATTCTAATCCATCTGATTGCTAATGCCCCCTCCCCCAATCTATTATAAAAAATATGTCGTCTATAAAATATTATAGTTATGAAAAATATTAAAATATAATAGTTTCCTAAAATATGAACAACATATGGAACAGAGAATAAAGTGGCTTCGTAAACACTATTTATTTGATAATACAAGTACAATTCTCAGAAAAAATATATATATATATATATATATATATATATATATATATATATATATATATATATATATATATATATATTGCACGTCATTTGACTTCCATAGGCCAATAATATATATAGGCGCAGTGCACTAACACAAATTTAAAAAACCTAAAAGGAAAAAAAAAGTGATTGTTCAATTAGGACAAGCCCATCTAACTTTGATGGACCAAGGAAGCAACCAGCCCGTAATCCTTCCACTGCAGAGAACGGACGGTTTTCGCTGCTCTGTGAAACCAGCCTTGCGCAGTGCCCGCACCTCTAAGGGCCACAATTACCATGCTTACGCTTGGAACACATGGCCTAACTCGCCGCTTGGAATGGGCAGGCCAGCAATTAGCATCCATTGGCCCAGTTGATGAGGCAAGCCCAATGTCCAATCACATTAATGCCCTCACTTGAGTTACAAGCACATGCTACTGAGCTCGGCGAACATAATTATTTGTGTGCATCTTATTAACTGCTCTATTTTCTCATGTTTTTCCGATGTGGGAGTTTTACTTGTTGCTTCTCCTGCAAATAGAAATCAAACTTGTTTGGCCTTCTTGCTGCACCACTTATTACCCAATTCGAAAGGTGTTTATGCTGCAATTAAAAAAAAAAAACCCTCGTTAGCTAGTATATAGAGTTCCTCAATATTTTTCCAACATTAATTTGTTATTGTAAAATTCTTGTTCAAGCATATTGACTTTAATTTTTATTCATACTGTTGGTCCCAAGTGGTCAGATGAGGTCTAGAGGGGGGGGGGTGAATAGACCTCTGAAAATTTTTGAACTTAAAAACTTTTAAATCTTCTGTCAGCAGACTAAGCTGATGAAGAACAGTAAGCAGACTAAGCTGATGAAGAACAGTAAGCAGACTAGTCTGATCGTGAACGAATCTTGAACAGACGACTGACCACTCTTCTTACAGTAACTTAGCTGTTTTTCAGCAAAACAGTCTTCCAAGAGTATACTTGCAGCGGATTGTTTGAAAGTGTTTTTCACAAGTAAACTAAGTTCTGAAAAGATTTTATCCCCAGTTTAAAACTCCTTATAAAATCTTTTGATTGATTCAAAGTGTTTAAAATGCAAACTTTAAAATATGCAAGAAAACTTTAAATGCAAGATAACACAAAGAATTTTTATAGTGGTTATATGGATTAAAATCCTTTAGTCCACTCTTCCAGATCACACAGATTCTGGGTTATACTATAATCACTTAGATTACAATATTTCTCCACTTACACCTAAACAACTAATGAGAAGGCTGTAAGCTCACAATAGGAATTCACAAAGAAAACCTATCCTCTAAAGTAGAATCACTCACAAAGATGGATTCTCACTTCGCACAACACTCAGCTATTACAAAATCACTCAGATAATGTTTTTCTGATTTCTTCAACTGGGTTTCTGTCAACAGATGACTTCCACCAGACGAGTGAGCTGTTCGAGCTTTTGAGACTTAGAGAAATTCTGCTTCAAAATTTCGATCTCTGATTGTTGTTGTGTGTTGCTCGATTTGAAATTCAGCTCTATTTATACATGGAGATGAAATTATGACCGTTGAAGGCAAGTCACAAATCAAATCCATCCTTCAGCTCTTTTTGAAACGGCTCCCTGCAGCATTCCGTACTGTGTACAGTACCTTTCTGTCCATCGCATTTAATGCTGCATTTAATGCACTCTGCTGATCCGAGGATATCTTCAATCATTTGCCATTACTACCCTTCTCTTTCAGCATTTATTACACCAAGTGCATTTATTACCGTTGGACTAATCTCTTGATCTCTTCCATTCTGCTGATCAAAACGACTCTGCTGATAGACACTCTGCTGATCAAATACTGAACTCATCTGATTTGACTCGGCTGATGATCTACCCTTCTGTTCGCTGTTTCAGCAAGAGATCACTAGTCTTCTGAGCTTTGAACTTTGAACTCTTCTGATGTCTTCTTTTACTTGTTCAAAATTCTTCTAAGGGAACTAAGCTTTCCATACTTAGCTGATTATGATGTTTTGGAAATCATCAAAACCTTCCCTTAATTTTTGACTTCTTTCATCTTCATCTTCATCCAACAATTTCCCCCTTTTTGATGATGACAAAACTCCAGCTAAGTACCTGTACCTAAACTAAAGTTTTGATCCTCAAAAATTTCTGAGATAGAAATAATATGTTGGAGTCAAACTTGCAATTTTATAGATATTGAATTGATTACATTTTACAAGTTTTGAAAGATGAAAAGTACAAAATACTTTAGAAGATTACAAGGACTTTTAACATAAAAGGAAATCTAGCCTAGACTAGTCTTCTTCCTTCTTCTCTTTTTCTGCTTCCTTGTCTTCTTTTTCAGACTCTTCATCAGATGATTTGGAAGACTCGGCTTCCAAATTTTCAAAGAACCTTTTTCTTAACAGCTCTATCTTTTTATATTTTACATCAGGGTCAAGCTGTTCTTCAGCTGAATCTTTGGCAGCAGCTAGTTCCTTATCAGATTTGGCTTTTGCTTCAGATTCTTCAAGTTCAGCTTGCTCTTCTTCTTCTGTAATTTTCTTATCTGTTGGTCTGCTTGATTCTCCCATATCTCTTTCAGTCTCACCAGCAGATTCTTCTAATACTTCAGTTTCTTCAGCAGTTTGATTTCCTTCTTCCCTTTGGAAATCAACCCTTTGCTGTCCAAATATCCTTTCTTCCCCCTTTTTGTCATCATCAGCAGGGACAGGTGGATATTGTGGCACAACTGGTGTGATTAGAAGTGAATCACAGAGAAGCTTGATGTTCTCTTCCATAGCATTAATCTGAGCTTGTTGTTTAAGTTGATTGGCCTTAACAGATTTGACTTCCTTGAGCAAGTCTTCTCCTTGATCACCCAATTGAATTTGAGTTCCCAAAATCCAATTTGATGAAGCAGTGAAGTCTTTCATCATGTTGCCCATGACTTCATCTTCTGCTTGGAGAGCCAATTCAACAGTTTGTTCTATCTGCTTCCAACCTTCAGTAGTGCTCTGAGTCCTTCTTCTAAGTATATCCATATCCTGACAGATGGATTTAACATTCTGAGCAGTGTCTTCTATTAGATCTGTTGGGACAGCAGCAGCTTTCTGATCTGGTTGTTTAACAGCAGCTATCACTTCTGCAGCTAATTCCTTCTTCATATCCTTCAGAGAATTGGTGATCATTTGTTGGATGGAGTCCAACAGATTTGTCTGAACACCATGAGAAGTTGAAGGCATATCTGAAGTAGCAGCAGGTGTATCTTTCATAAGTTGCTCTGTTAGCTGAGTTGTCAATGCAAGAGATTGATCTGCTGATTCATCAGCAAGGCTTGGAGTGCTTTCCTTCTCCTTAGCTTGATCATCTCCCTCAGCAGCAACTGCTTTAACTTTGTTCTGATCTGCTGGAATTTCTTCTTCCTTCTTTGAATCATCAGCAGCATCAGACTTATCACCTTGTGCTTGGTTCTGATCAGATGGGTCTGATGTACCCTCTAATTGCTTTGGTTGATCAGCAGGTGATATTATCTTCTTGACAGTTTCAACTGTCTTCATCAGTCCTTCATTGTCCACTGCTGACCTGTTACAAATCCAAGTAAAGTTGTCAAGAGGAATGAAAGTAGTTGATGGTTCCTCTGGCAGCTCTTCATAGGGTTTGATGTTTGGTCCATAGACAATGTGATTGATGTTAGGAAGTGGGACCAGTGAGCTTGGTTGTCCCCTTAACTTCCTTGACTTCTTTGCCCAAAGCTCCATTGCTTGAGCAATTGCCAACTTAATAGATCTTTCTTTGAGGTCCACTGATTCATCATAATCTTCAGAAATGGACGCAAAGATCTTCTTGGCTTCCTCTTTGACAATGTGACTTATTCTCATTCTTAACCTATCCAGAAAGAATTCTGAATCAATTGCTTGAATGAGAGAACCAGTCTCAAGCCATTTCAGTACCCATGCTTCTTCAGCAGCAAAGGCTTTCCATTTGGTCATTTCAGATGGACTCTTTGTCAGTCTGAATTCCCTCCACCTGTTGTATCTGATCTTCTCATTTGTGAACTGTGTCAGGCGGTTGACCCTTTCATTCTCAGCATCAAGCCTCTTCAAGAATTCTTCAAAGATAGCAGGATCTTCCCTGACAATCTCTAAAGACAGTCTAATCTCTTCTCTCCGCTTTGGCTTAGTCTTGGGTGCAGGCATAGCTGGTATTGGTTTGTTTGGATCCCTTGGTTCACCAATAGCTATCCCACCAGTATGCTGATGTCCGTGAGCATCCTTGGTGCTTGCTTCAATAGCAGCAGCCAATTCTGCTGCCTCAAGAGCATCCCTTTGCTCCTGAGTCATCTTGCTGGCTTCATCTTCCAGCCTTTTCAATTCTAGGCTCTTCAGCCTATCCTCTTCTGCTTTCTCTGCAGCCTTCCTTAGCTTTTCAGCATCATCTTGTCTTTTCTTTTCTGCAGCAGTCAGATAGGTAGCAATCTTGCCAGTCCTTTTTCTCCTTGTTTCAGGACTCTCAATTGCTTGAAGAGGGATTGCAGCAACTGGAGTAGGATGCAACAAAGGTGCATCTCCTTCATGTGTTGTACTTCTCTGCTGTGCTCCTTTAACTTCAGCAGATGGTACAGCAGATGAGTCTTCTGTTGACCCTCCAGCTTCAGAAACAACTTTAACTTCAGCAGCAGGCTCTTTAATTGTCAATGGTCTCTCTGCTTCTGATGTTGTCTCTCTGACAGTTGTAACAGGTTCTTCAGAGAAAGTGACCTTTCTCTTAACCTTTGACTTTGCAATCTTTTTGACAATGGGGTTGGCAGTAGGAGGTCCCCTTGCCTCACTCTTTGTTCTCATCCTCTTCAATCTTTGAAGAGGAATTTCTTCCTCAGATTCTGTCCTCTCAGGAGAGGAAGCAGTACTCATCTGCTCAATCTCCTTTGTAAAATCTTCAATTTCCTTTTCAGGAACTTCATCTTCAGGAATTTTTGAAACAGTCTCATCAGCAGACTGTGCTGTTGGCTCAGCAGACTGACTAGTCTGACCTTCCTTCTTGCTCTTCTTAGAAGGGGTCTTTTTCGATTTTGCAGCAGCCTTCCTCTTTGGAGCAGCCACTAACTGTCTCACCGGTTCATAGAGTTTGAACTCTTTGCTACCATGGGTTTGCTTACCACCTCCCATAGGGCATTGTAGGGATGCAAACAGATTGCTCAATAAAATGGCATGTGAAGGCCTTTTGTCACTCAGCAGCTCATACACATGATCAGCCCAGTTAACCTTAAACCCATAATAGATACACACCATTGTGTAGTATCTTTTCCTTGGCAACCCATCCAAAGAACCTGTAGCACAATCCAGAACCTTTGCTATGATATCAGCAAATCTCTGGTATTCATCCTTCAGCTGGGTCTTCATCAAAGTCCCAGTCATCTCTTCTCCTTTCTTAGCACAAATGGCCCAGAACTCCTCTTCCTTTTCTGACCCTAACGAGGTCACATCTCCTCCCTTGTCTGATAGTTTATAGATCTCACTGAGAACAGCAGCCGAGATCGCAATCTTCTTTCCTCCTATTTCAGCAGACATGATCGTGTCATTTTTAGAGAATTTCCTGGTTATGTCGAAGTGCTCAACATCTTCTAAATAGACCCTTTCTTCGTGAGCCTCCAAAACAGGAACTAACGAAGCTTCCTTAATCTTTTCCAGCAACGAGCGCATCAGATCAGTGCCCGAAAAATGGAATTTGCTGTAATTGAAGTACCTTCCTTCGATAATCTTCTCCATTTCTGAAATTTTAAGAGTAGAAATCTACAAAGATGCAGTTAACTTTTTCGCAACAGAAGGGTTTGAGAGTTAGAGAGTTTTGAGAGTATTTGGGTGCGTAAGACGACTGTACTGTTTAGATCGGATTTTATAGGTTTCCTTTTGATTAGGTTTCCGTGATTTATCAGAACCGTTGATCTAATCTGACAGTTTTTAATCGTGCGGATGAGATTCGCGGATTTCAATTTTATTATTTTATTGTCAGATGGGCGGGAAACTCTATCGACACTAATCTGTTACTTATAAAAGCGCGTTTCTAAAGATACGTTTTATGACCATGCTTATATAAGGTATCAGATGAGTAGAGTTTAACTTATCTGACAGACGAGTGATCTGTTATCTGATAGTACTAGAGAATGCCAATAGCTAGTAATCTTCCTCTGCTGTTTGTCAATCCAGCAAGATAAAATAATCTTCAATCTTCAAGAATTAAGAACACGTCTTCTTGATAATCTTAACTTCAACTAACTGACATTAACAGATTTCATCTTTTAGAGCAGAAGTTCCGCTAGTCTTACACGTTCCCCTTGTCTTTAAGAATTCATGAGTTAACTAGTCTGTTGAAGGTTAATCCTTGAATAAAATAACTGATGACTAAGCTGTTGAACTCCAGTCTTCTGATGAGTTCCCCCTCAGCTTATGCATCCAAATTGAGTAATCCTAACTCAGCTCTTAGAGTTGAGAACCTTGCTTCACTTAGAGGTTTGGTGAAGATATCAGCAATCTGATTATCAGTATGAACATACTCAATCAAAACATTGCCTTTTTCCACATGATCTCTAATGAAATGATGTTTGATCTCAATATGTTTAGTCCTTGAATGACTTGTAGTGTTCTGAGTGAGTGAGATAGCACTTGTATTGTCACAGTAGATTGGAATTCCACTGATCTTGATGTTGTAGTCTTCTAGTTGATGTTTCAACCAAAGTATCTGTGCACAGCAAGCTCCAGCAGCTATATATTCAGCTTCAGCAGTAGATATAGAGACTGAGGTTTGCTTCTTACTCATCCATGAGATCAGACGACTGCCTAAGAACTGACAGGCACCTGTTGTGCTCTTTCTGTCAATCTTGCAGCCAGCAAGGTCTGAATCTGAATAACCAATAAGTTCAAATCCAGATTCTCTAGGATACCATAATCCAAATTCTTGAGTGCCTTTAACATACTTCAATATCCTCTTGGCAGCTAAGAGATGAGATTCTTTGGGGTTTGATTGAAATCTTGCACATACTCCAACTGAGTACATTATGTCAGGTCTGCTTGCTGTTAGATACAACAATGAACCAATAATGCCTCTATATTTGGTTATGTCCACTGATTTGCCATCTTCATCTTTATCCAAACGAAGACTTGTAGACATAGGAATGGTAGCTGTTGAGCTAGTTTCCATACCAAATTTCTTGAACAGATCTCTTGTGTACTTTGCTTGGCTGATGAATATTCCATCAGGCAACTGTCTAACTTGCAATCCAAGAAAGTAATTAAGTTCACCCATCATGCTCATTTCAAATTTATTCTGCATAAGCTTGGAGAACTTATCACACATCTGTTGGTTAGTTGAACCAAAAATAATATCGTCCACATATATTTGCACAAGTAATATATGGTTTTCCCATTCAATTGTGAACAAGGTTTTATCTACCTTACCTTTTCGAAATCCTTTAATTAAAAGAAAATCAGATAGGGTATCATACCATGCTCTTGGAGCCTGTTTTAGTCCATAGAGAGCTTTCTTCAGACGATATACTTTGTCCTCTTCTTGATAGACTTCAAATCCTGGAGGTTGTTCAACGTACACTTCTTCTTGCAATTCTCCATTGAGAAAAGCAGACTTCACATCCATCTGATAGACAGTGAAGTTCTTGTGAGCAGCATAGGCTAGAAACAATCTGATTGCTTCAAGTCTTGCTACTGGTGCAAAAGTTTCATCAAAGTCAATTCCTTCTTCTTGACAATAACCCTTGGCCACTAGTCTTGCTTTGTTTCTGGTGACAACACCATCTTCATTCATTTTATTTCTGAATACCCACTTAGTGCCAATTACTCTTTGATGACTTGGTCTAGGAACTAAGTACCAGACTTCATTCCTTTCAAATTGATTCAACTCTTCTTGCATAGCTTCTATCCAGAAGGAATTATTGAGAGCTTCTTCAATTTGTTTGGGCTCTATTTGAGATAGAAATGTGACAAACATAGCATCTTGTGCAGCAGCTCTTCTTGTTTTCACTCTATCTAAAGGATCACCAATAACTAGTTCAGGTGGGTGATTCTTGAGCCATCTGAGATCAGGTTGTAGATCAGGATGTTGTCCTCTGTCTTGATCTTGCAACACTACTGTTGGAGTTCCAGTAGTAGTCTGTTGAACATTTGTAGTCTGTTGAACAGTCTCTGGTCTGTCAGCTGTTTGCAACTCGTCTGTTAGACAATCAGCACTGTGATTTTGAACAGCACTTGAGTTAGCAGCTGAACTTAGATTAGGTAGTATGATGGGAACATATTCTTCATTTCTTCCAATATCTAACTTCTGTAAATCAGCAGACAGGTCTTGGTTAATACTTTGATTCTTTTCAGAAGATTGACTTGGCTCATCAAATACTACATGGATAGATTCTTCTATTAGTAATGTTCTTTTGTTAAAAACTCTGTAAGCTTTACTAACAGTAGAGTATCCTACAAAGACAGCTTCATCAGCCTTTTCTGCAAATGCAGTAAGGTGATTTTTCCCATTATTCAATACAAAACATTTACAACCAAAAATCTTAAAGTAATGAATGTTTGGTTTTCTGTTGTTCCAAACTTCATATGGAGTCTTGTTCTGATTTTTGTTGATCATACATCTGTTTTGGGTAAAGCATGCTGTGTTTGTTGCTTCTGCCCAAAATCTTTGAGGCAGTTTAGCTTCAGCTATCATGGTTCTGACAGCTTCTTTTAGTGTTCTGTTTCTCCTTTCAGCAACACCATTTGTTGAGGGGTCCTGGCAGCAGAATACTCATGATGTATTCCTTTGATGTTACAATACTCTTCAACAGTAGAGTTTGTAAACTCTGTCCCTCTATCTGATCGGATCTTTAATATTTTAATGCTCTTTTCATTCTGGATCAGTTCCATCAGATTGGTAAGATGTTCCTTGGTTTCACTTTTCTTTTTCATGAAAATCACCCAAGTATATCTTGAATAATCATCCACAACAGCTAGGCAGTATTTCTTTCCACCATTGCTGACTGGATCAATGGGTCCAAATAAGTCCATATGCAGCAGCTCCAATATTCTTCCAGAAGATTGGTGCTTCTTTTCTTTGAAAGATGACTTGATTTGTTTACCCTTCTGACATGCATCACAGAGCTTGTCTTTGCTCATGACTGCTTTTGGAATCCCTTCTACCAAATCATTCTTGATTAATCTGTTTATGGTCTTGAAGTTTAGATGATTCATTCTCTTGTGCCATAGCCAACTGACTTCACTTGGTGCAGATGCCACCAAACAAACACTTGAATTCTTGTCAACAGAATTCCAGTCAACTATGTAGACATTCCCTTGTCGTCTTCCAGATAAAATTACCTTCTTTGTACCAATTTGTTCAACGTAGCACTTATCTGTTGAGAAGATGACTGAATATCCCTTGTCACAAAATTGACTTATGCTCAGCAGATTATACTTTAGGCCTTTAACATAGGAGACGTCAGATATCTCTATGTTTCCCTTGATTAGTCTTCCTTTAGCTTTAATCTTGCCTTCTTTGCTGTCTCCAAAAGTGACTTTTGGACCATCCACAGCAACTGCATCAGTCAACTCATGTATGTTTCCACACATGTGCCTTGAACATCCACTGTCCAAGTACCAAATCTTCTCTACTTTACTCCTACTCCTAATCCTAACCTTCAAAACAAAAATAAAATTGTTTTAGGTACCCTTATTGAGAGGGTCCTGAAGGATTAGTTCCACCTTTGACAACCCAAGATGTTGAAGTCTTAGGCTTCTTAGGTTTCTGAGTTTTAGGAGCATGAACAATTTCATTTTTATCATAGTTATCAGATAAGTCATGTTGATGATCAGTATGATATGAATAATGTTCATAAGCAGGGTAAGGTGCATGATATGCAGGATATGCATGCATTGGATGAGCAGGGTAAGGTGCATAGTAACTAGGAAATTGAGGTGCATGATACATAGGATGATATGCAGCAGGTTGCACATAATATGACTCATTTCCATACCAAGCATTTTGATTTTTCTTGTTTTTATGCTTCTTTGGTTTACTAGATGCTTGCTCATTTGATTTTGACTTAGTTTTACCACTAGTCTGATTGACTTTTGCTTTATCAGCAGACTTCTTAGGGCTCTGCTGTTTGGTCTTACTAGTCTGATTTCCTACACTAGGCTTTTTGCTCTTTTTAGCCTTAGGAGATTTCTTCTCCTTTACTACTTTCTCAGATGAGGCAGGTTTAGAAGTTTGAACATACAGAATGATGTTGCGTTCCAAATACTAGTACGCAAACACGCAAGTATACGGTCGTTACAAGTAATAAAGTGATGAATGAGTGTCGAACCCACGAGGAATTGTTCAATTAATTACCAACTAACGTCTTGTTACTTCGACTTAGATTTGTAAGTTGAGTTTGGTGAGGTGATGGTGGTTTTGATACTACAACTCAATTAAGGTGACTAAGGAAACTAACACTTGACTTAACAATATGTAAAGGCTTCTAGGCTTTTACGTCACCTAGTTCAATTCAAGACAAACGACTCAACAATTGGCAACCACACTTATGTTTGTTGTTCAAGATTTCATAAAATATTCATACGTATCTTTCGATATCGTACGAACCTACCAAAGTAGACTAATCCAATTTATGTCTAAGAGGATTAAGCCTAAGTGATGCTTTAATTCTCAAACCTTATAAGAACATGAAATGACCTAGGTATAATTCTATCCTAAAATCAAATCACAACCTAGTTTTACAATCTTATCTTTAATCCACTATACCTAGCAATTAAAGATCAATTCATTTCATCCTATGGTTGATCAAACCACAAGTTGACAAAAGCTCAAACTAGTTTAACAAACACTTGTATACAAGCATAGCAACAACCATTAACTCATCATTTAATCAAGAATCAAGAACCAAACATAGGATCAATAAAAACATAGAATAAAGGAGATTAGCTACTCATAACATTAAATAAATCATTCATTACATTAATGAAATCCATAAATGTAAATGAACAAAACAAGAAAGATAGAGTTAGAGCAAGCTTAGGTGATGAGGTCTTCAACAACTTCTCCCTCAATGCCTTTTTATCTTCTTTAGGAGTCCAAGTGAGAGTTCTTCTTTCCAAAGTGCAAACCCTTCTCTTTTCTTCAAAAGAGGCAAGAGGAAAGTAAAAGTGTAGAATGTGTGAAGTTGGTTGAATGATTCCACCTTTAAGCCTCTAACCTAGAGGAACAACAAGTTCCTCATGCCTAAGTTACCCTCCAAACTAAGCAACTAAGGCCAAAAAGTCCCCCAAGATGCCTAAAAATACAAGTGGGATCAAAGGGGGATAATACCAAAAGCCCCCTACCTTTCCCGCAGCAAAAAATCTGCTGGTAGCAGGGACCTCGCCGCGGCGAGGTCCAACCTCGCCGCGGCGAGGTTTAGGCCGTAGGTTCCTGGAAATTTTCTGCTCTGCCGCACTTTCTTCCGAGCAGCATATCTTTTGATTCCGAACTCCGAATCCGGATCCGTAAAGTCCGTAGCGTAGCTAACTCACTCATCTATAACATATCCAAAATTCAGCTCATTTGGATCATCCATGAAATATTTATGCATGTTCTAGTGAGATGCTATATACGTTCTTATACAATTTGCTTCGGGGTCGATTTCCTTTGAAGCTCAAGCTTGACTCGTGGGGTTGGTAGAGCGACTCGTATCATTGATACGCAACTCCGAATCTCTCTAAGATGTCAATACCTACAAACCACGGAGAAAACGATCAAAACACGAACAAAAAGACAAAAAGCGAACAAAGGCCGAACAAAGGGCCAAAAGCACGAAAGACAAGAAAACACGCAAAGACACACAAAAATTCGGATCAAAACAAGATGTTTTGGGCTTAAAGAGATAGGTAATAATGACGTTTTCACGGCATTATCAACACCCCCAAACTTAAACACTTGCTCGTCCTCGAGCAAACAAAACAAAACAAGAACAAAACAAGCATGCTTAAGATCAAAATGCCAAAACTTAACACTTTCAAATTATTAATTAAACAAGCTCTACGTGTGTGTGTGATGACTTCGGCTAGATTCTATCTTAGGTGAATAATTTCCGATAGGTCAAAATCATCGGTTCTATTTTCATGGACTTCTAATGTTTAACAAAGAATCTCTCCTTACCGTAGATTACAAACTTAATGCTCAAATCACTTCACGGGACTAAGTTATAGGTAATTTAAGAGTGTTTTCCCTATTCTTGAATTAATTGACGATTTTAGCTCCTAACTCTTTTCTCACCACACTTGTTTTTACAATGAAACAAGGCACTTTGTGCTTTACAAGAATATTGCAATACGATACTAGCACTAATGGCGAACTCTGTGCAATTTTGCTTTTGTGGGCTACTAGCACCACACTCTTTTCTTCTATTACAACTTTTGCACTAAAACAAAGAGATAGAGCAATTACCAAAAATGATCAATGAGTATTATCAATTGAAGGCTTAGCCTTTCTTTTCTCTCATAGAAGTGCGTACATTTTAGCAACTTCTCTACTCATTTCTTTTAAGAGTTAGGTGTTCAAAGGTTTTTCATTCTCGAAAAGGGTTTACTCCCCCAAACTTAGGCCATTTATGCTCTTTTTACATTTAGATTCCAAGCTATGGATTGGAGGGATTCTAAGTTAAGCAAAAGGAGTCCTAGAACCTATTATCGCTAAAGTTCGTTATCCACTTTAAATATTACCTAACCTTAGCCAATGTGCTTTGAACTTTGTAGAGCATGTTCAAATAATAATAAGAATTTGAAAAATTTTGGCGGGTCGACCTAGCATGCAACAGGCGCGACCTTACTCCCCCAAACTTAAAATGCACAATGCCCCCATTGTGTGAATTGAGAATGACGGAATAAGGTACGAAATGACAAAAACAAGAACACAACAAAAACACAAGCAAAACAAAACAAAACAAAACAAAACGATAAATGAGCGAGCACGGCTCTAATTAAGTCCAACGAGCAAACGTTATACATTTAAACACGTAAACATGCCAATATCTCACAAGATTTAGTAACAAAACCAATACAAGACGAGAATATAGTTAAAACATTGTAAGCTTAATTTAAACCGACGGGACTGCATAAATTTAAATACAACGTCCCTTTATGTATGCTTCCCGTGGTTGCTCCTGTCTTCAGTGGTTTCGTGCATTCAGAGCACGCTCCATTGCTTTCCCGTACTCTCCCCTTTTATTTCAAATGCGCAAATTTTCCCCCAAACTCATGTTGCAACTACACAACTTCAATAAATTAATACCCCGGCAACTCCACAATCGAAAAGTAGCAAAGTTTGCAAAACTACTCTCACGAGCAATTTATCGAACACCTTCCGTGCACACCCAAAATTACTACTTTTCTACTACTTTTACTAGAACTTCCACCCAAAAATTTTCAAAACCAAACAACCAATACCATCAAGCAATACTAACAAGGAGTTTAGCCATACTTACCTCTTGATGCACAAATTCAATTTAAATCCCCGAATTTCGAATTTTGAAGCTTTGTTGGGGGAATTTCGGGTTTTGTGTTTAATGTGGGGAATTTGAGGCTTTTGGAGTGAATGGGTGAGTGATGAAGGATTGAGAGTGAAGGAGAGATTGATTTTTGAGTGGGTTTGGAAGATTAAATTGAGTGAGGGACAAGAGAGATTGAGAGAGAGGGGGAAGATAGTGTGTGAGACTTGTTTGAAATGGAAGGTGAGTAGTGTGTTTAAAAAAAAAACGTCTCTTTTTTTTTTTATATTTAAACAACACAATTACTCACCTTTCTTTTGTTCGCGACCCATGGTTCGTTTAGCTTGACCTCGCTCGATTGTGCTTGTCAATCTTCGATCTTTCACGCGCGCTCATTTACCTACAACACAAAACGCAAAAACGACAACAAAAACAAAAAACGAAAACAACACAAAACAACAAAGGAAAAAAAACAATAGGCTCGGGTTGCCTCCCGAGAAGCGCTTGTTTATAGTCGTGAGCTTGACTTTAAACTTTCCTTTTCTTTTAGGGTGGCCAATAATCGAATAGGATCCCATCGGGATCAAGTATGAGCCCCGGCCTCCTCGCTTTTAAATTCGTCCCACGCCTTAATTTTTCCATTGTACGGCCTTTTGGGACGGATTTGAACCACATATCAAATCGAAAACTTTTATCTCCCGGTTCAAATCTCTTGTAATCTTTACCCATAATTATCCATGTTGCTTTGCTTGGGTGGATCCACTTGTCTTCTTCGGGAATAACCAAGTCCACATAAGAATATTTGATGACCTTTTGATCAAACCCTTCATCCATGATGAACTTATCGTCCTTTGCAAGCTCTGTCCATCCACCTTGTTCTTCCTCTCTAGTAGGAAGCTCATTTGTTTCTAACTTTTCACTCGGTTCATTAAAGCTTTCATTAGGAGCAACTGATTCAATTGTACTCGGCAAAGCTCCCGGGGGTCTTATGCTTAAAAATTGTGAGATTTTCTCCATTTGCGTTTGAAGATCCCTTAATGTCCCCGAGTCTTCTTGCAATTGTTTGGAAATTTCTTCCAATTTAGAATCATTGTCAACCATGTATTTGGTGGTGTGATCCATGAACATAATGAATGCTTCTTCCAAAGATGATTTTGCTTCTACCGGAGGTTGAGAATATTCATGATAGTTCGGTTGGATGAATGAAGTAGTCATCATCATATCCGAGTATGGTCCACCTCCCCACTCATTGTTCCTTGGATAATACGGGTTATTTCCCCATTCGATATTGTAGCCATTGTATGTGGGACTCGGCTCATAATGATTACCCATGTATGAATTCTCATATTGAAAATGAGTTGGACTCATTGGGCAACCGGCGATTGTGCTCTCCCCCATGCAATGTATACAATAACAAAGTGATCGTCCCTCGGTTGACCTTGGATAGCAATCATTGTAGGCCATCGTACCTAGGAAGACAAAGATCACAACGTAAATAGCAAATCCAAGCTAAGATATACAAGAATATAAATTGGCAAACAATCGTTACAATTCCCCGGCAACGGCGCCAAAAACTTGTTGCGTTCCAAATACTAGTACGCAAACACGCAAGTATACGGTCGTTACAAGTAATAAAGTGATGAATGAGTGTCGAACCCACGAGGAATTGTTCAATTAATTACCAACTAACGTCTTGTTACTTCGACTTAGATTTGTAAGTTGAGTTTGGTGAGGTGATGGTGGTTTTGATACTACAACTCAATTAAGGTGACTAAGGAAACTAACACTTGACTTAACAATATGTAAAGGCTTCTAGGCTTTTACGTCACCTAGTTCAATTCAAGACAAACGACTCAACAATTGGCAACCACACTTATGTTTGTTGTTCAAGATTTCATAAAATATTCATACGTATCTTTCGATATCGTACGAACCTACCAAAGTAGACTAATCCAATTTATGTCTAAGAGGATTAAGCCTAAGTGATGCTTTAATTCTCAAACCTTATAAGAACATGAAATGACCTAGGTATAATTCTATCCTAAAATCAAATCACAACCTAGTTTTACAATCTTATCTTTAATCCACTATACCTAGCAATTAAAGATCAATTCATTTCATCCTATGGTTGATCAAACCACAAGTTGACAAAAGCTCAAACTAGTTTAACAAACACTTGTATACAAGCATAGCAACAACCATTAACTCATCATTTAATCAAGAATCAAGAACCAAACATAGGATCAATAAAAACATAGAATAAAGGAGATTAGCTACTCATAACATTAAATAAATCATTCATTACATTAATGAAATCCATAAATGTAAATGAACAAAACAAGAAAGATAGAGTTAGAGCAAGCTTAGGTGATGAGGTCTTCAACAACTTCTCCCTCAATGCCTTTTTATCTTCTTTAGGAGTCCAAGTGAGAGTTCTTCTTTCCAAAGTGCAAACCCTTCTCTTTTCTTCAAAAGAGGCAAGAGGAAAGTAAAAGTGTAGAATGTGTGAAGTTGGTTGAATGATTCCACCTTTAAGCCTCTAACCTAGAGGAACAACAAGTTCCTCATGCCTAAGTTACCCTCCAAACTAAGCAACTAAGGCCAAAAAGTCCCCCAAGATGCCTAAAAATACAAGTGGGATCAAAGGGGGATAATACCAAAAGCCCCCTACCTTTCCCGCAGCAAAAAATCTGCTGGTAGCAGGGACCTCGCCGCGGCGAGGTCCAACCTCGCCGCGGCGAGGTTTAGGCCGTAGGTTCCTGGAAATTTTCTGCTCTGCCGCACTTTCTTCCGAGCAGCATATCTTTTGATTCCGAACTCCGAATCCGGATCCGTAAAGTCCGTAGCGTAGCTAACTCACTCATCTATAACATATCCAAAATTCAGCTCATTTGGATCATCCATGAAATATTTATGCATGTTCTAGTGAGATGCTATATACGTTCTTATACAATTTGCTTCGGGGTCGATTTCCTTTGAAGCTCAAGCTTGACTCGTGGGGTTGGTAGAGCGACTCGTATCATTGATACGCAACTCCGAATCTCTCTAAGATGTCATTACCTACAAACCACGGAGAAAACGATCAAAACACGAACAAAAAGACAAAAAGCGAACAAAGGCCGAACAAAGGGCCAAAAGCACGAAAGACAAGAAAACACGCAAAGACACACAAAAATTCGGATCAAAACAAGATGTTTTGGGCTTAAAGAGATAGGTAATAATGACGTTTTCACGGCATTATCAAATGACCTTACTATTGTCAGCTGATATAAATTTTTCAGTATGATTCAGTTCTAATTTATCCTTTTCTAAAGGTGTCTCCTGTTTACTAGATGTATGCATAGATGCAACAGTTGACTTATCATGAGACTCAATGATTTTCTCAAGTTCCATGATTTTTCCTTTATAAACCTCACATTCAGCTTTCAGAGATTCATGCTCTTGCTCAAGCTGTTTATATTCAGTTGATTCTTTTGGCTTTTCAGCTAAAAGTTTCAGTGAACTATTTTGCTCTTTTAGCAGGATCATCTCTTCCTTAAGCTTTTTATATGCTTCAGCAATACCAGTATTGTTAAGCATCATTTGTTCAAATGAATTAAATAATTCATCATTAAGAGGAGTTACCTCATCCTCAGAGTCATCAGAGTCCTTTGCCATCAGGCACAGGAGAGCAGGTTTTTCTTCATCAGACGAGTCTGAATCTGAATCTGATGAGTAGACAGCAGTCAGCTTTTCTGCTTCAGCCATCATTGCTTTTCCTCTCTGATGCTTTCTTTCTTTTCTTACTTTCTTCTCCTCCTCAGTGTACTTTTCTGCTTTTGGATATGGGCAGTCTTTGATGAAGTGTCCCAATTTCCTGCAGTTGTAACACATTAGTTTTGATTTATAATCATCTTTATCTTGAGAAGAAAAGTTAGGTTTAGAAGAAGAAGCATTGTTGTATTTGTTCTTCATTTTTCTTTTGTAGAACTTCTTGAAATTATTCATCAACAGTGCAACATCTCCAGCAGTGTACTCCTTCTTGTTGAGTAGAGTGGCTTCATCAGATGAGTCCACTTCAGCATTTCTTTGAGCTGGTCTTCTTTGGTTTTCAGCAGCAACAAGTGCAGCTGTGGGTCTTGAAGTTGAGGTTTCTTCAATTCCCATCCTTGGCAGTTTATACTCGAATGCCTTGAGTACAGAAAACAGCTCAGTAAGAGAGATTTTTCCCAAATCCCTTGATTCTTCCATTGCTGTTACTTTCATGTTGAACTTTGGAGGTAGAGCCTTTAGTACTCTGACAGAGATCTCTTTGTCAGTGAAAGTCTTTCCCAACTTTAAAACTTCATTCAGAGTTCTGGTGAATCTGGTATCCATCTGATCAATGGTTTCTCCAGACTTCATCTTGAAGTTGTCAAGTTTCTCCAATGCAACAGTGAGCTGATGCTCTTTAATAGCATCATTGCCTTCGCTCATATCTCTGACTTTGTCCCACATTTCCTTTGCAGTTTTGCAGTGTTTGACCTTGTCAAACCGATCATTATCCAGGGCTTTAGTCATGATGAATCTCCCAACTTTATCAAGATTGTAAAGCTTTATCTCCTCTGGAGTCATCTCATGAAGGTCTTTCTCCACAACCGTATCTACCTCATTTATTTTAATGGTCTTTGTGAATCTGAATGGACCTTTAATGATACATGTGTACATGTTATCATTGTAAGCAGCAAGGAAAATCTCCATTCTGATTTTCCAGTCCTCAAAGGACATACCAGCAATGTGGGGAACATGGCTGATACAATCCATTTTTCAAAAAGTTTTGTTTTTCAAAAAGATGCTCTTTTGAAAAGTTTTAAAAACCTTTGAAAAACACTTGGATCAAGCTCGTTGATCAGGCAGCTGATTCTAATGAACCACCTGCTCTGATACCACTTGTTGGTCCCAAGTGGTCAGATGAGGTCTAGAGGGGGGGGGGTGAATAGACCTCTGAAAATTTTTGAACTTAAAAACTTTTAAATCTTCTGTCAGCAGACTAAGCTGATGAAGAACAGTAAGCAGACTAGTCTGATCGTGAACGAATCTTGAACAGACGACTGACCACTCTTCTTACAGTAACTTAGCTGTTTTTCAGCAAAACAGTCTTCCAAGAGTATACTTGCAGCGGATTGTTTGAAAGTGTTTTTCACAAGTAAACTAAGTTCTGAAAAGATTTTATCCCCAGTTTAAAACTCCTTATAAAATCTTTTGATTGATTCAAAGTGTTTAAAATGCAAACTTTAAAATATGCAAGAAAACTTTAAATGCAAGATAACACAAAGAATTTTTATAGTGGTTATATGGATTAAAATCCTTTAGTCCACTCTTCCAGATCACACAGATTCTGGGTTATACTATAATCACTTAGATTACAATATTTCTCCACTTACACCTAAACAACTAATGAGAAGGCTGTAAGCTCACAATAGGAATTCACAAAGAAAACCTATCCTCTAAAGTAGAATCACTCACAAAGATGGATTCTCACTTCGCACAACACTCAGCTATTACAAAATCACTCAGATAATGTTTTTCTGATTTCTTCAACTGGGTTTCTGTCAACAGATGACTTCCACCAGACGAGTGAGCTGTTCGAGCTTTTGAGACTTAGAGAAATTCTGCTTCAAAATTTCGATCTCTGATTGTTGTTGTGTGTTGCTCGATTTGAAATTCAGCTCTATTTATACATGGAGATGAAATTATGACCGTTGAAGGCAAGTCACAAATCAAATCCATCCTTCAGCTCTTTTTGAAACGGCTCCCTGCAGCATTCCGTACTGTGTACAGTACCTTTCTGTCCATCGCATTTAATGCTGCATTTAATGCACTCTGCTGATCCGAGGATATCTTCAATCATTTGCCATTACTACCCTTCTCTTTCAGCATTTATTACACCAAGTGCATTTATTACCGTTGGACTAATCTCTTGATCTCTTCCATTCTGCTGATCAAAACGACTCTGCTGATAGATACTCTGCTGATCAAATACTGAACTCATCTGATTTGACTCGGCTGATGATCTACCCTTCTGTTCGCTGTTTCAGCAAGAGATCACTAGTCTTCTGAGCTTTGAACTTTGAACTCTTCTGATGTCTTCTTTTACTTGTTCAAAATTCTTCTAAGGGAACTAAGCTTTCCATACTTAGCTGATTATGATGTTTTGGAAATCATCAAAACCTTCCCTTAATTTTTGACTTCTTTCATCTTCATCTTCATCCAACACATACTTTCGTCCAGTTAAATAATTTTCTACATCTTTGCAATTTCAATACATTTAAGTGGATTGATCGATAAACATCACTGAAAACGGTAGTGCTTTTTAAGTTTTAAATTATCTTGAATGTTTAAATTTTATTGTTTAAATAAGATATTTTTTATTTGTATAGTGTTCTTATATGTTTGATGACTTGCTTCTTTCTTGTTTATTTTTAATTTCTTGATAATATTTGATTATTTGGTTAAGATTTAATGTTTATTATGCCATATATAGAGTTTATTAATTTTCATGAGTAAATTTGTGTAAATGGATTCATCATGAATAAATATAATTTTTTTAGTTATCGTAAAACTTATTGACAATATTACAGTATATATTTAGATATAAAAATTCATCTTAACAAAACTCTTTACAGTTTTAGGCAAAGAATTATACTATAAAAAATATTAGATTTGCGGTTTTGTCTCACCCTCAAATATTGCCCCCCTCAATAAAAAAATTATGGCTCCACCCCTGAAACTAAAATAAAGCCCAAAAAATGCGAGATAAACAAGAATTTTTTAATAAAATACATTGAGTTAAATGCATGATGTTGTATGTATCAAATTAAATACCACAAGAATTTATTAGTCCACTTAATTAATCCGACTTTGTAATTATGTGGTTACATGATGAGTACAGAGCTAATGCTCCCTCCACCATTATATTATAAAAATATTATGAAATGTCAATTATAAAATATTATAGTTATGAAAAATATTAAAATATAATAGTTGGAGCAGAGAGTAAAGTGGCTTTGTAAGCACTATTTATTTGGTAAATTACAACTTGTAAGTTGAAGAAATCGAATTTATAAGCATGCTTTCGTAGGACTTGGACTAGGTTATCAATGAGTCTGACTCGAATTGGATCAGGGTTAATCTGGATCCGAGTTTGATTTGAATTTCTTTTATCCGAGTTCGTATCAACTTTAATTTTGAATATAAGAGATCGGATGTTGGTCCCAAGTGGTCAGTTGAGGTCTAGAGGGGGGGGGGTGAATAGACCTCATAAACTTTAAAATTTTTCTTTAACTTCTCTTCTATAAGTAGAGTTCGCTCATCAGCTAAATAAGATGACTAAGCTGATTTTGCACTTGGCTTATCAGCAGAGTAAGCTGATCTTATTCGTGAGACTACTATGCTGATTTAGCACTTAGCTTATTCAGTGGAGTAGACTACTATGCTGATTTTGCTTATCAAGCTTATATAATCAGAGTTTCAAACAATGATGCAGCGGATAATGTTTATGTGTTTTTCAAACAATGTTTTCAACTCAATTAAACTTTTAAAGCAAAAAGAAAGTTTTACCCCAAGTTGGAAATTCCTCAATTTAAAAGACTCTTCTTTTAAAGTATTTACTTAGCTTATGAGGTATGGAATGCAAGACAAATAAAGTAAATAACACAAGGAATTTTTATAGTGGTTATACAGGAACAAATCCTCTTAATCCACTCTTCCAAGTCACTTAGATCTTGGGTTATACTAAGAACACAAAGTAATTAGTACACTCCACTTACGCCAAAACAACAAATGAAAAGGCCGTAAGCTCACAATAGGAAATCACAAAGAAGACCTATTCTCCGAAGTAATATCACTCACAAAGATGGATATCTACTCCTCACAATACTCAGTTGAATATCACTCAGATATACAAGGGTTTAATCTTGTTCTTCAACAATCAGCTTCGTCATAAGATGACTAAGCTTATGATAAGATGACTCAACTGATGGATTCTTGCTCTAAAGATTTGATCTTGAAAGTGTGCAAGTCTCTCTTGAATCTTCAGTTTATCATCTATTTATACTCTTGGATTTGTAATTTTGCCCGTTGAAGGTTGGCAAAATTGCATTTAAGTCCTTGAGCAACGGTCATAATTTGAATGGTAACTTTTGCAGACTGTCGCACTGTTCACTGTACACTCTGCTGTACTTTCTGCACTGTTTACTGTACACTCTGCTGTACTTTCTGTCAGCAGCATTTAATGCACTTAGCTTGTTACCGTTGGAGAGCTTTCTGACCGATTTTACTTAGCTTATGGGATCCACTCTGCTGATGATCACTAGTCTGATGCACTAGTCTGATGCACTAGTCTTATGCACTAGTCTGATCACTAGTCTCATGCACTAGTCTGATGCACTAGTCTGATCACTAGTCTCATGCACTAGTCTGATGCACTAGTCTTATGCACTAGTCTGATCACTAGTCTCATGCACTAGTCTGATGTACTAGTCTTATGCACTAGTCTGATGCACTAGTCTTATGCACTAGTCTGATCACTAGTCTCATGCACTAGTCTGATCACTAGTCTCATGCACTAGTCATCTCATGATCAGTCATCTGATGATCACCAAGCTGATTTTTACTAATCTGATTTTCAATCTTTCACTAATCTGATTTTCACTCTTCTCATAAGATTGAATCTTCATTTCTTGAATACTTCTGTTCTTGAATGATTTTCTTTTAGACCAAGTATCCAATCTTCAAAGGCTTACTAAGCTTCCGTAACTTAGTTGATGACACCTTTTTGTTATCATCAAAACCTTTAACTAACTTAGTTAACTCAACTGATAAGAACACTTAGCTGTTCTTGAGTTAATAAATTCTTCCAACAATTTCCCCCTTTTTGATGATGACAAAACCTTCAACTAAGAACGTCTTCCAAGTCTTCAGTTTAGTCTTCATACTCTAGGATTAAAATCATTAGATCCAATGCAACCTTTGAGAGTTCTTAGTTGTGTCTCACTTTTCCCCCTTTTTGTCATCAACACTAAAACTTAGTATGCTGAAGACAAGTAGGTGAATACTTAGCTGTTCGGGGTAGTTGGCTGTTAATTAATTCTTCTTTATACGCAAGCCAGCAGTTTGTAGTCTTCTTTGCTGTTTATCACTCCAGTTAGAAAAGATGTTCCCCCTGACTTCAAGAATTGATACCACTTATTGGTTACTTCCTTCACCCTTTTTGAAGTGTATTCTTGAATGTCACTTGGTTGTTGAGTTTCAGTCGGCTGATGAGAAGCAGTCTTCTGATAACTTCATTTGACTTATTGAAAACGTCATCTCTAATCAGGAGTACCGCTCGTCGTACACGTTCCCCCTGAGTTCAAGAATCTGTGGTCAAGTAGTCTTATGAGAGTCAGTCTCGAAAGATACTCAGCCGTTGAATTCCAGTAAGCTATTGAGATGATTTTTCTGATATGTTCCCCCTCAGCTCATGAATCCAAATTCAACAAATCCATTTTCAACTCTTGAGAGCTGAAAGATTGTTGTCACATGATTGACTATACCATTTGTTGGATACAAACGTTGATTCACTTGATAAACTTCAATTTTCCAACAATCTTGCTTTCCTTGTTATTTCCAAACAATGCGGCTACCATTTGTTGGTTGATATCACATGTTGATACAGTACTGGATACCAATTGTTGATATTCTCCCACTCGATGGTAAAACCACTTGTTGAACTTGTTGAAATCAGCAAGGGCAGTCAACTCAACCTTTGTCATCACACATGCGTTTTTCCTACAAAACATATTACTGTTTTTGGTACCCCTTATATTGGGTCCTGCATGGTTAGTATAACCTTTAACATGTGATGATTTTGTGACTCAGTTTTATCATGAATTTCAGTAAATTTAGCATGGTAATAATTTTCATGATGAAAACAGTGCTCATAAGCAAGGTAAGATGCATGAAGTAAGTGATAAGCTGAGTTAACTGATAACTCTCCTATAGATTGAGCAGACTTAACATTTTTAATTTCACTCCTATCAGCAGCATCTTTCAGCTTACTAAGCTGATGAGTTTTACTAGTCTGTTTAGTCTTAGGTTGCTTACTAGGCTTCTTAACCTTTTGAGCTTCAGTAGGCTTCTTCTCTTTAGCCTTTGATTTCTTTATAGAGAATGATGCAATTACTTCTTTCAAGTTTATTTATATTTTCTATACGAATTGCACACTCAGCTTTTAGAGTTTCATTCTCATGCCCAAGCTTTTTGAAGTCAGCTGATTCTTAAGGTTTTTCAACCTGAAGTTTCAGTGATCTGTTTTGCTCTTTTAGCAGAGTCATCTCTTTCTTAAGCTTGGCAAATACACCAACAATATTTGAATTTGAAATTAACATTTGTTCAAACGATTCAAATAATGCAAGTTCATTAATTTGTAGAAGTTACCTCAGTTTCAGAATCATCAGATTCCTTGGCCATTAAGCATAGAGTTTCAGGTACTTCTTCAAACTCTTTATCAGACGACTGACGGTCTGAATAAGATGTGCAGGAGTTTATTAGCTTTGCTGCATCAGCTAACTTTGATTTGCTCTTACTAAGCTTACGCTCCTTTTTGGCACACTTTTCCTTTTCAGCAAACTTTTCAGATGATGAGTGAGAATGATCTTTGATCAAGAGTTCATACTCCTCTTCATTGTGGTCTCTAAGTTTTGCTTTGGAGGAATCCCTGTTTTCCTGAAAATGATCAGAAGAAGATGAAGTAGCATTTTTATATTTTAATTTCATTTTCTTCTTGTAGAACTTCTCAAAATCATTCAGCAGCAGGGTAACGTCGTCAGCAGTGTAGACTTTTTCTGAATTCAGCAGAGTCTTCTGTTTTGACTTGTCTACTGATTTTCTTGACTTGTCTGACGCCATGAGAGCAGCAGTAGGGTCTGAACTGGTTGACACTTCTAATCCCATTCTTGGCATTTGATACTCATATGCTTTGAGGGATGAGAACAGTTCGGAAAGGGAAATCTTCCCTAAATCCCTTGATTCTTCCATGGCTGTCACCTTCATGTTGAATTTAGGTGGCAAGGCCTTGAGAACCTTTGCGGTGATCTCCTTGTTCGAAAATTCTTTATCAAACCTTAAAACTTCATTCAGAGCTTTGGTAAATCTGGTATCCATCTGATCAATCGTTTCACCAGACTTCATCTTGAAATTTTCAAACTCCTCAAGAGCCACACTGAGCTTGTGTTCTTTGATAGCGTCGTTTCCTTCGCTTAGCTCGCAGACTTTATTCCACATCTCTTTGGCAGTTTTGAAATGCTTGATCTTCTGGAATCTTTCTTCGTCTACAGCTTTGAACATAATGAGCTTAGCCTTTTTATCAAGATTTACTAACTTGACTTCTTTGGGAGTCAGCTCATCCAGCTCTTTGTCAACTATCTGATCTGGTTGGCCAGCAACCATCACAATCTTCTGAAATCTGAATGGTCCTTTTGTAAAACAAGTAAGCATGTTGTCGTCATAAGCGGCAAGAAGGATTTCCATTCTAATTTTCCAATCTTCAAAGTTCATATGGCCAATGTGAGGAACATGGCTTATGCACTCCATTTTCAAAAAGTTTTTATTTTTCAAAAAAATGCTCTTTTGGAAAATTTATGAAAACCTTTGAAAAACACTTGGATCAAGCTCGTTGATCAGGCAGCTGATTCTAATGAACAACCTGCTCTGATACCACTTGTTGGTCCCAAGTGGTCAGTTGAGGTCTAGAGGGGGGGGGGTGAATAGACCTCATAAACTTTAAAATTTTTCTTTAACTTCTCTTCTATAAGTAGAGTTCGCTCATCAGCTAAATAAGATGACTAAGCTGATTTTGCACTTGGCTTATCAGCAGAGTAAGCTGATCTTATTCGTGAGACTACTATGCTGATTTAGCACTTAGCTTATTCAGTGGAGTAGACTACTATGCTGATTTTGCTTATCAAGCTTATATAATCAGAGTTTCAAACAATGATGCAGCGGATAATGTTTATGTGTTTTTCAAACAATGTTTTCAACTCAATTAAACTTTTAAAGCACAAAGAAAGTTTTACCCCAAGTTGGAAATTCCTCAATTTAAAAGACTCTTCTTTTAAAGTATTTACTTAGCTTATGAGGTATGGAATGCAAGACAAATAAAGTAAATAACACAAGGAATTTTTATAGTGGTTATACAGGAACAAATCCTCTTAATCCACTCTTCCAAGTCACTTAGATCTTGGGTTATACTAAGAACACAAAGTAATTAGTACACTCCACTTACGCCAAAACAACAAATGAAAAGGCCGTAAGCTCACAATAGGAAATCACAAAGAAGACCTATTCTCCGAAGTAATATCACTCACAAAGATGGATATCTACTCCTCACAATACTCAGTTGAATATCACTCAGATATACAAGGGTTTAATCTTGTTCTTCAACAATCAGCTTCGTCATAAGATGACTAAGCTTATGATAAGATGACTCAACTGATGGATTCTTGCTCTAAAGATTTGATCTTGAAAGTGTGCAAGTCTCTCTTGAATCTTCAGTTTATCATCTATTTATACTCTTGGATTTGTAATTTTGCCCGTTGAAGGTTGGCAAAATTGCATTTAAGTCCTTGAGCAACGGTCATAATTTGAATGGTAACTTTTGCAGACTGTCGCACTGTTCACTGTACACTCTGCTGTACTTTCTGCACTGTTTACTGTACACTCTGCTGTACTTTCTGTCAGCAGCATTTAATGCACTTAGCTTGTTACCGTTGGAGAGCTTTCTGACCGATTTTACTTAGCTTATGGGATCCACTCTGCTGATGATCACTAGTCTCATGCACTAGTCTGATGCACTAGTCTTATGCACTAGTCTGATCACTAGTCTCATGCACTAGTCTGATGCACTAGTCTGATCACTAGTCTCATGCACTAGTCTGATGCACTAGTCTTATGCACTAGTCTGATCACTAGTCTCATGCACTAGTCTGATGTACTAGTCTTATGCACTAGTCTGATGCACTAGTCTTATGCACTAGTCTGATCACTAGTCTCATGCACTAGTCTGATCACTAGTCTCATGCACTAGTCATCTCATGATCAGTCATCTGATGATCACCAAGCTGATTTTTACTAATCTGATTTTCAATCTTTCACTAATCTGATTTTCACTCTTCTCATAAGATTGAATCTTCATTTCTTGAATACTTCTGTTCTTGAATGATTTTCTTTTAGACCAAGTATCCAATCTTCAAAGGCTTACTAAGCTTCCGTAACTTAGTTGATGACACCTTTTTGTTATCATCAAAACCTTTAACTAACTTAGTTAACTCAACTGATAAGAACACTTAGCTGTTCTTGAGTTAATAAATTCTTCCAACATCGGATCCAAACCCGATGAATATCCAGAATCCGAATAAATTATCCTAATCTATTTAACACATTTAACGATAATTTATTTATTTTAATTTTTCACCAAATCACTTGCAAATTTTACCATCTTGAATTAAAAATGTAACAATTTACTTGTTTCAGCGAAACTATTGTCTGAAAATTGTAAAAGATAGAATATAGTGGATAAATATAAACAATAAAAATTAAAACAAAGGAATAAAACCAAAATAAAAGTAGAAAAATATAGAAAAAGGGAAAATAATTATATCACTCCAATTTCAAAGAGCAACGTTCTTATCGCTTCTACCTAACATATGTTTATACTATTATTCCTAATTATTCTCCACGAGTCTCTTTTTCATCTCTATATTTTAATTAGTCCTTATACATTTTTTTTTATATATTTCTACTTAAATAACAACATGTCTCTTTTATCTAATGGATATTTCTAATATAGTTCGTCCGATATATTTCTTACCATTATTTGATTGGATGCTACACATTTCATATTTTCGTCAAATTAATAACGGAATTGAACACATGAGGAGCACGCGTCCATCAAATTTAATCTAATTATTCATTATTTTAAGAGATTTAATAATAATATAAAATATATATTTAATAGGATTAATAATTTAACTATTTTTACAATTGCGACTGAGATGCTTCAAATTTATGAATTATGGGATAAATTTGTTAACCAGAAAATATGACGGGCAAACTTTGCCAGCAATCTTTAATTATAGGACAAATTCTATATTTCAATAAAATATAATAGTTTGAAAACTATCTCTAAATATTAAATTCTCAAAAAAAAAAAAAAAAAAAAAAACTTAAATAAATTAGCAATTGTGATGGGTTATCCCGCGTTTGGCGATGGACTCAGGGATGGGCAACATAGGACCTGACCAAGAAAGCGGGGCGTCACATGTCTAGTCAAAATAAAGAATTGATAAATATCGTGATGAAGGTAGTTTGGTTTTAGGGGTTGCAGTAGTTTTTAACCAACCATTTCAGATACAAATCGTTGAATATTAACGGTTTAAATGTTTTTCCACACATTCAACGAGTTCATGATTTTTAAATTATTTGTTCTTGTCATATGGAGATGGTATTGACTCTTCATCAAATGAAGTTGGCATGTTAAGTAATTCTATTGTTGAAACGCGGACTAACTTAAGTGCGTTTGAAAGATTGTGTGATCGATCACGTTTTTCTTCAGCCATAGGAAGTCATAGATGGATACTTATTTAGATAAAGAAAAATACCCTAGAGTAGGTAAATTACATATCCTGGATTAATGAAAACTTAATAGTCCGAGACTATTCAATTTGGAAAAGATAGCCCATACAATTTTGGGTCTGCCAGCTGCTACAATTGCATCTGTAGAAGGCAGGGTACTAGATGAGTCACGTGCTTGTTTGATTTCGGACGTAGTAGAGACATTGATAGTAGCAATTAATTTGATTTACTGAACTAATAGGTTTATTTGTTCTTAATTTTTGTTGTTGTAACATTTTTCATTTTCTTTAAATTTATTTTATATTTCGGTTATATAGGTGCAAATTTTTTGAATTTTGTTTGTAACTCAGGTGGAGTGCTTCTATAAGATTATTAAATAAATTTCATACTTTTTTTCCACCCTATTGTTAATAACCAATTGTAAATGTCCACCATTGACAGGGTCGAATCGAATTTCTTACCTGCTTAATTTTTTTGGGGGGTTTGGTTTAAAGCCCACAATTGACAGGCCCACAATCTGATTTTCATTGAATAAGTAAGAGTAAATGCTAACTTTTTTTTTTCTTTTTTTTTTTTTTTCAGAAAACCGATAGGGCAATTCCATTAATGAATAATATAAAGAATGTAGAAGAATTTTAACAATAAATGCTACCTTATTGCACTAGCAAATAAAATTATAAGTTCATTTACAAGAATTTTTTGTTACACTCAAATGATTTAGAAGGTGAAAAGATATGTGAACTAATAGGGAGGAATTTAATTTTTTTTGTAAGGACAATCTGGTCCATAAAATCCAATAGTAAAAAGATTTCATAATATTCCTAGTTGAAAAAATGTTGGGTAATTTGTTATAATTAATTTTATGAGGGAGTGTATTATAAATATTTTAATGGGGTGAATGCGATATAGTATTTTAAATATGAAAGATAATTAAATCTTTGAATATGATTAGGGAAATACTTTATCAAGTTGACATGGTAAATGAAACAACTCTACACACATATTTATCTTAAAAAGTTATTTTAGTGGTCAAGGGGTGTGCATGGATCAAAGTTTCGTTTTCGATCTATGTTTCGGTCAGTTAAAAATAAGAAACTTTTCGAAAAGTTTCACAAATAATAAGAAAAGGCATGAAAAAAAGTCACTAAATTAACACAGTAAAAATTTCAAGACAAATATAGTGTTTTAGAAATACACCTTATTTTCGTTTTGATTATATTGAAAGCCGATATTTTCGACAAAAAAATATAGAAATTTTGACCTAGGGGGTGTGGTCCCTTCTCAATTATATGGGTAGGAAACCTACCATAATGCTAAAAGTATCGGACACCATGATAGGAATTAAAACAAAATAAAAATTGTTATATCACTTTTAATAATAAAAAAATTGACTTTCTGATTTGAAATAAAGAAAAATATTCTTGTATGAAAAAATATAATCATTCAAAATCTAAAACATGGATGATGCAATCATTACGTGATACAAATTGCAATTTAGTAAAAATTCAAAAAAAGAAAAAAAAATTACAACGTGCATTATAATGACAATATATTTTGGATTGAATTTTGTCCACGGGGAAAAGCAATGACACACAGTAAATTTTTAGAAACTAAAATGATGACCATACAGATTTAGATTCTCATTGACATGTATATATACTCCATACAAATGTAATATTTATACATATACGATTGACCTAAAATCCTAAAATGGCAAGAGAAAATGTAACCCTTGCGGATATTACTAATGAATCGTAAAGGAAAGCTATATTCAACGAATGGAAGAAGGATTTGGTTAAGGAGGTGAGCGAGCTTAGCTCGCTTTGCGGTGTGGAGGCATATGCTATCATCCACGATGCTAATGAACCCGAGCCGGAGGTGCGGCCCTCCCATATGACGGCACATACCGTGTTGGAGCGTTTTCACATGCGCAACTAGACCAATCAAAGAAGGTGGTCCACGAAGAGTTTATAGCAAAGGAGAACAAAAAGAAGGAATTGAAAGAATTTATGCTCAAATGAATGTATGGAAAGGCTAGCTTGTCCGATTTTGATATGCGCGACAAGGATGATATGAAGTTGGTCATGAAAGAATTTGAGCAAGAGCTAAACTCTCGAATGAAAGGATCCAATGGAAATTAAGTTAATAAATAAAAAGGATCCAAGGATGATATGGACTTTGTTGGATGAAGATGAAGATTAATGAACAAGAAAGTTAGAAGTTAAAGGGAGATTTTGATGATTTCCAAAACATCATAACCAGCCAAGTAAGGAATGCTTAGTAAACACCCTTAGAAGAATTTTGATCAACTCTAAAGACAAATCAGACAGGTCGAAATTCAGAATGGTCCAGAAGACTACTGATCTGCTGCTGAAGGAAGAAATCAGTTTGGTGAAAATCAGCCGACTCAAATCAGATTTGTTCAAGTTTGGGATCAGCTCAATACGTCATCAGACGAGTGACTCTTATCAGCCAAGTGAAGACGATCAGAAAGTCTCTCCAACGGTAATAAATGCACTTGGAGTAATAAGTGCTGAAGAAGAAGGGTATTTATGGCAAATGATTGAAGAAATCCTCGTATCAGCTCGGTGCATTAAATGCTGCTGACAGTATTGTAGCAGTACAGAGAGCCGTTTGCAGAGTTTAAGGAGCAATACTCGAGGTATTTGAATCTTGTCTTTCTTCAACGAACATTTTTCAAATCAAGAGTATAAATTGTTCGCGAGTTTGAGAGAGAAGATATATAACACAACTGAGATCAATCCTGCAAAGCAAAATCTTCTAAGTCTCAAAAACTCAAGAACAGGCCACTAGTCTGCCGAAGTTATTTGTTAACTGAAGCTAGTTGAAGTCAAAAGAAAATCATTTTCTGAGTGAATCTGTTATTGTAGAGTGTTGTGAGAAGTAGATATCTATCTGATTAAGTGATATTACTTCGGAGGGTAGGAGTTTCTTTGTGATTTCCTGCTGCGAACTTACGGCTCATCATTTGTTGTAAAGCGTAAGTAGAGTATATTGTAAACTGTGTGTTTATAGTATAACCCAAGATCTAAGTGACTTGGAAGAGTGGACTAAAGGATTTTCATCCATATAACCACTATAAAAATTCTTTGTGTTTTAACTTGCATTATTTTCTTGCATATCTTCAAAGTTGCATTAAACACTCTAGAAAACTGTTGAAAAGATTTTAAAAAGGAGTTTGTTAAAACTGGGGATAAAATCTTTCAAAAGACTTAGCTTACTTGTGAAAAACACTTTAAAACATCCGCTGCAAGTAATCTGATAAAACTGATTTTACTGAAATCAGCTAAGTACTTTTCTAAAAGAGTGGTCAACTCTGCTGCTCAAACTTTGTGTGCGAACAGCTTAGTTAGCTTACTGCTTACGATCAGCTTAGTCTGCTAACAGTTAAGTGAAAAGTTTTTAAAGTCTAAAAATTAACAGAGGTCTATTCACTCCCTCCCCTCTAGACCTCATCTGACCACTTGGGACCAACAAGTGGTATCAGAGCGGGTGGTTCATTAGAATCAGCTGCCTGATCAACGAGCTTGATCCGAGTATTTTTCAAAGGTTTTTAAACTTTTTCAAAAGAGCATATCTTGAAAAATCAAAACTTTTTGATAATGGATTGTATCAGCCATGTTCCCCACATTGGCGGTATGAGTTTTGAGGACTGGAAGATCAGGATGGATATCTTCTTAGCTGCTTACAATGATAAAATGTATACATGCATTACCAAGGGTCCATTCAAATTCACCAAGACTATAAAGGTTGATGAAGTAGACATAGTGGTGGAAAAATATCTACAAGAGATGACAGCTGAAGAAATCAAGCTGTTCAATCTTGATAATGTTGGCCGTTTCATCATGACCAAAGCCCTGGACAACGACAAATTTGATAAGGTCAAGCATTGCAAGACCGCAAAAGAGATGTGGGACAAGGTTCGTGACATGAGTGAAGGAAATGACGCCATAAAAGAGCATCAGCTGAGTGTTGCTCTGGAAAAGCTAGACAACTTCAAGATGAAGTCTGCGGAAACCATTGACCAGATGGATACACGGTTTACAAGGACGCTGAATGAAGTTCTCAAACTAGGAAAAACCTTCACTGACAAGGAGATAACTGTCAGAGTGTTGAAAGCTCTGCCTCCAAAGTTCAACATGAAGGTGACAGCCATGGAAGAATCAAGAGATTTGGGAAAGATCTCTCTTACCGAGCTGTTCTCAGTACTCAAGGCATACGAGTATAAACTGCCAAGAATGGGTATTGAAGAAACCTCAACTTCAGGCCCCACAGTTGCCCTGGTTGCTGGTGAAAATCCAAGAAGAACAACACACAAAAGCAAAGAAGTGGACTCATCTGATGAAGCCACAATACTCAACAAAAAGGAGTACACTGCTGGAGACCTTGCATTGCTGATGAACAACTTCAAGAAGTTCTATAAAAGAAAAATGAAGAACAAATACAATAATGCTTCTACTTCTAACCCTACTTCTTCTTCTTAAGATAAGGATGCTTATAAATCCAAACTAATGTGTTACAATTGCAGGAAACTGGGACATTTCATCAGACACTGCCCACATCCTAAAGCTGAGAAATACACAGGAGAGGAAAAGAGAATCAGAAAGGAAAGAAAGCATCAGAAAGGCAAGGTGCTGATAGCTGTAGCAGAGAAGCTGGCTGCTAATTACTCGTCTGATTCAGACTTAGACACTTCTGAAGAAGAGTCTACTGAAGATGAGAAACCTGCTCTTATCTGCCTAATGGCTAAGGAATTTGATGACTCTGAGGATGAGGTAACTCCTCTTGAAAATGAATTTTTTAATTCATTTGAGCAAATGATGGTTAATAATACTAGTATTGCTGACGCATTTGCTAAGCTTAAGGAAGAGATGATATTGCTAAGAGAGCAAAATAGTTCACTGAAACTTAAGATTGAAAAACCAAAAGAATCAGCTGAATATAAACTGCTTGAGCAGGAAAATGAGTCTTTGAAAGCTGAATGTGAAGTATATAAAGAAAAAATCATGGAACTTGAAAAGATTATTGAGTCTCATGACAAGTCTTCTGTTGCATCCACTCACATGTCTAGTAAACAGAAACTACCTTTAGAACGGAATAAGTTAGAACTGAATCATACTGAAAGTTTCATATCAGCTGACAATAGTAAGGTCATATTGTATGTTCAGACTACTAAACCTGCTTCACCTGAGAAAGAATTAAAGGAGAAGAAAGGCTAAAAAGAGCAAAGAGCCTAGTTTAGGAAAACAGACTGGTAAGACTAAACAGCAGAGTCCTAGGAAGTCTGCTGAAACTAGTAAAACCAATCAGACTAGTAACAAAACTAAGTCGTCTGTTAATGAGCAAGTAAAGAGTAAGCCAAAGAAGCATAAGAACAAGAAAAATCAAAATGCTTGGTATGGAAATGAGTCATATTATGTACAACTGCTGCATATCCTCCTATATATCATGCACCTCAATTTACAGCTTACTATGCACCTTACCTTGCTCACCCAATGCATGCATATCCTGCTTATCATGCATCTTACCCTGCTTATGAACATCATCCTTTTCATACTGATTATCAACATAACACATCTGCTGAATATGATGAAGATAAAACTTTTCATGCTCCTGTAAAATCTCAAAAGCCTAAGAAGCCTAAGACTTCAACATCTTAGGTTATCAAGGGTGGAACTAATCCTCCAGAACCCTCTCAATAAGGGTACCTAAAACAATTTTATTATATTTTGTAGGTTAGAATTAGGAGTAGGAGTAAAGTAGAGAAAATCTGATACTTGGACTGTGGATGTTCAAGACACATGTGTGGAAGCATACACGAGCTGACTGATGCTGTTGTTGTGGATGGTCCTAAAGTAACTTTTGGAGAAAGCAAGGAAGGCAAGATTGTAGCATGTGGAAGATTAATCAAATGCAACATTGAGATATTTGACGTCTCTTATGTTAAAGGCCTCAAATACAATTTGTTGAGCCTAAGTCAATTTTGTGACAAGCGATTTTCAGTTATCTTCTTATCAGATAAGTGCTACGTTGAACAGATTGGTACAAAGAAGGTCATCTTATCTGGAAGACGACAAGGAAATGTCTACATAGTCGACTGAAATTCTGTGGACAAGAATTCAAACATTTGTTTGGTGGCATCTAAACCAAGTGAGTTTAGTTGGCTGTGACACAAAAAAATGAATCATGTTAATTTCAAGACCATAAATAGACTAATCGAGAATGATCTGTTAGAAGGAATTTCCAAAACAGTCATGAGCAAAGATAAGCTATGTGACGCCTGCCAGAAGGGTAAACAAATCAAGTCATCTTTCAAGAGCAAGAAGCGCCAATCTTCTGGAAGGATTTTGGAGCTACTACATATGGACTTATTTGGTCCTATTGATCCAATCAGCAATGGTGGAAAGAAGGACTGCCTAGCTGTTGTGGATGATATTTCAAGATACACTTGTGTAATTTTCATGAAGAAGAAAAGTGAAACCAAGTAGCATCTTACAAATCTGATGGAGCTAATTCAGAATGAGAAAAATATGAAGATATTAAAGATCGGATCAGATAGAGGGACTGAATTTACAAACTCAACTATTAAAGAGTATTATAACATCAGAGGCATCAGCCATGAGTACTCTGCTGCCAGAACCCTCAACAAAATGGAGTTGCTGAAAGGAGAAATAGAACTCTAAAAGAATCTACCAGGACTATGATAGCTGAAGCAAAGTTGCCCCAAAGATTCTGGGCAGAAGCCACAAATACAGCCTGCTTTACCCAAAACAGATGCATGATCAACAAACATCAAAACAAGACTCCATATGAAGTTTGGAACAACGGGAAGACAAACATTCATTACTTTAGAACTTTTGGTTGTAAATGCTTTGTTTTAAATAATGGGAAAAATCAGCTTACTGCTTTTGCAGAAAAGGCTGATGAAGCTGTTTTTGTAGGATATTCTACTGTTAGTAAAGCTTACAGAGTCTTTAACAAAAGAACTTTACTTGTAGAAGAATATATTCATGTAGTATTTTGTTGGTCCCAAAAGTGGTCAAAGAGATCTAGAGGGGGGGTGAATAGATCTCATAAACTTTAAAACTTTTTCTCTAACTTTTTTTTTCTGTCAGCAGACTAAGCTGATACAGAGCAGTGAGTTTACAAGGCTGATCGCGAACAGATCTTTGAACAGCTTTGTTGACCACTCTTCTGATTTCACTTATCTGATTCAGATATACTCATAGTTTCAAAACTTGTATGCAGCGGATATATCAAGTATGTTTTTCAAACAAGTTTATCTTTCAAAGTTTTACCCCAATTTTACAGAATTCTTTTCAAAACATTTTTAACAGTTGAATGCTCTTTTTGAAATATGCAAGAAAAGAATGCAGATGTAAAACACCGATATTTTTATAGTGGTTATATGGATAAAAATCCTTTAGTCCACTCTTCCAATTCACGAAGATCTTGGGTTATACTATAATCACAAAGTTTACAGTATACTCTGCTTACGCCGAACAACAAATGAACTGGTCGTAAGTTCGCAATAGGAGATCACAAAGAAAACCTATTCTACAGAGTGTTATCACTTCACAAAGATGGATAACAGCCCCTCGCAACTCTCAGTATAGGAAATCACTCAGAAGACCTATACTACGAAGTTATATCACTCACAAAGATGGATATAAACTTCCTCTCTTTACAGTTGAAAGTCACTCAGACAGACAACGCAAGTTCTCTGTTCTTCAATGAAAAGTTTCGTCATCAAATGACTTCGCTTGTGATCAGACGACTCAACTGATGGATCTCGCTCTTAAGATGTGATCTTGAATTGTGCAAGCCCCCTTTTCGATCTTCAGTTAGTCTTCTATTTATACTCTTGGATTTTAATTTCTGCCCGTTGAAGATGAGACAGAATTCTGCAGTCCTCGAGTACTGGTCCCCATTTTCTGGAACGGCTCCCTGCAACTGCTACAGTACATTCTGTTGTACTTTATGTCAGTTGCATTTAATGCACTCAGCTGGTTACCGTTGGACAACTTACTGACCGTCTTCACTAGGCTGATGGGAGTACTGAGCTGATGGCTACTCTGTTGATTCAAGAATGAACACATCTATCTTGACTCAGCTGATGATAACCAATCTGATCTTCACTGATCTGATATCCCACTCGGCTGATTCGGTCACATAGCTTCCAGACCTTGAGATAGGTTTCACTAAGCTGTTCTTAGTTGATGACTTAACCTTTTGATCTTTAAAACCATTATGGCATTTTTGTCATCTTCAAAACCTTCTCTTATTTATACCAACAATTTCCCCCTTTTTGATGATGACAAAACCTTCAACTAAGAACGTCTTCTAAGTCTTCATATTTGGTCTTCATACTTTGAGATGAAAATTTATTGATCTGATACAACTTTCAAAAAAATACCAATAGGTGGTTCTTCTCCCCTTTCTGATCTTCTGCTTAAAGGGTTCTTAGTTGCATCATTTATCTTCCCCCTTTTTGTCATCAACAACAATACTTAGTTGCATATCTTTCTTCCATTTTTCTTTTATAAAGTTGCAAGCTTAGTATGTTGAAGAAAGTTGGGTGAGTACTATGCTGATTTAGGTAGTCTTCGTTGTTGTTTATCACTTCAGCTTGAAGATTCCCCCTAACTTCAAGAATTGATACCACTTGATGCTATTTGTGGTCTGATTTCACTTGTAGTCTGATGCTACTTGTAGTTTGATACTACTTGTATGAATGTAAATCAGATTAGTCAGCTGATATCACTTGTTGATGTGATAACACTTGCTGATACCACTTGATGTAGTACATTCTTGAATAACACTTGGCTGTTGAGTTCCGGTCGGCTGATAAGAAGCAGTCTTATGATAGCTTCATTTTGACATATTTAAAACTTCATCTTTATTTAGGAGTACCGCTAGTCGTACACGTTCCCCCTAAGTTCAAGAATCCGTGGTCAAGTAGTCTGATGAGAGTTTCTATTCAAAGACACTCAGCCGTTGAATTCCAGTAAGCTGTTCTGGGTTAGTCTTCTGATAAGTTCCCCCTCAACTTATTAATTCAAAATCAACAAACCACTTTCTTTGTCACATGGTTGACTGATACCACACTTTGTTGGTGATACTGCTTGTTGCGATTAGTTGTTGGTCTTTAATATCACTTGTTATTCTTTGATAATCTTCAACTTTTCAACACTCTTGTGTTCCTTGAAATCTCCAAATGTAGAGTCTACCACTTGAATTATACCACTTTGTTGATACCACTTATTTGATAACACACTTGTTGGTACATGCTTGCTGGTGAGACCACTCGTTGAACTTGGTGGAATTTGCAAGGCAGTCAACTCATCTTTGTCATCTCACATGTACTTCACCTGTAAAACAGATGACTATTTTTGGTACCCCTTGTTTATTGGGTCCAGCATGGTTAGTAAAACATTTAACATGTGATGATCTAGTGACTTATGTTTTATCATGATGATATCACTTGTCATTATGATACCACTTTCTGGTCATGATTAAAACAATGCTCATAAGCAAGGTAAGATGCATGAAGTATGTGATAAACATGCATATTATAATGAGGATGGCAATCAGCACAGTGAATATGATCAGCATGATAATATGAATAAGCATAGTGCATGTCATAATAATAATTATCATAGTATGATTCAAATTCTTGCCAGATATTTCATTTTTGCCTCAATCTCTTACCTGAGTTATTTAATAACTCACCTTAGATTTAGCAGACTTGACATTTAAATTTTACTCCTATCAGCAGCCTATTCGTCTGATGGGTTTTCGTAGTCTGATTCGTCTTAGGTAGCTTACTAGGTTTTCTAACCTTTTGAGCATCAGTAGACTTCTTTTTTTAAGCCTCTGGTTTCTTTTTAAGTAGTATTTGAATTTGTAATTTAGCATTTATTCAACGATTCAAATAGTGCATATAATTAATAGTAGAAGTTACCTCGGTTTCAGAATCATCAGATTCTATGGCAGTTAAGCATAGAGTTTCAGGTACATCTTCAAATTCTTTATCAGACGACTGGTTGTCTGAATAAGATATGCTGGAGTTTATTAGCTTTGCTGCATCAGCTAACTTTGATTTGCTCTTACTAAGCTTACACTCCTTTTTGGCACACTTTTCCTTTTCAGCTAATTTCCCAGATGATGAGTGTGGATGACCTCTGATCAAGAGTCCATACTCGTTGTCATTGTTGTCTCTAAGAATTACTTTAGAGGAATCCCTGTTTTCCTGAAAATGATCAGAAGAAGATGAAGTAGCATTTTTATATTTTAATTTCATTTTCTTCTTGTAGAACTTCTCAAAATCATTCAGCAGCAGGGTAACGTCGTCAGCAGTGTAGACTTTTTCTGAGCTTAGCAGAGTATTTTGTTTTGACTTGTCTGCTGATTTTCTTGACTTGTCTGACGCCATTAGAGCAGCAGTAGGGTCTAAACTGGTTGACACTTCTAATCCCATTCTTGACATTTGATACTCATATGCTTTGAGGGATGAGAACAGTTCGGAAAGGGAAATCTTCCCTAAATCCTTTGATTCTTCCATGGCTGTCACTTTCATGTTGAATTTAGGTGGCAAGGCCTTGAGAACCTTTGCGGTGATCTCCTTGTTCGAAAATTCTTTACCAAATCTTAGAACTTCATTCAGAGCTTTGGTAAATCTGGTATCCATCTGATCAATCGTTTCACCAGACTTCATCTTGAAATTTTCAAACTCCTCAAGAGCCACACTGAGCTTGTGTTCTTTGATAGCGTCGTTTCCTTCGCTTAGCTGGCAGATTTTATCCCACATCTCTTTGGCAGTTTTGAAATGCTTGATCTTCTGGAATCTTTCTTCGTCTACAGCTTTGAACATAATGAGCTTAGCCTTTTTGTCAAGGTTTACTAACTTGACTTCTTTGGGAGTCAGCTCATCCAGCTCTTTGTCAACTATCTGATCTGGTTGACCAACAACCTTCACAGTCTTCTGAAATCTGAATGGTCCTTTTGTAAAACAAGTAAGCATATTGTCGTCATAAGCGGCAATAAGGATTTCCATTCTGATTTTCCAGCTTTCAAAGTCCATAAGGCCAATGTGAGGAACATGGCTTATGACATCCATTTTTCAAAAAGTTTTTGATTTTCAAAGTATGCTCTCTTTTTGAAAAAATTGAAAAACACACCTTGGATCAAGTTCGTTTGATCAGGCAGAGGATTCTAATGAACCACCCGCTCTGATACCACTTGTTGGTCCCAAAAGTGGTCAATGAGATCTAGAGGGGGGGTGAATATAGATCTCATAAACTTTAAAACTTTTTCTCTAACTTTTTTTTTCTGTTAGCAGACTAAGTTGATACAGAGCAGTAAGTTTACAAGGCTGATCGCGAACAGATCTTTGAACAGCTTTGTTGACCACTCTTCTGATTTCACTTATCTGATTCAGATATACTCAGAGTTTCAAAACTTGTATGCAGCGGATACAAGTATGTTTTTCAAACAATTTTATCTTTCAAAGTTTTACCCCAGTTTTACAAAATTCTTTTCAAAACATTTTTAACAGCTGAATGCTCTTTTTGAAATATGCATGAAAAGAATGCAGATGTAAAACACCGATATTTTTATAGTGGTTATATGGATAACAATCCTTTAGTCCACTCTTCCAATTCACGAAGATCTTGGGTTATACTATAATCACAAAGTTTACAGTATACTCTGCTTACGCCGAACAACAAATGAACTGGTCGTAAGTTCGCAATAGGAGATCACAAAGAAAACCTATTCTACAGAGTGTTATCACTTCACAAAGATGGATAACAGCCCCTCGCAACTCTCAGTATATGAAATCACTCAGAAGACCTATACTACGAAGTTATATCACTCACAAAGATGGATATAAACTTCCTCTCTTTACAGTTGAAAGTCACTCAGACAGACAACGCAAGTTCTCTGTTCTTCAATGAAAAGCTTCGTCAACAAATGACTTCGCTTGTGATCAGATGACTCAACTGATGGATCTCGCTCTTAATATGTGATCTTGAATTGTGCAAGCCCCCTTTTCGATCTTCAGTTAGTCTACTCTTGGATTTGAATTTCTGCCCGTTGAAGATGAGACAGAATTCTGCAGTCCTCGAGTACTGGTCCCCATTTTCTGGAACGGCTCCCTACAACTGCTACAGTACAGTCTGCTGTACTTTATGTCAGTCGCATTTAATGCACTCAGCTGGTTACCGTTGGACAGCTTACTGACAGTCTTCACTAGGCTGATGGGAGTACTGAGTTGATGGCTACTCTGCTGATTCAAGAATGAACACATCTATCTTGACTCGGCTGATGATAACCAATCTCATCTTCACTTATCTGATATCCCACTCGGCTAATTCGGTCACATAGCTTCCAGACCTTGAGATAGGTTTCACTAAGCTGTTCTTAGTTGATGACTTAACCTTTTGATCTTCAAAAGCATTATGGCCTTTTTGTCATCTTCAAAACCTTCTCTTATTTATACCAACATATTTGATGAACCAAGTCAATCTTCTGAAAAGAATCAAAGTTCTAATCCAAGTCTGTCTACTGATTTTTAGAAATTGAGTATTGGAAGAAATGAAGAATATGTATCCATCATACTACCTGATCTCAACTCAACTGCTAGCTCAAGAGTTGTTCTAAATCAGATAACTTATTGTCTAACAGACGAGTTGCAAACAGCTGACAGACCAGAGACTGTTCAACAAAACATCAATGTTCAACAGACTACTACTGGAACTCCAACAGTAGTGTTGCAAGATCAAAACAGAGGACAATATCCAGATTTGCAACGTGATCTCAGATGGCTCAAGAATCACCCACCTGAATTAGTAATTTGTGAACCTTTGGATAGAGTAAAGACAAGAAGAGCTGCTGCAAATGATGCAATGTTTGTCAGCTTCCTATCCCAAGTAGAGCCCAAACAGATTGAAGAAGCTCTTAGTGATTCAAACTGGATTGAAGCTATGCAAGAAGTGCTAAATCAATTTGAAAGGAATAAGTCTGGTACTTAGTTCCTAGACCAAGTCATCAAAGGGTAATTGGCACTAAGTGGGTATCGAAAAATAAAATGAATGAAGATGGTGTTGTCACCAGAAACAAAGCAAGATTAGTGGCCAAGGGTTACTGCCAAGAAGAAGGCATTGACTTTGATGAAACCATTGCACCAGTAGCAAGATTAGAAGCAATCAGACTGTTTCTTGCCTATGCTGCTTACAAAAACTTCACAGTCTATCAGATGGTTTGAAGTCTGCCTTTCTCAATGGAGAATTGCAAGAAGTATACGTTGAACAACCACCTGGATTTGAAGCTTATCAAGAGGGAGACAAGGTATATTGTCTGAAGAAAGCTCTCTATGGACTGAAACAAGCTCCAAGAACATGTTATGACACTTTATATGATTTTCTTTTAATTAAAGGATTTCGTAAAGATAAAGTGGACAAGACCATTTTTACTGTTGAATGGGAGGATCATATATTACTTGTGCAAATATATGTAGATGATATTATTTTTGGTTCAACTAACCAACAGATGTGTGACAAGTTCTCCAAGCTGATGCAGAATAAATTTGAAATGAGCATGATAGGTGAACTTAACTATTTTCTTGGTTTGCAAGTAAGACAGTTGCCTGATGGAATATTCATTAACCAAGCTAAATACACAAAAGATCTGTTCAAGAAATTTAGTATACTACTGTTAGTGTTCCTATGTCTACTGGACTTCGTTTGGATAAAGATGAAGATGGCAAATCAGTAGATATAACCAAGTACAGAGGCATAATAGGGTCTTTGCTATACCTAACAGCTAGCAGACCTGATATCATGTACTCTGTTGGGGTTTGTGCGAGATATCAATCAAATCCTAAGGAATCTCATCTCCTGGCTGCCAAGAGGATACTCAGATACCTTAAAGGCACTCAAGAACTGGGATTATGGTACCCTAGAGAATCTGGATTTGAGCTGATAGGATATTCAGACTCTAACCTTGCTGGCTGCAAGATTGATAGGAAGAGTACAACTGGCGCCTGTCAATTCTTAGGTAGTCGTCTGATCTCATGGATGAGTAAGAAACAAACTTCAATATCCATCTCTACTACTAAAGCTGAGTACATAGCTGTTGGAGCATGCTGTGCACAGATACTTTGGTTGAAGCATCAACTACAAGATTACAACATTAAGATCAGTGGAATCCCAATCTACTGTGATAATACAAGTGCAATCTCTCTTACTCAGAACACTACAATTCATTCAAGGACTAAACATATTGAGATCAAACATCATTTCATCAGAGATCATGTGGAAAAGGGAAATGTTATAATTGAGTATGTTCATACTAACAATCAGATTACTGACATATTCACTAAACCACTAAGTGACGCAAGGTTTTCAACTCTAAGAGCTGAACTAGGTCTACGAAATTTAGATGCATAAGCTGAGGGGGAACTCATCAGAAGACTGGAGTTTATCAGCTTACTCATCTTATCGTCTTCAAGGTTAACTCTCAACAGACTAGTTAACTTATGGATTCTTAAAGTCAGGGGGAACGTGGAAGACTAGCGGTACTTCTGATTAAAAGATGACATATGTTGATGATAGTTAGTTGAAGTTAAGTTTTCATCAGACAATCTCTCAATTCTTGAAGATTGAAGACTAAATTATCTTCTTGGATTGACAAACAACAGAGGAAGATTACTAGTTATTGGCTTTCACTAGTAATATCTGCTTTCAGAACACACGTCTGATCAGATAAGTATTAGCTTACTCGTCTGATTATTTGTATAAAGTGCTGTTATTAAAAATGTTATATTTAAAAACATGCTTTTCCAAGTCGACTGAGGCGGTTCGCATTCCCGCCAGTCAATAAATGCTTTTTGAAATTTGAATCGTGCGTATCTCACCCCACGATCAATACTGACAGATAAATGATCTAACGGTTCGCGTGAATCACGGAAACCGAAATGCTTTCTACTCTATAAATTCAGATCTGATCAGCTCACAGATCTTTTACGCACCCTAAAAATTTCTAATGCATTCAAGAGAATTTTTGCTCTCATACTTCTGCAAATCTACTCTTTTCTACTAATTTTTTTTCAGAACAATCATCATGGGCTCTCAAGAAGCAAAAGCTGAAGGACAATATCTTGTTTACGAGACGTTCCACAAAACATGAACGAATTTGATGAAAGAAATTCTGGAGAAGTTCAAGGCTGCCTCGCTGGTTGATTTCATGGAGGCTCACGAAGAGATGGTCAAGGACCAAATCATGGAATTTTATGGATCTGAAGACGAGCCTGATTTTAAGAAATTGGAGACTAAGGCGAAGGTTGGAGGAGTTAATGTGTGCATTACTCCGAAGCTGCTGAATGAGAAGTATGGTATGTCCTTGAAGGGAAGAACAAACATCACAACTCTGGCTGAACCAAAAGAACAGGAATTCTAGAGCATATGTGCTAAGGAAGGGGAAATTCTGTCTGGAAACATCAAGAAGAGATAGCTGAAGGATTAATATCAGCGGATGGTTGATATGTTTGCAAAGATTATAGAAAACTGCACCTTCTCCTTGGATAGCATCCCAATGAAGAGGTTTCACACAATGATTGCTGTTCACTACGGCTTTGAAGTGAACTGGGCTGTTTTCGTGTGGTACATCCTGGCAAATCACCACAAGAAAGGGCAAACCCATTATAGGATTTTCCTATGTCATCTGCTCTTTGATCTTGGATGTTGTATGACTAATAGAAAGCCCGTCCATAACTCAAAGGCAATGCTTCTCTATCTGCCTGTGAAAAGCATGACAAAAAGAAAGGCACCTGAAGAATCCCCTGAAGAGCCCAAGAAGAAAGCTGCCAGTAAGAAATGAGAAAGTCACAATTTCCAAACCCTCTGTTCAAACAGCTAAGCCAGCTGTTAAAGTCCGAACAGAAGAGGAGCTTGCTGCTGATGCTATCATCAATCAGACAGCAAGGAAAATAGAGAATATGGCTTATGGTTCACCTTCTAGAACCATTTCAGATGATAAGCCTGCTGAAAATGTTGCTAAAAGAACAAGGAGTCAACTGAAGGACACAGCAGCATCTAAGCCTGTTCAAGAGAAAGTGGTAACCAAAAAGACCACTGCAAAAAGAAAAATGATCTTTGAACCATCTCCCAGTAAGTCATCTGATTTAGTTAGGGAAAGCCCTCCATCAGCTGAGAGGCCTGTTGGAGTTAAGGAAACTCATGCTAAGGAGTCAGCTGCTGCACCAGCTACTCATCAAATCACTCCAACAGCTGAGGTTGCCCAACCTCAAGATGATCCTGATGTGCAGATCATCGAACCAAAAGCAGCTATTCCACTATCAACTGCTGCACCAGAACCAACTGCTGCTGCACCTGCCAAGCCGAAAAGAAAAAGAATCATCAAAGTCAGAATTTCTGCTGCAGAGAAAAGAAGAAGAGAAGAAGAACAAGCAGCAAAGAAAGCTCAAGAATACTTTGATAGAGCGGTGGAGTTAAGCAAGTTGGAAGCAGAGAAAGCTGCTAGAAAGAAACAGCTGACTGAAGCTGAGCTGAAAGCTTTAGAAGATGCTGATTTGGCTAAGGCTCTGGAACTGAGCAAACAGGAATTAAGCTCAATCGATTTAGAAGGTGAAAAGATATGTGAACTAGTAGGGAGAAAGTTAATTTTTTTTGTAAGGACAATCTGGTCCATAAAATTCAATAGTAATTTCGTAATATTCATAGTTGAAAAAATGTTGGGTAACTTGTTATAATTAATATTACGAGGGAGTGTATTATAAAATATTTTAATGGGGTGAATGCCATATATTATTTTAAATATTAAGGATAATTAAATCTTTGAATATGATTAGGGAAATAATTTATCAAGTTGGCATGCTAAATGAAACAACTCTACACACATTTCTACCTTAAAAAGTTGTTTTAGCGGTGTAGGCATGGGTCAAAGTTTCATTTTTTTATGTATGTTTCGGTCAGCTAAAAATTAAAAACTTTTCGGAAGTTTCACAAATAATAGGAAAATGTATGAATAAAAGTTACTAAATTAAGACATAATGAAAATTTCAAGACAAATATAGTGTTTTAGAAATACGCCTTATTTTCGTTTCGATTATACTGAAAACTGAAACTTTTAGATATTTTCGACAAAAAATATAAAAATTTTCACCTAGGGGGTGTGGTCCCTTCTCAATTAGATGGGTAGAAAACCTACCAAATTACTAAAAGTACCTGATAGGAATTAAAACAAAATAAAAATTGTTATATCACATTTAATAATATAAAATTGACTTTATGACTTGAAATAAAGAAAAAATGTTCTTGTATGAAAAAATATAATCATTCAAAATTTAAAACATGGATGATGCAATCATTACATAATACATTTTGGGTAATTTCAATTTAGTAAAAATTCAAAGAAAGAAAAAAATATTAAAACGTGCATTATAATGACAATTTATTTTGGATTCAATTTTATCCATCGGTAAAGCAATGACGCAAAAGATTTTTAGAAACTAAAATGATGACCATACACATTTTGATTCTCATTTGACATCTATATAAACCCCTACACATGTAGTATTTACACATATACAATTGACCTAAAATCCTAAAATGGAAAAAGAAAATGCAACTTTTGCGTACATTACTGATGAATCGCAAAGGAAAGCTGTATTCAACGAACGGAAGGAGGACTTGATTAAGGAAGTGAGCGAGCTTAGCTCGCTTTGCGGCGTGGAGGCATATGCTAGCATCCGCTATGCTAATGAACCTGAGACGGAGGTGTGGCCCTCCCATGTGACGGCACAGACCGTATTGGAGCTCTCAAAGAAGGTGGTCGACGAAGAGTTTATAGCAAAGGAGAATAAAAAGAAGGAATTGAAAGAATTTATGTTCAAGTGCATGTATGGAAAGGCTAGCTTGTCCGATTTTGATATGCGCGACAAGGATGATATGAAGTTGGTCATGGAAGAAGTTCAGCAAGAGCTAAACTCTCGAATGAAAAGGTCCAATGGAAATTAGGTTCATAAATAGGCTCAACCCAAACTATGGACTTATTTATATTGATTTTTATGTTATGTTTTATTTGCTTAAGGATGTACTTGTAGAGGTAAGGTATTACACCTCCTCGAATTTATATATTTCGTTAAAATAAATAAATTTAAAAGGGGTTATATGTGAAATCCTCCATTTATATAGTTAGTGAGACTATTATAACTTAATGTTTCAAGGGTCTTTTTAAAATAAGATTTCACGGGGCTAGAGTCTATATAAGATATCTCATTTCATCCATTAAAAAAAGTCAAAAATACAATCTGAATCGCAATTTTCTTTCAAATTGAAATTACAAATTTTAATTTTATCCACCACCTTTTTCCTCGAACCCAAACGACAATCCAGCCAGTGGTCGAGCAAGGAACAATTCTGTCACGGGGGTGGGGGCTAATTTCTTTTATCAAATACTTTCTTAATATTTTGTATTTCCTCAATATTTTGATACAATGACAAAAAATAAGATAAAGCTATATAAAAAAAAAAATATCACACAAAAATTGAAAATATAAATATCTTAAAGAATAAGAATCATTTAAATAGTAATCGACAATATTTTATTGAATATAAATAGTTTTTATCGATTCCTCCTTAAAAGAGTCAACATTTTCTTTTGAAAAATATAAGTTATGAGTACGCATATGATAAAAAAAATAAAAAAAAACTACTTCAACATAAAATATTGTTCCCTAATTATTCTTGAAAACTAGATGAAATAATTTGTTAAGAAATTAAAATAATATAATTAGATATTTTAATATATATATATATTCGTAGTGTTCACTTCAAATATTCATTTTTTTTCTACTAATTTTTTAATCAATCACTGCTGATTTTTGAAGTATACTAAAGTATAAAAAATATTTCTCTTTTCTTTCTAATAATTTCTTGGTAAGATCATCAATTACTTCAAATTTCGAGAACTCTTTTCTCAACCTCATGTCGACAATATAATTTTCAAGTTACATAACAAATGTTAATACCTTTGTATTAAATAACCTATAATGAAAAGATTTGAAGAGGTTTTGCCAATGAAAAAATGTCTCCTAGTCAAAGAAAATTGTATTTGTAATATATAGTAGATTCGAATATAAAGAACACGTTGAAATTTAAGTTTGCCTTATTAGATTTCATTCAAACACAATGACTTTATCAAATATTAAATTTCTTAGTAGTGAAATTAGAGTGATACAAATGATTTAATAATTTTTTATAAGTGAGTGAGAATAATTTTAATAGCATACTTTAAGTAAAATTACTAAAAGTGGTCCTGATTAATGTAAATTTTTAGTAGTAATTAACCGGTCCCTTAAGAGGTAAAGAAAGTAATATAATTGGTATCATTTGTAATTACATTATGGGGAAAACAATCTCCATTTATATTCCTAAAGTATCAATTAGAAATCAAATATTCAAGGAAAAAATCTTAAAATCATAAAACCGTAGAAAACAACACTAGTGAGAAAAATAAATTTCTTATTTTTTGTATTGAAATTTCTAAATCGTTTTATTTATTTAATTTTATATGATCTGTTTATTGAACATTACTTGACTTTTTATTCTTTTATACTATATATTTTTATTTTTATTATTTTAGTTCAATTATTTAAAAATACCTTAAATTTAAATGTACTAATATTAATTATTAGAAGAATAGATCAAACTACCTATAAAGTTTAATGTAATTACAGAAATCACCCAAATGCTTGTGATTTCTTACATGTAACTTCTATAAGAAAAGACGAGCATACTTTATACATCTCCGTTAGTTCCTTTAGCCGGACGCTAGTCTAGCTATTGGGTAATTTGTGTAATTTTTTAAAATATTGAGGGTGATCTATTTAAATACACTAAAATTCCTTGTTCTTTCAAATATTTCTTTCTAATAAAAATCTGAAGTGACTATTTTACTCAAAATTTGTTTGATTGAGTTCAAAGTTAAATTTGTACAACATAAGTGACTAAATTGTAACGTGAAAAATATTAAAAATATTCCATCTTTGAAAAATACACCCTACTTATAATTTATTCTGACATTCTCAAAATATTCCACATCTTATAACACAAGGTAATATTCACTATATCACACTACTTATAATTTGTTTCTAAGAATTTTGGAATAGTACTGTGAAATTTGGACTGACAATTAAGTTATAAATAAATTAAAGTCTCAATTTTTATTAAAGACCGGAATTCTTAAAACTGCAAAAATCGCCATGTAATTAAGGCTTGTTGGCGAAAAAATTCTTTATAAGATTTAAACTGACAATAAAATCAAGTAACTAAACTAATTTTGAAATTTCAGTCGTATTTCAGCTCAAAATTGCATTATAGTTTTGCCCTCTTTTCTTCTACATGACTAAAATTCCCAATCAATTTGTCCACGTGACTTAATTTGAAAATTTTAAGAATTTCGATTTAAAATTGAACTGAAATTGCTATATTAATTTAAATTTTTTATTTAATTGTCATTCTAAATCTAAAAATGGCAGTGGTCATAGGCAGTTTTTGTTAGTATTACCAAACTAATTTAATTTTAGGAGTTAGTTACTAGCCCGAATCTTAAAGTTTTTCCCAACGAATCTAGTTACTACAGGACTATATATATATATATATATTCAATTGAAAAACTAAACTACTATTTTATTTATTTATTATTTCTATTAATGCGCCACATATTATACTTTCTTTTAGATGATAATTTGAAAAGACTTAATTTCTCTTGTTCTAATAACTAAGATTATGGCCATGCAAGTTCGAAATCTGCCAAAAAAAGAAATTCTAAAATTCAAGTATTTTAGACTAAATTTCATGGCTATCTACCACATAGTGAAAATTGACTGGACACTTTTAATTAAGAAAAAAGAGAAAGCCCCTATTATTCGAAATAAAGAAAAAGGTTCCAAAAGAATCATAGACCTTATCTGAAATAATGTAATAATTCAAATCTAAAATAAGGATTATTACAATTTAGTTAATATCCAAAGGAAGTTACAACATTTTATTACAAGGATAAACTTTTTCCAAATGTAAACTAGCAATGCACAATAAATTTTCAACAACTAAAATGACCATAAAAATAAAAGATTCTCATTTCACTTCTATATATTCCCTTCACACAGACAACATTTATACCTATACTTCAATTGATAGAAAAAATAGTCAAAATGAAAAGAAAAAAAGTAGTCATTGCAAATATTACTAGTGAGTATCGAAGAAAGGCTTCTTTTAACAAACGAAACTACTATTTTATTTATTTATTATTTCTATTATTGCGCCACAAATTATAATTTTTTTTAGATGATAATTATTATTTTTGAAAAGACTTAATTTCTCTTGTTCTAATAACTAAGATTATGGCCATGCAAGTTCGAAATCTGCAAAACAAAAAATTCTAAAATTCAAGTATTTTAGTCTAAATTTCATGGCTACCTACCACAGTGAAAATTGACTGGACACTTTTAATTAAGAAAAAAGAGAAAGCCCCTATTATTCGAAATAAAGAAAAAGGTTCCAAAAGAATCATTGACCTTATCTGAAATAATGTAATAATTCAAATCTAAAATAAGGATTATTATAATTTAGTTAAAATCCAAAGGAAGTTACAAAACTTTTTCCAAATGTAAACTAGCAATGCATAATAAATTTTCAACAACTAAAATGACCTTAAAAATAAAAGATTCTCATTTCACTTTTGTATATTCCCTTCACACACACAACATTTATACCTATACTTCAATTGATAGAAAAAATAGTCAAAATGACAAGAAAAAAAGTAGTCATTGCATATATTATTAATGAGTATCGAAGAAAGGCTTCTTTTAACAAAAGAAAGAAGGGACTAATTAAAAAGGTGAGCGAGCTAAGTACTCTTTGTGGTGTGGTGGCATGTGCCATTGTCTATAGACCTATTGAACCTGAGCCGGAAGTATGGCCATCTCAACCGGGGGCGCATGTTGAACTACAACAAAGATGATATTTAGTGGCATTCAAATATTGGGATTTTCTTCAAAATGACAAAATAAAATTACATTCTATGTTGATGTCACAATAGTTAATTCACCGGTGACATTTACATCTTAATAATGATGTCATTTGATCTAGTAATGCCATAACATTTTAATAAGATGATATTTTAATAAAAATGTCACATAACATTCACATTTAGTGTCATTAAGTTAAAAACATAGTGGCATTTTCTACAAAAGGTCGCAATTTAATTTAATTATGGATGACATTTACTCTTAAAATGTCACTGCTACATCTTTCTACAAAAATGTCATTTTGGTTGATAATTTTGTGGCATTAACTTAATTTTTTTCTGACGTTTTCTACAAAATGTGACAACTTTTAAAATAATATTAATGGCATTTAATCATAAAATGCCACGGGTAAATAATTTGGAAAAGGTATCTTTCTATACGGTTATTTAGTGGCATTAACTTAAAAATTTTAGTCTTAAAATGCTAAAGAAGATTACATGAAGTCCGATTATGTAATTAAAATGAATAGATCATTAAATGTGTATTATGTAAAAGACAAATAACCTTATACTATATTGAATAAAAAAGATAAATAACTATTTTTATTCCGATCATGTGTAGTCTTATGCTTTTAAAAGAGAAAAGAAACTCCCAAGCGATAGGCCATTGGTCTCTCAACTTTCTTTTGTAAAAAAGAAAGAAAGCGAACCTATGAAGCAGTCAAGTATGGACGCAAACTTCATATATGTATAGTTATTTCAACAAGTCTTGAAAGCCTCAAAAGCTATGGAGTGATATATAAATTGCATCCGTCTACATCAATTGTTGGTAAGAATACATCACATTATAAGAATGTAATTTTAATGTATATGTAGCTTCTTTGTTTTTACTTTATTTCCATGAAAATGGGTGATTGAAACTGCATAGTTTTATTGCCCGTTATATGCTAGACAAAATATTTCAAAGAATATTTTTTCTAAATTTAGAGGAGTTTGTGAGCTGGTTGTCCCTTTCCGAATGCCCGCTATATGCTCGACAAAATGTTTCAAAGAATACTTTTATTTTCTTAATTTGCAACTGGCCAAATAAGTCAAGAAATATATGTATAGTTTAACATGAAGATAAATCTCAACATTGGTCATTAAAAAGTGCCAAAGCTTTAAGGTGATGTAATGCAAATGCAATCCTAAAATCTAGTTCTGCAGATAGGGTGACTTAAGCAAAAATCTGTTTTTATTGGCTAGTAACTAGAAGGTCTACCATATATGGTTAGAAAGCTATGGAAGTCTAGTTTTCAACAAAAAAAAAAAAAAATGTTTTACAAAAAGGAGTTCTATGGAACAAGTTATGATCAGTTTACCAGAGGCTACCAAACTGCACTCGGGAAAACTAACAACCTTGTGTCTTTCCGGCCTACATCATGATGGATCCGTTTAGTTCTATGTATGTCACATAATGGAAACAACTATTCACTTTGAGACCAATATTTATGTTCCATGATATTTTATATTTTTATATTCGTTATATTTTAGCATGCTTAATTCTCGTATTTTTTACCCTCTTCATTTTTAAAATATTTTGTTTATTGTTATTTTTATTCTTATCAGTCTCGAGGTTCTTAAACATTACAAGCTATGGATAGGAGTTGGATGAAACAATCAAGAGCGAGTGATGTTTACGACGAATGAGTGAATAAGTTCCTTGATTTTGCTTTCAATAATGCTAGTTTCGAGGAAAAAAACAACTGCCCTTGTAAAAAGTGTAAGCTTCTTTTGCATGTAGTTAGAGATGTTGCGTATGATCATTTGATAGTTTTTGGCTTTCTAGAGGATTACACTACTTGGATTTTCCATGGATAAGTGAATTCCTCAAACAATCCGAGCAATGAGTCTGAAAATTGCACTGATTCAAATATGGACATTGATATGAACACATTGTTGCACGAAGCATTTGGAATTCACAGTCTAGAGCATAATGTTGAGAGTAATACGCCTTCAGAATCAGAAGACCAACCAAATGTTGAAGCTGAAGAATTTTACAATTTTGTAAAAGATGCAAAAAGAGAACTATACACTGGCTGTAAGAGTTACACAAAGCTTTCATTCATAGTTCGTTTATTTCAGATTAAATGTCTAGGTGGCTGAAGTAATAATTCTTTTAGTATGCTGCTAGATTTGCTGAAGGCCGTTCTATCCGAGGGAGAGACATTACCCAAGTCATTTTACGAGATGAAGAAAATAATTAAGAAATTGGGTCTTGGATATGAAAATATTCATGCATGTTCAAACGACTGCATATTGAATCGAAAGGAATATCAAAATGAGAAAGAGTGTCCTAAATGTCATGCATCTAGATATTTGGTGCAAGAAAATAGTTCTAGTTGTTCAAATTCTTCTCAGGTTGCAAGCAGTAAAGTTCCCGTTAAGGTTTTACGATACATTCCCTTAATACCCAGATTACAGAGATTATTTATGTGTTCTGACTCTGCTCCTTTAATGAGGTCGCACCAAGAAAAACGTACTAAAGATGGCAGCATGAGGCATCATGCCGACTCCCCAGCATGGATGACTTTCGACTATAAGAATCAAAACTTTTCAGCAGAGCCTCGAAATGTGAGACTTGGTTTAGCTTCTGATGGAATGAACCCATTTAGGACCATGAGTACCACATATAGCATATGGCCTGTTATTCTGATGGTATACAACTTGCCCCCTTGGATGTGCATGAAACCTGATAATCTAATTTTGTCGATGATTATACCAGGTCCAGGATCACCAAGCAATAATATTGATATTTACTAGCAGCCCTTGGTTGATGAATTGATGTTATTATACGAGCCAGGAGTTCTAATATATGATATCTCGTCAAAGACAAATTTTCAGATGTGTGCAGCACTAATGTGGACAATCAGTGATCTTCCAGCACTTGCTTATATATCAGGGTGGAGCACGAGAGGTAAATATGTATGTATATGTTGTCATACAGAAACTTGTTCTAAGAGGCTCAAACATGGTCAGAAATTTTGCTACATGAACCATCGTCGTTTTTTGGATAAAAGCATCATTTCCGAGATGATGAAGAATCTTTTGATGGAAAAAATGAAAAAAGATCCAGCACCTATTCTTTTAGATGGCCATACGATACTGAAAATATTGGAGGGCTTTGAAATTGAATTTGGAAAAACCAGCAAATATCCAAAGTTCTCGTACAACTGGAAAAAATATAGCATATTTTTTGAGTTGTCGTATTGGAAGGATAACCTTGTGCGTCACAATCTTGACGTGATGCATATTTTGAGAAAAATGTATGTGAGAGCATAATAGGAACATTGTTGAATTTGGAAGGTAAGACAAATGATGGGTTAAATGCACGTCTTGACTTGGAACTAATGGGTTTGAAGCCGGAGTTGCATCCAAGACAGGATCCAAATAACAAAACCGTTTTGCCACCTGCATGTTTCTCGTTAAAAAAGAAAGAGAAAACCACTTTTTGCAAATTTTTTAAAAATATCAAAGTACCTGATGGGTTATGCTGCAAATATCTCTCGATGTGTCCATGTTAAAGACAAGAAAATATTTGGATTGAAAAGTCATGATTGTCATATTCTAATGCAACAACTACTTCCATTGGCTGTGAGAGGATTTTGAGCACCAATGTATACTCGTGTTTAGTCGATTTTAGCAATTTTTTCCGAGAGATATATTCTAAAGTAAAAAAGACACAAGATTTTTTGCGGCTCGAACGAGAGATATCAATCACATTATGTAAGTTGGAAAAGATATTTCCTCCAGCTTTTTCATGCTCACTCTCAATTTAAGCAAGTTAGTTATACTCTCCGGCTGTAGAAGGTAAATTTCTTTTCAAAATTTTCAGAGGGGGTAAGGTGCTCTTTTTCAAATCATAAGGGGATAAATTGAACATTATTTATTTCATAGTGGAATTAATTGACATTAGCCCAATTATTATATTGACAACTAAAGTCTAACTTATTTAAATAAAAAAATCAATCTTATTTAGAAAGAAACAATCCATGTTGGATGAAGATGAAGATATAGTGCATTAAAAATAAAGAAGTTAAGGGAGGTTTTGATGATTTCCAAAACATCAAGATCAGCTAAGTATGGAAAACTTAGTTAAAACCCTTAGAAGAATTTTGACCAAGTAAGAAGACAAATCAGAAGAGTCAAATATTCAAGATCCAGAAGACTATTGATCTGCTGAAGAAAATAAATCAGACTGGTGAAGATCAGCCGACTCAAATCAGATTTGTTCAAGTTTGGGATCAGCTCTGTTCATCATCAGACTTTTGTTCTCATCAGCCAAGTGGAAAGGATCAGGAAGTCCCCCCAACGGTAATAAATGCCCTTAGAGTAATAAATGCTGAAGACCGAGGATATTAATGGCAAATGATTGAAGAAATACCTCGTATCAGCTCGGTGCATTAAATATTGCCTGACAGAAAGTACAGTCCGCAGTACTGTCACTGTGCAGAGAGCCGTTCGCGGAAATTAAGGACCAGTAATCGAGAAATTTGAATCGTGTCTCTCTTCAACGAACACTTTTCGAATGTGTGAGTATAAATAGCTGAAGAGACGAAGAGAAAATAGCGAACACAACATCGGAGAGATTATTTCCGAAGCAGAATATTTTCTAAGTCTAAAGAAGCTCAAGAACAGCTCACTCGCCTGCTGAAGTCATTTGTTGACAGAAGCTTGTTGAAGTAAAACGAATACATTTTCTGAGTGAATCTGTAAAAAGAGAGTGTTGTGAGGAGTTCTTATCCGTCTTTGAGAGTGATAAGACTCTGTAGAATAGGTCTTCTTTGTGATTTCCTATTGCGCACTTGTGGTCGTTTCATTTGTTGTTCGACGCAAGCAGAGTATACTGTAAACTTAGTGATTATAGGATAACCCAAGATTAGTGTGACTTGGAAGAGTGGACTAAAGGATTTTCATCCATATAACCACTATAAAAATCCTTGTGTTCTTTGCATTTTTACTCGCATATTTTCAGTTTGCATAAAAACACTTTGATAAAACTGTTTGAAAAGATTTTTAAGGAGTTTGATAAAACTGGGGATAAAATCTTTCAATCTACCAAGCTTACTTGTGAAAAACATTTAAAATATCCGCTGCAAGTATTCTGGTATTAAAACTGATTTTGACTAAATCAGCTAAGTGACTATCAGATTAGTGGTCTACTGAGCTGTTCAAAGATTTGTTAGCGATCAGCTTAGTCAGCTTACTACTCTATAACAGCTTAGTCTGCTGACAGTTAAGTAGAAAGTTTTGAAGTTAAAATTTGATAAAATTTTCAGAGGTCTATTCACACCCCCCTCTCTAGACCTCATCTGACCACTTGGGACCAACAAGTGGTATCAGAGCGGGTGGTTCATTAGAATTAGCTGCCTGATCAACGAGCTTGATCCGAGTGTTTTTCAAAGGTTTTCAAACTTTTTCAAAAGAGCATATTTTTGAAAAATCAAAACTTTTTGAAAGTGGATTGTATCAGCCATGTTCTCACATTGCTGGTATGAGTTTTGAAGAGGAAGATTAGAATGGAGATCTTCTTAGCTGCCTACAATGATAACATGTACACATGTATCATCAAAGGTCCATTCAAATTCACCAAGACTATAAAGATTGAAGTCGACATAGTGGTGGAGAAAGATTTGCACGAAATGACAGCTGAAGAAATCAAGTTGTTCAATCTGGGCAAAGTTGGCCGATTCATTATGATCAAAGCCCTAGACAATGACAGATTTGATAAAGTCAAGCATTGCAAGACTGCCAAAGAAATATGGGATAAGGTTCGTGACATGAGCGAAGGAAACGACGCCATCAAAGAGCATCAGCTGACTGTTGCTCTGGAAAAGCTGGACAACTTCAAGATGGAGTCTGTGGAAACCATTGATCATATGGATACAAGGTTTACAAGGACATTAAATAAAGTTCTCAAGCTTGGAAAAACCTTCACAGATAAGGAGATAACCGTCAGAGTTCTGAAGGCTCTACCTCCGAAGTTCAACATGAAGGTAACAGCCATGGAAGAATCAAGAGACTTGGGAAAGACCTCACTCACCGAGCTGTTCTCAGTACTCAAGGCATATGAGTATAAACTGCCAAGAATGGGTGTTGAAGAAACCTCAACTTCAAGTCCCACAGCTGCTCTAGTTGCTGCTGAAAATCCGAGAAGACCATCATACAAAAGCAAAGACGTGGACTCATCTGATGAAGCCACAATACTCAACAATAAGGAGTACACAGCTGGAGACGTTGCATTGCTGATGAACAACTTCAAGAAGTTCTACAAAAGAAAAATGAAGAACAAATACAACAATGCTTCTACTTCTAACCCTACTTCTTCTTCTCAAGATAAGGATTCATATAAATCCAAAATAATGTGTTATAATTGCAGGAAATAGGGTCATTTCATCAGAGACTGCCCATATCCTAAAGCCGAGAAGTATACAGAAGAGGAAAAGAGAATCATAAAGGAAAGCAAGCATCAAAAAAGCAAAGTGCTGTTAGCAGAAGCTGAAAAGGTTGCTGCTATCTACTCATCTGATTCAGATTCAGACACTTCTGATGAAGAGTCGTCTGAAGAAGAGAGTCCTGCACTCATCTGCCTGATGGCCAAGTAATCTGATGAATCTGAGGATGATGAGGTAACTCCTCTTGACAATGAATTGTTTAAATCATTTGAACAAATGATGCTTAACAATACTGGTATTGCTGAAGCATTTAATAAACTTAAGGAAGAGATGATATTGCTATGAGAGCAAAACAATTCACTGAAACATAAAGCTGAAAAGCCAAAAGAATCAGCTGAATATAAACTGCTTGAGCAAGAGAATGAATCTTTAAAAGCTGAATGTGAAGTATATAAAGGTAAAATCATGGAACTTGAAAAGATAATTAAGTCTCATGAAAAATCATCTGTTGCATTCACTCCTATCTCTAGTAAACAGAAGATACCTTTAGAACAGGATAAGTTAGAACTGAATCAGCTGACAACAGTAAGGTCATCTTGTATGTTCAGACTACTAAACCTGCTTCACCTGAGAAAGAATTAAAGGAGAAGAAAACTCCTAAGGCTAAAAAGAGCAAAGAGTCTAGTATAGGAAAACAGACTGGTAAGACCAAACAAAAGATTCCTAGGAAGTCTTCTGATAAGTATAAAACCAATCAGACTAGTGGTAAAACTAAGTCGTCTGTTAATGAGCAAGCATCTAGTAAACCAAAGTGTTGGATAAGGATGAAGATGAAGGCACTAAAGGAAGTTTGATAAGGGAGGTTTTGATGCATTCCAAAACTTCATATTTGGCTAAGTATGGAGTAACTTAGCTGATAAACTTATCAAGGAATTTTGACTAAGTAAAGAAGACATCAGAAGAGTCAAAGTTTCAAGGTCCAAGACTTCTGATCTGCTGAAGAAAAGTTATCAGACTGGTGAAGATCAGCCGACTCAAATCAGATTTGTTCAAGTTTGAGATCAGCTTTGTTCGCCATCAGACACGTACTTTTATCAGCCAAGTGAAGAAGATCATAAAGTGTTCCCAACGGTAATAAATGCCCCTTGGAGTAATAAATGCTGAAGTACAAGGTTATTAAAGACAAATGATTGAAGACTTGCTTCGCATCAGCTGGGTGCATTTAATGCTGCCTGCAGAATAGTACTGTTCACAGTACGGACAGACTGCAAAAGAGCCGTTCGCGGATTTTAAGGACCAGTACTCGAGGAATTTGAATCTTGTCTCTCTTCAACGGACACTTTTCAATCCTCAAGTATAAATAGCTGAAAGAGACGAAGAAGAAACAAGCAACACAATCTCTGAGAAATTTTCGAAGCAAAATTCTTTAAGTCTCAAGAACAGCTCACTCATCAGCTGAGTCATTTGTTGACAAAAGCAGAGTTGAAGAATCAAGTCAAATACATCTTCTGAGTGAATTTGTAAACATTGAGTGTTGTGATAAGTAGATATCCGTCTTAGTGAGTGATATTACTTCAGAGAAGTAGGATCTCTTTGTGATTTCTTACTGCGAACTTACGGCCTGTTCATTTGTTGTAAGGCATAAGCAGAGTATACTGATTACTGTGTGTTTTTAGTATAACCCAAGATCTTTGTGACTTGGAAGAGTGGACTAAAGGATATTCAAATCCGTATAACCACTATAAAAATTGTTTGTGTTTTTACTTGCATTTTACCTGCATATTTTCAGTTGCATAAAACACATTAAGTTAACTGTTTGAAAAAGGATCTAAAAAGAGGTTTTACAAATCTGGGGAAACATTTTTCAAACTGCTAAGTTTACTTGTGATAAACACTTTGAAAATCCGCTGCAAGTACTCTAAGTATTAAAACTGATTTTAACAAAATCAGCTAAGTACAATCAGACGAGTGGTCAACAAAGCTGTTCAAAGATTTGTTCGCGAACAGAATTGTAACTAACTAATCTGATCAGCTTAGCCTGTTCAGTTAGAGTAAAATTTTTAAAGTTAAATTTGAAGAAAATTTTTAAAGAGGTTTATTCACCCCCCCACCCCCCCCTCTAAACCTCTTCTGACCACTTGGGACCAACAAGTGGTATCAGAGCAGGTGGTTCATTAGAATCAGCTGCCTGATCAACGAGCTTGATCCGAGTGTTTTTCAAAGGTTTTCAAAATTTTCAAAAGAGCATTTTTTTGAAAAATTAAAACTTTTTGAAAAATGGACTGTATCAGCCATGTTCCCCACATTGCTGGTATGTCTTTTGAAGACTGGAAGATTAGAATGGAAATCTTTCTAGCAGCTTATAATGACAACATGTACACATGTATCATTAAAGGTCCATTCAGATTCACAAAGACCATAAAGATAAATGAAGTAGATACGGTTGTGGAAAAAGACCTTCATGAGATGACACCAGAGGAAATCAAGTTATTTAATCTGGATAAAGTCGGAAGATTCATCAAGACTAAAGCCCTGGACAATGATAGGTTTGACAAAGTCAAACATTGCAAGACTGCAAAGGAGATGTGGGATAAAGTCAGAGATATGAGCGAAGGAAACGATGCAATAAAAGAGCATCAGCTGAGTGTTGCTCTAGAAAAGCTGGACAACTTCAAGATGAAGTCTGCAGAAACCATTGATCAGATGGATACAAGGTTTACAAGGACGCTGAATAAAGTTCTGAAGCTTGGAAAAACCTTCACGGACAAAGAGATAACCGTCAGAGTTCTGAAGGCTCTACCTCCAAAATTCAACATGAAGGTGACAGCTATGGAAGAATCAAGAGATCTGGGCAAGATTTCTCTTACAGAGCTGTTCTCAATACTCAAGGCGTATGAGTATAAACTGCCTATGATGGGTGTTGAAGAAACCTCAACTTCAAGTCCCACAGCTGCACTGGTTGCTGCTGAAAACCCAAGAAGGCCAACCTACAGAAGTAAAGATGTGGACTCATCTGATGAAGTCACACTGCTCAACAAAAAGGAGTACACTGCTGGAGACGTTGCATTGCTGATAAACAACTTCAAAAAGTTCTACAAGAGAAAATTGAAGAACAAATATAACAATGCTTCTACTTCTAAACCTAACTTTTCTTCTCAAGATAAAGATGATTATAAAGCAAAACTAATGTGTTACAACTGCAGGAAATTGGGACACTTCATCAAAGACTGCCCATATCCAAAAGCAGAAAAGTACACTGAAGAAGAGAAGAAAATGAGAAGAGAAAGAAAGCATCAGAAAGGCAAGGCTATGATAGCGGAAGCAGAAAAGCTGGCTGCTGTCTACTCATCTGATTCAGATTCAGACACGTCTGATGAAGAATCTTCTGATGAAGGAAACCCTGCTCTCCTGTGCCTGATGGCAAAGGAATCTGATGACTCTGAGGATGAGGTAACTCCTCTTGACAATGAATTGTTTAATTCATTTGAACAAATGATGCTCAACAATATTGGTATTGCTGAAGCATACAAAAAGCTTAAGGAAGAGATGATATTGCTAAAAGAGCAAAACAGTTCACTGAAACTTTTAGCTGAAAAGCCAAAGGAATCAGCTGAATATAAACAGCTTGAGCAAGAACATGAATCTCTGAAAGCTGAATGTGAAGTGTTTAAAGGAAAAATCATGGAACTTGAAAAGGTTATTGAGTCTCATGAAAAATCATCTGTTGCATCCACGCATACATCTAGTAAACAGAAGATACCTTTAGAACAGGATAAGTTTGAACTGAACCATACTGAAAAATTTGTATCGGCTGACAACAGTAAGGTCATTCTTTATGTTCAGACAACTAAACCTGCTTCACCTGAGAAAGTTGTAAAGGAGACGAAAACTCCTAAGGCTAAAAAGAGCAAAGAGTCTAGTTTAGGTAAACAGACTAGTAAGACCAAACAGCAGAGTCCTAAGAAGTCTGCTGATAAAGCTAAACTGAATCAAACTGTTGGTAAAACTAAGTCGTCTGTTAATGATCAAGCATCTAGTAAACCAAAGAAGCATAAAAACAAGAAAAATCAAAATGCTTGGTATGGAAATGAGTCATATTATGTGCAACCTGCTGCATATCATCCTATGTATCATGCACCTCAATTCCCTAGTTACTATGCACCTTACCCTGCTCATCCAATGCATGCATATCCTGCTTATCATGCACCTTACCCTGCTTATGAACATTATTCTTATCATACTGATCATCAACGTGACTTATCTGATAACTATGATGAAAATAAAGCTGTTCATGCTCCTGTCAAAACTCAAAAGCCTAAGAAGCCTAAGACATCAACATCTTGGGTTGTCAATGGTGGAACTAATCCTTCAGGACCCTCTCAATAAGGGTACCTAAAACAATCTTATTTTTGTTTTGTAGGTTAGGATTAGGAGTAGGAGTAAAGTAGAGAAGATTTGGTACTTGGACAGTGGATGTTCAAGGCACATGTGTGGAAACATACATGAGCTGACTGATGCAGTTGCTGTGGATGGTCCAAGTGTTACATTTGGAGACAGCAAAGAAGACAAGATTGTAGCTAAAGGAATATTAATCAAAGGAAACATTGAGATAGGTGACGTCTCATATGTTAAAGGCCTAAAATATAATCTGCTAAGCATAAGTCAATTTTGTGACAAAGGATATTCAGTTATCTTCTCAACAGATAAGTGCTATGTTGAACAGATTGGTACAAAGAAGGTAATCTTATCTGGAAGACGACAAGGGAATATCTATATAGTCGACTGGAATTCTGCTGATAAGAATTCAAATATTTGTTTGGTGGCTTCTACACCAAGTGAAGTTAGTTGGCTATGGCACAAGAGGATGAATCATTTAAACTTCAAGACCATCAATAGATTAATCAAGAATGATCTGGTAGAAGGGATTCCAAAAACAGTCATGAGCAAAGACAAGCTCTGTGACGCCTGTCAGAAGGGTAAACAAATCAAGTCATCGTTCAAGAGCAAGAAGCATCAATCTTCTGAAAGAATTTTGGAGCTGCTACACATGGACTTATTTGGACCCATTGATCCAGTCAGCAATGGTGGAAAGAAATACTGCCTAGCTGTGGTGGATGACTATTCAAGATACACTTGGGTGATATTCATGAAGAAGAAAAGTGAAACCAAGGAACATCTTACTAATCTGATGGAACTGATCCAGAATGAGAAAAGCATAAAGATATTGAAGATCAGATCAGATAGAGGGACAGAGTTCACAAACTCTACTGTTGAAGAGTATTGTAACATGAAAGGAATACATCATGAGTATTCAGCCGCTAGAACCCCTCAACATAATGGTGTTGCTGAAAGGAGAAACAGAACACTGAAGGAAGCTGTCAGAACCATGATAGCTGAAGCTAAGCTGCCACAAAGATTTTGGGCAGAAGCAACAAATACAGCCTGCTTTACCCAAAACAGATGCATGATCAACAAAAATCAGAACAAGACTCCATATGAAGTTTGGAACAACAGAAAACCAAACATTCATTACTTTAAAATTTTTGGTTGTAAATGCTTTGTATTGAATAATGGGAAAAATCACCTTACTGCTTTTGCAGAAAAGGCTGATGAAGCTGTTTTTGTAGGATACTCTACTGTTAGTAAGGCTTATAGAGTTTTTAACAAAAGAACATTACTAGTAGAAGAATCCATTCATGTAGTATTTGATGAACCAAACCAATCTTCTGAAAAGAATCAAAGCACCAATCAAGATCTATCTACTGATTTACAGAAGTTAAGTGTTGGAAGGAATGAAGAATATGTTCCCATCATACTACCTGATCTCAACCTAGTTGATAACTCAAGTGCTGTTCAAAATCAGATCACTGATTGTCTAACAGACGAGTTACAATCAGCTGACAGACCAGAGACTGTTCAACAGACTGCAAATGTTCAACAGACTGCTACTGCAACTCCAACAGTAGTGTTGCAAGATCATAACAGAGGACAACATTCAGACCTGCAACCTGATCTAAGATGGCTCAGAAATCACCCACCTGAGTTAGTGATTGGTGATCATTTAGATAGAGTGAAAACAAGAAAAGCTGCTGCACAAGATGCCATGTTTGTCACTTTCCTATCTCAAATAGAGCCTAAACAAATTGAAGAAGCTCTCAGTGATTCCTTCTGGATAGAAGCTATGCAAGAAGAGTTAAATCAATTTGAAAGGAATGAAGTCTGGTACTTAGTTCCTAGACCAAGTCATCAAAGAGTCATTGGCACTAAATAGGTATTCAGAAATAAGATGAATGAAGATGGTATTGTTACCAGAAACAAAGCAAGATTAGTGGCCAAGGGATATTGTCAAGAAGAAGGGATTGACTTTGATGAGACTTTTGCACCTGTAGCAAGACTTGAAGCAATCAGATTGTTTCTAGCCTATGCTGCTCACAAGAATTTCACAGTCTATCAGATGGATGTGAAATCAGCATTTCTCAATGGAGAATTGCAAGAAGAAGTTTATGTTGAACAACCTCCTGGATTTGAAGTCTATCAAGAAGAGGACAAGGTATATCGTCTGAAGAAAGCCCTATATGGACTGAAACAGGCTCCAAGAGCATGGTATGATACCCTATCTGATTTTCTTTTAATTAAAGGATTTCATAAAGGTAAGGTAGATAAAACATTGTTCACTATTGAATGGGAAAGTCACATATTGATTGTGCAAATATATGTGGACGATATTATTTTTGGTTCAACTAACCAACAGATGTGTGACAAGTTCTCTAAGCTGATGCAGAATAAGTTTGAAATGAGCATGATGGGAGAACTTAATTATTTTCTTGGTTTACAAGTTAAACAGCTACCTGATGGAATCTTTATAAATCAAGCTAAATACACAAGAGATCTGTTTAAAAAGTTTGGTATGGAAGCTAGCTCTACTGCTAATATTCCAATGTCTACAAGTCTTCGGTTGGATAAAGATGAAGATGGCAAATCAGTAGACATAACCAAATACAGAGGCATTATTGGGTCACTGTTATATCTAACAGCAAGCAGACCTGATATAATGTACTCAGTCGGGGTTTGTGCAAGATTTCAATCAAATCCCAAAGAATCTCATCTCTTAGCTGCCAAGAGGATATTGAAATATGTGAAAGGCACTCAAGAATTGGGATTGTGGTATCCTAGAGAATCTGGATTTGAGCTTATTGGTTATTCAGATTCAGACCTTGCTGGCTGCAAGATTGACAGAAAAAGCACAATAGGTGCCTGTCAGTTCTTAGGTAGTCGTCTGATCTCATGGATGAGTAAGAAACAGACTTTAGTATCCATATCTACTGCTGAAGCTGAGTATATAGCTGTTGGAGCATGCTGTGCACAGATATTATGGTTGAAGCATCAACTAGAAGACTACAACATTAAGATCAGTGGAATACCAATCTACTGTGACAATACAAGTGCAATCTCTCTTACTCAGAACACTACAAGTCATTCAAGAACTAAGCATATTGAGATCAAGCATCACTTCATTAGAGATCATGTGGAAAAAGGCAATGTTATGATTGAGTATGTTCATACTGACAATCAGATTGCTGATATTTTCACTAAACCTTTAAGTGAAGTAAGGTTTTCAACCTTAAGAGCTGAACTAGGATTACTTAATTTGGATGCATAAGCTGAGGGGAAACTTATCAGAAGACTTAAGTTCAACAGCTTAATCATCATTATTATCTTCAAGGATTAACTTTCAACAGACTAGTTAACTTATGAAGTCTTAAACTCAGGGGGAACGTGTAAGACTAGCGGTACTTCTGAATTAAAGATGAAATTTGTTAATGTCAGTTAGTTGAAGTTATGTTTTCAACAGAAGACTCAACTATCGAAGAATAAAGTTATATTATCTGGCTGGATTGACAAATAGCTGAGGAAGGTTATCAGCTATTGACATTCTCTGATAATAACTATGTCATCAGGACAGTAGTCCATCAGATAAGTGTTTACTTTACTCATCTGATTACTGATATAAAAGCGGAACTACTTAAAACGGTTTATTCGAAAATATGCTTTTATAAGTAACTGACGGGCGGTACATATTCCCGCTCCTCATTAAATATCTTTTGAATTTGAAAAGTCGTAACTGACGCCGCACGATCAGCACTGACAGGAAAACGGATCTAACGGTTGGCGGATATCACGGAAACCAACATACCCCAACTCTATAAATCCCAATCTGATCAGTCGTGTAGTTCTTTACGCACACTAGATTTTCAAAAGTACTTGTGAGAAATTTGAGCAATTTTTCTGCAAAAATCTCTTCGTTTTTCTCTCTAATCTCTACAGATCTGCAATGGCTGCTGAAGGTATGTACCTTGTATATGATTCCTATTACCAATCTGGCACAAAACTGATGAAGGAACTTCTGGAGAAGTTCAAATCTGCAACTTTGGTGAACTTCATGGAGTACAATGAAGGGATAATCTGGACTGACCAGGTTATGGAATACTACAAAACGGCTAAAGTTGATTTCGATAAGTTGGAGATTACTGCTACAGTTGGTGACAAATCTGTTGTCATCACTCCCGCTGTTCTTCACGAGCAGTTTGGACTACGTAACAGTGGACGTCATAATGTCACTGTGATAACTGAAGCCAAACATCAAGAATTTTGGGCGATCTGCGCCAAGGAAGGGGAGATACTGTCTGGAAATATCAAGAAGAGACAGCTGAAGGACGAGTATCAGCGGATGGCTGATATGGTGGCAAAGCTGATAGAAAATTGCACATTTTCCCTCGATGATGTTACTATGAAGAGGTTCAGCATCATGGCTGCTATCTATTATGGATTGGAGGTCAACTGGTCCATGATTATCTGGTACATTTTTGCTGAATTCTTTGAGGTAAAGAAAGGAAAAGAACCTCACACAAACCACAGAATTACTCTCAGCTACCTGCTATCCCATCTGGGATGCATTATGAAGAATGGCAAGGAAATTCACAAGTCCAAAGCCATGAACAAATATCTGCCAGTTCAAAAGAGAAAGGCTGATGAGCCTGAGGAAGCTGATGATGAGGGAGCAAAGGAGGCTCCTGCAAAAAGGCAACGGAAATTAGTCAAAACAGCCAGCTTAGCTGTTGAAACTAAAAAGAAGAAGGATGCTCATGAGCCTAAGAAGAAAGAAATCAAGCAGATGGAGAAAGTGACTTCTGCTGCTGAAGCCACTAAGATCATAGAAACTAAGGTTGCACATAATATGACTCATTTCCATACCAAGCATTTTGATTTTTCTTATTCTTATGCTTCTTTGGTTTACTAGTTGCTTGCTCATTTGATTTTGACTTAGTTTTACCACTAGTCTGATTGACTTTAGCTTTATCAGCAGACTTCTTAGGACTCTGCTGTTTGGTCTTACTAGTCTGATTTCCTACACTAGGCTCTTTGCTCTTTTTAGCCTTAGGAGATTTCTTCTCCTTTACCACTTTCTCAGATGAGGCAGGTTTAGAAGTTTGAACATACAGAATGACCTTACTATTGTCAGCTGATATGAATTTTTCAGTATGATTCAATTCTAATTTACCCTTTTCTAAAGGTGTCTCCTGTTTACTAGATGTATGCATGGATGCAACAGTAGACTTGTCATGAGACTCAATAATTTTCTCAAGTTCCATGATTTTTCCTTTATAGACCTCACACTCAGCTTTCAGAGATTCATGCTCTTGCTCAAGCTGTTTATATTCAGCTGATTCCCTTGGCTTTTCAGCTAAGAGTTTCAGTGAACTATTTTGCTCTTTTAGCAGGATCATCTCTTCCTTAAGCTTTTTATAAACTTCAGCAATACCAGTATTGTTAAGCATCATTTGTTCAAATGAATTAAATAATTCATCATTAAGAGGAGTTACCTCATCCTCAGAGTCATCAGAGTCCTTTGCCATCAGGCACAGGAGAGCAGGTTTTTCTTCATCAGAAGATTCTTCATCAGACGAGTCTGAATCTGAATCAGATGAGTAGACAGCAGTCAGCTTTTCTGCTTCAGCCATCATTGCTTTTCCTCTCTGATGCTTTCTTTCTTTTCTTACTTTCTTCTCCTCCTCAGTGTACTTTTCTGCTTTTGGATATGGGCAGTCTTTGATGAAGTGTCCCAATTTCCTGCAGTTGTAACACATTAGTTTTGATTTATAATCATCTTTATCTTGAGAAGAAAAGTTAGGTTTAGAAGAAGAAGAAGCATTTTTGTATTTGTTCTTCATTTTTCTTTTGTAGAACTTCTTGAAGTTATTCATCAACAGTGCAACATCTCCAGCAGTGTACTCCTTCTTGTTGAGTAGAGTGGCTTCATCAGATGAGTCCACTTCAGCATTTCTTTGAGCTGGTCTTCTTTGATTTTCAGCAGCAACCAGTGCAGCTGTGGGTCCTGAAGTTGAGGTTTCTTCAATTCCCATTCTTGGCAGTTTATACTCATAAGCCTTGAGTACGGAGAACAGCTCTGTAAGAGAAATCTTGCCCAGATCTCTTGATTCTTCCATTGCTGTCACCTTCATGTTGAACTTGGAAGGTAGAGCCTTTAGTACTCTGACAGTGATCTCTTTGTCAGTGAAGGTATTTCCCAACTTTAAAACTTCATTCAGAGTCCTGGTGAATCTGGTATCCATCTGATCAATGGTTTCTCCAGACTTCATCTTGAAGTTGTCAAGTTTCTCCAATGCAACAGTGAGCTGATGCTCTTTAATAGCATCATTGCCTTCGCTCATATCTCTGACTTTGTTCCACATTTCCTTTGCAGTTTTGCAATGTTTGACCTTGTCAAACCGATCATTATCTAGGGCTTTAGTCATGATGAATCTCCCAACTTTATCTAGATTGTAAAGCTTTATCTCCTCTGGAGTCATCTCATGAAGGTCTTTCTCCACAACCGTATCTACTTCATTTATTTTTATGGTCTTTGTGAATCTGAATGGACCTTTAATGATACATGTGTACATGTTGTCATTGTAGGCTGCTAGAAAGATTTCCATTCTAATCTTCCAGTCTTCAAAAGACATACCAGCAATGTGGGGAACATGGCTGATACAATCCATTTTTCAAAGAGTTTTGATTTTTCAAAAAGATGCTCTTTTGAAAAGTTTTGAAAACCTTTGAAAAACACTTGGATCAAGCTCGTTGATCAGGCAGCTGATTCTAATGAACCACCTGCTCTGATACCACTTGTTGGTCCCAAGTGGTCAGATGAGGTCTAGAGGGGGGGTGAATAGACCTCTGAAAATTTTTGAACTTAAAAACTTTTCAGTCTTCTGTCAGCAGACTAAGCTGATGAAGAACAGTAAGCAGACTAGTCTGATCGTGAACAAATCTTGAACAGACGACTGACCACTCTTCTTACAGTGACTTAGTTGTTTTTCAGCAAAACAGTTTTCCAAGAGTATACTTGCAGCGGATTGTTTGAAAGTGTTTTTCACAAGTAAACTAAGTTCTAAAAAGATTTTATCCCCAGTTTAAAACTCCTTATAAAATCTTTTGATTGATTCACAGTGTTTAAAATGCAGTCTTTAAAATATGCAAGAAAACTTTAAATGCAAGATAACACAAAGAATTTTTATAGTGGTTATATGGATGAAAATCCTTTAGTCCACTCTTCCAGATCACTTAGATTCTGGGTTATACTATAATCACTTAGATTACAATATTTCTCCACTTACACCAAGACAACAAATGAAATGGCTGTAAGCTCACAATAGGAAATCACAAAGAAAACCTATCCTCTAAAGTAGAATCACTCACAAAGATGGATTCTCACTTCGCACAACACTCAGCTATTACAAAATCATTCAGATAATGTTTTTCTGATTTCTTCAACTGGGTTTCTGTCAACAGATGACTTCCACCAGACGAGTGAGCTGTTCGAGCTTTTGAGACTTAGAGAAATTCTGCTTCAAAATTTCGATCTCTGATTGTTGTTGTGTTTTTGCTCGTTTGAAATTCAGCTCTATTTATACATGGAGATGAAAATATGACCGTTGAAGGCAAGTCACAAATCAAATCCATTCTTCAGCTCCTTTGAAACGGCTCTCTGCAGCAAACAGTACAGTGTACAGTACTTTTCTGTCCATTGCATTTAATGCTGCATTTAATGCACTCTGCTGATCCGAGGATATCTTCAATCATTTGCCATTACTACCCTTCTCTTCCAGCATTTATTACACCAAGTGCATTTATTACCGTTGGACTAATCTCTTGATCTCTTCCACTCTGCTGATCAAAACGACTCTGCTGATAGATACTCTGCTGATCAAATACTGAACTAATCTGATTTGACTCGGCTGATGATCTACCCTTCTGTTCGCTGTTTCAGCAAGAGATCACTAGTCTTCTGAGCTTTGAACTTTGAACTCTTCTGATGTCTTCTTTTACTTGTTCAAAATTCTACCAAGGGAACTAAGCTTTCCATACTTAGCTGATTATGATGTTTTGGAAATCATCAAAACCTTCCCTTAAAATCTGACTTCTTTCATCTTCATCTTCATCCAACAATGAGCCTAAGAAGAAAGAAATCAAGCAGATGGAGAAAGTGAATTCTGCTGCTGAAGCCACTAAGATCATAGAAACTATCACTGCTGATGTAAGGACTGGATCCCCTGCATCACCATCAAGAACTCCATCAGCAGAGAGACCTGCTGTAGGTATCTCTCAAAGAACAAGAAGCCAACAGAGAAATACAGCTACCTCTACTTACCGTGAAGGAAGAACCAAAAAGTCTGCTTGAAAGCAGATGACTTTTATAGCAGAACCCACGGAGTTAGAAAATGTAGCTAGAGAAGGCCCTGAAAATGCTGAAAAGGCTGCTGAAACTGTTGAGCCTGCTAAAGCAGTTGAGACTGCTGAAACTGACAAAGCTGATGAGCAACAGCCAAGATCAGTTACTCAATCAGTTGAGACTTCAAAATCTCAAGAAGATCCAGATGTCCAAATCATACATCCAATTGCTGCAAATCCTATTTCATCTGCTGGACCAGCCCCTGTTGATAAAGGTAAAAGGAAGATAGTGCTGAGGAAAAAGAAAATTTCTAAGGCTGACAAGGAAGCTAGGGAGAAAGCTGAACAGAGGAAGCAAGATGAAGCTGAGGAAAAGAAGGCTCTTGAGCTAAGCAAAGCTCAAGCAGCAAAGGATGAGGCCAGAAGGAAAATGTCTGAAGCAGATAGAAAAGCTGCTGAAGATCCTGAGATGGCCATGGTTTTGGAAATGAGCAAAGTTGATGCCTATGGACCTGTCCATGGAGGTGGCATCAAGATTAATGAGGCTGAAGGAGAAAAAGAAACCCCAAAAGTGAAGATGCCTGCTGGGGAAGTAAAACCAAAGGAAAAGTTTGAAGTTAAGAAAGCCTTCAAGATTATATATGACAACAAAGAGCTTTTCCAGAAGTTTGAAAAGTCCTTAGCCTACTACAACCAGAAGTTAATGCTGAAGACCATGTTCACACAAGAGAAGCCTAGATATATCAGATGGAGAGACAACAGGCTGAACAGGTCCATCATTGAACTTCAGAATCTGAAGGATTTAGCTGCTGAAGAGAAATGGGTACTAGAGTGGCTAAAGACAGATTCTATCCAAAAAGCCTTGGATCCTCATTATGTTAGGGATGCTATGCATCACTATGCCAGGGAATTTGCCCTTGAGGAAGCCAAGCTGATACAGAGCACCCTGCCTGCCAAAAGGAAGAAGACTGACAATGTTGAAGAAAGGGCTGTGAAGATTGCTGTTATCACTGCACTGAACAAGTGGGCCGAAAAGTCCAGATATCAGCAAGGGCATTCAAGCGAACTCCCTCAACTGCCAAGTATTCAACATGTAATTTTTGGCAGAGAAATGAAAGATTTTAGTTAAGTGCCAGAGGGTAACAACGCGTTTGTCAACCCTTGGATCATTGTGAGGCAAATTCGTCAGACAACCTGCTTCAATGATGATGGCACCATCACAAATCTGGTGTATGAAGATGTCACTGATGAACAAAAGAAGACTGAAAAAAAGAAAGCTGAAGAGCCTCTAGCAATAGACTGGAATGCTAAGGACTCTGAAGACCATCAGATGACAGATTTGGAAGAAGTCCCTGTTCAACAGGCGACTGAAGAGAAGGAAGCTGATGCTGCTGCTTCTGCTTCATCAGCTGATCAACATTCATCACTGATGGAAGCACTCCAGATGCTTATGGAAAATTCACTAAAGGAACTGGAACAGAAGCATAATCAACAGCTGCTAAAGGTCAAAGAGGAGCTGAAGAATGAACTTAAAACAGAATTGGGAGAGTCAAACAGACTTCAGCTGGAAACTGTTCAAGGATCAACAGCAGAGATCATCAAGAAAGAAATTGACAGTATTCCTATTCCTCAAGACAATTCATTGCAGTTAGTGCACAGCTTAAGAGATCTGAACAAGAATGTTGAAGATGTGAAGGGTGATGTGAACCACCTTCATACTGCATTAAAAACAGCTGAGCACAAGATTGCTGATCTAACTGCAACCTTCATAAAAGTCAGTGAAGAAGAGAAGGCAGTCAACTTAGGGTTCTTGCAAGAAGTATCACATGCTACACAAGAATTACAAAATGAGATTGCAACCATAAACCTGAACATTGACTACTTCAATAATCAAACTGACGCCATCAGCACTGATATTCTTAATCTTACAGCAAGCCATGATGTTACAAATCAAAATTTGAAGGCTTTGTGCGCTGAATTGAAGGTTCCAACAGTTGCTCTCAACCCTGCTGTTGCACCTTCTACTGTCATCAGTCCTGATGATGACAAAAAGGGGGAAGATAAGCAGGAAGAGACAGCCAAGGAAACCAAAGCAAAGGAAGCTGATAAGATTGACCTTGAGAAGTTCGCAGAAACTACCAAATACAAGAATACAGAATCAGCCAGGAAGGCATGGAAGCTTTAAGGGAGCAGCAACTTAAAGAGAAAATGGAAGCTGCCAAAGCAAATATGGACCTGGATGATGAAGCTGATGAAGAAGGAGAAGAAGACGACGATGAGTCTTCTTATGAGTATGAAGAAGTGCTTGAAGGATCAGATGAAGAAGCTGATAGTTAGAATTTATAAAATCTTGTAATCAGTTTGCTTTTATCTATCTTTCAGACATCTCATCTGAAGAACTTGTACTTGTATTTGTAACAATCTTATCATATCAATAAAAAGTCAAGTTCATTCCAACATACTATTTTCTATCTCAGAAAATTTTTGAGGATTACATTCTTTAGTTTAGGTATTCAACAGGTACTTAGCTGAAGTTTTGTCATCATCAAAAAGGGGGAAATTGTTGGATAAGGATGAAGATGAAGGCACTAAAGGAAGTTTGATAAGGGAGGTTTTGATGCATTCCAAAACTTCATATTTGGCTAAGTATGGAGTAACTTAGCTGATAAACTTATCAAGGAATTTTGACTAAGTAAAGAAGACATCAGAAGAGTCAAAGTTTCAAGGTCCAAGACTTCTGATCTGCTGAAGAAAAGTTATCAGACTGGTGAAGATCAGCCGACTCAAATCAGATTTGTTCAAGTTTGAGATCAGCTTTGTTCGCCATCAGACGCGTACTTTTATCAGCCAAGTGAAGAAGATCATAAAGTGTTCCCAACGGTAATAAATGCCCCTTGGAGTAATAAATGCTGAAGTACAAGGTTATTAAAGACAAATGATTGAAGACTTGCTTCGCATCAGCTGGGTGCATTTAATGCTGCCTGCAGAATAGTACTGTTCACAGTACGGACAGACTACAAAAGAGCCGTTCGCGGATTTTAAGGACCAGTACTCGAGGAATTTGAATCTTGTCTCTCTTCAACGGGCACTTTTCAATCCTCAAGTATAAATAGCTGAAAGAGACGAAGAAGAAACAAGCAACACAATCTCTGAGAAATTTTCGAAGCAAAATTCTTTAAGTCTCAAGAACAGCTTACTCATCAGCTGAGTCATTTGTTGACAAAAGCAGAGTTGAAGAATCAAGCCAAATACATCTTCTGAGTGAATTTGTAAACATTGAGTGTTGTGAGAAGCAGATATCCGTCTTAGTGAGTGATATTACTTCAGAGAAGTAGGATCTCTTTGTGATTTCTTACTGCGAACTTACGGCCTGTTCATTTGTTGTAAGGCGTAAGCAGAGTATACTGATTACTGTGTGTTTTTAGTATAACCCAGGATCTTTGTGACTTGGAAGAGTGGACTAAAGGATATTCAAATCCATATAACCACTATAAAAATTGTTTGTGTTTTTACTTGCATTTTACCTGCATATTTTCAGTTGCATAAAACACATTAAGTTAACTGTTTGAAAAAGGATCTAAAAAGAGGTTTTACAAATCTGGGGAAACATTTTTCAAACTGCTAAGTTTACTTGTGAAAAACACTTTGAAAATCCGCTGCAAGTACTCTAAGTATTAAAACTGATTTTAACAAAATCAGCTAAGTAACAATCAGACGAGTGGTCAACAAAGCTGTTCAAAGATTTGTTCGCGAACAGAATTGTAACTAACTAATCTGATCAGCTTAGTCTGTTCAGTTAGAGTAAAAGTTTTAAAGTTAAATTTGAAGAAATATTTTAAAGAGGTTTATTCACCCCCCCCCCCCCCCACCCTCTAAACCTCTTCTGACCACTTGGGACCAACACAAAGAAGCATAAGAACAAGAAAAATCAAAATGCTTGGTATGGAAATGAGTCTTATTATGTGCAACCTGCTGCATATCCTCCTATGTATCATGCACCTCAATTCCCAACTTACTATGCACCATATCCTGCTCATTCAATGCATGCATATCCTGCTTATCATGCATCTTATTCTGCTTATAAACACTATCCTTATCATGCTGATTATCAACAACATAGCAAATCTGATGAACGTGATGAAGATAAAACTGTTCATGCTCCTGTTAAAACTCAGAAGCCTAAGAAGCCTAAGACATCAACATCTTAGGTTGTCAAAGGTGGAACTAATCCTTCAGGACCCTCTCAATAAGGGTAACTAAAACAATTTTTATTTTGTTTTGTAGGTTAGAATTAAGAGTAGGAGTAAAGTAGAGAAAATCTGGTACTTGGACAGTGGCTGTTCAAGACACATGTGTGGAAGCATACATTAGCTGACTGATGTTGTTGTTGTGGATGGTCCTAAAGTTACTTTTGGGGACAGCAAGGAAGGCAAAATTGTAACAAGTGGAAAGCTAATCAAAGGCAACATTGAGATATCTGACGTCTCTTATGTTAAAGGCCTCAAATACAATTTGCTAAGCATAAGTCAATTTTGTGACAAGGGATTTTCAGTCATGTTCTCATCAGATAAGTGCTATGTTGAACAGATTGGTACAAAGAAGGTAATTTTATCTGGAAGACGACAAGTAAATGTCTACACAGTGGACTGAAACTCTATTGACAAGAGTTCAAGCATTTGTTTGGTGACATCTACACCAAGTGAAGTCAGTTGGCTGTGGCACAAAACAATGAATCATGTGAATTTCAAGACCATCAACAGACTTATCAAGAATGATCTGGTAGAAGGAATTCCAAAGACAGTCATGAGCAAGGACAAGCTTTGTGACGCATGTCAGAAGGGTAAACAAATCAAGTCATCATTCAAAAGCAAGAAGCACCAATCATCTGGAAAGATCTTGGAGCTGCTACATATGGAAATTTTTGGACCCATTGATCCAATCAGCAATGGTGGAAAGAAGTACTGCCTAGCTGTTGTGGATGACTATTCAAGATACACTTGGGTGATTTTCATGAAAAAGAAAAGTGAAACCAAGGAGCATCTTACAAATCTGATGGAACTGATTCAGAATGAAAAGAACATGAAGATATTAAAGATCAGATCAGACAGAGGGACTGAATTTACAAACTCTACTGTTGAAAAGTATTGTAACTCCAGAGGAATCAGTCATGAATACTCTGCTGCCAGAACCCCTCAACAGAACGAAGTTGCTGAAAGGAGAAACAGAACTCTAAAAGAAGCTACCAGAACCATGATAGCTTAAGCAAAGCTGCCTCAAAGATTTTGGGCAGAAGCAACAAATAAAGCATGCTTTACCCAAAATAGATGCATGATCAACAAGCACCAAAACAAGACTCCATATGAAGTTTGGAACAACAGGAAGCCAAACATTCATTATTTTTGAATTTTTTGTTGTAAATGCTTTGTTTTAAGTAATGGGAAAAATCACCTTACTGCTTTTACAGAGAATGCTGATGAAGCAGTATTTGTAGGATATTCTACTGTTAGTAAAGCTTATAGAGCCTTTAACAAAAGAACTTTACTTGTAGAAGAATCTATTCATGTAGTATTTGATGAACCAAATCAATCTTCTGAAAAGAATCAAAGTACTGATCAAAATCTGTCTACTGATTTTCAGAAATTGAGTGTTGGAATAAATGAAGAGTATATACCCATCATACTACCTGATCTCAACTCAGCTGCTAACTCAAGTGTTGTTCAAAATCACACTGCTGATTGTCTAACAGAAGAGTTACAAACAGCTGACAGACCAGAGACTGTTCAACAGACAACTGTTGTTCAACAGACTACTACTGGATCTCCTACAGTAGTGTTGCAAGATCGAAACAGAGGACAACATTCAGATCTGCAGCCTGGTCTTAGATGGCTCAAGAATCACCCACCAGAGCTGGTGATTGGTGATCCTTTAGATAGAGTAAAGATAAGGAGAGTTGCCGCAAATGATGCTATGTTCGTCAGCTTCCTATCTCAAATAGAGCCTAAACAGATTGGAGAAGCTCTTAGTGATTCGAATTGGATTGAAGCTATGCAAGAAGAGTTGAATCAATTTGAAAGGAATGAAGTCGGGTACTTAGTTCCTAGACCAAGTCATCAAAGGGTAATTGGCACTAAACGGGTATTCGGGAATAAAATGAATGAAGATGGTATTGTCACCAGAAATAAAGCTAGATTAGTTGCCAAGGGTTACTGCCAAGAAGAATGTATTGACTTTGATGAAACTTTTGCACCATTGGCAAGATTAGAGGCAATCAGATTGTTTCTCGCCTATGCTGCTCATAAAAATTTTACAGTCTATCAAATGGATGTGAAATCAGCATTTCTCAATGGAGAATTGCAAGAAGAAGTTTATGTTGAACAACCACCTGGATTTGAAGCATATAAAGAAGAAGACAAGGTGTATCGTCTGAAGAAAGCTCTCTATGGACTGAAACAGGCTCCAAGAGCATGGTATGATACCCTATCTGATTTTCTTTTAATTAAAGGATTTCGTAAAGGTAAAGTAGATAAGACCCTGTTCACTATTGAATGAGAAGATCATATATTGCTTGTGCAAATATATGTGGACGATATTATTTTCGGTTGAACAAATCAACAGATGTGTGCTAAGTTCTCAAAGCTGATGCAGAACAAATTTGAAATGAGCATGATGGGAGAACTTAATTATTTTCTTGGTTTGCAAGTTAGACAGTTGTCTGATGGAATATTCATTAACTAAGCAAAATACACAAAGGATCTGTTCAAGAAATTTGGTATGGAAACTAGCTCATCTGTTAGTGTTCCTATGTCTACTGGACTTCGTTTGGATAAAGATGAAGGTGGCAAATCTGTGGACATAACCAAATACAGAGGTATTATTGGGTCTCTGTTATACTTAACAGCTAGCCGACCTGTATCTGTTGGGGTTTGTGCGAGATATCAATGAAATCCTAAGGAATCTCATCTCCTAGCTACCAAAAGGATACTTAAATACCTTAAAGGCACTCAAGATTTGGGATTATGGTACCCTAGAGGATCTGGTTTCGAACTTATTGGTTATTCAGATTCTGACATTGCTAGCTGCAAAATTGATAGGAAGAGCACAACAGGTGCCTGTCAATTTTTAGGTAGTTGCCTGATCTCATGGATAAATAAGAAACAGACTTCAGTATCCATAACTACTGTTGAAGCTGAGTACATAGCTGCTGGAGCTTGCTGTGCACAAATACTTTGGTTGAAACATCAACTAGAAGATTACAACTTTAAAATCAGTGGGATACCGATCTACTGTGATAATACAAGTGCAAACTCTCTTACTCAAAATACTACAAGTCATTCAAGGACAAAACATATAGAGATCAAACATCACTTAATAAGAGATCAGGTTGAGAAAGGAAATGTCATGATAGAACATGTTCATACTGAAAATCAGATCGCTGACATCTTCACGAAACCTCTAAGTGATGCAAGGTTTTCGACTTAAAGAGCTGAACTAGGTCTACTGAATTTAGATGCATAAGCTGAGGGGGAACTCAACAGAAGACTGGAGTTCATCAGCCTACTCATCTTATTATCTTCAAGGTTAACTCTCAACAGACTAGTTAACTTATGGATTCTTAAAGTCAGGGGTAACGTGTAAGACTAGCGGTACTTCTGATTAAAAGATGAAATTTGTTGATGAAAGCTAGTTGAAGTTATGTTTTCTTCAGAAGATCTTAATTCTTGAAGAATGAAGATTAATTATCTAGCTGGATTGACAAAACAGCCGAGGTAGATTACTAGTTATTGGCTTTCACTAGTAATGATCTGTCATCAGGACACTAGTCCCATCAGATAAGTAATTATTTTACTCGTCTGATCGTTTACATAAAAGCTCTGTTATTTTAAAAACGTTTTATCTAAAATGTGCTTTTACAAGTAAACTGAGGCGGTTCATATTCCCGCCTGACACTAACTGTTTTTGAATTTTGAATCGCGTAACTGACGCCCCACGATCAGAACTGACACAAAACGTATCAAACGGTTAGCGTGTATCACGAAAATCGAAATACCCTAGCTTCTATAAAACCAGATCTGATCAGCTCAGTCACTCTTTACGCACCCAAATACTTTCAAAAGCATTCTAAGAAATTCTTGCTTCCAATTTCTGCAAATACTCATGTTTTTCTCTCTAATCCTCTACAGAAAATCATGACTCCTCAACAAGAAGCGAAGGCTGAGGGTATGTATCTAGTTTATGATAAATATCACCATTCTGGCACTCCATTGATGAAGGAAATTCTGGAAAAATTCAAGGCTGCTACCCTTGTGAAATTCATGGAATCCCATGAAGAGATGGTCTGGAAGGACCAAGTGATGGAGTACTACAATGCTAAGGATGTTGTTGATTTTGAAAAACTTGAAATCAAAGCCACTGTCGGAGGAAAGGCCGTAGTCATCACTCATGCCCTGTTGCACGAGAAGTTTGGGCTGTCAAATCAGGGAAAAATTGATGTGTCTTCTATGGCAGAAGAAAAAATCCAAGAATTCTGGGCAATCTGTGCCAAGGAAGGAGAAGTTATGTCTGGAAATCTGAAGGATAAATATCAGCGCATGGCTGATATGGTTTCAAAGCTGATAGAGAATTGTACCTTCTCTCTAGACAGTGTCACCATGAAACGTTACTGCATAATGATGGCTATTTACTATGGCTATGAGGTGAACTGGTCTGTTGTCATCTGGTACATTCTTGCGAACTTTCACCAGAAGAAGCAAACCAACCACAGGATTACTCTAAGTTACCTGTACTATCAGCTGGGTTGTGGAATGACCAATGGAAAGGAGATTCATAATGCCAAGGCTATGGCAACCTATCAAGTTGTTAAGGGAGGAACAAAGAGGAAGAATGGTGAGGAAAAGCGGTTGAGGAACCTAAGGACAAGGTTCCTGCTAAGAAGCATAAGAAGTCTGTTCAAACAGCAAAGCCTGTTGTTCAAGCCAGAACAGACAAGAAAAAGCAAGCTGCTGCTGACGCTGCTATAAAGAAGATTACTGATTCTCCATCAAGAACAGTGTCAGAAGAAATATCTGCTGACAAAGTAGCAAAAAGGACTAGAAGTCAGTTGAGAGACACTGCTGGTTCTAAACTTGTCAAAGAGAAGCCTGCTACAAAGAAGTTTGCTAAGAGGAAGGTGGTTTTTGAACAATCTCTTGCTAAACCTTCTGACTTAGTCAGAGAAAGTCCTCAATCAGCAGACAGGCCTGCTGGAGCTGAAGAAGAGTCTACTGCCCAACAGACTGCTTCTACCACACCAACAGCTGAGGTAGTTCAACCTCAAGATGATCCTGAAGTGCAGATCATCGAACCTGTTGCAGTTGCACCACTTGCATCTGCTGCTCCTGAACCTGCTACTGCTAAGGAAGCACAGACAACTGATAAGAAGAAAGGAAAAAGAAAGATTGTTATCAGAAGAAAGAAGGTGTCTGCTGCTAATAAGAAAAAGAGAGGAAGCAGAGCAAAGGAAAAGAGACGATCAGGAAGAACAAAAGGTCATTGAACTTAGCAAAATCGAGACTGAAAATGAAGAGCAAAGAAGAACAATGTCTGAGGCTGAACGTAAAGCTGCTGAAGATGTAGAATTGGCACTTGCTATCGAACTAAGCAAGAAGGATTCTCATGGTCCAAACACAACTGGTGACATCACGATTGGTGAATCAACGAAGCCCAAGCGAAAAATGCCTGCTAGCGTGATACCAGAAAAGAAAAGGTTTGAAGTGAGAAAAGCCTTTGAAATTGTCAATTCTGATCCTACTATTTTCAACAGATTCGAAGCTGCCCTTGCTTATATTGATAAGAAGCTGCAGCGTCAGACCCTGTTTACCCAAGAAAAGGAAAGATATATGAAGTGGAGGGATTACAGGATGTCCAAATCTGTTGAAGAAGTCCAGAGCTGGAAAGAGTTTGCTGATGAGGAGAAGTGGGTCCTCAGCTGGTTGCAAACTACTTCCATCACCAAAGCACTGCATGCTGATTATGTCAGAGATGTGATGCACAAATATGCCCAAGAGCTTGTTGCTGCTGAAGCCAAAACCATCTCTGATAAATTGTCAGCCAAGAGAAGAAAGCAAGATGATCCTATCAAGAGGGCTGTGCAAATTGCTGTTCATACTGCCTTGGAGAAATGGGTTGAAAAATCAAGGTATGAACAAGGATCTCCAAGTGATCTGCCTAGTCTACCCAGCGTACAGCAAATCACATTTGTAAAAAAAATGAAAACGTATCAAGAGTTGCCTAAAGTGAAGAAACCTGCTGCAAATAGTCTACCTATCATAAAGAGAATCCGACAGACTACTGTTTTCACTGAGGATGGCACTATTGTTACTAAGATCTTTGAAGATGTCAAGGAACAGACTGCTGCTGCAAATGAGTCTTAGCTATTGAGTGGAAAGCTAAGGACAAGATTGATAAAGAAGCTGTTCTAAAAGACACTCCTGTCCACCAGGAAGAAGATTAGACTGCATCACCCTCTATTCCAACAGCTGATATGCACTCATCATTAATGGAATCCTTCCAGCTGATGCTTGAACATTCACTCAAGGAAATGGAAGAGAGGAATATGATGCTGATAAAGCAAATGCATGAGGAGAATGCAAAAATGGTTAAGGATGCCATTGACAATTTCCCACTTCCACAAGATAATTCCCTGATGCTGACCAAGAGCATTCTGGATATGAACAGAAGCATTGAAGATGTCAAAGCTGATGTTGGTCATCTTCATACTGTTTTCAAGAGAAGTGAAGATACTATTGCTCATCTGACTGACACATTCATCAAAGTTAGTAATGAAGAGACTGTAAAGAATCTGTTATTGGTTGCAGAAGTTCAAGCCACTGCCAATAAAATCAATGAAGAAATCTCTACTTTACAACTCAATGTTGACTGCGCCAATGATCAAACTGGAACCATCAATTCTACTCTGAATCATCTAAGTACAAGACAAGTCTTAATGGATCAGAACATCAGAAACTTATGCACTGCTGCTCAAACCCAAGTTGTTGAGCTCAACCCTACTGTTGACCCTGCTGATGATGACAAAAAAGGGGAAGAGAAAGGGGAAGAGACAACTGTTCAAGTTACTGAAGACTCTGCTGCTGCTCAAGAGGAATCAAAAGAGCCAGAGGAACAAGTACTTGAAGAAAAAGCTGAAGGAGATGGGGAAGCTGATAAGGAAACTGGTGAACAAGCTGCTGAAGAAGAAGAACCTAAGGAACCAGTCAAGTCTGACAAAGAAATGGCTGCATCTAAGGACACTCCTGAAGAGCAACTTGATCCATATGTCAAGTACAAAAACATAAAACGCATCGAAAGGAAAATTAAAGAAGCTGAAGCAGAAAGAGAAGAAAAGATGAAAGCTGCTAAGGCAAATCTGCTTACTGATGATGCCAATGATGAAGATGATGATGAATCAGAATATGAGTATGAGGAAGTTGAAGAAGAAGAAAGTGAAGAAGCTGATGATTAGTATTGACTATTCTATCATCGTATCAGTTTACTTTATTTTCTTCAGTTATCTCATCTGATGAAAAACTTTTAACTTGTAATCCTTTTTCAATCATTTATAAAATTTCAAGTTTTTACTCCAACATACATTTCTATCTCAGAAATTTTGAGGACTAAAACTTTAGTATAGGTAACAGGTACTTAGCTGAAGTTTGTCATCATCAAAAAGGGGGAAATTGTTGGATGAAGATGAAGATAGAGTGCATTAAAAATAAAGAAGTTAAGGGAGGTTTTGATGATTTCCAAAACATCAAGATCAGCTAAGTATGGAAAACTTAGTTAAAACCCTTAGAAGAGTTTTGACCAAGTAAGAAGACAAATCAGAAGAGTCAAATATTCAAGGTCCAGAAGACTATTGATCTGCTGAAGAAACAAAATCAGACTGGTGAAGATCAGCCGACTCAAATCAGATTTGTTCAAGTTTGGGATCAGCTTTGTTCATCATCAGACTTGTGTTCTCATCAGCCAAGTGGAAAGGATCAGGAAGTCCCCCCAACGGTTATAAATGCCCTTAGAGTAATAAATGTTGAAGACCGAGGATATTAATGGCAAATGATTGAAGAAATACCTCGTATCAGCTCGGTGCATTAAATATTGCCTGACAGATAGTACAGTCCGCAGTACTGTCACTATGCAGAGAGCCGTTCGTGAAAATTAAGGACCAGTAATCGAGAAATTTGAATCGTGTCTCTCTTCAACGGACACTTTTCGAATGTGTGAGTATAAATAGCTGAAGAGACGAAGAGAAAATAGCGAACACAACATCTGAGAGATAATTTCCGAAGCAGAATATTTTCTAAGTCTCAAGAAGCTCAAGAACAGCTCATTCGCCTGCTGAAGTCATTTGTTGACAGAAGCTTGTTGAAGTAAAATGAATACATTTTCTGAGTGAAACTGTAAAAAGAGAGTGTTGTGAGGAGTTCTTATCCGTCTTTGTGAGTGATAAGACTCAGTAGAATACGTCTTCTTTGTGATTTCCTATTGCGCACTTGTGGTCGTTTCATTTGTTGTTCGACGCAAGCAGAGTATACTGTAAACTTAGTGATTATAGTATAATCCAAGATCTGTGCGACTTGGAAGAGTGGACTAAAGGATTTTCATCCATATAACCACTATGTTTTTACTTTGCATTTTTACTCGCATATTTTCAGTTTGCATAAAAACACTTTGATAAAACTGTTTGAAAAGATTTTTAAGGAGTTTGATAAAACTGGGGATAAAATCTTTCAATCTACCAAGCTTACTTGTGAAAAACACTTAAAATATCCGCTGCAAGTATTCTGGTATTAAAACTGATTTTGACTAAATCAGCTAAGTGACTATCAGATTAGTGGTCTACTGAGTTGTTCAAAGATTTGTTCGCGACCAGCTTAGTCAGCTTACTGCTCTATAACAGCTTAGTCTGCTGACAGTTAAGGAGAAAGTTTTAAAGTTAAAATTTGATAAAATTTTCAGAGGTCTATTCACCCCCCCCCCCCTCTAGACCTCATCTGACCACTTGGGACCAACAATCCAGAACGTGTACTGTGCATGGTCTTTTTTTAATTTTTTTAACTTTTTGACTAAATTGAAAACGTATTTTTAGAAGAGGAAAAGGGAAATAAATATGTTTGCATTGTTTTATATTTAAAGAAACACAACATTCTCCAATTTCATCATTTAGGAAAGGGGAGAAAACAGGGTAGAAGATTGGTGCACAATCCTTTCACAGATCTATCCCTCACTCACGATGGAAATACAATTTCGATTATTATTTTTCAACATCTCTCTCCAAAATCATCAAATATTGGAGGGAAATTGTCCAAATTTTGGGAGGTCTATGAAAATACATATGAAGAAGAGAGGGAAAACATAGGGCATAAATATATGTATATATGTGAGTGGTATTGCAAGAGTTTTCACTCATCAATTCTTTACAGATCGTGTTTCCGCAGGTGCGAGCCTTTTTCTCAATTTTATTATTTGATACATTTTTTAGTCTAGCAAGGATATATGATTTTAATATTTATTTTAAACAGTAACATGGCAATGAACCCTGATTCATATATGCAATTTCGTTTGAATGAGGCTTCGTTGTCCTGATAAGAAACGGAACAAGAGAATGAAGAACAGGCTGGCAGCCGATTAATTTGAGTACACTCATACTTTATATTTTAACCTATTTTGATTCGCTATTTTTGTAAGGTTCAATTGACTGATAAAAACATTTTTCAATTTGTTAAGATAATGATTTCGTCCAAGATTTGTTCTTAAGTATACTACATTTTTTGAGTAAGTACAATATAACTCTTTTAAGGCTCATATGCTACAACAAGTGATAATTTGAAATTGAGAAATATTAATATATGATAAATGTTGTTAATTAAGATAGTAATTGTAAAAAAAGAAAAGCTCATACACATAATGCTAAACTTCAACCATATTATTACATTAATTTTATTTAGAAATCAAGATCAGGTTACATTTCTTTGGTTACTCTTATAATTTGGTGATTTGTGTAGTTTAAGACATTTCTTTGGTTAGAATATGATATATACTATTTTAGATGCATTTTTAATGTTTTGATGGAACTTAGTGTTTAAAAAAAGAAAAATGGTAAAAGAGGATTTACTCAAATGAGGGGAATTTGGGGTAGAAGAGATGGTGAGGAACTCTTAGAAGTCAAATGCAATGAATTTGGGCAACCCGAAGATGAAATGGGAACAAAGATGTCCAACGTTATAGGAACTATGATAAGAGATGGAAAACATGGTCTGCTCAACTATTCAAGCTGGCATAAAGTTCCTATGGAGTGCAAGGAAAAGTTGTGGAAAATATTGCAGGTGATGCGTTAATACAAAGTTTATTTATATTACATTGATTATGTTATTTATATGTGTTATATTTTAGTGTAAAATAATTTTTTACCCATGTATGATATCTTTAGATATCATTTAAATTGGCCAAATAAATTTTTTTTCTTTAAATAAATTGCAAAAAATATTTCTTTATTTTTCTTATTCATTCTAATTTTGTAGTCCAAGTTTAAGCTCGATGAATCGTCTAAAACATGGACGATGCAAAAGTTTGGTAAGAAGCTAAGAGACTGGAGAAACCAACTAAAAAAGAAGTGCTATAAGAAAAACTTACCTCTTCATGATCAAATGAAGTTGAAGGACCCGAGAGTGCATGAAGAACATTTTGAGTATTTGATTGGGTATTGGTCTACTGACCGTGCCAAGGAAATAAGAAGGAGAAATCAGGTTAGTCGTTCACAACGTATCCACAACATATTACGGGGACTAAAAGTTTCGCTAGAGTAAGGAAAGAACAAGTAAGTATAGTTACACATAATGCTATTTTTTTTAGCATAAATATAAAATTGTTAATTCTAATTGATTTTGTATAACTCTAGAGAGATCAACTTGCGCATGTTCCAACCCGAGCTGAACAATTTAAGCATTGTTTCACAAAAAGATATGGCACTCAAACTTTAGCTGTAAAAACAGCAATTGTATGTCTATAGTTAATAATCTTTTACTAGTATTGTTATGGCAACTAATGTGGTACTTGGATTATGTACTTTTTTCGTGGCATACTTTATGTGAATGCAGGATAAGATGCAGGAAATAGATAACGAAAATCCTGATGCGTCCAGTAAGGTTTTATCAAGAAACGACTCATATGCGCAAGTCATGGGTCTAGACAAAAATGGACGAGTTGGTATGTGTGGCCCTGGTGTTTTCCCATCGATCGTATTCAACGATATGTTTACTCGTGGAGCAAACGAGAACATGCTCATTAAAACTTTGCAGCATGAGAACCATCAGTTAAGAAGTGAGCTACATCAATTCAAATCTCAAGCTATTGACGAGCCGCGTCATGAGATTTTGGTTAATGATTCCACACAGGTTAATTTTTTTTGGCTAAAACATTACCTAGTTTAATATGCCACTATAATAAATTACTTACATCGACTCTGTATATATCCCCTAGGTCACTGAAGATCTGACTCCAATTTTGCAAGTGGGAGGATGAAATGATTGGGAACTGTCCATGCACGGTGATCTTGGTATCAATATTCAGGTAAAACTTCTATTAGTCATGATTTAGATCCACTGAATTGGATAAACCTTTCTATCTTTTCTTTTGTATGCGTCACTAAGGCTAAATCATCAAATCATTTATTTGTAGCATCTATTGGATTATTATTGTAGTGGTGTTTTTCTAAATTTTCTTGGCTTTGTAAATGAATTGAACATATGTGAGTTGTGCATGATTCAAAATTGGTTTATCAAACTTAACATATAATCTGAATAGTAGTTATACAATTATATCACAATGGAGGGTTATACTTCATAATTAATATAATTTAGACTAGTAAATTGTATAATGACAAATGTTTTTAATTCTTTGTCAGATTGGAGATATAGTTTGTCTGAAAAGCATTATAAAACCAACAGAAACAATTGCAATTGGAGTACTATATAGTATCGATACATCTAGTGAAGTGGGTGAAAAGGAGTTGGGGCCTGATCATTGGGAAATTTATGTACAAGTCGCTGTAAAACCTAATGAGCGCTTGGTTAGAGCATGTAGACAATACAAAACTATTGGAGAAGCAGTTGAGGACTATATTGCATGGCCAAAAGGTTTTGTGGTAAGTAGCAATTTTAATCTATAAATTGTCTACTACTTAAAAATCAAAACAACATTATTTGTAATGGTAGTAATGTGTTTTTAAATTTTTGTGCTCTACGTGTAGATATCAAAGGAAATAGATTCCTGTCTTTATGGATGATTCAAATTTTCTAGAGGATGCACTATGTGAAGACTTTGAAGATCGATGATTCATTTGGTTTTAGAAGATACACTTTTTTATATTATATGTCAATTTAGTTGGAAATGTGTAATTTTTCTTTCCTTGTTTTACTCGACTCTTGAATAATGTGTTATTATGGATGACAATATTTTTTATTGCATTCATTATATATAATAATAATAATAATCATATTTGAAATTAGTTTATATATTTTATTTATATTTAGAAATTATTAATTGAGATTTATGAAATATTAAATAAATAATTGTTATATATATATATATATATATATATATATATATATATATATATATATTACTATGATTAAGGTTTGTAGTAACATTATGAAATGTCTTTTTAATATTATTTTATGTCATTGTACGAGGTCATTATTAAAGTCGTAAGTGATATTTTTTAATGTTATTTTGTTTTAATGGTGACATTATAACACGTCTTATTTTATGATTTTTTCTCACATTATTTGATGCCATTAATAACAATATAAGTGACGTTTGAAAATGTCTTTGAATTAACTTTTCATGTCAGTTAAAAATGCAACAATTGACAATATTTATTGTCATTTTGAAATAACACAAAATTATAAGATCATGATATTTTAAAATGCAACTACTTATACTTATTGTGGTGTTGCAAAATGTTAAAAAACTAGCTTTATTTGACATTTTATTATGTCAATTTATTCATCTCGTGTGTCATTCGACTCATTCCATGACTCATTCCATAATGTCAAGTACTTCAATTAGTGTGGCATTTTATTATGACAATTTATTCATTTTATGTGGCATTATAAAAGGTCATAATACTTCAATTGGTGTGGCATTTAATTTGTGCAACTAAAGAGATAATATGGTGACATTATACTTTTAGCTACATCACTGTAAATGACACTTGTTAAAAATGTCATTATACTTCAAAATGTCACCAACATATATGTTGTATGACATTTTGCAATGCCTTTAAAAGTACATATTTGTTGTAGTTTTGTGTAGGAGCATTTGCATATTTACCCCAAGTAGATCAAATGCAGAGGATGGTCAACCAAGAGAGTTTTAAGCACTAACAAATTAAGAAAGCAGAGGATGAACTCTATCGTTTAAGAAAGGAGAACAAACACAAAGAACTGGAACTTTTTATGTACTAATGCAACGCTGAAAAAGGCTAGTTAATTTGCGTGATTTCGACTGGCATGACACGATCGTTGTGAATTTGGTCATTGACGAAACTCTCAAGAAGATAAACTCTAGAAAAAATGAGTTACAAAGTGTTGATGAACAACATCAATCAAGCTAGATTTTGGATTAATTTTAAGACCTAGTATATTGGTCAAACATCAACATATATTAAGCTCATAAATAGGCCCAGTGTATCATGTACTTATAGCGCTTTTAATTTATGTTTCTTTGTTCAAAGATGTAACTTGTTGAGGTAACGGATCGGATTGAGTGAACCATTGGTTCACTAGTTTTACCGGTATTTAAGCTGATTTTACCAGTTCGAACTGGTTAATTAGGAGACTGGTTTTTAGGGGTAAATCGGACCGAATTGAGGATCGATTAGCGGTTAAATCGGGCCAACCGACCGATCCGATCCGGTATTCAAAACTTTGGTAACGGTATGCCTCCTCAAATTTACTTTTTATTTTATATTAATATACCTATGAGATTATGCTGCCCTCCATTTCCATTTTCAATTTTACCAAAAAAAAATAAAAATAAAAAATGACTGAATATTGTATATAAGTAGTATGTCAAAAAAAAATTCTCTTCAAATATGTAGTATATGAAAAATATCATTTTTAAGTAAGTTTGAATATCCCATTACAAGGGAAATGATATATAAATATTATTCATAAATTGTTAATGTCGTCTAAGGTAATTGCTGAATTCTGTTCTTACATTCTTTAACATTTTGTTTTGAGTATTAAAAACTTAATAAAAGAAAAGTAATCGAATTAAGAGATAAAACTTCAAAATAATCCTAAGCATTGGTTGCATATATCCTTACAAAGGTATAAAATCCCGCAAGCATGACTAATACAATTGACAAAATTGGTTAAGAATGGATGAAATCGATTAAAACTGAGTTAAATGAATTAAAAGTGGGTGAAATTTGTTCATAACCTATTTTTGTTGCATATATATCTTTATTGCCAATTCTTGATGTTTGTGATTTATTTTAGATATTTAATCCAATAACCTATGGGAATTTTGAGTAATTTCTTAAACATAAAAGATAGTCACTATAATTAGGGTTTTTTGCAAGTTAACTCCCTGTGATATGTCTAATGGGCAATTTACCTCCCTGTGAAATAAAAATAGGCAATTTAACTCCCTGTGAAATGAATAATGAGCAATTTACCTCCTTGTGATATAAAAATAGGCAATTTACCTCCCTGTGAAATAAAATAATGAGCAATTTACCTCCCTGTGATATGAATAAATGAGCAATTTAGAGGGAGGAAATGTGCTTCTTTTATAAAAACACAGGGAGTCATTTTGCCCTTTTTCTTATCACAGGGAGTTAAATTGCCTATTTAGGATATCACAGGGAGGTATTTTGCCCTTTTATTTATCACAAGGAGTTAAATTGCCTATTTAGAATAACACAGGGAGTTAATTTGCTATTCACTCCTATAATTACACTGCACATCAGAGCAGTTTGAGTAATTCTCCCTGTTCATTCTATCGGATTTAAACACCCTTGCTCTTTTGGCTAGAATTATGAAATTGAAAACAATGTAACTTCTAAAATGAACACAATAAGATTTTTTATATTCCAACCACACACACAAAAAAAAAAAAAAAAAAAAAAAAAAAAAAAAAAAGTTTAACCAATTATGCTTCTTTTTACAAATGATTCACTATTATATTTCTAGAATGGATTGAAATTTTTTTTCATCCAAATATACGGTTAAGAGTAGCAGCCAAACGAACGCCGCCCTGCGCCAGCCGCAAATTCACCACCGGAATCCGGGACAAGAAATAATCATCTGCATATGTATAATTATATTACTTGATTTAATTTATGTCATTTTATCAACATTTTTTGGAAGAGTTAATGGCAATTTATCCCTTGTGATAATCAAAATATCCAATTTATGTATTTGTGATTTGAAAAGAGCACTTTAATCTCCTGCAATCTTATAAAAGTTTCACATCGTCTCCCTGATATTTTTTTGTGTAGCAGTTTAGCCCCTTTATGTTATGACAAATTTGACAATTTACCCCTCCGTGTTATGTAAAATGTGACAATTTACCCTCCTATATTACAAAAATAGTACTTTCATGCCCACTCAAATTTCTGCAAGTGAGTCACACTCTGATTATTATAAAGTACTCTTTTTTTAAATCATAGGGAGATAAATTGAACATTATGCATTTCATAAGGGGTAAATTTGTAATTAACCCTTTTTTTGGAATCAAGAACAAAATAATTAACTCAAAATTGATATGGTATGTTACCTTCAAGTATTGAATCTTCACTAACTCCTTTATATGCCCAATCGCATGCTGCTTTAATGCCTTCCGATGCATATCTGAAAATTGAGTTTATGTGACCATAAATTAAATTTCCTAAGTTGAAATTAATTTAAATATCTAAAAATGATTTTATTTAATATCTAATTTAACTTACATATCCGGGCATGTTGTTTTGCTGCAGGCCGCCCATGCCTTTGCTTGGGTAGACCATACAGTCTGTCAAAGTTTAAAGACAAGACTATTAATATTATCGAGTTAATGGCAATTTATCGATATGTGTTATGATAAATTTTGCACTTTACCCCCTATGTTATAAAAATATTTTTTCTGCTCACTCTCAATTTAGGCGACTGAGTTACCCTCTTCATCCTAAACAAATTCCTCTTTTGAAATTTTCACAAGGGGTCAAGTGATCTTTTTAAAATCTTTGGGGAGTAAAGTGAATATTATGCATTTTATAGGTGTAAATTGCCATTACCTCCATTTCTTATGGGCAAATAATGTAAAGCACAAGAATTAAATATAGCTAAAATGCATTTGGCCAAGAACGTACGGTTATGTTCTTTTGGAGAGTATCAATTAGTTCATCCACATTTGAATCGTAAAACCTTTTTTCTGCTGTTTCAATTATGTTACTACTAGCTTATAATCCGTGCTACGCACAGATTCGAAAAATTAAAAAAAATCTTATAGTAATACAATGAAAAAAGAAAATGGACATATAATGCAACTTCATCGGGTGCAAAAATAATTTATATACACAAATAAAATGATGTTTATTAATTATTTGATTAAATTATACGTATACATTTAAGAGAATAAAATTTGACAGTTGGATAGATGCAAATAAATAAATTATTACAACTTAGTATACGATAATTATCTTTTATTAGCTTATAATACAAAAGGGGATTTTGTTAAACAAAGTTACTATATTTAAACCAATTACCAATGGTGTGAAGCACCTCAAAATTTTCGTTATTCTTTACTTAGTTATAACTACGAATGAAAGTTTAATCTATGTATCTTCGGAAATTTCATATTTATTTGCATTGACTACTTCTAACAAATATTAAATCTAATTTGTGATGTTTGAAAATTAATACTCCAAAATTTAAAATTAAAAAATTAAAATTACATTTGTAGAGTTGTAGTTCACATTCCTTCAAGAGCCATTCAACTACTCAAAAAGTGACAAATAAAATATCTTTTAGACGACATTATTAAATTAAGGGTATGTGTGATATTTCAAGCTTATAAGTGTTTCTTTATACACTTTTAGGAGATGTTGTCAGACATGGCCTTCAAATTTATGAGTAATAATGAAGCGAATTGGTTAGCATGAGTAATGTAATTTAAGATATTAGTTTTCACATTAACCACCTCCTCTTTTTCATGTTCCTTTTCGCCCCGACTATTGTTATTGATATCATCATCTATAAGCAACATGAGGTTTAGCAACACCACAAAAAGAAATGAGAACATATAGAGCAAAAGAGAACAAATAAACAACTTTGTTTCCATTACAATATACAAACATAACGAACAAACATATAAAAAGCATTTTCATAAAATCTGAATAATAAATTACATAAAGTATTCACATTCAACTCGGAAAAAAAGAAAAGGATGATATACCTCAAAAAAATTCAGTCTTCAGTATATAGTATAGTAATGACGATTGAATGGAGCAATTTAATGGTAGACGTTTCATAATTTATTTAATAGTTAATAATTTTCCCTACTTTTGGCTATTTTCTAGGAGCAACTCATTGGTTCTTACTTCATTGAGAGGTTTAATAAAAGTGATGGCCAATAATAGAATTTTGTAGATTTTAAAAAAATTCAAATTCTAGAAATTTAGGATTTTGGTCAAAACAACTCATTGATGTTGTTTATTTTTTCTGCATCAATGCAAAGTGAGAATTCAAATCAATTTCCATTTGGAACTTGAATGGAAGCATTTATATGGGTCTATCTAAGGGGCATTTGTGGTGAAGACCCCTTTGTGCGCAGAGTGTACAACAATATGGTGGGATCCCGAGGTTTGGTGGAGGCACATCCTGCGATTTACATCCTTCAGAGTTCTAGGGCAAGGGTTCTGAGGATCCAGGATTAGTTTAGTGTAAGCTTGTACACCTGGATTATCAAAAAGAAAAAAAAAAGCTAAACACAAAATTATAGAATAGATATAATTCAACGAATTTGTATAAAAAACTTAACAATGAAAATAAGTAATGATGCACCTTTTATTGGAGTCTTCCAATGAAAACACCCTACCAACATATTGTATTACATATCTGAAACAAAAAAATAAAAATAAAATGGATTATGATTGATAATAAATATACTACGAAAACAAAATCTACCGAATCCTCAGTGATATTGTTTATTTCTCGCATCAACGCAAAGTGAGAATCCAAATTGTCTAAAATATCACTCTGGAAAAAAAAAATACAAAATTATAATTAGATATAATTCAACGAATTCATAAAAAAAACTTACACAAAGAAAAGACGTAATTAAACACCTTTTATTTGATAATACATAATACAAAAATAAAATCTTAAAATGATGAAGTTACATTAATAAACAATAACCGAGCTTCAGAATTAGAGCTAAAGCAAGAAGATTTCAGAGAAGAATGAAAATGAATAAAAAAAAAGGTATGAAAGACAATATATATGAAGAAGCTGATGAGAATAATTTCTTTTATACATAAGGCTAACATGCTCACACATATTTAATGTATGTTGATGACAATAATGAATATTTATTTAGGGAATGCAAATTATTTTGAATTATTGAATTAAAAAGAATTTTTTTTGTCAGTTACTTAAACTCCGTAAAATCATGATATAAATGACATTAAAGTTTAGAAGTTACCAGCATAAATTATGCCCATAATTTGTGTACTAATTTACTTAACGAAAGTTTAAAAGGCCAAAAATTTCCTTTTTTTTTATATATATTAGACTTATATACAGTTTTCTTAATTTTTAGCTACTTTTTTGGAGCAATTTTAATTGTAGTAGTTAACAATTTTCCTTATTTTTTGGCTATTTTCTAGGAGCAACTCATTGGTTCTCACTTCATTTGGAGGTTTAATAAAAGTGATTGCCAATAATAGAATTTTGTAGATTTAAAAAAAATTCAAAATTCTAGAAAATTAGGATTTTGGTCAAAACAACTAATTGAAGTCAACACCCACCCTTCAAATATATATATCTAATATATATATATATAGGAGAATGGTCTTTTGACCCAAATCATGAAACTTTGACTCAATTCTTTTTTCTTAGAATTTAGAGTTTTTTTTATTGTCAAAAAATTAATGATTGGGTAATCTCTTATCTACCATTTGAAAGTTTTTCAGATTTAAATCGATTTTAGTTCAAAATTATCTTATAATAACTTATTAACTGATATGCTAAAATTATGCCACCAAAATAGTTTACTTTAAGAAGGAAATATAAATGGAATAGGAATTTAATTCATTTCCTATAAAAATGCACGTTACAAAGGATTTTCAAATTTGAAGTCAATTTTAGTTTAAAATTATAGTAACTGATTCTTAATTGATATGCTAAAATCATGCCCGTTATCCTTAATTACGGAAATTAGTATTTGAATTGAGATAAGTTCATTATAAATATGAACACCTTAAACTAAACTTTTGCTCAGAAAATTGGTCATGTCATTGCTCATTATTTAGTTTCATATCCCTTTTTTCTTCAATTATTTTATCTTTCTTTTACATTATAGACTAACCATATTTTTTTTTTTTTTCAGGTTTGTGTTTGAACGTCTTGAACATTTGCTCAGAGTAACACTCTTCATGCCTTTGCACATTGTTTAAATTTCATATCCCTTTTTTTCAATTATTAAATTTATTATGTTTCTCTATATTTTTTTCTTTTATTGGGGTTTTAGAAATCTTTTGATCTAATTGTATTTTTTTTTACGCAGAAGAGTTTTCAGTGAAATATCATTTTCGGCAGTTTTAAGTCTCAAAGATCAATTCTACTAAATGAATTGTAAGTTTTCGGTTGGTAGCATAATTTTGAAATGTAAATCATTGAATTTTTCAAATACTAAGATCATATCTTATTTTGAAATCATTCATATCGATATTTTTTTTATAGGTTTTCAGTCAAATTATAGATATGAACATTGATATTTTGAAAAATAAAAATGTTAACCAAAAACTAAAAGTATATAGATATGGAGAAAGGCCAGAGAAAATAGTCCTACTTATTGATATTCACTTTATTGGTTATCTTTTCTCATTTTTTTTAAGAACACATTCATCCATTAATTATTTTCTTTTTCAAATTTACCCACTATGTGTTAATTTTTTTTTTCAGTTTTAAATGATCAATTTTATTATTTTATATTTATTTTAAGACTATTTTTAAGTTACGTGAGTTTTATGATGTACATGTTATATTCTTTTCCTCTTTGCATTATGTACATGTAAATTTTTAATAAAATTACTCATGTTTTCCTTTGTATTTGAATTGAGATAAGTTCATTATAAATATGAACACCTTAAACTAAACTTTTGCTCAGAAAATTGGTCATGTCATTGCTCATTATTTAGTTTCATATCCCTTTTTTCTTCAATTATTTTATCTTTCTTTTACATTATAGACTAACCATATTTTTTTTTTTTCAGGTTTGTGTTTGAACGTCTTGAACATTTGCTCAGAGTAACACTCTTCATGCCTTTGCACATTGTTTAAATTTCATATCCCTTTTTTTCAATTATTAAATTTATTATGTTTCTCTATATTTTTTTCTTTTATTGGGGTTTTAGAAATCTTTTGATCTAATTGTATTTTTTTTTACGCAGAAGAGTTTTCAGTGAAATATCATTTTCGGCAGTTTTAAGTCTCAAAGATCAATTCTACTAAATGAATTGTAAGTTTTCGGTTGGTAGCATAATTTTGAAATGTAAATCATTGAATTTTTCAAATACTAAGATCATATCTTATTTTGAAATCATTCATATCGATATTTTTTTTATAGGTTTTCAGTCAAATTATAGATATGAACATTGATATTTTGAAAAATAAAAATGTTAACCAAAAACTAAAAGTATATAGATATGGAGAAAGGCCAGAGAAAATAGTCCTACTTATTGATATTCACTTTATTGGTTATCTTTTCTCATTTTTTTAAAGAACACATTCATCCATTAATTATTTTCTTTTTCAAATTTACCCACTATGTGTTAATTTTTTTTTTCAGTTTTAAATGATCAATTTTATTATTTTATATTTATTTTAAGACTATTTTTAAGTTACGTGAGTTTTATGATGTACATGTTATATTCTTTTCCTCTTTGCATTATGTACATGTAAATTTTTAATAAAATTACTCATGTTTTCCTTTGTTTTTTCCCTTTCAATTAAACATAACATATTTATGAATTTGATACACCATTTTCTTACTTTTTCAGTGGGTTAATGCAAATTTAATTTTCTGGGAAACGCGTAATGTTTGATCCCCTCCCCTTATGTTCGAAAAATAGCAGTTTATCCATCATACCTCGTGTGAAAATTTTAAAGGAGCAATTTACCTCCTTCCAACTAAGAGTATACCATATTCCGAAATTAAGAGACTACAAAATATATTTCTTAAAAAGACAAAAGTACCCATAAGGGAGTTAATTGTGATATTTATCATGGGGGGGGGGGGGGGGGAGTGTGAAGGGGTGAAATGTCATATTTATCATAACATAGGGGTAAAATATCACACTTATCATAACACATGGGGTTAAAGTGCCACATTTACAAATGACTAGCAATTCTACTAAATGAATTGTAAGTTTTCGGTTGGTAGCATAATTTTGAAATGTAAATCATTGAATTTTTTGTTGCTGCCAGAGCATATTTTGTTGCTGCGAGAGCAATTTTTTGTGATTCACTAATTCGCCCCTTATAATCAATGCTTATTAAATCTGACTTCTCTCATTCCCATAATACCCCTTCTTTATTAGCAACCTTTTAATTATGACAATTTAGTTTTTTCTCTCACTAGCCCCGGCCATTAATTACTTTTCCTTTTCCATAACAGATTTAGACATGGAAATTAATCAAGTAACTCTTGAACTCTAAAAAATTATCACCAGTAACGATTAAAGCCATGACCAAATCACAGGTTGTTAAGCTTTTACATAGTATTTTAGAAAGAAGTCTTACAAAGTTGATTTCCAGTAATTTACTTTAATTTGCATAACTTAACCCTTTGGAGCGTTCCTATTCATTTACCAACATTTCCACTTCTAATTTATAACAAGTATGAATACCAGAACCACAACCACTCATTTCATTTGAGTTGAGTTCTGTAAATTATTTCTCATTAATTTTACATGCTTCTGTATTTTATTTGCAGGGCCTTTTCTTTTATAAAACTTTTTGTGAGACACAATGAAGAAGTTAATAACTATTAAGATGAGAAATGAGGGAATTGAAGGATTGCAGATGTTACTTCTTGGGCTCGATCGCTTGCATTACATATTAAGAAGGAACTCAATTATCGTCTATTTTTAAGAAATTTTTTCTAACATGATATTATCATTTGGCTTAGTTCAAAATAATTTATTTAATTTGACTGGATGTATTCTTCTTAATTTATATTACAAGTGTGTATTTCGGACTAAGTTTATGTCTTCCACCTTATTACATGCGCTTGAAATTTCCACCTCTCAAATTGATGCTACAACATCAAGGCCCTTGATTTTGCAGTCCTAAATTAATAAAGTTTCTGGGACAATCAAGTTAATTACTAGAATAATTATCTATAACAGAATTAATTTTCAAGTTTAAATGTTTTAAGGATAAGCAACGTAATAAATGGGCAGGGGGTGCTAATGAGAGAGAAAACTAAGTTGTCATAAATAAAAAGTTGCTAATTAAAAGGGGTTTTGTGGGAATGGAAAAAATCATATTTAATAGGCATTGACTATAAAGGGTAAATTAGTGAATAAAAAAAAGTTGCTCTGGCAGCAACAAAATGTGCTCTGACAATATCTCTAGCCCGATTGGGTCAATTTATAGTACTGTCAATTCAAATTTTTTATGTTTAAAATGTCAAGAAGACAGTGTGAAACTTTTATATGATTATATGGGGATAAATTATTCTTTCTCAAATCATATGAGGGTTAGTTGAACCTTATTTATATCTTATAGGGATAAATTACTCCTTTTTGCTTATACCGAGAAACTAAGTTTACTAATTTTAAACTTTTAATAGTTGAGGTATAATGCTATGTTGTGCATAGCACGAGAATATGCTAGTATTAGATTAGATTAGATTAGATTAGATTAGATTAGATTAGATTAGATTAGATTAGATTAGATCCCACACCTGTAAAATTTGAATAAGAGTTATTTCTAATTTTCTATATCAAAATAAATTAATAAATTGCATTTTAGTCCCACGTGATTAGATCATCGATATTTTTGATCTCACACGTTATAAAATTGTACTTTCGTTTTTCTTGAAACCAATATGGGACGAAGAGCGCAAACATTTTTAACAATACACTTTGTAAAGTACAAAACGAAAAGTGTCGAGGGTTCAGTCCTGTGGAACGGTTGATGAAATTTTGCCCAAAATAAAAAGTATAACACATGAATATATTGCCCGGATTTTCTTTAAAAAACTTACATGATGAAGAACGGATTTTTTTCTATACCAATGTACATCAATAGTATTTGCTCCTCTATCTGATGAAAATCCAACATGAAGCGGCTACGAAGCAAAATCAAACAACGCCGGTTTTGAATTAGGCTATTGGATTTCAGTGTGTAAAATGATAACGAAAAATGGAAATAAACAAAAAATGAAGCTCGACATTTAATTATTTTAAAGAACATATTTTTTTTTAGCGTTTTACTCACTGAATTCAAGTTAATGATATAAATTATGGGTACATGTACCTGATGAATATCTCCAATGAAATGAGATAGGAAGAGAAGTGCTTCTGTGAAGTTATCTGATGATCAATTGATTCATCTTAGTCCAGCATTCAAGAAAATTAATAATGTGGACTAATAAATTGAGAAAGTTGCATATTTAGTCCCACATAATTGGATTCTCAGCACTTTTGGTTTCATACTTTACAAAAGTGAATTTTCGTCCCATTTTATTAAAAAAATGTACTTTTGGTCCCGTTGCATCATTAGGGACCAAAAGTGTAAAACTGAGATAATTTTGTGGGGTTAAAAGTTTTAATGGGAGACTATACTATAGGACGAAACATGTAAATATTTTAAAGAATTGAAAATAAAGGTGCAATTTAATAAGTTTAGGACCGAAATTGCAAATATTTCTAAGAGGGACCGAAAGTTCAATTTTTTAAGAAATTGGACTAAAGATGTAACTTTATAAAGTATGAAATCAAAAGTGCTTAAAAATATATATTTTAAAAACATGGGACAAAAAATACAACTTTATAAAGTACAGATAAAAAGTGATGAGGGTCTAATTATGTGGATTAAAAATGCGATTTTGTCCCGAATAAGACTTATATTTTGCAGTCAAAATCAGCTAAATCAATTTGATACATATTATAATAGAAAAATATAATAATAAAAAGGAAAATTATTTTCTATTTGATATATTACATTGAGAAGCAGATTTGCCATTTCCATATGTGAGAAGCTGATTTGTGTAATTGTTGATTGCTCCTGCTACACACCTATCTGCTATGCCATCTGCATCTTTACAATCCCCTGTATAAATTTAAATTAGAGGTTTTTCTTGCAAAGTTCATGGAATTTTACCCCCTGTTATTTGTATAATATTTAATTTACCCATCTTATGATTTCAAAAAGATCATTTTACCCCCTCGTGAAAATTTCAAAGAAGCAATTTACATTCTTCGGCCGGAGAGTGTAATTAATTTGGTGAAATTCAGAGTTGGCATAACATAAGAAGATATTGACACATTTATCACAACACCGGGGTAAATTGTCATATTTATAGTAACAAAGGGATTAAAGTGCCACATATGAAAATGTCACATATGAAAATGTCAAGTAGGCGATGTGAAACTTTTATAAGATTACAGGGGGTAAAGTGCTTTTTTTAAAATTACGGAAAGGTAAATTGAATATTATTCTCATTTTTTTTATCACCAAATACTGAAAAATGTTCATAATAATTTTTTCTTGCAAAGTTCATTGCAATTTACCCCCTGTAATTTGTATAATATTTAATTTACCCATTTTGTGATTTCAAAAAGAGCATTTTATCCCCTCGTGAAAATTTTAATGAAGCAATTTACATCCTTCGACCGGAGAGTGTAATTAACTTGGTGAAATTCAGAGTTGGCATGATAAGTATTTTTGTAACATGGAAGATAAATTGACACATTTATCACAGCACAGGGGGTAAAGTGCTCTTTTTGAATCACAGAAAGATAAATTAAATATTATAATATTATAGGGGATAAATTGCTATTAACTACTTAAATTAATTTAACATTTATGAAAAAAAATTAGGCTCACTTTTGTACTGATATGTGCAGAGATCATCCGGAGTATCAATGTAATGAAGTGGGGCTGACCAGTGGTAACGGAACCTGACCCGGTCAGCCCATGAAAAATAATTCAGCTTTTTAGTCGGTAAATTACATTTGTAGTACCATAGAATTGTACTTAAATACTTTCAGTCCTGCATTTTACAAGATTTCATTTTAGTCATAATTTTTTGAAATATTTTGATTTTGGGTCATATAGTGCCCTTTCAATCCAATTTGGGAATTTTTTTTCAGCATTAAGATAGTCGTTCAAAACATAAATTATCTGAGACCCAATAAAAATGAGACTAAGAGTGAAACTTGATAAAGTGTGAGACCAAAAGAATTGAAAATCGAATCCTCTCAAATAAAAAAAAAAAAAAGCAATTTTCTTGATTTTTCGACTAAACATAAATACAAAAATCGAATATAGTCTAACAGAACCTGAGCAATTCTGCAAATGATGAGATGCCCGTCAATGCCCCATCCATGGGCCGATGGAATACAGAGAAGTAGAGATACAAATGCTAGAATGTGAAATTTGTGCAAATCCATTTTTTTTTTTTTTTTTTTTTTGCGGATTTAATAATGTGACAATGATATATATATATAGAGCAGTCAAATACTATTATTGTTGGAATGAAATCCAAACGTAATTATTTAATGGGATTGCGTATTTATTTTGTTTTCCATATTGAGGTTGACGGTATCTGGACAATGACAACCTAGTTATTAATGAGGAAAGGCAATTGAAACGGAACGCTTTTGTTAATCTTTGTCCTGATTTATTTGTCCCTTTTTGCCTTTTTTTCGTTTTTTGTTTTTTTTTTCTTATGTGAAGTTCCAAATTTGAAGCTTTCCTTTATTTCTTTATTTATTTTTTAAAAAAGGGAAAAAGGACAGATTTGTTTTATGAACATGATATGTATTTTTGGCCTTCTCTGTAACTACTTTTCAAGCCAAAATTTAAAAATACATTTATTTTTATTTAATAGAATATTGATATTGTCGTATATAGAATATTAAATTAACAAAAGTTTGGAAAATAGCTACTGAATAGATTTATGAAATCAATTTGAAAAATATCCGGTTAATTTCAACATTTTATTCTATTTTTCAAGATTTTTAGGACGAGTGAAAAAAAATATTCTTTATAAACCTCAATTAAAGGTGTATTTTAGCCACCAACAGGTGATTGGTCTAGTGGAAGGGGCTAGTCACTACAAAGTAGCGGACTCAGGTTCGAATCCCTGTTGGGAGAGGTTCCCACATTATGTGCCCGACGCGCCTCGAAAGGGATTAAACCCTTGGGAAACCAAAAAAAAAAAAGGTGTATTTTAGCCAAAGTTAATAGCAAATAACCCATATATTATTCTTAAAATAAATTTATCGCCTGTGATAAATCAATTTGCACTATTCCCCCGTCTTTTTTGTCAAAAAGATTCATTGTCTCTCTCTTATTCTTAGACGAAATCACAAGGGTGTAAAGTGTCAACTATGCAAAATTGTAGGGGTAAAATGTTCATTAGTCAATATCATTGAAGATAAGGTAAAGTGTCCAGTACAATATTTTATAGGAATAAAATGAATGAAGTATGTTTGTAATCCATGGAGGGTTAATTTGATTTTTTTTTTCTCGACACTCACAAATTTGAGTGAGTGTGCAACACTCTCGTTGAGATAAAACACTCATTATTATTTTTGGCAACGGGGTAATGTATAAATTATAATATCATGTGGAGTTAATTAATCGCGTATTCAAAATATCACAAGGAAACTTAAATAAATAAAAAGAACAATTATGTGTTATATAGATATATTGCGAAAACCCAATTAAATCTTACATAAAGATTAAGTACACAAATTATTCTATTAATAATGATAATATTTCATCAATTATACAGTGAAATCTGGAAACAGAATCCGGATTAGACTGATTTGTGTATGTTAAATTATATTATTATTTGAGGATCATGTAAATATTCGATTGAGAGTTGCTGCTAGGCTTACTCCTGCTTGTGCAAAGATCTCCTTTCAATCATTGGTAATCGTGTCTTAAAATATTCCTCTGGAACAAAATATTGAAATCTGAAATTGTATATGTACAAGGAAAATATAATTATTAAAAAAAAAATTGTACTAGGAAATATATAAGTAGGAAAATAATGGCAAATTTTCAAAAAAAAATCATTTTCATCTGTAAGTTTTAGTTTTAGTCAGGCAATTAAAATTCGATCCTGTTAAAGGATGAAAAGTTTGTAATTACAAGACAAAAGTTAAAATTTACTGAAAGTTAGAGGACCAAATTTGTAACTACAGGACGAAAACTGAAACTTAGTGAAAGTTAGAGGAATAAATTGTTAAGCCTAGGTCTAAAATTAAAATTAGATGATAATTGAATGACTAAATATGGGTTCAATATAGTTAGATGATTGTTTTCTAAAGAAACTCAAAGTTACTGTTGGTCTCAAGTGGTCAGATGAGGTTTAGAGGGGGCCGGGAGGGATGAATAGACCTCTGAAAATTTTTAACTTAAAAACTTTTCACTTAACTGTTAGCAGACTAAGCTGATCTTAAACAGTAAGCTGACTAAGCTGTTCGCACACAAAGTTTGAGCAGCAGAGTTGACCACTCTTTTAGAAAAGTACTTAGCTGATTCCAGTAAGATTAGTTTTATCAGATTACTTGCAGCGGATGTTTTAAAGTGTTTTTCACAAGTAAACTAAATCTTTTGAAAGATTTTATCTCCAGTTTTAACAAACTCCTTTTTATAATCTTTTCAACAGTTTTCTAGAGTGTTTAATGCTACTTTGAAGATATGCAAGAAAATAATGCAAGTTATAACAAATAATTTTTATAGTGGTTATATGAATGAAATCCTTTAGTCCACTCTTCCAAGTCACTTAGATCCTGGGTTATACTATAACACACAATTTACAATATACTCTACTTACGCTCTACAACAAATGATGAGCCGTAAGTTCGCAGCAGAAAATCACTAAGAAACTCCTACTCTCCGAATTAATATCACTCACTCAGATGGATATCTACTTCTCACAACACTCTACAATAACAGATTCACTCAGAAAATGATTTTTCTTTTGACTTCAACTAGCTTCAGTTAACAAATAACTTCGGCAGACTAGTGAGCTGTTCTTGAGTTTTTGAGACTTAGAAGATTTTGCTTTGCAGGATTGATCTCAGTTTTCTTGTATTGTATCTTCACTCTCAAACTTGCGAACTATTTATACCTTCAGATTTGAAAAGTGTCCGTTGAAGAAAGACAAGATTCAAATGCATCGGGTACTGGTCCTTAAACTCTGCAAACGGCTCTCTGTACTGCTACAGTACTGTCAACAGTACTTTCTGTCAGCAGCATTTAATGCACCGAGTTGATATGAGGATTTCTTCAATCATTTGCTATAAATACCCTCATTCTTCAGCATTTATTACTCCTAGTACATTTATTACCGTTGGAGAGACTTCCTGATCGTCTTCACTTGGCTGATAATAATCACTCGTCTGATGAACTTGAACAAATCTGATTTGAGTCGGCTGATTTTCACCAAACTAATTTCTTCCTTCAGCGGCAGATCAGTAGTCTTCTGGACCAAACTGAATTTTGACTTGTCTGATTTGTCTTTAGAGGTGATCAAAATTCTTCTAAGGGATTTTACTAAGCATTCCTTACTTAGCTGGTTATGATGTTTTGGAAATCATCAAAACCTCCATTTAACTTCTAACTTCCTTGTTCATTAATCTTCATCTTCATCCAACAATTTCCCCCTTTTTGATGATGACAAAACTTCAGCTAAGTACCTGTACCTAAACTAAAGTTTTAATCCTCAAAATTTCTGAGATAGAAATTGTATATTGGAGTAAAAAATTGAACTTTTATTGGTAATGAAATTCAGTACAAGTTACAAGCATTTATCAGATGAGATTACAAGGAAATGTAAATAGATACAAGAAAAAATAAGTATTAGTATTCTGATTCATCATCAGTTACTTCTTCTTCTATTTCCACGTACTCTTCTTCTCCGTCTTCATCATCAATACTTTCATCATCTTCTTCATTATTCACATCATCAGGCAGAAGGTTTTTCTTAGCAGCTTCCATCTTTTCTTGACGTTCTGCTTCTTCAACCCTTCTCTTGATTCGTTCCAGATTTTTGTACTTCACAAATGGATCCAGTTGCTCCTCAGGTGTATCCTTGGATGCAGCAAACTCTTTGTCAAATTTTACTGGGTTCTTCCTTTTCTTCAGCAACAGTTTCCTCAGCATCTTCTTTAGCATCAGCTACCTTCTCTTCAGCAGCATCAGCTTTCTCCTCTTTATCAGCTTTCTCTTCAACTTGTTCAGCTGGGTTTTCAAGTACAGGCTCTGACTTCTCTTCATCAGGTTTCTCTTTATCAGCAGAGTCCTTTTGTGGTTCACGTACTTGAACAGCTGCAGTTGCTTTGGCTGACTTCTCTTCCCCCTTTTTGTCATCATCAGCAGGGCTGAGTTCAGTAGCTGGGATATTGATAGTAGTGCAAATTCTTCTGATGTTGTCATCCATTGTGTCAAGTTGAGCAGTATGATGATTCAGAGTAGATCTGAGTGTGCCAGTCTGATCATTGCGGTAGTCCATGTTGAGTTGCAAAGTAGCCACTTCATCATGAACTTTTGTGGCAGTGTCGTCCTAATGGCTTATGAACCCTAGGCTCTTCTCTGTTTTAGCATTGGCAAGTTTCGTAATCATGCCAAAGATATCAACAATGTCTCCCTCATGTCTTTTAAGAGCTGTGTGAAGGTGATTTACATCAGACTTCACATCTTCAACATTCTTGTTCACACTGATCAGATTCTGAATCAGCTGAAGGGAGTGATCAGGCGGCAATGGAAAATTGTCAATAGCGTCCTTTATCATCCTTCTGTTTTCCTCTTGCAATCTTCTATTTTCTTCTTGTATCTCTTTCATCAGCTGTTTATTCCTTTCTTCCAGAGACTGGTCCAGCAGCATTTGAATAGATTCCATTAAGGAAGAATGCTTATCAGCTGTTGGAATGGAAGTAGAATCTGATGGTTCGGTTTGGTGGACTGAGATATCTGCTAGAACCTCTTCTTCATCCTTCTGTTTTAGTTCAGCAGTATCTTCAACAGCTATGTGCACAACAATGGCTCCAGCTTCAATCTGATCATTTTCATTAACAGTCTGAGCAACTTCTTGTTGAACAGCAGCTTGTTCTTCCATCTTTGTTGTTTTAGGAGTTCCATCTGCTGATATTGATGTAGTCTGATGGATAACTCTGGTAATTGAAGGCATGGATCCTTGGGCAGGTGCCTTAACTACTTTCTCCTGATAAGTGCTTACTCCAGGACCAAATGCAATTTATTGCACACTTGGCAGAGTGGGAAGGTCACTTGGAGATCCCTGGAAGTACCTTGACCTTTCAGACCACTTCTCCAAGGCCTGGTAAACAGCTATATGCACTGCTCTTTTGATAGGATCTTCATTTCTCTTCCTTTTTGGTGGCAGTGTATCCTTAATCTTGTTGGCTTCTCTGGCCACAATTCCCCTTGTGTAATCATGAAAGACATCTTTTACATGATCAGGGTCTAAGGCTTTGGTGATGGAAGATGTTTGCAAGAAGCTTAGTACCCATTTCTCTTCTTCTCCAAACTCCTTCCAAGCCTTGATCTCTTCAACAGACTTGTTCACTCTGTAGTTCCTCCACTTATTATATCTAATCTTCTCCTGAACAAACAGAGTAGCCTGTTGTAGTTTCTTGTCAAAATCAGCAAGGGTGGCTTCAAACCTTGCAAATGCTCCAGGGTGTCCATTGACAATGTTCAATGCCCATTTAACAGCAAATGGACATTTTTCCACCCTTTGGCCAGGAGGAAGAATCTGCCTTGCATCATAAATTTTCCTCCAGCTCTTCTTGGACCATAAGCATCCTGCTTGCTTAGTTCCAGAGCTTTAGCCACATCAGCCTCTTCCAAAGCTTTCAGCTCAGCTTCAGTCAGCTGTTTCTTTCTAGCAGCTTTCTCTGCTTCCAGCTTGCTTAACTCCACCGCTCTATCAAAGTCTTCTTGAGCTTTCTTTGCTGCTTGTTCTTCCTCCCTTCTTCTCTTCTCAGTAGCAGACACTCTGACTTTAATTATTCTATTTCTTTTTGGTTTGACAGATGTCTGAGCCGGTGCAGTAGGAGCAACAGTAGTCGGGTCTGGTGCAACAGTAGATAGTGGAACAGCTGCTTTTGGTTCGATGATCTGCACATCAGGATCATCTTGAGGTTGAGCAATCTCAGCTGTTGGAGTGATTTGATGAGTAGCTGGTGCAGCAGCTGACTCCTTAGCAACAGTCTTCTTTTCAACTCCAGCAGACCTCTCTGCTGATAGAGGGCTTTCCCGAACTAAGTCAGATAACTTAGTGGGAGAAGGTTCAAAGATCATTTTTCTCTTTGCAGTGGTCTTTTTGGGTACCACTTTCTCTTGAACAGGCTTAGATGCTGTTGTGTCATTCAATTGACTCCTTGTTCTTTTAGCAACATTTCAGCAGGCTTATCCTCAGAAATAGTTCTAGAAGGTGAACCATAAGCAATATCCTCTATTTCCTTTGTTGTCTGATTGATGATAGCATCAGCAGCAACCTCATCTTCTGTTCTGGCTTTAACAGCTGGCTTAGCTGTTTGAATAGAGGGTTTGGAAATTGTGACTTTCTTCTTCTTACATGCAGCTTTCTTTTGGGGCTCTTCAGGGGACTCTTCAGTTGCCTTTCTTTTTTACATCTTCTTCACAGTCAGATAGAAAAGCATAGCCTTTGAGTTATGGACGGGCTTTCCATGAGTCATACCACATCCAAGACTAAAGAACAGATGACTTAGGAATATCCTGTGATGGGTATTCCCTTTCTTGTGATGGTTTGCCAGGATGTACCACACAAAAACAGCCCAGTTCACTTCAAAGCCGTAGTGAACAACGATCATTGTATGAAACCTCTTCATTGGGATGCTGTCCAAGGAGAAGGTGCAGTTTTCAATGATCTTCGCAAACATATCAGCCATCCGCTGATATTCATCTTTCTGCTGTCTCTTATTGATGTTTCCAGACAGAATTTCCCCTTCTTTAGCACAAATACTCCAGAACTCTTGCTCCTTTGGTTCAGCCAGAGTTGTGATGTATGTTCTTCCCTTCAAGGACATACCATACTTCTCATTTAGCAGCTTCGGAGTTATACACACTTCAACTCCTCCAACCTTTGCCTTAATCTCCAATTTCTTGAAATCAAGCTCGTCTTTAGATCCATAAAATTCCATAATTTGGTCCTTGTAGACCATTTCTTCGTGTGCCTCCATATAGTCAACCAACGAGGCAACCTTGAACTACTCCAGAATTTCTTTCATCAAATATGTTCCTGTTTTGTGGAACGTCTCGTAAACAAGATATTGTCCTTCAGCTTTTGCTTCTTGTGAACCCATGATGATTGTTCTAAAAAAGATTAGTAGAAAAGAGTAGATTTGCAGAAGTATGAGAGCAAAAATTCTCTTGAATGCCTTAGAATATTTTTTTTAGGGTGCGTAAAAGATCAGTGAGCTGATCAGATCTGAATTTATAGAGTTGAAAGCGTTTCAGTTTCCGTGATTCACGCGAATCGTTAGATCATTTATCTGTCAGTATTGATCGTGGGGCGAGATACGCGCGATTCAAATTTCAAAAAGCATTTAATGACTGGCAGGAATGTGAACCACCTCAGTCGACTTGCTAAAGCGTGTTTTTAAATATAACGTTCTTAGTAACAAAGCTTATAGAAATAGTCAGACGAGTAAATTAATACTTATCTGATCAGACGTATGTTCTGAAAACAGATATTACTAGTGAAAGCCAATAACTAATAATCTTCCTCTGCTGTTTGTCAATCCAGCAAGATAATTTTGTTTTCAATTTTCAAGAATTAAGATATTATCTGATGAAAACTTAAATTCAACTAACTATCATCAACAGATTTCATCTTTTAATCAGAAGTACCGCTAGTCTTACACGTTCCCCCATACTTTAAGAATCAATAAGTTAACTAGTCTGTTGAGAGTTAACCTTGAAGACGATAAGATGAGTAAGCTGATAAACTCCAGTCTTCTGATGAGTTCCCCCTCAGCTTATGCATCTAAATTTAGTAGACCTAGTTCAGCTCTTAGAGTTAAAAACCTTGCATCACTTAGTGGTTTAGTGAATATGTCAGCGATCTGATTGTCACTATAAACATACTCAATTATAACATTTTTCTTTTCCACATGATCTCTGATGAAATGATGTTTGATCTCAATATGCTTAGTTCTTGAATGACTTGTAGTGTTCTGAGTAAGAGATATTGCACTTGTATTGTCACAGTAGATTGGAATTCCACTGATCTTAATGTTGTAATCTTCTAGTTGATGCTTCAACCAAAGTATATGTGCACAACATGTTCCAGCAGCTATGTACTCAGCTTCAGCAGTAGAGATAGTTACTGAAGTCTGTTTCTTACTCATCCATGAGATCAGACGACTACCTAAGAATTGACAGGCGCCAGTTGTACTTTTCCTATCAATCTTGCAGCGAGCAAGGTCAGAGTCTGAATATCCTATCAGGACAAATCCAGATTCTCTAGGGTACCACAGTCCTAGTTCTTGAGTGCCTTTAAGGTATCTGAGCATCTTCTTGGCAGCCAGGAGATGAGACTCCTTAGGATTTGATTGATATCTCGCACAAACCCCAACAGAGTACATGATATCAGGTCTGCTAGCTGTTAGGTATAGCAAAGACCCTATTATGTCTCTGTACATGGTTATATCTACTGATTTGCCATCTTCATCTTTATCCAAACGAAGTCCAGTAGACATAGGAACACTAACAGTAGAGCTAGTTTCCATACCAAATTTCTTGAACAGATCTTTTGTGTATTTAACTTGGTTGATGAATATTCCATCAGGCAACTGTCTTACTTGCAAACCAAGAAAATAGTTAAGTTCACCCATCATGCTCATTTCAAATTTGTTCTGCATCAGCTTGGAGAACTTGTCACACGTCTGTTGGTTAGTTGAACCGGAAATAATATCGTCTACATATATTTGCACAAGTAATATATGATCCTCCCATTCAACAGTAAACAAGGTCTTGTCCACTTTACCTTTAGGAAATCCTTTAATTAAAAGAAAATCAGATAAAGTGTCATACCATGCTCTTTGAGCCTGTTTCAGTTCATAGAGAGCTTTCTTCAGACGGTATACCTTGTCTCCTTCTTGATAAGCTTCAAATCCAGGTGGTAGTTCAACGTATACTTCTTCATGCAATTCTCCATTGAGAAAGGCAGACTTCACATCCATCTGATAGACTGTGAAGTTCTTGTAAACAGCATAGGCAAGAAACAGTCAGATTGTTTCTAATCTTGCTACTGGTGCAAGGGTTTCATCAAAGTCAATGCCTTCTTCTTGGCAGTAACCCTTGGCCACTAATCTTGCTTTGTTTCTGGGGACAACACCATCTTCATTCATTTTATTTTTGAATACCCACTTAGTGCCAATTACCCTTTGATGACTTGGTCTAGGAACTAAGTACCAGACGTCATTCCTTTCAAATTGATTTAGCTCTTCTTGCATAGTTTCAATCCAGTTTGAATCACTAAGAGCTTCTTCAATCTGTTTGGGCTCTATTAGGGATAGGAAGCTGACAAACATTGCATCATTTGCAGCAGCTCTTCTGGTCTTTTATCTATCCAAAGGATCACCAATCATTAATTCTGGTGGGTGATTCTTGAGCCATCTGAGATCAGGTTGCAAATCTGAATGTTGTCCTCTGTTTTGATCTTGCAACACTACTGTTGGAGTTTCAGTAGTAGTTTGTTGAACGCGAGTTGTCTGTTGAACAGTCTCTGGTCTGACAGCTGTTTGCAACTCGTCTGTTAGACAATCAGTTGTCTGATTTTGAACAGCTCTTGAGCTAGCAGCTGAGTTAAGATTAGGTAGTATGATGGGTATATATTCTTCATTTCTTTCAACACTCAATTTCTGAAAATCAGTAGACAGACTTGGATAAGAACTTTGATTCTTTTCAGAAGATTGACTTGGTTTATCAAATACTACATGAATAGATTCTTCTACAAGTAAAGTTCTTTTGTTAAAGACTCTGTAAGCTTTACTAACAGTGGAATATCCTACAAAAACAGCTTCATCAGCCTTTTCTGCAAAAGCAGTAAGCTCATTTTTTCCATTATTTAAAACAAAGCAGTACTTCTTTCCACCATTGCTGATTGGATCAATAGGTCCAAATAAGTCCATATGTAGCAGCTCCAAAATCCTTCCGGAAGATTGGTGCTTCTTGCTATTGAAAGATGACTTGATTTGTTTACCCTTCTGACAGGCGTCACAGAGCTTATCTTTGATCATGACTGTTTTGGGAATTCCTTCTACCAGATCATTCTTGATTAGTCTGTTTATGGTCTTGATATTCACATGATTCATTCTTTTGTGCCACAGCCAACTAACTTGACTTGGTGTAGAAGCCACCAAACAAACGTTTGAATTCTTGTCCACAAAATTCCAGTCGACTGTGTAGACATTTCCTTGTCGTCTTCCAGATAAGATGACCTTATTTGTACCAATCTGTTCAACGTAGCATTTTCTGATGAGAAGATAACTGAAAATCTCTTGTCACAAAATTGACTTATGCTCAACAAATTGTAGTTTAGGCCTTTAACATAAGATACGTCAGATATCTCAATGTTGCCTTTGATTAATCTTCCACATGCTACAATCTTTCATTCTTTGCTGTCTCCAAAAGTTACTTTAGGACCATCCACAACAACAGCATCAGTCAGCTCATGTATGTTTTCACACATGTGTCTTGAACATCCACTGTCCAAGTACCAGATTTTCTCTACTTTACTCCTACTCCTAATCCTAACCTACAAAACAAAATAAAATTGTTTTAGGTACCCTTTCTTGAGAGGGTCCTGGAGGATTAGTTCCACCTTTGACAACCCAAGATGTTGAAGTCTTAGACTTCTTAGGCTTCTGAGATTTTATACGAGCATGAACAATTTTATCTTCATCATATTCAGCGGATATGTTATGTTGATAATCAGTATGATAAGAATGATGTTCATAAGCAGGATATGATGCATGATAGGCAGGGTATGCATGCATTGGGTGAGCAGGATACGGTGCACAATAAGTTGGAAATTGAGGTGCATGATACATAGGAGGATATGCAGCAGGTTGTACATAATATGATGACTCATTTCCATACCAAGAATTTTGATTTTTCTTGTTCTTATGCTTATTTGGCTTACTCTTTATTTGCTCATTAACATACGACTTATTTTTATTACTAGTCTGATTGGTTTTACTAGTTTCAGCAGACTTCCTGGGACTCTGCTGTTTAGTCTTACCATTCTGTTTTCCTAAACTAGGCTTTTTTGCTCTTTTTAGCCCTTGGAGATTTATTCTCCTTTAATTCCTTCTCAAATGAAGCAGGTTTAGTAGTCTGAACATACAATATGACTTTACTATTGTCAGCTGATATGAACTTTTCAGTATAATTCAGTTCTAACTTATCCTGTTCTAAAGGTAGTTTCTGTTTACTAGACATATGAGTGGATGCAACAGAAGACTTGTCATGAGACTCAATAATCTTTTCAAGTTCCATGATTTTACCTTTATAAACTTCACATTCAGCTTTCAGAGACTCATTTTCTTGCTCAAGAAGTTTATATTCAGCTGATTCTTTTGGTTTTTCAACCTTAAGTTTTAGTGAACTGTTTTGCTCTCTTAGCAATATCATCTCTTTCTTAAGCTTAGCAAATGCGTTAGCAATACTAGTATTATTAACCATCATTTCCTCAAATGAATTAAACAATTCATTTTCAAGAGGAGTTACCTCATCCTCGGAGTCATCAGATTCCTTAGCCATCAGGCAGATAAGAGCAGGGTTTTCATCTTCAGTAGACTCTCCTTCAGAAGTGTCTGAATCAGAATCAGATGAGTAGATGCCAGCCATCTTTTTTGCTTCAGCCGTCAGCACTTTGCCTTTCTGATGCTTTCTTTCCTTTATGATTCTCTTTTCTTCTTCTGTGTACTTCTCAGCTTTGGGATATGGACAGTATCTAATGAAGTGTCCTAATTTCATTCAATTGTAACACATTAATTTGGATTTATAAGCATCCTTATCTTGAGAAGAAGAAGTAAGGTTAGAAATAGAAGCATTGTTGTATTTGTTCTTCATTTTTCTTTTATAGAACTTCTTGAAGTTTTTTATCAGCAATACAACGTCTCCAGCAGTGTACTCCTTTTTGTTGAGTAGTGTGGCTTCATCAGATGAGTCCACTTCTTTGTTTTTGTGTGTTGTTCTTCTTGGATTTTCAGCAGCAAATAGGGCAGCTATGGGGCCTGAAGTTGAGGTTTCTTCAATACCCATTCTTGGTAGTTTATACTCGTATGCCTTGAGTACTGAGAACAGCTCGGTAAGAGAGATCTTTCCCAAATCTCTTGATTCTTCCATGGCTGTCACCTTCATATTGAACTTTGGAGACAGAGCCTTTAGCACTCTGACAGTTATCTCCTTGTCAGTGAAAGTTTTTCCTAGCTTGAGAACTTCATTTAGCGTCCTTGTAAACTTTGTATCCATCTGATCAATGATTTCCGCAGACTTCATCTTGAAGTTTTCTAGCTTTTCCAGAGCAACACTCAGCTAATGCTCTTTTATGGCGTCGTTTCCTTCGCTCATGTCACGAACCTTGTACCACATCTCTTTTGCAGTCTTGCAATGCTTGACTTTATCAAATCTGTCATTGTCCAGGGCTTTGGTCATGATGAAACGGCCAACTTTATCAAGATTGAACAGCTTAATCTCTTCAGTTGTCATCTCTTGTAGATTTTTATCCACCACTATATCTACTTCATCAACCTTTATAGTCTTGGTGAATTTGAATGGACCCTTGGTAATGCATGTATATATGTTATCATTGTAAGCTGCTAAGAAGATCTCCATCCTGATCTTCCAGTCCTCAAAACTCATACCACCAATGTGGGGAACATGGCTGATACAATCCATTTTCAAAAAGTTTTGATTTTTCAAAATTATGCTCTTTTGAAAAAGTTTAAGAACCTTTGAAAGACACTTGGAACAAGCTCGTTGATCAGGCAGCTGATTCTAATGAACCACTCGCTATGATACCACTTGTTGGTCCCAAGTGGTCAGATGAGGTCTAGAAGGGGGGGGTGAATAGACCTCTGGAAATTTTTGACTTAAAAACTTTTCACTTAACTGTTAGCAGACTAAGCTGGTCGTAAACAGTAAGCTGACTAAGTTGTTCGCACAAAAAGTTTGAGCAGCAGAGTTGACCACTCTTTTAGAAAAGTACTTAGCTGATTCCAGTAAGATTAGTTTTATCAGCTTACTTGCAGCGGTTTTAAAGTGTTTTTCACAAGTAAACTAAATATTTTGAAAGATTTTATCCCCAGTTTTAACAAACTTCTTTTTAAAATCTTTTCATCAGTTTTCTAGAGTGTTTAATGCGACTTTGAAGATATGCAAGAAAATAATGCAAGTTAAAACACAAAGAATTTTTATAGTGGTTATATGAATGAAAATTCTTTAGTCCACTCTTCCAAGTCACTTAGATCTTGGGTTATACTATAAACACACAGTTTACAATATACTCTATTTACGTTCTACAACAAATGATGAGCCGTAAGTTCGCAGTAGGAAATCACTAAGAAACTCCTACTCTCCGAAGTAATATCACTCACTCAGATGGATATCTACTTCTCACAACACTCTACAATAACAGATTCACTCAGAAAATGATTTTTCTTTTGACTTCAACTAGCTACAGATAACAAATAACTTCGGCAGACTAGTTAGCTGTTCTTGAGTTTTTGAGACTTAGAAGATTTTGCTTCGCAGGATTGATCTCAGTTGTATTGTATTGTGCTGTATATACTCTCTCAAACTCGCGAACTATTTATACCTTCAGATTTGAAAAGTGTCAGTTGAAGAAATACAAGATTCAAATGCATCGGGTACTGGTCCTTAAACTCTGCAAACGGCTCTCTGTACTGTTACAGTACTGTCAACAGTACTTTCTGTCAGCAGCATTTAATGCACCGAGCTAATACGAGGATTTCTTCAATCATTTGCCATAAATACCCTCATTCTTCAGCATTTATTACTCCTAGTGCATTTATTATCGTTGGAGAGACTTCCTGATTGTCTTCACTTGGCTGATAAGAATCACTTGTCTGATGACGTATTGAGCTGATCCCAAACTTGAACAAATCTAATTTGAGTCGGCTGATTTTCACCATACTTATTTCTTCCTTCAGCGGCAGATCAGTAGTCTTCTGCACCAAACTGAATTTTGACTTGTCTGATTTATCTTTAGAGTTGATCAAAATTCTTCTAAAGGATTTTACTAAGCATTCCTTACTTAGCTGGTTATGATGTTTTAGAAATCATCAAAACCTCCCTTTAACTTCTAACTACCTTGTTCGTTAATCTTCATCTTCATCCAACAGTTACATAACTATTTTTAAAATTTTACTGGAAAATAATTTTAACATGTATGAGTAGGGCTGTCAATGGGGAGGATTTTAATCCGGATCCGTCCGAATCCTGTCCGATTTATTAGGATAATTGTTCGATTAGAGATTCGATAGACATAATCCCATTATAAAGATCCGTAATCCAAAACACATGGATTTAGGTCGATCTGATCCATTAAAGATCTGTATCCGATAATAAATAAAAAGATGATATATAAATAGGGGCCATCTGGTAATACCTAATATGGGGTATTAGGTAATATTATATGTGTTAATATGGGTTAATACAACGTTTGGTGGCATTGCTCAATTACCAGGTCAATTGGATTAAATCCTTGCTACCCAGTATTACGAATAGATTATAATCCATCCAGGCATAGGTGGATTAATTAATCAGGGTGAATATGGATTCGGTAGAGTGTCACTTATAACATCAAATTTACATATTACCTATTTTAACATATCACTTAATATCATGAATTCTTCATATAACATGTTCTATATAAATAAATCATAAACTAAAATCTATATCAATTTACAATTTACATGGAGGCATTCGAACTAAAATATTGAACAATGCTTGACCAACTCATACTCTTATACATAGTATAAAATGATTTCGGTGAATTGATATATCTTAATATGTTCAATTAAGTAGTGAAAATATATTAATATATATCCAAACTCATAACTCCACCTAACATCTTATGGTTGATTGCTTAAATGTAATATGACTAAATCAAATCTACGAAACATATTTTTAATAAGGAGAGAATTTCACTTTTCATACCATAATTCAACCTACTTTAGGGATTTGATACCACAACTTTTTCTACCGACACATTTGATACCATAACTCAAATCAACTCGACACATTTGATACTTCCGTCAAATTGAAAACGGAATTGTCACGTGATTATCATGTGTCCGTTAAAACTTTGCACATTTGATACCATAACTTATGTTGACTGATAATTTTGCCCCATAAAATTTCAGGTTACCAAAAAAGCCTCACATCTCCAAATTTAGTGACGATTTTAGTCCACATTGTTGCCAAATTTCCAAATTGACTCGAATAAGACCACGTCCTGACCAATTTAGAACTTTACACATTTGATACCATTACTTATGTTGACTGCTAATTTACCCCATAACATTTCAGGTTACCAGAAAAGCCCTACATCTCCAAATTTAGTGATGATTTTGGTCCACATTGTTGCAGAAATTTCCAAATTGACTCGAATAAGACCATGTACTGATCAATTTAGAAAATTTTACTTATTTTATTTAAATAACTAATTTAATGTATAAACAATATTAATAAATTAAATAATACATTAACATAAATATCACCAAAATTAAGAAACATATTCTTTTTATATATAAAATTTATATAATAGAATTAATCTATTTAATATTTATTAAAATAATAAATTATATAATTTAAAACAATTTAATATTTATTAAAAAATTAAATAATAAATAATTATAATTTAATAAAAAAATCCCCACCCCACCCCACCCCTCCCCCTACCCCCCGATTCCCGAACAAAACCCAGGCCGTCGGCCTGGGTTCTCAGATCCCAGGCCACTGCCAGCCTGGGCGGTGGCCTGGGACAGAAGACTCAGGCCGCCGGCGGCCTGGGAGTCCGGGGTAGGGGTAATGGTGGGGAAGTGGTGGGTGGGGTGGGGATTTTTTTTAAATTAAAATTATTTATTATTTAATATTTTAATAAATATTTAATAGTTTTAAATTATATAATTTATTATTTTAACTAATATTAAATATATTAATTCTATTATATAAATTTTATATTTAAAAAGAATATATTTTCTTAATATTTGTGATATTTATGTTAATGTATTATTTAATTTATTAATATTGTTTATGAATTAAATTAGTTATTTAAATCAAATAAGTAAAAATTTCTAAATTAGTCAGCACGTGGTCTTATTCGAGTCAATTTGAAAATTTGACAACAATGTGGATTAAAATCGTAACTAAATTTGGAGATGTGGGGCTTTTTTGGTAACTTGAAATGTTATGGGGTAAAATTTTCAGTCAACATAAATAATGGTATCAAATGTGCAAAGTTCTAAATTGGTCAGCACGTGATCTTATTCGAGTCAATTTGGAAATTTGGCAACAATGTGGACTAAAATCGTCACTAAATTTGGAGATGTGGGGCTTTTTTGGTAACCTGAAATGTTATGGGGTAAAATTATCAGTCAACATAAGTTATGGTATCAAATGTGCAAAGTTTTAACGGCCACGTGACAATTCTGTTTTCAATTTGACGGAAGTATCAAATGTGTCGAGTTGATTTGAGTTATGGTATCAAATGTGTCGGTAGAAAAAGTTGTGGTATCAAATCCTAAAGTATGTTGAATTATTGTATGATAAGTGAAATTCTCTTTTTTAATAAGACCTTCAATCCGACTCTGATATATTCCACCAAAATCACATACACCCTACCAAATGGGCCAGGCTAAATTTAAGAAGATAATAAATTATAACTCGTTTATAAATTTATTTAAACCAATAATTTCATCTACAAATATGAATATAGTAAAGAAAGTTTGAACATTTTAGTTAAAATAAAATTAAAAAGTTAATAAACTTGTTTTAGGTAAAAAATATTAATTTAATTTTTTTAATGAAAATTTAGTGGATCCGAAAAATATCTTATATCTGGCCGAATCTGACCAAAATACATTGGATTAAAAAAATCTAGATCCGAGCACAATCCGAATTTGATAGGATCTGATCCGATATAAATAGATCCGAATCTGAACGAATCTAATCCGACCCATTAACAATCCTATATGAGTGGCGTTAGCAAATAAAAAGAAAAAGAATAGTGTAAGCAAATTGGGCCAAGGCTATATGACAATTGTATGAAATGGAGGGAGTAGATTGATAAGAGAAAAGAGTAAATTAATTAGAAAGGGTAAACACCATATTTGGTCCTTCTTATCATTTACTTTTTGCAGAGTGGTCCTTCTTATATTTTTTTCCCCAGTTTAGTCCCTAGTATGTATTATTTGTTTCACTTTAGTCCTTTTCAGGTGTTCCAAGGCGGTTCCGGTAACATGTGATATGCTCATAAGGGCAATTTCGTAATTTCAAGTAAACTAACATGGATATTTTCGCCTTTCTAATCATTTGAAAAAAAACTAAAGATTTAATCTCTTCCAAACTAGGCTTTCATTCCAGTCTAACTTAATCGTCCATTTCGTTCCAAACTAAAGTTTTCTCCCAAAATCTTCTTCAAACACCAAAATTGCTCACCAATTAAACAATATCTCAAATGGTCTCAATAGCGAACGAACGAAAATGCCCTAAAAAATATTCATATGCATGTCACGTGTTATCAGAACCACCTGATAAGGACTAAAGTGAAACACATAATTCATAGTAGGGACTAAAGTGAAATAAATAATTCATAGTAGGGACTAAAGTGAAATAAATAATTCATAGTAGGGACTAAAGTGGATAAAAATATAAGAGGGACCACTCTGTAAAAAGTTAATGATAAGAGAGACCAAAAGTGATATTTACCCAAAATTTAGATAAGTATAACTAGAAGCTAGAATTAATATTGATTATCTTTTTGAAAACTTAAATAAGATAATTACTCTATTTTTTTAAAAATTGGGCTAGCTAACTAGTTAACTGAATCATTGCTATAAATTATCGTGACTTTTTTTATTATTATATATATTGTCGCGATTAGTGTAGTATTTGTAATAATTATTCTTTGTATTTTTTTATAATCGCTTCTAGTGTCATTAAAATTCCGATGATAACTTATTACCAAAATCAGATTTTATTCGACCAATAAAATACGAAAATCAACACTATAATCCAGATAAGTAGTTTTAGTGTTGAAATTCTATTATCAAATTCTACTGTTATGAAATATTCTTAAAATTTAAGAAGATAACTTATTAGGCTATTACCAAAATAAGATTTCAATCGACCCATAAATTATAGGTTGAAGAACGAGGGAGGAGAGGTCTCTGTTCTTTGGTCCCAGAAGGAGGAAGCCTTCTGGACTATTTGTACTAACGAAGGAGAGGAGATTTCTGGAATGATGATGAGCTGAAAGACGAGTTCCAAAGGTTTGCTGACATCATCACTCAGGTGTTGGAGTGTTCAACCAGCTCCTTAGATGGACCCAGAAGAAGGTTTCACACCATGGCTTGGATTTAGTACGGCCTGGATGTGAACTAGGCTGCTCACATGTTCCACATTTTAGCTGACAAGAAGAATGGACACGCCATTCTACAGAGTCATCTGTTCCTTGCTCTGAACTGCCAGATGGTTAATGGCAAAGTCGTTCATGCACTGAAGAGGTTTCATAAGTATGAACCAGTTAGAGTGTAACACAAAGTGGTGGTTACCCCTAAAAGGAAAGGGAAGGGGAACACTGAAAAGGTCGGTTCTGCGAAGAAAGCCAAAACAACCGGACAGACTATTAAGTCTACTGATCAAACAGCAAACTCTGCTGTTGAAGCCAGATCAGTGGAGTCTGCCTCCGAGATTGTAAATAAGATAGTCACTCAAGTGACTAAAGAATTGGGAGAAAGCGCAGCTGGAGCATCTCCTGGAAGAATCGAATCAGACGAACCAATTCAGATCGAATTGAAGAGGAGAACTAGGAGCTCTGCAAAGAGACCTGCTGCCGAGCCTCAACCAACTAGGGCTATGACCAAGTCCAAGGCTCGGATGAAGGTCACTTTCTCGGAAGAGCCTGTTGAAAAAGTAAGGGAGGACACATCTGTTGGGATTCGGTAAGATAAACAGCCCTAGGCACAGCGGAATATAAAATTTTAGGACCTCTTACGGAATCTTGTCAGGATATTCTATAGTTGTATATATATGAATATAAATAAAAAACGATATTATAAGTTTACACGTTATACCTATCTCCTTGCAAATCCTTTGGCTAGTAAAACGAACTCTGATTTCTCCTCCAGCAAGTATCGATCCAAGCTCTGCAGCAGCGCCCCACGTGTTGCGCCTCTACGGGTTGATACACCACAATTACACGAAAATAATAAATCTTGATCAGCTAGAACACAAGATATATTATGATCTAGGATTTAGGAACGATCTTGGAACAAAGTCGAAAACGAAAAATTCTTCCAAATGAAGAACAGGGTTCGGTCGACTTATGCTTGGGAGAGGGAGAGAAAATTTTGCTCTTGCTCAATTTTTGCTTGTTGAGTTATGTGAAAAATAACTACAAGAAGGCTACTTATAGTTATCTCCCTAACCTAGTCCTATTAGGACTAGGGCTCTTCTCTCCTACATGGGCCATGGCCCTCTTTAATTTAGAAGACCAAGTCTTCTAATTAATTCATGGCCCAGTTAATTAATTTGACCAGGCTTTATTTAATCTCCCAATTAAATAGCCCATTTAATTAACTTAATCTCCCATTTAATTAAATCAGACTCTAAGTTCATTTAATTAAAATCCCTTCTAATTAATTAAATCCAACTTAATTAATTAATCCACAAATTAAATTCCAATTTAATTTATGATCCTGATCCAATTCCAATTGGATCTCAATTTGTTCCAATTGGGTCGACCCAGTCGACCCATCCATAATAATCGACCCAGTCGATTATTCACCCAGTCGACCCAGTCGACTCGGTCGTTCTTATTTCCTCGCTTTCGCTTCATGTGTATTGTGTATGCCCCCGTAGGTTCACCACATAATTGGCCGTGGGTTATAATTAAATATTATTTAATTATTCGAGTAAGACTTACTCTAAATCAATCGAACACTGTCGATTGATCATTCCAAAATTAGCACCCCTGCCAATTTGGGAATTCTCCCACACTCCACGGTCGATGTCCAGCCACAAGCCCATGGAGCCCAATCACTGGTGAATTAATTCAGTGAACCTTTTATCATTTACAATTTCCATATACGACATAATCTCTCCATCGATCAATCTCCCAGTCGAGACTTAAGGGTATGGTCTTTCATCGGTTTCCCTTTTCTTTTGTCTTGACCTTATGCATTCTGGTCTCGAAATAATTCTCTTTGACTTAACCTTTATGAGCTACTTACATAAAGCCGTCAGATACCTCGGCCGAGGATTTTACCAGAATTAATTTCTCACAGAAATCCATAGGAGAATTTCCCAACCTATCAAGTCGGGTCAATGGATCCTTTGTTGATGATATGAACCTGCATACGAGTCCCTCTATACCCAACATGAATCCACAGAGACTTTCTGGCGATCCCCAGTCAGTCGGAACTCATATCAAAGCATAGATATTCTCGTACCAGATAAACCCTATCATCTCAAGTAGTTAGGGATCGTTCCTCGTATACTATTGTAAATTGGAATAACTTCAACCCCGATATGCGACTACCGCTTCCATGGTGAGTTATTTCCTAATTGGGGTATTCAGTGCACTTGCCATCCCAGCAAGCCACCCACTTATGTGTATCGACTATCCCAGTCACGCTCGTGGACCCCAGCGTTCTCCAGTTCATCGGAGTATACACATTAGTGAGAGTCTATCCGAATCCAACGATGTCCTATCTCGATTGGATTCTACGACTCTTGAATATATTCTAGATCACGGCCTTGGAGATCAGTCCACGGGTTGTCCCATAGCCCTGTGATCTAAGGACTTCTATCCTTATGCGTAGATAATTATTACATAAGATAAAGATGACCATATAATAATATAATGCATTTATTAATCCAATTGAATGGTCCTTTCAATTAAATGCAGCCAAAATAGTTGGCTTGCAGGACACTATTCTATCAATCTCCCACTTGTACTAAAGCCAACTTTTCATACTTCTGATTCCCATCTTAGACAGATGTTTTTTGGATGCCTTTGAGGCAATGGCTTAGACAGCGGGTCCGTCGTATTATCCCTTGAGGTGACACGTTCCATCTTTATGTCTCCTCTACCAATGATATAACATATCAAATGGTATCGTCTTAGTTCGTGCTTGGATTCTGATGAGATCTCGACTCCTTCGTTTGAGAGATAGCTCCATTATTATCACGGAAGATAGTAATGGCTCGACAATGCTAGGTATCACATCCAATTCCTGGATGAAGTTTTTTTCATCCAAACACCTTCCTTTGCTGCTTCACTCGCGACAATGTATTCTGTCTCGGTGGTTGAATCTGCGGTAGTGTTTTGCTTGGAGCTTTTCCAGCTTACCGCACCACTATTGAGGCAGAACACGTATCCAGATATCGACTTGAAGTCGTCTACCTCACATTGGAAGCTAGAATCAGTATAGCCTTCTAATTTCAATTCTCCTCCACCGTATACCAAGAACAATTCCTTAGTCCTTCTCAGGTACTTCAGAATTGCCTTTACGGCTATCCAGTGCTGCTCACCTGGATTAGACTAGTAGCAACTTGTAACGCTTAAAGCATATGCTACGTCTTCATTATGCTTCCTATTGCGGATGCATATGGTACTCGAGACATATTGCTTCTCTCTTTAGGCGTCTTTGGGGCCATAGACTTAGAGAGTGCAATCCCATGTCTCATTGGAAGCAATCCTCTCTTGGATTCTTCCATGCTAAATCTTTTCAAGATTTTATCTATGTACTGGGATTGGGAGAGGCCCAGCAGTCCTTTTGATCTATCTCGGTAGATCCGTGTACCTAGTACAAAGGATGCTTCTCCCAAATCCTTCATTGAGAATTGTGTAGATAACCATGCTTTAGTTTCGGACAACACTTTCACATTCCAATGAGAAAAATGTCGTCAACGTAAAGCACCAAAAATTCAACTGTACTCCCACTGATCTTCTTGTACACGCAAGGTTCGAACACGTTTTTGATGAATCTACAAGTTTGGATTGTTTCTTCGAAACGAATGTTCCAACTTCGGGAAGCTTGCTTCAGCCCATAAATGGACCTCTGGAGTTTGCACACCTTGTGCTCATCTCCTTTGGATGCATATCCTTTCGGTTGCTCCATGTAGATCTCTTTTTCAATGTCCCCATTGAGAAAGGCAGTCTTCACATCCATCTGCCATATCTCGTAGTTATACCACGCAGTTATGGCCAGCAAGATTCGAATGAATTTAGGCATTGCGACGGGCGAGAAGGTCTCCTCAAAGTCGATACCTGACCTTTGAGTGTATCCTTTTCCCACTAGTCGTGCCTTGTAGGTTATTACCTCTCCGTTCACTCCAAGCTTTCGCTTATAGATCCACTTGCAACCCATGGGAGCTACTCCCACTGGTGGATCTACCAAGGCCCAGACCTTGTTCGAGTGCATGGAGTCCAATTCGAATTCCATGGCTTCACGCCACTTTCCCGAGTCTATGCCTAGCATAGCCTCTTCGTAAGTTCTTGGGTCGGTTAGAGACTATCTAGTCTCACGCAGCAGACCGTAGTACCTTTTGGGTTCTCTACGTTGTCTTTCTGACCTACGAAGTATCGGTGTACTCTCTGATGTACTTTCATGCTCTTGTTCTCCCACTGCCTGTGGTGATGGGTCAGCTTGATCGACCTCTTTGGTCTTTTCAGCTTCAGTGACCTCATCTAGTTCTACGTTGTGTTCCTTCTTGCCTAGAAAGAAATCATTCTCCAAGAAGTGTGCGTTCCTTGAGATAAACGCAGTTTATCTTGTAGGATCGTAGAACTTGTATCCTATAGAGTTTTTTGGATACCCCACGAATTGCATAAGATGGACTTTACATCCAACTTATCTCCCACCAGCTTATTCACATAAGCGGGAGACCCCATATGCGCATGAATGCATATGAAGGTACAATACCAAAACTCATATCACGTGATATGTTTTGGATCTGGCTTCAGAGATACTTAGCTCAGTATCTTCGATTTTCTCAATCAAGTTTTTATTTGATTGGATAAGGAATTTCATGTAAGATTTCTTAATGGACATTTACATGTCCAGAATGCTTGACAACAGACAATGTTTCGAGCGGGTCTTACATTTCGAGAATCTAATTCTCTATTAAATAATCAATGGCGTACTGCCAATGCATGTTCGATTTTAAATCGATCCAAATCTCTTACATGCTTTCATTGATTAAGCTCTCTTCTTTTATTCCAAAAGTAATTTGGAATTGTACATCACAACGTACTTTTACCCATGAGGGTACTAGAGACGCCTTATCTCCCACTAATGCTTTAGTGTTTCTACACACTTTTAAATGGATTAAATCCATTGCAATCGTTTATGCCTCTTGGTTGCCTAGCAACCAACTACTAAATCTAATTTCCATTAAGCAAGATTCGAAAATCGGTTACTATGTATAGCATCCCAGTCAAGCTCGACCCAGTCGAGCTCAGTCTTTGAATCTTTTAATTTGGAAATATGTTTTAGTATTCGTGTATCGCCTTTCGGTTTTTACAACGACTCAAGTGTGTGAAATCTTGATTATTTATATTTTATTGACTATGCATATTTTATTTAGTCGATATATGAGTATCCATACTCATTTGCTTATGTACACCTTTTGCATGTAAATCTTATAGCGCAATCAGTTCCAACCATTATGGAACTATCACATCCCTTAAGACAAGGGATGGTATAAGCAAATTCCAATGATCTAAATAATTCATGGCTTTAGATGCATTGAATGCGTCAATGAGTGCTTCATCGGGTATCCAACACCCTTATGCATTACTTTAACCATAAGGTTAAGTTCAATAAAATTTAATCATCCCTTATGGGATGAATAGGTTCAATTCCCTCTTCCCTTGATCTTAATCCATGGAAGAATCATTTTGATTGACTTTTCAACTTATCATCCTTACAGAAAAACCTCCAAGGTTATTTCCCTTTAGAGAGGATACATTCCTCTTCTTCCATCTCTCGAGCCTTTTGAGGTTTTCAACGAGATGTTACTTCCCATTCATGGGAGACTTCATGTTTGCCTTCAAGAAAATTTGGGCTTGAGAACCATCCCCAACTTCTGGTGAAACTTATCACCTTTCTTATTTGAAGAGTAATTTCAAAAAAAGGCAGCTTGGTGAAACCTATCACCATTCCAGTCGAAGTGTAACTTCGAAAGGAAAACAAATGAAATCTTTGTGAGGAGATTAGTCCTTTCTTGGACTCGAGAATAATTTCTCAAGTTTCGAAGTCATTCAAAAATTCATTTGGGTTCAGTCAATTTATTTGATTCAAGTATGATGGTAAAATATTCAAGGATACATCATTTATGAAAAACTATCATAAACATGACGATAAATACGCGACATATTAATATCAATGCATAATTTACAAACATGGTTTTCATTTGTAAATTACTCCCACTATTTTTGTCGAATACTTATGCCCCCACATAAGGTTCGGGAAATAAAAATTTCCTAATGGGCTCAAGGCCCAAATGCAATCGCTCAGTACCCACGACTCGTTGGCCATACCAATCGATCCACTTGGTGGGCGATCACGTCGCCGGTTAACCATCCCAGCTAACCCTTAAGTTCATTCAGCCTCGATTTTCGTTATGGACCCACGACTCGTGAGACATCCATACTTACTCGCGTTAAATCATGTCCAATACTCGTGAAGAGAAATAGTTCAATCCTAGACGCCCCACGACTCGTGAGACAGCACCTAGAACCTTGCTATCCCCTCCCTTGGCACTAAACTGTGCATCGAGGCAATAGACATATCATCTTCCTATAGCTCGACCCACGACTCGTGAGACATCGAGATATATTTGTACAATATGCCTAAGACCTAGTAATTGGATAGGCTCAGACCATAGACACCATTCATATGCGCCCGTTAATCGATTTAATATTCTAATTGAGTTTTAAGTTCAATTGGAGGTTTTAAGTTTTCTTCGTGCGAGGTCTCATCAGATTATGCTTTATCTTGTTTACGTGATCTATTCTAAGCATGCAAGACATACATCAAAGAATAATAGTAAACATATATCACCTAGCATTGCACATATGATTAATCGATTGCCCATCCTATGCGATCCATCACGAGCCACATGATGGACCAATTGGTCAGTCTAGGGTGGAAATTAAATGTCCTAACTATTACAATTTTCAAACCCATACATCATGGGCCTTCTTGTAATATCCACCTTGATTGGGCCTCCATGTAATGAATTGGGCCTCCATGTCCTCCAAGGTAATGGGCCTCCATGTGGATCTCCAAGTCTTCATGAGGTCTTCTCGGCTCCAAGCCTAATCTAAGCCTAAATTATAAAAGTAAATGCCCTATTCTATTACATTCGTTTGCGCAAGCAAGGGCACCAATCAGGCCCATTTAATTACAACCCATAAAATAAATAAACCAAAACTACACAGGGCTTAAGGGCAAAATCGACCAATCCACATATTCACTCAAGAACATGCATAAATTCACATAAGGGCATAAATGTAAATTTACCGGCTCCTTTAATTTTAATTCACAAAAATTATCCAAGTTAATTTAATTTTGAATTAACAATTAATCTCTAAGATTAATTAACTCTTACTTGAGTTCTAAGTAATCTACAACTCTTATCTTGATAAAGTTGGTTAATTAAGATAGTTACGAATCTTCCAAGATTACTAGCTTATCCAAAACTCTAAGTTTCCCAATTTCACAAATCTCCAAGATTCTCAAGATAATACTATTTTGAATAGATTAGTTTAACTAAGGTAGTGTCCAAATCCACCAAGATTTCTACCTTATCCAAAACTCCAAGTTTCCTAATTTAATAAGATCTCTAAGATCTTTAATCTTGGTAACTTAATAGAAGAGATTAATTTTAATTAAATCTCTTCTTACAATTGAAACTCTAAGTTTCCTTGTTTAATAAGATCTCTAAGATCTTTTAATCTTGGTAACTTACTAGACATTAATTCTAATTAAATGTCTTATCACAAATGAAACTCTAAGTTTCCTTGTTTAATAAGATCTCTAAGATCAATCCAAGATTCACCAAGATTCCATAACAACCAAATCTCCAAGATTTTATCCAAGATTATCCAAAATTTTGCCACGAAAATTTTGAACCACCATGTATCGTAAATCGTTGGCTTCAAATTGACAAGAATCCAACATTTTGCAATTAACAAAATTCAATTGCAATTTAACACATAACATGGCTTCAAATCTTATGTAACACCTTTTCCAAATTAAAACAACATGCCTACAAAGACACATATGGTCACGCATGGTCACGTTAACAAAGGAAAAAAAAATGCGCCGAGCACTAATTAATTCTCACCAAGAGAATAGAGTGTCGATACAATAATTTGTTTTTTCTTTTGTTTTCTTTTAATTTCTGTTTGATTCCTTAATTAATTAAAATCAACAGTTTTAATTAATTCAATCCAAAATAAAAATTAACACGATAAAATTTCGAATCAAAAATTTTACATTAACTCTAAGTTAATTGATCTACGTCCTAAAACATACACAGTTAAAGAACTAGCCATACATAAATCAAACATATGATTTATAATACAGAATTTGCAAATTCATATATATACAAAGCCTAGAGTTGGCTCTGATACCACTGTTGGGATTCGGTAAGATAAACAGCCCTAGGCACAGCGGAATATAAAATTTTAGGACCTCTTACGGAATCTTGCCAGGATATTCTCTAGTTGTATATATATGAATATAAATAAAAACGATAGTATAAGTTTACACGTTATACCTATCTCCTTGCAAATTCTTTGGCTAGTAAAACGAACTCTGATTTCTCCTCCAGCAAGTATCGATCCAAGCTCTGCAGCAGCGCCCCACGTGTTGCGCCTCTACGGGTTGATACACCACAATTACACGAAAATAATAAATCTTGATCAGCTAGAACACAAGATATATTATGATCTAGGATTTAGGAACGATCTTGGAACAAAGTCGAAAACGAAAAATTCTTCCAAAGGAAGAACAGGGTTCGGTCGACTTATGCTTGGGAGAGGGAGAGAAAATTTTGCTCTTGCTCAATTTTTGCTTGTTGAGTTATGTGAAAAATAACTACAAGAAGGCTACTTATAGTTATCTCCCTAACCTAGTCCTATTAGGACTAGGGCTCTTCTCTACTACATGGGTCATGGCCCTCTTTAATTTAGAAGACCAAGTCTTCTAATTAATTCATGGCCCAGTTAATTAATTTGACCAGGCTTTATTTAATCTCCCAATTAAATAGCCCAATTAATTAACTTAATCTCCCATTTAATTAAATCAGACTCTAAGTCCATTTAATTAAAATCCCTTCTAATTAATTAAATCCAACTTAATTAATTAATCCACAAATTAAATTCCAATTTAATTTATGATCCTGATCCAATTCCAATTGGATCTCAATTTGTTCCAATTGGGTCGACCCAGTCGACCCATCCATAATAATCGACCCAGTCGATTATTCACCCAGTCGACCCAGTCGACTCGGTCGTTCTTATTTCCTCGCTTTCGCTTCATGTGTATTGTGTATGCCCCCGTAGGTTCACCACATAATTGGCCGTGGGTTATAATTAAATATTATTTAATTATTCGAGTGAGACTTACTCTAAATCAATCGAACACTCTGTCGATTGATCATTCCAAAATTAGCACCCCTGCCAATTTGGAAATTCTCCCACACTCCACGGTCGATGTCCAGCCACAAGCCCATGGAGCCCAATCACTGGTGAATTAATTCAGTGAACCTTTTATCATTTACAATTTCCATATACGACATAATCTCTCCATCGATCAATCTCCCAGTCGAGACTTAAGGGTATGGTCTTTCATCGGTTTCCCTTTTCTTTTGTCTTGACCTTATGCATTCTGGTCTCGAAATAATTCTCTTTGACTTAACCTTTATGAGCTAATTACATAAAGCCGTCAGATACCTCGGCCGAGGATTTTACCAGAATTAATTTCTCACAGAAATCCATAGGAGAATTTCCCAACCTATCAAGTCGGGTCAATGGATCCTTTGTTGATGATATGAACCTGCATACGAGTCCCTCTATACCCAACATGAATCCACAGAGACTTTCTGGCGATCCCCAGTCAGTCGGAACTCATATCAAAGCATAGATGTTCTCGTACCAGATAAACCCTATCATCTCAAGTAGTTAGGGATCGTTCCTCGTATACTATTGTAAATTGGAATAACTTCAACCCCGATATGCGACTACCGCTTCCATGGTGAGTTATTTCCTAATTGGGGTATTCAGTGCACTTGCCATCCCAGCAAGCCACCCACTTATGTGTATCGACTATCCCAGTCACGCTCGTGGACCCCAGCGTTCTCCAGTTCATCGGAGTATACACATTAGTGAGAGTCTAACCGAATCCAACGATGTCCTATCTCGATTGGATTCTACGACTCTTGAATATATTCTAGATCACGGCCTTGGAGATCAGTCCACGGGTTGTCCCATAGCCCTGTGATTTAAGGACTTCTATCCTTATGCGTAGATAATTATTACATAAGATAAAGATGACCATATAATAATATAATGCATTTATTAATCCAATTGAATGGTCCTTTCAATTAAATGCAGCCAAAATAGTTGGCTTGCAGGACACTATTCTATCAACAGCGTCAGCAGAGAGACCAATTAATACATCAGAGAAGTCTGTTGAGGAGTCTGCTGTTGACTCCAACTTGGCTCAGACTACTGTCGCAAAGACAGAACAACAAACAAGCACAATTGTTGAGGGTGAAAAACTGATCATCCATCCTCAACCAATTGATGCTCAACCACTTAAGGTAGTGGAAAGCCCTGCTGTCAGGAAGAAGAGAACTGGCAAAGGGTATATGTTGCTCAAAAAAGGAAAAAAGAAAGAGAACTGAAAAAGAAAGAAGAAGCAAAGTACCAAGGAGCGCTGAAGCTGAGTATGCTCGAGGCTCAAGTTAAAAAGATGACTCCTGAAGAGTTAGCTGCAAAAGAAGCAGAAAACTTGGCTACTGCAATTGAAGCCAGTACCAAGGACGCCCATGGTCCAAGGTATAGCGGTTGCATTAGGATTGGGGAGCCACGGGACCCAAATCAGCCAACGCCAGTGATGCCTAGACCAAAGGAGCCCAAGAAGCAGAAATCAGAATTAAAGTATGCCTTTACGGTTGTTCTTGATAACACAGAGGCTTATACAAAATTTGAGGCTGAATTGGAGAGATACAATAATATGCTCATTCGTCAGAGTCTGTTCGTAAAAGAGAATATCAGACACAACAGCTGGAGAGACTACCGTCTGACGAAGACAAATGAGCAGATTATGGAATGGAAGGCATTTTCAGCAGAAGAAGCTTGAGTGTAAAGCTTGCTGAAAACTGGTTGCCTTAAGCAAGCACTTGACTCAGACATCTTCATGGATATGGTTAGATGGAGACTAAGGAAGATGGCCAAGTCTGAGGCCAAGAAGATAAGAGAATCTGTTCCAGAGGACCCTGCTGAGGGAGAAGACCTGCTAGACAAAGCAGTAAAGTTGGCAATTTCCATCACCCTGGAAATGTGGTCAAAGAAGACACGGTGTCAAAAGGGTCACCCTAGTTCAATGACTCCTCTACCAAGTCTTCAACAGATTGTATTTGGACCTGCACTAAAAACTTATGAAGAACTGCCAGAACAGACAACAACACAGTTGAACCTGCATGGATTTACACTCATAAAATTGTTGTGTCTACTGAAGGTTCTGATTTTGTGACTGTTGTGATAGAAATAGTGTCCTGCAAGCCAGCTGTATGGTTAGCATTAATTGTAATTAATGAGGAACTATTCAATTTTGATTAATAAATGCACTTTTATTAAATGGTCAACTTTATCTTATGTAATATTTGTCTACGCATAAGGATAGAAGTCCTTAGATCACAGGGCTATGGGACAACCCGTGGACTGATCTCCAAGGCCGTGATCTAGAATATATTCAAGAGTCGTAGAATCCAATCGAGATAGGACATCGTTGGATTCGGTTAGACTCTCACTATTGTGTATACTCCGATGAACTGGAGGACGCTGGGGTCCACGAGCGTGACTAGGATAGTCGATACACATAAGTGGGTGGCTTGCTGGGATGGCAAGCGCACTGAATACCCCAATTAGGAAATAACTCACCATGGAAGCGGTAGTCGCATATCGGGGTTGAAGTTATTTCAATTTACAATAGTATACGAGGAACGATCCCTAACAACTTGAGATGATAGGGTTTATCTGGTGCGAGAACGTCTATGCTTTGATGTGAGTTCCGACTGACTGGGGATCGCCAGAAAGTCTCTGTGGACTCATGTTGGGTATAGAGGAACTCGTATGCAGATTCATATCATCAACAAAGGATCCATTGACTCGACATGATAGGTCGAGAAATTCTCCTATGGATTTCTGTGAAATCCTTGGCCAAGGTAACTGACGACTTTATGTGAGTAGCTCATAAAGAACAAGTCAAAGAGAATTTATTTCGAGATCAGAGAACATAAGGTCAAGACAAAAGATAAGGGAATCCGATGAAAGACCATACCCTTAAGTCTCGACTGGGAGATTGATCGATGGAGAGATTGTGTCGTATATGGAAATTGTAAATGATAAAAAGGTTCACTGAATTAATTCACCAGTGATTGGGCTCCATGGGCTTGTGACTGGACATCGACCGTGGAGTGTGGGAGAATTCCCAAATTAGCAGGGGTGCTAATTTTGGAATGATTGATCGACAGAGTGTTCGATTAATTTAGAGTATTAATTGCTCGAGTAATTAAATAATATTTAATTACAACCCGCGGCCAATTATGTGGTGAACCTACGGGGGCATACACAATACACATGAAGCGAAAGCGAGGAAGTAGGAACGAACCAGTTGACTGGGTCGACTGGGTCGATTAAATGGGTGGGTCGACTGGGTCGACCCATATGGAACGAAGATGGATCCAATAGGAATTGGATCAAGATTATAAATTAAATTGGAATTTAATTTATGAGTAAATTAATTAATTATGATTTAATTAATTAATGGAATAATTAATTTAATTAGACTTGGAGTTTAATTAATTAATTGGGAGATGATTTAATTAATTGGGCTATTTAATTGGTAGATTAAATAAAGCCCTGAAAGATTAATTAATATGGGCCATGAATTAATTAGAAGACTTAGTCTTCTAATTAAAGAGGGCCATGGCCCATGTAGGAGAATTAGTATCCTAATCCTAGAAGGATTAGGTTTTATGAGATATCTATAAATAATAGACTAGGTCTCATATCTCAAATACAACTCCACAAGAAAAATCAAGAAAAGCAAAATTCTCTCCCTCTCTCCCTTGTGATCGGCCGAACTCACTTCCACTTTAGGAAGAATTTTCGTCTTCGATTCTTCGTTCTAAAGTTGTTCTAAAACCTAGATATTAATATACCCTATGTTCCAGTTGATTAGGATATATTAATTTTCGTGATATTGTGGTGTATCAACTCGTAGAGGCGCAACACGTGGGGCGCTAAACAAAGGTGTGGGTCGATCTTACCGAGGCAGAATTCAGAGTTCGTCTTGCTAGCCGAGGATTTGCAAGGAGACAGGTATAAACGAGAAAACTTATACTGTCGTTTAATTATATTCATATATATACAACCAGAGAATATTCTGGCAAGATTCTTTAAGAGGCCCTAGAAATTTTTTATATTCCGCTGTGCCTAGGGCTGTTTTTCTTACCGAATCCCAACAGTGGTATCAGAGCCAACTCTAGGCTTTGTATATATATGAATTTGCGAATTCTGTGTTTATTAAATCATATGTTTGATTTATGTGGCTAGTTCTTTAACTGTGCATGTTATAGGACGTATGTTTAATTAACTTGGAGTTAATGTTTAATTTAGGATTCGAAAATTTTATCATGTTGATGTTATTTTGAATTAGGATTTAATTGACTAGGTTTGTTGAATTAAATCTGTGGGTAATCGAAGAAAAAAAAAATTTTATTAGATCCGACTCACGGTGGCACGCGGCGGTGCGCGGCAGCGCACCGCGGCTGGGCGGCCACCGCAAGCCGCTGCCAACGGCAGCGTGCTGGCAGCACGCTAGCCGCACACGCTGCGCGCAGCAGCAGCCTTCGGGCTGCTGTTTACGCGCTGCTGTGCGCGGCTGCTCGCTGCCGCACGCGCCGCCTTGGTGGTCGCGCGTGGGCTGTCCTACGTGGCAGTCCGTGATTGGCCTCGTCTGGTTGATTTCTGGTTGGACTTTAATTCTGCCTATTTTGAAAGTCCTGAAAATCTTGGAGAATTTTGGAAGATTAGGAAACTTGGAGTTTTTGGATAAGGTAGTTACTTTGTTAAACTTAAACACTACCTTAATTAACTAATCTAGTCAAAATAGGATTATCTTGAGAATCTTGGAGATTTGGGAATTTTGGGAAACTTAGAGTTTTGGATAAGGTAAGAATTTTAGAGATTTAGATTACCTTAATTAACCAATTTAATCAAGATAAGAATTGTAGATTACTTAGAGCTCAAGTAAGAGCTAATTAATCTTAGAGGTTAATTGTTAATTCAAAATTAATTAACTTGGATGAATTTTTGCGAATTAAAATTAATGAAGCCGGTAAATTTACATGATTGCCCTTATGTGAATTTATGCATGTTCTTGAGTGAATATGTGGATTGGTCGATTTTGCCCTTAAGCCCTGTGTTGTTTTTGGTTTATTTAATTTTGGGTTGTAATTAAATGGGCTTGATTGGTGCCCTTGCTTGCGCAAACAAATGTAATAGAATAGGACCATTTAAATTATGTAAGCTAGGCTTAGATTAGGCTTGGAGCCGAGAAGACCTCATGAAGAATTGGAGATCCACATGGAGGCCCATTTACCTTGAAGGACATGGAGGCCCAATTCATTACATGGAGGCCCAATCAAGCTGGATATTACAAGAAGGCCCATGATGTATGGGTTTAAAAATTGTAATAGTTAGGACATTTAATTTTCACCCTAGACTGACCAATTGATTCATCACGTGGCTCGTGATGGATCGCATAGGATGGGCAATCGACCAATCATATCTTGCTAGGTGATGAATGTTTACTTTTTCGCAAATTATTCTTTGATGTATGAGATGCATGCTTAGGATAGAAAACGTAAACAAGATAAGCATAATCTGATGAGACCTCGCACACTTAGAAACCTCCAATTGAACTTAAAATTCAATTAGAATATTAAATCGAATAACGGGCGCATATGAATAGTGTCTATGGTCCGAGCCTATCCAATTACTAGGTCTTAGGCATATTGTACGAATATATCTCGATGTCTCACGAGTCGTGGGTCGAGCTATAGGAAGATAATATGTCTATTGCCTCGATGCACGAGTTTAGTGCCAAGGGAGGGGATAGCAAGGTTTTAGGCGCTGTCTCACGAGTCGTGGGGCGTCTAGGATTGAACTATTTCTCTTCACGAGTATTGGACATGATTTAACGCTAGTAAATATGGATGTCTCACGAGTCGTGGGTCCATATCGAAAAACGAGGCTAAATGAACTTAAGGGTTAGCTGCGATGGTTAACCGTTGACATAGTCGACAACCAAGTGGATCAAATAGTATGGCCAACGAGTCGTGGGTACTAGGAGATTGCATTTGGGCCTTAAGCCCGCTAGGATATTTTAAATTCCCGAAACTTATGTGGGGGCATAAGATTTTGATTAAAATAGTGGGAGTAATTTGCAAATGAAATCCATGTTTGTGAATTGTGCATTTTAAGTTAATCTTTCGCGTATTTATTTCTTCTATCGTCGTTTTGTAGATATAATGTCTAAGAATCCGATTTCCATCATACTTGAACATAACAAATTGACTGGACCAAACTTCCATGACTGGGTCAGGAACCTTAAGATCATTCTCGCTTCTGAAAAGCGAGGTTTTGTCCTTGATGGGCCCCCTCCCGAACTTGCTAAGGATGCCGATGATACTGAGAAAGAAGCCGTGGATTTATGGCTTGACGATGACTTGCAGTCACGTTGTCTCATGTTGGCATCCATGACGAATGAGCTTCAAAAGCAGCACGAGCATATGAAGTCTTCTTTTGAAATCTACACGCACCTGAATGGTTTATTTGGGGTGCAAAGTAGATACGAGCGGTATGAAACTGCTAAGGCTTTGCAACAAACGAGGATGGCTGAAGGTGCTGATGTTCGATCTCACTGCATCAAGATGATTGGGCTTATTGAAAAGCTTAGTCATCTTGACGTAAAGATGGACAAGACCTACTGCCAGGATATAATCCTCCAGTCATTGCCAAGATCATTCGAGCAATTCGTAGTGAACTACAACATGCACAAGATGAATGTTGAACTTCACGAGTTGGCTAATATGCTCGCCACTGCCGAGGCTTCCATGAAAAGAGAGAAGCCAGTGATGGTTGCTACCTCAACCCAATCCAAGTCCAAAAGGACAAAGAAAGGGAAGGGAAAAGGAAATGCTTCTTCAAGCAAAGGCAAAGCACCATCTGGGCCCATAGGGAAGGGAAAGAAGCGTAAAGCTTCGTCTGGTGAACAGAAATGTTTCTACTGCAAGAAACCTGGACACTGGAAGAGGAACTGCAAAGAGTTCTTGGAGAGCTCGAAAGGTATATTCCTTGTTGAAGTTAATTTATCAATTAACTGTGCATCATGGGTGCTAGACACTGCTTGTGGTTCTCATCTTTGTAATGATTTACAGGTGATGGGAGCAACAAGGCCACTTAGGCCAGGGGATTGGATCCTGAGATTTGGCAATGGAGCCAGAGCTGCTGCCGAGGCCATAGGCGAAGTGGAGTTAGATTTAGGTGGTAATAAATTAGTCCTTAGGAACGTTCTTTATGTACCTGGTTTGGTGAAAAACATTATTTCAATTCCTGTTTTGGATAATGAAGGTTTTAATTTTACTATTAATAAAGGTTCATTTTCGTTATTCATGAATGATAATATGTTTTTCACTGGTACATTAAAAGATGGACTATATACCATTGAACCACCTAAGTTAGTGATGCATGTACAACAAAACAAAAGGAAACAAGATAATGAAATGTCTGCCCAATTATGGCACGCTAGACTTGGACATATATCCAAGTCAAGAATTCAAAAGTTAGCATCATCTGGCGCGATTGAAATCAATCGCATTGATGAAATGCTGACATGTGAACCATGTTTAAAGGGTAAAATGGCTAAGTTGCCGTTTAAGGGAAACCCTGAGCGAGCCAAGCAAACATTGGACTTAATACATACTGACGTATGTGGACCACTAAGAAAAAGCGCCCGAGGTGGCTATGACTACTTCATCACTTTCACTGACGACTTTAGTCGTTATGGATATGTGTTCTTGTTGAAACACAAGTCTGAAGCCTTTGAGCGATTCAAAGAATTCAAGATGGAAGTAGAGAATCAACTTGGTCATACGATAAAGGCTCTTCGTTCTGACCGAGGTGGAGAATTTCTTAGTAACGAATTTCTGAATTATCTTGTAGAGCATGGAATACTATCGCAGTGGACTCCTCCTGCAACACCCCAGTCAAATGGAGTAGCAGAGAGAAGGAATCGAACCTTGATGGACATGGTTCGATCCATGATGAGTGCCACTGACTTACCTCTTTCATTTTGGGGACATGCCCTCCTCACGGCAACGAAGATACTGAATATGGTACCTTCGAAATCCGTAGAAAAGACACCATACGAACTATGGTTTGGCAAGGCACCCTCATACGCATTCATGCGCATATGGGGATCTCCCGCTTACGTTAAAAAGCTAGTGGGAGATAAATTGGAAACTAAATCCACTTTGTGCAAATTCGTGGGGTATCCGGAAAACTCAATAGGATACGAGTTCTACGATCCTACAAGACAAACAACGTTTGTCTCGAGGAACGCTCACTTCTTGGAGAAGGATTTCTTGGTGGACAAGAAAGAAAATAACGTAGAACTAGATGAGGTCACTGAAGCTGAAAAGACCTTAGAGGTCGATCGAGCTGACCCGTCACCACAGGCAGTGGGAGAACAAGAGCATGAAGGTGCACCAAAAAGTACACCGATACTTCGTAGGTCAGAAAGACAACGTAGAGAACCCGAGAGGTACTACGGTCTGCTGCATGAGACTGGACATTCTCTAACCGACCCAAGGACTTACGAAGAGGCTATGCTAGACATAGACTCGGGAAAGTGGCGCGAAGCCATGGAATCCGAACTGGACTCCATGCACTCAAACAAGGTCTGGGCCTTGGTAGATCCACCAGTGGGAGTTGCTCCCGTGGGTTGCAAGTGGATCTATAAGCGAAAGCTTGGAGTGAACGGAGAGGTGATTACCTACAAGGCGCGACTAGTGGCAAAAGGATACACTCAAAGACCAGGTATCGACTTTGAGGAGACCTTCTCGCCCGTCGCAATGCCCAAATCCATTTGGATCTTGCTGGCCATAGCTGCGTGGTATAACTACGAGATATGGCAGATGGATGTAAAGACTGCCTTTCTCAATGGAGACATTGATAAGGAGATCTACATGGAGCAACCAAAAGGATATGCATCCAAAGGAGATGAACACAAGGTGTGCAAACTCCAGAGGTCCATTTATGGACTGAAGCAAGCTTCCCGAAGTTGGAACATTCGTTTTGATGAGACAATCCAAACTTTTGGATTCATCAAGAACATGTTCGAACCTTGCGTGTACAAGAAGATCAGTGGGAGTACAGTTGAATTTTTGGTGCTTTACGTTGACGACATTCTTCTCATTGGAAACAATGTAAAAGCATTGTCTGAAACTAAAGCATGGTTGTCTACACAATTCTCAATGAAGGATATGGGAGAAGCATCCTTTGTACTAGGTATAAGGATCTACCGAGATAGATCAAAAGGACTGCTGGGCCTCTCCCAATCCCAGTACATAGACAAAATCTTGAAAAGATTTAGTATGGAAGAATCCAAGAGAGGATTGCTTCCAATGAGACATGGAATTGCACTCTCCAAGTCTATGGCCCCAAAGACGCCAGAGGAGAGAAGCAATATGTCTCGAGTACCGTATGCATCCGCGATAGGAAGCATAATGTATGGTATGCTGTGTACGAGACCAGGCGTAGCGTACGCTCTAAGCGTTACAAGTCGCTACCAGTCTGACCCAGGTGAGCAGCACTGGATAGCCGTAAAGGCAATTCTGAAGTAGCTGAGAAGGACTAAGGAATTGTTCTTGGTATACGGTGGAGGAGAATTGAAATTGGAAGGCTATACAGACTCAAGCTTCCAATGTGATGTAGACGACTTCAAGTCGACATCAGGATATGTTTTCTGCCTCAATGGTGGTGCGGTTAGCTGGAAGAGCTCCAAGCAGGAAACAACCGCGGATTCAACCACTGAAGCAGAATACATTGCCGCGAGTGACGCAGCAAAGGAAGGTGTTTGGATGAGGAACTTCATCCAGGAACTGGATGTGATACCTAGCATTGCTGAGCCCATTACTATCTTCTGCGATAATAATGGGGCAATAGCGCAAGCAAAGGAGCCGAGATCTCATCAGAAATCCAAGCACGTACAGAGACGATACCATGTGATAAGAGATATCATTGGTAGAAGAGACATTAAGATGGAACGTGTCGACTCAGAAGATAATACGGCGGACCCACTAACGAAGCCTCTGCCTCAAAAGGCATTTGAGAAACATCTGCATAAGATGGGACTCAAGAACATAAAAGACTGGCTTTAGGACAAGTGGGAGATTGATAGAAATAGTGTCCTGCAAGCCAGCTGTATGGTTAGCATTAATTGTAATTAATGAGGAACTATTCAATTTTGATTAATAAATGCACTTTTATTAAATGGTCAACTTTATCTTATGTAATATTTGTCTACGCATAAGGATAGAAGTCCTTAGATCACAGGGCTATGGGACAACCCGTGGACTGATCTCCAAGGCCGTGATCTAGAATATATTCAAGAGTCGTAGAATCCAATCGAGATAGGACATCGTTGGATTCGGTTAGACTCTCACTATTGTGTATACTCCGATGAACTGGAGGACGCTGGGGTCCACGAGCGTGACTGGGATAGTCGATACACATAAGTGGGTGGCTTGCTGGGATGGCAAGCGCACTGAATACCCCAATTAGGAAATAACTCACCATGGAAGCGGTAGTCGCATATCGGGGTTGAAGTTATTTCAATTTACAATAGTATACGAGGAACGATCCCTAACAACTTGAGATGATAGGGTTTATCTGGTGCGAGAACGTCTATGCTTTGATGTGAGTTCCGACTGACTGGGGATCGCCAGAAAGTCTCTGTGGACTCATGTTGGGTATAGAGGAACTCGTATGCAGATTCATATCATCAACAAAGGATCCATTGACTCGACTTGATAGGTCGAGAAATTCTCCTATGGATTTCTGTGAAATCCTTGGCCAAGGTAACTGACGACTTTATGTGAGTAGCTCATAAAGAACAAGTCAAAGAGAATTTATTTCGAGATCAGAGAACATAAGGTCAAGACAAAAGATAAGGGAATCCGATGAAAGACCATACCCTTAAGTCTCGACTGGGAGATTGATCGATGGAGAGATTGTGTCGTATATGAAAATTGTAAATGATAAAAAGGTTCACTGAATTAATTCACCAGTGATTGGGCTCCATGGGCTTGTGACTGGACATCGACCGTGGAGTGTGGGAGAATTCCCAAATTAGCAGGGGTGCTAATTTTGGAATGATTGATCGACAGAGTGTTCGATTAATTTAGAGTATTAATTGCTCGAGTAATTAAATAATATTTAATTACAACCCGCGGCCAATTATGTGGTGAACCTACGGGGGCATACACAATACACATGAAGCGAAAGCGAGGAAGTAGGAACGAACCAGTTGACTGGGTCGACTGGGTCAAAATCGACTGGGTCGATTAAATGGGTGGGTCGACTGGGTCGACCCATATGGAACGAAGATGGATCCAATAGGAATTGGATCAAGATTATAAATTAAATTGGAATTTAATTTATGAGTAAATTAATTAATTATGATTTAATTAATTAATGGAATAATTAATTTAATTAGACTTGGAGTTTAATTAATTAATTGGGAGATGATTTAATTAATTGGGCTATTTAATTGGGAGATTAAATAAAGCCCTGAAAGATTAATTAATATGGGCCATGAATTAATTAGAAGACTTAGTCTTCTAATTAAAGAGGGCCATGCCCCATGTAGGAGAATTAGTATCCTAATCCTAGAAGGATTAGGTTTTATGAGATATCTATAAATAAGAGACAAGGTCTCATATCTCAAATACAACTCCACAAGAAAAATCAAGAAAAGCAAAATTCTCTCCCTCTCTCCCTTGTGATCGGCCGAACTCACTTCCACTTTAGGAAGAATTTTCGTCTTCGATTCTTCGTTCTAAAGTTGTTCTAAAACCTAGATATTAATATACCCTATGTTCCAGTTGATTAGGATATATTAATTTTCGTGATATTGTGGTGTATCAACTCGTAGAGGCGCAACACGTGGGGCGCTAAACAAAGGTGTGGGTCGATCTTACCGAGGCAGAATTCAGAGTTCGTCTTGCTAGCCGAGGATTTGCAAGGAGACAGATATAAACGAGAAAACTTATACTGTCGTTTAATTATATTCATATATATACAACCAGAGAATATTCTGGCAAGATTCTTTAAGAGGCCCTAGAAATTTTTTATATTCCGCTGTGCCTAGGGCTGTTTTTCTTACCGAATCCCAACATGTTGCAGATGAACCAATAAAGGTCCAAAAGACACCAGCAGAATCGGCGAAGGAGAAGGAAAGCACTCCAAGCCCAGCTGATATCCCATCAACTTCATCATCTGTTCAGCCATCACTGTTGGAATCCATTCAACATTTGATAGTCAATGCTATGAAGGAGATGGAGGACAGAAACAGAGAACACCTGAAAAAGTTTGAGGAGATAGCCTCTTTTCTGATGTCTACTGCTGCCGCTGAAAAATAACCCCCTGCTGCTGCTGCTCCCAGTCCAAAGATAGTTGAGGAGATTGCTGAAATCCAACAAGATATACAAACTATTAAGCTGGACCTGGAAACACTTGGAGCAAGAACACAAAGCAATGCAGCTGGGTAGATAGTGTCAATAGAGTTGTTGCTGATGCCATGTCTGCTCATGAAGAATCTAGCAGAAGCATGATTAAGACCTTCACCACAGCTGCTGAACTGATTTTCCATACTCAGGGTATGCTGCTGGACCAAATAGATCTGTCTTTTGAAAAGGTGGAGACTTTTGCTGAAGCTCAACAGGGCAAAAGAGACGTTCACATGGATGCAGTTGAAGAGAATGTCGGACTTCTTTGCGAGGCAATTAATATCACACCAGTTTTGCCTAAGGAATTGCCAAAAGAGCTACTTGTCAACCCTGTTGCTGATGACAAAAAAGGGGGAAGATAATGGTTCTGCAACAAAGGCTGCTGCTGCTGATAAGCCTGCTGAAGCAGCTACTGATAAACCTGCTGAAACAGCTGGTTTATAAGCCTGCTGAAACAGCTACGGAAAAAATGGAGGAGTCTGCTGAGAAAACAGAAGAAAATACAAGCAGACCAGTTGATCAGACAACTGCTGAATAGAAAGAAGAAAAACAAGCTGATAATTCTGAACAGTCCAAGGAAGCAACAAAATCTGATAAAGAGATTGCTGCAACCAAGGAATCTGCTGAAGAACAACTAAATCCAGATGTGAAATATAAGAGGTTGGAGGATTTGAGAAAAATAATCTTTGCATTAGAAGATGAATCCTCTAGTCAAGAAGAAGAAGATGATGATCTAGAATTATCAGAAGAAGATAAGCAAGAAGAAAATAAAGAAGAAGACAAGAAGAATGAAGAACAAGAAGAGAAGGACTAGACTAGGAAACTAGACTAGGTCTCTTGTAATCTGTCTTGAAATCACTTGTATTTTATTTTCTGTCTATCTTATCTGTCACAATTTGTAACATGTAATCTGAGTCCATATTTATAAAAGTTCAAGTTTTGTTTCCAACAAATCATTTCTATCTCAGAAATTTTTTAGGATCGAACTTTAGTATACGTACAGGCACTTAGTTGAAGGTTTTGTCATCATCAAAAAGGGGGAAATTGTTGGATGAAGATGAAGATAGAGTGCAAAAATTTGAGGAAGGTTTTGATGATTTCCAAAACATCAAAATCAGCTAAGTAAGGAATAGTTAGATCCCTTAGAAGAATTTTGACCAAGCAAGAAGACTATCAGAAGGGTCAAAAGTTCATGGTCCAGAAGACTACTGATCTGTTGCTGAAGTTCGAAATCAGACTGGTAGCCTTTCAGCTGACTCAAATCATATTAGTTCAAAGTTTTGATCAGCAAAGTATCTATTAGACGAGTCATTTCGATCAACAGAGTGGAAGAGATCAAGAAGTCTGTCCAACGGTAATAAATGCACTTGGAGTAATAAATGATGCTGGAGAAGGGTATTAATGGCAAATGATTGAAGACATTCTCGGATCAGCAGGGTGCATTTAGGTGGTGTTTTCAATAAATTCATGGTTGGCTTTTTTTAGAGATTGTCCAAAAAAGTTCAAAATCACTTAAAATCAAAAGCTGTTAGTGTTTGCAATCTTAGAGATATAAGTGTTTTTAGTCCAAATTGAAGTGTTTTGTATATGATTTTTAGTATAAAGAATGAAATGCCCTCAAATTATGACTCAAATATATAGTGAAAAAAAAAAGTTTGTCAACTCTAGGACAAAACTCTATGACCAAGATACGAGTCCATAACTACATTAACAACATGCAAATTAATAAATATCAAGAACAATACACCAATCATTTACACATTATAAACACTGCAAACACAATAAAAGAACAATTTGTTAAACCAAGAATCAAATGAATGATACTAAAAAAATCTAACATGTAAACAACTAAAAATTAGGGACACAATTGTTACTGGCAAAAAAATTCACTTAAACCCTTCGTAGAAAAGAATTAAAGGAGAAAAAAATAAAATTTATTTACATTATCAGTAAAATAGGAAAACTTAGTTCTTCAAAAAATTAATGATATTTATGTGTACACAAGTTTGTGTTGAAACAAGAAACAAGAAAGAAGAAAAGAGAAGAGAATGAATTAAACGATAGATCTGAACAAATGTAAAGAGAATTGAGGGGCAAAAATGGAATAACATTTAAATTACAAAGATAAAATTGTCCTAACTAACTTTGAATAATTTACAAAATTGCCATTAGAACCTAGAAGCAGCCAACCCCCAGCTTTTGACTTTTGTACAGTAAATGGCTTTTTTTTAAGAGAAGCTTAAGTTGTTTTGTTATAGAAAACACTCCAAAGTAGCTTTTTTAAAGAAAAAAAGCTGAAAATCACTTTTAATAAGTTGTCCAAAACACCACCTTAATGCGACTGGCAGGAAAGTACAGCAGACTCTACAGTGCAACAGTTGCAGAGAGCCGTTCCAAGAAATGGGGGACCAATACTTGTAGCTTTGAAATTTGTCTCATCTTCAACAGATAGATTTCAAAAACAAGTATAAATAGAGCTGGATTCAAGAGTTAGAGACAACACAACAATATGAGATTCATTCGCGAAGCAGAATTTCTCTATGTCTCAAAAGCTCAAGAACAGCTCACTCGTCTGCTGAAGTCATTTGGTGACAGAAGCTAAGTTGAAGTAAAAAGAATACACATTTTTTAGTGAACTTGTAAAAATGAGTGTTGTGAGAAGTGTAGATCCATCTTAGTGAGTAATCTAGCTTCAGAGAGTAGGATTTCTTTGTGACTTCTTACTTAGAACTTGTGGCTTATCATTTGTTGTAAAGCGCAAGCAGAGTATGTTGTAAACTGTGGGTTTATAGTATAACCCAAGATCTAAGTGACTTGGAAGAGTGGACTAAAGGATTTTTATCCATATAACCACTATAAAAATTCTCTGTGTTTAACTTGCATTATTTTCTTGCATATTTTCAAAACTGCATAAGAACACTTGAGAAAACTGGTAGAAAGATTTTTCAAAAGAGTTTGTGAAAACTGGGGACAAAATTCTTTCTAAGTTACAAAAAGTTTACTTGTGAAAAACACTGTTAAAATCCGCTGCAAGTATTCTGATTGAAAATTTGATTTTACTGAAATCAGCTAAGTCATTATCAGAAGAATGGTCAACTCTGTTGTTCAAAGCTTTGTGCGCGATCAACTTAGTCTACTTACAATTCTCGATCAGCTTAGTCTGCTGACAGAAGACTTGAAAAGTTTCAAAATCTAAAATTTTCGGAGGTCTATTCACCCCCCTTCCCTAGACCTCATCTGACCACTTGAAACCAACATATTATGCTTATTTGATTTAAGAAAAATTACGAATTGAGCTAAGCCATAAATATTTTTGTTCATTCACAGATAACATGAGGTTTTTTTTTTGGTGTGTAGGACATATTTAAGAGAATTTGATTTTTTTTGCTGTAGAGTTATTATAACTTATATTGTACTGAATCTTTAAATGATAAAAGTAATATTATTTTAATTAAAATATGATACTAAATTATAATAATTTAGCATAAATTTTAATAGTTGGTTTTCTAAATAATAGTCTTTATTTTTTCTTATGGTTCGTTTTTATATGTTATAGAACAAAAATATTGAAATTATAAAAGTTGATGTAATAGATAATTTATAAATTTTAGCATTTAATGTAGATAAATATAATAAAATTCTAAGTTTTGATTATATCTCCTTCAATTGGGAAAGGTAATTTTTATTTTCCCATATAGTATGTTACACATTTTTCTTTCCTTTCCTGCAAAGTAGAAAATATTTTTCTACCGAACTAATTTTTACAAATTTTGATGGAAAATCCATGTCTAATTAGATTTCGTCAATATTACTTTACAACTTGAATAAGGGAATTTTTTCCTTCAAAAAAAAGAAAAAAACTTAAAGTATTCACACTTTCATAATAAATATAAAATAGATTATCTGGTAAAAAAAAATTTCTGTTTAGGTCTCCTTAAATGATATTTTTGTCTTTTATTTGAAAATTTAATTAACATAAACTTATGTATTGATATATTTTTTTTTATTAATTTTCATCTTCAAGTTAGTTATTTCATTAATTGATATTTTTTTTTATAAATTTTGTGTTTAACTAAACTTTACTTTCTTAATAGTATTACATTATCTTAATTTTTTTTGGTCATTTACAAAAAATCAAAAAATAATGTCGAGTTTGTCACAAAAAAACTCCGATAAAATTAGAAGTACTCCATATTACTTTATCCTAAATTAAATTTTCTCATTGATAAAAAATTGTATAAAATATCTAGTTTGATATTTAAATTTTTTTGAAACCCATGCAAAAATGTCTAGATCTGCCCCTGCCAAGACAGAGAAGGTATGATAATTGGAAGATGAACGTAGAAGAGAGGAGAGTTTGCATAAGCTAACAAAGAGGTTAGAGGTAAGAAAAAACTCGATGGAATTTTTTCTCAAGGCCTTCATATGATATTATTTGGGATAGTTTGAGTAATTTCTTAAACATAAAAGGATAATCACTATAATTACACTAAACATCATAAATAATTTGAGTAATTCTCCCTTCTTTTGTCGGATTTTAAAGGCACTTGCTCTAAGAATTTGGTTATGAAATCGAAAACAATAACTGCTGAAAAAATGATCACAACAAAACTTTTTCATTCCAAAAATCGAGAAAAAAAAAGAAGAAGTACTCCCTTCGGTTTTTTTATTAAATTTATTAAACTAATTAGACTATAAATAAATAAAATATATTAGAATTTTTTAATTTCAAAATGTAATCTTTTAAACTAATTAGATTTTATATAAAATATATATAAATTAAATAATATTTTATGTAAAATCTAAAAAATAAATATACTTGTTAAATTTTAAAAAAAAATATTTTAAACTACTTAAATTTAAGATTTTTTTGTTTTTCTTAATTATAATAAATTTAATAATTGGAATTATAATAATTTTTATAATTTTACAAATATTTTTTCAGTTTTTATAATAAATATTATTTAATCTGTATATATATTTTCTAATTGGTTTAAAAGATTATTTTTCAATTTAAAAAATTTAATAAGTTTAACTGATATCTATTTTTCAAATTTTATATTAAATATTATTTAATTTGTATGTGTTATATGTAAAATTTAATTAGTTTAATTTTTTTTTGAAATTTAAAAATCCAATAAATTTAATTGATATATTTTTCTTAGATTTTATTTATAATATATATAAACTAAATAACATTATAAATAAAATCTAAGAAAAATATATCAATATATTATAAATAAAATCTAAGAAAAATATATCAATTAAATTTATAAATAGGACTTGTGATTAGTGATATTTTCAATTGAGACTGAAATGATTCAAACTTGTGAATTGTGGGGTAAATTTATCAACCATAAAATATGTGGGGTAATATTTGGCAACAATATATAATTAAGACCAATTTTATAAATTTTTCATCAATTCCATCTAAGATTGAATTTTTCGTACAAAAATTGATAGAAGTACCAAATGTGTCGAGGGCGGTTAACATGTGGTACCAAATGTGTATGATTTTAAAGTTATGGTACCGTAACTGTAAAGTTGGGTTACTTGTGGTACCAAAAGTGAAATTCGCTCTATAATTTTATATTTAGGGGGCCAAGATTTGAGGGTGAGATTAAACCGCAAATCTATTAGTTTTTATAATATAATTCTTTGCCTAAAAATGTAAAGAGTTTTGTTAAGATGAATTTTTTATATCTAAATATTTACTGTAATATCGTCAATAAGTTCTACGATAACTAATAAAATTATATTTATTTATGATGAATCCATTTACACAAATTTACATATGAAACTATTAAACTCTATATATGGCATAATAAACATTAAAACCAAATCATCAAATATTATCAAGAAATTAAATATTAACAAGAAAGAAGCAAGTCATCAAACATATAAGCACTATACAAATAAAAATAATTTTATTTAAACAATAAAATTTAAACATTCAAGATAATTTAAAACTTAAAAAGCACTACCGTTTTCAGTGATGTTTTATCGATCAATCCACTTACATGTATTGAAATTGCAAAGATGTAGAAAATTATTTAACTGGACGAAAGTATGAATAAAAATTAAAGTCAATATGCTTGAACAAGAATTTTACAATAACAAATTAATGTTGGAAAAATATTGAGGAACTCTATATACTAGCTAACGAGGGTTTTTTTTTTTTAGTTGCAGCATAAACACCTTACGAATTGGGTGATAAGTGGTGCAGCAAGAAGGCCAAACAAGTTTGATTTCTCTTTGCAGGATAAGCAACAAGTAAAACTCCCACATCGGAAAAACATGAGAAAATAGAGTAGTTAATAAGGTGCACACAAGTAATTATGTTTGCCGAGCTCAGTAGCGTGTGCTTGTAACTCAAGTGAGGGCATTAATGTGATTGGACATTGGGCTTGCCTCATCAACTGGGCCAATGGATGCTAATTGCTGGCCTGCCCATTCCAAGCGGGGAGTTAGGCCATGTGTTCCAAGCGTAAGCATGGGATTTGTGGCCCGTAGAGGTGCGGGCACTGCGCAAGGCTGGTTTCACAGAGCAGCGAAAACCGTCCGCTCTCTGCGGTGGAAGGATTACGGGCTGGTTGCTTCCTTGGTCCATCAAAGTTAGATGGGCTTGTCCTAATTGAACAATCACTTTTTTTTTCCTTTTAGGTTTTTAAAATTTGTGTTAGTGCACTGCGCCTATATATAGATTTGTGGCCCGTAGAGGTGCGGGCACTGCGCAAGGCTGGTTTCACAGAGCAGCGAAAACCGTCCGCTCTCTGCAGTGGAAGGATTACGGGCTGGTTGCTTCCTTGGTCCATCAAAGTTAGATGGGCTTGTCCTAATTGAACAATCACTTTTTTTTTTCCTTTTAGGTTTTTTAAATTTGTGTTAGTGCACTGCGCCTATATATATTATTGGCCTATGGAAGTCAAATGACGTGCAGGATATATATATATATATATATATATATATATATATATATATATATATATATATATATATATATATATATATATATATATATATTATTATATATATATATATATATATTTTTCTGAGAATTGTACTTGTATTATCAAATAAATAGTGTTTACGAAGCCACTTTAATTTATTCTCTGTTCCATATGTTTTTCATATTTTAGGAAACTATTATATTTTAATATTTTTCATAACTATAATATTTTATATACGACATATTATAATATTTTTTATAATAGATTGGGGGAGGGGGCATTAGCAATCGGATGGATTAGAATATATATCAAAGTTGAGTAGCGTTGAGTGGTTGAGCGACAAGGAGTTCAACGATGACGTAAGGGCCATGAGAGCAACAATTTATATATTTGTTAAAAAAATAAAGTTATATATTATTAATATATTACTATAATTTTAAAAAATAAAACCCATTCCCACCCGGCAATCCAAGGCCACTGTCGCCCTAGGACGGACAATCCGAGACTGCTGTCGGCCTGGGATTTGGGAGGGGGGATGGTTGCAGGGCTATGGTGGGGATGGTTTTTTTTTTTAATTATAATTATTTATTATTAACATATATCTTTATTATTTTAATAAATATTAAACATATTAATACTATTATCTACATTTTAGATTTTTAATTTTTTTTGTCGAATTTATATTAAAGTATTATTTAATTTATTAATAATATTTATTAAATCAAATTAGTTAAAAAGATATGTAAATATAATAAGTAAAATCTCTAAATTAGTCCGATTGTGTCTTGTTCGAGTCAATTTTGTAATTGAGCAACATTGTGGACTAAAATTGTTACTAAATTTGAAGATGTGGGGGTATTTTATCAACCTGAGATGTTATAGAGCAGAATTGTCAGTCAATATATGTAATGGTATCAATTTTATAATAAGACTTAACTGTCACGTCACTACTTAACGGTAATTTTTAATGACAATACCAAATGTTAGTAGACTTGTTATATTATGGTACCTAATATGCTGAATTTTTATGGTATCACAAGTTATAATGAATATAAAGTTTGCTATGTACCACAAGTGTAATTCTCTCATTTTTTAATCTATGAATAGGATTGAGATTAACTGATTAATTAATTCAGGGCTTACCACAAGAAGTCAAGCTGACCCTTAAACCTGTAGTGTTAAAATCATGCGGATATCATAACCGTATATTTGGATGAAAAACATTACATATATTGTTGATCCTACTCTGCTTACGCCGATCAACAAAGAGCTTGGGTTATACTAGAAACACAAAGTAACCAGTACACTCTGCTTACGCCGATCAACAAATGAACAGGCCGTAAGTGCGCAGTAAGAAATCACAAAGAAATCCTACTCTCTGAAGTAATATCACTCACTTAGATGGATATCTACTTCTCACAACACTCTGTTTTTACAAATTCACTCAGAAGATGTATTTAGCTTGGTTCTTCAACTCTGCTTTTCGTCAACAAATGACTAAGCTGATGAGTAAGCTGTTCTTGAGACTTAAGAGTTCTGCTTCGAAAATTTTCTCAGAAAGTGTGTTGCTCGTATTCTCTTTGTCTCTTCCAGCTATTTATACTTGAGGTTCGAAGAATGTCCGTTGAAGAGAGACAAGATTCAAATTCCTCGAGTACTGGTCCTTAAAATCCGCGAACGGCTCTTTTGCAGTCTATCCATACTGTCAACAGTACTATTCTACAGGCAGCATTAAATGCACCCAGCTGATGCGAAGCATTTCTTCAATCATTTGTCTTTAATATCCTTGTACTTCAGTATTTATTACTTCCAGGGGCATTTATTACCGTTGGGAAGACTTTATGATCCTTTCCACTTGGCTGACGAAAGTGCAAGTCTGATGGCGAACTAGGCTGATCCCAAACTTGAACAAATCTGATTTGAGTCGGCTGATCTTCATCAGTCTGATAACTTTCCTTCAGCAGATCAGAAGTCTTGGACCTTGAAAATTTTGACTCTTCTGATGTCTTCTTATACTTAGTCAAAATTCATTCCAAAGGGATCATCAGCTAAGTTACTCCATACTTAGCAGATTTTGAAGTTTTGGAATGCATCAAAACCTCCCTTTACTAATTGTCTTCAGTGTTCTTCATCTTCATCCTTATCCAACAAATAATATTTAGCAGCAATTTATAACTATAGGACTAATTTTACAAAATTTCCATCAAGTTTCCATCCAAAGTTGAATTTTCCATCCAAAATTAACGGAAGTACCAAATGTGCCGAGGTCAGTTAACATAAGGAACCAAGTATGTATGTTCTTAATGTTATGGTACCATAATCTTAAAATAGGATTACTTGTGGTATCAAAAATAAAATTCTCTCTGAAAATATAGCTCCACCCCTGAAACTAAAATAAAGTCCAAAAAATGCGAGGTAAACAAGAGTTATTTAATAAAGTACATTGAGCTAAATGCATGACGTTGTATTTGTCCAATTAAATCCCACAAGAAATAGCTTCTCTTTTCTCTCCTACTTCCAATTTATTAGTCCAATTAATTAATCCGACTTTGTAATTATGTGGTTACATGATGAGTACAGAGCTAATGCCCCCTCCACCATTCTATTATAAAAATATTATAAGATGTCAATTATAAAATATTATCGTTATGAAAAATATTAAAATATAATAGTTTGTATAATATGAACATGGTTGGAGCAGAGATTAAAGTGGCTTTTTAAGCACTATTTATTTGCGAAATTACAACTTGTATTTTAGAAATCGAATTTATAAGCATGAATTTACTTGACTTGGGATTTTGTGTTGGGATTCGGTCGATTTTACTTAAGGAGAGGAAGAGAGAATTTTCTTGACTGGGTATTTTGTGTTGGGATTCGGTAAGATAAATAGCCCTAGGCACAATGGAATTTAATAATTTTAGGACCTCTTACGAAATCTTGTCAGGAGACTACTCTAGTTGTATATATATGAATATAAGTAAATGACAGTAATAACAGATCTACGTTATACCTGTCTCCTTGCAAACGAAGTCAGATTCCTCCCTCAGGTAGATAGATCCAAGCCCTGCTATAGCGCTCCACATGTCGCGCCTCTATGAGTTGATACACCACAATATCACGAAAATAATGTATTTTGATCGGCTAGAACACGCGATATATTAAGATCTAGGGTTAGGAAACGAGTTTGGAACAAAAGTCGAAAAAGTCGAACTCTTCCAAAAGGGAAGAAGGGTTTGGCCGATCACTAATGGGAGAGGGGGAGAGTTTTGCTTGACTTGGAATTTTGGCTCTTTACTGTTGTGTATGTGTTATGACACCTAGCTACTTATCTATAGGTGTCTAACTCTCCTAATCCTCCTAGGATTAGGACTCGAAGTCTCCTACATGGGCCATGGCCCTTTTAGTTAGAAGATTAAGTCTTCTTAATTAATTCATGGTTTTATTTAATTTCCCAATTAAATAGCCCAATTAATTAATTACTCTCCCAATTAATTAAATTAGACTCCAAGTCTATTTACTTAATTCTTCCTATAATTAATTAAATCTAACTTAATTAATTAACCAACAAATTAAATTCCAATTTAATTTATAATCTTGATCCAATCGGATCCAGTTTGTTCCAATAGGGTCGACCCAGTCGACCCAGTCACTTAATCGACCCAGTCGATTTATCTAACCCCGTCGACCCAATCGACCTAATCGATTTGGTCGACCCAGTTGTTTAATTTTTCTTCGCTTTCGCTTCATGTGTATTGTGTATGCCCGCATAGGTTCACCACATAATTGACCGTGGGTTATAATTAAATATTAATTTAATTATTCGAGTATTAAATACTCTAAATCAGTCGAACACTCTGTCGACTGATCATTCCAAAATTAGCACCCCTGCCAATTTGGGAATTCTCCCACACTCCACGGTCGATGTCTGACCACAAGCCCATGGAGCCCAATCACTGGTGAATCAATTCCGTGAACCTTTTTAATCATTTACAATTTTCATATACGACATAATCTCTCCATCGATCAATCTCCCAGCCGAGACTTAAGGGTATGGACTTTTTATCGGTTCCCTTTTCTTTTGTCTTAGCCTTATGCATTCTGGTCTCGAAATAATTCTCTTTGACTTAATCTTTATGAGCTACTTTCATAAAGTCGTCAGATACCTTGGCCAAGGATTTTTACCAGAATTAATTTCTTACAGAAATCCATAGGAGAAATTCTCAACCTATCAAGTTGGGTCAATGGATCATTGTTGATGATATGAACCTGCATACGAGTCCTTCTATACCCAACATGAGTCCACAGAGACTTTCTAGTAATCTCCAGTCGGTCGGGACTCACATCTAAGTATAGACGTTCTCGTACCAGATAAATCCTATCACCTCAAGTATTTAGGGATTGTTCCTCGTATACGATCGTAAATTGGAATAACTTCAACCCCGATATGCGACTACCGCTTCCATGGTGAGTTATTTCCTAATTGGGGTATTCAGTGCACTTGCCATCCCAGCAAGTCACCCAATTATGTGTATCGACTATCACAGTCACGCTCGTGGACCCCAGCGTTCTCCAGTTCATCGGAGTATACACAACAGTGAGAGTCTAACCGAATCCAACGATGTCCTGTCTCGATTGGATTCTACGACTCTTGAATATGTTCTAGATCACGGCCTTGGAGATGAGTCCACGGTTTGTTCGATAGCCCTGTGATCTAAGGACTTCTATCCTTATGCGTAGATAATTATTACATAAGATAAAGTTGACCATATAATAAAGTGCATTTATTAATCGAAATTGAATAGTTCCTTCATTTATTACATTAAATGCCAGCCATACAATTGGCTTGCCGGACAGTATTTCTATCAAGCGGGGCGTCACATGTCTAGTCAAAATAAAGAATTGATAAATATCGTGATGAAGGTAGCTTGGTTTTAGGGGTTGCAGTAGTTTTTAACCAACGATTTTAGGTACAAATCGTTGAATATTAACGGTTCGAATGTTCTTCCACACATTCAACGAGTTCATGATTTTTAAATTATTTGTTCTTGTCATATGGAGATAGTATTGACTCTTCATCGAATGAAGTTGGCATGTTAAGTAATTCTATTATTGAAAAGCGGACTAACTTAAGTGCGTTTGAAAGATTGTGTGATTGATCACGTATTTCTTCAGCCATAGGAAGTCAGAGTTGAAGAAAGATAACCTAGAGTAGGTAAATTACATGTTCTGTATTGGTGAAAACATAATAATCCGAGACTACTCATTTTGGAAAAGATAGTCCATGATATTTTGGGTCTGCCAGTTGCTACAATTGCATCTGCAGCAGCATTCAGTGTTGAAAGAAGGGTACTAGTTAAGTCACGTGCTTGTTTGCTTTCGGACATAGTAGAGACATTGATAGTAGCAACTAATATGATTTACTGAACTAATAGGTTTATTTGTTCTTAATTTTTGTTGTTGTAACATTTTTAATTTTCATTTTCTTTAAGTTTATTTTATATTTCTTTTATATAGGTGCATATTTTTTTGATCTTGTTTGGGGTGAAATACACTTTCCCCCCTTAAAGTATGGGGGTGGCATCAATTAACCCCCTAATGTATCAATTGTAACAATTACCCTCTTCTGTTATAGTTTTTGTTTCACCATTTTGTTTGTAACTCAGGTGGAGTGCTTCTATAAGATTATTAAATAAATTTCATAATTTTTTTCCACCCTATTGTTATTAACCAATTGTAAATGCCCATCATTGATAGGGTCGAATCGGGTTTCTTACCTGCTTAATTTTAGGGAGTCTGGTGAAAAGCCCACAATTGGCAGGCCCACAATCGGGTCTCATTGAATAAGTAACACTAAATGCTAACTTTTTTTTTATTTTTTATTTTTAGAAAACCGATAGGGAAAAATTCCATTAATGAATAATATAAAGAATTTAGAAGAATTTTAACACTAAACGCTACCTTATTGCACTAGCATATAAAATTTTAAGTTCATTTACAAGAATCTTTTATTACACTCAATCGATTTAGAAGGTGAAAAGATATGTGAACTAGTAGGGAGGAAGTTAATTTTTTTGGTAAGGACAATCTGGTCCATAAAATTCAATAGTAATTTCATAATATTCATAGTTGAAAAATGTTGGGTAACTTGTTATAATTAATATTATGAGGGAGTGTATTATTAAATATTTTAATGGGGTGAATGCCATATATTATTTTAAATATTAAGGATAATTAAATCTTTGAATATGATTAGGGAAATAATTTATCAAGTTGGCATGCTAAATGAAACAACTCTACACACATTTCTACCTTAAAAAGTTGTTTTAGCGGTGTAGGCATGGATCAAAGTTTTATTTTTTATGTATGTTTCGATCAGCTAAAAATAAGAAACTTTTCGGAAGTTTCACAAATAATAGGAAAATGTATGAATAAAAGTTACTAAATTAAGACATAATGAAAATTTCAAGACAAATATAGTGTTTTAGAAATATGCCTTATTTTCGTTTCGATTATACTGAAAACCTACCACAATACTAAAAGTACCTGATAGGAATTAAAACAAAATAAAAATTGTTATATCACTTTTAATAATATAAAATTGACTTTATGACTTGAAATAAAGAAAAAATGTTCTGGTACGAAAAAAATATAATCATTCAAAATTTAAAACATGGATGTTGCAATAATTACATAATACATTTTAGGGTAATTTCAATTTAGTAAAAATTCAAAGAAAGAAAAAAATATTAAAACGTGCATTATAATGACAATTTATTTTGGATTCAATTTTATCTATCGGTAAAGCAATGACGCAAAAGATTTTTAGAAACTAAAATGATGACCATACACATTTAGATTCTCATTTGACATCTATATAAACCCCTACACATGTAGTATATATGCATATACAATTGACCTAAAATCCTAAAATGGAAAAAGAAAATGCAACTTTTGCGTACATTACTGATGAATCGCAAAGGAAAGCTGCATTCAACGAACGAAAGGAGGACTTGATTAAGGAAGTGAGTGAGCTTAGCTCGCTTTGCGGCGTGGAGGCATATGCTAGCATCCGCTATGCTAATGAACCTGAGACGGAGGTGTGGCCCTCCTATGTGACGGCACAGACCGTATTGGAGCGCTCAAAGAAGGTGGTCGACGAAGAGTTTATAGCAAAGGAGAATAAAAAGAAGGAATTGAAAGAATTTATGTTCAAGTGCATGTATGGAAAGGCTAGCTTGTCCGATTTTGATATGCGCGACAAGGATGATATGAAGTTGGTCATGGAAGAATTTGAGCAAGAGCTAAACTCTCGAATGAAAGGGTCCAATGGAAATTAGGTTCATAAATAGGCTCAACCCAAACTATGGACTTATTTATATTGATTTTTATGTTATGTTTTATTTGCTTAAGGTTGTACTTGTAGAGGTAAGGTATTATACCTCCTCGAATTTATATATTTCATTAAAATAAATAAATTTAAAAGGGGTTATATGTGAAACCCTCCATTTATATAGTTAGTGAGATTATTATAACTTAATGTTTCAAGGGTCTTTTTAAAATAAGATTTCGCGGGGCTAGAGTCTATATAAGATATCTCATTTCATCCATTAAAAAAAGTCAAAAATACAATCTGAATCGCAATTTTCTTTCAAATTGAAATTACAAATTTTAATTTTATCCACTACCTTTTTCCTCGAACCCAAACGACAATCCAGCCAGTGGTCGAGCAAGGAACAATTCTTTCACGGGGGTGGGGGCTAATTTCTTTTGTCAAATACTTTCTTAATATTTTGTATTTACTCAATATTTTGATACAATGACAAAAAATAAGATAAAGCTATACACAAAAAAAAAAAAAAAATCACACAAAAATTGAAAATATAAATATCTTAAAGAATAAGAATCATTTAAATAGTAATCGACAATATTTTATTGAATATAAATAGTTTTTATCGATTCCTCCTTAAAAGAGTCAACATTTTCTTTTGAAAAATATAATTTATGAGTATGCAAATGATAATAAAAATTAAAAAAAATTAAAAAAACTACTTCAACATAAAATATTGTTCCCTAAATATTCTTGAAAAACTAGAAGAAATAATTTGTTAAGAAACTAAAATAATATAATTAGATATTTTAATATATATATATATATATATATATATATATATATTTCGTAGTGATTTTAATCTATATTAATTAGCTCTAGCAAGAGAATAAAAGAAATATGTATAAAATGTCAAAAAATAAAATGCTCCCTTAACAAGCCCACCACTACTGTATAAAATATTTTTCTTGGGGGGCGATCGTCCTACTCATCCATGTTTCAAGGCTGTTCTCTAAATCTTTAATCAATAAAAATAAATTCTTTAGGTAAATTTGAAGACCCAATACAAAGACAAAAATATAAGAGTAATTCTAAATTGATTTAATGGTTGAAAATATAGTAAATTTAAGTTTGCTTTATTAGATTTCATTCAAACACAATGACTTTATCAAATATTAAATTTCTTAGTAGTGAAATTAGAGTGATACAAATGATTTAATAATTTTTTATAAGTGAGTGAGAATAATTTTAATATCATACGTTAAGTACAATTACTAAAAGTGGCCCTTGATTAATGTAAATTTTTAGTAGTAATTAACCGGTCCCTTAAGAGGCAAAGAAAGTAATATAATTGGTATCATTTGTAATTACATTATGGGGAAAACAATCTCCATTTATATTCTTAAAGTATCAAATAGAAATCAAATATTCAAGCAAAAAATCTTAAAATCATAAAACCGTAGAAAAACAACACTAGTGAGAAAAATAAATTTCTTATTTTTGGTATTGAAATTTTTAAATCGGTTTTATTTATTTAATTTTATATGATCTGTTTATTGAACATTACTTGACTTTTTATTCTTTTATACTATATATTTTTATTTTTATTATTTTAGTTCAATTATTTAAAAATACCTTAAATTTAAATGTACTAATATTAATTATTAGAAGAATAGATCAAACTACCTATAAAGTTTAATGTAATTACAGAAATCACCCAAATGCTTGTGATTTCTTACATGTAACTTCTATAAGAAAAGACGAGCATACTTTATACATCTCAGTTAGTTCCTTTAGCCGGACGCTAGACTAGCTATTGGGTAATTTGTGTAATTTTTTAAAATATTAAGGGTGATCTATTTAAATACACTAAAATTCCTTGTTCTTTCAAATATTTCTTTCTAATAAAAATCTGAAGTGACTATTTTACTCAAAATTTGTTTGATTGAGTTTAAAATTAAATTTGTACAACATAAGTGACTAAATTGTAACTTGAAAAATATTAAAAATATTCCATCTTTGAAAAATACACCCTACTTATAATTTATTCAGACATTCTCAAAATATTCCACATCTTATAACACAAGGTAATATTCACTATATCACACTACTTATAATTTGTTTCTAAGAATTTTGAAATAGTACTGTGAAATTCGGACTGACAATTAAGTTATAAATAAATTAAAGTCTCAATTTTATTAAAGACCAGAATTCTTAAAATTGTAAAAATCGCCATGTAATTAAAGCTTGTTGGCGAAAAAATTCATTATAAGATTCAAACTGACAATAAAATCAAGTAACTAAACTAATTTTGAAATTTCAGTCGTATTTCAGCTCAAAATTGTACTATAGTGTTGGTCCCAAGTGGTCAGATGAGGTTTAGAGGGGGGTGAATAAATCTCTTTAAAAAATTTCTTCCAATTTTAACTTTAAAACTTTTTCTCTAACTGTGAGCAGACTAAGCTGATCAGAGTAGTAAGTTACAATTCTGTTCGCGAACAAATCTTTGAACAGGTTTGATGACCACTCGTCTGATAATAACTTAGCTGATTTTGTTAAAATCAGTTTTAATACTTAGAGTACTTGCAGCGGATTTTTCAAAGTGTTTTTCACAAGTATTCCTAGTAGTTTGAAAAATGTTTCCCCAGTTTTATAAACTCCTTTTAAGTATTTTTCAAACAGTTAACTTAACGTGTTTTTATGCAATCAGAAAATATGCAAGTTTAAAAGCAATGTAAAAACACAAGTAATTTTTATAGTGGTTATATGGATGTAAATATCCTTTAATCCACTCGTTCAAGTCACAAAGATCTTGGGTTATACTAGAAACACAAAGTAACCAGTACACTCTGCTTATGCCGATCAACAAATGAACAGGCCGTAAGTGCGCAGTAAGAAATCACAAAGAATTCCTACTCTCTGAAGTAATATCACTCACTTAGATGGATATCTACTTCTCACAACACTCTATTTTAAAAATTCACTCAGAAGATGTGTATAGCTTTGTTCTTCAACTTCGCTTTTTGCCAACAAATGACTAAGCTGATGAGTGAGCTGTTCTTGAGACTTAAGAGTTCTGCTTCGAAAATTCTCTCAGAAAGTGTGTTGCTTGCTTTCTCTTCGTCTCTTTCAGCTATTTATACTTGAGATTTGAAAAATGTCCGTTGAAGAGAGACAAGATTCAAATTCCTCGAGTACTGGTCCTTAAAATCCGCGAACGGCTCTTTTGCAGTATGTCCGTACTGTTAACAGTACTATTCTGCAGGCAGCATTAAATGCACCCAGCTGATGCGAAGCATTTCTTCAATCATTTGTCTTTAATAACCTTGTACTTCAGCATTTTTTACTCCAAGGGGCATTTATTACCGTTGGGAAGACTTTATGATCCTTTCCACTTGGCTGACGAAAGTGCAAGTCTGGTGGCGAACTAAGCTGATCTCAAACTTGAACAAATCTGATTTGAGTCGGCTGATCTTCATCAGTCTGATAACTTTCCTTCAGCAGATCAGAAGTCTTGGACCTTGAAAATTTTGACTCTTCTGATGTTTTCATTACTTAGTCAAAATTTCTTCAAAGGGATCATCAGCTTAGTTAACCCATACTTAGCCAATCTTGAAGTTTTGGAATCCTTCAAAACCTCCCTTTACAAATTATCTTCAGTGCCTTCATCTTCATCCTTATCCAACATATAGTTTTGCTCTCTTTTCTTCTACATGACTAAAATCCCCAATCGATTAAGCCACATTGTCCACGTGACTTAATTTGAAAATTTTAAGAATTTTGATTTAAAATTGAACTGAAATTGCTATATTAATTTAAATTTTTTATTTAATTGTAATTTTAAATCTAAAAATGGCAGTCGTCATAGGCAGTTTTTGTTAGTATTACCAAATTAATTTAATTTTAGGAGTTAATTACTTGCCCGAATCTTAAAGTTTTTCCCAACGAATTATAATAAATAAAATTAAGTCTTTTCAAAAATAATAATTATCATCTAAAAAGAATTATAATATGTGGCGCAAATATAGAAATAATAAATAAATAAAAAAGTAGTTTCGGTTTTCAGTTGAATATATTATATATATATATATGGCCATGCAAGTTCGAAATTATTATTTCTCTAGTTAATTTCGATTTTGTAATATATATAAGACTTAATTTCTCTTGTTCTAATAACTAAGATTATGGCCATGCAAGTTCGAAATCTGCAAAAAAAATAATTCTAAAATTCAAGTATTTTAGACTAAATTTCATGGCTACCTACCACATAGTGAAAATTGACTGGACACTTTTAATTAAGAAAAAAAGAGAAAGCCCCTAATATTCGAAATAAAGAAAAAGGTTCCAAAAGAATCATTGACCTTATATGAAATAATATAATAATTCAAATCTAAACTAAGAATTATTACAATTTAGTTAAAATCCAAAGGAAGTTACAACATTGTATTACAAGGATAAACTTTTTCCAAATGTAAACTAGCAATGCACAATAAATTTTCAACTAAAATGACCATAAAAATAAAAGATTCTCATTTCACTTCTATATATTCCCTTCACACACAACATTTATACCTATACTTCAATTGATAGAAAAAATAGTCAAAATGGAAAGAAAAAAAAGTAGTCATTGCATATATTACTAATGAGTATCGAAGAAAGGCTTCTTTTAACAAACGAAACTACTATTTTATTTATTTATTATTTCTATTATTGCGCCACAAATTATAATTTTCTTTAGATGATAATTATTATTTTTGAAAAGACTTAATTTCTCTTGTTCGAATAACTAAGATTATGGCCATGCAAGTTCGAAATCTGCAAAACAAAAAATTCTAAAATTCAAGTATTTTAGACTAAATTTCATGGCTACCTACCATAGTGAAAATTGATTGAACACTTTTAATTAAGAAGAAAGAGAAAGCCCCTATTATTCGAAATAAAGAAAAAGGTTCCAAAAGAATCATTGACCTTATCTGAAATAATGTAATAATTCAAATCTAAAATAAGGATTATTACAATTTAGTTAAAATCCAAAGAAAGTTACAAAACGTTTTTCAAATGTAAACTAGCAATGCACAATAAATTTTCAACAACTAAAATGACCTTAAAAATAAAAGATTCTCATTTCACTTCTATATATTCCCTTCACACACACAACATTTATACCTATAATTCAATTGATAAAAAAATAGTCAAAATGACAAGAAAAAAAGTAGTCATTGCATATATTACTAATGAGTATCGAAGAAAGGCTTCTTTTAACAAAAGAAAGAAGGGACTAATTAAGAAGGTGAGCGAGCTAAGTACTCTTTGTGGTGTGGTGGCATGTGCCATTGTCTATAGACCTATTGAACCTGAGCCGGAAGTATGGCCATCTCAACCGGGGGCGCATGTTGCACTACAACAAAGATGATATTTAGTGGCATTCAAATATTGGGATTTTCTTCAAAATGACAAAATAAAATTACATTCTATGTTGATGTCACAATAGTTAATTCACCGGTGACATTTACATCTTAATAATGATGTAATTTGATCTAGTAATGCCATAACATTTTAATAAGATGATATTTTAAAAACATGTAACATAACATTCACATTTAGTGTCATTAAGTTAAAAACATAGTGGCATTTTTTACAAAAGGTCGCAATTTAATTTAACTATGGATGACATTTACTCTTAAAATGTCACTGCTACATCTTTCTACAAAAATGTCACTTTAGTTGATAATTTTGTGGCATTAACTTAATTTTTTTCTGACGTTTTCTACAAAGTGTCACAATTTTTAAAATAATATTAATGGCATTTAATCATAAAATGCCACGGGTAAATAATTTGGAAAAGGTATCTTTTTATATGGTTATTTAGTGGCATTAACTTAAAAATTTTAGTCTTAAAATGCTAAAAAAGATTACACGAAGTCCGATTATGTAATTAAAATGAATATATAATTAAATGTATATTATGTAAAAGACAAATGACCTTATACTATATTGAATAAAAAAAACCCAAGCGATAGGCCATTGGTCTCTCAACTTTCTTTTGTAAAAAAGAAAGAAAGCGAACCTAAGAAGCAGTCAAGTATGGACGCAAACTTCATATATGTATAGTTATTTCAACATGTCTTGAAAGCCTCAAAAGCTATGGAGTGATACATAAATTGCATCCGTCTACATCAATTGTTGGTAAGAATACATCACATTATAAGAATGTAATTTTAATGTATATGTAGCTTCTTTGTTTTTACTTTATTTCCATGAAAATGGGTGATTGAAACTGCATAGTTTTATTGCCCGCTATATGCTCGACAAAATATTTCAGAGAATATTTTTTCTGAATTTAGAGGAGTTTGTGAGCTGGTTGTCACTTTTCGAATGCCCGCTATATGCACTACAAAATGTTTCAAAGAATACTTTTATTTTCTTAACTTGCAACTGGCCAAACAAGTCAAAAATATATGTATAGTTTAACATGAAGAGAAATCTCAACATTGGTCATTAAAAAGTGCCAAAGTTTTAAGGTGATGTAATGCAAATGCAGTCCTAAAATCTAGTTCTGTAGATAGGGTGACTTAAACAAAAATCTATTTTTATTGGCTAGTAACTAGAAGGTCTACCATATATGGTTAGAAAGCTACGGAAGTCTAGTTTTCAACCAAAAAAAAACGTTTTACAAAAAGGAGTTCTATGGAACAAGTTATGATCAGTTTACCAGAGGCTACCAAACTGCACTCGGGAAAACTAACAACCTTGTGTCTTTCCGGCCTACATCATGATGGATCCGTTTAGTTCTATGTATGTCACATAATGGAAACAACTATTCACTTTGAGACCAATATTTATGTTCCATGATATTTTATATTTTTATATTCGTTATATTTTAGCATGCTTAATTCTCGTATTTTTTACCTTCATTTTTAAAATATTTTGTTCATTGTTATTTTTATTCTTATCAGTCTCGAGGTTCTTAAACATTACAACCTATGGATAGGAGTTGGATGAAACAATCAAGAGCGAGTGATGTTTATGACGAATGAGTGAATAAGTTCCTTGATTTTTGCTTTCAATAATGCTTGTTTCGAGGAAAAGAACAGCTGCCCTTGTAAAAATTGTAAGCTTCTTTTGCCTGTAGTTCGAGATGTTGCGTATGATCATTTGATAGTTTTTGGCTTTCTAGAAGATTACACTACTTGGATTTTCCATGGATAAATGAATTCCTCAAACAATCCGAGCAATGAGTCTGAAAATTGCACTGATTCAAATATGGACATTGATATGGACACATTGTTTCATGAAGCATTTGGAATTCACAGTCTAGAGCATAATGTTGAGAGTAATACGCCTTCAGAATCAGAAGACCAACCAAATGTTGAAGCTGAAGAATTTTCCAATTTTGTAAAAGATGCAAAAAGAGAACTATATACTGGCTGTAAGAGTTACACAAAGCTTTATTCATAGATCATATATTTCAGATTAAATGTCTAGGTGGCTGGAGTAATAATTCTTTTAGTATGCTGCTAGATTTGCTGAGGGCCGTTCTACCAGAGGGAGAGACATTACCCAAGTCATTTTACGAGATGAAGAAAATAATTAAGAAATTGGGTCTTGGATATGAAAAAATTCATGCATGTCCAAACGACTGCATATTGAATTGAAAGGAATATCAAAATGAGAAAGAGTGTCCTAAATGTCATGCATCTAGATATTTGGTGCAAGAAAATAGTTCTAGTTGTTCAAATTCTTCTCAGGTTGCAAGCAGTAAAGTTCCCGTTAAGGTTTTACGGTACTTCCCCTTGATACCCAAATTACAGAGATTATTTATGAGTTCTGACACTGCTCCTTTAATGAGGTGGCACCAAGAAAAGCGTACTAAAGATGGCAGCATGAGGCATCATGCCGACTCCCCAGCATGGATGACTTTTGACTATAGGAATCAAAACTTTTCAGCAGAGCCTCGAAATGTGAGACTTGGTTTAGCTTCTGATGGAATGAACCCATTTAGGACCATGAGTACAACATATAGCATATGGCCTGTTATTCTGATGGTATACAACTTGCCCCCTTGGATGTGCATGAAACATGATAATCTAATTTTGTCGATGATTATACCAGGTCCAAGATCACCAGGCAAATAATATTGATATTTACTTGCAGCCCTTGGTTGATTAATTGAAGTTATTATACGAGCCAGGAGTTCTAACATATGATATATCGTTAAAGACAAATTTTCAGATGTGTGCAGCACTAATGTGGACAATCAGTGATCTTCCTGCACTTGCTTATATTTCAGGGTGGAGCACGAGAGGTAATATGGATGTATATGTTGTCATACAGAAACTTGTTCTAAGTGGCTCAAACATGGTCGGAAATTTTGCTACATGGACCATCGTTGTTTTTTGGATAAAAGCATCATTTCCGATATGATGAAGAATCTTTTGATGGAAAAAAAGAAAAAAGATCAGCACCTATTCTTTTAGATGGCAATACGATACTGAAAATGTTGGAGGGCTTTGAAATTGAATTTGGAAAAACCAGCAAATATCCAAAGTTTCCGTACAACTGGAAAAAATATAGCATATTTTTTGAGTTGCCGTATTGGAAGGATAACCTTGTGCTTCACAATCTTGACGTGATGCATATTTTGAGAAAATGTATGTGAGAGCATAATAGGAACATTGTTTAATTTGGAAGGTAAGACAAATGATGGGTTAAATGCACGTCTTGACTTGGAACTAATGGGTTTGAAGCCGGAGTTGCATCCAAGACAGGATCCAAATAACAAAATTGTTTTGCCACCTGCATGTTTCTCGTTAAAAAAGAAAGAGAAAACCACTTTTTGCAAATTTTTTAAAAATATCAAAGTACCTGATGGGGTATGCTGCAAATATCTCTCGATATGTCCATGTTAAAGATAAGAAAATATTTTGATTGAAAAGGCATGATTGTCATATTCTAATGCAACAACTACTTCCATTGGCTGTGAGAGGAATTTTGAGCACCAATGTATACTCGTGTTTAGTCGATCTTAGTAATTTTTTCCGAGAGATATATTCTAAAGTAAAAAAGGCCACAAGATTTTTTGCGGCTCGAACGAGAGATATCAATCACATTATGTAAGTTGGAAAAGATATTTCCTCCAGCTTTTTCATGCTCACTCTCAATTTAAGCAAGTTAGTTATACTCTCCGGCTGTAGGAGGTAAATTTCTTTTCAAAATTTTCAAAGGGGGTAAGGTGCTCTTTTTCAAATCATAAGGGGATAAATTGAACATTATTTATTTCATAAGGGAATATGAAACCCATATTTTCTATGGTATTCTGATTCCTTTCCTAAGGAATTTGATACTAAAAAAAAAACATCATTGCCCCATTTTTTTCCCATGTTAATTCTTCTTTCCCTCTCACGAATCTCTTTGACACCATAGCCGCTCCTCTCTTTTTGTCTGGGTTTTTCTCCTTCTCCATCTCCATCAGGTTAGATGAATCATATTCGTAATTCTTGCAAGGGTTTATATAATTATATCCCTGCTTTGAATCTATTGATAAATATTGTAAACAATTATAGGAATTAACGTGAGTTTGTTTATACTATGCATATAATTTTTACTCCATGGTTACGGCCGATTCCAATAATTTATGTGATTGTTTATTTGCTTTGAATCTATTGGTTAATTATTATAAGCAAGGTCAATGATTCATGTGATTGTTTATTTGCTTTGAATCTATTGGTTAATTATTTTAAGCAATTATAGGACTTACAGTGAGTTTGTCTATACAATTCATATAGTTTATACCCCGTTGTCATGGCCAATTCCAAGACTTAGCATATTCCTTTCCCAAATTTTATGCTCAACTCTTTTTTTGTCATTATAACACATATTACATCTTCTGGTTAATATATATATATATATATATATATATATATATATATATATAATATATATATATATATGTAGTATTATTTACATATGACTCTCTTCTTAATACACAGTGATCCCATTTAGTATTTTAATCATTCTCAATCATTACTTTTGAATTAGGTTAATCTTACAAAAAATGGCCCGACTGAGTTTGGCTAGACGGAAGAAGATTTTGATTATGTTGATGCAATGGTAGAGGGATCAATTAGACTTCTTAATATTGATATATTTTTTGTTTGCTTTAGTGTGACGCGTCATGCTGAAAAATACTGTTTAAAGTCACTATACCGTAGAAGAGATGTCAAACGTAATTTATATCTAAACGAGTTAATATACTCAGATGATGAAGCATGTTATGAAGAGCTTCGCATGGATAGATTTACTTTCAATAAATTATGTAATATGCTTCGAACGATTGGAAAATTAAAAGATACTAAACATATGATAGTTGATGAGCAAGTAGCTATGTTTTTACATAAACTTGCTCATCATTTGAAAAACCGAACCATTAAAAAAGATTTTTGCCGTTCTAGAGAGACCATGAGTTGATACTTCAACAGAGTACTTAAAGCAGTACTCCGACTACAAGGAGAGCTTCTTCAATCTCCTGAACCAGTACCTGAAAATTCTATTGACCCAAAGTGGAAATGGTTCAAGGTACCTATGTCATATATCAAGTAATTAGAATATTAATTACATAACAATAACTCTTTTTAATTTACAGAACTGCTTAGGTGCATTAGATAGCACTTATGTTCAAGTACATGTTGCCGAAGTTGACAAACCTAGGTATCGAAATAGGAAGGGAAATATTGCTACAAATGTTCTCGCAGTATATTCGCAAAACATGCAATTTATTTACGTGCTTTCTGGGTGGGAAGGTTCCGCTGCTGACGGAAGAATACTTCAAGATGTTATAACTAGAACTAATGGTCTAAAAGTCCCTAACGGTAAGCATACAATATTAGATGAATTCACAACAATGTAAAAGCTAGTTTAAATTATTTCAATTAAATAAACCTTGATAATTACATATTTGTTTTTTTATTAGGATATTATTATCTTGTGGATGTTGGATATACAAATGGGAATGGATTTTTAGCACCATATAGAGGTCGAAGGTATCATCTTAATGAATGCAGACAAGGATATCAACCATCCACTCCAGAAGAATTCTTTAACATGAAACACTCTTCAGCTAGGAACGTTATAGAAAGAGCCTTTGGATTACTTAAACAACATTGGGATGTTCTTAGAAGTCCTACTTGGTATCCAATCAAGACACAAAGCAGAATCATATTGGCTTGTTGTCTTTTGCACAATCTCATAAGGAGGGAGATGCCCGTTGACCCGCTAGAATCTGAATTGCGTGAAAATGAATTAGAACAAGATTCTCAAAATGTAGATGGAGATATAATTGACAATATTGAAACTTCTGATGAGTGGACAAATTGGAGGTAAAATTTAGCCAATGAGATGTTTAATCAGTGGACTGGAAGTAGGCAAAATTGACAAATTTATAGACATGGTTTAAATTTGTTAGTTTATTATCAGTGATCCATTTCTTAGATAAGTTATAAAGATTTATTAGATGTTTCGAGTGTCATTAAATTCTACATAGTTTTTATTTTTTTATTTTGAAATTAGTTTATGGTTTTTATGTTTTAAGATATTGTGCTTTGCATGATTTTCAACTCTTTAATAATGACACTCCTACATTTCGATTGTACCAAAATTAATTGATTTTGTTACATTTGACATTTTACTTATTTTATGTGTTCAATAAAGACATGGATGTTGAGCAAACTAATGGTCGTTGTAGAGGTAAAGGAACAAAACATGTTTGGACTTCATTGGAAGATGAAAAACTTATAGATGCAAAGCTTCAGTTGAAACAAAATGGTCTATATTGTGTTGAAGGAGGCCAATTCAAAATAGGATATCAAAAAGAACTAGAAAAAATGTTGCAAGAGACATTTCCTGGACATGGGCTCAAAGAGAATCCCCACATTCAATCTCGTATAAAGTTATTTAAAAAACAACACCATGCTTATTATGATTTATTCGCTCTTGGTCAAGGAAGTGGCTTTGGGTGGGATGATAAAAACAAATGTGTAACAGCAAATCCTGATGTATGGGACGACTATTTAAAAGAATACATGAGATGCAATTTTTATTTAATGTTTATCAATATATTCATTGTATAGTTGTTTTCATCAATAATCTTTTTTTTTTTTTTTGTTTCACAGAGCCATCCGACTTGTAACATAAAAGGCAAACCTTTCATTTGGTACAAGCAACTTACTATCATTTGGGGAAAAGATCGAGCAACAGGGAACAATGTTGAGGCACCAGGAGATGTTGTTGAGGATCTTGATAAAGAAAAAGAATCAGATGATGATGAAGGGCTTGAAAATATTGATCCATCCAACACTCAATGACCAAAGCGTCTTGATGTAGATGATTCGGGGCGAAGACAACACAAAAGAAGAAGAAGTGCAGATGGATTGATTTTTGGCTTAGAACGTATGTCTGAAGTGTTTACTAATCATTTAAAGAAAGTAGGGATCAAATGGCCAAGTTAGTTGAGGCCATTGCTGCTCCAGAACAACACAACATAGATAACCAACATAAACTCAACGAAGAACTTCGAAAAATTGATGGTTTATCTTTTAGCGAGAGACACAAAACTGGCAGGGCATTGCTTCGTGATAAAGATTTACTCAACTATTTTTTCTCCCTCGAAAATGATGAAAAAGAACCATTTGTGAAAGATTTGTTGCAAAGCAATGATATTTAGTCGGTATTTCTTCTTCTTTTTAAGAGATTTTATTACACGAAACTATTTAGTTAGTCAAGATTTGTAATGAGATAGGATTTATTTCATGTTGACTATTTTAAAGTACCTTAATCTCCATATGCAAGTGGTGTTGTTTTTACCAATTATTCAGTCAATAGTTTGTTTTATAACATAAATGTGTTTTGATCAATGATTTAATTGTTACGGTGTTAAAGCTATGTTTTGATAATTTATATATATTAATTATATAAAAGTATAATTAATACTATATACTTTATATATAGTTTATGTGTAAGGAGTATATTTGTGAACTTATTAAATATGAATTACATTCCTTATTGTTACCAAACACGAGAAAAGGAATTTGTCAAATTTACTGGCTCAAATTTCAAATGTTACCCAAACGTTGAAATCAAATTCCTGAAAATCAGATTACCAAATTCAGGTTCCATTCCCGTCAAACAAACGGGTCCTTAGTGTTTGCAAAAGAATTGTAATAATGACCTTTTCCCTCCTTTATAGTCTTAATACCACCCCAAAACCTAACATTTTATATTTGTCCAAGTGATAAAACAAAACGATTTTTCAGTTCAAATTCCCTTTTTGAATCTTTCTTGCCAATTAGCTGGTGGATTTCTTGATTTTGGGTTAACTGGAGACGATAGAAAAAAAATTCTTACTAAAATATCTAAATTCATCTCGGAACAAGCTTCACATTCATGATTCTTTTCGGCGTGATATTGTTTTGACTTAGAGGTCAAAAGATCCAAAAATCATTCTTCGTGTCAATTGGGTTTTTATTTGGACTACTTTCTCGAGAATATTGTTTCTGAATTTTGCAGTAATTGATTGGGTGGAAGAAGAATGAATTATTACCCTCTCAAAGACTAGAAATATTTATTCATCAAAAAAAGAAAAGAAAAAAAAAGTAGAAATAATTTTACCAATTTTTCTCAATCTAAAGAAAATATTTAAGAAATTTTGATTATGAATATGCTTCTTTCGGTAAATGTAGAAACAAAATTGAGGTTGAAATATTGAGGATCTTATCTCTATATTGGGTGGGGGTAATTTCGAAATAAAATAAAATAACAGGGACAATAGTGTCCAATTTAACTTTGAGATAGCTAAAAAATTGACATTATAATTTATAAGCCAGAAGCAGGTCAGACCCAGCTTCTACTTTTGGTGTACTTTTCGCTTAATTTAAGAGAAGATAAAGTTAAAGTTGAATTTACAAATACTTCGAAAATGCTTTTTGGTCCCAAATGTTGAAAAGTGCTTATTATAAGTGGTTGAAAACAACCTTAATGGGATATCAACACGAAATTGATTTTGTCATTGGTATATCTAATTTCGACGAAATTCAATTTAATTCAGGATGTTACTAATATTACTATGGTGGAGTACGTAGGTCAAGTCTTCAACATTAATGTCGTCCTCAAGTCTTGATTCTCTTATTAAATTATTGAAATACTACTTTTCGTCAATGAAAAAGCTAACCAAGATTCGAGGACGGATTTTTTCCATCATGCGGACAATGAAAAAGTACAATTTAAGAGTTTATTAGTCATTTATAAGTTTTAATACTCCCTCCGTCCCATTTATTTTGTTCCCTTTGCTACAGTATCCGGTCAAACTTTTCTACATTTTAAGTGACTTATCTTATTAAAGTATTCACATTTGTGGTGTAATAAACCTTTTAAATATTAATATATACGGTGTCATATGATATTATCAACTTATTAATAAAATACATTAATTCAATTTTTTATTATAAATTTTATAAATATATTCAAGTTGACTAGACTTGTCAACTGTACCAATAGATAAAGATAATTTGGGCCAAGGAAGTAATATTTTATGGACCTTCTGATAATTTTTATTATTTTCTAAATCTTTTCTTATTTACATAGTGATTTTAAAACTTGAGAGATAGTTCAGTTTAGTTTCTGCTTATATTAGAATTTGATTTTTTCTCATTTCACTCAATTTTCACGGTATTCTTTATAGAATGATCAACGAGTTATTAATTACGATATTCTTTATCAATAATCAACTTATTTTTAAATATGTTTATTTTTCATCAATTAGTAAAATCTGGAAACATATTCCGGATTACATTGATTTGTATATGTTATTTTATAAAAATATTTGGGGCCGATCATATAAATATTCGATTTAGAGTTGCTGCCAGACGTACTCCTGCTTGAGCTAATCTCATTTCAACCACTGGTAATCGTGTCTTAAAATATTCATCTGAAAAAAAGATTTTAATCTGTATTAATTAAACATGTACAAAGAAATGAGTAGAAAAAACAATTTTTGCATGTATGAGTAATGTTAGCAAATTGGGCCAAGGCCCATTAATGAAGAAAATCCAATATTCAATCTAGACATGTTTTGATGGGCTCGAATAATTTAAAGCCAAACAAAATTTGGATCTGCTTCAATGTAACCGGAGTCGGATATGAGGTCGAATTTAATTTGACCCAAATTCGACCCATTGATATCTAGCCTAATCCTATTGTTGGGTTAGGTCTGCTTATTACAATTAGAAATAATTACTCAAACTATGCCCGAGATTTATTGTAGTTATACTAACTATTATCTAGGTTTGGAAAATCACAAAGTAAAAATGAGGTCTTGGATTCACTGCAGTTACCTTTTACGACGTTAATTTCATCATTTTTTTTATTTCAGAGATACCCTTGGGTACCATCTACAAAAAAATTTGATGTGAAAAGCCAGTGAATTTGGGTTAAATCAATGAAAAAATAGTTGAAATAAATGAAAATGGGTAAAATCAGTGGAAAACGTGTGAACTCGATTTGTGATTGAGGTTAATGATTTCTTAGATGGTACCCAATTGGTGTTTCTAAAATAATTTTGTTTTTTTATAAAATTAACACCGTAAAGGATAAATGTAATTAACTCAATTTCTCAAAAGTAACTTGACTAATTACCAAACATGAAAGGTGGTTAGTCTAATTAAATTAAACCTCGCGAATAATTTACCAAATTTCCAGATTTATCATATCGTGAGTTGTGCCACGTGTCAACCAATGTCACGTTGACCTATATTAACACGAATTTATATTCCTCGACTTGTAAATAAATTACACATAAAAATATAAGCCTTAATTACCCCATACTTTTCTAATAAGATCCATAAATGTTACGATTAATTTATGAAAGTACAAGAAGATTGGTGTAATTAAAATTTCACCGAAAAATTTTGTACATGTTTTCCATAATATAAGGATGTACCGTTCATTTTCCCCATTCATTTTGTGATTTGCCATTTTTTGCTATCATAATGTTTTACGAAAATATGGACATGTTAGAACTCGGATCATTTTAGACTCAGTCCGATCCAATTAAAACCAAACCGACCAACCTAATTGCACAATTACACTAAAAATAGTACCTTTTAGTATTGAACCAGGGTGCACCCCCTTATATGCCCACTGACATGCTGCATTTATACTCTCTGATGCATAGCTGCATAAAAAGTTATATTTTGAATACATCATTTTTTTTAAAAAAAATTAATTTATAATTCTTTGTAATAAATATAAATTTATTTTCATAAAATTAAATATTCATCAAAAGACATACGTGTTAGGGCATGTTTTCAGATTGCCACTGCAAGCCTCCCATTTATGAACCTCACTTGCCCATTTTCCCTGTAAAAACATAAGTACAAAAAATGAGCTAAATAATCTAATTGGAAAAAAACCCCCTACATTATTTTATTAACCAAAATTCCCCCTATTTTTTTTTTGTGGCAAATAACCTCATTTGAAATATCTTCATAAGTCAATAGAGGTTATATGTAAATTTTGTAAGTGAACACAAGAGCTATTATTGTCAATTTTCAGATGAATAGGGGTATTTTTGGATTTAATGATGAGGGTATAATTTTTATTTTTCTGCAAAATATGTACTTGACTCGAAAGCTAGAGGGGAAAAATAGCAAACTAGATTACTAGAGGTTTTTTCTAATAAAAACAGCAAATAAGGATTTTTGCTAATTAATTAGCTATACAAAGCATTTGGTATTTTTGCATTTCAGTAAAATGAAAGATGCTAAGGGGAAAAATGCAATTTTGATGAGAAAAAAATACTATATATGTACCTTAATTTCTCGTTCAATTTTGTTGACAAGTTTGTCTACATTTAAAGATCTAAGTTCTCCTTCCTCTTTCTTAATTATATCAGTGTCCCACACCTGAATAATGTACAAAAAAATTAGGGTAATAAACCTTTTATTTAGTGACGTTTGTGAAATTAAATATATAGAGAGAGAGAGCTAATGACAATTTACCCCATGTGATATGTACAATGTTCAATTTATTCCCCTGTGATTTGAAAAAGAGTATTTTACTCATTTGTGAAAAATTTTAAAGAAAAAAATCAACCAGAGAGTATAACTCACTTGCCGAAATTGAAAATGCGCATGAAAAGTGTTATTGTAACATAGAGGGGGTAAATTGCCATATTTATCATAACACAAATTTAGATTGTCCTATTTATCATAATACAAAGAGGTTAAAGTGGCACAAAATATTAGGAGACAGTGTGAAATTTTTATAAGATTAAGGGGGGTAAATTCATTTTTTGAAACTATAAGGAGATAAATTGAACATTGTGAATATTTCCATTAGCTCTATAGTTATATACCATAATTAATTAATGCAACTCGACTTACATGATGCAGATTAACTTTTTTTTTGAACCATTTAACTCTAATAGTGTTACCTCCCTTATCTGATGTAAATCCAACATGTAATGGCTGCATTTAATATTAAATTACATTAGTTATTATAAGCAATTTTATGAAAATACTTACATGCATAAATCATAATTAATTATTTCAAATTAACTATTATAAGAAGCATATATTATCTATACCTGATGAATATCTCCAATGAAATGCGATAAAAAGAGAAGTGCTTCTGTGAGATTATCTGTGATATATATGTTTAGAAAATTAAGAAGATAACATATTCATTATACATTAAAAAAAAAAAAACTAATAAGAAGGTAGGATTCCAATGAAATTTATAGTTAAATGCAAAAATTCTCCTATGTTATTTTAATTAACAAAAAATATTTGTATTTTTTTTATTAGCGAAAAAATCCATTTGAGATTCCTTATAAGTCAATCAGGAGGTTCTTGTCAATTTTTTAATTGAAAGGGATTTATTGTTAATTTTCAAAGTTAACAGGTATATTATTGATAATTTCTTAGGTTTTTTTTTTTAAATAATAAGATAATTTCTTAGGTTAAGAGGGGTGTTTTTGATTTTTTTTGGAGGTACACATGTATTTTTCATGCAATGGAAAGATATATTTTGCTAATAAAAAAACGAGGTAAAAACATTTTTGATACAAAACTTTAGTCCAAAAAACACATTTCATACCATGATCCACACGATCTTGACACATTTAGTTTTGCCGTCAATTTTCGGATGCAATTCAGTACGTGCCGCTCACGTGCCCGTTAAATTGATAATGGGAGGGAAAACATGCACAAATTTTAAAGACCTACAATTGACGGCACTTGCTGAATTCCATCCGAAAATTGACGGAAAAAGTAAATACGTCAAGATGATGTAAATCATGGTATGAAATGTATTTTTTTTAAAAGTTTGGTATCAAATATATTTTTTGGATTAAAGTTTGGTATCAAAAGTGTTTTTCCCTAAAAAAGAAAAAAAAAACAGATAGGGTTTTCATTGAAAAAATATCACCGAGATATTTTTGTAATTAGATAAAATATAAGGGGAATTTTTGTAATATTAGAAGGTTAGCTGTATAATTAAGTTAATTAATTACGTCGGGGATGTTTATCGCGGTAAGTAAGAAGCTGAGTAGTGTAATTGTAAATTGCTCCTGTTAGGCACCTGCCTTTCTCTCCATTTCTACCCTTGCAATCCCCTGAAAAAATTTGAACATTATTAACATAGCTACTAATCGATATTTATAAGAAAAATGTTAAATTAAGTAACGTACGTATATTGTGAAATTATATTCAATTTATACTTGTAAACTTTGCTTAAAGAATGTTATCAAAATAAAAAATTATAACAAATTACTTTCACGGTTAATTATGTCAAACAAATTATGTGAATTTGTCATTTAATTATCTACCAGGAAAATAATATGTTAAAAAAATAATTTGTCAACATTTAATTATCATATTTACATCAAAAGAAAAGCAAGAAAAAAAGTGTACATTTTTTTATAGCATATGGCCCCAATTTTAAAACCAGGAGGTCACAATTATAACAATTATTCCTTATGAAATGCATAATGTCCAAATTACCCTATGTGAAAATTTTATAGAAGCAATTTACCTTTTTCAGTCGGAGAGTGTAAGTAATCAACTTGCCGAAATTGAGAGTGGGCATTGAAATTTTTTTTGTAACATAGAGGGGGTAAACAACCACATTTATTATAAATACAAGGGGTAAATTGCCACATTATCATAACACGGGAGGGTAAAGTATTGCGTCAGGGAGGCAGTGTGAAATTTTTATAAGATTATGGGGAGGGTTAGAGTGTTATTTTTCGAATCAGATAAAGATAAATTAAGCATTATGAATATCACAGGGGTTAAATTGCCAATAACTCTGTATATATAGTACTAAAAGAAAGGTAATTAAAGTAAGAGGAGTGACTAATAATTAACTGTTATATGTATAGGAGCAAAGTTGATCCGGAGTGTTAATAAAATGAAGTTCGGATGCCCATGGATAACGCCTTCTAATTGTGTCAGCCCAGGGGCATAACCGTCCTAAATCATTATCTGCAGACGATGGCAACAATTTATTCACACCAATCCTTGATGAATTGCTTAACCGTGACTGCATTCACACGAGGATTATATTATTATAAGATGCAATGTTTTATAATTTATACAAAAAAGAGGATTTTTATCTGGCTAAAAATCAAATAAAGCTACTCGATACTTGATACTCGACTCGAGTTCGTTTGAGTTCGGTTAGTCACACTAATCAAACAAGTTTGAACATCATTTTTCGTTTGATAACTTTTAAAGCTCGGGTGGAACTCGTCTCGATAAGCTAAAGATTAAAAAAAATATATATGTAAAATATGAAGCTACACGATACCCGACTCGAGGTCCTTCGATAAAAGCTCGTTTGAGCTTGACTCGATTTAAAATCAAACAAAGCTCAAACAAAAAATTTCAAGCTCAGTAAAAATCAAACCAAGCTTGAACATTCAACGACACTATTCGGCTTGATTACACCCCTAATTTCTATTACTATTACTTCAATTGCTACATATAAGAAGGATAGTTTTATTTATTCATATTTTTAAAGTTTTTTGAAATATCAGAGAGGCGGTGTGAAACTTTTATGAGATTATAGGGGGTAAATATTTTTTTTCAAACTACAAATAGGTAGATTGAATATAATGCATATGGTAATTTACTCTGTATTTAATGAATATTTTACCCCTGTTTTATAAAACAAATAGAAAAACAGCTCCTTATGTTTTTTAAAAACAGGTTCCTTAATTCTTCAAACATAATTTTCTTTTTGTTGAGACTTAGTTGTCCTATCTTGCATATTAAAAAAATGGAAGAAAAAAATAAGGTCGGTTTACCCAATCCAAGGGAGGAATTTTTTTTTCATGTAGAATTTAGATTTTAAGAAATTATCTTATTAATTTAAAAAGGGAAGGGTATTATAGTCTTTACATGTTTCAAAATCAAAGTTTTGATGCACTTCTCCATAAGTGGACAACACTACAAATCCTAGAAATTGATATGGCTATATTTTATTTTAACAGAAAAGTGATTAATATGATAGGGAGTTAAATGTCCAATTTTTTTTTTTTTTTTTGGTTATATCCGCCAAGAAATCCAATTATAAACGCACATTAAGTGATGAAATGAAAATATTTCTTTTTAATTAATTTTTCTTCTATTTGTGAACATGGATATATATAATGTTGGTTTGATATTGGCAACAGTTGTTTCGTGACGAAGACCCTACAGTTGAATGATGTGAAATATTATGTGTGTGAATGTACTATAATACTAGAATATGCATTTTTCCTAAAAATTTTGGACAACTTGTAGCCTATAATGTACAACATATAAATTGATATTTAATGCCAATTTATCCCAAAGTGAAATGCATAATGTTCATTTTACTCTCTTATGTTTTGAAAAAAAGCATTTTACTTCCATGTGAAAATTTTAAAGAAGCAATTCACCCCCTTCAGCCAGTGAGTGTAACTCACTTGCCGAAATTTAGAGTGAACATGAAAATTATTTTGTAATATAGAGGGTAAATTGTCACATTTATCGGAACACAAGGGATAAACGGTCACATTTTCATAACATAGGGGGGTAAATTATAACCACATATAAAAATGTCATAGAGGCTATGAAACTCTGTAAGATAAAAGGGGGGGAGATGTATTGAGACTAAATGTCCCACATTGGTTGAAAATAATAGTTAAGTCCACCTTATAAGGATTTGGGCAATCCTCACCTTACAAGCTAGCTTTTGAGGTTGAGTTAGGCCCAAGTCAAGTAAGTGGACTTAGCCCAATCCATGTGGTGAATGCTCTTTTTCAAATTACATTAAGGTAAATTAAACATTATGAATATCACAGGAGCTCGAGCTAGCTAAATTGCCATTAACTCTACAAATTGATGAATTCAAAATTATTTTACTAGTAGAATAATTAATTTTGGTTGAAGTATGGTAGGTAATTTTGTTAATGAAAACAACACAAGAAGAATTTTGACAATTACAATTAACACATAGATAATTGAATTTAAAAAAAAAAAAAAAAGAAAGAGAGAAATACAAGCCTGTGCAATTCTGCATACTATAATATGTCCATGAAAGCCCCAACTGTTAGCAAATGGAATAAATATTAATATTGATAATGGAAATAATACAAGCAGTAGCCTGCAACTTTCCATGTTGTTCTTTATTCAGATAATTAATTTTCTGTTATGTTGTAAGTTTATTTATACTCATATTTTTCAGGAATTTGTAATTAAAGGGAAATATAGAGTTGGTTAATTTGTGTCGGTTCTTGGCAAAATGAATATATGGGTTTTTACTATTTTATATTGAAAGAAAGTAATTTCGTTTTTTGACAATAATTTTGAATGTAAATTGAAGTTAATTTGAAAAGCCATTTGTGAATATGGAAAATATATTTACTTTTCTTCTAATGGTCCGGACTCGTTAAATAAAGGGAAAATCTCACTTTACCCCCAATCTTTGGAAGTTTTCTATTTTTCCGTAAGTTCTCACTAAACCCGCTCAACTATTAAATATATTTGAGACAGTCCCTTAAAATGCAAAAAATTAGAATTTAACTGAATATTTCATTCAACCTTAATAATGTGGCTTTGAGCGGTTTCTCATTTTGCAACTCAACCTTTAAACATTTTCTCGCTTTACCACCCAACATTTGAACAAATTCCGCCAACGAACGTTCAAAGGTAGTGATTTGGAATTTTAGTTTTGAATTTGGTGGAATGACAAGATTACCCCTATGTGTTTATTTTTTTTCAAATTTGTTTATTCTTTTTGAAAAAATAAGTATATACCACTTGGGTCGAGTGTGGTATATAAAATCAAACATATGGGGGTTTTGGGGATTTAAAATGACACATAGGGGTGTTTTTTACTTTCCATGTCAGGGTTTCGATGTCAGGGTGATAACTCTGTGAAAATAGAGTTATCGCGTGAACCTTTTAGGCTTAAATCAGTATTTTTCTTGAATAATTGTGAGTCGTTTGAGATTTTATTGCATATTTCACTTTTTAGAATCGATTCACGAATTTAATCTAGTTTTGAGAATAATCTTTGATTTTTGGCACTAATTCGATTTATTTTCTTGTAGGAGATGAAATGAGCGAACGAAGTTTAAAATCAATTGAAAATGAGCAATTTCAAATCTTGAAGGTGTAAAAGGATACAAAGGCATAAGACCAGGGGCTGAAAGTGCAATTAGAGTCCAAGTTTTATGTTTTTGCAATGAATAGGCGGAGGCTGATTTGTGAGTTAATGGGCTGGCGGCCCATTTGGAAATTTGAAGATTAAAAAGAATCCTACTTCACGTAGGATTCAAAAGAAAAATCTGAAAAAGAAGAAATAAAAAAGAGGAAAAGAGCAGAAAAAAATCATACATCATAATAGAGAAAAAAAAAAGAAGACACGCAAGATTCAAGGAGAAACAAGCACAGATCACACTTTTGCTATTTTTCATTATTCCTTTATTAGAGAAGACTATGAACTCTTTTATTTTTTATTTCGTTAATTTTAGCATGAACTAATTTCGTTTAGTCTAGGGTTTTTACGGATCCATGTTATGCGAATAATGTTTTAGTTTCTTTTCTAGTTTTAATTTAGTGATTTTCGATTTTTATTGTCGATATTCGTTTATCTAATTTTGTGCTAATTTACTGTCAAATTGACTGGCCACCTATTTGATTGTTTACTTTTCTTGATTGAACCTGGGAAGGGAATATTAATAATAGAAGAGGAATTAGGTAGTGGGTTGTATGTTAGTATAGGAATATACCCAACACGCCCATATCCAAATTAGGTCATATGATTCATGCATGTTATTAATTCTACTACCTTAGGAATAAGAATAGTAAGTTAATTGCATAGGTTCTTAGGTGATTCGGAAGACACTTAAGGATAGAAGTGAACCCTAGGATAGCGAATAAGAATCACTAGTTAAAATTAGGTAGTAATTAACATTAGGAGCATAACATCGGTGAAGTTCAACTCTAGAACCTTGTCTCACTGATTGTCTTCTTAAGCACTTTAATCATCATTTTAGATTAGTTATTTTTCTTAGTTTAGTAGTTAGTTAATAAACAAACCAACAATATTTTAGCCCAGTAGAATTAAAATAAGAATTAAGGTAGGGAATTTGGTACAATTTTAGTTTCAAGTCCTCGTGGGTTCGACACTCAACTTACTCTTTATTACTTTTGCGATACGTGCACTTGCGTTTATTTGCGTGTGTAAAATCCGCAACAATTTTTTGGCGCCGTTGCCGGGGACTTTGATAATTGATAATTTACCAAGTTTCAACTTTTATTTTTGTTTTAATTCGATTTATTTTTATAGTTCAAAATTTTTCCTTGTAGGTACTCATACCTAGTTTATGCGCAGTGATAGAAAAACTGAATTAGTAGCTTTTGATCCAGAGATCGAGAGGACTTTCAGACAACGAAGAGCGTTAAACAAGAATCAAGGAAAAGCTGATCTGATGGATAATCAACAGAATGAAAATCAAGTTAATCAACAGTTAGTAAATCAGCAAATGGGTCCACAAATTCCTGCCGAAATAGAAAGACCCATTAATGAATACATAACACCAATCTTCGGTGTTCTAGATTCAAGCATTGTCAGACCAGAGATTGAAGCAGATCACTTTGAAGTGAAACCGGTAATGCTGAATCTGATCAATTCATCTGCTATATTTTCGGGGTTGGCTATGGAAGATCATCACGCCCATTTGAAGAGCTTTATGGAAATTTGCGATTCATTCAAATTGAATGGGGTTACAGCTGATCAACTACGAATGAAACTTTTCTCCTTTTCTTAAAGGGATCGAGCTCGAGTCTGGCTAAACTCAATGCCACCTAACTCCATCATATCTTGGACTGATTTGACTGAAAAATTCCTAAGGAAATATTTTCCACCCACCAAGAGTGCGAAAGTTCGAATGGAAATTCACTCATTCCAACAAATAGAGGGAGAATCACTCTACGATGCATGGGAAAGGTTCAAGGGGCTAATGACACAGTGTCCACAACATGGAATTCCTGGTTGAGAACTGATACATATCTTCTACACTGGACTAGGGGGACAAATCAGAACCATTCTTGATGCAGCAGCAGGAGGGACATTTTTGGGGAAGACATATACAGATGCCTACAATGTATTAGAAAGAATGACTTACAACAATTACCAATGGGCATCGGAACGCTCATTAGTAAAACTTGCACCTGGAAAATTTGAGTTAGATACAATGACAGCAGTGCAAGCACAATTAGCCGTTTTATCCAAGAAGATTGATGGTTTAAGTATGAGTAAACCTGGAGCTAACACGTTTCAAGCTCAACCAGTCAATATGATTCACAACTCAGAGATTTTCTGTATCATTTGTGGGGGAGAGCATCCGTATGAAAACTGCTCATCCAATTCAGAGTCAACATGCTATGTGGGTAACAATCGAAACAACCAAGGTTATAATCCATACTCTAACAGCTATAATCCTGGGTGGCGAAACCATCCCAATCTTTCATGGAGCAATAATCAGAACGCTGGACAAGGATCAAACCATGCCACAACTCAGCAACAACATAATCCACCAGGCTCTCAAAATCAACAAAAACAACCACCCGTGGATAACAAGCCATCATTAGATGAAACGCTGAAGCAGTTCATAAACCATACAACTACACTCTTCAACCAGACACAGGCATCTATTCGAGACTTAGAAACCCAAGCAACTGCAACAAATGCATCCATTCAGAACCTAGAAACCCAAATGGCTCAATTAGCTCAAGATAGGCAGCACCGACCTCCAGGTTCGCTCCCAAGTAACACTGAAAACCCCAGGACCAACCATAACAAACACTGCAAAGCAATCACTCTGAGGAATGGTAGAGAACTCGAAGAGCCCATCAGAACACAATATCGAGTTAAGGATCCCAAGGAAGCTCAAGACAAACCTGAAGATTCTGAGCTAAGCAAAGAAAAGGAGGTGGAAATGGAGAGCGAGAAGAAAGAGGTAACTAATCTACCGGCAATCAAACCGCCACCACCATTTCCTCAAAGATTTCAACAACAAAGGAAGAATGATCAATTCAGAAAGTTTCTTGATATCCTGAAACAACTTCACATCAACATTCCATTAGTCGAAGCATTCGAGCAAATGCCAAATTACGTCAAATTCATGAAGGACGTATTGTCACGAAAGAAAAGATTAGGAGAATTCGAAACTGTAGCTCTCACCGAAGAATGCAGTGCAATTTTGCAGAATAAGCTCCCGCCTAAACTCAAGGATCCTGGCAGTTTTACCATTCCATGTAACATTGGCGATAAGTACGTGGGACAAGCATTATGCGACTTAGGAGCCAGCATCAATCTCATGCCCAAATCCGTCTTTCAAAAATTGGGAATCGGGGAAGCAAGGCCAACTACGGTAACTCTTCAATTAGCAGATCGTGTCATTACATACCCCGAAGGAAAAATTGAGGACGTTCTGGTAAAAGTAGATAAGTTTATCTTCCCTGTTGATTTTATTGTGTTAGACTATGAAGCAGATTTGAATGTACCCATCATTTTGGGTAGACCATTCTTAGCTACTGGAAGAGCACTAATTGACGTACAGAAAGGTGAATTAACCATGAGGGTACAGGACGAGAAGATTACATTCAACGTGTTCCAAGTCATGAAACATCCCGACGACGAGGGAAGAATGTTCATCAGTATGCATGATCGACTCATTGGTCGCTAAGACCTTTGAGACATCTATGTACCGAGATCCGTTGGAAGCAGCCTTAATGTTGGACCCTGAGGAGATAGATAATAAAGAAATTAGACAAAGCGTGGCGTTCTTACAAGCAAATTCGCGAGTTAATAACCCAGTCAACAAGATTGAAGGGTTGGAACTACCCACTTGCAAGCCTCATCGACCATCAATCGAAGAACCACCCTCGCTAGACTTGAAGCCACTGCCAGCACATCTGCAATATGAATATTTGGGGGAATCATCTACACTGCCAGTAATCATCTCTGCACATCTCTCCGAAACCCAAAAGGAGAAATTACTGAGAGTTCTTCGAAATCATATACGAGCCATTGGTTGGACTATTGCAGACATTAAGGGGATTAGTCCTGCATTTTGCATGCACAAGATCATACTTGATGATGAGAACAAGGGATCGGTCGAACATCAAAGAAGACTAAATCCAATCATGAAAGAGGTTGTCAAAAAGGAAATCATCAAGTGGTTGGATTCAGGAATTATCTTCCCTATTTCAGACAGTAGATGGGTTAGCCCAGTTCAGTGTGTTCCCAAGAAAGGTGGTATGACAGTAGTAAAAAATCAAAACAATGAATTAATTCCATCAAGAACTGTCACAGGTTGGCGCGTGTGTATGGATTACCGAAAACTGAACAAAGCTACAAGAAATGACCACTTTCCGCTACCATTCATAGATCAGATGTTAGATAGATTAGCAGGAAGGGCTTATTTTTGTTTTCTAGACGGATTTTCGGGATACAATCAGATTTTCATCGCACCAGCGGATCAAGAAAAGACTACTTTCACATGCCCCTATGGCACATTTGCGTTTAGACGGATGCCTTTTGGATTATGCAATGCACCCGCCACATTTCAACGTTGCATGATGGCAATCTTCACGGACATGATAGAGAAATTTCTCGAAGTCTTCATGGATGACTTTTCTGTGTTTGGTGATTCGTATGATGAATGTCTTGATAACTTAGCCAAGGTCTTGCGCAGGTGCGAAGACACTAACTTAGTGCTAAACTGGGAAAAGTGTCACTTCATGGTACAAAAAGGAATAGTTCTAGGACACAAAGTATCCAGCAAAGGCATTGAAGTGGACAGAGCAAAAATAGAGACGATAGAGAAACTCCCTCCGCCTACATCAGTTAAGGGAATTCGTAGTTTCCTGGGACATGCTGGATTCTATCGACGTTTTATTAAGGATTTCTCTAAAATCTCTAAACCTTTATGTAATTTGCTTGAAAAAGATGCTAAGTTTATTTTTGATGATTTGTGTATGCAGGCTTTCCAGACATTGAAGGAAATGTTGGTGACAGCCCCAATAATAGTAGCTCCAGATTGGAATCTTCCATTTGAAGTGATGTGTGACGCAAGCGATGTCGCACTTGGAGCTGTTCTGGGACAGAAAAGGAACAAGATCTTTCACTCAATATACTACGCAAGCAAAACTCTCACTGATGCTCAAGTGAATTACACCGTGACTGAAAAAGAATTGTTGGCAGTAGTGTTTGCTTTTGACAAATTCCGAGCGTATCTGGTAGGAACAAAGGTGATAGTATATACAGACCACTCCGCAATCCGATATTTGATTGAGAAGAATGATGCTAAGCCAAGACTAATTAGATGGGTGCTCTTGTTGCAAGAGTTTGATCTCGAGATAAAGGATAGGAAAGGAACCGAGAATCAAGTGGCTGATCACTTGTCAAGATTGGAGGGAGGAAACAAAGAGTCAGACCCTGTGCTGATCAATGAAGTCTTTCCAGACGAACAATTGTTTACGGTAAATCAAACTACACTTCCATGGTATGCCGACTATGTCAACTATCTAGTAAGTGGCCTACTTCCTCCTGACATTAATTTCCAGCAAAAGAAGAGATTTCTAAATTATGTGAAGAACTTTATTTGGGATGAACCATATTTGTTTAAGAAATGTGGGGATCTATTGATAAGAAGGTGTATTCCCGATGAAAAGTTCGAGGAAATTCTGGATAATTGTCACAATTCACCATATGGTGGACATTTTAAAGGAGATCGCACAGCAGCTAAAATTCTACAATCTGGTTTTTTCTGGCCCACCTTACATAAAGATGCTCATGAGTTTGTGAAGCGTTGTGATCGATGCCAACGGGTGGGAAATTTAACTAAACGTGATGAGATGCCACTGTTGACTATGTTGGAAGTAGAGCTTTTTGATGTTTGGGGGATCGACTTCATGGGACCCTTTATTCCCTCATTTGGAAATCGGTACATCTTAGTTGCAGTTGATTACGTGTCTAAGTGGGTTGAGGCAGAAGCATTCCCAACTGATGATTCGAAGGTGGTGATGCAATTCATTAAGAAGCACATTTTCACAAGATTCGGCACACCAAGAGCCATTATTAGTAATCAAGGATCCCACTTTTGCAATAAGTACTTCAACGCTCTCTTAGCAAAATATGGTGTGCGGCATAAAGTAGCAACGGCATACCATCCGCAGACGAATGGGCAAGCAGAGATCTCTAATCGAGAAATCAAGAAGATCTTAGAAAAAACAGTCAATCCCACAAGGAAAGATTGGTCCAGGAAATTAGATGATGCTCTGTGGGCATACAGAACGGCTTTTAAGACACCAATTGGAATGTCACCGTATAGGTTAGTTTTCGGAAAAGCATGTCACTTACCATTAGAATTGGAGCATAAAGCTTTTTGGGCTGTTCGCAACTTGAACATGAGCTTGGAACTTTCGGAGAAGGAACGGTTGATGCAACTGAACGAACTTGATGAGTTTCATTACATAGCTTATGAGAATGCCAAACTGTACAAGGAAAGAACAAAGAAATGGCATGACAGGACGATTACAACTAAGTTGTTTGAACCGGGTCAATTAGTACTCCTTTTCAATTCTCGTCTAAAACTTTTTCCTGGAAAACTAAAATCTCGATGGTCTGGACCGTTTATCGTCATAAACTCATTTCCACATGGTGCCGTAAAGATAGCCGAAGCTGAGACCGGAAGACAATTCAAAGTAAATGGTCAACGTCTCAAACATTACTTGGGTGGAGAAATTGTGAACGAAAAGACCTCGGTGGTCTTAGAATGAAGTAACCTGAGTATCATGTCGAGCTAAGGACATAAAACTAAGCGCTTCTTGGGAGGCAACCCAAGCTTTTACTTGTTTTTGTTTTTCGTTTTTGTTTTGTTTTGTTTTAGTTTTAGTGTGATTTGTGGTGTTTTGTCGAGTTTTGCAGGTGTATCGCGGCGCAAGGTAACGAGAAAATTAATATTTCGTAGACTGGGGCGTTTTGGAGGAGAAGAAGAATAATCAAGCCATGGCACAATTTGAGCAAGGCCATGGCTCAATTTTGAGCAAAAAGAGTGCATAAATTCCAGAAGCTTGAAGCCATGGCACAACTCTAATCAGGCCATGACTCAATAAATTGCACAAATTCAAGCAGCCTTAAGCCATGGCACTACCTGAATAAGGCCATGGCTTCACTTAAAGTGCCCAAAAGAGCCAATTTCCAGCAACTTCAGGCCATGGCTCAAATTGAATCGAGCCATGGCCTCAAAAAAAAAAAAAAAATTAATTCAGAAAATACCTTCTCTCCTCCTTCCCTATTCTCCAAACTCAGCAAACCATTCCCGTAACCCGACCCAGCCATAGCCGCCGCCGCACAGCAACCGAAACCACCGCAACACTGCACCAGCTTCCTCCGCCGCCTTCAGCCACACACAGGCGGAACCCTAACCCGCGCGATTCTATCCCAGATCCACGCAGCCCCGTCGCCACCACTCTCTCCCGAACCCTACCCAGCCATAGCCGCCGCAACCTGCTCTTTCTCTACTTCCACCGCGACCCTCAGATCCGCCCCGCCGCCTCAGATCGAACCACGAACACCGTCTTCCCCAGCCACGAACCGCGCCGCACCTTCTCTCTCTCTCAGATCTGACTGCAGCCCGACCCAGCTGCGACCACGACCTGAAGCCCTAACCCCAACCACCAATCCGCCACCCCTACCACTAAAACAGCCACTAGCAGAAACCCTAACGTCGCCGCGGCACCTCTATATCGATTGGGCATCTCTCAAGGGTCGGTAACAATTGATTCTTGCATTTCTTGGTTCGATTCTTGCATTTTGCTTTCGATTGATAGTTCGAGGGCGTATTGTGCTATTCTTGGATTTTGGTGTTTGATTATTTGTGAATTGTGGAAGAACGGGGTCGTGAAGTAGTATCGGTTATCGGATTGTTGCGTGATTGTGTGGGTAATTGAGATCGCTTGTATTTTCGTTTTTGATAATTGTGGATTGATATTTTTTGTGGAGTAATTCTTTCGGCAGAGTGCCTGTGTTGTTTAAATCATACCAAATGGCACCACGAAGTAGAACGGTCCATAAGAAACCCCCCGTGAATAAATTAGCACTAACAACCATATCAACGAAAAAGCTTAGTGGTGCTAGGGATAAACAAGTGCGGACGGATGGGTTTGATAGTAGTAGGTTTGTTAACCCAGAGGCTCAAAAGAAATTCTTTGACGAACATGAGATCACAAGGACAATTATCACGGAGAGGGGTGTAGAATGTACCCCCGAGAGTTTCCCCGAATTTTATCGGCTGTTTCGACAATGGGGGTGGATGGAATTCATTAAACAACCGACGGAGATTGAGGGCGAGCTCGTACGCGAATTCTATGCAAATGTTTCCCAAACTCCGGACGCAAAAGAAGTCAAAGTTTGAGGAAGGTTAGTCAAGTTCGATAAGGCGACCATCAATACTCTTTACGAGTTGCCGACTTATGCCACTGAATAATACACCACTTGCTTAGCGGAAGCAATCGATATGAAGGACATAGTGGAGTACATTTGTCTCCCGGGCACAGTCTTCCGGACGACGGGACCAATTTTGAAAGCATCGCTCACTCCTACAGCAAAAATTTGGTTCGCCTTCATTGCTTGCCGCCTTATGCCCACGACACATTACACAAAACTCTCGGAAGCCAAAGCCCGCCTAATCTACTCGCTCATGAAAGAACACACCGTTGACATCGGAGAATTAATCTGCAAAGGCATTATCCGAAATGCTACAAAGGAAGGGGCCCAAACATTTTGGTTCCCCTCCCTTATCTTTCGTCTTTGTATGCAAGCCGGGGTGCAGCGAGGTGACGGACTGGAGTGGTGAAATTAACAAGTGCCTTCGATGATCCAACCTGTTGTAAGATATTGGGTATTTCGTATTGGAATCCCAAGAGTGCGAGAACTATTTCAAACCGGGGATCGACATCATCTTCGAAACCCACCCCAAAATCGAGAACAATGCCACAGCGACTCGACGCCATGGAAAAGCAAATTAACTTTTTATTTGCATACATTCAAACCGGCTTTCAGCGGAATGAGGCGTTCCAAGCAGCCGAGTTGCAGAGTCGAGGTGTCCAACTGCCACCAATGCCACCGTTCCCAACTATGGATGATTTCGAGAGGGGCTCCACCGATATTGCTGATGATGCTGAGTCGGGCCCCGAGAATGATGCTTAGGATGGACATACATACAGGAGACCGCTAGTCACCGCCTCGTAGCGACGTATTCTTTTTACTGTTCTTTGTTATATTTTGTTAGTGGTTTTCTTACTGTCTGCATGTGCATATTCTCGTCTTTCCTGTTTGAGTAATCCGGCATGTTTCAACTCGTTTGTTTATGTCACAGTGAGGACACTGTTTGTTCTAAGTTTGGGGGGGTCGCATTCACTTCATGCATGCTAGGTCAACTTTAACTAATTTTTTGAAATTTTATGTGTTTTTGAATGTTATGCCTGCACATTTTAAGCACGAATACATAATCGAGAGTTTAGGATGACGTTAGAAAATTATAGTTAGAATAGAGCTTAAGAAATCTTTCCTTGCCTACCTGATCTCTAGATTCGAGGATTAAAGTGCTAAGAGTCTAAGTGATAGTTTCGCCTAAGTTTGGGGGGAAGGATAACTTTAACAAGAACCAAATGAAGTAAATGAAAAAAAAAAAAAAAACTATAAAGTAAGTTCAAATAAAACAACCTCACTTGTATGAGACCTGAAAAACCTCATCGCTTGAGACTTATACTTGCACTCCTCTAACTTGACTGCGATAAGATGAACGATATATGGGTGTTTTGATTTAACTATTCGGCACTCCTCTATTTTGACTGCTTCTTTAGAACGAGTTATGAGTGTGAGTGGTGCTAAATATTACTAAAGTCGTGAAAATAAATAAATTTGCTAAGTGAAAGTTCGAACTTAAAGGAGTCAATAACTTCGACTGAAAGCTTTGCTAGAACTTAGTGATTGTTGTGATAACATAAGAAGATAGAGAATTTGTTTGGCAAGTAAGGAATTCATGCAATTAGGCTCAATGATTTCGAAGCTATGGTGATCTAGATGATTCCGACATTCTCGTACTGGTATACACACACACACACACGCAGGAATTACATGATAAAGTGCATAACATTTTGAAAAGATTGGTGTGGAGTTAACTTTGAATGCATGATGGTAAATGTTGAAGTTGGTTAGCATTGTTTTGAAATTAGTGTCAATACTCGAGGACGAGCAACAATTTAAGTTTGGGGGTGTGATAACTCTGTGAAAATAGAGTTATCGCGTGAACTTTTTAGGCTTAAATCAGTATTTTTCTTGAATAATTGTGAGTCGTTTGAGATTTTATTGCATATTTCACTTTTTAGAATCGATTCACGAATTTAATCTAGTTTTGAGAATAATCTTTGATTTTTGGCACTAATTCGATTTATTTTCTTGTAGGAGATGAAATGAGCCAACGAAGTTTAAAATCAATTGAAAATGAGCAATTTCAAATCTTGAAGGTGTAAAAGGATACAAAGGCATAAGACCAGGGGCTGAAAGTGCAATTAGAGTCCAAGTTTTATGTTTTTGCAAGGAATAGGCGGAGGCTGATTTGTGAGTTAATGGGCTGGCGGCCCATTTGGAAATTTGAAGATTAAAAAGAATCCTACTTCACGTAGGATTCAAAAGAAAAATCTGAAAAAGAAGAAATAAAAAAGAGGAAAAGAGCAGAAAAAAATCATACATCATAATAGAGAAAAAAAAAAGAAGACACGCAAGATTCAAGGAGAAACAAGCACAGATCACACTTTTGCTATTTTTCATTATTCCTTTATTAGAGAAGACTATGAACTCTTTTATTTTTTATTTCGTTAATTTTAGCATGAACTAATTTCGTTTAGTCTAGGGTTTTTACGGATCCATGTTATGCGAATAATGTTTTAGTTTCTTTTCTAGTTTTAATTTAGTGATTTTCGATTTTTATTGTCGATATTCGTTTATCTAATTTTGTGCTAATTTACTGTCAAATTGACTGGCCACCTATTTGATTGTTTACTTTTCTTGATTGAACCTGGGAAGGGAATATTAAGAATAGAAGAGGAATTAGGTAGTGGGTTGTATGTTAGTATAGGAATATACCCAACACGCCCATATCCAAATTAGGTCATATGATTCATGCATGTTATTAATTCTACTACCTTAGGAATAAGAATAGTAAGTTAATTGCATAGGTTCTTAGGTGATTCGGAAGACACTTAAGGATAGAAGTGAACCCTAGGATAGCGAATAAGAATCACTAGTTAAAATTAGGTAGTAATTAACATTAGGAGCATAACATCGGTGAAGTTCAACTCTAGACCCTTGTCTCACTGATTGTCTTCTTAAGCACTTTAATCATCATTTTAGATTAGTTATTTTTCTTAGTTTAGTAGTTAGTTAATAAACAAACCAACAATATTTTAGCCCAGTAGAATTAAAATAAGAATTGAGGTAGGGAATTTGGTACAATTTTAGTTTCAAGTCCTCGTGGGTTCGACACTCAACTTACTCTTTATTACTTTTGCGATACGTGTACTTGCGTTTATTTGCGTGTGTAAAATCCGCAACACTGGGGAAAAATTATCATATCAAAAGCAAAATGTTAACAAATACTTGCAATTTTTTGAAACACTCTCTTTTTGGGGAGAAATTATTTAGTGTAACCACTACACCACGTCATCAAGTACACGTGGTGCAACCCACCAATACACTTGGGACATATGGAGTAATAATCCACATCACCCATGTTCTGGCAATGTGAACACAATTTTTTTTAACCCCTATTTTTTGGGAACATGGCCATAATATGGGGTGATGTGGATTATCACTCCATATGTCCTGAGTGTATTGGTGGGCTGCACCACGTGTACTTGATGACGTGGTGCAGCGATTGTACTAAGTATTTGACACTTATTTGATATCATAGGGGGTTTTTGGAAATTAGACAAAGCATAGGGGATGTTTTTATCTTTTGCTCTTTTACTTTTATATAAAGTTTTTTCTTTTAATAGATTTTAAAGCTCAGTTGATGCTTGATTCGATAGACATATAATTGAAAAAATGTATTTAAAAATATCGAGCTCGTTCAGTAAAAATATGTTAAAACTCGATTTGTTTAATAATAAAACCAAGTGCAAACATAATTTCAAGCTTGATCCATACAAAATTTGAGTCAAGTTTGAATCATGTATCGTCTGACAGCAATAGGCTCCTTAGCAAACTATTTTAACAATTGGGCTCTTAGCCTTCATCACAAGATTTGGGTGAATATCCGGACCAGTCTATTGAAATTCCATCGGGTTCGAAAGCCCATAAAGATTTGGGTAAATATTTGGCCCAGTCTATTTCGTTATAAAATATGGTGGGAACTGCCCATATATTTTGTTTAAAGTCCATGACCATATTTGTTTGACATTTGAAATAATAGTTTGTGAAAGTGGTGAGTTTTTTGAAATAATTTTAATTTACGATATTATCTGTTTTGATTTTGGAAGAGCGGTTTGGGAGATAAGTTGGGTGTAAGAAGAGTTTAAGTTGTAAGTGTAAGATGTGTAAGACTTTATGTCAAATCATATTTGTTATGTGAGATAAGTTGTGTAAGGGATATATTATTTTATGTCAAATCAATTGTAGATTTTTTTAGAGAAAAAAAATATTATTGTTTGTTTGATTTTTGGGAGAGTAGTTTGAAAATATTAAAGAGAATAAATTTATTTCAGGAAATAGAACCGTTGTTTGTATGGCTTTTACCAAACAAGAATTTGTTTGGGAATTTTGTTTCTAATTTTATACTGTCATTATAATAATAAAGCGGGTGAATTGCATCCATCTTTCCCGAATTTTTATTGATATTTACTTTCCCTAATTTTTGTAGAGTTTATTAAGGACGATAGAGGTGGTGAATGCAAATAGTTCAAAATTTAAGGAGAGGTGGATTTAATTTTTTTTTTTATTTAGAGATAGGTGGATGTAATTCACACATATTGATGTTGCGTGAAAATGATCAAGGGTATCTTCGGGATGATCTCCTCCTTTCTTCATTGTTTTCACGGGTATCCTCGGGATGATCTCCTCCTATCTTGATCATTTTCACGGGTATCTTCGGGATGATCTCCTCCTATCTTGATCGTTTTCAACTCTCGTTCTAACGTCACGGGACGAACTTCGAGGAAACTATTCAGCTATTCTTCACTCTTCTGCCACTTGCCTTTCAAGTGAAATGAAGGTAGTATTTATAGGATAAAATAGAGGAGGTGAGGAGTCACATCATTAAGTGTTGGAGATGAGAAGTCCACCATCAAGAGGAAAAGCCTCCCACTAACTTCAGAATTAAATAGGGGTAGGATGGTCATTTTAATGAATGTCATAAATGTAATTCTTGATTAATTATTTTAATAATTAAGATTTTGGTAATTACTAAAATACCCTTGTGATTTATATGTCCACATCCTAAGCCCCCCAATTCCATAATTGAATATCTTGAGATATTCATTTGTGGAATTTCAAATACTAATAATCTTTAAACAAGGGATCATCCTATAATTGAGATTTTTTTTTTAGGATTGCACTTCAATTATGGGAAGATCCTTAGGGAGGATTATTCTCCTTGAGAATCTCACACTTCCATAATTAAAATTGGTTATGGGGTATTTATAACCTTTTTATTCATTGACTTTAATCAAACTTCTCAAATCCTCGAAATTTGTAATCTTTCAAGAGTTCAATTCTAAGAATGTCTTCGCGAGGTATGTAATACTTTGTCGTTACTCTTCCCCTTTTAATTGTACTACATAAAACAATCCTCTAATAATTTTTATTTTATTATTATTTTTTAAATTTTTACCGAGACCTTGTCTCGGCCGGGTTCTTTTATTTTTTACCGAGACCTTGTCTCGGCCGGGTTCCGCCGAGGCAACCCTGCCTTGGTAGAATTCTACCGAGGTGGGCCTCGTCTCGACATGGTTCTGCCCAGGTAGAGCTCTGCCGGGGCGCTATTGCCTTGGCAGAGTTCTGCCGAGGCGTTGGTACCTTGGCAGAGTTCTGCTGAGGCGAGCCTTGTTTTGGCAGAGTTCTGCCGAGGCGCTGCTACCTCGGCAGAGTTTTGCTGAGGAGAGCCTTGTTTTGGTTGGGTTCTGCCGGGGCGCTGTTGTCTCGGCAGAGTTCTGCCGAGGCCCAGCTACCTCGGCAGAGTTCGGCCAAGTTGTTTGTTTGTTTTTAGTTTAACTAGTAATCTTTATTTTAGGATTTGATCTTCCTATTGAGGAAGAAATTGCTAGAGCTATTCGTGAACTACCCCCAGAGTTTTCTGATGTTTCATTTTATGATGAATCTGTTTCTAATGTGTCCCATTTTTTTCAGGCACTAGGCCTGATGAGGCAAGTAACTAGGTGATGGACGAAGATGAAGGGGTTATCCAGCCTTCTAAACGTAAAAGTCGGATAGTGAATATTGACATCGCAAACAGTGAAATATCTTTCAGGGAGTTAGAAGTTTTAAAGAGTAGCATAAGATTATCTCTTTCCCATGAATTTCTGCTTCCTCGTGAGGGTATTTTACCGTTTATAAAGAGTACTTTTATTGTGGTTTCTCACTTCCCCCTGATCCTCTTTTGGTGGAAATTCTCCAGAGTTTCAATGTCGGCATTAGCCAACTTACTCAAAATTCATTTATGTACTACGAGGGATTCCTGCAATGTTGTGCTAACCTGAACATTTCTCCTACACTGGCTTCCTTTAGGACTCTGTTTAATCTGAGAAGGGTCGCGAATCAATTATACTTTCACTTCTTTCCTCAGAAAACATGTAAATTCTTAGAAGGTTGTTCTTTAGGGAAAGGTTCTTGGAAATCTAAGCTCTTTTATGTGAGAAACGATGGGTGGGATATCTTGACCGAGTGGAGTGATAGTTGGAGTGATAATTTCTTTTCTGATGATCCTTCAATGGATGTAGATAATATTTACGAGAGGTTTGTATGCTGGCCTTTTTTAGGAATAATTTTAATGTGGCTCATATTTTTATAAGGGTATAATTATCTTCCTTTCTTTCAAAATTTTAATTTTGTTCATTTTTGTTATTTTACTGATTCGTTTTTCTTTTGAAGCAGGCAAAGGTTTATCCCTCAGTGAGCTTCGTGCTGCGAAAAAAGCTTAATTCAATTGTTATGAAGCTCAGCCCCATTGTTCAAATTCTCATCGTCTTCCTCCCCCACCCAGAGAAAATCCAGCCAGCCACCTGAAGGGAAGTTTCTCTAAGAAAGAAAATAGAGGACCCGTGCTCCCTGCATCGCGAAGCAGTCCTACAGAGACATTTGGTACTATTGCGACTCCTGGAAGGAGTTGTGCATCCTCCCTTCCACCTAAGCATCCTAGGGAGCATTTGAGTGAGGTTTCTCTTCGTCCTGGTGCAGGGAAAGGACTTTTTATATATGGACTTAACAGGGATCAATGTGTTAACTCATTTTGGGATTCTGCTGATCTCGACATAGGGTATGAGAAAACAAGGGCTTTGATACTTTATACAACGCCGCTCGTTTTGACCAGTTTTCTTCTAGCCCTTGGATCAGATACTTTGTGATAACCTGGCTCGGGTAAAATTTACTAGTATTCTATAATACCTTTTTTTATATAATTCTCCTATTATTATGCAGATACCGCTGATGTCTCATTTACTCAGTCAACGTTCCAACCATTTTGAGGAGGAAGCTAAAGCTGCTAAGGAGAAGCTTGTTCAGATGACCATTCAAATGCAGAAGCTGGAAAAGGAGAATGCCAGACTTTCTAAGGATTTGAAACATGAAGTTCAGACTAGGGACAAATTCAGAAAGTCTGAGGAAGGGAAAATATACTTCAGCTATTTAGAGAAGGAGTTGGTTACTAAGCACCAAAGTTCTGTGGAGAAAGAGTTAGTTAGCAACAACAAAAATTCTGACACTTACAGAGAAGACTTAATGAAAGAGTCTCTTCTAGTGTATGATCGCACTATCCGCGATTGTCGCAGGGTTCTTAGGGAATCTGGATGCTATCCTGGAGAAGACTTTATGTTTTTAGATGCTGATGTCTCCGAAAAACCTGTCTTGGACGAGGAAGAATCTTCGATTCACATACTTTTTATCAATAGATGTTTAATAGGTAGATTATCATGTAATCATCATTTCCCTTTTCACACTTTTCATCTTTGCTGGAAGACTTTGTTTGTTTACTTTGATTATAGTTATTTTTAGACTTCTTTTGATGTCATACTTTAAATGTTTTTATAATATTTTCTCTTTATGTGGGGATTGTTCTGTTATCGTGTTTTTAACAATTATTTGTCTTCTTTTATTGACGTTAGGCTTCTGAAGAGTTATTTATCATTTTGTCTTCAAGGTGACGACGTTTTTACTGACCTCTTTTGGAGGTTTAATGCTCTCTTGTGGAGCTGTTCATATTATTTTGCTCCGATGTAAAGCAGAAGTTTTTTGACCTCTTTTAGAGGTGTAATGCTCTTTTGATGAGCGATTATTTTGGCCTCTTTTAGAGGCGTAATGCTCTTTATGATGAGCGATTATTTTTTGCCTCTTTTAGAGGTGTAATGCTCTTATGATGAGCGAATATTTTGACATCTTGTAGAGGTGTAATGCTCTTTTGATGAGCGATTTATTCTACCTTCGGTATGAAGACGCTTCTTTAATCTGACCTCTTTTAGAGGTGTAATGCTCTTTTAGTGAGCGGTTTATTCTACCTTCGGTATGAAGGTGCTTATTTAATCTGACCCCTTTTAGATGTGTAATGGTCTTTTAATGAGCGGTTTATTCTACCTTCGGTATGAAGGTGCTTCTTTAATCTGACCCCTTTTAAAGGTGTAATTCTTCTCTTTTGATACGCCAAATATTAAAAATCTGACTCTTTTTTATTTTTCTTCAAAGGGGTAGACAAAATTAGGTACATTCTTGCGTAAAAAATAGGATCCGCCAGCAGATCTCATTGAACTTTCATTAATCGGTACATGGTAATGACAACTTTTATAATTGAATCTTAGCGATTATGCATCATGATAGTTTTCTTTTCACTACCTCCACCTGTAGATCCTTTGATTTTCTTTTCTTGTTTTTGACCTCCTCTTCTTTGATAAATTGTATCTTCACGTATTAATTGATTCACGTCAATAGGATTTGATTGAGATCTACCACAATTCTCTAGGATGTTGGTATAATGTTCTTGAAATATTATCTGATCCAACATCACTTCTCCCACTTTGTTTGTTGTGGGAAATTTCATCTTCATATAGTATGTGGAGATAGGCGCCTTGAAAAGGTTTAAAGCTGGGTCTTCACAATATCATGTTATAAGCGGAGGGTGCCTTAACCACCAAGAATTTCACAATTCTTGTAGCCTTTCTCGAACAGCTTTCCCAATGAGATGGGCAACACGACCTCTCCTAATGCTCCTAGTGTTTCTCCTGCGAATCCTGATAGTGCATTGTTAACTTTCTTGAATTCGACAGTGTCAATATTCAGCTGCTTGAATGCATTGTAAAAGATTATATCTACTGAGCTTCCGGTATCAATCAATATTTCCTTCACACAATAATTTGCAAGAGTAGCAGAGATCACGAGGGCGTCATTCATGGTAGGTAATTGCTCGTTTGCTGAATCTTTATCATCAAATGTGATAGAATGGATGTTCTCCTCAGCTTGTTGAATCTGCTGCTCCGCTTGTAGTGGGAGTTCTGGAAATGCTTTTCCTGAACTCAACAAAGCTTTTCTAGCACTTGCTGAATCTCCTTCAGTTGGTCCTTTAGATATTACGTTGATAATTCATGCTCTGCTCCGGGCAAACTGTCATCATGTCTTCCTTGCACCGAACCACTCCTGATGAACTTCTTTGGTCTTGCTAAGAGTACTCAAGAGTCGTTGGGGATTTTCCGGCCAAAGACCCCTTCAGGCATTCATCTAGCAGTGTTTGCTGGAATATACTTGCGAGGAGCTCTGAATCTACTTGAGGTACTTTCAGAACTGCATTAGTGAAGTGTTGTATATATTATCTCAGTGGTTCTTCTGATCTTTGCCTCACGATGAACAAATGCGTTGCAGTCTTTTGATTCTTCATGTTCGTGGAGAAGTGATGAAGGAAGCGTTTACTCATTTGCTCAAAGTTGGTAATTGCATCCGTCAGGAGCTGGTTAAACCATGTGAGGGCAATCTTTGCTAAAGTTGAGCGAAATTTTTTCCAGGTGGCTGCATCGCTCATTGCATATAGATCCGTCTTGGCCTCAAATTTATCTAGATGCTCCTGGGATCTCCCGTTCCATCGCATTTTGTGAAGCTTGGGACCCTAAACCCTTGTGGTAAGGGTTCTAAAAGCACTGTGGGTGCAAATTGACTTCTTCTCATTAGGGTTATGGTTGCATATGGTTCTCCTACTGCTCTTGCTGGATCCTTACTATTCACTTCTTGCTCATTCAAAGGTTGTCCTGGACTATGTTTTTCACTCGGTCTTTGTTCTTCTCTCGCTGCTGCTCATGATGCCCTGTGAGGGAACATGGGTGAAGCATGCACTCGTTGCTGCTCAGCCACATATTGTGCGACCGCTCGTGCGGCGATCATTGCTGCCATCATCCAGCATCTCTTGAGTCATTTGAATTGTGGGTGCTATGGATGGCGCCTCAGGTGCTGCTTCAGAGTTTGGTGCTTGCGCATCAGACACCTCTTCAATTTTTGACGCATCAGGCGATGTTTTATTTTTCTGCGCCTCAGGCGCTGCTTCAACTTTTGGCGCATCACCTGCTTCAGTTTTTATCAGACCAGACACTGCTTCAGCTTTTGGCGCATCAGGCGCTACTTTTTTTTTTTTTGGCACCTCAGGCGTTGCTTCATCTTTTGGCGTATTAGGCACTGCTTAATTTTTCGGCACCTCAGGCGCTGCTTCAGTTTTTGGCACATCAGGTGCTGCTTAATTTTTTGGCGCCTCAGGCGCTGTTTCAGCTTTTGACACATCAGGGACTGATTCAATTTTCGACGCCTCATGAGCTGCTTCAGTTTTTAGCGCATCAAGCACTGCTTCAATTTTTGACGCATCAGGTGCTGCTTCAGGATCAGGCGTCTGAGTTTGTGCACCTCCTTCTATGGTCGAATTGCCTCATGCGCCTCCTCTAGTTGGATTGCCTTATGCACCTTCTCCAGCTGGATTGACTTTTGTGCCTCCTCCAGTTGGATTGCTCATTGCGCCTTCTTCAGCTGGATTGACTTTTGTGCCTCCTCCAGTTGGATTGCTCATTGCACCTTCTCCTCCTATTGGATTGTTTCATGCGCATTCTCCTACTCCACCTCTCCCTCCTTCAGGTGGTCCTTCTAGTTTTCCTTGTTCTTGTTCGCCATCTCAACGTGCCAATCAGAAATTTCCCACAGACGGCGCCAAAAATGATGTTGCGCGAAAATGATCAAGGGTATCTTCGGGATGATCTCCTCCTATCTTGATCATTTTCAACTCTCGTTCTGACGTCACGGGACAAACTTCGAGGAAACTATTCAGCTATTCTTCACGCTTCTGCCACTTGCTTTTCAAGTGAAATGAAGGTGGTATTTATAAGGTAAAATAGAGGAGGTGAGGAGTCACATCATTAAGTGTGGAGATGAGAAGTCCACCATCAAGAGGAAAAGCCTCCCACTAACTTCAGAATTAAATAGGGGTAGGATGGTCATTTTAATGAATGTCATAAATGTAATTCTTGATTAATTATTTAAATAATTAAGATTTTGATAATTACTAAAATACCCTTGTGATTTAAATATCCACATCACATATAAAACTCTCTATTTATAAACTAATAGTGCAATCAAACTAATATCACTATTTTTCTAAAAAAAATGTAATAAATTTTCAAACTACCCTCTATATAAAAATTGTCTATATAATAATTTTTTCCGACATCTCTATCATAAATACAAAAACAAATCTACATATATACAAATAGACCATACATATTATCATTTTATATGATATGGAGTACTAATAAGAGTATAAAAACAAAATAATTTATTTTATTTTTTGTTTTTGATAAGATGCTAACTAAATTTTACCAATCATTATATAGCATTCATTAAGCAAATTAAGTAATTTATATATTATATCCTAATAATCAAATAAGTCACTTTAGAATTTGGCCGGTCAATAACCGTCCATTTTTATTGGTCGGATATGAAGGTTTATTGTTGATTGACATTTGACAATGACCTTTTTTTTTTTGTTTAGAAAATTGACAATGACCTAAAGTGTGTATGAACATTTTTTTCTCGAATACTTCCTACGTCCCTTTTTTTATTTTGCTAATTTTACTTTTAACGCAAAGTTTTATATAAAAGTTGAAAAAGTAAATTTTTTATTTATGTTTATATTTATGTCATTAAAAATAGTAGTTGAGAGTAGTATCAAATTATTACTTTACATGAACGAGTATATTTGAAAAAAATAAGTTTGTTTCTAAAAAGAAAATATTATTGAGGGACATCTAAAAAAATATTAATAAATATAAAGGTACTTGCATCCCACCATTTTTTATTTTGCTTCCACCTCCTATAATATATACTACTCCATATGATTAATGGTAAAACCCCCTTTCCGACTTTTTCAAATAAACCATTTTTTTATCTTATTTAATTATTCTACGAACACTTAATCATATGAATCATATGATATAATAATATTTGGTTTTGTGAGCCAATATCCAGGGTTCACATAATCAATAGCTATAGATCCACTAATTTCATGAGATTAAAATATTATAATAATGCTTACACTAACCTAGTTTGTATGGGATACGTAATATATCCGGCGGAAACTTTGTATTAGTGCTCAATCAAATGGCATTAAAATAAATTGGGGTTATTTAAGTAAACTCATATTAAAAATCATTAACTTTTCAAAAGATGACAGGTACAAGTTATGTCATTTGACAAAATACCAAAGGGGACCTAATCATAATTAATTAGCACAAATGGAAATTAACCACGTCAAATCCCAACTTAGTTTTGGTTACGATTAAGACATAGAGTTTAATTCAATGACCCCCTTCTAATATGGGTAGTAGTTACCCACATCAAATTTCACCAAACTCGATTTTAATAATTAAGAATTTTCCTCAATTATGAGACGGAAATCAAAGGCCCCTATTAGAGTGGCTTTTGCCCAATTTCGCATTTCGCGAAAATTGGACAAACTTATTTCAAATGAAGTTTATGATTTTGCATAAAAATATTTAGGGTAAAAGTGGAATTCTTGCGATCCTTCAATATGTTACACACACTACATATTTAAGAATAAAAACATGATTACGTACACAATATATTGTATTGTAAATTTGAATGCCGTACGTGGCTTGGAAATAGGTGACCTCTTTATAAGTCCCTAATAAGGGTGTAATTGTCTTCCTAGGAAAGATAGTATTAGTAATAAATATGTAGACGTTACGAGATTAAATTAGAAAGACATTACAAATCTCTCATTAATTATGTCAACATAATGTAGAGGTGTATAATCCCATAACTGCCCTCGGGCACACAATTACATACATCAATTTTTTTAAGAACAAGTAGTTGGTCTAGTGGAAGGGACTAGTCACTACAACGTAAAGGTCTCAGGTGATTAATGTGCCCAACTCGTCTCGAAAGGGATTAAACCCTTAGGATACCAAAAAAAAAAAAAAAAGAACAAATTGCGTTCATCAGTTTGTACATACGTTATATATTTAAACCTAATAAACACCTGATCTATAAGAGATATTGATTTGATATCTATTACCTACTTTTTCTTTATAAAAATATTTATTTGGCAAGTACGACGTACTTTGTCCCTATCAAACCCCAATATCCAAATTCAATACAAATTATATCTCAACTCTATTGAAATCACAAATCCAATATTCAAATTCATTCCATATAATGTGTCAAATGTTTACTCGAATCATCCAAACTTTTTTTTGGCAATCACGTGAATTGTGTTCGTGTTCTTTAAATGTTTAATTTAGTAATTTCGGCAAAACCACTCAAATGTTTAATTTAGTAATTTGATACTTAAGTATAAATTGAGAGTATAAGAACTTTAAATGAATTACATATGGTTTAAAATATTTATTTTTTGAAACGAACTTTCTTGAAGTTAGTAGCTCCTTTCTTTCTCGTCCAAGCTGTAAATTAATTAGTAGGACTACCTTCGAGTAACGCATTCTTGACTTTTTTGAACTAAAGTAATATTTCCACATCAATCAATTTCAAATTGAAGTTTCCACATGCATTAATTGAAAAGGGCTAAATCAAACTAATAGTACCCAAGTTTAAATATTTACACTTTCGCCCATCGTGTAAAAAAAATGCACTTATATCTCTTTTACCAATATTTATTATATTGATGATATTTCCGACACTTTTTTTGCTGTCGTGACCCCATATGTCATTTTGATACTTCAGCTCCTGAATTGCACTTACCCTAAATCAAAGTTCAAAATAAAAAATAAAGGTAGTCTAGTTGATGAATACTTTTACTAATTTGAATTTGGGAAGTGTAATTCAAGAGTTAAGTACAAAATTACCCCTTTTAAATGTCACGTGAATGGCATTTGGAGTAATTTTAGCAAGAAAATTGTCGAAAATATGGTCGGTGGGATATAAGTGTAAATCTTTTAACACGAGAATCGCATAATAAAGTTAAAATTCGAGAGACGATGCCAATAAGGATATAACAAATTTTAAAACTGATAAAGTGATTCGAACAAGTTAATGGTACTTTATCCCCTTGTGATATTTATAATGTTCAATTTATTTTCCTGTGATTTGAAAAAGAACACTTTAACTCTTTTAATCTTCATAAAAGTTTCACACCGCCTCACTAACATTTTCATATATGGCACTTTACCCCCTATGTTATGAAAATATGACAGTTTACGTCCTATGTTATGATAAATATAGTAATTTATTCCTCTGTATTATGATAAATGTAGCAGTTTACCCTCTTATGTTATAAAAACACTTAATCATGCTCACTTTTAAATTCTACAAATTAGATACATCCTTCAACTTAAGGAGGTAAATTTATTTTTAAATTTTTTTCTTAGGGGATAAGGTGCTATTTTTCAAACCAATATGAGTAAATTAACATTATCCCTATTTTGAACCGTCCAATAATGCTAGTCTATTCACTCTACGCAAACGAGGAAGAAAAGTAGTGTAGAATTAGTAAACCAAAACGTGGTAAATCATAAACCATGCAGTTCTCTATCTTCCCGCAAACAATCATGTATTGCTTGCAATTTCAGTTGAGAATTATGACCAATAACCCAAAAACAAAATTATTGTACCAAACAAGACACTAGTACAATTTGTTTAGAAAATTTCTAGAAACAATAATATATACAATAAAATATAGAATCTTGTCCCCACATGAACAATGGGACAACAGTTGTTTTGTGGTAACAATTTAACTCACCCAAAAATTTGGACTTGTCCTATTTTTTTTTTATCTAGCTGACTCAGGAATGATCTAGCTTTATTCTCTTGACTAATCCAAACTCTAAGGCCCTGTTTGTCTCGCATTTGGGAAAAAAATTTCGCCTCTCCCAAATGCGGAACAAACAAATCCACTTGTTTCTGAAATATTTTCCTTTACTACAATATTTCAGAAACAAGTTTCAAAGATGGACTGAAATTTCATAAAGTAGGTATTTTTTATAAGCCTACTCTGCTATCTACTAGTTTTCTTCTCTCCTCTCTCCTCACTTCTCACACATCACGCTTCCCACGGTCCCACCATCTCTCTCTCCTCTCACACCTCTCACAGCCAGTCTATATATATATATATATATATATATATATATATATATATATATATATATATATATATATATATTACATATAATATATATATCAAATTTAATCAAACCAATCAATCATATATAACTAACTGATTTGACATAAAATCTTACATTTAATTAATTAAATCTCTACAACCTAACTCTATCAAAATAACCTACATATTCATTATTTCCCAAACCACTTTCCCAAAATCCAAACAAACAACATTACGCAAATCGAGATTATTTCTCAAACTTCTACCACTTTCCCAAACCACTCTCCCAAAGACCAAACAAACAGGCCCTAATCCTTTTGTCCTCCACACAATTTTGTGCTATTTTTCACGTGAATGTTCTTTTTAGTTCACTTGACGGAATAATTTTTTTTTTTAAATAGGTTTAATTTAAATCTTCAAAATGTTGAAATATACTTCCTTCCTCGTTTCCATTATTTTTAATTTATACAATAGTATTCAATCAAAATTTTCAATCTTTTAAGTAATTTATTATGTTAAATTATCAACTTTTGTGGTGTATTAAACCTTTTAAATATTAATATATGTAGTGTCATCTGAGATTATCAATTTATTGGTGAAATATATTAATTGAATTATTTATTATAATTTTTATAAATTTTGTTAAATTGACTAATCAACTGTACCAAGAGATAAAAAAAATGGGACGAATAATGTAAAATATAACTTATTGAATTTAGTCGTGAAACTCATTGTTTAAGTTTTCTTTTATCGAATTAGAGATTGTGTTTGGATTCAATGTTAATTTTTTTTAAAATTAATTGGAATTGTCTTTAAGCAAAATCGAATACTAGCAAAACTTGTCTTTTCCAATATAAATATTATTTATCTCTTATTTTCCAAGGAAATTAAATTATTAAAACTAACTAAGGTATAATAAGATACAATGTTTGAACATTTCCCCTACAAAGATTCGTACGTATTTGGTTCTTCACAATACCAGAACTAGAAACTAATCCATTGAACTAGGAAAACCACCATTCAATATTAATAATGTTTTGTAGGATTTTGTTCACCGAGTCATGTTTTAATCGAATTTATCAAATAATTAAGATTGTGACCCTTGATTTAATATGTAAAATGACCCGAATTCGAACTAAACTGTAACTTTTTTAGACGGTGAATACATCATTACATCAATCACAATATCTAAAAATCTATTCGAATATATTTCATTGGTATCAAAATATTAAGATAAATTAATTACAAAAACTAGTACTCCATTAAATTAGAAATATCCACACGAGTGTGAATTGAACCCATGACCTCTTTGTCTAGGGGTGTAATCGAGCCGAGTAATGTCAAACGATACACTGTTCAACCTTGATTTGAATTTTATCGAGCTTGAAATTATGTGTCCGAGCTTGATTTGATTGTTAAACGAGTCGGCCTCAAACGAGCTTAACCCGAACTTCGAGTAACTTGATATTTAACATGTATATTATCAATTTTTAACTTATCCAGTCGAACTCGAGCTTCAAAAATTATCGAACAAAAATTGATGTCCAAACTTATTTGATTAATGTGACGAACCAAGTTCAAACGAATTTTTATCGAATGAACTCGAATCGATTACCGAATAATTTGAATTAACTTTTAGCCCTCTTATCATATAGATTCATCTTTAACCAAGATACTACTAGAACAAACTTTAGATTAATTTAGTGTGATATCACTTCAAAGCCTTAACAAAATCATTGTCAAAAGTAAGCTTTCAAACTAAATCATGTTTTTCGAAATTACCTCGATTTGTTGAGTCTAAAAGACCAAGACTTTCCGATAAGATGGGCGGATTAAAAAAGGAATTGTACTTTTCCACGTGTTCATGTTATCTTTATCCTCTAATCAATTCAACTCACACCTACATTTTCCGTTAAATTGCAAAAACATTTTTAATTTCTTCACCATTATATATACCACATCAATTGTCATTTCCCAAACCTCTCCTCTTCCCATTTTCTTCTCTATCTTAAATTCTCACCAAACCAGAAAAGCTTCACATTTTAGTACTTCAAGAAACAGAGTCCCTCAAAAGAAAAAAACAGGGGAATTAGAAAAAAAATGGAAATTCCAGAGATAAATATGATAACCGATTTCGGAGCAGGAATGAATTGCCTGCAAAACCCTTCTTTAATTTCACGTTTCTTTTCATTTCCAGGAATTGAAAAAGTACCCCATATGTACATATTCTGGAAATGGGGTGCTTTAATTTTTGCAATTTTTGCCACATTTAGCAGTATAATTAAAAGAATTAAGCTAATTTTAATTCGTTTCCATATGGTAAAGCCATATTCCCAGCTAAACGAACAGGTAACAGATTTCAGCGAAGACGACGACGTTTCACTGGTATCTTCAGACGACGAATACGAGAAAGAAGAAGCAGATTTTGATAGACCCAGCGTTGATGAGGATTTCTGCGTAAAGGGTTTGCGTTATTGTTTTAAAAACCAGGGGCAAAATGGTAATTTGAGGCAGAGGGTGAGGCGAAATGTTTCGTGGTCGGAGTTTACTTCCGGTAAGAACGTTGTTAAGCTTTGGGATAGCTTAAGTTTGAGTTTGGATTTTGACGAAGATTTAATCAATAAAGATTATGGAAACGTTGTTTCGATTTGGGATTTTGATCAAGAGCGAAATAGAAGCAGAAACGGATATTCCGGCGATGTTTGGGATATGCCGGCGGTGGTGTTGACGGCGGAGAAGAATGCGAATGGAGACGGCGTCGTATTCGGGGGATACGATAAGAGGATGCCACGTGGCGTTCCGGCTATATGCGCGGAGTGGAAATCACCGGCGGCGACGGTAGGCGGAATAGCAGTCGGCGGCGTAGGCGAGGTTTATGTCAGAGATGACGTAAGCGGGGTGGTAACGGTGGGTGACGTTAGGAATGTTAAGATTCCGTTAGAGAGTGACGGCGAAACGTGGTGGGACGCTGACGCCGTTATTGTGGAGGAGGAATTTTAAACAGTCCAGCTAAAAGTTGGTTGTCTTTTCTAGTAAACGCGGCGGCGTTTGAATTGAAATGCTGAGCTGGAAAAAGGGCAATGTGGGGCCCGATTAAATTCCCGAAATTCAGTGGTTGTTTGTAAATAATGGTTTTATTATTAATTTAATGATGATTTATCATTTATTTTATTTATTTTGCTTAGCTGGTAGTTACATAATTATATTCTTTTTTGATTCATTAACGTGTTAGGTAAGTGAATCAATTGTGCTACATTAATCGCAATTAGGTGTACATATATACAAATAAATAAATAAAGGGCAAAATGCGATTAAATATACCAAGGTTCTTATGTATGTTTTTCTTAATAATTTTATTTTGACATGCCTAAAAACGGGTAAATGCAAAATACACCTCTGTGTTACGCTAAATCTGCAAAAAATTACAATGTGAAATTTTTATTGCGCTAAACTTTCTTGTATTTTCAAAAATCCTGCAAAAAGCACACAATTTGTAAAAAATAGGCCGTTTTGGATCGACATATTTCTGAAAACCATTTCTAAAGTACTTCAAGTTGGTCCCTACAACTTCACTTGATATATTTTAAAAATTATTTCTTGAAATTTGTCGATCCAAAACGACCTATTTTTTCTTTTTACAAACTAGATGATTTTTAAAAACACAAGGAAATTTAGTACAATAAAAATTTCACAAAATATTTCTTGTAGATTTAGCATAACCCGGGGGTAACTTACATTTTCCCCCAAAAAAACATAAATATTGAAGAATTTTTACCTAACTACGGTATCAAATTAATTATAGTAGTAAGTAACTTTAGGGCAACAATCCTTTATTTTATTTTATTTTGATAAGGGCAACATTTGTTCCTTTAGTTTGCTTAGCCAGTGAATTATTTAATCTTAAGCATGCCTTATTAATTATTATATCTTTACGTGTAAGAGAAACAGATCTCGAGGGGGATTAGTTGAGTAATTTGCACCTAATTAATCATTATGTTCAACATTACAAGTAATCATTACATTAATCAACATATATTATTATTTGGTCTCAGTCAAATTGGGCCGAACATTGTTTGGGACTTTGGGGACTGACTTGGGTGGGCTTTGGCCCAGGACACCGGCATTAGGCCCCTGGCTCATATAGTGGATAAGCATTGACAGTATATTTTTTTTCTTTTTTTTTGGTTTTTGTTTGTTTTTTATTTTTACTCCCTATGCTTTTTATAATTTATTTTCTCCTTATGCCACATTTATATAATTTATATTTCAATGGTATTAATTACAACAGTATCAATTTTTATCATATTATTTGACTTTTACATTATCAAATTTTGTATCTATCAATTGTTACTAAAATGTTATATTCAATGATATTAGTTGGCGAAAAAGTTTATTATAATATAATATATATTAAATAAAAATTTTCTTCTTAATTACCTGGTTAAATATACATTCATTTTAAAATAACATAAATCATTATAATAATCAAAATAAAATAATTACAATTACTACAATATAATAATAGTAATTCATCATCTTTATCATTACACACTATAATATACTCCATAAAGTTACTGATTTGAGACATTTTATCCACTTTTCTTCCCCGAATATAAACAACCAAATCATAATCCAAATTAAATCTCATATTTACAAAACCCCCACAAACTATTATTTAATAATATTTGACAATCTCAATATTCCATTAAAACCATTATCAAAATCGAGTTTCAATGGTTTCATCGGAACCTCTGAAACCACTTATTGAAACCAAACCAAGACTAAACTCAGCCAAACTACATATTAACCCGATAGTTTTTAGCGTTTTCATTGTCTCGATTGAAGAAGGGTCCACCACCGTATTATGCCATTTCGAAGACCATGACAAAATATCTCTGGTATGTGATCTTGGCAAGCCACCCAAACCACAACAGTCGTCGACTCCATTAACTAAGAATCGAAATTGATCTTAATTTCGCTGAAAGCCAGAGCACACCACCTAATTGCCTGCATATTGTTCCGAAGTACTGGACAAGGTATTTATGCTAAAGCATCACGCAAATCTCGTATGTATTTTCTCACAAATGTGACGAGATACATAGCTGGAGAGTTAGCATCCTCAATCACTATCTTGTTCCTTGCTTTCCATATCGACCACGAAAGAGCACCGCAAAATTTTTAAAAAATCCTCTCCATTTAATTTATTCCTCGTGTTTGAAATCAGTCTATCAAAGGAGGCACCATTTAGAAAATGAACATCCCATAACTCAAGCCCATATTTGTTTAGCAAACAAACACAAAGACAAACAATGTAGGACGTTCTCCGCAAATCCTTGAAATTTTTCAGTTACACTCCCCTCTTCCTCCCGGCCAAGAACCCTCTGTTTCATAAGTTTGGCACGTGTAGATAAGAGATTCTTGCACACATGCTAAAGATTTTTTTATCTTATTCGAAAGGTTTAAAGCGCATAACTATTTCCACATTCTTGAAGTAAGGGTTGAAGAGATGTTGGTCCAATTTTCATCATTCTCTATCTCTCTCCACTAAATACAATCTCATTCCAATTGTACTGGCAAATACATTGATTGACGTTCATGTTATTCCCGAAAGGTTAGGCAATATACACTTGTTGTCGTCTTTATCGAACATAAAAATGACTCAGCTCAGCTAATATCCTATTGAACCGAAGCATGCACTAATGATCAAAGAACACACCTTTTCATCCAAAGGATGTGCACATCTAAGAGAGAAAAATTGGAAGGTTCGTTCTCTTGGCAACTATCGACCACCCCATATTCGCATTAACTCCATTTTCAATCCTCCATCAAATGTCTTTTCATGAGTGTAGATTTGCGCCTAAGGGAAATTTAGAGATTACACACCCATATAATAAGTTAACATAAATGAAATAATTGTAACGTCTTTATCATTTAATCTCGTATGAACTTCCTCAATTATGTTTTGTAACGTTTTTTCATTTATTACGATATTTATTCTTTAAAACCATTCTTTTTAAGGATTCCACCATATGAAAACAAATGCAAGCTATTCCCATTTACAATATAATCTTGAGTTCTCTCGACATTTGAAAATCTTAGTGTCAAGAAAAAAGCCAAGAACAACAAATTTTCATTTATTTACGATCTTTATTCTTGAAAACCGTTTGTATTCTTTTCAAGGATTCCACCATATGAAAGCAAATGCAAGCTATTCTCATTTATAATATAATCTTGAGTTCTCTCGACATTTGAAAATCTTAGTGTCAAGAAAAAAGCCAAGAACAACATTTTTTCATTTATTTACGATCTTTATTCTTGAAAACCGTTTGTATTCTTTTTAAGGATTCCACCATATGAAAGCAAATGCAAGCTATTCTCATTTACAATATAATCTTGAGTTCTCTCGACATTTGAAAATCTTAGTATCAAGAAAAAAGCCAAGATGATGATTACTACGAAGCTCAAGCTCAAGATTATACCCAAGTACTTCGACTACAACATGTTGTGACCCCCATAACCGCCTCAATACCTAACTATTGTGGCCCTTAAGTTATTGTGGCGCTTTTTAGTTGTGCCACATAAAAGTGGGTCATAATAGACTATGTGACGCTTTATAGTGTCACAATAGGAAGGTAATATGGCGCTAATTTATGCCATGACATATACTATATACCACACTAATAAGCGTCTCAATATGGAGAAATTATTTAGTACAACCGCTGCACCACATCATCAAGTACACGTGGTGCAGCCCACCAATACACTTGGGACATGTGGATTAATAATCCACATCATCCATGTTCTGACAATGTGAACACAATTTTCTGAATCCCTATTTTTTTGGAACATGACTAGAATATAGGGTGATGTGGATTATCAATCCAAATGTCCCAAATGTATTGGTGGGCTGCACCACGTGTACTTGATGACGTAGTGCAGCGGTTGTACTAAATAATCTCTCCTCAATATGTCTGTATTATTAAAGAAAATTAAAATTAAATTAATTACTTTTCCATACCATTTAAGCCCAAAAAAATAAAAATATAAAAAATAACAAGATTTCAATATCATCCACGAACAAATAACAAAAATTCAATAATCAATTGAAATTCAATATTAGGTCAATGAAAACTCATTCAGTCTATACAAACATTTTGTTGAAGCTTGCCTTCAACATAACTTAAACAAGAATTCTTTATAAAAGAGAACTATCAATCTAAGTCTAGCAAAAGACATTTGTTCATTAACATGTAATACCAGCTTCAACCTTCTTTGATTAATGCTCAAATTTGAACTAAAGAACACTTTCAAGCACAAACATTATGGTATAAACAACCTGCAAAAAAGAAAAAAAACAAGTTGAATTAATCAAAATTATCTAGTAACAATATGAAGAACTTCAAAAGACTTTAAATTGCTCAAAATCTGGGATATAAGAAATCTACTCATTGAATACCTATACACCAAAGCAATGCAACAACTTTATTCAAATTCAAGAACTTAGAAGATGGAAAATCCGAAAAGATAAAAGTAAAACTTCCCTCTTCATGTGAAAATCCTACTGCTTGCTTACTCAACTTCACCGTTGCGTTGAATCTACTAATAGATTTACAAATAAAAAACTTTCATAGATAAGTTTGCTCAGCTTCTTTCAAGCAGTAAAGAGGGCTAATTATATTCAATGCAGAAGTAAGAAGTAAATACCTTACTAATAACTCTTTCATTGTCATATCTTTATTTTGTCTCTCTCTCTCTCCCTGCAATTAATTAGGGGTAGGCGCGGGTCGGGTATTTCGGGTATTGGGTATTTCGGGTCGGGTACCCGACTTGGCGGGTAGTGAATTTTCACACCCGAAACCTGACCCGATCTGGCGGGTACCCGGACTTCGGGTACCCGAAATTTTCGGGTATTTCGGGCATTGGGTTTCGGGTACCCGAAATTTCAATCTTTTTTTTTTCAAGAATTTTTTTTAACATATATGTACGTAAAATTGTAAATAAATGAATTCAAACATTAATTGTACACAATAACTTCAAAACAAAACAATACAAATGTCTCAAGCCTTCAAGATTCAAGTATTCAATAAATTACAATCAAATAAAACTCCAAGTCTCAAAGCATCAAAATATTAAATATCACAATCGCATGAAAGTTACAACTTACAATAGATACAAAATCACAAATCACATTCAATAATATTTAACATTTTAACTCATCATTCAGATCTTCACCAATCATATCCAACTACAAGCTTGAAAATCCAATTAAATTACTGAAGGATCAAGCATAGATGAATCCACGCCCAACTCGATCAAATCTACAAGAAAAAGAATGACATAACTCATAAGATCAAACATCAAAGTCAAAATGTGAAGATCATTATTTAAGACTTTAAGTAATAAATTAAGAATAAAAGTATGTCTCAAATAAATTTTTATTACCTTTATCTAAGCTTTCCAAATCCATCAAGTTTTCCTCCACGTTTATTGGTTGAGAATCCGAGCGGAGCCAATCTTGAGCACAAACTAGAGCTTGGGCAATTCTAGGAGACAAAGAACTCCTAAAGGCATCAAGAATACGACCTCCCGTGCTAAATGTGGCCTCAGAAGCAACGGTGGATACTGGGACAACCAATATATGACGAGCCATCCTCGATAAAATTGGAAAACGGTGAGTTTCTACCTTCCACCAACTCAATATATCAAATGTGTCCACTAATGGCTCGCAATCCTCACTTAAATACTTGTCCAATTCGGAATTGATTCATTTCTCTTTCCCCTTCCTTAACCTTTCAAATTGACTATCCAAATCATACATCTCACTTTCACAATCAAATTCATCATGTTCAATAAATCCACTTGAACTTGAACCACTTGATTTTGCACATGGGCTTGATGGGGGTAGCATTGCCATATAATTTTTTATACTCATTAAACAATTCTTCGAAACCAAATGTCACTTTATCAACAAATTCCTTGTAATTCGGTGTTCCATCTACTTTAGTTCCTGGGAACAACTCTCTAAATGTGAACTCCAAATAAGCAATTTTGCGACGTGGATCAAGGTCACTGTGTAATATAAAATCTTGTTCATTTTATCAACCGATCCCCAATATTTTGAGAATTTTTCCTTCATCTTTATTGCCATAGAACTCAACTCGGAGTCATAAGAAGTGATCCAACGATCAAGAAGGCGTTCAACCGCACTAATTTCCTTGAAGACAATGTTTATTGTGACATGCAAAGAGCCCGAAATGCGTAGTGTCAAGTTATAAAAGTGTGCCAAAAACTTCACTAAAATCTTTGCCCTAGTCCAATCATTATTAGTCGTGACCTCATCCATAAGGTCGGTCAAAAAGAGGCGCTCACTATCTTCATATGCACTAAATGCCGTTCTAAGAGCTATGGCCGCATCCAACATCAAGTATGTTGAGTTCCACCTAGTAGGTACATCAAGACACAACATCTTCTTTGATGATACATTTTCAAGCGAGACACACTCATTAAATCTTTTGTATCTACCCGGAGAACTCCTAATATATCTAATGGCCGATCTAATATGGGATATGGCCATGTGCTCATCATTGCCCCTTAATCTATCTTGAACAACAAGATTTATGATATGAGCAACACACCTCATGTGCAAATATTTTTCATCTAAAATGCAAGCATTATTTCTAGTAACAAATTTCCTTTTTAAGTATGAAATGGCTAGATCATTCGACGAAGTATTATCCACAATCATCGTAAAAATCTTTTCAATTCCCCAATCTTTCAAACATTTTTCAACATCCATACCAATATTTTCACCCTTGTGACCGGAAATTGGAAAAAAATTCAAAATTCTTTTTTGCAAGTTCCAATCATCATCAATAAAATGCACAGTGAGGCACATATAGTTTATCTTTTGGATTGAAGTCCACGTGTCAGTGGTGATGCTCACCCTTTGAGAGTGTTCTTTTATATATGACATTAACTTTAACCTTTCATTCAAATACATTTGATAAATATTTTTAGTAACTGTCCTACGAGATGGAATGGAGAACATAGGGCATATAACCGATAGGAAATGTTTGAACCCGGACTTTTCAACGGTTCGAAATGGCAATTCATCAACAATAAGCATATGACATAATGCGTTGAGACATTTACCTTGATTAAATTGCCAATTAGTTAGCCCTCCTCTTTGACCCGAACGAGTTTGTTGAAATTTAATCCGAGTTTGATTTGTTTGAACTTCATGGGGCTTTTTCTTGCAAGTATTATAATGATTACGAAGGCCATTGGTTCCATAACGTTTACCCCCGGCGGCATCGAGTACCCCACAATATATGCACTTGGCCTTAATAACTTCAACCCCATCGATAGTGACCTTCTCTTCCGTATAGTATGCCCAAAACTCACTCCTCTTATTTGTTGGTTTCTTTACATTAGCCTTGTTATCATCATTCGCATTTCCATCCCCGTGGATTCCGTCTCCATCATCATTTGCATTATCAATATTTTCAAGATTATCCAGGTTGTTATCAACATTAACCCCATCATCTTCTATTTGAATGGATGACTGTTCAACGAAACAAACTTTTTTAGTAGTTCTTGTAATCAAACTATCACCGTCGAGTATTCGCTTAGATTGTGAAGAACCTTCAATTTCACGATTCGACATCTACAATCAAAATTAAAATAACCAATTTAACAAAAATATTCCTATTTTGTAAAGATATTAATCCATACCATTTTTTAACAAACTAATCTATACCATTTTACAAAAACAATATCAAAAGAACCACTAATTGCAATAAACGGTGATTAAATAATTAGCAAAATGATTAAAAAAATATTAATCATTTTAAAAGGATACTTCAATGTTAACATGAGAAAGAAAGGGTGAAAGTGATCCCCAATGTGGAACCTCAACGTAAGAAAGGCCAGTGGATGAGAGATGCGGCATTTAGAATGATTTCATTGATTTTGCAAGCATTTTTTGAATAAAATCATTAAAAAAAAATCAATATGATCCAGGAATCTCTATCAATTATTCAATTTGATCACAAATACATGCCCCTATATAAAGAAACATTGTGCATTTTCTTCATAAAAATTAGAATTTCAATAACTGCTTTGGTTACATATCACAGTTTTGTTTGGACTAGAAATAATTCTTTATTAAATAGCATTACATAAAATATATTATCTAGCCCATAATCTACAAACTGATTTTTGACTTCATACTCCTGAATCTTACTCAAGCAAATAAGAAATTATATCTATCACCATCTCAAGAAATCCTTCACAAAGTTTAAAGATAAAAGTCAAAAGAAACAACTAATTGCTTAATCAAGATATGCAAACGCCTACATCACATGTTCACATATAATTAACAAACAATTACTTCATCAAATTATAGACAGCCCGGAGAAACCAAGGCACACAGCCAATAATTAAATGAATTTAAAAATGATCTGAACTTATTATATCGAAAAAAAATTACTTTACAAATGAACAAAATAATCACCTTGAATGAAGATTTGATACAAATTGCTTCTCTTCTTGGCTGGATTTTCAGATTTGGACGTAAAATTGATTGAGCAGTAGGAATGGAGTTCAAATGTCGACTGCTGTGAGAGTGTGAGTTGGGGAGAGGAGTTAGAGACTTAGAGTTAGCCAGTTAGGTTTTTTTTCCTTTTCTAGCCCAATTAAAATTAATCTGTTAAAATAAATATTGGGCATTTGGGCTGTCAATTACTTAATCATTATTGGGCCAATTTTTTTTTTAAATACCTGAACGCGTACCCGAATACCCGTTCGGGTGTGAAACTAATACCCAATACCCAATCCGAAAATATATTTCGGGTTCGGGTACCCGAACCCAAATGTCAAAATACCCATTTTTTTGTCCCAAACGGGTCGGGACGGGTCCCAAAAAACCCGACCCAAACGCCCACCCCTACAATAAATTGCATGAAGAGGAAAATTAAGTCAGTGGATTCTCACTGCATAAAGTTTTCCTACAAGATATGATACACAAAGACCTTTGTGGAATCAGACCACATGAACCTAAGTTTGGTTGGAAGTTCTGTTAGCAGTTAACTAAGCATCTTACATTCTTCAGATCAGCTCAAGCTGCAATGTGCAAAGCTATGTTATTGATCTCATCAAGGCAATTTTTTTTGGATAGTATCTCGTTATAGGAACGCCTCAAACTAATAGCTAAGGTGTAATAGAAAGCTAACATCATACAATTTAGGGCAATGTAATTGAGAAATTAGTAACTTCTAAAATTGAAAAGATGCTAAAACTTCGATATAAGGAAGCAAAAATGAGGTTAATCTTATACTAATTAACGTTGACAAATTAAAGATAAGGTACGAATAAGAAATTAACGATAAAAAACAATATAGATTGAGTAAATTTTCTTTTAGATACAAAATAAAGCATTTACATGATGCAAGAGAAAATTCTATAAAACTTATGGAGATGTTAATGGTGAAGTATGAAGAGAATTAGTGACCACTAAATATACCTCTAACTCAATGATGGCTTTAAACATTAAAATCTAAAAGATCACAAGTACTTAAGTAAGAGATATATCACTTTTATTTTCCAACCCAGTATTATTACTAATGTTTATCACCATCTTATGACACTAAGTAGTTATTGTAGTTATCACTGTCCATTTTATTTCTTACCACTAAAACAGAGGCACAAAAATTTCATTTAAACAACTAATAGACAATGTTGAGAACTATATGTACTTGGGAATGAAAATAGACATACAGATTCAACACCTCAACTGAAATTCTAGGACTTGAGATTCATATCCTCTTATCTAGAACTAGTTGTAAACTATTTTGCACATTTTGGGTCTATCACCTCATTTCCTTCCAATTTGGAACCAAAACAAAAATGAAACATAGCTATGAGATGAAAAGTGCTAACAACTACTTATAGAATTATTAATACCACATCCATATCCAACAGAAGAAAAAATATTAATATAACTACTTCATCGTTTGGGCTATTTATGTACTCAAAACAAAATGTAGTGTTATTATCTACTTATTGGTTCTTTTTATACACCATAGGTAAACTTATCTATTTCTTGGCTTATTTTGTTAGGGTTAGGGACTCCATTTATCTAATTCTTGGCTTCTTTTGTGCCAAAGGAACAAAATAGAAATTAATGGAAAATACAAGAGTAGATCCCCAATTTTCTGTCCCACTTTTATGGCAGGCAGGGGAATTGTCGTAGACATACTGCTAATGAATCAAATAAACAACATATATAAGCAAATAGCAAAATTACTGACTACATCAACAAGAAAAATAATAACATCTGTAGGTCCGATATAGCTTGAAAATGAAATTCACACTCCACCACACTAGATACCATTCACTCCATGACTGAGTTTAATCTCACTTATTCTTCTTCTATTTCAGTTTTGATTAAAAAATCTAATGTATTGAGTGAATATTAACCTCCAACAAATTTAATTTCGTAGATGCAACTCAAAACCCCATCAAAATGCAAAACCAAGCCATTATGTTAAGACATTCAAACGTCGGAAAAAGAAAGCAAAACATGAAAATAGTGTAAGAAACAAAAACTAAGTTGGAAATTAAAATTGAGAAACGAGATGGAAGACAGTTAGAAGAAAATTATCTTACCTGATGAAGAATTGATGAAGTGTGCTGGAGAAATGGGAAGGGGTTAATTGTGAAGTGAAATTGCAAAGGTGATTTCTCTCTCTTGTTTTTACTTTATTTACTTTTATGTATTCTTTCTCATTAAATGTAAAAAGATGAAAAATAGGATTGAATTTTGGCAGCAGTGCCAAATCCTCCCTCCATATTCTCTCTCTTTCATTTTCGGACTATTTTGCTACCCTTTTCTTTACTTATTTTTTAATGAAGTGAGTGAATAGTATCAGTGCCTCAATTGCTTGTGAAGATACCCTTCTTTAAAATGGTCACAAATTTTGGCTGGTAATATGGCATATTTGTTGTAGTGGTCAAATGAACTCGTCAAACTGTTACAATCCTAGAAAAAATTGTAAAAATATTAAAGTTGATTTTTTGAATAGTTCACCATAGTTCTAGATTGTTCTATGATTTATGTGGTGGTGTCTTAATAGTACTAGTTAAGTTTAAGATATTTCTAGAGTAATTGCTAGATAGTTCGAGTGTAGCTAGAGACCTAGAGAGTTCCTAGATATTATAACTAGATTTCAAGTTATTCTATAAAACTAGTATAAATATGTAGTTAGTCTACTCATTTGCACAACAAGCAACTTCAAGTTATGTCCTCTAGCGTATAAGTACTTTCCTATCAAATCTTTCTTTTTATTCTTTTCATTTTTTAGGTTAAGTCTTCTTGTTAGTTGTAGTCTTCCACACTAGGTTGTTCAATCGTGAGCCAACAGAGAATATCTCTTATATTTTGTTGTAATTATTTCTTCACAAAAAACTAACTTCTTTGTTGTGTACCAAAATAGTTTCTTTCCACGGGCTCAATGAGTAAGAGGTAAAAAACTAATTAACGAATGTGAGAGACAATTTTAAAGTCAGATGCATTTCAAAAACCAATCACAAGTTTATGAAGTGATATTTTTAAAAAAGAACATACAATCTGAGTAATTAGTTCTTAAAACTGATGGGAAAACATACATATGATCATGAGAAATGCCTGACTGTTGCATTCAGGCAAAACATACCAAAACATTAATCTATAGTGCAACACATTATTTTATAATTACAAGTGGACAGAGTGAACTAATCTATAGTGCACACATTATTTTATAATTACAAGTGACCGGGTGGAAGCATGAAAGATTATAATAATCATATCTCAAACAAATATTCAAGTATTCCAAATGACAGGCGAGAAATCGAACCTTAATTTCAAACCTGAAAATCTTTCAATGCAATAAGCACCTTCACCTCTTTTTCAGATATCTACAACACCTCCTTCAAAGTTGCGGGTGCGGCTGCGGGAGAAAGAGAAACTGCGGGGGCTGTGGCTGCTCTGGGGGATGTGGCTGCGGCGGGGGCGGCGGCGGCGAGGGTTGGGGAGAAATTAGGGCACGGGGGAGAAGAGAGAGAGTGAGTGAAAAAGGAATTTTTAGTGAAGAGGGATAGAGTGAGTGAAAAACGTGTGACTTTGAATTTTTTCCAAATAGTCCTATATTTATTCCAAACACATATATAATACTTTAATTTTCATTCAATTTAGATTTTTAGTCTTTTAACATTTATTAGTTTCTAATTTTAGTCCTATGCATAATAAACTTCGTCCTCTAACTTACAATTTTGTAAGTTTCAATTTTAGTCCTACAATCACAATTTTTTTCCAGAAAATTTAAAACAAAAATAGTCATATAACATTTAGATTCTTTCAAAAAATAGTTCTAAGTATATGAACTCAGATTTAATTTATTAACTTTCACCCAATTTCAATTTTAGAATTTTGCATAACAATTTCGTCATCTAACTTAGAACTAAAATTAAATTTGAGTGAAAGTTAGAGGATACAATTTGTTATGCAAATGACTAAAATTAAATTTGAGTGAAAGTTAAACTTAAAGTTAAAGGAGTAAATGTGTACGAAATATAGTTTATAACTTATAAGGCTATTTTTGAAAAACTTCCTAAGTTATGGGATCATTTTTGAAAAATTTCCAATTTTGTCATGATACAATAGAAAAAGTTTGTAACTATAGAATTAAAATTGAAACTTAGTTAGAGGACCAAATTTTTAATTATAGAACAAAAATTGAAATTTATTGAATGTTAAATGACGAAATTTGTTAGATATAAGAATAAAACTAAAATAGAGTGAAAGTTAATGGACTAAATTTGTTAGATATAGGACTAAAACTAAAATAGAGTAAAAGGTATACATATTTTTGTTGTGCCAAATTTATATAGCTAGTTATCTAGTTAAAATAAAATAAATAATAGTTTTGAGTTTATAATCCTAATAAATTTATGTAGTTAGCGAATTCATAATCTTATTAATGGTAGTTATTTGTATACTTTTTACATGACCACTAATCGTTTTGTAAATCAAAGTTTAGAGGAAATTATTTCAAAATTTCATCAATTGAAGATCAATATGGGAGACTAATTAACTTGTACGTACATGACCACTATAACTCTCCGTAAATCAAAGTTTAAGGGAAATTATTTCAAAATTTCATCAATCGAAGATCAAAACGGCCAGGAGACTAACTTGTTCGGGACCACTAACCCCTTCATACATCAAAGTACGAAATTATTTCGAAATTTTGTCAATCGAAGATCAAAATGCGCGAAGTTAACTTGGCTCGAAAATTCGAAATTGTTTACTATATATGCGCTAAAATTGTTGCTTATATATTGAATATGTATATCGAGGTTGTTCGCAATTATATTATAAACAAATTAATGTCATTTTTAAACAAAAAAATGATTCATCTTAGCGACGGATTTAGTTTCCGTCGCTAAATGTATGGAAATTCAGCGACGGAAAACAAATTCCGTCGCTATACCATTAACTCAGCGACGGAAATTTCCGTCGCTGATAATTTCAAACCAGCGACGGAATTTTATTTTTCGTCGCCGCATTTTTATCAAATCAGCGACGGAAATTTACTTCCGTTGCTAAAATTTATAAGTCAGCGACGGTTCCGTCGCTAAATTAATATTTTTTTTAATTAGACATTTCCATAGCGACGGAAATAGCGAGGGATCTAGCGACGGAAATTTTTAGCGAAGGAATTTAGCGATGAATAAATGACCCGTCTCTATTTTGGTCCGATTTAGCGACGGAATATTTCAGCGACGGAATTTAGCGACGAAAACCTTATTCCGTCGCTATTTTAGTGAAAATTAGCGACGGATTTCATTTTCGCCTCTAAATTCCGTCTCTAAAAACAGTTTTTCTAGTAGTGTGATGAGAAATGCCTAACTGTTGCATTCAGGCAAAACATACCAAAACATTAAACCTTATGAAAAAAAAACATTTTAAAAGAAGGTAATATGAATTTTTTCACATATATCCACTCTGGGTTTTTTTCCCAAACTAAAAAAGAAAAAAACAACGAAGTGTAAACAATGAATTAAACCAACTCTTTCAAATCATTTCCAAGAATTCGTCAATAGCCGAATAAATTTTCACAGATATCCACGCTAGGGCTTTTTCCCCCAAAATTAAAAAAGAAAACAAAAAAAATAACAACGGTGCAAACAGTGAATCAAACCAACTCTTTGAAAGCATTTTTTAAGATCTGGCTACGACCTTGTTCCTTCTTCGCGACTTCGTTTCCGGCGAGGCACCGGAGGATCAATATCATCCAGTGCCCGCCGAAAAAGTATGGCTCCGACCGAAGAGGATAGTGGACGGGCAGAGGCTGGAGCGGAACAGTGATGGGGACAGATGGAGCGATGAGTGGGAAGGGCCGACGTGGGTCGGAGCGGAGAGGACGGGCCGGAGCGGGGAGAGGGCGGGTAGAGGCTGGAGCGGAAGTTGCGTTGGCCGGATAAGAATTCTCAGTGATGGGGACAGATGGAGCCACGAGTGAAATTCCTATATTTATGAAATTTGGTTTAATTACGATAATTTAAAATATTTTTAGGCATTTTCCATGGTTGGTTCAAGCAAATTGTCCCGATGCGGATATCAAACAATCAATTGAAGACCACTTCATAAAATGGTTCCACAAATTTGTGAGTATAAAAATTCAAATATTAATATAAATGTATTCATTAATATATATCCAACACTAATTACTTAGTACTTAACGATTGATGATATTGTATATAGGTATTTTTTTGGACTGACAACAATGTCCAAAATGAAAATCTAAAGAACATATTTTGGAGTCCAAATATAATTGTACGAACGTGGCAACAGTGTGTTGTGAATGGATATACATTTCATACTGAAAAAAAGGCGAAGTATAGAAAAACTTATAACGCGGGTATATGTGTAAAGGGTGAAGGGTCAACAAAGTTCTATGGGATACTCAAAGACATAGTAGAATTACAGTATTCGGGGTTGATGGTACCAATATTCTACTATTTCAATGTAAGTGGTTCGACTCGTTTTCTTCTAGAGGAATTAAGATACACCCACAATATGAAATTGTTGAGATCAACGTAAAAGAAAAATATTCTAAATTTGACCCGTTCGTACTCGCTCAACATGCATCTCAAGTATACTTTGTACCTTACCCGGTAAAAAAAAAAGAGAAAAAAATTGGCGCGCTGTAATAAATTCAAGACCAAGAAGTAGAGTTTATCAAAGTTATAATATACAAGAAGAAGCTTTGCAAGAACCACCTACCACGTTAAATTCAATTATTGAAGAAGAAGAAGAACAAGAAGAACACGGAGAAGAAGATAACGAGGACGAGGATGAGGAGGAGGAAGAGGAAGAGGAAGAGGAAGAGGACGAGGACGAAAACGAAAATGAAGAAGATTGATATCTTCTTTTTATATGTCAAATTTGTTGTATTCACTTGTTGAAATATTATGAAACTAATTAATTTGTTATTTTTTTGGTGTCATAATAGTAATGATTTCAAATTGTTGTATTTTATATATATATATATATATAGTTCGCACGGATTAGATGGTATCTCGAGTATTGTGGGTGCTAGTTCAAATGATGGTCCTAGTGAGGACATTCGTGATACGAGGGAACTAATTGCTCCAAGTTTCAAATATCATAAAGAGTATGTACTTAATTTTATTGGTTTAAACTTATTATGAGTGTTAATTTCATATATGTAATTAGAATATTTTTGTAATTTGATGTAGGTTTGAAGGGTTCTGCGCATGATACTATTATTTGATTTGCTGGAAAATGTACCAAAACAACTTGGGAAGGCCCGTACGTGGCGCTCTTTTATGAAGGAAATAGTCAAACATTCAAAGACACTAATAACTACAGGAATTTTTAGGCTTCTCTGGTCTTAACACAAGGTATTCTCCACAATAGCAAATATTTACAAGAGTATGCCAATACATATAGAAATCACCTCAATTTCTTGCTGTCAAAAGATCTAGCTATCATGTTACCACATATGCGCACTTTTATGCCTGAACAACAATTAGAAAACTACATGAAACTAAGTAGAATCAACCATAGGTTCACTGAGGGCCGGCCCAAGGGTTTTGGGGGCCCTAGGCGAAATAAAAAAATTGGGCCCTTATATAATTTATTTTTTTATGTAAAATTTATTTTTCTTGCTTTTTTAGATGGCAAAAGTGTTTATTAAATGTTTATATTCTAATTCTTCTAACATATCTTCTTCTATAGACAAAATAGCTAAGTCATTTAATCTTTCTTGTGTCATTGTCGAACGTAAACATGTTTTTATTAATTTTAATTAGGAAAAACCGATTTCAACAGAAGCCACTGTTACAATTATAGTGAATATAATTCTATAACAAATATATGTATTTGGATAAGAACTAATCAAATTTATATGATTAAATATATGATTAAATAAATCAATTGGTTTGTCTATTTGGGTAGGAATAACTTTGATAGTACTTTTTGTTCATAATACAAATCGGAATCATCTACGTCAGATATTGAGTCATGTTTTAAAGCATTTTCAAGATTATTACAACATTCTTTCAAAGTCTTTTCATCTAAAGACTTTAAAGCTTTAACATCAAATAAAAAATCAAAAGTATTTTTATATAATTCTTAAATTGTTCAAATCTACTTTTAATTGAAGAAATAGCAGAAGAACGTTGGTGAAGACAAGACGTTTCATCTTCCCCAAAAAAAAAATTTTTCCTTCTGTTTTGGACTGAGTTGGAAAAGAAATAGAGGAGAAATTAACATTAGATTAAAACGGTTAATAGGTATATTATAAATATATGTAAATGAAGGAGAATTAACGGAAGAAAACTGTAAAATTGTGTATTGATTTCTTGTACAAATTACAATCTGAAAAATTAGAAGAATGAATAATTGTGTCTAGCTTAACAAGTAAGTTGAGCTATTTATAGCAGAATAACTAACACTAGGGGTAATAATGTAAATACATAATTAAATAACACTTAGTTAAATATACATATACTGCCGTAAAAATAAGGTAAATCCAATTAGAGACATAAAAAAGTTGGGCTCAATTTGTAAAAAAAAAAAAAAAAACCAACACTTTGGGCCCTTATTATAGATAAGCAAGGATGGGGCCCTAAGAATTTGGGGGCCCTAGGCAAACACCCAATTTGCCTAGGGGGTGGGCCGGCACTGGGTTCACAAGCATTCCAAAAACCTTCAACAGAAATCCAAAAAGTTAGAATTAAGAAACCTAAGATAACATTTTCATTACTAAATTTCCTCACAACGATATAAAATTAATTCTTACTCTCACAGATATATATAACACTTAATGTGACACCAAGTGAGACATCCACTTGGGACATAAGATATGCGGCAAATTTCAAGCCCAACTGATATTGTTGTTTAATTAATCAAATTTTCAGAGTAATGCATTTGATCGAGTGAATAGCAAATAACACCCTATGTTATGCTCAAAATGCAATATTGCCCTCTATGTTGAATTAAATGATAATATAACCCCTGTGTTTTGGTAAAACAACTTCACTGCTCAATTTCCCTTCAATTCACGGACTGTATAAAACCTCACCGGCAAAGGGGGACACCGGAGGTGGGGAGCCGGCGGGGATAGTCGGAGTTGACCGGTCCGATTTGCTGGGCTCCTTGCTGCTTCACGATTCAAAGAGTGTAATTTAAGGTTTTGTAGGTTGGGAATTGAAATTGGGGGTATGAGTGTTAATTAGGGGCGGCTGGTGGCCGGCGTATGGCGGTGAGTGAGAAGGCTGGTGGTGGTGTCGCGCGCGGTGCAGATCCGGTACGTGGTGGAGTAGATCGATCGGCTAGCTATGTAAATTGGAGCATGGTTCAATTTTGTTCTTGAAAAAATAAGGCCCGCTTAGTTAATTAATTGTAATGTGTTACCAAATTTAATTGGGGAGAGAGAATAGGTAGATAGTTAATTAATTTGGCAGTGTGAACACAACTTTCTGAACCCCTATTTTTTTGGAACATGGCCAGAACATGGGGTGATGTGAATTAATAATCCACATGTCCCATGTGTATTGGTGGGCTACACCACGTGTACTTGATGACGTGGTGCAGCGGTTGTACTACATAATTTCTCGTTTGCTAGGTAATTTTACTTTTAATTAGGTAGGTATAGTCAAACCTAATTAATAGGTTGATGTTAGACGAGAATTTTGGTGTGGGTCAATATAAATGAAAGAGTGTGAAAACATGCTAATCAGTTTCTTGTTTTTTAAAGTAATAGCGACATCTCACAAACATTAAATAGTTTATTTTCTTGTGTTTTGAAATTTTTATATCACATTTTTGGCGTTGCACTTAATAATCACAATGATAGTTAATTTAGTGATTAAGACTTCCTATGAAAATGGACATACACTTGAATTTTATAATATAATAGTCTTTACATTGCTTGGGTAGGTACACCATGAAAATAATCTAAGATTAAGAAATAAACCCACTACTTTTTTTTTAATAACAGTGAATATATCGCTACATCAAATACTATATCAAATCGAAGTTATTATATTTGTATATAAGTAAACTAATTAAAAATGATATATTAAACTAGAGAAAAATAATAATAAAATTGCAAAATACGACCCAAATTAATTAGTGATTTTGCACTTTTGTCCCAAACTATATTTTTAGGTCACCGAATTTTGTCCCATAATTTAATATTCTTTTGAAATATCGTCCCAAACTATATTAACTGGCCAAATTTCGTCCCCTAATTTACTATTTTGTATGAATTTAGTCACAATATTAAATTTCTAATTTAATGAAAATGGCTATTCAATCTTGTAATTAATTTGTGACGAATTCTGCAATATTATATAATTATTCATGTTAAATTTACTACATCATGACACGTAAGCAGCCATGTGGTTATTTAATGGACAATGCGCAATTTTCGTCTCATAATTAACGGTGTGACGATATTTTAAAAAAATATTAAATTACGGGACAAAATTCGCCAGGTTGATATAGTTTGGGACGAAAATCCAAAATCAATAATTAATTTGGGACGATTTTATAATTTTGTCTATAGTATTAAATTAGAGAAAATACACATACTAATAGGAGTTGAACTCGCAAACTCTTGATATGTAGCCTCATCTTTAACCAATAATTGGCCAATGCCTCATCAGCAAAACCCACTACTTAATGATTGAGAGATACATAATCAATGTTAATTTTATTCGTATACCCTTCTTTTGTCAATAGTTTATTCACTCACGACAATTATCTTAAACTTAAGAATTGACCCGCAAATTACTCTCATAAGCCAATAGGGGATTATTGTCAAATTTTTAAATAAACAAGGATTTATTGCAAAAATGGGCCGTTGTCAGTCATTGCCGAAATTTAAAGTATTCATGAATCCTTTCGCATTATTTTGATTTGGCGTAAAAATGTTGAGGACAAAGGCGAAATTCTACAACCCATACAATGAATGACTTAAGATTGTATTGTAATTATATTGTAAATGAGAATAATTTACATTGCTTTAATATGAAGTTATGTTTATATTCATGTAATATAAATGATTATCAATAATAAAGATTGTCCTAAATAAAAAGATGTTACCAAACATAAATAAAAAAGGCGTTACGATATTATATGATATTAATATTACAAATTTCTAATTTACGGTGTGTAATTTATTAATTTCCCTTAGGTACAAATTTACATTCATCATAATTCTCCCAATTTTGGGAGCAATTACATGAGTGTTTACTGTCGAAACTTAATTAAAAAATATGAGCATGTGTTCATCATAATTCTTCCAATCTTCAGACGAGGCTTTGCATGGGGCCTTGGGTTTTCATCCCCTTGGTAGAGTTTTTTTAGATATATTCAATTTTAGTGGAACGAAATAGTTCTATTTTTGCTTTATTTAAAAATTCTTATGCATGTGTTTAAAGATAATTAGTTATTTAATCATATCTTATATTAATAATATTGCCAGCTCTTTATCATTTAGAAAAAGCTCTTATCTCTATAAGTTTAAAGATGTTAGTTTTTTATTCTTCAAAAAAAAAAAAAAAAAAAGAGAGAGTTTTTTTTATCACGTCTTACGTAATATGTGCTTTTGCTAAACACTTACCCTTATATTGCCGCACAACGAGGCTCTACCTCCTTTATAATAATATTTAAAATGTGAAAATCACATGAAAGAAAATTAATTAGAATTCAGAAGAAAATTCATATCTTCCATGCACTTACGTATTTCACTTTGAAACAACACTATCCAAATATGACATAAATAAGGGCCCTATTATTAATATAAGATATGATTAAATAACTTTCAAAAAAAACCCTGTGTTATTTTAAGTCCCAAACCTCCCATATGATTTCAAATAAGGGCCAAATACACCATCGGAAAAGAGAATGTGCTTCAAATGCCAAAATTGCAAGTATTTGTTCACATTTTTCTTTTTATATGACAATTTTACACCTGACATCGACAAAAATACTCCCTATGCTTTGCTTAACTTTCAACCCCCCCCCCGTGTCGTTTTAAACCCCCAAAACCCTACTGTGTTTGGTTTTAAATACCACACTCGACCCAAATAGTATATACTTAATTCTTCAAAAAGAATAAATAAATTTTTAAAAAAAAACACATAGGGGTAATCTTGTCATTCCACCAAAAGTCAAAAGTAAAATTATACTTAGGTTGGATGTGGTGTTTAAAACCAAACAAATGGGTGTTTTGGGAGTTAAAATAACACAGGAGATTTTTTGGGAGTTAGACAAAGCATATGAGGTGTTTTTGGCTTTTGCTCAAAAATTCTCAATGAAGGGGTGGTATTAAATCCATTGAAGGTATACGAGAAAAAGAAAGGGGTGGTATTAGAATTGGTCACGACAAGTCGGATCATGGAGCAAGTTCAAGAAATGCGGATTCTTTGGGAGAACAATGAAGGGCTTAAATGTTGAAGAGATGGATTCTTCCAACTATAGGAATCGCGAATGCACTCAGCAGAGATACCAACCATTTGGAAAGGTAATAGCTCTTTCAAGTCGGCAAAACATGCCATATGTAAATGGTTTAATTTCAGCAAATGCAGCTGCTTATTTATTATCAAGCTGCGATCGATGAAAATATCAAGGGTAGGTGTAGGAGTGAAAGCCCAATGCCTTATGAGATCACCTGACCTATTTTGGATTAGAAGATTCAAGAGTATGTAAGTAAATTTTAAAGTTACTTGGAAGCTTATGGGGTGACCATCATGTGCGATGGATGGAGTTCGACAACGAAGTTAGCTATAATTAATTTTTTGATATACCATGACAGAAAAATTGTGTTTCACAAGTCCGTTAATTCTTCGAGTCGAGATAAAGATGCTAACTACATATATGAACTTATGGATGATGTTGTAGAGGAAATAGACGAAAAGTATGTTGTTCAAGTGATAACTGATAATTATTTTGCTTATAAGAAAGTTGGATAACTATTGATTGAAAAGCGAAAACATCAATATTGGACACCTTGTGCAGCATACTTCATTGGTTTGAAGTTAGTAGATTTCGCTGAAAAAACAACAGTGAAAGTTGTTATTGACCAAGCAAAGAAGATCTTAAATTTCATCCACAACTACAATAGGTTCTCGACATCACGAGGAAGTACACTAACTATATAGCAATAGAAAGCATTCTGGAGCAAAACTATAACTCTTTAAAAAAAAAATCAGTTATTTTATTAGTTCACTCATTTACTTAGTTTCAATACGACATTCTACTTAAATCCTACTTATCACTATGAGCTAGAGCTCTCACACAAACATGAACTTTTGGATGCACTGAAAAAGGTGGTGCAAAAACTCGAGCATGATGACAATATAGCTGCACTTGCTCTTTATGAGACAAATTTCATTTTACTACTTAAAAACTCTGGAGTAAGGAGAAAATTAGTATATAATATATTAGTTTTTACCATTACACTTTGTGCATTTTGTTAAATAGGCAAAATATTCTCGCGATGCCATGTATGGTTTTGCAAATTCCACAACCGTTAAAGGAAGAAAAAAAGCTGACCCAGGTATTATTTATTATACATATATATATATATATATATATATATATATATGTTGAAATTTCATCCCTAATTTTACAGTGGAGTTGTGGTTTGCATACGATCTTGATGCTCCTAACTCAAGAAAATTGGCTTTAAGAATATTGTCGCAAGCCGTCTCATCTAGTGGATGCGAAAGGAATTGGAGTACATTTGCTCTTATACATACTAAAGTTCGCAATCGCCTTAACTACCAAAAAATAGAGAGGTTGGTCTATGCTCATTTTAACATGAGATGGAAAATGCGTCACCTTATCAATGATAAAGCAAAAGTTGTTCAGAATTTTCAACCAATTGACTTAAGTAATATTTTGATGAGAATGATGTTTTGTCTGAATGGTTAGATGATGCAGGAGATGATCCATTGGATGAATTTTTTGGTGAACATGGACAACTAGCTAGGCCGAATACATATTTAGCTACATGGGTTGAAAAGTTAAGCGACACAACTAAAGATGGTACAAGATCAAGTAGGGGAAGTGGTAAATTTTCAAATATTGTTGATGTAGTTGATGAAGAAGATGAGTTTGATTTGCTTATGAGAAGAACAAAAGGAAAATGAATCGAGGATATTAGTTGTGGTGAACTATTCACAGAGGAGGTGACGCACTCCCAAATGGTGTTGATGTAACTGACGAAGAAGACGCATTTGATTTTCTTATGAGAAAGAAGAAAGGAAAAGGGATTGTTGATGGTGAAACTATTCCTCGGATTGGTGAATTTGTTCATATGATTGATTTGAACAATGCACATATTACTAATATTGTAATTATATGGATGGAAACCTAATTAAAAGGTTGGAATCCATAGATAAATTATTATATATAAAGTGGTGAAAATAATATTTCAAATAAGATAATTTGTATGTGGGCTTGTCCCACATTGGTCTAAGACAAATGGGCAAATTATAAAAGCCTTGTGAGGAAATTGAAGAGTTGAAAACTCTTCATTTGTCTGTCCCACATTGACTTTTTATATTTGTGTGTACTAGTATATATGAACTAAATGTATAAAAGTTGGTATAAGTCTTTACAAAGAGGGTCACACCACACGCGTGCCGCCGCCGCCCGCCCGCCCTGACCCGACTCGGCTCGACTCTGATCTGATCTGAACTGAACTGGGCTGGGCTGGGCTGGACGTTTGGGCGAATTGTCTTGTCTCGGACTTATCTTTTTGGAGAAATTTTGAATTAAAATTAAAATATAGAATTAATTTTAAAATTTTTAATTTGAATAAATCAGCTGCATATTCAATTGTGTAACGTTTCAATTACAAAAAATTGAATTCGTTTATTCAATTGTGTAATGTTTCGAATACGAAAATTGAATTAATTGGGCCTTTTTATTCAAATTAAATAGGCAGTTTTAATTGTCAATAGGCTCCCCAATAGCTATATATAGGAGTGGTTTTTCATTTCCGAAAAACACACCAACACAACTCATTCTCTCTTTTCTATCTCCGAATCTAAGCATTTCCAGAAAAAATATCTCTCTGGGTTATTTTTTGCTTTTGAGTGTTCTTCGAGGTGGAATTTCTGCTACTGTGTAGTGGAGGAATTCCTGTAGCCAAATTATCCTGGAAGAAGTGTTCGTGATTCCCAATTGCACCGAAGGTGGGTCGATAATTTCTTCAAGACAAGCATCATCATTTCTGTGATTTGATTGGATCAATTCAGTTACTATACATAATTGTGAGATAAGTTTGTTTAAATTTATCTGTTCGATTATTTAATTAATTGTTTTTCCTTTACTGTCCAATTGGTTTGTTTGAATTTAGTTTCGATTTGTATTCACATTTTGATAATCTTAAAACAGATTTTCCAACAATCTTGAAGAACATAACTTTTGGCTTTGTTGTAAACGATAATGATAAGTACATCTATTGTAAAGTTAAAAGTGATAAATGTATTGTCTTATGTATGTATGTTGATGATATTCTATTGATTGGATCTAACATTGAGATAATAAATGAAACCAAGTCATTCTTAAAGAGTAAGTTTGAAATGAAGGATATGGGTGTGGCAAATGTTATTCTTGGACTCAAGTTGACTCGGTCAACTGAGGGTATAGCAGTTTCTCAATCTCACTATGTTGAGAAGATAATTGAGAAATTTGGCTATAAAGAATATAGAATTGCCAAAACACCATAGGATCCTTCAGTAGCTCTCTTTAAAAATGAAAGTGGTGTTCCTGTATCTCAATTAAGATATTCACAAATTATTGGAAGCTTGCAATATCTGGCACATGGCACGAGATTAGACATTTTGTTTGCAGTCTCGAAGTTAGCAAGATATACAAGTTGTCCAAATCGAACCCATTGGGAAGCTCTTGACCGGGTACTTAGGTATCTGAAGGGCACGGTGTCACTATCTCTTCAATATGGCAGGTTCCCTGCAGTACTTGAAGGGTATAGTGATGCTAGCTGGATAGCCAAGAACTCCGGAAGCAATGGGTGTACGGGGTACATTTTTACCCTTGGTGGGGGCAATGTCTCCTGGAAATCAACCAAGCAAACCTTGGTGACTCGGTCTACATTTGAGGCCAAATTATGTGCTTTAGACACGACAGGGAATGAAGCTGAATGACTACATGAGTTATTGATCAAATTACACATGGTTAGCTTGCCTCTTCCAGTAGTCGTGGTGCTTTGTGATTCTCAAACTACAATTGCAAAGATTAAAAGCCAAAAATATAATCAAATAACCAAGAGACACATCCAACTTAGACTAAAGTCTATAAGGGAACTTGTGTCTGATAAGGTCATAGTCGTTGACTTTGTTGGTACCAAAGACATTGTGGCTGACCCTTTAACTAAAGGACTTGACTTGTCCTTAGTATAGAAATCTAGGTTAGGGATGGGACTGAAAACCCTAAACTAATATACAAGAAGTGGCAACCCAACCTACCAAGTGGAGATCCAACAAGGAAGGTTCAATGAGGTATAAACAAACTGCTGGGTATATAAAAGTTGCTCCAAACTAAGACTGATACTAAGTATCTGAGTCTATCCCCTGATATACCTGATAGGAGCTGACTACTGCTAATCCAGTAAGTCTATTAACACTGAATGAGGTCAAGTTTGTAAGACGGGATGCTAGTAGTACATCCTGAGACGCTCAACTAAGTGAATGTAGTTGTTTGGCCGCGACTAGAGGAAATAGGGTTATTCCTCAAATAACATTCATGATACAGGATTGGGACACATGGCTTGTAATGTCAAAACCTAAAGATTAACACATAGCAAGTAACATGGTGTTACCAATGGACGCTACCACCTCAAGGTCCGAATTCAAGGCTTAAATCTATTTGTCCCTGTGGCAGCAAAAGTTGGATAACTTAGGTAGTGGTTCAAACCGGAAGGTACAATTGCTGAAAGCACATTACGGTAACCCTAATAGAATATTTTTCTATGGATTTGTGGGGGATTGTTGTAATTATATGGATGGATACCTAATTAAAAGGTTGGATTCCATAAATAAATTGTTATATATAAAGTGGACAAAATAATATTTCAAATAAGATAATTTGTATGTGGGCTTGTCCCACATTGGTCTAAGACAAATGGGCAAATTATAAAAGCCTTGTGAGGAAGTTGAAGAGTTGAAAACTCTTCATTTATCCCACATTGACTTTTTATGTTTGTGTGTACTAGTATATATGAACTAAGTGTATAAGACTTGGTATAAGTCTAAACTGGGCTGGGCTCGGGTGTTTGGCCGAATTGTCTCGTCTCGGACTTATCTTTTTGGAGAAATTTTGAATTAAAATATAGAATTAATTTTAAAATTTAAAATTTGAATAAATCAGTTGCATATTCAATTGTGTAACGTTTCAGTTACAGAAAATTGAATTCGTTTATTCAATTGTGTAACGTTTCAGTTACGAAAATTGAATTAATTGGGCCATTTTTATTCAAATTAAATGGGCTGTTTTAATTGCCAATAGGCTCCCCAGCAGCTATATGTACGAGTGGTTTTTCATTTCCAAAAAACACACCAACACAACTCATTCTCTCTTTTCTATCTCCGAATCAAAACATTTCCAGTAAAAATATCTCTCTGGGTTATTTTTTGCTTTTGAGTGTTCTTCGAGGTGGAATTTCTGCTACTGTGCAGTGGAGGAATTCCTGTAGCCAAATTATCCTAGAAGAAGTGTTCGTGATTTCCAATTGCACCGAAGGTGGGTCGATAATTTCTTCAAGGCAAGAAGAATCATTTCTGCGATTTGGTTGGATAAATTCTGTTACTATACAGAATTGTGAAATAAGTTTGTTTAAATTTATCTGTTCGATTATTTAATTAATTGTTTTTCCTTTACTGTCCAAATTGGTTTGTTTGAATTTAGTTTAGATTTGTATTCACATTTTGATAATTTTAAAACTGATTTTCCAACAACTAATGGTAAAAGCAATTGTGCCAATGAAAATGGTGGAGATTTTATCAACTGGAGTCAATCTAAAGCTAGCCAACAAAGTATTTATTTCATTGAAGAACAATACTTTGATTATGCTACTCAAGATAAAGATCACGATACCCGCCGATCAAAATTTTAGTGTTATAATTTGTTTTTGTTTTTTTATTTCTAGTACTTTGAGATCATGAACTTTATTGATGTTATGTTTTAATTATATATTTGCTTTTGTTAATTTTTGAGATATGATCAGTATTTTGGTTTAGGTTGAAGATTTCATCTTGGATATTCCACTTTCTTTTCATTGTTCAGGTGTAATGCAATTCTTTTTTCAATTATTAACATGCATTCATTCTTGTTTGGTGCCGCTGGTTTGGAAGATTTGAAAAGGGCATTATTATTAGTTACATGTTTGCATTGATTTTGCACTTGTATTTCAACTTAGATTGTGCTATAGAAATACGAACATGATTTTACAACCCCCCTCCCCTTTTTTTTTTACTATTGGTGTGTTTCCGATTTCTTGTAATTTTTCCTAGCGTTTCCGCAACTTTTTTGCAACGTTTTCAATTTTTGGATATCCGAAACCCACCTACAAAACGAAACTTTAACACATGATTAGAGACACCTTAATCATAATACTTGTCATTACTATATTTTTGTGAAAATCATTACAGAGAAAAAATAAATTATACAATTATTAATTATATATGTAAATGTCATAAATTTACATTATCAATATCTAAAATTGTCTCTAGAAATACCAACTTTTCTCCCCTTCGCTATTTTTTAGATATATTCAATTTTAGTGGAACGAGATAGTTCTATTTTTGCTTTATTTAAAAACTCTTATGAATGTGTTTAGAGATAATTACTTATTTAATCATATCTTATATTAATAATATTATTTAGAAAAAGCTCTTATCTCTATAAGTTTAAAAATGTTAGTTATTTATTCACATCTTACGTTATATGTGCTTTTGCTAAACACGTACCCTTATATTGCCGCACTACGTGGCTCTACCTCTTTTATAATAATATTTAAAATGTGAAAATTACATGAAAGAAAATTAATATTAATTTTCAGAAGAAAATTCATATATATCTTCCATGCACTTATGTATTTCACTTTGAAACAACACTATCTAAATATGACATAAAGCACCCAACAAGAGGCCAATACATGATAAGCCTACTAAAGCATATCTTGATATATTTTCCATCACATAATTTCTTCTTGCCCTTAATCTTTATAAAGCAAAAAAGAGAAAAAAAAGGTCCTACTCTATAATTGATGCCTAGTGGCAAAAATAATTGGCATACACGATTCAAAAAAGTACATCTTCGAATAGAAAAATTGAATCTTCAATTTGCTTTCCTCAAACTATTTCATGAGTTGTAAGGCTTAAATCACGTAAAAGGACTGTTATACCCTTCTTAAAAATAATAGTTCTTTTAGATGGTGAATTCATTGTTACATCAAATATTGTATCGAATTAAAACTATTACAACGATATCAAAGTTAACTAATTACTAGTATTAAACTAGAGAAAGACTAGTATGAAACTAAAAAAAATATCTACATTCATGAGAGTTAAACCCTGATCTCCTGGTCATGAAGCCTCGTCCTTAATCGTTTGACTAAGGCCTCATCGACTCTTTTCTTTTTTAATTTCTTAAAAAAATATGATATCTGCAGAAAAAAGGTGCTTCTCTTTAGTGAAATAAAATCACTCACTTTTTAATAAACAATTCGTGGCTAAAATTTTTCACACGTATTGCACAAGTGTCCCAATCTTTCTATATAAATAGGTCGCATGCATGACCATTCTATATTGTGCATAAAATTGTAACTTGAATAACAAAATAATTAAGTAACTAAGTTCTATAATTTTTCTAAAGAGATGGCAGCTGGTCACCTAGCCTTCGCATTTGGATTACTAGGTACTTATTTTCACAATCTATTTATCAAGCAAAATTTTTTCACATACGTATTTTTACAATCTATTCGTTTTGTAAGTTCTATACAAATTTTTAAACTTTTTTTTTTTGAGAAAATAAACAAATTTTTGAATTTTGCATGGCAAGAAAAATTAGCATTTGGCAGTATTCATTGAATATACATGTACTAGGAAAATTATTATATAGGTCAATCATAATTAACGGGCCTTATATGTTCACAAAATCAAAGATTTGGGACAAATCCTTGTCCGTATTAATACATGTTTGCAACGCGATCATATATATATATAATAAGTGTATGCATGTGGTTTTTTTTTTTTTTGGTACAACATGTACATCAGTACATGTATGTGTGCGTTTCTTCGTTGTTTTTATATCTTATGTTTTGTTTACAATTTTGTAGGTAATGTCATCTCGTTCATGGTGTATCTTGCTCCATTGTAAGTAATTTACTTAACTTTATTTTAGTTTACAACGTTAAAAAATTGGATTTTGATGAATATTTATATTATTGCTAAACGATGTCGTTACATGCAGGCCAACTTTTCGTCAAATTTACAAGAAAAAAACAAGTGAAGGTTTTCAATCAATTCCATATGTGGTTGCATTATTCAGTGCCATGCTTTGGATATATTATGCACTCCTCAAGTCGGACACTACCCTTCTCATCACAATTAATTCAGTTGGATGTTTTATCGAGACCATATACGTCGCCGTTCATCTTTTCTACGCACCAAAGAAGGCTAGGGTATGCACGATTCCTGTATAATGTCTCCGTCCTAAATTTTTTAGCTTTATTTGTTTTCCTCATGTAACGTTCTAAAACAAAGATTCTCTTTTCGAAAATAAAAGTTTACATCTTTAAATACCATTTCGAAAAAGCAAATATGGGAATAACTAATTCTTCGAAATAAGGTATTTATAAGTACTACTCCTTTAGTCCCAAATATTTTGCTCCATTTTGGTTTTTGCACGGAATTTTAGGTGAATGCTGGCAAAGTGAAAATTTTGTACATCTTTACAATTTTACCTCTTAAAGTAATGATTAATCGTTGGTGGTGTCAAATCATTAACTTATGTGAAAATAATATTTTTGAGAAAAATAATTTCACTTTAAAGAAGGGGCCGGGGTATTATTGATTTATTGTCATGGAACAGCCCAAAAAGAAAATAAGATTAAAAAATTGGAAAGAGTGAGTGTGTTCTTTTCAAACTTATCTCCAATATTAGTGGAATGAACAAAAATAATTGGTGTACATAATTATATATATATATATATGTATGTATATATGTATATATATGTATATATGTATATATATGTATATATGTATATATATATTATATTTGCCATTCTTGATGGATGTTATTTCAAATGCAGGTACAAACGCTAAAGCTGATTGTATTGCTTATAGTTTGTGGCTTTGGATTTGTCGTTCTCTCGACTCATTTCCTCGTGAAAGCTTCAAAACAAGCCAATGTTGTTGGATGGTTTTGTCTAGTATTTTCGTTATGTGTTTTCGTTGCTCCTTTATGCATTGTGGTAAGCATAAATAAATATCAATTCAAATAAAATAAAATAAAAAATACTTCTTTTACATAAGCCTATATTATTTACATGAATATATAGTAGTATATTTATTTTTCATTCTAGTCAAGTGTGACTAATTTTAACTGATTAATTTTATATTTTGCAGAAAAAAGTGATACAAACAAAGAGCGTTGAGTACATGCCGTTTCTTCTATCATTTTTCCTTACCCTTAGCGCGGTCATGTGGTTTTTCTATGGCCTATTACTCAAAGATTATGTCATTGCAGTAAGTTCATCCTTCGTTACCTCTCCTTTGTAGGGAATTGTATTTTTGGTACCGAGCTTTATGTCAATTTCTACCTTTAATATCAAATAAATGAAGGTTAACACATTTTATACCATAATTTAATAATCGCTCCACATTCTGTACCATCGTTAATTAAATTTGAAAATCATTGTCAATGGTACCAAATATGTTGACATGCATTTAGTTGATACCAAAAGTAGAAATTGACATAAAATTCAGTATAAAAAATGAAATTCTCTCCTCTTGTTTTTCCCCCTTTTTTAAAGTCAAAATGAAATATAAGAAAGACATGAAATATTTTAAATTTTACAAGATAAAATTATATTATGTCTCTAACTACTATTTAATTTTTTGTATAGGTTCCAAATGTGCTAGGGTTCTCCTTCGGCGTGCTTCAAATGGTGTTGTATTCAATTTACAGAAATGCAGATAAAATCAATACTGAACAAAAGCTTCCCGAAATACAAACCCAAATCATAATTTTGGACAATCACAAAATTCCTGAATTAAACGAAAAAATTATTGACATCGCCAAATTAGGTGAATTATTGAGTTCGGAGAAAATTCAAGTTGTTTCGCAGCAGAATAATAATGGAACTGAAGCACCTCAGCATCCGGATTTGCCCAAGGAATCTCATGTTTAATTTGATATGCAGTTCATGAAGTGTTGAACTAATGCAATAATAATTTTTATGAGCTATTATTCAGTTTCCTTGTAATTTTATTTTCGTCGAGAAATATTTTGTGTAATCGTTAATTTAATAATAGATCTTGTCATGCCAAGGTTTTACTTCCTTTTCTATCCTTCCAATTTTTATCGAAGTTTTAGGTAAAAGTTAAAAAAATTATACTTTTAAGCATTTTTATGTGAATGTTCTTAAAAGTTTTAAAAAACATTTGGTGTTTTAGAAATATCGTCCGAGTTTGACATCCGAGGCTGGCCCCGCGGTGGAGGTTGATATGCTACAACACCAAGAAACATACATTATATATGAAAAAAGATTCAGACTACATATGTAAAATAAATAAAAGTATATAATCCTAAATTATAAACAAAATCATCATGTACAATCTCTAAATATATTTGAAGAATCGTTGAAGTCAAAGCATAATCTCTAAATTATAATTCAATCCTAACACAACAACCCTAAATAATAATTCAATAAAAATTTTATGAAATAATTTAATAATAAAGGAGGCAATCATTTAACCCTAAATAATTTATTCAATTCAATAAAAATATAAAGATCTAATTGAAACTCAATTCAACTTCAATAAAATAGTTTAAAGAAGATGTTAACTAATTCCATAATTCAATCAAAATGTTCATATAATAATTTAAGTTTAAAATTATTATTCAACTATTCACTCTAAATAATTTAAAGTTCTAATGCAATCCCTAAATTATAATTCATTGCCAAACTTAGGCCTAATATTCATTTTCAATATATATATATATATATATATATATATATATATATATATATACTTACAAAAAATCATGAATTAATTTAATCTCAAATCTAGGCCATAATTTCATTTTCAATTCAATAAAATGTAAAGCCCTAATTGTAATCCAATTCAACCTCTCATATTCAAGTTTAAAGTAGATGTTATCTAGTTCTATAATTCAATCAAAATTTTCGTATAATAATTTAATCCTAATATTATATTTCAACATTTCATCTTTGAACCCTAGCTAACTAAAAGTTCTAATGCAAGTCCTAAATTATAATTATTTAGAGAATTAGGCCCACTCGAATTTTCAAGAAAACTATATATCTAAGTGAATTTCTAATTTAAAATGGGACTTACCAAAAGTCCACATTATTTTAATCCCAATTTTAGGTCCTAATATAATTTTCAATTCAATAAAAATATAAAGCTCTAATTGAAACTCAAATATTCAAGTTCAAAGCGGATGCTATCTAATTCTATATCAACCGAAGAACAATTTCCACTAACACCAAAAAAACAAGATTTTGATATATAAAATGCCAAATTGAAATAGTTTATGATGGTGCTACGGCGGTGCATGGTGTGGTGCTATTCTAATCCTATGGTGGCCGAAAGGGAGGTGGTGGTGGTGGTTGTGCACGAACGAGAAAGAAAAGGGAGATATTTTTTCTATTCTTTTTGCAAGCGATGAAGAATGGAAGAACATACAGATCTCTGGGAACTTTATCTCCAAAAATTCTCATCGATTTGAAATCGATGGGAATAATTAAGAAAAATTCCCAGTGATTTCAAGTCGGTGGAATACTTAAGAAACTTCCCGAGAATAATCGGTTTGAATTTTGCTTTTATTCCGATCGATCCTAGATTGGTTGGAATATTGAATTTTCTACCGATATGAGCTCTGTCGAAATAAATAGAAAAATTCAAATCGATATATAAATATGTCGGAATTTTGCATTTATTAATTTTTTTTCAAAAAATTTCGACTGATTTGTAAATCTGTCAGAATTTATCCGGTTCTTTCGAAAATGTATCTCTTACAGTCTAATTTGAACCAATATTATTTTCGATCGGAATTCATTAAAATTCCTACTTATTTTCGATCCTTGGGAATATTTTGGTGGAAATTTTGATTTTTTTTAATAGTGAATATTAAAGCGATAATTAATTTAGAGAATGAAAAAATCCATAAAACGACAATTAAAATGGAATTGATGGAGTATAAAGAGAAGCATATATGTCAAGGTGTAGTAGTTTTTTGGTTTTCCTAATTTGCCCTTAGTGTTTTAATTAATTTAACTATTTAAACTTTTTAACATCTTAGTTTTTCCATTTAAATAAAAATTTACTTTTTCTTTTTTCCACGAAGATATCATTACTTTTTTATGCTAAACAAATTTAATGCACGTGGGAAGCATTAAATTAAAAGACAATAGTACTCTTCCTGCTAAAATAACACATGAATTAATTCTAAAATATAAAACTATTAAAAAATAAACCACCCCCTGTGTCAAGATGGAAAGTGGGCGGTGTGATTGGAGAAGATGGTGTTATTAAATTTGTTTTATTAATAAAGTAAGCTAGTATTAGCTAGTCACAATAGAAAAATCTTTAGTTTGAAGATCGACTAAAAGAATGTGCAAAACGTATTTTTAAAAAGTAAGGAGAATGTTTGCCCTTCTCAATAATATGAAAATAAATCGTCAATGAATATCACATGCTTCCTTAATTTGTGTAATATGTAATGTTATATTTTCTCCGTCACATTATTTTTACTCCATTAATTATAATATTCATTTAAAATTTTTTATTTTTTAAATTATTTATCATGTTAAATTATTTGCATTTCTATATAATGTATTAAGTCTTCTAGATATTAATATATATGATCTCATAGTATATTATAAACTTATTAGTGAAATATATTAATTATATTATTTAATATATCTTTTATAAATTTAATCAAATTGACTGGTTAACTGTACCAAAAGATAAAGATAATTGGTACGGAGAAATCAGTTGAGAAATTCAAATCAAGATGGTACAACATAATTCACAAGTTCCATTTATTTTACATGGTACAAAAAATTCCTAGCTTTTGGCTTTTGAATTCAAATTGTAAAATCACCTTCTCAACCACACTTTCTTTTCTTTTTGGAAAGGAGAAGATAGACAAAAGATAAGAAACAATTATTGGTTCTTACAAAAAGTACGATCGTTCATGCATGGGAGATATGACAACGTTAAAGTTGCGGTAAAGGCCTCCTAATAAAAAAATCATTATAAAAAAATGCCATCAAAGACTTAGGCCAATCGAACCTTGATTGCAAAATATTTTATGCAATTAATGGTCTGTTTGGTTTGAATAATTAGGTGGGGTGGGTCTTATTTTGTGTTTGGTTACATTGATTCAATATAGTGGCTCAAGTACTCAAACTCATGTTAGTCCAAATAATAGGCTATTACGTATTTATGTGAATTTGGCGTTGGACCGACATATTACCCAATTCTCGTCAATGTAAAATTAGAAAATAAAACTCATACAATTAATCAATTAATTTTCCAGACTTAATTATAATTTATATCTTCAAACAATGAGTTAATAGTTGTTTATAACGTGGTCTTATTAGTCCTTTACGGCAAAATAGCATTTTTAGTCCCTTAAGTTTTACTAGTCCGCGAAAGTAGGACACTTAAATCTCCGGCAAGCATTTTTAGTCTCATAAGTTTCGTAAGTCTGCGAACATTTAAATCTCCGGCAAGCATTTTTAGTCCCATAAGTTTCACAAATCCGCGAAAGTAGGACATTTAAATATTCGGCAAGCATTTTTAGTCCCTTAAATTTCACTTGTCCGCGAAATCAGGACAATTAAATTTTCGGAAAGCATTTTACATCCCTTAATTTTTATTTTCCGCGGAATCAGGACACTTAATTTTTCAGCAAGCATTTTACGTCCCTTAACTTTCACAAGTCGGCAAAATCAGGACACTTAATTTTCCAGCATGCAAGATACGTCCTATAACTTTTCTATACCCGCAAATTTAGTCCACTTGACTGCAATTATAGTCCACAATTTGCCAAAAATTGCATAATTGCCCATTGGACAATTAATTTGAGAATTTTGCCACATTGAACAATTAATTTAGGGATTTTGCCAAACTGGATAATTAATTTGAAAATTTTGCCACACTGAACAATTAATTTTGGGATTTTGCCAAACTAGACAATTAATTCGGGGATTCATGTGCTTTATTTGTAAAATTTAGAGCATCAACTTAGGTAGGTTCTTATTTATAGAATAGTGTTCTTTGTTTTCAATAGTTGTACTATTTAATGTTATGAATGATCGAATTGGAAAGCGGCGTATATCCATTAAATTGAATTTTTTTTCCAATATAGCCTTTTAGATAAAAGTATTTCCCAAAATGACTCAAACTGAAAAGTATTTCCCTAAATGTACCTTTTGTGAAAAATCGCAGTTGGCAACTGCGATTCTTCATTTTTACGAAATCATGAAAAATTATAAAAAAAAAATAATTTACCAAAAATCGCAGTTAGCAACTGCGATTTTTGGTAAATTTTTTATTTTTTTTTGGTTTTTTTTTATAAAATGGCTTGAGTTTTGTAATTATTTGATATTTATATTAGTAATAGTATTTTAAATGAAATGTTTGTCTTCTATTTCAGTATAAGTATGACATTGTGTTATCTCTTATATTTATAAATAATAAATCAAGTGTCTCCTGCATTCTTATCAAGCATGTTTATATATAATCAGGTAAAATATATTTGTGCCCAAGACATTCATGTATTGCTCAAGTATTGCTATTGGAGTATAATTATATTGCTAGAGTGTGACCCATTTTTTTCTGTGTTAATAATGTTTATTTGAGATGTTTTCTGGCACTATGTTTGTAACGATCCATGCAAAAAGATAATACCACCCATCTACATAGTAAAAGATAACATAATAAGTTAATTATTTAAATTTGCATACCACCCATCTACATAGTAAAAAGTCGCACATATCTTCTTTTTCAGCAAGCATTTTACGTCACTTAACTTTCACCTATTTGTGCGATTTTTAGTTTATAAAGGCAATTTCGTTACAATAAAAAAAACCAAAAAAAATAAAAAAATTTACCTAACTGCGATTTTTGGTAAATTTTCTTTTATTTTATTTTTCATAATTTCGTAAAAATGCAGAATCGCAGTTGGCAACTGCGATTTTTCATAAAAGGTACATTTAGGGAAATACTTTTCAGTTTGAGTAATTTTGGAAAATACTTTTCAGTTTGAGTCATTTTGGGAAATACTTTTATCTAAAAGGCTATATTGGAAAAAAAAATTCAATTTAATGGCTATACGCCGCTTTCTAATTCATTCATAACATTAAATAGTACAACTATTGAAAACAAAGAACACTATTCTATAAATAAGAACTTACCTAAGTTGATGCTCTAAATTTTACAAATAAAGCACATGAATCCCCGAATTAATTGTCCAGTTTGGCAAAATTCCTAAATTAATTGTTCAATGTGGCAAAATTCTCAAATTAATTGTCCAATGGGCAATTATGCAATTTTTGGCAAATTGTGGACTATAATTGCAGTCAAGTGGACTAAATTTGCGGGTATAGAAAAGTTATAGGACGTATCTTGCATGCTGAAAAATTTAGTGTCCTGATTTTGCCGACTTGTGAAAGTTAAGGGACGTAAAATGCTTGCTGAAAAATTAAGTGTCCTGATTTCGCGGACAAGTGAAACTTAAGGGACTAAAAATGCTTGCCGAATATTTAAATGTCCTACTTTTGCGGATTTGTGAAACTTATGGGACTAAAAATGCTTGCCGGAGATTTAAATGTCCTAATTTCGCAGACTTACGAAACTTATGGGACTAAAAATGCTTGCCGGAGATTTAAGTGTCCTACTTTTGCGGACTAGTAAAACTTAAGGGACTAAAAATGCTATTTCGCCAGTCCTTTACATAGAAAAATTCCGCAAAGAAATAGGTGATCGAGCAATTTCAAATGAAAAATTTGGGAGAAAAAAGTTATTGATGTAGGTTATACACCTCTAAATCCGAATTTGAATAGGATCCAACCGGTCTGCTTCTGATAACTCTATATTAACAGTGTTATCTGCCTATTTTGGAAGCTAAGTTGTGAAGTTTTCGAGAAGTTTGGATAAGAATTTAGTTGTTTTGTGTAGTTTTCATGTCAAGTGTGATTCGATTATGTACTTGAGTTGTTTTGATGTTTTTACTCTTAGTGTGTGGATACTACACAGGTGAAATTTCGAATGCACTCGAATCGAGGAACTAAAGGTGCACAAAACGAGTGTAAGAAGATTAGGAAACGAATTGAGGTCTCAATACACTAGTTGTTGTTAGAGGTGTAAACGAGCCGAGTAGTATCGAACGACAAGTTGTTCAAGCTTGGTTTGAATTTTATCGAGCTTCAAATTTTGTGTTTGAGCTTGGTTTGATTTCTTAACGAACTGAGTTCAAACAAGCTTTTATCGAACGAGCTCGAGCCGAGTATCGAGTAGCTTAGTATTTTACATGTCTCTTTTTAGCTCAAACAAATAAATCAAGCTTGTTTGATTTATTTGACGAACCGAGCTCAAACAAGTTTTTATCGAACTAGCTCGAATCGAGTATTGAGTAGTTTGATTTGATTTTCAACCCTGGTTGTTGTGGCGAGAGAGACAATTTAAGTTTCGATGTCGCCTTGGCCTCCACGATCTGTTGCTGATGTATTCATAATCTAAGGCTATTTTTTGAAAGATAGAAGATTTCTAATGGGCTTTGGACAGTTGCAAACCTATCCTAGTTAGATACAAAAATTCTTGAAACACATTTAAAGTCACCACAACATAGATAATTGTAGCTCAGAGCCACCTTTCACCATCTTTCACCACCATTCAGAGAAGAGTTAAAGAGATCTCATGGAAGTCCCAAGAAAATGGTGGACGTCACTCATAAAAATGACTGAGAGAAGCTTTTCGAAGTTCGAAGACGCGTTTGAGGTAGGAGTAAGATACTCATCCCAGTTACCGAGCTAATAAGTCTCTCCAACGAGGCGAAAAGGCCCGTCGCAATGTTGCACCGATGACAATTAAAATGCCTCGCGAAGGGGATACAACACATAGAGCGATCGATTAAACTCAGCCAACCCCAATCGCGAAGTATCAATCAAATGCGTCTTGAGGCGTTAGCCAAATCCAATGCAAAGTAAAGACTTGTTTAACATCGAATTGACACATAGAAACTACACAGTTCTCCATGTTGGACACCAATAGCAAGTCTCCTACCTAACATGGGAACTCCCATGCACGTACGTTAAGATCCCCCTAAATTCGGGATTTACATACCTAGTTCAACCCGCCTAAGTTTAAACCCCCAAGGCATGCCTAAAAATACATACTCAACATAATTTTATGCAAAATACTTCTGAAGTTTTTCGGAAATATCTTGTTGACCTAAGCATCGGAGGAGGTTCCGTGACACACACCTGCAGGGGATCATTTTTTTTTTTTTGCAGAAATTGGAGAACGTAGTATCCATATATTTGAAGTAGAGCATAATGGATCAAGATTTCCGGTGTAAGACCTACATTAGCAAAGACTATGAACAAACACGTGGTAATTATTCATGCCATGAAGTAGTTCGATACAAATTTGGTTACATTATCTCTTGTGGTTTAAATTTATTTATAACAAATGAATTTTGGAAGGTAAATGCTTTTTCTCTTGAATGTCAGAACAACGTCTAACAAGTTGTTGTGTTATGTTTTATATATATTTTGAGAATTTGAGTACTCTACTAGATCAAGTGTTTTACAGTTTTGAGTTATTGGTATATTAATAGAAAGGTTAGTTTTCTTTCCAAGAAATTGGCCCTTAGCTCCCTTGGTATGATAGTTTTTATATGATTTTTTCTTTCTTAATATTTTTATAATTTAATTTTTTTCTTAATAACTATTAAGATAATTCAAATTATTTTTATAATTTACTTTCCTCATATTAGTTTTTAACTTAATACATTACTACAAAAAAATTTGCTTCATAGAAAAAAAATATTGATCTAGCTCTACCCCACCTATTTTGGATCCATTTTAAAAAATTAATAATTGATGGCGTCAATTGTAAATGTGAAATATCATGTAGATGTTTTAGTTTCTTTTGGGATCATGATGAGGTATAATTTTATTTAAAGTAACTTGTGAATATAATTCTTATCAAACTTATTTTTTATTTTTTGTATATCCTCATTTATTTTCTCTGAATGAAATATGAACTTTAAGTTTTAAATAATTTCTTTGATTTTTTTATTTTTTTTAATTTAAGATCAAACATTAGCCCCCATGGACCAAATTTCTAGAACCCCCTATGCATGAAAGATTCTTCACTAAACATAGACCATGTGGTTCAGTTTTATTGTAATTAATAAATTCACTTTGTCTTTTTGCCTAACAAACCCCATTAATTATTTGAATTAAGAGTTTTTACCTCATTTCTTCTTGATTTACTTTAAAATTAATTATATGAAATTGAAAATACTAAATTTTGGTTAATGTTAATGAATTATGTTGGTCCCAAGTGGTCAGATGAGGTCTAGGGGGGGGGGAGGGGAGGGGATGAATAGACCTCTAAACTTTTTGACAATTTTTAAATTTAAAACTTTTGTTCTAACTTAAACAGACTAAGCTGTTACCGAACAGTAATTTTACAAGGTTGACCGCGAACAAATATTTGAACAGCTTTGTTGACCACTAATCTGATAATCACTTAGCTGATTTTTGCTACAATCAGTTTTAATACCAGAGTACTTGCAGCGGATTTTCAAAGTGTTTTTCACAAGTAAACTTAGTAGTTTGAAAATTTTATCCCCAGTTTTGTAAACTCCTTTAAACTCTTTTCAAACAGTTTTGAATGTGTTTTATGCAATCTGAAAATATGCAAGTTGAAAGCAAATGTAAAAACACAAGTAATTTTTATAGTGGTTATATGGATTTAAATATCCTTTAGTCCACTCTTCCAAGTCACCAAGATCTTGGGTTATACTAAGAACACAAAGTAATTAGTACACTCCACTTACGCCAAAACAACAAATGAATCTGGCCGTAAGCTCACAATAGGAAATCACTAAGAAAACCTATCATCTGAAGCTAGATCACTCACAAAGATGGATCTACACTTCTCACAATACTCAAACAGTTTTTCACTCAGAAAATGTGTTTGTCTTTTATCTTCAACTTCGGCTTCAGTCAACAAATGACAAAGCTGATGAGTGACCTGTTCTTGAGACTTAAGAGATTTTGCTTCGAATTTCTTCTCAGAGATTGTGTGTTATTTTTTCTTCTCTTTGTCTCTCCAGCTATTTATACTCGTAGGTTTGAAAAATGTCTGTTGAAGTGAGACAGAATTCAAAATCCTCGGGTACTGGTCCTTAATTTCCGCGAACGGCTCTCTGCACAGTGTCCGTACTGTCAACAGTACTTTCTGCAGGCATCATTAAATGCACCAAGCTGATACGAAGTCTTTCTTCAATCATTTGTCTTTAATAACCTTGTACTTCAGCATTTATTACTTCCAGGGGCATTTATTACCATTTGGCAGACTTCATGATCCTTTCCACTTGGCTGATCGAAAGTGCAAGTCTAATGACGAACAAAACTGATCGAATTGAAGGGAAAAATTTCAATTGGGTTACCCAAATTATTGGTATGAAAACTTGCACAAATTGGGTTGACCGAATTGCCGGTTAAACTTGCATCAATTGGGTCGATTGAATTGAAGGAGAGCCGGAGTTCTGCCCAGATTTCTAATTTGACAAGAATCGTGATCAAGGTTTTAATTGCAAATCAGTTTTCAGAATTCTTGACGGATAATTTCGAACTCGGGTAAATATTCTCGATCTTCAGATTATATTAGAACACAATCCAATATGGCTATTCCTTTATGATTCCATTATTATCAATTTGGTTGATATCACTTAGAAATATATGTTCAAAAGTTGTGTACCATAATTATCATGTTCATAATCAAATGAAATTCTATAGGTCTTGATGAAATCCTAATTGAAACTGAACCCTTCCTAAGTGAATTTGAGTTTGGCAGTGTGTACGTGTAACATTTGCCAACTCAAAATTAATGTACCTCAGCATTCTCATGGAGGAAAAACAGTCAAAATAATTACCACAATAGTCTTACCTGAAATGAAATTCTATATGTTTTTATCTTGTCAATTACTTATACCGAATAGCTTTTATGGCCCTCACATTAAGTTTGTATCGGATTTTCTAGTGGAACACAAGTTATGTCTTCGGATCGTAGTTGGATGTGGCGGCATAAGGAAAGGGGGAGTGCTGGAGCAAATTATACTGAGGGGGTTATTGGAATCCTGAATTTTGCCTTTTCTCACGAAGAGTGTGTGCAAGATAACAAAATAAGATGTCCTTGTAAGGAATGTAAAAACAGGTCTCATATGTCTCGAGATGATGTACAATATCACCTCTATAAGTTTGGTTTCATGCGGACTTATGATGGGTGGGTAATGCATAGAGAGCCATTGATTGACGATCCATTGGGTAATGAATCCTTAGGAACCGTAGGCGAGGAAAGATCGAGAATGGAAGCAATGGTCATGGACGCTGCTGGTCCTGAATTTAATTGGGGTGCACAATCTGAAGAACAACAACCTAATCGAGAAGCCCAAAAGTTTTACGATTTACTTAATGCTGCAGACGAGCCATTATATGAGGGCTGCAAGACACATACAAAACTTTCAGCTATGTCTCAAATGTTCAATTTAAAATCATAATTCAACATGTCAGAATTATGTTATGATCGTATGGCGGCGATGGTGAAAGAGATGCTACCAGAAAGTGATCGGTTGCCTCAAAACTTGTACAAAACCAAGAGAGAATTGACTAAACTTGGTCTTGAGTATGAGAAAATTGATTCCTGCCCAAACAACTGCATGTTGTACTACAAAGAGACCAAAGAGATGCAATAGTGCGGCGTATGTCACCATGCTAGATACAAGCCAGATAAACCAGGAAGTCAGAAAAAGATTCCTTATAAGGTGCTACACTACTTGCCCCTTACACCTAGGCTTCAGAGACTGTATATGTTGAGCCATAGTGCAGAGCACATGACTTGGCACACCAAACCTTGTGAAGATGGAACTATGGCACATCCAGCTCACGGAGAGGCTTGGAAGCATTTTGACCGTACCAACAAATCATTTGCTTCAGAACCACGGAATGTTCGTATTGGATTGTGTACAGATGGATTCTCACCATTTAACAATTTCGGTAAACCTTATTCGTGTTGGCTTGTCATCATAACGGTTTACAATCTGCCGCCGTGGATGTGCATCAACAAATCTTATATGTTTTTGAGTATGGTTATACCCGGTCCCAGAAGCCCTGGAAAAAATATAGATGTTTTTTTTTAGACCACTTATCGATGAGTTGAAGATGTTGTGGTCAGTTGGTAGTCAAACATATGACGTGAGAGAACTTTATAATGAGAGCAGCACTTATGTGGACAATTAGTGATTTTCCGGTGTACGCCATGTTGTCTGGATGGAGTACTCATGGAAAGTTAGCATGTCCTTATTGTATGGAACTCACAAAGTCATTCTACCTAAAATTTGGAAGAAAAGCCTCTTGGTTCGATTGTCACAGACAATTTTTGCCATTAAGACATCGTCTAAGGAAACTTGAGAAACACTTCAAAAAGGGTAACAAGGAGAAGAGCAAGGCTCCACCTCGCTTATCTGGTGAAGAAATATGTAGGAGGGTTGATAAACTCCCAGATATTACCTTTGGCATCCGGAGTGGAAAACAAGAAATAGATGGCTTTAATGAGTCGCATAACTGGGTCAAAAGGAGCATCTTTTGGGAGCTTACTTATTGGCATACAAACCTTATTCGCCATAATTTGGATGTGATGCATATTGAAAAAAACTTTTTTTATAATATTTTCAATACCGTGATGGACGTGAAAGGGAAAACCAAAGACAACGCCAAAGCCCGACAAGATTTGGAGCTTTATTGTGATCGAACTGATCTACATTTGGTCTCCGACGAAAAAGGAAGAATATTGAAACCCAAAGCTTCGTATGTCCTAAATAAGGATCAAATAAGAGATGTGTGCACTTGGGTTCGAAAGCTTAAATTTCCTGACGGGTATGTGTCAATCATAGCACAATGTGTGAGCGAAGAAGACTGCAAATTTCATGGGATGAAAAGTCATGATTGTCATGTATTCATGCAAAGATTGCTCCCGATAGCATTTCGTGATCTTCTTCCGAAGCCTGTGTGGGAAGCATTGACAGACGTAAGTCACTTTTTCAGGGATATTTGCTCGACCGTGCTCCGTGTGCGAGATGTTGAGCAACTTGAAGCTGATATTGCCGAGATAATATGCAACTTGGAGAAGATCTTTCCTCCTGGGTTCTTTGATTCAATGGAGCATCTGCCGATTCACTTGGCATATGAAGCCAAGGTTGGAGGTCCTGTGCAGTATCGATGGATGTATCCTTTTGAGAGGTAATTCTGTTCAACATGTTGAATATTTAGTTTTGAGAAACTTCTACATAATTGAAATTATTTATTGTTCTTTGACATGTGTGAATTTCAGATTCCTACACCACTTGAAAAAGAAAGTTGGCAATCGAGCTAGAGTTGAGGCTTCCATAGTAAAATCATACTTGAACGAGGAAATATCCAACTTTTGCTCATTGTAATTCAAACCCAATGTACAAACAAGATTGAATCGTGTTCAGCGGAATGATGATGGAGGACAAGTTGATGAGAGAGAACGTCTTTCCATTTTCACACACCCCGGTCGAGCTTCTCCCATATGTCGGAAAGCATTAACTGAAGATTAAATAAATGTCACACATCGATATGTGTTGTTGAATTGTGCGAAATTAAATCCTTTCATTGAGTAAGTGTATTATATCAATTACTATATAGTGAACTATGTCATATGTGCAATTTTACATTTATAATGAGTATTTTATTTTCCTAGAAAATTTGATACACATATGATGGAGATGGATCCCACAATGTCTCCCGTTGAACTATCGAGATCGCGTGACGCCCATTTTTGCATGTGGTTAAATTAATATGTAAGTGAACTTACATATACTTGTTAGATTACTACGATAGTGTTATAATTATGTTAATTAACCATGTATTCTCGTGTCAACAGGTCAATAGAAATGAAGTAGACACAAAAATCAGGTGCATAGCATACCCTCCTCGTCGTACAGTTAAGTGTTATAAAGGGTACTTTGTAAACGGATTCAAATTTCACACCGTAGATTATGGGTAATATAAGACGACAATGAATAGTGGCGTTTGTGTGTTGGGAAGCTCAAGTGGGGACGACGTGACGGATTACTACGGCATGGTGGAGGATATTATAGAGCTAGACTTTTTTGGAGAATACGTGACTTTATTTAAGTGCCATTGGTTCGATACATCTTCACAAAATGGGATCAGAATGCATCCAAAATTTAAACTTGTTGAAGTCAATCAAAAGTCTAAGTTAAAATCAGACGATCACTTTATATTGGCTCAACAAGCTCACCAGGCTTACTACACAGGTTACCCAAAACGCCCGCAACACAAAGATAGAGGTGATTGGGTGGCAGTATGCAAAATCAAAGCTAGGAGTAGGACCGCTATTTTACTACTAGATGATGCTGAAGAAATTGAGTCTATTGTTGAAGGTCCTTTCCAGGAAGAGGTATCATCTGCTCCAGGAAACATCTTGTCACAAACATCCTTTGTTGATGGAGAAATTCATTTGGATATCGATGGTGATTTAGAAGAGGTGGATCCTTCAGAACATGGTCGAACTGATGAGGTAGATGAGAATGAAGCAGATATAGAGCACGAAAAAGAATTTGACGATATTTTATCAGAAGAAGAGCATGAACATATACATGAAAGTGGAGAAAATGCGCATAGCAGTGGTGATGATTTTATGGACTATGATGATTGAATGGTTGAGAAGGAGGACGTAGCATTCTTTGATGTAGTTTTTATTCAATGCTCTCAAAATTTCCAACAGTTTATGACACTTAATATAAATTGGTTCTTGAATATTCTTTCTCCCTTTAGTACTTTTGTGGCTTCTTTAGCAGTGAAGCCGACATTTGTTTTGAGTTCCTGTGTTTGGGCTGATGCAAAATCTATTAAAAATTTCTTGAATATTTGTGTTGAGAGGAAATGAGATTTTGGGACTGTGTTTGCTTTTGGTGCAATGCCTTCTTATGTGGTTATTTTTCATGGGATGGCAGATTTTTTGTTCCTTGTTTGTATGAGATTTAGTTTGATAGTTATGTATGATGCTATTGGTGTTAGAAGGCCTGCTGGAATTCAATTTAATGGATGTTTGTTAATTATATCCAGGGCACCTATCAATTTGCAAATGATATTTCTTAAGTTTTTATCTCTTGCTTAAAATTTATTAATATTATTTTCTACTTCACATAGTACTTCAAGCTGATTATTTTGCTTGTGGCCTTTTTTGAATTATTTGCAATGAGGTAGTTGAAGGCATGGAGCATTAACTTAATACTTAGATTGATAAATATCCAAACACTCAAATGGGTTGTACAGCTTCTTGGACCACCACATTTTCCATAGACAACCAGATTCAATTCCCACGACACATGTATGTACATGAAATTATATATATACACACCAAATAATTCAACCTTTTCTTTTTGTTGTTGTAATAAAATAAAACTTTAAATGATCATGTCATTTCTAAAGACGTACCAAGTACACGGTCCAGTAATGTACAACAATCATTTAATTAATTTCCAGTTTAATAATTTAGAAAATCACAAGTTTTGAGTGGTTAAGTATTCTTCTTGGGCTGAATGTTCCCTTTGAAAGAAAACAAGAGATTTTATTTTATTCCACTAGTTTTAAACTTATTCGGAGAACTGGGAATAAACATAGTTTTTTTTCATGAATAATGCTTTTAGTTGAAATTTTGTTGGTAATTTGTTGCTATTCTTGAAGGATACCGTTAGTAATCAATTATAAATTCGTCACTAATAGCGACAATTTTTTTCCCATTGGAATCAAGTCGTTTCTGAAGACAGTTTTTTTTGTGACAATTTTTCGTTACAAATTCCGTTGATAATTGGTCGATATTTTTTAAAAACATAGTTTTCTTATATTTTCGTCGCTGTTCAGTTGTACATTTGTTATTGACAAAAAAATTGTAACAAATTATTTTCCGTAGGAACAATTCCGTTGCTATCTGTCATCTTTACCGACAACTAAACAACAAAATTCCAACCAAAAATATTTTCTTTCGAAATTTTGTTGGTAATTTGTTGCTGATTTTGAAAGAATACCGTTTCCATTAGTAATCAGTTATAAATTCGTTACTAATAGCGACAATTTTTTTTTTCCGTTGGAATCAAGCCGTTTCTGAAGACAGCTTTTTTTGTAGTGCCAAATTTGAACAAATCTGATTTGAGTCGGCTGATCTACATCAGTCTGATTTTTTTCCTTCAGCAGATTAGTAGTCTTTTGGACCTTGAAATTTGACTCGTCTGATGTCTTCTTACTTGGTCAAAATTCTTCTAAGGGATATCATCTAAGTTGATTTTACTTAGCAGATTTGAAGTTTTGAAAATTATCAAAACCTCCCTTTACTAATTGTCTCCAGTGCTCTTCATCTTTATCCTTATCCAACAAATTATATAGTAACTGACGAGTACATGAAAACTTAAATATATGAATCTTTACATTTCATATAATAATTTTAAATATCAAACAAAACTATCAATTTCAATTAATAGAATATACATTATACTATATAACATTATAAAAAAATTGGTTATAACTATTAAAATATTATAGATTTACTAAACAATAAATATCAAATGTAAAAAGATCATGTATACATATTACACAATTTATTCAACTTATAATCGAAATAAAATCTTCACATTTACAAACGGCTATAAAGATGTAACAGAATAATAATAATAAATCTTTGAACACGACCCCTTTTTTAGTATGGATACTCTAATGGTAGTGGTTTTTATTCAATTTATTTGGTAAAATGGCTCTTCTTGGTCTTTTATTTTGTGTATATAATAATTTCATGTAGTTATTACTTATTTCATAGAGGGAAAAACACTTTTGATATCAAACTTTAGTTCAAAAGACACATTTCGCACATTTGAAGGAAAAAAGTAAATGTGTCAAGATGGTGTGAATAGTGGTATGAAATATGTTTTTCGGACTAAACTTTGGTATCAAAACTGTTTTTCCCTCTATTTCATAATAAGGATTGCTACCCAAATTAGTGCTTGAGTATTTATTTGGGCAAGTATTTTACTTGAACACGTAATACGGAAGAAAACGGTGGTTGCCTTTTTGGTTTAACAAAAAATTCAATATATTAATGCCATTCATTGATTTTATTTATTTATTAGAATTCAACTACAACTTTTTTATTTCTTCGTAAATAAAATTAATTAAGATAAATTTAATTTAATTTATAATTTATTATTATAATTAACAAAGAAATAAATCAAGGATATATAAGATAGAAAATATGAATAAAAATTTTTGTTAGGGTTGGTTAAGGAAAAGAGTCAATAAATTGTTTAATTGGAAAAAAAAAAAACTGTCTAGGAAGAAAACTCCTAGACTGGGACTGGTGAAGACTTTTCAATACTATATGTGTATATTTACAGTAAAATTAAAATTTAAAATATTATATATCCACAAAGTCATAGCTATTACATTTAATGAAAAATTACATGATAGTAAGAAAATTATATGTAAAAGTGAAGATGTAATTTAAAATGTAACTTACAAAAAAAATTATAAATTAATTTAATCCAAAATCTAGGCCATAATTTCAATTTTAATTCAATAAAGTATAAAGCCCTAACCCAATTTAACCTCTCAAATTCATGTTTAAAGTAGATGTTATCTAGTTCTATAATTCTATCAAAATTTTCGTATAATAATTTAATCCTAAACTTATAATTCAACATTTCAACTTTAAACCTAGCTGTTGGTCCCAAGTGGTCAGAAGAGGTTTAGAGGGGGGGGGGTGAATAAACCTCTTTAAAAATTTTCTTCAAATTTAACTTTAAAACTTTACCCTTACTGAACAGACTAAGCTGATCAGATTTGTAAGTTACAATTCTGTTCGCGAACAAATCTTTGAACAGTCTTGTTGACCACTTGTCTGATAGTTACTTAGCTGATTTTGCAGAAATCAGTTTTAATACTTAGAGTACTTGCAGCGGATTTTCAAAGTGTTTTTCACAAGTAATCTGAGCAGTTTGAAAAATGTTTCCCCAGTTTTATAAACTCCTTTTAACTTCTTTTCAAACAGTTAACTTAATGTGTTTTTATGCAATCAGGAAATATGCAAGTTTAGAAGCAATATAAAAACACAATCAATTTTTATAGTGGTTATATGGATTTAAATATCCTTTAGTCCACTCTTCCAAGTCACTCAGATCTTGGGTTATACTATAATCACAAAGTTTACAGTATACTCTGCTTGCGTCGAACAACAAATGAAACGACCACAAGTTCGCAATAGGAGATCACACAGAAAACCTATCCTCTGAAGTTTGATCACTCACAAAGATGGATCACAACTCCGCACAACACTCTTGTTTACAAAATCACTCAGAAGATGTATTTTTCTTGATTCTTCAACTCTGCTTTCGTCAACAAATGACTCAGCTGATGAGTGAGCTGTTCTTGAGACTTAAAGAATTTTGCTTCGGAAATTTCTCTCAGAAAGTGTGTTGCTTTTTTCTTCTTCGTCTCTTTCAGCTATTTATACTTGAGGATTGAAAAGTGTCCGTTGAAGAGAGACAGGATTCAAATTCCTCGAGTACTGGTCCTTAAAATCCGCGAACGGCTCTTTTGCAGTCTGTCCGTACTGTAAACAGTACTATTCTGCAGGCAGCATTAAATGCAGCATTAAATGCACTCGGCTGATGCGAAGCTTTTCTTCAATCATTTGTCTTAAATATCCTCGTACTTCAGCATTTATTACACCAAGGGGCATTTATTACCGTTGGGAACACTTCATGATCTTCTTCACTTGGCTGACAAAAGTATACGTCTGATGGCGAACTCGGCTGATCTCAAACTTGAACAAATCTGATTTGAGTCGGCTGATCTTCACTAGTCTGATAACTTTACTTCAGCAGATCAGAAGTCTTGGACCTTGAAACTTTGACTCTTCTGATGTCTTCATTACTTAGTCAAAATTCCTTGATAAGTTTATCAGCTAAGTTACTCCATACTTAGCCAATTTTACGAAGTTTTGGAATGCATCAAAACCTCCCTTATCAATCTTTCTTTAGTGCCTTCATCTTCATCCTTATCCAACAATTTCCCCCTTTTTGATGATGACAAAACTTCAGCTTAGTACCTGTTGAATACCTAAACTAAAGATTGAAATCCTCAAAATTTTCTGAGATAGAAAAAGTTTATTGGATTGAACTTGACTTTTCATTAATATTGAAAATGAGTTACATGTACAAGTTCATCAGATGAGATTTCTGAAAAAAAATAAACTGATTACAATGGATTTTGCAATTCCTAACTATCAGCTTCTTCATCAGATTCAAGCACTTCTTCATATTCATAAGATGATTCTTCATCATCTTCTTCATCATCAACTTCTTCTTCCAGAATTGCTTTGGCAGCTTCCATCTTCTCTTTAAGTTCCTGTTCTTGTAGAGCTTTCAAAGCTTCCATGGCTTTCCTGGCAGATTCAGTGTTTTTGTACTTGGTATCTTCTTCTTCTACCTTTTCAAGTACTTCAGCCTTGTCAGCAGTGTCTTCAGTTTCCTTGGCTTTCATAGTTGCAGCAGCAGTTTCTTCCTTAGTTGAATCTTCAGCAGCAGATTCCTTTGCTGGTTCTTCAGCAGCAGTTTCCTTAGCTGGTTCTTCCCTTTTATCTTCCCCCTTTTTGTCATCATCAACTCTGATGACATTAGAAGGTTCAACAGCAGGGTTGAGGGCAACTGTTGGAATCTTTACTCCAGCACACAAAGCCTTCAGATTCTGATTAACAACGTCGTGACTTGCTGTGAGATGATGAATGTCAGTGCTGATGACATCAGTCTTATCATTGAAGTAGTCAATGTTGAGGTTGATAGTTGCAATTTCATTTTGAACTTCCTGTGCAGCCTTTGCAACTTCTTGCAACACTCCCAGATTGATTTCCTTCTCTTCATGACTGACTTTAATGAAAGTTGCAGTTAAGTCAGCAATCTTGTGCTCAGCTGATTTTAAAGCAGTGTGAAGATGATTCACATCACCCTTCACATCTTCTACGTTCTGGTTCAGTTCTCTTAAGCTGTGTATCAACTGCAATGAGTTGTCTTGAGGAATTGGAATACTGTTGATCTCCTTTTTGATGATCTCTTCTGTTGATCCTTGAACAGTTTCCAGCTGAAGTCTGTTGGTTTCTGCCAACTCTGCTTTCAGCTCCTCCTTAACCTTTAATAGCTGTTGCTTGTGCTTGTCTTCCAGTTCCTTAAGTTGGTTTTCCATCAGCATCTGGATTGCTTCCATCAGTGATGAGTGCTTATCACCTGATGAAGCAGAAGCAGCAGCTACATCCCTTTCATCAATTTCCTGGTGGACAGGAATATCTTCCATCTTTTCGTCTTGATGATTTCCAGAGTCCGTAGCCTTCCACTCAATGGCCAGGGGATCATCAGCAGCCTTTTCAGCAGACTTGTCTTCAGTCTGATCAGCAGACCTATCAGCAATTTGATCAGCAGGCTTGTCAGCAGTCTGATCAGCAGTCTTGACATCAGGCTTGTCCGCAGCTTTAGGCTCATCAGTAACATCATCATAGACTAAGTTGGTGATGGTGCCATCATCATTGAAGCAGGTGGTTTGTCTGATTTGCCTCACAATGATCCAGGGATTAACAAAAGCATTATTTCCCTTTGGCACTTCATAGAACGGTTGCACTTCCTTGCCAAAAATGATTTGCTGGACACTAGGCAGTAGTGGCAAATCACTTGAACAGCCTTGCTGATACTTTGACTTTTTAGCCCATCTCTTCAGGGCAGCCATAACAGCAAACTTAATTGCTCTTTCCTCAGCATCTTCAGACTTCTTCTTCTTTTCAGGCAAGGTGCTCTTGATTTTCTTGGCTTCCTCCAATGCAAAGCCTTTTGCATAGCTATGCATGATATCTCTCACATAGCTTGGATCAAGAGCCTTTTGGATGGAGTTTGTCTTCAGCCAACTTAGAACCCATCGTTCTTCATCAGCTAACTCCTTCATATCTTGAAGTTCAGTAATTGACTTGTTCAGCCTGTTGTCTCTCCAACTAATATATCTTGGCTTTTCTTGGTTGAACAGAGTCATCAACATAAGCTTCTGATCATAGTAAGCCAAGGACTTTTCAAACTTCTTGAACAGCTCCTTATCAGCATAGACTATCTCAAATGCTTTTCTGACTTCAAATTTGTCTTTTGACTTGGTTTTGGGGGCAGGCAGCAATATTTTCTTCTTGTCTTCTTCATCGTTCCCTTCACCAATCTTGATGCCACCTCCATGGACAGGTCCATAGGCATCAACCTTGCTCAATTCAATCACTGCAGCCATTTCAGCATCCTCAGCAGCTTTTCTTTCTGCTGCAGACATGCGTCTTCTGGCTTCATCCTTTGCTTCTTGAGCTTTGCTTAGCTCAAGTGCTTTCTTCTCTTCAAGCTCATCCTGCTTCCTCTGTTCAGCTTCTTCCCTTGCTCTTTTGTCAGCTTTAGTGATTTTCTTTCTCTTAATCACTATCTTTCTTTTGTAGAACTTCTTGAAGTTGTTCATCAACAGTGCAACATCTCCAGCAGTGTACTCCTTTTTGTTGAGTAGAGTGGCTTCATCAGATGAGTCCACTTCAGCATTTCTTACACCAAGGGGCATTTATTACCGTTGGGAACACTTCATGATCTTCTTCACTTGGCTGACAAAAGTATACGTCTGATGGCGAACTCGGCTGATCTCAAACTTGAACAAATCTGATTTGAGTCGGCTGATCTTCACTAGTCTGATAACTTTACTTCAGCAGATCAGAAGTCTTGGACCTTGAAACTTTGACTCTTCTGATGTCTTCATTACTTAGTCAAAATTCCTTGATAAGTTTATCAGCTAAGTTACTCCATACTTAGCCAATTTTACGAAGTTTTGGAATGCATCAAAACCTCCCTTATCAATCTTTCTTTAGTGCCTTCATCTTCATCCTTATCCAACACTAGCTAACTAAAAGTTCTAATGCAAGTCCTAAATTATAATTATTCAGAGAATTAGGCCCACTCTAATTTTCGAGAACATTATATATCTATGTGAAGTTCTAATTGAAAACGGGACTTACAAAAAGACCTAATTATTTTAATCCCAATTTTATGCCCTAATTTAAATTTCAATTCAAAAATATATAAAGCTCTAATTGAAACTCACAAATCTTATATCTTATCTTATATATATTATAGCTTATAAGAGCTGAAGCGGTCAAGAAACAGTACAACATAATTTACTTTTGATTTTTGTTAAATCGATTTAATCGAAAAACGCCGGCGTTTCTTTATTTTCCGGAATTATTTGCTCTTCGTTGAATTTCTTTTCTCTTTTTATTTAATGATTTTTTGGCCGTCCGTTTGCAACCTGTGGGCCCGGCAGGGGAATTGTGGTCGTGCAAGTTTGCTTTTGCAATTTATTTTTAAGCGGCATAATTACGAAACGGCGCCGTTTTCCGTCAACGAATTATTTGCTCTTGCTTCTATTCGCTTACAGTGTAATTCGGAAATGTATGGTGTAATTCGTAAATATTTTTCGACCAATTTTAATTATATTTAAAAAAAAGGTTTTAAATTCCTTTTCCTAATACGGCATAGTCACGAAACGGCGCTGTTTTCCATCATCAAATTCTTTGCTCCTGCTTCTATTTCGCTTAGAGTGTAATTCCGAAATGCTTTTCGATTTACTTTAATCATATTTTTAAAAATCGGTTATAACAACGCAATATACTTTCCGGAATTATTTGCTCTTGCTTGAAAGTTTAATATATTCATTTCGATTTGAATTCATGTTTAATTTTTGTCAAATCTATGTAGGATTGCAAACTGTTGTCGATATGCAATTCGACGTAAAAAAACGAACATAAATTACTCTTGCATTATGTGGTCCCGGCTGCGGAGTTTAGGTCGTCATACATCTTTTATTTGTTATGATGCGTTTGATACATTATTTGTTATGACCAACTATTGCAATGGTTGTTCAATAATTATCGACCGGTAAAATCATATTGTTCTCGACCGTGCACTTCAGCCTTCACAACGCGGTGTTAATTGGCTAATTGAATAGTCAGATTTTTGTGAGCGTCATATCATCCTTCGTGTCATAAAAATAATAAATAATATATATAATAGTATATAAGTCGGTTTGGTTTTTGTTTTAAGTCTTTAGATATTTTTCATTGGCGGTTGCGTCATGTTGCTACTTTTTTATGGGTTCACCCCATTACTTCGTTACTACTTTATCTTATAAATAAATTTGTTTGTTATGCTCGGTTCTTCCAATATGATTTCGCTCTGTATTCGGTACGTTTCCTTTAAATCTTGCCAATCTCTTGTTGATTTTGCTTGATCTTTAATCGGATGAAAATAACCTCTTGTATTTATTACTTATTTTATCTGTTTTTAGGTTGGTGTGGAGTTTTCTTCGTGATTTATTTCCAGTATATTTGGTATTTTGTTTCTTTCATAGTTTTTTCTATTAAATTTGGCTGGTTGTTACATATGTTTTCGTTTACTTTTGTCGGTTATATGTTTTATTTCTGTGTAATTCGTGATCTTCCTCTTACTCGATCCGACAAAATATTTAGACTCGACCAAGAGCATATTACAGTCCGAATTATGAATGGAATATGTAATTTCTCGCTGGCACTGAATGATGCTTCAGCAAAAAGATAAGTGGCTTTATTTTCATTATATTTGTTTGCTCTGGAGTTTCGTCTAATGTTTTACTTATTTCTTAATGGTTCACGAACTTTTATCTTGTATTATCATTTTATATATTTTATTATTTAATAATATTTTTTCCATTTGCGAGTTGTACTTTTTGCAACTTGTATGTTCGTTGGTTATGATATTCTTTTTTTCCTCTTTGTTTATATTATTTAATTTATGGGGAGTATTATTTTGTTTCCGGGCTCTATGAGTTTTTATTTAAATTTCCTCCGTTAATTCTGCGTTTTATTCTATATTTTATGAGTCGGTATTTTAATCAACAAAATTTTCCCGGAGTCATTTGCTCTTGGTTGCAAATCGATTCTTCTCTCATTTATACTTTCATTTCGAGTTTAATTTTGATCTTACTTTTCGATCTGTACTTATAAAGTATTTTTTTTTACGTTTGTTTATTTTTTCCAAACTCGGTTACTGCCTTAATATTGTTTATTCAACTGTTTTTCTTATTTTATATTTTATTATTTTATATTCTTAATTTTTTTATTGGTCATTGTTTTAGTAATTTGTTGTCGAAAATTTTATTGCTCTGGACGAACTACCCTGTTATATTTTATTTTCATTTTTTTTAATTTTGTATTTTATATTTTTATTATTCAATATATTCTTTATGTTTTGTTTATATTATTTAATTTATGTTATTTTGTTCTGGGACTTAATGAGTTTTTATTTTAATTAACTCCGTTAATTTTGCGTTTTATTCTATATTTTATAAGTCGGTATTTTAATCAACAAAATATGCTCGGAGCCATTTTCTCTTGGTTGCATTTCAATTATTTTCTCATTTATACTTTCATTTCGAGTTTAATTTTGATCTTAATTTTCGATATGTACTTATAAAGTATTTGTTTTTATGATTGTTTATTTTTTCCATACTCTGTTACTGCCTTAATTTTGTTTATTCAACTGTTTTTTGTATTTTATATTTTATTATTTTATATTCTTAATTTTTTTATTGGTAATTCTTTTAGTAATTTGTTGTTGAAAATTTTATTGCTCTGGACGAACAACTCCGTTATATTTTATTTTCTTTTATTTATTATTTTGTATTTTATATTTTATTATTCAATATATTCTTTATGTTTGCAATTTGAACATTTTCTTCTTATTTGTTCATCATCTTATTTTTTTTTAAAATTTGTATTATTTTTGCTTTGATGTTTTGTTATTATTGAATTACGATCTACATCTTTGTTCTTGATTTGATGCAAAAAAGTTTTAGATATTTGTTTATTTTTTCTATATTCTGTTACTGCCTTAATTTTGTTTATTCAACTGTTTTCCGTATTCTAAATTTTATTATTTTATATTCTTAATTTTTTTTATTGGTCATTGTTTTAGTAATTTGTTGTCGAAAATTTTATTGTTCTGGACGAATTACTCTGTTATATTTTATTTTTATTTTTTTTAATTTTGTATTGTATATTTTATTATTCAATATATTCTTTATGTTTTGTTTATATTATTTAATTTATATTATTTTGTTTCGGGGCTTAACGAGTTTTTATTTTAATTAGCTCCGTTAATTATGCGTTTTATTCTATATTTTATAAGTCGGTATTTTAATCAACTAAACTTGCTCGGAGTCATTTGTTCTTGGTTGCATTTCGATTATTTTCTCATTTATACTTTCATTTCGATATTAGTTTCGATCTTAATTTTCGATCTGTACTTATAAAGTATTTGTTTTTTATGTTTGTTTATTTTTTCCATACTCAGTTAATGCCTTAATTTTGTTTATTCAACTGCTTTTTGCATTTTATATTTTAATATATTATATTCTTAATTTTTTTTATTGGTCATTGTTTTACTAATTTGTTGTCGAATAATTTATTGCTCTGGACGAACTACTCCGTTATATTTTTTTTATTTTTTTTATTTTGTGTTTTATATTTTATTATTATATTATATTATATTATATTATATTATATTATTATATTATTATATTATATTATATTATTATGGCTTATAAGAGCCGAAGCGGTCAAGAAACAGTACAACATATTTTACTTTCGAATTTTGTTAAATCTAGCTTATAAGAGCCGAAGCGGTCAAGAAACAGTACAACATAATTTACTTTCGATTTCTGTTAAATCGATTTAATCGTTTCTTTATTTTCCGGAATTATTTGCTCTTCGTTGAATTTCTTTTCTCTTTTTATTTAATGCTTTCTTGGCCGTCCGTCTGCAATCTGTGGGCCCGACAGAGGAATTGTGGTCGTGCGAGTTTGCTTTTGCAATTTAGTTTTAAGCGGCATAATTACGAAACGGCGCCGTTTTCCATAAACGAATTATTTGCTCTTGCTTCTATTCGCTTACAGTGTAATTCGGAAATGTGTGGTGTAATTCGAAAATATTTTCCGATCTATTTTGCAAGTTGAACATTTTCTTCTTGTTTGTTCATCATCTTATTTTTTAAAAAATTTGTATTATTTTTCCTTTGTTGTTTTCTTATTATTGAATTATGATCTACATCTTTCTTCTTGATTTGATGCAAAAAAGTTTTAGATATTTATTTATTTTTTCTATAGTCGGTTACTGCCTTAATTTTATTTATTCAACTGTTTTCCGTATTCTATATTTTATTATTTTATATTCTTAAATTAGTTATTGGTTGTTGTTTTAGTAATTTGTTGTTTTAAATTTTATTTTTATTTTCATTTTTTTAATTTCGTAATTTATATTTTATTATTTAATATATTCTTTGCAATTTATTTCCATTTAACAATTTCATTTATGGTATGTTTGTACGTTGAACATTTTCATCTCGTTTGTTCATCATCTTATTTGTTTTTAAAAATTTGTGTTATTTTTCCTTTGTTGTTATGTTATTATTGAATTACTCCCGGCATCATATTAGTAGTCAGTTTTCGGAAACAAAAAAAATTCCCGGCATCATTTGCTCTTGGTTGAATTCTGTTTCCCTTTCATTTAGAGTTGAATTATGATCTTGATTTCAGCTCGTACTTTGCTGCAAAAAAAATTAAGGAATCATTTGCTCTTGGTTTAAATTATGTGTTCTATTATAATGAAATAATTTATTTCATTGCTAATTGTCTTTGTTAAATTTTTTTTTCCTTCTTTGTTTCTATTACTTCATTATATTGTTTTGTATCCGTACCTAATTTATATGTATTCTAATTTAATTTTTTCCGATCTTGATTATCAATTTTGTAGTGAAATATTTTTTTCATCCTCGTTTACTCTCTTAATTTTTTTCCGTAACCAATATATTTGAAGGTTAATATATTTCCGACCTCATCATTACAATCTATATAGTATAGTCGATGTTTAAGATTAAGACGATGCTTTTTTTGTTTTTATAATTTTGTCTCGAGTAGATTTTGATATCGATCTGCGCGTCGGCATTCCCGATTAAATAAAATATATCTCAATTTTTTTCCTAATGCGTTCTATTATTGGTCAACTCTATAAATAATTCATTTTCATTCTAATCTATCACTTTACTTATGTTTTCTATTATTAATTAACTCTGTATTTTATATTTTAACCTTTTTTTTTTGTTTGTCTCTTAACTCGATATCCATTAATTTTTTTTTTCCCGATTATGGTGGTCAATAAATAGTTCAAACAATTTATCCCTTTTTTTTTAAATTGGTTTATCATAATTTCCTCTTTTCATGTTATACTTTCGTTTATGGTCTGCTTGCGACCTGTGGGCTCGGCAGAAGAATTTTCGTCATTATACTGTAGATATTATTGTTCAAATATTTAATTTATTATATCGATTTTTTTATAACTGTATAATCATAAAACGGGGTGAGTTTAAGTAGTGAGATTCTTACACAATATTCTGACAACGTGTGAATAATATGCAGGAACATGTGTTGTATTGGATAAAGATTCTGAGATAAATTTTTTTATAATGAAATCTGTTAGGTCTTCAACTGTGCTAAATAGATGGAAAACGAGAGGATTGCAAGGTTCACCGGCGAAAATATTTTTTTCTTTTATTTAACATGTATATTGTGACTTATAACTATTATTAATTTTGTTTGTGTATCTATTAAAGTTACTTTATTTTTATTCTTTTTTACTGTGCAAAATATTTTAATCAGTTTGTTAAATTATATTTAGTAATTATCTATTGTAATCGTTACCGTATTTTGAATTAACTGAGGTTCGTTAGAAATAATGCTTATATTCGGGGTTAGTTTGTTTGAGGATTTGGTTTATCCAGAATTGCGACATATTTTCGCTCCTGCAACCTCCAAGTTTGGGTAAGAGAAAATGGGCTTTCGTTTGAAGAATCTGTTGAGATTTCGAAGAAAATATGTTAAGTGATTTAGGCAAGGGTTATAAAGTCTAAACCCCGTCTGAAGGCAATATGTGCTATGTATTGGTAGCAAAATTTTTGAAGCACTTGGTAAATATTTATAAGATGCGTATTTACCAATAACTAAGGTTATTTATCTACCAATTTCTTAACATTCAGAGTATATTTAATTAGACGATAGTCTTTAGTAAAAAAAAAAACATATTCTCACAGAATGTTTAAATATTTCCGATAAGCTGATTTTGCTAGAGTGTATATTATTTTTGGGAAGCCAAAAGAGTTTTTTTAATTAATATGTGATGATTTTGTTTGTTTATCTGTGCTACATTTAATCGCTGGATTAAAAATTATTTTGCTATTAATTGGTAGTGTTGTTTGTGTAAGGATGAGCGTGTTCTAAAATTTTTTCCTGCTTTGTCGATAAGAAGCTGTTTGTTCTTGTCGGAATCCTAAGAAAATCGACTCAAATAACTATTTGTTAGAATCTTCATAGGGGAAATATAAAGTAAGACAAATATTTGTAGATTAAATATTATAGTTAATTAAGGAGGCAGCTGAGAAGAAATTACTTTGAAGAAACGAGGTGTTGTGTTGGGTAGATAAAAAATATAGCATCGTGGAGATGCGTTCGTTATGATGAAGATGGAGAAGTGATGTGTTAGGTTAGAGTCTCGGAAATGGTTCAGATCTGTTGAGCAACACTAAAAATTGTATGGGCCTCACATTACGGGGGGGGGGGGGGGGAAATTATCTGTTGAGCAGAGTGTTATAGTACTATTTTGTCTTCGTTTGCCTAAATTGTCTGCAAAATATTATTGCTATTTACCCTAATTACCCTAAAAAGATAGAGGGATTTTCGTTCGCTAATAAACTTTTATACTGGAGTTTAACTGGATGCTGGAGGATATGTAAAATTTGTAGTGTTCTCAAAGATATATCTAGCCAATATTAACTATTAAGAAATTTGTTACTGTGCTGCAACTTTTGTTATTTTAAAACATTAGTTTTAAATTTGTTTTTGGTTGATTAATCAAAATATTATAATCAAATTTATTAAATTATATTTAGTAATCTATCTATTATAATCATGACCGTAGTTTGACTTGATTAAGGTACGTTCAAATATAATGCTTATTCTTATTCATAAAGGTATTGGTTATTTATCGATTATTATATTGACGTGTTATTTTCGACCTCTGAACTTATCGTTCCATATTATTATTTTTTATTTTTTCGTCGTGTGTAATTTTGACAAAGCTTGTGCATGTTTCGCTGTCCATAAGTAAGCTTATTGTTTAGTGGGGTTTAGCTACAAAACGGTACTGTTACACTTGTGTCCGCCAGAGTAGTTTATTATTTGGTGAGGTTTTGCTTTTGTAAACTTTTTTTAGTATGCTGCTAATATTGTGCATAAAAAAAATATTAACGATCAGTGATAATCATTGCATCGCGGATAAACATATGTTAAGATACAACCATATTTGATCACAGAACTTACAACAAAAACTAATCGTGGCTGAGCCAGGATGGAGGTGGCCAACATATGTCAGCATATTCGGAAAATTTCATAAGTGACCCTATTTTGCCATTTTCTAAGTCACATACACCTGTGTTATGACCATGCAATCCTCTAAACTTAAGTTTAACATCATCTTTTGGAACAAAATCATCAGCTATAAGAGCAGCTTCATCATTAGAATCGGTCGGGTCACATTCATCATAATAATTATAATCACCATTATAATCATCACAATAATCGTTATCGAAGCTGTCCGACACGCTTCGTGGCTTCTCTTCATCAGTTCTAAAAAAGATATGTCGATCTGAATAAAACACACGAGTCCCCTTCCAGCCACACTTAAATTCTTTCTCAGAAAGAGTGAATGAACAATCATCACCAGTAAATATAACCCGATCGTCAAACTTCTTTGCCTCAACCCATTCTTGTGTTTTCTTATCCATCATATAGATGATTATTACCTCAGCGGTATTTTTAAAACGAGTTCTGGAAAATCCACATGTACATCCAATATCGATATCATCGCATTTGCAAGTTTCCTTATCTCTATCCATTATCTCTTTTACCAAACACACTTCTCCGTTATATAATTCCACCAGGTGTCGTTTCGAAGCATCATTGTATACCGGACCTATGATGTATACCGGACCCATGATCTTTACTGCCTTAAACGACGAATCGAAAACCCAAACACGCCCTGCAAAATCGACTCCATAGAATTGTCCTCTAAAATTCACAATATCTTGATACTTACTATTATGGTAACCATGAATTGCTATAGTCCATTTCTCTTGCCCAGATTTAACATTCCACAACTTATCGACTTTATCGATAGCCATTACTGCATAATCATCGCTATTACAGCATCGTGAAATAACAACTTTCTTAGCAAAATTTAAATCATGATAATCGTGATTAGGATTTGAGTCGTTCATATACCGAAGATTATAAGACTTACATATCTCAAAAACGCGAAAATTAAGAGTGTTCTACACTTTAGGTAAAAAGGTTTCCGGCCAGACCTTAATTTTCTTGTTACTTACCGGATTCAAAATGCGAAGCTTTCCATCTTCCAAACATTCAGTCTTGAGAATCCAGCAATTGGGGATTGCCTTTTCCTTTTCTAATTTTAACTGTTGGAGAAGATAAACGTTCCTTTCGACAAGATTGAAGTATGCGCCGGCGAATTTTGGATGACAGGATGTCTCGGAGTCGATGTTGAAAGGAATTTTGAGTGGTTTCTCAAATGGTGTTGGCGTTGAGGAGCGCCATGAATGGCACACTGCGCGAAAGCGGCATACGTCGGTATCGATGGATATGGCTTTGGCGATTTTTGCTAAAAGATCTTGGGGAAGATCAGAGCGTGGGATCTTACTTCTGTGATTATCCATTTGCAGCGTTAGTATTAGGGTATTATGAAACCCTAGGGGGAAATTGAAGAGAAGGTGAAAGGAATATCAGTTTTTTAGTGGGGCAATTTCAGATGTTGACGAAGCTTTAATATAATTAATCTTTATGAATAATATGAGAAGCTGTAATTTGTTTTGTATAGACAAACTCAGTTTACGGATCGATTCAATTCTTTCCGAATTTTAGTCGTCGTTGACATTTACGTTTTACTCTTTGTCAAATCAGCTTTCATCGTTATTTTGGGTGAAAGGACATCAACCTTCATTAGTTTGAGAAAATTGAGAGATGGAAAAATTAGAATATATTTGTTTGGCATTTCCCAAAGACGGAATTTTTTTGGGAAACATTAAACAAATAGGCTTAAACTTTTAGGCATAAATTAATCATTAACGCTGGATTATTATGAAGAAAAATCAGGGGAAAAAACCATATAGGAGTATTAACTTTGTTGAAAATATGATTTTAATTAAAATAATATATTTATGAAATTCAATTTGAATCGTTTATCATAATTAATCTTCAACGTACAATCGGATAACCTTGGTCTATAAATAAGGGTGGGGGCCGGGGGGTTGAAGCTTATTACATACTCTATTACCGAAATTCCAAACATGTATCCTCCAACATATAATCCATAAGAATTTTACCAAGAAAAATGAATATATAAACCAACAATTATCCTTCCAGTGAATCTCCATCTTTTCATATCGACGACGAGTGTTTTCTTAATATTTACATCTCCTTGATCTACCGACCTTCGGATAGATTAAAGATTAATTATACCTTTTGGATTGGGTGGTATCGGTAAAGGGGGTTTTCTGTAGAGAAGCTGCATGAACTATGTGGATGTTATTTGGAAATTGGATCGTAGATCTCCTGGAAGCATTTGATCCAATTAAAAAAGAAAAATATATTTATTTTTGGGAAAATAAATGCATGCAAGCCTTCATAACTTTGAAGCAAATGCTAATATTGGCATCAATTGTTGTAGAACCAGATTGGAGCTCACCTTTCGAAGTAACGTGCGATAGTATTGATATGGCGGTTGGGGGTGTTTTGGGACAAAGACAAAACAAAAATTTTCATTCCATTTATTAGGCTATCAAGACTAATTTTACATTTTATTACAAAATGTTTGCCTATTCACGCTTTTTTTTGTTCAGAAACTAATTATCTTGTGTTTTAAAGAATATTATTGAAAAGTGCTATTCAATATACGTACAACTACATAATAATAATTTTGTAAATAAAAATCATTGATGTGCGAATTAATTAAAATATATTAATTTTATTTGGTTAGTGTACACATGTTATCGTCTGCGCTGGATGTTATGTTGGTACTTATGTTGCTGTTTAAATTGCTTAAATTTTGTTTTGTGTAGTCACACTCTGAGATCGAATCCATGTTCGGCATCAATAACTTTTTTGATAAAGATATTTTCTTATATCTGTAAAATAACCGCTTCTTATAGAGGTAAAATAAGGATGTTTAACCACTCCTTATAGAGGTAGAAAAGCCACTGACAAAGTGCTAATCACAATAAGAAAGGTTAAACTATTTTTAAATAATCGAACAAAATTTGACGTTACCCATATTTGTAATTTATAATATCAATGAAGTTATATTAAAAATTAAGCGTGTTAAAAAAAATGAAAAATAATATAAGTTTTTTGACCAGGAAAAAAAGTTTTAAATATTTTTCCGAATACACTTAGTTCCACATAATTACATTATAATATAGATTATTAGAGATAATGAAAATTACAATTTAAGTTTTAAGAATTATAAAATAATCTAGTTACAAATACAAATTAACTATGCTATAACAAAATAATGAAATATTTATGTTTGTTCCTGTACAATCTGTTCAGAAATTGGTAAACAAAAATACTTGTTTCTTTTAGAATTAAGTCAATTGAATGACAAGACATATGCTTCTGTTACTATATTTTATTCCGTTTTCCGATACACACAAATACAAATAATGATTTAATGTCTACAGCAGTGTGTACATATATATTTATATATTTTATATATTATATAAATGTTTTAACATGTAATCAAATATTTATGGAATATATTTTATATACTATCTTAATTTTTTTTTTCAAACAACTAATTTGTCTGATTTAACATGTAATCAAATATTTATGGAATATAAAATTCCTTGGTTAATATAAGTACATTTTAAAAATTATATGACCGCATATATTATATATTTCGAAATACAACTTAATTTAAAAAACAGAGTTAACAATATTGGAACATTTCCCTGTAATGTATTTTATAACTAAATGTATATAAAAAAAGCTTGGTTAATATGTCAAGTATAAAATAATGATAACACTGGTAAATCTGATAGCTTATATATCTTTCAAAATGCATACTACCTCCTATTTTCAACAGTTCATTTAATTTAGACTAATCAATCAAGTCATGCTTACATAAAATTTACATATACATCACGATTGATTGTCTTTTTTTATCATTATTTCTGTTTATTTTAACCTTACATTTGGTTTGACATGATTGATACTCGATAAAAAAAAATGCATGTTATTTATTTTTACAAAATAACTATATTTGTAATTTTTTTCTCAGAATATTTTTTGGTGTTGATTCTGCAGTGCAAATGAAGTTAATATTATTATTCTCCAAAGTGAATTTTGACAAATTTTTTGTTTCTACGATTGTCATGTGTTTTATTGCTTTTTATTTTGTACAAATTAAAACATTTCGTTTCATGACTAATTTTTGGAAGAACATTTTAATTGTAAGTTAGCTAGAACAAAAAATTACTATCTGGGTTAGTAGTTCGTCAGAAATATATATGAAGATATCTCCTCAGACGACGAAGATATTAAAATTATTGGCATGAAAAAGTATGTTTTCCATAATAAAGAAGAAATGAGGCGAGTATGCTGCCAAGTGCCAAACGCTATTTTTAAAGCACTAGAGACAAAGAGTAACAGTAAATGTTTGCGCGTATTAAATTTTTATAAGCGGTTCGTCAGAAATATATACGGAGATCTCCCGTCAAACTATAAAGATAGTGGAATTATTACTATAAAAATGTATGTTTCTGACAATCAAGAAAAAATGAGACGAGTACTTTTTCTGCTGCCTAATAGCATGTTAATGGAATTGGACGTAAAGAGTAATAGTATACCTATATTATTTAATTAATAAAGAATGTCTGCGGATATTAAATTATTTATATGAAAAACGTTGACATAATGCTTCGTGCAAATAAAAAATTTGTCGTCTAGGTTTTGTTTAATTCAGAAAATCTATAACAATCTTTATATATACTGGAACTTCTTGTACTTTATTATAACGTTATTCGTTCAATAATTATCAAATCCAAATTTAGTCCTGCATACATTTCTTAAATATTCGGGGTTAGTTTTTTTTTTTTTTTGTGTATTCAATATATTTATATTAAATGTTGTTTTGCTATGTGCCTCTAACAATCTGCTAAATATATAAAGAAACTATAATATATCTCTAGACCGAGCTTACTTCTATATAGACATGCTATATATCATATTTTGTTATGCAAAAAAATATAATATTAACTTAAATATTGTAAATCAGACAAGTATTTTTATATGCAATGCGTATAACTTCTGGGAGCATTAATAATATTTTTATATGCTTTTAAAAAAATTATTTATTAATGATTTGCATTGATATATACACTACAAATCAGTTTACGTAAATTATCTATTGTAAAGATTTAAAAAATATTATTTATACAATTATTTGACTGTTTAAAATATATATTATTATTTTTATTGAAAAATACTGTTGCATATTTTTCTTGTAGTGATTGATGAACCATATGTCGATGTTGTATGAATTTATAGGTGTGTTGGCTGGGTTAAGGATTAATACATGCAGAGCGAATTTGCTTAATTAGAAAATTATCGAATGTGTTGGATAAGGATGAAGATGAAGAGCACTGAAGACAATTAATAAAGGGAGGTTTTGATGATTTCCAAAACTTCAAATCTGCTAAGTAAAAGTTAACTTAGCTGATATACCGTAGAAGAATTTTGACAAAGTAAGAAGACATCAGACGGGTCAAACATTCAAGGTCCAGAAGACTACTGATCTGCTGAAGGAAAGAAATCAGACTGATGAAGATCAGCCGACTCAAATCAGATTTGTTCAAGTTTGGGATCAGCTCTGTTCATCATTAGACTTGCATTTTCGATCAGCCAAGTGGAAAGGATCAAGAAGTCATCCCAACGGTAATAAATGCCCTGGAAGTAATAAATGCTGAAGTACAAGGTTATTAAAGATAAATGATTGAAGAAAGACTTCCTATCAGCTTGGTGCATTTAATGTTGCCTGCAAAAAAGTACTGTTGACAGTACGGACACTGTGCAGAGAGCCGTTTGCGGAAATTAAGGACCAGTACCCGAGGATTTTTAATTTTGTCTCACTTCAACGGACATTTTTCAAACCTACGAGTATAAATAGCTGAAGAGACAAAGAGAAGAACAACAACACAATCTCTGAGAAGAAATCCGAAGCAAAATCTCTTAAGTCTCAATAACAGCTCACTCATCAGCTCTGTCATTTGTTGACTGAAGCCGTAGTTGAAGATAAAAGACAAACACATTTTCTGAGTAAAAAACTGTTTGAGTGTTGTGAGAAGTGTAGATCCATCTTTGTGAGTGATCTAGCTTCAGAGAATAGGTTTTCCTATTGATTTCCTATTGTGAGCTTACGGCCAGATTCATTTGTTGTTTTGACGTAAGTGGAGTGTACTAATTACTTTGTGTTCTTACTATAACCTAAGATCTTTGTGACTTGGAAGAGTGAACTAAAGGATATTTAAATCCATATAACCACTATAAAAATTACTTGTGTTTTTACATTTGCTTTCAACTTGTATATTTCCAGATTGCATAAAACACATTCAAAACTGTTTGAAATGAGTTTAAAGGAGTTTACAAAACTGTTTGAAAAGAGTTTAAAGGAGTTTACAAAACTGGGGATAAAATTTTCAAACTACTAAGTTTACTTGTGAAAAACAGTTTGAAAATCCGCTGCAAGTATTCTAGTATTAAAACTGATTTTAACTAAATCAGCTAAGTAACTATCAGATTAGTGATCGACAAAGCTGTTCAAAGATTTGTTCGCGATCAGCCTTGTAAACTTACTGTTCTATATCAGCTTAGTCTATTCAATAGTTAAGTAAAAGTTTTAATGTTAAAAACTGACAAAAAGTTTAGAGGTCTATTCACCCCCCCCTAAGACCTCATCTGACCACTTGGGACAAACAAGTGGTATCAAAGCAAGTGGTTCATTAGAATCAGCTGCCCGATCAACCGTTCTGATCCGAGTTTGATCCTAGTGTTCCCCACATAGCTCGTATGAGCTTTGAAGACTGGAAAATCAGAATGGAGATTTTCCTGGCTGCCTACAATGATAACATGTACACATGTATCATCAAAGGTCCATTCAAATTCACCAAGACTATCACGGTTGATGAAGCTGATATAGTGGTGGAAAAAGACTTATCAGAGATGACAACCGAAGAAATAAAGTTGTTTAATCTGGATAAAGTTGGCGGTTTCATCATGATCAAGGCCCTTGACAACGACAGATTTGACAAAGTCAAGCATTGCAAGACTGCCAAAGAAATGTGGGATAAGGTTCGTGACATGAGCGAAGGAAACGACGCCATTAAAGAGCATCAGCTGAGTGTTGCTCTGGAAAAGCTGGACAACTTCAAGATGAAGTCTGCGGAAACCATTGATCAGATGGATACAAGGTTTACAAGGACGCTGAATGATTTTATCGATCTAAAAATATAAAAAAACCACGATTGCAAAACATGTCATAATAAACCTTTACTAAGCTGAATTAAAAAAAAAAAATATTTAACGAATTCAATGCTCGTCTACCATTTCTAAACAAACTAATCGCCAATAATTCTAAAGAAAATAGTAATATATTTACTAAATAAATATAATTTACTAAATTTAATTAGAATACGTAATTTAATAAAAAATAAATACGTTTTATTGACCTATAAAGATTATTTAGGTATTATAGTTTTTCTTACCTATTATACTTAAACAATAATATTTATTAAAGAATTATCATATAACATATAATTAAACTATTTACAGCTTCAGATAATGGAAATATTTTAACCCTATAATACATTTGTATTTAATAATTGAAAATACTCGTGTTATTCAGTCTCGTTTTCCAAGACACATAAATTGCAGATTATTATTATTATTATTATTATTATTATTGTTATTATTATTATTATTATTATTATTATTATTATTATTATTATTATTATTATTAATACTATATATATACAATTACTTTATTATCTGAATATACATAAATGTAATGATTTATTATTGTCCAAATACATAAACAAAACCAATATTTGTTTTGTTCACTAAAATGATATAAAATATTTAACTTCATAAAAATGTAATTAACGTAAAGTATATACTGAGTAGAAGTAAATACTATATTTAATTTTGTTTCAAAAAAAATAACGACAGATAGCATTTAAACTAAATCGCAAAAGATAACCTTGATGTGATCTGCTCCGACTTTACAAAAGCTTAATGAAGAAGCTATCTAACCAGTAAATTGCTTTAACGAACCAACAAATAAGTTATCACTATATGTAAATTCGATGTACTACGTTCCGCCATGTTGGTCCCAAGTGGTCAGAAGAGGTTTAGAGGGGGGGGGGGGGGTGAATAAACCTCTTTAAAAATTTTCTTCAGATTTAACTTTAAAACTTTACTCTTACTGAACAGACTAAGCTGATCAGATTAGTAAGTTACAATTCTGTTCGTGAACAATTCTTTGAACAGTCTTGTTGACCACTCGTCTGATAGGTACTTAGCTGATTTTGCAGAAATCAGTTTTAATACTTAGAGTACTTGCAGCGGATTTTCAAAGTGTTTTTCACAAGTAATCTTAGCAGTTTGAAAAATGTTTCCCCAGTTTTATAAACTCCTTTTTGTTCTTTTTCAAACAGTTAACTTAATGTGTTTTTATGCAAACAGAAGATATGCAGTTTTGAAACAATGTAAAAACACAAGTAATTTTTATAGTGGTTATATGGATTTAAATATCCTTTAGTCCACTCTTCCAAGTCACTCAGATCTTGGGTTATACTATAATCACAAAGTTTACAGTATACTCTGCTTGCGTCGAACAACAAATGAAACGACCACAAGTTCGCAATAGGAGATCACACAGAAAACCTATCATCTGAAGTTTGATCACTCACAAAGATGGATCACAACTCCGCACAACACTCTTGTTTACAAAATCACTCAGAAGATGTATTTTTCTTGATTCTTCAACTCTGCTTTCGTCAACAAATGACTCAGCTGATGAGTGAGCTGTTCTTGAGACTTAAAGAATTTTGCTTCGGAAATTTCTCTCAGAAAGTGTGTTGCTTGTTTCTTCTTCGTCTCTTTCAGCTATTTATACTTGAGGATTGAAAAGTGTCCGTTGAAGAGAGACAGGATTCAAATTCCTCGAGTACTGGTCCTTAAAATCCGCGAACGGCTCTTTTGCAGTCTGTCCGTACTGTAAACAGTACTATTCTGCAGGCAGCATTAAATGCAGCATTAAATGCACTCGGCTGATGCGAAGCTTTTCTTCAATCATTTGTCTTAAATATCCTCGTACTTCAGCATTTATTACACCAAGGGGCATTTATTACCGTTGGGAACACTTCATGATCTTCTTCACTTAGCTGACGAAAGTATACGTCTGATGGTGAACTCGGCTGATCTCAAACTTGAACAAATCTGATTTGAGTCGGCTGATCTTCACTAATCTGATAACTTTGCTTCAGCAGATCAGAAGTCTTGGACCTTGAAACTTTGACTCTTCTGATGTCTTCTTTACTTAGTCAAAATTCCTTGATAAGTCTATCAGCTAAGTTACTCCATACTTAGCCAATCTTTGAAGTTTTGGAATGCATCAAAACCTCCCTTATCAAACTTTCTTCAGTGCCTTCATCTTCATCTTCATCCAACAATTTCCCCCTTTTTGATGATGACAAAACTTCAGCTTAGTACCTGTTGAATACCTAAACTAAAGATTGTAATCCTCAAAATTTTCTGAGATAGAAAAAGTTTATTGGATTGAACTTGAACATTTTATTGATATAGAAAGTGAATTACATGTACAAATTCATCAGATGAGATTTCTGAAAAAGTAAACTGATTACAATTGATTTTTCAATTTCTAACTATCAGCTTCTTCATCAGATTCGAGCACTTCTTCATATTCATATGATGATTCTTCATCATCATCTTCTTCATCAACTTCTTCTTCCAAGGTTGCTTTGGCAGCTTCCATCTTCTCTTTAAGTTGTTGTTCTTGAAGAGCTTTCAGAGCTTCCATAGCCTTTCTGGCAGAATCAGTGTTCTTGTACTTGGTATCTTCTTTTTCAATCTTTTCTTCTTCTTCTACCTTTCCAAGCACTTCAGCTTTGTCAGTAGTGTCTTCAGTTTCCTTGGCTTGAATGGTTGCAGCAGCAGTTTCTTCCTTAGTTGATTCTTCAGCAGCAGATACCTCCTTTGCTGGTCTTTCCCTTTTATCTTCCCCCTTTTTGTCATCATCAACTCTGATGACATTAGAAGGTTCAACAGTAGGGTTGAGAGCAACTGTTGGAATCTTCACTCCAGCACACAAAGCCTTTAGATTCTGATTAACCACGTCATGACTAGCTGTCAGATGATGAAGGTCAGTGCTGATGACAATGCTGTTATCAGAGAATGCCAATAGCTGATAACCTTCCTCAGCTGTTTGTCAATCCAGCTAGATAATATAACTTGAATCTTCGATAGTTGAGTCTTCTGATGAAAACATAACTTCAACTAACTGACATTAACAAATTTCATCTTTAATTCAGAAGTACCGCTAGTCTTACACGTTCCCCCTGAGTTTAAGAATTCATAAGTTAACTAGTCTGTTGAAAGTTAATCCTTGAAGATAATAATGAAACACTAAGCTGTTGAACTCCAGTCTTCTGATGAGTTCCCCCTCAGCTTATGCTTCCAAATTAAGTAGTCCTAGCTCAGCTCTTAAAGTTGAAAACCTTACTTCACTTAAAGGTTTAGTGAAAATGTCAGCAATCTGATTGTCAGTATGAACATACTCAATCATTACATTGCCTTTTTCCACATGATCTCTAATGAAGTGATGCTTGATCTCAATATGCTTAGTCCTTGAATGACTTGTAGTGTTCTGAGTAAGAGAGATTGCACTTGTATTGTCACAGTAGATTGGTATTCCACTGATCTTGATGTTGTAGTCTTCTAGTTGATGCTTCAACCAAAGTATCTGTGCACAGCAAGCTCCAGCAGCTATATATTCAGCTTCAGCAGTAGATATAGAAACTGAGGTTTGCTTCTTACTCATCCATGAGATCAGACGACTGCCTAAGAACTGACAGGCACCTGTTGTGCTCTTTCTGTCAATCTTGCAGCCAGCAAGGTCTGAATCTGAATAGCCAACTAGTTCAAATCCAGATTCTCTAGGATACCACAATCCCAATTCTTGAGTGCCTTTAACATACTTCAATATCCTCTTGGCAGCTAAGAGATGAGATTCTTTGGGGTTTGATTGAAATCTTGCACAGACTCCAACTGAGTACATTATATCAGGTCTGCTTGCTGTTAGATACAACAATGAACCAATAATGCCTCTATATTTGGTTATGTCCACTGATTTGCCATCTTCATCTTTATCCAAACGAAGACTTGTAGACATAGGAATGGTAGCTGTTGAGCTAGTTTCCATACCAAATTTCTTGAACAGATCTCTTGTGTATTTTGCTTGGCTGATGAATATTCCATCAGGCAACTGTCTAACTTGCAATCCAAGAAAATAGTTAAGTTCACCCATCATGCTCATTTCAAACTTATTCTGCATCAGCTTGGAGAACTTATCACACATCTGTTGGTTAGTTGAACCAAAAATAATATCGTCCACATATATTTGCACAAGTAATATATGATTTTCCCATTCAATTGTGAACAAGGTTTTATCTACCTTACCTTTTCGAAATCCTTTAATTAAAAGAAAATCAGATAGGGTATCATACCATGCTCTTGGAGCCTGTTTTAGTCCATAAAGGGCTTTCTTCAGACGATATACTTTGTCCTCTTCTTGGTAGACTTCAAATCCTGGAGGTTGTTCAACATACACTTCTTCTTGCAATTCTCCATTGAGAAAAACAGACTTCACATCCATCTGATAGACAGTGAAGTTCTTGTGAGCAGCGTAGGCAAGAAACAGTCTGATTGCTTCAAGTCTTGCTACTGGTGCAAAAGTTTCATCAAAGTCAATTCCTTCTTCTTGACAATAACCCTTGGCCACTAGTCTTGCTTTGTTTCTGGTGACAACACCATCTTCATTCATTTTATTTCTGAATATCCACTTAGTGCCAATTACTCTTTGATGACTTGGTCTAGGAACTAAGTACCAGACTTCATTCCTTTCAAATTGATTCAACTCTTCTTGCATAGCTTCTATCCAGAAGGAGTCATTTAGAGCTTCTTCAATTTGTTTAGGCTCTATTTGAGATAGGAATGTGACAAACATAGCATCTTGTGCAGCAGCTCTTCTTGTTTTCACTCTATCTAAAGGATCACCAATGACTAATTCAGGAGGGTGATTCTTGAGCCATCTGAGATCAGGTTGCAAATCAGGATGTTGTCCTCTGTTATGATCTTGCAACACTACTGTTGGAGTTCCAGTAGTAGTCTGTTGAACATTTGTGGTCTGTTGAACAGTCTCTGGTCTGTCAGCTGTTTGCAACTCGTCTGTTAGACAATCAGCACTGTGATTATGAACAGCACTTGATTTAGCAGCTGAACTTAGATTAGGTAGTATGATGGGAACATATTCTTCATTTCTTCCAACGTCTAACTTCTGTAAATCAGCAGACAGATCTTGATTTACACTTTGATTCTTTTCAGAAGATTGACTTGGCTCATCAAATACTACATGGATAGATTCTTCTATTAGTAATGTTCTTTTGTTAAAAACTCTATAAGCCTTACTAACAGATGAGTATCCTACAAAGACAGCTTCATCAGCCTTTTCTGCAAATGCAGTAAGGTGATTTTTCCCATTATTCAATACAAAACATTTACAACCAAAAATCTTAAAGTAATGAATGTTTGGTTTTCTATTGTTCCAAACTTCATATGGAGTCTTGTTCTGATTTTTGTTGATCATACATCTGTTTTGGGTAAAGCATGCTGTGTTTGTTGCTTCTGCCCAAAATCTTTGAGGCAATTTAGCTTCAGCTATCATGGTTCTGACAGCTTCTTTTAGTGTTCTGTTTCTCCTTTCAGCAACACCATTCTGTTGAGGGGTTCTAGCAGCAGAATACTCATGATGTATTCCTTTGATGTTACAATACTCTTCAACAGTAGAGTTTGTAAATTCCGTCCCTCTATCTGATCTGATCTTCAATATTTTGATACTCTTCTCATTCTGGATCAGTTCCATCAGATTGGTAAGATGTTCCTTGGTTTCACTTTTCTTCTTCATGAAAATCACCCAAGTATATCTTGAATAATCATCCACAACAGCTAGGCAGTATTTCTTTCCACCATTGCTGACTGGATCAATGGGTCCAAATAAGTCCATATGCAACAGCTCCAATATTCTTCCAGAAGATTGGTGCTTCTTTTCTTTAAAAGATGACTTGATTTGTTTACCCTTCTGACAGGCGTCACAGAGCTTGTCTTTGCTCATGACTGCTTTTGGAATCCCTTCTACCAAATCATTCTTGATTAATCTGTTTATGGTCTTGAAGTTTAAGTGATTCATTCTTTTGTGCCATAGCCAGCTAACTTCACTTGGTGCAGATGCCACCAAACAAATGCTTGAATTCTTGTCAACAGAATTCCAGTCGACTATGTAGACATTTCCTTGTCGTCTTCCAGATAAAATTACCATCTTTGTACCAATTTGTTCAACGTAGCACTTATCTGTTGAGAAGATGACTGAATATCACTTGTCACAAAATTGACTTATGCTCAGCAGATTATATTTTAGGCCTTTAACATAGGAGACGTCAGATATCTCTATGTTTCCCTTGATTAATCTTCCTTTAGCTTTAATCTTGCCTTCTTTGCTGTCTCCAAAAGTGACTTTTGGACCATCCACAGCAACTGCATCAGTCAACTCATGTATGTTTCCACACATGTGCCTTGAACATCCACTGTCCAAGTACCAAATCTTCTCTACTTTACTCCTACTCCTAATCCTAACCTACAAAACAAAAATAAAATTGTTTTAGGTACCCTTATTGAGAGGGTCCTGAAGGATTAGTTCCACCCTTGACAACCCAAGATGTTGAAGTCTTAGGCTTCTTAGGTTTCTGAGTTTTAGGAGCATGAACAGTTTCATTTTTATCATAGTTATCAGATAAGTCATGTTGATGATCAGTATGATATGAATAATGTTCATAAGCAGGGTAAGGTGCATGATAAGCAGGATATGCATGCATTGGATGAGCAGGGTAAGGTGCATAGTAATTAGGAAACTGAGGTGCATGATACATAGGATGATATGCAGCAGGATGCACATAATATGACTCATTTCCATACCAAGCATTTTGATTTTTCTTGTTCTTATGCTTCTTTGGTTTACTAGATGCTTGCTCATTTGTTTTTGACTTAGTTTTACCACTAGTCTGATTGACTTTAGCTTTATCAGCAGACTTCTTAGGACTCTGCTGTTTGGTCTTACTAGTCTGATTTCCTACACTAGGCTCTTTGCTCTTTTTAGCCTTAGGAGATTTCTTCTCCTTTACCACTTTCTCAGATGAGGTAGGTCTAGAGGTTTGAACATACAGAATGACCTTACTATTGTCAGCAGAAATAAATTTTTCAGTATGATTCAATTCTAGCTTATCCTTTACTAAAGGTGTCTCCTGTTTCTTAGGTGTATGCATGGATGCAACAGTTGACTTATCATGAGACTCAATGATTTTCTCAAGTTCCATGATTTTTCCTTTATATACCTCACATTCAGCTTTCAGAGATTCATGCTCTTGCTCAAGCTGTTTATATTCAGCTGATTCTTTTGGCTTCTCAGCTAAAAGTTTCAGTGAACTATTTTGCTCTTTTAGCAAGTTCATCTCTTCCTTAAGCTTAACAAACTCTCCAGCAATAGTAGTATTATTCAACATCATTTGCTCTAGAGAATTAAACAGTTCATTTTCTTGAGGAGTTATCTCTTCCTCAGAGTCATCAGATTCCTTTGCCATCAGGCACAGGAGAGCAGGTTTTTCTTCATCAGACGATTCTTCATCAGACGAGTCTGAGTCTGAATCAGATGAGTAGACAGCAGCTGGCTTTTCTGCTTCAGCCATCATTGCCTTGCCTCTCTGATGCTTTCTTTCTTTTCTCATTTTCTTCTCTTCCTCAGTGTACTTCTCTGCTTTTGGATATGGGCAGTCTCTTATGAAGTGTCCCAATTTCCTGCAGTTGTAACACATCAGTTTTGATTTATAATCCTCTTTATCTTGAGAAGAAAAGTTAGGTTTAGAAGTAGAAGCAGCATGATTGTATTTGTTTTTCATTTTTCTCTTATAGAACTTCTTGAAGTTGTTCATCAATAATGCTACATCTCCAGCAGTGTACTCCTTTTTGTTGAGTAGAGTGGCTTCATCAGATGAGTCCACTTCTTTGCTTTTCTGTGCTGGTCTTCTGGTGTTTTCAGCAGCAACAAGTGCAGCTGTGGGTCCTGAAGTTGAGGTTTCTTCAATTCCCATCCTTGGCAGTTTATACTCATACGCCTTGAGTACGGAGAACAGCTCTGTAAGAGAAATCTTGCCCAGATCTCTTGATTCTTCCATTGCTGTCACCTTCATGTTGAACTTGGGAGGTAGAGCCTTCAGTACTCTGACAGTGATTTCTTTGTCAGTGAAAGTCTTTCCCAGCTTCAAAACTTCATTCAGAGTTCTGGTGAATCTGGTGTCCATCTGATCAATGGTTTCTCCAGACTTCATCTTGAAGTTGTCCAGCTTTTCCAAGGCAACACTGAGCTGATGCTCTTTAATAGCATCATTGCCTTCACTCATGTCACGAACCTTATCCCACATCTCCTTTGCAGTTTTGCAATGCTTGACTTTGTCAAACCGATCATTATCCAGGGCTTTGGTCATGATGAATCTTCCGACTTTGTCCAGGTTGAACAGATTTATTTCTTCTGCTGTCATTTCTGTTAAGTCTTTTTCCACCACTATTTGAGCTTCATCTACGATGATGGTCTTGGTGAATTTGAATGGACCTTTAATGATACATGTATGCATGTTGTCATTATAGGCAGCAAGGAAAATCTCCATTCTGATTTTCCAGTCCTCAAAGGACATACTAGCAATGTGGGGAACATGGCTGATACAATCCATTTTTCAAAAAGTTTTGATTTTTTTTTTTTTTTCAAAAAGATGCTCTTTTGAAAAGTTTTGAAAACCTTTGAAAAACACTCGGATCAAGCTCGTTGATCAGGCAGCTGATTCTAATGAACCACCTGCTCTGATACCACTTGTTGGTCCCAAGTGGTCAGAAGAGGTTTAGAGGGGGGGGGTGAATAAACCTCTTTAAAAATTTTCTTCAGATTTAACTTTAAAACTTTACTCTTACTGAACAGACTAAGCTGATCAGATTAGTAAGTTACAATTCTGTTCGTGAACAATTCTTTGAACAGTCTTGTTGACCACTCGTCTGATAGTTACTTAGCTGATTTTGCAGAAATCAGTTTTAATACTTAGAGTACTTGCAGCGGATTTTCAAAGTGTTTTTCACAAGTAATCTTAGCAGTTTGAAAAATGTTTCCCCAGTTTTATAAACTCCTTTTTGTTCTTTTTCAAACAGTTAACTTAATGTGTTTTTATGCAAACAGAAGATATGCAGTTTTGAAACAATGTAAAAACACAAGTAATTTTTATAGTGGTTATATGGATTTAAATATCCTTTAGTCCACTCTTCCAAGTCACTCAGATCTTGGGTTATACTATAATCACAAAGTTTACAGTATACTCTGCTTGCGTCGAACAACAAATGAAACGACCACAAGTTCGCAATAGGAGATCACACAGAAAACCTATCCTCTGAAGTTTGATCACTCACAAAGATGGATCACAACTCCGCACAACACTCTTGTTTACAAAATCACTCAGAAGATGTATTTTTCTTGATTCTTCAACTCTGCTTTCGTCAACAAATGACTCAGCTGATGAGTGAGCTGTTCTTGAGACTTAAAGAATTTTGCTTCGGAAATTTCTCTCAGAAAGTGTGTTGCTTGTTTCTTCTTCGTCTCTTTCAGCTATTTATACTTGAGGATTGAAAAGTGTCCGTTGAAGAGAGACAGGATTCAAATTCCTCGAGTACTGGTCCTTAAAATCCGCGAACGGATCTTTTGCAGTCTGTCCGTACTGTAAACAGTACTATTCTGCAGGCAGCATTAAATGCAGCATTAAATGCACTCGGCTGATGCGAAGCTTTTCTTCAATCATTTGTCTTAAATATCCTCGTACTTCAGCATTTATTACACCAAGGGGCATTTATTACCGTTGGGAACACTTCATGATCTTCTTCACTTAGCTGACGAAAGTATACGTCTGATGGTGAACTCGGCTGATCTCAAACTTGAACAAATCTGATTTGAGTCGGCTGATCTTCACTAATCTGATAACTTTGCTTCAGCAGATCAGAAGTCTTGGACCTTGAAACTTTGACTCTTCTGATGTCTTCTTTACTTAGTCAAAATTCCTTGATAAGTCTATCAGCTAAGTTACTCCATACTTAGCCAATCTTTGAAGTTTTGGAATGCATCAAAACCTCCCTTATCAAACTTTCTTCAGTGCCTTCATCTTCATCTTCATCCAACACGCCATCAAGAAATAAACTTATCTTTTAGGAATGTCAAATGACATCATTTTGTTCGACCAATATTAAATATTGTTCGTCGATTTATATATCATATTTAACAAATATTGTTTGTAATCGCATCGATAAAATAATATTTCGACTTATATACCATCGTATATTTTTCTGTCGATCTACATATATATAAATAAAGCACGACTCTTTTGCTAAATATGTTATAATATTCAGATGTACTCTATAGTGTTATCGATTCCAATGCGTCGAATCACCAATCTATTGTTTTTTTTTTTTTTTTTTGTGAAATTTGCTATAATCTAAATGTTTCGGTTTCGTTTTCCACGACACAGAAATTGTAGATTATTATTATTATTATTTTTGTTTTTATTATTACTATATATATATATATATATGCAATTAATTTATTATCTGAATAAACATAATTTACATAAATGTAATGGTTAATTTTTTCTGAATACATAAACAATACCAAAAAAAATTTGTGCAAAATTATATAAATTATTTCACTTCATCAAAATTTAATTAACGTAAACGCTACACATAAACTGCAGATTATTATCACTAGAAATAGAATTATTATTATTATTATTATTATTGTTATTATTATTATGATTATTATTATTGTTATTATTATTTAAAATATTTAACTTCATCAAAATTTAATTAACGTAAACTCTATACTGAGTATAAGTAAAAATATTATATTTAATAATTTTTCAAATAAAATAATAAATAATTTTTGTTTGGTTAATAAATCGAGGGGTAGCATTTAAACTAAATTACAAAAGATAACATTGATGTGATCTGCTCTAACTTTATGAAAGGTTAATGAAGAACTATCCAACCAATAAATTGCTTCTACGTCGCAACAAATAAATTATCGCTATATGTAAATGTAAATGTAAATTCGACCTATACAAAATAAATAGTAACTAAATGTTTAGATATTTTTAATCATTACACAAAATACGAATAATGCTTTTCAGCTTAATTAAAATATTTTATTAATTCTATTTTTAGTTTTTAGATATTTCTTATATTGTCGGTTGCATCTTAAATATTGATGTGCCTAATCTATATTCTCTTTTATTATTACGTACACTCCGTATATTTTATTCTTATCACTCGTGTAAAAATAATTTTTCTTATGCTCTGTTTTTTGCTATCAAGGTTTCTTCCTGATCTTTCATTAGTCGGTACGTTGTTGATCTTTGGTTGTTATTTTTCTTTAATTTTTTGCATTTATATGTTCATGAGATAAGTTATCTGAAATGATTTGGATTTCTGTTTTATCAAATACTTTCTTTTATTGCATTTATTCCTCATTTTCGTTTGATAGTATGATTCATTGTTTCCTGTTTTCATTTATTACTACCGCTTTCAATGTTTTCATTTAATACTGAGTTGTTTAATTTGTAAAATTATTAGCTCTCGGTCAAAAAACATTCCATGCTAATTTTCTTTTCTTTTTATTTTAACACGGTTTAATCACAAAACGTTTTTTTTTCTCTATTCTACTAAATTATTTGCTCTTTCTTCAATATCGTTTTTCTTTTTATATATGTTCTGATTGCAACATGTGGGCTCGCCATAAGAGTTTTATTTTGTGAGATTTTTGCCTTACCAAAATTTTTATGTTCAATTTTTTTTTATTATTTACGAAATAATTTATTTACTTTAGTACAAATTATTAATACCTAATATTGTTTTAATAAGATAATTACTGCTTATGTATATCTAACTAAACTACTTGAATAAATATTTTTTAAAATATAGAAAATAAGCATAATTGGAGGCCAAGGAATAAAATATGAAACATGCATAATTCAAGGATGCTGTGTTGAACCGCATCAACAACTTCAGCGGAAATGCGATTCATGTGTTTACATGGAACTCCTGAAAACAGAATTTCTCCATTTCATCAAAAACATTCTTTCTCAATTTAACGGTCTAGAAATCTGGATACGCCTCAACCTACTTGAACAAAATTTATGCATGTTTCAAAAATTCAATCTATCAATGGCTTTCATCAAAATACTACACGAGCATAATACACAACTAATTATCAAGTAAGCATTCTAAATAAATTTATATATATATTATCTTACTACTGTACTTAATAATCTAATTATTTCATAAATAGTATTGCTGCGAAGAATATGCTATAAACCAGTGCCGATGTACCAGAGTCTTCAAATTACGGTATTCGCAGAACAAGGTAAATTGATCTTTTAAAGTAAATACTGAAAAATAAAAAATGGTTAATCACTAACAATATTAATTGAATTTGTAGATATTCAGAGCCAGAGTTTTTATGTTCAGTATGTGACAACACTAATTTTTCGAGTAAGATAAGAACATGCTTATATATGATTATAGACGATGGTGAAATAGCTGAAGTAGTTCGATCAAAGTTCAATGATGATAAAACATATACTCTTCTTCATCGTATATGGCAAGAAGCAGAGAGCATGATATCTTCTGTATCAGCATAGCAATTAATCGAATAAATAGAATACTGTTATTAACTTTATTTATATATCGAACATGTTTGCAGTTTAGTTAATATATTAATAATATCCTTTCATTTATTGTCACTCTGCAATAGTTCAGTATATTAAAATAGTTATACTATATGTTATAAAAGAACAAGCCGTTCTACTAATTTTGTAAAAATTTACCTAAAGCTTTAATAGATACACCCGAAATTAATGTACTACAAACTTATGTACGACTAGCAATATCAAAGAAAGTAGATAAGTCAAGACTACTGAAAAGATCAAATAAAATAGTACTACTAGATCACGGTATTAAATGGAACTAACTAATAGATGCCAAATCAAATTAAAAAAAATTGTTAAATTGTTAAATAGAAAATTTAGAATAAAGAAATACAACAATCACAGTTCAAGGTTATTATCAGGAGAAATAGCTTGACCAAGATAAGTAACCATTTCCATTGTTCTTTGCTTATATCCTTGTTGAAATCCCTTACTAAATTCAGATCTCTTTGCTTGCTCGATCTGCTGTTTGAAATCATTGTTCTCTTTGTGCTTCTCGGAAGATATATCAGCGTTCAACTTCAATAGCTTCTCATTTTCCGCTCGGAGTAATTCTACTTCGGCCATCATCGCTCTATGAGAGTTATTCATATTAGCCAGTTTAGTATCTGCAATAGACCGAGAAAATGAAACATCTTCGACTAGCTCCCAAGCTGCATCATTTTATGCTTTACCTAAGATAAATAAATTAAAACATTTTAGGCATGAATGAAGATATTTATAACAAGATACTTAAAAACAATAATTTTAAAAATACCAGTTCTATTTGCTTAAAACTTGATTGAACAAGGTACAAAGGAGAATGGTCTTTCAACTTTTCCATTTCGCCGGGCAAAATAGTACCCAAGCCTAAATTCCATGACACTCCATCTAGCTCAGTAGAAGAAGGGATCAATGCACTGTACGAGACTCCCCCAGAACGCTCAGTTTTAAGTTCCTCAATCTCCTCAATTTGAACACTGAGAGAACGTTCATCAATTATGGAAGGATCATCAAGAACATTTGGAAAATCCTTTTTTACCTCAATATCTGCCACAATACTTTTATTTTGCTGGTTATTATTCACAATAGATTGAATAGGTTGATTTGTTTGCGAATTCCGCTCGCTTTCAAGAGTCCGACTTGCAGCAGCATATACATCCGCCCAATTTTCTGAACTTGTTAGGTTTTCCTCGTTATGAGAAATAACATCGAACGAAGTAATCTGAACCGAAGGGTTATTCAGCTGAATTGGGGATTTTACAGGGGGGCATTATTTTCATTCGATGACAACATAAGAGCTTTCTGTGGTCCTCGTATTGCTAATGACATTCAAAACATCCTTCTCACCTAGAGAAGAAGTTACAGGATTTGTAGGAGACTTGGTCGCAATCTTTTCTGGTGAAGACACATCTTTTCCAATTGTATCTGTAACTATTGTATTTGCACTACTTGGCTCCTCTATCCTGGCTTTTTTCTTGGGAAGATTATTTGGACTAGTGGTTCGGATACAACCTTTTTTTGCTTTAGCAAAGAAGCTGCCCTTGGAACCCTTCAAACCGTTCAAATCGTTCTTCATATTCGTTAATACTCGAATTTTTACGGTTTACCGACCTTTCTTCTGTACTTTTACAGGGGATTGCTGCTTCACGAAAGAGGCGTGCAGAAATTATAAAACTTAACCGCTATTTATAGAAGCCGAAAGAAGCGTACAAAAATTATAATTTAACCAGCTATTTATAGAAGCCGAATTGACAAAATAGTCCTAAAAGTAGCGGGAGTGATAAAAAAAGTTGAAGACTTAATACATAATTTGATTAATATATTTCTCTAATAAGTGGATAATATCATATGACGTCGTATATATTAATTATTAATAGGTTTATAATACACAAAATATGTGAATCATTTATAATATGATAAGTCACTTAAAATATTGAAGATTTTTACCTAATGCTGTAGCAAAGGGACCAAAATAAATATATTTAATTGCTTTGTAATTTATGCTCTATAAATTTGATCTAATATTTAACTGTTACTGAAATCATCAAAATATTTATTTTTGAAAATAAGTATACGTTAGCATTGTATTCGATAAGAATATATGTTATTCTACCGGACGTTTCCTTTTAATACGAAGCTGCTTTTCGACAAACAAGCTAAGTCACAGCTTCCTTGTTATTAAAAGAAAATCTGATAATGTTAAAAAGGGATTGTAATGAGTTGATACAAAAGAAAAAATACTTACCCAACGATTGAGAAGGGGAAGAAATGGAAAAACTATGAGAACTCAGTCCCGCCTTGCGAAGAAAGGCCTCACCAATAAGAAGAGCACTTTGGTATTTGTTGGCACGCATTCCCTGAATTTCACTAATCAATTGAGGGTAGTCGGGGATAAGATCGTCAGTCGCCAAGCGACCACCATAAATCCATTTGGAATCATGGTCCCACGAGAAAGCCTCAGTTGAACCGTCCGCCAAAGAATCATGAGAAGGTGGTTGTACGAAGAAAAAATGAGATTTCCAGCAAGGATTGCTGGAAACCGGGGAGTCGAAAATCGAACGACTAGTCTTCTGGCTGGCAAAGAAATATCCGCGATTGGAAGAACTAGAAACATTAAAACGGAACAATTGCGTAAAGTTACGGAAAGAAGGCTGGAATCATTTTGCTATCATCAAAACGGAAAAGGCCACCACAAAGGCCACAGAATTTGGGACTAATTGCGTCACAGATACGCTAAATATTTTCAAGATATCAAGAAATAAAGCAGACAAAGGAAGACGTAAACCATAATTGAAATGAACAGTGTAAAAGGCTCGACAACCCTCCTGCGGAGAAGTAACCCTATCCGAAGGAGAAGGTAGAATAATCTTAGAACCTTCTGGGAAATATTTCGCATAATTATCCACGACCTCGTGTAAAGTCTCCTCGGTGTAAGCGCAAGCAAGGTCCTCAATTGGTTCAGAAATTTGAGGAACCGTACCTTTACCCTTTTTTGCCCTGGAAGCAACGTCCGTATCAGATATAATTTGCACATTAAAAATATCCTCATTCGGGACAGTGAATTCAGATGCTCCGGTCTGCTCAGTCGGGGGGCTCGGGGGAACCTCCTCCTCGACATTAGGAGTAACTCTTTCTTTGATTAACGAAGAAGATTTTCTTGAGATTGAAGCCATTTTTAGGATCCTCGAAGAATACGAGTCGATAAGAGCAAGTTAGAAAAGAAATGAGCGAATAAGAAGATGATTACGGAATATGGGAAGTGGAAAGTAAAAGATGACTGAAACAACGATCACCTATTTATAAAGAAAGATGAAAAGACGTTTCGAACATCTCACGGCTGATCACATTCCCGCCAAGCGGCAGAAAAAATTGAAGCGCTTTCTCAAAGAGACACGTGATAGTTCATGATTGGAACAACAAAACGACTATTTATGAGGTGTAGCACTCTTTTCCTTACTTAGGATTTTTTCCCACAGGGTTTTTTCCTAAGAAAGGTTTTTAACGAGGCACATTTCATAAAAAATACAGTCGTAATCTACCATCTACTTCTACGAGCTTCTACTACATATACGCTCGAAGAAGTGAGGGAGTACTGATGGGGGCTATTTCGCACCCCTTATAATACTAGGATCGACTAGGGGATATCAGATCGGTTCGACCATACAAGCTCATCCGGGATCATCCATCGACCCGATCAGAGACGATCCTCCTCGGCGACCAGACTACAATCCTGACTCGAGAAGGACAGTTATGCCGAGTCCTATTAGGACTATGTTTCCTTGTAAAGCTAGGGTTAATATCATATAAATACCTAGTTAAAACGTTGTATTAGGAGGATATACAATCAGAGATTACGCCTACATATTCTGTCAATCTAATATCACATTGAATAGAAAAGCCTTTGCTATACTATTTACTCATCGACTCATTCGTTGTCTTGTTTACCTTTATGTTCTTTTACATAATTGTTCTTCCTTGAGATTGATCCATCCAGAATAAAGTAACAGAGCCCTATAATTCGTACTGAACCTGACCTCCCAATTACATCTTATTGATTTAATCTTACCTAACAAAAAACGGTTAAATCAATAACACTATGAAAAATAAACCACCCCCTGTGTCAAGATGAAAAGTGGGCGGTGTGATTGGAGAAGATGGTGTTATTAAATTTGTTTTATTAATAAAGTAAGCTAGTATTAGCTAGTCACAATAGAAAAATCTTTAGTTTGAAGAGTAAAAGAATGTGCAGAAGATATTTTGAAAAGGTAAGGAGAGTGTTTAGTCCATGAATATCACATGCCTCCTTAATTTGTGTATACATGTAAGGTTATATTTTGTCTGTCACGTTATTTTTACTCTATTAATTATGATCTTCGATTAAATTTTTTAATTTTTTAAGTGATTTATCATGTTAGATTATTTACATTTACATATGGTGTATTAAGCCTTTTAGATATTAATATATATGGTCTCATAGAATATTATAAACTTATTAGTGAAATATATTAACTAAATTATTTAATATATATTTTATAAATTTAATCAAATTGATTGGTTAACTGTACCATGAAGTAAAGATAATTGGTACGGAGGAATCAGTTGAGAAATTCAAATCAACATGGTACAACATAATTCACAAGTTCCTTTTATTTTACATGGTACAAAAAATTCCTAGCTTTTGGCTTTTGAATTCAAATTGTAGAATCACCTTCTCAACCACACTTTCTTTTCTTTTTGGAAAGGAGAAGATGATAGACAAAAGATAAAAAACAATTATTGGTTCTTACAAAAAGTACGATCATTCATGCATGGGAGATATGACAACGTTAAAGTTGTGGTAAAGGCCTCCGAATAAAAAAATCATTATAAAAAAATGCCATCAAAGATATGATGGTCAATCGGGTCCTGTGAGTCGAGTTTTAAGTAGCTCGAACTCAAATAATGTCGAGCTTCATAGTTATAGGCTCAAACTCGGCTTATAAATTTTCTATTTTATCTGGCTCAAACTCGGCCCATGTAATTTTTCGGATTTTGGGTCTGTATCGGGCTTATATCGGGTTTGTTAATATAGGCACAAATAGCTTGAGGTATAAAATATTTAGATTACCGAAACACATATGAATAGACTACTATTACTTAAGACACGATTATATATTATTAAATAATATTTTAACTGAAAGATTGAGTTATTTGCCCACATTTTTTAATATACGTTTGATCTATATGAACATGCAGTAGAGTTTTAGAGTCTCAATACTCCAATTTTTCAACCTTATTTTTTTATCTTTGATTAATTTTTTTTTTGGATTTTGGTCATCAGTACGAAATTGATATACCAACATATATGTGAGTTTACATTATAACTTTTTGTAAGTTTACTTAATAAAAATAATAATTAGTAACTATAACTATAATACAAATAATCAATCGTAATATTTAAAACAATCATATGTTCGGACTTTATTTGGACTGAGCCTTGTAAGGCTCAAGCTCAGCTCATAAATTGATCGGGTTTAATTTAATGGCTCAAACTCGACCAGGCTCACAAATATTCGGGTTCGAGCCAATTTTAATCGGGTTGAGCCATCGGGCTTCGGGTAGGCCCAGCTCAATTGACATTCCTAATCAAAGATAACAAAATGAGTTTAATATCACAACGATATCAAAGTAAACTAATTAATAGTGTTAACTTAGAGAAAGATTAGTATGAAACTAGAAAAAATATCCACATTTGTGAGAGCTGAACCCTAACCTCCTGGTCATAGAGCCTCATCCTTAACCACTTGGCTAAGGTTCTTAAAAAAATATGATATCTGCAGAAAAAAGGTGCTTCTCTTTAGTGAAATAAAATCACTCACTTTTTAATAAAACAATTTGTGGCTAAAATTTTTCACACTTTTTTGCACAAGTGTCCCAATCTTTCTATATAAATAGGTGACATGCATGACCATTCTATATTATGCATAAAATTGTAACTAAAATTTCATGTTGAGCTATAACAAAATAATTAAGTAATTAAGTTATATAATTTTTCTAAAGAGATGGCTGGTCACCTAGCCTTCGCATTTGGATTACTAGGTATTTATTTTCAAAATCTATTTATCAAGCAAAATTTTATCACATACGTGTTCTTTACATAATTTTATTCTCTCTCTTTTTTTTTTTTGGGAGAAACTATACATATTTTTGAATTTTGCATGGCAAGAATATTAGCATTTGGCAGTATTCATTGAATATACATGTACTAGGAAAATGATTATATATGTCAATCATAATTATCGGGCCATATATGTTCAGAAAATCAAAGATTTGGGACAAATCCTTGTCCGTATTAATACATGTTTGCAACTCGATAAGTCTATAAATGTAGAGTATGTTTTTTTTTTTTTTGGTACAACATGTACATGTATGTATGCGTTTCTTTGTTGTTTTTATATCTTATGTCTTGTTTACAATTTTGTAGGTAATGTCATCTCGTTCATGGTGTATCTTGCTCCATTGTAAGTAATTTTACTTAACTTTATTTTAGTTTACAACGTTAAAAAATTGGATTTTGATGAATATTTATATTATTGCTAAACGATGTCGTTACATGCAGGCCAACTTTTCGTCAAATTTACAAGAAAAAAACAAGTGAAGGTTTTCAATCAATTCCATATGTGGTTGCATTATTCAGTGCCATGCTTTGGATATATTATGCACTCCTCAAGTCGGACACTACCCTTCTCATCACAATTAATTCAGTTGGATGTTTTATCGAGACCATATACGTCGCCGTTCATCTTTTCTACGCACCAAAGAAGGCTAGGGTATGCACGATTCCTGTATAATGTCTCCGTCCTAATTTTTTTAGCTTTATTTGTTTTCCTCATGTAACGTTCTAAAACAAAGATTCTCTTTTCGAAAATAAAAGTTTACATCTTTAAATACCATTTCGAAAAAGCAAATATGGGAATAACTAATTCTTCGAAATAAGGAATTTATAAGTACTACTCCTTTAGTCCCAAATATTTTGCTCCATTTTGGTTTTTGCACGGAATTTTAGGTGAATGCTGTCAAAGTGAAAATTTTGTACATCTTTACAAGTTTACCTCTTAAAGTAATGATTAATGGTTGGTGATGTCAAATAATTAGCTTATGTGAAAATAATATTTTTGAGAAAAAAATTTCACTTTAAAGAAGGGGTCGGGGTATTATTGATTTATTGTCATGGAACATCCCAAAAAGAAAATAAGATTAAAAAATTGGAAAGAGGGAGTGTGTTCTTTTCAAACTTATCTCCAATATTAGTGGAATGAACAAAAATAATTGGTGTACATAATATATATATATATATATATATATATATATATATATATATATATATGTATATATATATATACACACATATGTATATATATATATATACACACACATATATATATATATATGTGTGTATATATATATATACACACATGTGTGTATATATATATATATATATATATATATATATATATATATGTGTGTGTATATATATATATACATATATATATATACATATATATATATATATATATATATATATATATATATGTGTGTATATATATATATATATATACATATATGTATATATATATATTATATTTGCCATTCTTGATGGATGTTTTTTCAAATGCAGGTACAAACGCTAAAGCTGATTGTATTGCTTATAGTTTGTGGCTTTGGATTTGTCGTTCTCTCGACTCATTTCCTCGTGAAACCTTCAAAACAAGCCAATGTTGTTGGATGGTTTTGTCTAGTATTTTCGTTATGTGTTTTCGTTGCTCCTTTATGCATTGTGGTAAGCATAAATAAATATCAATTCAAATAAAATTAAAATAAAAAATACTTCTTTTACATATGCCAATATTATTTACATGAATATATACTTGTATATTTATATTTCATTTAATAATTTAGTTTCTTATTTTCATTTTAGTCAAGTGTGACAAATTATATCTGACTAATTTTATATTTTGCAGAAAAAAGTGATACAAACAAAGAGCGTTGAATATATGCCGTTTCTTCTATCATTTTTCCTTACCCTTAGCGCGGTCATGTGGTTTTTCTATGGCCTATTACTCAAAGATTATGTCATTGCAGTAAGTTCATCCTTCGTTACCCTCTCCTTTGCAGAGAATTGTAGTTCTGGTACCGAGCTTTAAGTCAATTTCTACCTTTGATACCAAATAAATGAACGTTAACACATTTTGTACCACTATTTAATAAATCGTTTCACAATCTATACCTTCGTTAATAAAAATTTGAAAATCATCGTCAATGGTACAAAATGTGTTGACATGCATTTAGTTGATACCAAAAGTAGAAATTGACATAATATTCGGTATCAAAAATGCAATTCTCTCCTCTCCTTTGTTTTCCCTTTTTTTTTAATTCAAAATGAAATACAAGAAATACATGAAATATTTTAAATTTTACAAGATAAAATTATATTATGTCTCTAACTACTTATTAATTTTTTGTACAGGTTCCAAATGTGCTAGGGTTCTCCTTCGGCGTGCTTCAAATGGTGTTGTATTCAATTTACAGAAATGCAGATAAAATCAGTACTGAACAAAAGCTTCCCGAAATACAAACCCAAATCATAATTTTGGACAATCACAAAATTCCTGAATTAAACGAAAAAATTATTGACATCGCCAAATTAGGTGAATTATTGAGTTCGGAGAAAATTCAAGTTGTTTCGCAGCAGAATAATAATGGAATTGAAGCACCTCAGCATCCGGATTTGCCTAAGGAATCTCATGTTTAATTTGATATGCAGTTGAAGTGTTGAACTAATGCAATAATAATTTTTATGTGCTATTATTCACTTTCCTTGTAATTTTATTTTCGTCGAGAAATATTTTGTGTAATCGTTAATTTAATAATAGATTTTGTCATGCCAAGGTTTTACTTCCTTTTCTATCCTTTCAATTTTTATCCAAGTTTTAGGTAATAGTTAAAAAAAAATTGAACTTTTAAGCATTTTTATATGAATGTTCTTAAAAGTTTTAAATACACATTTGGTGTTTTAGAAATATTGTCCGAGTTTTGCATCTGAGGCTGGCCCGGCGTGGCGGTTGATAAGCTAGAGCACCAAGAAATATACATCATATGAAAAAAGATTCAAACTACATATGTAAAATAAATAAAAATATATAATCCTAAATTATAAATAAAAGCATGATGTACAATCTCTAAATATATTTTAAGAATGGTTTGAAGTCAGCATAATCTCTAAATTATAATTCAATCCTAACATAACAACATTAAATAATAATTCAATCAAAATTTTACGAAATAATTTAATCATTTAGGAGGCAATCATTTAACACTAAATAATTTATTCAATTTATAATTCAATCCTAACACAACAACCCTAAATAATAATTCAATCAAAATTTTACGAAATAATTTAATCATAAAGGTGGCAATCATTTAACACTAAATAATTTATTCAATTCAATAAAAATATAAAGATCTAATTGAAACTCAATTCAACTTCAACAAAATAGTTTAAAGCAGATGTTATCTAATTCCATAATTCAATCAAAATTTTCATATAATAATTTAAGTTTAAAATTATAATTCAACTATAAACTCTAAATAATTTAAAGTTCTAATGCAATCCCTAAATTATAATTCATTGCCAAACTTAGGCCCAATATTTTATATATATATATATATATATATATATATATATATATATATATATATATGAGTGAAGATGTAATTTTAAAATGTAACTTAATTACAATAAATCATAAATTAATTTAATCCCAAATCTAGGCCATAATTTCATTTTCAATTCAATAAAATATAAAGCCCTAATTGTAACCCAATTCAACCTCTCAAATTCCAGTTTAAAATAGATGTTATCTAGTTCTATAATTCAATCAAAATTTTCGTATAATAATTTAATCCTAATATTATAATTTAACATTTCAACTTTAAACCCTAGCTAACTAAAAGTTCTAATGCAAGTCCTAAATTATAATTATTCATAGAATTAGGCCCACTCGAATTTTGAAGAACACTATATATCTAAGTGAAGTTTTAATTTAAAAAGGGACTTACAAAAATACCAAATTATTTCAATCCCAATTTTAGGTCCTAATTTAATTTTCAATTCAATAAAAATTCAAAGCTCTAATTGAAACTCAAAAATTTAAGTTTAGAGTAGATGCTATCTGATTGTATATAAATCGAAGAACAGTTTCCACTAATATTTAGAAAACACAAAAGAGTAGATGCTATCTGATATATAAAATGCCAGATTGAAATAGTATATGTCGGTGCTACGACGGTGGTGTGTTGCTATTCTAATCCTTTGGTGGCACTACAAGAAAAACCGGTTTCAGCGACTGTAGTTATTGGTCGTTAAAAGCAAGAAAATGGTCGCTAAAAGTTATAGCGACTAAGACTTGACCGGTCACTCATAGTGGCGACTAAAAGTCCGCAGCGACAAATCATTAAATTGGACGTTGAAAGTGTTAGTTTTAGCGATCAAATATTATCAGTCTCTATTGGTAACGACATTAGCAACAATTTTTTTTACTTGCTAATAAAATATTCATGGTCACTATAACATCCTCTTGGTGGCTGTAGCTATACAAATAGCAACCATAATTTTATATTTAGTGACAAGCATAGTAATGGTCTTTAAAGATGTCGATATTAGCAACAATTTTATGGCCGCTAATGTTAGTTTTCATAGACACTATATCGTTGTCTTGGTTGCTATATTAATAAAGATAGCAACCACAATTTATGGTTAGTGACCAAGGAATTAATGGTCTCAAAAGATACAAGCATTAGCAACAAATTTTTTACTCACTAATGAATTTTTTATGGTTACTATAACATTCTCTTGGTGGTTGTACCTATAAAAATAGCAACCAAAATTTTATGTTTAGTAACATGTGTAGTAATGGTCTCTAACGATGTCGATATTAGCAACAATTTTGAACTCGCTAATTTGAGTTTTTATGGACACTATAACATTGTCTTAGTTGCTATATCTATAAAAATAGCAACCACGATTTATGTTCGGTGACCAAGGAATTAATGGTCTCTATAGATACATGTATTAGCAACAATTTTTTTCACTTGCTAAAGTGATCATTCATTGTTGTTAAAATGTTATTTATAGTGACCGGAATTAATGGTCTATAAAGATACACGTATTAGCAACAAAAAATGTCACTCGCTAAAGTCATCATTCATTGTTGTTAAAATGTTATGTTCAAGTGACAACATAAGTTGGTTGAACTAAATTTTGGTACATAATATGATTTAGTGACAAGAAAAAAATAGTTATTTGTTGCTAATAAGAAAACAACTATAATTAACTTTTATAATTTAATCATGAAATATAGAAAAAATAAAAAGATACACCAATGATTACTATATAAAAGAGATGTTATAAAATCATAATACAATTGTTGTCGCTAAAAAACATAAAAAGTTACACGGAGCGATAATTTTGTTACCTAGAAAAAACAACGGAGAAGCACAAAAAAAAAAACTCAATTTGTCAATCCTCATATAGAGTTGCTGACTTCTATATTTAACCTTCATTTGTTAATTTTCATCCAAGCTTTATGCATCATGCTCCATTGACAATCCATTCACGTCCCTTTAAATGAGTCAAGCTGCAAACATCAATTTTCCACCTATTCGACGCCATCAACATATTTCAATTACAAGCACTTTATTCATCTACTCACCTACAAAGTACCAACCATTTAATCACCATTTATAGTATTAACAACACTTTGTGCATGTTTAAATTAATACTTATCTTCACACTAGATAGTAAACTTGCAGTTATTATGCGTTTGCATGTCATGTAATAAATAGATCTATTTCATTTAATCTCATTTGAGAAAATTGAGCAATTATAAAAATATCTCACCATGAATTCAACACTAGATGAGTTGATGGTAATATATAATCCATTGATGAATCCCAACTTGAGTACCAAGAGATATGGCTTCAAGCCAAACTACAAATTGAATGCCTTCAAGGATCTCCCTTACCATTTTACTTTTGCTGCAATAAAAATATAAAGAAAATACATGAGCATTAAATAAACATAACTTTAAGTGACATTAGTATTAACTCATAGGACTATTTTGTTGCATTTTGTAACATTTGAGGCACCTATCTCTTTAATGTAATGATAACTGACATGTATCTAATTGATATAAAAAAACAGAATTTTCTTACTAGCAAGACGTGAAGTTTTTGAAGCAATAATAAAGCATTAAGTATACAAAGGACATACTAAAACATTTAGCCTATGAGGTATTGACATCAAGGCCTTGCATATATGGTTCCGGTGGCTGCTATACATTTACATTAAGGGACATTTAATATATTTGCATAGCCAAAGAAGACATACTAACATATAGTGAATGTAAGGATGTTACTTGGCTTGAAATCTACAAAAGAAGATGGGGTTATTTAGTAATTTAATATAACAGTAGATAGAAGAAGTAAATATACGCTAACCTTGTCATTTGCAGCATGTGCATTAGCCATGATATTGGGCACAAAAACATCTAAAATACTGTAAAACACATAATAAGTCCCTCAAATTAATTCAAATCAAGATTAGCAATTTAATTCAAAGATATACAAAATAAATCTAACTAATATTAAGATTAATACAAAACTGATTACCTAGAGGATATATAGAGCAATTTATGAAGTTCAGCTGATGAACAATCTTGGCAATGTTGTACATCATTCTATTGCACTACATAACCAAATCTCTACATAATGAGTGCTCACTAATGTTCTAAATAGGAATGAATAAACCTCTGATTTGTTCCATTCCCTTTACCCCTGCCATTTAATTTGATTTAGTCTACATGGTAAAATAATACTAATGTAATTTTGTCATTATTAGTTACAAGCATTTGTAATCCACATAACCAGTATTAGACATTTATACTATATTAAAAAGATAGCCAAAAAGTCTTTAATAATAACAAATTGAAAGATTTTAAAATATAATGAATAAAACGAATATCAAGCATATAACTGCACATCAGTCTTTAACTTCTAATGAGATCACAAGCATTCAATGTTTCTTCAGTTGTATGAACTGGAAAATTAAGTTCAGTTGAACATACTCACCATAAGGATGCCGAGAAATGGCAAGATATTCGCACTTGAAGAGTCTTATTGCAAGTTTGTGCTGGTATTATGGCCTATTTTTAAGAACTCAAGGGAAAAGATATTAAAACATCCACAACTGACCAAAAATCTGTCAAATTGAGTATATAGAAATAAAACTGTCAGATTATAAAATTTGTAATGAACTAAAAGCAAAATAAAACAAGCCATAAAATAAATAGACAAACAAAAATGATAATAGAGGGTTGATACTATCTTCTGAATTTGCATTTTTGACATGGCAAAATAGATTGACTAATTCCTTTTTTCTTAAGCAGGCAGGCAGGAGAAGTAAATGGAATAACAACAATTACCAGTTAGAAGATATAAAAACCACTTCTGAGTTCATATTAACTATTGTTCTTGTGATGTCCAGAACAAGCCCCTAATACCCAAAGTGGTCATGCTTAATGTCCTGACTTTGATGCAGCACTATACTTGTCACTGTCTAAAGTACTAAATGTTTCAAAGAATGCTGAGGAATTCATAGGGCTGTTTTAGCACTCAGGTTGGTGATATTATACCAAACCTGTATAAATGCCAACTGTATGATATACTTTTATGATTACAGCTACCATAATTCTGTTTTGTCCTGTGCTAGCTGTGTATCAGATGGAATGCAAACTATAGATACACTTCTTACTTGCAAAGTAAAAAGGAAAAGAGATGAAGCAGAACTCAAGCAAAAGAAAGCTGCTCGAACGTCTTATCAAGGTTTTTCTTGCATGCAGAAAATTAACTACTATGAAAAGTTCTTTAAAAAATTTAGAGGAAATTCTATGTTATAGATTATTTCAGGCAGCTTGGCTTATGAGAATTTTTCAAACAGTATAATGATTCCAAACCTTAGTCACATAATAACTATATACTTACTAAGCAAACATACACTTTTTGTCAATAAACTAAAGCAACACATCAAGTTGAAATGCTAAAAGTTTTATTTATCATTAACTTTTACTCAAGTAGTATTAGTTATGATATAGTTTGATTAAACATTAAGACTTCTAAGTATAAAAAAAATACTACTTAGAGAGAGCGCATATATAGGTCTAGAACTGCCTAATTGGATTCATACTTTACTATAATACACATGAAATGGATATATTTTAAAGTACAATACAGCAGCAAATTCACTTTCAATACTGCAGCAAATTTGACTAAAAAAATTTATCTAATGCTTTAGGGGAGGAGCTGCCTATACAATCCAAAAATTCAACACACCGACGTTACTATGAAATTGTTATGGTTGATACAATAAGAATAAAAAAGCTTTACCTATACACAGTAAATCAATAAAAGCTGATGGCAAACATAGTTGAAAGACTGTATACAATTCCAGACACTAAAAACCCAATTTTCAACCATATTCAGTGAAGGGAAACTGACCAGTGGTATCTTGTCGCCTCTATGAAATAGATAGAATGGGAAGCAAATATGTGAGAGAGCGAGAGAGTGTGTATAAACGAGGAAGGTGAACCGTGGCCGTTGCTCCGGCGTCGTCTGTGGTGCGGGATTGAGTTGCTCCGGTGGTGGTGAGTGGTTGGGGCTGCTTTTGATTTAGGGCACGAGAGAGATTGGGGAGACGTTCTATTAAATTGAAGTACTAATTGCGTTTCTTTAACTGATAAAACAAAAATTGAACAAAGGAGAATGTTATGTACGTGGTCGTCTTCTCCGGTTATGGCCGAAGATTTTCAATAGCCGGAGTTGATCGTGGTATGGGAGGGTTCAAGAGGCGGGTTTGAGAGGCCCGAAAGCTTTGCTATTCGTTCAATATTTTTGTCAAAGGGTTTTCAATTTCTTTTTTTTTCTTAATTGGGGGTTAGAGCTAACACAGTCAAATTGATTAACACCCAATTTCTCGATTTTTGATTCAAGGCTTCAAAATGTTAAAAATATTGTAGCTAGCAAGTCCTAAATGACTTTAACATTTATTTAAAAATTATTCTAAAAAAAATTATTTAAAAATATACCACATTGTCTATTTCATCACATCTAGCTATATATTTTACTTAGAATTATTTCACTTAGTTTATCAATCGTTTAAGTGTAAGTAATTTTTTTAAATTTTTTGATACATAGGATCAGTTATGTAATTCATTACTAAATAAAATGAACTTCACTAGTTTACCATTGAACACCTATTAAATTATATTACTTTTCATATTTGAATTTTTTCTTTTGAATCTTTTAGATTTGGTTTTCAATATGAGGTTATTGTAGAAAATTAAGTTTCTTATTCTTAAATGTCATCTTGAATTTGTTGCAACACGTATTAATTTGTTAGTAATCATCTTAAACTTATAGCTAGGAAAATAATTGTACCGATTATTCTAGTGACCATCTCAAACTTGTTATGAACAGGTCAATGACCATCTTAAAATTGTTGCTACTAGTATAAATGTTTAGCAGCCATCTGAAACATGTTGCTATGGTTAGCGTCTATCTAAAATATGTTGCTATGACTCAATCTCAGTGACCATCCAAAAATTGTGGCTAAAGTAGTTTTTTAGCGACATATTAAGTTTGTTACTATAAGTATAGTTTTAGTGAATACATTGAAATCGTCACTAGGAGTTGGCAATTAGCGACTATCTAAACATCATTGCTAAAGTACACTTTTAGCGATGGTCTTGAAGTTGTTGCTATAAGCTTAGGTGTAGTGACCATTTAAAATTAGCCACTATAGGCTATTTGTCTAGTGACGATAGTATTTGGTTGCTAATGGTTGACTTGAGATAGCATTTGCAGCCAATCAAATATTTTCTTGTTGAAATGGTCGTAGTTGATAATTTTTTTAGTGACTAAGAAAATCGATCGCTAGAAGCACTAATCTTGGTCGCTATGTCTGCCCCAAACATCCAGCAACCATTCACAGTGACCAAATGATTGTTGGTCGCGAAATAACCTACGAAACCGCACCTTAGCAACCAGTTCAGTTTTCGTCGCTATATATAGATATATAGCAACCATTTCGACTTCATCGCAGAGAATTTGGTCGCTGAAACTAGATTTTCTTGTAGTGTGGCCGAAAGTGAGGTGGTGGTGGTGGTGCGCGAAAGAGAAAGAAAAGGGAAAGATTTTTTTTGTCTTTATCTTAAAAAATTCCCATCGATTTGAAATCAATGGGAATAATTAAGAAAAATTTCCACTGATTTCAAATCGGTGGAATACTTAAGAAAATTCCCGGGAATAATTGGTCTAAATTTTGCTTTTATTCCGACCGATCTTACATCAGTCGGAATATTGAATTTTCTACCGATCTGAGCTCGGTCGAAATAAATAGAAAAATTTAAATCGATTTATAAATATGTCGGAATTTTGCATTTATTAATTTTTTTTAAAAAAATTTTGACCGATTTGTAAATCTGTCAGAATTTATCCGGTTCTTTCAAAAATGTATCTCGTACAGTCTAATTTGAACCGATATTATTTTCGATCAGAATTCATTGAAATTCCCACTTATTTTCTTTCCTTGGGAATATTTTGGTGGAAATTTTGATTTTTTTTAGTAGTGAATCATAAAGCGACAACTAATTTTAGAACATGAAAAAATCCCTAAAGCGACAATTAAAATGGAATTAAGGGAGTATAAAGAGAAGTCATATATGTCGACATGGTGTAGTATTTTTTTTGGTATTCCTAATTTGCCCTTAGCGCATTAATTAATTTAACTATTTAACTTTTTAACATCTTACTTTTCCCATTTAGATAAAAATACACTTTTACTTTTTTCCATGAAGATATCATTATATGCTCCATGCTAAACAAATTTAATGCACACGGAAATGCGTGTTGAGGAATTAAAGTCCTCGCATGCTTGCTGATGATATACTAGTTATTTTATGTGATAAAATAATTTTTCAAAAAATAGTTTCATTTATAGAAATTTAGTTTTGTTTTGGGATATCCCAAAATAATAAATATATAATATAAAAATAGGTTGATAATATTACTATGTAACCAAAAAGGAAAAAGGACTCCTTTAGTCTTGTAGTGTCATCGCTACCTCAAGGAGAATTGTATCTAAGAATAGATTTTGATAAATGAAATTAAAAGACAATAGTACTCTTCCTGCTAAAATAACACATGAATTAATTGTAAAATATAAAACTGTTAAAAAATAAACTAGTATTAGCTAGATGGAAAGTGGGAGGTGAGATTGGAGTAGATGGTGTTATTCAATTTGTTTTATTAATAAAAGTAAGCTAGTATTAGCTAGTCACAATAGAAAAATCTTTAGTTTGATGACTAAAAGAATGTGCAAAAGATATTTTAAAAAAGTAAGGGCAAAAGATATTTTGAAAAATTAAGGAGAGTGTTTGCCCTTCTTAATTATATGATGATAAATCGTCCATGAATATCACATGCCTCTTAATTTGTGGATACATCTAATGTTATATTCCCTCCGTCCCATTATTTTTAATTCATTAGTTATAATATTTGATAAAAAAAAAATTTAATCTTTTAAATAATTTATCATGTTAAATCATTCATATTTTCATATAGTATACTAAGCCTTCTAAATATTACTTCCTTTCTTCCTAATTATTTGTCATTATACATGTTTTCACACATATTAAGATACCTACTAAATAGTTTCAGTTTTAGGGGAAAAAATAAATTATATACCTAAAATATCATTATTCTTTATTTATCTCTCCATTAGCTATTTACACGTTATTCAAATTTTATACTCTCTCTTACTTTTTCTCTTACATACCTAAAATATGTAATTAATATTGGATTAAAATTCTAAAGTGACAAATAATTTGGAAAAAAAAATTTCTATCTAAAACGATGATAATTTGGGACAGAGGGAGTAATATATATGGTCTCATAGTATATTATGAACTTATTAGTGAAATACATTAATTAAATTATTTAATATATATTTTATAAATTTAATCAAATTGACTGGTAACCTATACCAAAAGATAAATATAATTGGTATGGAGGAATCAGTTGAGAAATTCAAATCAACATGGTACAACATAATTCATAAGTTCCTTTTATTTTACATGGTACACAATTCCTAGCTTTTGGCTTTTGAATTCAAATTGTAAAATCACCTTCTCAACCACACCTTCTTTTCTTTATGGAAAGGAAAAGATAGACAAAAGATAAGAAACAACTATTGGCTCTTACAAAAAGTACGATCGTTCATGCATGGGAGATATTGAATGTGTAATTAATTTTTTTTTTGATCTACTAAAATGTGTAATTAATGATAAACGTTAAAGTTGTGGTAGAGACCTCCTAATAAAAAATAAATATTAAAAAATGCCATCAAAAATAACAAAATGAGTTTACACTACTAGAAAAACATAAAATTTCAATCGAAATATATCGATGTAAATAAATGGGTCGAAAAATTTGTTAAAATTGGTCAAAACATATTTTCCGTTGAAATTTTTGAAATTTTGACATAATTTTTTTTGATGAAATTTTTGAAATTTCGGCATAATTTTTTCCGATGAAAATTTCAAGGAGGGGTAATCCGATCTTTACAAAATTGGAAGGAGAAAGGAACTGCTCCGGGGAAGGATGATGATGCTCTGGGAAAGGAAAAGGATTTTGTTGGAGAATCCTCTCAAGAGAAGAGGAAGACAAAGACAAAAGCTTTGGGAAAGGGAAAGGATTTTGTTGGAAAATCATCTCAAGGGAAGAAGAAGACGAAGACAAAAGTTCAATGGACCGACAACATGAGCTGGCATTTATGAATTCAATGAAAGCCCATGGAGGGCTTGGAACTGCTAAACCCCGTGAGATCTACGCGGATATTGGTGAGGAGCTCGGTGTGAGCTTTAACCAAGTGAGGTGGAGAATGGATGGAATTAAAAAAAACTCAAAGAAGTATGGTGTTGATCCTGTTTCTGATGAACATGATAATGCTGTGAAAATCGGTGAGGTTAAGGAAGCTCCTGGAGATAAAAAAAATTAGAGAGAAATATATGGTTTAAATCTATGTACATATGATGTTATATACCTTAGAACGCAAATTGTTGAGTCCTAGTTTTAGGACTATTATTCTTTTAATAAAATTTAACTTACCGCCTAGCTGTGTATATATGTATTTTTTTAATTATGTAAAGAAGAAGAATTTTGAAATTCACGAGTCTAACAAAATCTTCCAAAACTGAGATGATATTTGTTTTCAGACTTAAGCGAACTTGAGAGCTTTTATTCACACAAAATTGGATGCTACAATTTGGATGATTTTCAAATGAAATGCTTCAAACTATTTATCTACTAGCCTTCCCTAGTGAATGACCAATATCACTTTGATCTAAGGGCTATGATTGCACATCTAGACCCTTCTACAAAATCCTACCAAGTCTTGAACTATATACACTTACGTGGAGTGTTCTATATACTCCTACTATATACTAAATGTATCTATATTGTTCTAAGACTTTCCACAAGGCTTCATTAATTTTTTAGGGTCTCCTACACTTCTCCACAATATTCTAGGATGACCTAAAATATTTCACAACCTTCCTCTTGAGTGTAGAACCTTTCGAAATGCTCGGGAACCTTGTAGAACTTTCCAAACCCATCCGAAATCTTTTAGAACCATCAAGACCTATCCGAAAACTTGTAGAACCTCCCGAAATTCTTTAGCATGTCCTAGACCCTTACAGAATACTCCGAAATTCTCCAGAAAACTCCAATTCCATGATTGGTTTTCACAAATGCCTTGTTAGCTCTAGGCACTTGGCTGGGTAAAGTGTTGGGGTGTGACAACTAACTCCTATTTCTTTCATTATTCTAAATTAGGGAATATGCTTCAGTGTTTGTCCATTTTCCTAACCAACCCCAATAATCTTGTTAATCTTTTTTCTATTTGTATTATTATTTTCTCTCTGGAAAAATATGTCGATCAATTGTGAAGTGATTCAAAGAAATTGTTGTACGTGTCTTTTCTATATATGTCTTCTTCTATTGCAGCAAAATGCACATTAATTGATATGATCACTTCTATTCTTATATTTTAAAATTTTAAAAATTGATTTTTTGTGTACTTTTACTAATTATTGTGACATGATGATATTATTATACAATATTTATATCTAAAGTAAGAACAATAAATATTTATGGTATATGAATTGAAATTTTATGTCATTCAAGAAAATTTGTTTCACATTTTACGACTAGAAAAATGCACGTGCACTACATATTTTGGTTAAACTAATAATAAATCAAGAAATGTTTATCTTTTTCGTTCCGTCTTATTTATTTGTCTATAAAATATTAATATATAAGTGTACATATCATTACACAGCAAGTAAACTATCCTATTACAACCAAATGGTCTATCTAAGACATCTAATCAATTAAAGTCACATCATAAAATAAATGGTATCAAAAATAGTAACGAGTTAAAAATCATCTGCTATGCTAAGTTGTATTAATTAATAAATTATTGTTATTTTAAAACTCAACATACATGCTTTTATTACGAAACAAAAGAAAAATTCATGATATTTAGTTGAATAAATGAATCAGCAGTTGAATCACACGCAATTTGATGTTTTCAGATGCTTCTTATCGACCCTCTATCACGTACAGAAGTCAGATTCTAATCATAGCCTAAGAACCTTGGTATTCGGAAGCTTTATCGATTGATCACCTCTATTTTATTCTATTTTCTCTTGGTACTATTTTTTTCTCTATAGAAAAATATGTCGATCAGTTGACAAGTGATTGAGAGAAATTGTTGTACGCGTCTTCTGTATTTGACCAATTCATAGTAGTTGCGAGATAGAGAGTTTGAGGGAGAGTTGTGAAAACACAATTATCTCCAAAATCAATTGGGTCATGAACCAGGATCGGTTCAGCCCACATGGGTAAACCTAATATGATCTGATCCGATCCGGATATGTCCATCAATTACTTCACTAACTATTTGATGAATATAAGTTTAAGTTTTTCTTTCTTTCCCACTCTCAATCTTACTTAACAAGCCTTCGTTAGGGACGAGACAGGCTGTCTTATCCAAATCCGCAAGGGGCGGGAATGATCGTAAGGAGCATTTCGGGGCTAAGTGCCGCATGGTACACTTTACGAAAGTTAAGTCCATGATAGGTAGTATCAGAGCTCGAAAGGGCTGGGCATATCGTGGGAAGTTCGTATATGAAAATTGGGATGTCAATCGAAAAGGTTGGCTAGGAAAGACCAGGGAACAAGTCTTTGAATTGCATGTGATAAGATAAAATCGGAGATATGGTACTTCAAACTGGCTATATCAACCATCAGTTTTTCAATTGCATGTGATAGTACGCTAACAAGAACAAAGTCCAATTTCAATAAGAAATCTCATCATCCCAAAGTTCTCCCTCACAATACTATGCGATTCATGAAAAAACACATCACACATAAGTTAACCTCATATCTTTCTGCGATTGCACAAACCCCGTCACTCCTAAGTTCTCCTTTGAGGCGATCTAGTAACTCAGAAATTAATGAAATATCATCAAAAATACTATTAGGGCATGGAGAGCATTGTAATGTTTACAGGGGTATACTAAATGCAAATAAGGATGTTATCGCCAAAGAAAAATAAAACCCAATAGATATGGAGAAATTTCGGGTGACCTCAAAAGTTTCAATTTATAATTTTTAATTTATTTGGTTACTAATGCTGTATTTTTTTTTTTTTTTTGTTGCAAATATAACATTGTGAGATTAAATTGATACTTAATATTTATTTTGTTATTTCATTATAATGAGATTAGATGCTTCGAAAAATGCAATCATCCTAATATCATCAAATTGATGGGAAGTTAAGTCTATGACATAGTGCTCACTAAATTGTAATTACACTAGAATGCAATGCATTTTTTGGGGCTTCACTAAGGCTTTTGACAAATATGACAATTACTTTAAAGTTAGAGTCATCAAGAAGACAATTCAGCTGCTCAAATTTCTTCTACTTCCTCACTTTCACGTAGTGATGAAAACTCGTCGAATTTTCTTGGTGAATGTGGTAGAGATCATCTTGAAGATCTTCTCAACATCTCTTTTCATATCTAGTGTAAGTTAAAAGAAATTACGAGTAATCTCGTAACAATTTTTTTTTTTATCGATTCGAATATCGAAGGGAAAGGGAAGCATAATAAAAAGATCGGGAGGGTATACATTTATGGCTTTCCATGCTTCTTCAGCATTTTCTCACATCCATTCATACTCGTAAGAGATCTATAAACGAGAAAAAAACATGACACATAGTAAGTAAATTATTGATCATAAATGGTAGAAAGGAAAATAAGAAATATTGTTTTAGGTCTATAGTGAAAATTCATAGTTAGGAGACATGCATTTATAGCTAAATCCTTTTGTCATAAAACTAGAGCAATAACCTCACTAGCAACCGGTTCAACCTACTGCAATATTGAACGAACATATACATCAGTTCTTTCCATACCAAAGTTCACTTGTGTCATATAACAGTGTGACTGGAGATGGGCAAGGTTTGAATTGATTTGTGACATGGTAATATACTTCTAAGGTAATTCCATAATTAACAATATTGGGAACACCCCTCAAATTCAACACCTTTTTGTATGCCATATCCCACTATTACCACAACATGATTTAATTTTGTCCCACATCTCCAAGTGAAAATGTAGTATCTTTGGATATCCGGTGGCAATGGCAGCCACTACCGGTTGACGTGCAACCGCTATTTGCAGTGCAATTTCATCTTGCACCCGTTCAAAAGAATCAATTGATTCAACTTTTTTTCTTCAGTGGATTAAATTATCCATTCTTAACGTGGTACTAAGAGACTATCCGGAATCAACCTGCATGCACCATAGCAACCCCGAAAATATTTTCTTAAAGAAATTTATTTCGAAAAGCGTCAATCTTGTTTTCTATTTGTATGTGGTGATTCAAGTGTTCTACGGATAAATTCTAACCAATAAGTATGATTTACAAGCTTTTACAATTTCTAAAATTATATGTTCGAATACTTTATTTTGTGTTATAGCTATACTCTTTGTTTAAGTGTACATATCGTTAGATATCAACATCGTGTTAATATGATATGCAACAATATGAGAAGCCTTGGTATGGGCAACAAGAGATAAACCTCTCCGGATTGGCAGTCATTAATTTCAGAGTTCTTTATGATCGATTTTCATCCATAATTCCTTCAATTATAATTTTCTTTCTTGTATGTTGGACCAACATTACATGAATAATTTTTGCTTAGAGAAAACATATTTGACAAAATGAAAAAAATAAACCCAGAAAAAGAGGTAAAATGAGACATATGAATAGGGCACTATATACATGGTTCAAAATTTTGTTTCAAGTGTATGTTTCAGTCATTTATATATTGTAAAGTTTTCAAGAACTTTACTAAAACATTTCGGAAACAATATAAAAAGTTGTGATTTTTTTTTTGTAAAATTAAGACATTTAGAGAATCATAAGGTAAATGAATAATTTCGAAATCACACCGTATTTTCGTTTTCATTGTTTCAAAAATAAAAGCTTTTCTATGTTTTCGACGAAAAATATACAAACTTTGATCCATGCTATATATGTCAAAATTCATATTTTTTAAATATGACCGCTACTATTTCATATCCTTAGTTACGGCCACGAACACATATCCTCCCATAGGCAAAAATTCAATTTTGGTACCATGGAATAGGGCAATTTTCAATTTTCATACCAAAAGTCCAGAAATAACACCAGTTCCTACTCAGCCGTTTCAAAAAAGGCACTTCCGTTAATTTTCTTAACGTTTCTGCCACGTGTCCGTTAAGTCTTCGTGGGCGGCTGAGCACGTGGGTCGGATTCTGCCCGTTGGAACATAAAATTCAATTTTGGTACAATAGAACTGAGCAAATTTCATTTTTCATACCAAATTCCGTTATGTTTTTCTTTTTTTGAAATGGTTGTGGTGATATGTTTGAATTGGTTTGTTCTACAGTAGACTAGTAGTCATGTTACTTTTTTTTCATTTCATTTTAACAATAAGCTAAAAAAAAGTTTAATTTGCACAATTTAAATTTGCAACTTAGATTCCCGGGACTCCCGAAATCCCAAAATTAAATCTGGTATTCGAAACCCACGGGAACTTGGTTGATCTACCGGGTTTCGGGACTTAAATTTGATATCCCAAAATCCAAAATTTCGTCCCGAAATACCCGAATTCCCGAAAACTTGTCCCGATCCAACCCCTACGACCGCCGGCTCTGGTGGCTTTTGGTCGGAATTGGTTGAGGGTTTATGTTCCCCTTGTCGTGGAGAACTCGTACATATAAAGATCTTTTCAATCCTTTGAGTAATCTATTCGAATTTTGAGTTCTAATTTTCGAATTGTAGTCAAAAAATTTTAAATTTCAAATCGTGATTTCTTCTTCGATTCTTAACCAAACTTCGTAATTCTTGTTGCATTAGTTTCCCCTGATACCGTGGGCATCATTTTCCATAGGTTTATTGTAGCTGCCATAGACGGTTAAGCTCCGCCCAAGTAGCTGTCATAGACGGTTGAGCTCCGCCCATGACAAGAGGAACAAAAATCTTCAACCAATTTCGACAAACGGCCAACGGAAGCCGGCGATCGTCCATAGGAGGAAGAAGAAAATAATTGCAAAAACAACCTGCTCAATTTTAGACAATTGCATTTCCCCCCTATTTTGAAACGGCTGAGTGAGAATTGGTATGATTTTTGGACTTTTGGTATGAAAATTGAAAATTTCCCAATTCTGCGGTACCAAAATTGAACGGGCAGATTAGTACCAAAATTGAACGGGCAGATTAGTGCCCCACGTGCCCCTCACATGCACTTAACGGAGGAGACTAAACGGCCGTGGCAAAACTTAACGGTTGTATGATTTTTGAACTTTTGGTATTAAAAATGAAATTTGCCCAATTCTATGGTACCAAAATTGAATTTTAGCCTCCTCCCATATCATAAAGATTATTATACACACCATCCTTCATATATATACAATTTTGTAGCTTTATAGGGCCTTTTCTTCTGTAAAATTTGGTGAAAGTGAACTAAGGGGTGTTGTTGGAATTCATTTCTTATGGCATCATCATGCACCATTAACAATTAATTGTCATAAGGGGATAATTATAATATAATGAATCCAATATTTTCGGGATAATTTGTGTAATTTCGCAAATATAAAGAATGATTAGTTTAAATCAATACACAAAATCTCATAAATATTTTGAGTGATACTCCCAACTAAAATTTTTGGACGAAGGGAACATTTTAGAATATATACTTCCTTTGTCTTAATAGTCAAAGGAAAATTGTTCTTAGCTTCCCACAATTTAGGCTATTTAATATTTTAATCCCTAAAATTGTGTTACATTTTATATATATGTCTCAACCTTCTGAATTATTACAATTGCATTTTTTGAAGATAATGTGGTTTTTGAGTCTGGCTCTCTCAATTGTATTCTAGGATTATTCTTGATAACCTAGAACTAGGGCTGTCAATGGGCCGGACTCGGACAGGATCAGGGCAGATCCGAATTTGAGTTCGATTTTCTTGTCTTCTATTTGGATCCGGATCCGGATTCAGATCCGAATCCGCATGGATCTTGAAAAGTAGCAACCGGATCTGAATTTGATGGATATCCCGGATCCGGATAAATTATCTGGAGCTGTTTAGCATATGTAGCAAAAAAAAAAAATCCTTTTGTTTTCCTTCAAATCACTTGTAGATTCCATCACCATGAATTAAAAATATAAGAATTTACTTGTTTCATCAAAACGATTGTCTGAAAATTGTAAAAGATGGAATATGGTGGATGAATATAAACGATAATGGGTTTTTTGCACTTTGCATCCCCAAAATATGGGAAATAGGCACTTTGCATCCTCTTTATTTTCAGGCAAAAACTCAATGGTGAAATAGGTAATTCAATTATAAATCTTTGGCACTTTGCACCCCTAAAACTTGAGAGATCGGCACATTGCACCCCCGAAATAAAATTAGTGCTTATCACCCTCGAATTAAGAATAAATCAGCAACTTGCACTCCCGAAACACAATAAATGAATACTTTGTACCCCGAAACACAAAATTAACACTTAACACCCTCGAATTAAACAAAAAAAAACTCAAACTCCTTCTTTTCTCTGGCAAACTGACCAACTGGATGAAAAAATCTAATGCGAAGTTGAACTTACCAATTTTTACTAATTCAATTGTTGTGCATAGCACGTTTAATTTGTACAAGCTATAATTCATGGCTTGTTAATTTGTTATATGATATAAATATTCCAAATTCATGACATTTAATTTGTACATATGTATATAAATGTAGGTTGTTCAATCGGATCGGCAACTTACTATTTTGCTGTAGATTTTTTGCATCATGATGATCAACTTTGCCGGAAAAAAAATGAGGGATTTGAATTTTTTTTTTTTGGAGGGTATTAAGTGTTAAATTTTGTGTTTTAGGGTGCAAAGTGTCTATTTATTGTGTTTTGGGGTGGAAGTTGTTGATTTATTTTTAATTTGAGGGTGATAAGTGCTAATTTTATTTTGAGGATGCAAAGTGCCGATTTCTCAAGTTTTGGGGGTGCAAAGTGCCAAAGATTTATAATTGAATTACCAATTTTGCCTTTGAGTTTTTGTCTAAAAATAAAAGAGAGTGCAAAGTGCTGTATTTTTTATATTTGGAGGGTGCAAAGTGCTAAATCTATGTTTTGAGGGTACAAAATGCCTATTTCCCAAAGTGCAAAAACCCCATTTTTTATTTAATCTCAATGCATCAAAGAAGGAAAGAAGAAGAATGAGATATCATTTTAAAATACTTAATAATAAATAAATTTTATTTCAATTGTGCAAAGTAAAAAAGAAAACCCATATTTAATCTCAATGCATCAAAGAAGGAAAGAAAAAGAATGGGATATCCGATATCATTTTAAAATACTTAATAATAAATAAATTTTAATCAACTTAAGTTAGTCAAAAATAAAAACGTGATATTTATTTTTCTTTATATAATGTAAATAAATTTTATATGGATTTAACGTAAATTAAGTTTATATCTTACCTTACTTCTCTTCTTTTAATAATTCCAAATTAAAAACAAAAAAGTTGGATAACAATTTTGATTTAAATGTAACATATATTTAACATGTTTCTCTTTTCTTCATAATATCAAGGAAAAATTTATCAATTTTTCAAAACTAAACCTACTATCATTTCATCTCAAATATTAGACATTTATTTTTCCCCAAAGGTACAAAAAAAAAAAAAAAAAAAAAAAAAAAAAAAAAAACTCCAAATTTGTACAAGCATTCTAAAAAATCTAAACAAACATATATACCCGGCCTCATAGTCTTCCAATTTAGGAAATGTTTCATTCTTATATCTAAACAAAACATATACAAACTCTGCTCTGATTTGACATAAAGTTCTTACACAATTTATTTCACTTAACAAACATGATTTGACATAAAGTCTTACATCTTCAACGAAATTCTTCCAGAAAAAACCTACACCTATTTTATTTCTCAAAACCGAAACAAATTACATTACGTAAATCGAAATTATTTCACAAACCTCAACTACTATCTCAAATTACTTTCCGAAGCACGAAACAAACAGACCAGGTTTTAGATAAAAAATTAATAGTATTTTTTCTTTAAAAAAAATGTATAAGTTTAAAAAATAACACTTTCCGGTTTTCTGGTTAGCATTTATTTCACTTTGGTGTCATAATTTGGTTTAATATTATGGATTTGTCCAATGAATTTATGTAAGGATCCTAATAACTTAAAATTTATACATTGTCGTAGATTTTTATGTATGATACAAAAATAAATGTTATAAAAAATCTATCCTTGCTGGTTACAAGGTTGGCAAAACTTGAAATAAAGAGTATGATTCATTAATATTCGAGCAGGGCGGCTCAACATTGTTGGAGGCCCTAGAAAAACTAAAGAAATTCCGGACCCTATATTTTAGAATAATTATAATACTATGTATTTTATATGGGTCTTAAAAAAATTTATCACATAGGACAAAAGTGTTAATCAAATTTCAATATTCTGATTTCTGTAACATATTTTTTTAAAATTAAAATTTAGCTTACATCATATTATTTGTTAAATAGACAAATATAGTCCATTTTTCAGTCTTGTGAAACTTCTTTCAGCATAAACAAAGATTTTGTGAATACTATTTTAACCTTATAACTTTTTCTTGACTTCTAATACATATATTTTATAAAAAAAAAAATTTATTTGATGCTTCTAACTAATCACTATCCAATCAATCTCCCTAACTATAATCAATACTAAATCAATCAAATACTTACAAAATAATTAAAAAATCCACTAAAATCAAACCCTATAATTCTTAAAAAAAATCCCATCAATTAATACTCCGGGAACCCTTTCATGTAACCCATCATGAATGAATTAGGCGAAACTGAAGATTGAAAAGGAGTATTATTAGGCCTCGATGCACAAAAGAACTCACTCGAATTTGGTGTGAAGAGGGGAGCATCAACCATATAATTCGTAAAATTAGGCACTCCATTCATAGGAGAAACTGCCGTAGAATTCTGTAACTTGACATCTCTCACATACTTTTCTTCTGTCAAAACCGAGGTAGATTCTTTTTCCTCATACCCAACATTCTTAAAGTCCTTTTCCTCGGCCTCGTTCTTGGGTTCGGGTTTAACTTTATATTCCTCCTCGGAGCGGTCAAGGTCAGTGAGTTTATGCACCAATGACACATGAAATCACCTTCATCCACAACTGATGATTTGTGAATAACATGAGAATCTTTGTTGATTCTCAATGGTTTAGGCCTTGGCCGTTGATCATGCCTTCTTGTAATTTCGATGGGCTCATTGCAACCTCGGTACAATTTATAGAACAAATTGAATTTTTTTTCTTTTATAAATAAAACTAGGTATCTTCGATTTGTAGATGAACTTTAACCGTTTTATCATAAAAATATTGAAGTTATAGACTTATCACGTAACTTGATCTTGCAAATTTTAGAGTCGAAATCTGAAATTTTCAACTTTTAAGTGTCACTAGACACATGATAATCTGGCGAAAATTAAATTTTTAGGTCAGATAGAACATAAATTGATGATTTTCAGCAAAAAAAAATAAATTTTTCGATCAAATAAGACATAGATTGATGATTTCCAACAAAACTAAAAAAAATCGACTATAAAGAATGAAATTGTTATTGTGACACCATAAATGGCATATATTGTCAAACTAACACAATACATGATCAATTTTGAAATACCGTCACGTTGAAAGGGCAAAAAATAAAATTTTGTCGCTTGGTTTACCTAGTCTAAAATTTTGAAACATGAGGAGTACTCTTCTTTTAGACATGGGCAAATACTACAGTATGGAAGTAATAACAAATTATCCCCTATGTTGTCTTAAAAGGTAGTTTACCCCCTTTACAAAATAAAAAGGCAAGATATATCCTTGTATTTTTATAAAAGAAGCACACTATCTCTTGACTTTTACATTTTCACAGGGAGGGTAAAGTGCACATTAATATGCAATATCATAGGAGATAAAATGTCCATATTACGTATATTACAAGGGGTCAAATGAATATGTTGTCAATGTAAGGTTAAATTAATTATTTTTCATGTAAGTATGAAGTCTCTGACTCTCTATCACATTATAATAGCGCGCGTGTACAATATCTCAACGAAAAAGGATGTAAAAACCTGTTATTTTATAACATGATGGGAAAATATGCATATATTTATTTCACAATGTGATGAATTGCTCATTAAACATATGAATGGGGTAACTTGCTGAAAGAGCAAATTAAAGACAAAAACACCCACTATGCTTTGTCTAACTCTCAAAAACTCCCCTGTATTATTTTAACTCCCAAAAAACCCCCTATGATTTCAAATAAGTGCCAACTACACCCTCAAAAAAGAGAATGTATTTCAAACGCCAAAATTGCAAGTATTTGTTCACATTTTGCTTTTGATATGACAAATTTACCCCTGACATCGAAAGACAAAAACACCCCTATGTTTTGTTTAACTCTAAAAAAAACTCCTATTTGTCATTTTAGATCCCCAAAACCCCTCTGTGTTTGATTTTATTTACCACATTCGACCCAAGTAGTATATACTTATTTTATCAAAAAGAATAAATAAATTTTAAAAAAAAACACATAGGGGGTATTCTTGTCATTCCACCAAAAGTCAAAAATAAATTATAAGTATATACTACTTGGGACGAGTGTGGTATTTAAAATCAAACACAGTGGGCTTTTTGGTAGTTAATACAAGGGGATTTTGGGGAGTTAGACAAAGTATAGGGGGTGTTTTTGTCTTTTGCTCCTTGCTAAAACCCCCAAAAATATATGATTGATTGTGTACAGTATTCACATACGATGAAATTGCAAGATATATGTGACCAATCGAGGCCAAATTATGTGAAGATATAGAGTTTATGTCAAATTACCCCTTGTAACATGTAATACTCAGTGTACCTTTATGCTACTTTACAAACTAAGTGTGCGGGTGACAGCAATTGTCCTATGGCATTCAAACTGAGTGTGCAGATGGAGACCCAAACTGAGTGTGCGGGTGGAGCCACAATCGAATATCGTGGGCGCTTGCGTGAATGCACTATAAGGGAAGGGTATGCGCATTCCCTAACACCAATTGGTTTTGGGGCAAGTGGTAGCGTATGAGGTCCTACAAAGTGGGAACTTCTCCCAACAGGGATTATGTAGGCTTATATACATGCATTCGAGTTGAATTTGATGTTTCCAAAAATAATAAGAAAAACAAATCATATAGAAAATATTCTCAAATTTGTGTCTGCTTAATTCGTTAATGATTACACCAAAGGTTAATTAACATTTAATATGTTCTCAAAAAAAAATTAACATTTAATACTTTTGGATTTGGGTAGAATTAGTAGACAACTAACAGAGAGTAATAGTTACAAAGTCAAGTGTATTATTGGCCCGCCAATGAGGCCTTAGCCAATTGGTTAAGGATGAGGCTCCATGACAAGGAGGTCATGGATTCAACTTTCACGAATGTAGGTATTTTCTCTAATTTCATACTAGCTTTTCTTTAGTTTAATACTAGTAATTAGTTTACTTTGTTATCATCGATATAGTGTTTGATGTAACAATATATTCACCATCTAAAAAAAAAAAAGTGTATTATTGGCCCAAACTCATAAGGAAGCTTCTAATTAGTGAGAAATGTATTTGTAACTTTTACATATGTTATAAAATTAAATTAAAAATTTGTACAATGTAAAACCATAAATAGAGGTAGGCAAAATTAATTGTCTTTTCAGAAAACCTATTACTTTCTTCTTTGGCTATCTATTTTTCAATATTAACAACTAGAATAGCTAGTAAGACATATAATGCATGTAATTCGTTGACCAAGACTTATATTTCAAATCGAATTCACACTATATTATAAGGCGAAATATAAATTGAATTCAAACCCAATTAAAACAAAAGAGTTCAAAGAGATATATGTGTTGACTTGGAATTAGTCTACATCAAAAGTAAATTTATTAGCATATGCAGCTGGCAAGATCAACCTTCCTTTAGATGGCCAAATTAAAGAATTAATAAACCAAATACTATCTAACAATTAACATTTGATGCTTCTAATTAATCACTATCCAATCAATCTCCCTAACTAAAATCAAAACTAAATCAATCAGACAATTACAAAATTATTATAAAAAAAAAAAAAAAAAAAAACCCCTACAAATATTTAAAAAAATCCCATCAATTAATACTCCGGGTGCCCCTTCATGTAATCCATCATGAACGAATTAGGCGAAATTGAAGATTGAAAAAGAGTATTATTAGGCCTCGATGAACAAAAGAACTCACTCGAATTTGGTGTGAAAAGTGGAACATCAGCCATATAATTAGTAAAATTAGACACTCCATACATAGGAGAAACTGCCGTAGAATTCTGTAACTTGACATCTCTCACATACTTTTCTTCTGTCAAAATCGAGGCAGATTCTCTTTCCTCGTACCCAACATTCTTAACATCTTTTACCTCCACCTCGTTCTTGGGTTCGGGTTTAACTTTCTTTTCCTCCTCGGAGCGGTCAAGGCCAGTGAGTTTTTGCACCAATGACATGAAATCACGCGCATCCGCGTGGATTATCTTTGGAGTTTGAGTGTAGATAATCACCGGTGGTTTTTTTGTTGAAGGATTTTTCTCGACTGATTTGTGAATTACATGAGAATCTTTGTTGATTCTCAATGGTTTAGGCCTTGGACCGTTGATCATGCCTTCTTGTGACTTTGATGAGCTCATTGCAACTTTGGTACAATTTGTTGAACAAATTGATTTATGTTGTCTAGAGGGTGTTTCTTTTTCCTTTGCTCTATTTTTTATAGGGATTGGAGGAAAAAGTTGAATGGAAAGTGATGGTGTTGGGTGTATATATATAGGTGGTGGGTATAGATCAGAGGAATTTTGATACGTGTTAATCTAAAATATCGAAAAGTTTCTGCCATGAGCTGATCGAGATAAAAATACAAAGTAATTTTGACTTTCAAATTGTTTATTTGATTTCCCAAATTTTCAAATATTTTTCAGAATATTCCGAAAAATTTCCAAATTTCGTTTAATATTCAATTGATATAAACATACACAAAAAAATAAAATTTATCTATGATTTTGTTGATGTTGGATATATAATTTCAAGATTGGATTATTTAATTTAAATGTCAAAATCCAAAATTTGATTATGATATTATCATACACATTAATTTATTGCACCTTATTACATTGGTCAATTTTCACAACAAACAAAAAGTCAATTTTTGGAGTGTGGCGGTGGTGAAGGAAAAAAATTAAAAAAAGATTTGGATGAAATAAAATATTATATATTATATATATTTGGTTTGGATTAGGCAGAAATTTCTGACCGTGGAATTTACGTATATGTTGTTGAAAGATTAGGGTTTAGCGGAAAGCTGTTATGGGGTATTATAATTATTTGTTGGATTAACCACCTTTTTTGTTGGCGGATAATTCTGCTAGATTAATAACTTATCCAGTAGTTAACAGCTTTGCCCTATAATTCATCATAGATTAACACGTTGTATTAACAATTTTAACATGTGATTTATTATTGAGAATTTCATTTGTTACGCTCACAAATAGGGCTGAAAATCAAACTAAGCTACTCGATACTCGATACTCGATTCGAGTTCGTTCAATAAAAGCTCGTTTGAGCTCGGTTCGTCATACTAATCAAACAAGCTTGAATATCTTTTTTCTTTCGATAACTTTTGAAGCTCGACTCGATATATAAGCTAAAAATTAAAAAAATACATGTAAAATATCAAACTACTCGATACTCGGCTCAAGGCGCCCTTGGGGTGATCTCGTAGTTCCTACGGGGTGGAGATGATGGGGTCGGTCCATGTCGAGCTCGTTCGATAAAAGCTCATTTGAGCTCGGCTCGATTGAAAATCAAACCAAGCTCAAACACAAAATTTCAAGCTCGATTAAAATCAAACCAAACTTGAACAGTGTGTCGTTGGATACTACTCAGCTCGATTACAACCCTACTCACAAGGGTTCTTTTAAGCACGGAATATGGTTGAATAAATATTAGAAATTTTTTCGAGAAATATTTGTAAAGATTAAAAATCAAAGAAAATTGTTGAAGTAGAAATTAAACTATATTTTCGTTTTAATTAACTCAAAAGTAGAAATGTTTCGATAATTTTTGTGAGAACTTATCAAAATTTTGATTCATGCTTTTGAAAAATTAAGGGAAAATAACTAAAGAGTACCCATTTGCGGTGTTATATTTTGACGACTCATTTTAAATGTTAAAGATAAAATATATTTTTTTTTGGCAGAAATACCTCTGATGTGATTTATCGAAAAAAATTAATTATTCAAACTACTTCTTAGATTTATTGTAACTACACATATCCCCTTATAAGTTTGGCAAATTAGTCATACTACATTTGAGGTATTGAAATCATCACAGTTATGCGTTAATTTCTCAGGAAACATGTTGATCTCATTAAAAAGATAATATCCAAAGCGGGAAAGGAAACCTTTAATTACATAGGAAAATAAATATTGACAATTCAGAAAATTAAGAAAAAAAAAAGATAAAGACTCATTTTCAGTGACACAATTTATAAAGCAAGTAACGGAAAAAATTAAGAAATAAATATTAATATGGAAGTACAACCCATGGTTCTTAAATTAAGGGTTGGGATTATTAATGCAGTAGGTTTTGACCATTAAGGACATTGTAGGAATTTTTTTTTAAATTGCTCTGGCAATATCGCTAGTCAATATGTAACGACATAAAAGAGAGCATGCAAAAGTTTTGATAACAAAATGAAATTTTGGCAATTAAATGAAGTTTAGTACTTTAATATAAATTGCCAAAATTTCATTTTGTTATCAAAACTTTTGCATGCTCTCTTTTATGCCATTACATAGTGACTAGCGATATTGCCAGAGCAATTTAAAAAAAAATTCCTACAATGTCCTTAATGGTCAAAACCTACTGCATTAATAATCCCAAATTACTTTAATATTAAATTTATATAAATATTACAAAGAATTGCATTTTTGGTACCAAATTTATGGTATCATAAAAGTCCAGGCTAACATATTTGGTACTATAATTTAACAAATCAACTCACATTTGTTATCGCCGTTAAAAATCACTATTAAGTGGTTGACGTGGCAGTTAAATCAATTTGGATTATTTCAAAATTAATGACATTACTTATGTTGACTAACAATTCTACCTACATTTTGGGCTGACAAAATAACCACACATCTTCAACTTTGCTGACGATTTTAGTTCACATTGTTACCCATGAGATTAATAACATATAAATTTTAGATAATTTAAAAAAAAAAATTTTGTTTCCAATTTATATTAAAGTACTAAATTAAACTAGTTAAATAGATACGTAAATACAATAAGTAAAATATTCAAATTTGGCAACAATGTGGATTAAATTAAATTTTCAGCAAATTTGAAGATGTGGGGTTATTTGTCAATCCAAAATGTTTGAGATAGAATTGTCAATCAACAAAAGTAATGAAATCAATTTTGCAGTAATCCAAATTGTCTTAACTACCATCTCACCCAGTTTACGTTGATTTTTTACAGCTATACCAAAATATAAGTGAATTTGTTAAACTATGGTATCAAATGTGTTGGTCTGAATTTTTATGATACGTACCATATGTAATAATCAATACCAAATATAAAATTCTCTCTAATATTTATCTATAATTATGTTATCATGCTGATTCTTTAGTTGAATTCTTGGTTCACTTTCATTTCTTATTAGATAAATTAAAGAAACTTTGATTTTATCTAATGTTTGCAGTATTCTCCACTTTTATTTAATAATAGTTAAGAGAAAACAGTACAATGATACTAACCATAAATGTAGGACCTCAGGCGCTACCACTTGCCCCAAATCAATTGGTGTTAGGGAATGCGCATACCCTTCCCTTATAGTGCATTCACGCAAGCGCCCACGATATTCGATTGTGGCTCCACCCGCACACTTAGTTTGGGTCTCCATCCGCACACTCAGTTTGGATGCCACAGGACAATTGCTGTCACCCGCACACTTAGTTTGGGTGCCCAACAATAAACTTGAAAAATTAAATATGTAAACCAACAGAAATCTGACCACTAATTAATCAACTCTATTTTTAGTTATTGACTAACTTTTGCAAGATTCCAAGTTTTGGCTTTTTTGGTTGGTCGCGTCAATCCAACCCTTTTTTGTTTGCCAATTTTGAAATATAATTTTTTTCAACTGTACAACTGGGTAATTCTTTCAGCACTAGTTGACCAGAAATAAATATTTAAATAGATAAATATTGTTTATTCAAGATTAAAAGAATTGACATTAAATCATTCAAATACCCAAATTGACTACTTCCATATGAATATAATAAGAAAGTGAAATGTCAACTTTATTTTATTTCTTCTGTCATGCTAATTTCCTTTTCTATTTTATTTTTTTTAGAGTTGGACCAATGTATTTTAATTAAATTTATGACCGAAATGGTTTAGATTAGGGCCGTCAATGGGTCGGATTATGGTCGGATCATGCTCGTCCAGATCCGGCTCCATTTGTATCGGATCGAATCCTGTCGGATTAAGATCTTGCTCGGATTGTGCTCGGATCTAGATTTTTGAATCCAACGGATCATGGTCGGATTTGGCCGGATATCGGATATTTTTCGGATCCAATAAATTTATATTTAAAAAGTTAAATTAATATTTTTTTTCCTAAGACAAGTTTATTATCTTTTCAATTTTATTTAGTTTTAGTTCACATTTTCAAGGTTTCTTTACTATATTCATATTTGTAGAATGAATATATTGGTTGAAATAAATTTAAAAACGAATTATAAATTACTATCTTCTTAAATTGACGTTGAAATATTATTAATAATACTTATTTTTATAAATCATTTTGTATATATATCATTCTTTTTATTTGTTGTCGGATACGGATCTTTAACGGATCGGATCGGCCTAAATTCATATTCGCTCTATGAGTTTCGAATTTCGGATCTGGTCCATCGAATCTCTAATCGGACAATTATCCTAATAAATCGGACCGAATTCGGACGGATCCGAACTAAAATCCGCCCCATTGACAACCCTAGTTTAGATATAATAAAGTACATTAAGGTTGCTTGTCTTTAATTTCGCGACAAAATTTAAGTCATCGACTTATGTTATATGCATGGAGGATTAATAATTTTTTTATTTGAAAAGTATGTTGAAATATTATGAAAGTGAGGAACTTGATTTTTTTATAATAATAATTTGTAGTTAATTGGGACTATACTATTCATTCTCCACTAATAAATTATTTATAATCGACCTTTTTTTTTTTTTTTTTATCTACTAAACTTTATCTTTACAACTAGAATTGGAGAACGCATCATTAGATATAAGTTCTCCTCAATATAATGATCACAAACTACTACAACTTTGCCCAACCACGATTAACTCTAACTAATTAGCTACAAAACTTAATATTTATAACATAACTCTAATATTATAAGATTGACCAAATAGTATAAATAGGGAAAAATGCATTTTACCACCAATTCTATTCACATTTTTGCACTTAAACTCCATCCTTTTTAAAAGTTGCACCTACATCCATATCCATACCTTTAAAACTAAACAAAGAATGATTGGGCCAGATTGAATAAAAGGCTAACCCGTGTGAAGTCATTCTAACCCGGCTCTCCTTTAATTCGAAGATTGGGTAATATGTTAAAGCCCACTCCACAATTATTGGATGAGATACCTTAATCAACCAAAATTTAATGGGCTCCCAAACACAATCTTTTCCACCAAATGAGATCATTGGTGGATTATAAATACAGATCAGATTTAATTCGTCTCAATCTCAACAATTGTTCTTATGATTTATTTTTATTTTTTTGATAATTTTCTTTTGATTTATTTTACTTTCTTAACAATTGGTTTTTTCTCTTAATAAATGTTCTTTATTTTTTTTAAATTTATTTCTTTCGTAATAATATCAAGAAATTCGATTTTTTTCCTATAATACGGTTTCCACTTATTATAAATTTATTTAGTACATTACTACACGAATTCCCCTCCTCCCTCTAAAAAAAATATTGATCTAGCTCCATCCCTTACTATAATGGACCAATTTTAAAAAAAAAAAAATTGGAGAGAATTGCACTTGTGGTACCAAACTTTATAATTTGTGATTTCATAAAAAATTCAGGCCGACATATTTGGTACCATAATTTAACAAATTCACTCACATTTGGTACCTCTGTTAAAAATTACCGTTTAATGATGGCGTGGCAGTTATGTCTTATTGTAAAGTTGATGTCATTATTTAGGTGACTGATAATTTTACTCCATAACATTTCTGACTACGAAAATAACTCCACATCTTCAAATTTAATGACAATTTCAGTTGATGTTGTCGTTAAATGTCAAAATTAACACGAATTAGACCACGTGTTGACCAATTTAAAAATTTTACTTATTATATTTACATAATTGATTTAATTTTATAAACAATATTAGTAAAATAAATATTACTTTAATGTAAATATGTAAAAAAATAAGAAAACCATATTATTTTCAAATTTAAGATTTATATTATAGTATTAATCTATTTAATATTTATTAAAATAATAAATATAAAATATTAATAAATAAATATAAATTTCATGGAAAAAAATTAAATACGTACCCAAACCCCAAACCCCAAACCGAACCCCACCCCCACCCAAGTCCCAGGCTGCCGTCTACCTTGGGTTGCCGTCCAAAGTCGTCGGTGGTCTGTATTGAGACTAATTGTCCCACATTGGTTGAAAACAATAGTTAAGTCCACCTTATAAGGACTTGGGCAATCCTCACCTTACAAGCTAGCTTTTGAGGTTGAGTTAGACCCAAGCCAAGTAAGTGGACTTAGCCCAATCCATGTGGTGAATTCTAATATGGTATCAGAGCCCCAGGTTAAAGTGGGCCGCCTCCTTCCTTGATGGGCTCCTCCTTGTTTGCATGATGGGCTTCATTATCTACCAACACACTTCACCCAGATAACAAAGACATGGGTTGTCATTATTCCTCCGGTTATTCAAGACTTGGAGATTCATTATTCCTCCGGTTAAAAAAGGCCCGGAGTGTCATTATTCGTGTGTTGGATCTTCACCCACATGTCGCAAATTCACAAGGTTGGGCTTTCATATGTCACGTGTTGGGCTTGTTTCACCCATGATAGAAATAGTGTCCTGCAAGCCAGCTGTATGGCTAGCATTAATTGTAATTAATGAGGAACTATTCAATTTAGATTAATAAATGCATTTTTATTAAATGGTCAACTTTATCTTATGTAATATTTGTCTACGCATAAGGATAGAAGTCCTTAGATCACAGGGCTATGGGACAACCCGTGGACTGATCTTTAAGGCCGTGATCTAGAATATATTCAAGAGTCGTAGAATCCAATCGAGATAGGACATCGTTGGATTCGGTTAGACTCTCACTATTGTGTATACTCCGATGAACTGGAGGACGCTGGGGTCCACAAGCGTGACTGGGATAGTCGATACACATAAATGGGTGGCTTGCTGGGATGGCAAGCGCACTGAATACCCCAATTAGGAAATAACTCACCATGGAAGCGGTAGTCGCATATCGGGGTTGAAGTTATTTCAATTTACAATAGTATACGAGGAACGATCCCTAACAACTTGAGATGATAGGGTTTATCTGGTGCGAGAACGTCTATGATTTGATGTGAGTTCCGACTGACTGGGGATCGCCAGAAAGTCTCTGTGGACTCATGTTGGGTATAGAGGAACTCGTATGCAGATTAATCATTAACAAAGGATCCATTGACTCGACTTGATAGGTCGAGAAATTCTCCTATGGATTTCTGTGAGAAATTAATTCTGATGAAATCCTTGGCCAAGGTAACTGACGACTTTATGTAAGTAGCTCATAAAGAACAAGTCAGAGAGAGTTTATTTCGAGATCAGAGAACATAAGGTCAAGACAAAAGATAAGGGAATCCGATGAAAGACCATACCCTTAAGTCTCGACTGGGAGATTGATCAATGGAGAGATTATGTCGTATATGGAAATTGTAAATGATAAAAGGTTCACTGAATTAATTCACCAGTGATTGGGCTCCATGGGCTTGTGACTGGACATCGACCGTGGAGTGTGGGAGAATTCCCAAATTAGCAGGGGTGCTAATTTTGGAATGATTGATCGACAGAGTGTTCGATTAATTTAGAGTATTAATTGCTCGAGTTATTAAATAATATTTAATTACAACCCACGGCCAATTATGTGGTGAACCTACGGGGGCATACACAATACACATGAAGCGAAAGCGAGGAAACAAGAACGAACCAGTCGACTGGGTCGACTGGGTCAAAATCGACTGGGTCGATTAAATGGGTGGGTCGACTGGGTCGACCCATGTGGAACGAAATTGGATCCAATTGGAATTGGATCAAGATTATAAATTAAATTGGAATTTAATTTATGAGTAAATTAATTAATTAGGATTTAATTAATTAATGGAATAATTAATTAATTGGACTTGAAGTTTAATTAATTAATTGGGAGATGATTTAATTAATTGGGCTATTTAATTGGGAGATTAAATAAAGTCCTGAAAGATTAATTAAAGTGGGCCATGAATTAATTAGAAGACTTAGTCTTCTAATTAAAAGGGCCATGGCCCATGTAGGAGAATTAGTATCCTAATCCTAGAAGGATTAGGGTATGGGAGATATCTATAAATAAGAGACTAGGTCTCATATCTCACACACAACTCTTCAAGCAAAATCAAGAAAAGCAAAAATTCTCTCTCCCTCTCCCTGTGATCGGCCGAACTGCTCTTCCACTTTGGAAGAATTTTTCGTCTTTGTTTTTCGTTTCAAAGTCGTTCTAAAATCTAGATATTAATATACCCTATGTTCTAGTCGATTAGGATATATTAATTTTCGTGATATTGTGGTGTATCAACTCGTAGAGGCGCAACACGTGGGGCGCTACCAAAAGGTGTGGGTCGATCAACCGGGGTCAGAATTCAGAGCTCATCTTGCTAGCCAAGGATTTGCAAGGAGACAGGTATAAACGAGAAAAACTTATACTGTCGTTTAATTATATTCATATATATACAACCAGAGAATATCCTGGCAAGATTCTTTAAGAGGCCCTAGAAATTTTTTATATTCCGCTGTGCCTAGGGCTGTTTTTCTTACCGAATCCCAACAGTGGTATCAGAGCCAACTCTAGGCTTTGTATATATATGAATTTGCGAATTCTGTGTTTATTAAATCATATGTTTGATTTATGTGGCTAGTTCTTTAACTTTGCATGTTTTAGAACGTATGTTTGGTTAACTTGGAGTTAATGATTAATTTAGGATTCAAAAAATTTTATCATGTTGTTTCTAATTTTGGATTGGGATTTAATTGACTGGGTTTGTTGAATTAAATCTAAAAGTAATCGAAACAAAAAAAAAATTTTTGTTCTTGAGTTCAACCGCGGTGGCACGCGGCGGTGCGCGGCAGCGCACCGCGGCTGGGCGGCCACCGCATGCTGCCGCGAGCAGCAGCGCGCTGTCTGCGCGTGCAGCACACGACAGCTGCCTTCGGGCAGTCTGCCGCGTGCTTGCAACGCGCAGCAGCACGCTGCTGCGTGCTGTTACGCGCGGCAGCAGCCGCTGCGTACGGCGCACGCACGGCCTTCGTGGCCGCGTGTGTGCTGCCACGTGGCGGTGTCCTATTCGTCACTACTTGGCTGAATTTTGGTTGATCTCAAACATGCCTATTTTGAAAATTCTGGAAATTTAGAATTTTGGGAAGATTAGGAAACTTGGAGTTTTGGGATAAGGTAGTTATCTTGTTAGAATTAAACATTACCTTAATTAAACTAATCTAAACAAAATAGGATTATCTTGAGAATCTTGGAGATTTGGGAATATTGGGAAACTTAGAGTTTTGGATAAGGTAAGAATCTTAGAGATTTAGATTACCTTAATTAACCAATCTTAATCAAGATAGGATTTGTAGATTACTTGGAGCTCAAGTAAGAGCTAATTAATCTTAGAGGTTAATTGTTAATTCAAAATTAATTAACTTGGATAAATTTTATGAATTAAAATTAAAGGAGCCGGTAAATTTATATTTTTGCCCTTATGTGAATTTAAGCATGTTCTTGAGTGAATATGTGGATTGGTCGATTTTGCCCTTAAGCCCTGTGTTGTTTTTGGTTTATTTATTTTTTGGGTTGTAATTAAATGGGCCTGATTGGTGCCCTTGCTTGCGCAAACAAATGTAATAGAATAGGACCATTTAAATTATGTAAGCTAGGCTTAGATTAGGCTTGGAGCCGAGAAGACCTCATGAAGACTTGGAGATCCACATGGAGGCCCATTTACCTTGGAGGACATGGAGGCCCAATTCATTACATGGAGGCCCAATCAAGCTGGATATTACAAGAAGGCCCATGATGTATGGGTTTAAAAATTGTAATAGTTAGGACATTTAATTTTCACCCTAGACTGACCAATTGATTCATCACGTGGCTCGTGATGGATCGCATAGGATGGGCAATCGACCAATCATATCTTGCTAGGTGATGAATGTTTACTTTTTCGCAAATTATTCTTTGATGTATGAGATGCATGCTTAGGATAGAAAACGTAAACAAGATAAGCATAATCTGATGAGACCTCGCACACTTAGAAACCTCCAATTGAACTTAAAATTCAATTAGAATATTAAATCGAATAACGGGCGCATATGAATAGTGTCTATGGTCCGAGCCTATCCAATTACTAGGTCTTAGGCATATTGTACGAATATATCTCGATGTCTCACGAGTCGTGGGTCGAGCTATAGGAAGATAATATGTCTATTGCCTCGATGCACGAGTTTAGTGCCAAGGAAGGGGATAGCAAGGTTTTAGGCGCTGTCTCACGAGTCGTGGGGCGTCTAGGATTGAACTATTTCTCTTCACGAGTATTGGACATGATTTAACGCTAGTAAATATGGATGTCTCACGAGTCGTGGGTCCATATCGAAAAACGAGGCTAAATGAACTTAAGGGTTAGCTGCGATGGTTAACCGTTGACATAGTCGACCACCAAGTGGATCAAATAGTATGGCCAACGAGTCGTGGGTACTAGGAGATTGCATTTGGGCCTTAAGCCCGCTAGAATATTTTAAATTCCCGAAACTTATGTGGGGGCATAAGATTTTGATTAAAATAGTGGGAGTAATTTGCAAATGAAATCCATGTTTGTGAATTGTGCATTTTAAGTTAATCTTTCGCGTATTCATTTCTTCTATCGTCGTTTTGTAGATATAATGTCTAAGAATCCGATTTCCATCATACTTGAACATAATAAATTGACTGGACCAAACTTCCATGACTGGGTCAGGAACCTTAAGATCATTCTCGCTTCTGAAAAGCGAGGTTTTGTCCTTGATGGGCCCCCTCCCGAACTTGCTAAGGATGCCGATGATACTGAGAAAGAAGCCGTGGATTTATGGCTTGACGATGACTTGCAGTCACGTTGTCTCATGTTGGCATCCATGACGAATGAGCTTCAAAAGCAGCACGAGCATATGAAGTCTTTTTTTGAAATCTACACGCACCTGAATGGTTTATTTGGGGTGCAAAGTAGATACGAGCGGTATGAAACTGCTAAGGCTTTGCAACAAACGAGGATGGCTGAAGGTGCTGATGTTCGATCTCACTGCATCAAGATGATTGGGCTTATTGAAAAGCTTAGTCATCTTGACGTAAAGATGGACAAGACCTACTGCCAGGATATAATCCTCCAGTCATTGCCAAGATCATTCGAGCAATTCGTAGTGAACTACAACATGCACAAGATGAATGTTGAACTTCACGAGTTGGCTAATATGCTCGCCACTGCAGAGGCTTCCATGAAAATAGAGAAGCCAGTGATGGTTGCTACCTCGACCTAATCCAAGTCCAAAAGGACAAAGAAAGGGAAAGGGAAAGGAAATGCTTCTTAAAGCAAAGGAAAAGCACCATCTGGGCCCATAGGGAAGGGAAAGAAGCGTAAAGCTTCGTCTGGTGAACAGAAATGTTTCTACTGCAAGAAACCTGGACACTGGAAGAGGAACTGCAAAGAGTTCTTGGAGAGCTCGAAAGGTATATTCCTTGTTGAAGTTAATTTATCAATTAACTGTGCATCATGGGTGCTAGACACTGCTTGTAGTTCTCATCTTTGTAATGATTTACAGGTGATGGGAGCAACAAGGCCACTTAGGCCAGGGGATTGGATCCTGAGATTTGGCAATGGAGCTAGAGCTGCTGCCGAAGCCATAGGCGAAGTGGAGTTAGATTTAGGTGGTAATAAATTAGTCCTTAGGAACGTTCTTTATGTACCTGGTTTGGTGAAAAACATTATTTCAATTCCTGTTTTGGATAATGAAGGTTTTAATTTTACTATTAATAAAGGTTCCTTTTCATTATTCATGAATGATAATGTGTTTTTCACTGGTACATTAAAAGATGGACTATATACCATTGAACCACCTAAGTTAGTGATGCATGTACAACAAAACAAAAGGAAACAAGATAATGAAATATCTGCCCAATTATGGCACGCTAGACTTGGACATATATCTAAGTCAAGGATTCAAAAGTTAGCATCATCTGGCGCGATTGAAATCAATCGCATTGATGAAATGCCGACATGTGAACCATGTTTAAAGGGTAAAATGGCTAAGTTGCCGTTTAAGGGAAACCCTGAGCGAGCCAAGCAAACATTGGACTTAATACATACTGACGTATGTGGACCACTAAGAAAAAGCGCCCGAGGTGGCTATGACTACTTCATCACTTTCACTGACGACTTTAGTCGTTATGGATATGTGTTCTTGTTGAAACACAAGTCTGAAGCCTTTGAGCGATTCAAAGAATTCAAGATGGAAGTAGAGAATCAACTTGGTCATACGATAAAGGCTCTTCGTTCTGACCGAGGTGGAGAATTTCTTAGTAACGAATTTCTGAATTATCTTGTAGAGCATGGAATACTATCGCAGTGGACTCCTCCTGCAACACCCCAATTAAATGGAGTAGCAGAGAGAAGGAATCGAACCTTGATGGACATGGTTCGATCCATGATGAGTGCCACTGACTTACCTCTTTCATTTTGGGGACATGCCCTCCTCACGGCAACAAGGATACTGAATATGGTACCTTCGAAATCCGTAGAAAAGACACCATACGAACTATGGTTTGGCAAGGCACCCTCATACGCATTCATGCGCATATGGGGATCTCCCGCTTACGTTAAAAAGCTAGTGGGAGATAAATTGGAAACTAAATCCACTTTGTGCAAATTCGTGGGGTATCCGGAAAACTCAATAGGATACGAGTTCTACGATCCTACAAGACAAACAACGTTTGTCTCAAGGAACGCTCACTTCTTAGAGAAGGATTTCTTGGTGGACAAGAAAGAAAATAACGTAGAACTAGATGAGGTCACTGAAGCTGAAAAGACCTTAGAGGTCGATCGAGCTGACCCATCACCACAGGCAGTGGGAGAACAAGAGCATGAAAGTGCACCAGAAAGTACACCGATACTTCGTAGGTCAGAAAGACAACGTAGAGAACCCGAGAGGTACTACGGTCTGCTGCATGAGACTGGACAGTCTCTAACCGACCCAAGGACTTACGAAGAGGCTATGCTAGACATAGACTCGGGAAAGTGGCGCGAAGCCATGGAATCCGAACTGGACTCCATGCACTCAAACAAGGTCTGGGCCTTGGTAGATCCACCAGTGGGAGTGGCTCCCGTGGGTTGCAAGTGGATCTATAAGCGAAAGCTTGGAGTGAACGGAGAGGTGATTACCTACAAGGCGCGACTAGTGGCAAAAGGATACACTCAAAGACCAGGTATCGACTTTGAGGAGACCTTCTCGCCCGTCGCAATGCCCAAATCCATTCGGATCTTGCTGGCCATAGCTGCGTGGTATAACTACGAGATATGGCAGATGGATGTAAAGACTGCCTTTCTCAATGGAGACATTGATAAGGAGATCTACATGGAGCAACCAAAAGGATATGCATCCAAAGGAGATGAACACAAGGTGTGCAAACTCCAGAGGTCCATTTATGGACTGAAGCAAGCTTCCCGAAGTTGGAACATTCGTTTTGATGAGACAATCCAAACTTTTGGATTCATCAAGAACATGTTCGAACCTTGCGTGTACAAAAAGATCAGTGGGAGTACAGTTGAATTTTTGGTGCTTTACGTTGACGACATTCTTCTCATTGGAAACAATGTAAAAGCATTGTCTGAAACTAAAGCATGGTTGTCTACACAATTCTCAATGAAGGATATGGGAGAAGCATCCTTTGTACTAGGTATAAGGATCTACCGAGATAGATCAAAAGGACTGCTGGGCCTCTCCCAATCCCAGTACATAGACAAAATCTTGAAAAGATTTAGTATGGAAGAATCCAAGAGATGATTGCTTCCAATGAGACATGGAATTGCACTCTCCAAGTCTATGGCCCCAAAGACGCCAGAGGAGAGAAGCAATATGTCTCGAGTACCGTATGCATCCGCGATAGGAAGCATAATGTATGGTATGCTGTGTACGAGACCAGACGTAGCGTACGCTCTAAGCGTTACAAGTCGCTACCAGTCTGATCCAGGTGAGCAGCACTGGATAGCCGTAAAGGCAATTCTGAAGTACCTGAGAAGGACTAAGGAATTGTTCTTGGTATACGGTGGAGGAGAATTGAAATTGGAAGGCTATACAGACTCAAGCTTCCAATGTGATGTAGACGACTTCAAGTCGACATCAGGATATGTTTTCTGCCTCAATGGTGGTGCGGTTAGCTGGAAGAGCTCCAAGCAGGAAACAACCGCGGATTCAACCACTGAAGCAGAATACATTGCCGCGAGTGACGCAGCAAAGGAAGGTGTTTGGATGAGGAACTTCATCCAGGAACTGGATGTGATACCTAGCATTGCTGAGCCCATTACTATCTTCTGCGATAATAATGGGGCAATAGCGCAAGCAAAGGAGCCGAGATCTCATCAGAAATCCAAGCTCGTACAGAGACGATACCATGTGATAAGAGATATCATTGGTAGAGGAGACATTAAGATGGAACGTGTCGACTCGGAAGATAATACGGCGGACCCGCTAACGAAGCCTCTGCCTCAAAAGGCATTTGAGAAACATCTGCATAAGATGGGACTCAAGAACATAAAAGACTGGCTTTAGGACAAGTGGGAGATTGATAAAAATAGTGTCCTGCAAGCCAGCTGTATGGCTAGCATTAATTGTAATTAATGAGGAACTATTCAATTTAGATTAATAAATGCATTTTTATTAAATGGTCAACTTTATCTTATGTAATATTTGTCTACGCATAAGGATAGAAGTCCTTAGATCACAGGGCTATGGGACAACCCGTGGACTGATCTCTAAGGCCGTGATCTAGAATATATTCAAGAGTCGTAGAATCCAATCGAGATAGGACATCGTTGGATTCGGTTAGACTCTCACTATTGTGTATACTCCGATGAACTGGAGGACGCTGGGGTCCACGAGCGTGACTGGGATAGTCGATACACATAAGTGGGTGGCTTGCTGGGATGGCAAGCGCACTGAATACCCCAATTAGGAAATAACTCACCATGGAAGCGGTAGTCGCATATCGGGGTTGAAGTTATTTCAATTTACAATAGTATACGAGGAACGATCCCTAACAACTTGAGATGATAGGGTTTATCTGGTGCGAGAACGTCTATGCTTTGATGTGAGTTCCGACTGACTGGGGATCGCCAGAAAGTCTCTGTGGACTCATGTTGGGTATAGAGGAACTCGTATGCAGATTCATATCATTAACAAAGGATCCATTGACTCGACTTGATAGGTCGAGAAATTCTCCTATGGATTTCTGTGAGAAATTAATTCTGATGAAATCCTTGGCCAAGGTAACTGACGACTTTATGTAAGTAGCTCATAAAGAACAAGTCAGAGAGAGTTTACTTCGAGATCAGAGAACATAAGGTCAAGACAAAAGATAAGGGAATCCGATGAAAGACCATACCCTTAAGTCTCGACTGGGAGATTGATCAATGGAGAGATTATGTCGTATATGGAAATTGTAAATGATAAAAGGTTCACTGAATTAATTCACCAGTGATTGGGCTCCATGGGCTTGTGACTGGACATCGACCGTGGAGTGTGGGAGAATTCCCAAATTAGCAGGGGTGCTAATTTTGGAATGATTGATCGACAGAGTGTTCGATTAATTTAGAGTATTAATTGCTCGAGTTATTAAATAATATTTAATTACAACCCACGACCAATTATGTGGTGAACCTACGGGGGCATACACAATACACATGAAGCGAAAGCGAGGAAACAAGAACGAACCAGTCGACTGGGTCGACTGGGTCAAAATCGACTAAGTCGATTAAATGGGTGGGTCGACTGGGTCGACCCATGTGGAACGAAATTGGATCCAATTGGAATTGGATCAAGATTATAAATTAAATTGGAATTTAATTTATGAGTAAATTAATTAATTAGGATTTAATTAATTAATGGAATAATTAATTAATTGGACTTGAAGTTTAATTAATTAATTGGGAGATGATTTAATTAATTGGGCTATTTAATTGGGAGATTAAATAAAGTCCTGAAAGATTAATTAAAGTGGGCCATGAATTAATTAGAAGACTTAGTCTTCTAATTAAAAGGGCCATGGCCCATGTAGTAGAATTAGTATCCTAATCCTAGAAGGATTAGGGTATGGGAGATATCTATAAATAAGAGACTAGGTCTCATATCTCACACACAACTCTTCAAGCAAAATCAAGAAAAGCAAAAATTCTCTCTCCCTCTCCCTGTGATCGGCCGAACTGCTCTTCCACTTTGGAAGAATTTTTCGTCTTTGTTTTTCGTTTCAAAGTCGTTCTAAAACCTAGATATTAATATACCCTATGTTCTAGTCGATTAGGATATATTAATTTTCGTGATATTGTGGTGTATCAACTCGTAGAGGCGCAACACGTGGGGCGCTACCAAAAGGTGTGGGTCGATCAACCGGGGTCAGAATTCAGAGCTCATCTTGCTAGCCAAGGATTTGCAAGGAGACAGGTATAAACGAGAAAACTTATACTGTCGTTTAATTATATTCATATATATACAACCAGAGAATATCCTGGCAAGATTCTTTAAGAGGCCCTAGAAATTTTTTATATTCCGCTGTGCCTAGGGCTGTTTTTCTTACCGAATCCCAACAACCCACACATTCTGTCCGCCCTCACGTGAAGGGGGAGTACTGAGACTAATTGTCCCACATTGGTTGAAAACAATAGTTAAGTCCACCTTATAAGGACTTGGGCAATCCTCACCTTATAAACTAGCTTTTGAGGTTGAGTTAGGCTCAAGCCAAGTAAGTGGACTTAGCCCAATCCATGTGGGGAATTATAATAGTCTGGGACAGACGATCCCAAGTCACTACCAATATGAGACCGACAATCCCAAAATATCGACGACATGGAATTTAGGTGGGGTGGACCGGGAGGGGAGGTTACTGAGAGGGGGGATGTTAAGTTTTTTATTTGCTGATGATCTGAATTTGGGTGGGGTTACGGGGTAGGGGAATGGTAAGTTTTTATTTTCTTTATCAAATTTATAATTATTTATTAATATTATATAATCTATTATTTTAATAAATTTTAAATAGATTAATTCTATTATAGAAAGAAAGTTTAAATTTGAAAATAAGTTTTTTAAAAATAAATTCAGATTTATATGAAAGTATTATTTAATTTATTAATATTTTATAAAATCAAATTAGTTATGTAAATATAATATGTAAAATATACAAACTGGTCCGCACGTGGTCTTATTCGAGTCTATTTTAAAATTTGACAACAATGAGTATTAAAACCGTCAGTAAATTTGAAGATGTAGGTCTATTTTGGTAGCCTGAAATGTTATGGAATAGAATTGTCAGTCAACATAACTAATTGCATGAATTTGCAATAAGATTTAAACGCCACGTCATTATTTCACGGTGATTTTTAATGGCGGTACCAAATGTGAGTGGATTTGTTAAATTATGGTATCAAATTTATCGACCTGAATAAGGCATCAAAAGTGGGAATCGATATAAATTTTGGTACCACAAGTGCAATTCTCTAAAATAAATTGTGATTATTTGGCGTCATTTGAAAATTTTAATGGAGATAGATAGACTTTTAAGTTCTTTTGGATTATAGCAGATACATTTGCGCTTAAAGTAACTTGTGAGGGTTATTTTTGTCAATTTTCTAAAACAAATGTTTAATCATAATAGAAGTCAAAATCACTCAGAAAACTTACCTAAGAAGTTATATCTCCACACAAAGATTGGATATACACTTCTCACAACACTCAAGTCTAATATCACTCAGATTGGAATGTTTTTGAACTTGATCTTAAACTATTGCTTCGTCAACAGATGACTATTCTGATAATCTTGCTTCTTGAGTTTAGACTTATCAATTTGCTCGCAGATTTCTGTCATTCTCTTGTGTTGTCTTCACTCTTGAAATCTTGATCTATTTATACTTGCGGATTTAAATTATGTGCATTTAAGTGAGACAAAATTGCAAACTCATCCTTGAGCAACGGTCATAATTATGAAGGCGATATGAAATTATGCATTGTACATTTTGAAGTACAAAATGTACTATTATGTCAGTCGCACTAAATGCACCTTGCGGATAAGAGGAAATTTGAATTTATATCTCAAATCATTTGTCATTAATACCCTTAGGCTGCGTTCACTTGCCCAGATTATGAATGGCCCAGATTGTTTCGGCCCAATTATTTAGTCCGTCCTATTGTTTAATGGCCCGTTCGGCTAGTGGCCCTGATAATAATTTAGACAGCCCACTTGTGCATCTGTTCGGTTGGCCCAACTAATAATCGTGGACAATTTTACCCCTGGGTCGAGATGAGATCTACCCGTTCATTTGATTTAATCTCGGACGTTTATTTGGAGGTTATTAAAACCATCTAAATAAATATAAGATTTATGTCCATTCCCCAAATAAATTTTGACATAATAAGAAAATAAACCAAATATTATACTCAAGTTAAATTAGCTATCAAAATACACAAACTTGTACAAAATACATAAAATTTCCCCAAATTTGGCAAAATATACATAATTAATTATAAAACACCTCAAGTTAAATTAGATATCAAAATACACAAACTTGTACAAAATACATAACATTCCCCCAATAAACATTATTCATAGACATAATTAATTATAATATACCTCAGATTAATTAGCTACGAACACCTTCAAAGATAGAGATCTTCACCCTCACCTTCTTCGTCCCTGTACAAGAAATAAAAAAAAAATTAGCTAAGGAAAATCTAGAAATGGCATTTGTCAAGGGTGAGAAGTTTTTAAAAAAAATCAACAAGAAATGCGAACGATCCCGCAGCTCGAGCCTCAAAATTGCACTCTTGTTCCTGTAAAAACGAAAAAAAAAAGTTACGAAAATATGAAAATGCAAGTCTTTGATTCAAGCTAAATTTATGGTAAAGTTGCAAAAATAAATTAATACAAACAAATATGGGGGGTTATTAATGCAATTTACCACAAAATTTCATAAAGAAATCAAGAACTCACCTGGAAGTAGTGTGCGGCAGTGGGAGATTTTCTTCTGGCCGTGGTTGAGCAGCTGGGAGAAATAGGAAAGATGAAGACTTTAATATGTATTTTATTGGCTTTGGTAATTTTGTAATTTAATGGAAGAGGAAAGGCAATTGGACTTTTTGTCTCTGGTATTTTTGTAAATTCATGAAAGAGGAAGGGCAATTTGGACCAACAAAATCTCAATTTTAATTATCAATCGGAGGGTCAATGGATGAATTGTAATTGACCCAATTAGTGGGTCTGGCCCACGAATCGGACCTAAAACTCCGGGCAGCCCGCAAATTAATCAGCCCAACCGAACATCAATGTAGCTACAATTAAAAAACTTATGGCCCAATTGAGGGCCAATTGAGGCCTTATCTGCCAAGTGAACGCAGCCTTATAAGACAACTTTTATTACACCAAGTGATTTATTACAGTTGGAAGGACTTCTGACACTTCCCACTTAACTAATGAAATCTACTATGCTAATCAAGATCGAACTATTCTGATTTGACTCTACTGAAATCCATCAATCTGATATACATTGACTTGAGATTCCCACTAAGCTTACAATTGTCTTCCAGACCGTAATTCAATCTCTACTAATTTGATTTTTACTCGTCTTTTCAGATTGAATCTTCGTTACTAATACATTTGATCTTCAATAATCTTCCTTAATCTAAGTATTCGATCTTCAAATGTTTACTAAGGTTCCATTACATAGTTGGTGATAATTTTTGTTATTGAGAGAATTGCACTTGTGGTACCTAACTATATACTGATTCTCACTTGTGGTAACAAAAAAATCGAGGCCGACGCATTTGTTACCACAATTAAAGAAATCAATCACTTTTGGTACCATCGTTAAAAATGGACGCGAACTGATGATGTGTCAGTTATGTTTTATTGCAAAATTGATATAATTACTTATGTTCACTGACAATTATACCCCTAACATTTCAGGTTGTCAAAATAACCTCATATTTTCAAATTTACTAATAATTTTAGTCAATATTTTTGCCTAATTTCAAAATTGGCTCAAATAAGACACATACGAACGAATTTAGAGATTTTACTTATAATATTTACATATTCATTTAACTGACCAAATAGTACTTTAATATAAATCCGATAAAATTTTAATTAAATCTAAAATTTATAAAATTATATTAATATATTTCATATTTTATTTATTAAAAAAATAAAATTATATAATATTAATAAAATAATTTTAACTTAAAAAAAAAAAACTAAACCCCATCCCTACCCCCTCCAAACCCAACCCCCCTAAGGCCATCTCCAATGGAGATGGCCGAGCTGGGGGCAAGGCCGGGTTGCGGAAGATGAGGCATCTTCAATGGTCGCGGGACCCGACGAGGGGCGACTTTCGGGCCCTGCGCCTAGCCCGGGGGTCGTGTGGGCCCCTCTTTATGGTTGATATGTTTAGGGTTGCCTCGATTGTCAGAACAACTTACAGTGCGAAATTGAAAATTTTTCGAAGCACCCAATGTCCCATATATTAGATCTCCATATTATGTATACGAAAGCATGAAACAAAACAAACAATGTATTAAAACAAGGGGGTTTCGATTTTTACCTCACCACAGGCAAGGTGGTGGCAACCTTCAACTCTGATTCTCAATCTGGATCTGGTTCACGGGAGTGATCCAAATGTCTCACCTCCAAAGATAGTCCACACCAACTGGATTCTGGCAACACCTCTTAGTCTTAGGCTCAGAACTGGATCTAAGAGATTTGTCAATGGAGGACTGTGCAGATCTACTTGGCAGAGCAAGATCCAGCACGAAGGAACAAGGGAGGATGTGCGGCGGCGCTAAGAGCAAGAGAGAGGCTAGGGTTTTTGCTAGGGTGTTAGCTTTCTGAGCTCTGGTAGAACTCTATTTATAAGTCTCTTACTTGACCTAGGTTTGCAAGATTTCTTATGGGCTTTTAATTAAAGGCCCATGTCTTGCAAACCTTCTTTTAATTAACTACTTTAATTAAATGCCCACTCCATATTAATTAATAAATTAATATTTCTTTAGATAATTAATTAGAAATTTAATTAAGTATTTAATTAATTAAATCAACTAATTAATTAATCTCCCACTTGAATTAATACTTTAATTCATTTAATTGATTTAATTACCTTTAAATCAATTAATTCCTTTTATGTCCTTCCATAACAGTCACCGTCCAATTGTATTGTATGTGACCTTCTGGGTTCACCATCAATTGGCAGCAGGCCCACGAATTCCTCGTGATTTAATTTATGAACAATAAATTGTTCCGGTCAATTAAACAACCTTTAATTGACCACTCCTAGAATCAAATCCTTTATTAACTCAGGAGTACCCACATTCATGGTCGATGTCTAGCCACAAGCCCATGAAGCCCAACTTCAGGTGAATTGATAATTGTGAACCTCGTCTCATATAATTACCATGTACATACGGTCCTTCTATCGACTAATATTCCCGATCAAGACATAGGGTGTGTGAATTGATCGGCACCTCTAAATTTGTCTCGATAACTATACATTCTAATTCAGGATAATATTCCAGTGTGACTGCTAAATTTGGAAACCCCTTCCCAAATCCGTCACCGACCACGGCCGTGGATTCCTCGGATATATTATCTACGAATCGTATAGGAATTCTCTCATCCATTACGATGAGTCAATAGATTCCATATTGGTACTAACCACTCGCATACATGTCCATACGCACCCAACCTAGGCATGTTATGATCAAGCTAAGTGACCTATACCTAGATCTAAGTACGCACTTTCATGCACCGAATTCGCCCTAGCACCTCAAGTCAAAGGACTAAATCGTACACTATTATAGTCCTTGATAAACATCCCATCATCGATATGCGACATGCGCTTCCACAATGGGTTTATCTGTTCGGGTCGTTCGATGCGTTCAATCCTCCATTGAACCACCTACTCATATGATCTGGCCTCAAATGCCTTGCTCATGAAACGCTACAAATTCACTCCATGTGAATCATGCATACTCGTACAAGTCTTGGCGATTCCTACGATACCCCGTCTCATTTGGAATCTATGACTTGGAACAGTTTTAAGATTACGACCTTTGAGACTGTTTCATGATTGCACTCAGTACTGAAGTGAATCGTCCTATAGTCAAATGTAATCTAAGGATTTCATCCAATCGCTTAAATGTATTCGCGAGAGATGAAGTTGGCCATTGTTTATCCTTATACACATATAAATAAACATGCGTATTAAGTCATTTATACTAAAGAAAGATAATGATAGTTCCAGTACAAGCTAAATAAATTGGCTTGCAGGGCACTATTCCATCACTTTAAAATATTTACTCATGTTTCTCAAGGGTAATTTTGTCCAACTACCCTTTAATTTTCCTAAAATCTAGAGCATTAAATAATTTCTTAATCTTTGTGAAACAACCTTAAACGACATATAAAAGGGAATGGAGGGAGTAGTTAGTTGTATAATTAATGTGTTACTTTAATTAATGTGATAGGTTTTAATTAATGTGTTATATACTATATATAATTAATGTGTTACTTTATATAATTATAATATACTTATAGATATAGTATATAGTATGATTAATTATTTAAAGTAATTTTAAATAAAATTATGATATACTTATAAATATAGTAATAGTCCATTTAATTTTAATATCTTTTATTATAATTAAAAATTTAATCATTTAACTACAATATTGGTGGTGGCTATAATTTTTTAAAAATACGGAATTAGTTAAAAATAAAATTAAATACTCATACAAATAAATATAGATTAATACTTAATCTAAATTAAATATTTAAATACATGCTAAAATAGATAAGAAAAGTAAATTCAAACAATTACGTTCATTGTTAACCGTATTTTGCATAAACATGGGCTATTAATTTACTTAATTATTTACTCACTTTAATTTTAATATAATTAATAATTTAATTACAAGTACTAATAATTATTAGTATTATTAATATTAATATTAAAAACAAAATTAAATAGGTGAGAGTGGGCAAGTGTTGAAAATGGAACTAATTCCATTTCGGAGCCCTGCCATTGAAGACGATCAGGCAGGGCTGGGGGGGTGGGCTGGCCCGGGGCTCCAGAACCCCGGGGCTAGCCCTCTCCATTGGATGGGTTTGGGGTGGGTGGGGGAGGGGAAGGGGTAGGTAGGGAAAGGTTTAGTTTTTTTTTAATTGTAGTTACTTTGTTAATAATATATTAAAGTATTATTTAGTCTGTTATTATTATTTATAAAATTAATTTAGTTAAATAAATATATAAATATAGTACGTAAAATATCTAAATTTGTTTATATGTGTCTTATTCGAGTCAATTTTGAAAGTGAACAATAATGTGGACTAAAATTATCAGTAAATTTGAAGATGTGGAGTTATTTTGACAACCTGAAATCTTAGGAGTATAATTTTCAGTCAACATAAGTAATGATATCAATTTTGCAATAAAACTTAACTATCACATGTTACCAGTTAACGTCCATTTTTAACGATAATAATAAAAGTGATTGATTTATTAAATTATGGTACCAAATGTGTCGATCTCGATTTTTATGATATCACAAGTAAAAATTGATATATAATATGGTACTATAGTACAATTCTCTCTTTTGTTGTCACTAAAATCTTCCTATAAATTCTTCATCTTCATCCAACATTGGTTGTTGATGTTCTATTTGAAGTTGTTCATCTTTGAGGCCTTGCACGGTCTTTTTGGTGTTTTTTTGGCCTTGCATGGCCAGTTTGCATGGATGTTGGCCTTTATATGTCGGGTCTTACTCGACTTACATGGGACATTATATTATGACTCTGGCTCAGTCAAAAGTCACGGCATTTTGCCTTGAGGTGTACGTGGTGTACGTACCTAGCTTTTCTTTAAATGTCAAGAATACCCTTAAATTAAAAACTCTCTTTATTTTTATTTTCCTCTAACACAATTCTTCTTCACATTTCTCTCTCTATTCTTCAAAATCTCCACACTGTTCACACACAAAACCACTGAAATTAAATTGATTTTGTATATTGATTGGAAGAGGAATTACAGAGTATGTATGTATTGGAGGAAATAATGGAAAGATCTTATTTTTCAAGCAGGGTTTTGGAATTTGGGGATTTTCATGGTTAGAAGCTTCTAAAAAAGTGTTCTTGAATTTGGTTTTTTTTTAGATGATTTGGTTTATCAAATAGATATATAAGTAATCAAATATTTTCAAATATTCACTTTCCTAGGAAATAATTTCGGATCGATGAGACTCTTGATTTCTTGAGCTTTAGCAAGAGGGCAAGAAATAGGGGGCTGATTTGAGTATAGAAACAATCTTCAACAATGGATGTCCTTCAATGATTTCTGGCGAAGAAGATGAACAGTTCTTTTTTTTTTTTCCTGAAATTCCTTCACTGGTTTCTGGCGAAGAAGATGAACAGTTCATCTTTTTTTTTTTTTTTTTCTTTCTTATATTTAATTATATAAAACAATATCTTAACTATTTTTAGAAAATAGGCAATGATGTTTAATGATATGCGCCAACTATGTTAGAAAAATACTCAATTTAGAAGGAAAATATATCTATATATTTTATTAGCAAATAAATTAAGACTCGATTTTATTATTTAAGATATTCTTGTAATTGGGTTCATAAAAAATCGAATATTATGTTAATCAATTTCATAGTATCATTAACTCCTCTGAATCGATAATTAGTAAAATTTAATTTTTTCGTCACAAATGACTCCAAATAGAAAACTTAATTTCATAGTATCAATAATTCTTTCGTAAATCGATTATTACTGAAATTTTATATTTTTGGTCACAAATGACCGCAAACGGATGGTTATATAACACTATGTCCTCCGTAATTTAAAAATATATCAATAGTTTTTAAAAAATTGATGATTCGGTCATTATTTCGATCAAATTGTCTATCAGATGGTTAAGGAACACTAAGTCCTCCGTAATTTGAAAACATATAGTTAATTTTTAAAAACGTAAATGACTAGATCATTATTTCGATCAAATTGTCTTTTAGATGACTATGTATCTCTAACGTCTCCGTAATTTAAAAATATGTTGATAATTTAAAAAAAAATCGATGATTCGGTCATTATTTCGATAAATTTGTCTATTAGATGGTTATGTAACATTAATTCATCCGTAATTTGAAAATATATCGACAATTTTAAAAAATTGATGACCCTCGGTCATTATTTCAATAAACTTGTCTATTGGATGGTTATATAACACTAAATTCTCTATAATTTGAACAAATCGATAATTTAAAAAAATTGATGAGTCGGTCATTATTTCGATCAAATTGTATATTAGATGGTTATGTAAGACTAAGTCACATATGGATAATTTTTAAAAAAATTGATGACTCGGTCATTATTTCGATCAAATTGTCTTTTATCACTAATTCCTCCGTGCTGTTGGGAAATTTGCGGTCATTGTAACAAAAAGTATCAAATTTCAATAATTTATCGATTGACGGATGGGTTAATGATACTATGAGATTAAGTTCTCTGTTTGAAGTCATTTGTGACCAAAAACGTCAAATTTCACTAATTGTCGATTTACGGAGGGGATGATAATACTACGAGATTTAGTTATCCGTTTGGGGTCATTTGTGACCAAAAACATAAAAATTTACAAATTATAGATTTATGGAGGGATTAATGATATTACGAGATTTATTTCTCCGTTTGCGGTCATTTGTGACCAAAAATATTAAATTTCAATAATAATCGATTTACAGAAGGATTAATGATACTATGGAATTAAGTTTTCTGTTTGGAGTCATTTGTGACGAAAAAAACAAATTTCACTAATTATCGATATTATCCCATGGGTTAATGATATTACGAGATTCATTAACATAATATTCGATTTTCTATCAACCCAATTACAAGAATATCTTAAATAATAAAATCGAGTCTTAATTTATTTGCTAACAAAATATAAAGATATATTTTCCTTATAATTTAAATATTTTCTAGCATAATTTCATATCATTAAATATATTAATGTCGTTGCCTATTTAGAAAAATAGTTAGATATTGTTTTATATAACTAAATATAAGAAAAAGAAAAAGAAAAAGAAAAAAGATGAACTGCTCATCTTCTTAATGAAGGAATTTCAGAAAAAAAAAAAAAAAAAAGGAATTGTTCATCTTCTTCGCTAGAAACCAGTGAAGAACATCCATTGTTGAAGGTTGTTTCTTTACTCAAATCAGCCCCCTATTTCATGCCCTCTTGCTAAAGCTCAAGGAATCAAAATTTGAAAAAGGGATTCTTCAAAAAAAGATGAAAATTTAACAAGTTTCAACCAAATCAAATCGACCAAAAAAGGGTTCTTCTTGTCGCACTAATTTCAACCAAATCAAAGCGGAGTCTTGCCGCTCACATCGCCACCGGAATTAAAAAAATTTAATAAAAATAAGAGAAAAGAAAAATCGTCTTCAACCTAGACTGTTCTGGTTGCATCAGATCGGTGGCGAGGCCGCCTCTGTTGGTGATGACCAAGACGGCGATGAAGTCTTGCCATTCCGGTGGCCAGGTGTTTGAGGCGGTGGTTCTGTGTTTGAGCAGTGTGGAGAATTTGAAGAAGAGATCGTACTGCAGAGACAAGAATTGGGGGAGAGAGAAATAGAGATAAAAGAGAGTTTTTAATTTAAGGATAATTTCGTAATTTCAATAGAAGGCTGGGTACATACACCCGTACACTTAAAGGCAAAATTTAGGTGACTCTATACAACATAGAGTCACCTTAGAGTGTCCCGACTTACATGTCTTCATGTGACTGTTGTCTGTTTTTCGGGCTGACATTGGATCTGGTTCTTGTTTGAGATAGAGTTAAATAAATTGTGATTTTGCTCACCATCTTTATTTAAAAAAATCACTTTGTAAAATAAAAAAATAAAAATATGCTACGAACAATTAGGCGACTTAAATAATACTCAAATAATTATGAAACAGAATTCAATTAATTTATTTTTGGTGATAGTTTTATAATTTTATATAGCATTGTTAATATTAAGATACAAAAATTGAGTTAATTAGATACTTGTATAACACCAATATACTAGTATTGTACATAATGCATATGAGCTTTAAAATTACATAAATAATATTATGTTAATTAGTCAAAGTTTATCCACTTCAATCATGTAGTAATTGATTCTAAAATATTATGTTAATATCTAAAATTGTGAATATACATTTTCCTCAATTTTTAATAACAAGTATCAAATTAAATAGATTAAAAATATAGAAATGTAATTACTCCTATTAGATTCTACTTAATTTTAATAACAAATACTTCGTATATCAGGAGTTTTCTTGTAAAACAAGTAAACCTTATCGAGTACGAGCATAAATCCATATATCAGGAGTTTCCTTGTAAAACAAGTAAACCTTATCGAGTACGAGCATAAATCCATATATCAGGAATTTCCTTATAAAACAACTAAATATTATCGAGTACGAGCATAAATCCCATATATCAGGAATTTCCTTGTAAAACAACTAAACATTATCGAGTACGAGCATAAATCCCATATATCAGGAATTTCCTTATAAAACTAAATTTGATCGAGTACGAGCATAAACCACCCTATAAATTATGGGCATATACATGAGTCCTCACAACATATATTCTTCACTCCACGTCTCATTTTCCCATTTCATTCATCATAAGTAATAATCAGATTAACATAACATAAGCATACACATTCAAATTAACATACCCTCATTATGAATAATATATTATCATCATCCCCTTACAAAAACCACGACGCCTTATTTCTCTCCATCTCCTCTTTTCCAAAAAGAGCTTCCTCCAAGTGGGCTCGCATGTCCTCCAATGCCGCCGTCACTACTGCCCACGAGAAAATCATCGTCATAATGGCCCCCACCGGCTGCGGAAAATCAAAACTCTCCATCGATTTAGCCACCAGGTTCTTCCCCCAATCAGAAATAATAAACTCTGACAAAATTCAAATCTACCGCGGATTAGACATTACAACGAACAAAATCCCATTTCCCGAACGTAAAAACATACCGCACCATTTACTCGACGAGTTCGAACCGTCTGAGTCACACCCCGAGTTCACATTAACCGATTTTCGATCTTCAGCTTCATCAATCATTTCAGAAATCTTCACCCGCCAAAAAACACCGTTACTCGTTGGCGGGTCTAACTCGTTCATCTACGCTTTATTAGCGAAAAAGGTCGACCCAGAGTTAGACGTGTTCAATGAGTCACAAAAAACATGTTTATGTAAAGAGCTGAGATTCAAATGTTGCTTTATCTGGCTTGACGTTTCTTTCCCCGTATTAAACCGGTATCTAGAAAAGCGTGTTGACGACATGCTTGAATCGGGTATGTACGAAGAGTTGGCTGAATATTTCGCGGATCCTGGGTCGAACTCAGTGAGCCGGTCCGGGTTGAAAATGGCAATAGGGGTACCGGAGTTCAATAAATATTTTGAAAAAAATGTTGAGTATGAAGAGGCAGTGAGGCAAATAAAGGAGAACACGTGTCAGCTGGCGAAGAGGCAGATGTGGAAGATCCGACGGCTGAGAGATGAAGCGGGGTGGGAGTTGTCGAGGTTGGACACCACGGCGGCGGTAATGGCGGCGATGGGTGGAAAGAAGGGGGCGGAGATTTGGGAGAAGGAGGTTTTGGAGCCAAGCGTGAAGATTGTGAAGCGGTTCCTCATGGAGCAGGAATTCACTTCCCCTTAGAAAAAAATCAAAAATAGAATTATTTACTAGTGTTAAGTATAATATTACCAAAAAATAAATGGCATGATAATTTAAGTAAGGGTACTCAGGTAGATTTGAGTTCGGAAAAAATAATTAAAAAATATATATTTATCTTATGTTAGTTTTGTCATTTTACAATAAATCGAAAAAAAATCGAGTTTGTTAAAAAAAATTAGATTTTAGTAAGTTCTTACTACTTTATCTCCCCGTCCTTGTGAATCTTGCCAAAATATATTTAACTAATAAAACAGATTGAATAAATCAGGAGTTTAAGTTATAACTCTTTCCTAACACTTCGGAGCCAAACTCTGAATCTGAAGAAAGTTCGTTCTGAGACGTAGAACACTTTTGGTCCTAAACTTTACAATGTCCCACATGATGCTTCTTTGCGGTTCAGTACTCCACATGCACACGAAAATCTTGAAATCTCTGATAAACTAGAACACATAAGAAATCAAGAGATGAAACCCGGCAAAAAAGGAATGCAAGAAGTCAAAGACTTCTTGCTATTGGCAAGGGACGACGACGGAGAAAATCTCATAGGTCACAAATAAATCAAGGACCTTTCAATATTCTTTATCTTGATGTGTTTGTAGGATCGATACGAAAGGGAGGGACTGCATGGTTTTTCTCTTTCTTATCTTGGAAGAGTTATGCGTCACATGTATGTCTAACCCTTTGGAAGACATAATTGGGTTTTATTTATTCTTTAATCTGAGTTTAATTAGGATTCCAAATAATGCAAGACTCGTTTAATTAAAATATGGGTCGTTTAATTAAAATATGGGTGAAATACAGTTTCCTCCCTTAAAGTATGAGGGTGGTACTAATTATTCCCCTAAAGTATCAATTGTAACACTTACCCCACTCTGTTATAGTTTTATACTTTTTTATTCCAAAAATACCCCCACCCATTTCATAAATAATAATTTATTTATTACTTTATCAAAATAGAATTGTATAGCATTCATCTACCTAACAACATTATGTTTTATTTTCTTCATTTCTTCTGTTACCTTCCTTTTTTCATCTCAAATTATTTTCTTCATTTCATCTCACTTTTTTTATAACCAAAGGAAACAAAAGAAATGAAGAAATTGAAAATAATATTGTTTGGTGGATGGATGGATGAATTCATAATTAATAAAGATTTTTTTTTTGATAAAAAAATAAAGAAATTAAATCATAAGATTATTCGGTGCTAAACTTCAATTTTCAAGAAATAATTTGAAAGAGAATTAATCAACATTTTGAAAAATAAATTGTACCGAATATAAAAAGATAATTACAACCAAATAAAAACTCAAAAAAATATAAAGAAAAAATTTGAGATAGATATAAAAAAATTGAAACATAAAATAAAGAAAACAAATTATAACAGAAAAAATGAGATGAAAATAAAGAAAAATTTGAGACCATAAAATCGCAGCTAACAAAAAAATGAAGAAATTAAAACATAATGTTGTTTAATGAATGAATGAATTCACAATTAATAAAGAGACAATTTTATTTTAATAAAGATATTGGTTATTTATGTAGGTGCGGGGATATTTTTGAAATAAAAAGTATAAAACTATAATAGATGGGGTAATTGTTACAATTGATACTTTATGGGGGTAACTGATACCACCCATATACTTTAAGGGGAAAATTGTATTTCACCCTTAAAATATTAAATGGGCTTTCTCTTTAATTAAACTTAGGCCCTAATTAATTTTCAAATTAATTGACCCAGATTAAGTAATTTCCCTTTAGTTAAATTAATTAAATGGGACTCCAAGTCTCTTCAATTAGTTACCAATAATTCTTTATTTAAGTAATCATACTCCAACTCTAATTAATTAAATTTCCTATCTCTCAATTAATTCAAATCTAATGTAATTAATTATTCTCCAAATAAAAAATCCATTTAATTTATTATCACAGTTCAATCCATTTGGATAAGATCTTCACCCCAAAATGGGTCGTCGGGCCCTACTATCTTAGTTTGGTTATTTCTGCTTCATGTGTTTTGTGTATGTCTTTGTTAGTCCACCACATAATTGATTGTGTGTCATAGTTAAATATTCATTTAATTATTAGAGCAATCACTGACTGGTTAAATCAAACGAGCATTTTGTCAGTTGATCATTCCTAAATTAGCATCCCTGCTAATTTTGGAATTCTTCCACACTCCACATTCGATTTATGACAACAAGCCCATTGAGCCCAATCACTGATAAATTAATGCAATGAACGTTTCTCAATTACAATTACCATGTACGACTTAATCCTTCAATAAGTTAGGGTGTGTGTGGATGGGTTTTGGCCCGGTCTCGCGGGTTATACCTGTCTCCTTGCAAATCTCTGCTGTCAGCAAAAACGTCGTCATTCTCCCTTCAGTTGGCTCGATCCCAAGCTAGACAGAGCGCCCCACGTGTTGCGCCTCTATGAGTTGATACACCACAATATCACGAAATATGATAAATCCTAATCGGCTAGAACATAAGATTTATCAAGATCTACGAATAGGGAACAAATTGGGAGCTAAAATCGAAAAACGAAAACTCCTCTAAAGAGAGGGAGTGTTCGGCCGATTTGGTGAGAGAGAAAGGGGGAGATAGTTTTTGCTAGACTTAGATTTTTGGCTTCTTGAGTTGTGTGTATGAGATATGACATATAGTCTCCGATATATAAGTATCTCATTATCCTAATCCTACTAGGACTAGGACTCTAAGTCTCCTACATGGGTCATGGCCCTTTTAATTGGAAGACCAAGTCTTCTAATTAATTCATGGCCCATTCTTGATTTAATTAATTGGAGCTTTATTAATTAAATGACCTAATTAATTAATTTCTCTCTCATTTAATTATATTAGACTCTAAGCCTATTTAATTAAATATTCTCATAATTAATTAAATCCAATTTAATTAATTAACTTGCAAATTAAATTTCAATTTAATTTATCATTTCGATCCAAGTCCAATCGGATTTTTCTTGCTCCAATTGGGTCGACCCAGTTGTTCTCCATTTCCTCGCTTTTGCTTCATGTATATTGTGTATGCCCCCGTAGGTTCACCACATAATTGGTCGTGGGTTATAATTAAATATTTATTTAACTACTCAAGTATTAAATACTCTAAATCAATCGAACACTCTATTGATTGATCATTCCAAAATTAGCACCCCTGCCAATTTGGGAATTCTCCCACACTCCACGGTCGATGTCTGGCCACAAGCCCATGAAGTGCAATCACTGGTGAATTAATCCAATTAACCTTTTAATCATTTACAATTTCCATATATGCCAACGAATTTACAGTCCGTCGACCCCATTAACCGCTCGGGCATCGACTCAGGAAGAATAAATTTTATGCTTATTAGTAATCCATGATCAACTTCCTTTCGTAGTACCCTATCCCCAGGGGAATCTCCATCGATCGATCTCCAAGTCGAGACTTGAGGGTATGGACTTTTCAACGGTTTCCTTTTTCTTTGTCTTGACCTTATGCATTCTGATCTCGAAATAATTTTCTTTGACTTAATCTTTATGAGCTACTTTCATAAAGTCATCAGATACCTTGGCCATGGATTTTACCAGAATTAATTTCTCACAGAAATCCATACGAGAATTTCCCAACCTATCAAGTCAGGTCAATGGATCCTTTGTTGATGATATGAACATGCATACGAGTCCCTCTATACACAACGGGAATCCTCAGAGACTTTCTGGTAATCTCCAGTCGGTCGGAACTCACATCTAAGTATAGACGTTCTCGCACCAGATGAACCCTATCACCTCAAGTATTAGGGATCGTTCCTCGTAGACTATCATAAATCGGAATAACTTCAACCCCGATATGCGACTACCGCTTCCATAGTGAGTTATTTCCTAATTGGGGTATTCAGTGCACTTGCCATCCCAGCAAGTCACCCACTTATGTGTATCGATTATCCCAGTCACGCTCGTGGACCCCAGCGTTCTCCAGTTCATCGGAGTATACACATTAGTGAGAGTCTAACCGAATCCAATGATGTCCTATCTCGATTGGATTCTACGACTCTTGAATATGTTCTAGATCACGGCCTTGGAGATCAGACCATGGGTTGTCCCATAGCCCTGTGATCTAAGGACTTCTATCCTTATGCGTAGATAACTATTACATAAGATAAAGTTGACATATAATAAAATGCATTTATTAATCTAAATTCAATAGTTCCTTCATTTATTGCAATAAATGACAGCCATACAGTTGGCTTGTCGGACACTATTTCTATCAACATAGACAACCCATGTGGATACATTTAGCCAGTGGTAAATTTGAAAAATCAATATTTTGTGGCTGACATCATCATATTCCATTTGTTTTTAACGACGTAAGGGGTTTCTTGTAATATGCCCAAACCTGAGGGGGTGTCCCTATAATTTTTGAAACAACGGGAGGTTTCTTGTAATATGCTCAAACCTGAGGGGGTCTGAGTGTAAATCATCCTATTCACTTTCCATGTCTAAATGCAGAAAAGGTCAAAAATCAATGCTGAGAACAGGTCAAAATTGTCTTATACTCATACATTGGGTTCAAGATCTTACCATGCACGAGTACTACGAATGGTAATGCAATTTATCACACTCTTTGTTCATATTTTGCAATTTGAAAGGCAACTACAAGCTTTGTGAATAACTTTGGAGACACACTACAAAAAAATCATGTATCGAGACACAAATAAGTGTCCCAAGATGTTTATCTTGGGACACTTAGACACTTTGGGACACTTGAAAAAAGTGTCTCATAATTTCGTGTCGCGTGATAACAAGGGACAATCTTATTTGTCCCTAGAAAGTGTCCCTAGATTACGCGTCTGAGGATAGATATATGTGTCCCATGAGATCATTTTCGAGATACAAATATGTGTCCCTAGATGTTGAGGTCTGAGGATATTTATATGTGTCCCATGAGATTATTTTTGAGATACAAATAAGTGTTCCCAGAGAATTGATATTTTTATTAATTTCATTCTTGAGACACTTATTTGTGTTTTCTAAAATCCATATATGTCTTTTGTATTATATATTTCAATACTTAAAAGTGTCTCATATAATACTTATAGGACACTTCCATGAATCCTAAGCTAGCTATTTTATCCCAAAATTTACTTAACATGCATAAATATTTCAACAAATTAAATGACAATTAAAATAACTAATAGAAAGTTTCCAAGACAACAAAATTACATATATATGTTCTTGGAAATGAGTACAATCTAACATATAAACTTGCATAGTATCTAGAATAAGGATACCAAATCTAACTATAGATATCTTCAAAGTTCAAGCTCAAAAAAGTTCATCCTCCAACTTGAATCAGTCTTCGTCTTCATCCAATTCAACCTGTTCAATATATAAAATATATTTGATGACTATGAGGAAGCATGTAGTAACAACTCCAAACAAAGCTTTTTTCTTTTCGAAAAGATACATGTAGTAAGCATGGTCAAGAAAAGAAAAAGGAAATACCATGGACAATGGCCAAACAATAGGTACTCCAAGAGCATCTCCAATAGTTTGAAAATGACTATGAGGGAATAACAATCTTGCATCTCTTTTTACTTGGAATTGAACTACTATTTCACATATTTTTGGCATGCAAGTACTTCCCCTTCCTCTCTTTTTCTTCTTATCAACTATAACAATATTAAATTAGTGAACTTTCTTCTTAATCATAATTAAAGATTTAAACTGAAAACACGTTAGTATATATTAAAATTAACTCGCCAGGCTCGGCTGCATCATGATTAGGATCAACTTGTTGGTTGTCTTCATTGATATTTGTATTGAGTCGTATAGTAGATGCACTAGGTGGATTTGAACTCACACCATGCCTATGTGATCCTTTATGTTATACAGTTTCAATTTAGTTTTGATGATTCTTTAGGAGTGTAATAATACTAAAGGTACAAGGTACAAGTACTAAGTATAGTAAAGAAACAATAAGACAATATAACCTCTTTGAATTTCATTTGCACCATTTTGTGGAACTTGGTGTTGAAGTGCTTGCACAAGACGTCTTGCACGCTTGCTACAAGGTCTAGTTTAGGGGGCATTATCTGCACACAAAAAAGAAAAACGTGATTACAACTAACCTAAATATTTGAAATAATATACAAAAGGAATTAGAAATACTAGATTTAAATGTAACTTACCATGTATCATAACAATTGGAAAGAATATAACAATTCAGAAATATAAACTAATATTAAATCCATAATCAAATAATGAAAATCAAAATAATACTCAAATACTAATTAGTTATTCAAAGTCACTCCTTAATTTTCAAACTACAATTCCTATAAGGTGAATAAGAAGGAAACATAATGGAATCTAAATCTCTTTAAGCCTGGATTAGCTGGCAAATGGCAGAAGACAAAAGCTATTACTTTAGAGATGACTTCTGAAGTTCCAGCATGAAAAAGTTTGGCCAGGATTAGAAGACATCCAGAAATTGCATTTTCTAAATATAGGATGTGCGTAAACAAAATTGTGGCACAAATCAATAATGAAAACCTTTAGGCCCCGTTTGGATCGGTTTTGGTTCTGTTTCACCCTGTTTCGATGTTTCAAATTGGTTTGAATGAGTTTGGCGAAACATTTGAAACACGACTTGAATTTGTTTTGGTTGGAATATTTTGATAGTAATATAATAGTAAAATAATAGTTAGTAGGTTTTGAGAATTTGAGATATGATTTGGATTGAGTTTGGATGTTGATGTTTGGGGGTGAAAAGTTAATGACAGATGTCACATCATTGACTTTATAAAGTAGGATATATTATTAAATACTATAATAATTGAGATTGTGATTATAATAATATTGTTATGATTGAGATGATGATTGTAATAATATTATTGTAGTATTAATTTTGATAATTAATAATAATTGAATGTAATTAATATAATATTATTATTAATGATTTAAATATTTAATAATAGGTAAATGTATAGTTAAATTAATCTTTAGATATATTTATTTGGCATAGGATAATGAAAAAATAAGATCAGTTAGAACGAAAATTTTAATTTTTAAATATACACATCCAAAGAATAAATTATATAAAGACAATAATTTTTTTTTAAACATAAACTCAAGGGAAATACAAATATTGACGTAAGAGAAGAAAAAATCTATATAACATAGATTAATATAAGTAGATAGGACAAAAAATAATTCATTACATGTCCAAACTCAAGATCCTGTAGCATATGATTTATTTCGTCCCTCTTATCACATAGATTAATATAAGTACATAAATTAAATTAGTTATTTTGAAGAGTAAATAGCATTTTTAGTCCTCCTTATGGGTCAAATTTTACATTTTCGTCCCTCTTAAATATTTTGTAGCAGATTCGTCCCTCTTATCAATGTAATGTATCACATTTGTCCATCTTACAACATATTATTCCCTCTTAATTTTTTTGTATCAAATTGGTCCCTCTTATCAATGTGTTAGTGATTTTCGAATGTGATATACTACATTGATAAGAGGGACCAATCTGCAATAATTAAATAATTTAGAGGGACGAAAGTGCAAAAGTTAATCCATAAGGAGGACCAAAAGCACGATTTACTCTATTTTAAACTTATTAAAGACATCTTAGTTGAAATCTCAGCAGCCAAATCTATGGGAACCAATGTGCACCATTGTTTTGTTCTGGATTATAATTAGATGTAGGACTGGGATCACGAGAACGAGAAAATTGGGGTGATTGAAGGCCGCCATCAATCCTCCCAATCCTAGAATGTCGATTGTTGCTACTGGAGCTAGGTGTATAATTGCGACCTACAAAACTTGGATCATCCAATCTTCCCACAGATTCAGTACGAGGATCATTCTGATGCAAACTTGGATCATCAAAAATATACTGGAGGTCATTCCAACGGGCTTCTCCAGTAAATCGATATTTTGCTGCTTCCGGAAATGCCTGCTCCCAAATAAGATAATAATTTAATTACCTCTACAATTTATTGTCAATATCAACCTCAAAATAAAGAATGCTTTCACACCTGAAATGCCCACACTTCGTATTCGGGATCGACATGCACTTGATTCGTAGTGATGTCATAATTGACACCTGGATATCCTTGGAAACATGTGAATAACTCATAGCGTGACTTAAGAGCATTAAATTTCTCTTGGATAATGGTGTGAGTGATATTACGTTGAAAGTGTCGAGCCATACTTTGAGCAACGTTGTGCACTACACGATCAATTATCGCATCATTTGTAAATGCATGTGTCGCTCGCTCATTTACTAATTGATTAATAAAAAATGTTTCTTCTTGTTCTTCCCATTGTCTTGGAGCCCACAACTCCTTCAAAGTGGCATTTCTTGGAGGTAACGAGTGACGAGCATTTCTTGGAGCCATATCTAAAGATATAACAATCATTAAAATGACTACTACTTCCACATGAAGAAAAAATTATGGCACAACTATATAAGTAAATAAAACAAAACATCCAATCATATGTCTCACCAAAGTCAATGTAAATTAAAATGCGCACAAAATAAATGACTAGACATGAAACCAGACCCTCATAAACAATTAAGTCATTTAAGGTTGAGCGTCGGCCCATATTTGGGCCGTCATAGTGTTTCTAAACCCGCTCATAGCGTTAATTTCTTCATTTGTAGGGTTATGGGGTGGTTCCTCGTCACCATAAGTATTCACTTGTGTACTCTCTTCGTAATCCCTAAACCACTGGTAATCTTGATCGTATTTTCTTATCCAATTGTGTATAACACAACATGCAATAACTATTTTCGTTTGTCTCTGATATTGGGAATCGTTCTTTCAACACCCCAAAACTCCTCTCGATTACATTTCTTAATTTTGAATGGCGGTGGTTGAACAGCTCTTTTGGCCCTCTTGGGTGACCAGTTGTCCACTCAGGAATATGGTATCTGATATTCCTATGAGGTGCAAGAAACCCCGAAGAATTTGTATATCCAGAATCAATCAAATAATACTTGCCTGTTCAAATTACGAAAGCAATCGGAATCAATAATGAGTGACATTTAATAAAATATGATAAGACACTCATGTATATATAAAAGTATAGTATTAAAATCATTCAATTACCTTCAGGAGGAATCGGAAATGCAGGATCATTTCGAATTGCAGCTCTCATTAATTTACTGTCGTGAGCCGAACCTTCCCATCCCGGGTATACGTATGTAAACATCATGTTGAAATCACAAATGGCCAACACGTTTTGAGTTATATTGCCTTTTCTGTTTCGATATACTGCTTGTTTACTCGTACTCACATTTGCACATACGAATGTTCCATCAATAGCACCAACACAATCCTGCAAATTTTTTTAAACACATATATATGAATGAGTGTTGTAAATATTTTAGCACTTGTCGATTAAATGTAAATTACCTTGAAGTAAGGGAAAAATTCTGGACTATGCTGAATTTGTCTGGGACTGTATTATAATCAGGAGGAGAAATCATTTGTGGTGCCATTTGACACAAAGCATCCAAAACTGTCCTGAAATGACGGTTAATCGTTTCATTCGAGTGTTGGAACCGCTCTTGAGTATCCCTTGTCCGACTTGTGTATCCAACTTGTCTCAAAAAAATTGCAATTGATTCCATCGCCGATACTTTTCCTGTTTCTGTTTCTCTTACCACTCCGCTTCTAATCAATTGATTACATAGGTCTCTGAATGTGGGCAACCGCATCCTCAATGCATCTAAGAAACGATCAGGATGAACGGAATTAAATAATTCTTCCATCCAATCAGCACCTTGAAGTTTAGACGTGTTGCGTGGGATTCGTGGTATGAATTACCGTGGGAATACGGTGGACAAAAACATTATATCACTACCACCATCATCACTATCAGAGTCGAAATCAGAAGAGTTGTTCTCACTAGGATTATTCATCTCATTGGAAGATGAGCCATCACTATCATAATTTTCCATACCTAATTACTACCAATAAGATAGATAAACTTTTTAATATAGCAAAAACATAACTAAGTAGCAAAACAAGTTTAATCACACTGATACTTGAAAAAGTTATGACGTAGATATCCAGGAAGCAAGAAAAAGTAAGTCAAATAGTTCACATACTCAAATAACATAAAATTATACGAAATAGTTCCTAATCGATGGTTACTCTAGGGGAGTGCCTCGACCCAAGCTCGACGCCTATCTTGAGTCATCTTAATAAAACAATCTCTGGTAAATCTATTACGTAACTCGCGCATGGCTTTCCAATATATATGGATTTTGATCTAGATCCACCATGTGCTCGAGCGCATCGATACATGCATCCACATCCTCTTTAGACCTTTTATTAATCTTATCTAGTTTTGCAACGTTAAGTTCAGTCCATGCATCCATGCCACAGTCGATGCTATTGTTGCTCTTGCTCTTCTTTGATGAGTTCCCAGTCGACATTCAAGAAGGTGTAGGACGAGGAGAAATGTTGTCGATCGATGGACCAACATTAGGCACAGATGGCGAACCAGTCTCATCATCGTTGACATCAATCGGAATTTGTGCTGAGGAGAAAGCAGATTCGCCTGTTGTTGTTTTATCACCCCACATATCTGTACACTCATAGTAACGAGGCATAGGTCTCTTATTAAGACCAGCATCTTCTGGAAATTCCTACAAAATAGTAAATTTATGTAATTAGATTAAATATTTGCAAAATTAATTAAATAATATTAACATATTAAAGAATTACTTTTACCTGGACATGTGCTTGCCAAGCTCCATTATCTGGTGGATCGAATGTCCGGTTCTCCTCATTCCACCCCCAGCCGGTTTGTTTTTGTATTATTTCATGATAACGTTTCCATTGAGTTTTAATTCGCCTACATTTTCCCTTTAGCTCGACCAACGTATATGGACGAGGTAACGAAATAGGTGCCTTTGCATGAAAATTAACACTAATATCCTTCCAAACACTAGCGCTAAAATTAAGACCTAATAATCGACCACTCATCCATTCATGGTGCATAACATCTATAAAAGCCTCAACATTTGGTAATGGCCAGTCTGCGATGGCAGCCCTATCGCGCCTAACCCCATTGGGTTGCGCTTCGGATGGGTTCAAACTTCCATAGTTATCCATCTGATATCATTTTATTCTCATAAATATACATTTCTTGTAGTACGAGAGAAATTAATTCAAAGGGTGTATATTTCTTACATTTCTTATCTTAAGAGAAATGTACACATTAAATTAAATATACATTTCTTATCTTAAGAGAAATTAATTCAAATAGAAATTAAATATACACATTTCACTTTAGCAGATCACATTTCTTATCTTAAGAGCAAACCTAAGAGGTAGGTGTATATTTGCTGTTCGGACTATTAAAAGGGTAATAGTGATAATATTAATTCAAGTCTTCTGATTTTAGTCACCGAAACTGATTCAAACAAATTGAGGGACCATGAAGGTAAATCTGCTTCTTCAACACTCACATGCAGAAAGCAAAATGAATACTACCATAGACCACAAAAATATGCAGATAATTTCATAAATAAATGCCATGAGTGTTGAAGAAAACCTGGTGACTTTTCTTTGTCGACGAAGAATGGTCCAAACTGTCCGTAAACGAACCACAAGAAGCTGCTTGGGTGCTCGTGTGCAAAGAAGGCACAATAGTTTGAATTGTATTTGAAGAGATGTGTGTGAAGGTAGATGAAAAACAAGAAGACATTGAGATTAAATAGGCAAATTATTTCATACAAGAATCATCTACGTACCCTACAAGAATCAATTGATAATGTAAAAAAAAAAAAAAAGTTGGAGAGGAAATCAGAAGAGATAAAACAGAAAAAAGTTGGAGACAACTAGCATACAATTATTCTCAGTTTTTCAATCATCTATGTACACTAAATCAGAAGATATGAAAACCTAGATAAATAATTGGAGAGAAACAACTCTATGTGTAAGAGAAAGAAATAATATAGAGAGTCACGAGAGTTTGGTAATGAAACAAGTTGAGTGTTAGTTACAAGGAAAAAATGCAACAAATGTACCCTAATTAATTAGTGATTTTCGTTCCAACCTATATCACTTAGTCAATTTAGAACCATAAATTCTTTACATGTAAAATATCACCCCACTTGCCACATAGATGCTTATAGTACACAATCATGCAAATCATAAATTGCAGTATATAAGATTGCAGAATTCGTCCAAAACTAATTATAAATTTGAATTTTTCATCCCAAACTAAATTAGTTCGTCGAATTTCGTCTCATATTTTGTCATTTGGCATGAATTTAGTCCATTATTAAATATTTAATTTTATGAATATGACGATTCATCTTTTACCTTTTTAAGGGACTAATGACAATTTATTCCCTATAATATTAATTATGTTCAACTTATCTCTTATAATTTCAAAGGAAGTAATTTAAGGTAAACTGAATATTATGAATATTACGTGGATGTAAATTATCATTAAATTTTTTTAATCGAAAAAAAAATATTGATCTCATGAACCATGCATAATATAGTTAATCTATAAATTTATAATATGTTTCAAATTGCTAATATATAAAAAAATAATTCATAAAATATAATGAATCATGCCTTTACATAAAATATAATGAGCAAACACATTTAAATAGGTCGGCAACAACGATAAAGAAAATGACATCGGCATGTGCAAACTGCAAAGTTCATTTGACTTCTGTTGTACATTTTTTTTTTTTGTTACATCTTGTCTTTCACTTTGTCATTTGGATTTGGATTTTTGGTCCCAAACTAAATTAATTGGTCGAATTTCGTCTCACAATTTGTCATTTGACATGAATTTAGTCCAACTATTAAATTTTTAATTTTATGAAAATGACTATTCATCTTTTAATGACAATTTATTCCCTATAATATTCGTTATGTTCAATTTATCTCTTATATTTGAAAGGAAGCAATTTAAGGTAAACTGAATATTAAGAATATTACATGGATATAAATTATTATTAAATTTTTTTAAGAGAAAATAAATATTAATCTCATGAACCATGTATAATACGGATAATATATAAATTTATTATATATATTTTAATTTGCTAATATATAAAAGATAATACATAAAAAATAATGAACCATAAAACGATAATATATGTTAAATTGCTAATACATAAAGTAATAGACAATAGTATTAATTTTTATCACTTATTTTTACCAAAATAAAAAATATATATATATATATATATATATATATATATATATATATATATATATATATATATATATCACTTATAAGACTGCATGTGCAGAGAGCCAGAGCTATACATAAAAGATGAAGAGTAGGCTTGCATGTGGCATGTGCAAGTCTTGTCAACTCAATTACACATCATTTACTCACTTTGGCAGTACACCATGACTTGTCGGGCATTTATTCACTTTGGCAGTATTTGTTGACTTGTCCGGCGAAACATATTGGACCATGAGTTTCGTGGGAAATACTGGGCCAAATGTAATAATGATCCATTTTGGCCCAAATGTTGGGCGAAACATTTGGGCCAAAATGGATCCAAACAGGGCCTTAATCCCCTGAAGTTTTGAACTATACAAAATAGGTATTATAAGAGAAGTTCTGATGGAGAACATTCGCAGCAAACAACAAGGTAATGTGCATAGATCCACAACATTTGCTGCAGAACAGCAAGGCAATGTGATATAGATCCCACAAGAAGGGGTACAAAGAACATCATAAGTGAAACAAATGTTTTTTTATGGTTTTTCACACAGCTTGGCTTTTTTGCATTAGCCACTCTTACTAAAACATTTGCACCAATGTTCGCAGCAAGAACAGCAAAGCAATGTGACATAGATCCCTCAAGAAGGGGTACTAATAACATCAGAAGTGAAACAAATGTTTTTCACGGTATTCCGGAAACAAAGTTGAATTTTTTTCCTCCGAGATGACTTTAGGGACTTATCGCGGCAGCATATTCTAAATAGAGTTCAATACATCACTACAAACCGGAATAGTAAGAACAAATATGTTCAATTACTCATCTTTAAAAACTCATTCCTTATCAACATTTTACTCCTATATTTAGCCCTCGCGTCACCATCACTTTTGTAATTATCAGGAAAACTTTAGCCTCATGCCACCATTATTGACTCACACAGTGACAAATGGTGCTATCTATTATTTTCAACTGAAAGGAGTCTCAACCTAACCATTCTATTTATGTAAGGATTTGGAAAACATTGCATCAAGCCAAATTATTATTTCAAAAAAGCAGGAGGAAAGATGGTACTAACAACAGTGGAGATTTTGAAAAAAGAAATTATTATGTTTATGAGTTCACAATATACTTTCACATTAGCTAACTCAATGTTTCGAAGCCCATGAGAAACATCTTCACTGTCATACAAAAAATTATAAGAACTATAAGCACGAATATATATATTAGAATAAATGATATAACTCCAAGATCTCAAACTAAAGCCTAAGAAGAAAATATCAGATATCCTAAATATATATGCCTGTTGTCGAACAGAACAACTTTACCTATGTTGTGAGAAAGCCGATTTTGACCCAAAAATCAGTTGGAGAAAGCCGATTGTGAGAAGGAGAGAAGAACGCCTGTTGTGAGGAATCGATTGTGAGAAACCGATTATGACCCAAAAACCAATTGTGAGAAAGCAGGTTGTGGCCCAAATTGAAGGGAACATCGAAAATAATAAAGAGAAATTGAAAAAGAAAAACAGAGGACTTGGGCCGATTGTGAGAAGGAGAAGAAGAAATTATATGTTGCTTGATTAGTATTTGTTATTTGATTTCTTTCATGTTGTGATAGAGAAGCTAGAGAGGATTTTTGATAGAGAAGATAGAGAGGTTTCATTTGAGAGAGAAGAGAAAGGGAATTTGAGTGAAATAAAAAAAAATTTGGAACAAAATAAAGGCGCTACTTTTCCCGCTCCAGAATTAAGTGTCCCATAATCATTTTCTTATGGGACACTTAAAAATAAATGTCTTAAAACTTAAAAGTTTGGGACACATAAAAATAAATGTCCCCTTGAAAGTGTCCCATGATCCAGTTTTTGTTGTAGTGACACTGTCAAAAAAAATGGAGAGTACATAAATGAAAAGGCCAAAGCACAACATCCAAGTTGATTTTAATATGGTTAATGTGTATGTTATTATCAGATTTGAGAGCTTATATTCCATATAAATGATAGATGGAAATGAAGAGATTAAGGAATGAAGCAAAGGAGTCTGGTAGTTCAATTATTGAACGAAAAATCGTGAAGAAGGTGCTTGTTGTACGTTCTGGATATGAAAGGCGCATTGGACATGGAATTTTTACCTCTAAATATGCTAAGATGTCAACGGGTGAATCTTCGCATCTTGAAGAACTTAAGGAAAAGTTGACAAACAGAGATGAAAAATTGTGAGAGGCTAATTCCAGTACTGAATCTCATGAAGCTAAACTTAAAAGCTATGAAGAACTTTCTAAAAGGCAAGACTTTGAAATAACAAGCTTGACGGAAGGTCAAATGAAGTTGATGAAATTGATGACCAATTTTATGGAAATGCAACACAATAACTCGTCTGCTAATTAAACAATGTAAATTTATTCTCTTATTAAATTCTGTCATTTATCTTGATCTGGAGTTTTAGGTACAGTTAGACTCTTTATTATTTTTGCCTATGTATTTCCTTATATGATATCGTGTTGGACTTGGTTAGTGATGAAAAGATGGTGTGTATAGTTTGCCATGTAAATAACTTCATTCAAATTAGAGTTACCCAAGAAATCAAACAATCATTTGAATTCTTAATTCAGTTTAAATTCTCTTGATTCCCTCATGATTATATCAGCTCTAGTAGAACCAAAATCATGTGTAATTTTCTCTCTTTAATTAGAAGAGGCCTGACTCAAATTGTATGTTACTTTTGCTTAGCCTCGAAAGTAAAGAGTTTGAAAAGTCATGCTTGGGAAGTCTTTTTGGTAACAAGCTAGTACTTTACCATATGCTTATTTCAATTTGTTAAACTTAATTTTGTAAATTTTGATTGCTCTTAGCCGTAAGTACATTTAAATCTCTATTTTTTTATTATATTACATGACTGTGAAGTTAATTATATTTTCTGGTTATATTGTAGGATTGTGCAGCAAAAGATTTATCATATCATTTGGCATGAAGTTAACAACAAAAGTCTCAAGCATGTATCTATGTTTAGTTGATTAACCATTGACAATAGTTACATCTTGAAGCATGAATTATGTATGTTTTTTCTCTTAAATTACTCTGTTTTAGAGTTTCCTATAATGCTTTTGTAAGGTAACTAGGTTTGTTCATGGTAATCAGTTCAATTTTGTTACATATTACAAGTAACTTTGTTTTGACTCTTTTATGATTAGTATTATTATGTGATAACATTTTCAATGAATGATTTATCTGTTGTGAAAATAAAATGTTTGATATTTGGTAGAGAATCATTTTGTCATATATAATTTTTGTGACAAAATTCGACTATAAAAATATATAAAAAGGTATTAATTGTAAGGACAATTAATTTCACCGATACTATTGTTAAGACCTGAATGTAAGAAACAAATATTTAAAAGAAATTAGAACATTGAACTATTTGTAACGACTACTTTATAGTAAGGACATACATTTAGCTATTATAAGGTAACCATCGTCACTAATAATGAACATTTTCTAAGGAAAGTTCTTATTGTTGCAAATACATTTGCGACAACTTGAAAAAATTAACCTTTAGCGTCCAACTTTAGGTGACCAAAAAGGTAACGAATACATGTCACCGCAATAAGTTTTTGTTATGAAATTGACACTTATTGTAACAACTTTTGTCTTAACAAAATGTGCATTTTCTTGTAGTGTATCTCGACTTTAAATGGTCAATATATGAAATGTGTATGATGACATGATTGTCCTCTCCATAGTATATATAGTCCTCAGGAAGGTTTTTGATATCCAATATGCTTACACATTTCACATTGTTTTTATAAATTTCGGGCGGGCCATCAAACTCTTGATCCACATTATTTGTCTTCAAATCAGTTTTACGGTCGGTCAATTTCCTCTTATGTTTCCAGCTTTTGTATGTATTTGCAATTCTCTTTAGATTTTTTTTCTCAACTTCGTCGATTTACATCGCTTTTTCCAGATCAAACTCCAAATCATCATTAGTCTACATAACCTGAAGAAATTTTGGGGTTCTGAATTGGAAAGGAAAATTTTCGCCAAATAATTTTTTTGTTATAGTTATAAGGAACAACTGAGTACAGTAAAACTTAGGGGTAGGGTTTTGAAAAATTGGACAGAAAGTTCGAGTAATACGAAGGACACTGTCTGAAAATGGTAATCTTTGGATATGTTATGAAATTTTGAATTTGAAAGCATGTCTGATGAAATAACTTTTACATTAGGAAAGTGTAAAGAGGACTTTAAAAAATTGATTCATCAAAATATATTTTTGTCAAAGAAAATTGATCTTATTTCTAAAGAAAAAAAGATATAGAACATAAAGTAAAATAATCTGCAAAAGGCATATTTTCTTGAACAAGATAACTTAAAATTCTATACTAAAAATGAATCATTAAAAGAAAAAGTATGCGATATAAATAGATTTGTGAAAAGTTTGCTAATGTTGGGCAATATAACTAAGTGTACGGGTTACAACAATTGTCCCATAGCATCTCAACTAGGTGTGTGGGTGGAGTCACAATCAAATATCATGGGCGTTTGTGTGAATGAACTATAAGGGATAGGTATGCGCTTTTCCTAACACCAATTGATTTTGGAGCAGCTAGTAGCGTGTGAGGTCCTACAAGTGGTATCAGAGTCAAGGTCGCGTGTTTGATTCCCAGTAGGAGCAAAGTTGTGCACCCTAATTGAGTGTGCGGTTGACATCAATTCTTCCGTGGCACCTGAACTGAGTGTGCGAATGGAGTCACAATCAAATATCGTGAGCACTTGTGCAAATGCACTATAAGGGAAGGGTATGCGTCTTTACTAAGATCAATTGATTCTGGGGCAACTGATATCGCCTGAGAGTTCACAACTAATAAAATAAAATCTTGATTAACTACTTGGCATGCAAAATGTACCTCTAGATAAAGCGGGAATAGGTTTTGAGTCGTCTTTAAGCAATTATCAAACATATCTTATCTTTCTCATAACACTTGTAATTATTATGGTAGAAATAGGAAACAAAGTGTTTTCATGTTATTTTAAAAAGGGAATCACTTTAAATTACAAGTTGATCACTTTAAATTACAAGTTGATACTGTTATTTCAAAGTGTTTGATTGCAAGTATTTCATCTTAAAGTAGCGCGATTATCATGCAAAATTGGACTCTTAAGTTGATAAAAAAAAATTGTTCGATACTCTACGAATAGTATGTATAACCATGATTTCAATTCTAGAAAGACTATTCAAGAATCTATACATGTTACTTTTGATGAAACTGGCCCTTTAAGTAGTCAAGGATTCCTTGAGTAACTATTTTTTCAAATTCAGAAGAATATTGAAACATAAGGAATCTCAATCCTGAGACTAGAGTGAACTTAAATAGTACATAATTACCAAAACCTCAGTCGGAACCAGACATTGAAATCAGATTTTCTGATGAAATCCAAGAACACGATATTGAATCAACAAGTTCCGCTGGACCTTTCGCCTCAACAGAAAGTATGAGAAAGAAATTTAAACATGCCTCAAGTCATCCTTCAACTCAAATCATTGGTGATGTAAGTGAACAAGATCATCACTAAGACATATTGAGGGTGAACAAGCAAAATCATACATTTATTTTTTGCATTAAACCAAAAATTGTTAATGATGCCTTAATGATGAATTTTGGGGGATTGCAATTAAGGATGAGCTACGGCAATTCGATAAAAATAAAGTTTGGATTTAGTGGAAAGAACTCATAATCACTCAATAATTTGGACTAAATGGATTCTAAGAAACAAACTTGATTAAAATGCTAAAGTCACTTGAAATAAAGCAAGATTAGTAGCAAAAGACTATAGTCAAGAAGAGTGTATAGATTACGATATAACATATGCACCTGTTGCAAGTATATAATCTATTCGCATGTTGCTTGCATTTGCATCTTAAAAAAATTTTAATTTATTTTCAAATGGATGTTAGAAGCGCTTCTCTAAACAGTTTTTATAAACGACTACTAGAATAAGATGAAATTTCAACGGGAATTTCGACTCGGTTGAAATTTCAATATTTTGACAGAATTTTCGACAAAAAAAATTCGTCACAGAAAGGCTCGTCGAAATCAAAATTTCGACAGAAAATATTTCGACCGAAGATGTTTATGTATATCAAATCAGGGATTTTGAAAATGAAGTTTTTTCAAATCATATTTTTAAATTTAGTAAAGTTCTTTATAGTTTGAAACAAGCTCTTAGAGCTTGGTATGAAAGGTTAAGTAGATTTCTCTTGCAAAATGGTTTCAATATGGGATAGGGCTAAGTCCACTTTCATGGCTTGAGTCCAACACACCTCTAAAGCTAGCTTGTAAGGTGAGGATTTCCCAAGACCTTATAAAGTGAAGAAAGTGACCTATCTACCAAGAGGCTGCTGTTCTGGTCCTATTAGTACAAAGAGACTATTCTTTTCAACCAATGTGGGAAATTCAGTCTCGATACTCCCCTTTCACATGGGCGGGCAGAATGTATGGGTGAAACAAACCCAACACGTGACATATAAAAGTCCAACCTTGTGAATTTGTAATATGTGGGGGAACCCGGCACACGAATAATGACACTCTAAGACTTTGTTAACTGAGGGAATAATGACACTCAAAGCCTTGATTATCTAGAGGAATATTGACAACACGAGCCTTTGTTATCTAGGTGAAGTGTGTGGGTAGATATTGAAGCCCATCGCGCGTACAAGGAAAAATCTATCACAAAAAGAGATGGTCAACTTTTTATTACATGTCATATCCTATTAAACTTTGCAAATAAATTTTACTTGACAACTGATATAATATGTTTGTTGTTTTTTCCACTTTTAATGTATCATTAATTAAATTATGATAAATATTCACTTTTACAATTTGCATTTTACCCTTTGGTAAGTAACATTTAATCTAATTGTTCCATATTCCAATGGTTAACAATTAATGCAAACCAACCATGCTATAAGTTTATCATTTATTCTAATTATTTCATATTTCAATACACCATTACTCAAGAGTCTTTTCATTCAGATGAACTAAACATGACAAACTCAACAACTCCTTGAACAAATAGCAAATGTTAACTTTATCCACCTCCTTATTTTTATTTTTTATTACATACATTGTTTACTTAATTTTAGTTCTATTTTTTTATCCGATTAAGTTTCCTTCTTCATCTGTAAACATCAAAATGCCCCCTCACTAGGAGACTTTGTGTCGATTTGATTGTCCGTCATGCCGGTGGAGCCCCAAGGAGGAGTCTTACTTCATTGCTAGACTCCACACAGCTGCTAGGGTAGTGCACTTATACGTCATTTGAGTGCTCTATGTAATATTTGCCACATAATTGCAATCCAGATGTTTGCTACTTTTGATAGGAGGTTCGGCCTATATTCCTTGCGAATGAAACTTGACCGCATCCGCTGGAACTACGTGGACTTTACTGAGTTCTTGGAGACCCCTAGGGTTGATTATGACCCAAGGAGGTGTAGTTTCTAAGATCTCGGGTGCATACTCGAATGTTATCAGTCCGCGTGTAACTTTATTTTCACACTATTTGATATTTGGAATGATTGTGCAAGCAAAAATTCCTAAAAGTGATCTTTCTGATTTTTTTCAGACAAAGTGGGGTAGTTATAGGCGATATAGGATTTCTGGATAACCAAACTACATCAAGATGAGATACATATTCGGCGTCAAGTGATGTGCCACACTCCCACCCGAATTGGTTGGAAGCCCATATTATCCTATTAACATATGGGCCGATGATGAGGATAACCGTGCAATCGTGCCTATGAATTTGGACGAATGTAATCTCCATGAGGTTGTTGCCCCCCACCCCCCCTCTCCCAGTAAATGTATTTGATCAAGACAATGCAAACGCACTTGCTATAGTGATATATGGAGATGTGAACGAGATGTAGGTGGTGATTGTAGGATGTGGATTAGTTGAAGTTAATGATGGGAATATGTTTATCCTAATGGTTATCTAGTAGGTGTTGGTTTTTTGAATTAAACCATGGATATTTTATGCTTGTGTTGCATATTTTGTTTTAAATGCATAATGAATTATTTATGCTATATTTTCTTCAATTTGGATGTTGAAGTTTGTGATGTTTGGATGATTTTGTAGATCATGCCGTTTAATATGTAGTTGGACTAAATGTTATAATATTGTGTTTGTTGATGCTATGTACATTGTTGCTTCTTTTTATAGTTGTTATTGTTTCACTAGTTATTAGATTAACATGCATACAGTAAAAAGAAACATGATTTGAGGTGTGGATTTTTTTCTTTAGAAGTTGGAATATTAGATTATAATTTATTGAGATTCCTGACAGGTTAAAAATTGTTGGTGTGTGAGTTCAATTGATTTTGGTATTAACATTATCTCTTAGATATGCAGTGTATTGTGACAAATCAACTGAACAACCTTTATTTTAACAATTGAATATATGCATTTGGGATAGATGTTAAAAAATAATATGAAATTATCGAAAGAAAATATTCAAATTATATAAACTTAAAAATATGTAATAAGATTAATTTGTATTAATTTTTGTTGCAACTAAGATTCTTTACAAAAGTTTACACTTTATTTTATCAATATAATATGAAAATTTCTTAATAATCATCTTAATATATATAATAACTAAATATATGATTAATATTATCTTGTAACAATATAAAGTTGTTATGCGGTAATATTATCTTAAATAAATATTAACAATGTATTGATAGTTCTTAATATAAATTCGCTTTGTTAAAAAAAGGAAAAACAAAAAAAACATTCGCTATGATTTATTAGTCGGCTTAAATAATACTCAAATAATTGTAAAACATAATTCAGTTAATTTATTTTGTTAATAAGTTTATAATATTTAATAACATGTTAATATTAAGATACCACTGCAAAATTATGTTAAGATGTAAATTTTTAAGCTATGTAAATAAATATATTCAACAAAAATAAATTATTAGGTCAAAATGAATTATACCCCGAACGAGCGTTAAACCCTAAAACCCCAAATACCATATAGGGTTAAGGATTAAATAAATATAAACTAATATTATAAATTTATCTAACAAAAAGGTATAAATGAAAAATCTACGATTAATTTGTGGCTATCATATATTCAAAACAATATTGAAAAGTTGTGAATAACACAAATATACTAGCATTATACATAATGCATATGAGGTTTAAAATTTGATAATTAATATTATGTTAATTTGTCAATAGTTAAAGTCCATCCACTTAAATATTATAATTGAGTATATAATATCTATAAAAAGAAAAAAAAGTTGACTTCCGTTGAAAAATTCATTGTGACTATACATTTTCCTCAATTTTTGTAATAACAATATCAAATTACATGATTATAAATACAAGATTGTTAATTATTAGATAATCCTATAACGTTACATTGATTATCAATACAAGAAATTTAATTATTACATGTAATCGTATTATGTATAACGTCCGTCCCACTAATTTTCGGTAGAAATAATCCGTCGAAAATTAGTTATAAAAAACTGAAAATACCCTATAAAGTCCATCCACCTAAATATTATACATTATGCATAATGCATATAAGCTCAATACTAGTATTATATAATGCATATGAGATTTAAAATTAGATAACTAATATTATGTTAATTTGTCAATAGTTAAAGTCCATCCACTTAAATATTATAATTGAGTATATAATATCTATAAAAAGAAAAAAAGTTGACTTCCGTTGAAATATTCATGACGATTATACATTTTCCTTAATTTTGTAATAACAATATCAAATTACATGATTATAAATACAAGATTGTTAATTACTAGATAATCCTATAAAGTTACATTGATTATCAATACAAGAAATTTAATTATTACATATAATTGTATTATGTATAACGTCCGTCCAATAATTTTCGGTAGAAATAATACGTCGAAAATTAGTTATAAAAAACTGAAAATACCCTATAAAGTCCATCCACTTAAATATTATACATAATGCATAATGCATATAAGCTCAATACTAGTATTATACATAATGCATATGAGATTTAAAATTAGATAACTAATATTATGTTAATTTGTCATGCCCCAAAAATTAAACGTGACTGGCCGTGCCGTCGCAACGAATTAAGACGACACGAAGCCCTCCATATGAGTCTATTCAACTCTATAACAAAATATCGAGAAAGAATCGTCTAATAATTTAATAAAAAGGATCTCAATACAAAGCATCTAACCTCTTAACAAGCTAAAATAATATAAACCAAAATGCTAAAATCCACTATAACCTAAAGAATAAATAAGATTAATTATATCTAATGATCTAGTTACTAATAAAATAAAGTAGCTCCACTTTTGATACGCCATCCTATACGACTCTTAGCTCCACGAACTAACTAAGTCTCTGAAATAAAACATTGCGATGGATGAGCCGCAAACTCAATAAGCAGTTTAAGATACAATCTTACCGGATCAAACATTTATAAAAAGTACAATAATTATACATGCAAATACTATACTTACATAATTAGCAAAACTATTTCATGGAGTCAATAAACAGATTTAGAAAGATCAACACCAATTATTTTCAAAGATTTGTAAGCTCACAGACAAACACTACGACCACTATTATAACCCATGGCACGGGCGGTTAGCATATGGATATCCATGGTCCAAAACAGACATACTCAAACTGATAAACAGTTGGAGGCCAAAACAAAAATGTTCGGAACTAGCTCCTATCGCTAACCACAATTCCCCAAAGGGGCCCAAAACAAACGCATGTAAGAACTGAGAGCTTAACAAAATAATATCTTTCGTTCTACAATTTCACAATAATTTAGAATCATATCAACGAGGTATATCCTTCGAAGGATTTAAAGATATTATAGAATATAATAATACGAATAAAATACGAGTAGGAAAGCATCAAGAACTACTTACCTAAATCCTGAAATTTAAGATACTTCGGTTGTCCCTAAATTATAACTCCGAGATGCAATTGATTATTTCGATATGTTTATAATTACAAAACTACCTAGCCTAATAGTTACCTTTGTGCGACCACTTCCTAGAGAAAAGGTAACATAATTGTTGTATATCTATACAACTAGAGTTCTAATACAAAGTCCGCATGGACAGCTCAACTGGTCTCAGAGGGGGAAGTTGGAACAAGAGTTCTAATACAAGTGCACATTAAATACTTCGTGTACACACCTTTTTCTTTTAATCGGCCCATTCTAAAACATAAAATTAGAACCAAAATAATAATACTAATTAATTATGGACCGACAATCTAATAATCAAGTTTTTAAGTGAATAAAAAGGTTAGGGATATTACATAACTTGTAAATAGTTAAAGTCCATCCACTTAAATATTATAATTGAGTATATAATATCTATAAATGGAAAAAAAGTTGACTTCCGTTTCATCGTGACTATACATTTTCCTCAATTTTTGTAATAACAATATCAAATTACATGATTACAAATACAAGATTGTTAATTACTAGATATTCCTCAATTTTGTAATAACAAATATAAAGTTAATTTAATTATTACATATAATCATATTATGTATAACGTCCATCCAATAATTTTTGGTAGAAATAATCCGTCGAAAATTTGTTATAAAAAACTGAAAATACCCTATAAAGTCCATCCACTTAAATATTATACATAATGCATAATGCATATAAGCTCAGTACTAGTATTATACATAATGCATATGAGTTTTAAAATTAGATAAATAATATTATGTTAATTTGTCAATAGTTAAAGTCCATCCACTTAAATATTATAATTGAGTATATAATATCTATAAAAAGAAAAAAAGTTGACTTCCGTTGAAATATTCATCGTGATTATACATTTACCTCAATTTTGTAATAATAATATCAAATTACATGATTATAATACAAGATTGTTAATTATTAGATAATCCTATAAAGTTACATTGATTATCAGTACAAGAAATTTAATTATTACATATAATTATATTATGTTTAACGTCCGTTATAATTTTCCGTACAAATAATCCGTCGAAAATTAGTTATAAAAAACTGAAAATACCCTACAAAATTTGTGCAAATATATTCCTTTCAAAGAGTCCTAACTCCTTATCACAACATATTCTTCTCTCCCATTTATTTTGTAAGTATACTTGTGAAAAACACTTTATACATCCGCTGCAAGTATTCTGGTATTAAAACTGATTTCTACTAGTATCAGCTAAGTGACTATCAGATTAGTGGTCAACAAAGCTGTTCAAAGATTTGTTCGCGATCAGCCTTGTAAGCTTACTGTTCTATAACAGCTTAGTCTGTTTACAGTTAAGCAGAATCAGCTGAGTGAAATCAGAAGAGTGGTCAACTCTACTGCTCAAAGCTTTGTGCGCGAACAGCTTAGTAGTCTTACGAATTCTGGATCAGCTTAGTCTGCTGACAGAAAAAGTTAGAGAAAAAGTTTTAAAGTTTATGAGATCTATTCACCCCCCCTCCCCTCTAGATCTCATCTGACCACTTTTGGGACCAACACATACTATTTGATTCACTTGGTGGTCGACTAAGTCGTCGGTTAACCATCGCAGCTAACCCTTAAGTTCATTTAGCCTCGTTTTTCAATATGGACCCACGACTTGTGAGACATCCATACTTAATAGCATTAAATCATGTCCAATACTCGTGGAGAGAAATAGTTCAATCTTAGACGCCCCACGACTCGTGAGACAGCGCCTAAAACCTTGTTATCCCCTCCCTTGGCACTAAACTCGTGCATCGAGGCAATAGACATATCATCTTCCTATAGCTCGACCCACGACTCGTGAGACATCGAGATATATTCGTACAATATGCCTAAGACCTAGTAATTGGGTAGGCTCGGACCATAGACACTATTCTTATGCGCCCGTTATTCGATTTAATATTCTAATTAAATTTTAAGTTCAATTGGAGGTTTTATGTTTTCTCGTGCGAGGTCTCATCAGATTATGCTTTATCTTGTTTACGTGATCTATTCTAACCATGCAAGACATACATCAAAGAATATAAGTAAACATACATCACCTAGCAGGATATGATTGATCGATTGCCCATCATATGCGATCCATTTCGAGCCTTGTGATGGATTAATTGGTCAGTCTAGGGTGGAAATTAAATGTCCTAACTATTACAATTTTCAAACCCATACATCATGGGCCTTCTTGTAATATCCAGCTTAATTGGGCCTCCATGTAATGAATTGGGCATCCATGTCCTCCAAGGTTATGGGCCTCCATGTGGATCTCCAAGTCTTCATGTGGTCTTCTTGGCTCCAAGCCTATTCTAAGTCTAACTTATAAAAATAAATGGTCCTATTCTATCACATTTGTTTGCGCAAGCAAGGGCTCCAATCAGGTCCATTTAATTACAACCCATAAAATAAATAAACCAAAACTACACAGGGCTTAAAGGGCAAAATCGACCAATCCACATATTCACTCAAGAACATGCATAAATTCACATAAGGGCATAAATGTAAATTTACCGGCTCCTTTAATTTTAATTCACAAAATTTTATCCAAGTTAATTAATTTTGAATTAATAATAATCTCTAAGATTAATTAACTCTTACTTAAGTTCTAAGTGATCTAAAATACTTATGGTTAATTAAGATTGTTTTCAAATCTCTAAGATTCCTATCTTATCCAAAACTCTAAGTTTCCCAATGTTCCCGAATCTCCAAGATTCTCAAGACAATCCTATTTTGACTAGATTAGTTTAATTAAGGTAGTTTTTAAATCTAACAAGATCTCTACCTTATCCAAAAACTCCAAGTTTCCTAATCTTCCAAATCTTCAAGATTTTCAGGACTTCCAAAATAGGTGAGTTTTAGATCAACCAGAATTTAGCCACGAAGTGACGAATAGGACGCTGCCACATGGCAGCACACACACGGCCACAAAGGCCGCGCGTTGCCAGCACACGGCAAACTGCCCGTAGCTAGCTGTCGCGTGCTGCACGCGCAAACAGCGCGCTGTTCACGCGCTGCCGCGTACGGCAGCACGCGGTGGCCGCCTAGCCGTGGTGCGCTACCGCACACCGCCGCGTGCCACCGCGGGTGATCCCAAAATTGTTTTGTTGCGATTACTCTTGACTTAATTAAATAGATCCAGTTTAATTAAATCCCAATCCAAAAACTAACACTATAAAATTTTCGAATCAAAATTTTATACATTAACTTTAAGTTAACAGATCTACATCCTAAAACATGCACAGTTAAAGAACTAGCCATACATAAATCAAACATATGATTTAAATCACAGAATTTACAAATTCATATATATACAAAGCCTAGAGTTGGCTCTGATACCACTGCTAGGATTCGGTAAGATAAACAGCCCTAGGCACAGCGGAATTTAAAATTTTTAGGACCTCTTACGGAATCTTGCCAGGATACTACTCTAGGTGTATATATATGAATATTAAATAAACGACAGTAAAAACAGTTTACACGTTATACCTGTCTCCTCGCAAATCACAATTGGCAGACGAAGTCAAGTTCCTCCCTCGAGTTGGTTGATCATATGCCCTGCAGCAGCGCCCACGTGTTGCGCCTCTATGGGTTGATACACCACAATTACACGAAATTTAATATACCATGATCGGCTAGAACACATGATATATTAAGATCCGGGTTTAGGAAACGAATTTGGAACAAGGATGAAATCGAAAAATTCATCCAAAGAAGAAAAGGGGTTCGGCCGATTTCACTGGGAGAGAGAGAGAGAGTGTTTTTCTTGACTTGGCCTTTTTGGCTCTTAAAGTTGTGCATGAGATATGACATCAAGTCCCCTATTTATAGGTATCTCATTAACCTAATCCTCTTAGGACTAGGACTCCAAGTCTCCTACATGGGTCATGACCCTTTTAATTAGAAGACTAAGTCTTCATAATTGATTCATGGCCCAGTTAATTAATTTAATCAGGCTTTATTTAATTTCCCAATTAAATTAACTACTCTCCCAATTAATTAAATTAGACTCCAAGTCTATTTAATTAATTCTTCCGATAACTAATTAAATCCAACTTAATTAATTAACCCACAATTTAAATTCTAATTTAATTTATAATCTTGATCCAATTCCAATTGGGTCGACCCAGTCGACTTTTCAGACCCAGTCGACCCAGTCGATTCGATCGACCCAGTTGTTCCTTTTTCCTTCGCTTTCGCTTCATGTGTATTGTGTATGCCCCCATAGGTTGATGGAATAGTGCCCAGCAAGCCAATGTTAATTAGCTTGTTGAAGTACTGTTTTCTTATGGTTTATAATTAATACGCCGTTCATTCATAGTATGTGAAACTGAACAATGGCCAACTTCATCTCTCGCGAACCTATCTAAGCGATTGGATGAAATCCTAAGGTCACAATAGACTATGGGACGATTCACTTCAGTACTGAGTGCAATCATGAAACAGTCTCAAAGGTCGTGATCTTAAAACCGTTCCAAGTCATAGATTCCAAACGAGACGGGGTATCGTAGGAATCGTCAAGACTTGTACAAGTATGCATGATTCACATGGAGTGAATTTGTAGAGTTTCATGAGCAAGGAATTTGAGTCCAGTGCATATAAGTAGGTGATTCAATGGAGGATTGAACGCATCGAACGACCCGAACAGAGAAACCCATTGTGGAAGCGCATGACGCATGTCGGCGATGGGATGTTTCTCAAGGCTTATAATAGTGTACGATTTAGTCCTTAGACTTGAGGTACTAGGGCGAATTCGGTACATGGATGTGCGTACTTAGATTTAGGTACTGGTCACGTAGCCTGGCCACAAAGTGCCTAAGTTGGGTGCGTACAAAAGTGTACGCGAGTGGTTAGTACTAAGAGAGGATCTAACGCCTCATCTTGATAAGATGAGAGAATTTCCTATACGTTTCTTAGATAATTGATTTCGAGGAATCTATGGCCATAGTCGGTGATGCATTTGGAAGGACTTTCCAAATTTGGCAGTCACACTGAAATCATTGTCGGAAAATTAGAAAGTATAGTTATTGAGATAATTAGAGGTGCCGATCAATTCACACACCCTAGGTCTCGATCGGGAAATCAGTCGTAGAAAGACCGTATGTACATGGCAATTATAAGAGGTGAGGTTCACAATAAATCAATTCACCTTTGATTGGGCTTCATGGGCTTGTGGCTAGACATCGACCATGAAGTGTGGGTACTCCGGAATTAATAGAGGATTTAATTCTAGGAGTGGTCAATTAAAAGTAGTTTAATTGATCGGAAGCATTTAGTTGCTCATTAATTAAATCACGTAAGTCGTGGGCCTGCTGCCAGTTGATGGTGAACCCAGAGGGTCACACACAATACAATTGGACGGTGACTGTCTTAAAGGAAATAAAGAAAGTGATTTAAAGTTGTTAAATCAAGGTAATTGAATTATGGTATTAATTCAATTGGAGATTATTAATTAGATGACTAATTGATTAATTGATAATTAATTAATTAGAGTTATCTAATTAATTATGGAATTAATTAAAGTAGTTAATTAATTGGAAGAATAAATAATTAACCAATTTAAGTATTGGATAATTATGGGTTGATTTTGGAATTATCCAAACTTAGGGGCTAGGGGGCGATTTTAGTAGTTAGGAAAGAAAAGGAGTTTTGTTTCTTGAAAATCAAGTTTGAAGAGATTTATCAAATCTCATATTCCTAAGGATAAGGAATGAAGATTTGATAAACAAGGAAAGGAGATCTTTTTGGAGAAGGACTCTTCTCCTATAAATACTCCCTTTCCTCTTCATTCTTAAAAGGAGCTATGAGAATAAGTTTTGCACAAGTTTTTTGAAAAACCCTAAAAAGCTTTTAAGAGAAAAGTTGCTGAAAATTTTGAGAGAAAAATCGAGAGAGAGTTAGATTTTTCAAACAAGAATTTTTAATTACAAAATCGCCCCAAAAGTTTTCGCCCCTAAACCCTAGCTGCCCAATTTGATTCGGCCAAACCAAAACCGAACCAAACCTGACCCTGGCCGCACTCTGCTCGGACCAGATCTGGACTTGGTCGAACCCTGCTCGATCGCATAAGGACTGTGGATCGAATTCTTCCATTGGTGTCTCCGTTCCTTTGCTGACAAACCTGCGAGATCAAGTTCGTAGCCTAAGATTCGTAGGGGTCGCTACAATCCAATTGGTGTGGACTAGCTTTGGAGGTGAGACATATGGATCACTCAATTTGTGGATCAAACCAAATACTCGGAGCACACGGGAATCCCAATGGTGACAGGTAATTTGCGATTAACCCCCTCGTGTATTATTGATGTTTGATTCATACCTATTCGTATAAATAACTATGGAGATCTATTTATGGGACAATTAGGAAACCTCGAAAAATTTTAAATTCCGCACTTTGTTGTATTGACAATCGAGCCCTATACTAGAATATCCCAACAGTGGTATCAGAGCCAACTCCATACGTTTTTATACGAAAAGGCCTGAACATAATGTGTTTTCACTGTATATGCTTGATTGTATGTATGAGAACGCATGTTAATTATGTTCTAGTGATTGATTCTTGCTTGTTATGGCTGGATCTATGATTGGGTAAAACTGCTTTTTTAGATCTGTGGCGAATTTATAGTTTTTCGAAAAATCAGGGCTTTTATGCAAAAATCGCAAAACATGATAATTAGGGCTGAAAATTTAATTTTCTGTTTCTGGAAATTTTTTGAAAAATCTGGGCTTTTTCTGAAAATCTGATCGCACGCAATTTTGGACCATTTTGCAATTTTCGAAAATTCGAGGACTGTTTTGTAATTTCCGAAACTTCAGGGGTCTGTTTGCAAATTCGAAAATTTTCTGGATTTCAAAATTTTAATTTTCTGCTCATTCTGTCCGAAAACTGTTTTGGGGGTATTTTGTAACTTTTCAAAAGTTTTGGGGTCAAAAGTGCAATTTCTGAAAGTATAGGGGCCGAACTGCAATTTTCAAAAGTTGAAAAATCAGAATCTGAAATTAAGGCAGAAAAGTTGTTTTTGTTTTTCCGAGAATTTATTTGTCATAATTAGTATTGACTAAAAAGCAAGAATCATAGGAAATTAATTTTAGAAGGTGTTTTAAAATTAAGATAGAAGAAAGTAAAAGTTGTTTACATGTTTCTTTGCTCAACGTGAACTGTTTACGTGGTTTTCGATCGCGCCGAGCCTTGACCTTAGGTTAGATGTGATTGGTTTAATTTAATGCATGGTTTTTATTGGGCCTGCGAGCCTGTTATTATTTTTGGGCCACTTTGAGCCTTTGTAATAGAATAGGGCTTTACTGCTTTCCTAGTTTAGGATGGAGGCCCATTTACAAGCAAGGTGGGAGCCCAAGAAGAATTGAAGGCCATGTATGCGTGGTACATTGTGTAATAGCATAGGTTCTTTGAGAACCCTTTAGATTGACCAATTAGGCCAACATCATTGGCTCGATGATGGCCCGCATAGGAGGCTCCCGATCGAAAACATATTGTGGTAGTATGCATGCTAGGCTTGTATGGCTTTTATTTATTAGTCGATTTATGATTGCTTGTGTATTTGCGCGCTAGAATCTAGATCGTAAATAAAAGATAAAGCATAATTGAAGCGGTGAGATCTCGAGGAGAGTTTCTTCAAACTTTCAAAAACGAAAATTCCCCTCTCGAATAAATATTAAGTCATATTGGGTTAAATTATAAAATGAGGTTTTATAAAATCCAAGCCTTCCATTAATAGGGACTAGTGTATGTTGTTTACTTATCGATAGAGGTGATCCAGAGTCTGGCACCCGAGTCGAAGAAAGGGGCAATGCACGAAATTCCTTGATTCTAGTTTTCTTAAAACTTGACAAGGGTAGGGACTAGTCGGGACGTGAAAATCGACCGATAACTAGTTACGGAGAATTCATGACCGGGCTCGTTGCTTATCATGATTAATGGGTTAGACTTAACGCGTAGTAACATTTATGATGTAGCAGTGCTAGATAAATGCGAAAAACGAGGCAAAATAGCTTGAAGGTTGTGTAGTAGACACAATTGGTAATATGTATACCTACCTAGGGAATTAATTGTATGGCCACGAGTCGTGGGTGCAACTAATTGCTGCTGGGACGTCAAGACCTACTAGGAAATAGACTTTTCCCGAAACTAGAAGGGGTTACTGTTTCGATAAAATAGTGGGAGAACTTTTTCGATAAAAAGTCCAAATTTCGTTAATTATAAGTATTAATATTAAACCTGTCTGCTTATAGTTGTCTGTTTTTAAATGTTAGCCATTTACCATCCACTATCCAATCCTTGACGCGTTTGAGAACCGAACCAACTTTAAAAGTAATGTGCAATTTCCTCTACGAAACCGACATGGCTAAGTTTGACAATGTTGGGGAATATTGTTCTTACTTGAGCAAGACATTCGAGCTGATGAAAGGGTTTGGAGCCCAATTGACTCTCGAAGATGAGATAACGATAACCCTTGAAGGATTATCTGAGACCTTCACTCATTTTATGCAACATTGCGATATTCCGCCTGATGGAATACAAACAAAGCAATTGCATGAGTTGTTAGACAAATATGAAGAAGCTCATCAACGTGGTTTTGGTCTATATGATTGGAATTGCACTCTGTGTAAGTACGAAGGGAAAATAAGGAAGCTTGTTGAAAGGGATTTCCTGGAAAGACTTGACTACGGTATGACTTTTTAAGTTATACACTTGTTGAATCTTTATGATGTAAGACATCTGATTAAAACTTTCATTTCTGTAATAGCATTTACAGGCGATGAGAGTCTTCCCGCTCAACCCAAAAGGAGGAAATTCCTTGAAAGGGAGATGCAAGTAGTGCAGAGCGAGATGAGGAAACTGGAATTCCGGGACTGGGTCAAGGATGAATTGCACCTAGACATTCCTTTTTAGCAAAAGAAGTTTTTCTTAGATTTTCGTATTAGCATGAGTTTTAAGTTTTAGTTTACTTTGAGTATTATTTCACATCTTGTACGAGACGTTATTGCTTTACCATTGAGAAATGGAATTCATTTAAATTAGAGCAATTTAACTTTGTACAAATGTTGATGTTTTGAAACATAGAAATAAACAATGATAAACAAATCAAAAACTTTGAAAACTATGTGCTAAATCGAAAACAAGCAAAACAAACGAGATAATCATTTACGCTTGAAGTGTTCACTCTGGACATTTTTCCTAAAGAGAGATGCGAAAGGAAAGTTTTTATTTACTGTTCCTGAGATAATGAACTTGAGTAAAATCGGAACTTTCAAATCTTGAAGGAATGATAACCGAAGTGAAGGATTGCTAAGGCATTCCAAAACATTTCAATCGACATGAACTAAAAGCACTAGTTCAAAGGGATGCTACTTCATATATACTTACGATTTCAATCGTTAAAATATATGTGTACTTGGCTGAAGTACAATTCTGAAACTATTGAAGTAATTCAATAGACGTTTTGGAAATGAAGTAACTAGATGCATTATGTCAGAAGCAATTTGGTTTAATCAAACCTGCTGAAACATAAGCAACTTAACACCTCGATTATCTAAGACGAGAATAGAATTCTCTTGAAGCAAATCAAAGAAGAAATCGAACTTTGTTTGAATCTCGACTCTGATCTTGCTGAGTTTCCTTTATTCAAATTAGGGGATACCTCCCCTTGACTCTTCAAAGATACTTGGTATAGTAAGTCCTTACATCGCCATGTCTTTTAAGACATAGCAGAACACCCTTATATGAGAAATTAGATGGTAGATCTAGTTCATATAAAGTTTATGGGGTATTCAACAAAATTCATTGAATACCTGTTCCACGACAATGAGAAACGAAAAGTATCTCGTAAGTAGCTTGTTCCTCTGTTGACAAGACCTTGTCAAAGGAAATAAGGAATGTCGTAGAACTTGATGAAGTCCAAGGAGTGGACACGTCCCCATGAACAGTGGGAGTAAACACTGAAAACTGCTGAATCAATCCATGCACAAAGAAATCGTAATCTGATCAAATTCGTAAGGAACTCAAAATTCCATTTTACGAAATTGAGAAATTGGATTCCAATCCAAGATTACAAAGAGATTATGTTAAACATGATCTAAGGGATATGGCACATAGCCATAAGATTCGAAGTTGAAAACTTTGACTCACTTAATGGCAATAGGTCATTATTCAAAAGTCCTTTTAGGATTGATGAAAATACCTTATATCCATTAGCTACGTCAAAATTCATTTCGAAACTATTAGCCATAGAAAAGTAGTTTTGACTACCGAAGGCATGACTATTGGATATGAATCCTGCATCTCACAATTGAAAATTGATGAGAAGATCTCTATTCTAATCCAAAGGTCAATCTATGACTTTTTCCCAAATTTGGAACATGCAACTTGATAGTTGATCAAGAATGTTGAAGTTGTCAAAAGGCATATGGATTCCAAATGTGCAAAAGAATCAGTGGGAGTGTAGTTGAGTTCGAAGCGCAACAAAATGATGAACTGTACATCAAGTAAGATATAAGAATATCAGAAAAGCACAGACGAAAGCGTGTTCCTCACGCAATTTTCCATGATAAGATTTGGAATTACATCTCACGTACTGGCAATACGTATCTATGGAAGATAGAAGGAAGAAGATGTAATGATTTACCAAATCTAAGTACAAAGACTATATATTGATTGAATTCAATATGGAAGAATCCAAGAAAGGATTGTTTCCAAAAGAGACAAAATCTCTCTCACTTATTTAATGAGCCCTAAATTTAAATGAGTAAAGAAGTAACTGTCTCAAGAAGCCTTATGCTTGGCATTTGGGTTGCATGTAGCATGCAAAGTCTTGTACTAGACCTGACCCGTCAAAATGCTCTGAACGAGCTGATGATAGTCAAACGCCAGTCAAGGACACTGGTCTACCATAAATGCAATCCTCGAAGATAATTAAAGGATATAATGTTGGTCTATGGTAGTAGTGGAGAATTGAAACTCAAAAGATTTTTGAAATTTGAGATTTCCAGTCTGGAGTGGATTATTTATTCTGTTTCGATAGAGCAAAGTAAATTGGAAGAAATTCCAATAATATACCATTGCCGATTCGAACAAGAATAAAAGGGCACCATTATGATGCTGCACAAAAGGAAGTGTTTAGATGAGAAATTTTCATCCAACGATTGGATGAAATACCTAGCATGACATTTGCTCATCATAATCTTAGCCGATTTAGATGAGGCAATTGCTCAATGAAAGGAAATCGAGATCTCACCTGTAATCTGAACGCAACACCGAATGATTGAACAAGTCATAGGTGGTTGAGACGAGTAGAAGTATTACTTCATCTCGACAAGGACAAACTTAGCAGATCCACTAATTAAGCTCTCTCACAAATGGTTCGAGGGACATCTTGGTATAGATGTGTCTTAGATTGGCTTTAGGGCAAGTGGGAGATTGATGGAATAGTGCCCAGCAAGCCAATGTTAATTAGCTTGTTGAAGTACTGTTTTCTTATGGTTTATAATTAATACGCCGTTCATTCATAGTATGTGAAACTGAACAATGGCCAACTTCATCTCTCGCGAACCTATCTAAGCGATTGGATGAAATCCTAAGGTCACAATAGACTATGGGACGATTCACTTCAGTACTGAGTGCAATCATGAAACAGTCTCAAAGGTCGTGATCTTAAAACCGTTCCAAGTCATAGATTCCAAACGAGACGGGGTATCGTAGGAATCGTCAAGACTTGTACAAGTATGCATGATTCACATGGAGTGAATTTGTAGAGTTTCATGAGCAAGGAATTTGAGTCCAGTGCATATAAGTAGGTGATTCAATGGAGGATTGAACGCATCGAACGACCCGAACAGAGAAACCCATTGTGGAAGCGCATGACGCATGTCGGCGATGGGATGTTTCTCAAGGCTTATAATAGTGTACGATTTAGTCCTTAGACTTGAGGTACTAGGGCGAATTCGGTACATGGATGTGCGTACTTAGATTTAGGTACTGGTCACGTAGCCTGGCCACAAAGTGCCTAAGTTGGGTGCGTACAAAAGTGTACGCGAGTGGTTAGTACTAAGAGAGGATCTAACGCCTCATCTTGATAAGATGAGAGAATTTCCTATACGTTTCTTAGATAATTGATTTCGAGGAATCTATGGCCATAGTCGGTGATGCATTTGGAAGGACTTTCCAAATTTGGCAGTCACACTGAAATCATTGTCGGAAAATTAGAAAGTATAGTTATTGAGATAATTAGAGGTGCCGATCAATTCACACACCCTAGGTCTCGATCGGGAAATCAGTCGTAGAAAGACCGTATGTACATGGCAATTATAAGAGGTGAGGTTCACAATAAATCAATTCACCTTTGATTGGGCTTCATGGGCTTGTGGCTAGACATCGACCATGAAGTGTGGGTACTCCGGAATTAATAGAGGATTTAATTCTAGGAGTGGTCAATTAAAAGTAGTTTAATTGATCGGAAGCATTTAGTTGCTCATTAATTAAATCACGTAAGTCGTGGGCCTGCTGCCAGTTGATGGTGAACCCAGAGGGTCACACACAATACAATTGGACGGTGACTGTCTTAAAGGAAATAAAGAAAGTGATTTAAAGTTGTTAAATCAAGGTAATTGAATTATGGTATTAATTCAATTGGAGATTATTAATTAGATGACTAATTGATTAATTGATAATTAATTAATTAGAGTTATCTAATTAATTATGGAATTAATTAAAGTAGTTAATTAATTGGAAGAATAAATAATTAACCAATTTAAGTATTGGATAATTATGGGTTGATTTTGGAATTATCCAAACTTAGGGGCTAGGGGGCGATTTTAGTAGTTAGGAAAGAAAAGGAGTTTTGTTTCTTGAAAATCAAGTTTGAAGAGATTTATCAAATCTCATATTCCTAAGGATAAGGAATGAAGATTTGATAAACAAGGAAAGGAGATCTTTTTGGAGAAGGACTCTTCTCCTATAAATACTCCCTTTCCTCTTCATTCTTAAAAGGAGCTATGAGAATAAGTTTTGCACAAGTTTTTTGAAAAACCCTAAAAAGCTTTTAAGAGAAAAGTTGCTGAAAATTTTGAGAGAAAAATCGAGAGAGAGTTAGATTTTTCAAACAAGAATTTTTAATTACAAAATCGCCCCAAAAGTTTTCGCCCCTAAACCCTAGCTGCCCAATTTGATTCGGCCAAACCAAAACCGAACCAAACCTGACCCTGGCCGCACTCTGCTCGGACCAGATCTGGACTTGGTCGAACCCTGCTCGATCGCATAAGGACTGTGGATCGAATTCTTCCATTGGTGTCTCCGTTCCTTTGCTGACAAACCTGCGAGATCAAGTTCGTAGCCTAAGATTCGTAGGGGTCGCTACAATCCAATTGGTGTGGACTAGCTTTGGAGGTGAGACATATGGATCACTCAATTTGTGGATCAAACCAAATACTCGGAGCACACGGGAATCCCAATGGTGACAGGTAATTTGCGATTAACCCCCTCGTGTATTATTGATGTTTGATTCATACCTATTCGTATAAATAACTATGGAGATCTATTTATGGGACAATTAGGAAACCTCGAAAAATTTTAAATTCCGCACTTTGTTGTATTGACAATCGAGCCCTATACTAGAATATCCCAACATAGGTTAACCACATAATTAGCCGTGTGTTATAATTAAATACTAATTCAATTATTCAAGTATTAAATACTTTCTAAATCAGTCGAACACTCTGTCGACTGACCACTCCAAAATTAGCACCCCTGCCAATTTAGGAATTCTCCCACACTCCACGGTCGATGTCTGGCCACAAGCCCATGGAGCCCAATCAATGGTGAATTAATTCAGTGAACCTTTTATCATTTACAATTATCATATACGCCATAATCTCTCCATCGATCAATCTACCAGTCGAGACTTAAGGGTATGGTCTTTCATCGGTCTCCCTTTTATTTTGTCTTGACCTTATGTATTCTGGTCTCAAAATAATTCTCTTTGACTTAATCTTTATGAGCTACTTACATAAAGCCGTCAGATACTTTGGCCAAGGATTTTACCAGAATTAATTTCTCACAGAAATCCATAGGAGAATTTCCCAACCTATCAAGTCGGGTCAATGGATCCTTTGTTGATGATATGAATCTGCATACGAGTTCCTCTATACCAAACATGAGTCCACAGAGACTTTCTGGTGATCTCCAGTCAGTCGGAACTCATAAGAAAACATAGGCGTTCTCGCACCAGACAAACCCTATCATCTCAAGTAATTAGGGATCGTTCCTCGTATACTATTGTAAATTGAAATAACTTCAACCCCGATATGCGACTACCGCTTCCATGGTGAGTTATTTCCTAGTTGGGGTATTCAGTGCACTTGCCATCCCAGCAAGCCACCCACTTATGTATATCGACTATCCCAGCCACGCTCGTGGACCCCAGCGTTCTCCAGTTCATCGGAGTATACACAATAGTGTGAGTCTAACCGAATCCAACGATGTCCTATCTCGATTGGATTCTACGACTCTTGAATATGTTCTAGATCACGGCCTTGGAGATCAATCCACGGGTTGTCCCATAGCTCTGTGATCTAAGGACTTATATCCTTATGCGTAGATATTTATTACATTAGATAAAGATGACCATTTAATAAAGTGCTTTTATTAATCAAAATTGAATAGTTCCTCATTTATTACAATAAATGATATCCATACAGCTGGCTTGCAGGACACTATTTCTATCAATATTGACAACACGAGCCTTTGTTATCTGGGTGAAGTGTGTGGGTAGATATTGAAGCCCATCGCGCGTACAAGGAAAAATCCATCACAAAAAGAGGTGGTCAACTTTTTATTACATGTCATATCCTATTAAACTTTGCAAATAAATTTTACTTGACAACTGATATAATATGTGTGTTGTTTTTTCCACTTTAATGTATCATTAATTAAATTATGATAAATATTCACTTTTACAACTTGCATTTTAAGTTACATTTATTCTAATTGTTCAATATTCCAATGGTTAACAATTAATGCAAACCAACCATGCTATAAGTTTATCATTTATTCTAATTATTTCATATTTCAATACACCATTACTCAAGAGTCTTTTCATTCAGATGAACTAAACATGACAAACTCAACAACTCCTTGAACAAATAGCAAATGTTAAATTTATCCACCTCTTTATTTTTATTTTTTATTACAAATATCGTTTACTTAATTTTAGTTCTATTTTTTTATCCGATTAAGTTTCCTTCTTCATCTGTAAACATCAAAATGCCCCTCACTAGGAGACTATGTGTCGATTTGATATTCCGTCATGCCGGAGGAGCCCCAAGGATGAGTCTTACTTCATTGCTAGACTCCACACAGCTGCTAGGGTAGTGCACTTATACGTCATTTGAGTGCTCTATGTAATATTTGCCACATAATTGCAATCCAGATGTTTGCTACTTTTGATAGGAGGTTCAGCTTATATTCCTTGCGAATGAAACTTGATCGCATCCGCAGGAACTATGTGGACTTTACTGAGTTCTTGGAGACCCCTAGCTAGGGTTGATTATGACCCAAGAAGGTGTAGTTTCTAAGATCTCGGGTGCATACTCGAATATTATCAGTCCGCATGTAACTTTATTTTCACACTATTTGATATTTGGAATGATTGTGCAAGCAAAAATTCCTAAAAGTGATCTTTTTTATTTTTTTGCAGACAAAGTGGGGTAGGCGATATAGGATTTTTGGATAAACAAACTACATCAAGATGAGATACAAATTTGGCGTCAAGCAATGTGCCACACTCCCACCCGAGTGGGTTGGAAGCCCATATTATCCTATTAACATATGGGCCGATGATGAGGATAACCATGCAATCTTGCCTATGAATTTGGACGAATGTAATCTCCATGAGGTTGTTGCCCCCCACCCCCCTCTCCCAGTAAATGTATTTGATCAAGACAATACAAACGCACTTGCTATATTGATGTAAGAGGGTAGATTTGATGGGGGATATGGAGATGTGAACGAAATGTAGGTGGTGATTGTAGGATGTGGATTAGTTGAAGTTAATGATGGGAATATGTTTATCCTAATGGTTATCTAGTAGGTGTTGGTGTTTTGAATTAAACCATGGATATTTTATGCTTGTGTCGCATATTTTGTTTTAAATGCATAATGAATTATTTATGCTATATTTACTTCATTTTGGATGTTGAAGTTTGTGATGTTTGGATGATTTTGTAGATCATGCCTTTTAATATGTAGTTGGACTAAATGTTATAATATTGTGTTTGTTGATGCTATGTACATTGTTGCTTCTTTTTATAGTTGTTATTGTTTCACTAGCTATTAGGTTAACATGCACACAGTAAAAAGAAACATGATTTGAGGTGTGGATTTTTTTCTTTAGAAGTTGGAATATTAGATTATAATTTATTGAGATTCCTGACAGGATAAAATTGTTGGTGTTTGAGTTCAATTGATTTTGGCATTAACATTATCTCTTAGATATGCAGTGTATTGTGACAAATCAACTGAACAACCTTTATTTTAACAATTGAATATATGCATTTAGGATAGATGTTAAAAAATAATATGAAATTATCGAAAGAAAATATTCAAATTATATAAACTTAAAAATATGTAATAAGATTAATTTGTATTAATTTTTGTTGCAACTAAGATTCTTTACAAAAGTTTACACTTTATTTTATCAGTATAATATGAAAATTTCTTAATAATCATCTTAATATATATATATATATATATATATAATAACTAAATATATGATTAATATTATCTTGTAAAATTATAAAGTTGTTATGCGGTAATATTATCTTAAATAAATATTAACAATGTATTGATAGTTCTTAATATAAATTCGATTTGTTAAAAAAAGGAAAAACAAAAAAAGATTCGCTAAGTTGGCTTAAATAATACTCAAATAATAGTAAAACATAATTCAGTTAATTTATTTGTTAATAATTTTATAATATTTAATAACATGTTAATATTAAGATACCACTGCAGAATTATGTTAAGATGTAAATTTTTAAACTATGTAAATATAATATATTCAACAAAAATAAATTATTAGGTCAAAATGAATTATACCCCGAACAAGCGTTAAACCCTAAAACCCCAAATACCATATAGGGTTAAGGATTAAATAAATATAAACTAATATTATAATTTAATCTTACAAAAATGTATAAATGAAAAATCTACGATTAATTTGTGGCTATCATATATTCAAAACAATATTGAAAAGTTGTGAATAACACAAGTATACTAGTATTATACTAACTAATATTATGTTAATTTGTCAATAGATAAAGTCCATCCACTTAAATATAATTGAGTATATAATATCTATAAAAAGAAAAAAAAAGTTGACTTCCGTTGAAAAATTCATCGTGACTATACATTTTCCTCAATTTTGTAATAACAATATCAAATTACATGATTATAAATACAAGATTGTTAATTATTAGATAATCCTATAAAGTTACATTGATTATCAATACAAGAAATTTAATTATTACATATAATTATATTATGTATAACGTCCGTTATAATTTTCCGTACAAATAATCCGTCGAAAATTAGTTATAAAAAACTGAAAATACCCTATAAAGTTTGTGCAAATATATTCCTTTCAAAGAGTCCTAACTCCTTATCACAACATATTCTTCACTCCCATTTCATTTAATAACCAAAGAAAAAACGCACACGCACAAACACACACATTACAGGTGATTATATACATACACACTCAAAATAAAATACCAAAAAAAAAAAAAACAACATACAGTTCAGTTTCTGTATCATATGAATGTCATTCATTTAAATAAAATTAGATAATGTCATGAATAATTAACATATTATATATATATATATATATATATATATATATATATATATATATATTCAATCCCAGACAAAAAATTCACACACACAACACACACAGTCATTCATTTTGCAAAGCATAAAACATAAGCACTAGCTCACTCTGTACTGGATCAGTACCATCATCAACATCTGATACAGAAATATACATACACATATACATACAACAAATTAACATACGCTCCTATTCTCTCTTTCTAGATATTTTTTCTTTTTTTTTTTCCTTTTTTTTTTCTTTTAACATTATGAGAATATTATCATCACCATCCCCTTACATAAACCACGACACCTTATTTCTCTCCATCTCTTTCCCGAAGAAAACATCATCCAGGTGGGCCCGCATGTCCTCCTCCGCCGCCGTCCACAAGAAAATCGTCGTCATAATGGGCCCCACCGGCTGCGGAAAATCGAAACTCTCCGTCGATTTAGCCACCCGGTTCTTCCCCCAGTCAGAAATAATAAACTCCGACAAAATCCAAGTCTACCGGGGATTAGACATTACCACGAACAAAATCCCGTTTCCAGAACGTAAAAACGTACCGCACCATTTACTCGGCGAGTTCGAATCGTCCGAGTCGCACCCCGAGTTCACATTAACCGATTTCCGATCTTCGGCTTCGTCGACCATTTCGCAAATCTTCACTCGCCGGAAAACACCGCTCATCGTCGGCGGGTCCAACTCGTTCATCTACGCTTTATTAGCGAAAAGGTTCAACCCCGAGTTGGACGTGTTCACTCAGTCACAAAAATCGTGTTTCTGTAAAGAGCTGAGATACAAATGTTGCTTTATCTGGATTGACGTTTCTACCCCTGTGTTAAACCGGTACTTGATAAAGCGGGTTGACGACATGCTTGAATCGGGTATGTACGAAGAGCTGGCCGAATATTTCGCGGATCCCGGGTCGGACTCAGTGAGTCAATCCGGGTTGAAAAAGGCGATAGGTGTACCGGAATTTGATAAATATTTTAAGAAAAAGATTGGGTACGAAGAAGCGGTGAGGCAAATAAAGGAGAACACGTGTCAGCTGGCGAAGAGGCAGATGTTGAAGATCCGACGGCTGAGAGATGAAGCGGGGTGGGAGTTGCAGAGGGTGGAGGCCACGGCGGCGGTAATGGCGGCGATGGGTGGAAAGAAGGTGGCGGAGAATTGGGAGAAGGAGGTTTTGGAGCCAAGCGTGAAGATTGTGAAGCGGTTCCTCATGGAGTAGGTTTCATTTTACAGCTATTTCCAGCTCAGCTTTTTTTTTTCCCCAAAAAAAAAAAATCTCAGCTAATTTTCCAATTTTTTTGGGGGGTTTTAATTTAATTTAATTTTAGGTGATTTTTGGTTGAGGGGGTGAACAATTTTGGAGCAATATTGAGATGGAAAAATTTGTAATTTTGTTTAAATTTTGTGAGGGGTACAATTTTATTTTTTTAAATAAAAAATACATAATGCAGGATAATTATTATTCTCTTTATTTGAATCTCTGACTTATTTTTTCTGTGTTTGGGGTAATATGAAGGAATGAAAATTTTTGTCTTTTTGTGTACAATTTAGAAAAAGGGCAACTCTGTTTTTTTCCTACCTTTTTTTTTTTCTTAAAGTATTTGTCTTTTTTGGAATATTTTAAGACTTTTGGCAACTACATAACAAGGTTTGCCTTTTTGATGTTGTGGTGAAAATGCTTCATTCATGGATTGTTCAGAGTAATTAATTAATTAATAAAGAAATTAGGTAAACAATTTGAATATTATCCAAAAATTAATTAACTTTTGGGGCTTCACTTTATTTATTGAATTAGCATTTTCGTTATAATTAATGGAAGTAGAGTTTAAAATTCTGTGTATCACATTTATGCATTGAAAGACATTGCAAAATAATGATCCTACGTGACCAAATGGAGCTAAATATTTATCGAACATTTTTTTATTTGTCGTTTTGAAGAATTGCATATAAATTAAGAAATTTCATAAATAGTTACATTTTTAAACAAAAAATTTAAAATACCCTTTTAATCAAATAATATTAGCATTTATTATAATTATTAGTAAGAAGGGTAAAATTGGGAAAAAACATTAATTTTACATTAAAATTCTAAAACAAAATATAAAAGTAAGCAAATTTTTTTTTTTGCCAAAACGACAAATAAAAAAAAATGGAGGAAGTATTATGGTTTCAACTTCTTAAAGTTCGAAATAATGTTAATTGTCCTAGATCATAAACCAAATATACATTGGTTTGGATCAATGCAGTTGAGCAAAGTTTATTTTGGGAAACTCATTGTTGGTATCTAAATATCTTCTTACCAATTGATGAAAATTAAAATTGGAGAGAGTTTTAACCATTCATTTTATTTTAATTGAATAAATTCGTCATTAATTAGTCGTCACATCAGAAATTATTTCAATATTTTTTCAAGTACAAAAAATTACAAATAATAGACAACTACTCTCTCCATTTTATATTAATTGATACATTTCTTGTTTTCATACAGATTAAGAAATTTCATCATTACATACATTTTGATGTTAAAATGTTTAAAATACAGTTATAATGATGACTACTTTATAATTTTTTATTAGTGAGTGATGATCATTGAGTTTCCCAGCAAATGTGATAAATGGGCAAAATTGGAAAAAAAATACTTTGAAAATCCTAATATGACAAGTAATTTGAAACAAAAAAAAATTGACAAATGTGTCAATTACCATGAAATAGTGGGAGTACCAAATATTAGTAATAAATTAAAATAAATACACACATTAGTGTGAGCAATACCCACATTAATGGGAGTTGTCCTAGAACCTCAGTTTTACCGATAATTATTTCTTTTGATTTAATAATATTTTACAACAATCAAATAAAATTATTTAAATTAAAATGAAAAACAAACAAAATAAATATGTCATGACTAAAAAGGGGTTAGTGCAGGACCCATGTTAATGAAAACTTAAAGAAATCTCTTACATGTAATTTTCATTGCACAAAATTCACTTGTATTATTTTCTTGATTTAAAAATAATACAAAATTATAGTACTAATAAATAAATAAAATGCTAAAAGAATAATTATAGAAAATATAATTAAAACTACCCCAACCAACCCAAACCCAATTGAACCATCCCGAAACCCACGAGGTGGATTGGATGTCGCGGGTATGAAATTCCCAATTTAAGGTCAACAAAATTCTGGATCGACAAACCTAAGTCCTTTCGATCTTGGTTCTTCAATCCTAGGCCGACAACGTCCTCGTTTCTTTGAAAAGGAAAGATTTTCCTTTCCATATCTTTATTTTTATCGTAGAACGTATTAAACATTCTACTTGAAGCATATCAACGTTAGTAATTAAAATAAATTGAAACAAAAAAACCTACATTAATTTTAGGAGCATATTATTCCATGTCGATTTTTAAATATAACACGTAAAAGGGTCTTGCAGCCCCGAGTTGGAGATGTCCTTAAAGACGTAATTACATAATTTTTTTTTTTTAAATATGTAAAAATTGAAAGAAAAGTGCCACTAAAATTCCTACAAGTTGGGTCTATTGGGAGACAGTATACCAGGTTAGTTACATAAATTTATATAGCAAGAAAAAGTGGTCCTGATCCTATTAATAATATTTCCAATGTTTACTCCGTACACTGTAAAATTTTGCAGAGGTCCTTTATTTCATGCTTTTTATCAGCAAAAGTTCTTTCTTAATTCCTCGTTGTCACATCAAATTAACTGCGGAAACTAGATTCACAGCTGCATGACATTCTGCCAATTTTCACATTCATTTATTATTAATAATTATGCCACATTATTATTAGAATTATATTTTATAAGTAGAAAATAAAGGGAAAAACAACGTGAAAATCATTTCTAAAGATTATATGTTAGTCAACTGGTCAACCTGATTAAATTTATAAAATTTATAATTAATAATTTAATTAATATATTTCACTAATAAGTTGATAATATCACGTGAGATCATATATATTAATATTTAAAAGATTTAATACACCACAAATATGAATAATTTAATATGATAAGTCGCTTAAAATATTGAAAAATTTGACCGAATACTGTAGCAAATGGAGCAAAATAAATGGGATGGAGGGAGTATGTTTTTTATTTTAAAAATTGACCTTATCATCTCTATATTTTCAAAAATAGTATTGTCTACTCAAGGTGGTTGGGTCAAGTGGTAGTGGGTTGCGATTCTCATAGGCGAAACTTAAATTCGAATCCTAGTGGTGACACCATATTGGGGAGGACTTATATCCGATGCACTATTGGTTTGAACAGTAAATACACAATTTAGTAAATAAAAAAAAATTAAGAAAAAAAATCTAAACAAACATTACTTTGATTTAAAATAAAGTAACATCTTTCTTACGTTATTTTAAATTATTCTTGCATAACAAACATGATTTACGCAGGTAATACCTCTTACACTAGTTATGTTGTTTTCACAATCTCTATACATATTTTTCTCTAAGAAACTTACAAACGCTTTATAATTAGTACGTTTCGACAAAATTAAGGCTATATATATTTAATTCTTGAATTTCAGTTAGTAAAACGATAAGAAATACAAAACTGAACAAGAAATTCAGCTTAATTACATATTGTTCAACCATTTCATGCGATAAAAATAATTTATTTTGTCCATTTCATGCGACAAAAATAATTTATTTTGTCCACATTTTACTCACTAAAATCCAACAACCTTTTCAAAAGTCCAAGGTTTACCATGCAATAAATATCAAATTAAACAACTGCAAACCCATTAAAGCTTCTTCCATGCTTGCCAGTGCATGGTAATACTCAAATTGCCAATAGTATGGGGTAGAAGGTCCAACTTTCATGGCTATAATTTTGGAAACTATGATCCAAATAATACAAACTTCTGCAGGCCCTATTCGGAAGGGTCCTTTTCTGTATTTACATACCAAACACAACTTTAAATTTGGAGATCTCAAACCTCTATTGGAACCATTTCGGCATGGTTTTGCGGAATGGGTTCCGAAATTCATGTTTCAACTTATATACCAGCTGACAATTCGTCCGAAATGTTAAAGGGTAGAATCCTTCGAAATTTTGCAATAATTGAAATTGACTTAACGGCCACGTCTGACGGTGAGTTAATTGTTTCAAATTTAGTTAACAATTGTATATGTGTTAAATTATGATATCAAATGTATTCACATGCATTTATTTGATATCAAAAGTAAAAATTGGCATAATACTCGATATGATAAATACAATTCTCTTATTGATTTTACCCATGGATCAAAATTTCGTTGCGAGTGTATATTTCGGTCAGCCTAATATTGGAAACTTTTCGAAACTCTTCGGAAATATTTCGGAAACACTAAGAAAAAATTGTAAAAAAAGTTACTAAATTTAGAAAAATAACAGAGTTTAAATAGTTTCGGAATTACATCTTATTTTCGTTTCGCTTGATTCAAAAACGGAAACTTTTCGATGTTTTCAACGGAAAAATGGAAATTTTGATTTATGATTTTACCTATTGTTTCTCTACGAAAATATTGATTTTACACATTTACTTTTCAGTCCAAATTATTTTTAAAAATCACAAAATTCAAATAATATCTCAATTTTTTTTACTTCAAATGGAACATCAATTTCTTGTATTTGATTTGAGATCATCGAATGGGAACCTAACTCTTATGTTAATTTATTCGAAAATGTTTTTGGTCCAAATGCCTACTTGAAATAATTAATTATGACTTTTATTGACATAGACATATGATTGATGATCGAGAAATGCATGCATTATGCATAGGAGTGAAGATCTATTCAGTCGCAATCATAGGGTAGGATTCGACATTAATTGGATTGCTTTTCCACCCCAAATTATTAAATCGGTCAGTTTGGCAAAATACACTTTCATAAAATAAAAAATTAAAGACACTCTCTCACACTCATGTCATGATTTAGAAAAATTGGCAAAAAAGCAATAATATACCACAATTTAGTTGCTTGCACAGCAATATAAATTTTAAAGAATTTAGAATTAAAATTACGGGTAAAATAACTAAATTACAACAACTTAAAACATAAACGATTAAAATATTTTAAATTGTTTATTGAAACTGCATGTGTTTCATATTTGGGCTTGCAAAAGTTAAAGGATAAAAATTGCTTTTTTCCCTAGAAAAAATGAACCCTATGAAGAATTGCACATTAAAGTGGAATCGAATCCCATGCACAAATGGTAACATCACTTATTTCCGTTTTACTTATATATTGAGATAGGTTTAATGTTCAATTTAACTACCCGTCATATAAATAAGGTCATATTACCTCCTTGAGAAAATTTTAAAGGATCATTATGTCTCATTCTATGTAGACGCACTTTATATTGCAGTTGAGGGCTAATATTGGTCGGAAAAAGGAAAAACAAGTTAGCAGCATGGATCAAAATTTTCATCTTTTCTTTCGGAAACATTGAAATTTTTTTACTTTTTAATCAATGAAAACGATAATAAGGTGTATTTTTGAAACTCTATATTTACTTTGGAACTTATTCTTTTTCTTGATTTAGTAAACTTTTTCATAACTTTCCTAATGTTTCCTAAATTTTTTCGAAGAATAATATTCATTTAATCAAAATATGCATCGAAAACGAAAATTTCGTCACTAGTTACCAGTACTCCACATAAAAAATAATACCAGGGAGTTAAACTAATTCACATAACATAAAATAATTAATGGGGTAAACCGTTGAACTTAAAACACCACAGGAGGTAATAATGCAAAGGTAAAAAAAAAAAGATCGCAAAGGTAAATTCTCACACATATGTGAACACTAAGATAATTAAATCGTTACATATATACAATAGAGGGAAAAACACTTTTGGTTCCAAACTTTACCCCAGAAAACACATTTGGTATCATGCTTTGCAGAAAAATAGATTTCGTACCACAATTAACATACTCTTGACACATTTAGTCATTCCGTTAAATTTTGGATGGAATTTTCGCACGTGACTGTCACGCACGCGTTAAGTTCAAAATGGTCATGAGTTTTGCACGTGATAAATCTGTCAGGGGGTGAAATGCAATTTGGGCAATATGGAAAAACACTTTTGGTCCCAAACTTTACCACATAAAACACATTTGGTACCATGCTTTGCAGAAAAACAAATTTCGTACCACAATTTATATACTCTTGACCAATGTTCTCAGAACCGGACCGGACAGTGAACCGGTGAGCCAATTGGTTACTGGTTCTACTGGTCGAACCGGTCGAACCACTGGTCGAACCGGATGACGTCATAATAATATAATAAATATATTTAATTTTAAAATATATGTAATGTGCGTAAAATTTAAATTTTATCCTACAATTTATTATAAATATAAAATTTGTTATATTATATTAAAATTAATCATATACTACTATTTATCTAACTTATATCATAATGATAATATGGTACTAATTTGTATGCTCATATAAATGATTATATTTCTTTATAAAAGTTTAAAAGTGTAAGTTAAAAATACAACAAACTAAGAAATTCATAAATTTTAAAATATGGTTATGTATAAAAGTCTAATATTCTAAGTCAAACTTGCATATTATATCGATTTGACTCTTTATCCTAAAAATAATATTGAAATTAAATATTTTATAGAATAAATTTTAATAAAAACTTATTATTTGAGTATTAATTTTCATTCATAATGTGTAAAATATTTATTTGAGTTAATTATCTAATTTTTAAATAAATTTGGCTACAAGTTTTTATAATTTATAAATTTTAATTTGTACTAAAAGTTTAACAAAAGTGATGTAGCTCAAATGGTAAGGAAGTAATGTTTCACTCTAAAGGTTAGGTGTTCAAATCCCAACTTTTACAAGAATTTTTAACATTAAAAAAATTTAAAAAAAAAATAAATTCAAAACCGGGTTGAACCGGTCCATACCGGTTCGGCGGTTTCAGACCGGTTCAACCCGGTTCAAACTGGATTTTAGAGTAACTGGTTTTAGGAGGTAAATCGGACCGGACCAGGCTCCGGTTCGCGGTCCACCCGGTCGGACCGACCGGTCCTGTCCGGTTTTAATAACATTGCTCTTGACACATTTAGTCATTCCGTTAAATTTTAGATGGAATTTTCGCGCGTGACTGTCATGCGCGCGTTAAGTTCAAAATGGTCACGAGTTTTGCACGTGAACTACTGTAAGGAAGATGGATGTCGTTTCTTTGAATGGGAAGATGAGTCCATGTGTGCAAGGTCAAGGGCTATAATACCTGGTTTTCAGTAGAAATTCCTTGTAGATTATGAGATATGATTTAACTTTGAAACTTTGTTAATTTTCTGAGAATTATTATTTATAGCGTTTCATGAACTGAAACTTATACCATTAAAAAGCTATCGTCAGAAGCTATTCATCCATATAAAGAACACACAATTTGGCCTTGTAAATTGACAGAGCAGAAAATATGCTAAAAAATCCTTCAATTTTGGTATTGAATGTCTTCTTCAAAGGTTTGGTACCAAATGTATAAAGTATGTATAAATTTGGTATGAAAAAAACAATTGTCTCATTTGTCTAGTACCAAAATTAGAAATTCACAAGCCGATGAGGTTTTAACCAAGTGGTTAAAGATGAGGCTTCATGACCAGGAGGTCATGGGTTCAACTCCCACGAATATGGATATTTTCTCTAGTTTCATACTAGTCTTTCTCTAGTTTAATACTAGTAATTAGTTTAATTTGTTATCATTGGAATAGTTTCGAGACGATATAGTGTTTGATATAACAATGTATTCATCATTTAAAAAAAATAGAAATTCACATAAAACTCATTAACAAAAATGTAATTATCTCCCCAATAATGCCAAGACTTCATCGAAGAATTTTCTTTCTTTTCAAGCAATACGTAGTAATTAAAGTACGTACAATCAAGATTTTTTTTACTAAATAATTCAAGAAGATAATTGTTTGAAAATTACCCTTGATGAAAATGTTTGGATCCCGATCAAAAGGCGCACGCGTCAACAACAAAACTGACCTGAAATAATTTAGTTCAACTTGGGACATGCTTGTTTAACACTAGGTTGTCGAAAGAATGTCTTTAACCATTTTAAAAATGCGCACGAACCCATATCTGTACATTTAATAGTAAAAAATAAAAAATAAAAATGATGAACAGCCACGAGTTATAGATCCCAAGAAATAAAAGACAAAAATATCGAAAAAAGAGAGCAAATGAGTGCATTGGAAGAATTTTGTCACCAATTAGTTGCAAAAATACAATAAATCAAGCACGAATTCATGTGAAATTCGTGCAACATTGGTTTAGTAACCGGTTCATTATTCACAATTGTTGAGTATATATATACCAATATTTGTTTTATTTTTAATGTCTTATTACACGTCAGAGTCGCAGCAAAAAAGAAAATTACCTTTTCGCATTTAATAATATTGAACTTTAGAATAATTATGAAAAGGTAGGGTTCAAAATCGACATTGTGGCACTTAAATTATGGGCAATATATTTATTTTTGATTATATATTTTTTAAGAAACTAATCAATCATGTGGTAAGTGTTAGCAGGGGTACGTGTAGTTGAGTCGAGTAGTATTGAACGATACATTGTTCAAGTTTAATTTGAATTTATTGAACTTGAAATTTTGAGTTTGAGTATGGTTTGATTGTTAATCAAGCCGAGCTCAAACGAGCTTTATCGAATGAGATCGAGTCGAGTACCGAATATCTTGATAAATTACATATTTATTAATTTTTTTTTCATGAATCGAACTCAAGCCGAGCTTCAAAAGTTTTCGAACGAAACATAATGTTCATGCTTGTTTGATTAGTGTGAGAAAAAAAAACACCCTGTGCTATTTGAACTAACAAAACTCCGGCCCTCTATGTTCTTTTTTTTTTTATTAAAATCATACAAAGAAAATATGAATAACAGATATATGTTCTCGTAAAATCGATTAATATATTTATACATATATATATGTTATCTCTTTAATATATATATATATATATATATATATATATATATATAATTAATAAGTCTAACTGTTATCTCTTTAATTGTTATTTCCCAAATACTTAATTATATGAAAAAATTGACTAATATTGTCTTATGTAGTATACATTAAATATAAATATTAGTTGTATATATTTTTATAAAATTATTTTATCAGTTATATTTAATACTTTGTTTAAAAGTATTAGCTAATGACAATCTTCCTAATATATAATTATAAAGGACGTTTTTATACAAAATAAATCCATATATCACATTCATAAATATAAATTATAAATATATATTTTATAAAATTGAGTAACTTATATTTTCATAAAATCGGGGAATTAAAAGACAGTTACTATCCCATTTCGGATTTGGTTATCCTGTTCGATTGCTCAAAATGTCTTTTTAATAGTCATAATATTCCAAAAAAAAAAAATTTCTACCAAAATGGAGAATGGAGATATTCTTATTATCCCATGATATTCCACAATTTCTAAGGTAAATAGAGTTAATCCAATTAGCCTCCTAAGTAGTTTTTTAGTAGGAAAAAGTATTTTTTATACCAAATATTTTTCAACTCGACACTATTATATACTTTTTCTAGACACGCAAAAAGTGAGTTAATAGCAATTTAACTCCATGCGTTCTTTTTAAAATGCATTTTAACTCCCTATGATAATTTACATGGCGCTTAACTCCCCGTGTTTTAATAAAATAAGCTCACCCACTCCCTTTATTTTTTATATCTCCCGAAAATGTAAAAAGACAATACCACCCTCATTTATAAACTTACTTAATAGCATATGATGCCTATTAAACATACCAAATGAAAGTAAAATATCTATTTAACATATCACAAGGAGATAAAAAATATCTATTTAAGCATATCACAGGGAAGTACAATATCCATTAAATATATTACATGAAGGTAAATTGCAAATTAAAATATTGACAACACCGAATTGATGAAGGAAGTAAAACGCCCGTTCTTATTTTTCACAGGGAGTTAAGTAGTGTGTTTATTATTATTTTACACTGAGTCAATTTGCCTATTAAACATTTCACAGGAAGTTAGCTTGGAAAAAAAACCCGCAAGTAATATACCAAACCATAATCTTGAAATTTCAAATCTAGATTTCTTCACAAATTGTCGTATGACTCATGTTTGAGACAGTGCGCATGCGGTTCAAATTCCTTAATTCTTTTGCGCATGTTGAATCCTATAAATACAAACCCCATGCCACCTCAAACAATCTATATATTATTATATGTATATTTAAATAATTATATTGCACAATTTGTTAGGACAATACATAACACTCCTAGTTCCAATAAAAACAAAATAGTACTACCAATTTGTATTGTTTTTAAGCACAAGGGGAATTATCAATTTGGACCACATATGATTGCATCGAGTGCCTATGGTCATCTTATGTTGGCTAGATTCATTTGACTAATTATTGGATTTACACATCTAGCTAACAATGTGCTTCTCACTTGGTCGTGAATTGGATTGAGTTGGACGACTAGCATTTTATTGTGTTTTTCAATCTTTTAAATATTTTATTTCTTAAGTAGATTGAACGTGTGTCACTTATATATACAATTCCAACAACATTAACTATTTTACTATTGTCGTTAATTAAATCATTATATTGTAAAATAAGAAAAATTTAATATGATTATTCTATCTTTTTTTTATTTTTTTTAATTATACACAATACTCTCTCCATTTTATATTAATTGATATATTTATTAATTTTTTGTTTCAAGTTAATGGGCATGTTTGATTTTCAAAGCATTTTTTTTTTCAATTTTGCCCCTTTCTCTTATTGAAGTTGAGAAACTCGTTGACGAAACTCGTTGACCACCACTCACTGATAAAAAATAAAAAGAAAAAAATCATTATAAAGAATACTTGAAATATTTTATTATCAAAAAGTGTGTAATGATGAGATTTTTTAATCCGTATGAAAAAGTGGAAATGTGCGAATTGGCGAGGGAGTATATGTTTCTGGTAACAAAACAAAATTTTTGTTTTACAAGTAAACTTTTTTTTTCTTTCAAAAGTACGGAAAATTTTTGCCGAAGCCTGGCTTGGCCAAACCCATCCAACCACCAAGCAAGTATATTGCACTTGCTTTGTGATTGGTCACTTTCCTGGAAGTTATATCCAATCCCAAAGAAGTGTATTACACTTGTCATGTAATTAGTTTGGATTCGACCAAACCCGGTCTGAGTAAGAATTTCCCCAAATGTACACTTTTACATAAAAGAAATAATAAAGAGATAAGGTGTGATATCACTACTTTTTAGTCCTTCCTCATGAGAGCACCCCTTTTTTATCTTTTATCTTATAGTTTTTAGATTTGCATCTCACACTTACCGATGTTGAGGAAAAACATTCCATTTGAAAATTACTAGAAGGTGATCTCATATTGAATATTAATAATTTTTTTTTTCATAATCCAAGTGTCCAAGTTTACACTAAATAAATCCTAGATCTTTAGAACTCTTGCCCTACAGTTAGCAGGCTATGTTGTATCTTTAGTCTTGTGTAATGTGGGCCAATGGACATCAATTAAGGCTCATGCTAGGATGTCAATGGGTCGGATTATGGTCGGATCAGGCTTATCCTGATTTGACTTTATTTATATCAGATGGAATTCTATCGGAGTTGGATCTTGTTCGGATTGTACTCGAATCTAGATTTTTTTAATCCAATGAATCTTGGTCGGATTTGGCCGGATATAGTATCTTTTTTAGATCCAATATATTTTTCGATAACAAGTTTATTAACTTTAAAATTTAATTTAATTTTATCTCACATGTTCAAACTTTCTTTACTAATATTCATATTTTTAAATGAAAATATTCGTTTAATTAAATTTACAAACGAGTATAAATTACTATCATATTAAATTAACAATAAAAAATTATTAATGTTACTTACTTTTATTTATTATCTCATACGGATCTTTGATGGACCAGATCGACCTAAATTCATATTCGCTTCATGTGTTTCGGATTACGAATCTTTATAATCGGATCAGGTCCATCAAATCTCTAATTGAACAACTATCCTGATAAATCGAACTGAATTCGGATCGGATCCGAATGGAAATCCGCCCTTTACATGCTTAAATGGGCTAAAACCCCGTGCATCTTTCATCATTTTTTCCTTTTTCCGTTTCTGGGAATTTGGAAAGTGATTTAATTTAATTAGTATATTGAAAATTCTTAAGTGCAACTCTCAAATCGTAATTCCCATGCATGCATGTATAAGAATTTATTTAGCTTTCTCCTATGGAAACATAGGAAATTAGTTTAATTCTCTCGTAAAGCACAAGTTGCAACTAGTTTTATTAAATTAAATGTCAAAAAAATTTGACGGGATATTGAAAGACTAAGATGGAAAAGAAGAAATTAATTAGAAAATTCAAGTTATTAATTAATTTATGGAGATTAAACTAGATTAGATTCAAGTTGAGTTTGTAATTTGACATTGATCTTAAATAACTCATCTACATGACCTATGTAACAAATGAGTTCAAAAAGTAATTACATGAGATTTTATTTTATTTGGTTTTCCGAGTTTAATCCTTTTCGAGACGGGGTACCTCTCCCAACAGTAATTCAAACCTGAGTCCGCTACTTTGTAGTTACTAGTCCCTTCCACTAAACCAATCACCTGTTGGTTGTAATTAGTACATGAGATATAGTATAGGATAATATTGTATATCTTGAGTTCTTGTCGAGCATTGTTTTTTTTTTTTTTTTTGATAATTTACCATAGTTTCATTACTAAACAAAAACAAATTACAAATACATTGTAGTGGCCACAAGGTCTAAAAAGAAAATGAACCATGAAGATCCAATCAAATTCGGGAAAACAAAACAAACAAAAGAGAAAGAAGGAAAATTGAAGAAAATGAGCAATTGCACATCTCTGTGCAACGGAATGATTCCCAGACAGAGTGAAAATCGGTGCCAAATCTTCGGACTGATCCCAAGAGAAAACCTGGAATAATAATTTAGTGCTACAACCAAGACCAAACTCCCAAAAATAATCTTCTCTTCAAAGAACACAAACTTTAAAAACCATTGTGAACCACCACCAACGCAATTGCCAAAACAAACAAAAGACAAACACCAAGCTACAAGCATAAATAACGCATAATAACGAAGATCCGAAGGCTTTGGAGGCAGGTCAGAGGAAGGAGACCGAGCCGGATCTGGTGGTGGTGGCAGCGAAGGCGGATCTGACGGTGGCGGCGGATCTGGTGGAGGCGGCGGATCTGGTGGTTTTGGGGGAAAATCTGGAGGCGGTTTTGGGGGCAAATATGGAGGAGGAAGTGAATCGGTTACGGGTAACAATGTCGTTTTGGGGTGGAAACGATTGCAATAGCTTCTTATTTTGTGATGGTAGAGGAACAAACCAAGTGTGGGAGAAGGGGATATGGAGGAAAAAAACCATGGAGTTTTCCATCTTAGGGAGATGGAGAGAATCCAAGAAGAAAGGAGACAAAAAATGTCTGGAAAAAGGCTGAACAAACCTAGCGGCGGCCAGTGGATGTGAAATCCCTAAGAGGGTTTATATCTAGAGAGAGAAGACTTTGTCCTATAAATTTAAAGGACATTATTGACATGTTTTTTTTATCTAATACATTGTCTATTTACAGCTCGGACCAAAGAGTGCAAAGGGTATAGGTTCTTCCCAGTGTGATGTCTCCTGTGGATTCGAACTTAAGTCTCACTTCTTGGGGTCACAAGTCATTACCACTTGACCCAACCACCTTGAGTTGTTGACATGTTGTTGCTCGTCTCAATTTATTCTCGGCTTCTTGCATCCAAAACCAATCCCGATCTCCCAAAATAAATCTATCTATGTTCCTACAAAACGAGTGAATAGCAAATTAACTCCCTATATTATTTTAAATAGGCAAATTTAACTCCCTATAATAAATAAAAGGACAAAATACCTCCTTGTAATATCCTAAGTAGACAATTTAACTCTCTGTGATAATAAAAATAGCAAAATACCTCCATGTGTTTTTATGAAAGAAGCACATTATCTCTCTCTAAATTGCTAATTAATTCATATCACAGGGAGTTAAATTGCTCATTATTTCATTTCACAGGAAGGTGAATTGCTTATTTTTATATCAAAAAGAGGTAAATTGCTCAGTTTTTCATTTCACAGGAAGTTAAACTGCTTATTTTTATTTCACAGTGAGATAAATTGCCCATTAAACATATCATAAGGAGTTAACTTGCAAAAATCCCCTTACAAAAACTCTATGCCTCTAATTAATGGATTCATACATTAGAATATAAGAGGAAAAAATATTCAAAATTGAAAAGTTAACCGCGAATTAACCAAAACATCGCATGATCCAATCGTACAAAATGAAATAAAATAAAAATATAATCATTGACCATATTTTCATGATATTACTAAACCTACAAATAAGTTTTAGTACCTCACCCCACATTTACATGTAATACTATTGATATTGTACGAAAATGATGTTTAACAATGTGTAATAAAAATATATACTTCTTGTTGGATTTTTATAGGTATTAACCCAATTGGAATTAAGCCCATAAAATGATAAATGAATGAAACTTAGAGAAGAAAAAATGCCTTCATCCCATATGGAGAAAATTGAAAGTTTTTTGTCATTTATAATGAAAAAAAAATGTATAAGAGTAAGGCCCCTTGGGGGTACCAAAGTTTTCTGAGGGGAGAAGACGTGCATGACAATGGTTTCCCCCATGCCCGCCGCAGTCCGTTCGGTCGGCTCGGCACGGCATCGGTTCGGGTTCGAATTTGGATTGAGATTGAGATTGGACTTGGGTTTGGGCTTCAACATAATATAAATTCAATTAATGTTTCGGCACAAATTAATTTTGCGCGGCTGACCCGTTTGGTTTAAAAGATCCGCGCACCAATTTTGAATTGATGTACCGGTTCGGTTTGAATCGTACCGGTTGCATCTGTTCGGACCGAACCAATGTTAATGGTTTAATCCGAAAAGTCATGTCTCACCAGCAACACCTTTCTGCAGCTATTTAAGAGAGAATCTGGCCAATTCTCTCATCCTGTTTTCTAGCAATCAAAAGCAGAATACTATTATTTCTCTCTCTATTCTTCTCTCTTTCTAATTGTTCAAGTATTCTATTTATTAAAGTTCGCCGTGGACTTGTTTTTTGTGCAAAGAAACAAGTATCCGACTGTTGTATCTTGGGAGACTACTGGGACGAACTGTTGCACCTTTGACAGCCCAGAAATATTGTCTTAAGGACATTGCATTAACAAGCCTCAATCGATTTTTCGTTTCAGAACTATTTCAGTAAATGCACTGTTATTAAATTGATTTTGTTTGTTCTACGAGAATAAACTATACTAAGATTTATAATTAGAGTTAATTATAAATAATTATTTTGTTGGAATAATTTACTATAGTTTTTATAATATAAAGTATTTTATAATATTTTATAAATAATTATTCTGAGAGAATAATTTACTATAATACTTAGAATTATAAAATATTCTATAATATTTTATATACACAGATTGTTTTAAACATTTTTCAACACTTCTTTTATAATTTTATAATAATTATAACTATAATTAAGTATAGTTTAATTAAATGACTAATTAGAATATAGTATTAAGAAGAGGAACATTAACTTAGTTTAATGTAAGTAAAGGAATTGAATTTATTTGAATAAAGTAATTAAAGTACTTAGACTTCAAAATACTAACAGAGTCGGGTGTATATTTATATGATTGAAACTAAATTGACTTAATTTTTAAGGAAACTGGTTATGTTTTGTTTACTCGAAAAAACGGTTTTTAAACTATAGAATTTTATGTTTTGAAAAACAGAATCAAGTAATAATAGAAATAAAATAACTCACTGAATTGGTATCGGAAATGAGAAAATATAATGAAATAGGAAAGAGGTTGCGGATGCAATCTCCTTAAAAGAATATTTTCGGGCTGCATTTGGTGCATACAGTCAATCCCCGGTACTCTCCCAAGATACAATAATATGATGCTCCTTGTTTGCACGAATAAGAACCCACGACAAACTTGAACAAACAGAACTTCGACGGATATTTAAAGTGAAGAAAAGAAAAGAGAGAGAAAAGATTAATTATGCTTATTTGCTTGAAAAAATCGGAGTAATGAATTGACCAGATTCTTCTCTTATTTATAGCAATTGAAAGGTTGTTATTGAAGGGGTGTGTCTATTCGATATAACCATTTGGTCCGAAAAGGTAAAAACTGTTCGATTTGAAGCGAACTAACATACCATTATTTCATTTAAACAAAAAGGCGAGCGGATCTTCTCTTGCCGAACCGGGTCGTCCACAGTAGGGGTGGGCGCGGGTAGGGTATTTCGGGTCGGGTCCCCGACTTGGCGGGTAGTGAATTTTCATACCCAAAACCCTACCCGATTTGGCGGGTACCCGAAGTTCGGGTACCCGAAATTTTCGGGTATTAGGTATTGGGTACCCGAAATTTCCCACTTTTTTTTTTCAAGAATTATTTTTCAACATATATGTACGAAAAATTGTAAATTAATGAATTCAAACATTAATTGTACACAATAACTTCAAAACAAAACAATATAAATGTCTAAATTACAATCAAATCAAACTCCAAGTCTCAAAGTATCAAAATATTAAATATCAAAATCGCATGAAAGTTAAGTTACAACTTACAATAGACACAAATTCACAAATCACATTCAATAATATTTAACATTTTAACTCATCATTCGGATCTTCACCAAACATATCAAACTACAAACTTGAAAATTCAACTAAATTACTCAAGGATCAAGCATAGATGAATCCGCGCCCAACTCGATCAAATCTACAAGAAAAAGAATGATATAACTCATAAGATTAAACATCAAAGTCAAAATGTGAAGACCATTATTTAAGACTTTAAGTAATAAATAAAGAATAATAAAAGTATGTCAAATAAATTTTTATTACCTTTCTCTAAGCTTTCCAAATCCATTAAGTTTTCCTCCACGTTTATTGGTTGAGAATCCGAGCGGAGCCAATCTTGAGCACAAACTAGAGCTTGGGCAATTCTAGGAGACAAAGAACTCCTAAAGGCATCAAGAATACGACCTCCCGTGCTAAATGTGGCCTCAGAAGCAACGGTGGATACTGGGACAGCCAATATATCACGAGCCATCCTCGATAAAATTGGAAAACGGTGAGTTTCTACCTTCCACCAACTCAATATATCAAATGTATTCACTAATGGCTCACATTCATCACTTAAATACTTGTCCAATTCGGACTTGATTACTTTCTCTTTCCCCTTCCTTAACCTTTCAAATTGACTATCCAAATCATACATCTCACTTTCACAATCAAATTCATCATATTCAACAAATCCCCTTGAACTTGAACCACTTGATTTTGCACATGGGCTTGATGGGGTAGCATTGCCATATAATTTTTTATACTCATTAAACAATTCTTCGAAACCAAATATCACTTTATCAACAAATTCCTTGTAATTCGGTGTTCCATCTACTTTAGTTCCTGAGAACAACTCTCTAAATGTGAACTCCAAATAAGCAATTTTGCGACGTGGATCAAGGATCACCGCATAATATAAAATCTTGTTCATTTTATCAACCGATCCCCAATATTTTGAGAATTTTTCCTTCATCTTTATTGCCATAGATTTCAACTCGGAGTCATAAGAAGTGGTCCAACGATCAAGAAGGCGTTCAACCGCTCTAATTTCCTTGAAGACAATGTTTGTTGTGACATGCAAAGAGCCCGAAATGCGTAGTGTCAAGTTATAAAAGTGTGCCAAAAACTTCACTAAAACCTTTGCCCTAGTCCAATCATTATTAGTCGGGACCTCATCCATAAGGTCGGTCAAAAAGAGGCGCTCACTATCTTCATATGCACTAAATGCCGTTCTAAGAGCTATGGCCGCATCCAACATCAAGTATGTTGAGTTCCACCTAGTAGGTACATCAAGACACAACATCTTCTTTGATGATACATTTTCAAGCGAGACACACTCATTAAATCTTTTGTATCTACCCGGGGAACTCCTAATATATCTAATGGCCGATCTAATATGGGATATAGCCATGTGCTCATCATTGCCCCTTAATCCATCTTGAACAACAAGATTTATGATATGAGCAACACACCTCATGTGCAAATATTTTCCATCTAAAATGCAAGCATTCTTTATAGTAACAAACTTCCTTTTTAAGTATGAAATTGCTAGATCATTCGACGAAGCATTATCCACAGTGATCGTAAAAATCTTTTCAATTCCCCAATCTTTCAAACATTTTTCAACATCCATACCAATATTTTCACCCTTGTGACCGGAAATTGGACAAAAATTCAAAATTCTTTTTTGCAAGTTCCAATCATCATCAATAAAATGCACGGTGAGGCACATATAGTTTATCTTTTGAATTGAAGTCCATGTGTCAGTGGTGATGCTCACCCTTTGAGAGTGTTCTTTTATATATGACATTAACTTTAACCTCTCATTCAAATACATTTGATAAATATTTTTAGTAACTGTCCTACGAGATGGAATGGAAAACATAGGGCATATAACCGATAGGAAATGTTTGAACCCGGATTTTTCAACGGTTCGAAATGGCAATTCATCAACAATAAGCATATGACATAATGCGTCGAGACATTTACCTTGATTAAATTGCCAATTAGTTAGCCCTCCTCTTTGACCCGAACGAGTTTGTTGAAATTTAATCCGAGTTTGATTTGTTTGAACTTCATGGGGCTTTTTCTTGCAAGTATTATAATGATTACGAAGGCCATTGGTTCAATAACGTTTACCTCCGGCGGCAATGAGTACCCCACAATATATGCACTTGGCCTTAATAACTTCAACTCCATCGTTAGTGACCTTCTCTTCCGTATAGTACGCCCAAAACTCACTCCTCTTATTTGGTGGTTTCTTTACATTAGCCTTGTTATCATCATTCGCATTTCCATCCCCGTGGATTCCATCTCCATCATCATTTGCATTATCAATATTTTCAAGATTATCCACATCCTTATCAACATTAACCCCATCATCTTCTATTTGAATTGATGATTGTTCAACGAAACGAACCTTTTTAGTAGTTCTTGTAATCAAACTATCACCGTCGAGTATTCGCTTAGATTGTGAAGAACCTTCAATTTCACGATTCGACATCTACAATCAAGATTAAAATAACCAAGTTAACAAAAATATTCTTATTTTGTCAACTAGTCTAAAGATATATTAATCTATACCATTTTTTAACAAACTAATCTATACCATTTTACAAAAACAATATCAATAGAACCACTAATTTCAATAAATGATGATTAAATAAGTAGCAAAATGATTAAAAAAATATTAATCAATTTAAAGACACACATTATTAATTATTAAATCAAGTCAAGAAAACAAATTTTGTATAATAAGGCGAAATCAATTATATTGCCTTGAACAATGATAAAGTCTTCCCTTCCCAACACCGTAGCAAGGAACATCAAATCACATGAAGACGACAAAGTAGACAATAAATTTAGATGGCTGGACACACATCATAGTCTTCATCATCTGATATAAATCTAAACTAGAGTTTTGCATCAAGTTCAGAAGTTCCAAATAATGAAAACCTCTTTTACCAAGTAAAACATGAAGTTCAAACTTCACACAGCGACAAGAAACAACATAGGAAATTAGGAATTCAACACTTTTATCATTAAGAATCCCATAAACACAATTACAAATATCAACAGCACATCGAGAACTATAGCTTGCATAGTATTATTAATAAATGAACAAAATAATACCTTGAATGAAGATTTGAGATAAATTGCTTCTCTTCTCGGCTAGATTTTCAGATTTGGGCATAAAATTAATTGAATAATTGATTTTCAGATTTGGGAGTTCAATTGTTCAAAGTCGGCTGTGAGAGTGTTAAAGTGAAACTGTGAAATGGGGAGAGGTCGGTCAGAAGAGTTAGAAGAGACATAGGTCTTAGAGAGTTAGGCAGTTTAGATTTGTTTTTCCTTTTCTAGCCCAAGTTTAGATTTCTTTCATTTTCGGCAGTTTGGACTTAATTGGGCCAAAAAAAAAAAAAATTTAAATACCCGAACGGGTACCCGAATACCCGTTCGGGTGTGAAATTAATACCCAATACCCAACCCGCAAATATATTTCGGGTTCGGGGAATGTCAAAATACCCGTTTTCTTGTCCCAAACGGGTCGGGACGGGTCCCAAAATACCCGACCCAAACGCCCACCCCTAGTCCACAGATCCTATTTGGTTGGATCACCCGCGGATCTATCATGTTGGATTTTGGACTTTTAGTTAATTGGGCTTTAGTACTTGGACAAGATATTAATTGATTTTTCTCTAAAAAATTAAATCTTTTGAAGCCCAAAGCTCAAAACTCGTACGTGACCGTGCCGAGACGGTCGATCGGACGGCGTCGGCGATGGTGCGCACGTGTGGAGAACCTTTGAACACCTAGGTCCTCACCCCTAAAAAATATTTGGTACCCCAAAGGAGCCCAACCCTTATACCATTTTTTAGCTATATAACTAGCTAATTTTTTTTTCTCCAACTCAATGTGGGATATTTTCTTCTTCCTTTAATTTCATTCATATTTTGTTTTTATAGGCTCAAACCAATTTGGTTCTACATAAAATTTTTAGCAATCCCCCACATGAATTAAATTGTTCTTAATGTCCCGTCTCACAGAACATATCATGTCGAAATAATCTTTAGGGATAATAGTGCATGGGGATTAGTGAAATATTTCATCTTGAACCTTCCCTAGTTGAATCTTATTAGAATTACTTAATTGGTGAAATATTTCATCTTGAACCGTCGGTTTTTGGTGTAAACCAAGACAATAAATTTAACACAGTATTATACCGATTTGTCACAAGCTCTCGGTTGTGTTCATTTCGTTCATGACCGTTCTTGGTAATGCGAGTTCTTTAGAGAATTCCAGCCTAGAAAGAAATTCTTAATGAGCCGACTCAGCTCACACTTACATAGGTGACCGCTTCTATCAAGAGTGTTCTATAATACTCCATTGTTTTTAAACAAGATATAAATCTCATTAAAAGTGTTTGCTTAATCTATAAAATAACGGGATAGGTATGCACTTATTGCATCATAGAAATGATAGAGTTAAAACTCTTAAATGCTTTAGTTTTAAGATAGCCAGGACTGGTTGCTTTATTTAAATCAGATGTGTTCAGTTTGGGATCAACCAAGTGTTCATCAGACGAGAGGTTTCAATCAGCCGAGTGAAAGTGATCAGCAAGTCATCCCAACGGTAATAAATGCATTTGGAGTAATAAATGCTGAAGACGAAGGGTATTAATGACAAATGATTGAAGAAAAACCTCGTATCAGCTGGGTGCATTTAATGCGACTGACAGAGAAGTACAGTAGAATGCACAGTATACAGTCGCAAGTAGTCGTTCCTAGAGAACAGGGACCAATACTCGAGAAATTTATTTTGTCTCCCTTCAACGGACTGAATTTAAATCTCAAGTATAAATAGAGAGTGTTTGAAGAGTTAGAGACAAGTGAGACACAACACAACTGAGAGCATTCGAAGCTGAATTCTTCTAAGTCTCAAACCGAAGAACGGAGCACTCCTCTGCTTGGTCATCTGTTCACGAAAGCGAGTTGAAGACCAAAGCTGAATACATTTTCTGAGTGAATCTGTAATAGAGAGTGTTGTGAGAAGTAGATATTCATCTTAGTGAGTGATATTACTTCAGAGAATAGGTTTTCTTTGTGATCCCTATTACGAACTTGTGGCCAGTTCATTTGTTGTTTGTCGCAAGCAGAGTATATTGTAATCTGTGTGATTATAGTATAACCCAAGATCTGTGTGACTTGGAAGAGTGGACTAAGAGCATCTTTTATGGTGCACCAAATCCTATTTTTTTCACCTAATTCAGATTTTTTAAGCCTCCTACCCTAAATCACTAAATCACCATAACATCAAAAAATATAGAGATTTTGTTTTAGCCTCCCATGGTGGTCAACCACCATTTTACCAAATCCTGTTTTTACACCAAATTTTTGGTGAAGGAATTTGCATCTCCCACCATTTCACTATTTCACCATTTTTTACACCAAATCCTATAATTATCACCAAATATAGGGAAATAAATAGGATTTGATGTAATTGACCCTATTTGATTAATTAGCATCTAATTGCATGTTTAGCAACGTATTGACATATTTATTCTAATTTGTATGTATTTAACTATATTTTAAATAATTCATCGGCTTTTATTAAATAAACACGCTAATTATTATTAATAAAAAATATTGTTAATAAAAATAAATATTATTTACATCGTTGTTAATTAATTGTATAATAATCAATTAATTTATTGATTTTTATCAAATAAATACACTAATTAGCATTAATAATTAAAATGTGATAAACAACTACAAATCCTTTAATGAAATACATTGTTAATAAAACGACAATAAGCTACATTTATATTATTAGACCTAAATAATACATGATAAAATACATGACGACAAACTCCTTAATGAAATATGGTGATTTACACTCAGACTCCCTGAGGTTTAGTCAAATTACAAGGAACCCCCTGATGTTTTAGAAACTATAGGGGATTTTCTGTAATTACGCTAAACATCAGGGGGTCTGAGTGTAAATCACCCTAAGATATAATTGATGATGTAAGCGATTGCATCTTCCGCAATCCTAGATGAGTGGATAAGACGTACGTGTCGCCTTGCAATTGGTTGTCCAAATCCGCCTGTAGATAAAATAATTGATGATGGAAGTGATTGCATCATCCGCAATCCTAGATGAGTAGATAAGACGTAGGTATCGCCTTGCAATTGGTTGTCCAAATCCGCCTGTAGATAAGAAAATTAATGATGTAAGCGATTGCATCATCCGCAATCCTAGATGAGTGGATAAAACGTACGTGTCGCCTTGCAATTGGTTTTCCAAATCCGCCTGTAGATAAAATAATTGATGTAAGCGATTGCATCATCCACAATCATAGATAAGTAGATAAGACGTACGTGTCGCCTTGCAATTGGTTGTCCAACTCCGCCTATAGATAAGATAATTAATGATGTAAGCGATTGCATCATCCGCAATCCTAGATGAGTGGATAAGACGTACGTGTCGCCTTGCAATTGGTTGTCCAAATCCGCCTGTAGATAAGATAATTGATGATGTCAGCAATCGCATTATCTGCAATCATAGATAAGTAGATAAGACGTACGTGTCGCCTTGCAATTGTTTGTCCAAATCCGCCTGTAGATAAGATAATTGATGATGTAAGTGATTGCATCATCCGCAATCCTAGATGAGTGGATAAGACGTACTTACGTGTCACCTTGCAATTGGTTGTCCAAATTTATCTGCAGATAAGCTTATCATATCAATTCAAATATTATACCTATAAGTACTAGATAGTTGAAACTTTACTTGTACATCAATTTATTAATCACAAATCCTTAGTTAAGCAACACTATGAGTTACAAATTAAACTGGTCATTGAACCACCATATTTTAAATTACTCTCATCTTCATCATGAAATGTCTCTGAGCTTGAAGATGCTTCAGCCGAGTTTGACATGGAAACTCAAAACACAAATTGTCAATGGAACCATATTCAATAACAACAAATGACACAACAATATTTTTTAATGCAATCTCATAATTCTACCAACTGGGGTGGAGCCGTTGTTGGACATGCACATATTGATCGTGGACGAAAAATTATTGTTACTCTACTGAAAAATGACTACTTTGGTGAAAATTGATAGGATAGTGCCCAGCAAGCTAACAAATATAAGTTTGTAAAGGGACTACCTTAGGAAGAAAACTTATGATTCATAAGATAATACGCCCGTTTATTCATTGTACGTGAATTAAACAATGGCCAACTTCATCTCTCGCGAACTTATCTAAGCGATTGGATGAAACCCTGAGATCACTTAAGACTATGGGACTATACACTTCAGTACTGAGTGCGATCTATCATGAAACACTCTCAAAGGTCGTGATCTCGAAAACGTTCCAAGTCATAGATTCATATCGAGACGGGGTATCGAATGAATCGTCAAGACTTGTAGGATTATGCATGATTCAGATGGAGTGAATTTGTTGTAGTTTCATGAACAAGGCATTTAATGCTAGTGCATATGACTAGGTGGTTCGATAGGGGATCGAGCGCATCGAACGACCCGAACAGAGAGACCCATCGTGGTAGTGCATTAAGCATATCGGTAATGGGATGTCTCCCAAGACTTATAATAGTGTACGATTTAGTCCTTTGACTTGAGTTACTAGGGCGAATTCAGTACACGGGAATACGTACGTTGATTTAGGAGCCGATCACATAGCTTGGTCATTGTGCGACTACATTGGGTACGTATGAACGTGTGCGCGGATGGTTAGTACTAATATAGGATCTATCGACTCATCCTGATAAGATGAGAGAATTTCCTGTACGTTCTTAGATAATAATATCCGAGGAATCTGCGGCCGCAGTCGGTGACGGATTTGGAAAGGGGTTTCCAAATTTAGTAGTCACACTGGAATTATTATCCTGAATTAGAAAGTACAAAATTGAGATGATTAGAGATGCCGACCAATTCACACACCCTATCAATCGGGAAATTAGTCGTTAGAAGGACCGTATGTACATGGCATTTATAAGAGGTGAAGGTTCACGAATATCAATTCACCTGAAGTTGGGCCTCATGGGCTTGTGGCTAGACATCGACCATGAGGTGTGGGAACTCCTGAATTAATAGGGAAATTAATTCTGAAGTGGTCAATTAAAGTGGTTAATTGATCAGAGCATTTAATTACATATTAATTGCTCACTAATTAAATCACGAAAGTCGTGGGCCTGCTGCCAATTGATGGTGAACCTAGAGGGTCACACACAATACAGTTGGACAGTGACAGTCTGAAAGGAAACAATTGATTTAAGGAATTAAATCAATAAATGAATTAAAATATTAATTCAAGAAGAAAATAATTAATTAGAAGTAAATAATTAATTAATCAATTGGAATTTCTGATTGATTAAATCTTCAATTAAAGTGTTAATTGGAAAAGATTAATTAATTAATAGTGAATTAATTAATTAAATCACATGGGCCGACTTTTATTAAGGGAATAATGATCAAATTAATTAAGGATTGATTAAAGCACATGGGCCGATTTATGTTGATTAATTTGGGCCGATTTTTGCTTGGAAAATTAGTCTTGGATTAATGTTGATCATGATAGATTATGATAGGGATTGTAAGAGTTTTTGTTATCTTGTGTAACTAGGAAAAAGATTATTGTATATCTTGTTTCCTAAAGTGATAAGATTATGTTTATCTTATATTTTGATAAGGAGAGATCATTTCAAGATTTGATAGATATCTATTAGGAGAATGAGTCTTCTAATAGAGATATCTATATATACTAGATATACATAATCTAATTATAACAGAAAATCAACCTACACAAGAAAAAACAAAGAAGCCGAAAATATTCAGTCCCTCTTGCCCCTACTGCATCGGCCGAACCCCGTCAGAAATCGCCCCACCCTGTGTAGGATTTTCTCCAAGCTATTCTTCTCTGGATCTGAATCCAATTCCTGACGAGACAATTCCTTAATCCTAGTTCTAAGCCTGGGGATTACGCGAAGTCACTCAAATCCACTGGTGTGGACTTTCTCTAGAGGCACAACACTTGGGGTGCTCTAGTGAACAATTGAAGACCGGAGAAAACCACCACCTTGCTTGTGGTGAGGTAAAATTGCTTTTACCATCTTATTTATTTTTAGTACTTGTTTGCTGAAAATAAATTCAACCTTATTCATATGTGCTAATAAGTGTTCCTGGGATTTGGTGTATAAAACAAAATTTTAAATTCCGCACCGTTCTAGTTGACAATTATACCCATAAAATCCCAACACTGGTATCCGAGCCAACTTATTATGCACGTATGAACATTTCAAATTTTATGAATATATTTATTTGTCGTGTTCTGTGCATGGATCTTGCTGATTATGATTAATTATGTGTTCGGGTAAATAGCATAATTCTAATTTGGGCCAGATCTACAATTTATGATTTTTACAGGACTAAAACTGCAATTTACGATTTTTATAAAATCTGGACATAATCTGAAATTTTATCTTTCTGGAAATTCTAGGCTGAAATCGAGAATCTATTTTTCTAGCGATAAGGGGTCTGTTTGCAATTTTCGTAAGTTGTTGGGTTGTTTTACAATTTACGAAAACTTCAGGGGCAGTTTTGAGATTAATGAAAGTTTCTGGAATTAAATATTAATTTCTGTTTTCTGGGCCAATTTGAAAGTTCTGGAATTTTTGGGGTCAAAACGTAATTTTTGAAAATTGAGGGACCAAACTTTAATTTTCAAAATTTAAAAATTCCAGAACCTGATTTATGCTTAAAAGGTGTTTTATTATCCGAAGGATTAATTTTATCATAATTAGTAGTGGACTAAAATAAGAACATGAGATATTATAAAAGGGGTTTTAAAATAGAAGTTGTGATTTAATTTTAAAAGGGGTTTTTAAAATAAAAATGAAAGGGTCATTTTAAAAGGGGGGTTTTTTAAATGATAGTTAAAAGATTATTTTAAAAGGGGTTTTAAAATTAGAATCTTGGGTTATTTTAAAAGGTAGTTTTAAAATAATATAAGAAATAAGAAAATTGTAATTTTGCTTGTTTCTTGCTCTACGTTAAATTGTTTACGTGGTTTTCGATCGCGCTGAGCCTTGACCTTTAGGTTAGATGTGATTGGTTATTTTAAATCTTATTGGTTTTATTGGGCCTGCGAGCCTTAAGTTTTGGACCACTTTGAGCCATTGTAATAGATAGGGCTTTACTGTTTTATTAGTTTAGGATGGAGGCCCGTTACAAGCAAGGTGGGAGCCCAAGAAAACTAAAGGCCATGTATGCATGGTAAAATGTGTAATAGAGTAGGTCTCTGTGAAACCCAGTAGATTGACCAATAGGACCATCGTCATTGGCTCGATGGTGGTCCGCATAGGAGGCTCCCGATCGAAAACATACTGTGGTAGCATGCATGCTGGGTGTGAATGTTTTATTTTATTTGTTGATTTATTTTGGCTTGCGCGCTAGAATTTAGATCACTAAATAAATTATAAAGCATAATTAATGCGGTGAGATCTCGAGGAGAGTTACCTCAAACTTCCTAAAATCGGAAATCCCCTCTTGAAATAAAATATTAAGTCATATTGGGTACATTAAAATGAAGTTTTAAAGATCCAAGCCTTCCATCAATAGGAACTAGTGTATGTTGTCTACTTATCGATAGAGGTGATCCAGAGTCTGGCACCCGAGTCGAAGAAAGGGACAATACACGAAATTCCTTGATTTTTGTTTTAACTAAACTCGACAAGGGTGGGGACTGGTCGGGATGTGAATATCGACCGATAACCAGTTACGGGGATTTCATGACCGGGGCAGTTGTTCATCAAGATTGACTGGGTTAGACTTAAACGAGTAGTAACATTTATGATGTAGCAGTGCTAGATAAATGAGAAAATCGAGGCAAAATAGCTTGAAGGTTGTGGAGTAACACAATTGGTAAAAGTATACCTACCTAGGGAGTTAATTTTATGGCTGCGAGTCGTGGGTGCAGTTAATGTCTGCTGGGACGTCAAGACCTACTAGGAAACAGAATTTCCCGAACAATGAAAGGGGTTATTGTTTCGACAAAATAGTGGGAGAACTTTTTCGATAGAAAGACCAATTTTCGTTAATTATAAGTATTATCTTAGATCTGTCTGCTTATTGTTGTCTTTTATTATTTATATTTAGCCATGCTAATATTCACTATCAAAAGCGAACAAACATTAATGCAAATATGGATGCAATCACTCCACGAGAAAGGCATGACTGGGTTCAACAATATTAGTGAATATTGTATTTTACCTGATCAGAAGACTAAATCGAATCAATGAGCTTGGAGCTAAATTGACTCTAGATGAAAGAATGGAAATCATCACAAATGGCTTGCCTGAATCATTCTCTCATTTTATCGATCATTGTGAAGTTCCAGACAAAGGAATTGAGACCAATGATTTGCATAAGTTGTTAGACAAATATGAGAAAACCCTCGAAAGAGGACAAGGACTGATCGAAGGAAATAATTGTCCCTTATGTAAGAAAGATAAGGAACTGAGGAACATGACTGATGAGGAATTCCGAAACATACTTGACCAAGGTATGACCTAAGATTTTTCCTTTTGATGAAAAACATCTTAAGATTTTCTTTTGATGTAAAACATCTTAAAAATTTCTGGTTTCTGTAAAAGTGTTTACAGAGGATTACTGGAACGTGTTGCATGTAACCAAGTTCGGGTTTCAACTACACTTGAGGGAAACATACTTCAGGGACTGGGTCAAGGAGCATCTGGATTTTTCTTATTAGCAAATGTTTTACCTTAGTTCTGGATTTAGGCATTAATTATAGTTTTGTCTATTTATTTTGAACTTTGTACGAGACATTCTTAGCTTTACCATTATGAATGGAATTATTTTAATTAAAGCTTTTAATTCGTACATAATTACTTTAACGTTGTAAATAAAGCAAAGAGATAAGCATTGATAAAACTTGTCAAACAGTTATGCTAAATCAAGAAAAGTAAAACAAATTAGATAATTATCCACATTCGAGCATAATTCCTAAAAGAAGGAATCGATGGATTGTTTTCAATCATGGCTCTTGAAATATAGAACATTGATGAATTCAAAAATATGCGAATCCTGTCTGAAAAGGAAAAATAATCGATTAAAAAGGCATTTTAAATACCAAATGTTTAATGGATAAAATCCGTTAAGAAACATATGGATCACTAAAGCATTAGTGCGAGTAATTAATCGCTTAATGAAATATCCTAATGGAATTTAGGATATAGGTACCCTGGAAGGTACAAGTTTTGGAAAGGTTGAAAGATTCAAAAGGGTTTCATAAAGGCACTAAGTAAAGTGCAAGGATGGAAATGTTGAAAGGATTCAAAGGAATTCCAAAACCGAAGCAATTAAGGGCATTAAAGTGTGATCATTCGATACAATCGAAGTGATTATTACATGAGCCCTAAATTACTCAAATTATCTAAATCAAGAATAAAATTCTTGAATAGCAAGTTAAATCTAATAAAAGGAATCGAACTATGAAAGACTAGATTCATTCCTTAAATTAGTATTGCTAAAATTCCTCAAATCAATTTTGGGGTTTAACCCCATGACTCTAGAAGGATACTTAGACTAGTAACCTTTTTAAGTCAATTCCTACGAAAACCGTACTAACTCAAGTATGGTATATCATCCATGAATGAGAAGTTGGATAGTGGATCCAATTGAGAAAAATTTGTAGGGTATCCAACGAAATCATTGGATACATGTTCCATGATCCTATAGAACGAAAGGAGTCCATTGCTAAGGATACCCAATTCTTAGAGGGTGGTTCCCTCGCAAATAGAAATGGGATTTTACCATGGAACTTGATGAAGCCCTAGACTTGGACACATCCCTACAAATAGTGGGAGTATATTTTCCAACCTACTGAACCAAAATTTTGTACACCAAAATTTCGAAGATTCGATCGAATTCGAAAAGAACTAGTCCGTTCACGAAAATGATCGATTGGATAGTGATCCAAGAACTTTCGAAATATCTATGTATAACATAGATTCGGGCGCATAGCTTAAAATGCCATGTGGTCTAAGTGGATTTCCAATAATCCATTAGAAACACTGAACCGTAGAAGCTTCGTATGACCACGAGGCATAACCATTGGATGTAATTCCAAAGGTGAATCTATGATTCTAGACCAGTATCCCGAAGCTGGAACATGCGACTAGATGAGACAGTCAAGGTAGTTGACTTTATCAAAATTGCATGTAAATCTCAATGTACAAAAGAATCAGTGGGAGTTTTTGCATGGTTCATAATATAAACACTAAAGTTGACATAGTAGATGTAAGAGTGTTAAACGCAGACGAAAGCGTGTACATACACGTAATTCTTCATTAAAAGATTTAAGGGATACATCTCACGTATTGGTAGTACGTATCTATTCTGATAGATTAGAGAAGATGTTTGGATTCCCAAATCTTAGTACATGGACAAAACTGAATAAAATCAGTATGGAAAGTCCTAGATTCCATAGAGATATAAAATCTCTCTCAAAGTCAATGAGCCCTACATTTGATGAGTAAAGAGGATAATATCTCTATATACCTTCCAAATAAAAGGTGGCATAGTATATGCAACGTCATGTACAAGATCAGACTAAACAGAAGCTATGAATATCGTTAGCTACTATTAGTCGAACACCAGTAAGTAGTATTGGATTACCGAAAAGAAGAATTCCTTAAAAGAACTCTAGGAGTTCTGAGGATATATTGCTGGTCAACTGTAGTAATGAAGAATTGGAACTCGAAGGATTTAGTGATTCGAGATTCCCGTCTGAAGTGAATGTAGTATTCTGGTTTTATGGGGCAACGATGATTTGAAAGGGTTCAAAAGGACAATCGATGCCGGGTAAACCATTAAAACAGAATATTTCGCAGTATCAGCGAAGGAAAGTGTTTGGACGAAAACTTCTTCCAATAAATTAGAAGAAGTACCTAGCATTGCAAGGCCTAAAGTTATCTTCTAAGATAACTTAGGGCAATTGCTTTCGCAAAGGAATCGAGATCTCACCCATGATCTAAACACAAGTATACCATATGATCTGGAAAATCATAGGTAGAATAAGACGTGGAAGTAAACCACGTCAAGAGACAACATAGCAGATCCACTAATTTAGTCATAATCACAAAAGGGTTCGACGGACATCTTTAGAGAGATGGGCCTTAGAAATGTATGTGGTTGACTTTAGGGCAAGTGGGAGATTGATAGGATAGTGCCCAGCAAGCCAACAAATATAAGCTTATAAAGGGACTACCTTAGGAAGCAATCTTATGATTCATAAGATAATACGCCCGTTTATTCATAGTACGTGAATTAAACAATGGTCAACTTCATCTCTCGCGAACTTATCTAAGCGATTGGATGAAACCCTGAGATCACTCAAGACTATGAGACTATACACTTCAGTACTGAGTGCGATCTATCATGAAACAGTCTCAAAGGTCGTGATCTCGAAAACGTTCCAAGTCATATATTCATATCGAGACGGGGTATCGAATGAATCGTCAAGACTTGTAGGATTATGCATGATTCACATGGAGTGAATTTGTTGTAGTTTCATGAACAAGGCATTTAATGCTAGTGCATATGACTAGGTGGTTCGATAGGGGATCGAGCGCATCGAACGACCCGAACAGAGAGACCCATCGTGGAAGTGCATTAAGCATATCGGTAATGGGATGTCTCTCAAGACTTATAATAGTGTACAATTTAGTCCTTTGACTTGAGGTACTAGGGCGAATTCGGTACACGGGAATACGTACTTTGATTTAGGAGCTGATCACATTGCTTGGTCATTGTGCGACTACTTTGGGTACGTATGAACGTGTGCGCGGATGGTTAGTACTAATATAGGATCTATCGACTTATCCTGATAAGATGAGAGAATTTCCTGTACGTTCTTAGATAATGATATCCGAGGAATCTGCGGCCGCAGTTGGTGACGGATTTGGAAAGGGGTTTCCAAATTTAGCAGTCACACTGGAATTATTATCCTGAATTAGAAAGTACAGAATTGAGATGATTAGAGGTGCCGACCAATTCACACACCCTAGGTCTCAATCAGGAAATTAGTCGTTAGAAGGACCGTATGTACATGGCATTTATAAGAGGTGAAGGTTCACGAATATCAATTCACCTGAAGTTGGGCCTCATGGGCTTGTGGCTAGACATCGACCATAAGGTGTGGGTACTCCTAAATTAATAGGAAAATTTATTCTGGAGTGGTCAATTAAAGTGGTTAATTGATTGGAGCAATTAATTACGTATTAATTGCTCACTAATTAAATCACGAAAGTCGTGGGCCTGCTGCCAATTGATGGTGAACCTAGAGGGTCACACACAATACAGTTGGATAGTGACAGTCTGAAAGGAAACAATTGATTTAAGGAATTAAATCAATAAATGAATTAAAGTATTAATTCAAGAAGAAAATAATTAATTAATCAAGAATTAAAGTGTTAATTCAATATGGAGAATCATTAATTAAAAGTAACTAATTAATTAATCAATTGAAATTTCTGATTGATTAAATCTTCAATTAAAGTGTTAATTGGAAAATATTAATTAATTACTAGTGGATTAATTAATTAAATCACATGGACCGACTTTTGTTAAGGGAATAATGATCAAATTAATTTAGGATTGATTAAAGCACATGGGCCGATTTATGTTGATTAATTTGGGCCTATTTTTGCTTGGAAAATTAGTCTTGGATTAATGTTGATCATGATCGATTATGATAGGGATTGGAAGAGTTTTTGTTATCTTGTGTAACAAGGAAAAAGATTGTTGTATATCTTGTTTCCTAAAGTGATAAGATTATGTTTATCTTATATCTTAATAAGGAGAAATCCTTTCAAGATTTGATAGATATCTATTAGGAGAAGGAGTCTTCTAATAGAGATATCTATATATACTAGATATACATAATCTAATTATAACAGAAAATCAACCTATACAAGAAAAACAAAGAGGCCGAAAATATTCAGCCCCTCTCGCCCCTACTGCATCGGTCGAATCCTGTCAGAAATCGCCCCACCCTGTGTAGGATTTTCTCCAAGCTTTTCTTCTCTGGATCTGAATCCAATTCCTGACGAGACAATTCCTTAATCCTAGTTCTAAGCCTGGGGATTACGCGAAGTCACTCAAATCCACTGGTGTGGACTTTCTCTAGAGGCACAACACTTGGGGTGCTCTAGTGAACAATTGAAGACCGGAGAAAACCACCACCTTGCCTGTGGTGAGGTAAAATTGCTTTTACCATCTTATTTATTTTTAGTACTTGTTTGCTGAAAATAAATTCAACCTTATTCATATGTGCTAATTAATAAGTGTTCCTGAGATTTGGTGTATAAAACAAAATTTTAAATTCCGCACCGTTGTAGTTGACAATTATATCCATAAAATCCCAACAAAAATCCAACATACGGTGCACAATTTCGTAGACGATTCCGAATGAGTCGTGAATTATTTCAGCGCATTAGGAGCGCACTAAAAGAACATTCAAGTTCCGGGAGAAAACACCATGATAGTGCAAGGCGACCAGGTTTTACTTCTTATCAGAAAATATTGCGTCTATTCAATTTCTTGCTTATGGTACTTCTGTTGATTCATTTGACCAATATTTTTGTATTGGTGAGTCAACTTTAATCCGTTTTGTTAAACAATTTTTTCGGGATATTGTCACGATATTTGGGGAAATTTATATGAAAAAACCCAATGCGGAAGACATTGAGAAGTTACTACAAGTTGCAGAAGCTCGTGGTTTTCCTGAGATGTTAGGGAGTCTAGATTGCATGCACTGGAAGTGGAAGAACTGTCCAACAGTTGATGCAGGGGCATACCGTGGACGCAACAAAAAGTGCACTATCATACTTGAGGCCGTCGCGTCGTATGATACTTGGATATGACATGCATTTTTTGGCCTCCCGGATACCAATAACAATGTCAATGTCCTACAAAAATCAACTCTCTTTCAAGCCTTGACCAATGGTACTTCTCTACCAATAAACTATTCGATTAAAGGTAAGGATTATAATGTCGTTTATTTTCTAGCTAACGGTATTTATCCTAAATGGTCAAGTTTGGTACAAGCCATTCGTGTACCCAAATGTGCTAAAGAAATATATTTTGTACAGAGACATGAATCATATCGCAAAAATGTTGAATGAGCATTTGGAGTTCTCCAAGCTAGGTTTGCGATTATTAGAAGATCAGCTCGATTCTGGTGTAAAAAAGACTTGCATGAAGTCATGTCAGCATGCATTATTATGCACAACATGAAAGTCGAAGAAGAACGCGGTGGATATCTCAACGCTTACATTTTCAATGATTCTCAGCATCCCACCAACCTTGACTATTAAAGTTCACCTGTTATACCGCCTGTTGAGCTTTTAAGAGATTTAAATAATACGATATATAGGAACTTTCTTGGCCGACATCGGAATTTGATAAATCAAGGAGAGCACGGTGAATTAAGAAGAAGACTGGTTGCACACTTGTGGGATAAACGTAGTCGAATAGGTGATGATGACGATGATGAGTGAGATGTTTTGTAATGAGTTAAGATTATTTCGTTTTGTAATGTTGTTTTTTCTTTATCAGTTTCAATGTTGTTTAATTATGCAAGTGTTTATGAAAATGTTGTTTATGTTATGATTTTACTATATGTATAACATTTTGAGTTCATTGTGTAACATGTTTTAATCATTTTTCATAACTTATAGCATAAAATTTAATTAACACAGTTATAAAATTTTAATACTTTTAAAAATAATTTGTAATTGTAAATAACACTTTAAAATTGATAATATTGTGTTGAAAGTTTAATGAAATAAAATTATGATAAACCTCAAATTTATTATTTAGTGATACATTTGGTGAAATACCATGGGAGATCAAATCAAACTCTATTCTCTAAAAATGGTGAAATGGTGAAATATTATTATTTTAAAATTTTGTGTAAATTTTGATGAAAACTATGGGAGGCCAAACACACCATTCTTTCATCAAAAATGGTGAAATGGTGAAATGGTGTGCTAACCATGGGAGTTCAACTCATCTCCATTACACCAAATACAGGATTTGGTGAAAAAAATGGTGATGACCATGGGAAATGCTCTAAAGGATTTATATCCATATAACCACTATAAAAATTCAGGTGTTTTCCCTTTGCATTGTTTACTTGCATATTTTCAAAAAGCATACTAGAACACTTAAGAAGATTGTTTAAAAGGAGTTTGGAAAACTGGGGATAAATCTTTTAAATTAAGAAAGTTTACTTGTGAAAAATACTTTGTAAATCCGCTGCAGGTAACCTGCCTTAAAACTCTGATTTTATAAAAAAACTAGCTAAGTCTTTTGAAGAAAAGTGGTCTACTTGGCTGTTCAAAGCTTTGTGTAAGATCATCTTAGTTCGCTTATAATTCTTGATCAGCTTAGTCTGTTCTAATCAATAATTGGAGAAATTTTAAGTCAAAATTTTCAGAGGTCTATTCACCCCCTCCCCCTCTAGACCTCATCTGACCACTTGGGACCAACACACTCTCTAGATGAAATGGGTAAATTGCTTATTTAAATTTTTTAAAGGGTAAATTATTATTTTTCAAATCACATGAGAGTAAATTGAACATTATGCATTCATTTCATAGGGGGGTAAATTGCCATTAACTCCGAAGAAAAATTGGACTTGATATGAAAGTTGCAACAAAAACTTAAACTCTGATAATAAATTTGTATTTGCGTATCCAATTCGTATCCAATTGTACCAAAGTTACAAGGTAATCACTTATTTGATAAAAAAAAACCAAAAAAAAATCTCTATAACAACATACTATTCCATTTCTTGTAGTAAAGACAAACCTACTAAAACTTTGTGCTACAGTCGTTTTTATGATTTGTCTAATTCTAGTTAGAACTTTCCAGCTAGCAATCTAATATTCTTTGTGAAATGCTACTAAACACACCTTAGTATTAATTCTAAGCGCAAATGTAATAATTTGACTAAATGTCATAAATGTTACAAAATCCAAATTGAATTCATAGACAACATTATACTTTGAACTTTTATAATAGTTGAGATAAGATATTATTAATGAAAAGTTCTTTATGTATTCATTACATGGATTTTGTAATGTAACATAGTAAAAAAATTAAGTTATTTCAGAAATCTAAAAATATTTACATTCAAAAGTTTGAAACATCATATCCTTGCTTACTATTTACTATTTGCATAAGAAAAGATTAGGTAAAAAAATTGGAGAGGAAATATTTAATTTTGGGCAACGTTGGGCCTGTTAATTGGGTCCTTCCAATTCTAGGTAATCTTAATTGGGCTTTTTTTAATCTGGACTGAAATATTTAATTTTGTTGGACTTTTCTTTTAACTATTTAATTACAATTGGGCTTACTTTATTATTATTGGGCCAATATTTCTGGGCTTATTAACTTTTTAGGTTAATAATTAGTTGGGCTTAATTACATAAAAATACTTCAACTTTGACCTGACTTGAAATTATCTCAGCCTGACAATGGGCCGGACTCAAACATGATTTATCGTCGAACTGGATCCTAATCCGACTATTTGCCATATCTTGACTCGCTCCAATTATATGTTGATTCAAAATATTATATGCATGGAAACAAAATTAAACTTGATCCTCTTATGACATGCATAGGTGAGTAATGATGTGCTACTACAATGCATCCTGTTTTGGTTGAATTTGTTTATGGGGGAGTAGTATATATGGTGAATTCAATTCAATCATGAAATTACAAAAATAAATGCTGAAAATCAAATTAAATTATTCGATATTCGGCTCGAGCTCGTTCGATAAAAGCTCGTTTGAGCTCCGTTTGTCGAACAAATCAAACAAACTTGAACAAGATTTCTCGTTTGATAACTTTTAGAGCTCGGCTCGAGTTCGACTCGATAAGCTAAAAATTAGAAAAACACATGTAAAATATCAAGCTACTCGATATTCAGCTCAAGCTCGTTCAATAAAAGCTCGTTTGAGCTCGGTTCGTTAAGAAATCTAACCAAGCTTATGCACAAAATTTCAAGCTGGATAAAATTCAAACTAAGCTTGAACAATTTATCGTTCGATACTACTTAGCTCGTTTACACCCCCAGACATAAATGAATTGGGATCTAAATGGATCTGATTCAAATCCAACCTCGTAATAACCCTAGCGCAGAGGTTTGTTTCTCAGTTATATGACTAGGTAATAGAGACCACAAAATTGGGTTTTGATTAACTTCAATTTGACCAAAAATAATTGAAAAATGATTGGTTCATACTGAAATTGCGCGGCAACATGTCTCAATGTGAGCTTGGATGAGGGTCCAACTCATGTGGTCCAATTTTTCTCATTTGTTTTTTGCTCTAGGGTCCGTCTACAAAACCAGGATCAAAATCATCGGTAATTTCTCGAATTATTATTATTATTGTATAAAAACACTAAAACAACACATTAAACGAAAAACTAATTTAGAGGCTATATCCAAATTTCCAAATACATAAAATTAATTTACAATTTTTTATTTTTATTTTTTTATTTTTGTAATTCTAATTTACTAGTATTGACTCTTTGACGCCTCAACAGCCAAGGACTTTCCCTTAAACAAAATCAAGATTCCCCTTCAATTTCACGAGTCCTTTATAATTATATCAATTTTTAATGGTCGGTTAAATCATTGAGGGCAAAAAAATAATTTGGTCCTTTAAACTTTTGTTGAATCACGAAAATGGAACACATATAGTTCTGGCAAGCAATTTACATAATTTATGTTTTACGTTGTTGCAATTTTACTCCTAAATTCGTCGAAATTTGAACTAGTATCCTTAAATTGCTACGGAAACAAATAAATTGGGGGATTTTGTCATTATGGCTCTCAAGCGGTGATATATATCACGTCACCTTGTCAAATTAACTTAAATTGGAGAAAAAACAACACCTTATTTTCCTTCATTTCTTTTCCTACCTACTAATTATTATGGCAAAATGTTGAAATTTTGAACAATAAATTTAATTTTGGCGAACTTAGGATTAAAATTACGGGTAAGAGGACTAAAATTACAGGAACTTAAAACACAAATGAAGTAAATTGCTTACCAAAATTATACGGGTGTATGTGGATGGGTTTTGGTCCGTTCTCGCGGGTTTCGTGGCCGAGTCAAAACCCTTTCAAATGAGTTGTCGTCAAACCTATAAAATCATCAAAAGACAAAAACCTATTCAGAAACTCACATTCAAACTCTTCAAACCTATACCATTTACTTTTTACTTTTTTCCTCAAATCTCACTAAAAAAATATTGATTTAACACATACCACATACTTTTTCCATAAACCGCAATATCCAAACTCAATCCAAGTGATGTTTCAACTTATTCAAACTCCAAAAGCCAACAAACAAAACTCATCAAAATAAGGTCTCAAAAATTTTATCGAAATTACCCAAACCATTTATTTTAAATCGAGATTCTCAAAATCGAGCCAAAACTCATCCAAGTAGGTCCCACTGTGTCTCATTTTTTTTTTTTTTTTTTGTCTCTTCCAAAATTAAAGGACTATTATTATTTTTTTTGCCGGTATTTAATTTTCTTCCTCTATAAATCCCACATACATCACGTTTTACATACACAGTTGACTATTCATCATTTTCTTCAAAAACGAAATTACCTGTCCGTCCACTTTCCCAACTAAGATTCCCAAATGAGCACTCTAACCTCAACTTTCCGGCCAATTTTTCAGCCGGAATATTCTCACACTCGCCTGAATCTTCAAATACCCTTTATACCCCTACACAAAATCAGTCCAAAATCAAGAAAAACAGTACTAATCATAATGGCCCAAAAGAAACCAAGAATTGAAGGAGTTAGTGATGAATTGAACTCTATTGCTTCTCAAAATTTGGACCATGCCCCTGCTCGGAGAAGGGTAAGATCGGCTTTTACTAATGTTCAACAGCAGCTAGATCATGTACTATTTAAGGTAATTTTTGAAATTGATTGTCTCTGTATTTCGATTTCAGATTATTCTTTAAATTAATGTTGTTAATTTATAGAGCTAAATGCAAAAAACACCCCTTGTGCTTTTGCTTTGCATAACTTAAAAAAAAAAAAAAACCTTGTAGTTTTTTATTAGCAAAGCTTCCATTTTATCAGCAAGAAAACCCATTTGAAATTCCTTCAGAAATTATAGGGAGGTTTTTGTCAAATTTTAAAGTGAACGGGGTTATTGTCAATTTTCAAAGTTAACGGAGGTTATTGTTAATTTTTTAAGTTAGGTGGGGAGTTTTTGCATCCTTTGGTGGGGGTATAATTGTCATCCAACTTGGGAGGGGATTTTTTGCTAATAAAAAATAAGAACAGGGGGGTTTATGCTAATAACAATAATACAAGGGTTTTTTTTTTTTTTTTTTAAAAGGTTGGCAAAGTAGAAGAGGTGTTTTTGCATTTCACTCTTAATATATATGTATTATTTTAATAAATTATAGTGATTTAAAATGTAATTTTGTCCTTTTTGTGGCTGAGTAGATGGCTCCAGATGGGATCAGAACAGATGAGGTGAGTTATACCTTATGTTTGAAGAAATGTACTTAATGTTTAAGTTCGATTTTGTGACTATTTATTAGAATTCTCCAAATGAAAAATATTCTGTGTTTTATTTTATTGCTATTTTATTAAATTGAATGTACAACTCATTTGAAAACTTAATGCATTTTAAGATAAAAGATATTTAATATTTATGACTTAACACGCTCCCTTACATTCAGATTTAACTCAAACCTAACATGTAAACGTAGTCGAAAGGTGATTTACGATCGGACCTCCTGACATCTTACAAATTACAAAGAGGCTCTCTCTAGTTTCGACTATATATCAAAACACTCCTTACAACTTTAACAATCCTTACAAGGACACTCGACTTTACAACTTCTAGAATTTTTTTTACAAATAACCCTGGCCATGTAAGGGTGTCCTTTTAATATACGGAACCACATATGGTTTTCTGTAATTATGGTAAACCTCAGGGGGTCTGAGTGTGAATTATCCATACTTTTGAATTGTGTACAACTCTGTGATATCTATTACCTATATTATAGTATTTCCTCCAATTTCTGTTATTTGGTGACATAATAAAAGAAAAACATTTGATCAAATCCTGATTGGTGATATATTTATTTTCTCATTTTTGTAGTGGTATGAAATTAATTCAAATGGAGAAGAAATATTTTGTAAAAGCTGGTTACCAAAGCCCGGTGTACGAATCAAAGGCGCTTTGTTTTTTTGCCATGGATATGGTGATACTTGCACTTTTTTCTTTGAAGGTTTGTTGTTTCTTTGAACATTTTTCGATTTTCAAATAAATCGTCTAGTGGACGATTTTGTTAATACACATATATGAAGTGTGTTTGCTCCCTCTTTTTCTAGGCATTGCCAAGCACATTGCCGCCTCCGGTTATGGTGTATACGCCATTGATCACCCGGGATTTGGTCTATCCGAAGGATTACATGGTTACATTCCCTCGTTCGATGGCGTGGTTGATAATGTAAACGAGCTATACACGATAATGAAAGGTGATCATTTCTCTATTCCCTTTTTATCGAAGGCAAATTAGTTAATGGTTCCATAGTGGAAAATTCTAATCCAAACCTAGCTTGGCCAAACCTATCAAACTATCCCTGAGGTTTAATGTAAATACACAGATCACCCTCCATATTTGGAAAATTACTCGAACTACCTCTAAGGTATTAGATTAATTATAATCACCCCATTACGGCATTAATTTCATCCAAAAAAAGTTTGAATTTCAGAAATATACTATCTTAGATACCACAAATATCAGTGGGGCCAAACCGGTTACACCCGTTTCTCCATCGACTTCAACCGTTTTTCACTTATTCAATCCAATTTTTCACATAAAAAGCTTAGTTGATGACGTCGGCATGTGACTTCAGAAATTAATGTCATAAAGGGGATAACTGTAAAGAATCTAATATCAGTTAGTGTAATTTCTCAAACATAAAGGGTGATTTGTGTAAATTACACTAAATCTCAGGGATGATTTGAATTATCCATTTCTACATGTTGTTTTTTGTAACATTTTTCATAATCAATTTTGTGTTGTGAATTGTGATTTATAAATATATATATAGGGAGGCCAGAGATTAGAGGAGTTCCTCGTTTCATATTTGGTCAATCAATGGGTGGAGCAATTGCTCTTAAAGCACTTCTTAAAGCACCAAATGAATGGGATGGCATTGTGCTTGTTGCTCCAATGTGTAAAGTAATACAACTTTCTTTACTCAAACCACTAAAAAGTTTAATGAGAAAATTGCATATTTGATACCATACAATAGGACAAGTAAATGCACATTTAGTACTACAATTTAAATGTTGTTGCAATGTTCATACCACTGTCAGATAACTGGATTGAAATGGACGGAATTGGACAAGATAACAAGATAACGAGATAACGTCCATGTGCGGTGCACGTGTCCAATTCGGTCGAATAATTTGATAGTGGTATGAACATTGCAACCAATATTTAAATTGTGGTACTAAATGTGCATTTACGTGTTCAGATGTACTAATGTTGGCATATTTTATGGTACCAAATATGCAATTTTCCCAAAGTTTAATATACAAAATTCTGACTTTTTTTATTGGCTATTTAGATTTCAGAGGAAATGGCACCACCTCTTCCACTTCAGAAAATTCTAATTCTTTTATCTAAGCTTATGCCCCAAGCAAAACTCGTTCCACAAAAAGATTTGGCAGATTTAGCATTCAGAGAGTCAAAGAAGAAACAAATGGTTTGGTTCTTTCTCTGTCTATATCTCCCTTTGTTGAGTCATTTGACATTTTGAACCCTAAAATTGAGATATTGACACTTTGTACCCTAGAATTGCATATTATTTGACAAAGTGCACCTTAGTGGGATGCAAAATGCCCAATATATTGCCAAAGAATTGCAATTCGATTATGCAAAATGCAAATATTTCAATTTCAGGGAGCAAAGTGTCAAAATAATGTATTCTTGGGGTGCAAAATGCCAAATATTCGCCTTTGTTCATTGCATTTTAGTTAATGGGTGATTTACGATCGGACCCCTTGAGGTTTGCTAGTATTACCAAAACTACCCCTCTTGTTTCAAAAATTACAATAACCCCCCTTTTGGTTTAGATTATTAACCAAAACACCCCTTACAAACTTCAACAATCCTTACAAGAACAACTCCTACAAGTTCGGGAAAATTTTACCAACGCACCTCCGTAAGGGTGTTCTTATAATTTTTGAAACTACATTGTTCTTTTTTGTAATTAGAGATAATTTTTGTCTACAATTCTCAATAAGATTGTATTTATAAACTATATATATACTAGCTTGTAACTTACTATTGAAACTTCTTTGCTAGGCTCCATACAATGTGATAAGTTACTCGGATCAAACACGATTGAGGACTGCCGTTGAACTCTTAAATGCTACAAAATATATTGAATCCCAAGTGGAGAAGGTGATTTTTTGTGTGTGTGTGTTCTTAAATGAATTATAATGTTCTCTATTTGGAAAAATAAGATCTTATTTATTTATTGAGCTAAATGCAATAGAATCCCTTGTGTTTTGCCTTATTATAAAAAATCCCCATGTTTTTTTTTTATTTAACAAAAAAGATCAATTTGGAATTCCTTCATAAATCATATGGAGGTTATTGTCAATTTTTTCAGTGAATAGGGGGATTATTGCTAAATTTCAAAGTTAACAGGGGGTTATTGACAATGTTTTAGGTTAAAATGTGTGTTTTCGCATCCTTTTGTGGGGGTATAATCGTCATTTATAATACAAAATAAACACGGGGAGTTTTGCTAATAAAAATAATACAGGGAGGTTTTGATAATTAGACACTGTTAATTATTTATTAGCAAAAAACCCTCGTATTCTTTTTTTAATTAGCAAAAAAACACATTTAAAATTCCTTCATAAATCACATGGAGGCTATTTTCAATTCTTTAAGTGAACACGGGGGTTATTGCCAGTTTTCAAAGTTAACAACGAGTTACTGATAATGTCTTAGGTTAAGATGGTTGCTTTTGCTTCCTTTGGCTGTGTTTATAATAGTCATTTTGGCTTAAGAGAGTTTTTCTTTCCTAATAAAAGATAAGCACATGGGATATTCTTGGTAATAAAAATAACATAGGGAGGGCTTTGATAATTAGACAAACCTTCGGGGTATTTTTGTATTTCACAAAATTATTTATTTAATTTAGTTTAATATGAAAATTGAAGGTTGCATCTCCAATGCTGATTCTTCATGGAGCTGCTGATAAAGTGACTGATCCAAAGGTGAGTCAATTTCTATATAACAATGCTTCAAGCAAGGACAAAACTCTAAAGCTATATGAAGATGGTTTTCACTGCATTCTTGAAGGAGAACCAGATGATAGAATTTTTACTGTTCTTGATGACGTCATCTCGTGGCTAGATTCTAGGACCTCTCTCAAATAGTTGTATTATTACGTCTTGTTCTTCATTAATTGTGGTTGTGATATGGGAATGTACATCTGCATGAATTTATGATTGAATAAAATGTTTTGGTTCTTGTTTTAAATGGATTAAACACAATACTTGGTATACTGCTTATAAGGTCTTGGGCAACCGTTTTTTGAGATAGTTTTTTAGGTCTGTTAGGTCATAGGATACACGAATATTCAGATAAAATACAAAATGTAGTGTCAGATACGAAAAAAAAAATTGAAGCAAAAATAAAGAAAAAAGTGAGATGAAATAAAGAAAAGATTTGAGATCGAAAAACGGAAGGAAACAAAATAAATGAAGAAACTGAAACATAATGTTGTTTGATTCATAAATACTAAATAGATTCATAATTAATAAAGAGATAAAAAAATTTACATGATAGATTAATAAAGAAATTTATTATTTATAAAAAGGGCGGGGGTAGTTTTGGAATAAAATATCCAATATTATAACAGAGGGGGTTAAGTATTACAAGTGATACTTTAGGGGTGTGACTAATACCACCTCATACTTTAATGGGGGAAATTGTATTTCACCCGTTATTTTTATTACAAACCCCCCCCCCCCCCCTCCCACCTCTCTTGTTATTTTTATTGGCAAAAGATCTCTCTTGTTAAGGTCTTGGGCAACCGTTTTTTGAGATAGTTTTTTAGGTCAGTTAGGTCCTACGATACACGGATACTCAGATAAAATACAAAATGTAGCTTCGGATACACACCAAAAAAAAAATTGAAGCAAAAATAAAGAAAAAAGTGAGATGAAACAAAGAATTGAGATCGAAAAACGAACGGAAACAAAAATAAATGAAGAAATTGAGACATAATGTTGTTTGGTGGATGAATAGATTCATAATTAATAAAGAGACATTTTTTTATTGATTAAAAAAGAAATTTATTATTTATAAAAGGGGTGGGGGTAGTTTTAGAATAAAATATCCAATATTATAACAGAGGGGGTTAAGTGTTACAAGTGATACTTTAGGGGTGTGACTGGTATCACCCTTAGGGGCGGACCCACACTAGGTCTAGTGGGGTCTATAGCCCCCACTCATATTTATTATAAATTTGTACAATTAGTTTTCCTAGCACAAATAACAGTTTGTCTCAGTGTTTTAGTTGTTGCAAGTGTAGTAGCTTGGTCTAGTGTTCAAAATTCAATATTTTTACTTCCTTTTACTTGAACTGTTTTAATTTAAGGTATTAGTTTTCTTAGCATATGGCCAATTATTTTGGGTGTTACAAGATTACCTATTTTATGTAAACTTCGTTGTAATTTTTTAGTCTTTTTTTCTTTCTTAACAGTTATTCTTTTAATTTCTTAACAATTGTTCTTTAAGTTTTTTTTTTCTTTTTTTGCTTAGTAATTGTTCTTTAATATTTGGTCTTTCTTAATAATATTTTTAATATTATTTATTTCTTAATAACAATCAAGAAAATTTGATTTGTTTCATAATACAGTTTCTTCTTCATATATTTATTTATTTATTTATTACTACACATATCCTCCCCTCCTCTCACCCCAAAAAAATTAAATTCGAATATTGATCTAGCTCCACTCTTAACTATTATGGACCAATTTCAGAAAATAAAAAATTGGCTTGATCAATTGTGTATAGCATATGGCCAGTTGATTTGGGTGTTACAAGATTACCTATATTGTGTATAGTTCGATCCTATATGTGCAACTAACTTGATTGTAATTTTTTAGTTTTTTTTCTTTCTTAACAATTATTCTTTTAATTTCTTAACAATTGTTATTTCTCAATAATTTCTCTTTAAATTTCTTTAAAATTGTTCTTTAAATTTCTTTTTTTTTTTGCTTCATAATTGTTCATTAATTTTTGGTATTTTTTAATAACATTTTTAATATTATTTCTTTCTTAATAACAATAAAGAGAATTCGATTTTTTTATAATACAGTTTCTTCTTCATATATTTATTTATTACTACATATATTTCCTCTCCCCTCCCCCACTCAAAAAAAAAAAAAAAGTAAATTCGAATATTGGTCTAGCTCTACTCCTAACTATTATGGATCAATTTCAGAAAATAAAAAATTAGACTTGATCAATTGGGTATGTAATCTGTGTAATTTGAAATTGTAATTAAGATGCATAGATGTGTTGAATCCTTTTGAAGCCATAATGGGGTATCATATATAATTAAAATAACAAATTGAGATTATTTTTGTCAAATTTTACCCCCGAAATTTTCGTATTTTCTCGTGAATAAAATATATTTCGATTACTAAATTTAATATAGAATTTTAGCCCCCACTACACCAAATTCCTAGATCCGCCCCTGATCACCCACATACTTTAACGGAAAAATTTGTATTTCACCCGTTATTTTTATTACCAAACCCCCCCTCCCCTTCTTGTTATTTTTATTAGCAAAAGATCTCTTTTGTTAACTTTGAAAATAAGCAATAACCACTCGTTAACTTAAACAGTTGGTAATAACCAACGACTATAGATAATTACTACCTGGTTCTATAGCTAGCGGTCTTTTCATAATCATTTAATAATAAGGAAATGAAAAGGGGAGAAACCAAATGGAATTTTTGGCTAATAAATAAGAACATAGGGAGTTTTTGGCTAATAAATAAGAACATAGGGAGATTTTTTCTAATAAAAACAATACAGTGTGATTTTGTCAATTAGATAAAGGACAAAGGGTATTTTCACATTTTAGCTTTTTTTCAACTCTCTCGCCAAAAATAAGACCCACCCCAAAATGGTATACTACTAAAAGAAAGCCTCAAACATAAAATATTTCAACCAAAAATGGCTTAATTCCACTTTGCACCCTATAAATAGGAGTGTTTTTCACTTTGCACCCTATAATTTTTTTTATCCCACTTTGCACCCTACAAACTACAATTTCACTTCAGATTGCACCCTCGAGTAATTTCAGGCCATTTTAGTCACTGGAGTAAGGATAAATTTGACCAATCACATTAATAATCATCCCAATTTCCCTCTAAAAACAATAAATGGTCAAAATTAGATATAGTTAATGTCATAATATACCCAAGACATTTGCAAATTAAAAATGTATGCTACTCCACTCTTCATCCAGACCCAGATGGCCGTACTGTTACTGTGTTGGTTAATTTTTCCCCTTTTTTCTTTGATTGATTTATTTTAAAATTTTGCAACATAATTTTATGTATGTGTCATGAAATTCACGTGTTACTTTTTCTTGTATTTTCTTTTTTAATTAATCTAGAATATATATATATATATATATATAAATGCAAATCTTGATCTGCATATATTAAAGCCATACGTAATTCTTTAATTTCTTTGACCCCCATTTTTCATTATTCTATATTAATATTCTATTAATTTTTCGCTTACTCCATTATTATATAGTATTTTATTCATTGCTTTTTCAGTATTTGAAATGTTTTATTTATGTTATAATAAAATAATAATAATTTCTATTTTACTTTTATTAATTATTTTTCTAAGGGGAAAGAAAATTACGAAAATTATTGGGATGTTTATTAATGTGAATGGATGAATTTTCCCTTATTCCGGCAACTAAAATGGCCTGAAATTAATTGAGGGTGCATTTTGAAGCAACATTGTTGTTTGTAGGGTGCAAAGTGGGATAAATTTTTTTGTAGGGTGCAAAGTGAAAAATGCTCCTATTTGTAGGGTGCAAAGTGAAATTAAGCCACAAAAAATTGACTATTATTCACTAAGGGTCGGTGGAACAGTTTTAAATCTTTATTTTGATTTTTAAAGTGTTTAACCTTAATTATAAAATTTATTTTTTGTCAATCGTAATTTTCATGGTGTTTAGCACTCAATGTCACAATCACTTTTGGGGTAGACACAATATTAGATTAAATGATGATTTAAATTTGGATCCCGTATGTTTACCGTAATTACAGAGAACCCCCTGTGACTTCAAAAATTATAAGGACACCCAAGGGTTTTTTCTAAACATTTTCAAAAGTTGTAGGGGTGGCCTTGTAAGAGATATTTTGGTAGGGAAAATTTGATTTTGACCCTCTAAAGTGCCTGCCTTTTAAAATTGGCCCTTTATTATGGTACATTGACAATGTACGTCTTTTATTGTGTCACTGTCATCAATTTCAGTCATTTTCGCCGAAAATCATCAATTTATGTTTTATTAGACATAATTTTTTTTTGGCCAAAAATCATTAATTTATGTCCTATCTGACCGAAAAATTTAATTTTCGCCAAAATAACATGTGTCGAGTGACACTTAAAAATTAGGAATTTCACATCTAACTACAAAATTTGCAAATCTAGTCATGTGATAGGTATAAGTTCGATTTATGGGGGAACTCTAATTGTTTTTCATCTAAATTTGAAGTCATAGACCTATGACATGACTTGGATATGCAAATTTTGGAATTAGAATCTGAAATCCACAACTTTTAAGTGTCACTCAACACATTATATTTTTGGGAAAAATTAAATTTTCTGATCAGATAGGACATAAATTGATAATTTCGGGCAATAAGCACTGAAATTAATGACGATGACACAATAAATGATGTATATTGTCAAGGGACCACAATAAATGGTCAATTTTGCAATGCAACCACTTAAGAGGGCCAAAAATAAATTTGCCTGGTTTGGTAGCTCCTTATAATTTCTAAAATATCAGGGATTTCTTGTAAGACAACAAAACCTCAGGGGGTGTGAGTGTAAATTACCGTAGAATATAAACCGTAAAGACAGGTAAAGAAAACGTTAAAAGGAAAAAAAAAAAAAAAAGGGTTTTGAGCAAGAGAGGGGGAAGAATACAACCTGGAGCTTCACCTCTGGCCCATGAATGGTGTATAAAGACAACTCCCAGAATCAAAATCTCAATCAAATCAGTTTCAATTTTTCTCATCAATACATAAATTTAAGCACAAAATCACAAATCTTAGTATAATATTTATCGAAACGGCTCAAAAACAAAACAGGCAACAAATGTCTGTGCTGAATCAACTCTTCAACAGAGGGCTTTTGGGAGCAAAATGGTATGTTCAATTTCCTTTTTATTTTTCCCTTTTCAATTTTGATTGCAATTCGAAGAGCGTATTGGAGAATTTTTTATAATTTTTTTCTTTTTCTTTTGGCTATAATCAGACCTTTGATCTGAAAATAGGAAATATTTAATTTTTTGTTTTAGCTTTATGTGCGTATTTTGTAATTTTTGGAGGCTGGGTTTTAATTGCCTATTTGATTGATATCAAGTTCAGTTCATCTGTACATGTAAATTGTTGAAGTGGGTATCATGTTGATTTCAAAAAAAGATAATCTGTGGCAATTTTGTAATATATTTAACTTTATTTTGTAACTAATGTACTGTTTTGTAGTAAAACATGCTTGAACTTAGCAATTTCGCGAATCAAATTGTTGCAAAATAAGCGAGATGTTCAGTTGAAGCTAATGAGAAAGGAGATAGCACAATTTCTACAAGCTGGCCAAGAATCCATCGCAAGAATTAGAGTACTTATGTTAATCTTGCTACGACTCTATCGTTTGTAATTTCATTTCTTTTTTCTTATTTAGTGATGATTGCTTTTGATTAGGTGGAGCATGTTATACGAGAACAGAACACGTGGGAGGCATATGAGGTATTGGAGCTCTTCTGCGAGTTTGTTCTTGCCCGTGTTCCTATTCTCGAAAGCCAGAGGTAAAAAACACTTATGATCATTACTCATCATGGGAAGTATAGATAAAAAGCCGGAAGAAATCCTTATTCTTGATGGCAATTTAGGATGTGAAGCAAATTCATCATTGCTTAATCAATATATTTCGTGCTTGAATATGAATTTTTTGCTCCACGTCTTTTTTAGGAAGATTTTAGTGCCGGTAACATATATTTATCTTAGGGTTTTTTTGCAAGTTAACTTTCTGTGATAGGCATATTAGCTTCCTGTGATATATTATAACGAGCATTTTACTCCCCCGCCCTCATGGAGTTGTTGCACATACGCTCCAAAATGCGACTAGGACTTCATTTTTTTGATTTGGAAAATGACCAATTTAACCCCAATTTGATATTGCCTAATGGGCTCTTTACACCCCTCTATGATGTTGTCTAATAGGCACTTTACCCCCCATGTGAAAATGCAAAAACCAAGAGGGAGATAATATGCTTGGGTGAGGGTATCTTGCTCTTTTTATTAATCACAAGGGAGTAAACTGCCTTTTAACAATAACGCAGGGAGTTAATTTGCTATTCACGTATTTATCTTTAGGACTCCTCTGCTAATAGATAAGTAAACTATTTGCAGTTTATGATTGTTATGAAGTCATATTATGTTTAATATTTTTTCTAAGAAACGAGATTATCTGAAATATAATGAATATGAGATTAACATTTTGGTAGCTTAGATTATTTACAATATAGCAATGTAACAAATATGCAAGACTGATGGGGGTAATTATGTGATTTAACTGGTTACATCCAAAGATAGTGTGGTATTTTGTTCAATTAAAACCATCCAGCAACTTCCTATAAATTTAGGGTGATTTACACTTGGACCCCCTATGGTAAACCATAATTACATAAACCCCCTGTAGTTCCAAAAATTACAAGGACACCCTTATAGGGGGATTTTTGGAAACATTTTCAGAATTTGTAGGGGGTGTCCTTTTAAGTATTGTTGAAGTTGTCAGGGGTGTAAATAGTCTTAATCGGAGGGGGTCTCCTTGTAATTTCTGAAACGTTAGGAGGTTCCTAAGTTCCTCGTAAGACGACTAATTTCAGGGGGTCCAGTCGTAATCATCCATAATAATTTCTCACGATTTTTGTGTATAGTGTCGGATTTTCTTTAATTTTTGGGCTTGCTTTATGTACTATATCTTGCCACCGGTGAGATATATGTACTTATACCTTACCATAACAAGCAAAAACGTTCTCAGAATATTCATTTTTGGAAAATCTCTCAGTTTGTTAACATGGGCAAATCTTTGACTTTTTCATGTGCTGATTCGTGATACCGAGTATAGTTCTCCTTCCACTGTTTATGTTCATCAAAGTGTTGTTTACGTATGCATAACTAGCTCAAATCCGAGTAAGATTTTTTCGGAAAAATTATTGGTTTTGTTAGGAAAAACCACAAGTTTGGATTTTGGTTGCTTGCTGCAACTGCAATCGAACAACACCCTTTTGCCGCCATGTAAAGAGTGCCGCTTTTCTTTCCTCGTGCAACTGCCATTGCACCCTTTGAAATCTTCCAGTTATCTCCATGGAAGATTGTAGTATAGCCTTCACTGGCTAACTGGCCCACAGAAATTAAGTTTTTTCTCAGGTCGGGAATATGCCTGACATCCTTCAGCTTCCACTCAGACCCGTTCAACTTAATTTTCATTGTTCTTTTACCAACAATATCACAAGGTTGGTCATCGCCAAGATATACCTTACCGAGGTTTCCAGACACGTATTCCCCAAAGAGTCTTTTCTGCGAAGTAGCGTGAAATGATGCTCCAGACTCTTCCTTGCTCTCCAAAGAGCATATCAACACATCATCTTGTGTTGATGTTGATGCAACATTAGCTTCGATCTTCGCCGTTAGATTCTTTGGTGCACTCTTGCACTGATTTTTGTAGTGTCCGACCTTTCCGCAATTCCAACACTCAACAGCCTTTGAGTTTCCGAAATTGCTGGGATTTCTCGATCTGGATCTCCCATTTTTTTGATCTTCCTCGGTAGTTTGTTCTTCCACGATTGTTGTTTATCGATCGGCCTCTTGACTCCGTCGACAAAGCAGAGGGGGTCGAAGTTTCGACCGACTCTCTCCGCCGGATCTCTTCGTTTAGAACGAGATCACGTACATCGTCGAATTTTAACTTATTGCTTCCCGACGAGCTACTCACAGCCGTGACTGTAGCATTTCAACTTTCTGGAAGGGAGAACAAAAGTAACAATGCCTGTACTTCATCGTCAAACTCAATCTCGACCGAACTCAACTGGGTCGTGATTGTACTGAGTTCATTGAGATGTTGGGCCACCGATGCCCCTTCGGTCATCCGCAAATTAAATAACCGCCTCATTAAATGAACTTTATTTGAGGCCGAAGGTTTCTCGTACATATTTGAGAGTGCCTTCAGAAGACCCGCCGTGGTCTTCTCCTTCGCTATGTTAAAAGCGACATTGCGAGATAACGTCAGTCGGATAACTCCGAGAGCTTGTCTGTCAAGGAGTTTCCACTCATCCTCCTTCATGGATTCTGGCTTATCTTCTTGGAGAGGCAAGAATAAATTTTTCTGATACAAATAGTCCTCTATTTGCATCTTCCAGAATCCGAAGTCCGCACCATCGAACTTTTCGAGTTTCATTTTCCCTTCGTCTGCAGCCATTGCTTTCACTTAAATCTGGTTGGCCCGGGAAAAAAAAAATTCCTGAGCTCTTGATACCAGTTGTCAGGAAAAACCACAACCAGATTTAATGAAATAGCAAAAATAATGAATACAAAATTTACGTGGTTCACCCAAAATAGGCTACATCCACGGACTGTTGCAGATCTTTTAATAAAGGGAGATAATTACACAACGTTTACAAATACTCACAACTCACTCGACTCATCAAGAAAAATTACTCACTTAATTTTCACACAATATCTTTCACAGTTTAAGAAATCTCTCCGAAATTTTGCGCTCAAAATTTCTGCCTAAACTAAGCTTGAAAGAATTGTTGAGGAGATGAATGCTTGATGATGTTCTTGAATGGTGTATTTTTGAACTGAAAAGAGCAACCTATTTATAAGCTTCAATGGAGACAATTCCTGTCAAGTTTGTTGAACAACTTGCAAAGAGAATTGATTACTTTAGCCAAATACATGCATGAAGAATTACTTCGGCAGAAACTTTAACTGATTGTTTGCAAATTGCAAAACAATCAAGTGGTGGCCCCCACTTATTGTTACAACAATCTCCCACTTGAGACTGATTTCAATCTGTCTTCACACCTGATCAATGCAATAGCCGTTCCCGGTCTTGTCAGTTTCGAAGTCCAACTGAAGTTGAGCATAACTTCAGTTTATCAACAGTTACAACCTTTGTTAGATGAACTGGGATTCAAAGACGAGAAGAATGTTCTATACAGTGATAGTCAGAGTGCAATACACTTGGCGAAGAACTCTGCATTTCACTCCAGAACAAAGCATATTGGGCTTCGTTATCACTTCATCAGATCTCCGTTAGAGGATGGCGTGTTAACACTTGAGAAGATTCAAGGGAGTAAGAATCCAAAGACGAGAAGAATGTTCTATATAGTGATAGTCAGAGTGCAATACACTTGGCTAAGAACTCTGCATTTCACTCCAGAACAAAGCATATTGGGCTTTGTTATCACTTCATCAGATATCTGTTAGAGGATGGCGTGTTAACACTTGAGAAGATTCAAGGGAGTAAGAATCCAGCAGACATACTAACAAAGGTTGTTACTGTTGATAAACTGAAGTTATGCTTAACTTCCGTTGAACTTCGAAACTGACAAGACCGGGAACGGCTGTTGCATTGATCAGGTGTGAAGACAGATTGAAATCAGTCTCCAAGTGAGAGATTGTTGTAACAATAAGTGGGGCCACCACTTGATTGTTTTGCAATTTGCAAACAATCAGTTAAAGTTTCTGCCAAAGTAATTCTTCATGCATGTATTTGGCTAAAGTAATCAATTCTCTTTGCAAGTTGCTCAACAAAGTTGGCAGGAATTGTCTCCATTGAAGATTATAAATAGGTTGTTCTTTTCAGTTCAAAGATACACCATCAAGCATTCATCTCCTCGACAATTCTTTCAAACTTAGTTTAGGCAGAAACTTTAACTGATTGTTTGCAAATTGCAAAACAATCAAGTGGTGGCCCCACTTATTGTTACTACAGGTTTTGCATGTATTTTCTTTGTATGTATGTTCGAGGATTTTGCAAACCACCTTTTTGTTTGGTTTCCTATGATCTTATAATAAGCCTATTGTAGGTTCTAACCAAGAGTTGCGCTTGTTGTAGACACTGCTGTAGGAGTGAATAACAGAAGGAATCAAGTTAGGACTGGATTACTTCAATAGCAAAATAAAATTCATAAATATCTATTGGACAAAAACACTTATAATAGTGTCAAAAATTGGTCAGATTTATTCGTAAAAGTGAGAAGGAAGAATTTGAAACAGAGGAACTAAAAGGGAACATGATGAAACACATTCTAGCTAAAACAGGAAATCTTAGGAATAGAATATATCAAATTTTACCCTTAGGAAACCAAAAAAGACATTTAAAAAGTTAAATTCATGTGATTGCTTTACATTATCTTGATTTTTCAGAAAGAAAAGCACGAAAGCCCTCAATGCTTGCGTTATGATTGTCGACCTTGTTCACATATTACCTACTATCATAATTGATTGCTAGATATTGAGTTAACGGCAATTTATCCCCTGTGATTTGAAAATAAACACTTTACCCCCTATAATCTTATAAAAGTTTCACACCGCCTCCCTGACATTTTTAAACTTAAAAAAATACGAATTGACAAAACTACCCCTCTTCTTATATGTGGCACTTTACCCCCTGTGTTATGATAAATGTGGCTTTTAACCCCCTGTGATATGATAAATGTGGCTTTTAACCCCCTGTGTTATGATTAGTGTGGCACTTTACCCCTCTGTGTTATGATAAATGTTGCATTTATCCCCTTATGTTACAAAAGTATTTTCCACTCTCAATTTCGGCTCGTGAGTTACACTTACTGGTTGAAGGAGGTAAATTGTTCCTTCAAAATTTTCATTTGGGGGTGGGGGGGTGGGGGTGGCGGTTAAATTGACATCAGCTCGCCAGATATTATGTGCACAACTGTAGACCTTTTTTTCAATTGTAGATGGAAGTTGAAATTTTTATTCAAATTAAGGAAATACTTGGTGTTATTACAGTTTTTTTGAAAGAAGCCAATATCTAACATTTAAATCATCAATCACTAATTTAATTGAAACATGTGAATGGTCAAGCTTAGTTAAACAATACAACTGCAATAACATAGAATTTTAATGTCATAATGTTATGCAAACAGGGAATGCCCTACAGAGCTGCAAGAAGCGGTAGCAAGCATAATATTTTCAGCTCCAAGATGTTCAGATTTGCCAGATCTATTACATGTTCGGACTTTATTTGCTTCTAAATACGGAAAAGATTTTATAGCTGCCGCATCCGAGCTTCGGCCTGATACTAGTGTCAATCGTACAGTTAAGATCTTTCTTCTTTTTCTTTTTTCTTTTTTCATTTTTTTAATCGACCGTTTATTTCAAAATTAAAGTATATCATTTGATCTTTCAACAGATAATTGAAAAACTCTCGGTAAGTGCTCCACCCTCGGAATTGAAGCTCAAAGTACTAAAGGAAATTGCTCTTGAATATAATGTCGATTGGGATTCAACTAAAACTGAAACAGAATTCAGCAAAAAACCCGAGGATCTTCTGGTACCTTTCTTTCAACACTCTATCTTCTGTCCTATTTCTGATAAAGTGAAATGCAAAAATATTCACAATGCTTTGTCTAAATGCAAAATTACACCTTGTGCTTTGCCTAATCGCCAAAAAAAACCTTGTGTTATTTTTATTAGCAAAAATCCCCCTATCTTTTTTTATTTGCAAAAAACCCCATTTGAAACTCCTCCATAAATCAGTAGGGGATTATGGCCGATTTTTTAAGTGAACCGAGTGGCCATTGCTGATTTTCAGAGTTAACATAGGGATTATTGTCAATTTTTATGGTGAATAGGGTTGTTTTTGCGTTTTTTGGTGGGGTTTAAGTGTCATTTTTTCTGCAAAATATGTACTCCGGCTTGGGAATTTTCGCTAATAAAAATAGCACAGGTGTTTTTGGCTAATAAATACAACACAGGGGGTTTATGCTAATTAGGAAAAGCATGGGGGTATTTCTTCATTTCACTTAAATTATAGATATATACGACTTACAGCCGCTAACTGTCGTCTGGGTTATTTTAAGGGTCGCCGGACCTTCCTACTCAACCCTGTTTTCTGTCATAGATTAAATAATTACCTTAAGTCGATTGACCTAGTTACATTGCTATTTGATGTAACCTTTTTAGAATGGACCAAAGCAAATAAGTGTACAACCTCAAGTTCGTTCAAGGCCAGAAATTCGAGGAGGACCATCTAATGTGGACCATTCTTTGAACGGTAAACATGGAGGGGGCTACTTGCAATCTCCCAAGTCTCTCAAAAGCACGGGTCCCAGTACAATTGAATCGACAACTAGGGATCAAAATGCAATTAAACCATCAAGTGAGATCAACAAAACTACAAGAGGTTCACAATCATCACCTGATGTATTGGAAAGGGCTCGAAGTGCAATTTCTGCAGCACAGCGTGCATCGGCTAATGCTCGTGCTGCTGCTGAATTGGTAAAAAATACTAACTTCACCCCATCAAACCAAAAGAGTGATTGAATTAATTTTGATATTTATTTTAACATTTTAAGTGTGTGGATATAGTTTTTTTTTTTTTTTTTTATGTTTGATGTTACTTATATAATGTAATATTTGTAGTATGGTTTGAGGGATGAAATGGTTCCATGAATCAAATTAATGAGGCCATGTTGAGTTTGAAATAAAATTGTAAACTAACTATGTAAATATAATTTATACTTTCGGTGATTTACACTCGGACCCACTGAAGTTTACGGTAATTATAGAAGGCTCCTTGTTTCAAAAATTACAAGGACACGCCTTAAAGGAGGTTTTTGTATAACATTTTCAGTGGGGTCCTTGTATGAATTGTTGAAGATGTATGGAGTGATTTGATACATAGTTAACATCAGATGGGGTTTCCTTGTAATTTTTGAAACGTCAAGGGGTTACTTATAAAATGATCAAACTGCAGGGGATCCAATAGTAAATCATCCAACAAATGTACATGCTGATAGTGTACGAATTATGATATGCATGCACAAATGGGAATAGTATTTACATTCAACAAGGCGGTTACATTGAGTTGACATGATTCAATCCATTAAATATTATATTTTGGTTCATTTTATAAATTATATATATTGATGTTTTATTTTTATATGTAACATTAATATTTGATGTTCAGTATAAAGATGTTTGTTAATATCTCATTATGGTTTCATTTTCAAGCTTCAGTTTTCATCAAACAAGTTTTGAGCTTCGACATTTGTTACTTTTAGACTTCTAAGTGTGGCAATTTTTCAATAACAAGTTAACAACTTGAGGCAACATGTTGGGTTTGGATTTGAGCTTCGACATTTTATTTTATTTTATTTTATTTTTTTTTAGACCGTGAATACATTGTTATGTCAAACACTATATTGAATTGAAACTATTACAATGATATTAAAATGAACCAGTTACTAGTATTAAATTAGAGAAATGCTAGTACAAAACTAGAGAAAATACCTACATTTGTGGGAGTTGAACCCGGGACCTCCTGGTCATGGAGCCTCATCCTTAAGCACTTGGTTGATGCCTCATCGGCTACTCGACGCAGAGTTTTAGTTAATAGTTAAAAAAGTGAGAATTTGAAATACTTGTACACTTTTAGGGAAAAATGTATATTTAGTCACTCAACTTTAATTTAAGTCATACAATGGTCACCCTAGTTTCATAAATGACATACTTAGTCACCCAACTTTAATTGCAGTCATGCAATGGTCATCCTAGTTTCATAAATGGCTATTTAGTCATCCAACTTTAATTGCAGTCATACAATGGTCACTCTAGTTTCATAAATGGCATATTTAGTCACTCAATTTACAAATAGTGGGACAATGCATCATCAAATAAGCGATAATTGACGGAGAGATAACATGATTTTTATGTTTTCGTCTCTCCTGGCACTTTTTCGACCAAAACGACTTCATGTGTCATTCACATGATTTTCAAGCGAGATAATTCGGTAATTCATCTCCTAAATTACACTTATCCAAACTCAAATTATTAAGTCTTCATCATCTTGACTATGCACAATCTTTTGTTGTGAGCTTTGAATTTGGGCAAGTGTTAATTATTCTCTTAAAAGTCATGTATATGGCACATATAATCATTTTGGCCGAAAAAATATTAGAGATAAGGTCGATGTAACAATATTTTGTAGTAGGAATATCATTGTATAGATTTTTTGAACGAAAGATAAAAGTGTTAAATGTTTAAACTTGAGCGACAATTAGTGTGATTTAGTCCAAAAATTATGACAATATAAAGTTAACAAATATTGCAGTGCCATTACCATATAAAATTAGGACAATCTTTATTACCTAGTGCACACTAAAATGCCAATGCCATTGAACTTTTACAACATCAATAATTACGTTCGAATTGATCTTAAGGTTTTAGAGGATGCAAAACTGAAAAATGTGATTCTTTGGTTATTATTGTTGATGAAGGGAGAGCTTTGGTGATTAATGTTGATGAAGTGGGACTTTTGTTATCTCTTTGTCTACCGCAACTTTTTTTTATAATGGATTGTGTCACTATTTGTAAATTGGGTAACTAAATATACCATTCATAAATTTGAGTGACTAAATATGCATTTTTCCCTACACTTTTACCTAAGAATAGTGATTGAAACTACTAGTGTCAAATTATTGCCTTATGCCAAAAGACAGTTTGAAGAAAAATATATATTTTATTTTTAGAAATAAAATCTTATTTAAAAAATTGTGTCATGGGGTGTATATATTAAATGGACGTATATTAGAAAATTGACTATATTTATATCGAGTCAGATTCAAATTGTATGATTTTTCGAAATTTTGAGTCCATCAAATATTTCTAGGATTCAGATTTCAATTTTTTCGGAAGGAAGAAAATCTCTACATCGAAATCCTCAATCATATAACTCATATTTCTTTTACTACAACTTTTGTTAATGTCACATAATCATTCAATTTAATTATCTCACGAGTTCAATTTTTTTGTTTAATAATCCACTGAGTTTCATCATAGAAAATATTAACTGTCGATAAATTTAACCGTTTCCGTCAATTATTTAACAGATCGTAGAAAATACAAGATTTGTATTAATATTTCAAAATTAATTCATCGTGAATGAAATATCAATTCATGTCTTTCTAAACTAATAGTAAATATTACTAAATAATACTTATAAAAATAAAAAAAATTGTGTATCTATTAAGATTTCAATCTTGTATGGATCTCCTTAATTAAATATCTAATTGCATAATCAGGATCCTAAGTTGGATCTATATCAAATTAGATAAAGTAAAATCCCTTATTTTTACAGCCCTAAAAAAGTACATGTTACTTATTAATTTGAGAAATGAACACAATTGATAAGCCCATTTCATATAAATTAACTGGCCCATTGAGCTAGATTTTGTAAAGGATTTACATGTTATATTGGGGGCCAAGCCTTGGAAAAGAAAATAGAAATATCTCATTTATGACCCATTTTTTTCTCTTCAAATAAGAATTGGGAGCGGGCCCATAAACTGAAGCCCAAATTGAATCCAACTAACACAATTGATTGATTGATCCTTGATGTAATGTGTTTATAAACTTAATAAATTATTTCTTATATCAAACTTCATTTGATATACCACTCAAATTATCTATATGTAAAATAAGAATAAACATTCCCTCAATAAAAAACAAAAAAGGAATAAACATGACATATATCATGCCACTCAAATTTTTGTTCGTATACAAGAAAATAAATAAGTAGTATACTTGTTATTAAGGGCAAAAATAAAACTTGACCAATCCAACTTTATTAAATCATATTTCTAATTATGGTTCACTATAATTCTTTTTAAAAATCTATTATGGAAATATGTTTTTTGTGGGCTTATGCAAAATACAAAGGTTTGTATATATATATATTTAAAATAAGTTTTACTAATATTTAAGCTTAGCCCTCCAATTCTCTAATGCTAAAACCGCCCTACCTTGCTTCATAAATCATACGTCCTCCATTCCATTAATCTTTATTCATTGGTATAGTTGATCTGTAAACTTGACTAAATGTCAAAAAATTATAATAAATAATCTAATTAATATTTTTAACTAATAATTTGATAATATCATATGATACTATGTATTTTTATATTTAAAATGTTTCGTACGTCAAAAATATGAATTTTTAAAATCATAAATTACTTAAAAGATTAAAAAATTTGACCGACTATTATAGTTAATGAAATAAAATTAATGAAATAGAAGAATGAGTAAATGTTAATTTTGGAGGCCCGATTGAAATAGTGAAGAAATAATAAATTGAACCATTTAATTTTCCACCGTACATAGTACAATTAATTTGTTAAATTACTTATAGAAAGCAGAAAATGAGACAGAACAATAAATTTCCTAAAATACATAAGAAGACAAACTTTGTTGTGAGTGCTGGCCCAACTTTTCATCTTATTGAAAAGACATATTCACAGTAAAGTTGCAGTGTGATTGGTGATGGGACAAACACAACATGTACAGATCCTCTTACCTTTTTTGCAGATCTATACGTTCTTCTGATCGATAATCAGTAACAACCAAAATATTCTTGGTCTTTTCTTAATACCCACAACTAGATGCTCTTGTACATGTTTATATAATGGTGTATATATCTCGTTTTAGAATGAATGTTTCTTAAAATTAGAAATTAGATGTAGTTTTGATGGGTCTATTTGGATGAGTTTCGGTTCAGTTTTATGAGTCTCAGTTTAAAAAAGTAGTTTTGGTGGTTTTGATGAAACATTTAAGACCTCATTTGGATGAATTTTGACTGATGAACCCTCACTTGAATTGAATTTGGATGTTGATGTTTAGGGAGAAAATATGTGGTTAGTGTTAAATTAATGTCCTTTTTAGTGAAATTTGGGGGAAATAATAGATGGTAGATGTCAAATCAATGTATTATATGTTTGAAGAGTTGAGTGTGAATTTCTGGATAAGTAGATGCTCTTGTACATGTTTATATAATGGTGTATCTCGTTTTAGAATGAATGTTTCTTAATATTAGAAATTAGATGTAGTTTTGATGGGTCTATTTGGATGAGTTTTGGCTTAGTTTTACGGGCCTCGGTTTAAAAAATTTGTTTGGTTGGTTTGGATGAAACTTTTGAGACCTCATTTGCATGGATTTTGACTGTTGAGACCCCACTTGAATTGAATTTGGATGTTGGGGTTTAGGGGAAAAAATATGTGATAAGTGTCAAATCAATGTTCTTTTAAGTGAAATTTGGGGGAAAATATAGATGGTAGATGTCAAATTAATATTTTATAGGTTTGAAGAGTTTGAGTGTGAATTTCTTAATAAGTGTTTTATGGTTTTATGGGTTTGACGAAAACTCAATTTAAAGGGTTTTGCCTCGGTCTCGCGAAGCCCGTGAGATCGGGCCAAGACTCTTCCACATACACCCGATATGTTTATCTTGTTTATTAGCTAATGTGTTATTTTCTTATTATCAAAAAAAATCCATTTGAAATTTCTTCATAAATCACTAGGAGATTTTAATTTGTTATTTGTTTTAGTGAACAGGGGTTATTAGAAATTATCAAATTTAATTGGGTTAAATGTAAAAATACTCATGTAACATGCCTAACTACCAAATTCCGCATGTGTTATTTTAACTAACAAAAATCACCCTGTATTAAAAAAATACCCATTTGAAATTATTTCATAAATCATAGGGAGATTTTTGTTAATTGTTTAAGTGAACATGGGCTTATTGGAAATTTTTAAAGTTAATTGTGGGGTGATTGATTTTTTTTTTATGTTAAGAGAGGTATTTTTGTATGCTTTGATGGTGGCATAATTGTCATTTAGACTTGGTGGGAGATATTTTTGCTAATAAAAAAAATCTGAATTTTTTGTTGAACCAAACATAACATAACATAAATAGGAATAGGTGTTTGATATCTTCCGACATGCCAACATAGACTAAAACTGATCAAACTAGGTTTTACTTTCTTGCATTGTTAATTTGAAAAGTAAATCCAAATAATCAGAGACCAATTAAACTATACAATCTTTTTTTTTTTTTTTTGGGACAGAAATCAAACTATATATACAATCTTGGACTTAAACTTTAAGCTGTATTTGTTTATTAAACGTAATTGAGGGGGGGGGGGGGGGAGAATAAAAAAAACTTTGGGACAAAAAGAATACTTTTCTTGGTTCTTTCAGGAAATTTATAATTCAAAAACTTCATTTGTACCAAAATTATGCTCCATTAAGTACACTTTTTGGAGTCAAACTTCATTGTACTAATTGACTAATTATTAAATTCAAAATTTTAATTTTTTTATATTTTAAATCCTTTAAATATAATATATATATGATATTATTAAATTATTATTGTAATAAATTAGTCAAATTATTTTTATACTAAAACACGACTCTAATTGTGCTCTTAAATAAGGGGCCAAATTCAAGAATAATATTAGACTTGAATAATACCTTTTATTGCAGGTTTATAGCCCAACAATTTCAGGCCAACAAGCTTCAATTTGTAACCAAATTTGCATTAAAACAATTTATTTAGCTGATTAATTTATATATAGAGCACCTAACATGCATGTTGTTCATTCTTTGAGTTTGGGTGATTTACGATCAAACCTATGAGTATGATATTTCAGAATTTACAAGGAGATTCCCTCTAGTTTGCATTATATATCAAAATGCACTTTACAATTTCAACAATTTTTATAAGGACCCCCTCAAAAAATAATTACAAAAATTCTCCTTAAGGGGTGTTTTTGTAATTTTAAAATCACAAATTTTTTATGTAATTGCGATGAACCCTTGGATGTCCTAGTGTAAACCACTTTAATTCTTTTATATAATTTTTTTTTTTGAGAACCACAAGGGTAAATAACATTCAAGGAATGATGTCAACAATTACAAGATCCTCAATGAACATGACTTCTAACAACTACCTTAGCTAAAGCGTGAGCAACAAAATTTTACTCCCGATTCTTTTATATAATTTACAAGTGAATATTAATTGATTCAAGGATATGTCTAATTATGCAAAGAAATATTTCCGCACAAAAGAAAACATAAGACCAATAAATCAATTGGAGTAATAAAAGTATTATTGAATTGCAGAATAGCTTTCTCTCAAAAAAAAAAAAAAAAAAAAAAAAAAAAAAGAGAATTGCAGAATAGCTTATATATATTTATGCTTTCTCTAGGTTGTATGTATATATATATACATACCAAGAAATGAATAAGAGTACAGATATTTTTGCATGCCCTAATGCATACAAATTGAACACTCTTCTGATGCTTTTTCATGTAACTCAAACCCCACGTCTGTCTCATAAAAGGACACACACCCATTATATGAAACTATCTGTCACATGTTATAGAACTTTACTTTATACATTAAATCAATTGGCATAAAATAAATCAATCAATTTATACTTTAATCATAAATTCTTTAGGCATAAAAGTTACTAGGGAAAAACATTTGATATCAAATTTTAGTCTAAAAAAATATATTTGTTACGTACCAAAATTTTTGAAAAAATATATTTCATATCATGATTCACATGTACAATTTTGACACATTTAGTTTTGCCGTCAATTTTCGGACGAAATTCAGCACGTGCCCCTCATATGTCCTGTTAAATTGATAATGGGAGGGAAAACATGCAGAAGTTTTAAAGACCTACAATTGATGACACATTCTGAATTTCATCCGAAAATTGACGGAAAAAGTAAATATATGAGTCAAGATGATGTGAATCATTGTATGAAATGTGTTTTTCCAGAAAGCCTGGTATCAAATATGTTTTTTGGACTAAAATTTGGTATTAAAAGTATTTCCCCTCTAAAAATTATATATATAATATTACAAAATCAATTATTTAATGTATTAGATAATAGATTTAAGATAAAATAAACAGTTCTTGAATCCATGGAAGCAATTATAGTCTTTCAAGCTTTAATCAAACCTAGTAACCCTTTTTTTTTTTAATCCAAAAGAACTACAATTTTTTACCATGTTTTAACATACCCATTTGGTCAAAGTCGTTAAAATATATATTTGATTTTACCATAATTTGACACTCCTGAACAGTTTAGTTTTTACGTTAAATATTTGAAATATTTCAATAAAATATCATCACTTTTTTAACCATAATATTAAATTAAAGAATAGTTGTAGCTTTAGTTGCTGCCCGCAGTGCATATTCCAACACTTTAAGGGCCGAACATAATTTTATGGTTTAAAATTTTAACAGCAAAATTAAATTTATCAAATTTTGTCAATTTATGGTATCAAATATGTGTTTTCAGAACGTTTGATACCAAAAATATATATTAAGATAAAGTGTGATATCAAAAGTATAATTCTCTCTTAACTCATGAAATTTCGATAATAATAAGTTAAAAATTGGTTCGGGGACTATTTCATAAAAAAAAATCATAATTCGTACATATTTAGAGGAGAACAACAAGAAAAAATATCAAATATTTCATCAATTACAATAGAATAGAATGCACACATATAAGTGTATAATTAAATATATGACAAAAATAAATCAGAATACCCCAATTAAAATGAATCGAATAGTCAAAATTGGAAAAGCTTACACAATAGGTGTATTTTTCAAAGGCATACCAAAATAACATAATCTTACAAATTAAAATATAAATTTCACATCTTAAAAAAAGAAAAAACGGGAGAAGAGTAGTGTCCCGGGCTCATCTAAAATCTGCAAATGTATTCATATAATTAATTATCCGAAAAACAAATATCATAAACCCTATGGTATATACTTTAATAAACGTTTTTTAGTTATTAGTTCATCTTAGATCATTATTAATTACAATCATTATTAATTACAATCATTAGTAAAATAACATATATTATGTATAATTAGGTCATCTTTGGTTTCTTACATAAACTGAGGCAATATGTATTATCTGAGTTTTGGACCGTGATAAATTAGGGTCCGGAATTAGGAAACACTATTAATTAAGCTAAATAAATAATTTTGAAACGGACCTCATGATATTTAATTTTAAATGCAACTGAACATTAATTTTACCTTGTTCGTGTGATCAAATTTAAGGCCAATTTATTCTTATTTATTTTATTAAGAAACAATCAATAATGTTACATAGATTATCAAACATAATTACATAACTAATTATATTTTTTTTTTCATTAAACGAAATTACAAACGTGATAACTTAATTTATCAACTATCTTATTAGATACATGATCAATCATACTTTACCTTATTTAAAAAAAGAGTGAAATGCAAAATCTCCCATTGTGCTTTGTTTAACTAATAAAAAAATCCTGTGTTATTTAACTAACAAAACCCCACTATGTTATTTTTTTATTACTCCCTCTGTCCCATTTTAAGTGTCGTTTTAGAGAATTTTTTTGTCCCAAATTATCTGTCACTTTAGAGTTTCAATGCACTATTAATTACATACTTTCCCATTTTGCCCTTTGCTTTTTCTCTCTCTTACTTTATTACTCCAAGAGAGATAGAAAGAGAAAGGGCAAAAATTCATTTTTGGCACCATAGAATTAAGCGTTTTTCAACTTTGGTACCATGGTGTCAATTTTGGTACCAATTCTGAATATCATTTTCAATTTTGGCACTTCCGTCAGTTGACCGTTAAGTCAACCGACGGAAGTACCAAAATTGAAAAGGTCAGTCAGAATTGGTGCCAAAATTGACACAATGGTACCAAAATTGAAAAACTTCTAGTTCTATGGTGCCAAAAATGAATTTTTGCCAATTCCCCTCCCATTTTAATAATAATAAGAATATTAATAATAATAACAAAATAGTAAAAAAATTATATTATAAAAAAATTTGGGTACACAATAATAATAATATTTTTTTTTGCTACACATGTTATCATTAAAACCACTCCTTACAACATTGACTCAAGTTCATCCAACAATTTCCGTTTTTTTTTATGATGACTAAACATTCAACTAAAAATGTCTTCTAAGTCTTCAGTTTGGTCTTTACTCAAGGATGAAAATCACTTGGTTGAATAAGAATATACAATTATCTTCTAATTTGAACTTCCGCTTTTCAGTTGTATCCTTCTTTCAATTGTAAGTTGTTTTCTTTTCATTTTCTTCTTTCTCTTTTTCTCCTTATTGTTCCAATAACGGAGACGTTGCTTAGATGAATTACTTCTTATCATTTTCAAGAGTTAGAAGCGATTATTTGTTGATTCCCTTTAAATAGTTCGAAATTATATAAAAACATTTTAAGCCATATTTGAAAGTCGGGTTGAAATAATAAATGAACAAATCAATAAACTGCATTGATGTGCTATATAAAAAAATATGAATAAAATAATGTAGAAACTAATTTTATATACTCATAGTTAAAATAAAATATTTTAAATAAGTATATATGAGAATGTATAATTTATTTATATTCTCAAATTTACATTTAGCCAATGAAGTTTATCTTAGTTCTCTTTTTTTAACTGTATCTCAAGAGATATTCCTTAATTTAAAATTAGAAGTATTATGAAAGTTATGAATGAATATATTTTTTTTAATAAATTCAACCTTTATGAATGATAATTCATTTTTGGCACCATAGAACTAGTCGTTTTTCAATTTTGGTACCATAGTATCAATTTTGGCACCAATTCTGACTGGCGTTTTCAATTTTGGCACTTCCGTCAGTTGACTGTTAAGTCAACTGACGGAAGTGCCAAAATTGAAAACGCCAGTCAGAATTGGTGCCAAAATTGATACTATGGTACCAAAATTGAAAAACGCCTAGTTCTATGGTGCCAAAAATGAATTTTTGCCAAAGAGAAAGATAGAGAGAATAAAAGAAAAAGGAAGAGAGAGAATGTAAGGGTATTTTAGAAATATCATTTGTTTTTTTTCTAAAATTGAGGCAATTAAATAGGTGTCTTAATATGTGTGAAAACACCTAAAACGACACTTAAAATGGAACAGAGGGAGTAGGAAAAAGAACCCTTTCAAACCAAAATAAGAATTATACCCCTAGCAAATGACACAAAAACCTTACTCTTAATTTAAGAAAATACCAATCTAACAATTACTCCCTCTATCTCAAATTATTTGTCATTTTACATGTTTTCACACAAATTAAGGTACCTACTAAATAGCCTCGGTTTTAGGGAAAAATAAATTACATACCTCAAATACCCTTATTATTTATTTTTCCCACCATTAGCTATTTACACGTTATTCAAGTTTTACACTCTCTCTCTTACTTTTTCTCTTATATACCTAAAATATGTAATTAATAGTGTATTGAAACCCTAAATTGACAAATAAATTAGGACAATGTTTTTCTCTAAAATGACAAATAATTTGAGATAGAGGGAGTAATAAAAACCTCGCAAGTGGATTTTTTTTAGGTTTTTGTTAGTTAAACAAATACAAATAATATTGCACTCTTTAAACGCACTAACTTGTGTGTTTTTGAGTTGTATGTACTTAAAATAGGACAAAGATGTAACGTTTAGTTTAGCAGTAGAACAAAATTCAATAAAGAGGGGTGTGTGTGTGTATGTGATGATAACATGATCAGTATTCATTAATATTTTTTCTACGCGTGATGTTTACTTTACACATCTCATTGATTTTGTTGAGATGAAGAGTCGTTTTCGTCTTGAATTTCGTTTTTAACACGATCATTATGCATTCCCATTAGTCAATGTTGATCTTCTTATTCTGCATATTCCTTCATCTTTATTTATATACTTATATAATTTAGGAAAATATTGCTCTCCTAATTTGTGCCAAAAGAAAGGCAAAGGCTAGTTACGAATTGTAATGAGAAGTAAATAAATTAAAGAAAAGATCAATTAGTATAATTAACCGTCTATAAAATTGCAGAAAACGTTTTAAACTAATAAGTGATTTTGAGTTTTCGTCTCAAACTATATTACCCTCACCGAATATTGTACCGTAATTTAATTTTTTTGGATTACCGTCCCACCGTTAATTATGAGACGGAAATTGCGCATGTGTTCGTTAAATTGCCACATGGTTGCTTACATGTCTTGACGTGGTAAATTTTAGCATGAACAATTATAATATTGCAAAATTCGTCTCAACTAATTATAAGATTGAACCATCATTTTTATTAAATAAGAAATTTTTTAATATTGGGACTAAATTCATGCAAAATGATAAATTAATTACGGGATGAAATTCGACGAGTTGATATAGTTTGGGACGAAAACCAAAATTAGTACTTAGTTTGGGCCAATATTCCAAATAAAAATTAAATTACGGGATGAAATTCGATGAGGTGATATAGTCCGGGACGAAAATTCAAAACATTAACTAGTTTGGGACGTTTCTTGCAAATTTGCCTTAGCCGTCAACAATTGATTGATTCAGTAGAAATGACTAGTCACTGCAAAGTAACGAACCCATATTTGAATTCTTGTTAGGAAATGTTCTCACCTAATGTGTCTGATGCGCTTTGAAAGGGATTTAACACTTGAAAAATCGAAAAAATAAGTTTAAATAGCCAGTTTTAATGGCATAATGCATTGGAAGAAGGACCAATTCTAGATATCTAGGGTAATTGGACAAAATCTAAGATTAGAGCTTTAGACCATCTCCAATGGTGGGGGGCTCCGGAGCTGTGGGGCTTCCCCTACCCCCATCCCGAAAGCTGTCTGGTCGTCTTCAATGGTAGGGCTCTGAAATTAATTTAATTTCATTTTTAACTCTTGCCCACTCTCACTTATAATCATAGTTTTAATTTTATTTTTAGTATTATTATTATTAATAATAATAACTATTTTAAAAATAATTAAATTATTAATAATATTTAAATATTAAGATTAAAGAGAGTAAATGCGATTAACAATGAATGTAATTGTTTGAATTTACTTATCTTGTTAATTTTAGTATATATTTAAATATTCTATTATTTAATTATTAATTTAAATTGTTTGTATAAGTGTTTAATTATATTTTTTCGATATTTTTAAAAATATATACCCACCATCAATATTGTAATTAAATATTTAAATTTAAATTTTAATTAAAATAAAAGAAATTAAAATAAAATGTTGAATTTAATTATTAATTATTTGTCCATAAATAAATTTTGATACAATTTTAACAAATTATTAATGATTTTAATTTAAAATTTAAAATTTTATTGTATTATAATTCAATTAAAATTGATGACTAAATATAATTATTAAATTCTAGTAAAGACAATAAATATACTAATAAATTTTGATGAAATTTAATTTTATAATTATTTAAAAATATTAAATCAACAAAATTTAATAAAGAAATAAAAAAAGGCAACCAATCAGGGGACGCCACTTGGCATCCTCTGACTTCACTCGCCCCTCATCTTATTCCTTCGCTCACAAGCCCCGGGCCGCGGTCGGGGCTCGCGCGATCACCACCCCCGCCCCGAGCCCCCAACCGCTAGAGACGACTTTCCTCGCCACCCTCAACATCGCTCCGACCCCGACCATCTCTATTGGACATGGCCTTATAAAAATTAGAAATTATTGTACTTCTGATTTTTTTTAACAATGTAGAATTATAATAATTCAATTTTAGCAGTTTGTTTTTTCTAACATATTATTTTTCTGCTAGATAATTAAATTACTAAATCACTTCTATATTTTATTGACATAATTAATCAAGAATACATGTTAATAATTTTTGTAGTAGTTTTTTACGGAAGCAAATTTTACAAGTATATGGAGTAAGTTTAAATATTACTTTTTAAGATCAAATATTGGTTATAATGTAAATTTACTTTATATACTCTTATGCCATATTTTAAGACAGGTTCACGTGACTGTCATAATTGATAACAATTCTACTTACACTAAATTTAAACCAAGTTACTTGATGTTTAGTTCATGTTCGATCTTTGAAAACTAGTTTGGATTTAGTTCGTTCTGCATATGATCATACCACTATATCAAGTTCGAACAATTTTTTATCATTTCAAGCTCGACTAGATTACAATTATTGTGAACTTGTTTCATCTTAATATGAATATTAAAAATGATTTCAAATTCAATAAGAAATAAAATTAAAACAAATTCATTGCTCGACTCTATGATTGAGCATTCAGTACAAACCGGACTGAAATGGATTGAATTTCGATATTATTTCGGTTTGGTACATTTAGTTTCACGGAGCGTTTACATAATAAAAAATTTTGGTCCGGTTCGGTTCTATTTGGTTTTGGTACAAAATTGAATGGTACGGTTCGGTCCAAAAAATCCAAAAATATTTTTTCCTAAGAATTTGTTTCTCCTTCTTCACGAAAAATAGGCAGTAAAGTTGAATTAAATCTCAAAACCACACCAAGCTTCAAAATGAACACCAGGCACCTTACAACATCCACAATCATTGGCATTTCATTTAAATCTTAAGTCCATCAAAAGTAAGTTATAAATAAAACAAATTAAAAGAGGGAATTATTTTCATACCAAATTTTTACCTATTTTAGATATTTGGTACTAAATCTTAAAAAAAAACACATTTAATATCAAAATTGAAGGTATATTTTCACATTTCCTTTCCCCGTTAATTATTGGGAGCCAAATTTTTTGTTCTTTATATGGCTTGAAAGCTTTTGACGAGAGTTTTCTTGTTCCAAAAGATGAAATCGCTTACCCCGGGCGCCCCTCACCCCCTGTCCGACGGGATTGTTAGAGGAGGTATCGACGAGAGTTTTCTAATGGTACAAGTTTCAGTTCATGAAACACAATAAATAATCCGCAAAAAAGTAACAAATTTCGCGATAATAATCAAAATGTAATCATATCTCATAATCTATAAGGAATCTTGCCACAGTAATTCCAGATAAGCATGCCATGGTAAAATTTTGGAGCATAATTTTAAGCATACCGAAATCACCATTAAATCTCAAGCAAATGTGAAAAAAATCCTTCAATTTTTGATATTAAATGTGTCTTTATTGAATGTTTGATACCAAATGTCTAAAGTATGTAAAATTTTGATACGACAAATGTAATTCCCTCCAAATTAAAATCACAAAGTCTTAAGTTCATACATATCATTCAAACATAGAAGTTATAAATCTACAAAGTTTTAACATCAAATAATCCATAATTTAAATTATGCTAAAATCACCAAATACTTTGCAATATAACTCATCTTGTAGATCATTTATCATTTATTCAACTACACCAACCTGCAATGATTTATTCTAACAAATAATAAGATACACAATTAACCAAAGTAAGGCAATGTAAAACAAGAATATATCTAACACATTGATAGCTCTACGATCATACAATAATTGGCTCTTCACTAACTAACGTACGTGATGAAATCACATCTATATGCAGGGGCGGATCAAAGATTTGTGAGTTGGGCGTGGGAACTTAAATACTTATGAAACATGTTAAAATAATTTCCAAGTTACTTTATTTGCATATAACCAAATAATATTAATAGTACAAAGTAGATTGTCTTTAGTCTAAAATTTTATAAAAATATTATTGAAGGTTTACACTCAACATGCATGACATTGTTGCATATCATAAAATATATCTATGATAGAATTTGTATCAAAATATACATTTTATATTTATGATTGTAAGCGATTCACAATGCATATAAACAACTAAATATACGAAGATGCAATTTCAATTGGACAAAAGAAAAAAACAGAAAGACAAAAAATTCATTCGATTGGACAAAAATAATTGAAAGACAAATAAGTCGTTAGGTGAAAAGAATTTTCTTTTGTTTTGAAAAATTAGATCATGCTCTTTAGTTAAATCCTTGATAATAAAATATTACTCAATTAGAACATATATTAATACAAAATTTTAAAATATAAATGTGGAAATAAACAATTTAACTACTCAAGTGCATATATTTCAACCATTCTTATCGACATGCATATAAATCTAAAAAATAAGTCAACCAAACTAGCTAGTTTCTTATTGGCATTAATTTTGGGCTAATGAGCTTTGAGTATAGCGACCTACACAAACACAAAATTGAGCGATAATATAGTTGTATTAATTAACAAATTGTTACATTACACATATAACACATATACATACAAAGGCTTTCAAAATCATGAACAGGTCCGCCCAGTCTTCTTGAAAAAGATGAGACGATTGACATCACTATGTTAACATCAATGATTAAAATAAATAAATTTAATATCAACTAAATAGTAAATTTATCGTTATAAATGCTACTAATGAGTTCGACCTCACTTTCTTCCTCCAAAAAGTCAATGGGTACTTGACAAATCCAATCTTGCCCACAATTCAGAGCTTGAGTGGTTCTTGGTGCAAAGAAGCTAGATAATCATCAATCACATGACCTCATGTGCTAAATGCATACTCCAAAGCAACTGTAGATATAGGCAAGATAAATACATGTTCCTGCTAGAGTGTGAATTTTCCACTATGCTAATATATCAAATTGAGGAGAATCTAACACTATTTGCACGCTAAGATATCTTTCCAACTCATTTTGATCATTCATCTTGATTTCAGACTACAGTTTTTTTATATTGCTTTCTTGCAACCATTTTATTTTGTTTGCCCCGTTCAGCCTCACTAGTTTGAGATCCCTTGGTCAACGAGCTTGTGCAATTTAAACTTGAAGAAGTTGACACATTAGGCATAGTCGACTAGTACACATTAAACAACTCAGTCAAAACATCATTTGTCAAATTTGCAATTCTTAATCCTTCATAAAAAACCATGCATATTTTTCATAACATGGCTCACATAATCAAATTTGTTACGTGGGTCAAGCATAACAATAACATACACTATCATGTTCATTTTATTATTGTCCTCCCAATACTTTTCAAACTTGGCTTTCATGCGTCCTCATAAATCTCTCAACTCAATATCATCATAATTCATCAAATCTTTTATCAAGTCATCCGCATCACTAATTTCATCAAGAAAAATGTTGGGTGTGACGTACAAATAACATGAAATTCGAAGCTTGAAGTGTAGTAGTATCTTCACCATTTTTTCAACAACACAATTAGCTATTGTAGGAATACCAGTTTTTCCATAAGTCCCAATAACACAAAAAATCAGCGCGAAGTTCAACATCACACAATTCATGCATTTCAAAGACTCTTTGAAAAATCAAAGCCGTCTGTAACCTCAAATACACATAATTTCATCTTGTTGAAATATCTAAGCACAATGTTTTCTTACTCTTAACCTTTTCTTCAATTTAAAAAGCTTCAAATTTTGCGGCCAAGCCGTTGATTGCCTAATACACATCACTACATTTCGAACCCAATCAATTGACAAACTCACATCTTCTAACCCATCTCTTACAACAATGTTAATTATATGAGCCACATATCTCATATGCAAAAATTTCCCCCCAACAACCATTATGTTACATGGTAACTTGGACAATCTGCATTACGACTCGATGAAGCCTACATTGAAGATTAACGACCTAAGAAGTCATCTTATATTATTTTCTAGATAGATGGCACAAATGACTTTTGAAGTACTAATTTCACGACAAAACTTAACTATTGAACATGAACAGTGCAAATGCCTAAGCTGTATAGACTTAGTGCAGAAATTGAGTGCACATCATGAATATTGCGGACTACTTCTAAGATAGATCGAACCCGACCCATATTATACACATATGTATATACTCGATAAGTCTTGCAACACTCATCATTTTTCAAATTCTCAAGTTATATCATTCGCATATAAAGCAAAAAAGAACATATAAAACTTCACGCATAACTTCGAAAATTGCACTTTACATACCATAGAGAACAGTCACGTATCACTATTTCTTCATTCCATTCCTTCTCCCACCTCTCTGTCTCTCTCTCTCTCACATACATACACACGCACACTAAAAAACACACACTGCCTCAAAAAAATCCAAAAATTCATCACTATTTCACTCTTTCATCCCTTCTCCCACTTTTATCTCTCTCACAAACACACAATTATCGGCATCATAAAATTAAAATTAATGCAAGTATATGCGCACTAACTGTGTTGGTTTATATAAAGTTTCACGCTGACATTGTGTGTGTATGTCTAGTTTTTGAAGAATTATGCACTTGTTTTTATTTGGCTTGCGATTGAAGTTCAACAGAACATTAGAGATATTATATTATACGAAGCTTAGTCTACATTTTATAGTTAATATGTATAATTATGATGTTAATTGTTTTCAACAAACATATTTTTCAAACATCTTACAGTCGTATTCTTAGAAGAAGATTATCATCAGTAATTATGAATACACGAGAAATTCCCCAGTCAAGCATTTTCCTATCAACAAACCAACTTCATCACCTTAATGACTAGGGCATGAAATTATCTTCAATAAAGTGTGCAGTCAAATACATGTAGTTGAGCTTTTGGTTGGAAGTAGTCCAGTGTCAGTAGTAAGTGAAATTCTACGTATGTTTGTTTTAAAGTACTCTTTCAACTTAGTTTTTTTCATGATACAACTTGAAACAATCTCTAGCAATATCTTTTGTAATGCAATATACCGACATCGTATAATTGAGACCTTCATTTTTCAAAGTTTTAAACAGGTGTTTATCAACAAGGAGGAAGACATTCACAGCTTTTCGAACAACTTTCTCATCAAATTTCCACAAAGAAGATACCTCGCTATAATCCTCTTGACCCTAAACACCAGTCACACTACGACAAAAATAATGAATGGTATGACTACCAATTGTACTATCAACAATATTATCAGAGTGTTTCTTACTGTTTACAACAAATTTTAAAGTCTGCAAAAAGCTTAAATAGACAATAAAATAAGAAGTAACAAATAATATTTATTTGAAATTTAAAAGCGGTTACAAATCTCTATGTATAAATCCTCTGATTCTTCTCTTCGTCGAACGTATGGATTCAAGTGCATTAGGCTTGTTCTTGAATCGTATGATGCGACTTTCTCCAAGATTTGCGGATGGAGTTACAGATTGAAGAGCTTGCAGATCTTCAAAGCTTGATGATAACATATATGTGCATATGTGAATTTGAATGTAGATATGAATATATGTGTTTCTGTATATATCTCAAATGAATTCACGAGACCTCTTTATATTGATTTTGAAGAGTCTCCTTCACAGCAGCTTGGTGACGTGTCACGATTTGATTGGTCCTTACTTCCTTGAATGAAAGACTTCATTTGATTGGCCAAAACACCTCACTTTGACATGTGGCATACTTTGATTGGCCACTTAATTATATGACTTTAAATATATCATTTTGACACATGGCTTGATATAATTGGCCAATAAATAAATATTAGAAATCAATTAATATCATTATTTACCTTTGGATTTAATATAATAAAATCCCAAAATAGAAAATTAATTGAAGACTAATAAATTATTTATAAGTGTCATTATTTAATTGGGCATAAATTTCGTGTATCTACGAATGCCCCTTCGAGACTTATTCACGAATAACGCTTTCGAAGCATGCTTTGAAGTGAGTAAGTCACGACTCGGACATAAAAATGCACTTGAAAAATATTGTGCCACGGTAAAAAAAATGAACAACCGTGAACATGAATTTAATTGAAGTGGACTTTAAGTGGGTATATAATTTAATTAAATACCCATCACTTAAGGTCCATTCAATTTGGCCCATTAACATACATGGTCTTTGTCGATCGAGAGTAGACAATCAACCCACTTCATCTTCCTCAATCTTTGATTTGCATGATACTCCGTAAATATTTTGGTAATTGAACATGGAAATTTCTCCTCTACTTTTTTTTTCTTTCATATCGGAACAAAATCGAAGACTCGTGTTAATCGATTAAAGAAATTTCTATTGCATAGAAGAAGATTTACATGCACCGATTCGAGAATATGAATTTAACTGTTTAGGAAATAAATTGGACTTGAATTGATATTTTCCAAGTTTCAACAATATATGCTTGCGACAAAATCTTCAGAATTTGGGAACACCACCAAGCTTTGGAGAAATCACCTAATTCTTCACATCTAAATATCTATTATAGAAGATTTATATTTGTTCCTATATTCAATTCTTTTGAGAATCTAATATTTCCCACATAATTTCTGCACATCCTCTATAAAAGAAAACTTCAATACACACTCTTTATCTTCTTCCAAGAGCCGAGTAGTTTCCCACAACGAAGTTGAATTTTTTTTTCTTTTTTTCTAGACTGGTTTGTACGGTAGGCTTCGAAGAGTAGTACATTGAATCAATAACAGCACATAAAGGTCTTCAACTTTTCTTCCTTCACTGTTGTTAAACTCTTTTTCTTTAAACCGAGGCAGTAGAAAATTTAATCTTTTACACAATATAAAGCAGCAACTAATCAAACCAATTACTCTTTCATAGTGGGATGGTTCTGCAGATCAATTTCCTTCATTATTAACCAATTTACCTCAAATCAACCAATAGATTGTTTCTTCATTAATATGTACCCACATCACGTAATTGGCATGATTCTTTTAGAAATTCCAAAAACTTTTATAGCTGGAGTTTCATCAAGCTTTTAGATTTCGTAATTTGAACAATGGGTTTGAATTTGTGTAGCTAAGCTTGTTGTGTGATAGTTTAAAGGAATTTGAATTTATGGTTGGCGTTTAATAGATTAGAGGCTGTTGGGTTTGCACTGTATGCTTGGGAACTTGTACCGTATCTTTAGGGAGTAGTACTTTGAACCATATATATCTTTAGGACAAAATAATCTATATCAAGAATATATCCAGCTCCGTAGCCTCAATATCGCATCATGCCCCTTTATTTGTTGCCTTCTTTACTTTTTTTCTTTAATTTTTTTAATTTTTTTATAACCGAAATTTATCTTTGTTGCAGATATAGCATCGCGGCACCAATGGAGTTTATCGACTGCAAAGTTCCATATCCGAGCCTCTACATGATCAAGAAGGATGAAGCAGATAAAACAAAAGGAACTACTTTAACAGTGTATCAACCGACAATTGGTCAATTCGCCCCAGAATATACCCTGTCTAAGGAGCCACACTTATCACAGGTTTCATTGGAGGTTTTAAAGGATGTTAGTGTATTCTCTTCGGCCACGCCTAAGCATCATAAAGTGTGTATTTTGCAGCCTAATGCACTTAACAGAGGTTCATCATCCAGTTTCTCGTACCCTATTCGTTCATCGGCTTCATGGAGGTCTTCATGGTACTCTTTGGTGCCGTCTCTTGGTGAATTTTCTCATGTTTCAGGTTACTAGGAGTTGGTTGAAGATGTCTTTGCAAAGAGGAACAAGAATCTCTATCGAGCTAGGATACATGATGCAGTTTGTGCTTCTTTGTTCAGTTACGACGTCGACGAAAGCATTATCCGCACCTTCTGCGACCTATGGAGTCCATCCACCGCTCCACACGGCAGTTGGGGAACTATCCATTTCTCTGTGGGATTTGCATATACTCGGTGGACTTCCCCTTCGCGGTCTATTCTATGACGAGGTGATTCCATCAGCGAGGGAGCTTCTTGAAGTTGATGGAGAAGGCAAATCATTCTTTCATTCTAGTTGTCGACATTTATTTTTGGCATATCATCATTTAGGAGGCGGCAATTCTGACGAGTTAAACGTTCTTGACTGGGTGTAGTTCTGGTTCAAAGGTTCTATCAGATATCGAGAACCATATCAACGATCATCTAGGAAAGGAGTAACAAATCCCCGACTTTCTTATAATCCTCCAGGGGAGATTACCGCTTCTTCGACTCGTTATCGGATAACAGAAGAAAATACCCCTTTCGATACCCTCAGGATTGTTGATCTTGATAGAGAAGAGACTTGCACAGCTGCTTTATTGGTGTTTTGGATATGCAGGTTTCTTGTTCCAAGTAAATGTTAATCACATACGACCAAGCGTCTTCAAGGTTGCAAGCATGATGGCTTATGGAGAAAAGTTTTGCTTAGCCATTCCTGTATTGGCGAGCATATATCGAGGGTTAAGAGGACTGACTTCATCTACTAATTTGAGAGAATGCGACGCCACTTTTCCGATCCACTACGTATACGGCTGGCTTGGTAGCTATCTTAAGACACATTTTGATAACAATGAGACTGCACGAAAGGCTAATTCCATGAGAGCGAAGAATGGTTAAGTTCGCAGGAGAGAAGATGGCGCGAAAATATAATGTAGTGGAGGCTCAAGATGTCTTTGAATCGATCGAACCGGGTCGCAGGGCGCCTTTCCCGATGTGCAAAGAAAAAATGCAGATTTTCTTCGATAATGGAAATTTTTCTGAGGTCGATAGGGACCTATGCATCAGTCTTCGATCATGCTACCTCGTCTTGGGACTCGACAAGCACTATGTAGTTGAGTCCTATAATCCAACTAGATTTGGGAGGCAATTTGGATTTTGTTAGGATCTTCCACAAGGATTGAGAACGGAGAGAGATCCTCAAACTTTGGAAGCGGCCATGCAATTTTGGGAGTTTTCGACTCGCGTCTATGTTGGAGCTAAACTAACTTTCCCTCGTTCAATTGAGCAATTGTCCACGCATGAGTATTTTCAATGGTGGTCGAGTAATTACCGCAATTCTTTCAAAGATTCCCCTAAGGTTGTTTTGAAACTTTCTAACGGTGCATGCGATTCTTCGAAAGAATCAAAGAAGAAAGCCATTGATTCTTCTAGTAATGGTGTACAAAAGGAACACACTTCTGCTTCTAACTTAGTACCCAATGGTACTTCAAAACCTGAGGTTCAAACGACGAAACTTAATAGAAATTTGGTTGAATCTTCGACTTCCGAAAGCGACTCGCATCGAGATTGTAACACCCGACAATTTATTAAATAACTTTAGTAATGCAAGTTAATAATTATAGTTATTTTTAAATTAGCTAAGAGTTTGTTTTAATATAGTTCTTGCGATTAAAAGTTACAACCTTAAACTTTACTAGGACTTGGGTGCAATTTTACTTATAGATATACTTTACAAAAACAACAGAGAAGAGTAGACTGAAAATTTTGAGTTGTCTAACAATTATCCATCCACCTCCTGCTGTTTAATCCGAGACTAAGGAGGATGTGTGCTAACCTCCTCATTATGGCCGACTTACTTTTCACATTATTATCCTTCATTGCAAGTTTAAGTTATTTTATCACAAAATAATAATAATAACTCCAGAAGTTTTAGAGAAGAATAACAAGAGAAAGTTTCAACTACAATCTTCTTGGGTTTGAAGGTAGAGTAAATTTAATTTATAATTAAGTGCTTCGTTTATGTTTTAATTAGCCATGGGTTGAAATTCTAGAATGGGTTATATAGTATTATGGGTTAAGTTTATGTTAGGAGAATGTGAAGGTTGTGCCGAACTTAAAGGTTTTGGTAGTGAGGTTGCCGTCGATTAGAAACGGGGAACCGCCGCGTGAAGCAGCGGTGGTGGTAGAGCAGAACAGGGCTTTGCCCTGTTCGGTTGTTATGTAAGAACCCTGTTTTGTTTTAGAAGGTTGCTGCCATTTTATTAAAATGGCTTAATGTAACTAATGACAAGTAGAATTGAAAGAAACGTGTAGGGAAGGAAGGAAAGAGGAAGATAATATTTAAGTATTGTCTTATGTATAATTGAGGCAGTATAAGATTTTCCAAATTGGAGTAGAATGTTATTAATATCAATTTTAGTCCCTCCTTTTAGATTTAAAGAATTTTACTGCTAGTATGGTTTCAAGTCATGAACTTTTCATAAAATAATACAATTAGTAATATAAGTCTTTAATATTAAATTAATAAAGTAAGTTAATAGTTTTAGTATAAGTAGGAAACCCGAAAGTTAGAAACCACCTTGAAGCTAAGTATATATATTAGTGAGGGAGATTTGTTATAAGTAATTGTATTACATTATTAAATTAGAGTCAATGAATATTTCATATTAAATCATTTTATTAATTGGTCAGGTGATCGAGTAGGCGGAAAGAATTACCGAATTATATTTCGAAGGTGAGCGCCTCAATAAAACGTTTTTAAAACTGAAAGAGCATTTCAAGAAAATTATATCATATATATGTATTTCTCATTTGAAATAATTACAGTTGTTATATCTCTGTTTATAATTGTCTGCAATGCTTGCAGCATGTACTACTCATTCATAGTAGAACTGATAATTCTATACGTATTTGCATTTCTCGCATCATTTGATATTTGTTGAATAATGGGGTGTAGTACTTTATCTCACCTCATATTGATGAATGGTACCAAGGTGTAGTACTTTATCTCACCTATGTACCAATTGCATATGTATGATTATTTGCGCGCTCATCTGCTCTAGTTTGATGGTATTCTCTGGATAATTCTGGGTAGCTGGGGGTTACAGGGTTACCAGAGCTCTGCCATTGACCGGGCTCACAAACCAAGGATTAGAGCACCTTGGGGAGTGACTCACATTATCCGGCTAAGACATGTCAGTGCCACCGAGAAGGGAAAGGTAGCACCTTCTCCCTTATCTAACCGGCGTACTAACTATTGATCTATTCTGTGATCATTGTATCCTTTTGAAGTGGAGGAGTTGTTTAGCCCGTTTTACCGGGTAATTGAACGTGATTTCATCTGTGATATCAATATAATTGTTATACTATTGTGGATTGATTTTATAATTTAAATAGGCAGTTCATGGAGTTCTAAATCGTTTTCTGCATAAAATTCAATTGCACCCTGGCACAGACCTCACTAAGTTGTTTTTACAACTTATGCTTTCAAATTATTACTCTTTCAGAATCTCACCAATGGGCAGGATGGGCCACATCAGACTAAGGGATTTCAGTTGGGCGTCTACCATAGAGTTTCTAGAATCTTTCAGGTGAATGTTGGTTTCGTCATGATTAGTTAAGTGTAATGAGATAAATGGGAAGGATTATTATATTGTAATAGATAGTTAGAGCTCTGAACTGCAATTATTGGAAATTATCAAGGTTATTTTATTATGTATGTATGTCTTAGCAGGCAGGTGCCGGTTTCGGGCCGTTACAGAGATCATCATTGGAAACCTAGCAAAAAGATCCAGGTTTTGATTTAGATTCCATTAGCTTTGATTTTGACAATTCATTGAGCATTGTCCAAGTTCAGACATGAACTTTGAAGATATAGCTCGACGCGTAACAATTTGATTCATGCATTGAAATCCTTTTTCTTAATCCTACACATGTCAATTTTAAATTCGTCTAACTATTTCCTTTTTATTTGTGTAGCTTGCTGATATCGAAAATCCAAGGGACCAAGAAGTGTCCTCAAAGGGCAAAGATGTTGAAGCGCCAAATGATAGTACTCACTCAAGTCCTTCAATGACTAAGGAAATCGACGACGATTCTGATCGTCTCCCACTTACTGAAGTTTTGGCCTCATGTAAATGGAAAGTAACAAGTTCTAAAATTCCTTTGCATTTAGCACCCTTTAGCAAACATGGAGTTCAACAAGCAGACTTGACTTCTACGAGGAGTGAAAATGTGGTAATAACTTTTGAGCTACCCATTCGAACATCACCATCTTCAATTTTTACATTTCGATGCGATGAAGTAGTGGCACGTAGTAAACGCAAAATGGTCGAAATAATGTGGTATGACCTCTTTTAACAGCTTTCTACTACATCATTTGATAAGTTACATTTAATCAAAGAAGAAGTGAATGGCATCCTCCAAGCTATGAGTCAACATGGAGGCATTGACGTAACGAGTTTACATGGGAGGGTGAATGATTTTCTTGGGAATGCTAATCAATATGTCGAGGAGACTCAGTTATTGTCCCAAAAAATGAAGAAAGAGTTGTTGACCAACAGATTTCTGGTGCTAATCAGCGTCTCCTAGATATGCGAGTGCGAGAGAGTCAACACTCCATTCATGCTCGAGATCTCAAAGTGAAGCTTACTGAGTTGGGGGAGAAGGAAGATAACTTGAAGAGATAGCGAATCAAAAGGAAGAGATAGGTTTGTTGTTCCAAGAAGATGAGAAACAATTTCTTGATACCCAATCTGCCATCTCTAGAATAGAAAACGAGGTTTTGATTCTTGAAAGCAATCCGACTTTATCTGAGGATGATCTTGTGCGTCAAACGAATCTGAAGAAGGAGCTAGAGACCAATCTTCAAGATATGAAGAATTTCAAGCTTTTCCTTTGATTTAAATTTAGTTGTTTCATTTTCTTTGTTGCTACGTAGGAACTTGCACCTTTCTTTTTATTCTTATATATGAAAATGAATAAAGTTGATTTTTTTCTTTTTCCATCTTGATTTCATTTCTTTCCTAGTTGAAATTTATTTTCCATGGTTGCACTTGATCAAATCCAACTTTCATTCTTTAATTTAACACTAAGAAATTAATCTAAGTATTAAATAAAGAGATTCAATGTAACTGCAAAACAAATCTGGAGGACATTGTTTCGTGAGAGCTATTGCCCCTTAGTCGCCCTCTTCAATACTCAGACTTTTTTTTTACGTACCTGAACTCATAATTAGCTTCCAAGTTGCCTACGTATCTCATAAAGAGAATCAAGTCATAACGTAGTTCAAAACAACTTTTGATTAATAAGGTAGGGGGGCCATTCACAGTTTATACTCATGCGGGCCAGGAGTATCCGTTTCTTAACCACCTCGGACTAGGTGGGGATTTAAAATTTAACCACATAAATGTCATTAGTGGAGTAAGTTAACATTTTAGCCACATGAATTACTATTGGTGGAGTAAGTTAGCATTTTAACCACTTGCACTACGATAGGTGGGTACCATTCACAGTTTATACTCGTGCGGGTCAGGAGTAACATGCAATTTAGGCTCGTGCGTCATGGAGCATAGCCTTCTTGTGGACTTAGGCGTAGTACTGCTTTAGAAATTTGCCGTTGATAGGTCCGATATGAAGGTCATCTTCAGCAACCAACTTATATGCTCCACTTGTATAAACTTCTTTGACGGCATAAGGGCCATCCCATTTTGATTTGAATTTATCGCCCATACGACGTTTAATATTAATTGGTCTTCTAACAGCAAGCACTAAATCTCCAATTTGAAAGGACCGTGGTCGCACCCTTTTGTTGAAAGCTCGAGTAATGCGAGCTTGGTAGCATTCAAGGCGTTGTTGGGCTTCCAATCTTTTCTCATCAAGTGCCTCGAGTTCTTCAAGACGTAGACTTGCATTTTCTTCACTTGTAAGACCATCTTGGATAGCATTCTTAAAGACGGGATTTGTTGTTCGAGAGGCAGAACCGCTTCTACACCGTATACTAGTGCATATGGAGTTGCTTGAGTTGGTGTTCGGTAAGTTGTTCGGTATGCCCATAGAGCTTCTCCAACTCTCTCATGCCAGTCTTTTTTGGACTTTTCTACTACTTTCTTTAACAGATTGCATAAAGTTTTATTGAAAGCTTCAGCGAGGCCATTAGCAGCAGGGTTATACATGTCCACCACATGCTTCATGTCCACCACATATTGCACTGATACTTTGATTTCACCACCACATGCTTCTTGAGTTGATATCTACGCAGACGATCGAAAACCTCCTTCAAATCCTGCAAGTGATCAACTCGCTTCTTTGATTTCACCACCAAGTCATCTACAAAACATTCTACATTTTTATGCATCATATCATCGAATATCTTCTGCATAGCTTGTTGATAGATGACACCTGCGTTCTTTAAACCAAAAGGCATCACCTTGTAGTAGTAAATTCCCTTCGGCGTTTGAAATGCCGTGAGTTCTTCATCTATTGGAGACATGCAAATTTGGTTGTAACCAGAAGAGCCATCCATGAACGATAAAGCTTTATGACCAATTGTTGCATCAATCATCAACTCCGCGATAGGCAGTGGAAAGTCATCTCTAGGACATGCGTCGTTGAGATCTCTGAAATCCACGCAAACATGAATTTTCCCATTTTTCTTTCGTACAGGGACGATGCTTGAAACCCAAGTAGGATACTTTACTTCTCTGATGAAGCCCGCTTCAATCAACTTGTTTACTTCTGCCTCAAGCAGAGGAATCAATTCAGGACGATACCGACGTTGTGCTTGTTTAACGGGTCGATCCCTCGTTTCACAGATAGGTGATGTACTGGAATTTTTGCGTCTAAACCAAGCATTTCCTTGTACGTCCAGGCAAAAACATCTTTGTATTCTTGTAGGAGACTTACATAGGCCAACTCTTCCTCTTGAGTTAGTGAGGCACTTATGAAAGTTGGTCGCGGACTATCGTCGTCACCGAGATTAATCTCTTTTAGGTTGTCAACAGTGTTTTTTACTCCTTCATCCATCTCAGGAGGAGCATCGTCGGCATCTTCTTCAACAGGTTCATCACTGCCAATAGTGACATGATGTGAAGAGCATGTTCCATCATACTCTTCGAGTAGTCCTTCATCACTAAAAGATGCATGATATGAAGAGCCTACACTTTCTCTATCTTCCTCATTATGATTGGATCGTGTTTATATGATGGTTTGCCACTTAGCTTTCATTGTACCATCATACGAGACAATCACGTCTCACATCTTTTCATTTGAAAGGGTATGATGCTGTGAAGCTCTTTAAGGCTCATATCTTTGGGTAGACGTTTTTCTTTTCCTCCAACGCCTTGCAGTTTGCTCTTGCTGCTTTGATCCCAATCTGCTGAATACCGAGCTTCTACTATTGGAGTTAGTCCCCATTCTATTGAATATCGAGCTTATATTGTTGTTCGACGTAATCCCCAACCTGTTCGACTTCTTTTTTTTTTTTTTCTTTTTTATGAAAATTTTCTTCAATGAAATTTCAATTAAAATTAATCTGAAGAAACCTAAATAAAATATCTAAATTAACAACTAAATTCTAATTAGTATATATATTTATATATATACTAATTAGATATACTGAGAGCTTTCTTAGCAATGGTTGCGCGCGTGATTTCTAATAGAATAATTCATATGATCATCATCAGGTTGTGCATCAATCCAAACCTACAAAAAGGTTTTATGAGATTAAAAAAGGTCCGTTGAGCACCTCACGGCTATGTCATAATAGATCCGATTCCATATACATAATTTCTATGTATACTAAACTATTCCAATTCCATATACATAATTTTTTTAATTTCTTTTTTTTTTTAATTTTCTTTGAGTGTCTTCTTTGTTCTATCTCCGTTTCCTTCAGATAAATCGAAAACTCCAGAGTAGATCTTCCCACGGGTCAAAGCAAAAAGACATTTTCTATTAAGTCTTATCTCTTAGAAAGAGAGACTATTTCCTGTTTTTTCGTTAAATTCAATCAAAAAAGAGAAGACTCTAAATGAAAGTCTCTTTCTCGCATCCATTCTCCATTACACCGTCGTAACAAAAACTACGTTTCGATGTTTTAAATTGATTTTCACAACTTGCTCAAGAGTCGTAGAGTATGCTTCATCACCAAAACTGATTTGATGGTTACTTGCTCTCTTTATCGGGATACGAACAGACGTTGGCAGAACATATCCAAGTCCAGTCAATGAATTAGGCAAGACATGTACCATGCGTTTCAACATCCTTTGAGTATCGTTAAGACCATGCTCTTCCTCAATGTTAGTTTCCGATGTAAGTTCGCCAAGAGCTCCAACTCCAGTAGGGTCGTATCCAGCTTTAACCATGAGCTTGTAGGCATTGGGACCAAAAGCTCCATGTGATTGTATGGTAGGAAACATGTCATGCTCTATTTCATTCCCCTCGATTGGGCAAAAAAACCCTTTTGATGGGGATTGAGTTGATCTCAGTAGATCAACTTTTGTGATGGGAAGGGTACAATTGTTCAAAGCTCCACACTTAACCAAATGCGGTTGTCCTTCTTTTCTCTTTGATTTTAGTACATAACACACCATCATTTTGGTCGCCGCTGAGTTTTTCTAGAATTAACTTGACTTCCATTTTTTTCCTCAAGAGGTTGAATTTCTTGTTCTTGTGTATCTTTAGTAGAATCACCTTGTCTTTCGACCATGCCTGGGATTTTCTCCATTTCTTCTGCATTCTCCAGATGGGGTAACTGCCAAATGGATTTGAAGTGTCATTAGTCTTCACCTTGTTCATGTTTTCACGGTTGAAGTAAAACTTAGCATCAGCAAAACATGATTCTGCCTTAGTGAAAGGTTTATCATCAGCCATTACTTTCTTCACAACGCCTTGGCGACAATATTTGAAACATTAATGTAGCGTAGATGGGATCACTCCATTCTTGTGAAGCCAAGGTCGTCCTAACAACATATTGTAAGTTGTCTTTGCATCAATCACGTGAAAAAGCGCACTTGAAGATATGTCGTCGATTAACAAATCAAGTCTTATCACTCCAACAGCTCTTTGTCCTCCTTGATTGAATCCTTGAATCATTAAACGACTATAAGTGAGCTCGTCCATGGCAATGCCAAGTTGTTTCACGACATGTAAAGGTAAAATGTTGACTGTTGACCCTCCATCCAACATCATGCGATTGAGTTTCCGTTCACGTACATAACCCGCTACGAACAAAGGACGATTGTGTGGTTTAGAACCCAAAAGTAGATCTTCATCGGTGAAAGGGATAGATGCTATGTAGCTTCTCACGATGTATTCAACTTCCTCATCTTTTGAATCTTCTTTTGATGAGATTCGTGGACTTCCAATGTCGCACTCATCTTCCTTGCTAGTTTCATTATATGTCGAGGAAGTGGGGAATGAACCACGATCAAGAAACCATTTGGGGACGAAATCTAACAATGTTATGGGAGGATAATAACTTTGTTGCACTGGAGATGTGGTTCCAACATGAATGACATTTGATTTTCTCTCTATTTTTCTTCCATTCTTTTCTTTCAGGACTAGATCCTGCAGAAATTGTTGGCCAGATTGTTTTGTAGATGAGTAACGTTTCTTTCGATGAGTGACAACAATCCAGCCCCCATCGTCTGGGTCAATTTCTTCTTGTTCCTCGATGACTTCATCCTTGCAAACGAGCGTTTGTTGAATGGCAGAATCAGATGCTATGGACTTTGAGTTCACCTTGAACTCGGTTGGATCAAAACTTCCAAACTTTGTACAAAATGACGAAATATGGTCCATCGCAGACCTCTTAACAGATTCTGTAGAGGCCACATGCAAAACCTCAGTCGTGGTTTGATTGGCAGTCATCTTGTCTTCTTCGAGTAAGATCTTACCTTGACGAGCTAATTTCATAATTTTGTCTTTCAAGACAAAACATTTTTCGATGGGATGTCCAATTAGACGATCATATTTGCAATAGTTGGGAACATTGCTTCGCCCAGCTTCTTCTTGTCGTTTCATCTCAGGTAATTCGATGAGTTCATCTTCAAGTAAATCTTCGAGCATTGCCCCAACATCAGAATCAAGGAACAGATATTCCTTTGCTTGCATATCTTTCAACGTCAACTTTTTCTGAAATCCTCCTTGAGAAGGTTTGCCACCTCTCTTGATATTTTGCCTATCCTTGGGATTTTTTGAATATTGAATGGGTAAGAAGTTTTGATCTCCCCTTGAAGCAAGACTCAGTTCCATGTCGTGCGCACGCGTAGCTAACTCTTCGAATGTTCTAGGTTTTATGCCTTGGAGAATATAACGCAAGCCCCAGTGCATCCCTTGGATGCACATTTCTATGGCAGAAGTTTCGCACGGAACGATCATTGCAGTTTAACTGCCCATGTTCTCCATTGATTGATATAATCGATGACCTTTTCTTCTTTCCATTGATGAGTGCTTGTGAGCTCAATCATGCTTACTATTCTTCTCGTGCTATAAAATCGATTGAGGAGTTCTTGTTCAAGATGTTCCCAACTATCGATGCTTCCAGGCTCCAAGTCGGTGTACCAGTCAAAAGCATTCCCTTGAAGCGAACGGACAAATTGTTTCACGAGGAGATCTCCAATAGTTCAGCAGTATTACAAGTTTCTATGAAGTGAGCGACATGTTGCTTCGGGTTCCCTTTCCCATCGAATTGTTGGAACTTTGGCGGTTGATATCCAGTGGGCATCTTCATCATGTTGATGCGACGAGTGTAGGGATTCATGTAAGTAAGTGAAGATTTCGAACCTCCCTCCAATTTGAACTTGATGGTTCCAGTGAAGAAGTCTTCGAGTCGATCCACATGAATCATGCCGTCGGGTGAGACTTGAGCCTTCTCAGTCGAATGTCATTCTAAGAGGATGTCGTCCATAGAGTCCTTGGCTCAGAAGTCTCTCAATTTTTGCATCTTGCTCTAGCGTACGCTTGTTGAGCCCTTCTATGGCCTTAGTTAGAGCCATGAGTTGTTTTTCCATAGTCATAGCGTTTGTCGTCATAACAGGCACTCCAGTCGAATGGTGAGAAAGGGGTGAAGATCCACGGCTTTGAGAATCATCATGCGCCTTCTTTTCAATGAGCATGGTGCTTGTGTCATTCATCAAATCAGACATAGTTCAATATTTTCTAGGACGAATCATCTTTTTGAATAGAAGAGATGAGAGGTAGAGATGGTCCTCTGATTCTTCTCTTCGTTGAACATATGGATTCAAGTGCACTAGGCTTGTTCCTGAATCGTATGATGCGACTTTCTCCTAGATTTGCGGATGGAGTTACAGATTTGAAGAGCTTGCAGATCTTCAAAGCTTGATGAGAACATATATGAGCATATGTGAATTTGTATGTAGATATGAATATATGTGTTTCTGTATATATCTCAAATGAATTCACAAGACCTTTTTATACAAATTTTGAAGAGTCTCCTTCAGAGCAGCTTGGTGACGTGTCACGATTTGATTGGCCCTTACTTCCTTGGAATGAAAGACTTCATTTGATTGGCCAAAACACCTCACTTTGACATGTGGCACACTTTGATTGGCCACTTAATTATATGGCTTTAAATATATCATTTTGACACATGGCTTGATATAATTGGTCAATAAATAAATATTAGAAATCAATTAATATCATTATTGACCTTCGGGATTTAATATAATAAAATCCCAAAATAGAAAATTAATTGAAGACTAATAAATTATTTATAAGTGTCATTATTTAAATTCTGCAAAAAGCTTAAATAGACAATAAAATTAGAAGTAACAAATAATATTTATTTGAAGTTTAAAAGCGGTTACAAATCGTTATGTATAAATTCTCTGATTCCTCTCTTCGTTGAACGTATGGATTCAAGTGCACTAGGCTTGTTCTTGAATCGTATGATGCGACTTTCTCCAAGATTTGCAGATGGAGCCACATATTTGAAGAGCTTGCCGATCTTCAAAGCTTGATGAGAATATATATGCGTATATGTGAATTTATATGTAGATATGTATTTATGTGTCTCTGTACATCCCAAATGAATTCACAAGACCTCTTTATATAAATTTTGAAGAGTCTCCTTCATAGCAGCTTGGTGACGTGTCACGATTTGATTGGCCCTTACTTCCTTGGAATGAAAGACTTCATTTGATTGGCCAAAACACCTCACTTTGACATGTGGCACATTTTGATTGGTCATTTAATTATATGGCTTTAAATTTATCATTTTGACACATGGCTTGATATAATTGGCCGATAAATAAATATTAGAAATCAATTAATATCATTATTTACTTTCGGGATTTAATATAAGTGTCATTATTTAATTTGGCGTAAATTTTGTGTATAATTATTTATAAGTGTCATTATTCTAGCAATATCATTTGTAATGCAATATACCGACATCGTATAACTGAGACCTTCATTTTTCAAAGTTTTAAATGGGTGTTTATCAACAACGAGGAAGACATTTACAGCTTTTTGAACAACTTTCTCATCAAATTTTCACAAAGAAGATACCACGCTATAGTCCTCTTGACCCTAACCATCAGTCACACTACGACAAAATAATGAATGGTATGACTACCAATTGTACTATCAACAATATTATCAGAGTGTTCGTCATACTGTCACACATAGCTTTTCTCACAATAGTTGCATTGAAGTCTCACTTTTCCATTCTTATTGATTTGATGGAAGTGTTGTCATTCCTTAGCTATCTTCTTACTAGATTGTGCTTGTTCTTCATATACTTCTAGAGAGGGAATCGGTGATGAATTTGGAGTTGGCGTTGGAGTCGGTGAAGTTTGAGATGGCTCTGAAGTTCGATTTGGAGGAGTCAAAACGGAACGATTGTTCTTGAGAGATTGGATGACTAGGTGGAAGCCACGAGCCTTAAGATGACATCCTATATGCAAAATATATAAAAAAAATTAGATAATTCTTTTTATCCCATTTACAGGACTAATATCACAACTAAATATTGCATTAGTAATTGAACTGGAGTATTGCATTACAAAAGATACAAAAAATAGAAAGGCTCTTTTACATTCCATGATATTCACTAGGCACTATACAGAGAACTACCATACCAAGCTTATATTGGTGGATTCAAGTACATACAAATAAATAAGTAGGATCCAATGATAAGTAGGATTGCTACCATGGGTCACAAATAATAAGAAGTATCTGTATACTCATCGTTTTTGTTCTCCTTACATCTCCTTATCCTTGGAATTTGAAATTTCTTCCACATCATTGTTTTCTTGTTGTGCATAACCATCACATAAAGTTATTTTAAATCCTATTTTTTCTTTTTTATTTTGTGAGATTTCTATTAATAATTCTTTAATCTATTACCACCTTACAAGGTTTTACAATACTATGTATGCCGGCAAGATGTTGCTTTATGCGATTGATTTTTCGCCACATATAATTTGATCAAAAAAATAACATTTAATAACTTTTATCTTTTCGCTCACTAGTGGTACCTTATAACAATGTAGTTTCCACGCTATGCTGATCTTTCGCCGAAAATTTAAAGCAGAACTACCACCACTTTGTTCCATCTCTGGATGCATAGGTGGTGCAGATGAAGCACTGCCCATGTTCTATAATTTCATAGAAACTTTGTAAGAATAAATAAAAGTTTATTGGTGGATTCAAGTACATACAAATAAATAATAACTATGGAGTATACTCATTAACTTGTAAAAGTTAACTATAACTTTATAAGCAACATCCTACACTTTTAAAAATAAGCTTGCAAACTACTATAATGCATTTCAAATCCATCTTTAAATCGTAAAAGAAGACAATAGACACACATTTTAAACAAGGAAAATCAAGAAAAAAACTAATAAGTGGAGTATTATTTGATTGGTAAACACTTAAACCAATAAATATTTCTTCAATTCAATTAGATAAATTTGATTTTGTTATATTTTAAACAAGAGTTCAAAGTAACAATAAATGAAACAAAAAAACCTCTATTTTAGAAAATAAAAAATTACTTTAAATTAATGAGAGAAAATTAATCGGGGGAAGAAGAGTAGACTACCGGTGTTGTAATTTGTAAATTAGTTTCACTTAATTTTCATCTTTGTTGTAATATATGAAGGAAGTAGCGATGCAAATTGGAGAAGAAAGGAGTTGAAAAGTGAAAACTTACATAAACCCTAACTTAAACAATGAGGATTATTTTTCTTGGGCTTTTAAGTGAACCGGTGATTCAGTGGTTTGGCCGGTTCAAATTGATTAATTAGAAAAGTGGTTTTGAAAGGTCAACCAGACAGGACTGAGGTCCGATCAGCAGTTAATTAGGAAGCTACAAGTTTAATTGACTTCACATGTTCCTATTCTACAAAATATATAAAATTGATATATGACTCAGTAAAAAACATAAACTATCATCCTAATAAAATGTATGATGTGTGTATATACACACGCACTTTAACTAGTTTTTAGGAGAATAGACTATTGATCTAATAACTTGTGGTCGCTGACAAGTTTGTCTCTTAAATTTTAGGCTTCCAGTTTTACTACATAAGTTATAAAATTAAAATTTCGGACATATGTCCAATTGAGAGAGTAAGCTCCACTCTCGGGCTTATGAAAGGGAAAAAAAGGCAAAATTGGTCCTATAATTTATGGTTATTGGCGAGATTGCCCATAAATTTTCGGGTTTGCAATTTTACCCCATAAGTCGCAAAACTTAAGCAAATTTGAGATAATTTTAGTCCAATTGAGAGAGTGAGCTACACTCTCAGGCTTAAGAAAAACAAAAAGTCTCCTTTTCAAATTTTTTTTCTCCAAAATTGCAATTTGGATTTTGGAACAATAAAAAAAGAACTTTTCCTTTAATTTTTGTTCCAAAAACGCTATTTGTAAACATAAAAATAAAAAAATTATCCCAAAAATCGTGTTAGGATGAACTAGGAAAAAATAAACAACCAAGTTTTTGTCTCAAAATCGTGATTGGAGTCTTACGAAAAGCCAAATAAGATTTTTCATGTGTTACTAAGCCCGAGACTAAAGTTTACTCTCTCAATTAGAACGAAAATATCCCAAATTTGCTTAAATTTTATAGCTTATGGAGTAAAATTATCATCCCTAAAATATATGATGCAAACTTGTTTGCAGTCATATGTAAGGAGATCAATTTTGCCTTTCCCCCAATTTTCATAAATAAAAAGTAAGCAATTATTGATGTTACTTATAATAACTACTTTTTATATAATATAGGGTTCGAATCCATCAAATTTCTAATTTTTTTTCTAATTCCCTATATATACATATTTGTTTCACATGTTTCTGAATAAAGATAATTTTAATAGAATGGAATCTCTAATCACATATACTCCTCCAGTCCCATTAATTTTACTCGATTAACTACAGTATTCAGTCAAGCTTTTCAAATTTTAAGTGACTTCCCATATTAAATTATTCACATTTATGATGTATTAAATTTTTTAAATATATATATATATATATATATATAGTGTCGTATCATATTATCGAATTAATAGTGAAATACATTAATTAAATTATTTATTACTATATATTTTATAAATGAGAGAATTGCACTTGTGATATCAAAATATATACTGACTCTCACTTGTGGTACCACAAATCAAGGCCGACATAATACCACAATTTAAGAAATCAATTACTTTTGCTACCGCATCTAAAAATGGACGTTAATTGATGATGTGGCAGTTAAGTTTTATTGCAAAATGATACCATTACTTATATTGACTGACAATTATACTCTAATATTTCAGGTTTTCAATATAACCCCATACTTTCAAATTAATTGATAATTTTAGTATACTTTGTTGCACAATTTCAAAATTGACTAGAATAAGACACATGTTGACCAATTTAGAGATTTTACTTATTATATTTATATATTTATTTAACTAATTTAGTTTTACAAATAAAATTAATAAACTAAATAATACTTTAATTTAAATTCGATAAAATATTAATTAAATCTAAAATATATATAATAATATTAATATATTTAATATTTATTAAAATATAAAGTTATATATTATTAATAAAATAATTATAATTGAAGAAAAACTAAACCACATCCCTACCCCTCCCCAAACCCAACCCCCCTCCCCACCCCATCCTAGGCCACGGTGACCTGGGTTCTTTGATCCTAGGTTGCCGGCTGCCTGGGATGGGTTGGGGGGTGGTGTTACAGGGGATGGGTTTAGTTTATTTTTTTTCTCAAAATTATAATTATTTTGTTAATAATATATAAATTTATTTTTCAATAAATTTAATTAATATTTTATTAAATTTATATAAAATAATATTTGATCTATTAATATTATTTATAAAATTAAAGAAGTTAAATAAATATGTAAATATAATAAATAAATTCTCTAAATTGGCATATTAAAATTTGGCAATAATGTGGACTAAAATTATCTGTAAACTTGAAGATGTAGAGTTATTTTGACATTCTGAAATGTTAGATGTATAATTTTTAGTCAACATAAGTAATTGTATCAATTAAGCAACAAAACTTAACTGCCACATTATCAGTTAACGTCAATTTTTTAACGATTGTACCAACAATAATTGATTTCTTAACTTGTGGTACAAAATATGTCGTCATTGATTTTTATGATACCATATATAGTTTCATACAACAAATGCAATTCTATCTTTTATAAATTTGAGTCAACTTGTACAAAAGGATAAAGAAATAAGAACTTTGAAGTATATCCTTATAATTAAACTAGTTGTGATTCAAAAATAAAATCTTCACATTTAGAGCCCTAGCTACTTAAACAAGTAGCATTTCATCATGTAATGAAAAATAGTCTTTGAGACCAGAACTGAAAATTTTCTGCTGCTACATGTAGTTCTAAACCTAAATGAAAATATATGTTGGCAGATTTAGGGCTACTCGGTTAGATTTTTGTAAGCACGAGATTTCATTCTAAGGACAATCAAATGTCTTGTCTAGCTTTGTTTTGTCAACCCTATCTTTTGGACTAGTTCTTATAATATAAAATATTAATATAATATGGAACTGAAATATTATGAATACTTAATTTTACGAACAAATTTCATTTCAGCCCCCAAAATTTTCAAATCACTCACTTGAACCCTAAAATTTAGTTTATAGTTGAATGTTGCGTCTTGGTCAACATTATATTCGTAGATTTTAAAGGGGCAAAGACGTAATCTCGAGAGTGTCTCAATAATATTTAAATTTATGGAGAGTAACGCTTAGAGCCTATTTGTTTGGCGTTTCCCAAAAAAATTTCGTGTTTGGGAAATGCCAAACAAGCATGTTTTCTATTTTTTCTGAAATAAATTTTTCATCTCTTAATTTTCTCAAACTACTCTCTTAAAACCCAAACAAACAACAATTTTCTTATCTTTAAACAAAACCTATACAAACTCTACTTTGATTTGACATAAAGTAACCTATCTCTTACAAAATTTATCTCACAATCAAACATGATTTAACATAAAGTCTTACACATCTTACACCTTCAATCCAACTCTTTCAAAAAAAAAACATATACCTACTTTATTTCTCAAACCACTCTCTCAAAACCCAAACAAACAACATAACGCAAATCGAGATTATTTCACAAATCTCCACTACTCTCCCAAACTACTTTCCCAAACACCAAACAAACCTTAAATTGTCGTATTATTTTAATTTCCGGGGATTAAGTGTTAGTATTATACTTTTAGGGAGTTAAGTGCGAAAACTAGAAATTTATGGAGGGTAACACGTAAATTGTCCTTAATTTATTTCTAAATATCGACTAGTCCAAATATATATCAACTTAATTAATTATTAGTTATAATATGGAACTGAAATATTAATACTTATTTTTACGGACAAATTTCATTTCAGCCCCCAAAATTTTCAAATCACTCACTTGAACCCTAAAATTTAGTTTATAGTTGGATGTTGCGTCTTGGTCAACATTATATTAGTAGATTTTAAAGGGGCAAAAATGTAATCTCGAGAGTGTCTCAAAATTAAAACTTATGGAGGGTAACGCTTAAATTGTCGCTATAATTTAAATGTCCGGGGATTAAGTGTCAGTATTATAGTTTTAGGGAGGTAAGTGCGAAACGAGAAATATACGGAGGGTAACACGTAAATTTTCCTTAATTTATTTCTAAATATTGACTAGTCCAAATATATATCAACTAAATTAATTCTTAATTATAAAAAAGAATGTACATGCAGCATATATTAAGATCCATCTGGCCAAAACTAGATATTATTGCTATACATTGTTTGGTACATAAAGCATTACCTCGTGGCTAAACAAAGGGTGTAATTATCAGAATACGAACGAAAGCAATTTCAGAAGATAACTGAATTAGTACTTAATTATTAATTACAAGTACTTTGTAGCATATAAAGTTAAATAAATAAATTATTAAAATATTAAAATGTGTAGCAGCTTTAAACATCTCTAAAATTGTGTAGTATTTGTGATTGCCAAGCTGACTCTACGAATTATAGGGTTGTCGACTTTTGCTGTTGTTGCAGCAATTTTTTGTATTTCGCACACTCTTTTCATCAGATTATGAAAGAAAATGAAAAAAATAATAATAAGGACACAGTACAGTTGTTTTAAGTTGTATTTTTCTTTGTTAAATTACATTTATGGTCCCTCAATATAAGTGTTTTGACAATTATGTATCCTTTTTATCAAAGAATTTATACATAAGTCCCTCTTTTTTTATATATATTAGACTGTGTATATACAGCTCGGACCGAAGAGTGCAAAGGGTATAGGTCCTCCCCAGTGTGGTGTCTCCAGTAAGATTCGAACTTGAGTCTCACCTCTGGGAGTCGCAAATCACTACCACTTGGCCCAACCAACTTGAGTACTTAAGTCCCTCTTATATGAAATGTGTTGCAACTTACAACTTACAATAATAAAATTCGAGTTACTTATCTGGTCAAGTTACACCAATAAAATATGTTATACTGATCAAATTAAAATATTATAACGATCAAATGTAGGTCTGGTAATTTGGGACCATCCCGACCCGATCGAATGTGTTACAACGATCAAATTTTTGGCACTTTTTCGGCCAAGTTACACCGATAGAATGTGTTATACTGGTCAAATTAAAATATTATAACACATAAAGACCCGAAAATAGCCTTACTAAAAATCACGTGACTTGCATGTGATTGCATGTTTGCCGAAAAGTTTCCAAAATTAATCGGCGTAACATATTTTATATAAGAGCTTAAAAAAATATAAAACACCTTATACTTTTTTCTTTAGAATACAATTATCATTCATCATTAATCATAATATTATAAATCATTTCAATAACTACTCAAGCACAAATAATTACAAATAATAGATAATTATCAAATACTAATAGTAAACTAGAATAAATACCCAGATTAGCTATCATTTTTTTTCTTAACCTACAATATGTGATATATTAATGGTCATCATCATTAATCATAACATCAAAAATCATTTCATTAACTGCCAAATCACAAAAAATCACAAATAATGAATAACTCTCAAATACTAGTAATAAATCATGATAAATATCGATAATTAGATATTTTTTCTAATTTCATATTAGCCTTTTTTTAATTTAATACTAGTAATTATTTACTTTAATATCATTGTAAAATTCGATTGAATAATATATTTGGTGTAATAATATATTCACTATTAAAAAAAATATTGCTTTTCTTAACCTACATATATATATATGTGATACTCCTATAAAAATGGTGTATGCTAGGAAAAGATACCACTATAAAAAGAACAACACTATTATTATATATTTTTTTTAAAATTTTATTTTATTAAGAGAACACTACAAGTGTTGTTCCTTTCACCAACAATGTCTTGGGATTCTAGAGAGAGAGAGAGAGAGAGTGTGTCTTTTTCAGCATGTGTGTGTGTGTGAGAGAGAGGGAAACTGTAACACGTAGTGCTCTGTGGTTCTCTAGTAGTACTGGAACAGGTGGGACTGGTTCTTGAGCAAATGAAATTTACACTTTACAACCCTAAATTTAAATTATTCAACTTTGCACCCCAACAAATTCAATCACAAAAGCCAATCTCAACAGCCGGGTAGGGCATGCTTGATATTTATGAAAAAAATTGTCGTTATTTTTTATTGTACACATCATTTTTTCCTCTAATTGATTATTCAACGAACCTGAAAATATTTTTATCTATTTAAACCTCAAACTATGGGAAGATATAAATAATATCCAACCCAATATAAAATCGAAAGAATTTCAAACTAATAAATACAATGAATATCCAATTAAATAAATTATAAATTACTCATAGTTTGGGATTTAGACCAAATTGGGGCCTTAACGTTGCGCTTGTGCATGTGACAAAATATTAAGTGGTTATATTAAAGTTGTCATTTTATTTTCATTTATGGGAATATAGTGATAATAAAATTATCACAATAGTTTGATATCTATAAATATTTTGGTTTGTCACTTTAAATGTATCATTAAATATGTATAGTGATAATTATAAAGACAATGATTCATTTCTGGCTCTGTAAATATTGATTGATTCATAGAGTATTATTGAAAATATTGTTGAAAATATGTAGAGTTTTTTTGTTAATTAATTCTTCTGAACTAGATTATGATATAGAGTATTGTTGAAAATATGATACACGAATACTTCGGAAAATTATAAAAAGCAAATACTCCTCAAATATGATACACGGATACATAACATTATGAGTCGACAAATCTAAACTAAATAAAAAATTCGATGCGCATGTCCAATACTTTCTTTAGCATATCCAACATATTTGGGATTCTCCACACTCCGTACCCAGGGACGGATTTAGCCAATTTTTGGGGGGGCCTTGGCTCCCCCAAGATTTTTTTAAAAACATATTTATGCTTTATATGTATATATGTGTATATATACAAACAATATCTTAGTATTAGTATATAGTCCAATTATAAAATGAATTTGACTCGTTATAGTAGATGTTTATTGCCCAAATTATAAATAATGTAATAATGCATTGTTACTAGCTAGTTTATTTGTTATACAATAGGTGGTGAGTTATTAATTATATAAATTTGAAATTATAAGAAAATCAACCATGATTGATGCATAATGTATAAAATTGTGTGTTGATGATTAATCCATCATTGTGGTTTAACCCCATATATAGCAAATTATCTTCATAAAATGTAACGAATTGAGATAACAAAAAATTTCTAAAGTTATGTAAAGAATTGAATTTGAAAATCACTATAAGAAAAATAACAGTAGTGAAATCCGGCCCCCCCAAGACTTCATTCCTGGATTCGTCCCTGTCCGTACCCATGCTACATGCCACTTGTTGAGGGGTCATATGATCCACACGTGAATTTTAGGCCAAAATTAACATAACTAAAATTGCTCAAAGGAAATTAACTGCAAGTCCTAATTTTAGGTTCTATTTTTCAAAGGACTAAAATCGCGGCAAGCGATAGTTACAGGACTAATATTACAATTTTTCCTAATAAGATTTAATTACAAAATGAAACTAAAAATCAACTATTGTGTTTGTTTTATTTTATAATTAGGGCACTGAAATATGGACAAAAATCAAGATCTTGGATAATCACGATCTAGAATGGATGATTTTAAATAAATATTCAGATCTAGTTGGGTCACGTAGACTTTACTTTCTGATCCTGATCTGTGCTACATAGAGTGAGTTGACCTGCCAATTAGAGTTCACATAATTTGTTTATAAATATTTTGCACTTCTAGGCACCTCATTTTTTTCATCTGCAGCTTTTCGGCCGAAATTGCTTTTCTGCAAATATTCTCAACCTATGCTTTCTTGTCTCTAAACCCCTAACCATCAAATTATAATATTAATTTAATCTCACAAATTTAAAGCCAGCTGCCTAATAAATTTATTTTTTCATCTTATATACAAAGCCAACTTATATGATGAATTGGTTTTGTTTTGATTTCCTTTTGATTTTAAGAAAATAATTTGGATGGTTTTAGAAAAAAAAAATTGAACACACCATTTGAATTTTGGTGGATTTTTGTGATTTTTAAAAAATTGAGATGAAATTTGGATTGAGTCTACATGTTTGGTTTTGAGAGAAAAAAATAGGCGGTAGCTGCCCTATAATTGTTTTTATAGACAATAAATGTCGAGTCAATGTTACTTATGGCCCTATTTGAAAAGGTTTTGACTCGATTTCACGGGTTTCAGTTTCAAAAAATTAGTTTGGGTATATTCAGTGAATCTTTTAAACACTATTTTGTTAGATTTTGGATGTTGAGTTTTGTAGTTTTGAAAAAAATAGTTTGAGTGATTTCGGTGAATTGAGTATATATGGATGTTGGGTTTTTGGGAAAAAGTGTCAAATTATTGTCTTTCTTTTATAGAGTTTGATGTAAAAAGTAGGTGGTATATTTCAAATCAAAGTTTTATATATTTCAAGAGTTTGAGTGTGGACTTGTGAATATGTTTGTAATGACTTTTATGAGTTTTGTCAACCCCATTTGGAAGAGTTCTCGCTCGATTTCGCGAAACCGCGAGATCGAGCCAAAACCCTTCCAGACAGGTCCTATTTGCATACTTAGCTTGTAATGAGTTTGACTCAATTTCACCAAATCGTAAAATCTGATCAAAATCAATCCATATAGCTCCTAGGTTTGTATTAGAGGCACATGCATTTATTCGTGTTACATTAAATTGTGCTATTTAAGATTGATATTTTCATCTTTATAATACTCCGAATTAAACGGATAGCAAACTTTGAAACCTATAGACTAACCATCTATTAATATTTTTTTTTACAGCGACACTAAATATTAGAGCATCATTTGGTTAGAAAAAAAATGTTTGGACATTCTTGGGCATCTTAACTAAGTGCGCGAGGACAACAATTGTCCTGTGAGTTGTGACAGCCCGATAACTGAGTGTATGGGTGGAGTCGTAATCGAATATCGTGGAATCTTGTAAATGAATGCATTTGTATAAGGTTAGGGTATGTGTATTTCCTAACACAAATTGGTTTTGGATAGAGGTGGGCATCGGGTTCAGGTAACCTAAACCTGACCCGTCCCATATTTTAAGAAACCCGAATGGGAGGAGTGTTTTTGAGTTTGAGTTCCCGAACAGAAATACCCATATTTTGTTACGAGAATACAGGACGAGTTTGAGATTGGTCTCCCCTATACCCAAACCCGCCTATATCTCTCTAATATTATATAACTTATACACTTAATTACAACTACGAGATTATCTAGCTAGCTACTTAATTGACACCATTTAAAGAATTCTTAAACTTAAACTTGATATTCTTTTTATTTTTTTTAAATCTTACCTCTCTAGTGCATACATTATACATGACTACTTTAGATAATTATTTGGTATATACTCGAGATAGTATGGACTGGATTTTTTTATTGAGACATGTTTTAGATTGTATTTTGGTATTTGTTCATTATATAGTTTTAAATAATATTTGGATATGTTTGAAATAATTTTTAATTTATTATGTTTATGTAAATAATAGATAAAAAATGATTAATTTTAGCAACAAAAAAGGGACGACAAATTGATTATGTAATTTACTTTTATTGGGTATGTGGAGAATTTTTATGTAAGAAAAGTATGGAACCCGCAATCCCGCAATAATTTCGGTACCCGAAAGCGGGTATCCGTATTATTACGGGACGGTTTTAGGATTTAGAGTGTGAATCCCAAAATTTACTATATTTTGAATTTTTTTACTATGATTAAAAAAGATAGCAAATAAATAAGAAAATTAAACAAGTTTAATTTTAGTGGTCAATAAATAAGAAAATGTTGTCAAGTAGTGATAATTTTTTTTGCATACTTTTTTTCTTGAATGGACTGCGAAACTAATTGGCTTAAGAATGTCCTATATATTACTCCAAAAAAAAAGCTAGTAAACCTTCTTAGGAGCAAATCTGAGTTTTCAGATTCAACTTCCACGAATATGGGTACTTCTCTATTTTTAGTATTAGTCTTTGATACTCGTTTATTATTTATAATTCTTAGTGTTTGAAAAATTATTAAAATAACTTATGATATAATGATTGATGATAAATGTATTTAAAAACAAACTTCTTAGGAAGAAGCTTTATACTTTCTAAATTTATTTTCATATCCCTCACAAGAAGTTCATTTTTTTCTCCAATATTGGTTCCTAGTGTCTCCTCAAGGTTGTGCATTTGAGATAGGATGGTAGCTATGAGCTAATAGAGTTTTATACCGGGTTAAGGTCAATCTCTTTTTCCATAAGTTTTATGAGGTTTAGTTTATTAATCCATATATGTTGAATTTATCACAATAATTTGATTTTATAAAACCCTATATATAAATGAAATGGTAGGTTATTTAAGTACCTTAAACTTCAATATTTTTATCGACCTCAAATGCAGATGTGATCTTCTACTTTTAACAAATTTTAGATTCATGTAAAGTAAATTGAAAATTACATTACCCATACTCGTACTAAACATGATATTTTATAATGTATTAAATTATAATAACAATTAAATTATTTACTTATATCATAAAAATGGGTTGACATATTTTTTTTCTAAAGAATGGAAAATCAATTTCTAATGTTTGCCATTAATATATTCAATTCTTGCTAGTATGGGTATTTCTCTAGTCTAATATTAATCTTTGTTATTAATTAGTTTATATTTGTATTTTGATACTAATTAAATAGATTTGAATTCTAACGGAAAATTAATTTAGCTTGTAATGATATATTCAGAGTCTAAAAAACACATAGATAGTCTAGCTAGTGGAACTATTGTTTGATTATACCCACAAACCACAAAACTAAGTATATTTTGAAAGTGATATTCATTTACAACATAAATAATAGACTAAAGTTGGGAAAATAGCAAAACTTGTCTCATATATTATGGTCGTTAGCAAATTTTCCACAAGTTTTCGGATTGAAAATTTTACCTTATAAGTTATAAAATTGAAGCAAATTTGGGATATTTTCGTCTCAATTTGGGACTTATGAAGGTGAATTGAAGGATTTGATAGTGATTTAAAAAAAATTAATATGGATCATGTGTCACGCAATCCCTTGCAAAACCTGATTTTGGGACAAAAACTTTATTTCCCTTGTTCTTCCTATCTGCAATTTTGGTACCTAACTTCATTTTTTTTCTTGCTCCTCCTAATTGCGATTTGGAGCAAAAATTAGAAGTTTTTCCCCCCAAAATCCTATTTGTGAATTTGGAACAAAAATTAAATTCATCTTCCTAATTGTGATTTTCGGACTTTTTTTGTTTTTTGGAATAAAATTATGGAATAAATTAAAGTCGATAGGGACCATAAAATTATGGGGCCAATATTGCCTATTTCCCAATGATATATCTATTGTTGTGAGATTTTGGCCCCGTACGGTTGATTTCCCAAAATATTGAATCATTCATTTATAAATTATAATAAAAGATAGTTACAAGCCGCCATCAAATATAAAAAAAATGTATACTACACAATATACATGTGAGACAATGACTGGAGTGACTAAAATATACTATTCACCTATGGTTTTATTATCATTTACATGTATTAGGTATAATGTTTATTTATCTCTTTGTAATATAGGAAGAGACTAAATGGTCATTTTACCTCCTTTTATTGGAATACGTGTATATGCACTCACTCAAAATTGAATGTGAGTGAAAATAATTGCGTAAAAAATAATATGATAAACACACAAAGGTAAATTGATCCACATAGTTTTGTCGAAGTCAATCAAATAGTAAATAATTAATGATGGTAATCTTGTCATTACATATGTTTTCGTATGTTTAGAGAGCTGGTAAAATGCTCGTATTTAACACAAGTCGTAAATTTAACATTGCAAATATCAAGGGGATAAATCACCATTGATTCAGGTCATCTCCAGTGACTACTCAGCATAAGTTCAATTGTTACGGTTCGGCGCCGCAGCCGTGCACCGTGACCGAACCCACGCTACATGGACTAAGGCACCCGTTAATTAATTTAGTAGTTGCTATTTAATTATTTATCTAGTTAGTTAATATTTGCTTTCTTATTGTCTTTGGTATTCTAGGTGGTTTAAGACTCTATTAGTTCGGTAGATATATTGAAAAACTTTGTTTTACTATTGATTATTCAGATATTATTTTCGTTTAATTCTTCTTACAGTCGTAAGGATTATTTGTTTTACCTTGAGATCACATCACCAGCTTCCCCTTTCTTTTTCATAGTTATCTCCAATGACTCGGTCTATCCATTTCATTTAGTTTCAATCCTCATTTTTTTCCACTATCACTTAATAATAATAAATTATATTTAAGTTTTTTTACAATGTTATTATATTTACAGATTATTAATGTTAAATTTTTTAAATTAAAGTTACGTTCTTTTAATGTTAAACTTTTTAAAATTAAATTTTATTTAAGTTTCTTAAATAAAGGTTACATTTTTATAATCAAAACAGAATCTTTTTAAAATTAATCATAAATTAAAGAAAATTTTTATTTAAAAAAAAAGAACTTTATTAAGTAAATATAAATAAAAACAAAAAATCATTAGTTTCAAAATTCAAGGGATGGGGCAAGCCAACCTTAGCTAGTTTCCCCCTTTGTCATTCGAGATGGCCCATTAACATATTCTAGTGTATATATATTTCTTAAATATATATGAATTTATGTTTTTGAATAAAAGAAACATACAATATGTTGTAGTTTCTAGTTTTTCCTTAAGACACCATTATTTTCATATTTTTTTTTCCTATTAATGTATCTAAAATATTTTCGAAATGTTTGGAAGAAATTTAAAATTTGACATACCGAAACCTACACTATAAACAAAATTTAAAATAATTCAAATCCATGTTCTTAATAAGCCAATTAATCCAATTACCTTTCTCTAATAATATATCATTGATAACTAAATAAACTAGCTAGTACACACAAATTTTTCTTGGATTTGTAGTACTATTTTGAAAGAAACACTTCAATGGTGATCTCTAGCATGCACTACTTAACATGAAATCGATCATGACTGCACAGTCATGTGTACAAAGCCATGAACTTTGTCCTCACTACCTATAAGATTAATTATATACATATTTGATCCTATATATATATATATATATATATATATATATATATATATATATATATATATATATCTGCACCAATGAAATCCACCAATTCATGGCCACCCCCTGAAAGTAACGAAAGAAGAGCTTCAAGATCGATATATATGATATATATAGCTAGATAGGTTCTTATCATAGCATATATAGGGCAATAAGTTACTCGATAATTGATAACTCAAGCTCATTATATAAAAAAAAAAGGAAAAAATTATTTGAGCTCAGTTCTTTATAACAATAATTTTTCGTTTGATGATTTTTAAAGCACGATTTGAGATTGACTCGAGAAACTAAAAATGATAAAAATTTATACAAAAATATCAAATCACTCGACATATAGGGCCTAAAATCACTTAACAAGTTACTCGATTACACGAGCTCATGATTTTATATCATATTTGAGCTCACTTCGTTATAACAGTGATTTGTTCAATAATTTTTTAGGCTTGATTTGAGATTGACTTGATAAACTAAAAATATTAAAATATATACAAAAATATTAAGTTACTCAACACATAAAGTCTGAAATCACATAACAAGTTACTCAATACACGATCACTCGAGCTCATTTAAAAATATAAAAAATAAAAACACTCATTTCACCTTTGTTCTTAATAACAATGATTTTTGTTTGATGATTTTTGAAGCTCATTTGAGATTGACTCGATAAGCTAAACATGATACAAATATATATAAAAATATCAAGCAATTGACATGTAGGGCTCAAAATCAATTAACTAGTTACTCGATAATCGATAAATCGAGCTCATTTTATAAAAAAAAATTCATTTGAGCTCAATTCGTTATAAAAATGATTTTCACATGTTTGATCCCGATTTGATATTGACTCGAGAGCTAGAAATGATAAAGTGTGTACAAAAATATCAAGCTAATCGACATATAGGGCCTAATATCAATTAACAAATTACTTGATGCAGGAGCTCATTTAAAAAAAAAAACTTATTTGAGTTCAGTTCGTTATAACAATAATTTTTGGTTGATGATTTCTTAAACTCGATTTGAGCTTGACTCGATACATTAAACATGAAAAAAATGTATATAAAAAAATCAAGTTACTCGATATAGGGCATAAGATCAATTAACAAGTTACTCGATAGCTAAAGCTCATTTTATTAAAAAAAAATCATTTGAGCTCAGTTCATTATAGCAATGATTTTCGTTTGATAATTTTTTAAGCTCGACGGATATAAAATTGACTCAATAAACTAAAAATGACACCCAAGGTGGTTGGACAAAGTGGTAGTGACTTGCGACACCCAAAGACGAGACTCAATTTCGAATCCTACTTGAGTCGAAGTTAAAAACAAAAAAAAAGGCTGAGATTCATCACACTGGGGAGGATTTATACCTTTTGCACTCTTCAGTCCGAACTGTTATTACACATCATAGTAGATTAACAAAAAACTAAAAATGACAAATTGTAAGCAAAAATATCAAACTAATCGGCTCGAGCTCGATTAAAGCCCGTTTGAGCTTGGTTCTCTAACAATCAAACCAAACTCTTGCATAATTTCAAGTTCAATAAAGAATTTGTTCGAAATTACTCGACTCGCTTTCACACCTTGAACTACATACATATATATATACATACATAAAACTCTCTCTCTCTATATATATATATATAGTATTATATACTCGAGTGTGTGTTGTGTTGTGTTGTGGTGTGTGTGAGTGTTTTGGCATTGTACATGCAGGCTAGGTACTACATTATAGCTATGTCTAGGGCAATAAACCTATGTATAAATAGGTACTGGTACAGTATATAGGCGGGCCAAGAAAATATAAGGCAATGTCCCTCTCACTCTCTCTAAAATCTAAATTAATTTAACAAAAAATATCCAAAACCAAATGACACTACTACAATTATAAAGCCTCCTCCTCATCTCTCCTTTTTAAAGTCACGAGATCATATTGTTGTTGTCTGAATTCTAGAGAGAGAAAGGGGGATGAGAGAGAAAGAGATGTTTGTGGGGTTAAATTAAATATTGGTGGCAGATGAAACTGAAAGAGAACTTTCAAGTTCACTTCAATTCTTTCTTCACCATCACTCAAACTGAAGCTTATTACTTGTTCACTTCTTCCATCAAATAAATATAAAATATAAATATTTATATTTAATATATATTTGGTTTTTGGTTTTTAATTCCATCATCTACGATCTGTCTTTCTCTGTCGGAATTCCCATGTAAGTATTTATGTATGTAGTAGACCTCACCCCACAAAAAAAAAAAAAAAAAAATTAAAATTTCTTAATTATCTCCTTCTTTTTGACCAATTTTTTTCTCTCTTTTATTTATTAACACAATTGTCCTTTATTTATTTATTTATTTATTTTTTGCAGGAGAACAGAAGGAAATCCACTAGATCTTAATAACTTACCGGAAGATTATAGTAACAATTTAAGGGATGGCAAACAAACCTCCGAAGATAGTTCTTCATCATCTGCCGGTACATCACTTTGTCTTAAGTACTATAATTTGAATTAATTGATCATTGACCCTTTTTTTTTTTTTATTTTAAGTGAAGAAAAACAAAACCCTTGTTCCAAACCCTTTTCCTTATTTTTTAAGCTGGAAATTGCAATTTTCATAATTTGTTTTCTTAATGTATTTCGGTTTCCAAGAAATACCCAACAAAAAAAATAGATGATTTTGATATATTTACAAATTTCCCTGAAAATTTAGTGAGTTTTCGATTTTAACCGGAATATTCTTACATAGACCAGGTTTATTATAATTGCATGGACCTTGTGGTCAATAATTCATGACATCATTAATTTTGAAAGCATGACATCATCCCAATTGATAATGTTGTTAATTTATAGAACCACCTGTGTTAAGAATTTTCCTACTTAATTTATTTTTATGTAGTAATTTTTTCGAAAAACAAATTTTTGGCTAGCTAGGGAGAAACCCTAGAAAGTGGAATGACAAGTCTTGAGGACGATTTTATAATACATTCATACAATTTTTTTTTTTGAAATACATACAAATTAGTGGAATTTAATTAGGTTGCTAGGGTTTGTGAATGAAGTTGCATTAATTAATTGGCAATATTTATATAAATATGTAGTTGTTGTAGGAGGAGGAGGAGGAGGCTATAGAAAAAAGAAAAGCGGCGGTGCTAAAGATATTGACGGCGACGGTAAGGTTTATGAGTGCAGATTTTGTTCCCTCAAATTTTGCAAATCTCAAGCTCTAGGTGGACACATGAACCGCCACCGCCAAGGTAAGTTTCGGTTGGTTAAATATTAGAAACTTTTCAAGAATTTTTCGAAATTTTCGAGAAACATTTGGAAAAATTGAAAATCGAAGAAAAATATTGAAATAGAAACTATGTTGTATTTTCGTTTCGGTTAACTCAAAAACATAAACTTTTTGGTGTTTACGATGGATACATATCGATATTTTAATCCCTCTATAAAGTATAATAGAAATTAAATCGAAAATTTATGAGAATATTTGGAAAATTTGAAAATCAAAGAAGAATATTGAAATTAAAACTATACTGTATTATATTTTCGTTTCGATTAACTCAAAAACATAAAATTTTCGGTGTTTTCAATCTAAGTGTATTGAAATTTTGATCTATATATTATCAATGAAAAGCTATTATTAATAATTTCATCTCTCTTCTTCTCACTCTATATATATGTATTAACACAATAATGTTTTATTTTCTTCTCTCACAAAAATTAATTTATTTTTATTTTTATTTTTATTTTTGTGTATATATGTAGCAATAGTACATGAATTTTAGCAAAGTTCGTTAGTTATAGTATTTCTTCGTTAGCCAATGATTCCTTCTTCTTCTATAAGTGAACTATGAGCATTGTCTTGTCAATCTTGTTTTCAGGCATGTAAAGAAAATGTTTGTTGTTGGATTTTATTCGATTTAATTAATTATTATTATAATTTTTTTTTTATAGAGAGGGAGACAGAAACACTGAACAAGGCTCGTCAACTGGTTTTCTCTAACGATATGGCTCCTACGGGTCACCTTGGTTATGTTTCTAGGTACATAGACAAATCATCAATTTCTTCCTTTTTTTTCTTTTGCACTAGAAGTTTGATTTAAACCTAAAACAACTAAATCGAACCGTTAATGACAATTGTAATTAAATAATCACAACTGACGATTAGTGACACATGAATAATAAAAATGTTATTGAGATCGTAACTTAGTAACAAAGCTGATGCTCCGTAACTGAGAGGTCTTGAGTTCAATTCCCACTATAGTGTGTTTTTTCCTTCAAATTTTATATATAATTGTTGTTGTTACTTGTTACTTATTCTTTGTACTTTTTATTGATTAATAAGGATTTGTCTAAAAAAAATAGTCACAAACATTCATAATTTTATCATTAAATCATATTGTTTACTTCCACTTAGTTGTCACTAAAATTATGTCACAATGACATTTTTTATTAATATTAATATTGTCACCCATGTTGTTATTTTTTCACTAATATATAGATTTTTTTTCCTTTTTTTTGGTAGTGGGCAACCAATTCAACATGGAGGAGTAGGGTATCATCAAGCAACAAACATAAATGATCCATCTCTACCATTCACTAGGTCAATCTTCCCTTCTACAAGAATGTTTTCCACATCTTCACCACACATTCCACCACCTCAAACAATGTACACTAATTCATCTCCACGTATGCTCTCCTTCCCGGCTAATCAATACCCGCCACCTGTCAACGACTACTTTGTGGGCCACGTACTCACCCCGACCGATCATCATCAAGGTAACTACACCTGCATTGGTGCTCCGGTGGGATTCCCAAACGGCGGTGGTGGTGGTGGAGGAGACTTGTCAATGCAGAATCAAGAAGAGGGACTTAATAATAATTGGGGCCCGAGGTAGAATTAATTAAAGGGACAATATTTTAAATGTTGTACTTAATAGTTAATTTGTTTGTGTTTTTTTTTTGTTGGTTTGAGTGAGTACAAGTGTTATTAATGTTGGTTTGAAAAAGAGCTCTCATTGAATGAGAATGATAGAACCCTAACAATTATTCTGACATGTGGGGATTCAAGAGAGAGATGTTGTTGGGTTCTTTTTTGGCTTCGAGCAAGGTTCATTTGGAGGTGTCTGGTTAATTTGTTATTTCTAAAAAAACAAATTAGGTCGGTGCATGAAACAATGTGTAAAATTGGAAATGAATTTGATCTAAATATGTATGATTTTTTTTTTTTTTCATGAAATCTAAATAAAGTTGGAGGTAGATTTGAAAAATATATAAGTATCAAGAATTTATGACTTGAACATTAGTATGGGAAAAGGCAAAAGTGACTTTTTAACTTATGGTTGTTGGCAAGTTTGTCCCATAAATTTTGTAGCCGACAAGTTTATCCTATAACTCACAATAATGAAATGAATTTGGGATGTTTCGTCCCAACTGAGAGAGTGAGCTTCCCTCTCGGGCTTTGAATTGTCATTGAACTTTTTAAACCGTGATTATAAAAGAAAATGAAAAAAAATTAATATGACTCATGAACTCATAAATTATCTTATTTTGGCTTTAAGGAGGGTTTCTATCGTGATTTTAAAACTATTTCCCCAAATTGTTTTTCAGAGAAGAATTTTTTTTTTAAAAAAAAAATTGTTCTAAATTTTTAATTATAATTGTTCAAAAATCGCGATTATGAAGAGCAAAATATTTTCTTAAAGACTTTTGTTCCAAAAACCCAATTAGGATTTTGGGACCAAAAAGAAAAAGAGTTTTTCGTTCAATTTTTTTTTCCCAAAATCGCGATTAGGGAGAACATGAATTTTAAGATATTATATAGGGCAAATAAGCATGCTATGGTAAAAATTTTGGAGCATAATTTTAAGCATACCAAATGTTGTGATTTATACAGGTAGATAGTGACTTTTGGTATGCTTAAAATTATGCTCATAGCATGCTTATTTGCCCTATATAATATCTTAAAATTATTGTGCCATGATTCCTTGTAGATTATTTATTGCGTTTCATTAACTGAAACTTATACCATTATAAAGATCCCGTTAAGAGCTTTCCGACCATATAAAGAACACAAATTTTGGCCCAAAAAAAGACGTAGAAATAAAATGTGAAAAAAGTCCTTCACTTTTGGTATTAAATGTGTCTTTTTTGAAAGTTTGATACCAAATGTCTAAAGTAGGTAAATGTTTGGTATAAAAAATGCATTTTCCTCTTTTCTTTTCTTTTTTTTTTTATTTTCTGCGAGTTAATGGACACGTGTCTTTTTCGTCCATGATTTAATGGTCAAACCTAAACTGAAAAAGATTGATCAATTTTCGTATCAAATATGTCAATTTGAAAGATGTGATATGAAATATATAAAGGCACTAAAAGTTTGATACGAAAACTGCAATTCCCTCTTTTTCCAAATTTAATATCGTAATATGTAGAGGATTCTCCAACTTGTGTGAAGTACAATGCAAGTGATGAACAAGTTCAAAATGTATGTGAGATGAAGCTAGCGATGGGATTCTAGGATGTCGCTACGTTAGGTGCCGTTAATACATATTAGGTGGTATTATCACACAATGTGTATCACATTGTATGGTATAAGGAGTATAAGACACACATTGCGTGGTAATACCACCTAATTTGGAATAAATACTACATGATGTGGAGTTTATACTAAATAAACAGGTTAATACTATGTAATGTGATCATGTACCATAGAATGTGATACACATTGTGTGGTAATACCACCTAATGTGGTATTAGTGGCACCTAACGTAGCGGCACCTTAGAATTTTCCTGGTAAACTTGTCATAATTTACATATGCTAAGATCTCCTTTGTGTTGTAAATAATGCATGTAAACTTATCAACCCATTAAAAGAAGTACAAAAACTTAAAACTAAATTTTGAAGTTAGCTCTTTTTATTGTTCTTAATTAATAATGCTTGTTTTCTTGATGCCTAAAAGAGTAAAGTTACCTAGGACGGATACTACTTCAATTGTGGAATTGAATATATATGTGCGTTTCTTAATTAGTTTTCTATAAATAAAGTCACTACTAGAAATACTCGAAAATCCAACCGAAACTGCAATCGATTTTGCAACCTAATGTATCGGTTGGAAAAACTCCGTTGGAAACGGAAATGCAACCAAAATTCCAACCAAAAATTACTGCAACTGAATTTCCAATCGATTTCAAAATCGGTTGGAATTATTTCCAAACGGTTTTTTTCGGTTGGAACCTTTCCAACCGTAAAATCAGTTGAAAATTCGATTGCAATATTTCTAATCGAGTATTTTCGGTTAGAATTTTTCCAACCGATTTTTCAACAAATTTATTTCGGTTGGAATTTTTTCAATTTCTTTTCCATCATTCCACAAACAAAATTCATATAAACACATTCCACAAACATAATTCATAAACATAAACACATCCAAAACAACAGTCGACAATCCATAATCCAAAAAGTACAACACTTAAGCAGAAGAGACTGGGCACATTAAGAACAAATGCATGTGACAAATTTATTTGTAATTGGAATTAACCAAGAAAGCTAAACCTAAGAATCGATCATTATTCCAATTTTTGTATCCTCTACAGCGATAGACCTCATAGAAACCTGAAAGAAGCAAATGAAATATCATTATTCAGCCAAAGTCATTAGACAAGCATTATACTATCAAGAATGTCATAATTTATACTCAATTTTGCGCCAATTTTTTCACTCTTATTTACTCTATGGGATATAAAGAAAGAGAGAGATATTAGATTTTTAATATCTATCCACTCCCCCTTAAAAATTCTTCAATATAGACTTTTTTATTTTATTTTTATCATCTATTTAGGTCTTTTTTCAATTTTGAATCAATGATAAATCTTACAAGAACACACTTACTTGATATGGGTGCTATGTTAAAATATTAATTTATAATTCCTTAAGCATGAAGAAGTCATACTTTGATGATTTATAGTCAAAGTTGGCAACACAGAAGACTTATCTTGAATTGCATCCTAGTCAAGCAATGCAACCAATTAGATCAAAGCCTTAACATTGAAGAACTCTCAAGAAGCTTAATGATCATGCTTAGCCACTAAGTTTTAATTAAATTAATATATCCAACAAATTAATCTAGTTGCTTCTAGTGTAGAGTAAAAAGGTAGTTCATTGGCATATATATATTGTATGTAGTGTGTATAATTTTACATATGAGAAAAAATCAATCAATTAGCTGATAGAAATAGTGTCCGACAAGCCAACTGTATGGCTGTCATTTAATGTAATAAATGAAGGAACTATTTAATTTAGATTAATAAATGCACTTTATTATATGGTCAATTTTATCTTATGTAATAATTATCTACGCATAAAGATAGAAGTCCTTAGATCACAGGGCTATGGGACAACCCGTGGACTGATCTCCAAGGCCGTGATCTAGAACATATTCAAGAGTTGTAGAATCCAATCGAGAAAGGACATCGTTGGATTCGGTTAGACTCTCACTAATGTGTATACTCCGATGAACTGGAGAACATTGGGGTCCACGAGCGTGACTGGGATAGTCGATACACATAAGTGGGTGACTTGCTGGGATGGCAAGTGCATTGAATACCCCAATTAGAAATAACTCACCATGGAAGCGGTAGTCGCATATCGGGGTTGAAGTTATTCCAATTTACGATAGTATACGAGGAACGATCCCTAATACTTGAGGTGATAGGGTTTATCTGGTAAGAGAACGCTCATACTTAGACGTGAATTCCGACTGACTGGAGATTACCAGAAAGTCTCTGAGGATTCACGTTGGGTATAGAGGGACTCGTATGCAGTTCATATCATCAACAAAGGATCCATTGACCCGACTTGATAGGTTGGAAATTTCTCCTATGGATTTTTGTGAGAAATTAATTCTGGTAAAATCCTTGGCCAAGGTATCTGACGACTTTATGAAAGTAGCTCATAAAGATTAAGTCAAAGAGAATTATTTCGAGATCAGAATGCATAAGGTCAAGACGAAGAAAAAGGGAACCGATGAAAAGTCCGTACCCTTAAGTCTCGACTGGGAGATCGAGCGATGGAGAGATTATGTCGTAAATGGAATCGTAAATGATTAAAGGTTCACTGAATTAATTCACCAGTGATTGGGCTCTATGGGCTTGTGGTCAGACATCGACCATGGAGTGTGGGAGGATTCTCAAATTGGCAGGGGTGCTAATTTTGGAATGATCAGTCGACAGAGTGTTCGATTGATTTAGTGTATTTAATACTCGAATAATTAAATAAATATTTCATAATAACCCACGGCCAATTATATGGTGAACCTACGGGGGCATACACAATACACATGAAGCGAAAGCGAGGAAGTGAAGAACAAGGTCGATTGGGTCGACTGGATCGACTGGGTCGATTGGGTTGACTGGGTCGACCCAATTGGAGCGAACGTGATCCGATTGGATTTGGATCAAGAATGTAAATTAAATTAAAATTTAATTTGTGAGCTAATTAATTAAATTGAATTTAATTAATTATGGGAATATTTAATTAAAGTAGACTTAGAGTCTAATTTAATTAAATGAAAGAAATAAATTAATTGGGTTATTTAATTGAGAAATTAAATAAAGACCCAATTAATTAAATCAAATATGGGCCATGAATTTATTAGAAGACTTGGTATTCCAATTAAAAGGGTCATGGCCCATGTAGGAGAGTTAGAAGACTTAGAGTCCTAATCCTAGGAGGATTGGGATAATGAGATACCTATAAATAGGAGACTTGATGTCATATCTCATACACACATCTCAAGAGCCAAAAATCTAAGTCAAGCAAAACTCTCCTATCTCTCTCTCTCTCCCAATTCGGTCGAACTCTCTTCTTCTTTGGAAGAGTTTTCGTTTTTCGACTTTAGCTCCTAACTCGTTCTCTAACCCTAGATCTTAATATATCTTATGTTCTATCCGATTAGGATATTGATGGGGGCTATTTCGCACCCCTTATAATATTCGGAGCGACAAGTCAACATACGTTCGGACCGGTTAGGAGACTAATTAGATGATGAGCTGCCCGGTCCGATCTGAACTATCAATCCTTGGCGACTAAGAATGAAGTCCAAGTTCCATAAGGATTACTATACCTAGTCCTATTGGGATTATGTTTCCTTGAATAGCTAGGGTTAATATCATATAAATACCAAGTTAAACATTGTATTAAAACAACTACAGATACTCAGAGCTTACGCCTCCATACGAAGGCAATCTGAGATTAGAATTAATAGAAAAGCTTTTGCTATACTATATTCATATTCATTGTCTTGTTTACTGATTGTTCTTTATGCTTTGTTCTTTCTTGAGATTGATCCATCCGGAATAAAGTAACTAACCCTATAATCTATACGTAATTTAACCTCAGAAACAAACATCATTGATTTAATCTCACCCTATGAAAAAAGGTTAAATCAGTTGGCGCCCACCGTGAGGTTAGGTTAATTATTCGATTGACATATGGCTCGCCCAAGGAAGAACGCTCGTAACGAGGCAAGAAGTAACACGACGCACCTACATATCACGTCCGATGACTTACAGGACGGTACGAATAATAACGTTCCAACCACCAACGATGGGAATAATCAAAGAACTAGCGACCAACCACTCAATCAACAGGAGCAGCAAAGGATCCATGCTCAGAACTCCCAAAGACAACAAGAGGCTGCCGCAAACCCAATACCGGAGGCTCATGTGGCTTCACCAATCCCAGTTCCTCTTCTAGAAACACAGGATAAGTTGCGACAGATCGCTATGTTGGTTAATTCGCTATGCCCGGGGGAACTATTGGTCCCCGAGCAGATTCTCAGAAACCCTAGAACTACTAGGGCAAATCCTGTTCAAAGAACTCCAAGGCAGGTCGATCAAACGTCACAGCAAGCGGATAGCCCTATGAGCGAACAGCGATCAATGCACAGCCCGCAAAAGAGCAATACAAAGCCAACCGATGAGCGGATCTAAAGGAAAATAGATCGGACGAAGCCACTTCCAACCCGCCGAGGATCGAAGGAAAATACCATAATCCCCATCGAAGATGACGTAGTCGACGCAATTCCTAATCGACCAAGAACTGTGCGCCTCTCGGAAAGAGAAATCGAGAAGATAGTACACGAGCCTCTGGAGCAACGTCTACGAACTATTAAAAATCCATGGGCCAGAAGCACGGAGCTCCAAGAGAGCCTAGCAGCATGCTCCCCCTTTTGCAGGGAGATAAAAGAAGCTCAATCGACGGGTCAGGTTCCGGGACGACTACCCAGATATGATGGAACTACCGACCCAGATGATTACATATTCAGTTTTACGAACATAATGAACTTATATGCTCACTCAGCAGAATACACTGCAAAGTTAATGGTCACCACATTCGAAGGACTGGCTTTAGGTTGGTTTGCCAAACAACCCACTAATTCCATATTCAGCTTTCGGGAGTTATGCAATAAGCTGACTCAGCAGTTTGCTAGCCAGAAGAGACAGAAACTGCCAATGAGCTATCTAGGAACCATCCATCAGCAAGAGGGAGAATCCCTACGAAACTGGTTGACAAGATTTAATGTGGAATTGCTCAAAATCGATTCCCCAAATATCGACTACATAATCTCCATCTTTTTCGACCTCACCAAAAATAGGCCGTTCGGGAATGCCCTCAGTAGAAAGCAACCAAGAACATTTGCGGATATTATGACCTTGGCATCAAATACATGACTCAAGAGGAGATGAACTCTTTTAAAGATAAGAATAAAAATAAGGCTCCCAGCTCCGGGTCAAAACGACAAGATAGAGTTCCCGCCCCGAAACCCATGGATTATGATAGACCCTTCAGAAAAGGGAATGTCTTTCAGCGACTAGAATATAATCGGAACGATCAAGATAGGAGACCTAATATCTATCCGAGATCAAGATCGGCCGAACCGGCAAACAGGAACAGAATAAACCAAGTGGAGTACCCCAGGCTGACCGTTCCTATTGAAGAAATCTTGGTAATACTTGAGAGGAACAATTGGATCCCCCCAGGGAAGAGAATCGCTCAACCAAGGTCGGGTGCTCGAAACTACGATCTATACTGTAGATATCATCGGGCACATGGGCATCGCACCGAGGATTATTTTCACCTAAAATGGGAAATCAAAAAGTTGATCGAACAAGGAAAATTGGATGATTATCTAGAACGGAATAATTGCAAAAGGGGTAGGAGTCGAAGTCCACGGAACAATAATCAGAGAGGGACCTCGAGAAGAAGGTCCCCTAACAATGGTCCGCCGCAAGAATTGAACGATCATCAAGTTAATGGCACTATTCATACCATCTCAGGAGGACCAGCCGGCGGAGATAGCCGCAATGCTCGCCGCTAGTTCTACTATAGAAGCTTTCAACGTAGACCCGGGGATAAATCTTTCACTCACTGAGAAGTAGGATCGCCAGGTCCATACTTGGAAGTATCAGATACCCAAAAGAAGTGTGGACGCTAGAGAGCAAACCACCGAAAGACCAGCTAATCAGTTTTAACGAGAGCGAGGTACCGAGGAACTTCGTTTGGGATGCGAAAGTGGACAACCCCGATTTCCCAATGGTAGTATCCCTTGAGATTATGAACTACAATGTTAAAAGGATCCTAATCGATAACGTGAGCTCGGCAAATATCATATCTAAAGAAGTCCTAAATCAGATGAACTTGGGAGAAATAACATTCCAAAAGGTAGCCACTCCTCTGGTAGGATTCGGAGGTTCAGAAATAATCCCTTGTGGAACAATAAGTTTAAGTGTCTCACTCGGAAAGAAACCACAGCGCACTGTGAAGTTGATAAAATTCTTGGTCGTGGAGACTCCTTTTGCCTACAACGCGATCCTAGGACGACGAGCTGTTGTATAGACTTACCATCAGAAGATAAAATTTCCGACGGACACGGGAATTGGGGAAATAGTAAACGATCGTTGTATGGCATGGGACTGTTACAACACCTCCTTAACACTGGGAAACCACTCCAAATCATTTATCCCAGCCAAGAGAAAGCTCGAGGATGACGTTTGACGTTGATAGAGTCGAGACTGAAATCCCCAGTACAGACTGAATAGATCGAAAGAGAAAAGAACCGATTGATTTAACTATGAAACCACCGAAACACAAAGATGTCATGCTAGTACAAGGGGATTCCACAAAAACGACCAGAATCGGAACTGAACTCAGTAAAAATGGGGAAGTGATGCTGATAAATTTCCCTCAGAGAAAATATCGATATCTTCGCCTGGAGTGCGAACGACATTGAGGGGATCGATCCCAGAGTAATCACCCATTCGCTAAAAATTGATCCCATGGCAAAACCTGCTAGACAAAAAAAGAGAAATCATGGTCCGATAAAAGACAAAATAATCAAGGCAGAAGTAGAAATGCTTCTCAAAGCTAAACAAATTCGAGAAATTCACTTCTCGGAATGGCTATGTAATGTAGTATTGGTAGCAAAAGGGGATAAAAAGGATAATAAGTGGAGAATGTGCAATGACTTCACCGACCTTAACAAGCTATGTCCACGAGATCCATACCCCCTTCCGAGGATCGACTTATTGGTCGACTCAACTGCTGGTTTCGCAATTTTCAGCATGATGGACGCCTTCCAAGGTTTCTATCAAATATACATGGATGAGCGAGACCAAGAAAAAACTGCTTTCGTAACAGAACAGGGTGTATACTGCTTCATAGTCATGCCATTCGGCCTAAGGAACGCTGGAGCCGCTTACCAGAGGTTAGTTAACCTAATGTTCAAGGAGCTGATCGGAGAAATAATGGAAGTATATGTAGATGATATGCTGGTCAAAAGCATGAATGAGGCCGACTGAGGGCGAACCATTATATATTTACATATCTATCTCCGATGTGGCCATTAGTTCAGTTATGGTAAAGATAGAAGGCATGGAACATAAGCCTGTTTATTACTTAAGCAATTTATTACAAGGGGCAGAGAAGAATTACTTGGAAATAGAAAAGTTCGCCTTGGCCTTATTAGTAGCGGCACGCAAAATCCGACATCAACACCTGAACATAGTGAATCGACCAGCCGCGATAACGATATCTTGGTCGTAGAAAATCAAATCTGGTTGATGCATGTCGATGGTGCTTCATGCAGAGAGGGAGGAGGTGCTGGAATCAACTTTACCTAATCAAATAAAGAAGACATAAATTATGCAATAACCTTGGACTTCGTGGTAACGAACAACGAGGCAGAATACGAAGCACTGATTGCAGGAATGGAAATGGCGATCAAAGCCAACATAAAGAGTCTCAAAGTACTGACCGATTCGGAGTTAGTACAAAGACAATTTGAAGGTCTATACGAGGCAAAGGAATTCAACATGATCAAATACCTAGCTAAAGTAAAAGAATTAGCTCAGAAATTTAAGAATTTTGAAATACAGAATGTTCCACGTTCGGAAAACAAATGGGCCGATCAACTTTCTAGATTCCCAAGGTCTCATGACGGTAAAACAGAAAGAGTAATAAACTGGTTAATCTCCAATACACCGGCAATTGACATCGATGAGACACCAGTAGCTGAGATGATGGAAATCGAAGAAGCTGAAAGAAACTGGATGACTCCAATAATAGACTATCTCCGAGAAGAAAATTTACCGCTTGACCCGAATGAAGCTCGGAAGATAAAGTATCGAGCTCCAAAGTACACAATGATAGAAGGAAAACTTTACAGAAGATCAGTATCCGAAATTCTCCAAAAATGTATCTCCGAATCACGAACCGATGACGTCCTTCGAGAAGTACACGAAGGAGAAGCAGGGAATCATAGTGGAGCAAGAGCCTTAGCCTTAAAATGCTTCCGAACAGGTTACTATTGGCCTACCATAAACAATGATGCCATGCAGTATGTGCAAAAATGCCATCATTGTCAAGTTCACGCAAATATAAGTCATCAACAAGCCGAGAACATGCACCCGATACCCGTATGCTGGCCATTTGATCAATGGGGAATGGACATTGTGGGGTCTTTTCCAGTAGCCAGGTCGAAGAAAGCATATGTTCTGATCGCTGTCGAATATTTTAGTAAATGGATAGAATGCGTTGCTCTTGCTCGAATAACTCAATTCCAAGTGATTAATTTCCTATGGAAGTTCATAGTATGTCGATTCGGCATCCCGAGAACCCTAATTTCTGATAATGGAACTCAATTTGTGGGAAAACAAGTAATAGAATGGTGCGCCAAGCTAGGAATTCAACAAAACTTCACTTCAGTTGGGCATCCAAGAGCAAATGGACAAACTGAAGTAGCGAACCGTGAAATAATAAAATCTTTGGAGAAGAGATTAGGGGCAGCCAAAGGAAGATGGCTAGATTAACTCCCCGGAGTACTTTGGGCTAATCGGACGACTGTCAGAGCTTCAACTGGGGAGACCCCATTTAGTTTGGTATATGGCTCGGAGGCTGTAATTCAAGTCGAAACACTAATTCCAACACCAAGAATTGAGATGTATGATAACCAGGAAAATGAAAAAGCAAGAGAAAATGATGTCGATCTGACGGAAGCCTTAAGAGAAAAAGTAGTTGTACGGCTGCAGGTCACTAAATCAAACATGGAGAAGGCCTACAACCAAAAGGTACGCATACGAACCTTCAAAGAAGGGGACTTGGTGCTGAAAAAAGTAGAGGTGTCCAAGCACGTAGGAAAATTACAACAAAATTGGGATGGACCATACATTGTCATTAACGTCGGAAAGAAAGGCTCATACAAAATTGCACACTTGGACGGAACACCCCTACCAAGAACATGGAATGCAGTCAACCTAAGAAAATACTATGGAAATTGAATCCTAGTAATCATTCTTGTTAAATTTCTTTTAATTTTTGTTTTATTTTCTTTCCCGTATTATTCATTGTAATAAAGGCCTTGACCTGAGATTCATTCTCAACATTTTTATCAATGATTTATGAATTTAAAGACCGAATCAAGGATTCACATGAGTAACGTCAAAGATTTTGACCGAGTTGAGTATAAATCGATCCGCTCGATAAACGCTCCTCGATCTCCAACGATCAACATGGTCGAATCCAAAAAATTGATCTATGACCTAAAGAGTTGAGTAGAATCGATCCGCTCGATTAACGCTCCTCATAACGACGACGACTAAAAAGGTTAAAACCAAAAATATTGGTAAAAAACCTAAGTCCTAAAGAGTTGAGTAAAATCGATCCGCTCGATAAACGCTCCTCGATCTCCATAACGACGACGACTAAAAAGGTTAAAACCAAAAATATTGGTAAAAAACCTAAGTCCTAAATAGTTGAGTAGAATCGATCCGCTCGATAAACGCTCCTCGATCTCCATAACGACGACGACTAAAAAGGTTAAAACCAAAAATATTGGTAAAAAACCTAAGTCCTAAAGAGTTGAGTAGAATAGATCCGCTCGATAAACGCTCCTCGATCTCCATAACGACGACGATTAAAAAGGTTAAAACCAAAAATATTTGTAAGAAACCTAAGTCCTAAAGAGTTGAGTAGAATCGATCCGCTCGATAACGCTCCTCGATCTCCATAACGACGACGACTAAAAAGGTTAAAACCAAAAATATTGGTAAAAAACCTAAGTCCTAAATAGTCGAGTAGAATCGATCCGTTCGATAAACGCTCCTCGATCTCCATAACGACGATGACTAAAATGGTTAAACCTAATAGATTGGCGAATAACCTAAGTTTTAAAAGAGTTGAGTAAAATTGATACGCTCAATAAACACTCCTCGATCTCCATAACAATGACCACTAAAATGGTTAAAGCCAATAAATTGGCGAAAAACCTAAGTTTTAAAAGAGTTGAGTAAAATTGATACGCTCAATAAACACTCCTCGATCTCCATAACGACGATAACTAAAAAGGTTAAAACAAAAAATTGGCAAAAACCCTAAGTTTTAAAAGAGTTGAGTAAAATTGATTCGCTCAATAAACACTCCTCGATCTCCATAACGACGAACAAAATGGTTGAAGCCAAAAGATTGGTAAAAAGACCTAAGTTTCTAACAGTTAAGTAAAAGCCGATCAGCTCGACAATCGCTCCACGATCTCCTTAACAGCGAGTAAATAAGAACAAATTGAGAGAAATCAACAACATGAAAATAATAATACTGAAGTTTTATTCATCTGAGTGCAAAGAACATCTCTCAAATTACATACGAAGAGTACAAAGAACGTTTCTACTGTTTACATATCATCACAAATATTTAAGTGAAATAATCATATTCTATAGATCGGTAGTTTTCACGACAATGTCCACGGAAACATCAATCTCCTCCCTAGTGCCTCAATGACTCTGTTCAACCACCTAAGAAGCATGCTGCTCAGGATGATCGACTTCTTTAGTTCGATGGCCGGGCTCTAAAGATCAACTCTCCTTTAGGTCGGAATGGCCATTACCAGCCAGATGTCCGATAACGGTCACTCGCCCAAAACGAGCTATTGCTTGTATGATGGGGTTGACTTTTACTCTAAAGCATCATCTCTCGAGGACCTTCGCAAAAGTGAAAACTTACCAGCACATCCCGGCGGCCTATCACTCCGAAAGTAACCTCCAAGAACAGGGATGCCTGGTAAGTATGAACCCTCCATGTGCTAACAAAATACCATGGACCTCAACCCCGTGAAGACTAAGGCTGAGGCCACATGGGACCCGTCAGTACTAGGTAGGGCATCAATGGGACATGTCAGTACAAGGCAAATGATGCTTGAGTTATTATATGATAAAGGTTCACGATAATGAGACTTTTTGAAAATTATGGGATCACTGGGCAAAATAAAACCCAAAGAAACTGATATCTCCATTTCGTACGGTATGGATAGATATGGGAAGAAACTGAATGTCTATTTATAGGGAAATTTTTAAGTTAATCCTACGGTTGGATAGAAATCTGATCAAGGGACGGGAATGCGACTTTTGACTTCCCAAATTTAATGCGATTAAGTTGGAACGGCGTTAAGATTGTCGATAAAACTGCTCGATGAGAATGAAGTATCAAGGTCGAAATGACCAGGATGAGAAATCCTTATACGTTCCAGAGGATTCATTGAAAACAACTTGACACTTTACGAAGAATGCTCGATCGACGAACAGAATCTTTAGAAAAAGGAGATTTAGAACAACAGATAATTATTTCTACGAAGAATTAGAAATGCGTAAGCAGAAAAGACGAAATAGTTGGTCGTTTTGACGACAAATATGTGCTTGACGACGTCAAATCCAGCTTTTCCCTTGGAGTCCAAGAAATCTGACGGACTGATAGATAAAACAGTCGACGAAGCTAAGATATACAGACTTGTCACCGCCTCATATATCATAGAATTGCTTAAGGGGGTCTAAACAAGCTGGATCTAACTAATGATTCTACATTTTCCAATTCCTCCCATACCAAAAAATTAACATATAGGTACACTGGTTGCTTTATTTGAGGAATATGGAGCTCACAATCAGTGCAAAGAAACATGGAGTTCAAGAAAATGGGTAGAACGAAATCCCTTCTAAGAGCTTTAACTTTTAAAAGAACAGCAATGCTCAAAGGAGGTGATAATAACACCCTTATATAGAAGTTCATGACAAATATTTTACAAACACTAATCGATCATCGGTAAGGATGATAAACGTACTTTACAGATCTCTGACAAGCCGATTACAGGGACGACCTACAGTTAACATTTTATAATGATTAAACTGACTACAGAAATAACCTAAAGGACTATGCATGTCCGATCAACGTACTTATATGTGATTAAAATTCAAGATATTCACGACTGTTCAACCAGAGCGAACTACTCTTTCAGACAGAGATGATCGCCCACGAAGTCAAATATCAGATAAGTCTATATCTCCTACTTACTAAAGAAATTTGCATTTGATTAAAACGGCAATATGGCGCAAGACATAATAAATTTAAGCGCGTCAACATGCTACATTATTTAAGGCAATTGACTAAGCAGAAATCGAAATTGTCATTAATATTTTTTCTTACAAAGCAAAATATTCAACCAGACAACCACATACAGGTTGTGGCCAACATTGCAAAAAAAAAAAAAAAAAAAAAAAAAAAAAAAAAAAAAAAAAAGAAGAAAGAAGGAGCAGGTCATTAAAAGCAGGTCATCAAGGTTGATTGCCATCGCCGGGACGACTCGAAGAAACACCCCTCCGAGGAGTTGCAGTCTCCAGAAACGTCTTGAGCTCCTCTTGGCGCTTTTGATAACCGACATCATAGCCTTGTTCATAAGCATGCCGACGGGTCTCCTCTAAATGGGCGTTTAGCTGATCTTTCTCCTTCTCAAGAACTGACTTCTCTTCTTGTAATTTCAAAAGATCATCACCAAGTAACCTGAGTTGGAGAGTTTGCCCTTCAACCTTCGCCCTCTCCGAGTCCAAGCGAAGCTTTAGGCTCTCCTTAATTACCGAGCCACAGATCATCACTCTGAACACCCAGCTGCAGCGCAAAATACTTGGCCTGAAAAGAAAAGAAATGTCCTATGTAACAAAGCAGTCAAAATAATCCAAGAAATAATGTCAGAAATGTAAATACCTGCTCGCACATCTTGACAAGGGACTGAACGAGGCGAACATTGGAAGTACCTTCGTGCTTCTTCAACTCACCAGGCAAGATAGTAATCAGACCCAACTCCCAGGACAAAGCATCAGGCTCAAGAGAGTTGGACATCTCACTAGTAAGGGGAATGTTATCAGGCCGAGGAATCCCTGACTCCGTTATATCCCTAACCTGTTCAAGGATACAGCGATCATCCAACGGACGAGGAGATTCCCCTCATTAGGACTTACAGAGGTCTCTTTACCCGAAGCAGAAATAATGGTCTGCCGACCGGACCTTGAACCTGGCCGACCTCCAGAGAAGCCGGGAACCTAGCCGACCTCCAGAGGATCCGCCGGCTTCAAAAGAAGTTGTCACAATGGTAGTATCAATAAATAAAAAGTCAGAAAAATCCTGACCAACAGATTGTGTCAAAGATGGATTCAAGAAGGTACCACCGCCATCTACCCCCGCGGCAGCTGCCCCTTGGCTTTCGCCAAAAATTGGTTCAGTAGAAGTAGAGGAAGGAATGGAGTTATCTAGAGCATGCTCATGAAAGCTATGTTCAAAAGAAGGAACACCTGAAGAAACGGGTATATTAAAAGTCGGCTCCACATTGGACACGTCTTCAAAGGCCATCCGACCAGGGAAAGATCTCCCCTCGACCTCACTAGAAACTGGGAAGTCTTGTCGAGCAAAAATCGAACTGACCTCAGGTAAAAGTTTGGAGGGAATAACGGGGGTCTGAGTCCCCGACCTACGGGACCTTTTAGGTCTCAGATTCCTACTACTATCACGCGAAGAACGCTTTGAAGCTTATCGAAAAGGTTACTCATCTTCGAAAATTAAAAAAAACAATTTTAACTAGCAAAAAAGCTTATCGACCTCCTTTGAGAGAATATTCTATCAGAATTGAGTAAAAGCGATAAATAGCGAGTAAACTTTTTACCCTATGTATTTATACTAAGCGAAAAGATGCGACAGACCCCAAGAACAGGCGCGAAACAGAGAAACTGACCTATTAACGGCCGCAAGAATTCGAAAAGACATGAACATAATGATTACGCTGAAGTTAATGACTTGTCTGAATTGTTATTATCAATGAAGAAACGGAAAAGACATACCATCAGAATACAAATCGTCTCATTTACAAAGGGATAAAAAAGTAATATTACAGATCACGCAATGATAATTATTGTCAGTGTTATTTCTCAAGCTTGTTGGTCGTTCCTTGACAAGACCTGATCGCCAACTGGTACTCCCAGATCGTCAGCGACTTCTCCTTCATCGGCTCCATCATTCGCTGCCTCTGGATTCTCCTCCTCGTCCTCTTGGTCGCCAAAATTATTATCATCCTCCTGGTTAATATCTGAAGGAGGAGTCGGCAATGGCTTTCCAAACTCTTCAACAAGATGAGCCAATGGAAAATGTCGATAATTGACGCTCGGCAGATCAGTAGAAGAGTATTCCTCATCATAACGATTCAGGCGGACATGTGTTGCCTTGAAATACTCCCTTCGGCGATCTTCAATCAATCCCACCGCGACCATCTGATGAATCGCCTTTTTGAAAGTACTTTCAAGGAGCAGACTGACCATCTGATTCACCAAAGCAGTATGAACATGAGAACTAAGGAACTCACGAATCACCCTCTCATCGAAATTTCTACCATAACGATCAGTAAGTCCGCTAAGAGGAAGGTCCCTGTCATACTCCTCCAAGGAGGCTTGAAGACCTGCGACCTGAGATTCCAGCTCACTGATCCGAGTAGTACTTTGAAGTTGATAATCTTTCAACTCCTTAGCCATCCGATCAACCCGCTCTTGGGTACGAGAAGTTTCCAAAACTTTGTTTATAATTTCCTGATCGCCGGTTCCCACTACTTGAGAATCTGTAATTGGAAGAGGAAGGGAAGAGATCGTAGAAGGACCGGCCTCTGATCCACTCGCCTTATGAAGCAATGCCCTGTTCTTCTCATCTAAAAATTCGCATTGTTGTCTCCAAAAAGCAGCTTCATAGGCATACAACATCAGGCAAGTATTTGTCTAAAGAGTAAAGGGAACGAATCAATAAGTCAAAAGCACATTAGAAAAGTCACTAAAGAAACATATTTAACAACGAATACCTTCTCGGCATAAAGAGAAGCTTTTTGTAACTTCTCCAAAGGATCTTTCCGAAGCAACTTATTGACATCACGAGTAAAAACGCCAGAAAGAAGAATACGGGTTGCCTTGTCAACGGCATTCTCATTCTCGTCATGAATTAAAGAGTCGTTCTCAGGATAACCAGATGCTCTCTTCCCCTGTAAATGATCTTCGATCATCTCAACGACAGTAGGCTTCAGATGCTCTTCACCAAGCAAAGAAAGATCCTCACCAGAACGACCATAGTAATGCCTTCTTCTCTTAACTGGCTTGTCGATAGGATGGGGCATCGACCAACTGCGACATCCGCAAATGCCAAGGGAAGTCCGAAGCTAGAAAGGAGGATAACCCTGTCCTGTCCCTTGGTAAACTGGAGTCTGCGCAATTGGAGGAGTTTCTTGAGATGAATCTGGAGATTCCTCTCTGTAATCATTTGAATCGTGGCCCAAATCCAACTTTCTCTTCTTGGATGCTCTCTGCTCGATTGGAAGGTTCTCTACCGTTTTAGTAGACTTTGACAGAACCATCTTCCCTTTTGAGGAGTGCCGAGAATTTTCTACCATAAAAATTGAAGAAAACGAATTCTAAATTAGACGTGTTAATAAAAGAAAATATAATGTAAATGCGACATTAAAATAAAACGCTTACCCAGCGATTGAGAAGGGGAAGTGATAGAAAAAGTATGAGGACTCAAACCCGCTTTACGGAGAAAAGCCTCACCAATAAGAAGAGCACTCTGGTACTTGTCGGCACGCATCTCCATGATCTCGCCAACTAATTTTGGATCGTCAGGGATAAAATGCCCCGTAACTGAGCAACCACCAAAAATCCATTCGAAACCATGGTCCCACGAAAATGGCTCGGAGGAACCGTCAGCTAACACAATATGAGAAGGGGGACGTACAAAGAAAAAATGAGATATCCAGGCTGGATTGCTGGAAACTGGAGAATCAAAAATAGAGCGACCAGACTTTTGACTAGCAAAAAAGTATCCGCGGTTCGAGGAACTAGAAATGTTAAAACGAAATAATTGTGTAAAATTACGAAGAGAGTGCTGAAAGCCTTTTGCTATCATCAGAACTGAAAAGCACACGACAAAAGCCACGGAATTTGGGACTAGTTATGTTAAGGAGACACTAAATATTTTCAGAATATCAAGGAATAAGGCAGATAAGGGAAGACGTGACCATAATTGAAATGGGCGGTATAAAAAGCCCGACAACCTTCCGGTGGAGAAGTAACTCTATTGGAAGGAGAAGGGCTCAGAACCTTCCGGAAAGTACTTCGCATAATTATCCACGACCTCGTGGAAAGTCTCATCGGTATACGCGCAAGCAAGATCCTCGATTGGTTCAGATATTTGAGGAGCAGTACACTTGCCTTTCTTAGCCCTGGCTGCAACCTCGGAATCTGATATTATTTGGACCTTGAAAGTATCCTTATCAGGAATAGTGATTTCAAATACACCAGTTTGTTCTGTTGGAGGGCTGGGAATTGCCCCCTCCTCGATGATAGGGGCAACTCCTTCCATAGTAGATGAAGAAGATGTTTTCGAAAGTGAAGCCATTTTGATGGGATCCTCGAAAAATATTGATCGATGAAAACAATATAGGGGAGAAATTACCGAGTAAGAAAGTTACTACAAGAGTGTGGAAAGTAGAAAATAAAAAGTGATTGAAACAACGATCACCTATTTATATAGGAAGATGAAAAGACGTTTCGAACTTCTCGCGGCTAATCATATTCCCGCCAAACAGTAAAGTCGGAACGCCACCTCGAGAGAAAAGTAACGGTTCAGTCCGGAAACGACAAGACGACTATCTATGAAGTGTAGCACTCTTTTCTTTACTTAGGATTTTTTTCCCACAGGGTTTTTTCCAAGTAAGGTTTTTAACGAGGCACAATTCATAGAAAAGACAGTCGTAATCGACCATCTACTTCTACGAGCTTCTACTGCATTTACACTCGAAGAAGTGAGGGAGTACTGATGGGGGCTATTTCGCACCCCTTATAATATTCGGAGCAACAAGTCAACATACGTTCGGACCGGTCAGGAGACTAATTAGATGATGAGCTGCCCGGTCCGATCTTAACTATCAATCCTTGGCGACTAAGAATGAAGTCCAAGTTCCATAAGGATTACTATACCTAGTCCTATTGGGATTATGTTTCCTTGAATAGCTAGGGTTAATATCATATAAATACCAAGTTAAACATTGTATTAAAACAACTACAGATACTCAGAGCTTACGCCTCCATACGAAGGCAATCTGAGATTAGAATTAATAGAAAAGCTTTTGCTATACTATATTCATATTCATTGTCTTGTTTACTGATTGTTCTTTATGCTTTGTTCTTTCTTGAGATTGATCCATCCGGAATAAAGTAACTAGCCCTATAATCTATACGTAATTTAACCTCAGAAACAAACATCATTGATTTAATCTAACCCTATGAAAAACGGTTAAATCAGATATATTAATTTTCGTGATATTGTGGTGTATCAGCCCGTAAAGGCGCAACACATGGGACGCTACCAGGAGATTGGGATCGAGCCATCTGTAGGGAGAAATGCAACTTTCCTAGCTGCTTGGATTTGCAAGGAAACAGGTATTTTAAATCTGAATTATTCCGGTCGTTTTATTATTCATATATATACAACTAGTTTAGTATCCTGGCAAGATTCCATAAGAGCCCTAAAAATTATTAAATTACGTTGCCTGTAGGGCTGTCTATCTTACCGAATCCCAACAGAGATATCAGAGCCAACACTGGCTTTGTATATATATATGAATTTGCAAATTCTGTGTTTTAAATCATATGTTTGATTTATGTGTGGCTAGTTCTTTAACTGTGTATGTTTTAGAATGTAGATCTGTTTAACTTAGAGTTAAAAGAAAAAATTTTATTCGAAATTTTATCAAGTTAATTTTTATTTTGGATTAAGATTTAATTGGATCTGATTTTAATTAAATCAACAGAGTAATCAACCGCGGTGGCACGTGCACGCCGCGGCTAGGCGGCCACCGCGAGCTGCTACACGCAGCAGCGCGTGAACAGCGCACGGCAGCTGCCTACGGGCAGTCTGCCGAGTGCTGGCAACGCGCGGCAGCAGCCGCTGCGTGTGGCTCAAACTCGGCCTTCGTGGCCGCGTGTGTGTTGCCACGTGGCAGCGTTCTATTGGCCACTGTGTGGCTGATTTTTGGTTGATCTCAAATTTACCTATTTTGGAAAGTTTGAAAATCTTGGAGATTTGTGGGATTAGGAAACTTGGAGTTTTGGATAAGGTAGGAATCTTGGAAGATTTGGGAACTACCTTAGTTATCTAATCTAGTCAAAATAGGATAATCTTGAGAATCTTAGAGATTTGAAAAATTGGGGAACTTAGAGTTTTGGATAAGATAGGAATCTTGGAAGGTTTGTAACTATCTTAATTAACCAACTTAATCAAGATAAGAATTGTAGATTACTTAGAACTCAAATAAGAGTTAATTGATCTTAGAGATTAATTGTTAACTCAAAATTAATTAACTTGGATAATTTTTATGAATTAAAATTGAAGGAGCCGATAAAGTTATATTTATGCCCTTATGTGAATTTATGCATGTTCTTGAGTGAATATGTGGATTGATCGATTTTGCCCCTAAGCCCTGTGTTGTTTTTGGTTTATTTATTTTATGGGTTGTAATTATATGGGCCTGATTGGTGCCCCTTGCTTGCGCAATTAAATGTAATAGAATAGGGCCATTTTGTAAGTTAGACTTAGTTTAGGCTTAGAGCCGAGAAGACCTCATGAAGACTTGGAGATCCACATGGAGGCCCAATTCAATACATGGAGGCCCAATCAAAGAGGACATTACAAGAAGGCTCATGCATGTATGGGTTTGAAAATTGTAATAGTTAGGACATTTAATTTCCACCCTAGACTGACCAATTGATCCATCGCATAGCTCGTGATGGATCGTATAGGATGGGCAATCGATCAATCATTTCCTGATAGGTGATGTATGTTTACTATTATTCTTTGATGTATGTCTTGCATGATTAGAATAGATAACGTAAACAAGATAAAGCATAATCTGATGATACCTCGCACAAGAAAATTGATAAAACCTCCAATTGAACTTTAAAACTCAATTATAATATTAAATCGAATAACGGGCGCATATGAATAGTGTCTATGGTCCGAGCCTATCCAATTACTAGATCTTAGGCACATTGTACGAATATATCTCGATGTCTCACGAGTCGTGGGTCGAGCCATAGGAAGATAATATGTCTATTGCCTCGAAGCACAGTTTAGTGCCAAGGGAGGGGATAGCAATGTTCTAGGCCCTGTCTCACGAGTCGTGGGGCGTCTAAAATTGAACTATTTATCTCCACGAGTATTGGATATGATTTAACGCTAGTAAGTATGGATGTCTCACGAGTCATGGGTCCATAACGAAAAACGAGGCTAAATGAACTCAAGGGTTAGCTACGATAGTTAACCGACGACGATGTCGACCACCAAGTGGATCAAATAGTATGGCCAACGAGTCGTGGGTACTAGGAGATTGCATTTGGGCCTGGAGCCTGCTAGGATATTTTAAATTCCCGAAACTTATGTGGGGGCATAATATTTTGAATAAAATAGTAGGAGTTATTCACAAATAAAACCCATGTTTGTAAATTGTGCATTTTAAATTAATCTTTCGCGTATTTATTTCTTCTATCGTCTTTTTTGTAGATATAATGTCTAAGAATCCGATTTCTATTATACTTGAACAAAACAAATTGACTGGACACAACTTCCATGATTGGGTCAGGAATCTCAAGATTATCCTTGCTTCTGAAATGCGAGGCTTTGTCCTTGATGGGCCCCCTCCTGAAATTGTTGAGGATGCTGATGATACTGAGAAAGAAGCCACTGATATGTGGCTCGACAATGCCTTACAGTTACGTTGTCTCATGCTGGTATCTATGTCGAATGAGCTTCAAAAGCAGCACGAGCATATGATGTCTTATTTTGAGATCTACACGCACCTGAATGGTCTATTTGGGGTGCAAAATAGATACGAGCGGTATGAAACCGCCAAGACTCTGCAACAAACGAGGATGGCAGAATGTACTGATGTTCATTCTCACTGCATCAAGATGATTGGGCTTATTGAAAAGCTTGGTCAACTTGACGTAAAGATGGACAAGACCTACTCCCAAGACATAATCCTCCAATCGTTGCCGAGATCATTCGAGCAATTTGTGGTGAACTACAACATGCACAAGATGGATGTTGAACTTCACGAGTTGGCTAATATGCTCGCCACTTTAGAGGCTTCCACGAAAAGAGAGAAGCCAGTAATGGTTGCAACTTCCACCCAATCCAAGTCCAAAATGACGAAGAAAGGGAAGGGGAAGGGGAATGCTCCTTCGAGCAAAGGCAAAGGACCATCTGGGATCGTAGGGAAGGGAAAGAAGCGCTTCTGCTGGTGAACAAAAATGTTTCTACTGCAAGAAACCTGGACACTGGAAGAGGAACTGCAAAGAGTTCTTGGAGAGCTCGAAAGGTATATTCATTGTTCAAGTTAATTTGCCAATTAACTGTGCATCTTGGGTGTTAGACACTACTTGTGGTTCTCATCTTTGTAATGATTTACAGGTGATGGGAGCAACAAGGCCACTTAGGCCTGGGGATTGGATCCTACGATTTGGCAATGGAGCTAGAGCTGCTGCCGAGGCCATAGGCGAAGTGGAGTTAGATTTAGGTGGTAATAAATTAGTCCTTAGGAACGTTCTTTATGTACCTGGTTTAGTGAAAAACATTATTTCTATTCCTGTTTTGGATAATGAAGGTTTTAATTTTGTTATTGATAAAGGTTACTTTTCGTAATTCATGAATGATAATTTGTTTTTCACTGGTACATTGAAAGATGGACTATATACCATAGAACCACATAAGTTAGTTATGCACATACAACAAAACAAAAGAAAACAAGATAATGAAATATCTGCCCAATTAAGCCACGCTCGACTTGGACATATATCCAAGTCAAGGATTCAAAAGTTAGCATCATCTGGCGCGCTCGAAATCAATCGCATTGATGAAATGCCAACATGTGAACCATGTCTAAAGGGTAAAATGGCTAAGCTGCCATTTAAGGGAAACCCTAAGCGTACGAAACAAATATTGGACTTAATTCATACTGACGTATGTGGACCACTAAGAAAAAATGCCCGAGGTGGGTACGATTACTTCATTACCTTCACCGACGACTATAGTCGTTATGGGTATGTGTTCTTGTTAAAACACAAGTCTGAAGCCTTTGAGTGATTCAAATAATTCAAGATGGAAGTAGAGAACCAACTTGGTCATACGATAAAGGCTCTTCGTTCTGACCGAGGTGGAGAATTTCTTAGTAACGAATTTCTGAATTATCTTGTAAAGCATGGAATACTATCGCAGTGGACTCTTCCTTCTACACCCCAATTGAATGGAGTAGCAGAGAGAAGGAATCGAACCTTGATGGATATGGTTCGATCCAAGATGAGTGCCACTAACCTTCCTCTTTCATTATGGGGACATGCCCTCCTCACGGCAACAAAGATACTAAATATGGTACCTTCTAAATCCGTACAAAAGACACCATACGAATTATAGTTTGGCAAGGCACCCTCATACGCATTCATGCGCATATGGGGATCTCCCGCTTACGTCAAAAAGCTAGTGGGAGATAAATTGGAAACTAAATCCACTTTGTGCAAATTCGTGGGGTATCCAAAAAACTCGATAGGATACGAGTTCTATGATCCTACGAGACAAACTACGTTTGTCTAAAGGAACGCGTACTTCTTGGAGAAAGATTTTTTGTTGGACAAGAAGGAACACAACATAAAACTGGATGAGGTCACTGAAGCTGAAAAGGTTGAAGAGGTCGATCAAGCCGACCCATCACCATAGGCAGTGGGAGAACAAGAGCATGAAAATGCACCAGTAAGTACACCGATACTTCGTAGGTCAGAAAGACAGCGTAGAGAATCCGAGAGGTACTACGGTCTGCTGCACGAGACTGGACAGTCTCTAACCGACCCAAGGACTTACGATGAAGCTATGTTGGACATAGATTCGGGAAAGTAGCGCGAAGCCATGGAATCCAAATTGGACTCCATGCACTCAAACAAGGTCTGGACATTGGTAGATCCACCAGTGGGAGTGACTCCCGCGGGTTGCAAGTGGATCTATAAGCGAAAGCTAGGAGTGAACGGAGAGGTAATAACCTATAAGGCGCGACTAATGGCAAAAGGATACACTCAAAGACTAGGCATCGACTTTGAGGAAACCTTCTCGCCCGTCGCAATGCCATTCGAATCTTGCTGGCCATAGCTGCGTGGTATAACTACGAGATATGGCAGATGGATGTAAAGACCGCCTTCCTCAATGAAGACTTTGATAAGGAGATCTACATGGAGCAACCAAAAGGATATGCATCCAAAGGAGATGAGCACAAGGTGTGCAAACTCCAGAGGTCAATTTATGGACTGAAGCAAGCTTCCCGAAGTTGGAACATCCGTTTCGATGAAATAATCCAAACATATAGATTCATCAAAAACATGTTCGAAGCTTGCGTGTACAAGAAGATCAGTGGGAGTACAGTTGAATTTTTGGTGCTTTACGTAGATGACATCATTCTCATTGGAAACAATGTAATGGTGTTGTCCGAAATGAAAGCATGGTTGTCTACACAATTCTCAATGAAGGATTTGGAGAAGTGTCCTTTGTACTGGGTATAAGGATCTAACGAGATAGATCAAAAGGACTTCTGGGCCTCTCCCAATCACAGTACATAGATAAAATACTGAAGAGATTCCGTATGGAAGAATCCAAGAAAGGACTGCTTCCAATGAGACATGGAATTGCACTCTCTAAGTCTATGGCTGCAAAGATGCCTGAAGAGAAGAGCAATATGTCCCAAATACTCCGCTATTGGAAGCATAATGTATGGTATGTTATGTACTAGACCAGACGTAGCGTACTCATTGAGCATTACGAGCCGCTATCAGTCTAATCCAGGTGAGCAGCACTGGATATCCATAAAGGCAATTCTGAAGTACCTGAGAAGGACTAAGGAATTGTTCTTGGTATACGGTGGAGGAGAATTGAAATTGGAAGGCTTTACAGATTCAAGCTTCCAATGTGATGTAGACGACTTCAAGTCAACATCTGGATACGTATTCTGCCTCAATGGTGGTGCGGTAAGCTGGAAAAGCTCCAAGCAAGACACTACCGCATATTCAACCACCGAAGCAGAATACATTACCACGTGTGAAGCAGCAAAGGAAGGTGTTTGGATGAAAAACTTCATCGAAGAATTGGATGTGATACCTAGCATTGCTGAGCCCATTATATCTTCTGCGATAATAATGGGGCAATAGCGCAAGCAAAGGAGCCGAGATCTCATCAGAAATCCAAGCATGTACTCAGACGATACCATTTGAGAAGAGATATCATTGGTAGAGGAGACATTAAGATGGAACGTGTCGACTCGAAAGATAATACCGCGGACCCGCTAACAAAGCCACTGCCTCAAAAGGCATTCGAGAAACATCTGCTAAAGATGGGACTCAAGAACATAGGAAGTTGGTTTCAGGACAAGTGGGAGATTGATAGAAATAGTGTCCAACAAGCCAACTATATGGCTGTCATTTAATGTAACAAATGAAGGAACTATTCAATTTAGGTAATAAATACACTTTATTATATGGTCAATTTTATCTTATGTAATAATTATCTACGCATAACGATAGAAGTTCTTAGATCACAGGGCTATGGGACAACCCATGGACTGATCTCCAAGGTCGTGATCTAGAACATATTCAAGAGTCGTAGAATCCAATCGAGATAGGACATCGTTGGACTCGGTTAGACTCTCACTAATGTGTATACTCCGATGAACTGGAGAATGTTCGGGTCCACGAGCGTGACTGGGATAGTAGATACACATAAGTGGGTGACTTACTTGGATGGCAAGTGCGGTGAATACCCCAATTAGAAAATAACTCACCATGGAAGCGGTAGTCGCATATCGAGTTGAAGTTATTCCAATTTACGATAGTATACGAGGAACGATCCCTAATACTTGAGGTGATAGGGTTTATCTGGTACGAGAACGCCTATACTTAGATGTGAGTTCTGATCGACCGGAGATTACCAGAAAGTCTCTGAGGATTCACGTTGGGTATGGAGGGACTCATATGCAGGTTCATATCATCAATAAAGGATCCATTGACCCGACTTGATAGGTTGGAAATTTCTCCTATGGATTTCTGTGAGAAATTAATTATGGTAAAATTCTTGGCCTAGGTATCTGACGACTTTATGAAAGTAGCTCATAAAGATTAAGTCAAAGAGAATTATTTCGAGATCAGAATGCATAAGGTCAAGACGAAGAAATAAGGAACCGATGAAAAGTCCATACCCTTAAGTCTCGACTAGGAGATCGATCGATGGAGAGATTATGTCGTATATGGAAATTGTAAATGATTAAAGGTTAACTGAATTAATTCACCAGTGATTGGGCTCCATGGGCTTGTGGCCAGACATCGACCGTGGAGTGTGGGAGGATTTCCAAATTGGCAGGGGTGCTAATTTTGGAATGATCAGTCGACCGAGTGTTCGATTGATTTAGAGTATTTAATACTTTTAATTATTAAATAACTATTTAATTATAACTCATGGCCAATTATGTGGTGAACCTTAGGGGGCATACACAATACACATGAAGCGAAAGCGAGGAAGTGAAGAACAAGGTCGACTGGGTCAACCCAATTGGAACGAACGTGATCCGATTAAATTTGGATCAAGACTGTAAATTAAATTGGAATTTAATTTGTAAGCTAATTAATTAAGATTTAATTAATTATGGGAATATTTAATTAAAGTAGACTTAGAGTCTAATTTAATTAAATGAGAGAGAAATAAATTAATTGGGCTATTTAATTGAGAAATTAAATAAAGATCCAATTAAATACATCAAGTATGGGCCATGAATTAATTAGAAGACTTGGTCTTCCAATTAAAAGGGTCATGGCCCATGTAGGAGAGTTAGAAGACTTGGAGTCCTAATCCTAGGAGGATTGGGATAATGAGATACCTATAAATAGGAGACTTGATGTCATATCTCATACACACATCTCAAGAGCCAAAAATCTAAGTCAAGCAAAACTCTCCTCTCTCTCTCTCTCTCTCTCCCAATTCGGCCGAACTCTCTTCTCCTTTGGAAGAGTTTTCGTTTTTCGACTTTAGCTCCCAACTCGTTCTCTAACCCTAAATCTTAATATATCTTATATTCTAGCCGATTAGGATATATTAATTTTCGTGATATTGTGGTGTATCAACCCGTAGAGGCGCAACACGTGGGTGAACAACCACAAACGTATCTGCAAAAACAAACAAAAGGCAAACACAAAGCTACAAGCATACATAAAGCATAATAACGTAAATCCGATGGCTTTGGAGGCAGGTCAGAGGAAGGAGACCGAGCCGGATTTGGAGGTGGTGGCGGATATGGCGGTGGTGGCGGATCTGGTGGTGGTGGAGGCGGATCCGATGGTGGAGGCAGTTGCGGAAAGATCTTAAACAATGTTCCCACAAAAGTTGCAAAAGTTTGCTGCAAGAGAAATGACGGGGCAATCGGAGATGGTTTGTAGGAGAAAGGGTTGTGAAGATTTTGGGAAAAATTGAGTGGTAAAGATGGAAAAAGTGGTGGTAAATATGGGGATCTGAAAAAAGTGATGAACAAAGTCATCTCCAAACAGAAAGCGGCGAGGAAAGCCAGTGAAGATGGCCGAACCACCGAGAACCACTGCCGACGGAAGAAGAAACCCTAAGAAAAGCTTTTCTCTGAAGAGAGAAAAGTAAGTATTTTTTCTTAGCCTTTCTTATCCCAAACACCCAATAGATTGTGGTATTAAAGCCACCATTGACCTAATAACCCCTCACATATATTAAAAAATGAATCCAAGCAATAGCAATGAGCTTGCCTTCACATATTCCAAACAAGATGTTCCGATCTTTGTTGGTCAAGACTACGAGTTATGGAGCGTTCTTATGAATACGTTATTCCAGTCCCATGATCTTTGGGATATCGTAGAAGAGGGGTATGAAATATATACTCCGTAGGAAGAAGCTACGTTAACTGGAGCCAAAAAGAAGGAGCATAAAGAGAACAAGAACAAAGATGCAAGAGCCTTGTCATTTATGCACCAAGGGGTACGGGTGTTAAATTTCGAAAGATGCATGGGATATTTTAAAAAAACAATTTGGTGGCTATGAAAAAATTATCTCCATGAAACTGCAAAATTTATGGCGAGAATTTGATAATCTACTCATGAAAGATAGCGAGACTATGCAAGAATTTTTTTTCTAGAGTTTCTACAATTGTTAATCAAATTAGAGGCTATGGTGATTATGCCGAAGATTAAAGAATTGTAACAAAAGTTTTGCGAAGCTTGCCAGTAAAATTTGAGCACATAGTTGATGCAATTGAACAGTCTAAAGATTTATCAAAACTTTCTTTTGACGAATTCATGGGATCTTTAAAAGCTCATGAGAAAAGAATGAGCAGATTTTCAAACCACAGTTTGGAACAAGCTTTTCAAGTAAAACTTAATCTAGGAGACCAGAAAAATAAAAAAGGAGATGGCCAATTAGAAAATAATATGGCTTCCACATCCAAAGTATCAAGAGGCAGAGGTAGTGGAAGAAATCAAAACTTCTTAGGACGAGGGCTAGGAAGAGGAGGTTTCTCTAACCAAATAAATGCAAATCAAAATTCAGATTTATTTTGCCGAATATGCAGAAAAAATAACCACGACACAAAGGATTGCCGCTACAAATGTAAAAGATGCAGAAACGCCAATCATTCAGAAAAATATTGTTGGCATAGAGATGATGGTGAGAAAAATGAGGTCAATTACACTGAAGAATAAGATACCAATCAGGTATTTTATTCATGCTTGAATTTTCAACATCTATTGGAAAATTCGTGGTACGTTGATAGTGGTTGCAGTAATCATATGTGTGGAAATAAGAAAATGCTTGTGGAGCTTGATGAGACTTATTCATCTGAAGTAAAACTTGGAGATGGCAAGGAACATAAAATCGCTGGGAATGGAACAATAGCATTATTCATCTAATTCAAAATTATGTATGTAAAATCTGAAAAATGAGAGGTAATGAGAGGCATGTAATATCCTAGGAAAGATAAGGGGGCATAATTGCTCCTTTTAATACCTGGCCCAAGCTCTAGGCAAATTTGTAGGTCTCAAGATCGATTTTGAATATCTTCTTGGTTTTTTCATTTCCTTTTTTTCCTCATTTATGCGTTATGTATAATATTAGTGCAACATAATTTATGTGTTATGCAGAACTTAAATAAGAAATTAATCATACAACTTTTTGACGCAAGGTTTCAATTCTTTGGTATTTCCCTGTCTTGCCTATTTAACTTAACATGTATTTGTTTTACGTCAAAATGGATATATTGCATCTTGAATGTTTTGTACTGAGTGTTTAAGAATTTCTACACAAAATGCAAATATATATATATATATATATATATATAAACCTTTTGTTGGATATAATTATAGTATTATTAGTTTATCTTTATTAGTACTCGTCACTTTTATTAAAAAGTCAAATAAATATACAGTTCATTATAAAAAATATTTTGCTCCCTAAACAAAAATGGTCTAGCTCCGTCCCTTCAGATGAAACACTAGAAATATTTGAAGGAGAAGCTTTATAATCTTTTCCGCATTATGAAATTCTTACAATGACTAACAAGTAGGTTCAAGATTCAAAACTATTGGTATTGCACACAGTAAAGCGAGTCTTTTTCTGTCTTTCTTTCTTTCTTTAGATCAAGTATTGCATGAATTTTGGATCAATATTAGTTTAACAACTCACATCTTTAAAATTTTGACATTTTAGAAAGAGAATAAAATAAGGTGTCGACGGTTTAGTAGTTTATATCATTCACATTTTTTAAATTTGATTAAAAAAATATGTAGAAAACATTTAATTGATTGCATTCTACAATAAATAAATAAAATTAGTCAAAATAAAATAATTGCTCAGGAATTAATAACAATTGCTCTGGAATTAATAATAATGTACACTAATATGAGATAAACTAGTGTAAACCCATGCACACAGAAACAAATTAAATTATTTGTTTGGTTAATTGTATTATTGCATTGGTTATAAAGCTATGAACACAAACTATTTTATTGAAAAAAAACTGTTTTAATAAAGCTCTTTTTAATTCCTAGCGAATTATCTATGCAAATTTGTAGGACTCAATTGGCAATATTGATCTAGGACTAGATCACAATGGTTCATTTATTATATATAATATTTTAATATTATAATATTATTTATTTATTATATTTAATATTAGCAAATTTGTAAGTCTTATGATTGATTCTGAATATCTTCTTGGTTTTTCTATTTCGTTTTTTTTCTCATTTATGCGTTATGTATAATATTAGTACAGTGTAATTTATGTGTTCTACACAATTTAAATAAAAAATTAATCATACAATTTTTTGACGCAAGGTTTCAATTCTTTGGTATCTCCATGTCTTGCCTAAATAACATAACATATATTTGTTTTATGTCAAAATGAATATATTGCATCTTGAATATTTTGTACTGAATGTTTAAGAATTTCTACACAAATATATATATATATATATATATATATATATATATATATATATATATATATATATATATATATATATATATATACATATACATATATATATATATGAAAAGTCAAAAAAATATAGAGTTCATTATAAAAAATATTTTGCACCATAAACAAAAATGGTTTAGCTCCGTCCCTTCGGATGAAACACTAGAAATGTTTGATGTAGAAGCTTTATAATCTTTTGTGTTGGATGAAGATGAAGTTCAAAGTGCAAAGAAGACAAGAAATTAAGGGAAGGTTTTGATGATTTCCAAAACATCATAATCAGCTAAGTATGGAAAACTTAGTTCCCTTAGAAGAATTTTGAACAAGTGAAGAAGACAACAGAAGAGTTCAAAGTTCAAGGCCCAGAAGACTAGTGATCTCATGCTGAAACAGCGAACAGAAGGGTAGGTTATCAGCTGACTCAAATCAGATGAGTTCAGTATTTGATCAGCAGAGTGTCTATCAGAAGAGTCGTTTTGATCAGCAGAGTAGAAGAGATCATGAGAAGAGTCCAACGGTAATAAATGCACTTGGAGTAATAAATGTTGTAAGAGAAGGGTATTAATGGCAAATGATTGAAGAAAACCTCGTATCAGCAGAGTGCATTAAATGCTGCTACAGGAAAGTACAGCAGAAAATGTACTGTAGCAGGTAGCCGTTCTGAAATCGGGTTAAGGCTATGGATTTGAAGATTTGATTTGCTTCAACGGTCTTATTTCCAAATTCAAGTATAAAAGGAGCTGATTTAAACGAGCGAGACACACAACAACAATCAGAGATTTCGTTCTTGAAGCAGAATTTTTCTAAGTCTCAAAAAGCTCAAACAGCTCACTCGTCTGGTGGAAGTCATCTGTTGACAGAAACCCAGTTGAAGAAAACAGAAAATTACGATCTGAGTGATCTTGTAATAGCTAAGTGTTGTGCGGAGTTGTGATCCATCTTTGTGAGTGATCAAACTTCAAAGAGTAGAATTTCTTAGTGATTTTCTATTGTGAGCTTATAGCCTTTTCATTAGTTGTCTAGGTATAAGTGGAGAAATATTGTAATCTGTGTGATTATAGTATAACCCAGAATCTAAGTGATCTGGAAGAGTGGACTAAAGGATTTTTATCCATATAACCACTATAAAAATTCTTTGTGTTATCTTGCATTTAAGTTTTCTTGCATATTTTGAATCTTGCATATTTTAACACTTTGAATTATCAAAAGATTTTATAAGGAGTTTCAAAATTGGGGATAAAATCTTTTAAGAACTTAGTTTACTTGTGAAAAACACTTTCAAACAATCCGCTGCAAGTATACTCTTTGGAAAACTGTTTTGCTGAAAAACAGCTAAGTATTTGTAAGAAGAGTGGTCAGTCTGCTGCTCAAGATTAGTTCACGATCAGCTTAGTCTGCTTACTGTTCTTCATCAGCTTAGTCTGCTGACAGAAGACTGAAAAGTTTTTAAGTTCAAAAATTTTCAGAGGTCTATTCACCCCCCCCCCCCCTCTAGACCTCATCTGACCACTTGGGACCAACAAGTGGTATCAGAGCAGGTGGTTCATTAGAATCAGCTGCCTGATCAACGAGCTTGATCCGAGTGTTTTTCAAAGGTTTTCAAAACTTTTCAAAAGAGCATCTTTTTGAAAAATCAAAACTTTTTGAAAAATGGACTGTATCAGCCATGTTCCCCACATTGCTGGTATGTCTTTTGAGGATTGGAAAATCAGAATGGAGATTTTCCTAGCTGCTTATAATACATGTACACATGTATCATTAAAGGTCCATTCAGATTCACAAAGACCATAAAAATAAATGAGGTTGACACGGTTGTGGAAAAAGACCTTCATGAGATGACTCCAGAAGAAATAAAGCTCTACAATCTAGATAAAGTTGGGAGATTCATCATGACTAAAGCCCTGGATAATGATCGGTTTGACAAGGTCAAACATTGCAAGACTGCAAAGGAAATGTGGGACAAAGTCAGAGACATGAGTGAAGGAAATGATGCCATAAAAGAGCATCAGCTCAGTGTTGCCTTGGAGAAGCTGGATAACTTCAAGATGAAGTCTGGAGAGACCATTGACCAAATGGATACCAGATTTACCAGAACATTGAATGAAGTTTTAAAGCTGGGAAAGACCTTCACTGACAAAGAGATAAGCGTCAGAGTACTGAAGGCTCTACCTTCCAAGTTCAACATGAAGGTGACAGCAATGGAAGAATCAAGAGATCTGGGCAAGATTTCTCTTACAGAGCTGTTCTCCGTATTCAAGGCTTATGAGTATAAACTGCCAAGAATGGGAATTGAAGAAACCTCAACTTCAGGACCCACAGCTGCACTGGTTGCTGCTGAAAATCAAAGAAGACCAGTTCAAAGAAGTATAGAAGTGGACTCATCTGATGAAGCCACAATACTCAATAAAAAGGAGTACACTGTTGGAGATGTTGCACTGTTGATGAACAATTTCAAGAAGTTCTACAAAAGAAAAATGAAGAACAAATACAACAATGCTTCTACTTCTAAACCTAACTTTTTTTCTCAAGAAAAAGATGATTATAAAGCAAAACTAATGTGTTACAACTGCAGGAAATTGGGACACTTCATTAAAGACTGCCCATATCCAAAAGCAGAAAAGTACACTGAAGAGGAGAAGAAAATGAGAAAAGAAAGAAAGCATCAGAGAGGCAAGGCAATGATGGCTGAAGCAGAAAAGCTTGCTGCTGTCTACTCATCTGATTCAGATTCAGATACGTCTGATGAAGAATCGTCTGATGAAGAAAAACCTGCTCTCCTCTGTCTAATGGCAAAGGAATCTGATGACTCTGAGGATGAGGTAACTCCTCTTGACAATGAATTATTCAATTCATTTGAACAAATGATGCTTAACAATACTGGTATTGCTGAAGCATACAAAAAGCTTAAGGAAGAGATGATATTGCTAAAAGAGCATAATAGTTCACTGAAACTCACAGCTGAAAAGCCAAGAGAATCAGCTGAATATAAACAGCTTGAGCAAGAACATGAGTCTCTGAAAGCTGAATGTGAAGTCTATAAGGGTAAAATCATGGAACTTGAAAAAGTTATTGAGTCTCATGAGAAATCATCTGTTGCATCCACGCATACATCTAGTAAACAGAAGATACCTTTAGAACAGGATAAGCAAGAATTGAACCATACTGAAAAATTCATATCAGCTGACAAAAGTAAGGTCATTCTGTATGTTCAAACTGCTAGACCTACTTCACCTGAGAATGTGTTAAAGGAGAAGAAATCTCCTAAGGCTAAAAAGAGCAAAGAGCCTAGTATAGGAAAACAGACTAGTAAACCTAAACAGAAGAGTCCTAGGTAGTCATCTGATAAGGCTAAAACTACTCAGACTAGTGATAAAGCTAAGTCGTCTGTTAAAGAGCAAGCATCTAGTAAACCAAAGAAGCATAAGAACAAGAAAAATCAAAATGATTGGTATGGAAATGAGTCATATTATGTGCAACCTGCTGCATATCATCCTATGTATCATGCACCTCAATTTCCAGGTTACTATGCACCTTACCCTGCTCATCCTGTTGGATAAGGATGAAGATGAAGGCACTAAAGGAAGTTTGATAAGGGAGGTTTTGATGCATTCCAAAACTTCAAAGATTGGCTAAGTATGGAGTAACTTAGCTGATAAACTTATCAAGGAATTTTGACTAAGTAATGAAGACATCAGAAGAGTCAAAGTTTCAAGGTCCAAGACTTCTGATCTGCTGAAGTAAAGTTATCAGACTAGTGAAGATCAGCCGACTCAAATCAGATTTGTTCAAGTTTGAGATCAGCCGAGTTCACCATCAGACTTATACTTTCGTCAGCCAAGTGAAGAAGATCATGAAGTGTTCCCAACGGTAATAAATGCCCCTTGGTGTAATAAATGCTGAAGTACGAGGATATTTAAGACAAATGATTGAAGAAAAGCTTTGCATCAGCCGAGTGCATTTAATGCTGCATTTAATGCTGCCTGCAGAATAGTACTGTTTACAGTACGGACATACTGCAAAAGAGCCGTTCGCGGATTTTAAGGACCAGTACTCGAGGAATTTGAATCCTGTCTCTCTTCAACGGACACTTTTCAATCCTCAAGTATAAATAGCTGAAAGAGACGAAGAAGAAACAAGCAACACACTTTCTGAGAGAAATTTCCGAAGCAAAATTCTTTAAGTCTCAAGAACAGCTCACTCATCAGCTGAGTCATTTGTTGACGAAAGCAGAGTTGAAGAATCAAGAAAAATACATCTTCTGAGTGATTTTGTAAACAAGAGTGTTGTGCGGAGTTGTGATCCATCTTTGTGAGTGATCAAACTTCAGAGAATAGGTTTTCTGTGTGATTTCCTATTGCGAACTTGTGGTCGTTTCATTTGTTGTTCGACGCAAGCAGAGTATACTGTAAACTTTGTGATTATAGTATAACCCAAGATCTGTGTGACTTGGAAGAGTGGACTAAAGGATATTCAAATCCATATAACCACTATAAAAATTACCTGTGTTTTTACATTGCTTCTAAAATCTGCATATTTTCTGTTTGCATAAAAACACGTTAAGTTAACTGTTTGAAAAAGAGATAAAAAGGAGTTTATAAAACTGGGGAAGCATTTTTCAAACTGCTAAGATTACTTGTGAAAAACACTTTGAAAATCCGCTGCAAGTACTCTAAGTATTAAAACTGATTTTAACAAAATCAGCTAAGTAACTATCAGACGAGTGGTCAACAGACCTGTTCAAAGATTTGTTCGCGAACAGAATTGTAACTTACTAATCTGATCAGCTTAGTCTGTTCAATTAAAGTAAAGTTTTAAAGTTAAAATTGAAAGAAAATTTTAAAGAGGTTTATTCACCCCCCCCCCCCCCTCTAAACCTCTTCTGACCACTTGGGACCAACAAGTGGTATCAGAGCAGGTGGTTCATTTGAATCAGCTGCCTGATCAACGAGCTTGATCCAAGTGTTTTTCAAAGGTTTTCAAAACTTTTTCAAAAGAGCATCTTTTTGAAAAATCAAAACTTTTTGAAAAATGGATTGTATCAGCCATGTTCCCCACATTGCTGGTATGTCGTTTGAGGATTGAAAAATCAGAATGGAGATTTTCCTTGCTGCTTATAATGATAACATGTACACATGTATCATTAAAGGTCCATTCAGATTCACAAAGACCATAAAAATCAATGAAGTAGATACGGTTGTGGAAAAAGACCTTCACGAGATGACTCCAGAGGAAATCAAGCTTTACAATCTAGATAAAGTTGGGAGATTCATCATGACTAAAGCCCTGGATAATGATCGGTTTGACAAGGTCAAACATTGCAAAACTGCAAAGGAAATGTGGGACAAAGTCAGAGATATGAGCGAAGGCAATGATGCTATAAAGGAGCATCAGCTCAGTGTTGCCTTGGAGAAGCTGGACAACTTCAAGATGAAATCTGGAGAAACCATTGATCAGATGGATACCAGATTCACCAGAACTCTGAATGAAGTTTTAAAGCTGGGAAAGACTTTCACTGACAAAGAGATCTCTGTCAGAGTGCTGAAGGCTCTACCTTCCAAGTTCAACATGAAAGTGACAGCAATGGAAGAATCAAGAGATCTGGGCAAGATTTCTCTTACAGAGCTGTTCTCCGTACTCAAGGCTTATGAGTATAAACTGCCTAGAATGGGAATTGAAGAAACCTCAACTTCAGGACCCACAGCTGCACTGGTTGCTGCTGAAAACCAAAGAAGACCAGCTCAAAGAAATGCAGAAGTGGACTCATCTGATGAAGCCACTCTACTCAACAAAAAGGAGTACACTGCTGGAGATGTTGCACTGTTGATGAACAATTTCAAGAAGTTCTACAAGAGAAAAATGAAGAACAAATACAACAATGCTTCTACTTCTAAACCTAACTTTTCTTCTCAAGATAAAGATGATTATAAATCAAAACTAATGTGTTACAACTGCAGGAAACTGGGACACTTCATCAAAGACTGTCCATATCCAAAAGCAGAAAAGTACACTGAAGAGGAGAAGAAAGTGAGAAAAGAAAGAAAGCATCAGAGAGGCAAGGCTATGATGGCTGAAGCAGAAAAGCTTGCTGCTGTCTACTCATCTGATTCAGATTCAGACACGTCTGATGAAGAATCGTCTGATGAAGAGAAACCTGCTCTCCTCTGCCTGATGGCAAAGGAATCTGATGACTCAGAGGATGAGGTAACTCCTCAAGATAATGAACTATTTAATTCTCTAGAGCAAATGATGTTGAATAATACTACTATTGCTGGAGAATTTGTTAAGCTTAAGGAAGAGATGATCCTGCTAAAAGAGCAAAATAATTCACTGAAACTTGTAGCTGAAAAGCCAAAAGAATCAGCTGAATATAAACAGCTTGAGCAAGAGCATGAATCTCTGAAAGCTGAATGTGAGGTTTATAAAGGAAAAATCATGGAACTTGAGAAAATTATTGAGTCTCATGATAAGTCAACTGTTGCATTCATGCATACATCTAGTAAACAGGAGACACCTTTAGAAAAGGATAAACTAGAATTGAACCATACTGAAAAATTCATTTCTGCTGACAACAGTAAGGTCATTCTGTATGTTCAAACTTCTAAACCTACCTCAACTGAGAAAGTGGTAAAGGAGAAGAAATCTCCTAAGGCTAAAAAGAGCAAAGAGCCTAGTGTAGGAAATCAGACTAGTAAGACCAAACAGCAGAGTCCTAAGAAGTCTGCTGATAAAGCTAAATTGAATCAATCTGTTGGTAAGACTAAGTCAAAATCAAATGAGCAAGCATCTAGTAAGCCAAAGAAGCATAAAAACAAGAAAAATCAAAATGCTTGGTATGGAAATGAGTCATATTATGTGCAACCTGCTGCATATCATCCTATGTATCATGCACCTCAATTTCCTAGTTACTATGCACCTTACCCTGCTCACCCAATGCATGCATATCCTGCATATCATGCACCTTATCCTGCTTATGAACATTATTCATATCATACTGATCATCAACATGACTTATCTGATAACTATGATAAAAATGAAGCTGTTCATGCTCCTAAAACTCAGAAGCCTAAGAAGCCTAAGACTTCAACATCTTGGGTTGTCAAAGGTGGAACTAATCCTTCAGGACCCTCTCAATAAGGGTACCTAAAACAATTTTATTTTTGTTTTGTAGGTTAGGATTAGGAGTAGGAGTAAAGTAGAGAAGATCTGGTACTTGGACAGTGGATGTTCAAGGCACATGTGTGGAAACATACATGAGTTGACTGATGCAGTTGCTGTGGATGGTCCAAAAGTTACTTTTGGAGACAGCAAAGAAGGCAAGATTAAAGCTAAAGGAAGATTAATCAAGGGAAACATAGAGATATCTGACGTCTCATATGTTAAAGGCCTAAAGTATAATCTGCTAAGCATAAGTCAATTTTGTGACAAAGGATATTCAGTCATCTTCTCAACAGATAAGTGCTACGTTGAACAGATTGGTACAAAGAAGGTAATTTTATCTGGAAGAAGACAAGGAAATATCTACATAGTCGACTGGGATTCTGTTGAAAAGAATTCAAGTGTTTGTTTGGTGGCATCTGCACCAAGTGAAGTGAGTTGGCTATGGCACAAGAGAATGAATCATTTAAACTTCAAGACCATAAACAGATTAATCAAGAATGATTTGGTAGAAGGGATTCCAAAAACAGTCATGAGCAAAGACAAGCTCTGTGACGCATGTCAGAAGGGTAAACAAATCAAGTCATCTTTCAAAAGCAAGAAGCATCAATCTTCTGAAAGAATATTGGAGCTACTACATATGGACTTATTTGGACCCATTGATCCAGTCAGCAATGGTGGAAAGAAATACTGCCTAGCTGTTGTGGATGATTATTCAAGATATACTTGGGTGATTTTCATGAAGAAGAAAAGTGAAACCAAGGAACATCTTACAAATCTGATGGAACTGATCCAGAATGAGAAGAGCATCAAAATATTGAAGATCAGATCAGATAGAGGGACAGAGTTTACAAACTCTACTGTTGAAGAGTACTGTAATATCAAAGGAATACATCATGAGTATTCAGCTGCTAGAACCCCTCAACAGAATGGTGTTGCTGAAAGGAGAAACAGGACACTAAAGGAAGCTGTCAGAACCATGATAGCTGAAGCTAAACTGCCTCAAAGATTTTGGGCAGAAGCAACAAATACAGCATGCTTTACCCAAAACAGATGTATGATCAACAATAATCAGAACAAAACTCCATATGAAGCTTGGAACAATAGAAAACCAAACATTCATTACTTTAAGATTTTTGGTTGTAAATGTTTTGTATTGAATAATGGAAAAAATCACCTTACTGTATTTGCAGAAAAGGCTGATGAAGCTGTTTTTGTAGGATACTCTACTGTTAGTAAGGCCTATAGAGTTTTCAACAAAAGAACATTACTAATAGAAGAATCTATCCATGTAGTATTTGATGAGCCAAGTCAATCTTCTGAAAAGAATCAAAGTGTTAATCAAGATCTGTCTACTGATTTACAGAAGTTAGACATTGGAAGAAATGAAGAATATGTTCCCATCATACTACCTAATCTAAGTTCAGCTGCTAACTCAAGTGCTGTTCAAAATCACAGTGCTGATTGTCTAACAGACGAGTTGCTAACAGCTGACAGACCAGAGACTGTTCAACAGACTACAAATGTTCAACAGACTACTACTGGAACTCCAACAGTAGTGTTGCAAGATCAAGACAGAGGACAACATCCTGATCTGCAACCTGATCTCAGATGGCTCAAGAATCACCCTCCTGAATTAGTCATTGGTGATCCTTTAGATAGAGTGAAAACAAGAAGAGCTGCTGCACAAGATGCTATGTTTGTCACATTTCTATCTCAAATAGAGCCCAAGCAAATTGAAGAAGCTCTCAATGATTCCTTCTGGATAGAAGCTATGCAAGAAGAGTTGAATCAATTTGAAAGAAATGAAGTCTGGTACTTAGTTCCTAGACCAAGTCATCAAAGAGTAATTGGCACTAAGTGGGTTTTCAGAAATAAGATGAATGAAGATGGTGTTGTCACCAGAAACAAAGCAAGACTAGTGGCCAAAGGTTATTGTCAAGAAGAAGGAATTGACTTTGATGAAACTTTTGCACCAGTAGCAAGACTTGAAGCAATCAGACTGTTTCTAGCCTATGCTGCTTACAAGAACTTCACTGTCTATCAGATGGATGTGAAGTCTGCTTTTCTCAATGGAGAATTGCAAGAAGAAGTGTATGTTGAACAACCTCCTGGATTTGAAGTCTATCAAGAAGAGGACAAAGTATATCGTCTGAAGAAAGCCTTATATGGACTGAAACAGGCTCCAAGAGCATGGTATGATACCCTATCTGATTTTCTTTTAATTAAAGGATTTCGAAAAGGTAAGGTAGATAAAACCTTGTTCACAATTGAATGGGAAAATCATATATTACTTGTGCAAATATATGTGGACGATATTATTTTTGGTTCAACTAATCAACAGATGTGTGATAAGTTCTCCAAGCTGATGCAGAATAAGTTTGAAATGAGCATGATGGGTGAACTTAATTATTTTCTTGGATTGCAAGTTAGACAGTTGCCTGATGGAATATTCATCAGCCAAGCAAAATACACAAGAGATCTGTTTAAAAAGTTTGGTATGGAAACTAGCTCTACTGCTACAATTCCTATGTCTACAAGTCTTCGTTTGGATAAAGATGAAGATGGCAAATCAGTGGACATAACCAAATATAGAGGCATTATTGGTTCATTGTTGTATCTAACAGCAAGCAGACCTGATATAATGTACTCAGTTGGAGTCTGTGCAAGATTTCAATCAAACCCCAAAGAATCTCATCTCTTAGCTGCCAAGAGGATATTGAAATATGTTAAAGGCACTCAAGAATTGGGATTGTGGTATCCTAGAGAATCTGGATTTGAACTTATTGGTTATTCAGATTCAGACCTTGCTGGCTGCAAGATTGACAGAAAGAGCACAACAGGTGCTTGTCAGTTCTTAGGTAGTCGTCTGATCTCATGGATGAGTAAGAAACAAACTTCAGTCTCTATATCTACTGCTGAAGCTGAATATATAGCTGCTGGAGCTTGCTGTGCACAGATACTTTGGTTGAAACATCAACTAGAAGACTACAACATCAAGATCAGTGGAATTCCAATCTACTGTGATAATACAAGTGCAATCTCTCTTACTCAGAACACTACAAGTCATTCAAGGACTAAGCATATTGAGATCAAGCATCATTTCATTAGAGATCATGTGGAAAAAGGCAATGTTATGATTGAGTATGTTCATACAGACAATCAGATTGCTGATATTTTCACTAAACCTTTAAGTGAAGTAAGGTTTTCAACTCTAAGAGCTGAGCTAGGACTACTTAATTTGGAAGCATAAGCTGAGGGGGAACTCATCAGAAGACTGGAGTTCAACAGCTTAGTTATTCGTTATTATCTTCAAGGATTAACTCTCAACAGACTAGTTAATTTATGAATTCTTAAACTCAGGGGGAACGTGTAAGACTAGCGGTACTTCTGAATTAAAGATGAAATTTGTTAATGACAGTTAGTTAAAGTTATGTTTTCATCAGAAGACTCAACTATCGAAGATTAAAGTTATTTTATCTAGCTGGATTGACAAACAGCTGAGGAAGGTTATCAGCTATTGGCATTCTCTGATAACAACTATGTCATCAGGACAGTAGTCCATCAGATAAGTATTTATGTTACTCATCTGATTACTTTAATAAAAGCTGAACTATTCAAAACGTTTTATTCAAAATACGCTTTTATAAGTAACTGTTGGGCGGTACATATTCCCGCTCTTCATTAAATATCTTTTGAATTCGAAAAGTCGTAACTGACGCCGCACGATCAGCACTGACAGAAAAACGGATCTAACGGTTGGCGGATATCACGGAATTCAAGATACCCCAACTCTATAAATCCCCATCTGATCAGTCGAGTCGCTCTTTACGCACTCTAAGCATTCAAAAGTACTTGTGAGAAATTTACCTGCAATTCTCTGCAAACTTCTCTTTGTTTTTTTCTAACCTTCAACAGATCAACAATGGCCGCTGAAGGTATGTTTCTCGTCTATGATTCCTACTACCAATCCGGTACGGATCTGATGAAAGAACTGCTCGAAAAGTTCAAAGCTGCTTCGCTGGTAAACTTCATGGAATACCACGAAGGAATTATCTGGACTGACCAAGTGATGGAGTACTACAACACTGCGAAAGCTGACTATAACTCACTAGCAATTAAGGCTACTGTGGGAAACAAATCTATCACTATCACCCCAGCTGTTCTTCACGAGACGTTTGGGCTTCTTAACAGTGGACGACATGACGTCACTGTACTGACGGAGGACAAGCACCAACAGTTCTGGGCGATCTGCGCCAAAGAGGGAGAAACGTTGTCTGGAAATATAAGGAAGAAACAACTGAGAGATGAATATCAGCGGATGGCTGATATGGTAGCTAAGCTGATCGAGAACTGCACCTTCTCACTGGATGCTGTTACCATGAAAAGGTTCAGCATCATGGCTGCCATATACTATGGACTGGAGATCAACTGGTCAATCATAGTCTGGTACATATTAGCTGACTTTCTTGATGATAAGAAAGGAAAAGGCCCCTCCACCAACCACAGAATCACTCTCAGTTATCTGCTGTCAAAACTGGGATGTGATATGAAGAATGGAAAAGAGATCCACAAATCCAAGGCATTGTCCAAGTACATGCCTGTTCAAAAGAGGAAGGCTGGTGAGCCTGCAGAAGCTGATGTTGAGGAACCAAAAGAGGTTCCTGCCAAGAGGCAGAGGAAACTGGTCAAGACTGCTGATTTAGCTGTTGAGACTAAAAAGAAGAAGGCTGCTGACAAGCCTAAGGAAAAGATTCCTAAGCAGATGGAGAAAGTGACTTCTGCTGCTGAAGCCACTAAAATCGTTGAAAACATAATTGCTGATGTAAGGACTGGATCCCTTGCATCACCATCAAGAACTCCATCAGCAGAGAGGCCTGCTGAAGGGATCTCTCAACGAACAAGAAGTCAACAGAGAGATACAGCTACAACCACTTACCGTGAAGGAAGAACCAAGAAGTCTGCTAGAAAGCAGATGACATTTATAGAAGAACCAACGGACTTGGAAAATGTAGCAAGGGAAGACCCTGAAGCTGCTGAAAGGCCTGCTGAACCAGTTAAGACTGTTGTAACTGACAAAGCTGATGAGCAACAGCCAAGTCAAGACACACCAACAGCTGAGGGTGCTCAACCTCAAGAAGATCCAGATGTCCAAATCATTTATCCTATTGCTGCTGCTCCCCTATCATCTGCTGGTCCAGCTCCTGCCCCCATTGATAAAGGGAAGAGGAAGATAGTGCTTAAAAGAAAGAAAATCTCTAAAGCTGACAAGAAGGCAAGAGAAGAAGCTGAACAGAGAAAGCAGGATGAGGCTGAGGAAAAGAAGGCACTTGAGCTAAGCAAAGCTCAAGAAGCAAAGGATGAAGCAAGGAGACACATGTCTGAAGCAGAGAGGAAAGCTGCTGAAGATGCTGAATTTGCAATGGTTTTGGAATTGAGCAAAGTTGATGCCTATGGACCTGTCCATGGAGGTGGCATCAAAATTGGAGAAGGCAAGAATGAAGAAGACAAAAAGAAGATATTACTGCCTGCCCCCAAAGTCAAGTCAAAGGACAAATTTGAAGTGAGAAAAGCCTTTGAAATAGTATATGCTGATAAGGAGCTTTTCAAGAAGTTTGAGAAGTCTCTAGCTTACTATGATCAGAAGCTTATGTTGAAGACTCTGTTCAACCAAGAGAAGCCAAGATATATCAGTTGGAGAGACAACAGGCTGAACAAGTCAATAACAGAACTTCAAAGCATGAAGGAGTTAGCTGATGAAGAACGATGGGTTCTAACTTGGCTGAAAACAAACTCTATTCAAAAGGTCCTTGATCCCAGCTATGTAAGAGACATCATGCATAGTTATGCAAAAGGTTTTGCATTGGAGGAGGCCAAGAAAATTCAAAACACCTTGTCTGATAAGAAGAAAAAGTCTGAAGATGCTGAAGAAAGAGCAATTAAGTTTGCTGTTATGACTGCCTTGAAGAGATGGGCAAAGAAGTCAAAGTATCAGCAAGGATGTTCGAGTGACTTGCCACTGCTGCCAATTATCCAGCAAATTATTTTTGGCAAGGAAGTACAACCGTACTATGAAGTCCCTAAGGGAAACAATGCCTTTGTCAACCCTTGGATTATTGTAAGGCAGATTAGACAGACAACATGCTTCAATGATGATGGAACCGTTACTAATCTGTTCTACGATGATGTCACTGATGAGCACAAAGAAGCTGATAAGTCCTTAGCTATTGAGCTGCCAGCTAAGACTTCTGAAGACCATCAGATGACGGACATGAAAGAAGTCCCTGTTCAACAGGCGACTGAAGAGAAGGATGCTGATGCTTCCACTTCATCAGGTGATGAACACTCATCACTAATGGAAGCCTTCCAATTACTTATTAAAAATCAAATAAAAGAGATGGAAGAGAGGAACAGTCTGCAGTTACAGAAGATGAAGAAAGAATTGGTTGAATCAAACACTCAACAGACGGAAAGAATGCACCTTCTAACTGCCAGTACTATCAAATTGGCTATTGATAGTCTACCTATTCCTCAAGATCATTCATTGCAGTTAGTGCACAGTTTGAGAGAGCTGAACCAGAACGTAGAAGATGTGAAGGGTGATGTCAACCACCTTCACACTGCATTAAAAACAGCTGAGCACAAGATTGCTGATCTGACTGCAACCTTCATTCAAGTCAGTAAGGAAGAGAAGGAAATCAATTTAGGGATGTTGCAAGAAGTGGCAAAGGCCTCACAGGAAGTTCAAAATGAAATTGCAACTATCAACCTTAACATTGACTACTTCAATGACAAGACTGACGTCATCAGCACTGATATTCATCATCTAACAGCTAGTCATGACGTTGTTAATCAGAATCTAAAGGCTTTATGTGCTGGAGTGAAGATTCCAACAGTTGCTCTAAACCCTGCTGTTGCACCTTCCAATGTCATCAGAGTTGATGATGACAAAAAGGGGGAAGATAAAAGGGAAGAACCAGCAAAGGAAGATGCTGCTGCTGCAACAACTGAAGCCAAGGAAACTGAAGAAACAGCTGACAAGACTGAAGCTGAAGCTGACAAGATTGCAGAGCTTGGAAAGGTAGAAGAAGAAGAAGGAAAGATTGAAAAAGAAACTACCAAGTACAAGAACACTAAATCTGCCAGGAAGGCCATGGAAGCTTTGAAAGCTCTTCAAGAACAGCAACTCAAAGAAAAGATGGAAGCTGCCAAAGCAACCTTGGAAGAAGAAGCTGATGATGAAGAAGATGATGAAGAATCATCTTATGAGTATGAGGAAGTGCTTGAAGGATCAGATGAAGAAGCTGATAGTTAGAAATTGTAAAATCCTTGTAATCAGTTTACTTTTATCTATTCCTCAGAAATCTCATCTGATGAACTTGTACATGTAATGCTTTTTCAATATTAATGAAAAGTCAAGTTCAATCCAATAAACTTTTTCTATCTCAGAAAATTTTGAGGATTACAATCTTTAGTTTAGGTATTCAACAGGTACTTAGCTGAAGTTTTGTCATCATCAAAAAGGGGGAAATTGTTGGATAAGGATGAAGATGAAGGCACTAAAGGAAGTTTGATAAGGGAGGTTTTGATGCATTCCAAAACTTCAAAGATTGGCTAAGTATGGAGTAACTTAGCTGATAAACTTATCAAGGAATTTTGACTAAGTAATGAAGACATCAGAAGAGTCAAAGTTTCAAGGTCCAAGACTTCTGATCTGCTGAAGTAAAGTTATCAGACTAGTGAAGATCAGCCGACTCAAATCAGATTTGTTCAAGTTTGAGATCAGCCGAGTTCACCATCAGACTTATACTTTCGTCAGCCAAGTGAAGAAGATCATGAAGTGTTCCCAACGGTAATAAATGCCCCTTGGTGTAATAAATGCTGAAGTACGAGGATATTTAAGACAAATGATTGAAGAAAAGCTTCGCATCAGCCGAGTGCATTTAATGCTGCATTTAATGCTGCCTGCAGAATAGTACTGTTTACAGTACGGAAAGACTGCAAAAGAGCCGTTCGCGGATTTTAAGGACCAGTACTCGAGGAATTTGAATCCTGTCTCTCTTCAACGGACACTTTTCAATCCTCAAGTATAAATAGCTGAAAGAGACGAAGAAGAAACAAGCAACACACTTTCTGAGAGAAATTTCCGAAGCAAAATTCTTTAAGTCTCAAGAACAGCTCACTCATCAGCTGAGTCATTTGTTGACGAAAGCAGAGTTGAAGAATCAAGAAAAATACATCTTCTGAGTGATTTTGTAAACAAGAGTGTTGTGCGGAGTTGTGATCCATCTTTGTGAGTGATCAAACTTCAGAGAATAGGTTTTCTGTGTGATTTCCTATTGCGAACTTGTGGTCGTTTCATTTGTTGTTCGACGCAAGCAGAGTATACTGTAAACTTTGTGATTATAGTATAACCCAAGATCTGTGTGACTTGGAAGAGTGGACTAAAGGATATTCAAATCCATATAACCACTATAAAAATTACCTGTGTTTTTACATTGCTTCTAAAATCTGCATATTTTCTGTTTGCATAAAAACACGTTAAGTTAACTGTTTGAAAAAGAGATAAAAAGGAGTTTATAAAACTGGGGAAGCATTTTTCAAACTGCTAAGATTACTTGTGAAAAACACTTTGAAAATCCGCTGCAAGTACTCTAAGTATTAAAACTGATTTTAACAAAATCAGCTAAGTAACTATCAGACGAGTGGTCAACAGACCTGTTCAAAGATTTGTTCGCGAACAGAATTGTAACTTACTAATCTGATCAGCTTAGTCTGTTCAATTAAAGTAAAGTTTTAAAGTTAAAATTGAAAGAAAATTTTAAAGAGGTTTATTCACCCCCCCCCCTCTAAACCTCTTCTGACCACTTGGGAACAACACATCCAATGCATGCATATCCTGCATATCATGCACCTTACCCTGCTTATGAACATTATTCTTATCATACTGATCATCAACATGACTTATCTGATACTTATGATAAAAATGAAACTGTTCATGCTCCTGTTAAAACTCAGAAGCCTAAGACATCAACATCTTGGGTTGTCAAATGTGGAACTAATCCTTCAGGACCCTCTCAATAAGGGTACCTAAAACAATTTTACTTTTGTTTTGTAGGTTAGGATTAGGAGTAGGAGTAAAGTAGAGAAGATTTGGTACTTGGACAGTGGATGTTCAAGACACATGTGTGGAAACATACATGAGCTGACTGATGCAGTTGCTGTGGATGGTCCAAAAGTTACTTTTGGAGACAGTAAAGAAGGCAAGATTGTAGCTAAAGGAAGAGTTATCAAAGGAAACATTGAGATATCTGACGTCTCATATGTTAAAGGCCTCAAATATAATCTGCTGAGCATAAGTCAATTTTGTGACAAAGGATATTCAGTCATCTTCTCAACAGATAAGTGCTATGTTGAACAGATTGGTACGAAGAAAGTAATTTTATCTGGAAGAAGACAGGGAAATATCTACATAGTCGACTGGAATTCTGCTGACAAGAATTCAAGTGTTTGTTTGGTGGCATCTGCACCAAGTGAAGTCAGTTGGCTATGGCACAAGAGAATGAATCATCTAAACTTCAAGACCATAAACAGATTAATCAAGAATGATCTGGTAGAAGGGATTCCAAAGGCAGTCATGAGCAAAGACAAGCTCTGTGACGCATGTCAGAAGGGTAAACAAATCAAGTCATCCTTCAAAAGCAAGAAGCACCAATCTTCTGGAAGAATATTGGAGCTACTACATATGGACTTATTTGGACCCATTGATCCAGTCAGCAATGGTGGAAAGAAATATTGCCTAGCTGTTGTGGATGACTATTCAAGATATACTTGGGTGATATTCATGAAGAAGAAAAGTGAAACCAAGGAACATCTTACTAATCTGATGGAACTGATCCAGAATGAGAAGAGTATAAAAATATTGAAGATCAGATCAGATAGAGGGACAGAGTTTACAAACTCTACTGTTGAAGAGTATTGTAATATCAAAGGAATACATCATGAGTATTCAGCTGCTAAAACCCCTCAACAGAATGGTGTTGCTGAAAGGAGAAACAGAACACTAAAGGAAGCTGTCAGAACCATGATAGCTGAAGCTAAGCTGCCACAAAGATTTTGGACAGAAGCAACAAATACAGCATGCTTTACCCAAAACAGATGTATGATCAACAAAAATCAGAACAAGACTCCATATGAAGTTTGGAACAACAGAAAACCAAACATTCATTACTTTAAGATTTTTGGTTGTAAATGTTTTGTATTGAATAATGGGAAAAATCACCTTACTGCATTTGCAGAAAAGGCTGATGAAGCTGTCTTTGTAGGATACTCAACTGTTAGTAAAGCTTACAGAGTTTTTAACAAAAGAACATTACTAATAGAAGAATCTATCCATATAGTATTTGATGAGCCAAGTCAATCTTCTGAAAAGAATCAAAGTGTTAACCAAGATCTGTCTACTGATTTACAGAAGTTAGACATTGGACGAAATGAAGAATATGTTCCCATCATACTACCTAATATCAGTTCAGCTGCTAACTCAAGTGCTGTTCAAAATCACAGTGCTGATTGTCTAACAGACGAGTTGCAAACAGCTGACAGACCAGAGACTGTTCAACAGACTGCAAATGTTCAACAGACTACTACTGGAACTCCAACAGTAGTGTTGCAAGATCAAGACAGAGGACAACATCCTGATCTGCAACCTGATCTCAGATGGCTCAAGAATCACCCACCTGAGTTAGTAATTGGTGATCCTTTAGATAGAGTGAAAACAAGAAGAGCTGCTGCACAAGATGCTATGTTTGTCACATTTCTATCTCAAATAGAGCCTAAACAAATTGAAGAAGCTCTAAATGATTCCTTCTGGATTGAAGCTATGCAAGAAGAGTTGAATCAATTTGAAAGGAATGAAGTCTGGTACTTAGTTCCTAGACCAAGTCATCAAAGAGTAATTGGCACTAAATGGGTTTTCAGAAATAAGATGAATGAAGATGGTATTGTTACCAGAAATAGAGCAAGATTAGTGGCCAAGGGTTATTGTCAAGAAGAAGGAATTGACTTTGATGAGACATTTGCACCAGTAGCAAGACTTGAAGCAATCAGACTGTTTCTAGCCTATGCTGCTTACAAGAACTTCACTGTCTATCAGATGGATGTGAAGTCTGCTTTTCTCAATGGAGAATTGCAAGAAGAGGTATATGTTGAACAACCACCTGGATTTGAAGTCTATCAAGAAGAGGACAAGGTATATCGTCTGAAGAAAGCCCTCTATGGACTGAAACAGGCTCCAAGAGCATGGTATGATACCCTATCTGATTTTCTTTTAATTAAAGAATTTCGTAAAGGTAAGGTAGATAAAACCTTGTTTACAATTGAATGGGAAAATCATATATTACTTGTGCAAATATATGTGGACGATATTATTTTTGGTTCAACTAACCAACAGATGTGTGATAAGTTCTCCAAGCTGATGCAGAATAAGTTTGAAATGAGCATGATGGGTGAACTTAACTATTTTCTTGGTCTGCAAGTTAGACAGTTGCCTGATGGAATATTCATCAGCCAAGCAAAATACACAAGAGATCTGTTCAAGAAGTTTGGTATGGAAACTAGCTCAACTGCTACAATTCCTATGTCTACAAGTCTTCGTTTGGATAAAGATGAAGATGGCAAATCAGTGGACATAACCAAATATAGAGGCATTATTGGTTCATTGTTGTATCTAACAGCAAGTAGACCTGACATAATGTACTCAGTTGGAGTCTGTGCAAGATTTCAATCAAACCCCAAAGAATCTCATCTCTTAGCTGCCAAAAGGATATTGAAATACGTTAAAGGCACTCAAGAATTGGGATTGTGGTATCCTAGAGAATCTGGATTTGAACTTATTGGTTATTCAGATTCAGACCTTGCTGGCTGCAAGATTGACAGAAAGAGCACAACAGGTGCCTGTCAGTTCTTAGGTAGTCGTCTGATCTCATGGATGAGTAAGAAACAGACTTCAGTTTCTATATCTACTGCTGAAGCTGAATATATAGCTGCTGGAGCTTGCTGTGCACAAATACTTTGGTTGAAGCATCAACTAGAAGACTACAACATCAAGATCAGTGGAATTCCAATCTACTGTGACAATACAAGTGCAATCTCTCTTACTCAGAATACTACGAGTCATTCAAGGACTAAACATATTGAGATCAAGCATCACTTCATTAGAGATCATGTGGAAAAAGGCAATGTTATGATTGAGTATGTTCATACTGACAATCAGATTGCTGATATTTTCACTAAACCTTTAAGTGAAGTAAGGTTTTCAACTCTAAGAGCTGAGTTAGGACTACTTAATTTGGATGCATAAGCTGAGGGGGAACTCATCAGAAGACTGAAGTTCAACAGCTTAGTTATCCGTTATTTCATTCAAGGATTAACCTTCAACAGACTAGTTAGCTTATGAATTCTTAAAGTCAGGGGGAACGTGTAAGACTAGCGGTACTTCTGTTCTAAAGATGAAATTTGTTAATGTCAGTTAGTTGAAGTTATGTTATCAGAAAAGTTATTCTTAATTCTTGAAGATTGAAGATTATTTTATCTTGCTGGATTGACAAACAGCAGAGGAAGATTACTAGCTATTGGCTTTCTCTAGTAATATCAGATAACAGATCACTCGTCTGTCAGATAAGTTAAACTCTACTCATCTGATATCTTATATAAGCATGGTTATAAATCGTATCTTTAGAAACGCGCTTTTATAAGTAACAGATTAGTGTCGATAGAGTTTCCCGCCCATCTGACATTAAAATAATAAAATTGAAATCCGCAACTCCCATCCACACGATTAAAAACTGTCAGATTAGATCATCGGTTCAGATCAATCACGGAAACCTAACTAAAAGAAACCTATAAAGTCCGATCTTAATAGCACAGTCGTCTTACGCACTCAAACACTCTCAAATTCTCTAACCCTCAAACTCTCTTGTTTCGAAAGTACAGTGTTTTTGTAGATTCATACTCTCTAATCCCAGAAATGGACAAGATTATTGATGGAAGATACTTGAACTACAACAAATTTCACTTCTCTGGTACTGATCTGATGCGCACACTCATGGAGAAAATTAAAGAGGCATCTTTAGTTCCAGTTCTGGAAGCACACGAAGACAGGGTCTACTTAGAAGACGTATATCACTTCTACACGACCAGGAAGTTCAATGATGATGAAACTGTTATGTCTGCTGTTATCGGTGGTAAGAAAATTGCTGTTTCTGCTGCTGTTTTAAGTGAAGTTTACAAATTGACAAATAAGGGAGGAGACGTATCAGACCTAGGGTCTGAGAAAGAGGAAGAATTTTGGAAAATTTGTGCGAAAGAGGGAGAAGATATGACTGGGGCTCTGATGAAAACTCAACTAAAAGATGAGTATCAGAGGCTCACAGACATCATTGCGAAAGTACTGGATTGCAGCACAAGCTCTTTAGATGGGTTACCTAGAAAGAGGTACTACACCATGGTCTGTATATAATATGGACTGAAAGTTAACTGGGCTGCTCACGTATATGAGCTACTGAGCGATAAAAGGCATTCTCATGCCATCTTACTTAGTAATCTGTTTGCATCCCTGCAATGCCCTATGGGTGGTGGAAAGCCCACTCACGGTAGCAAGGAGTTCAAACTATATGAACCAGTGAGACAAGTGGTGGCAAAACCAAAAAGAAAGGCTGCTGCAAAATCCAAAAAGACCCCTTCTAAGAAAAGCAAGAAGGAGGGTCAGACAAGTCAACCTGCTGAACCAACAGCACAGTCTGCTGTTGAGACTGAATCAGCACAACCTGAGTATGAAGTTCCAGAGAGAATAATTGAAGACTTCACCAAGGAAATTGAACATATGAAGACAGGTTCTTCTTCTGAAAGAACTGAGTCTGAGGAAGAAATTCTCCTTCAAAGGTTGAAGAGGTTGAGAACCAGAAGTGAGGCAAGGGGACCTCCTACTGCCAACCCCCCTGCCAAAAGAATTGCTAAATCAAAGGCCAAGAGAAAGGTCACTTTCTCTGAGGAGCCAGTTGCAACAGTAAGAGAAACAACAACAGAAGCAGAAAGGCCATTAACTATTGAAGAACCTGCTGTCAAGGCTGCTAAAGCTGCTACTGCTGAAACTGAAATTGTTTCTACTGTTGGAGTATCTACAAAAGACTCATCTGCTGCACAATCTGCTGAAGTTGAAGAAGCACAGCAGACTAGTACAACACATGAAGGAGATGCACTCTTGCTGCATCCTACTCCAGTTGCTGCAACCCCTCTTCAAGCAATTGAAAGTCCTGAATCAAGGAGAAAGAGGACTGGCAAGATTGCAACATGCCTAACTGCCGCAGAAAAGAAAAGACAAGATGCTGCTGAAAAGCTAAGGATAGCTGCAGAAAAGGCAGAAGAAAATAGGCTGAAAAGCCTAGAATTAAAAAGGCTGGAAGAAGAGGCCAGCAAGATGACTCAAGAGCAAAGGGATGCTTTTGAAGCAGCAGAGTTAGCTGCTGCTATTGAAGCAAGCACCAAGGATGCTCATGGACCACAGCATACTGGTGGAATAGTTATTGGTGAACAAAGAGATCCTAACAAACCAATACCAGCTATGCTTGCACCAAAGACAAAGCCAAAAAGAAGAGAGGAGATTAGATTGTCTTTAGAGATTGTCAGGGATGATCCTGCCATCTTTGAAGAATTCCTTAAGAGGTTGGATGCTGAAAGTGAAAGAATCAACCGTCTGACGTTATTCAATGCTGAAAAGATAAGATACAACAGATGGAGAGAATTCAGACTGACAAAGAGTCCTGCTGAAATGGCAAAGTGGAAAGCCTTCACTGCTGAAGAAGCCTGGGTGTTGAAGTGGCTTGAGACTGGATCCTTAATCCAAGCACTTGATTCAGAATTTTTTCTGGACAGGTTAAGATTAAGAATAAGTCACATAGTCAAGGCTGAAGCAAAGAAGATCTTCGAGTCTATTTCTGAGGATTTTGATGAATCAGTAGACCTCAAGGAAAGATCAATCAAGTTGGCTATTGCTCAAGCAATGGAGCTATGGGCAAAGAAGTCTAGGAAGCTGAAGGGACAACCCAGCTCAATGGTCCCTCTTCCTAACATCAAGCACATTGTCTATGGTCCAAACATCAAACCATTTGAAGAGCTACCTGAGGAACCATACTCACCTTTTATTCCTCTTGACAATTTTACATGGATTTCTCACAGGTCTGCTGTAGATAATGAAGGTTTGATGAAAACAGTTGAGACTGTTAAGAAGATCAAGTCCCCTGCTGACAAAGAAAAAGAAGAGTCCTCTGATCAACAAAAGAACAAAGAGGGTACATCTGACCCATCTGATCAAAACAAAGAAAAGGGTGACAAGTCTGACACAGCTGATGAATCAAAGAAAGGAGAAACTATTCCAGCTGATCAGATCAAAGAAAAGGAGGCTGTTGTTGACAAAGATGATCAGACTAAGGAGAAGGAAAGCACTCCTAGTCATGCTGATAAGGCTAAGGAAGCTGAGTCTACTTCTGGTCCAGCAGATCAGTCTCTTGGACTAACAATTCAAGCAGCAGAGCAACCTAGTGGAGAAACACCTCTTGCTCTACCTCCTGTTCCAACAGATATTCCTTCCACTTCTCAGGCTGCACAAACATCCTTGTTGGATTCTATTCAGCAAATGATATCAAATTCACTGAAGGAAATGAAGAAGGAGTTAACAGCAGATGTGTTGGCTGATGTACGTCAACCAAGTCAGAAAGTTGCTGCTGTTCCAACCGATCTGATAGAAGACACTGATCAAAATGTTAAGTCCATTTGTCAAGATATGGACATAGTCAGAAGAAGGACTCAGAGAACTGCTGATGGTTGGAGACGAATTGAAGAAACAGTTGAAACGGCCCTCCAAGCAGAAGATGAAGTCATGGAAAATATGATGAAAAACTTCACTGCCTCATCAAATTGGATTTTAGGAACTCAAATTCAATTGGGTGATCAAGGAGAGGATTTGCTCAAAGAAATAAAAGATTTTAAGGCCAATCAACTCAAACAACAAGCTCAAATAAATGCCATGGAAGAAAACATCAAACTTCTTTGTGACTCACTTCAGATTACACCAGCCTTGCCACAATATCCAATCTACCCTGCTGATGATGACAAAAAGGGGGAAGAAAGGGTATTTGGACAGAAAAGAGTTGGAACTTCTTTTGTAAGGGAAGAAGAAAATCAAGATGGTGCTGAAGAAACTGAAGTGTTGGAAGAATCTGCTGATGAGACTGATAAAAATATGGAAGAAACAAGCAGACCAACAGATGAGAAGATCACAGAAGAAGAAGAAGCTGACAATGCTGAAGCTGAAGCAAAAGCTACGTCTGATAAAGAGATAGCTGCTGCCAAAGACTCAGCTGAAGAACAGCTTGATCCTGATGTCAAGCATAAGAAGATAGAGCTGTTGAGGAAAAGATTCTTTGAAGAATTGGAAGCTGAAACTTCCAAACTATCTGATGAAGAATCTGAAAAAGAAGACAAGGAAGCTGAAGAAGAAAAGAAAGAAGAAGCTGAAAAAGAGAAGAAAAATTCAGAAGAAGAGAAGAAAGGAGAAGACTAGTTTAGGCTAGATTTCTCTTTTTCCTTGTAATCTTTTAAAGTATTTTGCACTTTTCATCTTTCAACACTTGTAATATGTAATCAGTTCAAATATCTATAAAAATTGCAAGTTTTGAATCCAACAGATTATTTCTATCTCAGAAATTTTTGAGGACCAAAACTTTAGTTTAGGTACAGGTACTTAGCTAGAGTTTTGTCATCATCAAAAAGGGGGAAATTGTTGGATGAAGATGAAGTTCAAAGTGCAAAGAAGACAAGAAATTAAGGGAATGTTTTGATGATTTCCAAAACATCATAATCAGCTAAGTATGGAAAACTTAGTTCCCTTAGAAGAATTTTGAACAAGTGAAGAAGACAACAGAAGAGTTCAAAGTTCAAGGCCCAGAAGACTAGTGATCTCATGCTGAAACAGCGAACAGAAGGGTAGGTTATCAGCTGACTCAAATCAGATGAGTTCAGTATTTGATCAGCAGAGTGTCAATCAGAAGAGTCGTTTTGATCAGCAGAGTAGAAGAGATCATGAGAAGAGTCCAACGGTAATAAATGCACTTGGAGTAATAAATGCTGTAAGAGAAGGGTATTAATGGCAAATGATTGAAGAAAACCTCGTATCAGCAGAGTGCATTAAATGCTGCTACAGGAAAGTACAGCAGAAAAAGTACTGTAGCAGGTAGCCGTTCTGAAATCGGGCTAAGGCTATGGATTTGAAGATTTGATTTGCTTCAACGGTCTTATTTTCAAATTCAAGTATAAAAGGAGCTGATTTAAACGAGCGAGACACACAACAACAATCAGAGATTTCGTTCTTGAAGCAGAATTTTTCTAAGTCTCAAAAAGCTCAAACAGCTCACTCGTCTGGTGGAAGTCATCTGTTGACAGAAACCCAGTTGAAGAAAACAGAAAATTACGATCTGAGTGATCTTGTAATAGCTGAGTGTTGTGCGGAGTTGTGATCCATCTTTGTGAGTGATCAAACTTCAGAGAGTAGAATTTCTTAGTGATTTTCTATTGTGAGCTTATAGCCTTTTCATTAGTTGTCTAGGTATAAGTGGAGAAATATTGTAATCTGTGTGATTATAGTATAACCCAGAATCTAAGTGATCTGGAAGAGTGGACTAAAGGATTTTTATCCATATAACCACTATAAAAATTCTTTGTGTTATCTTGCATTTAAGTTTTCTTGCATATTTTGAATCTTGCATATTTTAACACTTTGAATTATCAAAAGATTTTATAAGGAGTTTCAAAACTGGGGATAAAATCTTTTAAGAACTTAGTTTACTTGTGAAAAACACTTTCAAACAATCCGCTGCAAGTATACTCTTTGGAAAACTGTTTTCCTGAAAAACAGCTAAGTATTTGTAAGAAGAGTGGTCAGTCTGCTGCTCAAGATTAGTTCACGATCAGCTTAGTCTGCTTACTGTTCTTCATCAGCTTAGTCTGCTGACAGAAGACTGAAAAGATTTTAAGTTCAAAAATTTTCAGAGGTCTATTCACCCCCCCCCCTCTAGACCTCATCTGACCACTTGGGACCAACATTTTGCATGTTATCAAATTCTTACAATGACTAACAAGTAGGTTCAAGATTCAAAAAGGTTGGTATTTCACACATTAAAGTGGGTCTTTTTCCTTATTTCTTTCTTTCTCTAGATCAAGTATGTACACTAATATAAGATAAACTAGCGTAAACTCGTGCACACAGTAACAAATTAAATTATTTTTTCAGTTACTTTGTATTATTGCATTGGTAATAAAGCTATGAACACAAACTATTTTATGGAAAAAGCAGTTTTAATAAAGCTCCTTTCAATTATCGGCCCTTTCTCTAGCCAAATTTGTAGGTCTGAATTTGCATTATTGATCTAGGTCTAGATCATTATTGTCAATCCAAATATGCATCATGCATTTTATGATTTAACCATGCATGTTCAAACTAGAATAGGAACCACAAAAGACCAATACAAAGTCTAGATCTACATAAATTCAACAAGGTCAATGACATAATAATTTTTTAATAATGACATCAAAAAGAAGAATAGTCATTAGCTGATAATTATTACTCCCTTTGTCCCAATTTATCTTGTTGTTTTAGAGAAATTATTTTGTCCCAAATTATTTGTCGCTTTAGAATTTCAATGCATTATTAAATGCATATTTTCCCATTTTGCCCTTATTTAATGCATCTAAAACTCTCTCTCTAATAGTACTGCTTTTTCTTTCTCTCTCTTGACTGTACGTATTCTATCCCCAAACATATTCCAGAGATGAAACTCATCATATTCTTCAATTCTCCCAAGAAAGGTAACTTTCTTCTCCAAAAGTTTATTAGTGGAATGGAAATACCTCAATTTATTTTCATCAAATGGAAGATGAAAATAAGGACAAGAACATGAAAATTGAAGATCTAATGGGTTTTGATGAGAGAGGTGAATATGTTGAAGACTCGGTGGATTTTCAAGATTCCATTGATTTAGATTTTCGAAGCTTTGTCTGGTGAAAATTCTAAGAAGAAATTTGCAGCAGATTTAGAAGATGGAGTTGAATATGTTGAAGACTCGATGGATTTTCAAGACTCCGATGATTTAGATTTTGGAGCTTTGTCTGATGGAATTTCGAAGAAGAAAGTTGCAGCAGATTTAGAAGAGGGAGTTGAATATGTTGAAGACTCGATGGATGTTCAAGACTCCGATGATTTAGATTTTGGAGCTTTGTCTGATGAAATTTTGAAGAAAAAAATAGCAGCAAATTTGATTTGAATATACTTGCATATTGTGGGTTCGATTTGAACAAGTTTCCGGATGTGGAATATAAACTGAATGACATTAAAGTGGTATTTTGTTATCCTAAATCTTATGGAAATGTGGATTATGGAAAAGGTGACAACATCTCTTATGTAGAATACCATTCAAGTAAGAAGATGTTGGTATTATATGAATACTTTCTGTAGAAATGTTGATTCAATTAGTCATCAAAGTAAGACAAAGTGTTAACTCAAATCCTCCTTTTTGCGTAGTGAAATTGCAGAGGACCAAATACATAAGCATGTTTTGTACTCTTTCATTTCAATTCAATTGTAAAGTGTAAACAATGGTTCAAAACAATCCTTCTGGTTCATGTTTTTCAACCACGTCAAAATGTGGAGTATATTTTTAATAACACGCATAGAAATAACAATTAGACTGTACCTTCTGCGTACTGCCAAAAACACCTATGCAATTTAACCTTTTCCCAATTGTATATTGAATTGATTATATTGTACGAAGCATCAAATATCCAATTTTATCAGATTAAGAATAGATAATGAGATGACAAAATAACATGAAATAAGTAGAAACAATATTTAACTTAAATAATTATAAACTTCTTGTACTAATTCAGGATTACATTTCAATTGACTAGGAAGTTGATACATCCTTTCTAGCATAGCTTTCTTAATATGTGGAATTTTGTAATTATGAGAACCTTTTGCTCGCATGATTCTATCATGCATGATTGTAATGTTAAAAATATGCGATTGGAATTTGTCGCCGAAAAAGCTTGAAATGACCTCTCAACAGCACTAATAAGCTCGTCAACAGTTTTAGGCGATTCCTTGTATTGTAAGGATTGAATAGCACTGAAAAACCCAAGGTCTAAAACATTCAAATCTGGAGAATTTGGAGGTTGAGACATCAAACGAATATCAAATTCATCTTGCGTAGCTGCTCGGCAAAAAAGATCATCATTATGATCAATATGTATTCTTGCATTGTCTTGTTGTATAAATATTGGATACATCGAATCCTCAATCGGCCATTTTTCCTTTATAGCATGTAAGAATTTTTCAATCAAGTATGACCTTACAATTTCTTTTTTAACCGAGGGTATTGGTTTTGTCTCAACCGTGCCCGCAACTCTATTGACACTGCTCCTTTTAGCGGGCTCGTGTGTAACAAAAGGAAACACCCCAATTTTTCCGGAGAAAAGTTCTTTCCCTTGTGCATCAAACCTTGGACGAGCTATAGCAACTAAAAACATTACTTTTCCAATGAATTTTTTGCTTTTACAAGTACGTAATGGGTCTTCTTCATCTTGTAACAAGTAGTAAGTCTCTGTTTTTTTAGTCATGTAGAACCACTTCTCATTAATATGAACAATATTATACATTCCAATGAAAGTTGGATCATGCGGTATGCTACTACGATCAAGCATTGATTAGCAAAACTGTAGTCGAGATATTTTGTTTTCCTCCTTTAAAAATGGTTTTATAGCATTTGAATGCCGTCGTAAATCCCCCGACTTTAGTCTCCTAAACAGTGTACTCTTTGGCATCTTCACGGCACTAGCTAAAGATCGAATAGTTGTTCGTTTATTTAAAGGGATCTCACGAATCTGATCGTTGTTAATTTCAACTCTCTTGCGACCACAATTTCTTGTCCTTCTATGAGATACATTATGTGAGTACCCATATGTTGATTGTTTCCAAATACGTTGAACAGTCCGTATCGATATTGAGAATTGTGTTGCCACCATTCTTGTCACCCCTCTTTTTAGTTTTCCATCTACACTTTGTTGGAGTAGCATGTTGTATAAGGCTTAAGTTTTTCGATATTACTCTATGATTTGATTCCTGTGAGAATTCTTCTCCTCCGTTTTCATCAATGACATTTTCATCTAATACAAAAGATCAACAAATTAGTTAATTCTAAGTGGACATCTGATATTTGAAAAATGTAGTTATATCCAAATTTGAAAAAGTTCTTTCCATGGTTATTTAAATGAAAATAGTGATGTGAATAATTTACATAATAACAACTTGAGTTATAAAACCTTGTTTGCAACTAATTTACAGAATAAAAAATGAACTAAACTTAATGAAGACTTATCTGGAGAATTAGATTGAATGCAACTAACATTACAAAAAGATATTTCAGTAATTATCATTTTCTTGTTACCATTGACCTTCTCCAAAAATTAGATTGAAAAGCAGGGACGGAACAAGATTTTCATAAGGGAGACAGAGCTAATTTGATGACTTATTAATATTTTATAATCTTTTCATTTGCATATTTGAATATTTTTATCATAAATTGTTCATTCTCTAAATCCAAATGTGTAACCACACATATAACTCATATATAAATGGTCTAATAAAATAACTGAAAAACATAGAATCTCACTCTAAAACTTGAGAAAAAATGGTACTTCCACGTAACAAAATTTATGAAGTATGCAACATGTTGCAACAGTTAGAACTAAAAACAAATCACTAAACACATGATTAATATTAGAAATGATTAAAATGATACCTATATTTGCCACAAATTCGACGAATGTTTGTAATTCCACTTCTACATGTGTATCATCTTCAAAATGTGGATCATTGTTCAAGTCTATCACAAACCTATTTGTCGGAGATACTTCAACCAATGGAGAATTCGGATTGAGATTGAGGTCGGGAACTTGATAACGCCGTGAAAACGTCGTTATTACCTATCTCTTTAAGCCCAAAAAATCTTGTTTTGATCCGAGTTTCTGTTTGTTCCGTTTGTTTTCGTGTCTTTTGTTCTTTTAGCCCCTTCGTTTGGCCTTTGTTCGGTTTTTATGTTTTTGTTTGTGTTTTGATTGTTTTCTCCGTGGTTTGAAGGAAGTGACATCTTAGAGTGATTCGGAGTTTCGTATCAATGAATGCGAGTCGTTCTACCCACCCCGCGAGTCAAGCTTGAGCTTCAAAAGAGATAGAACCCGAAGCAAATTTTACAAGAATGAAGATAGCTGCTCACTCAAGCATGCACAACTTTATTATGGCTGATCCAAATAAGCTGAATTTTGGATATGTCATAGAGGAGTGAGTTAGCTACGCTACAGACTTTACGGATCCGCATTCGGAGTTCGAAATCAAAAGATATGCTACTCTGAAGGAAGTGTAGCAGAGCAGGAAACCTACGGCCTGTTTCTCGCGGCCGCGAGACCCCTACTACCAGCACATATTTTCTGCGGGAAAGTCAGGGGTTTTTTTGCATAATCCCCCTTTGATCCCACTTGTATTTTTAGGCATCTTGGGGGACCTTTTTGGCCTTAGTTTCCATTGTTTGGAGGGTAACTTAGCCATTAGGGCTTGTAGTTTTTGCTAGGTTAGAGGGTTAAAGGTGAAACCATTCACAACTAACATCCATCCAACTTTATCTCTAGCCTCCATTTTTTGGGGAAGACTTCTCTTTGGCTTACACTTTCCATTGAAGACAAGAAGGCTTGAGGGAGAAGTTGTTGAAGATTTCTACCGCTAAGCTTACTCTAACTCTTATTATTTTGTTCATTTACATTTATGGCTTTCATTAATGTATTGGAAGATTTATTTAATGATATGAGTAGCTAATTCCTCTTTTCTTGGGTTTTATTGATCCTATGTTTGATCTATGATTGAATGATGAGTTAATGGTTGTTGCTATGCTTACAAGTGTTTGTTAAACTATTTTGAGCTTTTGTCAACTCCTGGTTAGGCCAACCATAGGATGAAATGAATTGATCTTTAATTGCTAGGCATAGTGGATTAAAGATTAGATGGTAAAACTAGGTTGTGATTTGATTTTAGGATAGGAATATACCTAGGTCATTTTCATGTTCTAATAAGGTTTGGAACTAATGCATCACTTAGGCTTAATCCTTTTAGACATAAATTAGATTAGTCTACTTTGGTAGGTTCGTACACTATTCGGAAGATACGTATGAATATTTTATGAAATCTTGAACAACAAACTAAGTGTGGTTGTCAATTATTGAGTCGTTTATCTTGAATTGAACTAAGTGACATAAAACACTAGAAGCCTTTACATATATTAAGTCAAGTGTTAGTTTCCATAATCACCTTAATTTAGTTTTAATATCAAACCACCATCACCTTACCAAACTCAACTTACAAATCTAAGTAGGAGTAACAAGACATTATTTGGTAATTAATTGAACAATTCCTCGTGGGTTCGACACTCATTTATCACTTTATTACTTGTAACGACCGTATACTTGCGTAGTTTGCGTATTAGTATTTGGAACGCAACAAAACTCCATGTGCAACAATCAACATTTAGGTCCGGTTAAATAATATGGACTTCATCTTCTTGTCTAACATCATTATCAACAAATGGTATACTCATTTTTTTTATCTTGAAAACCATGTAAACGTATCTTTTATAGAAATTTTTTGGTGGGAAATTATATTGGAGAAAAACATAGGTGATGAATGAATTTTGTAGGACCTCAGGAGCTACCACTTGCCCCAAAATCAATTGGTGTTAGGAAATGCGCATATCCTTCCCTTATAGTACATTCACACAAGCGCCCACGATATTCGATTGTGACTCCACCCGCACACTCAGTTTGGGTGCCACAGGACAATTGATGTACCCGCACACTCAGTTTGGGTGCCCAATAATCTCCTCCTCAGCAATTGCTCTTGCTGGGAATTGAACACATGACCTTGGCTCTGATACCACTTGTAGAACCTCAGGCGCTACCACTTGCCCCAAAACCAATTGGTGTTAGGAAATGCGCATACCATTACATTATAGTGCATTCACACAAGTGCCCACGATATTCGATTGTGACTCCACCCGCACACTCAGTTTGGGTGCCACAGGACAATTGCTATCACCCGCACACTCAGTTTGGGTGCCCAACAAATTTTTTGAATGAAATTTTTGGAGGGATAGTTGATCTCTTTTATGGAGCCAAATTATCTCTAAATAGGCAGGCTAGAGTCTATCATCTAATTCAGATTACTTAAATAATTAATGGATATGAAGAGTCTTTGATTTGTGATCCGAGAGAGATAGAAAGACAAAGATATAGAGAGAGTGTAAGGGTATTTTAGGAATAACATTTATCTTCTCCCTAAGATTTAGGCTATTTAGTAGGTGCCTTAATATGTGTGAAAACACCTAAAACGACAGATAAATTGGGACAAAGGGAGTAATAGAGAAGGTCCAACATTTATTTTGTATTATCTATGTGAATCAGCTATTGGCGTTGGAGTTCTAGTAAGGGCTCTCTATCTCCCATCTCTTCATCAGAAATCAACTAGGATGTTGAAAAGTACACAAATAAATTAACTCGAATATCAATCGAGCATTTCACTTTGTATCAATCTTATATAAATATTACCTTGGATCGATGTAAAGTGTGAAAAACTTTCAATGATATCTTCTTTTTTTTTTTTTTTTGGTTTCCTAAGGGTGTAATTCCTTTCGAGGCAGGTTGGACACATTAATGTGGGTATCTCTCCCAGAAAGGATTCGAACATGAGTCCACTACTTTGTAGTGACTAGTCCCTTCCACTAGACCAATCACCTGTTGGCCAATGATATCTTGATGTAATACGTACGTGATAGCTAGCCGTAGATAACTCTTCCAGCCTTTTTTGGTGAAAAGAAAGAATGAAAAATTGCTACATTATATCACTCTCTCTAATACAAAATTAGATATGTAAAATCTGAAAAATGAGGGTTAATGATTGGTATTTAATACCCTTGGAAAGATAGGGGGCATAATTGCTCCTTTTAATTCCTTGCCAAGCTCTGGCAAATTTGTGGGTCTCAAGATCAATTTTGAATTCCATTTCCTTGTTTTTTCATTTAGTTATTATATATAATATTAGCAAATTTGTAGGTCTCAAGATCGATTATGAATTTCTTCTTGGTTTTTCCATTTCCTTTTTTTCTCATTTATGCGATATATATAATATTAGTACAGTGTAATTTATAAGTTATGCACAACTTAAATAAAAAATTAATCATATAATTTTTTGATGCAATGTTTCAATTCTTTGGTGTTTCCATGTCTTGCCTAAATAACATAACATGTATTTTTTTTACGTCAAAATGGATATATTGCATCTTGAATATTTGTATTGAGTGTTTAAGGATTTCTACTCAAAAATGCAAATATATATATATATATAACAATATAAAAAAGTCAAAAATGGTCACTTTTATTAAAAAGTCAAAACAATATAGAGTTCATTATAAAATATATTTTGCACCTAAACAAAATGGTCTGGTTCCGTCCTTCGGATGAAACACTAGAAATGTTTGATGGAGAAGCTTTATAATCTTTTGTGTGTTATGAAATTCTTACAATGACTTAACAAGTTGGGTTCAAGATTCAAAACGATTGATATTGCACACATTAAAGCGGGTCTTTTTCTTTCTTTCTTTAGTTCAAGTATTGCATACATTTTGGATCAATATTAGTTTAACAACCCACATTTTTAAAATTTGACAATTTGGAAAGAGAACAAAATAAGGTATCGACGGTTTAGTAGTTTAGATTATTCACATTTTTAAAATGTGATTTAAAAAAATATATAGAAAACATTTAATTGATTGCATACTACTAAAGAAAAAATTAGTCAAAATAAAATAATTGCTCAAGAATTAATAACAGTTTCCCTGGAATTAATAATAGTGTACACTAATATAAGATAAACTAGCGTAAACCCGTGCAATGCACGCCGGAACAAATTAAGCTATTTTTTCTATTAATTTATATTATTGCATTGGTAATAAAGCTATGAACACAAACTATTTTATATGAAAAAAATAGTTTTAATATCAGTGAAAAAGGAAAAGGAAAAGCCGAAAAAATACTTTAATATTATCCTCTTTTGCTTCCTCAAAAAAAAAATTATCTTAATGCCTAGAGATTTTTCTTACGCAATGATATTTATTACATTTGTGCAGGTGTTAGAGAAATCCATCAAGAGTAGAATTTCGACATTTATAAATACCTTGTATTTGTCGGATAACTGATTTGACATGGAACTCCCTTGGCATTTCCAAACCAATTATTAAGACTTTGTATTATAAGTCTTGCTTAGATATCGCTTTAATTAATTACAATTGTAACCCCTCAAATTAATTCAATTACGATTGAAGCCACTTGTACCTTGGTTCAATTTCGGCCAATTAACCTATGTGTGGTTAGTGTTCAATTTTAGGACCTTTTTATTAATTGGGCTGATTAACTATGTAACCTTCTTATTAGGCCATCAATTGGCCCTCTTCTTATTGTTGGGCCTAATTGCTATGTTAGCCTATCTGATTCAATGTTTTTTATTTGGGCCATTAACTCTAAGGTTGTCAATATGGCGAATTTCAATCTGAATCGGATTCGACTCCACTTCTCTTTATTAAGATTTTAATCTAATTAAAGATTCGTTGGATCTTATTTAATTATTAAGATTCGAAATTTTAAAAACGTTGAGCGAATATGATTTTAGATCGATTTGATCCGTTAGAGATCCGTATTCGATAATAAATAAATAAATTATATATATACATAATATTTTATTAAAATAAGTAACATTAATAATATTTTACCATTATATTAGAATGATAATATTTAATAATTCATTCATAATTATATTTTTATGCATATTTTTCATCTAAAATATAAATTGGAGTTAAGAAAGTTTAAACATTACCAAACTTGTATTAGGAAAACTGGTGTACATTTTGAAAGTGAAAATTTCATTGAATCCAAAAATTGGTGAAGAAAGACTATTAAATGTATTTTTTTTTTTAGAAAGCAATGTACCAAATAAATAATGTAGTTAAAAGTTTAGTACGAAAAGTGCAATTCCCTGATATTTTAATACTATCCTCTTTTGCTTCCACAAAATATTTATTATCCTATTTTGCAAAATCATCGATCTCTCTTCTTGATTCATTCTTCCTTAATTTATTGAAATAATAATTATTCATATACTACAGGTAAATATTGTACTGAAGAACAGGGTCGGGCCCGAGTTTTTCGGGCCGGCTCCTATTTGATTCCCAATAAGTGGTATCAAAGCTACTTATGCATAAATAAATCGATTTATTTGTGTTTATAATTGTTATGAGCATGCTAGGATTTTAGATTCAAAGTGTTGAATAATAACTGCTAAAGGAATTATTTGATTTGATTTTCAGCTTCTTAAATGATACGAAAGTGCTGTCAGAAATGATAGCATGAGTATTTACATAATTCTCATTGAAGAGTTTAGGAGAAACATCGTTTGTACTGGGTATAAGGATCTATCGAAATAGATCAAAAGAAATATTGAGCATCTCTCAATCACAATACATATATAAAATACTGAACAAATTCAATATGGAACAATACTAGAAATAACTGCATCCAACGAAACAACGATGAACTTGTCATAATTTACATATCAGCCAATTAAAAGAGTACTAAAAATTAAAAATTTAACAATTTTGAAGTTAGTGCTCCTTTTATTGTTCTTAATTAATAATGGTTGTTTTCTTGATGCCTAAAAGAGTAAAATTACCTAGGATGGATACTACTTCAATGGTGGAATTGAATATGTGCGTTTCTTAATTATTCTTCTATAAACAATGTCAGCTGAAATTTACGTCCTATTTTAAGCTAACGTCAATTTACCCTTTATAAAATACATAATATTCAATTTACCCCTCTGTAATCTGAAAAATAAAAAAAAAAATTCTTGAAAAATAGTTAAAAAAGCAATTTATCTTTTTCAATTGGAGAGTGGGACTCACTTGCTAAAACTGAGAGTGAACATAAAAAGTGTTTTTCGTAATATGGGGAGGGTAAATTACCATATTTATCAAAAGTTATGGAGGTAAAGTTTCATATTTATTGTAACTCAGGGGATAAAGTGTCACATATAAGAAGGGTAATTTTGTAAATTTATATTTTTTTTTTAATTTTAAAAATGTTAAGAAGACTGTGTGAAACTTTTTATAATCTAAACTTTTATAAGATTATAAAAGGATAAAATATTTTTTTAAATCACAAGAAATAAATTAAATATTATGCAACCATTAACTCGTCCTATTTTATTGTTATTGATAAAGTTGAAGGTAACGGATCTGGTTTTGGTAGATTACATGTGGGTAGGTTATAAATGGGTCAGGTTAAGTCGGGCCAATTAAAAGGGCCAGATACATACGGATCGAGCTAATACTGTTGTTGGGCCACCTATGCTACATCCCAATTCTGGTTCACTTTCATCTTCTTCATGGGCCAAAATTAAGCAGTTTGATCCAAATTTTTACTTAGGGCTATATATAATAAATAATAATAATATTATAAGTAATAACTTGTACAAGGTTCCCTTGTACAAGTCCAATTCATGTTTTCTTGTAGAGGCCCAAAAGAAAGTTCTATCAAATACAAAGGGATGTCGATGGGGCTGATTTCAATTTCAATTTGGTCTGTATTCGGTCCGATTTAATCGGTTAGATATTTAGATATTCGTACGACAACCGATTAAGAAATTCATAATTCGAAGTAGTTGGAACGAATACAGATATAAATTGATTTGATACTTTAAATATTTGGATCCGATATTTTATGTTTAAACTTTATTTGACTGTTAAACGAGTCGAGCTCAAACAAGTTTTTTATCGAACGTGCTCGAGCCGAATACCAAATAGTTTGATATTTTATGTGTATTTTACCAAATTTAGCTTATCGAATCAAACTCGAGCCGAGCTTCAAAAGTTATCAAACTTGTTTGATTTGTGTGACGAATCGAACCCAAACGAATTTTTATTGAATAAGCTCGAGTCGAGTATCAAGTAAATTGACTTGATTTTTAGCTCCAGTCACAATCTCTTCATACTTTTGTTTCCGTTTTCTCACCATATCCGAATATTTTACCCGAATCCAAATATCCATCGGATTCAAATTCAGTAACTGGGTTGAAGATAACAAAATTCGGACTCGGATCCGGTTCGAGTCCGACCCATTAACAGGCCTACCCATATATCTCTATCCTTATACTTTAAAAGATATACAGCAAACATTATCTTTTCTTCCATTCCATTTTCATGGCTTCTCTACTCTCCCTCACCCCTTCCACAACTTCACCTTTCCTTCACCTCTCCTCTTCCCATTTCAAGGTAATTTTCTTCAATCCCTCTTTTCTTTTTTTTAAATAAATTCATCATAATCACAATATTTCTTAATTTTATTTATTTAAACAGGGCAATGTAACAAGTCTAAAGGCGAACCCACGTAAATTCCCAGCAATAAAACTGTCGAAGCTCGTAATTGTGAATTCAGCGGTCGAACCGGAAGTTTTAAGCAACCAGAATGTCCGGTTCCGGTTAGATAATCTGGGTCCTCAACCGGGTTCACGGAAGAAAGCGAAGAGAAAGGGTAGAGGGCACGCCGCAGGCCAGGGGGGTAGCTGTGGGTTCGGTATGAGGGGTCAGAAATCTAGGTCTGGTCCTGGTGTTAGAAGGGGTTTTGAAGGTGGTCAAATGCCTCTTTACAGAAGACTTCCTAAATTGAGAGGAATTGCTGGAGGTACATTTTGATTTCTCATTATTTATTTTTGAAATTGGGTTTACTTTTATTTAATGAGTATTTGGAGTTCATGATTGTGTTTGTATAGTTATTTTTGAAATTGGGTTCTCTTCTTTCTTGTCATCTACAAACTGTTTGTGAAATTGCCTCAATGAAGTGAAGGTTTGAATTCCAATTCAGACTCATAATGTGAAGGGCAACTAAGTAAACAGCTTTGGAGATTAATATATTATGATTGAGTTTGTTTCTTTAATTGTTGATTCTCTTAGTAATAAGTCATTGTTGAATTGCTCGTATGTGTTGATATGTGAAGCAACACTTGTTACTGTTTTTGAGATTTAGATAGGTGAATTTGGGGAGGTTGAAGTTTCAAATAATTGTTATATTTGCAGTAAAAAGAAAGAGCTGAATGCAAAAACATCCCTTGTGGCTTGTGCTTTGTCCAACTATGGAAAAATAAAAATCCTTGTTATTTAAATAACGAAAACCCCCCTATGTTCTTTTTTAATTAGCAAAAAAACTCATTTGAAATTCCTTATAAATCATAGGGAGTTTTTTTGTCAAATTTTTGAGTGAATTTTGGGGTTGGGGGGGGGGGGGGTTATAGCCAAATTTCAAAGTTAACAGGGGGGTTATTGATAATTTTCAAGGTTATAAGGGGTGTTTTTGCATTATTTAGTGGGGGTATAATATTCATTTCATCTTGGAAGGGGTTTTTTTGCTTATAAAAAATAAGCACATGGGAGTTTTTGCTAATAAGATAAAACAGGGGATTCTTTTATAGTTAGGCAAAGCACAGGGGGTGTTTTCCATTTCACTCTAAAAAGAAACTTAGTGTAAGTTGAGCTTAATTATAGTGAAAAGTGCGGCTTTGGCTTTGAGATATTATCATTTCATCTTATAGTAGTGATTTTGGGTTAACATTTCATCTTTGTAAGTTAGTGTGTGTTAGGTCTAAATACCCCTGCTTTGTAAGTTGTATGTACATTTTTATTCGTCCATATTGTCGATAATAATATCTTGCGGTTCTCTTCTTTCTTGTCATCTACAAACTGTTTGTAAAACTGCCTCAATGAAGCCAAGGTTTATATTCCATCAAAGACTCGTAATATGAAGGACAACTAAGAATCAAATCCGAGACCCTCTGAAATTTACGATCAATTCAACATGATCTGGTGTTGGCTATTTCTGAATTTTTTGTATGATTCTGGAAAGATTCGATATAATTACTAAAAGAATAATGAGCTGGGTTTACTGTTTTTCATGAATTTTTTTTTTCTTTTTAATATATGAAAGTTGACACTGATTTTATTTTGAAATATAGATATCAATTTGTTAGCTAAATAATGAGTTGTTTGTTGACATTTTAATGTTAGTCTTTTGTCCTTCGCGTTTGTAATGTTTTCATTATGTGAATAGTATATTTTACGAAAGTTTTGATATTTCGATTCATGATTCGGAAAATATGCATGATTCGGAAAATATGCATTTCGATCGAATATGATTCACAGTTTTATTACTGTATTTATAAGATGTAAACCATCTTTTTTGTGTCATATATAAACTTTAAACACTTGAGAGATTTTATCTAAAGCTTTTCTGACCTTTTGAAAGAAGTTGATTGTGCTTTAACAAGTGAACTTTGTTGAATATTTGAAAGATCTCAAAATGTATATGAGCTATATATTCTTGCTGATATACGGTATTTTTTTGTTCGTAAATCAAGGCATGAGAGCTGGAGTATCAAAATATGTCCCGGTCAACTTGAAAGATATTGCAGATGCAGGATTCGAAGAAGGGGAAGAGGTTTCGTTGGAGTCGTTGAAGTCGAAAGGTCTGATCAACCCATCAGGAAGGGAAAGAAGACTTCCTCTTAAGGTATGCTCTACAGGATGAGTGAAATGCAAAAATCCCCCTATGCTTCGCCTAATTAGCAAAAAAAACATGTGTTATTCTTTTATTGGCAAAACCCCCTCCCTTGTCGAAATACGTATTTTGCAGGAAAAATTACAATCCCATAAAAAAATGCGAAAACTCCCTTCTTAACCTAAAAAATTATCAATGACCCCCCTTATAACTTTGAAAATTGGCAATAACCCCTTTGTTCACTTAAAAAATTTAATAATCTCCCTATTGACTTATGAAGGAATTTCAAAAGGGGTTTTTTACTAATAAAAAAAGAACATATTGGGGGTTGTGCTAATTAAAATAACACGGGGATTTTGGCCAATTAGGCAAAGCAAAGGGGGTATTTTTGCATTTAGCTCCTATTGGATATACTATGATGCAATAGAAGCAATGGCAAATTGTATCTCCAATTAAAACAATCATGCTTGTTAGAGATAACACCAAATATTAAGGTCTAGTATATAAATATCTGATATCGCAATTGTGTGCATCTTTCATATGGTTAATTTACAAGAAAATAATTTCCGATATTGGTATGCTATGCATAATCGATCTTTTGTCGTAAACTTTTATATAATAGCTTCTTGTTAGAGATAACACCAAATATTATGGTCTAGTATATAAGGGCCTATTTATCTGGTACTTAGGAGAGTAATGGAGGTTTGTGAAATATCTCGATTTGCGTAATGTTGTATATTTTACTTTATGTCAAATCGTGTTTGTTAGGTGAGATAAGTTGTGCAAGAGATAGGTTTTTTTTAAGTCAAATTAAATTAGAGTTTGTGTAGACCTTTTAGATATAAAAGAATGATGTTTATTTTGGGTTTTGGGAGAACAATATGGGAAACTTGATTGAGATAACTTTATTTCTGAATAAATTTATGTTGTTTCTTTGACTTTTGGGAGAGCGAGACAAACAGGCCCGAAATATCTGACATCGCAATTATGTGCATCTTTCATTTGGTTAATTTACAAGAAAATAACTCTCGATATTGGTATGCTCTACATAATTGATCCTTTGTCGTACAAATTAGAACTTTTTTGTAATAGCTTCTTGTATATTGATTTCTTTGTTATAGATCCTCGGTGATGGAGAATTGAGCGTGAAGCTCAACTTCAAGGCTCGTGCTTTTTCAGCATCGGCAAAAGAGAAACTCGAGGCTGTAGGTTGTTCGTTAACCGTACTTCCTGGGCGAAAGAAGTGGGTGAAGCCATCCGTTGCTAAGAACATGGCACGTGCGGACGAATATTTTGCTAAGAAAAGAGCAGCTGCAGCAGCTGAATCTTCTGAGTCCTCTACTTCTTGAGTAGATATTGTCACTAATGAAAGAGATGTAAAGCTATTAAATTTACATTGGCTAATCATTTTTTGTTCCATTAAATGCAACTAAATATTTGTTTTGAACTTTCAAATTGGAGGTGGTCCAAATGGTAGGTGTTATAGGTAGGGTTGTCAATAGTGCGGATTCTAATTGGAATTTGGTTCGAATTAGGCTCAGTATATTAGGGGATCATTATCCGATTAGAGATCAGATGGATAAATTGCAATTGAATGGATCAGTACATCAAATTATGTTAGGGTTGAAAATCAAACTAAGCTACTCGATTCGAGCTCGTTTGATAAAAGCTCGTTTGAGCTCGGTTCGTCACACTAATTAAACAAGCTTGAATATCTTATTTCGTTCGATAACTTTTGAAGCTCGGCTCGAGCTCGACTTGATAAGCTAAAAATTGAAAAATTACATGTAAAATATCAAACTACTCGAGACTCGGCTCGAGCTCGTTCGATCAAAGCTCGTTTGAGCTTGGTTCGATTAAAAATCAAACCAAGCTCAAACATAAAATTTCAAGCTCGATAAAAATCAAACCAAACTTGAACAGTGTGTCGTTCGCTACTACTCGGCTCAATTACAGCCCTAATTATGTATGAGGAATATTAATATCCAAAAATAAATTTAAAAAATAGTATATAAAAAAAGCCAAAAATAAATTATAAGTAATATGAAAATTGATTTACCACCAGTTTAACCAAACATAAGTACATAGTTTATTTATAATCTAATTTTTATGTATATTTTTACCTAGTAACATTAATTTTGATACATTAATAATTTATTACTCTTGCTTTACAATTTGTTCTGTCAAATTATGTGTTTAGAGTTGATTTTTCTACGATGGAGTTTAGTGGATTATGGAGCAAGTTCAACTACGTGAGTTACAGTGAACGAAAATGTAATGTTAAGAAAATTATTACAGAAAAAAAAAAATACATTGAATAAAATTTTGAAAATTTAAAATTTATTGGTTAAAGAAAATAAATATTAAAATTAGATAAAACTTGCTCTTTTTGTGTTTGGGTGTTGGACAATTTGGAGGAATAGGAATCAATTGACATAGGAAAAGGAAGGAAAAGAGGTGGTTGGAGTTGTCACATTCTCCGAAGACTATTTCAACCGATTTGATACCCTTACAAGGGGGAATATTTCGGAACGGGGTAGTGAGAGAAACAGAGTTAACTGGATACCGTCTTATAGTCCATCCATTAAGGTAAATTTTGATGCATTTTTCACTGTTGGGTGTTGTAGTAGGTAGGGGTGGGCATTTGGTATCGGGAATTGGGAACCCGAACCGTATCGATCGGGTTTTTACCAAAAAAATAAAAAATTATGGGTTTTTCGGGTTTTGGAAAACCCGATTTCCCGATTATTATAAATCGGTACAGGTTTCGGGTAGGAGGTCCTACCCGATTGGAACCCGATTATATATATATGCACCACCATTCTCAATTAAGTCAATTCTTATTTGTCTAGTGTCCACCCACGTTTTATAAAATAAAGTGAAAAATTTAACACACTTTCTCAAATCTAAAAATCTATCTCAACTTTCATGGAAAAGTATAATATCAAACATTAAATAAACAAAGTGCTGTAAAAAAGGTTTTATAATTAAGTAAAATAAACAAGGTGCAGATACAGATGCTGAACATGAATATTATTTTGAGCATACGGGTTAAGAATCATGTTGTCTATTATTTTACAAAAATAGGTTTCAAACATTAAGAATTACATGCCATATCTCAAATCTGCCACGAAAAGTCCAATTGTAAAAACTGAAAAATAAAAAATTCCAGCAAAAATGGCTTTCCCGAACCCGTTCCCGAATTCCCGATTTTTTTCGGGAACCCGAAATATCGGGTAGAGGGTTAATCGGAACGGGTTTCGGGAAGAAAAATTAGAATCCTGAAACCCGAATACCGTTCCCGAAATTCCCGAATTCCCGAAAACCCGTACCGATCCCACCCCTAGTAGTAGGCATTGGAGGAGTAGCAAGAGATGCAAATGAACAGTGCCTTTCATGGTTTGCTGAACATAAACAGGGTGTGGCTTCGGCTACAATTGCAGAATCCACTGCGCTTTGCGAGCGATGGAATTAGTACAACAACATGGATGGGATGACATTATTCTCAAAGGGGATTGCCGAAATTTGCTCGATACCATTGCAGATCCATCTCCATCATTACACGACTTTGGGCCGATTGCCAAAGATATCAAAAGGATTGGAGCAACTTTGTCTAGCTTTAAAATTTCTCATGCTCTTAGAGAAGAAAATAGAGTTGCCCACTGTTTAGCTAATTGTGCTAGTAGATTTGTTGACGGTGATTCAGTTAATTCAACTGAAGTCAACAACTTTGTAATAGTTGACTTGATTTGATTATTAATGAACCTATCATACCTGGACAATAAATGAATCCGACCCGAGCCAAGTTCGGGTTTTGTCTGATCCGCCCAAATCCAACCTCTTGACATCCCTAGATATTGACATATTGCAACTTTTCGTTTTCGTGTTCTTATTGTTCTTGCTCTTCATAATTTTGCCCCTTTTCGCATAACGTGCAATTTTAGTAATTTTGCTGAAATGATTCAACAACAAATTTTTAACTTGTTTAAAGGCAAATCATACCCCACTTAAAGTGAAATGATCAGTTACAATTTTTGCGTAAATGGGAAAATCTAGCTTATTTGCGTGCCATTCATTTTGGAACAACTCGATTGCGTTTAGTTAAAGAATTTGGAAACTAATATTGTTTATTAGGTTGTAAGATTTTTTTTCTTTCTTTCTTTTTTTGTTAATGTTTACTTAATCTACTTTAATGGGGATTATACCCCCATAAAACGTTATTAGAATCAAATTATTTTGTCTCCTAATTGGATGGTGGGATTTTGGGATATTTCTTGATTACGTGTAAAGATTGAGGTTATGCAACACGATCATGTGCCTAAATTATTGCGATTGTTGCATTTCAAAGATAAATTGCTTCTAAAATAATTTAGGATTAGCTTTAGGTCAAGGAGATGTGATACGCATAAATTAAAATTTTGTTTCGAGTGCATATTTCGGTTAGTCAAATATTGAAAACTTTTCGAGACTTTTCAGAAATATTTCGGAAATACTTGGAAAAAATTACTAAATTAAGAAAAATAAGAGTCTCGGGCAAACAAATAGTTTCGAGATTACATCCTATTTTCGTTTCGCTTAATTCAAAAACGAAAAATTTCGATATTTTCAATGGAAAATATGAAAATTTTGATCCATGGTGATACGATCTCAATAAACCATATGAGAGCTTCATTTGTCCCATCTTTAATTCTTTATTCATGGTATGGCTGACCAGTCAACTTGATTACATTTCAAGAAAATATAATAAGTAATTTAGTTATTACATTTCACTAATAATTTGATAATATCATATGACATTATATATAATTAATATCTAAAAAAATATATTTAATATTTAAAAAGTTTAATACACCACAAATATGAATAAATTAAAATGATAGGTCAAGTAAAAGACCAAAAAGTTTGACCTAGTTAATGGAATAAAAATAATGAAACGGATGATATATGATTTTTTTTTAATCTTGTATTTCTCCATTATTTACAAAATAATTTAAGAAGACATTGCATACATTTCATTTAAACAACGTTTAATCCCCTTCCCGTTCTCCTCAATACAAATAAAGGACTTATTACCCAAATTATAAGAAAAATTATTAGAATTGCAAAAAGAAGAACTCTAAGGGAGCCTTTAAAAAATAAGACTACCAAAATTTTATAACTTTGAACTCTAGTATATGAGAGTTCAAAGTGAAATTTTAAAAGTAAAAGTAGTGTGGTAAAATTGGAGTGGAGTGATGTTGTGTGATTATTTAACAGTAGAATCTTAAAATATAAATAAACTGATAGAGTGCAGAGTAAAAAGTAGAAATGTATAATATTGTTCATCCCTTAAATTTTAAGATTAGAGACCTGAATCTAATAGGTCTGTTGAGATGATAGCAAAAATTATTGTCCCTAGGCGCATTAGCGGAGTGGTAAGGAATCACTCCTCAGACAATACAGGTTCAAATCTCGTGTGGAACAAATTTTCTCTGAAATATTATAATGTTTGCATTGGAGTTGATATCATTTTGACTCTCTTCCTCAAAACTCTGTCGTCATCCGTCCACATCCGTCGATTTAAATTCTTCCCGACACAAAAGGGGGTTTCTCCTTCGATTTTAACCCTTAAAAAAAAAAACCAACAAACTTATTTTGATATGATCTCACTTTGACTTCCAATTCGAAAATGCCTTAAAGATACAAAGGGGCAACTTTAACGTGAGTTACAGCTGTTTTTGTCAGTTCGTTTAGTCAAACAATCTTTCGGTTTAGTTGATACCTGATGGGCAACAACCGTGAAAAGGAGATCTTGCCCCTCTTATTTACAATTTTACTTGAATATAAACAAAGAATTCATGGAATGAATTTAGATTCTCTTTCGGCAAATTTGAAAAAAAAATTCATGTAACTTTTGAACTTTTTGAAAAATAGTTTTATGATTATGAATTATTATAGACACAAAAAACACATTAAGGATATGTTTGTTTGGTGTTTGGAAGTAATTTTGGAGATTAGTGGATGTTTGTGAAATAATCTCGATTTGTGTAATATTGTTTATCTGGGTTCTGAGAGAGTGGTTTGAGAAATAAAGCAGGTGTAGATTATTTTTGAAAAAATTAAATTGTAGGTGTAAGATGTGTAAGAATTTATGTCAAATTATTTTTGTTATATGAGATAAATTGTGTAAGAGATAAGTTACTTTATGTCAAATCAGATTAGAGTTAGTATATGTTTTATTTAGAGATAAGAAAATTGTTGTTTATTTGGCTTTTGAGAGAGTAGTTTGAGAAAATTAAGAGATAAAAAATTTATTTCAAAAAGTAAAAATCATATTTGTTTGGCATTTCTCAAACACGAATTTTTTTTGAGAAACGCCAAACAAACAGGCTATTAGTCTTTTAACTCTCATGTTGTTTCAGTTACAATGTTACATAATGAATTACGTCCGGTAACCTTCTAATGTACTTATGAATTTACTATTTATGAATAAAAGATAAAAGGTTAAAATTAAAATACCGTACTATGAATTTACTATTTATTATGAATTAGATAATTTTATGAAAGTTAAAAAAGTTTAGTATGTGTCTAACATAATTATAGTACTAAGTATTTCGGAATTTTGCCATCTTTGTTCTCTCATATACTAGTACTTCCTCTGTTTATTTTTATTTGTTGATTTAGAGTTTTGCATATATATTAAGGAACCTAATAAATAATATAAATTCTAGGGAAAGAGCAAAAGGTATACCTAAAATACCTTATTGGTTAATAATGATAAAAGGAAGAGAAATACAAGGAGGTGGTAAGATTAAGATTAAGGGTGAGTTTGGCCCAGCGGTGGGAGCTCTTAAAAGCACTTCTAGACATTCATTGTGATTTTTGAACCGTTTGGCCTCAATTATAGAAATCGCTTTTAATCAATCGTGATTTTAATGGTGTTTAGCCCTCACTATCATAATCAATTTTGGAATTTTCAGAAGCTAAAAATCAACTTATTTTAGAAGTAACTAAAGTGTTACTTTTGCAAAAGCAATTATCCAAAAGTAACTATTTTATAATTGAATTTTATCATAATCAATTATTGCCAAAATCCATTTTAGTAAAATTAATTCTCCTATAATTGATTTTCGAATCGCTAGGCCAAACTCACCCTAATAAGTAAATGGTAAAACTGAAAAATAGATCATTAATGTCACATTGAAATACTAAAATGACAGATATTTTGGAATAAAAGAATTTCTCTAAAGAAAGGAAGAAGTATTTTTTTTTCTTGATATGAAGTATGGGGCTAAAGATCATCTATACCACTATTAATGTATCACACTTGTGTACCACTAAAATAAGTAATTACAACATATACATGTGACAATTATTATAATTGTCACATGTACATATTGACAATTCCTTCTTTGTGGAATATTAAGAATGTTTTCTTTTCAGACATTCGCTTTAAAATTTTGGATGTAATTATTTTTCATTCTCACTTAATTATCAAATTTAAAAATTCAATCCAATGTTATAATTTTAATATTCTAACTAAAATTGCACCAATTCAATGTTCGACCAAGTTACTCGATACTTGATTAAAGCTCGTTTGAGCTCGGGTCGTCACAATAAACAAATAAGCTTGGACATCATTTTTTTAAGCTCAACTCGATAAGCTAAAAAGTGATAAATATATGTAAGGTATCAAGCTATTCGATATTCGGCTTGAGCTCGTTCTCAATAATAGGGGAATTGGGATTGGTTTTTTTTTTTTTTTAAAGAAATTATAATTATTTTGTTAATAATTTATATCTTTATTTTTTTAATAAAGACTAATTAGATTAATATTATTATATAAATTTTAAATTTATTAATATTTTGTCGGATTTATATATGTCAAAGAATTATTTGGTCTGTTAATATTTTATATAAAACTAATTTAGTTAAATAAATATGTAAATATAATAAGTAAAATCTCTAAATTGGCCCGCACGTGTCTTATTCGAGCCAATTTTGAAATTGGGCAATAACGTGGACTAAAATTAATAAATTTGCAGATGTGGGATTATTTTGACAACCTGAAATGTTAGGGGTATAATTGTCAGCCAACATAAGTAATGGTATTAATTTTGCAATAAAACTTGACTACTACGTCATCAATTAACGTTCATTTTTTACGGGGTACTAAAAGTGCTTGATTTCTTAAATTGTGGTACCAAATGTGTCGACCTCGATTTTTATAGTACCACATGTGAGAATCGGTATATAATTTGGTACCACAAGTGCAATTATCTCATTTTAATATTTTAACTTAATTTTACCAATTCAATGTTCAACCAAGTTACTTGATAAACAAACAAGCTTGAACATCATTCTTTTAAGCTCGACTCGATAAGTTAAAAATTGATAAATATATGTAAGATATGAAGCTACTCAGCTCGAGCTCGTTCAACAAAAGTTCATTTGATCTCGGCTCATTTAACAATCAAACTAAGCTTAAATACAAGTTCAAACTCGATAAATTCAAATCAAGTTTAAATTGTGTGTCGTTCGACACTACTCAGCTCGATTACACATTTACACCCCTTGATGGCCTTACCCATTTGATTTGTTCAGAAAGAAGTAGGCACTGCTGCTGGGGTTTGATTTCTAATTTCCAATTAGCTACACTTTTTATAATTTGATGTTATCAATTATAGTAGATCTTAAAATTATAGACTACCATATCTGTTATATAAATTATTATTTTTAAGTTTATTGTTTTGAAAACAATATTGAGAGACGGAGGGTACTAAATCAACCTGTTTTTTTTCTTGGTGAAAAATTCTTCTCCAAATCTGGTTTGTCCAAATTCATCCAACCACCAAGCAAGTATATTGCACTTGCTTTGTGTTTGGTCACTTTCCCGGAAGTTACATCCAATCTCAAAGAAGTGTATTACACTTGCTATATAGTTACTTTGGGTTCGGCAAAATCTGGTCTGGGTAAGAATTTCCCCTTATGGGTTGTCCAGAATTTTTTTAAAAATGGTCCCGTGACTTTTGGAATTTTTTCAAAAATCGTCTTGTGATATTGAACACATATTTAGTCCTTCAAATTTTAGTTCTATGCATAATAAATTTGGTCTTCTATCTTTCACCAAATTCAATTTTAATCATATACATAATAAATATCATCCTCTAACTTTCAATAGGCTTCAATTTCCTTCCTGCAATTAAAAATTTGGTCTTATTACCGTAGAAAAAATTTGTAACTGAACAACAAAAACTGAAACTTGTTAAAAGTTGAAGGATAAATTTGTAACTACAAAACAAGAATTAAGACTTATTACAATTTAGAGGACGAAATTTGTTACATATAGGACTAAAATTAAAATTCAGTAAAATTTATATGTATGTAATTCGGGGGGTTTTTGGTACTTTGCACCCTGAAATTATAGAGTTTTGACACTTTGCACCCTGAAATTAAAATATAGAATGTTAGCATTTTGCACCCTAAAATTATAAATATTAGCATTTTTCACCTCAATTAATTTTTTTGGCACTCTGCACCCCAAAAATATAATTTGTATGACATTTTGCACCCTAATGTATTTTTCTTTAAAAAAAAACTTATGAATGTCGGCGATGTAGAGATAAAATGATCATTTCTATGCACAACAATCATAAACTTGTTATTCTAAATTTATTTTACTTTATAATAACTTATTTTAATATTTTCTCTCGATAAAATTCAGATTAAAAAAAAGACATTGTTTTTATTTTGTTTTCAAGTATCCTCTAGATGATTTACTTCATATCTAAAATACACGTTTACATATCTAACATATTATTATATTGCATATTTCTACATTATTTAGATTATCATATTAATTCAGAGTGAAAAATATCAAATTTATACTTTTATAGTGCAAAGTGCCAAATTAATTATAAAAAAATATCAAAATTGAGGGACTATTTTTAAAATTTTGCCCATTTTTTCCATTCAAGAGTAGTTTCCGTTTAGGAAATTTTGAAAACTACATTTCTTTTTTTTTTAAGAGGATTGAAAACTACATTTGAGCACAACGTACAACTAACTACAGCAGCAACTTGATTGGCTCTATATTCTAGGGCATCAAATTCTCACCACTGGCCGACCTAAGATCCATAAGTCGGTCTCAAAAACCATCAGCCAACAACTTTCCACGTTTCGCAATTTTACAGGCTGTAATAAAATATATTACATTTAATTTAAGCAGTTGAAATTATGACCGGTTGATATTATAACAGATTTTTGTTCAGCTAAAACAATAAAAAAAGTTTAGGTACAGGAAACGATGATATTTTGGATGACATCGCCACGTGATATTTTAATGAAAGGCAGGAAATAAAAACTGAAATTAATATTTAAATGGTCAATAAATGTCGATTGAATCGGATCGGTATCATCGAACATCAGACATGAATAATTAAAATTAAATTAAAAAAGTAGACACACTTGATGATTGAACAAAATGAACGAACCCTAATTAACTTCGAATTAAATTGTGATTTACTTTTAAGCTAGGTTGCACGGATACTACGAAAAATGGCTCCGTGCAGTATCTAGTATTTCGAGGATACGGATACGCGTACAGTACGTCATCTGGAGTATCCTAATTAAATTAAATAAAAAATAATTCGGATACGGGTACAATATGTTTTTTTTGGAGTATCTTGCAGGTTTTGGACACGTTTTGGATACACATGGGGTGTTTTTGTTAGTTTTTCAAAGTTATGGATATAAAATTAATAAATTAAAAGTTAAAAAAACGTGTATTTTAAATGGTATTGGATACGGGTGTTCATACTCGTGGTGTTTAGTTGAAAATTTCAAATCAATTCGAGTTTTTTTCTAACTTTTTCAATTTTTGATATAACTTTTGTGTATTTTGAATGGTACTCTTTGAACAAAATTAAATTAAAAAAGTAGACACACTTGATGATTGAACAAAATGAACGAACCCTAATGAACTTCGAATTAAATTGTGATTCACTTTTAAGTGAAAAACAAATATGTACAATATAAGAAAAGAATTTGGAATATTTTGAAAAATTCAGATCTTTAGAAATAGGGCCACTTTAGTTTTGCGATTCCTAGAAACTATGTCAAATTCTTGTCAATTGAAATATATATATATATATATATACTAGGGGTGTGGCACCGCTCGGTGCGCGGTGTCTGTGCCCATATTCCGTAGTAATTATTTTGTATCATTAAAATTTAATTATTTAATGATGGAAAATATAAAATTTGCACCATGAAAATGGTTTGTTTGCATCATTGTTTTGGTACTTTGCTCCTAAAAAATAAAATTATCACTTAACACGCCTTATTTAAGAAGAAAATAACAACTTGCAAGACCAAAACATAAAAAAATAAATGAATACTTTGTACTCTAAAATACAAAAGTAACATTTATCACTTTCCCAAAAAAAAAAAAAAAAACATCTCGAATCTCTCATTTTTTTGGGCAAAGTTGACCATTAAAATGAATTTGTTTAAAAGTAAAATAATATAGTAAGATATATTAGATTATATTGTGTATTTATTTATAAATGTTATTGCAGTTTAGGTATTTAATTGTTATGCTACCCTGTACTTTTGGTACCATTGGATACGAAAATGCAAATTTGGTATCATAGGGTAAGTTTTTGTTGTTAAGCAATTTACCTCCTTCAGCCGGAGAGTGTAACTTATTTGTCGAAAATGAGAGTAGACATGCAAACTATTTTTAATATAGGGGGATAAATTGCCACATTTATCATGTCACAGGGGTTACAATGCCATATTATCATAATAAAAGTAAATAAAATGTCACCTATAAAAATATCAGGGAAGCAATGTGCACTTCTACAAAAGTTAAGGGGATAAAATGCTCTTTTTTAAACGACGAGGGAATAAATTGAACATTATGCATTTCATAGGAGTTAAAATATCATTAATTTTGGGGAAAAAAATGGATTTGATATCAAAGTTGCAACAAAAACTTATTCTCTGGTACCAAATTTGTATTTTCGTGTCTAATTGTACAAGAATTATAATTTAACCTATCTTTTGATTACAAAAAAAGAAACCCCAAAAGATACTAACGATCTACAGAGAATTGATTTCTACAAGCGTTATCTTAAAGCTGTTGGAAAAGCGATTCAGTAAATATATATATACAATTAAAAAAATTAGCGCTTTTATAATGGACTATTTCCAATTACGTAGACGAGTTTTCATGATTTTTATTTATGGTAAGTGATATCAATATAAAATAAATTAGCAAAACTTCGGGTTTGGGTTTATATTTTAAAATATCGTATAAACTGTACCGAATCGCGCGTATACAAAATAAGAAATGTGTTTATTTAATATAATTTAAGCATGTACATATTTTTAATTTACCGTCTCTTGACAAAATTTATTAACAATCGAAGTGTATTCTATAAATTAACAACCAACAATATCAATTTTAATAATTAAAGTATTTTCAATTTTTGTTTATTGATCTATATATAAAGAATATAGATTTTAAATAGGTTAACAAAATAAAGCCAACAAATTATGAAAAAAATAGTATGGTTCATATAATTACTAAAAATTAAAGAATTTTATTCTTAGATAAAAGTACAATAACGAAATAGTAAGTGATAATAAAATAAAAGTAAAATCTCTCAAAAAAAGTTCATTAAAATAGAAAATATTAAGACAGCAAAAACTGCCCGAATTCGTCTCAACCCAAAGGAACCGCAAAGTATAATCTCTAGACTTATTGGGTTGAGTTTGGTGTAGAGTACACAATTTATGATATTTTTTCGAAGAAGTGCCACAATATATTGTCAACTTATATTTGATCGAAGTGGGTTGCAGTTGTTATATATTTGGTATACTCAAATTGTGTGTAGATTGTTTTGAGACTGTAATATGACCAAAAAAATTTGTCAGTATGTATATATGTGTATAGGATAAAAGTTTTTTTTTTCTAAGATGTGAGATCCTTTGTAAAATACAATAAAATGGGTACATGATTTTTGATATATTTATAATAAATGATCCACACAAGAGAAAGCACTTGCCGAAAAAAATAACCGAGTCAAGGAATTGCTGAAAAACAATGTAGTAAATTCATTTTCTACTGACAATCAATTTCATATCTCCTTGTTATATGGTGATTCGGCAAAGTAGTAAAAATATAAGAATAACATAGAGTGAACAGAGAAAATAATTAAAAAAGTACATATGTTAGATATATATATATATATATACAGAAGTTGGAAAATATGGTAAAGTTTACACACCCACGGTTTCAAAAGGGTAGATATTTACAACATCACATACATACACAAAGGCCTGAAAACTATGGAAGAACTTACATATTTACATTCCTTATTTTGGTCTTGTTTCATTGTGTTGGTTCATATGTTGATGCAGTTGAGCCAGAAAGACAGGAAGTAGGTATTTCTTCAGCGGCAAGATGACCACCTGTGATGTAATAGAATAAATATTTTAAATAAAGAAGATCAATAAAGGCCAATATAAAATGTTGTTTTGAAGATGTGAAGGTCTTACTTGGCTCTGGTTTTTCAAGGCTATACTGTTTGTGCACGTTTTCTTCATTCTCAGTTATTATAGGTCGCATATCCATGACCATGTACTGAGTTTGCAGCTGTCCTTTAGTCTCTCTATTTTTTTTCCTGATCTTCATAAAGAACCACTTTCCTTCCAAGAGTTGGTTTATTCTCTGTCCAGACATCTGTTCACACTATAAATATATGCTCTCCCGGTTCAGTCTGACATGCTTGGAAAAAAATTATTTATAAGTAAAACGTTCAGTAATCATTACCGCATCATGTAATTGCATAGACATCTCAGAGTCCATCTGCATTATATTGATAGCTTGATAGCCAAACATAGTGACATCGATATATCCAGAGTCATCATAGATAGTAAGGTGAATCAATCCTCTGAAAGAGTTTTGGAACATAGATTTTGTGAATGTAAATGTAGTAATTCATTTATGATTAAGACATTAAAAAAACAAAGCATGCAACACAAACCTTGGTTTTGCCTGAGTTGGCTGTTTGCAAATTGCACATGTGTAACTATAGTTATAGTCGGCACTAATTGCAGAGAAGCATTTTGCGCATGCCATGTAATAAAATTTTTGGTCAAGCTTTGTTATCTTGGCACAAACTCGTACTGTAAATTTGTCAGCCTGAAATACGTAGTAGTAATCATATCATGTCTGTGCAAATACTAAACAACAGCATAGAAAATTGATTTAAACTCATGTATTGCGTGTTTAAATCAGGAGTGAACAAATACACCTGCTCATATTAAGATACAAAGGCAGGAGAAAAACAAAAGTTGCAAATTTATTCTTCCTGTTAAAAGATCATTATTATTTTTCGTAAGTACCTCCTAGAACATATCTCCTGTTATACTATATCGAAGTAGAGTTACATTATTCCAACTCTAAGGATTTCTGTAATTCAATTCCTGAATAGTTGTTAGCACTATACAATGTAAGATAGAGCTTCATAAACATCTTTAACAACAATACCGACCTGGTCATGAGTACATTTATTTGCAGAATACAATGAGGTATACTAATTTTCAGCTCTTTTGGTTTGAGGTACAGAATTAATAATTGGAATGTCCTTCAGCTTGAAACACCTAATTCAATGGGCAAAAAAGTTTACTTGAAACAGTAAGGGACAAATTAAAGAGCACAATAGATTAAAATCTCTAGATACTGGCATTGCTTACTCTCAAATCCGTCGCAAGTTTAAGCCTCAAAGCATCGAACATTGGTTATACAAACACATATATTTGAACATCCTAGAATTTTAAGTTGGAAAGTAAAGTACTGTTTTTCTTCAATGAAATATTCAAAGACATATATACTCACTCTCATAGTGGTCTGTGAAAGGTGAATCAAGGTAGACCCACTACAGAAGCATAGTAAATTTAAAACAGGGCTACCAATTGCACATACTATATTAACTATTTTCTTATTCTATAAATCAATCACCAATAACAAGTAAAGAAGTTCCCTAAATTTTTACCGTTTTATCTGCAGGTAAATCAGCCAATGACGATATTTTGTCAATGGAGAACTGACCAGATGATTCGGTACGTCTAAAGTGGTCCTGTACTAAAATTTCCTCAACAATGAACCTCATATTATCTGAACGCCTGAGATGTACAGTCGAAATAAGTATATAAAATATAAAAACAGTAAGTTTTTGTGCAAAAATATTGTTACCATGTCTTCAGAATGTCAGCTTGAGGAATGGTTGGATCAAGTTCTATGGTAGTGGATGGCGTCGAACCAAGAGAAGCATCTTATATATCGACGAAATTGTCATAAGTAATAAGGACGTTCAGAGGTACATGAGAACAGCCACTAGAAACAATATATAGAATAAAAAAATTTGTACCTTTGTATGCAGAAACTATTAGTTTGGTAGCTTTAATAATCGGGAGGCTATGAATTGCCTGATCGATAATTTCTCCCTCTGCTTCAGCTATGGCATTCCATAGAGTTAATATGACAACTTTTTTCCTGCACATTTAACATGCTATAGAGTTATATGGATCTGATATTATATTTTAATAGATATAAATTAAAGTAAGACTAAGAAAGCGTAATGAGTATTACTCGTGATTTATAACAGCATACTCTCGAAGAATGTGTTCCTTTCCTTCTTTAATAAAAGATCGTTGATCTCTTTTCTGAAGCACGATTACAAGAACATCTGAATTCATATGGACAAATGAGAATAAGTAATAATATAAAAGAATAGCTTAATATTTCAATATATTTTAAAGATATTATAATTGGAAATATGTTACAAACCAACTGTAGTATTATGTCCAGCAATGCTCTGTAGATTTGATAGTGACGCAAACTCCATATTTGGAACCATTTGAGGAATCTTAGTTTCGGCTTCGATAGTACACGCGGTTTTGCTATTGATTGTCCACTGGTATGGATATTCAAATTTATCATACTTAGGATCAATCATTGAAACCTGAGCATTTGACACAGTGTATGTCTTGTACAGTTCGAACATATCTCTGAATGTGTTAATATGAGGATCGAATATAGTTGCAGAAACTTTTTGCCCCTATTCAGTTTAGAAGAGTATCGCAGGTGAACAATGTAACATAATGGTATTAAGCAAACGTGAATTTATATAAAACTAAAAAAATTTGCAGAGACATACTGTTTCATCAACGAGCAACATGCGTTGATATCGGAAAGACTTGTTTGCAGCACGACGTGGCGCAGTTTTTTCCTCTACCATGACCCTCACAGCCCATGAAGTTGTGTCCTTCTTGATGTCTTTAATGTGCAATGCCTTCGTACTCATCTTCCTGCAGGAATAGGAAAATGTGTCTTGTAAATCAAAATACATGATTACATCAGAAATATTCAGTTGTCAAATAAATGCATTAACAATTATTAATAAACCATGCATACGAGCAAGTCTTCTTAAAGGGATAAAATAGAACAATTTCAATATAATTTGACAACCAAACATCTTCTGCAGGAAAAAAATATTCAGTACACGTACAGATAATATGAAAATTTCCCTAAATACTATGTTTTTTGTATGGTCAACATGGCCATTCTTCTCACAGTCAGGATGAATGAGCACTTTAACCGAAGAAGCTGATTTTGCTCTTGATAGGGCAACATATAATTGTCCATGTGAAAAAACTGGCTCTCGAAGATATATGCCTACAAAGTCAAGAGTTTGTCCTTGAGCTTTGTTTATTGTCATTGCTAGACAAACTCTCACTGGTATCTGCATTCTTCTGAATGGTATAGGGCATTTCAATTTTTCTGATGATTCCAAAGGTATACGCGGTATGAAGACGTAGTTCCCCTTAAAATCTCCCGTAGCAATCTCAGCACCTATGAAATTATCGCCAAGCTCTCTGCATATTAAACGTGTTCCATTGCACAATCCTTGAATAGGATTCAAATTTCGCAGAAGCATGATTGGACAATTCTTTTTTAATCTCAGTATATGAGGAGGCAATCCACTAGCTGAAACTGAATTTAAATACTCCTCATATTCAACCTGTTGAAGAGAGTCATTAGCTCTATTAAAACTAATGTATTCCTTAACCTGGCCTGGAAATCGATCCAGTAGCAAATCGTTAAGCTCCCCTACACAATCATTCTTCGGAGTAAGAATTGCCCTATTGACCAAGGAACGAGGATCTGTTATGAAGGTATCAAAGCAGGGGTATACGCTATCAATTAGACAATCAAGAGATTCATTAATGTTGGTGAACGGAATAACCATTTGTGATGGTATACGAATAGTGTCGCCAAATAAATAAGGAATCTGGCCATTTCCAACTCTCAAGATGAAGTCTGTGAAAGAAGGATCTTCCTTGGCACGCATATTCTCATGTAAATGAAGCCTGGAAATAGATTTCCATAGTGAAGAGCTAACAAGACTTGCTCCTATCATAGACTCCCTTGAACCTTGCACAACTATAGGTAAAGTCTGGCGGAAATCACCCCCAAACAATACAATCTTCCCACCAAACGGCCTTGAGCGGTCACAAAATTCACGTAACAAAAATTCGAACGATTCGATAGAAAATCGATTCGCCATGGTAGCCTCATCCCATATAATGAGTTTAGATTCAATTATCATTTTGGCAAGACTGCTTTGCTTGCTTATCTTACCAATACTCTTATCATCTGGATCAAAAGGAAGTTTAAATCTTGAATGCGCTGTGCGGCCTCCTGGTAGCAAAGATGCAGCTACGCCTGAGCTCGCAACAGCCAAAGCTATACAATGCCTGGACCGAACGTATGCTAGCAAAGCTCGATACAAGAAAGTTTTCCCCGTGCCGCCGGGACCATCGAGAAAGAACACTCCATGATCATTGGAACTGATTTTCTCCGTAATTTGGTCATACACTAATCGCTGTCCAGTGTTCAATTTGTTGACTAATGACATATCTTCGGGTGATACGTACATACATTTTTCGTTTTCGTAGTCTTTGCTATATCTGTCATTCTGCAGCGAATAAACGATTGGTAGTCGAATGGGAAAGTCAGCAATACATCTATCCATTGAAGTCAGCACCATATCTATAGCAGAAACAGTATTCTGTAGAATTTCAATATCAGTAGACGCCCTGTTTTGAGCAAAATCCTCGGACAAGGCAGAGTAGTATTTGTCCCACAATAATTGCGGATTTCCAGTGATTCCATATACAAGAAGCATAGCAAATAAAACACGAAGAGAATATGGCATCTCGTACAGTGATGCTTCGGCTAAGCAACTGTCCACATAAGTATCAGATTCAAGTAAGCCTTTTTGGACGGCTGCCTCCCTAAATGTAGCATACTTAATACCTCCGACTGTAGTAAGAGCCTCAAAAGATGTTGGGCACCGTACATTGGAAAGAAGCAATCTTTCAAAATAACGCTCGCCTTCAAAGGGGTTCACTGTGCAAAGACGCCCTACGACAAGTTGTTTCTGCCGAATTTTCCACGTTCTTTTGCTTTGTTCCCATACAAAATATTCAGGGAACTCTTTATATAGCAGATTAAGAGATTTAGCCTCTGAATTAGATGCATTCATGAAGAAGAATTCAGTTAGCATAGTTTTTCTAGAAAAGGGATCATTAATAACCTGCTGTAATGTTTTTTCTAACCCAAAACGCGTGGGCTGATGGTTTGGTAAGTGAACTGGTAACATAATAACAGGAGGACTCATCTCACTCATGGGGAATGCGTATATCCTCCAAAAAGCCTCTGGTGCACAAATCCATCTACCGTCTTGATATTCCTGAATTTCATTGCGTTGTCCAGCAGGTGCATCGCCTACAACATGGTAGGCTAATTTTGTGTGACCTTTATAGATATACTTGTACAAGTACTTAATTAATCCAATATCAGCACAAATTTCAACGTTTATGTGGCAGTCAAACTTCAGCAGTAAATAAGGACAATAAGGTACCACCGATCGATTGTCCAACTTAACATTGTGGACCATAACTGAACGTCCATCGTTCCTGCGCCTGTAATTAGGAAAAGATTTTTGCCCAATGGTAGTACTCTCAGCAAACTCCTTAGGATAATAATATTTACATTTCCCTTCACGCATGCACGAACAAGATTTATTGTAATCGCCGCAAGGGCCGTGCATCATATGTTTAACAACATAAGATCGCAAAAGGTTATTTGATCCATCTGGCAACTCAGCGCAAATTATTTCATCAAATACTGTTGGAGACATAATCTTGTGTTTATTTGCTAAAATAACGACCCAGTGAGCATGAGGAAGGCCTCTTTTTTGATATTCTATTGTATACACATAGGCTGCAACTTCTCCAAAAATTTTTTTTTTAACAATCTCATCCTTGAGCTCTTCTAGCTTTGCTTTAAATACACGAGCTACCAAATCAGGTCTATCATGCGCTTTTTCACATGGTAGCAGATTATCCGTGATCTCTTTCCATGCAGGGTTACATGTCATTGTTAAGAAAAGGTCTGGCTTTCCAAAACGCTGAACTAATGCCATAGCATTTACGTATCTCTTTCGCATGTCACGAGGACCACCAATAAAAGAAGATGGGAGCACAATCCGCTGTCCAACATTTCCAGGGTCATTTTCTCCATGAATAAGTACACTATCAATCAGTCCTTGTAAAGATTCAGTCCGGAGTTCCTTTTGAATCTGCTCAGATAAGTAATAATCCAGCCGAGAGGTTTCAAGTTTCATATACATATCAATAATGTATTCCTGACCAAGTCTTCCCGCATGCAGCAAACAACAATCATCACCATCTCGTATTTGCGCCTGATAACAAGTATATTCTCGGCAAGACACATTGGATCGGTTCCTCTTATTAAGTTGAAGAGCTGCAACAAGAAAATAAACAAGTTGAAAAATAAATTAGAGTACATAAAAATTCAAAACATGTAATACAATAATAAAAAAAAAAAAAACCTTACCAATTTCTTCTGCAGCAAGCAATTGTTCACCTGAACCTATATCATTTGGGAAGACTGCAACAGATGTTGGAATAGGTTTTTTGCGTTTAACATCAGGACATTGAGGAAGCAGTTGTAATTTTGGAATCCCTGGATGCCACCCAGGCTGCCCAAGCGAAAACAATAAAGGGTATTGCAATGGGTTGTAACACGAGTAGTAATAATTGACCTTGTGACTCCGCCCAGCTTCAGTATAGACACGAATATCACGCTCCGAACCACCCATTGCTTCATCTCCATCTTTCCAAACCCCAGCAACTTCATCAGCAGTAGGAAGATTACAGTTTCTTTGGTCCAAAGCAGGATTACTTCTAATAAGTATATGTGCATTTGCAAGATTATCCCAAGAACGGAGACGTTTGAAGAACTTTGTGTACGGATTATCAGCCAAAGCTTCAATTAGAAGAGCCATTATATCCTGTCGCAGATCCCTTCGCTCTAGAACATTTACATCAAGATCGTCCGCTGTATCCAAGAAAAAAAGTTGTAGCAAATCATTCTTCTTTGCACAGCCATCCATAGGTTTCATAAAATGCGATACTTTCCCATTAACTTTGAGAGAATATATTCCCTCCCTTGCCCACCATGAATCAGGATGCACCTTTATTCCGATTGAAGTAAAAGCAAATGCATGATTATATGACCTGTTTTTTCGCCTAAATTCAGAAGCAACCTCAGAGGTTGGATCAGTAAACAGAAAGCGCAAAATCGGAGGCCAAACAATAGGAAGCAAGGATATCTGCCCACTGCAACAGCAAAAACCTGGAGGCTCACGATAGAAACGGGCAGCACCGCAAAAAGCACAACTTTGTTGTTGGGGTAAGACCCAAGGATCCACTAACAGATTATGAATTCTATTAAATCGCTGGGGTTGCAGAACAATGTCCATATTCTGATAAAGTTTAACGGGGTGATGCTCTGTAAAAACATTAAGAATAAAATATACAAAATTAGTAGAGGTGTTAACCAAGTAATATAACAACATGCAATAATGACCGAAAAAAATATATCTAGCATATGATTTTGTGCTATGGTTTAATATAAGTATTTTAAAGTATAAGAAAAATAGAACATATAATGACCTCAAACTAAAAAAGGAACATATGAATTGCAGTTTATTATTAATTTATTTAATTTTATGAGAATTTATTATTTATATTTAAGCCATTGCAAGTAAACTTTAACTTATATAGCCTAAGTTAGTAAATATGCTTGTTTTCTTATGATAAGTCATATAGTAGATGAAGCTCAAAAGAATTTTTGGTCTTGTCCAGATGGTCCAACATACATGATCAGAGGGAAGACATACTTGAAAGATAGCAATAAAGTTATTTAATGAATGTTTAATATAGTGCTTCCCTAAAAGTCTTCTTAAGGTCATTCCAGTTGATCGGTTGAAGGTGGAAATTTGGGTCAGAAAGATTGCTTTGCATCCTAAAAATGTTGGTCAGATATCTAATATGAACTAATATTCATATCCGGTCTATTTGAGTAATGGTAAATTGTATCATTTTAGATTGAAAATTGTGGGCTTAATCATTTCTAGTGGTTGACTATCATGATTATGAACAAATTCTTCCTTATGATCCTTAACTTTAGCTAGAAACTAATTTTCGTAAAGTTATTTTTAGAAAGGCTCAATTTTTATTTAATTATCATGCACTGTAATGTTAATAATTTCCTGTAATTATATTTTGTGTTCTACCTTATGAAATTATTACTTACAAACAACAAAGTAAGCCAAAGCAACCTCTATAACGAACATTATTAGTGAAGATGTTTATTTTCTTATGATAGGGCATACGTATGATACAATTTCTAAAGGTATATACAAAATCCTAATCAACCTATGAATCCTATAAAAGTGAAACATTTATGAAGTAAGATTTAATACATACAATAAATTACCTACAGACGAAGACGCTGTACCAGATGACAAAGAGCTGAAAGATGATAACAAAGATCCAACCAAAGGTGTAGAAGACGGAGAATCTTCAGCCAATTTGTTTTGAAGGGTAGACAAGTCATTGCGAGCAATGCGCTGTAACCGTCGCTTATTAGACAACTCTATTTTATTTTGTAAGCTCATTGAAGCATATCTAAGACGAGCTTTCTCATTACGAGACACTCTAGCAGCATCATGAGTACTCAATATTTTACCTGAAATAAGGGCAAATAAAATATCATTCCAAAGTAAACTAAAACATAAAGGATAAAAAATGGCTGTTTTGTTATTATAAGCCATATCGTAGATGAAGCTCATAAGAATTGTTGATCTTCTCCAGATAGTGCAGCATACATGATCAGAGGGAATACGCACTTCAAAGACATGATCAACTGAAAGATTTATGAAGTAAGATTTAATATATACAATAAATTACCTACGGACGAAGATGCTGTAGCAGTAGAACAAGAGGATTCTTGAGGCAAAATTTTTTGAGGGGTAGACAAGTTATTATGAGCAATGAGCTGCAACCGTCGCTTATTGGACAATTCTTTTTTATTTTCTAAGCTCATCGAAGCATATCTAAGACGAGCTTTCTCATTCCGAGACATTCTAGCAGCATCATCAGTACCCAATTTTTTACCTTGAATATGGGAAAATAACATATAATTCCAAACCAAAGTAAAACATTAAGGACATAATTTAAAAAATAAAAATTTACTAACTCACACATTTCTGGCAAGACAATGGGCGCATGCACTGGTAAAGACTCCTCGTCCATAGAACGAATAACAGTTGATGAAGAAATCGCCGCATCAACAGAAGTTGAAAGAGTAGTAGGACACTCCAACACATTACCATATTCCTCATCTCGGTCCACACACATAATTTCATCACATAAGGCTGCAGACCTATCTGGATCATTAAGAGGACAGCTGACCTCGTCAGTAGAAGGTACACTATGTCCCTGAGTACGAAGGAAGTCTGACCTCTTTGTGGTAGAGTTAACAGACGAAGAATATTTACAACGCTTCCTAGTAAGAAGCAAATCTTTGGTATTGACGGACATAGAGGCATAACGGGCACGATCCGTAGCATTATGAGTTGCCTTCGAGACAAATTTAGAATCCATCGACACACACTTATTTCATGTACTAAATACTAAGTCAAACAAAGCTCCGCACCAAAAAAATTTGTCTGAATCCTAAATAGCTAAACAAGAGAAAATAAACAACGCAAATAAAGAACTTCGAATTTAAGCAATAAGAAGAGGACAAACATCATGAGACATACAAAATGAAAGTGAAGAAATACATTTCATACAGTAAATGAAGGCATATAATAAACTTATTAAATAAATATCATAGGAACAATGAGAAAGTAGCAGGAAAAAAAAGACAATATTGCAGGAAAATAAATAAAGACCTATACTATAGAACAGCAAACCAGTGGGCTGTTACGATGACACCTGAAAAAAAAAATTTAAATAAAGGGTCAGATTCTTATGAGCTCATGGCTGATGCCAAATTTTATTCGCATATAAATGTGCAGCTAGTTTTGTTGATTTGGCAAGAAAAAAATGCGCAGCAGATGTGATAACTTACAGGACAGTTTTTGATGGGCTATAGAATGTAATGCACTTTAAGGAAGCATCAAGTATTTTGGAAGAGAGGATTTTTAAGGGATATGTTCCTCATTCTTCTAGTATAAACAAATTTGTGGATAAATTGGTTCAAGGGTAGAACATGGAGCTATAGACATATTTGATTTTTTTGGCAGAAATAAATGCAATTGCTAGATATGTATGGAGACTTGTAACTTCATTCGTCTAGAAGAACAACCATTCATATGCTCTTGAGCTGTTTAATAATCTAATCGACACTCATTCTAAACATGATGAAGCATAAATATTTATTAATATAATCCTAGAATTGTGTTTGTCCTAAAGAATAACAGAATTGGGATAACACTATACCAACAAGAAGATAAGAGTGAGTTTATAAGAGCAAATAGAATACATTTCTTCAGATTTGTTGATTGCCATTTAAACTTGTTACAACATATTCATAAGAAAATTTGTTAATAAAAAGAAAGCAGGAATCTATTTATAAAATAGAACTAATGGCAGAGACATATATTAGAAATAACATTCGCACACATATTCATGTGTACAACAAGAAAAGTATAAGGTAGTTTTTCATGAAGGCTTCAGTATTGCTATTGAGGTTTGAGCAAAAGTCTGTAGATAGATGACTTAGTAGAATTGAAAATGTGCTTTATAAATAAATAATAGGAATCATTGGAATGCAGGGTCTGGTAGAAGGCATCATTTTTAAGGAAGTCTGTTGTATTGAAAGAGCAAGTAAGCTGGCCAATATCTAAAGTCACATACTCTTTCCAAATTAAATGGAGCTATTTAAGAAATAGCTCACATCAATCATCGTAGTTTCTACGAAGTACATGAACTATGTTAACCAATTTTATCCATCTAGGAAGATCAAAAGTTTGTCTATGTTGTTCCCATATGTAGTAGAGACACTTCGTACTATTAGGTCTTTGTACTTATTCTGAACCTATATAAATATTCCCCCAACAAAATTCCATCATCCCTAAGTCAATATCTGCCATAATACTATTTAAAATGAAGATGATAACATAAGTTAACTTGGCCTCTGCACGTACCTTATTCCTCGAAATATATGGAGTACTAACTGAGAACAGGTTGAATAACCAAACTGCTGCCATACAAAACAAATGAACTGAGTTAAAAAAAGGGAGGGGGAATAAAGATATTTAAAGAGATACCTGCGTAAAAGAAATATAGAGTACATAAGAAACTCAAATGTAATATTTAGCAGAATAAATAAATACCTATATTCTAGAACAGCAAAGCAGCAGCTTTTTACAATGACACCTGCATAAAACAAGAAGACCAAAAGGTAAGATGGTGATCACCAAATGCAAGAACACAAAGAAAACAGAAAAAGAGAGGAACCTGTATGAAGTAAATGAAAACCAAATGTAGGAACTGTGTATATAAGGTGGAAAAAGCAAGATAAACTCAAAACCTGTATAGACAGTGGGAAGGAATAACTCCGAAGCAGCAGCCTCCAAGGCAAACTCCATAGCAAAATACATGTGTATGAATTGAAGAATGCATAGGTTCGGGAAAACCACTCATTATAAATCACATGGGTACATGAAATAAGAAGAAGAGTCAACATGTATGCCCAAATAAAATATTCACCCGCACAAACCGTGGAGCGAATTATCAAAATCAGGAACAAAATGAGAATTTGTAATTGGAGGAGAATTAAAGCCGTATAAGACAAATTGTATGAAGCAATAAAATCAATAGAATATTCAGCCCTGGAGAACCGACTTAGAAATGCAGAAAATAAGTAAATACTCACCAAATTACAATTGGACGGAGATAATATACAGCCACCGGCCTAAATAAAATAATCTGCCCACTAACCCGAGAAAGAATTATCAAATTGCATACAACATAGTCAAAGAACAGTCAAGAGGAGGAGGTTCAAAGGACAACAGAGGCGGTAGTTTTAAATCTTCCGGTGGTCGCAGTAGCAACAGAAGTGAGAATAATTGGGCTAAGAAATCGAGAAGCATCAGCAGCGGGAGTGATTGGCTTATTGGCAAGCGGGTCATCATCAAACAGAGGAAATTATTCCGAATTTTTTAAATTAGGAAAAAAAATTGGATTTTTGTTTGAATGTGTTCGATTAGGAAATAATTCACAATTAGATTGAGGACTTATGAAATTGGGGGAAAAAGATTGGGCATTTTCTTTGAAGATAGCAAGAAGCTATGAAATTTTCAAGGAAAACAGAGGACAGAAGAAATGGGAAGAACCTTGTTATTTTGTGAAGAAGAAAACAATAAACGGGAGAAAATGACGTGGGCCCCCCCAACATGGACAGCAGACAAAAAGGAGCAAAAAATTTAAATGAAAAAGAAAATCAGAACACACACAAGATTGTAAAAAATAGGGTGAAACGACGTCGTTTAATTATTTAAAGTGTAAAAGAAAAATCGAAATGAAATTAGGAACACTGTTCATAGTGGAGATCGCCTCTTATAGGTTTAAAATATATATATATATATATATATATATATATATATATATATATATATATATATATATATATATATTAAAATATCAAATCTAAAAAAAGAAACATTGTTTCGATGATTTATTAAAATTACAGAAAATGTCTCAATCTAATTAGTGATTTTGAATTTTCGTTCAAAATTATATTATCTCATCGAATTTTGTCCCACAATTAATATTTGTTTGAAATATCGTCCCAAACTGATTACTAATTTTGACTTTTCGTCTCAAACTATATCAACTCGCCGAATTTTGTCCCATAATTTACCATTTTGTATGAATTTAGTCCCAATATTAAATTTCTAATTTAATGGATATGACGGTTCAATCTTGTAATTAGTTTGGGATGAATTCTGCAATATTATATAATTATTCATGATAAAATTTACCACGTCATGACACATAAGCAGCCATGTGATAATTTAACAGCAAAAGCGCAATTTCAGTCTTATAATTAACGGTGGGACGATATTCCAAAAAAATATTAAATTACAGAACGAAATTCGCCAAGTTGAATAGTTTGGGACGAAAATAAAGAATCAGTGATTAGTTTGCGACGATTTTTACAATTTTGCCTTTTCATGATGTAAAATTCCAATTCTTTTTCTGTATGTTGGGTACTAGCTATTGTCCAATTCCATAACTAATTTGTCAACTCGAATTACATAAGGTTTTTAGTAAATATAATTATTTGAACTTTAATCTAGCTAATTTATAAAATCATATTTCTAGAAATTATTATAACAAAAGGTTGATTATGCATGTCACAAGAAGTGTAATATTAAAATAAACTGTTTTGCTTATATTGAGTCGAATCTTTTAATTATTCATAAATTTCTTCAAAAAAAATTGTTTGCCGAATAAATTAGTCTGATTTAGTATTTTTTTTACCGAATTCACGGTAACACGAAAATTTTTGGTTTCCTAATTCATGTTAATAACTGGAAACTTCTATTATATGGATTGCAAGTAGGGCTGTAAATGGATCAAATTCTGGTATGAATTGAATCTTAAAATTTTACGGGATCTAATAAAATCTTCATTTTCATATTTTGTTTATCTAGTCATGTTCAAATTCTCTCCATAATCCACTAAGCTACATCATAAAAAAAAAAAAAAAAAGATCACTCTCGACTCATTTAAAACTTTTGTTTCAATGAGTTAGCATATTCTATGAAGTCATAATGGATCGAGTTTCAAATGTTATTACACAATTTTTTTTATTAAAGTCTGATTTATATGTATAATGGACGCTGATATTGATGATAATGACAATATTGATGCTAGTCACGACATCGATCGTGACCTTGATACGGAGTTGGAACTGCTAACTATGATGAATGCGCTCACTATGGATTTGATGCCGAAAATAGACCGATTTTATATCACCCTTCAATTCGAATTAGCAAAAGCGTGATGATTTTATTGAAAAAGATCGAAGTCGCGGTATTTATTTCACTCAAGATTGGGTCTCTCTACCGGGTGGTGCGAAGCGGCAAACAATTCCCGAGATGCTGGAAAGGCTCTCTCTTTGCTGCCTCGTTGCTAAGGCTAGTATTGGAGGTCGAGGGCGAGCTTTATTTATTTAAGAGAGAATGAGACGTGAGTCGAAAGGTTGCGAACGTACTGCCCAGGCGGGATACTTAACGCGTTAGCTACAGCACTGCACGGATCGATACGCACAGCGCCTAGTATCCATCGTTTGAATTTCTTCTAGGATCTCTGAAAGTGTTGGAAACGACCAGGCAGGGCACGGGATGGTCTTAGTCTCTAATTCTTGGAATTTTTTTCTTAATTAGTATGATATATTGGTTGATTCTAAAATAAGTATATTTATAATAAATGCAATGTTTACCTATTCTCAATAGAAATAGAACTAGCTTTTTCATCCACTAGTTGTATTATTTCCTTTCAAAAACTTGTAAATATGGAAATCAAACTTCATAATCCTTTAAAAAGTTTGAACTCGTAATGGCGGTCTCAAAAGTTAAATTTTCTTAGGCTTGCTCCATGTATTTGTATCTAATAAATTTCATGCCAAAAAACTCTTCAAAATTTAATTACCAACAAGGTAAATCACCTTCTCTAAAGATTTAAAAAATATTGTATACCTTCTATATATCATAATTTTTTACATTCCATTTATATAGTCTCATCCAAAATTAAAGATTGAACGTATATTTACAAATTTCTCTCGAATTTTTAATTTCTAACTATAACAAAATTACTATATTTATTGCTCAAATTTTATACTAGTAACTAGGTTTTGGAAATTACTTTTATATATATAAAAAAAAATTAAAAAAAACTAGGTTTTGGCAACCTATTTCCCATGCCCTCATTTTCTTATCCCACTTGCATGAATACTAAAACAAGACCCCAAGATCTACTTTTAGAATATATAAATATATAAATACATATTTGTCCCAACCCCAAACGCTCCTCCCATTACAAAGTAGGGACAATAATATTTTTTTATTGCAGCTTTAATTCAGTAGTTGTCCCCCACGCACAAATAAAATATTAATTTAATTAATAAATTCTAAATTTATAATCTCAATTTCATGTGTATAAATCAAAGGGAGCCCTTACCTTATCAACCTTCTTTCTTTCCTCTTTGCCCGAGACTGACCGTTTACTCTCCCCTCAATTCCTATTCTTTCTCTTTCTCTTTCTCTCTCTCTTTTTTCTCTTTCTTCTTTATTTTTTTCTCTATTTAATTTTTCTAGTAGTATTCGTAGAGGTGCCTTAAACAAAATTTGTACAGCTAGCTATTTCAGGTAAATTAATTATAAAAAAAAAAAAGAAATTTACTCCTTTGGTTTCTCTCTTTATTATCTGTTGTAGTTGTAAAGTTTAGGAAAGAGCCCTTTTCTTTAGGTGAGATTTTTTTTTCTTTTGATAAATTTTGATTTTTGAGGTAGCCCAGATTTGATTTCCCCTGTTTATGAACTGGGTTATTGAAAAAATTGAATCTTTTAAGGTTCTTGAATTTTTTTTTTTTTTGATAAATTGTGATTTTTGAGGTAGCCCAGATTTGATTTCCCCTGTTTATGAACTGGGTTATTGAAAAAATTGAATCTTTTTGTGTTCTTGAAATTTTTTATTTTTAAGTAATTAATCAAATTTTGAGCTAAGCTTCTGGAAATTCAAATACTTTGTGTTCAGATCTACATATATTTATTGAGATTACAAGAAAATATTTTAGATTTACTTACTCTGCATACAAATTTTTTTAAATCACGCGGTTTTTTTGTTTGATCTGTTTCCCCTATGTGTAAAAAAAAACAAAAGTTTCGATTTTTTCTACAGATCTGTATAGGTTTTTTCAAATTACTTAAATAATTCATATTTCACTTAAGCTGACGTTATTTTCTGTAAGAAAAAGTCAAAAATTTTAGCCGGCTCTTATCATCTTCTGCCCCCTTTGACCGGATCTTAACTTAATATAAAAGTTAACAAAATATAATTTAAATTTTTAGTAATATAATCGAATTTATATTTATACTAATTGTTAGTTTTGTATAAGCAGGTTTTTTGAAGATAAATACTCAAAAAAAAAAAGGAAAATGAATCACTGCGCCATTCAGCAGAACAGCTTTGCTGCTGCCCGTGATGAGATTTGGGTCAGCGCCGCCGCGGCGGGCAGATCTGTTGAGAAAGAGACGGTGGTTTGTCCTAAGCCACGGCGGCTCGGTCTGATCCACACCGCCCTTTATGAACCTTCTGCTATGAGACCCCTCAGATGGTATGTTAGGTAATTTTCTTTAACTTTTGTACCCCTTTTTGTCTTTTCACATGTTATATGCTCTATTTTATTTAATTTAGGTTCTGATTTTTTTTTTGATTTAATTATTTTTAGCCATCAGCAAGAGATTTGTGATTCTAAAGCTGGTAATGAACTACTGGACATCATCCATCCAAAGGTTTGTTTATTTTTTCTTTTTATTTTATTTTTCCTTTTAATTTTTAATTTGATTATTTATTTATTAGATGTACCATTCACTATGTGTGACTATGTCCTAACATGCTTAGTATATGTCTTCTTTATTGTTGAACCATAACAAATATCATGTTCTAATTTGTTGCATCTAATTATTTAATTTCTTTAGTTTAGATCATGCTAATTAGGTTGGAAATGTGAAGAAATTCTAGTTGGTGATATTAAATACTTTAATTTCTTTGGTAGGTTTGATTAAATCATTTTGATTTTTTTTGTTATAGGGTGGTTGTGGTGCGGATCAATCAATTACACAAATACCCTCGTCGCCCCCATTTTTTTCAGGGTCGCCGCCGAGCCGTGTATCTAACCCACTAATTCAAGACGCAAGATTTGGGGATGACAAATTCACCCCCGTGTCCCCGCGAGCAATCCCGACTCCATCTGGGCTGGCACCTTCCCCAACCTCTACCCGTAAGGGTGGGTGTGTTAGGGCTAATTTTGGAAACAATCCAGCAGTTAGAGTCGAGGGTTTCGATTGCCTCGACAGGGACAGGCGCAACTGCAGCATTCCAACCCTTGCTTAGAGGGAGAGGAATGTCATTCGAACATTTTGATCAAGTGAGCTTAAGTAATATAGGGAGGAGGGATCATATGGTCATTTTGTCTAGTGTATATATGTTTAAAAAAAGAAGTGTTATGTAATTAAAGGAAAGGGTTTGTTGTAAGTATTGAGTTTAAGTTATTGACTTTGAGAATAAGTTTTTTGTGGATTTTTAGAGAGGTCCAAAGGCATACCCCCCTCTTTGTAATGGTGTAAGTAAGAGATGAGAGGAGGGGGGTGTTATGGTAATTTGTTGCGTCGATTTTGGGGTTAGTTTTGAGATTTCACGAGGCGGATAGTTAAGGAGAATTTGTAAAGAAGTCCTTGTCTATATAGTTTTTGAATATATGGTCCTCATCTTTTGTAGTCAAATTCACTTTGTAAATATGAAATATTATATTATATTATATGATTCTACTTATGTCATTCTTGTCTATTACTATTATATTAATTGCGTGTTTGTTAATTCTTTTTCTAATGTTTATACATTTTGAGTAATGATTTAGGGTAGTTTGGGCTTGAATGATGATTGATGCTTGCTTGGTTGCCACGCGAAATGTGGAAAATGGGTGGGGCTCTATTTTATTTCATTGCCTTTTTGACTTTGTGAGAAGTCATTTTAGAACATATTTGTAGAAGAAAGAAGAATAAAGAAAAGGAACATATCTATAGGTGATTGGTACAATGTAGCTGGTTCGAATTTCTGTCGGGAGAGGTTTTTATTTTATGTGTGACACGTCTTAAAACCCTTTGGAAACCCGGAAAAAAAAGGAACATAGCCTACAATATGTCATAATCGCGTTTGGAATATGCCTCTTGTTAATAAAAATATAAAAAAAGTTGCAACATATATGTAGAATTATGACAAAATTCTTTGTATTATAATTATATACGATGATCACATAAGAGTTTATAAATTACTTGAGTTCGTTCGATAAAAACTCGTTCGAGCTTGGTTTATTATACAAATCCGTTTGATAACTTTTAAAGATCGGCTTGTTCTCGACTCGTTAAGCTAAAATTTGATAAATTATATGTAAATATATAAAATATTAAGCTACTCGATTTTCGTCTCGTGCACGTTTGACAATTAAACAAAGCACATAATTTTAAGATCGATCAAATTCAAATTAAGTTTAGATGGACAGTGTGTCGTCTGACATTACTCGACTCGATTACACCCTATTTACAAAGGAGTTTGTAGTTGTGTTATAATATTAACACAACACTTTTAGGGCTTGTTTCTTTGTAGTTTCTTCTTCATTTTTTTTTCTTGCAATCTCTCATAGTGCTTTTACTAAGAATTTGGTCTAATTCTTAAAAGAGGAACTATGCGAGAATTTTTTTACTAAATTGCATTTTGACAATTAATAATTAATAAAATATTAGTTACTAGAAATATATATTATATGACTGTTTTTTCCAAAGTAATAAATTATGTACCTTTTCATAAAATATTGTTTTTTCCGTTTATTTCTAAAACGATTACAACGTTGAATGTCAAATATCACAAAAATTACGGATCAGCAGCGGTGTAAACTCTCGAGGCCAAACAACTTTAAAACCACATTAGAGGTCTAAAAGTCATTTTAACAACTCTAACCGTCAAGGTCACGAGATTTTGATGTTTTTCGATAAATATGAATGATTTTCGTGCATTTGAGCTTTTATGTGAGAGCTATGTTGCACGGATACGGATACGTCGATACGAGTACGACACGATACGGATACGGCGACGCGGATTTTAAAAAATCTACTGGATACGATACGGCATGGATACGAATATAAAAAATATAAATTTATTATAATTATGCATATATAAATAAGTAAAATAATAAATATGTTTATATTCATATATATTGCAATAAGTTAACTTAAGTTTAATAAGTACTAAATTGCATAATTTTCGAAAAAATATATTATTTAGTAATTCAATACTATTAATTATACATAATGTTCATTGTTTTATTATGTTAGATAAAACATGTTCCGTTATAGACAAACTATCATGTATTGCACTTGTTTATAATACAAAGTGTGGTTTGACGCCTTACATTGTTGATTGTTCTAACCAATTGTGGTGACTTAGCAAAATTTAGAATATAAAATGTGTTGGATACGTCTAAATAAGTATCCGATACGTGTGTCCAACTTTTCTTTTTAATTATATTTACCGACGCGCCACGTGGAGTGTCGAATACGTATCCCACGAGTATCCGAGAAGTATCGTATCCGAAAAGAGTCCGGCACGGCATTTTATAATTTTTTGAAGTATCCGTGCATCATAGTGTGAGAGTGACACAAATCTCGTGAGAAAATTTCTCAGATAATAAATTGTTGTTTATTTAAGATTCTTTAAATTATAAAAACTATTATTAGTGCAAGAAATTTACTATTATTTGAAATATCACACGCATGATGAGTTGTAAAAACTTAATGCAAGAAATAACATGATTATGCTTTTGACTATATGAGTTTTGGATCTATTAATCTCTTTTGAATGAGGATCTATGTCTTAATATTCTTTAAATGCTGATATTTGTGAGATTATTTGATTTAATTTGATATTTGAGCCGTCGTGCTCTTGTAGCCGTATATGTTGAATCTTTTCAATAGCAATTATTGGTAATAAAATATCTAGTGACATAAATCTTGGTTTAAAATTTTGGATTAAAAAAGGTATTCGGGCTTGTTTGTTTGTCTTGCCTTTCATAGAATTTTTCGGTGCTCCTTTTAGAAATGAATTTTCTTTTCTCAATTAAAAAAAAAATTATCTCAAAAGGGCACCGAAAATTTTACAATAAAGTAAACATATCTCATATAATAAGTATGATTTTCATATAAAATAATCTACTCATTTTTACAATTTATATTCACTATTTATTTTATCTCAAAAACTCAAATAAAAAATATCACAAAAATCAATTTCTATTTATAGAAAAATAAAATAAAATGAAACAAATCCTGCTGGATCTGACCTTGCATGATTTCATTTCTCAACAAACTTTCCTTTTGGATAGTTGGAAAGCATATGCATATGCAAAGAAGTCAAAAACAGTTATGAGCAATTTTATGCCTTGGGAGTTGGACTTTCTAAATTAACATACCCAAAGTCATGGAATGTCACATATGTTGGACTAACATTAGGTTAGATATCTTGTCACCGATTTAAAATCCACCATATAATTGAATTCTGTCGGGATTCGGTCGGATTTCAGATCTTTTGGTTCAATAAATCTTGTCAATACTTATTTCGACGGTACATCTTTTAACGTTATATGATCATTCGACTTAGTTCGCGTATCTCCACATTGATCATAATTAATGAGCTTTCACCTTTCACATAAAAAAACAAATTTCGAAATATTTAACAAATCTCGTTAAAATGCAGTAATAGTGATATTAATGTATCAAAATTGATTCACGTTGTGAGGTGAAAAATATAAATAAAAATCAGATTAGAAATGAAATATATTAACCATATCAAAATGCGAATATATATATAATTAGGGTTTTTGCACTTACACCCAAATATTATAGGGTTTTGATACTTTGCATCCTGAATTAATAGTTTTGCACCATAAAAATATAACTTATTTGGCAATTTACACACTAGTGTGTGTTTCGATGAAAAAGTTCATTGATGAAAGGGTAGAATAGTCATTCTCGAATATTTTTGACACTTTACACCTTAAAAATATAAATCCTGACACTTTGCACCGTGAAAATATAGAACGTTGACACTTTGCATCAAAAAAATAATTTTTTGGTATTTTCAACCTTGACTTAATATTTCTGGTACATTTTTTTATAACCAAATTTCTAGCTATTAGTGATTAGGTAAGAACTCTTATTTTTTCGTAATTTAATAAATTTAACATGCTAATAGTAAATAATTTTAGGTTTGTAGAGTATGTCACGTAGAAAAATTTAAGATTGATTACATGTGAGCCTTATAGAAACAATATCAACATAACATGTTAGGTTTGAAAACAAATAATTTAATGGATATTTGAAAACAAAATGAAGACAATGAATTTTCTCGCTCAAACACACACTAGGGTATAAAATGTCAAATAAATTATATTTTCAGGATGCAAAGTTCCAAAACTTTTAAATCAGGATACAAAAGTACCAAAATCCTATAATTTCAGGATGCAAAATACAAAAATCCATATATTTAAGAATTTTAAAATATCGAACTCCAATCTTATTCGTTTTATTTTTTTCCTACCTTAAGTTTTCATAAAAAAAATTTGAACAATGTATTATTTAAATAGAAGTTGGGTCAAGAAAGGTGGACAGAACCATGTTACATATGGTTGTATTTTGCCGTTTGGTATTAATTTTAAATTTAATTGGATGAGACATCCTTTTCTATGTTGTGTCGTGTTTGGTTCACAACTCACATACATTAAATGAATGAGATGGTAAAAGTGTAACTTTCATTAATTGAACTTTAAAGTTGATCATAATTGAGCGCTTGAAATAACAGGTGGGTTTGGTATATCTTCAATTTTATTTTTTATGGGTTATCGAAATTGCATTTTTCTATGAAGATTACTATTAGTATTTATTGGGCCGGATTGGGTCGGTTTTGTCCCGAACCGGACTGGCCAGAATCTTTTGCTGAGTTGTGTAAAGATTGGGCCTGGATATTTTTGAGTCCATCTAGTCTAGTGGGCCCGGCATGGGCTAAGTTTATATCCATATTTTTGTAAGGCCTTCAACAACATTTATGATTTGTCTATCGACCAAGAAAACTGTCAGTGGGTCAAATTCAGGTTCGACCCAAATCCAGCTCAATTTATGTCCGATCGAATTTGAATTTCCCAACTCCAGCGAATTTTGGTCGGATTCTGTAGGATATCAAATCTTTTCGGATCCAAAAAAATCTTCATTTTAAAAAATTACACCAGTATTTTTTTTTTAAAAATAAATTTGTTAACTTACGATTTAATTTAATTTAGTCCATATGTCGAAATTTTCTTTGCTACTCCCCGTCCTTTTATTTTTGCTCCTATATTTTTTTTTGGGATATTCCAAAACAACTGTCACTTTTCTTATATGAAATTATATTTCCCAAAAGTACAATTTCACTTAAAGTAATGATTTAACACCACTAATTAATTCTCTACCGCTATTTTTAAGGGCATAAATGAAAAGATACATAAAAATTCATCTTTTTTAACTCTTACTGAAAACTTCGTACCAATACTCAAGGGAGCCAAAGAAAAGGGACAGATGCAATATTATTCATATTTTAAAATGAAAATATGTATAACATGAATTTATGAACGATTATTAACTACTCTTATTAAGTTGACTGAAATTTTTTTACAATATGCTTATGTATAATATTTTATTTATCTAAATCCATATTCGCTAGTTTCAGTGTTTTGAATTACGAATCTTTATAACTGGATCAGATCCATTAAATCTCTAGACGAATTAAAATTCGAATAAATCGGACCGAATTCAAGAACCAGAAAAATCATCTTTGTTCTAGATCAATTATTACTCCCTCCCATTTTTTATTTCTCGCTCTGGCAAAATTTTACTGTTTACTTTTATTTGTCGCTTTAGGATTTCAATGTAAAATTAATGTTCTTTTATCAATTTTACCCTTTTTATTAATACTTATTATTAATGCTAATTAATACTAAAATTATTTGGTTAATATGGTATTTTATAATTTTGGTTAAAAAAGTAACTATTTATGACATTCATTAATTCGTGTGCAATCCACCCAATCGACAAATAAATAAAAACGGAGGGAGTAATATAATCACAATAAATTTCAGGCTAATTTGAATAATTATTGCATTATTTTTTTTATTACCATAAAGGACGTTGGACACAAGTCAATTCACAATTGACTAAATTTCAATAATTACTACACTCATTGACAGTGCGATTAAATAATAAATACTCTTTATTAACTAAAAGGGAAAAAGCTAAAAAAATCAAATTTTAAAGTTTAAATTAATCTGCTTTTTTCACACACAGTATGTGAAAAGAGAGAGAGAGTAAAGTGGAAGAAGAAGAGATGGAAGGAAAAGGGTCGACGCTCGTTCATCTTCTTGTTATTGTGTTGAGCTTAACTGCATTCGGATTTGCTATTGCTGCGGAACGACGTCGTAGCACGGTAGCTTCTGATTTCTATCTATAATTAAATTAAATTGAAATGGGTTCCTTCGATTAAACTGAATAAAGGGTTTTTTTAAATTTTTTTTTTTTTGTTTTGATTTATCTCCTATTATGCTTCTTGTTATTTGTTTGCCCCCTTTTAATGATTTGGTGGTGGATTTTATTAAATTAGTAATTGACCACAAATTAACGGAGGATAAATGCATTTGTGAAAAAAATACTGAATTAGTTGTTTGAGTACATTCATTATTACTTGGATAATTTGATGATATTTGGCAGAGATTTAATTTTAGAGCAAATTTAGATTTATTCTTTTCAAGAAAAATACAACTTAAATGAATAATAAGTTGATTTTTTAAAGAAATGGGCATTTAGTTAAATTGTTAGTTATTTGTTATTTCAGCATATAGAAAATATAGGTACTAAACCCACAATTCATTTGGTCTGCTTCAAAGAATGCTGTTAATGTTTGCTTATGTTGAATCAGTCAAAATGTGTCCCCTTTTTTGTTTGAAAAATGTGATGAAATTTAAGAAAATATATTGCTTTATCCTCTTCTTGCTCAGGTAGTTCCCAAAAGTATTTTTTAGTCCCTAATGTCATATTCTCGATTAATGAAACGAGTTTCTTCTGTTGAGATGTTAATTAGATGTAAGCCCATTTCTCCGAGGCACTTCTATATTGTTTGTGCACTAAAGAAGAAAGAGATATGGAGAGAGTGGGTTGCCTTGCCTTAGTGCACAATTATGGGCTAGTGAAGGGATTGGTTCACCATTCGAGAGAATTTGTGGGCTAACATTACAAAACAACATGATCATCTAAACAAGGTAGTCGGGGAAACCAAGGCTCTGTATCGAAGTAGTTTGGTTGGGTTTGGTCTCACACGAATCGAGCAAAACCTCACTAGGTAAAGAGTTTGAAGAGGTCTCAAGCCAAGTTAAGACCTATAAAGTTATTGATTTGACATTTGTCATCTTTTTTTCACACATAAAGTTATCGATTTGATATCTACCACCTACTTTTCTCCGATAAACCCCAATAACCAAACTCTCAATCCAAATAATATCTCAAATTTTCAAAACCCACTAATTATTGTTTAATAATATTTTACAGTCTCAAAATTCAATTGAAACCATTATCCAAATAGAGTTTCAAAGTTTCACCGAAAACTCCCAAACCAAATTTTCTACCAAACCGAGACAGAACTCAACCAAACTATTTCCATATTAAGCCCAAATAATTCCATATTTTGATTTTCTAAGAGTGATTAACTCCTCAATCTCAATGATTATGATATTATCGAGGGTGCTTGAATCGGAGCTAGGATTTTACATTTTACATTAGTAATATCTTGGGTGCTCTTGATATATTACACGAGTACTTTGGTGATCACTTATATCACATTACACTGATAATTTATGTTCAAACTGCAACTGTAAAACAGAGATTTTCTAAAACTTTTGTATTTTATAGTGTTTATGCATGAGCTAAAAATGAAACTATTGATTCTTCCACTATGCATCTTTTATTTCATGGTTCAACAGAAAGATAAGTTTAGTTTTGGAATTTCTCAAATTATAAAGTGTGTTTTCTTAAATATGTCACTTCTTCTTTGCATTGTAGGGGACTTTACATAAAGATGAAGTAACGAATCAAACATATTGTGTTTACCACTCGGATGTTGCTACGGGGTATGGAGTCGGGGCCTTTTTGTTTCTACTCTCAAGTGAGTCTCTGCTTATGGGTGTCACAAAGTGCATGTGTTTCGGAAGACCTTTGGCTCCCGGAGGAAACCGTGCTTGGACCATAATATATTTTGTCACGTCATGGTAACATACCATCATCTTCCATTTATTTAGTGATAACATATGCATTCGGTTCTTTTTCCTTTCATTTCATTTCATTTCATATTTCTCTTCGTTAAGATAATTTTTGTTTGGGGGAGTGACTTCCTTAAGACTTGGATAGCAGAAAAAAATCACCCTTGAATATAAAAAAGGACAACACATGTAGAGAGAAAGAATGAGTTAATGACAATTTACCCCCTATGATTTGAATAAGAGCACTCCCCCCACCTCTCCCCGATAGTTTTATGAAAGTTGTACTACGCCTCCCTAACATTTTTGAACTTAAAAAATTATGAATTGACAAGAATTGACAAAACTATACTTTGACTCAATCAACTTATAATTGTGGCACTTTATCCCCTGTGATATTATAAATGTTGCATTTTACCCCCTGTTTTTGATAAATTTGACCTTGTACCTCCCCCCTCCCGTATGATGATAAATGTGGCACTTAATCCCCTTATGTTATGATAAATCTGACACTTTACCACCTTAAGGGTACTTTTGTCTTTTTACGCAACACCTTGAGGATCTAAAATATGAGTTTTGAGGGTTGAGGAAAAAATCTTTAACAAATCAATTTTTAGATAAATAGTGGTTTTTTAGGTTATTAAATGTGAATATGTAATAATTTCGGTGCATGTTTCTTAATGTTCATTGAACAAAATACAAATCATAAACAAAATTCATATTTTGCAGGATGACATTTATAGTGGCGGAAGCGTGTGTAATTGCGGGTGCACGAAAGAATGCATACCACACCAAATACCGGAACATGGTCTTGGCCGATAACTTTTCTTGCGAATCTTTACGGAAAGGCATATTCATTGCTGGAGCAGTCTTCGTTGTTGCAACTATGATTCTCAACGTATACTTCTACATGTACTTCACTAAAGCCACTACTACTCACTCACCACGAAAAAACAATTCAACGGTTGGGATGACTAGTAGTGCCCGAGTATAGAATTTTCCGAGGGGACTTGAAAGAGTCTTGAAATTTTATCGAATCATATATGTTATAGCTGGTATGGTGTTGTATCTATTCTTATCAATTGAGTCTCGGATCAAGTAGAAACTTGTTTTGGCTTTGCTTAGTTATAGCGTTCGAACGCTTTGGTTTTCCGATTTTGGTTAGGCCTATTTTGGAAAACTTTTATGTGATTATCTGGTGATTGGAGTTCAGATTTCCGTTATATTTGATTTGGTTCTTGAAAATATTGAGGAGATAACATATAGTATGATAATTAATTTAAATTAGCAAGTGAACTATATAAAAGAAAAAAGATGAGCAAAAAATATAAAGAGTTGAAATTTGTGTGAATTGCCACTTAAGAGGTGGATTTATTTGGCAAATCTTAAAGCCTATTTTTCTTCAACAGATGTGAAACAGTCAATTGTATCTATTTTATAAGCTAAATGCAAAAACACTCCCTGTGTTTTGTCTAATTGGCAAAAATCTCCATGTATTTGCCAATTCCATTATATTTTTCCGTTATATTTCATTGTATTTTTTTGTTAGCAAAAATCCCATTTGAATATTTCTTCATAAATCAATGGATAAGTTATTGTCAATTTTATAAGTTAATAGAAGAATTAATGTTAATTTTCCTATTCAACTGGTGAATGTCCCTAAGTTTTGTCTAATTGGCGAAAATCCATATGAATTAGTTTTATTAACAAAAAATTCATCGTGTTCTTTTTTTATTAGCAAAACTCCAATTTGTCCTCCAATGTGTCGGTTATTGCCAATTTTAAGTAAACATGGATGTTATTGCTACTTTTCAAAGTTAACAAGAGGATTAATGTTAAATTTCCAGGTGAATATGGATATTTTGCATTTTTGTTGTGGTATAATAGTTATTTTTTGCAAAATATATAATCCGACTTGGGAGGAGTTTTTTTGGCTAATAAAATTAGAGGTTTTTTGCAAGTTAACTCCCTTTGATATGTTTAATGGGCAATTTACCTCCCTGTGATTTAAAAATAAGCAATTTAACTCCCTGTGAAATGAAATAATGAGCAATTTACCTCCTTGTTATATGAATTAATTAGCAATTTAGAGGGAGACAATGTGCTTCTTTCATAAAAACACAGGGAGGTATTTTGCCATTTTTATTATGACAGGGAGTTAAATTGCCTATTTAGGATATCACAGGGAGACATTTTGTAATTTTATTTATTACAGGGAGTTAAATTACCTATTTAAAATAACACAGGGAGTTAATTTACTATTCACTCAAAAATTAGAGCTTGGTAATAAAAATAATAAAAGGTGATGTTTTCTAATTAGATAAAGTATAAAGAGTATTTTTTCACTCTAAATTTTATCTCGATATTAAAATTGTACAAAAATATAATGAAAACAAGTCTATACGAAATTAGAGGCAAATTTGAATTAAAGTAAATAAGTAATGCTCATACTGCTGGTTGAGTTTGGAATTAACTTTCGCCGTTGTAAAATTTTGAGGCTTAATTTTCGTTACATAAATGAGGTAAGGTCTATTAAATTTGAAGGTAGATATAGGATTTAATTCCTTATTATTATTATTATTATTATTATTATTATTATTATTATTATTATTATTATTATTATTATTTTTTTGTGAATCAAGATAATCAAAATAACTGTCCAACACGGGAAAAACCCATTATGGAAAACATTAATAGGTAAATTGACAAAGTAATAACTCCAACCTATAGATAAAATAAATTTTCATTTGTTCATCTAAGAAAAATGCATAAATCCAACACTTTATTATTGCATTAAATATTCTATATATATCGACATGGTGAGACAATAATTTGGAGGAATTTACTCCTATAATATTCATAATGTTCAATTTACCCCTCTATGATTTGAAAAGGAGCAGTTTGCCCCCTTATGAAAATTTTAAAGAAGCAATTTATCCCCTTGAGCTGGAGAGTGTAACTCACTTGTCGAAATTAAGAATGGGCATGAAAAGTGTTTTGCAACATATAGGGTAAATTGCTATATTTATCATAACATGAAGGTCTAAATTGCCATATTTATCATAACACAAGGGATAAAATGCTACATTATCATAACAAAGGGAGGTAAAATACCACATATAAAAATATCAGGTGACAGTGTAAAACTTTTATGGGGTTGTCTATGGTTCCTCGATGTCATTCTTGAGGAATCGTTTCATGTAAGATCAAAGCCATTAAAAATTTATAATCTTCAATCTAGACCATTTAATATTATACAAGAGTGTACAATAGTCAGTTATTATAAAATTTAGTGTACAACATAAAAGTTGATATCATACTACCTTGTACACTATGAAAATTACCATTAAATCCCTGAACTATTTAAGTAAAAAAAAAATCAAATTACAGCTGGGGAAGCTTCTTCTAACTAGCTAGTATTAACTAATCAACTTTCTTAAATATTAAAATGAGATTTGCTAAATTAATTCGCAAGGGGTGAAGAAATTTATAACTTCTAATATACAAGACAAAATCACATAGGGAAAATAAGTAGTATCACTGAAAACAACAATAGAACATTTAATATTCCTCTAATAAATCATCCAAGAGTACTAAGATGTCAACCTAGAGCACTACGGCTGCCCTACGACCCAACTTTGTAAAAAATAAAAATATCCTAATAATTAGATGTAATTGGAAAGATGAAGATGTCCTACACTACTACAAATTTGAGTGAATCGGGGACGCCAACTGAATTCAAATTTTGGAGAAATGAGGGACAATAATTGGGAGAAGGAGAAACATCGATGAAGATGGGAAGAATTTTTTTATGGTTGAAGGAATTAAAATTTTATTTGTTAAACTAGAACTATTAAAAAGGGTAAAAAAGTCTTTTTAAATTAAGTATTATAAATCTGGGGTATTGTACATGTGAGCATGTGTCAAAATTTTATTGGATGAAACGGTTCCTCAAAGAATGAACTTGAGGAACCTTAGACAACCCCAACTTGTATAAATTACTGGGGAGTAAAGTGTTCTTTTTATCGGAAGATAAATTGTATATTATGAATATTACGGGAATATATTGACATTAACTCACTTTATTTATGAATGATTATGGACTAGATGACCTGGCTTCATCAAAATTTACTTACCCATATGATTTATATCACCCAAAAAAGAGTAGTTATGCTACATGCCTACATGGAATACACACAAAATTACTAAATTAGCCTTGTAAAAGATAAACACTCCTGTGCTTTGTCTAACTTTAAAAAATTCTAGTGTATTATTTTAACTCACAAAACCTCCATTTGGTTTGGTTTTAATTATCACAATCAATCCAAGTAGAATTTGACTTTTGGCGGAATAACGAGATTATCCCTATGTATTTGTTTTTTTTAAATTTATTTATTATTTTTTAAATCTAAGTATATACTACTAGAGTCGAGTGTTTACTTATTATTTTTTAAATCTAAGTATATACTACTTGGGTCGAGTGTGTAATCACAAGGAGGTTTTGGGGATTTGAAATGACACATGATTTTTTTTGGGAGTTAGACAAAGCATAGAGATTGTTTTCGTAGATGTCGGGGTAAAATTATCATAGCAATGGCAAAATATCAATAAAAACTTGCAATTTTCGGGTTTGAATCATACTCTCTTTTCTGAGGACCGGGTGTATATATTTGACACTTACTTGAGATCATATACGGTTTTTTGAAAGTTAAAATAACACATAAATTTTTTTGGGAGTTAGACAAAGCACATGGGTGTTTTTGTCATTCGCTAATTCTTTGGATAAATCATACGACAACTTGATTCGAAAAAACATTGAGAAAAAGTGTCGGATTGTGTTTTTAGAGATGAGAAATAAAATGTAGGTTATGGTTATAGAAAACTGGCTGCCATTAACAGATTATAAGAATATGAAAAACAATTTCAGAGATATATGTCAAATTAAAGCTGTTATTTGAGTTTTTTTTTTCTAGAGATTATTAAAGAGATAAGAAAAGTACATAAGAGATTCAGATATATCACTTTATCATGTCAAATTAAGATTAAATTTATTTAAATATTTTTAAGATAAAAGAGTAAATATCTTTTGATAGTTGAAATAAAGATTTATAAATTTTTTTTTCTCCCAAGGGTTTAATCCCTTTCGAAGCGTGTTGGACACATAAAGTGGGAACCTCTCGTTACAGGGATTCGAACCTGAGTCCGCTATTTTATAGTGACTAGTCCCTTCCACTAGACCAATCACCTGTTGGTTAAGATTATATATGTCATAAAAAGAAAAATTGTTTGATTGCATTTTCACTCAAACCTGGAATTAGCTTTAAAAATACGTTTAATGACAATTTATCCCCTGTGTTTATTATAATATTCAATTTACTTTCGTGTGATTTAAAAAATAGTAATTTATCACTCTGTAATTTTTTTAAATGAACAATTTACCTCCATGAGTTGGAGTGTGTATATATATCTCACACGCTCAAATATAGTTGACGTGAAATATATTATGTGAAAATATGAAATTACCATTTAGGGAGATAAAATGGTCCACATAAAAAGGGGTAATATTATCAATTCAATTTTTTATGAAGGCTTAAAATTTCTTGGGAGGTAAATTGCTCAATTAAAAAAAATCACATAAATTATTATTTTTTAAGTCATAAAGGGGTAAATTGAACATTATAATACTCATAGGAGGTAATTTGCTCTGAACCCTACTAATACCGAATAAGAATTCTAAAATGTCTAAATATTCCACAATAATTCTAAAAGGGGGAAACTATTTTTTTGGTACCATATGATAGACCTACTTGCAATTTTGGTACCGTTTGATATGAAAATAAAAATTTGGTTCCATAGGATAGATTTTCATTGAAACTTTGGTACCAAATCCAATTTTTTCTCAAAGTTAATGATAATTTAATCCATATGAAATGCATAATGTTCAATTTACCCCCTCATGGATAAAAAAAGATCATTTTACCCCCTAAAATTTTGTAAAAGTTTCACATCGCCTCCCTAATATTTTTATAAGTGGCACTTTATCCACTTTTATTATGATAATGTGACATTTTACCCCTTGTGTTATGATAAATGTGGCAATTTATCCCCCTATGTTATAAAATAGTTTGCATGCCTACTCTCAATTTCGGCAAGTAAGTTACAATCTCCGGCTGAATCGGGTAAATCTCTTCATTAAAAATTTTACAGGGGTAAATTGAACATTATGCATTTCGTAGGGGGTAAATTGCCATTAGTTTTATAGAAAAATTGGGTTTGATACCAAAATTGCAATTAAACTAAATTTGTATTTTTATATCCAATGGTACCAAAAGTGCAAGCTAACCTATCTTATGGTAAGAAAAAAACAATTTTCCCATTCTAAAAGAATTAAATAATCCCATCTTTGGTAATATTCCACCTTTGCTGATACATGTGTTTGCAAAAATGGGTTTTAATCAAAAAGATAATTATGCCAAAGTTGTCTCTTTTCACCAAATCAAGTAATTTTGCTGCAGAAATCATTTTTTTTGGTAGAGATGGGGACAGAGAATTGAGTAAAGGTAAAGAGAAAATGGCAAATGGAAGAATGAAGCTAAGAAGAAAAGTATAAAATAGACCAAGTAAATGACACTCTTGGGATTTTTATTTTTTACTGTAAGAAACTGTCAAAATCCACAGTAAAAGACACCAAGAAAGGAACAAATTCAAGGTACAAACTTAAAAAGGGATTCAACTTTATTATATTTTGTCCAGAAGATCAGATATTATATAGCTTTTCATTTGAGTGAAATTCATAAATACCCCCTATATTTTTCTTTATTGGCAAAAACTCTACGTATTATTTTGTATTGGCAAAATACTTCCTCATAAGTCAGAGTACATATTTTTTAGGAAAAATTACAATTATATCTCCACCATCAAATGTAAAACACTCTTGTTTACCAAAAAATTGACAACAATCTTCATATTGACTTGTTTAGATATTTCAAATGGACGAAGTGAGTTATATAAATGTCGATACATGCTTTTTTTTTTTTTTTGGCTAAGAAAAAACACATAGAGGGCTTTTTGTTAATAAAAATAGAATAAGGAGGGTTTTACTAATTAAATAAAGCATAATTGATGTTTTTGCATTTAGGTCCTTTTCATTTCAAGAAATGTGATTGTTTCTTAACCCCATTCTTTTCTTGAACAAAAGCCGACAATAGCACAACCTTGGTTTGTGATTTTTGCAGTTTTTATAAAATGCATATATATTTCAAACTCTGATGAAAAAGTTGATTGTTTGTTTCTATACACTAGCACGTGAATTTTATCATTAACTATACGTGGTTTATATTCTTTAGTTTATTAACCAATAAACATGCATGATTTATATTTTTTTTAAATTGAAAGTTGTAGTACATTAATTGGCTGTGTCCTGAGGTTGACACGTGATTATATACATGTTAGTCTAATTATCTAAAATATCGAAATTTTCACATTTATTTTGGGAAACTTGCCCAAAACATCCGTGTTTTTTTTTCATAGAATCCCCTTGTATTTTACAAACACTTACAAGAAATTTCCTATTTAAGTCTAAAAGGATTAATTAGTATAATAGATTGGTAAATAGATCAATCCAATTTAAATCTAAAAGGATTAAACTTAATTGAAACATTATAATTAATCCATATTTCATTTGAAAAACAGTGTGAATATCAAATTAACTCTCTTTATTATTCTTAATATGCAATTTATCTTTCCGTGATAAAAAAAAAAGGGAAAAATAACTCCTTGTGTTTTCGTAAAAGAAACACCCTGCCTCTCTCTTGATTTTTACATGTATACAAGGGCGGGGTAAAATGCTCATTATGCAATATCATAGTGAGGTAAATTGCTCATTTATACATATTATAAGGAGGTAAATTGCCTATTTACACATTTCACAGGGAGGTAAAATGAAGTGAATATGTTGTCAAGATAGGGTTAAATTGATCATTTTCACATGAAAATGAAGTCGCAGCCGCAATACAGAGCGCGTGTTCAACATCTCCACGAGTAAGGAGTTAAATTGCTAATTATTTCATATTAAATGGAGGTAAATGCCTTTCATATCACAAGATTTAAATTTCACATTATACATATCACAAGGAGGGAAAATTTTTGTCCAAGCCTGGCTTGGCCAAACCCATCCAACCACCAAGCAAGTGTATTGCACTTGCTTTGTGATTGGTCACTCTCTTAAGAGTTACATCTAATCCCAAAGCAAGTGTATCGCACTTGCTTTTTGTAGGACCTCAGGCGCTACCACTTGCCCCAAAACCAATTGGTGTTAGGGAATGCGCATACCCTTCCCTTATAGTGCATTCACGCAAGCGCCCACGATTCCACCCGCACACTCAGTTTTGGATCTCCATCCGCACACTCAGTTTGGATGCCACAGGACAATTGCTGTCACCCGCACACTTAGTTTAGGTGCCCAACAATCTCCCCCTCAGCAATTGCTCCTGCTGGGAATCGAACACGTGACCTTGGCTCTGATACCACTTGTAGGACCTCAGGCGCTACCACTTGCCCCAAAACCAATTGGTGTTAGGGAATGCGCATACCCTTCCCTTATAGTGCGTTCACGCAAGCGCCCACGATATTCGATTGTGGCTCCACCCGCACACTCAGTTTTGGGTCTCCATCCGCACACTCAGTTTTGATGCCACAGGACAATTGCTGTCACCCGCACGCTTAGTTTAGGTGCCCAACACTTTTTAGTAACTTTGGGTTTGGCCAAACCCAGTTTGGGTAAGAATTTCCCTACAAGGAGTTAAGTTGAAAAAAAAATCTGAAAAAAATCTCTTTGAAAATATTCTAATTGATTATTCCTTTCAGCTATCTTCATAATTATGGTGGGGATACATATATAAATTTTGGCATTTATGTTAATTTGGATATGAATGCATTATGATGAATACTAATAAATATTCACCCACTTGTACTTGGATGTCATAATGAATTTGTTGTGGCTTTAATTTTAATTATTGTGCATGACATTTTGCAGAAGTATCAGGAACGTAATAAATTTGGTGCATAATTATTGGTATATATGTAAGATCTGGCAGTGACAAATATTTCATGCCCGAACCTGCACTAAAATAAAATTCGTTAATTGCATAATTGTGCCCACTGAAAATATGTCAGAATTCACATCATCAAATTAACTAACCTAAATTTGTTCTCCTATTTGAAATCTTTCAAAATAAGATTTTATAAGCTTCAAAAAATATTTTCTCACATAAGTAACAAAATAATGGTTTATGAATACTAATTTTAGGAGGTAGTGAAGTGAAATGCAAAAACGCCCCTTATGTTTTGTCTAACTATAAAAACTCCACTATATTGTCAGAAACTGGATTTGTTTCCCACTCAACCTTATGGCGATCAATATATATTTAAAGGATATTTAAGGCGTTTGCCAAAGTTTTATTTAAAAAATATTAAAAATATAATTTTATGTTTATGTCTTTTAGAATTAAGGTTATAATTTCATTCACGAAACATATTCATCAAGTACAATTTGCAAAATACCCAAAGAAGATTCTCAATATGAAAAATACTATTCAACTCCACTTAGCTAAAGAGTGATCCCCCTTATTCGCCTCCCTCAATAATTTAAACGAATGTCTTCTAATGTGACACTTACATTTAGAGAAATTGAGGTTGTCGCATTGCAATCCATGACCGTCTTGCAATCTCCTTCAAGAAAGATGTTATTCCACATGTTCATCTTTCTTGCAGTCTCGTTCAAGAAATATGTTATTCTACATCTTCGTTTAACCAAATAAAATTGCCTCCTACGCGGCACAGGCTTCCATGGGCTCGTGAGCAAGAGGGAGATCAAAATATTTTGTCTTTTTACCCAACACATGATTCTCCAGTGTCGTTCTTCGCGAGTAGTATCCCGCCCTAATGCTCTTGCGATCCTTTGCAACTGCCACATCAAAAGTGATAGTAATAAACGATGGATAACCAACATATGGTTGGTCTAATGGAAATGACTGATCATTACAATGTAGCGAATCTATGTTCGAATCTCTGTTGGGAGAGATTCTCATTTAATGTGTCCGATACACCTCGAATTGGATTAAACCCTTGAAAAATCAATAAAATAAAATGTCGATGTGGAGGGGACCAATTCGATTGCAGTCAAAGAACAAACGAAAAAATCCTTGGTATAATTTTATGTTGTGTATTTGGTTAACTCGTAAGAGCATCTCCAATTCTAGCTAATATGTATAATTGCATCCGTATGAACAATATGTATTGTGGCTATTCGGTTTTTGCTACATACTCGAAATACAATTTATCGGACTATAAGATATTATACCATATAAAATATTTAATCTTGGTAAATATTTATAAATATGAACAATATGTATTGTGGCTATTCGGTTTTTGCTACATACTCGAAATACAATTTATCGGACTATAAGATATTTTACCATATAAAATATTTAATCTTGGTAAATATTTATAAATTATATTATAATATATGTATACATAAAATATGAATACTAAATATGTAAGTTTAAAACAATTGATTTCCAGATTTTTTTAATTTTAATTAATCATGTCAAGTAAATTAAAAATATTTTTTAAATCGCAATAGAGACGTAGTTTTTCTTGTATTAATAAAAATTTCAACATTAAATATTATAATAAACAAATTGATGAACATACCTATATATGATTTATCAAATGATGAAAAAATAATGCATCGATACATGTATTGATTGCAAACAACAAGTCTAAAAGAACCAAACCATCATACAATATACGATTAAAACCAAAAATAAAATTTAAACATAAGGTCAAGTTTTGAATTATGCTAAAATTGTATAGAAAAAAATTGTTAGTGTCTACAAATCTGGAGTAATTGCTCAACAACGAATACGATTATTCGATTGAAGAAAATGGTTATTTTTATTTTTTTGTCAATTATTTTATCGATTTAATCTTAATTTGGGAGGGACATAATGATTTTAAAAGTTGACCTCAACGATCAAAGATATACTAATCATGAAAGAATTGAGCTACGAATCAATAAAACCAAACAATTAATATTATCATTGTTTATGTATTGTAATTAATTATATATTAGAATTATGCTCACATCAATTGGGTTGTGGTAGCTCATCACGTTTAGATGTTAAATTCCAAATGCTTATTAATGGATTTGAGCCATCTCATTATTTAAGTTCCCCTCACGGCCATGAAGTCGGACGAACAAGCCACTTCATAATTTAAGTCCACTTCGCGGGCATGAGGTCGGACGAACGAGCCACTTCATTATTTAAAGTCCCCTCGCGGGCATGAGGTCGGACGCACGCCAATGTGCTCGATTAGCTCGCCAACTTAATATTGGCAAAGTTTAAGCTATCAACACATGCCAATAGGCTCGCTTAGCGCACCATCTTAATATTGGCTAAGTCTAAGTTATCGACGGAATTAATTCGCTACGCTCGACAACTTCATGTTTGCTAAGTCTAAGCTCTCGATGCACATCAGTGGACTCGCTTTGCTCGTCAGCTTAATATTGGCTAAGTCTGAGCTGTCAACATACGCCAATAGTCTCGCTTTGCTAGCCAACTTCATATGGGCTAAGTCTAAATGTAACAAATAGAATTTCAAGTTTAAAGAAATATATTAAACAAGAAATAATATTACAAATTAAATTTTATTGATTTGAAGTAATGGTTACAATCTCTATTATTCCTTTGATTCTAATCTTCTAAGCAATAATCTTGAAAAAAGATTGATTTGATCTTCTCCAAAATAATTTTGGTACTTGAATAACGTTAATCCAAAAGCAGTTGTGCTTAATATTGGATCAAACGTGAAATGATTTGAATCTCCATCGCGAGCGTCTCGAACTCCGTCTTGGATATTTTGGATTTTTAAGGGATTTGATCTTTGTTTGAACTTCGTGAATTTCCAATAACGTTAATCTAAGAGTTAAGTATATTAATCTTAGATTAAACGTTGGATTTTTCTTCACTTTTTGAAGAACGCCTTTGAATATTGCGAAGAACGCCTTGATTTGAAGAACGCCTTGAGAGAGTTTGCTTCTTTTCTTCTTGAACTTCTTTATGCTTCTTGAATTGTGTTTTTGAGTTATGTTTTTCTTCTTGAAAATGACCCTTATTTATAGGTTGGTTTTGAGAAATATTGTAATATTCTCCATATGACGTGGCACAATTTGATTGGTTATTCACACCTTGTATGACAAGAAATATATCTTATTTCATTCTCTTGCCCTTTAAAAAGATATGACATGCAAATATTGCTTTGTGAAGAATATTCCAAGAAAATATTTTCTTGCTTAATAATTTCCTACACATACTTGCCTTGTGTATGGAGATTTTAATTTATTTGCAAGAAATCTTGTATTCAATTAATCATTTGTATATAAAATTAAGTAATTGATTAATTAATTATTATTTTAGGAATTGAATTTGATATAATCCCAAAATAAATTAATTAATAATTAATATGTCTTGGACTCAAATTTGGCAATAAAATTTAACTGCCTACAAATGCCCCCTCGAGACTTATTTACGAAAATGCATTTGTTTTTTGAGTAGATAAGTCTCGACTTTTCTTCACGCAGTCTTCAAATTTGAAGTCAACATTATTTTTCTTTTTAAGGAATTTGACTGGGCTCAAAATTGTTTCAAGCTGCCTACGTATCCCAAAAAGGGAATCAAGTCATAATGTAGTTCAAAGCATCAAATTTGATGTGATGGATGTTGTTCACATTTATACTCATGTGAACGAAGAGTAACATACATTTTAGGCTCGTGTGTCAAGGAGCATTTTGAATTTGAGATTTTGTAGACCCTTTTGACTCGTGTCCAGGAGAAGTTAATTTAAAATTTGTAGACATCTTCATCTCGTCTACTTAAGGCTTTCATTTGAACTTTGTAGACATTTTATTCTCATGTCTAGGAGAACTTGATTTGGATTTTGTGGACTTTTTCGTCTCGTCTACTGGAGGCTTTCATTTGAACTTTGTAGACATTTTATTCTCATGTCTAGGAGAACTTGATTTGGGTTTTGTAGACTTTTTCGTCTCGTCTACTGGAGGCTTTGATTTGAAATTTGCAGACATTTTCTTCTCTTATCTGCGAGAACTTGATTTGGATTTTGTGGACTTTTTCATCTCGTCTATTGGAGGCTTTTGACTTGAGATTTGTGAACTGTTTATACTCATATTAAGGAGTGATGAATTTGATTTGTGTAAACAGTTTATCCTCATGTTAAGGAGTGATATATTTGATTTGTAAACAATTTATCCTCATGTTAAGGAATAATGAATTTGACATGTAAACAGTTTATACTCGCATTAAGGAGATTTCAACTTGAAGATTTTTAGACAATTTTACCTCGTATCAAGGAGTTTTCAACTTGAAGATTTGTAGACAGTCTTAACTCGTATCAAGGAGTGTTGAAGAGACCTAACTTTGAAAGATTCCTAGATAGTTTTAGCTCGTATCTAGGAGCTTTGAAGAGATCTAATTTTTAAAGATCCCAGATAGTTTTAGCTCGTATCTAGGAGCGTTGCTATATTTTCAGATGGATTCTTCATTTGGAGACTCATCAAAAGATTTGCCCCCTTCTTTGGCAGTGGAATCGTCTTGAACTTTGTTAGGAAAATGCACATGCGGCTCATCAGTTTGACTTCTAAACATGCTAAATTCCATATTATAGGCTCGTGTGGCTAACTCTTCAAAAGTTTTAGGCTTTATTCCTTGTAGAAATGTATCGAAGGCCCCAATGCATTCCTTGGATACACATCTCAATGGATGAAGCTTCAGATAGTCGATCTTTGCAATTGAGACTTAAATTTTTCCAGCGGTTTATATAGTCGATGACAGACTCCTCCTTCCATTGGCGAGTGTTAATGAGTTCGACCATTCGTACAGTCCTTCGGGTGCTATAAAAGCGATTGAGAAATTCTTGCTCCAGTTGGTCCCATCCATCAATGGAATTTGCCCCCAAATCAGTATACCAGTCAAATGCATTGTCCTTCAATGAACATACAAATTGCTTGACAAGTTGATCTCCATGTGTCCCAGCATCATTGCACGTCTCGACGAAATGCGCCACATGTTGCTTTGGATTGCCTTTGCCATCAAATTGTTGAAACTTTGGGGGTTGATATCCAATTGGCATATTTAAGTTGTCGATTCTTTGAGTGTAAGGTTTGGTATATGTGAGGGAAGACTTCGAGCTCCCATGTAGTTTGCTTTTGATGGCCTCCAAAATGAACTCCTTCAGTTGGCTAGCTTGGATCATACCATCAGACGAGATTTGAATTTTTTTAGATAAAGATTTTTCTTTTGCATTTGATTGTTGCTTTATGGAAGTCTCGCCATCGTCAAACTCATTGGGCAACTTTTCCATCAGGTGGTTCGCCTCGGGATAACCTCCTTTGGTAGATGACTTGTCCTTTGCATTTGATTGTCGCTTTATGGGTGCTTCGCCATCATCGAGCTCCTTGGACAACTTTTTCATCAGGTGCTTGGCCTCAGCATGACCTCCTCTGCTCAATAGTTGATTTGCGGATTTATCGCCTTCTTCAAGCTCCTTGAGTTCTTTCTCATCCGCGTTGACGGCCTCAACATTGCCTCAATTGATCAATAGCTCATCGAGCTTAGCATCTTGCTGTTGGAATTGCATTGTGAGCTCCTCCATCGCCTTTGTTAACATCAAAAGTTGTTCCTCCATGGTTGGATTGTTTGTCGTCATTATTGGCGCCACTTAATGATGAAAAGAGATGAGAGATAGAGATTGTCCCACTGGGCGTGCCAAAAATTTGTAACAAATAAAATTTCAAGTTTAAAGAAATATATTAAACAAGAAATAATATTACAAATTAAATTTTATTGATTTGAAGTAATGGTTACAATCTCTATTATTCCTCTGATTCTAATCTTCTAAGCAATAATCTTGAAAAAAGATTGATTTGATCTTCTCCAAAATAATTTTGGTACTTGAATAACGTTAATCCAAAAGCAATTGTGCTTAATATTAGATCAAACGTGAAATGATTTGAATCTCCATGGCGAACGTCTCGAACTCCGTCTTGGATATTTTGGATTTTTAAGGGATTTGATCTTTGTTTGAACTTCGTGAATTTCCAATAACGTTAATATAAGAGTTAAGTATATTAATCTTAGATTAAACGTTGGATTTTTCTTCACTTTTTGAAGAACGCCTTTGAATATTGCGAAGAACGCCTTTGAATATTGCGAAGAACGCCTTGAGAGAGTTTGCTTTTTTTTTCCTTGAACTTCTTTATGCTTCTTGAATTGTGTTTCTGAGTTGTGTTTTTATTCTTGAAAATGACTCCTATTTATAGGTTGATTTTGAGAAATATTGTAATATTCTCCATATGACGTGGCGCAATTTGATTGGTTCTTCACACCTTGTATGACAAGAAATATATCTTATTTCATTCTCTTGCCCTTTAAAAAGATATGACATGCAAATATTGCTTTGTGAAGAATATTCCAAGAAAATATTGTCTTGCTTAATAATTTCCTACACATACTTGCCTTGTGTATGGAGATTTTAATTTATTTGCAAGAAATCTTGTATTCAATTAATCATTTGGATATAAAATTAATTAATTGATTAATTAATTATTATTTTAAGAACTGAATTTGATATAATCCCAAAATAAATTAATTAATAATTAATATGTCTTGGACTCAAATTTGGCAATAAAATTTAACTGCCTACACTGAACTCTCGATGCACTCCAATATGCTCGCGCCTCCCGTTAGCCTAACAATGGTTATGTCTAAGCTTCCGACTCGTACCAACAGGCTCGCATTGCTCGTCAGCCTAGTATTGGCTAAGATGAGCTGAATGACTTATGCCAATAGGCTCGCTGTGCTCACGATTAGGTCCGAGAACTAGAGCCCAATAAGGTATTGCTCACAAGGACCAATACGTCCACATTGGACTAAACATCTATACGGAGATCGCATACCTCCAAATCCGGCTAAAGCCTCATCCACGAATTGAAGTCTCCATAGTGAGATCAACATCAACACACTGCTATGCCAGTATCCGAGCGAGCCCGAAAGCTCCTCGATTCTTAATTAAAGGTTTGAGCTCTCAGCGCTCAAAATCCTAAAATTGATTAGCTCATGGCTCAGGCAAAACCTGGGGATATCCTAAAGCTCACCAACCAAATAAATTTCCAAACAATGAACTGTGTAATCTTCAAAACTCAGTCCAACTTTGCAAAACTTAGAGGGGGGGGGGGAGGGGTAATGATATAGCATAAGTCAATACCCAGGTCGAGCTAACCGCATCCCGTATATAAAACGGGGTCACTATGCGAGTAAAGCCTGAAGTCACACTACTGGAGAGTCCAATATCGAGCTGCTATATTGCGAATCTAAAAAGATTGCATAATCAATGTAAATATGGAACAAATATGCTTCCTTAACTAGAGTCATATCACTATGAGAAACTAAGGTAAACAAGATAACAACTACTAAAGATGTATATGTTTTCCTAAAATAGAGGGTCTTTATTATCTCTGTTATAAGTATATAGACCCTCAAAGGTTGTAAAATAATAGAGAGCACAAAGAGAATGAAAAAAATGTTGTGTATTATTTCAACTTACATGCCTTGTATTTATAGGCAGATTACAAAAAAGATAAGAACTAGGAGTTTGAAACTATCTATCAAATATACAAGATAAAGACTAGGAGTTTGAAACTATCTATCAAATATACAAGATAAAGATAGTAGTTTATAACATAACAACTATTAAACTCTAGCTAATTAAGATAAACTTCAACACCTCCCCTCAAGTTGGAAGTGGGATCGAAAAGTCAAGAATACCTAACTTGGAAAGTAGTCGACGATGAGCTTCACCTCCAAGTGGTTTGGTAAAAAGGTCCACCAACTGGTCGCTAGAACGTACGCAAGAAAGAGCAATAAGCCATGCTTGAATTTTTTCTCGAACAAAATGACAATCAATCTCAATATGTTTGGTTCGTTCGTGAAAGACTGGATTTTCAGCTATATGAATAGCATCTTGACTATCACAATGGACTGGGATTGGTTGTGGATAGTTGAGACCAAGATCCGAAAGAAGGTATCTTAATTATTGCAACTCAGAAGTAAGTGCAGCGAGAGAACGATATTCTGCTTCGGCAGAAGAGCGAGAAACAATTGGTTGTTTCTTAGTCTTCCAAGAAATAGAACTAGAACTTAACATAGTGAAATAACCAGTAGTGGATCGACGAATAGTAGGACAACCAGCCAAGTCGGAGTCAGCATATCCTACTAAAGAAAAAGAACTTGATGCAGAAAGAAATAAACCCTTACCAACTGTGCCTTTAAGATAACGAAGAACTCGGTTGGCAGCATCAAGATGAGTGGAATGAGGACACCGCATAAATTGACTGAGTGTGTTTACAACATATTGAATATCAGTTCGTGTTACAGTGAGGTATAAGAGACGTCCCACAAGTTGACGATAGATCGAAGGATCATGAAGGGGAATGCAATCTTCGGGTCGTAAACGAATATGTTGTTCCATAGGGAAATCTGATGGTCGACATCCAGTCATACCAGAATCATATAATTTGTCAAGAGTATATTTTCTTTGACATAGAAATATACCTTGCTTCGAGCGAGATACTTCGATACCTAAAAAATATCGAAGATTGCCAAGATCCTTTATGGAGAAAGATCGGGCAAGAGATTGTTTGATATCACTGATGACATCATCATTGTTTTCAGTGATAATAATGTCATCGACATAGACGAGGATAAAAGTAGAAGTTTGGTCACGATTATATGTAAAAAGACTATAATCTTAAATAGACTGACGAAACCTCGGTGAATAAGAGTTGTTGAAAATTTAGAGTACCACTGAAGAGAAGCCTGTTTAAGACCATATATAGATTTATTTAATTTGCACACACGGGTATCCCCTTGTACGAGAAAATCCTGGAGGAAGTTTCATATAGACTTCTTCATTGAGATATCCTTGAATAAACGCATTGTTTACATCAAGTTGGTTCAATGACCAATTTTTAATGGCAGCAACGGATAGAAGAAGTCGAACAGTAACAAGTTTGGCTACATGTGCGAAGGTATCATGATCATCGATTCTTTCAACTCGAGTATAACCCTTAGCAGCCAAACACGCTTTATATCTTTCAATGGAACCGACTTAAATTTAATTTTGTAAACCCATTTGCATCCAATGGGTGATTTCCTTCCGGAAGTGAACATAAAGACCAAGTATTATTTGATTCAAGAGCTTGAATTTCCTTGGCCATGGCATCACGCCATTCAATAGATTTCATGGCTTGAGAATAAGATTTCGGTTCTTGATTTTCAATGATATTAGTTAGAAATGTACGATGATAATGACTTAGATGAGCTACAGAAAAGTGATCGGCTAGCGAAAATTTAGTTGATAGGGAAAGGTGATCACAAATATAATCCTTGAGATGGCCTGGTGGACGATGATTTATTCGAGGATGATTAGTCGGTGCCATTGAAGGAGAACTCATGGATAGAGTGTCATCAGAAGAAGATGAATAACTAGTTGAATTATCAACATGAGAAGATGTAGAAATAGGAATTGTAGAATCATTTAAACGATCAACTGTATGTTGAGGTATAGTTTCACTAGAATAAACTCCTAGAGAGTCCTATTGATGGTGCAATGTAGTCAAAAGTTCCATCATCATCAATTGGAGTAATGGTAATTGGTTTCTTTAATGTTAGGGATTGAACATCACGATATGGAAAAATTGACTCGTGAAATATGACATCTCGAGAAACATAAATTTGTCGTGTTTTGAAATAATATATACGGTATCCCTTTTGACCGTAAGGGTAACCAACCAAATACCAGGTTTGGCTCGCTCATCAAATTTATGTTGAATTTTCATATTCTTGGCATAACATAAACATCCAAAGACTCGAAGAGATGAATATGATGGAACGGTGCCAAGTAATACTTCATGAGGTGATTCATATTTAAGAATTGGAGTTGGAAGTTTATTAATAAGAAACGTAGCAGTGAGAATACATTCACCCCAAAAAGAAAGAGGTAAGTTTGCTTGAAAGCGTAGAGCTTAAGCAACATCAAGTAGATGTCGATGATTACGTTCTACAACACCATTTTGTTGGGGAGTTGCAACACAACTACGTTGGTGAATAATTACATTATTATGAAACCAACTTTGAAATTGTTTAGAAAGAAATTCAGAACCATTGTCTGAACGAATGATTTGAAGTTGAGGGAGAAAAATGTCCCCATTACCAGAGTTGATATGGAAAATTGTCATGTTGAATTGACGACTGGTTGATTAAAAAAGTGAATTAACATGTTAAAAGTTTCCGATTTTTGTTTCATTAAAAAGATCCAAGTACATCTTGAATAATCAATCAACAACACTTAAAAAATAACGAGATCCATTTTTTGAAAGTACAGAGAAAGGACCCCATATATCAACATGAATTAATTCAAAACAATGAGAAGAATAAAATGTACTTTGAGAAATGAAAGACGTGATTGTTTAGCACGCGGACAAACATCACATACAATATCTTTATTTGCAACAATATTTGGAAAATTCTTAACAATGAAATCAAAACGAGACCTAGATGGATGACCAAGGCGAGAATGCCATAAGTCAAATTTATTAAAACTGAATGAAAAAGCAGAATTAAAAACTAGATCTAAATCTAAATTCAAATAAAAGAGACCATTCCGAGCTCTACCCCAACCAATCATCTTCTTCATTGTTTGGTCCTGAAAGACACATTTAGAAGATGAAAAAATTACATCACAATTTGTTGACTTTGTTAATTGTGAAATGGATAATAAATTGAATTTAAATGATGGAATGTGAAAAACATACGTGAGAGTGAGTGATGATGAATATTGAACAGTGCCTATGTGTGTCACATGCGCTTGAGAACCTTCGGGTAATTGAACAAATATGTATTTATTAATAATCGAATATGAAGAAAAAATGAAAGAGATGTGCATATATGATTGGAAGCACCTGAATCGATTATCCAATTACAAAGTGGTAGACAAGTGAGAGCAGTACCTGCCTAGGTAACTAATTCGCGGAGCGGGTGCGGGAGCGTAGAGCGCGAGCGAGAACGCGGAGCGTCAGATTTTAAGAAAATTGATTTTGAGAGCGTCTGCAGAGCGTACTTTTTAAATATTTTTATAATAATTTTACATTAATTTATTATTAAATACACCAAAGTTTTATTCTGAATTTTTTAGATTTATTACTCTCTATGTTCAAATTAATACGATATGTTAATATCATGAACAATAATTTCAGTGTTATTATATAATTATGTTACTACATTTTAAAATTTAGATGAAGAAAATAAAATGGCTAATCTTTAAGCAAAATGAATGTTTTTAGTTGATAAATATATAAAATTCAACGTGAAAAGAAGTACTCCACTAATTTAAAGCTCAAATATAATAATGGAGTGTATTATTATATAAGTTTAAGTACACATTTCCCAACCAAAATGTCAGTTCATTGATGTCTCTATGACATTTGAAACAGGAAATGACTTTGGGATTGAACAGCCACGTGAGTGTGGAACTTTAATTGCATAAATTGCCACATGTCATTTTTTAATTGGATATATATCAATAAAATTTAGTAAACCGCGCTTTTTGAAATTAAAGGTCGCGAATTTATGGATTTAAATTCGCGCTTTATACGCGAATTTTTCAAATACGCTCCAATTCGCGTTTTTGGAGCGCGTGACAACCTCTCCCCCACGAATTTAGTTATCTAGGTACCTGCCAGATAGGCTAAGGATCCACTAGATTCTTCTTTGGCTTGAAGTGTAAGAAGCTTGTTGTATTGTTAAGATGTCAATTGGCTTGCAAAAGTAGCGGAAGTGGATGATGGTGGCCCTGATTTCTTCACCTGATTATCTGGAAAGCCATGAATCTGGTAGCATATAGCAAGAGTGTGACCGTGCTTGTTACAATGTTCACAGAAACGTTGACGTTTTCTCGATGATCGAGACAGTGGTTTATATGCCTGAAGTGCTGCTGAATCAACAAAAGGACTGATTCCAATGTTAATCTCTTATTGTTTTTCTTCTTGATGTACCAAATTATAGATATGTTGAATTGAAGAAAACGGATCCATCAAGAGAATTTGACTACGAATTACGAAAAACGATCATGGAGTCCTTGGAGAAATTCCAATGGATTGATCTTGATTTTGCTTGTCAATGATGCTTTTAGCATTACCACATATGCATGGAGTAACAGAAATCATGGAACTGAGTTCTTCCCATATAGATTTGAGTTGAGTGAAATACAATGAAACATACATACCATCTTGCTTGAGGGTATGAATTGACTGTTTGAGTTGATAGGTTTTCAGAGCATTGGATTAGGAGAATCGATCCTTAAGATCTATCCAGATATGTGCTGCAGTTTCAACATACAGAATACTAGGACGAATCTCAGGTGAAACTGAGTTGAGAATCCAACTAGCAACTAAATCATTACATCGTTGCCAGTTGGGGATATCATCTTCCTCTTCTGGAACTGAGATTGACCCATCAACAAAACCAAGTTTGTTCTTTGCACGAAGTGCCATTGTTACCGCACGACTCCAATAATTGTCTTCTGATAACAAATGTGTAACAAGAATGGTAGAAGGGCTATCTGAGTGATGAATGTCATAAGAATCTGGTTTTAGTGGAATCGTTTGTTGTGGAGATGATGACATGGTGAAGATCAGAAAAGAAAAAAATTTGTGACCCAAATGTTATTCAACTGATACCATGTAAAATAATAGAGAGCACAAAGAGAATGGAAAAAATGTTGTGTATTATTTCAACTTACATGCCTTGTATTTATAGGTGGATTACAAAAAAGATAAGAACTAAGAGTTTGAAACTATCTATCAAATAAAGAAGATAAAGACTAGGAGTTTGAAACTATCTATCAAATAACAAGATAAAGACTATGAGTTTGAAATTATCTATCAAAGATACAAGATAAAGACTAGGAGTTTACAACATAACAAACTATTAAAATCTAGCTAATTAAGATAAACTGGAACAAAAGTACACCCAAAAAGGTTAATCTCTTTACTTTTACATAACTCTCAAGTTATGACTACTAAAATTTATCTTAAATTTTCAGTAACTGTTTACTGACTTAAGCATCGAAGAAGGTTCCATCGGCATCCCCCACCCCGGTGTTGCAAACTTCGTTTGTAGGATTCAGGCGTGCATGGATCGAATAAACTGGAACATGGAGCATAATATAACGGATCCAGGATCCTAGGTATTCACTCTGCATCAACTATGAAAAGAGAAAGGGGAAGGGAAAGACGAAACTGAGGGGAATGAGTGGATGAGGATCACTGGAGATGGCCTAAGAACCCTTGGTGTTGGAAGTCCATTCAAATTGATCACCACCCTGTTCTCTCTTTTCTTTTGATTTCTCACAAACACAAAGTACATAACTATTTCTCTCTGATGAAAATTAATCGTTCAATTGCAAATGGTGAGAGAATGGTGTTGAATGTAAATTTTAATCTGATGAATCAGAGTAGTGGAAAGAGAAAATGTCTCATGTGGATAGTGGGTTAGTGAGGAAGTTAACTAAACTCTCTCTACTCCAAACTTAATCTTGGATCCGGATCGAAACAGCCCACATGGGCAACCTTAATCCGATTCAATCTGATCGGGTCAGTCTAATAGATTGCACTTCACAACTATATACTTAATATATTTTCTTTTCTCAATTATCACTTTTCTTTTTTAATTAGAAAATATTATACGTGCAAAAATGTAGCATAATTTTCTATTTTTTAGATAAGATCAACAAAATCAGAGACAATTGGTATTTCAAAGTGCTTCACAAGTTCAAAGTTGCATGTACAATTTTACATATGTCCACAAATATGTATGTACAATTTATTCTCACATAATATAATACAATAATAGTACACGACCAACATGTGATTGGTCTAGTGGAAGAGACTAGTCACTACAAAGTAGCGGACTTATATTCGAATCCTTGTTGGGAGAGATTCCCACTTTATATGTCCGACGCGCCTCGAAAGATATTAAACCCTTGGAAAATCAAAAAAATAAAATAGTACATACTAATATGATATACTTAATTATAAAATTCCGTTTATAGGTCAAACTAAATATTTAATTCATATGTTAATTTTCTATTGTTTGATTGACAAGATCAACAAAATCAGAGACAATTGGTATTTGAAAGTGGTTCACAAGTTTACTATTACAGCATCAAAGTTGCACGTACAATTTTACATCTGTCCACAAATATATATGTACAATTTATTCTCACATAATATAATGCAATAATAGTACATGCTAATATGCTAATACGTAATTATAAAATTCCATTTATAGGTCAAAATAAATATTAAATTCATATGTTTCTATTCGTAGTCGTTAGACAACAAAATTCTTTCTTAGCACCAGAGCGAGATTCCCGGTCAACCAACGTACCAAGTCGCATGTTTTGGAAATCTCTGTCTCATATTTAAATTCATCTCGTCTCATCCTAATTAATTATTAATTACTAATTACTTAAATTCCTAATTACTTCTTAATATAGTAACTTGTCTTAATTTATATACGAAAACTTTAACGTGTGTTGAGTAATATTAAATGCTATTACGAAGTAGAAACGAAGCGGAATTAAGGAAAAGTTAAGGAAATTTTCACTTTACTCCCTAATTTTTGAACTTTTTTCACATTGTCCCCTCATTTTTGTGAGTATCCATTAAACCTTCATCTATAAAAATATTCCAGATCATTATCATTAGACATTCGCTGGCAAAAATTTGTTGAAAGGTTGAGTGGCAAAATGCGAAACAATCATATGTTTGGTGGCAAAGTGTAAATATCTATTCCATTCTAGCTTTTTGCATCTAAGGGAGCTGTTTGAGATATATTTAATATTTGAGGGGTTAAGTGGAAACTAACAAAAATTAGAAGACAAAATGGAAAAAAAGTTCAAAAATTAAGGGGCAAAGTGAGATTTTTTTTTTCAAAAATTTAACATCCTATATATCAGTTGTGCTTGAAGTAAGGAACACATATTTAGTGATGAAAATCATACCGAGTCCATTAATATTCTCTCAAGTTCCTTAAATAAAAACGCGTTTGAGCTCGATTTATTTTATAAACCAAATAAATTTGAATAATATTTATTGTTTGATAAAACTTTAAGTCTCCACTCGAGTTCGACTCGGTAAGCTATAAATATTGTAAATTATATGTAAAAATATCAACCTACTCGATACTCGGCTCAGACTCGTTCGAGCCAGTTAATTTGTTTAATAATCAAACACAATGTCAAGCTCGATATCAAATTCAAACCAAACTTGAACAATATGAAGTTCGATACAACTCGGCTTTTAATTAAAACCCTATTTTTCGAAATTAAACATATTTTCAAGCTCGGTACCCAAATTCAAATCAAGTTTGAATAATATTGTTTCGTTCGATATTACTTAATTCGTTTATTTCAAAAAAAAAAGAATGATAATAGAATCTGGATAATTAACATAATTTGGATATACCAAGTCGAAAATTATTGGTCTAATCTGAAATGTACTTATACACGGGCAATTTTGTGTTATGGTAACAAATCAACAAAATCAAAATTAATGAGTGCGTGAATATTTTCGTTATTACTCATTGGTTGTATATATATACTCCATACCAACAGACCTAAACACATACATTTTTAGTTCAAACCTCATTTAATTAATATTAGATGTTCTAACAAGTGAGACCAAACTCACTATTTTTCAAAGTACATAACTAAAAGTACAATTATATAAAATATGGGACTAAAATGCTCATAATCTAGTCGTGTAGGACCATTTTTTTTTTTATATTTCATATTTAGTAATTATTGTAAAAAAAATGATAAATTGATAGCAGTTAGCTTGTTACATAAGTTTTTACCATTAATCAATTAAAGCAGCCACAATTAATTAATACGATCCCATATAACAAGGAAAATGTTTATTAACTAACCAATTATAGCACGACACCCTCATATAGTCATATATATATCTTTTTATTGTTCAGGCCTTATTTAGAAAAGTTTTTGTCTGGTTTTGCAGGTCTCGTTTTTAAACAAATGGTTTGAGTGGTTTCAATGAAATCTTTGAAATTTCATTTGGTTAAATTCTGAATGTTGAGTTTTGGATTCTGAAATAGTTGACATCTTATTTGGATTGAGTTTGAATGTTGGAATTTGAGGAAAAAAATGTGATGCACGTCGATTCAATATTTTTTTTGTAGATCAGTTTGAGGAAAAAAGTAGGTGATAGCTGTCAAATCAATATTTTATAGGTTTAAGAGTTTGAATGTAAGTTTGTGTTGAGTTTCATGAATTTTATCAAACTTCATTTGGAAGAGTTTTAATTCAGTTTCGTGAGATTCGAGAAAACAGGTCAGAACTCTTCCAAGTAGTCCCCTATGTTGCACGAATACACGTACGGGTATACGGATACAATATGATATGGATGCGGTGATACATATTTTTTAAATTTATTGAATATGATACGACATGGATACGAATGTAAAAATATACTATAATGTAATTTATGCATAAGCAACTAGATCTTTCAATTCAAGCTCTAGAAGAAAAGATAATACAATTGAACATAAACAAAAGTTATATAACTAAAATACATAACCAAACATAATTCATTCTTAACATATCACAACAATCGAATAAATCATGACCTAGGAGAGAGACTTGAATAAGAGACTGAGTAGTGGTACTAGTCGTTTATTTTTAATCCTAGAGACTTTATCATTTTATTATAATTTAAATTTGACCCATAATATAACATAAAAAGCCCCCTAGAGTGTCCTGATGTTCAACTATAGTGTATCCAATACGTGTTTATTTTAATTTTTATTTATTTTTTTATTATCAATACCCCATACATAACCCACACATATCCTACGCGTGTCCGTATCTCCCGTGGATTCGATATAATATATGTTTTTGTAGTATCCGTGTATCATTGATAATCTCTCTGCCTCTTTTTTAATAAATACATTTCTTAAGAATAATACAAGAAAGTATTTTTACATTACACAATCTAGTCAAACATACCAAATCACTCTCCAACCCCTCAACCACCATCTATAGGGTGCTGCAAATCAAAATCACACTATTCGATACTCGACTCAAATCATTTGAGCTCGGCTCACCACACAAAGCATACAAGCTTGAAACATCATTTGTCATTCGATAACTTTTAAATCTCAGCTCGAGGTCGATTCGATAAGCTAAGAATTAATAAAATACATGTAAAATATCAAGCTACTGGATACTCGGCTTAAAACTCATTCGACAAAAGCTCGTTTAACAATCAAACCAACCTCAAACACAAAATTTCAAGCTCAATAAAATTCAGACCAAACATAAATAATGTGTCGCGTATGACATTGCTCGACTCGATTACACCTTTGATGCACCACCCTCCCCACTACGTTACCAAAAATAAATACTAACAATAATAAAGAAAAAAGACAAAAGTAAAAATAAATGGGAAATGGGAAATTTTTTCATTAAGTTATTTACTCAGTTAACATTCCCCATCTCCAACGACAAATACTGCTAGTTTGATATATGTTCCCATCAGTGGGCCCCACTCTTGCATGAATACTCCACCGCCCCCCCCACCCCCACCCCCCACCCCCTCTCTGTATGTAAAACACAAAGCCGTCAATTCCAACTCAAAAAGAGTTGAGCTGGTTAAATTATTTGCTTTCTCTCTAAAAAATATACAACAACAAAAAAAAATTAATCAAAAAGAAAAAAGTTTAGATTTTTCTTAAAACCCTTTATGTGGGTTAACCGGAGATGTTATTTTCCGGCGGAAAAAGACCATTCTACCCATCATCTCTTGTGGTGCTTCTCATCATCTCCCTTCTTCATACATGGGTTTCATCAAGCCAGAACAAGGCAGTGGCAATAAGGATATTTCCGCAACGTTTAGGGGCAATAATGGAAGAAAGTGTAGAGCCTCCACCTCCTTCAGGCAAGATTATCATTAATCAAACAGAAATATTCAGACAGTATTTCAACAGCAGACTTTCTAATGATCTCAACAGTAGTACAACTATTACAGCAAATGGTACACTTCTTGATTACAAGAGGAGAATACCCAGCTGCCCAGATCCTCTGCACAACTAGTAGAGAATTAAATTGATTTTGTAGGTTTATTTTGTTAATTTTCTTCTAAATTTCATCTCTTTCTATTTAACTTTTTTTTCTTTTTTGGATTTTGACCAAAATACCCACGTTTTTTCTCATATTTGTAGTAATGTCATTCAAATTATAACTTGTTTAGTAAATTCAAGGGAGTAAAAACCGTGGGTATTTTGGTATTCAAGATTCTCCATTTTGTTTATGAAATCAAGAAATTAAATGGATGTAAATAAAAGTTGAGTTTCATGAATTTTATTGTCATTAATTAGCATTAATAAATTTAACTATCATGTATACATTTATATTTACATTGATATATTGTGAGTACCCTTTTATTTCTTCATTGATTTTGATTTTGATTTTGTTGATAATTAGTTGGATAATAAAACAAATAAGTAAAACAAAAGGGGTATTTGCAATCATGGATTAAAATTTCGATACATTCTCATCCAAACATAAAAAAATTTATGTTTTTGAGTTAAATGAAACTAGTACATAGTGTAGTTTCAATATTGATATTTTTCCCCGATTTATAATTTCTCCAAATGTTTTTGGAATTTCTTTAGAAATTCAAAAAGTTTCCAATATTAACCAACTATACCCACCATGAATACGAAACTTAATTCATGTTTGCATTTATTTATTATTTTGCATTAAATTACTTCGCTATTTATAAAATATTAATTTTTGCAGATTACTCATGAGAAAGAAATGGGTCTATACTTTGATGATTATTCTTTTTATTTAATATTATTAGAGTTGAAATTTTCATCTCAACACAAAATATTAAGTGTTGAAATGTTAAAGGAGACAATGACCCTTTTATTTTTTTTTTAATATTATAGAAATATGCTTTAGCTATATATATATTATTTAACAAGAATGTAAATTGCATATTCGAATATCAAAATTGATAAATAACTTATATATGTATTTTGGTAGGCTAATTTAGTTATGTGTTTTCAACTGCATTGACGCATGTCCATTCTCTTTCACCATTTCGGCAAAATTTACTATTTATCTTTTATCAGTTTTGGAAGATAGCAAATCTTTTATTATATCCAGCACTGTTTGCATTTTTTGGTATTGCTTAAAAATTGTTTATGTACTGCACAAAAAGGGTAATTTTTTTTACCTTTTGGATTCTTGTAATGTTACCTCATTTTTCCAGAAGTGGTAAGTTTAGATTCTGTGCATACTTGTCATTTTAGTCGTCCGTAAATTCAAAACTGCATTTGTTTTACTGCAGAGTATCAAATCATTATAGGATTGATGGGATTTATTGATTGTTGCATCAAATAGTTTAATTTTTTACCGTATAGATTTTATCTCATTAATTGTCTCCATCTTTATGTGATAGAAGATGTGGCCTTGCCGTGAAGGAATAAATGATTGATGGAATAAATGTAAATAAAGTTTCGTTAGAATTAAATCGACCTATACAATTGGATCTTGAGCAATTTTGGTGCCATAATTTTGAATTGTATTCAATTCTTTTAAAATATTTCGTACTTTCAATCATGTACTCTACTATTTTATACATTTTGATAATTTTTGAAAACTAAAAATTAAAGGGTGTTAAGCTGGTCTATTTTTTTTTTTTTTTTTTTTTTGAGTAGGATAATACACTCATACATCAATTATTGTATCATAATTATTTGTATAACTGTCAAAATATAAAGAATCACAAAAAGTAACCAATTAAAAGCATTACTAATAAACTAAAATAAATATCTACATTATAAATGAGAATCGAACTCTGGATCTTTTGGTCCTGAGACCTCAGCTTTGTAACTAGGCTATTACCTCATATACCGACGGTGTATATATTATGTTGTTACCCCAAGAAGCAAATTGGTAAAATTTCACAATATTTGTGGGATTTAAAACTCTGCATTTCAACCGAAAGCAATGGTAATTAAATAGTTTTTGGAAGCCAAGTTAGTTTTTGGCAATAGAAGTGCATGTATATGCATCTCAAATTGTTTGGTTGGGTACTATTGGTAAGATTACTTTGATTTGAATGTGAAAAAAAGAATTAAAAAGAAATAAATGTTTGGATATAGATAACGATATATTATAAGGTGATTGGTGGGGTTTAGACGTAATCTAATATTGTTATTGTGTGAGGAGTTGATATTAGAACTCCAATTTTTCCTTATTGGTTATTTTGTTTAGGGAGGATGTAAATTTTATAATGTTATAGAGCTGAATGCAATAAAATAGCTTGTACTTAGTCTAATTTGGCCAAAAAAAAACTCCTTTTTATTTTTACTATAAAAAACTCTCCGTGTTCCTTTTTTATAGCCAAAAGTTTTTCAAGTGTGGGTGGGATCGCTAAGCTATGAGCGAGGTGTAGTGCATCCCTTAACTTGGAGGCTAAGCCTTGCAGGTGCTGTAACGTCCCGACTAAAAATTACTTAACTAATATTTACATATAGACTTCGTAAATTTATATAAGCTGGTTTTTACAAAATATAAGTTAATAGTAGCTATTTTACATATATATAAGCTTCAAAATTATAGTTTAACGCCAACGAAAATCCTCCTGGCTTCTATGCTATATCCAAAAATCTGAAAATAAGTAAAACACATGACGTAAGTTGACTTGCAACTTAGTGACGTGGGTGTGCGTGAATTCAAATAATTTCAAAGAAAATAGCAACGAATGCCGAATAAACTAAACAAAACTGGTATTAATGTACAGTATAAAAGGATACGTCTCAGTGTCTGTCAACTTCCAAAGCTTGTTCCCCCAAACACACCTTATAACTTCCTCCAATCACACTTTTTGATATGTGAAAGAAGATGTGGTCTTGCGTGAAGGATTAAATGATTGATGGAATAAATGTAAATAAAGTTTGGTTAGAATTAAATAGTCCTATACAATTGGATCTTGAGCAATTTTGGTGACATAATTTTTAGTTGTATTCAATATTTTATAGAATATTTTGTACTTTCAATCATGTACTCTACTATATTATACATTTTGATAATTTTTGAAAACTAATAATTAAAGGTTTTTATGCTGTTTTTTTTTTTCTTTTTTTTCCTTTTTGAGTCGGATAATACATTCATACATCAATTATTGTATCATAATCATTTGGATAACTGTCAAAATACAAAGAATCACAAAAAGTAACCAATTACAAGCATTAGTAATAAACTAGAATAAATATCTACATTATAAATGAGAATCGAACTTTGGGTCTTTTGGTCCTGAGACCTCAGCTTTGTAACTAGGCTATGACCTCATAGACCGACGGTGTATATATTATGTTGTTACCCCGAGAAGCAAAATGGTAAAATTTCACAATATTTGTGGGATATAAAACTCTGCATTTCAAGCGAAAGCAATGGTAATTAAAAAGGTTTTGGAAGCCAAGTTAGTTTTGGCAATTGAAGTGCATATATATGCATCTCAAATTGTTTGGTTGGGAACTATTGGTAAGATTACTTTGATTTGAATGTGAAAAAAAAAAATTAGAAAAGAAATAAATGTTTGGATATAGATAACGATTATAAGGTGATTGGTGGGGTTTAGACATAATCTAATATTGTGTGAGGAGTTGATATTAGAACTCCAAATTTTCTTAATTATTGGTTATTTTGTTTAGGGGGATGTATATTTTATAATGTTATAGAGCTGAATGCAATAAAATAGCTTGTACTAAGTCTAAATTGGGGGGGAAAAAAAACACTCCTTTTTGTTTTTATTATTCAAAACTCTCCGTGTTCTTTTTTTATTAGCGATTTTTTTTTTCAAGTGTGGGTGGGATCGCTAAGCTATGAGCGAGGTGTAGCGCATCCCTTAACTTGGAGGCTAAGCCTTGGTGCGGCCCAGGGCCTCACGAATCGGGTTTTGGAGGGAAATTGAATAGACACGTGATTTGAACATGCGTGAATTTGAAGCTTTTTTTTATTCTATGTTGTCATCTTTCTTTTCGTGGGGACAAGTCGTGCGACATGGCGTTATGGGATCTCGAACGTTTTGTAACCCTAGGGTTGCTTTAATCACTGCGATATTTTGTAGTTATCGATTCGCAAGGCCCATTTAACAGTATATATAGCACTAATCTGGACTCTTGAAATTTTTACACTTTCAAAACTTTCAAAGCATACTTTGAGCAAGTAGCAAACAACAATCAAAGCAAGGATTGAGGGATTCTTCTCATACTGAAGAAACCTTCCACAACTTCATAATGGACATGGTCTTTCCTGAAGGGGGTCTGGGTCTGGGGTATATCTCTCGCTCCTGAAGTAACCTATTTGATGCATTCGCTACGGTTGAATCCCATATAGTTGCCCACACTCCTATGCCAGCATCTTAAGCTTCATACTGGCAATGCAAAGAAAGGAAATAGGGTCGGGCCTTATTCGATTGTTGTAGAAGTTTACAATCACTCGCACGAATGAGGATCGCAACTGGGCTTCTTTAAATTGGCAGAGAGCCTGGAGTCGTAGGAGTTCGAAAAATGTACTTCGAATGTGGGTCAGTGGGACCATCGTTGGGTGTTCATCAAGTCGTTGTAAATAAATTAGATATGAATTTTCTCTCCGGGTTTATAAATCTCACTCCAAATATATAAAGGCCTGTTTTCTGGCATTTGGGAGAGTAGTTTGTGAAATAATCTCGATTTGCGTAAAATTGTTTGTTTGAATTTTGGGAGAGTAGTTTGTGACATAAGGTTTACGTTATAGTTGTAAGATGTGTAAGACTTTATGTCAAATCATGTTTGTTATGTAAGATAAATTGTGTAAGAGTAAATTACTTTATGTCATATCAAAATGTAGGTTACAAATAAACAAATTGTTGTTTGTTTGGTTTTTAGGAGAGTAGTTTGAGAAAACTGAGATATGATAAATTTATTTAATAAAATAGAAAAAAGTTCGTCTAGCTTTTCTCAAACACGATTTTTTTTAAAGATGCCAAGCAAACAAGCCCTTAATGACTCCTATACTAATTTTTAATATGATCATTTAATAAACTTTATGGACTCTCCGTTAGTTTCATATTGTATATCATCAGTTCGAGTGATGATAAAAGTAACAAGTTGCCCCATAGGGCATATCTTCAATTGGATGATCAACAATTCATAAGGCTTTCTCCAGCGATAAGGGTAGGGGTTCGAATTTCATTTGTAACTTGGATGGAAGCATTTTCGTAAGTCTGTCTAAGGGTCATTTTGTGGTGAAGACATCTTTGTGCGCAGAGTGTACAACAGTAAGGTGGGATCTCGAGGCTTGATGGAGGCATATCCTGCGATTTACATCCTTCAGGGTTCTAGGGCAAGGGTCCAAAATTAGTTTAGTGTAAGCTTAGACACTTGAGTTAAAAAAAAAAAAAAAAAAAAAGTAACATGCTTAGTTTTGCACTGATCTCTAGACAAACGTATTTTATTATATGTGGTCTTGGCTTTTACGATATTTTGGTACTTTTCATATTTTGTTAATTAAATCAGAACATGCATGCAAAGTAATAATTAAGATCATAATTAGATTGCTAATTAATTCTCCTTCCAACCCACAGATGTTGGACGATGCATGCCTCTAATCAATTAATTAACTTGAAGAAGCTATTAATTAAGTTAATTACTTTGTTAGTACTTAGTAGCTTGTATTAGTTAATTAAACTCACAACTCAGAACAATCTCTTCAAGCATTTTAAAATGGGTCCTCATCATATATAGAACCGCCAAATTTATCGACCTCCATTCCACTTTAATTGTCGTTTTAGCCTTTTCTATATGTATTAATGAAGCTATTAATTAGCTTAAGTTTTATGGAAATGTTTTTTTTTTATCTACTAGACTGTGTATTTACAGCTCGGACCGAAGAGTGCAAAGGGTATAGGTCCTCCCCAGTGTGGTGTCTCCAGTAGGATTCGAACCTGAGTCTCGCCTCTGGGGGTCGCAAGTCACTACCTAAAATACTCTATTTCTCTCCAGGCTCTTATATGTTTCAATTAATGATTTTTTATTCAATAAGGGTAAAATTGGAAGATATATAATTAATGTTGTATTGAAATCTTCAAGCGACAGTTAATTTGGAATATGAAAAAATCTCTAAAACTATAATTAAAATGGAATGAAGGGAGTATATGGTAATATTGAATATAACTCATATAAAGAAGGAAAGAGTGTGCATGAAATATGAAAAATTGAAAATATAAGAAATTTGATACAATAAAATTTTAATCGGGTCATTAAGAGCTATTATGAAAAAGTTTTGGCCGAGTTACATTCAAACCTGACACATAAAATGATTTGTGAGTTTTCGGTGAAACTTCTAAAACTCGATTCGAACAACGATTTCAACGAAATATTAAAATGTTTAACTATTAATAATATAAATATTGAACATGTTTGAAAATATGAGATACAAAAGAATTACGTTTGATAATTAGGGGTAATAGTCAGATCAATAGCGCTACGAATGTATAAATTAAGTGCTACGAATGTATAAATTAAGTGACAAATATAATTTTATAGACTTGGCTGAAACCCAAATTTTGACGAAGACCTATCCAAACTCATTTTCAGATAGAGCTGGACCTTGTTTAATTGAATTAAACTACCCTAAACCATCTCAAAAAAGTCTAATGGGTAAGGGTGTAAACGAGCAGAGTAGTATCGAACGAGACATTGTTCAAGCTTGGTTTGAATTTTATCGAGCTTGAAATTTTGTATTTGAGCTTGATTTAATTTTTTAACAAACCGAGCTCAAACGAGCTTTTATCGAACGAGCTCGAGCCGAGTATCGAGTATCTTGGTATTTTACATGTACTTTTTTCATATTTAGTTTATCGAGTCGAGCTCGACCCGAGCTTCAAAACTTATCAAACGAAAAATCATGTTCAAGCTTGTTTGATATGTTTGACGAACCGAACTCAAACGAACTCGAGCTGAGTATCGAATAACTTTATTTAATTAAATCTTTTCTAAAAAAATAAATAAAAAAGTATGGTCAACTCTTACAACAAATAAGAATATGTATTCATACCAAATCAACCGCTCTATTTTACCATGTTATATATGATAGATTCGACGTTTCATACTTTTCAATTTAACCATTTTATCAATTTAATATCAATTTACAACAAACGGGACAATTTATTATTTTTATATGGTGAGAAGATTGATCATTGGGTACAAGGACAGAATTGAGACTGATTTAAAAGGTCCACTTTACCCTGAACCTGAGTGTCGTTTCAAGAGTTGTCATATACTTTTATTACTATTATATACTCTTCTCTTGAACTGAACATCTTGTCCTCTTTTTATCAAAAAAATCATCTTGTCCTCTTCTAGTAAAAAAACCATGTGCAGACAAAACATCATTTTTGCATCAAGGTTATTTCAGGGGCAATTATTTATACTCTATTCTTTTTTATTTTAATTTTTGCTCTTATTTCATTTTTTTTTCTGATGTATCAAATCAATAATTTCTTTCTTAACATTAAATTATTTTTCTCAAAAGTATTATCATTTGATATAAAGTACAGGTTTGATATAATTTCGGGGCATAAATATAAATATACTAAAAATTTCATTTTATCAACTCTTACTTCAAATTTCGTGTCAAAACTTAAGAGAAGGGGGGGGGGGGAAGGGGGAATAAAGGGAATATACTTTTCTTTCAACTTTTTCCCTACTTAAAACCTTTTTTTTGGATTAGCTAGTAAAATTGTACTAGTATTTGGTTTGCATTTGATTCTCCACAATATAATTTTTTTTATCTTCTAATTTGACCAAAAATGGAATTATAATGTTTAATACTCTATTCGTTCCTTTTTTTCACTCTTCATACTTTTTGCACAAAGTTTAGGCAAGAGTTGATAAAGTGAAATTTTGGGTATTTTTCCTTTTATACCCTTTTATAGTTTTACAAGTAGGTTGCTAAGTAGTGGTGTCAAATTATTACTTTATGTGAGAGGGTATTTTTGAAAAAATAAATTCATTTGAGATTATATAATATGTTCAATTCTACCTTTTATCAAGTTTGAGATTTTGTTAATGTGACCTTGATTGTGTTATTTGAGTCGAGATCAAACAAGATCTATATGTGCCCTATCCACCTAAAACTCGAGTATCATAAATCTCCATGTTGAAAATTAAGGGTGATAATTCAAAAATTGAAGCCGTAACATGCTGGCTAAAGCTGGAACTCCATGACTAGGAGGCCATGAGTTCAACTCCGCTAACAAATTATTTTTCTTGTTTACTACTAATTTTTGTAGTTAGTATAACTTTGTAAATTGATACCAATTAATTATATTTCATGATATCATGATTAATGTAAAATTATATTCACCGTCTAAAAAAAATTGATAATCTCAAGTCATGATCTAAATCTAGTGCCAAATTTGGAAATATGGAGAAATCTCGGTATAATTCCCTATTTCTTGAAGATTCCATATGCTTTGTGTCAATTTGACTAAAATTCAACCCCAAAACCCCACCAACTTGACCATTTTGTTCTTCACAAAGTATGTACTTGTTTATGGTTTTGAAATTGAGAGAGATTTATGAAAAAGAGATTGAAGTTTGAAGCAAAAATAGGAGAGTACGTACTATTTTGGAGACCGAGGCAAGAAAATGTCACGTATTGTGCGGCGGATCAAAGTTGAAAAAGCTGAGAATTTCAGTGATCAAAGAAGATTTTGTTTGCTAGTGTTTTGGAGTGGAATCAAATTGACTCTCTCTTTGTTTCATTTGCATGCAATCCTCCAAAGTCCACTCATTATTAGTATTGGATTTTAGCACATCCATCGATGCTTCATTCAACTAATTAAATGCTTAGTGGTACAATTATTCTTTTTCATTTTCTTTAATTTTTTTTATCTATGTATTATACCGTGTATTTACAATTCGGATCGAAGAATGAAAAGAGTATAAGTCTCTCCAGTGTGATTCGAACTTGAGTCTCGCTTCTAAGAATCGCAAGTCACTATCACTTGACCCAAATACCTTGAATTTCGTTGAATTTATATATTCAAAGGAATACTTACGTTATTAGTTACTCCCACCATCCCCACTATGTTACTATTTTGCTCCTTTGTTACAGGATCTGATCAAAATTTTAAATCTTTTAAGTAACTTATCTTATTAAATTATTCACATTTTTTTGCTTATTAAATTTTTTAAATATCAATATAGATGGTGTCATATGATATTACTAACTTACAAGTTAAATATATTAATTAAATTATTTAGGAAAAATTGCAAAAAAGGTCCAAAAATAATTAGTGATTTTGAATTTTCGTACCAAGCTATATCACTTAGCCTAATTTTATATTTTTATGAATATCGTCCCACTTACCACATGGATGCTTACATGTCATGACATGACAAATTTTATCATAAACAATTATTGTAGAATTCGTCTCAAACTACTTACAAATTTTAATTTTTCGTCCCAAACTATATCAATAAGCCGACTTCCGTCCCGTAATTGAAATGACATGGGAAAAAAATTGTTCCAAACTAATTATAAATATTTATTGTTTATTAATAAAAAAATGCACAATTTTTTCCTAATGAACTGAGATATGATTTTTTTCTAAAAACGCACATGAATTTAAAAAATCAATAGTTTCTTTCTCTTAAAAAAAGTTAATGGCAATTTACTTCCATGTAATATTCATAATATTCAATTTACCTTAAATTGCTTCTTTTCAAATTATAAGAAGTAAATTGAACATAATGAATATCATAGGGGATAAATTGTCATTAGTCCCTTAAAAAGGTAAAAGATGAATCGTCATTTCTATAAAATTAGAAATTTAATAATTTATGCCAAATGACCAATTGTGAGACGAAATTCGGCGAATTAATATAGTTTGGGACGAAAAATCAAAATTTATAATTAGTTTGGGATGAATTCTGCAATCTTATATCATTGTTTATGATCAAATCTGCCACATCATGACATGTAAGCATTCATGTGGCAAGTGGGACAATATTCTAAAAAAATATAAAATTACGAGACTAAATTGGCTAAGTGATATATCTTGGGACGAAAATCCAAAATTACTAATTAATTGGGACTCTTTTTGCAATTTTTCCAATTATTTATTATAATTTTTATAAGTTCAGTCAATTTTAACTGATCAACTGTATCATAGGAGCAAAATAAATGGGACGGAGGAATTACAATTTTTGCACTAATTACATTTTTATCTTTCGTTATTTTAGTTGACCTTTTTCTTTAAACGATAATGAACTTCAATCCATTAGATTCTTAACTCAAATCCACTGACAGACACCTTAAAATTTTCCATAATAGTATAATACAATTAGTTATGATCATAATAGTATTATGACATGTTAGTAACATATTAAGTTAGTAACTTATTAATAAGGTGTCATAATTCTATTGTTTATAATTTACGTCCCATGACGTGACAACATCTTAGAATTTTTCTAGATTCTTTATGAGATTTCTCTTTAATTGTACGCTCATCATTTAGATCCTAAGTTGATCTATGTTGAAATTAAATATCAAAACTAAGTGTACCTTACAATGTATAAGGTTTGAACAATCATCGTCAATGATGTCGTGGCCTAGTGGTAATCACTGACAAGGTTGAGATCCTAAGTTCAACTCGTACTAATGTGAGTTTCCCTCTAATTTAATATTAGTGTTCGATAGAGGTGAATTATTTATAATTCATTGTACTTGGACATTTATATAAATAATTTTTGACGTAATAACTGATCATGAAATTATTCTTAAAAATAAAATTTGAACAATCCTCAACTCTCAAGTTAACTTTTTGGGTGAGTCTGACTCAAGTCTAATGAATAAAAATGGACTCCAGAAAATAGATTGTTTGATATATGATGCATATAGATAGGGCCGGCAAAATGGGTTTGGACCAATGGTTTGGCCCATAACATGTCCAGATCTGCTTGACCCGACCCATTTATTCACTATTTTGTTGGATTGAGTTGGGTTGGGTTTTATTGAGTTTAAAATAGAGGAGTCACTAACGGGCCGTTGAAACTAAACACCAAATGAAGAGATTGAATATATATATATTTTTTTTAACACGCACTAACACACACAAACATATTTAAATTCAAATCCTTTTGTGTACGTCTCAAGGGTATATCACTTAATTGATATTTATTCCTCCTTATTTTTCTTATACTTTTTTTTTTTTTTGAAATATAGATTTGAATTTCATTAAGTGAAATTCTGAGTTTTTATTTTTGCTTTTGAGTTATGTAGCGTTAAATTTGTTTACGATTTTTTAGGGGTAAATTTTAACAAATTGTGCAACTTTTTTTATTATATATATGTGAATTGTTTTTTCAATTATGGGAAGTGGCAACCTTAATCTAAATCAATTTAATTTTCTAACCTAGACTGATGTACGAATTTTTAATGGGTTCTTGTTGAAAAAAAAACGAAAAAAAGAATTTATGCAAAATTGTTTTAATAAATGGGTCGACCCATTACCTGACCCATTCGTGACCCACCCATTATTGATTCGACCCGTTAAATAGAGTCATATTGTTGGGTGGGAAAATTAGTTAGATTTATTAGTTGGGTGAATAACAGTTTCCCTTTTCAAGTATTGGGATAGTACCAGTTATTCCCCGAAAATATTAATTGTAATACTTATCCCATCTGTTATGGTAATGAACATTTCATTCTATAATTACCCCCGCCCATTTTACAACAATTAAATTGTTACTTTATTAATTTAACAAAAAAAAAAAATTCATTCATCCACCAAATAATATTATGTTTCAAAATTTTCATGTCTTTTGTTACCATCGATTTTCTGGTCTCAATTATTTTCTTCACTTTCATCTAATTTCTTCCTTTATTTTCATTTCAATTTGTTTTCTTTACTTTTGTTTCAATTAGTTTCTTTATTTATATCTCAATTTTCTCTTTACGATTTGTTTCAAAACCAATCAAAAGTAGATTCAATACCAACATAATCATTACCAATAGTATGGGTCTATGTCAAACATGAATCTTGCTAGAAAGAAAATAAAGGAAAAATTAATCAACATTTTAAATAATAATTCCTACCGAAAATAAATATGATAATTATCATCAAATAAAAACTAAGAAAAATATAAAAAAAATTGAGATAGAAATTAAAAAAGAAATTAACAGAAATAAAGAAAACAAATTGAAACAAAAATAAAGAAAAATTGAGATCGAAAAAGGAAGAAAACAAAAGAAATGAAGAAATTAAAACATAATGTTTTTTGGTGGGTGAATAAATTCATCGTTAATAAAGAGACAATTTTTTTTTGATAAATCAATAAAAAAATTTATTATTACCAAAGATGCGGGATAGTTTTGAAATAAAAACTCCTAAACTATAACATAAAAAATCAGAGTTACAAGTGATACTTTTGAAGATAATTAATACCATCCCATAGGGGTAAACTGTATTTCACCCTTTTATTTTTAGAGCACTTAATGGGCCAAATGAAAATGGTTGATTTGAGATCACTTATTATGTATTTACCGTCAAGTTGTCAGGCTTCGTCGTTGTTTATAATACCCGAGCTGAACTTTTAGTCACATTCTACATATGTTTAGTATTATTGGCCCAATTTCTTTTTCTCATTTTTTGTTCCGGATTACAGGCCCATGCCATTGGCCCATTATTGCCTAAGTCCATGTTTGCTTCTACTTTTCGACATTTGTCCAAACCAATCTTGTGCTACTGTAGGGCTGTCAAGAGGTCGGATTCTGGTTGGATCAAGTTTATTAAAACTAGACTTCAGAGCAAAAATAGAAGACGAGTTTCTCGGAGATTGCATGATTTCATATGTTGAAAGAGAGATTGCCGAATCTTTTAGCACATATTCTATTGTTGATGATTTCTATGCAAAGAAAATACATCGGTCACAATTGAAATTATTGTATTTTGTAAACGTATTTATATTTCAACTTTTGTATACAAAGTAATATTATTTTATCTTGATTTTTTTTTATTATTTTATCAAGTCGTTTCGAAAAAATCGAATACACTATCTCAAAAATTATGCCCCCCACCCCCTCCCCCCAACTAAAATGAGTCTAGGTCTGCCCCTGTATACTAGGCCTCACGTGTAAAACAATTGCATTACTTGGAAGGTCTAATGTTAGGTGAAGTGATGAAAATGCCCTCTAAGTAATGCACACGTGAGGCCGTCTCCGTCGTGTAATAGTCGAAAAATAATTCCTTGATACTCTACATTGATAAGAGAAATGCATCTGCTACGAAAAACTTATATAGGAGGAACACATATGCAAAAGACGATTCATAATGAGGACAAAAAGTGTGATTCACTCCAAAAAAAATGTCATTAGAGTTAAAAAAAACGAGATAAATCATATTCATAACCAAATGCAGTAAAAAATTCTTATCCTAATCAAATTTCGGTAAATACGACCCATAAGGAAGACGAAAAGTATTATCACTCAAAAGAAGATAAAAAAAATTGACAAGTACAGACAAGCATCTTTCATATACTTTATTTAAATTCAATAAATTTATAAATCAAAGAGCTCATAAACTAGTGGTAGGTTGAATTAATAATTTTTTCTTTGATTGTTCAGATCTACACACATGATATAATTAAATACATAATAAGGATAATATAAATATAACTCTCAAGATTCTTTGGAGAAGGGAAAAAAGAAATCGTTGGCCAACTCAAACGGTGCCCACATGAGTCCCATGTTAAAACAAGCAGAAAAATACTAAAGCTATTATTCTTTTCCTTTTTTTTTGTGGGATTTTTGCACATCCCTCAAAAAAGTTTAATTTTCGCACTTTCCCCCTTATAATTGAAAAAACATGACAGTGCCCTTTAGAAGTTGACAAATGAATGCACTTTGCCCCTTGATAATTTTTTAGTAATTTTCAAAGGATAAAAACGTCAATCTGGGGGTTTTGTGAAAAAATTAAAAAAATATTTAGGTATATTTTTGAACAAAAATTTAAATTTTGAAATTTTTTTAACAAGATTTTCATTAGTCCTAATTATTTATTTATTTACAAATAAATCATCTCTATACTAAAAATATTTTAATCAAATCAAAGAAATTTGAAAGTAAAACAATTAAAATAAAAAATATAGGTTATAAGACTAAAATTAAATTACGACGTGATTACCAAGTTAAGGAATTCTATGAAAATGTGCTTTGAAATGTTCTTATTCTGATAACTTGAATTAATAATATTTTATGCACTTAGTTCTCCCAAAAGATTAAAATTATTGCACTAAACTCCAAATTTACATTTTTACCCTTTGAAATTCAACAAATGATTGATCAGAGGGCAAAGTGCACTCACGTATCAACTTTTAGGGGGTACTGGCATATTATTTGAATTAAAGGGGGAGAAGTGCGAAAATAAAATTTTTCTTGAAGGTGACGTTCAATAATCACTTTTTTTTTTCTTTTTCCGGAGGAAAAGAAGAAAAAAATGCATAATTTTCTGAAAAAAGGTTCCTGAAAATCGGGAGGTGGCGGGCAGGGGTGGGGGCCATGGGCAAAGACATGGACATGGGGTGTGGGGTGTGTGTTGCTTCGCGTGACTATATGTGGCAAACCGCACGGGGGGGTGCATGGGCAGTATCACATGTCCTGCACGTGCCATTGTCCATGTCCCAATTTTGGAAAGAATATTGTATGTAAGTTTGGTGTTCCGAAAAGTAGTTTGGCATGAAATAATTTTGATTTGCGTAAGGTTATTTGTTTGAATTTTGATGGAGTGGTTTGAAAAATAATATAGGTGTATATTTTTTTATAAGATGTAAGATGTTACTTTATATCAAATCAGTGTGGAGTTCGTACATGTTTTATTCAGAGATAGTAAAATTGTTGTTTGTTTGACTTTTAAGAGAGTGGTTTGAGAAAATTTAGAGATGAAAAATTTATTTCAGAAAAGAAAAAACATATTTGTTGGACATTTTTCAAAAACGGAATAATTTTGAGAAACGCCAAACAAACAGACCCATATTTCCAGACTATCCCATATTTTTTACACTCAAATATTTTGCAATTTGCAATTTTCCTAAAGATTTGAACAACCTAATTAATTTAGTTGAAATATCATAATTTTATTGAATAACATGTACTGAATATGTTTTGAAATTTTCATCATATTACTATTTGATTTATTACTGTACTAGGATCGAAATTAAATAAAGTTATTTGATACTCAACTCAAGGTTGTACGGTAAAAGTTCATTTAAACTCGATTCGTCATATGTTACAAATACAGTTAAACAATATTTTTCATTTAATAATTTTGAAGCTCGATATGATCTAAGAATTGATAAAAATATAAATAAAAATATCAAATTATTTATATTCGACTTGAGCTCGATCGACAAAAGTTCATTTCAGTATCAGACTTCATCAAATTTCATTATAGATTGAATAGTGGAATTGAAATAATTAAGCTTAGATATAATAATATCGATGTGTATATGATTACTATATTATTAAATTAATGACTAAATGAAAAAAAATTAGAATTTATTCAATCCTATATTGGAATAAGATGTTCTAGAACCTGAATGCTTCTTCCTTGATTAATAGGTTATTAATTAAATAGTGCATTAACTTAGTGGACTTCTACTCCCTCTTTTTTAAATTCTTATTAGTTGACATTTACATTTTCTATTAAACTAATATCTTTTGATTGTGAGTAAGATATAACAGTAAACTCTTGTACATGTTATCTAAACTATTTACAAAACAAATAAAATATATAATCACATTATAGATTTAAGATCTACAAACGTTTATATTGTTCATGTTTGAGATTAATAATGTGTATATATGTATTTTTGTTTGTGTTTGTGTTTGTGTCCGCACACACATGTACTATTTGTGTATTTGTTAGGTGTTACAAGTTGAAACCTAACTCAAACAATTTCAGTTTCAGAATTTGAAATTGAAAACTTTTTTGAAATTTATGGACGCAATAAATTGTTACACGTGATAGATCGATACAAACACGTTTTGTGACATCTAGTCGCATAATGATAAATTATTATACATATATCAAAAATTATAATTGTAAACACTTTTTAATGTTGTAATTACATAAGATACGATTAAACCATGTTATTCGATACCCAGTTCGTTCGTCAAATAAATCAAACAGACTTGAACATGATTTCTCGTTTGTTAAGTATTGAAGCTTGGGTTGAGCTCAACTCGATAAACTAATATTGAAAAAATACATATATATCAAGCTACTTGATATTTGGTTCGAGCTCGTTCGATATATAAAAGATCGTTTGAACTCGGTTCGTTAAGAAATCAAACCAAACTCAAACACAAAATTTCAAGCTCGATAAAATTCAAATCAAACTTTCATGGCTTCACTGCATATCTAGTCATTTAATTTTTTGGATGCCTAATTTACGTACATGAATTAAGCAGTGACTTCGTGTGCTAATTAATCACAACTACATAACAACAACAAAGCCTCACCCAACAATATTTCTATGTAGAAAATGAGACTAAAACTACAAAATATTATAACATATTAAAATTAAAAATATAATTTCATAAAATACAAAACTAAAAATATAGAGGGTCTGTTTGTTTGGTATTAGGTAGGGTAGTATGTCTAGTATTATGTAAGGTAGTATGAGAGAGTAGTGGATGTTTGTGAATTAATTTCGATGTGTGTAATGTTTATTTGAATTTTGAGAAAGTTGTTTGAGAAATAAGATAGGTTTATGTTTTCTTTTTGGAAGAGTTTAGGTTGTAGCTTTACAATGTGCAAGACTCTATGCCAACTCATGTTTATATATGAAATAAGTGGTACATCAATTTTTTTTTTTTTTGGTTTCATAAGGGTTTAATCAATCTTGAAGTACATCGGACATACTGTCTGAGAACCTCTTCCAACAGGAACTCGAACTTTGATCGCTACTTTGGGGATACTAGCAATTTCACTAGACCAATCATCCGTCGATACTTTTTGTCAAATTCAAAATACAGTTTATGCAAGTTTTCCTTAAAAATAAGAAAATTCTTATTTTATTTTTATTTTTAAAAGAATAACTTAAAACTAAATAATAAATTTATTTCAAAAAATAGTAAATACGTTCATCCTCACTTCTTCCCATAAAATAATTTTGAGAAATACAACACAAACATGTCATGAAAATTCTACAAGACAAAGCAAGGCAATTTTTCATTTTAGATGCTACTACTTTTTCCCAATGCGGGGCCCACCCAACCCACATGCCATCACCACCTTGTTCAATTCTTTGCTTTGTTCCTTACCCCCTCAACTTGTAAATAAATACCCTTCTCTTCCATTCTTTCACATCCCTTATAATTAATTCCATTTCTCTTTCTCTCTAAAAAAAGAGACTATGAGAATGAGTTGCAATGGATGTAGAGTACTCCGAAAAGGTTGTAGCGAAGACTGCACTTTAAGGCCTTGCCTTGAATGGATCAATACACCTACGTCTCAAGCCAACGCCACCCTCTTTCTCGCCAAATTCTATGGTCGGGCCGGGCTCATCAACCTCATCAATGCAGGCCCGGCCAATCTCCGCTCCGGTACTTGTCAAAAGTCTAGCTACATGCATGTGTTTAAAGAAATAGGGCATCAGCAACGACATGATTTCGTTGCATAATTTTATGACGGTGTTTCGTTAATGTCGTCGTTGATGTCCCTTTTTTTCAAAAATCTCTAGCATAACATGGATTTTTTTAGAGTGGAATGCAAGAATACCCCATATTTACTCTTTACTTAATTAGTAAAAAAAAATCGTGTTATTTTTATTAGCAAAAACCTCTTTATGCTATCATAAAAATAATATAGAAAAGTTTAGCTAATTAATAAAAATAAAGGGGGTATTTTTGCATTTAACTCATTTCTTGAAAATTGATCTTTTGACATCCTATGTTATTACGCAGATGTATTTAGGTCCTTGTTGTTTGAAGCTTGTGGTAGGATCATCAACCCGGTTTATGGTTCGGTCGGGTTGATGTATTCGGGTCAATGGCAACGGTGTCAGGAGGCGGTGGAGGCGGTGCTTCAAGGATCTCCGCCAGTCAAGATAGGCGGCGATGATGATTCCTCTACCTCTGACATCCGCCACGTGTCAAGGGAAACCGCCGCATCCCTCCACCGGGTCAGGAACCCGAACCGCTTCAAACGGTCGGGTTCCAAGAGCCACGCGGATGAGAAGTTTACTATCACGGGGTGGGAGTACAAGAGGGATTTTGAAGATGAATTGAACCGGGCTCCGAGTCAGGACTCTTTCTCGGTTGAGACGGTTGAACCGAGTTTGGTGAACCGAGATAGGGAACCGGTTCGGGAAGTTAAACCGGAACCTGATTGTAATGAGATTGAGCTGGAGTTGACTTTGGGGTTAAATCCGGTGCGGCAGACCTACATGTCTACTGTGATTCAGATTTCTGATAGTGAAGCTTGAGAATGTATTGGAGAAGTTATTATCTAATTATTAGGTCACCTTAATTTTATCTTTTTTTTTTTTTTAGTTTTTTTTTCCTTTTGCAGATATTATAGGTAGCATGTACATTTACTTTTGTAATAACATTTCAGCAGTTTTCTTTTTCTTGTGATCCATTTCCTTTGACAAATTAGATAACAAGAAAAGAAAAAAAGAAAAAAAAAAAGAGAGAGACTTTAATATATGGTTGTCCTCTGTGTATATATAACTCAATTAGAGGCTATTTACCAAAAAAATCATGGATCAAATTTTCGTTTTCGATGTATGATTTGGTCAATTGAATATAGGAAATTTTCGGAAAGTTCCATTAAGTTTCGAAAAAACTAGGAAAAATTATGAAAAAAGTTACTAAATTAAGAAAAATAGAAAATTCAAGGCAATTATAAAGTTTTGAAAATACACCTTATTTTCGTTTCGATTAATTTAAAAACAGAAAGCCTTCGATGTTTTCTACGTAAAAGATGGAAACTACACTAGATTAACTAATATATAGAATATTGAATTTTTAAAGAAAGTTGGATTTTTAGTCCTACACATTACATCATTTAATATATAAAATTGTAATTTTTGTTCATTTTAAAAAAAAAATACATTTTTAATCCCATCCTATATCGCATGACCAAAATATCAAAAATTGAAACAATTCTATGGAACAAAATGTTAAATAGATTCGATTCTGTGAAATTAAAAAATCAAATAATGGTGCAAAATATTTTCATTAGTTTAGACGAATAGTTATTTCTATAAAGTATTAAATCATGATAAGTACCGATGAAGATCTATTTCCATATAATATAAATAAGTTGTAATTTTTCCAACACAAAAATTAATATCAAGATAATACTAAATGCAAATTAATCATAAGACGAGATAACATATTGTATTTATTAAATAAATAATTTAGATACCGAATAAAATTTATCATTAACGCATGGAATATGTAAAGATATCACTCCATATCTCTATGTCGCCAATTTGTAAAAAAAGAAAAATATATTATCTTTATTTAATACTCCGTACGTATGTGAGTTCCTCCTAATCTGAACACCAATATTATTTCCGTCCCATTATTTGTACTTCATTAGCTACAATGCACGGTTAAACTTTTCAATATATCTTTAAGTGATTTATGTATCATGTTTAATTATTTACATTTGTGATGTATTAAACCTTTTAAATATTATATATATGGTGTCATATGATATTATCAATTTATTAATTAGTGAAATATATTGATTAAATTATTTATTACAATTAATTAAATTGACCGGTCAACTGTACAAAAGGAATAAAGAAAAATAGGACGAATGAAGTATTATTTACATTTATCGGACTCCACTTTCTATGGCGCGAAATAATGAAAGAAATAGATTCTCATTGTTTTCCCAAATTATGGTTACTTGTCCTACATCTTCTGGAGAAATTATTTAGTGCAATCGTTGCACCACGTCATCATGTACACGTGGTGCAGCCCACCAATACACTGGATATGTGGAGTGATTGATATATATATATATATATATATATATATATATATATATATATATATATATATATATTTTAATAATTTTGTAAATACACATAATTCCAAATCCAGTTTGGATATGCATGAAGGACATTAACTTTACGTTTGGTAGAAAAGGGCGAAAGAAGTGAGGTAATCGGGGTGCAGTTTCTTTAGGCAAAAGCAGTTCATGCAACAGCCCATAGTTTTTCTTTTTCCTCTCTATAAATGAGTTAATGTCATTTTAACCCCCCTCTCCTCGTGTAATAAATAATGTTCAATTTACTGTCTTTTGAAAATATTAAAGAAACAATCTACCTCCTTCAGCTGGAGAGTATAACTCACTTTCCAAAATTGAGTGGGCATGAAAAGTACTTTTGTAATTTTTTTATTATAATTAAGTACTTTTGAAACATAAGGGGGTAAACTGTCACATTTATCATAACACCAGGAGGTAAATTGTAATATTATCATAACATAGGGAGTAAAGTACCACATAAAAAAATATCAGGAAGGGGATGTGAAATTTTTATAAGATTAAAGGGAGTATAATACTATTTTTTCAAATCACATGATGATTTGAATATTATAAATATCACAATGAAGTAAATTGTCATTATTTTCTTTATAAATTATAATGGAGTATGTATTGCTACAAATATGTAAATTTTTCACATTCTGAGTATAACTAGAGGGCTCAATTCCCATATACACAAGGCGCGCTACAGTGTTTAATTTATATATCCACGAATAATTTGAAAAATAATATTTTACCATCTCGTAAAAAAATTAAGAGATCAATTCACCTTCCTATTTTTGTTGGAGAGTGCAACTCATTTGCTCAAATTATATGTAGGATTAAAAATCATTGCGTAAAAAGATAAATTACCTTCTTCACGTAAAATAATAGAGGGGATAGAGTGCCACAATTATAGTAACACAAGGGATAAACTGATACATATAAAAAGACATTAGGGGTGAACAGGTCCATATAAAATAATGCGGAGAGGTAAAATGGTTCATGTACCTCCTTTTTGCGGGGCGTTACATATGCGCTTAAACGTTGGAGTGAAATATCATTTTGATGAGGAAAATGATAAATTTAAACTAACTAATTGATAACATACTACCTTCACTTTACCCACTATGAAATTCTTAAATGAATAATTTATCTTTTTGTGATATTGTCTTATGAACATTTTAACCCAACAACGATAATATTGTTAAGAAGAATAGAAGGGAGATAATGAATCATTTTTACCAAAAGTTATGAAGAATATATTGAAATTTAACTTATCAAATTGTCTTTTAAGAATATAACATAGAGCATAGTTTGCTATTATAGCTTGACTCTTTTTATACAATGTCATTTTATTACAAAATAATATTGTTACCATTTTCTTTCTTAAGCAATATTGTCACTATTTTTCTTTCAATATTGCAACTAGCCATGCATAATTAGCCCTCCATTCAACGAGGCTGTCCACGTGGGAGAAATTTTATATAGACTATATATATATATATTTTTTTTTTGAGAACTTGATATATATATATGTAAGAGTTGTATAAATTTGTGTTTATTATTTCATAATAATATCAATAAATTTAAATTTAAAAGCATGACTTTATCAAAATTAAATCGATACGATTCTTCTATAAAAGAATTTTCCATGCAATCACATGACCGGGCAAGTTTGAAATTGTACATGCCAAGTCAATTAGAAGTTTTCTTTTTACCACGACATAGTGTATAGAAAGTTATTCTAAAAATTAATTCATACAACATCATTATATATATAAATATATATAGGGCTGTCAATGGGGCGGATTTCAATCCGGATCCGTCCGAATTCGATCCGATTTATTAGGATAATTGTTCGATTAGAGATTCGATGGACCTGATCCGATTATAAAGATCCGAAATCCGAAACTCATGGAGCGAATATGGATTTAGGCCGATCCGATCCGTTGAAGATCCGTATCCGACAACAAATAAAAGAAAGATATATATACAAAATGATTTATAAAAATAAGTATCATTAATAATATTTCAACGTCAATTTAAGAAGATAGTAATTTATAATTCGTTTATAAATTTATTTAAACCAATATATTCATTCTACAAATATGAATATAGTAAAGAAACTTTGAAAATGTGAGCTAAAATTAAATAAAATTGAAAAGATAATAAACTTATTTTAGGAAAAAAATATTAATTTAACTTTTTAAATACAAATTTATTGGATCCGAAAAATATCCGATATCCGGCCAAATCCGACCAAAATCCGTTGGATTCAAAAAATCTAGATCCGAGCATAATCCGAGCAAGATCCGAATCCGACAGGATTCGATCCGATATAAATGGAGCCGGATCTGGACGAACCTGATCCGACCAGAATCCGACCCATTGACAGCCCTAAATATATATAGATATATATAATCTTGATTAATTATGCGGAAACTAAATATTCTAAACGTGCAATCGTCATGTATGATGGTTACATACATACTTTTATTAAATTTAATAAACTTTTTTGGTTCGTCGCGTACACTTTATATTTTAATACAATTCGTTTTGACATTTTAATAGGATATAAATAAAATGGGTAAACATCACTAATGGTCTTCCTTATCATTAATTTTTTATTGAGTGGTCCCTTTTTATTTTTTTTTTCACGTTAGTCCCCACGATAAATTATTTGTTTCACTTTGGTTACTTACAACGGGTCTTTTACTTATAGTGTTACACTTTAGTCCATCATAAATTTGTTTTGTATCAATTTGGATCCTCATAAAATTATTTCTTTATTAATTTAGTCCCTTGTAAAACTATATTGGCAATTTAGTTCATCTTGGACCACATGAAAATGATCAAAGTGAAACAAATAATTTATAGTGAGGACTAATATGAGAAAAAATTACAAAAATGATCACTCTATAAGAAATTAACGATAAGGAGGATGCTTACCCAAAATAAAATACTATATAATATCCCAAAAATACTATATATAAGTGTCTTATTACTCCCTCCGTATTTTTTTTCCCGTTTTGGAGGGTTGCACATGAATTAAGCAATGTTATAAATAGCCACTTTTTTGAAGTAAAAATTTCATTTTAATCAAATATGTAGGACCTAAGGCGCTACCACTTGCCCCAAAATCAATTGGTGTTAGGAAATGCGCATACCCTTCCCTTATAGTGCATTCACACAAGCGCCCACGATATTCGATTGTGACTCCACCCGCACACACAGTTTGGGTGCCACAGGACAATTGCTGTCACCCGCACACTCAGTTTGGGTGCCCAACAATCTCCCCCTCAGCAATTGCTCCTGCTGGGAATCGAACACGTGACCTTGGCTCTGATACCACTTGTAGGACCTCAGGCGCTACCACTTGCCCCAAAACCAATTGGTGTTAGGAAATGCGCATACCCTTCTCTTATAGTGCATTCACACAAGCGCCCACGATATTCGATTGTGACTCCACCCGCACACACAGTTTGGATGCCACAGGACAATTGCTGTCACCCGCACACTCAGTTTGGGTGCCCAACAAAATAATCTTAGCATTTATAACAAGTATTTGTAAGAAGGGTAAAATTAATAAAAAAATATTAATTTTACGTTGAAATCCTACAACGACAAAGAAAAATAAACAAATTTTTTTTTTACCAAAACGACAAACAAAAAAGGCCGAGGGAATAATATTGTCGGAACAAGTCCTACTGAAATTTCCCTTAATTTACTGAGAAGATGGATCAAAGAAACAAGTAGCTATTTTCATGATTTTTTTTTATCCACTGTACTGTGTATTTAAAACTCGGATCGAAGAGTGCAAAAGGCATAGGTCCTCTCCAGTGTGATGTTTTCAGTAGGATTCGAACTTAAATCTTGTATTAGAGATCGTAAATCTCTACCATTTGACCCAACTATCTTGGGTTCGTCGTGATTTAAGAATTCGATAGATGACTCTATTGGTGACGATATTGTGCATGAAAGTGATTATGCCGTCCGGCCATTAATTTAATGGTGGAATCAAGAATTCAATAGTTTCGTTTTTTTAGCTAAATATTCTAGATCCATAGTATCTAGACCTTCAAAAACTGTCACATCACATACACATGGAACGATGATAACATTAAATGTTGGTTCGTCGCGTAAACTCTATATATTAATTCCATTCGTTTGACATTTTAATAGGACTTAAATAAAAGGCTAGCGATATTACCAGAGCAACAATTGTTGCTGTCAGAGCAATATTTATCAACTACCTAATTTGTCCTTGCCTTAATTATCCTTCTCTCACCTTAATTATTATATCCTCCATTCTCTCTTCATTAATGTCTCATATTATCAATCAGCTTTTTCCTTTCTCTTCACCAAATTAATTTTTTTGTTTGTTTAGAGAACTCTTCACCAAATTAATTGATCACTCCTAATACTTTTCCTCTTTCTTCACCAATTTTATATATCTAATCATCTTTGTAACTCATGAAAAGGAAAATGAGAAGTGAAAAGATATTTAGTCAAATGAAAATAAAATGGACCTTAAAATTAGATCTCTCTATCTTAATACATAATTGAGACTGATTTTTTTAATCCAAAGAGTTATGAATCATGAAATTATAACTCATTTTCTAATTTCCCTTATTTCTCCGAAAATTTTTAGTTCATTACAACTAGCATGAAATTATAATTCAACATCATTTTTTATTATTTTCCCAAACGCAGCCCTTTACTAACCATCAACATCATTCTTTCAACATCATTCTTTCATTTTTTTTTTCAAGAATGGACTGGAAATTTTAGTAGTTGATACGAGGAGCATCAATGGTGTGATTATGAACCTTAATTACAAATTCTTCAGTAAACATCTTCAAATGAAATTAAATGTAAAACTTATTATCCATTTACTAACCAAACTCTGAAACCAACAAAAAGTAAAAGAAAGAAGAACTTGCATATTGTGCATATGGAGGAAGATGTGGGTTTGCTGTAGTGTGATGGTGGTGATTTATCAAAAAAAAAAAAGTGTGATGGTGGTGATTTATCATAAAACAATTTATTAAAAAAGTGTGATGGTGGTGACATTAATTAGCATGGAATAAAGACAAAAGCTGAAAATGATAATTGGATGTTTTAATTGCAGAAATAAAATTTGTGCACTAAAATCAATATTGAAATGTATTTAATGAGAAGGGTAATTTTGGAAATATATAAATATTGTTCTGGCAACAACAATTGTTGCTCTGGCATTATCGCTAGCCTAAATAAAATACTACTCTATAGGTGTCTTGTTATTATTGTCTTGACATTTTAATAGGACATAAATAATTTATAAAAAAAAAAAATACTAGATATTTAAGTGTCTTATTATTATTTTCTGAACAAATCCTACTTAAATTTCCCTTAGTTCACTGAGAAGATGGATCAAAGAAAACAAGTAGCAATTTTCTTGATTTAAGAATTCGATAGATGACGATTTTGTGAATGAAAGTGATTATGCCGTCATTAATTTAATGATGGAATCAAGAATTCTAACACTTGGTTTCCTTAATAAAATACTACTCCCTCCGTTTTTTTTATTTATCGTTCTGGCAAAAATTTTTTTATTTATTTTTATTTGTCGCTTTAGAATTTCAATGTAAATTTTATGTTATTTTATCAATTTTACCCTTTTTACTAATACTTGTCATTAATGCTAATTAATACTAAGCTTAACATATTAAAAGGATATTTTGGATATTTTGCTTGAAAAAGGTGATTATTCATGATAATTTTTAATTCGTGTTCAATCAATATTATTCAAAGAGACAATTTAAAAACGGAGGGAGTAGTTACTAATTAAAAATAGTTGTCACATCACATACACGTGGAGCGATGATAACATTAATTGTTATTAATTTAGACTAATTAAGAAAGATTAAACTAATGCTCAAACCCTTTTGCTTGAGCAAGTCTCCACAAGTTTCTTCATAAAAATACTACTCCCTCTGTTCCATTTTAAGTGTCATTTTAGGTGTTTTCACACATATTAAGACACCTATTTAATTGCCTCAATTTTAGGGAAAAAACAAATAATATTCCTAAAATACCCTTACATTCTCTCTCTTCCTTTTTCTTTTATTCTCTCTATCTTTCTCTTTCTATCTCTCTTGGAGTAATAAAGTAAGAGAGAGAAAAAGCAAAGGGCAAAATGGGAAAGTATGTAATTAAAAGTGCATTGAAACTCTAAAGTGACAGATAATTTGGGACAAAAAAAATTCTCTAAAATGACACTTAAAATGGGACGGAGGGAGTAATTAAAATCATTGTCTACTTGTTGCTAATTTTCAGACAATGACGCACGTTAATAGCTTGATTGGTAGTTTTGAGTTTGTGGGTTCAAAAGAAAATTTATTGGCTAGTTTAATGACCCTTCATCACATCTATGCCGAAATTGATTTGTCAAGGGGAAATCTGCAAAAACATCATGTAACTAAGTCTAATTTGCTAAAATTAGTCCGAAATTTTTAACTTTCTCAAATTGAGTCACGTGTGGCCCATGAGACACAAATATTGGAGAAAATTTGTAAAACTTGTTCTGATTAAAGTTTGTTGATAATTAAGTCATTTTACAAAATTAATATGGCAATTTCATTCATATTTTAATTCGAAATTCTTATTTTTTTTTCTTTCTAAATTGAGTCACGTGTGAGCCACGTGACTCAATTAATTGGAGATTTTCCAGCGTGGTAACCAATCATCCATTTCTTTCCATGCGACAATTACGTTGTTGATGTGGATGCTAACTAGGATAAAATTGGAGGAAAAAATAAAACTCTAGTCTCACTTCGATATGCTAGCCTTAAACTATTCTCTGCTTTCAAGTTCAAACCATTGACTTAAACATCGGAGTAGGCTAACCCGATACCACCACACTCAAGTGTTTATCTAATTTGCAAGGAAGCCACTAGCTTGGAAGGAACAAGACAAGCTCGACATTGGGAAAAAAGAAATCTTGAGACCGACTCATAGCACCCAAATTTGCACCACCCATTAGAGACGTGGAGATTTTTCATGTTGAGTCCATCGATGGATGTAGCATTCTCTTGCCTGCTCTGATTACACAATAGCTCTTTGAGTCCTTCTTTGGTCTTAAACTTGATCTTTATAATAGGTGATGCAAGGTATATATCATACTTTCCGAATTTGGTATGCTCTGCCTCAAGAATATGGATAAACATGTACGCCAATACCTACATAACAAAGACTACACACCGAGGTTGGTGCCGGTGGAGCCTACTCCGATGCTTATGTCAACAAATGTTGCATAGAACTTAAACAAAGTATTTTGCAAAGAAGACTTAGGTTATGAATTGTGTGTTGTAATTAGATGTCAAATACTAGAGGGGAATCTATACCCATAGAAGGAGATCTTTTCTTGTTAGGAATGTCCTTGATTGAGGGGATCTGTTTTGCATGCGGGACAACTCTTTCCATGTGATAGTCAACGTTCCTTAAAATGGGAGATTAGTGAATCTTGTGAAGATCCATCGTGTGGAGTGAGTCCCTTACTTAGCGAGTTGGATGATTAAAACTTGGATCCGGTTGATCAAGTTCCAATTCGGTGGATTTATATCAATAGGTCAGGGGGATTGATAGCTCGCCCTACTATCATACTGTATGAGAATTGTATATTCACCACATGGTACTTTATGTTACGCGTTCACTTTCGTGATGCAATCACAAGGAAGTGGGAGATCTGTGGTTCCTATGGGGCATAAACTCGGATTCACTAAATCATTTCAGAGTGAGATCATGAGATGATGGTGTCTAACACCAAGGGATCACGTTATTAGTTAGGTGACCTCTCTTCTATGTCCAAATCGTTGAAAGTCGAAACTGATTGCCTTTCTTTTCAGCAACAACGATTTGGGAACGATTTGTTCGATTCTCCTACTTCTTCTTTTGTTGAGGTTGTGACATCTTTGCTCAGTGTTTTACTATATTCGAGGACACAAACAGTTTACTCTTACCTTTTATTTTGCCCTTAAACTTCTAGGAGAATCATATGATTGGGGGTGATGTGGTGCCCCTTGACAATTTTCTTTCTTGAGTCTAATATCTCGTGCGTGAATTCATAATGAAATTCCTACAAGCTCAACACTTTTCTCTCGCACCTCTTATGTATGATACTCGAAAGTCCTCTATGTCATGCACATTTTCCTTGTGATACCTACATTACGTCCTAGTATTTCACACGACCTTTGCGGCTCAAGCTTCTTACGCGGGCTTGCTTGTTTCGTGATAGCAAAACGAATTTTAGTGTGTTGTGTTGGTAGTAAAGTACTCAAAAGTATATGTGACTTTTACAAGTAATGTGTTAGACGAAAGATTGATGATTAACAAACAAAGTAATTATTAAGCTTGCTTCTTGAAGATTATTTTAAACAAGGATAAATATTTGAAGGCCCAAATTACGAAGTAAGGCCCGCTTATAAAGTTAAGCTTGTCCTTTTGAAGAAAAGCCCATTGACGAATATAAGCCTACTAATGAAAGAAGACCCAATTACTATTGAAGTACCAAATCTGAAGGAAAGCCCAAAAGGATGGAAGAACGTATTGAAGAACTATCACCCCTGAATGACCCAATTTCCAATACAAGACAATTGCGGTCTCGTAAGTCTCTTTTATCTCAAACTATTAAGAGCAAAGTTTTTAAAATTAGTGTTTTGGCCCAACATTTTAAATTAACCCGTTACATTTTTTTTTAAAATTGGCTATGTAGAAATTTTAATTTTTTCCTCATATATCTTGGCCGAAAATTAGCATGTGTTTAAATAAATTTTAAGGCAACAATTACCTTCTTAATTATAAGTCTTGTTTAAACTAAACTTATGTTTAAATGCTTTACAAATTCTTATTGCCGAAAATCTTAACATTTTCAACTAATCTTGTAAATATTTTTTCTAAGGTAAGATTTATTCAATTTTGGACTTGCGTTAATGTCTATTCGAAGAACCTTGTCCAAATACATTTTGCCATTTTTATGCTCATAAAACCCCATATACTCTAATTTATGACAGTTGCATTTTCAATTAAAGGAAGATTTTTGTCTTGAAATCTTGCTCAAAATGGAATTGAAAAACTCACCTATAAATTTAGTTCTCCAACTCGATTTTAATACACAAGATTTTTATGTAAAAATTGAGCTTTCATCTTGCAAAAATTCATTCTTTTAAAAATTGGTTTTTAGTTTTACTTTTGCAAGTTAATTTTTTAAAATCCAAAATTGTTTTTACCCTGCTCTTAAAACCATTAAGATATTCGAGAGCTAAAGAGAATTTAAGTGAGTGAAGTAGTTTACCAATTTTACTCTTGAAAGAGTTATTGTATCTTGATAGAAAATATACAAAATCTTTGATTGTGAACGCAAGTATTAGTTACTCGTAAGCTCGGCTGTTGAGCGATATGATATTGTTCCTAGGAAGCTGATTTTTTGTAAAAAGCAAAAGGCAAAGACCTTGTAAGCTTTGGAGAGAAAGATAGGAATTCTTGTAATCCCGATTTGTGGCAAAGGACGATTCCTGCAAGCCATTTCTTAGTGAAGTTTTCTCAGGAGTGCTGGAAGAGTGGATGTAGGCCAGAGTTTGGCTCGAACCACAATAACATGTGGAAAATGTTACAAGGCATTCATGAAGGCACAAGTCAAGTGAAGGAACATTGGATCACTATTCTTGTACATCAATACGAGATGTTGACTATGAAGGAAGACAAGAGCATTAGTCAAATTTATGCTCGATTGTTGGAAATAATAAATCCCATGACGGCGTTCGAAAAAACTTACCCTAAAAGTGAACAAGTCAAAAAGATCTTAAGATCTCTTCCTCAAGAATGGATATCGAAAGTTACTAATATCCAAGAAGCAAAAGTCTTGAACAAAATGACCATGACAGAACTAATTGGTTCACTCCAATCACATGAACTCACCATAAAGTCAAAAGACAAGGGAAGTCTGAATAAAGATACAAGATCGACTTCTTTTAACTCTAACTTTGTGCAGGATGATGAAAGTGATCTTGAGGATCTCGATGAAGATGGAAGAAATAAGAAGATATAACTAGGAGACTCAACCAATTGGCGAAACAAAGGTTCACTAAAAAGTTCTCGAACAATCCTAAGAAATCCTTCAAATCTGAGACCAAAATAAAATGCTATGAATGTCATGAACTAGGACATGTAAGGTCTGAATGCCCTCAACTAAAGAAATTCGAGAAAAATTTCAAGAAAAACAAGAGTAAAGGAATGGTCGCATTTTGGGATGAACCAAATTCCGAGGAAGAACAAACGGAGGATGAATCGGGAAATCTCTGTTTCATGATACACAATGAGGTACACTATTTACATGATTTTAGTAAGTATGACGATCTTGATGATGAAATTGAATGTGAAAATGAATGGACTATTATGATAAATGAGTGTAGAAATGATCTTGAAAATATAGCTAAGAAAAATGAAAAACTTAAGAAAAAAGTTTATTGTTAAATAAAAAAAATAAAAGATTATAGACGATTTGACTCCGAATTCAGGTTTTCCTAATGACCTCTTTCTATCTTTTGAAAATTCCAAAAAGTACAAAAAATCATTTTGAGGAAAGGTTGTGACTATGATAGATGCGTTCCGTTGTTTTTGTTTGAAAATTCTAAAATTGCGGAATGTATTAAGAATATGGAATGGGATAAATTCCTGGGTCTTCATGGAATGGGAAACGCTACGATTATCTCTTATATTAAAAAGAAAAAGATTGAATTTAGCGTAAGTAAGTTGAATGATTAGTTGGGAGTTGGAGACAAGGGGCAAAAGATAGTTCAAATTGAGAAAGTTGGTTTAAGTTAGAATATATAAGTTATACATATTTTCTATATCTAACTATTTTAATATATCTGAATTTTTTATTTATTTCGTACCAAATATAATATCTTTCTACTACATAGAAGGAAAATTTGTGTTAAGTTATTGGGCACGTTACTAAAGCGCAAGACACAATTCTTTTATTATTTTTCCTAGTTCATTTAACATATCAGGTATTAAAATTTCTCGTGCTTCACTTTTTCCCTAATACCATTTGACATATCAGGTTCTCTCACTTCGCTTACCTCAAGAAAGCCTGCAATCACCTCCTGCCGGCGAGTCGCCTCACCCTCGTCATCTTTTGTCGCACCCTCACTGTCTTACAGCCAAGTCTAGGTTAGGAATCTTCACTATTCTTCTCACCTCTGCTCTAGATTAGTAAATGACCTTCCCCAACCCCTAATTTGTTTTCCCTAGCTAGTTTGGTTGAGTAAATTGTGAGGTTTGGAGTGAATTTAGCATTTCCGGTGAAGATTTTAATGGACTACATTACAGTGAAGCTAGGTTATTAGATCTATATACTTTCTCTGTTTTGGTTTATAAGTTTGTATATATTGCCTTAGTTGCTTGCTATTTTGTGTATGTTGCCTATATTGTGAAGAAACAGTTTAGAAATTTCATTTGCTTAGGTAGGAATTTTAGGAGTTGTCAGTAATTGATTTATGATAATGGTTCCCATATTAAATTATATTTAGAACTTTGACAAAGTTAATTGGTTGTTATATGAGTATTTTCTAGTGAATAGATTATTTAATGAACTTAAGTTGATTTGATGGATGTGGCTAAAAATTTCAGTTGTTATATAACCATAAGAAAATATAAGACTTATTTTTAACACCTATGGAAGCAAACAAACTTATGAAATTTGCTTCTAGAATTTTGTCTTCCTATTTTGGTTAATAACTTGGATTCTTTATCATTGACATATTTTTATATGCTTCTGTTCATTACATTATGCTATCAGAATATATACTAAAAACAGAATACATATAGGTATCAGTTCAAATCCAATCATATTAATTTGAGTCTGATTTAGCATATAAATATAGAATCGAAAGGGTAATGAATAAATTTTATTGGCATTTATCTATTATTTACTTGACAAATGATGAAACTTACTTTTTAACTGCATGCTAGTAAAACCAATTTTGAGGATCAGCAGAAGTGTTATTCTGGCTCCACGTGAATTAAGTATTCCTCTTTTGAGAATTTGCAAGATCTGAAGATTCAACAAAGTGAGAACATTTAAACATACTTTAATTTTTGTACTTTTAGATGGATTAAAAAAACATGTTTCCGGCTTTGAGCCACCAAAATTTAGCAGTTTTAAGTAATTTATAATTGATTAAACTTCTAAAATAGTACCTTATTATTTAATAAAAAATTGATAATGCATTAACTGAAGCTAGAGAAGCTAGCAAAGTAACTAAGTGTTACATGTACAAGGTTTTGCCAATCCAAACATCATCTTGGTCGTCGTACAATTTCAAATAAAAAAGCGTTTAAACTTAAGATCGATTTGCGTATTGTGGTACGTCTAATGCATATCCCACCTGTAATTTTTTTTTTATTTTGGTCATTATTAGTTTCATGGATGAAACACTACACGAGTAATGAATTCAGCCACTGGAATCTACTAAATTGGGATACAACGGCATGAAGAAAATGTTCAAATTTGGATGGAGTTTGACCAGGAAAATGCCAAAGCAAAACAAGGCACATTCTTTGTGGTTGTGGTGATAAGATTGAATTGGTCTCCTTGTTTCTAGATCCAAAATAAACCTATTCTTGTAGTGTGATATATTTATCACCAAATTACTATACATCTATTTTGTTGTGGGCAATATCTTGCTCTTAATTACATTGTATTATTTGTCATTCATGTTCAATCTTTATAGAAATCCTCTATTTTGTATTTTCTAAGATTTTATATTGAATATTTTCATATATCTCTTCAACCTATCTAATACAATATCCTCCTATTAAGTAAAATTTATTATCTTGTTGCTCCTTGTAACCTTTGGTAAAACTCTTGTAAAATCAAGGAAGCTCTCAACATAGACTTATTAAATGCGACACCACCTTCAAATTACCCAAAAATGATTAGTTAAGAGTAGAGTGGTGAATGTAGGTATAATTCTTCATGTAAAACAAATCATGCCTGATAGAATGCTTAAAATATACACGAAAAAAAAAAGCTAATTATTCTATTAGTACTAATTTTTCTGGAACTTAATGATGTGCTAGGGTTGAGACAAATTAAATCAGTTTAGTTTGCTAATTCAAGAAAGCATTAAGATGTTCTTTATTGTAGAAATCATCTATAAAATATTCACAAGTTGATAAGAAATATACATGAATATTAATGATTTTATTTGAATTAACTTTCACCAAGTGATTGATGTAATGCTGAAGTTTTCTAATATATACTTTTTTATATATTTGATTTCATATATTTAAGTAAGGGATATATCTATTCTTATCATACCAAATAACTGAAATAAAAAGTTTAATCTTCATATCAAGATATGTATCTAACAACTTATCTTTCTTTACTCGTGATGCAGGAAAGATGTGAGATTAATAGAATGAATCTGTCAAAGCTTTCGGTATTACATAATCAGGGGTCACAAGCTTTCTTAACTCTTCTTAATGAGTTTGTAAGTTGAAAGAATTATATATATGGTGTTGTGTAGTGTTTATATCCGGATGAGGTCTCTTGTAGATCATCTGTGTTTTAATTAAGGTTATTCGGTAATTAAAAGTTTTAGTTATGAGTAAAGTGTAGGGATATTCTATTATGGGGGCTCGATTGTCAATACAACAAAGTGCGGAATTTAAAATTTTTCGAGGTCCCTATTAGTCCCATAAACCTTTCTCCATAGTTAATTATACGAAAAGGTTGAATCAAACAAAACATGAACAAAGAAGGGGGTTTTTGCGATTTACCTCACCACAACTCGGTGGTGGTTACCTCCAGGCGTTACGTTCGATCCACAATATGAGTGATCCATGTGTCTCACCTCCAAAGTTGATCCACACCAATCGGATTGTAGTGACACCTCCAAGTCGTAGGCTACGAACTGGATCTTGAAGATTTGTCCGCAAAGATTCTGTAGATCTGGATCTGGACTTAGATCTGGATCTGGATTGAGAGATCTAATGGAAGAAGAAACTAATCACAGGACTTGTGTGATTGGTTCAGGTTTCGGCCAAGTCAAGATCGGCCAGGTTGGGTTCGGCTGAGTTGGTTCGGGCGACAGGGTTGGGGCGAAAGTTATGGGGCGATTTTGTAAATAAAATTCTTGTGCAAAAATCTGTTTTCTTTCTTATGCAAAAATCGGTTTTTCTTGCTTGATTTCAGCAGAGTAATTTTCTTCTCAAAAGTTTTTCTATTGTTGTCAGGGTTATGAATGAAGAGAAGAGAAGAAGTATTTATAAGAGAAAAGTCCTTCTCTTAGAAGATATCTTCTTCCGTTATCTATCAAATCCCCATTCCTTATCAACTTAGGAATGCAAGATTTGATAGATCTCTTCTTACTTGTTTTCCAAGAATCAAAAACTCTTTTTTTTATCTTACAAAAATCGCCCCCTTATGTCCCAACTTTAAGATTATTACAAATCAACCCATATAATTATCCAATCCTAAAATTGGTTAATTATTTAATCTTCCATTTTCATTAATTAATTACTTTAATTAAATTCATAATTAATCAGATAACCCTAATTAATTAATTAAATATTAATCAATTAGATATCTAATTAATATTCTCCCATTGAATTAATACCTTAATTCAATTACTTTGATTTAACAACTTTAAATCATTCATTTCCTTTATGACAGTCACTGTCCAATTGTATTGTGTGTGACCCTCTGGGTTCACCAACAATTGGCAGCAGGCCCACGACTTTCGTGATTTAATTAACGAGCAATTAAATGCTCCGATCAATTAAACAACTTTTAATTGACCACTTCAGAATTAATTTCCTTATTAATTCAGGAGTACCAACACTTCATGGTCGATGTCTAGCCACAAGCCCATGAAGCCCAATTAAAGGTGAATTGATAATAGTGAACCTCACCTCTTATAATTGCCATGTACATACGGTCCTTCTAAAGACTAATTTCCCGATCGAAGCCTAGGGTGTGTGAATTGATCGGCACCTCTAATTATCTCGATTATGTACTTTCTAATTCTGGATAATAATTCCAGTGTGACTGCTAAATTTGGAACCCCTTTCCAAATTCATCACCAACCATGACCATGGATTTCTAGGAACATATTATCGAAGAACAAACAAGAAATTCTCCCACCTTATCAGGATGAGTCGATAGATCCTTTTTTAGTACTAACCACTCGCGTACAGTTGTGTACGCACCCAACTTAGGCACTTTGTGGCCAGGCTACGTGACCAGTACCTAAATCTAAGTACGCACACTCGTGCACCGAATTCGCCCTAGCACCTCAAGTCCAAGGACTAAATCGTACACTATTATAAGCCTTGAGAATCTTTCCATCACCGATATGCGTCACGCGCTTCCACAATGGGTTTCTCTGTTCGGGTCGTTCGATGCGTTCAATCCTCCATTGAACCACATACTCATATGCACTGGCCTCAAATGCCTTGCTCATGAAACGCTACAAATTCACTCCATGTGAATCATGCATACTTGTACAAGTCTTGGCGATTCCTACGATACCCCGTCTCTTTCGGAATCTATGACTTTGAACGGTTTTAAGATCACGATCTTTGAGACTGTTTCATGATTGCACTCAGTACTGAAGTGAATCGTCCCATAGTCTATTGTGACCTTAGGATTTCATCCAATCGCTTAGATAAGTTCGCGAGAGATGAAGTTGGCCATTGTTTAATTCACGTACTATGAATGAACGGGCGTATTAATTATAAACCATAAGAAAATAGTACTTCAACAAGCTAATTAATATTGGCTTGCTGGTCACTATCCTATCAATCTCCCACTTGCCCTAAAGCCAATCACAACATTTCTAAGACCCATCTATACCAAGATGTCCCTCGAACACTTTTGTGAAAGAGCTTAATTAGTGGATCCGCTAAGTCGTCTTTGTTGAGATTATGTAATGCTTCTACTAGTCTCAACTACCTATGATTTGTTCAATCATATGGTATTGTGTTCAGACTATCGGTGAGATCTCGTTTCCCTTTCATGGAGCAATTGCCTTATCTAATTCGGTTAAGATTACGACAGGCTTTTGCCATGCTAGGTATTTCATCCAATCATTGGATGAATGTTTCTCATCTAAACACTTTCTCTTGCAGCATCAGAATGGTGCGTATATTCTGTTTGAGTTGGCAATGGTATACTATTGGAATTTCTTCCAATTTACCTTTGCTCCATTGAGATAGAATAAATAATCCACATCAGACTGGAAATCTCGAATCACTAAATCCTTCGAGTTTTCAATACTCCACTACTACCACAGACCAGCATTATATCCTTTAATTATTTTCGAGGATTGCATTTATTGTAGTCCAGTGTCCTTTACTGGTGTTCGACTATCAGTAGCTCGTGAGAAGTCAGAGCTTTTGATGAGTCGGGTCTAGTACAAGACACTGCATGCTACATGCAATCCAAATGCCAAAGCATAAGGTTTCTTGAGACAGTTACTTCTTTACTCATTTATATGTAGGGCTCATTAAATAAGTAAGAGAAATTTTGTCTCTTTGGAACCAATCCTTTCTTGGATTCTTCCATATTGAATTTAATCAATATATAGTCTTTGTACTTAGATTCGGTGAATTGTAACATCTACTTCGCTTTTATCTCTATAAATACGTATCGCCAGTACGCGAGATGTAATTCCCAAATCCTATCATGGAGAATTGCGTGAAGAACACGCTTTCGTCTGTGCTATTCTGATATTCTTATATCGAACTTGATGTGCAGAACATCATCTTGTTGCGTTACGAACTCAACTACGCTCCCACTGATCCTTTTGCACAATTGAAATCCATATGCCTTTTGACAACTTCAACATTCTTGATTGACTTATCAAGTTGCATGTTCCAAGTTCGGGAAAAAGTCATAGATTGACCTTTGGATTTGAATAAAGATCTTCTCATCAATTTTCAACTGTGAGATGCAGGATTCATATCCAATAGTCATTCTTCGGTAGTGAAAACCACCTTTCTATGGCTAATAGTTTCGAAATGGGTTTTGACGTTGCAAATGGAGAGGGTATTCTCATTGGTCCCAAAAGGACTTTTGAAGAATGACCTATCGCCATTAAGAGAGTCAAACTTTCCACTTTGAATCTTATGGCTTCATGTCATATCCCTTAGTCTCTTTGTAATCTTGGATTAAAATCCAATTTCTCAATTTCGCAAAATGGAATTTTGAGTTCCTTACAAATTTGATTAGATTACTAATTATTTGTGCATGGATCGGTTCGGCAGGTTTCGGGGTTTACTCCCATTGTTTGTGGAAATGGGTCCAATTCTAGGACTTCATCAAGTTCTATGACTTTCCTTATTTCCTTTGACAAGGATTCGTCAACACAGGAATAATCTACTTACGAGATATTTTCATTTCTCGTTGTCGTAGAACAGGTATCCAATGGATTTTGTTGGATACCCCCACAAACATTATATGAATCAGATCTACCATCTAATTTCTCATATAAGGGTGTTTTGATATGTCTTAAATGACATGGCGGTGTAAGAACTCACTTCGAAAAATACTAGACCAAGCATTTTGAAGAGTCAGGGGAGGCTACCCCAAATATGAATAAAGGAATATAGCAAGATCACAGTCGTGAATCGAACCAAGTTTTATCAACAAAGTTTGATTCCTGCTTTGATTTGCTTCATGAGAATTCTATTCTCGTCTCATAGATAATCGAGGAGTTAGTTGCTTATGTTTCAGCAAGTTTGATTAGATCAAAGTGCTTTTGACATAATGCACTTAGTTACTTCATTTCCAAAACGTCTATTTACTTCAATAGTTTTAGAATTGTACTTCAGCAAAGTACACATACACTTTGACGATTGAAATCGTAAGTATATATGAAGCAGCATCCTTTTTGAACTAGTGCTTTTAGTTCTCCACGTTTGTCCTTATGGATTAAATCCATTTGGTTGAAATGCTTGGAATGCCTAGCAATCCTTTATTTCGGTTATTATTCCTTCAAGACTTTCCTTTCGAATCTCTAGGAAGAATGTCCAAAATGAACATTTCAAGCGCGGACGATTATCTTGTTTGTTTTACGATTTTCGATTTAGCAAGTAGCTTTTAAAGTTTTGTCTTGTTTATCATTGTTTTATTTCTATGTTTCAAAACATCAATATTTGTACAATGTTAAATAGCTTTAATTAAATAAATTCCATTCTCAATGGTAAAGCAATTATGTCTTGTACAAAAATTTGAAATAATACTCAAAATAAACTAAAACTAAAACTCATGCTAATACGAAAAACTAAGTAAAACTTCTTTTGCTAAAAAGTAATGTCTAGGTTCAGATAGTCCTTGACCCAATCCTTGAAGCAACATTCCCTCATTTCTCTTTGCACTACTTGCATCTTCCTTTTAAGGAATTTCTTCCTTTTAGGTGGAGAGGGAATACCATCATCACCTGCAAACACTTTCACAGAAATGAAGGTTTATCAGATGTCTTACATCAAAAGAATTAACAGGTGTATAACTTTTAAGTCATACCGTTGTTAAGTCTGTTCAGGAACTTCTTTTCAGCAAGCCTCCTTAATTTCTTTTCGTACTTACACATGTGGCAATTCCTTTCGTACAGACCTAATCCTTGCAGATGAGCTTCCTCATATTTGTCTAACAACTCATGCAAGTGTTTTGATTTAAATCCATCAGGCGGAATATCACAATGTTGCATAAAATGAGTGAAGGTGTCAGACAAGCTATTGAGAGTAATTTCTATCTCATCTTCTAAAGACAATCGAGCTCCAAACTTTTTGATTGTTTGAACATCTTGGTCAAGTAAGAACAATATTCTCTAACATTGTTAAACTTAGCAATGCTCGTCTCGTGAAAGTAATTGCACATAATGGAACCCAAAGTTGGTTCGGTTTTGACGCGTACTAAGTATCGTTTGAACGGGACAGTGGATGGTGAATGGCTAACAATAAAACAGACAACAATTAGCAGACAAGTTTTATATTAATACTTATAATTAACGAAATTTGGACTTTTTATCGAAAAAGTTCTCCCACTATTTTTATCGAAACAATAACCCCTTCTAGTTTCGGGAAAAATTATTTCCTAGTAGGTATTGACGTCCCAGCAGCAATTAGTTGCACCCACGACTCGTGGCCATACAATTAATTCCCTAGGTAGGTATACTTTTTACCAATTGTGTCTACTACACAACCTTCAAGGTATTTTGCCTCGTTTTTCGCATTTATCTAGCACTGCTACATCATAAATGTTACTACGCGTTAAGTCCAACCCATTAATCATGATAAGCAACGGGCCCAGTCATGAATTCTCCGTAACTAGTTATCGGTCGATCTTCACGTCCCGACCAGTCCCTACCCTTGTCGAGTTTTAGAAAAACTAGAATCAAGGAATTTCGTGTATTGCCCCTTTCTTCGACTCGGGTGCCAGACTCTGGATGACCTCTATCGATAAGTAGACAACATACACTAGTTCCTATTAATGGAAGGCTTGGATTTATAAAACCTCATTTTATATTTAACCCAATGTGACTTAATATTTATTCGAGAGGGGAATTTTCGGTTTTGAAAGTTTAAAGAAACTCTCCTCGAGATCTCACCGCTTCAATTATGCTTTATCTTTTATTTACGATCTAGATTCTAGCGCGCATATACACAAGCAATCATAAATCGACTAATAAATAAAAGCCATACAAGCCTAGCATGCATACTATCACAATATATTTTCGATCGGGAGCCTCCTATGCAGGCCATCATCGAGCCAATGATGTTGGCCCAATTGGTCAATCTAAAGGGTTCTCAAAGAACCTATGCTATTACACAATGTACCATGCATACATGGCCTTCAATTCTTCTTGGGCTCACACCTTGCTTGTAAATGGGCCTCCATCCTAAACTGGGAAAACAGTAAAGCCCTATTCTATTACAAAGGCTCAAAGTGGCCCAAAAATAATAACAGGCTCGCAGGCCCAAATAAAAACCATGCATTAAATTAAACCAATCACATCTAACCTAAGGTCAAGGCTCGGCGCGATCGAAAATCACGTAAACAGTTCACGTAGAGCAAGAAACATGCAAACAACTTTTACGTATTTATTTCTTAATTTTAAAACTACCTTTTAGAACTAACTTCCTATGATTCTTGCTTTTTAGTCACTACTAATTATGACAAATAAATTATCGGATAAACAAAACAAGTTTTCTGCCTTAAAAACAGATTCTGATTTTTCAACTTTTAAAAATTGTAGTTCGGCCCCTATACTTTCGGAAATTGCACTTTTGACACCAAAACTTTTGAAAAGTTACAAAATACCCCCAAAACAGTTTTCGGACAGAAGGACCAGAAAATAAAATTTTGAAATTCAGAAAATTTTTGAATTTTGCAAACTGACCCCTGAATTTTCAGAAATTACAAGACTGCCCTTGAATTTTCGGAAATTGCAAAACGGCCCAAAAACACTTGCGATCAGAATTTCAAAACCAGCCCAGATTTTACAAAAATTTCCAAAAACAGAAAATTAAACTTTCAACCCTAATTTACACGATTTGCGATAATAGCACAAAGAGTCCTGATTTTTCAAAAAACTATAAATTTGCCACAGATCTTAAAATGCAATTTTACCCAATTATAGATCCAGTCATAACAAGCAAGAATTAATTAACAGAACATAATTATTATGCGTTCTTATACACATAATTAAACATATACGGTTAACACACATTATGTTAAGGCCTTTTCGTATAAAAAGTATGGAGTTGGCTCTGATACCACTGTTGGGATATTCTATTATGGGGGCTCGATTGTCAATACAACAAAGTGCGAAATTTAAAATTTTTCGAGGTCCCTATTAGTCCCATAAACCTTTCTCCATAGTTAATTATACGAAAAGGTTGAATCAAACAAAACATAAACAAAGAAGGGGGTTTTTGCGATTTACCTCACCACAGCTCGGTGGTGGTTACCTCCAGGCGTTTCGTTCAATCCACAATATGAGTGATCCATGTGTCTCACCTCCAAAGTTGATCCACACCAATCAGATTGTAGTGACACCTCCAAGTCCTAGGCTACGAACTGGATCTTGAAGATTTGTCAGCAAAGGATTCTGTAGATCAGGATCTGGACTTAGATCTGGATCTGGATTGAGAGATCTAATGGAAGAAGAAACTAATCACAGGACTTGTGTGATTGGATCAGGTTTCGGCCAAGTCAAGATCGGCCAGGTTGGGTTCGGCCGAGTTGGTTCGGGCGACTAGGGTTGGGGCGAAAGTTATGGGGCGATTTTGTAAATAAAATTCTTGTGCAAAAATTTGATTTCTTTCTTATGCAAAAATCGGTTTTTCTTGCTTGATTTCAGCAGAGTAATTTTCTTCTCAAAAGTTTATCTATTGTTGTCAAGGTTATGAATGAAGAGAAGAGAAGAAGTATTTATAAGAGAAGAGTCCTTCTCTTAGAAGATATCTTCTTCCCTTATCTATCAAATCCCCATTCCTTATCAACCTAGGAATGCAAGATTTGATAGATCTCTTCTTACTTGTTTTCCAAGAATCAAAAACTCTTTTCTTTATCTTACAAAAATCGCCCCCTTACGTCCCAACTTTAAGATTATTACAAATCAACCCATATAATTATCCAATCCTAAAATTGGTTAATTATTTAATCTTCCAACTTCATTAATTAACTACTTTAATTAATTTCGTAATTAATCAGATAACTCTAATTAATTAATTAAACATTAATCAATTAGATATCTAATTAATATTATCCCATTATTGAATTAATACCTTAATTCAATTACTTTGATTTAACAACTTTAAATCATTTATTTCCTTTATGACAGTCACCGTCCAATTGTATTGTGTGTGACCCTCTACTCATATGCACTGACCACAAATGCCTTGCTCATGAAACGCTACAAATTCACTCCATGTGAATCATGCATACTTGTACAAATCTTGGCGATTCCCACGATACCCCGTCTCGTTCGGAATCTATGACTTGGAACGATTTTAAGATCACGACCTTTGAGACTGTTTCATGATTGCACTCAGTACTGAAGTGAATCGTCCCATAGTCTATTGTGACCTTAGGATTTCATCCAATCGCTTAGATAAGTTCGCGAGAGATGATGTTGGCCATGGTTCAATTCACGTACTATGAATGAACGGGCGTATTAATTATAAACAATAAGAAAATAGTACTTCAACAAGCTAATTAATATTGGCTTGCTGGGCACTATCCTATCAATAAGAAGATAGATTTGTGATTGGAAAATGATATGCATTAGAGAATACTTGCTTGACTATTTGATGATGTCATTGTAACTGAAATGATCATGTAGCCATGTCTAACTTCTACTCGAGAAATAGACTAACATGTTATTGCATTTTCATGTCATTTTCTACCTATGAGAAGTGTCATGGGCTACCTTAAATGTCTGGTTATCAGGGAAATGAAGATAAAATGTAATAAATTGAAAAGTATATGAAAAGAATTTAAAAGAAAAAGAAAGAAATTAATATATATGGTTGTGAATGTCTGGCTGTAAATGTTTAGTTATCAGGAAATTTATTTTGGACAAACTATTCATGCATGTATCTAACTTTTTATTTCATTTTGTAGTTTTATATTTTAGAAAAGTAGTGTTTCTTGCTGGAAAATTGTTAGTGGTGGAGTTAACTTGTACAAACTCAAATTTTTTACTTTTTTTTAAGTTGTAAATGATCTTTTTCATGATATTGATACAGGAAGAAAATGTAGGTAAACAACTTGATAAACTGAATTCGTTCTTCCTACACATTGCACTTATGGAAGTTCGAGTGTGAAGTTAGATATGTGAGTATTAAAATGATATATAATATAATGAATCTATAATTTGTATTCAAGTCATATTTGTAATTTTGAATTTAATCAATTTTGAACAAAAATATATGCTAAATGTCCAAGCATAATCGATAGCAGAGGGGAATTCGATTATACCAAATTAATGTCATGATGAATTTATGGGTGTGAAATCAGGATACGATAAGGGGTTTGGATATGGACCAAAACCACTAAGAAAAGTTTCGAGTGCAAGCACAAGTTAACTTGAAGAAGCTTTTAAAAGATTCTCAAATTAAGAACACCTGGTTTAAAGAGCGCTTGGGGGTAGCAAAAACTCAGTTGGATGAGCTTAATGCTCGAATGGCAAACCAAGACAATATTATGCAAATGATATATCTAAACAAAATCTATCTCAGATTGTAAGTACTTGAATTATTCTTTCAATTGAATTTATTTCTATAATTTTATGTTACTACTTTCTTTAGTTCTGGAATAGTCATTATTCTGTTTTTCATTTATCTCTATATATTCATGTTCTATATCATGTGGAGAAATCTGAATCCAGGGACTGATCGTTTTTTTATCGTAAACTCATGATGCAGTAGAATTAAATGAAATTGGATCACTTTGTGTTTGGTGGTGTATCTAGCTACTTCAGATATCTTTGTTTTGGTGGAATTTGCTGCTACATTAGGGGGTTGTTTGATAGGACCTAATATGGGGTATTAGGTCATATTATAGGGATACTCCCTCTAGTATTGTCTATTTATAAAAAAAAAACCTTACGACGTTAAAAACTAATGAAATTTGATGACGTCAGCAAAAAAATTATTGATTTTCGAAATTTACCCACATGGGTGTTTATGTAGTAATATTATGTCACAGAGGGTGATTATATAATAATATTATACCACAGGGGGTATTACAATAACTTCGGGGTTTACTTGTAGCCAATGGTCATATTTTGAAAAATGACCGTTGGAGGTTACTGCTGGCCAAATATTTTGGCTATAAATCAAAACATGCACGTGTGAGGATGTACATCTTCAAATCTCGGTGTGTACCCGCAACCATTATGGGTTCATTCTTCACACACCCTATACGTTAACATTTTGATTTTTGATATTTTAAGCCTCTCACAATATTTCGTGAATTTGATGATGACATTATCAAAATATTCATGCGTAGGGATGATACACCTTCAAATCTCGGCGTGCATCCGCAACCATTTTGGGTGCATTCTTCATTCACCCTACACGTTAACATTTTGATTTTCGATATTTTAAGCATCTCACACTACCTCTTGAATTCGAGGATGACATTATCAAATTTGTGGGATGGAATGAAAAAAAAAACATTTGAACTGCTATTTTTAGCCAAATTATGTGGCCAATGGTAGTATCCAACTGTCATTTTTAAAAATATGATGTTGGATACAAGTAAACCCTGAAGTTATTGTAATATTTCAAATACACCCCCGTGTGGTATAATATTATTAAATAGACACCTCTTGTGGTATAATTTTATTAAATAGACACCTCCTATGGGTATATTTGACCAGGGATAAATTTGAAAAATCAATAAAAAAATGCTCATGTCTCAAATTTTGAAAGTTTTAAACGTTGTAAGAGTTTCTGTAAATAGGTCATACCAGAGGGGTGTCCCTATAATTTTTATTTAGCAGGTGTTTCTTGTTATATGAATGTCTTTATTTTTTGTGGAATTTGCTGCTACATTAGGCGGCATTTGGTAGGACGTAATAGGGGGTATTAGGTCATATTATATGTGTTGATATGGGTTAATACAACATTTGGTGACATTGATCATATACTAGATTAAATGGATTAAATCCTTACGACCCGATATTAAGACTAGATTATAATCCACTCAGGCATTGGTGGACTAGTTAATCTGGGTGGATATGGATTCGGTGAAATGTCACTTATAACTTCAAATTTACATATTACATATTTTAACATATCATAAATTCTTCTCAAATCTCTGAAAATGGAAACACATTCTACATAAATAAATCACAAACTAAAATCTATATCAATTTACAAATAACATGGAACTAAAACAATGAACAAGTCTTGATCAGCTCGTACTCTTTTACATATTGTACAAATGACTTCGATGAATTGATGTATCTTAACTAACATAATATGTTCAATTAAGTAGTAAAAATATATTAATATATGTCTAAACGCATAACTCCACAAAACATATTACGGTTGATTGCTTTAATGTAATATGACTCAATCAAATCTACCAAATGTATTTTTAACATATCTTCATTCCGGCTATGGTCTAATCAATCTTAATACCATACACCCTACCAAACGGCCCCTAGTTGTATTTTATTATAATTTTTATTTGATTACATCAGTAAGATTGGTTATTGATGCATTTTAAAGTTATTCATTTTCTTATCTTCTACTTCCCATGTCCTATTTGAGCTAGCAGTTATCTTTAATTTTTAATATCAATTTTTATACAATGAAGATACACTTTGATTTGGGATCGATGAGTCATGCATATTTTTAAAACTCATAGGCTAAGCAACTTAAGCTAATTTTTACAAATTTATTGGTGCAAAACTGTTGATTTGTCCTCTAAAGTACTTTACAGATCAGTGAAGTAATAATGAATTTCGTCATGAGTTTAATTTCATTATTTGGTTTTTATTTGCTTGTTCACACCGTTGTTGTCTTTGCAATTTTCAGATTCATTGGTTGGTTTATCTACACTTTCAACCATTCTAGAATGACTTGTACTAGATCCACTTAGAAGGAAAAATATGTTATGATTTTGGTTGGGTTGTGTTTTTTGCTTGAGCAATAATAATACATGTTTTGAACAAGTTTTTTTATATATGTTTTGAGTGAAATAGTTTTAGAAGTTTTGAACATATATCTTGGGTGTTTTGAAGTTTTTGATCATGGAGGTCATAATTTAAAGGAATGTTTTACTGACATAGTGTTGAATAATTAAATCTGGGAACTTTTGTGATTAAGATGATTTAGTTGAAATATTTTATTAGAATAAATTCATTTTTGGAATTCACTACGCCACTATTATTAATTTGTCCCCTTTAGTTCTGAAAATACAGTACAATTGTAAATTCATCCCCTATTGCAAAATTGTGTTACGAAAGTAGACTGTTGGCGACAATTTTATGTGGTATTGGGGATGGATTTTATTGTGCACAAAGAGTCATAATTGGGCATGAAATATATACTCTATTCTACAAGGAATATATTTGTGGACGAAAACGGTAATACAGTACTTAGTAAATTTTAGCGTCGCAATTTTAGCGACGAGCAGGGCTACGAAAAAAAAAATTATACAGTAAGTTTTAGCGACCAATTTTCAAGATTTGGCTACGAAAGTTTTCATCCCCAAAAAGCTAATTTCTTGTAGTGGAAAACAATTAAAATGTAATTAAGTAGCGATATGGTTCTCTTTTGCGGGATTCCTTGACAAAGAAGATTGATAGCGAAAAGAATCTTTAAATTTCAGGACATTAGTCCTTCTCCAAGGGACTTCTTATATTCCAAATTATAAAAGACTTTATAAGAATTGTGCAAAAAATCATCTCCAATGGAGTCTTTAAAATTTGAGAATGCCATTATTAAGTTTGGACTCTCATATTTGAGTAGGGGTGAGCCCGGTTCGGTTATCTGACCGAACCGGACCGGACCGATTGAATCGGTCCGGATCGAGTACCGAACTGGAAAACCGGTTCGACACTCGGTTTCTCTCTCAGAACCGACCCCTTATAAGGGTCGGTTTTCGGTAAAATCGGCCGGTTCTCCGAACCGAACCGGTTGAACCGAACCAAATAGTGTTTATTTTTTTTCCTATTCAACAATCAACCCTACCCAGTTACCCAAATCGAAAAGAGGCAAAGACCCGATTCTCCCCTTTTCAAATACTCTCCAGCCCAACCCTTAAACCCGTCGCCGCTCCGCCTCCGTCCGCTTCCAGCACCAGATTTCGGTCGCGGCCCCACTTTCTCCGTCCTTCAAGTCGCCGACAGCACCCTCTAGTAAGGTAATATTGAAATGAAAGCCCTACTCTCTTGAATCTTAAACCTATACTTTGCCAAAATTGTTACTTTGACAACAGTTTTCCCACCACTTTTTCCTACTACTCTTTGATGGATCTTGTTTGAAAACAAATGGCAATTTAGTTTGAGTTGAAAATCTTGATTCTTGATTTGCTTATTAGTAATTGAGTGAGGCAATTAATGGGTAGCAAAATTAAGACATGACATGCTTGATGTATGTCCTATGTAAGATTTATAACTGAAATTTATCTAATATGGGAATAAATGGTGTGAAAAAAAACATCTTAGCTAAGTGTTCAATAAATATTTTTGGATTTTGATATGGACAGTAGATTTTAAATGTGAGTTTTGATTAATATTGAAATGAAAGCCCTAATGATTAAATGTAGATTAGTCATTAGTAGGCTTTGATTATAATTTTGATATGGCTATAAATGGCAGTAGGTTTTCAAGTCATAAAAAATATAGCTTTGATTATAATTTTGGTGGCTATAAATGGAGTCAAATGTAGATTTTGATTAAATGTGTAAAGATTAAATGGATATGGAGTTATGGACAGTAGCTTTGATTACATGTAGATTTCGATATTAAATTGATATGGACAGTAGCTTTGACAGTTTGACTAATATTATCATAATATAGTTGTAAGTTTATAGTAAATTTTAAAGTAAGGAGTAGATTGGTAGTTTATAGTTAATAGTTAAAGCTTTGACTAATACTATCATTTTTTTCTATATTAAGTTATTAGTTATTGTATAGATTAATTTTTTACTAACTTGACTATCCTTTGCATATATAGGATGGCTTCAGGACGTCCACCTCGTCACCCATCGATTCGGACCGAACAAAATATTCGTACTAATATGGCTGGCACTTCAACTCCAACACCAACCGCATCTCCCACTCCAAATGCATCTCCCAATCCAAATTCATCTCCAGATACACCTCAAGAAGCATCTGGCACTCCAGTTCTACCTCCAGAAGCATCTGAAGCACCATCTATTAATAAGAAGAGAGCTAGGGCATGGCAACACTTCCATCCAATTACGAAGAATGGAAAATCGAGGGCTCAATGCAAATATTGTGATAAGAGTTATGCTTGTGATCCCGAAAGAAATGGAACATCGGGAATGAACAAACACATGTCGGTATGTAAGCTACACCCTGATAATATTGCTAGAAGTACACATGATAGTCATACAATTCATAGTTTTTGTCGTAGTGTGACTGGGACTGAGGGTGAAGAGGGCCATAGAGAGGTGTCATCTTTATGGAAATTTGATCAGGAAGCCGTTAGAAAAGCTGTTAATGTATAAGACATCCGTTTAGAACCGTGGAAAAAGAAGGTTTTAAATATATGATGTCAGTTGCATGTCCACAATTTGTTATACCTCATAGGACAACGGTTGCTAGAGATTGTTTTAAGCTATATCTTGAGGAAAAGTCTAAGTTGAAAGATTATTTTAGAAAAAATGTACATAGACTTTCACTTACTACCGACACATGGACGGCCTCGAACCAAAAGCTTAACTACATGTGTTTGACTGCACATTTTATTGATGATCAATGGAAGTTACATAAAAGAATCATTAATTTCATTCCATGCCCTAGTCATAAAGGTAATGAAGTTGGTCTATTGATAGAAAAATGTTTAGGTGATTGGGGTATTTCTCATGTATTCACAATTACGGTTGATAATGCTTCTGCAAATGATACTAGTGTGGCATGTCTGAGAGAGGTTTGTTAGAAAAGGGACTGCACTTTTGGGGGGTAAATTCTTGCATATGAGATGTGTGGCTCACATAATTAATCTTGTTGTTAGAGATGGATTAAAAGATGTGAGTCAATCAGTTGAACGGGTTCGTAATTTGGTGAGGTATATTAGGTAATCACCAGCTCGGTTGCTTAAATTTGAACATTTTCAAATTGAAAAAAAGATTGAAAGCAAGAAAACGTTGTCTTTGGATTGTCCAACGAGATGGAATTCAGTGTATTTGATGTTGGAGATGACTTTGATTTTTCAACGTGTCTTTGAAAGGTATGAATTGTGTGATGCTGAACTTCGGGCTGAGTTTCGCGCGACTGGACCTTATGGAAAAATTGGTTTTTCCACAAGAGATAATTGGACCGTTGTTGAAAAAATGGTGAAAATACTACAACATTTTTATGATCTCACCCTCCGAGTGTCAGGTTCTTTGTACGTGACATCAAACACTTTTCTAGATGAAATTCGAGATGTAGATGACTTGTTAAAAGAATGGATGCAGTCTTCCGATACTCACTTGAAAGAAATTGCGGAACGAATGAAGTTGAAGTTTGATAAATATTTCGGGGACAATGATAAGATGAACATGGTATTGTGTGTTGCAGTTATTCTAGACCCACGTAACAAATTCAATTATGTGCATCATGTTATGAAAAACATGCACGGTACTACTGAAGGGTCAAGAATTGCAAATTTGGCAAAGGATGTTGTGACCGAGTTGTTTAACGAGTACAAGACAAGTATGCCCGATGCGGAAGGTTCCTCAAGTGCTAATGAAAGTGGCACAAGCACGATTACCGGAGCATTTGATACTAGTGTGGCTGAACGAGAAAGGCATAAAATGAGATCGGTAAGAAAGCAATATCAACAAATGTTGTGCGAGATTGGGATGAATGATCAAACTGAATTGGAAAGATATTTGAGTGAGCATATAGTTAAAGATTCTCCAGGATTTGATCTTATGGAGTGGTGGAAAATGCACACTCCAATGTATCCCGTGTTATCGTCATTGGCACGTCATGTATTTGCTATGCCCATATCTACAGTTGCTTCGGAGTCTGCTTTTAGCACCGGAGGTCGTGTCATTGATGATTATCGTGCTTCGTTGGCACCAAAGACCGCTCAAGCTTTGATTTGTAGGCAAGATTGGATTCGTCAAGCTCCCATTCAATTTTTGGAGCCCGAAAGTGAAGCCGAACTCATTTCTAACATTTATAACGGTAAATTAATTGTTGTATTGTTAATAAATTTATTTATTTAAAATTGCTAATTATTTTAAAATTTCTTATTTAGATTTGACTTCAACACATTCATTGGTTAGTGAAGAATTGGTTAATTTTTAAGCGTCAAGTTGCCAAAGAGATCAAGAAGAGATTGCCTAATGGTAAACTTTTGTTTAACATGTAATATTTACATTATCTTTCTTATTTACAACTTACAATTATTAATGTTTGTCGAAATATATCATTGTAGGTTGGTGTAAAGTTGGGACTTGGCCACTTGGGAGTTGAGAGTTGGCCATTTGGGATGAAGATTGAAGATTAGGTGTTTATGACTTTGAATATTTGGTGTGAATGTTTTGAGATTATTAAGACTTTGTTAATTGTGAAATTGTGATTTGTGTGAATGTTTCAAGATTGTTGGATGTCTTTAGATTAATTGTTCGTATTTGATGATGTTATTTGGTGAGTTTTGATTATTAGGATGTTAATATAGGTATAAAATGTTGGAATTGAACTATGTACCGAACCGGACCGATCTGGACCGAACCTGACCGATCCGGACCAATCCGGACCGAACCTGACCGATCAGGACCGATCCGGGCAATTTTTCAATGAAAATCGAATATTATTGGACATTTTGGTACACATGGACCGAACCGGACCGGTCGGTATTTGTACCGAACCGGACCGACTTGTTCGGTCCGGTAAACGGTCCATGATTTTTTGGTACCGAACGGGGCAGAACCGAAAATCGGTCCGGTTCGGACCGATTGCTCACCCCTATATTTGAGAGTCCAACTGAAATTCAAAAAAATGTTTTGCCGTAAAAAGTACAAATCATAGTACTTTCCTACACAAATAAATTCCTCTGCATAAAATTCAATCCCCAACCCTCAACCTCCAACCACCAAATATTAATGGAAAAGTTGAAAATTAACTGAAACTAATATTTTTTTTACATCTATATATATACTTCAGACAACTACATTATTTACCACCACAAAAATAAAAAGAAAGAGCAAGAACAAAGAAAAATTAAAAGATAAAAACTTACAAAATATATTTACCCGTCGGAGTAGGTGGTCGAAAAATATTTGGGGGGAGAGTCTCTCCATTAGAGAATCCAGGGCATCCCCACGAAGGTGAAGATGCCATGGATTCTCCAAAGGAAGAACCTTCACCGGAAACGCCGCCTCCCTACCATCTCCTTTCACATCTCACGCCGCCGTCTCCCTCCATTAACCCGTGGCGACTACCACTAAAAGAAACCCTAGATTTGTTCATTTCACCATTTCTTTTTTTTTTTCTATTTTTTTCTTTTTTGTTCTCTGTGAGTTTATACAATCAGAGAGAAAAAGAAATATATAGATGGCTAATGTTTCACGAATTTTTATGGTTTAAAAACATCTTTCATTTTTTTTTAAATTTAAGGTCGTGTTTGGCTTTCCCCATTTTTGCATTAAAGTGAAATTTAATTTTCAGGCTAATGCAAAACATGGGCCAAACGTATCCTTACTCTTTTTGCATTAAGAAGAAAATAAGGGCTGCGTTAGGCTGAACCGTTTTTGGTATTGACAAAAAAATCCAATTTCAAGCTATGGCTGAAAATGGACCAGATGCAGCCCTTACTTATTTTTTATTTTTTTCGTTTCAGAAGGACGCGTTTGGCAGCCCTACTTTTTGTACTACATTGAAATTCAAATTTCAAGGTTATGCAAAAGAGGGCCAGACGCGGCTTATTTTTTTCTTTCATTAACTTTAATATTGATTTTACAAATTTTCAATTAGAAATCAATAATAGTATTTTTGTGTGTTTTAATCAACTTCAGTGGTATTTGCGTAAATAATTTAATTAATATTAATATTTTTATGTGTTGATGGATAAGAATCATGACGGCTTCTACACAAACATGTTCGCATCCGACGGATCATTTATCCAACGAACTTTATTCGGAGACGACTATGTGAACCAACCTCCACAAGAATCAAATCTGCCGGATTTGAACTTTGACGATACACCACCAAACACGGATTTCAACGTACATGAAATCCCATCAATCACCAAAGAAACAGCGAACACCCGAAGACGCACTAAAATTTTTTCCAAAGAGGAGGATATACTTATCACAATGGGGTGGCTCAACACGAGTTTGGATTCGATACAAGGAAACCAAGAAAAACTTGATGCATTTAATTTGGGAAAGAATTCATGCACATTTCGTTCAACATAGGCCAGGTGCAACAAGCCAACGTAGTCAACATGGTCTCGCGAGTCGTTTGAATGTCATCAACAGTGATTGTCAAAAACAATTTGAATGTTATACACAAGTTACAAATTTACATAGGAGCGGCATCACATAACAGGACATAGTACAATACTAAACTCTTCCTTTTGTTAAAACTTGGAATTTATTGTAATACTTTTATTTGTGTTTCTATTACAGATATTGCATGCCAGAGAAATTTTCCATCGAAACACAAAAAAACACTATGTGATGGATCATTGTTTCGCCATAGTGCAATATCACCCAAAATGGAGGTTGTTCCACCAAAACACAAAAAACACTATGTGATGGATCATTATTTCGTCATAGTGCAACATCACCCAAAATGGAGGTTGTTGATCAGTGCAGATCAGAAATCCAAGAAATCATCAAAAAAGAAAATTGTAGCCAGTCCACATTCTTCGCCAGCAATTGGCCATTCCGTGGTCAACCTCGGAGATGATGACCAAACTGCAACCGATGATTTTGAGAGGACACTGATTGGGAGAAATGCAGGAAATTGAGAAAAAGAGAAAATGGAAAGGAAAGGGAAAAGTCCCACACTTTTACAACAAAGCTTGGCAGATTTTAAGGAGGTGGAACGACTTAAAACTGAAAGACATGAAAAATTGCTGAAGTTTCAAGAAGATTACATGATATTTGAGCAACAAAAGTACGACTTGCAAGTATTATCGACCGAAACTAGCGGCATGAGTGCAGAAGAAGCAGCGTGTATGAAAAGCTCAAAAATGATCTTGTAAAAAGAATGTTGTAGAATATTGTATTCACTTAAGTTAAGTATTGATAATCCAGTTTTAGTTTTGACAATTAAATATTATGTTAATAAAGGAATGATAGTTTAACAACGACAAAATGCTTCAAAACACACAACAACTAATTCAACTTCAATATACAATTAAGTAAATAAACTAAAATAAACATAAAATATAAACTCCGACTTCTGTTCACTTCCATATATCTGCCACAAATGTTAGATGAGATCCGATTGCAGTTGGGAATGAATTTTCGTATTTTTTATTCCGATGTGAATTCGATTAAACTTTCCGAAGTCAGTATAATTCCCTCGTGATATGTCCTCAGTTGTAACTTGTTCAACCTGTTTGAGTCCTTTTAATTGATCATATTTTACATGTTCCAAACCTATTTCATCATTAACAATCATATTACACATTATGACACACACATGCATAATATCTGCAAGAGTAGCTATGTCCTAGAAACAAGTCGATCCCCTAACGATTCCAAAGCGTTCCTGTAGAACCCTAAAGCTCGCTCTACATCTTTTCGTGCTCCCTCTTGAGCTTTGGAAAAAATTATGCTTACGCCCCCATGGAAGGGGAATTGTCTTCACAAAAGTCGACCATCTTGGATATATTCCATCAGCTAAGTAATATCCCATTGTGTAATCATGCCCGTTTATTGAGTAATTGACTGGAGGAGCACGTCCATCAGCCAAGGCATTGAAAATAGAAGATCGACCTAGGACATTAATGTTGTTCAGTGATCCCGGCAACCCAAAAAATGAATGCCATCGACAGATCTCTTGAAGCCACTGCTTCAAGAATAATTGTTGATTTACGAACGTGTCCTTGAAACGTACCTTGCCATGCACCCGGACAATTTTTCCATTGCCAATGCATACAATCGATGCTTCCTAACATTCCAGGAAAACTGCGTTCTTCATTAACCTCTAGCAACCAACGGATGTCGTCGCTATTTGGTGACCTTCTATATTGGTCACCAAAAACTTCATTCACGGCCTTCACAAACCTCCGAAGTGACTCCATAACAAGGCTTTCTACGATTTGAACATATTCGTCATTGGAATCGCCGCACCTCCCATATGGAAGCATCCTCATAGCCGGGATTGTGATCTTTTGAATGACTAACCAGGCTTTCCCGTGGCATCTCTTTTTTGCAAGAAATAGAGATAATAAGCTTCAATGGCAGATTGAATCTGAATAAATAAGTTGCGCCTCATTCGAAACCTCCTACGGAACATTGTATCAGAATACGTCGGATCTGAGGCAAAATAATCTCTCCAAATTTGCGTGACCAAGAGCTTTGTTGCGGTGGTAAACTTGATGACCAGGAGTAGACCCACCTCGACGTGTTTGTTGTGATACATTTTCTTCTTTTTCTGCTATAGCCGTATTTAGCTGTTGCTGGTAGTTGCTTGATGACTCATCGAATCTTGGCATAATATTAATGAATGTGTTAAAGAGATTAGCCATTAGAAATGTTGAACTACAAATAAATTTCAGAGAAAATAATATTGAAAGGTGTTGAAATGAGAGAGCAAATGAGCTGAAATGTGATGTAATGAGATAACAAATGAGGATCTTTATATAAAAAAAATAAAATATAGCCATTGAAATATAGCGGTTGAAATATAGCAGTTGGGAATATGGTCGTTGGAGCTCAAAGTCAAAATTTTGAATTTGTTTGTTACTATATAAAAGCCAAATATAATATAAGATATTTTCTTATTGAGCAAAACAAGAAATTGTTCGAGTCCAGATTCAAATTTAAAAATTGCACGAATTCTGAAATATAGAGTATAATTATATATTTACATTCACATTGCTTTACTAAAATAATAAATATTTAAAAGCTAATTTATTATTACATTAGATAAATATTAAATATATATCATTATTATTTATATATAAATTAAAATTACAAGTAGTTTGTTAAAATATAAACGATGTGTTGAAATGGAGTGGTGTGGTTATTAAAAAGTATAATCTTAAATATAAATAAGTTGTTGGAGTGTAGAGTAAAAAGTGGGAATATATAACACTGTTCGCTCATTAAATTTTAAGATAAGAAGTCTGAATTTAATAGATCTGTTGTAGATGATCTTATAAATTAAACTATGAATGACTACATGAATGACGTCTCTATATAAGAAAAAGATTCATGTTGGACGGAATCACGATTTTGTTTTATATTGTCAAATAAAAGTTAATTCAATACAAGTGGAGCCATAGCTTTATCATTTAATTAAACCCAAGCTTATATTGAATGAACTATCACTCGACTCCTCCACCGATACTCAAAGGCCTAGGCATGACTTAGTTTATGTTGTTTTAAGACATAAATATATAGATTAATAATTTGTTCACATAATGCAGTCAAATAATTTATTAAGTAAATGAGGAATTTTCTCAAATGTTTTCTCTAATTCAATAAATAATTTTGAGCTACAATTTTGGGGATAACATGTCGTTCTAATGATACAAAGTGGAAAACGTTTGTAGAAAACATCGATTTTTGTTTGCTTTTTGAATCAATTAAAACGAAGATAAGATGTATTTTCGAACTCCATATTAGCCTTGAAATTCTCTCTATTTCTTCATTTGTATTTTTTTTTTCATAATTTCATAGTGTTTTCGATAACTTTTCAAATTAATTTCAATATTTAACTAATCGAAACATATATTGAAAACGAAACTTTGATCCATGAGTATAACCTTTCATAGCATGATCGAAACAACAATCTCTTAACACTACAAGCCAACAACTTCATTCAAACCTTTTTTTAGTTTAACTTCAAATTAGCTAACTCATAAAATAACAAAGAAAATGATTAATGTAGCCAACAACTTCATTCAAACTTTTTTTAGTTTAACTTCAAATTAGCTAACTCATAAAATAACAAAGAAAATGATTAACTTCTAGAAAGGGAAAATTATTTTTTTGGTATCATATTATAGACCTACTTGCAACTTTGGTATCATTGGATACGAAAATGTAAATTTGGTATTATAGGATAGGTTATCATTGTAACTTTGATACCAAACCCAATTTCCCCAAAATTACTGATAATTTAACCTCTATGAAATGCATAATGTTCAATTTACCCCCTCGTGGTTTAAAAAATAGCATTTTACCTCATGAAATTTTGTAAAAGTTTAACACCGCCTCCCTGATAATTTTATAGGCGGCATTTTATCTAATTTTATTATGATAATATGACATTCTTGTGTTATGGTAAATGTGGCAATTTATCCCCCTGTGTTATAAAATAGTTTGCATGCCTACTCCCAATCTCCCCACGTGAGCTAGCTACAATCTCCGGCTTAAGAGAGTAAATTGCTTCATTAAAAAATTTACAGGGGGTAAACTGATTTTTTTTTTTAAATTATAGAGGGGTAAGTTGAACATTTTGCATTTCATAGGGATTATATTGTCATTAACTTTATAGAAAAATTGGGTTTAGTACTAAAATTACAATGAAAACCTATCATGTGGTACCAAGTTTATATTTTCGTATTCAATTGTACCAAAAGTATAAGTTAGTGTATCCTAAAATTCCAAAAAAGCAATTTTCCCCTTCTAGAAGTATTACAATTACACAATTCCAATTGAGTATGACTATATTGATTTAATAACTCTACATCAATTAATTTCTCATCTGGCTTCCTATAGATCTAGGAGAACGTTTCCAAGAAGCCGCGAAGGGTTGCACCTCAATTAATTAGATTACTTGATTAATTAACTCTAATCACGAATATACGCAAAGTTGATGAGTTTAGTCAACCAATCATCTTCTCAATTAGTCTCTAGTTAATCTAATATTATATGGTATGTTTGAGAGGGACAAACGTGAAAATTGAAGCTGATTAGATAATTGGTATATCGAATTTTTTTTCCCCAAAGATTTTACTTTATTTTGAGGTGTGTTGGACATATAACATGGGAAATTCTCCTAACAGAATTTCGAACGTGAGTCGCCACTTTGAGGGCACTATTTCATTCCACTAAATCAATTATCCACCAGTAGATGATATTAAGAGATGATATTAAGGATATCAATCTCTCAATTCAACCATTTGGTGTAAGGTGAGGGTTATCCAAAACCATATAAAATGGGCTTAACTATGATTTTCAACTAATGAGACATTCAATCTCAATATTCCCCCCTTCACATGGGGACGAGCTGAATGTGTGGGTGAAGCAAACCCAACACATGACATATTAAAGCCCAGCCTTGTAGATTATGACATTTGGGCCTCAACACACGAATAATGATCATCCAGCCTTTTTGTTAACTAGACAAAGAATGACAACTCAAGCATTTGTTATATGAGCAAAGTCAGTGGGTAAAAAATAATCTCATAATGCGAACAAGGAGGAGTCCATCGCGGAAGGAGGTGACCCACTTCAATTTGGGGCTCTGATACCGTTTTAGAATTTACCAAACGGATTGGGCTAAGTCCATTTATATGGACCATAAAAGTTATCATATCAGGTGATGGTTGTCCAATACCTTATAAAATGGATTTAACTATAATTTTCAACCAAGATTGGATATTTAGTCTCAATAAAATCACACTTATCAAAACTCAATCATTTATACTTCTTCTTCATCATAGCAAATTCCAATAATTGTTAAAAATGACGTAATTTCACATTGACAAGACCAGATATAATCCTTTTTGTTCTCATTTGTAAATCTTTTCTAGTTTATTTTCTCGATAGTAAGAATTTGGGCATATAATTTCAAACATTCACTGCAATAAATTCCAAAGTTTGATTTATACGCAACAGGCCAATTAGTCCAAAAAATGACAATAATTTCGCTTGTACATTCTCTAATATGCTTTCTATATAAATCTTCGCAATGTCGGCCCTAGTCCTAGGCAAATAAGGTCCGGGCCCTCGATTATTTTATTATGTGTGTATTTTTCATTTTACTATATCATATGAGTATATATTTTGTGTACTATATCATTTTAGACTACACTTATATTTATAATATGAAATCTTGAATTATAGTAAGGGTGAACCAGAGTTTTCTCCCTGAAAGATTGGGGTGGTACCAATTATCCCCCTAAAGTATTAATTGTAACACTTATCCCCCACTGTTATAATATTGAACATTTTATTCCAAAACTACCTTCACCTATTTCGTAACAAATAAATTATTTCTTTATTAATTTATCAAAAAAAATATTTATTAATCATGCATTTATCCATCCAGATCTTACCTGATTTTGCACATGGTCAAATTAAGAAAGTAAGAACAAGATGGACAATAATATAGGCAAATCAATCACAAGTGTATATATATTTCGAACATAGTACACAAGAGGTTACAAAGGGGCCTATTCGAGCATTATAGGATGTCATACAAGCTAGAGGCTAACTCAGTACAAAAAGTTATCTAATCTAACTTCGGAGGAGAATCCGAGCAGTAGGATCGATTATGGAACACCTGGGAAAACGTGTCTGATGTCATAAATGCTATGCGAGTGGTATTTGTAGTTGATGCGGTGTGCTAGGTGAGCCCTCCGCAGGGATACTTTCCCTAGCCCAAGGGCCTGGGCCGAGGGTCGGCCCAGCAGTGATTTCGAGCGAGAGCCCTTTCCTGGCGATCGGACTGGCCTGATCGGAGGTTATGACATGGAAATCGGAATCACGTCTTCGAGGTCGGATTTCCTGGTCTTCAATCAGAGATGATTCCCGAAATAGAAAATTCAAAGTACCCCTCATCACATCCATCCATCAAACAATATCATGTTTCAATTTCATTATTTCTTATTTCCTTCGGCTTTATGTCTCAAATTTTTTCTCTATTTTCATCTCATTTTTTTTATTGTTTCTGTTTCAATTTTTTATTTATTTATTTTATGCTTCAATTTTTTTTTGTAAATTCTGTTTCAATCTCATATTAGTGTTGGGCCTGCCCTGAATTTCGTTACTCTGGTTTTAAATTCTGTATGGTACGAATTAATGCAGATGACATTGCTTCTTTGGGCCCATATAACCATTGTACATTATTTCTGACATAGGAGAGGTGCGCTTAAAATTACTTTAATTTTAATTTGGTAAAGTTTGGGCCTCGAATTTGATTGGGATTAATTGTAATGGGCCTTTCCATTCACAGGCTTGGCTCAATAAATTAATTCATGAATGACCCAATTCCATATTGTTATTGGGCCTACTCAAGCCATAAAAAGTTTCTATACAGATTCCCAAGCACGAGAAATTAAAAAATGGTCTGCCTTTTTATGTCGAATTTTACTTAAGTAGCCCATCAATACAAGTAAATTTATTTTGTATTCAACAATTAATTTGAGACTCGAGAAATATTTGAATTCGATTTTTATATTCATTTTATATGCTATGGAGTCTCTTTGGCTTTTCAAGTGACTTATTTTCTAAGACTTTTTTAATGGGTTTTTGGCATTTTCCACCCTGAAATTATAGGGTTTTGGCACTTTGCACCCTGACTTAAAAGTTTTGGCACTTTGCACTCTAGAAATATAATTTATTTGGCACTTTGCACCCTAGTGTGTGTTTTAGTGAGAAAATTCATTGATAGAATGGTAGAATAATTATTTCCAATTTTTTTCACTCTGCACCTTGGCAATATAGATTTGCACCCTTATAAAATGTTGGCATTTTGCACCCTAAAATTATGAAATATTAGCACTTTCACCCCGATTTAAATTTTTTGGCACTCTGCACCCTAAAAATATAATTGTATGACATTTTGCACCCTAATGTATTTTTCTTAAAAAAAAGACTCATGAATGTCGGCGATATAGAGATAAATGGTCGTGTTTATGCACAACAATCATAAAGTTGTTATTCTAAATCTATTTACTTTATAATAACTTATTTTAACATTTTTCTCTGTAAAAGTTAGATTAAAAAACAGACATTGTCTTCATTTTATTTTCAAGTATCCTCAAGATTGTTTACTTTATATCTAAAATACATGTTTATGTATCTAACACATTATTATATTGCATGTTATTTATAAAATTTAGATTATCATATTAAGTCGGGATTAAAAATGCCAAAAATAATATTTTTTGGGTGCGAAGTGTAAGAATTTTATATGGCAAAGTGCAAAGTGTCAAAATCTATACTTTTAGTGTTTAAAATGCCAAAAATATTCGAAAATAACTATTATACTCTTCAATCAATTAATTGTTTCTTCAAAACACATACTAGGGTGCACAGTGCCAACTAAATTGTATTCTCATGGTGCAAAGTGCCAAAACTTTTAAGTTAAAGTGCAAAGTGCCAAAACTCTATAATTTCAGAGTGCAAAGTGCCAAAAGCCCCTTTTTTAATTGTTGATGATTTTAAAATTTTTAAGTAGTAATATACGATACATGTTCAAGATCCCCGCACTAACGACCTGAACCAAGACCTCGGTCCGCAAACAAATTCAATCCACCTTAGTTGAAACTGGCATTCCACAAGCCACGGGTGACTAAACTCCATCAGGAATCCAACGATTTCCCAACGAACCCTTTGCTCCTCTATTGAGACAAATTGTCCCACATTGGTTGAAAACAACAGTTAAGTCCACCTTATAAGGTATTGGACAATCCTCACCTTACAAGCTAGCTTTTGAGGTTGAGTTAGGCCCAAGCCAAGTAAGTGGACTTAGCCCAATCAATGTGGTGAATTCTAATATGGTATCAGAGCCCCAGGTTAAAGTGGGTCGCCTCCTTCCGTGATGGGCTCCTCCTTGTTCGCATGATGGGCTTCATTATCTACTAACACACTTCACCCAGATAACAAAGGCCTGAGTTGTCATTATTCCTCCAGTTATTCAAGACTTGGAGATTCATTATTCCTCCGGTAAACAAAGGCCCGGAGTGTCATTATTCGTGTGTTGGATCTTCACCCACATGTCGCAAATTCACAAGGTTGGGCTTTCATATGTCACGTGTTGGGGCTTGTTTCACCCACACATTCTGCCCGCCCACACGTGAAGGGGGAGTATTGAGACAAATTGTCCCACATTGGTTGAAAACAATAGTTAAGTCCACCTTATAAGGTATTGGACAATCCTCACCTTACAAGCTAGCTTTTGATGTTGAGTTAGGCCCAAGCCAAGTAAGTGGACTTAGCCCAATCAATGTGGTGAATTCTAATATCCTCAACTAATTGAAGTCTCACCACGAGACTAGCTTAGAAAACTATCACTTTACAACAAGATCAACTTCAGGCAACACTATAGGGGTGTAAACAAGTCGAGTAGTATCGAACGACACGTTCTTGAAAAATTTGTGTTTGAGCTTGATTTGATTTTTTAACGAACCGAGATCAAACGAGTTCGAGCCGAGTATCGAGTAGCTTGATATTTTATATATATTTTTTCAATTTTTAGCTTATCGATTCGAGCTCAAGCCGAGCTTCAAAATTTATCAAACGAGAAATCTTGTTCAAATTTGTTTGACGAACAGAACTCGATCGAACTCGAGACGAGTATCAAGTAGCTTGATTTAATTTTTAGCGCTACGCAACACTCTTAATTTAGCGAGCCAGGGTCGCTGTCCCCGACAACAATTTGTTGACTTAAGCATATGAGGGAAAATTATTGCCTAAACCCGGTCTTTCATAGACCATAACACAAAATCTTGCAAATATGTTTGGTGGATGCACTGATTTTTTAATGGTCTATGAAAGACCTGGTCTAGTCAAGTATCACCCGCATATGAGCGTGCTTCTCCAACATATTTCTAAGCATAGGATCACCCAAATCCAGGATTCCGGTATTAAATCCGCATCAGGATCAATAGCGTTATTTAATATCATCAAATTATATTGAAGTAAATTAATTTTTATTTATATTTTTGAAATTATTCAATTTGATTGGTCAACCATAGCATGTGATAAAGAATATGGGACAAAGTGAGTATTACAATTTCAATTCCACTAATGGTTCTATATTCTAAATCCAAACATGTATGTAATATTTATAGTAATTATTATTTATTTTAAAAAATATTAGCTTACACAATATTATATCAGAAAGTACATATTAAAAGAAATAGCACCACAAATATTTTACTATTTCTACGAAAATTAATTACTATATAACTATATAATTATAGGTTTCAGATTAAAATTTAAATAGATTGGACTACTATAAAGTCATAATCCATATAATTTTCTATTTTTATTCTTGGTGAAGACATTTTATTGTTTTATCAATTAAAACTCAAGCTCCATACTTTATTTATATATGTTAGTTATATAAACTATTTTTTTTTTGGGCTCAATCCATCAAATTAATCTTTATATATATGAGTTGTGGATCCAACTTGGAGTGGATTACAATCCACATATAAAAGCTCTAAATAGGAGTATATATCTCAACTAGGGCTGTCAATGGGGCGGATTTCAATCCGGATCCGATCCGAATCCGATCCGATTTATTAGGATCATTGTCCGATTAGTGATCCGATGGACCTGATCCGATTAAGAAAATTCGTAATCCGAATTATATGGAGCGAATATGGATCTAAGCTGATCCGATCCGTTACATATCCATATCCGATATATATTACTATATGTTGTTTATATATTATGTATTTAAATAAAAATAAAAATAAAACTATCTATGTTATACTAAAATCTTTTACTATATTAAAAATAATTTTAAAAAAAAATGCATGAGACATGTTGGTGGACTGACCAGATAACTAATTGGGTCTACTCAATATTGAGTTTTCTTCTTCTTTGTCCCAGTTTATATCTTTTTTACTTATATTTTTGTTTATTCTTTTGTTCTAATTTTTATCGTTTATATTTGTCCATCATATTCCATCTTCTACAATTTTTAGGCAATAGTTTCGATGAAGTAAGTAAAATTTTACATTTTTAATTCATGATGGTGGAATCTGCAAGTGATTTGGAGGAAAACGGAAAAAAATAGCTTGCTAAATGGATCCGGATAATTTATCCGGATTCGGGATATCCGCCGGATTCGGATCTGGTTGCTAATATTTCGGATCCGAGCGAATTCGGATCCGAATCCGAATAGAAGAAATGGAAATCGGACTCGGATCGGATCTACCCTGATCCGGTCCGAGTCCGACCCATTAACAGTCCTAATCTCAACTATACATTCAACCATGTATTTATAGAATCACATGCAAATTATAATTATAAATATTATGATCAACTACAAGAAATATCTATCTCAAAAGAAGATACTTTTGAATTTTGAGAAAAAAATGGAGTTGAGATATTTTGATATGGCATTTTTTTTAAATCTATATATCAGGGTGTAATCGAGTTGAGTTCTGTCGAACAACACAATATTCAAGTTTTGATTGAAATTTATCGAGTTTTAAATTTTATGTTAGAGTTTGGTTAGATTGTTAAACGAGCCAAATATTGAGTAACTTAATATTTTTCATATATTTTATCAATATTTAGTTTATCGAGTCGAACTCGAACTGAGATTCAAAGTTAACGAACGAGACATATTATTTAAACTTATTTGATTAATGCAATGAACCGAAATTAACCGAACTTTTTAAAAAAAAGCTCTATTCTACATCGAAGTTTATAGAATCACTTACAAATAATAATATTACAATCAACTACAAGAAATATCTATCTCAAAGAAGATACTTTTGAATTTTGAAAACAAAATAGAGTGGAGATGTTTCCATGTGTCATTGAAAAGTCATTTTCGTCAGTAAATTATGTCACTTTGGTGGGGCTATGTCTGATTGGGTATATGTTTTCTGAATTATCTTTCAATCCAAAAAAAATTAATACCCAATTGGGACCACATTTTTTGTGCATGTCAACAAAACCCCCACACTCACTGAATTATCATAAAATGCCAATTTTCCCAGTTCAATTGAAGCGCCACTCTCAAATAAAGTCTTGTCTACCTACTTGTAGATCGAAAAGGCACATGCTGCTTTATTATGCTAAAACAAGTAACTCTTCTTGCTCAACTATAATGGATAGAATTGTAATTGCGGTATCAAATGGTACCGCCGTTAAAAATCGTCGTGGCAGTTAAATCTTATTGCAATATTGATATCGTTACTTATGTTGACTGACAATTCTACCTCATAACAATGCAAGTTGGCAAAATAAGTTATTCAAATATAATGACGAGTTTAGTCCAAATTGTTGCAGAATTTAAAAATTGACTAGAATAAGACATGTGCGGACCAATTTTGAAGAATTTATTTATTATATTTACATATCTATTTAACTAATTTGGTTTTATAAACATTATTAATAGATCAAATAAATACTTTAATATAAATTCAACAAAAACTAAAAAAAACATGATTTTTTAAAATATAAAATTTATATAATAGTATTAATTTATTAAAATAAAAAAGTTATATATTATTAATAAATAATTATAATGTTAAAAAAAAGCCAAAAAAACCACGCCCCAAACCATGAAATGTTATGGAATCAATAGAATTGTCAGTCAATATAAGTAATGATATCAATTTTGCAATAAAACTTAACTGGCACATCATCAATAATGGAGATTTTTAACGGCGGTACCAATAATGATTCGATTTCTTAAATTGTGGTGTCAAATGTATCGGTCTCATTTTTTATGGTACCACAAGTACTCAGAATCGGCATATAGTTTGGTACCACAAGTGCAATTCTCTCAACCATAATGTCATTAATTTTTTTTTTTTTTTGCATTAGTTTAATGAATTAATTATACTTTGTTATTGTTATCTTAGTTACTCCAACCTTGTTCAATAGTGATGAAGAGAAATATGAGTTAACGGGGGAAGTTGAGCTATTGACCTTGTACTCTATAAATTATTTAGTATAACTTTCGCACCACATCATCAAGCACATGTTATGCAAACGATCAATGCAATTATCATATGTGGTTGAAAATCTACACCACTCATGTTCTGATATATGTTCTCCAAGAATATATGATTTCAAAAATGCGTTCATCACATCGGCCAGTCGCCAGATAACTGGCAATAAAGATTCTCAATTTACATGTGATGATTGCATTAATCGACTGCATCATATAAACTTCATGACGTGATGCATCGATTATACTAAAAAATTTCTACCACATAGTCTCAAGCAGTGTTTTAAAAACCAGACCGGACCGGCCGGTTCGACCGGTTTAATCGGTAACCAGTTACCAATCCGGTCCGGTTAACCCTCCAAAACCAGCTTTGTTCCTGACCAGTTTGAACCGGCAAAAACCGGTTAAAAACCGATAAAACCAATGAACCAGCGAACCGATTGAACCACTGGTTCACTTATAAAAATAAAAAGTTTACCCTATGGATTTTTATTTCTCTTCCGCGACCTTTAAACTTCAACAATACTATCACATCTTTTCTTCTATTTTTCACTTTGAAATAAATAAAATCAACAAGAAACGAAAATATCTTATATATAATAAGTTATATAAATATATTTGAGTATCAAATTCATTAGAAAAGTCATTTTTTTCACAAACTTCATGTAATTTTTTTTTTTTATATAATTCAATGACAAAATTCATCAACAATTTCTCTTTTTCATAGGTGATTAGTAATAAAACTATTGTTTTTGATATGGTGTTTATTATAATTTGAATTATTGCGTTGATATTATGTTATCATACTTGTAATTTTGTTGTTATCATTCATTCTTAACTCAAATTTTGTAGGAAAAATAATTGATAATGAGATAAACATTTAGTTTATGAAAATTAACTTGAAAAAATGAATAATAATTTTTTTTAAATAGTTGGTTACATATATTAAAATTAAAATTAAAATATTATATTGTAATGACGTCACACCGGTTGAACCAGTGGTTAAAACGGTTAAACCGATCTAACCAGTAACCAGTGAGGCTACCGATTCGATGTCCGATCCGGTTTTTAAAACATTGGTCTCAAGCAAAATGGCACAAAGATCACAACAATTAGCTATAGCGGTGACCGCCATCAATTTTGGCATGTTATCATTTTGAATGCTAATATACTTTTTAATGAAACTCCAATTTACCTTATTTACTTTTTTAGTTATGTTCTTGAAAGCTAATATCTTTGTGTATGAAACTCCGATTTACCTTCCAAAATTGCTCAGAATTTATTTTATTTTCAGCTCATATTTTTTATTGTTGGTACGTTTTAGCAATATATAGAATTTGATGTAAATTTCTTCACTTTCTCCCTTTTACCTAATGTTCCCAATTGATTAATTAACAAAATTGTAAACAGCAAATTATATTTAAAGAAATGCAAATTTTATTAACTGAACTACTAAAAGGGATCAATGGAGTTTTTTACTGTAGTAAATCTATTGGAAGGTGATTTATCCTATACATATACATGGAATTTACACTAAATTAATTAAATGATGGCAAGTGTAAATAACATAATAAAATTGCTATTTACATATGCTTTTGAAATTAACTTCATAATGTCAAGCATCAATTGAGGTGTTTGAACTTATCAAATCGTATTTTAACAAAAAATAAATCACGTCAAGTTATCAAATTCATGCATATCCCATGAGATTGATAATCTATCATTGATTAAATTTTGTATGGACTTTCTTCCCTTACAAATTTTTCCTTTTTTTTTTTGTTTTCTTTTTTGAATTCCATCAAAGGGGAAGAAATACACGAGTTATTCTATTCTACCTAAAGCATGAACTATCAAATTACTATCTTTAAGCATGTGGAACAATGAGACGAAACCAAATTTGCAGCGGAAGGTTTAATATCAGCCAATTACAAAATAATTAGATGTACCCCTTAGAGCAATGACTCAATTTTTCCTACAACTTAATAACGGAATACCTATCATAAATATTTTTTTAAATATTTTTGTTGGTAATTTGGTGCTATTATTGATGGAACATCGTTTCCGTTGTTGTTCAGTTGCAAATCTGTAACTAAGATATTGTGATGAATTATTTTTCATTGGAATGATTACGTCTTCATGGGTCAATATTTCCTACAACTGAACGATGAAATATCTACGAAAAATATTTTGTTTAGATATTTTGTTAATAATTTGTCGCTATTATTGATGGAACATCTATGGTGGTATTCAGTTATAACACTACAAAAAATATCAAATTTTAGTGACTAAACAGTAAATCACAAAGTGACAAAAATTTAAATATTGTCACTAAAATGATGTATATGGTCATATTAGTGACAGGAAATGTGAAAAAAATTGTCACTAGGTTGTCACTAGTTGTCAATAATGACAACTTAAGTTTCATACACTTGTCACTAATAACCAATAGTGATAAGTTAAAAATACATTTTGTCACTATTGCACTTCTCACTATTGTTATTGTGACAAAACTAATATTTTTATCATTAAATATATGCAAAAAGTGATAATTTCAACAATGTCACTTAATATTTTATCACTAAAATCTATTTATCTTATAGTGTAAATTCATTACTAATAGTGGCGGTTTTTATTTCCGTTGTAATCATGTCGTTGCTGAAGACCTTTTTTTTAATTGTTGTGTAAGACAAAGTTCAAGTTGGTTGCTACATAGACGAAAAAAGTTAATGGTAATATACCTCTTGTGATATTCATAATGTTCAACTTACCTTCCTGTAATTTGAAAGAGAGCACATTACCCTCCTATAATTTTATAAAAGTTTCACACCGCTTCCCCGATATTTTTATATGTGGCGCTTTACCCCCTTGTGTTAAGATAATATGGTAGTTTATCCCCCTGTATAATGATAAATGTGGCAATTTAACCCATGTGTTATGATAAATGTGAGAATTTACCCCCCCCCCCCCCCAATGTCACAATAACACTTTTCATGTCCACTTTCAATTTCGACAAATGAGTTACACTTTCGGCTGAAAGAGGTAAATTGCTTATTTAAAATTTTCACAGGGGACAAAATGCTCTTTTTAAATCACAGAAAAGTAAATTGAACATTATGCATATCACAAGGTAAATTGACATTAGCTCAAGATCAAAATATAGGTTCCTCCGTTGATTTGGGATTAAGCTGCAAAATATTTAAATTAACTCTATTGGAAACGATATCATTTTGAAGAAGATTAAAGTCCATCAAATTAAATTACGGATGAATTTCAACTTGTTCATAAAAAATTCCAAGTCAAACCAAATTTTGATCTACGGGATTAGGGTTTTTACCCCGAATATAAGTGATATATGTATAAATTATATCATATTCTGTTGGGTAAGACTGATGTCCCATGATGAAGAATTATTGAGTTCAACTATCACTAATGGTTTTCTTTTAGTTTAATAATAGTTGGCTGTTAATTATTTGTCTATATAATTTGATTGTGCTAAAATATATTTTTGATTTGATTTGATAATATTGATATAATAATGTAATTCGTATTCCAAAAAAAGTAATATATGTAAAGTCAAAATATAACTGGCAATTCAAAAATAATTCTTGTCCAATTAATTTGATGTAAATTGGCAATTTTGATACTATTAATTACTCTCATTAGTGCCTTTTTGTAGGGTTACACAATCACATGTTAGTTTTGACATTGCACTCACCTTTTAAGTAACTTTAGTTCAAATTAAATAAACTCAATTAGAGCAATTAGAGTTAAATTCGTGATTTACTTAATTAATCTTTTTTAATACATTCAACAACAATCGTTACATTATAAATAATTTCAATAAAATACATTCAACACTATCAAATTTAAATGCAACCATTTACTCCCAAACTAGTAAAATTAGATTTAAGCAGACTAATTTGTTCGTATATACAAAATGACCTTAATTCATATATAGCATGGCTATACATGTAATAACATTTATTCGATTTCTACAAATTCTTACAAGAGACATGAACTATCTTAATTTCAGACATCATATGACAGTGTACTTGCAGTACTTTTATAAGGCTGCAGGTAGTTAACAGTTACAATCCTATTTAATTTATTATTTATTGATTAAAGATGACACAAGATTTGCTCTTTTAACGAACCTCCCTTTCATTCTGGGCCTTTTTTCTGCATTCAATTTCCGAACCTCGTACCTTATTTTCTTAGAAAACAACCTCGTACGTCGTTTCTCTCTGTACCTCGACACCCTCGCCTCTCTCCCTCCGTCCGCCATCGTTGCAGCCGAGTGTCGGTTCACCATTCCCATTTCTCCTCCGTATACATGCATTGTTCCACATGTGCCCTGCAATTAATTAAAATTAGTATGTGCACGTCAATAAAATTACTCGACGACTAATAATTTCTGTTGTAATTATTAATTATGAATGTATATTTAAAAAAAAAAGAAAAAAACTATTAATCAAGGGTAGGATTAAATTGTTTTTCTTTGTTGGTAGGTACAAATCTAAATGAATGTGTATTACTTTATGGGAAATTTTAATTGAAAAGACATTACCACTTAAATTAAGTTTGAAAAGATTAGTTGCTTTTCTCATTAGAATTTCATTGAATCACAATTTCAATAAAAGTTGCACATATTGTGTAAATGATTTGATGCGGCTTGTCCCATTTTGGACTATTAATTATTTGATATGTTAAATATATGGATGAAACAACAATGCAACAAAGATTTTATAACGTGCAAAGTTTGTAAATGTTTCCACTTATATTATTTAAAAAGGGAAAGTTTGAAACTCAATGTCTTCTCCAATTAAATAAATGAAAGAAATCTATATATATATTTGAAAATATTTACGTAAATACAGTTCTTAGATTTTAGCGACTAAAATGTTAGCCAAAACAGTTGTTTTGCAACAAAAGAAATATCACTATTTTTTTTTTTTATTCTTTTACTCATTGAAATTTAATTAAAAAATCTAAATGAAAAAATTAGAATTTAACGAAGAAAGAAATCGAAAATCCATACCATGCAATCGGGCCAGCAGTCACCGGGATCCAACTCCGGTCGTTCTCCGTTCGTCCACGGAGACTTTTCCTCATCCCAAGCTGACAAAACACCTTCATAATCAAGTCTCAAAAATACTTTCTTCTTGGATTCATCCACCACTTGGTTAGAACCTTCAAAATTATTCATCAAATTCAACTCTCCATTATGCACTAATTTAACCTCATCTTCCTCTTCACCCGTAACCGGAGAATCGTAATCGAAATTCAACTCAAAAGTGTCTCTTCCTAAATCAATAAACTCGGCATCAATTGGAATATTATTCCCTACTTCTCCAATCTCTTCATCTTCAACTTTAACTCGTTCCTTCCCATCACAATCCAACAACCCCAATCCTTCCATATCGAACGACTCATCTTCGAGCCCTTTACCCAACAAACTCTCAACATCCGCGGCAAAATCAGCAAGATCCATTTCAGATGGATCAAGAAACCCATTTAAATGGTTCATTTCTTGGCTAAATTCATGTTTCTCGGTATTGTACACGGCCTCGTTCGAATTGCATAATTCCGCGACAAAGGGGTCGAGAATAGGAACCCTATAGAGAAGTTGCTCTTCATTTTCATCATCATGGGAATTCTCCTCACTACAAATTTCGGGGACAAGGTAGAAAGGGTTATTGATTTTGTCTAGGTGTTCGGGCTTTGCATGCTTTTTTTGCCTAGGTGTTCGGGCTTTTTTGGTGAAACCCTTATGCCATGAGGGTATAGAAGTGACATCAATCGACTTGATCGATGCCGTTTTGAGACGAACTCTTTCGTGCCTACGGGCCAAAGGGTTCGCGGAATGGACCGATGAATCGCAAGATTGGCATAGGAATGCATCGTCGGCCGCACAATACAATCGAGCCCGTTTTCTTACGCAATTGTCACAAGCTCGAGCGGATTTTGCGCCCACCACGTTAGCCAATTTTCTATCTAATGAAGCCATCGGATTAATTTTAATCGAAATAAAATATTATGTATATATATATTTAACGGATCGAAAATCGGATTATGAAGAATTGGGATTTAGGAAAGACAGGAGGAATAGTAAATTGGCTTTCTTGTTTATGTATGAAACTTTGAAACCTTTTGCAATTATTTGTATTGAGAAATGACTCACGACATGCACTTTTACATTGTGTATTTAATATTTATTTTTTGTTTGTTTTTTCTTCAGTGCACTTTTTGGGATTTTTCAACAGAGAATGGGGGTTTGAACTTTTTGGGACCCACATTTGGGCCTTATCTTTTATCCAATTGGATGAATAAACAAGTTGATCCTAATCCATGGCTTTTGATTGGCTGAGTGTATTAATATTGGATTTCTAGTGGGACCCAATTGTGGGGATGAGAATTAGTCATTTGATCTAATCTTACACCAGTGTCAGTTTCATGCTTTCTAAATTGGAAGTAGACTTTTTTGTAGGGTTCAAGACATGGATTTTGGTCCCCCCTCCAGAAAATAAATTAATACAATTAGCAAAGGAGTAAATAAATATTTACTGAGTAAAGTAAAAATCTTCATGTGAAAGTTATGTATTAGCTAATTTTGGAAATCGTCAACAGTACACTACATGCTGGCATAAATTTGATCATGTTTGGAAAAGTATTAAAAAAAATTATTGTACTACTGACGTGGACTTTTCTCCTAGTTTTTAATTATTGATTTTATTTATACTTTGATTGTAATTTAATTAATTCCAGTGATATTAATATTATAAGGATTTTAATGTATTGAACGTTTCTCCGAAACAAAAAAAATTCACAAAATATAAGGCAAAATGATAAAGAAATGGTCTCATAAATTTACTCAATATATATTCGACTCAACAATTTTACCCCACATTCTATCAAAATGTTCAGTTCGTAATTTTTAAGAAATATATTATTAATTTCGAAATGTAGCATAATCCCCATATTATCGATCACATGACCCACATGTGAAATTAATATTTGTAACTGGGTCGAAAAGATATCAAAATTGCTTCAAATTTATAAAATATGAGATAAAATTATCGGCTCGAAGTCATAATCTTACAAAGTAACTATTTTTAGATAACCTGAATTGTAAATGTTATGTCACATTATAATGTTATTTCTAAATACGTTGCTGCAGGTGACATTTTAGTATAACGATTTATGCCACATGTTGCAGTGCAACTTAATACGATATCACCATCATAACTAAAAGTCGCATTAAAAAGTGTCACAATACTAAAAAAAACATCACCTTAACAATTTGATTAAATATGTATTTATTATATATGCAAAATTAAAACTTATGAATATATTAATTTTTGTCGACATTAGTGTCATTACAAAGACTGTGTCGGTGTCACTATTGATAAGTTTTGTTGTTAGCACTATTAGAATCTTCATCCTTTATATTTCTTAAGGCAAAACTGAAAAAAGTCAAAAATTAATTAATTTTGGATTTTAGTTTCAAGCTATATCACTTAGTCATATTTATCCCGTAATTTTATAATTTTTTGGAATATCGTCCCACTTGCCACATGAATGCTTACGTATGACATTGTAAATTTTAGTATAAACAATTATATAGAATTGCAAAATTCGTCCCAAACTAATTACAAATTTTGATTTTTCGTCCTAAATTATATTAACAAGTCGACTTTCATCCCGTAATTGAAATGACATGGGAAAAATTATTTTTCTCAAACTAATTATAAATATTTATTATTTATTAATACAAAAAAATTACAAATTTTTTTCCTAATGAAGTGAGCTAGGATTTTTTTCTCAAAAGCGCACGGAAATTTCAAAAAACCATACTATTTTTCTCTTAAGACAAAAGTTAATGGGAATTTACTTCCATGTGATATTCATAATATTCAATTTACCTTAAATTGCTTATTTTCTAATTATAGGGGGTAAATTGAACATTATGAATATCATAGAGGATAAATTGCCGTTAGTCCCTTAAAAAGGTAAGAGATTAATCGTCATTCCATTAAATTAGAAATTTAATAATGGACTCAATTCATGTAAAATGACAAATGGTGAGATGAAATTCAGCGAATTAATATAGTTTGAGACAAAAAATCAAAATTTATAATTAGTTTGAGACGAATTTTGCAATCTTGTAAAGTTGTTCATGTTAAAATTTACCACGTTTTGACACGTAAATAACCATGTGACAAGTGAGATGATATTCCAAAAGAATATAGAATTACGGAACGAAATTAGCTAAATAATATAATTTGAGATGAAAATTTAAAAACATTAATTAGTTTGAGACGTTTTCTACAATTTTGTCTTTCTTTAAAAAAAAGATTTTGAGTAGTCTTTATAATACTCTATCTCAAACTTGTGCTACAACTAATGTTCGGAGTACGTACAACTTTTAAGAGAATATTTTTCTTAAATTAATGATAAATATTAATATATGTATAATAATAATAATAATAATAATAATAATAATAATAATAATAATAATAATAATAATAATATAGCATGAAAGATAACAAAAGTTTAAAACTTTACAATTAGTATCATGAGGTAAGTGCGGGGCTTCTAGGGTGCGGGCAAGGTAACGAGCCCTTTCATACGGGACGGTCCTGAAATCATGCTATGTGGCGCGCGTAACTAATATGTAACTCGACGAGTTGACTCGGTCTGTAAATAGACCATTTTACCCTTTTTTATTTAAATAAAAGTTGAGATAATCTTCAATTAATAAAAAAACATTTATAACCTTCAATAATTGACTTTGAAAATTTTACAAATTGACCCCTATATTTTGCGATCAACGAATTGAATTATTTTGCTTCTAAAAAAACCCAAAAAAAAACTTACTGTCATATAAAAAAGACCGCTTTACCCCCAATTTTGATAATAATTGACTTTGACAATTTTGCAAATCGACCCCTATGTTTTTCCGATTTTACGAATTGAATTATTTTGCTTCTGAAAACAAAAACGCCTTTCATATAAAAAAGACCGTTTTACCCCCAATTTTGATAATAATTGACTTTGACAATTTTGCAAATTGACCCCTATAATTTGCAATTTTACAAATTGAATTATTTTGCTTCTAAAAAAATAAAATAAAATGGCTCTCATATTAAAAGACTATTTTACCCCAAATTTTGATACTAATTGACTTTGACAATTTTGCAAATTGACCCCTATGTTTTGCGATTTTATGAATTGAATTATTTTGCTTCTAAATAAAAAAATAAAAATAAAACGTCTCTCATATAAAAAAGACCGCTTTACCCCCAATTTTGATAATAAATTGACTTTGATAATTTTGGAAATTGACCCCTATATTTTGCGATTTTACGAATTGAAATATTTTGCTTCTAAAAAACAAACACAAAAACGCCTCTCATATAAAAAAAACCGTTTTACCCCCAATTTTGATAGTAATTGACATTGACAATTTTACAAATTGACCCCTATGTTTTCTGATTTTACGAATTGAATTATTTTGCTTCTAAAAATACAAAACTTAGGGGTCAATTTGCGAAATTGTCAAAGTCAATTATTATCAAAATTGGGGGTAAAGCGGTCTTTTTTATATGACTTTATTTTTTAGAAGCAAAATAATTCAATTCGTAAAATCGCAAAATATAGGGGTCAATCTGCAAAATTATCAAAGTCAATTATTATAAAAATTTGGGCTAAAGCGGTCTTTTTTATATGAGAGGCTTTTTTTTGTTTTTTTTTTTTGAAGCAAAATAATTCAATTCGTAAAATCGAAAAATATAGGGGTCAATTTGCAAAATTGTCAAAGTCAATTATTATAAAAATTGGGGGTAAACGGTCTTTTTATATGAGTAGCGCTTTTATTTTATTTTTTAGAAGCAAGATAATTCAATTCGTAAAATCGCAAAACATAGGGGTCAATTTGCAAAATTGTCAAAGTCAATTATTATCAAAATTGGGAGTAACGTGGTCTTTTTATATCTTAGGCGATTTTTTTTTATTTTTAGAAGCAAAATAATTCAATTACTAAAATCGCGGAACATAGAGGTCAATTTGCAAATTTGTCAAAGTCAATTATCAAAATCGGGGGTAAAATGGTCTTTTTATATCAGGCGGTTATTTTTAGAAGAAAAATAAGTAAAAGGGTAAATTAGGTAAATTGTAATTTAATTAAAGTCAATAGTTACAAATTCATTTTGACCAAGTTACCTAATCAACGACTCAGATCAATCTGAGTCAAATGAACGGCATGATGAGACTTCCTGTATGTAAGGGCGTAACTCACATGCCCGCACCCTAGAAAAATCCTGTGAATGATTTGTATTGTATAAGGGAGATAAGCTAAGAATAAAATTATATATAGAAGGTAATTGAAGAATTAAATTGCATAGTTAAGATAAATTAAGAATGGTAAAATTGCAGAAAACGTCTCAAACTAATTACTGATTTTGGATTTTCGTCCCGAACTATTTAACTTGGCGAATTTCGTTCCGTAATTTAATATTTTTTTCGAATATCATCCCAAACTAATTACTAATTTTGATTTTTCGTCCCAAACTATATCAACTCGCCAAATTTCGTCCCATAATTTACTATTTTGTATGAATTTAGTCCCAATATTAAATTTCTAATTTGACGTTCCATCTTGTAATTAATTTGGGACGAACTCTGCAATATTATATAATTATTTATGTTAAAATTTACCATGTCATGACACTTAAGCAGCCATGTGATAATTCATCGGCAAATGCGCAATTCCGTCTTATAATTATGGTGGGACGATATTCCAAAAAATATTAAATTACGGGACGAAACGCCAAATTAAATAGTTTGGGACGAAAATCCAAAATCAGTGATTAATTTGGGACGATTTTTGCAATTTTGCCATAAAGAAAATATAATAGTACAAAAGAGGTAGGTGAAATTGAACCCCCAAAAAAACAACGATTTATGGAACGGGGAGATTATTAATTCTTATCACTACAACAGAGAGAATATTGCTCTTAATTAACGCAAAAAGTGATAACAAAATTCATAATGGTCCAGTGACATTTTTGGTTGTCATATAACATGTATCATTTATGGGTAAATTACGAATACATGAGCTAAGACCTAATTACGAAAATCTCCCTCATGTATTGGCTATTACGAAAATTCTCATATGATTTGTCATCATATCTTACAATTAACCTCTTACACCTCACAAATTTCAACTTTACCCCTAAGTTATTGTAATGTTTGTAATAGGGCTGAGCCTGATTTGGCAAACCGATCGAACCTTACCGAAACCGAAGTTTCGGTACGGACCGATTCGGTAATCGATTCCAGGCTCAGAACCGAAGCATGTATGCTTTCGATTTTCGGTAAAACCAGTCGGTTTACCAAACCGAACAGGTTTTATCGAATGTTTTTTTTTTTAATTTTCACTTATCAATTTCAGCTATTTTCTGCCCTACTCAACATTCTTTCAATCGATTTGTGATAAAATTAAAAGCCCTAACATTTCTTTTCCTTCCCAAAAACCGAACCCATCCACCACCGTCCGCCAGCTATGTATAAAATTGAATTTCTTGGAGAGAAAAAACTGGAGGAAGAATGTAAATTCTATTCTATTGAAAAATATTAATTCTGTGTGTTACAACCCATGATCGAACCTAGACTATATATATACAAAAGAAAGGCGGCTGCCTTAGTGTGAACTCAAAATAAAATACAAAAATAAAAAGAAAATAAATAAACCAAGAAAAGGAAATAAAAATAATTTAAACGGTAATATTCCTATTCGCCTCTTCTGCTGAAACTCCCGTTCATTTCAAAAAAACCTAATTCCCAAATTAACATTTCCAATCCTCAATTCTTCCAATACTCCCCCCTCAAGTTGAAGCCGGGGACGAAGAAGATGCGCACAAAGGAAAAACTGGTGCTGAAATCGGAAAAGATGTACACGAAGAATCCAGAGCTGGAATTAGGAACGAGAAACACAAGAAGGATCTGGATCTGGAGCTGGAGGTGGTGCGTGAATGTCCAGAAGCTGCAACTTGGAAATGAGCTGCGTAAAACGAGGTAATTGTAAGGCTTTAGTAAAAACGTCTGCAATTTGAAATTCAGTTTGAATAGGCAATAGTTTAATCTTTTTCTTTGTTATTTGCTCCCGTATGAAATGACAATCTATTTCAATGTGCTTAGTGCCTTCGTGAAAAATAGGCTTATTTGCTATATGAATTGCAGAGATATTATCACAAAATAAAAGAGTAGGATAGGAAATAGAAATCTGTAAATCCTTGATTAATTGCTGCTACCAGACTATTTCACTGGTTATAGAGGCCATTGCTCTATATTCTGCTTCAGCAGAAGACTTGGAAATGGTCACTTGTTTCTTGGATTTCCAAGAAATGAGTGAATCCCCTAGGAATACACAAAAGCCAGTTGTAGACCTTCTGGTATCTGGGCAAGATGCCCAATCTGCATCAGAAAAACATTTGAGTGTTAATTTAGAATTAGCAGAAAAGAAAAGCCCCATACCTGGATTAGATTTTAAATACCTAAGTATGTGATGTAAAGCCTGTAAATGAGGTAACCTAGACTTAGAGACAAATTGACTTAGCTTGTGAACAGCAAAACAAATGTCAGGCCTAGTAATAGTTAGATAGAGTAATCTACCAATAAGTCTTCTAAACTGATTAATATCATCTAATAAGGGACTATCCTCACTATTAAATTTAGCCTTAGGATTCATAGGTAAGACTAAGGGTTTTGAACCTAAATATCCAGTGTCTTCCAAAATTTGTATAGTATATTTTCTTTGATTAAGACAAATCCCTTTAGTAGACCTTGCAACCTCTAAGCCTAAAAAATATTTAAGTTTCCCCATATCCTTAAATTTAAACCTTGTATGAAGAAAATCTTTAAGAGCATGTACTTGAGCAAGATTAGGACCTGCTAACACAATATCATCAACATAAAGTAAAAGTGCTAGAAAAGAATTACATGTACCCTTTGTAAAAAGAGAATAATCAGATTTAGACTGTGCAAATCCAAAATCTAGAAGGCTGTCAGTGAACTTAGTGTTCCACTGCCTTGATGCCTGTTTTAGGCCATATAAAGATTTTTGTAACCTGCATACAAGTTTACATGGCCCTGTAGATAAAAAGTTTTTAGAATAACCTAATGGTAAATCCATAAAAACCTCCTCATCCAAATCACCATATAAGAAGGCATTGTTTATGTCTAATTGACATAACTCCCAGTTTTGAATAGCTGCCAAAGCTAACAAAACCTTCACAGTAACAAGCTTAGCCACAGGAGAAAATGTCTCATTATAGTCAATGCCTTCTAACTGAGTGTAACCCTTTGCAACCAGTCTGGCTTTGTACCTGTCAATGGAACCATCAGGGTTCCTTTTTATTTTATAAACCCATTTACACCCAATAGACTTCTTGTCTGAGGGTAAGGGTACAATTTGCCAAGTATTATTTTCTTCTAAAGCTGTAATTTCAGCAGACATGTCATCCCTCCATTTCTGTTGACTAACAGCTTGATGATAAAATAAAGGTTCATGCTCAGATGAAATGTTAAAGATAAAACTTTTATGTGAATCAGATAGGTTATCATAGTGTAATACATTGTTGATAGGATATTTTGTAGGAAAAACAGAAGAAAAATTACAATGATACTCTGTAAGAAGGTTTCTTAGAAACCCTTGTAGATTTTCTAATATTTGGTGCAGAACCATTTTCATTATTAGAGGAAGTAGAAGGAATATCATTAAGAGGAACAAGAGTAGGAAATTCATTATCATTAGAGGTAAAAAAGTCAGAGTCATAAGATGGATTAGGATTGGTGGAAATTGGAAAAATATCATCATTTATATCATTTACAGAAGGGTTAGAAGAATTAATAGTATGAAAAGGAAAAACCTTTTCATGAAATATAACATCCCTGGAGATAAAAATTTCATTAGTTTGTAAATCAATTAATTTGTATCCTTTAGTCCCAAAAGGATATCCAATAAAACAGCAAAGTCTAGCCCTAGGATCAAATTTAGTTCTCCCTTTCTGTAAAGTAGAAGCAAAAGCTAAACAACCAAAAGTCATAAGAATATTATAATCAACCTGTTTATTATATAACAATTGAAAAGGTGTTTTAAAATTTAGAACCTTAGATGGAGTCTTGTTAATAAGAAAAGCAGCAGTAGTGACACATTCATTCCACAAAGTAATAGGTACCTTAGATTCAAAATACAGTGCCCTGGCAATATTAAGTAAGTGTTGGTGTTTCTGATAGAAATAGTGTCCTGCAAGCCAGCTGTATGGCTAGTATTTATTGTAATAAATGCGGAACTATTCAATTTCGATTAATAAATGCACTTTATTAAATGGTCATCTTTATCTTATGTAATAATTATCTACGCATAAGGATAGAAGTCCTTAGATCACAGGGCTATGGGACAACCAGTGGACTGATCTCCAAGGCCGTGATCTAGAACATATTCAAGAGTCGTAGAATCCAATCGAGATAGGACATCGTTGGATTCGTTAGACTCTCACTGTTGTGTGTACTCCGATGAACTGGAGGACGCTGGGGTCCACGAGCGTGACTGGGATAGTCGACACACATAAGTGGGTGGTTTGCTGGGATGGCAAGCGCACTGAATACCCCAATTAGGAAATAACTCACCATGGAGCGGTAGTCGCATATCGGGGTTGAAGTTATTCCAAATTTATAATAGTATATGAGGAACGATCCCTAACTACTTGAGGTGATAGGGTTTATCTGGTGCGAGAACGTCTATACTTTGATATGAGTTCCGACTGACTGGGGATCACCAGAAAGTCTCTGTGGACTCATGTTGGGTATAGAGGAACTCGTATGCAGATTCATATCATCAACAAAGGATCCATTGACCCGACTTGATAGGTTGGGAAATTCTCCTATGGATTTCTGTGAGAAATTAATTCTGGTAAATCCTTGGCCAAGGTATCTGACGACTTTATGTAAGTAGCTCATAAAGATTAAGTCAAAGAGAGTTTATTTCGAGACCAGAGTACATAAGGTCAAGACAAAAGAAAAGGGAATCCGATGAAAGACCATACCCTTAAGTCTCGACTGGGAGATTGATCGATGGAGAGATTATATCGTATATGGAAATTATAAATGATAAAAGGTTCACTGAATTAATTCACCAGTGATTGGGCTCCATGGGCTTGTGGCTGGACATCGACCGTGGAGTGTGGGAGAATTCCCAAATTGGCAGGGGTGCTAATTTTGGAATGGTCAATCGACAGAGTGTTCGATTGATTTAGAGTAAGTCTTACTCGAATAATTAAATAATATTTAATTATAACCCACGGCCAATTATGTGGTGAACCTACGGGGGCATACACAATACACAAGTAGCAAAAGCAAGGAAATAAGAACGACCGAGTCGACTGGGTCGACTGGGTGGAAAAATCGACTGGGTCGATTATATTGGGTAGGTCGACTGGGTCGACCCAATTGGAACAAAATGGGATCCAATTGGAATTGGATCAGGATCATAAATTAAATTGGAATTTAATTTGTGGATTAATTAATTAAGTTTGATTTAATTAATTAGAAAGGAATATAATTAAATAGACTTAGAGTCTGATTTAATTAAATTGGAGATTAAGTTAATTAATTGGGCTATTTAATTGGGAGATTAAATTAGGCCTGGTCAAATTAATTAACTGGGCCATGAATTAATTAGGAGACTAGGTCTTCTAATTAAAGAGGGCCATGGCCCATGTAGGAGAGAGAAGACCTAGTCCTAATAGGACTAGGTTAGGGAGATAACTATAAGTAGCTATCTTATAGTTATTTTTCACACAACTCCATAAGCAAAAATTAAGCAAGAGCAAAAATTCTCTCCCTCTCCCTGTGTGATCGGCCGAAACCTCTTCTGTGCAAGGAAGAATTTTTCGTTTTTCGATCTTGTTCCAAATCGTTCCTAATTCCTAGTTTATAATATATCTTGTGTTCTAGCTGATCGAGATATATTATTTTCGTGATATTGTGGTGTATCAACTCGTAGAGTCGCAACACGTGGGGCGCTCCTGAGAAGCCTGGATCGATTTTGCTGGAGCAAAATTCAGAGCTCGTTTTGCTAGCCGAGGATTTGCAAGGAGATAGGTATAAACGAGAAAATTTATACTATCGTTTTATTAATATTCATATATATACAACTAGAGAATATCCTGGCAAGATTCCGTAAGAGGTCCTAAAAATTTTTATATTCCGCTGTGCCTAGGGCTGTTTATCTTACCGAATCCCAACAGTTTCCTTTCAACAATAGAATTTTGTTGAGGGGTCTCAACACAAGAAAATTGGTGCAAAATGCCATGTTTTTGAAATAATTCAGTAAAAAGTAATTCAGGTGCATTGTCACTCCTGAATGTCTTGACAGTACAACCAAATTGATTTTGAACCATGGTTAAAAAATTAGGTAAAACAGTAGCTATGTCAGATTTATGAACTAAAAAACAAACCCAAGCAAATCTGGAATAATCATCCACTATAGTTGCAAAATATCTAAAACCATCAATAGAAGTGGTATGAAAAGGTCCCCATATGTCACAATGAATTAGTTCAAAAGCAAAAGTAGAGGTAGTTACAGATTTAAGAAATGAAAGCCTCTTATGTTTAGCTAAAGGACATATGTAGCAAGGATTAGAATTACAAGAAGAAATATTTTCTAAAACTATGTCATCCCTAAGCCAGTTCATAGTCTTGAAAGGTAGGTGACCCAATCTTCTATGCCATGTGAAGGAATCCACTTTGTTGCATAAGGCAGTTAACTGAGTCTTGTCATTCTTATTCTGTGAGGACTGAAAATCCAAAATATAGAGTCCTTGGTAGATGTTACCCTTTCCAATCATCCTCATTTGATTGTCCTGAATAAGGAAGGAATCCTTTGTGAATTTAATGACTAAATTTTGCTGACCTAAAAGCTCACTAACAGATATTAGATTAAACTTAAACTTAGGTATATAAAAGACATTATGTAGAACAAAATTACCAATTAAAACATCACCTATTTCTTGAACAGGAAAAACAGAAGAATCAGGTAAAATGACCTTGGCATTAGTCACAGGTATTAGTTTGGTAAAAAAAATTTTGTTATTGCATATATGCTTGGATGCCCCTGAGTCCAGGATCCAAGTATTATGAAAGGAACTAAAAGAAGTATTAGTAGAGTTAGAACAAATACCAGATACACAAGATATGTGTGATGTGTCATTTGTAGACTGAGTAGCAGAAGTAGAATTATTCAGCTGATTAGCAAATAGGTTCATTAGTTGTTGACACTGATCTGCACTTAGACTTTGTAGTAATGGAGCAAGTTGAGTAGTCTGAGTGTCAACAGAATATGAATCCTGCTGTGATTGAGCTTGTGAATAGCAAGAAGAATTCTGAGGATCATAAACCTGATTGATAGGATTCTGCTGTGAGGACTGGGAATTCTGATTTTTGAACTTAGATTGAAAACCAGGGGGATATCCATGAAGCTTATAACATTTGTCAATGGTATGCCCCTGGATATGGCAGTGAGCACAGGTAGGTTTTTCCTTCTTTTTGAAGGAATTGTTAGAGTTTGATGTAGTTAGTTTATACTGGTTATATGGGCGAGTGGATGAGTTTTGTGGTTGAGTGTTGTTGGTTCTGGTGGCAAAGGCCAAAGTATTTGATAGGTCAAGGTTGGGTTTCTGGCCAACCATCCTTTGCCTTTCAGCCTGTGTGGCTAAGGCAAAAACTCTGCTAATAGGTGGCATAGGATCCATAATGAGAATTTGTTCCCTAAGTGTGTCAAAAGATGAATTTAATCCCTGTAAGAAGGCCATAATATACTCTTCTTGATGGTGGTGATGTATCTTCTGTGCATTACCACAATTAGAGGGACAAGATGCCATAGCAGGCCTATAGGTGATGAGTTCATCCCAAATGGACTTCAGCCTTGTAAAATATATGTTGACAGATTGATTTTCCTATTGTAAAGTAGCAAGATCCCTGCGTAGTTGAAAAACCCTAGGACCATTACTTTGTTGGAATCTTATCTTTAAGTCATCCCATATTTCTTTTGCAACCGTTGTGTGAAGAATACTTGAATGAATTTCTGATGAAACAGAATTTAAAATCCATGATACAACAATGTCATTGTTTCTTGACCAAGAATCTTGTTTAATTGGGTCATCAAAACCAGGATCAGTGATAGAGCCATTAATAAACCCTATTTTGTGTTTAATATTCAGGGCCAAAGACATGGATCTGGCCCATGTTGTATAATTATCTCCAGTCAACTTATTTTGAACAAGCAAAGCACCAGGTCCATCAGAAGGATGCAAGAAAAAGGGACTTGTAGGATCCTGCAAAGGGAGTCTGGTGCGAGAACTTCCAATAGTGGAAGAGGTTACTGTGGGTGTTGAATCAGACATGGATGAGATTATCAGGAAAGAGATAGGAAGGCAGAACTTCCAAAACCGAAAAAAAAGCAAAAGATGAAAACAAAACTTCAGAAATCTTGAAGACAAAACCCCAAGAACAGTATGCCAATATGCAGAATTTGAAGACAAAACTTCAAGAAGAAAATGTAGATAAGTGGGTCGAAGAAGATGAAGATCTTCAGGGAAACCAAAAAATTGGCAGAGCTTTGTGCGGAAGAATTAAAAGTCTACTGATACCATGTTAAATTCTAAATTCATGATATTGTAGATGAATTTTGTATGTATAAAATTGAATTTCTTGGAGAGAAAAAACTGGAGGAAGAATGTAAATTCTATTCTATTGAAAAATATTAATTTTGTGTGTTACAACCCATGATCGAACCTAGACTATATATATACAAAAGAAAGGCGGCTGCCTTAGTGTGAACTCAAAATAAAATACAAAAATAAAAAGAAAATAAATAAACCAAGAAAAGGAAATAAAAATAATTTAAACGGTAATATTCCTATTCTCCTCTTCTGCTGAAACTCCCGTTCATTTCAAAAAAACCTAATTCCCAAATTAACATTTCCAATCCTCAATTCTTCCAATATCCTCCGCTGCCATCCAGCCGTCACCGTCCTCCACAGCCATCCCCCGCGGCCCCGCCTCTGTCTCTTGTTCTTTTCTCCACGTACTTTTAGTTATGGTTTATGCTTCAAATTATGCAAATATCTATTCGAGTGTCACCCTCACAACCTAGAAAGCCATACAAGGCGATTGGACAAATGGTGTTTATACTACGAATACTTATTGCAGTCTAACCTACGTTTTTCCTAAAGTGCTTCTATACGTATGAATGCCCTGGAAATTCACACATATCCTTTTTTTGGAAATTTGCAAAATGGGCTTTGGAAATTAACTGCTACTAATTTTTTGCAAAAAGGGGCAAAAAAAAATCGGTTTTTTTGGATTGAACCGGATCGTTCGGTTTTTTATTGAACCGAACCAAAATTTTTGGTTCGACAAACGGTCCACGGTCTGAAAGATACCGAACCGAAAAAAATCCGAAGTCTGGTCCGGTTCGATTCAATTTTTACCGAACGCTCAGCCCTAGTTTGTAATATCTTAATAAAAATAAAATTTGGTGATAAATAAAATTGTAATATCTCATAATTGGTAGTGTGGAGTCGGAGAAACATTGTTAACTCCGATTCTTCCCATCAATTAATGATATTACTTCCATTTGTTAAACACCTTCTTATAATTAACACTTTGTCTCTAAACATTTCAATTTTACCCTTGGTTGTTATTTTTAATATTTGTAATATCTTATAAATGTTAAAACTTGAGTGCTGATTGTTATATAATATACATTAGAAAAGAGATATTAATTATAACTTATAGAATTTATAATTACCCATTATTTTAATAAATATTGAACAAAAAAGGTATTTACTTATTTTAGCAATATAAATTGTATAATAATAAATTAAATAGAATTTTAATAATGATATTTTATTAATATGAACAAAGTGTTTACATGTTTAGTTAGGTGAATTTATTTTCTAAATTAGTAAATTTAATAAATTTATATTGTATTATAAATAAGATATTTTAATTTAATTAAGTTTATATTTTTTATAAATTGCAATATTTATTTAAATTTATAGGAAATTGTAAATTATATAAATTATTTTGGTAGAATATATATAAGTATCTCTTTTCTAATTAATTTTTGTAATACCCCATACGTTAGGGGAATTTCTATAATAAGGCCTTACCTCGGGGGAATTTGTACTTTATCCAAAAAAAAAGGTTATATTCTTGATTATTAAACCATACCATTTCACTTTTACGAAATTTAATTTATGGTTCAAGGATAAAATATGAATATCTAACAAAATATTCCTTGGAATATAAAACATGATGGAGATTTCTCAAACGGTCAGACGATCACAAATAATAGAAGTGTAATAGTAAAACGGTCAAATGGTAACAATTAAACTTGGAGGGTAATCATACTTTCTCAAACCTAATGGAGATTTTTTGTAATTCATTTAAACTTAAGGGTTCCTAATTAGTAATTTACCATAAATTTTATCATCTCTAACAAGTAATTAAAAAAAAATACCAAATAAAAAAACCAAAAAATACAAGTCATACTAAAAAATACTCCGTAGTAAAAGTGATTAAGATCGTGATGGGTAAATGAGCCATGACATGTGACAATTTACCAGCCAGTTATATGAATTTTAATTCAGAGGCTTTTATGTGTTCTATGATGTGATTGATCATAATAGAGACGAAAAAAGAATCTTACTGTTTGAGATTTATAATTTTATCCAATATATATATATATATATATAAAATCTCTAATTGAATATATTAATCTAGATAATTGCGTTAAATGAAAAGGTATTGATCGAGAAATGACGCGCGATGGAGATTTGTTGTGTTGTAGAGGGTAGACACAATTTCGGCTTGCATACATCTAATAAAAAAGTTAACTATTTTTTTATTAAGTAATAGAAGACGGTGTTTTTTTTTTTTCGGAAGGAAAACTATGATTATTTCATTAGAGCATCCCCAACAGTTATTTTTTTTGCTCTTCCAAGAGCTAAAGTTGAGTTTGCACATAATCAAACTAAAAATTCTTGTTCCAGCAATAGCTTGTATTTATACAAGGCTATGTATATTGAAAGATTGAACTTGTATATGTGGAGGTCCATGTATAAATATACAAGACTTTCACATAAGCAAATTAAATCTCCCCAACCACCTCCCCTGCAAAAATCCCCAACGGCTAGCTCCATTGAAGTGTAAATTAAATTTTAGAGTAGAGTAAAAAATCAAATAAATAGCTGATTATTTTACACAACACACCAAAGTAAAAATTAAATCTCAGAGATTAAAAGGAGAAAGAAAAAAATAATTACTTGTTTTTTTTTTCATAGCTGCAACGAGAGGGTAGTGAGAGGGCGGTGAGAGGCGACAATCTCTTGAGAATTTCATCGGAGATGGTGGATTTTCGTCAGAGGTGGAACCGATTGGATATGAGGAGACTGAGAAAGAGAGAGTGAGGGGATGGGTTTGATATTTGTGTACAAGGAAGGGGAGAAGAATTTATCCTTCTTGTTGACTAGAATCGGCGTAGAGAGGAGAATGATGTCGGGGGAGATGGGGCAGAAGATGGAATAGATCTGTTCTGAGAGTTGGGAACGCCCATTTGTAGTTTATTATTTAATTAGTTTTTTAAAGTTGGTTTTTTCTTATTTAATTTTTTTAATTAAAAAAAGTGTTTAATATGTATTTGTGTTAACAATATGTGAAGAATTTTTTAAAAATTAGAATTTGTAAAATGCTATCTGAAATTTTATGATTTATAATCTAATTATAAATATTCTATACAATTTTGATGTTTAATTATATTTGTGCTTATGTGTAGATGGATTTGGAACAAAGAGGTTATTCACTAGTATGCTTCACGATGGCGAAAAGTTTGTGGCACGAACTCAATCCAAAGATTATACTAGCCTAGGATCCGAACGATCAAGTGTGAAAAACAAAAAGGAAAACGCACCAAAAACTTTTCAAGGGATGAGGACCTCGCTCTAATAAATGCATACCTCACCATGTCTAAGGATTCGATCATTGGTAAGAGCCAAAAAGTACTGCATTTTGGGTGAGAGTATCTAATCGCTTTAGCGCAGAAGGCGAATATGATCGGTCTAAAGATTCTCTTTCGAATCGTTGGGGCAATATCAATACATTTGTAAGTTGATTTATTGGATGCTACGAACAAGTTCAACAATTACAACAGAGCGGCACAACTGAGAGTGATAAGGTATAACACTAAACTATTGTTTTTATTTTAACTTATCTATGTTTAATTTATTAGATTTACAAATATGTAAAGTGTGTTTAGTTTACTTTATATAAGAATACCTATTATGCCATTTATGCTTAGGCAGCAGAAGCCTATTATATATACTATACCATTAATGCTAATTTCTTATTGAACTGTGATGTAATGATCTATTTTAATGCATATAGGTAATTTGCAATATCTTTTATTTTTTCAGATATTACTTGCCAAAGAAATGTATAACCATAAATACAATAAACCATTTACTTTGGACCATAGTTGGAATGATTAAATTTGAATTGCGATGGATTAGTCAATCATCAACTGCCAATAAGAAAGCAAAAATGAATTTTGGAACTAGTCCTGCGTCCTCTTCTCCTGTAACTGAGGATAGCTTTGTTAACCTTGAAGAAGACACTACGATAGAGTTTGACAGACCGATTGGTAGTAAAGCAGCATAGGTAAAGGAAAAGAACAAGGGTAAAGAACAAGTTTCGGACTCTCAACGCTCTTTTTCGATTTTACAAGATTATAAATATGAATATTGTGAAGCGGAATGTGTTAAACTAGAAAAGTGGGAGCAAATGGTCAACAACCAAAAAGAGCTTAGAAAATTGAGCAAGGAAAAACTTGAAGCCGACAAATAAATGGTAAAAAAATTAGGGACGACCAAATAATGATGACAGACACCACTCGAACGGAAGAACGAACCGCAATGTATTTTAATAATTTGAAGGAAGAAATTCTTAGAAGAATATAGCTTATTTTATTTTTGTTATTAGAATAATGTCATGTATTTTATTTTAGATTTCATGAATTTTATTATAAAGTTCATAGATATAACTTTAATTAATGGGAATACATCAAGATGCTACGTTTATTAAATAAAAAAGTTCATTGATAAAGTGTATTACAATTAATATAGAAAAAACATACAACTTAATAATTAAAAGCAAATACATATAGATGTTTATTTAGTCGAGCTAAAAGTTCTATTCATCCCCATATATCTGCCAAATGTGCTCAATAATATCCTGCTTGAGTTGAGAATGATTACCTCTGTCTCTGGTACGGTCACATACTTGAAGAAACTCTATAAAGTCATTTGTGTGGTCACATGATATATGTATTTCTATAGGTGTCTCCGAGGAATCATAATCAAATATGAGATTGTTATCCCTTTCATCTTCCACAATCATATTGTGCATTGTGATACATGCGTACATTATACTCTTTATAGTTTCCAAATCCTAAATACGTACCGGTCAACGTACAATTTAAAAATGTGATTGAAGAACTCCAAATGCTCGTTCAACATCTTTTGTTGCTGCTTCATGTTTTTGGGAATTTTTTTTTTCTTATTTACTCGTGGACATGGAATCGTATTGACAAAAGTTGCCCGTTGTGGATATATTCCATTAGCTAAATAATATCCCATTGTATACTCATGCCCATTGATAGAATAGTTAGCAGGAAAAGCACGCCCAACATCTAATTCACGAAAAACAGGAGATCGATCTAGTATGTTCATGTCATTTATTGCTCCTGGCAACCCAAAGAATGAATGTCATATCCAAAGATCTTGTGAAGCCATTGCTTCAAGAATAATTGTTGGTTTATGGATATGTTCGGTAAACGTACCATGCCATGCAGTATTACAATTCTTCCAGGTCCAGTGCATGCAATCAATGCTTCCTAACATCCCAGGGAAGCCACGTCGATTATTTACCGCTAACAACCGACTTACTTCTTCATTGTTTGGTGACCTTCTATATTGCTCACCGATAACCACATTAACCGCATTGCAAAACGGTCAGAGACTCTCTAGGGTCGTGCTTTCCCCAATACGTACATATTAATCTACAACATCGCCTGAATAGCCATAAGCAATGATCCTCATTGCAGCCGCACACTTTTGATAACATGACAAACCAAGAGTTCCTGCAGCGTTCCTTTTTTGTTTAAAGTAGTTGTCATGAGCTTCAATGGAAGTTTGAATCGCGCCTCATTCGAAACCTCCTGCGGCGTTCAACGAAATAGTCCTTCCAAAGTGTCTAATGGCCTTCTTCTTTGTTACATGGTATCACTTCACGACCAAGAGTCGACCACACCAACACGATTGTTGTTGCCTTGCCCTTTCTTCTGCTTCTTGTTATTCTAAAATCACAGGTTCAAGAAGAGGAATATTGTTCGGTGAATCAAACATATCTTCCATTCCAACAAAAAAAGAATCAATAAAATCTAATGGATCCATTGTATATAGATTTCAATTTTTTTTAGAGAGAATTTATGATAAATTTGGTGAAATGAGGGAGCAAATGACTTCTATTTTATAGAGATATATAAATATAGCCGTTGGAAATAGGGCAATACGGAATATAGCCGGTGGATAGAGCCCTTGGTAATATAGCCATTGAGAATATAATCGTTAATAAAAAACTAAAATTATTGGTTTGAGTTAAATGTTTATTTGAATTAAATATTTTATTAAATCGTTATTTAAAGTTATTTATTTCAAAAAAAAGTTTTTTCTATTAATTTATTATATTTAAATAAAAAACATTAAAGACATGTATTTATTATCTATATTTTAGGTGAACATGTAATAAAATATTATTAATAATGTTATTTATATTTAAAATTGAAAGAAGAATAAAATATAATAATTATGAAATTTTAGATGATGACTGTTGGAGTGAATAACTAAAATTGAGTAGCTAAAACACCGTTCACCATGTATAATTTGATATAGATGTCCACTTATAGATGACACTGCCGGAGATGCTATCCAAAATTTTTGATCACTAGTAAAATACAAAAATATATAGAATGACATTAGACATGATTCGGTCTCTAAACATTTAGATCATGCGGTCTAATCTTCAACACCAGACTAGACATTCTTGACAAATCAAAGGGATTATTGTTGAATAGTTCTCAACATCCTAATTACATAACATCCTAATTACATATGGGAAATATTTACAAGATATAAATAAGTGCAACTTTTAATCCATAGAAGTCATAATAGATGTAAGGTTAAATTACTGTCATATTTTCCGGTGAACGAAAATAAACCTTTTAAGGCCATCTCTAATGTAGGGGGTAAGGAATAAATATTAAAAACAATCTTTTTAGAAGTTATTTTAAAATTAACCCACTTAAGATTCTAATTTAAAAATGACCCAATTTTTCTTTGTTAGTTAAGTATGTTAGTTTATTAGTTTTAAGTTTAATTAGTTAATTGAAGTAAATTGCAAATGAAACCACAGAAAATTTTAAAACTCAAAAACACAAAATTAACTTTTATTATTCAATCCCCAAAAAATTAAAAAACTTAAAATTAAACCACACTTTTTCATTCTCTCTCTCTATCAAACCCTACATTCTTCCATTTTCTCTCAAAAAAAAAAAAAAAAAAAAAATTTCTCTCAAACTCACTTCATAGAAAAAAAAAAAAAAAAAAAAAACACAAGAAGATAAACATTATGTTTTTATAGCTTTAGAGTTCAATTTTTAAGCATTTTGAAAGGAAAAAAAAAACAAATTTCAGATTTTCAGATTTTAAGTATCTACAAACGTGTTTTTCTTGATATCTTGTGCTTTTAGATTTGGGAATTGACCCAAGCGAAACCCCATAAAATTTTAAAACTCAAAATCAAACCCTACAAAACTCAAAAACACAAAATCAACCCCTAATCAATCCCCGAAAATTTTAAAAACTAAAAATTAAATCACACTTTTTCATTCTCTCTCTCTCAAACCCTACATTCTTCCATTTTCTCTCAGACAAAAAAATTCACACCCACTTCATAGAAATCAAAGAAGAACACAAGAAAATCAACATTTAAGGTTAACATGATGTCTTTATAGCTTTAGGGTTCAATTTAAAGTATTTTGAATGAAAAAAGACCCAGATTTCATATTTTGAAAATTTAAGTATCTCCAAACGTGTTCTTGCTCTAGTGCACTTGTGTCTGGGAACAAACTCAAGCTCGGGGCACAAAGAACATTTGTACAAGTTTATGCACTTGTGCTCTTGGGTAGGCCAAAGCCTTTATTTACAGTTTAAAAAAAATTATTAATAATTCTTAATAACTATTAATAATTGCAACTTACCCCCTCATTTTTCTTTAACAAAACAAAAACACCCAACCTCTAAAAACAAAACAAAATAAATCCTATCTCTCCTACACATTTTCAATCGATCAAACTCTCTTTCTCTCAAACTCTCTCAAGTGAATTTTTCTCTTAAATTCCTCTCAAATTCTTGCAAATTGGAGATGGCACACATGAGGACAATCGATGATGGTGAGAGAAACGTTAAAATTTGGCCATTTGGGGTAAGTTTTGAGCCCTTTCATTCTCAATTCAATTCGGCAATTTCGAATTTGTTCCAAACGCCATGTACAAATTCATGGCGTTTGGCGTTTGGTAACATCAAACGTCAAACGCCAAATGCCAGAATAGAATGAAAAATTTGACATTTTTTTTGTTATTTATTTTGTAGGGATATGTTACCTTACCCACATCGGCCCTACCACAATTACTATCCTTTCACTACGAGACTGTGGTCGTAGATGGAAGGATTACACAGCGCACGACATTGAGCAAAATTTCGGAGATTACAAGAATGCTACAAGCCGAGCATTGACGGATTATAGATGATTACCCCCAGATTGGGAGTTTTCTACGCCTAACCGGGAAGGGAAAATTTAAGGCATCGGTCTTGCACAGTCTGATGCTCCGAGTATGCCTACGACTGCAGAAAAATAATAGATATGAATACTGATTTTTGATACATGGAAAGCCAGTCAGATTCGGCGCAGAGGAATTTAGCCTTGTATCGGGGTTGCGATTTGGGAGACTAAGTGATGCTGACTCCCAAACTATCGACCAAGGGGGTAACTTGAAGAACTGATTCTTTAGGTGGGGGCAGAGGTAGGTTTCTGTTCATGTTCTCAAAACGAAGATTATTTCAATGCTGAGTCGCAATACGAATCACGAGGCCATATGCAAGTTAATATTCGCCTGGGTGATATCGGCATTGTTGTTACCCTTTCGGCCCATGAAAGTGGTTCAAAACAGCACATTCGCGGTAAGTAAACTTTAATTTAATTTTTATTATTTCTTTAAATTTTTAAAAATAATTTTCTATAAATTTGTATATATTAAAGGTATGTGATGATCTCGCAATTTGCGAGAGATATCCTTGGGGAGAGAAGCTATGGACCGTCAGTTTAGATGAGATTGTGACACATATGAGCTCCAGTGACAGCATCCGTAGATGGAATGTGGGCGGCTTCCCACACATTTTACTGGTATGTTTGTAAAATCAATTCTTGATTTCCATATATTTTTTTTAGTTATTTTTTGTAAACGTTGGATCTTTTGAATAATGTTTTGAATGTGAACAATTTTGGATGTTGGAAGCCATTGAAGGCATGCCCGATGCGGGCAATTGTTATCTAAGGCACGACCCTACTATTCCGAGACATCCAAGAATGTTACGTTGGGATATCGGGGACGGTAATTGGCCCAACTGTTTTGACATGGACAGGTTCTTTGGGGATGTTCATGTATGTTAATCGTTTTTATTAATAATTTTTTCCCACATATCACTTGAAATATTTATTTTAAATAACTTGTGTCTTTTTATTTTTTCAGGTTGTGATCCCACAGCTATGGCGGGATGATTAGGAGTGGGAGATGGAGTATTATATATCAGCGAAAGAGTTATCCGAGGACGTTGGGCCAAATAACCGCATTCCCAGTTATTGCCTATTAAATGAGTATTTCGAAGAGCTTTATGTGGTTGTTCGGGATGATGAGGTACCTCCCGAATGCCTCAACCGGCCATCCCGCCTACCTAATCCTGATGAAGAAGGTGTTGCCCCTAATGCCAATGTTCCTGATCCTGCTCTTGCTCCTGTGCGCCGACGTCTGAAGCGTGTCCGAAGAAACTAAGATGCTGCCTCTACTTCTCAAGCTCAACCACAACCATCATCTTCCGAACCAAGATATGAAGACGTTCTTGCCTGGGCACTTTAAATTGAGCAGAGACTTACTAGGCAGCAGAACGAGATGATGCAGAGCCTCAGAGATCATCAGAACCAGATGATACAGAGCCTCATAGATCATCAGAACGAGATAGATCAAAGGCTTACTGGGCAGCTAGATTCTATGCAAGTAACTCTGAAACAACTCCAATGAATGATGCTGGAAGACCGAGAAGCCCTAGGGATTAATGTAGGGGACAACGACGACGACGACAACGATTATGATCAGGTTTAGTGGTTGTCTTGAATTTTATTTTTATGGATTTTTTTAGATTGGTTTTGTAATTTATTGTTCTGGATTCTTGAATTTTATCTAAATTGTTTTTAGACTTTATTGTTTATTAGATTGGTTTTGAAGTTGTGTTTATCTAAATGATGGATTTGTGTTTATTAAATTGGTTTTGGATTGTGTTGCACAAAATGGTTTTGGATAATGTTTGATATGAATTCTTAATATACGCATTTTCAGGGTAATAATGCGGAAGATAATTCAGATCATGGTGATCTCGAAGTCGATAGAGATGATTATTAGGGTAGGAGTGAAATAAGGCAAAAAAGAAGAAAAGATAGGATAAAATGGCCTAGTAGGCATTTAAAAACTCCTTATGTCCCAAATGTTAGGAAAAGTAAATCTACTAAGTAATTAGGTTTTTTTTTTTTTTTTTTTGGTAATATTTAATTCGGTTTGGGGACCAAAACTTGTAAATTTTAGGGGTAAAATTTTTATTTTTGAAAATTTATGGATCAAACTGCAAAGTCGGGTTAAATGCAAATTCGTAGTGAATGAACATTCTAATTTTGTGCAACTAACGGATTGAATCGCAATAATGAATTTTTTAAAATTTTGGGATAAAATTCTAATTTTTTAAATGTTATGGGCCAAACTGCAAATTCATGTTAAATGCAAATTCGTAGTGAATGAACATTCTAATTTTGTGCGACTAACGGATTGAATCACAATAATGGATTTTTTAAAATTTTGGTGTAAAAATTGTTTTTGAAAAGTTATGGACCAAACTGCAAATTCGTAGTGAATGAACATTCTAATTTTGTGCGACTAATGGATTGAATAGCAATAAAGATTTTTTTTAAATTTTGGGGTAAAATTGTAATTTTTGAAAAGTTATGGACCAAACTGCAAATTCGTAGTGAATGGACATTCTAATTTTGTGCGACTAACGGATTGAATCGCAATAATGAATTTTTTAAAATTTTGGGGTAAAATTGTGATTTTTGAAAAGCTATGGACCAAACTGCACATTCGGGTTAAATATAAATTCGTAGTTAATGGACACTCTAATTTTGTGCGACTAACGAATTGAATTGCAATATGTACGAAGTTATGATTTACGGAGGATTTAATGTTTACTGTAATTGTTACTTCTCCTTTCGGGTGATAAATTGATCAAATCTTACAAAATTCGCCAATATGTAGAAGTTATGATTTACCGATGATATAATGTTACTGTAAGTGTTCACTTTTCAGTGATAAATTGATCAAATCTTACAAAATTGGCCAATATGTATGAAGTTATGATTTACGGAGGACATAATGTTACTGCAAGTGTTACTTCTTCTTTCGGGGGATAAATTGATCAAATCTTACAAAATTGACCAATATGTACGAAGTTATGATTTACGGATAATATGATGTTACTTTAAATATTACATCTCCTTTCGGGTGATAAATTGATCAAATCTTACAAAATTGACTAATATGTACGAAGCTAGGGTTAGGGTTCGGGTTTATATGGCGTCTGGCATTTGATATCTCCAACGCCAAACGCCAACAACTCACGGGGGCGAGATTATTCTTCACCGCGGCGAGGTTGAGGCAGAGAGTTTGTATTTTGGTCCATAACTTTCATATAATTACAAATTTACCCCCAAATTTTATAAAAAAATTCATAATTGCGATTCAATCCATTAGTTGCACAAAATTAAAATGTTCATTCACTAGAATTTGCATAGAACACGAATTTGTATTTTGGTTCCTAGCTTTTCAAAAATTACAATTATCAAGTACATGCCAATAATAAACATCAATTACATCAAACATTGTTCAATAAACATCAAATACAACAAACATTGTTCACTAAACATCTAAGATTCACTTTCGTTAGTGCCCGAACTCTGGCCGCGTTGAGGACATCTAGATGTGTTATGACCTGTATTTTTGCAAATTGAGTACTTGTATTTTTTCTTCAGATTTTCAAGGGGAGAAGCAAATCGTGACGTTTTAGGCCTTCTACAGGTTGTGACGGCGTCTGGAGGTAACACTACTCTCGCCATAACATCCTCACGGATGTTCATCCATTGGTCTTTCGTTGGAACGGGTTCTATGAGCTCATAGTATGCTTGGTGCGTATTTCTGACCGTGTAATATTAGCTAACAAGCACATACGCATACTGACCACTATCTTTTGGTCGCTTGTTCCATGACAGCTGCAATTGCGTGCTCACACGGTATTTGCTTAATCTGAAAGACGCCACATGACAAGTTCTTGTTGGGTTTCACGCGGTACAATTGTCAAAAACGTGTGGAATATTTTAAAATTTTTATACACACGGAAAACCCGTGAGCCCAGGATCTCAGTTATCTGACTCATACGAAAAACGGGTATTTGAATCACAATTCAAAACATAAATAAAGTTAGGCAATTTAAGAAATTACCTCACCACAGGCAAGGTGGTGGTTTTTCTCCGGTCTTCAAAAGTTCACTAGAGCACCCCAAGTGTTGTGCCTCTAGAGAAAGTCCACACCAGTTGGATTGAATGACTTCTCGTAATCCTCATGCTCAGAACTAGGATTAGGGAATTGTCTTTTTCAAGAATTAGATCCAGATCCAGACAAGAAAAGCTTGGAGAAAACAAACACAGGGATGGAGCGATTTTCAGAGTAACCGAACAGGGAGAAGAATTCAGTTTTTCCATTCTTGCTTTCTTGGTTGAAAATTTTCGGCCATCTCTCCTTTTATACTAGGGTAGATTAGTTGTTGAGATTATCTTGTTATATAAAGAGATTATGATATATCTCTTATATTTAGAAGACTCCTTCTAGATATAAGATATATCTCCTTGCATATCTTTCCTTATCTCCTAAGAAAACAAGATATGCCATATCTCCTCACAAGATAAATCCTTCCCAATATTCCCTATTAAAATCGGCCATGACTAAATTAACATAAGATTAATAAATTTCCTTTAGCATGTTGCGGCCATGTTTGATTAAATGATCATAGATCAATTAATCAATGTAACCATGGCCCATATGCTCTATTAATGTAAAATTAATTCAATCAAATTACTCTTAGCAAAAACCGGCCATGCAAATATAATTAATCTAAGATCAATTAATCTACATAATAATCGGCCCATATGTTTAATTAATTAATCCACTATTAATTAATTAATCTTTTTCAATTAACACTTTAATTGAGGATTTAACCAATCAAAAATTCCAATTGATTAATTAATTAGTTACTTCTAATTAATTATTCCTCTCTTTGAACTAACACTTTAATTCATCTATTGATTTAATTCCTTAAATCAAGTGTTTCCTTTAAGACAGTCACTGTCCAAGTGTATTGTGTGTGACCCTCTAGGTTCACCATCAATTGGCAGTAGGCCCACGACTCTCGTGATTTAATTAGTGAGCAACTAATATGTAATTAATTGTTCCGATCAATTAAACACGTTAATTGACCACTCTAGAATTAATTTTCTTATTAATTCATGAGTACCCACACCTCATGGTCGATGTGTAGCCACAAGCCCATGAGGCCCAACTTCAGGTGAATTGATATTCGTGAACCTTCACCTCTTATAACTGCCATGTACATACGGTCCTTCTAACGACTAATTTCCCGATTGAGACCTAGGGTGTGTGAATTGGTTGGCACCTCTAATTATCTCAATACTGTACTTTCTAATTCAGGATAATAATTCCAGTATGACTTCTAAATTTGGAAACCCCTTTTCAAAACCGTCATTGACCACGGCCGTGGGTTTCTCAGAAACTATTATCTAAGAACGTACAGGAAATCAAGACAAATCAATAGATCCTTTATTAGTACTAAACATTCGCGTACACGTTCATACGTACCCAAAGTAGTCGCACAATGATCAGGCTACGTGATCGGCTCCTAAATAAAAGTACGTATTCCCGTGTACCGAATTCGCCCTAGGTCCTCTAGTCCAAGGACTAAATCGTACACTATTATAAGTCTTGCGAGACTTCCCATTACCGATATGCTTACTGCACTTCCACGATGGGTCTCTCTGTTCGGGTCGTTCGATGCGTTCGATCCCCTATCGAACCACCTAGTCATATGCACTGACATTAAATGTCTTGTTCATGAAACTCTACAAATTCACTTCATGTGAATCATGCATAATCCTACAAGTCTTAGCGATTCCCTCGATACCCCATCTCGATGAGAATCTATGACTTGGAACAGTTTTAAGATCACGACCTTAAGAGACTGTTTCATGATTGCACTCAGTACTCAAGTGAATCGTCCCATAGTCAAATGTGATCTTAGGCTTTCATCCAATCGCTTAGATAAGTTCGCGAGAGATGAAGATGGCCATTGTTTAATTCACGTACTATGAACAAACGGGCGTACTATCTTATGAATCATAAGATTGCTTTCTAAGGTAGTACCTTTTCAAGCTCGTATTTGTTGGCTTGTTGGGCACTATCCTATCAATCTCCCACTTGCCCTAAAGTCAACCACATACATTTCTAAGGCCCATCTTTCTCAAGATGTCCGTCGAACCCTTTTATGATTATGACTTAATTAGTGGATCTGCCATGTTGTCTTTTGACGTGGTTTACTTCCACGTCTTTTTCTACCTATGATTTTTTCAAATCATATGGTATACTTTAATTTGTGCTTAGATCATAGGTGAGATCTCAATTCCTTTGCTAAAGCAATTGCCTTAAGTTATCATAGAACATAACCATAGGCCTTGCAATGCTAGGTACCACTTCCAATTTATTGGAAGAAGTTTTTCGTCCAAACACTTTCTTTCGCTGTATTCAATACTGCGATATATTCTGTTCTAGTGGTTAACTTGGCATCGATTGTCCATTTGAACCCTTTCAAATCAGCGTTGCCCCATCAAAACAGAATATTATATTCACATCAGACGGGAAACTCGAATCATTAAATCCTTCGAGTTTCAATTCTTCATTATTACCGCTGACCAGCAATATATCCTCAGAACTCCTAGAGTTCTTAAGTATTGCTGTTTTCGGTAATCCAGTACTCCTCACTGGTGTTCGACTAATAACAACTTATGATATTCATAGCATGTGTTTAGTTTGGTCTCGTACAAGACGTTGCATATATTATGCCACCTTTTATTTGGAAGGTGTACAGAGACATTATCCTCTTTACTCCTCATATGTAGGGCACATTGACTTTGAGAGAGATTTTATATCTCTATGGAAGCGGTCCTCTCTAGGATCCTTTCCATACTGAATTCATTAAGTTTTTGTCCATGTACTAAGATTTGAGAATTCTAACATCTTCTCTAATCTATCTCCATAGATACGTATTGCCAATACGTGAGATGTATCCCTTAAATATTTTAATGAAGAATTGCATGAACGAACACGCTTTCGTCTGCGTTTTAACACTCTTAGGACCCGTTTGTTTGACGGGAATGAAATCTAGATTTGGTAATCATATTGCTTGGTAAGACATAATTAAATCTGGTAAAAAATTTCAGATTTTGGGAAAGGAAATATATTCCTTAGAACTAGGAATATTGCAACAAAAATATAGGAATATGAAACCCATATTTTCTATAGTATTCTGATTCCTTTCCTAAGGGATTTGATACTAAAAATAAAAAAAGACATTATTGCCCCATTTTTTTCCCACGTTAATTCTTCTTTCTCTCTCACGAATTCTCTTTGACACCATTGCCGCTCCTCTCTTTTTGTCTGAGTTTTTCTCCTTCTCCATCTCCATCAGGTTAGATGAATCATATTCGTAATTCTTGCAAGGGTTTATATAATTATATCCTTGCTTTGAATCTATTGATAAATATTGTGAACAATTATAGGAATTAACATGAGTTTGTTTATACTATGCATACAATTATAGGAATTAACATGATAAATATTGTGAACAATTATAGGAATTAACATGAGTTTGTTTATACTATGCATATAATTTTTTACCAATTATTCAATCAATAGTTTGTTTTAGAACATAAATGTATTTTGATCAATGATTTAATTGTTACGGTGTTAAAGCTATGTTTTGATAATTTATATATATTAATTATATAAAAGTATAATTAATACTATATACTTTATATATAGTTTATGTGTAAGGGGTATTTTTGTGAACTTATTAAATATGAATTCCATTCCTTATTGTTACCAAACATGAGAAAAGGAATTTGTCATATTTTCTGGCTCAAATTCCAAATGTTACCAAACGTTATAATGAAATATTATTTCTGAAAATCAAATTCCTGGAAATCATATTACAAAATTCAGATTCCATTCCCGTCAAACAAACGAGTCCTTACATCTCTATGTCAACTTTAATGTTATTATCATGTTCATTTTACGAACAATACAAAAACTCCCACTGATTCTTTTGTACATTCAGATTTACATGCAATATTGATAAAGTCAACTACTTTGGCTGTCTCATCTAGTCGCATGTTCCAGTTTCGGGAAACTGGTCTAGAGTCATAGATTTACCTTTGGAATTAAATCCAATGGTTATGCTTCGCAGTCACTCGAATCTTCTATGGTTCAGTGTTTCCAAATGGATTATTGATAATCCACTTAGATCACATGTCATTTAAGCTATGTGCCCGAATCTATGTTATACATAGATATTTCGCAAGTCCTTGGATCACTATCCAATCAATCATTTTCGTGAACGTACAAGTTCTTTTCGAATTCGATCGAATCTTCAAAATTTTGGTGTACAAATTTTTTTGGTTCAGTAGGTTTGAAAAGATACTCCTACTATTTGCAAGGATGGTTCTGAGTCTAGGACTTCATCAAGTTCCATGATAATCCCATTTCTATTAGCGAAGGAATTACCCTCTAAGAGTTGGGTATCCTTAAAAACGATTTCCTTTCGTTCTTTAGGATCACAGAACATGTATCCAATGGATTTCGTTTGATACCCTACAAATTTTCTCAAATTAGATCCACTATCCAGCTTATCATTTATGGATGATATACCATACTTTAATTAGTACGGTTTTGTAGGAATTGACTTAGAAATGTACTCGTCTAAGTATCCTTCTAGAGTCATAGGGTTGAACCCTAGATTTGATTGAGAAACTTTAGCAATATTAATTAAGGAATGAATTTAGTCTTTCATAGTTCGATTCCTTAAATTAGATTTAGCTTGCTATTCAAGAATTCTATTCTTGATTTAGATAATTTGAGTAATATTAGGGCTTATGTATTAATCATTTCTATTATATCAAATGGTCATACTTTAATGCCCTTAGTTGCTTCGGTTTTGGAATTCCTTTGAATCATTTCAACATTTCCATATTGCACTTTACTTAGTGCCTTTATGAAACCCTTTTGAACCGTTCAACGTTTCCAAAACTTGTACCTTCCAAAGTACCTATATCCTAAATGCCATTAGGATATTTCATGAAGCAACTAATTACTCGCACTAATGCTTTAGTGATCCACATGTGTGTTTATGGATTAAATCCATTAAACACTTGCTATGCTTACAAATCGATCATGTTCCCTTTTTGGACAGAATTCGCAAGTTAAGAGCTCATTGAGGTTCTTTATTTCAAGAGACCTTTTAAATGAAGAACTATCTTTTGAATCCTTCTATAGGAAATAAGTTTGATTTTAAGCATGCCATAATTGTGGATAATTATCTGGTTTGTTTTACTTTTCTCGATTTAGCATAACTGTTAATAAGTTTTATCAACATTTATTTCTTTGCTTTATTTACAACGGTAAATCAATTGTGTAAGAATTAAAAGCTTTAATTAAAAATAATTCCATTCATAATGGTAAAGCTAAAAGGGTTTCGTACAAAGTTCGAAATAAATCCTTAAATAGATAAAACTATAACTAATGCTTGATAAAGTAAAACATTTGCTAATAGGAAAAATTCAGGTGCTTCTTGACCCAGTTCCTGAAGTATCTTTCCCTTAAGTACAGTTGAAACCCTCTTTTGCTCATGGGTAACTGAGTCCTGTCATCTCCTGTAAACACTTTTACAGAAACGAGAGTCTTTTAAGATGTTTTACATCAAAAGAAATAACTTAAGATGTATTATATCAAAAGGAAATAACTTAGGTTATACCTTCATCAAATTTCTTCAGGAATTCCTTATCAGTCATGTTCCTCAGTTCCTTATCTTTCTTACATAAGGGATAATTCTTTCCTCCGATCAGTCCTTGTCCTCTTTCGAGGGCTTTCTCATATGTGTCTAACAACTTATGTAGATAATTGGTCTTAATTCCTTCGCATAGAATTTCACAATGATCGATAAAATGAGAAAATGATTCAGGCAAGCCATTGATGATAATTTCCATTTCATCATCTTGAGTCAATTTAGCTCCAAGCTTATTGATTCGATTTAGTCTCTTGATCAGGTGAGCACAATATTCACTAACATTGTTGGACCCAATCATGCTTGTCTCATGGAGTGATGTCACCAAGATTTGTGATAGTGTTTGTGATGTAGGGAAAAATGGGCAATATTTTGAGATAATTTATATTAGTCAAGGATATGTTGGATTTGTGACTTGAGATCATGTTTGGTAATTATTAGGGTATTTATTAATTATATTAGAAACATTATTCTGTTAGGATCTACTAGCATTTAGAAGAAAATTAGATTCAGAATTTTATTCTTTTTAGTAATGTTGGTATTTTAGGGTTTGTGTCTATATAAAGTCTTGTAAGCCCAAAGGCTGAAGATAACTTTTTATTCTTGCTTTTATGAACTTTAGTTATTTTCTCTGTCTTGAGAATAAATTTTCATAGCTTTGACATTGGTCTGGCTATTTGCACTTCCGTTCTGCGTCAAGTGGTACCAGAGCATGGATTGCCTTGTAATGGCTACAAGACAAGAAGAAGTCAACAACCTTACTGACGTTGGTCGTAGGTTAGACACCCTAAAGACAGATTGCCGTGAGATTTGTGACAACATACGAAAACTCACGATCGTCATCGCTAAGGGGGAGGTCATTGTCAACAGGAACTTTGTGCCAGGGTTTGCCCATGACCTTTCTGATTGACACATAAACTCTGATGTTTCCAGCTTTGATGGTAATCTTTATGTAGAAGATTTTTTAGATTGGATCTTGGAGATGGAGAAATTTATGTCTATGAGAGAGGTACCCGAAAATAAGATGGTAAGATTGGTTGCCTCCAAATTAAAGGGACATGCTGCTTTTTGGTGGGATCAATTGCAAAGCAATAGGTTGCGACAATATAAAGATCCAGTTCGTACATGGAGGAAAATGAAGCAGCTATTGTTGGAACGATTTATGCCCCCTGATTATGAAAAGTATTTATATCAGCTATATAAAAATTGCACGCAAGGTAACATATCTGTTTCCAATTATACATCTGAATTCATTAGGTTGGCAAGGTGGAATAATTTGTGTGAAACAGATTATCTAGTGCGTTCAAGATATATTAATGGTCTGAGAACTTCTCTTCGATACGATTGATGAGGCTTACAAATTGGCTCTGAATTTTTGGACAAACAGACTACTAATTATGTTAGTAAGAAATCAATAGATGCTAAGGAAAGAAAAGAAGTAACCGCCATCACTCCACAAGTGTCGTCTGGAGATTCTTTAGGTGAAGATAATACTCAATCCAAAGAAACCAACACTTATCTGTTCGATTTAAATAGTCAAATAAACATTAGCTCTCAAGAGTTAAATCTGAATCCTGTTGTTGGTAAACATTATTAGTCCACCATTTTGAACGATGAGGTACATATGGATACAAGTCCTACAATGTTAGATATACATGCTAGCGAGCATGTCGATTGTAGTTATAAGGATCAAAATAGTATTTATTTGTTGGACATGCATGATGATAAATTAACTATATCCTCGACGAAATTTGTCGTCAAAAAATATCATCTCATCGAGATTGATGCCTTTAGTATTGTTGATCTTCCAGAGAACAAAGAGATTTCAAAGATGCTCGATGTTGCTGGAGTGTACTCTTTTAAAGAAGAAGTACTTCTTTATTCATATTATAGCTCGGGGACGAGCTCTTTTGAAGAAAAGGAGAATGATGTAGGGAAAAATGGGCAATATTTTGAGATAATTTATATTAGTCAAGGATATGTTGGATTTGTGACTTGAGATCATGTTTGGTAATTGTTAGGGTGTTTATTAATTGTATTAGAAACATTATTCTGTTAGGATTCTACTAGCATTTAGAAGAAAATTAGATTAGAAATTTTATTCTTTTTAGTAATGTTGGTATTTTAGGGTTTGTGTCTATATAAAGTCTTGTAAGCCCAAAGGCTGAAGATAACTTTTTACTCTTGCTCTTATGAACTGTAGTTATTTTCTCTGTCTTGAGAATAAATTTTCATAGCTTTGACGTTGGTCTGGCTATTTGCACTTCCGTTCTGCGTCAGTTTGTTCGTACATGATTGTGAATTTTGGCATGGCTAAAATATAATTTGTAAAAGACAACAATAAGCAGACAGATTTAAGATAATACTTATAATTAACGAAAATTGGTCTTTCTATCGAAAAAGTCCTCCCACTATTTTCTCGAAACAATAACCCCTTTCATTGTTCGGGATATTCTATTTCCTAGTAGGTCTTGACGTCCCAGCAGGCATTAACTGCACCCACGACTTGCGGCCATACAATTAATTCCCTAGGTAGGTATACTTTTACCAAGTGTGTCCCTACACAACCTTTAAGCTATTTTGCCTCGATTTTCACATTTATCTAGCACTGCTACATCATAAATGGTACTACTCGTTAAGTCTAACCCTATCAATCTTGTTGAGCAACGGGCCCGAACATGTCAACCCCTGGGACTCCCAGTCGATCGCATGTCCCGACCAATCCCCACCCTTGTCATGTTTATTTAAAAACAAGAATCGAGAGATTTCGTGTATTGTCCCTTTCTTCGTCTCGGGTGCCAGACTCTAGATCACCTTCAACATTAAGTAGACAACTTACACTAGTCCCTATCAGTGTAGTTAATATCGTACGATTCGCGATACGATTCGTACGATACGGTTCGATTCAGACACAAAACGTCGTTTTGGACCGTGTTTCGTAAAATATCGTTCCGATACGATTCTGTATCGCATGTATCGCGATTCCAAAGCGATACATTTGCAAATCAGATTTTTTTCCTAAACCGGGTCGGACCCTACCCGATCCGGTTTCGCGACCCTTTTTTTTAAAAAAAAAAATTCCCTCTATTATAACCAAAAACAGAGAACGATATATATATTTCAATTCCTTAATCCCTAATTTATTTCTTTCAATTTCTTCTTCAATTTGTCCATAAAAACTCTACAAAAATCACAAATTAACAACCCAAGCAACCTAGACTCATAATTATTTGATAAATATCTCGATTGTGTTGGGGTTTTGGAAGCAAACAAAGTGCGATTCTTGTGCAATTTTAGGCGGTTCTTGTGTGATTCTTGGGTTATTATCCGATTCTGGTACGATACTAACTGGGTCTTGTGGGATTCTTGATTTATTAGTCGATTTTTTCAATTTTAGTGTGGTTTTATGCTTGAGACTTGATATACATTGGCTTTGCTCTTTCCTTTTTGTTTGATACTTTGATTTAAAGTTTCAAATGGGTAAAGTAGATGATACTTGAAAACATTGTGTGCTTGTTAGTCCTTCAAATATATATTTTGTTAAATGCAACTATTGTGGACATAAAATGTGGGGTGGTGTTTCTAGAATGAAAAATCATCTTGTCGGAACAAAAATAGATGTGAAAGAGTGTCCAAGTGTTCCGGAAGATGTTAAAAATGTTTATGTTAAGAAGTTGGAAGAGCATAAGACAAAGAAAAATAATTATGATCTTGAATGTTCGAATGAAGAAGTAGTCGAAGAAGGAAATAGGGTAAGTATAAATGATATTGTTTCTAAAAAGTGTGAGGGGTCTTCTAAAACACTCAAACAAAAGACAATGAATGAAACATTGAAATATAGGGATGTGGTGATTAGGGACATATGTAGATGTATATATGGGAATTCCTTACCATTTAATTTGGTAAGAAGTCCATTGTTTAGTCAAATGTTGAAATCGGTTGGTGAATATGGTAGGGGTTTGAAGCCTCCAAGTTATCATGAAGTGAGGGTTACATATTTGAAAAAATAAGTTGATCAAGTAAGTGAAGGTTTAGAAAAATATAAAATTGAGTGGAAAAAATGGGGATGTACATTGATGTGTGATGGTTGGTCCGAAGGAAAATCAAGGTCTCTTACCAATTTTTTGGTTAATTGTCCTAGTGGGACAGTTTTTCTAAAATCTACTGACATTAGCGAAACAATCAAGGATGATGAAAAGATGTTTGAGTTATTGGACAATGTGATTGAGGAAATTGGGGAAGAAAATGTGGCACAAGTTGTGACTGATAGTGCCTCGAACCTTGTATTAGCAGGGAAGAAATTGGAAGATAAGAGAAAGTGTTTGTTTTGGTCACCATGTGCCGCCCATCTCATTGATTTAGTTCTTGAAGATATTGGGAAGCTTCCGGTGTTCCATCGTACCATTGTGAATGCAAAAAATGTCACAAAATTTATTTATAGGCATCAATGGGTTCTTGCTTTGTTTAAAAAGTTTTCTAATGGGAGGGAATTAGCAAGACCTGCAGTGACAAGGTTTGCAACCGCTTTTCTCACATTAAATTGTATTTTTCAGCAAAAGAATGATATTATATCCATGTTTGCATCGGATGAATGGGGTGCTAGTAATTATGCTGGTAGAACCAAGGCTAAGAAAGTGAGGGATGTAATTATGTATGACCAAAATTTTGGAAAGGTATCCAATACTGTCTTAAAGTTGCTGGTCCACTTGTGAAGTTATTGAGGCTTGTCGATGGTGACGTAAAACCGACAATGCCATATATTTATGTAGCGATTGGAAAAGCCAAGGATCAAATAGCCCATAACTTTAAAGGTAGGAAATCGTGTTACGAGAAAATATTTGACATCATTGATACTCGTTGGCTGGTTCAAATACATAGGCCCCTCCATGCAGCTGCCTACTTTCTTAATCCATCGTAAGTAATCATTCAATTTTTTTAAATTAATAATAATTATGTTTTTAAATTACTAATATATAATTTACAAGTATTACTTATTTTATTAGGTTCCAATATATTGAGAGCTTCAAAGATGAAAATGGTGAAGTTATTGTCGGTTTATATACAACCATTGAGAGAATGGTTCCTGATATAAGGACAAGACTTTTGATTAATAAACAACTTGATAAGTTCAAGAATGCACATGGACTTTTTGGAATGAGTATGGGTGTGGCAACTAGGGACAAAAAATAACCTGGTAATTCTTTGCAATGATCTATTTGATCATAGTTTATTATATATTTTAATCATAAAGTAACAACTTATTTATTGTAATATGAATATGTTAATTCAATTTTATGCTTATTTATGTTTTAATAGCGCTTTGGTGGGAAAGTTATGGTGGAGAGTGTAAGGAGTTACAAAAGATAGCCATGAGAATTTTAAGTCTCACGTGTAGTGCTACAGGATGTGAAAGAAATTGGAGCACATTTGATCAAGTGCATAATAAAAGAAGGAATCGTTTGGAGCAACAAAGATTAAATGCTCTTGTGTTTGTGAAATATAATCTTCAACTTGAAGCGAGGCAAAAACGACGAGTGGAACAGGGAGATTCTTATGATCCTGTACATGAAAGCTTTACTCTTGATGAAGGAGCTCCAAGCTCTAAAAGAAAGAAAGGTATTGTAATACCCCTTAATTTCTTTGTTTCTTTTTTTTTTCAAAGGTGTATTAATTTTCCTGGTTGGAGGCAAAATTAATTTATATTCTCTAATTTCTGAAATTATTTGAGTTTGTGGTCAAAATGATGATATAAGAAAGTTTAAGGGTTAAAATTCTGTTTCTAAAAAGTATGAGTAAATTCCTTATTCTCTTGGTAAAATAGGTTTGTTTGATTATTATTGAGTTGATGGGTTTGAATGAATATATGGTTCTAGTTGAACTTTGAGTAAAACCTTTGGAGATTTTGACTTCCATTCTACTTTTAAGGTTTTATTTTTGATAAATAAGTGTTAGAAAATGAAGCTCAAGTAACCAATGTTTTATTAGAAAGAATCTTGATTGTTAAGAAAAAGTTGGATTAAAGTTTATGTCTTGAAATATATGATAAACAAGTTTAGATTATTTAATTAAAGTTTAGCTTGAATATTTCATAATTTCGGTGTTAAGATGTCAACTAAATGACCATATTTTACGGTATATATTTAAGTGTGGATTTGAGATACTATTATGAGTTTTTAAACTATGCATTTATGAGTATGTTTGTTGCGACTAGGTGATGGTAATTGAGGCTACGTTAGTGATCGAGGTCTAGATAAACCCTTTGGTGCATTTCAAGTTTGGAGACAACAATTGCCAATGACCCAGGTGAGAGCTGTACCATACTTTTGTTATGTGAATGTTATAGTTTATAATCGAGGTTAATATATGGGTAGATAATATTCGTTATATGTTTTGATTATGATAGTATGGAATTGTTGTAGTAGTAAGCCTGCGATGCTCGCAGTTGATATTCATTTGAGTGCACGTGATATTTCGAAATTGCTAGATTAACTATCTTTAATGTTAGCAATAGTATAGTTTATGTGAAATATCTAATGATTGTATTGCTCATTTTTAAATGATTACTGTAGCGACAGGATGTGTACCTGTTCATAGTGAGTGATAGTGGTAGGTTCGGATAAATTTGGAACAAGTGGAGACTTGTCAGGTTGACTCCGAAATCGATCATTATCTTGGTCTCGTATATCTTGGTATACGGGACTTAAATTGGCAGCAATGCTCGTAGTGAGGGATGGTAAGATTGGCCCCTTACCCTTAGTGATAACGTGGGATTAAATATCCTTATAGTGAATGAGTGGATATTTTGAATGTTTTCTTATTTTCTTGAATGTGTGGTTATTTAAATAATTGATAAAGTGGGATTAAATATCCTTATAGTGAATGAGTGGTTATTTTGAATGTAATCTTATTTTCTTGAATGTGTGGTTATTTAAATAATTGATAAAGTGGGATTAAATATCCTTATAGTGAATGTGTGGTTATTTTGAATGTTTTCTTGTTTTCATGAATGTGTGGTTATTTAAATAATTGATAAAGTGGGATTAAATATCCTTATAGTGAATAAGTGGTTATTTTGAATGTTTTCTTGTTTTCTTGAATGTGTGGATATTTAAATAATTTATCAATGTGATAGACGTATTATTGAATGTTTAAATTATCATTCATTGTATATTTGTTTTTCATAACAAATCTTTTAGTAAGTGCAGAAAATTCACTTATGCACTTGCACCAGCCTCACTAAGTTGATTTATTCAACTTACGTTGTCAAATTATTACTTTTCAGAGTTACAGGAAAACGAGGATGTCGAGAAGGGATTCGTATCTTGAATGGTCTCGTGCTATGATACCTTTTGAACCAATGTTCTAGTTAGGTATCAGTTTGTTGTCTGATAGTCTTTAGATTAGATGTAGCATTGAATTGAATTTTTGTCCATTCCAAGTTGACTTGTACTCATTCAAATTTTAAGTTTAAGTTGCTTTTGATTAAATTGTAGTATATTTAGTATTTTTCTGGGTCGCAGCGACTTGAGAAGGGCCATTTCGGGTCAATCTCGAGTTGGGCTGTTACATGTATGATTTTTTAAATAGCGGTTATACATAATCTAATTCTCATATTTATTAAAAAAATATGTAGGTCCAAGAAATTTAAGTTTCAAAGCCGATGCTCGAGCCAATGCCAATAAGAAGGGAAAAGCTAAAGTAGGAGATGAAAATGAGATTGCACCTATTGAGGAGATTGATGAAGATGAGGAGGAAGCAGAGGAGTTTACAAGATTGGATGTTGAAGATGAATTGAGTGATATTGATCTTGGAGATAATGTTTAGTTTATATACATTGATTTTATTTCGTGAAAACTATTGTTTGATTTTGTTTTATGACTTGAAAATTCAAATTTGGAACTTGGCTTATTTTGAATGTTTTGTTTGACTTTAAAATATTAGTTTTTATGTCTTATAATTTTTTTATTATGTCGGGAATATATTTTATATTATTTTTAATAATTGATCATGTATCTTACGATACACGATACGTATCTCGATACGATCCGATACGAATGGAAAACGATATGCGATACGATTCACAGTTTGATAACCTTGGTCCCTATTGATGGAAGGCTTGGATTTATAAAGCTTCATTTTATAGTTAACCCAATGTGACTTAATATTTTATTTCAAGAGGGGATTTTCGGTTTTAGAAAGTTTAGGTAACTCTCCTCGAGATCTCACCGCATTAATTATGCTTTATATTTTATTTAGTGATCTAATTTCTAGCGCACAAGCCAAAATAAATCAACAAATAAAAATAAAACATTCACACCTAGCATGCATGCTACCACATTATGTTTTCGATCGGGAGCCTCCTATGCGGGCCATGATGTTGGCCCAATTGGTCAATCTAATGGGATTTTAAAAAACCTAACAAGTTACAAAAGTAACCATGCATACATGGCCTTCATTCCTTCTTGGGCCTCCAGCTTGCTTGTAATGAGCCTCCATCCTAAGCTATTAAAATAGTAAAGCCCTAGTCTATTACAGAGGCTCAAAGTGGCCCCAAAAACTTAAGGCTCGCAGGCCCAAAAAAAACCAACATTAATTAAATTAAACCAATCACATCTACCCTAGGGTCAAGGCTCGGCGCAATTGAAAACCACGTAAACAGTTCACGTAGAGCAAGAAACAAGCAAAAGTATATTTTTCTTATTTCTTTTATTATTTTAAAACTACCTTTTAAAATAACCCAAGATTCTAATTTTAAAACCTCTTTTTAAAATCTCATGGTTCTCACTCTAGTCTCCAATTATAATAAAATTAATCCTTCGGGTAATAAACACCATTTAAGCATAAATCAGGTTCTGGAAATTTAAATTTTTGAAAATTACAGATTGGTCCCTCAATTTTCAAAAATTACATTTTGACCCCAAAACTTTCGGAACCAATAAATCAGCCCAAAAAATTTCAGAACATAGAAATCGGCCCAGAAAACAGAAATTAATATTTTAATTCCAGAAACTTTTGTTAATTGCAAAACTGCCCCTGAAGTTACGTAAATTACAAAACCGCCCCATAACTTACGGAAATTACAAACAGACCCCAAATTTCCAGAAAAACAGAATTTCAATTTCAGCCCAGAATTTGCAGAAAAATAAAAATTTCAGATTCTGTCAAGATTTTATCCAAATCGCAATTTGCAGTTTTAGTCCTGTAAATTTCGTAAATTGTAGATCTGGCCCAAATATAAATTATGCTATTTACCCGAACACATAATTAATCATAATCAGCAAGATCCATGCACAGAACACGACAAAGAGATATATACATAAAATTTGAAGTGTTCAGATCCGTTTTCGTATGAGCGTAATAACCTTGGCTCTGATAACAACTGTTGGGTTTCAAGCGGTACAATTGTCAAAAACAACGTGCGGAATATTTTAAAATTTTTATACACACGAAAAACCCGTGAGCCCATGATCTCAGTTATCTGACTCATACGAAAAATGGGTATTTGAATCACAATTCAAAACATAAATAAAGTTAGGTAATTTAAGAAATTACCTCACCACAGGCAATGTGGTGGTTTTTCTCCGGTCTACAAGAGTTCACTAAAGCACCCCAAGTGTTGTGCCTCTAGAGAAAGTCCACACCAGTTGGATTGAATGATTTCTCGTAATCCTCAGGCTCAGAACTAGGATTAAGGAATTGTCTTTTTCAGGAATTGGATCCAGATCCAGAGAAGAAAAGCTTGGAGAAAACAAACAAAGGGATGGGGCGATTTTCAGAGTAACCGAACAGGCAGAAGAATTCAGTTTTTCTTTTCTTGCTTTCTTGGCTGAAAATTTTCGGCCATCTCTCCTTTTATACTAGGGTAGATTAGTTGTTGAGATTATCTTGTTATATAAAAAGATTATGATATATCTCTTATATTTAGAAGACTCCTTCTAGATACAAGATATATCTCTTTGCATATCTTTCCTTATCTCCTAAGGAAACAAGATATGCCATATCTCCTCACAAGATAAATCCTTCCCAATATTCCCTATTAAAATCAGCCATGACTAAATTAACATAAGATTAATAAATTTCCTTTAGCATGTTGCGGCCATGTTTGATTAAATGATCATGAGATCAATTAATCAATGTAACCATGGGCCTATATGCTCTATTAATCTAAAATTAATTCAATCAAATTACTCTTAGCAAAAATCGGCCATGCAAATATAATTAATCCAAGATCAATTAATCTACATAATAATCGTCCCATATGTTTAATTAATTAATCCACTATTAATTAATTAATCCTTTTCAATTAACACTTTAATTGAGGATTTAATCAATCAGAAATTTCAATTGATTAATTAATTAGTTACTTCTAATTAATGATTCTCCATTTCGAATTAACACTTTAATTCTCGTTTAATTAATTAATTACTTCTAATTAATTATTCATCTCTTTGAATTAACACTTTAATTCATCTATTGATTTAATTCCTTAAATCAAGTGTTTCCTTTAAGACAGTCACTGTCCAACTGTATTGTGTGTGACCCTCTAGGTTCACCATCAATTGGAAGCAGGCCCACGACTCTCGTGATTTAATTAGTGAGTAATTAATTGCTCCGATCAATTAAGCACTTTAATTGACCACTCTAGAATTAATTTTCTTATTAATTCATGAGTACCCACACCTCATGGTCGATGTCTAGCCACAAGCCCATGAGGCCCAACTTCAGGTAAATTGATATTCGTGAACCTTCACCTCTTATAACTGCCATGTACATACGGTCCTTCTAACGACTAATTTCCCGATTGAGACCTAGGGTGTGTGAATTGGTCGGCACCTCTAATTATCTCAATACTGTTCTTTCTAATTCAGGATAATAATTCCAGTGTGACTTCTAAATTTGGAAACCCCTTTCTAAATCCGTCAGTGACCACGACCGTGGGTTTTTCGGAAAATATTATCTAAGAACGTACAGGAAATTCTCTCATCTTATCAAGACGAGTCGATAGGTCATTTATTAGTACTAACCATTCGCGTACACGTTCATATGTACCCAAAGTAGTCGCACAATGATCAGGCTACGTGATCGGCTCCTAAATCAAAGTACGTATTCCCGTGTAACGAATTCGCCCTAGTACCTCAAGTCCGAGGACTAAATCGTACACTATTATAAGTCTTGAGAGACTTCCCATTACCGATATGCTTACTCCACTTCCACGATGGGTCTCTCTATTCGGGTCGTTCGATGCGTTCGATCCCCTATCGAACCACCTAGTCATATGCACTGACATTAAATGTCTTGTTCATGAAACTCTACAAATTCACTTCATGTGAATCATGCATAATCCTACAAGTCTTAGCGATTCCCTCGATACCCCGTCTCGATAGGAATCTATGACTTGGAACAGTTTTAAGATCACGACCTTAGAGACTGATTCATGATTGCACTCAGTACTGAAGTGAATCGTCCCATAGTCAAATGTGATCTTAGGATTTCATCCAATCGCTTAGATAAGTTCGCGAGAGATGAAGATGGCCATTGTTTAATTCACGTACTATGAACAAACGGGCGTACTATCTTATGAATCATAAGATTGCTTTCTAAGGTAGTACCTTTTCAAGCTCGAATTTGTTGGCTTGTTGGGCATTATCTTATCAGTTCTTTCCGCTAAATCCACAATTTCAGATCACTCAGTAGATTCCACTTTCCATGTTTCATACCCTAATGCACATTTACGCCACCTGAATGCCTTTTCATATCGCTCATTTATCAAATCCTCCTTCGATGTGGTAAACACAGACATCCATTTCCCAGCCTCCTCACAACGCTCCCCTAACCATTTTCCCATCAAATCAATAATAAATTTGAGGAAGTAATATATGGGATAATTTTTGACATCTTTGATCCGATTATTAAGGACCTCAACATGGTTAGACGACATTACCTCATATATGTTCACGCGATGGTGGATTTTCGCCCATTTCTCAAATGTCACCGCGTTCTGTAGCCAATTTCCACATACTGGGCTCTTGGTTTTCAAGTAACCAAAAATTTTTTGGAACTCACTCTCAGTGTACTCGAAAACAGCATCGTAAAAATACCCGGTTACCCCATCTTTCCCAAACTCTTTTTGCAAGTTCGCTTTGAGGTGAAAGTAACATGCCCCATGATCAGCTAAAGGGTAAACATCTTTGACCGCTTTTATAATCCCTTTGCCCCTGTCTGAAACAATAACCAGATCGTCTCTGTCTGGTACAATCTCTCTCAAGCACTCTAGGAAATAAGTCCAACACGCCCCATTCTCGTTGCAATCATCTAGCCCCCATGCAATTGGATAACAACAATTTTCACTGTCCGTCACACTTGCAATTAGAACGGTTCCTTTATATCTTTGCCCCATTAATGTTGCATCAATTACAATTACATTTCTTAGGAAATAGAATCCTCGAGTAGCCGGTCCTAAAGCTATGAAAAAATATTTAAACTTATTTTAAGAGTCCATATAGATGCAAGAGTACGTGCCAGGATTCTTTTGCTCAATCATGTAAGAATATGAGGGTAGATTGACAACCCACATGACCTATCCTTTTTAGATGAGTACATGCATGAGCCCCCCCTCCCCCGACTGATTTTAATTCCTTACGAGGCACATCAGACATATTAAGTGGAAACCTTTCTCAATAGAAGTTCAAACTCGAGTTCGCTACTTTGTAGTTACTACTAGTCCATTTACTAGTCCATTTATTTGATACACTACCTCCATCCCAAATTGACTAAATTTTAAGATATTATAATAAATAATCTAATTTTTTTTCAACAATAATTAGATTATATATATATATATATATATATATATATATATGGGACAGATAGAGTATTTTTTTTATCTGGATTAACTACATATAAAATAACAATATATTATTTATGATACTAGTATTAATGTTTTACATAAAATATTAAAACCCAATATATGTGTGTTAAATTAAATATATATAGGCTTTAATATTTAAAGTATTTTTAGTGTAGAATAGACTTATTTGATACATTTATTTATGAAATTGAAAAATTTGACTCCGCACTGTTGCAAATAGAGTAAAAATTCTAGAACAGAGTGAGTAATAATTACCAAGCTTAAAACTTGGAATTATTATTGTAAGTGTGTCAAACTTTCAATTGACAATAGAGATTTGTATCACCCCATTAAACCCATTAATGTGGCATTTTTCGATATGATTTGATTTGATTTCTGGAGTTTGAGTGCTTGACTGAAAGTTACTGTAAAACATGTGATTTGTGGTTTTGGTTTATTTTCAATTAAAGATGTTGGGTATATGAAGACAAATAGAAAATAATTATCAGATTATCTTTGATATATAGTCGATAAATATTAATATTTGGAGACGTCATCCATTTCATTTCTTACCTTAATGGGAAAAATCTTAAAATAAGTTTGGCAGAAAATACGTGAAAGTATGTAACAGTCATGGGCTTGAAAATGACTTTAACGTCTTACGCGCAAGGCCAAAATAAAACTAGCCAGTATCTAATTATGAAACGGTAGGATTGCATATTTCGTAACATATAATAACGGATTTTTGGCATTTTGTACCTTGAAATTATAGGATTTTGGCACTTTACACTCTGACTTAAAAGTTTTGGCACTTTGCACCATAGAAATATAATTTATTTGGACCAACAGGTGATTGGTCTAGTGGAAGGGACTAGTCACTACAAAGTAGCGGACTCAGGTTCGAATCCCTGTTGGGAGAGGTTCCCGCTTTATGTGCCCGACGCGCCTCGAAAGGGATTAAACCCTTGGGAAACCAAAAAAAAATATAATTTATTTGGCATTTTGCACCCTGACGTGTGTTTTAGTGAGAAAATTTATTGTTAGAAGGGTAGAATAGTTATTTTTAATTTTTTTTTTTCACTTTGCACCTTGGCAATATAGATTTTGCACCCTTAAAATATAGAATGTTGGTATTTTTCACCCTAAAATTATAAAATATTAGCATTTTCACCCCGATTTAAATTTTTTTGGCGCTCTACACCCTAAAAATAAAATTTGTATGACATTTGTACCCTAATGTATTTTTCTTAAAAAAAATAAACTCATGAATGTCGGCGATGTAGAGATAAAAATGGTCATTTCTATGCACAATAATCATAAACTTGTTATTCTAAATTTATTTTACTTTAGAATAACTAATTTTAATATTTTCTCTTAGTAAAATTTAGATTAAAAAATAGACATTGTCTTTATTTTATTTTCAAGTATCCTCTAGATTATTTATTTTATATCTAAAATACAAATTTACATATCTAACATATTATTATATTGCATGTTATTTACATAATTTAGATTATCATATTAAGTCGGGGTTGAAAATGCCAAAAATTCTTTATTTTGGGTGCAAACTGCCAATATTCTATATTTCAGAGTGCTAAGTGTCAAAATATGTACTTTTAGGGTGCAAAGTGCCAAAAATATTAGAAAATAACTATTATACTCTTCAATAAATTAAATTTTTTCTTCCAAACATACACCAGGGTGCAAAGTGTCAACTAAATTGTATTTTCAGGGTGCAAAGTGCCAAAACTTTTAAGTTAGGGTACAAAGTGCCAAAAGCCCATATAGGAATTATATGGCTATAAATAATTCATAAAGTACTATATATATATGGTATTCTAGCTCCAATTTCAAATATTTCATTTTTGGTCTTAATATTTCAAAAATTTGCACATTTCATTATATACTTTTCAAAATTATACTTTTGGTGCAATATTTGACCACACAAAGAAAGTCTATGTTTGGTACTTTTGGTACTTTAGTACTGTTACGGAAATGAAGCTTTACAAAATTCGATACAAAGAATGATGACGGTCCAGTCCTATAAAACTAGAAATACAATTTCTCGGACACAAAATACATAATTTTTTTTTTTATCAACTAGATTGTATATTTACATCTCGAACCAAATAATGCAAAGAATATACGTTATTCTAGTGTGATATCTCCAGTAAGATTCGAACTTGAGACAAAATATATAAATGAATGAGGGTAGTACGTTTAATATATTCCTAAATTAAAATAGACTTATTATTTGTAACGCAGGACAAACATTATGACAACGAGACCAAGTTGGCAATAATTCCACGGATCGCTCTGCATGATGTCAAACTAGCCTTTCGAAAGAAGTTAATGCCAATAATTTACGCGCCATGAAATACATAATATTCAATTTACCCCTTGTGATTAAAAAAAGAGTACTTTATCCCTTGTGAAAATTTTAAAGAAGCAATTTATCTCCTTTAGTAAGAGAAAATAACTCACTTATCGAAATCAAGAGTGAGAATGGAAAGTATTTGTAACATAAGGGGGTGAATTGTCATGTTTATAACACAGGGGAGGAATTGTGGGTTTTTTGTACTTTGCACCCCGTAACATGGGAAATAGGCACTTTGTACCCCAAAACTTAGATTTAGCACTTGCACCCTCTTTAATTTTCAAGCAAAAACTCAAGGGTAAAATAGGTAATTCTATTGTAGATCTTTGGCACCTCCCCCCCCCCCACCAAATAAAATTAGCACTTAACACTCCCTAATTAAGAACAAATTAACAACTTGCACCCCCGAAACACAATAAATGGACACTTTGCACCCTAAAATACAAAAGTAACACTTAACACCCTCAAAGTAAAGAAAAGCTCAAACACTTTATTTTTTCCGGCAAAGTTGACCATTAAGGTGAAATTTTTTTTAAGGCAAAAATGTAATTATTTATGGGTCCTTGATATGTTGAAGTAGACAATGAGTCTTCGAGATGTTTACTTGTACTTTATTTAGTTATTTATGGTTATATTGTTGAAAAGAAAGATTGAGAGAGAAATGAGTATTCGAGTATTTATAATTGTATTTTGCAAAATTTTAGTAAAAAATTGAATTACCTATTTTGCCTTAAATTTTTTTCACTTTGATAGTCAACTTTGACGAAAAAAATGAGGGGTTTGGATTTTTTAAATTTGAGGGTGTTAAGTGTTAATTTGGTGTTTTGATGTGCAAAGTGCTCATTTATTCTGTTTTGGGGATGGAAGTTGCAGATTCGTTCTTAATTAGAGGGTGTTAATTTTATCTTGGAGGTACAAAGTGTGAAATTCTCAAGTTTTGAGGGTGCAAAGTGCTTATACTATTGAATTACCTATTTTGCCCTTGAATTTTGGCTTGAAAATAAAAGAGGGTGCAAAGTGTTGCATTTTTCATATTTTGAAGGTGCAAAGTGTTAAATCTAAGTTTCAGGGATGCAAAGTGCCTATTTCCCATATTTCGGAAGTGCAAAGTGTAAAAAACCCGTAAATTACCACATTTATTATCATATTGGGGTAAACCGCCATATTTTTATAAATTGTCACTTATAAAAATATCAAGAAGGTGTACAATTAAAGAGATAATATCATTTTTCAAATTATATGAAAATAAATTTAATATTATAAATATCACAAGGGGTGAATTACCATTAACTCCTTTCGAAAGTGCAAGTGTACTTCCAATACATTCTTCCTATTTATTTGGAGGGAATTAATATATTATTCCATTGTGAAAGTCGGAAAGAGAAAAAAATCTATAACATATTAAAAATGTATAAAAAAATGAACAATGCATATCATCATATAATGGATACATCTCAAAGCTGGATCAATCTCCCATCAATGAAACCGATTCTTTTTTCTACTTGAATATAATGAATCTCGTCAAGTGAATTAATTGAACGAAGCTAAAGAGAAATGGCTAAATTAAAATGGATCTAAATCACAGTATCAAAATTGCAATTATCTCATTAATTAAATTACTACTAGTTTCGTTTTTAGGGTTCAGTGGCTTAATTTGTGTTTTAGCAAAATATCAATTAACGTTACAATCCAAGAAATGATCCATTTGATTTCGAATAACTTCAATGTACATAATCATATGATCAATAATTTTTATTTTGGTCAATTAATGTTACAAATTGAAAATCGATCAATCTGATTTCGAATAACCTCAATGTACATAACCCTATGATCCATAATTCTGATTTTGGTCAATTAACATCACAAATCGAGAATCGATCCATCTGATTTCGAATAACCTTAACGTACATAACCCTATGGTCAATAATTTTGAGTTCGTTTTTTGTATTTTCAATATAGCAAATTTAATTATAAAAATATTGATTTCTTAATTCAGAAATAAATATATGGTATATTGATGTCAAATCATTGGAGGATGGAATTTGGTTTGTCCTCGGGCTTGATTCGTCCGATTATAAATAGAGAATCTATCTAAAGGTATTCTTGCTCCAATTTCAAATATTGCATTTTTGGTCTTAATATTTCAAAAATTTGTACATTTCGTTATGTAGTTTTCAAAATTATACTTTTGGTGCAATATTTGACCACACAGAGAAAGTCTATGATTGGTACTTTTGGTCCTTAAGTACTGTTACGGCAATGAAGCTTTACAAAATTCGATACAAAGAATGATGACGGTCCAGTCCTATAAAACTAGAAATACAATTTCTCGGATACAAAATACATAAAAAATTTTTGATCAACAAAACTGTATATTTACAGGTCGAACTAAATAGTGCAAAGAATATATGTCATCCCCAATATGATGTCTCCAATGGAATTCGAACTTGAGACAAAATATATAAATGAACGAGGGTAGTGTGTGCTTATAATATATTTTTAAATAAAATAGACTTCATGTACAGTTGTTCCAATTGAAAAGATCTAGATCTTATTATTTGTAACGCAGGACAAACATTATGACAATGAGACCAAGTTGGCAATAATTCCACGGATCGCCCTGCATGATGTCCAACTAGCCTTTCGAAAGAAGTTAATGCCAATAATTTACCCGCCGTGAAATACATAATATTCAATTTACCCATTGTGATTAAAAAAATATATTTTATCCTTTGTGAAAATTTTAAAGAAGTAATTTACCTCCTTTAACAAGAGAAAATAATTCACTTATTGAAATCGAAAGTGAGCATGTAAAGTATTTGTAACATAAGGGGGTGAATTGTCATGTTTATAACACAGGGGAGGAGGGTAAATTGTGGGTTTTTTGTACTTAATTTGCACCCCCGAAACATGGAAAATAGGCACTTTGCACCCCCAAAACTTAGATTTAGCACTTTGCACCTTCTAAACATGAAAAATACAGCACTTTGCACACTCTTTTATTTTCAAGCAAAAATTCAAGGATAAAATAGGTAATTCTATTGTAGATCTTTGGCACTTTGTCCCCCTCCCCCCCCCCCCCCCCCAAAAAAAATAAAAATAAAATTAGCACTTAACACTCCCTATTAAGAACAAATTAACAACTTGCACCCCCGAAACATAATAAATGGACACTTTGCACCCTAAAATACAAAAGTAACACTTAACACTCTCAAATTAAAAAAAAACTCAAACACTTCATTTTTTCCGGCAAAGTTGACAATATTATCATATTGGAGGTAAACCGCCATATTATTATAAAATGTCACTTATAAAAATATCAGAAGGTGTGCAAAGGGATAATATTGTTTTTCAAATCATATGAAAATAAATTTAATATTATAAATATCACAAGGGGTGAATTACCATTAACTCCTTTCGAAAGTGCAAGCGTGTTTCCAATACATTCTTCCTATTTATTTGGAGGGAATTAATATATTATTCCATTGTGAAAGTCGGAAAGAGAAAAATATCTATAACATATTAAAAATGTATTAAAAAATGAACAATGCATATCATCATATAATGGATACATCTCAAAGCTGGATCAATCTCCCATCAATGAAACCGATTCTTTTTTCTACTTGAATATAATGAATCTCGTCAAGTGAATTAATTGAACGAAGCTAAAGAGAAATGGCTAAATTAAAATGGATCTAAATCACGGTATCAAAATTTCAATTCTCTCATAAATTAAACTAGCTGTTGGTCCCAAGTGGTCAGAAGAGGTTTAGAGGGGGGGGGTGAATAAACCTCTTTAAAATTTTCTTTCAAATTTAACTTTAAAACTTTACTCCAACTGAACAGTCTAAGCTGATCAGATTAGTAAGTTACAATTCTGTTCGCGAACAAATCTTTGAACAGTCTTGTTGACCACTCGTCTGATAGATACTTAGCTGATTTTGCAGAAATCAGTTTTAATACTTAGAGTACTTGCAGCGGATTTTCAAAGTGTTTTTCACAAGTATTCTTAGCAGTTTGAAAAATGTTTCCCCAGTTTTATAAACTCCTTTTTGTTCTTTTTCAAACAGTTAACTTAATGTGTTTTTATGCAAACAGAAGATATGCAGTTTTGAAACAATGTAAAAACACAAGTAATTTTTATAGTGGTTATATGGATTTAAATATCCTTTAGTCCACTCTTCCAAGTCACTCAGATCTTGGGTTATACTATAATCACAAAGTTTACAGTATACTCTGCTTGCGTCGAACAACAAATGAAACGACCACAAGTTCGCAATAGGAGATCACACAGAAAACCTATCCTCTGAAGTTTGATCACTCACAAAGATGGATCACAACTCCGCACAACACTCTTGTTTACAAAATCACTCAGAAGATGTATTTTTCTTGATTCTTCAACTCTGCTTTCGTCAACAAATGACTCAGCTGATGAGTGAGCTGTTCTTGAGACTTAAAGAATTTTGCTTCGGAAATTTCTCTCAGAAAGTGTGTTGCTTATTCCTTCTTCGTCTCTTGCAGCTATTTATACTTGAGGATTGAAAAATGTCCGTTGAAGAGAGACAGGATTCAAATTCCTCGAGTACTGGTCCTTAAAATCCGCGAACGGCTCTTTTGCAGTCTGTCCGTACGGTAAATAGTACTATTCTGCAGGCAGCATTAAATGCAGCATTAAATGCACTCGGCTGATGCGAAGCTTTTCTTCAATCATTTGTCTTAAATATCCTCGTACTTCAGCATTTATTACACCAAGGGGCATTTATTACCGTTGGGAACACTTCATGATCTTCTTCACTTGGCTGACGAAAGTATAAGTCTGATGACGAACTCGGCTGATCTCAAACTTGAACAAATCTGATTTGAGTCGGCTGATCTTCACTAGTCTGATAACTTCTCTTCAGCAGATCAGAAGTCTTGGACCTTGAAACTTTGACTCTTCTGATGTCTTCATTTCTTAGTCAAAATTCCTTGATAAGTTTATCAGCTAAGTCACTCCATACTTAGCCAATTTTACGAAGTTTTGGAATGCATCAAAACCTCCCTTATCAAACTTTCTTCAGTGCCTTCATCTTCATCTTCATCCAACAATTTCCCCCTTTTTGATGATGACAAAACTTCAGCTTAGTACCTGTTGAATACCTAAACTAAAGATTGTAATCCTCAAAATTTTCTGAGATAGAAAAAGTTTATTGGATTGAACTTGAACATTTTATTGATATAGAAAGTGAATTACATGTACAAATTCATCAGATGAGATTTCTGAAAAAGTAAACTGATTACAATTGATTTTTCAATTTCTAACTATCAGCTTCTTCATCAGATTCGAGCACTTCTTCATATTCATATGATGATTCTTCATCATCATCTTCTTCATCAACTTCTTCTTCCAGGGTTGCTTTGGCAGCTTCCATCTTCTCTTTAAGTTCTTGTTCTTGAAGAGCTTTCAGAGCTTCCATAGCTTTTCTGGCAGAATCTGTATTTTTGTACTTGGTGTCTTCTTTTTCAATCTTATCTTCTTCTTCCACCTTTCCAAGTACTTCAGCCTTGTCAGTAGTGTCTTCAGTTTCCTTGGCTTTAATAGTTGCATCAGTTTCTTCCAAAGTTGTTTCTTCAGCAGCAGACTCCTTTGTTGGTTCATCAGTAATGGTCTCTTTAGCTGGTTCTTCAGCAGCAGGTTCCATAGCTGATTCTTCAGCAGCAAACTCCTTTGCTGGTTCTTCCCTTTTATCTTCCCCCTTTTTGTCATCATCAACTCTGATGACAGTAGAAGGTTCAACAGCAGGGTTGAGGGCAACTGTTGGAATCCTTACTTCAGCACATAAAGCTTTTAGATTCTGATTAACAACGTCATGACTAGCTGTCAGATGATGAAGGTCAGTGCTGATGACATCAGTCTTATCATTAAAGTAGTCAATGTTTAGGTTGATAGTTGCAATTTCATTTTGAACTTCCTGTGCAGCCTTTGCTACTTCTTGCAACATCCCCAGATTTATTTCCTTCTCTTCATGACTGACTTTAATGAAAGTTGCAGTTAAATCAGCAATCTTGTGCTCAGCTGATTTCAAGGCAGTGTGAAGATGATTTACATCACCCTTCACATCTTCAACGTTACGGTTCAGCTCTCTTAAGCTATTCACTAACTCTAGTGAATGATCTTGAGGAATAGGAATCTGATCAATAGCTAACTTGATAGAACTGCTGGTTAGAAGATGCGTTCTTTCCACTTGATGAGTGTGAGATTCAATCAATTCTGTCTTCATCTTCTGTAACTGCAGACTATTCCTCTCTTCCATATCTTTTATTTGATTTTCAATAAGTAACTGGAAGGCTTCCATCAGTGATGAGTGTTCATCACCTGATGAAGTAGAGGCATCAGCTTCTTCCTCTTTAGTCTCCTGATGAACAGGGACATCTTGCAAATCCGTCATCTGATGATCTTCAGAAGTCTTAGATGGCCCTTCAATAGCCAAAGGCTTGTCAGCAGACTTGTGCTTGTCAGCAGACTTGTGCTCATCAGTGACATCATCGTAGAACAGATTTGTAATGGTTCCATCATCATTAAAGCATGTAGTCTGTCTAATCTGTCTTACAATGATCCAAGGGTTGACAGGAGCATTGTTACCCTTAGGGACTTCATGGTACGGTTGTACTTCCTTGCCAAAAATGATTTGTTGAATACTTGGCAGCAGTGGCAAGTCACTTGAACATCCTTGCTGATACTTTGACTTTTTAACCCATCTCTTCAGAGCAGTCATAATAGCAAACTTAATTGCTCTCTCTTCAGCATCTTCAGATTTCTTTTTCTTTTCAGGCAAGGTGTTTTTAATCTTCTTGGCCTCCTCCAATGCAAAGCTTTTTGCATAGTTATGCATGACTTCTCTTACATAACTGGGATCAAGGGCCTTTTGGATGGAGTTTGTCTTCAGCCAAGTCAGAACCCAGTGTTCTTCATCAGCTAACTCCTTCATGTTTTGAAGTTCAGTTATTGAGCTATTCAGCCTGATATCTCTCCATATGATATATCTTGGTTTCTCCTGGGTGAACATAGTCCTCAACATAATCTTCTGATCATAGTATGCTAGAGACTTCTCAAACTTCTTGAAAAGCTTCTTATCAGCATATACTATCTCAAAAGCTTTCCTGACTTCAAACTTGTCTTTGGACTTGGTTTTGGGAGCAGGCAGTAGTATCTTCTTTTTGTCTTCTTCAGTCTGCCCTTCACCAATCTTGATGCCACCTCCATGGACAGGTCCATAGGCATCAACCTTGCTTTGTTCAATCACCATGGCCAATTCAGCATCTTCAGCAGCTTTTCTCTCTGCTGCAGACATTCTTCTTCTGGCCTCATCCTTTGCTTGTTGAGCTTTGCTCAATTCAAGAGCTCTTTTCTCTTCAAGCTCATCTTGCTTCCTCTGTTCAGCCTCCTCTCTTGCCTTCTTATCAGCTTTGGAGACTTTCTTTCTCCTTAGCACAATTTTTCTCTTCCCTTTATCAGCAGGGGCTGGTCCAGCAGATGATATAGGAGCAGCAGCAATGGGATAGATGATTTGGACATCTGGATCTTCTTGAGGTTGGGGAACCTCAGCTGTTGGTGCTTCCTTACTTGGCTGTTGTTCATCAGCTTCGTCAAGCACAACAGTTTCAACTGTTTCGGCAGGCCTTTGAGTAGCTTCAGGATCTTTCCTTGCTACATTTTCCAGATTGGTAGGTTCTTCAGGAAACGTCATCTGCTTTCTAGCAGTTTTCTTTGTCAGACCTTGAACAACTCTTGAAGTAGCAGTATCCTTCTGCTGACTTCTTGTTCTCTTAGAAACATTCTCAGCAGGTCTCTCTGCTGATGGAGTTCTTGATGGTGATGCAGGGGATCCAGTCCTTACATCAGCCATTATGTTCTCAACAATTTTAGTGGCTTCAGCAGAAGTCACTCTCTCCAACTGCTTTGTTTCTTTCTTCTTGGGCTCATCAGTAGCCCTCTTCCTTTTAGTCTCAACAGCCAGACTTGCTGTTTTGACTAACCTCTTTTGCCTCTTGGCAGGAACCTCCTTTGGTTCCTCAACTTCTTCTCCTTCAGGCTCATCAGCCTTCCTCTTCTGAACAGGTAGGTACTTGTTCATTGCTTTGGACTTGTGAATTTCTTTGCCATTTGACATGACACAGCCCATCTTTGATAAGAGGTAACTTAAAGTGATTCTGTGGTTGGTGTAAGGGCCTTTTCCCTTCTTCACTTCCAGAAAATCAGCAAGTATATACCAAATTATGATGGACCAGTTTACCTCTATTCCATAGTATACGGCAGCCATGATGCTGAAACGCTTCATTGTGACAGCATCTAGAGAAAAAGTACAATTTTCAATCAGCTTAGACACCATATCAGCCATCCGCTGATATTCATCCTTAAGCTGTTTCTTTCTGATGTTGCCAGACAACATCTCCCCTTCCTTGGCGCAGATCGCCCAAAACTGTTGGTGCTTCTCTTCAGTCAGCACGATAACTTCGTGTCTTCCAGACTTAGGCAAACCAAACTGTTCATGAAGAACTTGTGGAGTGATGACAACAGATTTGTCACCCACTTTTGCTTTGATTTCTAGTTTGTGATAGTCAGCCTTTGCCGTTGAGTAATACTCCATAACCTGGTCAGTCCAGATTATTCCCTCGTTGTACTCCATGAAATTTATCAACTGTGCCGATTTGAATTTCTCCAACAATTCTTTCATCAAACTTGTACCAGATTGATAATAGGCTTCATAGTCTAAGAACATACCTTCAGCAGCCATTTTAATCTGTTGAGAGTTAGTGAAGAGGAAAGGATTTTTGCAGAAAACTTGTTTAAAATTTTCTCACAAGTACTTTTGAAAGTTTAGGGTTCGTAAAGAGCTACTCGACTGATCAGATGAGGATTTATAGAGTTGGGGTTTTTCGGTTTCCGTGATATCTGCCAACCGTTAGATCCGTTTTTCTGTCAGTGCTGATCGTGCGGCGTCAGTTACGACCTTTCGAATTCAAAAGATATTTTAATGAGGAGCGGGAAAATGTACCGCCCGACAGTTTACTTGTAAAGGCGTGTTTTGGATAAAACGTTTTTAAATAGTTCGCTTTTACTTAAGTAATCAGATGAGTATAAAAACACTTATCTGATGGACTATTGTCCTGATGACAATGCTGTTATCAGAGAATGCCAATAGCTGATAACCTTCCTCAGCTGTTTGTCAATCCAGCTAGATAAAATAACTTCAATCTTCGATAGTTGAGTCTTCTGATGAAAACATAACTTCAACTAACTGTCATTAACAAATTTCATCTTTAATTCAGAAGTACCGCTAGTCTTACACGTTCCCCCTGAGTTTTAAGAATTCATAAGTTAACTAGTCTGTTGAGAGTTAATCCTTGAAGATAATAACGAATTGCTAAGCTGTTGAACTCCAGTCTTCTGATGAGTTCCCCCTCAGCTTATGCTTCCAAATTAAGTAGTCCTAGCTCAGCTCTTAAGGTTGAAAACCTTACTTCACTTAAAGGTTTGGTGAAAATGTCAGCAATCTGATTATCAGTATGAACATACTCAATCATTACATTGCCTTTTTCCACATGATCTCTAATGAAATGATGCTTGATCTCAATATGCTTAGTCCTTGAATGACTTGTAGTGTTTTGAGTAAGAGAGATTGCACTTGTATTGTCACAGTAGATTGGAATTCCACTGATCTTGATATTGTAGTCTTCTAGTTGATGCTTCAACCAAAGTATCTGTGCACAACAAGCTCCAGCAGCTATATATTCAGCTTCAGCAGTAGATATAGAAACTGAGGTTTGCTTCTTACTCATCCATGAGATCAGACGACTGCCTAAGAACTGACAGGCACCTGTTGTGCTCTTTCTGTCAATCTTGCAGCCAGCAAGGTCTGAATCTGAATAACCAATGAGTTCAAATCCAGATTCTCTAGGATACCACAATCCCAATTCTTGAGTGCCTTTAACATACTTCAATATTCTCTTGGCAGCTAAGAGATGAGATTCTTTGGGGTTTGATTGAAATCTTGCACAGACTCCAACTGAGTACATTATGTCAGGTCTGCTTGCTGTTAGATACAACAATGAACCAATAATGCCTCTATATTTGGTTATGTCCACTGATTTGCCATCTTCATCTTTATCCAAACGAAGACTTGTAGACATAGGAATGGTAGCTGTTGAGCTAGTTTCCATACCAAATTTCTTAAACAGATCTCTTGTGTACTTTGCTTGGCTGATGAATATTCCATCAGGCAACTGTCTAACTTGCAATCCAAGAAAGTAATTAAGTTCACCCATCATGCTCATTTCAAACTTATTCTGCATCAGCTTGGAGAACTTATCACACATCTGTTGGTTAGTTGAACCAAAAATAATATCGTCCACATATATTTGCACAAGTAATATATGATTTTCCCATTCAATAGTGAACAAGGTTTTATCTACCTTACCTTTACGAAATCCTTTAATTAAAAGAAAATCAGATAGGGTATCATACCATGCTCTTGGAGCTTGTTTTAGTCCATAAAGGGCTTTCTTCAGACGATATACTTTGTCCTCTTCTTGATAGACTTCAAATCCTGGAGGTTGTTCAACATACACTTCTTCTTGCAATTCTCCATTGAGAAAAGCAGACTTCACATCCATCTGATAGACAGTGAAGTTCTTGTGAGCAGCATAGGCAAGAAACAGTCTGATTGCTTCAAGTCTTGCTACTGGTGCAAAAGTTTCATCAAAGTCAATTCCTTCTTCTTGACAATAACCCTTGGCCACTAGTCTTGCTTTGTTTCTGGTGACAACACCATCTTCATTCATCTTATTTCTGAATACCCACTTAGTGCCAATTACTCTTTGATGACTTGGTCTAGGAACTAAGTACCAGACTTCATTCCTTTCAAATTGATTCAACTCTTCTTGCATAGCTTCTATCCAGAAGGAGTCATTTAGAGCTTCTTCAATTTGTTTAGGCTCTATTTGAGATAGAAATGTGACAAACATAGCATCTTGTGCAGCAGCTCTTCTTGTCTTCACTCTATCTAAAGGATCACCAATAACTAGTTCAGGTGGGTGATTCTTGAGCCATCTGAGATCAGGTTGCAAATCAGGATGTTGTCCTCTGTTATGATCTTGCAACACTACTGTTGGAGTTCCAGTAGTAGTCTGTTGAACACGTGTCGTCTGTTGAACAGTCTCTGGTCTGTCAGCTGTTAGCAACTCGTCTGTTAGACAATCAGCACTGTGATTATGAACAGCACTTGAATTAGCAGCTGAACTTAGATTAGGTAGTATGATGGGAACATATTCTTCATTTCTTCCAACGTCCAACTTCTGTAAATCAGCAGACAGATCTTGATTTACACTTTGATTCTTTTCAGAAAATTGACTTGGCTCATCAAATACTACATGGATAGATTCTTCTATTAGTAATGTTCTTTTGTTGAAAACTCTATAAGCCTTACTAACAGATGAGTATCCTACAAAGACAGCTTCATCAGCCTTTTCTGCAAATGCAGTAAGGTGATTTTTCCCATTATTCAATACAAAACATTTACAACCAAAAATCTTAAAGTAATGAATGTTTGGCTTTCTGTTGTTCCAAACTTCATATGGAGTCTTGTTCTGATTTTTGTTGATCATACATCTGTTCTGGGTAAAACATGCTGTATTTGTTGCTTCTGCCCAAAATCTTTGTGGCAGCTTAGCTTCAGCTATCATGGTTCTGACAGCTTCTTTCAGTGTTCTGTTTCTCCTTTCAGCAACACCATTCTGTTGAGGGGTTCTAGCAGCAGAATACTCATGATGTATTCCTTTGATATTACAATACTCTTCAACAGTAGAGTTTGTAAACTCTGTCCCTCTATCTGATCTGATCTTCAATATCTTGATACTCTTCTCATTCTGGATCAGTTCCATCAGATTTGTGAGATGTTCCTTGGTTTCACTTTTCTTCTTCATGAAAATCACCCAAGTATATCTTGAATAATCATCCACAACAGCTAGGCAGTATTTCTTTCCACCATTGCTGACTGGATCAATGGGTCCAAATAAGTCCATATGCAACAGCTCCAATATTCTTCCAGAAGATTGGTGCTTCTTTTCTTTGAATGATGACTTGATTTGTTTACCCTTCTGACAGGCGTCACAGAGCTTGTCTTTGCTCATGACTGCTTTTGGAATCCCTTCTACCAAGTCATTCTTGATTAATCTGTTTATGGTCTTGAAGTTTAAGTGATTCATCCTCTTGTGCCATAGCCAACTGACTTCACTTGGTGCAGATGCCACCAAACAAATACTTGAATTCTTGTCAGCAGAATTCCAGTCAACTATGTAGATATTTCCTTGTCGTCTTCCAGATAAAATTACCTTCTTTGTACCAATCTGTTCAACGTAGCACTTATCTGTTGAGAAGATGACTGAATATCCCTTGTCACAAAATTGACTTATGCTCAGCAGATTATACTTTAGGCCTTTAACATAGGAGACGTCAGATATCTCTATGTTTCCCTTGATTAATCTTCCTTTAGCTTTAATCTTGCCTTCTTTGCTGTCTCCAAAAGTGACTTTTGGACCATCCACAGCAACTGCATCAGTCAACTCATGTATGTTTCCACACATGTGCCTTGAACATCCACTGTCCAAGTACCAAATCTTCTCTACTTTACTCCTACTCCTAATCCTAACCTACAAAACAAAAAATAAAATTGTTTTAGGTACCCTTATTGAGAGGGTCCTGAAGGATTAGTTCCACCCTTGACAACCCAAGATGTTGAAGTCTTAGGCTTCTTAGGTTTCTGAGTTTTAGGAGCATGAACAGTTTCATTTTTATCATAGTTATCAGATAAGTCATGTTGATGATCAGTATGATATGAATAATGTTCATAAGCAGGGTAAGGTGCATGATATGCAGGATATGCATGCATTGGATGAGCAGAGTAAGGTGCATAGTAACTAGGAAATTGAGGTGCATGATACATAGGATGATATGCAGCAGGTTGCACATAATATGACTCATTTCCATACCAAGCATTTTGATTTTTCTTATTCTTATGCTTCTTTGGTTTACTAGATGCTTGCTCATTTGATTTTGACTTAGTTTTACCAACAGATTGATTCAATTTAGCTTTATCAGCAGACTTCTTAGGACTCTGCTGTTTGGTCTTACTAGTCTGATTTCCTACACTAGACTCTTTGCTCTTTTTAGCCTTAGGAGATTTCTTCTCCTTTACCACTTTCTCAGTTGAGGTAGGTCTAGAGGTTTGAACATACAGAATGACCTTACTATTGTCAGCTGATACAAATTTTTCAGTATGGTTCAACTCTAATTTTTCCTTTTCTAAAGGTGTCTCCTGTTTACTAGATGTATGCATGGATGCAACAGTAGACTTATCATGAGACTCAATGATTTTCTCAAGTTCCATGATTTTTCCTTTATAAACCTCACATTCAGCTTTCAGAGATTCATGCTCTTGCTCAAGCTGTTTATATTCAGCTGATTCTTTTGGCTTTTCAGCTAAAAGTTTCAGTGAACTATTTTGCTCTTTTAGCAAGTTCATCTCTTCCTTAAGCTTAACAAACTCTCCAGCAATAGTAGTATTATTCAACATCATTTGCTCTAGAGAATTAAACAGTTCATTTTCTTGAGGAGTTACCTCATCCTCAGAGTTATCAGATTCCTTTGCCATCAGGCACAGGAGAGCAGGTTTTTCTTCATCAGACGATTCTTCATCAGACGAGTCTGAGTCTGAATCAGATGAGTAGACAGCAGCTGGCTTTTCTGCTTCAGCCATCATTGCCTTGGCTCTCTGATGCTTTCTTTCTTTTCTCATTTTCTTCTCTTCCTCAGTGTACTTCTCTGCTTTTGGATATGGGCAGTCTCTTATGAAGTGTCCCAATTTCCTGCAGTTGTAACACATCAGTTTTGATTTATAATCTTCTTTATCCTGAGAAGAAAAATTAGGTTTAGAAGTAGAAGCAGCATGATTGTATTTGTTTTTCATCTTTCTCTTATAGAACTTCTTGAAGTTGTTCATCAATAATGCTACATCTCCAGCAGTGTACTCCTTTTTGTTGAGTAGAGTGGCGTCATCAGATGAGTCCACTTCTTTGCTTTTCTGTGCTGGTCTTCTGGTGTTTTCAGCAGCAACAAGTGCAGCTGTGGGTCCTGAAGTTGAGGTTTCTTCAATTCCCATCCTTGGCAGTTTATACTCATAAGCCTTGAGTGCGGAGAACAGCTCTGTTAGAGAAATCTTGCCCAGATCTCTTGATTCTTCCATTGCTGTCACCTTCATGTTGAACTTGGGAGGTAGAGCCTTCAGTACTCTGACAGAAATCTCTTTGTCAGTGAAAGTCTTTCCCAGCTTCAAAACTTCATTCAGAGTTCTGGTGAATCTGATGTCCATCTGATCAATGGTTTCTCCAGACTTCATCTTGAAGTTGTCCAGCTTCTCCAAGGCAACACTGAGCTGATGCTCTTTAATAGCATCATTGCCTTCACTCATGTCACGAACCTTATCCCACATCTCCTTTGCAGTTTTGCAATGCTTGACTTTGTCAAACCGATCATTATCCAGGGCTTTGGTCATGATGAATCTTCCGACTTTGTCCAGGTTGAACAGCTTTATTTCTTCTGCTGTCATTTCTGTTAAGTCTTTTTCCACCACTATTTGAGCTTCATCTACGATGATGGTCTTGGTGAATTTGAATGGACCTTTAATGATACATGTATGCATGTTGTCATTATAGGCAGCAAGGAAAATCTCCATTCTGATTTTCCAGTCCTCAAAAGACATACCAGCAATGTGGGGAACATGGCTGATACAATCCATTTTTCAAAAAGTTTTTGTTTTTCAAAAAGATGCTCTTTTGAAAAGCTTTTGAAAACCTTTGAGAAACACTTGGATCAAGCTCGTTGATCAGGCAGCTGATTCTAATGAACCACCCGCTCTGATACCACTTGTTGGTCCCAAGTGGTCAGAAGAGGTTTAGAGGGGGGGGGTGAATAAACCTCTTTAAAATTTTCTTTCAAATTTAACTTTAAAACTTTACTCCAACTGAACAGTCTAAGCTGATCAGATTAGTAAGTTACAATTCTGTTCGCGAACAAATCTTTGAACAGTCTTGTTGACCACTCGTCTGATAGATACTTAGCTGATTTTGCAGAAATCAGTTTTAATACTTAGAGTACTTGCAGCGGATTTTCAAAGTGTTTTTCACAAGTATTCTTAGCAGTTTGAAAAATGTTTCCCCAGTTTTATAAACTCCTTTTTGTTCTTTTTCAAACAGTTAACTTAATGTGTTTTTATGCAAACAGAAGATATGCAGTTTTGAAACAATGTAAAAACACAAGTAATTTTTATAGTGGTTATATGGATTTAAATATCCTTTAGTCCACTCTTCCAAGTCACTCAGATCTTGGGTTATACTATAATCACAAAGTTTACAGTATACTCTGCTTGCGTCGAACAACAAATGAAACGACCACAAGTTCGCAATAGGAGATCACACAGAAAACCTATCCTCTGAAGTTTGATCACTCACAAAGATGGATCACAACTCCGCACAACACTCTTGTTTACAAAATCACTCAGAAGATGTATTTTTCTTGATTCTTCAACTCTGCTTTCGTCAACAAATGACTCAGCTGATGAGTGAGCTGTTCTTGAGACTTAAAGAATTTTGCTTCGGAAATTTCTCTCAGAAAGTGTGTTGCTTATTCCTTCTTCGTCTCTTGCAGCTATTTATACTTGAGGATTGAAAAATGTCCGTTGAAGAGAGACAGGATTCAAATTCCTCGAGTACTGGTCCTTAAAATCCGCGAACGGCTCTTTTGCAGTCTGTCCGTACTGTAAATAGTACTATTCTGCAGGCAGCATTAAATGCAGCATTAAATGCACTCGGCTGATGCGAAGCTTTTCTTCAATCATTTGTCTTAAATATCCTCGTACTTCAGCATTTATTACACCAAGGGGCATTTATTACCGTTGGGAACACTTCATGATCTTCTTCACTTGGCTGACGAAAGTATAAGTCTGATGACGAACTCGGCTGATCTCAAACTTGAACAAATCTGATTTGAGTCGGCTGATCTTCACTAGTCTGATAACTTCTCTTCAGCAGATCAGAAGTCTTGGACCTTGAAACTTTGACTCTTCTGATGTCTTCATTTCTTAGTCAAAATTCCTTGATAAGTTTATCAGCTAAGTCACTCCATACTTAGCCAATTTTACGAAGTTTTGGAATGCATCAAAACCTCCCTTATCAAACTTTCTTCAGTGCCTTCATCTTCATCTTCATCCAACACTAGCATATTCCCGTGCTACGCACAAAATCACATTAAAATATTGCTAAATGACACTAATGGTTCCTCATATTTAAAGTTGGTTACGCTTTCGTCCCTCATATATAAAGTATTATATTTTTGTCATTCTTAGATAATATATTATATATTTTACACTTTCGTCCCTTGTAGATAAAATGTTAATCTTTCATCTCTTTTGGATAATATGTGTAACACTTTAGTCCCTCTTAGATAATATGTGTTACACTTACGTCCATCATGTTACACTATTGTACATATACCCTTTTATACAAAATATTAACATTTGGACGAAAAAGAAATAAAATATTAACATGAGGGTAATTGTAATACGTATTATCTAAGATGGACAAGTATGTAATACATATTATGTAAGAGGGACGAAAGTGTAAATTTTATCTATGAGGGACGAAAGCGTAACTAATTTCAAACTTGATGGACCATTAGAGTCATTAGCCTTAAAATATTTAAAAGAATTTTCTTATGATTATTATTTTTATGAGTTATCCAAGACTTGGTTATAAAAAATAGATGAAAAATATGAATAATTAAAGTTTGATTAAAATGATGAAAATGAAAGTAATGTAATGATAAATACATAAATAGTTCACCGAATCAATATAAAAATCAGGAGGTTATTCTATTCAATTTTTATTAAATTCATTTTACCTATCGTTGGGAGTTGGTGAAGAGTACATGTGCGAGTTTCTTGTTGACATCTCTTCTTTGCAGTTTCAGTCCTCATGAGATAAAACAGTAGTATTTTGCATAAAATAGAAAACAATCTAAAAAATAGATAAAACAGTAGTATTTTGAATAAAATAGAAAACAATAAAAAAAATTCATTTTACAAAGACTAAATTTTTTTTTTCTAAAATATAATGGAAAAGATGGAAGAAAATTTCCTACATACTCGTTACAGTTTATGTTTGAGTCGTCTATCACTGTAAAATCTATCTCTTGAAGTCCATTCACTTTCAAAAAAATGTTATAAAACATATGAATCATCTCATTGCATAAGAACACAAAAACATAATAACTATTTCATTTTCAGTTGAGTGAAAGGAGCTAAATAAAATGTGTCTTCGAGGAAGAACATTTTACTTAATTTGAGGGTTCAGTGGTTTAATTTGTGTTTTGGCAAAATATCAATTAACGTTACAATTCAAGAAATGATCATCTGATTTTGAATAACTTCAATGTACATTATCCCATGATTAATAAATTGATTTTGGTCAATTAACTTTACAAATCGAAAATCGATCCATTTGATTTCGAATAACCTCAATGTACATAACCCTATCATCAATAATTTTGATTTTTGTCAATTAACATTACAAATCGAGCATCGATCAATCTGATTTCGAATAACCTCAATGTACATATATGTTCGACAGAAATTTTCGGATATATAATCCTATGGTTAATAATTTTTATTTTGGTCAATTTATGTTACAAATTGAGAATCGATTCATCTGATTTCGAATAACCTTAATATACATAACTCCATGGTCAATAATTTTGAGTTCATTTTTCGTATTTCGAAATAACAAATTTAATAATAAAAATATTGAATACTAATTTATAAGTTATAAATAAATTTTGATTTAAAAAATAAGGAAATATAACAATTTTAATTATAAAATTGGTGAATAATAATTCATAAATAAATTTTGAATAAAAAAAACTGTATTTTCCGTCGGGTTTTTTCCGTCGTAAAAAAGGCTCATTTAGAACCCTAGCCGCTGTCCTCCTCTTTCACTTTCACCGAAATTTTCACCCTAAATCTCCTAAAAAATAGCTAACCTATTGTTTACAGGTCCATGATCCACTGCCCTCATTAATAGATTAAAAAACTTACCTAAATTTTTATCAGTAGAAACCATATTCTCATATATATATATGTAGTTGGTCAATAAGCTAAGAGTACACCGATCGATCAATCTGATTTCGAATATTAATTAAGAACAAGCAATGACGGAGAAAACAGGCTTGAAGGCAAATTTGGCATCCCAAGCATAGGTAAAGCTAACTGATTTAAATCCGATAATTACAGGAACCTCATCGTTGAAAACGCACGCATCACCTGATATCGACACGACTGAAGGTGCTTCAACTGTCTCAAATCCCTTGCAATTTAACTTCACATTAAGCTGAGAGCAAATGCAATTGTTTGTCACCGTCACATTCCACTGCGCCTTGTTTTTCACCGTTTTTCCTGTTGCTGTTTGTGTTATCTCTAAATTCTTCATTGAGCATGGTTGGGCTGTGCCTGTCCACAATTAATTACTAAATTTAAAAAAAATATTGTTGCCATTTAATTTAGATTCATGAATAAGTAAATTCAATACGAGGTGAGTATATTGTGTATATATATATTTACCTTCACACATGATCAATGCAACGAAGAGAATGATACAAAGGAACTTGACACCCGCCATAGGATTTAATTTAATTTGAACTTTTTTTCTATATTGTCTTTTAATTTCGATTGAAATATTTATAAGGGAATTTTGCATGTTCTCCAGGAAAGTTTCATTTTCGCACTTTCCTCCCTATGATTGAGAAAATATGACAGTATCCCTAGAAGTTGATAAGTGAGTGCACTTTGCCTCCTGGTCAATAATTTGTTGGATTAAGTGCACTTTGCCCCCTAGAAATGTAGGGTTTAGTGCAATAATTTTGATTTTTTATTATTATTTAAATTATTAGAATATTAACATTTCAAAGCACATTTTCATAGAATTCCTTATTTTGATAATCACATCATAATCTAATTTTAATCTTATAACATTATTTTTTTAGTTGTTTACTTTCAAATTTCTTTGATTTTATTAAAAATATTTTTAGTATAGAGATGATTTATTTGTAAATAAATAAATAAACAATTAAGACTAATGAAGATTTCGTTAAAAGAAATTCTAAATTTGAATTTTCGTACAAAAATATAACTAAATATTTTTTATTTTTTCAAATTGCAAGTCACATTTGGATATTTTAAAATTTCGTGTACTTAACTCCTAAAAGTTTTTTGTTATTGCACAAAACCTTCTGAGTGACGTTTTTACCCTTTAAAAATTACTTAAAAATTATCAGGGGCCAAAGTGCACTAATTTGTCAACTTCTAGAGGGCACTGTCATGTTTTTTCAATTAGGGGGAAAAGTGCAAAAATAAAACTTTTTGGGGGTGACGTGCAAAAATCCCTATTTATAAATAAATGGTGTTAGGTGTGGTATAATTATTAAACTTAAAATGTACCTAACATTATTTATTGGAGTTAATGTCAATTTATCCCCCTCTTTAATTTAAAAAAAAAAAAAAACACTTTACCGCCTTGTAAAAAATTTAAACTTCCTTCAGCTCGGATAGTGTAACTCATCGTCGAAATTAAGAGTGACATATAAAATATTTTTGTAACATGTGCGGGAGGGGTGGGGTGGGGTGGGGTGGGGGGGAGTGCAACGGTTCTCATAACATACGGGCTAAATTGCTACATATATCATAAAACATGGAGGTGAACTATAATATTTACTATAAAATAGGAGGTAAAGTGTCATATTTATTATAACATGGGGATAAATGCCATAAACTCAATATTATTTGTATTTAATGGTGAGTTTGGCCTAGCGATTCGAAAAACAATTATAGGAGAATTAATTTTACTACAATTGATTTTGATATAATTGATTATAATAAAAATTAATTATAGAATAATTGCTTTTGCAAAAGTAGCACTTTAGTAGCTTCTAAAATATGTTGATTTTTATTTCTCGAAAGCCCAAAAGTGATTATGATCTTGGGTGCCAAACACCATGAAAATCACGATTGAGCAGAAATTATTTCTATAATCCAGGCCAAATATTTTAAAAATCACAACAAAGATCTATAAGTGACCGTCGCAAGAAATGCTACTTGTATCGTCGAGAGCTATGGAGCGATGTCGAGAACTTTCGGAATTGATGTTTCAATCGCGATTCTAATCGACATCAAATAATTAAATAAAAATAACTCAAAAGAGGCCAGATATTGGGAAACAAAAGTCGATTATCATTCGTTTTTTTTTTTTTTTTGAAGATTTTGAAGTCGTGGCATTTCAATAATTAATAACAATATTTATGTGCAAACTCATAGTTTAGCCTAACCGACATCACATTTGGTACAAACTTGTAATTGTCAAATCATAAGGAAGAAAACAACGTTTATAATAAAATATGCCAACACACTGCAAAATATTGGCCCGTCACTAATTTAATTATTGTTTATTTTTCAGACGCGGACAAATACATAAATGAGTATTTATATATGAAGAAATTACAAACATGTCGAGCATAAAATAAAATTTTAAATGAAATAATTTATGGACTAAATATGCAATATTGCCTCGATTTAGTACATGTAACGACCTTATACAAGTTTAATTAATAGCCATATGCAACAACCAAAATATTATCTTATAAAATTTATATAATTGGGTTTTAGATATGAATTATTGACGTTAATTCAATATATAGGGCCGGGGGTAGGCCAAGTGAAGAATAATATATTGATGACAATATACAGCAGCAAAAATACTATACTCCTATCAAGTTCCTAAATGTTGGAAGAGACAATATAATGGGAAAAATGCAAGTTATTCCTATGTGTTATGTTAAACCTGGAACAAACTATTCTGTGAAATTTTTATTGCGTTAAACTTCTTTGTGTTTTCTAAAATCCTGTGAAAAACACCAAATTTGTAAAAATAGGTCATTTTGGATCGACAAATTTCAAGAAATAATTTTTAAAATATATCAAGTGAAGTTGTAGGGACCAACTTGAAGTATTTTAAAAATAGTTTATTGAAATATGTCGATCCAAAACGACCTATAATTTACAAATTGGGTGTTTTTTGCAGGGTTTTTAAATACACAAGGAAGTTCGGCGTAATAAAAATTTCACAGGGTAATTTCTTGCATGTTTAGTATAACATAGGGGAGTATTTTGTATTTACTCCCAATAGGAAAAGCTGGAGGAATCATGTCTCTTTTGAATTTGAAAATTTTGAAATGATCAAATATTCATGTAACTTATTAAGAAAAATGAGGAAATTGCACTTTTTATACCAAATCTTTACCTACTTTATACATTTCATACCCCACCTTTCATAATTGCACATTTCATACCAAAATCAATCAACCAGTTCTGAATTTCACTTTTCATACCAAACATTTACCTACTTTATACATTGCATACCACACCTTTCAGAATGACACATTTCATACCAAAATCTATCAACCTTCTTCAATTTTCATACCGACGTTAAATCACAAAAAAAAATAAAAAAACCTCGCGGGCACTGTACTACCACATATGATATTCTTAATTTGAGGAAACTGTAAAAAATCATATGATAGATGACATTCCCGTTTCTTTTTGGAAAGGGTAAGTATCTCAGGTTCGTCACTTTTTTATAATTAACCCCTTGCCCCCTAAAATGATCCAATTTTACCCTTGGGTGTTATTAGTACTAATAAATATGTAAAAAATTGAAATAATTTTTAAATTTATGGGCAATTATAAATTATATCAATTAATGAATATGATGATTTTGTATTGAAACAGTAGTACCACATAGGGTCTTCTCAATTTGAGGAAACCGTAATAAATCATATGATCGATAACATTCCTACTTCATTTTCGAAAGAGTACAAATATAATAAAATACGGTCTTCTCTATATATGAAAATCATACTCAATCATAATTTTGTAATTTGTTTGCCAAATTTTTAAGTAGAATTCATTTACAAAAAAATACCCTCGTGTTTGTCACTTTCTTATAATTAATTCCTTGCCCCTAAAATGTTACAATTTTGACCATTGATTTTGAGCGAAAATATCAAATATGGTCTGATCAGTTTGGGGAAACCATAATAAATCGTAATTTGAAAAGGCCTACTTACAAAAATACACCCCACGTATTGGTTGTGACAAAAAAAAAAAACCTCAGGGGAGTATTTGCAATTGTACAGGGTTATTTGCAATGATACAGGGGGGTAATTGCAATAATACAGGTGTTTTTAAGGGGCAAGGGATTAATTATAAGAAAGTTAAAAACACGAGGGGTTTTTTTTGTAATTGAATTATACTTAAAAATTTGGCATAAAAATTACAAAATTATGATTGTGTATGATTTTCATAGATAGAGAAGACCGTATTTTATTATATTTTGTACCTTTTCGAAAAAGAAGCAAGAATGTTATCGATCATATGATTTATTACGGTTTCCTCATATTGAGAAGACCCTATCTGGTACTACTGTTTCAATTCAAAATCATCATATTCATTAATTGATATAATTTATAATTGCCCATAAATTTAAAATTATTTCAATTTTGTACATATTTATTAGTACTAATAACATCCAAGGGTAAAATTGGATCATTTTAGGGGGCAAGGGGTTAATTATAAAAAAGTGACGAACCTGAGATACTTACCCTTTCAAAAAAGAAACGGGAATGTCATCTATCATATGATTTTTTACAGTTTACTCAAATTAAAAATAGCATATGTGGTAGTACAGTGCCCGCGAGTTTTTTTTTTTTTTTTTGTTTTTTTTTTTTTTTGTGATTTAACATTGGTATGAAAACTGAAAAATGTTGATTGATTTTGGTATGAAATGTATCATTCCGAAAGGTGTGGTATGAAATGTATAAAGTAGGTAAATGTTTGGTATAAAAAGTGCAATTCCCTCTAAGAAAAATACAGTGGATTTCTTTTAGCAATTTTTCTAGGGTGCGTCCCCTTTAGTTATGGCCGCACGTGCGGCCCGCTTCATCAGCCATTAGATCGGCTTAGATTCATATCAGCCATTGGATTGGTAACTAAAGTTTTCTCCTTTAATTTCGGTTGACTTTTCATTAAAAAGCAATTGACTATTAAACCCTTTAACTTAGTTTGTCCAAAAAAAAAAAAACCGTCTGAAAATAGAAAGACCGTTTTGCCTCCCATTAAATTTTATGTTTTAAGAATACATTTATACCCCCAATTAAAAACCGAAATAATTAATTCCGAATTATTTCTTTCTCTTTCATAATCTTTTAAACCTAACAAATAATTTCTTTTTATTTCATAATCATTCAAACTTAACTGATTATTTCTTGTTATTACTTCTCCACCATTTTTACACCATCCATGCCTTCAATATCTACTATTTGTAGATTATGGTGTTAGTTAAATCAGTTATAACCTCACCACCATTTTTGCAACTTAAATGAATCCTCTCCAAAATTGCTTTACAAATTTCGAATGAAAAAAAAAGAAATTCTCAATTACTTTTGAATCCATGAAATCAATATCTCAAATCAATAATTTTGATGTATATAATATTTAATCCCCTTTTATTTATTTATTTCTATTCGGTCGTTTAAGTTCGAATTTCTTAAATAATATTTTAAATTTCAGTTCTCATGTTATAGGTCAATTACAAAAGTCATTCATTCGACACATCCATCAATTTTTCATGAACTAATAGTCAGATAATAGTTCTAATTCATTCATTAAATCAAATATTTTCATTAGATAATAGTTCGTATTAAATAAATTTAATTTGAAGCCGAATAATATCGGATTAATATGAAGCCGAATAATAAATTTAATTTGAAGCCGAATAAATTTAGGTTGAAATCTTTATTTTCATACTATATTTCGGATTTATATGAAAAAAATCCAAAATATTATACAATGAACGATAGAAATACTTGTTATTTACCACAAATTTTAAATTAATACTATTAATATGAAAAATATCATGTTACATAGTAATAGATAGGATTTACCATAGAAGGATGATAAATTAAATATTTTTTGCATAGGCTAACTTTTTTATACAATAATAAATTAAACATGTGATATATATTATGTAATCTGAACATATTTGGACATAGGTTATTTTTATTTTGATCTATTCTTTACAATTTTGCTTATTACATTTAAATTTCATTATCAAAATGAATTGATGTGGGCCGTTTGATTGGGCCATTTTATTATTGCCGTTATTTTCGGCCATTTTCTTCTTTTCCCACCTATTTTTAAATGTTTTGGGATTTATCTTGATTGTAATTTAAGTTTTGGTGCCCACAACTATATATCACATATACTTATAATCCAATCTTTAATCGATTGGGTCAAATATGTTTAAAATATTGTGGCCTACAATGCAGTTTAATGTATTTGTGCTATAATGCTTTGGGCCTTTGATAAGTTTAATATTTTATAGGTTAGGACATTTTGTTTCATTTTGATTTGAATATTTAATACTTCCTTCGTCCCAAAATTCTTTAATTCAAATTAGTAAAAAATATATGTCGATAAATTAAAAAAAAAATACTAGTCAGTCACTATTTCGAAGAAATTGTCTATTAGATGTTTATGTAACACCAAGTACTCCGTAGTTTGAAGATATGTCGCTAATTTCAAAACAAAAACTACGAGTCGGTCGTTATTTCAAATAATTTGACTATTAAATTGTTATGTAACACCAAGTCCTCTGTAATTTGAAGATATGTCTATAATTTCAAAAAATATACGAGTCAATAGTTATCTTGAAGAATTGTCTATTAGATTGATATGTAACGCCAATTCCTCCATAATTTGAAGATATGATGGGCGGATCCAAAAATTTAGTGTAGTGGGGGCTGAGATTCTATGATAAATATTTGTAATCGTAAAATATGTAAAAATCAATCAAACAGTCAAATTTGAAAATTATATTTTTATAGAATAATTGTGAAGAAATAAAATAAATTACACTACAAATGTTAATTATGAAGAAAAAAGACTAAAGAGGAATGAATTATATTGGTGCTAAGAAAGAAATAAAATCAAAATTATTATTGAGATGTAAAAATAGAAATTAATAGAATAATAGTTAAGGAAGAAAATAAGTTAATTGAACAGTTGTTATTTAAAAAGGTAAAAGGAAAAGCAATGTGCAGTAGGTGGGAATCGAAGTCGGACTGCTTTATTCATGGGCTTTAACTTGCTCAACTCATACCAACAAGCCATATGTCGATATTAGAGTGGGGGCGAGAGACCCCATTAGACCTTGTCTAGGTCCGCCCATATGTCGATAATTTCAAAAAATATACGAGTCGGTCGTTTCTTTCAAGATTGCCTATTAAGTGATTATGTAACGCCCAAGTCATCCGTAATTTGAAGAGACGTCGCTAATTTCAAAAAATAAATGAGTCGGTTGTTATTTCGATGAAATTGTCTATTACATGGTTATGTAACACCAAGTCCTCCGTAATTTGAAGATATGTCGCTAATTTGAAAAAAGTATATGAGTCGGTCGTTATTTCGAAGAAATTTCTAGGATATGAAAATGTGGTTTGGTCCAAAAAAGAAAATAAAAAAATGAAGAACTAATGGCACTAAATTTATGATTCCATTCAAAAATCATTTATGGATTATGACATTTTGTTCTTGTAGATAATTTCATTTTAATTTGAGTTTTTAATATAAGTAAAAAGAAGAAAGTAATAAACAATAAAGACTTCAACTTCTTTGAATCTACCTACATAAAAAAATCTTCCAAACTCTAAGGTGAATATAACAAATACTATTACATGGACCAATTATATTTACATGAAAGTTAAAAATATGAGTCGATCGTTATTTCGAAGAAATGTGTTTTTTGAATATATAGTATGTCTTTTATACTTATTATTTTTGCATAAATCACTAAACATTGTTTATAAATCAGAAATAGACTTAGTTCGTCTTCATAACTAAAATACTTGATTTCTACAAAGTTTAATACATAACATTTACATAAAATACTTGACTTAGAACTAGTTACTCTTAGACATCAATTTCTGTAAAATATTGATGCCCAATATACTACTACTACAATCCTACTACCATTTAGTTCAAAAATATAGAAACATCCAAACAGTTTTACAAACCATTATCCAACATCCAAGTTCTAACAATTTCAATTTTCCTCATCACTTGAGGAAATCACTATAACTTCTATTTCTTCATCTTCCTCGGACAAATCCTCTGGAGTCTCGACAATCGTAGGTGGTTGTGGTGGATCGGGTTTACCGAAGATAGCTTCCAACTCTCACCAATATCTTTCTCCACTCTCGCGGAAATGTCTTGGCACAATCCAGTAAACTGGATCCTGTCAATATATTATAAATTAGGATTAATTAATCCACATAAGTTAATTAGATACTAAAATTGGAGATGATTATTGTATACACATTTTACCTGCCAAAGCAACTTCCAAACATCCTCGTGCGCAACTTCTAGTTTATTTTGCTCCGGGTTCCAGTGAACCCGTCTGCACTCAAGCGCCATCTGCCACAAGCAATACCGAGTAATGTATTTTTGTAGGTATTTCCCGTGTATACTTGTAGTCTCGTTCCAATTTCTTCGAAATCGTTTTTGTTGCCCCACTTGTAATTTATCCTTCCCGCAGCTGTCTCGTCCACTAACATTTGTAGAAAAAACTCTAACTCGAGGGTTGTGAAACTTGAGAGTGTCATGATTCTGCAATTTAAACAATATAAAATTGTTAGTTTTACTTCGAATAATTTGCAAATAAAAAAAATTGACATACATATAAATCAAGTATGTAAAGTCCAATAATATTTCACAATAACATATTACTTCAATAGTAGAAGAAAATCTACCTAAAACCTCGAACATACACATATATTCTGACATCATTTTCATATAAATAATTGACAAAAAAACAACCTGTTAACTTTAATAATTGATAAATAACACCCTGGTAACTTAAAAATTTGACAAAACATAACCTGTTTCCTATAAAAATTGACAATCACACCCTCTTAACTCCAATAATTAACAAAACACACCCTGCTAACTTTAAAAATTGACAAAACAAACCCTGTTTCCTTATAAAATTGACAATCACACCCTGTTAACTTTAATAATTGACAAAAACACCCTTATAACTTTAAAAGTTGATAAAACACACCCTGTTAACTTTAATAATTAACAAAACACACCCTGTTAACTTTAACAATTAACAAAACACACAGTGCTAACTTTTAAAATTGACAAAACACACCCTATTTTGTTTAAAAATTAACAATCACACCCTGTTAACTTTAATAATTGACAAAAAAAATACCCTTGTAACTTTAAAAGTTGACAAAATACACCCCATTACCTTTAATAATTAACAAAACACACCCTACTACCTAACTCATACTTGCAACATTGAAGAAAAGAAGAACAAAAAGGACTTCATTTTCAATAGAGTAAACAACTTCATTTACATTTACTTAATAGAGTAAACAACTTGCTCAACTTCACTTCAATAGAGTAAACAACTCCATCAAACTCATTAGTAAACAAGGTCACCCCAAATTAACTCCAACAAATATGCAAAAAGCTAACAAAACTCACTCTCATTTTCAATAGAGTAAACAACTACATTTACATTTACATAAATAATTTATATACAATCAGTTAAAAATCAAACCTAAAACCAAAAACAACAAACAATGCATGGAATCTAAAATTAGGGCTATCTTCTCTATGACAAATCAAGTACCTGAACTCAAGTCCCATAAACCAAAACAATATTTCCAAAATATCATAGTTTTGATAAAAATAAAAAAAAACCAACAAATTAAGACAAAGCCGAACTAAAATAAAGAACCCGAACTAAAATCAACAACCCGAGGCTATCTTCTCTATGACAAATCAAGTAACCGGAACCCAAGTCCCATAAACCGAAACAATATTTCAAAAATATCATAGTTTTGATAAAAAAAAAACAACAAATCAAGACAAATCCGAACTAAAATTAACAACCCGAACTAAAATCAACAATATATTTCAACAATATATATAATTTACACAAAAACCACAAATCTTCGCACAATTTAGTAGAGAGGCCACAAAAATTACAAATCACGAAATTCCTTAAACCGAAGCAGGAAAAAAAAGAAAAACCGTGACATGGAAACAAACCTTTAGAAGACGGTGCAAGTGAGGAAGATGAATCCACAAATTGAGTGAACGTCGTGCAGTAGGTGTGAGAGTTGGAGTGAAAATGAGAGAGGGAGTGAGAGAGGGAGTAGATGTTTCTCGAAACCAAGGACTAACTTTTAATTTTGGGCGGCTGGAGGCTGGAGAAGAAAAATGAGTCTGTGCATGAGACGTGAGGGAGACGTGTTTGAGTGGGAAAAATTATTATTCCCTCTGTAATTGTGATTTGTGATCGCATGGATTTAGCAAGGAGTTGTTACTTTTTGGGTAACCAATTTATTTTAGTGATAGATTCACATGATATTTGGTAATATTTATAAATTTGGAAATTTTGTACAACCCAAAAATTGATATCCTGATTTTTTGTAGTAATAATTAAGTGTTTATTAATTAATGTTGGTAAGGCAATTAAATTTATTATGAAAGGAATTGTTCACATTTGAATTTTAGTTAAAAATATGAAAGAAATTGATCACATTTGAATTTTAGTTAAAAATATGGTTTTACGCTTTATTGTTTTAATAATTTACAATAACATAGTAATAATTAAGTGATAATTAAGTGTTTATTTTTATGTAATTATTAAAGAGAAAAGTGTTTATTAATTATTTTTGGTAAGCAATTAAATTTATTATGAAAGGAATTGATCACATTTGAATTTTAGTTAAAAATATGCTTTTACGCTTTATTGTTTTAATAATTTATAATAACATATTACTGCAGTCATTTTATTTATTTTTTGTTCTTTTTAGTTAGTGTGTTTAATTAAAATAATAATTTGAAGCCAAATAATTTTGAAAAGGTTTTTGCATTTTATCCATAGATCCAAATTTTCATTTTTTCCATCGAACCGTTTTTTAATCAAGCGAAACAATAGTCGAAAATAAGATGTAATTCCGAAACTATTACCCCCGCTAAATTCAATTAAATTTGATTTTTTCCTCTTTGTGGAGAAGTGAATAACTTTCTCCATTTTGCCCAAGTGGTATAAATATTTTTCTCTACTAATGATTAATTTTGTTTTTCTCCATTGGCCAAGTAGAAGATATGATAGTTTTTGTTTTACCCCATGTGAACATTCCAGAAAAATGTATTATATTTTGTATATGGATAAATTAACAAAAACAAATATTGGGTGCACAGGTTAAGTAATAGGTTGTCCATCTTAAATTCAATTCAATTAAATTTGATCATATAAACTTATTAATAAATACGTTGGACTATTATAATGCAATTAGTTGGGTAGACATCTAAATAACATTCATAAATAAATAAATATTTAAAAAAAATAATTCACAAAAGGCGATTCCTGCTTGTTCAACATTCAATATATTATATGTCGAACGTTGAACCAAACAGGAACTCAAGACAAAATAATTGTGTAAACACATATGATACATTCTAAGTCTCCTTGTTACTTCGATGTGGGATAAGAGGCGGACTTCAATATGGACTTGGATCCCAAAAAAAATTGTATTATATAATTTATATGGATAAATTAACCAAAAAAATGTACTGGCGGAATAGTTAAGTAATAGGTTGAAGTAGAAGGTCTGGAGTTCGAATTCTCCTCACAATAGAAAATTGGTTTTTTCCTCTTTGTGGAGAAATGAATAACTTTCTCCATTTTGGCCAAGTTCAATATATATTTTGGCGGGAGAAAGTTTTAAATTTTGATTTTCTACAAAATAAAACGTACCACTAAATAAAAAATAAATTATACTTATAAATTTATAATACTTAATTTATAACTTAATAATTATCTTATTTCCGAGAAGGCTCAAATTTAGCTATTAAATGAATTCAACATGTTTATATTGACTTGAAATAGTGTGATGTAAACATAAAGATTAAAAATATTATTAGTTTGTTCAACTATATAAAAAAAAAATAAAGCATCTTCTTCATTGTCTTCTACTAAAATAATGATCTCAGGCCATTTTTCTTCTTCTATGGATTCTACGTCACCTCCAGGCACTATGTCCTCAATGGGAGCTTGATCCACGACATCATCCCCCCGAACTATTTGTGGTTTTTCATCCGGTAAAACCGCAAGAGCATCAATGAGAAGCTTCGACGCAAAAATCACACTAGACTCCCACCAATACCTTTCACCTTCTCTCCTGTACCTTCTTGCCCACAAATGTTCCTTAATTAATAACAAAAAAAGGGCGCATTAGCATTGTTGTATATTATGCACTAAATTGTTTTTATCATCATACCACTCTTACCTTTACAAGCTTATCCCAAATATAATCATCCGTCTCCAGTACATTGAGAGTATGATTCCATCTCACAAAACAACATTGTTTTGCCTGCTCCCAAAGGTAGTATCGAGTGTGCAGATCACCGAAAATCTTGAACAACTCCTTATAAGTCATCGTTTTTCCTGTTCTAGCTTCGATGCTTGGAATCATCCCGTTAATGCTCTCCTCATTATTGTCATTCCAGTGAATGTTCCATTGGAACGCCTCTTCCAATAACAAGTTAATGAAAATTTCTTCGTCGTGTTCTGTCCAAATTCGCGCCATTTGACTATATTTAACATTCAGAATCATCATCAGATTAATATCTAATTAAAAGTATATTACATTGTGTTTAATGGACAAAAGAACCTTTGATTAAAGACATGCACAATCAAAGAAAACAACTCGAAATTGATATAAATAAAAAAGACAAACAAGATTATCATGAAATTTTAATGAAATTTTGTACATTAAGTGAAAAACGAGTCCTGCCTAGGTAATCATAAATCTTCTAATAAAAACCGCTCAAAATAGAGTAATCACAAATTTTAACTTTTACACAACCCTAAAAAATTTCATAATTTCGGAATTTGTTTTATTATATGTTTTTGCACTTTACCACCAAATTACAAAAATATGCAATATACCCCACAGATGTGTATTTGTTATTATTAATTTCGCTATATTTGGACGTTTTTGAATGATAACAAGAAAAGTGGACTTGTAAATGTTTTTTTAATTAATTTCTAACCCCTAAAGATATTTAAAAATTTACATTCAAATGTTTAATAAAACAAAGACAAAACTAACAAATCTTCATCAATCATGTAATAAACACTAAATAAGCATGAATAATCAATGTTCCTGTAATAAATTGTGCATAATCATAAGATGAGAATTCTAGATATAACTTGGAAGCAAATATTTCAGAAAAGAAGAATAATTATATTATTTAATAAAATTTAAACACACAATGACCTGCGGTTCTTTTCTCGATCGGATTATTTATAGAATTGATTGTTGTAAATTCCTTAACCTTGCTAGTGTGGGATGTATAGCTTTGGCTTGTGGACTAAAATTCTCATTTGATTTGCATTATTGCTTCTTTTCCAGTTTTTTGATACATGAGATTAGAGACAAGATTTTGATATATATGAATAAACGTGGTGATTTGGGAATGTGTAACCTCCGTGAATTTAAAAAATTAATAGGGTTATTTATTTCCTTGTTTCTTAATTAATTTTGCTTATGTTTTTTGTAGATCCATTTCCTTTTCAAAATTCATAACTATCTATATTTAATTTTCAAATTATATTTGAAATAAAAAATTCTGCCATTCTCGTATTTAAATAATTTCCAAATTTAATTTATTTCTATGATTGGTTAGTTATTAAAGATATGGCATGCTTTGCGTTTGCAAATCCCTAACTTGAAGGAAGAAGTTACCTAAATTAAAATAAACACTTAATTTAGGAAAACTCGTTTTATAAAAATATTAAGAAATAGAAAATATCAAATAAATTCCGAAATTAGGGATAATTATGACCCGCTTATTCCCATCCAGAGACAGGAAAAGGAACAATTCATTAAACTGATTTGAAGAACATCTTGTTGGTAAATCGTTAAGTATACGTCAATTTGATATTTAATTTTTTTTCAGCTCAAATATATTTTGATACAATATTTCAATTTGGAGCTTTTCTATGGTTTGATTTCTTTGATTCAGTAGTGTATAATGTAAATTGTTACGTGATTATATCTTCGTACATGTCAATTTCTCACTTAATTATATATTTGTATATCTTAGTCTAGACATTAGTTTTGCATATTTTCGATCTCGGAACTAAGTTGGAAAATTAAAACCTAATCTTAATTTTCAATTATTCATTGTTGTGATGTTCTGTAGTTAGTATCATGTTTGGAGAATTATTTACTCAAGATGGCCTAGAATTATTTTTTGGGATGTTGATTGATGAGATGATGGCTGGCAAGATCGATTATGTCTGGGATAACACCGTTATCCTTAAGCAAATAGCTACCCGATTAGAAAAAGACCGGCAAGAACTACAACCTCGAAATTGTGTAAGAATAATATAATAGGTTGTATGCTCGATATAGTATGTGGCGATCAGCACTGCATTGCCATTACGTGAGGTGGCACCCTGTGGTTAACAAATTGTTAGCCAGTGACGGAGTTTGGGAGATGCTTCTTAAGGTAACAAAATTTAATGGGTTACTAATTCGATGGTGTATTATATTGTTTTTCTTTTTTTTTTTATCAAGAAATTTACATTTTGGTGATTACTGTTGTGCTACAGACTATGCCACATTGTTCCTGGGCAAAAAGGTACCGTCAGAACGGTGAAAAGTACTGGCGGGAGCTAGACATAATTTATTCCGGGTTTTACCCACTATATCCAAGAAAAAATATAGTGGAGCAGGATACAACAGAAGAAGTCATGAGTGACAACGGTCCAGATGAATATATAGAGTAATTAGTACTTTAAAAATTAGCCATTTTTATAATCTTGTTCAAACGGTTTTATTTGGGTTTGATAGTTAGCAGTTTACACTTCTCTCATTATTCCATTATTTTCCATGAATTATGTACGATTTTTTTGTGAAATCTAATTATGATGTCAGCACTACTTATAATTGAATATTGCATGTTTGTTTGTCAGAAATATTTTCTATAATAAAATTCCTCTTGTATTTTAAATTTTGTGTCATTGAAAATGGCACTAAATAATAGAGTAACAAAAACTAACATTATTAAAATTTTCAACGCCATTAATATAGTCAAAAGTATTTAATCTTGCTATTTTTAAACTGAAATGTAATTTGATATTAAAAATTATTTAAAGCCAAAGGTTAATCATAGTATTTTAAAATATCACTGTAATTACCTCTATAGTAAAATAAAATTAGTCCGAAATAGGCGAGTTAATTTTTGGAACTAACTCCTTTAAATTAATAGATATATTAATATTAATATTTATATTAACGTACCTAACGGAAATGATATTTATATTAACGAATTGCTTTGGTGTTTCTATAAGAGTATGTACTTTGTCCAAGTGGACTAGATGGTGTAATATTTTTGAGGGACTCAATTTCGAAACCTAGCTGGAACATGCACCTTCCTTCATTAGTTACTCTATACTATATTTTGGATGATCATTTTATGATAAATTATTAATAGCTTGCTATAATACAATGATCGATAAACATTTTATTAAAATATCAAGTGATTAATACAAAGAATATGTTGTTAGCATAAGAATTATACCTAGAAAATATCCAACAATTAATACATTCTTCATGTTTGATTTAATATTTTTAAAGAATATGCATGACAGCTAGCAATGAAATAACATAATGCACCCTCAAAAGTAGGTCAATCAAATCAATACTCTTGACTCATTCATAAAAAATTTGAAGTTTGATTTTTCATAAAACAAATATAAGTATTTTGTTCTTGTAAGGAAAAAAAGTTTTTCATACAATTTTTTATCTCAATTTTCAAAATAAACATTCCATTAAAAATTCGGTGAAATTTGTTGATTTTGAACAAAAAATTCTAGAAAAGGAAATTTTAAAAACACACCCTGCTAACTTTAAAATGCTAGAAAAGGAAATTTTAAAAACACATCCTGTTAACTTTAATAGCAGGGTGAAATTGACAAAACACACCCTGCTAACTTTAAAATTTTGACAAAAGACACCCTGTTGTTACCTTTAATAATTGTGAAAAGACACCCTGCTAACTTTAAAGATGTTATTATTCATACAATATTTTATTAACAACGAAAACATAATTCATAATCAACCAAAATATTTTTCAAAATAATATGTTCCAACAAAATATAACATTACAACATCCAAAAATCAATAAAAGTAATTATGAAATCAGTTCATTCTCCAGTCCTACTTATTAGATTGCAATCTTCGATTAACTCTCACTGCACCCATATTTTTACATGTCTTCCCGTAGTGCCCTTTCACTCCACAAATTGTGCAAGCCTTTTTCAAAGGTTGACTTGCCACTGTATCCTCATGTGGTGGTGATTGTTGTTGTGTTGCTGGTTCTGGAGTTGATGCTCGGGGTTTTGGCACTTTCAATCATCTCCCTCCCTCAACAGAAGTAGATTGCAACCTTTGATTGCATCGAATTACAGTTACCCTTGGACATGTCTTCCTAAAGTGTCCGATCACTCCACACATTGTGCAAGCCTTTTTATTGGTTTGACTTGCCAATGCATCCACATCTTCTCCTAGTTGTAGATATAGTGCTGGTTCTGGAGTTGAAGCTCTGGGTTCTGGTAATTGCAATCCTATCCCTTTCTCATCAAGTGCTTTTCTCTTATTACATGTCTTCTCAAAATGACCTCTCAGTCCACACTGTTTGCATGTCCTTTGTCCTTTGTTGGTTTGACTTGCCAATGCATTCACATCTTCTCCTAGAAGTAGATATAGTGATGGTTCTGGAGTTGAAGCTCTGGGTTATGGCAATTGCAATCCTATCCCTCTCTCATCACGTTCTTTTCTCTTATTACATGTCTTCTCAAAATGACCTCTCAATCCACACTGTTTGCATGTCCTTTGTACTTTGTTGGACTGAATTACATATATGCAAACAACCACTCCTCTGGGCCAGCCAAATAATTGAATCAACTCAGTCTCATTTTCACACAATCTAAACTTACGGTATCCATTAATCCTAATGAAATTTTTCTTACCATAAATGTCAATCTAATCACAAATGTAATCAAGGTTAGCGATTGACATTTGCTTACAGTTGAAATAGTCTACGCACCTAAAACTACCCCCCACTTACTCAGGTTTAGGTTCATGTCTTAAACTACCACCATAATAAAACTTTAAGGTACGGTGTAGTTTATCTGCAAATAAAAAAATATACATTAATTAACTACAAAGGCAACTCCCTGTCAACAGCCAACCATCATTCACCAACCAAACATTAAAGGGGCAAACTCAAATACATATATCAAGATTTTACTGAAATTAAGAAAAAGACAAACCAAACCATCCAGTCTCAACACTTTCATACTAAATACAATGAATTAATACTAATCTATGAAAAGCAGAAAATCCAACATGCATTCTCACCATATTGCGTAAATATATCGACTAAAATAGCCTTCATCAAATTTTGGAATATCCCATCCAAATATATGTTTGTAAACATACATACATATCAAATAAATTCCAGAACAGTGAGTGAGGTTGTAAACATACATACATAACAGTGAGTGAGGTTGTAGATTTTTTTTTTAATAGAACCTCAAAACAGGTTTAATACTCTAGCATTGCATATTAAGATTATAAAATTCGAAGAATACTTTATATTCAAGAGTATATATATTTGAAAGATTCATCAAGCGAGATATACAATAGTGGAAAGATTACACCCTCTTAGCACAATATATATATTTGAAAGATTCATGAAGACTAATTGAAATCTTGAAAGTAATTACAGTAGTTATAATTCAGGGGGTATGTAGTTGAATTCAACCTTACGTAGCAACCCAAAATCGGCACGAATCCTAAATTAAACCATTAGTGGAAGAAATTTTGAAGAAGATTTGATAATTAAGGTGGAAGAAATTTTGAAGAAGAGTCGCGGCTTTTGGAAGAGAAATTATTTGAATTAGGGCTTTTCAATTCAATTTGGGAGAGAAAGTAATAGAATATGAATGCCTAATTTGCAATTACCCCCCTGAACGAATTTCACACGTTTACTCCCCACGAACAATATTTTTCATATTAATTTTTAATTTATATTTGAATAATAATAATAATACAATTCATATTAATTGTTAATTTAATATTTTGGTCTAAAATTGCTCGAAAAGGAGAATCGAGAGTTATAGTATCACTAACACCTCCGTAAATCGTTAATTAGCCATTTATTTTGAAATTGGTCTAAAATTGCTCGAAGATGAGAATCGAGAGTTATAGTATCACTAACACCTCCGTAAATCGTTAATTAGCCATTTATTTTGAAATTGGTCTAAAATTGCCCGAAAAGGAGAACCGAGAGTTATAGTATCACTAACACCTCCGTAAATCGTTAATAAGCCATTTATTTTGAAATTGGTCTAAAATTGCTCGAAAAGGAGAATCGAGAGTTATAGTATCACTAACACCTCCGTAAATCGTTAATTAGCCATTTATTTTGAAATTGGTCTAAAATTGCTCGGAAAGGAGAATCGAGAGTTATAGTATCACTAACACCTCCGTAAATCGTTAATTAGCCATTTATTTTGAAATTGGTCTAAAATTGCTCGGAAAGGAGAACCGAGAGTTATAGTATCACTAACACCTCCGTAAATCGTTAATTAGCCATTTATTTTCTCTTATTTTAAAATTGGTCTAAAATTGGTCCGAGTGATTTTGACAAAACTTTTGAATGCGATTTAGGTTAGGGAAAATCCCACTTTGCCCCCCAACCTTTTTATGTTTTTGCAGTCTCCCCCCTAACCTTTAAAGTTTCGCACTTTCCCACCTCACCTATTTAAAAAGTCTCAGGCAACCACCTCATTGAGCAAGGCACCCCCCAACCTTTTTAAGTTTTTGCAGTCTCCCCCCTAACCTTTAAAGTTTCGCACTTTCCCACATCACCTATTTAAAAAGTCTCAGGCAACCACCTCATTGAGCAAGGCAATGGAATCTGGCGGAATATTCCGTTTGCTTGAAGTGACGTGACTTTAGTCAAGGGTAGAATAGTCCTTTAAGGTAGAATAGTCCTTTAAGGCACAAAAGTGCGAAACTGTAAAGGTTAGGGGGGAGACTGCGAAAACTTGAAAAGGTTGGGGGTAAAGTGCGATTTTCCCTATTTATAATAATTTATAGATCAAAATTTCATTTCGAGTATATATGTTTCGGTCAACAAAATATTAAAATTTTTTGAAGAAATTCTTTGAAAATATTAAGAAAAATTGTGAAATAACTTACTAAATGAATATTTCACAATTTTTCTTAATATTTCCGAAGAATTTCTTCAAAAAATTTCAATATTTAATTTGTTGACCGAAACATATATACTCGAAATGAAATTTTGATCTAGAAATTATTATAAATAGGGAAAATCGCACTTTACCCCCCAACCTTTTCAAGTTTTTCCCCCTAACCTTTACAGTTTCGCACTTTTGTGCCTTAAAGGACTATTCTACCTTTGACTAAAGCCACGTCACTTCAAGCAAACGGAATATTCCGCCAGATTCCATTACCTTGTTCAATTAGGTGGTTGTCTGAGACTTTTTAAATAGGTGAGGTGGGAAAGTGCGAAACTTTAAAGGTTAGGGGGGAGACTGCAAAAACTTAAAAAGGTTGGGGGGTGCCTTGTTCAATGAGGTGGTTGCCTGAGACTTTTTAAATAGGTGAGGTGGGAAAGTGCGAAACTTTAAAGGTTAGGGGGGAGACTGCAAAAACATAAAAAGGTTGGGGGGCGAAGTGGGATTTTCCCTTTAGGTTACATCTGAATATATACTTTGAATTGAGTTTCAATGTTGGATTTATAGAAAAAAAATGATAAATATCAAATCAACGATTTTTATAGAATTTAAATTCAAAAAAATTAAGTGATATGTATATTAATGAATTTATAGATTCTGACAAGTTAAACATGATTTCGCATTGAATTTCATCCGAGTCTCGTCCAAACGTGAGTCTGATCGGTTTTGGTCTAATTTCAATATTCATGAAATCAGACCAATATACATCCATAAGGAGCATAAGATTTTTTTTTTATTACTTACTTTAATATTTCACAGAAAAGATAATTAATTAATATTATTATCGATAACTTTTAATCACTGCTCTTGACGAACAAAATAAGAAAAAAAAAGAACGACAAAATTTCATTTATCATAAAATTCACGTCAAATAAAATCGGAGTGAAAAATAAAAAATAACTCAATATGTTCCCATTCCCTATGGTATCTAAAATTTAAAGGGAAAAGGAAACATATTTTCGGTTTTGCTAACATATCTTGCTATTTTAATATTTTTTCTAGTAATTAGATGATCATATTTGTTATGTATTATGATATGTATAAATCCAATCAGCTAACATATTTTCGGTATTCATAAATATCTTTTTTTTGTTTCAAGAATTTATGATATCATGGAAACAAATTAATTAAGGTATTTAGTGGAAGTGGAACTAATTGAATATAGATTCCAGTTTAATTAAAGTGATTATGTAGATATATCCTAGGAAATTCCCGTACGCCTTCTGGTTAGATAATTAAGCAAATCACCTTATATGGCAAGATTTAAATTTTACAGCTATATTAATTTTAAAAGGCAGTAAAATCTTACACTAAAAGGACTCTCAAATTAATGGGACTCTTAAATTATCGTGTCTTTTTATTATAAAATAAATCCTTGCCCGTATTGATCTACTTGTTTGGAGTTCTGGAACACCAAAAACAAAAGATCATTAACGAGAATTAAGGTATGGATGAACATATTCTAGTATTTTATTTTTCATGCGTTATAGATCAACATATTGAATTCTAATGTTAAAGCTCCTAAAACAATTTACCTAATATATTGCTCGGTTATATGTCTTGATGTTTGGTATTGTCATGTTAAAGATCTTGAAACAATAATTTTACATTATTGCACAATTATTTATCAATATTTTGTTTTGTCGTATTAAAGTGCTTGAACAAGAACTTATTGATCCAACATTGTTGCGTTGATTGACATAATTAAATTGTTTTGTGTTATCTCATGTTTTTTAAATTAATATTTATGTTATGATTTTTATTTTAATTAAAATTTATGATATGATTTATTTTTAATGTTATTATTTATATTCTGATTTGCTTTATATTTTAACACAATTAAATATTTTCAAATTAAATTTAGTATCATGGTTGCCGTATTTTGGGTTCAAGATGACCTCCAACTTTTCTTGGCGATGTTGATTGACGAAACTAGGGCTGACACGATACATTATACCTGGAGAAACACAACGATTTTTCAGCAAATTGTTGAAAGACTACAACAGCAAACCGGCAAGAATTACACATCCGATATGGTTAATAAAGAATTTCATAGGCTGCATACTCGCTATTACTCGTGGCAGGAAGCACTGCGATGCCGGTTTGTGAGGTTGTTACCGGAAGAGAACAGATTGCTAGCCAGTGACGAAGTATGGGAAATGCTTCTTAAGGTTACAAAATTTAATGTGTTACCACATTTGATAATCTTCTATTTTAATGTGTTGTTTACTTTAAGTTATCTAGTCTGAAATTAACTATTTATTTTATTTTTATGCTACAGGATGTGCAGTACAAATGGTGGGAGAAGAAGTACCGATATCACGGTGAAATGTACTGGCGTGAACTAGACTTCATTTTTAAGGCAGTCCACCCACCTCAACCAAGAAATGTTGTTTTGGAGCAAGTTCCGGCAGACTAAGTCATGGGTCAAGAAGAACATGAGGAAGATGAAGAAGAAAACGAGAAGCTGGAGGTGACATCGATTGGAGGAGTAGGGTATCCTTGTAGTGGCCCAAGTGATGAGAAACTTTAAACTAATAGAATAATTAATATTAATAGGTTTTATTATTGGCATAATTTTAGTTAGGTTTTAATAAAGTATCTTTATTTTCTGTCAAACTATAGCAGTAATGATCTTTGGCCGGTTGGATAAAGTGCTTATCTTGATCATGTGATCATGGTTCAAATTTCCCTTTGCACGCTATAATTTTTAGTATTTCTTTCTTTATTGTTCATAATGTTCAAGCCTTATTTTTATTTTTCTCCCTCCTTAAATTAATATTCTCTATTTATATTTAACATTGAATTTTACATTCCTTGAATTTTACATAACAATCAAAGCTAATGAATCAACACTATTTTATTAGTCATTCCATCAAAGTAGATCAGTTGGCTTGTTGGTATGTATTGAACAAGATAAAGCCTATAAATAAATGAGGTCGGGTTAGATTCCCACCTGCTGCACATAGTTATTTTAATTACTTCTTTTCTTTAGTTATTTGCTCCTTTTGTATTTTTAATTAACAATTGTTCAATTTAACTTATTTTTCTTCCTTAACTATTATTCTATTAATTCCTATTTTTACATAAATCATTTAATTACTTATTTCCTCTAGCCAACTAATTTGAACATTGAACATTATTTATTAAAATCATAAATGTCACGGTAGAATATACTACAAATAAAAAAAATCCGCATAAAAGACATAAAATAATTAATTATTTTAAAGACCTAATATACGATCTATTCGGTCCAGTATTTCATCAGTATCCTCATCAGAATCATCTCCATCCTCATCTTTATCGGTCCATTCTTCTTCGTCTTCCTCTTCCTCTTCTTCTTCTTTTTCTTCTTCCTCTTCCTCTTCTTCTTCTCCTTCTTTTTCTTCTTCTTCTTCTTCTTCTTCTTCCTCTTCGATAGGTTCATCATCTCCTTGCTACGCTTCTCGTTGCCTTTCCTCTTCTAGTTGCCGCCTCGATTCCTCCATCGCAGCATCATATTCCTCTCTCTCACGTCGCCTATCCTCATCAATTTGGCGTACCCATTCCTCCATTTCAGCTTCAAACTCTTCCCTATAAATAACACATGAGATATTAAGTCCTAATTTGGCCAAGTGTCGGGATTAATTTGTTTGAATAATTAATTTTAGCATAAGTAATTAAAAAAATAGTTGCCTCACTGATTTGGGTCAAGTTTTCAAAATATACTTATATATAAATACCACCAAATTAAAGGTAAAAAAAATTAAGACAACGTTATGAAAATAAAATTGTTTTACTTACTAGTAAGCGTCATCCCTGTCGTTTTGAGCAGAATTGTTGCTCGTTTCATTGACAACATTGTTGTTATTTTGATTGTGATCCATATTGAGACTATCTTTAATTTTGTATATATTTGAAGAAAATATCAAGATTATGTTGGTTAATTAATAATGAATAGACAGGTTCTTATTTATAGGTACATTACATCTTTTCATCTACTAAACACAGTTTGAAGTGTCTTTTAAATTCCAAAAGTTGTTGTCTCAAAAAAAAAAAATTCTAAAAGTCTTTATTTATTTGATATTGATTGTAACTTGTTATATAAGGCAATTAGTAAAATGTAGTAATAAAATTTCAGTTTATTAATTCGTAAAGTTGTGTTTAAGATTTGAAATCACAAATCGCACATACCACACCACTCACACCACTAACCCACTCCCATATTTAACAAACTCCCATAACTATATTATTTCCATGATTGGTTAAATTCTGAAAAAGATATGGCATGATTTGTATATATTTTAAAGAAGAAGTTTCCTAATTAAACACAAACTCTTAATTAAGTAAAATATATTTCAAACCATCTTCTACACAAATACTTCGACACAAATTTACTTATATACATAACAAAAATCGAAGAAGAAAAAAAGAAAATTCACCACGAATTCAAAATCTATTCAATCTCGGAGGTGTGGAGTTGAGTTTCTTTGAATTGATACAACATGTGAGTATTCATAATATTTATTTGATTAATGCAATTCAATTTATGTATGTTATTCTATATATGATTGTAGAATAACAATCCAAAATACAAACTAATGAATCTAGAAGTTCTGCATAGAGTATTAATAGGTATTATTATTTGCAACATAATTTTATGTACGTGTCATGAAATTCATGAGTTACTTTTTCTTGTATTTTTTTGTTTTTATAATTAATATAGACGTTCTGCATATATATATATATATATATATATATATATATATATATATATTAAAGGCCATACATAATTCTTTTTATTTTTTTATCTGAAATTAATTCTTTTTATTTTGTCCCCCCTGTTAATTATTCTATATTAATTATTATATAGTGTTTTATTCATTGCTTTTCCAGTATTTAAAATGTTTTATTTAAGTTGTAATAAAATAATAATAATTTCTATTTTACTTTTATTAGTTATTGTTATGAGGGGAAAAAATTACAAAAAATTATTTTACTAATTTACATATTTTCGGTATTATACAGGTCATCAAATGGAAAGACGGGCTTCAGATGTCCAAGATTTCATAAAGCCAAAAACAGTAAGTCTCAATTACAATGTTGGTTTCCTCATTACATATGTGAATTTATTAATTTCTCATATCTTGGTTTATTTTGTGGGTTCTATTTATTAGAGTGAGTTTTTAATAATATTTGGAAATATGAGCTATTAGGTTTGGCAAATGGTCGGGTTCGGGTCATGTCGAAACGGGTCGGGTCATTACTAGGTGTGTGGTGGTTGGTCGAAAATGTGTCGGGTCGTAATCGGGTCGGCTAGTGATTGTCATATAATTAGGGTTATGTTAATATTAAGTAATTGTGTTGATTGACATATAATTAGGACTTATTTTTACTTGATGACTAATTCTAGATTTTGTTTGTTATTTTATGTTTTAGAGTTCAATTTCAATGACTTTTAAGATTTCACCGACTGTACAAAAGGGATGTAATTGTTTTCTTGTAATTGCTATAAACCGAAATTTAAGAATTTCTTGAAAAATTACGAAAGTGCACTTGACCACATGAAAGTTATATGTTTTTTCACTTTACCACCAACATTTTTAAAAAATACCATTTAACCCCTGAATTTGTTTTCATTTAATTACCGTAACCCGAAATTTAAGAATTTCTTGAAAAATAAGTAAAATGCACTTGACCAAATGAAAGTTATATGTTTTTGCACTTTATCACCAACATTTTTAAAAAATACCATTTAACCCCCTGAATTTGTTTTCATTTAATTATCGTTAACCGAAATTTAAGAAATTCTTGAAAAATTAGGAAAGTTCACTTTACCACATGAAAGTTGTTTTTTCACTTTACCACCAACAATTTAAAAAAATGTCACATACTCATATGGTTTTTTACATAACCAGTTAGAGTTAGGAATTTTTTCTTTTTTTATTTATTTTATTTTTGAAATTAAAATAAATATAACACCAATAATATGTCCTTGATAATATCATTCAAAAACCAGTCTCTAATTCTCATGATTCATGAATATTTAGGAAAAACAATTAGAACAGATTAATATATTTTGAAACAGAAAAAACATTTGAATCACCTACGCATTTTTTTCTTATGAACAACATTAAAACACTAGCCTATGTTTTTATATACTCTATATATCTATACCATCTACGAAATAAGAATGAAAACAACCGAAGAGTTTAAAATGCTTATAACAAATATAACGGGAGTGTTTTTTTTTTTTTGATAATTAAATATCCTTGAAGTTTATACTAACGATAAATCCCAATGCTGGTTTAGAAAATTGTTTACTACTTTTGACCTGGTCACATTTAATCAATAAATCAAATAACAATTATTTTAAAAATATTAGATAATTAATAAATTTTAAAATATGTTAAGCTGCATCCAACCAAACGAAAGAGCCACTGTATTAAAATATCTTAAATTCTGCACGCTCTTTTCATCTTTTAACACACCAGCATATTTTTGATTTTTTTATATTTACAATTGCTAATTAAAATTAGAATTTGAATTTGTTATGATGTAATGATGGTGTATCATTATTTCAATTATGATGTTATGATAATGTATTTACAATTTTAAAAAAAAAAGGAAATATATTTGCATTGTTGTTTTATAGTCATTGTGTTTCTTAAAATAAATCAAATACTTGTAATTGAGTACATGAAAAACACAACTTTTCCTTTTAGAATTCTGATTGTTATTAATTGTCTTGAATTAAATAGTGAAATGAAATAAAAATTCTGTGTTAGTTTATTATTCTAAACACACTTGCATTTTTCATTGAACATGTCAAGCATCATAGACTGGACACAAGGATGACGCTCACAAAATTTATGGCGGTGAATAAAACCCTTTTAAATTCTCAATTGGACATGATAGTTGAAATGGGGTTCGGAACGTTGGCTAGATTGAATTGTGAGGATATGAACCGCATTGTGGTACATTGGTTAATTATTCAGTATAACCCTACCACAAGAATCCTCAAAATACATGGACATGAGTTTGAGCTCACAAATTACGCGGTTTATGAGGCTCTTGGGGTTCCATGCAATGGTCATAGTTTGTATCACTCTTTTACAGATAGGAGTGGCATGGAAAAGTACGGTTCATTCGCCACAATGAAACGAGGTAGAGTTGACTCTGAAGAATTGTACGAGTCATTGCTTATAACCGGGACTCACGGAGATGAATTCAAGGTGGTGTACTTGATATTTTTGTTTGGTGTGTTTCTCTATTCGAGTAACCAACAAAACATGCCGGGTGATTACCTCACCCTATTTAAGGACCTGGAAGAAGTTCCCCAAATTAATTGGGCGGGCCTTGTGATAACAAAATTAGATGAGGGAGTACATACCAGGCAAAAAAGGAGGGTTACATACCTTGTTGTTTATTATTATTACAGGTAAATAGTTAATGGTCTCTCTCATATGATGTATAAGTTAAATATATATTTTATTAATTTAACGTAATATGTAACTATGATGTAGATAATATTCTACGGACGAGTACGTCCAGTCCGTGCAAAATATACACTTGATTTGGAGACAGAAGTACCTTTTATAAAGTATCTTTCAAAGGAACGATCAACAATGTTGATGAAAGAAGTGCAGTCCAATGGCGGTTATTGGAACCCTAAGGTAACTATTTCCGTGCAAACATTTCTCATAGATAATATATTTTATAAATTTGTATAATGGCATTTACTGATACAAACAACCCTTTTCGACTTTCAGAGTATTGCCTTTGATTCAAGTAAATCAAAGAATCAGGTGATTCATGAGTTAGAATTGGTAAGTGAAATGGAAAAATTAGAAGCCAATAAGATTAAGAGTTCTGGTAGATTTTCACCAATTTGGGATAAACAAAACAGTTATGATGATATGGGAGCGTACAACCATTTTGATAATCCCATGCTTTCCCACTCTGTCAATCTGACTAGTGATACAGAAGATTCAAAGGCTTATGCATTGCTCACGAACCTAATTAATGTTCTTGAGTTCCAAGTCGCCCAAATGACAACCACTCTGAATGCCATACTACTGCAGCAACGAATCAAAGAGATGTCTTCGGGGGGTGAAACAGTTATCACCATTTGAGATATTGCCAATAATATCCAGTTTTGCCTGGGCAAGATACCACAAGCAGTTGAATCAACACTTCGCGAGACCCTGCCAAACTTGTTGAAGTTGCAATCCGGGAAAATGAATCGTACCCCATCCCTAAATAATCAAGGTTCTTGTTCAAAATCAACCAAACGACCTAGTAGCCAGAAAGAAAAAACATCATACCCCAAAACTAGGTCTCACAACAAACAAGAAACTCTCGAGCCTAAGGTTTTGGATTTTAGTGCTGCTTCAAAGATAAGTCGTGAAAGTTCGGATATGATTGATTTAACTTGACAAGATGAGGATGTCGATGAAGCTGAGACTGAATTGGATTCTACACCTTGCAATCCATTAGCTGAAGATCAAGACATAATTAATTATAAATTAATAGATTATTATATTAATTGTATTGATTTAGAAACTAAAGTTAGATTATATCATATATTAAATGTAGTGAACTTGTTGTAGTCCTGGATAATTGGTATCTCAATAGGACAGACATTCGATGCTTGATGCCTGCCATTGAAATAGGGGGACATGTAAGTACTAATATCTACTGAGTTTAATTTTTTATTTAGCACCGATAAAAAGTTGATGAATGTTTATTACATTGATGTAGGTGGTAGATTGTGTCGTGTATATGATATGTCTGGATATGATTGAAGATGAACGTTCTCAACCCCGATGGTACTTTCCATGTTTATTTTTGGTGAGTATAAAATTGCCCGTAAAATACAATTTCGAACAAATTGAGATATAATAATAGTGAAAATTCTTTTTATTGGATTGTTAATGTAGCAACAATTGATGAATGAGGAATATAGTCTCCAATCCATTACCGTAAAATTTTTGGATTCTGGTGCAAAGTTAGTTGGGTCGTTAGAAAATTGTGAAAAGATTTTCATCACAATTAACGACATGATGGATCATTGGTTTTGTGTTATAATAAACATCGACACTTATACAGTATCTATTTGTGATTCTCTACCTGAAAGGACCACCCGTCGAATGAAAATTGTCAAACAATTGGTAATACCTACAAATCTATCTATGTGCATAAGTTTGATTACCGCTCAAAATATTATATTTATTTGTCAACTCAATCATACAGGTCTCAAGATTAGAGAGATTGTTCCAACATTGGAACCCTGTTATGGTTAAAAGAAGATTCAAGCGCGATCTATTGAATTTTGAATCAGGTGATTGGGTACATGTTCAACCGAATAGGTAAAAAATAATAGATTCAATTTAGCGAAGGATTTAAACTATTACATCCTAATAAATGTACAGGTATGACTGTGGATTGTATTCTTGCATGGTAATGACAAAGAGTTCAAAAAACAATTGACGGATGTGAGCACACCTTTTAAACTTATACCTTTAAACATATTTTATTGTCTTGTTTTGCATACTAATTGATTTTATTAATTGGTTTGGGATCATTTGTAGGAAGAATCTATTTCTGTAAGAGAAGTTATTGCTTTGAGGCTCTACAGATGCAATAGAAACAAAGTTGATTGGAATCCATCACATTCGCTTGATTTTGGAAATGGGGTGACACTATAGAGATTTGATTTGGTTTTCTTGGTGGTGTGTTTTTTATTAGTTTAGACTTGATATTTTGCAAATGGTTTTTACCCGTTGTTTTGTTGAAGTGGCTTTACTGGTTTGGATCTTTATTGATGGGGTTATACCTGCTTAGGACATTAATATTTGATGTTAATTTGCATTGTCTGGACAATTATTTTATTTGGTTTTCATGAATTAGACAATATTTTATGTTTTCGGCATCTTATATATTAATTACAAAAATGGATTTTTGCACATCACATATTTTTATTGTTTAACTTTTTTAATAGAAAAGATGGTTACAACTATTTGGGGTTATAGTCGTGCATTAATATTTTATGTGATTTTGTTTGTCTAGGGATATATTGAAATCCTTTAGTTTCTTTATCTACTTGGACAAAAATTTAAATCTTCTAGTAATTAAGCTACTTGGACAAATTGAAATCCCCTAGTTTCTATATTATTTGTAAAATAAAATATAGAGATTCATTTAAAAAATAAAATATTAGTTCTAGTCGGGCTGGGTTCAAAATGGGTACGGTCAACTAACGAGTCTGTGACAAACCTCTTCGGGTCGCTTAAAAATCTACTTTACGAAAATGCAAAAATCGAAGTGAAAGTGTATGAGTATTTATTTATAAATTAAAAATCGGCCAAATGTAAATAAACCTTGGCAGCCGAATATATCTATTATTTTCTTTTGTTATTATTTAGTCATTATAAGTTTATTATTTTACTAAATCGAAGTGAAAGTGTATGAGTATTTATTTATAAATAAAAAATCGGCCAAATGTAAATAAACCTGGGCAGCCGAATTTATCTATAAGTATTTAATTATTTCAAAAAAATGGAACAAAGGTAAATAAATCGGGGCAGCCGACCCAAGAGATTAATTTCTTTTGTAATTATTACGGCCCAATAAAAAATTCCACACCCAACCCATTAAGGGCCGGCCCAATAGAAAATCTTTATTCAGAGACTAAACTGACCCGATAAACACAAAATTAGAGTATCGGGTGTTTGCCATGTGAAGACTATATCTAGTTATTTTTATTGATTTAATATGAATATTATACTAATGTTGTATTTAATTAAATATAAAAATATATGTAAAATAATATGAAACAATAACAACAAAAAAAAAATTGTTAGTCTAAATTAAAGTAAGATATAATTACCTATTTCAAGAAAACCATGAAATTCTCTTTTCAAATGCTAAAAATCGTATTTAACAAATATTCTTATTCAATCGATACAATACATTCACTAAAATGATAAAATAAATACTTTTCATGGGTGAAGTGCGGAAAAAGAAATAAGATGGCCAAATCTTATAATGATTAAAAAACAAGGATAAATAATATAAACAAAGAAACAAAACAATTGATCAATTCCGGGGGGTGGTCTGGGTGGACCGAAAAATGTCCAATTTTGTGGAGGAAAGCCTAGAATATAACAAACCTTAGAGGGCTCTACAGATGATGGGATGAGAAAGGATGCGCGCCCAATGGCATCTTCTCCGGAAAGGGTCATTTTAGTTTTCTTGCTTGGACCCCCAGTCTTGGAACCAGAAGTAAGAGCATTAGTCAAGGGCTCATTTTTCGTGACAAACTGTTGTAACGTCTCGGTAGAAGTAATCACGTCGGAATGAGATCTCTTGTTCGAAACAAGCCCAGATGTCTTTTGTCTAAAAAGGGCTTGTTTGGAATTGTCAAGAGGCCTAGAGGGAGAACCCTTAGATTCGTCGTCGGGATCCTCATCTGAAAGAATCAACTTGCCGGATACAGGCTCAGCAGGTTTAAGGGAAGCCCGTTTTTCTTTCTTCCCTTCGCCACCCTTAGAAGGTTTGGGGGAAGGCACGGAAGTTTTTGGAGAGGCCTTGGAGTTTTTATTCTCTTTATTCATCTTTTGGCCTTTTGATGGACCTTTATTTTTGGCACCACCTAATAACAATTTGGGGTCGAGGGGGTTACCCAAGATTTGATCCATGAGTGATCAAAAGGAAGAATTAGACGTTCGAATTTATATATATTTTTAGGGGCTCCGATCTCAGTATTTGATGTTATAGTGAATTGGTGTGAAATGGCCCTAGTATTTATAGGAAGGGCAGCACTTTGCTATCACAATAATTGAACAGTCACTACTTTCGATATAAAGTGACCAAATTCTCGCTAGAATGATAATATTGTAGATTGATGAATGCAAAGTTAAGATATATACATATATTCATGAAGGCAAAAAGTACCCTGATTATAAACTACAAAAGGAAAACTGCTAAGGAAAGTCCTATTACATGATATTCATCAGTGATCGGATTCTTCAGCACTGGAATCACGATCCTCCTCCACCTTTTCGTCCTCTTCATCAGAATCACTTTCTGAACTATCGTTGTCATAACTACTCGAGCTATCACCCCCTCCATCGCCATTTTGATCATCAGCAGCAGAGTTATTTGCCCTAGGGGAAGGGATGTTTTGTTTTCCCCGATCATCGGAATCGCCATCAATATCTACCTCCTCATCCTCTCCGACCGCATCTTCCGCTTCGAGCATATCAGGGTTGGGCATGGGAACCCCGAATTCAGCAAGGAATTGGGCATACTCATGACCTTGTAGACCCACAATTTCTGGAGGTAGAGCGGAAGCTTTGTAGTCCTCCCCAAAGATGTTTTTGTAAGCGTTCATATGGGGAAGATAGTGGCTAAGAACGCCTTGGATTTTTCCGGGCACGATGAGCTGCTGAACGCCTTTATAAAAAAAGGCTTGGTTGATCGGACCCGATCGTAGCCGAACCAGGGCATCAAGGAAAGGGGACTCCAAAAATTCCTTTATAGCTGGAAGTTTGGCTTCTTCTCGACCTCGAGCGTATGCATGATCAGAAAATATCTTAGCTTGCTCGAGATCCGACCTTAATCTTTCGACCTCTTGCTCAAGGGCCCTCTTTCCTTCAAGCTCTTTCCTAGCCTCTGCGAGTTCCTTTTCGACCTCAGATAGCTTGGCAGTCGTCTCTCTCAACTGACCGGCAGTGAAGGCTTCTTCCTTCAGGATGTCGTGGAGAGCATTATGAGCTAGTTGAGACTCTTCCTCTAAGATAGCTAGTCGATGGGATTGATGAACGAATAAATCTCCAACCTGAAGGTAAAACAAATATCAGCAATAAGGTGGATTTTCGAGAAAAATTAGTACGTTGGAAAAAACGTATACCCTTTGATGTGCATAGGCGTAGTCACCCATGATTTGAAAACCATCTTTGAGGAAGAGTTCGGTATTATCATCCTTAAATCTTTCGGCCATCAGGATTCTGAAGGACTTGTCCACAGTGTGTTCACCGTTGGGCCCGAAGTCAGACTCGATGGTCCCACTCTCTGAAAACCCAGCAGCTCTTGGTCCTCGAAGGTGGTCCTCTATGAAATCTGCCAAGTCTGGTTCGGTTCGGCCGGGTCGACACTGAATCGGGCCTGGATTCCGACCGAAGGGCCTTACCCTTCTTAAGGACTCAGGATCTTCGCTGTTTCTTTTCCGGGCCATTCTGGTTTCCATTATCTGTTGGGATTGGATCCCCTTAAAAGAGTAGTGACTATACCCCGTTGCGTTCGGATCTGACGTGTCAAACGAGAATACCGACCGTGGAGGGCCGACACCTCTAGATTGTGACGTTCCCTCGACAGCAATTTGGGGAGTAGTCACAACTGTGTTCGGGACTATGGTCGTGTCAACACTGGAAATAGCTGTCCCAATCTTCCGACCAGCCCTCAATTTCTTTTGTTTGCGAGGTTGGCCTTGGGTTCCTTTCGAAAAAGAAGGAACGTTCGAACTAGCTATAGAAGTACGAAATCTTTCAACGACCTCAGCTGCGAACCGAAAATGAGTTAATTTAGATCAAAGAAAAATTAGTGAATTATAGGAGACGAGTTAGCATACCTAAAGTAAGAGGAGCAGTAACAGCGTCGGCCTCCCCATCAGTTCTTACGACTTGATTAGTCGGGATATCGGTAGGCGTCGATAAGGAATGACCAAACTTGATCGCAGGGGCAGGGTAAGAACATTTGCTGAGCCCAGCCATTCTTAAGACCCCCTCTTGGGTCAGTAAAGCGGTTTGATAGAGATCGGGTTGAAGGGTCTCCAAAAATTCATTCGAGAGCTCATGATTCATTCTCCCTTTAAGACTACGTCTACCGTAGATCCAAGACTTTTCTCCGGCCCATTTATATGGGGTCGGTTCCGGAACTTCAGCGGAAGGCGGAGAATCGGGACCACGAACGAAGAAGAACTCTTCTTTCCAACCTTTTAGATTGCTCGAAACATTGCTTGATAAGATGGATCGATTCGATCTTTGAGAAAAATACACATAGCCAGCGTTCGAGGATGTGGATGAACTCATTTGGAAGACTCGCCAGAAATTCTGAAAGGCCGCCTTTTTCCCTTTGGCCTTCGTAAGTACACTAAACGCGACTGTGTACCCAATCAAGTTCGGAAGAATCTGAGATAGATTAAGAGAGAAAGCCTCTAAAATACTACGAATCAGAGGAATAAAGGGGATGCGCAGACCGTAGAAAAACTGCCTGGTATAGAATGCCTGGCACCCCTCCGGAGGATCGGTAACACGCTGCTTAGGAGTCGGAATGACAATCGAAAACCCGTCACTAATATACTTACCAAATTCGAGCTCTAAATCTTCTCGATCTTTTTCAGTATAATGGCAGACAGTTTGATCAGCTCTTCGCTCAGTCTTGTTAAGCCTAACGCTGGTCGACGGTTCAACCCATTTAAAAATTGTAACAATAACCTTGTTACCTATTTTGTATTTACTTTGTTAATTATCCGCCAAAGTAAGGCTATCGTCCTCCACAGCTTCTTCATCAGTTGCCTCGGTCGAGCTATCGCCTTTGTCGCTCTCAGAATCAGAATTTGACTCTCCTTCCTCCCTATCAGGGTCAGAATCAGAGCTCGGCCCCAAATTCTTTGTCAATGGCGATCGAGAATTCACAACCTGCATCTCATCAGGACCAATTTCTTGTTCTTCTACTACCTTCGCTTTGCCTTTGAGATCTATCGGGCTAGACATAGTAAATACGCAAGATATAAGCGAACGAGTTTTTTAGAGTTTTTAAAGGTGTTCGATCTCTGTGCTCCGATCTAGGTTTCTTTGAGAATCTTGTGCAAGTAAACCTCCAACGATCAGCGTATATATATAAGGTCAAAATGGTAAATTGCAAACCAGACCCCGAATAACCACGACGGTTGAACTCCCTCAGGATAAATTTAAAATTATCTTCCCAAATAATTGCATTTTTAGGCCCCTAAGCTCTGGAATTACGGGCCATAGACAGACACTGGAAAAAAATGTGCCTCTTTGGTCTCGCAACTTATTTACTTCTCCGATTCTTTGCTTCACTCTACGCTCGGAGAAGTGGGGAAGTATTAATATATTAATCAATCATGGCAACTAATACAGAAGGACACTTTGATCAAGATCGACTCAAAATCCAGACAAATATTGTTAACTACAAAACTTATATCATCACAACAGAATCCTTGTTATGTTTTCAAGATATGCACTCTTTTTTCCCTGATTCGGTTTTTATCCCAATGGGTTTTTCCGAATTAGGTTTTTAACGAGGCATATCCGAAACACATCATAAATGGTTCGTTCATCTCGCCGTTCGAAGCAACGTTTACTTCTTCAAGCTTCAGCTTCGCTTTGCGCTCGAGAAGTGGGGGAGTATTGATGAGGGGTACTTTGGATTATCTACATTGAGGAGCTCGCGCAAGATCGGAATAAGGATAATGCAAGATCGAAGATCATGAATCCCGACCTTGAAGACATAGAATCGAGCCCGAACCCCAGCTTATCTAGTCCGATCTATTAGAAAGAGCACAAGGTCGAAGGTTACTGTTGGGCTAACCTCAGGCCCAGGCCTTTGGGCCGAGATATATTCCCCTGCGGATGGTTTAGCTAGCACACCGCCTCAACTATAAATACCACAAGCATTTATGACGCCAGACACGCTTTCCCAGATGCTCCCAACTCGAAGCTCCTGCTCGGACCAATCTTGGGAAGTTAGTTTAGGTTATTTTATATGTATCTATCATCTAGCTTGTACTGCATCCTATAATGCTCAGATAGGACCCTCATTACTTATAATATGTACACCTACGTTCGGAATATATATTATTGATCTTCTCCTCATATAATTGTGTTTTAGCTATTTACTCTGCTACCTTGATCACCCTACGAATCAGCGTAAGATCACATTGTACTTTATTGTTGAATCACATCCACCAATAAGACTTCTTGCTTTAATGTGCTTCCCAAGCACACTACTTTTAATGCAAGATAGTGGTGGCAGCCACCATTAACTCTTGATAAGGTTTATTTCTCTTATATATATATATATATATATATATATATATATATATATATATCAACATTATATCATATCATATATGATCATCTCATAAGACCAATCTGAATTGGTCATGGGTTAATTGGACATTTATTTTTCAATTAATAAATTCAATCTCTAATTCAAAATTAGAAACCCATTTATTTCTTCCTTCAATTAATTAGACCCTTCTAATTAATTTTGACTAAATTAATTTAACACTTAAATTAATAGTCCTTTAATGAATTAATCTCCATTAATTAATTACTACTTCTTGTCAAATCCAATTTAACTTTAATAGATTGAACTAAGTTGCATCTTGTGCTATTGTGTGTGGCCCTTGGGTTCACCATCAATTAGTCGTGGGCTCACAAACCATTTTTTATTTAATTAAGACATTAATTAAACTACCTTTAATCAATCACTCTTAGATATGAACTCATCAAATCTAGAGTACCTAACACTCAAGGTAGTCGTCTAGTCACGGTTGATGAGTCCTAACTAATGATAAAAATAAAGTGTGAACCTTTCTTGAATTGATCTCATCAATCCTTTTACGCATACCATGCACGTATGCTCCTTCCAATAACTTATTTCCCAATCAAGGCCTAGGACATGGAGTCCAACGGATTCCTATTAGCCTTGAAAACTATGCGTCTTTATTCTTTTATGGTGATTCCTTTTAGTGATTACCCATTTGGAAACTCCTTTCCAAATCTAACATCACTCACTTCGGCCGAAGATTCCCGGAATCAATCCATACAAAGGAATGCATAGGAAATCGCCCAACCACATCACGGTGGGAGTTAATGGATCCTTTATTGACGTCATTAACCTTACTACAAAGCAATCCATACCTAACGTGAAACTATAATGACTCGCCAATTAGTAGTCGAGTAACACATCAAAGTATAAACGCTCCGCATGAAGTTCACTGTAACGTCTCAAGTCAAAGGAACAATTTACGTACACTATCGTAAGTAGAAGAAATCTTCATCTCCGATAAACTCCTAAGATGAGATTGTTCTAGCGGGGATTCGATGCACTTGATCTCATCAAGCCACCCATTCATATGCATTGATATCTACCATATCGATGTCCATAGAACTATCCATGCTCATGCAAAAGAGAATGCATACTCGTGTCTTATCGAATACAATGATGCCCTATCTCAATAGTATTCTACGACTTGGAAAGCTTTTAAGATCTTAAACCATAGTAGAACATAATCCATAGAGGGATGCACCATGTTCCATAGTTTCAATGATCTAAGGGCTTCATAAATTGCTTAGATGTATCACAATAAATGAAGAATTGTCAATGCAAACTTTTATTGATCATGAATAAGATTGATTACAAGAGTGTTTACAAGACAACCGATTGGCTTGCTGGGCACTACTCTAACACCCACTTCATGAGCCAAGTGTGGAGGTTACACTTGGGGAGTGAATGTCAAACTCCTGGCATTTGACGTCAATATGCACTATTATGTAAGGTCGCACCTTACTCGGAGTGTTAAGGACGGCATCAGCAACCATTAGGTTATTTGTTTAACTATTAAATTGTCATTACATGCATTTAATTATTGCACTATGTTACATGCGTCTAATATGCACACATACATTATGTTGAATTCATGCATCACACACACATGTGCACAGTACACTTCAAAGGACGATCAACTTAAGCATTTCCGTTTACCTTTTTTCAGATACAGGTATCCCAGGGTCTGATGTCTAGAGTTGGTGTCGTCCGTCTCCAAGATCCTTTTTGTCGGTCGTCATGTTATCTTTTGATACTTGTTATGTTATGTATTATTACGTATCAATCATGATTAAGTACTTAAAGACTATGTTTAGTTTGGATTCTTGTGGTTATTGCGCAGTTTGCGCTTGTGTTGTATCAATCATGATTAAGTACTTAAAGATTATGTTGTTATGTATGATCTATGATTCAAATTCATGTGTTGTTGATTTAAAAAAAATTGATCAAATTTTGATTGTGTTCACCGAATACGGACCCGGACTCGGGGGTGGATACACGTAGGATTCGATCCGGAGGCTTAGACCGTTACAATTTCTAAACTAAGAAATTCCATAAATGCCAACTATTTTTTTTAAAAGAATTCAGTATCCAATTTTCATAAGATTCAATTCAATAATTAAATATAATATAATTAATTATATTTTTTAATTAATTAATTTTAAATTAAACATCTATATAATTAAAGTTTCTATTTTAGGAAACTATTTCCAAAATGCAACGTGACTAAATTCATTCTAATTTCATAAGCTCAAATATAGATTATCAGGAGCCGTGGTTAAGATTCTATGCACATGTAATTGTAATCTTCAATAAATCAAAAATTTATCAAACTCTTTGATTTAGTTATTTGATCTACTAATTTCAAGTGACTCCACTAAACTTAGAGTTGTACTCCTGCAATTTCAATATAATTTACTGAAATATCAAGAGAGTCCATTGATATAATTACTACATGTAATTTGATCCTCCAACAATTGATTCGTAACTAGAGCTAGACATAATTAACATTTTGCCCCTCTAATTACTTCTTTATCCGTAAGTTACATTAATTCAACAATTTGATTTATTAACTTATTCATAAATCAGAGTGATCTACTGTTCAATTCAGAACAAATACTTAAGGGAATCAATATTTCAGCTTCCCGCATGAAGGGTTAGATTTCATATTTGTAGAACACATTCCCAATAATTTATCTCAACAGATCTTCATGACATAAATGTAAGGCTAGACATAGTTATGCCCAATTACCTATGAGTCCAAGAACTCGTTGACATAAACAAGAGTTTATGCCTATACAAAATTTAGACCAATTCACATATGATTATCGGTTGACATTATCGGTTGATATGTTCTAGAATCATAATGTCAACGGTATCTTATTTTATTATTTTAGATAATGTATGGTTCAGTCCTATGTAATCGAATCACACAAGTTATCTCCATATTTCCATTTTCAATGTTCAGCGGACCGTAGTAGTATTATTTAATTAAAGATCTCAACTTCTAACTAACTATGGACTTTTTGGTCCATTAGCTATTAATTTAGTCCTCCAATACTATATGTGTAATTAAGTTATAGACCCTTTAATAGACTTGAACTTTTTTTATGTTTATATTACGCAATTAATGCATATTTAAAATAATTATATGAAAAATATATATATATATATATATATATATATATATATTTTAATTAACGATGTACAAATACACGATTTAAGAGCACCATGCCTATCACTTGATAACTTGAAAACCCCAAAATGATTGTGAGTCTTGTTAGTGTGGTGTCTAAATTTATTCATGAAGATTAATGCAATCCCCATTGAGTCTATTGTTCGAGTGCATATTTTTATAGTTGGAGTTTCCATAACAGGGACTAATTCGTACCAGAGATTGGGCTTATTTGATTACCTTTTCAGTCCGAATTTTAGATGTTGGAAGAAATCATAAAGATTTCAATTTTCAAAAATAAAATTGTTAGGATAATATGAGTGCCCCTTATCAATTTAGTTATGTAAAATCATTTTAGAAAGTAGAATACATTAACTTTATGAGTGAGGTTTTAAGTTCTGTAAAATTAATTTGGAGAACAAAGGAAGAGAGGCAAAATATTTCTTAAAAAAAAATTAAGTTACTGAGAGCTTGGATCAAAATTTTATTTCGAGTGTATATTCCAGCCAAATACTAAAATCTTTTCCAGACTTTTCGAAAATGTTTCGGAAACATTAAGGAAAAATTGTAAAAACAATTACTAAATTTAGAAAAATAACGAGTTTAAGCCAAACAAATAGTTTCCGAATTACATCTTGTTTTCGTTTCGCTTGATTCAAAAACATAAAATTTTCGATTTTTCCACGAAAAAAATGGAAATTTTGATCTATGACTGAGAGCATAGGAACCCCTTTTTTTTACGTATTTGCAAACACCCACAAATTTTGAGTAAAAGTTCTTATTTTTTACTTTTACTTTAAACACTATTGAATTTCCACAAGCATTTGCAAAAACTCCTTTAAATTGAGAAAGGCCATAATTTTCTAAAGTCTGAAAGCATGCCATTCCAATTTCCAAATTAGATTCACATACTGCAGAAAAGTTTTCAAGAAAGATAACCCTTGCTCCTCAAACTTTCAACAGAATCCTTAATAATTTGTTCCATGGGAGTAAGTACCAAACCCAACTCTTTCACTTTCTTAGATCCATCCTTGGTCCTTAGCAGCCCAGGTTGAGTATCCTTTGGTAACCTACAAAATGTGCCATGTAAATCAATAGCCACTCTTGCATCAGATAATTAACATGGCAATGAATACTATATAAGCTGGCGCGAAAGAACGAGGGATTTAAATCTGGTTTCTACAAAACTTTTATCCCACTCCCAAGTTGGAGAAGATTTCCTAAGAGGAAATGCAAAAGCCAATTAGTTGTAGAAGATCATTTATAATAGGGTGATTTACACTCGGACCCACTGAGATTTACCGTAATTACAAAAAAACACCTGTGGTTCCAAAAATTATAATGGCACACCTTATATGGGGTTTTTGTGAACATTTTCAGAAGTTGTAGGGGGTGTCCTTATAAGGATTGTTGAAACTGTAAATGTTGTTTTGGTACATAGTCTAAACCATAGTGGGTCTCCTTGTAATTTTCGAAACGTCAGGGCTTCCTTGTAAGAGGATTAAATCTCAAGAGGTTATCCTACCTAGGCACCTTGTACTCAGGGTAAAGTTCTGCCACCTTAGCTGCAAAGTCACCGTAATGAGATATAGCTTCAACACACATGTGCCTTCCAGTTGCCAATGTGTTTTCATATACCAGTATGTGTGCAAGAGCAACATCTTTAACATGCACAAGTCCCATAAAAAAGTCTTCATAGGTCTCCGTGCAGCCTATATCCATACGAAAAATGAGAAATGCGTTCATCGGATACAAATTACATGATAAAGGTTCACGAAACAAATATATGCTACACAATTGTAAGCTAGGATAGCATTGGTTTCTGCTTCTCATCTCTCTGCTATTTAACCAGCGTGTGTGTGTGTGTGTGTGATGTATCTCATATATAAATGGTAGATCCAAATAAGAAACATACATATAGTTTATAATTTTTAACACTTTAAATTTGTTGACTCTGCTTTCACAGGAATGGCAGCAATAACCTGATAGTATTGAGTGAAATGCAAAATTACCCCTTGTGCTTTGCCTAACAATCACAGACCCCCCATATTATTTTTATTACCAAAAACCCCATGTGCTTATTTTTTATTAGAAAAAAACACCCTCCCAGGCTGAAATTACACTTATACACCCAACAAAGGATTTCTAACCTAAAAAGTAATCAATAACTCCTCTTTTAACTTTGAAAATTGACAATAACCACCTGTCGACATAAAAAATTGACAAAAACCTCCCTAGAATTTGTGAAAGAGATTTCAAATGAATTTTGTTGCTAATAAAAAAGAACACAGAGGATTTTTTGCTAATAAAATAATACATGGAGTTTTTTTATAGTTGGAAAAAGCAAAAGGGGTGTTTAGCATTTAGGTATGATAGTATTAGATATAAGTCTGAAACTGGGTTTACCCTGAAGAAGACGAAGAATCATTAGCATGCTCGCATTTATCGCAGGAGGGATAATAGGACCCATGACTGTTCCAGGATTCACCACAACAATGTCCAGACCTTTTTCCTCGGCAAATTTCCAAGCAGCTTTTTCAGCCAAAGTTTTAGAAAGTGGATACCAAACCTAACACAAAGACCAATGTAATGTATAAACAGAACAAGGAAATAGAACAATGCAGAAGTAGAATGAAATCTAAGATTACAATGTTATAACAATCTATAAAAGATTTCAATGATATAACAATCTATAAAATTAAGGGTGATTTACGACCGGACCCCTAAAGATGCAATCGTCTTACAAGGAATCATTGAAGTTTCAACAATTAAAAGAAGACCCCCTCTGGTTTAGACTGTGTACCAAAACACCTCTCACAGCTTCAACGATCCTTACAGAAAAAAAACCCTATAAGGGGTATCCTTGTAATTTTTGGAACCACAAGGGGTTTCTTCTAATTGGGGTAAACCTCAGGGTGTCCTTATCTTAAATTGGGACTTTCTTTGTTTAAATTAACAACTCATAAATCATCAAACCACAACCAATTTATGATGAATAAATATATTTAAAAAAAAATTATGCAGGTGTAATACTTATACCCCTTTTTGCTTGCAGTACTCTTCATCGGTCCAGCAATCTTCATCCTTAACCACATCAGCCGGCCAATTAGGGCTAGGAACAATAGCAGATACTGAAGACGTCACAACCACGCGCCGAACCCCTGCCTCTTTCGCTGCCGTGAGTACATTAATAGTGCCCTTAATTGCCGGGTCCAACAGCTGAAGCTATAAATTAAGGCTAGTGATATTGCCAGAGCAGATATTGTTGCTACCAGAGCAATAATTTTTAATTTCCAATTTTGCCCTTTTTAGTCAAAGGTCACAAAACCTATATTTCTCACTCCACATAATACATTTAGTAGCAACTTAATCTTCTCTCTTATTAATAATACAATATTACCTTCTTTTTCATTTCCCTAGAAATCATTAAACATGAAACTAATCAGATATAAACATCAAAAATGTACTTTTATATGGCACGGATGATATGGAAAACCTGGATAAAAAAAATATTATTGTATAGGTTTACTTTTTCATTTTTCTTCCTTTTTTTTAATTGAATTTTTAGTCTGTAAATTGTAGAGAAAAATTATGCAATTTGAAAATAAATATAACCGATTTCACACAATTATTAGGGCTTAAATATGAATTAATTTATTCAAAATTCGGCTATAATTTGTTCATTGGAATCCTATTTGAGTTGAATTCATTATTGTTATGAAATCAAGCCTGGAGAATAAAGTAAGATAATTTTTAAAGCTCGTTATCTCGATCGAGTAAGTTAAAAATAAAAGTTATATTAAAAACATTTGAGTCCAGATCATTTGAAAATAAAGCCAAGTTTAAGCAAATTCATGCAAAAAGTTCAAACCAAAGTTAAATAAATTATTTTCTAGTCTACTTAGTAATTTCATATTTAAGTTGGAGATGTTACGAATCTACTCGATACGTTTACATCCAAACTACATCCAGATGGTTCGAACAAGTTTTAATCGAACCGAACGTGAATCAAACTAAATAACTTTAATTTTACATATATTTTTATTTTTAACATATCGAATCGAGCTTGAAACGAGCTCTGAAAATTATCCAACTATGTTAACAAATTTTAATGAAGGAACTTTAGCCAAACTTTGAATAATTAAATCCATATTCGGCCTTAATTGTGTAAAGTCGGTTACACTCATTTTCAAATAACATAATTTTGCTTTACGGGTTACGAACAATAGAAGAAATGCAATTCTTTTTATTAGTTTCATAATTAGTAATTTAATATTATATTCTTGTGACCTGGTTAACTTCCGTATCTTATAAAATTGTTTGACTTTTTCCATGTTTAAGTTTGATAATCTCCATATTTAAAGATTTATGGGAAAAGAAAACATAGTTAATAATGTATTAATAAGAGAGAAGATTGAGTTGTCAATTAAATAGCAAGGGGTAGATTTTATGACCTTAGACTAGAAAGGGCAAAGTAGGAAATTAAAAATTATTGCTCTGGCAGCAACAATATCTGCTCTGGCAATATCGCTAGCCATAAATTAAACATAGTTTACACAATATTAAGTATTAATAATTACTCTCAATTACTAGTACATAAATTAAAAATTAAAAATTAAAACACACCTGGGGATCTTGGACTCGATCGACTATGCAGGGGGATGCCACGTGGAAGACGCCGGCGGCGCCAGTAACAAGTGCTTCGTTTCTTTCCCATCATCTAATTAATCAATTTTCAGGTATATATATATATATATATATATATATATATATATAATAAAACAAGTTGTTTTACTAGTGATGAGAGTAAGTAATAACGAAGAAGAGAGAGAGGAAACGTGAGTACTGAGATTTTTTACGGTGGCGTTGACGGTGTAGCCGCGGCGGAGAAGAAGTTGAACAAGCCATGAGCCGATGTAACCGCTGCCGCCTGTCACGCAAACCACTTCTCCTTCTCTTTCTCCCATTCTTTTTACTCAAGTGCAAAATCTAAATTCTCAATAAGTTATTTTGATTTGTGTTCATGACGCGTGTTGAGAATCGATAATGTACGGTTTGGTTGTCTTTTTCTCTCCTATTTGTTATTTTGATTCCATGAAAGGGAAATTCTTATTCAAATCGGTTTTGGCCGAATCCAAACTAATTACATGACAATACTTGTTTTGGAATTGGATGTAACTTCCAAAAAAATGATCAATCACAAAACAAGTGCAATACACTTGCTTAGTGATTGGATGGGTTTGGCCAAGCCAGGCTTGGACAAGAATTTTCCGCATGAAAGATATTTATTATTTCCATTCAATTTTCCTGAAAAGAATTTTGCACCAATTTGATGGAAATTTTTTACTGTAAAATGCAAAATAACCCTTATATTGTGTCTCACTATCAAAATCCTCTATTTATGATTTTTTTTTAAAGTTCCTTTATGCATATTTATTATTAGCAAAAAAGAATACCCTCTCAAGTCTTATCACAATTATACCCCCACAAAATAACGTAAAAGCACCATCTTTACCTAAAAAAATTATCAATAACTCCCTATCAACTTTAAAAATTAATAATAATTCCCTGTTAACTTAGAAGATTGTTATAACACCATTGACTAAAAAATATATTATAGCAACAAAGAAAACGTAATTCATAATAAAACAAAAATATTTATAAAAAATGTTGCGTTCCTAAACTTTCTTAACAACCATACAATTGCAAGAAAATAGTTTTCCTCACAATTAAATATGTAGAGGAAAATAATTTTTTTTTTCCTTTTTCATATCCTATCTTTTCCTTTTCCTTTTCCTTTTCCTACAATTTCCTCTCCTTTTCCTAACAACCAAACACTATTTAAAGCTTTAGGTCCTGTTTGGATGTTTTTGGGTTTTAGGGGTTTGTTTTGTGGTTTCAGTGTTTGGAACGAGAATAAACATTGAAATATGACTGAGAGGAGAAATGTATACATAATTGTCAATTGATATTTTGTGTACGTGAAAATGTAAAGTTTGAATGAGTGTACATGAAAATGTAAAGTTAAGTTTGAATGAGTTTTCAGTGTTGGATTTTGAGGAACGTCAAAACATGTGATATTCCTCGAGTTTTCTAGGATTTAAAAATGTGAAAAGAGATAATGATAATTTACTCTATATAAAATGAATGTTTAATTCACTTCTTCTAATTTGAAAAAAAAAAATTACCCCATCAAAATTTTAAAGATGTAATTTGTCTTCTTCAATCGGAGAGTCTACCTCATTTGTCAAAATTGAGAGTGGGCATGAAAAATATTTTTGTAACATACGAAGTGGATTATAATATATATCCTAAAACTGCCATATTATTATCATAAAATAAGGGGGGAGGTAAAGTTTAAATCACATGTAGATAAATTTGAACACTATAAATATTAAGGGGAGTAAATTGCCATTAACTATGTCAAAATATCCAAAATGTGAATTAATGTTGGATAATTTGGAAAAATTGGGGCAATGTGCAAAAATGTATTCTGAATAGTATGGGAGTTTTGTGTTTGGAAACGTGAAAACTCAAAACAACCGAGTCAAAACACATTTAAACTTTACCCCTGATTTGCAGAATTGGCACACTCTACCTGTGAAACCCCCATTTTTTTTATTTGGGGTCTAGTTTGAAGTTTCTAAATATTAAGACCTTTTAATGTAATTATTTAAATTAAGAGGCTTATATCTTAAATTAAACTGGAATTTTCTCCCTAATTAGTTATTTAAATGTTTAATAAGACTTGATCAAATAAGTTGCTAAAAATTAAAGTGATAATTAAGGTCCAACAAATGAAATTTTAAGAATTGTATTTAAGCTAAATAACTATCTAATGGACTTAAGTAATCCACCCTATTAAACTAATAACCTAGAATTAACGAAAAGAAAAAGAAAAACATCGGCCGCAAATAACCTATAAAAAAATGCTTTCGTCGTAGGTAAATCCCTCAACCCGTGCTTTTAATTTTTTGTTTTGAGGTCGATTGGTGATACTGGGAAGAAAAATGATGAATCTTGGATTTGGGACGGGTGATGGTAGCCATGGTTGCCATCGCGAAGGAGTAGGAGTTTTAATCCAGGGTTTGAGGTAAGGATGGTCGTGTGGAGCTTGTCGGGGAAGACAGGCTGGTAGAGTTGATGGAAGTTGGCCGATGGGAATTGCCGGCGGGAATCGTAGAGGGAGGAAAGACGGGAGACGGGCTGGGGTGTTGGGCCGTGGGGAAAGTGGGCTGGCTGAGATTTTGGGCTTCAGGCTGGCTGAGTGGAGTGAGCTGTGAGTTTGGGTTAGAAATTGGTTCAGGTTTGGGCTTAGGAATTGGGCCGAGTTTGGGCTGGTTTTTAGACTGGGCTTGGTCTAGAATGGGTTGGAGCTTTGGGCTGAGAGGTTCGGGCTGGATTGAGAAATTTGGGTTTTCTGAACTTAGTCCAATTGATGCGGAAGTTGAAATCAGGCAAAAATCGGTTTGAACCTGGAATTTGGTTAATTAAGAACGTGGTGAAATTTTAAAAAAACAATTAGTAAGTGCCCAGTTAAAATTGAGTGATTTTTAATTTGACAAAGTTGAGGAGTTAAGTGAGAATTTAACTATTAAATGGATCAAAAATGTAATTTAAGCATTTTGAGTCAATTTTTCAATTACCGAGTATTTATCCGCAATCAATTAGAGGTTTCTGGTCCGATGCTGCTTGAAGTGGCTTATGGAATGAGTATTGATTGTTACGTGTATGCCTTATTTGTCTTGTAATTAATTATTTTTAACTGCGCTTGTCACTCGAAATTTGTGATTACTAGTGTGCGAGTGTTGGTGCTTTGTTTCTATTTGCCGTATGTATCATTGAGTCTGATACGATCCTTCGAGCTCACTACTCGACTGGATGAGCTGCATGAGTAGAGTTTTATTATGGTCATTCGAGGCCACTATGTAATTGGATGAGTTGTATAAGCATGAGTCTAATTACGATCATTCGAGCCCTCTATGCGGTTGGATGATGTGTAGATTGCATACATCCGTGTGGTGCGTCTCTGATGTGTGCATGCTTTATTTGATATGCGTAATTGTAATAGATATTCTATTGTCTTGCTTGCTAGCTGCTATCATGTACATTTGCAATCGATCTTATTAAATTGGATGATCAACTTACTACTTTTTGTGGATTACTTTTCAGGTACTTTCAATAGTTGAAGTGCGTGGTAGTTGGTGATTTGGGATTCGAGTCAGTCGTGTCCTGTATTTTGAATTTCTTGATTAGAACATTAATGAGATTTTAAATATGATTCGATAGTATTTACAGGTTTGTAACTGAATTGTTAACGCATTGGAGTTAAGTTAATTGATAAATTGTGTAAGATGTTTAAGCTAATTTAAGTTTATTTTAAATGCTATCTGTTGCTATCCTAGTTTAATTTAAATGCTTTGTTAATTGGTTTATTTTGGTGGCCCGATTCCAGTCGAGGCGTCTTCGGCCCAAGGACATGGCTGGGGAAAAACGGGGCATCACAGTTGATATCAAAGCCTAGGTTATTTTCTGGTATGGATCCTTGAATAGCATTTTTCGTGTCTTATCGTAAGTCACTCGTTGCATGACTTATTTGCTACTTCATAGGTTTGCTATTAATTTTCATACTTTAAGTATGAAACATGTCATCAATGATTATTTGTTGTTCATATGGCAGAACGTGGTTGTGGACGAGGTAGGGCAGTACCTTCAGTCAGTTCTGTTACTCCTCCCGAGGTGATTCCAACTGCCCCTACCGATCGTGGGTGTGGTAGGACAATACTTTCTGCCAGTTTGGTAACTCCTTCCAAAATGATTTGGCTGTCCGTACCATCCCACACGTCACAGGCCCTAACTTCAATATTTCAGCATATATTTTTGGCCGCGCTGGCTGACATTTGCCATACTTTAAGAGGGAATGTCCAGACGGTAGTCCCGGTTCCAGAACTGGCCCCAGAGTAGGTTCCTGGTTCAGCTCCTATTTCGATTTCAGTTCCAGCTCCGTCTACTTTGGATCAGACTTTAGAATGCTTTTGGTGATTCCAACCACGAAGGTTTAGTGGGGAACTTGATGATGAGAAGACCGAGGCCTGGCTAGCTAATATAGAGAATATCTAGCGAACACTGAACTATACCGATGCTATTAAGTTCCCTGGCTACTTTTTGACTAGAGGATGCTTCCAAGACTTGGTGGCGTTTTCGTGAACAAGTCTAGGAAGAGACTCAACAGGGATAGGACTTTGATTTTCCTCTTCTTCACGTGCGAACAATTTAAGAAAGTCAGGCATCTTCAATAGTAAATCAGGGAGGTAAATCTGATGTGTATATATATGGCGAATTTGAAATACTAGATACAAAGGTCTATTTAAGTGTTACAAGATGTTGTATTATAAATGAAGCTAAGAACATCAATCTATTCTAAAATCCAAGGGGACCGTGCCGAGAGTTCGAGCTAGATGAGTTGTATAACATAGCTGAGAGCACATTGGAAATCGCATCTGATGTCATAAATGCACATGGTATTTATAGGTGTAATGGTGTGCCAGGTAGACCCTCTGTATGGAAACATGTCTCGGCCCAAAGGCCAAACCTAGGAGCAGGCCCAATAGTAATCCTGATGAGAAGTCCTTCTGGAACACATCTTTCCGAGCTGTCGAGCTATATTAGTAGGAAAACAAGTTTGGCTGCTAGAAATTTGCCAGATATCAAGCAGGGGTATTTCCTAGAATAGAACATGAGAAATATCCCTCATCAGTACTCCTCAAATTCTCGAGCGCAAGTATAGCTGAAGCTCAGAGAAGTAATAGTAGTGTGGAGGTGCTGATCAATCTTATTACCTTGGTACGTCACATATGCCTCGTTAAAAACCTATTCCGAAAAATCCAGTGGGATAAAAACCAGGTAGGGAAAAAGAGTACACATCCTTAAGAGTCGCCAAAGAAACTGAACTGCTTCAAGTGTGGAAAACCAATTCTTCAAATCGAGGGGTCCAACATGCTAAGCGGCTTTTGAAATTTCAAAGTGAAACCTCAACTATCACGGTTATGCGGGGTTTAATCTGCAATTTTTATCCTTTCAACCTTATACGTTGACCTAGTATGGTATATAGGGGTAGGTGTTGGGTTCGGGTAACCCAAACCCGAGCCGTCCCATTCTAAAATACCCGAACGGGATGAGTGTTTTTTGGGTTTTGGGTACCATATTTTATTATGGGAATACGGGATGGGTCAGGGATTGGTCTCTCCAACCCCAAATACCCGAACCCGCCTATACAATATTGTTATTATATAATTTATACACTTTACTTATATAATTAACTAATTAACATTATCTAATAAATGAACTTTTTACTTTACCCTAATATTCCTCTTAAATCTTACACTAGTTATTAGCAATTAATACTAAGTCAGTCCTAAAAAGTTAAAAACTCTCAATCTCTCATAGTCCCTACTCTCTCTAGTCCTTACTCCCTTGTAAGAGTCTTCCTTAACCTCCTCTTCTTCCACGACCACGGCACACGGTAATTATTCTTGGTTTTTGCTATGAAATTAAATCATAGTCTACTACATATCAAATTAGTCTTTATGCTCTACAAAGTACTTCTACTGTATGAAATATGGGCCTCTTGGGTAACTTTTATGCATGGATTGGAGGATTTTAGCTTAGTCCTTGGAATTTTGAATCAATTGTAAATTTGACCTTTGCAATAGTATTTTTGGTGTGCTATTTTGGTTTGAATATTGATTCACAAAATTTTGTAAAAAGTTACTTAATTTGTATACATGAAGTAGATATCTTTATGAAAGATGACCAAAGGAAATGGTTTTGGTCATTGATCTAGTGTTTCAAAGTTCTAATAATAACTTCTTTCGCAAAATATAATTGTTAAGAATTTATATTTTTATCAAATTTTAGATGTCAAGGTTGGATGAAAATGATGCAACTTCAGAATTTCTATCAACAGCTCATTCTCTCGAGGCTGTACAAAGAACGGGTACTCAAAATACTATGCCAAATGAAAATGAGTCAGCTCTTAAAGAGGTACCTATAGCTGGTGGTGATACCTGAACCTTTGGCTTCACTTGTGAATCATAATATTAAGATGATGGATATAAAAAAAATGGATCATAGGTCGGATCTTTAGGCTCACTTTGAGGAAGTTAAGGTTAACAATGTTAAAAAGGGTAAATGCAATTATTGTGGGGCTCTAATATGTGCAAGCTCCAAAAGTGGAACTAATGGTCTTAAGAACCATCACAGTGCTTGCTAAAAGAAACCTCATGAAGTGGCAACAAATCATATGCGCTTAAACATGCAAAAAATCGCAAATGGTGATGGTTCTAATTGGCTTTCTACATGGAAGTGCGATGAAAAAAAAGTTAGAAAAGCCATTTGTATTTACTTTTTGCTCAATTTGCTTCGATTCATGAATGTTGAGAAACCGGGTTTTATCAAGAAAGACAGTTGCAAAAGATAATTTTAAAATGTATTTAGATGAAAAAATCCTCCTCAAGGCATTTTTAAAAAGACCTTCTCAAGGATTTTGCATTACAACTGATACATGGACTTCAATTCAGAAAATGATTACATGCATCTTACAGTTCATTTTATTGATAATGATTGAAAGCTGCGAAAGAAGATTTTGAATTTTTGCTCTATCAATAGCCACAAGGGGGAGGATATCGGGAGGGAAATTGCAAAATGCATTCATGGGTGGGGGTTGAGGATATTTTCACTGTGACTGTTGATAATGCATCATCAAATGATGGTGTTGTGGCTCACATAAAATAAAAAATGCCAACTTCTTGGCTTACAAGCATTCTAGGTAATGAATATGTGCATATGAGGTGCATTACTCACATAATTAACCTAGTAGTGCAGGATGGTTTGAAGGGGGAAGAGGAAGATGAGGCCATTCATTGCATTAGAGGGTCTATTAGGTATATTAGGGGCTCTTTAGCTAGGTATCAATCGTTTAACGAATGTGCTGAAGTTGAGCAATTGGAAACTAACAAATTGTTGAGCCTTAAGGTATCTACTAGGTGGAATTCCACCTATTTGACGTTAGATGATGCCACAAGCTCGGAGAGGGCATTTATATACTATGATGAAACTAATTCTATTTTTAGATGGGACCATTTTATGTGACATTTAATATGGTTTTTCATGAAATTAGTGCTATTCATTTGTTTCTGAATGGTTGGAGAGTGATTATATTGAGATGAAATAAATGGCGAAAAGGATGAAAGGAAAATTTGATACGTATTGGGGTTCAGTTGATAAGAAGAACAAGCTTCTGTATTATGCTCTAATTCTTGATCCTCGACATATGAGTATTCTTTTAATATGATGTATGATGATGATTGTACTACGTGTGAAAATTTGAAGAGGGACGTCCGGAAGGGAATGTATGCTATGTTTGATGAGTATAAACGAAAATTTGATGGTGTTGGTTTGTCAAATACTTCATCAAGCCAGTCTTCGTCTTCCTCGAGTGCCTCAATCCCCTCACAACCTAATTCTGAAAAGAGACAAATGGTTTATTTGAAAAATGAGTACAAGAAAATGAAGAGTGGAGGTATGGAAGTACAAGTGAAGTTTGAATTAGAAAGATATTTGGCAGAAGAACAAGAGATTGAGGATGATGATTCTTTTGATATTTTACTGTAGTGGAAATCAAATGCTCATAGGTTTCCAATTATGTCTAGAGTAGCTCGAGATGTGCTGGCAGTTCTGATATCAACTGTTGCTTTTGAGACTGCATTTAGCACGGGAGGATGTGTTCTTGATGCTTTTAGGAGCACAGTGGTACCTAGAACTGTTCAAGATCTTGGCTCCGTGATCATACACATCCAATTTGCATTAAGGATGACATGTGTGGAGTTGACCGATTAGAGAATGGTATTTATTATTTATAGTTTACATTTATACTTTTTTTTAGCTATAATTTGGTTTATGTGGTTCTTATTTCACGAGTTTCTTGTAATTGTCCATATTTTGGTTGTTTAGAATTTACGCAGCTAAGTCTTGGTTCGAGTACTAGCATGGTTGCGGAATGATGCATTGATTAATGCATTCGTTGCTTGTAAGGTAATTTGGTTTATGCAGAAACTTTAGGTTCTTAATTTTCATGTTTTTTTTTCTCTTTTTCCTTTTGCATATAGATATAAAATCCTAATTTATTAAGTTTGTTCTTGTTGCAATGCAGGAGATCATTACAATTCATTTTTAACATCAAAGTTATTTTTTGGTTTCAGCTGTGAAGCACTTTGGATATTGGAAGTGGTGGAGTTTTGGTGATGGGTGTTGCGGATTTTACACACGTAAATAAACACAAGTGAAATACTCATTTCTCTCTCCATCTTTCTTTTCAACAATATAACCATAAATAACTAAATAAAGTACTCTCGAAGACCCATTGTCTACTTCAACATATCAAAGATCCATTAATAATTACCTATTTTGCCTTAAAAAAAATCACCTTAATGGTCAACTTTGCCGGAAAAAATGGGGAGTTTGAGTTTTTTTTTTTTTTTAATTTGAGGGTGTTAAGTGTTAATTTTGTATTTGGGGTGCAAAGTGTCCATTTATTCTGTTTCGGGGATGCAAGTTGTTAATTTCTTCTTAATTAGGGAGTGTTAAGTGTTAATTTTATCTTGGGGGACAAAGTGCCAAAGATTTACAATAGAATTACCTATTTAACCCTTGAGTTTTTGCTTGAAAATAAAAGAGGGTGCAAAGTGCTATATTTTTCATATTTCGAGGGTGCAAAGTGCTAAATCTAAGTTTCGAGGGTGTAAAGTGCCTATTTCCTATGTTTCGGGGGTGCAAAGTGCAAAAAACCCTTTTTATTGGGCCAAACTTCTTTGTGTTTTCAAAAATCCTGCAAAAACCACCCAATTTGTAAAAAATAGATCGTTGTGGATCGACATTTTTCAAGAAATCATTTTAAAAATATACCACGTGAAGTTGTACGGACCAACTTGAAGTATTTTAAAATTTATTTCTTGAAAAATGTCGATTCAAAACAACATATTTTTTTACAAATTGGGTGTTTTTTGCATGGTTTTTAAAAACATAAGGAAGTTTGGCGCAATACAAATTTCACAGGGTAATTTCTTGCAGGTTTAGCATAACACGGGGAAATATCTTACATTTTTCCCCAAAAATTCATTTATGTTTCTTCTTTTGATTACCTTTTATTCAAATAATTTATACTTTTGTAATCATCACAAATACATTTTTTTTGGCTTATTTGTTATGACTATCTGTATAATTTAGTTTGTAGTCAAATTTAAAAACAAACTCAGGCTATCAACTAAGAGTAATAAAGAATTATGATGATATTTGCTCAGCAGCACCTTAAAATATCAATTTTTTTAATTTTTTCTGACACATCACTTGTCGCTTTATTTCATTGTAATGGTTGTTTACAAGAACTTTTCATATATTTGTACATATAATATTTTGTTCTAAAAGACAGAGCAAACTCATTTTTATCAAAATATATCACTAATCAAGACATTATATATATAACTATTTTCGGAAGCTCAATTTGAATATCATTTATGGTACGAACAACTATTATATATGCACATAGTTACAAAAAGAAATGGTGTCACATTGCAGTAAATCAAAGAAAAAGAAAAGTCACATACAGTTATACGGATGTAAAATTGCATATTTATTCTCACATTATTGAATTTTAAGCCTTTTTTAATCCAATATTTTACAAATCGTATTTTCAATTCTAATATGTTAAAATAGCTAATCTTTAAGCCCGTACTTCCCAAAATCATTTTTTGTATCATTATATTATAAAGTCTAAATTTAGCTTTTTTAGTCCCATAAAATTGTCTCAAGTTTTGCACTTTAGATATCAAATTGAAGGGAAAAAAATATATATAATATTTTAATAAAATAGGTGTGGGACTTAAATCATTCAGGAACAATGAAGTTTGACAAAATATATAATTTTGTTTAATTGAACATATCAGAGAGCAAATTTTCTCTTCCAATAACAATAAGCAAGTTTTTAATAAGAATGAAGATTCCTGAAATTATTCATAAAATTCTATAAAGCTAATTAGCAACAGTTCATCAGACCCTAAAATCATTTCAAAGCAAGTACAATAGTTGTAAACTTGCAAGTTTTCAATCAAAATATGCTAATGATTTCTAATTTCTTATAAGTAGTTGAATTAATTTGCTAATTAAAGTTATTTTTTTCATAGTTATTCAGGCATCAATTCACATAGTCCATGGGAGTGTTCCACTAATTATAATTTCTTAAATTAGAATTACACATTCATTATAGTTAATTAATTAGTTTATAATTAGAATAATAATAATAATTTATTTTTATTCTAACATTAACAATTATACTAATACATTATTTACAAAATTTAATTACTATTTTATAAATAGAATAAATAATTAAAGCCATTTTTAATGTTACTATTATTAAAACATTAATAATTATAATTATTATTAAAACATTAATAATTATAATTTTAATTAAAATAAAAAAAATATTAAATTATATTCTAATATTAACATTACGAAACTTGAGAAAGTATTCAGAAGATATATACAATAAAGCTTCTTGCTGCGAGGACCTGCCGGGCTGAGTCTGGGTCTCAAAGTTTTCCTTAGGTATGTATGTGTGCATCTGTATTGTTTTCCTTCTTACATCTATTCTTTGTAGGTTCAAATCTTTATGTTTATTGATTTTAAATATATAAACTAGTAAACAATAAAATTTAAATATATAAACTAGTATGCTGAACGTTAAACTTGGTTTATATATGCAGAAGGGCTTCAAAAGGATCGGCTGGGAACAATATTGGGAATTCAAGAAAATAGATGTCCGTAAAGAGAGCTTGATTTGCTAAGAAACTTCAAAGATAAATGTAGTAATTCGAAAAACGAATGGCTTCAGACATTTATTTGGATAATTTTTTTTTTGGTTAATTGTACATAAATATTATTATTTACTCTGAGAAATACAGTTTGTGTTTGATGAATTTGATGTTTGTGGTGGGAAAGGAAAACAATATTGGGTCTTGAATGCCTAAATCAAAATGTGTTGTAAAATGTATTACATTTGGGGACGAATATATAACGTCCCTAGAAAAGGCATTTGGCTACAGACTATATTCGTCCCAAAAGGTGATATTTGGCTATGAATTGCAGGTAATTGCAACAAAAAATGATGCATTTGGGGACGAAATTAATTGTACTTAAATGCCTACAATAGGGGACGAACTGGCATAGTGTAGACAAATAAGAATGATTTAGGTACGAAATAATTTATTTGGGGACGAAATGAATTATTTCGCCTCCAAATACCTTTAGCGACACGGATTAGGCGACGGTCGCGGCGACAATTTTATTTCGTCACCAATGGTTTTTAGCGACGAAATTTGATTATTTGAAGACGAAATATTTCGTCCCTAAAAGGCAAATTTCTTGTAGTGTGTACTTTTGTCGCAATAATTTTAAATATTTTGCCCACATGATCACATAAAGTGATCTATGTTTGGTACTCTTGATGTCATAACACCATCTCAATTTTACACTTTTTATTTCAATTTAGATGGGAAGAGGCGATAGTAAGTATAAAACATTTTAAAAAATTGGAATCAAGAGTGAAACTTCATAAAATGCGAGACCAACAATGATGAAGTTTTAATACCGTGAAATTAAAAATAGTACAACTTGCGGCAAGGGTGGGGGTTCGAATCCCATTTGGAACTTGGATAGAAGCATTTCTATGGGTCTATCTAAGGGTCATTTGTGGTGAAGACCCCTTTGTGCGCAGAGTGTACAGCAGTATGGTGGGAACCCGGGGCTTGGTGGAGGCACATCCTGCGATTTACATCCTTCAGGATTCTAGGGCAAGGGTTCTGAGGGTCCAGGATTAGTCTAGTGTAAGCTTGTACACCTGGGTTATCAAAAAAAAAAAAAAAAAAAAATAGTACAACTTCTTGGATGAGGGTATAGTTGGACATGTTTGTCTGGTATTTGATAATGTAGTTTAGAATAATAATGGAGGTTTCTAAATTAATTTTGACTTGTTTAATGCTGTTTGTTGGATTTTCGGAGTATAGTTACAAAAATTTGATAGTTGTAAGATGTAGTGTGAAATAAGTTGTGTAAGAGTATGTTAATTTATGTCAAATCAATGTAGAGTTTGGGTAAAAAAAAAAATTAGAGATCAGAAAATTATATTTTTTTTTTTACTTTTGAAAAATAATTTGAGAAAATTTAAATATGATAAATTTAATATAAAAAAAGAATATGTGTTTTTCTCGCATTTTTTGGGCGAAATTATTTTGGAAAATACAAGATTAAGAGGGCCAATATTTTCCTAAAGAAAACAGACTTAATGTACAGTTGCTCCAATGTAAAGATCTAGATCTTACTATTTGTACACAGGACAAACGTTATGACAACTAGACCAAGTTGGCAATAACATAGATCTCAAACTAGTCTTTCAAATATGCAAGTGTGCTTCCTATTTTTACAATTTGGAGTATAAATATATTATTCCATTCCAAAAGTCGGAAAGAGAAAAATATCTAAATTATATATATAAAAAAAAAGTATTAAATAATGAACGATGTATATGATCATATGAATTGGTACATCTCAAAGGATGTATCTCCTATCAAATGAACCCTAATGACCCGTTTATTTGACGGGAATGGAATCTGATTAAGGAATTTGATTTCTAGGAATATGATTACCAGGAATATAATTCCACTATACTATTTGGGTAGCATTCGAAAATATCAGGAAGGAATGTAATAAATTTCTTTTCAAATGTTTGGTAAACTTAAGGAATGAAATTCAATTTTACACATGTTAACAAAAATGTTCCATTTATATATAATTATAAATAATATATGCGATTTTTTAATTAAATTTTTTTTTCTCAACCAATTATCATTTAATATTTTTGACATTTATCTTAATTACTACTAGTTTTAGCAAAATAGTTAAGTGCATGCAAATTTCTAGAATAATCAATTCAGCCAATAGTTTAATGACAAGGTCAATTATTATCAAGTAATTTTGTTTGCCAATTAGCTTTTTGTACCCATTTTTTTTTACACGAGGACTTCTGCAAATTAGATTCAATCATTCAAGGAAAATTATTATTGCAGTTGTTCTTCATTTTCATTGTGTATAGAATACAAAATCAGATTATTGAACATTCTAAATTACAAAGAAACATTAATATATATGATTCCATCTCTACACCATAAAATCTTGTTTCGTTATATGAAACTATTGCACGGAATTGTTGCGTTATATATGTATCCATATACATGAAAAAATAGAAAAAATTGTATTTTCCATCCAAAGGCTGACAGAAGAACCCGAAATGCGATACATTCGTCAAATACAAGACTTAGGGTGAGTTTGGCCTAGCGATTCGAAAATCAATTATAGGAAAATTAATTTTACTAAAATGAATTTTGGCAATAATTGATTATGATAAAATTCAATTATAAAATAATTACTTTTGGATAATAGCTTTTGCAAAAGTAACACTTTAGTTACTTCTATAAGTTGATTTTTTTAGCTTCTGGAGATCCCAAAAGTGATTATGATAGTGAGGGTCAAACACCACTAAAATCACGATTGACTAAAAGCAATTTCTATAATTGGGGCCAAACACTTCAAAAATCACAATGAATGTCTAGAAGTGTTTTTAAGTGCTCCCACCACTGGGCAGTCAATCATAAAATTTCGGCGACTGAAAATTAAAAAATTTCTACTTTTTGGGACTAATAAAATAATTCTTCCCTTAACGATCCAAAAGAAATTTCCTAAAAAGAAAAAGGTGATCTAAAGGAAATCATAAAAGGTGATCAAGTGAAACTACAAAAGCACCCGCGGAATATCTCAATAATTATAATTTAAGACATGATCTCCTGCGATCACACAATTAAGTTAATTTTATTCTACAAATTATGCTAGCAAAAACTTATTTGCTCTTCGTCCGTTCTTTAAAACTAAAATATGAAGAACTAAATTTTTATGTCAAACTATAAAAATGAGAAAAAAAAAATCAATGAGCAAATATTATAAACCAAATAATACTTTCCTAAAGGAATGAAAAAAAAATTTCAAAATGCCAAGTTCAATCAATATTTATCGATTCATAAAACTCCATTGTATCTAAATTTGAGTTGAGCTCGACTCATATTAAACTCAATTACAATTATTTTAAGGTTAATTCTTTTAAATATCAATACTAAACACGCAATTAATCAAATTTAAAGAAACTAAAACTAAGCCTAAATTAATTGTTTGATTCAATTTGACTTGGTTAATTACTCCCGTAACCATCATATATGTCATCTATGTATAAAAAGAAATTATACATCATATATTAAATAAATAAAAAACAAGATATGTATACACATTTAAAATTTTTGGCCCTCCACATTGAGGGTTTTAGGAACCTAAATTGCCTTGTTTGGGCCGTGGGCCGGCCTTAAAGACTACTATGAAATGTTGCCAGCACTTTGCAGGCGCAACACGGGGAATTGGGATGCTGGTAAAGGAGGGGGAGGGGGAGGGGGAGGGGCACGTATACTGTTGGTTTTTAACTCTATTTTTTCCCTTTAAATAATAATTATATAATTTTAGATTAAAAATAAATAGATGTTAATAAGAAATTAATTTTTAGTTATAGTAATAAATTAAATATAAATACGAAATTTTATATTTAAAATATACACATATATTTTGATGTTTTATATTTAAAATATACACATATATATTTTGATGTATACATGAAATACACATCAACTTTTATTTTCATATTAAAAACTAATCAAAACCTTACATAAACGAATAAGACTATCTACATGATACTGATATGGCGACACGGGTTTTATGATTTATAAAATGACATAAAATATACATGAGTTATTTAATACACAAACAAAATATATAAAATAAAGAAATAAAATATTGTACCAATTAATTAGTTATTAAAATTAACATGTTTGAAATGAATATTTCTAAATTTTAAAATAAACAAAAGAACTTTGATTTTTAAACTGTTTCCTTGATCAATTATATTTCCTTAACAGGTATATAATAACGTGCTCATATATCGTCTGGTCACACGACATATTAGCATGTATGGAATTTTGGATGAAAATTGAATTGATCACTGATAATGCGACTGTCGCCGGAGCCTCCTCCCCTCCACCGAATCTAAGATTCACCCGATCCATCCTACTACTCCCCTTACTCCCCTCCTCAATTATTACCGTCGGCTCGCGTGCCGCCAAAGCCTCTGCCCTTCAATCGGTCCGATTCTCTCTCCTGTTCTCCTTTACACACGTGGTATGTCCTCACGGAATGATGAAACGAACAAGTATTTCTATGATGTATGCCGTGGTGATCACCAAAAGGATCCCAGGGTAAAGGCTGAATGGGTTTTCAAATCATACACTAAGTACTGCAAACATATGACAAAAACACATAAGGACTTTAAGTTTAAATGCTTCAAATGTTGCGGGCGATTTCCGAATCTTGAAGAAAAGGAAGCACACGAGTCCGACTGCCCTAAAGTGAAGAGTGGTTGAAAATCCATGGGAAAGACATATACTATGCAAACTGCCAATGACCATTTTGAATTAAAATAATTTCATATAAACTACCACTGATTTAATTTTATTCTCAATGTGATCAGATGCCGACCGGACTTATGGGATCCACTTGCGGATCGTTTAGATGGTATATCCATTGTCAGAATGGGTGGAACTTGTAAGTGGTTTCACCAAAACTTGGTGCACAACAGACTTCCGTGGAGGACAAAGCTATTGAATCAACTTCAACTTGACTACATGGTTATGGCAGATGATGATGAATTCGACTGGATGTCGAATTACTCGACAAATTGTAAAGGTTGTTAATATAATGCTCCATAAATAATTATTGTATGTTAAAAATTAATTAACATAATGTAATTATTTCAGAGGGAGTTCATCCATTTTCATGTCGTCAGGTGTATTCGCATATAGGTGAGTTCACATTATTGATTAAACTTATTTAAATCCATATTTCGAATGAATCCGCATTATTTCGCAACTCAACAATGTTATCTAACTTTGTTTGATTGAATGAATAGAATGGAGGGAAGCATGAGGATTTCTAGTCGACTCACATACGTTGTATGTGAGTGAGTCACTAGATGGTCCACTTTTACCTCCGGAGCAGGGTCTTGACATGCTGAATTTGAATGAACGTTGTCGTTTTCTTGTCGATGACATAATGAATGGGCTGTGGGTGGCAGGTAATTAAAACATTTATGCAGTTCAATGTATTAATTATCACCTACCCTGATTCTTACTATCCACAATTTTTGAAGATGTTCATCTTACGAAGTGCTTTACATGCGGCTGTGATGGTGAGTTAATATGCAATTCTCTATTTATTTTATTGCTTAGAATTTGTTGATAAAGATATATTGTTGTTTCTTATAGGCTTAATTTCTTTCTGTGTGAAATAGTTGAGTTACAAAATTATTTTGCGGCTCACATTGTTTTGTTTATGATAAAATAGGTGGTTGTTTCTAATTTTGATGTTAAAGCTAGTCCTAATTTTGAGGTTAAGGACAATGACAATGTTGTTAAAGTTAGAGAAACAAAGGTAGGATAATGACAATGATAGTGTTGTTAAAGTTGGAGAAATCAGAGGTGTGATAAGTCTTGGATACTTTACAAATGTAATGACTACCTTATTTATACTGCTCAACTCCCCTAGTAGATGGTTGATATTAACTTGATCTAAAAGTTAGGATTCTACATCGACCTAGAAATTTCCTGTCAACGAAAATATTCTACGACATTGTCTATTACATTCTATAAAGTTCTTAGTGGGAAAGGAGGTTTAAACAAGAGGATAAAATACAGAAACCCACATACAAAATTCAACATTGCAGTATCTTGTATAGAACTTGCTTCGGCTTGGAGATAGAGGGGATCAATATCAAACAGAAAATGCAAGGCCAAATCTAGGTCTTGCACAGTTATATCACCAAGTTAAAATGGAGCCAGATATTATTTATATTACCAAAAAAAAAAATTTGGGGAAGTAGATAAATATGTACGGGTAAAATGTAGTGTAATTTCATTGTAAATTAAGACGAAATCGTAGCTCAATTGGAAGTGTTCGTACACAAAATGAGGGAATAACGATGTTTTTGAGAAGGAAGATTGGGAAAGAAGGGAACGAAAAGGGATTTTTCTTTGTAGAATGATTGAGAAGAAGATTGGGGAATTTAAAATTGAAGGAATGGTGAATTGGTCATAACTTCATTTCCCTAAAACTTGTGTAGAGGGTTACATGCTTCAAATTGGACACGTGTCACTCTCACAATGCGAATGCCGTGTTAACTTTCCAACTAGCTTGATGAAGTGCATCTTTGTAGGAACGATTAAGAACATTATTTGCTTGAGCAATTTCACCCTTAAGTTACGTAATGAAAAGACTATTTCTCTTGTTCAATTTTTCTTATCAAAACAGTGTGATTGTATACGTCGGTTGGTAGGTGTCATGAATGGTAAAATGATAAATAAAAACAGAAACCACAAAAGCTAATGGTATGCTATGTTTTGGCAAGGAAAAATGGACAATGAAGTTTGGTATTTTATAAGCAAGAAAACCTTCAATAATGATTAATGGTCTTTTTTGTGGAGATTATTTGCATATTTGTTTGTGAGATTGAATTTGATATACAATTAGGTGAAGTTCTAATACTTACAAATTAATTAACATATCAGCAGTCCTTAAATTTCTTCTTAAATGATCCGATTAATTCACAAAATGACTTTCCTCTTTTAGGGACATATATTTATAGAAATCAAGCAACTAGTTAGGAGTTTAGATTCATATACTTGCGTTTAATTTCTTCTTAAACAATGACTTTTATTTCATGGATATGATGAATTGGACTCTTCAAGCAATCATTTCTTGATCTTTTAAGTTTTCTAGCAGATCAAAATGAGGTTGTTAGAGACGTTATTTTAAGAAACGCCCCTACAAATCATAAGTTGACTGCTCCATCAATTCAAAAAGACATTGTTAACGCTTCCTTGATTGAAACTACCATGCTATTATAAGAAAGCTTGGTGATGGGTTATATGTTATTCTTATCGATGAATCTCATTATATATCTTTCAAAATTTGGACAGGAGTAAAGAAAGGCGAGACTTATCTACTCAAAGAAAATGCATTTCGTAAAATAAGTCACGAGGGGGCAGTTTATAGACACAAATTTTTTGTCTAATTAAAAAAAATATTCTCAAATATTAGAAATTAAATTAAATTTGTTATTTTTAAATTTTTACTAAATTAAATTCCAAATTAAAAAGTTAATTTGATTAAATTCTACATATATTTTATTGGTCAATTAAATCATGCCAAGTGTTCAAGATGATGTGTCACGACCAATCAAAAGAATGCATATCTCCTACAAGTGATAGACATTTAAAATTTTCTAATTTCTTAGACAATGAGAAGTATGTAGGTCTTCTACTACTGAGAGTCAATCAAATTACATCATTCAATTGACTAATTTCACATGGACTCTGTTGGACTGATCCAATTGGGTCGGGTCGGATCGGGTTCGCCCATGTGGGCTGACCCGAACCGGATCCGGATCCAGTTGGTTAAGGGGAGTTTTAAATAACTCCCCACTCCTACTATTAAGCAATAACCTCCCCATCTCTCTCTCTTCAAGTCAGTTATATACTAGACGTTTATTTCCTATCAGACAGTTCAAATCACAATTGAAAATCTGATAAACAAAATACAGAGAGAAATCATTTTTTTTGGGGAGACTTATTTTGATCAATCAAGAACATCGAAGTCCAGGGTTCTTAGGTTGTGATCAGTATCTGCTTTCCGTTCGTGATTGGAGATCGACCAGAGTATTGGAAAATTACCAGAAGTTAGAAAGAAGAGTTCGTGATTCAATTGTCGGTTCCAATTGTTAAGTAAGATCCTTTTACTTTATTTGCTTCGAATATATGAATTTGAAGCACGTATGTTGTTTAAAACCAACATTGGTATCAGAGCCATTGTTGTGATTGAGTTCGAATCTCATTAATTTCTGATTATGTTCATAATTCATGATGTATGTGCCTTATAATTCCTGTCAAATTATTTTTCTTAGTGATTTTTCGAATTTGTGGAATTATGGTTATATTGTTTTAATTTTCGAGGCATGCTCTAATTGTCGGATTATGCTGAAACTTTTATTGAAGAATGCTTATATGATGTAGGAATTATATGTATTTTTTAAGAATTTTTTGATGTATATTCTGTTCTGAAAAACTTATTTTCTTAAAATCGTATTATGCATTTTCCCGATATGTTACTTTGAATTATGTGATCTACCATATATGTTTACGTTCGTCTCGAAATAAGCTTTCTGGATATGTGCCCAGATTATTTTTTGGCTGAGTATTTTGTACGTAAATTAAGTTTTAAAGCCTCTGCCAGTTTACCTTAATAATCTGGAAATTAATTAATAACACACATAATGCATAATTCACTCGCTACTCTCTTCCTAAGCGGTTGTAACGCACACTCCAATGTTGAGAGCTCAAAACATAAAACTGATTGCACCAATGGATTCGGAAGGCACGAAAATGGGGGGGGGGGGTAGCCAGAAGGACGACGCCGAAAAACGAGCAGAAGGCGGCGCGTGTGGTACACGCGCCACCACCGCGAGTGGAACAAACCGTGAACAATTTAAACTGTTCATTCACACGCGGACATCCACGTGGCGGCCACGTTATACACACGTGTCTGCCACGTAGGATTCCGAGACCTGTTTTTGCCACGTCACTGCCATGTGTACATCCATGTGTCGATGATGTGGCCATCTGACGTGGGCGTCCACGTTGTTGTTCCTTGCCACGTGGTCTAGCCAGAAGCTGCCACGTGGCAGAAGCTGCTTTGTCATTAAAAAAAAATATTTATGACACTCACCGTCGGCGAGTGAGGTGTCTTCCGGCAGCCGGTTTCGACCAGATTTTTTTCTGTAATCTCGAAATTTTATTTGTGATTTATCTGTGAATTAAAATAATTTTTTGAATAATGTATAAAATTTATTTTGATTTATTGTGTTTTAAATCTTTAGAAATTCACAGAAAATAAAATTCTTCATCAGAAAATTCCAAATTTTTTCCAGAAAATTTAAATTAAATTGTCCTTCGTGGGTGGCTACTGAGATTGAATTTTTTGATAATTTAGAAAAATCAAGCTCGTTTATTCTCGCTTGCGCATTTGTTTTTCACGTATTTTATTTGAAATTTGGCAAAGAAAATATTCTTGAAAGTATCAAAATGTATTTCAATCACTGAAAATATTAAAATTCCGCAAACTTTAATATTTACCCTCATCCTTCAGGTATGCCTTTGATCTATAACAAATATAGGGTACTTCGGCGAGAAGCCCTTGAGCGACGTATCCATGAACTACTGGGGGTCATAGAAGATTTGGTGTCGTACCGAATGGATCCCAAACACTCTCTGAAAGAGCATATGAGGGTAATGAGAAAGTTACACCGCCGCGTTCTCTTTTTTAATACTGACTTTCTGATGTCTACAAGCAATCTCTTCCGGTTGAACTTCATAAAGTATGGGAAGAGGCGAGAAACTATATTGGAAGAGATAACTCGATAGAAAACTTTATTCACAACATGCATAATGGATGGAAATTATACCTCAAGAAAAAGGCTGAAAAAACTTTGTTTCTTAGTCTGAACTCTAACCTCCGCAACTTGACGTCCGACATGAGGAAGAAATCAACTCATCGGTCCTTGAAGCGCGTACCTTGTGACAGGCTGTCTCAAGCCATTGCCAATGAAGCTTTTGTTCAGTCTTGGCAATCAATCGAACCAGAGGGTCGATTTTTCCGATTTGAATGATTTCTGTAATTTATTTCCATTTGAAGATATTCTATGTTGTTGTTTGTTTTCTACATGAGACTGGATTTGATAATTGTTTGTTTGGATCTTAGTTGTTTGATTCGAAATGCATGCTTTGTTTGCTTACATATTTATGGTCGTATATGTATTGTTATGCCTTAGCATGTTTGATCACCTTTTTCAGTGGGAGTTCTTAGGTTTTAGAATGACTATCACCAAGAACTTTAGCTTTTATACTTTTGATATTAAGTCCATAATTATGAGATACTTGTAAATGGATGATGATTGGGAACATTGCGTGAACTTTCGAATCCATTGCTTGTATCAAGTCTTAATGGAGCTTAATTGACTTAGTATAAAATAAAATATGTGTATAAGGGCTTTAACATTTAATCACCTCTTACATAACAGACTATGGCATCAAAATCAATAATTGATGACCTTAACAAAGGTGACAAACTGAACGGTGACAACTATGACATCTGGCGTCATAAGATTTGGTATGTGCTCGATGAGCAAGATGCTTTGGATGGCATCAACCGAATCTTGGATGACCCAGGTGTTGGAAATAGAGTCCAACAGAGAAGGGATCAAGAGGCTTACCAGGCGTGGAAAAAGAAAAATTCCACTGCTCGTGCAATCCTGGTTAGCTCTGTGATTGATGATTTGATTTACGAGTGTGAGCAGCACCCTACCGCTCATGACATATGGGTGTTTCTCAGGGATAAATATGGGGTACGACAATCACTCGTCTGAGGCAGCTGACAATTAAGTTTGGCACTTATATGAAATTACCCAATCATAACATTGAGCAACACATTAGGGTGATGTCTAATATGATTACGGAGCTTGTGTCAGCTGGCCATATACTCTTTGATGAGCAGCAAGTTCAAGCCTTAATCCGGTCACTTCCTGACAAGTGGAAGCATATGAAAATCAATCTGACTCATAATGATAGCATCAAAACATTTGTTGATGCTGCTCACCACGTTGAACTTGAGGATGAGCGACTTGGAGTTGCAAAATCCATGTCAAGTGCTTACATAGCTGAGACTAGTTCCAAGAAAACTTCGGGCTTCAAACGTAAGACGAATTGGAAGAAAGGCAACCCTGGGAAGCAGACTGGTGAGAAGAACAACAACACCAACCATGGCGGTAAACGTAAGCGTTTTCCTAAAAAGAAGAAAGAGAAGAACAAGATGAAGTGCTTCAACTGTGGAGCACTCGGGCACTTTGCTCGAGAGTGCACCAATCCTAAGAAGGATAAGGTAGCACACTATGATTCGTCTTTGTCTTTTTTTCATGTATCTAGTACTGTTTTATTAACTGAATCATATCCTGTGTGGATTGTTGACTCAGGTGCAACAGACCATGTGACTAGAGACCGTGAATCGTTTGTAGAGTTTCGTCGAGTCCCTATTGGAACAAGATGGATATATGTAGGAAATAACGCCAGAGTGGAGGTTAAAGGGATTGGTACTTGCAAACTTGATTTGCATGGTGGACGAACCCTGATCCTACAAGATGTCTTATTCGCTCCAGAAATTCGACGGAATTTAGTTTCAGTTGTTGCTCTTCTAGGATTAGGATTTAATTTGAACTTCTGTCATAATTCTGTTCATGTTTATTTAGACAATGTTTACTATGGTTCTGGACATCTTAGAGATGGATTTATGGTTTTTGATTGTAACAGACATAATTTTAACTTATATGTTAATAGTAGTTATGTTTTGAATGCTTGTTCCTCCAGTAATTCTATTGTGAATATTAATACTTGGCATACTAGATTAGGTCACATAGGACAAGATAGAATGAATCGTCTCGCTAGAGAAGGACTATTGGGTCCAATATCTAAAATTGATTTACCTACTTGTCAAAATTGTCTTGCTGGAAAATCTATTCGTAAACCTTTTGGTAAGGCTATTAGAGCTGAATTTCCGTTGCAATTAGTCCATTCAGACATCTGTGGTCCGATTAGTGTTATGGCGAGACATGGAGCCTCCTATTTCATTACTTTCATAGACGACTTCATTTGCTTTGGGTATGTCTATTTGATTTCGCACAAGTCTGAAGCACTGGAGTGTTTCAGACGTTACCTTAATGAGGTAGAAAATCAATTAGACAGAACGATCAAATACTTGAGAATTGATCGAGGCGGGGAATATCTATCAGGTCAATTTAAGGACCTTTGTAAAGAAAAGGGGATAACTAGACAATTAACTAATCCTGACACACCTCAACAGAACGAAGTTGCTGAGAGGAGGAATAGAACATTGCTAGAAATGACTAGGTCCATGATGGCGCAAGCTAACTTACCAATTTCCTTTTGGGGAGATGCTTTGTTAACTGCTGCCTATATACTGAACAAAGTGCCATCAAAATCAGTGGCTACCACTCCATATGAACTTTGGACAGGTAGGAAACTTGATCTAAGTAACCTTAGACCTTGGGGATCAGCTGCTTACGTGCTCGACTCGCCGAACAAATATGGGAAGATTGGCCCCAGAGGAAAGAAATGTATCTTCATAAGATATGCTCAACACTCTAAGGGTTACGTGTTCATAGGAGAAAATGAATAGGGTAGCACCACAGAAATCGACTCACGAGATGCGACATTCTTAGAGAACGAATTTCCTAAAAGAGGTGATATCAAAAGTCGAGAACCTCTATTCGAATTATCTGATTTAGCGAATGGCATTGAGCTAGACGAATCGTTGGTGGAAAATAATACGACTGGACCACTTGATCCAAGTGGGAGTAATTTACCCCAGAACGATATCACTGAATCATAACTTAGGAAAAGTTCTAGAGGAAATATTCCTAGACGTCATTACGACGTAGAAGGACATATTTTTAATGTTTCCTCTACAGAAGATGAATAGCCTAAATCTTTTGATGAAGCTCTATCATGTCGTCAGAAGGACGAATGGAAGAAAGCAATGGAAGAAGAAATGGATTCAATGAAATCGAACCAAGTCTGGGAGTTGGTCGATCTTCCTCCTGGCAGAAAATCTATCGGGAATAAATGGATTCTCAAGATTAAGCAGAAGGCAGATGGAACCATTGATAGATATAAAGCTCGTTTAGTAGCTAAAGGATATACTCAACTTGAGGGTATTGATTACGAAGAAACCTTCTCGCCTGTAGTGAGATTTGCTTCTATTCGCCTCCTTTTGTCCATTGTAGCTAACTTAGATTTAGAATTACATCAAATGGACGTTAAGACTGCTTTTCTAAATGAAGAATTAGAAGAAGAAATCTACATGGATCAACCAGTGGGATTTATTCTTAAAGACCAAGAACACAAAGTGTGTAAATTGAAAAGATCAATCTACGGTCTTAAGCAGTCATCAAGGCAGTGGTATTTGAGATTTCACCGGGCTGTAATCTCTTATAACTTCGTTATGATGGATGAAGACCACTGTGTCTATGTCAAACGTTCAAACAAATTTTTTGTAATACTATCTCTCTATGTCGATGACATTTTGTTAGCATGAAATGACAAAGGATTCTTAAACACCATCAAGGAATGGTTATCATCTAACTTCGAGATGAAAGATATGGGTGAAGCAAATTTCATACTAGGCGTTAAGATTCACAGAGATCGTTCAAAGAAACTCCTTGCTCTTTCTCAAGAATCTTATATAAAGAAGATCATAGAAAGATTTAGGATGAATGATTGCAAGCCAATAGATACTCCTGTGATGAAAGGCGACAGCCTGAGTCTAGAGATGTGTCCAACGAATCTAGCAGAGAAACAAGAAATGTCAAGAGTACCATATTCTAGTGCTGTAGGGAGCTTGATGTATGCTATGATGTGTACTCGCCCCGACTTTGCTATGCCGTAGGTCTGGTCAGTAGGTATCAATCCAATCCCGGGAGAAGACACTGGGTTGCTGTAAAGAGGATTTTCAGATACCTAAAGGGTACTGCAGACTATTTCCTTTGTTTTCAAGGAAAGGGATTATCGCTGAAAGGCTACACAGATGTTGACTGGGGTGGAGACTTAGATCGTCATAAGTCCACTTCCGGATATGTTTTCTTACTGAATGATGGCGCCATATCATGGAGCAGCAAGAAACAAAAATGTGTAGCACTATCAACCATGGAATCAGAATTCGTGGCATGTTCAGCTGCAGTACAGGAAGTTGTTTGGTTGCGGAGATTTCTCCTGCATTTGGGGATAGTAAGTAACTCTGATGGAGCTGTGACTATTTATTGTGATAGTCAAGCAGCTATGGCTTACACTAGAGATCCCAAATATCATGGACTGACCAAACACATTGACACAAGATATAACTTTGTAAGAGATATCATTGAGAAGAAAGAGGTGACTATCAAGTACATATCTACGCATCAGATCGTTGCTGATCCTTTCACCAAACCTATAGCTAAAGAGGCTTTCATAGGTCATACCAAGTCTTTAGGACTGCGTAGGATTTAATGTACTGGATTCTGTTAAGAATGTTATTGCCACTAACATTGAAGTACTAATGTTTTATGAATATACACATATTTTGAGATCGATTTTTAAAATGTCTTCACTAAAAGGTATGTCGTATAAGTAGAGATTGACTCTCTCACATGAGCAATCGCCTCTGGCACTTGGAGTGTGCGGAGATGAGATTTTCTCAATCATATGAAATTGGCTCGTTCACATGAGATATCGCCTCTGATATTTTGGAATATGCAGAGATGAGGTTACTATATATAAAGTAATCGAAATGGATTCCCCACTATCCATTGGACTTATCTTAAGCCAGATATGAGTTTTCTTGAGAGTTGAGCCGAAGACGACGAAAGGAGAAAACTAGGGTTTGGGTATCGAGGAATACTTAAACTGAGATCTATACGATACATATGCTTCTGCTCGGGAAGAAAAGTATCGTAACACGTGTTTTCGTACCACGTGTGCAAGGTGACCACAAAAGAATTTTGACAGTTTCTTATGGTTTCTCATTGGTGTTGCTACTTTAGCACGTTACTAATAGCCATGAATCATACGGCGATGCGGTCCGTGTCTAGGAAAGCTGCTAAAGTGAAATCAGAAGATCCTTGTAGGAAAGGAAGATTTTCTTCGACTTACACCCTACTTGCATTCACCAGCTAGCTAATTACATTAAACTTAATTTGTTTGAGATGTAATTGTGAATACAGAGTAGTATTGGCCAAAGAGTCGTGTATGCCCTATAACCAAGGTTGGAGGGATAAGGGATACGTCGACTGGTGTAGTACGAAAGATATCTAGAAAATAGCGAGAATAATCCTCTTCTGGAATTTGTTTCCTTGAGCAGCTATATCACCCTAACAGGTACATAGCAACGTGCTCGTATACTCGCCGGGTCACATGGCCTATTTGCCCATACGGAACTTCGGATGTAAATTGAATTGATCACTGAAAGCACGGGGTCAGCCCGCACGTGCGAGTGGGAGATGTTGGACTGATCCAATTGGGCCGGGTCGGATTGGGTTCGCCCATGTGGGCTGACCCGAACCGGATCCGGATCCAGTTGGTTAAGGGGAGTTTTAAATAACTCCCCACTCCTACTATTAAGCAGTAACCTCCCCATCCCTCTCTCTTCAAGTCAGTTATATACTAGACGTTTATTTCCTATCAGACAGTTCAAATCACAAATGAAAATCTAATAAACAAAATACAGAGAGAAAAAAATATAGAGAGAAATCATTTTTTTTTGGGGAGACTTAATTTGATCAATCAAGAACATCGAAGTCCAGGGTTCTTAGGCTGTAATCAGTATCTGCTTTCCGTTCGTGATTGGAGATCGACCAGAGTATTGGAAAATTACCAGAAGTCAGAAAGAAGAGTTTGTGATTCAATTGCCGATTCCAATTGTTAAGTAAGATCCTTTTACTTTATTTGCTTCGAATATATGAATTTGAAGCACGTATGTTGTTTAAAACCAACAGACTCTTTTTTATATCACTATAAACAGGAGTGAGAAGAAAGACGCACATTTTCTAAAGGAGCACAAGTTACGAGCAAAATTCTCTCTACGAGGCATTTTTCAAAACATTGTTCATTAACTCAAGGCATTTTTTGAAGATCAAAGAGAAATCCGGCATTTGATTCGAGATCAAGCTAAGAAGCCTCATTTAAATATTATTGAAGATTTACGACGGTCCAAAAAAGACCAAATTCTTTAAAACTCAAAGTATCCATGACGAAGTTCAAGATGTTTGTTGAGATTATTCAAATTATTTCACGTTTGATCCAAGATTAAACAAAATTTCCTGGGATTAATGTTATTCAAACACTGAAATCATTTTGGAGAAGATCAAATCAACATTTTGCAAATTCAAGTTCAAGAAAACATTTTTTTTAAAGATTAGAATCAGAGGAATTGTAGAGATCGTAACCACTTACTTTAATTCATTAAATTTTAATTTGGAGAATTATTTCTTGGTTAATATATTTTAGACTAGAAATTTTGTTGCTACAAATTTCTGGCACGCCTAGTGGGACAATCTCTACCTTTAATCTCTTTTCTTCATCAACTGCACGGTGACTATGGCGATGAAGGCTACAACTTGTAATGTTAACTATCGACATTGACAAGCTCACGAAGCACATCCAAGAGCAAGACACGAAGCTAGAAGAGCTATTGAACAAAGTGGCAATGACGATGCCATCCACATGGAGGAAAAGCAATTCGAAGTGCATTAAGAAGGCGATACATCCGTGAATCAACTATTGAGCAATAGAGGCTATGCCGAGACGAACCATCTGATGAAAATAATCCCCATAGAGTTTGATAACGATGAGACACTCACAAAGCAACAATCGAATTCAAAGAATAAATCTTCAGCCAATAAGATTCAAATATCATCTTATCGCATTTTTTATCTACGTGATGATTTTATTTATTTTGGGATATGTGGACAACTTGAAATTTAATTTTGAGCACAGTCAAATCCCTTAAGAAGAAGAAACAAATGTTGCTTGCAAATTTTGGAAAGACATGAAGAAAGGTCAGACTTATCTACTCAAAGAAAATGCATTTCATAAATGACTCACGAGGGAGCAATTTGAAGACACGCAAATTTTGTGTCTAATTAAAAAGAAAAAAATATTCTCTTATATTATAAATTAAATTAAATTTGCCATTTTTGGATTTTTACTAAATTAAATTCCATTTAAATAGTTAATTTGATTAAATTCTACATATATTTTATTGGCCAGTTAAATCATGCCTAGTGTTCAAGATGATGTGCCACAACCAATCAAAAGAACACATATGATGTGCCACAACCAATCAAAAGATCACATATCTCCTATAAGTGATAGATATTTAAAACAGTTCGTATCTCTTAGACCATAAGAAGTATGTAGGTCTTCTACTACTGAGAGCCAACCAAATTACATCATTCAATTGACTAATTTCACATGGATTTCTTTTTTCTACCACTATAAATGGGGGTTCTCCCTTAGAAGAAAGACACATATTATTCTAAAGAGCAAAAGTTGAAGGATAAAAATTCTCTCTACAAGGCATTCTTCAAAACCTTTTTCATTAACTCAAGGCATTCGTTGAAGATTAAAGAGAAATCCAGCATGTGATTCGAGATCAAGCTAAGAAGCCCTCATTTAAACGTTATTGGAGATCTACGAAGGTCCCAAGAAGATCAAATTATTCAAAACTCAAAGTATCCACGACGAAGTTCAAGACGTTTGTTGAGGAAATTCAAATCATTTCACGTTTGATCAAAAGATTAAGCAAAATTGCCCTTGGATTAACATTATTTAAACATTGAAATCATTTTGGAGAAGATCAAATCAACATTTTCCAAGATCAAGTTCAAGATTTTTTTTTAAAGATTAGAATCAGAGGAATCATAAATATTGTAACCACTTACTTTAATTCATTAAATTTTTATTTGGACAATTAATATATTTTAGACTTGAAATCTTGTTGCCACAAATTTCTGGCAAGCCCAGTGGAACAATCTCTACCTTTCATCTCTTTTCTTCATCAATTGTACCGGTGACTATGACGATGAAGGCTACAATTTGAAATGTTGACTAACGTCATTGACAAACTCACGAAGCACATTCAAGAGCAAGACAAGAAGCAAGATGAGCTATTGAACAATGCGGGCAATGATGATGCCATTCATATGGAGGAGAAGCAACTCTATGAGCTTGAAGAAGGCGATACACTGTAAGGCAACTATTGAGCAACGGAGGCCATGACAAGCCAAACCACTATGGAAAACTGCCCATGGAGTTTGATAACGATTAGAGACTCATAAAGTAGTAATCGAATTCAAAGAATAAATCTTCAGCCAATAAGATTGAAATATCATCTGATGGCATGATTCAAACTGCTCAACTAAAGGAGTTCATTTTGGAAGCCATAAAAAACAAGAGGAGTGGAAGCTCGACGTCTTGCCTCACCTATTCCAAGCCATATATTCGAAGGATTAACAATATGGAGATGCCAATTGGCTACCAACCACCAAAATTTCAACAATTTGATGGGAAGAGCAATCCAAAGCAACATATGGCGCATTTTGTCGAGACATGTAATGATGCTGGAACGTATGGAGATCAACTTGTCAAGCAGTCGTACGTTCATTAAAAGATAAATCATTTGATTAGTATTCCGACCCGGGGGCGAATTTCATTGATAATTGGGACCAACTAGAGCAAGAGTTCTTTTATCGCTTCTACAGCACCCGAAGGACAATTCGACTACCCGAACTCATAAATACTCGTTATTGAAAAGAGGACTCTATCATTGACTACATTAACCGTTGGAGATATTTAATTCTGAACTACAATGATCGATTGTCTGAAGTTTCATTCATTGAGATATGCATCCAAGAATGCATTGGAGTCTTCGTTATATTCACCAAAGAAATAAATAAAGGCAATAACTAATGATAAGATGGAACTAGAGCATATGATATTGAATTAAGAATGAGTGCAGTTGGAAATGATGTTAAAGATGAATTAAAAGCCAAAGAAGGGGGCAAATATTTTGGTGAAGCTCCAATTGAAGAATCCATGATATAAGTGTCACGCTCCTACATACGATTTTAAACTATTTAAGATCTTCAAATTAAGATTTTGATTTACACCTTAACACAAGTATAAACTGTTTATAAATCAAAATTCATTACTCCTTAACACGAGTATAAATCCAGTAGATGAGATGAAAAAATCTACAAAATTTCAAATCAAACCTCAAATCAAAGCCTCCAGTAGACGAGACGAAAAAGTCTATAAAATTCAAATTACAGTTCAAATCTAAACCTCCTGATGCAGGCCGAAACCTGCAACGTTAAGAAAATGAAGGGATAAGGATCGGGAATCACTCAATCGAAGGTAGCGGACTCGCCTGCATCACCTCCAGTAGACGAGAAGAAAAAATCTACAAAATTTCAAATCAAAGCCTACAGTAGACGATACGAAAAAATCTACAAAATTCAAATCAACTACTTATGGACATGAGTTAAAAAATGTCTACCAAATTTCAAATTGCAAAAAGCTCCGTAAATTGCAGGTACTCCCTACTCGCACGAGTAATCACTTTGAACTACCTGATGACTTGATTAATTCCTTTTGTGGATACGTAGGCAACTTCGTCATTTTCTAAGTTCAGTCATACAAAAAAAATGACATTTTGATTTACGTGATTATTTGATTTCTTTTCGGATACGTGGGCAACTTGAAATTTAATCTTGAGCTCAGTTAAATTCCTTAAGAAGGAAAACAAAATGCTGCTTTCAAATTTTGGAAAGGCTTGAAGAAAGGTAAGACTTATCTACTCAAAGAAAATGCATTTCGTAAATAAGTCACGAAGGGGCAATTCATAGACACACAAAATTTGTGTCTAATTAAAAAGAATAAAATATTTTCATATATTAGAAATTAAATAATTTTGTTATTTTTAGATATTTACTAAATTAAATTCCAACTTAAAATTTGTGCCAAGTAAATTATGTCAAGTGTTCAAGATGATGTGTCACGACCAATCAAAAGAGTGCATATCTCCTACAAGTGCTAGACATTTAAAATTTTTGTATCTCTCAGACAATAAGAAGTATGTACGTCTTCTACTACTAAGATTCAATCAAATTACATCATTCAGTTGACTAATTTCACATGGACTTTTCTTTCTATCATTATAAAAAGGGGTTCTCCTGAGAAGAAAGACACACATTTTATAAAAGAGCACAAGTTGAATGATAACTCTCTACGAGGCATTCTTCAAAGCATTTTTCATTAACTCAAGGAATTTTTCGAAGATCAATGACTCATTTAAACGTTAATGGAGATCTATGATGGTCCACAAAAGATATTCAAATCATTTCACATTTGATCCAAGATTAAGCAAAATTGCCTTTGAATTAACGTTATTCGAACACTGAAATCATTTTGGAGAAGACCAAACCAACATATTCAAAGATCAAGTTCTTGTTAAGATTAGAATCAGAGGAAACATAGAGATTCAGACCACTTACTTTAATTCATTTAATTTTGATTTGGACAATTATTTCTTGTTTAAGTTTCAACACTAAGAAAAGCATGGATGATGCTTATATAACAACATCCAGTCCCTTCGCGAATTACCAAATTAAGGATCTAACATTATATGCCACACATATAACATAAGAGAATAGAAAAAATAATTTTTTTTTTGGTTTTCCAGGGGTTTAATCTCTTTCGAGGCTGTTGGTCCCAAGTGGTCAGATGAGGTCTAGAGGGGGGGGGGGGTGAATAGACCTCTGAAAATTTTTGAACTTAAAAACTTTTCAGTCTTCTGTCAGCAGACTAAGCTGATGAAGAACAGTAAGCAGACTAGTCTGATCGTGAACAAATCTTGAACAGACGACTGACCACTCTTCTTACAGTGACTTAGCTGTTTTTCAGCAAAACAGTTTTCCAAGAGTATACTTGCAGCGGATTGTTTGAAAGTGTTTTTCACAAGTAGACTAAGTTCTAGAAAGATTTTATCCCGAGTTTAAAACTCCTTATAAAATCTTTTGATTGATTCAAAGTGTATAAAATGCAAACTTTAAAATATGCAAGGAAACTTTAAATGCAAGATAACACAAAGAATTTTTATAGTGGTTATATGGATAAAAATCCTTTAGTCCACTCTTCCAGATCACACAGATTCTGGGTTATACTATAATCACTTAGATTACAATATTTCTCCACTTACACCAAGACAACAAATGAAATGGCTGTAAGCTCACAATAGGAAATCACAAAGAAAACCTATCCTCTAAAGTAGAATCACTCACAAAGATGGATTCTCACTTCGCACAACACTCAGCTATTACAAAATCACTCAGATAATGTTTTTCTGATTACTTCAACTGGGTTTCTGTCAACAGATGACTTCCACCAGACGAGTGAGCTGTTCGAGCTTTTGAGACTTAGAGAAATTCTGCTTCAAAATTTCGATCTCTGATTGTTGTTGTGTCTTTTTGCTCGATTGAAATTCAGCTCTATTTATACATGGAGATGAAAATATGACCGTTGAAGGCAAGTCACAAATCAAATCCATTCTTCAGCTCTTTTGAAACGGCTCTCTGCAGCAAACCGTACAGTGTACAGTACTTTTCTGTCCATTGCATTTAATGCTGCATTTAATGCACTCTGCTGATCCGAGGATATTTTCAATCATTTGCCATTACTACCCTTCTCTTCCAGCATTTATTACACCAAGTGCATTTATTACCGTTGGACTAATCTCTTGATCTCTTCCACTCTGCTGATCAAAACGACTCTGCTGATCAAATACTGAACTAATCTGATTTGACTCGGCTGATGATCTACCCTTCTGTTCGCTGTTTCAGCAAGAGATCACTAGTCTTCTGAGCTTTGAACTTTGAACTCTTCTGATGTCTTCTTTGTTTGTTCAAAGATCTTTCTAAGGGAACTAAGCTTTCCATACTTAGCTGATTATGATGTTTTGGAATTCATCAAAACCTTCCCTTAAATTCTGACTTCTTTCATCTTCATCTTCATCCAACAATTTCCCCCTTTTTGATGATGACAAAACTCCAGCTAAGTACCTGTACCTAAACTAAAGTTTTGATCCTCAAAAATTTCTGAGATAGAAATAGTATGTTGGAGTCAAACTTGCAATTTTATAGATATTGAATTGATTACATTTTACAAGTTTTGAAAGATGAAAAGTACAAAATACTTTAAAAAGGTTACTAGGATTTTTAACATAAAAGGAAATCTAGCCTAGACTAGTCTTCTCCCTTCTTCTCTTTTTCTGCTTCCTTGTCTTCTTTTTCAGACTCTTCATCAGATGACTTGGAAACCTCAGCTTCCAAATTTTCAAAGAATCTTTTCTTCAACAGCTCTAGCTTCTTTTTCTTGACATCTGGATCAAGCTGTTCTTCAGCTGAATCTTTGGCAGCAGCTATTTCCTTGTCAGATTTGGCTTTTGCTTCAGATTCTTCAAGTTCAGCTTGTTCTTCTTCTGTAATTTTCTCATCTGTTGGTCTGCTTGATTCTCCCATGTCTCTTTCAGTCTCACCAGCAGATTCTTCTAATACTTCAGTTTCTTCAGCATCTTGATTTCCTTCTTCCCTTTGGAAATCAACCCTTTGCTGTCCAAATATCCTTTCTTCCCCCTTTTTGTCATCATCAGCAGGGATAAGTGGATATTGTGGCACAACTGGTGTGATTAGAAGTGAATCACAGAGAAGCTTGATGTTCTCTTCCATTGCATTAATCTGAGCTTGTTGTTTAAGTTGATTGGCCTTAACAGTTTTGACTTCCTTGAGCAAGTCTTCTCCTTGATCACCCAATTGAATTTGAGTTCCCAAAATCCAATTTGATGAAGCAGTGAAGTCTTTCATCATGTTTCCCATGACTTCATCTTCTGCTTGGAGAGCCAATTCAACAGTTTGTTCAATCTGCTTCCAACCTTCAGTAGTGCTCTGAGTCCGTCTTCTAAGTATATCCATATCTTGACAGATGGATTTAACATTCTGAGCAGTGTCTTCTATCAGATCTGTTGGGACAGCAGCAGCTTTCTGATCTGGTTGTTTAACAACAGCTATCACTTCTGCAGCTAATTCTTTCTTCATATCCTTCAGAGAATTGGTGATCATTTGTTGGATGGAGTCCAACAGATTTGTCTGAACACCATGAGAGGTTGAAGGCATATCTGAAGTAGCAGCATGTGTATCCTTCATAAGTTGCTCTGATGATTGAGTTGTCAATGTAAGAGATTGATCTGCTGATCCATCAGCATGGCTTGGAGTGATTTCCCTCTCCTTAGCTTGATCATCTCCTTTAGCAGCAACTTCTTTGTCCTTGGTCTGATCTGCTGGAATTTCTACTTCTTTCTTTGAGTCATCAGCAGCATCAAACTTATCACCCTGTACAGTGTTCTGATCAGATGGGTCTGAAGTACCCTCTATTTGCTTTGGTTGATCAGAGGACTCTGCTCTTCCCTTATCAGTAGGTGATATAATCTTCTTGACAGTTTCAACTGTCTTCATCAATCCTTCATTGTCCACTGCTGACCTGTTGGAAATCCAAGTAAAATTATCAAGAGGAATAAAAGTGGATGTAGGTTCCTCAGGCAGCTCTTCATAAGGTTTGATATTTGGCCCGTAGACAATATGTTTGATGTTAGGAAGAGGGACCAATGAACTTGGTTGTCCCCTTAACTTCCTTGATTTCTTTGCCCAAAGCTCCATTGCTTGAGCAATAGCCAGTTTGATAGACCTTTCTTTGAGGTCTACTGAATCATCATAGTCTTCAGCAATAGACTCAAAAATCTTCTTGGCTTCAGCTTTAACTAAGTGACTTATCCTCATTCTCAACCTGTCCAGAAAGAATTCTGAATCAAGTGCTTGAATGAGAGAACCTGTCTCAAGCCACTTCAGTACCCATGCTTCTTCAACAGCAAAGGCTTTCCATTTGGTCATTTCAGCTGGACTCTTTGTCAGTCTGAATTCCCTCCACCTGTTGTATCTGATCTTCTCATTTGTGAACTGTGTCAGGCGGTTGACCCTTTCATTCTCAGCATCAAGCCTCTTTAGGAATTCTTCAAAGATAGCAGGATCTTCCCTGACAATCTCTAAAGACAGTCTAATTTCTTCTCTCCTCTTTGGCTTTGTCTTAGGTGCAGGCATAGCTGGTATTGGTTTGTTAGGATCCCTTGGTTCACCAATAGCTATCCCACCAGTATGCTGATGTGCGTGAGCATCCTTGGTGCTTGCTTCAATAGCAGCAGCCAACTCTGCTGCCTCAAGAGCATCCCTCTGCTCCTGAGTCATCTTGCTGGCTTCATCTTCCAGCCTTTTTAATTCTAGGCTTTTCAGCCTATCCTCTTCTGCTTTCTCTGCAGCCTTCCTTAGCTTTTCAGCATCATCTTGTCTTTTCTTTTCTGCAGCAGTCAGATAAGTAGCAATTTTGCCAGTCCTTCTTCTCCTTGTTTCAGGACTTTCAATTGCTTGAAGAGGGATTGCAGCAACTGGAGTAGGATGCAACAAAGGTGCATCTTCTTCATGTGTTGTACTAAACTGCTGTGCTCCTTCAACTTCAGCAGATGGTACAGCAGATGAGTCTTCTGTTGACCCTCCAATTTCAGAAACAACTTTAGCTTCAGCAGCAGCAACTTTAGCAGCTTCAATAGCAGGCTCTTTAATTGTCAATGGCCTTTCTGCTTCTGATGTTGTCTCTCTAACAATTGCAACAGGTTCTTCAGAGAAAGTGACCTTTCTCTTAACCTTTGACTTTGCAATCTTTTTGACAATGGGGTTGGCAGTAGGAGGTCCCCTTGCCTCAATCTTTGTTCTCATCCTCTTCAACCTTTGAAGAGGAATTTCTTCCTCAGATTCTGTCCTTTCAGGAGAGGAAGCAGTACTCATCTGCTCAATCTCCTTAGTAAAGTCTTCAATTTCTTTTTCATGAACTTCATCCTCAGGAAGTGCTGAAACAGTCTCATCAGCAGACTGTGCTGTTGGCTCAGCAGACTGACTAGTCTGACCTTCCTTCTTGCTCTTCTTAGAAGGGGTCTTTTTAGATTTTGCAGCAGCCTTCCTCTTTGGAGCAGCCACTAACTGTCTCACTGGTTCATAGAGTTTGAACTCTTTGCTACCATGGGTTTGCTTTCCACCTCCCATAGGGCATTGTAGGGATGCAAACAGATTGCTCAATAAAATGGCATGTGAAGGCCTTTTGTCACTCAGCAGCTCATACACGTGAGCAGCCCAGTTAACCTTCAACCCATAATAGATACACACCATTGTGTAGTATCTTTTCCTCGGCAACCCATCCAAAGAACCTGTAGCACAATCCAGAACCTTTGCTATGATATCAGCAAATCTCTGGTATTCATCCTTCAGCTGGGTCTTCATCAAAGTCCCAGTCATCTTTTCTCCTTTCTTAGCACAAATGGCCCAGAACTCCTCTTCCTTTTCTGACCCTAACGAGGTCACATCTCCTCCCTTGTCTGTTAGTTTATAGATCTCACTGAGAACAGCAGCCGAGATTGCAATCTTCTTTCCACCTATTTCAGCAGACATGATCGTGTCATTCTTAGAGAATTTCCTGGTTATATAGAAGTGCTCAACATCTTCTAAGTAGACCCTTTCTTCGTGAGCCTCTAAAACAGGAACTAACGAAGCTTCTTCAATCTTTTCCAGTAACGAGCGCATCAGATCAGTGCCCGAGAAATGGAATTTGCTGTAGTTGAAGTACCTTCCTTCGATAATCTTCTCCATTTCTGAAATTTTGAGAGTAGAAATCTACAAAGATGCAGTTAACTTTTTCGCAACAGAAGGGTTTGAGAGTTAGAGAGTTTTGAGAGTATTTGGGTGCGTAAGACGACTGTACTGTTTAGATCGGATTTTATAGGTTTCCTTTTGATTAGGTTTCCGTGATTTATCAGAACCGTTGATCTAATCTGACAGTTTTTTAATCGTGCGGATGAGAGTCGCGGATTTCAATTTTATTATTTTAATGTCAGATGGGCGGGAAACTCTATCGACACTAATCTGTTACTTATAAAAGCGCGTTTCTAAAGATACGTTTTATGACCATGCTTATATAAGATATCAGATGAGTAGAGTTTAACTTATCTGACAGACGAGTGATCTGTTATCTGATATTACTAGAGAAAGCCAATAGCTAGTAATCTTCCTCTGCTGTTTGTCAATCCAGCAAGATAAAATAATCTTCAATCTTCAAGAATTAAGAACACGTCTTCTTGATAATCTTAACTTCAACTAACTGACATTAACAGATTTCTTCTTTTAGAGCAGAAGTACCGCTAGTCTTACACGTTCCCCCTGTCTTTAAGAATTCATGAGTTAACTAGTCTGTTGAAGATTAATCCTTGAATAAAATAACTGATGACTAAGCTGTTGAACTCCAGTCTTCTGATGAGTTCCCCCTCAGCTTATGCATCCAAATTAAGTAGTCCTAACTCAGCTCTTAGAGTTGAGAACCTTGCTTCACTTAGAGGTTTGGTGAAGATATCAGCAATCTGATTATCAGTATGAACATACTCAATCAAAACATTGTCTTTTTCCACATGATCTCTAATGAAATGATGTTTGATCTCAATATGCTTAGTCCTTGAATGACTTGTAGTGTTCTGAGTAAGTGAAATTGCACTTGTATTGTCACAGTAGATTGGAATTCCACTGATCTTGATGTTGTAGTCTTCTAGTTGATGCTTCAACCAAAGTATCTGTGCACAGCAAGCTCCAGCAGCTATATATTCAGCTTCAGCAGTAGATATAGAAACTGAGGTTTGCTTCTTACTCATCCATGAGATCAGACGACTACCTAAGAACTGACAGGCACCTGTTGTGCTTTTTCTGTCAATCTTGCAGCCAGCAAGGTCTGAATCTGAATAACCAATAAGCTCAAATCCAGATTCTCTAGGATACCACAATCCCAATTCTTGAGTGCCTTTAACATACTTCAATATCCTCTTGGCAGCTAAGAGATGAGATTCTTTGGGGTATGATTGAAATCTTGCACAGACTCCAACTGAGTACATTATGTCAGGTCTACTAGCTGTTAGATACAACAATGAACCAATAATGCCTCTGTATTTGGTAATGTCTACTGATTTGCCATCTTCATCTTTGTCCAACCGAAGACTTGTAGACATAGGAATTGTAGCAGTTGAGCTAGTTTCCATACCAAATTTCTTGAACAGATCTCTTGTGTACTTTGCTTGGCTGATGAATATTCCATCAGGCAACTGTCTAACTTGCAATCCAAGAAAGTAATTAAGTTCACCCATCATGCTCATTTCAAACTTATTCTGCATCAGCTTGGAGAACTTATCACACATCTGTTGGTTAGTTGAACCAAAAATAATATCGTCCACATATATTTGCACAAGTAATATATGATTTTCCCATTCAATTGTAAACAAGGTTTTATCTACCTTACCTTTTCGAAATCCTTTAATTAAAAGAAAATCAGATAGGGTATCATACCATGCTCTTGGAGCCTGTTTCAGTCCATAGAGGGCTTTCTTCAGACGATATACTTTGTCCTCTTCTTGATAGACTTCAAATCCAGGAGGTTGTTCAACATACACTTCTTCTTGCAATTCTCCATTGAGAAAAGCAGACTTCACATCCATCTGATAGACAGTGAAGTTCTTGTAAGCAGCATAGGCTAGAAACAGTCTGATTGCTTCAAGTCTTGCTACTGGTGCAAAAGTTTCATCAAAGTCAATTCCTTCTTCTTGACAATATCCTTTGGCCACTAGTCTTGCTTTGTTTCTGGTGACAACACCATCTTCATTCATCTTATTTCTGAAAACCCACTTAGTGCCAATTACTCTTTGATGACTTGGTCTAGGAACTAAGTACCAGACTTCATTCCTTTCAAATTGATTCAACTCTTCTTGCATAGCTTCTATCCAGAAGGAATCATTGAGAGCTTCTTCAATTTGTTTAGGCTCTATTTGAGATAGAAATGTGACAAACATGGCATCCTGTGCAGCAGCTCTTCTTGTTTTCACTCTATCTAAAGGATCACCAATAACTAGTTCAGGAGGGTGATTCTTGAGCCATCTGAGATCAGGTTGTAGATCAGGATGTTGTCCTCTGTCTTGATCTTGCAACACTACTGTTGGAGTTCCAGTAGTAGTCTGTTGAACATTTGCAGTCTGTTGAACAGTCTCTGGTCTGTCAGCTGTTTGCAACTCGGCTGTTAGACAATCAGCACTGTGATTTTGAACAGCACTTGAGTTAGCAGCTGAACTTAGATTAGGTAGTATGATGGGAACATATTCTTCATTTCTTCCAATGTCTAACTTCTGTAAATCAGCAGACAGGTCTTGGTTAATACTTTGATTCTTTTCAGAGGATTGACTTGGCTCATCAAATACTACATGGATAGATTCTTCTATTAGTAATGTTCTTTTATTGAAAATTCTATAAGCCTTACTAACAGATGAGTATCCTACAAAGACAGCTTCATCAGCCTTTTCTGCAAATGCAGCAAGGTGATTTTTCCCATTATTCAATACAAAACATTTACAACCAAAAATCTTAAAGTAATGAATGTTTGGTTTTCTGTTGTTCCAAACTTCATATGGAGTCTTGTTCTGATTTTTGTTGATCATACATCTGTTTTGGGTAAAGCATGCTGTGTTTGTTGCTTCTGCCCAAAATCTTTGAGGCAGCTTAGCTTCAGCTATCATGGTTCTGACAGCTTCTTTCAGTGTTCTGTTTCTCCTTTCAGCAACACCATTCTGTTGAGGGGTTCTTGCAGCAGAATACTCATGATGTATTCCTTTGATATTACAATACTCTTCAACAGTAGAGTTTGTAAACTCTGTCCCTCTATCTGATCTGATCTTTAATATTTTGATACTCTTCTCATTCTGGATCAGTTCCATCAGATTTGTAAGATGTTCCTTGGTTTCACTTTTCTTCTTCATGAAAATCACCCAAGTATATCTTGAATAATCATCCACAACAGCTAGGCAGTATTTCTTTCCACCATTGCTGACTGGATCAATGGGTCCAAATAAGTCCATATGCAACAGCTCCAATATTCTTCCAGAAGATTGGTGCTTCTTTTCTTTGAATGATGACTTGATTTGTTTACCCTTCTGACATGCATCACAGAGCTTGTCTTTGCTCATGACTGCTTTTGGAATCCCTTCTACCAAATCATTCTTGATTAATCTGTTTATGGTCTTGAAGTTTAAATGATTCATTCTCTTGTGCCATAGCCAACTGACTTCACTTGGTGCAGATGCCACCAAACAAACACCTGAATTCTTGTCAACAGAATTCCAGTCAACTATGTAGATATTTCCCTGTCTTCTTCCAGATAAAATTACCTTCTTTGTACCAATTTGTTCAACATAGCACTTATCTGTTGAGAAGATGACTGAATATCCCTTGTCACAAAATTGACTTATGCTCAACAGATTATACTTTAGGCCTTTAACATAGGAGACGTCAGATATCTCTATGTTTCCCTTAATTAGTCTTCCTTTAGCTTTAATCTTGCCTTCTTTGCTGTCTTCAAAAGTGACTTTTGGACCATCCACAGCAACTGCATCAGTCAACTCATGTATGTTTCCACACATGTGCCTTGAACATCCACTGTCCAAGTACCAAATCTTCTCTACTTTACTCCTACTCCTAATCCTAACCTACAAAACAAAAATAAAATTGTTTTAGGTACCTTTATTGAGAGGGTCCTGAAGGATTAGTTTCACCTTTGACAACCCAAGATGTTGATGTCTTAGGCTTCTTAGGTTTCTGAGTTTTAGCAGGAGCATGAACAGTTTCATTTTTATCATAGTTATCAGATAAGTCATGTTGATGATCAGTATGATATGAATAATGTTCATAAGCAGGGTAAGGTGCATGATATGCAGGATATGCATGCATTGGATGAGCAGGGTAAGGTGCATAGTAACTAGGAAATTGAGGTGCATGATACATAGGATGATATGCAGCAGGTTGCACATAATATGACTCATTTCCATACCAAGCATTTTGATTTTTCTTATTCTTATGCTTCTTTGGTTTACTAGATGCTTGCTCAATTGATTTTGACTTAGTTTTACCACCAGTCTGATTGACTTTAGCCTTATCAGCAGACTTCCTAGGACTCTGCTGTTTGGTCTTACTAGTCTGATTTCCTACACTAGGCTCTTTGCTCTTTTTAGCCTTAGGAGATTTCTTCTCCTTTACCATTTTCTCAGATGAGGTAGGTTTAGAAGTTTGAACATACAGAATGACCTTACTATTGTCAGCTGATATGAATTTTTCAGTATGATTCAATTCTAATTTTTCCTTTTCTAAAGGTATCTCCTGTTTACTAGATGTATGCATGGATGCAACAGTTGACTTATCATGAGACTCAATAATTTTCTCAAGTTCCATGATTTTTCCTTTATAAACCTCACACTCAGCTTTCAGAGATTCATGTTCTTGCTCAAGCTGTTTATATTCAGCTGATTCCCTTGGCTTTTCAGCTAAGAGTTTCAGTGAACTACTTTGCTCTTTTAGCAGGATCATCTCTTCCTTAAGCTTTTTATATGCTTCAGCAATACCAGTATTGTTAAGCATCATTTGTTCAAATGAATTAAATAATTCATCATTAAGAGGAGTTACCTCATCCTCAGAGTCATCAGAGTCCTTTGCCATCAGGCACAGGAGAGCAGGTTTTTCTTCATCAGAAGATTCTTCATCAGACGAGTCTGAATCTGAATCAGATGAGTAGACAGCAGTCAGCTTTTCTGCTTCAGCCATCATTGCTTTTCCTCTCTGATGCTTTCTTTCTTTTCTCACTTTCTTCTCTTCTTCAGTGTACTTTTCTGCTTTTGGATATGGGCAGTCTTTGATGAAGTGTCCCAATTTCCTGCAGTTGTAACACATTAGTTTTGATTTATAATCATCTTTATCTTGAGAAGAAAAGTTAGGTTTAGAAGAAGAAGCATTGTTGTATTTGTTCTTCATTTTTCTTTTGTAGAACTTCTTGAAATTGTTTATCAACAGTGCAACATCTCCAGCAGTGTACTCCTTTTTGTTGAGTAGAGTGGCTTCATCAGATGAGTCCACTTCAGCATTTCTTTGAGCTGGTCTTCTTTGGTTTTCAGCAGCAACCAGTGCAGCTGTGGGTCCTGAAGTTGAGGTTTCTTCAATTCCCATTCTTGGCAGTTTATACTCATAAGCCTTGAGTACGGAGAACAGCTCTGTAAGAGAAATCTTGCCCAGATCTCTTGATTCTTCCATTGCTGTCACCTTCATGTTGAACTTGGAAGGTAGAGCCTTTAGTACTCTGACAGTGATCTCTTTGTCAGTGAAGGTTTTTCCCAACTTTAAAACTTCATTCAGAGTCCTGGTGAATCTGGTATCCATCTGATCAATGGTTTCTCCAGACTTCATCTTGAAGTTGTCAAGTTTCTCCAATGCAACAGTGAGCTGATGCTCTTTAATAGCATCATTGCCTTCGCTCATATCTCTGACTTTGTCCCACATTTCCTTTGCAGTTTTGCAATGTTTGACCTTGTCAAACCGATCATTATCCAGGGCTTTAGTCATAATGAATCTCCCAACTTTATCTAGATTGTAAAGTTTTATTTCTTCTGGAGTCATCTCATGAAGGTCTTTCTCCACAACCGTATCTACTTCATTTATTTTTATGGTCTTTGTGAATCTGAATGGACCTTTAATGATACATGTGTACATGTTGTCATTGTAGGCTGCTAGAAAGATTTCCATTCTAATCTTCCAGTCTTCAAAAGACATACCAGCAATGTGGGGAACATGGCTGATACAATCCATTTTTCAAAAAGTTTTGATTTTTCAAAAAGATGCTCTTTTGAAAAGTTTTGAAAACCTTTGAAAAACACTTGGATCAAGCTCGTTGATCAGGCAGCTGATTCTAATGAACCACCTGCTCTGATACCACTTGTTGGTCCCAAGTGGTCAGATGAGGTCTAGAGGGGGGGAGGGGGTGAATAGACCTCTGAAAATTTTTGAACTTAAAAACTTTTCAGTCTTCTGTCAGCAGACTAAGCTGATGAAGAACAGTAAGCAGACTAGTCTGATCGTGAAAAAATCTTGAACAGACGACTGACCACTCTTCTTACAGTGACTTAGCTGTTTTTCAGCAAAACAGTTTTCCAAGAGTATACTTGCAGCGGATTGTTTGAAAGTGTTTTTCACAAGTAGACTAAGTTCTAGAAAGATTTTATCCCCAGTTTAAAACTCCTTATAAAATCTTTTGATTGATTCAAAGTGTATAAAATGCAAACTTTAAAATATGCAAGGAAACTTTAAATGCAAGATAACACAAAGAATTTTTATAGTGGTTATATGGATAAAAATCCTTTAGTCCACTCTTCCAGATCACACAGATTCTGGGTTATACTATAATCACTTAGATTACAATATTTCTCCACTTACACCAAGACAACAAATGAAATGGCTGTAAGCTCACAATAGGAAATCACAAAGAAAACATATCCTCTAAAGTAGAATCACTCACAAAGATGGATTCTCACTTCGCACAACACTCAGCTATTACAAAATCACTCAGATAATGTTTTTCTGATTACTTCAACTGGGTTTCTGTCAACAGATGACTTCCACCAGACGAGTGAGCTGTTCGAGCTTTTGAGACTTAGAGAAATTCTGCTTCAAAATTTCAATCTCTGATTGTTGTTGTGTCTTTTTGCTCGATTGAAATTCAGCTCTATTTATACATGGAGATGAAAATATGACCGTTGAAGGCAAGTCACAAATCAAATCCATTCTTCAGCTCTTTTGAAACGGCTCTCTGCAGCAAACCGTACAGTGTATAGTACTTTTCTGTCCATTGCATTTAATGCTGCATTTAATGCACTCTGCTGATCCGAGGATATTTTCAATCATTTGCCATTACTACCCTTCTCTTCCAGCATTTATTACACCAAGTGCATTTATTACCGTTGGACTAATCTCTTGATCTCTTCCACTCTGCTGATCAAAACGACTCTGCTGATAGATACTCTGCTGATCAAATACTGAACTAATCTGATTTGACTCGGCTGATGATCTACCCTTCTGTTCGCTGTTTCAGCAAGAGATCACTAGTCTTCTGAGCTTTGAACTTTGAACTCTTCTGATGTCTTCTTTGTTTGTTCAAAGATCTTTCTAAGGGAACTAAGCTTTCCATACTTAGCTGATTATGATGTTTTGGAATTCATCAAAACCTTCCCTTAAATTCTGACTTCTTTCATCTTCATCTTCATCCAACAGAGGCAATGAGAATATTTACCAATAGAGATTCGAAATTTAATTTCGTTACTTTATAGTGATTAATAATGAAAAGGTCAGTTCAGGTATAGATATTTACAAAAAAAAATTCTCAAGCAAGGCAAGGGCATAAAAAAAAAATATTCCATCGTCTAGAGAGACATATATTTTTATTTTTTTATATCTATACATGTGGATAACAATAGATGTTTGCGGTCTTCTCCGGGTTAAGTTTTGATTAACTTTAGTTGAAAAACATTAGCTTATTAATAATGGTGAAATACAGTTTCCCCCTTAAAGCATGGGGTGATATCAGTTACCCCTCTAAAGTATCAATTGTGACACTTACCCCCTTCTGTTATAGTTTTGTAGTTTTTATTCCAAAAATACCCCCGCCCCTTTCATAAATAAAAATACCTTTATTAATTTATAAAAATAAAATTGTATCTTTATTAATTATGAATACATTCATCCACCAAACAACATTATGTTTTAATTTCTTCATTTTTTTACCATACTTTTTTCAATCTCAAATTTCTTCTTCATTTTCATCTCATTTTTTTATAACCAAAAGAAGCAAAATAAATGAAGAAACTGAAATTTAATATTGTTTGGTACATGGATGTATTCATAATTAATAAAAAAAATTGATGAAGAAACGAAGAAATTAAAACATAATATTGTTTGGTGTCAATCGTGAATTTTGCGAAAAGAATTCGAAGGAGAATTACTTAATATTTTTAATAATAGTTTGTACCGAAAATAAATGAGGTAATTATTACCAAATAAAAACATAGAAAAATTTGGAGAAAAAAATTGAGATAGAAATATTAAAAATTGAAACTTAAAATAAAGAAAACAAATTGAAACATAAATCAAGAAAAAAATGAGACGAAAATAAAGAAAAAAATTTGAGACTATAAAATCGAAGGAAATCGAAGAAATGAAGAAATTGAAATATAATATTATTTGGTGGATGGATGAATTCATAATTAACATAAATATTTTTTGATAAATTAATAAAGAAATAATGTATTCGTTTCAAAAGGGACGGGGGTATTTTTGGAATAAAATATTTAATACTATAACATAGGGGGTAACTGATGACACCCCATACTTTAAGGGGGGAACTGTATTTCACCCTATTAATAATTTGTATATTAATGAAAATAGGGGAATATTATCACCTACAAAGACTTATTATAGTAGGCCGTATGCAATTTTGGTATCAATTAATACATAAACATACATTTACGCATAACGCATATTACAGAATATTTTTGTCTATATTAGCAAATCCGATATATGTCCGATATAGACTCGAAATCCAAAAAATTACATGGACCGAGTTTGTGCCAGAGAAATCAGAAAATTTATGAACCGAGTTTGAGCCTATAACTATGAAATCCGACAGTATTTAAATTCGAGCTATTTAAAGTTCGGCTCGCAAAGCCTGATTGACAGTCATACCTATGCATAGTTAGTTCGAACTTGTTTTGACTTTTTTTAGTAATTTTGAAACTCTATTTGAACTTTGTTCAATTTTTAAACTAATTAAAAAAATTAGTTAAACCAATACAATTAGAATCCAATACTTCAATATACATATGAATATATCTTTTAACTTATAAGACTACAGGGTCAAAAGAATGACTATCCAAAACATTAACAATTTTTTACAGCATAAAATTACGGGCTTTATATTTTTCTTTGTACGAACAGGGGGGAGCTACGTAGAGCTAATTAGGTTATAAATGCAAAATATTCACATGTGTTATGTAAAATTGTTATTGTGTCAAATCTCTATGTATTTTAAGAAATCTTATATAAAACACACTCAGTCTATAAAAATTAAGTCGTTTTGATTCGATATATTTAAAAAAGTAATATATATTTTTGCTATACTTCATGTTGATCACTATAACTTCATATCAAATATTTTAAAAATGATTTCTTGAAATATGAAAATTAAAAATGATATTTTTTTAACAAACTAGTTATTTTATGCAGGGTTTCTAAAATTATTATGAGGTTTGGTACAGTAAAAATTTCACAGGATAATTTCGACCATTTGCCCCATTAATCAAGGGATGCGATGACCGCAACGGGTTTTCATACTCAATTAGTATTAAATATAAATATAATCTTTGTACAATTTAATTAAGTTTGTAACGACCCAGTTAGATTACATTACATTATGCTACACCGCTGTTGTGTACAAACACTTCGTTATATCTCGTCGATTTAGAATTAAAATTTCACCCTCAATCCTTATATCTTTAGATTTTTAGTGAAATAATTTGAAAATTGAAAAAATACCAAAAAATTGAATATTATGCATAACAAATAATATAGAGAGATAATATTAATTCCATGTGGTATGTCTAATGGACAATTTATCTCCATGTAATATGAAGATAGACAATCATTGGTGCTATCAAGCTTGCTAGCATTTTGAAGAAAATGTGACAAAAAATGAATACATGCATTTTTCATAAATGTAGGGAATTATAATTGTTAATCATACTATTTAGTTAAAAATTTAATATTATTATGACATTTTATAATGCTACAAGTGGCAGTATGAAAAACGTCTTTACATATAAAATGTCACATATAGCGGTGTGGCTAAATGTATCAATATATGTCACAATTATAACTAAAAATAATATTATAAAATATTACTATATTATAAAAATGTCACTAATCAATAAAAATAAAATTTATAGTTTATGACATTTTTCAAAAGTATGCCTATATTCATATTTTGTAACATTTTTTTTTAAAATACCATTAAGCTTGATCCCACCAAATGTTATTTTTGTTGTAATAAATTTACTTTTATGTGAAATGAAATAATGAGCAATATATTTCCTTTTTTTTTTTTTTTTTTTTTTTTTTTTTTTTTTTTTTTTTTTTTTTGTTTTGTTAGTAGAGGTGTTGTATAAGCAATCTATAATGCAAGTAAAACCAGGAGCAATCTATAAGCAATTTCATATCAAAAAGGACCAATTTGACATTACTATTGATAATATACTCACCTCACTAAATATGAATAGAATACTATTACGTAATATACGAGTATATATCATTAAATAATATTTTAACTGAAAGATCGAGTTATTTGACCACAGTTTTTTTGATATTTGATCTATATGAAAATGCATTAGAGTTTTAAAGTCTCAAGATCCAGTTTATTGACCTTTCGTGTTAACTTTTGTCTTTTTTTTCTCATCTTTGATTAAGCTTTTTTTCTTTAGATTTTGACCTTAAGTACATAATTGATATACTAACATACATGAAATTATATTATAACTATTTAAAAACTTTACTTATTTCAAAATAAAAACAGTAATTAGTAACTATAAATACAATACAAATAATTTATCGTAATATTTAAAATAATTATATGTTCGGGCTTTATTAGGATTGAGCCATGTTAGGCTCAAGCTCAGCTCATAAATTGCTCGGGTTTAATATAATGGCTCAAACTCAACTCGGCTCACAAATATTCGGGTTCGAGCCAATTTTAATCGGGTCGTGCCATCGGGCTTCGGGTTGGCCCGACTCAATTGACAGTCCTATGCATAGGTTACTCTATTTGATTGTTAATCACTCCAACATATATATTTTCAATTATGTCTTCTGAAAGGTAAAATTTTATTTTTGACCCTCTAAAGCGGCTATGATTCAAAATTGGTCCTTTATTGTGGCACCTCATCAATAATCATTATTTATTGTGTCATCATCATCAATTTCAGTTCTTATTGCCGACTTTTTTTAATTATTGCCGAAAACCACCAATTCATGTCTTAATCGATCGGAAAATTAATTAATTTTTTTTAAATCACCAATTTATGTCTAATCTGACCGAGAAATTTAATTTTAGCCAAAAATATCATTGTCATGTGACACTTAAAAATTAAGAATTTCATATTCTGACTCCACAAGCTAAGTCAAATATGACGTAAATTGATTATTTTTTTTTTGCGATAATTAAAAGAAAATCAGTGATTATTAATGACTTAAATTGATAATGTTAACACAATAAATGACGTATATTGTCGAGGTACCACAATACTGATCAATTTTGAAATGTAACCACTTTAGAGGGCCAAAATAAAAATTCTGCCTCTTAAATAAATATAATGTCGTAGGGGAAAAATAAGTTGGTTTGGGCCGTTGGGAACAAAAGGCCGAAGATTATGTTTGGGCCTAGGCAACTAAATTTACAGCCCATTGATTAACGAAATGGACCGAGCCTGTCACTGTTGTTCTTCTCTTTCTATAGGTTTGGTACATATTTATTTATTTTTCTTTTGAGAAATATAGATTTGGTACTTAATTTATAGCTAGATTAGAACTGATACCTCTTTATGTAAGTTTCAACATGTGCAACAAAGATGAGTATAAATTGTATATAAAGTTGGACTGAAAATGATTGATTATACAAAATATTAAAAAAATTGCAATTTTGATATCAAACTAAGTGTCACTCGACATTATGGTACCATACTTAATAGAAATGTATATTTGGTACGCTTTATTTAGGTTTAAAATATGAATAATAGAAAATTATTTATGAATTATTAGGTTAGAAAGTTGAATGACAATAAAATATAATAGTTTGTTAAAATATAAACAACATGAATGGAGCAAATGAGTAACAAATGATTTTGCTAAACACTGTTCATTTGCTAAACTATGAGAAACCAAATTTAGCAATACCGTTGGAGATACTCTTACGTACATGGAAACTTATTAAAATACTAGTATTCAATTCATGCAATTTCTAGAAAAAAAGAAGATGGGAGGAAATTGATCTTTTTATATTAATTTTTTATTAAATATTTCTTTTGGTATCATGTTTTTAAGAAAAAAAATACTTTTGGTACCATGATTTCACCTCCATCGATTTTTTTCTGTCAATTTCCGGACAAAAACAGTCGTTGAGTCACCAACAGGGCATGCTTATGGTATATGATTTAATTTAGATAAATATTCACACACTTTGTTAACTTTTTGCGGTTTGTTTATTGCGTTTCATAAACTGAAACTTGTACCGTTAGAAATCTCTCGTCAAGAACTTTCCAACCATATAAAAAACGCCAAACTTGATCTTGTAACGAAAGATTTATGGCAATTTTAGTCCAAAAATTGATGAAGGAGGGAAATGTGTCATGAGGGTGAAATCATGGTATTAAATTTTTTTTTTCAGAATGTATGGCACCAAATATATAAATAGGTGAAAGCTTGGTATAAAAAGTGAAATTTCCTTGAAAATAGCTAGGGTTTGTGCATTTGATTGTATGTTAATAAGAAGATGAATAACATTCCATCATTTAAAGTAAAAAATTATCCAAAAAAGAAAGTTAAAAATCATTTCCCCTATTATGGGTCTGTCTAAAATGGGATTTTGAGGGATGGGGAGCATACGAGATAGCATTTATCTTGATGACACATGTCCCCTTAGAATTTACTCTTTTTAATGAGTGAATTCAAAAATATCCCTTGTATTTTGTCTAACTATAAGAAAAAACCTATGTTATTTTTATTAGCAACAAAACCTTGTAATTTTTTTATTAACAAAGAAAATCCCTCTCAAGTCGAAATGATAATTGTAGACCACCTAAAAATGCAAAAACATCCCTATTACATAAAAGATTACCAATAATCTCTGGTAACTTTAAAAATTGGGAATACACCCCCTCCTCCCAAATTTTCTTTTTTTTTTAAAAAAAATTGTCAAAAACCTCCATATGATTTATGAATACCATATCAAAAAGTTGACAGAAATCTTATCCCCCACAATTACATGTTTTGGTATTTTACCACCCATATGTATAAAAAAAACTTTACCCCCTGAAAAATAAAATGATGCACACTTTATCCCCTCAAATGATTTTATGCAATTTTTGTTTGACGAAAAATGTATATGTGCACCTCACATAGATTTTCAAAGGGTAAATTACTCACATCATTTCTTGTCCAAAATACTTGATTCATGTCTTGTGAAACAAAAATCTAAAGTTAAGTAGAAAAAAAATTTATTTGTGAAGATAGAGGGAAAAATGCGTGTCGGTGAAATATTTGGGCGAAAAATCGATGTTCAAAAGTGAGACGCATGTATTTTTTGGTGATCGGAATTGGCTTAAAATCATTTAAGAGAAAAAGTGCAACTGATTTTATACGTGATTATTTTATACTTTTGAGTATTAAGGTTCAAAATATGTAACTTTGAGGAGGGGTATATACTGCATTTTTCACGTTATCACTGGATATTTTGACAAAAATTGTGATTCAAATTTATTGACTTCTTTTAGTGGTTAAGATGGAGCATCTAATGTATGCCTATGTTTCATAAAATCTTATTTTGTTTTTAAAGCATAAACTAAATCGCATTTATGACTATGTTGGAAAATCTCCTGCCTCTCTTAATTCCCTTCTGTACTCCTTTTATTTAATTTAGTTTATATAATTCAAACCCATACCTAACTTCCTTTCTTAAGCAAGTACCTAAGATAATGTATTGTAGGGTGAAGCTGTGTAAAGTAATAATTTAAACCCTTTCTCCCATTCACATTAAATAAACAAAAAATCATTAATTTAGCTTATAATTGATCAAGCCCATACCTAACTCTTTCACTATGAAGTTTTATAAAATAATAACAATAGTAAATTGGAGAAAATGGACCTCAAGCGGATCCCAGAAAAAAAAATTATTATATATATGTTAAAAATAATATATAGTTGGTGAAGTGGTTATGATCTAGGGGACGGGAGTTCAACTCCTCTGAATGGCTGAATATTATGCTTTAGTCTTTTGTTGATATTTAATTGCTTTTTTTTTTTGGCATAGTATAGCTTTTATTTTATTTTATGGATATTTAATTTTTTTTTCTCCATTTTGGCCAATTTTTTTTACCTCTTTGTGGAGATTTAATTGTTTTATATTTTTGGCCCAGTGATTAACTATCTTTTTAACTCTTTATGAAGATTATTTTTTTTTCTTCATTTTATGGAGATTAAATCTTTTCTTCCATCTTGGCCAAGTGGTAGATTCAATTTACATAAACTCATCTACTCATATATTAATATATTTATTTTTTCATTTCACCCTAAAGTTTATTTAGTTTTTTCTTTTTAAATTATTAAATAATTGACGTTTCTCGTGAATTTTGCCTTTGTGCAAGCTTCAAGTTCCTTAGTAGATATAATTTTATGAGATCATAATTATACTATATTTAGAAGAAGTCGGGGTATGATTTTAACAGTATATTATACATATTAGTGGGACATTCGACATTTATATGTCTTGGTTAAACAACATTTATTGTTTTCAAGTCAGCTAGATTGCATCTTAATATGTTTTGAGTGTTTACAAATCCGTATTCTTGAAATATTGAAAATATAGATATTTTAATCCTTGTTCTTGAATAAAATTATAGTATTTCTTTATCATAATAGTTATTGTTAATTTTATCAAAAAATTGATTAAATACCAAGGTTTTGTTACCAAAAAAATCTTCGTCCCCCCCAACGAAAGTCGTCTAGGTCCGCCCCTGTCCTAAACTATTTTTATTTGGGGGGCCGAGATATTTGGAATAATGCACACGTTATATTCTAGGTTAACTCGATTAAGTGTGAGTTTTGTCTAGCGGTTAGAGCTCTTAAAAGCACTTCTAGAATTCTATTGTGATTTTTGAAGTGTTTGGCCCTGATAATTGAAATTACTTCTGCTCAATCGTGATTTTCATAGTGTTTAGCCCCCAGGATCATAATCACTTTTGGAATCTCGAGAAGCAAAAAAATAACTTATTTTATAAGCTACTAAAGTGTTACTTTTGTAAAAGCTATTATATAAAAGCAATTATTCTATTATTAATTTTTATTATAATCAATTATTACCAAAATCAATTTAGTAAAATTAATACTCCTATAATTGATTTTCGAATTGTTAGGCCAAATTCACCCTAAATGAGAAATATTAAGTCAAAATGATGTAATATAATCATGGATCAAAATTCCTTTCAAGAGTAAGTTTATGTTAGCTAAAATGAAAATTTTTCGATACTTTTTGAAACTATTTCAGAAATATTAAGGAATTTTTTTAAAAAGAATTACTAAATTAAAAAAATAAGAGAGTCTCAAAGCAAATACATAGTTCGGGATTACATCTTATTTTCATTTCGTTTCGTTTGATTAAAAAAACGGAAACCTTTTTATATTTTCGACTGAAAAAATGAAAATTTTGATCCATGAATATAATCCACATCTTTAATTTAAGTATTAAAATTTTTTGAATATTCAGTTGTAACAAAGATCTTTTATTGCATAAAATCGTTAGATAACTTTGTTAAACAATAATATTTTCGTTATGTAAAAGTATGCAAACTTCAAGAAATAGGAAAAAGTAAAAACAAATTAATCAACTTATGAACAAAGTAGAAAATTCTTACATAAACCTTAAGGTCATGTATTCATAACTTTCCTACAATTATGAAGTGATTAATTCATAACACTATATCTATGAATTTTTCGTAGACTTAATCTAAATAAAAATTTTCCTAAACCAATTGTAAAATGTGTAAGATTTGTTTGTTTTTCCTGAACTCTCAAATAATGCGACAATAGTGAAAAACTCACAAAAATAAATGATTTGTTTGTCTTATCCAAATTATGTTTCTTGTAATTAACTAAATCCTTATATTCTGTCATTCAATTTGGTTGCATATTTTTGTTAGTTCAGCCAAATGATAACATTTATAAGGAGCACTACTAATTTAATTAGTTAACAAAAACTGGAGAAAAATTCCAAAACGAATTACCATATTAGAAGGAATCATTTACATTAACCCAATTTAATTATTGTGTGTGCTTGTAACTTGAGTTTTTGTTATGTATGACTGAAAATCAAACTAAACTACTAGATATTCTATCTAAGCTCGTTTGAAATTGGTTTATCATACATTAAATAAGGTTGAATAATATTTTTTTGTTGGACAACTTTTCAAATTCGGCACGGGCTCGATTCAGTAAATTAAAAATTGACAAAAGACATATAAGAATATTAAGCTACTTGATACTCGACTCGAACTCATTCAATAAAAGTTCGTCCGAATTTGATTCTTCTAAAAATCAAATCAAACTCAAACACACTTTCAAACTCCATATTTAATTTAAACCAAATTTAAATAATTTATCGGCCGACACTACTCGACTCATTTACAACACTAAGACAATGCATTTAGCGCATGTTTTACATGCTTATATGAGACGTAAGTAATTTATTTTTTACTTTTTTTTTTTTGAGATGGTGAATACATTGTTACATCAAACACTATATCGAATCGAACCTATTCCAATGATAATAAGGTGAACTAATTACTAGTATGAAATTAGAGAAATGCTAGTATGAAACTAGAGAAAATACCCACATTCGTGGGAGTTGAACCCATGACCTCGTGGTCATGGAGCCTCATCCTTAACCACTTGGCTAAGGCCTCATCGGCAATTTATTTATTACTTGGAGATCTAGAATTGGGGAAAGAAAATGGTAAATATTGTGAATGAGATTAGGATTTTTAATTTAAGAGCAAAATACGACAAATAAATTAAATGAGATAATTGCATTTTTGGTACTAACTTTATGCCAATTTCTACTTTTGGTACCAAACAAATGCTGGTCAACACATTTGATACCAATAATTTAACAAATCATTTCACATTTGAAACCGTCATGAACTAAATTTGAAAATCACTGTCCAATTGGTGACGTGGCTGTTAAGTTAGTTTCAATGATTGCAAAATTAGTGTCATAACTTATACTAGCTGACAATTTTACATAAATATTATTTTTTCAACCCAAAATGTTTTACGGTAGAACTATCAGCTAGTATAAGTTATAACACTATTTTTACAATAATTACAACTGACTTAATGGCCATGTTATCAATTTGACTATGATTTTCAAATTTAATTTAACGACGGTACCAAATGTAGAATGATTTGTTAAATTATAGTACCAAATGTATTGACCCACATTTGTTTTGACCAAAAGTAGAAATTAACATAAAATTCTGGGAAAATTCTTGCCTCGACCCGGTCTTTCATAGACCATACACAAAATCTTGCAAATATATTTAGTGGATGCACTGATTTTGTTCATGATCTATGAAAAATCTGGTCTAGACAAGTATCACCCAAAATTCCGTACGGAAAATGCAATTCTCTCAAAACTGAATTATCTTCAAACTCGTTGCCCTAGACTTCAGGCATGTAGATATGCAGCTGTAATTTATAGGCCACACACTCAACTTGTTGTGGCACTTATAGGCCACACACCCAACTGAATACTGAGAGTAATAAATAATTTTTGTCACTAATTCCATTTCACAAGTGATTATTATGATATTATCGATTAGTTGATATTCACAATCTTAATCTTTTGTCTCGGCTGATCAATTTATTTAACTTAACTCAATAAGAAAAAAAATTCAAACAAGAATATTAATGTCTACAACTTTAGCAAAAATTCATCTTTCATACCATATATAGAACGTGAGATAATAGATATTTTACTTTTCATACCAAACTCGTAAAAAACATACTAATTTTTAGTAGATGTTACAAAGTTATAATTTTGTTAGTTTTGTCAATCTTTCTAGGGTGCGGCCCCATTAGTTACGGCCTCACATGCGGCCCACTCCCTTAGCCGTTAGATCGGCTTACTTAAATGGCAGCCGTTGGATTGGTAACTAAAGGTTTTGAATTTAATTTTGGTTTATTTCTAATTAAAAATGCAATTGACTATTAAGCCCTTTTACTTAGTTTGTCAAAAAAAAAAAAAAAACCGACTGAAAATAGAAAAGACCTTTAGCCCCCCATTAAATTTTATGTTTTAAGATGACGTTTATACCCCCCACTTAAAAATAGAAATTAACAATTAATTTGCTCCTTATTTCCTTCTCTTTCATAATCTATCAAAACTAAAAAATAATTGCCTTTTATTTCATAATCATTCAAACTTAATTGATTATTTCTCCACCATTTTTACACCATCCATGCCTTCAATAATCTCACCACCATTTTAGCACCTTAAATAAATCCTCTCCAAAATTGCTTTACAAATTTCGAATTATAAAAAAAATGAAATTCTCAATTACTTTTGAATCCACGAAATCAATATCTCAAATCAATAATTTTGATGTATATTATCCTTAATCCCCTTTTGTTTATTTATTTCTATTCAGTCGATTAAGTTCGAATTTCTTAGATAAAAGTTTAAATATCGGTCGATCCTCCGTATTCGACAATAAATAAATAAAATTATATGTATGCATAGTATTTTATAAAAACAAGTAACATTGATAATATTTTACCATCAATAATTTTATTTAATAAAATAGTAGTTAATAATTTGTTCATAAATATCATTTCCGAATATTTTCATCTAAATAAAGAGAGAATTGCATTTGCGGTACCAAACTATATAACGATTCCAACTTGTGGTACCATAAAAAATAAAGTTGATCAATTTGGTACCGTAAAAGCTTACGTTTATGTCTGACTGCAAAATATAAGTTAGAAATATCAACTATTATAAGAAACTTTACATATTAAATTTAACAAACATCCCTACCCCCGTCCGAGGACCCTATCTTGACTCAGAGACTAAGCTTTAATACCATTAATAACGTCCCGGCTAGAAAATACACACTTCAAAAAATCTTGTACAATAATTTCATATAAATTTTGCCCATTTACATAAAAATACTACAAGAGATTAACATTTTTTAATATTTAACAAATGTCCCTCAATTTTGAAATAAACATATTTGACCCCAAAACTTTTTGAAAATGCATGAGGGTCCTATTAAAAAATATCAGTTTCAAATATCAATGTCTATAAGACATTTTATATATTAGATTTAAAAAAAATCTTGTATAATAATTTCATATAACATTAGTTCATTTGCATAAAAAGTCTACTTGAGATTAACATTTTTGAATGTTTCCATAAAGGTCCCTCTATTTCTTAAATGTACATATTTGGCACCAAAATCTTTTAACCAATGTATATGAAGGTTCAATTCAAAATTTCAGTTTCAAATATCATTTTCATAAGAATATTCATATATTTAATGTCAATATTTTATTATATAATATTTTTTAAACAATATGAATAAATAGATTGAAATCATAATGTAGCACATGCCTAAATATTTGTCAAAATCTTATTTTGAGAATTTTTTTATGGAAATAATCAAATGTGGAAGTAAATCTCATTATATGTTATTTGTACATTTATTTGTCAATTTTAATCACAAAATATGAGTTTGAACATTGGTTGGGTAGTTAATATTCTCAACTTGGAGACCTGTGTTCTAAACCCAATGGAAACAATTGTTTTAATTAAGAAAATTAAAAAGGAAACCCAATGGAAACAATTGTTTTAATTAAGAAAATTAAAAAGGATATAAAAGACATTTCGTATTTATGTGATAATTTAAATTTTCATTAAAAAAAAATTAAAAGGGTATTCTGGACATTTATAAAATCGAAAATAATTAGAAAAAATAATCTTTAGTTACGCTGCCACATGACGCGATTCTAAGGGGTGGCCGCACATGAGTCCAGTTACGGAGGGTCGCACCCTAGACTCCCCATAGTTTTGTTAAGAGAAAACATACTTTTGTTAGTTTTGTTAAGGGAATTAAATCATGGAGACTGAAGCTCAGGTCCAAAGAAGCTAGTAAGATGACACACAAAAAAAAAAAAAAAAAAATCTGTAAAAGGTGAAGAAACAAGACCGGAATCGCGATTTCAAATATGTGAAGAAACAAGGCCGCAAACAAGCCCACATGAAGATTTTAATTCCAAAATATGAGATAACAGTCACATGTGGTGCACGTGGCCATTTCATTCAATTCGGTTTAATTATTTGACGATGGTATAAAAACTTTAACCAATAGTTAAATTATGATAACATGTGCAATTGTGTATCCAGCAATATTCAAAGTGCTCTAATATGTTACCAAATTAGATATTTTCCCTTCAAAATGGTATTTGATTGCTTTATATTTTTTTTGGAAACGTATTTGATTGCTAATAGAGTAAAAAGAAAATTAACTAGCAACACAAACATAAAATTAGACAAAAACTCACACTTGCAGTGCAACTCTAAATGGAGCTTTCGTATTGACCCATTTTATGTACTGAACCTTTAAACGGAGCTAATGTTTAACATTTATCCCGTGAAATGAAAAATATTTATGAAAGACCCCTTGGTTCTAGCAAAGAGATCACAATTACAGGTACCTGGGAGCAATCCATTCTGTGATTTGGAAAAGAATATTTTATCCCCTGAAAAAAATTTAAAGAAGCAATTTACCTTCTTCAACCAGAGAGTGTAACTTACTTGCCGAAATTTTGAGTGGACATAAAAAGTGTGGTTTAACATAGGAGATGAATTGTCATATTATCTTAACCGGGGGGGGGGGGGGATTAAATTGCTAAATTTATCATAACACATGAAGTGTTAATCGTCACATTGTCAAATATAGGGAATAAATTGCCACATATAAAAATATCAAGGGGACGATATGAAACTTTTATAATACTAGGGCAAAGTGCTCTTTTTCAAATCACAGAGAAGTAAATTGAATATTATGATACAAAGAGGTAAATTATAATTGACTCATTCTAAAAGTGAATATTGATGCCTCATTTAAAGGTGGAATTGCGGCTTTCGCGGTTATCATACGTCATTCTCATGGCTCCATTGTTTTCGCCTCTGCTTCAAGGCGACCATCCTTGTCTCCTTCAACCGCGGAAGTGCTCTCTTTGCATTTAGCTTGACGTTCGACACTTCGACTCGGCCGGTTGGTCGGAAAATTGATCAATATGTATCCCTTTTTCGTTTATTCATGTTAATGTTTATTGTGATGGGATTCCCTTTTTAACTTCATAAAACCTTTCTTTTAATTTTGTTGGTAACGAAAATTAACAAGTTTGGCGAAAGTAAATACTATAAGAGAATGTAAAAACAGTACGGATGATGTATCATTTAAAACTCTGCCTAAAAGGAGGAATGACTATGAATTAAACAATGTCCTTAAGGGCAATTCAAACCAATTATAATTACAGTTGCTATTATTCACCGCCCCCATTAATAATATCAACTTCAACCACCAAAACTGGTGATCAATCAATTTTATTTAATAGAAGTAATAGACAGTTGGAAAAGAAATTAGAACATGATTTCCTTTTTCTTTTCATTTAATTTAACAATAACAATTTTATCTCATTAGTTTTACAATTTAACATTTAAAATCAAATCAAGTTACTCAAATACGGCTTGAACTTTAATAAAAGCGCATTTGAACTCAATTTGTTGCACTTATTAAACAAACTTGAACAATATTTTACGTTTAATAAGTTTTAAACTCGGTTCGACCTCGGACTCGACAAAATAAAAAGTGACAAATACATAATTATTTCAAGCTATTTGTACTCGATTAATGTTTTGTAAGATTAAACTCGTTTCTACAGCTATATTCGTTAAACAATCAAATCAAACTCAAATATTAAGTTCGATAAATAATTCAAACCAGACATAAGCACCGTGTTGTCACGGTTGGGTGCCGTTGGACTCGGTTAGACCCGTATTCCACGCTATAAATCTCCCCCAATCTCTTCCACAATCAAATCCCAACCAAATTAGAATGGCTCCCAAATCACTAAAACAAAACTACCTTAAACTAGGTTTCCTACTCTCCCTCATCCCCATCATCACCATTACTCTCTCCATTGAAATCCCCCCAAAACAATATATCCTCAATCTCTTCAACTCATCAATCCACTTCACCTCACTTCAAATCCTATCTTCTTCATTCCTCATCATCTTATCCTTAACTCTCTTCATCAAGTCCAAACCTCGTACAACCTACCTCGTCGACTATGCCTTGTTCAAACCTCCCAAAAGCTTCCATGTCTCGTTCGCCGGATTCGTGGACCACACACGAATAACTCTAACCGACGAGCCCAAAAGTCACAACTTTCTCGTAAAAATCCTACAAAGATCCGGCCTTGGAGAAGAAACATGTGTCCCCCCGGCATTACGATACATACCTCCATGTCCCGACATGAATCTCGCAAGAGAAGAAGCGGAACTCGTGATCTTCTCTTGTATGGATACCCTTTTCCACAAAACGGGTATTGATCCTAAAGATGTGGATATCTTGATTTTAAATTGCAGCCTTTATTCCCCAACTCCATCCTTAACCGCCATGGTGATTAATAAGTATAAAATGAGAAGTAATATCAAAAGCTTTAATCTATCCGGGATGGGGTGTAGCGCGGGGTTAATATCAATCGATTTAGCGAAAGATTTACTACAAAGTTATCCAAATTCAAATGCTATTGTAATAAGCACGGAGATCTTGACACTTAATTACTATTTAGGGAAAGAAAGAGCTATGCTTCTTCCAAATTGCCTCTTTAGAATGGGTGGGGCTGCGGTTTTACTATCGAATAAACGAAAGTATAGACGGGACGCAAAATATAAATTATCGCATTTAGTCAGAACCCATATGGGCTCCGACGATAAATCCTACAAATGTGTGTCTCAAGAAGAAGACTCTGAAGGGTATTCAGGTATTAAACTGAGTATCGATCTCATGGCCGTGGCGGGTGAGGCCCTAAAGACTAATATTTCCGCTATTGGTCCTCTCGTTTTACCGATAACCGAGCAATTTTTATTTGTTTATTGGGTTATTAGAAATAAAATTTCGAACTCGAAAGGAATGAAGCCTTATGTTCCCGATTTCAAAAAGGCATTCGAGCATTTTTGCATCCATGCTGGCGGAAGAGCGGTGATTGACGAGCTTAAGAAGAGTTTACGACTTACGGAGGAGCATGTCGAGGCGTCGAGAATGGCTTTGCATAGGTTTGGGAATACTTCTTCTTCTTCATTGTGGTATGAGTTGAGTTATATTGAAGCTAAGGGGAGAATGAAGAAAGGGGATAGGATTTGGCAAATTGGATTTGGGAGTGGATTTAAGTGTAATAGTGCAGTTTGGAAGTGTAATAAGACTATGGACACTCCGGTGGATGGACCTTGGGCTGATTGTATTGATAAGTATCCGGTTTGTATTCCTGAAATTGTTAAGGTTTAGGTAATTTTAGATTTGTGTATTTTCTTAAAGAAAATAAATTGAATAAATTTGTACTTCTTAAATCTTGGAATATGTTGTGTATAAGGGATATATCGAATACTATACCATTTTTACTCTAATAAGTACTTAATCCCAAATGTATTGTGATGAAATTTCGAAATTCTTAATTTTAAATCTAAAATAAAAACTTGTGCATTAGTGAAAATATGTTAAGTGGCAAAAGTTCTTTTTATTTTTATTTTTTTATTTATATATGTATAAAAATACATTCATCATAAGTCATTTCAACAGTTGTCGAAGTACAAATAATATATTACAAATAATAAATTATTATTAAACACTGACATTAAATTATAAAAAATACACATAAATGGAAGTTGAACCCGGGACGCAAAAGTTTTAATGACAAAATAGTTGGATGGATCTAGCGACAATATCTTTTAATTTTGTTACAATAATGATTTTGATGATTTGAAGTTGTTTTCATGAATTGTAACTGTAAGTGATAAGTGTATGTATAATGCAACAAAAAAAATGTCACAGTTGACAATTGACATGTACATATTTAGTGACAATCTGTAAGAAAAATATTTTCGCACTGTCAATTCAAGAAATGGGGTTTCGGTGACAATTAATTAATTGTGACAAGTTGAAACTGTATTAAACGTATTTAAAATATATCACTGAAATGATTTAGATAGTGTTATACCAAAAGTACCAATGAAAATTGTCATTAAGCCATTAAGTATATTGCGGTTTTATATTCGCTGAAACCCAACTCAGTATTTGCTGGTTTTTAATACTCTAGATCAAACTTAATCCAGTAAGTCTAGAGATTGCACTTTCGGGTCCCTTCGGGTTGGGGCGGTTTTTGCGGTCTTAGCTTTTCCTATTTTAATGAAGCATTTTTTTTTGGAGACTTTATTTTAATTTATTACCACTTACTATGTTATTATTGTACTTTTATCTAAGAATAAAATTCTTGAATGTTCCATAATCATATGAACAATACTACTTTTTCATAATTTTTAGCTTTAATTTGTTAACCTATTTAAAGTCTACATTCGCTATATAATGATCTATAATTATTACTCAAATACAAAATCGAATAAGACTTTTTCAAACAATAAATAAAAATAGAAAATACTTAATTATTAAACTTGATATTAATTTTAGGGGATAAATTAGGCTTTGGGGTTGAGTCGGTAAATTAAAAATATACATGTGCTTAAATTATATTAAATAATAAAACACAATTTGATATTTTATATACATGCGGTTGGGTGCGTTTATGCGGTTTTTTAAAATATAAACCCAAACCCGATCATAATTTACAGGTTTTTTTCCACGAAACCCAAGACCAACCCATTCATCGTTCAACCTACGAATTGCGGTCGGTTTGGGTTGGGATGATCAATTGGGGCAGTTTGACGATTTCATTGAACACCCCTAATTAAATACGTGTAATTAATTGTCAACATTTATATTTTAGTAGAATTGTCACTAATAGTTATAGTGAAAATTTAAAATAATTCTTGGCACTATTGTGTTTAGGTTATTGATATGACAAAATTGCAAAAATCGTTCCAAACAATATAACTTGGCGAATCTCGTCCCGTAATTTAATATTTTTTTGGAATATCGTCCCATCATTAATTATGAGACGAAAATTGCGCATTTGTCTGTTAAATTACCACATGGATGCTTAAGTGTCATGACGTGGTAAATTTTAACATGAATAATTATATAATATTGCAGAATTGGTCCCAAACTAATTACAAGATTGAACCGTCACTTTCATTAAATTAGAAATATAATATTGGGACTAAATTCATACAAAATTATAAATTACGGGACGAATTTTTGAGAATTGATATAGTTTGGGACAAAAAATAAAAATTAGTAGGGGGATTCTACCAGCAGTTCAGGTTGTGTTTTCCCACAAAATGAACTGCTGGATTATTATATTATTATTATTGTGACCTGCTTACCCGGTCTCATTTAGCAGGTCACATTTCGTCCTTTTACATATTTGTCCCTGATTATTAATAATATATAATAAAAACATAAAATCCCATTTATTTAATTTACAAATTTGCCCCTCCTTATTAATAATATATATTAAAAACATAAAATCCCATTTTTGTTAATTACTTGGTTGCCCTCCCCCTTCAATACATATAACAAGATCGATTTACATACAATTCGTATAACAAAATCGATTTACATCTCCCCAATTTCATCCCTCCCCAAATCCTTTCAAGGAAAAATCTCCCCTCCCCAAATCCTTTCAAGGAAAAATCTCCCGAAAAAAGTCCAATTTGGAAGCTTCTTATATGAAATTGGGGAAGACGACTTCGAAATAGTCAAGAATTGGGGAGGATGTAATTTTAGCTGCTCTCGAAAAAATTGGAAGGTTCTCTCAAAAAATTTCTCCTTTGTCTTTGCTAATTTTAGCTGCTCTTTGTGAATGTAAAATCTTACATTTATGGTTTTTTCATAAAATTAGCTGTTGTTCGTTTTTTTCATAATTTTAGCTGGTAACATTTATTTGCACAATTTCTCCTTTGTCCTTTGTCTGCTAACATTTATTTGCATAATTTTCATAATTTTAGCTGCTAACATTTATTTGCACAATTTCATGGAAGTAATTTCTCCTTTGTCTTTGCTAGCATTTATTTGCACAACTTTCATCGAATTGCAGTTTATTTATTGTATTTTCTTGTCGGAAATAGCTTAATGATTAAATTGGTGAATTGTTTTATTACTTGGAATTTATGTCCCAGTGTGTTGGTTAAAATGAATATGACTTTGATTGAATTTGTTAATGTAGTTGTAATACTGGGCTAAATAATTAAGGCACGAGTTGTTACTGCTTTTTTGAGGTTGAGCTTGTTATGATAAAAAACAATTATGATAAAATATGATAATTAAGGCCGATTTATTTTATTTGGGAATTCAACTTGGTTAGGGCAATTTATATTTGTATTTTTAATGTTTTATTATTTTCGAGGACTTATTATTATCTATGTGTGAATTCATTGCACTTGAGATGTAGTTATTAATTATCAGATTTATTAGGTTGTAATTTAAAGTTTATAAGAACTGGTTATGTTTCCATTTTGAGTTATATTATTTTTATATTATAATTTCCTTTCTTTAATATTTCTGTCGTGTTTTAATTTTGTGTAGTATGCATATAAAAAAAATTCTTCATGATTTGATATCTACTGAGATTAAATTGCTTATGATATTAGTGTCAATGAATTTACATTGTGTTTGATGATTTGAGCTCCATTTTTAATGTTCTGCAGTACGTGGAATGTGATGTTGAATTAGGTATATGGTATTGTTTTGATTTTACATATTCTGAATTTTTTGAATAAGTTAGATTATTCTGTTTGTTTGAATTTTTTGAATGTTGGGGTTAGTTTTTTGAATGTTGGGGTTAATGTTGTAGTTTGGATTTTATCATTTTAAATTTTGTAAAAATATTGAGTGAACATGATGATACGTAGTTTTGTTGATTTCTGAATTCATTTAACTTTAATTGATGATTATTATGATAAAAACAATTAAATAATCCCTTTTTTTTATATTTCAGATGGAGTACTTAGGGAAATGCCTAAAAACCACTTAATTAGTAACGTCACTAAAAAATGGGGACTAAGGAGTTGGGGAAGTTCACTTGGACGAGTTTATGCAACTCATCCAAAGGAACTTCTCTAGCTTCTTATCTACATTTTATCCATGATTTGCATTTGGAGCCCCTCTTCAAACCTTCATAAGAATGGTCTAACATAACTGGTTTGTTTCTTTCAATTATTGTGTTATGTAATAATGTTCTATAATTTCATTTCTTTTCTGATGGATTTGTTATGATCTTTTTGCATGTTTCGAAATCTAAGCCTTTGTCAAAAAATGAGGAAAGTAGATTCAATAACTTCAATAAATATTGTAACTCGTTCTTCCTCCGCTTCTTTTATTTCTCTTTGAATTCAATACTGTTGGGATTCGGTAAGATAAACAGCCCTAGGCACAGCGGAATATAAAATTTTAGGACCTCTTACGGAATCTTGCCAGGATACTACTCTAGGTGTATATATATGAACATAAATAAAACGATAGTATAAGTTTGCACGTTATACCTATCTCCTTGCAAATCCTCGGCTAGCAAAACGAACTCTGAATTCTTCTCCAGCAGAAATCGATCCAAGCTTCTCAGGAGCGCCCCACGTGTTGCGCCTCTACGGGTTGATACACCACAATTACACGAAAATAATAAATCTTGATCAGCTAGAACACAAGATATATTATGATCTAGGATTTAGGAACGATCTTGGAACAAAGTCGAAAACGAAAAATTCTTCCACAGGGAAGAATGGGTTCGGTCGACTATTGCTTGGGAGAGGGAGAGAAAATTTTGCTCTTGCTCAAATTTTGCTTGTTGAGTTGTGTGAAAAATAACTACAAGAAGGCTACTTATAGTTATCTCCCTAACCTAGTCCTAATAGGACTAGGTTTCCTCTCTCCTACATGGGCCATGGCCCTCTTTAATTAGAAGACCAAGTCTTCTAATTAATTCATGGCCCAGTTAATTAATTTGACCAGGCTTTATTTAATCTTCCAGTTAAATAGCCCAATTAATTAACTTAATCTCCCATTTAATTAAATCAGACTCTAAGTCCATTTAATTAAAATCCCTTTTAATTAATTAAATCCAACTTAATTAATTAATCCACAAATTAAATTCCAATTTAATTTATGATCCTGATCCAATTCCAATTGGATCCCATTTTGTTCCAATTGGGTCGACCCAGTCGACCCACCCATCATAATCGACCTAGTCGATTATTCACCCAGTCGACCCAGTCGACTCGGTCGTTCTCATTTCCTCGCTTTCGCTTCATGTGTATTGTGTATGCCCCCGTAGGTTCACCACATAATTGGCCGTGGGTTATAATTAAATATTATTTAATTATTCGAGTAAGACTTACTCTAAATCAATCGAACACTCTGTCGATTGATCATTCCAAAATTAGCACCCCTGCCAATTTGGGAATTCTCCCACACTCCACGGTCGATGTCCAGCCACAAGCCCATGGAGCCCAATCACTAGTGAATTAATTCAGTGAACCTTTTATCATTTACAATTTCCATATACGACATAATCTCTCCATCGATCAATCTCCCAGTCGAGACTTAAGGGCATGGTCTTTCATCGGATTCCCTTTTCTTTTGTCTTGACCTTATGCATTCTGGTCTCGAAATAATTCTCTTTGACTTAACCTTTATGAGCTACTTACATAAAGTCGTCAGATACCTCGGCCGAGGATTTTACCAGAATTAATTTCTCACAGAAATCCATAGGAGAATTTCCCGACCTATCAAGTCGGGTCAATGGATCCTTTGTTGATGATATGAATCTGCATACGAGTTCCTCTATACCCAATATGAGTCCACAGAGACTTTCTGGCGATCTCCAGTCAGTCGGGACTCATATCAAAGCATAGACGTTCTCGCACCAGATAAACCATATCATCTCAAGTAGTTAGGGATCGTTCCTCGTATACTATTGTAAATTGGAATAACTTCAACCCCGATATGCGACTACTGCTTCCATGGTGAGTTATTTCCTAATTGGGGTATTCAGTGCGCTTGCCATCCCAGCAAGCCACCCACTTATGTGTATCGACTATCCCAGTCACGCTCGTGGACCCCAGCGTTCTCCAGTTCATCGGAGTATACACAATAGTGAGAGTCTAACCGAATCCAACGATGTCCTATCTCGATTGGATTCTACGACTCTTGAATATGTTCTAGATCACGGCCTTGGAGATCAGTCCACGGGTTGTCCCATAGCCCTGTGATCTAAGGACTTCTATCCTTATGCGTAGATAATTATTACATAAGATAAAGATGACCATTTAATAATAAAATGCATTTATTAATCCAATTGAATGGTCCTTTCAATTAAATGCAGCCAAAATAGTTGGCTTGCAGGACACTATTCTATCAATCTCCCACTTGTACTAAAGCCAACTTTTCATACTTCTGATTCCCATCTTAGACAGATGTTTTCGGATGCCTTTGAGGCAATGGCTTAGATAGCAGGTCCGTCGTATTATCCCTTGAGGTGACACGTTCCATCTTTATGTCTCCTCTACCAGATGACATAACATATCAAATGGTATCGTCTTAGTTCGTGCTTGGATTCTGATGAGATCTCGACTCCTTTGCTTGCGAGATAGCTCCATTATTATCACAGAAGATAGTAATGGCTCGACAATGCTAGGTATCACATCCAATTCCTGGATGAAGTTTTTCATCCAAACATCTTCATTTGCTGCTTCATTCGCGGCAATGTATTCTGTCTCGGTGGTTGAAACTGCGGTAGTGTCTTGCTTGGTGCTCTTCCAGCTTACCGCACCACTATTGAGGCAGAACACGTATCCAGATGTCGACTTGAAGTCGTCTACATCACATTGGAAGCTAGAATCAGTATAGCCTTCCAATTTCAATTCTCCTCCACCGTATACCAAGAACAATTCCTTAGTCCTTCTCAGGTACTTCAGAATTGCCTTTACGGCTATCCAGTGCTGCTCACCTGGATCAGACTGGTAGCGACTTGTAACGCTTAGAGCGTACGCCACGTCTGGTCTAGTACACATCATACCATGCATTATGCTTCCTATCGCGGATGCATATGGTATTCGAGACATATTGCTTCTCTCTTCAGGCGTCTTTGGTGCCATAGACTTAGAGAGTGCAATCTCATGTCTCATTGGAAGCAATCCTCTCTTGGATTCTTCCATATTAAATCTTTTCAAGATTTTATCTATGTACTGGGATTGGGAGAGGCCCAGCAGCCCTTTTGATCTATTTCAGTAGATCCTTGTACCTAGTACAAAGGGTGATTCTCCCAAATCCTTCATTGAGAATTGTGTAGATAACCATGCTTTAGTTTCGGACAACACTTTCACATTCCAATGAGAAGAATGTCATCAACTTAAAGCACCAAAAATTCAACTTGTACTCCCACTGACCTTCTTGTACACGCATGGTTTGAACACGTTTTTGATGAATCCATAAGTTTTGATTGTTTCATCAAAACGGATGTTCCAACTTCGGGAAACTTGCTTCAGTCCATAAATGGACCTCTGGAGTTTTCACACCTTGTGTTCACCTCCTTTGGATGCATATCCTTTTGGTTGCTCCATGTAGATCTCCTTATCAATGTCCTCATTGAGAAAAGCAGTCTTTACATCCATCTGCCATATCTCGTAGTTATACCACGCAGCTATGGCCAGCAAGATTCGAATGGATTTAGGCATTGCGACGGGCGAGAAGGTCTCCTCAAAGTCGATGCTTGGCCTTTGAGTGTATCCTTTTGCCACTAGTCGCGCCTTGTAGGTTATTACCTCTCCGTTCACTCCAAGCTTTCGCTTATAGATCCACTTGCAACCCACGGGAGCTACTCCCACTGGTGGATCTACCAAGGCTCAGACCTTGTTCGAGTGCATGGAGTCCAATTCGAATTCCATGGCTTTACGCCACTTTCCCGAGTCTATGCCTAGCATAGCCTCTTCGTAAGTCCTTGGGTCGGTTAGAGACTGTCTAGTCTCACGCAGCAGACCGTAGTACCTTTCGGGTTCTCTACGTTGTCTTTCTGACTTACGAAGTACCGGTGTACTTTCTGGTGCACTTTTATGCTCTTGTTCTCCCACTGCCTGTGGTGATGGGTCAGCTTGATCGACCTCTTCGGCCTTTTCAGCTTCAGTGACTTCATCTAGTTCTACGTTATGTTCCTTCTTGCCTAGCAAGAAATCCTTCTCCAAGAAGTATGCGTTCCTTGAGACAAACCTAGTTTATCTTGTAGGATCGTAGAACTTGTATCCTATAGAGTTTTCTGGATACCCCACGAATTGCATAAGATGGATTTTACGTCCAACTTATCTCCCACCAGCTTATTCACATAAGCGGGAGACCCCATATGCGCATGAAAGCATATGAAGGTACAATACCAAAAACTCATATCACGTGATATGTTTTTGGAACTGGCTTCAGAGATACTTAGCTCAGTATCTTCGATTTTCTCGATCAAGTTTTATTTGTTTGAATAAGGAATTTCATGTAAGATTTCTTAATGGACATTTACATGTCCAGAATGCTTGACAACATACAACGTTTCAAGCGGGTCTTACATTTCGAGAATCTAATTCTCTATTTAAATAATCAATGGCGTACTGCCAATGCATGTTCGATTTTTAATCGATTCAAATCTCTTACATGCTTTCATTGATTAGGCTCTCTTCTTTATTCCAAAAGTAATTTGGAATTGTACATCACAACGTACTTTTACCCATGAGGGTACTAGAGACGCCTTATCTCCCACTAATGCTTTAGTGTTTCTACACACTTATAAATGGATTAAATCCATTGCAATTGTTTATGCATCTTGGTTGCCTAGCAACCAACTACTAAATCTAATTTCCATTAAGCAAGATTCGAAAGTCGGTTACTATTCACAGCATCCCAGTCAAGCTCGACCCAGTCGAGCTCAGTCTTTGAATCTTTTGATTCGGAAATATGTATTAGTATTCGTGTATCGCCTTTCGGTTTTTACAACGATTCAAGTGTGTGAAATCTTGATTATTTATATTTTATTGACTATGCATATTTTATTTAGTCGTTTTATGAGTATCCATACTCATTTGCTTATGTACACCTTTTGCGTATAAATCTTATAGCGCAATCAGTTCCAACCATTATGGAACTATCACATCCCTTAAGACAAGGGATGGTATAAGCAAATTCTAATGATCTAAATAATTCATGGCTTTAGATGCATTGAATGCATCAATGAGTGCTTCATCGGGCATCCAACACCCTTATGCATTACTTTAACCATAAGGTTAAGTTCAATAAAATTCAATCATCCCTTATGGGATGAATAGGTTCAATTCCCTCTTTCCCTTGATCTTAATCCATGGAAGAACAATTTTGATTGACTTTACAACTTATCATCCTTACAGAAAAACCTCTAAGGTCATTTCCTTTCACAGAGGATTCATTCCTCTTCTACCATCTCATAAGTCTTTTGAGCTTTTCAACGAGATGTTACTTCCCATTCATGGGAGACTTCATGTTTGCCTTCAAGAAAATTTGGGCTTGAGAACCATCCTCAACCTCTGGTGAAACTTATCACCTTTCTTAATTGAAGAGTAACTTCAAAAAGGCAGCTTGGTAAAACCTATCACCATTCCAGTCGAAGTGTAACTTCGAAAGGAAAACCAATGAAATCTTTGTAAGGAGATTAGTCCTTTCTTGGACTCAGAGAATAATTTCTCAAGTTTCGAAGTCATTCAAAAATTCATTTGGGTTCAGTCAATTTATTTGATTCAAGTATGATGGTAAAATATTCAAGGATACATAACTTATGATTAAACTATCATAAACATGACGATAAATACGCGGCAGATTAATATCAATGCATAATTTACAAACATGGTTTTCATTTGTAAATTACTCCCACTATTTTTGTCGAATACTTATGCCCCCACATAAGGTTCGGGAAATAAAAATTTCCTAATGGGCTCAAGGCCCAAATGCAATCGCTCAGTACCCACGACTCGTTGGCCATACCAATTGATCCACTTGGTGGGCGATCAAGTCGCCGGTTAACCATCCCAGCTAACCCTTGAGTTCATTTAGCCTCGGTTTTCGTTATGGACCCACGACTCGTGAGACATCCATACTTACTCGCGTTAAATCATGTCCAATACTCGTGAAGAGAAATAGTTCAATCCTAGACGCCCCACGACTCGTGAGACAGCGCCTAGAACCTTGCTATCCCCTCCCTTGGCACTAAACTGTGCATCGAGACAATAGACATATCATCTTCCTATAGCTCGACCCACGACTCGTGAGACATCGAGATATATTCGTACAATATGCCTAAAACCTAGTAATTGGATAGGCTCGGACCATAGACACCATTCATATGCGCCCGTTAATCGATTTAATATTCTAATTGAGTTTTTTAAGTTCAATTGGAGGTTTTAAGTTTTCTTCGTGCGAGGTCTCATCAGATTATGCTTTATCTTGTTTACGTGATCTATTCTAAGCATGCAAGACATACATCAAAGAATAATAGTAAACATATATCACCTAGCATTGCACATATGATTGGTCGATTGCCCATCCCATGCGATCCATCACGAGCCACATGATGGACCAATTGGTCAGTCTAGGGTGGAAATTAAATGTTCTAACTATTACAATTTTCAAACCCATACATCATGGGCCTTCTTGTAATATCCACCTTGATTGGGCCTCCATGTAATGAATTGGGCCTCCATGTCCTCCAAGGTAATGGGCCTCCATGTGGATCTCCAAGTCTTCATGAGGTCTTCTCGGCTCCAAGCCTAATCTAAGCCTAGCTTATAAAAAATAAATGCCCTATTCTATTACATTCGTTTGCGCAAGCAAGGGCACCAATCAGGCCAATTTAATTACAACCCATAAAATAAATAAACCAAAAACTACATAGGGCTTAAGGGCAAAATCGACCAATCCACATATTCACACAAGAACATGCATAAATTCACATAAGGGCAATAATGTAAATTTACCGGCTTTATTAATTTTAATTCGCAAAAATTTATCCAAGTTAATTAATTTTGAATTATCAATTAATCTCTAAGATTAATTAGCTCTTACTTGAGCTCTAAGTAATCTACAATTCTTATCTTGATTTAAATTGGTTAATTAAGATAGTTACAAATCTTCCAAGATTACTATCTTATCCAAAACTCTAAGTTTCCCAATTTTACAAATCTCCAAGATTCTCAAGATAATCCTATTTTGAATAGATTAGTTAACTAAGGTAGTGTCCAAATCCACCAAGATTTCTACCTTATCCAAAACTCCAAGTTTCCTAATTTAATGAGATCTCTAAGATCTTTAATCTTGGTAACTTACTAGAGATTAACTTTAATTAAATCTCTTATCACAATTGAAACTCTAAGTTTCCTTGTTTAATAAGATCTCTAAGATCTTTAATCTTGGTAACTTACTAGAAGACATTAATTATAATTAAATGTCTTATCTCAAGTGAAACTCTAAGTTTCCTTGTTAATTAGATCTCTAAGATCTATCCAAGATTCACCAAGATTTCATAACAACCAAATCTCCAAGATTTTCAGATTTATCAAAATAGGCAAAATAAGAGTCCAACCAAAAATTAGCCAATACGTGATCAATCGAGGATTGCCACGTGGCCAACACACGCGACCACAAAGTCCGCGCGTGGACTGTCCTTGGCAGCGCGCGGCTGCGCGTGGCAGCGCACAGCAGCCAGCGGCTGTGCGTGACAACACGCGACAGACAGCCCGTAGGCTGCTGTCGTGTGCCACACGCGCAGCCAGCATGCTGCTCGCATGCTGCCGTGGGCAGCAGCCCACGGTGGCCGCCTACGCCGCGGATGGATTCCAATTTTTTTTTGTTGTTGTTGTTTCGATTACTATTTGATTTAATTAAAATAGATCCAATTAATTAAATCCAAATCCAAAAATTAAAAATTAACGTGATAAAATTTCGAATCAAAATTTCCTTTTAACTCCCAGTTAAAACAGATCTACGTCCTATAACATATACAGTTAAAGAACTTGCCATACATAAATCAAACATATGATTTATAACACAGAATTTGCAAATTCATATATATACAAAGCCTAGAGTTGGCTCTGATACCACTGTTGGGATTCGGTAAGATAAACAGCCCTAGGCACAGCGGAATATAAAATTTTAGGACCTCTTACGGAATCTTGCCAGGATACTACTCTAGGTGTATATATATGAACATAAATAAAACGATAGTATAAGTTTGCACGTTATACCTATCTCCTTGCAAATCCTCGGCTAGCAAAACGAACTCTGAATTCTTCTCCAGCAGAAATCGATCCAAGCTTCTCAGGAGCGCCCCACGTGTTGCGCCTCTACGGGTTGATACACCACAATTACACGAAAATAATAAATCTTGATCAGCTAGAACACAAGATATATTATGATCTAGGATTTAGGAACGATCTTGGAACAAAGTCGAAAACGAAAAATTCTTCCACAGGGAAGAATGGGTTCGGTCGACTATTGCTTGGGAGAGGGAGAGAAAATTTTGCTCTTGCTCAAATTTTGCTTGTTGAGTTGTGTGAAAAATAACTACAAGAAGGCTACTTATAGTTATCTCCCTAACCTAGTCCTAATAGGACTAGGTTTCCTCTCTCCTACATGGGCCATGGCCCTCTTTAATTAGAAGACCAAGTCTTCTAATTAATTCATGGCCCAGTTAATTAATTTGACCAGGCTTTATTTAATCTTCCAGTTAAATAGCCCAATTAATTAACTTAATCTCCCATTTAATTAAATCAGACTCTAAGTCCATTTAATTAAAATCCCTTTTAATTAATTAAATCCAACTTAATTAATTAATCCACAAATTAAATTCCAATTTAATTTATGATCCTGATCCAATTCCAATTGGATCCCATTTTGTTCCAATTGGGTCGACCCAGTCGACCCACCCATCATAATCGACCTAGTCGATTATTCACCCAGTCGACCCAGTCGACTCGGTCGTTCTCATTTCCTCGCTTTCGCTTCATGTGTATTGTGTATGCCCCCGTAGGTTCACCACATAATTGGCCGTGGGTTATAATTAAATATTATTTAATTATTCGAGTAAGACTTACTCTAAATCAATCGAACACTCTGTCGATTGATCATTCCAAAATTAGCACCCCTGCCAATTTGGGAATTCTCCCACACTCCACGGTCGATGTCCAGCCACAAGCCCATGGAGCCCAATCACTAGTGAATTAATTCAGTGAACCTTTTATCATTTACAATTTCCATATACGACATAATCTCTCCATCGATCAATCTCCCAGTCGAGACTTAAGGGCATGGTCTTTCATCGGATTCCCTTTTCTTTTGTCTTGACCTTATGCATTCTGGTCTCGAAATAATTCTCTTTGACTTAACCTTTATGAGCTACTTACATAAAGTCGTCAGATACCTCGGCCGAGGATTTTACCAGAATTAATTTCTCACAGAAATCCATAGGAGAATTTCCCGACCTATCAAGTCGGGTCAATGGATCCTTTGTTGATGATATGAATCTGCATACGAGTTCCTCTATACCCAATATGAGTCCACAGAGACTTTCTGGCGATCTCCAGTCAGTCGGGACTCATATCAAAGCATAGACGTTCTCGCACCAGATAAACCATATCATCTCAAGTAGTTAGGGATCGTTCCTCGTATACTATTGTAAATTGGAATAACTTCAACCCCGATATGCGACTACTGCTTCCATGGTGAGTTATTTCCTAATTGGGGTATTCAGTGCGCTTGCCATCCCAGCAAGCCACCCACTTATGTGTATCGACTATCCCAGTCACGCTCGTGGACCCCAGCGTTCTCCAGTTCATCGGAGTATACACAATAGTGAGAGTCTAACCGAATCCAACGATGTCCTATCTCGATTGGATTCTACGACTCTTGAATATGTTCTAGATCACGGCCTTGGAGATCAGTCCACGGGTTGTCCCATAGCCCTGTGATCTAAGGACTTCTATCCTTATGCGTAGATAATTATTACATAAGATAAAGATGACCATTTAATAATAAAATGCATTTATTAATCCAATTGAATGGTCCTTTCAATTAAATGCAGCCAAAATAGTTGGCTTGCAGGACACTATTCTATCAAATACATAATCAGGTGATCTGTATTTGTTTGCAGGTATATATAAAGACCTATCTTGATTATGATGCTTCCAATGATCCTCGGATATTGATTGTACTTCATGCATGAAGTTTATAATTAGTGGAATCAATTTGTTGTGATCATTATAGGTATTTCATTGATTATTGTTGATTTCATCTAGAATGAAGTTGAATTGAATTTAATACAAGTTGTTCTGTATATTTGTTGATTGATTAGTCTATATGAATGTATTTAAGTAATAATTGGTATTGGGTTGTATAAGTTTGCGAGAAATATGAATTAAGTGATAAGAAAAGGAAATTCACATATATGTGCCAATTAAATTGACAGTTGAGTGCTACTATTCTCAGTTATTATTCTTGCATTAGCCTGTATTCATATAATCCCAGTTGCAAATGTCAATTTTCATCTTTGGACTAAACAAGTTGATTGTCCGTATTCATATAAACCCATTAGATATGAAATTAAGTTGAAGTAGTATTGTACAATTTTGTGTCAAAAAATATCCTAAGAAATACTAGATTTACAATATGAAGTTCACTATCATGCACTTGAATCTTCAGATGTCGTAATTCTAATGTCCACGTACTTCTTACCAATCTCGCTGTACAATTTAAGAAGATTAATGACGTCCTCTGTATCGCGCAACTGGACGTACTCATTAATTGGCGGCATCTTTCCCTCCAACAGTTGAAAATTTTGATCATGTACCCTCCCCTCCAAAACATCCGAGGACATTATCCTATCCAAAATGTCATGGAAGTTGATATCTAGAGTGTCAAAGTCAGCTAGAGAGGTCATCAAGTTACCATGTTCAATGCATAATCCATACCCTCTCCTGCATAAATACCAAATGTATTTAGTTAAAGAAATTCCAGAAACAAATGAACTTATTAATTTAGTTTAAATTTAAATTAGCATATTTATACCCCTTTTCGGCTTTGTTTGTTTTACAGTTATATAATTTAACTGCCAGTCTTGCACGGGCATTTTTGGATCTGCCTGTGAAAATCAATATATTCAAATATTTGAATTTAAAATCAAAATACAATTAAATAAAATTAGATATATATTCCCCTTTGTTTTTACCTCACTTAATGCACGATCTAATTTCCACGGAAACAACATCATTAGGCATACATAAAGTTCGCAATCGTACCTGTTGTTTCGAAAATGTTAAATTCATCCTTAATGATATAATATGAACTAGTTTGAAGATCTTATACTGAATGTTATGCATATTACTCACCAATTTTTCTGTTGTGGGAAAGAATGATTGTTGACATAATCGAATCTGTAACTCCAACTATCATGTATGAAATCCCCTTCACCCCACTATTTAGCAATCATCTCTAATTGTTCACACTGTGAAAAAGAATTCCTTAACATGAATTTAGACATAAAATGACTCATTAATCTCATGTGTGGAAGATTAAGACATAGCATTAGTAAACCATCTTACCATGTTCGAAATATATTTACTTCTACTAGTTGAAATCTTTTGTCCTACCAAACACGAGTAAGATATTATAATCTTCCTGTTCTTTAAATCGATGGTGCACATGTACCAATGTCTTCCGGTGTCATGGAGGGGGATAGTAATTGTTTCACAAGTAGTCGGGGGACCCCGAAAACAGCCATTGTCACCAAAGATTATCTTGTTGGTTTATCGTGAGTACACTTTGATTTTCCCACCAAATTCTGCATATGTAGTTATTTATATCGGTTTTGTTATAATTAAATTAAACTTATCGAAATTGCGTACATACGCTGAACATGGCTGGTAGAAACCAATGGTTAGTCGGCTTTCCGGATGCACGTTCTTCCGCCCATATCATATAGGCAATAGCATCAATTACCTTGATAAGATGAAAATTCATTTAACAAAACTATTTAACCAAAAGTTCAAGTAGGACGAGTTAGAAGATTGTTTTTATAAGAACCTACTTCGCCGCTAATCCATTCTCCTTTGTTAAAGATATTGATGCATGATCTAAGAACAATCCAAGTATCGGAGAACTCCACCGCTCTATAACTGATTAATATTTGTTAATAATTAATTAGGAATGATTGAAACACAAAATTCTCAAATTATGCATACTTTTTAGAACATCAAATGCTTACTCTTGTCTCAGTTTCTTCGATAAGAGATAGTCCGCAACGTCTTTATCTTCTGGCATATTGGAGCATATGATGTCGAAAATGCTTAGGTTGAGGCCATGAGAATCAGACAACGGACTTCCCTTTTGTTTTTCTTTTTCTTTTTGTCGATCTCCCCTCGTACTAGGATCTTGATGTGTATGTTGTTCTTTTGCTGTACTAGTACTCTCAAACCTTTGGTTGAGGCCATGAGAATCAGACAACGGACTTTCCTTTTGTTTTTGTTTTTCTTGTTGTCGATCTCCCCTCGTACTAGTATTTTGATGTGTATGTTGTTCTTTTTCTATACTAGTACCCTCAAACCTTTGATGTAGATATGGTAAATTAGATACAATGAGTGCCATTGTTTCTACCAACTTGGCCAAATCTTCGGCATGATCACACTTGTTGTTGGAACTATTTGATTGGTACTTATCAAGCAACATTTGACTAATCTCATTTTCTGCATTTGTCATTCGTTGATTAAGCGTTTCGACTTGTTTGCCTAAGTATCTCAAATATGTTCCAGTATCATGCTTTTCATCATTTTCATTCGAAACCTACCATTTTTCTCACATTTGATTAATATCACATGCTCTTCAGTGAAGAATTTTAATTTATAATGGTGTTTATGAAATAACATTGTACTCACCCGAGGTTGTGTATTTTTCATTCTTTGATTCAACATTTGAATTTGATTACCTAAGTACCTCAAATGTGTATCGAAATCCATCGATGAACTTTTCCCAGGCACTTCGGGTTGTGGTTCTTTCCTTTCATCCTCTTTGCTTTTTTTTTTTTTGTTTTGTTCCAAATCTGCAATGTCCTTGCGCTTAAAAAATATTTATTTTGAATCAACAATGGAATATAAGGACTTTGACATAAAATTCTTACCCCACTGTTGAGGTAACCTCCTTTTAAGTTGAAAGCCTTAAGCAAATTTTTGACCTCAACGTGTGCCCATTGTTCAATAATGGGTAGGTTTGCATCTAGGATATTTCCACATGCAAGGTCGGTGTGCACTAATTCGGAGATGAATGCCATCTGCAATTTGTTAGTAAGAGGATTATGAGAATACATGTCCAAGTAATTACAATAACTAATATGTTGCATTGAAATTGACAAAATTCACCTCTAGTAACATCATGCATCCTGTGATATTCTTAGCACCTTTTGATTTGAATTTCTGAACGCCTTCGACATGGCTGTGCAACACTTGACCACACCAATCGTACGTGTGAATATTATCTAAGTCGATTAGATATTCCAATTTTCCAAGGTCTAAGCTATTGTTATAGCCAGGGAAAAGAATTACGGTGAATACAAACATTAAATATAGAACTTTAAATTCAGTCCCATGTGTTGAACAAGCCTTGAGTTTTCTAAACAGTAGTGGCAGTTCCATTTGTAGTCCGTTATGTATAAAAAATGGACCGACAATCTTTGTCCCATGGCTGATGTAGTAGTACTAATTTTTGGCAATAAATTGGCTGTACTCGATAGGCCAAACACTTCACTAACTGTTTTTGCCGTAATTTTTATTTGTTTGCCCAAAACATTAATAGTTCCTGTTTTTGTATTATACCCATCAACCAACCATGTCAACAATTTATGGTCAGATATTTTTATATCTATTTTCGTTATGGACCTGAAACCCATATTATTTAGTACCGCTACTTGATCGTCGGTAAGTAATTTATTAACTTCTATCAACTTAGGAAGGGACGTCCTATGCTCCAATATAGTCTCCTGTAGAATGAGAAAATCCATTTTTCAAACAAATAATAATATGATATAGGTAGATTGCAATGTAACTATATTATAATATTAGAAGAAGATTATGTAATTAATTTAGCAACAATTAACTCACCAATTCCCCACTATCTTTGTTACTTTGACTTGAAATATCCTCCATGCTTTGGCGGGTTCAACTTCATATGGAATTGAGTCTATATTCTACATTTATTCAAAACGAAATAATGTCATGAACTTTTCAAATTAAATGAGTAACTATAATGACAATGTTATATACCTTTTTTCCTCCATATTTTGCATCGCTACGTCCAAATTTTTGAAATTTGGTCATATCACACGTGAAATGAGGCCACGCATTCGGAGTTATTGGCGTAAGATTTGGTACTTTCCAAGTCCCACCAACTTTTGGCATTGCCTCTTTATTGCTTTGATTAATTTCATCAAGTTTCCGTTTGCCACTCCCGCGTGCATTAGTTTTTGTGATGTCCCTGATAAGAAAATAACATTGTTACATTCTAAATCTAGACTAATCGTTTTTATGAACACAATCGGACAATCGCACTATATGAAATTAACATTTTATAAATATTATCTATTTTTTTCAATACATATAATGCTCTATAGAGGGTATTGAAAAAAAGAAAAAAATTCTGCCATATGATAATCGTAAGGTGATTAAATATAACTGGGCCAAAATTCCAACATTTTTTTTCCTGGCCCAAATTACATGTGAAATCGGACTATAAGGAATTATTATTCCCTTGAATAATGAACCAGGCCAACATGAATGGACCATAAATGAGTCTCTTAAATTTTGGGCCAAGCTTAAGTTCCCTGAAATATCGGCCCAAAATGAACCACTTAATGATTGGCCCAAAATGAATCCCACACAATACACATCATATATATATATATATATATATATATATATATATATATATATATATATATATATATATATTAATACGAATTAGAGACGAAGGCATCTGTGAATAGTGACAATATTTTTTTTATTTCTTTTTAGTCGTTTGTTAACAAAACGACGTCGTTTTAGTCAGCTCGTAGCTGTGGGCCGTTTACGTTGGGCTGTCTTGATTTTCGTTTTCATTTAAATTTATTAGTTTCTTTCTTCGACCAATGACTAACGTGGGGCCAATAATTCCATTTTTCCTTTTTTTTTCGCGCTTACAGGTGGTAGTACTCTGTGCTATTCGTGTTTTCATTCATTCCCTTATTTTTTTTTTTACTGTACCTTCAACTTGATGCTTCCGTGGCGATGGTAAGTTTGCTTCTCCCTATTGTTTTTAGGTGTAATCATTCCTATCACTAGGTTTGTTGACTTCCAGGTTCATGAACTTGGTTTCATGATGTCTCCTTCTCTGCTACTCCACATTTTCAGGTTCATGAATTTCCTTCCTCACGTCTTCTTGTCTGCTCCACCGTCTTTCTCTTACAATGGCGGTTTTTCTTTTCCCTATAAAAGCTGATGTCTAATTTTCATTTTGGCTTCGTACTTGTTTGGCAGGTAAATTTCCTGGAACTAATTTTTTTTTTTGTTATTTATTCTAATTTTGTAAATGGGTTAACAATTGGAAATTTTTTGTTTCACTCCAGGTTCAAGCTTAATTGAAGGTATGTATTGGTTATTCTTGAGGTTTGATTTTGTGGCTCTGTTTTTTTTTTTTTTTTGTTATTTATTCTAATTTTGTAAATGGGTTAACAATTGGAAATTTTTTGTTACACTCCAGGTTCAAGCTTAATTGAAGGTATGTATTGGTTATTCTTGAGGTTTGATTTTGTGGCTCTGTTTTTTTTTTTTTTTTTTTTTTTTTCTGTTGTTTATTCTAATTTTGTAATTGGGTTAACAATTGGAAATTTTTTGTCTCACTGCAGGTTCAAGCTTAATTGAAGGTATGTATTGGTTATTCTTGTGGTTTGATTTTGTTGCTCTGTTTGTTTTGAACAATTTTTTTTCTTTTTGCTTCTTCGTGTTCTTGCTAATTAGTTGAGAAGTGATCAATAATTTGCTTTTGTTACTTTGTTTGTTTTGAATAATATATATATATATATATATATATATATATATATATATATATATATATATATATATATATATATATATATATATATATGTATGTATATATTCTTTGTGTTTTTGAGTCTATATTCTACATTTATTCAAAACGAAATAATGTCATGAACTTTTCAAATTAAATGAGTAACTATAATGACAATGTTATATACCTTTTTTCCTCCATATTTTGCATCGCTATGTTCAAATTTTTGAAATTTGGTCCTATCACCCGTGAAATGAGGCCACGCATTCGGAGTTATTGGCGTAAGATTTGGTACTTTCCAAGTCCCACCAACTTTTGGCCTCTTTATTGCTTTGATTAATTTCATCAAGTTTCCGTTTGCCACTCCCGCGAACATTATTTTTTGTGATGTCCCTGATAAGAAAATAACATTGTTACATTCTAAATATAGACTAATTGTTTTTATGAACACAATCGGACAATCGCACTATATGAAATTAACATTTTATAAATATTATCTATTTTTTTCAATACATATAATGCTCAATAGTGGGTATTGAAAAAAAGAAAAAAATTCTGCCATATGATAATCGTAAGGTGATTAAATATAACTGGGCCAAAATTCCAACATTTTTTTCCTGGCACAAATTACATTTGAAATCGAACTATAAGGAATTATTATTCCCTTGAATAATGAAACAGGCCAACATGAATGGACCATAAATGAGTCTCTTAAATTTTGGTCCAAACTTAAGTTCCCTGAAATATCGGCCCAAAATGAACCACTTAATGATTGGCCCAAAATCCCACACAATACACATCAGATATATATATATATATATATTGAAAAGAAAAGCTTCCTATATATATATATATATATATATATATATATATATATATATATATATATATATATATATATATATATATATATATATATATATATTAATACGAATTAGAGACGAAGGCATCTGTGAATAGTGATAATATTTATTTTTTAGTCGTTTGTTAACAAAACAACGTCGTTTTAGTCAGCTCGTACCCGTGGGTCGTTTACGTTGGGCTGTCTTGATTTTCGTTTTCATTTAAATTTATTAGTTTCTTTCTTCGACCAACGACTAACGTGGGCCCAATAATTCCATTTTCCTTTTTTTTTTTCGCGCTTACAGGTGGTTGTACTCTGTGCTATTCGTGTTTTCATTCATTCCCTTTTTTTTTTTTTTTACTGTACCTTCAACTTGCTGCTTCAGTGGCGATGGTATGTTTGCTTCTCCCTATTGTTTTTAGGAGTAATCATTCCTATTACTAGGTTTGTTGACTTGCAGGTTCATGAACTTGGTTTCATGACGTCTTCTTCTCTGCTACTCCACGTCTTCTTCTCTGCTATTCCACATTTTCAGGTTCATGAATTTCCTTCCTCACGTATTCTTGTCTGCAACTAGGTCTGCTCCACCGTCTTTCTCTTAGAATGGCTATTTTTCTTCTCCCTATAAAAGCTGATGTCCAATTTTCATTTTGGCTTCGTACTTATTTGGCAGGTAAATTTCCTGTAACTAATTTTTTTTTTGTTGTTTATTCTAATTTTGTAAATGGGTTAACAATTGGAAATTTTTTGTCTCACTGCAGGTTCAAGCTTAATTGAAAGTATGAATTGGTTATTCTTGTGGTTTGATTTTGGTGCTCTGTTTTTTTTTTTCTGTAGTTTATTCTAATTTTGTAATTTGGTTAACAATTGGAATTTTTTTGTCTCACTGCAGATTCAAGCTTAATTGAAGGTATGTATTGGTTATTCTTGTGGTTTGATTTTGTTGCTCTGTTTGTTTTGAACAATTTTTTTTTGCTTCTTTCGTGTTCTTGCTAATCAGTTGAGAAGTGATCAATAATTTGCTTTTGTTACTTTGTTTGTTTTGAATAATATATATATATATATATATATATATATATATATATATATATATATATATATATATATATATATATATATATATATATATATATATATATATATATATATATATATATATATATGTGTTTTTGCTAATCAGTTGAGAAATGAATAATTTGCTTGATTTTAGTTAAGGAAATAATTCAGCATAGGCCAAATGATGTTATTATTTTAATTTTATAATTGGATTAACAATTGGAAATTTCTTGCCTTAAACTTCCTGGATCAAATTTTTTTTTAGTTTGTTTATTTTAATTTTACAATTGGGTTAACAATTGGAAATTTTTTTTCTTACCGCAGGGTCAAACTTAATTAAGGTATGTTTTGTTTATTCTTGTGGTTTGGTTTTGTTACTCTGTTTGGTTTGAACAGTTCTTGTTCTTCGTGTGCTTGCCAATCAGGTTATAAGTGATCAATAATTTGCTTGATGTCAATTAGGAAAATAATTTAGGTTAGTTCAAATTATGTTAAAGTTGTTGTGGATTGAGTTTTTATTCTTTAGTGTACTTGGTTTAACCACTTATCAAGGTTATATTATTTGTGTTTTTGGTTTTTTGTTTGTTCGAATTTTTTTTTGTGTGGTTAAATTTCTGAACCAAGTATGTTAATGTTGTCTCCGTGTGTATTTTTTTTTTGTTTTGGATTTCTACTTGTTTCTTCTTGGTTCTGGTTGGACTAGATACGTCTCAGGTGTATGTCTATTTGTTTCTTGAGACAGAATTTAGGATTCTTTATAAGTTGGTCTCATGGATCGTAAAAGTAATCCAAAAAGTTTGCAAAATTAGAAAGATAGATCTAGGTATGCTTCTATGGATTTGTCCTCGAAAGAGGCATTGCTTGAGGGGAAACGACGGTCAAGTCTTTCGTGTTCTGGTGATCCTGTTTCTTCTTTGACTGATCTTGTTTCTTCATCGACCGTTCCTAATTTATTAATTGATGGCATGCGTTCTGAAATGGATGAACGTGTCCATGTTGATGATCGTGATTATTTTATAGTAAATGATGAGTGTACATTTATGGATACTAATCCTGTTGATGCTTTGATCTGTGAACATCGTAAGTTATTTTGTTTGTTGTATTTCTGGTTTTCTTTTTTCTTTTTTGGTTTAGATTTTATTTATATTTTGGTTTTAAATTATTGCAGATGCTTTGGAAAAAAATACACCCTCTTCTAGGTGTGGTACTTCTGATGGTGTGCATCGTGAGTATTGGTCCCAAGTGGTCAGATGAGGTCTAGAGGGGGGAGGGGTGAATAGACCTCTAAACTTTTTACAATTTTTAACTTTAAAACCTTTTTGTTCTAACTTAAACAGACTAAGCTGTTATCAACAGTAAGTTACTCGGCTGATCGCGAACAAATCTTTGAACAGCTTCGCATACCACTAAACTGATAGACACTTAGCTGATTTTGTCAAAATCAGTTTTAATACTTAGAGTACTTGCAGTGGATTTATAAGGTGTTTTTCACAAGTAAACTTAGTAGTTTGGAAGTTTGTTCCCCAGTTTTATAAAACTCATTTCCTTAGAAAACTTTTCAAACAGTTAACTTAAAGTGTTTTTATGCAATTTGAAAATATGCAAGTTTGAAAGCAATGTAAAAACACAAGTAATTTTTATAGTGGTTATATGGATTTGAATATCATTTAATCCACTCTTCCAAGTCACACGGATCTTGGGTTATACTATAATCACAAAGTTTACAGTATACTCTGCTTGTGCCAATCAACAAATGAAAATGCCACAAGGGCGCAGTAGGAAATCACTCAGAAACTCCTACTCTCCAAAGTAATATCACTCACAAAGATGGATATCTACTTCTCACAACACTCACGATTACAAAATCACCTAGAAGATGTATGTTTCGTTGTTCTTCAACTCTGTTTTTGTCAACAAATGACTAAGCTGATGAGTGAGCTGTTCTTGAGACTTAAAGAGTTCTGCTTCGAAAATACTTATACTAAAGAATGTAATCCTCAAAATTTTCTGAGGTAGAAAAGATATGTTGGAGTAAACTTGACTTTTTATTTGATAATAAAATTATTACGAGTACAATTTTATCAAATGAGATGTCTGAAGAATAGATAAAGTACACTGATCACAAAGATATTTATATTTTCTAACTATCAGCTCCTTTATCAGATCCTTCTAACACTTCTTCATATTCATAAGAAGACTCTTCATCATCTTCTTCTTCTTCTTCTTCATCTTCATCAGCTTCTTCATCCAGGAGTATGTTTGCTTTGGCAGCGTCCATCTTATCTTTAAGTTGTTGCTCCTTCAATAGCTACATTGCCTTCCTGGCTGATTCAGTATTCTTGTACTTGGTAGGTTCTTCTTCTTCAGGCTTCTCTTTTTCTTCTACCTTTCCAATTTCTCAGCAGTCTTGTCAGTAGTTTCTTCAGTTTTCTTATCTTCAGCAGCAGCAGCAGTCTCCTTAGTTGATTCTTCCCTTCTATCTTCCCCCTTTTTGTCATCATCAGACTTGGTGATAACATCAGGTTTAGCAGCTGGGTTGAGTGCAACAATAGGAATCTTCATTGCAGCACACAAAGCTTTCAGATTCTGATTTACAACGTCATGACTTGCTGTTACATGATGAAGAATGGTACTGATGTTGTCAGTTTGATCATTGAAGCAGTCAATAGTGAGTTGCATTGTTGAAAGTTCTCCATGAATAACATCTCCAGCTTTGTGAAGTTCCTGCAATAACCCAACATTGATAGACGCCTCTTCTTCATCGATCTTGATGAAGTTAGCAGTTAGATCAGCTATTTTGTGCTCAGATCTTTGTAAGGCACTATGAAGGTGATTTACATCAGCATTCACATCTTCAACGTTTGTGTTCAATTATCTTGAGGCATTGGGAAACTATCAATTTCGGTCTTGATTGCTTTTGCAGTTGATTGTTGCATAGTTTCCAGCTGAAGTCTGTTGGACTCTACCAACTCTGCTTTCAGTTCTTCCTTCAGCTCCTCTTTCATCTTTGTCAGCTGGTGGGTATGCTTCTTCTCCAGTTCCTTCACAGAATTCTCCATTAGCATCTGGAAGGCTTCCATCAGTGATGAGTGCTGATCACCTGATGAAGCAGAAGTAGCAGCTTCCTTTTCTTCAGTCTCCTGGTGGACAGGGACATCTTTCATTTCAGTCTCCTGATTAGCTTCAGAAGCCTTAGCATTCCACTCAATGGCTAAGGTTTTATCAGCTTTCTTATGCTCATCAGTGACATCATCATAAGTCAGGTTTGTGATTGTGCCATCATCATTGAAATAAGTTGTTTGACGAATCCGTCGCACAATTATCCAAGGATTTACAAAGGCATTATTACCCTTGGGCACTGCACAAAAATCCTTTACTTCTTTGCCAAAGATAATTTGCTGAATGCTTGGCAGCTGAGGCATTTCACTTGAACATCCCTGCTGATATCTTGACCTATCTGGCCCATCTCTTCAAGGCGGTTATAACAGCAATGTTGATTGCCATCTCTTCAGCATTATCAGATTTTCTTCTTTTAGCAGGCAAAGTATTCTGAATAATCTTGGCCTCCTCTAATGCAAACTCCTTTGCATATTGATGCATAATGTCTCTAACATAGTGAGGATCCAAGGATTTCTGAATGGAGTCTGTCCTTAACCAATTTAGAACCCACTGTTCTTCATCAGCTAACTCCTTCAGACTTTGAAGTTCTGCAATTGATCTGTTCATCCTGTTATCTCTCCATCTGATGTATCTTGGCTTCTCATGAGTGAACAGAGTCTTCAGCATAAGCTTCTGGTCATAATATGCCAAGGACTTCTCAAATCTCTTGAAGAGCTCTTTATCATAATAGACAATGTTGAAAGCTTTTCTCACTTCATACTTATCCTTTGGCTTGACCTCTGCAGCAGGCATTTTGGGCTTATTTGCAGCGCCTTCATTTATCTTGATGCCTCCACCATGAATAGGTCCATGAGCATCAGTCTTGCTGATCTCAATGACTATAGCCATTTCTGCATCTTCAGCAGCTTTTCTTTCTGCCTCAGACATTTTTCTTCTGGCCTCATCCTTTGCTTCCTGAACTTTGCTCAGTTCAAGAGCCTTTTTCTCCTCCATCTCATCCTGCTTTCTTGTTCAGCTTCTTGCCTTTTCCTCTTATCAGCTTTGGAAACCTTCTTTCTCTTGAGCACAATCTTTCTCTTTCCTTTATCAGCTGGGGCAGGGGCTGGACCAGCAGAAGAGATAGGTGCAGCAGCAATGGGATGAATGATCATAACATCTGGATCATCCTGAGGTTTTGCCGCCTCAACTGTTGGAGTAGTTTGATCAGGCTGTTGCATATCCATCTTTTCAGCAACAGGAGCCTCATCAGCTCCAACTGGTCTTTCAGCAGATTGGGGGCTCTGTCTTACTAAGTTCTACACTTCAGTATGCTATTCAATGAAAGACATCTGTTTTCTTGCTGTCTTATTTGTTCTCCCTTGAGCAATTCTTGAAGCAGCAGTGTCCTTTTGCTGACTCCTTGTCCTGTGAGAGACATTCTCAGCAGGCATTTCAGCAGAAGGAGTCCTGGAAGGTGATGCGGGAGACATTCCCCTTACATCAGCAGTGGTCTGACTTATGATTTGATCAACAGCAACGTCAGCCACAGTCTTCACCTTCTTAGGAGCTTTCTCCTTTGGTTTATCAGCAACCTTCTTCTTCTGTGTCTCAACAGCTAAGTCAGCTGTTTTGACCAATTTTTTTTGCCTTTTGGCAGGAACCTCCTTTGGTTCCTCGTCTTCATCCTCTTCAGGCTCATCAGCCTTTCTCTTCAGAACAGGCAAGTACTTGGACATTGCCTTGGATTTGTGGATTTCCTTACCATTGAGCATAGCACAACCCAGTTTGAACAGCAGATAACTGAGCGTGATTCTGTGGTTGGTCTGAGGAGTTTTTCCTTTCTTCACCTCGTGAAAACCAGCCAAAATATACCAAACTATAACGGACCAGTTGACTTCTAGTCCATAGTATATGGCAGCCATGATGCTGAACCTCTTCATGGTAACAGCATCCAGAGAGAAGGTGCAGTTTTCGATCAGCTTCGAGACCATATCAGCCATCCGCTGATATTCGTCCTTCAATTGTTTCTTCTTAATGTTGCCAGACAACATTTCCCTTTCTTTGGCGCAGATCGCCCAGAACTGTTGGTGCTTGTCTTCTGTCAGCACAGTGATGTCATGACGTCCTTTGTTAGGGAGACCGAAAGTCTCGTGAAGAACAGCAGGAGTGATGACAATGGATTTTTCACCAACTGTAGCCTTGATTTCCAGAGAGTTGTAGTCAACAATTGCGGTCTTGTAGTACTCCAGAACCTGGTCAGTCCAAATTACACCTTCATTGTACTCCATGAAGTTCACCAGTGAGGCCGTCTTGAATTTCTCCAGCAATTCTTTCATCAGATCGGTACCGGACTGGTAATAGGAGTCATAGACTAAGTACATACCTTCAGCAGCCATTGAATCTGTTGGAAGTGAAAGAAACAGAAGGATTTTTGCAGAAAATTGCAGATATTTTCTCACAAATGCTCTTTGAAAGTTTAGGGTTCGTAAAGAACTACACGACTGATCAGATTGGGATTTATAGAGTTAGGGTATTTCGATTTCCGTGATACCAGCTAACCCTTAGATCCGTTTTCTTGTCAGTGTTGATCGTGCGGCGTCAGTTACGACTTTTCAAATTCAAATCGCATTAAATGAGGAGCGGGAATTTGTACCTCTCTTTTATCACTTGTAAAAGCGTGTTTTGAATTAAAGCGTTTTAAATAGTAAGCTTTTACATAAGCGATCAGATGAGTAAAATAAATACTTATCTGATGGACTACTGTCCTGATGACAAAGTTGTTATCAGTGAAAGCCAATAGCTGATAACCTTCCTCGGCTGTTTGTCAATCCAGCTAGATGATAAGTCTTTAATCTTCAAAACTTTTAATCTTCTGTTGAAAACATAACTTCAACTAACTGTTGTCAACAAATTTCATCTTTTAATCAGAAGTACCGCTAGTCTTACACGTTCCCCCTGACTTTAAGAATTCATAAGTTAACTAGTCTGTTGAGAGTTAATCCTTGAAGATAAATAAGATGAGTAAGCTGTTGAACTTCAGTCTTCTGTTGATTTCCCCCTCAGCTTATGCATCCAATTTTAATAAACCTAGTTCAGCTCTTAGAGTTGAAAATCTTGTCTCACTTAGAGGTTCTGTGAAGATGTCAGCAATCTGATTTTCAGTAAACACATATTCTATCATGACATTTCCTTTTTCCACATGATCTCTAATAAAATGATGTTTGATCTCAATATGCTTAGTCCTTGAATGACTTGTAGTATTCTGAGTAAGGATGATTGCACTTGTATTGTCACAGTAGATTGGAATTCCACTGATTTTGATATTGTAGTCTTCCAGTTGATACTTCAACCATAAGATTTGTGCATAGCAAGCTCCAGCAGCTATGTATTCAGCTTCAGCAGTTGATATGGATACTGAAGTCTGTTTCTTACTAATCCATGAGATCAGACGACTACCTAAGAACTGACAGGCACCTGTTGTGCTTTTTCTGTCAATCTTGCAGCAAGCAAGGTCAGAATCTGAATATCCAATTAGCTCAAATCCAAATTCCCTAGGATACCACAATCCCAAATCTTCAGTACCTTTAAGATACTTAAGTATCCTTTTGGCAGCTAAGAGGTGAGATTCTTTAAGATTTGATTGAAATCTCGCACAAACCCCAACAGAGTACATAATATCAGGTCTGCTAGCAGTTAAGTATAACAGTGACCCAATAATTCCTCTGTATTTGGTTATATCTACTGATTTCCCATCTTCATCTTTATCCAAACGAAGACTTGTAGACATTGGAATATTAGCAGTAGAGCTAGTTTCCATACCAAATTTCTTGAACAGATCCTTTGTATATTTTGCTTGGCTGATGAAAATTCCATCAGGCAACTGTCTTACTTGCAAACCAAGAGAATAATTGAGTTCACCCATCATGCTCATTTCAAACTTGTTCTGCATGAGCTTGGAGAACTTGTTACACATATGTTGGTTAGTTGAACCAAAAATAATATCGTCCACATAAATTTGCACAAGCAAAATATGTTCTTCCCATTCAATAGTGAACAGGGTCTTGTCTACCTTACCTTTACGAAATACTTTAATTAAAAGAAAATCAAATAAAGTATCATACCATGCTCTTGGAGCCTGTTTCAGTCCATAGAGGGCTTTCTTTAGACGATACACCTTGTCTTCTTCTTGATAGGCTTCAAATCCAGGTGGTTGTTCAACATAAACTTCTTCTTGCAATTCTCCATTGAGAAAAGCTGATTTCACATCCATCTGATAGACTGTGAAATTCTTATGAGCAGCATAGGCAAGAAAGAGTCTGATAGCCTCTAATCTTGCTACTGGTGCAAAAGTTTCATCAAAGTCAATGCCTTCTTCTTGGCAATAACCCTTGGCCACTAATCTTGCTTTATTTCTGGTGACTTCACCATCTTCATTCATTTTATTCCTGAATACCCATTTAGTGCCAATGACTCTTTGATGACTTGGTCTAGGAACTAAGTACTAGACTTCATTCCTTTCAAATTGATTTAGCTCTTCCTGCATAGCTTCAATCCAGTTTGAATCACTAAGAGCTTCTTCAATCTGTTTGGGCAATTTGAGATAGGAAGCTGACGAACATTGCTTCACTTGCAGCAGCTCTCCTTGTCTTCACTTTATCCAAAGGATCACCAATCACCAGTTCAGGTGGGTGATTCTTGAGCCATCTAAGATCAAGTTGCAAATCATAATGTTGACCTTTGGTTTGATCTTGCAACACTACTGTTGGAGATCCAGTAGTAGTCTGTTGAACATTTGTTGTCTGTTGAAAAGTCTCTGGTCTATCAGCTGTTTGCAACTCGTCTGTTAGACAATCAGCACTGTGATTTTGAACAGCACTTGAGTTATCAGCTGGGTTGAGATCAGGTAGTATGATGGGGACATATTCTTCATTCTTTCCAACATTTAACTTCTGTAAATCAGTAGACATATCTTGATTAGTACTTTGATTCTTTTCAGAAGATTGATTTGGTTCATCAAATACTACATGAATGGATTCCTCTATAAGTAAAGTTCTTTTGTTACAGACTCTATAAGCTTTACTAACAGTAGAGTATCCTACAAAAACAGCTTCATCAGCCTTTTCTGCAAATGCAGTAAGGTGATTTTTCCCATTATTTAAAACAAAGCATTTACAACCAAATATCTTAAAGTAATGAATGTTTGACTTCCTGTTGTTCCAAACTTCATATGGAGTCTTGTTTTGGTGCTTGTTGATCATGCATCTGTTTTGGGTAAAGCATGTTGTGTTTGTTGCTTCTGCCCAAAATCTTTGAGGCAGCTTAGCTTCAGCTATCATTGTCCTGGTAGCTTCTTTAAGAGTTCTGTTTCTCCTTTCAGCAACTCCGTTCTGTTGAGGGGTTCTGGCAGCAGAGTACTCATGGCTGATTCCTCTGGCATTACAATACTCTTCAACAGTAGAGTTTGTAAACTCAGTCCCTCTATCTGATCTGATCTTCAATATCTTCATGCTCTTTTCATTCTGAATCAGTTCCATCAGATTTGTAAGATGTTCCTTTGTTTCACTTTTCTTCTTCATGAAAATCACCCAAGTATATCTTGAATAGTCATCCACAACAGCTAGGCAGTATTTCTTTCCACCATTGCTGACTGGATCAATGGGTCCAAATAAGTCCATGTGTAGCAGCTCCAATATTCTTCCAGAAGATTGATGCTTCTTGCTTTTGAATGATGACTTGATTTGTTTACCTTTCTGACAGGGGTCACAAAGCTTGTCCTTGCTCATGACTGTTTTTGGAATTCCTTCTACCATATTATTCTTGATAAGTCTGTTTATGGTCTTGAAATTCACATGGTTCATTCTTTTGTGCCACAGCCAACTGACTTCACTTAGTATTGATGCCACCAAACAAATACTTGAATTCTTGTCAGCAGAATTCCAGTCCACTGTGTAGATATTTTCTTGTCGTCTTCCAGGTAAAATAACCTTCTTTGTACCTATCTGTTCAACGTAGCAGTTATCTGTTGAGAAGATGACTGAATATCCGTTGTCACAAAATTGACTTATGCTCAGCAAATTGTATTTGAGGCCTTTAACATAAGAGACGTCAGATATCTCAATGTTGCCTTTGATTAGTCTTCCAGTTGCTACAATCTTGCCTTCCTTGCTGTCTCCAAAAGAAACTTTAGGACCATCCACAGCAACTGCATCAGTCAGCTCATGTATGCTTCCACACATGTGTCTTGAACATCCACTGTCCAAGTACCAGATTTTCTCTACTTTACTCCTACTCCTAATCCTAACCTACAAAACAAAATAAAATTGTTTTAGGTACTCTTATTGAGAGGGTCTTGAAGGATTAGTTCCACCTTTGACAACCCAAGATGCTGAAGTCTTAGGCTTCTTAGGCTTCTGTTGTTTGGCAGGAGCATGAACAGTTTCATCTTCATCATGTTTATCAGATTTGCTATGTTGATGATAATCAGCATGATAAAGATAATTCTCATAAGTAGAATAAGATGCATGATAAGGAGGATATGCATGCATTGGATGAGCAGGATGGTGCATAGTAAGTTGGAAATTGAGGTGCATGATACATAGGAGGATATGCAGCAGGTTGCACATAATATGACTCATTTCCATACCAAGCATTTTGATTTTTCTTGTTTTTATGCTTCTTTGGTTTACTAGATGCTTGCTCATTAACAGACGACTTAGTCTTATCACTAGTCTGATTGGTTTTGACTTTATCAGAAGACTTCCTAGGACTCTTCTGTTTGGACTTACCAGTCTGTTTTCCTACACTAGGCTCTTTGCTCTTTTTAGCCTTAGGAGTTTTTGTCTCCTTTAACACTTTCTCAGGTGAAGCAGGTTTAGTAGTCTGAACATATAGAATGACCTTACTGTTGTCAGCTGATATAAATTTTTCAGTATGGTTCAGTTCTAGCTTATCCTGTTCTATAGGTGTCTTCTGTTTACTAGACATGTGAGTTGATGCAACAGATGACTTATCATGAGACTCAATGACTTTCTCAAGCTCCATGATTTTACCCTTATAAACTTCACATTCAGCTTTCAGAGATTCATTCTCTTGCTCAAGCAGTTTGTATTCAGCTGATTCTCTTGGCTTTTCAGCTTTAAGTTTCAGTGAACTGTTTTGCTCTTTCAGCAATATCATCTCTTCCTTAAGCTTTTTAAATGCATCAGCAATACTTGTATTGTTAAGCATCATTTGTTCAAATGAATTAAATAATTCATTATCAAGAGGAGTTACCTCTTCATCCTCGGAGCCATCAGATTCCTTAGCCATCAGGCAGAGAAGAGCATGACTCTCTTCATCAGAAGTGTCTGAATCTGAATCTGATGAGTAGACATCAGCTAGCTTTTCTGCTTCTGCTACCAGCACCTTGCCTTTCTGATGCTTTCTTTCCTTTCTGATTCTCTTTTCCTCTTCTGTATACTTCTCAGCTTTAGGATATGGGCAGTCTCTGATGAAATGACCCAGTTTCCTGCAATTATAGCACATCATTTTGAATTTATAAGAATCCTTATCTTGAGAAGAAGAAGTAGGGTTAGAAGTAGAAGCATTGTTATATTTGTTCTTCATTTTTCGTCTGTAGAACTTTTTGAAGTTGTTCATCAGCAATGCAACGTCACCAGCAGTGAACTCCTTTTTGTTGAGTAATGTGGTTTCATCGGATGAGTCCACGTCTTTGCTTTTGTAAGCTGGTCTTCTGGGATTTTCAGCAACAACAAGTGCAGCTGTGGGACTTGAAGTAGAGGTTTCTTCAACAGCCATTCTTGGCAGTTTATACTCGTACGCCTTGAGTACTGAGAACAGCTCGGTGAGTGAAATCTTTTCCAGATCTCTTGACTCTTCCATGGCTGTCACCTTCATGTTGAACTTCGGAGGTAGAGCCTTCAGAACTCTGACGGTTATCTCCTTATCAGTGAACGTTTTTCCAAGCTTTAAAACTTCATTCAGCGTCCTTGTAAACCTTGTATCCATCTGATCAATGGTTTCTGCAGACTTCATCTTGAAGTTGTCCAGCTTTTCCAGAGCAACACTCAGTTGATGCTCTTTAATGGCGTCGTTTCCTTCGCTCATGTCACGAACATTATCCCACATTTATTTGGCAGTCTTGCAATGCTTGACTTTGTCAAATCTGTCGTTGTCAAGGGGCTTGGTCATGATTAAACGGCCAACTTTATCCAGATTGAACAGCTTTATTTCTTCGGCTGTCATCTCTGTTAAGTCTTTTTCCACCACTATATCAGCTTCATCAACCGTGATAGTCTTGGTGAATTTGAATGGACCTTTGATGATACATGTGTACATGTTATAATTGTAGACAGCCAGGAAAATCTCCATTCTGATTTTCCAGTCTTCAAAGCTCATACCAGCTATGTGGGGAACATGGCTGATACAATCCATTTTTCAAAAATTTTAATTTTTCAAAAATATTCTCTTTTGAAAAGTTTGAAAACCTTTGAAAAACACTCGGATCAAGCTCGTTGACCAGGCTGCTGATTCTATGAACCACCTGCTCTGATACCACTTGTTGGTCCCAAGTGGTCAGATGAGGTCTAGAGGGGGGGTGAATAGGCCTCTAAACTTTTTGTCAGTTTTTAACTTTAAAACTTTTGTTCAAATTTAAACAGACTAAGTTGTTACCGAACAGTAAGTTTACAAGGCTGATCACGAACAAATCTTTGAACAGCTTTGTCGACCACTAATCTGATAGTTACTTAACTGATTTAGTTAGAATCAGTTTTAATACTAGAGTACTTGCAGCGGATTTTCAAAGTGTTTTTCACAAGTAAACTTAGTAGTTTGAAAATTTTATCCCCAGTTTTGTAAACTCCTTTAAACTCTTTTCAAACAGTTTTGAATGTGTTTTATGCAATTTGAAAATATGCAAGTTGAAAGTAAATGTAAAAACACAAGTAATTTTTATAGTGGTTATATGGATTTAAATATCCTTTAGTCCACTCTTCCAAGTCACAAAGATCTTGGGTTATACTAAGAACACAAAGTAATTAGTACACTCCACTTACGCCAAAACAACAAATGAATCTGGCCGTAAGCTCACAATAGGAAATCACAAAGAAAACCTATCCTCTGAAGTTAGATCACTCATAAAGATGGATCTACACTTCTCACAACACTCAAACAGTTTTCCACTCAGAAAATGTGTTTGTCTTTGATCTTCAACTTCGGCTTCAGTCAACAAATTACAGAGCTGATGAGTGAGCTGTTCTTGATACTTAAGAGATTTTGCTTCGGATTTCTTCTCAGAGATTGTGTTGTTGTTCTTCTCTTTGGCTCTTCAGCTATTTATACTCGAAGGTTTGAAAAATGTCCATTAAAGTGAGACATAATTCAAAATCCTCGGGTACTGGTCATTAATTTCCGCGAACGGCTCTCAGCACAGTGTCCGTACAGTCAACAGTACTTTTCTGCAGGCAGCATTAAATGCACCAAGCTGATACGAAGTCTTTCTTCAATCATTTGACTTTAATAACCTTGTACTTCAGCATTTATTACTTCCAGGGGCATTTATTACCGTTGGGCAGACTTCTTGATCCTTTTCACTTGGCGGATCGAAAGTGCAAGTCTGATGATGTACAGAGCTGATCCCAAACTTGAGCAAATCTGATTTGAGTCGGCTGATCTTCATCAGTCTGATTTCTTTCCTTCAGCAGATCAGTAGTCTTCTGGACCTTGAATGTTTGACCCGTCTGATGTCTTCTTACTTGGTCAAAATTCTTCTAAGGGATATCAGCTAAGTGAACTTTTACTTAGCAGATTTGATGTTTTGAAAATCATCAAAACCTCCCTTTATTAATTGTCTTCAGTGCTCTTCATCTTCATCCTTATCCAACATAACTAATTTAAAAACTTATACACAATCTATTAGTTACTAAAAATAACACACATAAGTAAACCACTTACCCACTAACCCCACTTTCACATTTAAGAACCTTTCATAACAATATTATTAAAATATACACATATATAAGTATGAATATATTATAATTTGAAAACAAAAACTTTTATTACTTGGAAATAAATTGATTTCTTATAACAAATAAATTTATATCTACAAAATAAACTAATATAATTATCATACCTATCCATTTTATATTATAATATTTCGTGTTGTAAAATAATAATGAAAAAAAACTTCAAAAAGAAATTCCTCTGAATGAAAATCTAAACATAAAACATAGATAAACTAAGTTGTTTGAAGTCTACATTAAACTTGAAAAAATGTGACTTTTCATGTCCTACGAAAAATAAAAAAGAAATCAAACAAAAAATATATGGCAGTTACTATATATTAGTAATAAAATTCAAACTCATTTAAAAGTTTGTAACCAATCTATCAGTTATTAACACACGTACACCACTTGCCCACTAATCCCACATCCATAATTAAGAAATTCTCATAATATTTGTTTTTACATTAGTAGTTAAATATTTAGATTGTATGAATTATTAAAATATATCATATATAACTATGTATATATTGTTACATAGCTTTTATTACTTGGAAAATAAATCGATTTCTATAAAAAAAATGTGATCTACATAAAAGAGTGAAACACACTTTCGGTCCTTCTTATAAATTGACTTTATCACTATTTTTATTTTTTCTCACCAAATATGTCTCTCTTATCAATATAGTTAGGCATTCTTATCATTGTAGTGTAACACTTTAGACCTCCTTATACCTAAATTAAATCAATATAGTTAGGCATTCTTATCATTGTAGTGTAACACTTTAGACCTCCTTATACCTAAATTAAATCCATTTTTGGCGGTAAAATTTATTTTTTGTAAAGTTCTAATAAAATTGTGTGATTTTATTTTGGTAAGTTTTGGCTATTAATTGTTTTATTTGTATAGCAGTTACTAAATTTTAATAATACGATTCTAACTAATTTAAAAACTTATACACAATCTATTAGTTACTAAAAATAACACACGTACGTAAACCACTTACCCACTAACCGCACTTTCACATTTAAGAACCTCTCATAACAATATTATTAAAATATATACATATATAAGTATGAATATATTACAATTTGAAAATAAAAACTTTTTATTACTTGGAAATAAATTGATTTCTTATAACAAATAAATTTATATCTACAAAACAATATAATGTAATTATCATACCTATCCATTTTATATTATTATATTTCGTGTTGTAAAATAATAATGAAAAAAACTTCAAAAAGAAATTCCTCTTAATGAAAATCTAAACATAAAACATAGATAAACTAAGCTGTTGGAAGTCTACATTAAACTTGAAATATGTGACTTTTCATGTCCTACGAAAAAAAAATCAAACAAAAAATATATGGCAGTTACTATATATTAGTATTAAAATTCAAACTCATTTAAAAGTTTGTAACCAATCTATCAGTTATTAACACACGTACACCACTTGTGACGCCCCGTTTTTTCCAGCCACGTCCTCGGGCCAAAGATGGCCCTCAACTGGAATCGGGTCGCCAAAACAAACCAAATGACCAAACATGTAATTTAACTAGACTAGCAGCGGATAACATATAGCTTAAAATCTGAATTAGTTTAATCATCATAAACAATTTATCGAATAAACTTAAAACTCCAGTATTTAAACCGTCAATTAAAACATGAAAGAAATATTATCCAAACATACTTGAAATCTCAAAAAAAATAATCTAACAAGAAAAAAATCAAAATACAAGACAAGACCGACTCGGATCCCGGATCACCAACAACCACACACTTCAACTACCGAAAGTACCTGAAAAAGTAATCCACAAAGAGTGGTAAGTTGATCATCCAACTTAGTGAGCTCGTGTGCAAATGTACATGATAGCAGCGAGCAAGCAACATAATCGAATATCAATTCAAACACGCACACCTTAGACGCTTCACACATATGTAGGCAACAGACATCTCATCCAACCGCATAGAGGGCTCGAATGAATGTGATCAGACTCATGCAAAGACATCTCATCCAGCCACATAGAGGGCTCGAATGAATGTGATAAAAAGACATCTCATCCAGTCACATAGAGGGCTCGAATGAATGTGATAAAAGACATCTCATCCAGCCCCATAGAGGGCTCGAATGAATGTGATCACACTCAATGATGCAAATGATGAAGAAAAAAATAAATAAATAAATAAATAAAGCACCAACACTCGCACAGCAATAATTCACAAATTTCTAGTCACAGGCGCAATTCAAAATTCACAAGACAATTAAAGTATACACACAACTGTCATAACTCATTCAATAAGTTGCTTCAAGCAGCGCCAAGTAAACTTGTACAAGAACACTCACCTGATTAAATGGGGCGCTTTCGAGAATTGGACGCAAATTTCGAATCAAGAGTCTCAACAACCTCGACTTCAGACTACCCAAACACCACTGAAGCTCCACTAAGCTTGTTCAGAAAGAACCTAGGGATAATTAAGGCAACTTAGGTTACTAGAAGGCATTTAAAACTCTAAACTAACAAACAAAATAAAAATAAAGACTCACGGCTCACGGATCTGAAAAGCCAAAACTAAGACGGTTAGTTAAGACAAAGCTAAAATCTACAACCTAATGGTAAAAATGAATAATTAATCACGATTACATAATCAAATGTAAACTCTAATAAATTTCCTTTGCATTTTAGATGCATGAGTTTGTCATATTAATTAACTCTCATGTACTCAATTTCCATTAGAGAATTCTACATCAATTTACATTACTCGGAGTCCATTAGAGAATTCTATATCAATTTACATTACTCAACTCCGATTCAAATTAAATCATACTCAACTCCGATTCAAATTAAATCATACTGACGTGCCTGGTTCACCTTTGTGCTTACCTTCATCGATCATCAATTGATTTCAATAGTTTATTGGTTGAATTAATTACACCTCCCTGCTTATATATCTACGATTCAATTTCAATTACATTGACGTGCCTGGTTCACCTACTCATGACGTGCCTGGTTCACCTACTCAATTTCCATTTCTCTACATAACAACAATTATAAGATCAAAACATGGCTCTCCACTACACGTGTATTTACTTTTTCCAGGATCAATTCATCAAGTAGTGTTAATTAGACAAAAGTTAATTGGTAAAAGTTTAGGAGTTTCTCACCTTTGTGTTGGCGCCGCTAATCCGTAGAAACCATAGAATACCTAATTAGCTCTCTTTCTTTTGAACTTGAAACTTACAAAAGAACCCCCCTCGCTTAACCCATCACAATGGGCCTTAGTTATCAATTTAATTATTAGTTAAATTATTTATCTAATCTGATCAAGCCTTATTAATTAATTTTAATCTAGTTGATATATATATAGTTAACACAAATAAAGATAATAAAGTCGCTTAAATCAAAAGGTTTACATATAAAGATATTAACTTTTAGAATTGATAAATTACACCCCGATAGTTATTTTTGGGGTTTCACACCACTTGTCCACTAATCGCACTTCCATAATTAAGAAATTCTCATAATATTTGTTTTTACATTAGAAGTTCAATATTTAGATTGTATGAATTATTAAAATATATACATATATAACTATGTATATATTATTACTTGGAAATAAAAGCTTTTATTACTTGGAAAATAAATCAATTTCTATAAAAAATGTGTTCTGACTTAAAGGGTGAAACACACTTTCGGTCCTTCTTATAAATTGACTTTATCACTATCTTCCTTTAAATTTTTCTCACCAAATATGTCTCTCTTATCAATATAGTTAGGCATTCTTATCATTGTAATGTAACACTTTAGACCTCCATATACCTAAATTAAATCCATTTTAGGCGGTAAAATTTATTTTTTGTAAATTTCTAATAAAATTTTGTGATTTTATTTTGGTAAGTTTTGGCTATTAATTGTTTTGTTTGTGTAACTTAAAACTTCAATTTATTTAAGTTTACAAAGGTAGTATCAAATATAACTTTCAATTTGTTCATCAATTATACCAATAAGAACAATGACTCATCTATTATATCCCAAGTAATTACCCTGTCAGCATAAACCACCAAAAATCAATTTTGCTTCCGTTTGTAAATCATCTGAAGAAAAACAATCATTACCAAAACACAAACACTCTATTAATGCAAACAACTTGCAGACAACATCAACCAAGATCTTTTGCAATAAATAACCAAATACAAGATATTGACCTATAAATTTTTCTCTCCTACTATTAATATTGTTCCCATTCTTCACTATTGACTAACCAGTAGAAGAAATTTTGGTGTGAACATCTAAATCGCAGGTATACATTTTTTCCCTCTCTCATGAATTAATTCCTCTAATCGACGAGATCTGGTAATCTTAAATTTTTTTTTTTGGACTACCTGGTGTTTATAAGAAGTATATTTCCTTTATTGGCCGAAAATTGTGTTGTATAAAATATGGCTACTATTATGAAGTATGTTATAGGAAAATAGAGTGTTCTGTTTGAGAAATCTTTTAATTGTTTTTGTGCAAATTAAGAATACGAGACTTCCTTGATTTATATGATAATACTTGAAACATAGTTTTTAATTATTAGTAAATTGTTATGTATGTATGTATATATTTGGTAAAAAATTAGATTTTATATTGCAAGAAATAATTATGCACATGACAGTGTGTAAATTGTGTAATAATTATGCATATGAGTGCCAAGTATGCAAGGTCAATGATTCTACTTCTGAGCAATGATTATGAAAATATCCAACATGGGATCGATTTGCTGCACGAAAAGGTTAGTTCAAATTCTGTGAGGATTATGTAGCAACTTTGCCGAGACAGCTTTATAAAGACAATTTCGAGTATCTGGATGAACAATACAAACCTCACTCTGCCAAGATATTGTGAAACAAGAGGACACCAAAACAAAGTTGGTTGGGTTAATATGGATGAGTTTCTAATCACTGGTTGCAAAGCTTGCAATGCAGATATTAAAGTTAGGAAAATTATTGGATATTTTCCTATACATAAGTAATAGTCAATTTATTTTTACAAATTAGGACATTGCAAATGTCTGTTATGGAATTTTTTTTTACAAGAAATATTAATTAGCAGGTAAGTTTTTATGCATGTATATTGCTTTGATTTTATATTGCATGTTTTTGTATATGTGGCAATGAATCTATGTAATGCTCTAATTAAATTATTCTAATTAAGAAAGTCATATTATAAACTTATTAATAAAATAGTAGATAGTTACCTATTAAAATAATTGAATACTTAGGCACTTATACACAGAGGCAAATAAGCCCAAATAATATCTACCACAAAAATTTAATACTCGGGTAACTAATAACTACTACAATTATTTATTTGAAAGGCTTATTTTTTTTCCTTACAAGCAAAATAAGACAATTCGTAATATTAGAAATTTTAATATGACATGAGATTTTTCTATATTTTTATAGAAGCAAAACACTTTAATACGAAAAATAGCAAAATATAAGGTTCAATTTGCAAAATATTATCGAAATTGATAGCAAATTAATTTTTTTTATATCATATGCGGTTTTTATTATTTTTAGAAGCAAAATAATAAAATTCTTAAAATCACAGAATATAGGGACCAATTTGAACAAAAAATTAAAAGAATTGTACAGTCAGGACCAAAATAAAATGCCAATGCATAATTAAATTTTTCTAAACTAAGAACTAGATTGATACAAGAAAGCTGAATTGAGTGTGACTTATCAGATTGAACGGACGAAAATATCCTTAAGAGTATACACTTGTGAGTCACATGATATCGGAACCTATGTGCTCAAATAACTCCTAATAGTTAACGAACCTTCTTAAATTGCATGTAAAATTTTTGCAGAAGTTAAAGAGTGTTCTGTAGCATTATTAAAATTACAAGGAATATTTTGATAAATGACATGAGACTTTTCTATATTTTTATAGAAGCAAAACACTTTAATACGAAAATTCGCAAAATATAGGGTTCAATTTGCAAAATATTATTGAAATTGTTTGCAAAATATTATCGAAATTGATAGCAAATTGATTTTTTTATATCATGGGCGGTTTTTATTATTTTTAGAAGCAAAATAATACAATTCTTAAAATCACATAATATAGGGACCAATTTGAACCCAAAATTAAAAGAATTGTACAGTCAGGACCTAAATAAAATGTCAATGCATAATTAAATTTTTCTAAATTAAGGACTAAATTGATACAAGAAAGGGATTGAACGGACGAAAAATATTCTCAAGAGTATACACGTGTAAGTCACATGATATCGGAGCCTATATGCTCAAATAACTCCTAATAGTTAACGAACCTTCTTAAACTGCATGTAAAAAAGTTTCCAGAAGTTATAGAGTGTTCTGTAACATTATTAAAATTACAAGAAATATTTTGATAAATGATCGAAATCAGAAGAAAAACTATCGTCTTGAATCGTAAATCACCCTATACCAAATAAAGTCCATTTTGTTTGGTAGGCAAACATATTACATTAAAATATGTACACGTAGATAATATTAAAATTTCTAATATAGAAAATTAAAATACATTGAATCTATGAATCTAATTAAGTATACCATATCCAAAAAAAAAAAACAGCAATCAATATTACAATTTTATAAGTTGATCTATGTATTCAACATTGACCTCCTCCATTATCTTTATCTTTCTTCCACCGAGATAAATCTTCAATTATATCTCTTTTCTACAGCTGTCTAAAGCTTATCAATTGAATGTAAAATGGGGTGGCTTCATAGTAATTGAACAGCACAGCTGCCTGTTTCACCAATTCATCTACATAAATACACACACTAACCTCCTATTTTTCTATCTACAAACACGTACCATCCATCTACAAAAACAATCATATTGAGGTAAGCTTTATCAACATTAAGTTACATAATTTTTAGAGATGTAACATCTAAATAATGTTTGCATCCATTCTTGCAGATCATTACTTCAAAAGAAAAATATCCAGTAAGTTATTTAAAGTATTTAGTATTGTCTTAAATATGTTTCATTATATAAAAATATAGTAAATTATTAGTCAAGATCATTGATTAACCTAATGAAATGTGTCTTTTATACAGTCATGGAAGGCTTGCAAAATATGGACCGAAATTTTCTTGAATCTAAGAAGATGAAATATTTTTCAAACTGAAGAAGAAATGCTATTTTCTACAATAATAGGACAAGATGTACTAGCTTCATTTCTAAAAATCACACTTCCTATAAATGTTTATTCCTATATTACTCTTATCGAAATGAGCATTGGTAAAAAATATAAGGAAATAAATAATCCTTATAGAGCAATTCTATCGTGGAACATCCAAGGAATCGAATCCCACAAGTTGAAGAATATGTTTCTAATCATTGCCAATAATCAAATGCCGGAAATGATTATTATGTATAACCCATATATAGAATTTTACCTAATGCCACAGGTGTTTATAAATGAAGGGTACGATGAAAATCTCTATTTTGAACTAGGTGGATATAGTAAAGGGTTCTGGATCATATGGAAGTCATCCTCATTCTCATTAATTCCAGTGAAGACAAATCCTCCAGTTTTTTCTTTTGTTATAATGTAGCAAGGAACTTTATTATGTCTAGCAAGTTTTAGTTAGGTGCAATATAGGAAGTAAAAACTATAGCTTGTAAATATAAGATATACTATATCTTAATATAGAAATAGCTACTATGTAGAGCTATATTAACTTAACTGCTTGTTTTAATATAATTACAGATACTTTTAGTCTCTTTTATTTAACATAAATTTTGACACCTAATTACAGATGTTGGACCGAATTGGAGGATCAGTTAGAGTACCTAATTGTGCAATACCAGGATGTTGTGTAGAACTACATAAGCAACGTTTAGAAAAATGTTTTTCATGCTTCTATGTTGAATTCTTAAAAACGGAATTCATAAATTTTATCGATACTATGGTCTTAGAGTTCAATGGGCAAAATTTCTGGAAGGAACTGTCCTTAAATGAATCAAATATATGCACTTTTCAAAAATTCGAAGTTGCCATAGGATTCATCAGGAAACTTGAGAAGGAAGGCAGACTAATAAATCCAGGGTAAGTAATGCTCTAATACTAATATACTAATCCTTTAATACAAACTCTAACTTTGTCATAACAAATTTATGTGAACATAGCTAGTGCAAGGAAAGATATACCTGAATCTTCCAATCGTAACACAAGGAAAAAACCAAGGTATGACACCCGTCAATTAATCAACTATACATAACTATATTATAAGTTACATGCCAAAATTTAGGTATGCATACTCAAGGTTGGACACAAGAGACAATACTTGTAATAATGATCCTTTCAGAATTCAAGTAATTGACAACATATATGTTATTCTACAAGACAAAAATACAGCACTATGGGCTGAATCAAAGCTGCAACACGACATTGAATTTCCTCTCTTAGGAGAACTAAAGCAGCAAATAGATGCAATCCAAAGTGAAGATTTGTAGTACTATAATGTAATGTACTTTTTTAATAAAATTTCTAATATTACATCAAATTTAACAATCCTATTTATACGGGGCATACGGGGCACCGACACCGCGCATTGAACTCTGAAAGGATCATTATTACAAGTATTGTCTCTTGTGTCCAACCTTGAGTATGTATACCTAAATTTTGGCATGTATTATTATAACTTATAATATAGTTATGTATAGTTGATTAATTGACGGGTTTCAAAATGTCATACTTTGGTTTTTTCCTTGTGTTACGATTTGAAGATTCAGGTATATCTTTCCTTGCACTAGCTCTATTCACATAAATTTGTTATGACAAAGTTAGAGTTTGTATTAAAGGATTAGTATATTAGTATTAGAGCATTACTTACCCTGGATTTATTAGTTTGCCTTCCTTCTTAAGTTTCCTGATGAATCCTATGGCAACTTCGAATTTTTGAAAAGTGCGTATATTTGATTCATTTAAGGACAGTTCCTTCCAGAAATTTTGCCCATTGAACTCTATGACCATAGTATCGATAAAATTTATGAATTCTATTTTTAAGAATTCAACATAGCAGCATGAAAAACATTTTTCTAAACGTTGCTTATGTAGTTCTACACAACATCCTGGTATTGCACAATTACGTACTCTAACTGATCCTCCCATTCGGTCCGACATCTGTAATTAAACGGTGTCAAATTTATGTTAAATAAAAGAGACTAAAAGTATCAGTAATTATATTAAAACAAGCTGTTAAGTTAATATAGCTCTATATAGTAGCTATTTCTATATTAAGATATAGTATATCTTATATTTACAAGCTATAGTTTTTTCTTCCTATATTGTACCTAACTAAAACTTGCTAGACATATAAAGTTCCTTGCTACATTATAACAAAAGAAAAAACTGGAGGATTTGTCTTCACTGAAATTAATGAGAATGAGGATGACTTCCATATGATCCAGAACCCTTTACTATATCCACCTAGTTCAAAGTAGAGATTTTCATCGTACCCTTCATTTATAAACACCTGTGACATTAGGTAAAATTCTATATATGGGTTATACATAATGATCATTTCCGGCATTTGATTATTGGTAATGATTCGAAACATATTCTTCAACTTGTGGGATTTGATTCATTGGATGTGTCACGATAGAATTGCTCTATAAGGATTATTTTTTTCCTTATATTTTTTACCAATGCTCATTTCGATAAGAGTAATATTGGAATAAACATTTATAGGAAGTGTGATTTTTAGAAATGAAGCTAGTACATCTTGTCCTATTATTGTAGAAAATAGCATTTCTTCTTCAGTTTGAAAAAAATATTTCATCTTCTTAGATTCAAGAAAATTTCGGTCCATATTTTTGAAGCTTTCCATAACTGTATAAAAGATAAGCACATTTCATTAGGTTAGTCAATGATCTTGACTAATAATTTACTATATTTTTATATAATGAAACATATTTAAGACAATACTAAATACTTTAAATAACTTACTGGATATTTTTCTTTCGAAGTAATGATCTGCAAGAAATGGATGGAAACATTAGTTAGATGTTACATCTCTAAAAATTATGTAACTTAATGTTGATAAAGCTTACCTCAATATGATTGTTTTTGTAGATGGATGGTACGTGTTTGTAGATAGAAAAATAGGAGGTTAGTGTGTGTATTTATGTAGATGAATTGGTGAAATAGGCAGCTGTGTTGTTCAATTACTATGAAGCCACCCCATTTTACATTCAATTGATAAGCTTTAGACAGCTGTAGAAAAGAGATATAATTGAAGATTTATCTCGGTGGAAGAAAGATAAAGATAATGGAGGAGGTCAATGTTGAAATAAGCAGTGTCTTTCTAAATTATTTGTAACATGGATCAACTTAGAAAATTGTAATATTGATTGCTGTTTTTTTTTTTTGGATATGGTATACTTAATTAGATTCATAGATTCAATGTATTTTAATTTTCTATATTAGCAAATTTAATATTATCTCCGTGTACGTATTTTAATGTAATTTGTTTGCCTACCAAACAAAATGGACTTTATTTGGTATAGGGTGATTTACGATTCAAGACGATAGTTTTTCTTCTGATTTCGATCATTTATCAAAATATTTCTTGTAATTTTAATAATGTTACAGAACACTCTATAACTTATGGAAACTTTTTTACATGCAGTTTAAGAAGTTCATTAACTATTAGGAGTTATTTGAGCATATAGGCTCCGATAACATGTGACTTACACGTGTATACTCTTGAGAATATTTTTTGTCCGTTCAATCCCTTTCTTGTATCAATCTAGTCCTTAATTTAGAAAAATTTAATTATGCATTGACATTTTATTTAGGTCCTAACTGTACAATTCTTTTAATTTTGGGTTCAAATGGGTCCCTATATTCTGTGATTTTAAGAATTGTATTATTTTGCTTCTAAAAATAATAAAAACCGCCTATGATATAAAAAAATCATTTTGCTATCAATTTTGATAATATTTTGCAAATTGAACCCTATATTTTGCGATTTTCGTATTAAAGTGTTTTGCTTCTATAAAAATATAGAAAAGTCTCATGTCATTTATCAAAATATTCCTTGTAATTTTAATAATGCAACAGAACACTCTATAACTTCTAGAAACTTTTTTACATGCAGTTTAAGAAGGTTCGTTAACTATTAGGAGTTATTTAAGCACATAGTGTCCGATATCATGTGACTTACACGTGTATACTCTTAAGGATATTTTCGTCCGTTCAATTTGATAAGTCACACTTAATTCATCTTTCTTGTATCAATCTAGGTCTTTGTTTAGAAAAAATAATTATGCATTGACATTTTATTTGGGTCCTGACTGTACAATTCTTTTAATTTTGGGTTCAAACTGGTCCCTATATTCTGTGATTTTAAGAATTGTTTTATTTTGCTTCTAAAAATAATAAAAACCGCCTATGATATAAAAAAAATTACTTTTCTATTAATTTCGATAATATTTTGCATATTGAACCCTATATTTTGCGATTTTTCGTATTAAAGTGTTTTGCTTCTATAAAAATATAGAAAAATCTCATGTCATATTAAAATTTCTAATATTACGAATTGTATTATTTTGCTTATAAGGAAAAAAAAATAAGCCTTTCAAATAAATAATTGTAGTAGTTATTAGTTACCCGAGTATTAAATTTTGGTGGTAGATATTATTTGGGCTTATTTACCTCTGTATAAATGCCTAAGTATTCAATTATTTTAATAGGTAACTATCTACTATTTTATTAATAAGTTTATAATATGACTTTATTAATTAGAATAATTTAATTAGAGCATTACATAGATTCATTGCAACATATACAAAAACATGCAATATAAAATCAAAGCAATATACATGCATAAAAACTTAACCTGCTAATATTTCTTGTAAAAAAAAAGTTCCATAACAGACATTTGCAATGTCCTAATTTGTAAAAATAAATTGACTATTACTTATGTATAGGAAAATATCCAATAATTTTCCTAACTTCAATATCTGCATTGCAAGCTTTGCAACCAGTGGATTAGAAACTCATCCATATTAACCCAACCAACTTTGTTTTGGTGTCCTCTTGTTTCACAACATCTTGGGAGAGTGAGGTTTGTATTGTTCATCCAGATACTCGAAATTGTCTTTATAAAGCTGTCCCGGCAAAGTGGCAACATAATCCTCATAGAATTTAAACTAACCATTTCGTGCAGCAAATCGATCCCATGTTGGATATTTTCATAATCATTGCTCAGAAGTAGAATAATTGACCTTGCATACTTGGCACTCATATGGCCTAATTGTTTTGCCTTTTCTAGCAACGTATAACCATAGCCGATAATCATGTCACTGAAATAGTTTTTCTGAAATAAATTAATAAAATCTTTATCATTATATAATTTCACTGACTATTTAGGAACCCAAAAATTTATTGAATTTAAGCAACAATTAGATTATTACCATCTCCTGCCTATATAGCAGCTCCAAATTGTTGGATTACATACATCTTTTTACAAAAGATTGTTGTTCTTGGCACAAAGGTTCCCATTCAATGATTGGGCATTTTTCCATACCCATTCTTTGGTATACATACTGATCTTTACTTAGTTTATAAAGTTTTTTGCAACTTTATAATTGTTAAATGAACTTCTTTAATGACAAAATAATAAAATTTTGTAAAATAAAATTACTTTTACCTTAATTTCACATTGAAAACGTCTGTAGTCGAATATGATCCAACTCGGGCTATGATTTCCGTTGCAATATCATATGGTAAGTTGTCCATTCCTGCAATCCGGAAAAATTATAACACAATATACACACTGTCATGTGCATAATTATTTCTTGCAATATAAAATCTAATTTTTTACCAAATATATACATACATACACACATAACAGTTTACTAATAATTAAAGACTAATGTTTCAAGTATTAACATATAAATCAAGGAAATCCCGTATTCTTAATTTGCACAAAAACAATTAAAAGATTTCTCAAACATAACACTCTATTTTCCTATAACATGCTTAATAATAGTAGCCATATTTCATACAACAAAATTTTCGGCCAATAAAGGAAATATACTTCTTATAAACACCAGGTAGTCCAAAAAAAAAATTAAGATTACCAGATCTCGTCTATTTGAAATTAATTCATGAGAGAGGAAAAAAAATTATACATGCGATTTAGATGTTCACACCAAAATTTCTTCTACTGGTTAGTCAATAATGTAGAATGGGAACAATATTAATAGAAAGAGAGAAAATTTTATAGGTCAATATCTTGTATTTGGTTATTTATTGCAAAAGATCTTGGTAGATGTTGTCTGCAAGTTGTTTGCATTAATAGAGTGTTTGTGTATTGGTAATGATTGTTTTTCTTCAGAAGATTTACACATGGAAGCAAAAAAGATTTTTGGTGGTTTATGCTGATAGGGTAATTACTTTGGATATAGTAGATGAGCCATTGTTCTTATTGGTATAACTGATGAACAAATTGAAAGTTATATTTGATACTACCTTTGTTAACTTAATTAAATTGAAGTTTTAAGTTACACAAACAAAAAAATTAATAGCCAAAACATACCAAAATAAAATCACAAAATTTTATTAGAACTTTACAAAAAATAAATTTTACCACCAAAAATGGATTTAATTTAGGTATAAGGAGGTCTAAAGTGTTATACTACAATGATAAGAATGCCTAACTATATTGATAAGAGAGATATAATTGGTGAGAAAAATTTAAAGGAATATAGTGATAAAGTCAATTTATAAGAAAGATCGAAAGTGTGTTTCACTCTTTTAAGTCAGAACACATTTTTTGGTAATGATGTCATCACCTGTGCTATGACATCATTAGCAAGTCCACTCAAATTGATAATAAAAGAAGCTACATGGACGTTCCTTTAGGTTTGATCGAACCTAATTTGAATAAAAAAATTCCTATATTATAAAGGGATTTTGTGTTAAAACAAAAAAAAGTACAAGGTGGTTATGTGCAACAATTTAAAATTTAGGGAAGAAATTTATTCCAAAATATTTGTCGCTTTGGAATTTCAATATTACATTAATTATCTTTTTTGAATGCAGCCCGTATTTATCATACCTAAAAGCTCCATTTTGTTTATTCCAATGCAATATTAATGATGGGTATATTAGGTACATCATTTGTTCTTTTTATCAAAAATTCATGCTATTTATTTAAATTTTTAATACTCGTGCAACACTCTAAAACGACATACTATTTTTTTAAACCGAAAGAGTAATATGTAGCAAAAAGATATACGAAATTCAAGGAAAGGAGGAGGACTATTTGTATAATTAGTTATGACCATTTTGGAAATTAAGGAATTTACTTACTAATATTTCGACATTGGGATAAGCGTAATTTTTTTTCTTCTTTTGATAATTTGTGTTAGCACTAATCTAGACATAATGAGGATCTGCAATAAATGCAAATCGTAAGAGATTTTTGAAGTTTTTTTTTTTTTTTTTTTTAAAGACTTTTTGAAGGTGAACTTTAACAAACCCTTTCAATTATTAAATGTGTTTTTGCCCCTTCAATCTATGACTAGGGCTCCACTACAAAGTCAAATTATTTTCATATATCTGCAATAAATGCAAATCGTTAGAGATTAAGTCATATTTCAAATGCAACTCATCCTCTCTCCTACAATATCAATTGCAACTCTAAGGGGAAAACGCACAATAGTCCTCTGTGTTATGGAAATTCTATTGAAAACACCCTGTAAAATATTTACTGCACAAAATCTCCCAGTACTTTCAAAAAATCTGCATAGAATCCTCCATCCATCAACTTACGTCAGTTTTTTGACAAGCGTGTCTTCCACGCTACTTTGGTGCGATTTTTATTGTATTTTGTCTAATTAATTCTTTCCGCGTAAATGACAATAATGACCTTATTTTTAGATTTTGTACATACTTTTAAAACTTTGCATGAAATCTCCTTGTACTTTTAGGCTTAGCACAAAATTCTTCTGCACTTTTTATACTCCGCACAAATTCTCTTGTATGTTTTAGAAACTTAACACATAATCCCCTTATTTTGCTTATATATAGGGGTAATTTAGATATATCCACTAAGAATTAATAACGTTAGATAACTAGCGTAGTAGGGGGAGCTAGATTGAGCAGAGTTTTTGAAAGTATAAGATGATTCGATGCAACAAAAATATCAAACGATGGAAAAGTTTAACAAACTCTTCAAATAGCATAAGCTAATCAAAGAAAAGCTAAAGGGGCAAAGGGAATTTTCGGTGGACGGAGAAATGCTTAGAGATCGGAAAGAACATCAACGATGAATGACTTTGCATTCTTCGGTTCGAGATGTAAATAAATAGTCTAATAGATTAAAAGGAAAAAAAAACCATGAATGACTTTAAAATTTTCTTTGTTTAACTTTCAATTCTGACCAAATTGGAAAGACTAACCATTATCCTTCCGATGTATTTTGCGAGTTTAGTAATTCGGAATTTCCAATTACTATTATAACAATATTTTCTAGTTTATTAATGGTACAATTATTTACTTAGAAAAAAAAACTAACCATTTCCCTAAATTTAAAGTTGAGTAGATCGCATTTTTAGTTCTCCGTATGAGTTAATTTTGCACTTTTATCCCTCTTAAATTTATTGTAGCAGATTCGCCCCTCTTATCAATAGTAGCATTTAGACTAGTGTCATTGAAAGACAATTTTACTACACTATCTTTTCCGTTATACAAGTAAAATGTCAATTGGATTAAGAGTAAAATGCAAAAAGATCCTTTATATTATTTTTAATTGTCAGAAAATCTCATAATAATGTTCTTATGGGTAAATATCACTTTTGGTCCATCTTATCATTAATTTTTATAGAATGGTCCCTCTTATGTTTTTTTCCCGCTCTAGTCCTTACTATGATTATTTGTTTCATTCTAGTCCATACTATGAATTATGCATTTCATTTTAGTCCTTATCAGGTGGTTATATAACATGTTACATGCACACAAATATTTTTTAGAGCATTTTCGTCCGTTCACTATTAAGACTATGTGGGATATTGTTTAATTGATGAGCAATTTTGGTGTTTGAAGAAGATTTTTGGAGAAAAGTTATTTTGAAATGGAATGGACGATTAAGTTGGATTGGAATGAAAGCTAGTTTGGAAGAGACTAGACATTAAATTTTTTTTTTTTAAATTTAGAAAGACGAAAATATCTATGTTAGTTTACTTGAAATGACGAAATTGCCTTCATGTGCACATTACATGTTACCAGAATCGCCTTGGACCACCTGAAAATGATTAAAAGTGAGTAAAAAACGTAAGAGGAACCATTCTATAAAATATAATGATAAGAGGGATCAAAAGTGATGTTTAACCTACTTTTATAAACTAAAAAAATCTTATGTATTAATAATTTATTTGCAACCCTCCATTATAATTTTATTTGCTCATTGTACCCATTTTTAAATTAGAAGTTGACTGCATGAGGGTTGTTACTATCATCTTAAGAGAATGGTTTTATTACCAACTTTTTTAAAGTATAAGAGGTTAAGTGTCTATTAAAAAAATAAAATTGGTGTCATAACTATTACTCGCTATTAGTTTTAACTTATATTTCTATGAGATGGCGTGTGAAAATAATCAAATCAAGTCTATGACCTGAATACCCTTGGGAAAAAAAATCCATAACTTCTACATCTTATTATGGTAGAATTGTAAAAACAGTCCCAAACTAATCACTGATTTTGAATTTTCGTCCCAAACTATTTAGTTTGGCAAATTTCGTCCCGTAATTTAATATTTTTTTGGAATACAGTCCCACCATAATTACAAGACGAAATTGCGCATTTGCCGATGGATTATAACATGGCTGCTTAAGTGTCATGACATGGTAAATTTTAACATGAATAATGATATAATATTGCAGAGTTCGTCCCAAATTAATTACAAGATTGAACGTTATTTTCATTAAATTAGAAATTTAATATTGGGACTAAATTCATACAAAATGGTAAATTATGGGACGAAATTTGGCGAGTTGATATAGTTTGAGAGGAAAAATCAAAATTAGTAATTAGTTTGGGACGATATTCCAAAAAAATTAAATTACGGGACGAAATTCGCCAAGTTAAATAATTCGGGACGAAAATCCAAAATCAGTAATTAGTTTGGAACGTTTTCTGCAATTTTACCTCTTATTATTTGCAAAACAATTCTCCTTAAAGTCATTGAAGCCATAGCTCATGGTAAGATCAAGCACTAGAACCAAGAGTTCAATTTTCACTAGTGCTTGGTAGTTACTTGATTGTAATTGAATGGAAGTTCTGATTTAGCCATATTATGTAATTATCATTTTTCTTAAAAAAAAGAAGAAGAAGAAGAAAAAATAATTAATTTATGCCAACGATAAGACAAATCAGGATCAAACTATTACAAGAAAACTTGGCTTCACCAACAACAGTACATTTTCGTTCGTATTCAGGTGTAGCGATCCGTTGGTATTCGATTATTAATTCGTTGCTAACAGCGATTTTTTTTTTTTTTTTTTTTTTGTCGTTGATGGCCTTTTTTAGTGAACTATATAAACATTTTCGGGTTTTGGACTGATTGAAATAATTTTAGCTGAATTGACTAAAAAGCTCATTAATTCCTCAACAACCTAAGTACAACGAAATTCAGCAAAAGGACTGGAATTGTAAGTAATTGCACGGCCCGCTGTCATTAAGTACTATATGAACTGGACCTAATTAATTTTACATGGTGAGTAGATTTTTATCTTTATCATTGATAAGTACTGACTCAAGAGTCAAGGACATCATTTTGAGTTTGAGTCGATGATATATTCGATGTAGATCGTCATCGAATCAAGAATATCGTTTCGAGATAATGATATATCGAAGTCGATCATGTGTTTGGTTTGAATTCAGAGATGAATACCCGATTCAAATTATAAGAAATACAGCTTATGCAGTGTTTTGGAAATCGGACCGGACCAGTCGGTTGGTTCGGTTTAATCGCTAATCGATCTTCAATTCGGTCCGATTTACACATAAAAACCAGTCTTTTAATTAATCAGTTCGAATCGGTAAAATCAGTGAATCAATGGTTCACTTTATATTTTTTTTAGAGATTTGTTGTTATTATTATTTATTTGAACTCTTGTTTAACATTTAATAGAATTAGATTAATATACTTTAATTGGAATAACATTCATTATTTTAGTGTTTTAACAATCAATGAAATATTACATTTTTACATAGAGAAGTACATAACAGTTTTCACATCATTGTGGATAATATTATTTTGTGTATGAAATTATGCAAATCAATTATTTTATAAACATCAAGCTACAACAGTAGAACCTAAATGAATAAGCCAAAACTTTGAAAATGAGATGAACTTTTAATTTTGTTGTCTTGTTTTGAATGTATGTATCTTTGAAGGATACTTGAGATTTATATTTTTGGCATTGATCTTTATTTGTAAGACATTTTGATTATTGGCATGATACAATAAAAAATTATACTGACAAAGAATAAGAATTTTTTGAATGAATTATAATTGTATTTTAGAATATATATATATATATATATATATATATATATATATTACATAATAATAAAGTCATACCGGTTATACTGATCGAACCAGTGTTGATCCGATCTAACCAATTGAACCAGTAACCAGTAGGGCTTTTGGTTCAATGACCGATCCGATTTTGAAAACACTGAGCTTATGTTACAATATTTATATTGTTTTATTTATTATTGGACCAAGATTGTTAATGGATCAATTGGCCTAGATATAATTCATTCTGTTATGAAATATGCATATTTTGTGGATGCCATTGGTAATTTACCATTCAAGGGACAATGTGGCTATACATGGTTTTTTCACTTGGTGAAATAATGAGATAACACATAATCCCTTTATGTGTCAAAGCAAGACTAAGTGTGGCAAAGGAAGAACTTGTGGAAGCTTATGGACATATACAAGTGTTACAACTTGTTGAGTAGCCATGTATCACAATGCATGAGAAGCCACCCATCACTTTTCTTTGTAAGACATGTGTAATCTTGAACTCCTATAAATAGATGAGTTCATCCCTTGTTTTGCGGAACGGATTTGCTGTCACAAATTAGTGTCACATTTTAATGTCACACCAATGAGAAATAAACACGTGGCAATTTTTAATCAAAAGTGTTTTTAATTACTAAATTAACAGAGTTTGTAAAATCACTTAACATAGCTTAAAGTTAACGGAAGAAGTAAAAAGGGAAGGTTTTATGAATGGGAAGAAAGAAACCTGAACAAGAAAAACAAATCTTCACACCGTATTTCATGCTAACCATGATTCTTCTTCCCTCTTCATTCTTCTCATCCAAAATTCTGCTCCTTCGCCATTTTTTTCTATCTAATTTTCTCCCAAGCATAATATCAAACAATATTCTCTTCATTGGCCGTGATACAATTCGTCCCTGTTTCATATAGATACGGTTTTGACTCTCATATTGTAATTTCTATCATGTTAATTGCTGCTTGAATTTCAGCTTTCGTAAATTATAATATTGTTCAAACTTAAACTCGCCTACCACATGTTTGTTGAAATGTCTTAGTCAAATTTGCAGATTTTGATTAAAATTTCATAATTCTGCTTTTTATAACTAATTGGCAAGTTGTATATTAAGTACAGTGTATTTGGCATGAAATTTTATCAAATTATAAATATAGCACCTTTATTATTTTGTAATATATAATGCATAATACCTTTTCCAGATTTATTCAATCAAAAGTTTTTTCCTTAACCCATTCTTGATTCATGTTATTCATATGTCGTTGTTCTTTGTTTCATGTTTTATCAAAGCCAAATTGTTGATGCTATTCAACAGTTCATGATGAAGTTTGTATTCACTTAGAAGTTCTTTATTCTTTTCAACAACAATGGATGTGCATGACATGACCATCAATCGAAGTGAACGTTGTCGCAGGCTGAGTTTTGAGGGTGTAGATGATCCGTCGTCTAAAGTCGATAATAATCGACAAAAGGAAGATGAGGTGATTAATATAATTAGCATTGAGAACAACATGAATGATCATAACAATATGATTAATGGATGAACAATAGAGGAAATCCATGCACACATTCCTAAAGAATTAATTCCAAGACTTGGAATGGAGTTTGTAACTGAAGATGATGCCTACAAATTCTATATGGCATATGCAAAAGCAGCTGGTTTTGGCACAAGAATATCTAAAGATCATAAAGACAAATCCAGCGATAAGATGTTAGATAGAATATTTTGCTGCTCTAGACAAAGGGAAAGAAAGAAAAATTAGCGAGCTATTAACGTGAGATTTCCTCGACCTTTAACTAGATGTCACTGTCCCGCAGAGATAAAAACTAATTGCCGGCAAACAGATACTCATCAAATTGGTTTGTATCGTATTGTTAGATTTATTGCTGAACATAACCATGATTGTGTGACTCCAAGTAAAAGTCACTTATTTCGAAGCCATCGAAAAATGACAAATGCTCAAAAGGCTGAAGTTGATGCAGCTGCTAGTTGTGGGATAACTCCACGTGAGACAATGGAACTAATGGCCAAACAAGTTGGCGGTCCTGAACATCTAGGATTTATATACGACGATTGTAAAAATTATTTGTGTACTAAAAGAATGACAAAAATGGAGTTAGGAGATACTCGAGGAGTCCTAGAGTATCTTCAAAGGGTGCAAGCCGAAGATCCAAACCTTTTTTACGCAATACAAGTGGATGACGATGCTCTGATAACTAATATATTTTGGACTGATGCGAAAATGAAGGCAGATTATTCACATTTCGGGGATGTAGTTTGTTTTGATACAACTTACCAAAAACATAAGGATGGTCGGCCAATTGCTTTATTAGTTGGGGTTAATAATCATAAACTAACTGTAGTATTTGGCGCTGCTTTATTGTATGATGAGACTGCGGTTACATTTTCCTGGTTGTTTGACACATTTGCCTTAGCAATGTCGGAGAAAAAACCGCAAACAATCCTTACAGATCAAGATAAAGCTATGGCTAAAGCATTGGCGTCTCGGTGGCCCGAAACATATCATCGTCTTTGTGTTTGGCATATCAATCAAAATTCAGCTACTCATCTTTCTAGTGTTTTTGCCACGTACAAAGATTTTGCTAACTATTTCAGTACATGTATATATGATTACGAGGATGAAGATGATTTTATAACTGCATTGAATGAATTGATTGAAAAGTATGGCCTTTGAGAAAATGAGTGGTTAACAAGAATGTTTGAATTGAGGAAGAAATGGGCGCTAGTATATGGGCGAGAAAAATTTTGTGCTGATATGAGCACCACACAACGCAGTGAATCTATGAACGCTGTTATTAAGAGATATGTTAGTTATAAAAATGACCTGAGTGAGTTTTTTTAACATTTTGAAAGGATGCTTAAGAAACATCGTTACGAGGAAATAAGAGCAAATTTCAGGACATCTCAAAGTAGGCCATACATGCCATTCCCAGTGCAAATACTAAAGCATGCTGAAAGCATATACACACTTGAAAATTTTGAACTATTTCATTTTGAGGTGTGCAAGGCTCATGATTGCAAAATGGAGATTTGGGATGAACAAGAAAGCAAAACTTACTATAAAGTCACCCCCTTTGGTAAGAACTATCATCATCTCGTGACATATGATTCAGTGTATAATTTTATATCTTGTAGTTGCAAGAAGTTTGAATTCGTAGGAATTTTATGTTCTCATGCATTAAAGGTCCTAACTCAAAAGAATATTGTAAGAATCCCTGATCCATATATAAAAAATCGATGGAAAAAAAATGCGAAAAAACAAAATGTGAAGATCGCGAACACATATCTTAGCCAAGTTGATCCAGAAGAAAGAATGAGTTTTCAATACAAAGATTTGTGTCAACTATATGGTCAGCTGATTACGAGGGCTGCCGAAAGTGAAAAGTCCTATAAAATTGCTAAAGAGGGTCTTTTAAAACTACTAGAACAAGTTGATGCAAGTTTTGAGAAAACTGAAATTGACGAGTCTTTTTGTGATATGGTAGTTGTTGATGCATGTGTATCCCAGCCCGTTGAGACTGTTGAAAATGGTGTCACTTGCATGGACGTACGAGGAATAAAATCTAAAGAAAAAGAAAAAGTTACCTACAAAACAAGTAAGAGGACAAAAAGTGCTTAGAAAGATCAAAATACAGAAGAAGGACAACGAGGGGATTGTCAAAATTGAATACGAAATTTAGCACTTATGAAGAAACAGAGCTTATCGATGCAACATTGGATACCATTCCAAACCAAAGCTTCCCTACACAAGCCTCACATTGTTCAAAGTTTACGGCTGCATCATTGGATTATATTCCAGACCAAAACTTACTTATACAATCCTCACAGTGTTCACAGATAAGTATGTGTATATCGACTGATTTTCTTTCTTTTACCCAAATTATGTGTTTTTAGATGGCGTATATTCATTACATATTTTGATGAAATTAAGGCTAAGAAAGATAAGGAATCCACATCAATGGTACAACTGGTAACAAACACTTGAGTTTTGTCAAAGAGGTTACATTCCCTCAAGGAACTTATTCTATGTCTTCGGACTCCAAATGCCCGCACGTACACAACGTTTAGCTTGACAATCATCTTAATATATATATAGCATATACTTATTGTTTTCTTCTATGTATTCAATATAGCAACCTAAAGTTATCATGTGTTATGCAAGTTAAGATACTATTCAAACATCCAGTTCAACATATCATCAAATATTTGAAGGGAGCATGACTGAGTTATTGAAGGTGCACAACTCCTAATGGATCTTCTTACTTGAGAAAATTAACCTTGGTTGTGTTTTTCCTCTTGAAAATAAAGTTTTAAAAACTTGTGAATTTTGCTCACATGTTTTTTTTCGTTTTGTTCTTTTGTAAAAAATGGATTCGAGTTTACACGAGCAACATGTTTATGTGGCTTGTAATCTAGGAAAAGCCACACAAATAGATTTAAACTCACATGTTCCTGATGATTATACAAGTAATGCAACATTTTAACTTAAATTTGCAAAATACTACATGGCTAGAGCATAACCTTCAGATTTTTCATCAAATTTTATCTATTCATAGCTTTGTTGAAATGTGAAGCTCTTATTTTGAGATTATGGAACAGGTTGCTCCCTTGTACAAAAAACAAAAAGTGTAGGAAGGGGAAGGGGAAGAGGAAGAGGAAGAGAGAGAGGAAGAGGAAGAGGAAGAGGAGGAAGATAAAAATCAAGTAGGAGAAGAGGAGGAAGATAAAAATCAAGTAGGAGAAGAGGAGGAAGATAAAAATCAAGTAGGAAAGAAGCTAGGACTAGTTCACTGCAAGATTTTTTAATTCCTACCCAATACTATCGACTTTTGTTTATCTTTGTTTCTGTTACTATGTGATATTGACAACTTTGATTTGTTTCAAATAAATTATTTTATCGGATATGTAAGCTTTTTAGTTTGTTAAATACAAAAGTTATTATGGTTAAATAATTTTTAGATTTATATTTTAAACCTTGCTTAGATCGATGTATTTAGCTTTGCCAACTAACTTGGTCATTTCATTTTAGTGGTCTGCTTTAGCCAACTAGCTTGATCATTTATTTTGGTGGCCTTTTGTGAATGATGCTTTGTACAAAGGAAAACAGGAAATCAAACTTCTACTAAGCTTATGTGCTGCAAAATTCTCCCATATTTGCTGCACACTTTGCTTGAATATTTTCTTCAACTGATTTTTGGGAAAACTTGGCCATAGCGTACTCATAAGACTTTATAGTATACATGTAATAGGGTGGAAGTTAGTATATTAAAGCGCTCAGTAGTTCTTTATTTAGTTTCTCTTGTAAAATTTCTTAACTTCTGAGATCATTAGGATCACTTTTATGTACGTTGAGATTAACTAAATTATTAAATAGGTCGGTTTATAAAAAAAACTTACTACTTTTCCAGTAATCAAAGCCATGAACCTATGTATGTTTCTCACCCTTGTTTGATTTAATCGAACATTCTTGATTTTTTCCGTCTTGCACTTTTCATTTTTTGAAATATCGATCATAAAATTGCGTTTAGTCCAAATGGAGGAGGTACGATTTAAATTGAATCATGAGTATATAAAATAGATAAAATCATTTTTCATGAGATGCTTTTGCAAAAGTAGATGTCCTACAATTATATTAGACTATAGAAAATGATAAGGCTCCATGTGTATTGTGGCATCCGTCGAAGAAATTGTAGATCCTTCATTTTCAACTGCACAACTTCTTCTGGTAAAGACATTGATCTGAATTTTGATCTCATCCCCGAATTCTTTATGTATCGTTATCAATTCTTTGTATCTCCAACTACTGGAAAACAATGCTAAACTCCTCAATTTTTCGTGTATATGATCTCTCCTTAAGTAGCAAATGAAAAAGTTCAAGATTTAGTTTTCTCATATAGAATGCACATAGGAATACATAGTCTTAGCTCTACAGTTTACTCTAACACGCAGTGGTGAATATGCATAAGAAATTCAGCACCAATGAGATTAGAATATAAACAAAAAATGATTCAAAATAGAACTAAAAAGCCAAGTGCGACTGGCATTTTCTAATCTTTAATCTTTACTAGATTTGAAAGCAATTATTGACAATTTCATCATGATGTGCCAAAATGGCCAATAGTATATTGTCTGTTTTCTTATATTTCTTCTACTCCACATTTGAATTAACAAGTTTCCATAGTATCTCGTAGTACTATAAAGCACAAAATCTCACTATAAGTCTGTATCTAATTAAAAATTAAACTGAAAAAATTAGGACCAAATACACTGTACTTAATATACAACCTGCCAATTAGTTATAAAAAGCAGAATTATGAAATTTTAACCAAAATATGCAAATTTGACTAAGACATTTCAACAAACATGTGGTAGGCGAGTTTAAGTTTGAACAATATTATAATTTACGGAAGCTAAAATTCAAGCATCAATTAACATGATAGAAATTACAATATGAGAGTCAAAACCATACCTGTATGAAACAGCGACGAATTGTATCATGGCCAATGAAGAGAATATTGTTTGATATTATGCTTGGGAGAAAATTAGATAGAAAAAAATGGCGAAGGAGCAGAATTTTGGATGAGAAGAATGAAGAGGGAAGAAGAATCATGGTTAGCATGAAATACGGTGTGAAGATTTGTTTTCCCTGTTCAGGTTTCTTTCTTCCCATTCATAAAACCTTCTCTTTTTACTTCTTCTGTTAACTTTAAGCTCTGTAAAGTGATTTTACAAACTCTGTTAATTTAGTAATTAAAAAAACTTCTAATTAAAAATTTCCACGTGTTTATTTCTCATTGGTGTGACATTAAAATGTGACACTAATTTGTGATAGCAAATCCGTTCCGCTCATTTTGTAACAAGAACAACTACCACATCAAATGAATGAAAAGAGTGAATGAGTTTTCTCTACATAATACTTTGTTTACTACAATTTGTTCATATTTTTATCCTAAGTTTCATAATACGTTATCAGCACGAGTTTGCTCTATAACTCGATTTCAAGTTATCACAATATATCCCACAAATAAGAGAAAAAATAGGCAAACACTTTTGAGAGGCATATTCTAGGATTTGCAAACAGGACCTTCGATTCTTCATCATCCCTACTATATTAACCATGGGATCATGCTCAAATTTTAACCGAAGCTTCCTCACTCCAGGATCTTCATTCTGACAGTTCGGATCGTCCTTACAATATCTGTAGGTGACACGGCATCCATCAGAAGTTGGCGAAAAAAGTTGGGGAAAGTAGCAATTGCCTCTATCCGGAAGAATTAAAATTAACAAACAAGTAATATGCATAATTTATTGTAGTATAATTAACTTGAAATTCAAATATGAACAAATTATTTTCGGCTTGAAAGAAAGCCTAATAAGTTTTGAGCTTGAAATAAAGCTTTGAAGTTTAAGCTTGAAAGAAAGCTTTGAAAAATTTAGACTTTAAAGAAAGTCGAGGCGAAAAAATCTCAAACCCAAAATTTTGAGTATATTTTCGGCTTGAAAGAAAGCCTACTACTTGTGTGCCTCTACTAGGCAAAAGACTCAAACCCGAAGATTTGATAACATTTTTGGCTTGAAAGAAAGCCTAGTAAGTTTTAAAGCTTGAAAGAAAGCTTCAAAGGTTTTAAGCTTGAAACAAAGCTTCAAAAATTTAAGACTTGAAAGAAAGTCTAGGTGAAAGACTCAAACTCGAAGATTTGAGTACATTTTAAAAAAAGCCATGAACGATGAAGATGTTTGTTTGGTTGACAGTGGGACCACACACACGATTCTTCGAGATAAGAAGTATTTCTCGAATTTAAAATTATCAAAGGCTAATGTTAGTACAATTTGTGGTACTACAAGATTAATTGAAGGCTCCAGAAGAGCCAATACTATGTTGCCCGGTGGTACAAATATTTTGATAAAAGAGGCGTTGTACTATTCGAAATCCAAAAGAAATTTGTTAAGTTTCAAAGATATACGTTTGAATGGATTTCATATTGAGACCATGAATGAGGGAAATATGGAATATCTTTGTATCACATCCATGATTTCATGCCAGAAGCATGTAAATGAAAAACTCCCAGTTTTCTCATCGGGTTTATATTATGCGACCATAAGTGTTTTTGAATCAAATGTTGTATTGAACCGGAAGTTCAATGATTTAAAACTTTTCTCACTTTGGCATGACCGACTTGGCCACCCGGGAGCAATTATGATCCGTCGAATAATAAAGAATTCGAGCGGGCATCCTTTAAAGAACTTGAAGATTCTTTTGCCGCAAGGAAATGTGTGTGTGGCATGCTCACAGGGGAAATTAATTATCATACCGTCTCCTATGAAAATTGGTGTTGAATCCCCAATGTTTTTACAACGAATTCATGGAGATATTTGTGGGCCTGTAGATCCACCTTGCGGACCTTATCGTTATTTTATTGTCCTGATAGATGCATCTTCGAGATGGTCTCATGTATGCCTACTGTCAATGCGTACAATGGATTTTGCCAAGCATCTTGCTCAAATTATAAAATTAAGGGCACAATTCCCTGATTATTCGATAAAGACAATCCGTCTTGATAATGCTGGTGGGTTTACATCTCAGGCATTTGATGATTATTGCATGTCAATTGGAATTGATGTTGAACATTCTGCTGCACATGTTCATACCCAAAATGGCCTAGCTGAGTCATTTATAAAGAGGTTGCAATTAATTGCTAGACCTTTACTTTTGAGGTCAAATTTACCCATCTCTGCATGGGGACATGCAATATTACATGCTGCTTCACTGGTCCGTATTAGACCAAGTTCATTCGAGGCGTATTCGCCATTGCAGCTTGTGATAGACCAGCAGCCTGATATTTCACATTTAAAATTTTTTTGGATGTGCGGTTTATGTTCCAATATCACCGCCACAACAAACAAAAATGGGTCCACAGAGACGACTTGGGATCTACATTGGTTTTGATTCCCCGTCTATTATCAGATATCTTAAGCCCCTGACGGGTGATATTTTTAAAGCAAGATATGCTGATAGTATTTTTAATGAGACAGTTTTCCCGCCATTAGGGGGAGATAAGAAGCCGGTTCCTGAAGAACGGCGTGAAATTAAATGGAATGTGCCATCTTGTCTCATTATGACCCACGTACAAATAATTGTGAGCAAGAAGTAAGAAATATTATACATTTTGTAAAATGTAGAAATCAATTGCCGGATGCATTTGTTGATACAAAGAAAATAACAAAATCTTATATACCGGCTGTTAATGCACCACCACGGATTGACGTCCCTGAAGGACAATATGAAAACCACGAATGAAACGTGGACGTCAGGTTGGTGCAAAAGACAAGAATTTCCGAAGGAAAACGACACCAGAAGTATGTATTCCTCCTGAAGAGGAAACTCTTTCAAAACAAAGCGCTATAGGAAAAATAATTGATCAGTCCGAATTAAGAAATGCCCCGGAAGAGGCAAATGAAACTAATGCCCCTGAAGAGGTGATATTTGAAGAGATCTCTTTGAATTATTTAAATACCCAAGAAAACTGGGATAGAAAGAAAGTGATTGTAGACAATGTCTTTGCGTATGGGGTCGCACTAGATATTATAAATAAGGATCCCGAAGATCCCGAACCGATATCGGTTGATGAATGTCGACATAGAAATGATTGGCCAAAATGGAAAGATGCAATTCAAGCTGAGCTGAACTCGCTAGAAAATCGTAAAGTTTTTGGACCGATAGTTCACACGCCCAAAGACGTGCAACCGGTCGGGTACAAATGGGTATTTGTAAGAAAACGGAATGAGAAAAATGAGATTGTGAGATACAAGGCACGACTTGTTGCACAAGGATTCTCACAAAGACCTGGAATTGATTATGATGAAACATATATCCCCTGTGATTGATGTAATCACATTGCGGTATTTGATTAGTTTTGCAGTCTCTGAAGGACTGGACATGCGTCGCATGGATGTGGTTACCGCATATTTATATGGATCACTTGATAGTGAGATATATATATATATATATATATATGAAAATCCCTGAAGGATCTCATAATCAAAGATCTCATGGATTGTATTCAATTAAATTGCAACGATCCTTGTACGAATTAATACAGTCTAGCCGGATGTGGTATAATCGGCTCAGTGATTATCTCGTAAAGGAAGGATTTGTTAACAATCCAATTTGTCCATGTGTTTTCATTAAAAGATTTGAGAATGGTTTTTCCATTATTGCGGTATACGTGGACGACTTAAATCTTGTAGGAACTCCTGAAGAGCTCACAAAGACCGCAAACTATTTAATGAAAGAATTTGAGATGAAAAATCTCGGGAAAACAAAGTTTTGTCTCGGCCTGCAGATCGAACATTTATCAACTGGGATCTTTATCCATCAATCGGCATATACAGAAAAGATTATGAAGAGATTTTATATGGACAAAGCTCATCCATTGAGCAGTCCCATGGTTGGCCGATCTTTGGATATAAAGAAAGACCCTTTCCGTCCTCGGGAGGAAAATGAAGAATTGTTTGATCCTAAAGTACCTTATCTAAGTGTAATTGGAGCCTTGATGTATCTTGCAAATTGTACGAGACTTGATATAGCCTTCTCGGTTAACTTACTAGCAAGATATAGCTCTGCACCAACACGAAGGCATTGGAATGGAGTTAAACACATATTGCGCTATTTTCGTGGAACAATAGACATGGAATTATTTTACTCTAGAGGTGCCGATGCACATGTAGTAGGTTATGCAGATGCCGGTTATCTTTCTAATCCACACAAAGGTAGATCACAAGGTGGATATGTATTTACTTGTGGTGGCGCTGCAATATCAAGGCGATCTGTTAAACAAACTCTAGCTGCCACTTCTTCCAATTATGCTGAAATTTTGGCATTGCATGAAGCAAGTCGAGAATGTTTATGGCTGAGATCAATGGTTCAGTATATTCAAGAATCTTGTGGGTAGCCTTCAACAAATAATATACCAACATCATTATATGAAGATAATGCCACTTGTATTGCTCAAATAAAAAATGGATATATCAAAGTAGACAGAACGAAGCACATATCACCAAAGTTTTTCTTTACCCACGAGCTTCAAAAAAAGGGTGATATAGATGTTCTTCAGATTCAATCATGTAACAACTTTGCCGATTTATTCACTAAAGCATTGCCGACTACAACATTCAGAAAGATGGTTTACAACATTGGAATCTGGCGACTTGTGGATCTTATGTCGGCATCAGGGAGAGTGTGTAATTAACGACACTTACACTGTACTTTTTTTCCTTCGTCCAAGTTTTTGTCCCACTGAGTTTTTCTTGGCAAGGCTTTAACGAGGCAGTGTTACACGCTTATAAGCCCCTTACGGATATGTACTATTTTTCCTTCGTTCAATTTTTTGTCCCAATGAGTTTTTCTTGACAAGGTTTTAACGAGGCATGCATACTCTAGAAGCAATGGGCATCCAAGGGGGAGTGTTATGAAATATGCATATTTTGTGGATGCCATTGGTAATTTACCATTTAAGGGACAATGTGGCTATACATGGTTATTTCACTTGGTGAAATAATGATATAACACATAACCCCTTTATGTGTCAAAGCAAGACTAAGTGTGGCAAAGGAAGCTTTTGTGGAAGCTTATAGACATATACAAGTGTTACAACTTGTTGAGTAGCCATTTATCACAATGCATGAGAAGCCACCCATCACTTTTCCTTGTAAGACATGTGTAATCTTGAACTCCTATAAATAGATGAGTTCATCCCTCATTTTGTAACAAGAACAACTACAACATCAAATAAATGAAAAGAATGAATGAGTTTTCTCTACATAATACTTTATTTACTACAATTTATTCATATTTTTATCCTAAGTTTTATAACACATTCCACATTTTTAAATTATCAATCTTTTGAATCGATTCTATTCTATTAAATTTTTAATTGAATAAATATTTCAATGAATCAATCGAATTTGGATAAGATTTAAGTTCAGATCCACCCAAAAGCATCCTCACAAGTTGCAAGAAATGACTTAGCTGTATAACGTGCTGAAGAACTAGATCCAATTCTATTGATGGGCTTCGATTTCACTTTTTAATCAAAGGTCCGGCCCGTCGGAAAGCTTAACCCAATATATTTTAGGTCCATTAAAGTATATTAAATATTTAAACATAATGAGAAGAAAAAAAAAAGGAAAAAAAAAATTCGTAAACATAAAGTTTTTCCTGAGTTATTTGAATATTTTAGACGTGGTTTTACTGTTGAATGTATATTTAGGTAAAGATTGACTCGCGTTTCTGAAAGTAATTTCCGAAATATATTGAATGAGGTTTTAAATATACGGTTTTTTGGAGAATATGGAAAAAAAAGAAATAGTGAAAATATATGATGTTTTATGTGAAATGAGTTACTCTATTACTAATCATAATAGAGTTTGTTAAGAATTTTTTTTAGTGATAATCCTTTTTTTAAGATCGGATTATTTTGAAAAGTCGGAGATGAAAAGCTTATTTATGAGAGTAGAAAAAAGTATTTATTTTATTTCTCAAAGAGCGTCGAAATGTCTGAAAATTGAGACAAATAGACCCTTATTCTTTTCTAAAATCTTATTAATTACTTATTTGCTTGATAATTTTCTATGTAGATTTAGTTAAGAATTTTCTTACTAAAATCAATTAGAAAAACAAATATAATCCTAAATGTGTTAGTACAACTCTATTAAGTATATATATAGTAATATTTTTCATTTTTTTAGAAGTCCCAATGGTGATATTTCATTAATGGCAAAAATTCAATTTTGATACCATAGAATAGGGCAATTTTCAATTTTCATACCATAAGTCCAGAAATAACACCAGTTCCTACTCAACCGTTTCAAAAAAGGCACTTTCGTTAATTTTCTTAACGTTTCTGCCACGTGTCCGTTAAGTCTCTGTGGGCGGGCTGAGCATGTGGGTCGGATTCTGCCCGTTGGAACATAAAATTCAATTTTGGTACCATAGAACTGGGCAAATTTCATTTTTCATACCAAATTCCGTTATGTTTTTCTTTTTTTGAAATGGTTGTGGTGATATGTTTGAATTGGTTTGTTCTACAGTAGACTAGTAGTCATGTTACTTTTTTTTTTTCATTTCATTTTAACAACAAGCTAAAAAAAAAGTTTAATTTGCATAATTTAAATTTGCAACTTAGATTCCCGGGACTCCCGAACCCGTCCCGAAATCCCGAAATTAAATCGGGTACCCGAAACTCACGGGACCTTGGTTGATCTACCGGGTTTCGGGACTTAAATTTGAAATCCCGAAACTCAAAATCCCGTCCCGAAATACCCGAATTCCCGAAAACCAGTCCCATCCCACCCCTACGACCGCCGGCTCTGGTGGCTTTTGGTCGGAATTGGTTGAGGGTTTATGTTCCCCTTGTCGTGGAGAACTCGTACATATAAAGATCTTTTCAATTCTTTGAGTAATCTATTCGAAATTTGAGTTCTAATTTCGAATTATAGTCAAAATTTTCGAAATTTCAAATCGTGATTTCTTCTTCGATTCTTAACCAAACTTCGTAATTCTTGTTGCATTAGTTTCCCATGACCGTGGGCATCATTTTCCATAGGTTTATTGTAGCTGACATAGACGGTTGAGCTCCACCCAAGTGGCTGCCATAGACAGTTGAGCTCCGCCCATGACAAGAGGAACAAAAATCTTCAACCAATTTCGACAAACGGCCACCGGAAGCCGGCGATCGTCCATAGGAGGAAGAAGGCAATAATAGCAAAAACAACCTGCTCAATTTTAGACAATTGCATTTCCCCCCTATTTTGAAACGGCTGAGTGAGAATTGGTATGATTTTTGGACTTTTGGTATGAAAATTGAAAATTTCCCAATTCTACGGTACCAAAATTGAACGGGCAGATTAGTACCAAAGTTGAACGGGCAGATTAGTGCCCCACGTGCCCCTCACATGCACTTAACGGAGGAGACTAAACCGTCGTGGCAAAACTTAACGGTTGTATGATTTTTGGACTTTTGGTATGAAAATTGAAAATTGCCCTATTCTATGGTACCAAAATTGAATTTTAGCCTTTCATTAATCATCAAATATCATCAAGTACAAGATCATGATCAAAGCTTGTTTTTTAGCAAAAACTTATGTTGCCTCGGGTTCATAAGGGAAATCATGTTTTTGAGCTCCCGGGCCAAACACCGAAGCTATTTTCATTAGTATTGATCGACGCATTAACATATATCTTCACAATATCTGCCGGAGGTGGGCCCCGTCTAGCTGTAGATCTGTTCGAAATTTGCCCAACAAGAGGAGTTGCAACTACTCTGAATTTGTCAAAAAAGGCTTATGCCAATGAAACTAAAACCATAAATTAATCGGGATTCGGGAGGTTATTATTGTCAATCTCTTAAGTGAACAAATGAGTTATTGTCAATTTTAAATTAACAAAGGGTGTGCATTTTATTGTGGGGGTATAATTTTCATTTTTCCTATAAAATATGTACTCGGGATTGGAAGGAAGTTTTTAGCTAGTAAAATAAACATCGTATTTTTATAAATGACTTAAATTATTTTTGGCCAATTAGGTCAAGCATAAGAGGTATTTATGTATTTCACCAAAATCATACTAATAAATTGTTGAAAGATTAAGTTTAAATTTCTTACGGAGACGTTCCCACGTAATGTACTTTATGCGAGCTCGAAATGTATTAAGTGTTACTCGTAAGACCTGAATACCATTCAAAAAGAAAATTGATAAACAAATCCAAATTAAGGTGAGTAGATTGATTGGAAATTGGAAGTGCAAAAACATAATATCATTAACTAGAATGCATAATGTATGGGGCATGACATTTCCATTTTTATCCAACAATTTCCAATTAGATGACCAAATTCTTACCAAATTGACATCAACATCAAGCTATAAAAAGAAGAGCATGAAAAAGTGGAAAATTAAAAGATAAAGAGAATTAATTAAACATGGTTGAGTACTGTGTAACTGGAGGAACAGGATTCATTGCAGCTTATCTAATCAAAGCCCTGCTCGAAAGAGGTCATACTGTAAGGACCACGGTTCGAGACCCAGGCACGTATTCGATTATTCGATTCTAACTTTAATCACCAATTTTATTTTTAATTATCGAAAATTGTATGAAATTGTACTGAAATTCTCCTTTAGTTGATTATAAGCAAACATCAATGGTTAAATCTCACAAATGGATACTCAAATTTAAAGTAGTTTAGTTTTGTTTTCGTCCCTCGTACATAAAGTGTTACACTTTCATTAAACATGAGGGATGATTAGTGCGATTTAGCCAACATCAATTCTTGATCATTGTCAAACTCTCCTCTGCATACTTCATTTCATAAAATCCCCTCTTGTTATCAGATTCCTTAAACACTATCATCTACTTCGTTTTACTACTAACGACGTTTATTTTTTGTTGATATGCCTATTTTACCCTTGAAAAGGAAGGGATTTCACGAAATCTGATAAAACGAGGGGATTTTTGTATATATTTCTTATTGGGGGGAGGGGGGGGGGGGGGTTCGTGATGTTGTAGATTTTCCATAACACAAGGGGTTTCGTGCATATTCCCTACATTATTGTATCTATTTTTATTGACAATTTATTAAATCTTCCATTATAACAATTGTATAACATCATTGTAGCACAATTTTATTTTTTGAAATAGAAATTTGGATATTGCATTATCTTGTTGAAGGGTAACATTCATAGAGTGTGTGTGCTATATATAATTGAAGAAAAGAGAATTTAGAGTAAATTCAAGGTGTATTTTCCATAATATTAAGAGATTATATATAATGTATCCATAATTTTAGGGGAAAATACATATTACTACCCCGTGATATCGAAAACCTGCAAAAAATTACCCTGTGAAATTTTTTTTGAACCAGACTTTCTTGTGTTTTCAAAAACCCTGCAAATTACACCCATTCTCCGTTAATCATTGACACCGTTAATTTTTAATTGAATTGCCTGAATTACCCCTTATATATTAATAAAAGATTATATTTTTATTAAAGGGGAAAATGCATATTACTACCCTGTGATTTCGAAAACCTGCAAAAAACTACCCTGTGAAATTTTTTTTGCACCAGACTTCCTTGTGTTTTCAAAAACCTTGCAAATTATACCCGTTCTCCGTTAATCATTGACACCGTTAATTTTTAATTGAATTGCCTAAATTACCCTTATATATTAATAAAAAATTATATCTTTACAATTACAAAAACTCTCACTAATTTTTCTCTCTCGCTTCTCATATGGAACAAACAAAGAAAAGAAGAGATATTATGAGCGATGTTTAAATGATACAAAATTATGGGTATAGTATAAAAGTATAAGGGACTTTGAACAATCGTTGAAAAGTACAAGAATTTTTTGCGCAAATATTAAAAAATATGAGTTACTTTTCTACAAACATTAAGAAAAACATAGAAGTTTTTTGCAAACATTTCAAAGCATAAGGAAGTTTGACGCAAACATCGAAAAGTACAAGGAAGTTTTTTGCAAACGGTGGAAAACACAAGGAACTTTTACGCAAACTTTAAAAAACACAAGGAGGTTTTATGCAAATTTTAAAAAACACAAGGAGGTTTTATGCAAACTTTAAAAAGCACATGGAAGTTTTCTGCAAAGATTCAAAGGTACAAGGGTATTCTTGTCATTTTGAATGAAAAATTACGTCAGAAACAACATTTTTGGCGCGTAGAATACACGCACGTCAGAAAATTGACGGAGGGAGACGGAATGGGTGTAATTTGAAGGGTTTTTGAAAACACAAGGAAGTCTGGTGCAAAAAAAATTTTACAGGGTAGTTTTTTGCAGGTTTCCGATATCACAGGATAGTAATATGCATTTTCCCCATAATTTTAAATATTCAATGTATCATTTTCACTTCCATATATCAGAAAATGTAGAAAAAGTAGGCTACCTATGGGAGCTAAATGGGGCCAAGGAAAGGCTAAAGATGATAAAAGCTGATTTATTGGTGGAAGGAAGCTTTGACGAGGCCCTGAACGGGGTTGACGGGGTATTTCACACAGCATCTCCGGTGCTTGTCGCCACTGATGAAAATATCAAGGCAAATAAACCATATTTCGTATAACTTATATTTAATTAATTTCTTCAAATTTACTTTGGAAATTCAAATATTTTTATCTATTGCAGGAAAATTTGATTGATCCATGCATAAAAGGAACCTTAAATGTGCTAAACTCTTGCAAGAATGCAAGTAGTGTGAAAAGAGTTGTCTTAACCTCTTCTTGTTCGTCTATAAGATATAGATATGATGTCGAAAAAGTGTGCCCTCTAAATGAATCCCATTGGAGTGATCTAAAATACTGTGAAAGCTACAATGTAAGAAGCTTCTAACTTTTCCTACATGATTTGGGTTAAATGCAAAATACTTATCTGTGTTATGTTAAACTTGCAAGAAATTACCCTGTGAAATTTTTATTGCACAAAACTTCTTTGTATTTTCAAAATCCTGCAAAAAACACCCAATTTGTAAAAAATAAAAGTAGGTCGCTTTGGATCGACATATTTTAATAAATTATTTCTAAAATACTTCAAGTTGTTCCCTACAACTTCATGTAATATATTTTAGAAATTATTTCTTGAAATTTTTCAATCCAAAACGACCTATTTTTTTATAAATGGGATTTTTTTGCAGGGTTTTTGAAAACATAAGGACATTTTGCACATTAAAAATTTCACAGGATAATTTCTTGTAGGTTTAACATAACACAAGGGATTAACTTGCATTTTCCCCTATTTATTTTGTAGTTGTGGTATGCTTATGCAAAAACCAAAGCGGAGCAAGAGGCATGGAAATTTGCAAAGGAAAGAGGAATTGATCTAGTGGTGGTGAACCCATCATTTGTAGTTGGTCCTCTACTAGCACCTCAACCAACTAGTACATTACTACTCATGTTGGCTGTTGTTAAAGGTTCGGTAATTCGGTTTCATCATCTAGCATACGTTTTTATGAGATCGATCGTTGTGGGGCCCACTAGTCGATGATGTGGTTATGTGGATCACTGATCTGTTTATACAGTTTTAGCAACTGTTCGACGATCAAGTTGGTCAACTCAAAGGTTTTGACTTAATATATAACATTATTCTTTACGGGTCAATGACGACTAAGTTTGATTAGTGCTTGAGTTCGTCGAATCCCCTTTAAATTTAGAGTTGACCAGTTTGACCATTAATCAGTCTCTAATAAATAAATTTTTGCCTGTACTTGGTCCGAAAGATCATGCACCACTATAAGTGCATACAATAAGATAATAGTAGTCTTTACGGTCGATGACAACTAAGTTTGATCAATGCTTGAGTTCGATCAAATCCCCTTTAAATTTAGAGTTGACCAATTCGACCATCAATCGATCTCTACTAATTAGATTTTTGTCTATATTTGGTCCGAAAGATCATGCACCACTAAAAATGCATACTATTAAATTATTTTTGAGGATTTTGTACATGATCTATCAGAAACTAAGCTTTCCGTTACTATTAAAGTTGATGTCATCCACATGTTATCGGACCATTTATTAGTGGGACCCTCAAACGAACGACCTCATCACATTGCAATAAGTAATTCAATTTGTGATTCAACATTTCAAAATGAAAATAAGTTTTTTATGCAATGGTTTTAGGACTATTAGGAGAATATCCAAACACAAGGGTAGGTTTTGTGCACATAGATGATGTTGTTAATGCACATATTTTGGCAATGGAAGAAAGTAAAGCATCAGGGAGGCTTATATGTTCAGACTCAGTTGCTCACTGGTCAGAAATCATTCAAATGTTAAGGACTAAATACCCATATTACCCCTACGAAAACAAGTGAGTTAACATATCTTCACAATATATTGGATTTTTTGCACTTTCCAACCCTCAAAAGATGAAAAATAGATATTTTGCATTCTCAAAACTTAGATTTAGCACTTTGCACCCTCAAAATATGAAAAATGCAACACTTTGCACCCTATTTTATTTTGAAGCAAAAACTAAAGGGCAAAATAGGTAATTCAATTGAAAATCTTTAGCACTTTGCACCCCAAAATAAAATTAGCACTTAACACTCTCTAACTAAGAATAAACTAGCAACTTGCACCCACAAAACACAATAAATGGGCACTTTGCACCCTAAAACCCAATAAATGGGTACTTTTCACCTCAACATACAAAATTAACATTTAACACCCTCAAACTAAAAAAAAAAAAGAACTCAAACCCCTCGTTTTTTGGGGCAAAGTTGACCATTGGGGTGAAAAAATCTAAGACAAAATAGGTAATTATTTATGGGTCTTTGATACTTTGAAGTAGACAATGGGTCTTTGCGAAGTTTACATATACTTTATTTAAGTTTTTTTTATACTTTATTTAGTTTTTTATGGATATGTATATTGATGAAAAGAAAGATGGAGAGAGAAATGAGTATCATAATATTTATAATTATATTTTGCAAAATTTAATGAAAAAAATAAATTTTCTATTTTGTCTTGGATTTTTTTCACCCCGATGGTCAACCTTGACGGAAAAAAAGAGGGGTTTGAGTTTTTTTTTTTTTTTTTAATTTGAGGGTGTTAAGTGTTAATTTTGTGTTTTGGGGGTGCAAAGTGCCCATTTAATGTGTTTCGGGGGTGCAAGTTGCTGATTTGTTCTTAATTATAGGGTGTTAAGTGCTAATTTTATTTCGGGGGTACAAAGTGCCAATTTCTCAAGTTTTGAGGGTGCAAAGTGCAAAAGATTTATGATTGAATTACTTATTTTGCCCTTGAGTTTTTGCCTGAAAATAAAAGAGTGTCTAAAGTGCTAAATGTATGTTTTGAGGGTGCAAAGTGCAAAAAAACCCAAATATATTCTAATTAATTTCAACATATATATATATATATATATATATATATATATATATATATATATATATATATATATATGAAATTTATTGTATATTGTTGTAGGTGTAGCAATCAGAAAGGAGATGATAATCAACATAGCATGGACATTAGCAAAATTATGAACTTGGGACTTCCTCCTTTGAAATCACTTGATCAAATGTTAGATGATTGCATTTCAAGTTTCCAAGAAAAGGGATTTCTTTAGGATTCAAGAAATCCTTTAAAAATATATGATCTTGTTTAATTACAAATTAATTCTGTCAAAATTACCATTTACTCAAGAAGTGCTAGTAAAAAAGAAAATTCTCGGTGCAATAATTACTTCGATATTGTGTAATTTTCTTGCAAAAATAGATTTAATGTCAATTTACCCCCTATAATATACACGATGTTCAACTTACTCTCCTATAATTTGAAAAATATTACTTTATTCCCTTGTGCAAATTTCAAAGGAGCAATTTACCTCCTTCAATGGGAGAGTATAATTCACTCGTCGAAATTGAGAGTGGGCATGAAAAATATTTGTTAACATAGGGGTAAATTTCAATACTTATTATAACACATGGGGTTAAAGTATCATATTTATAAGAGGGATAGTTTTATCAATTTATATTTCTTTTATGTTTGAAAATGCCAAAAAGACATAATAATTTTTTTATAAGATTATAGTGGGTAATTAAAGTGCTATTTCTAAAATTAAGTGATAGATTTTTTAACAGAAAGAATAGGATAGATTCATGAATTTTCACATTCACATAAAGATAAATTATATATTAAATTTAATTGAAGAAATTACATAGAACATCAAATATAATATACTACAACAAAATCTACAATTTCTATAAAATAATTAAATCTTCAAATTCCACCATGAAAAGACATGATCATGTATGATTTCATCTTCAATTGAACAAATACTTATTAAGTCATCTAATTTACTAAATTCACCCAAGAGAAATCCATGATTATCAATTACTTTCACACCAAACAACACCCCAAATTCTGATTCTCCTGAATTTCTCTTCCATTGTTAACTTGAGGTTTTTGTTCCATTGTTATTTCTTGGTCTGTTGACTTTTTCTTAACACCCTGTTTGGCCTTGAGCATTTCTTCGAACTCTTGCTTCTTGGAACTATACATCTTTGAGGCCGCCTCAACATTTGTAAAAGTTCCTAACCAAACACATCTTCTCTTGAGTGGATCCCATATCACAGAAACATATTTCCCTGATTTTCTCTTATGCACTCCTTTTAAATTTTGTTCTTGAATATTTCTTCGAATTCATACTAAATTATTAGCCTATTATTATTTTTTTTTTTTTAGTGTTCACTACAACAAATTTTATATTTGGGGACGCTTTTCTTGGCTACAGACAATTTTTCATCACCAAACAAATCTTTCAGAGACGGAATATTTAATTCGTCTTGAACTAATTCCCTACGCCCAAAAAGTCATCTAAATATGTGAATAGATTTCTTTCAATGTAAATTCCAACTTTTCAACAAGAATATTTCGTACCCAATCCTTCTTTATCCTAGAACAATATAAAAAGAATTATCTTCAGTTAATTTCTACTTTTCAAAATTCCGTGCCCAATTGAAGCTTAGACAAAAAAGGCGGTGGCATACTTGTAATAAAAAGAAAAAGCAGGGGTATACGAGAAAGACTATAAGACAAGAAGACTCCAGGATTGAGCACCATCTCCCACTTTCACTGCACAACACTCCAAAATTTTAGTCGAACATCCATGGCTCAATCCCAAATTCACGGATATGTTCAACTTCACTACATTGAGGAGGCGATATAATTTTTCAATCCTATGGCAAGCAGGATGTCTAGTTGAATACAATTTCTCCATCCTGTTGCAAATCGGTAAATCTGAACTTCTATTTGCCCTAATATCGGCAAATTTTTTTTTGGCACGAAGCTGAAAACAATCCTATCGGCATTTTTTTTCAATTTTCTGTACAAATTGACGGCGTGCTCTCTTTGTTCACCTTTTTCTTCAGTTTTGGTAAAATATGCATTCAAACCCAAACATCTACGTATAATTCTCAAGGTTTAATTGATATTAGCAGTTGCGCTCACAATTGTCGTGTCAGTTCGTTTTTCTTTTCCAATTTCGTTATTTTCTACACACTTGAGCATTAAAATTACTTGCTCTAGTATTTTTGTCATTTTTTTAATTAGTATTCTTTTGATTTTGATAAAAATGTAAACTGAAAACTTTTGTGTTCAGAGAAAAATACTTGTTGTTAATCCTTAAATGCTTATGACAGTATCGAACAACTATTCAAGTTTAAGTATCACTTCTCTCGATTATACTTTATCTTTATTATTAATGAAAAAAGAGGGAGAGAGGTTGCTTTTGGAATCTATGTAGTTATTAATGTAATACTGTCGTCCATTGACTACTTAGAGCTAATAATTTTCTCATATTTATTTCAGTGCCAACAATTTCGGCAAGTGAAGCTGTTGTGGATGTTTCAAACTTGAATTTTGAAGCAAGGTCAGCAAACATTGTCATGTGATTTTGTTGCATTGTAAACAACCTGAAAGTAAGCTGCCTAATCCAAAGCTGCTTCTTTGGCTTCTTAGGTTTGATGTCGGTTCTTTCCTCAACTTCAGAGTCCTCTTCTCAGGAGAATTGGTGAGTTCCTGTTTTGTTATGTGATAATTTCTTTTAAAGTACCCCTCCCTTCGTGCTCCCTATATGTTTTATGAAGTATTATTTTATTCTTAGTTGAAGGCCTTGAATTATAGTTATATATATACTATGGTTTGCTGTAGCTGGATAAGTTTTGGTCCATGGAATATTGACTGGATAATAATCTTTACCGAGGTTGTCTGTTATTCAGGATTTCAATGGGGCCAGTTTAAATTTGAATCTAGTCTAAATCCAGTCCAATTTACTGACGGAACATTGCATTAGACCTAAAACCACAACGTGACAGGTTGTTCGTGTGAGACTTGCTGGCTTTGGCAACAAAGAGGATGAATGGGTGAGTGTGAGAAGGGCAGTATGTGAACGTTCAATTCCTTTAGCGCATGACACATAGGTATTTGCATCTTAATATTTTCTTTTCAAAAATAAATATTTATATCGAGTTTTCTAATTTAATGCAGGTATAATACATATATCAGAGTTGGCATTGATACTTGAGCATCTAAACACTGATGCAGATAACTGTAGTGCAAGTATGGATTTGCCTAGTTAAATCGACTTTAATATCAATATGATAGAGGTATTAACTTCCTTTCTGTTTTGTCCAAATTTTGTGTTTTTTTTTGCTTTCTTTCTGAAAGGTGACCTTAATCTAACTTGTATTCCACATTTCTTTTCCAGGGAATATGAATTCTCTCTGTTAACTTCCTAGTAGAGAAAGCCTTTTAGTATACTTAAAGATGTATGAGGTATCATCAACCAATTACTTTCTTGTTAGGTACTCCAATTGATTTTACCATGTTTACATGGTCAACACATATTTTCTAATTTTACCAGGAGATAAGTTACGATGATGGGCAAGTTATAGGTGCAACATTAGCCTTAGCCAACTACCAAATTCAGCTCCATCTAATGTTGATGTATATACAATTCTTACTGCACCATGACAATCTCCATCTGGATTTGGTTAAGCTTAAATCACATGCTAGTGGCTTCAAATTAAAGTTCCATCTGTTTTCAAGAAAATAATTGTCCTTATTGCATTATGGATGTTCATATGTTTCCTTCCTTTGCTTTCATATATCACATATATTTACTTTGATGTTAGAAAAGGAGTTATCACATATTACTTGTTTCTAATTTATCCCCTCAACCACTGTTTAAACAGGACCACAAAGATTTAGCTAGAAAAGCAATATCCTAGGTTTGATGTCGGTTCTTTCCTCAATTGCAAAGTCCATTACTCAGGGTAATTGGTGAGGTCTTATTTGTTTTGTGGTACATTCTTTAATGTAACCCTCCCTTCGTGCTCCCTAATTCAACTTATTTCATTCTAAATTGAAGGACTTTTGCTGGAGTTATAGACTTTTAGATTGCATGGCTTGGTTATTTGGCTATCCATTTTTTTAGCCTAGAAGGAAAAGAGCACCTAATTTATTTTTTCTTATACCTTATGCAGTTGATAGGGTTTACAGGAGGGAGATTGTTATAGCTTGGGCTTGTTTTGATGTATTCCTACATGCAACACAAGCCTATTAGGTCCTTCGAGGCTTATGAATTTGATCTACAGGGAAGTGTTCAAAGTCTTCATTAAAAAAATAAAGATTGAATTTTTCTTGCTAATCAAGAACTTGTTGCTTTGTTTTCTTATTGGTATAAATTAAAGTACTATTTATTTTTTAAGCAAGATGGGTTAAGTTCAAATTGTTGGCACACGTGCTCGGCCTTCTGAAACTTGTGCAATGAATTGAGTTCTACACTTTGCTACATCAGAGCCTACTGTACTACTAGAAATGTGAGTTTTGGCCACCCCCTATTAGTTACAGTAAAAAAATGTGGTGGCCAATTTACATTTGAATCGGTACTGGGCCGATTAGAAAAAATTGCAGCTGAGTATTACATTTTGTAATTATATGCCACGGCCCATCCCTTTTGCACCAGCTAATTTTAACAAATGCCACGGTCCATCCCATTTGCAACAGCTAAATTTAACAAAGGCCACTTTCTATTAATTTTTCCCCTTTTCTATTTTCTTTCTCTTTTCCTTTTCTATTTCCTTCTTTTTCTTTACCGTTAGAGAGACTGGATCCCTTATCTATTTTCTTCACATATGGATCCCTTCTCTATTTTCTTCACCAGCTAAATCAAACGTAATTTTGAAATCTTTCCCCTTTTTCTCATTTCCTCACGAACAGAATAGGAATCCTCTCAATTTCAGAATTTCAGTTTCACCAACAAAATCGGAATCAGCTCGAATCAGCACGAAATCAGCTCGAAATCGATTCAATTTCAGTTCGAATCAGCTCAATTTCAGCTCGAATCAGCTCTATTTCAGCTCGAAATCGATTCAATTTCAGTTCGAATCAGCTCAATTTCAGTCTAGAATCGGCTCAATTTCTGTTTCTCTCAAGGTATAATTTGTTTTGTTTTGTTAATTTGTTTTGTTAATTGTCAATGTTTCAATTAATTGTTTTGTTAATTGCTTCTTAATTTACTGTCAAGGTATAGAATCGGTTATTCTACAAGGTTCTCTCATGCTAAATTCCCTCAAGGTATAATTTGAAATGTTTGCAATTCAGTAAGTGTTAATTTACTGTCAATTCCCATTTATTTTGTTAGTTTACTTTTAATAATTTGAAATGTTTGCAATTCAGTAAGTGTTAATTGCTTCTGTTTATGCATTTTTCTTTTCCTGATAATTGGACAGGTAGAGTGGTTTTGATAAACATATAGACTGAAGTGCTCTTAAAATAAAGTAGAAAAATGAGTAACAAAATATTTAGTACTTGATTATATGCTGACAGACTATGAAGAAAAATCATGAGGTGTCAATGTCTATAAGGTATACTTTAGAGCTGCAATGTAGGATTAATATGATAGAACAAATTTAAAGTTTCAGATCAAACCATTTATGAAGTTTCACATTATGGTCAAAACAATCAAGAAATCATTAGTCTTTTTAATTTGATCATCATTAGGTGTAAATGTTTTAAGTTCTGGATGGATGATTGAAACTTATCAACCTAATTTTTTTTTGTGATAGTTGGGCAATTATTGCATCGAAATTCAAGGATAAAACGACAAGACAGTGTCGAAGAATGTTGGTAGATTATTTACATTTACAGTCTATTGAATCTTCTTTTATTGCATCTTGTTTCAACTTTTCGATTTATCTCATGAGAATGTGCTCTGATGCAGATGGTACACTTATTTGAACTCTGATTTCAAGAAAGGAGGATGGTCACCTGAGGAAGACATTCTTTTATGTGAGGTATAATATATACTCCTTATGTCCAAGTTCAACTAGTTTTCTTTTTTTATTTCAATTATCATCTTTATTCATGTCTATGCCATAAAAAGGAAACACTTATTACTGTCTGGGGTTATTCTTAAATAAATTTACAATTCATAATGGTATACTTTAGAGCTGTTAGTCAAGTTTTATATTTAGAGCTTCGAAATGGTATACCTTTTAATGGTAGACCAACAGTACACTTCATAATGGTATACTTTTTAAGGTAAACGTGTAAAAGTCTATAAGGTATACTTTAGAGCTGCAATGTAGGATTAATAGGATAGAACAGATTTAAAGTTTCAGATCAAACCATTTTTGAAGTTTCACGTTATGCTCAAAACAATCAAGAAACCAATAGTCTATTCTACTTTAACATTTTGAATTATTAATGAGTCTTGTAAATGATTTTAATGGATTTTTTTTTTCGAAATAAGGTGGGCAAAACATTAATATGGACAAGAGTTGGATAGATCTAGAAAGTAAGACATCTGCTTATTTACGTGGAATAGATGCATTTTTGGACTTTGCATTTAATAATCGACCTAATGATACCACGATTAGTTGCCCTTGTGAAAAATGTGACAATCGTTATTTCAAGAGCCGTATGGACATTCGAGATCATTGTTTTTTTAATGGTTTTTCTAAAAACTACAAGAATTGGACATACCACGGGGAGTCGTATGTACCCATTCAAAGACCTACCGTAGAAGCATCTAGGTTCCAAAATAATGAGTTGAGAGTTGACAATGAAGGAGATAATATAGATCAAGAGTTGATGCATTGTTGCTAAGTTTAAGTTGCTAAGTTTAAGTTGCTATGTTTAAGAGCTTATTAGAAACTGTTCTCTGTATTTATATATGGGTTAATTTAGACATCTACTTGTTGTGCTAAGTTTCGTTTCATGTGAATGGATCCGACTTTTTAAACCAAGTTGTTTTTCTGATTGATTTTTCCTCTCAAATTTTGCAACAAGGGTAGAACTAATGGTACAATATTTTTGAAATATAATAATGAGTAAAAGGTCCTCCCTGTTTTGATTAAGATTTCAAACTTGTTGTGCTTTGTTCAGATTATTTAACTTGATATGATCTCTAAGATATTAAAATGTTAGGGATTGGGATTGTGAGATGGGTATTGTTATAGAAGGCATGTTCATGAAGGAAGAGTGTTGAAGAATAGAGTGAGTGTATAGAGGCGGATACTGATATTTGTGTAGGTTAATAACTAACTAGTTTAGTAATAAAAATTCATTCATTCATTCATTTTAGTGGATAGCTTTGTGCATATTTATTCATTTTAAAATCTTTTTTGCAATGTAAATATTTTATCATAAAGTCCTATCATAGAAAGTTTTGGTTATAGGCTCTTTACATGAATTTGCTAATTGGGACATTATTGTTGGATCCTTGTGTTTTTCCTCCCTTGATGATAATAAGATTGTAGATCTTTTCTGGTTCATATGATTCATTTGCATATTTGTTCTGATTGAAAAACAAACATTTTCTAATTTGCCCTTTATGATTGTGAACATTTTTTTTCTAGGTCTTGTTGGAGTTCTTGGATGTAAGGAATTTGCCAGAGGATTGAGATCTTCAATTAAAAGAGGAGTTTTGCGGGTTATTTTGAATCTGATGAAAATTTTGGTTTTCCTTTTTCTTTACGACTTATGTCTCTTGTATTTGCTGGATTTTGAGCAATGATGGTAATTCTAAACTTGATGAAAATTTTTGTTGTGCACAAAATATTTTGGTTATTGAGAAGGAGAATGAAGAAAATTGAACATTTGATAATTGGGATATTGTTTAAATATTTAGAGAATTGGAATAGGGTTATAAAATGTAATTATTTATTAAATCAATATGCATGTTATTGTGGATATCATCATCCAAATAAATAGAATTCCCTAAAAAATAAAAATAAAAATAAAAATTCTATAAGCCACGGCCAAAAAGTTGTGGCCAAAGTTCATAAAGTAATATCCTTAATTAATGCCACGGGAGTATTAGCCACGTTTTTTTGGGTGGCCATAACATTGGCCATGACCATTAGCCGTGGCCAATGTATTGGATACCTTCTTTAATAAATCCGAAAGTTGCCGTGGCTTTGTCGAGGCCAATAGCTATTGGCCACCCCAACACTACTATTGGCCACGGCTATGAGCCATGGCTAAAAGTCATGATTCTTGTAGTGTGTGAAGGAATATCATATTTCATTATAACTTTACATTTGTATTTTTTTTTTGCAGGCGGAAGGAGTGACTCAATGCTTGCCAGCAGAAATATAGATCAGTGGATTGGTTGATGACATTGTGAAGGAATGTTTTTGCAAAGATTGAGCAATATATGGTAGTTAGTAGGGATTGTGTAAGAATTGTGTATTGGATCTCTAAATTGGTAGTTAGTAGGGATTGTGTAAGAATTGTGTATTGGATCTCTAAATTGGTACATAATAATGTTGCAACAAAATCAAGAAATGTGATCATTTTTTTCAGAATGATGTACATTTATCTTTTATTGTGCCACATTAGATTTGATTTTTCATGAAATGTTTATTTTGGTTATAGAAATCACAAAAAATAATGGGCTCTGTAGGTTTATATTAGAATTAGCATTTTGGGACGAAAGTGATCGTCCCTAAATAGATATATTTGTGCACAACTTATTTTCGTCCTCTAATGTGCTATTTAGCTACGAATTTCGTTTATTTGCTACGAAAATAGAGGTTATTAAAGACGAAATGAACTGTACCTAATGACCTAATGATAGGGGACGAACAAGTAAAGCGTCAGAAATACTTGTCTTTTCAGGATTGACTAAAATCGTGCACAAATACATATAGCGTCGCGGAATTTGCGACGATGCTGGCGACGATTTATTTTCGTCCCCAGTGGTTATGCGCGACAAAAAGCTGATTTTTAGGGACGAAAACTTTCGTGCCTAAAACTCTGATTTCTTGTAGTGGTTCTAGGTTTGGTCTTTTCATGTAACACGATTTTGATCTGGGTTGTGTTTCTTATTATTTGAGATGGAGGATTACATGTATGTACTCAATTTCACGCACACACACACAAAAAAAAAAAATAGAGGAAAAAAGTTTGATTTTTTAGATATGCCTGGATTGTGGAAATTAATACCCTATATTTGTGGTAAATTGTATTTCTTTTTAACGAGTCCTTTTTGTAACTTTTTTTGGAAAAAAACTAAAGAAAATAATTACATGGGTATACATGGATTTGGAAAATAACTCCAGTAACTATATTATGATGGATTGTATATATAATGATTCCTATTTTGTTATAACAAAACAAAGTGTAAATTATCGGAAATATTTGGATTAGGAAAACAAATAATGTGTATCCAATACCAATTGGCCCAATTCAATATCAATTATGAAAATGCATAATTATTTTAAATATTGCTTAGATGCTTGGATCTTGAATTATTTTTCAAGAAAGTTGATTTTCTTTAGTTTTCAAAACTATGAGGGTATATGAGGGTATATTTAAAAAATTTTAAATTTGTGGGATTTTTAAAGTCTTGATTTTTAAAGTAACAAGATACTTAATACTATGTTTTTATTTGATTTTCGATATGGGTTTAGTTAAAAATCCTTTAAATTAAAGTTTGATTCAAATTTACACAAAAATGGATGTTTTTAAAAGTTTATGGGCTGTTTTGTAAATCTGAAAAATGAAGGAAAAAATTTGTTGTTTTGACGCTGATTTAAGTAATTAGTATTTTAGGCTTTGAAAATAATTACTTTTATGTGGAGTTGATGTCGTAAATTCTAAGCACTTTTGTGCGATGTGTTTAGTTTAGAAAATTCTTGTGTAGGATTTTCATAGTTATGTTTAAGTAAGGTTGTTAGATAAATTCTAAGTTGTGTACGTACTTGCTCAGGTTTCAGATACGCTTCATTTGTGGAGTTTTAGTCACTATACTAAGCGACAAAGGTGAGCGCCGTATGTTGAATTTGTATGTCAGTCCGATGTGCTAGTAGATGGAGTCAAACATTTACTTATGCTCTTAATAATCAAAACATGTGTTATATTCTAATTTCTCTTGCATGTTGTCACGAATAGATTGGACTTTTTTGGTCGACATTACTCGCATGAAATACTTAGTATATCAACGTGATGATCCCAATGCATGCTACATCCAAATCTACTTACAAATTTATATTACTAAATCATCATGACACCCAAAATTGCATCTGATAAGTTGTTAAATATTAATAATATGTTAAATATGTTTGATATATTATGTTTCCATTGGTTTTCAATTATGTATTTTCGTTTGTTTTCAATTTTGTGTTCCGTTTGTTTTCGATTGTAAGTGGGCCCCTTTTGATTGGTATATGGACCCGATGCCAACCTGTACGGCAAGGGCCGACGAAATTATCACGGTTACCCATAGGCCATGCCTTAAAATCCAAGTGGAGAGGAACACTTGGGGGGTAAGGACAAACTTAGGCAAAAACATGTCAATGCACTTTAGATAGTAAGGTCGTTCCTTACTTGGTGTATTTGGATGGACATTAGACTGACGATGTAGGGTAAGTGGAGGACGGCATCAACAATTCTTGGTTACGTGAATTCCATGTTTCTTCCGTCTTGAATATATGCTTACGTTACATATGTTGCATCCATACATCACCCTGCAAATTTGCACATAGCCTCACTAAGTTGGACGATCAACTTATGCATTCCATGTTTTATTCTTTTCAATTTCAGGTGCTCTGAAAAATAATAGTCGGGTTGCGGTCCCACCCTAGTATTTGGGTGAGTAGTTATATTTTGTTGTCGATTTATGTTCTTTTCGATTTTGTTTAAAACCTTGCTTAGAATATTTGAATCATTAAAATCATTTTATTCTCGCTATTTGTTTTATTTAATGCACTTCTTCAAAAAAGAATTCATTTAATGAACATGATTTCTTTTATATCGTTTTACGTTAGTTGTGAATGAACATTAATAATTGTCTATGAAATTCGTCTAGCTCCGCCATTGATCACCCTAACTGTTTCAAAAGTTACTAAATTCATCTAATAATGTTATTGTATAATGATCCTAATGGAACTTATAACATCTACTTTAATTCAGACGTTCCTCATCCTTTCCTTTATTTAGATGTTCCTAAGAAAAGGAATTTATTTGAGATCGATTTTTTTTAATAGATTTCTTTGTTTAGTTTCAGATTTTGTCAGAATTACCATCTACTCTAAACATAATACAAACCTAGAAGAAATGCAAGCTAAAGGGAAAAAATATATTTTTGGCCATTGATCAATGAAATGTTTTCTTCCGAAAAGTTTGGTATCAAATGTATTTTTTGCACTAAAGTTTAGTATCAAAAGTTTTTTTTTTCAATTAAAATTTTATAACTCAAACTTTACAAAACAATAGAAGTGGTAATTTGTTATAGTACTTTATAGAAAATTTGTGTTGGAATTTCGAGAAGAAACAAATCAGAGCACAATAGATTATAAAAATTTGATGACTAATTTGTAGGAATCTCGAAAGGATTCCTCTCCGAATTATTATAAATCATTAAGATAGTAAAAGTTGTTTACAATTTTATAGGTACAGTTACATTTGTATCTGACATCAAGCTAGGTATATTGTTCTGATTTAGTTCGGATCCACGAGCAGTTGATCTCCAAAATTGCTTCATAACACTTTTAGTCCTCTGTTTATTTCTCCAAGTGAAAATCAAAGGCAAAAACGATTAACTAAGACTCAACTAATTATTTTAACACCTTCATGCATTACAACTTAATCTATCTTATATATAAGAGAAGTATTGTTGAAAGTTGAAAGGTGTATCTCAATAGGGTTTACATTCTCTAGCTTGGTTATGATGACTACGGTGGAATACGACAACATCTACTAGTATGCTTCTCAACAACCCGAAGAACTATGGAAGTATCATTGAGGAGATCAACTTTCAAACTGCGATGACGAGGAATCCGATATTTTAGTTTTTTGAAAGTGGGTCGTGGCTGATTTTCTCCACAAAATTGCATGCCCAACACGATATCCACCTAATACTGAAACATGTCAGTAAAGCCATTTGACCCACAACAATTTAACACACAAATAATTCAAGCATCTCAAGATCCTCGCAAATGATTCAACACACAAATAAATCTTGAATCTCATGATTTTCTCACCCAATTAAGGAAAAGGTCAAATTATCGTTTATGGCATCCAAACAATATATAAGGTAGATCTCTCGTTATTCTAGACACTTATACGCAATTTTTCGGATTCCATATATTCTTCCGAACTTTATTAGTATTTCTAGACCAATTAATCTTAAACATAAGATGAGTAGTGTTGAAATCATCTTAAGGTGTAGCTCAATCTGATATCCATTCCTAGCTCAGTTATGATAAGTACGGTGAAATACAACAAATTCTAGTAGTTTGCATCTAAAATACTCAAAGATCTATACGATTTTCATTGCATGAGAACTTCTAAATACACATGGTGAGGGAATCCGAGATTGTGTCTATTTGAAAATGGATCATATCTGATTTTCGTCACGAAACTGCATGCTCATTGATCAATGCAATTAGCCCGACACGATATCCACCTAATATGGAAACATGCTAGTGTAGCCATCTGACCAACAAGATTCAACACACAGATAAATCATGCATCTCAAAATCCATGTACCAAATTAAGGAAAATGTCAAATTTTCATTTATTTACGTTAGATGTTTCTTTAATCTCGACCCTTATATGCCATTTATCAAATGATTAACACCTTCATTCGTATTTCAAGACCAATTTATTTTAAACATAAAAGTAGTCTTGTTAAAATCATCTAAGGTCTACCTCGATAGGGTTTATATTCCCTAGCTCATTTATGATAAGTATGGTGGACTACGATAATGTCTAGTAGTTCGCATCTCAACAACAAGAATATTAGATATAATTATCATTGGATGAGATCAACTTCCAATTCGACATGACGAGGGAATCAAAAATCCTGGTTGTTTGAAAGTGCATCATGTTTGATATGCGCCAAGAAACCGCTCTTGATTAATGCAATTAGCCCAACACGGTATCCATTTGATACGGAAAATATGCCAGTATAGCCATCTGACCCACAAGGATTCAACTCATGTTAAATCATGCATCTCGAGATCCTCACATCAAATGATGGGATTAGGTTAACCCGTTGCTTATGGAATTTAAACTATATATAAGTTAGATCTCTCTTTACATAGACACATTATTATACCCTGTCAAGATTCTGAATATTCTCCAGCCCGTCAGTCATATTTTTATCTTAAGATTTAAAGGAAATTTATTAAAATCAGCTCAGTTGTGGCTCAATCAATGTCTATGTTGCGAGCTTAGATTCACCCGGATAAGACAATCAATCATCAGATCTATACAACTAGACCTTACTCAAAATATCTACATAATTTCACGCCGTATTAAAAAACAAATATCTTCCAGCGCTCATATTATCCCTAGCTAGTGTAGTGTGATGTTAGTATTAGTGTGTAATTAAGAAGTTAAGTAATCTTACTTTACAATGTCATGTTATAAACTAAATTTAGTTAACTAGATGATTGGTGTTTTTTTTACTCATTTCGTATACATATTTTCGTAAATTATTTGCAATTAATCAGTTTGTTGGTCCCAAGTGGTCAGAAGAGGTTTAGAGGGGGGGGGGGGGGGTGAATAAACCTCTTTAAAATTTTCTTTCAAATTTAACTTTAAAACTTTACTCTAACTGAACAGACTAAGCTGATCAGATTAGTAAGTTACAAATCTGTTCGCGAACAAATCTTTGAACAGTCTTGTTGACCACTCGTCTGATAGTTACTTAGCTGATTTTGCAGAAATCAGTTTTAATACTTAGAGTACTTGCAGCGGATTTTCAAAGTGTTTTTCACAAGTATTCTTAGCAGTTTGAAAAATGTTTCCCCAGTTTTATAAACTCCTTTTAACTTCTTTTCAAACAGTTAACTTAATGTGTTTTTATGCAAACAGAAGATATGCAGTTTTGAAACAATGTAAAAACACAAGTAATTTTTATAGTGGTTATATGGATTTAAATATCCTTTAGTCCACTCTTCCAAGTCACTCAGATCTTGGGTTATACTATAATCACAAAGTTTACAGTATACTCTGCTTGCGTCGAACAACAAATGAAACGACCACAAGTTCGCAATAGGAGATCACACAGAAAACCTATCCTCTGAAGTTTGATCACTCACAAAGATGGATCACAACTCCGCACAACACTCTTGTTTACAAAATCACTCAGAAGATGTATTTTTCTTGATTCTTCAACTCTGCTTTCGTCAACAAATGACTCAGCTGATGAGTGAGCTGTTCTTGAGACTTAAAGAATTTTGCTTCGGAAATTTCTCTCAGAAAGTGTGTTGCTTGTTTCTTCTTCGTCTCTTGCAGCTATTTATACTTGAGGATTGAAAAATGTCCGTTGAAGAGAGACAGGATTCAAATTCCTCGAGTACTGGTCCTTAAAATCCGCGAACGGCTCTTTTGCAGTCTGTCCGTACTGTAAACAGTACTATTCTGCAGGCAGCATTAAATGCAGCATTAAATGCACTCGGCTGATGCGAAGCTTTTCTTCAATCATTTGTCTTAAATATCCTCGTACTTCAGCATTTATTACACCAAGGGGCATTTATTACCGTTGGGAACACTTCATGATCTTCTTCACTTGGCTGACGAAAGTATACGTCTGATGGTGAACTCGGCTGATCTCAAACTTGAACAAATCTGATTTGAGTCGGCTGATCTTCACTAATCTGATAACTTTGCTTCAGCAGATCAGAAGTCTTGGACCTTGAAACTTTGACTCTTCTGATGTCTTCTTTACTTAGTCAAAATTCCTTGATAAGTCTATCAGCTAAGTTACTCCATACTTAGCCAATTTTACGAAGTTTTGGAATGCATCAAAACCTCCCTTATCAAACTTTCTTCAGTGCCTTCATCTTCATCTTCATCCAACATTTTCCCCCTTTTTGATGATGACAAAACTTCAGCTTAGTACCTGTTGAATACCTAAACTAAAGATTGTAATCCTCAAAATTTTCTGAGATAGAAAAAGTTTATTGGATTGAACTTGAACATTTTATTGATATAGAAAGTGAATTACATGTACAAATTCATCAGATGAGATTTCTGAAAAAGTAAACTGATTACAATTGATTTTTCAATTTCTAACTATCAGCTTCTTCATCAGATTCGAGCACTTCTTCATATTCATATGATGATTCTTCATCATCATCTTCTTCATCAACTTCTTCTTCCAGAATTGCTTTGGCAGCTTCCATCTTCTCCTTAAGTTCTTGTTCTTGTAGAGCTTTCAAAGCTTCCATGGCTTTCCTGGCAGATTCAGTGTTTTTGTACTTGGTATCTTCTTCTTCTACCTTTTCAAGTACTTCAGCCTTGTCAGCAGTGTCTTCAGTTTCCTTGGCTTGAATGGTTGCAGCAGCAGTTTCTTCCTTAGTTGATTCTTCAGCAGCAGATTCTTTTGCTGGTTCTTCAGCAGCAGTTTCCTTAGCTGGTTCTTCCCTTTTATCTTCCCCCTTTTTGTCATCATCAACTCTGATGACATTAGAAGGTTCAACAGTAGGGTTGAGAGCAACTGTTGGAATCTTCACTCCAGCACACAAAGCCTTTAGATTCTGATTCACCACGTCATGACTAGCTGTCAGATGATGAAGGTCAGTGCTGATGACATCAGTCTTATCATTGAAGTAGTCAATGTTGAGGTTGATAGTTGCAATTTCATTTTGAACTTCCTGTGCAGCCTTTGCAACTTCTTGCAACATCCCCAGATTGATTTCCTTCTCTTCATGACTGACTTTAATGAAAGTTGCAGTTAAGTCAGCAATCTTGTGCTCAGCTGATTTTAAAGCAGTGTGAAGATGATTCACATCACCCTTCACATCTTCCACGTTCTGGTTCAGTTCTCTTAAGCTGTGTATCAACTGCAATGAGTTGTCTTGAGGAATTGGAATACTGTTGATCTCCTTTTTGATGATCTCTTCTGTTGATCCTTGAACAGTTTCCAGCTGAAGTCTGTTGGTTTCTGCCAACTCTGCTTTCAGCTCCTCCTTAACCTTTAATAGATGTTGCTTGTGCTTGTCTTCCAGTTCCTTAAGTTGATTTTCCATCAGCATCTGGATTGCTTCCATCAGTGATGAGTGCTTATCACCTGATGAAGCAGAAGCAGCAGCTACATCCCTTTCATCAATTTCCTGGTGGACAGGAATATCTTCCATCTTTTCGTCTTGATGATTTCCAGAGTCCGTAGCCTTCCACTCAATGGCCAGGGAGTCATCAGCAGCCTTTTCAGCAGACTTGTCTTCAGTCTGATCAGCAGACTTATCAGCAATTTGATCAGCAGGCTTGTCAGCTGTTTGATCAGCAGGCTTGTCTTCAGTCTGATCAGCAGACTTGACATCAGGCTTGTCCGCAGTTTTAGGCTCATCAGTAACATCATCATAGACTAAGTTGGTGATAGTGCCATCATCATTGAAGCAAGTGGTTTGTCTGATTTGCCTCACAATGATCCAGGGGTTAGTAAAAGCATTATTCCCCTTTGGCACTTCATAGAACGGTTGCACTTCCTTGCCGAAAATGATTTGCTGGACACTAGGCAGTAGTGGCAAATCACTTGAACAGCCTTGCTGATATTTTGACTTTTTAGCCCATCTCTTCAGGGCAGCCATAACAGCAAACTTAATTGCTCTTTCCTCAGCATCTTCAGACTTCTTCTTCTTTTCAGGCAAGGTGCTCTTGATTTTCTTGGCTTCCTCCAATGCAAAGCCTTTTGCATAGCTATGCATGATATCTCTCACATAGCTTGGATCAAGAGCCTTTTGGATGGAGTTTGTCTTCAGCCAACTTAGAACCCATCGTTCTTCATCAGCTAACTCCTTCATATCTTGAAGTTCAGTAATTGACTTGTTCAGCCTGTTGTCCCTCCAACTGATATATCTTGGCTTTTCTTGGTTGAACAGAGTCTTCAGCATCAACTTCTGATCATAGTATGCTAATGACTTCTCAAATTTCTTGAACAATTCCTTATCAGCATAGACTATCTCAAAAGCTTTTCTGACTTCAAACTTGTCTTTGGACTTGGCTTTGGGAGCAGGCAGTAGTATCTTCTTTTTGTCTTCTTCAGTCTGCTCTTCACCAATCTTGATGCCACCTCCATGGACAGGTCCATAGGCATCAACCTTGCTCAGTTCAATCACCGCAGCCATTTCAGCATCCTCAGCAGCTTTTCTTTCTGCTGCAGACATGCGTCTTCTGGCTTCATCCTTTGCTTCTTGAGCTTTGCTTAGCTCAAGTACTTTCTTCTCTTCAAGCTCATCCTGCTTCCTCTGTTCAGCTTCTTCCCTTGCTTTCTTATCAGCTTTGGAGACTTTCTTTCTCCTTAGCACTATTTTTCTTTTGCCTTTATCAGCAGGGGCTGGTCCAGCAGATGATATGGGAGCAGCAGCTATAGGATGGATGATTTGAACATCTGGATCTTCTTGAGGTTGAGCAACCTCAGCTGTTGAAGTGACTTGACTTGGCTGTTGCTCATCAGCTTTGTCAGTCTCAACAGTCTCAACTGTTTCAATAGGCCTTTGAGTAGCTTCAGGATCCTCCCTAGCTACATTTTCCAGATCAGTAGGTTTTTCAATGAATGTCATCTGCTTTCTAGCAGACCTCTTTGTTCTACCTTCACGGTAAGTGGTAGCAGCTGTACTTCTCAGTTGACTTCTTGTCCTTTGAGAAATATCCTCAGCAGGCCTCTCTGCTGATGGAGTTCTTGATGGTGATGCAGGGGATCCAGTCCTTACATCAGCAATAATGTTCTCAACAATCTTAGTGGCTTCAGCAGAAGTCACTCTCTCCATCTGCTTAGATTCTTTCTTCTTGGGCTCATCAGCAGCCCTCTTCCTTTTAGTCTCAGCAGCCAAACTTGCTGTTTTGACTAATCTCTTTTGCCTTTTGGCAGGAACCTCCTTTGGTTCCTCAACATCAGCTTCCTCAGGCTCACCAGCCTTCCTCTTTTGAACAGGCATGTATTTGGACAATGCCTTAGATTTGTGAATTTCCTTTCCATTCTTCATATCACAGCCCAGCTTTGACAGCAGATAGCTGAGTGTGATCCTGTGGTTGGTAGTGGGACCTTTTCCTTTCTTATCATCAAGAAAGTCAGCTAATATGTACCATACTATGATGGACCAGTTGATATCCATTCCATAGTATATGGCAGCCATGATGCTGAACCTCTTCATGGTAACAGCATCTAGTGAGAATGTGCAGTTCTCAACCAGCTTGCACACCATATCAGCCATTCGCTGATATTCATCCTTCAGTTGCTTCTTCCTAATATTTCCAGATAAAGTTTCTCCCTCTTTGGCGCAGATCGCCCAGAACTGTTGGTGCTTGTCCTCTGTCAGTACAGTGACGTCATGTCGTCCTCTGTTAGGAAGCCCAAACGTCTCGTGAAGAACAGCAGGAGTGATAGTGATAGATTTGCCTCCCACTGAAGCCTTAATCTCCAGTTTGTTGTAGTCAGCTTTCGCAGAGTTGTAGTACTCCATCACTTGGTCAGTCCAGATAATTCCTTCGTGGTATTCCATGAAGTTTACCAGCGAAGCAGCTTTGAACTTTTCGAGCAGTTCTTTCATCAGATTCGTACCAGATTGGTAGTAGGAATCATAGACGAGAAACATACCTTCGGCGGCCATTGTAAATCTGTTGAAGGTTAGAAAAACGAAGGAGAGTATGCAGAGAATTTGCAGAAATTTCTCACAAGTACTTTTGAAAGTTTAGGGTGCGTAAAGAGCTACTCGACTGATCAGATGAGGATTTATAGAGTTGGGGTTTTTCGGTTTCCGTGATATCTGCCAACCGTTAGATCCGTTTTTCTGTCAGTGCTGATCGTGCGGCGTCAGTTACGACCTTTCAAATTCAAAAGATATTTTAATGAGGAGCGGGAAAATGTGCCGCCCGACAGTTTACTTGTAAAAGCGTGTTTTGGATAAAACGTTTTTAAATAGTTCGCTTTTATTTAAGTAATCAGATGAGTATAATAAACACTTATCTGATGGACTACTGTCCTGATGACAATGTTGTTATCAGAGAATGCCAATAGCTGATAACCTTCCTCAGCTGTTTGTCAATCCAGCTAGATAAAATATCTTCAATCTTCGATAGTTGAGTCTTCTGATGAAAACATAACTTCAACTAACTGACATTAACAAATTTCATCTTTAATTCAGAAGTACCGCTAGTCTTACACGTTCCCCCTGAGTTTAAGAATTCATGAGTTAACTAGTCTGTTGAGAGTTAATCCTTGAAGATAATGACGAATTACTAAGCTGTTGAACTCCAGTCTTCTGATGAGTTCCCCCTCAGCTTATGCTTCCAAATTAAGTAGTCCTAGCTCAGCTCTTAAAGTTGAAAACCTTACTTCACTTAAAGGTTTAGTGAAAATATCAGCAATTTGATTATCAGTATGAACATACTCAATCAATACATTGCCTTTTTCCACATGATCTCTAATGAAATGATGCTTGATCTCAATATGCTTAGTCCTTGAATGACTTGTAGTGTTCTGAGTAAGTGAAATTGCACTTGTATTGTCACAGTAGATTGGAATTCCACTGATCTTGATGTTGTAGTCTTCTAGTTGATGCTTCAACCAAAGTATCTGTGCACAGCAAGCTCCAGCAGCTATATATTCAGCTTCAGCAGTAGATATAGAAACTGAGGTTTGCTTCTTACTCATCCATGAGATCAGACGACTGCCTAAGAACTGACAGGCACCTGTTGTGCTCTTTCTGTCAATCTTGCAGCCAGCAAGATCTGAATCTGAATAGCCAACTAGTTCAAATCCAGATTCTCTAGGATACCATAATCCCAATTCTTGAGTGCCTTTAACATACTTCAATATCCTCTTGGCAGCTAAAAGATGAGATTCTTTGGGGTTTGATTGAAATCTTGCACAGACTCCAACTGAGTACATTATGTCAGGTCTACTTGCTGTTAGATACAACAATGAACCAATAATGCCTCTGTATTTGGTTATGTCTACTGATTTGCCATCTTCATCTTTATCCAAACGAAGACTTGTAGACATAGGAATGGTAGCTGTTGAGCTAGTTTCCATACCAAATTTCTTGAACAGATCTCTTGTGTACTTTGCTTGGCTGATGAATATTCCATCAGGCAACTGTCTAACTTGCAATCCAAGAAAATAGTTAAGTTCACCCATCATGCTCATTTCAAACTTATTCTGCATCAGCTTGGAGAACTTATCACACATCTGTTGGTTAGTTGAACCAAAAATAATATCGTCCACATATATTTGCACAAGTAATATATGATTTTCCCATTCAATTGTGAACAAGGTTTTATCTACCTTACCTTTACGAAATCCTTTAATTAAAAGAAAATCAGATAGGGTATCATACCATGCTCTTGGAGCTTGTTTCAGTCCATAAAGGGCTTTCTTCAGACGATATACTTTGTCCTCTTCTTGATAGACTTCAAATCCTGGAGGTTGTTCAACATACACTTCTTCTTGCAATTCTCCATTGAGAAAAGCAGACTTCACATCCATCTGATAGACAGTGAAGTTCTTGTAAGCAGCATAGGCAAGAAACAGTCTGATTGCTTCAAGTCTTGCTACTGGTGCAAAAGTTTCATCAAAGTCAATTCCTTCTTCTTGACAATAACCCTTGGCCACTAGTCTTGCTTTGTTTCTGGTGACAACACCATCTTCATTCATTTTATTTCTGAATACCCACTTAGTGCCAATTACTCTTTGATGACTTGGTCTAGGAACTAAGTGCCAGACTTCATTCCTTTCAAATTGATTCAACTCTTCTTGCATAGCTTCTATCCAGAAGGAATCATTGAGAGCTTCTTCAATTTGCTTGGGCTCTATTTGAGATAGAAATGTGACAAACATAGCATCTTGTGCAGCAGCTCTTCTTGTTTTCACTCTATCTAAAGGATCACCAATAACTAATTCAGGAGGGTGATTCTTGAGCCATCTGAGATCAGGTTGCAAATCAGGATGTTGTCCTCTGTTATGATCTTGCAACACTACTGTTGGAGTTCCAGTAGTAGTCTGTTGAACATTTGCCGTCTGTTGAACAGTCTCTGGTCTGTCAGCTGTTTGCAACTCGTCTGTTAGACAATCAGCACTGTGATTATGAACAGCACTTGAGTTAGCAGCTGAACTTAGATTAGGTAGTATGATGGGAACATATTCTTCATTTCTTCCAACGTCTAACTTCTGTAAATCAGCAGACAGATCTTGATTTACACTTTGATTCTTTTCAGAGGATTGACTTGGCTCATCACATACTACATGGATAGATTCTTCTATTAGTAATGTTCTTTTGTTAAACACTCTATACGCTTTACTAACAGTAGAATATCCTACAAAAACAGCTTCATCAGCCTTTTCTGCAAATGCAGTAAGGTGATTTTTCCCATTATTCAATACAAAACATTTACAACCAAAAATCTTAAAGTAATGAATGTTTGGTTTTCTGTTGTTCCAAACTTCATATGGAGTCTTGTTCTGATTTTTGTTGATCATACATCTGTTTTGGGTAAAGCATGCTGTATTTGTTGCTTCTGCCCAAAATCTTTGTGGCAGCTTAGCTTCAGCTATCATGGTTCTGACAGCTTCTTTTAGTGTTCTGTTTCTCCTTTCAGCAACACCATTCTGTTGAGGGGTTCTGGCAGCAGAATATTCATGATGTATTCCTTTGATATTACAATACTCTTCAACAGTAGAGTTTGTAAACTCTGTCCCTCTATCTGATCTGATCTTCAATATTTTGATACTCTTCTCATTCTGGATCAGTTCCATCAGATTTGTAAGATGTTCCTTGGTTTCACTTTTCTTCTTCATGAAAATCACCCAAGTATATCTTGAATAATCATCCACAACAGCTAGGCAGTATTTCTTTCCACCATTGCTGACTGGATCAATGGGTCCAAATAAGTCCATATGCAACAGCTCCAATATTCTCCCAGAGGATTGGTGCTTCTTTTCTTTGAATGATGACTTGATTTGTTTACCCTTCTGACAGGCGTCACAGAGCTTGTCTTTGCTCATGACTGCTTTTGGAATCCCTTCTACCAAATCATTCTTGATTAATCTGTTTATGGTCTTGAAGTTTAAATGATTCATCCTCTTGTGCCATAGCCAACTGACTTCACTTGGTGCAGATGCCACCAAACAAACACTTGAATTCTTGTCAACAGAATTCCAGTCGACTATATAGATATTTCCTTGTCGTCTTCCAGATAAAATTACCTTCTTTGTACCAATCTGTTCAACGTAGCACTTATCTGTTGAGAAGATGACTGAATATCCCTTGTCACAAAATTGACTTATGCTCAGCAGATTATATTTTAGGCCTTTAACATAGGAGACGTCAGATATCTCTATGTTTCCCTTGATTAATCTTCCTTTAGCTTTAATCTTGCCTTCTTTGCTGTCTCCAAAAGTGACTTTTGGACCATCCACAGCAACTGCATCAGTCAACTCATGTATGTTTCCACACATGTGCCTTGAACATCCACTGTCCAAGTACCAAATCTTCTCTACTTTACTCCTACTCCTAATCCTAACCTACAAAACAAAAATAAAATTGTTTTAGGTACCCTTATTGAGAGGGTCCTGAAGGATTAGTTCCACCCTTGACAACCCAAGATGTTGAAGTCTTAGGCTTCTTAGGTTTCTGAGTTTTAGGAGCATGAACAGTTTCATTTTTATCATAGTTATCAGATAAGTCATGTTGATGATCAGTATGATATGAATAATGTTCATAAGCAGGGTAAGGTGCATGATATGCAGGATATGCATGCATTGGATGAGCAGGGTAAGGTGCATAGTAACTAGGAAACTGAGGTGCATGATACATAGGATGATATGCAGCAGGTTGCACATAATATGACTCATTTTCATACCAAGCATTTTGATTTTTCTTGTTCTTATGCTTCTTTGGTTTACTAGATGCTTGCTCATTTGATTTTGACTTAGTTTTACCACTAGTCTGATTGACTTTAGCTTTATCAGCAGACTTCTTAGGACTCTGCTGTTTGGTCTTACTAGTCTGATTTCCTACACTAGGCTCTTTGCTCTTTTTAGCCTTAGGAGATTTCTTCTCCTTTACCACTTTCTCAGATGAGGTAGGTTTAGAAGTTTGAACATACAGAATGACCTTACTATTGTCAGCTGATATGAATTTTTCAGTATGGTTCAACTCTAGTTTATCCTTTTCTAAAGGTGTCTCCTGTTTCTTAGGTGTATGCATGGATGCAACAGTTGACTTATCATGAGACTCAATGATTTTCTCAAGTTCCATGATTTTTCCTTTATATACCTCACATTCAGCTTTCAGAGATTCATGCTCTTGCTCAAGCTGTTTATATTCAGCTGATTCTTTTGGCTTTTCAGCTAAAAGTTTCAGTGAACTATTTTGCTCTTTTAGCAAGTTCATCTCTTCCTTAAGCTTAACAAACTCTCCAGCAATAGTAGTATTATTCAACATCATTTGCTCTAGAGAATTAAACAGTTCATTTTCTTGAGGAGTTACCTCATCCTCAGAGTCATCAGATTCCTTTGCCATCAGGCACAGGAGAGCAGGTTTTTCTTCATCAGACGATTCTTCATCAGACGAGTCTGAGTCTGAATCAGATGAGTAGATAGCAGCTGGCTTTTCTGCTTCAGCCATCATTGCCTTGCCTCTCTGATGCTTTCTTTCTTTTCTCATTTTCTTCTCTTCCTCAGTGTACTTCTCTGCTTTTGGATATGGGCAGTCTCTTATGAAGTGTCCCAATTTCCTGCAGTTGTAACACATCAGTTTTGATTTATAATCCTCTTTATCCTGAGAAGAAAAATTAGGTTTAGAAGTAGAAGCAGCATGATTGTATTTGTTTTTCATCTTTCTCTTATAGAACTTCTTGAAGTTGTTCATCAATAATGCTACATCTCCAGCAGTGTACTCCTTTTTGTTGAGTAGAGTGGCTTCATCAGATGAGTCCACTTCTTTGCTTTTCTGTGCTGGTCTTCTGGTGTTTTCAGCAGCAACAAGTGCAGCTGTGGGTCCTGGAGTTGAGGTTTCTTCAATTCCCATCCTTGGCAGTTTATACTCATAAGCCTTGAGTGCGGAGAACAGCTCTGTTAGAGAAATCTTGCCCAGATCTCTTGATTCTTCCATTGCTGTCACCTTCATGTTGAACTTGGGAGGTAGAGCCTTCAGTACTCTGACAGAAATCTCTTTGTCAGTGAAAGTCTTTCCCAGCTTCAAAACTTCATTCAGAGTTCTGGTGAATCTGGTGTCCATCTGATCAATGGTTTCTCCAGACTTCATCTTGAAGTTGTCCAGCTTCTCCAAGGCAACACTGAGCTGATGCTCTTTAATAGCATCATTGCCTTCACTCATGTCACGAACCTTATCCCACATCTCCTTTGCAGTTTTGCAATGCTTGACTTTGTCAAACCGATCATTATCCAGGGCTTTGGTCATGATGAATCTTCCGACTTTGTCCAGGTTGAACAGCTTTATTTCTTCTGCTGTCATTTCTGTTAAGTCTTTTTCCACCACTATTTGAGCTTCATCTACGATGATGGTCTTGGTGAATTTGAATGGACCTTTAATGATACATGTATGCATGTTGTCATTATAGGCAGCAAGGAAAATCTCCATTCTGATTTTCCAGTCCTCAAAGGACATACCAGCAATGTGGGGAACATGGCTGATACAATCCATTTTTCAAAAGCTTTTTGTTTTTCAAAAAAAATGCTCTTTTGAAAAGTTTTGAAAACCTTTTAAAAACACTCGGATCAAGCTCGTTGATCAGGCAGCTGATTCTAATGAACCACCCGCTCTGATACCACTTGTTGGTCCCAAGTGGTCAGAAGAGGTTTAGAGGGGGGGGGGGTGAATAAACCTCTTTAAAATTTTCTTTCAAATTTAACTTTAAAACTTTACTCTAACTGAACAGACTAAGCTGATCAGATTAGTAAGTTACAAATCTGTTCGCGAACAAATCTTTGAACAGTCTTGTTGACCACTCGTCTGATAGTTACTTAGCTGATTTTGCAGAAATCAGTTTTAATACTTAGAGTACTTGCAGCGGATTTTCAAAGTGTTTTTCACAAGTATTCTTAGCAGTTTGAAAAATGTTTCCCCAGTTTTATAAACTCCTTTTAACTTCTTTTCAAACAGTTAACTTAATGTGTTTTTATGCAAACAGAAGATATGCAGTTTTGAAACAATGTAAAAACACAAGTAATTTTTATAGTGGTTATATGGATTTAAATATCCTTTAGTCCACTCTTCCAAGTCACTCAGATCTTGGGTTATACTATAATCACAAAGTTTACAGTATACTCTGCTTGCGTCGAACAACAAATGAAACGACCACAAGTTCGCAATAGGAGATCACACAGAAAACCTATCCTCTGAAGTTTGATCACTCACAAAGATGGATCACAACTCCGCACAACACTCTTGTTTACAAAATCACTCAGAAGATGTATTTTTCTTGATTCTTCAACTCTGCTTTCGTCAACAAATGACTCAGCTGATGAGTGAGCTGTTCTTGAGACTTAAAGAATTTTGCTTCGGAAATTTCTCTCAGAAAGTGTGTTGCTTGTTTCTTCTTCGTCTCTTGCAGCTATTTATACTTGAGGATTGAAAAATGTCCGTTGAAGAGAGACAGGATTCAAATTCCTCGAGTACTGGTCCTTAAAATCCGCGAACGGCTCTTTTGCAGTCTGTCCGTACTGTAAACAGTACTATTCTGCAGGCAGCATTAAATGCAGCATTAAATGCACTCGGCTGATGCGAAGCTTTTCTTCAATCATTTGTCTTAAATATCCTCGTACTTCAGCATTTATTACACCAAGGGGCATTTATTACCGTTGGGAACACTTCATGATCTTCTTCACTTGGCTGACGAAAGTATACGTCTGATGGTGAACTCGGCTGATCTCAAACTTGAACAAATCTGATTTGAGTCGGCTGATCTTCACTAATCTGATAACTTTGCTTCAGCAGATCAGAAGTCTTGGACCTTGAAACTTTGACTCTTCTGATGTCTTCTTTACTTAGTCAACATTCCTTGATAAGTCTATCAGCTAAGTTACTCCATACTTAGCCAATTTTACGAAGTTTTGGAATGCATCAAAACCTCCCTTATCAAACTTTCTTCAGTGCCTTCATCTTCATCTTCATCCAACACAGTTCATTACAACACAACCCAATACAATCAAATGTATGACCAATGAAATGTCCCAAAACTCACCCTACTAAGGATGTATTTGAAAATATTTATGCAAAAGCAAAAGTTAGTGATTGTGAGTAAAGTTGGTGAGGATGTTTGCCAAAATAATGAAAATTTTCTACAACACAAACTCAAAACAAAATAAAAAAGGTCAAAAACCATAATATAGTGAAATTCTTCTCCTTAAATACATACATAAAATTGCATTATTTGTTGGGATTCGGTAAGATAAACAGCCCTAGGCACAACGGGAATTAAAAATTTTATAGGACCTCTTACGGAATCTTGCCAGGATACTTCTCTAGTTGTATATATATGAATATTTATATAAACGACAGTATGAACAGTTTACACGTTATACCTGTCTCCTTGCAAATCCTAGTTGGCAGATGAAGTCAAGATTCTCCCTCGGTTGGTCGATCCTATGCCCTGCAGTAGCGCCCCACGTGTTGCGCCTCTATGGGTTGATAGACCACAATTACACGAAATATAATATACCCTGATCGGCTATAACACAAGATATATTAAGATCTGGGTATAGGAAACGAACTTGGAACAAAAACAAAAATCGAAAAATTCTTCCAAGGAAGAACAAGGTTCGGCCGATTTGTGTTTGGGAGAGAGGGAGAGTGTTTTTCTTGACTTGGCTTTTTGGCTCTTAAAGTTGTGTGTGAGATATGACATCAAGTCCCCTATTTATAGGTATCTCATTAACCTAATCCTCCTAGGACTAGGACTCCAAGTCTCCTACATGGGTCATGTCCCTTTTAATTAGAAGACTAAGTCTTCCTAATTAATTCATGGCCCAGTTAATTAATTTTGACCAGGCTTTATTTAATCTCCCAATTAAATAGCCCAATTAATTAACCTCTCTTCCAATTAATTAAATTAGACTCCAAATCTATTTAATTAAATATTTCTATAATTAATTAAATCCAACTTGATTAATTAACCCAAAAATTAAATTCTAATTTAATTTATAATCTTGATCCAATTCCAATCGGATCCAATTTGTTCCAATTGGGTCGACCTAGTCACCAATCGACCCAGTCGATTTTTCAGACCCAGTCGATCCAATCGACCCAGTCGATTCGGTCGACCCAGTTGCTTCATTTTCCTTCGCTTTCGCTTCATGTGTATTGTGTTGCCCCCATAGGTTCACCACATAATTGGTCGTGGGTTATAATTAAATATTAATTTAATTATTCAAGCATTAAATACTTTCTAAATCAGTCGAACACTCTGTCGACTGACCATTCCAAAATTAGCACCCCTGCCAATTTAGGAATTCTCCCACACTCCACGGTCGATGTCTGGCCACAAGCCCATGGAGCCCAATCACTGGTGAATTAATTCAGTGAACCTTGTATCATTTACAATTACCATATACGCCATAATCTCTCCATCGATCAATCTCCCAGTAGAGACTTAACGGTATGGTATTTCATCGGTCTCCCTTTTATTTTGTCTTGACCTTATGTATTCTGGTATCGAAATAATTCTCTTTGACTTAATCTTTATGAACTACTTACATAAAGCCGTCAGATACCTCGGCCGAGGATTTTATCAGAATTAATTTCTCACAGAAATCCATAGGAGAATTTCCCAACCTATCAAGTCGGGTCAATGGATCCTTTGATGGTGATATGAACCTGCATATGAGTTCCTCTATACCCAACATGAGTCCACAAAGACCTTCTGGTAATCTCCAGTCAGTCGAAACTCACATCAAAGTATAGACGTTCTCGCACCAGATAAACCCTATCACCTCAAGTATTTAGGGATCGTTCCTCGTATACTATTGTAAATTGAAATAACTTCATCCCCGATATGCGACTACCGCTTCCATGGTGAGTTATTTCCTAATTGGGGTATTCAGTGCACTTGCCATCCCAGCAAGCCACCCACTTATGTGTATCGACTATCCCAGTCATGCTCGTGGACCCCAGCGTTCTCCAGTTCATCGGAGTATACACAATAGTAAGAGTCTAACCGAATCCAACGATGTATTATCTCGATTGGATTCTGCGACTCTTGAATATGTTCTAGATCACGGCCTTGGAGATCAGTCCACGGGTTGTCCCATAGCCCTGTGATCTAAGGACTTCTATCCTTATGCGTAGATGATTATTACATAAAATAAAGATGACCATATAATAATTAAATGCATTTATTAATCCAATTGAATGGTCATTTCAATTAAATGCAGCCAAAATAGTTGGCTTGCAGGACACTATTCTATCAATCTCCCACTTGTACTAAAGCCAACTTTTCATACTTCTGATTCCCATCTCAGACAGATATTTTTCGGATGCCTTTGAGGCAATGACTTAGATAGCGGGTCCGTCGTATTATCCTTTGAGGTGACACGTTCCATCTTTATGTCTCATCTACCAATGATATAACATATCAAATGGTATCTCTTAGTACGTGCTTGGATTATGATGAGATCTCGACTCTTTCGCTTGCGAGATAGCTCCATAATTATCACAGAAGATAGTAATGGCTCAACAATGCTAGGTATCACATCCAATTCTTGGATGAAGTTTTTCATCCAAACACATTCATTTGCTGCTTCACACGCGGCAATGTATTCTGTTTCGGTGGTTGATGTTGGATAAGGATGAAGATGAAGAAGCACTGAAGACAATAAGTAAAGGGAGGTTTTGATGAATTCCCAAACTTCAAATATGCTAAGTATAGATTAACTTAGCTGATATCTCTTTGAAGAATTTTTGACTAAGTAAAGAATATATCAGAAGAGTCAAAAGTCAAGGTCCAATGCTACTGATCTGCTGAAGGAAAGAAATCAGACTGGTGAAGATCAGCCGACTCAAAACAGATTTGTTCAAATTTGAGATCAGCTTAGTTCGCCATCAGACTTGTACTTTCGTCAGCCAAGTGGAAAAGATCAAGAAGCCATCCCAACGGTAATAAAATGCCCCTGAAAGTAATAAATGCTGAAGTACAAGGCTATTAAAGACAAATGATTGAAGAAATGCTTCGCATCAGCTGGGTGCATTTAATGCTGCCTGCAGAAAAGTATTGTTGACAGTACGGACATACTGCAGAGAGCTGTTCGCGAAAATTAAGGACCAGTACCCGAGGATTTTGAAATTTATCTCACTTCAACGGACATTTTTCAAACCTACGAGTATAAATAGCTGTAGAGACGAAGAGAAAAATAACAACACAATCTCTGAGAAGAATTTCGAAGCAAAATCTCTTAAGTCTCAAGAACAGCTCACTCATCAGCTCAGTCATTTGTTGACGAAAGCAGAGTTGAAGAACAACGATAAATACATCTTCTGAGTGATTTTGTAATTGTGAGTGTTGTGAGAAGTGTAGATCCGTCTTTTTGAGTGATCTAACTTCAGAGAGTACGAGTTTCTTTGTGATTTCCTGCTGCGAACTTGTGGCTTATCATTTGTTGTAAAGCACAAGCAGAGTGTACTAATTACTTTGTGTTCTTAGTATAACCCAAGATCTGTGTGACTTGGAAGAGTGGATAAAGGATATTTACATCCATATAACCACTATAAAAATCTGTGTGTTTTTACTTGCACTTTTACTTGCATATTTTCAGTTGCATAAAAACACTTTGGTTTAACTGTTAGAAAAGTTTTAAGAGGAAAGAAGTTTTATAAAACTGGTGATCAAACTTTCAAACTGCTAAGTTTACTTGTGAAAAACACTTTACAAATCCGCTGCAAGTACTCTAAGTATTAAAACTGATTTTAGCAAAAATCAGCTAAGTGATTAACAGATTAGTGGTCAACAAAGCTGTTCAAAGATTTGTTCGCGATCAGCCTTGAGAAATTACTGTTCAATAACAGCTTAGTCTGTTTAAGTTAGAACAAAAGTTTTAAAGTTAAAAATTGTCAAAAAATTTAGAGGTTTATTCACCCCCCCTCTAGACCTCATCTGACCACTTGGGACCAACAAGTGGTATCAGAGCAGGTGGTTCATTAGAATCAGCTGCCTGATCAACGAGCTTGATCCGAGTGTTTTTCAAAGGTTTTCAAACTTTTCAAAAGAGCATATTTTGAAAAATTAAAATTTTTGAAAAATGGATTGTATCAGCAATGTTCCCCACATAGTTGGTATGAGCTTTGAAGACTGGAAAATCAGAATGGAGATTTTCTTGGCTGCTTACAATGATAACATGTACACATGTATCATCAAAGGTCCATTCAAATTCACCAAGACTATCACGGTTGATGAAGCTGAAATTGTGGTGGAAAAAGATCTGACAGAGACGACAACCGAAGAAATAAAGCTGTTGAATCTGGATAAAGTTGGCCGTTTCATCATGACCAAGGCCCTTGACAATGATCGATTTGACAAAGTCAAGCACTGCAAGACTGCCAAAGAGATGTGGGATAAGGTTCGTGACATGAGCGAAGGAAACGATGCCATCAAGGAGCATCAGCTGAGTATTGCTCTAGAAAAGCTGGACAACATCAAGATGAAGTCTGCAGAAACCATTGACCAGATGGATACATGGTTTACAAGGACGCTGAACGAAGTTTTAAAGCTTGGAAAAACCATCACTGATAAGGAGATAATCGTCAGAGTGCTGAAGGCTCTACCTCCGAAGTTTAACATGAAGGTGACAGCCATGGAAGAGTCAAGAGATCTGGGAAAGATTTCACTCACCGAGCTGTTCTCAGTACTCAAGGCGTGCGAGTATAAACTGCCAAGAATGGGTGTTGAAGAAACCTCTACTTCAAGTCCCACAACTGCACTTATTGCTGCTGAAAATCCTAGAAGGACAGCCTACAAAAGCAAAGACGTTGACTCATCTGATAAAGCCACACTACTCAACAAAGAGGAGTACACTGCTAGAGACGTTGCATTGCTGATGAATAACTTCAAAAAGTTCTACAGACGAAAAATGAAGAACAAATATAACAATGCTTCTACTTCTAACCCTACTTCTTCTTCTCCTCAAGATAAGGATTCTTATAAATCCAAAATGATGTGCTGTAATTGCAGGAAACTGGGTCATTTCATCAGAGACTGCCCATATCCTAAAGCTGAGAAGTATACAGAAGAAGAAAAGAGAATCAGAAAGGAAAGAAAACATCAAAAAGGCAAGGTGCTGGTAGCAGAAGCAGAAAAGCTAGCTGCTGTCTACTCATCTGATTCAGATTCAGACACTTCTGATGAAGAGTCTTCTGATGAAGAGAGTCCTGCTCTTCTCTGCCTGATGGCTAAGGAATCTGATGACTCAGAGAATGATGAGGTAACTCCTCTTGATAATGAATTATTTAATTCATTTGAACAAATGATGCTTAACAATACAAGTATTGATGAAGCATTTAAAAAGCTTAAGGAAGAGATGATATTGCTGAAAGAGCAAAACAGTTCACTGAGACGTAAAGCTGAAAAAGCCAAAAGAATCAGCTGAATACAAACTGCTTGAGCAAGAGAATGAATCTCTGAAAGCTGAATGTGAAGTTTATAAGGGTAAAATCATTGAGCTTGAAAAAGTCATTGAGTCTCATGATAAGTCATCTGTTGCATCCACTCACATGTCTAGTAAACAGAAGACACCTTTAGATTAGGATAAGTTAGAACTGAACCATACTGAAAAATTTATATCAGCTGACAATAGTAAGGTCATTTTGTATGTTCAGACTACTAAACCTGCTTCACCTGAGAAAGTATTAAAGGAGACGAAAACTCCTAAGGCTAAAAAGAGCAAAGAGCCTATTGTAGGAAAACAGACTGGTAAGTCCAAACAGAAGAGTCCTACGAAGTATTCTGATAAGTCTAAACCAATCAGACTAGTGATAAAACTAAGTCGTCTGTTAATGAGCAAGCATCTAGTAAGCCAAAGAAGCATAAAAACCAGAAAAATCAAAATACTTGGTATGGAAATGAGTCATATTATGTGCAACCTGTTGCATATCCTCCTATGTATCATGCACCTCAATTTCCTACTTACTATGCACCATATCCTGCTCATCCAATGCATGCATATTCTCCTTATCATGCATCTTATTCTACTTATGAGCATTATCCTTATCATGCTGATTATCATCAATATAGCAAATCTGATAAACATGATGAAGATGAAACTGTTCATGCTCCTGCCAAACAACAGAAACCTAAGAAGCCTAAGACTTCATCATCTTGGGTTGTCAAAGGTGGAACTTATCCTTCAGGACCCTCTCAATAAGGGTACCTAAAACAATTTTATTTTGTTTTGTAGGTTAGGATTAGGAGTAGGAGTAAAGTAGTGAAAATCTGGTACTTGGACAGTGGATGTTCAAGACACGTGTGTGGAAACATACATGAGCTGACTGATGATGTTGCTGTGCATGGTCCGAATGTAACGTTTGGAGACAGCAAGGAAGGCAAAATTGTAGCAAGTGGAAAGCTGATCAAAGGCAACATTGAGATATCTGACGTCTCTTATGTTAAAGGCCTCAAATACAATTTGCTGAGCATAAGTCAACTTTGTGACAAAGGATATTCAGTCATCTTCTCAACAGATAAGTGTTACGTTGAACAGATTGGTACAAAGAAGGTAATTTTATCTGGAAGACGACAAGGAAATGTCTACACAGTGGACTGGAATTCTGTTAACAAGAATTCAAGTGTTTGTTTGGTGGCATCAACACCAAGTGAAATCAGTTGGCTGTGGCACAAAAGATTGAACCATGTGAATTTCAAGACCATCAACAGACTTATCAAGAACAATCTGGTAGAAGGAATTCCAAAGACAGTCATGAGCAAAGACAAGCTTTGTGACGCCTGTCAGAAGGGTAAAGAAATCATGTCATCATTCAAAAGCAAGAAGCATTAATCTTCTGGAAGAATATTGGAGCTGCTACATATGGACTTATTTGGACCCATTGATCCTGTCAGCAATGCTGGAAAGAAATACTGCCTAGCTATTGTGGATGATTATTCAAGATACACTTGGGTGATTTTCATGAAGAAGAAAAGTGAAACCAAGGAGCATCTTACAAATCTGATGGAAAAGATTCAGAATGAGAAAAATATGAAAATACTGAAGATCAGATCAGATAGAGGGACAAAATTTACAAACTCTACTGTTGAAGAGTATTGTAATGCCAGAGGAATCCGTCATGAGTACTCTGCTGCCAGAACCTCTCAACAGAACGGAGTTGCTGAAAGGAGAAACAGAACTCTTAAAGAAGCTACCAGGACAATGATAGCTGAAGCTAAGCTGCCTCAAAGATTTTGGGCAGAAGCAACAAATACAGCATGCTTTACCCAAAACAGATGCATGATCAACAAGCACCAAAACAAGACTCCATATGAAGTTTGGAACAACAGGAAGCCAAACATTCATTACTTTAAGATATTTGGTTGTAAATGCTTTGTTTTAAATAATGGGAAAATCACCTTACTGCATTTGCAGAAAAGGCTGATGAAGCTGTTTTTGCAGGATACTCTACTGTTAGTAAAGCTTATAGAGTCTTTAACAAAAGAACTTTACATGTAGAAGAATCCATTCATGTAGTATTTGATGAACGAAGTCAATCTTCTGAAAAGTATCAAAGTACTAATAAAGATCAGTCTACTGATTTACAGAAATTGAATGTTGGAAAGAATGAAGAATATGTTCCCATCATACTACCTGATCTCAACCCAGCTGATAACTCAAGTGCTGTTCAAAATCACAATGCTGATTGTCTAACAGACGAGTTGCAAACAACTGACAGACCAGAGACTGTTCAACAGACAACAAATGTTCAACAGACTACTACTGGAACTCCAACAGTAGTGTTGCAAGATCAAAATAAATGACAACATTATGATTTGCAACCTGATCTTAGATGGCTCAAGAATCACCCACCAGAGCTGGTAATTGGTGATCCTTTGGATAGAGTGAAGACAAGGAGAGCTGCTGCAAGTGAAGCAATGTTTGTCAGCTTCCTATCTCAAATTGAGCCCAAACAGATTGAAGAAGCTCTTAGTGATTCAAACTGGATTGAAGCTATGCAAGAAGAGCTAAATCAATTTGAAAGGAATGAAGTCTGGTACTTAGTTCCTAGACCAGGTCATCAAAGAGTCGTTGGTACTAAATGGGTATTCAGGAACAAAATGAATGAAGATGGTGTTGTCACCAAAAACAAAGCTAGATTAGTGGCCAAGGGTTATTGCCAAGAAGAAGGCATTGACTTTGATGAAACTTTTGCACCAGTAGCAAGATTAGAAGCTATTAGACTCTTTCTTGCCTACACTGCTCTCAAGAATTTCACAGTCTATCAGATGGATGTGAAATCAGCTTTTCTCAATGGAGAATTGCAAGAAGAAGTTTATGTTGAACAACCAGCTGGATTTGAAGCCTATCAAGAAGAAGACAAGGTGTATCGTCTGAAGAAAGCCCTCTATGGTCTGAAACAGGCTCCAAGAGCATGGTATGATACCCTATCTAATTTTCTTTTAATTAAAGGATTTCGTAAAGGTAAGGTAGACAAGACCCTGTTCACTATTGAATGGGAAGAACATATTTTGCTTGTGCAAATTTATGTGGACGATATTATTTTTGGTTCAACTAATCAACAGACGTGTGATAAGTTCTCAAAGCTGATGCAGAACAAGTTTGAAATGAGCATGATGGGAGAACTTAACTATTTTCTTGGTTTGCAAGTAAGACAGTTGCCTGATGGAATTTTCATCAGCCAAGCTAAATACACAAAGGATCTGTTCAAGAAATTTGGTATGGAAACTAGCTCTACTGCTAATATTCCAATGTCTACTAGTCTTCGTTTGGATAAAGATGAAGATGGCAAATCAGTGGACATAACCAAGTACAGAGGAATTATTGGGTCTCTGTTATACTTAACAGCTAGCAGACCTGATATTATGTACTCTGTTGGGGTTTGTGCGAGGTATCAATCAAATCCTAAGAAATCTCACCTCTTAGCTGCCAAAAGGATACTCAAGTATCTTAAAGGTACTGAAGATTTAGGATTGTGGTATCCTAGGGAATCTGAATTTGAACTCATTGGATATTCAGATTCTGACATTGCTGGTTGCAAGATTGACAGAAAAAGCACAACAGGTGCCTGTCAGTTCTTAGGTAGTCGTCTGATCTCATGGATGAGTAAGAAACAGACTTCAGTATCCATATTAATTGCTGAAGCTGAATATATAGCTGCTGGAGCTTGCCGTGCACAAATATTATGGTTGAAGCATCAACTTGAAGATTACAACATAAAAATCAGTGGAATACCTATCTACTGTGACAATACAAGTGCAATCAGCCTTACTCAGAATACTACAAGTCATTCAAGGACTAAGCATATTGAGATCAAGCATCATTTTATTAGCGATCATGTGGAGAAAGGAAATGTCATGATAGAATATGTGTTTACTGAAAATCAGATTGCTGACATCTTCACAAAACCTCTAAGTGAGACAAGGTTTTCAACTCTAAGAGCTGAACTGGGTTTATTAAAATTGGATGCATAAGCTGAGGGGGAACTCATCAGAAGACTGAAGTTCAACAACTTACTCATCATATTATCTTCAAGGATTAACTCTCAACAGACTAGTTAACTTATGAATTCTTAAAGTCAGGGGAAACGTGTAAGACTAGCGGTACTTCTGATTAAAAGATGAAATTTGTTGATGACAGTTAGTTGAAGTTATGTTTTCAATAGAAGATTAAAGTCTTGAAGATTTATTATCTAGCTAGATTGACAAACAGCCGAGGAAGGTTATCAGCTATTTGCTTTCACTGATAACAGCTTTGTCATCAGGACAATAGTCCATCAGATAAGTATTTATTTTACTCGTCTGATCACCTGTGTAAAAGCTTACTGCCTAAAACGTTTTATTTTAAAACACGCTTTTACAAGTGATAAAAGAGCGGTACATATTCCCGCTCCTCATTTAATGCGATTTGAATTTGAAAGGTCGTAACTGACGCCGCACGATCAGAAACGGATCTAACGGTTAGCTGGTATCACGGAAATCGAAATACCCTAACTCTATAAATCCAGATCTAATCAGCTCAGTAGCTCTTTACGCACCAAAATATTCAAAGAGCACTTGTGAGAAATTACTAGCAATTTTCTGCAAAATTCTTCTTGTTTCTCTAACTTTCAACAGATTCGAGATGGGTGCTGAAGGTATGTACTTGGCTTATGATTCATACTACCAATCTGGTACCGATTTGATGAAGGAGTTGCTGGAGAAGTTCAAATCGGCTTCATTGGTAAATTTCATGGAGTATCACGAAGGATTGATCTGGACTGACCCAGTATTGGAATACTACCGAACTGCTACTGTTGATTTCAGCACTCAGGAAATCAAGGCTACTGTCAGAGGTAAATCCATTGTTATTACCCCACCCTTCTTCACGAGACTTTTGGGCTTCCGAACAAAGGACGACATGATGTCCCTGTTCTGACGGAGGAGAAACACCAACAATTCTGGGCAATCTGTGCAAGGAAGGAGAGATGTTGTCTGGCAACATCAAGAAGAGACAGTTGAAGGACGAGTATCGGATGGCTGATATGGTCTCAAAGCTGATTGAGAATTGTACATTTTTTCTGGATGCTGTTACTATGAAAAGGTTCAGCATCATGGCTGCTATCTACTACGGATTGGAAGTCAACTGGTCTGTAGTAATTTGGTACATTTTGGCTAACTTCCACGAGAAAAAGAAGGGCAAGGGTCCCCAGACCAATCACAGAATCACACTGAGTTATCTACTGTTCAAAATGGGATGTGAGGTCACAAATGGGAAAGAAATTCATAATGCAAAGGCAATGTCCAAATACTTGCCTGTTACAAAAAGAAAAGCTGAAGAAGCTGATGTGGAAGAGGAAGCAGAGGAACCAAAGGCAGTTCCTGCCAAGAGGCAGAGAAAACTTGTTAAAACAGCTGAGCTTGCTACTGCAACTCAAAAGAAAAAGGCTACTGAAGAGCCTAAGGAGAAAAATCCAAAGAAGCTGAAGAAGGTGGATGATACTGAAGTTAATAAGATCATTGATCTAACCACCGCTGATGTCAGGAACATGTCTTCTGCATCATCTTCTAGAACCCCATCTGCTGAAGTGCCTGATGAGAATGTCTCTCACAGGACCAGAAGTCAAATAAGGGATATTGCTGCTTCCAGACCTGCTGAAGGAAGACCAAAGAAGACAACAAGAAAACAAATGACTTTTGTGGAGGAGCCCACTAAGCTGGTGGACTTAGTAAGAGAAAGTCCTCAAACAGCAGAGAGGCCTGTTGGAGTTGAAGAAGCTTCTGTTGCTGAACAGACTGATGTGCAACAGATTACTCAAGCAAAGCCAACAGTTGAGGTTGCTAAACCTCAGGATGATCCTGATGTGATGATCATCCATCCCATTGCAGCTGCACCTCTTGCATCTGCTGCTCCTCATCCTGCCCCAGCTGACAAGGGAAAGAGAAAATTTCTGATCAAGAAGAAGAAGATCTCTGCAGCTGATAAGAAGAAAAGGGAGGAAGCTGAGCAGAGAAAAAAAGATGAGTTGGAAGAAAAGAAGGCATTGGAACTCAGCAAGATTCAGGAAGCTAAGGATGCTGAAAGAAGGAAAATGTCTGAAGCTGAAAGAAAGGCAGCTGAAGACGCTGAGGTTGCTATGGTCATTGAGCTAAGTAAAACTGATGCTCATGGACCAGTTCATGCTGGAGGCATCAAAATTAATGAAGAAGATGAAGACAAACCAAAGAAGCCTAAGATGCCTGCTGGAGAGGTCAAGCCAAAGGCTAAGTATGAAGTAAGAAGAGCGTTTGACATCATCTATGCTGATAAAGATCTCTTCAAAAGGTTTGAAAAGACCTTGGCTTATTATGACCAGAAGCTGATGCTGAAGACTCTGTTCACCCACGAGAAACCTAGATACATGAAATGGAGGGTTTATAGGCTGAACAGATCTGTTGCAGAGCTTCAGAATTGGAAGGAGTTAGCTGATGAAGAAAAATGGGTTCTGAATTGGCTAAGGACTGACTCTATTCAACAAGCCTTGGATCCTCATTTTGTAAGGGATGCTATGCATCAATATGCTAAGGATTATGCTATGGAGGAAGCCAAGATCATTCAAAACACTTTTCCTGCAAAGAGAAGAAAATCTGATGATGCTGTTGAGAGAGCAATCAAAAAAGCTGTTATGACCGCCTTGACGAGATGGGCAGAAAGGTCAAGATATCAGCAAGGATCTTCAAGTGAATTGCCTCAGCTGCCAAGCATTCAACAGATTACATTTGGCAAGGAAGTCAAGGACTACTATGAAGTGCCTAAGGGAAATTCAGCCTTTCAAAATCCCTGGATTATTGTGCGACAAATCCGTAAAACAACATCCTTTAATGATGATGGCACTATCACTAGTTTAGTCTATGATGATGTGACTGATCAGCACAAAGCTGCTGAAGAACCCTTAGCATTTGAGTGGAATGCTAAGGAGACCAGAGCTGATCAGGAGACAGAACTGAAAGATGCCCCTGTCCACCAGGAGGATGAAGGAAGGGAAGCTGCTGATTCTGCTTCATCAAGTGATCTGCACTCATCACTGATGGAAGCCTTCCAGATGTTGATGGAGAATCAAATGAAAGAATTGGAAGAGAAGAACAGCACGCAGCTGAAGAAGTTGTAACAAGAATTGGAAGAGAAGAACAACACGCAACTGAAGAAGTTACAACAAGAGTTGGCATAGTCCAATAGATTACAGCTTGAAAGTATGCAACTCCTTACTGCCAGAACTATCAGAAATGCAATTGATAGTTTTACCATCCCTGAAGATCATTCCAAGCAGATGATGCAGAGCTTTGTTGAAATGAATAGAAATGTTGAAGATGTGAAGGCTGATGTCAACCATCTTCATGCTGCTTTAAAGAGAGCTGAACACAACATAGCTGATCTAACTGCTAACTTCATCAGAGTCAGTGAAGAAGAAAAAGAAGTCAACCTTGGATTGTTGCAGGAAGTTCACCAAGCTGGAACTATTATACGTGAAGAGCTGACAACCATGCAACTGAATGTTGATTGTTTTAATGATCAGACTGACAACATCAGCACCACTCTCACTCATCTTACTGCAAGTCATGATGTAGTAAATCAAAATTTGAAGGCCTTGTGTGCTGCAATGAAGATTCATTCTACTGCCCTTAACCCTCCTATCAAACCTGCTGATGTAATTATTCCTGATGATGACAAAAAGGGGGAAGAGAAGAAGGAAGAGGAAAAAGTGGAGGAACCTGCTGTCACTCAACCTGAAAAGATTGAAGAAGCTGCTGAAGAGACTAAAGCTGCTGAAGAGATTGGAAAGGTAGAAGGTAAAGAGAAGTCTGAAGAAGAGACTAAGGAAAAAGCCAAATCTGATGAGGAAATGGCTGTAACCAAGGAATCTGCTGAAGATCAAACAGAACCATTTACCAAGTACAAAAATACTGAATCAGCTAAGAAAGCTATGGAAAAGCTGAAGGAGCAGCAAATCAAAGAGAAGATGGAAGCTGCCAGGTCAAATCTTCTTTTGGATGAGGATGTTGATGAAGGTGAAGAGGAAGAAGAAGATGATGAAGAATCATCTTATGAATATGAAGAAGTGCTGGAAGGAACTGATGAAGAAGATGATAGTTAGCATATATAAATCTATTTGTAATCAGTTTACTTTATCTATCTTTTAGACATCTCATCTGATCAGAAACTGTAACTTGTACTCATTTATCAGATTATCAATAAAAGTTCAAGTTTCTGTTTCCAACATATATTTTCTATCTCAGAAAATTTTGAAGGTCACAAACTTTAGCATAGGTAAAATAGGTACTTAGCTGAAGTTTTGTCATCATCAAAAAGGGGGAAATTGTTGGATAAGGATGAAGATGAAGAAGCACTGAAGACAATAAGTAAAGGGAGGTTTTGATGAATTTCAAAACTTTAAATCTGCTAAGTATAAATTAACTTAGCTGATATCCCTTTAAGGAATTTTTGACTAAGTAAAGAAGATATCAGAAGAGTCAAAAGTCAAGGTCCAAGGCTACTGATCTGCTGGAGGAAAGAAATCAGACTGGTGAAGATCAGCCGACTCAAAACAGATTAGTTCAAATTTGAGATCAGCTTAGTTCGCCATCTGACTTGTACTTTCGTCAGCCAAGTGGAAAAGATCAAGAAGCCATCCCAACGGTAATAAATGCCCTGAAAGTAATAAATGCTGAAGTACAAGGCTATTAAAGATAAATGATTGAAGAAATGCTTCGCATCAGTTGGGTGCATTTAATGCTGCCTGCAGAAAAGTACTGTTGACAGTACGGAGCCGTTCGTGGAAATTAAGGACCAGTAACCGAGACTTTTGAAATTTGTCTCACTTCAACGGACATTTTTCAAACCTACGAGTATAAATAGCTGTAGAGACGAAGAGAAAAATAACAACACAATCTCTGAGAAGAATTTCGAAGCAAAATCTCTTAAGTCTCAAGAATAGCTCACTCATCAGCTCAGTCATTTGTTGACGAAAGCACAGTTGAAGAACAACGATAAATAAATCTTCTGAGTGATTTTGTAATCGTGAGTGTTGTGAGAAGTGTAGATCCGTCTTTGTGAGTGATCTAAATTCAGAGAGTAGGAGTTTCTTTGTGATTTCCTGCTGCGAACTTGTGGCTTATCATTTGTTGTAAAGCACAAGCAGAGTGTACTAATTACTTTGTGTTCTTAGTATAACCCAAGATCTGCGTGACTTGGAAGAGTGGATTAAAGGATATTTACATCCATATAACCTTTATAAAAATCTGTGTGTTTTTACTTGCATTTTTACTTGCATATTTTCCGTTGCATAAAAACACTTTGGTTTAACTGTTTGAAAAGTTTTAAGTGGAAAGAAGTTTTATAAAACTGGGGATCAAACTTTCAAACTGCTAAGTTTACTTGTGAAAAACACTTACAAATCCGCTGCAAGTACTCTAAGTATTAAAACTGATTTTAACAAAAATCAGCTAAGTGATTAACAGATTAGTGGTCAACAAAGCTGTTCAAAGATTTGTTCGCGATCAGCCTTGAGAAATTACTGTTCGATAACAGCTTAGTCTGTTTAAGTTAGAACAAAAGTTTTAAAGTTAAAAATTGTCAAAAAGTTTAGAGGTCTATTCACCCCCTCTCTAGACCTCATCTGACCACTTGGGACCAACAGTTGAATCTGCGGTAGTGTCTTTGCTTGGAGCTCTTCCAGCTTACCGCACCACTATTGAGGCAGAACACGTATCCAGATGTCGACTTGAGGTCGTCTAGATCACATTGGAAGCTAGAATCAGTATAGCCTTCCAATTTCAATTCTCCTCCACCGTATACCATGAACAATTCCTTAGTCTTTCTCAGGTACTTCAGAATTGCCTTTACGGCTATCCAGTGCTGCTCACCTGGATCAGACTGGTAGCGACTTGTAACGCTTAAAGCGTATGCTACGTCTGGTCTCGTACATAACATACCATACATTATGCTTCCTATAGCGGATGCATATGGTACTTCGAGACATATTGCTTCTCTCTTCAGGCGTTTCCGGGCTATAGACTTAGAGAGTGCAATTCCATGTCTCATTGGAATCAATCCTCTCTTGGATTCTTCCATATTAAATCTCTTCAAGATTTTATCTATGTACTGGGATTGGGAGAGGCCCAGCAGTCCTTTTGATCTATCTCGGTAGATCCTTATACCTAGTACAAATGATGCTTCTCCCAAATCCTTCATTGAGAATTGTGTAGATAACCATGCTTTAGTTTCGGACAACACTTTCACATTGTTTCCAATGAGAAGAATGTCATAAATGTAAAGCACAAAAAATTTAACTGTACTCCCACTGATCTTCTTGTACACGCATGGTTCGAACACGTTTTTGATGAATCCATAAGTTTGGATTGTTTCATCGAAACGGATGTTCCAACTTCGGGACGCTTGCTTCAGTCCATAAATGGACCTTTGGAGTTTCCACACCTTGTGTTCATCTCCTTTGGATGCATATCCTTTTGGTTGCTCCATGAAGATCACCTTGTCAATGTCCCTATTGAGAAAGGCAGTCTTTACATCCATCTGCCATATCTCGTAGTTATACCACGCAGCTATGGCCAACAATATTCGAATGGATTTAGGCATTGCGACGGGCAAGAAGGTCTCCTCAAAGACGATGCATGGCCTTTGAGTGTATCCTTTTGCCACTAGTCGCGCCTTGTAGGTCATTACCTCTCCGTTCACTCCAAGCTTTCGCTTATAGATCCACTTGCAACCCACGGGAGTCACTCCCACTGGTGGATCTACCAAGGCCCAGACCTTGTTTGAGTGCATGGAGTCCAATTCGGATTCCATGGCTTCGCACCACTTTCCCGAGTCTATGTCTAGCATAGCCTCCTCGTAAGTCCTTGGGTCGGTTAGAGACTGTCCAGTCTCGTGCAGCAGACCGTAGTACCTCTCGGGTTCTCTACGTTGTCTTTCTGACCTACGAAGTATCGGTGTACTCTGTGGTGCCCTTTCATGCTCATGTTCTCCCACTGCCCTTGGTGATGGGTCAGCTTGATCGACCTCTTCGGCCTTTTAAGCTTCAGTGACCTCATATAGTTCTACATTGTGTTCCTTCTTGTCCACCAAGAAATCCTTCTCCAAGAAGTGTGCGTTCCTTGAGACAAACGTAGTTTGTCTTGTAGGATCGTAGAACTCGTATCCTATTGAGTTTTCTGGATACCCCAAGAATTTGCACAAGATGGACTTTACGTCCAGCTTATCTCTCACTAGCTTATTCACATAAGCGGGAGACCCCATATGCGCATAAATGCATATCAAGGTACAATACCAAAACTCATATCACGTGATATGTTTTGGAACTGGCTTCAGAGATACTTAGCCCAGTATCTTTGATTTTATCGATCAAGTTTTTATTTGATTGAATAAGGAATTTCATGTAAGATTTCTTAATGGACATTTACATGTCCAGAATGTTCAACAACTGACAATGTTTTGAGCGAGTCTTACATTTCGAGAATCTAATTCTCTATTAAATAATCAATGGCGTATTTGTTGATGCATGTTCGATTTTGAATTGATCCAAATCTCTTACATGCTTTCATTGATTAGGCTCTCTTCTTTATTCCAAAAATAATTTGGAATTGTACATCACAACGTACTTTCACCCATGAGGGTACAAGAGACGCCTTATCTCCCACTAATGCTTTAATGTTTCTCCACACTTTTAAATGGATTGAATTCACTGCAATTGTTTATCCCTCTTGGTTGTTAGGAAACCAACTACTAAATCTAATTTTCGTTAAGCAAGATTCGAAAGTCGGTTACTATGTATAGCATCCCAGTCAAGCTCGGCCTAGTCGAGCTCATTCTTTGAATCTTTAATTCAGAAATATGTTTTAGTGCTCGTGTGCCGCCTTTCGGTTTTTACAACGACTCAAGTGTGTGAAATCTTGATTATTTATATTTTATTGACTATGCATAATATATTAAGTCGTTATATGAGTATTCATACTCATTTGCTTATGTTCACCTTTTGCGTATAAATCTTCTAGCGCAATCAGTTCCAACCAATATGGAACTATCACATCCCTTAAGACAAGGGATGATATAAGCAAATTCCAATGATCTAAATAATTCATGGCTTTAGATGCATTGAATGCATCAATGAGTACTTCATTAGGCGTCCAACCCCCTAATGCATTACTTTGACCATAAGGTTAAGTTCAATAAAATGTAATCATCCCTTATGGAAAGACTAGGTTCAATTCCTTCTTTCCCTTGATCTTAATCCATGGAAGAACCATTTTGATTGACGTTACAACTTATCATCCTTACAGAAACCTATAAGGTTATTTCCCTTCAGAGAGGATTCATTCCTCTTCTTCCATCTCGTAAGTCTTTTGAGCTTTTCAACGAGATGTTGCTTCCCATTTATGGGAGACTTCATGTTTGCCTTCAAGAAAATTTGGGCTTGAGAACCATCCTCAGCCCTCTGGTGAAACTTATCACCTTTCTTATTTGAAGAGTAACTTCAAAAAGGCAGCTTGGTGAAACCTATCACCATTCCAGTCGAAGTGTAACTTCGAAAGGAAAACTAATGAAATCTTTGTAAGGAGATGAGTCCTTGCTTGGATTCGAGAATAATTTCTCAAGTTTTGAAGTCATTCAAAATTCATTTAGGTGCAGTCAATTTATTTGATTCAAGTATAACGGTAAATATTCAAGGATACATTACTTATGAAAAACTATCATAAACATGACGACAAATACGCGACAGATTAATATCAATGAATAATTTACAAACATGATTTTCATTTGTAAATTACTCCCACTATTTTATCGAACACTTATGCCCCCACACAAGCTTCGGGAAATAAGAATTTCCTAATGGGCTCAAGGCCCAAATGCGATCGCTCACTACACACGACTCGTTGGCCATACCAATTGATCCACTTGGTGGGCGATCAAGTCGCCGGTTAACCATCGCAGCCAACCCTTGAGTTCATTTAGCCTCATTTTTCATTATGGACCCACGACTCGTGAGACATCCATACATACTTGCGTTAAATCATGCCCAATACTCGTGAAGAGAAATAGTTCAATCCTGGACGCCCCACGACTCGTGAGACAGCGCCTAGAACCTTGCTATCCCCTCCCTTGGCACTAATCTCGTGCATCGAGGCAATAGACATATCATCTTCCTATAGCTCGACCTACGACTCATGAGACATCGAGATATATTCGTACAATATGCCTAAGACCTAGTAATTGGATAGGCTCGGACCATAGACACCATTCATATGCGCCCGTTATTCGATTTAATAATCTAATTGATTTTTAAGTTCAATTGGAGGTTTTAAGTTTTCCTTGTGCGAGGTCTCATCATATTATGCTTTATCTTGTTTACGTTTTTCTATCCTAAGCATGCATCTCATACATCAAAGAATAATTACGAAAAAGTAAACATTCATCACCTAGCATGATATGATTGATCGATTGCCCATCCTATGCGATCCATCACGAGCCATGTGATGGATCAATTGGTTAGTCTATGGTGAAAATTAAATGTCCTAACTATTACAATTTACAAACCCATATATCATGGGCCTTCTTGTAATATCCACCTTGATTGGGCCTCCATGTAATGAATTGGGCCTCCATGACCTCCAAGGTTATGGGCCTCCATGTGGATCTCCAAGTCTTCATGAGGTCTTCTCGGCTCCAAGCCTAATCTAAGTCTAACTTATAAAAATAAATGGTCCTATTCTATTACATTCGTTTGCGCAAGCAAGGGCACCAATCAGGCCGATTCAATTACAACCCATAAAATAAATAAACCAAAACTACACTGGGCTTAAGGGCATAATCGACCAATCCACATATTCACTCAAGAACATGCATAAATTCACATAAGGGCATAAATGTAAATTTATCGGCTCCTTTAATTTTAATTCACAAAAATTATCCAAGTTAATTTAATTTTGAATTAATAATTAATCTCTAAGATTAATTAACTCTTACTTAAGTTCTAAGTAATCTACAACTCTTATCTTGATAAAGTTGGTTAATTAAGATAGTTACAAATCTTCCAAGATTACTATCTTATCCAAAACTCTAAGTTTCCCAATTTTACAAATCTCCAAGATTCTCAAGATAATCCTATTTTGATTAGATTACTTAACTAAGGTAGTGCCAAATCCACCAAGATTTCTACCTTATCCAAAACTCCAAGTTTCCTAATTTAATAAGATCTCTAAGATCTTTAATCTTGGTAACCTTTTAGAAGAGATTAATTTTAATTAAATCTCTTATCACAATTGAAACTCTAAGTTTCATTGTTTAATAAGATCTATAAGATCTTTAATCTTGGTAATTAACTAGAAGACAAATGAAACTCTAAGTTTCCTTGTTTAATAAGATCTCTAAGATCAATCCAAGATTCACCAAGATTCCATAACTACCAAATCTACAAGATTATCCAAAATTTTGCCACGAAAATTTTGAACCACCATATCATGGCCGTAGTAGGTTCGGCTTCAAGTTGACTAAGATCCAACATTTTACAATTTACAAAATCAAATTGCAATACATGATAGTTGCTTCAAAACTTACGTAACACATGCCAAATTAAAACAACATGTATGCTATTATACATATGTCACGTGAATTGTGACTACAAAAGAAAATCAAAAATTTGTGCCGAGCGCTAAGGTCGACATTAATCTCACCAAGAGAATAAAGTGTCGATCTAATTACTTTGTTTTCCTTTTGTTTTAATTTGTGTTTGATTCCTTAATTAATTAAAATCAACAGTTTTAATTAATTTAATCCAAAATAAAAAACATGATAATATTAACGAATCTAAAATTTTCTTTTAACTCCAAGTTAAACAGATCTACGTTCTAAAACATATACAGCAAAAGAACTAGCCACATAATAATCAAACATATGATTTAAATCCCAGAATTTGCAAATTCATATATATACAAAGCCTAGAGTTGGCTCTGATACCACTGTTGGGATTCGGTAAGATAAACAGCCCTAGGCACAGCGGAATTTAAAATTTTTTAGGACCTCTTACGGAATCTTGCCAGGATACTTCTCTAGTTGTATATATATGAATATTTATATAAACGACAGTATGAACAGTTTACAGGTTATACATGTCTCCTTGCAAATCCTAGTTGGCAGATGAAGTCAAAATTCTCCCTCGGTTGGTCGATCCTATTCCCTGCAGTAGCGCCCCACGTGTTGCGCCTCTATGGGTTGATAGACCACAATTACACGAAATATAATATACCTGATCGGCTAGAACACAGGATATATTATGATCTGGGTTTAGGAAACGAACTTGGAACAAAAACAAAAATCGAAAAATTCTTCCAAGGAAGAACAGAATTCGGCCGATTTGTGTTTGGGAGAGAGGGAGAGTGTTTTTCTTGACTTGGCTTTTTGGCTCTTAAAGTTGTGTGTGAGATATGACATCAAGTCCCCTATTTATTGGTATCTCATTAACCTAATCCTCCTAGGACTAGGACTCCAAGTCTCCTACATGGGCCATGGCCCTTTTAATTCGAAGACTAAGTCTTCCTAATTAATTCATGGCCCAGTTAATTAATTTTGACCAGACTTTATTTAATCTCCCAATTAAATAGCTCAATTAATTAACCACTCTTCCAATTAAATAAATTAGACTCCAAATCTATTTAATTAAATCTTTCTATAATTAATTAAATCCAACTTAATTAATTAACCCACAAATTAAATTCTAATTTAGTTTATAATCTTGATCCAATTCCAATAGGATCCAATTTGTTCCAATTGGGTCGACCGAGTCACCAATCGACCCAGTCGATTTTTCAGACCCAGTCAACCAAATTGACCCAGTCGATTCCGTCAACCCAGTTGTTTCCTTTTCCTTCGCTTTCGCTTCATGTGTATTGTGTATGCCCCCATAGGTTCACCACATAATTGGCCGTGGGTTATAATTCAACATTAATTTAATTATTCAAGCATTAAATCTTTCTAAATCAGTCGAACACTCTGTCGACTGACCATTCCAAAATTAGCACCCCTGCCAATTTAGGAATTCTCCCACATTCCACGGTCGATGTCTGTCTACAAGCCAATGGAGCCCAATCACTGGTGAATTAATTCAGTGAACCTTTTATCATTTACAATTACCATATACGCCATAATCTCTCCATCGATCAATCTCCCAGTCGAGACTCAAGGGTATGGTCTTTCATCAGTCTCCCTTTTATTTTGTCTTGACCTTATGTATTCTAGTATCGAAATAATTCTCTTTGAATTAATCTTTATGAGCTATTTTGGCTTCATTTAATTGAAAGGACCATTCAATTGGATTAATAAATGCATTTAATTATTATATGATCATCTTTATCTTATGTAATAATTAAGTAAAAGAGAATTATTTCGAGACCAGAATGCATAAGGTCAAGACAAAATAAAAGGAAACCGATGAAAAGTCCATACCCTAAAGTCTCGACTGGGAGATTGATCGATGGAGAGATTATGTCGTATATGGAAATTGTAAATGATTAAAATGGTTCACTAAATTAATTCACCAGTGATTGAGCTCTATGGGATTGTGGCCAGACATCGACCGTGGAGTGTGGGAATTCCCAAATTGGCATGGGTGCTAATTTTGGAATGATCAGTCGATAGAGTGTTCGACTGATTTAGAGTATATAATGCTCGAGTAATTAAATAAATATTTAATTATAACCCACGGTCAATTATGTGGTGAACCTACAGGGGCATACACAATACACATGAAGCGAAAGCGAGGAAAAGAAGAGCAACTAGGTCGATCGAATAGACTGGGTCGATTGGGTTGACTGTGTCGAGTGAATCGACTAGGTCGATTTAGTTGACTGGGTTGACTGGGTCAACTGGATCGACCCAATTGGAGCAAAAGTGTTGGATCAAGATTATAAATTAAATTAGAATTTAATTTGTGAGTTAATTAATTAAGTTGGATTTAATTAATTATATAAATATTTAATTTAATAGACTTAGAGTCTAATTTAATTAATTGGGAGACGTAATTGATTAATTGGGCCATTTAATTGGGAATTAAATAAAGCCTAATTAAATTAATTAAGGAGTGGGCCATGAATTAATTAGAAGACTTAGTCTTCTAATTAAATGGGCCATGGCCAATGTAGGTGACTTGGAATCCTAGTCCGGGAGGATTAGGAGAATAAGACATCTATAAATAAGAAACTAGATGTCATAAGAAACTAGAGAGCCAAAATACCAAGTCAAGAAAAATTCTCCCTCCCCTCTCCCTAAAGAAATCGGTCGAACCCTCTTCCAACTTGGAATAATTTTTCGTTTTTGATTCTTGCTCCTAAGTCGTTCTCTAACCCTAGATCTAAATATACCCTATGTTTTAGCCGATTAGGATATATTTATTTACGTGATATTGTGGTGTATCAACTCGTAAAGTTGCAACACGTGGGGCGCTACAACAGGGTTTAGGATCGACCCAACCGAAGGGAGAAATACGACTTTTTTGCTGACAGCAGGGATTTGCAAGGAGACAGGTAGAACTTGGATCTAGTTATTTATGTCGTTATATATATTCATATATATACAACCAGTTTAGTATTCTGGCAAGGTTCCGTAAGAGGCCCTAAAAATTTTAAATTCCGCTGTCTGTAGGGTTGTTTATCTTACCGAAACTCAACAGTGGTATCAGAGCCAACTCTGGCTTTGTAAATATATGAATTTGCAAATTATGTGTTTTATATCAATTTTTTTATTTATGTGTGGTTAGTTCTTTAACCGTTTATGTTTTAGAACGTAGATCTGTTTAACTTGGAGTTAAAGTAAAGAAAATTTTGATTCGAATTTTTATCACGTTAATTTTATTTTTGGATTGGGATTTAATTAATTGGATCTGTTTTTAATTAAATCAACAAGTAATCGAAACAAAAAAAAATTAATTGGATCCAACCGCGGCAGTGCGCGGCTGGGCGGCCACTGCGCGCTGATGCCCACGGCAGCGTGCGAACAGCACGCTGGCCGCGCGTGCAGCACACGGCAGCAGCCTACGGGCTGCCAGCCGCGTGCTGTCACGCGCAGCCGCTTGCTGCCGTACGCTGCCACGCGCAGCAGTGGCTACTACGAGCAGCCCACGCGCGGACTTCGTGGCCACGCTTGTGCTGTCCATGTGGTCTAATTCTGCCTATTTTGAAAAATCTGAAAATCATGGAGATGTGTGAGATTAGGAAACTTGGAGTTTTGGATAAGGTAGAAATCTTGGTAGATTTGAATACTACCATTATTAACTAATCTAGTCAAAATAGGATTATCTTGAGAATGTTGGGGAATTGGAATATTGGGAAACTTAGAGTTTTGGATAAGATATTAATCTTGGAAGATTTGTAACTATCTTAATTAACCAACTTAATCAAGATAAGATTAGTAGATTACTTATAACTCAAGTAAGAGATAAATAATCTTAGAGATTAATTGTTAATTCAAAATTAATTAATTTGGATAATTTTTGTGAATTAAAATTAAAGGAGCCGGTAAATTTACATTTATGCCCTTATGTGAATTTATGCATGTTCTTGAGTGAATATGTGGATTGGTCGATTTTGCCCCTAAGCCCTGTGTAGTTATGGTTTATTTATTTTATGGGTTGTAATTAAATGGGCCTGATTGGTGCCCCTTGCTTGCGCAATTAAATGTAATAGCATAGGGTCATTTTTATAAGTTAGACTTAGTTTAGGCTTGGTGCAGAGGAGACCTCATGAAGCCTTGGAGATCCACATGGAGGCCCATATCCTTGGAGGATATGGATGCCCAATTCATTACATGGAGGCCCAATCAAGAAGGATATTACAAGAAGGCCCATGCATGTATAGGTTTGAAAATTAATAGTTAGGATATTTAATTTCCACGCTAGACTGACCAATTGATCCATCGCATGGCTCGTGATGGATCGCATAGGATGGGCAATCGATCAATCATATCCTGCTAAGTGGTGTTTGTTTATTTATATTATTTGATGTATGTCTTGCATGCTTAGAATAGATCACATAAACAAGATAAAGCATAATCTGATGAGACATCGCAGAAGAATACTTAAAACCTCCAATTGAACTTTAAAACTCAAATATAATATTAAATTGAATAACGGGCGCATAAGAATTGTGTCTATGGTCTGAGCCTACCCAATTACTAGGTTTTAGGCATATTGTACGAATATATCTCGATGTCTCACGAGTCGTGTATCGAGCTATAGGAAGATGATATGTCTATTGCCTCGATGCACAATTTTAGTGCCAGGGGATAGCAAGGTTCTAGGTGCTGTCTCACGAGTCGTGGGGAGTCTAAAATTGAACTATTTCTCTCCACGAGTATTGGACATGATTTAACGCTAGTAAGTATGGATGTCTCACGAGTCATGGGTCCATATAAAAAAACGAGGTTAAATGAACTCAATGGTTAGCTGCGATGGGTAAGACGACGTTGTCGACCACCAAGTGAATCAAATAGTATGGCCAACGAGTCGTGGGTACTAGGAGACTGCATTTGGGCCTTGAGCCCGCTAGGATATTTTAAATTCCCGAAACTTATATGGGGCATAAGATATTGATTAAAATATTGGAGTAATTTACAAATAAAATCCATGTTTGAAAATTGTGCATTTTAAATTAATCTTTCGCGTATTTATTTCTTCTGTCGTCTTTATATAGATATGATGTCAAAAGAGCTTAGAGAACTTATAGATTTATCCATCTCATCACTTGAACGAAATATTTTAATTGGACCAAACTTGCATTTCTGGACGCACCATTTAAATGGACTTTTTGAAGCTGAAAACATCTCATATGTTTTGTATGTATCTCCACCTGTTGTTATTTCACATGATATTCCCGATGAGCTTCGGAAAAGCATCACCAAATGGAAATTGGATGATGGCTTAGCTCGTGATTACATGTTGGAATATATGCCACTTGATCTGCGGTTGCAACATGAGCATATGGTATCCGCGAATGAGGTTTTCTCGAATCTCAAATTCCTTTATGGGATTAAAGATGGTCGTCGCAGATTCACGATCACGAGGGAACTCTTGCAAGCAAGAAAGAGAAGGGAAACTCCTGTCGGAATCCACATATACAAGATGATTCGACTTCTGACTAAACTCGATGATATGTGTGTCGTGATGGACAATGATTTCCATGTGGATATTATCCTACAATCTCTTCCTAGATCATATGACAGATTTATCGCAAACTTGAATCTCCAAAGGCAAGAGATCACTGTGCACGTCCTGCGACAAATGCTCGAGGAACATGAGGCTTCTTTTGGAAAGAAAGCAAGGGTTGGCGAAAAGACTGGGCGGCGTTCAAAGTCAAGGAAAATGGAAACCAGAGATCCTTACTGCACAAGGTCAAGGGAGAGGATCAAGTTTGAAACCTTGGAGAGTTCGACATGTATATTCCTTGTTGAAGTTAATTTGTCAATTAACTGTGCATCTTGGGTGTTAGACACTGCTTGTGGTTCTCATCTTTGTAATGATTTACAGGTGATGGGAGCAACAAGGCCACTTAGGCCAGGGGATTGGATCCTGAGATTTGGCAATGGAGCTAGAGCTGCTGCCGAGGCCATAGGCGAAGTGAGTTAGATTTAAGTGTTAATAAACTAGTCCTTAGGAACGTTCTTTATGTACCTATTTTGGTGAAAAACATTATTTATATTCCTGTTTTGGATAATGAAGGTTTTAATTTTCCTATTAATAAAGGTTCCTTTTCGTTATTCATGAATAATAATTTGTTTTTCACTGGTACATTAAAAGATGGACTATATACCATTGAACCACCTAAGTTAGTCATGCACGTACAACAAAACAAAAGAAAACAAGAAAATGAAATATCTGCCGAATTGTGGCACGCTCGACTTGGACATATATCCAAGTTAAGGATTCAAAAGTTAACATCATCTGGCGCGCTTGAAATCAATCTCATTGATGAAATGCTAACATGTGAACCATGTCTAAAGGGTAAAATGGCTAAGTTGCCATTTAAAGGAAACCCTGAGTAAGCCAAACAAACATTGGACTTAATACATACTGACGTATGTAGACCACTAAGAGAAGGTGCCCGAGGTGGCTATGATTACTTCATCACTTTCACTGACGACTATAGTCGTTATGGATGTGTTCTTGTTGAAACACAAGTCTGAAGCCTTTGAGCGATTCAAAGAATTCAAGATGGAAGTAGAGAATCAACTTGGTCATACGATAAAGGCTCTTCGTTCTGACCGAGGTGGAGAATTTCTTAGTAACTGTTGGTCCCAAGTGGTTAGATGAGGTCTAGAGGTGGGGGGGGTGAATAGACCTCTGAAAATTTTAGACTTAAAAACTTTTACTTGACTGTTAGCAGACTAATTCGATCGTAAACAGTAAGTTGACTAAGCTGATCGTACACAAAGTTTGAGCAACAGAGTTGACCACTCTTTATATAAGTACTTAGCTGATTTCAGAAAAATCAGTTTTACTTCAGATTACTTGGGCGGATATTTTAAAGTGTTTTTCACAAGTAAACTAAGTCTTTTAAAGATTTTATCCCCAGTTTTAAAACTCCTTTTAAAATCTTTAACAGTTTGATTCAAGTGTAATCTTATGCAATTTTAAAGTATGCTTGAAAGACTTATGCAAAAATAAACACAAGAATTTTTATAATGGTTATATGAATTTAAATCCTTTAGTCCACTCTTCCAAGTCATTTAGATCTTGAGTTATACTAGAAAACACAAAGTTTAACAGTATACACTGCTTGCGCCAATCAACAAATGAAAAGGCCACAAGTACGCACTAGGAAATCACAAAGATGACCTAATCTACAGAATTTTATCACTCACAAAGCTGGATCAAATTCCTCACAACACTCTCTAACATAAATCACTCAGATTTTTATGTTTTCTTTGATCTTCAACTTTGGCTTTTGTCAACAAATGACAAAGCTGATGAGTGAGCTGTTTGTGAGTTCTTGAGACTTAGAAGAATTCTGCTTCGAAAGTTTCTCTCAGAAAATGTGTTGTTGTGTCCTCTTCTTCTCTCAAACTCTTGAACTATTTATACTCTCAGTCTTGAAAAATGTCCGTTGAAGAAAGACAGGATTCAAATCCTCGAGTACTGGTCCCTAATCTCTGAAAACTTCTCTCTGCGACTGCTACAGTACAGTCTGCTGTACTTTCTGTCAGCAGCATTTAATGCACCAAGCTGATACGAGGATTTCTTCAATCATTTGCCATAAATACCCTCCTTCTTCAGCATTTATTACTCCAAGTGCATTTATTACCGTTGAGGAGACTTCCTGATCTTCTTCACTTAGCGGATTAAGATCTCTCGTCTGATGATGTACTGAGTTGATCTCAACTTGAACTAATCTGATTTGAGTCGGCTGATTTTCACCAAACTGATTTCTTCCTTCAGCAGCAGATCAGTAGTCTTTTGGACCCGAAGGAATTTTGACTTGTCTGATTTATCTTTAAGTTGGTCAAAATTCTTCTAAGGGATTTCACTAAGTATTCCTTACTTAGCTGATTAAGATGTTTTGGAAATCATCAAAACCTCCCTTTAACTTTTAAATTTCTTGTCCTTCTATCTTCATATTCATTCAGCAGTAACGAATTTCTGAATTATCTTGTAGAGCATGGAATACTATCGCAGTGGACTCCTCTTGCAACACCCCAATTAAATGGAGTTGCAAAGAGAAGGAATCGAACCTTGATGAACATGGTTCGATCCATGATGAGTGCCACTGACCTTCCTCTTTCATTTTGGGGACATGCCCTCCTCACGGCAACGAAGATACTGAATATGGTACCTTCTAAATCCGTAGAAAAGACACCTTACGAAGTATGGTTTGGCAAGGCACCCTCATACGCATTCATGCGCATATGGGGATCTCCCGCTTACGTTAAAAAACTAGTGGGAGATAAATTGGAAACTAAATCCACTTTGTGCAAATTCGTGGGGTATCCAGAAAACTCGATAGGATACGAGTTCTATGATCCTACGAGACAAACTACATTTTTCTCAAGGAACGCGCACTTCTTGGAGAAGGATTTTTTTTTGGACAAGAAGGAACACAACGTAGAACTGGATGAGGTCACTGAAGCTGAAAAGGCCGAAGAGGTCGATCAAGCCGACCCATCACCACAGGCAGTGGGAGAACAAGAGCATGAAAGTGCACCAGAAAGTACACCGATACTTCGTAGGTCAGAAAGACAACGTAGAGAACCCGAGAGGTACTACGGTCTGCTGCACGAGACTGGACAGTCTCTAACCGACCTAAGGACTTACGAAGAAGCTATGTTAGACATAGATTCGAGAAAGTGGCGTGAAGCCATGGAATCCGAATTGCCCTCCATGCACTCAAACAAGGTCTGGGCCTTGGTAGATCCACCAGTGGGAGTGACTCCCGTGGGTTGCAAGTTGATCTATAAGCGAAAGCTAGGAGTGAACGGAGAGGTTATAACCTACAAGGCGCGATTAATGGCGAAATGATACACTCAAAGGCCGGGCATCGACTTTGAGGAAAATTTCTCGCCCGTTGCAATGCCTAAATCTATTCGAATCTTGCTGGCCATAGCTGCGTGATATAACTACAAGATATGGCAGATGGATGTGAAGACCGCCTTCCTCAATTGAGACATTGATAAGGAGTTCTACATGGAGCAACCAAAAGGATTCACATCCAAAGGAGATGAGCACAAGGTGTGCAAACTCCAGAGGTCCATTTATTGACTGAAGTCAGCTTCCCGAAGTTGGAACATCCGTTTCGATGAAACAATTCAAACTTTTGGATTCATCAAAAAACGTGTTCGAACCTTGCGTGTACAAGAAGGTCAGTGGGAGTACAGTTGAATTTTTGGTGATTTACGTTGATGACATCCTTCTCATTGGATACAATGTAAAGGTGTTGTCCGAAACGAAAGCATGGTTGTCTACACAATTCTCAATGAAGGATTCGGGAGAAGCATCTTTTGTACTAGGTATAAGGATCTACCGAGATAGATTAAAAGGACTGTTGGTCCTCTCCCAATCACAGTACATAGATAAAATATTGAAGAGATTCCGTATGGAAGAATCCAAGAGAGGATTACTTCCAATGAGACATGGAATTGCACTCTCTAAGTCTAAGGCCCCAAAGACGCCTGAAGAGAGAAGCAATATGTCTCAAGTACCATATGCCTCCACTTTAGGAAGCATAATGTATGGTATGTTATGTACTAGACCAGACGTAGCGTACGCATTGAGCGTTACGAGTCGCTATCAGTCTGATCCAGGTGAGCAGCACTGGATAGCCGTGAAGGCAATTCTGAAGTACCTGAGAAGGTCTAAGGAATTGTTCTTGGTATACGGTGGAGAAGAATTGAAATTGGAAGGCTTTACGGATTTGAGCTTCCAATGTGATGTAGATGACTTCAAGTCAACATCTGGATACGTATTCTGCCTCAATGGAGGTGCGGTAAGCTGGAAGAGCTCCAAGCAAGACACTACCACAGATTCATCCACTGAAGCAGAATACATTGCCGCGTGTGAAGCAGCAAAGGAAAGTGTTTGGATGAAAAATTTCATCCAGGAATTGGATATGATACCTAGCATTGCTGAGCCCATTACTATCTTCTACGATAATAATGGGGCAATAGCGCAAGCAAAGGAGCCGAGATCTCATCAGAAATCCAAGCACGTACTCAGACGATACCATTTGATAAGAGATATCATTGGTAGAGGAGACATTAAGATGGAACGTGTCGACTCAGAAGATAATACCGCGGACCTGCTAACGAAGCCACTGCCTCAAAAGGCAATGGAGAAACATCTGCTAACGATTGAACTCAAGAACATAAAAGGTTGGCTTTAGGACAAGTGGGAGATTGATAGAAATAAGTGTCCGGCAAGCCAACTATATGGCTGGCATTTAATGTAATAAATGAAGGAACTATTCAATTTTGATTAATAAATGCACTTTATTATATGGTCAACTTTATCTTATGTAATAACTATCTACGCATAAGGATAGAAGTCCTTAGATCACAGGGTTATGGGACAACCCGTGGACTGATCTCCAAGGATGTGATCTAGAACATATTCAAGAGTCATAGAATCCAATTGAGATAGGACATCGTTGGATTGGGTTAGACTCTCATTATTGTGTATACTCCGATGAACTGGAGAATGTTGGGGTCCACGAGTGTGACTGGGATAGTCGATACACATAAGTGGGTGACTTTCTGGGATGGCAAGTGCACTGAATACCCCAATTAGGAAATAACTCACCATGGAAGCGGTAGTCGCATATCGGGGTTGAAGTTATTCCAATTTACGATAGTATACGTGGAACGATCCCTAAATACTTGAGGTGATAGGGTTTATCTGGTACGAGAACGTCTATACTTAAATGTGAGTCCCGACCGACTGGAGATTGCCAGAAAGTCTCTATGGACTCATGTTGGGTATAGAGGGACTCGTATGCAGGTTCATATCATCAATAAAGGATCCATTGACCCGACTTGATAGGTTGGAAATTTCTCCTATGGATTTCTGTGAGAAATTAATTCTGGTAAAAATTCTTGGCCAAGGTATGTGACGACTTTATGAAAGTAGCTCGTGAATATTAAGTCAAAGAGAATTATTTCGAGACCAGAATGCATATGGTCAAAACAAAAGAAAAAGGAACCGATGAAAAGTCCATACCCTTAAGTCTCGACTGGGAGATTGATCGATGTAGAGATTATGTCGTATATGGAAATTGTAAATGATTAAAAAGGTTTACTGAATTAATTCACTAGTGATTGGGCTCTATGGGCTTGTGGCCAGACATCGACCGTGGAGTGTGGGAGAATTCCCAAATTGGCAGGGGTGCTAATTTTGGAATGATCAGTCGACAGAGTGTTCAACTGATTTAGAGTATTTAATGCTCGAGTAATTTAGTAAATATTTAATTATAACCCACGGTCAATTATGTGGTGAACCTACGTGGGCATACACAATACACATGAAGTGAAAGCGAGGAAAAGGAGAACAACTGGGTCGACCGAATCGACTGGGTCGATTGGGTCAACTGGGTCGAGTGAATCGACTAGGTCGATTTAGTTGACTGGGTCGACTGGGTCAACTGGGTTGACCCAATTGGAGAAAAAGTTATCCGAATGGAATTTGATCACGATTATAAATTAAATTAGAATTTAATTTGTGAGTTAATTAATTAAGTTGGATTTAATTAATTATATGAAGATTTAATTAAATAGACTTAGAGACTAATATAATTAATTGGGGGAGTAATTAATTAATTGGGTCATTTAATTGGGAATTTCATGAAACCTAATTAAATTAATTAAGGAGTGAGCCATGAATTAATTAGAAGACTTAGTCTTCTAATTAAAAGGGCAATGGCCCATGTAGGAGACTTGGAATCATAGTCCTAGGAGGATTAGGAGAATAAGACATCTATAAATAAGAAACTAGATGTCATAATCTATCACACAACTAGAGAGCCAAAATACTAAGTCAAGAAAATTTCTCCCTCCCCTCTCCCTAAAGAAATCGGCCGAACCCTCTTCCAACATGGAAAAAATTTTCGTTTTCGATTTTTGCTCGTAAGTCGTTCTCTAACTCTAGATCTAAATATACCCTATGTTCTAGCCGATTAGGATATATTTATTTTCATGATATTGTGGTGTATCAACTCGTAGAGGCGCAACACGTGCGGCGCTACAACAGGGTTTAGGATCGACCCAACCAAAGGGAGAAATACGACTTTTCGCTGACAGCATGATCTAACGGGATTTCGTGTATGATCAATGATGTGTGTAGAAAATAATTAATGATACTATTGAACGAATGGAGGATCAATAAGATATGTGTATTCCGAACGTGAGGGTACATATTACAAGTAATGGGGTCCTATTTGAGCATTATAGGATGCCGTACAAGCTAGAGAAATAATACATAAACAGTGACCTATGCTAACTTTCTGAAATGTCTCCATGCAGCAGTCTTCGAGCAGCGAGCACTGGGAAAGCGTGTAAGCCCTCCCTTCTTCATAAATGCTCGTGATATTTATAGTGGAAATGGTGGGCTAGCTGGTCCATTCGCAGGGATACACTTCTCGGCCCAAAAGCTTGGTCCTGAGATCGGCCCAACAGTAATATCCGAACATGAGCTCTATCTTGGTTGATCGGATTACCAGATGTTACGACTTGGGCTTCAACTATACCTTTCTATGGTCGGGATTCAAGTTCTTCACTCCTATAAAGGCTTTTCAAAGTAGATTCATAAATATCCCTCATCAATACTTCCCCACTTCTCGAGCGCAAAGTGAAGCTCAAGCTCGAAGAAGTAGGTACTGCTTCGACCACGGGAATGAACAAACCAGCCAATACGTACCTCTGACATGCCTCGTTAAAAACCTAACTCGGAAAAACCCATAGGGATAAAAACCGAATCAGGGAAAAAGAGTGCATAATTTGGAAACATTTTGGTGATTTTGATGTGATGGTATAAATTTCGACCTCAACAATCTTTGTCTGGCTTTTTAGGTTGAATCCCGATCTAAATATCCTTCCATAATGGCTACCTAACTACTGTAATTGGCTCATTATCCATGTTTCCTATTTATCTGATCGTGGGATAAAGTAAAGCCTCTGGATGATAAATAAATAGCGAAAAGACATCCTTTTTATGTTTTGGCTCTCGGCCCCCAATTGCGAATAACGTAGGGACTTAACATGCAATTAACGGAAATATAGTTTCGAATTTTTCCCTGAGGGAGTTCAACCGTCGCAGCAAAGAGATCGATAAGAGAGCTTAGATATATTTTCGATCATCCTTCTCATGTTTACAATGTCTAGTACAAATGATCCAAAAGGCAAAGCCAAAGCAGCGGAAGAGCAAGAGAGTGGTCCTGATGAGATGCGGGTTGAGACTACCCGACCCCCAGTGGCGGAACATCCAGGGAGCTCGAGCACTGACTCCGACCCTGAGAGAGAAGAAGGGGAGTCCAATACCGACTCCGGGGATGACGAAAGTGGCAGTTCGAATGAGGCGACAGATGAAGAAACTACCGGAGAAAATAACCTTACATTGGCAGACAACGAGCAGATGAAATACACGATAGGATCCAAGGTTATCATCACAATTTTTAAATGGGTGGAACCGTTGACTAGCGCACGGCTTAACAAAACCGAGCTCAGGGCTGATCAAATTGTTTGCTGCTATACTGAAACACACCGAGAATATTTGGAACAAGAGTTCGGAATGTATATTCCGGATAAATACTCGATCGTTATACCGACGCCCGAGCAACGTGTTACTAATCCGCCGGAGGGGTGCCGGGCTTTCTATACCAGGCAATTCTTTTACGGTCTACGCTTTCCCCTTATTCCTTTGATTCGTAGCATTCTGGAGGCTTTCTCTCTTAGTCCCTCTCAAATTCTCCCGAACTTGATCGGGTACATAGTCGCGTTCTGCGTTCTAATGAAGGCAAAAGGAAAAAAGGCGACCTTCCAAAATTTATGGCGAGTCTTCCAGATGAGTTCGTCCACATCCTCGAATGCTGGTTATGTATATTTTTCGCAAAGATCGAATCGATCAATTTTGTCGAAGAATGTTTCCAGCAACCTGAAAGGTTGGAAAGAAGAGTTCTTCTTCGTTCGTGGGCCTGACAGCATACCTTCTGAAGAAGATCCTGAATCGACCCCCTATAAGTGGGCCGGGGAGCGGTCTTGGATCTATGGCAGGTGGGGCCTTAAAGGAAGAATGAATCATGAGCTCCCGGATGAATTTTTGCGGACTTTTCGACCCGACCTCTATCAAACCGCTCTAATGACCCAATAGGGTGTCTTAGAATGGCCGGGGTCAGCAAATGTTCTTTTCCTGCCCCCCTCCCCCTCCCCCTATCCAATTTGGTCATCTCTCTTCAACGCCAGCCGATACCCAAAACAATCAAGTCGCAAGGACGGATGGGGAGACTGAAGCTGTTGTTGCTCCTCTTACTCTAGGTATACTTATTTGTATCTTATAATTCGACATCTGATTTTCCTTTGGTCTGTCTTAATATTCTTTGGTTCTTAGCTGAGGTCGTTGAGAGATTTCGAACCTCTATTGCTGGCTCGAACGTCGCTTCTTTTTCAAAGGGGACCCAAGGCCGGCCCCGCGAACAAAAGAAATCAAGGGCTTCTTTGAAGATCGGATGAGCCATTCCCAGCACTGATACTACCGTGGCTCCTGACCTAGATGTGGGTTTTCCTCAAATTCTTGACGAGGGAACTTCACAATCCCGAGCTGCCGGGCCTCTACAGTCGATATTCTCAATTGATACCTCTGATCCGAACACAGCCGGATATAGCTATTATACGTCCAAGGGTATCCAAGCCCAACAGATAGCTGAAACAAGATCGGCTCGGAAAAGAAACAGCGAAGAAGCTGAGTCCTCAAGAAGGGTAAGGCCCTTTGGTCAGAATCCAGGCCCGATTCAATGTCATCCCGGCCGAACCGAACCAGATTTGGTAGATTTCATAGAGGACCATCTTCGAGGAACAAGGACCGCTGGATTCCCAGAGAGTGGGACAATTGAGTCTGACTTAGGCCCCGATGGCGAACATGCTGTGGATAAGTCATTCAGAATCCTGATGGCTGGGAGATTCAGGGATGATAATACCGAGCTCTTTCAAAAAGATGGCTTTCAAATCATGGGCGACTATGCTTATGCACATCAGAGGGTACACATTTTTTTTTATATACTTACTTTCTCGAAACTCTTCATTGCTGATACCTATTTTTCCTTCAGGCCGGAGATTTATTCGTTCATCAATCTCATCGGCTGGCTATCTTAGAAGACGAGTCGCGACAAGCTCATAATGCTATACATGATATTCTGAAGGAGGATGCCATTACTGCCGCTCGGTTGAATCTGACCACTGCCAGGCTATCCGAGGTCGAAAAGGAGCTCGCAGAGGCTAGAAAAGAACTTGAAGCAAAAAGGACATTTGAGGAAGAGGTTGAGAAGTTAAGATCGGATCTCGTGCAGGCTAAGATGCTTTCCGATCAGGCATGCACTAGGGGTCGTGAAGAGGGCAGACTTCCAGCTGTAAAAGAATTTTGTAGTCCCCTTTCCTTGATGCCTTAGTCCGCCTACGATCGGGCTCGATCAACCAAGCCTTCTTCTATAAAGGAGTCCAGCAGCTCATCGTAGCCGGATGGATTCAAGGCGCTCTTGATGAATATCTTCCTTATATGGACCCTTATAAAAACATTCTTGGGGAAGATTACAAGGCTTCCTCTCTTCCTCCCAAAATTGCTGATCTTCAAGATCATGAATATGCCCGATTCCTCACTGAATTCGGAGTTTCCATGCCCAATCATGATATGCTCGAAGCAGAAGATGCGGTGGAAAAGAGCGAGGAGGTGAATATTGAGGGCGATTCTGATGATCGGGGAGAAGAAAACATCTCTTCTCCTAGAGCAAGTAGTTCTTCCACTGATGACCAGAGTAGCAATGAAGAGGATGGTAGCTCGAGTAGCAGTGATAGCGGAAGCTCGGAAGATGATTCCGACGAAGAAGACAAAAGGGTGGAGGAGGGTCGTGATTCTGGTGCTGAAGAATCCGATCAGCGATAAATACTATGTAATAGAAATACTATAGGACTTCCTTTATTAATTTTATACTTTGAATCTGTGTATTTCTTGACTTTTCGTATATATTTTGTATTCCTCAACTCTCACTGTTGTTACTGTTCCATTTTTGTGATAACAAGATGCTATTCTTGCTATAAATACTAAGGCCATATCACACCATATCATCGAATACTGAATATTAGAGCTCGTGCTTATTCTGGCAAAATGACTTCTTTAGGGAAAATGCCATTGAACGCGCATCCTTTTAAGGTCGAAGAAGCTTTCGATCCGACGCCTATCTTCTTCTTCTTTTTTTTTTTTTTATATATATGTTGGTACTTTTACAACTTGATGCTCAAATTTTTGCCAACCGGGGCGAATTCTGATTTCCGATCGTTGAACATGTTGACTTTATCAGTTGTTTTTCTTCCACAACGATCTATGTGATTTTTCCACCAAATATTTCCTTTTTCCTCGGGAAACTAAATCGTCTTTAAATCTTGATCGCGCGACTTATTATATTTCAACCGTTGGATAAAGTTGAGCTATGCCTATAAATGGGGCCTCTTCATGTTGCTCAAGAAATATCATCCTTCGATCGAATATTTTGAAATCCGAGGTAGGATTTACTTTTCGAGCTCTATAACGTTGATTATCTCGATTTCGATTAGAATATCTGCAGAGGAAGAGTTATTCGACCTTGAAGGCCAGCCATCCTTATTGCTGACCATCCACGGCCCCTCGTCCTGGCCTGTTAATCCTCTAGCATGGTTCACATATTGAAGGACCTATTGCCACGATGCTTTTCGAGGATATGAAAAAGGATGCGGCGTCAGTGAACGAAATGGCGGTCGATATGGATTGCTCAAATATCGAACTAAGGCCTTTAATTCCTTATCTCAATAATCGACCAACACCCAATATTCACCATCCTTGTAAATCTTTTGAGTAAGGACATCATCGCCCGTTTGTGCTTATACTGCTAATTTTAGTAGGATCAAAATGTAATAGGGTCGCAGTAGGTTGTTGCTTTGATAAATTCTGATGTAATAGGATTGAGATATAGCTCTGTAATATTTCATTATTCGGGAATCTTTGTGAGTAATACTTCATGATATTCTTGTCTTGTTTGATCTAATAATTTCTGCTTGATTGTTGCTTACGTATTCCGGACGTAGATGAGTTTAAACGAGCTATCTATTGTAGCCAAACAGTCCCTTATTCATCGGGAATCCCGATGGTTGTTAAATCTTGTCCGTTCACTAAACAAATTATCTGCCGTTAGATCCATCTCATTCCCTATTATAAAAGGTGTCATTGTATCCTTGAGACTACCTCTCTCATCCTACTGGCCCTTTATTTGTCCGATCAGGATGACCAAAACCATTATTCTGTTAACCCAACTTTTTGAGTTTAGACTTCGAACAATATTCGTGAGGAACGAATCTGCTTTGAACTCGCTTAGAATATCGACAGGAAAATACATTCTCGATCTGGAAGGCCAATAAGCCAAATCCAGAAAACTCATAAGCTACCGATCCTTGTCCGGAGTTAGTTAAATAAGGGTAGTACTTTGTTATGGCTGACTACTTCGGGTTCCGGAGAACTGCTCGATCTGCAAAAGTGTTGGTGGAGTACGAGCATCGAGTTCTCTAAGGGTAGTCGGTAGCTTTTGTTATTCCTCTGGCATGGGTCTCCGCTCGGGGGACCTGTTGCCACAATGCATTTAGGAAGACGTGCTGGGGAGTGCGCCGGAGTATAAAGTTACTCATAAAATTATGCGTTAGCCCCAACGTCTTCGGAGGACCTCAAATAAAGTTAAAAGCCTGCAGGTCCAAAGGAGATTCCACGCTAGGAGCTGAGTTATTCCGATCGACCGGTAGGAGAGGAGACCGAAAATTTCGTAGGATTGTAGAAAGCAATAGAATCTGAATGTAATGTATTAGCTTGTATTATGCTCTAAATGTATCTCCAATATCCTTGTACTTTCGAATTCTTGTACCTTTGTAATACTATTTATAAACGATCTCTTCTCTTCTTTGTTGATCGAGCAAACTATAGTCAGATAAACTCTTATTTTTAATAACCCGATCTTGAATATTTAAAACTAATACGAGAATAATCAAACACCCCTTTATGAGCGAATAATAAACAAGTAATCTGGTAAATAAGCAATTAGTCTTCCTTTGGAAAATTTCTAAGTACGAGCATTCAAGTGATCCTCAGCAGAGCCGAATTTCCGAAGTTGGTTGAACTCTTCAATTCGAGAATCTTTAACCGAACATAAATCATCGATAATAATATTTGTATTAATCATTCGGATTTCTATTATTGAATATAATGGTTCGAGGATGGAAATCAGATGAACACTTTGATTCGAGAATAGCTACTTAAACAAATAATAATCTTTGAATCGTTTCTGACGCCCAGCTCGTTGTAATTGATGGACTGGTGTCGAGTAGACCGATCATAGCCTTTCCAACTCGAACAATAATAGTTGATTGTAAGTTGTTGAAAACCGAGCTGGTGTTCGAATCGCGATTCCTCGATCATAATAACGCGTTGAGTTTTCCATATTTTGAATAGCACGTGCAAAAGGTCGAATTTTAGACAAACATTCTTGATTCCGGTGTTGCTCTTTTATATTGGTTAAAAGATAAGAACTACTTGAACCCCCTTTGTATGTTTATAAGATTACTCCTTCTCCCAACCAAACAGGATCCTATTTCTTGGGAAATGCAACCATCAGTACATTTACTGTTTAGATCATAACCGTCCGTGATCTGTTATCTGGCCCGTCGGTTCTAAACCTTCGCTGTTATAAATAGTTCCAATTTTTTCCGTCACATTCTTCACTCATCACTTAATGCCTCGTCCGATCATCACAGCTCGAGTTTTGCATTCGTTCAAAATGCTTCGTACCTCTGGAATAAAGGAGTTTGAAATTAGAATTCGGACCCTGTTTTTCAATCTTGGTCCCTTTGTGTAGCCTTCCTCGCTTAGAATATCGACAGGCAAAAGAAATTGCGCCTAGAATACCGGCAGGCAACCTGCTTTCTTGGATCTAATCCATCTGAGTCGGGTTTGAATTCCGGTTTTCTAGCGCTTTATCCGGTCGGACAGTGGGTCAACCTTGGAGGAGTTCTTTAAATCTCGAGCATAGGCTTCTTCAAGGATTTTCTTAAAGTATAGTTCCTTCGAGATTGCTTGGAGTAATTCCGATGGGGTATCTTTCCGCTGTTCTGGATCGGATTAGGGTGTGAATAATGATTGTGCATAACAATCATTATTTACAGATGAAGACCTAAGATCGGTTAAAAGCCCTGGAGATAGGCTCCGATCCAGCTTTTATCCCGTTTCGCAGGACGCTCGAGGATGTGCGACACGTGGCGAGTGATTGTCATGAAGAATCATTGCTGAGTTCTGCATCTGGGGCTGACGCGGGAACGCGGATCGAACATGTCTAATTTTTTCTCGTAGGATTTGTAGTAGGGTAGGAGTGAGTGTATTATTCTGTTTGAGCTCGAGTTTCACCATTGCACTCGAGAATTCCTTTGTAATTTGTTCGAAGAATAATAAAAAAATACTTTGTTTTCTGCTCAATCTTCATTGTATGTTCTTGAATTGTTTGGGTGTTTTCTCAACTTCGTTGGTCGGATATATATATAAGATGTGATAAAACTTGATCGATTGCAACTTTGTGTAATTAACTTGAAGTTATCAAACCTTTTCTTCGGAAACATAGGTTCCTTCGGTAGTTGAACGGTACTCCAAAATAGGTTGCAACTTCAAAGATTTGTATAATCTCTTACCATCATACCAATAGACTTGCTGGTATTTCATCGATCGCAGGTTCTACTCCGTTTGAAATAGCTATCAACCGAGAAAATCAAATCATTTCTATGTTAATTGATCGAATCGAATGATTTAATCAGATAAATAACCTTCGTTAACGATGATCGAATCGAATAGCTTGGAAAAATAATCCAATGATCTACTGATCGAATAAAGTGTAGAAAAATGACATTCAATAACGATGATCGAATCATGGCAACATCAGTCGTTTCATAGTTCTAAATGGTTTAATCAGATAAATAACCTTCGTTAATGATGATCGAATCGAATAACTTGGAAAAATAATCCAATGATCTACTGATCGAATAAAGTGTAGAAAAATGATTTTTATCAGATTTCCGAGGTTGCTTAATTCCAGTGTTCCTAGCAACAGCTTTCACCCCTTTCATTTCTACCTCGACCTAAGGGGCATAGCAATGGCCTACACCCTTTAGTCGGTTTCGAGGGTCGTAGCACTGGCTTTCATAACAGCTTTCTCCCTTTTTGTTTTTATCGGTCATAGCAACAACTTTCACCTGAGGGTCTTAGCAACAGCTTTCACCCTTTTTGTTTTTTATCGGTCATAGCAACAGCTTTCACCTGAGGGTCTTAGCAACAGCTTTCACCCTTTTTGTTTTTTATCGGTCATAGCAACAACTTTCACCATTTTTGTTTTTTATCGGTCATAGCAACAGCTTTCACCTGAGGGTCTTTGCAACAGCTTTCACCCTTTTTGTTTTTTATCGGTCATAGCAACAGCTTTTACCTGAGGGTCTTAGCAACAACTTTCACCCTTTTTGTTTTTTATCTAGCAAAATCTAGCAACAACTTTCACCTGAGGGTCTTAGAAACAACTTTCACCCTTTTTTTTTTTATATATATATATATATCTCGACCTAAGGGGCATAGCAACAGCTTTCACCCTTAGTCGGTATTTGTTTGATACATCTAGGGATCGAGCATAGCCCCAAAATATCTTCGTGATCAGATAATGAATTATTAACATCTTTGGCGAATAAGACTTTCCATTGAATAGATAATTCTTCTCAAAACAAACTAAAAGGAAATAGAGCGAGATAACAAGGCAGTAGATACCAAATAATAGATAGGCTGGAGATCAGTAAATAGTCTTCCTAGTCCTTAATAACGCATTTTCCGAACTGTACAATCCTTGTCGATTTGAATTTAGAGAAAATTAATACTCGATTCGCGGATTATCAACTTTCTTCAGAGAAGATAAATATTCGGTATTAGACTATAATTGCTGATTTGTTCCCCGGGGTCGGTAGTCCCGTTATACCGTAGTGAGCTTGTTAGATTGGTAATCTCAGACTGGCGACAGCCGTATGGTCGAAAAATTGTCCTGGGGAACGACCAATGGAGCTTCTGGTTGTCAAGCCGCTCGAGATAGATTATCGGGTTGCGTGAGAAGGTTTTCCTCGAATATATGTATTTCTCCTTGTAGTAGGCATTTTTCGATCTAACACCCAAATAAGGCCCCTCGGTGGGCGCCAATTGATCTAACGGGACTTCGTGTATGATCAATGATATGTGTAGAAAATAATTAATGATACTATTGAACGAATGGAGGATCAATAAGATATGTGTATTCCGAACGTGAGGGTATATATTACAAGTAATGGGGTCCTATTTGAGCATTATAGGATGCCGTACAAGCTAGAGAAATAATACATAAACAGTGACCTATGCTAACTTACTGAGATGTCTCCGAGCAGCAGTCTTCGAGCAGCGAGCACCTGGGAAAGCGTGTAAGCCCCCCTTTCTTCATAAATGCTCGTGATATTTATAGTGGAAATGGTGGGCTAGCTGGTCCATCCGCAGGGATACACTTCTCGGCCCAAAAGCTTGGGCCTGAGATCGGCCCAACAGTAATATCCGATCATGAGCTCTATCTGGTTGATCGGATTACCAGAAGTTACGACTTGGGCTTCAACTATACCTTTCTATGGTCGGGATTCAAGTTCTTCGCTCCTATAAAGGCTTTTCAAAGTAGATTCATAAATATCCCTCATCACAGCAGGGATTTGCAAGGAGACAGGGATAACTTGGACCTATTTATTTATGTCGTTATTTATATTCATATATATACAACCAGTTTAGTATCCTGGCAAGGTTCCATAAGAGGCCCTAAAAATTTTGAATTCCGCTGCCTGTAGGGCTGTTTATCTTACCGAATCCGAAGAAAACCTGCAAGAAACTACCTTGTGAAATTTTTAATGCGCAGACTTCTATGTATTTTCAAAATCCTGCAAATAACACCCAATTTGTAAAAAATAGCAGTAGGTCGTTTTGGATCGATATATTTCTAGAAATCATTTTTAAAATACTTCTAGTTGGTCCCTACAACTTCATGTGATATATTTTAGAAATTATATCTTGAAATTTGTTGATCCAAAATGACCTACTTTTTATAAATGGGATACTTTTTGCAGGGTTTCTGGAAACACAAGAATGTTTGCCGTATTAAAAATTTCACAGGATAATTTCTTGCAGGTTTAACATAAAACACGGGATTAACTTGCATTTTCCCCTATTTATTTTGTAGTTGTGGTATGCTTATGCAAAAACCAAAGCAGAGCAAGAGCCATGGAAATTTGCAAAGGAAAGAGGAATTGATCTAGTGGTGGTGAACCCATAATTTGTAGTTGGTCCTCTACTAGCACCTCATCCAACTAGCACATTACTACTCATGTTGGCTTTTGTTAAAGGTTCGGTAATTCGGTTTCATCATCTAGCACAAGATTTTATGAGATCGATCTTTGTGGGGTCCACTGTTAGAGTTGTGTCCTGCAAGCCAATCAGTTGTCTTGTTTACTCTTGTAATCAATCTTATTCATGATCAATAAAAGTTCGCATTGGCAATTCTTCATTTATTGTGATACATCTAAACAATTTATGAAGCCCTTAGATCATTGAAACTATGGAACATGGTGCATCCCTCTATGGAATATGTTCTACTATGGTTTAAGATCTTAAAAGCTTTCCAAGTCGTAGAATACAATTGAGATAGGGCATCATTATATTCGGTAAGACTTGCACGAGTATGCATTCTCTTTTGCATGGGGATGGATAGTTCCATGGACATCGATATGGTAGATATCAATGCATATGAGTGGGTGGCTTGATGAGATCAAGCGCATCGAAACCCCGCTAGAAAAATCTCATCTTAGGAGTTTATCGGAGATGAAGATTTCTTCTTCTTACGATATTGTATGTAAATTGGTCCTTTGACTTAAGACGTTAGAGTGAACTTCATGCGGAGCGTTTATGCTTTGATGTGTTACTCGACTACTAATTAGCGAGTTATTATAGTTTCACGTTGGGTATGGATTGCTTCGTAGTGAGGTTAATGACGTCAACATAGGATCCATTAACTCCCACCGTGATGTGGTTGGGCGATTTCCTATGCATTCTTTTGTATGGTTTGATTCCGGGAATCTTCGGCCGAAGTGAGTGATGTTAGATTTGGAAAGGAGTTTCCAAATGGGTAATCACTAAAAGGAATCGCCATAAAGAATAAAGACGCATAGTTATCAAGGCTAATAGGAATCCGTTGGACTCCATGTCCTAGGCCTCAATCGGGAAATAAGTTATTGGAAGGAGCGTACGTGCATGGTATGCGTAAGAGGATTGATGAGATCAATTCAAGAAAGGTTCACACTTTATTTTCATCATTAGTTAGGACTCGTCGACCGTGACTAGACGACTACCTCGAGTGGTGGGTACTCTGGATTTGATGAGATCATGTCTAAGAGTGATTAATTAAAGGTAGTTTAATTAATCTTTTAATTAAATCACAAATGGTTTGTGAGCCCACGGCTAATTGATGGTGAACCCAAGGGGCCACACACAATAGCACAAGATGCAACTTAATTCAATCTATTAAAGTCAAATTGGATTTTACAAGAAGTAGTAATTAATTAATTAATGGAGATTAATTAATTGAAGGACTCTATTAATTTAAGTGTTAAATTAATTTAGTCAAAATTAATTAGAAGGGTCTAATTAATTGAAGGAAGAAATAAATGGGTTTCTAATTTTGAATTAGAGATTGGATTTATTAATTGGGAAATAAATGTCCAATTAACCCATGACCAATTTAGATTGGTCTTATGAGATGATCATATATGATATGATATAATGTTTGATATATATATGTGATATATATATATATATATATATATATATATATATATATATATATATATATAAGAGAAATATATATCTTATTATATGTTAGTGGTGGACACCACCACTATTTTGCATTAAAGTGGTGTGCTTGGGAAGCCATATTGAAACTTACCTTGCAAGATTGAAACATATAATATAAGACATAACTACCACTTCATTCTAGTGGGTTCAAGTTGCAAGAAAAAAAACACACACTACACCTTTTAGTGTGTGTTCGGATTTCTCTCTTACCCTAGCAAGAAAAGTTGTTTTCTTCATCTCTTTCTCTTCCTTTATCAAGTTTTTAACTTGATTCAAGTACTACTTCATTCTAGTTAATAGTTTGAGGGTGTATTTGCAAGATCTAGCTCATCTTCTTTACTCCTTAAGTGCTATCCCTTGTGTGTGTGGACAAACTTTGGAGGATCTACACTTGGAGATCTTGGTGTGGATTTTCTTGAGGTTCTTGGAGAAAGAAGTTTCAAAGAAGGAGATTTAAACCCGTGAGCTTGAAGGTTTCGGTGTCATTGTTTTGTCCCAATTCTTTGCGGCTCTTCACCTCCCAAGATTGGGAGAGGTATGACTTGATATCTTTCCTTCTAATATGAACTTTGCATGCATGATGATCCTAGGATAGTAATGGTAGAAGGTCTCCAAAGTTTTCTTGCAAAGTAGTTGCACTTTTTGGGCCGTTTTGTCCCGTTTAAAAATTTTGTTTTCCGCTGCGTTTTGGCTGACCTTAGGACCATTACCATCACCCACCAGTCGATGATGTGGTTATGTTGATCACTAATCTAATTATACCGTTAATAAAACTGTTCGACGATCAAGTTGGTCAACTCAAAGGTTTTGACTTAGTAGATAACATTATTCTTTACGGTCAATGACGACTAAGTTTGATCAATGCTTGAGTTCGATCTAATCCCTTTTACATTTATAGTGGACCAGTTTGACCATCAATTAGTGTCAAATAAGTAGATTTTTGTCTGTACTTGGTTCGAAAGATCATGCACCACTAAAAATGCATACAATAAGATAACATTAATCTTTACGGTCGATGACAACTAAGTTTGATCTATGCTTAAGTTCGATCGAATCACCTATAAATTTTGAGTTGACCAGTTTGACCATCAATCAGTCTCTAATAATTAGATTTTTGCCTATACTTGGTCCGAAACGAAAGATCATGCACCACTAAAAATGCATATAATAAGATAACTTAGTCTTTACAGTCGATTACAGCTAAGTGTGATCAATGCTTGAGTTCGGTCGAATCCCCTTTAAATTAAGAGTTGACCAATTTGACCATCAATCGATCTCTAATAATTAAATTTTTGCCTTTACTTGGTCCGAAATTAAGATCATGCACCACTAAAAATGCATAAACTAAATATTTTTGAGGATTTTGTACATGATCTATGAGAAACTAATCTTTCCGTTACTATTAAAGTTGATGTTATCCACATGTTATCGGACGATTTATAATTAGTGGGACCCTCAAACGAACGACCTCATCCATTGCAATAAGAATTTCAATTTGTGATTCAACATTTCAAAATGAAAATAAGTTTTTTATGCAATGGTTTTTGGACTGTTAGGAGAATATCCAAACACAAGGGTTTTGGACTACGTAGGTTTTGTGCACATATATGATGTTGTGAATGCACATATTTTGGCAATGGAATAAAGGAAAGCATCAGGGAGGCTTATATGTTCAGACTCAGTTGCTCACGGGTCAGAAATCATTCAAATGTTAAGGACTAAATACCCATATTACCCCTACGAAAACAAGTGAGTTAACATATCTTCACAATATACTGGGTTTTTTTCACTTTGCACCCCTCAAAAGATGAAAAATAGATATTTTGTACCCTCAAAACTTAGATTTAACACTTTTCATCCTTAAAATATGAAAAATGCAGCACTTTGCACCCTATTTTATTTTGAGGCAAAAACTAAAGGGCATAATAGATAATTCAATTGTAAATCTTCGCATTTTGCACCCCAAAATAAAATTAGCTTTTAACACTCTCTAAATAAGAATAAACTAGCAACTTGCACCCACGAAACACAAATGGGAACTTTGCACCCTAAAACCCAATAAATGGGCACTTTTCACCCCAACATATAAAATTAGCAATTAACACCCTCAAATTAAAAAAGAAAACCTCAAACCCCTCGTTTTTCGGGCAAAGTTGACCATTGGGATGAAAAAAATCTAAGGCAAAATAGGTAATTATTTATGGATCTTTGATACTTTGAAGTAGACAATGGGTCTTTGAGAAGTTTACTTGTACATTGTTTAGTTTTTTATGGATATGTATATTGATGAAAAGAAAGATGGAGAGAGAAATGAGTATTATAATATTTATAATTATATTTTGCAAAATTTAATGAAAAAAATAATTTTTCTATTTTGCCTTAGATTGTTTTCACTCGATTGTCAACTTTGACGAAAAAACGATAGGTTTGACTTTTTTTTTTTTTTTTTCAATTTGAGGGTGTTAAGTGTTACTTTTGTGTTTTGGGGTGCAAAGTGTCCCTTTAATGTGTTTCTGGGGGTGCAAGTTGCTGATTTGTTCCTAATTAGAGGGTGTTAAGTGCTAATTTTATTTCGGGGGTTCAAAGTGCCAATTTCTCATGTTTTGAAGGTGCAAAGTGAACTTATTTTGCCCTTGAATTTTTGCCTGAAAATAAAAGAGTGTCCAAAGTGCTGTATTTTTCATATTTCAAGTATGCAAAGTGCTAAATGTAAGTTTCGAGGGTGCAAAGTGCAAAAAAACCCAAATATATTCTAATTAATTACAACATAGATATTATTGAAATTTATTGTATGTTGTTGTAGGTGTGGCAATCAGAAAGGAGATGATAATCAACATAGCATGGACATTAGCAAAATTATGAACTTGGGACTTCCTCCTTTGAAATCACTTGATCAAATGTTAGATGATTGCATTTCAAGTTTCCAAGAAAAGGGATTTCTTTAGGATTCAAGAAATCCTTTAAAAATATATGATTTAATTCTGTCAAAATTACCATTTACTCAAGAAGTGCTAGTAGAAAAGAAAATTCTCGGTGCAGTATTTACTTCGATATTGTGTAATTTTCTTGAAAAATAGATTTAATGTCCATTTACCCCTGTAATATATACAATGTTCAACTTACTCTTCTATAATTTGAAAAATATTACTTTATCCCCTGTGCAAATTTCAAAGAACCAATTTACCTCCTTCAACGGGAGAGTATAATTCACTCGTCGAAACTGAGAGTGGGCATGAAAAATATTTTGTAACATAGGGATAAATTTCAACACTTATTATAACACATGGAGATAAAGTGTCACATTTATAAGAGGGATATTTTTATTAATTTATATTTCTTTTATGTTTGAAAATGCCATAAAGACATTATAAATTTTTTATAAGATTATAGTGGGTAAAGTGCTATTTTTAAAATTACATAGTGATAGATTTTTTAACTGAAAGAATAGGACAGATTCACGAATTTGCACATTCACATAAAGGTAAATTATATTGTAAATTTAATTGAAGAAATTACATAGAACATCAAATATAATATACTACAACAAAATCTACCATTTCTATAAAATAATTAAATCTTCAAATTCCAACATGAAAAGACATGATCATGTATGATTTCATCTTCAATTGAACAAATACTTAAAGTCATCTAATTTACTAAATTCACCCAAAAGAAATCCATTATTATCAATTACTTTCACACCAAACAACACCCCAAATTCTGATTCTCCTGAATTTTGTGAACTTTCTTCTCTCGGAGAATTAACTTGAGGTTTCTCTTCCATTGTTATATCTTGGTCTGTTGACTTTTTGTTAACACCCTGTTTGGCCTTGAGCATTTCTTCGAACTCTTGCTTCTTGGAATTATACATCTTTGAGGCCGCCTCAACGTTAGTAAAAGTTCCTAACCAAACACATCTTTTCTTGAGTGGATCCCATATCACAGAAACATATTTCCCTGATTTTGTCTTATGCACTCCTATAAATTTTGTTCTTGAATATTTCTTCGAATTCATACTAAATTATTAGCCATTTTTTTTTTTTTGTTGTTCTAGGTTTGGTCTTTTCATGTAACACGATTTTGATTTGGGTTGTGTTTCTTATTATTTGAGATGGAGAATTACATGTATATACTCAATTTCACACACACACAAAAAGGAAAAAAGTTTACATACGTCAGTATGTATTAAGTCCAATGTTTGTTTGGCTCGCTCAGGGTTTCCCTTAAATGGCAACTTAGTCATTTTACCCTTTAAACATGGTTCACACGTTGGCATTTCATAAATGCGATTGATTTCAAGCGCGCCAGATGATGCAAACTTTTGAATCATTGACTTAGATATATGTCCAAGTCGAGCGTGCCATAATTGGGCAGATATTTCATTATCTTGTTTCCTTTTGTTTTGTTGTACGTGCATAACTAACTTAGGTGATTCAATGCTATATAGTCCATCTTTTAATGTACCAGTGAAAAACAAATTATTATTCATGAATAACGAAAAGGAACCTTTGTTAATAGTAAAAATTAAAACATTCATTATCCAAAACATGAATAGAAATAATATTTTTCACCAAACCAGGTACATAAAGAACGTTCCTAAGGACTAATTTATTACCACCTAAATCTAACTCCACTTCGCCTATGGCCTCGGCAGCAGCTCTAGCTCCATTGCCAAATCTCAGGATCCAATCCCCTGGCCTAAGTGGCCTACTTGCTCCCATCATCTGTAAATCATTACACAGATGAGAACCACAAGCAGTGTCTATCACCTATGATGCACAATTAATTGATAAATTAACTTCAACAAGGAATATACCTTTTGAGCTCTCCAAGAACTCTTTGCAGTTCCTCTTCCAGTGTCCAGGTTTCTTGCAGTAGAAACATTTCTGTTCACCAGCAGAAGCTTTTCGCTTCTTTCCCTTCCCTATGGGCCCAGATGGTCCTTTGCCTTTGCTTGAAGAAGCATTTCCTTTCCCCTTCCCTTTCTTCGTCCTTTTGGACTTGGATTGGGTCGAGGTAGCAACCATCACTGGCTTCTCTCTTTTCATGGAAGCCTCTGCAGTGGCGAGCATATTAGCCAACTCGTGAAGTTCAACATCCATCTTGTGCATGTTGTAGTTCACTACAAATTGCTCGAATGATCTCGGCAACGATTGGAGGATTATATCCCGGCAGTAGGTTTTGTCCATCTTTACGTCAAGATGGCCAAGCTTTTCAATAAGCCCAATCATCTTGATGCAGTGAGAACGAACATCAGAACCCTCTGCCATCCTCGTTTGTTGCAGAGTCTTGATGGTTTCATACCGCTCGTATCTACTTTGCACCCCAAATAGACCATTCAGGTGCGTGTAGATTTCAAAAGCAGACTTCATATGCTCGTGCTGCTTTTGAAGCTCATTCGACAAGGATGCCAGCATGAGACAATGTGACTGCAAGTCATCGTTGAGCCATAGATTAACTGCTTCTTTCTCAGTATCGTCGGCATCCTTAGAAACTTCAGGAGGGGGCCCATCAAGGACAAAACCTCGCTTTTCAGAAGCGAGAATGATCTTAACGATTCCTGACCCAGTCATGGAAGTTGGGTCCAGTTAATTTGTTTTGTTCAAGTATGATGGAAATCGGATTCTTAGACATTATATCTACAAAACGACGATAGAAGAAATAAATACGCGAAAGATTAATTTAAAATGCACAATTTACAAACATGTTTTTCACTTGTAAATTACTCCCACTATTTTCATCAAAATCTTATGCCCCCACATAAGTTTCGGGAATTTAAAATATCCTAGCGGTCTTAAGGCCCAAATGCAATCTCCTAGTACCCACGACTCGTTGGCCATACTATTTGATTCACTTGGTGGTCGACTACATCGTCGGTTAACCATCGCAGCTAACCTTTGAGTTCATTTAGCCTCGTTTTTCGTTATGGACCCACGACTCGTGAGACATCCATACTTACTAGCGTTAAATCATGTCCAATACTCGTGGAGAGAAATAGTTTAATCCTAGATGCCCCCACGACTCATGAGACAGCCCCTGAAACCTTGCTATCCCCTCCCTTGGCACTAAACTCGTGCATCGAGGCAATAGACATATCATCTTCCTATAGCTCGACCCACGACTCGTGAGACATGAACATATATTCGTACAATATGCCTAAGACCTAGTAATTGGGTAGGCTCGGACCATAGACACTATTCTTATGCGCCCGTTATTCGATTTAATATTCTAACTGAATTTTTAAGTTCAATTGGAGGTTTTATGTTTCCTTGTGCGAGGTCTCATCAGATTATGCTTTGTCTTGTTTACGTGATCTATTCTAACCATGCAAGACATACATCAAAGAATATAAGTAAACATACATCACTTAGCAGGATTTGATTGATCGATTGTCTATCCTACGCGATACATCACGAGCCATGTGATGGATCAATTGGTCAGTCTAGGGTGGAAATTAAATGTCCTAACTATTACAATTTTAAAACCCATACATCATGGGCCTTCTTGTAATATACAGCTTGATTGGGCCTCCATGTAATGAATTGGGCCTCCATGTCCTCCAAGTTTATGGGCCTCCATGTGGATCTCCAAGTCTTTATGAGGTCTTCTCGGCTCCAAGCCTATTCTATGTCTAACTTATAAAAAAATAAATGGCCCTATTCTATTACATTTAATTGCGCAAGCAAGGGGCACCAATCAGGCCTATTTAATTACAACCCATAAAATAAATAAACTAAAACTACATAGGGCTTAAAGGGCAAAATCGACCAATCAACATATTCACTCAAGAATATGCATAAATTCACATAAGGGCATAAATGTAAACTTAAGAGCTCCTTTAATTTTAATTCACAAAATTTATCCAAGTTAATTAATTTTGAATTATCAATTAATCTCTAAGCTTAATTAACTCTTACTTGAGTTATAAGTAATCTATAACACTTATCTTGATTAAATTGGTTAATTAAGAAAGTTTCCAAATCTCTAAGATTCTTATTTTATCCAAAACTCTAAGTTTCCCAATGTTTTCAAATCTCCAAAATTCTCAAGATAATCCTATTTTGACTAAATTAGTTTGATTAAGGTAGTGTTTAAATCTAACAAGATATCTACCTTATCCAAATACTCCAAGTTTCCTAATCTTCCAAATTTTCAGAATTTCCAAAATAGGCATAATTAGAGTCCAACCAAAAATCAACCAGTCGAGGCCAATCATTGACTGCCACGAGGAAAGCACACGCGCGGCCACGAAGTCCGCGCGTGGATGTCCGCGGCAGTCGCTTCTGCGCGCGGCAACACGTGGCTGCGCGTAGCAGCACGTGGCTGGCAGCCCGTAGGCTGCTGCTGTGTGCTGCACGCGCGGCCAGCGTGCTGATCGCACGCTGCTGAGGGCAGCAGCTCGCGGTGGCCGCCCAGCCGCGGTGCGCTGCCGCGTGCCACCGCGGTTGGATCCAATTAAATTTTTTTTTGTTCGATTACTTGATTTAATTAAATAGATCAAATTAAATCCCAATCCAAAATAAAAACTAACACGATAAAATTTTCGAATCAAAATTTTACATTAAATCCAAGTTAACAGATCTACGTCCTAAAACATGCATAGTTAAAGAACTAGCCATACATAAATCAAACATATGATTTAAATCACAAAATTTGCAAATTCATATATATACTAAGCCTAGAGCTGGCTCTGATACCAGTGTTGGGATTTGGTAAGATAAACAGCCCTAGGCACAGCGGAATAAAAAAATTTTAGGACCTCTAACAGAATCTTGTCAGGATACTACTCTAGTTGTATATATATGAATATTTATATGAACGACATTATAAACAGTTTACACGTTATACCTATCTCCTTGCAAATCCCAGTTGGCAGATGAAGTCAAGTTTCTCCCTCAAGTTGGTCGATCCTATGCCCTGCAGCAGCGCCCCACGTGTTGCGCCTTTATGGGTTGATACACCACAATTACACGAAATATAATATATCCTGATCGGCTAGAACACAGGAGATATTAAGATCTGGGTTTAGGAAACGAACTTGGAACAAAAACAAAAATCGAAAAATTCTTCCAAGGAAGAATAGGGTTCGGCCGATTTGTGTTTGGGAGAGAGGGAGAGTGTTTTTCTTGACTTGGCTTTTTGGCTCTTAAAAGTTGTGTGTGAGATATGACAACAAGTCTCCTATTTATTGGTATCTCATTAACCTAATCCTCCTAGGACTAGGACTCCAAGTCTCCTACATGGGCCATGACCCTTTTAATTAGAAGACTAAGTCTTCCTAGTTAATTTATGGTCCAGTTAATTAATTTAATCAGGCTTTATTTAATATCCCAATCAAATAGCCCAATTAATTAACAACTCTCCCATTTAATAAAATTAGACCCTAAATCTATTTAATTAAATCTTTCTATAATTAATCAAATCCAACTTAATTAATTAACATACAAATTAAATACCGATTTAATTTATAATCTTGATCCAATTCCAATCGGATCCAATTTGTTCCAATTAGGTCAACCCAGTTGTTTCCTTTTCCTTTGCTTTCACTTCTTGTGTATTGTTTATGCCCCCATAGATTCACCACATAATTGGCCGTGGGTTATAATTAAATATTAATTTAATTATTCAAGTATTAAATACTATAAATCAGTCGAACACTCTGTTGACTGATCATTCCAAAAATTAGCACCCTTGCCAATTTAGGAATTCTCCCACACTCCACGGTCGATGTCTGGCCACAAGCCCATGGAGCCCAATCACTGGTGAATTAATTCAGTGAACCTTTTATCATTTACAATTACCGTATACGCCATAATCTCTCCATCGATCAATCTCCCAGTCGAGACTTAAGGGTATGGTCTTTTATCGGTCTCCCTTTTTCTTTTGTCTTGACCTTATGCATTCTGGTCTCGAATTAATTCTCTTTGACTTAATCTTTATGAGCTACTTACATAAAGCCGTCAGATACCTTGACCAAGGATTTTTACTAGAATTAATTTCTCACAGAAATCCATAGGAGAATTTTCCAACCTATCAAGTCGGGTCAATGGAACATTTGATGATAATATGAACCTGCATACGAGTTCCTCTATACCCAACATGAGTTCACAGAGACTTTCTGGTAATCTCCAGTCAGTCGGAACTCATAATAAAGCATAGATGTTCTCGTACCAGATAAACCCTATTATCTCAAGTAATTAGGGATCGTTCCTCGTATACTATCGTATATTGGCATAACTTCAACCCTGATATGCGACTACCGCTTCCATGGTGAGTTATTTCCTAATAGGGGTATTCAGTGCACTTGCTATCCCAGCAAGCCACCCACTTTTGTGAATCGACTATCCCAGTCACGCTCGTGGACCCCAGCGTTCTCCAGTTTATCGGAGTATACACAACAGAGAGAGTCTAACCGAATCCAACGATGTCCTATCTCTATTGGATTCTATGACTCTTGAATATGTTCTAGATCACGACCTTGGAGATCAGTCCACGGGTTGTCCCATAGCCCTGTGATCTAAGGACTTCTATCCTTATGCGTAGATAATTATTACATAAGATAAAGACGACCATATAATAAAGTGCTTTTATTAATCAAAATTGAATAATTCCTTTATTTACTACAATAAATGCTAGCTATACAGCTAGCTTGCAGGACACTATCTCTATCAATTACTAAATCATCATAACATCCAAAACTGCATCTGACAAGTTGTAAAATATTGATAATATGTTAAATATGTTTGATATATTATGTTTTCGTTGGTTTTCAATTATGTGTTTCGTTTATTTTCGATTGCGAGTGGGCCTCTTTTGATTGGTATATGGACCCGATGCCAACCTGGACGGCATAGGTCGACAGGATTATCACGGTTATCCATAAGCCAGGCCTTAAAATCCAAGTGGAGAGGAACACTTGGGGGGTACGGACAAACATAGGCAAAAACATGCCAATGCACTTTAGATAGTAAGGTCGTTTCTTACTTGGTGTGTTTGGATGGACATCAGACTGAGGGTGGAGTGTAAGGATAGGACGACATCAACAATTCTTGGTTATGTGAATTCCATGTTTCTTCCGTCTTGAATATATGCTTAATTTGCATGATAACATGCTTACGTTACATATGCTACATCCGTACATCACCCTGCAAATTTGCACATAGCCTCACTATGTTGGACGATCAACTTATGTGTTCCATCTTTTATTCTTTTCAATTTCAGGTGCTCTGGAAAATAATAGTCGGGTTGCGGTCCCACCCTAATATTTAAAAGAGTAGTTATATTTTGTTGTTGATTTATGTTCATTTCGATTTTGTTTAAAACCTTGCTTAGAATATCTAAATCGTTAAATACCATTTTATTCTCGCTATTTGTTTTATTTAATGCACTTCTTCAAAAAAAAATTCATTCAATGAACATGATTTCTTTTATATCGTTTTTCGTTAATTGTGAATGAACATTGATAATTGTCAATGAAATTCATCTAGCTCCGCCATTGATCACCCCAACTGTTTCAAAAGTTACTAAATTCATCTAATAATGTTATTGTATAATGATCCTAATCGAACTTATAGCATCTACTTAAATTTAGACGTTCCTCATCCTTTCCTTTATTTACATGTTCCTAAGAAAAGGAATTTATTTGAGATCGGTCTTTTTTAATAGATTTCTTTGTTTAGTTTCAGATTTTTTCAGAATTACCATCTACTCTAAACATAGTACAAACCTAAAGGGAAAAAAACATATTTTTGGCCATTGATCAAAGAAATGTTTTCTTCCGAAAGGTTTGGCATCAAAAGCTTTTTTTTTTTTTTTTTCAATTAAATTCCATAACTCAAACTTTACAAAACAATAGAAGTGGGAATTTGTTTTAGTACTTTATAGGAAATTTGTGTTGGAATTTTGAGAGAAATAAATCAGAGCACAACATATCTAAAGTTGTTTACAAATTTATAGCTACAGTTACAATTGTATCTGACGTCAAGATAGATATATGGTTTCGGTTCAGTTTGGGATCCACGAGACTGAAAATCAAAGGAAAAAATGATTAACTGAGACTCAACTAATTATTTTAACATCTTCATGCATTACAACTTAATCTATCTTATATATAAGAGAAGAATTGTTGAAAGTTGGAAGGTGAATCTTAATAGGGTTTACATTCTCTAGCTTGGTTATGATGACTACGGTGCAATACGAAAACGTCTACTAGTACGCTTCTCAACAACTCGAAGATCTATGGAAGTATCATTGGAGGATATCAACTTTCAAACTGCGATGACGAGGAATCTGATATTTTAGTTTTTCGAAAGTGGGTCGTGGCTGATTTTCTCCACAAAATTGCATGCCCAACACGATATCCACCTAATATTGAAACATGTCAATAAAGCCATCTGACCCAAAACGATTTAACACACAAATAGTTCAAGCATCTCGAGATCCTCGCAAAGGATTCAACACAGATAAATCTTGAATCTCAAGATCTTCTCACCCAATTAAGGAAAAGGTCAAATTATCGTTTATGGCATCCAAACAATATATAAGGTAGATCTCTCGTTACTCTCGACACTTATACGCAATTTTTCGGATTCCATATATTCTTCCGAACTTTATTCATAATTCTTGACCAATTTATCTTAAACATAAGATGAGTAGGGTTGAAATCATCTTAAGGTGCAGCTCAATATGGTATCCATTCCTAGCTCGGTTATGATAAGTACGGTGAAATACAAAAAATCCTAGTAGTTTGCATCTAAAATACTCAAAGATCTATATAATTTTCATTGGATGAGAACAACATCTAAATCCACATGGCGAGGGAATCCGAAATTGTGTCTATTTGAAAATGGATCATATCTGATTTGCGTCACGAATCTGCATGCTCATTGATCAATGCAATTAGCCCAACACGATATCTACCTAATATGGAAACATGCCCGTGCAGCCATCTGACCCACAAGGATTACACATAGATAAATCATGCATCTCAAAATCCACGTACCAAATTATGGAAAATGTCAAATTGTTATTTATTTACGTTAGATCTCTCTTTAATCTAGACCCTTATATGCCATTTATCAAATGAGGAATATTCTTCATACCTTTATTCGTATTTCAAGACCAATTTATTTTAAACACAAAAGTAGTCTTGTCGAAATCATCTAAGGTGTACCTCGATAGGGTTTATATTCCCTATCTCATTTAAGCTAAGTACGGTGGAATACGATAACATCTAGTAGTTTGCATCTCAACAGCAAGAATATTAGATATAATTATCATTGGATGAGATCAACTTCCAAATCGACATGACGAGGGAATCAAAAATCCTGGTTGTTTGAAAGTGGATCATGTTTGATTTTCGCCAATAAACCGCTCTTGATTAATGCAATTAGCCCAACACGGTATCCATTTGATACTGAAAATATGCCAATATAGCCATCTGACCCACAAGGATTCAACTCAAGTTAAATCATGCATCTCGATATCCTCACATCAAATGATGGGAAAAAGGTTAAATTGTTGCTTATGGCATTTAAACTACATATAAGTTAGATCTCTCTTTACATAGACACATTATTATACCTTGTCCAGATTCTGAATATTCTCCAGCCAGTCAGTCATATTTTTAAACAAAGTCATCTTAAAATTTAGAGGAAATTTATTAAAATCAGCTCAGTGGTGGCTCAATCAAAGTCTATGTTGCGAGCTTAGATTCACCCGGATAAGACAATCAATCATCAGATCTATACAACTAGACCTTACTCAAAATATCTACATAATTTCACACCGTATTAAAAAACAAATATCTTCCCGCACCCATATTATCCCTAGCTAATGTAGTGTCATGTTTGTATTAGTGTGTAATTAAAAAGTTAATTAACTTTACAATGTCATGTTATAAACTAAATTTAGTTAACTAGATGATTGGTCATTTTTTTTACTCATTTGTATACATATTTTCGTAAATTATTTGCAATTCATCAGTTCATTATAACACAACCCAATACAATCCAGTGTTCATTACAATACAAACCCAACACAACCCAATACAATCCAAAACTCACCCTACTAAGGATGTATTTGGAAATATTTATGCAAAGGCAAAAGTTGGTGATTGTGAGTAAAGTTGGTGAGGATGTTTGCCAAATTAATGAAAATTTTCTACAACACAAACTCAAAACAAAATAAAAAAATATCAAAAACCATAAGATAGTGAAATTCTTCTCCTTAAATACATACATAAAATTGCATTATTATGATCTCATAGAAGGACAAAGGAAAATAAAAAGTACAATATTTCATTTTGATTAACACCAAGTTCCATCTTCCCTAATACATATACTAAGATCATAAATTTCACTAAACTCACCCATCAAAATCCCATTATTATCAACTACTTGCACACCATTTAAGAACCCAAATTTGTCATTTTGTCCTTTATTTTCCAAAACATTAATTTTGATGTTTTCCTCAACATCAACCTTCGGAGTTTCGTTTGAGGAGCCTGAGGTCTCAGTTTTAAGAACTAAAGAAGTAGAATCTTGCATTGATTTCTCTCCAAAGCCCTGTTTGGCTCCCAATTTTTCTTTAATCGCACGCTTTTTGGCTTGATATGCATTTGAAGCTTCTTCAGGTGTAACAAAAGTTCCCAACCAATCACGTATTTTGGTGATTGGGATTCTGATTTCAGTAGCATATTTCCCTGATTTCCTCATTCTAACACCAATACAGTTCGTACTTTTGGGTTTATTTTTCTTCATATTGTTAACATTTTTTTCTGGGGCATTCAGGTATATTACCTGAGCCTTTTTCTTTAGGCCAAATTCCTCATCGGATGAGGAATCTGTTGCATCTGGGTCGATGTAAGAAAATATGATTTTTTGTGGTTTTTTTGGGTTTTTTTTTCCATCTTAATTTCTGTGAATATGAAAGGAATTTTACAAGTTCACTTAGGATGGTAACGAAAATCTTTGTGAATAAAAAAAAGGAATATTTGAAGGGTGCCCAAGTATGTTGTTGCCAGAGAAATGAGTTTAGATTTTATTGAAGTGTGATATCAACTGGGAGGAGAAACCTAGAATATGCTTATGGCATAATTTCTAACATTTTAGGATTTTGAAAATTAAAATTATATTAATTTGAATCGAGACAAAATTTGTGGGCCAATCTAGTCCATATCCAGCTGTATTTAAATTTACTGAATTTAAATATTAACAAATACGATTTTGAATATATTTGGTCGCGAGTTTTTATATAGTACTGTAATTCTTGTTCTAGTGCTTTTTTCTATTAAATTGAGAATAATATCTCTATGACACTAAAATTTAAAAATTGAATAGAATATGAAGCGATTGAATTGAGAATAATATCTCTATGACACTAAAATTTAAAAATTGAATAGAATATGAAGCGATTGAACAATAGGCGTAAAATATCATTGAGACTAGAAGTAGAAAAATAACTTTGTAGAAGTCCAAGTTAGATTTTTCAGATATAATTTGATAGGAAAATTTAATTATGTATTTAAGTTTGGTATATTGTGTTTCTACTCTTCGTATAAACTAAAGAGCATGAATTGCTGCAAATATTTGGATTTGAGAAATGACTATATCTTATCAATTATGGTTAATTGTAATTATACGATTTCCTTTTCTTTATGTATTTTTTTCTTAATGTTTGAGTTCTTGGATATGTGATTGTGGAAAAGGAAAATTACTACTGTGTTGTGTTTCAATGCCAATTCAATTTCAATTATGAAACCGCGTGCCCTTTATTTAATATCATATATATGTTTGGTAGATTGTGTTTCAATTCATAGTAAAAACTTAAATTAAAGAGCACGAATCACTGGAATTTTTTTATTTAGAAAATAGCTCTATCTTACCAATTATGTTTAACTGTAGTTACAAGATTCCCTTATTTCTTGTCAAAGTTTGAATTTTCGGATCTGTGAAATTGTGGATTAGGAAAATAATGTGTCTGCAATGCTAATTCAATATCAATTCTGAAACCACGCGCCCTTTTAATTTAACAAGTAAATTGTAATTAATTAATTTCCTAATAAAATTATATTTAATTAACGTTAGCAAAATCACATTGTCAAGAATCATGAAATTTTAAACCGAACAAGCTCCGGTCCAAGTTTAAATGAAATTCAAATTCATAGATATAGATAGTTCATTAAGTTTGTTTTATGAAGACTATTTAAGTTGGTCAATTGCATTTTTAGTTCCGTCTAACAAGATTATAAGCAGTTTTGTCCCGCATTTTATTAATAGAAAATTGGGTCTTAATATTTTTTTTTTTAAATTTGCACTTTTGGCTATATCACCCATCTCAATTCAATTGAGACTAAAAAATTAAAAATGAAATGATATTACTGGACTAAAAGTACAAAAACAAATAAGGTTTTATATGAAACGAAAAAGAGATGGAATTAAAAAAAATAAAGAAATGGACAAAAAGTTAGAAGCAATAGATAAACTTAGAAACTATAAAATATGGATGAAATCTATTGAAAATTTAATCATTTAAAAAGAATAGCATACTTTTATCGTATTTGTATATATGCCCATTCAGTTACATTAATTAAACATTATAAAAAGATAAAAGTTGTAATTTGTTTCGTAATTTATATAAACTTTGTTTGAGATTCGGGGAGAAAATAAATCATAGTACAATGGAATATAAAACTTTTATGACACCTGCATAGGAATCTTGAAAGGATTCCTATTCGAATTAATATAAATCATTAAAACAATCAAACGTGTTTACAAGTTCACAGTTACAGTTACAGTTACAGTTATACCTGGCGTCGAGCAAGGTATATGGTTCTGGTTCAGATTAGGATTAGTAGTCAGTGGCGTAGCTACATTCACCTCAGGGGGGTGCAATGACCCCAGTGAAAGTTTTGTCTTAGTGTAGAAATAATGGTATATTATGTGCAAAATTGGTGTTAATTTTAAAAGGCTTTGAGTGGACCCCACTGAATTATATGAAAAACTACATAGGAAAGGGTCCATATTTTGAATAAAGTCAAGTGCTAGAAAATAAAACTAGCCCCATTTTGACAATTGTTACATCAAACGTGGAGATGTTCATTTTACTATGAATTAAGTATATTAAAAATCGATCGGAAAATGGGATGACAAATGAATGATTAGATAATAACATGATTGCATATATTATGCAATATGCATTTCATACATTTTCGAATGATTCAACTGAATAAAAAAAAATCGTGAAGTAGTTTCAATATTTAACGATAGACAATACTTAAGAAGTTTATAAGTCTCTATCTACCTATTTCTTTTTTTGGGGAATTCTAGGGTGCCGCTACGTTAGGTGCCGCTAATACCACATTAGGTGGTATTATCACACAATGTGGATCACATTATATGGCATAAGGATCACATTGTATGGTATAAAGAGTATAATTTATACCATAGAATGTGACACACATTGCGTGATAATACCACCTAATTTGGAATAAATACTACATGATGTGGGGGTCATACTAAATATATGGGGTAAATACTATGTAATGTGATCATGTACCATAGAATGTGATACACATTGTGTGGTAATACCACCTAATGTGGTATTAGCGGCACCTAACGTAGCGGCACCCTAGAATTTTCCTCTTTTTTAGTTTGAATCAATTTTGTTAATTTTTTTATTTTTCTTCTCAAATTTTTTGTTCACAGTCAAAATTTATATAATATCTCGCTGAAAAAAAAATAGTCTATATCGTAGTGACCCCACTGAAATTTCATCCTGGCTACGCCATTGTTAGTAGTTGAACTCTAAATGTACTTCATAGCAATTTTAGTCCTCTACTTTGGGTATAGTGCACCAAGTGGAACTCGAAGCCAAAAAGTTATCTTGTAAGATGATATTCTTATCAATTTCATGAACTCAAACCCAACCTCTTATTTTAACATCTTCATGCCTAACAACTAACTATATCTTAAACATATGGATTTTGCTGAAAGTTGTATCTTAATAGGACTTTCATTCTCTAGCTTGGCTATGATAAGTACGGTGGAATACGACAATGTCTAGTAGTATGCTTCTCAACGGCTCGAAGATCTATATAATTATCATTGGATGAGATCAATTTTCAAATCTCCATGACGATACTCGATATTTGAAAGTGGAATCATGCATGATTTGCCCTACGAAACTGCAAGCCCGACATGATATCCACCTAATATAGAAACCAGCCAGTATAGCCATTTGACCCAAAATGATTCAACACAGATAAATCATGCATCTAGATATCCTCGCTATATTAAGGAATATGTCCAATTGTCGTATATGGCATTCAAGCAATATATAAGGTAGATGAGATAATCTCGATACTTATACGCAATTTTTCATATTCTATGTATTCTTCAGACATTTATTCAAATTTCAAGACCATTTTATCTTACAAATTAGAGGAGTGGTGTTGAATTAACCTCAGGTGTAGCTTAATACGGTTTACATTCTCTAGCTCGGTTATCACAAGTACAGTGGAATACAACAAAGTCTAGTAGTTAAAACAAAATAAATTATAACATCTTAGAGGTTAACATCCTCAACTGAAGCAACTAATAAAGTACTAGAACAAAATAAAATAAAATAAATTATCCAAGAAAACCTTCAATAAAGCAATACTAGAATCATCAAAGCCAAAACATTCATGCAAATAAGATCACATCAGCCTGACGATGTATTATCAGCAGTTTTGTCCCGCTTTTTATTAATAGAAAACTGGGTCTTAATATTTTTTTTTTAAAATTTGCACTTTTGGCTATATCACCCATCTCAATTCAATTGAGACTAAAAAATTATAAATGAAATGATTGTACTGGACTAAAAGTACAAAAACAAATAAGGTTTTATATGAGACGAAAAAAATATGGAACTAAAAAAGATAAAGGAATGGACAAAAAGTTAGAAGCAATATATAAACTTAGAAACTATAAAACATGGGTGAAATCTATTGAAAGTTTAATCATTTAAAAAGAATAGCATACTTTTATCGTATTGGTATATATTCACATTCAGTTACATTAATAAAACTTTATAAAAAAATAAAAGTGGTAATTTGTTTCGTAATTTATAGAAACTTTGTTTGAGATTCGGGGAGAAAATAAATCATAGTGCAATGGAATATAAAACTTTTATGACACCTGCATAGGAATCTTGAAAGGATTCCTATTCGGATTAATATAAATCATTAAAACAATCAAACGTGTTTACAAGTTCACAGTTACAGTTACAGTTACAGTTATACATGGCGTCGAGCAAGGTATATGGTTCTGGTCAGTTTAGGACTAGTAGTTGAACTCTAAATGTACTTCATAGTTACAGTTACAGTTACAATTATAGTTATACATGGCGTCGAGCAAGGTATATGGTTCTGGTTCAGATTAGGACTAGTAGTTGAACTCTAAATGTACTTCATAGCAATTTTAGTCCTCTTCTTTGGGTTTAGTGCACCAAGTGGAACTCGAAGCCAAAAAGTTATCTTGTAGGATGATATTCTTATCAATTTCATTAACTCAAACCCAACCTCTTATTTTAACATCTTCATGCATAACAACTAAATATATCTTAAACATATGGATTTTGTTAAAAGTTGAAAGTTGTATCTAGGGCTGAAAATCAAACCAAGCTACTCGATACTCGGCTCGAGCTCGTTCGATAAAAGCTCGTTTGAGCTCGGTTCGTCAAATAAATCAAACAAGCTTGAACAAGATTTTTCGTTCGATAACTTTTGAAGCTCGGCTCGAGCTCGACTGGATAAGCTAATAATTGAAAAAATACATGTAAAATACCAAGCTACTCGATACTCGGCTCGAGTTCGTTCGATAAAAGCTCGTTTGAGCTCGGTTCGTTAAGAAATCAAACCAAGCTCAAACACAAAATTTCAAGCTCGATAAAATTCAAACCAAGCTTGAACAACGTGTCGTTCGATACTACTCGACTCGTTTACACCCCTAGTTGTATCTTAATAGGACTTACATTCTCTAGCTTGGCTATGATAAGTACGGTGTAATACGACAATATCTAGTAGTACGCTTCTCAACGGCTCGAAGATCTATACAATTATCATTGGATGAGATCAATTTTCAAATCTCCATGACGATATAGTCTGATATTCTCGATATTTGAAAGTGGAATCATGCCTGATTTGACTTACGAAACTGCAAGCCCGACATGATATCCACCTAATATAGAAACCTGCCAGTATAGCCATTTGACCCAAAATGATTCAACATAGATAAATCATGCATCTCGATATCCTCGCACTAAATTAAGGAATATGTCAAATTGTCGTATATGGCATTCAAGCAATATATAAGGTAGATGAGATAATCTCGATACTTATACGCAATTTTTCAGATTCTATGTATTTTTCAGACATTTATTCAAATTTCAAGACCATTTTATCTTACACATTTGAGGAGTGGTGTTGAAATAATCTCAGGTGTAGCTTAATACGGTTTACATTCTCTAGCTCGGTTATCACAAGTACAGTGCAACAAAGTCTAGTAGTTAAAACAAAAGAAATTATAACATCTTAGAGGTTAACATCCTCAACTGAAGCAACTACTAAAGTAGTAGAACAAAATAAAATAAAATAAAATATCCAAGAAAACCTTCAATAAAGCAATATTAAATCATCAAAGCCAAAACATTCATGCAAATAAGATCACATCAGCCTGACGATGTATGGTCCTTGTCTCGAGAATCCCCCCTTAAGCTTGAGCATATGAAGTCCGATTCATTTTCTTATGCATATCTCTATCCATCTGACCATGTAACCACCTCGAACGTCTATTATCAGTTTTAATCAAAATGAAGAGCTCCCGAATAGTTGGTTTAAGGAATAATCGAGTTGAATATAGCCACAATTCATCAGACTCATTAATGCCTAAGTTATCCTATGCTTCAAGACATGATTGTATGCTATATTTCATGTATCGGAAGACCCCCGAGAGAAAGCAACATCATTCTCTATGGAATCCACAATGCGCTCAAGACACTTTGCAATCTTATAAATGACATCTTATGTTACTACAAACTAATACACAACAATAATCAAGTTCAGTTCAATATATACAATAGTTATTACTAGGATACTGATAGAAGGTTTAGACCTTCATATACGGCAGGACTTGGCCGGAGAAGATAACCGGAGAAATATGTTATAACAAAATTATGAATTGATCTTTGAGAGAAAATGAACATGACTTTTATTAATTGTGAAAAATATAAAATGAATTCTATATTTGCAACTAAGGGTACGCTCCTTTTTTTTTTTTTTTGGCTTTCCAAGGGTTTAATCCCTTTCGAGGCGCGTCAGGCATATACAGTGGGAACTTCTCCCAACAGGAATTCGAGCTTGAGTTCGCTACTTTGTAGTGACTAGTCCCTTCCACTAGACCAATCACCTGTTGGTCGCTCCTTATTTATATACAAAGGAATGAAGAAAACGTAATGACACAAAACACGACTCAAGGACAAATACAATGAAAATTACAATAACAACCCCTAAACTATACAAAGTATGCAAAATGACCTATTCTAATAGATACATAAATTTAGCACAAGATATGTACTGGGTCATATTCAAGATATAAGAACATTTTATTACACTCTAAAGTTAAGATGAGACAGACAATTACAAAAAAAAAAAAAAAAAAAAAAAAAAAAAAAAAAAAAAAGAAAAAAAAAAGGGATCATTCAACAGAATGAGAAATTAGGGACGAATGATCGTTCAGATTTATTTTTGTTAATATAAGTGAAGGGTATAATTGGAATATTTGTAAATTTTAAAGGACAAAAGAGTCAAAAATCTTCTTTTACATTATTACAAATTTGCCATTAATAAAGAAGAAGGTGGAGGGCTGCTTTTATCAAAACTCCGTTTGGGTGCTTTTTAAATTGAGAAGAGATTAGATTTTTGTTGTTGGAAGTCCAAAAGCTGCTTTTGAATTTTCAAAAGCAATTGCAAACACCATCACTTAGGTGTAAGACCTGAATATCAAGTTTCAGAAGTTTCTATTCCACTTGAGAAATGGTGAATTAATTCCTCACCAAAATATGCACTCTATCATTTACTATAATGCATAATGTGTGGGGCATGCCATTTCCATTTTTATCCAACAATTTCCAATTAGATTGCCAAATTCTTACCAAATTGACATCAACATCAAGCTATAAAAAGAAGTTTCTAACTTTTCCTAATTGATTTTTTTCTTTTCTTGCCAATGATATGAGAAAATCTTGTTTATTTTGGTTAAATGCAAAATACTTCTCTAAACATGCAAAAAACTATCTTGTTAAATTTTTATTACACAAACTTCTTTGTATTTTCAAAATCCTGCAAATAACTCCGAATTTGTAAAAAATAGGAGTAGGTCGTTTTGGATGGACATATTATAAGAAATCATTTTTAAAATATTTCAAGTTGGTCCCTACAACTTAATGTGATATATTTTAGATTATTTCTTGAAATTTGTCGATCAAAAACAAACTACTTTTTATAAATGGGAGGTTTTTTGCAGGGTTTTTTGAAACATTAGGATGTTTTGCGCATTAAAAATTTCACAGGATAATTTCTCGCAGGTTTAACATAAAACAGGGGATTAACTTGCATTTTCCCCTATCTATTTTGTAGTTGTGGGGGGATTAACTTGCATTTTCGCCTATTATTTTGTAGTTGTGCTATGCTTATGCAAAAACCAAAGCAGAGCAAGAGGCATGGAAATTTGCAAAGGAAAGAGGAATTGATCTAGTGGTGGTGAACCCATAATTGTCCTCTACTAGCACCTCGTCCAACTAGTACATTACTACTCATGTTGGCTGTTGTTAAAGGTTCGGTAATTCGGTTTCATCATCTAGCACACGTTTTTATGAGATCGATTTTTATGGGACCCACTAGTCGATGATGTGGTTATGTTGATCACTAATCTGATTATACAGTTACTAAAACAGTTCGACGATCAAGTTGGTCAACTCAAAGGTTTTGACTTAATAGATAACATTATTCTTTACGGTCAATGACGACTAAATTTGATCAGTGCTTGAGTTCGATCTAGTCCCTTTTACATTTAGAGTGGACCAGTTTGACCATCAATCAGTGTCCAATAAGTAGATCTTTGTCTGTACTTGGTCCGAAAGATCATGCACCACTAAAAATGCATACAATAATATAACATTAGTTTTTACGATCGATGATAACTAAGTTTGATCAATGCTTAGGTTCGATCGAATCCTCTTTAAATTTTGAGTTGACCAATTTGACCATCAATCAGTCACTAATAATTAGATTTTTGCCTATACATGGTCCGAAACGAAAGATCATGCACCACTAAAAATGTATCCAATAAGATAACATTAGTCTTTACGGTCGATGACAACTAAGTTTAATCAATGCTTGAGTTCGACTGAATCCCCTTAAATTTAGAGTTGACCAATTTGACCATCAATCGGTTTTTAATAATTAGATTTTTGCATATACTTGGTCCGAAAGATCATGCACCACTAAAAAATTGCATACATTATATATTTTTGAGGAATTTGTACATGATCTATCATAAACTAAGCTTTCCGTTACTATTAAAGTTGATGTCATTCACATGTTACCGGACCATTTATTAGTGGGACCCGCAAACGACCGACCTCATCACATTGCAATAAGAAATTCAATTTGTGATTCAACATTTCAAAATGTAAATAAATTTTTGTGCAATGGTTTTAGGACTATTAGGAGAATATCCAAACACAAGGATAGGTTTTGTGCACATAGATGATGTTGTGAATGCACATATTTTGGCAATGGAAGAAAGTAGAGCATCAGGGAGGCTTATATGTTCAAATTGCCCATTTAATGTGTTTCGGGGTGTAAGTTGTTGATTTGTTCTTAATTAGAGGGTGTTAAGTGCTAATTTTATTTTGGAGGGGTACAAAGTGCCAAATTCTGATGTTTTGAGGGTACAAAGTGCCAAAAATTTATATTATAATTGAATTACTTATTTTGCCCTTGAGTTTTTGCCTGAAAATAAAAGAGGGTGCTAAGTGCTAAATGTAAGTTTCAATGGTGTAAAGTGCCTATTTTCCATGTTTTGATGGTGCAAAGTGCAACAAATCCCAATATATTCTAATTAATTACAACATATATATTGAAATTTATTTTATATTGTTGTAGGTGTAGCAATCAGAAAGGAGATGATAATAAACATAGCATGGACATTAGCAAAATTATGAACTTGGGACTTCCTCCTTTGAAATCCCTTGATCAAATGTTAGATGATTTCATTTCAAGTTTCCAAGAAAAGGGATTTCATTAGGATTCAAGAAATCCTTTAAAAATATATGATCTTGTTTAATTACAAATTAATTCTGTCAAAATTACCATTTATTTACTCAAGAAGTGCTTGTAAAAAAGAAAATTTTCGGTGCAGTATTTACTTCAATATAGTGTAATTTTCTTGCAAAAATAGATTAATGTCAATTTACTCCCTACAATATACACAATGTTCAACTTACTCTCCTATAATTTGAAAAACATTACTTTATCCCCTTGTGCAAATTTCAAAGGAGCAATTTACCGACTTCAACGGGAGAGTATAATTCACTCGTCGAAATTGAGAGTGGGCATGAAAAATATTTGTTGACATAGTGGTAAATTTCAACACTTATTATAACACATGGAAATAAAGTGTCACATTTATAAGAGGATAGTTTTATCAATTTACATTTCTTTTATGTTTGAAAATGCCATAAAGACATAATAAAATTTTTATAAGATTATAGTGGGTAAAGTGCTATTTTTAAAATTAAGTGATAGATTTTTTAACTGAAAGAATTGCACATTCACATAAAGATAAATTATATTGTAAATTTAATTGAAGAAATTACATAGAACATCAAATATAATATACTACAACAAAATCTACCATTTCTATGAAATAATTAAATCTTCAAATTCCAACATGAAAAGACATGATCATGTATGATTTCATCTTCAATTGAACAAATACTTAATTCATCTAATTTACTAAATTCACCCAAAAGAAATCCATGATTATCAATTACTTTCACACCAAACAACACACCCAAATTCTGATTCTCCTGAATTCTGTGAACTTTCTTCTCTCGGAGAATTAACTTGAGGTTTCTCTTCCATCGTTATTTCTTGGTCTGTTGACTTTTTGTTAACACCCTGTTTGGCCTTGAGCATTTCTTTGAACTCTTGCTTCTTGGAATTATACATCTTTGAGGCCGCCTCAACGTTAGTAAAAGTTCCTAACCAAACACATCTTTTCTTGAGTGGATCCCATATCACAGAAACATATTTCACTACAAAAAAATGGGGCTTCATCTACGACCTGATTCCAACGAAAATAAATCTGTCGCTATTAGTGACGGACTAGTAACCAAATACCAACATAATTTTAATTAGAAAATCTACCTTCAATAATAGCGACAAATTACCGACGGAATATCGACAAAATTATTTTTTGTAGGAATTCGATTGTTAAGTTGTAGGGAAAAGTTATTCATAGCGACGAAATCATTCCAACGGAAAATTACCCGTCACTATTTAGATTTTAGTAACTGAACAGCGACGGAACCATCAACAAAAATATGTTCCTCTAATAATAACGACAAATAACCAACAAAAAATTGGGAAAAAATATTTTTCGTAGGAATTCGGTTGTTAAGTTGTAGGAAAAATTTATCCATAGCGACGAAATCATTCCATAGGAAAATTATCCATCGCTATTTAGATTTTAGTAACTGAACAGCGATGGAACCATCAATAAAAATATGTTCCGCCAATAATAACGACAAATAACCATCAAAAAATTGGAAAAAAATATTTTTCGTAGGAATTCGGTTGTTAAGTTGTAGGAAAAATTTATCATATCGACGAAATCATTCCAACGGAAAATTATCCATCGCTATTTAGATTTTAGTAACTGAACAGCGACAGCGACGGAACCATCAATAAAAATATGTTCCGCCAATAATAACAAATAATAACCAACGAAAAATTGGGAAAAAATATTTTTCATAGGAATTCAGTTGTTAAGTTGTAGGAAAAGTTATCCACAGCTATGAAATTGTTCCAACGGAAAATTTCCGTTGCTATTTAGCTCTAGTAACAAATGTGTAACTGAATAGCGACAAAACCAACGATAGAAATATGTTTCCCGAATATTTTCATAGATTAAATTCATTTTCCAATGGATTAACCAATATTTTATCGATTCGTAAACTTTATATATTTTCACTGATTTTACACTTCGATAAAATTAGTGAAAAAACAAGTTACTCGGCGAAAAAATGTGTAAATCTGTAAATTGGTGGGAAAATGGTGAAGATGGGTTAAGTCATTGAAAACATGTGATTTCAGTTAAATTGAAGAAAAAAATTGGTTAATTCGATTTAAAATGAGGTTACCTAACATGTAAATTTGATGAAATTCGTAAAAAATGAATGAAATCGGTAAAAAAAATAAATAAATTGTTTTGAAACATGTTGAATCAGCTAACTTAGTTAAAAATAAGTGAAGTCGATGAAAAATGGGTAAATACGGTTAAATTTGATTAAATTAGTAAAAAGAGAACGAAAATGGTGGAAAAACTAGTTAAATTGGTCAAAACGATTTAAATTGATAAAATTAAGGGGGAAAACTAGTTATATCGATAAAAAATAATTAAATCAATAAATTTGGGGAAAAATGAGTGAAATCAATGAAAAAATGGGTTCAATCGATGAAATTGAAAAAAAAAAAACTTATGAGACTGGTGAAAAAATGAGTTAAGTTGGTCCAAAACAGTTTAAATCGCTGAAATTTGTGAACAAAATGGGTTAAATTAATAAAAAAAATTACAATCGATGAAATTAATGATAAAACGGATGAAATCGGTGGGAAATGGGTCAACAGTTAAAAATGATTTAAATTGATGAAAACTTGGTGAAAATAATTTAAATCGATCAAAACAGTGCAACTCAATGAAATTATTGGAAAAAACAGAAGATAAAATCGATGAAAATTAGGTTAATTCGATCATAATCGTGTAACTCGATGAAAAATAGTGAAAAAATGGGTTAAATCGATTAATAATATTTTAATTCGATGAAATTAGAGCAAAGACAGATGATATTGGTTAATAATCGGATATCTAAGTCAGAAATGGTTTAAATCAATGAAAATGGTGAAAAACAAGTTGAACCGGTGAAAAATAGCTTAAATAAGTGATATGGGTAAAAAAAAAAGGGCTAAACTGGTGAAAACGGTGAGTAACATGTTCGGTAAGTAAAAAAAAGTTTAAATCAATAAAATTAGTGATAAAAATTGATGAAAATCGTGGTAAAGGTCAAAATGATTTAAATCGATCAAACTAATGAAAAATGAGATAAATCATTGAAAAAATTGATGAAATAAACTATTAGTTGGCTAATATATATAATTGTCTGATGAAAATACAATAAAGTTGTCCAGCTCAACTGGTTTGATCCTTTAATATATATATATATGAGGTCAAGGGTTCAAATCCCACATTGAACAAGTTAATTAAAATTACATTGCCTAGTCGCCCAGGCGTCGCCCGGGCGCTCATTGCCTAGGCCAAGCCCAGGCGAGACCTAGGCATAAGAGGGAGCCCCATGAGTGGCCCAGGCAAGACCCGGGCGTGGCCTAGGCGCCTAGGCCTCGCCCAGGCGAGCTCGAGGCAGTCCCATGAGTGGCATTGGCGCCTAGGCCAAGCCCAGGCGATACAGAGGCGTCCGGGGCAGCCCCGATGCCTGGGCTCTAACCAAGCATGGCCTAGGCGCCTCAGTCAAGCTTAGGCGAGACTTAGACACCTGGGCCTAGGCGCGCCCAGGAACAACTCAGTCAATGCTAAGTCGAGGTTCAATTTTTTGCTCCGACCTGATTGCTAGTAACGGAATCAGGAACAAAAACCAAGCATGGCCTAGGCGCTTCAGCCAAGCCCAGACGAGACCTAGGCACCCGAGTCAGGCTCAGGCGCGCTCAAGAACGACTCAATCAATTCTAAGTCGAGGTTCAATTTTTTCCTCCGATCCGATTGCTATTAACGAAATCAGCAACAAATAAGTTGTCACTAGGTTCCAACTGTTTTCCTTCAAATTAGTGACAAAAATAAACTAACGAAAACATTTCAATGCTAAATCTGTCAGAATGATTCCAACCGATTGGCTACAAAATACCAACATATTTATGCCGTTGGAAATCAGTTAGTAACCTTCCTACGCATTTTCAACAACAAAATTGTCGCAAAAAATATTCGGGCCCGATCGTTCATCCGACGCTTTTTCCAACAAAAATACCAACTAAAAGGAACCGTCGCAATATTTACCAACGGAAAAAAACCGTTGCTTCATTTACCTACGAGGCCTTCACCTACGAATCAACTAACGAAAAAAAAGCGTCGCTACGCATTAATACCAACGGAAATCAAGGCTTCATCAACAAAATCTGCCGTAGGTGAAGCCCAATTTTCTTATAGTGAATTAAAGACCAGTCCGTATATTAATTAATGGAATTAAGAACTAATTATTAGAAGGCTGCAAAGAACTAATTTTGTGTTGAAGTTTTTGGTTATGTATATGGATTGATTAAAGGGGAATCCATTTTTATTGACTTTTGTGCATGAAAATACAAATATAGTGGTGAGATTAGATAAACAATGGAGAAATCAGACTTGAAATCTATGAATAACTAGCTAGACATCAATTTATTGAGTTCAACAAACTTTTAAATCATTATTTTGACAATGAAACATAATATGTTCATAGGCGTATGAAACAAACTTTTATTTGATTGAGGTAAAGGGCTTTTTCTTTATTTTTATAAATCATATATGTATTAACTATTTGATAAATAATGTTTAAAAAATCATGTAGAATCTAGATGGATATTCGTATTCAACGTGGTTGGATGTACAACCGTATACTTTGATTCTGATACTATTGAAAATAGGTAGAAAAGCAGTGTGCTCACTTCTTTAGTGTAACTATCGAAGACGAACAAACGGAGTCTGGAATAGTAATTAGAGTTACTTCAGCTGCACATAGCAAGTTTAAGGTGTGTATTTGTTTTGTTTTGTTTTGCGTCTAAAAATTGAATTTTACTGTCCTCTATCAAAGGCCATATTCAATGTTAAACTACAAAGGTCCATTTGAGAAAGAATAATTACTGATTTTACACTATTTTATTTGACGTGCATGCATATGCATTTACGAGTTCATTACTAATGGTTCTACTACCTGTGATTTTTAGATCTTATACTTTGAACAAGATGCAAATGAGGGATATGGGTTGGCCTTGCTGGTAATTTAAATAGTATTTACAGTCTATATTGTTAATTGATGATTTCCTTTTCTCCAAACATTTTTTTCCTGATTGAAGTGTGTTCTTACCTCCGCTTGAGGTTAAGATTCTTACCTTTTTAATCACTTCGGTTGTTTACAATAGCTATCCATTGATAAATGCATTAAATGGGAATAGTTTTGGATAATAACCTTTTATAATGATTTTGTGTTCATTATCATTGGAAGACAGTAGATATTAAGCAGGTCACTTGACTGGTCATTAGTTACAAATCGTCCAGTTAGTACTTGTAGCCAATTTTGACTTGGTGATATGCTTGAATATAAATTTGGAATAACATGTATTTGAAAGAGAAGAATAATTTAGGTAATAAAATAATGATTATAACTAGTGATAGAAGCGTTATGGTTCCCATCGGGTATAAACTGTTGGGAGTTGCATGATGTGGACAAAAATGATACGTTATCAAATTTGAATACATTGAGACGATTGCATCTAAATAAATATAAAATCAAAGTGATAAAGTGATGGTAGTACTTGTTTGTAAAATAGAGAGATGAAATCATAGGAAAATTCTAGGGTGCCGCTACGTTACGTGCCGCTAATATCACATTAGGTGGTATTACCACACAATGTGTATCACATTGTATGGTACATGATCACATTACATAGTATTAACCCCATATATTAGTATGTCCACCACATCATGTAGTATTTATTCCAAATTAGGTGGTATTACCACGCAATGTGTGTCACATTCTATGGTATAAATTATACTCCTTATACCATACAATGTGATACACATTATGTGATAATACCACCTAATGTGGTATTAGTGGCATGTGACGTAGCGGCACCCTAGAATTTCCCGAAATGATATAGGTAAAAAATGAAATGTTGTATTTATGTACACAGTAGCAATAATTATAAAGATATGTTTATGGAACGTCAATTAATATCATAATTAAAACGGTAGTTATTTAACTCTTTACACTTTTATAATTACAATGTTTTCCTCATTTTGTGAGTTGGTAATTCTGTCTGAAACTGGTTAAACGGATTGTGAATTCTTTTGCACCTGTTTGATAAACCAGCATACTTCATTCATTACTTGTACTGATATATTCAGGAAGACAGTGAGAAGACAGGCAAGGTTACATTGGCTGGAATGTACTTCTTGCATTTTCAAGTTTACAGAATGGATTCAACAGTAAATGCGGTGTGTAATCTAATGCGGTGTGTAATCTAAGTTTCTCCTATTTAATAGGCTTGTCTCTTGTAAAATAAAAATTATTTGTTATTAAGTTATTGTTTGGTGGTGTAGTTGGCCGTGGCTAAGGACCTGAAAGCTGCTTTCTTAAAAAGATTGGAAGGCCTTCAACCTTGTGAGGTCGCGGAACTAAAAGCTGGCACTCACATATTCGTTGTTTATGGTTGGATCTGCTTAAATATACTTATATTTTGATTTTTGTTACATATTCCTAGTACTTATAATGGCATAGAATAAGCTATGAATACTTAGGTACTGATGTGGATTTATGTTTGGCATGATTCCTGCAGGGGATAATTTATGTGACTACTTAAGTAATTTGTTAGAACTTAGGAATACTTAAGTAATTCACCATGGCTATGAATACTTAAGTGATTTCACATGCATAACTTAGGAAATGGGGTTATGGTTTACTTTGTTAGAACTTTATGGTGAAGTTGGTTCTTTCATATTTACGTAACTAATTATGTATTAACTAATTGATGAATTATGTTAAATAATTTCAATGTCATGATATTTAATTTTGTGACCATGATTGAGGCTTCTGTAAAATATTATATGACTCTGAATTGATTTTTTTTAAATATACATATTTTTAATTGGGGAAATAAATTTTTTGAATATATTTTTTTTAAATTTTTTTTATTTTTTCCGAAGGAATAATTCCGTCGGAAACTTAATTTTGAAAAAAAATTAATTAAATTTTCGACGGAATAATTCCGCCGGAAATAAATTTTAAAAAAATTAAATTAAGTTTCCGACGGAATTTTTCCGTCGGAAAAGTTCTTTTCTTAAAAAAAAATTGATTTTCCGACGGAATTATTCCGTCAGAAAAACACCAAAACGGCAAAGCCATTGGGAAGAGCCGTCGGCAATTTTCCGACGGATTTTCCGATGCATTAAGTTTGTATGAAATTCAAATTCATAGATATAGATAGTGCATTAAGTTTGTTTTATGAAGACTATTTAAGTTTGTCAATTGCATTTTTAGTTCCGTCTAACTAGACTATCAGCAGTTTTGTCCCGCATTTTATTAATAGAAACCTGGGACTTAATATTTTATTTTAAAAAATTTGCACTTTTGGCTATATCACCAATCTCAATTCAATTGAGACTAAAAAATTAAAAATGAAATGATTGTATTGGACTAAAAGTACAAAAACAAATAAGGTTTTATATGAGATGAAAAATAGATGGAATTAAAAAAAAATAAACGAATGTACAAAAAGTTCGAAGCAATATATTGTTGGTCCCAAGTGGTCAATTGAGGTATAGACGGGGGAGGGGGAGGGGGGGTGAATAGACCTCTGAAAATTTTACAAATTTAAAATTTAAACTTCAACTTTTCAAATGAACAGACTAAACTGATCAAGTTAGGAGAAATTACTAGGCAGTTCTCGCACACAACTTTGAGCAGCAAAGTAGACCACTTCAATTGATTCACTTAGCTGATTTTAATTAAATCAAAGTTCCAAGATGAGTTACTTGCAGCGGATTTGTAAAGTGTTTTTCTCAAGCAATCAAAACATGGTTTCAAATTTTTATCCACAGTTTTACAAACTTCTTTTCAAACAGTTTTAACGAAAGTATGCTTCTTTTGAAATATGCAAGAAAAGAATGCAGAATGTAAAACATCGATATTTTTATAAGGTTATATGGATTAAAATCCTTTAGTCCACTCTTCCAATTCACTTAGATCTTGGGTTATACTATAATCACAAAGATTACAATATACTCTGCTTACGCCGAACAACACATGAACTGCCCGTAAGTTCACAATAGGAGATAATAAAGAAAACCTATCCTCCGAAGTAATATCACTCACACAAATGGATATCTACTCCTCACAATACTTTTCTTTTACTAGAATAACTCAGATTTCTTCTTTCTTCAACGTCTGCTTGATAACATGCTTACGTTACATTTGCTGCATCCATAAATCACCCTGCAAATTTGCACATAGCCTCACTAAGATGGACGATCAACTTATGTGTTCCATGTTTTCTTCTTTTCAATTTCAGGTGCTCTGGAAAATAATAGTCGGGTTGCGGTCCCACCCTAGTATTTGGGAGAGTAGTTATATTTTGTTGTCGATTTATGTTCTTTTCGATTTTGTTTAAAACCTTGCTTAGAATATTTGAATCGTTAAAACCATTTCATTCTCGCTATTTGTTTTATTTAATGCACTTCTTCAAAAAAAATTCATTCAATGAACATGAATTTTATATCGTTTTACGTTAATTGTTAATGAACATTAATAATTGTCTATGAAATTCGTCTAGCTCCGCCATTGATCACCCTAACTATTTCAGAAGTTAATAAATTCATCTAATAATGTTATTCTATAATGATCCTAATGGAAATTGTAGCATCTACTTTAATTCAGACGTTCCTCATCCTTTCCTTTATTTACATGTTTCTAAGAAAAGGGATTTATTTGAGATCAATTTATTTTAATAGATTTCTTTGTTTAGTTTCAGATTTTGTCAGAATTACCATCTACTCTAAGCATAATACAAACCTAGAAGAAATGCAAAATAAAGGGAAAATATATATTTTTGGCCATTGCTCAATGAATAGTTTTCTTCCAAAAAGTTTGGTATCAAATGTATTTTTTGCAGTAAAGTTTGGTATCAAAAGTTTTTTTTTTCAATTAAATTCTATAACTCAAACTTTACAAAACAATTGAAGTGGTAATTTGTTTTAGTACTTTATTGAAAATTTGTGTTGGAATTTCGAGAATAAACAAATCAGAGCAAAATAGAATATAAAAATTTTATGACTCATTCGTAGGAATCTCGAAAGGATTCCTATCCGAATTATTATAAATCATTAAAATAGTAAAAGTTGTTTACAAATTTATAGCTACAGTTACAATTGTATCTGACATCAAGCTAGGTATATGGTTCCGATTCAGTTTCGGATCCACGAGCAGTTGATCTCCAAAATTGTTTCATAACACTTTCCGTCCTCTATTTAGTGCTCCAAGTGAAAATCAAAGGCAAAAATAATTAGCTGAGACTCAACTAATTATTTTAACTTTTTCATGTATTACCGCGTAATCTATCTTATATATAAGAGAAGTATTGTTGAAAGTTGAAAGGTGTATCTCAATAGGGTTTACATTCTCTAGCTTGGTTATGATGATTACTGTGGAATACGACAACGTCTACTAGTATGCTTCTCAACAACTCGAAGATCTATGGAAGTATCATGGGAGGAAATCAACTTTCAAACTGCGATGACGAGGAATCCGATATTTTAGTTTTTTGAAAGTGGATCGTGGCTGATTTTCTCCACAAAATTGCATGCCCAACACGATATCAACCTAATACTGAAACATGTCAGTAAAGACATCTGACCCACAACGATTTAACACAAATAATTCAAGCATCTCAAGGTCCTCGCAAAGGATTCAACACACAGATAAATCTTGAATCTCAAGATCTTCTCAACCAATTAAGGAAAAGGTCAAATTATCGTTTATGGCATCCAAACAATATATAAGGTAGATCTCTCGTTACTCTAGACACTTATACGCAATTTTTCGGATTCCATATTCGTATTTCTAGACCAATTTATCTTAAACATAAGATAAGTAGTTTTGAAATCATCTTAAGGTGTAGCTCAATATGGTATGCATTCCTAGCTCGGTTATGATAAGTACGGTTAAATACAACAAATTCTAGTAGTTTGCATCTAAAATACATAAATATCTATATAATTTTCATTGGATGAGAACATCTTCTAAATCCACATGGCGAGGGAATCCGAGATTGTGTCTATTTGAAAATGGATCATATCTGATTTGCGTCACGAAACTGCATGCTCATTGATCAATGCAATTAGCCCAACACGATATCCACCTAATATGGAAACATGCCAGTGTAGCCATCTCACCCAAAAGGATTCAACGCACGGATAAATCTTGCATCTCAAAATCCACGTACCAAATTAAGGAAAATGTCAAGTTGTCATTTATTTACGTTAGATCTCCCTTTAATCTCGACCCTTATATTCCATTTATCAAATGACGAATATTCTTAATACCTTTATTCGTATTTCAAGACCAATTTATTTCAAACATAAAAGTAGTCTTGTAGAAATCATCTAAGGTGTACCTCGATAGGGTTTATATTCTCTAGCTCATTTATGATAAGTATGGTGGAATATGATAATGTCTAGTAGTTCGCATCTCAACAACAAGAATATTTAGATATAATTATCATTGGATGAGATCAACTTCCAAATCGACATGTTGAGGGAATCAAAAATCCTGGTTGTTTGAAAGTGGATCATGTTTGATTTGCGCCAAGAAACCGCGCTTTATTAATGCAATTAGCCCAACACGGTATCCATTTGATACGAAAAATATGCCAATATAGCCATCTGACTCACAAGGGTTCAACTCAAGTCAAATCATGCATCTCGAGACCCTCACATCAAATGATGGGAAAAGGTTAGCTTGTTGCTTATGGCATTTAAACTATATATAAGTTAGATCTATCTTTACATAGACACATTATCATACCCTGTCCAGATTCTGAATATTTTCCAGCCCGTCAGTCATATTTTTAAACAAATTCATCTTAAAATTTAGAGGAAATTTATTAGAATCAGCTCAGTGGTAGCTCAATCAAAGTCTATTTTGCAAGCTTAGATTCACCCGGATAAGACAATCAATCATCAGATAGACCTTACTATAAATATCTACATAATTTCACGCCGTATTAAAAAAAAAAATATCTTCCAGCACCCATATTATCCCCAACTAGTGTAGTGTGATGTTCGTATTAGTGTGTAATTAAGAAGTTAAGTAATCTTACTTTACAATGTCATGTTATATACTAAATTTAGTTAACTAGATGATTGGTCTTTTTTTTACTCATTTTGTATACATATTTTCGTAAATTATTTGCAATCCATCAGTTCATTACAATATAACCCAATAGAATCCAATGTATGACCAATGAAAGGTCCCAAAACTCACCCTACTAAGGATGTATTTGGAAATATTTATGCAAAAGTAAAAGTTGGTGATTGTGAGTAAAGTTGGTGAGGATGTTTGCCAAAATAATGAAAATTTTCTACAACAAAAACTCAAAACAAAATAAAAAAATGTCAAAAACCATAAGATAGTGAAATTCTTCTCCTTAAATACATACATAAAATTGCATTATTATGATCTCATAGAAGGACAAAGGAAAATAAAAAAGTACAATATTTCATTTTGATTAGCACCAAGTTCCATCTTCCCCTATACATACACTGAGATCATCGATTTCACTAAACTCACCCATCAAAAACCCATTATTATCAACTACTTGCACTCCATTTAAGAACCCAAATTTGTCATTTTGTCTTTCTTTATTTTCCAAAACTTTAAATTTATTGTTTTCCTCAACATCAACCTTCGGAGTTTTGTTTGGGGAGCTTGAGGTCTCAGTTTTAAGAACTGAAGAAGGAGAATCTTGCATTGATTTATCTCCAAAGCCCTGTTTGGCTCTCAATTTTTCTTTAATCTCACGCTTTTTGCCTTGATATGCATTTGAAGCTTCTTCAGGTGTAACAAAAGTGCCCAACCAATCACGTTTTTTCGTGATTGGGTTTCTGATTTCAGCAACATATTTCCCTGATTTCCTCTTTCTAACACCAATATATTTCATACTTTTGGGTTTATTTTTCTTCATATTTTTAACATTTTTTTCAGGGGCATTCAAGTGTATTACATGAACTTTTTTCTTTGGGCCAAATTCCTCATCGGATGAGGAATCCGTTGCATCTGGGTCGATGTAAGAAACTATGATTTTTTGTGGATTTTTTGGGATGTTTTTTTCCATCTTAATTTCTGTGAATATGAAAGGAATTTTACAAGTACACTTAGGATGGTAACGAAAACCTTTCTGAATGAAAAAAAAAAAGAATATTTGAAGGGTGCCCAAGTATGTTGTTGCCAGAGAAATGAGTTTAGATTTTATTGAAGTGTGATATGAATAAATAGTTCTTTTTATAGACACCTGGAAGGAGAAACCTAGAATATGCTCATGGTATAATTTCTAAAGTTTTAGTGTTTTTGAAAATTAAAAATATATTAAATTGGGTCGAGACAAAATTAACGGGCCAGTCTAGTCCATATCCAGCTGTATTTAAATTTACTGAATTTAAATATTAACAAATAGGATTTTCAATAGATTTGGTCTCGAGTTTTTATAGTTTTTTCTATTGCTTTTTTCTATTAAATTGAGAATAAATATCTCTATGACACTAAAAATTAAAAATTGAATAGAATATGAAGCAATTGAACAAAATGCGTAAAATATCATTGAGACTAGAAGTAGAAAAATAACTTTGTAAAAGTCCAAGTTAGATTTTCCAGATATAATTTGAATAGGAAAATTTAATTTTGTATTTAAGTTTGGTATATTGTGTTTCTACTCTTCGTAAAAACTAAATAGCATGAATTGCTGCAAATATCTATATTTGAGAAATGACTATATCTTATCAATTATGGTTAATTGTAATTATACGATTTCCTTTTCTTTATGTATTTATTTCTTTATATTTGAGTTCTTGGATATGTGATTGTGGAAAAGGAAAATTACTAATGTGTTTCAAATGCCAATTCAATTTCAATTATGAAACCGCGTGCCCTTTAATTAATATCGTATTTATGTTTGGTAGATTGTGTTTCTATTCTTAGTAAAAACTTAAATTAAAGAGCATGAATCACTGGAATTTTTTTTATTTAGAAAATACCTCTATCTTACCAATTATGTTTAATTGTAATTATAAGATTCCCTTATTTCTTATCAAAGATTGAATTTTCGGATATGTGAAATTGTGGATTAGGAAAATAATGTGTCTGCAATGTCAATTCAATATCAATTATGAAAGCACGTGCCTTTTTAATTTAACAAGTACATTGTAATTAATTAATTTCCTAATAAAATTATATTTAATTAACATTAGCAAAAACACATTGTCAAGAATCATTAAATTTTAAACCGAACAAGCTCTTGTCCAAGTTTAAATGAAATTCAAATTCATAGATATAGATAGTGCATTAAGTTTGTTTTATGAAGACTATTTAAGTTGGTCAATTGCATTTTTAGTTCCGCCTAACTAGACTATCAGCAATTTTGTCCCGCATTTTATTAATAGAAACCTGGGTCTTAATATTTTTTTTAAAAAAAAATTTGCACTTTTGGCTATATCACCCATCTCAATTCAATTGAGACTAAAAAATTAAAAATGAAATGATTGTACTGGACTAAAAGTACAAAAACAAATAAGGTTTTATATGAGATGAAAAAGAGATGGAATTAAAAAAAATAAAGGAATGTACAAAAAGTTCGAAGCAATATATAAACTTATAAATTGTTGGTCCCAAGTGGTCAGTTGAGGTCTAGAGGGGGGAGGGGGGTGAATAGACCTCTGAAAATTTTACAACTTTGAAATTTAAGCTTCAACTTTTCAAATGAACAGACTAAACTGATCAAGTTAGGAGAAATTACTAGGTTGTTCTCGCACACAGCTTTGAGCAGCAGAGTAGACCACTTCAATTGATTCACTTAGCTGATTTTAAGTAAATCAAAGTTCCAGATGAGTTACTTGCAGCGGATTTGTAAAGTGTTTTTCTCAAGCAATCAAAACTTGGTTTCAAAGTTTTATCCCCAGTTTTACAAACTTCTTTTCAAACAGTTTTAACGAAAGTATGCTTCTTTTGAAATATGCAAGAAAAGAATGCAGAATGTAAAACATCGATATTTTTATAGTGGTTATATGGATTAAAATCCTTTAGTCCACTCTTCCAAATCACTTAGATCTTGGGTTATACTATAATCACAAAGATAACAATATACTCTACTTATGCCGAACAACATATAAACTGCCCGTAAGTTCACAATAGGAGATCACAAAGAAAACCTATCCTCCGAAGTAATATCACTCACACAAATGGATATCTACTCCTCACAATCCTTTCCTTTTACTAGAATAACTCAGATTTCTTCTTTCTTCAACGTCTGCTTGATAACATGCTTACGTTACATATGCTGCATCCATACATCACCCTGTAAATTTGCACATAGCCTCACTAAGTTGAACGATCAACTTATGCGTTCCATGTTTTATTCTTTTCAATTTCAGGTGCTCTGGAAAATAATAGTCGGGTTGCGGTCCCACCCTAGTATTTGGGAGAGTAGTTATATTTTGTTGTCGATTTATGTTCTTTTCGATTTTGTTTAAAAACTTGCTTAGAATATTTGAATCGTTAAAACCATTTTATTCTCGCTATTTGTTTTATTTAATGCACTTCTTCAAAAAAAATTCATTCAATGAACATGACTTTTATATCGTTTTACGTTAATTGTGAATGAACATCAATAATTGTCTATGAAATTCGTTTAGCTCCTCCATTGATCACCCTAACTGTTTCAAAAGTTACTAAATTCATCTAAAAATGTTATTGTATAATGATCCTAATGGAACTTATAGCATCTACTTTAATTCGGAATTTCCTCATCCTTTCCTTTATTTACATGTTCCAAATAAAAGGGATTTATTTGAGATCGATTTATTTTAATAGATTTCTTTGTTTAGTTTCAGATTTTGTCAGAATTACCATCTACACTAAACATAATACAAACCTAGAAGAAATGCAAAATAAAGGGAAAAAATATATTTTTGGCCATTGATCAATGAATAGTTTTCTTCCAAAAAGTTTGGTATCAAATGTATTTTTTGCACTAAAGTTTGGTATCAAAAGTTTTTTTTTTCAATTAAATTCTATAACTCAAACTTTACAAAACAATTGAAGTGGTAATTTGTTTTAGTACTTTATTGAAAATTTGTGTTGGAATTTCGAGAATAAACAAATCAGAGCAAAATAGAATATAAAAATTTTATGACTCATTCGTAGGAATCTCGAAAGGATTCCTATCCGAATTATTATAAATCATTAAAATAGTAAAAGTTGTTTACAAATTTATAGCTACAGTTACAATTGTATCTGACATCAAGCTAGGTATATGGTTCCGATTCAGTTTCGGATCCACGAGCAGTTGATCTCCAAAATTGTTTCATAACACTTTTCGTCCTCTGTTTAGTGCTCCAAGTGAAAATCAAAGGCAAAAATAATTAGCTGAGACTTAACTAGTTATTAGCTTAATCTATCTTATATATAAGAGAAGTATTGTTGAAAGTTGAAAGGTGTATCTCAATAGGGTTTACATTCTCTAGCTTGGTTATGATGATTACGGTGGAATACGACAACGTCTACTAGTATGCTTCTCAACAACCCGAAGATCTATCGAAGTATCATTGGAGCAGATCAACTTTCAAACTGCGATGACAAGGAATCCGATATTTTAGTTTTTTGAAAGTGGACCGTGGCTGATTTTCTCCAAAAAATTGCATGCCCAACACGATATCAACCTAATACTGAAACATGTCAGTAAATACATCTGACCCACAACGATTTAACACAAATAATTCAAGCATCTCAAGGTCCTCGCAAGGGATTCAACACACAGATAAATCTTGAATCTCAAGATCTTCTCAACCAATTAAGGAAAAGGTCAAATTATCGTTTATGGCATCCAAACAATATATAAGGTAGATCTCTCGTTACTCTAGACACTTATACGCAATTTTTTGGATTCCATATTCGTATTTCTAGACCAATTTATCTTAAACATAAGATAAGTAGTGTTGAAATCATCTTAAGGTGTAGCTCAATATGGTATGCATTCCTAGCTCGGTTATGATAAGTATGGTGAAATACAACAAATTCTAGTAGTTTGCATCTAAAATACTCAAATATCTATATAATTTTCATTGGATGAGAACATCTTCTAAATCCACATGGCGAGGGAATCCGAGATTGTGTCTATTTGAAAATGGATCATATCTGATTTGCGTCACGAAACTGCATGCTCATTGATCAATGCAATTAGCCCAACACGATATCCACCTAATATGGAAACATGCCAGTGTAGCCATCTCACCCAAAAGGATTCAACACACAGATAAATCTTGCATCTCAAAATCCACGTACCAAATTAAGGAAAAAATCAAGTTGTCATTTATATACGTTAGATCTCCCTTTAATCTCGACCCTTATATTCCATTTATCAAATGACGAATATTCTTAATCCCTTTATTCGTATTTCAAGACCAATTTATTTTAAACAGAAAAGTAGTCTTGTAGAAATCATCTAAGGTGTACCTCGATAGGGTTTATATTCCCTAGCTCATTTATGATAAGTATGGTGGAATACGATAATGTCTAGTAGTTCGCATCTCAACAACAAGAATATTTAGATATAATTATCATTGGATGAGATCAACTTCCAAATCGACTTGTCGAGGGAATCAAAAATCCCGGTTGTTTGAAAGTGGATCATGTTTGATTTGCGCCAAGAAACCGCCCTTTATTAAAGCAATTAGCCCAACACTGTATCCATTTGATACAAAAAATATGCCAATATAGCCATCTGACCCACAAGGGTTCAACTCAAGTCAAATCATGCATCTCGAGACCCTCACATCAAATGATGGGAAAAGGTTAGCTTGTTGCTTATGGCATTTAAACTATATATAAGTTAGATCTATCTTTACATAGACACATTATTATACCCTGTCCAGATTCTGAATATTTTCCAGCCCGTCAGTCATATTTTTAAACAAATTCATCTTAAAATTTAGAGGAAATTTATTAGAATCAGCTCAGTGGTAGCTCAATCAAAGTCTATTTTGCAAGCTTAGATTCACCCAGATGAGACAATCAATCATCAGATAGACCTTACTATAAATATCTACATAATTTCACGCCGTATTAATAAAAAAATATCTTCCAGCACCCATATTATCCCCAACTTGTGTATTGTGATGTTCGTATTAGTGTGTAATTAAGAAGTTAAGTAATCTTACTTTACAATGTCATATTATATACTAAATTTAGTTAACTAGATGATTGGTCTTTGTTTTACTCATTTTGTATACATATTTTCGTAAATTATTTGCAATCCATCAGTTCATTACAATATAACCCAATAGAATCCAATGTATGACCAATGAAAGGTCCCAAAACTCACCCTACTAAGGATGTATTTGGAAATATTTATGCAAAAGTAAAAGTTGGTGATTGTGAGTAAAGTTGAGGAGGATGTTTGCCAAAATAATGAAAATTTTCTACAACAAAAACTCAAAACAAAATAAAAAAATGTCAAAAACCATAAGATAGTGAAATTCTTCTCCTTAAATATATACATAAAATTGCATTATTATGATCTCATAGAAGGACAAAGGAAAATAAAAAAGTACAATATTTCATTTTGATTAGCACCAAGTTCCATCTTCCCCTATACATACACTGAGATCATCGATTTCACTAAACTCACCCATCAAAAACCCATTATTATCAACTACTTGCACTCCATTTAAGAACCCAAATTTGTCACTTTGTCCTTCTTTATTTTCCAAAACATTAAATTTATTGTTTTCCTCAACATCAACCTTCGGAGTTTTGTTCGAGGAGCCTGAGGTCTCAATTTTAAGAACTGAAGAAGGAGAATCTTGCAATGATTTATCTCCAAAGCCCTGTTTGGCTATCAATTTTTCTTTAATCTCACGCTTTTTGCCTTGATATGCATTTGAAGCTTCTTCAGGTGTAACAAAAGTGCCCAACTAATCACGTTTTTTCGTGATTGGGTTTCTGATTTCAGCAGCATATTTCCCTGATTTCCTCTTTCTAACACCAATATATTTCATACTTTTGGGTTTATTTTTCTTCATATTTTTAACATTTTTTTCAAGGGCATTCAAATATATTACATGAACCTTTTTCTTTGGGCCAAATTCCTCATCGGATGAGGAATCCGTTGCATCTGGGTCGATGTAAGAAACTATGATTTTTTGTGGTTTTTTTGGGATTTTTTTTCCATCTTAATTTCTGTGAATAGGAAAGGAATTTTACAAGTACACTTAGGATGGTAACGAAAACCTTTCTGAATGAAAAAAAAAAAAAGAATATTTGAAGGGTGTCCAAGTATGTTGTTGCCAGAGAAATGAGTTTAGATTTTATTGAAGTGTGATATGAATAAATAGTTCTTTTTATAGGCACCTGGAGGAGAAACCTAGAATATGCTCATGGCATAATTTCTAAAGTTTTAGTGTTTTTGAAAATTAAAAATATATTAATTGGGGTCGAGACAAAATTAATGGGCCAGTCTAGTCCATATCCAGCTGTATTTAAATTTACTGAATTTAAATATTAACAAATAGGATTTTCAATATATTTGGTGTTGAGTTTTTATAGTTTTTTCTATTGCTTTTTTCTATTAAATTGAGAATAAATATCTCTATGACACTAAAAATTAAAAATTGAATAGAATATGAAGCGATTGAACAAAATGCGTAAAATATCATTGAGACTAGAAGTAGAAAAATAACTTTGTAAAAGTCCAAGTTAGATTTTCCAGATATAATTTGAATAGTAAAATTTAATTTTGTATTTAAGTTTGGTATATTGTGTTTCTACTCTTCGTAAAAACTAAATAGCATGAATTGCTGCAAATATCTATATTTGAGAAATGACTATATCTTATCAATTATGGTTAATTGTAATTATACGATTTCCTTTTCTTTATGTATTTATTTCTTTATATTTGAGTTCTTGGATATGTGATTGTGGAAAAGGAAAATTACTAATGTGTTTCAAATGCCAATTCTTAATATCGTATTTATGTTTGGTAGATTGTGTTTCTATTCTTAGTAAAAACTTAAATTAAAGAGCATGAATCACTGGAATTTTTTTTATTTAGAAAATACCTCTATCTTACCAATTATGTTTAATTGTAATTATAAGATTCCCTTATTTCTTATCAAAGTTTGAATTTTCGGATATGTGAAATTGTGTATTAAGAAAATAATGTGTCTGCAATGCTAATTCAATATCAATTATGAAAGCACGTGCCTTTTTAATTTAACAAGTACATTGTAATTAATTAATTTCCTAATAAAATTATATTTAATTAACATTAGCAAAAACACATTGTCAAGAATCATTAAATTTTAAACCGAACAAGCTCTTGTCCAAGTTTAAATGAAATTCAAATTCATAGATATAGATAGTGCATTAAGTTTGTTTTATGAAGACTATTTAAGTTGGTCAATTGCATTTTTAGGGTCTATTTTAAAATGGATCATATCTGATTTGCGTCACGAAACTGCATGCTCATTGATCAATGCAATTAGCCCAACACGATATCCACCTAATATGGATACATGCCAGTGTAGCCATCTCACCCAAAAGGATTCAACACACAGATTGTTGGTCACAAGTGGTCAGATGAGGTCTAGAAGGGGGGGGGGGTGAATAGACCTCTAAACTTTTTAAATTTCCTTTGTAACTTTAAAACTTTTGTTAACTTAAACAGACTAAGCTGTTATCAACAGTAGGTTCCTCGGCTGATCGTGAACAAATCTTTGAACAGCTTCGTCGACCACTAAACTGATAGTTACTTAGCTGATTTTGTCAAAATCAGTTTTAATACTTAGAGTACTTGCAGCGGATTTATAAAGTGTTTTTCACAAGTAAACTTAGCAGTTTGAAAGTTTGTTCCCCAGTTTTACAAAACTTCTTTTCTTAGAGAACTTTTCAAACAGTTAACTTAAAGTGTTTTTATGCAACTGAAAATATTCAAGTAAAAATGCAAGTAAAAACACAAGTAATTTTTATAGTGGTTATATGGATTTAAATATCCTTTAGTCCACTCTTCCAGATCACTTCTGATTCTGGGTTATACTAGAAACACAAAGTAACCAGTACACTCTGCTTGCGCCTAACAACAAATGAACAGGCCACAAGTTCGCAGCAAGAAATCACTCAGAAATCCTACTCTCAGAAGTAGATTGCTCACGAAGGTGAATCTACACTTCTCGCTATTTTCAGTATAGGAAATCACTCAGAAGACCTATACTATGAAGTTATATCACTCACAAAGATGGATATAATCTTCTCACAACACTCACGTTTACAAATTCACTCAGAAGATGTAATTAATCGTTGGTCTTTAACTTCGCTTTTGTCAACAAATGACTAAGCTGATGAGTGAGCTGTTCTTGAGACTTAAAGAATTCTGCTTCGAAAATTTCTCAGAGATTGTGTTGTTATTTTCTTCTCGTCTCTTTCAGCTATTTATACTTGAGGTTTGAAAAATGTCCGTTGAAGAGAGACAGGATTCAAATTCCTCGAGTACTGGTCCTTAAAATCCGCGAACGGCTCTTTTGCAGTCTGTCCGTACTGTCAACAGTACTTTCCTGCAGGCAGCATTAAATGCAGCATTAAATGCACCCAGCTGATGCGCATTTCTTCAATCATTTGTCTTTAATAACCTTGTACTTCAGCATTTATTACTTCCAGGGGCATTTATTACCGTTGGGAAGACTTTATGATCCTTTCCACTTGGCTGACGGAAGTGCAAGTCTGATGGCGAACCAAGCTGATCTCAAACTTGAACAAATCTGATTTGAGTCGGCTGATCTTTATCAGTCTGATAACTTTCCTTCAGCAGATCAGAAGTCTTGGACCTTAAATTTTGACTCTTCTGATATCTTCTTTACTTAGTCAAAATTTCTTCAAAGGGGCATCAGCTAAGTTAATCCATACTTAGCAGATTTTGAAGTTTTGGAATGCATCAAAACCTCCCTTTACTAATTGTCTTCAGTGTTCTTCATCTTCATCCTTATCCAACAATTTCCCCTTTTTTGATGATGACAAAACTTCAGCCAAGTACCTGTTAATACTTATGCTAAAGTAAGTAATCCTCCAAATTTTCTGAGATAGAAAAGCTATGTTGGAGTAAACTTGACTTTTTATTGATAGTGAAATTATTACAAGTACAAGTTTATCAGATTAGATGTCTGAAAGATAGATAAAGTAAACTGATTACAAAGAATTTGTAAATTCTAACTATCAGCTTCTTCATCAGATCCTTCAAGCACTTCTTCATACTCATAAGATGATTCTTCATCATCTTCTTCTTCATCTTCATCAGCTTCATCTTCTAAAAGTATGTTTGCTCTGGCAGCATCCATCTTTTCTTTGAGTTGCTGCTCCTTTATTAGCTCCATTGCCTTTCTGGCTGATTCAGTATTCTTGTACTTGGTAGGTTCTTCTTCAGGTTTCTCTTTTTCTTCTACCTTTCCATGTTCTTCAGCAGTCTTGGTCATTTTAGTAGCTTCATCAGTCTTCTTAGCTTCAACAGCAGCAGAAGTTTCCTTAGTTGATTCTTCCCCTTTATCTTCCCCCTTTTTGTCATCATCAGACTTGATGACATCTTGAGGTTGAGCAGCAGGGTTGAGTGCAACAGTTGGAGTCTTCATGGTAGCACATAAAGCTTTCAAATTTTGATTTACTACATCATGACTTGCAGTCAGATGAGTTAGAGTGGTGCTGATGTTGTCAGTTTGGTCATTGAAGTAGTCAATATTGAGTTGCATATTTGAGAGTTCTTCATGAATAACGTCTCCAGCTTTGTGAAGTTCCTGCAACAGTCCAACATTGATAGACTTCTTTTCTTCACTGATCTTGATGAAGGTAGCAGTTAAATCAGCTATTTTGTGCTCAGCTCTTTGTAAGGCAGTATGAAGGTGATTTACATCAGCCTTCACATCTTCCACATTTCTGTTCATTTCAGTAAGACTTTGCACTAACTGCTTGGAATTATCCTGAGGCAATGGGAAACTACCAATCTCCTTTTTGATGATCACAGCTGTTGATTTTTGCATAGTTTCCAGCTGAAGTTTGTAGGACTCTGCCAATTCTACTTTCAGTTCTTCCTTCAGCTCCTCTTTTATCTTTCTTAGCTGCTGGCTATGCTTCTCTTCCAGTTCCTTTACTGAATTTTCCATTAGCATCTGGAAAGCTTCCATCAGTGATGAGTGTTCATCACCTGATGAAGCAGAAGAAGCAGCTTCCTTTTCTTCAGGCTCCTGGTGGACAGGAACATCATTCATCTCAGTCTCCTGATGATCTTCAGAAGCCTTAGCACTCCACTCAATGGCTAAGGTTTTATCAGCTTTCTTGTGCTCATCAGTGACGTCATCATAAAACAAATTAGTGATCGTGCCATCATCATTGAAGCAGGTTGTTTGACGTATCTGCCTAACAATGATCCAAGGATTCACAAAAGCATCATTTCCCTTGGGCACTTCACTATACTCCTGTACTTCCTCGCCAAAGATTATGTGCTGAATACTTGGCAGCTGGGGCATGTCACTTGAACATCCCTGCTGATATCTTGACCTTTCTGCCCATCTCTTCAAGGCGGTCATGGTAGCAATGTTTAGTGCCCTTTTTTCAGCGTTGTCAGAATTCCTTCTTTTACTAGGCAAGGAGTTCTGAATTATCTTGGCCTCCTCTAAGGCATACTCCCTTGCATAATGATACATAGCATCTCTGACATGATGAGGATCTAAGGCCTTCTGAATGGAGTCTGTCTTCAGCCAGTTCAGAACCCATTGTTCTTCAGCAGCTAACTCCTTCAGATTTTGAAGTTCTGTTATGGACCTGTTCAGCCTGTTATCTCTCCATCTGATGTACCTAGGCTTTTCTTGAGTGAACAGCGTCTCTAACATTAGCTTCTGATCATAGTAAGCTAAGGACTTCTCAAATCTCTTGAAGAGTTCTTTATCAGCATATACAATGTTGAAGGCTCTTCTGACTTCAAACTTTTCTTTGGGCTTGGCCTCTCCAGCAGGCATTTTAGGCTTTCTGGATTTGTCTTCACCATCAGCCTCATTTATCTTTATGCCTCCTCCATGGACAGGTCCATAGGCATCAGTTTTGCTTAGCTCAATGACCATAGCCATTTCAGCATCCTCAGCAGCTTTTCTTTCTGCCTCAGACATTTTTCTTCTTGCCTCATCCTTTGCTTCCTGAACTTTGCTCAGTTCAAGTGCCTTCTTCTCCTCCATCTCATCCTGTTTTCTTTGTTCAGCTTCTTCCCTTTTCTTCTTATCAGCTTTGAAAACTTTCTTTCTTTTGATCACGATCTTTCTTTTTCCTTTATCAGCTGGAGCAGGGCCTGGACCAGCAGAAGAAATGGGAGCAGCGGCAATAGGATGGATGATCATAACATCTGGATCATCCTGAGGTTGGGCAGCCTCAACTGTTGGTGTAGCTTGAGTCAACTGTTGCGCATCAGCTTTGTCAGCAAGAGAAGCCTCAACAGCTCCAACTGGTCTTTCAGCAGATACAGGACTTTGACTTACTAAGTTTTCCAACTCAGTAGGCTCTTCTATGAATGTCATCTGCTTCCTTGTAGTTTTCTTAGTTCTCCCTTGAGCAGGTCTGGAAGCAGCAGTATCCTTTTGTTGACCTCTTGTCCTGTGAGAAACATTCCCAGCAGGCATTTCAACAGATGGGGTCCTTGAAGGTGATGCAGGGGATGCATTCCTGACATCAGCAGTGACTTGTTCTATTTCCTTTGCAACTTCAGCATCAACAGTCACTGTCTCCGTTTTCTTAGGAGTAACCTTCTTTTTCTCAACAGCTAACTCAGCTGTTTTCACCAATCTTCGTGGCCTTTTGGCTGGAACCACCTTTGGTTCCTCGTCTTCATCTTCTTTAGGCTCATCAGCCTTTCTCTTAAGAACAGGCAAGTATTTCACCATAGCCTTTGACTTATGGATCTCCTTTCCATTTGTCATATTACAACCCAGTTTAAACAGCAGATAACTGAGTGTAATTCTGTGATTTGTCTGAGGAGCCTTGCCTTTCCTCACTTCAAGGAAGTTTGCCAAAACATACCAGATTACAACAGATCAGTTGACTTCTAGTCCGTAGTAAATGGCAGCCATGATGCTGAACCTCTTCATGGTAACAGCATCCAGAGAAAAAGTGCAGTTTTCAATCAACTTCGAGACCATATCAGCCATCCGCTGATATTCATCCTTCAATTGTTTCTTCTTGATGTTGCCAGATAACATCTCTCCTTCTTTGGCGCAGATCGCCCAGAATTGTTGGTGCTTGTCTTCCGTCAGTACAGTGACGTCATGTCGTCCACTGTTAGGAAGCCCAAAAGTTTCATGAAGAACAGCAGGAGTAATGACTATGGATTTACCTCCCACTGTAGCCTTAATCTCCAGTGTACTGTAATCAACAGTTGCGGTTTTGTAGTATTCCATTACTTGATCAGTCCAGATTACTCCCTCATTATACTCCATAAAGTTCACCAACGAGGCAGATTTGAATTTTTCCAACAGTTCCTTCATTAGATCCGTACCAGATTGATTGTAGGACTCATAAACGAGGAACATACCTTCAGCTGCCATTTCGAATCTGTTGAAAGTAGAGAGAACAAGAAGAATTTTGCAGAAAAATTGCAAGTATTTTCTCACAAGTGCTTTTGAAATTTTTAGGGTGCTTAAAGAACTACACGGCTGATTAGATCGGGATTTATAGAGTTTGGGTATTTCGGTTTCCGTGATACCAGCTAACCGTTAGATCCGTTTCTTGTCAGTGCTGATCGTGCGGCGTCAGTTACGACCTTTCAAATTCAAATCGCATTAAATGAGGAGCGGGAATTTGTACCGCCCTTCTGTCACTTGTAAAAGCGTGTTTTGAAACAAAACGTCTTAAACAGTAAGCTTTTACACAAGTAATCAGAATAGTAAAATAAATACTTATCTGACGGACTACTGTCCTGATGACAAAGCTATTATCAGTGAAAGCCAATAACTGATAATCTTCCTCGGCTGTTTTTCAATCCAGCTAGATAATAAATCTTCAATCTTCAAAACTTTAATCTTCTGTTGAAAACATAACTTCAACTAACTGTCATCAACAAATTTCATCTTTTAATCAGAAGTACCGCTGGTCTTACACGTTCCCCCTGACTTTAAGAATTCATAAGTTAACTAGTCTGTTGAAAGTTAATCCTTGAAGATAAATAAGATGAGTAAGCTGTTGAACTCTAGTCTTCTGATAAGTTCCCCCTCAGCTTATGCATCCAATTTTAATAAACTCAGTTCAGCTCTTAGAGTTGAAAACCTTGTCTCACTTAGAGGTTTCGTGAAGATGTCAGCAATTTGATTTTCAGTAAACACATATTCTATCATGACATTTCCTTTTTCCACATGATCTCTAATAAAGTGATGCTTGATCTCAATATGCTTAGTCCTTAAATGACTTGTAGTATTCTGAGTGAGGCTGATTGCACTTGTATTGTCACAGTAGATTGGTATTCCACTGATTTTGATATTGTAGTCTTCCAGTTGATGCTTCAACCATAAGATTTGTGCACAGCAAGCTCCAGCAGCTATGTATTCAGCTTCAGCAGTTGATATGGATACTGAAGTCTGTTTCTTACTCATCCATGAGATCAGACGACTACCTAAGAATTGACAGGCACCTGTTGTGCTTTTTCTATCAATCTTGCAGCCAGCAAGGTCAGAATCTGAATATCCAATAAGCTCAAATCCAGATTCTCTAGGATACCACAATCCCAAATCTTCAGTACCTTTAAGATACATTAGTATCCTTTTGGCAGCTAAGAGGTGAGATTCCTTAGGATTTGATTGAAATCTCGCACAAATCCCAACTGATTACATGATATCAGGTCCGCTTGCTGTTAGATATAACAGTGACCCAATAATGCCTCTGTATTTGGTTATGTCCACTGATTTGCCATCTTCATCTTTATCCAAACGAAGACTTGTAGACATTGGAATAGTAGCAGTAGAGCTAGTTTCCATACCAAATTTCTTGAACAGATCCTTTGTGTATTTTGCTTGGCTGATGAAAATTCCATCAGGCAACTGTCTTACTTGCAAACCAAGAAAATAATTAAGTTCTCCCATCATGCTCATTTCAAACTTGTTCAGCATCAGCTTTGAGAACTTGTCACACATCTGTTGGTTAGTTGAACCAAAAATAATATCGTCCACATAAATTTGCACAAGCAAAATATGTTCTTCCCATTCAATAGTGAACAAGGTCTTGTCAACTTTACCTTTGCGAAATCCTTTAATTAAAAGAAAATCAGATAAGGTATCATACCATGCTCTTGGAGCCTGTTTCAGTCCATAGAGGGCTTTCTTCAGACGATACACCTTGTCTCCTTCTTGATAGACTTCAAAACCAGGTGGTTGTTCAACGTAAACTTCTTCTTGCAATTCTCCATTGAGAAAAACTGATTTCACATCCATCTTATAGACGGTGAAATTCTTGTGAGCAGCATAGGCAAGAAAGAGTCTGATTGCCTCTAATCTTGCTACTGGTGCAAACGTTTCATCAAAGTCAATGCCTTCTTCTTGGCAGTAACCTTTGGCCACTAATCTTGCTTTATTTCTGGTGACTTCACCATCTTCATTCATTTTATTCCTGAATACCCATTTAGTGTCAATGACTCTTTGATGACTTGGTCTAGGAACTAAGTACCAGACTTCATTCCTTTCAAATTGATTCAACTCTTCTTGCATAGCTTCAATCCAGTTGGAATCACTAAGAGTTTCTTCAATCTGATTGGGCTCAATTTGAGAAAGGAAGCTGACAAACATTGCTTCACTTGCAGCAGCTCTTCTTGTCTTCACTTTGTCCAAAGGATCACCAATCACCAGCTCTGGTGGGTGATTCTTGAGCCATCTGAGATCAGGTTGCAAATCATAATGTTGTCCTTTGTTTTGATCTTGCAACACTACTGTTAGAGTTCCAGTAGTAGTCTGTTGAACATTTGTTCTCTGTTGAACAGTCTCTGGTCTATCAGCTGTTTGCAACTCGTCTGTTAGACAATCAGCACTGTGATTTTGAACAGCACTTGAGTTATCAGCTGGGTTGAGATCAGGTAGTATGATGGGAACATATTCTTCATTCTTTCCAACATTCCACTTCTGTAAATCAGTAGACAGATCTTGATTAACATTTTGATTCTTTTCAGAAGATTGATTTGGTTCATCAAATACTACATGAATGGATTCTTCTATTAGTAATGTTCTTTTGTTAAAAACTCTATAAGTTTTACTAACAGTAGAGTATCCTACAAATATAGCTTCATCAGCCTTTTCTGCAAATGCAGTAAGGTGATTTTTCCCATTATTTAAAACAAAGCATTTACAACCAAATATCTTAAAATAATGAATGTTTGGCTTCCTGTTGTTCCAAACTTCATATGGGGTCTTGTTTTGGTGCTTGTTGATCATGCATCTGTTTTGGCTAAAACACGCTGTGTTTGTTGCTTCTGCCCAAAATCTTTGTGGCAGCTTAGCTTCAGCTATCATGGTTCTGACAGCTTCCTTTAGTGTTCTGTTTCTCCTTTCAGCAACACCATTCTGTTGAGGGGTTCTAGCAGCTGAATACTCATGATGTATTCCTTTGATATTACAATACTCTTCAACAGTAGAGTTTGTAAACTCTGTCCCTCTATCTGATCTGATCTTCAATATCTTTATGCTTTTCTCATTCTGGATCAGTTCCATCAGATTAGTAAGATGTTCATTGGTTTCACTTTTCTTCTTCATGAATATCACCCAAGTATATCTTGAATAGTCATCCACAACAGCTAGGCAGTATTTCTTTCCACCATTGCTGACTGGATCAATGGGTCCAAATAAGTCCATGTGTAGTAGCTCCAATATTCTTCTAGAAGATTGATGCTTCTTGCTTTTGAATGATGACTTGATATGTTTACCCTTCTGACATGCGTCACAGAGCTTATCTTTGCTCATGACTGTCTTTGGAATTCCTTCTACCAGATTATTCTTGATTAGTCTGTTGATGGTCTTGAAATTCACATGATTCATTCTTTTGTGCCACAGCCAACTGACTTCACTTGGTGTTGATGCCACCAAACAAATGCTCGAATTCTTGTCAGCAGAATTCCAGTCCACTGTGTAGACATTCCCTTGTCGTCTTCCAGATAAAATTACCTTCTTTGTACCAATCTGTTCAACATAGCACTTATCTGTTGAGAAGATGACTGAATATCCTTTGTCACAAAATTGACTTATGCTCAGCAGGTTGTATTTGAGGCCTTTAACATATGAGACGTCAGATATCTCAATGTTGCCTCTGATTAGCTTTCCACTTGCTACAATCTTGCCTTCTTTGCTGTCCCCAAAAGTAACTTTAGGACCATCCACAGTAACAGCATCAGTCAGTTCATGTATGTTTCCACACATGTGTCTTGAACAGCCACTGTCCAAGTACCAGATTTTCTCTACTTTACTCCTACTCCTAATCCTAACCTACAAAACAAAATAAAATTGTTTTAGGTACCCTTATTGAGAGGGTCCTGAAGGATTAGTTCCACCTTTGACAACCCAAGATGATGAAGTCTTAGGATTCTTAGGCTTCTGAGTTTCAATAGGAGTATGAACAGATTTGCCTTTACCACGTTCATCAGATTTGTCATATTGTTGATGATCAGCATGATAAGGATAATGTTCAAATGCAGAGTAAGATGCATGATAAGGAGGATATGCATGCATTGGATGAGCAGGATATGGTGCATAGTAAGTTGGAAAATGAGGTGCATGATACATAGGATGATATGAAGCAGGTTGCACATAATAAGACTCATTTCCATACCAAGCATTTTGATTTTTCTTGATTTTATGCTTCTTTGGTTTACTAGTTGCTTGCTCATTAACAGACGACTTAGTTTTATCACTAGTCTAATTAGTTTTAGCCTTGTCAGAGGACTTCCTAGGACTCTTCTGTTTAGGCTTACTAGTCTGTTTTCCTACACTAGGCTCTTTGCTCTTTTTAGCCTTAGGAGTTTTCGTCTCCTTTAATACTTTCTCAGGTGAAGCAGATTTAGTAGTCTGAACATACAATATGACCTTACTATTGTCCGCTGATATAAATTTTTCAGTATGGTTCAGTTCTAACTTGTCCTGATCTAAAGGTGTCTTCTGTTTACTAGACATGTGAGTGGATGCAACAGATGACTTCTCATGAGACTCAATGACTTTCTCAAGCTCAATGATTTTACCCTTATAAACTTCACATTCAGCTTTCAGAGATTCATGTTCTTGCTCAAGCAGTTTATATTCAGCTGATTCTTTTGGCTTTTCAGCTTTATGTTTCAGTGAACTATTTTGCTCTTTTAGCAATATCATCTCTTCCTTAAGCTTTTTAAATGCATCAGCAATGCTAGTATTGTTGAGCATCATTTGTTCGAATGAATTAAATAATTCATTATCAAGAGGAGTTACCTCATCATCCTCAGAGTCATCAGATTCCTTAGCCATCAGGCAGAGAAGAGCAGGACTCTCTTCATCAGAAGTGTCTGAATCTGAATCAGGTGAGTAGACAGCAGCTAGCTTTTCTGCTTCTACTACCAGCACCTTTCCTTTCTGATGCTTTCTTTCCTTTCTGATTCTCTTTTCTTCTTCTGTATACTTCTCAGCTTTAGGATATGGGCAGTCTCTGATGAAATGACCCAGTTTCCTGCAATTATAGCACATCATTTTGGATTTATAAGAATCCTTATCCTGAGGAGAAGAAGTAGGGTTAGAAGTAGAAGCATTGTTATATTTGTTTTTCATTTTTCGTCTGTAGAACTTTTTGAAGTTGTTCATCATCAATGCTACGTCTCCAGCAGTGTACTTCTTTTTATTGAGTAGTGTGGCTTCATCAGATGAGTCCACATCTTTGCTTTTGTGAGCTGGCCTTCTGGGATTTTCAGCAGCAACGAGTGAGCTGTGGGACTTGAAGTAGAGGTTTCTTCAACACCCATTCTTGGCAATTTATACTCGTACGCCTTGAGTACTGAGAACAGCTCGGTGAGAGAAATCTTGCCCAGATCTCTTGACTCTTCCATGGCTGTCACCTTCATGTTGAACTTTGGAGGTAGGGCCTTCAGAACTCTGACGGTTATCTCCTTGTCCGTAAAGGTTTTTCCAAGCTTTAACACTTCATTCAATGTCCTTGTAAACATTGTGTCCATCTGGTCAATGGTTTCCGCAGACTTCATCTTGAAGTTATCCAGCTTTTCCAGAGCAACACTCAGCTGATGCTCTTTGATGGCGTCGTTTCCTTCGCTCATGTCACGAACCTTATCCCACATCTCCTTTGCAGTTTTGCAATGTTTGACTTTATCAAACCGATCATTGTCCAGGGCTTTGGTCATGATGAAACGGCCAACTTTATCCAGATTGAACAGCTTTATTTCTTCGGCTGTCATCTCTGTTAAATCCTTTTCCCCCACTATTTCAGCTTCATCAACAGTGATAGTCTTGGTGAATCTAAATGGACCTTTGATGATACATGTGTACATATTATCATTATATGCAGCCAGGAAAATCTCCATTCTGATTTTCCAGTCTTCAAACGACATACCAGCAATGTGGGGAACATGGCTGATACAGTCCATTTTTCAAAAAGTTTTTATTTTTCAAAAAGATGCTCTTTTGAAAAGTTTTGAAAACCTTTGAAAAACACTTGGATCAAACTCGTTGATCAGGCAACTGATTCTAATGAACAACCTGCTCTGATACCACTTGTTGGTCCCAAGTGGTCAGATGAGGTCTAGAGGGGGGGGTGAATAGACCTCTAAACTTTTTAAATTTCCTTTGTAACTTTAAAACTTTTGTTAACTTAAACAGACTAAGCTGTTATCAACAGTAGGTTCCTCGGCTGATCGCGAACAAATCTTTGAACAGCTTCGTAGACCACTAAACTGAAAGTTACTTAGCTGATTTTGTCAAAATCAGTTTTAATACTTAGAGTACTTGCAGCGGATTTATAAAGTGTTTTTCACAAGTAAACTTAGCAGTTTGAAAGTTTGTTCCCCAGTTTTACAAAACTTCTTTTCTTAGAAAACTTTTCAAACATTTAACTTAAAGTGTTTTTATGCAACTGAAAATATTCAAGTAAAAATGCAAGTAAAAACACAAGTAATTTTTATAGTGGTTATATGGATTTAAATATCCTTTAGTCCACTCTTCCAGATCACTTCTGATTCTGGGTTATACTAGAAACACAAAGTAACCAGTACACTCTGCTTGCGCCTAACAACAAATGAACAGGCCACAAGTTCGCAGCAAGAAATCACTCAGAAATCCTACTCTCAGAAGCTAGATTGCTCACAAAGGTGAATCTACACTTCTCGCTATTTTCAGTATAGGAAATCACTCAGAAGACCTATACTATGAAGTTATATCACTCACAAAGATGGATATAATCTTCTCACAACACTCACGTTTACAAATTCACTCAGAAGATGTAATTAATCGTTGGTCTTCAACTTCGCTTTTGTCAACAAATGACTAAGCTGATGAGTGAGCTGCTCTTGAGACTTAAAGAATTCTGCTTCGAAAATTTCTCAGAGATTGTGTTGTTATTTTCTTCTCGTCTCTTTCAGCTATTTATACTTGAGGTTTGAAAAATGTCCGTTGAAGAGAGACAGGATTCAAATTCCTCGAGTACTGGTCCTTAAAATCCGCGAACGGCTCTTTTGCAGTCTGTCCGTACTGTCAACAGTACTTTCCTGCAGGCAGCATTAAATGCTGCACCCAGCTGATGCGAAGCATTTCTTCAATCATTTGTCTTTAATAACCTTGTACTTCAGCATTTATTACTTCCAGGGGCATTTATTACCGTTGGGAAGACTTTATGATCCTTTCCACTTGGCTGACGGAAGTGCAAGTCTGATGGCGAACCAAGCTGATCTCAAACTTGAACAAATCTGATTTGAGTCGGCTGATCTTTATCTGATAACTTTCCTTCAGCAGATCAGAAGTCTTGGACCTTAAATTTTGACTCTTCTGATATCTTCTTTACTTAGTCAAAATTTCTTCAAAGGGGCATCAGCTAAGTTAATCCATACTTAGCAGATTTTGAGGTTTTGGAATGGATCAAAACCTCCCTTTACTAATTGTCTTCAGTGTTCTTCATCTTCATCCTTATCCAACACAGATAAATCTTGCATCTCAAAATCCACGTACCAAATTAAGGAAAATGTCAAGTTGTCATTTATTTACGTTAGATCTTCTTTAATCTCGACCCTTATATTCCATTTATCAAATGACGAATATTCTTAATACCTTTATTCGTATTTCAAGCCAATTTATTTTAAACATAAAAGTAGTCTTGTAGAAATCATCTAAGGTGTACCTCGATAGGGTTTATATTCCCTAGCTCATTTATGATAAGTATGGTGGAATACGATAATGTCTAGTAGTTCGCATCTCAACAACAAGAATATTTAGATATAATTATCATTGGATGAGATCAACTTCCAAATCGACATGTCGAGGCAATCAAAAATCCCGGTTGTTTGAAAGTGGATCATGTTTGATTTGCGCCCAGAAACCGCCCTTTATTAATGCAATTAGACCAACACGGTATCCATTTGATACGAAAAATATGCCAATATAGCCATCTGACCCACAAGGGTTCAACTCAAGTCAAATCATGCATCTCGAGACCCTCACATCAAATGATGGGAAAAGGTTAGCTTGTTGCTTATGGCATTTAAACTATATATAAGTTAGATCTATCTTTACATAGACACATTATCATACCCTGTCCAGATTCTGAATATTTTCCAGCCCGTCAGTCATATTTTTAAACAAATTCATCTTAAAATTTAGAGGAAATTTATTAGAATCAGCACAGTGGTAGCTCAATCAAAGTCTATTTTGCAAGCTTAGATTCACCCGGATAAGACAATCAATCATCAGATCTATACAACTAGACCTTACTATAAATATCTACATAATTTCACGCCGTATTAAAAAAAAATATCTTCCAGCACCCATATTATCCCCAACTAGTGTAGTGTGATGTTCGTATTAGTGTGTAATTAAGAAGTTAAGTAATCTTACTTTACAATGCCATGTTATAAACTAAATTTAGTTAACTAGATGATTGGTCTTTTTTTTACTCATTTTGTACACATATTTTTGTAAATTATTTGCAATCCATCGGTTCATTACCATATAACCCAATAGAATCCAATGTATGACCAATGAAAGGTCCCAAAACTCAACCTACTAAGGATGTATTTGGAAATATTTATGCAAAAGTAAAAGTTGGTGATTGTGAGTAAAGTTGGTGAGGATGTTTGCCAAAATAATGAAAATTTTCTACAACAAAAACTCAAAACAAAATGAAAAAATGTCAAAAACCATAAGATAGTGAAATTCTTCTCCTTAAATACATACATAAAATTGCATTATTACGATCTCATAGACGGACAAAGGAAAATAAAAAAATACAATATTTCATTTTGATTAGCACCAAGTTCCATCTTCCCCTATACATACACTGAGATCATCGATTTCACTAAACTCACCCATCAAAAACCCATTATTATCTACTACTTGCACTCCATTTAAGAACCCAAATTTGTCATTTTGTCCTTCTTTATTTTCCAAAACATTAAATTTATTGTTTTCCTCAACATCAACCTTCGGAGTTTTGTTCGAGGAGCCTGAGGTCTCAATTTTAAGAACTGAAGAAGGAGAATCTTGCATTGATTTATCTCCAAAGCCTTGTTTGGCTCTCAATTTTTCTTTAATCTCACGCTTTTTGCCTTGATATGCATTTGAAGCTTCTTCAGGTGTAACAAAAGTGCCCAACCAATCACGTTTTTTCGTGATTGGGTTTCTGATTTCAGCAGCATATTTCCCTGATTTCCTCTTTCTAACACCAATATATTTCATACTTTTGGGTATATTTTTCTTCATATTTTTAACATTTTTTTCAGGGGCATTCAAGTGTATTACATGAACTTTTTTCTTTGGGCCAAATTCCTCATCGGATGAGGAATCCGTTGCATCTGGGTCGATGTAAGAAACTATGATTTTTTGTGGTTTTTTTGGGATGTTTTTTTCCATCTTAATTTCTGGGAATAGGAAAGGAATTTTACAAGTACACTTAGGATGGTAACGAAAACCTTTCTGAATGAAAAAAAAAAAAATATTTGAAGGGTGTCCAAGTATGTTGTTGCCAGAGAAATGAGTTTAGATTTTATTGAAGTGTGATATGAATAAATAGTTCTTTTTATAGGCACCTGGGAGGAGAAACCTAGAATATGCTCATGGCATAATTTCTAATGTTTTAGTGTTTTTGAAAATAAAAAATATATTAATTTGGGTGGAGACAAAATTAATGGGCCAGTCTAGTCCATATCCAGCTGTATATAAATTTACTGAATTTAAATATTAACAAATAGGATTTTCAATATATTTGGTCTCGAGTTTTTATAGTTTTTTCTATTGCTTTTTTCTATTAAATTGAGAATAAATATCTCTATGACACTTAAAATTAAAAATTGAATAGAATATGAAGCGATTGAACAAAATGCGTAAAATATCATTGAGACTAGAAGTAGAAAAATAACTTTGTAAAAGTCCAAGTTAGATTTTCCAGATATAATTTGAATAGGAAAATTTAATTTTGTATTTAAGTTTGGTATATTGTGTTTCTACTCTTCGTAAAAACTAAATAGCATGAATTGCTGCAAATATCTATATTTGAGAAATGACTATATCTTATCAATTATGGTTAATTGTAATTATACGATTACCTTTTCTTTATGTATTTATTTCTTTATATTTGAGTTCTTCGATATGTGATTGTGGAAAAGGAAAATTACTAATGTGTTTCAAATGCCAATTCAATTTCAATTATGAAACCGCGTGCCCTTTAATTAATATCGTATTTATGTTTGGTAGATTGTGTTTCTATTCTTAGTAAAAACTTAAATTAAAGAGCATGAATCACTGGAATTTTTTTATTTAGAAAATACCTCTATCTTACCAATTATGTTTAATTGTAATTATAAGATTCCCTTATTTCTTATCAAAGTTTGAATTCTCGGATATGTGAAATTGTGGATTAGGAAAATAATGTGTCTGCAATGCCAATTCAATATCAATTATGAAAGCACGTGCCCTTTTAATTTAACAAGTACATTGTAATTAATTAATTTCCTAATAAAATTATATTTAATTAACATTAGCAAAAACACATTGTCAAGAATCATTAAATTTTAAACTGAACAAGCTCTTGTCCAAGTTTAAATGAAATTCAAATTCATAGATATAGATAGTGCATTAAGTTTGTTTTATGAAGACTATTTAAGATGGTCAATTGCATTTTTAGTTTCGCCTAACTAGACTATCAGCAGTTTTGTCCCGCATTTTATTAATAGAAACCTGGGTCTTAATATTTTTTTTTTAAAAAAATTTGTACTTTTGGCTATATCACCCATCTCAATTCAATTGAGACTAAAAAATTAAAAATGAAATGATTGTACTGGACTAAAAGTACAAAAACAAATAAGGTTTTATATGAGATGAAAAAGAGATGGAATTAAAAAAAAATAAAGGAATGTACAAAAAGTTCGAAGCAATATATAGACTTATAAATTGTTGGTCCCAAGTGGTCAGTTGAGGTCTAGAGGGGGGAGAGGGGTGAATAGACCTCTGAAAATTTTACAACTTTAAAATTTAAACTTCAACTTTTCAAATGAACAGACTAAACTGATCAAGTTAGGAGAAATTACTAGGTTGTTCTCGCACACAGCTTTGAGCAGCAGAGTAGACCACTTCAATTGATTCACTTAGCTGATTTTAATTAAATCAAAGTTCCAAGATGAGTTACTTGCAGCGGATTTGTAAAGTGTTTTTCTCAAGCAATCAAAACTTGGTTTCAAGTTTTATCCCCAGTTTTACAAACTTCTTTTCAAACAGTTTTAACTAAATAATGCTTCTTTTGAAATATGCAAGAAAAGAATGCAGAATGTAAAACACCGATAATTTTATAGTGGTTATATGGATTAAAATCCTTTAGTCCACTCTTCCAAGTCACTTAGATCTTGGGTTATACTATAATCACAAAGATTACAATATACTCTGCTTACGCCGAACAACACATGAACTGCCCGTAAGTTCACAATAGGAGATCACAAAGAAAACCTATCATCCGAAGTAATATCACTCACACAAATGGATATCTACTCCTCACAATACTTTTCTTTTACAAGAATAACTCAGATTTCTTTTTTCTTCAACGTCTCCTTGATAACATGCTTACGTTACATATGCTGCATCCATACATCACCCTGCAAATTTGCACATAGCCTCACTAAGTTGGACGATCAACTTATGCGTTCCATGTTTTATTCTTTTCAATTTCAGGTGCTCTGGAAAATAATAGTCGGGTTGCGGTCCCACCCTAGTATTTGGGAGAGTAGTTATATTGATGTCGATTTATGTTCTTTTCGATTTTGTTTAAAAACTTGCTTAGAATATTTGAATTGTTAAAACCATTTTATTCTCGCTATTTGTTTTATTTAATGCACTTCTTCAAAAAAAATTCATTCAATGAACATGACTTTTATATCGTTTTACGTTATGAATGAACATTAATAATTGTCTATGAAATTCGTTTAGCTCCGCCATTGATCACCCTAACTGTTTCAAAAGTTACGAAATTCATCTAAAAATGTTATTGTATAATGATCCTAATGGAACTTATAGCATCTACTTTAATTCAGACATTCCTCATCCTTTCCTTTATTTACATGTTCCTAATAAAAGGGATTTATTTGAGATCGATTTATTTTAATAGATTTCTTTGTTTAGTTTCAGATTTTGTTAGAATTACCATCTACACGAAACATAATACAAACCTAGAAGAAATGCAAAATAAAGGGAAAAAATATATTTTTGGCCATTGATCAATGAATAGTTTTCTTCCAAAAAGTTTGGTATCAAATGTATTTTTTGCACTAAAGTTTGGTATCAAAAGTTTTTTTTTCAATTAAATTCTATAACTCAAACTTTACAAAACAATTGAAGTGGTAATTTGTTTTAGTACTTTATTGAAAATTTGTGTTGGAATTTCGAGAATAAACAAATCAGAGCAAAATAGAATATAAAAATTTTATGACTCATTCGTAGGAATCTCGAAAGGATTCCTATCCGAATTATTATAAATCATTAAAATAGTAAACGTTGTTTACAAATTTATAGCTACAGTTACAATCGTATCTGACATCAAGCTAGGTATATGGTTCCAGTTCAGTTTTGGATCCACGAGCAGTTGATCTCCAAAATTGTTTCATAACACTTTTCATCCTCTGTTTAATGCTCCAAGTGAAAATCAAAGGCAAAAATGATTAACTGAGACTCAACTAATTATTTTAACATTTTTATGCATTACAACTTAATCTCTCTTATATATAAGAGAAGTATTGTTGAAAGTTGAAGGGTGTATCTCAATATGGTTTACATTCTCTAGCTTGGTTATGATGATTACCGTGGAATACGACAACGTCTACTAGTACGCTTCTCAACAACTCGAAGATCTATGGAAGTATCATTGGAGGAGATCAACTTTCAAACTGCGATGACGAGGAATCCGATATTTTAGTTTTTTGAAAGTGGATCGTGGCTGATTTTCTCCACAAAATTGCACGCCCAACACGATGTCCACCTAGTACTGAAACATGTCAGTAAAGCCATCTGACCCACAACGATTTAACACAAATAATTCAAGCATCTCAAGATCCCAGCAAAGGATTCAACACACAGATAAATCTTGAATCTCGATCTTCTCAACCAATTAAGGAAAAGGTCAAATTATCGTTTATGGCATCCAAACAATATATAAGATAGATCTCTCGTTACTCTAGACACATATACGCAATTTTTCGGATTCCATATATTCTTCTGAACTTTATTCGTATTTCTAGACCAATTTATCTTAAACATAAGATGAGTAGTGTTGAAATCATCTTAAGATGTAGATCAATATGGTATGCATTCCTAGCTCGGTTATGATAAGTACGGTGAAATACAACTAATTCTAGTAGTTTGCATCTAAAATACTCAAGGATCTATATAATTTTCATTGGATGAGAACATCTTCTAAATCCACATGGCGAGGGAATCCGAGATTGTGTCTATTTGAAAATGGATCATATCTGATTTGCGTCACGAAACTGCATGCTCATTGATCACTGCAATTAGCCCTACTCGATATCCACCTAATATGGAAACATGCCAGTGTAGCCATCTCACCCACAAGGATTCAACACACAGATAAATCTTGCATCTCAAAATCCACGTACCAAATTAAGGAAAATGTCAATTTGTCAGTTATTTACGTTAGATCTCCCTTTAATCTCGACCCTTATATTCCATTTATAAAATGACGAATATTCTTAATACCTTTATTCGTATTACAAGACCAATTTATTTTAAACATAAAAGTAGTCTTGTTGAAATCATCTAAAGGTGTACCTCGATAGAATATTTCCCTGATTTCATAAGCATATTTCCCTAATTCCCTTCTCCAAGCCCTGATGTAATTCGTACTTTTCGTGAACCTTTTCCTTAGGCCCATTAGCTTCATCTGATGAAGAATCAGTAGCGTCCGGGTCCCTGTACTAAATTATAATTTTTTTGGCATCGATAAAAGGTGTTTTCCATTATAATTTCTTGTGAATAGGAAATACATTTTGAGATAATAATTTGCTGTAAGAAAATTGTTAAAATTAGGATGGTAAAGAAAAACTTTGTGAATAAAAAAATTGGGTAACTGAGGAGGTGTACACATATGTTGTGGCCATAAAATTGAATAAATATCTCTTTATATAGGTTCTTAGGAGGAGAAACTTAGAATACTCTGATTGCATAATTTCTTACGTAATTTGGGTTTTCAAAACAAAAATATATTATATTAATTTGGGCCGAGATCAAGTTAGTGGGCCAGTCTAGTCCATATCCAGATGTTTTTAAATTTACATACTTTAAATATTAACATATAGGATTTTGGGTTTATTTTTCTTCTTATTGACTTTTAATAATTCCGTGATTGCCTCCTCCTAACACCAACGTAGTACTCACTTTTGGGTTTATTTTTCTTCATATAGTTAACATTTTTTTCAGAGGAATTCAAGTTTACTACATGAACCTTTTTCTTTAGGGCAAATTCCTCAATGGATGAGGAATCCGTTGCATCTATGTCAATATAAGAAACTATGATTTCTTGTGGTTTTTTTGGGATGTTTTTTTCCATTTTAATTTCTTGTGAATAGGAAAGAAATTTTACAAGTTCAATTAGGATGATAATGAAAAACTTTGTGAATGAAAAAAAATATTTGAAGCCGTGTATTTAAAAGTGGGCTATAGAGTGCGAAGCGCTATAACACAGGCCCTGCGCGTCGCTGCACCACGTGCACGCGCTATTCACTTTGCGCATATAGCGACTCCCCTGAAATAGCGCTATTTACCTGACTTAAGAAATAAAAAACATTTTTTTATATGAACAAAGTGTTCAGCAGCCCTCTCCCCCTTCTTTTAACCTAATTACTTTTACCAAAGTTAAAAGTTAAATAGACTCTCAAAAGTGAAAAATAAAATAAATAGAGAAGCGACCGCCAAAGAATAGCGGCCTCTCCCCTTTGCGCGACTGCGCCTCCTATCGGGTTAATATATTAGGGTATTATAGTTTCATTATTAATATTTCAAAGAAGGACAAGGGAAAATAAGAAAGTACGACATTTTATTTTAACACCAAGTTCCATCTTCCCTTATGCATACATTGAGATCATTAATATCACCAAATTCACCAATCAAAAATCTATTATTATCAACTATCTGCACACCATTTATGAACCCAAATTTGTATTTTTCTCCTTCGATATTTTCCATAACATTATTCTTAATGTTTTCCTCAACACCAACTTGCGGAGTTGTCTCGCTTTTCTATTGAGAGATCAAATGTGGATTTTCAGCCGAAAAGTTTGAACCATTAATTATTCACTGCTTATTTCGAATTCATGAACGATTCTGAGATTTGAATATAAAAATTATGTTTTCCTAATGACATAAGAAAATACAAATTGATACAGAACTAATCAGTATTAATTTTTTCAATCAGAAAAACGTTATCGATTTCAATTATAACAAAACATTCGATGAATCTGATGTCTCATTTTTAAGAACTGAAGAAGGAGATCCTTGTATAAATTTCTCTCCAAGGTCCTGTTTGGCTCTCAATTTTACATCAATCTCACTCTTCTCGGCATGATACGCATTTGAAGCTTCTTCACGGTAACTAAGGTGCCCAACCACTAACGTTTTTTCGTGATTGGGTTTCTGATTTCAGAAGCATATTTCCCTGATTCCCTTCTCCTAACCCTGATGTAATTCGTACTTTTGGGTTTATTTTTCTTCACATTCTTAATGTTTTTTTCCGGGGCATTTAAAAGGATTTCGTGAACCTTTTCCTTAGGCCCATTAGCTTCATCTGATGAAGAATCAGTAGCGTCTGGGTCCGTGTACGAAATTATAATTTATTTGGCATCGATAAAAGGTGTTTTTCCATTATAATTTCTTGTGAATAGGAAATAAATTTTGGGATAATAATTTGCTACAAGAAAATTGATAAAATTAGGATGGGAAAGAAAAACATTGTGAATAAAAAAAATTGGGTAACCGAGGAGGGGCACATGTATGTTGTGGCCATAAAATTAAAAAAATATATCTTTATATAGTTCTTAGGAGGAGAAACCTGGAATACTCTGATTGCATAATTTCTTACGTAATTTGGGTTTTCAAAACAAAACTATATTATATTAATTTGGGCCAAGATCAAGTGCACCAGTCTAGTCCATATTCAGATGTATTTAAATTTACTGACTTTAAATATTAACATATAGGATTTTGGGTTTATTTTTCTTCTTATTGATTTTAAATATTTCCTTGATTGCCTCCGCCTAACACCAACATAGTACGCAATTTTGGGTTTATTTTTCTTCATATAGTTAACATTTTTTTCAGAGGCATTCAAGTGTACTACATGAACCTTTTCATGATTGGGTTTCTGATTTCAGAAGCATATTTCCCTGATTCCCTTCTTCTAACCCCGATGTAATTAGTATTTTGGGTTTATTTTTCTTCACATTCTTAATTTTTTTCGGTGGCATTTAAAAGGATTTCGTGAACCTTTTTCTTAGGGCCATTAGCTTCATCTGATGAAGAATCATTAGCGTCTGGGTCCGTGTACAATATAATTTTTTAGCTTTGATAAAAGGTGTTTTTCCATTTTAATTTCTTGTGAATAAGAAATAAATTTTGAGATAATAATATGATGTGAGAAAATTGATAAAATTAGGATGGTAAAGAAAAACTTTGTGAATAAAAAAAAATTTGGGTAACTGAGGAGCTGCACATGTATGTTGTGGCCATAAAATTTTATATAGGTACTTAGGAGGAGAAACCTAGAATATTCTGATTGCATAATTTATAACGTAATTTGGGTTTTCAAAACAAAAATATACTATATTAATTTCGGCCGAGACTAAGTTAGTGGGCCAGTCTGGTCCATATCTAGATGTATTTAAATTTACTGACTTTAAATATTAACATATAGGATTTTGGGTTTATTTTTCTTCTTATTGACTTTAAATATTTCCTAAATTGTCTCCTCCTAACACCAACAAAGTACGCACTTTTTTGTTTATTTTTCTTCATTTTGTTAACATTTTTTCCAGGGCATTCAATTGTATTACATGAACCTTTTTCTTTGGGCCAAATTCCTCATCAGATGAGGAATCCGTTGAACCTCTGTCAATGTAAGAAACTATGATCTCTTGTGGTTTTTTTGGGGTTTTTTTCCATTTTAATTTCTTGTGAATAGGAAAGGAATTTTACAAGTTCTATTAGGATGATAACGAAAAACTTTGAGAAAAAAAATAGTTGAAGTAGTGTAGTTAAAATCGCGCTATAGCCCAGGCCCTGCGCGTCGCTGCACTACGTGCACGCGCTATTCACTTAGCGCACTTAGCGACGCCCCTGAAATAGCGCGCTATTTACCTGACTTTAGAAAAAAAAAAGTTTTCTTATAAGTACAAAGTGTTCAGCAGCCCTCTCCCCCTTCTTTTAATCTAATTACTTTTACCAAAGTTAAATGTTAAAAAGACTCTCAAAAGTGAAAAAAAAAATAAAAAGAGAAGCGGCCGCAAAAGAATAGCGGCCTCTCCCCTTCGCACGAATGTGCCTCCTATTTGGCTAATAAATTAGGGTATTAAAGTTTCATTATTAATATTTCATAGAAGGACAAGGGAAAATAAGAAAGTACGACATTTCATTTTAACACCAAGTTCCATCTTCCCTCATGCATACATTGAGATCATCAATATCACAAAATTTACCCATCAAAAATCCATTATTATCAACTATCTGCACACCATTTACGAACCCAAATTTGTCTTTTTCTCCTTCTATATTTTCCATAACATTATTCTTAATGTTTTCCTCAACAACAACTTGCGGAGTTGTCTCGCCTTTCTATTGAGAGATCAAATGTGGATTTTCAGCCGAAAAGTTTGAACCATTAACGACTCACTGCTTATTTCGAATTCATGAACAATTCTGGGATTTGAATCCAAAAATTATGTTTTCCTAATGACATAAGAAAATACAAATTGTTGCAGAACTAATCAGTATTGATTTTTTCAATCAAAAAATCGTTATCAATTTCAATTATAAAAAAACATTTGATGAATCTGAAGTCTCATTTTTAAGAACTGAAGAACGTGATCCTTCTATGAATTTCTCTCCAAGGCCTTGTTTGGCTCTCAATTTTACTTCAATCTCACTCTTCTTGGCATGATACGCATTTTGTTGGATAAGGATGAAGATGAAGGCACTAAAGAAAGTTTGATAAGGGAGGTTTTGATGCATTCCAAAACTTCAAAGATTGGCTAAGTATGGAGTAACTTAGCTGATATACTTATCAAGGAATTTTGACTAAGTAATGAAGACATCAGAAGAGTCAAAGTTTCAAGGTCCAAGACTTCTGATCTGCTGAAGTAAAGTTATCAGACTAGTGAAGATCAGCCGACTCAAATCAGATTTGTTCAAGTTTGAGATCAGCCGAGTTCACCATCAGACTTGTACTTTTGTCAGCCAAGTGAAGAAGATCATGAAGTGTTCCCAACGATAATAAATGCCCCTTGGTGTAATAAATGCTGAAGTACGAGGATATTTAAGACAAATGATTGAAGAAAAGCTTCGCATCAGCCGAGTGCATTTAATGCTGCCTGCAGAATAGTACTGTTTACAGTACGGACAGAGTGCAAAAGAGCCGTTCGCGGATTTTAAGGACCAGTACTCGAGGAATTTGAATCCTGTCTCTCTTCAACGGACACTTTTCAATCCTCAAGTATAAATAGCTGAAAGAGACGAAGAAGAAACAAGCAACACACTTTCTGAGAGAAATTTCCGAAGCAAAATTCTTTAAGTCTCAAGAACAGCTCACTCATCAGCTGAGTCATTTGTTAACGAAAGCAGAGTTGAAGAACAAAGAAAAATACATCTTCTGAGTGATTTTGTAAACAAGAGTGTTGTGCGGAGTTGTGATCCATCTTTGTGAGTGATCAAACTTCAGTGGATAGGTTTTCTGTGTGATTTCCTATTGCGAACTTGTGGTCGTTTCATTTGTTGTTCGACGCAAGCAGAGTATACTGTAAACTTTGTGATTATAGTATAACCCAAGATCTGTGTGACTTGGAAGAGTGGACTAAAGGATATTCAAATCCATATAACCACTATAAAAATTGATTGTGTTTTTACATTGCTTTTCAAACTTGCATATTTCCTAATTGCATAAAAACACATTAAGTTAACTGTTAGAAAAGAAGTTAAAAGGAGTTTATAAAACTGGGGAATTACTTTTCAGACTACTAAGTTTACTTGTGAAAAACACTTTGAAAATCCGCTGCAAGTACTCTAAGTATTAAAACTGATTTCTGCAAAATCAGCTAAGTAACTATCAGACGAGTGGTCAACAAGACTGTTCAAAGATTTGTTCGCGAACAGAATTGTAACTTACTAATCTGATCAGCTTAGTCTGTTCAGTAAGAGTAAAGTTTTAAAGTTAAATTTGAAGAAAATTTTTAAAGAGGTTTATTCACCCCCCCCCCCTCTAAACCTCTTCTGACCACTTGGGACCAACAAGTGGTATCAGAGCAGGTGGTTCATTAGAATCAGCTGCCTGATCAACGAGCTTGATCCGAGTGTTTTTCAAAGGTTTTCAAAACTTTTCAAAAGAGCATCTTTTTGAAAAATAAAAACTTTTTGAAAAATGGATTGTATCAGCCATGTTCCCCACATTGCTGGTATGTCTTTTGAGGACTGGAAGATCAGAATGGAGATTTTCCTTGCTGCCTACAATGACAACATGTATACATGTATCATCAAAGGTCCATTCAAATTCACCAAGACCATCATCGTAGATGAAGCTCAAATTGTGGTGGAAAAAGACTTAACAGAAATGACAGCAGAAGAAATAAAGCTGTTCAACCTGGACAAAGTCGGAAGATTCATCATGACCAAAGCCCTGGATAATGATCGGTTTGACAAAGTCAAGCATTGCAAAACTGCAAAGGAAATGTGGGATAAGGTTCGTGACATGAGTGAAGGCAATGATGCAATTAAAGAGCATCAGCTAAGTGTTGCCTTGGAGAAGCTGGATAACTTCAAGATGAAGTCTGGAGAAACCATTGATCAGATGGATACCAGATTCACCAGAACTCTGAATGAAGTTTTGAAGCTGGGAAAGACTTTCACTGACAAAGAGATCTCTGTCAGAGTACTGAAGGCTCTACCTTCCAAGTTCAACATGAAGGTGACAGCAATGGAAGAATCAAGAGATCTGGGCAAGATTTCTCTTACAGAGCTGTTCTCCGTACTCAAGGCGTATGAGTATAAACTGCCAAGGATGGGAATTGAAGAAACCTCAACTTCAGGACCCACAGCTGCACTGGTTGCTGCTGAAAACCAAAGAAGACCAGCTCAAAGAAATGCTGAAGTGGACTCATCTGATGAAGCCACTCTACTCAACAAAAAAGAGTACACTGCTGGAGATGTTGCACTGTTGATGAACAACTTCAAGAAGTTCTACAAGAGAAAGATGAAGAACAAATACAACAATGCTTCCTCTTCTAAACCTAACTTTTCTTCTCAAGAAAAAGATGATTATAAATCAAAACTAATGTGTTACAACTGCAGGAAATTGGGACACTTCATTAAAGACTGCCCATATCCAAAAGCAGAGAAGTACACTGAGGAAGAGAAGAAAATGAGAAAAGAAAGAAAGCATCAGAGAGGCAAGGCAATGATGGCTGAAGCAGAAAAGCTTGCTGCTGTCTACTCATCTGATTCAGATTCAGACACGTCTGATGAAGAATCGTCTGATGAAGAAAAACCTGCTCTCCTCTGCCTGATGGCAAAGGAGTCTGATGACTCTGAGGATGAGGTAACTCCTCAAGAAAATGAATTGTTTAATTCTCTAGAGCAAATGATGTTGAATAATACTACTATTGCTGGAGAGTTTGTCAAGCTTCAGGAAGAGATGAACTTGCTAAAAGAGCAAAATAATTCACTGAAACTCTTAGCTGATAAGCCAAGAGAATCAGCTGAATATAAACAGCTTGAGCAAGAGCATGAATCTCTGAAAGCTGAGTGTGAGGTTTATAAAGGAAAAATCATGGAACTTGAGAAAATCATTGAGTCTCATGATAAGTCTACTGTTGCATCCATGCTTACATCTAGTAAACAGGAGACACCTTTAGAAAAGGAAAAATTAGAATTGAATCATACTGAAAAATTCATATCAGCTGACAACAGTAAGGTCATTCTGTATGTTCAAACTTCTAAACCTACCTCATCTGAGAAAGAGGTAAAGGAGAAGAAGTCTCCTAAGGCTAAAAAGAGCAAAGAGCCTAGTGTAGGAAATCAGACTAGTAAGACCAAACAGCAGAGTCCTAAGAAGTCTGCTGATAAAGCTAAAATCAATCAGACTAGTGGTAAAACTAAGTCAAAATCAAATGAGCAAGCATCTAGTAAACCAAAGAAGCATAAAAACAAGAAAAATCAAAATGCTTGGTATGGAAATGAGTCATATTATGTGCAACCTGCTGCATATCATCCTATGTATCATGCACCTCAATTTCCTAGTTACTATGCACCTTACCCTGCTCATCCAATGCATGCATATCCTGCATATCATGCACCTTACCCTGCTTATGAACATTATTCATATCATACTGATCATCAACATGACTTATCTGATAACTATGATAAAAATGAAACTGTTCATGCTCCTAAAACTCAGAAGCCTAAGAAGCCTAAGACTTCAACATCTTGGGTTGTCAAAGGTGGAACTAATCCTTCAGGACCCTCTCAATAAGGGTACCTAAAACAATTTTATTTTTGTTTTGTAGGTTAGGATTAGGAGTAGGAGTAAAGTAGAGAAGATTTGGTACTTGGACAGTGGATGTTCAAGGCACATGTGTGGAAACATACATGAGTTGACTGATGCAGTTGCTGTGGATGGTCCAAAAGTCACTTTTGGAGACAGCAAAGAAGGCAAGATTAAAGCTAAAGGAAGATAAATCAAGGGAAACATAGAGATATCTGACGTCTCATATGTTAAAGGCCTAAAGTATAATCTGCTGAGCATAAGTCAATTTTGTGACAAGGGATATTCAGTCATCTTCTCAACAGATAAGTGCTACGTTGAACAGATTGGTACAAAGAAGGTAATTTTATCTGGAAGACGACAAGGAAATATCTACATAGTTGACTGGAATTCTGTTGACAAGAATTCAAGTATTTGTTTGGTGGCATCTGCACCAAGTGAAGTCAGTTGGCTATGGCACAAGAGAATGAATCATTTAAACTTCAAGACCATAAACAGGTTAATCAAGAATGATCTGGTAGAAGGGATTCCAAAAGCAGTCATGAGCAAAGACAAGCTCTGTGATGCATGTCAGAAGGGTAAACAAATCAAGTCATCTTTCAAAGAAAAGAAGCACCAATCTTCTGGAAGAATATTGGAGCTGTTGCATATGGACTTATTTGGACCCATTGATCCAGTCAGCAATGGTGGAAAGAAATACTGCCTAGCTGTTGTGGATGATTATTCAAGATATACTTGGGTGATTTTCATGAAAAAGAAAAGTGAAACCAAGGAACATCTTACAAATCTGATGGAACTGATCCAGAATGAGAAGAGTATCAAAATATTGAAGATCAGATCAGATAGAGGGACAGAGTTTACAAACTCTACTGTTGAAGAGTATTGTAATATCAAAGGAATACATCATGAGTATTCTGCTGCAAGAACCCCTCAACAGAATGGTGTTGCTGAAAGGAGAAACAGGACACTAAAAGAAGCTGTCATAACCATGATAGCTGAAGCTAAGCTGCCTCAAAGATTTTGGGCAGAAGCAACAAATACAGCATGCTTTACCCAAAACAGATGTATGATCAACAAAAATCAGAACAAGACTCCATATGAAGTTTGGAACAACAGAAAGCCAAACATTCATTACTTTAAGATTTTTGGTTGTAAATGTTTTGTATTGAATAATGGGAAAAATCACCTTGCTGCATTTGCAGAAAAGGCTGATGAAGCTGTTTTTGTAGGATACTCATCTGTTAGTAAGGCTTATAGAGTGTTTAACAAAAGAACATTACTAATAGAAGAATCTATCCATGTAGTATTTGATGAGCCAAGTCAATCTTCTGAAAAGAATCAAAGTGCTAATCAAGATCTGTCTACTGATTTACAGAAGTTAGACGTTGGAAGAAATGAAGAATATGTTCCCATCATACTACCTAATCTAAGTTCAGCTGCTAACTCAAGTGCTGTTCAAAATCACAGTGCTGATTGTCTAACAGACGAGTTGCTAACAGCTGACAGACCAGAGACTGTTCAACAGACTACAAATGTTCAACAGACTACTACTGGAACTCCAACAGTAGTGTTGCAAGATCAAGACAGAGGACAACATCCTGATTTGCAACCTGATCTCAGATGGCTCAAGAATCACCCTCCTGAGTTAGTCATTGGTGATCCTTTAGATAGAGTGAAAACAAGAAGAGCTGCTGCACAAGATGCCATGTTTGTCACATTTCTATCTCAAATAGAGCCTAAACAAATTGAAGATGCTCTCAATGATTCCTTCTGGATAGAAGCTATGCAAGAAGAGTTGAATCAATTTGAAAGAAATGAAGTCTGGTACTTAGTTCCTAGACCAAGTCATCAAAGAGTAATTGGCACTAAGTGGGTATTCAGAAATAAGATGAATGAAGATGGTGTTGTCACCAGAAACAAAGCAAGACTAGTGGCCAAAGGTTATTGTCAAGAAGAAGGAATTGACTTTGATGAAACTTTTGCACCAGTAGCAAGACTTGAAGCAATCAGACTGTTTCTAGCCTATGCTGCTTACAAGAACTTCACTGTCTATCAGATGGATGTGAAGTCTGCTTTTCTCAATGGAGAATTGCAAGAAGAAGTGTACGTTGAACAACCTCCTGGATTTGAAGTCTATCAAGAAGAGGACAAAGTATATCGTCTGAAGAAAGCCCTCTATGGACTGAAACAGGCTCCAAGAGCATGGTATGATACCCTATCTGATTTTCTTTTAATTAAAGGATTTCGAAAAGGTAAGGTAGATAAAACCTTGTTCACAATTGAATGGGAAAATCATATATTGCTTGTGCAAATATATGTAGACGATATTATTTTTGGTTCAACTAACCAACAGATGTGTGATAAGTTCTCCAAGCTGATGCAGAATAAGTTTGAAATGAGCATGATGGGTGAACTTAATTACTTTCTTGGATTGCAAGTCAGACAGTTGCCTGATGGAATATTCATCAGCCAAGCAAAGTACACAAGAGATCTGTTCAAAAAAATTTGGTATGGAAACTAGCTCAACAGTTACCATTCCTATGTCTACAAGTCTTCGTTTGGATAAAGATGAAGATGGCAAATCAGTGGACATAACCAAATTTAGAGGCATTATTGGTTCATTGTTGTATCTAACAGCAAGCAGACCTGATATAATGTACTCAGTTGGAGTCTGTGCAAGATTTCAATCAAACCCCAAAGAATCTCATCTCTTAGCTGCCAAGAGGATATTGAAGTATGTTAAAGGCACTCAAGAATTGGGATTGTGGTATCCTAGAGAATCTGGATTTGAACTAGTTGGCTATTCAGATTCAGACCTTGCTGGCTGCAAGATTGACAGGAAAAGCACAACAGGTGCATGTCAGTTCTTAGGCAGTCGTTTGATCTCATGGATGAGTAAGAAGCAAACCTCAGTCTCTATATCTACTGCTGAAGCTGAATATATAGCTGCTGGAGCTTGCTGTGCACATATACTATGGTTGAAGCATCAACTAGAAGATTACAACATCAAAATCAGTGGAATACCAATCTACTGTGACAATACAAGTGCAATTTCACTTACTCAGAACACTACAAGTCATTCAAGGACTAAGCATATTGAGATCAAGCATCATTTCATTAGAGATCATGTGGAAAAAGGCAATGTTTTGATTGAGTATGTTCATACTGATAATCAGATTGCTGATATCTTCACTAAACCTCTAAGTGAAGTAAGGTTCTCAACTCTAAGAGCTGAGCTAGGACTACTTAATTTGGAAGCATAAGCTGAGGGGGAACTCATCAGAAGACTGGAGTTCAACAGCTTAGTTATCTATTATTATCTTCAAGGATTAACTTTCAACAGACTAGTTAACTTATGAATTCTTAAACTCAGGGGGAACGTGTAAGACTAGCGGTACTTCTGAATTAAAGATGAAATTTGTTAATGACAGTTAGTTGAAGTTATGTTTTCATCAGAAGATTCAACTATTGAAGATTGAAGTTACTTTATCTGGCTGGATTGACAAACAGCTGAGGAAGGTTATCAGCTATTGGCATTCTCTGATAACAGCATTGTCATCAGGACAGTAGTCCATCAGATAAGTATTTATGTTACTCATCTGATTACTTTAATAAAAGCGGAACTGTTTAAAACGTATATTCAAAACACGCTTTTATAAGTAACTATTGGGCGGTACATATTCACGCTCTTCATTAAATATCTTTTGAATTCGAAAAGTCGTAACTGACGCCGCACGATCAGCACTGACAGAAAACGGATCTAACGGTTGGCGGATATCACGGAAACCGAAAAACCCAACTCTATAAATCCCCATCTGATCAGTCGAGTCGTTCTTTACGCACTCTAAGCATTCAAAAGCACTTGTGAGAAATTTCTGCAAATTTTCTGCATACTTTCCTTTGTTTTTCTAACCTTCAACAGATCAACGATGGCCGCTGAAGGTATGTTTCTCGTTTATGATTCCTACTACCAATCCGGTACGGATCTGATGAAAGAACTGCTCGAAAAGTTCAAAGCTGCTTCGCTGGTAAACTTCATGGAATACCACGAAGGAATTATCTGGACTGACCAAGTGATGGAGTACTACAACACAGCGAAAGCTGACTACAACAAACTGGAGATTAAGGCTTCAGTAGGAGACAAATCTGTCACTATCACTCCTGCTGTTCTTCACGAGACGTTTGGGCTTCCTAACAGTGGACGACATGACGTCACTGTGCTGACAGAGGACAAACATCAACAGTTCTGGGCGATCTGCGCCAAAGAGGGAGAAACGTTATCTGGAAATATAAGGAAGAAGCAACTGAAGGATGAATATCAGCGGATGGCTGATATGGTGTCCAAGCTGATTGAGAACTGCACATTCTCACTGGATGCTGTTACCATGAAGAGGTTCAGCATCATGGCTGCCATATACTATGGAATGGAGATCAACTGGTCCATCATAGTTTGGTACATATTAGCTGACTTTCTTGATGATAAGAAAGGAAAAGGCCCCACTACCAACCACAGGATCACACTCAGTTATCTGCTGTCAAAGCTGGGTTGTGATATGAAGAATGGAAAAGAGATTCATAAATCTAAGGCAGTATCAAAGTACTTGCCTGTTCAAAAGAGGAAGGCTGGTGAGCCTGAGGAAGCTGATGTTGAGGAACCAAAGGAGGTTCCTGCCAAAAGGAAAAAGAGGTTAGTCAAAACAGCAAGTTTGGCTGCTGAGACTAAAAGGAAGAGGGCTGCTGATGAGCCCAAAAAGAAAGAATCTAAGCAGATGGAGAGAGTGACTTCTGCTGAAGCCACTAAGATTGTTGAGAATATAATTGCTGATGTAAGGACTGGATCCCCTGCATCACCATCAAGAACTCCATCAGCAGAGAGGCCTGCTGAGGGTATTTCTCAAAGGACAAGAAGTCAACAGAGAGATACTGTTACCTCCACTTACCGTGAAGGGAGGACCAAGAAGTCTGCTAGAAAGCAGATGACATTTATAGAAGAACCAACGGACTTGGAGAATGTAGCAAGGGAAGACCCTGAAGCTACTCAAAGGCCTGCTGAAACAGTTGAAACTGTTAAGACTGACAAGGCTGATGAGCAACAGCCAAGTCAGGTCACATCAACAGCTGAGGTTACTCAACCTCAAGAAGATCCAGATGTCCAAATCATCTATCCTATTGCTGCTGCTCCCATATCATCTGCTGGACCAGCCCCTGCTGATAAAGGCAAGAGAAAAATAGTGCTAAGGAGAAAGAAAGTCTCCAAAGCTGATAAGAAGGCAAGGGAGGAAGCTGAACAGAGGAAGCAGGATGAGCTTGAAGAGAAGAAAGCACTTGAGCTAAGCAAAGCTCAAGAAGCAAAGGATGAAGCCAGAAGACGCATGTCTGAAGAAGAAAGAAAAGCTGCTGAGGATGCTGAAATGGCTATGGTGATTGAATTGAGCAAAGTTGATGCCTATGGACCTGTCCATGGAGGTGGCATCAAGATTGGAGAAGGCAAGACTGAAGAGGACAAAAAGAAGATACTACTGCCTACCCCCAAACTCAAGTCAAAGGACAAGTTTGAAGTCAGAAAAGCATTTGAAATAGTGTATGCTGATAAGGAGCTGTTCAAGAAATTTGAAAAGTCCTTGGCTTACTATGATCAGAAGCTTATGTTGATGACTCTGTTCAACCAAGAAAAGCCAAGATATATCAGTTGGAGGGACAACAGGCTGAACAAGTCAATCACTGAACTTCAAAGTATGAAGGAGTTAGCTGATGAAGAACGATGGGTTCTAAGTTGGCTGAAGACAAACTCCATTCAAAAGGCTCTTGATCCCAGCTATGTGAGAGATATCATGCATAGCTATGCAAAAGGCTTTGCATTGGAGGAAGCCAAGAAAATCAAGAGCACCTTGCCTGAAAAGAAGAAGAAGTCTGAAGATGCTGAAGAAAGAGCAATTAAGTTTGCTGTTATGACTGCCCTGAAGAGATGGGCTAAGAAGTCAAAGTATCAGCAAGGCTGTTCAAGTGATTTGCCACTACTGCCAAGTATCCAGCAAATCATTTTTGGCAAGGAAGTACAACAGTACTATGAAGTCCCTAAGGGTAACAATGCTCCTGTTAACCCTTGGATTATTGTAAGGCAGATTAGACAGACAACATGCTTTAATGAAGATGGAACCATTACTAATCTGTTCTACGATGATGTCACTGATGAGCACAAATCTGCTGATAAGTCCTTAGCTATTGAGCCGCCAGCTAAGACTTCTGAAGACCATCAGATGACAGACTTGGAGGAAGTCCCTGTTCAACAGGCGACTGAGGAGAAGGAAGCTGATGCTGATGCTTCTGCTTCATCAGCTGATCAACACTCATCACTGATGGAAGCAATCCAGATGCTGATGGAAAACCAACTTAAGGAACTGGAAGACAAGCACAAGCAACAGCTATTGAAGGTTAAGGAGGAGCTGAAAGCAGAGTTGGCAGAAACCAACAGACTTCAGCTGGAAAATGTTCAAGGATCAACAGAAGAAATCATCAAGAAGGAGATCAACAGTATTCCAATTCCTCAAGATCATTCATTGCAGTTAGTTCACAGCTTAAGAGAACTGAACCAGAACGTGGAAGATGTGAAGGGTGATGTGAATCATCTTCACACTGCTTTAAAATCAGCTGAGCACAAGATTGCTGACTTAACTGCAACCTTCATTAAAGTCAGTCATGAAGAGAAGGAAATCAATCTGGGAATGTTGCAAGAAGTGGCAAAGGCTGCACAGGAAGTTCAAAATGAAATTGCAACTATCAACCTCAACATTGACTACTTCAATGATAAGACTGATGTAATCAGCACTGACATTCATCATCTAACAGCCAGTCACGACGTTGTTAATCAGAATCTAAAGGCTTTATGCGCTGGAGTAAAGATCCCAACAGTTGCTCTCAACCCTGCTGTTGAACCTTCTACTGTCATCAGAGTTGATGATGACAAAAAGGGGGAAGATGAAAGGGAAGAACCAGTTAAAGAAACTGCTGCTGAAGAATCAACTAAGGAGGAAACTACTACTGCAACAACAGAAGCCAAGGAAACTGAAGAAACAGCTGACAAGACTGAAGCTGAAGCTGACAAGATTGCAAAGCTTGGAACGGTAGAAGAAGAAGAATTGACTGAAAAAGAAGATACCAAGTACAAGAATACAGAATCTGCAAGGAAGGCCATGGAAGCTTTGAAAGCTCTTCAAGAACAAGAACTTAAGGAGAAGATGGAAGCTGCCAAAGCAACCTTGGAAGAAGAAGCTGATGATGAAGAAGATGATGAAGAATCATCTTATGAATATGAAGAAGTGCTCGAATCTGATGAAGAAGCTGATAGTTAGAAATTGAAAAATCAATTGTAATCAGTTTACTTTTTCAGAAATCTCATCTGATGAATTTGTACATGTAATTCACTTTCACATCAATAAAATGTCCAAGTTCAATCCAATAAACTTTTTCTATCTCAGAAAATTTTGAGGATTACAATCCTTAGTTTAGGTATTTAACAGGTACTTAGCTGAAGTTTTGTCATCATCAAAAAGGGGGAAATTGTTGGATAAGGATGAAGATGAAGGCACTAAAGAAAGTTTGATAAGGGAGGTTTTGATGCATTCCAAAACTTCAAAGATTGGCTAAGTATGGAGTAACTTAGCTGATATACTTATCAAGGAATTTTGACTAAGTAATGAAGACATCAGAAGAGTCAAAGTTTCAAGGTCCAAGACTTCTGATCTGCTGAAGTAAAGTTATCAGACTAGTGAAGATCAGCCGACTCAAATCAGATTTGTTCAAGTTTGAGATCAGCCGAGTTCACCATCAGACTTGTACTTTTGTCAGCCAAGTGAAGAAGATCATGAAGTGTTCCCAACGGTAATAAATGCCCCTTGGTGTAATAAATGCTGAAGTACGAGGATATTTAAGACAAATGATTGAAGAAAAGCTTCGCATCAGACGAGTGCATTTAATGCTGCCTGCAGAATAGTACTGTTTACAGTACAGACAGACTGCAAAAGAGCCGTTCGCGGATTTTAAGGACCAGTACTCGAGGAATTTGAATCCTGTCTCTCTTCAACGGACACTTTTCAATCCTCAAGTATAAATAGCTGAAAGAGACGAAGAAGAAACAAGCAACACACTTTCTGAGAGAAATTTCCGAAGCAAAATTCTTTAAGTCTCAAGAACAGCTCACTCATCAGCTGAGTCATTTGTTGACGAAAGCAGAGTTGAAGAACAAAGAAAAATACATCTTCTGAGTGATTTTGTAAACAAGAGTGTTGTGCGGAGTTGTGATCCATCTTTGTGAGTGATCAAACTTCAGTGGATAGGCTTTCTGTGTGATTTCCTATTGCGAACTTGTGGTCGTTTCATTTGTTGTTCGACGCAAGCAGAGTATACTGTAAACTTTGTGATTATAGTATAACCCAAGATCTGTGTGACTTGGAAGAGTGGACTAAAGGATATTCAAATCCATATAACCACTATAAAAATTGATTGTGTTTTTACATTGCTTTTCAAACTTGCATATTTCCTAATTGCATAAAAACACATTAAGTTAACTGTTTGAAAAGAAGTTAAAAGGAGTTTATAAAACTGGGGAATTACTTTTCAGACTACTAAGTTTACTTGTGAAAAACACTTTGAAAATCCGCTGCAAGTACTCTAAGTATTAAAACTGATTTCTGCAAAATCAGCTAAGTAACTATCAGACGAGTGGTCAACAAGACTGTTCAAAGATTTGTTCGCGAACAGAATTGTAACTTACTAATCTGATCAGCTTAGTCTGTTCAGTAAGAGTAAAGTTTTAAAGTTAAATTTGAAGAAAATTTTTAAAGAGGTTCATTCACCCCCCCTCTAAACCTCTTCTGACCACTTGGGACCAACACATTTGAAGCTTCTTCACGGTAATAAAGGTGCCCAACCACTCACGTTTTTACGTGATTGGGTTCCTGATTCAAAAGCATATTTCCCTGATTTCCTTCTCCTAACCCTGATGTAATTCGTACTTTTGGGTTTATTTTTCTTCACATTGTTGACATTTTTTTTCCGGGGCATTTAAAAGGATTTCGGGAACCATTTCCTTAGGCCCATTAGCTTCATCTGATGAAGAATCAGTAGTGTTTGGGTCCATGTTTTGGCATCGATAAAAGGTGTTTTCCATTATAATTTCTTGTGAATAGGAAATAAATTTTTGGATAATAAGTTGTTGTAAGAAAATTGTTAAAATTAGGATGGTAAAGCAAAACTTTGTGAATAAAAAAAATTGGGCCGAGACCAAGTTAGTGGGCCAGTCTAGTCCATATCCAGATGTATTTATATTTACAGACTTTAAATATTAACATATACGGTTTTGGGTTTATTTTTCTTCTTATTGACTTTAAATATTTCCTTGATTACCTCCTCCTATCACCAACATAGTACGCACTTTTCGGTTTATTTTTCTTCATATAGTTAACATCTTTTCAGAGGCATTCAAGTGTATTACATGAACCTTTTTCTTTGGGCCAAATTCCTCCTCAGATGAGGAATCCGTTGCATTTGTGTCAATGTAAGAAACTATGATTTCTTGTGGTTTTTTGGGGATGTTTTTTCCATTTTAATTTCTTGTGAAAAGGAATGGAATTTTACAAGTTTTATAAGGATGATAACGAAAAACTTTGTGAAAAAAAAATATTTGAAGTAGTGTAGTTAAAATGGCCCTATAGCCCAGGCCCTGCACGTCGCTGCACTATGTACACGCGCTATTCACTTAGCGCACTAATCGACGCCCCTAAAATAGCACGCTATTTACCTGACTTTAGAAAAAAAAAACTTTTCTTATAAGAACAAAGTGTTCAGCAACCCAAAAGTACGAATTACATCACGGTTAGGAGAAGGGAATCAGGGAAATATGCTTCTGAAATCAGAAACCCAATCACGAAAAAATGTGAGTGGTTTGACACCTTTGTTACCGTGAAGAAGCTTCAAATGCGTATCATGCCAAGAAGAGTGAGATTGAAGTAAAATTGAGAGCCAAACAGGGCCTTGGAGAGAAATTTATACAAGGATCTCCTTCTTCAGTTCTTTAAAATGAGACTTCAGATTCATCGAATGATTTGTTATAATTGAAATTGATAACGATTTTTTTATTGAAAAAATCAATACTGATTAGTTCTGTATCAATTTGTATTTTCTTATGTCATTAGGAAAACATGATTTTTAGATTCAAACCCCAGAATCGTTCATGAATTCGAAATAAGCAGTGAATCGTTAGTGGTTCAAACTTTTCGGCTGAAAATCCACATTTGATCTCTCAATAGAAAGGCGAGACAACTCCGCAAGTTGTTGAGGAAAATATTAAGAATAATGTTATGGAAAATATAGAAGGAGAAAAAGACAAATTTGGGTTCATAAAAGGTGTGCAGATAGTTGATAATAATGGATTTTTGTTGGGTAAAATTGGTGATATTTATGATCTCAATTTATGCATAAGGGAAGATGGAACTTGGTGTTAAAATGAAATGTCGTACATTCTTTGTAACACCCCAATCCCACATTGATTGTGGATGAATTGTTTGAATGGTTAATAAAGACTTGACTTACTTCGACTTGTCAACATGGGCTTAAGCATTTTGTGCTGGTGGACTAGAGCCCAACAATGTTGACAAGGCTAGAAGTGGATCAAGGTCTTTACAAATGGTATCAGAGCCAGGTTCGTGGTGTTAACCATGAGGGCGGTCTTGGGCTATTGATCTGTCCTCGACGTGGACGTCGAATATTTGAGTTGGGGAGATTGTAAAACCCCAATCCCACATTGATTGTGGATTAATTGTTTGAATGGTTAATAAAGACTTGACCTACTTCTACTTGTCAACATGGGCTTAAGCATTTTGGGCTAATGGACTAGAACACAACAATGTTGACAAGGTCAGAAGTGGATTAAGGTCTTTACAAGTGGTATCAGAGCCGACTTCGTGGTGTTATCCATGAGGGCGGTCTTGGGCAATTGATCTAGACTCGATGAGGACGTCGAGTATTTGAGATGGGGAGATTGTAACACCCCAATTCCACATTAATTGTGAATAAATTGTTTGAATGGTTAATAAAGACTTGACTTACTTCTACTTGTCAATTTGGGCTTAAGCATTGTGGGCTAGTGGACTAGAGCCCAACAATGATGACAAGGGCACCATATGTAATGACCTTGATCCATTTCTGGCCTTGTCAACATTGTTGGGCTCTAGTCCACCAGCCCAAAATGCTTAAGCCCATGTTGACAAGTAGAAGTAGGTCAAGTCTTTATTAACCATTCAAACAATTCATCCACAATCAATGTGGGATTGGGGTGTTACAATCTCCCCAACTCAATTACTCGACGTCCTCGTCGAGTCCAGATCAATAGCCCAAGACAGCCCTCATGGATAACACCACGAAGTCGGCTTTGATACCATTTGTAAAGACCTTGATCCACTTCTGGCCTTGTCAACATTGTTGGGCTCTAGTCCACCAGCCAAAAATGCTTAAGCACTTGTTCACAAGTAGAAGTAGGTCAAGTCTTTATTAACCATTCAAACAATTCATCCACCATCAATGTGGGATTGAACACTAAAAAAGTTTCATTATTAATATTTCTCTTTATTCTTTTCCGATCGAGATGTATAAATCCTGTTCATGGATTAACGAAAATCATAGAAGGACAACGGAAAATAAGAATATACAACATTTCATTTTAACACCAAGTTCCATCTTCCCTTATGCATACATTGAGATCATCAATATCACCAAATTTACCCATCAAAAATCCATTATTATCAACTATCTGCAGACCTTTTATGAACCCGAATTTGTCTTTTTCTCCTTCTAAATTTTCCATAACATTATTCTTAATGTTTTCCTCAACAACAACTTGCGGAGTTTTATCCCCTTTCTATTGAGAGTTCAAATGTGGATTTTCAGCCGAAAAGTTTGAACCATTAACAATTCACTGCTTATTTCGAATTCAGGAACGATTCTGGGATTTGAATCTAAAAATTATGTTTTCCTAATGACATAAGAAAATACATATTGATACAGAACTAAGCAGTATTGATTTTTTCAATCAAAAAATCGTTATCAATTTCAATTATAACAAAACATTCGATGAATCTGATGTCTCATTTTTAAGAACTGAAGAAGGAGATCCTTGTATAAATTTCTCTCCAAGGCCCTGTGTGGCTCTCAATTTTACTTCAATCTCACTATTCTTGGCATGATACGCATTTGAAGCTTCTTCACGGTAACAAAGGTGCCCAACCCCTCACGTTTTTTCGTGATTGGGTTTCTAATTTCAGAACCATATTTCCCTGATTCCCTTCTCTTAACCCTGATGTAATTCGTACCATTGGGTTTATTTTTCTTCACATTCTTAACATTTTTTTACGGGGCATTTAAAAGGATTTCGTGAACCTTTCCCTTAGGCCCATTAGCTTCATCTGATGATGAATCAGTAGCGTTTGGGTCCGTGTACGAAATTATAATTTTTTTGGCATCGATAAAAGGTGTTTTTCCATTATAATTTCTTGAGAATAGGAAATAAATTTTGGGATAATAATTTGCTGTAAGAAAATTGATAAAATTACGATGGTAAAGAAAAACTTTGTGAATAAAAAAAATTGGGTAACTAAGGAGGTGCACATGTATGTTGTGGCCATATAATTGAATAAATATCTCTTTATATAGGTTCTTAGCAGGAGAAACCTAAAATACTCTGATTGCATAATTTCTTACGTAACTTGGGTTTTCAAAATAAAAATATATTATATTATTTGGGTCGAGATCAAGTTAGTGGGCCAGTCTAGTCCATATCCAGATGTATTTAAATTTATTGACTTTAAATATTAACATATTGGATTTTGGGTTTATTTTTCTTCTTATTGACTTTAAATATTTTCTTGATTGCCTCCTCCTAACACCAACATAGTACGCACTTTTGGGTTTATTTTTCTTCATTTAGTTAACATTTTTTTCAGAGGAATTCAAGTGTACTACGTGAACCTTTTTCTTTGGGCCAAATTCCTCATCAGATGAGGAATCCGTTGCATCTGTGTCAATGTAAGAAAATATGATTTCTTGTGGTTTTTTTTCCATTTTAATTTCTTGTGAATAGGAAAAGAATTTTACAAGTTCTATAAGGATGATAACGAAAACCTTTGTGAAAAAAAAAATATTTGAAGTAGTGTAGTTAAAATCGCGCTATAGCCCAGGCCCTGCTTATCGCTGCAATACGTGCACGCCATTCACTTAGCTCACTTATCGACGTCCCTGAAATAGCGCGCTATTTACTTGACTTTAGAAAAAAAAACGTTTTCTTATAAGAACAAAGTGTTCAGAAGCCCTCTCCACCTTCTTTCAATCTAATTACTTTTACCAAAGTTAAAAGTTAAAAAGACTCTCAAAAGTGAAAAAAAAAAACGGCAGCCAAAGAATAGCGGCCTCTCCCCTTCGCGCGACTGCGCCTCCTATTTGGTTAATATTAGGGTATTAAAGTTTCATTATTAATATTTCATAGAAGGACAAGAGAAAATAAGAATGTACGACATTTCATTTTAACACCAAGTTCCATCTTCCCTTATGCATACATTGAGATCATAAATATCACCAATTTTACCCATCAAAAATCCATTATTATCAACTATCTGCACACCTTTTAGGAACCCAAATTTGTCTTTTTCTCCTTCTATATTTTCCATAACATTATTCTTAATATTTTCCTCAACAACAACTTGCGGAGTTGTCACGCCTTTCTATTGAGAGATCAAATGTGGATTTTCAGCCGAAAAGTTTGAACCATTAACGATTCACTGCTTATTTCGAATTCATGTACGATTCTGGGATTTGAATCTAAAAATCATGTTTTCCTAATGACATAAGAAAATACAAATTGATACAGAACTAATCAGTATTGATTTTTTCAATAAAAAAATCGTTATCAATTTCAATTATAACAAAACTGTTGGTCCCAAGTGGTCAGATGAGGTCTAGAGGGGGGGGGGGGGGTGAATAGACCTCTGAAAATTTTTGAACTTAAAAACTTTTCAGTCTTCTGTCAGCAGACTAAGCTGATGAAGAACAGTAAGCAGACTAATCTGTTCGTGAACAAATCTTGAACAGCAGACTGACCACTCTTCTTACAAATACTTAGCTGTTTTTCAGCAAAACAGTTTTCCAAAGAGTATACTTGCAGCGGATTATTTGAAAGTGTTTTTCACAAGTAAACTAAGTTCGAGAAAGATTTTATCCCTAGTTTAAAACTCCTTATAAAATCTTTTGATTGATTCACAGTGTTTAAATATGCAAACTTTGAAATATGCGAGAAAGCTTAAATGCAAGATAACACAAAGAATTTTTATAGTGGTTATATGGATAGAAATCCTTTAGTCCACTCTTCCAGATCACTTAGATTCTGGGTTATACTATAATCACTTAGATTACAATATTTCTCCACTTACACCAAGACAACAAATGAAATGGCTGTAAGCTCACAATAGGAAATCACAAAGAAGACCTATCCTCTAAAGTAGAATCACTCACAAAGATGGATTCTTACTTCGCACAACACTCAGCTTTCACAGTGTTGTAGTACTCCATCACTTGGTCAGTCCAGATAATTCCTTCGTGGTATTCCATGAAGTTTACCAGCGAAGCAGCTTTGAACTTTTCGAGCAGTTCTTTCATCAGATCCGTACCGGATTGGTAGTAGGAATCATAGACGAGAAACATACCTTCAGCGGCCATTGTTAATCTGTTGAAGGTTAGAAAAACAAAGAGAAGTATGCAGAGAATTGCAGATATTTTTCTCACAAGTACTTTTGAATGCTTAGAGTGCGTAAAGAGCGACTCGACTGATCAGATGGGGATTTATAGAGTTGGGGTATCTTGAATTTCGTGATATCCGCCAACCGTTAGATCCGTTTTTCTGTCAGTGCTGATCGTGCGGCGTCAGTTACGACTTTTCGAATTCAAAAGATATTTAATGAAGAGCGGGAATATGTACCGCCCAACAGTTACTTATAAAAGCGTATTTTGAATAAAACGTTTTGAATAGTTCAGCTTTTATTGAAGTAATCAGATGAGTAACATAAATACTTATCTGATGGACTACTGTCCTGATGACATAGTTGTTATCAGAGAATGCCGATAGCTGATAACCTTCCTCAGCTGTTTGTCAATCCAACTAGATAAAATGACTTTAATCTTCGATAGTTGAGTCTTCTGATGAGAACATAACTTCAACTAACTGTCATTAACAAATTTCATCTTTAATTCAGAAGTACCGCTAGTCTTACACGTTCCCCCTGAGTTTAAGAATTCATAAGTTAACTAGTCTGTTGAGAGTTAATCCTTGAAGATAATAACGAATAACTAAGCTGTTGAACTCCAGTCTTCTGATGAGTTCCCCCTCAGCTTATGCTTCCAAATTAAGTAGTCCTAGCTCAGCTCTTAGAGTTGAAAACCTTACTTCACTTAAAGGTTTAGTGAAAATATCAGCAAAGTTTGAACCATTAACGATTCACTGCTTATTTCGAATTCATGTACGATTCTGGGATTTGAATCTAAAAATCATTTTTTCCTAATGACATAAGAAAATACAAATTGATACAGAACTAATCAGTATTGATTTTTTCAATAAAAAAATCGTTATCAATTTCAATTATAACAAAACATTCGATGAATCTGATGTCTCATTTTTAAGAACTGAAGAAGGAGATCCTTGTATAAATTTCTCTCCAAGGCCCTGTTTGGCTCTCAATTTTACTTCAATCTCAATCTTCTTGGCATGATACGCATTTGAAGCTTCTTCACGGTAACAAAGGTGCCAAACCACTCACATTTTTTCGTGATTGGGTTTCTGATTTCAGAAGCATATTTCCCTGATTCCCTTCTCCTAACCCTGATGTAATTCGTACCTTTGGGTTTATTTTTCTTCAAATTCTTAACATTTTTTTCTGGGGCATTTAAAAGGATTTCGTGAACCTTTTCCTTAGGCCCATTAACTTTATTTGATGAAGAATCAGTAGCGTCTGGGTCCTTGTACGAATTATAATTTTTTTGGCATCGATAAAAGGTGTTTTTCCATTAATATTTCTTGTGAATAGGAAATAAATTTTGTGATAATAATTTGCTGTAAGAAAATTGTTAAAATTAGGATGGTAAAGAAAAACTTTGTGAATAAAAAAAATTGGGTAACTGAGGAGGTGCACATGTATGTTGTGGCCATAAAATTGAATAAATATCTCTTTATATAGGTTCTTAGGAGGAGAAACCTAGAATACTCTGATTGCATAATTTCTTACGTAATTTGGGTTTTCAAAAAAAAATATATATTATATTAATTTGGGTCGAGATCAAGTTAGTGGGCCAGTCTAGTCCATATCTAGATGTATTTAAATTTACTGACTTTAAATATTAACATACAGGATTTTGGGTTTATTTTTCTTCTTATTGACTTTAAATATTTCCTTGATTGTCTCCTCCTAACACCAACATAGTAAGCACTTTTGGGTTTATTTTTCTTCATATAGTTAACATTTTTTTCAGAGGCATTCAAGTGTATTACATGAACCTTTTTCTTTGGGCCAAATTCCTCATCGGATGAGGAATCCGTTGCATCTATGTCAATATAAGAACCTATGATTTCTTGTCGTTTTTTTGGGATTTTTTTTTTCATTTTAATTTCTTGTGAATAGGAAAGGAATTTTACAAGTTCAATTAGGATGATAACGAAAACCTTTGTGAATTAAAAAAAACATTTGAAGTTGTATATTTAAAAGTGTGCTATAGAGTGCAAAGCGCTATAGCCCATGCCTTGCGCGTCGCTGCACCACGTGCACGCACTATTCAATTAGCGCACTTAGCGACTCTCCTGAAATAGCGCGCTATTTACTTGACTTTAGGAAAAAAAATGTTTTTTTATAAGAACAAAGTGTTCAGCAGACCTCACCACCTTCTTTTAACCTGATGACTTTTCCCGAAGTTCAAAGTTAAAAAGACTCTCAAAAGTGAAAAATAAAAATAAAAAGAGAAGCGGCAGCCAAAGAATAGCTTCCTCACCCCTTCGCGCGACTGCACCCTTTATTGGGTTAATATATTAGGGTATTAAAGTTTCATTATTAATATTTCATAGAAGGACAAGGGAAAATAAGAAAGTACGACATTTTATTTTAACACCAAGTTCCATCTTCCCTTATGCATACATTGAGATCATCAATATCACCAAATTTACCGATCAAAAATCCATTATTATCAACTATCTGCACACCATTTATGAACCCAAATTTGTCTTTTTCTCCTTCTATATTTTCCATAACAATATTCTTAATGTTTTCCTCAACAACAACTTGTGGAGTTGTCTCGCTTTTCTATTGAGAGATCAAATGTGGATTTTAAGCCGAAAAGTTTGAACCATTAACTATTCAATGCTTATTTCTAATTCATGAACGATTCTGGGATTTGAATCTAAAAATCATGTTTTCCTAATGACATAAGAAAATACAAATTGATACAGAACTAATCATTATTGATTTTTTCAATCAAAAAATCGTTATCAATTTCAATTATAACTAAACATTCGATGAATCTGATGTCTCGTTTTTAAGAACTGAAGAAGGAGATCCTTGTATAAATTTCTCTCCAAGGCCCTGTTTGGCTCTCAATTTTACTTCAATCTCACTCTTCCTGGCATGATACGCATTTGAAGCTTCTTCACGGTAACAATGGTGCCCAACCACTCATATTTTTTCGTGATTGGGTTTCTGATTTCAGAAGCATATTTCCCTGATTCCCTTCTCCTAACCCTGATGTAATTCGTACTTTTGGGTTTATTTTTCTTCACATTCTTAACATTTTTTTCTGGGGCATTTAAAAGGATTTCGTGAACCTTTTCCTTAGGCCTATTAGCTTTATTTGACGAAGAATCAGTAGCGTCTGGGTCCTTGTACGAATTATAATTTTTTTGGCATCGATAAAAGGTGTTTTTCCATTAATATTTCTTGTGAATAGGAAATAAATTTTGTGATAATAATTTGCTGTAAGAAAATTGTTAAAATTAGGATGGTAAAGAAAAACTTTGTGAATAAAAAAAATTGGGTAACTGAGGAGGTGCACATGTATGTTGTGGCCATAAAATTGAATAAATATCTCTTTATATAGGTTCTTAGGAGGAGAAACCTAGAATACTCTGATTGCATAATTTCTTACGTAATTTGGGTTTTAATAAAAAATATATATTATATTAATTTGGGCCGAGATCAAGTTAGTGGGCCAGTCTAGTCCATATCTAGATGTATTTAAATTTACTGACTTTAAATATTAACATACAGGATTTTGGGTTTATTTTTCTTCTTATTGACTTTAAATATTTCCTTGATTGCCTCCTCCTAACACCAACATAGTAAGCACTTTTGGGTTTATTTTTCTTCATATAGTTAACATTTTTTTCAGAGGCATTCAAGTGTATTACATGAACCTTTTTCTTTGGGCCAAATTCCTCATCGGATGAGGAATCCGTTGCATCTATGTCAATATAAGAACCTATGATTTCTTGTCGCTTTTTTGGGATTTTTTTTTTCATTTTAATTTCTTGTGAATAGGAAAGGAATTTTACAAGTTCAATTAGGATGATAACGAAAACCTTTGTGAATGAAAAAAAATATTTGAAGTTGTATATTTAAAAGCGTGCTATAGAGTGCAAAGCGCTATAGCCCATGCCTTGCGCGTCGCTGCACCACGTGCACGCACTATTCACTTAGCGCACTTAGCGACTCTCCTGAAATAGCGCGCTATTTACATGACTTTAGAAAAAAAATGTTTTTTTATAAGAACAAAGTGTTCAGCAGCCCTCACCACCTTCTTTTAACATGTTTACTTATACCGAAGTTCAAAGTTAAAAAGACTCTCAAAAGTGAAAAATAAAAATAAAAGAGACGCGGCCGCCAAAGAATAGCTTCCTCACCCCTTCGCGCGACTGCGCCCTTTATTGGGTTAATATATTAGGGTGTTAAAGTTTCATTATTAATATTTCATAGAAGGACAAGGGAAAATAAGAAAGTACGACATTTTATTTTAACACCAAGTTCCATCTTCCCTTATGCATACATTGAGATCATCAATATCACCCAATTCACCCATCAAAAATCCATTATTATCAACTATCTGCACACCATTTATGAACCCAAATTTGTCTTTTTCTCCATCTATATTTTCCATAACATTATTCTTAATGTTTTCATCAACAACAACAACTTGTGGAGTTGTCTCGCTTTTCTATTGAGAGATCAAATGTGGATTTTCAGCCGAAAAGTTTGAACCATTAACTATTCAATGCTTATTTCTAATTCATGAACGATTCTGGGATTTGAATCTAAAAATCATGTTTTCCTAATGACATAAGAAAATACAAATTTATACAGAACTAATCATTATTGATTTTTTCAATCAAAAAATTGTTATCAATTTCAATTATAACAAAACATTCGATGAATCTGATGTCTCATTTTTAAGAACTGAAGGAGGAGATCCTTGTATAAATTTCTCTCCAAGGCCCTGTTTGGCTCTCAATTTTACTTCAATCTCACTCTTCTTGGCATGATACGCATTTGAAGCTTCTTCACGGTAACAAAGGTGCCCAACCACTCATATTTTTTCGTGATTGGGTTTCTGATTTCAGAAGCATATTTCCCTGATTCCCTTCTCCTAACCCTGATGTAATTCGTACTTTTGGGTTTATTTTTCTTCACATTCTTAACATTTTTTTCTGGGGCATTTAAAAGGATTTCGTGAACCTTTTCCTTAGGCCCATTAGCTTTATTTGATGAAGAATCAGTAGCGTCTGGGTCCTTGTACGAATTATAATTTTTTTGGCATCGATAAAAGGTGTTTTTCCATTAAAATTTTTTGTGAATAGGAAATAAATTTTGTGATAATAATTTGCTGTAAGAAAATTGTTAAAATTAGGATGGTAAAGAAAAACTTTGTGAATAAAAAAAATTGGGTAACTGAGGAGGTGCACATGTATGTTGTGGCCATAAAATTGAATAAATATCTCTTTATATAGGTTCTTAGGAGGAGAAACCTAGAATACTCTGACTGCATAATTTCTTACGTAATTTGGGTTTTAAAAAAAATATATATATTATATTAATTTGGGCCGAGATCAAGTTAGTTGGCCAGTCTAGTCCATATCTAGATGTATTTAAATTTACTGACTTTAAATATTAACATACAGGATTTTGGGTTTATTTTTCTTCTTATTGACTTCAAATATTTCCTTGATTGCCTCCTCCTAACACCAACATAGTAAGCACTTTTGGGTTTATTTTTCTTCATATAGTTAACATTTTTTTCAGAGGCATTCAAGTGTATTACATGAACCATTTTCTTTGGGCGAAATTCCTCATCGGATGAGGAATCCGTTGCATCTATGTCAATATAAGAAACTATGATTTCTTGTGGTTTTTTTGGGATTTTTTTTTTCATTTTAATTTCTTGTGAATAGGAAAGGAATTTTACAAGTTCAATTAGGATGATAACGAAAACCTTTGTGAATGAAAACAAATATTTGAAGTCGTGTATTTAAAAGCGTGCTATAGAGTGCGAAGCGCTATAGCACATGCCTTGCGCGTCGCTGCACCACGTGCACGCGCTATTCACTTAGCGCACTTAGCGACTCTCCTGAAATAGCGCGCTATTTACACGACTTTAGAAAAAAAATGTTTTTTTATAAGAACAAATTGTTCAGCAGCCCTCACCACCTTCTTTTAACATGTTTACTTATACCGAAGTTCAAAGTTAAAAAGACTCTCAAAAGTGAAAAATAAAAATAAAAGAGAAGCGGCCGCCAAAGAATAGCTTCCTCACCCCTTCGCGCGACTGCGCCCTTTATTGGGTTAATATATTAGGGTGTTAAAGTTTCATTATTAATATTTCATAGAAGGACAAGGGAAAATAAGAAAGTACGACATTTTATTTTAACACCAAGTTCCATCTTCCCTTATGCATACATTGAGATCATCAATATCACCCAATTCACCCATCAAAAATCCATTATTATCAACTATCTGCACACCATTTATGAACCCAAATTTGTTTTTTTCTCCATCTATATTTTCCATAACATTATTCTTAATGTTTTCATCAACACCAATAACTTGTGGAGTTGTCTCGCTTTTCTATTGAGAGATAAAATGTGGATTTTCAGCCGAAAAGTTTGAACCATTAACTATTCAATGCTTATTTCTAATTCATGAACGATTCTGGGATTTGAATCTAAAAATCATGTTTTCCTAATGACATAAGAAAATACAAATTTATACAGAACTAATCATTATTGATTTTTTCAATCAAAAAATCGTTATCAATTTCAATTATAACAAAACATTCGATGAATCTGATGTCTCATTTTTAAGAGCTGAAGGAGGAGATCCTTGTATAAATTTCTCTCCAAGGCCCTGTTTGGTTCTCAATTTTACTTCAATTTCACTCTTCTTGGCATGATACGCATTTGAAGCTTCTTCACGGTAACAAAGGTGCCCAACCACTCATATTTTTTCGTGATTGGGTTTCTGATTTCAGAAGCATATTTCCCTGATTCCCTTCTCCTAACCCTGATGTAATTCGTACTTTTGGGTTTATTTTTCTTCACATTCTTAACATTTTTTTCTTGGGCATTTAAAAGGATTTCGTGAACCTTTTCCTTAGGCCTATTAGCTTTATTTGATGAAGAATCTGTAGCGTCTGGGTCCTTGTACGAATTATAATTTTTTTGGCATCGATAAAAGGTGTTTTTCCATTAATATTTCTTGTGAATAGGAAATAAATTTTGTGATAATAATTTGCTGTAAGAAAATTGTTAAAATTAGGATGGTAAAGAAAAACTTTGTGAATAAAAAAAATTGGGTAACTGAGGAGGTGCACATGTATGTTGTGGCCACAAAATTGAATAAATATCTCTTTATATAGGTTCTTAGGAGGAGAAACCTAGAATACTCTGATTGCATAATTTCTTACGTAATTTGGGTTTTAAAAAAAATATATATATTATATTAATTTGGGCCGAGATCAAGTTAGTGGGCCAGTCTAGTCCATATCTAGATGTATTTAAATTTACTGACTTTAAATATTAACATACAGGATTTTGGGTTTATTTTTCTTCTTATTGACTTCAAATATTTCCTTGATTGCCTCCTCCTAACACCAACTTAGTAAGCACTTTTGGGTTTATTTTTCTTCATATAGTTAACATTTTTTTCAGAGGCATTCAAGTGTATTACATGAACCTTTTTCTTTGAGCTAAATTCCTCATCGGATGAGGAATCCGTTGCATCTATGTCAATATAAGAAACTATGATTTCTTGTGGTTTTTTTGGGATTTTTTTTTTCATTTTAATTTCTTGTGAATAGGAAAGAAATTTTACAAGTTCAATTAGGATGATAACGAAAACCTTTGTGAATGAAAACAAATATTTGAAGTCGTGTATTTAAAAGCGTGCTATAGAGTGCGAAGCGCTATAGACCATGCCTTGCGCGTCGCTGCACCACGTGCACGCGCTATTCACTTAGCGCACTTAGCGACTCTCCTGAAATAGCGCGCTATTTACATGACTTTAGAAAAAAAATGTTTTTTTATAAGAACAAAGTGTTCAGCAGCCCTCACCACCTTCTTTTAACATGTTTACTTATACCGAAGTTCAAAGTTAAAAAGACTCTCAAAAGTGAAAAATAAAAATAAAAGAGACGCGGCCGCCAAAGAATAGCTTCCTCACCCCTTCGCGCGACTGCGCCCTTTATTGGGTTAATATATTAGGGTGTTAAAGTTTCATTATTAATATTTCATAGAAGGACAAGGGAAAATAAGAAAGTACGACATTTTATTTTAACACCAAGTTCCATCTTCCCTTATGCATACATTGAGATCATCAATATCACCCAATTCACCCATCAAAAATCCATTATTATCAACTATCTGCACACCATTTATGAACCCAAATTTGTCTTTTTCTCCATCTATATTTTCCATAACATTATTCTTAATGTTTTCATCAACAACAACAACTTGTGGAGTTGTCTCGCTTTTCTATTGAGAGATCAAATGTGGATTTTCAGCCGAAAAGTTTGAACCATTAACTATTCAATGCTTATTTCTAATTCATGAACGATTCTGGGATTTGAATCTAAAAATCATGTTTTCCTAATGACATAAGAAAATGCAAATTTATACAGAACTAATCATTATTGATTTTTTCAATCAAAAAATTGTTATCAATTTCAATTATAACAAAACATTCGATGAATCTGATGTCTCATTTTTAAGAACTGAAGGAGGAGATCCTTGTATAAATTTCTCTCCAAGGCCCTGTTTGGCTCTCAATTTTACTTCAATCTCACTCTTCTTGGCATGATACGCATTTGAAGCTTCTTCACGGTAACAAAGGTGCCCAACCACTCATATTTTTTCGTGATTGGGTTTCTGATTTCAGAAGCATATTTCCCTGATTCCCTTCTCCTAACCCTGATGTAATTCGTACTTTTGGGTTTATTTTTCTTCACATTCTTAACATTTTTTTCTGGGGCATTTAAAAGGATTTCGTGAACCTTTTCCTTAGGCCCATTAGCTTTATTTGATGAAGAATCAGTAGCGTCTGGGTCCTTGTACGAATTATAATTTTTTTGGCATCGATAAAAGGTGTTTTTCCATTAAAATTTCTTGTGAATAGGAAATAAATTTTGTGATAATAATTTGCTGTAAGAAAATTGTTAAAATTAGGATGGTAAAGAAAAACTTTGTGAATAAAAAAAATTGGGTAACTGAGGAGGTGCACATGTATGTTGTGGCCATAAAATTGAATAAATATCTCTTTATATAGGTTCTTAGGAGGAGAAACCTAGAATACTCTGACTGCATAATTTCTTACGTAATTTGGGTTTTAAAAAAAAAATATATATTATATTAATTTGGGCCGAGATCAAGTTAGTGGGCCAGTCTAGTCCATATCTAGATGTATTTAAATTTACTGACTTTAAATATTAACATACAGGATTTTGGGTTTATTTTTCTTCTTATTGACTTCAAATATTTCCTTGATTGCCTCCTCCTAACACCAACATAGTAAGCACTTTTGGGTTTATTTTTCTTCATATAGTTAACATTTTTTTCAGAGGCATTCAAGTGTATTACATGAACCATTTTCTTTGGGCGAAATTCCTCATCGGATGAGGAATCCGTTGCATCTATGTCAATATAAGAAACTATGATTTCTTGTGGTTTTTTTGGGATTTTTTTTTCATTTTAATTTCTTGTGAATTGGAAAGGAATTTTACAAGTTCAATTAGGATGATAACGAAAACCTTTGTGAATGAAAACAAATATTTGAAGTCGTGTATTTAAAAGCGTGCTATAGAGTGCGAAGCGCTATAGCCCATGCCTTGCGCGTCGCTGCACCACGTGCACGCGCTATTCACTTAGCGCACTTAGCGACTCTCCTGAAATAGCGCGCTATTTACACGACTTTAGAAAAAAAATGTTTTTTTATAAGAACAAATTGTTCAGCAGCCCTCACCACCTTCTTTTAACATGTTTACTTATACCGAAGTTCAAAGTTAAAAAGACTCTCAAAAGTGAAAAATAAAAATAAAAGAGAAGCGGCCGCCAAAGAATAGCTTCCTCACCCCTTCGCGCGACTGCGCCCTTTATTGGGTTAATATATTAGGGTGTTAAAGTTTCATTATTAATATTTCATAGAAGGACAAGGGAAAATAAGAAAGTACGACATTTTATTTTAACACCAAGTTCCATCTTCCCTTATGCATACATTGAGATCATCAATATCACCCAATTCACCCATCAAAAATCCATTATTATCAACTATCTGCACACCATTTATGAACCCAAATTTGTCTTTTTCTCCATCTATATTTTCCATAACATTATTCTTAATGTTTTCATCAACAACAATAACTTGTGGAGTTGTCTCGCTTTTCTATTGAGAGATAAAATGTGGATTTTCAGCCGAAAAGTTTGAACCATTAACTATTCAATGCTTATTTCTAATTCATGAACGATTCTGGGATTTGAATCTAAAAATCATGTTTTCCTAATGACATAAGAAAATACAAATTTATACAGAACTAATCATTATTGATTTTTTCAATAAAAAAATCGTTATCAATTTTAATTATAACAAAACATTCGATTAATCTGATGTCTCATTTTTAAGAGCTAAAGGAGGAGATCCTTGTATAAATTTCTCTCCAAGGCCCTGTTTGGCTCTCAATTTTACTTCAATTTCACTCTTCTTGGCATGATACGCATTTGAAGCTTCTTCACGGTAACAAAGGTGCCCAACCACTCATATTTTTTCGTGATTGGGTTTCTGATTTCAGAAGCATATTTCCCTGATTCCCTTCTCCTAACCCTGATGTAATTCGTACTTTTGGGTTTATTTTTCTTCACATTCTTAACATTTTTTTCTGGGGCATTTAAAAGGATTTCGTGAACCTTTTCCTTAGGCCCATTAGCTTTATTTGATGAAGAATCTGTAGCGTCTGGGTCCTTGTACGAATTATAATTTTTTTGGCATCGATAAAAGGTGTTTTTCCATTAATATTTCTTGTGAATAGGAAATAAATTTTGTGATAATAATTTGCTGTAAGAAAATTGTTAAAATTAGGATGGTAAAGAAAAACTTTGTGAATAAAAAAAATTGGGTAACTGAGGAGGTGCACATGTATGTTGTGGCCACAAAATTGAATAAATATCTCTTTATATAGGTTCTTAGGAGGAGAAACCTAGAATACTCTGATTGCATAATTTCTTACGTAATGTGGGTTTTAAAAAAAATATATATATTATATTAATTTGGGCCGAGATCAAGTTAGTGGGCCAGTCTAGTCCATATCTAGATGTATTTAAATTTACTGACTTTAAATATTAACATACAGGATTTTGGGTTTATTTTTCTTCTTATTGACTTCAAATATTTCCTTGATTGCCTCCTCCTAACACCAACTTAGTAAGCACTTTTGGGTTTATTTTTCTTCATATAGTTAACATTTTTTTCAGAGGCATTCAAGTGTATTACATGAACCTTTTTCTTTGAGCTAAATTCCTCATCGGATGAGGAATCCGTTGCATCTATGTCAATATAAGAAACTATGATTTCTCGTGGTTTTTTTGGGATTTTTTTTTTCATTTTAATTTCTTGTGAATAGGAAAGGAATTTTACAAGTTCAATTAGGATGATAACGAAAACCTTTGTGAATGAAAACAAATATTTGAAGTCGTGTATTTAAAAGCGTGCTATAGAGTGCGAAGCGCTATAGCCCATGCCTTGCGCGTCGCTGCACCACGTGCACGCGCTATTCACTTAGCGCACTTAGCGACTCTCCTGAAATAGCGCGCTATTTACACGACTTTAGAAAAAAAAATGTTTTTTTATAAGAACAAAGTGTTCAGCAGCCCTCACCACCTTCTTTTAACATGTTTACTTATACCGAAGTTCAAAGTTAAAAAGACTCTCAAAAGTGAAAAATAAAAATAAAAGAGAAGCGGCCGCCAAAGAATAGCTTCCTCACCCCTTCGCGCGACTGCGCCCTTTATTGGGTTAATATATTAGGGTGTTAAAGTTTCATTATTAATATTTCATAGAAGGACAAGGGAAAATAAGAAAGTACGACATTTTATTTTAACACCAAGTTCCATCTTCCCTTATGCATACATTGAGATCATCAATATCACCCAATTCACCCATCAAAAATCCATTATTATCAACTATCTGCACACCATTTATGAACCCAAATTTGTCTTTTTCTCCATCTATATTTTCCATAACATTATTCTTAATGTTTTCATCAACAACAATAACTTGTGTAGTTGTCTCGCTTTTCTATTGAGAGATAAAATGTGGATTTTCAGCCGAAAAGTTTGAACCATTAACTATTCAATGCTTATTTCTAATTCATGAACGATTCTGGGATTTGAATCTAAAAATCATGTTTTCCTAATGACATAAGAAAATACAAATTTATACAGAACTAATCATTATTGATTTTTTCAATCAAAAAATCGTTATCAATTTCAATTATAACAAAACATTCGATGAATCTGATGTCTCATTTTTAAGAGCTGAAGGAGGAGATCCTTGTATAAATTTCTCTCCAAGGCCATGTTTGGCTCTCAATTTTACTTCAATCTCACTCTTTTTGGCATGATACGCATTTGAAGCTTCTTCACGGTAACAAAGGTGCCCAACCACTCATATTTTTTCGTGATTGGGTTTCTGATTTCAGAAGCATATTTCCCTGATTCCCTTCTCCTAACCCTGATGTAATTCGTACTTTTGGGTTTATTTTTCTTCACATTCTTAACATTTTTTTCTGGGGCATTTAAAAGGATTTCGTGAACCTTTTCCTTAGGCCCATTAGCTTTATTTGATGAAGAATCTGTAGCGTCTGGGTCCTTGTACGAATTATAATTTTTTTGGCATCGATAAAAGGTGTTTTTCCATTAATATTTCTTGTGAATAGGAAATAAATTTTGTGATAATAATTTGCTGTAAGAAAATTGTTAAAATTAGGATGGTAAAGAAAAACTTTGTGAATAAAAAAAATTGGGTAACTGAGGAGGTGCACATGTATGTTGTGGCCACAAAATTGAATAAATATCTCTTTATATAGGTTCTTAGGAGGAGAAACCTAGAATACTCTGATTGCATAATTTCTTACGTAATTTGGGTTTTAAAAAAAATATATATATTATATTAATTTGGGCCGAGATCAAGTTAGTGGGCCAGTCTAGTCCATATCTAGATGTATTTAAATTTACTGACTTTAAATATTAACATACAGGATTTTGGGTTTATTTTTCTTCTTATTGACTTCAAATATTTCCTTGATTGCCTCCTCCTAACACCAACTTAGTAAGCACTTTTGGGTTTATTTTTCTTCATATAGTTAACATTTTTTTCAGAGGCATTCAAGTGTATTACATGAACCTTTTTCTTTGAGCTAAATTCCTCATCGGATGAGGAATCCGTTGCATCTATGTCAATATAAGAAACTATGATTTCTTGTGGTTTTTTTGGGATTTTTTTTTTCATTTTAATTTCTTGTGAATAGGAAAGGAATTTTACAAGTTCAATTAGGATGATAACGAAAACCTTTGTGAATGAAAACAAATATTTGAAGTCGTGTATTTAAAAGCGTGCTATAGAGTGCGAAGCGCTATAGCCCATGCCTTGCGCGTCGCTGCACCACGTGCACGCGCTATTCACTTAGCGCACTTAGCGACTCTCCTGAAATAGCGCGCTATTTACATGACTTTAGAAAAAAAAATATTTTTTTATAAGAACAAAGTGTTCAGCAGCCCTCACTACCTTCTTTTAACATGTTTACTTATACCGAAGTTCAAAGTTAAAAAGACTCTCAAAAGTGAAAAATAAAAATAAAAGAGACGCGGCCGCCAAAGAATAGCTTCCTCACCCCTTCGCGCGACTGCGCCCTTTATTGGGTTAATATATTAGGGTGTTAAAGTTTCATTATTAATATTTCATAGAAGGACAAGGGAAAATAAGAAAGTACGACATTTTATTTTAACACCAAGTTCCATCTTCCCTTATGCATACATTGAGATCATCAATATCACCCAATTCACCCATCAAAAATCCATTATTATCAACTATCTGCACACCATTTATGAACCCAAATTTGTCTTTTTCTCCATCTATATTTTCCATAACATTATTCTTAATGTTTTCATCAACAACAACAACTTGTGGAGTTGTCTCGCTTTTCTATTGAGAGATCAAATGTGGATTTTCAGCCGAAAAGTTTGAACCATTAACTATTCAATGCTTATTTCTAATTCATGAACGATTCTGGGATTTGAATCTAAAAATCATGTTTTCCTAATGACATAAGAAAATACAAATTTATACAGAACTAATCATTATTGATTTTTTCAATCAAAAAATTGTTATCAATTTCAATTATAACAAAACATTCGATGAATCTGATGTCTCATTTTTAAGAACTGAAGGAGGAGATCCTTATATAAATTTCTCTCCAAGGCCCTGTTTGGCTCTCAATTTTACTTCAATCTCACTCTTCTTGGCATGATACGCATTTGAAGCTTCTTCACGGTAACAAAGGTGCCCAACCACTCATATTTTTTCGTGATTGGGTTTCTGATTTCAGAAGCATATTTCCCTGATTCCCTTCTCCTAACCCTGATGTAATTCGTACTTTTGGGTTTATTTTTCTTCACATTCTTAACATTTTTTTCTGGGGCATTTAAAAGGATTTCGTGAACCTTTTCCTTAGGCCAATTAGCTTTATTTGATGAAGAATCAGTAGCGTCTGGGTCCTTGTACGAATTATAATTTTTTTGGCATCGATAAAAGGTGTTTTTCCATTAAAATTTCTTGTGAATAGGAAATAAATTTTGTGATAATAATTTGCTGTAAGAAAATTGTTAAAATTAGGATGGTAAAGAAAAACTTTGTGAATAAAAAAAATTGGGTAACTGAGGAGGTGCACATGTATGTTGTGGCCATAAAATTGAATAAATATCTCTTTATATAGGTTCTTAGGAGGAGAAACCTAGAATACTCTGACTGCATAATTTCTTACGTAATTTGGGTTTAAAAAAAAATATATATTATATTAATTTGGGCCGAGATCAAGTTAGTGGGCCAGTCTAGTCCATATCTAGATGTATTTAAATTTACTGACTTTAAATATTAACATACAGGATTTTGGGTTTATTTTTCTTCTTATTGACTTCAAATATTTCCTTGATTGCCTCCTCCTAACACCAACATAGTAAGCATTTTTGGGTTTATTTTTCTTCATATAGTTAACATTTTTTTCAGAGGCATTCAAGTGTATTACATGAACCATTTTCTTTGGGCGAAATTCCTCATCGGATGAGGAATCCGTTGCATCTATGTCAATATAAGAAACTATGATTTCTTGTGGTTTTTTTGGGATTTTTTTTTTCATTTTAATTTCTTGTGAATAGGAAAGGAATTTTACAAGTTCAATTAGGATGATAACGAAAACCTTTGTGAATGAAAACAAATATTTGAAGTCGTGTATTTAAAAGCGTGCTATAGAGTGCGAAGCGCTATAGCCCATGCCTTGCGCGTCGCTGCACCACGTGCACGCGCTATTCACTTAGCGCACTTAGCGACTCTCCTGAAATAGCGCGCTATTTACACGACTTTAGAAAAAAAAATGTTTTTTTATAAGAACAAAGTGTTCAGCAGCCCTCACCACCTTCTTTTAACATGTTTACTTATACCGAAGTTCAAAGTTAAAAAGACTCTCAAAAGTGAAAAATAAAAATAAAAGAGAAGCGGCCGCCAAAGAATAGCTTCCTCACCCCTTCGCGCGACTGCGCCCTTTATTGGGTTAATATATTAGGGTGTTAAAGTTTCATTATTAATATTTCATAGAAAGACAAGGGAAAATAAGAAAGTACGACATTTTATTTTAACACCAAGTTCCATCTTCCCTTATGCATACATTGAGATCATCAATATCACCCAATTCACCCATCAAAAATCCATTATTATCAACTATCTGCACACCATTTATGAACCCAAATTTGTCTTTTTCTCCATCTATATTTTCCATAACATTATTCTTAATGTTTTCATCAACAACAATAACTTGTGTAGTTGTCTCGCTTTTCTATTGAGAGATAAAATGTGGATTTTCAGCCGAAAAGTTTGAACCATTAACTATTCAATGCTTATTTCTAATTCATGAACGATTCTGGGATTTGAATCTAAAAATCATGTTTTCCTAATGACATAAGAAAATACAAATTTATACAGAACTAATCATTATTGATTTTTTCAATCAAAAAATCGTTATCAATTTCAATTATAACAAAACATTCGATGAATCTGATGTCTCATTTTTAAGAGCTGAAGGAGGAGATCCTTGTATAAATTTCTCTCCAAGGCCATGTTTGGCTCTCAATTTTACTTCAATCTCACTCTTCTTGGCATGATACGCATTTGAAGCTTCTTCACAGTAACAAAGGTGCCCAACCACTCATATTTTTTCGTGATTGGGTTTCTGATTTCAGAAGCATATTTCCCTGATTCCCTTCTCCTAACCCTGATGTAATTCGTACTTTTGGGTTTATTTTTCTTCACATTCTTAACATTTTTTTCTGGGGCATTTAAAAGGATTTCGTGAACCTTTTCCTTAGGCCCATTAGCTTTATTTGATGAAGAATCTGTAGCGTCTGGGTCCTTGTACGAATTATAATTTTTTTGGCATCGATAAAAGGTGTTTTTCCATTAATATTTCTTGTGAATAGGAAATAAATTTTGTGATAATAATTTGCTGTAAGAAAATTGTTAAAATTAGGATGGTAAAGAAAAACTTTGTGAATAAAAAAAATTGGGTAACTGAGGAGGTGCACATGTATGTTGTGGCCACAAAATTGAATAAATATCTCTTTATATAGGTTCTTAGGAGGAGAAACCTAGAATACTCTGATTGCATAATTTCTTACGTAATTTGGGTTTTAAAAAAAATATATATATTATATTAATTTGGGCCGAGATCAAGTTAGTGGGCCAGTCTAGTCCATATCTAGATGTATTTAAATTTACTGACTTTAAATATTAACATACAGGATTTTGGGTTTATTTTTCTTCTTATTGACTTCAAATATTTCCTTGATTGCCTCCTCCTAACACCAACTTAGTAAGCACTTTTGGGTTTATTTTTCTTCATATAGTTAACATTTTTTTCAGAGGCATTCAAGTGTATTACATGAACCTTTTTCTTTGAGCTAAATTCCTCATCGGATGAGGAATCCGTTGCATCTATGTCAATATAAGAAACTATGATTTCTTGTGGTTTTTTTGGGATTTTTTTTTTCATTTTAATTTCTTGTGAATAGGAAAGGAATTTTACAAGTTCAATTAGGATGATAACGAAAACCTTTGTGAATGAAAACAAATATTTGAAGTCGTGTATTTAAAAGCGTGCTATAGAGTGCGAAGCGCTATAGCCCATGCCTTGCGCGTCGCTGCACCACGTGCACGCGCTATTCACTTAGCGCACTTAGCGACTCTCCTGAAATAGCGCGCTATTTACATGACTTTAGAAAAAAAAATGTTTTTTTATAAGAACAAAGTGTTCAGCAACCCTCACCACCTTCTTTTAACATGTTTACTTATACCAAAGTTCAAAGTTAAAAAGACTCTCAAAAGTGAAAAATAAAAATAAAAGAGACGCGGCCGCCAAAGAATAGCTTCCTCACCCCTTCGCGCGACTGCGCCCTTTATTGGGTTAATATATTAGGGTGTTAAAGTTTCATTATTAATATTTCATAGAAGGACAAGGGAAAATAAGAAAGTACGACATTTTATTTTAACACCAAGTTCCATCTTCCCTTATGCATACATTGAGATCATCAATATCACCCAATTCACCCATGAAAAATCCATTATTATCAACTATCTGCACACCATTTATGAACCCAAATTTGTCTTTTTCTCCTTCTATATTTTCCATAACATTATTCTTAATGTTTTCCTCAACAACAACTTCTGGAGTTGTCTCGCTTTTCTATTGAGAGATCAAATGTGGATTTTCAGCCGAAAAGTTTGAACCATTAACTATTCAATGCTTATTTCTAATTCATGAACGATTCTGGGATTTGAATCTAAAAATCATGTTTTCCTAATGACATAAGAAAATACAAATTTATACAGAACTAATCATTATTGATTTTTTCAATCAAAAAATTGTTATCAATTTCAATTATAACAAAACATTCGATGAATCTGATGTCTCATTTTTAAGAACTGAAGGAGGAGATCCTTATATAAATTTCTCTCCAAGGCCCTGTTTGGCTCTCAATTTTACTTCAATCTCACTCTTCTTGGCATGATACGCATTTGAAGCTTCTTCACGGTAACAAAGGTGCCCAACCACTCATATTTTTTCGTGATTGGGTTTCTGATTTCAGAAGCATATTTCCCTGATTCCCTTCTCCTAACCCTGATGTAATTCGTACTTTTGGGTTTATTTTTCTTCACATTCTTAACATTTTTTTTTGGGGCATTTAAAAGGATTTCGTGAACCATTTCCTTAGGCCCATTAGCTTTATTTGATGAAGAATCAGTAGCGTCTGGGTCCTTGTACGAATTATAATTTTTTTGGCATCGATAAAAGGTGTTTTTCCATTAATATTTCTTGTGAATAGGAAATAAATTTTGTGATAATAATTTGCTGTAAGAAAATTGTTAAAATTAGGATGGTAAAGAAAAACTTTGTGAATAAAAAAAATTGGGTAACTGAGGAGGTGCACATGTATGTTGTGGCCATAAAATTGAATAAATATCTCTTTATATAGGTTCTTAGGAGGAGAAACCTAGAATACTCTGACTGCATAATTTCTTACGTAATTTGGGTTTAAAAAAAAAATATATATTATATTAATTTGGGCCGAGATCAAGTTAGTGGGCCAGTCTAGTCCATATCTAGATGTATTTAAATTTACTGACTTTAAATATTAACATACAGGATTTTGGGTTTATTTTTCTTCTTATTGACTTCAAATATTTCCTTGATTGCCTCCTCCTAACACCAACATAGTAAGCATTTTTGGGTTTATTTTTCTTCATATAGTTAACATTTTTTTCAGAGGCATTCAAGTGTATTACATGAACCATTTTCTTTGGGCGAAATTTCTCATCGGATGAGGAATCCGTTGCATCTATGTCAATATAAGAAACTATGATTTCTTGTGGTTTTTTTGGGATTTTTTTTTTCATTTTAATTTCTTGTGAATAGGAAAGGAATTTTACAAGTTCAATTAGGATGATAACGAAAACCTTTGTGAATGAAAACAAATATTTGAAGTCGTGTATTTAAAAGCGTGCTATAGAGTGCGAAGCACTATAGCCCATGCCTTGCGCGTCGCTGCACCACGTGCACGCGCTATTCACTTAGCGCACTTAGCGACTCTCCTGAAATAGCGCGCAATTTACACGACTTTAGAAAAAAAAATGTTTTTTTATAAGAACAAAGTGTTCAGCAGCCCTCACCACCTTCTTTTAACATGTTTACTTATACCGAAGTTCAAAGTTAAAAAGACTCTCAAAAGTGAAAAATAAAAATAAAAGAGAAGCGGCCGCCAAAGAATAGCTTCCTCACCCCTTCGCGCGACTGCGCCCTTTATTGGGTTAATATATTAGGGTGTTAAAGTTTCATTATTAATATTTCATAGAAGGACAAGGGAAAATAAGAAAGTACGACATTTTATTTTAACACCAAGTTCCATCTTCCCTTATGCATACATTGAGATCATCAATATCACCCAATTCACCCATCAAAAATCCATTATTATCAACTATCTGCACACCATTTATGAACCCAAATTTGTCTTTTTCTCCATCTATATTTTCCATAACATTATTCTTAATGTTTTCATCAACAACAATAACTTGTGTAGTTGTCTCGCTTTTCTATTGAGAGATAAAATGTGGATTTTCAGCCGAAAAGTTTGAACCATTAACTATTCAATGCTTATTTCTAATTCATGAACGATTCTGGGATTTGAATCTAAAAATCATGTTTTCCTAATGACATAAGAAAATACAAATTTATACAGAACTAATCATTATTGATTTTTTCAATCAAAAAATCGTTATCAATTTCAATTATAACAAAACATTCGATGAATCTGATGTCTCATTTTTAAGAGCTGAAGGAGGAGATCCTTGTATAAATTTCTCTCCAAGGCCATGTTTGGCTCTCAATTTTACTTCAATCTCACTCTTCTTGGCATGATACGCATTTGAAGCTTCTTCACGGTAACAAAGGTGCCCAACCACTCATATTTTTTCGTGATTGGGTTTCTGATTTCAGAAGCATATTTCCCTGATTCCCTTCTCCTAACCCTGATGTAATTCGTACTTTTGGGTTTATTTTTCTTCACATTCTTAACATTTTTTTCTGGGGCATTTAAAAGGATTTCGTGAACCTTTTCCTTAGGCCCATTAGCTTTATTTGATGAAGAATCTGTAGCGTCTGGGTCCTTGTACGAATTATAATTTTTTTGGCATCGATAAAAGGTGTTTTTCCATTAATATTTCTTGTGAATAGGAAATAAATTTTGTGATAATAATTTGCTGTAAGAAAATTGTTAAAATTAGGATGGTAAAGAAAAACTTTGTGAATAAAAAAAATTGGGTAACTGAGGAGGTGCACATGTATGTTGTGGCCACAAAATTGAATAAATATCTCTTTATATAGGTTCTTAGGAGGAGAAACCTAGAATACTCTGATTGCATAATTTCTTACGTAATTTGGGTTTTAAAAAAAATATATATATTATATTAATTTGGGCCGAGATCAAGTTAGTGGGCCAGTCTAGTCCATATCTAGATGTATTTAAATTTACTGACTTTAAATATTAACATACAGGATTTTGGGTTTATTTTTCTTCTTATTGACTTCAAATATTTCCTTGATTGCCTCCTCCTAACACCAACTTAGTAAGCACTTTTGGGTTTATTTTTCTTCATATAGTTAACATTTTTTTCAGAGGCATTCAAGTGTATTACATGAACCTTTTTCTTTGAGCTAAATTCCTCATCGGATGAGGAATCCGTTGCATCTATGTCAATATAAGAAACTATGATTTCTCGTGGTTTTTTTGGGATTTTTTTTTTCATTTTAATTTCTTGTGAATAGGAAAGGAATTTTACAAGTTCAATTAGGATGATAACGAAAACCTTTGTGAATGAAAACAAATATTTGAAGTCGTGTATTTAAAAGCGTGCTATAGAGTGCGAAGCGCTATAGCCCATGCCTTGCGCGTCGCTGCACCACGTGCACGCGCTATTCACTTAGCGCACTTAGCGACTCTCCTGAAATAGCGCGCTATTTACATGACTTTAGAAAAAAAATGTTTTTTTATAAGAACAAAGTGTTCAGCAACCCTCACCACCTTCTTTTAACATGTTTACTTATACCAAAGTTCAAAGTTAAAAAGACTCTCAAAAGTGAAAAATAAAAATAAAAGAGACGCGGCCGCCAAAGAATAGCTTCCTCACCCCTTCGCGCGACTGCGCCCTTTATTGGGTTAATATATTAGGGTGTTAAAGTTTCATTATTAATATTTCATAGAAGGACAAGGGAAAATAAGAAAGTACGACATTTTATTTTAACACCAAGTTCCATCTTCCCTTATGCATACATTGAGATCATCAATATCACCCAATTCACCCATGAAAAATCCATTATTATCAACTATCTGCACACCATTTATGAACCCAAATTTGTCTTTTTCTCCTTCTATATTTTCCATAACATTATTCTTAATGTTTTCCTCAACAACAACTTCTGGAGTTGTCTCGCTTTTCTATTGAGAGATCAAATGTGGATTTTCAGCCGAAAAGTTTGAACCATTAACTATTCAATGCTTATTTCTAATTCATGAACGATTCTGGGATTTGAATCTAAAAATCATGTTTTCCTAATGACATAAGAAAATACAAATTTATACAGAACTAATCATTATTGATTTTTTCAATCAAAAAATTGTTATCAATTTCAATTATAACAAAACATTCGATGAATCTGATGTCTCATTTTTAAGAACTGAAGGAGGAGATCCTTATATAAATTTCTCTCCAAGGCCCTGTTTGGCTCTCAATTTTACTTCAATCTCACTCTTCTTGGCATGATACGCATTTGAAGCTTCTTCACGGTAACAAAGGTGCCCAACCACTCATATTTTTTCGTGATTGGGTTTCTGATTTCAGAAGCATATTTCCCTGATTCCCTTCTCCTAACCCTGATGTAATTCGTACTTTTGGGTTTATTTTTCTTCACATTCTTAACATTTTTTTTTGGGGCATTTAAAAGGATTTCGTGAACCTTTTCCTTAGGCCCATTAGCTTTATTTGATGAAGAATCAGTAGCGTCTGGGTCCTTGTACGAATTATAATTTTTTTGGCATCGATAAAAGGTGTTTTTCCATTAATATTTCTTGTGAATAGGAAATAAATTTTGTGATAATAATTTGCTGTAAGAAAATTGTTAAAATTAGGATGGTAAAGAAAAACTTTGTGAATAAAAAAAATTGGGTAACTGAGGAGGTGCACATGTATGTTGTGGCCATAAAATTGAATAAATATCTCTTTATATAGGTTCTTAGGAGGAGAAACCTAGAATACTCTGACTGCATAATTTCTTACGTAATTTGGGTTTAAAAAAAAAATATATATTATATTAATTTGGGCCGAGATCAAGTTAGTGGGCCAGTCTAGTCCATATCTAGATGTATTTAAATTTACTGACTTTAAATATTAACATACAGGATTTTGGGTTTATTTTTCTTCTTATTGACTTCAAATATTTCCTTGATTGCCTCCTCCTAACACCAACATAGTAAGCATTTTTGGGTTTATTTTTCTTCATATAGTTAACATTTTTTTCAGAGGCATTCAAGTGTATTACATGAACCATTTTCTTTGGGCGAAATTTCTCATCGGATGAGGAATCCGTTGCATCTATGTCAATATAAGAAACTATGATTTCTTGTGGTTTTTTTGGGATTTTTTTTTTCATTTTAATTTCTTGTGAATAGGAAAGGAATTTTACAAGTTCAATTAGGATGATAACGAAAACCTTTGTGAATGAAAACAAATATTTGAAGTCGTGTATTTAAAAGCGTGCTATAGAGTGCGAAGCACTATAGCCCATGCCTTGCGCGTCGCTGCACCACGTGCACGCGCTATTCACTTAGCGCACTTAGCGACTCTCCTGAAATAGCGCGCAATTTACACGACTTTAGAAAAAAAAATGTTTTTTTATAAGAACAAAGTGTTCAGCAGCCCTCACCACCTTCTTTTAACATGTTTACTTATACCGAAGTTCAAAGTTAAAAAGACTCTCAAAAGTGAAAAATAAAAATAAAAGAGAAGCGGCCGCCAAAGAATAGCTTCCTCACCCCTTCGCGCGACTGCGCCCTTTATTGGGTTAATATATTAGGGTGTTAAAGTTTCATTATTAATATTTCATAGAAGGACAAGGGAAAATAAGAAAGTACGACATTTTATTTTAACACCAAGTTCCATCTTCCCTTATGCATACATTGAGATCATCAATATCACCCAATTCACCCATCAAAAATCCATTATTATCAACTATCTGCACACCATTTATGAACCCAAATTTGTCTTTTTCTCCATCTATATTTTCCATAACATTATTCTTAATGTTTTCATCAACAACAATAACTTGTGTAGTTGTCTCGCTTTTCTATTGAGAGATAAAATGTGGATTTTCAGCCGAAAAGTTTGAACCATTAACTATTCAATGCTTATTTCTAATTCATGAACGATTCTGGGATTTGAATCTAAAAATCATGTTTTCCTAATGACATAAGAAAATACAAATTTATACAGAACTAATCATTATTGATTTTTTCAATCAAAAAATCTTTATCAATTTCAATTATAACAAAACATTCGATGAATCTGATGTCTCATTTTTAAGAGCTGAAGGAGGAGATCCTTGTATAAATTTCTCTCCAAGGCCATGTTTGGCTCTCAATTTTACTTCAATCTCACTCTTCTTGGCATGATACGCATTTGAAGCTTCTTCACGGTAACAAAGGTGCCCAACCACTCATATTTTTTCGTGATTGGGTTTCTGATTTCAGAAGCATATTTCCCTGATTCCCTTCTCCTAACCCTGATGTAATTCGTACTTTTGGGTTTATTTTTCTTCACATTCTTAACATTTTTTTCTGGGGCATTTAAAAGGATTTCGTGAACCTTTTCCTTAGGCCCATTAGCTTTATTTGATGAAGAATCTGTAGCGTCTGGGTCCTTGTACGAATTATAATTTTTTTGGCATCGATAAAAGGTGTTTTTCCATTAATATTTCTTGTGAATAGGAAATAAATTTTGTGATAATAATTTGCTGTAAGAAAATTGTTAAAATTAGGATGGTAAAGAAAAACTTTGTGAATAAAAAAAATTGGGTAACTGAGGAGGTGCACATGTATGTTGTGGCCACAAAATTGAATAAATATCTCTTTATATAGGTTCTTAGGAGGAGAAACCTAGAATACTCTGATTGCATAATTTCTTACGTAATTTGGGTTTTAAAAAAAATATATATATTATATTAATTTGGGTCGAGATCAAGTTAGTGGGCCAGTCTAGTCCATATCTAGATGTATTTAAATTTACTGACTTTAAATATTAACATACAGGATTTTGGGTTTATTTTTCTTCTTATTGACTTCAAATATTTCCTTGATTGCCTCCTCCTAACACCAACTTAGTAAGCACTTTTGGGTTTATTTTTCTTCATATAGTTAACATTTTTTTCAGAGGCATTCAAGTGTATTACATGAACCTTTTTCTTTGAGCTAAATTCCTCATCGGATGAGGAATCCGTTGCATCTATGTCAATATAAGAAACTATGATTTCTTGTGGTTTTTTTTGGGATTTTTTTTTTCATTTTAATTTCTTGTGAATAGGAAAGGAATTTTACAAGTTCAATTAGGATGATAACGAAAACCTTTGTGAATGAAAACAAATATTTGAAGTCGTGTATTTAAAAGCGTGCTATAGAGTGCGAAGCGCTATAGCCCATGCCTTGCGCGTCGCTGCACCACGTGCACGCGCTATTCACTTAGCGCACTTAGCGACTCTCCTGAAATAGCGCGCTATTTACATGACTTTAGAAAAAAAATGTTTTTTTATAAGAACAAAGTGTTCAGCAGCCCTCACTACCTTCTTTTAACATGTTTACTTATACCGAAGTTCAAAGTTAAAAAGACTCTCAAAAGTGAAAAATAAAAATAAAAGAGACGCGGCCGCCAAAGAATAGCTTCCTCACCCCTTCGCGCGACTGCGCCCTTTATTGGGTTAATATATTAGGGTGTTAAAGTTTCATTATTTATATTTCATAGAAGGACAAGGGAAAATAAGAAAGTACGACATTTTATTTTAACACCAAGTTCCATCTTCCCTTATGCATACATTGAGATCATCAATATCACCCAATTCACCCATCAAAAATCCATTATTATCAACTATCTGCACACCATTTATGAACCCAAATTTGTCTTTTTCTCCATCTATATTTTCCATAACATTATTCTTAATGTTTTCATCAACAACAACAACTTGTGGAGTTGTCTCGCTTTTCTATTGAGAGATCAAATGTGGATTTTCAGCCGAAAAGTTTGAACCATTAACTATTCAATGCTTATTTCTAATTCATGAACGATTCTGGGATTTGAATCTAAAAATCATGTTTTCCTAATGACATAAGAAAATACAAATTTATACAGAACTAATCATTATTGATTTTTTCAATCAAAAAATTGTTATCAATTTCAATTATAACAAAACATTCGATGAATCTGATGTCTCATTTTTAAGAACTGAAGGAGGAGATCCTTATATAAATTTCTCTCCAAGGCCCTGTTTGGCTCTCAATTTTACTTCAATCTCACTCTTCTTGGCATGATACGCATTTGAAGCTTCTTCACGGTAACAAAGGTGCCCAACCACTCATATTTTTTCGTGATTGGGTTTCTGATTTCAGAAGCATATTTCCCTGATTCCCTTCTCCTAACCCTGATGTAATTCGTACTTTTGGGTTTATTTTTCTTCACATTCTTAACATTTTTTTCTGGGGCATTTAAAAGGATTTCGTGAACCTTTTCCTTAGGCCCATTAGCTTTATTTGATGAAGAATCAGTAGCGTCTGGGTCCTTGTACGAATTATAATTTTTTTGGCATCGATAAAAGGTGTTTTTCCATTAAAATTTCTTGTGAATAGGAAATAAATTTTGTGATAATAATTTGCTGTAAGAAAATTGTTAAAATTAGGATGGTAAAGAAAAACTTTGTGAATAAAAAAAATTGGGTAACTGAGGAGGTGCACATGTATGTTGTGGCCATAAAATTGAATAAATATCTCTTTATATAGGTTCTTAGGAGGAGAAACCTAGAATACTCTGACTGCATAATTTCTTACGTAATTTGGGTTTAAAAAAAATATATATATTATATTAATTTGGGCCGAGATCAAGTTAGTGGGCCAGTCTAGTCCATATCTAGATGTATTTAAATTTACTGACTTTAAATATTAACATACAGGATTTTGGGTTTATTTTTCTTCTTATTGACTTCAAATATTTCCTTGATTGCCTCCTCCTAACACCAACATAGTAAGCATTTTTGGGTTTATTTTTCTTCATATAGTTAACATTTTTTTCAGAGGCATTCAAGTGTATTACATGAACCATTTTCTTTGGGCGAAATTCCTCATCGGATGAGGAATCCGTTGCATCTATGTCAATATAAGAAACTATGATTTCTTGTGGTTTTTTTGGGATTTTTTTTTTCATTTTAATTTCTTGTGAATAGGAAAGGAATTTTACAAGTTCAATTAGGATGATAACGAAAACCTTTGTGAATGAAAGCAAATATTTGAAGTCGTGTATTTAAAAGCGTGCTACAGAGTGCGAAACGCTATAGCCCATGCCTTGCGCGTCGCTGCACCACGTGCACGCGCTATTCACTTAGTGCACTTAGCGACTCTTCTGAAATAGCGCGCTATTTACATGACTTTAGAAAAAAAATGTTTTTTTATAAGAACAAAGTGTTCAGCAGCCCTCACCACCTTCTTTTAACATGTTTACTTATACCAAAGTTCAAAGTTAAAAAGACTCTCAAAAGTGAAAAATAAAAATAAAAGAGACGCGGCCGCCAAAGAATAGCTTCCTCACCCCTTCGCGCGACTGCGCCCTTTATTGGGTTAATATATTAGGGTGTTAAAGTTTCATTATTAATATTTCATAGAAGGACAAGGGAAAATAAGAAAGTACGACATTTTATCTTAACACCAAGTTCCATCTTCCCTTATGCATACATTGAGATCATCAATATCACCCAATTCACCCATCAAAAATCCATTATTATCAACTATCTGCACACCATTTATGAACCCAAATTTGTCTTTTTCTCCATCTATATTTTCCATAACATTATTCTTAATGTTTTCATCAACAACAACAACTTGTGGAGTTGTCTCGCTTTTCTATTGAGAGATCAAATGTGGATTTTCAGCCGAAAAGTTTGAACCATTAACTATTCAATGCTTATTTCTAATTCATGAACGATTCTGGGATTTGAATCTAAAAATCATGTTTTCCTAATGACATAAGAAAATACAAATTTATACAGAACTAATCATTATTGATTTTTTCAATCAAAAAATTGTTATCAATTTCAATTATAACAAAACATTCGATGAATCTGATGTCTCATTTTTAAAAACTGAAGGAGGAGATCCTTGTATAAATTTCTCTCCAAGGCCCTGTTTGGCTCTCAATTTTACTTCAATCTCACTCTTCTTGGCATGATACGCATTTGAAGCTTCTTCACGGTAACAAAGGTGCCCAACCACTCATATTTTTTCGTGATTGGGTTTCTGATTTCAGAAGCATATTTCCCTGATTCCCTTCTCCTAACCCTGATGTAATTCGTACTTTTGGGTTTATTTTTCTTCACATTCTTAACATTTTTTTCTGGGGCATTTAAAAGGATTTCGTGAACCTTTTCCTTAGGCCCATTAGCTTTATTTGATGAAGAATCAGTAGCGTCTGGGTCCTTGTACGAATTATAATTTTTTTGGCATCGATAAAAGGTGTTTTTCCATTAAAATTTCTTGTGAATAGGAAATAAATTTTGTGATAATAATTTGCTGTAAGAAAATTGTTAAAATTAGGATGGTAAAGAAAAACTTTGTGAATAAAAAAAATTGGGTAACTGAGGAGGTGCACATGTATGTTGTGGCCATAAAATTGAATAAATATCTCTTTATATAGGTTCTTAGGAGGAGAAACCTAGAATACTCTGACTGCATAATTTCTTACGTAATTTGGGTTTAAAAAAAATATATATCATATTAATTTGGGCCGAGATCAAGTTAGTGGGCCAGTCTAGTCCATATCTAGATGTATTTAAATTTACTGACTTTAAATATTAACATACAGGAATTTGGGTTTATTTTTCTTCTTATTGACTTCAAATATTTCCTTGATTGCCTCCTCCTAACACCAACATAGTAAGCATTTTTGGGTTTATTTTTCTTCATATAGTTAACATTTTTTTCAGAGGCATTCAAGTGTATTACATGAACCATTTTCTTTGGGCGAAATTCCTCATCGGATGAGGAATCCGTTGCATCTATGTCAATATAAGAAACTATGATTTCTTGTGGTTTTTTTGGGATTTTTTTTTTCTTTTAATTTCTTGTGAATAGGAAAGGAATTTTACAAGTTCAATTAGGATGATAACGAAAACCTTTGTGAATGAAAGCAAATATTTGAAGTCGTGTATTTAAAAGCGTGCTACAGAGTGCGAAACGCTATAGCCCATGCCTTGCGCGTCGCTGCACCACGTGCACGCGCTATTCACTTAGCGCACTTAGCGACTCTCCTGAAATAGCGCGCTATTTACATGACTTTAGAAAAAAAATGTTTTTTTATAAGAACAAAGTGTTCAGCAGCCCTCACCACCTTCTTTTAACATGTTTACTTATACCAAAGTTCAAAGTTAAAAAGACTCTCAAAAGTGAAAAATAAAAATAAAAGAGACGCGGCCGCCAAAGAATAGCTTCCTCACCCCTTCGCGCGACTGCGCCCTTTATTGGGTTAATATATTAGGGTGTTAAAGTTTCATTATTAATATTTCATAGAAGGACAAGGGAAAATAAGAAAGTACGACATTTTATTTTAACACCAAGTTCCATCTTCCCTTATGCATACATTGAGATCATCAATATCACCCAATTCACCCATCAAAAATCCATTATTATCAACTATCTGCACACCATTTATGAACCCAAATTTGTCTTTTTCTCCATCTATATTTTCCATAACATTATTCTTAATGTTTTCATCAACAACAACAACTTGTGGAGTTGTCTCGCTTTTCTATTGAGAGATCAAATGTGGATTTTCAGCCGAAAAGTTTGAACCATTAACTATTCAATGCTTATTTCTAATTCATGAACGATTCTGGGATTTGAATCTAAAAATCATGTTTTCCTAATGACATAAGAAAATACAAATTTATACAGAACTAATCATTATTGATTTTTTCAATCAAAAAATTGTTATCAATTTCAATTATAACAAAACATTCGATGAATCTGATGTCTCATTTTTAAAAACTGAAGGAGGAGATCCTTGTATAAATTTCTCTCCAAGGCCCTGTTTGGCTCTCAATTTTACTTCAATCTCACTCTTCTTGGCATGATACGCATTTGAAGCTTCTTCACGGTAACAAAGGTGCCCAACCACTCATATTTTTTCGTGATTGGGTTTCTGATTTCAGAAGCATATTTCCCTGATTCCCTTCTCCTAACCCTGATGTAATTCGTACTTTTGGGTTTATTTTTCTTCACATTCTTAACATTTTTTTCTGGGGCATTTAAAAGGATTTCGTGAACCTTTTCCTTAGGCCCATTAGCTTTATTTGATGAAGAATCAGTAGCGTCTGGGTCCTTGTACGAATTATAATTTTTTTGGCATCGATAAAAGGTGTTTTTCCATTAAAATTTCTTGTGAATAGGAAATAAATTTTGTGATAATAATTTGCTGTAAGAAAATTGTTAAAATTAGGATGGTAAAGAAAAACTTTGTGAATAAAAAAAATTGGGTAACTGAGGAGGTGCACATGTATGTTGTGGCCATAAAATTGAATAAATATCTCTTTATATAGGTTCTTAGGAGGAGAAACCTAGAATACTGTTGGATGAAGATGAAGATGAAGGCACTGAAGAAAGTTTGATAAGGGAGGTTTTGATGCATTCCAAAACTTCGTAAAATTGGCTAAGTATGGAGTGACTTAGCTGATAAGCTTATCAAGGAATTTTGACTAAGTAATGAAGACATCAGAAGAGTCAAAGTTTCAAGGTCCAAGACTTCTGATCTGCTGAAGCAAAGTTATCAGATTAGTGAAGATCAGCCGACTCAAATCAGATTTGTTCAAGTTTGAGATCAGCCGAGTTCACCATCAGACGTATACTTCTGTCAGCCAAGTGAAGAAGATCATGAAGTGTTCCCAACGGTAATAAATGCCCCTTGGTGTAATAAATGCTGAAGTACGAGGATATTTAAGACAAATGATTGAAGAAAAGCTTCGCATCAGCCGAGTGCATTTAATGCTGCCTGCAGAATAGTACTGTTTACAGTACGGACAGACTGCAAAAGAGCCGTTCGCGGATTTTAAGGACCAGTACTCGAGGAATTTGAATCCTGTCTCTCTTCAACGGACATTTTTCAATCCTCAAGTATAAATAGCTGCAAGAGACGAAGAAGAAATAAGCAACACACTTTCTGAGAGAAATTTCCGAAGCAAAATTCTTTAAGTCTCAAGAACAGCTCACTCATCAGCTGAGTCATTTGTTGACAAAAGCAGAGTTGAAGAATCAAGAAAAATACATCTTCTGAGTGATTTTGTAAACAAGAGTGTTGTGCGGAGTTGTGATCCATCTTTGTGAGTGATCAAACTTCAGAGGATAGGTTTTCTGTGTGATTTCCTATTGCGAACTTGTGGTCGTTTCATTTGTTGTTCGACGCAAGCAGAGTATACTGTAAACTTTGTGATTATAGTATAACCCAAGATCTGAGTGACTTGGAAGAGTGGACTAAAGGATATTTAAATCCATATAACCACTATAAAAATTACTTGTGTTTTTACATTGTTTCAAAACTGCATATCTTCTGTTTGCATAAAAACACATTAAGTTAACTGTTTGAAAAAGGACAAAAAGGAGTTTATAAAACTGGGGAAGCATTTTTCAAACTGCTAAGAATACTTGTGAAAAACACTTTGAAAATCCGCTGCAAGTACTCTAAGTATTAAAACTGATTTCTGCAAAATCAGCTAAGTAACTATCAGACGAGTGGTCAACAAGACTGTTCAAAGATTTGTTCGCGAACAGAATTGTAACTTACTAATCTGATCAGCTTAGTCTGTTCAGTTAGAGTAAAGTTTTAAAGTTAAATTTGAAAGAAAATTTTAAAGAGGTTTATTCACCCCCCCCCTCTAAACCTCTTCTGACCACTTGGGACCAACAAGTGGTATCAGAGCAGGTGGTTCATTAGAATCAGCTGCCTGATCAACGAGCTTGATCCGAGTGTTTTTCAAAGGTTTTCAAAACTTTTCAAAAGAGCATCTTTTTGAAAAACAAAAACTTTTTGAAAAATGGATTGTATCAGCCATGTTCCCCACATTGCTGGTATGTCCTTTGAGGACTGGAAAATCAGAATGGAGATTTTCCTTGCTGCCTATAATGACAACATGCACACATGTATCATTAAAGGTCCATTCAAATTCACCAAGACCATCATCGTAGATGAAGCTCAAATAGTGGTGGAAAAAGACTTAACAGAAATGACAGCAGAAGAAATAAAGCTGTTCAACCTGGACAAAGTCGGAAGATTCATCATGACCAAAGCCCTGGATAATGATCGGTTTGACAAAGTCAAGCATTGCAAAACTGCAAAGGAGATGTGGGATAAAGTTCGTGACATGAGTGAAGGCAATGATGCTATTAAAGAGCATCAGCTCAGTGTTGCCTTGGAGAAGCTGGACAACTTCAAGATGAAGTCTGGAGAAACCATTGATCAGATGGACATCAGATTCACCAGAACTCTGAACGAAGTTTTGAAGCTGGGAAAGACTTTCACTGACAAAGAGATTTCTGTCAGAGTACTGAAGGCTCTACCTCCCAAGTTCAACATGAAGGTGACAGCAATGGAAGAATCAAGAGATCTGGGCAAGATTTCTCTAACAGAGCTGTTCTCCGCACTCAAGGCGTATGAGTATAAACTGCCAAGAATGGGAATTGAAGAAACCTCAACTTCAGGACCCACAGCTGCACTTGTTGCTGCTGAAAACACCAGAAGACCAGCACAGAAAAGCAAAGAAGTGGACTCATCTGATGAAGCCACTCTACTCAACAAAAAGGAGTACACTGCTGGAGATGTAGCATTATTGATGAACAACTTCAAGAAGTTCTATAAGAGAAAGATGAAAAACAAATACAATCATGCTGCTTCTACTTCTAAACCTAACTTTTCTTCTCAGGATAAAGAGGATTATAAATCAAAACTAATGTGTTACAACTGCAGGAAATTGGGACACTTCATAAGAGACTGTCCATATCCAAAAGCAGAGAAGTACACTGAGGAAGAGAAGAAAATGAGAAAAGAAAGAAAGCATCAGAGAGCCAAGGCAATGATGGCTGAAGCAGAAAAGCCAGCTGCCGTCTACTCATCTGATTCAGACTCAGACTCGTCTGATGAAGAATCGTCTGATGAAGAAAAACCTGCTCTCCTGTGCCTGATGGCAAAGGAATCTGATGACTCTGAGGATGAGGTAACTCCTCAAGAAAATGAACTGTTTAATTCTCTAGAGCAAATGATGTTGAATAATACTACTATTGCTGGAGAGTTTGTTAAGCTTAAGGAAGAGATGAACTTGCTAAAAGAGCAAAATAGTTCACTGAAACTTTTAGCTGAAAAGCCAAAAGAATCAGCTGAATATAAACAGCTTGAGCAAGAGCATGAATCTCTGAAAGCTGAATGTGAGGTATATAAAGGAAAAATCATGGAACTTGAGAAAATCATTGAGTCTCATGATAAGTCTACTGTTGCATCCATGCATACATCTAAGAAACAGGAGACACCTTTGGAAAAGGATAATCTAGAATTGAATCATACTGAAAAATTTATTTCAGCTGACAATAGTAAGGTCATTCTGTATGTTCAAACTTCTAAACCTACCTCATCTGAGAAAGTGGTAAAGGAGAAGAAATCTCCTAAGGCTAAAAAGAGCAAAGAGCCTAGTATAGGAAATCAGACTAGTAAGACCAAACAGCAGAGTCCTAAGAAGTCTGCTGATAAAGCTAAAGTCAATCAGACTAGTGGTAAAACTAAGTCAAAATCAAATGAGCAAGCATCTAGTAAACCAAAGAAGCATAAGAACAAGAAAAATCAAAATGCTTGGTATGGAAATGAGTCATATTATGTGCAACCTGCTGCATATCATCCTATGTATCATGCACCTCAATTTCCTAGTTACTATGCACCTTACCCTGCTCATCCAATGCATGCATATCCTGCATATCATGCACCTTACCCTGCTTATGAACATTATTCATATCATACTGATCATCAACATGACTTATCTGATAACTATGATAAAAATGAAACTGTTCATGCTCCTAAAACTCAGAAACCTAAGAAGCCTAAGACTTCAACATCTTGGGTTGTCAAGGGTGGAACTAATCCTTCAGGACCCTCTCAATAAGGGTACCTAAAACAATTTTATTTTTGTTTTGTAGGTTAGGATTAGGAGTAGGAGTAAAGTAGAGAAGATTTGGTACTTGGACAGTGGATGTTCAAGGCACATGTGTGGAAACATACATGAGTTGACTGATGCAGTTGCTGTGGATGGTCCAAAAGTCACTTTTGGGGACAGCAAAGAAGGCAAGATTAAAGCTAAAGGAAGATTAATCAAGGGAAACATAGAGATATCTGACGTCTCCTATGTTAAAGGCCTAAAATATAATCTGCTGAGCATAAGTCAATTTTGTGACAAGGGATATTCAGTCATCTTCTCAACAGATAAGTGCTACGTTGAACAAATTGGTACAAAGAAGGTAATTTTATCTGGAAGACGACAAGGAAATATCTACATAGTTGACTGGAATTCTGTTGACAAGAATTCAAGTGTTTGTTTGGTGGCATCTGCACCAAGTGAAGTCAGTTGGCTATGGCACAAAAGGATGAATCATTTAAACTTCAAGACCATAAACAGATTAATCAAGAATGATTTGGTAGAAGGGATTCCAAAAGCAGTCATGAGCAAAGACAAGCTCTGTGATGCATGTCAGAAGGGTAAACAAATCAAGTCATCATTCAAAGAAAAGAAGCACCAATCTTCTGGAAGAATATTGGAGCTGTTGCATATGGACTTATTTGGACCCATTGATCCAGTCAGCAATGGTGGAAAGAAATACTGCCTAGCTGTTGTGGATGACTATTCAAGATATACTTGGGTGATTTTCATGAAGAAGAAAAGTGAAACCAAGGAACATCTTACCAATCTGATGGAACTGATCCAGAATGAAAAGAGCATCAAGATATTGAAGATCAGATCAGATAGAGGGACAGAGTTTACAAACTCTACTGTTGAAGAGTATTGTAATATCAAAGGAATACATCATGAGTATTCTGCTGCCAGAACCCCTCAACAGAATGGTGTTGCTGAAAGGAGAAACAGAACACTAAAAGAAGCTGTCAGAACCATGATAGCTGAAGCTAAGCTGCCACAAAGATTTTGGGCAGAAGCAACAAATACAGCATGCTTTACCCAGAACAGATGTATGATCAACAAAAATCAGAACAAGACTCCATATGAAGTTTGGAACAATAGAAAGCCAAACATTCACTACTTTAAGATTTTTGGTTGTAAATGTTTTGTATTAAAAAATGGGAAAAATCACCTTACTGCATTTGCAGAAAAGGCTGATGAAGCTGTCTTTGTAGGATACTCATCTGTTAGTAAGGCTTATAGAGTTTTCAATAAAAGAACATTGCTAATAGAAGAATCCATCCATGTAGTATTTGATGAGCCAAGCCAATCTTCTGAAAAGAATCAAAGTGTAAATCAAGATCTGTCTGCTGATTTACAGAAGTTAGACGTTGGAAGAAATGAAGAATATGTTCCCATCATACTACCTAATCTAAGTTCAGCTGCTAACTCAAGTGCTGTTCAAAATCACAGTGCTGATTGTCTAACAGACGAGTTGCTAACAGCTGACAGACCTGAGACTGTTCAACAGACGGCAAATGTTCAACAGACTACTACTGGAACTCCAACAGTAGTGTTGCAAGATCATAACAGAGGACAACATCCTGATTTGCAACCTGATCTCAGATGGCTCAAGAATCACCCTCCTGAATTGGTTATTGGTGATCCTTTAGATAGAGTGAAAACAAGAAGAGCTGTTGCACAAGATGCTATGTTTGTCACATTTCTATCTCAAATAGAGCCTAAACAAATTGAAGAAGCTCTAAATGACTCCTTCTGGATAGAAGCTATGCAAGAAGAGTTGAATCAATTTGAAAGGAATGAAGTCTGGTACTTAGTTCCTAGACCAAGTCATCAAAGAGTAATTGGCACTAAGTGGGTATTCAGAAATAAAATGAATGAAGATGGTGTTGTCACCAGAAACAAAGCAAGACTTGTGGCCAAGGGTTATTGTCAAGAAGAAGGAATTGATTTTGATGAAACTTTTGCACCAGTAGCAAGACTTGAAGCAATCAGACTGTTTCTTGCCTATGCTGCTCACAAGAACTTCACTGTCTATCAGATGGATGTGAAGTCTGCTTTTCTCAATGGAGAATTGCAAGAAGAAGTGTATGTTGAGCAACCTCCAGGATTTGAAGTCTATCAAGAAGAGGACAAAGTATATCGTCTGAAGAAAGCCCTTTATGGACTAAAACAAGCTCCAAGAGCATGGTATGATACCCTATCTGATTTTCTTTTAATTAAAGGATTTCGTAAAGGTAAGGTAGATAAAACCTTGTTCACAATTGAATGGGAAAATCATATATTACTTGTGCAAATATATGTGGACGATATTATTTTCGGTTCAACTAATCAACAGATGTGTGATAAGTTCTCCAAGCTGATGCAGAACAAGTTTGAAATGAGCATGATGGGTGAACTTAACTACTTTCTTGGATTGCAAGTTAGACAGTTGCCTGATGGAATATTCATCAGCCAAGCAAAGTACACAAGAGATCTGTTCAAGAAATTTGGTATGGAAACTAGCTCAACAGCTACCATTCCTATGTCTACAAGTCTTCGTTTGGATAAAGATGAAGATGGCAAATCAGTGGACATAACCAAATATAGAGGCATTATTGGTTCATTGTTGTATCTAACAGCAAGCAGACCTGATATAATGTACTCAGTTGGAGTCTGTGCAAGATTTCAATCAAACCCCAAAGAATCTCATCTCTTAGCTGCCAAGAGAATATTGAAGTATGTTAAAGGCACTCAAGAATTGGGATTATGGTATCCTAGAGAATCTGGATTTGAACTCATTGGTTATTCAGATTCAGATCTTGCAGGCTGCAAGATTGACAGAAAGAGCACAACAGGTGCCTGTCAGTTCTTGGGCAGTCGTCTGATCTCATGGATGAGTAAGAAGCAAACCTCAGTTTCTATATCTACTGCTGAAGCTGAATATATAGCTGCTGGAGCCTGCTGTGCACAGATACTTTGGTTGAAGCATCAACTAGAAGACTACAACATCAAGATCAGTGGAATTCCAATCTACTGTGACAATACAAGTGCAATCTCTCTTACTCAGAACACTACAAGTCATTCAAGGACTAAGCATATTGAGATCAAGCATCATTTCATTAGAGATCATGTGGAAAAAGGCAATGTAATGATTGAGTATGTTCATACTGATAATCAGATTGCTGACATCTTCACCAAACCTCTAAGTGAAGTAAGGTTCTCAACTCTAAGAGCTGAGTTAGGATTACTTAATTTGGAAGCATAAGCTGAGGGGGAACTCATCAGAAGACTGGAGTTCAACAGCTTAGTAATTCGTCATTATCTTCAAGGATTAACTCTCAACAGACTAGTTAACTTATGAACTCTTAAACTCAGGGGGAACGTGTAAGACTAGCGGTACTTCTGAATTAAAGATGAAATTTGTTAATGACAGTTAGTTGAAGTTATGTTTTCATCAGAAGACTCAACTATCGAAGATTGAAGTTATTTTATCTAGCTGGATTGACAAACAGCTGAGGAAGGTTATCAGCTATTGGCATTCTCTGATAACAGCATTGTCATCAGGACAGTAGTCCATCAGATAAGTGTTTATTATACTCATCTGATTACTTAAATAAAAGCGAACTATTTAAAAACGTTTTATCCAAAACACGCTTTTACAAGTAAACTGTCGGGCGGTACATATTCCCGCTCCTCACTAAAATATCTTTTGAATTTGAAAGGTCGTAACTGACGCCGCACGATCAGCACTGACAGAAAAACGGATCTAACGGTTGGCAGATATCACGGAAATCGAAAAACCCCAACTCTATAAATCCTCATCTGATCAGTCGAGTAGCTCTTTACGCACCCTAAACTTTCAAAAGTACTTGTGAGAAAATTTCTGCAAATGCTCTGCATACTTTCCTTTGTTTTTCTAACCTTCAACAGATCTACAATGGCCGCCGAAGGTATGTTTCTCGTTTATGATTCCTACTACCAATCTGGTACGAATCTGATGAAAGAACTGCTCGAAAAGTTCAAAGCTGCTTCGCTGGTAAACTTCATGGAATACCACGAAGGAATTATCTGGACTGACCAAGTGATGGAGTACTACAACTCTGCAAAAGCTGACTACAACAAACTGGAGATTAAGGCTTCAGTGGGAGGCAAATCTATCACTATCACTCCTGCTGTTCTTCACGAGACGTTTGGGCTCCCTAACAGAGGACGACATGACGTCACTGTTCTGACGGAGGATAAGCACCAACAGTTCTGGGCGATCTGCGCCAAAGAAGGAGAAACATTGTCTGGAAATATCAGGAAGAAACAACTGAAGGATGAATATCAGCGGATGGCTGATATGGTGTGCAAGCTGGTTGAGAACTGCACATTCTCACTAGATGCTGTTACCATGAAGAGGTTCAGCATCATGGCTGCCATATACTATGGAATGGATATCAACTGGTCAATCATAGTATGGTACATATTAGCTGACTTTCTTGATGATAAGAAAGGAAAAGGCCCCACTACCAACCACAGGATCACACTCAGCTATCTGCTGTCAAAGCTGGGCTGTGATATGAAGAATGGAAAGGAAATTCACAAATCTAAGGCATTGTCCAAATACATGCCTGTTCAAAAGAGGAAGGCTGGTGAGCCTGAGGAAGCTGATATTGAGGAACCAAAGGAGGTTCCTGCCAAGAGGCAAAAGAGGTTAGTCAAAACAGCAAGTTTGGCTGCTGAGACTAAAAGGAAGAGGGCTGCTGATGAGCCCAAGAAGAAAGAATCAAAGCAGTTGGAGAGAGTGACTTCTGCTGAAGCCACTAAGATTGTTGAGAACATTATTGCTGATGTAAGGACTGGATCCCCTGCATCACCGTCAAGAACTCCATCAGCAGAGAGGCCTGCTGAGGACATTTCTCAAAGGACAAGAAGTCAACTGAGAAGTACAGCTGCTACCACTTACCGTGAAGGTAGAACAAAGAAGTCTGCTAGAAAGCAGATGACATTCATTGAAAAACCTACTGATCTGGAAAATGTAGCTAGGGAAGACCCTGAAGCTACTCAAAGGCCTATTGAATCAGTTGAGACTGTTGTGACTGACAAAGCTGATAAGCAACAGCCAAGTCAGGAAGCACCAACAGCTGAGGTTGCTCAACCTCAAGAAGATCCAGATGTTCAAATCATCCATCCTATAGCTGCTGCTCCCATATCATCTGCTGGACCAGCACCTGCTGATAAAGGCAAAAGAAAAATAGTGCTAAGGAGAAAGAAAGTCTCCAAAGCTGATAAGAAAGCAAGGGAAGAAGCTTAACAGAGGAAGCAGGATGAGCTTGAAGAGAAGAAGGCTCTTGAGTTGAGCAAAGCTCAAGAAGCAAAGGATGAAGCCAGAAGACGCATGTCTGCAGAAGAAAGAAAAGCTGCTGAGGATGCTGAAATGGCTATGGTGATTGAATTGAGCAAGGTTGATGCCTATGGACCTGTCCATGGAGGTGGCATCAAGATTGGTGAAGAGCAGACTGAAGAAGACAAAAAGAAGATACTACTGCCTGCTCCCAAAGCCAAGTCCAAAGACAAGTTTGAAGTCAGAAAAGCTTTTGAGATAGTCTATGCTGATAAGGAGCTTTTCAAGAAGTTTGAGAAGTCTCTAGCATACTATGATCAGAAGCTAATGCTGAAGACTCTGTTCAACCAAGAAAAGCCAAGATATATTAGTTGGAGGGACAACAGGCTGAACAAGTCAATTACTGAACTTCAAGATATGAAGGAGTTAGCTGATGAAGAACGATGGGTTCTAAGTTGGCTGAAGACAAACTCCATCCAAAAGGCTCTTGATCCAAGCTATGTGAGAGATATCATGCATAGCTATGCAAAAGGATTTGCATTGGAGGAAGCCAAGAAAATCAAGAGCACCTTGCCTGAAAAGAAGAAGAAGTCTGAAGATGCTGAGGAAAGAGCAATTAAGTTTGCTGTTATGGCTGCCCTGAAGAGATGGGCTAAAAAGTCAAAGTATCAACAAGGCTGTTCAAGTGATTTGCCACTACTGCCAAGTATCCAGCAAATCATTTTTGGCAAGGATGTACAACCTTATTATGAAATGCCAAAGGGGAATAATGCTTTTGTTAACCCCTGGATCATTGTGAGGCAAATCAGACAAACCACTTGCTTCAATGACGATGGCACTATCACCAACTTAGTCTATGATGATGTTACTGATGAGCCTAAAGCTGCGGACAAGCCTGATGTCAAGCCTGCTGATCAGACTGCTGACAAGCCTGCTGATCAAATTGCTGATAAGTCTGCTGATCAGACTGAAGACAAGTCTGCTGAAAAGGCTGCTGATGATCCCCTGGCCATTGAGTGGAAGGCTACGGACTCTGGAAATCATCAAGACGAAAAGATGGAAGATATTCCTGTCCACCAGGAAATTGATGAAAGGGATGTAGCTGCTGCTTCTGCTTCATCAGGTGATAAGCACTCATCACTGATGGAAGCAATCCAGATGCTGATGGAAAACCAACTTAAGGAACTGGAAGACAAGCACCAGCAACAGCTATTAAAGGTTAAGGAGGAGCTGAAAGCAGAGTTGGCAGAAACCAACAGAATTCAGCTGGAAACTGTTCAAGGATCAACAGAAGAAATCATCAAAAAGGAGATCAACAGTATTCCAATTCCTCAAGATCATTCATTGCAGTTAGTGCACAGTTTGAGAGAGCTGAACCAGAACGTGGAAGATGTGAAGGGTGATGTGAATCATCTTCACACTGCTTTAAAATCAGCTGAGCACAAGATTGCTGACTTAACTGCAACCTTCATTAAAGTCAGTCATGAAGAGAAGGAAATCAATCTGGGAATGTTGCAAGAAGTTGCAAAGGCTGCACAGGAAGTTCAAAATGAAATTGCAACTATCAATCTCAACATTGACTACTTCAATGATAAGACTGATGTCATCAGCACTGACCTTCATCATCTGACAGCTAGTCATGACGTGGTTAATCAGAATCTAAAGGCTTTGTGTGCTGGAGTGAAGATTCCAACAGTTGCTCTCAACCCTACTGTTGAACCTTCTAATGTCATCAGAGTTGATGATGACAAAAAGGGGGAAGATAAAAGGGAAGAACCAGCAAAGGAATCTGCTGCTGAAGAATCAACTAAGGAAGAAACTGCTGCTGCAACCATTCAAGCCAAGGAAACTGAAGACACTACTGACAAAGCTGAAGTGCTTGGAAAGGTAGAAGAAGAAGAAAAGATAGAAGAAGAAGATACCAAGTACAAAAACACTGAATCTGCCAGGAAAGCCATGGAAGCCTTGAAAGCTCTACAAGAGCAAGAACTTAAGGAGAAGATGGAAGCTGCCAAAGCAATTCTGGAAGAAGAAGTTGATGAAGAAGATGATGATGAAGAATCATCATATGAATATGAAGAAGTGCTTGAATCTGATGAAGAAGCTGATAGTTAGGAATTGCAAAATCCATTGTAATCAGTTTATTTTTTTTCAGAAATCTCATCTGATGAACTTGTACATGTAACTCATTTTCAATATTAATGAAAAGTCAAGTTCAATCCAATAAACTTTTTCTATCTCAGAAAATTTTGAGGATTTCAATCTTTAGTTTAGGTATTCAACAGGTACTAAGCTGAAGTTTTGTCATCATCAAAAAGGGGGAAATTGTTGGATGAAGATGAAGATGAAGGCACTGAAGAAAGTTTGATAAGGGAGGTTTTGATGCATTCCAAAACTTCGTAAAATTGGCTAAGTATGGAGTGACTTAGCTGATAAGCTTATCAAGGAATTTTGACTAAGTAATGAAGACATCAGAAGAGTCAAAGTTTCAAGGTCCAAGACTTCTGATCTGCTGAAGCAAAGTTATCAGATTAGTGAAGATCAGCCGACTCAAATCAGATTTGTTCAAGTTTGAGATCAGCCGAGTTCACCATCAGACGTATACTTCTGTCAGCCAAGTGAAGAAGATCATGAAGTGTTCCCAACGGTAATAAATGCCCCTTGGTGTAATAAATGCTGAAGTACGAGGATATTTAAGACAAATGATTGAAGAAAAGCTTCGCATCAGCCGAGTGCATTTAATGCTGCATTTAATGCTGCCTGCAGAATAGTACTGTTTACAGTACGGACAGACTGCAAAAGAGCCGTTCGCGGATTTTAAGGACCAGTACTCGAGGAATTTGAATCCTGTCTCTCTTCAACGGACATTTTTCAATCCTCAAGTATAAATAGCTGCAAGAGACGAAGAAGAAATAAGCAACACACTTTCTGAGAGAAATTTCCGAAGCAAAATTCTTTAAGTCTCAAGAACAGCTCACTCATCAGCTGAGTCATTTGTTGACAAAAGCAGAGTTGAAGAATCAAGAAAAATACATCTTCTGAGTGATTTTGTAAACAAGAGTGTTGTGCGGAGTTGTGATCCATCTTTGTGAGTGATCAAACTTCAGAGGATAGGTTTTCTGTGTGATTTCCTATTGCGAACTTGTGGTCGTTTCATTTGTTGTTCGACGCAAGCAGAGTATACTGTAAACTTTGTGATTATAGTATAACCCAAGATCTGAGTGACTTGGAAGAGTGGACTAAAGGATATTTAAATCCATATAACCACTATAAAAATTACTTGTGTTTTTACATTGTTTCAAAACTGCATATCTTCTGTTTGCATAAAAACACATTAAGTTAACTGTTTGAAAAAGGACAAAAAGGAGTTTATAAAACTGGGGAAGCATTTTTCAAACTGCTAAGAATACTTGTGAAAAACACTTTGAAAATCCGCTGCAAGTACTCTAAGTATTAAAACTGATTTCTGCAAAATCAGCTAAGTAACTATCAGACGAGTGGTCAACAAGACTGTTCAAAGATTTGTTCGCGAACAGAATTGTAACTTACTAATCTGATCAGCTTAGTCTGTTCAGTTAGAGTAAAGTTTTAAAGTTAAATTTGAAAGAAAATTTTAAAGAGGTTTATTCACCCCCCCCCCCTCTAAACCTCTTCTGACCACTTGGGACCAACAAATACTCTGACTGCATAATTTCTTACGTAATTTGGGTTTTAAAAAATATATATATATTATATTAATTTGGGCCGAGATCAAGTTAGTGGGCCAGTCTAGTCCATATCTAGATGTATTTAAATTTACTGACTTTAAATATTAACATACAGGATTTTGGGTTTATTTTTCTTCTTATTGACTTCAAATATTTCCTTGATTGCCTCCTCCTAACACCAACATAGTAAGCACTTTTGGGTTTATTTTTCTTCATATAGTTAACATTTTTTTCAGAGGCATTCAAGTGTATTACATGAACCATTTTCTTTGGGCGAAATTCCTCATCGGATGAGGAATCCGTTGCATCTATGTCAATATAAGAAACTATGATTTCTTGTGGTTTTTTTGGGATTTTTTTTTTCATTTTAATTTCTTGTGAATTGGAAAGGAATTTTACAAGTTCAATTAGGATGATAACGAAAACCTTTGTGAATGAAAACAAATATTTGAAGTCGTGTATTTAAAAGCGTGCTATAGAGTGCGAAGCGCTATAGCCCATGCCTTGCGCGTCGCTGCACCACGTGCACGCGCTATTCACTTAGCGCACTTAGCGACTCTCCTGAAATAGCGCGCTATTTACACGACTTTAGAAAAAAAATGTTTTTTTATAAGAACAAATTGTTCAGCAGCCCTCACCACCTTCTTTTAACATGTTTACTTATACCGAAGTTCAAAGTTAAAAAGACTCTCAAAAGTGAAAAATAAAAATAAAAGAGAAGCGGCCGCCAAAGAATAGCTTCCTCACCCCTTCGCGCGACTGCGCCCTTTATTGGGTTAATATATTAGGGTGTTAAAGTTTCATTATTAATATTTCATAGAAGGACAAGGGAAAATAAGAAAGTACGACATTTTATTTTAACACCAAGTTCCATCTTCCCTTATGCATACATTGAGATCATCAATATCACCCAATTCACCCATCAAAAATCCATTATTATCAACTATCTGCACACCATTTATGAACCCAAATTTGTCTTTTTCTCCATCTATATTTTCCATAACATTATTCTTAATGTTTTCATCAACAACAATAACTTGTGGAGTTGTCTCGCTTTTCTATTGAGAGATAAAATGTGGATTTTCAGCCGAAAAGTTTGAACCATTAACTATTCAATGCTTATTTCTAATTCATGAACGATTCTGGGATTTGAATCTAAAAATCATGTTTTCCTAATGACATAAGAAAATACAAATTTATACAGAACTAATCATTATTGATTTTTTCAATCAAAAAATCGTTATCAATTTCAATTATAACAAAACATTCGAGTAATCTGATGTCTCATTTTTAAGAGCTGAAGGAGGAGATCCTTGTATAAATTTCTCTCCAAGGCCCTGTTTGGCTCTCAATTTTACTTCAATTTCACTCTTCTTGGCATGATACGCATTTGAAGCTTCTTCACGGTAACAAAGGTGCCCAACCACTCATATTTTTTCGTGATTGGGTTTCTGATTTCAGAAGCATATTTCCCTGATTCCCTTCTCCTAACCCTGATGTAATTCGTACTTTTGGGTTTATTTTTCTTCACATTCTTAACATTTTTTTCTGGGGCATTTAAAAGGATTTCGTGAACCTTTTCCTTAGGCCCATTAGCTTTATTTGATGAAGAATCTGTAGCGTCTGGGTCCTTGTACGAATTATAATTTTTTTGGCATCGATAAAAGGTGTTTTTCCATTAATATTTCTTGTGAATAGGAAATAAATTTTGTGATAATAATTTGCTGTAAGAAAATTGTTAAAATTAGGATGGTAAAGAAAAACTTTGTGAATAAAAAAAATTGGGTAACTGAGGAGGTGCACATGTATGTTGTGGCCACAAAATTGAATAAATATCTCTTTATATAGGTTCTTAGGAGGAGAAACCTAGAATACTCTGATTGCATAATTTCTTACGTAATTTGGGTTTTAAAAAAATATATATATATTATATTAATTTGGGCCGAGATCAAGTTAGTGGGCCAGTCTAGTCCATATCTAGATGTATTTAAATTTACTGACTTTAAATATTAACATACAGGATTTTGGGTTTATTTTTCTTCTTATTGACTTCAAATATTTCCTTGATTGCCTCCTCCTAACACCAACTTAGTAAGCACTTTTGGGTTTATTTTTCTTCATATAGTTAACATTTTTTTCAGAGGCATTCAAGTGTATTACATGAACCTTTTTCTTTGAGCTAAATTCCTCATCGGATGAGGAATCCGTTGCATCTATGTCAATATAAGAAACTATGATTTCTTGTGGTTTTTTTGGGATTTTTTTTTTCATTTTAATTTCTTGTGAATAGGAAAGGAATTTTACAAGTTCAATTAGGATGATAACGAAAACCTTTGTGAATGAAAACAAATATTTGAAGTCGTGTATTTAAAAGCGTGCTATAGAGTGCGAAGCGCTATAGCCCATGCCTTGCGCGTCGCTGCACCACGTGCACGCGCTATTCACTTAGCGCACTTAGCGACTCTCCTGAAATAGCGCGCTATTTACACGACTTTAGAAAAAAAAAATGTTTTTTTATAAGAACAAAGTGTTCAGCAGCCCTCACCACCTTCTTTTAACATGTTTACTTATACCGAAGTTCAAAGTTAAAAAGACTCTCAAAAGTGAAAAATAAAAATAAAAGAGAAGCGGCCGCCAAAGAATAGCTTCCTCACCCCTTCGCGCGACTGCGCCCTTTATTGGGTTAATATATTAGGGTGTTAAAGTTTCATTATTAATATTTCATAGAAGGACAAAGGAAAATAAGAAAGTACGACATTTTATTTTAACACCAAGTTCCATCTTCCCTTATGCATACATTGAGATCATCAATATCACCCAATTCACCCATCAAAAATCCATTATTATCAACTATCTGCACACCATTTATGAACCCAAATTTGTCTTTTTCTCCATCTATATTTTCCATAACATTATTCTTAATGTTTTCATCAACAACAATAACTTGTGTAGTTGTCTCGCTTTTCTATTGAGAGATAAAATGTGGATTTTCAGCCGAAAAGTTTGAACCATTAACTATTCAATGCTTATTTCTAATTCATGAACGATTCTGGGATTTGAATCTAAAAATCATGTTTTCCTAATGACATAAGAAAATACAAATTTATACAGAACTAATCATTATTGATTTTTTCAATCAAAAAATCGTTATCAATTTCAATTATAACAAAACATTCGATGAATCTGATGTCTCATTTTTAAGAGCTGAAGGAGGAGATCCTTGTATAAATTTCTCTCCAAGGCCATGTTTGGCTCTCAATTTTACTTCAATCTCACTCTTCTTGGCATGATACGCATTTGAAGCTTCTTCACGGTAACAAAGGTGCCCAACCACTCATATTTTTTCGTGATTGGGTTTCTGATTTCAGAAGCATATTTCCCTGATTCCCTTCTCCTAACCCTGATGTAATTCGTACTTTTGGGTTTATTTTTCTTCACATTCTTAACATTTTTTTCTGGGGCATTTAAAAGGATTTCGTGAACCTTTTCCTTAGGCCCATTAGCTTTATTTGATGAAGAATCTGTAGCGTCTGGGTCCTTGTACGAATTATAATTTTTTTGGCATCGATAAAAGGTGTTTTTCCATTAATATTTCTTGTGAATAGGAAATAAATTTTGTGATAATAATTTGCTGTAAGAAAATTGTTAAAATTAGGATGGTAAAGAAAAACTTTGTGAATAAAAAAAATTGGGTAACTGAGGAGGTGCACATGTATGTTGTGGCCACAAAATTGAATAAATATCTCTTTATATAGGTTCTTAGGAGGAGAAACCTAGAATACTCTGATTGCATAATTTCTTACGTAATTTGGGTTTTAAAAAAAATATATATATTATATTAATTTGGGCCGAGATCAAGTTAGTGGGCCAGTCTAGTCCATATCTAGATGTATTTAAATTTACTGACTTTAAATATTAACATACAGGATTTTGGGTTTATTTTTCTTCTTATTGACTTCAAATATTTCCTTGATTGCCTCCTCCTAACACCAACTTAGTAAGCACTTTTGGGTTTATTTTTCTTCATATAGTTAACATTTTTTTCAGAGGCATTCAAGTGTATTACATGAACCTTTTTCTTTGAGCTAAATTCCTCATCGGATGAGGAATCCGTTGCATCTATGTCAATATAAGAAACTATGATTTCTTGTGGTTTTTTTGGGATTTTTTTTTTCATTTTAATTTCTTGTGAATAGGAAAGGAATTTTACAAGTTCAATTAGGATGATAACGAAAACCTTTGTGAATGAAAACAAATATTTGAAGTCGTGTATTTAAAAGCGTGCTATAGAGTGCGAAGCGCTATAGCCCATGCCTTGCGCGTCGCTGCACCACGTGCACGCGCTATTCACTTAGCGCACTTAGCGACTCTCCTGAAATAGCGCGCTATTTACATGACTTTAGAAAAAAAATGTTTTTTTATAAGAACAAAGTGTTCAGCAGCCCTCACTACCTTCTTTTAACATGTTTACTTATACCGAAGTTCAAAGTTAAAAAGACTCTCAAAAGTGAAAAATAAAAATAAAAGAGACGCGGCCGCCAAAGAATAGCTTCCTCACCCCTTCGCGCGACTGCGCCCTTTATTGGGTTAATATATTAGGGTGTTAAAGTTTCATTATTAATATTTCATAGAAGGACAAGGGAAAATAAGAAAGTACGACATTTTATTTTAACACCAAGTTCCATCTTCCCTTATGCATACATTGAGATCATCAATATCACCCAATTCACCCATCAAAAATCCATTATTATCAACTATCTGCACACCATTTATGAACCCAAATTTGTCTTTTTCTCCATCTATATTTTCCATAACATTATTCTTAATGTTTTCATCAACAACAACAACTTGTGGAGTTGTCTCGCTTTTCTATTGAGAGATCAAATGTGGATTTTCAGCCGAAAAGTTTGAACCATTAACTATTCAATGCTTATTTCTAATTCATGAACGATTCTGGGATTTGAATCTAAAAATCATGTTTTCCTAATGACATAAGAAAATACAAATTTATACAGAACTAATCATTATTGATTTTTTCAATCAAAAAATTGTTATCAATTTCAATTATAACAAAACATTCGATGAATCTGATGTCTCATTTTTAAGAACTGAAGGAGGAGATCCTTATATAAATTTCTCTCCAAGGCCCTGTTTGGCTCTCAATTTTACTTCAATCTCACTCTTCTTGGCATGATACGCATTTGAAGCTTCTTCACGGTAACAAAGGTGCCCAACCACTCATATTTTTTCGTGATTGGGTTTCTGATTTCAGAAGCATATTTCCCTGATTCCCTTCTCCTAACCCTGATGTAATTCGTACTTTTGGGTTTATTTTTCTTCACATTCTTAACATTTTTTTCTGGGGCATTTAAAAGGATTTCGTGAACCTTTTCCTTAGGCCCATTAGCTTTATTTGATGAAGAATCAGTAGCGTCTGGGTCCTTGTACGAATTATAATTTTTTTGGCATCGATAAAAGGTGTTTTTCCATTAAAATTTCTTGTGAATAGGAAATAAATTTTGTGATAATAATTTGCTGTAAGAAAATTGTTAAAATTAGGATGGTAAAGAAAAACTTTGTGAATAAAAAAAATTGGGTAACTGAGGAGGTGCACATGTATGTTGTGGCCATAAAATTGAATAAATATCTCTTTATATAGGTTCTTAGGAGGAGAAACCTAGAATACTCTGGCTGCATAATTTCTTACGTAATTTGGGTTTAAAAAAAATATATATTATATTAATTTGGGCCGAGATCAAGTTAGTGGGCCAGTCTAGTCCATATCTAGATGTATTTAAATTTACTGACTTTAAATATTAACATACAGGATTTTGGGTTTATTTTTCTTCTTATTGACTTCAAATATTTCCTTGATTGCCTCCTCCTAACACCAACATAGTAAGCATTTTTGGGTTTATTTTTCTTCATATAGTTAACATTTTTTTCAGAGGCATTCAAGTGTATTACATGAACCATTTTCTTTGGGCGAAATTCCTCATCGGATGAGGAATCCGTTGCATCTATGTCAATATAAGAAACTATGATTTCTTGTGGTTTTTTTGGGATTTTTTTTTTCATTTTAATTTCTTGTGAATAGGAAAGGAATTTTACAAGTTCAATTAGGATGATAACGAAAACCTTTGTGAATGAAACAAAATATTTAAAGTCGTGTATTTAAAAGCGTGCTATAGAGTGCGAAGCGCTATAGCCCATGCCTTGCGCGTCGCTGCACCACGTGCACGCGCTATTCACTTAGCGCACTTAGCGACTCTCCTAAAATAGCGCGCTATTTACATGACTTTAGAAAAAAAATGTATTTTTTATAAGAACAAAGTGTTCAGCAGCCCTCACCACCTTCTTTTAACCTGATTACTTTTACCGAAGTTCAAAGTTAAAAAGCCTCTCAAAAGTGAAAAATAAAAATAAAAATAAAAAGAGAAGCGGCCGCCAAAGAATAGCTTCCTCACCCCTTCGCGCGACTGCGCCCTTTATTGGGTTAATATATTAGGGTATTAATGTTTCATTATTAATATTTCATAGAAGGACAAGGGAAAATTAGAAAGTACGACATTTTATTTTAACACCAAGTTCCCTCTTCCCTTATGCATACATTGAGATCATCAATATCACCAAATTCACCCATCAAAAATCCATTATTATCAACTATCTGCACACCATTTATGAACCCAAATTTGTCTTTTTCTCCTTCTATATTTTCCATAACATTATTCTTAATGTTTTCCTCAACAACAACTTCTGGAGTTGTCTCGCTTTTCTATTGAGAGATCAAATGTGGATTTTCAGCCGAAAAGTTTGAACCATTAACTATTCAATGCTTATTTCTAATACATGATCGATTCTGGGATTTGAATCTAAAAGTCATGTTTTCCTAATGACATAAGAAAATACAAATTGATACAGAACTAATCATTATTGATTTTCTCAATCAAAAAATCGTTACCAATTTCAATTATAACAAAACATTCGATGAATCTGATGTCTCATTTTTAAGAACTGAAGAAGGAGATCCTTGTATAAATTTCTCTCCAAGGCCCTGTTTGGCTCTCAATTTCACTTCAATCTCACTCTTCTTGGCATGATACGCATTTGAAGCTTCTTCACGGTAACAAAGGTGCCCAACCACGCATATTTTTTCGTGATTGGGTTTCTGATTTCAGAAGCATATTTCCCTGATTCCCTTCTCCTAACCCTGATGTAATTCGTACTTTTGGGTTTATTTTTCTTCACATTCTTAACATTTTTTTTTGGGGCATTTAAAAGGATTTCGTGAAACTTTTCCTTAGGCCCATTAGCTTTATTTGATGAAGAATCAGTAGCGTCTGGGTCCTTGTACGAATTATAATTTTTTTGGCATCGATAAAAGGTGTTTTTCGATTAAAATTTCTTGTGAATAGTAAATAAATTTTGTGATAATAATTTGCTGTAAGAAAATTGTAAAAATTAGGATGGTAAAGAACAACTTTGTGAATAAAAAAAATTGGGTAACTGAGGAGGTGCACATGTATGTTGTGGCCATAAAATTTAATAAATATCTCTTTATATAGGTTCTTAGGAGGAGAAACCTAGAATAATCTAATTGCATAATTTCTTACGTAATTTGGGTTTTCAAAAAAAATATATATTATATTAATTTGGGCCGAGATCAAGTTAGTGGGCCAGTCTAGTCCATATCCAGATGTATTTAAATTTACTGACTTTTGATATTAACATACATGATTTTGGGTTTATTTTTCTTCTTATTGACTTTAAATATTTCCTTGATTGCCTCCTCCTAACACCAACATAGTTAGCACTTTTGGGTTTATTTTTCTTCATATAGTTAACATTTTTTTCGGAGGCATTCAAGTGTATTACATGAACCTTTTTCATTGGGCCAAATTCCTCATCAGATGAGGAATCCGTTGCATCTATGTCAATATAAGAAACTATGATTTCTTGTGGTTTTTTTGGGAATTTTTTTTTTCATTTTAATTTCTTGTGAATAGGAAAGGAATTTTACAAGTTCAATTAGGATGATAACGAAAACCTTTGTGAATGAAAACAAATATTTGAAGTCGTGTATTTAAAAGCGTGCTACAGAGTGCGAAACGCTATAGCCCATGCCTTGCGCGTCGCTGCACCACGTGCACGCGCTATTCACTTAGCGCACTTAGCGACTCTCCTGAAATAGCGCGCATTTACATGACTTTAGAAAAAAATGTTTTTTTATAAGAACAAAGTGTTCAGCAGCCATCACCACCTTCTTTTGACCTGATTACTTTTACCGAAGTTCAAAGTTAAAAAGACTCTCAAAAGTGATAAATAAAAATAAAAAGAGAAGCGGCCGCCAAAGAATAGCTTCCTCACCCCTTCGCGCGACTGCGCCCTTTATTTGGTTAATATATTAGGGTATTAAATTTTCATTATTAATATTTCATAGAAGGACAAGGGAAAATAAGAAAGTACAACATTTTATTTTAACACCAAGTTCCATCTTCCCTTATGCATACATTGAGATCATTAATATCACCAAATTTACCCATCAAAAATCCATTATTATCAACTATCTGCACACCATTTATTAACCCAAATTTGTCTTTTTCTCCTTCTATATTTTCCATAACATTATTCTTAATGTTTTCCTCAACAACTTGTGGAGTTGTCTCGCTTTTCTATTGAGAGATCAAATGTGGATTTTCAGCCGAAAAGTTTGAACCATTAACTATTCAATGCTTATTTCTAATTCATGAACGATTCTGGGATTTGAATCTAAAAGTCATGTTTTCCTAATGACATAAGAAAATACAAATTGATACAGAACTAATCATTATTGATTTTTTCAATCAAAAAATCGTTATCAATTTCAATTATAACAAAACATTCGATGAATCTGATGTCTCATTTTTAAGAACTGAGGAGGTGCACATGTATGTTGTGGCCATAAAATTGAATAAATATCTCTTTATATAGGTTCTTAGGAGGAGAAACCTAGAATACTCTGATTGCATAATTTCTTACGTAATTTGGGGTTTAAAAAAAAATATATATTATATTAATTTGGGCCGAGATCAAGTTAGTGGGTCAGTCTAGTCCATATCCAGATGTATTTAAATTTACTGACTTTAAATATTAACATACATGATTTAGGGTTTATTTTTCTTCTTATTGACTTTAAATATTTCCTTGATTGCCTCCTCCTAACACCAACATAGTAAGCGCTTTTGGGTTTATTTTTCTTCCTATAGTTAACATTTTTTTCAGAGGCATTCAAGTGTATTATATGAACCTTTTTCTTTGGGCCAAATTCCTCATCGGATGAGGAATCCGTTGCATCTATGTCAATATAAGAAACTATGATTTTTTGGGGTTTTTTTGGGATTTTTTTTTTTTTTTTTCATTTTAATTTCTTGTGAATAGGAAAGGAATTTTACAAGTTCAATTAGGATGATAACGAAAACCTTTGTGAATGAAAACAAATATTTGAAGTCGTATATTAAAAAGCGTGCTATAGAGTGCGAAACGCTATAGCCCATGCCTTGCGCGTCGCTGCACCACGTGCACGCACTATTCACATAGCGCACTTAGCGACACTCCTGAAATAGCGCGATGTTTTTTTATAAGAACAAAGTGTTCAGCAGCCCTCACCACCTTCTTTTAACCTGATGACTTTTACCGAAGTTCAAAGTTAAAAAGACTCTCAAAAGTGAAAAATAAAAATAAAAAGAGAAGCGGCCGCCGAAGAATATCTTTCTAACCCCTTCGCGCGACTACGCCCTTTATTGGGTTAATATATTAGGGTATTTAAGTTTCATTATTAATATTTCATAGAAGGACAAGGGAAAATAAGAAAGTACGACATTTTATTTTAACACCAAGTTCCATCTTCCCTTATGCATACATTGAGATCATCAATATCACCCAATTCACCCATCAAAAATCCATTATTATCAACTATCTGCACACCATTTATGAACCCAAATTTGTCTTTTTCTCCATCTATATTTTCCATAACATTATTCTTAATGTTTTCATCAACAACAACAACTTGTGGAGTTGTCTCGCTTTTCTATTGAGAGATCAAATGTGGATTTTCAGCCGAAAAGTTTGAACCATTAACTATTCAATGCTTATTTCTAATTCATGAACGATTCTGGGATTTGAATCTAAAAATCATGTTTTCCTAATGACATAAGAAAATACAAATTTATACAGAACTAATCATTATTGATTTTTTCAATCAAAAAATTGTTATCAATTTCAATTATAACAAAACATTCGATGAATCTGATGTCTCATTTTTAAAAACTGAAGGAGGAGATCCTTGTATAAATTTCTCTCCAAGGCCCTGTTTGGCTCTCAATTTTACTTCAATCTCACTCTTCTTGCCATGATACGCATTTGAAGCTTCTTCACGGTAACAAAGGTGCCCAACCACTCATATTTTTTCGTGATTGGGTTTCTGATTTCAGAAGCATATTTCCCTGATTCCCTTCACCTAACCCTGATGTAATTCGTACTTTTGGGTTTATTTTTCTTCACATTCTTAACATTTTTTTCTGGGGCATTTAAAAGGATTTCGTGAACCTTTTCCTTAGGCCCATTAGCTTTATTTGATTAAGAATCAGTAGCGTCTGGGTCCTTGTACGAATTATAATTTTTTTGGCATCGATAAAAGGTGTTTTTCCATTAAAATTTCTTGTGAATAGGAAATAAATTTTGTGATAATAATTTGCTGTAAGAAAATTGTTAAAATTAGGATGGTAAAGAAAAACTTTGTGAATAAAAAAAATTGGGTAACTGAGGAGGTGCACATGTATGTTGTGGCCATAAAATTGAATAAATATCTCTTTATATAGGTTCTTAGGAGGAGAAACCTAGAAAACTCTGATTGCATAATTTCTTACGTAATTTGGGTTTTAAAAAAAAATATATATTATATTAATTTGGGCCGAGATCAAGTTAGTGGGCCAGTCTAGTCCATATCTAGATGTATTTAAATTTACTGACTTTAAATATTAACATACAGGATTTTGGGTTTATTTTTCTTCTTATTGACTTCAAATATTTCCTTGATTGCCTCCTCCTAACACCAACATAGTAAGCACTTTTGGGTTTATTTTTCTTCATATAGTTAACATTTTTTTCAGAGGCATTCAAGTGTATTACATGAACCATTTTCTTTGGGCGAAATTCCTCATCGGATGAGGAATCCGTTGCATCTATGTCAATATAAGAAACTATGATTTCTTGTGGTTTTTTTGGGATTTTTTTTTTCATTTTAATTTCTTGTGAATAGGAAAGGAATTTTACAAGTTCAATTAGGATGATAACGAAAACCTTTGTGAATGAAACAAAATATTTAAAGTCGTGTATTTAAAAGCGTGCTATAGAGTGCGAAGCGCTATAGCCCATGCCTTGCGCGTCGCTGCACCACGTGCACGCGCTATTCACTTAGCGCACTTAGCGACTCTCCTAAAATAGCGCGCTATTTACATGACTTTAGAAAAAAAATGTATTTTTTATAAGAACAAAGTGTTCAGCAGCCCTCACCACCTTCTTTTAACCTGATTACTTTTACCGAAGTTCAAAGTTAAAAAGCCTCTCAAAAGTGAAAAATAAAAATAAAAATAAAAAGAGAAGCGGCCGCCAAAGAATAGCTTCCTCACCCCTTCGCGCGACTGCGCCCTTTATTGGGTTAATATATTAGGGTATTAATGTTTCATTATTAATATTTCATAGAAGGACAAGGGAAAATTAGAAAGTACGACATTTTATTTTAACACCAAGTTCCCTCTTCCCTTATGCATACATTGAGATCATCAATATCACCAAATTCACCCATCAAAAATCCATTATTATCAACTATCTGCACACCATTTATTAACCCAAATTTGTCTTTTTCTCCTTCTATATTTTCCATAACATTATTCTTAATGTTTTCCTCAACAACTTGTGGAGTTGTCTCGCTTTTCTATTGAGAGATCAAATGTGGATTTTCAGCCGAAAAGTTTGAACCATTAACTATTCAATGCTTATTTCTAATTCATGAACGATTCTGGGATTTGAATCTAAAAGTCATGTTTTCCTAATGACATAAGAAAATACAAATTGATACAGAACTAATCATTATTGATTTTTTCAATCAAAAAATCGTTATCAATTTCAATTATAACAAAACATTCGATGAATCTGATGTCTCATTTTTAAGAACTGAGGAGGTGCACATGTATGTTGTGGCCATAAAATTGAATAAATATCTCTTTATATAGGTTCTTAGGAGGAGAAACCTAGAATACTCTGATTGCATAATTTCTTACGTAATTTGGGGTTTAAAAAAAAATATATATTATATTAATTTGGGCCGAGATCAAGTTAGTGGGTCAGTCTAGTCCATATCCAGATGTATTTAAATTTACTGACTTTAAATATTAACATACATGATTTAGGGTTTATTTTTCTTCTTATTGACTTTAAATATTTCCTTGATTGCCTCCTCCTAACACCAACATAGTAAGCGCTTTTGGGTTTATTTTTCTTCCTATAGTTAACATTTTTTTCAGAGGCATTCAAGTGTATTATATGAACCTTTTTCTTTGGGCCAAATTCCTCATCGGATGAGGAATCCGTTGCATCTATGTCAATATAAGAAACTATGATTTTTTGGGGTTTTTTTGGGATTTTTTTTTTTTTTTCATTTTAATTTCTTGTGAATAGGAAAGGAATTTTACAAGTTCAATTAGGATGATAACGAAAACCTTTGTGAATGAAAACAAATATTTGAAGTCGTATATTAAAAAGCGTGCTATAGAGTGCGAAACGCTATAGCCCATGCCTTGCGCGTCGCTGCACCACGTGCACGCACTATTCACATAGCGCACTTAGCGACACTCCTGAAATAGCGCGATGTTTTTTTATAAGAACAAAGTGTTCAGCAGCCCTCACCACCTTCTTTTAACCTGATGACTTTTACCGAAGTTCAAAGTTAAAAAGACTCTCAAAAGTGAAAAATAAAAATAAAAAGAGAAGCGGCCGCCGAAGAATATCTTTCTAACCCCTTCGCGCGACTACGCCCTTTATTGGGTTAATATATTAGGGTATTTAAGTTTCATTATTAATATTTCATAGAAGGACAAGGGAAAATAAGAAAGTACGACATTTTATTTTAACACCAAGTTCCATCTTCCCTTATGCATACATTGAGATCATCAATATCACCCAATTCACCCATCAAAAATCCATTATTATCAACTATCTGCACACCATTTATGAACCCAAATTTGTCTTTTTCTCCATCTATATTTTCCATAACATTATTCTTAATGTTTTCATCAACAACAACAACTTGTGGAGTTGTCTCGCTTTTCTATTGAGAGATCAAATGTGGATTTTCAGCCGAAAAGTTTGAACCATTAACTATTCAATGCTTATTTCTAATTCATGAACGATTCTGGGATTTGAATCTAAAAATCATATTTTCCTAATGACATAAGAAAATACAAATTTATACAGAACTAATCATTATTGATTTTTTCAATCAAAAAATTGTTATCAATTTCAATTATAACAAAACATTCGATGAATCTGATGTCTCATTTTTAAAAACTGAAGGAGGAGATCCTTGTATAAATTTCTCTCCAAGGCCCTGTTTGGCTCTCAATTTTACTTCAATCTCACTCTTCTTGGCATGATACGCATTTGAAGCTTCTTCACGGTAACAAAGGTGCCCAACCACTCATATTTTTTCGTGATTGGGTTTCTGATTTCAGAAGCATATTTCCCTGATTCCCTTCTCCTAACCCTGATGTAATTCATACTTTTGGGTTTATTTTTCTTCACATTCTTAACATTTTTTTCTGGGGCATTTAAAAGGATTTCGTGAACCTTTTCCTTAGGCCCATTAGCTTTATTTGATGAAGAATCAGTAGCGTCTGGGTCCTTGTACGAATTATAATTTTTTTGGCATCGATAAAAGGTGTTTTTCCATTAAAATTTCTTGTGAATAGGAAATAAATTTTGTGATAATAATTTGCTGTAAGAAAATTGTTAAAATTAGGATGGTAAAGAAAAACTTTGTGAATAAAAAAAATTGGGTAACTGAGGAGGTGCACATGTATGTTGTGGCCATAAAATTGAATAAATATCTCTTTATATAGGTTCTTAGGAGGAGAAACCTAGAAAACTCTGATTGCATAATTTCTTACGTAATTTGGGTTTTAAAAAAAAATATATATTATATTAATTTGGGCCGAGATCAAGTTAGTGGGCCAGTCTAGTCCATATCTAGATGTATTTAAATTTACTGACTTTAAATATTAACATACAGGATTTTGGGTTTATTTTTCTTCTTATTGACTTCAAATATTTCCTTGATTGCCTCCTCCTAACACCAACATAGTAAGCACTTTTGGGTTTATTTTTCTTCATATAGTTAACATTTTTTTCAGAGGCATTCAAGTGTATTACATGAACCATTTTCTTTGGGCGAAATTCCTCATCGGATGAGGAATCCGTTGCATCTATGTCAATATAAGAAACTATGATTTCTTGTGGTTTTTTTGGGATTTTTTTTTTCATTTTAATTTCTTGTGAATAGGAAAGGAATTTTACAAGTTCAATTAGGATGATAACGAAAACCTTTGTGAATGAAACAAAATATTTAAAGTCGTGTATTTAAAAGCGTGCTATAGAGTGCGAAGCGCTATAGCCCATGCCTTGCGCGTCGCTGCACCACGTGCACGCGCTATTCACTTAGCGCACTTAGCGACTCTCCTAAAATAGCGCGCTATTTACATGACTTTAGAAAAAAAATGTATTTTTTATAAGAACAAAGTGTTCAGCAGCCCTCACCACCTTCTTTTAACCTGATTACTTTTACCGAAGTTCAAAGTTAAAAAGCCTCTCAAAAGTGAAAAATAAAAATAAAAATAAAAAGAGAAGCGGCCGCCAAAGAATAGCTTCCTCACCCCTTCGCGCGACTGCGCCCTTTATTGGGTTAATATATTAGGGTATTAATGTTTCATTATTAATATTTCATAGAAGGACAAGGGAAAATTAGAAAGTACGACATTTTATTTTAACACCAAGTTCCCTCTTCCCATATGCATACATTGAGATCATCAATATCACCAAATTCACCCATCAAAAATCCATTATTATCAACTATCTGCACACCATTTATGAACCCAAATTTGTCTTTTTCTCCTTCTATATTTTCCATAACATTATTCTTAATGTTTTCCTCAACAACAACTTCTGGAGTTGTCTCGCTTTTCTATTGAGAGATCAAATGTGGATTTTCAGCCGAAAAGTTTGAACCATTAACTATTCAATGCTTATTTCTAATACATGATCGATTCTGGGATTTGAATCTAAAAGTCATGTTTTCCTAATGACATAAGAAAATACAAATTGATACAGAACTAATCATTATTGATTTTCTCAATCAAAAAATCGTTACCAATTTCAATTATAACAAAACATTCGATGAATCTGATGTCTCATTTTTAAGAACTGAAGAAGGAGATCCTTGTATAAATTTCTCTCCAAGGACCTGTTTGGCTCTCAATTTCACTTCAATCTCACTCTTCTTGGCATGATACGCATTTGAAGCTTCTTCACGGTAACAAAGGTGCCCAACCACGCATATTTTTTCGTGATTGGGTTTCTGATTTCAGAAGCATATTTCCCTGATTCCCTTCTCCTAACCCTGATGTAATTCGTACTTTTGGGTTTATTTTTCTTCACATTCTTAACATTTTTTTCTGGGGCATTTAAAAGGATTTCGTGAAACTTTTCCTTAGGCCCATTAGCTTTATTTGATGAAGAATCAGTAGCGTCTGGGTCCTTGTACGAATTATAATTTTTTTGGCATCGATAAAAGGTGTTTTTCGATTAAAATTTCTTGTGAATAGTAAATAAATTTTGTGATAATAATTTTCTGTAAGAAAATTGTAAAAATTAGGATGGTAAAGAACAACTTTGTGAATAAAAAAAATTGGGTAACTGAGGAGGTGCACATGTATGTTGTGGCCATAAAATTTAATAAATATCTCTTTATATAGGTTCTTAGGAGGAGAAACCTAGAATAATCTGATTGCATAATTTCTTACGTAATTTGGGTTTTCAAAAAAAAATATATATTATATTAATTTGGGCCGAGATCAAGTTAGTGGGCCAGTCTAGTCCATATCCAGATGTATTTAAATTTACTGACTTTTGATATTAACATACAGGATTTTGGGTTTATTTTTCTTCTTATTGACTTTAAATATTTCCTTGATTGCCTCCTCCTAACACCAACATAGTTAGCACTTTTGGGTTTATTTTTCTTCATATAGTTAACATTTTTTTCGGAGGCATTCAAGTGTATTACATGAACCTTTTTCTTTGGGCCAAATTCCTCATCAGATGAGGAATCCGTTGCATCTATGTCAATATAAGAAACTATGATTTCTTGTGGTTTTTTTGGGATTTTTTTTTTTCATTTTAATTTCTTGTGAATAGGAAAGGAATTTTACAAGTTCAATTAGGATGATAACGAAAACCTTTGTGAATGAAAACAAATATTTGAAGTCGTGTATTTAAAAGCGTGCTACAGAGTGCGAAACGCTATAGCCCATGCCTTGCGCGTCACTGCACCACGTGCACGCGCTATTCACTTAGCGCACTTAGCGACTCTCCTGAAATAGCGCGCATTTACATGACTTTAGAAAAAAATGTTTTTTTATAAGAACAAAGTGTTCAGCAGCCCTCACCACCTTCTTTTGACCTGATTACTTTTACCGAAGTTCAAAGTTAAAAAGACTCTCAAAAGTGATAAATAAAAATAAAAAGAGAAGCGGCCGCCAAAGAATAGCTTCCTCACCCCTTCGCGCGACTGCGCCCTTTATTTGGTTAATATATTAGGGTATTAAATTTTCATTATTAATATTTCATAGAAGGACAAGGGAAAATAAGAAAGTACAACATTTTATTTTAACACCAAGTTCCATCTTCCCTTATGCATACATTGAGATCATTAATATCACCATATTTACCCATCAAAAATCCATTATTATCAACTATCTGCACACCATTTATTAACCCAAATTTGTCTTTTTCTCCTTCTATATTTTCCATAACATTATTCTTAATGTTTCCTCAACAACTTGTGGAGTTGTCTCGCTTTTCTATTGAGAGATCAAATGTGGATTTTCAGCCGAAAAGTTTGAACCATTAACTATTCAATGCTTATTTCTAATTCATGAACGATTCTGGGATTTGAATCTAAAAGTCATGTTTTCCTAATGACATAAGAAAATACAAATTGATACAGAACTAATCATTATTGATTTTTTCAATCAAAAAATCGTTATCAATTTCACTTATAACAAAACATTCGATGAATCTGATGTCTCATTTTTAAGAACTGAGGAGGTGCACATGTATGTTGTGGCCATAAAATTGAATAAATATCTCTTTATATAGGTTCTTAGGAGGAGAAACCTAGAATACTCTGATTGCATAATTTCTTACGTAATTTGGGGTTTAAAAAAAATATATATTATATTAATTTGGGCCGAGATCAAGTTAGTGGATCAGTCTAGTCCATATCCAGATGTATTTAAATTTACTGACTTTAAATATTAACATACATGATTTTGGGTTTATTTTTCTTCTTATTGACTTTAAATATTTCCTTGATTGCCTCCTCCTAACACCAACATAGTAAGCGCTTTTGGGTTTATTTTTCTTCATATAGTTAACATTTTTTTTCAGAGGCATTCAAGTGTATTATATGAACCTTTTTCTTTGGGCCAAATTCCTCATCGGATGAGGAATCCGTTGCATCTATGTCAATATAAGAAACTATGATTTTTTGGGGTTTTTTTGGGATTTTTTTTTTTTCATTTTAATTTCTTGTGAATAGGAAAGGAATTTTACAAGTTCAATTAGGATGATAACGAAAACCTTTGTGAATGAAAACAAATATTTGAAGTCGTATATTAAAAAGCGTGCTATAGAGTGCGAAACGCTATAGCCCATGCCTTGCGCGTCGCTGCACCACGTGCACGCACTATTCACATAGCGCACTTAGCGACACTCCTGAAATAGCGCGATGTTTTTTTATAAGAACAAAGTGTTCAGCAGCCCTCACCACCTTCTTTTAACCTGATGACTTTTACCGAAGTTCAAAGTTAAAAAGACTCTCAAAAGTGAAAAATAAAAATAAAAAGAGAAGGGCCGCCGAAGAATATCTTCCTAACCCCTTCGCGCGACTACGCCCTTTATTGGGTTAATATATTAGGGTATTTAAGTTTCATTATTAATATTTCATAGAAAGACAAGGGAAAATAAGAAAGTACGACATTTTATTTTAACACCAAGTTCCATCTTCCCTTATGCATACATTGAGATCATCAATATCACCAAATTCACCCATCAAAAATCCATTATTATCAACTATCTGCACACCATTTATGAACAAAGTGTTCAGCAGCCCTCACCACCTTCTTTTAACCTGATTACTTTTACCGAAGTTCAAAGTTAAAAAGCCTCTCAAAAGTGAAAAATAAAAATAAAAATAAAAAGAGAAGCGGCCGCCAAAGAATAGCTTCCTCACCCCTTCGCGCGACTGCGCCCTTTATTGGGTTAATATATTAGGGTATTAATGTTTCATTATTAATATTTCATAGAAGGACAAGGGAAAATTAGAAAGTACGACATTTTATTTTAACACCAAGTTCCCTCTTCCCTTATGCATACATTGAGATCATCAATATCACCAAATTCACCCATCAAAAATCCATTATTATCAACTATCTGCACACCATTTATGAACCCAAATTTGTCTTTTTCTCCTTCTATATTTTCCATAACATTATTCTTATTGTTTTCCTCAACAACAACTTCTGGAGTTGTCTCGCTTTTCTATTGAGAGATCAAATGTGGATTTTCAGCCGAAAAGTTTGAACCATTAACTATTCAATGCTTATTTCTAATACATGATCGATTCTGGGATTTGAATCTAAAAGTCATGTTTTCCTAATGACATAAGAAAATACAAATTGATACAGAACTAATCATTATTGATTTTTTCAATCAAAAAATCGTTATCAATTTCAATTATAACAAAACATTCGACGAATCTGATGTCTCATTTTTAAGAACCGAAGAAGGATATCCTCGTATAAATTTCTCTCCAAGGCCCTGTTTGGCTCTCAATTTCACTTCAATCTCACTCTTCTTGGCATGATACGCATTTGAAGCTTCTTCACGGTAACAAAGGTGCCCAACCACTCACATTTTTTCGTGATTGGGTTTCTGTTTTTAGAAGCATATTTCCCTGATTCCCTTCTCCTAACCCTGATGTAATTCGTACTTTTGTGTTTATTTTTCTTCACATTCTTAACATTTTTTTCTGGGGCATTTAAAAGGATTTCGTGAACCTTTTCCTTAGGACAATATTTGATGAAGAATCAGTAGCGTCTGGGTCCTTGTACGAATTATAATTTTTTTGGCATCGATAAAAGGTGTTTTTCCATTAAAATTTCTTGTGAATAGGAAATAAATTTTGTGATAATAATTTGCTGTAAGAAAATTGTTAAAATTAGGATGGTAAAGAAAAACTTTGTGAATAAAAAAAATTGGGTAACTGAGGAGGTGCACATATATTTTGTGGCCATAAAATTGAATAAATATCTCTTTATATAGGTTCTTAGGAGGAGAAATCTAGAATACCCTGCTTGCATAATTTCTTAAGTAATTTGGGTTTTCAAAAAAAATTATATATTATATTAATTTTGGCCGAGATCAAGTTAGTGGGCCAGTCTAGTCCATATCCAGATGTATTAAAATTTACTGACTTTAAATATTAACATACAGGGTTTTGGGTTTATTCTTCTTATTGACTTTACATATTTCCTTGATTGCCTCCTCCTAACACCAACATAGTAAGCACTTTTGGGTTTATTTTTCTTCATATAGTTAACATTTTTTTCAGAGGCATTCAACTGTATTACATGAACCTTTTTCTTTGGGCTAAATTCCTCATCGGATGAGGAATCCGTTGCATCTATGTCAATATAAGAAACTATGATTTCTTGTGGTTTTTTTGGGATTTTTTTTTTCGTTTTAATTTCTTGTGAATAGGAAAGGAATTTTACAAGTTCAATTAGGATGATAACGAAAACCTTTGTGAATGAAAACAAATATTTGAAGTCGTGTATTTAAAAGCGTGCTACAGAGTGCGAAACGCTATAGCCCATGCCTTGCGCGTCGCTGCACCACGTGCACGCGCTATTCACTTAGCGCACTTAGCGACTCTCCTGAAATAGCGCGCTATTTACATGACTTTAGAAAAAAAATGTTTTTTTATAAGAACAAAGTGTTCAGCAGCCCTCACCACCTTCTTTTGACCTGATTACTTTTACCGAAGTTCAAAGTTAAAAAGACTCTTAAAAGTGATAAATAAAAATAAAAAGAGAAGCGGCCGCCAAAGAATAGCTTCCTCACCCCTTCGCGCGACTGCGCCCTTTATTGGGTTAATATATTAGGGTATTAAATTTTCATTATTAATATTTCAAAGAAGGACAAGGGTAAATAAGAAAGTACAACATTTTATTTTAACACCAAGTTCCATCTTCCCTTATGCATACATTGAGATCATTAATATCACCAAATTTACCCATCAAAAATCCATTATTATCAACTATCTGCACACCATTTATTAACCCAAATTTGTCTTTTTCTCCTTCTATATTTTCCATAACATTATTCTTAATGTTTTCCTCAACAACTTGTGGAGTTGTCTCGCTTTTCTATTGAGAGATCAAATGTGGATTTTCAGCCGAAAAGTTTGAACCATTAACTATTCAATGCTTATTTCTAATTCATGAACGATTCTGGGATTTGAATCTAAAAATCATGTTTTCCTAATGACATAAGAAAATACAAATTGATACAGAACTAATCATTATTGATTTTTTCAATCAAAAAATCGTTATCAATTTCAATTATAACAAAACATTCGATGAATCTGATGTCTCATTTTTAAGAACTGAAGAAGGAGATCCTTGAATAAATTTCTCTCCAAGGCCCTGTTTGGCTCTCAATTTTACTTCAATCTCACTCTTCTTGGCATGATACGCATTTGAAGCTTCTTCACGGTAACAAAGGTGCCCAACCACTCACATTTTTTCGTGATTGGGTTTCTGATTTCAGAAGCATATTTCCCTGATTCCCTTCTCCTAACCCTGATGTAATTCGTACTTTTGGGTTTATTTTTCTTCACATTCTTAACATTTATTTCTGGGGCATTTAAAAGGATTTCGTGAACCTTTTCCTTAGTCCCATTAACTTTATTTGATGAAGAATCAGTAGCGTCTGGGTCCTTGTACGAATTATAATTTTTTTGGCATCGATAAAAGGTGTTTTTCCATTAAAATTTCTTGTGAATAGGAAATAAATTTTGTGATAATAATTTGCTGTAAGAAAATTGTTAAAATTAGGATGGTAAAGAAAAACTTTGTGAATAAAAAAAATTGGGTAACTGAGGAGGTGCACATGTATGTTGTGGCCATAAAATTGAATAAATATCTCTTTATATAGGTTCTTAGGAGGAGAAACCTAGAATACTCTGATTGCATAATTTCTTACGTAATTTGGGGTTTAAAAAAAATATATATTATATTAATTTGGGCCGAGATCAAGTTAGTGGGTCAGTCTAGTCCATATCCAGATGTATTTAAATTTACTGACTTTAAATATTAACATACATGATTTTGGGTTTATTTTTCTTCTTATTGACTTTAAATATTTCCTTGATTGCCTCCTCCTAACACCAACATCGTAAGCGCTTTTGGGTTTATTTTTCTTCATATAGTTAACATTTTTTTTCAGAGGCATTCAAGTGTATTATATGAACCTTTTTCTTTGGGCCAAATTCCTCATCGGATGAGGAATCCGTTGCATCTATGTCAATATAAGAAACTATGATTTTTTGTGGTTTTTTTGGGATGTTTTTTTTTTTTTTCATTTTAATTTCTTGTGAATAGGAAAGGAATTTTACAAGTTCAATCAGGATGATAACGAAAACCTTTGTGAATGAAAACAAATATTTGAAGTCGTATATTTAAAAGCGTGCTATAGAGTGCGAAGCGCTATAGCCCATGCCTTGCGCGTCGCTGCACCACGTGCACGCACTATTCACATAGCGCACTTAGCGACACTCCTGAAATAGCGCGATGTTTTTTTATAAGAACAAAGTGTTCAGCAGCCCTCACCACCTTCTTTTAACCTGATGACTTTTACCGAAGTTCAAAGTTAAAAAGACTCTCAAAAGTGAAAAATAAAAATAAACAGAGAAGCGGCCGCCGAAGAATATCTTCCTCACCCCTTCGCGCGACTGCGCCCTTTATTGGGTTAATATATTAGGGTATTAAAGTTTCATTATTAATATTTCATAGAAGGACAAGGGAAAATAAGAAAGTACGACATTTTATATTAACACCAAGTTCCATCTTCCCTTATGCATACATTGAGATCATCAATATCACCAAATTCATCCATCAAAAATCCATTATTATCAACTATCTGCACACCATTTATGAACAAAGTGTTCAGCAGCCCTCACCACCTTCTTTTAACCTGATTACTTTTACCGAAGTTCAAAGTTAAAAAGCCTCTCAAAAGTGAAAAATAAAAATAAAAATAAAAAGAGAAGCGGCCGCCAAAGAATAGCTTCCTCACCCCTTCGCGCGACTGCGCCCTTTATTGGGTTAATATATTAGGGTATTAATGTTTCATTATTAATATTTCATAGAAGGACAAGGGAAAATTAGAAAGTACGACATTTTATTTTAACACCAAGTTCCCTCTTCCCTTATGCATACATTGAGATCATCAATATCACCAAATTCACCCATCAAAAATCCATTATTATCAACTATCTGCACACCATTTATGAACCCAAATTTGTCTTTTTCTCCTTCTATATTTTCCATAACATTATTCTTAATGTTTTCCTCAACAACAACTTCTGGAGTTGTCTCGCTTTTCTATTGAGAGATCAAATGTGGATTTTCAGCCGAAAAGTTTGAACCATTAACTATTCAATGCTTATTTCTAATACATGATCGATTCTGGGATTTGAATCTAAAAGTCATGTTTTCCTAATGACATAAGAAAATACAAATTGATACAGAACTAATCATTATTGATTTTTTCAATCAAAAAATCGTTATCAATTTCAATTATAACAAAACATTCGACGAATCTGATGTCTCATTTTTAAGAACCGAAGAAGGAGATCCTTGTATAAATTTCTCTCCAAGGCCCTGTTTGGCTCTCAATTTCACTTCAATCTCACTCTTCTTGGCATGATACGCATTTGAAGCTTCTTCACGGTAACAAAGGTGCCCAACCACTCACATTTTTTCGTGATTGGGTTTCTGTTTTTAGAAGCATATTTCCCTGATTCCCTTCTCCTAACCCTGATGTAATTCGTACTTTTGTGTTTATTTTTCTTCACATTCTTAACATTTTTTTCTGGGGCATTTAAAAGGATTTCGTGAACCTTTTCCTTAGGACAATATTTGATGAAGAATCAGTAGCGTCTGGGTCCTTGTACGAATTATAATTTTTTTGGCATCGATAAAAGGTGTTTTTCCATTAAAATTTCTTGTGAATAGGAAATAAATTTTGTGATAATAATTTGCTGTAAGAAAATTGTTAAAATTAGGATGGTAAAGAAAAACTTTGTGAATAAAAAAAATTGGGTAACTGAGGAGGTGCACATATATTTTGTGGCCATAAAATTGAATAAATATCTCTTTATATAGGTTCTTAGGAGGAGAAATCTAGAATACCCTGCTTGCATAATTTCTTAAGTAATTTGGGTTTTCAAAAAAAATTATATATTATATTAATTTTGGCCGAGATCAAGTTAGTGGGCCAGTCTAGTCCATATCCAGATGTATTAAAATTTACTGACTTTAAATATTAACATACAGGGTTTTGGGTTTATTCTTCTTATTGACTTTACATATTTCCTTGATTGCCTCCTCCTAACACCAACATAGTAAGCACTTTTGGGTTTATTTTTCTTCATATAGTTAACATTTTTTTCAGAGGCATTCAACTGTATTACATGAACCTTTTTCTTTGGGCTAAATTCCTCATCGGATGAGGAATCCGTTGCATCTATGTCAATATAAGAAACTATGATTTCTTGTGGTTTTTTTGGGATTTTTTTTTTCGTTTTAATTTCTTGTGAATAGGAAAGGAATTTTACAAGTTCAATTAGGATGATAACGAAAACCTTTGTGAATGAAAACAAATATTTGAAGTCGTGTATTTAAAAGTGTGCTACAGAGTGCGAAACGCTATAGCCCATGCCTTGCGCGTCGCTGCACCACGTGCACGCGCTATTCACTTAGCGCACTTAGCGACTCTCCTGAAATAGCGCGCTATTTACATGACTTTAGAAAAAAAATGTTTTTTTATAAGAACAAAGTGTTCAGCAGCCCTCACCACCTTCTTTTGACCTGATTACTTTTACCGAAGTTCAAAGTTAAAAAGCCTCTAAAAAGTGAAAAATAAAAATAAAAATAAAAAGAGAAGCGGCCGCCAAAGAATAGCTTCCTCACCCCTTCGCGCGACTGCGCCCTTTATTGGGTTAATATATTAGGGTATTAATGTTTCATTATTAATATTTCATAGAAGGACAAGGGAAAATTAGAAAGTACGACATTTTATTTTAACACCAAGTTCCCTCTTCCCTTATGCATACTATGAGATCATCAATATCACCAAATTCACCCATCAAAAATCCATTATTATCAACTATCTGCACACCATTTATGAACCCAAATTTGTCTTTTTCTCCTTCTATATTTTCCATAACATTATTCTTAATGTTTTCTTCAACAACAACTTCTGGAGTTGTCTCGCTTTTCTATTGAGAGATCAAATGTGGATTTTCAGCCGAAAAGTTTGAACCATTAACTATTCAATGCTTATTTCTAATACATGATCGATTCTGGGATTTGAATCTAAAAGTCATGTTTTCCTAATGACATAAGAAAATACAAATTGATACAGAACTAATCATTATTGATTTTCTCAATCAAAAAATCGTTACCAATTTCAATTATAACAAAACATTCGATGAATCTGATGTCTCATTTTTAAGAACTGAAGAAGGAGATCCTTGTATAAATTTCTCTCCAAGGACCTGTTTGGCTCTCAATTTCACTTCAATCTCACTCTTCTTGGCATGATACGCATTTGAAGCTTCTTCACGGTAACAAAGGTGCCCAACCACGCATATTTTTTCGTGATTGGGTTTCTGATTTCAGAAGCATATTTCCCTGATTCCCTTCTCCTAACCCTGATGTAATTCGTACTTTTGGGTTTATTTTTCTTCACATTCTTAACATTTATTTCTGGGGCATTTAAAAGGATTTCGTGAACCTTTTCCTTAGGCCCATTAGCTTTATTTGATGAAGAATCAGTAGCGTCTGGGTCCTTGTACGAATTATAATCTTTTTGGCATCGATAAAAGGTGTTTTTCCATTAAAATTTCTTGTGAATAGGAAATAAATTTTGTGATAATAATTTGCTGTAAGAAAATTGTAAAAATTAGGATGGTAAAGAACAACTTTGTAAATAAAAAAAATTGGGTAACTGAGGAGGTGCACATGTATGTTGTGGCCATAAAATTTAATAAATATCTCTTTATATAGGTTCTTAGGAGGAGAAACCTAGAATAATCTGATTGCATAATTTCTTACGTAATTTGGGGTTTAAAAAAAATATATATTATATTAATTTGGGCCGAGATCAAGTTAGTGGGCCAGTCTAGTCCATATCCAGATGTATTTAAATTTACTGACTTTTGATATTAACATACAGGATTTTGGGTTTATTTTTCTTCTTATTGACTTTAAATATTTCCTTGATTGCCTCCTCCTAACACCAACATCGTAAGCGCTTTTGGGTTTATTTTTCTTCATATAGTTAACATTTTTTTTCAGAGGCATTCAAGTGTATTATATGAACCTTTTTCTTTGGGCCAAATTCCTCATCGGATGAGGAATCCGTTGCATCTATGTCAATATAAGAAACTATGATTTTTTGTGGTTTTTTTGGGATGTTTTTTTTTTTTTCATTTTAATTTCTTGTGAATAGGAAAGGAATTTTACAAGTTCAATCAGGATGATAACGAAAACCTTTGTGAATGAAAACAAATATTTGAAGTCGTATATTTAAAAGCGTGCTATAGAGTGCGAAGCGCTATAGCCCATGCCTTGCGCGTCGCTGCACCACGTGCACGCACTATTCACATAGCGCACTTAGCGACACTCCTGAAATAGCGCGATGTTTTTTTATAAGAACAAAGTGTTCAGCAGCCCTCACCACCTTCTTTTAACCTGATGACTTTTACCGAAATTCAAAGTTAAAAAGACTCTCAAAAGTGAAAAATAAAAATAAACAGAGAAGCGGCCGCCGAAGAATATCTTCCTCACCCCTTCGCGCGACTGCGCCCTTTATTGGGTTAATATATTAGGGTATTAAAGTTTCATTATTAATATTTCATAGAAGGACAAGGGAAAATAAGAAAGTACGACATTTTATATTAACACCAAGTTCCATCTTCCCTTATGCATACATTGAGATCATCAATATCACCAAATTCACCCATCAAAAATCCATTATTATCAACTATCTGCACACCATTTATGAACCCAAATTTGTCTTTTTCTCCTTCTATATTTTCCATAACATTATTCTTAATGTTTTCCTCAACAACAACTTGTGGAGTTGTCTCGCTTTTCTATTGAGAGATCAAATGTGGATTTTCAGCCGAAAAGTTTGAACCATTAACTATTCAATGCTTATTTCTAATACATGAACGATTCTGGGATTTGAATCTAAAAATCATGTTTTCCTAATGACATAAGAAAATACAAATTGATACGGAACTAATCATTATTATTTTTTCAATCAAAAAATCGTTATCAATTTCAATTATAACAAAACATTCGACGAATCTGATGTCTCATTTTTAAGAACCGAAGAAGGAGATCCTTGTATAAATTTCTCTCCAAGGCCCTGTTTGGCTCTCAATTTCACTTCAATCTCACTCTTCTTGGCATGATACGCATTTGAAGCTTCTTCACGGTAACAAAGGTGCCCAACCACTCACATTTTTTCGTGATTGGGTTTCTGATTTCAGAAGCATATTTCCCTGATTCCCTTCTCCTAACCCTGATGTAATTCGTACTTTTGTGTTTATTTTTCTTCACATTCTTAAGATTTTTTTCTGGGGCATTTAAAAGGATTTCGTGAACCTTTTCCTTAGGACAATATTTGATGAAGAATCAGTAGCGTCTGGGTCCTTTTACGAATTATAATTTTTTTGGCATCGATAAAAGGTGTTTTTCCATTAAAATTTCTTGTGAATAGGAAATAAATTTTGTGATAATAATTTGCTGTAAGAAAATTGTTAAAATTAGGATGGTAAAGAAAAACTTTGTGAATAAAAAAAATTGGGTAACTGAGGAGGTGCACATATATTTTGTGGCCATAAAATTGAATAAATATCTATTTATATAGGTTCTTAGGAGGAGAAACCTAGAATACTCTGCTTGCATAATTTCTTACGTAATTTGGGTTTTCAAAAAAAAATATATATTATATTAATTTGGGCCGAGATCAAGTTAGTGGGCCAGTCTAGTCCATATCCAGATGTATTAAAATTTACTGACTTTAAATATTAACATACAGGGTTTTGGGTTTATTCTTCTTATTGACTTTACATATTTCCTTGATTGCCTCCTCCTAACACCAACATAGTAAGCACTTTTGGGTTTATTTTTCTTCATATAGTTAACATTTTTTTCAGAGGCATTCAAGTGTATTACATGAAACTTTTTCTTTGGGCTAAACTCCTCATCGGATGAGGAATCCGTTGCATCTATGTCAATATAAGAAACTATGATTTCTTGTGGTTTTTTTGGGATTTTTTTTTTCATTTTAATTTCTTGTGAATAGGAAAGGAATTTTACAAGTTCAATTAGGATGATAACGAAAACCTTTGTGAATGAAAACAAATATTTGAAGTCGTGTATTTAAAAGCGTGCTATAGAGTGCGAAACGCTATAGCCCATGCCTTGCGCGTCGCTGCACCACGTGCACGCGCTATTCACTTAGCGCACTTAGCGACTCTCCTGAAATAGCGCGCTATTTACATGACTTTAGAAAAAAAATGTTTTTTTATAAGAACAAAGTGTTCAGCAGCCCTCAGCACATTCTTTTAACATGTTTACTTTTACCGAAGTTCAAAGTTAAAAAGACTCTCAAAAGTGAAAAATAAAAATAAAAAGAGACGCGGCCGCCAAAGAATAGCTTCCTCACCCCTTCGCGCGACTGCGCCCTTTATTGGGTTAATATATTAGGGTGTTAAAGTTTCATTATTAATATTTCATAGAAGGACAAGGGAAAATAAGAAAGTAAAACATTTTATTTTAACACCAAGTTCCATCTTCCCTTATGCATACATTGAGATCATTAATATCACCAAATTCACCCATCAAAAATCCATTATTATCAACTATCTGCACACCATTTATGAACCCAAATTTGTCTTTTTCTCCTTCTATATTTTCCATAACATTATTCTTAATGTTTTCATCAACAACAACTTGTGGAGTTGTCTCGCTTTTCTATTGAGAGATCAAATGTGGATTTTCAGCCGAAAAGTTTGAACTATTAACTATTCAATGCTTATTTCTAATTCATGAACGATTCTGGGATTTGAATCTAAAAATCATGTTTTTCTAATGACATAAGAAAATACAAATTGATACAGAACTAATCATTATTGATTTTTTCAATCAAAAAATCGTTATCAATTTCAATTATAACAAAACATTCGATGAATCTGATGTCTCATTTTTAAGAACTGAAGAAGGAGATCCTTGAATAAATTTCTCTCCAAGGCCCTGTTTGGCTCTCAATTTTACTTCAATCTCACTCTTCTTGGCATGATACGCATTTGAAGCTTCTTCACGGTAACGAAGGTGCCCAACCACTCACATTTTTTCATAATTGGGTTTCTGATTTCAGAAGCATATTTCCCTGATTCCCTTCTCCTAACCCTGATGTAATTCGTACTTTTGGGTTTATTTTTCTTCACATTCTTAACATTTATTTCTGGGGCATTTAAAAGGATTTCGTGAACCTTTTCCTTAGTCCCATTAACTTTATTTGATGAAGAATCAGTAGCGTCTGGGTCCTTGTACGAATTATAATTTTTTTGGCATCGATAAAAGGTGTTTTTCCATTAAAATTTCTTGTGAATAGGAAATAAATTTTGTGATAATAATTTGCTGTAAGAAAATTGTTAAAATTAGGATGGTAAAGAAAAACTTTGTGAATAAAAAAAATTGGGTAACTGAGGAGGTGCACATGTATGTTGTGGCCATAAAATTGAATAAATATCTCTTTATATAGGTTCTAAGGAGGAGAAACCTAGAATACTCTGATTGCATAATTTCTTACGTAATTTGGGTATTAAAAAAAAAATATATATATTATATTTATTTGGGCCGAGATCAAGTTAGTGGGCCAGTCTAGTCCATATCCAGATGTATTTAAATTTACTGACTTTAAATATTAACATACTGGATTTTGGGTTTATTTTTCTTCTTATTGACTTTAAATATTTCCTTGATTGCCTCCTCCTAACACCAACATAGTAAGCGCTTTTGGGTTTATTTTTCTTCATATAGTTAACATTTTTTTTCAGAGGCATTCAAGTGTATTATATGAACCTTTTTCTTTGGGCCAAATTCCTCATCGGATGAGGAATCCGTTGCATCTATGTCAATATAAGAAACTATGATTTTTTGTGGTTTTTTTTGGTTGTTTTTTTTTTTCATTTTAATTTCTTGTGAATAGGAAAGGAATTTTACAAGTTCAATCAGGATGATAACGAAAACCTTTGTGAATGAATACAAATATTTGAAGTCGTATATTTAAAAGCGTGCTATAGTGTGCGAAGCGCTATAGCCCATGCCTTGCACGTCGCTGCACCACGTGCACGCGCTATTCACTTAGCGCACTTAGCGACACTTCTGAAATAGCGCGCTATTTACATGACTTTAGAAAAAAAATGTTTTTTATAAGAACAAAGTGTTCAGCAGCCCTCACAACCTTCTTTTAACCTGATTACTTTTACCGAAGTTCAAAGTTAAAAAGACTCTCAAAAGTGTAAAATAAAAATAAAAATAGAAGCGGCCGCCAAAGAATAGCTTCCTCACCTCTTCGCGCGACTGCGCCCTTTATTGGGTTAATATATTAGGGTATTAAAGTTTCATTATTAATATTTCATAGAAGGACAAGGGAAAATAAGAAAGTACGACATTTTATTTTAACACCAAGTTCCATCTTACCTTATTCATACATTGAGATTATTAATATCACCAAATTCACCCATCAAAAATCCATTATTATCAACTATCTGCACACCATTTATGAACCCAAATTTGTCTTTTTCTCCTTCTATATTTTCGATAACATTATTCTTAATGTTTTCATCAACAACAACTTGTGGAGTTGTCTCGCTTTTCTATTGAGAGATCAAATGTGGATTTTCAGTCGAAAAGTTTGAACCATTAACTATTCAATGCTTATTTCTAATTCATGAACGATTCTGGGATTTGAATCTAAAAATCATGTTTTCCTAATGACATAAGAAAATACAAATTGATACAGAACTAATCATTATTGATTTTTTCAATCAAAAAATCGTTATCAATTTCAATTATAACAAAACATTCGATGAATCTGATGTCTCATTTTTAAGAACTGAAGAAGTGGATCCTTGGATAAATTTCTCTCCAAGGCCCTGTTTGGCTCTCAATTTTACTTCAATCTCACTCTTCTTGGGATGATACGCATTTGAAGCTTCTTCACGGTAACGAAGGTGCCCAACCACTCACATTTTTTCGTGATTGGGTTTCTGATTTCAGAAGCATATTTCCCTGATTCCCTTCTCCTCACCCTGATATAATTCGTACTTTTGGGTTTATTTTTCTTCACATTCTTAACATTTTTTTCTGGGGCATTTAAAAGGATTTCGTGAACCTTTTCCTTAGGCCCATTAACTTTATTTGATGAAGAATCAGTAGCGTCTGGGTCCTTGTACGAATTATAATTTTTTTGGCATCGATAAAAGGTGTTTTTCCATTAAAATTTCTTGTGAATAGGAAATAAATTTTGTGATAATAATTTGCTGTAATAAAATTGTTAAAATTAGGATGGTAAAGAAAAACTTTGTGAATAAAAAAAATTGGGTAACTGAGGAGGTGCACATGTATGTTGTGGCCATAAAATCGAATAAATATCTCTTTATATAGGTTCTAAGGAGGAGAAACCTAGAATACTCTGATTGCATAATTTCTTACGTAATTTGGGTATTAAAAAAAAATATATATATTATATTTATTTGGGCCGAGATCAAGTTAGTGGGCCAGTCTAGTCCATATCCAGATGTATTTAAATTTACTGACTTTAAATATTAACATACTGGATTTTGGGTTTATTTTTCTTCTTATTGACTTTAAATATTTCCTTGATTGCCTCCTCCTAACACCAACATAGTAAGCACTTTTGCGTTTATTTTTCTTCATATAGTTAACATTTTTTTCGGAGGCATTCAAGTGTATTACATGAACCTTTTTCATTGGGCCAAATTCCTCATCGGATGAGGAATCCGTTGCATCTATGTCAATATAAGAAACTATGATTTCTTGTGGTTTTTTTGGGATGTTTTTTTTTCATTTACTTTCTTGTGAATAGGAAAGGAATTTTACAAGTTCAATTAGGATGATAACGAAAACCTTTGTGAATGAAAACAAATATTTGAAGTCGTGTATTTAAAAGCGTGCTATAGAGTGCGAAGCGCTATAGCCCATGCCTTGCACGTCGCTGCACCACGTGCACGCGCTATTCGCTTAGCGCACTTAGCGACTCTTCTGAAATAGCGCGCTATTTACATGACTTTAGAAAAAAAAATGTTTTTTATAAGAACAAAGTGTTCATCAGCCCTCACAACCTTCTTTTAACCTGATTACTTTTACCGAAGTTCAAAGTTAAAAAGACTCTCAAAAGTGTAAAATAAAAATAAAAATAGAAGCGGCTGCCAAAGAATAGCTTCCTCACCCCTTCGCGCGACTGCGCCCTTTATTGGGTTAATATATTAGGGTATTAAAGTTTCATTATTAATATTTCATAGAAGGACAAGGGAAAATAAGAAAGTACGACATTTTATTTTAACACCAAGTTCCATCTTCCCTTATTCATACATTGAGATTATCAATATCACCAAACTCACCCATCAAAAATCCATTATTATCAACTATCTACACACCATTTATGAACCCAAATTTGTCATTTTCTCCTTCTATATTTTCGATAACATTATTCTTAATGTTTTCCTCAACAACAACTTGTGGAGTTGTCTCGCTTTTCTATTGAGAGATCAAATGTGGATTTTCAGCCAACAATTATGAACCATTAACTATTCAATGCTTATTTCTAATTCATGAACGATTCTGGGATTTGAATCTAAAAATCATGTTTTCCTAATGACATAAGAAAATACAAATTGATATAGAACTAATCATTATTGATTTTTTCAATCAAAAAATCGTTATCAATTTCAATTATAACAAAATATTCGATGAATCTGATGTCTCATTTTTAAGAACTGAAGAAGGAGATACTTGTATAAATTTCTCTCCAAGGCCCTGTTTGGCTCTCAATTTTACTTCAATCTCACTCTTCTTGGCATGATACACATTTGAAGCTTCTTCACGGTAACAAAGGTGCCCAACCACTCACATTTTTTCGTGATTGGGTTTCTGATTTCAGAAGCATATTTCCCGGATTCCCTTCTCCTAACCTTGATGAAATTCGTACTTTTGGGTTTATTTTTCTTCACATTCTTAACATTTTTTTCTGGGGCATTTAAAAGGATTTCGTGAACCTTTTCCTTAGGCCCATTAGCTTTATTTGATGAAGAATCAGTTGCGTCTGGGTCCTTGTACGAATTATAATTTTTTTGGCATCGATAAAACGTGTTTTTCCATTAAAATTTCTTGTGAATAGGAAATAAATTTTGTGATAATAATTTGCTGTAAGAAAATTGTTAAAATTAGGATGGTAAAGAAAAACTTTGTGAATAAAAAAAATTGCGTAATTGAGGAGGTGCACATGTATGTTATGGCCGTAAAATTGAATAAATATCTCTTTATATAGGTTCTTAGGAGGAGAAACCTAGAATACTCTGATTGCATAATTTCTTACGTAATTTTGGTTTTCAAAAAAAAATATATATTATATTAATTTGGGCCGAGATCAAGTTAGTGGGCCAGTCTAGTCCATATCTAGATGTAATTAAATTTACTGACTTTAAATATTAACATACAGGATTTTGGGTTTATTTTTCTTCTTATTGACTTTAAATATTTCCTTGATTGCCTCCTCCTAACACCAACATATTAAGCACTTTTGGGTTTATTTTTCTTCATATAGTTAACATTTTTTTCAGAGGCATTCAAGTGTATTACATGAACCTTTTTCTTCGGACCAAATTCCTCATCGGATGAGGAATCCGTTGCATATATGTCAATATAAGAAACTATGATTTCTTGTGGTTTTTATGGGATGTTTTTTTTTCATTTTAATTTCTTGTGAATAGGAAAGGAATTTTACAAGTTTAATTAGGATGATAACGAAAACCTTTGTGAATGAAAATAAATATTTGAAGTCGTGTATTTAAAAGCGTGCTATAGAGTGCGAAGCGCTATAGCCCATGCCTTGCGCGTCGCTGCACCACGTGCACGCGCTATTCACTTAGCGCACTTAGCGACTCTCCTGAAAAAGCGTGTTATTTACATGACTTTAGAAAAAAAAAATGTTTTTTTATAAGAACAAAGTGTTCAGCAGCCCTCACCACCTTCTTTTAACCTGATTACTTTTACCGAAGTTCAAAGTTTAAAAGGCTCTCAAAAGTGAAAAATAAAAATAAAAAGAGAAGCGGCCGCCAAAGAATAGCTTCCTCATCCCTTCGCGCGACTGCGCCCTTTATTGGGTTAATATATTAGGGTATTAAAGTTTCATTACTAATATTTCATAGAAGGACAAAGGAAAATTAGAAAGTACGACATTTTATTTTAACACTAAGTTCCATCTTCCCTTATGCATACATTGAGATCATCAATATCACCAAATTCACCCATCAAAAATCCATTATTATCAACTATTTGCACACCATTTATGAACCAAAATTTGTCTTTTTCTCCTTCTATATTTTCCATAACATTATTCTTAATGCTTTCCTAAACAACAACTTGTGGAGTTGTCTCGTTTTTTCTATTTAGAGATCAAATGTGGATTTTCGGCCGAAAAGTTTGAACCATTAACTATTCAATGCTTATTTCTAATTCATGAATGATACTAGGATTTGAATCTAAAAATCATGTTTTCCTAATGACATAAGAAAATACAAATTGATACAGAACTACTCATTATTGATTTTTTCAATCAAAACTCGTTATCAATTTCAATTATAACAAAACATTTGATGAATCTGATGTCTCATTTTTAAGAACTGAAGAAGGTGATCCTTGTATAAATTTCTCTCCTAGGCCCTGTTTGGCTCTCAATTTTACTTCAATCTCACTCTTCTTGGCATGATACGCATTTGAAGCTTCTTCACGGTAACAAAGGTGCCCAACCACTCACATTTTTTCGTGAATGGGTTTCTGATTTCAGAAGCATATTTCCCTGATTCCCTTCTCCTAACCCTGATGTAATTCGTACTTTTGGGTTTATTTTTCTTCAATTTCTTTACATTTTTTTCCGGGGCATTTAAAAGGATTTCGTGAACCTTTTCCTTAGGCCCGTTAGCTTTATTTGATGAAGAATAAGTAGCGTCTGGGTCCTTGTACGAATTATAATTTTTTTGGCATCGATAAAAGGTGTTTTTCCATTAAAATTTATTGTGAATAGGAAATAAATTTTGTGATAATAATTTGCTGTAAGAAAATTGTTAAAATTAGGATGGTAAAGAAAAACTTTGTGAATAAAAAAAATTGGGTAACTGAGGAGTTGTACATGTATATTGTGGCCATAAAATTGAATAAATATCTCTTTATATAGGTTCTTAGGAGGAGAAACCTAGAATACTCTGATTGCATAATTTCTTACGTAATTTGGGTTTTCAAAAAAAATTATATATTATATTAATTTGGGCCGAGATCAAGTTAGTGGGCCAGTCTAGTCCATATCCAGATGTATTTAAATTTACTGACTTTAGATATTAACATATAGGATTTTGGGTTTATTTGTCTTCTTATTGACTTTAAATATTTCCTTGATTGCCTCCTCCTAACACCAACATAGTAAGCACTTTGGGTTTATTTTTCTTCATAGAGTTAACATTTTTTTCAAAGGCATTCAAGTGTATTACATGAACCTTTTTATTTGGGCCAAATTCCTCATTGGATGAGGAATCCGTTGCATCTATGTCAATATAAAAAACTATGATTTCTTGTGGTTTTTTTGGGATTTTTTTTTCATTTTAATTTCTTGTGAATAGGAAAGAAATTTTACAAGTTCAATTAGGATGATAACGAAAACCTTTGTGAATGAAACAAAATATTTAAAGTCGTGTATTTAAAAGCGTGCTATAGAGTGCGAAGCGCTATAGCCCATGCCTTGCGCGTCGCTGCACCACGTGCACGCGCTATTCACTTAGCGCACTTAGCGACTCTCCTAAAATAGCGCGCTATTTACATGACTTTAGAAAAAAAATGCTTTTTTTATAAGAACAAAGTGTTCAGCAGCCCTCACCACCTTCTTTTAACCTGATTACTTTTACCGAAGTTCAAAGTTAAAAAGCCTCTCAAAAGTGAAAAATAAAAATAAAAATAAAAAGAGAAGCGGCCGCCAAAGAATAGCTTCCTCACCCCTTCGCGCGACTGCGCCCTTTATTGGGTTAATATATTAGGGTATTAATGTTTCATTATTAATATTTCATAGAAGGACAAGGGAAAATTAGAAAGTACGACATTTTATTTTAACACCAAGTTCCCTCTTCCCTTATGCATACATTGAGATCATCAATATCACCAAATTCACCCATCAAAAATCCATTATTATCAACTATCTGCACACCATTTATGAACCCAAATTTGTCTTTTTCTCCTTCTATATTTTCCATAACATTATTCTTAATGTTTTCTTCAACAACAACTTGTGGAGTTGTCTCGCTTTTCTATTGAGAGATCAAATGTGGATTTTCAGCCGACAAGTTTGAACCATTAACTATTCAATGCTTATTTCTAATTCATGAACGATTCTGGGATTTGAATCTAAAAATCTTGTTTTCCTAATGACATAAGAAAATACAAATTGATACAGAACTAATCATTATTTATTTTTTCAATCAAAAAATCGTTATCAATTTCAATTATAACAAAACATTCGATGAATCTGATGTCTTATTTCTAAGAACTGAAGAAGTAGATCCTTGTATAAATTTCTCTCCAAGGCCCTGTTTGGCTCTCAATTTTACTTCAGTCTCACTCTTCTTGGCATGATACGCATCTGAAGCTTCTTCACGGTAACAAAGGTGCCCAACCACTCACATTTTTTCGTGATTGGGTTTTTTATTTCCGAAGCATATTTCCCTGATTCACTTCTCCTAACCCTGATGTAATTCATACTTTGGGGTTTATTTTTCTTCACATTCTTCACATTTTTTTCTGGGGCATTTAAAAGGATTTCGTGATCCTTTTCGTTAGGCCCATTAGCTTTATTTTATGAAGAATCAGTAGCATCTGGGTCCTTGTACGAATTATAATTTTTTTGGCATCGATAAAAGTTGTTTTTCTATTAAAATTTCTTGTGAATAGGAAATAAATTTTGTGATAATAATTTGCTGTAAGAAAATTTTTAAAATTCGGATGGTAAAGAAACACTTTGTGAATTAAAAAATTGGGTAACTGAGGAGGTGCACATGTATGTTGTGGCCATAAAATTGAATAAATATCTCTTTATATAGGTTCTTCGGAGGAGAAACCTAGAATACTCTGATTGCATAATTTCTTACGTAATTTGGTGATGGGGGCTATTTCGCACCCCTTATAATATTCGGATCGACTAAGGGATATCAGATCGGTTCGACCATACAAACTCATTCGGGATCTCCTATCGACCCAGTTGAAGACGACTCCCCTCAGCGAGCAAACTATAATCCGGACTCATGAGGGACGATTGGGCCGAGTCCTATTAGAATTATGTTTCCTTGTAAAGCTAGGTTAATTGTGATATAAATACCTAGTTAATCATTGTATCACACATGCTTTGCATATTCAGCTTAGGCCTGCATAATAAAATAATCTAAGATTATTGAATAGAAAAGCTTTTGCTATACTATTTTATTCATTGATTGTCTTGATTACTAATTGTTCCATCTAATTGTTCTTTCTTGAGATTGATCCATCCTGAATAAAGTAACAGAGCCCTTTAATTCATATTGATTGATGACTCCTAAACACACTCCTTACTGATTTAATCTTACACGACGAAATTCGGTTTAATCAGTTGGCACCCACCGTGGGGCTAGGTTAATTATTCGATCGACATATGGCTCGCCCAAGGAAGAGCGCTCCTAATGGGGCAAGAAGTAACACAACCAACCAGCCTAATACATCTGAGGATCCGCAGGGCAATACCGATAATAACGCCCATATAACCAACGACAATCAGCAACAGAACGAGCACCCTCAGAACCAGGAGGAACCACAGGGGATCCCTACTGGTGCGGTACCGGAAGAATATGCGGCTCCAGCAATCCCGGTTCCCCTGTCGGACGCTCAGGAGAAGTTGCGACATATTGCTATGCTTTTTAAATCACTCTCCCCAGAGGAATTACTCGTACTCGAACAGGTTCCTCGAAACCCTAGAACTACTAGGGCAAATCCCGATCAGAGGACGCCGAGGCAGAACGATCAAATCTCTCAACAAGCTGACAACCCGGCGAGCGAGCAGCGCTCACTACACAGTCCGCAGCAGGGCAATACAAAACCCTCCAATGACATCGTCCGAAGAAAAGCGGATCGTAGGAGACCGCAACCAGGACACAGCGGATCCAAGGAACATACCATAATCCCCATCGAGGATAACATAGATTGCGCAATCCCAAATCGACCACGAACTATGCGAATCTCGGAAAGGGAAATCGAAAAGATGGTACAAGAACGACTTGAACAGCGCTTACGTTCCGTTCAAAACCCATGGGCCAGAACTACAGAACTCCAGGAGAGCCTAGCAGCATGCTCTCCCTTCTGCAGAGAAATAAAAGAAGCTCAGTCAACCGGACAGGTTCCAGGTCGACTACCCAGATATGACGGAACTACTGATCCAGATGACTATATTTTTAGTTTTACGAACATAATGAACTTATATGCTCACTCGGCGGAATTCACCGCTAAGTTAATGGTGACCACGTTAGAAGGACTCGCTTTGGATTGGTTCACCAAGCAACCCGCTAACTCCATATTTAGTTTCCGTGAATTATGCAACAAACTAACACAGCAGTTCGCCAGCCAGAAGAGACAAAAACTTCCGATGAGCTATTTAGGAACCATTTATCAACAAGAGGGCGAATCCCTAAGAAACTGGCTGGCAAGGTTTAATGTGGAATTGCTCAAGATCGATTCCCCTAATATCGATTACATAATCTCCATTCTCTTCGACCTCACCAAGAATAGGCAGTTTGGAAATGCCCTCAGCCGGAAGCAACCGAGAATGTTCGCTGAAATCATGAGCTTGGCATCTAAATATATGACCCAGGAGGAGATGAATTCTTTTAAAGATGAGAACAAAAATAAAGCTACGGCCTTAGGCTCCAAACGGCAAGATAGAATTCATGCCCAAAGATCCATGGACTATGAAAGATCTTTTAGAAAAGCCAACGTCTTCCAGCGATTAGAATACAATAATAACGACCAGGACAGACGACCTAACACCTATCAAAGACCTAGAACCGCCGAGCCGGCAACCCGGAGCAAGGTTAATCAAGTAGAACACCCTAGGCTAACTGTTCCGATAGAAGAAATCTTGGCTGTACTAGAAAGGAATAATTGGATCCCGGAAGCAAAGAAAATCGCTCAGCCCAGGCCAGGTGGACGAAACTATGAGTTATACTGCAAATATCACCGGGCACATGGACATCGCACTGAAGATTGTTTTCACCTCAAAAGAGAAATTGAAAAACTAATCGAACAAGGAAAACTAGATGACTATTTAGAACGGAATAACCGCAAGAGAGGAAGAAGTAGGAGTCCTCGGAATAATAATCAAAGAAGGAATTCCCGTCGAAGGTCCCCTGAAGATGGTCCCCCACAGGAGTTGAACAATGACCAGATTAACGGTACCATCCATACAATTTCAGGAGGACCCGCTGGCGGGGACAGTCGTAATGCTCAACGAAGGACCGCCAGATCCATAATCGGAGGTTTAAAATACCCGAAAGAAGTATGGACTCTAGAAAGCAAATCAACAAACAACCAGCTGATCAGTTTTAACGAGGGCGAGGTACCCAAAAACCTTGTTTGGGACACAAAAGAGGATAGCCCCGACTTCCCGATGGTGGTATCGCCAGAAATAGCAAATTACAACGTCAAAGGATCCTAATTGACAATGGAAGTTCAGCAAATATCATCTCTATAGAGGTCTTAGCCCAGATGAACTTGGGACAAATAACATTCCACAGGGTAGCTACGCCGTTAGTAGGATTTTGAGGATCCGAGATTGTCCCCAGTGGCACAATAACTTTAAGTGTCTCACTCGGGAGGAAACCGCATCGGACAGTGAAGCTGGTAAAATTTTTAGTAGTAGAAACTCCCTTTGCCTACAATGCGATCTTAGGGCGACCTGCCCTCAATCTATTCCGAGCTGTTGTTTCAACTTACCATCAGAAGATAAAATTTCCGACTAACACAGGAATCGGAGAAATAGTGAATGAGCATTGCATGGCATGGGATTGCTACAACACATCATTAACTTTGAAAAATGGCCATGAATCAATTACCCCAAGCAAGAGAAAGCTAGACGTCGACGCTGACAAAATTGAAGTCGAAATTCCTAGCACCGACCGAATAGATAAGAAAGGAAAGGAACCGGTAGACCTAGCTTTGAAACCACCGGAACACAAAGATGTCCTACTGGTGCAGGGGGACCCAACTAAAACAACAAGAATTGGAACTGAATTAAGCAAAGAGGGGGAAGTGATGCTGATCAACTTTCTTAGAAACAATGCAGATATCTTCACCTGGAGCGCGAACAACATAGAAGGGATTGACCCCTGAATAATCAGTCACTCGCTAAAAATTGACCCCATGGCAAAACCTGCTAGACAAAAGAAGAAGAATCATGGGCCGATAAAGGATAAAATAATAAAGGCAGAAGTAGAAAGGCTACTCAAAGCCAAGCAAATTCGAGAAATACACTTCTCGGAATGGCTTTGTAATGTTGTGCTAGTAGCAAAAGGGGATAAAAAGGATAACAAATGGAGAATGTGCAATGATTTCACCGACCTTAATAAATTATGTCCGCGAGATCCATATCCCCTCCCAAGGATCGACTTATTAGTCGACTCAACCGCTGGTTTCACGATTTTTAGCATGATGGATGTTTTCCAAGGTTTCTATCAGATATACATGGATGAGCAAGACCAAGAAAAAACTGCTTTCGTAACAGAGCAGGGAGTGTATTGCTTCGTAGTTATGCCATTTGGATTGTGGAACCCCGGGGCCACTTACCAAAAGTTGGTAAATCTGAGGTTCAAAGAATTAATCGGAGAAATAATGGGAGTTTACGTAGACGATATGCTGGTCAAGAGCATGAATGAAGCAGATCACGTAAGGCATCTCGATCGATGTTTCCAAATATTGAGAAAGTACAGAATGAAGCTAAATCCTGCAAAATGCACTTTCGATGTTAAGTCAGGAAAATTTTTGGGATATTTGGTACATCAACGAGGAATCGAGGCCAATCCAGAAAAAATTCGAGCCATAACCGAAATGAAACCTCCTAAAACGATCTCCCAAGTGCAGAGCTTGGTAGGAAAAATCGTGGCACTAAATAGATTCATATCCAAATCGGCTGACAGAAGTTTGCCTTTCTTCCAAACTCTTCGAAAAGCAAAAAACTTTGTTTGGACCGAAGAATGCGACCAGGCATTTGATATGCTAAAGGAATATCTAACGACATCCCCGCTATTGGCCAATCCAACCGAAGGAGAACCATTATATGTCTACATATCGATCTCCGACGTGGCCATCAGTTCGATTTTAGTTAAGGTGGATGGCTTAGAACATAAGCCTGTTTATTACTTAAGCAAATTACTACAAGGGGTTGAGAAGAACTACTTGGAAATAGAGAAATTCGCTTTGGCCTTAGTGGTAGCAGCACGAAAACTCCGACCCTATTTTCTAACTTACAAAATTGTGGTCTTAACGAACCAACCACTAAGACATGTCCTAGCGAAGCCAGAAGCCTCTGGAAGATTGATCAAGTGGGCTATCGAACTCGGTCAGTTCGAAATCGAGTACAATCAAGAGTTGCGATAAAAGCCCAAGTCTTAGCCGATTTCCTGTTAGAAACTCCAACCCAGGCAACCGAACACACTGGATCAACTAATCATAACAACGATATCTTTGATCGTAGAAAATCAAACCTGGTTAATGCACGTCGACGGTGCTTCATGCCGAGAGGGAGGAGGTGTCGGAATCAACTTTACCGGACCTAAAAAGGAGGATATAAATTATGCGATAACATTGAACTTCATCGTAACAAACAACAAAGCAGAATATGAAGTGCTGATCGCAGGAATAAAAATGGCGATTAAGGCCAACATAAAAAGCCTTAAGGTATTAACAGATTCATAGTTAGTACAGAGACAGATAGAAGGCCTATATGAGGCTAAGGAATTTAATATGGTCAAATACCTTGCCAAAGTGAAAAAATTGGCTGAAAAATTCGAAAGTTTCGGTATACAGAACATTCCACACTCGGAAAATAAATGGGCCGATCAACTGTCTAGGTTCACAGGATCCCACGACGGAAAAACTGAAAGGGTGATCCACTGGTTAATCTCCAATGCGCCGGCAATCGATATCGATGAGACACTGGTCGCCGAAATGATGGAAATCAAAGAAGTTGAAGAAAACTGGATGACTCCAATGATAGACTATCTTCGAGAAGGAAAATTGCCGTCTGACCAAAACGAAGCTCGGAAAATAAAATATCGGGCTCCTAAATATACATTGATAGAATGAAAACTTTACAGAAGATCAGTATCAGGAATTCTCCTGAAATGCGTCTCCGAATCTCAATTCGAAGTGATCAATTTCTTATGGAAATTCATAGTATGTCGATTTGGCATCCCAAGAATTCTGATCTCAGATAACGGAACCCAATTTGCGGGAAAACAGGTAATGGAATGGTGTGCGAAGCTAGGAATTCAGCAAAATTTCACTTCATTTGGGCATCCTAGAGCGAACGGACAGACTGAGGTAGCGAACCGAGAAATAATAAAATCTCTGGAGAAAAGATTAGGGGCAGCCAAAGGAAAATGGCTAGATGAACTCCCAGGGGTACTATGGGCTAATCGAACCACGGTCAGAACCTCAACCGGGGAGACCCCATTCAGTCTATTATATGGCTCGGAAGCTGTTATTCCAGTCGAAACGCTAATTCTGACACCAAGAATCGAAATGTATGACGACCAGGAAAATGGGAAGACAAGAGAAAATGATATTGATTTATCAGAAGCTTTAAGAGAAAAAGCGGCCGTACGTTTGCAAGTCACTAAATCAAATATGGAAAGGGCCTACAATCAAAAAGTACGCGTCCGAACCTTCAAAGAAGGAGACCTGGTCTTGAAAAAGGTAGAGGTATCCAAGCATGTGGGCAAGTTACAACATAATTTGGATGGACCATACATTGTCATCGGTGTAGGAAAGAAAGGTTCATACAAGATTGCGCACTTGGACGGAACAGCCCTACCAAGAACATGGAATGCTGTCAACCTTAGAAAATACTATGGTAAATAAATCACAATAAATTATGCTGCTTTATTTTCTTTTTTAGTAAGTTTTATTCTTTGTAATAAAGGCTCGATTAGAGAAAAATATCAAAACGAGTTGAGTATAAATCGATTGATTCGGTAAACGCTCCTCGGAATTCTACGATCATCTTGGTGAAGATCTAATAAACATATGACGAGTTGAGTATAAATTGATCCGCTCAATAAACGCTCCTCGATCTAACAATACAAAGAGTTGAGTATAAATTGATCCGCTCAATAAACGCTCCTCAATCCACTTTTAACGATTAGACAGGCTTTGGTAAAAAAATACCTAAGTCTAAAAACGAGTCGAGTATAAATTGATCCACTCAATAAACACTCCTCGATGTATATCTAACGATCAAAAAGATTTGGGAAAAATACCTATTCTTAAAACGAGTCGAGTATAAATTGATCCGCTCAATAAACACTCCTCGAGCTATATCTAACGATCAAAAAGATTTGGGAAAAATACCTAAGTCTTAAAACGAGTCGTATAAATTGATCCGCTCAATAAACACTCCTCGATCTATATCTAACGATCAAAAAGATTTGGGAAAAAATACCCAAGTCTAAAAACGAGTCGAGTATAAATTGATCCGCTCAATAAACGCTCCTCGATCTATATCTATCGATCAATAAGATTTGGGAAAAATACCTAAGTCTTAAAAACGAGTTGAGTAAAATTGATTCGCTCAATAAACACTCCTCGACTGACAAAAATGGTTTTTGATATAAAACCTAGGTATTAAAAAGAGTTGAGTATAAATCGATCTGCTCGATAAGCGCTCCTCGATATCATATCTAAACGATCAAAAAGATTTTGGCAAGAAAACCTAAGTCTTATAAAGAGTTGAGTATAAATTGATCCGCTCAATAAAGGCTCCTCGATCTATTCAATAACGATAAAAGTAAGTTACAGTTAGAGAGAAATCAACAACAAAAAATATGAGAATAATAACATTAAAAGTATTATTCATCTGAAGTTCTGAGAACAGATCTCAAGTTACATACGAAGAATACAAAGAACTTTGTACGATCTACAAATCATCACAACTGTTTAGAAAAAATAATCCTATTCTATAGATCTACGGTCTTCACGACAATGTCCACGGAAACATCAATCTCCCCCCTGGTACCTCGACGATCGGAACTAACCACTTAAGAACCATGCTGCTCAAGATGGTCGACTTCTTTGGTTCGATGGCCAGGCTCTGAAGATCAAATGTTCTTCCAGACGAAAATGAGCATTACCATCCAGATAACTGGCAATACTCATTCACCCACAACGAGATACTGCTTTCACATTAAGGTTTGACATTTTACTCTAAAGCAGCATCTCTTCGGGGAGGTCTTGAACACTAATATTTACCAGCACACCCCGGTGGTCTATAAATCCGGAGGTAGCATCCAAAAGCGGCGGTGCCAGGTAAACATGAACCCTCCATGTGCAAACAGAAACCACGGACCTCAAACCCGTGAAGACAAAGGTTGAGGCCTCATGGGACCCGTCAGTACGAGGTAGGGCTTCCATGGGACCCGTCAGTACAAGACAGAAGAAATTTAACTTATTATGATATGAATCGCGATAATGTGACTTTTTGAATATTATGGGATCAGAAGGCAAAATGAAATTCAAGGAAACTGAGATCTCCATCTTTTCTAAGAAATCATAAACAAAATATGGAAACTGCCTACCTATTTATAAGCACTTATGCAAGTGATCCTACGGCTGGATAGAGATTTGATCAAGGGACGGAAATGCGACCTCTTGACTTCCCGTAATTAATGCAAGTAAGTTGGAACGGCACCTCTCTGATCGGCTCAACGAATCGATGATAAAAGAAAAAGAAGATCGAAGCGATCAATGCACAATAAAAGCAGATCTAAAAGAACTCCAGACCAGAAAAGTTTACACGCTCACATATGCTAGTCGCTTGATAAAGAGCGAGAGATCCTCGACATTGCAACAAGGTATTAGCTCGACTAGAGGAATAAGGATCTAGTACTCTGACCTACGAGGTCGTAACTGCCTCATATGTCACATGAAAAAATTATTAACTAACCATGCTTAGAACTCTATTGGAATCCAAGAAATCGGAAATGAAAATCAGGAGAATAGTCGTCATTATTCCAGACTACAAAAAAGTCACCGCCTAACATTCCAAAGAATTGCTAAAGGAGGTCTGAATAAGCTAGATCTAAGTGATGATTCTATATTTTCCAATTCCTCCCATATCAAAGAATTGATATATTGATACGACGGTTGCTTTATTTGAGGAACGTGGAACTCACAATCAGTACAGAGAAACATGGATTTTAAGAAGATACCTAGAACGATATCTTTTCATAAGGTTCAGCGAACTTAAACCTATGATAAAAGCAGAGCTCAACAGTGGAAATGACAGCGTCCTTAAATAAGATATCCTTAGCAAAAGGGCAAATTTACAAGGGACTGATCGAACATCGACAACAACGCTGAGCGTTCCTTAACAATTATTCAATCAACTATCTACATGGATGGCCTGCTGTCCACATTTTTATGTCTAACACGACTTCGGGACAATCATAAGGAACCATGCTTGGTCGATCATCATTCTTATACTTGATTTAAACGTTTGATTTGCAGAACAAACGTTATATCATTCAGTTACTTAAATAACTGATCGAGCCAGACTAAGCTACTCTTTCGAACAAAGCACATTCTCTCAGAAGATCAATATCAGATAAGTATGCTAATCTATACTGATTATTTCGAGAAGTTATACTTATTCATAATAGCAAAAAATGCATAACAAAAGACATCTACTAACCAAAATTGATCAAGGAATGGATCTGCTCATAAAAGATCATCATTTTCATTAGTTCATTCTCCTCATACAAAAATTCTGCCCAAACAACCGCACAAAAGGTTAGGGAGCACTACCATTAAAAAAAAAAAAAAAAAAAAAGACTCAAAATAACAGTCGGGTCGAACAGGTCACCGAGAAGGATTGTTATCAACAGGCCGACTAGCAGAAGCACTCCTCCGAGGAGTCAAGTTACCTGCAAACGCCATCAATTCCTCCTGACGCTTTAGATAACCGGCATCATAACCCTCTTCATAGGCTTGCCGTCGAGACTCCTCTGCTAGGGCAGCAGCCTGAACCAAATCACTTTTCTCCCTCTCCAAGACAGACTTCTCTTCTTGTAATTTTTTGAGGTCATCATTGGCAAGCTGCAGCTAGAGGGTCTGCCCTGCGGCCTTCGCCGTCTCCGACTCCAAACGACGTTGATAGGCATCTTTACCGATCCACAGATCGTCATTTTGCACACCCAGCTGGAGTGCAAAATATCTGGCCTAGAAAAAAAATGAAAAAGAAAAGCCCTTACATAACAAGGCAATCAAAATAAAAGCGGGAAAAATAATCAAAAATATGTTTACCTGCTCGCATATCTTCACCAGCGACTGAACAAGGCGAACATTGGAGGTACCCTCGAGCTTCCTCAACTCGCCAGGCAAAATAGTGCTTAGGCCCAAGTCCCAAGACAAAGCATCAGGCTCAACAGAACCAGGCAATTCACTACCAAAAGGAACACCATCAGGCCGTGGAGTCACCGACTGCATAATATCCTTAACTTGCTCGAGAATGCAGTGGTCATCTAACATACGAGGGGATGGCCTCTCGTTAGGACTCACTGAGGTCTCCTTGCCCAAAGCTGAAATAACGGTCCGCCGACCGGACCTTGATCTAGTCCGACCTCCAGAAGGCCCGCCAGATTCAAAAGAAGTAGTCATCACAGTAGTATCATTAAACAAGTAATCAGGGAAATCTTGAGAAATAGGTTGTGTTGCGAAGGGATTTACAAAGGAACCCTCATTAATCACCTCCGAGACAACACCAACTTGGCCTACCGCTGACAACCGGGGCAGCAGAAGTAGAAAAAGGAAGGGAATTAACAGGAACATGCTCATATGTGCCATGTTCGAAAGAAAAAGTGCCTGAAGGAAAGGGTACATCGAAAGCTTGCTCCATAAATGACGAATCGCCAAAGGCCACCCGACCAGGGGAAGGCCTCCTTCCTGCCTCACCAGAAGAGGAAAAGTTTTGTTGTGCGAAAGACGAACTGACTACGGAAAAAGGTTCAGAAGGAACAACAAGAGTATCGATCGCCGACCTACTAATGGAAGATGAACGAGGAGGTTCTATCGAGGGCCCCTCTGTTCGAGACTTTTTTGGTCTAGTATTTCTAGCACTCTCGCGGGAAGGACGCTTTGATATGTTACCGAAAAGATTACTCATGATCGGAATTTAAAAAAGAAAATTAAATTATCGAGAAAGCTTATCGACCTGCTAACAAAAGAGTATTATGTTGAGAAATGAGTAAAAGCGGTAAATAGCGAGTAAAGTTTTACCTTTCGTATTTATACTATACGAAAAGACGCAAGAGACTCAAGGAATGGGCGCGTAACACAGAAACTAGCCTAGGAATTGATGCAAGAATTCGAAAAGACATACGCATAATGATTACGGCAAAGTTAATAACTTGTCTAGATTATTACAGAGAAGACGAAAAGACGTAACTATCATAAATATTAAAGAATCAATTTTACAAAGGGATAAAAGAGTAATATTACAATTCAACCTACGATAATAGTTACAAAGGTTATTTCACAGATCAACATATCATACAACTTGGTCACCATCAGGAATTTCCTGTTCGCCAGCGATCTCTCCTTCATTCGTGGATTCAATATTCTCCTCCTCTTCCTCTGGATCGATAAAATTATTATCGACCTCATCATTGATATCTGAAGGAGGAATCGGCAATGGCTTACCGAACTCTTTCACAAGGTGAGCCAAAGGAAACTTTTGATAAATGACGTCCGGTAGCTCGGAAGGAGAATATACTTCGCCATAACGGTTCAACCAAATGTGCACCGCTTTAAAATATTCCTTTCGACGATCATCGATCAGTTCAAAAGCGACCAACTGATGAATCGCCTTCTTGAACGTACTCTCCAGGAGAGGACCGACCATTTGATATACCAACGCTGTATGAACAGGAGAGCTAAGGAATTCACGAATAACTTTTTCATCAGGATTCCGGCCATAACGATCCTTGTGTCCACTAAGAGGAATGTCCCTCTCATACTCCTCTAAAGAAGCCTGAAGACTCGATACTTGAGATTCCAACTCGCTAATTCGAGCAGTACTCTGAAATTGATACTCTTCCAACTTTTTAGCCAATTGATTGGCTTGTTCTTGAGCACGAGAAGTCTCCAGAACCCTACATATAATCTCCGGGTCATCAGTCCCCATAGCCTGAGTCTCTACGACCGGAAGAAAAGAAGTCATTGAGGGACCAACCCCTGAACCAGAAGACTTATGAAGTAAAGCTTTATATTTCTCATCCAGAAATTCACATTGTTGTTTCCAGAGAGCTGCCTCATAGGCATATGATGCCAAACAAGTCTTAGTCTGAAAGAGGAAAAGATAAAGGAAATAAATTAGCAAGCTAAAGAATTCATTGAGGAAAATTGCCCTACGAGCACACATAAAAGGAGGTCACCTTTTCAGCATAAAGATAAGCTCGCTGAAATTTCTCTAAAGGATCCTTCCGAAGAAGCTTATTCATGTCACTAGTAAAAACGCCGGACAGAAGAACGCGAGTTGCCTTATCCACTGCATTTTCGCTCTCGTCATGAACTAAAGAATCATTCTCGGGATAGCCAGCGGCTCTTTTTCCCTCTAAATGATCCTCGATCATCTCGACCAAAGTAGGTTTCGGATGATTCTCGCCAAGTACAGAAAGATCGTTACCGGAACGACCATAATAACTCATTTTTCTCTCCATCGGATTATCATTAGGATGAGGCATCGACCAGCTACGGCATCCTCGAATGCCTAGGGAAGTTCGAAGTTGAAAAGGAGGATAACCGGATCCTGTCCCCAGATGAATAGGAGATTCTTGGGAGGAATCTGGAGATTCCTCTCTATTCTCTTCAGAATCATTACCCAGTTCTAATTTTCTCTTCCGGGACGCCCTTTGTTCGATAGGAACGTTCTCTATGGTTTTGGTGGATTTAGATACTACCATTTTTCCCTTCGAAGAACGTCGGGAGTTTTCTACCATAAGGGCTGATAAGGAAACAAAATCGAAATTAGGCTTAGTGCTAAAAGAGTATCATGTTAAAATAAATACTTACCCAATGATTCGGAAGAAGAAGAAACCGGAAAGATATGAGTACTCAATCCCGCCTTGCGAAGAAATACCTCGCCAATAAGAAGAGCACTCTGATACTTGTTGGCGCGCATAGCCTGGATCTCACCAAGGAACTGGGGGTCGTCAGGAATAAGGTCCCCTGTCGGTAGGCGACCACCATAAATCCATTTGGAGTCGTGGTCCCATGAGAAGGGCTCACTAGAGCCATCCGCCAAACGAAGATGAGAAGGCAGGCGAACGAAGAAAAAATGAGACTTCCAAGAAGGATTGCTAGAAACCGGGGAATCAAAGATTGAGCGACTAGTCTTTTGGCTAGCAAAAAAGTAACCGCGATTAGAAGAACTAGAAATGTTGAAACGTTACAATGGTATAAAATTGCGAAAAGAGGGTTGGAATCTTTTCGCTATCATCAAAACGGAAAAACAGACCACAAAGGCCACTGAATTTGGGACCAATTGAGTCAAAGATACACTAAATATCCTCAGAATATCAAGAAACAGAGCGGACAATGGAAGCCAAAGGCCGTAATTAAAGTGGGCTGTATAGAAAGCTCGGCAACCCTCCGGTGGAGAAGTAACCCTATCTGAGGGAGAAAGAAGAATGATATTAGAACCTTCTGGAAAATATTTCGCATAATTATCCACGACCTCGTGAAAAGTTTCCTCGTTGTAAGCACAAGCGAGATCCTCAATTGGTTCAGAGATTTGAGGAACAGTACTCTTGCCTTTCTTGGCCCGAGCAGCAACATCTGTATCGGATATGATTTGCACCTTAAAAGTGTCCTCAGTCGGAATGATAAATTCTGACGCTCCGGTCTGCTCATTCGAAGGACTTGGGGGAATCACCTCCTCGACAATAGGAGTGATTCTTTCCCTTGAAGAAGAGGAAGATTTTCTCGGAATCGAAGCCATTTTGTTGAAATCTCGAAGAATACGAATCGATAAAGACAACTTGAGAATGAAATAATCGAGTGAGAAAACGACTGCAGAAATGGGGAAAGTAGAAAGTAAAAATTGACTAAAGGAACAATGACCTATTTATAGAGAGAATGAAAAGAAACATTTCGAATTTCTAACGACTGATCGTATTTCCGCCAAAACAGCAAAGAAACGAAACGTTTCCTGAAGAGCCACGTAGTGAATCGGGATCGGAGGAACATGAAATGACTATCTATGAGGAGTTGCACTCTTTTCCTTATTTAGGATTTTTTCCCACAGAGTTTTTTCCTAGATAAGGTTTTTAACGAGGCACAACTCATAGAAAACACAGTCGTAATCAGCCATTTACTTCTATGAGCTTTTACTACATATACGCTCGAAGAAGTGAGGGAGTACTGATGGGGGCTATTTCGCACCCCTTATAATATTCGGATCGACTAAGGGATATCAGATCGGTTCAACCATACAAACTCATTCGGGATCTCCTATCGACCCAGTTGAAGACGACTCCCCTCAGCGAGCAAACTATAATCCGAACTCATGAGGGACGATTGGGCCGAGTCCTATTAGAATTATGTTTCCTTGTAAAGCTAGGTTAATTGTGATATAAATACCTAGTTAATCATTGTATTACACACGCTTTGCATACTCAGCTTAGGCCTGCATACTAAAATAATCTAAGATTATTGAATAGAAAAGCTTTTGCTATACTATTTTATTCATTGATTGTCTTGACTACTAATTGTTCCATCTAATTGTTCTTCCTTGAGATTGATCCATCCTGAATAAAGTAACAGAGCCCTTTAATTCATATTGATTGACGACTCCTAAACCCACTCCTTACTGATTTAATCTTACCCGACGAAATTCGGTTTAATCATTTGGGTTTTCAAAAACATATATATATTAAATTAATTTGGGCCGAGATCAAGTTAGTGGGCCAGTCTAGTCCATATCCAGATGTATTTAAATTTACTGGCTTTAAATATTAACATACAGGATTTTGGGTTTATTTTTCTTCTTATTGACTTTAAATATTTCCTTGATTGCCTCCTCCTAACACCAACATAGTAAGCACTTTTGAGTTTATTTTTCTTCATAGAGTTAACATTTTTTTCAGAGGCATTCAAGTGTATTACATGAACCTTTTTCTTTTGGCCAAATTCCTCATCGGATGAGGAATCCGTTGCATCTATGTCAATATAAGAAACTATGATTTCTTGTGGTTTTTTTGGGATGTTTTTTTTTTTCATTTTAATTTCTTGTGAATAGGAAAGGAATTTTACAAGTTCAATTAGGATGATAACGAAAACCTTTGTGAATGAAAAAAAAATATTTGAAGTCGTGTATTTAAAAGCATGCTACAGAGTGCGAAGCGCTATAGCCCATGCCTTGCGCGTCGCTGCACCACGTGCACGCGCTATTCACTTAGCGCACTTAGCGACTCTCCTGAAATAGCGCGCTATTTACATGACTTTAGAAAAAAAAAATGTTTTTTTATAAGAACAAAGTGTTCAGAAGCCCTCACCACCTTCTTTTAACCTGATTACTTTTACCGAAGTTCAAAGTTAGAAAGACTCTCAAAAGTGAAAATAAAAATAAAAAGAGAAGCGGCCGCCAAAGAATAGCTTCTTCACCCCTTCGCGCGACTGCGCCCTTTATTGGGTTAATATATTAGGGTTTTAAAGTTTCATTATTAATATTTCATTGAAGGACAAGGGAAAATTAGAAAGTACGACATTTTATTTTAACACCAAGTTCCATCTTCCCTTATGCATACAATGAGATCATCAATATCACCAAATTCACCCATCAAAAATCCATTATTATCAACTATCTGCACACCATTTATGAACCCAAATTTATCTTTTTCTCCTTCTATATTTTCCATAATATTATTCTTAATGTTTTCCTCAACAACAACTTGTGGAGTTGTCTCGCTTTTCTATTGAGAGATCAAATGTGGGTTTTCAGCCGAAAAGTTTGAACCATTAACTATTCAATGATTATTTCTAATTCATGAACAATTCTGGGATTTGAATCTAAAAATTATGTTTTCCTAATGGCATAAGAAAATAAAAATTGATACAGAAGTAATCATTATTGATTTTTTCAATCAAAAAATCGTTATCAATTTAAATTATAACAAAACATTCGATGAATCTGATGTCTCATTTTTAAGAATTGAAGAAGGAGATCCTAGTATAAATTTCTCTCCAAGGCCCTGTTAGGCTCTCAATTTTACTTCAATCTCACTCTTTCTGGCATGATACGCATCTGAAGCTTCTTCACGGTAACAAAGGATCCCAACCACTCACGTGTTTTCGTAGTGTTGTGTATGGAGGTGCTCATGTATGTTGTGGCCATAAAATTGAATAAATATCTCTTTATATAGGCACTTAGGAGGAGAAACCTAGAATATTATGATTGCATAATTTCTAACGTAATTTGGATTTTCAAAACAAAAATTATATTATATTCATTTGGGGCGAGACCAAGTTAGTGGGCCAGTCTAGTCCATATCCAGCTGTATTTAAATTTACTGACTTAAAATATTAACATATAGGATTCTGGGTTTATTTTTGTTCTTATGGACTTTAAATATTTCCTTGATTGCCTCCTCCTAACACCAACATAGTACGCACTTTTGGTTTTATTTTTCTTCATATTGTTAACTTTTTTTTTCGGGGGGCATTCAAGTGTATTACATGAACCTTTTTCTTTGGGCCAAATTCCTCATCGGATGAGGAATCCGTTGCATCTGGGTCAATGTAAGAAACTATGATTTCTTGTGGTGTTTTTGGAATTTTTTTTCCATTTTAATTTCCTGTGAATAGGAAAGGAATTTTACAAGTTCAATTAGGATGATAACGAAAACCTTTGTGAATGAAAAAAAATATTCGAAGCCGTGTAGTTAAAAGCGTGCTATAGCGTGCGAAGAGCTATAGCCCAGGCCCTGCGCGTCGCTGCACCACGTGCACGCGCTATTCACTTAGCGCACTTAGCGACGCCCCTGAAATAGCGCGCTATTTACCTGACTTTAGAAATAACACGGTTTTTTATAAGAACAAAGTGTTCAGCAGCCCTTCCCCTACTTTAAAATGTGGACAGCAGGCCATCCATGTAGATAGTTCTGAAGTCGCGTTAGACATTAAAATGTGGACAGCAGGCCTTCCATGTAGATAGTTGATTGAATAATTGTTAAGGAACGCTCAGCGTTGTCGTCGATGTTCGACCAGTCCCTTGTAAATTTGTCCTTTTGCTAAGGATATCTTATTTAAGGACGCTGTCATTTCCTCTGTTGAGCTCTACTTTTCTTATCATAGGTTTAAGTTCGCTGAACCTTGTGAAAAGATATCGTTCTAGGTAACTTCTTAAAATCCATGTTTCTCTATAATAATTGTGAGTTCCATGTTCCTCAAATAAAGCAACCAGTGTATCAATATATGTCAGATTTTTTGATATGGGAGGAATTAGAAAATGTAGACTTATTAATTAGATCCAGCCTGTTCAGACCTCCTTCAGCAATTCTTTGGAATGTTAGACAGTGGCGATAGTGCAGACTGGAATGATGATAATTATTGCCTTAATATCAGTGTCAGGCTTCTTGGACTCCAGTGGAGTTCTTGTATAACCAATTAATAATTTTTTTTTATATGATATTGATGGGATAGTGCCCTGCAAGCCAATATATTTAGCTTGTATTGGAACTGTCATTATCTTTCTTTAGTATAAATGTAATAATACGCACGTTTATTTATATGTGTATAAGGATAAACAATGGCCAACTTCATCTCTCGCGAATACATTTAAGCGATTGGATGAAACCCTTGGATTACATTAGACTATGGGACGATTCACTTCAGTACTGAGTGCAATCATGAAACAGTCTCAAAGGTCGTAATCTTAAAACTGTTCCAAGTCATAGATTCCGAACGAGACGGGGTATCGTAGGAATCGCCAAGACTTGTACAAGTACGCATGATTCACATGGAGTGAATTTGTAGCGTTTCATGAGCAAGGCATTTGAGGCCAGTGCATATGAGTAGGTGGTTCAATGGAGGATTGAACGCATCGAACGACCCGAACAGAGAAACCCATTGTGGAAGCGCATGACGCATATCGGTGATGGGATGTTTCTCAAGGATTATAATAGTGTACGATTTAGTCCTTTGACTTGAGGTACTAGGGCGAATTCGGTGCATGAAAGTGCGTACTTAGATCTAGGTATAGGCCACTTAGCTTGGTCATAACATGCCTAGGTTGGGTGCGTATGGACATGTACGCGAGTGGTTAGTACCGATATGGAATCTATTGACTCACTGTAATGAGTGAGAGAATTTCCTATATGATTCTTAGATAATAGGGTTAATTACATGGACCTCCCCTGAGGTTTGGTGAAACTCGTGTTCATTCCCCTCTAAGAATACTAATTACTCGGGCCTCCCCTGAGGTTTGCAAAACCTTACAACCGTTAGGGTTCCGTTAATTTTTGCTTACGTCATCATAAATTTTTTGAAGATTGCCAATTTTGCCCCCGACTTACTGTAGCAAATATGTATGAACTATATTACCCCTCTCAGCAAATGTTACATTGTTGCATGAGAATGGATCTAGTTGCAATGTCAAATTACATTTATGGATTAAAATGTTGTTAAATTTATATAAAATGTGTAATGACTTTATTAATGTATATTTATATTTAAAATAACATTTTAAATATTTCTAAAGTATTTTCTTACTTATTGTAAAATATATGCAAAGAGAAATACACTACTAACTCTTACAAAAAATTATTTTTATTCATATAAATATAAACATTGAAATTTATTTTTAATGTATAGATTTCCACATTGTCCCTCTTATTTGTGTATATAAATTCAAATAAATATAAACATTCAAATTTATTTTTATTATTATTTTTAGTGTTCTTATATTTTACTTGATAGAAAAATATTGAAAATACTCAAGTTTAATTTTTATGTCTATAAATATAAAATTTTATAATGGTCAATAATGTTTTAGAAAAAATATTACACATGTTTATAAAATTTTATATTAGCCAATAATGTTTTAGAAAAAATATTACACATATTACACATATATCAACTCAAGTTTTATTGATATGAAATAATTAAAGAACTTATTTGTTGGGAAATTATTATTTTTTAATTATTCATAAATATAACATAACAATTTTTAAAGAAAAAAAATATATTCAATAATATTTTAATTTTTTTAAAAAAAACCCTAAAATCACCCCACCCCACCCCACCCCAAACCCCCAACCCCGCCGCCACCACCTTCCCAGGCCATCCCGACGGCGGCGACGACCTGGGGAGAATATCCCAGGCCGTCGCTGGCCTGGAACCAGCGATTCCAGACAATAATTTATTGATTACTTAAACCCAATACTATTAAATAATATTTACTATAAAATACTAAAATAAATCTTGTTTACATAATTAATAAATTAATTTTTACGCTATTGATAAATTATACAGTATTGAAATATGTATTTTATAAAAATTTAACTAAAAAAATCAATAAATATTTTTTTCATAAAATTTAAAGATACTAATTCAAATACCCTTTTATAAAATAATTATCTATGAGGTATTTGTAAATAATTAAATTTATGGGTTATTTCAGTTTTAAGCTTATATATATATATATATATATATATATAAGTGTTTAATATTTTCAAGAATGAAATCATAAATTTATATCTTACTTAAATACAATACAATTAAATAATATTTTATTATAAAATACAAAAATAAAAATCTTATTTACATATTTATTATTACTATTAATTGCATAATTAATAAACTATTTTTTTATGTGATATAAATCGGGGTGGGGTTAGTTTTTCTTTTCTTTTTATGTGTAAATTTAATTTTATTAAAGTTTGGGGACTAATAGGCAAATATACATTTTTGTAAGGTTTTGTAAACCTTAGGGGAGGTCGATGTAATTAAAATTGATGAGGGCAAGAGGGTAATTTCACGCATTCCATCCACCTCCGTTAGTCTCCGTTAGGGTTTTGTAAGGTTTTGCAAACCTCAGGGGAGGTCCGAGTAATTAGTATTCTTAGAGGGGAATGAATGCGAGTTTCACCAAACCTCAGGGGAGGTCCCTGTAATTAACCCTAGATAATATATCCAAGGAATCTACGGCCGTAGTCGGTGACGGATTTGGAAAGGGGTTTCCAAATTTAGGAGTCACACTGGAATATTATCCTGAATTAGAAAGTATACACTACAAGAAAATCAGCATTTTCCGACGGAAAATTTCCGATGGAATAAAATTCGTCGGAAATTTCCGACGGATTTTCCGACGGAATTTTATCCGTCGGAGTTCCGATGGATTTTCCGATAAACCGAAATCCGTCGGAAATTTCCGACGGATTTTCCGACGGAGGTCCAAATCCGCCGGAAAATGAATTAAAATTTAATTAAAAATAAAATGAATAATTTTTCCGACGGAAAAAATCCATGGGAAAATAATTAAAAAAAATGAAAATATATATTATATATTTCCGACGGAATTTATCCGTCGGAAAATAATTAAAACTAATTAAAAAATATATTATATTTTTCCCACGGATAATTTCCGTCGGAAATGAATTAAAAGTTAATTAAAAATAAAATACTTAATTTTCCGACGGATTAAATCCGTGGGAAAATAATTAAAAACAAATAAAAATATATATTATATATTTCCGAAGGCTTTTATTCATCGGAAATAAATTAAAATTTAATTAAAAAAATTACTTAATTTTCCGACGGATTAAATCCGTGGGAAAATAATTAAAAATAAATAAAAATATATATTATATTTTTTTCGGCTTTTTTTCTCCTAATTTAATCGATATAACCATATCTCACTAATTTAACTCTTATTTTCACAAAATTCATCGATTTCAACCCTTATAGATTGATTTAACTCATTATCCACCATTTTTCTAGTTTAATCCATTATTGCAATATTTTGATTAATTCAAACCATTCTTGATTGACTTAACTCGTTTTGCACTAACTCTCTTCGACTTAACCCATTTTTCCAATTTTTTTTTCTTTTACCGGTATTTTCACAAATTCCAATGACTTAAACCCTTATTGATTAATTTATCTCATTTTCCACAAATTTTCATCGATTTAAACCCTTATAAGGTTCTTATTTAATCCATTTTTGAAATAATTTGATTAATTTAAACTATTTTTATCGATTTAACTCGTTTTTCACTAATTTTCTTTGACTTAACCCGTATTACACAAATTTCATCTACATAAACTCTTATTGATTGATTTAACTCATTTTCCACCAAATTAAAAATCGATCGACCAATTTGCGAATAATATTAATGTACATAACCACATAGTCAATAATTTAGAATCAATGACTAAATAATTACTAACCAAATATCGATTTAACTTCGAATAACATCAATGTACATAACCCTCTAAGCCAAACATTGTTGACATTGGTCAATTAACGTTACAAATCGATTATCGATCGATCTTATTGCGAATAACATCTATGTACATAATCATATAGTCAATAATTTTGAATTAGTTACTAATTAAATAATTTCGAGTAAAGTATCGATTTGATTTCTAATAACCTTAATGTACATTACCATAAGATCAAAAATTTTGACTTTGTCAATTAACGTTACAAATCGAGAACACATCGATCTGATTGAGAATAACATCAATGTACATAACCATATAATTAACAATTTTAAATTAGTTACTAATTAATTAATTTCGAGCTAAACATCGATTTGATTTTGAATAACCTCAATTGAACTCTTTTTTCACTAACAATTCTCCGACTTAACTTGTTATTGATCGATTCAAACATTTTTCTTATGTTTTTCATTATTTTTCACCCGTTTTAACAAAAATTTAACCGAATTCAAACTTGACATGACCAAATACGAATAATAACAATAATATACTTTGTCTAAAAATTTTATGAACTAATTAATTTTGTAATAAAAATAACATATTGTTTTGAAAAATAAAATTTAATTACATATAAGTTAGGGTTGTGATAAACCCTAACGTATCGCACTCTCTTTTCTCCTTCTCATACCCGCCGCCCCTCCTCAATTCCACTATCATCTCCTCCATAAACCCACTATCCTCTCATCTACAATTCTACCGCCGCCCTACTGAACCCATCTCCTTGCTCAAACCCAATCCCCAACCCGACCCCATCCTACAATTTCCGCAGCAGCCCGCGCGTTCGTCGATTCGCAGCCATTTGCGCTCAACCCTAAGATTCGTAAGATTGAAGACAAGGATGCCTTTATTATTCGTCCCGTTTCAAAGCCGATTCTCGAAACCCTCTTTGCGTTGGCCTCCCCCGTTCTCTTCCTAATGGTAACCCTAATTTTTCCCCTGATTTGGCCTTTTCATGTTTGTTGCGTAGAAAATTTATACAATGGGTAAATTTGAGATTAAGAATGTTTTTGTTTCTTCTATTTAGTGCTTCATTTAGTCCTGTGAGATTGCTTTGTTTCTTTGTGTTTGATTCATTGATTTTTTGTTGATGTTGGGTGGCCTGATTTAATGATTTTTTTGTAGTTTAGTATAACTTATTGGCAAAGATTGCAACTCTGAGTTTGTGATTGAAGTTCTTATGATTTTTGGACGCTGCTGATTGGAAATTAGGAGAACGGAAGAAACCTTGGCTATAATACAGATGTTCATTTAACTATATGTTGAAAAAAATTGAATTTAGTTTTGCCATATATTTGCTCATTAGTTATGAAAGTTACTAACCCAGTTTCACTTCATCATTGGTTAGTGAAAGACCAATGCTATATGCATTCAGATCAACAAATGAATGGACAGAGTTGCCATTTTTGTATTTCATGTTTAATTATGATAATTATTCAGTCTTAATGTTTTTTGGCTGGTTTTGCTAGTTATACTTACCCTTGAGTTCATACCCATTTCAACCATTGATGCTTAACGCTTTTATCTGATTGTGGGTTTGATATTTTGGTATTTGACCTTGACAAGGAGCCATTTGCTATTTACGAATTATGCAGCATAGGAAAAGCAATTAAACAAATCTCTATGTTCATGGGGATCTATGGGGTTTGTGGTTAACTTGCAAGTATGAGTTGTATATGTAAAAAAAAACTTGTGTTTCATTCTCTTGAACTTAAAACTGTAATGTGAAGGGTACTCGATGGAGTAATATTGTTATGGATAGTGATTTTTCTTTGATGAATAGTACCTAGATTTGTTGGACAATCTGAGATGGAAGTAGCTAAAGAGGGTAGGAGGCTTGCAGATTTTAGATATGCTTGAGAACAAAAGAAACATGGCCCCGGTGGGCAAGAGACTCAGATAGATTTGCCTGTATGCATAGGTGTTGAGGTTAGTTTCTCAGACTGTTCTTTGTTTATGTGTCTCTTATTTTATGTTATCAGTTATCACAGCATGGTAGACAAGCACTTATGTGAATTTTCCAATCTATTGTATCTTTCCACTCAATAAAAAATGCAGAAACTTGTTCATATTTTTATCATTGGAACTATTCAAGGTAAGTAGATTTCAAAAGGTCAAATAAGAGTGAAATTTCAAGAATATTTTTGCCTCATGGACCAGAGGCATGTCAAATAGATGAATTTGACTAGAGTGATAAAGTTTTGGGTTATTATTCTGAAAATTCATGGGGAAGAATATAGAAGTCGATATTGGGGAAACAAATAAATTTTGGTGGTTTTCCCCTGGTGGATTCACTTGTTTATATTGCAGGTCGAGAAGTTTGGATAATTATTAATTTACTGATCCTAAATGCAATACAAGGAAAAGTGCCACATACTTGCCCGAGGTCGCTGCAATAAAAAGGTGTAAGTTTTGTTGCTTTTGATTTCTCTCTTCCCCTTATAGGAAAAGTTATCAACACCATTAGTCAAAATGAAAATAATACTCCTACTTGAAACAATATGACTCTATATATACATATACTCTTATAATATTAACAAATTACATGTTTTATTTTATCAAAAAAAAAAATACTCCTATAATATTAGTTTAGTATCTTACAATTTGTTTTGTTTTCGTTAAAGGTTGGACAACTATTGAAGCAACAATGGATCTATTGGTGAGAAAGTTAGGTTACAATGGCACCATATATAATCGAACAATTGTGAAAGAGTATTCAAGTTACTCGTGCCAAAGCCCACTGTTTTATTAGAATTAGTTTTTGTTATATCTACGATGTCAATTGTAATTTAATTACATTTTAATTTATTATTGTGAAATATTTTATGATTATGAATTTTTTAATTTGTGTGTTTTGATTATGTAAACAATATATATGTTTTTATTGGGGGAAAATAAGAAAAAATAAAATAGGTTTTTTTTTAAAAAAAATTTAAATAATTTCCGACGGAATTAAATTCGTCGGAAAAAAATTTATTTTTTAGAATAATTTCCGACGGATAAAATCCGTCGGAAAATAATAAAAAAATTAATTCTTTTAAAGTAATTTCCGACGGATTTTATCCGTCGGAAAAAGTAACAAAAACGAAATTTCCCACAGATTAATTTTTCGTCGGAAATATTCCGACGGATTTCCGACAGCTTTGTCCGTCGGAAGTTTTTCTTTTTCCGACGGTTTTTCCGATGAATTTTGGCCGTTGGAAAATGTTCGTCGGAAAATCCATCGGAAATTTTTCCAGGCCACTTTTTCCGACGGATTTTCCGACGGCCAAAATCCGTCGGAAAATTGATTTTCCGACGGATTTTGGCTAAAATCCGTGGGAAAATCCTGTTTTTTTTGTAGTGATAGTTATCGAGACAAATTTAGAGGTACCGATCAATTCACACACCCTAAGTCTTGATCGGGAATATTAGTCGATAGAAGGACCGTATGTACATGGTAATTATATGAGACGAGGTTCACAAGTATCAATTCACCTGAAGTTGGGCTTCATGGGCTTGTGGCTAGACATCGACCATGAAGTGTAGGTACTCCTGAGTTAATAGAGGATTTGATTCTAGGAGTGGTCAATTAAAGGTTGTTTAATTGACCGGAGCAATTTATTGTTCATAAATTAAATCACGAGGAATTCGTGGGCCTGCTGCCAATTGATGGTGAACCCAGAGGGTCACACACAATACAATTGGACGGTGACTGTTGAAAAGGATACAAAAGGAATTAATTGATTTAAAGGTAATTAAATCAATTAAATGAATTAAAAGTATTTAATTCAAGTGGGAGATTAATTAATTGGCTGACTTAATTAATTAAATACTTAATTGAGTTGCTAATTAATTATATATAAAAGAGAAATATTGATTTAATTGGATTGGGCATTTAATTAAGTAATTAATTAAATGAAAGGCTTGCAAGACATGGGCCTTTAATTAAAAGCCCATAAGGAGTCTTGCAAAACCTAGGTCAAGAGGGAGTCTATAAATAGGGTTCCACTAGAGCTCAAAAAGCTAACACCCTAGAAGAAAACCCTAGCCTCTCCTCTCAACCCTAGCCGCCCCCTCTCCTTTGCGCCGCCAACCTAGAGCCGCCGCCACTTGGTGCCGTGAGCTGCCCTAGCAACGCCGCCGCCGCCTCTCCCTTGTTCCACCGTGTTAGATCTTGCATTGGCAAGTAGATCTGCACAATCCTGCTTCGACAAATCTCCTAGATCTAGTTCTGAGCCTAAGACTAGGAGGTGTTGCCAGAATCCAATTGGTGTGGACTAACTTTGGAGGTGAGACGCTTGGATCACTTCTGTGAACCAGATCCAGATCCAGACCCTGTTTCAGATCCAGAACTGAAGGTTGCCACCACCTTGCCTGTGGTGAGGTAAATCGCAAAAACCCCCTTGTTTAATTACTCTGTGTGTTTTTGTTTCTTGCTTACGTATATATAATATGGAGAATCTAATATGGGACCTTGGGTGCTTCGAAAAATTTTAAATTCCGCACTGTCGTTGTTCTGACAATCGAGGCATCCCAACCACTATCCCAACAGTGGTATCAGAGCCAACTCCATCATTATTATACGAAAAGCTTGAACATAATGTGTTTTCACCGTATATGTTTAATTATGTATATGTAAACACGTGATAATTATGTTCTGTAAGTTGATTCTTACTTGTTATGACTGGATCTATGATTGGGTAAAACTGCCTTTTTAGATCTGTACCTATTTTATAGTTTTTGAAAACTCCAGGACTTTTTGAACTAAAAATCGAGATTAGGGTTTTTGTGGGCTGAAAAATTCGAATTTTTGAAATCTGGAAATTTCAAAATTCTGGACTGTTTTTGCAAATCTGGTCGCACGGGTTTTGGGGTCAATTTGTAATTTCCGAAAACTTTGGGGCTGTTTTGCAATTACCGAAACTTGAGGGGTCAATTTGAAAAATCAAAAATTTTCAGAATTCAAAATATTATTTTCTGGTATTTGCCCAAATCTTCCCAGGGGTGTTTTTGTAACTTTTTAAAAGTTTTGGGGTCAAAGTGCAATTTTCGAAAGTTGAGGGGCGAAAATGCAATTTTCAAAAGTTGAAAAACAGATTCTGAATTTGAGCAGAAAATTTATTTTTGTTTACCCGAATATTCATTTTGTCATAATTAGTAGTGACTAAAAGGTAAGAATCATAGGGAGTTAGTTTTAAAAGGTAGTTTTAAAATTAAGAAAGAAATAGGTAAAGGATGTTTGCTTGTTTCTTGCTCTATGTGAATTGTTTACGTGGTTTTCGGTCGAGCCGAGCCTTGACCTTAGGTTAGATGTGATTGGTTTAATTTATTGTTGGTTTTTATTGGGCCTGCGAGCCTATTATGTTTTTGGGCCACTTTGAGCCTTTGTAATAGAATAGAGCTTTACTGCTTTCCTAGTTTAGGATGGAGGCCCGTTTACAAGCAAGGTGGGAGCCCAAGAAGATATGAAGGCAATGTATGCATGGTGCATTGTGTAATAGCATAGGCCTATTTACAAACCCTTTAGATTGACCAATAGGGCCAACCTCATTGGCTCGATGATGGCCTGCATAGGAGGCTCCCGATCGAAAGCATATTGTGGTAGTATGCATGCTAGGCTTGTATGACTTTTATTTATTTGTCGATTTATATTTAGCTTGTATGAGATGCGCACTAGAATCTAGATCGTAATAAAAGATAAAGCATAACTGAATCGGTGAGATCTCGAGGAGAGTTAGTATAACTTTCAAACCAGAAATTCCCCTCTCGAATTAAATATTAAGTCATATTGGATTAAAATAAAATGAAGTATTTATATAAATACAAGCCTTCCATCAATAGGGACTAGCGTATGTTGTCTACTTATCGAAGAAAGGGACAATACGCGAAATTCCTTGACTCCTGTTTTTAACTAAACACGACAAGGGTGAGGACTGGTCGGGATGTGAGGATCGACCGATAACTAGTTACGGAGAACTCACGACCGGGCCCGTTGCTCATCATGATTGATGGGTTAGACTTAACAATTAGTAACACTTATGATATAGCAGTGCTAGATAAGTGCGAAAACCGAGGCAAAATAGCTTGAAGGTTGTGGAGTGACACAATTGGCAATAAGTATGCCTACCTGGGGAATTGGTTGTATGGCCACGAGTCGTGGGTGCAATTAATTGCCGCTGGGACGTCAAGACCTACTAGGAAATAGAATTTCCCGAACAATTGAAGGGGTAATTGTTTCGATAAAATAGTGGGAGAACTTCTACGATAGAGAGTCCAACCTTCGTAGATTATAAGTATTATTCATTAACTAGTCCACTAAATGTTTGTCTTCTCTTTAGGATACTGAGCTATGTGTAATTATCCATTTTACTATTTATCCTCGACTAATAAAATAACTGGATCAAAATATCGACTAGGCAAGAAACTTGAGAATTGTCTTAAATTCCAAAAGGGGAATGATGTTCTTAAACAACGAGCCTATGCCTTATGCGCTTCCGAGATAAGTCAATCTATAAGAAACGAATCACCCGTAGAATATGGGAATATTATTGATCGTTTCCTCATATAAAGATGAATCTCAAAAGTGAAACGAATCACCTATGAAGTATGGGAATCTTAATGATCGTTTCCTCAAATAAGCATCAAGATTGAACGAGCTATGGAAGCAACATGAGGAGCATGTCTGAAGCTTCCACCTCAAAAGGCCTGTTTTGAGGACCAGTCTTCTGAAACAAACCTCCACCTCAAAAGGCTTGTTTTGAGGAGTAGTTTTGAATCGATTTGATTCGAGACTTCTAAGGAATTGTTTCAAAATTCGAGAATAATTGAAGGAACTAGTGTCAAGGATCACTGTCTTTGTTTTTTCAATCTGGTTGAAAACTGGATCGATTGAACGTAGGCCTGCAAGTGATCTTAACATTAACTTCCTCCTAAATTCTCCTCTTGCTCATTCAAATGACTCTTGAAATACACTGATCTTATTTGATAAGTTGATCATATTTCATGAATCAACCAAAGTATTGGTTAAAGGCAAATAGGATAAACCTGACATGATCGTTTACACTTCATGGACTGCAAAGTCAAAGAAGAGTGAAATGAAGAAGAATTTATTCTCTTCTAAATTCGACCATAAAGGTAGTCAAAAGAACGCAAGTAGCCTAAAAGTCGAATTATCCCACTGGATCTAAGAAAGGCACTGATATGTTTAATTGATTAGATGATTTAATTAATTAAGCAACGTTTCAATTAAAGGGTTAATTGAAAAGGAAAAAGGAAGCAATTAAAGAAGTTAATTGAAAGAAGTAAATTAATTGAATTAAACCATTGACTCAATCTTATTGAATTAATGTGTAAAATTCAATTAATACAAGGATAATAATCCATAACTTTGGTACGCTAGACTTGGACACATCTTCAAGAGTAGGATTCAAAATTTGGTTTCACCTAAGTTTCTTGAAAAATAGAACTTGGATGAACTTCCAACCTACGAATCATGTCTCAAAGGAGATATGACCAGATCTCCCGTCACAGGGAATCCAGAGCGAACCAAACAAAATCTGGATTTAATCCATGAATATGGATCACTAAAAGTTACTGTGAGAGGAGATTACTCATACTTCGTACCTTTTTGCTGAAGACCTTGGTCGTTAGTGAAAAATGAATCTAGTGAGATGCAAATCCGAAAAACCTTTGAAAATTTTCAAGGTATTTCAATGCCATGTAGAGAATCAACAAAGACATAGTATTACTCGATCCTATCGAGGTAGCAAATACTTGTCAAGGATTCCTCAATTATCTCATTGAGAATGGGATTCTCATACAACAAACTCCTCCTAAGACGTCACGACTTATTGAAGTGTCTAAAGAGATGGAATCTAACATTGTTTAACATTGTTTGATCCATATTGAGTTTTCTTAAGCTTCCTTATGCATTCTAGGGGTTAGTCCTCCTGACTGCATCGAAGATATTGAGCAAAGTACCTTCAAAGTTCGTGCCTACAAAGCCTTACCAAGAAAGGTATGGCAAAATACCTCCATGCTCTTACCTCTGAGTATGGAGATCTCCTGCCGATGGTAGAAACGAAAAAGGAGATAAATTGGCTAGTAGATCCAATTTGTATACAATTGTGGGGTATCCAACGAAATCCATTGGATACCTGTTCCACGACAATGAGAAACAATCGTTTCTTCTAGATACCCGTTCCTCTGTTGATGAAGTTCTCGTCAAAGGAAATGGAAACGTCATGGAACTCGATGAAGTCCATGATTTGGACCCGTCCCCGCAAACAGTGGGAGTTAATCCAGAATTTACTAAACCTACTAGTACACCTACTCTTCAAAGGTCTGATCGAATTCGTAAGGAGCCAGAGCGATTTGGTTTCATTCACGAAAATGAGAAAGTGGAAAGTGATCCAAGGACCTATCAAGAAGCGATGTCAGACATAGATTCGGATGCGTGGCTCGAAGCCATGCAACCCGAAATGGGTCTCATCCATTCCAACAAGGTATAAACCTTGATTGATCCACCCGAGGGATTTATCCCTAGAAGTTGGTTATAAGTTGTAAGTGGATCTTCAAACTTGGAATGAATGGAGAGGTGTTGTCTCTAAGAATTGACTAGTGGTAAAAAGGCTATTCACAATGTTCTGGAACAGACTTTGATGAAACCTTTTCTTCATTAGCAATGTCTGAATCCATTTAGATTCACATTTGTTCTTATGAGATAGTCAAGACATTTGACTTCATCAAAACGACTATGAACTGTGAGTGTACAAAAGGATTAGTGGGAGCGCGATGAGGCTCATATTTTATATGTCGATAATGTTCTAGCTATCTGGTATGATATCGGAATGTTAGCACAGACGAAAGCATGGTTGTCCATGCAATTCTCCATGAAAGATTTAGGAGAAGCATCTTGCCTATTGAGATACGTATCTATAGAATAGATCGGAAAGAGATGCCAACACTCTCTAAATCTAAGTACATAGAATCAATACTGGAAATATTCAGTATGAAGAATCCAAGAAAGGATTGCTTCCAGTGAGACACTATATCCCTTGTTCCAAAATTGATGTGCCCTACATCAAATGAGAATAAAGGAGAATGTCTCAAATACCTTATGTTTCAAACAAAAGGTTGGATGTGGCATGCTTTACTATGTACTAGACCAGACGTAGAACTTGCTCAAGTATCGCGAGCAGTTGCTAGTCAAAATCCAGTGAAGAAGTATTGGACCACCGTAAAAGATATCCTTAAAGCTCTTGACAAAGACTAAGGATTTGTTCTTGGTCTATGGTGGTAGTGGAGAATTAAAATTCGAAGGATTTACTGATTCGAATTTTCAGTCTGATGTGGATGAATTAAGAACATACATCTTTGGATACATATCCTGCATCAATGGGGTAACGGTGAATTTGAAAGGGTTCCAAGCAAATCACCGTAACCATCTAAACCACTAAAGCAAGATATATTGCAGCATTAAATGTAGCATTAAATGCGGCTTAAGAAAGTGTTTGGATATAAAACTTCATCCTTCGGTTGGATGTAGTGCCTAGCATTGCGAAGCTCATGATTATCTTCTATGATAACATTGGAGCTATTGCTAAAGCAAAGCATTCGAGATCTTACCAGAAATCTAAACACAATTGAATGAAAGGTACCATTTGATTAGAAAAATCATTGGTAGAGTTAACGCACGTAATGGATCGCGTCGACTCAGAAGACAACTTAGCGGATCCACTAAAAGAAGGCTATATCATGAAATGAGTTCGAAGAACATCTTTGAAAAGATGGGTCCTAGAAACGTTTGTGATTGGCTTTAGGGCAAGTGGGAGATTGATGGGATAGTGCCCTGCAAGCCAATATATTTAGCTTGTATTGGAACTGTCATTATCTTTCTTTAGTATAAATGTAATAATACGCACGTTTATTTATATGTGTATAAGGATAAACAATGGCCAACTTATCTCTCGCGAATACATTTAAGCGATTGGATGAAACCCTTGGATTACATTAGACTATGGGACGATTCACTTCAGTACTGAGTGCAATCATGAAACAGTCTCAAAGGTCGTAATCTTAAAACTGTTCCAAGTCATAGATTCCGAACGAGACGGGGTATCGTAGGAATCGCCAAGACTTGTACAAGTATGCATGATTCACATGGAGTGAATTTGTAGCGTTTCATGAGCAAGGCATTTGAGGCCAGTGCATATGAGTAGGTGATTCAATGGAGGATTGAACGCATCGAACGACCCGAACAGAGAAACCCATTGTGGAAGCGCATGACGCATATCGGTGATGGGATGTTTCTCAAGGATTATAATAGTGTACGATTTAGTCCTTTGACTTGAGGTACTAGGGCGAATTCGGTGCATGAAAGTGCGTACTTAGATCTAGGTATAGGCCACGTAGCTTGGTCATAACATGCCTAGGTTGGGTGCGTATGGACATGTACGCGAGTGGTTAGTACCGATATGGAATCTATTGACTCACTGTAATGAGTGAGAGAATTTCCTATACGATTCTTAGATAATATATCCAAGGAATCTACGGCCGTAGTCGGTGACGGATTTGGAAAGGGGTTTCCAAATTTAGGAGTCACACTGGAATATTATCCTGAATTTGAAAGTATAGTTATCGAGACAAATTTAGAGGTGCCGATCAATTCACACACCCTAAGTCTTGATCGGGAATATTAGTCGATAGAAGGACCGTATGTACATGGTAATTATATGAGACGAGGTTCACAAGTATCAAATCACCTGAAGTTGGGCGTCATGGGCTTGTGGCTAGACATCGACCATGAAGTGTAGGTACTCCTGAGTTAATAGAGGATTTGATTCTAGGAGTGGTCAATTAAAGGTTGTTTAATTGACCGGAGCAATTTATTGTTCATAAATTAAATCACGAGGAATTCGTTGGCCTGCTGCCAATTGATGGTGAACCCAGAGGGTCACACACAATACAATTGGACGGTGACTGTTGAAAAGGATACAAAAGGAATTAATTGATTTAAAGGTAATTAAATCAATTAAATGAATTAAAAGTATTTAATTCAAGTGGGAGATTAATTAATTGGCTGACTTAATTAATTAAATACTTAATTGAGTTGCTAATTAATTATATATAAAAGAGAAATATTGATTTAATTGGATTGGGCATTTAATTAAGTAATTAATTAAATGAAAGGCTTGCAAGACATGGGCCTTTAATTAAAAGCCCATAAGGAATCTTGCAAAACCTAGGTCAAGAGGGAGTCTATAAATAGGGTTCCACTAGAGCTCAAAAAGCTAACACCCTAGAAGAAAACCCTAGCCTCTCCTCTCAACCCTAGCCGCCCCCTCTCCTTTGCGCCGCCAACCTAGAGCCGCCGCCACTTGGTGCCGTGAGCTGCCCTAGCAACGCCGCCGCCGCCTCTCCCTTGTTCCACCGTGTTAGATCTTGCATTGGCAAGTAGATCTGCACAATCCTGCTTCGACAAATCTCCTAGATCTAGTTCTGAGCCTAAGACTAGGAGGTGTTGCCAGAATCTAATTGGTGTGGACTAACTTTGGAGGTGAGACGCTTGGATCACTTCTGTGAACCAGATCCAGATCCAGACCCTGTTTCAGATCCAGAACTGAAGGTTGCCACCACCTTGCCTGTTGTGAGGTAAATCGCAAAAACCCCCTTGTTTAATTACTCTGTGTGTTTTTGTTTCTTGCTTACGTATATATAATATGGAGAATCTAATATGGGACCTTGGGTGCTTCGAAAAATTTTAAATTCCGCACTATCGTTGTTCTGACAATCGAGGCATCCCAACCACTATCCCAACAGATATATGAGGCAGTGACGACCTCGTAGGTCAGAGTATGAGATCCTTATTCCTCTAGTTGAGCTAATACCTTCTTGCAATGTCGAGAATCTCTCGCTCTTTATCGAGCGACTAGCATATGTGAGCGTGTAAACTTTTCTAGTTTGGAGCTCTTTTAGATCTGTTTTTATTGTGCATTGATCGCTTCGATCTTCTTTCTCTTTTATCATCGATTCGTTGAGTCGATCAGAGAGGTGCCGTTCCAACTTACTCGCATTAATTACGGGAAGTCAAAATGTCACATTTTCGTCCCTTGATCAAATCTCTATCCAGCCGTAGGATCACTTGCATAAGTGCCTATAAATAAGTAGGCAGTTTCCATATTTTGTTTATGTTTTCTCATAAAAGATGGAGATCTCAGTTTCCTTGAATTTCATTTTGCCTTCTGATCCCATAATATTCAAAAAGTCACGTTATCGTGATTTATATCATAATAACTTAAATTTCTTCTGTCTTGTACTGACAGGTCCCATGGAAGCCCTACCTTGTACTGACGGGTCCCATGAGGCCTCAACCTTTGTCTTCATAGGTTTGAGGTCCGTGGTTTCTGTTTGCACATGGAGGGTTCATATTTACCAGTCACCCCCGCTCTTCGATGTTACCTCCGGAATGATAGACCACCGGGGTGCGCTGGTAAATGTGCTCACGTCGACAGTCCTCTCGAGATGCTGCTTTAGAGTAAAATGTTTTAACTCTTAATGTGAAAAGCAGTATCTTGTTGTGGGTGAATGAGTATTGTTGGTTATCTGGCTGGTAATGCTCGTTTCGTCTGGAAGAACATTTGATCTTCAGAGCCTGGCCATCGAACTAAAGAAGTCGATCATCCTGAGCGGCATGCTTCTTAGGTGGTCGATCGGAATCGTCGAGGCACTAGGGAGGGGATTGATGTTTCCGTGGACATTGTCGTGAAGACCATAAGATTTTATCAAAACAATTGTAGCAATGTGTAAATCGTATATAGACCTTTGTAATCTGATCAAAGCTTTTGTATGTAATTTATTACACGTTCCCTGAACACAGATGAATAAAACTTTATAATTATTCCTTGCATACTTCTTGTTGTTGATGTCGCCTCAATCTTATTTATTATAATCATCGAGGAGCGTTTATCGAGCGGATCAATTTATACTCAACTCATTTTTTAAGACTTAGGTTTTTTTACCAAATATTTTTTATCGTTGGATGTAGATCGAGGAGCGTTTATTGAGCGGATCAATTTATACTCAACTCTTTTCATTTAGACTTAGGTTCTTATACCAAAAGCCTTTTTAATCGTTAAAAATAGATCGAGGAGCGTTTATTGAGCGGATCAATTTATACTCAACTCTTTTCATTTAGACTTAGGTTTGTATACCAAATCTTATTGATCGTTAGATATAGATCGAGGAGCGTTTATTGAGCGGATCAATTTATACTCGACTCGTTTTTAAGACTTTTAGGTTTTCATACCAAAGTCTGTCTAATCGTTAAAAGTAGATCGAGGAGCGTTTATTGAGCGGATCAATTTATACTCGACTCGTTTTTAAGACTTTTAGGTTTTCATACCAAAGTTTGTCTAATCGTTAAAATTAGATTGAGGAGCGTTTATTGAGCGTATCAATTTATACTCAACTCTTTTCGTTTGTTAGATCGAGGAGCGTTTATTGAGCGAATCACTTTATACTCAACTCTTTTCGTTTGTTAGATCGAGGAGCGTTTATTGAGCGGATCAATTTATACTCAACTCTTTTCGTTTGTTAGATCGAGGAGCGTTTATTGAGCGGATCAATTTATACTCAACTCTTTGTATTGTTAGATCGAGGAGCGTTTATTGAGCGGATCAATTTATACTCGACTCGTCATATCTTTAGATCAACTTATTGGATCTTAACCAAGATGATCGTAGAATTCCGAGGAGCGTTTATCGAATCAATCGATTTATACTCAACTCGTTTTAATATTTTTCCTTAAGCGAGCTTTGATTTGATATTTAAAATTGCTAAAATCTTTAAAAATCAAACCGTAGGCCAAGGCCTTTATTACAAAGAATAAAACTTACTAAAAAGAAATAAAGCAGCATAATCTACTATGATTTATTTACCATAGTATTTTCTAAGGTTGACTGCATTCCAGGTTCTTGGTAGGGTTGTTCCGTCCAAGTGTGCAATCTTGTATGAACCTTTCTTTCCTACACCGATGACAATGTATGGTACATCCCAATTCTGTTGTAACTTTCCCACATGCTTGGATACCTCTACCTTTTTTAAGACCAGGTCTCCTTCTTTGAAGGTTCGGACGCGTACTTTTTGATTGTAGGCCCTTTCCATATTTGATTTAGCGACTTGCAAACGTACGGCCGCTTTTTCTCTTAAAGCTTCTGTTAAATCAATATCATTTTCTCTTGTCTTTCCATTTTCCTGGTCGTCATACATTTCAATTCTTGGTGTCGGAATTAGTGTTTTGACTGGAATAACAGCTTCCGAGCCATATACTAAACTGAATGGGGTCTCCCCGGTTGAAGTTCTGACCGTGGTTCGATTAGCCCATAGTACTCCTGGGAGTTCATCTAGCCATTTTCCATTGGCTGCCCCTAATCTTTTCTCCAAAGATTTTATTATTTCTCGGTTCGCTACCTCAGTTTGTCCGTTCGCTCTAGAATGCCCAACTGAAGTGAAATTTTGCTGAATTCCTAGCTTTGTACACCATTCCATTACCTGTTTTCCCGCAAATTGGGTTCCGTTATTAGAGATCAGAATTCTTGGGATGCCAAATCGACACACTATGAACTTCCATAAGAAATTGATCACTTGGAATTGAGTTATTCGAGCAAGGGCAATGCATTCTATCCATTTGCTGAAGTATTCCACAGCGACTAAAACGTATGCTTTCTTGGATCGAGCTGTTGGGAAAGGTCCCACGATGTCCATTCCCCATTGATCAAACGGCCAGCAGACTGGTATTGGGTGCATTTTTTCGGCTGGTTGATGAGTTATATTAGCATGAATTTGGCAATGATGGCATTTTTGAACATATTGCATAGCATCGTTGTTGATGCTAGACCAATAATAACCTGTTCTAATGCATTTTAAGGCTAAGGCCCTTGCTCCACTGTGATTTCCCACTTCTCCTTCATGTATTTCTCTAAGGATATCATCGGCTAGGATTCGGAGACATCTTAAAAGAATTCCTGAGACTGATCTTCGGTACAGTTTTTCTTCTATCAACGTATACCTTGGAGCCCGATATCGTATTTTCCGAGCTTCATTTAGGTCAAGCGGTAACTTCCCATCTCGAAGATAGTCTATCATTGGAGTCATCCAACTTCTTTCTTGTTCTGTTATTTCCATCATCTCCGCGATTGGTATTTCATCGATGTCAATCGCTGGTGTATCAGTAATCAACCAGTTGATTAGCCTTTCAGTTTTTCCGTCGTGTAACCCTGTAAATCTGGAGAGTTGATCGGCCCATTTATTTTCCGATCGTGGAATGTTCTGTATCCCAAAACTTTCGAATTTTTCCGCCAATTTTTTTACTTTGGCCAGGTATTTGATCATATTAAATTCCTTTGCCTCATACAGGCCCTCTATTTGTCTTTGTACTAACTCTGAATCAGTTAATTCTTTAAGATTCTTTATGTCGGCCTTGATTACCATTTCCATTCCCGCGATCAGTGCTTCATATTCTGCTTCGTTGTTTGTCACGACGAAGTCCAGTGTTATTGCATAGTTTAAATCCTCTTTATTTGGTCCGGTGAAGTTGATTCCTGCACCTCCTCCCTCTCGGCATGAAGCACCATCGACGTGCATCAACCAAGTTTGATGTTCTACGATCAAGATATCATTGGCAAGGCTGGTCGATTCAGGATGTTCGATTGCCTGGCTTGGAGTTTCTAATAGGAAATCGGCTAAGACTTGGGCTTTAATTGCAATTCTTGGTTTGTACTCGATCTCGAACTAACCGAGTTCGATCGCCCATTTGATCAATCTTCCAGAGGCTTCTGGTTTTGCTAAGACCTGTCTCAATGGTTGGTTGGTTAACACCACAATTTTGTAGGTTAGAAAATAAGGTCGGAGTTTTCTTGTCGCCACTACTAAGGCCAAATTGAATTTCTCTATTTCCAAGTAGTTCTTATCGGCCCCTTGTAGTAATTTGCTTAAGTAATAAACAGGCTTATGTTCTAAGCCATCCACTTTAACTAAAACCGAACTAATGGCCACGTCGGAGATCGATATGTAGACATATAATGGTTCTCCTTCGGTTGGTTTGGCCAATAGCGGGGATCTCGTTAGATATTCCTTTAACCGTTCAAAGGCCTGGTCGCTTTCTTCGGTCCAAGCAAAGTTTTTCGCTTTCCGAAGGGTTTGGAAGAACGACAAACTTCTGTCAGCCGATTTGGATATGAATCTATTTAATGCCACGATTTTGCCTACCAAGCTCTGTACTTGGGAGATCGTTTTGGGAGGCTTCATTTCAGTTATGGCTCGAATTTTTTCTGGGTTGGCCTCGATTCCTCGTTGATGTACCAAATATCCCAAAAATTTTCCCGACTTAACACCGAAAGTGCATTTTGCAGGATTTAACTTCATTCGATACTTTCTCAATATTTGGAAGCATCGATCGAGATGCTTTACATGATCAGCTTCATTCATGCTTTTGACCAGCATATCATCTACGTATACTTCCATTATTTCTCTAATTAATTCTCTGAACATTGTGTTAACTAACCTTTGGTAAGTGGCCCCGGCGTTCCTCAACCCAAATGGCATAACTATGAAGCAATACACTCCCTGCTCGGTTATGAATGCAGTTTTCTCTTGGTCTCGCTCGTCCATGTATATTTGATAAAAACCTTGGAAAGCATCCATCATGCTGAAGATTGCAAAGCCAGCGGTTGAGTCGACTAATAAGTCGATCCTTGGGAGAGGATATCGATCGCGCGGGCATAATTTATTAAGGTCGGTGAAATTGTTGCACATTCTCCATTTGTTATCCTTTTTGTCACCCTTTGCTACTAGCACAACATTACATAGCCATTCCGAGAAGTGTATTTCTCGAATTTGTTTCGCCTTGAGTAGCCTTTCTACTTCTGCCTTGATTATTTTATCCTTTATTGGCCCATGATTCCTCTTCTTTTGTCTAGCAGGTTTTGCCAAAGGGTCGATTTTTAGCGAATGACTGATTACTCGGGGGTCAATCCCTTCAATGTTGTTCGCGCTCCAGGCGAAGACATCTACATTATTTCTGAGAAAGTTGATCAACATTACTTCCCCTTCCTTGCTTAATTCGGTACCTATTCTTGTTGTTTTTGTTGGGTCCCCTTGTACCAGTAAGACATCCTTATGTTCCGGTGGTTTTAAAGCTAAATCCACTGGTTTTTTTCCCTTCTTATCTATTATGTCAGTACTAGGGATTTCAACTTCGTTTCTATCAACGTCGACTTCAAGCTTTCTTTTGCTCGGGGTAATCGATCTACGGCGATTTCCCAAGGTTAGTGACGTGTTGTAGCAGTCCCATGCCATACAATGATCGTTCACTATTTCTCCGATCCCTGCGTCAGTTGGAAATTTTATTTTCTGATGGTATGTTGAAACAACAACTCAGAATAAGTTGAGTGCAGGTCGCCCTAGGATCGCATTGTAGGCAAAGGGCGTTTCTACTACTAAAAAATTTTCTAGCTTCACCGTCCGATATGGTTTCTTCCCGAGTGAGACACTTAAAGTTATCGTGCCACTGGGGACAATCTCGGATCCCCCAAATCCTACTAAAGGCGTGGCTACTTTTTGGAATGTTATTTGTCCAAAGTTCATCTGGGCTAGGACCTCTTTAGAGATGATATTCGTTGAGCTTCCATTATCGATTAGGATTCTTTTGACGTTGTAATTCGCTATTTCTAGCGATACCACCATCGGGAAGTCGGGGCTATCCTCTTTCGTGTCCCAAACAAGGTTTTTGGGTACCTCGCCCTCGTTGAAACTAATTAGATGGTTGTTTGTTGGTTTACTTTCTAGAGTCCATACTTCTTTCGGGTATTTTAAGCTTCCAATTATGGATCTGGCGGTCCTTCGACGAGCGTTACGACTGTCCCCACCTGCGGGTCCTCCTGAGATTGTATGGATGGTACCGTTAATCTGGTCATTGTTTAATTCTTGTGGGGGACCATCATTAGGGGACCTTCTACGGGAATTTCTTCTTTGATTGTTATACCGAGGACTCCTACTTCTTCCTCGCTTGCGGTTATCCCGCTCCAAATAGTCATCTAGTTTTCCTTGTTCGATCAGTTTTTCAATTTCTCTTTTAAGGTGAAAGCAATCTTCAGTGCGATGCCCATGTGCCCGGTGATATTTGCAGTATAACTCATAGTTTTGTGCACCTGGTCTGGGCTGAGCGATTCTCTTTGCTTCCGGGATCCAATTATTCCTTTCTAGTACAGCCAAGATTTCTTCTATCGGAACAGTTAGCCTTGAGTGTTCTACTTGATTAACCCTGCTCCAGATTGCCGGCTCGGCGGTTCTAGGTCTTTGATAGATGTTAGGTCATCTGTCCTGGTCGTTTTTATTGTATCCTAATCGCTGGAAGACGTTGCCTTTTCTAAAAGACCGTTCATAGTCCATGGAACTTTGGGCAGGAATTCTATCTTGTCGTTTGGAGCCTGAGGCCGTAGCTTTATTTTTGTTCTTATCTTTGAAAGAATTCATCTCTTCCTGGGTCATATATTTAGATGCCAAGCTCATGATGTCAGTGAACGTTCTTGGTTGCTTTCGGCAGAGGGCATTTCCGAACTGCCTATTCTTCGTGAGGTCGAAGAGAATGGAGATTATGTAATCGATATTTGGGGAATCGATTTTGAGCAATTCCACATTCATTTTGCCAACCAGTTCCTTAGGGATTCGCCCTCTTGTTGATAAATGGTTCCTAAATAGCTCATTGGAAGTTTTTGTCCCTTCTGACTGGCGAACTGCTGTGTCAGCTTGTTGCATAATTCCCGAAAACTGAATATGGAGTTGGCTGGATGCTTGGCGAACCAGTCCAAAGCAAGTCCTTCTAACGTGGTCACCATTAACTTAGTGGTGAATTCCGCCGAGTGAGCATATAAGTTCATTATGTTTGTGAAGCTAAAAATATAGTCATCTGGATCAGTGGTTCCGTCGTATCTGGGTAGTCTACCTGGAACCTGTCCGGTCGACTGTGCCTCTTTTATTTCTCTGCAGAAGGGAGAGCACGCCGCTAAGCTCTCCTGGAGTTCCGTGGTTCTGGCCCATGGGTTTTGAACAGATCGTAAGAGTTGCTCAAGTCGTTCATGTACCATCTTTTCGATTTCTCTTTCCGAGAACCGCATGGTTCGTGGTCGATTTGGGATTGCGTCACCTACGTCATCCTCGACGGGGATTATGGTATGTTCTTTGGACCCGCAGCGTCCCGGCTGCGGTCTCCTTTAACCCGGTTTTCTTCGGAGATTGTTATCGGAGGGTTTTGAGTTCCCCTTTTGCGAACTGTGTAATGAGCGCTGCTCGCTTATCGGGCTATCAGCTTGTTGAGAGATTTGATCATTCTGCCTCGGCGTCCTGTGAATTGGATTTGCCCTCGTAGTTCTAGGGTTTCGAGGAACCTGTTCGAGTACGAGTAGTTTCTCTGGGCTGAGTGATTTAAAAAGCATAGCAATCTGTCGCAACTTCTCCTGAGCGTCTGAGAGGGGAACAGGGATCGCTGGAGCTACAGGTTCTTCCGGCATCGCACCAGTAGGGATCCCTTGCGGTTCCTGCTGGTTCTGAAGATGTTCCTGTAAATTGTCGTTGTTTACAGGGGCGTTATTATCAGTATTGCTCTGTGGATCCTCAGACGTGTTATGGGGGTTAGTTGTGTTACGTCTTGCCCAATTACGAGCGCTCTTCCTTGGGCGAGCCATATGTCGATCGAATAATTAACCTAGCCCCACGGTGGGCGCCAACTGATTAAACCGAATTTCGTCGGGTACGATTAAATCAGTAAGGATTGTGATAAGGAGTTCTGAATTGATACGAATTATAGGGCTCTGTTACTTTATTCTGGATGGATCAATCTCAAGGAAGAACAATTACATAGAACAATCAGTAACCAAGACAATCAATGAATAAAATAGTATAGCAAAAGCTTTTCTATTCAATAATGTTAGATTCTTTTAGTATGCAGGCGTAAGTTGAGTATGTAAAGCGTGTGTAATACAATGATTAACTAGGTATTTATATGACATTAAAACTAGCTTTACAAGGAAACATAATTCTAATAGGACTCGGCCCAATCGTCCTTCTTGAGTCCGGATTGTAGTCTGCTTGTTGAGGAAAGTCGTATTCTAACATGTCGATAGATGATCCCGAACGGGCTCGTCCGGTTGAACCGATCTTATATCCCTTAGTCGATCCGAACATTATAAGGGGTGCGAAATAGCCCTCATCAACATTATTCTTAATGTTTTCCTAAACAACAACTTGCGGAGTTGTCTCGCTTTTCTGTTGAGAGATCAAATGTGGATTTTCAGCCGAAAAATTTGAACCATTAACTATTCACTGCTTATTTCGAATTCATGAACGACTCTGGGATTTTAATCTAAAAATTATGTTTTCCTAATGATACAAAACTAATCAGTATTGATTTTTTCAATCAAATAATGGTTCTCAATTTCAATTATAACAAAACATTCGATGAATCTGATGTATCATTTTTATGAACTGAAGAAGGAGATCCTTGTATAAATATCTCTCCAAGGCCCTGTTTGGCTCTCAATTTTTCTTCAATCTAACTCTTCTTGGCATGATATGCATTTGAAGCTTCTTCACGGTAACAAAAGTGCCCAACCACTCACGTTTTATCGTGATTGGGTTTTGGATTTCAGAAGCATATTTCCCTGACCCTTTTCCTAACCCCGATGTAATTAGTACTTTTGGGTTTATTTATCTTCACATTCTTAACATTTTTTTCCAGGACATTTAAAAGGATTTCGTGATCCTTTTCCTTAGGGCCATTAGCTTCATCTGATAAAGAATCAGTAGCGTCTGGGTCCGTGTACGAAATTACAATTTTTTTTGGCTTTAATAAAATGTGTTTTTCCATTTTAAATTCTTGTGAATAGGAAATAAATTTTGAGATAATAATTTGCTGTAAGAAAATTGATAATACTAGGATGGTAAAGAAAAACATTGTGAATAAAAAAAAATTGGGTAACTGAGGAGGTGCACATGTATGTTGTGGCCATAAAATTGAATAAATATCTCTTTATATAGGCACATAGGAGGAGACACCTAGAATATTCTGATTGCATAATTTCTAACGTAATTTGAGTATTCAAAACAAAAATATATTATATTAATTTGTGCCGAGACCAAGTTAATGGATCAGTCTAGTCCATATCCAGATGTATTTAAATTTACTGACTTTAAATATTAACATATAGGATTTTGGGTTTATTTTTCTTCTTATTGACTTTAAATATTTCCTTGATTGCCTCCACCTAACACCAACATAGTACGCACTTTTGGGTTTATTTTTCTTCATATTGTTAACATTTTTTTCAGGGGCATTCAAGTGTATTACATGAACATTTTTCTTTGGGCCAAATTCCTCATCGGATGAGGAATCCGTTGCATCTGGGTCAATGTAAGAAACTATGATTTCTTTTGGTTTTTTTGGGATGTTTTTTTTCCATTTTAATTTCTTGTGAATAGGAAAGGAATTTTACAAGTTCAATTAGGATGATAACGAAAACCTTTGTGAATGAAAAAAATATTTGAAGCCGGGTAGTTAAAAGCGTGATATAGCGTGCGAAACGCTATAGCCCAGGCCCTGCGCGTCGCTGCACCACGTGCACGCGCTATTTACTTGACTTTAGAAATAATACGTTTTTTTATAAGAACAAAGTGTTCAGTAGCCCTCTCCCCCTTATTTTAACCTAATTACTCTTACCAAAGTTAAAAGCTAAAAAGACTCTCAAAAGTGAAAAAAAAAAAAAAAAAAAAAGAGAGAGAGATGCGGCAGCCAAAGAATAGCGGCCTCTCTCCTTCGCGCGACTGCGCCTCCTATTGGGTTAATATATTAGGGTATTAAATTTTCATTATTAATATTTTATAGAAGGACAAGGGAAAATAAGAAAGTATGACATTTCATTTTAACTCAGGTTCCATCTTCCCTTATGCATACATTGAGATCATCAATATCACCAAATTCACCCATCAAAAATCAATTATTATCAACTATTTGCACATCATTTATGAACCCAAATTTGTCTTTTTCTCCTTCTATATTTTCCATAACATTATTCTTAATGTTTTCCTCAACAACAACTTGCAAAGTTGTCACGCTTTTCTATTGAGAGATCAAATGTGGATTTTAAGCTGAAAAGTTTGAACCATTAACTATTCACTGCTTATTTCGAATTCATGAACGATTCTGGGATTTGAATGTAAAAATTACGTTTACCTAATGAAATAAGAAAATACATATGGATACAGAACTAATCTATATTGATTTTTTCAATCAAAAAATCGTTCTCAATTTCAATTATAACAAAACATTCGATGAATCTGTTGTCTCATTTTTAAGAACTGAAGAAGGACATCCTGGCGTAAATTTCCCTCCAAGGCCCTGTTTGGCTCTCAATTTTCTTCAATCTCACTCTTCTTGGCATGATACTCACTTGAAGCTTCTTCCCGGTAACAAAAGTGCCCAACCACTCACGTTTTTTCGTGATTGGGTTTCTGATTTCAGAAGCATATTTCCCTGATTCCCTTCTCCTAACCCCTATGTAATTCGTACTTTTGTGTTTATTTTTCTTCACATTCTTAACATTTTTTTCAGGGGCATTTAAAAGGATTTCATGAACCTTTTTCTTTGGGCCATTAGCTTCATTTGATGAAGAATCAATAGCGTCTTGGTCCGTGTACGAAATTATAATTTTTTCTGGCTTTTATAAAAGGTGTTTTTCATTTTAATTTCTTGTGAATAAGAAATAAATTTTGAGATTATAATTTGCTGTAAGAAAATTGATAAAAGTAGGATGGTAAAGAAAAACTTTGTGAATAAAAAAAAATGGGTAACTGAGGAGATGCATATGTATGTTGTGGCCATAAAATTGAATAAATATCTCTTTATATAGGCACATAGGAGGAGAAACCTAGAATATTCTGATTGCATAATTTCTAACATAATTTGGGTTTTCAAAACAAAAATATATTATATTAATTTGGGCCGAGACAAAGTTAGTGGGCAAGTCTAGTCCATATCCAGATTAAATTTACTGACTTTAAATATTAACATATAGGATTTTGGGTTTATTTTTCTTCTTATTGACTTTAAATATTTCCTTGATTGCCTCCTCCTAACACCAACATAGTACGCACTTTTGGGTTTATTTTTCTTCATATTGTTAACATTTTTTTCAGGGGCATTCAAGTGTATTACATGAACATTTTTTCTTTAGGCCAAATTCCTCATCGTATGAGGAATCCGTTGCATCTGGGTCAATGTAAGAAACTATGATTTCTTTCTGTTTTTTTGGGATGTTTTTTCCATTTTAATTTCTTGTGAATAGGACAGGAATTTTACAAGTTCAATTAGGATGATAACTAAAACCTTAGTGAATGAAAAAATATTTGAAGCCGTGTAGTTAAAAGCGTGCTATAGCGTGCGAAACGCTATAGCCCAGGCCCTGGGCGTCGCTGCACCACGTGCACGCGCTATTCACTTAGCGCACTTAGCGATGCCCCTGATATAGCGCGCTATTTACTTGACTTTAGAAATAAAATGTTTTTTATAAGAACAAAGTGTTCCGCAGCCCTCTCCCCCTTATTTTAACCTAATTTCTCTTACCAAGTTAAAAGCTAAAAAGACTCTCAAAAGTGAAGAAAAAAAAAAAAAAAAAAGAAGCGGCAGCAAAAGAATAGCAGCCTCTCCCCTTCGCCTCCTATTGGGTTAATATATTAGGGTATTAAATTTTCATTATTAATATTTCATAGAAGGACAAGGGAAAATAAGAAAGTACGACATTTCATTTTAACACCAGGTTCTATCTTCCCTTATGCATACATTGAGATCATCAATATCACCAAATTCACCCATCAAAAATCAATTATTATCAACTATTTGCACATAATTTATGAATCCAAATTTGTCTTTTTCTCCTTCTATATTTTCCATAACATTATTCTTAATGTTTTCCTCAACAACAACTTGCGGAGTTGTCGCGCTTTTCTATTGAGAGATCAATTGTGGATTTTAAGCTGAAAAGTTTGAACCATTAACTATTCACTGCTTATTTCGAATTCATGAACGATTCTGGGATTTGAATCTAAAAATTATGTTTACCTAATGAAATAAGAAAATACATATTGATACAGAACTAATCTGTATTGATTTTTTCAATCAAAAAATCGTTCTCAATTTCAATTATAACAAAACATTCGATGAATCTGTTGTCTCATTTTTAAGAATTGAAGAAGGACATCCTGGCATAAATTTCTCTCCAAGGCCCTATTTGGCTCTCAATTTTTCATCAATCTCACTCTTCTTGGCATGATACTCATTTGAAGCTTCTTCCCGGTAACAAAAGTGCCCAACCACTCACGTTTTTTCGTGATTGGGTTTCTGATTTCAGAAGCATATTTCCCTGATTCCCTTCTCCTAACCCCTATGTAATTCGTACTTTTTGGTTTATTTTTCTTCACATTCTTAACATTTTTTTCAGGGGCATTTAAAAGGATTTCGTGAACCTTTTTCTTTGGGCCATTAGCTTCATTTGATGAAGAATCAATAGCGTCTGGGTCCGTGTACGAAATTATAATTTTTTTTAGCTTTGATAAAAGGTGTTTTTCCATTTTAATTTCTTGTGAATAAGAAATAAATTTTGAGATTATAATTTGCTGTAAGAAAATTGATAAAAGTAGGATGGTAAAGAAAAACTTTGTGAATAAAAAAAATTGGGTAAATGAGGAGATTCATATGTATGTTGTGGCCATAAAATTGAATAAATATTTATATATATAGGCACATAGGAGGAAAAACCTAGAAATTCTGATTGCATAATTTCTCACATAATTTGGGTTTTCAAAACAAAAATATATTATATTAATTTGGGCCGAGACAAAGTTAGTGGGCCAGTCTAGTCCATATCTAGATGTAATTAAATTTACTGACTTTAAATATTAACATATAGGATTTTGGCTTTATTTTTCTTCTTATTGACTTTAAATATTTCCTTGATTGCCTCCTCCTAACACCAACATAGTACGCAATTTTGGGTTTATTTTTCTTCGCATTGTTAACATTTTTTCCAGGCTCATTCAATTGTATTATATTAACCTTTTTCGTTGGGCCAAATTCCTCGTCGGATGAGGAATTCGTTGCATCTGGATCAATGTAATAAACTACGATTTCTTGTGTTTTTTTTGGGATTTTTTTTCCATTTAATTTCTTGTGAATAGGTAAGTAATTTTACAAGTTCAATTAGGATGATAACGAAAACCTTTGTGAATAAAAAAATATTTGAACCATTAACTATTCACTGCTTATTTCGAATTCATGAACGATTCTGGGATTTGAATCTAAAAATTATGTTTACCTAATGAAATAAGAAAATACATATTGATACAGAACTAATCTGTATTGATTTTTTCCAATCAAAAAATCGTTCTCAATTTCAATTATAACAAAACATTCGATGAATCTGATGTCTCCTTTTTAAGAACTGAAGAATGAGATCCTGGCATAAATTTCTCTCCAATGCGCTGTTTGGCTCTCAATTTTTTTTCAATCTCACTCTTCTTGGCATGATACTCATTTGAAGCTTCTTCACAGTAACAAAAGTGCCCAACCACTCATGTTTTTTCGTGATTGAGTTTCTGATTTCAGAAGCATATATTTCCCTGATTCCTTCTCCTAACCCCGATGTAATTCGTACTTTTGGGTTTATATTTCTTCACATTCTTAACATTTTTTTCCGGGGCATTTAAAAGGATTTCGTGAACCTTTTTCTTTGGGCCATTAGCTTCATCTGATGAATAATCAATAGGGTCTGGGTCCGTGTACAAATTTTTTGGCTTTGATAAAAGGTGTTTTTCCATTTTAATTTCTTGTGAATAGGAAATAAATTTTGAGATAATAATTTGCTGTAAGAAAATTGACGAAATTAGGATGGGAAAGAAAAACTTTGTGAATAAAAAAAAATTGGGTAACTGTGGATGTGCACATGTACGTTGTGGCCATAAAATTGAATAAATATCTCTTTATATAGGCACTTAGGAGGAGAAACCTAGAATATTCTGATTGCATAATTTCTAACGTAATTTGGGTTTTCAAAACAAAAATATATTATATTAATTTCGGTCGAGACCAAGGTAGTGGGCCAGTCTAGTCCATATCCAAATGTATTTATATTTACTGACTTTAAATATTAACAAATAGGATTTTGGGTTTATTTTTCTTCTTATTGACTTTAAATATTTCCTTGATTGCCTCCTCCTAAAACCAACATAGTACGCACTTTTGGGTTTATTTTTCTTCAAATTTTTAACATTTTTTCCAGGGGCATTCAAGTGTATTATATTAACCTTTTTCTTTGGACCAAATTCCTCATCGAATGAGGAATCCGTTGCATCTTGGTCAATGTAATAAACTATGATTTCTTGTGGTTTTTTTGGGATTTTTTTTCCATTTTAATTTCTTGTGAATAGGAAAGGAATTTTACAAGTTTAATTAGGATGATAACTAAAACCTTTGTGAAAAAAAAATATATTTGAAGCAGTGTAGTTAAAAGCGAGCTATAGCCCAGGCCCTGTGCGTCGCTGCACCACGTGGACGCGCTATTAACTTTGCGCACTTAGCGATGCCCCTGAAATAGCACGCTATTTACCTGACTTTAGAAATAAAAAAAATGTTTTCTTATAAGAACAACGTGTTCAGCAGCCCTCTCCCCCTTTTTTTAACCTAATTACTTTTACCAATGTTTAAAGTTAAAAAGACTCTCAAAAGTGAAAAAAAAAAAGCGGCAGCCAAAGAATAGCGGTCTATCTCCTTCGCGCGATTGCGCCTCCGATTGGGTTAATATATTAGGGTACTAATGTGGCATTATTAATATTTCATAGAAGGACAAGGGAAAATAATAAAGTACGACATTTCATTTCAACACCAAGTTCCATTTTCCCTTATGCATACATTGATATCAATAGTTTCACCAAATTCACCCATCAAAAATCCATTATTATCAACTATTTGCACACCATTTATGAAACCAAATTTGTCTTTTTCTCCTATATTTTTCATAACATTATTCTTAATGTTTTCCTCAACAACAACTTGCGGAGTTGTCTCGCTTTTCTGTTGAGAGATCAAATGTGGATTTTAAGCCGAAAAGTTTGAACCATTAACTATTCGCTACATATTTCGAATTCATGAACGATTCTGGGATTTGAATTTAAAAATTATGTTTTCGTAGTGAAATAAGAAAATACAAATTGATACAGAACTAATCAGTAATTATTTTTTTCAATCAAAAAATCGTTCTCAATTTCAATTATAACAAAACATTTGATGAATCTGATGTCTCATTTTTAATAACTGAAGAAGGATATCCTTGCATAAATTTCTCTCCAAGGCCCGATGTGGCTCTCAATTTTTCTTCAGTCTCACTCTTCTTGGCATGATACACATTTGAAGCTTCTTTACGGTAACAAAAGTGCCCAACCACTCATGTTTTTTCGTGATTGGGTTTCTGATTTCATAAGCATATTTCCCTGATTCCCTTCTCCAAACCCCGATGTAATCCGTACTTTTGGGTTTATTTTTCTTCACATTCTTAACATTTTTTTCAGGGGCATTTAAAAGGATTTCGTGAACCTTTTTCTTGGGGCCATTAGCTTCATCTGATGAAGAATTAGTAGCGTCTGGGTCCGTGTACGAAATTATAGTTTGTTTTGGCTTTGATAAAATGTGTTTTTCCATTTTAATTTCTTGTGAATAAGAAATAAATTTTGAGATAATAATTTGTTGTAAGAAAATTGATAAAATTAGGATGGTAAAGAAAACCTTTGGGAATAAAAAAAATTGGGTAACTGAGGATGTGCACATATATGTTGTGGCTATAAAATTGAATAAATATCTCTTTATATAGGCACTTAGGAGGAGAAACCTAGAATATTCTTATTGCATAATTTCTAACGTAATTTGGATTTTCAAAATAAAAATATATTATATTAATTTTAGCCGAGACCAAGTTAGTGGGTCAGTCTAGTCCATATCCAGATGTATTTAAATTTACTGACTTTAAATATTGACATATAGGACTTTGGGTTTATTTTTATTCTTATTGACATTAAATATTTCCTTGATTTCCTCCTACTAACACCAACATAGTACGCACTTTTGTGGTTTATTTTTCTTCATATTGTTAACATTTTTTTCAGGGGCATTCAAGTGTATTACATGAACCTTTTTCTTTTGGCCAAATTCCTCATCGGATGAGGAATCCATTGCATATGGGTCAATGTAAGAAACTATGATATCTTTTGGTTTTTCTGAAAAAAATTTTCCATTTTAATTTCTTGTGAATAGAAAAGGAATTTTACAAGTTCAATTAGGCTGATAACGAAAACCTTTTTGAATAAACAAAAATTTGAAGCATTGTAGTAAAAAGCGCGCTATAGCGCGCGAGGCGCTATAGCCCAGGCCCTGCGCGTCGCTGCACCACACGCACTCGTTATTCGCTTAGCGCACATAGCGCATTTAGCGATGCACTCGAAATAGCGCGCTATTTACCTGATTTTAGAAAAGAAAAGAACAACGTTTTCTTATAAGAAAAACGTGTCAGTAGCCATCTCCCCCTTTTTTAAACCTAATTACTTTTACAAATGTTAAAAGTTAAAAAGACTCCCAAAAGTGAAATAAAAAAAAGAGAAGCGGCAGCCAAAGAATAGCGGACTCTCCCTTTCGCGCGACTGCGCCTCCTATTGGGTTAATATATTAGGGTTTTGAAGACTTATTTTGGAATTAATTATCTAAGATGTTTTGGTTTTATGACTTTTATTGTCTTTATATATCTTAGACTCTAAGTCGCAATTTATAATTATCATTCAGAAAAAAATATAAATATGCTTAATTTCCAAATTTTGAAGGGTGCCCAAGTATGTTGTTGCTAGAGAAATATTTCTTTTTATAGGCACTTGGGAGGAGAAACCTAAAATATGTTGATGGCATAATTTACAGTTTTAAAAATAAAAAAAAAAATATTAATTTGGTTCGAGACAAAATTAGTGGGTCAGTCTAGTCCATATTCAGTTTTATTTAAATATATTGGATTTAAATATTAACATATAGGATTTTCAATATATTTGGTCGTGAGTTTTTATAAAGTACTGTAATTCTTGTTCTATTGCTTTTTTCTATTAAATTGAGAATAAGATCTCTATGACACCAAAAATAAAAAATTGAATAGAATATGGAGCGATTGGACAAAAGGCGTAAAATATCGTTGAGACTAAAAGTAGAAAATAAATTTGTAAAAGTCCAAGTTAGATTTTTCAGATATAATTTGAATAGGAAAATTTAATTTTGTATTTAAGTTTGGTTTATTGTGTTTCTACTCTTCGTATAAACTAAAGGGCATGAATTGCTGCAAATATTTGGATTTGATAAATGACTATGTCTTACCAATTATAATTAATTGTAATTATACGATTTCCTTTTCTTTATGTATTTTTTTTCTTTATATTTGAGTTCTTGGATATCGTATTTATGTTTAGTGGAAAATGAAAATTACTAATGTGTTTCAAATGCCAATTCAATTTCAATTATGAAACCGCGTGCCCTTTAATTAATATCGTATTTATGTTTGGTAGATTGTTTTTCCATTCTTAGTAAAAACTTAAATTAAAGAGCATGAATCACTGGAATTTTTTTATTTAGAAAATAGCTCTGTCTTACCTATTATGTTTAATTGTTATTATATGATTCCCTTATTTATTATCAAAGTTTTAATTTTAGGATATGTGAAATTGTGGATTTGGAAAACAATGTGTCTTCAATGCCAATTCAATATTAATTATGAAACCACGTGCCCTTTTAATTTAACAAGTAATTTGTAATTAATTTCCTAAAAAATATATAATTAATTAACATTAGCAAAAACACATGGTCAAGTGTCATGAAATTATAAACCGAACAAGCTCCGGTCCAAGTTTTAATGGAATTTAAATTCATAGATATAGATAGTGCATTAAGTTTGTTTTATGCAGACTATTTAAGTTAGCCAATTGCATTTTTAGTTCTGCCTAACTAGATTATCAGCAGTTTTGTCCCTCATTTTAATAATAGAAAATTGGGTCTTAATGTTTTTTAAAAAAATTGCAGTTTTGGTTATATCACCCATCACAATTCAATTGAGACTAAAAAAGTAAAAATGAAATGATTGTACTGGACTAAAAGTACAAAAAAAAAATAAAGGTTTTATATGGGATGAAAAAGAGATTGAATAAAAAAAATAATAAAGGAATGGATAGAAGCAATATAGACTATAAAACATGGGTGAAATCTATTGAAAATTTAATCATGTAAAAAGAATAGCATATTTTATCGTATTTGTATATACCTTAAACATTTTCATGCATAATAACTAAATATATCTTAAACATAAGGGTTTTGTTGAAAGTTGAAAGTTATATCTTAATAGGACTTACATTCTCTAGCTTGGCAATGATAAGTTCGGTGGAATACGACAATGTCTAGTAGTACACTTCTCAACAGATGAGATCAATTTTCAAATCTCCATGACGATAGAATATGATATTCTAGATATTTGAAAGTGTAATCATGCCCGATTGGCGCCACGAAACTGCATGCCCAACATGATATCCACCTAATATAGAAACCTGCTAATATAGCCATTTGACCCAAAATGATTCAATACATAGATAAATCATGCATCTCGATTTCCTCGCACTAAATTAAGGAATATGTCAAGTTGTCGTTTATGGCATTCAAACAACATATAAGGTAGATGAGATAATCTCGATACTTGTACACAATTTTTTAGATTCTATGTATTCTTCAGACATTTATTCAAATTTCAAGACCATTTTATCTTAAACATTAGAGAAGTGGTGTTGAAATAATCTCAGGTGATACGGTTTACATTTTCTAGCTCGGTTATGATAACTACGGTGGAATACAATAAAGTCTAGTAGTTTGCATCTCAACAGCTCGAAGATCTATATAATTTTCACTGGATGAGATCAATTTCTAGATTGACATAACAAGGGAATCCGAGATTATGGCTATTTGAAAGTGGATCATGCCTAATTTGCGTCACGAAGCTGCATGCTCATTGATCCATGCAATTAGCCGAACACGGTATCTACCTAATATGGAAACATGCCAATATAGCCATCTGACCCACAAGGATTCAACAAACAAATAAATCATGCATCTCGAGATCCTTGCACTAAATTAAGGAAAAGGTTAAATTGTCGTTTATGGCATTCAAGCAATATATAAGTTTTATCTCTCATTAGTCTCGACACTCATATGCCATTTTCAAATTCAGAACATTCTCCAGACCTTTATTCGTATTTCCATATCAATTTATTTTAAACTTAAAAGGAGTCTTGTTGAAATCATCTCAGGTGTAGTTTAATATAGTTTACATTCTCTAGCTCTATTTTATGATAAGTACGTTGGAATACAACAATTTCTAGTAGTTCGTATCTCAACAACTCGAAGATAGGGATATAATTATTATTGGATGAGATCAACTTCCAAATCAATACACAACGAGGGAATTCAAGATCTTGGTTGTTAGAAAGCGGGTCATTCTTGATTTGCGCTAAGAAGCTAGCATTGATCAATGCAACCCAGCACGATATCCACCTGATACGGCTGCAGATCCTCTATACCATACAAATGTACCACATTTGTGTACCACCATTATAAAAGTGACACATGTCAAAACTAAATAGCATGCATTGCATAAGATTATATTCTCCACCATTTCTCCTTCTTATCTCCATTTTTTGTTTTAACATCTTTTTTTGTAAATAATAATACCGACTTTTATATATTTAGGCTACGATTTAATGACATTATATGTTTGTGTACCATTATTTGTAAATAATAATATCGACTTTTAATGAAATTAGCGAAATAACAACTCAAAATTTTGAATTATACTTTTAAAAACTATTTTTTTATTTTGAAATAAAATCAATTAGTATTATAAATATATTATTATTATTTATATAAAATAATAATTAAAATTATTTAAAAAAAATATAAACTAGCTATTGGAGTGAAATGATATGATTATTAAAAAGTAATCTCTTAAAATATAAATTAGTTGTTGGAATGTTGAGTAAAATATGAAAGTGTATAATATTGTTCATTAATTATATTTTTGCACATTTTAATTTTGAGTAAAAGTTTGAAAAAATATTTACTAGTCATATATTATTATATTATACGATATAATTATTTCTCAAAACCATATAAAGTTTCATCTAAGAAACGCAAAAATTAAAAATCTTAAAATATAATTAATGAACAAAAAAAAAATGTTAAAACCAAAAATGGAAATAAGAAGGAGAAGGATGGAGAATATAATCCTATACAATGCATACTATTTAGTTTTGACATGTGTCAATTTTATAACGATGGTACATAAATGTGGTACATTTGTGTGGTATAGAGGATCTGCTGCCACCTGATACTGAGAATATGACAATATATCCATCTGACCCACAATGATTCAACTCACATTAATTCATGTATCTCGAGATCATCACACCGAATGAAGGAAAAGGTCAAATTGACGTTTATAGAATACAAACAATGTATAAGGTAGTTATTTCTTTATGTAGACGAATTATTATACGCTATCCAGATTCCAAACATTCTTTAGCCCACCAGTCACAAATTTAAACAAATCCATCTAAAACATAAGAGAAATATTATTTGAACCATATTAATTATTAGGTGTAGCTCAATCGAATTCTATGTTGCAAGCTTAGATTCAACTGATCAAGATAATCAATCATTGGGTCTATCTAACCGACCTTACTCAAAATATCCACATCATTTCACGTCGTATTATGGAACAAAATTCATTAAGCACCCATATTTACCTTAGCTAGTGTAGTTTGTAGAAGTGTGTAACAAGTTAATACGTGTTATAAAACAAAATTAAGTTAACTAGATGAATTTTTTTACTCATTTTGTATACATTTTTCTGTAAATTATTTGTAATCAGTACAACACAACCCAATAGAGAGAATTGCACTTGTGGTACCAAACTAAATGTTCATTCTCACTTATGGTACGACAAAAATGGAGGTCGACACATTTGGTACCACCTTTAAAAATGGAAGTTATCAGACGTGACAATTAAGTGTTATTACAAAATTGATACCATTACTTATGTTGGCTAATAATTCTACCCATAACATTTCAAGTTGACAAACTAATCCCATATCTATAATTTTACTGACGATTTTAGTCCGCAATGTTTTTACAATTTCAAAATTGACTCAAATAAGACACGTGCAGACCAATTTGAAGATTTTACTTATTATTGCAATTCTTCTCATTAAATACAAAAGAATGTCAAAAACAATAGGATATTGCAATTCTTCTCATTAAATACATAAAATTGCATTATTATTATTTAATAGAAGGTCAATGGAAAATAAAAAAATTATGACCTTTCATTTTAGCACCAAGTTTCATCTTCCCTTGTGCATACACTCAGATCATCAATTTTATCATATTCACCCATCAAAAATCCATTATCATCAACTACTTACAAGCCATTTATGAATCCAAATATGTCTTCTTCCTCCTTACTTCCCGGAACATGAATGTTTTTAATGTTTTCCTCAGCAACAACCTGGGGAGTTTTGTTCAATTAATCCAAGGTCTCATTTTCAAGAACTAAAGATGGAAAATTTTGCATAGAGTTTTGTCCAAAGCCTATTTGGCGCCCAATTTTTCCTCAATTTCACGCTTTCTGGAATGATACGCATTTGAAGCTTCTTCCGGAGTACTAAATGTGCCTAGCCAGTCACATTTCTTGATAATCGGGTTTCTAATTTGTGCAACAAATTTCCTTGATTCCCTTCTCCTAACCCCAACGAATTTCATACTTTTGGGTTTTTTTTCCTTCAAATTCTTAACATTTTTTTAGGAATTCAAAAAACTCATGGACTTTTTTCTCTGGGGCAAATTCTTCATTGAAGGATGAATCTGTGGGGTTTGGGTCAATGTACGAAACTGATTTTTGTTTGTTTTGTCGAGAGGTTTTTTTCGATTTCGATTATGATTTCTTGTAAAGAGCAAAGAAAGAAAATTTTATTTCTTTTTGAGATATATATGTTGTAAGAATATTGACAAGTTCTAATATGAAAATTGGTAAAAAAAATGGCAATGAAAACATTTTTATTTGAGTAAGTGAGGACGTGCACAAGTATGTTGTCGCCAGATTTTGTTGAAGTGTGACATGATTAGTTGATTACATGAACATATATTTCTTCATATAGGCACTTAGGGAAGAAACCTAGAATATGCTAATGGCATAATTTCTAATGCTATTAGGACATGTTTGTTTGACGGGAATGGAATCTAGATAGATTGCTTGGTAAGATATAATTAAGTTTGGTAAAAAATTTCAGATTTTGGGAAAGGAAATATATTCCTTAAAACTAGGAATATTGCAACAAAAATCTAGGAATATGAAACCCATATTTTCTATGGTATTCTGATTCCTTTCCTAAGGGATTTGATACTAAAAATAAAAAAAGACATTATTGCCCCATTTTTATTCCACGTTAATTCTTCTCTCTCTCACGAATTCTATGACACCATAGTCGCTCCTCTCTTTTTGTCTGGGTTTTTCCACTTCTCCATCTCCATCAGGTTAGATGACTCATATTCGTAATTCTTGCAAGGGTTTATATAATTATATCCTTGCTTTGAATATATTGTAAATAATTATAGGAATTAACGTGAGTTTGTTTATACTATGCATATAATTTTTACTCCATGATCACGACCGATTTCAATAATTTATGTGATTTTTTATTTGCGTTGAATCTATTGTTTAAGAGATTTTATTAGACGAAACTTTTTTTTCAAGATTTGTAATGAGATTGGATTTATTTCATGTTGACTATTTTAAAGTACCTTATTCTCCATGTGGAAATGGTATTGTTTTTACCAATTATTCAGTCAATAGTTTTTTTTAGAACATAAATGTGTTTTGATCAGTGATTTAATTGTTACGGTGTTGAAGGTATGTTTTGATAATTTATATATATTAATTATATAAAAGTATAATTAATACTATATACTCTATATATAGTTTATGTGTAAGGGGTATTTTTGTGAACTTAGTAAATATGAATTCCATTCCTTATTGTTACCAAACATGAGAAAAGGAATTTGTCAATTTTCTGGCTCAAATTTCAAATGTTACCCAAACGTTATAATGGAATATTATATCTGAAAATCAAATTCCTGAAAATCAGATTACCAAATTCAGATTTCATTCCCGTCAAACTAACGGGTCCTTAGGGTTTTGAAAAGAAAAAATAAATTTATTTGGGCCATGACCAAATTAGTAGACCTATCTAGCCAAGATCTTTATCTATTTAAACTTGCTAAGTTTAAATTTGAACAGATAGGATTTTCAAAATCTTTTAAACACCGCTTGAATTAATGGATTTGTATTGACTAGGGATTTGAAATCTTCTCACTCAAATTACACATTTTTGAAATCTCTTTTTTGAAAAAGTTTCTATAAGGAATTTCAAATTAATTCATATTAAATTTTTTTTTGGTAATAATGGTTTGAAGTATTTGAAATCCTCAACTATAGTTTTAAATTTATTAAATTATTTAAGAACTTTTAAACGAATTGCAATTTAGGACGATGATTATTCATTGACAAATGAATTTTTTTTCTTATCGTTGTACATTTTGGGGGATTCTAGGGTGTCGTTACGTTAGGTGTCGCTAATTATCATATTAGGTGGAATTACTATAAAATTTGTATTACATTGTATGGTATAACTCACATGTGACAGTACATGCTCACATTACATAGTATTAATCCCATATATTTAGTATGACCCCCATATCATGTAGTATTTTAGGTGCCGCTAATTATCATATTAGGTGGTATTACTATAAAATGTGTATTATATTGTATGGTATAACTCACATGTGACAGTACATGCTCACATTACATAGTATTAATTCCATATATTTAGTATGACCCCCATATCATGTAGTATTTATTTCAAATTAGGTGGTATTACCACGCAATGTGTGTCACATTCTATGATATAGATTATACTCCTATATGAAGTATTAACCTCATATATTCAGTATGACCACATATCATGTAGCATGTATTCCACATTAAGTGGTACCATGCAATTTGTATCACATTAATTGTTATAGCTCACATGAAACAGTACATGTTCACATTACATAGTATTAATCCATATATTTAGTATGACCCCTCATTATGTAGTATTTATTCCACATTAGGTGGTATTACAACGAAAGGTGTATCACATTTTATGGTATAATTCACATGTGATAGTACGAGCACACATTACGTAGTATTAACCTCATATATTTAATATGATCCCACGTCATGTAGTATTAATTCTATATTAGGTGATTTATGCAATTTTTTCCAAAGTTATTAATTATTCAAAAAAAATTACATATGATTTATTTTAAAATATTATTGTAACATTCATTTATTTATTTTCATAATAATTTATTAGAAAATAATTTACTATTTGATGTTACTAAATATATAGTATAATATCATTTGTTGTGGTATAATACCACTTATTGTGGTAATATTACTATGACATGTTGACAACTTATTTAAGAAATTACTAATTAATGTCTGTCTTATTGTACCACTTAAAGTAGAATACATACTACATGATGTGTGGTCATACTGAATATTTGAGGTTAATATTATGTTATGTGAGTCTGTACTGTCATATATGAGTATAATTTATACCATAGAATGTGACACACATTGCGTGGTAATACCATCTAATTTGAAATAAATACCACATGATGTGGGGGTCATACTAAATATATGGGGTTAATACTATGTAATGTGGGCATGTACTGTCACATGTGATTTATACCATACAATGTGATACACATAGTGTGATAATACCACCTAATATAGTAAATTAGCGGCACCTAAGGTAGCGGCACCCTAGAATTTTCCGTACATTTCTCGGTCAGAGCCGTCATTTATCAATCTCATAATTGTTGTTCGTTTTACTCGTTTGCACCCATGTTTGCCAATTTCACAACTATGTTTATTGATTGAACCCCTTTTTCCAAAATTAACTCATTTTGTTCAGAACATTTAACTCAATATTCGAATTCATCATTTATTTAGGGTATTTGGCATTTTGCACCCTAGAAATAAGGGTTTGGCACTTTGCATCCTTACTTAAAAGTTTTGGCACTTTGCACCCTGAAAATATAATTTATTTGGCACTTTGCACCCTAGTGTGTGTTATATATACTGAGAAAATTCATTGGTAAAAGGGTAGAATAGTTATTTTCAATTTTTTTTTCACTTTGCACCTTGGCGATATAGATTTTGCACCCTTAAAATATAGAATGTTGGCATTTTGCACCCTAAATTTATAAAATATTAGCATTTTTCATCCCGATTTAAATTTTTTGGCACTCTGCACCCTAAAAATATAATTTGTATGACATTTTGCACCCTAATGTATTTTTCTTAAAAAAAAAAAAACGCATGAATGTCGGTGACGTAGAGATAAAATGGTAATTTCTATGCACAAGAATCATAAACTTGTTATTCTAAATTTATTTTACTTTATAATAAATTATTTTAATATTTTCTCTCAGTAAAATTTAGATTTAAAAAAAGACATTGTCTACATTTTATTTTCAAGTATCCTCTAGATTATTCACTTTATATCTAAAATACACGTTTACATATCTAACATATTATTATATTTGCATGTTATTTATATAATTTAGATTATCATACTAAGTCGGGGTTGAAAATGCCAGAAATTATATTTTTTGGGTGCAGAGTGCCAATATTCTATATTTCAGAGTGCAATGTGTCAAAATTTTTACTTTTAGGGTGCAAAGTGCCAAAAATATTCGAAATAACTATTATACCCTTTCAATCAATGAATTTTTTTCTTCAAAACACACTAGGGTGCAAAGTGCCAATTAAATTGTATTTTCAGGGTGCAAAGTGTCAAAAATTTTAAGTTAGGGTGCAAAGTGCCAAAATCCTATAATTCCAGGATGCAAAGTGCCAAAAGCCCTTTTTTTTTATCACAATTTAACTCATTTTCACTGACCTATTTTTTTTTTTTTTTTGACAATTTCACCCATTTTGATCGTTAAACTAGTTTTTCATTGATTGTACTCATTTTTGTTTCAATTAACCTATTTTGACAGACGTAACATATTTTTCACTTATTTCACTCGTTTTATGTGGTTTAACAAATTTTATCATGATTTCACTTGTTTCCAATTTACCTTAGATTAATCGGCTTAATACATTCTACTTTTATCACTTATTTTCATTGGTTAAATATCTTTTTCATTTATTTCATCCATATTTTGCTAATTTGACTCTTTTTTAGCCAGTATAGCTCGTGTTTAACCAATTCCCCCTATTTTTGTTTGTTTAATGCATTTTATGCATTTATAACTGACTTCACCATTATTTTGCCGGTTTGACACTTTTTTCGCTATATAAGTCAACCCATTCTTTTACACTATAAGCTTGTTTTTGTTTTTGTTTAAATCAATTTACTTTTTATGATTTGACCCATTTTTCTTTTGCAGATGTTAGCCATTTTTTTCAGTTTAACTCATTTTTCAACTTACTTATTGATTTTTTTTTTTTTTCTTTTTTTTTGGTTTCCCAAGGGTTTAATCCCAAGGGTTTAAACTTACAAATAAGAGATTTTGTGGGAAAATTGGCTTCTGACCGGACAAAATATGCTTAAAAAAGAAAAAAGAAAAAATAAAAATAAAAAAAGAGGCAAAAAATAGTTAAATTGGCCAAAGTGGTGGCTTATGAAGATCGATAAAAATGATGAAATCAACGAAAAATATGTTAAATTGGGAAAAAGATGGAATCGACTAAAAAAAGTAAAGTTGAACGAAATTGATTACAGTGACTTAAATTGGAAAAAATCCGGTGAAACCAATGAAAAATCAGTTAAATTGATAAAAATGGTAAAATGATATAGAAAATAGGTAAAACTAGCCAAAAAAAATGGTAAAATTTGTAAAATTATAGTTTAAACCGGCAAGGAAAAAATAAAATCGGTTAAATAATGTATTAAATTCAAAAAAAAAAAAAACAAGTCAAACAGTTTACTGCTAAAATTGATGAGAAGGAAAATAATGGGCTTCACAAAAACTGATGAAATCAATGAAAAAACTGGATAAACAAAAAAAAAATTGAAATTGGAGGAAAACATGTTAAAAATGAGTGTTTTGTATTGTGCGGAAAAAAGTGTTGATTTTTCTTTTTTTTAATTGAAACACAAAATACAATTTGTAAAGTAGTGATCGAATGTGCTTAGGGTTCAGTCCTAAAAAGTGCAATTTTTCCGCTAAATAATGTTTTTCTTAAGTGAATTCTTACTTCTTTGTTCCAATTTTCCAGCACAAACAGAACGAATCAACAAAAATTCATTCATTAAAGATTCAACAAATCAAAATTGCTAAATTGAATCAGTTACATGAATGAACATTTAATTGAAGAAATTTCATGAAACAACAAACTTACATAACAAGATCTCTTTATCAATTACTTTCACCCCAAACAAAACCCTTCTACAAAAGCATAATTAATCTACCCTTTCTATAAAATAATTAAATCATCAAATTAAAAGAAGAATGGACATGGTCATGTATGATTTCACCTTTCAATTGAACAAATACTTAAATCCATGATTATCAATTACTTTCACACCAAACAACACCCCAAATTCTGATTCTTGATCCCCTGAATCTTGTGAACTTTACTAATTATTTTTCACTTTGTTGACTTTATGTTGTTTCCCTGCTTTTCTCTTCTGCACTCCTTTAAATTTTTTTCTTGAATTTTCCTTGGAAATCATACTAATTTTTTTGCCATTAATTTTCTTTGACCATAAATAATCATCAAGAATATATAACTCCTATTTGTAAACTACCCTAAACCTTAAAACCGTAAACCCTGAACTCTAAATCAAACCATAAATTAAAAATTATGTAATAAACCCTAAATTCTGGAAATTGCAAATGCTTTTAAATTATGAATTTATAATTTTCTTGTAATTTTCGAGATATTTTGTATTCAAATATTGATAAATGATAAATCATCATTCGGAAAGTAATGAATTATTTTTTATATGAGTATTACCGTATGATCTAGGTGCTCTTTTGTAATTTTGAAAGTTAAGTGGGTTGTTAATAAATTAAAAAGATTATCTGAAGGAAAAACCTATTAAACAAGTAGTAGGTAACACATTTATGGAAAATTCTTGCCCAAGCCTGGCTTGGCCAAACCCATCCAACCACCAAGCAAATGTATTGCACTTGCTTTGTGATTGGCCACTTTCCTGGAAGTTACATCCAATCCCTAAGCAAGGTATTACACTTGCCATATAATTAGTTTGGGTTCGGCCAGACCCGGTCTGGAAAAGAATTTCCCCACATTTATATTCTAAAGTATAAAAAATGGATTGTACAAAGGACTTTGAAGTTTGGGGCTGTGATATAATCATTTTCATAAGTAAAAATACTGAAAAGTTTCACCTATTTAACTTTTACCTAAAATTCCATGTAAAATGTGAAAGGATAAAAGAAGGAGGGACTGAGTAAGTATAAAAGATTCACACTGCCTCCTTCACATTTTTAAAATTAAAAAAAAATGTCTAAAATTGACAAAAATACCTCTATTATACGTGACACTTTAACCCGCATGTGTTATGATAAATGATGCAATTCTACCCCCACAAGTTATAAATAACTTTCCATGCTCATTCTTAATTTTGGCAAGTGAATTACACTCTTGCTGAAAGAGGTAAATTGCTCACTTAAAAATTTCACTGGGCTGTAAAATTCTCTATTCCAAATAACAAGAGGGTACTGAATATATGAGACTACTAAGAGAGAGATCAAATAATAAAAATAATTTCAATACATTTGCCATGTGATTGAATGAGTTTTGCCAAGTCAAATCTTAATAAGAATTTACCTAAAAAATTATCTATCGCCTTCAGGAAATTTTGTTTTAAAATAATATTACCACAAGTCTAAAAATAGGGATATTCTTACCACTATGTGCAATGTTTAGTTTACGTGCTTTATTAATTCTTTCATTATTCAAAATTATAAAAACAAAATGAGTTTTTAATTTTAATTTGTTATGAAATTAATTGAAAGATAAGAACATGTTAAAACTATAATATAAAGAATAAAGTATGGAGAGCAATATTTTTCATTCATCTTTATATGTAATTCACAATACAAATTCTTTATTCAGACCAAACACATCTTTATAATAGCTCATTTAAATTTTCTTGACACATCTTTGAGGTTGCCTCCACGTTTGTAAAAGTTCCTAACCAAACACATCTTTTCTTGAGTTATCACAGAAACATATTTCACTGATTTTGTCTTATGCACTCCTTTGAATTTTGTTTTTGTTCTTCAAAATTTCTTGTTTTATATTTTTCTTGGCTTGGTATTATTTTGTGTTCCACGATTTTGATCTGGGTTTTGTTTCTTAATATATAATGGAGACTTACACATATAGACACACACATACACAAAGTTTGATTTTTTTTAATTATGGAAATTTAATACCGTATATATTTGTGGTAAATTCATGGATTAAAGTTTCATTTTCGATTTAAGTTTCGGTCAGGTTAATATAGAAAACTTTTCAACAAATTTATGAAAACTCTTCGAAAAAACTAGGAATTGTTTTGAAAAAAGTACTAAATTAAGATAAAGATAACGTTCCAAGACAAATATAGAGTTTCGAAAATACCCTATTTTCATATCGATTGATTCAAAAATAGAAAATTTTCGATGTTTTTGACCCAAAAAAAGGTACCATGGGCAAATTGTATTTCTATCTAACGAGTTTTTTTTAACCTATTTTGATAAAAACTAAAGTAAATAAATTACTTGGATCTACATGGATTTGGTAAATAACTCCACTTGCTAAATTATGATGGATTGTATTTATAAAGTTCCTTCTTTGTAAGAAAGTGTGAATTATCGAAAATATTTGGATTAGGAAAATAAATAACGTTTATCCAATGCCAATTCAATATCAATTATGAAAATGCATGCCCTTCTTTTAACAAGTACTTTTAAATATATAATCAAAATTGTCATTAAGTTTTCAATTTTAATATGTATTTTCAAGTTTCGTGAAATACCAGTCTTATTTCATTTTCGATTTATATTTTAGTCAGCTCAATATAGGGGTGAGCCCGGTTCGGTTATCCGATCAAACCGGACCGGACCGATTGAATCGGTCCGGACCGAGTACAGAACCTTATAGGGGTCGGTTTTCGGTAAAACCGGTCGGTTCCCCGAACCGAACCGGTTGAACCGAACAATATTTTTTTTTCCTATTACCCAAACCCAATACCCATTTTCGGACCCAACACTCCAAAATCTTCTTCAAAATATGTCTTCTTCAAAATCCCAAATTCAACACTCCAGAACTAATTTGAATTCTTCCCAAACCCAGAATCTTCTTCAAAATATGATTCCAAAACCCAAAATTTTCCTATTAGCCCTAATTTGCTCAAGGTACACTTTTTATTTTAATGTCACCAAAATCTTCTTCTGCTCCAAAAAAAAAAGATTCTTCATTACTCTTTCCAGCACCAGCAATTGTGGCTACTACACGGAGGCTACAATCTGATTCCGGCGCCTTTACGGACTGGGTGGCTTCATCTTCATCCTCTGCTGCCGGTGACCTTTCTTTGGGCTTCAATGCCGGCCCTACTGCCTCCGCCGCCGCTGTCGGCAGCCCCTACCCTTCTTTCGCCGGAGATATGTGGTCCCACCCCACACCCGAATTCTTTTTCGTCGCCCCTGCTTCTTCCTTCCACCACCATCAACAAGAAACAACCGCCCCCGCCCGGTATGTGAAATTGGGTATGTGAAATAATAAATCTAGGGTTTTTTCGGTACACATTGGACCGAATCGGACCGAACCGGACCGACTATTTCGATCCGATAAACGGTCCTTTTTTCAAAACCGAACCGGGGTAGAATCGAAATTCGGTTCGGTTCGGTTCGGTCCGGTTCGGACCGAATGCTCACCCCTAGCTCAATATATGAAACTTTTCAACAAATTTTTGAAAACTCACTACAAGAAAAATAGGATTTTCCGACGGATTTCACTCGTCGGAAATTCCGTCGGAAAAAGTGGCGTGGGAAAGATTCCGACAGATTTTCCGACGGATTTTCCCACGGATTTCTTCCGTCGGAAAATCTGTCGGAAATTTACGGGCAGCCCTAATCCGACGGATTTTTCCGACTGAATTATTTCATCGGAAAAAAACTTCGAAAAAATGGTTTTAAAATTTTCCGACGGAAATTTTCCGTCGAAAAATGTAAATATTTTTTATTTTCCGACGGAAAAATTCCGTCGGAAACAATTTAAAATATATATATATATATATATATATATATATATATATATATATATATATATATAAAATAAAAAAATCCCAAAATTAACCAGAATTAATAAAAATTCTTAATCTATTGAGAATCATAAAATATTTTACATTAAGAAACTGGACATAATTGTATAATAATCTTAGTGAACAGTAACTTACAGTGCCATCGCCCCTAACATAGAAATTTTCACTGATCTTTTGTTCCTTGCCAGTGAACCTTTCCTGTTCATATGACACTACATATAGCGATTAAAATTGCAATATGCATACTGTGTTAAAACTCTATTATCTTATTAAAGGATTTAGGTCTCTATTATTGTAATCACATTAAATTCCACCTGAGCAAGATCACCAGTTGCATAATCACGAAACAACATACGACCATTAGGCTGGACATGAAAATTGTAAGTGTCAAATTAGGGGAATTTAGGTGTGTGAGAAATTCAATAGTAAAACTTATAGTGTTATAGTGCCATACATTCAGTACTCACCTTGAGAACTTTTCTGATATTTTGTACCACTAAAGGCATTTTCTCTGGGAATACTGCAGATAAAACAAATATCTATTTAAAAAAGTCAGCCACGTGTATTAACATCGACATTTTATCAAGGGGAATACATTAATATACGAAAGAAAACTAAATCTGATTTTGATTTGGTTTTAAAAAGGGGATTCATTACCGAACTGAACCAAAAAGAAAAAAACACTTGTTTTAGCAATTAAATATGAAATAAGCACAACCTTATTACCATTGTCACAATGTCCACTGAAGAAGGAGCAATATGTTTGCATAGATCATCGCTCGTTAGATCACAAACAAATGCACTGACCCTGGTCTCTGTGAAGTCCTTGTGCTTCTAGAATGAGATCACAAACAAATGCACTGACCCTGGTCTCTGTGAAGTCTTTGTGCTTCTAGAATGACACAGAGGAAAAACCATCAACAACCCTTCTTGTGCTTGTGCTTCTAGTAAAATGAAGTATTACACTATTGCTCCCTCAATTCCACATAAACCTCACACTAGTCAAAAGCTCGTACATTCTGTAACCCAAAACTAAATCATCATACATGATACAACTTTAGTTCAAACTATTGTCTTGTAAACTAACCTTGTCTTGATGGCGTTTATAGAAGATATCCCAGTACTTCTTTGCATCTTTTTCATAATTCTCTGCCACCAGACACATTAATTTAGCATTTAATAAGACTTGCATTTTAACTAACACGGGACTTTTTCCAAACTGAAAGGGATAATAATATTACTACCTCTCCAGAAAGAAGATACTTAATTGTCAGTTTATTTATAAGTTACCAGATTTAATTTGTGTAGTTAAAAACATATTCAGCAATTAACAGTTGTATATTATAGCCAGCCATATAGTTTGCTATTTATTCAAGGTAGTCGAGCATGGAGTGGTGTTGCTATGTTTGATATCTGTTTTTCGAAAATTTCGTCAAGTAATTGAATTGAGAATTTAAGAGTTTTGGCTGAAAATGTAATGCAATCAGAGATTTTTTTTTATATTGTTGGTTTTTAGTATTTGAGATATTTAATTGTCGTTCAACTAAGGAACTATTGTATATGAACAAAATTGAACATGAGATCTTACTCAGAATCAAGCAAAAAAACATCTGTAAATAACTTACATTATCTATTACCTTTTTACGCAAGTACTATTCTATGTATGGACATGTGGAGAAACTGGCTGAAGAGATTAAGAAGGGAGCTGCATCAGTCGAAGGAGTTGAGGCCAAACTATGACAGGTATGAACTATAGTTTCCTCATGGTTCTCATTGCATATTTTACTAAAAGTAATTAATAGCTAAGACAAGTATCTAATTATCTATACTCGGTTTCATTATATATGATGATAGATGTGTAGAATATGAGCTACAAAATTACAAATTGACATAAATTTACAGTTTCACTGAAGTGAAGGAAGTATGAAATGTCTTTAATACAACTGATGTTTCTCAAGCATACAACTATGGTCAAAGCACCTCAATAGGCTTGTGTACAATGAACAAATGAAATTCTGTAAAGAATAAAAATATTCTGGTCCCAAGGTTTGGTTGTAAATTTAGTAAATCCTATGGATGTTTTCTCCTAAGTTACAAAAACAATTCTTCCTAAAGCACGAATTCCATAGTTACAGTGTTTATGAATTCCATGTTGTCCAGTTCAAAACCCTTTTGTTATATTTTAATGTTTCTCAGGCACTCATTCACTCTATAAGTCAAGATTTGCGAATACCAGTTAAGGAAAGCAAAATCACACAATTAAGGAAAGCAAAATCGTGGCCTAATTAGTTGAACTTCAAAAACTGACCAAAACACAAACACATGGCGTGCACTGCTCTAAGTAGTAGAAATCATTAAATCAACCTTAAATACATATGAATTTCAACAGCCATAGACAAAAATTATAATGCAAAAGAAAAATTAAGTAATGGGACTTACCAATTCGCTCTAAGACGTGCTCCTGAAGTGTTTCTTGCTGATTTGGTGGTGCTGGCCGCGGCTGGGACTGGTGGTGCGTGAATGGCTGCCGCCGCAGGTTCTGGTGGTGAATGACCGCGGCTGGGGTTGAGAGGAGTCGGAAATGGAGCTGTGCAGCCGCGGGTTCTGGTGGTGAATGGCCGTCGCGGGTTGAGAGGAGATGGGAGCTGTGCCGTCGCGGGTTGAGAGGAAATGGGCTGTTCCGTCGCGGGTTGAGAGGAAGAAGGAGAAAGGGGAAGTGGAGGATGGTGGTGGCGCCGGAGGGGAAGTGGAGGAGCTGCTGCGGCTGAGGAAAGAGGGACGGGGCGGAGGAGAGGGATGGGCGGCGGTGCTTTGATTTTGAAATGAAAATGAAAAGAGTGAAATTAATTGGGCGCGGATCTAGGGTTAAAGATGCATTTTCTAACGGATTTTCCGTTGGAAATATTTAATTTTTTTTTTTTTTGGAAATTCAAAATTTATTTGTAAATTATTATTCAGTTTATTTATAATTTAAACTGTTATATTTTCTTACTTTTTAATTCAAAATTATTTGAAATTAAAATTTGTAACTTTAATTGACTAAAATCGAAATTATTGACCATATGGTTATATACATTGAGACATATGGTTATGTACATTGAAGATTATTCGAAATTAGATGTCTCGATTCTCAAATCGTAACGTTAATTGATCAAAATCGAAATTATTGACCATAGGGTTATGTACATTGAGGTTATTCGAAATCAGATTGATCAATTCTTGATTTTTTAACGTTAATTGACGAATATCGAAATTATTGACCATAGGGTTAAGTACACTGAGGTTATTCGAAATTAGATTGATCGATTCTCGATTTTTAACATTAATTCACAAAAAATGAAATTATTGACCATAGGGCTATATACATTGAGGTTATTCGAAATCAGATTGATCGATTCTCGATTTTTAACGTTAATTCACCAAAAATGAAATTATTGACCATAGGTTTATGTACATTGAGGTTATTCGAAATCAGATTGATCGATTCTTGGTTTTTTAACGTTAATTGACAAATATCGAAATTATTATCCATAAGGTTATGCACATTGAGGTTATTCGAAATCAGATTGATCGATTCTCGATTTTTAACGTTAATTCACCAAAAATGAAATTATTGACCATAGGGTTATGTACATTGAAGTTATTCGAAATCAGATTGTTGAATGCTTGTACATTGAGGTTATTCAAAATCAATCAAAGATCTAAACGGGAGACGACTAACTTTTACATAACCACTAACCCCTACATATATAAATCAAAGTTTAGGGAAAATTATTTCGAAATAATTTCGTTGATATATTGAAGATCAAAATGGGAGACTAACTTGTATAAGACCACTAACCCCTTCGTAAATCAAAGTTTAGGGGAAATTATTTCAAAATTTCGCCAATCGAAGATCCAAACGGGAAACTAACTTGGCTCGAAATTTAAATTATTGCAAAAAGTGGTTTAAATCGATCAAAATTTATGAAAAATGAGTCAAGTCAACGAAATTTGCAATAATATGGATCAATATATTTAATTTTTCCGGTTATATAATTCAATTATTTTTATATTCTATATTTATTATTATTATTTTAGGTAGGAAATAATTAATTTATTATTTTTATAGAAAAAAATTTTAAAAAAAATTCTATTATTTTCCGACGGATAAATTCCGTCGGAAATAATTAAATTATTAATTTTAATTTTATTATTATTTTCCGACGGATAAGTTCCGTCGAAAATAATCAAATTATTATTCTTTTTATTTTTAATAAATATTTTCCGACGGATATTCATTTCCGTGACTTTTTTTATTTTCAGTGACTTTTCCGGGGGAATTTGTACCCCGCTGGAAATTCTGTCGGAAATTTCCGATGAATATTGACCCATCGGAAAATCCCTCGGAAATTTCCGACGGATTTTAGTCTGTCGAAAATATTCCGTCGGAAAAACCTGTTTTTTTTTTTTTTTTGTAGTGTACTCTTCTAAAAAACTAGGAATTTTTTTGAAAAACGTTACTAAATTAAGAAAAAGAGAACATATTAAGACAAATACAGTGTTTCGGAAATACCTTATTTTCGTATCGATTGATAATAAAACAGGAATTTTTCGATGTTTTTGACCCAAAAAAGGTTCCGTGGGCAAATTGTATTTCTATCTGCATCTTTTTTTAACCTATTTAGGTAAAAACTAAAGAAACTAAATTACTTGGATATACATGGATTTGGGAAATAACTCCAGTTACTAAATTATGATGGATTGTGAATCTTTGTAACAATGTGTGAATTATCGAAAATATTGGATTCGGAAATAAATGACGTTTATCCAATGCCAATTCAATATCAATTATGAAAATGCATGCCCTTCTTTTAACAAGTAATTTTAAATATAGAATTAAAATTGTCATTAAGTTTTCAATTTCAATATGAATAATAGCAATTATGAAAATGCATGCCCTTCTTTTAACAAGTAATTTTAAATATAGAATTAAAATTGTCATTAAGTTTTCAATTTCAATATGAATTTTCAAGTTTCGTGAAATACAAAACTTAACAACTTTTAGTTGAAGATTAAATGAAAGTAAAATTCTACTAGATTAAGATCATGGATCAAATTTAAATAGTTTCCGTCGAAAACATAAAATAAAAATTCATTTTTGAATTAAAGAAAACGAAAATGAGGTGTAATTTCAAAACTATTTATTTCCTCGAAATTCTATTATTTTTCTTGATATAATATTTTTCTTTTAAAATATTTCTAGAATTTCTGATACGGTTCGAAAAAATTCTCAAAAAGTATTCAATATTTAATTAATTGAAACATACACTTAAAACGGACTTTTAATCCATGACAAAACATTAAATATGTGTTAGTTTTCCTGATTTCTTGTCAAAGTTTGAATTTTCGAATATGCGGAATTGTGGATTAGGAAAATAACTAATGTCTTTGCAATGCCAATTCAATTTTAATTATAAAACTGTGTGCCCTTCTAATTTAACAAGTACCCCCTCCGTTTTTATATTTGCCGCTTTGGCAAAAATTATTTGTGTAGTTTTATTTGTCGTTTTAGGATTTCAATGTAAAATTAATATTATTTTATCAATTTTACCCTTCTTACTAATACTTATTACTAATGCTAATTAATGTTAAGATTATTTGACTAATTAAAAGGGTATTTTGGAATATTTGCTTAAAAATATAATATTTATGACATTTCTTAATTCGTATGCATTCATCCAATATGACAAATAAAAAAAACGGAAGAAATAAATTGTAATTAATTTCCTCAAAAATTAATGTAATTGATTATCATTAGCAAAAAAACTTTGTCAAGTGTCATGAAATTTTAAACATTGTAATAGGTTAAATAAAATCCAAATTTATGTCTAGACATAGATAGTAAATTTGTGTTGATTTTATGCTGACTAATTATAATTGCAATTTAATTTCAACCTAACTAAATTTTCATGAGCTTTTGTCCCGAGTTTTATTAAAATTAATTGGGTCTTAATTTTTTGGGTAAATATCACTAATGACCCTCTTTATTATTAACTTTTTACAGGTTACTCTTGTAACTTTTTTTCCATATTAATCCCCAATATGAATTATTTATTTCACTTTGATCATTTACAAAGGGTCTTTTACCAACAGTGTTACATTTTAGTCCCAAGAAATTGTTTATCGTGTTGGTCTCAAGTGGTCAGATGAGGTCTAGAGGGGGAGGGGGTGAATAGACCTCTTCAAAATCTTAACTTTAAAACTTTTGCTTAACTGTAAGCAGACTAAGCTGTTACAGAACAGTAAGCTTACAAGGCTGATCGCGAACAAATCTTTGAACAGCTTTGTTGACCACTAGTCTGATAGTCACTTAGCTGATTTTAGTCAAAATCAGTTTTAATATCAGAATACTTGAGCGGATTTATAAAGTGTTTTTCACAAGTATACTTAATAGTTTGAAAATTTTATCCCCAATTTTATAAACTCCTTTAAACCTTTTTCAAACAGTTTTATCAAGTGTTTTATGCAATCTGAAAATATGCAAGTAAAATGCAAGGTAAAAACACAAGGATTTTTATAGTGGTTATATGGATGTAAATATCCTTTAATACACTCTTCCAAGTCACAAAGATCTTGGGTTATAATAAAAACACACAGTAATCAGTATACTCCACTTACGCCAAAACAACAAATGAATCTGGCCATAAGCTCACAATAGGAAATCACAAAGAAGACCTATTCTACAAAGTTTTATCACTTCACACAGATGGATAAACACTCCTCACAACACTCTAACAAATTTCACTCAGAAAAATGTATCTATATTTGATCTTCAGCTTCAGCTTGAGTCAACAAATGACAAGACTGATGAGTGAGCTGTTCTTGAGCTTTTGAGACTTAGAAAATATTTTGCTTCGAAATCAATCTCTCAGTTGTTGTGTTGTTTCTTTTTCTCTTCGCCTCTTCAGCTATTTATACTCACTCATTTGAATTAAGTCCGTTGAAGAGAGACACAATTCAAATTTCTCGATTTCTGGTCCTTAATTTCCGCGAACGACTCTCTGCACAGTGACAGTACTGCAGATTGTACTTTCTGTCAGACAGCATTAAATGCACTGAGCTGATACGAGTTATTTCTTCAATCATTTGTCATTAATAGTGATTTAACCGACTTTCGTAGGGTTAATTATATCAGTAAAATTGTGATGTTGGGGATCCTCAATTTATTTGAATTAAAGGGCTCTGTTACTTTATTCAGGATGGATCAAACTCAAGGAAGAACAATTTGAGGGGAACAATTAGTAATCTAGACAATTTCAATAATAAAGACAATATGAATATGATGAATGAGTTATTCTTATTGAATAATCTGGGATTATGCTGTTATGCGAGCATAAACCCCGTAAATTGAATGTGTCTAATACAAAGATTAACTAGGTATTTATATCACCATTGACCTAGTATTACAAGAAAACCTAGTTCTAATGGGATTCGGCCCATTGGTCCTTCTTGAGTCCGGATTCTATTCTGGTCGTTAAGGTGCTCATCCTGCTTGGGTCGATAGAAGCTTCCGAACGGGCTTATCTGGTCGAAATGATTCCATAACCATAAGTCGATCCGGATATTATAAGAGGTGCGAAATAGCCCCCATCAGTACTCCCTCACTTCTTCGAGCGTATATGTAGTAGAAGCTCGTAGAAGTAGAAGGTCAATATCGACTGTAATTTCTATGAATTGTGCCTCGTTAAAAACCTTACTTAAGAAAAAACCCTGTGGGAAAAATAAGTGACTGTTATATCAGTCATTCTTTTACTTCATGCTTCCTTTGATCTTGCAGTAATTTTCTTGACTGGTCGTTTGTCTTTCCATAATTCATTCTATCGATTCATATCTTCCGAGAATCCCGAAAATGGCCTCTATAAGAAAATCTTCCTCGTCTTTAAGCAAGGGAGTCGCTCCTACGATCGAGGAAGTTCTTCGGTCCAATACTTTAGGCGAGTAGGTCGGGGTTTCTGAGTTCGTTGTTCCTACTGAGGATACTTTTCAGGTGCAGATTCTATCTGACACTGTTGTTGCTGCTAGAGCTAAGAAAGGCAAAGGTACAGCTCCTCCAATTTTTGAACCGATTGAGGATCTTGCCTGCGCTTATACCGTGGATAATTTCTCTGAGGTTGTGAGCAATTATACCAAATATTTTCCCGTCGGTTCTGAGATAATTCTCCCTTCTCCCACTGACAGGGTTACATCTCCGCCGGAGGGATGTCGAGCCTTTTACACAGCCCATTTTAATAGTGGTCTGCGTCTTCCGTTATCTGCCCTTTTTCTTGATATTTTGAAAATATTCAGTGTCTCCCTGACTCAATTAGTCCCAAATTCCGTGGCATTTGTAGTATGCTTTTCTGTTTTGATGATAGCGAAAGGATTCCAACCTTCCTTTCGTAATTTCACGCAATTGTTTCGTTTTAACATTTCTAGTTCTTCGAATCGTGGATATTTCTTCGCTAGTCAGAAACCTAGTCGCGCAATCTTTGACTCCCCGGTTTCTAGCAACCCTTCCTGGAAATCACATTTTTTCTTCGTTCGTCCACCATTTGATCTTCATTTGGCAGATGGTTCGAGTAATTCCCTTTTCATGGGATCATGACTCCAAATGGGTTTACGGAGGTCGCCATCCGACTGGTGAACTTATTCCCGATGATCCTCAGTTTATCGGAGAAATCCAGGCTATTCGTGCCAACAAATATCAAAGTGCTCTTCTTATAGGAGAAGTTTTTCTTCGCAAAGCGGGTTTAAGTGCTCATGTTTTTCCAATTCCTTCGTCATCTGATTCGCTTAGTAAGTGTTTGGATGATTCCCTTTTTTGCAGGAAATCTAACTTTGGGCATGCTTCTTTTTCAATTCATATGGTAGAAAATTCCCGACATTCTTCAATAGGAAAAATGATTTTGTCCAAATCTAGCAAGACAATAGAGAACGTTCCAATCGAGCAGAGAGCATCTCGGAAGAGAAAGTTGGAGTTGAGTCATGAGTCTGAGGAGAATAGAGAGGAATCTCCAGATTCTTCTCAAGAATCCCCTATTCGTTCGGGAATTGGATATGGTTATCCCCCTCTCCAGCTTAGGACTTCTTTGGGCATACGTGGATGTCGTAGCTGGTCGATGCCTTATCCTAGTGACAACCCGGTGGATAGGAAAAGGTGTTACTATGGTCGTTCTGGTAACGATCTTTCTTTACTTGGCGATAATCATCCGAAGCCTACTTTGGTTGAAATGATAGAGGATCATTTAGAGGGAAAAAGAGCTGCTGGCTATCCCGAGAATGATTCTCTGGTTCACGATGAGAGCGAAAATGCAGTGGATAAGGCCACTCGTGTTCTTTTGTCCGGCGTTTTTACTCGTGACATGAATAAGCTTCTTCGGAAAGATCCCTTAGAGAAATTTCAGCGAGCTTCTCTTTATGCTGAAAATGTGATATCTTTTTGATGGTGCTAATAACGTAACTTTCTTTAAGGATTATTTTAATTCGCTAATCCATTTTCTTTCTACTCCCTTTGTTCTTTCAGACTAAGACTTGTTTGGCATCATATGCTTATGAAACCGCACTTTGGAAACAACAGTGTGAATTCCTGGAAGAGAAGTATAAAGTTTTACTTGGCAGGACTTCTGGTTCAGAGGCTGGTCCCTCAACGACTCCTTCTATTTCGGTCGTAGAGACTCGGGCCACGGGGACAGATGACCAGCAGATTATAGACAGAGTTCTGGAGACTTCTCGTGCTCAAGAACAAGCCGATCAATTGGCTAGAAAATTAAAAGAGCTCCAAGTTCAGAGTACTGCTCGGATTAGTGAGTTAGAATCTCAAGTATCAAGTCTCCAAGTTTCATTAGAGGAGTATGAGAAAGACATTCCTCTTAGCGGACTCAGGGATCGTTATGGTCGTATTTCCGATGAAAAAGTGATTCGTGAATTCCTCAGTTCTCCCGTTCATACGGCGCTGGTAAATCAAATGGTCGGTCCGCTCTTAGAAAATACTTTCAAGAAGGCAATTCATCAGTTGGTCGCTTTAGGAATGATAGATGATCGTCGAAAGGAATATTTTAAGGCGGCACATATCCGGCTGAATCGTTATGGCGAAGTATATTCTCTTGCCGATCTTCCGGATGTCGTTTATCAAAATCTTCCTTTGGCTCACCTTGTTAAAGAGTTCGGGAAACCGTTGCCAATTCCTCTTTCAGATATCAATGATGAGCTCGATAACACCTTCATCGATCCAGACGATGAAGAAGAGGAAGAAGATATTGGCATAGCAGAGGAAAAGGACGTCAATAGCGAACGGAAAATTCCGGATAGCGACCAAGCTATATGATATATCGTTCTCTTGAAATAATCTTTGTAATTTTTACTCGTAGGTTTAATTGTAATATTACTTTTTTTTTCGCCCCTTTGAAATAAACGTTTCGTATTCTGACAGTCACGTCCTTTCGTGTTCTCTGTAATAATTCAGACAAGCTATTAACTTCGCCGTAATCATTATGAGTATGTCGTTTCAAATTCTATTGTTTATTCCAAGGCTATTTTTTTTTGTATTTCGCGCCCTTTCTTTGGGTCTGTCGCGTCTTTCCGTATAGTATAAATATAAAAGGTAAAAACTTGATTTGATTTTTACCGCTATACTCCTCTCTTCTAATAGAATACTCTTTCCTTAGCTAGTCGATAAGCTTTCTCGATATTTAATTTGTAGTTTTCAGCAATCCGATCATGAGTAATCTTTTTGGCAATACTTCGAAGCGACCTTCCCGTGAGGGCGCTAGGGATACCAGATCAAAAAAGTCTCGAACAGAGGGGCCCTCGATTGAACCTCCTCGTTCGTCTTCTATCACCAGGTCGATTATCGACCCTTCTGTCATTCCTTCTGCACCATTCTCTGTAACTAGTTCATCTTTTGTGGAAACAAATTTTTCTTCTTCTACTGAAGTAGGAAGTAGGCCTTCCCCTGGTAGGATGGCTTTTGGTGATTCGTCCAATGTGAAGCAGACTTTTGACATACCTGTTTCTTCAGGCGTTTCTTCCTTTGAGCATGCTTTTCATGGAGGGGATTTTGCTAATTCCTTTCCTTTTTCTACCTCTACTGTCCCGATCGTTAGCGGAGGCCGAGTTGATGAGGGTTCCTTTGTTAATCCCTCCACAACACAATCTATTTTCCAAGATTGTCCTGATTATCTGTTTAATGATACTACCGTTATGACTACTTCTTTCGAATCTGGTGGGCCTTCTGGAGGTCGGATTGGGTCGAGGTCTGGTCGTCGAACCATTATTTCTGCTTCGGGCAAGGAGACCTCAGTTAGTCCCGACGAGAGAGAATCCCCTCGTCCATTAGATGATCGTTGTGTCCTTGAGCAGGTTAAGGATATTCTGTTGTCGGAGAATCCACGTCCCGACGGTATCCCTTCTACTAGCGAACTGCCTGGCTCTGTTGAGCCTGACGCTTTGTCCTGGGACTTAGGCATGAGCACTATTTTGCCTGGCGAGTTGAGGAAACTCGAGGGTACCCCCAATATTCGCCTTGTTCAATCGCTGGTGAAGATATGTGAGCAGGTAAATATATTTTGATTATTTTTCCCGCTTTTATCTTGAATACCTTGTTGTGTGGCGGTTTTTCTTACTCTTTCTCCTTTCTAGGCCAAATATTTTGCACTCCAGCTGGGTGTGCAAAATGACGAACTGTGGAATGGTAAGAATGCTCATCAACGTCGCTTGGAGTCGGAGATAGCTAAGGCCGCAGGGCTGACGCTGCAACCAAATATGATCTTCAAAAATTAGAGGCCGATAAAGTCGTCCTTGAGAAGGAGAAAAATGAGTTGGTTCAGGCTGCTGCCCTGGCGGAGGAGTCTCGTCGGCAGGCCTATGAAGAAGGTTATAATGCCGGTTATCTGAAGCGTCAGGAGGAGTTGATGGCGTTTGCAGGTAACTTAACTCCTCTGAAGAGTGCATCTGCTAGGCGTCTTGGTGATAGCAATCCTCCTCGCTGATCCGATTCCGATTTAGCTGTTACCTTGAGTTTCTTCTCCGTTTTTTTTTTCCTTCGTGTATGTGCTTGGGCTGCAGCTTTTGTATGGGTGGATGTAATTGACACTATGATCTTTTACAGGCAAATCCATGCCTTGGTGAATTTCAATCTATAGATATGTTTTGTTGTTCATATTTTGCTGTCATGCATAAATATAAATTTTTTGAAATAATCAGTATATGTTAGTATACTTATCTCATGTTGATCTTCTCGGAGGACGTCTAGTCTTTGATAATGTAGCTTCAGTCTTGCTTGATCAATGTTTAAGTAACTAAATGATACGGCATTTGTTTCTGCGAATCGAATTCTTTAAAATGAAGTGTAAGAATAATGATCAATACAAGCATGATCCCTTATGGTCTCCCAGAAGTTGTTTTAGACATAAAAATATGAATAGCGAGGCCTCCACGTAGATAGTTGATCGAATATTTTAAAGAAATTCTCAACTTTGTCGTTGCTGTTCGACCAGTCCTTTGTAAATTTGTCTTTTAGTTGAAGATATTTTATTTAAGGACGTTGTTATTTCTGCTGTTGAGCTCTGCTCTTCTTTTTTCTAAAACTACAAAATCGTGGAGAGATAAGCTCTTAAGATCCATGTTTCTCTGTAGAGCTTGTGAGTTCCTTGTTTCTCGAATAAAGCAACCAGTGTATCAATATATCATCTATTTGATATGGGAGGAATTGGAAAACGTAGGATTATTAGCCAGTTTTAGGCAGTGACTTTTTTGAAATCTTAAGTTATGACGGCTATTCTCCTGATTTCCATGTCAGATTTCTTGGATTACAAATGAGGTCCAAACATGATTAACTAATAGTTATTCTCTGTGATATATGAGGCAGTTACGACGTCGTAGGTCCGAACACCATATTTGCATGAGCGAATAGCATATGTGAGTGTGTAAATTTCCTTAGTTTGGAGCTCTTTTAGATCTGCTTTCTAGTGCATTGATCGAAGCGATCTACTTTCGTTTTTATCTCCGATTCGATGAGTCGACCAGTGAGGCGCCGTTCCAACTTACACGCATTAATTACGGGTAGTCAAAAGGTCGCATTTCCGTCCCTTGATTAAATTTCTATCCAGCCGTAGGATCTTTTCGCACGAGTGCCTATAAATAAGTAGGTAGTTTCCATATCTTTATTTTTCTCTCAGAAAAGATGGAGATCTCAGTTTTCTTAGATTTCATTTTGCCTTCTGATCCCATAATATTCAAAAAGTCGCATTATCGTGATTTATATCACAATGGCTTAAATTTCACTTGCCTTGTACTGACGGGTCCCATGGAAGCCCTACCTTGTACTAACGGGTCCCATGAGGCCTCGAACTTTGTATACACGGGTTTGAGGTCCGTGGTTTCTGTTTGCACATGGAGGGTTCATACTTACCAGGCACCGCCATGTTTTGGATGTTACCTCCGGATTGATAGACCATCGGGGTGTGCTGGTAAATTTTTCTGCTTCGACGGTCCTAAAGAGATGCTGCTTCAGAGTAAATTTCAACCCTAATGTAAAAGCAGTATCTCTGTTGTGGGTGAATGAGTATTGCTGGTTATCCGGCTGGTAATGCTCATTTCACCTGGAAGAACATTTGATCTCCAGGGCCCGGCCATCAAACCAAAGAAGTCGACCATCCTGAGCAGTATGCTTCTTAGGTGGTCAATTATTGCTAACGAGGCACTAGGGAGGAGATTGATGTTTCCGTGGACATTGTCGTGAAGATTGCCGATCAATAGTGTAGGATCGTTTCATCTAACCAATGGAATCGTATATAGACTTTGTAATCCAGTTTTTGTAACTCTTTTAAATGTAAAAAGATGAATAAAACTTTATTTTTATTCCTTGCATTCTTCCTGTTGTTGTGTTTGGTTTTAATCTTATTTGTGATTGTCATCGAGGAGTGTTTTATTGAGCGGATCAATGTTTACTGAACTCCTTTAGTCTAGACTTAGGTTTTTAGTACCAGAAGTCTATTAATTGTTGAAAAATAATCGAGGAGTGTTTATTGAGCGGATCAATGTATACTTGACTTGTTTTGTTTAGACTTAGGTTTTTAATACCAGAAGTCTTTTGATCGTTGAGAATTAATCGAGGAGTGTTTATTGAGCGGATCAATGTATACTCAACTCGTTTTGTTTAGACTTAGGTTTTTAGTACCAGAAGTCTTTTGATCGTTGAGAATTAATCAAGGAGTGTTTTATTGAGCGGATCAATGTATACTCAACTCGTTTTGTTTAGACTTAGGTTTTTAGTACCAGAAGTCTTTTGATCGTTGAGAATTAATCGAGGAGTGTTTTATTGAGCGGATCAATGTATACTCAACTCGTTTTGTTTAGACTTAGGTTTTTAGTACTAGAAGTCTTTTGATCGTTGAGAATTAATCGAGGAGTGTTTATTGAGCGGATCAATGTATACTTAACTCCTTTTGCGTAGACTTAGGTTTTTATACCAGAAGTCTATTAATCGTTGAAAATTGATCGAGGAGTGTTTATTGAGCGGATCAATGTATACTCGACTCGTTCGTTGTCATATCGAGGAGTGTTTATTGAGCTGATCAATGTATACTCGACTCGTTTTAGACTTAGGTTTACATACCAAAAAGTCTTTTGTTCGCTGAATGTAGATCGAGGAGTGTTTATTGAGCGGATCAATGTATACTCGACTCGTTTTAGACTTAGGTTTACATAACAAAAAGTCTTTTGTTCGCTGAATGTAGATCGAGGAGTGTTTATTGAGCGGATCAATGTATACTCGACTCGTTTTAGACTTAGGTTTTTATACCAACAGTCTTTTAATTGTTGAATGTAGATCGATGAGTGTTTATTGAGCGGATCAATGTATACTCGACTCGTTTTGTCTCAAATTTGACCAATACTATCATGGTATAGTGAGGAGTTTTTACCGAATCAATCGATTTATACTCAATCTTGATTAAAAATTGCTAAAAAATCTTTTTAATAATCAAATTGTAGGCTAAGGCCTTTTTATTACAAAGAATAAAACTTTACTAAAATAAAACGACGTAAAGCAGCACGATCTATTAAAATTTATTTACCATAGTATTTTCTTAGGTTGACAGCATTCCATGTTCTTGGTAAGGCTGTTCCGTCCAAGTGTGCGATTTTGTATGAACCTTTCTTTCCTACACCAATGACTATGTAAGGTCCATCCCAATTTTGTTGTAACTTTCCTACATGCTTGGATACTTCTACCTTTTTCAAGACCAGGTCTCCTTCTTTGAAGGTTCGGATGCGTACTTTTTGATTGTAAGCCTTTTCCATATTCGATTTAGTGGCTTGCAATCGTACGGCCGCTTTCTCTCTTAGAGCTTCGGTCAAATCAATATCATTTTCTCTTATCTTTTCATTTTCCTGGTCGTCGTACATTTCAATCCTTGGTGTTGGAATTAACGTTTCGACGGGAATAACAGCTTCCGAGCCATATACTAGACTGAATGGGGTTTCCCCTGTTGAAGTTCTGACCGTGGTTCGATTGGCCCAAAGTACTCCTAGGAGTTCATCAAGCCATTTTCCTTTGGCTGCACCTAATCTTTTTTCCAAAAAATTTTATTATTTCTCAGTTTGCTACCTCAGTTTGTCCGTTCGCTCTAGGATGTCCGACCGAAGTGAAATTTTGCTGAATTCCTAGGTTTGAACACCATTCAATTACCTGTTTTCCCGCGAATTGGGTTCCATTGTCGGAAATCAAAATTCTCGGGATGCCGAATCGACATACTATGAATTTCCAAAGAAAGTTAATCACTTGGAACTGAGTTATCCGGGCAAGGGCAATGCATTCTATCCATTTGCTGAAGTATTCTACAGCGACCAGGACATAAGCTTTCTTGGATCTGGTTGCTGGGAACGGTCCTACAATGTTCATTCCCCATTGATCGAACGGCCAACATATCGGTATTGGGTGCATGTTTTCTGCTGGTTGATGAGATATATTAGCATGGACTTGGCAATGATGACATTTCTGGACATATTGGATGGCATCGTTGTTGATGGTAGGCCAATAATAACCTGTTCGGAGGTATTTTAAAGCTAATGCCCTTGCTCCGCTGTGATTTCCTGCATCTCCTTCATGTACCTCTCGTAGGATGTCGGTGGTTTGCGACTCGGAGATGCATTTTAGAAGGATTCCTGATATCGATCTCCAGTAAAGTTTTCCCTCTACCAATGTATATTTTGGAGCCCGATACTTTATTTTCCGAGCTTCATTTTGTTCGAGCGGCAATTTTCCTTCTCGAAGATAGTCTATCATTGGGGTCATCCAATTTTCTTCAGCTTCTTCGATTTCCATTATTTCGACGACTGGTGTCTCATCGATATCGATTGCTGGTGCGTTGGAGATTAACCAGTTGATCACCCTTTCGGTTTTTCCATCATGGGATCCAGTGAACCTGGAAAGTTGATCAGCCCATTTATTTTCCGATCGAGGGATGTTCTGTATACTGAAGCCCTCGAATTTCTCAGCCAACTCTTTCACTTTGGCGAGGTATTTTACCATATTAAACTCCTTAGCCTCATATAGGCCTTCTATTTGTCTCTGTACTAACTCTGAATCGGTTAATACTTTAAGGTTTTTGATGTCGGCTTTTATCGCCATCTGCATCCCTGCGATCAACGCTTCATATTCCGCTTCATTGTTTGTTACCACGAAGTCCAATGTTATCGCATAATTTATATCCTCTTTATTTGGTCCGGTGAAGTTGATTCCGGCACCTCCTCCCTCTCGGCACGAAGCACCGTCAACATGCATTAACCAGGACTGGTTTTCTATGATCAATACATCGTCGTCAAGGCTTTTTATTGGTTCGGTTGCTTGTGTCGGAGTTTCCAGTAGGAAGTCGGCTAATACTTGTGCTTTAATTGCGATTCTTGGTTTGTACTCGATTTCGAATTGACCGAGTTCGATCGCCCATTTGATCAGTCTTCCAGAGGCTTCTGGTTTTGCTAAGACCTGTCTTAGCGGTTGGTTTGTTAAAACCACTATCTTGTATGTCAAAAAGTAAGGTCGGAGTTTTCGTGCTGCCACTACTAAGGCCAAAGCGAATTTTTCAATCTCCAAGTAGTTCCTTTCTGCCCCTTGCAATAATTTGCTTAAGTAATAGATAGGCTTATGTTCCAAACCTTCTATTTTGACCAAGACTGAGCTAACGGCCGCGTCGGAGATCGAGATATAGATATATAACGGTTCCCCTTCCGTTGGTTTAGCCAACAACGGGGATGTCGTCAGGTATTCTTTTAGCTGGTCGAAAGCACGATCGCATTCTTCTGTCCAAACAAAGTTTTTTGCCTTACGAAGGGTTTGGAAGAAAGGCAAACTTCTGTCAGCCGATTTGGATATGAATCTGTTCAATGCTACGATCTTCCCTACTAAGCTTTGTACTTAGGAGATGGTTTTGGGCGGCTTCATTTCAGTTATTGCTCGAATTTTTTCTGGGTTGGCCTCGATTCCTCGTTGATGTACCAAATAGCCCAAGAATTTTCCTGACTTAACACCGAAGATGCACTTTGCGGGATTTAGCTTCATGCGGTACTTTCTCAATATTTGGAAGCATCGATCAAGATGTCTTATGTGATCCGCTTCATTCATACTTTTGACTAGCATGTCATCCACGTAAACTTCCATTATTTCTCCAATTAATTCTTTAAACATTAGGTTTACTAACCTTTGGTAAGTGGCCCCGGCGTTCCTTAACCCAAACGGCATAACTATAAAGCAATATACTCCTTGCTCGGTTATGAATGCAGTTTTCTCTTGGTCTTGCTCATTCATGTATATTTGATAGAAACCTTGGAAAGCATCCATCATGCTGAAGATTGCAAAGCCAGCTGTTGAGTCGACTAATAGGTCGATCCTTGGGAGAGGATACGGGTCTCGGGGACACAATTTGTTGAGGTCGGTAAAATCGTTGCACATCCTCCACTTGTTGTCTTTCTTATCCCCTTTTGCTACTAGAACAACATTACATAACCATTCCAAGAAATGTATTTCTCGAATTTGTTTTGCTTTGAGTAGTCTTTCTACTTCTGCTTTGATGATTTTATCTTTCACTGGCCCGTGATTTCTCTTCTTTTGTCTAGCTGGTTTAGCTAAAGGGTCGATTTTTAGCGAATGGTTGATTACTCGAGGATCAATCCCTTCGATGTCATTTGCACTCCAAGCGAAGACATCCATATTATTTCTGAGAAAGTTGATCAACATTACTTCCCCTTCCTTGCTCAACTCTGTACCTATTCTTGTTGTTTTCGATGAGTCCCCTTGTACCAGAATAACGTACTTATGTTCTGGTGGTTTTAAGGCTAAATCCATCGGCTCCTTTCCCTTTTTATCTATTCGATCAGTGCTAGGGATTTCAACCTCGTTTCTACCAACAGTTTCTTCGAGCTTTCTTTTGCTCAGGGTAATTGCTTCAGGGGGTTTTCTCAAAGTTAACGATGTGCTGTAGCAGTCCCATGCCATACAATGGTCATTTACTATTTCCCCGATACCTGTGTCGGTCGGAAATTTTATCTTCTAATGATAAGTTGAGACAACATCTCGGAATAGGTTGAGGGCAGGTCGCCCTAAAATTGCATTGTAGGCGAATGGAGTTTCTACTACTAAAATTTTTACCAGTTTTACTGTTCGATATGGTTTCTTTCCAAGCGAGACACTCAGAGTTATTGTTCCACTGGGAACAATTTCGGATCCTCCAAACCCCACCAATGGTGTAGCTACCTTTTGTAATCTTATTTGCCCCAAGTTCATCTGGGCTAGGACTTCTCTAGAAATGATATTGGCTTAGCTCCCGTTATCGATCAGGATTCTTTTGACGTTGTAGTTCGCTATTTCTAGCGACACCACCATCGGGAAATCGGGGCTATCTTCTTTAGTGTCCCAAACTAGACTTTTGGGTACTTCGCCCTCGTTAAAACTAATTAGCTGGTTGTTTGATGACTTGTTTTCTAGAGTCCATACTTCTCTCGGGAATTTCGAACATCCGATTATGGATCTAGCAGTCCTTCGTCGAGCATTACGACTATCCCCGCCGGCGGGTCCTCCGTAAATTGTATGGATGGTACCATTGACTTGGTCATGGTTTACTTCCTGTGCAGGGCCATCCTCGGGTGACTTTCGACGGGAATTCCTCCTTTGATTATTATGCCGAGGGCTCCTACTTCTTCCTCTTTTGCGGTTATCCCGTTCTAAATAGTCGTCTAGTTTTCCTTGTTCGATTAATTTTTCTATTTCCCTCCTAAGGTGAAAACAATCTTCGGTGCGGTGCCCATGCGCCCTGTGATATTTGCAGTACCACTCGTAGTTTCGGGCGCCAGGTCTAGGTTGAGTGATTTTCTTTGCTTCCGGGATCCAATTGTTCCTCTCCAGGACGGGCAGGATTTCTTCTATCGGAATATTTAATCTTGAGTGTTCTACTTGATTAATCCTGCTCCTAGTCGCCGGTTCCGCGGTTCTAGGCCTTTGATAGACGTTAGGTCGTCTGTCCTGATCACTCTTATTGTATTCCAATCGCTGAAAAACGTTGCCTTTTCTAAATGTCCCTTCATAATCTATGGATCGCTGTGTAGGGATTCTATCTTGTCGTTTGGGGCCTGAGCCTGAAATTTTATTCTTGTTCTTATCTTTAAAAGAGTTCATCTCTTCCTGGGTCATATACTTAGATGCTAGGCTCATGATGTCCGCGAACGTTCTTGGTTGTTTTCGGCTGAGGGCGTTTCCGAACTGCCTGTTCTTTGTGAGATCGAAGAGGATCGAGATTATGTAATCAATATTGGGGGAATCGATTTTGAGTAATTCGACATTAAATCTTGCCAACCAGTTCCTTAAGGATTCCCCTTCTTGTTGATAAATGGTTCCTAAATAGCTCATCGGTAATTTTTATCTTTTTTGACTGGCGAATTGTTGCGTTAGCTTGTTGCATAATTCTCGAAAACTACTAAATATGGAGTTGGCTGGTTGTTTGGCGAACCAGTCCAAAGCTAATCCTTCTAGTGTGGTCACCATCAGCTTAGCGGTGAATTCCGCCGAGTGAGAATACAAGTTCATTATGTTGGTGAAACTAAAGATATTGATAGGGGAACTGGGATTGTTGGAGCCACATGTTCTTCTGGTATTGTGCCAGTAGGGATCCCTCGTGGTTCCTCCTGATTCTGATGATGCTCATTCTGTTGCTGGTTGTCGTTGGATACCCGGGCGTTATTATCGGTATTGCCTGGTAGATCCTCAGACGCGTCGCGTTGGTTGGTCGTGTTACTTCTTGCTCCGTTACGAGCGCTCTTCCTTGGGCGAGCCATATGTCGATCGAATAATTAACCTAGCCCCTCGGTGGGCGCCAACTGATTTAACCGACTTTCGTAGGGTTAATTATATCAGTAAAATTGTGATGTTGGGGATTCTCAATTTATTTGAATTAAAGGGCTTTGTTACTTTATTCAGGATGGATCAAACTCAAGGAAGAACAATTTGAGGGGAACAATTAGTAATCTAGACAATTTCAATAATAAAGACAATATGAATATGATGAATGAGTTATTCTTATTGAATAATCTGGGATTATGCTGTTATGCGAGCATAAACTCCGTAAATTGAATGTGTCTAATACAAAGATTAACTAGGTATTTATATCACCATTGACCTAGTATTACAAGGAAACCTAGTTCTAATGGGATTCGGCCCATTGGTCCTTCTTGAGTCCGGATTCTATTCTGGTCGTTAAGGTGCTCATCCTGCTTGGGTCGATAGAAGCTTCCGAATGGGCTTATCTGGTCGAAATGATTCCATAACCATAAGTCGATCCGGATATTATAAGAGGTGCGAAATAGCCCCCATCAAATAGCCTCGGACTTCAGCATTTATTACTCCAGTTGCATTTATTACCGTTGGGACGACTTCTTGATCCTTTCCACTTGGCTGATGAGAGTACAAGTCTGATGATGAACAAAGCTGATCTCAAACTTGAAGAAATCTGATTTGAGTCGGCTGATTTACACCAGTCTGATTTCTTCCCTTCAGCAGATCAGTAGTCTTTCGGACCTTGAATATTTGACCCTTCTTATTTGTCTTCATACTTGGTCAAAATTCTTTCAAGGGATTTAAACTAAGTTTTCCTTACTTAGCTGATCTTGATGAGTTTTGGAAATCATCAAAACCTCTCTTAATTCTTCTAACTTCAGTGCACTCTTATCTTCATCTCTATCCAACAATTTCCCCCTTTTTGATGATGACAAAACTTCAGCTAAAACCTGTTACCTAAACTAAAGTTTTAATCCTCAAAATTTCTGAGATAGAAATGTATGTTGGAATGAAAACTTGAACTTTTATATATCTTGAAAATGATTACAAGTTACAAGTTTTTCATCAGATGAGATAACTTGATGAAAATAAAGAAAACTGATTTACAAAGGGTTGATCTAATTTAGTCATCAGCTTCTTCACTTTCTCCTTCAAGTTCTTCATAATACTCATAAGAAGACTCTTCATCATCATCTTCTTCATCAGCAGCATCATCTATGACCAGATTGGATTTGGCAGCTTCCATTTTCTCTTTGACTTCTTGTTCTTTCAGCTCTTTTTCTACCTCATCCATCTTTTTCTTTATCCTCTCTTCATCCTTGTACTTGGTGAATGACTCTGATTTTTCTTCAGTAGGTTCCTTGGATGCAGCCATTTCTTTATCAGATTTGGCTTGTTCCTTGGGTTCTGCTTCAGACTTTTCATTGTCATTAGCCTTTCCAACTTCTTCAGCATCAGCCTTTTCTTCTTCCTTATCATCAGTCTTCTTGTCTTTGGCAGTATCAGTTTCCTCAGCCTTTTCTTCAAGTGCTTGATTTTCAGTAGCAACAGCTTGAATAGTTGTCTCTTCCACTTTATCTTCCCTTTTTTTGTCATCATCAGGGTTGATAGGAGGGTTGAGGGCATCAGGTTGGATCCTGACAGCAGCACATAAGGACTTGATATTCTGATTGATCAGGTCATGGCTTGCATTGAGATGATTGAGAGTGGTAGTGATTTGATCAGTCTGATCATTGATGCAGTCAGTGTTGAGTTGGAGAGTGGAAATTTCTTTATCAATTCTGGTGGCAGCTTTATGAACTTGTTCTACCAACAGGTGATTCGTTGCTGTCTCCTCCTCAGATACTTTGATGAATGTATTTGTGGGATGAGCAATATGGTCTTCATTCCTCTTTAAGGCAGTATGAAGATGATTCATGTCAGCTTTGACATCTTCAATATTTCTGTTCATATCCAAGACACTATGTGTCATCCTTAGAGTATTATCCTCAGGCAGAGGAAAGTTGTCAATGGCATCCTTCACCATTATCTCAGTATTCTTCTGCATTTGTTCCAACTGCAGCTGGTGCTTTTCTTCCAAGTCTTTCTACATTTTCTTTAGTTGCAGCTGGTTTCTCCCTTCCATTTCTCTTAAAGAATTCTCCAGCATCATTTGGAAGGCTTCCATCAGTGATGAGTGCATTTCAGCTGTTGGAATTTGAGGTGATGCAGGTTGATCTTCTTCCTATTCAACAGGAGTGTCTCTCAGATCAGCTTGGTCCTTAGCCTTTTCTTTATCAGTCCACTCAATAGCCAAAGTCTCTTTTATCAGCATCAGGCTGATCTGTGACATCTTCAAAGATCTTGTTAACAATCTTGCCATCATCAGCAAAGACTGTAGTTTGACGAATCATCCTTACAACAGGCAAGCTATTAGGAGCAGTCTTCTTCACTTTAGTCATTTCTTGATAACTTTTCATCTCTTTTCCAAATGTGATCTGCTGAACACCAGGCATAGCAGGCAGATCACTTGGAGAGCCTTGTTCATATCTTGACTTGGCAGCCCAGTTCTCCAAGGCTGTCAGAGTAGCAATTTGCACATCTCTTTTTATAGGATCATCATGCTTTCGTTTCTTGGCTGGCAAAGAGTTAGAGATAATCTTTGCTTCTTCAGCAGCAAACTCCTGTGCATACTTGTGCATTCTATCTCTAACAAAGTCTGGATCCAGAGCTTTGGTGATGGAAGTAGTCTGCAACCAATTAAGAACCCACTTTTCTTCATTTGCAAATTCTTCCCAGCTTTGAATCTCTTCAACAGTTTTGTTCACTCTATACTCTCTCCATTTTATGTATCTTTTCTTTTCGTGAGTGAACAAGGTTTTAAGCATCAGCTTCTTGTCAAAATAAGCCAGTGCATTTAAAGATTCGCCAATCTTTATGCCTCCAGAAAACAACAGGACCATGAGCATCAATTTTGCTGATTTCAATAACAAGAGCTAACTCAGCATCCTCAGCAGCTTTCAGTTCTGCCTCAGACATCTTCCTTCTCTGCTCTTCTTTTTCAGCTTCTTTCTTACTGAGCTCAAGAATCTTATGTTCTTCTTGGTCATCCCTTTTTCTCTGCTCTGCCTCTTCCCTCTTCTTTTTGTCAGCAGCTGATACTTTCTTTCTTTTGATAAGTATCTTTCTTTTTCCTTTCTTTTTATCAGCTGGCTGGTCCTCTTGAGTACTAGCAGGTGCAGGGCCAGCAGATGCAATTGGTGCAGCTGCAATGGGATTGATGATCTGCACTTCAGGATCATCATGAGGTTGGGCAACCTCAGCTGTTGGTTCTATTGAAGTAATATGTGGGGCAATTTGATCATCGGCTTGCTTTTCCTTAACAGATTCTTCCTCAGTTCCAGCAGGCCTCTCTACTGATGGAGGACTTTCTCTGACTAAGTCTGAAGGCTTAGCAGGAGATGGTTCAAAGACCACTTTCCTCTTAGCAGACTTTCTTGTAGCAGGCTTCTCTTGAACATGTTTAGAAGCAGCAGTGTCTCTCAACTGGCTTCTAGTCCTCTTTGCCACTTTATCAGCAGGTGCTTCTTCTGATACTGTCCTTGATGGAGAATCAGCAGATATCTCCAGCACTTCATCAGTAACTTTCTTGATGACAGCACTAGCAGCAACTTGCTTTTTCTTGTCTGTTCTGGCTTGAACAGCAACTTTGCTGTTTGAACAGTCTTCTTCTGCCTTTTTGCAGGAACCTTGTCCTTAGGCTCCTCAGTTTCTTCTTACTCCTCATTTTCATTTTTCTTTTTCTTTCCTCCTCTTACAGCCTGATAACTGGACATTGCCTTAGAACTGTGGAATTCCTTCCCATTGGTCATTCCACAACCCAGATTGTGAAACAGGTAACTCAAGGTTATCCTGTGATTTGATTGCGTCTTCAGATGGAAATTGGCCAAAATGTACCAGATCATCACCGACCAGTTTACTTCAATGCCATAGTAAACAACAACCATTATACAGTACCTCTTCATGGTGATTGCATCTAGAGAAAAAGTGCAGTTCTCTATCAGCTTTGACACCATGTCAACCATGCGGTGAAACTCGTCCTTCAACTGGTTCTTCTTCAAATTACAAGTCATCACCTCATTTTTCTTGGCACAGATTGCCCAGAACTCATGGAGTTTGTCTTCTGCCATAGTATTAACATCTTGTCTTCCTTGATTTGAAAGCCCAAATTGCTCGTGCAACAGAGCAGGGGTGTTGACGATTGGGATTCCTCCAACGGTGGCCTTGATTTCCTTCTTGTCAAAATCAACAGCCTTCTCAGTGTTATAGAACTCCATCACCTGGTCCTTCCAAACCATCTCTTCATGCGATTCCATGAACTCAACCAGTTTAGCAGCTTTGAATTTTTCCAAAATCTCCATCATGACGGGCGTGCCGGACTGATGATAAGCATCATACACTAGGTACATGCCTTCAGCCTTGGCTTCTTGTTGAGGATTCATCTTTGAATCTGAAGAGATTAGTAAAAACGAGAGGATTTTGCAGAAAATGAAGGCAAAAATTGTCAGAGTACTTTTGAAATTATTTGAGTGCGTAAAGAGTTACTGAGCTGATTAGATTTGATTTTATAGAGTTAGGGTTTTTCGGTTTCCGTGATACACGCTAACCGTTAGATACGTTTTGTGTCAGTTCTGATCGTGCGGACGTCAGTTACGCGATTCAAAATTCAAAAAGCATTAAATGCCAGGCGGGAATGCGAACCGCCTTAGTATACTTGTAAAAGCGTGTTTTAAATAAAACGTTTTTAACATACACAACTTTTACTCAACTGATCAGACGAGTAACTAAAGTACTTATCTGATGGACTAGTGTCCTGATGATAGTCTGTTATCAGTGAAAGCCAATAACTGATAACCTTTCTCGGCTGTTTGTCAACACAGCTAGGTGATTAATCTTTTAATCTTCAAGCATTGATCTTCTGATGAAAGCATAACTTCAACTAACTTTCATCAACAAATTTCATCTTTTAATCAGAAGTACCGCTAGTCTTACACGTTCCCCCTGACTTTAAGAATCCATAAGTTAACTAGTCTGTTGAGAGTTAACCTTTGAAGATAATATGATGTGTAAGCTGATGAACTTCAGTCTTCTGTTGAGTTCCCCCTCAGCTTATGCATCCAACTTAAGTAAACCTAGTTCAGCTCTTAGAGTTGAAAACCTTGTCTCACTTAGAGATTTTGTGAAGATGTCTGCAATCTGATTTTCAGTAAAGACATATTCTATCATGACATTTCCTTTCTCCACATGATCTCTAATGAAGTGATGTTTGATCACAATATGTTTAGTCCTTGAATGACTTGTAGTATTCTGAGTAAGTGAGATTGCACTTGTATTGTCACAGTAGATAGGTATTCCACTGATTTTAATGTTGTAGTCTTCTAGTTGATGTTTCAACCATAATATCTGTGCACAACATGCTCCAGCAGCTATGTATTCAGCTTCAGCAGTAGATATGGATACTGAAGTCTGGTTCTTACTCATCAAAGAGATCAGGCGACTACCTAAGAATTGACAGGCACATGTGGTGCTTTTCCTATCAATCTTACAGCCAGCAAGGTCAGAATCTGAATATCCAATAAGCTCAAATCCAGATTCTCTAGGGTACCACAATCCCAATTCTTCAGTGCCTTTAAGATATTTGAGTATTCTTTTGGCAACCAAGAGATGAGATTCCTTAGGATTTGATTGATATCTCGCACAGACCCCAACAGAGTACATGATATCAGGTCACCCAATAATTCCTCTGTACTTGGTTATGTCCACTGATTTGCCATCTCCATACCAAATTTCTTGAACAGATCCTTTGTGTATTTTGCTTGGCTGATGAATATTCCATCAGGCAACTGTCTTACTTGCAGGCCAAGAAAATAATTAAGTTCTCCCATCATGCTCATTTCAAATTTGTTCTGCATCAGCTTTGAGAACTTATCACACATCTGTTGATTTGTTGAACCAAAAATGATATCGTCCACATATATTTGCACAAGCTGTATATGATTTTCCCATTCAATAGTGAACAGGGTCTTGTCTACCTTACCTTTGCGAAATCCTTTAATTAAAAGGAAATCAGATAGAGTATCATACCAAGCTCTTGGAGCCTGTTTCAGTCCATAGAGGGCTTTCTTCAGACGATACACCTTGTCTTCTTCTTGATAGGCTTCAAATCCAGGTGGTTGTTCAACATAAACTTCTTCTTGCAATTCTCCATTGAGAAAAGCTGATTTCACATCCATTTGATAGACTGTGAAATTCTTATGAGCAGCATAAGCAAGAAAGAGTCTGATTGCCTCTAGTCTTGCTACTGGTGCAAAAGTTTCATCAAAGTCAATTCCTTCTTCTTGGCAATACCCCCTTGGCAACTAATCTAGCTTTGTTTCTGGTGACCACACCATCCTCATTCATTTTGTTCCTGAATACGCATTTAGTGCCAATTACCTTTTGATGACTTGGTCTAGGAACTAAGTACCAGACTTCATTCCTTTCAAATTGATTCAACTCTTCTTGCACAGCTTCAATCCAGTTTGAATCATTAAGAGCTTCTTCAATCTGTTTGGGCTCTATTTGAGATAGGAAGCTGACAAACATGGCATCATTTGCAACAACTCTCCTTGTCTTTACTCTATCCAAAGGATCACCAATCACCAGTTCTGGTGGGTGATTCTTGAGCCATCTAAGATCAGGTTGCAAATCTGAATGTTGTCCTCTGTTTTGATCTTGCAACACTACTGTTGGAGTTCCAGTAGTAGTCTGTTGAACAGCAGTTGTCTGTTGAACAATCTCTGGTCTGTCAGCTGTTGGTAACTCTTCTGTTAGACAATCAGCATTGTGATTTTGAACATCACTTGAGTTAGCAGCTGGGTTGAGATCAGGTAGTATGATGGGAACATATTCTTCATTTCTTTCAATACTCAATTTATGAAAATCAGTAGACAGATTTTTATCAGTACTTTGATTCTTTTCAGAAGATTGATTAGGCTTATCAAATACTACATGAATGGATTCTTCTACAAGTAAAGTTCTTTTGTTAAAGACTCTATAAGCTTTACTAACAGTAGAGTATCCTACAAATACTGCTTCATCAGCCTTTTCTGCAAAAGCAGTAAGGTGGTTTTTCCCATTATTTAAAACAAAGCATTTACAACCAAAATTTCTAAAGTAATGAATGTTTGGCTTCCTGTTGTTCCAAACTTCATATGGAGTCTTGTTTTGGTGTTTGTTGATCATGCATCTGTTTTGGGTAAAGCATGCTGTATTTGTTGCTTCTGCCCAAAATCTTTGAGGCAGCTTTGCTTCAACTATCATGGTTCTGGTAGCTTCTTTCAGAGTTCTGTTTCTCCTTTCAGCAGATCCGTTCTGTTGAGGGGTTTTGGCAGAAAAGTACTCATGGCTGATTCCTCTAACATTACAATACTCTTCAACAGTAGAGTTTGTGAACTCAGTCCCTCTATCTGATCTGATCTTCAGTATTTTCATACTCTTTTTGTTCTGAATTTGCTCCATCAGATTTGTAAGATGCTCCTTGGTTTCACTTTTCTTCTTCATGAAAATCACCCAAGTGTATCTTGAATAATCATCCACAACAGCTAGGCAGTACTTCTTTCCACCATTGCTGATTGGATCAATAGGTCCAAATAAGTCCATATGTAGCAGCTCCAAGATCCTTCCAGATGATTGGTGCTTCTTGCTTTTGAATGATGACTTGATTTGTTTACCCTTCTGACATGCGTCACAAAGCTTGTCTTTGCTCATGACTGTCCTTGGAATTCCTTCAACCAAATCATTCTTGATAAGTCTGTTGATGGTCTTGAAATTCACATGATTCATTCTTTTGTGCCACAGCCAATTGACTTCACTTGGTGTTGATGCCACCAAATAAATACTTGAATTCTTGTCATCAGAATTCCAGTCCACTGTGTAGACATTCCCTTGTCGTCTTCCAGATAAAATAACCTTCTTTGTACCAATCTGTTCAACGTAGCACTTATCTGTTGAGAATATGACTGAATATCATTTGTCACAAAATTGACTTATGCTCAGCAAATTGTATTTGAGGCCTTTAACATAAGAGACGTCAGATATCTCAATGTTGCCTTTGATCAGCTTTCAACTTGCTACAATCTTGCCTTCCTTGCTGTCTCCAAAAGTGACTTTCGGACCATCCACAACAACAGCATCAGTCAGCTCATGTATGTTTCCACACATGTGTCTTGAACAGCCATTGTCCAAGTACCAAGTCTTCTATACTTTACTCCTACTCCTAATCCTATCCTACAAAACAAAATAAAATTATTTTAGGTACCCTTATTGAGAGGGTCCTGAAGGATTAGTTCCACCTTTGACAACCCAAGATGTTGAAGTCTTAGGCTTCTTAGGTTTCTGAGTTTCAACAGGAGCATGAACAGTTTTGCCTTTATCGCTATGTTGTTGATAATCAGCATGATAAGGATAATGTTCATAAGCAGAATAAGATGCATGATAAGCAGGATATGCATGCATTGGATGAGCAGGATATGGTGCATAGTAAGTTGGAAATTGAGGTGCATGATACATAGGAGGATATGCAGCAGGTTGCACATAATAAGGCTCATTTCCATACCAAGCATTTTGATTTTTCTTATTTTTATGCTTCATTGGTTTACTAGGTATTTTCTAATTAACAGACGACTTAGTTTTACTAGTCTAATTGGTTTTAACCTTATCAGAAGACTTCCTAGGACTCTTCTGTTTGGTCTTACCAGTCTGTTTTCCTACACTAGGCTCTTTGCTGTTTTTAGCCTTAGGAGTTTTCATCTCCTTTAACACTTTCTCAGGTGAAGCAGGTTTAGTAGTCTGAACATACAAAATGACCTTACTATTGTCAGCTGATACAAATTTTTCAGTATGGTTCAGTTCTAGCTTGTCATGTTCTAAATGTGTCTTCTGTTTACTAGTGATGAGAGTGGATGCAACATATGACTTTTCATGAGACTCAATTAACTTTTCAAGTTCCATGATTTTACCCTTATGTACTTCACATTCAGCTTTCAGAGATTCATTCTCTTGCTCAAGCAGTTTATATTCAGCTGATCCTTTAGGCTTTTCAGCTTTGAGTTTCAGTGAACTGTTTTGCTCTCTTAGCAATATCATCTCTTCCTTAAGCTTACTAAATGCTTCAGCAAAAGTAGTATTGTTAAGCATCATTTGTTCAAATGAATTAAATAATTCATTATCAAGAGGAGTTACCTCATCATCCTCAGAGTCATCAGATTCCTTGGCCATCAGGCAGAGAAGTGCAGGACTCTCTTCTTCGGAGGACTCTTCATCAGAAGTGTCTGAATCTTAATCTGATGAGTAGATAGCAGCTAACTTTTCAGCTTCTGCTAACAGCACCTTGCCTTTCTGATGCTTTCTTTCTTTTCTGATTCTCTTTTCCTCTTCTGTATACTTCTCAGCTTTTGGATATGGGCAATCTCTGATGAAATTTCCCAATTTCCTGCAATTATAACACATCATTTTGGATTTAAAAGAATCCTTATCTTGAGAAGAAGAAGTAGGGTTAGAAGTAGAAGCATTGTTATATTTGTTCTTCATTTTTCTTTTGTAGAACTTTTTGAAGTTGTTCATCAGCAATGCAACGTCTCCAGCTGTGTACTCCTTTTTGTTGAGTATTGTGGCCTCATCAGATGAGTCCACCTCTTTACTTTTGTAGGCTGGTCTTCTGGGATTTTCAGCAGCAACCAGGGCAGCTGTGGGACTTGAAGTTGAGGTTTCTTCAATACCCATTCTTGGCAGTTTATACTCATATGCCTTGAGTACTGAGAATAGCTCGGTGAGTGAGATTTTTCCCAAATCTCTTGACTCTTCCATGGCTGTCACCTTCATGTTGAACTTTGGAGGTAGAGCCTTCAGCACTCTGACGGTTATCTCCTTGTCTGTGAAGGTTTTTCCAAACTTTAGAACTTCATTCAGTGTCCTTGTAAACCTTGTATCCATCTGATCAATGGTTTCAGAAGACTTCATCTTGAAGTTATCCAGCTTTTCCAGAGCAACACTCAGCTGATGCTCTTTTATGGCGTCGTTTCCTTCTCTCATATCACGAACCTTATCCCACATTTCTTTGGCAGTCTTGCAATGCTTGACTTTGTCAAATTTGTCATTGTCTAGGGCATTGGTCATGATGAAACAGCCAACTTTGTCCAGGTTGAACAGCTTCATTTCTTCAGCTGTCATCTCGTGTAGATCTTTTTCCACCACTTATCAACTTCATCAACCTTGATAGACTTGGTGAATTTGAATGGGCCTTTGATGATACATGTGTACATGTTATCATTGTAGGCAGCTAAGAAGATCTCCATCCTGATCTTCCAATCCTCAAAACTCATACCGACTATGTGGGGAACATGGCTGATACAGTCCATTTTAAAAAAGTTTTTATTTTTCAAAAATATGCTCTTTTGAAAAAATTTGAAAACCTTTGAAAAACACTCGGATGAAGCTCGTTGATCAGGCAGCTGATTCTAATGAACCACCTGCTCTGATACCACTTGCTGATCCCAAGTGGTCAAATGAGGTCTAGAGAGGGAGGGGGGTGAATAGACCTCTTAAAATTTTTAACAAAATCTTAACTTTAAAACTTTTGCTTAACTGTAAGCAGACTAAGCTGTTAAAGAACAATAAGCTTACAAGGCTGATCGCGAACAAATCCTGGAACAACTTTGTTGACCACTAGTCTGATAGTCATTTAGCTGATTTTAGTCAAAATCAGTTTTAATACCAGAATACTTGCAGCGGATTTATAAAGTGTTTTTCACAAGTATACTTAGTAGTTTGAAAATTTTATCCCCAATTTTATAAACTCCTTTAAACCTTTTTCAAACAGTTTTATCAAGTGTTTTATTCAATCTGAAAATATGGAAGTAAAATGCAAGGTAAAAACACATGGATTTTTATAGTGATTATATGGATGTAAATATCCTTTAATCCGCTCTTTCAAGTCACAAAGATCTTGGGTTATACTAAAAAAACACAGTAATCAGTATACTCCACTTACGCCAAAACAACAAATGAATCTGGCCGTAAGCTCACAATAGGAAATCACAAAGAAGACCTATTCTACAGAGTTTTATCACTTCACACAGATGGATAAACACTCCTCACAACACTCTAACAGATTTCACTCAGAAAAATGTATCTATCTTTGATCTTCAGCTTCAGCTTGAGTCAACAAATGACAAGGCTAATGAGTGAGCTATTCTTGAGCTTTTGAGACTTAGAAAATATTTTGCTTCGAAATCAATCTCTCAGTTGTTGTGTTGTTTCTTTTTCTCTTCATCTCTTCAGCTATTTATACTCACTCATTTGAATTATGTTCGTTGAAGAGAGACACAATTCAAATTTCTCGATTTCTGGTCCTTAATTTCCGCGAACGGCTCTCTGCACAGTGACAATACTGCAGACTGTACTTTCTGTCAGACAACATTAAATGCACTGAGCTGATACAAGTTATTTCTTCAATCATTTGTCATTAATAGCCTCGGACTTCAGCATTTATTACTCCAGTGGCATTTATCACCGTTGGGACGACTTCTTGATCCTTTCCACTTGGCTGATGAGAGTACAAGTCTGATGATGAACAAAGCTGATCTCAAACTTGAACAAACCTGATTTGAGTCGGTTGATTTACACCAGTCTGATTTCTTCCCTTCAGCAGATCAGTAGTCTTTCGGACCTTGAATATTTGACCCTTCTTATTTGTCTTCATACTTGGTCAAAATTCTTTCAAGGGATTTAAACTAAGTTTTCTTTACTTAGCTGATCTTAATGAGTTTTGGAAATCATCAAAACCTCCCTTAATTCTTCTAACTTCACTGCACTCTTATCTTCATCTCTATCCAACAATTATCATTTTTAGTCCCTCTCAAAATTGTTTCTTTATCAATCTAGTCCCTCATAAAATTGTTTTGGTACTTTAGTTCACCTTGGACCACCTGGAAATGACGAAAGTGAAACAAATAATTTATAGTGGGGACTAACGTAGGAAAAAAATACAAAAGAGGAACCACTTTGTAAAAAAAATAATAAATAATGATGACCATTAGTAAATTTTAGCCTAATTTTTATATAAAGTTTGCACTTTAAGTTATATCAAATTATTCTTTCATTTCAATTGAGATTAAGAATTTAAAAATGAAAATTGCATAAAAACGATAGAAAACAGAGTGATTTGACAAAAATTGCAAATCATTCTAAGAAATTGTTTTAATTATTTATAGGACATTTGTGTTGGGATTCCAGAAGGAAACAAATCAGAGCACAGCGGAATCTAAATTTTTTAGGAATCTTTCATAGGAATCTCGAAGGATTCCTATCCGGATTAATATAAATCATTATAACTATAAACTTGTTTACAAATTTAGAACTTGAATTACAGTTATATCTGACGTCAAGCTAATTATATGTGATTTAACCGTTTTTCGTAGGGTTTGGTTAAATCAATGAATAAGGTTTAAGGGGTAAAATTATATAGAGATTATAGGGCCTGGTTATTTTATTCCTGATGGATCAATCTCAAGGAAGAACAATATGTAAAGAAGATCAAGAACACGAAACAATGAATAATGAATATAGTATAGCAGAAGCTTTTCTATTAAGTTGATATTAGATTGCCCAAGTATGTAGGCGTAAGTTTACAAGAATATTGTTGTTATAATACAATTGGTGATCCAACTATTTATATGATATTAACCCTAGCTTTACAAGGAAACATAATCCTGCTAGGACTCGGGGTATCAATCCTTCTTGAACTCGGATATCGGTCTGATCGTCGTGAATAGATATCTCTGGTCGGATCGAGTGGCTGTTAGCGAATGAGCTTCTTGGTCGAGCCGGTCGAGTATCTTCTAGTCACTCTGAGTGTTATAAGGGGTGTAAAACAGCCCCCATCAGTACTCCCTCACTTCTTCGAGCGTATATGCAATAGAAGCTCGTAGAAGTAAATGGTCTTATCCGACTGTCTTTTCTATGATTTGTGCCTCATTAAAAACCTTGGAAAAAACCCTGTGGGAAAAAATCCTAAGCAAGGAAAAGAGTGCTACATTTGATAGATAGTCGTTTTGTCGTTTCCGAACTGTATCGTTTTGTTCCTTTTCGAGGAGGCGGTTTTTCTTCATTGATTGACGGGAATACGATCAGTCGTGAAAGGATTGAGGCGTCTTTTCGGCCTTCTGTATAAATAGGCGATCGTAGTTTCACCCATTTTTTACTTTTCGCCTTCTATTTTCTTGCAGTAATTCTCTTAGTCGATAACTCTTCTAGATATCGTAATTGTTGAGCATTACTTTTTTGAATATAAAATAACATGGCTTCCATCTCGAGGAATCCTTCCTCTTCTTCTGTTCAGGAAATCGCTCCTGTTATCGACGTGGGGGCTTCTCCCAGCCCTCCACCAAAACGGACGAGACCGTCGGATATAAACATTCATGACGAAGACACTTTCAAGGTGTGGATCATCTCTGATGCTGAGGTCGCGTCCAAGGCTAAGAAAGGCAAAGGTACTAACCCTCAGATATCCGATCCAGTCGAAACCCTTTCCTGCGTTTATACCGAGGAGAATTTTCATGAGGTTTTGGATAATTATGCAAAATACTTCCCGGAGGGCTCCGAAATTATTCTTCCGTCCCCCGCCGATAGGGTTACTCACCGTCGGAAGGCTGTCGAGCTTTTTACACTGCCCATTTTAATCACGGTATTTGTCTTCCTTTGTCTGCCTTATTTCTAGATATTTTAAGGATATTTAGTGTTTCTTTAACACAATTGGTCCCTAACTCAGTAGCCTTCGTCGTTTGTTTTTCTGTCCTGATGATTGCCAAAGGGTTCCAACCCTCTTTTCGTAATTTTACTCAGTTATTTCGTTTTAATATTTCAAGCACTTCCAATCATGGTTACTTTTTTTCCAGTCAAAAGTCTGGTCGATCTATCTTTGATTATCCAGTTTCCAGCAACTCCGACTGGAAATCTCGCTTTTTCTATGTTTGCCCTCCGACTCATCTTACTTTAGCCGATGGCTCCACCAAACCTTTCTCATGGGACCACGATTCCAAGTGGATTTTTGGTGGTCGCTCTGTTGAGGGTCAGTTTATTCCCGATGATCCTATTTTGGTGGAGGAGATATCGGAGATGCGTGCTGACAAATATCAATGCGCTCTTCTTATTGGTGAGGCCTTTCTTCGTAATGCAGGCCTAAGTTCTCACACTTTTCCCATCTCTTCTTCTTCTCAGTTGCTCGGTAAGCGTTATATTTCACCGTCGTAATTTAATCTTTTCTTCCAATAAAATTTGTAACTGGATTCTTGTTTTCTTCAGTCTCTATGGTAGAGAATTCCCGGCATTCTTGCAAAGGAAAAATGGTTTTATCGAAGTCTACCAAGACAGTGGAGAACCATCCATTTGAGCAAAGAGTATCAAGAAAAAGGAAATTGGATTTGGGACAAGATTCTGATGATTATAGAGAGGAATCCCCAGATTCTTCCCAGGAGATTCCTCAGGAACTCTCTTCTTCACCAACTCCGGGTCCTACAGGGACAGGACAGGGTTATCCTCCTCTCCATTTCAGAACTTCCCTCGGTATCCGTTCTTGTCGTAGCTGGTCGATGCCCCATTCAACTGGCACGTCGGCTAAAAGGAGAAAGCAGTTCTACGGTCGCTCTGGTGAGGACCTTACTTTACTTGGCGAACAGCACCCAAAGCCTACCCTTGTTGAGATGATCGAAGATCATCTAGCGGGAAAGAGGGCGGCCGATTATTCTGAACACGATTCTTTGATCCATGATGAGAAGGATAATGCAGCAGATAAAGCTACTCGTATCCTTCTCTCTAGCGTTTTCACACGTGACATTAATAAGATGCTCCACAAAGATCCTTTGGAGAAGTTATAGAAGGCTTCTCTTTATGCTGACAAGGTAAATACCGTTACATGCCTTTCTTTTCATGTTAACTTTCTTGAAGGATTTTCCACTAAAACGGCCTATCCTTTTGATTCCTCGGACTAGTACTTGTCTTCTGTCATTCGCTTATGAAGTAGCCCTTTGGAGGCAACAGTGTGAATTTCTCGAGGAGAGGAATAGGGCATTGCTTTAGAAGGTGCCTGTTTATGAAGGTGGTGCTACAGAAGTTGGTCCTTCTACCTCTTCATTCTTCTCCGCTCCTTGTAGTAATTTGCTTAGATAGTAGACAGGCTTATGTTCAGTGCCTTCTATCTTTACCAAAACGGAACTGATGGCAACTGTGGAGATGGATATGTAAATGTACAACGGTTCACCTTCGGTTGGTTTGGCTAATAATGGAGAAGAAGTTAAGTATGCTTTTAGTTGGTTGAATGCTTGATCGCACTCTTCAATCCAAACAAAGTTTTTCGCCTTGCGTAAAGTTTGAAAGAAAGGCAAACTTCTATCCACTGACTTGGAGATGAATCTGTTTAATGCCACAATTTTTCCTACTAAACTTTGCACTTGGGAGATCGTCTTAGGTGGTCTCATTTCAGTTATGGCTCGAATCTTTTCGGGTTTAGCTTCAATCCCTCGTTGATGGACCATATATCCCATGAATTTTCCGGACTTAACCCCAAAAGTACATTTTGCGGGATTAAGCTTCATGCGGTATTTTCACAATATCTGGAAACATCGGTCAAGGTGCTTTACGTGGTTGGCTTCATTCATGCTTTTGACCAACATATTGTCCACGTATACTTCCATTATTTCTCCGATCAGCTCCCTAAACATTAAATTAATCAATCTTTGGTAGGTGGCACCAGCATTCCTTAGGCCGAATGGCATTACAAATATAGAATTAAAATTGTCATTAAGTTTTCAATTTCAATATGAATTTTCAAGTTTCGTGAAATACAAAACTTAACAACTTTTAGTTGAAGATTAAATGAAAGTAAAATTCTACTAGATTAAGATCATGGATCAAAATTTAAATAGTTTCCGTCGAAAACATAAAATAAAAATTCATTTTTGAATTAAAGAAAATGAAAATGAGTTGTAATTTCAAAACTATTTATTTCCTCGAAATTCTATTATTTTTCTTGATATAATGATTTTCTTTTAAAATATTTCTAGAGTTTCTGATACGGTTCGGAAAAATTCTCAAAATGTTTTCAATATTTAATTAATTGAAACATACTGTAATACCCGAGAATTTTTTTGGGGTCCTTTAGTTGTAATTTAATTGGATTAATATCCAATTTTATATGCTAATGTGATTTAAAGTTAAATTGAACTCTTTTTGGGTTATGTTAAATACATTAATTATTTCTTATGGAATATTGGACTTAGAAATATTTAGAAAACATGTATATTGCCTTTTACAAATATTGGGGTCATTTTGTAATTAGTTTCGACTAAAGTGTGCAAAATTTTTTGATTTAGGGGTCATTTTGCACTTTTTAAAATTTTGGGGGTCAAAAGTGCAAAAACGCCCCTTCTCCTCCATTGGCTGTGCAGGCCATGATTTGTTCTCCTTGGAAAGCTAAGAATTCAGCTATGGCAGATGGAGGCCATACCCATTTCTCCATTCAAACACTCCACCATTCTTTCTCCATTCAAACACTCATACACCCTCTTTATATCTCCCCAAATCAGATTTTATTTTGTCTCCTCTACACCATTACTTTTATTAAGTGAAAATCTAAGAGAGTTAGAAAGAGTTGGAGAGGATAGTGAGGGTTCTTGAAAAAAATATATATATATATAGAGACTAGGAGGATATATGAGGAAACACCACCATCACCACCACCTTCCGAAGGACCACCACCACTGCCGCCGCCGCTGCACCCTCATCACTGCCGCCACCACCACTGCTTCCGCCGTGAACCGGAAAAGAAAAAAAGCTAACTTGGAAGCTTGTAAGAGTGTTCAAAAATCCCCTTTTTAGTATGGTTATTTTGTGTGAAATAGCTTAGAAATTTATGATTTTAATCTTGAAATATCTTGAAACATTATTTGATGGGTTCCTTAAAAGATTAGCATACCTCATATTTAAAAGAATCCTTGTATGGTTTTTAGTTAATGGCATGTTCACATCAAAAGGGGGGAAGAAGTATTTTATGCAAACAATGTTTTGTTCTTGGTGATATGCATAAATAAGTTTTTCTCAAAGAGATTTGATGGATTTATGAGAGCATATATGCTTACTATGTTATAGATCTTGAAAATTTTATATGCTATGAAAAGATATGAGTTTTATCTTGTTTGGGTATATTATGCAAAAAAAAAAAAATATAGGGTCTCCTTATGCATTTTCCGGTGGGGTTGGCCGGAGCCACCCCACCGTTGGCAAGCAACCGGCCACTGCTAGAAGCAGTGGCCGAAGACAGCAACAGTCTATTACCTTTAGGTGGTTTGGCCATCAGGGCCAGAAAAAAAAAAAAAAGAAAAGAAAGAAAGAAAATTAATAATAATAATAATAAAATTTATAAGTAATTTTTTGAAATTAATAAAATTAAAAAGAAATGAAATTGTAAATCAAGTTTTATTAAATTCGAAATTTCAAAATAAAATTCAAATTTTTTTTTGAGAATGATAAATAATTCTTAAAATAATAATAAATTTAAAATTTAATTCTGAAAATAAAGTTTGTAAAATTTAATAAGTTTCGTAAATTTTGAATAACTATTTAAATAAACTTTTGAAAATAATAATTACAATAATTTTGGATAAATAATTTCTGAAATAAATAAATTACTTAATTAATTTTGAAAAAAAAAAAGAAGATTAATTAATAATAAATTATTTCCGAATAAGATCATGATAAAAAAAATTTAAATGAAAATAATTTCAAGGATACATTAATTATTAATTAAGTAAAATAAAATAATTTTAAATAATATTCTTGGAAAATAAATAATTTAATATGAAATAATATATTAAATATTTTCTGAATTTATTAATTTCTAAAACAAAATTATTAATATAATTTTAATTATTCTTGAACATTATTTTTATATAGAAAATTAGTAAATAATTTGAATAATTATTTTTTGAAAATAATTAAATAAAAAAATCATATAAAATAATTTTTGGATAATAAGTTTTCAAAAAATAAAAAAAAAATTAAAATATAAAAAGAAAAAGAAAGAGATGAATAGTTTCCAAAAAAAAAAGTTTAAAATTACCAAATAAAATAAAGGGGTTAAATAGCCGAGTAAAGTTTGATTTCGAATTAATAGTAATAATAAGGATTTCAATTAGAAGTTACTACATAAATTTTTTGAAATAAATAACTTTACTTAAAACTTTGTAATAAACCTTAGAACCCTTGATCGGACTTGAAGGTCCATCTTTCGATCGTAGTTTCAATATCGATCAACTATGATTCAAATGTATGTTGACTAAAGCATTGCTTAGTCATTTATTGAATCCTTGTGCTATAATTGTAATCTAAGATCGTCGCATAAACGTGTATAGGAGGAATCGGAGTCGTCACACATGTCGCACTTTCTTCAGAAAATTTAAGCAGCAAAGGTGAGTGTTGTGTGTTACATGTGTGTTAGTCTAAATGTTCTAGTAGGTCGAGTCAAAACTGTAACTTAGTTCCTAAACGAACAAGTATGTGATGTATGATAACATAAAGAACTCGGCTGCTAGGACGACCTACACGTTGAATTATTACTTATGCCTATGTGCTTATGAGTAATTGATATTGTATGTTGAACTGTTATTGAGTTGTTTATAGATTTTCTGTTACCGAATTGTTACTGTACTGTACTGTTTGTTATCTCTATGTGCCATATTTTGGTGTACGGAATCGTGGATAACCCGGAAGGTAAGGGCCGGAGGGTTACCTCGATCCACCGTAGACCCGCTTCACGAGCCAAGTGTGGAGGTTACACTTGGGGAGTGAATGTCAAACTCCTGGCATTTGACGTCAATGCGCACTGTAATGTAAGGTCGCTCCTTACTGGAGTGTTCGGTGGTGGTTTTCACGAATATGAAGTAGAGGGTAAGAGGAGGACGACATCAGCAACCTTCGGTTATTTGTTTAACTGTTAAATTGATATTACATGCGTTTAATTACTGTATTAAATATGCACACATGTATTATGCTATATTCATACACTACACGCACACATGTGCACTACAGCCTCACTAAGTTGGATGACCAACTTACGCATTCCCATTTACTTCTTTTCGAATACAGGTATCCCAGGGTCTGATGTCTAGAGTTGGTGTTCGTCTCTGAGATCCTGTCTGTCGGTGTTCGTGGGTCGTCATGATATCTTTTGAATCTTGTTATGTTATGTATTAATATGTATTAATTATGATTAAGTATGTAAAGACTAAGTAGTGTTTGGATCCCTGTGGTTAATGCGTGGTTGCGCTTATGTTGTATTTTGAGCTCGCTCCTGCATATCGCAGTGTACCGGGTTTTTATGTTGTTATTTATGTATTATGATTCGAATTACTGTGTTGTTGTTTAAAAAAAAAATTCTGGTCAAATTTTTGTTGTGATCACGGAACACGGACCCGGACTCGGGGGTGGATCCATGTCGGACCCGACCCGGGGGGCTCGGGCCGTCACAGGTGGTATCAAAGCTTAGGCTTTTAAGTCAGATTATGGATCCTCGGAAGTCGTATGTTGTGTCGTGTTTTAACTGCATTCTGAGTCTTTATGTGTAATTATTATATGTTAAGTGGTTGTTCTTATCTTTTGAGTATGATAGGATGTCGAGCCAGAGTAGCCGTAGTTCGAGCGTTGGACAAAGGAGTAGAGTAATTTGCAGATTTATGGGGCTCCGTAGGGCCAATGATGGCCTTTCTAGTGATGACTCGGCACCTCATCCCCTAGTTATTCGCCGCTCTAGACCTCGTAGGATCTATCGTCCTACTTGGACCCTTGGGCGTCGCGATAATGGACAGCTTTGAGGCCATTACCCGAACCGTGTGGTTCACCAGTTAGAGGCTGATCGTGATCGGTATGCTGACCTTGCTTTGATGGCGGACATGAATGCCCAAGACGCCAATGATAGAGCCGATGCCATCGAACTCCGCTAGCAGGAGCTTCGGGTCATCAGGAACCGTAGGGTGCTGCAATCCGCCAAGGTTATAGAGGGGTTGAGGGCATTAGCTGACGAGATAGAGGCAGATAATAGAACACTGATCGAGGAGGAGCGCCCTCATATGGAGGCAGAAGCTGCTGCAGACCCTATGGACGAGGAGGAGGAACCCAGTGAGGAGGTCCCAGGGAATGGTGCCGAAGACGAGTAGGATTGCGAGGCATTTAGGACTACCTTTTGTTATGTTGTAGTAGTGAAGTCATTTTGACTTTTGTTTATGTTTTATGTGGTATGCTAGACATGTTTTGACTCTTTTGTGCCGTTTTGGCTGTACTTTGTTTTGACGATTTGCCTATTATGATATTATGTTTTAATTTTATGTGGTTATTGGCCTTGTAGTGGTAATATGTGTATGATTGGTTATATTTCCCTAATGAGCCACTTTCGATGTCCAGAATGGCAGGAAATCGAGCTGATAGCCGTGCTGGACGTTGGGTTCCCTCTGACCAATCTGAGGGGGCACCGGTAGTTCCACCAGCAGCACCACCTGTTGACCAGGCAGAGCGGATCATCGCCGCCTTGGCCGGGTTTACCCAAGCACTATAAGGCGTTGCGCAGGCCGTGCCTACATCCCCGGCACCGCCTGCCTTAGACCAGACTTTGGAACGTTTTCTGCGGTTCCAACCACCCAAGTTCCTTGGGGAACCTGATGATCGAAAGGCTGAGGCTTGGTTGGCTGAAATTGAAAATATTTTTTGTGCTTTGGACTACTCGGACACTCAAAAGATTTCGTTGGCTACTTATCGCTTTGAGGATGCTGCTAGGTCCTGGTGGCAGACGAGGGAGATGGTTTGGGATAGGGACCAAACTGCGAGGACTTTGGAAAATTTTGTGAAGGAATTTAATGACAAATATGTTCCCCCTGTGGTTCGTGAACAGCGTGAGGAGGAATTTAATGCTTTAAGGCAAGGAAACATGAAAGTTCCTCAATTTGAAGCTGTTTTCTCCCCACTCATCCGCTATGCTCCCCATTTGATCACTGATGAACCTCGTCGCACACGATGGTTCATCAAATGCCTAAGGCCGGAACTCCAGCGTGCACTTCTCTCTCACAACATTGTCACTTACATTGAAGCAGTGGAGAGAGCCACTAGCATTGAGAATGGGCTGATAGAGCTGAATGCTATGCAGTTTCCAGAAAAAAGGTCGAGGCCTTCTCAGACAAACTGGCAATCAGGAGGGAATGCAAGAAAAACACCAAGAATTGGTCAATCAAGCTCAGAGAATCCAAAGGGCCATCAGCAGCACAACTGGCCACAGAATGCTCATGGGAAGACACCAGATGGAGCTTGTACCTTTTGTGGACTGAAGGGACATGGAGAACCCAAATGCTGGAAAAAGACTGGCAAGTACCTGAGGTGTGGGGCTCAGGATCATTTTATCAAAAATTGCCCCAAGGCACCTCCTGCGCCTATTCCAGCGGGTGGAGGATCGTCCCAGCCTGGGAGACCACCAAAGCCGAGGGTGCCTAGACAAGCTTTTGCTATGGAGGGGGAGGAGCTGTCAGATCCTAATGCAAACGATGTTGTGGAAGGTACACTTTATGTTTTCGGGCATTTATGTAAAGTGTTATTCGATTCTGGTGCATCTCATTCATTCGTAACACCTTCCTATAGTAAGAAACTAATGAGTAAAGTAGAAAGTTTACCCTATGAGTTAGAGGTTCATACTCCATTAGGAACCTCGTTCATAATGAGTTCGGTTTACAAAGTATATGAGGTTAGGATCGAGGAGAGGGTGTTTCCTGCTGATTTAATCGCATTGCCAATCCAAGGTTTTGATGTAATTTTGGGGATGGATTGGTTATCCACCCATGCTGCCCGTTTAGACTGTCGACGTAGAACCGTAACACTTTCTACCCCCGAAAAACCAGATGTTTGTTTTTGGGGTGTTCGGAAAGCCCTAAAGGTTACGTTGTTGTCCGCGGCCCAAGTTCGTCAGGAATTACGCCAGGGCGGACAAGGATTTATCGCTTACCTCATCAACAAGCCGAAGGATAAAGTTGATTTAAAAGAGGTACCCGTGGTGGCAGAGTTCGCGGACGTTTTTCCGGAAGAACTTACGACTCTACCACCAGATCGAGAAGTGGAATTCACAATTGATCTCGTACCAGGAACAACGCCGGTTGCGAAGAAATCATACCGCATGGCCCCCGCCGAGCTTAAGGGGCTAAAAGCTCAACTTCAGGAGTTGTTGGAGCAAGGATTTATCAGACCTAGTTCGTCTCCGTGGGGTGCCCCTGTTTTGTTCGTGAAGAAAAAAGACGGTTCGTCGCGGCTATGCATCGAGTATCGTGATCTGAATAGTGTGACTATTAAGAACAAGTACCCTCTGCCGCACATTGAAGAGTTGTTCGATCAACTACAAGGATCTCTGGTATACTCAAAGTTGGATTCAGGGCAAGGGTACTATCCAGTGTAGTTAGTATCGTACGTATCGCGATACGATACGTACGATACGATACGATACAGACCCAAAACGATACGACTCGGTTAGTGTATCGTTTTTGCTCATGTATCGGTTTGTATCGGAACGATACGATTCCGTATCGCACGTATCGCGAGTCCAAAGCGATACGTGCGATACCTTTTTTTTGACCGGGTCTGCATCTGAACCGGGTCGGGTCGGTACTGACCCGACCAAACCGGGTCGCTGCCCACTTTTTTAAAAAAAAAAATTTTTCTGCTGCTGTTTAAAGTAAAAACAGCAGCAGAAATTGGAATCGTTTCATACGGTTCTTCCCCAACTTGAAACCCTTGTTCTTTAATTGATTAATTCTTCAAGTTTTCTTTCAATTATCTATCAAAATCATTGATTAATAACTCAAGGAAGCCCTAGAATCTTGATTAGGTAATAAATCTCTCACTTTATTTGGGTTTTTGGATGAAAAAAAAGTGCGGTTCTTGTGGGGCGATTCTTGTGCGGTTCTTGTGCGGTTCTTGTGTGATTAGCTCGATTCCAACACGATACCAAATGGGTTTGTGCGATTCTAACTTACTCCTTCAATTTTAGCTTGGTTTTGTGCTTGAGCCTTGAGCCATTACTTTGGCTTTGTCCTTTTTTTCTTTTTGATACGAATTTACTATGGGTAAAGAAGTAGATGTTACATGGAAACATTGTAAGCTTGTTAGTCCTTCGAATAGACATTTAACAAAATGCAATTATTGTGGACATCAAAATTGGGGTGGCAATTTTGTTTTATGGCTTCAAAGTTGAAGCTTGGAACTTGGTTTTATTTTGAAATGATTTGTTTGACTTTAAAATGTTAAGTTTATGTCTTGTAATTATTTTTTTTAATGTAGGGAATATATTTTATAATATTTTTAACAAAGTATCACGTATCTTAAGATACACGATACATATCTCGATACGATTCGATACGAATGGAAAACGATACGCGATACGATACACGGTTTGATAACCTTGGTACTATCAGCTAAAGATTAAGGAGGAAGACATACCGAAAACGGCCATTAACTCGCGATATGGACATTTTGAGTTTGTCGTGATGCCTTTCGGCCTCACGAATGCCCCTGCCGTCTTCATGGATTTAATGCATCGAGTCTTCAAGCCATTTTTAGATCAGTTTGTGGTAGTATTCATTGATGATATCTTGATCTACTCGAAATCTAGGCTAGAACACGAGGCTCATCTTCGGAAGGTGCTCCAAACCTTGCGTGAACATAAATTGTACGCAAAGTTCAGCAAGTGTGAATTTTGGTTAGATAGAGTTGCCTTTCTGGGGCACATTATTTCAGGAGATGGGATAGCGGTCGATCCATCTGAGGTTGAAGCGGTTACTGAGTGGAAGAGGCCAGAGACAGTGACCGAGATTCGGAATTTCTTAGGTCTGGCTGGGTATTATCGTAGGTTTATTCAGGATTTCTCGAAAATAGCCTCGCCTTTGACAAAGTTAACTCAGAAGAAAGTTCCATTCGATTGGAACGAGAAGTGTGAGGAAAGCTTCCAGGAGTTGAAGAAGAAATTGACGACTGCGCCAGTATTGGCTTTACCAGATGGGTCAGAGAACTTTATGGTTTACACCGACGCATCGAAAGAAGGTTTGGGATGTGTCCTAATGCAAAACGGCAAGGTGATAGCTTACGCTTCAAGGAAGTTGAAGCCGTACGAGAGGAACTATCCGACCCATGATTTGGAGTTGGCCTCGGTAGTGTTTGCATTGGGCAAATGGAGGCACTACCATTATGGGGTGCCGTTTGTTGTGTTCACAGATCACAAGAGCCTAAAATATTTATTCTCTCAGAAGGAGCTGAATATGAGACAAAGACGCTGGATGGAATTCTTGGACGACTACGATTGTACATTTCAGTACCATCCCGGCAAAGCAAATGTGGTAGCGGATGCGTTGAGTCGAAAGATCAACGTGTCTCAACTTATGGCAAGAGAGTGGGGAATGTTGGAAAGTGTTTGTTGTTGGAATCCAGAGGAAGTTAAGATGGGAATCTTATTTGCCGGTTTGCTAGTGAGACCGGACATACTCAAACGGATTGCATCGGCTAAACAACTAGATGAAAAGATCGGAAAAATCAAAGAATCAATCCCGAAAATAGTTGATTCACCTTTTAACGTGGATGTTGAAGGAGTTCTCAGGTTTCGGGGGAGGTTGTGTGTCCCCATGGATACTGGGCTAAAGGAGCAAATTTTGGAAGAAGCCCATCGTTCCCGGAACAACATTCATCCGGGAGGAAACAAGATGTATCAGGATCTGAAGGCTCATTTCTGGTGGGACGGTATGAACAAAGATGTGGCGGATTACGTGGCAAGATGTCTAGTCTGTCAGCAAGTGAAAGCAGAGCACCATCGACCTTCAGGGTTGCTACAACCATTACCGGTATCCGAATGGAAATGGGAATCAGTAACGATGGATTTTGTGACTGGTTTGCCACGAACCCGTGGACAACATGACGCCATTTGGGTTATTGTCGATAGACTGACAAAAGTAGCCCGATTTATCCCAGTTAATGTTAAGTATTCTGTCGAGCGACTTGCAGAGTTGTATCGAGATCAAATTGTTCGATTACACGGGGTACCAAGGGATATAACTTCTGATCGTGACCCTGGGTTTACATCAAGACTGTGGACTAAGGTTCAAGATGCTCTGGGTACGAAACTTCAATTTAGCACTACAGCACACCCACAAACAGATGGTCAATCAGAAAGGACTATTCAAATTCTCGAAGACATGCTTCGAGCTTGTGCCCTCGATTTTAAAGGAAGTTGGGACAAGAATTTGCCACCAGTAGAATTTGCTTATAGCAATAGCTTTCAATCGATGATTCAGATGGCGCCATATGAGGCTTTATATGGTCGAAAGTGCAGATCTCCGATCCACTGGAATTTGGATGAGCATAAATCCCAAACTTTGGTTACCACGGTTGAGGGAGTACCTGATTTGATTCAGGAAGCTATTGATATCGTACCGGTAATTAAGAAGAGGATGCTAGCTGCTCAGAGTCGCCAGAAGAGTTATGCCGATCGTCGTCGTAAACCTCTAGAATTTGAGGTAGGTGATCAGGTGTTTCTTAAGGTTTCACCTAAGAAGGGTCTTATCAAACATGGAAAAGGAGGAAAGCTCAATCCTCGGTATGTCGGATCTTTCAAGATCTTGGAAAGAGTTGGGAGTGTAGCGTACAAGCTGGAGCTCCCAGCAAACCTCGGTGGGATACACGACGTGTTCCATGTTTCACTCCTGAAGAAGTATTTACCGGACCCGTCTCACGTGATACACTACGAGCCCTTGCAACTCCAAGAGAGTCTATCGTACGTTGAGAGGCCTATTCGTATTTTAAATAAGAAGTTCCAAGAATTACGAAAAAGGAAGATTCCAATAGTGAAGGTTCTTTGGCGCAGTCAAAGCATTGAGGAAGCTACTTGGGAGCCGGAAGAGCAGATGCGTCAGCAATACCCTGAACTCTTCGAACCTCAAGATTGAATTTGGGGACCAAATTCTTTAAGGGGGAAGGATTGTAATACCCGAGAATTTTTTTGGGTCCTTTAGTTGTAATTAAATTGGATTAATATCCAATTTTATATGCTAATGTGATTTAAAGTTAAATTGAACTCTTTTTGGGCTATGTTAAATACATTAATTATTTCTTATGGAATATTGGACTTAGAAATATTTAGAAAACATGTATATTGCCTTTTAAAAATATTGGGGTCATTTTGTAATTAGTTTCGACTAAAGTGTGCAAATTTTTTTAATTTAGGGGTCATTTTGCACTTTTTGAAATTTTGGGGGTCAAAAGTGCAAAAACGCCCCTTATCCTCCATTGGCTGTGCAGGCCATGATTTGTTCTCCTTGGAAAGCTAAAAATTCAGCTATGGCAGATGGAGGCCATACCCATTTCTCCATTCAAACACTCCACCATTCATTCTCCATTCAAACACTCATCCACCCTCTTTATATCTCCCCAAATCAGATTTTATTTTGTCTTCCCTACACCATTACTTTTATTAGTGAAAATCTAAGAGAGTTAGAAAGAGTTGGAGAGAATAGTGAGGGTTCTTGAAAAAAAAAACTATATAGAGACTAGGAGGATATAGGAGGAAACACCACCATCACCACCACCTTCCGAAGGACCACCACCACTGCCGCCGCCACCACCGCCGCCGCCGCCGCCACTGCCGCCGCCGTGAACCGGAAAAGAAAAAAAGCTAGCTTGGAAGCTTGTAAGAGTGTTCAAAAATCCCCTTTTTAGTATGGTTATTTTGTGTGAAATAGCTTAGAAATTTATGATTTTAATCTTGAAATATCTTGAAACATTATTTGATGGGTTTCTTAAAAGATTAGCATACCTCATATTTAAAAGAATCCTTGTACGATTTTTAGTTGATGGCATGTTCACATCAATAGGGGGGAAGAAATATTGTATGCAAACAATGTTTTGTTCTTGGTGATATGCATAAATAAGTTTTTCTCAAAGAGATTTGATGGATTTATGAGAGCATATATGCTTACTATGTTATAGATCTTGAAAAATTTATATGTCTATGAAAAGATATGAGTTTTATGAAAACTTTTGGGATTTTAAAAGATGGGTGTTTTATCTTGTTTGGGTATATTATGCAAAAAAAAAATTATAGGGTCTCCTTATGCATTTTCCGGTGGGATTGGCCGGAGCCACCCCACCGTTGGCAAGCAACCGGCCACTGCTTCCCTAGCAGTGGCCGAAGACAGTAACAGTCTGTTGCAATTGCAACATACCCCTTTTTTTGGGCCTGTTGCAAATGCAACAGACCAACAGGCCCATTGTCTCAATGGGCCTGTTGTTACCTTTAGGTGGGCTAGCCATCAGGGCCAGCCCATAGTTGTAAAAAAAAAAAAAATGAAAAGAAAAGAAAAGAAAGAAAGAAAATTAATAATAATAAAATTTATAAGTAATTTTTTGAAATTAATAAAAATCAAAAGAAATGAATTTATTAATCAAGTTTTATTAAATTCGAAATTTTGAAATAAAATTCAATAATGATAAATAATTCTTAAAATAATAATAAATTTAAAATTTAATTATGAAAATAAAGTTTGTAAAATTTAATAAGTTTGGATAATTTTGAATAACTATTTAAATAAAGTTTTGAAAATAATAATTACAATAATTTTGGATAAATAATTTCCGAAATAAATAAATTACTTAATTAATTTTGAAAAAAAAAGAAGATTAATTAATAATAAATTATTTTCCGAATAAGATCATGATAAAAAAAATTTAAATGAAAATAATTTCAAGGATACATTAATTATTAATTAAGTTAAATAAAATAATTTTAAATAATATTCTTGGAAAAAAAATAATTTAATATAAAATAATATATTAAATATTTTCTGAATTTAATAATATCTAAAACAAAATTATTAATATAATTTTAATTAATCTTGAACATTATTTTATAAAGAAAATTAGTAAATAATTTGAATAATTATTTTCTGAAAATAATTAAATAAAAAAATCAAATAAAATAACTTTTGGATAATAAGTTTTCAAAAAAATAAAAAAAAATTAAAATAGAAAAAGAAAAAGAAAAAGAAAGAGATGAATAGTTTCCAAAAAAAAAAAGATTAAAATTACCAAATAAATAAAGGGGTTAAATTGTCGAGTAAAGTATGATTTCGAATTAATAGTAATAATAAAAATTTCAATTAGAACTTACTACATAAATTTTTTGAAATAAATAACTTTACTTAAAACTTTGTAATAAACTTTAGAACCCTTGACCGAACTTGAAGGTCCATCTTTCGATCGTAGTTTCAATATCGATCAACTATGATTCAAATGTATGTTGACTAAAGCATTGCTTAGTCATTGATTGAATCCTTGTGCTATAATTGTAATCTAAGATCGTCGCATAAACGTGTATAGGAGGAATCGGAGTCGTCACACTTGTCGCACTTTCTTCAGAAAATTTAAGCAGCAAAGGTGAGTGCTGTGTGTTACATGTGTGTTAGTCTAAATGTGCTAGTAGGTCGAGTCAAAACTGTAACTTAGTTCCTAAACGAACAAGTATGTGATGTATGATAACATAAAGAACTCGGCTGCTAGGACGACCTACACGTTGAATTATTACTTATGCCTATGTGCTTATGAGTAATTGATATTGTATGTTGAACTGTTATTGAGTTGTTTATAGATTTTCTGTTACTGAATTGTTACTGTACTGTACTGTTTGTTATCTCTATGTGGGCCCTATTTTGGTGTACGGAATTATGGATAAACCGGAAGGTAAGGGCCGGAGGGTTACCTCGATCCACCGTAGACCCACTTCATGAGTCAAGTGTGGAGGTTACACTTGGGGAGTGAATGTCAAGCTCTTGGCATTTGACGTCAATGCGCACTGTAATGTAAGGTCGCACCTTACTGGAGTGTTCGGTGGTGGTTTTAACGAATATGAATTGGAGGGTAAGAGGAGGACGGCATCAGCAACCTTCGATTATTTGTTTAACTGTTAAATTGATATTACATGCGTTTAATTACTGTATTAAATATGCACACATGTATTATGCTATATTCATACACTACACGCACACATGTGCACTACAGCCTCACTAAGTTGGATGACCAACTTACGCATTCCCGTTTACTTCTTTTCAGATACAGGTATCCCAGGGTCTGATGTCTAGAGTTGGTGTTCGTCTCCGAGATCCTGTCTGTCAGTCTTCGTGGGTCGTCATGTTATCTTTTGAATCTTGTTATGTTATGTATTAATATGTATTAATTATGATTAAATATGTAAAGACTAAGTAGTGTTTGGATCCCTGTGGTTAATGCGCGGTTGCGCTTATGTTGTATTCTGAGCTCGCTCCTGCATATCGCAGTGTACCGGGTTTTTATGTTGTTATTTATGTATTATGATTCGAATTACTGTGTTGTTGTTTAAAAAAAAAAATTTGGTCAAATTTTGGTTGTGATCATCGAACCCGGACCCGGACTCGGGGGTGGATCCACGTCGGACCCGACCCGGGGGGCTCGGGCCGTCACACATACACTTAAAATGGACTTTTAATCCATGACAAAACATTAAATATGTGTTAGTTTTCCCGATTTCTTATCAAAGTTTGAATTTTCGAATATGCGGAATTGTGGATTCGGAAAATAACTAATGTCTTTGCAATGCCAATTCAATTTTAATTATAAAACCGCGTGCCCTTTTAATTTAACAAGTACCCGCTCCATTTTTTATATTTGCCGCTTTGGCAAAAAATATTTTGTTTAGTTTTATTTGTCGTTTTAGGATTTGAATGTAAAATTAATGTTAATTTATCAATTTTACCCTTTTTACTAATACTTATTATTAATGCTAATTAATGTTAAGATTATTTGACTAATTAAAAGGATATTTTGGAATATTTGCTTAAAAAGAGAATATTTATGACATTTCTTAATTCGTATGCATTCATCCAATACGACAAATAAAAAAACGGAAGAAGTAAATTGTAATTAATTTCCTCAAAAATTGATGTAATTGATTATCATTAGCAAAAAAACATTGTCAAGTGTCATGAAATTTTAAACATTATAATTGGTTAAATAAAATCCAAATTTATGTTCATACATAGATGGTAAATTTGTGTTGATTTTATGCTGACTAATTATAATTGCTTTTTAATTTCAACCTAACTAAATTTTCATGAGCTTTTGTCCCGAGTTTTATTAAAATTAATTGGGTCTTAATTTTTTGGGTAAATATAACTAATAGCCCTTCTTATTATTAACTTTTTACAGGTTACTCTTGTAACTTTTTTCCATGTTAATCCCCAATATGAATTATTTATTTCACTTTGATCATTTACAAAGGGTCTATTAATAATAGTGTTACATTTTAGTCCCAAGAAATTGTTTATTATCATTTTTAGTCCCTCTCAAAATTGTTTCTTTATCAATCTAGTCCCTCATAAAATTGTTTTGGTACTTTAGTTCACCTTGGACCACCTGGAAATGACGAAAATGAAACAAATAATTTATAGTGGGGACTAACGTGGGAAAAAATACGAAAGAGGAACCACTTTAAAAACATAATAAATAATGATGACCATTACTAAATTTTAGCCTAATTTTTATATAAAGTTTGTACTTTTAGTTATATCAACCTATTCTTCCATTTCAATTGAGATTAAGAATTTAAAAATGAAAAATTGTTATATGAGACGAAAATTGCATAAAACAATAGAAAACAGAGTGATTTGACAAAAAGTGCAAATCATTCTAAGAACTAATTTTAGTTATTTATAGGACATTGGTGTTGGGATTCCAGAAGGAAACAAATCAGAGCACATCGGAATATAAATTTTTTAGGAATCTTTCATAGGAATCTCGAAGGATTCCTTTCCGGATTAATATAAATCATTAAAACTATAAACTTGTTTACAAATTTATAACTAGAATTATAGTTATATCTAACGTCAAGCTAATTATATGGTTCTGGTTTAGTTTCGGAGCAGTTGATCTAAGCAATTGATTCATAGCACTATTACTCCTTTGTTTAGTTCTCCAAGTGGAACGCGAAGTAAAAAAGTTGTCTTGCAAGACGATATTCTTATTAATTTCATGATCTCAAACTCAAATGCTTATTTTAGCATCTTCATGTACAACAACTAAATCTATCTTAAACATTACAGAAGTATTGTTGAAAGTTGAAAGGTGTAGGTCAATAGGGTTTAAATTCTCTAGCTTGGCTACGATAAGTACAGTGGAATCCGACAACGTGTACTAGTATATCGAAGATCTATAAAAGTATCATTGGATTATATCAACTTTCCAAATTGCCATGGCTGAGGAATCCGAGATTCTAACTATTTGAAAGTAGATCATGTCTGATTTTCTCCACGAAACTGCATGTACAACACGAAATCCACATAATATGGAACCATGTCAATAAAGCCATATGACCTAGAAGGATTCAACACAAAAATAAATCTTGAATCTCAAGATCCTCGCATAGGATTCGAGACACAGATAAATCATGCATCTCTAGATCTTCGCACCAAGCTAAGGAAATGGTCAAATTATCATTTATGGCATCCAAACTATATATAAAGTCGATCTCTCGTTAATCTAGACATTTGTACGCAATTTCATAGATTTTATATATTCTCCAGACCTTTATTTGTATTTTAGACCAATTTATCTTAAATATAAGAGGGGGTAGTGTTGAAATCATCTAAGGTGTATCTTAGTATGGTATCCATTCTCTTGCTCGGTTATGATAAGTATGGTGGGATACGACAAAGTCTAGTAGTTCGCATTTCAACAACTCAAAGATCTATATAATTTTCATTGGATGAGATCAACATCTAAGTTGACATGACGAGGGAATCCGAGATTGTGACTATTTGTAAGTGGATCCTATCTGATTTGCGTCATAAAATTGTATGCTTATTGATCAATGTAAATAGCACAACACGGTAACCACAATTTATGGAAACATGCTAATATAGCCATCTGACCCACAAGGATTCAACACACATATATAGCATGCATCTCGAGATCCTCGCATCAAATTCATGAAATTGTCAAATTGTCGTTGATTTAAGTTAGATCTCTCATTAATCACGAACCTTATATGACAATTTTCATATTGTGAATATTCGTCAGACCTTTTTTCGTATTTCTGGACCAATTTATTTTAAACATAAGATGAGTCTTGTTGAAATCATCTAAGGTGTAGCTTGATATGATTTATATTCTCTAGCTCATTTATCAATATTACGGTAGACGTAGTTCGCATCTCAACAGCTCGACTATCTTGATATAATTATCATTGGATGAGATCACATCCAAATTGACAGACGACAGAATCCAAAATCCTAGTTGTTTGCGCCAATAAACTGCCCTTGATCAATGCACTTAGCCTAACACGGCACCCACTTGCTACGGAATATATGCCAATATAGCCATCTGACCCTTAGGGATTCAGCTCAAGTTAAATCATGCATCTCAAGATCCTCACATCAAATAAAGGAAAAATGTCAACATGTTGTCTATGGGATTTAATCTATATATAAGGAAGATCTCTCTTTATGTAGACACACTCTACATGCTATCTAGATTCTAAATATTCTCTAGTCCATCAGTCATATTTTTTAAACAAATTCAACTTAAACTTAAGAGGTATTTTATTAAAAATCATCTCAGTCATAGCTCAATCAAAGTCTATGTTGCAAGCTTAGATACACCCAGATAAGACAATCAATCATTAGATCTATACAATTAGACCTACTTAAAATATCTACAATATTTCACGTCGTATTATATAACAAATATCTTCCAACAACCATATTATCCCTAGCTAGTGTAGTGTAATGTTTGTATTAGTGTGTACTTGAGAAGTTAATTAATATCAATTTTTTCGGAAATTTTGTAATTCAGTTCATTATAACACAACTCATTACAATCCAATGTATGACCATTTAAAGGTCCCAAAACTCACCCCACTAAGGATGTATCTGAAACAAATTTATGCAAAAGTAAAAGTTGGTGATTGTAATTAAAGTTGGTGAAGTTGTTTGGAAAACTTTCTAGAACACAAACTCAAAACAAAACAAAAGAATTGATTGTGCAATTCTTCTCATTATGTACATAAATAAAATTGCATTATTAATATTTCATAGAAGGACAAGGGCAAATAAGAAAGTACAACATTTAATTTTAACACCAATTTCCATCTTGCCTTATTACATATATTGAGATTATCTATTTCACTAAATTCACCCATCCAAAAACCCATTACTATCAACAACTAGCACACCATTAATGTACCCAAATTTATCTTTTATTTCTTCTTTGTTTTCCTCAAAAACAACTTGGGAGGTTGTGTTCGATGAATCTATGGTCTCATTAATCTTCCATAGATTTTTCTCCGAGTCCTTGTTTGCCTCTCAGTGTTTCTTCGATCTCACGCTTCTTTGCCTGATACACATTTGAAGCTTCTTCAGGGGTGGCAAAAGTGCCCAACCATTCACGTTTATTCGTGATTGGGTTTCTGATTTCAGAAGCATAATTCCCTGATTCTCTTTTCCTAACCCCAACATACTTCGTACTTTTGGGTTTATTATTCTTCAAATTATTACCAATTATTTTAGGGGAATTTAAATGTATTTCGTGTACCTTTTTCTTCGGGCCAATTTCATCATCAGATGATGAATCGGTTAAGTCTGGGTCCGTGTACGAAATAATGACTTTTTTTGGTTTTGATAAGATGTTGTTTTCCATTATAATTTCTTGAGAATAGAAAAGAAGTTTTGAGATAATAATTTCTTGTAAGAAAATTGACAAAATTAAGATGGTAAAGAAAACCTTTGTGAATTCAAAAGAAAATAAAAACCGAGTATGTGAGGGGTTGCACAAAATTATTCCTTTATATAGGCACTAAGGAGGAGAAATCTAGAATAATCTGATGGCATAAATATTAACGTAATTTGGGTTTTCAAATCAAAAAAATAAACTAATTGGGCTGAAACTAATGGTCAGTCTGGTCCATATCAAAATGTATTTAAATTTACTAAGGAGGAGAAATCTAGAATAATCTGATGGCATAAATATTAACGTAATTTGGGTTTTCAAATCAAAAAAACAAATTAATTGGGCTGAAACTAATGGTCAGTCTGGTCCATATCAAAATGTATTTAAATTTACTGACTTTAAATATTAACATATATGATTTCAATATATCAGGTCGTGAGATTTTTTGGAGTATTGTAATTCTTGTTATATTGCCTTTTTCTATTCAATTGTGAATAAGATCAATATGACATCAAAAATTACAAAATGAATAGAAAATGGAACGATTAGACAAAAGGCGTAAATATTATTGAGACTAGAACTAGAAAAATAACTTGTTCAAGTTAGATTTCCTAAATATGATTGGAATAGAAAAAATTAATTTTGTATTTTAGTTTGGTAGATTCTATTCTTCGTATAAAATAAAGGGTATGAATTACTGAAATATTTGGTTTTGAGAAATAAGTATGTCTTACCAATTATGGTTAATTGTAATTATGTGGTTTCCTTTTCTTTATGTATTTAAATATGACTGAGACAAAACGTAGAAAAATAACTTTGTAAAAGTTCAAGTTATATTTACTAGATGTGATTGGAATAGAAAATTTTATTTTGTATTTAAGTTGGGTACATTGTGTTTCCATTTCTTTTTGTATTTTTTCCTTTAAATTTGAGTTTACGGATCTGTATTGTAGATAAGGAAAATTACTAATGTGTTTCAAAGGCCAATTCAATTTTAATTATAAAACCGCGTGCCCTTTAATTTAAAATCAAATAATACTCTCAGGTGTCATGAAATTATTAACTGAACAAGCTCCGGTCCAAGTTAAATGAAATTCAAATTCGTAGATATTGATCGAAGAAAATTTCACTTTTGGTATTTCAAGTGACTCTATTTAAGGTTACGGTACAATAAGTTTAAAAACATACATATTTGGTACCACGTGTTAACTACCATCGACACATTTGAAACTTCCATCAATTTTTGAACTGAAAAATTGATGAAATTTTTTCATAATTGGTCCTCAAGTTATAGATTGTTACTGATGTTGTTCCCACGTATTTTATGGCTGATAAATTTACCTCATAATTCACAAGCTTGAAGCATTTGAGTCCTAATTGCAAATAAAATTAAATTATAAATCCTATTTATAAATTTTATATGTTATTATTATCAAATCTCTTAAACTAACTAGATTATATATATAATATATATGAACTAAATAATATTTTATATTAAACCTAACGAAATATCAATTATATTTATTAGAATTTTTAAGTTTCGAAATAAAATCTTTTAAACTAATTATATTTTAAATTTAATATATGTAAATTAAATATTATTTTATTTCAAATCTGAAAAATTAAATTAAAAAAAATCTTTTAAACTACTTAGATATTAAGTACAATACATAAAAATTAAACAACATTTAATATAAAATAACGAAAAAAATCTTTTTAAATTTACATAAATGTGTCGAAGGCAATTAACATGTTGCACCAAATATTTTTTTTTAAAATTATGGTACCATAACCTTAAATTATGGTTATTTGTGGTACCAAAAGGGAAATTATTTTGTATATATATAGTGCATTAAGTTTGGTTTTATGCCGACTATTTAAATTGGTAAATTGCAACTTTAGTTATTTCTAACCAGATTATTAGCAGTTTTGTCCCTCATTTTATTAATAGAAAAATGGGGCTTACTTTTTTTCTAAAATTTGCACTTTTGCTTATATCAACCATTTCAATTGAATTGACTCTAATAAATTAAAAGTGAAATAATTGTACAAAAAGAGTTTTTATGGGATGAAAAGGAGACCGAATTAAAGAAAATAGAGGAAAATGGGTAAAAAGTTCAAATCAATCTAAGAATTTGAGAATCGAAATAAACTATAAAACATGGTGAAACTATTGAAAAATTTTAATCATGTAAAAACAATATCAAACTTTTATCATATTTGTAGATATGCCCACAAATTTAAATATATAACTCAAATTTTACAAAACAATAGAAGTGGTACTTTATTTTTATAATTTATAGAAACTTTGTGTTGAGATTCTGGGAGGAAATAACTCAGATCACAACGTGATATAAAACTTTTATGACTCCTTCATAAGTATCTTGAAAGGATTCCTATCCGGATTAATATAAATCATTAAGACAATAAAATGTGTTTACAAGTTTACAGTTATAGTTACAGTTAGAGTTATACTAGGTGTCGAGCTAGATATATGATTCTTGTTAAGTATTGGACCCACAAGTAATTAATCTCTCAAATGACTTCATATCATTTTTAGTCGTTTGCTTTGGGTTTAGTGCTACAAGGGGAGTACGAAACCAAAAAGTTATCTTATAGGACACTTTTCTTATCAATTTCATGAACTCAAACTCAACCGCTTATTTTAACATCTTCATGCATCACAACTTCATAATCTTAAACATAAGAGTATTTTTGAAAGTTGTATATCAATAGGTTTTACATTCTCTAGCTTGGTTATGATTAGTACGGTGGAATACGACAACGTCCAGTATGCTTCTCAACTGCTCGAAGATCTATATAATTATCAGTGGATGAGATCAACTTTCAAATTCCCATGACGAGGGACTCCGAGATTCTAGTTATTTAAAAGTGGATCATGCCTGATTTGCACAACAAAACTGCATGCTCGACAGGATATTCACCTAATATGGAAACATGCCAGTATAGCCATCTGACCCAAAAGGATTCAGTACACTGATAAATCATGATTCTAAAGATTCTCGCACATAATTAGGGAAAATGTCAAATTATTGTTTATGGCATTCTAACAATATATAAGGTAGATCTCTCATTAATCTCGATAATTATAAGTAAAATTTCAGATTCTATATATTTTTCATACATTTATTGGTATTTCCAGACCAATTTATCTTAAACATAAGAAGAGTTGTGTTGAAATCATTATAAGTGTAGCTTAATACGGTTTACATTCTCTGGCTCAGTTATGATAAGTACGGTGAAATACGACAAAGTCTAGTAGTTTGTATCTCAATAACTCGCAGATCTGTATAACTTTCACTAGGTGAGATAAATTTCTAAATCGACATGACGAAGGAATTCGAGATTGTGGCTATTTGAAAGTGGATCATGCCTAATTTGCATCAGGAAACTGCATGCTCATTGATCCATGCAATTAGCCCAACATGGTATCCACCTAATATGGAAACATGCCAGTATAGCTATCTTACGCAACAGTGAATCAACACACAAATAAATCATGCATCTTGGTACCTTCGCACTAAATTAAAGAAAAGGTTAAATTTTCTTTTATGGCATTCAACAATATATAAGTTTGATCTCTCTATAACCTAGACCCATATACACTATTTTTCAAATTCAGAATATTCTTCAGATCTTTATTCGTATTTCTGGAGTACTTTATTTTAAACATAAGAGGCATCTTGTTGAAATTATCTCAGGTGTAGCTTAGTAGGGTTTACATTCTCTAGCTCATTTATGTCAAGTATGGTGGAATACAACAACTCGAAGCTTTAGATATAATTATCATTGGTTGAGATTAACTTACAAATCAACATAACGAGGAAATAAATGACGTTCATCCATTGCCAATTCAATATCAATTATGAAATTGCATGCTCTTCTTTTAACAAGTAATTTTAAATATAGAATTAAAATTGTCATTAAGTTTTCAATTTCAATATGAATTTTCAAGTTTCGTGAAATACCAAACTTAACAACTTTTAGTTGAAGATTAAATGAAAGTAATATTCTACTAGATTAAGATCATGGATCAAAATTTAAATAGTTTCCGTCGAAAACATAAAATAAAAATTCATTTTTGAATTAAAGAAAATGAAAATGCGGTGTAATTTCAAAACTATTTATTTCCTCGAAATTCTATTATTTTTTTTAATATAATAATTTTCTTTTAAAAATATTTCTAGAGTTTCTGACACGGTTCGGAAAAATTCCCAAAAAGTATTCAATATTTAGTTAATTGAAACATACACTTCAAACGGACTTTTAATCCATGACAAAACATTAAATATTTGTTAGTTTTCCTGATTTCTTATCAAAGTTTGAATTTTCGAATATGCGGAATTGTGGATTAGGAAAATAACTAATGTCTTTTCCAATTCAATTTCAATTGTAAAACCACGTGCCCTTTTAATTTAACAAGTACTCCCTCCGTTTTTATATTTGCCGCTTTGGCAAAAATTATTTGTTTAGTTTTATTTGTCGTTTTAGGATTTCAATGTAAAATTAATGTTATTTTATCAATTTTACCCTTCTTACAAATACTCATTATTAATGCTAATTAATGTTGAGATTATTTGACTAATTAAAAGGGTATTTTGGAATATTTGCTTAAAAAGAGAATATTTATGACATTTCTTAATTCATATGCATTCATCCAATACGACAAATAAGAAAACGAAAGAAGTAAATTGTAATTAATTTCCTCAAAAATTAATGTAATTGATTATCATTAGCAAAAAAACTTTGTCAAGTGTCATGAAATTTTAAACATTGTAATTGGTTAAATAAAATCCAAATTAATGTCCAGACATAGATAGTAAATTTGTGGTGATTTTATGCTGACTAATTATAATTGCATTTTAATTTCAACCTAACTAAATTTTCATGAGCTTTTGTCCCGAGTTTTATTAAAATTAATTGGGTCTTAATTTTTTGGGTAAATATCACTAATGGCCCTCCTTATTATTAACTTTTTACAGGTTACTCTTGTAACTTTTTTTCCATGTTAATCCCCAATATGAATTATTTATTTCACTTTGATCATTTACAAAAGGCCTTTTACTAATATAGTGTTACATTTTAGTCCCAAGAAATTGTTTATTATCATTTTTAGTCCCTCTCAAAATTGTTTCTTTATCAATCTAGTCCCTCATAAAATTGTTTCGGTACTTTAGTTCACCTTGGACCACCTGAAAATGACGAAAGTGAAATAAATAATTTATGGCGGAGACTAACGTGGGAAAAAAATACAAAAGAGGAACCACTTTGTAAAAAAATAATAAATAACGATGACCATTAGTAAATTTTAGCCTAATTTTTACATAAAGTTTGAACTTTTAGTTATTTCAACCTATTCTTTCATTTAAATTGAGATTAAGAATTTAAAAATGAAAAATTGTTATATGAGACAAAAATTGCATAAAAACGATAAAAAACAGAGTGATTTGTAAAAAATGCAAATCATTCTAAGAACTTGTTTTAGTTATTTATAGGACATTTGTGTTGGGATTCCATAAGAAAACAAATCAGAGCACAACGAAATCTAAATTTTTTAGGAATCCCATAGGAATCTCGAAGGATTCCTATCGGGATTAATATAAATCATTAAAACTATAAACTTGTTTACAAATTTATAACTAGAATTACAGTTATATCTGACGTCAGGCTAATTATATGGTTCTGGTTTAGTTTCGGAGCAGTTGATCTAAGAAATAGCTTCATAGCACTTTTAGTCCTTGTTTAGTGCTCCAAGTGGAACGCGAAGTAAAAATGTTGTCTTGCAAGACGGTATCTTATCAATTTCATGATCTCAAACTCAAATGCTTATTTTAGCATCTTCATGTACAAAAACTAAATCTATCTTAAACATTACAGAAGTATTGTTGAAAGTTGAAAGGTGTAGGTCAATAGGATTTAAATTCTCTAGCTTGGTCATGATAAGTACAGTGGAATACGACAACGTTTACTAGTATATAGAAGATCTATAAAAGTATCATTGGATTATATCAACTTTCAAATTGCTATGGCTGAGGAATCCGAGATTCTAACTATTTGAAAGTAGATCATGCCTGATTTACTCCACAAAACTGCATGTACAACACGATTGCCACATAATATAAAACCATGTCAATAAAGCCATATGACTTAGAAGGATTCAACACACAAATAAATCTTGAATCTCAAGATCCTCGCATAGTATTCGAGACACAGATAAATCATGCATTTCTACATCTTCGCACCAAGCTAAGGAAAGGGTCAAATTATCACTTATTGCATCCAAACAATATATAAGGTCGATCTCTCGTTAATCTAGACATTTGTACGCAATTTCTTAGATTTTATATATTCTTCAGACCTTTATTTGTATTTTAGGCCAATTTATCTTAAATATAAGAGGGGGAAGTGTTGAAATCATCTAAGGTGTATCTTAGTATGGTATCCATTCTCTTGCTCGGTTATGATAAGTATGGTGGGATACGACAAAGTCTAGTAGTTCGCATTTCAACAACTCAAAGATCTATATAATTTTCATTGGATGAGATAAACATCTAAGTTGACATGATTAGGGAATCCGAGATTGTGACTATTTATAAGTGGATCCTGTCTGATTTGCGTCACAGAATTGTATGCTTATTGATCAACGTAAATTTGCACAACACGGTGAACAACAAATTATGGAAACATGCCAATATAGCCATCTGATCCACAAGGATTCAACACACATATATAACATGCATCTCGAGATCCTCTCACCAAATTCAGGAAATTGTCAAATTGTCGTTTATTTATGTTAGATCTCTCATTAACCACGACCCTTATATGACAATTTTCATATTGTGAATATTTTTCAGACCTTTTTTCGTATTTCTGGACCAATTTATTTTAAACATAAGAGGAGTGTTGTTGAAATCATCTAAGGTGTAGCTTGATACGATTTATATTCCCTATCTCATTTATCAATATTACGGTAGACGTAGTTCGCATCTCAACAGCTCGACTATCTTGATATAATTATCATTGGATTAGATCAACATCCAAATTGACAGACGACATAATCCAAAATCCTACTTGTTTGCGCCAAGAAACTGTCCTTGATCAATGCTCTTAGCCTAACACGGTATCCACTTGATACGGAAAATATACCAATATAGCCATCTGACCCGTAGGGATTCAGGTCAAGTTAAATGATGCATCTCAAGATCCTCACATCAAATAAAGGAAAAATGTCAACATGTTGTTTATGGGATTTAAACTATATATAAGGTAGATCTCTCCTTATGCAGACACATTATACATGCTATCTAGATTCTAAATATTCTCTAGTCCATCGGTCATATTTTTAAACAAATTCAACTTAAACTTAAGAGGAATTTTATTTAAAATCATCTCAGTCATAGCTCAATCAAAGTCTATGTTGCAAGTTTAGATATACCCAGATAAGACAATCAATCATTAGATCTATACAATTAGACCTACTCAAAATATCTACAATATTTCACGTCGTATTATATAACAAATATCTTCCAACATCCATATTATCCCTAGCTAGTGTAGTGTGATGTTTGTATTAGTGTGTACTTAAGAAGTTAATTAATATCACTTTTTTCGGAAATTTTGTAATTCACTTCATTATAACACAACTCATTACAATACAATGTATGACCATTTAAAGGTCCCAAAACTCACCCCACTAAGGATGTATCTGAAAAAAAATTATGCAAAAGTAAAAGTTGGTGATTGTAATTAAAGTTGGTGAAGTTGTTTGGAAAACTTTCTAGAACATAAACTCAAAACAAAACAAAAGAATTGATTGTGCAATTCTTCTCATTATGTACATAAATAAAATTGCATTATTAATATTTCATAGAAAGACAAGGGCAAATAAGAAAGTACAACATTTAATTTTAACACCAATTTCCATCTTGCCTTATTACATATATTGAGATCATCTATTTCACTAAATTCACCAATCCAAAAGCCCATTACTATCAACAACTTGCACACCATTAATGTACCCAAATTTATCTATTTTTTCTTCTTTATTTTTCTCAAAAACAACTTGCGAGGTTGTGTTCGATGAATCTATGGTCTCATTAATCTTCCATAGATTTCTCTCCGAGTCCTTGTTTGCCTCTCAGTGTTTCTTCGATCTCACACTTCTTTGCCTGATACACATTTGAAGCTTCTTCAGGGGTGGGAAAAGTGCCCAACCATTCACGTTTTTTCGTGATTGGGTTTCTGATTTCAGAAGCATAATTCCCTGATTCTCTTTTCCTAACCCCAATGTAATTCGTACTTTTGGGTTTATTATTCTTCAAATTTTTACCAATTATTTTAGGTGCATTTAAAAGTATTTCGTGTACCTTTTCTTCGGGCCAACTTCATCATTAGATGATGAATCGGTTAAGTCTGGGTCCGTGTACGAAATAATGACTTTTTTTGGTTTTGATAAGATGTTGTTTTCCATTATAATTTCTTGAGAATAGAAAAGAAGTTTTGAGATAATAATTTCTTGTAAGAAAATTGACAAAATTAAGATGGTAAAGAAAACCTTTGTGAATTCAAAAGAAAATAAAAACTGAGTATGTGAGGGGTTGCACAAAATTATTCCTTTATATAGGCACTAAGGAAGAGAAATCTAGAATAATCTGATGGCATAAATATTAACATAATTTGGGTTTTCAATCAAAAAAATAAATTAATTGGGCTGAAACTAATGGCCAGTCTGGTCCATATCAAAATGTATTTAAATTTAGTGACTTTAAGTATTAACATATATGATTTCCATATATCAGGTCGTGAGATTTTTTGGAGTATTGTAACTTTTGTTGTATTGCCTTTTTCTATTCAATTGTGAATAAGATCAATATGACATCAAAAATTACAAAATGAATAGAAAATGGAACGATTAGACAAAAGGCGTAAATATTATTGAGACTAGAACTAGGAAAATAACTTGTCCAAGTTAGATTTCCTAAATATGATTGGAATAGAAAAATTTAATTTTGTATTTAAGTTTGGTAGATTCTATTCTTCGTATAAAATAAAGGGTATGAATTACTGAAATATTTGGATTTGAGAAATAAGTATGTCTTACCAATTATGGTTAATTGTAATTATGTTGTTTCCTTTTCTTTATGTATTTAAATATGACTGAGAAAAAATGTAGATAAATAACTTTGTAAAAGTCCAAGTTATATTTACTAGATGTGATTGGAATAGAAAATTTTATTTTGTATTTAAGATGGGTACATTGTGTTTCCATTTCTTTTTGTATTTTTTCCTTTAAATTTGAGTTTTCGGATTTGTATTGCGGATAAGGAAAATTACTAATGTGTTTCAAAGGCCAATTCAATTTTAATTATAAAACCGCGTGCCCTTTAATTTAAAATCAAGAGGAAAGAAGGGGAAGTAGTGTTAATCAACTTTCTCAGAGATAATGTCGACGTCTTCGCTTGGAGCGCGAATGACATTGAAGGAATTGATCCTCGAGTAATCAAGCATTCGCTAAAAATTGATCCCATGGCAAAACCCGCTAGACAAAAGAAGAGAAATCACGGGCCGGTAAAAGATAAAATCATCAAAGCAGAAGTAGAAAGGCTACTCAAAGCGAAACAAATTCGAGAAATACACTTCTCAGAATGGTTATGTAATGTCGTTCTAGTAGCAAAAGGGGATAAAAAGGATAACAAGTGGAGAATGTGTAACGATTTTACCGACCTTAACAAATTATGCCCGCGTGATCCATATCCCCTCCCTAGGATCGACTTATTAGTTGATTCAACCGCTGGTTTTGCGATCTTTAGCATGATGGATGCCTTTCAAGGGTTTTATCAAATATACATGGATGAGCAGGACCAAGAGAAAACTGCGTTCATAACCGAGCAGGGAGCATATTGCTTTATAGTAATGCCATTCGGCTTAAGGAATGCCGGGGCTACTTACCAAAGGTTAGTAAACCTAATGTTCAAAGAGTTAATCGGAGAAATAATGGAAGTCTATGTAGATGACATGTTAGTCAAAAGCATGAACGAAGCGGATCACATAGAACATCTTGATCGATGTTTCCGGATATTGAGAAAATGCCGCATGAAGTTAAATCCCGCGAAATGCACTTTCGGTGTTAAGTCAGGAAAATTCTTGGGCTATTTGGTACATCAACGAGGAATTGAGGTCAACCCAGAAAAAATTCGAGCCATAACTGAAATGAAGCCTCCCAAAACCATCTCCCAAGTACAAAGCCTGGTAGGGAAAATCGTAGCGTTGAACAGATTCATATCAAAATCAGCAGACAGAAGTTTGCCCTTCTTCCAAACGCTTCGAAAAGCAAAAAACTTTGTTTAGACCGAAGAATGCGATCGGGCCTTCGACCAGCTCAAAGAATATTTGACGACATCCCCATTGTTGGCCAAACCGACGGAAGGGGAACCATTGTATGTCTACATCTCGATCTCCGACGCGGCCGTTAGTTCTGTACTAATCAAAATAGAAGGATCAGAACATAAGCATGTCTATTATTTAAGCAAATTACTACAAGGGGCGGAGAAGAATTACTTGGAAATTGAGAAATTCGCGTTGGCATTGGTAGTGGCAGCACGAAAACTTCGACCTTACTTTTTAACCTACAAAATTGTGGTTTTAACAAACCAACCACTGAGACAAGTCTTAGCAAAGCCAGAAGCTTCCGGAAGACTAATCAAATGGGCGATCGAACTTGGTCAATTCGAAATCAACTACAAACCGAGAATTGCGATTAAGGCCCAAGTGTTAGCTGATTTCCTACTAGAAACTCCCACACAAGCAACCGAACTATCGAGCAGCCTCAACGACGATATCTTGATCATAGAAGATCAAACTTGGTTAATGCATGTTGACGGTGCTTCATGCCGAGAAGGAGGAGGCGCTGAAATTAACTTCACCGGACCTAATAAAGAGGATTTAAATTATGCAATAACATTGGACTTCGTCGTAACAAACAATGAAGCAGAATATGAAGCGTTAATCGCAGGAATGGAAATGGCAATCAAGGCAAACATTAGGAGCCTTAAAGTATTAACCGATTCAGAGTTAGTGCAAAGACAAATAGAAGGCCTATATGAGGCTAAGGAATTTAATATGGTTAAATACCTTACCAAGGTGAAAACACTAGCGAAAAAATTCGAAAGCTTCAGTATACAGAACATTCCACGTTCGGAAAACAAATGGGCCGATCAACTATCTAGATTCACAGGAGCCCATGACGAAAAAACTGAAAGGGTGATCAACTGGTTAATCTCTAGTACACCAGCAATCGATATCGATGAAGTACCGCCGGTCGATATAATGGAAATCGAAGAAGCAGAAGAAAATTGGATGTCTCCAATGGTAAACTATCTTCGAGAAGGAAAATTGCCACTTGACCAGAATGAAGCTCGGAAAATAAAATATCGGGCTCCAAAATATACATTAATAGGAGAAAAACTCTACCGGAGATCAGTGTCAGGAATTCTTCTGAAATGCATCTCTGAATCACAAATAAATGATATTTTACGAGAGGTACATGAAGGAGACGCAGGGAATCACAGCGGAGCAAGGGCATTGGCTTTAAAATGCCTCCGAACAGGTTATTATTGGCCTACCCTCAATAAGGACGCTGCTCAGTATGTCCAAGAATGTCATCACTGCCAAGTCCATGCTAATATATGTCATCGACCAACAGAAAACATGCACCCTATACCAGTATGTTGGCCTTTCGACCAATGGGGGATGGACATCGTGGGACCATTCCCAGCGGCTAGGTCCAAGAAAGCTTACGTCCTGGTCGCTGTAGAATACTTCAGCAAATGGATTGAATGCATCGCCCTGGCACGAATAACTCAATTCCAAGTGATCAACTTCCTATGGAAATTCATAGTTTGTCGATTTGGCATCCCGAGGATCCTAATTTCTGATAATGGAACCCAATTCGCAGGAAAACAAGTAATAGAATGGTGTTTGAAACTAGGGATTCAGCAGAATTTCACATCGCTCGGGCATCCTAGAGCGAATGGACAGACTGAGGTGGCAAACCGAGAAATAATAAAATCCTTGGAAAAAAGATTAGGAGCGGCCAAAGGGAAATGGCTTGATGAACTCCCAGGAGTACTTTGGGCTAATCGAACCACTGTGAGGAGCTCAACCGGAGAAACCCCGTTTAGCTTGGTATATGGTTCGGAAGCTGTTATTCCTGTTGAAACTCTAATCCCAACACCAAGAATTGAAATGTACGATGATCAGGAAAATGAAAAGACAAGAGAAAATGACATCGATTTAACAGAAGCTTTAAGAGAAAAAGCATCCGTACGTTTGCAAGCCACTAAATCAAATATGGAAAAGGCTTACAATCAAAAGGTACGCATCCGGACATTCAAAGAAGGGGATTTGGTATTAAAAAAGGTCGAAGTATCCAAGCATGTGGGGAAATTACAACAAAATTGGGATGGACCTTACATCGTCATTGGTGTAGGAAAGAAAGGTTCATAGAAAATTGCACACTTGGACGGAACAGCCTTACCAAGAACCTGGAATGCACTCAACCTTAGGAAATACTATGGTAAATAAATTTTAGCAGGTTATGCTGCTTTATCTTATTTTATTAAGTTTTAATCTTTGTAATAAAGGCCTTAGCCTACAGTTCAATTATTAAATATTTTAGCAATTTTAAAGATTAAGCCAAGATGGGGTATAAATCGATTGTTTCGGTAAAACACTCCTTGAAATTCTACTATCATATTGGTTGGGATCGAAATGAAAGGAGTCATGTATACATTGATCCGCTCAATAAACACTCCTCGATCCAACAATACAAACGAGTCGAGTATACATTGATCCGCTCAATAAAAACTCCTCGGTCAGTTCTTCAACAATCAAAAGACTTTTGGTACGAAAGACCTAAGTCTAAAAATAAATGAGTCGAGTATACATTGATCCGCTCAATAAACACTCCTCGATTATCTTTCAACGATCAAAAGACTTCTGGTATTAAAAACCTATGTCTCAAATAAAACGAGTCGAGTATACATTGATCCCCTCAATAAACACTCCTCGATTATCTTTCAACGATCAAAAGACTTCTGGTATTAAAAACCTATGTCTCAAATAAAACGAGTCGAGTATACATTGATCCGCTCAATAAACACTCCTCGATTATCTTTCAACGATCAAAAGACTTCTGGTATTAAAAACCTAAGTCTCAAATAAAACGAGTCGAGTATACATTGATCCGCTCAATAAACACTCCTCGATTATTATTCAAACGATCAAAAGACTTCTGGTATTAAAAACCTAAGTCTCAAATAAAACGAGTCGAGTATACATTGATCCGCTCAATAAACACTCCTCGATTATCTTTCAACGATCAAAAGACTTTTGGTACAAAAAACCTAAGTCTAAAAATAAACGAGTCGAGTATACATTGATCCGCTCAATAAACACTCCTCGATTATCTTTCAACGATTAAAAGACTTCTGGTATTAAAAACCTAAGTCTCAAATAAAACGAGTCGAGTATACATTGATCCGCTCAATAAAAACCCCTCGATATACTTATAACGATTCTAAGACTTTTTGGTATTAAAAACCTAAGTCTCAAATAACGAGTCGAGTATACATTGATCCGCTCAATAAACACTCCTCGATATACTTATAACGATTAAAAGACTTTTGGTACGAAAAACCTAAGTCTAAACAAGACGAGTCGAGTATACATTGATCCGCTCAATAAACACTCCTCGATCTACTTATAACGATTAAAAGACTTTTGGTACGAAAAACCTAAGTCTAAACAAGACGAGTCGAGTATACATTGATCCGCTCAATAAACACTCCTCGATCTACTTATAACGATTAAAAGACTTTTGGTACGAATAAACAAGACGAGTCGAGTATACATTGATCCGCTCAATAAACACTCCTCGATCTACTTATAACGATTAAAAGACTTCTGGTATGAAAAACCTAAGTCTAAATTAAAACGAGTCGAGTATACATTGATCCGCTCAATAAACACTCCTCGATCTACTTATAACGATTAGAAGGCTTTTGGTATAAAAACCTAAGTCTAAATTATACAGAGTTGAGTATACATTGATCCGCTCAATAAACACTCCTCGATCTGTTCTCAACAATCAAAAATACTTTTGTTATGAAAACCTAAGTATAAATTATAACGAGTTGAGTATACATTGATCCGTTCAATAAACACTCCTCGATGAAGTTTTCAAAGTATTAATAGACTTCTGGTATTAAAAACCTAAGTCTAAATAAATAGAGAGTTGAGTATACATTGATACGCTCAATAAACACTCCTCAATCAGTTTACAACGACTAGAAGGCTTTTGGTAAAAAACCTAAGTCTAAATTATAAAAAAAGTTGAGTATACATTGATCCGCTCAATAAACACTCCTCGATCTATTACAACAACTAGAAAGCTTTTGGTATGAAAACCTAAGTCTAAATTATACAGAATTGAGTATACATTGATGCGCTCAATAAACACTCCTTGACTGATTCCTAACGATCTAAAAATGATCTGCCAATACACCTAAGTCGTGGAAAAGAATTGAGTATGAATCCATCTGCTCGAAAAATGCTCCTCGTAAGAAATTATTATGACAACATCAACAAAAAAGGAGAATGCAAGGGATAAAAGTAATATTTTATTCATCAAATCAATTACATACAAATGTCCTAAATTACAGAGGTATACATACTACTTAAACATCGTTACAAGGGTTTAGATATGATGACCCTATAGTTCAGCGATCTTCACGACAATGTCCACGAAAACACCAATCTCCTCCCTAGTACCTCGTCGATTATGATAAACCACCTAAGAAGCATGCTGCTCAGGATGGTCGACTTCTTTGGTTCGATGGCCAGGCTCTGAAGATCAAATGTTCCTCCAGGCGAAATGAGCACTACCAGCCAGATAACCGGCAATACTCATTCACCCACAACAAGATACTGCTTCTACTTTAAAATTAAAACAGTTTACTCTGAAGCAGCATCTCGCGAGGACCATCGCGGTAAGTACTTTACCAGCACACCCCGGTTGTCTATCACTCCTGAGGTAACATCCAAGAGAGGGGATGACTGGCAAGTATGAACCCTCCATGTACAAACAGAAACCACGGACCTCAAACCCGTGTATACAAAGTTCGAGGCATCATGGGACCCGTTAGTACAAGGTAAGGCTTCCATGGGACCCGTCAGTACAAGGCAAGTGAAGTTTAAGCCATTTTTATATAAATCGCGATAGTGTGACTTTTTGAATATTATGGGATCAGAAGGCAAAATGAAATCTAAGGAAACTGAGATCTCCATCTGTTCTGAATAAAAGATAAGGAAACTGCCTACTTATTTATAGGAGCTCGTGGAAATGATCCTACGGCTGATAGAAATTTGATCAAAGGACAAAAATGCGACCTTTTGACTCCCCGCAATAAATGCAAGTAAGTTGGAACGGCACCCGTCTGATCAACTCAACCAGTCGATAACAAAAGAATCTACAGATCAAAGCGATCGACGAAATAATCCAAGAAGGCTTAAAGAAGTTTCGGACCAGAAAGGTCTGCACGATCACTTATGACAATCGCTCGACAGAAAAATTTAAAAGATTCTCAACGAAGGCATGCAAGTTTAAACCGTTGAAAAAAGGATACTTGCTCGAATAGAGTTAAAGGACCAAACCTTCCACCTTACGAGGGTCGTCACTGCCTCATACATCATATGGGGAACTACTAAATTAGCCATACAAGAACTCCATTTGGAATACAAGATATCTGACATGGGAATCAGGAGAATAGCCGTCATTACTCAAGATTCCAAAATAATCACTGCCTAATATTCCAAAGAATTGCTGAAGGGGGTCTGAACAAGATAGATCTGGATAATAATTCTACATTTTCCAATTCCTCCCATATCAAAGCAATAGTATATTGATACACTGTTTCCTTTTATTTGAGAAACAAGGAACTCACAAGCACGACAAAGAAACATGGATCTTGAGAGCTTATCTAGAGCAATTTTGCAGTTTCAGAAAAGAGCAGAGCTCAACGAAATGACAACATCTTTAAATAAGATGCCTTTGACTAAAAGACAAAATTATAAGGACTGATCGAACAGCGACGACAAAGCTGAGAATTTCTTTAAAATATTCGATTTGATTGCTACATGAATGCTTCGCTATTAACACGACTTCTGGGAAGAAACTTTGCTCGATTGATCATCGTTCTTACACTTCATTTTAAAGGATTTAATCTGCAGTCCCAAACATTGTAACATTCAGTTACTTAAACATAGTTCAAGCAAGACTAAAGCTACATTTTCAAAGACTAGACGTCCTCCAAGAAGACCAACATGAGATAAGTATACTAATCTATATCTCTTACTTCAAAGAAGTTATATTCATGCATAACAACAAAATATGCATAACAAAATATATCTATGGATTAAATAGATCAAGGCATTGATCTGCATATTCATAATTTTGAGCAAATCATTCTCCCAAATACAAAAAGATTCAGCCCAAACAACTACGCAAAAAAGTTGAGGACTAAAAAAAAAAAAAAAAAAAAGAAACATTCCAAGGCCTGCCAGGTCGAAACAGATCACTACGAAGAGCCGTCAATGGGCCGACTAGCAGAAACAGTCTTCCGAGGAGTCAAGTTACCAGCAAACACCATCAACTCCTCTTGACGCTTAAGATAGCCTGCATCATAACCTTCTTCATAGGCCTGCCGACGAGACTCCTCCACCAAGACAGTGGCCTGAACTAAATCATTTTTCTCTTTTTCAAGAACGACTTTATCAGCCTCCAATTTTTGGAGATCATCTTTAGCAAGCTGCAGTTGCAACGTCAGCCCTGCGGCTTTGGCTTTCTCTGACTCCAACTGACGTTGATGAGCACCTTACTATTCCACAGTTCGTCATTTTGCACACCCAGCTGGAGTGCAAAATATTTGGCCTAGAAAGGAGAAAGAGTAAGAAAAACCGCCACACAACAAGGCATTCAAGATAAAAGCGGGAAAAATAATCAAAATATGTTTACCTGCTCACATATCTTCACCAGAGATTGAACAAGGCGAATATTGGGGGTACCCTCCAGTTTCCTCAACTCGCCAGGCAAAATAGTGCTCATGCCTAAGTCCTAGGACAAAGCATCAGGTTCAGCAGAGCCAGGCAATTCGCTAGTCAAAGAGACACCATCGGAACGTGGGTTCTCCGACAAAAGAATATCCCTAAGCTGCTCAAGGACACAGCGATCATCTAATGGACGAGGGGATTCCCTCTCGTCGGGACTAACTGAGGTCTCCTTGCCCGAAGCAGAAATAATGGTTCGACGACCAGACCTTGGCCCGATCCGACCTCCAGAAGGTCCACCAGATTCGAAAGAAGTAGTCACTACAGTAGTATCACTAAACAGATAATCAGGACAATCCTACAAAATAGATTGTGTTGTGGAAAGATTGACAAAAGAACCCTCATCAACTTGGCCTTCGCTGACGAGCGGGGCAGTAGAAGTAGAAAAAGGAAGGGAATTAACAAAATCCCCTCCCTGAAAAACATGCTCAAGGGAAGAAACATGCATATCAAAAGTCTGCTCCACGTTGGATGAATCACCAAAAGCCACCCGACCAGGGGAAGGCCTACTCCCTGCTTCAGTAGAAGAAGAAAAATTTGGTTGTACAAAAGACAAACTAATTACGGAAAAAGGTGTGGAAGGAATGATAGGAGGATCGATCATCGACCTAGAAATAGAAGATGAACGAGGAGGATTCATCGAGGACCCCTCTGTTTGAGACCTTTTCGGTCTGGCATCCCTAGCGCCCTCACGAGAAGGTCGCTTCGAAGTATTACCGAAAAGATTACTCATGGTCGGATTGTTGAAAGGTACAAATTAAATATCGAGAGGGCTTATCGACCTTCTGATGAAAGAATATTCTGATTATAGCAAAAACAACGACGGTAAATAGCAAGTAAAGTATTTACTCTTTGTATTTATACTCTACGAAAAGACGCGATAGACCAAAAGAAAGGTCACGAAATACAGAGATTGCTTGGGAATAATCACTAGAATTTGAAACGACGTACGCATAATGATTACGGCGAAGTTAATGACTTGTCTGAATTATTACAGAGAACACGAAAGGACGTGACTGATAGAATACCAAACGTTTATTACAAAGGGATAAAAGTGGAAAATTACACATAGTCCTATAACAGATAATTACAAAAACGTTTTATCGATCAACGTATCATGCAGTCTGATCATCCTTCGGAATCTCATGTTCGCTAACAACGTCTCCTTCTTTGGCTGGATCAAAAACCTCTTCCTCTTCCTCTCGGTCGATAAAATTGTCATCGAGCTCATCATTAACATCAGAAGGAGGAATCGGCAATGGATTTCTGAACTCTTTTACAAGGTGAGCCAAAGGAAATTTTTGATATTCGACGTCTGGAAGCTCGGAAGGAGAGTATACTTCGCCATAACGGTTTAACCTAATATGTGCCTTTTTAAAATATTCTTCTCGACGGTCCTCAATCATCTCAAAAGCAACCAACTGATGAACCACCTTCCTGAAAGTATTTTCTAGAAGCGGACCTACCATTTGGTGAACCAACGCCGTATGAACAGGAGAATTAAGGAATTCCCGAATCACTCTTTCATCACGACTCTTGCCATAGCGATCCCTGAGTCCACTAAGAGGGGTATCCTCCTCGTGCTCATCTAAAGAAGCTTGAAGATTCGATACTTGAGATTCTAACTCACTAATCCGAGCAGCGCTCTGAAATTGGAACTCCTCTAACTTTTTGGCCATTTGATTAGCATGTTCTTGAACACGGGAAACCTCTAGAATCCTGTTCTCGATCTCTTGGTCTTCAGTCCCCATAGCCCTAGTATCTATGGTCGGAACGGAAAAAGACGTTGAAGGGCCTACCTCTGAACCAGAGGACTTATGGAGCAAAGCTTTATACTTCTCTTCCAGGAACTCACACTGTTGTTTCCAAAGAGCATTTTCATAAGCATATGATGCCAGACAAGTTTTAGTCTGAAAGGACAAAGAGATAAAACAAGAAATAAGATAGCGAACTAAAAAGATCTGTGAAGGAAGATATTCTAAAAAACAAACTTAAAAGGAGGTTACCTTTTCAGCATAAAGAGAAGCTCGCTGAAATTTCTCCAGAGGATCCTTGTGAAGGAGCTTATTCAGATCACGAGTAAAAACGCCAGACAAAAGAACACGGGTTGCCTTATCGACCGCGTTCTCACTATCATCATGAACAAGTGAATCCTTCTCGGAATAACCAGCGGCCCTCCTTCCCTCTAAATGATCCTCGATCATTTCGACCAAAGTAGGTTTTGGATGATTGTCTCCGAGTAAAGAAAGATCGTTACCAGAACGATCATAGTAGCCCCTCCTTCTATCAACTGGATTATTAGTAGGATGTGGCATCGACCAGCTGCGACATCCACGAATACCCAAAGATGTTCTAAGCTGAAGAGGAGGATAACCGGATCCTGTGCCCTGACGAATAGGAGACTCTCGAGAAGAATCTGGAGATTCCTCTCCATTCTCCTCGGACTCATGACTCAACTCCAGTTTTCTCTTCCGGGACGCTCTCTGCTCGATAGGGACGTTCTCTACGGATTTGGAAGATTTGGACAGCACCATTTTTCCCTTCGAAGAATGTCGGGAGTTTTCGACCATATGGGCTGAAGAATAAACAAGATGAAAATTAGATTCTCGGTAAAGAAGATATCATCACACCATTAAGCTGTAGTAAAAATGCTTACCCAGTGATTCAGATGAAGAACTAATTGGAAAATTATGAGCGCTTAATCCCGCTTTACGAAGGAAAGTTTTCCCGATCAGAAGAGCACTCTGATACTTGTTGGCACGCATAACGGGGATTTCACCAATAAACTGAGCATCATCTGGAATGAGTTCACCGGTCGGTAAGCGACCTCCGGGAACCCAGCTGGAACCATGATCCCATGAGAAGGGCATGGTCGAACCATCCACCGAACGAATACAAGGTGGGGGACGAACAAAAAAGAAGTGAGATTTCCAAGAAGGATTGCTAGAAACTGGGTAATCAAAGATTGCACGACTAGGCCTCTGACTAGCAAAGAAATACCCACGATTTGAAGAACTTGAAATATTGAAACGAAACAATTGCATAAAATTGTGAAACGAAGGTTTGAACCCTTTCGCGATCATTAAGACAGAAAAACAAACCACGAAGGCCACATAATTTGGAACTAATTGTGTCAAAGACACACTAAATACTTTTAGAATTTCAAGAAAAAGGGGAGACAACGGAAGACGCAGGCCACTATTGAAATGAGCCGTGTAAAAGGCTCGACATCCTTCCGGTGGAGATGTAACTTTATCAGAAGGAGAAGGGAGAATTATTTCAGAACCCTCCGGAAAATATTTGGCATAATTATGCACAACCTCCGGAAAAGTATCCACCGTATAAGAACAAGCTAGATCCTCAATTGGTTCAGAAATTTTAGGAGCAGTACCTTTGCCCTTTTTGGCTCGGGCAGCGACATCTGTATCGAAAAGAATTTGTACGTTAAAGGTATCCTCAACGGGAACCGTAAATTCAAAAGCTCCAGTTTGCTCGCTTGAAGGATTAGAATGCAACTCTTCCTCGTTAGTAGGAGCGACATTTTCTCTAGAAGAGGAAGAAGATTTTCTTAAAGAAGCCATGATTTTTGAATCTCGGAGGATATAGGTCGATAAAAGGAAAGCTTTATATGATGAACGACTAAACAAGAAAATGACTACAAGATATAAGGAAGTATAAAGGAAAAATGAGAAACTCAAAGGTCATCTATTTATACTGAGAGAGAAAAGACGTTTTGAACTCCTCACGGGCCTATCACATTCCCGCCAAATAAGAAAAAGTGGAACGCCTCCCCAAAGGGACGCGTAGCGGTTCACAATTGGAACACAAGAACGACTATCTATGAGGCGTAGTACTCTTTTCCTTATTTAAGATTTTTTCCCACAGGGTTTTTTCTTAAATAAGGTTTTTAACGAGGCACAATTCATAGAAATCACAGTCGAAATTGACCTTCTACTTCTACGAGCTTCTACTACATATACGCTCGAAGAAGTGAGGGAGTACTGATGGGGGCTATTTCGTACCCCTTATAATATTCGGATAGACTAAGAGATATCGGATCGGTTCGACCATATAAGCTTGTTCGGGATCTTCTATCGACCCAGTTAAAGACGAGTCACCTTGGCGAACAGACTGCAATCCGGACTCAAGAAGGACTAATGGGCCGAGTCCTATTAGAATTATATTTCCTTGTAACGCTAGGTTTAGTATGATATAAATACCTAGTTAATCATTGTATTACACACATTCCATTTTACGGAGTTTATGCTTACATAACATCTTAACCCCAAATAATACAAAGAGAATCACTGATTCACCATATTCATACTGTCTTTTTCATATTGATTATCTATATTGCTAACTGCTCCCTTCATATAGTTCTTCCTAGGGATTGATCCATCCGGAATAAAGTAACAGAGCCCTATAAATCATATATTGAGACTCCCCAATATTAATTATTCACTGATACAATTAACCCCGCGAAAATCGGTTAAATCAAAATAATACTCTCAAGTGTCATGAAATTATAAACTGAACAAGCTCCGGTCCAAGTTAAATGAAATTCAAATTCGTAGATATTGATAGAAGAAAATTTCACTTATGGTATTTCAAGTGACTCTATTTAAGGTTACGGTACAATAAGTTCATAAACATCTGTATTTGGTACCACATGTTAACTACCATCGACACATTTGAAACTTCCATCAATTTTTGGACTGAAAATTGATGAAATTTTTTCATAATTGGTCCTCAAGTTATAGATTGCTACCGATGTTATTCCCACATATTTTATGGCTGATAAATTTACCTCACAATTCACAAGCTTGAAGCATTTAAGTCCTAATTGCAAAGAAAATAAAATTATAAATCCTATTTATAAATTTTATATGTTATTATTATCAAATCTCTTAAACTAACTAGATTATATATATAATATATATGAACTAAATAATATTTTATATTAAACCTAACGATATATCAATTATATTTATTAGAATTTTTAAGCTTCAAAATAAAATCTTTTAAACTAATTATATTTTAAATATAATATAAATAAATTAAATATTATTTTATTTAGAATCTGAAAAATTAAATTAAAAAAATAAACTCTTAAACTAGTTAGATATTAAATACAATATATAAAAATTAAATAACATTTATTATAAAATAACGAAACATAATCTTTTTAAATTTACATAAATGTGTCGAAGGCAGTTAACATGTTGTATCTGATATTTGTTTTATGCCGACTATTTAAATTGGTAAATTGCAATTTTAGTTATTTATAACCAGATTATTAGTAGTTTTATCCCGCATTTTATTAATAGAAAAATGGGGCTTAATTTTTTTTCTTCTAAAAATTGCACTTTTGATTATATCAACCATTTCAATTGAATTGACTCTAATAAATTAAAAGTGAAATAATTTTAAAAAAAGAGTTTTTTATGTGATGAAAGAGGAAAATTCGTAAAAAGTTCAAAGCAATCTAAGAATTTGAGACTCGAAAAATAAACTATAAAACATGGTGAAACTATTGAAAATTTTTAATCATGTAAAAACAATAGAAAACTTTTATCATATTTGTAGATATGCCCACAAGTTTAATTATATAACTCAAATTTCACCAAACGATAGAAGTGGTAATTTATTTTTATAATTTATAGAAACTTTGTGTTGAGATTCCGGGAGGAAATAACTCAGAGCACAACGGGATATAAAACTTTTATGACTCCTTCATAAGAATCTTGAAAGGATTCCTATCCGGATTAATATAAATCATTAAGACAATAAAATGTTTTTACAAGTTTACAGTTATACTAGGTGTCGAGCTAAATATACGATTCTTGTTAAGTATCAGAACCACAAGTAATTGATCTCTCAAATGACTTCATATCATTTTTAGTCGTTTTCTTTGGGTTTAGTGCTCCAAGGGGAGTATGAAACCAAAAAGTTAGCTTATAGGACACTATTCTTATCAATTTCATGAACTCAAACTCAACTGCTTATTTTAACATCTTCATGCATCACAACTTCATAATCTTAAACATAAGAGTATTGTTGAAAGTTGTATATCAATAGGTTTTACATTCTCTAGCTTGGTTATGATTAGTACGGAGGAATATGACAACGTCCATTAGTATGCTTCTCAACAGCTCGAAGATCTATATATTTATCAGTGGATGAGATCAACTTTCAAATTGACATGACGAGGGAATCCGAGATTCTAGCTATTTAAAAGTGGATCATGCCTGATTTGCACAACAAAACTACATGCTCGACAGGATATTCACCTAATATGGAAACATGCCAGTATATCCATCTGACCCAAAAGGATTCAGTACACTGATAAATCATGATTCTCAAGATTCTCGCACTTAATTAGGGAAAATGTCAAATTATTGTTTATGGCATTCAAACAATATATAAGGTAGATCTCTGATTAATCTCGATAATTATAAGCAAATTTTCAGATTCTTTATATTCTTCATACATTTATTGGTATTTCCAGACCAATTTATCTTAAACATAAGAGGAGTTGTGTTGAAATCATTATGAGTGTAGCTTAATACGGTTTACATTCTCTGGCTCAGTTATGATAAGTATGGTGAAATACGACAAAGTCTAGTCGTTTGTATCTCAATAACTCGAAGATCTGTATAACTTTCACTAGGTGAGATAAATTTGACATGACGAAGAAATTCGAGATTGTGGCTATTTGAAAGTGGATCATGCCTAATTTTCATCATGAAACTACTTGCTCATTGATCCATGCAATTAGCCCAACATGGTATCCACCTAATATGGAAACATGCCAGTATAGCCATCTGACGCCACAGTGATTCAACACACAAATAAATCATGCATCTCGGTACCCTCGCACTAAATTAAAGAAAAGGTCAAATTTTCTTTTATGGCATTCAACCAATATATAAGTTTGATTTTTCTATAACCTATACCCTTATACACTATTTTTCAAATTTAGAATATTCTTCAGATCTTTATTCGTATTTCTAGAGTACTTTATTTTAAACATAAGAGGCATCTTGTTGAAATTATCTCAGGTGTAGCTAAATAGGGTTTACATTCTCTAGCTCATTTATGTCAAGTACGGTGGAATACAACAACTCGATTGGTTGAGATTAACTTACAAATCAACATAACAAGGAAATAAATGACTTTTATCCAATGCTAATTTAATATCAATTATGAAAATGCATGCTCTTCTTTTAACAAGTAATTTTAAATATAGAATTAAAATTGTCATTAAGTTTTCAATTTCAATATGAATTTTCAAGTTTCGTGAAATACCAAACTTAACAACTTTTAGTTGAAGATTAAATGAAAGTAAAATTCTACTAGATTAAGATCATGGATCAAAATTTAAATAGTTTCCGTCGAAAACCTAAAATAAAAATTCATTTTTGAATTAAAGAAAAAGAAAATGAGTTGTAATTTCAAAACTATTTATTTCCTCGAAATTCTATTATTTTTCTTAATATAATAATTTTCTTTTAAAAATTTCTAGAGTTTCTAACACGGTTCGGAAAAATTCTCAAAAAGTAGTCAATATTTAGTTAATTGAAACATACACTTAAAACGTACTTTTAATCCATGACAAAAAAAATTAAATATGTGTTAGTTTTCCAGATTTCTTATCAAAGTTTGAATTTTTTAATATGCGGAATTGTGGATTAGGAAAGGGTCAAATTATCATTTATGGCATCCAAACAATATATAAAGTCGATCTCTCGTTAATCTAGACGTTTGTACGCAATTTCATAGATTTTATATTCTTCAGACATTTATTTGTATTTCTAGGCCAATTTATCTTAAATATATGAGGGGGTAGTGTTGAAATCATCTAAGGTGTATCTTAGTATGGTATCCATTCTCTTGCTCGGTTATGATAAGTATGGTGGGATACGACAAAGTCTAGTAGTTCGCATTTCAACAGCTCAAAGATCTATATAATTTTAATTGGATGAGATCAACATCTAAGTCGATATGACGAGGGAATCCGAGATTGTGACTATGTGTAAGTGGATCCTGTCTGATTTGCGTCATAAAATTGTATGCTTATTGATCAATGTAAATAGCACAACAGGGTAACCACAAATTATGGAAACAGGACAATATAGCCATCTGGCCCACAAGGATTCAACACACATTTATAACATGCATCTCGAGATCCTCGCACCAAATTCAGGAAATTGTCAAATTGTTGTTTATTTAAGTTAGATCTCTCATTAATCACGACCCTTATATGACAATTTTCATATTGTGAATATTCTTCAGACCTTTTTTCGTATTTTTGGACCAATTTATTTTAAACATAAGAGGAGTCTTGTTGAAATCATCTAAGGTGTAGCTTGATTTGATTTATATTCTCTAGCTCATTTATCATTATTACGGTGGACGTAGTTCGCATCTCAACAGCTCGACTATCTTGATATAATTATCATTGGATGAGATCAACATCCAAATTGACAGACGACAGAATCCAAAATCCTAGTTGTTTGCGCCAAGAAACTTCCCTTGATCAATGCACTTAGCCTAACACGGTATCCACTTGATACGGAAAATATGCCAATACAGCCATCTAACCCGTACTGATTCGGCTCAAGTTAAATCATGCATCTCAAGATCCTCACATCAAATAAACGAAAAATGTCAACATGTTGTTTATTGGATTTAAACTATATATAATGTAGATCTCTCCTTACGTAGACGCATTATACATGCCATCTAGATTCTAAATATTCTCTAGTCCATCACATATTTTTAAACAAATTCAACTTATACTTAAGAGGAATTTTATTAAAAATCATCTCAGTCATAGATCAATCAAAGTATATGTTTCAAGCTTAGATACACCCATATAAGATAATCAATAATTAGATCTATACAACTAGACCTACTCAAAATATCTACATTATTTCACGTTGCATTATATAACAAATACCTTCCAACACCCATATTATCCCTAGCTAGTGTAGTGCGATGTTTGTATTAGTGTGTATTTAAGAAGTTAATTAATATCACTTTTTTCGGATATTTTGTAATTCAGTTCATTATAACACAACTCATTACAATCCAATGTATGACCATTTAAAGGTCCCAAAACTAACCCCACTAAGGATGTATCTGAAAAAAACTTATGCAAAAGTAAAAGTTGGTGATTGTAATTAAAGTTGGTGAAGTTGTTTTGAAAACTTTCTAGAACACAAACTCAAAACAAAACAAAAGAATTGATAATGATTATTAATATTTCATAGAAGGACAAGGGCAAATAAGAAAGTACAACATTTAATTTTAACACCAATTTCCATCTTCCCTTATACATATATTGAGATCATCTATTTCACTAAATTCACCCGTCCAAAAACCAATTACTATCAACAACTTGCACACCGTTAATGTACCCAAATTTATCTTTTTTTCTTCTTTATTTTCCTCAAAAACAACTTGCGAAGTTGTGTTCGATGAATCTATGGTCTCATTAATCTTCCATTGATTTCTCTCCGAGACCTTGTTTGCCACTCAGTTTTTCTTTGATCTCACGCTTCTTGGCCTGATACACATTTGAAGCTTCTTCAGGGGTAGCAAAAGTGCCCAACCATTCACGTTTTTTCGTGATTGGGTTTCTGATTTCAGAAGCATATTTACCTGATTCTTTTTTCCTAACCCCAATGTAATTCGTACTTTTAGGTTTATTATTCTTCACATTTTCACCACTTATTTTAGGGGCATTTAAAAGTATTTCGTGTACCTTTATCTTCGGTCCAATTTCATCATCAGATGATGAATCGGTTAAGTCTGGGTCCGGGTATAATGACTTTTTTTGGTTTTGATAAGATGTTGTTTTCCATTATAATTTCTTGAGAATAGAAAAGAAATTTTGAGATAATAATTTCTTGTAAGAAAACTGACAAAATTAAGATGGTAAAGAAAACCTTTGTGAATTCAAAAGAAAATAAAAACTGAGTATATGAGGGGTTGCACAAAATTATTCCTTTATATAGGCACTTAGGAAGAGAAACCTAGAATAATCTGATGGCATAAATATTAACGTAATTTGGGTTTTCAAATCAAAAAAATAAATTAATTGTGCTGAGACCAAACTAATGGTCAGTCTGGTCCATATCAAAATTTATTTAAATTTACTGACTTTAAATATGAACATATATGATTTCAATATATTAGATCGTGAGATTTTTTGGAGTATTGTAATTCTTGTTGTATTGCCTTTTTCTTTTCAATTGTCAATAAGATCAATATGACATCATAAATTACAAAATGAATAGAAAATAGAACGATTAGACAAAAGGCGTAACTATTATTTAGACTAGAACTAGAAAAATGACTTGTCCAAGTTAGATTTCCTAAATATGATTGGAATAGAAAAAAATGTTGGGATTCGGTAAGATAAACAGCCCTAGGCACAACGGAATTTGATTATTTTAGGACCTCTTACGGAATCTTGCTAGGATACTACACTTGTTGTATATATATGAATATTAAATTAAACGACATTAATAACAAGTTCCATGTTATACCTGTCTCCTTGGAAATCCAGTCAAAAAACAAAGTCAGGTTTCTCCTCTCGGGTTGGTCGATCCTATGCCCTGTTGCAGCGCCCCACGTGTTGCGCCTCTATGAGTTGATACACCACAATATCACGAAAAATAATTGATTTAACCGAATTTCGTGTAGTTCAATTAAATCAATGATATTTATACGAGGTTAGATTATAATTGGAATTGTGGACTTAGTTACTTTATTCCTGATGGATCAACTCAAAGATGAACAATACGTAACGAAGGTAGGATGTAAAGATGAGTAAAGTAACAATGAATAACTATAGCAAAAGCTCTTGTATTTGATTAATCTCAGATTACAAAGTATGTAGGCGTATGATGTTATTATTGTGTGCCCTAATTCAATACAAGTAAATTGTATTTATAGGTCTTTATCCCTAGCTATACAAGAAAACATAATCCTACTAGGACTCGGAGTGACGTCCTTCTCGTATTCGGATATTAGCTTGGTCGCTGGGGCATACCATGTTAGATCGGGTAGACCAGTACTTACGATCGAGCTGTATGGTCGGGCCGATCAATTATTCTTGAGTTCTCCGAATATCATATGGGGTATAAAATAGCCTCATCAGTACTCCCTCATTTCTTCGAGCGGAGAAGTAGTCGATGCTCGTAGAAGTATTAGACTTTTTCAACTGGTGTTTTATGAATTGTTCCTCATTAAAAACCTTATTTGGAAAAAACCCTATGGGAAAAAATCCAAAACAAGGAAAAGAGTGCATCGCTTCATAAGAAGTCGTATTGTCGTTTCCCCGTCATATGTCATTTCGATTTTAGGAGTCACCTTTCTTCGTTCGATCGCGGGAAAGTACATAGTTGCGAAGGGACTAAAGCGTATTTTCGAGTTCATATATATATATATACGAGTTTCAAGTTTCACCCTTACAATTTACTTTTCGCCTCCTGTCTTTTAGCAGTAAATTCTCAAGTCGATAATTCTTTCAAGCATCATACTTTTCGACAACATATTCGAACAACCACTTATATAGGCTTCCAGTTCTAGAAATCCTAATTCCTCAACCGACGATGACATAAACCCCATTGTTGACCTGGAAGGTTCTCAAAGTCCCCCCACCCCCTCCCCCCGATCAAACGGAGGCTTTAGAGGTAAATGTTCCAGAGAAAGATACGTTCAAGGTGAGCATCTTTACCGACGCTGAGGTGGCTGCTAAGGCCTCTAATAAAACCAAGGGTGCCAATCCTCAAGTCTCCGATCCGGTCGAACAGCTTGTTTGCGCCTTTACCGAGGATCACCTCAGCGATCTGGATAATTACAGCAAGTTTTTCCCTGGAGGCTCCCAGATTCTTCTTCCATCTCCCACAGATAGGGTTACTTTACCCCCGGAGTGTTGTTGTGCCTTTTACACTGCCCATTTCAATCACGGCCTTAGACTTCCCTTGTCTCCTCTGTTCCTGGAGATATTAAATATCTTTACTGTTTCTTTAACTCAGTTGGTCCCTAATTTTGTAGCATTCGTAGTCTCTTTTTCTGTTTTAATGATTGCCAAAGGTCTTCAGCCCTCCTTTCGCAACTTTTACCAATTGTTTTGTTTTAATCTTTCTAGCTCTTCAAAACATGGCTACTTCTTTGCGAGCCAAAGATCTAGCCATTCTATTTTTGATTCACCTGTTTCCAGTAATTCTCACTGGAAACTTCATTTTTTCTTAGTTCGGCCTCTGACTCATAAGACTTTAGCTGATGGATCGACTTTAGCTGATGGATCGAGAGTGCCTTTCACTTGGGACCATGACTCCAAATGGACCTTTGGTGGCCGCACTGTCGAAGGCAAAATGATCCCTGACGATCCATGCTTGTTGAATATGATAAAGGAGATGCGGTCGGATAAATACCAATGTGTTGTCCTTATAGGAGAGGCCTTTCTTCGGAAAGCTGGCCTAAGTTCTCATAATTATTCTGTTCCCATTCCTGCTCACTCACTTGGTAGGTCTTTTTCTTTCTTCCAATGTATTTTGATTACTTCTTTTATTTATTATCATTCGTAAGCCTCTTTTTGTTTCTCTGTAGCTTCTATGGTTGAAAACTCCAGGCGTTCAAAGAAGGGAAAGATGGTTCTTTCCAAATCTACCAAAACGGCTGAGAACCAACCCATAGAGCAAAGATTTTCTCGAAAAAGAAAATTAGACCAAGACCTTCATTCTGATGACAACGAAGAAGAGACCCCACAAGTCTCTCAAGAGGTCCCTCATGGGCCTTCCTCTTCTCAGATTCCGACTTCCTCATCCAACGTCAGGATCGGAGCTGGATATCCTCCTCTTTTTCTTAGAACTTCCCTTGATATTCGCGGCTGCCGATCATGGTCGATGCCCAATTCTCCAGGCTCTGTGGCGAAGAGAAGAAAAAAGGTTTATGATCGTTCAGGTCAAAACCTTACATTGCTGGGTGAGCCAAACCCCAAAGCCACGCTGGTCGAGATGATTGAGGATCATCTTGTAGGAAAGAGAGCGGCAAGTTATTTTGATCGTGACTTACTGGTTAATGATGAAAAGGAGAGTGCTGCAGATAAAGCTACACGAATTCTCATTTCATCTGTCTTTACGAAAGATATGCAGAGGTTGTTGGAGAAGGATCCACTGGAAAAATTGGCAAAGGCTACCCAATCTTATGTCAGAGTAAGATAGAATCTGTTCTTGGTGGTAGGGCATGGTCAAAGATTAATCATTTCTTCTAAATTTTTCCTTCTCATCAACTAAAACAGCAATGTCAATTCCTAGAAAAGAGGAACAAAGCCCTTCAACAGAGGGTGGCTGATTTAGAGCAAGGGTTGACGGGAGTTGGGCCTTCAACTTCTTCTACTCAACCGCCTCGAGTCGGTGGTGACCTGGTTTTGGGGACAGATGACCCCCATATAATCATCAGTGTTTTGGATGCAACTCGTGCTCATGAGCGAGCATATTAGTTGGCCAGGGATCTAGAGGATCAACAAGTCCAACATGCTACTCGTATTAGCGAGCTAGAGTCCCGGGTTACTCGTCTTCAAGCTTCTCTCGACGAGCAGAAGGAAGATGACAATCTTGATGGTCTGATCGACCGTTCTGGCAAGAGCCCCAAGGAAAGAGTTATAGGAGAATTCCTTGGCTCTCCGGTTCATACTGCTCTGGTTTATCAAAAGGTGGGTCCACTCTTAAAGAGTGCTTTAAAAAAGGCAGTTCACCAAATGGTGGCGTTCGGCTTGATCGAGGACCGTAGAGAGGAGTATTTTAAGACCATCCATGTCAGCCTTGATCGGAATGGTCAGAAGTACTCTTCCGCTGATGTTCAGACAGTGGATTACGAGCATCTCCCTTTAGCACATCTGGTAAAGGAGCTCGGAGTTGCTTTGCCCGTGCCTCCTCCTGACGCTGATCCTCCGAGAGCCGATAGTTCGAGCGACCAGGAAAAGGAGGATGCTGACCTAGAGCATCAAGATAATTCCAACCAGGAGATTCATGGTGAGGCCGACCAACATATTCCAGAGGGTACCGACGAGAAGACTCAGGAAGATTAAACGTCATGAGATGGCTTTGTAATTTTACAACATTCTCCTTTGTATTATAGCAAGATATTTCACCATGTTGTATTCTTTGGCCTCGTATAAACCTTCTATCTGTCGTTGGACCAATTCTGAATCGATTAATACCCTCAGGTTTCTGATGCTTGCATTAATAGCCATCTCCATTCCTGCAATCAAAGCTTCATATTCGGCCTCATTGTAAGTTACCATAAAATCCAAAGTGATTGCGTAATTCAAATCTTCATTTTCTGGTCCGGTAAAATTTATCCCGGCTCTGCCTCCTTTCCTATTTGAGGCTCTGTCGACATGCATCCACCACGTGTGATTTTCGACAATCATTACGTCATTATCACTAGTTGAAGCGTCGTTCGTAGTTTCGTGTGAGGTCGGAGTTTCCAAGAGAAAATCGGCGAGTACCTGAGCCTTTATCGCAATTCTTAGTCTATATTCGATCTTGAATTGTCCTAACTCAATCGCCCATTTAATCAATCTTCCTGAGGTTCCCGATTTCGCCAGAATTTGCCTTAGTGGTTGATTGGTAGGTACGATTATCTTATATGTCAATAAATACGGTAAAAGCTTTCGCGCGGCGACCACCAAGGCCAAGGCAAACTTTTCAATTTCTAAACAGGCTTATGTTCTAAACCTTCTATCTTTACCAACATTGAACTTATCGCTACCTCCGAGATGGATATGTAGATGTATAGAGGTTGTCCTTCAGGTGGTTTAGCTAATAATGGTGAAGAATTCAGATATTCTTTTAATTGGTTAAAATCCTGATCACAATCCTCGGTCCATAAAAAGTTTTTCGCCTTTCGCAAGGATTGGAAGAATGGCAAACTCCTATCTGCTGATTTAGATATGAACCTATTTAGTGCAACGATCTTCCCAACTAAACTCTGCACTTGGGAGATTGTTCTTGGTGGTTTCATTTCAGTTATGGCTCGAATCTTTTTTGGATTTGACTCAATTCTCCGTTGATGAACCATGTAACCTAGGAATTTTCCTGATTTTACACCAAAGGTACATTTTGCGGGGTTTAGCTTCATACGGTATTTTCTCAAAATCTTGAAGCATCGGTCTAGATGTTTGACGTGGTCAGCTTTGTTAATGCTTTTCACCAACATGTCATCTACGTAGACCTCCATTATTTCTCCTATTAAATCTCTAAACATTAAGTCAACAAATCTTTGATAGGTTGCCTCTGCATTTCTCAATCCAAAGGGCATTACAATAAAGCAGTATACTCCCTGCTCAGTGATAAAGGCGGTTTTTTCTTGATCCCGCTCATTCATGTAGATTTGATAAAAACCTTGGAAGGGGTCCATCATGCTAAAAATAGCGAAGCCTGCAGTTGAGTTGTTGTCCTTTTTATCCCCTTTTGCCACTAAGACCACGTTACATAGCCATTCTGAAAAACGTATTCCCCGAATTTGTTTGTCTTTTAGCAATCTTTCAACTTATGCTTTGATTATTTTATCTTTTGTAGGCCCATGGTTCCGCTTCTTTTGCCTTGCTGGTTTCGCCATTGGATCTATTTTCAGAGAATGAGTAATGATTCTTGGGTCTATGCCCTCTATATCATCTGCACTCCATGCGAAATCGTCGACATTTTTTCTAAGGAAATCTACCAGCATAATTTCCCCTTCCGGACTGAGTTCAGTCCCTATCCTGGTCGTTTTCAGGGGATCGCCTTGCACAAGCATAATGTCCTTGTGCTCTGGTGGCCTAATGGTTAGATCGACCGTCTCTTTCCCTTTTCGATCAATTATATCCCCACTGGGATGTGGATTTTAGCTCTCTCGATGTCATCATCGAGTTTTCTTTTCGCTGGAGTAAAAGACTAAGATCGATTTCCTAACGCCAGGGAAGTGTTATATCAATCCCAGACCATGCAATGATCATTCATTATTTCTCCAATGCCCGAGACCGTAGGAAACTTTATCTTCTGATGGTAGGTCGACACGACTGCTCGAAAAAGGTTGAGTGTCGGTCGTCCTAATATTACGTTATATGCAAATGGTGTTTCTACAACCAGTAATTTTATCATTTTTACGACTCGTTTAGGTCTTTTTCCCAATGAAACACTGAGGTTAACTGTCCCAGAGGGAACTATTTCTGATCCTCCAAATCCTACTAATGGAGTTGCTACCTTTTGTAGCGTAATTTCTCCCAAATTCATCTGTGTTAGAACTTCTCTTGAGATAATGTTCGCGGAGCTGCCATTATCAATTAATATTCTTTTCACATTGTAGTTCGCTATCTCAAGCGATACTGCCATTAGGAAGTCAGGATTATCTTCTTTCATATCCCAAATGATGTTCCGTGGCACCTCGCTATCATTAAAACTGATGGGCTGTTCTTTCTGAATTTTGCTTTCGAGAGTCCATACCTCCCTCGGAATTCCAGAACTTCCTTCTATCGATCTGGTGGTTCTTCGGCGGGCGTTACGACTATCTCCCCCTGCTGGCACACCGGAGATTGTATGTATGGTTCAGTTCACCTGGTCATTACTCATATCTTGAGGCGGACCGTTGTTAGGGGTTCTCCTCGGCGGGGTTCTTCTTCGATTATGGTTTCGAGGGCTCCTGGTTCTATTTCTTTTCCTCCCATTTCGTTCGACGTAATCGTCCAACTTTCCTTCTTTTCAGCCTCTCGATTTCATGTTTCAGATGGAAACAGTCCTCAATGCGATGTCCATGAGCCCGATGGTACCGACAATATAGGTTGTAATTTTGAGCTCCTGGCTTAGCCTGTGTTATTCTTTTCGTTGGGGGAATCCAATTGTTTATTTCGAGTAGCACTAGGATCTCTTCCGTAGGGACATTCAATTTGGTGTATTCCACGTGATCTACTCGATTCCTTTGAGGTAGTTCAGCAGATCTGGGTCTTGCAAGACATTAGGTCTTTTATCCCGATCGTTGCGATTATAATCCAACCCTTGGAAAATATTTCCTTTTCTACAAGATCGATCATAATCTATTGGCTTTGAAATGGGAGCTTTATCCTGTCGTTGTAGGCCAGAGTTTGAAGCTTTGCTCCTATTTTGTCTTAAAAAGAGTTCATCTCTTCTTGAGTCATATATTTCGAGGCTAAGGTCATAATATCTGCGAATGTCCTCGGCTACTTTCGACTTAGGGCATTCCCAAATTGTCTATTTTTGGTGAGGTCAAATAGTATGGAGATTATGTAGTTGATATTTGGCGAATCGATTTTAAGCAATTCCACATTGAATCTAGCCAACCAGTTTCTCAAGGATTGTTGGTCTCAAGTGGTCAGATGAGGTCTAGAGGGGAGAAGGGGTGAATAGACCTCTGAAAATTTTAGACATTAAAACTTTTAGTCGACTGACAACATACTAAGCTGATTCAGATTAGTAAGCTGACTAAGCTGATCGTGAACAAATCTTGAACAACGCCGTTAACCACTTTTCTTAATGTCACTTAGCTGATTCCAGCAAAACTTGCTTTTTAAAAACTGAATACTTGCAACGGATTTTATAAGTGTTTTTCACAAGTAAACTTATCCTTTAAAAGATTTATCCCCAGTTTTAACAAATTCTTTTAAATGATCTTTCAACAGTTATCTAAAGTGTTTTATGCAACTTCGAAAATATGCAAGAAATAATGCAAGTAAAACACAAAGAATTTTTACAGTGGTTATAACCACTCTTCCAAGTCACTTAGATCTTGGGTTATACTATAAGCACACAATTTACAGTATATAACACTTATGCCAAAACAACAAATGAATCTGGCCGTAAGCTCACAATAGGAGATCACTAAGAAAACCTATCCACTGAAGCTAGATCACTCACAAAGATGGATCTACACTTCGCACAACACTCCTTACAGTTTTTAACTCAGAAAAATGTTTATCTTTGATCTTCAACTTCGGCTTTTGTCAACAAATGACTAAGCTGATGAGTGAGCTGTTCTTGAGACTTAATAGATTTTGCTTCGGAAATCTTCTCAGAGTTTGTTTGTTGTTCTCTTATTCTTCAGTCTCTTGAACTATTTATACCCTGGGTTTGAAAAATGTCCGTTGAAGAAAGACAGAATTCAAATTCCTCGGGTATTGGTCCTTAATTTCTGCAAACGGCTCTCTGCACTGCGACACTACTGTCAACAGTACTTTCTGTCAGGCAGCATTTAATGCACCAAGCTGATACGAGGTTTTCCTTCAATCATTTTTCATTAATACCCTCGGTCTTCAGCATTTATTACTCCAAGTGCATTTATTAACATTGGAGAGACTTCCTGATCCTTTCCACTTGGCTGCTGAGTACACTAGTCTGATGATGAACCGAGCTGATCTCAAACTTGAACTAATCTGATTTGAGTCGGCTGATCTTCACCAATCTGATTTCTTCCTTCAGATGTATCCTTAGTTGCAACTAATTTTTTGTCAAACTTGACTGGTTCCTTGGATTCTTCTTTGATCAGCAACTTCTTCATCAATATCTGCATTATTGGCATCAGCAGCCTTTTCTTCAGCAGCTTCTGCATTTTTCTTATTTTCAGCCTTCTCTTCAGTTTCCTTAACTGTTTCAGGTACGGACTCTGTTTGCTTCTCATCAGCTTCCTTCTCAACAGCAGAGTCTTCAGGTTCGGGTACTTGAACAATTTTAGATACTGGAGCAGCTTTCTCCTTCTCAGGTACTGATTTCTCTTCCCCCTTTTTGTAATCATTAGCAGGGAGAGAATCAGCAACTGGCAGATTGATAGCAATGCAGATCCTTTTGATGTTTGCATCCATACTGATAAGTCTTGATGAAAGTTGATTGAGTGTGGATTCCTGAGTATTGGTCTGATCGTTCAAATAATCCATGTTTAGTTGCAGAGTAGCTACTTCATCATGGACCTTTGATGCAAGTTCATCCAAGTTTGCTGCCCATTCCCTTTTCCGTTATGTTTCAGCATCAACAAGCTTGGTGATTGATCGAATGGCATTAGCAATATCAGCTTCATTACGTTGAATAGCAGTGTGAAGATGATTCATATCAGACTTCACGTCTTCTACGTTTCCATTCAGGTTGGTCAGACTCTGGATCAATTGAAGAGAGTTATCTGCAGGAAGGTTATCAACTGTATCTATCAGCAATTTCTTGTTCTCCTCCTGCAACCTTCTGTTTTCTTCTTGAATTTGTTTGTTTTCATCCTTCATTTCCTTCATCAGCTTTGCAAGTCTATCCTCCAAGGTTTGTTCAAGCAACATCTGAATGGAGTCCATCATAGATAAATGCTTATAAGTTGTGGGAATGGAGGTAGAAGCTGATGGCTCAGTTTGGTGAACTTGAATATCTACTAAGTCTCCTTGTTCTTTATCTTCATGTTGTTCAGGCTCAGCAGTATCCTGAAAAGCTTTGTGAACAACAAGTGCGCCAGCTTCCTCCTAGCAGGTTCTTGAACTTTTTCTTCATCAGGCTTGGCAGCTGCTTGTTGAACAGTAGACTGTTCTTCCACCTTAACAATTTCAGGTGTTCCATCCTCAGATATTTTCGTGGTCTGACAGATTACCTGAGTGATCTTAGGCATAAATCCCTGAGCAGGTGCCTTGATTTCTTTTTCCTTGTAAGTGCTGACTTCAGCGCCAAAAGCAATCTGCTGAACACTTGGCTGTGAGGGCAGATCACTTGGAGATCCTTTGTAATATCTTGAACGTTCGGACTATTTCTCCAAGGCTTGATAGACAGCAATCTTAACAGCCCTTTGAACAGGGTCATCACTTTTCTTCCTTTTAGGAGGTAAAGACTTCATGATCTTCTAGGATTCCTTGTAAACAATATCTCTTGTAATGTTGTGAAAGACATCCCTAACGTGATCAGGATCCAAGGCTTGTGAAATGGATGAAGTTTGAAAGAAGGTCAAAACCCACTCTTCTGCCTCAAACTCCTTCCAAGCCTTCAGCTCTGCAATAGACTTGCCAACTCTGAAAGTCCTCCACTGATTGTATCTGATCTTTTCCTGTACGAACAGAGTAGCCTGTTGTAGCTGTCTGTCAAATTCCACTAAGGCAGCTTCAAATTTGGCAAAAGCAATGGGGTGTCCTTTGACAATATTTAAAGCCCATTTAACATTGAAGGGGCACTTTTCAACTCTCATGCCTGGTGGTAGAATTTGTCTTGCCTTCAGAGATTCTCCAATCTTTATACCACCAGCTAGTTGAGGCCCATGAGCATCTTTCTTGCTCATTTCCAGAACTAAAGCCAGTTCAGCATCCTCTTCGGCTTGTCGTTCAGCAGCTGTCATCTGCCTTCTCTTCTTCTCTTTTTCTGCTTGAATTTTGCTTAGCCTGATAGCTTCAGCAAGTTCCTCCTTTGCCTTTTTCTCTTCAAGGGCATCCTCCCTTCTTTTCTTTTCAGCTGCAGAAATTCTTTTCTTAACAATTTTTTTCTTCTTAGGTTTATCAGCAGCAGTAGAGATAGGAATGGCTGCTTCTGGTTCGATGATCATCACTTCTGGAGCATCTTGAGGTTCAGAGACCTCAGCAGTTGAAGCTTGCTGTTGGGGAGCTGTTGCAGCAGCATCAGAAGATTCCTTAGCAGCATCAGCATCAGCATCAGCAGACTTATCAGCTTCAACTGGCCTCTCAGCTGTTTGAGGGCCTTCCCTGACTAAGTCAGCAGACTTAGTTGGGGATGGTTCAAAGACCATCTTTCTCTTAGCAGACTTCTTTGGTACAACCTTTTCTTTGACAGGCTTAGAAGCAGCAATATCCTTTAACTGACTTCTAGTCCGTTTTGCAACATTCTCAGCAGGTCTCTCTTCTGACACTATTCTTGAAGGTGAACCAGCAGATATCTCCAAAATTTCATCAGTTGTCTTTTTTATGATAGCGTCTGCAGCAGCTTTCTTTTCTGCATCTGTTCTGGTTTGAATAGCTGGCTTGGCTGTTTGAACAGATGTTTTTCTTTTCTTACTTGGAGATTTTTCCTTGGGCTCTTCAGTTTCTTCCTCGACTGTTTTTATTTTGGTGTTCCCTTTCACAGCTTGATAGTATATCATTGCCTTAGCAGAATGAACCACTTTCCCGTTCGTCAGATCACAACCCAATACTGTAAACAGGTGACTCAGAAAGATTATGTGATTCGTCTGAGCCTTCTTATGAAAATTTTCCAGAATGTACCAAACTATCACAGCCTAATTAACTTCAAAACCATAATGAATTGCTATCATTGTGGCATATCTTTTCATAGGAATACTTTCTAAAGAGAAGGTGCAATTTTCAAACACTTTGGCTACCATATCAGCCATACGCTGATATTCATCCTTTAATTACTTATTCTTTATGTTACCTGATAGTATTTCCCCTTCCTGAGCACAAATGCTCCAAAATTCTTGTTCTTTGTCTTCAGCCAAGTTTGTCAGGTATGTTCTTCCTTTGTTAGACAATCCGTAATTCTCACTTAACAAAGCCGGGGTGATGCAAATTTCTTTCCCTCCAGCTGTTGCTTTAATCTCCAGCGCATTAAAGTCAACAGCATCCTTGGCTCCGTAGTACTCTATAACTTGATCTTTATATACCATTTCGTCATGTGCTTCCATAAAATCAATAAGAGTTGCAGCTCTGAATTTCTCCAGAATTGATTTCATTAGAGCACTGTCGGTCTTGTGATATGTATCATAGACAAGATACATACCCTCCGCCTTAGCTTCTTGTGATGAAGTCATTGTTGATTCTGAAGAGTTAGTAGAACAGGAGAGTATTTTTGCAGAAAAACGAGAGCAAAAATCTTTTGAATGCCTTAGAAAATATTTGGGTGCGTAAAAGATCAGTGAGCTGATCAGATCTGGTTTTAAAGAGGTGAGTGCGTCGGTTTCTGTGTTATACGCGAACTGTTAGATCCGTTTGTTGTCAGTTATGATCGTGGGGCGACAATTACGCAATTCAAATTTCAAAAAGCATTAAATGACTGGCGGGAATGCGAACCGCCTTAGTCGACTAATAAAACCGTGTTTCTAGATATAGCATTTTTAAAAAACAAAGCTTTTATATAAGTAATCAGACGAGTAAGCTTAATACTTATCTGATCAGACGAAAGTCCTGATGACAGATATTACTAGTGAAAGCCAATAACTAGTAATCTTCCTCGGCTGTTTGTCAATCCACCTAGATAATTAATCTTCAATCTTCAAGAGTTTAGTACTTCCCTGATGAGAACATAACTTCAACTAACTTTCATCAAAGAATTTCATTTTTTAATCAGAAGTACGGCTAGTCTTACACGTTCTCCCTGACTTTATGAATCCATAAGTTAACTAGTCTGTTGAGAGTTAATCTTGAAGATGATAAGATGAGTAAGTGTTGGGTTGACTCGATTGTCAGAACAACATAGAGTGTGGAATTTTTAAATTTTTCGAAGCACCCAAGATCCCATATATTAGATCTCCATATTATGTATACGAAAAGCATGAATCAAAACACATAATGTATAAAACAAAGGGAGTTTCGATTTTTATACCTCACCACAGGCAAGGTGGTGGCAACCTCCAACTCTGATTCTGATTCTGGTTCACGGGAGTGATCCAAATGTCTCACCTCTAGAGTTTAGTCCACACCAACTGGATTCTGGCAACACCTCTTAGTCTAGGCTAAGAACTAGATCTAAGAGGTTTGTTAATGCAGGACTGTGCAGATCTACTTGGTAGGGCAAGATCCAACACGAGGAAACAATGAAGGAACTCACGGCAACACTAGGAAGCTCACGGCCAGAAGTTGGCGGCGGCTAGCAGGTGGCGGCGCATGGAAGGGGCGGCGGCTAGGTGCAGAGGAGGCTAGGGTTTTCTGTGCTAGGGTGTTAGCTTTCTGAGCTCATGTAGAACTCTATTTATAAGCCTCCTACTTGACCTAGGTTTGCAAGACTTCTTATGGGCTTTTAATTAAAGGCTCATGTCTTGCAATCCTTCTTTTAATTAACAACCTTAATTAAATACCCAGTCCATATTAACTAATAAATTAATATTTCCTTTAATTAATTAATTAGCAATTTAATTAAATCAACTAATTAATTAATCTCCCACTTGAATTAACACTTTAATTCATTTAATTGATTTAATTACCTTTAAATCAATTAATTCCTTCTATATCCTTTCATAACAGTCACCGTCCAATTGTATTGTGTATGACCCTCTGGGTTCACCATCAATTGGCAGCAGGCCCACGAATTCCTCGTGATTTAATTTATGAACAATAAATTGCTCCGGTCAATTAAACAACCTTTAATTGACCACTCCTAGAATCAATTCCTCTATTAAATCAGGAGTACCCACACTTCATGGTCGATGTCTAGCCACAAGCCCATGAAGCCCAACTTCAGATGAATTGATATTTGTGAACCTCGTCTCTTATAATTGCCATGTACATACGGTCCTTCTATCGACTAATATTCCCGATCAAGACTTAGGGTGTGTGAATTGATCGGCACCTCTAAATTTGTCTCGATAACTATACTTTCTAATTCGGGATAATATTCCAGTGTGACTGCTAAATTTGGAAACCCCTTTCCAAATCCGTCACCGACTACGACCGTAGATTCCTCGGATATATTATCTAAGAATCGTATAGGAAATTCTCTCATCCATTACGATGAGTCAATAGATTCCATATTGGTACTAACCACTCGCGTACATAGCTATACGCACCTGATGGGGGCTATTTTGCACCCCTTATAATGTTCGGATCGACTCAGGATGTAAGATCGGTTCGACCAGACGAGTCAGTTCGGGATCATCTATCGACCCGGTAGAATACGACTCTCCCAACAAGCAGATTGCAATCTGGACTCAAGAAGGACAATTGGGCCGAGTCCTATTAGAATTATGTTTCCATGTAAAGCTAGGTTATGGTTATATAAATACCTAGTTAATCATTGTATTAGACACATTCTTTTACTCAGCTTACGCCTGCATACTAAAACAATCTAAAATTATTGAATAGAAAAGATTTTGCTATACTATTTTATTCATTCATTGTCTTGATTACTGATTGTTCCATCTAATTGTTCTTCCTTGAGATTGATCCATCCAAAATAAAGTAACAGAGCCCTATAATTCATATTGATTTAGAACTCCTAATCATACTCTTCACTGATTTAATCTTACCCGACGAAATTCGGTTTAATCAGTTGGCGCCCACCGAGGGGCTAGGTTAATTATTCGATCGACATATGTCTCGCCCAAGGAAGAGCGCTCGTAACGGAGCAAGAAGTAACACAACCAACCAGCATAATATGTCTGAGGATCCACAGGGCAATACCGATAATAACGCCCCTATATCCAACGACAGTCAGCAACAGAACGAGCATCATCAGAATCAGGTGGAACAACAAGGGATCCCTACTGGTGCAGTACCGGAAGAACGTGCGGCTCCAGCGATCCCGGTTCCCCTGTCAGACGCTCGGGAGAAGTTACGACAGATTGCTATGCTCCTTAAATCACTCTCCCCAGAGAAATTACTCGTACTCGAACAGGTTCCTCGAAACGTTAGAACTACTAGGGCAAATCCCACTCAAAGGATGCCGAGGCAAAACGATCAAATCTCTCAACAAGCTGACAGCCAGGCAAGCGAGCAGCGCTCGCTACACAGTTACGGCCTCAGGCTCCAAACGGCAAGATAGAATTCCTGCCCAAAGATCCATGGACTATGAACGGTCTTTTAGAAAAGACAACGTCTTCCAGCGATTAGAATACAATAAAAACGACCAGGACAGACGACCTAACATCTATCAATGACCTAGAACCGCCAAGCCGGCAATCAGGAGCAGGGTTAATCAAGTAGAACTCCCAAAGCTAACTGTTCCGATAGAAGAAACCTTGCCTGTACTAGAAAGGAATAATTGGATCCCGGAAGCGAAGAGAATCGCTCAACCAAGACCAGGTGCGCGAAACTATGAGTTATACTGCAAATATCACCGGGCACATGGGCATCGCACTGAAGATTGCTTTCACCTTAAAAGAGAAGTTGAAAAACTAATCGAACAAGGAAAACTAGATGACTATTTAGAGCGGAATAACCGCAAGCGAGGAAGAAGTAGGAGTCCTCGGTATAACAATCAAAGAAGAAGCTCCCGTAGAAGGTCCCCTAATGATGGTCCCCCACAAGAATTAAATAATGACCAGGTTAACGGTACCATCCATACAATCTCCGGAGGGCCTGCAGGCGGGGACAGTCGTAATGCTCGTCGAAGGACCGGCAGATCCATAATAGGAAGCTTAAAATACCCAAAAGAAGTATGGACTCTAGAAAGTAAACCGACAAACAACCAGCTAATTAGCTTCAATTAGGGCGAGGTACCCAAAAACCTTGTTTGGGACACGAAAGAGGATAGCCCCGACTTCCCAATGGTGGTATCGCTAGAAATAGCAAATTACAACGTCAAAAGAATCCTAATCGATAATGGAAGCTCAGCGAATATCATCTGTAAAGAGGTCCTAACCCAGATGAACCTGGGACAAATAACATTCCAAAAAGTTGTCACACCTTTAGTAGGATTTGGAGGATCCGAGATTGTCCCCAGTGGCACGATAACTTTGAGTGTCTCGCTCTGGAAGAAACCATATCGGACGGTGAAGCTAGTAAAATTTTTAGTAGTAGAAACGCCCTTTGCCTACAATGCGATTCTAGGCGGACCTGCACTCAATTTATTCCGAGCTGTTGTTTCAACATACCATCAGAAAATAAAATTTCCAACTGACGCAGGGATCGGGGAAATAGTGAACGATCATTGTATGGCATGGGACTGCTACAACACGTCACTAACCTTGGGAAATCGCCCAAAAGCGATTACCCCGAGCAAGAGAAAGCTTGAAGTCGATATTGATAGAAACGAAGTTGAAATCCCTAGCACTGACCGGATAGATAGAAAGGGAAAAGAACCAATGGATTTAACTTTAAAACCACCGGAACATAAGGATGTCATACTGGTACAAAGGGACCCATCAACAACAACAAGAATAGGTACCGAATTAAGCAAGGAAAGGGAAGTAATGTTGATCAACTTTCTCAGAAATAATGCAGATGTCTTCGCTTGGAGCGCGAACGACATTGAAGGGATTGACCCTCGAGTAATCAGTCATTCGCTAAAAATCGACCCTTTGGCAAAACCTGCTAAACAAAAGAAGAGGAATCATGGGCCAATAAAGGATAAAATAATCAAGGCTGAAGTAGAAAGACTACTCAAGGCAAAACAGATTCGAGAAATACACTTCTCAGAATGGCTATGTAATGTCGTTATAGTAGCAAAGGGTGACAAAAAGGATAACAAATGGAGAATGTGCAACGATTTCACCTACCTTAATAAATTATGCCCGCGCGATCCATATCCTCTCCCAAGGATCGACTTATTAGTCGACTCAACCGCTGGTTTTGCTATTTTCAGCATGATGGATGCTTTCTAAGGCTTCTATCAGATATACATGGACGAGCGAGATCAAGAGAAAACTGCTTTCGTAACAGAGCAGGGAGTTTATTGCTTCATAGTTATGCCGTTCGGGTTGAGAAATACTGGGTCCACTTACCAAAGGTTAGTTAACATGATGTTCAGAGAATTAATTGGAGAAATAATGGAAGTATACGTAGATGATATGCTGGTCAAAAGCATGAATGAAGCTGATCATGTAAAGCATCTCCATCGATGCTTCCAAATATTAAGAAAGTATCGAATGAAGTTAAATCCTGCAAAATGCACTTTTGGTGTTAAGTCGGGAAAATTTTTGGGATATTTGGTACATCAACGAGGAATCGAGGCCAACCCAAAGAAAATTCGAGCCATAACTGAGATGAAGCCTCCCAAAACGATCTCCCAAGTACAGAGCCTGGTAGGCAAAATCGTGGCATTAAATAGATTCATATCCAAGTCAGCTGACAGAAGTTTGTCATTCTTCCAAACTCTTCGAAAAGAGAAAAACTTTGCTTGGACCGAAGAAAGCGATCAGGCTTTCGAACGGTTAAAGGAATATCTAACGAGAGCCCCGCTATTGGCCAAACCAACCGAAGGAGAACCATTATATCTCTACATATCGATCTCCGACGTGGCCATCAGTTCGGTTTTAGTTAAAGTGGATGGCTTAGAACATAAGCCTGTTTATTACTTAAGCAAATTACTACAAGGGGCCGAGAAGAACTACTTGGAAATAGAAAAATTCACTTTGGCCTTAGTAGTAGCAGCACGAAAACTCCGACCTTATTTTCTAACTTACAAAATTGTGGTTTTAACGAACCAACCGCTAAGACAGGTCCTAGCGAAGCCAGAAGCCTCTGGAAGATTGATCAAGTGGGCTATCGAACTCGGTCAGTTCGAAATTGAGTACAAACCAAGAATTGCAATTAAAGCCCAAGTATTAGCCGATTTCGTGCTAGAAACTCCAACCATGGCCACCGAACATAACGAATCAACCAGCCATAACAACGATGTCCTGATCATAGAAAATCAATCTTGGTTGATGCATGTCGACGGTGCTTCATGCCGAGAAGGAAGAGGTGCCGGAATCAATTTTACCGGACCAAATAAGGAGGATATAAACTATGCGATAACGTTGGACTTCGTCGTAACAAATAACGAAGCAGAATATGAAGCGCTGATCGCAGGAATGGAAATGGCGATCAAAGACAACATAAAAAGTCTTAAGGTATTAACCGATTCAGAGTTAGTACAGAGACAGATAGAAGGTCTCTATGAGGCTAAATAATTTAATATGGTAAAATACCTTGACAAAGTGAAAAAATTGGCTAAAAAATTCGAAAGTTTCGTTATACAGAACATTCCACGCTCGGAAAATAAAGCCGATCAACTATCTAGGTTCACAGGATCCCACGACGGAAAAACTGAAAGGGTGATCAACTGGTTAATCTCCAATACGCCGGCAATTGATATCGATGAGACACCGGTCGCTGAAATGATGGAGATCGAAGAAGCTGAAGAAAACTGGATGACTCCAATGATAGACTTTCTTCGAGAACATACTGGTATTGGGTGCATGTTTTCGGCTGGTTGATGACATATATTAGCATGGACTTGGCAGTGATGACATTTTTGGACATACTGAACTGCATCGTTGTTAATGGTAGGCCAATAATAACCTATTCGAAGGCACTTTAAAGCCAAGGCCCTTGCTCCGCTGTGATTCCCTGCATCTCCTTCATGTACCTCCCGGAGGATATCGTTGGTTTGAGATTCGGAGACGCATTTAAGAAGAATTCCTGATACAGATCTTCGGTAAAGATTTCCTTCTATCAATGTATATTTCGGAGCCCGATATTTTATTTTCCGAGCTTCGTTTTGGTCAACCGGCAATTTTTTTTCGATCAATGGGAATGGACATTGTGGGACCTTTTCCAGCGGCTAGATCCAAGAAAGCATATGTTCTAGTCGCTGTTAAATACTTCAGCAAATGGATAGAATTCATCGCCCTTGCCCGAATAACTCAATTCCAAGTGATCAATTTCTTATGGAAATTCATAGTATGTCGATTTGGCATCCCAAGAATTCTAATCTCTGATAATGGAACCCAATTTGTGGGAAAACAGGTAATGCAATGGTGTACAAAGCTAGGAATTCAGCAAAATTTCACTTCAGTTGGGCATCCTAGAGCGAACGGACAGACTGAAGTAGCGAACCGAGAAATAATAAAATCTTTGGAGAAAAGATTAGGGGCAGCCAAAGGAAAATGGCTAGATGAACTCCCAGGAGTACTTTGGGCTAATCGAACCACGGTCAGAACTTCAACCGGGGAGACCCCATTCAGTCTAGTATATGGCTCGGAAGCTGTTATTCCAGTCGAATTTCTAATTCCGACACCAAGAATTGAAATATATGATGACCAGGAAAATGGAAAGACAAGAGAAAATGATATTGATTTAACAGAAGCTTTAAGAGAAAAAGCAGCCGTACGTTTGCAAGTCGCTAAATCAAATATGGAGAAGGCCTACAATCAAAAAGTACGCGTCCGGACCTTCAAAGAAGGAGACCTGGTCTTAAAAAAGGTAGAAGTATCCAAGCATGTGGGAAAATTACAACAGAATTGGGATGGACCATACATTATCATTGGTGTAGGCAAGAAAGGTTCATACAAGATTGCACACTTGGACGGAACAGCCCTACCCAGAACCTGGAACGCAGTTAACCTTAGAAAATACTATGGTAAATAAATCATGGTAGATTATGCTACTTTGTTTCCTTTTGGTAAATTTTATTCTTTGTAATAAAGGCATTGGCCTACAGTTCGATTTTTAAAGATTTTAGCAATTTTAAATATTGATTCAAAGTTCAATTAAAGAAAAATATCAGAACGAGTTGAGTATAAATCGTTCGATTCGATAAACGCTCCTCGGGATTCTACGATCATCTTGGTTAAGATCCAATAAGTTGATCTAAAGATATGACGAGTGGAGTATAAATTGATCCGCTCAATAAACGCTCCTCGATCTAACAATACAAAGAGTCGAGTATAAATTGATCCGCTCAATAAACGCTCCTCGATCTAGCAATACAAAGAATCGAGTATAAATTGATCCGCTCAATAAACGCTCCTCGATCTAACAATACAAAGAGTCGAGTATAAATTGATCCGCTCAATAAACGCTCCTCGATCTAGCAATACAAAGAATCGAGTATAAATTGATCCCTCAATAAACGCTCCTCGATCTAGCAATACAAAGAGTCGAGTATAAATTGATCCGCTCAATAAACGCTCCTCGATCTAGCAATACAAAGAGTCGAGTATAAATTGATCCGCTCAATAAACGCTCCTCGATCTAGCAATACAAAGAGTCGAGTATAAATTGATCCGCTCAATAAACGCTCCTCGATCTAACAATACAAAGAGTTGAGTATAAATTGATCCGCTCAATAAACGCTCATCGATCCATGTCCAACGATAAAAAGACTTTTGGTATAAAATCCTAAGTCTAAATACAAAGAGTTGAGTATAAATTGATCCGCTCAATAAACGCTCCTCGATTAATTTTAAACGATCAAAAAGACTTTTGGTACCTAAGTCTAAATGAAAAGAGTTGAGTATAAATTGATCCGCTCAATAAACGCTCCTCGATTATCGAAGAGGCTTTTGGTAAGAAAACCTAAAGTCTAAATACAAAGAGTTGAGTATAAATTGATCCGATCAATAAACGCTCCTCGATCCATGTCTAACGATAAAAAGACTTTTGGTATAAAAACCTAAGTCTAAATACAAAGAGTTGAGTATAAATTGATCCGCTCAATAAACGCTCCTCGATTAATTTTAAACGATCAAAAAGACTTTTGGTATAAAAACCTAAGTCTAAATACAAAGAGTTGAGTATAAATTGATCCGCTCAATAAACGCTCCTCGATTAATTTTAAACGATCAAAAAGACTTTTGGTATAAAAACCTAAGTCTAAATAGAAAGAGTTGAGTATAAATTGATCCGCTCAATAAACGCTCCTCGATTATTAAAAAGGCTTTGGTATGAAAACCTAAGTCTAAATCCAAAGAGTTGAGTATAAACTGATCCGCTCAATAAACGCTCCTCGATTAATTTTTAATGATTAAAAGGCTTTTGGTATAAAAACCTAAGTCTAAATACAAAGAGTTAAGTATAAATTGATCCGCTCAATAAACGCTCCTCGATTAATTTTTAATGATAAAAAAGGCTTTTGGTATAAAAACCTAAGTCTAAATGAAAAGAGTTGAGTATAAATTGATCCGCTCAATAAACGCTCCTCGATTAAATTTTAATGATAAAAAAGGCTTTTGGTATAAAAACCTAAGTCTAAAAGGAAAGAGTTGAGTATAAATTGATCCGCTCAATAAACGCTCCTCGATCTATTCTTAACAATCAAAAAGACTTTTGGTATAAAAACCTAAGTCTGAAAGGAAAGAGTTGAGTATAAATTGATCCGCTCAATAAACGCTCCTCGATCTATTCTTAACAATCAAAAAGACTTTTGGTATAAAAACCTAAGTCTAAATGAAAAGAGTTGATTATAAATTGATCCGCTCAATAAACGCTCCTCGATGATAAATAATATTTAAACTAAATCAACGATAAGAAGTATGCAAAGAATAATAACAATGTTTTATTCATTTGTGTAATAAATTATATACGAAAGCCTTGATCAGATTAAAAAGGTCTATATATGATTTACATATTCCTACAATTGTTTGATAAAATCTTATGGTCTTCACACCAATGTCCACGGAAACATCAATCTCCTCCCTAGTGCCTCGACGATTCCGATAAACCACCTAAGAAGCATGCTGCTCAGGATGGTCGACTTCTTTAGTTCGATGTCCAGGCTCCGAAGATCAAATGTTCTTCCATATGAAATGAGCATTACCAGCCAGATAACTGGTAATACTCATTCACCCACAACAAGATACTGCTTCCACATTAAGAGGTAAAACATTTTACTCTAAAGCAGCATCTCGTGAGGACCATCGACGTAAGCTCATTTGCCAGCGCACCCCGGTGGTCTATCACTCCAGAAGTAACATCGAAGAGCGGGGGTGACTGGTAAATATGAACCCTCCATGTGCAAACAGAAACCACAGACCTCAAACCCGTGAATACAAGGTTCGAGGCCTCATGGGACCCGTCAGTACGAGGTAGGGCTTCCATGGGACCCGTCAGTACGAGACAGAAGAAATTTAAGTTATTATGATATGAATCCCGATAATGTGATTTTTTGAATATTATGGGATCAGAAGGCGAAGTGAAATTCAAAGAAACTGATACCTCCATCCTTTTTTAGAGTTACAATGAAAATATGGAAACCACCTCCCTATTTATAGGGATAGATCTGATTAATCCTACCGCTGGATGGAGATTTGATCAAGGGACGGAAATGCGACCTTTTAACTTCCCGTAATAAATGCAAGTAAGTTGGAACGGCACATCTCCGATCGACTCAACGAATCGATGATAAAAGAGAAAGAAGATCGAAGCGATCAATGCACAATAAAAGCAGATCTAAAAGAGCTCCAGATCAGGAAAGTTTTGCACGCTTATATATGCTAGTCGCTCGATAAAAGCTTGAGATCCTCAACAAAGGCATGCAAGTTTACACCATTATAAAAAAATACTGGATCGTCTAGAGGCGTAAGACCTAACCCTCCAGCATATGAGGGTCGTCACTGCCTCATATATTATATGAAATATTATTAATGGGCTATACAGTAACTCCACTGGAGTCCAAGAAGCCTGACATCGATATTAAGGCACTAATTGTCATTATTCCAGACACCACTATCGCCACTGCCTAACATTCCAAAGAATTGCTGAAGAAGGTCTGAACAAGCTAGATCTGGCTAATAATTCTACATTTTCCAATTCCTCCCATATCAAAGAAATGATATATCGATACACTGGTTGCTTTATTTGAGGAACGTCACAATCACTACAGAGAAACATGGATTTTAAGAGGTCGCCTAGAACGATATTTTTTAGGTTCAGCGAATTTAAACCTATGATAAGAAGAGCAGAGCTCAACAGAGGAAATGACAGCGTCCTTAAATAAGATATCCTTAGCAAAAGGACAAAATTACAAGGGACTGGTCTAACGTCGACGACAAGCTAAGCGTCCCATCACGATTATTCAATCAGCTATCTACATGGATGGCCTGCTGTCCACATTTTAAATATCCAACATGACTTCGGGACAATCATGAGGGACCATACTTGGTCGATCATCATTCTTATACTGGATTTAAGAGTTTGATTTGCATAACAAACGATTATATCATTCAGTTACTTAAAAACTGATCGAGCCAGACTAAGCTACTCTATCAAACAAAGCATATTCTCCCAGAAGAGCAATATCAGATAAGTATACTAATCTATACTGATTATTTCAAAAGGTTATACTTATTCATAACAACAAAACATGCATAACGAAATATATTTATAGGATTGAAATTGATCAAGGCAGGAATCTGCTCATACAGGATCATCGTTTTCATTAGTTCATTTTCCCCATACAAAAAATTCAGCCCAAACAACCGCATAAAAGGTTGGGGCACTAATACAAAAAAAAAAAAAAAAAAAGAGAAGAAACTCAAAATAAAAGCCGGGTCGAAACAGATCAACTCCTCCTGACGCTTTAGATAACCGGCGTCATAACCTTCTTCATAGGCCTGCCGTCGAGACTCCTCCTCTAGAGCAACAGCCTGAACCAAATCACTTTTCTCCTTCTCCAAGACAGACTTCTCTTCTTGTAATTTCTTGAGGTCATCATTGGCAAGCTGCAGCTGGAGGGTCTGCCCTGTGACCTTCGCCGTCTCCGACTCCAAACGACGTTGATAGGCATCCTTACCGATCCACAGATCGTCATTTTGCACACCCAGCTGGAGTGCAAAATATTTGGCCTGGAAAAGAAAAGAAAAAGAAAAGCCCTTACATAACAAGGCAAACAAAATAAAAGCGGGAAAAATAATATGTTTACCTGCTCGCATATCTTCACCAGCGACTGAACAAGGCGAACATTGGAGGTACCCTCAAGCTTCCTCAACTCGCCAGGCAAAATAGTGCTTAGACCCAGGTCCCAGGACAAAGCATCAGGCTCAACAGAGCCAGGCAGTTCACTGCCAAAAGGAACATTGTCAGGACGTGGAGTCACCGACTGTATAATATCCTTAACTTGCTCGAGAATGCAACGGTCATCTAACATACGAGGGGATTCCCTCTCGTTAGGACTCACCGAGGTCTCCTTGCCCGAAGCGGAGATAATAGTCTGCTGACCGGACCTTGATCCGGTCCGACCTCCAGAAGGCCCGCCGGATTCAAAAGAAGTAGTAACAATAGTAGTATCATTAAATAAAAAATCAGAGAAATCTTGGGAAACAGGTTGTGTTGCGGAGGGAATTACAAAGGAACCCTCATTAATCATCTCTGAGACAACACCCACTTGAACTTCGCTGACAACCGGGGCAGCAGAAGTAGAAAAAGGAAGGGAATTAATAGGAACATGCTCATATGGGCCATGTTCGAAAGAAGAAGTGCCTGAAGAAAAGGGTATGTCGAAAGGATGCTCCAAAAAAGACGAATCGCCAAAGGCCACCCGACCAGGGGAAGGCCTCCTTCCTGCTTCACCAGAAGAGAAAAAGTTTTGTTGCGTGAAAGACGAACTAACTACGGGAAAAGGTTCAGAAGGAACGACAAGAGTATCGATCGCCGACCTACTAATGGAAGACGAGCGAGGAGGTTCTATCGAGGGCCCCTCTGTTCGAGGCTTTTTCGGTCTGATATTTCTAGCGTCTCGCGGGAAGGACGCTTCGAAGTGTTACCGAATAGATTACTCATGATCGAAATTCGAAAAGAAAATTAAATTATCGAGAGACCTTATCGACCTGCTAACGAAAGAGTATTCTGTTAAGAAGTGAGTAAAAGCGGTAAATAGCGAGTGAAGTTTTACCTTTCGTATTTATACTATACGAAAAGACGCAAGAGACTCAAAGAATTGGCGCGAAACACAGAAACTAGCCTAGGAATTGACGCAAGAATTTGAAAAGACATATACATAATGATTCCGGCAAGGTTAATAACTTGTCCAAATTATTACAGAGAAGACGAAAAGACGTAACTGTCAGAATATGTATCGCCTATTTTACACAGGGATAAAAGAGTAATATTACAACTCAACCTGATTTAACCGAATTTCGTGGGGTTAATTATATCAGTAAAATTGTGATGTTGGGGATTCTCAATTTATTTGAATTAAAGGGGCTCTGTTACTTTATTCTGGATGGATCAAACTCAAGGAAGAACAATTTGAGGGGAACAATTAGTAATCTAGACAATTTCAATAATAAAGACAATATGAATATGATGAATGAGTTATTCTTATTGAATAATCTGGGATTATGCTGTTATGTGAGCATAAACTCCGTAAAAATTGAATCTCCTAATACAATGATTAACTAGGTATTTATATCACCATTGACCTAGTGTTACAAGGAAACCTAGTTATAATGGGATTCGGCCCATTGGTCCTTCTTGAGTCCGGATTCTATCCTGGTCGTTGAGGTGCACATCCTACTTGGGTCGATAGAAGCTCCCGAATGGGCTTATCTGGTCGAAACGATTCCATAACCATAAATCGATCCGGATATTATAAGAGGTGCGAAATAGCCCCCATCACAACCCACAATAACGGTTACAAAGGTTATTTCACAAGATCAACATATTACTCCTTGATTCATACAACTTGGTCGCCATCTGGAACTTCCCACTCGCCAGCGACGTCTTCTTCATTCGCTGCTTCAAAATTTTCCTCCTCTTCCTCTGGATCGATAAAATTATTATCGACCTCGTCATTGATATCTGAAGCAGGAATCGGCAATGGCCTACCGAACTCTTTGACAAGATGAGCCAAAGGAAACTTTTGATAAACGACGTCCGACAGCTCGGAAGAAGAATATACTTCGCCATAACGGTTCAACCGAATGTGCGCCACCTTAAAATATTCCCTTCGACGATCATCTATCAGTTCAAAAGCGACCAACTGATGAATCGCCTTCTTGAACGTACTCTCCAGGAGCGGACCGACCATTTGGTATACCAACGCCGTATGAACGGGGGAACTAAGGAATTCACGAATAAATTTTTCATCAGGATTCTCGATCATATCGACTAAAGTGGGTTTTGGATGATTCTCGCCGAGTAAAGAAAGATCGTTACCAGAACGACCATAATAACTCCTTTTTCTCTCCGCCGGATTATCATTAGGATGAGGCATCGACCAGCTGCGGCATCCACGTATACCCAAAGAGGTTCTAAGTTGGAGAGGAGGATAACCAGATCCTGCCCCCTGGCGAACAGGAGATTCTTGAAGAGAATCAGGAGACTCCTCTCTGTTCTCCTCAGAATCATGACTCAAATCCAGCTTTCTCTTCCGAGACGCTCTCTGCTCGATAGGAACATTCTCTATGGTTTTGGTGGATTTGGACAACACCATTTTTCCCTTTGAAGAGCGTCGGGAGCTTTCTACCATAAGAGCTGAGAAAAAAAACAAAATCGAAATTAGACTTAGTGCTAAAAAAGAGTTATGACGACTCATTATTCTATTAGAATAGATACTTACCCAACGATTCAGAAGAAGAAGAAATGGGAAAAACATGAGTACTTAATCCAGCCTTTCGAAGAAAAACCTCGCCTATAAGAAGAGCACTCTGATATTTGTTGGCACGCATAGCCTGGATTTCACCAAGGAACTGGGGGTCATCAGGAATGAGCTCCCCTGTCGGCAAACGACCACCATAAATCCATTTGGAATCATGGTCCCATGAGAAGGGCTCATTCGAGCCGTCCGCCAAATGAAGATGAGAAGACGGATGAACGAAGAAAAAGTGAGATTTCCAGGAAGGATTACTGGAAACTGGGGAGTCAAAGATTGCGCGACTAGTCTTTTGGCTAGCAAAGAAATATCCGCGATTGGAGGAACTTGAAACGTTAAAACGAAACAATTGTGTAAAATTACGAAAAGAGGGTTGGAATCCTTTCGCTATCATCAAAACGGAAAAACAGACCACGAAGGCCACGGAATTAGGAACTAATTGAGTCAAGGACACACTAAATATTTTCAAAATGTCCAGAAAGAGGGCAGACAAGGGCAGACGCAGACCGGAGTTAAAATGGGCTGTATAGAAAGCTCGACATCCCTCCGGCGGTGATGTAACCCTATCAGAGGGAGAAGGGAGAATGATCTCCGAACCGTCCGGAAAATATTTGGCATAATTACTCACGACCTCAGGGAAAGTGTCCTCGGTGTAAGCACAAGCAAGATCCTCAATCGGTTCAGAAATTTTAGGAGCCGTACCCTTGCCTTTTTTAGCTCTGGCAGCGACATCCGTATCTGATATGATTCGCACCTTAAAGGTGTCCTCAGTTGGAACGATAAATTCTGATGCTCCAGCCTGCTCATTCGAAGGACTCAGGGGAATTGTCTCCTCAATAATAGGAGTAATTCTTTCCTTTGAAGGCGAGGAAGATTTTCTTGGAATCGAAGCCATTCTGATGAACCCTCGAAGAATACGAGTCGATAGAAGCAGTTTTGAAAGAATAAACGACTGAGCAAGAAAACGACTGCGAGATTAAAGAAAGTATAAAGTAAAAAATGACTAATATAACAGTCACCTATTTATAGTGAGAAGTGAAAAGACGTTTCGAACTTCTCACGGCTGATCGCATTCCCGCCAAACGGAAAAAAGTGAAACGCTTCCCTAAAAAGACACGTAGCAGTTCATAATTGGAACAAGAAAACGACTATCTATGAGGTGTAGCACTCTTTTCCTTACGTAGGATTTTTTCCCACAGGGTTTTTTCTTAAGTAAGGTTTTTAACGAGGCACAACTCAAAGAAAATACAGTCGAAATTAACCTTCTACTTCTATGAGCTTCTACTACATATACGCTCGAAGAAGTGAGGGAGTACTGATGGGGGCTATTTCGCACCCCTTATAATGTTCGGATCGACTCAGGATGTAAGATCGGTTCGACCAGACGAGTCAGTTCGGGATCATCTATCGACCCGGTAGAATACGACTCTCCCAACAAGCAGATTGCAATCCGGACTCAAGAAGGACAATTGGGCCGAGTCCTATTAGAATTATGTTTCCATGTAAAGCTAGGTTTATGGTGATATAAATACCTAGTTAATCATTGTATTAGACACATTCTTTTACTCAGCTTACGCCTGCATACTAAAACAATCTAAGATTATTGAATAGAAAAGCTTTTGCTATACTATTTTATTCATTCATTGTCTTGATTACTGATTGTTCCATCTAATTGTTCTTCCTTGAGATTGATCCATCCAGAATAAAGTAACAGAGCCCTATAATTCATATTGATTTAGAACTCCTAATCATACTCTTCACCGATTTAATCTTACCCGATGAAATTCGGTTTAATCAGCACCCAACCTAGGCATGTTATGATCAGGCTTAGTGATCTATACCTAGATCTAAGTACGCACATTCATGCACCGAATTCGCCCTTGCACCTCAAGTCAAAGGATTAAATCGTACACTATTATAAGCCTTGAGAAACATCCCATCACCGATATGCATCATGCGCTTCCACAATGGGTTTCTCTGTTCGGGTCGTTCGATGCGTTCAATCCTCCATTGAACCACCTACTCATATGCACTGGCCTCAAATACCTTGCTCATGAAACGCTACAAATTCACTCCATGTGAATCATGCATACTCGTACAAGTCTTGACGATTCCTGCGATACCCCGTCTCGTTCGGAATCTATGACTTGGAACAGTTTTAAGATTACGACCTTAGAGACTGTTTCATGATTGCACTCAATACTGAAGTTAATCGTCCCATAGTCAAATGTAATCTAAGGATTTCATCCAATCGCTTAAATGTATTCGCGAGAGATGAAGTTGGCCATTTTTTATCCTTATACACATATAAATAAACGTGCGTATTATTATAAAATCAAAGATTGTCTCATACAGAATAGACCTATTACAAGTTAATTGAACTGGCTTGCTGGGCACTATCCTATCAATCTCCCACTTGCCCTAAAGCTATTCACAGATGTTTCTAAGGCCCATCTTCTCTAGATGTCTCTCGAACGCCTTTTGTGAAAGTGGCTTAGTTAGTGGGTCAGTCATGTTGTCTTCTGATTTGACATACTCCATGTGTATGTCTCCTCTAAGAATGATCTTCCTGATCACGTGGTATTTCCTATGTACGTGTTTGGATTGATGGTGTGATCTCGGCTCCTTCGCTTAAGCTATTGCCCCGTTGTTGTCACAGAAGACTACTACAGGTTCAACAATGCTAGGAACAACATCCAGTTCTTGGATGAAGTTTATCATCCATACACTTTCCTTTGCTGCATCTGATGCTGCGATATATTCTGCTTATGTGGTTGAGTCGGCAGTGGTAGATTGTTTACAGCTTTTCCAACTGACCGCTCCACCATTGATGTGGAATATGTATCCAGAGTTGGATTTGATGTCATCCACGTCAGACTGGAAACTCGAATCAGTGAATCCTTCAAGTTTCAATTCCCCACTACCACCGTAGACCAAAAACATATCCTTAGTCCTTTGCAGGTACTTTAGGATTGCTTTTACGGCAGTCCAGTGCCCTTCGCCTGGATTTGACTGATAGCGGCTCGTTACACTTAGAGCGTGCGCTATGTCTGGTCGAGTACATAACATTGCATACATTATGCTCCCTATAGCAGAGGCATGATGTATGAGAGACATTCTCGTCATTTCTTCGTCGGTTGTAGGGCACATTGACTTAGAAAGAGAGATACCATGTATCAGTGGAAGCAATCCTCTCTTGGATTCTTCCATTTTGAATCTCTTCAAAATTGTGTTGATGTACTGAGATTGGGAGAGTCCTATCATCTTCTTCGATCTATCCCTATAGATACGTATTCCCAATACGTAATATGCATCTCCCATATCTTTCATGGAGAACTGCGCGGATAACCACACTTTAGTCTGCGCTAACAACTTGATATCGTCTCCGATTAACAAAATGTCATCGACGTACAAAACAATGAATTGTATCGAACTCCCACTATTCTTCTTGTACACACAAGGTTCATATACGTTTTTTATGAAGCCAAATGCTTTGACTGTCTTATCAAATCGTATGTTCCAGGTTCGGGACGCCTGTTTGAGGCCATAGATTGACCTTTGAAGCTCACAAAGTTTGTGCTCACTTCCTTTGGACGCAAAACATTAAGGTCGTTGCATAAAGATCTCCTTGTCAATGTCTCCATTGAGAAAGGCGGTATTTACGTCTATTTGCCATATTTCGTAGTCATGCCACGCGGACATGGCAAGTAGTATCCGAATGGATTTCGACATCACCACGGGAGAGAAGGTTTCCTCATAGTCTATTCCAGGCCTTTGAAAATACCCTTTCGCCACTAAGCGAGCTTTATGAGTTAATACCTCTCCATTCATTCCAAGCTTGCGCTTGAAGATCCATTTGCATTCTATAGGGATAGTTCCCTCAGGTGGATCGACCAAGGCCCAAACCTTGTTGGAATGCATGGAATCCATTTCGGATTGCATGGCTTCGAGCCATGCACCCGAGTCTATGTCTGACATCGATTCTTGATAGGTCCTTAGATCACTTTCCACATTCTCTTTCGTGAATGAAATCAAATCGCTTTGGCTCCTTACGAATTCGATCAGACCTTCGAAGAGTAGGTATACTAGTAGGTTCAGTAAATTTGGGTTCAGCTCCCACTGTTTGTGGGGATGGGTCCGATTCCTGGACTTCATCGAGTTCTACGATTGCCCCATTTCGGTTGGTGAGGAAATCCTCTTCCAAGAAGTGGGCGTTCCTAGATACGAACGTATTACGTTCTTTAGGATCGAGGAAAAGGTATCCAATGGATTCCTTTGGATACCCCACAAATTTGCACAAACTAGATCTACTATCTAGCTTATCTCCCTTCTTGTTCTTTACATACGCTGGAGATCCCCATACTCGTAAATACGAATACACAGGTGCTTTACCATACCATACTTGGTGCGGCGTTGTTGGCACTGACTTCGAAGGTACTATGTTCAGTATCTTCGAGGCAGTTAATAGGGCTAAGCCCCAAAACGAAAAGGGGAGATCAGCGAAACTCGTCATGGAACGAACCATGTCTAACAAAGTTTGGTTCCTCCGCTCAGACACTCCATTGGGTTGGGGCGTCCTATGGAGAGTTCGCTGCGCGAGAATTCCATTCTCTTTTAGATAATCTAGGAATTCTTGGCTGAAGTACTCACCACCTCTGTCAGATCGAAGTGCTTTAATACTATGCCCAAGTTGGTTCTCTACTTCCATTCGAAACTCTTTGAATTTCTCAAATGTTTCGGATTTGTGTTTCATAAGATACACATATCCATAACGACTAAAATCGTCGGTGAATGTTATGAAGTACGAGAATACTCCTCTCGCATTGACACTCAATGGTCCACAAACGTCAGTATGGATTAAATCCAATGTTTGCTTGCTTCGCTCGGGATTCCCTGTGAAGGGTGATTTGGTCATCATTCCTTTGAGACAAGTTTCGCAAGTTGGGAGTTCATCCAAGTTCTTTATTTCAAGAGCCTTAGATGAAACCAGCTTTTGAATCCTACTCGTGGAAATATGTCAGCGTGCCAAAGTTGTGGAGTTTGATTATCATATTTCCTTTTTCTAGATTGAATGTGCATGACGTTGGAATTTATAGGTTCTAGGGAATACAGACCATCTATCAAAGTACCACGAGCATACATTAAACCACCTTTAATTATGCAAAAAGATCCATTTTCAATGGAAAAATTAAAACCATTAATATCTAACATAGGTATAGAAATGTTGTTCTTAATTATAGTTGGTACGTACAAACAGTCCTTTAAAACTAAAGTAAAATTCCCTAAAACTAATTCCACGTCTCCTATAGCCTCAGTGGCGATCCTAGCTCTGTTTCCAAAGCGCAGGATTCTATCCCCGGGCTTCAGGTATCTTACTGCTCCCATTACCTGCAAATCATTGAAGATATGAGAACCTGCTGCGGTGTCTAACACCCACGATGCACAGTTAATAGAAATATTAACTTCAACCAAGAAAATATCTTTGGCTACCAGTTTCATCTTTAGGTAGTCTGGGCAGTTCCTTTTCCAGTGCCCTGTTTTCTTGTAGTGGAACCATTCGTCTTCTGGGCTTTTGCGCTTCTTTTCGACCACCTTTGTGACTGCCTTCGAAGAGAACACTTTCTTCTTCTTCTTCTTACCTCTCTTAGGCTTTGCAGCCTTCGATTGGTGTGCAATCATTACCGGCTTCTCTTTCTTGAGAGTCGCTTCTGTCGTTACTAACAAATTGGTCAGTTCGTGAAGAGCGAGGGTTCTATCCTCCATGTTGAAGTTCAACATGAACTGGTCAAAAGAACGAGGCAGCGTATGGAGGAGGAGGTCAGTGCTAATCTACGTCCAATCGCCCTAGTTTTTCAACCAGGTTGATGAAACGCAGACAGTGATCCTTGACACTGCTTCATTCAGCCATCTTGAGATGAAACAGCTCCTTAGTGGTCGCGAACCTTTCGGTGCGAGACCTCTCTCCAAACATCTACTGGAGATGGAGAAGTATATCTCTAGCAAGCGGTATTTCAGCATGCTGTTTCTGCAGTTCATTCGACATCGAGGCTAGCATGAGGCAGCGAACCTGAAGATCATCATCAACCCTTTTAGCATGGGCGGTTCGTTGTTCCTCATTAGCTCGTGCTGCGGGTGCAGCAGGCATAGGTGTGTCGAGCACATAGCTTTGTCTCTCGGAGTCGAGGACAATTCTCTGATTTCTTAGCCAGTCGACAAAGTTTGAACCATTCAACTTGTTTGCGTCGAGGATAACAGATAATGTATTCTTAGACATTGTACTTAATATCTAGAAATGGAAAGAAGACAACGTTTAGCTAACTGATCTTATGCCTAATACTTATAATTATCGAATTTTGGTCTTGTTTTCGAAAAATTTCTCCCACTATTTTGTCGAAACAATCACCCCTTTGATTGCTCGGGCAGGTCTTGACGTCCCAGCAGCAATTAATTGCACTCACGACTCGTGGCCATACAATTAATTCTCCAGGTAGGTATACTTTTACCAATTGTGTCACCTCACAACCTTCAAGCTATTTTGCCTCGGTTTTCATATTTATCTAGCACTGCTACATCATAAATGTTACTAATCGTTAAGTAAAACCCATCAATCATGAAGAGCAACGGGCTCGGTCGTGAATTCTCCGTAACTAGTTATCGGTCGATCTTCACATCCCGACCAGTCCTCACCCTTGTCGAGTTTAGTAAAAAATAAGAGTCAAGGAGTTTCATGTATTGTCCCTTTCTTTGACTCGGGTGCCAGACTCTGGATCACCTATGTCAATAAGTAGACAACATACACTAGTTCCTATTGATGGAAGGCTTGGATCTTTAAAACTTCATTTTAAATGTACCCAATAGACTTAATATTATATTCGAGAGGGGAATTTCGGACTTGAAAGTTATACTAACTCTCCTCGAGATCTCACCGATCCAATTATGCTTTATCTTTTATTACGATCTAGATTCTAGCGCGCATCTCATACAAGCTAAATATAAATTGACAAATAAATAAAAGCCATACAAGCCTAGCATGCATACTACCACAATATGTCTTCGATCAGGAGCCTCCTATGTGGGCCATCATCGAGCCAATGATGTTGTCCCTATTGGTCAATCTAAAGGGTTTGCAAACAGGCATATGCTATTACACAATGTACCACGCATACATGGCCTTCATATCTTCTTGGGCTCCCACCTTGCTTGTAAACGGGCCTCCATCCTAGACTAGGAAAGCAGTAAAGCCATATTCTATTACAAAGGCTCAAAGTGGCCCAAAAATACAACAGGCTCGCAGGCCCAATAAAAACCAAACATTAAATTAAACCAATCACATCTACCCTAAGGTCAAGGCTCGGCTCGATCGAAAACCACGTAAACAGTTCACGTAAAGCAAGAAACATGCAAACAACTTTTACCTATTTCTTTCTTAATTTTAAAACAACATTTAAAACTAACTTCCTATGATTCTTACTTTTTAGTCACTACTAATTATGACAAAATAAATATTCGGGTAAACAAAAATAAATTTTCTGCTCAAATTCAGATTCTGTTTTTCAACTTTTAAAAATTGCATTTTTGGCCCCTCAACTTTCGAAAATTGCACTTTGACCCCAAAACTTTTAAAAAGTTACAAAAACACCCCAAAACAGATTCGGGCAGCAGACCAGAAAATAAAATTTTAAATTCTGAAAATTTTTGATTTTTCAAAAGGGCCCTTGAAGTTCGGGTAATTGCAAAACAGTCCCTAAACATTCGGAAATTACAAAACGACCCCAAAAAGCCATGCGACCAGATTTGCAAAACAGTCCAGAATTTTTGAAATTTCCAGATTCTAAAAAATTGAATTTTCAGCCCTTAAAACCCTAATATGCGATTTTTGCACCAAAAAGTCCTGAAGTTTTCAAAAACCATAAATTCGCCACAGATCTTGAAAAGCAGTTTTACCCAATCATAGATCTAGTCATAAAAAGTAAGAATCAACTTACAGAACATAATTATTACGCGTTCTCATACACATAATTAAACATGTACGGTGAACACACATTATGTTCAGGCATTTTCGTATAATAAGTATGGAGTTGGCTCTGATACCACTGTTGGGTTGCCTCGATTGTCAGAACAACATAGAGTGCGGAATTTTAAAATTTTTCGAAGCACCCAAGATCCCATATATTAGATCTCCATATTATGTATACGAAAAGCATGAATCAAAACACATAATGTATAAAACAAAGGGAGTTTCGATTTTTATACCTCACCACAGGCAAGGTGGTGGCAACCTCCAACTCTGATTCTGATTCTGGTTCATGGGAGTGATCCAAATGTCTCACCTCCAGACTTTAGTCCACACCAACTGGATTCTGGCAACACCTCTTAGTCTTAGGCTAAAAACTAGATCTAAGAGGTTTGTTAATGCAGGACTGTGCAGATCTACTTGGCAGGGCAAGATCCAACACGAGGGAACAAGGAGGGAACTCACGGCGGCACTAGGAAGCTCATGGCCAGAAGTTGGCGGCGGCTAGCAGGTGCAGGCGCAGGGAAGGGGCGGCGGCTAGGTGCAGATGAGGCTAGGGTTTTCTGTGCTAGGGTGTTAGCTTTCTGAGCTCATGTAGAACTCTATTTATAAGCCTCCTACTTGACCTAGGTTTGCAAGACTTCTTATAGGCTTTAATTAAAGGTCCATGTCTTGCAATACTTCTTTGAATTAACAATCTTAATTAAATACCCAGTCCATATTAATTAATAAATTAATATTTTCTTTAATTAATTAATTAGCAATTTAATTAAATCAACTAATTAATTAATCTTCCACTTGAATTAACACTTTAATTGATTTAATTACCTTTAAATCAATTAATTCCTTTTATATCCTTTCATAACAGTCACCGTCCAATTGTATTGTGTGTGACCCTCTTGGTTCACCATCAATTGGCAGCAGGCCCACGAATTCCTCGTGATTTAATTTATGAACAATAAATTGCTCTGGTCAATTAAACAACCTTTAATTGACCACTCCTAGAATCAAATCCTCTATTGACTCAGGAGTACCCACACTTCATGGTCGATGTCTAGCCACAATCCCATGAAGCCCAACTTCAGGTGAATTGATATTTGTGAACCTCGTCTCTTATAATTGCCATGTACATACGGTCCTTCTATCGACTAATATTCCCGATCAAGACTTAGGGTGTGTGAATTGATCGGCACCTCTAAATTTGTCTCGATAACTATACTTTCTAATTCGGGATAATATTCCAGTGTGACTGCTAAATTTGGAAACCCCTTTCCAAATCCGTCACCGACTACGGCCGTAGATTCCTCGGATATATTATCTAAGAATCGTATAGGAAATTCTCTCATCCATTACGATGAGTCAATAGATTCCATATTAGTACTAACCACTCGCGTACATAACTATACGCACCCAACCTAGGCATGTTATGATCAGGCTAAGTGATCTATACCTAGATCTAAGTACGCACACTCATGCACCGAATTCGCTCTAGCACCTCAAGTCAAAGGACTAAATCATACACTATTATAAGCCTTGAGAAACATCCCATCACCGATATGCGTCATGCGCTTCCACAATGGGTTTCTCTGTTCGGGTCGTTCGATGCGTTCAATCCTCCATTGAACCACCTACTCATATGCACTGGCCTCAAATGCCTTGCTCATGAAACGCTACAAATTCACTCCATGTGAATCATGCATACTCGTACAAGTCTTGGCGATTCCTACGATACCCCGTCTCGTTCGGAATCTATGACTTGTAACAGTTTTAAGATTACGACCTTAGAGATTGTTTCATGATTGCACACAATACTGAAGTGGATCGTCCCATAGTCAAATGTAATCTAAGGATTTCATCCAATCGCTTAAATGTATTCACGAGAGATGAAGTTGGCCATTGTTTATCCTTATACATGTATAAATAAACGTGCGTATTATTAGAAAATCAAAGATTGTCTCATACAGAATAGACCTATTACAAGCTAATTGAACTGGCTTGCTGGGCACTATCCTATCAGTAAGCTGATAAACTTCAGTCTTCTGATGAGTTCCCCCTCAGCTTATGCATCTAAATTTAATAGTTCTAGTTTAGCTCTTAGAGTTGAAAACCTTGCACCACTTAGAGGTTTAGTGAATATGTCAGCGATCTGATTGTCGGTATGAACATACTCTATTATAACATTTCCTTTTTCCACATGATCTCTGATGAAGTGATGTTTGATCTCAATATGCTTAGTTCTTAAATGACTTGTAGTGTTTTGAGTAAGAGAGATTGCACTTGTATTGTCACAGTAGATTGGGATTTCACTGATCTTGATGTTGTAATCTTCTAGTTGATGCTTCAACCATAATATTTGTGCACAGCAAGCTCCAGCAGCTATGTACTCAGCTTCAACAGATGATATGGATACTGAAGTCTGTTTCCTACTCATCCATGAGATCAGAAGACTACATAAGAATTGACAGGCACCTGATGTGCTCTTTCTATCAATCTTGCAGCCAGCAAGATCAGAATCTGAATAACCTGTTAGCTCAAATCCAGATTCTCTAGGGTACCATAATCCCAATTCTTGAGTGCCCTTAAGGTATCTAAGTATCCTTTTGGCAGCCAGGAGATGAGATTCCTTAGGATTTGATTGATATCTCGCACAAACTCCAACAGAGTACATGATATCAGGTATGCTAGCTGTTAGATACAACAGTGACCCAATAATACCTCTGTTAACCTCTGTACTTGGTTATATCTACTGATTTGACATCTTCATCTTTATTCAAACGAAGTCCAGTAGACATAGGAACATTAACAGTAGATCTAGTCTCCATCCCAAATTTCTTGAACAGATCTTTTGTGTATTTTGCTTGGTTAATGAATATTCCATAAGGCAACTGTCTAATTTGCAAGGTCTTGTCTACAATACCTTTACTAAATCCTTTAATTGAAAGAAAATCAGATAGGGTATCATACCATTCTCTTGGAGCCTGTTTCAGTCCGTAGAGGGCTTTCTTCAGACGATATACCTTGTCTCCTTCTTGATAAGCTTCAAATCCAGGAGGTTGTTCAACATATACTTCTTCTTGCAATTCTCCATTGAGAAAGGCAGATTTCACATCCATTTGATAGACTGTGATATTTTTATTAGCAGCATAGGCGAGAAATAGTCTGATTGCCTCTAATCTTGCTACTGGTGCAAAGGTTTCATCAAAGTCAATGCCTTCTTCTTGGCAGTAACCCTTGACCACTAAATTTGCTTTATTTCTGGTGACAATACCATCTTCATTCATTTTATTTTTGAATACCCATTTAGTGCCAATTACCCTTTGATGACTTGGTGTAGGAACTAAGTACCAGACTTCATTCCTTTCAAATTGATTTAACTCTTCTTGCATAGCTTCAATCCTATTTGAATCACTAAGAGCTTCTTCAATCTGTTTAGGCTCTATTTGAGATAGGAAGCTGACAAACATTGCATCATTTGCAGCAGCTCTCCTTGTCTTTACTCTATCTAAGGATCACCAATCACCAGTTCTGGTGGGTGATTCTTGAGCCATCTTACAGAAGGTTGCATATCTGAATGTTGTCCTCTGTTTTGGTCTTGCAACACTATTGTTGGAGTTTCAGTAGCAGTCTGTTGAACATTTGTTGTCTGTTGAACAGTCTCTGGTCTGTCAGCTGTTTGCAACTCGTCTGTTAGACAATTAGTAGTGTGATTTTGAACAGCACTTGAGTTAGCAGCTGAGTTGAGATCAGTTAGTATGATGGGAATATACTCTTCGTTTCTTTCAACACTCAACTTCTGAAAATCAGTAGACAGATTTTGATCAAAACTTTGATTCTTTTCAGAAGATTGGTTTGGTTCATCAATTACTACATGAATAGATTCTTCTACAAGTAAGGTTCTTTTGTTAAAGACTCTATAAGCTTTACTAACTGTAGAATATCCTACAAAAACAGCTTCATCAGCCTTTTCTGCAAAGGCAGTAAGGTGATTTTTACCATTGTTTAAAACAAAGCATTTACAACCAAAAATTCTAAAGTAATGAATGTTTGGCTTCCTGTTGTTCCAAACTTCATATGGAGTCTTGTTCTGGTGTTTGTTGATCATGCATCTGTTTTGCGTAAAGCATGTTGTATTTGTGGCTTCAGCCCAGAATCTTTGGGGCAGCTTTGCTTTAGCTATCATAGTCCTGGTAGCCTCTTTCAAAGTTTTGTTTCTCCTTTCAGCAAATCCATTCTGTTGAGGGGTCCTGGCAGCAGAGTACTCATGGCTGATGCCTCTGATGTTACAATACTCTTCAACAATTGAGTTTGTAAATTCAGTCTCTCTATCTAATCTGATCTTCAATATTTTCATGTTCTTTTCATTCTAGATCAGCTCCATCAAATTTGTAAGATGCTCCTTGGTTTCACTTTTCTTCTTCATGAAAATCACTCAAGTGTATCTTGAATAATCATCCACAACAGCTAGGCAGTACTTCTTCCCACCATTGCTGATTGGATCAATGAGTCGAAATAAGTCCATATGTAGCAGCTCCAAAATCCTTCCAGATGATTGGTGCTTCTTGCTCTTGAAAGATGACTTGATTTGTTTACCCTTCTGACAGGCGTCACAAAGCTTATCTTTGCTCATGACTGTCTTTGGAATTCCTTCTACCAGATCATTCTTGATAAGTCTGTTTATGGTCTTGAAATTCACATGATTCATTCTTTTGAGAGGGTCCTGAAGGATTAGTTCCACCTTTGACAACCCAAGATGTTGAAGTCTTAAGGTTCTTAGGCTTCTGAGTTTTAACAGGAGCATGAGCAGGTTTATCTTCATCATATCCATCAGATTTGTTACGTTGATAATCAGTATGATAAGGATGATGCTCATAAGCAGAATAAGATGCATGATAAGCAGGATATGCATGCATTGGATGAGCAGGATATGGTGCATAGTAAGTTGGAAATTGAGGTGCATGATACATAGGAGGATATGCAGCAAGTTGCACATAATATGAGTCATTTCCATACCAAGCATTTTGATTTTTCTTGTTCTTATGCTTCTTTGGTTTACTAGATGCTTGCTCAGTACAGATTCTTAGTTTTCCCACTAGTCTGATTGGTTTTAGCCTTATCAGCAAACTTCCTAGAACTCTGCTGTTTGGTCTTACCAGTCTGTTTTCCTATACTAAGCTCTTTGCTCTTTTTAGCCTTAGAACCTTTCTTCTCCTTTAATTCTTTCTCAGGTGAAACAGGTTTAGTAGTCTGAACATACAAGATGACCTTACTGTTGTCGGCTGATACAAATTTTTCAGTATGATTCAGTTCTAACTTATCATGTTCTAAAGGTATCTTCTGTTTACTAGACATATGAGTGGATGCAACAGATGATTTTTCATGAGACTCAATTATCTTTTCAGGTTCCATGATTTTACCCTTATAAACTTCACATTCAGCTTTGAGAGATTCATTCTCTTGCTCAAGCAGTTTATATTCAGCTGATTCTTTTGGTTCTTCAACCTTAAGTTTCAGTGAACTATTTTGCTCTCTTAGCAATATCATCTCTTCCTTAAGCTTAGCAAATGCATCAACAATACTTGTATTATTAACTACCATTTGCTCAAATGAATTGAACAATTCATTTTCAAGAGGAGTTACCTCATCATCCTCAGAGTTATCAGATTCCTTAGCCATCAGGCAGATAAGTGCAGGGCTCTCATCTTCAGTAGACTCTTCATCAGAAGTGTCTGAGTCTGAATCAGACGAGTAGATAGCAGCCAACTTCTTAGCTTCTGCTAACAGCACCTTGCCTTTTTTATGCTTTCTTTCCTTTCTGATTCTCTATTCTTCTTCTGTATACTTCTCAGCTTTAGGATATGAGCAGTCTCTGATGAAATGTCCCAATTTCCTGCAGTTATAGCACATTAGTTTGGATTTATAAGAATCATTATCTTGAGAACAAGAAGTAGAGTTAAAAATAGAAGCATTGTTGTATTTGTTCTTCATTTTTCTCTTGTAGAACTTCTTGAAATTGTTCATCAGCAATGCAACGTTTCCAGTTGTGTACTTCTTTCTGTTGAGTAGTGTGGCTTCATCAGATGAGTCCACTTCTTTACTTTTGTGTGCTGGTCTTCTTTGATTTTCAGCAGCAACCAGGGCAGCTGTGGGGCCTGAAGTTGAGGTTTCTTCAACACCCATTCTTGGCAGTTTATACTCATAAGCCTTGAGTACTGAGAACAACTCGGTGAGAGAGATCTTTCCCAAATCTCTTGACTCTTCCATGGCTGTCATCTTCATGTTGAACTTCGGAGGTAGAGTCTTCAACACTCTGACGGTTATCTCCTTGTCAGTGAAGGTTTTTCCAAGCTTGAGAACTTCATTCAATGTCCTTGTAAACCTTGTATCCATCTGGTCAATGGTTTCCGCAGACTTCATCTTGAAGTTGTCCAGCTTTTCCAGAGCAACACTCAGCTGATGCTCTTTAATTGCGTCGTTTCCTTCGCTCATATCACGAACCTTATCCCACATTTCTTTAGCAGTCTTGCAATGCTTGACTTTATCAAATCTGTCATTGTCCAGGGCTTTGGTCATGATGAAACGGCCAACTTTGTCCAGATTGTACAGCTTGATTTCTTCAGATGTCATCTCATGTAAATCTTTCTCCACCACTATGTCTACTTCATCAACCTTTATAGTCTTGGTGAATTTGAATGGACCTTTTATGATACATGTGTACATGTTATCATTGTAGGCAGCTAAGAAGATCTCCACTCTGATCTTCCAGTCTTCGAAGTTCATACCAGCTATGTGGGGAACATTACTGATACAATCCATTTTCAAAAAGTTTTGATTTTTCAAAAATATGCTCTTTTGAAAAAGTTTGAGAACCTTTGAAAAACACTCCGATCAAGCTCGTTGATCAGGCAACTGATTCTAGTGAACCATCCGCTCTGATACCACTTGTTGGTCCCAAGTGGTCAGATGAGGTCTAGAAGGGGGGAGGGGTGAATAGACCTCTGAAAATTTTAGATTTTAAAACTTTTTAGTCGATTGTCATCATACTAAGCTGATTCAGATTAGTAAGCTGACTAAACTGATCGTGAACAAATCTTGAACAGCGCCGTTAACCACTTTTCTTAATGTCACTTAGGCCATCTCCAATGGTTGAGGGCTAGCCCCAGGCTCCGGAGCCCGGGGCAGCCCAGGGCCAGCCCGGGGCCCTGCTGGTCGTCTCCAATGGTTGGGGCTCCGTGGGGGAATTAATTCCATTTTTTTCCTTTGCCCACTCTCACCTATTATTATTATAGATTTATAATTTTTTAATATTAATATTAATAATAGTAATTATATTAGTACTCGTAATTTAATTATTAATTATATTAAAATATTAATATTAAATAGAATATTTAATTAAAGTAACTTAAAATTAATACATAATACGCAAACTCTCACCTATTAATATTATAGTTTTATTTTTTTAAATATGGAGTATTAATTAAAAAAACACATTAATTACAACAATACACAACATTAATTACACAACAATACACAACATAATCAAGGAAAAGAAAATAAAAATAGTCCTAAAGCTCTTTATAAACCTCATAAACATAGTGTTGGAAAAAGTAAGTTAATGGACAATTTTGGGATGTATTTTAAGTGGGACCCACTTTGAGTAAAGAGTCGGGTCTTGACGGAATTATATTCTACTCCGTGAGTAGATTAAAATGGTATATGGTACGTCCAAATCGGAATACGGGTGAATGAGAAATTAAATCTCAAAGTTCACATATGTAATGGAAAAAATTGGAAAGAAATGAACTTATCCCACATTGGAAGTGTGATAAAAAAAACTTGGGTTTATATATGATTTCTAAACCATAAGGGTTAAGAAATTATTACTAGAAGGCTCCCTCCTCGCGCGCGCGCGCGGGGGGGGGGAGGAGGTGGGGTGCAAATCTTGGATTGGATTACCACACGGCCCTTCAAGACTTGTGCGTGCCCGCGACCTGCGGACACGAATGTCGTCTCGAAAATCCTATTCGGACAAGGCTAGTTTTGCTATTAAATCTCATTTTCTTTTATTTTTATTTGATCATGTTATATATACACACCAAAATTAAACAAACAGTGTAGATACATAAATACATACCAAAAAAATAAAACAACACAAAAAATTACATACAACACATTAATTAAAATTACATACAACACATTAATTATACGAAATTAACCATACACACATTAAATAAACCATATACACATTAATTCATTAAAAGAAAAACAAAAAAAAATAAAGGAAAGACCAATCAGGTGCCGCCACTTGGCGGCACCTGTTTTAAAGAGGGGCGCGTGCTCTTCTTCCTCACAAACAGACGCGCGGAGCAGGGCTGGCCTGCGGGCTCCAAACAGCCCGCAGCCCCGCCCGTTCCGCCCCGCAACCCCGCCCGGCCTCGGCCCCTCTCCATCTCCAGCGGTTCTCTCACCTCAGTCCGACCCCGCCCCGAGCCCGCAGCGAACTGCTGGAGATGGCCTTAGCTTATTCCAGCAAAACTTGGTTTTTAAAAACTGAATACTTGCAGCGGATTTTATAAGTGTTTTTCACAAGTAAACTTATCCTTTAAAAGATTTATCCCCAGTTTTAACAAATTCTTTTAAATGATCTTTCAACATTTATCTAAAGTGTTTTATGCAACTTTGAAAATATGCAAGAAATAATGCAAGTAAAACACAAAGAATTTTTATAGTGGTTATATGGATAAAAATCCTTTAGTCCACTCTTCCAAGTCACTTAGATCTTGGGTTATACTATAAGCACGCAGTTTAAAGTATACAACACTTACGCCAAAACAACAAATGAATCTGGCCGTAAGCTCGCAATAGGAGATCACTAAGAAAACCTATCCATTGAAGCTAGATCACTCACAAAGATGGATCTACACTTCGCACAACACTCCTTAAAATTTTTCACTCAGAAAAATGTTTATCTTTGATCTTCAACTTCGGCTTTTGTCAACAAATGACTAAGCTGATGAGTGGGCTGTTCTTGAGACTTAGAGATTTTGCTTCGGAAATCTTCTCAGAGTTTGTGTTGTTCTCTTCTTCTTCAGTCTCTTGAACTATTTATACCCTGGGTTTGAAAAATGTCCGTTGAAGAAAGACAGAATTCAAATTCCTCCGGTATTGGTCCTTAATTTCTGCAAACGGCTCTCTGCATTGCGACAGTACTGTCAACAGTACTTTCTGTCAGGCAGCATTTAATGCACCAAGCTGATATGAGGTTTTCCTTCAATCATTTGTCATTAATACCCTCGGTCTTCAGCATTTATTACTCCAAGTGCATTTATTACCGTTGGAGAGACTTCCTGATCCTTTCCACTTGGCTGATGAGTACACTAGTTTGATGATGAACCGAGCTGATCCCAAACTTGAACTAATCTGATTTGAGTCGGCTGATCTTCACCAATCTGATTTCTTCCTTCAACAGCAGATCAGTAGTCTTCTGGACCATGTTGAACTTTGACTTGAATGATATAACTTTAACTTCAATCAAAATTCTTCTAAAGGTTTTTACTAAGCTTTCCTAACTTAGCTGATTATGATGTTTTGAAAATCATCAAAACCTCCCTTCAAACTTCAAATTACTTGATTGATGATCTTCATCTTCATCCAACAAGGATTTTCCTTCTTGCTGATTAATAGTTCCCAGATAAATCATGGGGAGCTTCTGTCTTTTCTGGCTGGTAAATTGTTGGGTCAGCTTGTTGCATAGCTCACGAAAACTGAATATGTGTATCGACTATCCCATTCACGCTCGTATGCAGGTTCATATCATCAACAAAGGATCCATTGACCACTTGATAGGTTGGGAATTTCTCCTATGGATTTCTATGAGAAATTAATTCCGGTAAAAATCCTTGGCCAAGGTATCTGACGACTTTATGAAAGTAGCTCATAAAGATTAAGTCAAAGAGAATTATTTCGAGACCAGAATGCATAAGGTCAAGACAAAAGAAAAGGGAACAGATGAAAAATCCATACCCTTAAGTCTCGACTGGGAGAATGATCGATGGAGAGATTATGTCGTATATGGAAATTGTAAATGAGATTAAAAGGTTCACTGAATTAATTCACCAGTGATTGGGCTCCATGGGCTTGTGGCCAGACATCGACCGTGGAGTGTGGGAGAATTCCCAAATTGGCAGGGGTGCTAATTTTGGAATGATCAGTCGACAGAGTTTTCGACTGATTTAGAGTATTTAATACTCGAATAATGTGGTGAACCTATGGGGGCATACACAATACACATGAAGCGAAAGCGAAGAAAAGGGAACAACTGGGTCGACCAAATCGACTGGGTCGATTGGGTCGACTGGGTCGATTTGATTGACTATGTCGACTGGGTCGACCCAATTGGAGCGAAAATGATCTGATTGGAATTGGATCAAGATTATAAATTAAATTGGAATTTAATTTGTGAGTTAATTAATTAAGTTGGATTTAATTAATTATAGGAATATTTAATTAAATAAACTTAGAGTCTAATTTAATTAATTGGGAGAGTAATTAATTAATTGGGCCATTTAATTGGGAAATTAAATAAAGTCTGATTAAATTAATTAAGTGGGCCATGAATTAATTGGTAGACTTAGTCTTCTAATTAAAAGGACCATGGCCCATGTAGAAGACTTAGAATCCTAGTCTTAGGAGGATTAGGAGAATTAGACATCTATAAATAAGAAGATAGATGTCATAACTCGCACACAACTTACTAGAGCCAAAAACCAAGTCAAGCAAAAACACTCTCCCCCTCTCCCAAGTAAAAATCGGCCGAACCCTTCTTCCTTTCGGAAGAGTTCAACTTTTTCGATTCTTGCTCCAATCTCGTTCTCTAACCCTAGATCTTAATATATCTTGTGTTCTAACCAATCAGGATATATTATTGATGATGGCTATTTTATACCCCATATGATATTCGGAGAACTCAAGAATAATAGATCGGCCAGACCATACAGCTCGATCATAAGTACTGATCTACCCGATCTAACATGGTGCGCCCCAGCGACCAAACTAATATCCGAGTACGAGAAGGACGTCACTCCGAGTCCTAGTAGGATTATGTTTCCTTGTATAGCTAGGGATAAACACCTATAAAAACAATTTACTTGTATTGAATTAGGGAACACGATAATAACATCATACGCCTACATACTTTGTAATATGAGATTAATCAAATACAAGAGCTTTTGCTATAGTTATTCATTTTTACATTACTCATCTTTACATCCTACTTTCGTTACGTATTGTTCATCTTTGAGTTGATCAATCCGGATGAAGTAACTAAGCCCACCAATCCGAATATAATCTAACCTCGTATAAATATCATTGATTTAATTGAACTACACGAAATTCGGTTAAATCAGTTGGCGCCCACTTTGGGGCTGAGTTAATTATTCGATAGACACATGGCTAGCCCAAGGAAAAACGCACGCAAGGAAGCAAGAAGTAACGCAACACACCAACACGTGCCGTCGGATGGTCTGCAAGTCACCCACTTATGTGTATCGACTATCTCAGTCACGCTCGTGGACCCCAGCGTTCTCTAGTTCATCGGAGTATACACAATAGTGAGTGTCTAACCGAATCCAACATCCAACGATGTCCTATCTCGATTGGATTCTACGACTCTTGAATATGTTCTAGATCACGTGCTTGGAGATCAGCCCACGGGTTGTCCCATAGCCCTGTGATCTAAGGATTTCCATCCTTATGCGTAGATAATTATTACATAAGATAAAGTTGACCATCTAATAAAGTGCATTTATTAATCAAAATTGAATAGTTCCTTTATTTATTACATTAAATTTCAGCCATACAGTTGGCTTGTCGTACACTATTTTTATCAAAAATTAATTTTGTATTTAAGTTTGGTTGATTCTATTCTCCGTATAAAATAAAGGGTATGAATTACAGAAATATTTGGATTTGAGAAATAAGTATGTCTTACCAATTATGGTTAATTGTAATTATGTGGTTTCCTTTTCTTTATGTATTTAAATATGACTGAGACAAAAAGTAAAAAAATAACTTTGTAAAAGTCCAAGTTATATTTACTAGATGCGATTGGAATAGAAAATTTTATTTTGTATTTAAGTTGGGTACATTGTGTTTCCATTTCTTTTTGTATTTTTTCCTTTAAATTTGAGTTTTCGGATCTGTATTGTGGATAAGGAAAATTACTAATGTGTTTCAAAGGCCAATTCAATTTTAATTATAAAACCGCGTGCCCTTTAATTTAAAATTAAATAATACTATCAAGTGTTTAAACACACCTTCTCGGTTTGTGTGAGCATGTCCGCCTAGAACCGCTTCTAAAGCTAAAGATAGGTACGGAATGAGCCGGGGGGTGGGACCCTCCAGCAAGGAGAGTCTCTTGATCTTGAGCTTTTTTAGTGTCATGAAATTATAAACTGAACAAGCTCCGGTCCAAGTTTAATGAAATCAAATTCGTAGATATTGATAGAAGAAAATTTAACTTTTGGTATTTCAAGTGACTCTACTTAAGGTTACGGTACAATAAGTTTAAAAACATACATATTTGGTATTACGTGTTAACTACCATCGACACATTTCAAACTTCCATCAATTTTTGGACTGAAAATTGATGAAATTTTTTCATAATTGGTCCTCAAGTTATAGATTGCTACCGATGTTATTACCACATATTTTATGGCTGATAAATTTACCTCATAATTTACAAGATTGAAGCATTTAACTCCCAATTGCAAATAAAATATAAATCCTATTTATAAATTTTATATGTTATTATTATCAAATCTCTTAAACTAACTAGATTATATATATAATATATATGAACTAAATAATATTTTATATTATACCTAACGAAGTATCAATTAAATTTATTAGAATTTTTATGTTTCGAAATAAAATCATTAAACTAATTATATTTTAAATATAATATATATAAATTAAATATTATTTTATTTAAAATCTGAAAAATTAAATTAAAAAAATAAACTTTTAAACTACATAGATATTAAATACAAGGGAAATTTACATAGACATCCCCTGACTATTACCCTAATTACAGGATAGACCCACTTGTTTCAAATATTACAAAGACACCCCCCTCGACCAAAACTATATTACAAGGACACACCTTGCTACCCCCTAAAAAATTACAATTTTCTTTTTTCCAAAATTAATTTGAAAATTTTGTTCCTCTCATCAAGACGAGTTCATAGGCACCAACCTTGTCAAATTTCAACGAGTAATTTGGGAGAAATGACGACCGAGTTTGAAATTTCAGATGTAGGGTTCTTCGCGAACCAAACTTTTAACAACAATTTTTCTCAAATTAGTTGATGAAATTTGATAAGGTTGGTGTCGTTTTTTTCCCTCTCGTCAAGACGAGTTCACAGACACCAACCTTATCAAATTTTATCAAGTAATTTGGGAGAAATAGTTGTTCAAATTTGATATTTAAGAACCCTGTATCCAAAATTTCAAACTCGGTCGCCATTTTTTGGCTTCTATTTATCAAAATTAAGTTGGGACTTTTTTGGCCTTTTTTCCTCGCATCAAGACGAGTTCATAGACATCAACCTTATCAAGTTTCATCAGAAATCGTTGTTCAAAGTTTGTTTCGCGAAGAACCTTAGATCCAAAATTTCAAACTCGGTAGCCGTTTCGCCCAAATTACTCGATGAAATTTGACAAGGTTGATGTCTATGAACTCGTCTTGATGAGAGTAACAAAAACACCAACTTAATTTTGAAAAATATACAATTATAATTTTTGAGGGGGTAGCAGGGGGTGTCCTTGTAATATAGTTTTGGTCGAGGGGGTGTTTTTCTAATATTTGAAACAAGAGGGTAAAATCCTGTAATTAGGGTAATAGCCAGGGGGTGTCTATGTAAATTTCCCTAAATACAATTTATAAAAATTAAATAACATTTATTATAAAATAACGAAAAAAATCTTTTTAAATTTACATAAATATGTCGAAGGCAGTTAACATGTTGCACCAGATATGTGTTTTTAAAGTTATGGTACCATAACCTTAAATTAAGGTTATTTGTGGTACCAAAAGTGAAATTATTTTATATATATAGTGCAGTAAGTTTGGTTTTATGCCGACTATTTAAATTGGTAAATTTTAGTTCTTTCTAACCAGATTATTAGCAGTTTTGTCCCGAATTTTATTAATAGAAAAATGGGGCTTAATTTTTTTTTCTAAAATTTGCACTTTTGGTTATATCACCCATTTCAATTGAATTGACTCTAACAAATTAAAAGTGAAATAATTGTATAAAAAGAGTTTTTTATGGGATGAAAAGGAGATTGAATTAAAAAAATAGAAGAAACTGGGTAAAAAATTCAAAGCAATCTAAGAATTTGAGACTCGAAAAATAAACTATATAAAACATGGTGAAACAATTGAAAATTTTTAATCATGTAAAAACAATAGCAAACTTTTATCATATTTGTAGATATGCCCACAAATTTAATTATATAACTCAAATTTTACAAAACGATAGAAGTGGTAATTTATTTTTATAATTTATAGAAACTTTGTTTTGAGATTCCAGGAGGAAATAACTCAGAGCACAACGGGATATAAAACTTTTATGACTCCTTCATAAGAATCTTGAAAGGATTCCTATCCGGATTAATATAAATCATTAATACAATAAAATGTGTTTACAAGTTTACAGTTACAGTTACAGTTATACTAGGTGTCGAGCTAGATATATGATTCTTGTTAAGTATCGGAGCCACGAGTAATTGATCTCTCAAATGACTTCATATCATTTTTAGTCATTTGCTTTGGGTTTAGTGCTCCAAAGGGAGTACGAAACCAAAAAGTTATCTTATAGGACACTATTCTTATCAATTTCATGAACTCAAACTCAACATCTTATTTTAACATCTTCATGCATCACAACTTCATAATCTTAAACATAAGAGTATTGTTGAAAGTTGTATATCAATAGGTTTTACATTCTCTAGCTTGGTTATGATTAGTACGGTGGAATACAACAACGTCCATTAGTATGCTTCTCAATAGCTCGAAGATCTATATAATTATTAGTGGATGAGATCAACTTTCAAATTGCCATGACGAGGGAATCCGAGATTCTAGCTATTTAAAAGTGGATCATGCCTGATTTGCACAACAAAACTGCATGCTCGACAGGATATTCACCTAATATGGAAACATGCCAGTATAGCCATCTTACCCAAAAGGATTCAGTACACTGATAAATCATGATTCTCAAGATTCTCGCACTTAATTAAGGAAAATGTCAAATTATCATTTATGGCATTCAAACAATATATATGGTAGATATCTCATTAATCTCGATAATTATATGCAATTTTTCAGATTCTATATATTCTTCATACAATTATTGGTATTTCCAGACCAATTTATCTTAAAGATAAGAGGAGTTGTGTTGAAATCATTATAAGTGTAGCTTAATACGGCTTACATTCTCCGGCTCAATTATGATAAGTATGGTGAAATACGACAAAGTCTAGTAGTTTGTATCTCAATAACTCGAAGATATGTATAACTTTCACTAGGTGAGATAAATTTCTAAATCGACATGACGAAGGAATCCGAGATTGTGGCTATTTGAAAGTGGATCGTGCCTAGTTTGCATCTGGAAACTGCATGCTGATTGATCCATGCAATTAGACCAACATGGTATCCACCTAATATGGAAACATGCCAGTATAGCCATCTGACGCCACAGTGATTCAACACACAAATAAATCATGCATCTCGGTACCCTCGCACTAAATTAAAGAAAAGGTCAAATTTTCATTTATGGCATTCAAACAATATATAAGTTTGATCTCTCTTTAACCTAGACCCTTATACAGTATTTTTCAAATTCAGAATATTCTCCAGATCTTTATTCGTATTTCTGCAGTACTTTATTTTAAACATAAGAGGCGTCTTGTTGAAATTATCTCATGTGTAGCTTAATAGGGTTTACATTTTCTAGCTCATTTATGTCAAGTACGGTGGAATACAACAACTCGAAGCTTTAGATATAATTATCATTGGTTGAGATTAACTTACAAATCAACATAACGAGGGAATCCAAGATCTTGGTTGTTTGAAAGTAGATCATGCTTGATTTGCTTTAAGAAGCTGCCATTGATCAGTTCAACCCAACGCGGTATCCACCTGATACTGAAAATATGCCAATATAGCCATCTGACCCTCACACCAAATGAAGAAAAAGGTCAAATTGTCGTATATGGCATTCAAACAATATATAAGATCTATATCTCTACGTAGACGATTAATTATACACTATTCATATTCTAAACATTCTCTTGCCAATCAGTCACAATTTCAGACAAATTCATCTTAAACATAGGGGAAATTTTATTTGTACCATATCAGGTGTAGCTCAATCGAAGTCTCTGTCACAAGCTTAAATTCACCCGGTCAAGACAATCAATCATCAGATCTATCCACCCGACCTTACACAAAATATCCACATTATTTCACATCGTATTATGGAACAAAATTCTTCTAGCACCCATATTTACCCTAGCTAGTGTAGGGTGTAGTGTGAAAAAGTGTGTAAGAAGTTAATTCTTGTTATAAAGCAAAATTAAGTTAAATAGATGAATGATTCATTTTTTTACTCATTTTTTATACATATTTCCGTAAATTATTCGTAATTCGGTTCAATACAATACATTCCAATGCAATCCAATGTATGACCAATAAAATGTTCCGAAACTCACCCTACTAGGGGTTTGTTTGCAAAAACTTATTCAAAAGTAGAAGTTGGCGATTGTGAGTAAAACTGTTGGTGATCACTTTTTAACAAAGCTGCGGGTGTTTGCTAAAATTCTGAAAACATCATACTATACCGATTCAAAACCAAAAGAAAAAAAAAATATGTCAAAACCATAAAATATTGCAATTTTTCTCATTATATACATAAAATTGCCTTTTTATTACTTCATAGAAGGACAATGGAAAATAAGAATGTACGCATTTCATTTTAACACCAAGTTCCATCTTTCCTTATGCATACATTGAGATCATCAACTACTTCCACACCATTTATGAACCCAAATTTGTCTTCTTACTCCTTATTTCCCGAAACATTCACGTTTTTAATGTTTTTCTCAACAACTTGTGGAGTTTTGTTCAATGAATCTGAGGTCTCATTTTCAAGAGACGAAGATGGAGAATCTTGAATAGAGTTATGGCTAAGGCATTGTTTGGATCTCAATTCTTCCTCAGTTTCATGCTCTCTGGAATGATACATATTTGAAGCTTCTTTGGTGTAGTGCGATTCGAGATTGACAAAGAAGCCATAAAAAGCCTAATTTAAGAGTTTATTAGGTCTTTTATAAGTTTTGATATTTTAGGACCTTTTAGTAATCTTAATTTATTCCTACTTTTAGGGTTTTATTTAAGCATTGTAAACTTGGAGGAGTTTCTCAATTTTTAAAGTTTATGCAAGTTTTGAGTTTTCTCAATTCTCTCAATCTCACGGTATTCTTGTTCAAGAATCAACGGGTTATTGATTATATTTATCTTTCTCACTACGTACGCTGCATCAGAGTGGTATCAAGAATCAGTAAGATCTTGTTATCATGCCGCCAAGAAAACGCGCAGATGCAATTCGTAGCGACGAAATTGTTTTGTTACGTCAACAAGTAGACCAATTGGCACAACGATTGGCTGCCCTTTATCAACCACAACCACAGTACGATTCGGATTATGAATCAGAAGATGTCCCATCTTTTGACGAAGAAATTTATGAAAGATCCCCTATATATGATGAGTCCGACGAAGAAATTTATGATGGATCCCCTATATATGATGAGTCTGACGAAGATGATGATGGATTTCATTTTGACGATAGCAATCCAAAAAAGCCCTCAACAAGATAAGAGAGTGATTTATTTTCAAAATATGCCTTTCTTCCTATAGTTGAAAATACTCATGAGACATATATGCCGATGGTGTTCGAGGTGGTTCAAGAAAATTGTCAAAGTCTCCTTGAACTTGAAGATTCTTTGGATAAAGAAACTCTTGTTGACATCCCTTTAATGGGATATCAACACGATATCGATTTTGTCATTGGTACATTTAATTTTGATGAAACTCAATTTAATTCAAGATGTTATCATGCTACTTTGGTGGAGTACGTCAAGTCTTCAACATTAACGTGCTCAAGTCTTGATTCTTTTATTAATTTAGTGAAGTATTATTTTTCATCAATGAAGAAGCTAATCAAGATTCGAGGGAGGGTTTACTCCTACCAAGATTCGAGGACGAATCTTTTCCATCCTGAGGAGAATGGTATAGTGCGATTTGAGATTGACAATGTAACGGCCCTCAACCCGCACCTGCCTGCTTATCTTGTTGTTAGATCCTTCGAGCCATCTCCGTCGCTGCTGCACATCATCGGGGTAACACCACCATGCTCCGCCGTGTCACCACGTTGCCGTCACCCCCTTCGTAACCTTCTCCTAGTAGCCGCCGTTTAGGCCAACCACAACCACCGTACCACCTTCATAAGCCACCACCCTTGCCGCTGTCAATAATCCACCACCACCTCAACCACCGCTCCCCTTTCTCTCACTCTCACTCGTTTTCCCACTGTGTGTCCATTGCACCCCGTGAAGGTGTTCTAATCTTGTGGGTGTAAGTGTGAAATTGTGTGCAAAATGGGTGGATAAAGACTTTTATTTTGATAAGGACAAGTATTAATTCAAAGCAAGAGTCATCAATTTCTCTCCTTAATTTGCTGCCGTGTGGTATGAAGAAATAGGAATTGGGTAACATTGCATGAGTCATGGTGTGGAGATAATCTAATACCCAATTTAGCATATTTCATATGAGTCCTATATTTTCTAAACTTTAACAATAGAATATCTCAAGCTATGAAAACATAATACTTAGTCCTTAACTTTATAATAGTGTGGCAAATGACTTCAAAGTCTCGATTACATACTTATTAAGTCCATAACAAATTAATTAATTCCTTCAACTTTTATTTAATCGACTAAGTCCCCTACATTACAAAAATACCTTCACTTTATATTTGACATTTTATTTCAATTGTACAATACCAATTCATTTTCTTTTACTCCTTATTTTAATTAAAACTAATTAAGAATTCATTTTACATTTATATAAAATTACAGGGTATTACAGACAAAGAAGCCATAAAAAGCCTAATTTAAGAGTTTATTGGGTCTTTTATAAGTTTTGATATTTTAGGACCTTTTAGTAATTTTAGTTTATTCCTGCTTTTAGGGTTTTATTTAAGCATTGTAAACTTGGAGGAGTTTCTCAGTTTTTAAAGTTTATGCAAGTTTTGAGTTTTCTCGATTCTCTCAATCTCACGGTATTCTTGTTCAAGAATCAACGGGTTATTGATTATATTTCATCTTTCTCACTATGTACGCTGCATCATTCTTTAGGAGTACTAAATATGCCTAACCAATAACGATTTTTGGTATTCGGGTTTCTAATTTCGACAACAAATTCCGTGATTCCCTTCTCCTAAGCCTAACGAATTTCGTACTTTTGAGTATTTTTTTCAATCAAATTCTTGACAATTTTCTAGGGGGTAAATCTGTGGCATCTAGGTCAATGCAAGAAACTCTGTTCTTTTTTTTTTTTAGGTTTTTTTTCCATTTTGATTTCTTGTGATGAGCACGAAAAGATTTGTCCTTTTTTTTTTTTTTTAAAGATATTGATATATTATAAGAAAATTTACAAGTTCAAGTAAGAAAATTGGTTAAAAAATGGTAAAAAAAAAAAATATTTGAGTATGTGAGGGGGTGAACAAGTATGTCGTGGACAGGGAAATGAGGTTAGATTTTGTTGAAGTGTGATATAAACAAATATTTATGTATATAGGCACTTATGGGGAGAAACTTAGAATATGAGGATGGCATAATTTCTAACTTTATTAGGGTTTTGAAAAGTTTTATTTGGGCCAAGACCAAATTAATAGGCCAATCTAGCCAATATATGGATCTATTTAAGCTTACTAAGTTTAAATTTGAACAGGTAGGATTTTTGAAATATTTTAAATACCGTTTTAATTAATGGATCTGTATTGACAAAGAATTTGAATTAAATGAATATGAATTTCCTTATTTGAAATAAACATTATTGAAATCTATTGTTTGAAAAAGTTTCTGTAAGAGATTTCAAATTCAATCAAATTAGAATTTTTATTTGATTAATAATGGTTTGAAGTATTTGAAATCCTCAACTATAATTTTAAATTTATTAAATCAACCTTGAGTTAATAATATTTCTTATTTAGCAAATTTTAAACGAAATAATTTATCTTTAGGTAAGAACTTCATTATTATTTAAATTTCAATTTAGGACAATCGATCCTTCTTACCATTGTACATTACTCGGTCAGAGCCGTCATTTATCAGCATCATAATTGTTGCAATTTAGTTTTCTTCGTTTTCACCCATGTTTGCCAATTTAACAACTATGTTTATTGATTTAACCCTTTTTTTTTCCAAAATTAACTCATTTTTTTAGAACATTTAACTCATCATATTTTCGCAATTTAACTATTTTTCCAACCTAATTTTTTTTTTTTACAGTTTCACCCATTTCGACGGTTAAACTAGTTTTCCATCAATTACACTTGTTTTCGCTCACTTCACCTATTTTTTAAGTCATAACATGTTTTTCACTGATTTCACTTATTCTATGCGGTTTAACAAATTTTATCACGATTTCACATGTTTCCAGTTTACCTTAAGATCCTATATATAGATGGCTTATATCTCCTAATCCTAGTAGGACTAGGAGTTTAAATCTTAATACTTCTCCTACATGGGACATTGCCCTTTTATTTGGAAGACTAAGTCTTCTAATTATTTAATGGCACATTCCTTATTTAATTAATTGAAGCTTTATAGCAATCTCAAATATATTTAATTCAATTTACTTGCCAATTTAATTTCATTCATCCAAATGGTGTTTAAAAGATTTCGAGAATCATAACTACTGAAATTTAAACTCAGTAAATTTCAATAGATCCGGATATGGACTACTAGCCCACTAATTTGATCTCGGCCAAAATTTATTTTTTATTTTCAAACCCTGGTAATGTTAGAAATTATGCCATCAAAATATTCTAGGCCTCTCCTCCTAAGTGCCCATATAAAGAAATATTCATTCATGTCACACTTCAATAACATCTAAACTCATTTTCCCGATCACAACATGCTTTTGCGCACTTTAGCTTACTCAAACAAATATTTTTGTATTCCCAAAACGAAATAAGGTTTTCTTTCTTCACTCAAATTGAAATGGAAAACACCTCTTAATAAAGCTAAAAAAAAATAGAATTATATACTTTCGCCCAAACGCCACATATTCATCTTCCGATGAAGAACTGTATCCAAATTCATAAAAGGTGTGACTAGAATAAATATTTCTCTATATAGGCACATTAGAAGAGAACCCTAGAACTCGTTGATGGCGTAATTTCTAACGTTACTAGTGTTTGAAAATAAAAAATAATGAAATTGGAGCCGAGACCAAATTACTCAAATTAGAGGGCCAATACACCATATCCGGATATATTGAAATTTACTGATTGTAAATTTGAACAGGTAGGATTCTCGAAATCTTTCAAACACCGTTTGGATTATATATTTGAATACGAAAGGAAATTGAAATAAATGTATTTAAGATTTCTGTAATACCCGAGATTTTTTTTTGGGTCCTTTAGTTGTAATTTAATTGGATTAATATCCAATTTTATATGCTAATGTGATTTAAAGTTAAATTAACTTTTTTGAGCTATGTTAAATACATTAATTATTTCTTATGGAATGTTGGACTTAGAAATAATTTAGATAACATGTATATTGCTTTTTAAAAACATTGGGGTCGTTTTGTAATAAGTTTGGACTAAAGTGTGCGAAATTTTTTATTTAGGGGTCATTTTGTACTTTTTGAAATTTTGGGGATCAAAAGTACAAAAACGCCCCCTTCTTCTCCATTGGCTAAGCAGGCCATGATTTCTTCTCCTTGAAAAGTTAAGAAATCAGCCATGGCAGAGGGAAGGCCATACCCCTTTCTCCATTCAAACATACACTCCACCCTTTCCACCATTCAAACACCATCATCACCACCACCTCCCGACGGACCACCGCCGCTGCACCTTCATCACTGCCGCCACCATCGCTGCTGCCGCCGCCGCGCCCGCCACCGTGAACGGGAAAAGGAAAAAGGCTAACTTGGAAGCTTGTAAGAGTGTTCAAAAATTCCCTTTTTAGTATGGTTATTTTGTGTGAAATAGCTTAGAAATTTATGGTTTTAATCTTGAAACGTTATTTGATGGGTTTCTAAAAAGATTAGCATACCTCATATTTAAAAGAATCCTTGTATGGTTTTTAATTAATGGCATGTTCACATCAAAAGGGGGGAAGAAATATTTTATGCAAACAATGTTTTGTTCTTGGTGATATGCATAAATAAGTTTTTCTCAAAGATATTTGATGGATTTATGAGAGAATATATGCTTACTATGTTATGGATCTTGAAAAATGTATATGCCTATGAAAAGATATGAGTTTTATGAAAACTTTAGAGTTTTAGAAGAGGTTTGAGTTATCTTGTTTGGACATTTTGTGCAAAAAAAAATATATATATATATATGGTTTCTTGTGCATTTTTTGGCGGGGTTGGCCGGATCCACCCCACCACCGGCGAACAACCACCGGTCTCTTGCAAATTGCAAAGACCCATTCTGGCCTGTTGCAATTTGCAACAGACCAACAGGCCCATTTAATGGGCCTGTTGCTCCCTGGTTAAGTGTGCTGGACATTAAGGCCAGCCCATATATATATAAAAAAAAAAAAAAAAAAAAGAAAGAAAGAAAGAAAAATAATAATAATAATAATAATAATAATAATAATAATAAAAACTTATAATTAATTTTTTGAAATTAATAAAATTCAAAAGAATGAATTTATAAATCGAAAATTCAAAAAAATGATAATAATAAATAATTCTTTAAATAAAATAAAAATAATAAATATAAAAATTTAATTCTGAAAAATAAAGTTTGTAAAATTTAATATACTTTGATATTTATACTTGAATATAAATTCTAAAATTAATTAAATTAGTTTATATAATTTTAAATAACTATTATTTTTAATTATATATATTTATATATATAAATAAACTTTTGAAGATAAAATTTATAATAAATCGTGTTAATTGTTTTCTGAAAAATAATTAAATAAATTTGGATAAATTTTTTAAAATGAATATATTACTTAAATAATTTTGGAAAAGAAAGAGAGAGAAGGTTAAATAATAATAAATTATTTTCCGAATAAGATCATGATTAAATAATATTTTTTTTAGAACGGAAAATAAATTCAAGGGTACATTCATTACTTATTAATTAAATAAAATAAATAATTTGAATAATATTTTTTGAAAAATAAATAATTTGAAAATAAAATTAAATATTTTTTCGAATTTAATAATATTTGAAAATAAATTTTAAGTATTAAAAAAGTTTTGAACATAAATTTTTATAAAGAAAATTAGTAAATAATTTGAATAATTATTTTCTGGAAATAATTTTTAATTTCAAACTAATAGTAATAATAAAGATTTCAATTAGAACTTAATACGTAAATTTCTTGAAAGAAATAACTTAACTTAAAACTTTATAAAAACCTTAGAACCCTTGACCGGACTTGAAAGTCCATCTTTCGATCGTAGTTTCAATATCGATCAACTATGACTCAAATGTATGTTGACTAAAGCATTGCTTAGTCATTGATTGAATCATTGTGCTATAATTGTAATCTAAGAACATAAATGTGTACAGGAGGAACCGGAGTAGTCATACTTGTTGCACTTTCTTCAGAAAATTTAAGCAGCAAAGGTGAGTGTTGTGTGTTACTTGTGTGTAAGTCTAAATATGCTACTAGGTCGAGTCAGAATTGTAACTTAGTTCCTAAACGAACAAGCATGTGATGTATGATAACATAAAAAACTTGGCTGCTAGGACGACATACACGTTGAATTATTACTTATGCCTATGTGCTTATGAGTAATTGATGTAATACGTTGAACTGTTATTGAGTTGTTTATAGATTTCCTGTTACTAAATTGTTATTGTACTGTATTGGTTGCTATCTCTATGTGGGCTCTATATATTTTGGTGTGCGGAATCGTGGATAACCCGGAAGGTAAGGGCCGGAGGGTTACCTCGATCCACCGTAGACCCGCTTCACGAACCAAGTGTGGAGGTTACACTTGGGGAGTGAATGTCAAACTCCCGGCATTTGACGTCAATGCGCACTGTAATGTAAGGTCGCACCTTACTGGAGTGTTCGGTGATGATTTTCAAGAATATGGATTGAAGGGTAAGAGGAGGACGGCATCAGTAACCTTTGGTTATTTGTTTAACTGTTAAATTGATATTACATGTGTTTAATTACTGTATTAAATATGCACACATATATTATGCTATATTCATACACTAAACGCACACATATGCACTACAGCCCCACTAAGTTGGACGACCAACTTACGCATTCCCGTTTACTTCTTTCCAGATACAGGTATTCCAGGGTCTGAAGTCTAGAGTTAGTGTTCGTCTCCGAGATCCTGTCTGTCGGTCGTCGTGGGTCGTCATGTTATCTTTTGACTCTTGTTATGTTATGTATTAGTATGCATCAGTTATGATTAAGTACGTAAAGACTATGTTTGTTTGGATCCCTGTGGTTATGCGTGGTTGCGCTTATGCTGTATTTTGTGCCCATTCCTGCATATCGCAGCGTATCGGGTTTTATGTTGTTATTTATGATGTATGATTCGAATTAATGTGTTGTTGTATGTTTTATATAAAAAAAAAAATTCTGATCAAATTTTAGTTGTGTTCACCGAATACGGAGCCGGACTCGGGGATAGATCCACGTAGGAGACCCGGGGGCTCGGGCCGTCACAATTTCTATATTTGAAATACACGTTATTGAAATATCTTGTTTGCAATAGTATTTATAAAGAATTTCAAATTCATTCATGTCAGATTTATTATTTAATTAATAATGGTTAAAAGTGTTGGAAATTCTCATCTATAATAATAAATTTAGTGATTAATCTTTGAATAATCATTAACACCTTTTAAACCAAGGTAAAATATGATGTATACATCTTACAATTTAATCATCTAGATCAAAATGTCCAATTCACAGTGAAATTGAATTGGAAAGGAAATTGAAATAAATATTTTTTGGATTTCTATATTTTAAATATACGTTATTAAAATCTCTTGTTTACAAAAGTTTCTATAAGGAATTTCAATGTCATTCATTTCGTATTTATTATTAGGTTAATGGGAAATTCTAGGGTGCTGCTACGTTACGTGCCGCTAATACCACATTAGGTGGTATTACCACACAATGTGTATCACATTGTATGGTACTTGATCACATTACATAGTATTAACCCCATATATTTAGTATAACCCCCACATCATGTAGTATTTATTTCAAATTAGGTGATATTATCACGCAAAGTGTGTCACATTCTATGGTATAAATTATACTCCTTATACCATACAATGTGATACACATTACCATACAATGTGATACACATTATGTGATAATACCACTTAATGTGGTATTAGCGGCACGTAATGTAGCGGCACCCTAGAATTTTCCTAGGTGGTTAATAATGTGTAAATGTGTCTGAAATCCTAAACTATAATCTTAAATTTAGTGAATTAACCTTTGAATAATTATTTAACAACTTTTAAACCAAGGCAAAAATATACAGATATATGCCTAACAATCTAATCATCTAGATCAAATGTTCAATTCATAAATTTTAGGGGTAACATGCAATAATCAATTTTAAAACTCACATAAAATTCTATATTTTATCACTATTATTATTTTCAACCCCTAATAACGTTAGAAATTATGCCATCAGCATATTCTAGGTTTCTCCTCCTAAGTTCCTATATTAAGAAATATTCATTCATGTCACACTTCAATAAAAATAAAAACTCATTTCCGCAGCCACAACACGCTTGCGCGGCCCTTCACTCACTCAAACAAATATTTTTATATTCACAAATAATTTCTTTACCATCGTGAGAACTTGTCAATTTTCTCACAACTAATTTGTATCCCAATTCTTTCTTCCTTCAAATTGAAATGGAAAACACCTCTTAACAAAGCTAAATGAACTAGAGTTACATTCCTTCGCCCAAACGCCACATATTTATCCTCCGACGAACAACTCGATCCCAATTCGTAGAAGATCAACCAAAAATTTCCATGAAATATTTTTGAATGTTCCTAAAATTAACGGTGAAAACAATAGGTAGCGTTATCAAAATGCATGAACAACATGTAAAAACAATAGGTAGCGTAATCAAAAAGCACGATCAACTGAATTTTGTGTAGTTATGTATACATTTACATCTTTCCAAAGTTTACAAAAAAATTGTCTGTAAACGTAATTACAAATCAAAATTTGCTATGCTCGGTTACAAAAAAATAATCCAGAGTATCCAATAATACAATCCAACTGTACAAAAGAATAAAGTTCACATATCTCATGGAACTATATATTCATCTTGAGAGAGCACATAAAAATAGCAATTTGCTCAGGAGAGAACAATGGATTGTTGAGGGATCAGATTCGGAGTATGAAGCCCTAGGTAAACTACAATGAAGTCGAGGAGGACGGGGGATTAGGGTGACCAGTCGATTCTGCAATTATTAGTCGCGGTGGTTGGCTGGCAGGAAAGGAGAGGGGGACGGTGGATTAGGGCGAGGTGAGGAGAGGTGTTGTGATTTGAGATATTAGGGGGGAGAGAGAGAACCGGTTAAACAAGTCACCATTTAGTAACTTAATTTTAATTTATTTTAAATAAAAAATATTAGTGATTGTGATTAAGTAACCGCACACTACTAGAAAAACTTAAATTTGCAACTGAAAATTTGCAACCGAATTAATCGGTTGAAAATTTGAACAAAATTGCGTTGCAATTTTGGCCCAGAATTGCAACCGAAAGAATATCGGTTGCAATTTTTGCCCAGAATTGCAACCGAAGTTTAATCCGGTTGCAATTCTGGGCCCAGAATTGCAACCGAATTTGTTTCAGTTGCAATATTTGCTCAATTTGCAACCGAAGTTTAATTCGCTTGCAATTCTGGGCCCATAATTGCAACCGAAAAAATATCGGTTGCAATTATCGGTTGCAATATTTGCCCAATTTGCAACCGAAGTTTAATTCGGTTGCAATTTGGACCCATAATATCGGTTGCAATTTTAGCCTAGAATTGCAACCGAAAATGTTTCAGTTGCAATTTTAGCCTAGAATTGCAACTGAAAATGTTTCGGTTGCAATTCTAGGCTAAAATTGTAACCGATATTATTCTAGGCTAAAATTGCAACCGATATTATTTCAGTTGCAATGTTTTCAAAATAATAAATCATGATGTATTATTTTTAACTAAAAAAATATAATAAGCACAACTATCTTTCAACGCAATTATTTTCCATTGTGGTTGATGATGTTTCTTTAATTAAAATCGTTTATAACAATCTAATTAAATTTGATAATTAGCTAATTAAACAAAAATAATGTTATCTCAGCTTATTTATTCTAAAACTTCATAACTCCAAATAAAATAAATTTACATTAATTCTCAAATTGAAATTTAGAACATATGTTACCATAGTATTAAAAAACCTTAATCCTAATTGAGTTATCTGATAGGAAAACTGCAAAAAATAATTTCCTCCATCTTGGCCAAGTGAAATATATATACACTAATATATTTATTTTTTTATTTAACCCTAAAGTTTATTTAGTTTTCTTTTTTAAATTATTCAATAATTGACGATTCTCATGGATTTTGTCTTTGTGCAAGATTCAAGTTCCTTAGTAGATATAATTTTATTGAATTATGAGATCATAATTATACTATATTTAATAATTTTTACTACAAATTTTTCTTAATGTTTTCGAAACATTTTTGAAAAGTTTCCAATATTTTGGCCGATCGAAACACGCAAAACGAAATTTCGATCCATGATTACGGGCCAAAATTGCAACCGAATAAAACTTCAGTTGCAATTATGGCCCAAATTTGCAACCAGATAAACTTCGGTTGCAAATTTTGCCCAAAATGCAACGGAAGGTGGTTGGTTGCAATTTTGTATAATTAAGAAAACAAAGAACCGTTCACTTCCATTCTTCCTTTCCCGTTCACACCATACTTCCTTTCACCACCAAAATAATTTCCCGTTCACTCCGCACCACCCCCCTCGAGGCTACTCCACCACCACCGCAAATTTAATTTAGATTGTTGGATTGCGCAATCCAACAATCTAAATTAAATTTGCGGCACCTAACTTAACAGTACCCTAGAATCCCCATTTGAATAATTATTTAACAACTTCTAAACTAAAGCAAAAATATACATGTATATGTCTTACAATCTAATCATCTAGATCGAATGTCCAATTCATGATTTTTGGGGTAAACATGCAAAATTTTAATCTTTATGGGTAATTATATAATCATAAGTTTTAGAATTTTGTAAAATGCACAATCCTACTACAGGGTGTAAATTTGTAAAAAAAAAAAAAAAGAAATTTTAGTACCGATTTCAAGAGATTCGGTAAAATTGGATATATTTTTAATAATATAAGAATTTTTTCGAATTTTAAAACTAATAATTACTTATTTACCCCCATAAGTTGGATTTGAGCCACTACAAGAAAAACAAGATTTTCCGAATTTCCGACGGATTTTGCTCAAAATCCGTCGGAAAACGAATTTTCCGACGGATTTTGGTCGTCGGAAATTCTGTCGGAAAAAGTGGCCTGGGAAAGTTTCTGACAGATTTTCCCACGGAATTTCCGACGGAACAAATCCGTCGGAAAATCCGTGGGAAAACTTCCCAACGGACATTTCTGATGAATTTTCCGACGACAAATATCCATCGGTAAATACAACTTTCCGACCGAATTAGTCCGTCGAAAATAATATTTTCCGACGGATATTTTCCGTCGGAAATATCTTTTAAAATTATATTTTTTTTCGACGGAATTATTCCGTCGGAAATTATAAATAATTTTTATTTTTTTTATTTTCCGCTGAATATTTTCGTGGAAAAAAATTTTAAAAAAGAAAATCAAATTAAAATTTCAAAAATAATCAGATCTATTAATAAAAAACTTAATCAATTGAGAATCATACATTATTTACAATTCAATAATCATCCCAAAACAGTAGAAACAAAAACTATAAAAAAATCACTAAGTATTCAAATATTACAGAAAAATATTGAAATATTCAAGAAGATTGTTGGGTGGTTTCGATTTCTTTCTTTTCTTCGTAAGCCCTTCAAACGTTCAACTCTATCTATCCTTTGTCGAATGTAGGCATATATGATTGCTGGCCATGATGGGCAGCCAGTGTGTAGATCTCTAGCTCCCTTCTTCTTGCTTCCCATGTACACACAAAAAAAATTGCAACACAATATAATACAACAATGGAATCAATATTGGATATTCGATTTTGCAAACTCTATGAATTGGTTATTGAATGAGAAGTTCAATTTTGCCATCTTAAAATACTAGATATAAAATCTAAAACAATAATGAGACACTACTATATGAGATTATTAAAAATGTCTAATTAGTTGACCTAATTAAAGGGACTGATTATTTTTCACTACAAGCACCAAGCACAAGAAAACAGAGTTCCAAAAAATCACCACCTCCACATAAAAAACGAAATCAATAAATCAAAGGCCTTATTTTTTCACATTACTTCTTGCACCCACCAAGCACACTAAATAATTAGTTATTACTTAAATGAAAACAATGATTTAAATATATTAATTACGCGGTTTTATTACATGGCATTTAACTATTAATCCACCAAAAATGCAATTAATTACAAGAAGTAAAAGTTTCGTTGGCCTCATCCGTTTCATTAGAATTTAATAACTTATCTAGTCTAGGTTTAAATGCATGATATACATAACATTATAATTTATGCACACCAAAGTCTTGGAATATCTATGTAAACTCCCTTTTTCCAATCACGTTTGTGCAATTTCCATGATATATGCAAATAGAGACGACCAAGACATTTCAAGACACACTTTATAATCTTAAACACACATGCCACAAAATAATCTTAAACATTTTCTATACCAATAGCATAATTTATTGAATCTCATATCAGAAAAAAACAAAGATGTTTACCAAAATCAACAATGCACAACAAAATACCCCTGATTTAATGGGGATGGACCTTGCATCAGTTTCCATTGTATAGAGGTAAATCTATAAAGTTTAAAATTTGACAGGTTTGATCAACCAACTAGAAAATCAATCAAATCGTTAATCTTAACTAAGGTAGCCAGAAATTAGAAAAGTGAAACAAAAAGAATAAGAAAAGTGAAGAGCATCACTTTTAAGAAGCTCGATTATTGTAGCTTCGTGGTTTTATAAGCACAATCTCATATATATCATCATCAGCTGCCCCCAATAAGATTGAAATCTAAAGAGAATTATAGTATCAAAATAAATCCTACATTTTTAATTCCTATAGATTACAAAAAAGATCAAGTAGTCACTTAAATCAATAACAGTTATACAGGACAGCTGATTGGAGAACGGAGCTGTCCAGTCAAGAATACCCCCTTATTGTTTTAGGCCTCCTAACTAAACCAAACCAGATATGAGATTAGCATAAAGCTCTTCTTCATATGGCTACTCAAAGAGGCACTCAAAATCAATAGCTAAAAATATGATGCTCAATAACTAAAATGATGCAGAGCCGGCATCGAAAATCCTTGTATCGTAACGATGTAGCTCGCGGCTGCTTTGCTTATGGTCTATAGACAAGAACATGTAGTATAGGTTTTAGGGCTAGGGCTAGGGCTTGTAGAATAATAATGGGGGCAATATCTGGAAAAGCCCAACCCACGATTTAATTAGCTTAGATTTGCTTTCAAAAAGAACAAACAAATCCAAAATAACATCATGACTTGTTGTTGCTTCCAAGATTATTATTTCACTCAATAGATCTAGGAAAAATGTACAAAGGGAATTACCTCTACAATGTGTCGTATTTCGGGTTGGGCTGGGCAGCGTGAACAGGTTCTGGGCAGCGACGGGTGAGCAGGGGAACTCACGCGGGTCTGGGCAGCGGCGGTGTGAGCAACTACGGATTCTTGGATACGGGTCTGGGCAGCGAGGTCTTGGAAACGGATTCGGGCAGCGGCGGCGTGTGGTCAAGCGGGTCTGGGAAGCGGCGGTCTGGCGAGCTCCAGAAACTACGGCGTGAGCAGGGGAACTCACGCGGCGGGGGTTGGAGAGATTTGGAGGAAGGCGATGGTGGGAGTAGATAATAGTGAGGAGAAGCGGCGGGTGGAGTAGTATATTGAAGGAGATGAATGAAATTAGGGCAACAATAATTCATTTCAATTTTTTTCTTCATTTAGTATTTATATTCTTTATCTTAAATCATTAATCATTTTAAACTTTTTAAAATAACTAATTAAATTATTGCACAAAATTGTTGAAATTAAAAAATACTCTCCTCGTCTCATTATTTTTACTCCATTATTCTACATTACCCGGCCAAATTTTCAATTTTCTAAATGAATTATCATGTAAAATTATTCATAGTTGTGATTTATTAAATTTTTTAAATATTAATATTTATATTGTCATCTGATATTATCAAATTATTAGTGAAATATATTAATTAAATTATTTTTAATAATTTCTATAAATTTAGTCAAGTTGACTGGTCAACTGTACCAATGGATAAAAATAAAACGAAAAAGGTATATGAAATAAGTCAATCAAAAACAGTTTAACTTGAATCAATTTGGTGAAAATTGTTGACTATATGATTATGTACATTAAGGTTATTCGCAATCAGATTGTTGGATAAGGATGAAGATGAAGGCACTGAAGACAAATTTAGAAGGGAGGTTTTGATGCTTTCCAAAACTTCAAAGATTGGCTAAGTATGGAGTAACCTAGCTGATGATCCCTTTGGAAGGAATTTTGACTAAGTAAAGAAGACATCAGAAGAGTCAAAGTTTCAAGGTCCAAGACTTCTGATCTGCTGAAGGGAAAAACATCAGACTGATGAAGATCAGCCGACTCAAATCAGATTTGTTCAAATTTGAGATCAGCCGAGTTCACCATCAGACTTGTATTTTCGTCAGCCAAGTGGAAAGGATCATAAAGTCTTCCCAACGGTAATAAATGCCCCTTGATGTAATAAATGCTGAAGTACAAGGTTATTAAAGACAAATGATTGAAGAATCGCTTAGCATCAGCCGAGTGCATTTAATGCTGCATTTAATGCTGCCTGCAGAATAGTACTGTTTACAGTACGGACAGACTGCAAAAGAGCCGTTCGCGGATTTTAAGGACCAGTACTCGAGGAATTTGAATCCTGTCTCTCTTCAACGGACACTTTTCAATCCTCAAGTATAAATAGCTGAAAGAGACGAAGAAGAAACAAGCAACACAATCTCTGAGAAATTTTCGAAGCAAAATTCTTTAAGTCTCAAGAACAGCTCACTCATCAGCTGAGTCATTTGTTGACGAAAGCAGAGTTGAAGAATCAAGAAAAATACATCTTCTGAGTGATTTTGTAAACAAGAGTGTTGTTGATAACGTCGTGAAAACGTCATTATTACGTGTCTTCTTAAGTCGAAAACAACTTGCTTTGATTTGAGTTTTGCGTGCTTTTGTTTATTTTCGCGTTCTTTTGCGTTTTTGGTCCTTTGTTGGACTTTTGTGTGTTTTGGTTGTTGTTTGTGTGTTTTGATTTTGTTTTGTGTGTTTTGTAGGGAGATGTAGGAAAGAGCTTCAAAGGAATGAAAAACCGAAGTCAAAACATGGAAGAACGTAGATAGCTTCTCACTAGAACATTCATAAATATTTCATAGATGATCCAAATGAGCTGAATTTTGGATATGTTATAGATGAGTGAGTTAGCTACGCTACGGACTTTACGGATCCGCAATTGGAGTTCGGAATCAAGAGATATGCCGCTCGGAATGAACTGTGCCAGAGCAGAAAACTTTCTGCCTATATTGCACCGCGGTGCAAGTAAGATACACCGCGGTGTGTGCCTGCTGGTGCGAAATATCAGCTGACTCTCCGCGTTTTCAAGGGTATTTTCGGGTTTTCTCATAAAGGGGGCTATTAGGGCAAGATAAAAGAACAACTTTGAGACTTATCCCTCATTCTTTCCCTCACTCTTGGCCGCCCTTTTCCTCTCAAGTCTCCTTCAACTCTCTCTTTAATTTTTCTTGCTTTTCCTTGTAATTGAAGACTCCACCAAGGGGGTGAGTTAGTCACCACCCTTGGGGAGTGATTAGGTGGTGATTAAGGGGAGGAGAATTCATCTCTCGATTTCATTCTGATTAGGTGATATTTTTCTATTTCCTAGTTATCCTTGATTAGGAGATTGATGTTGTATTATCTTTTTGGAACAATGATTGTGAATTTGAATTCTCCGGATTTATAAGTATTTATGTTATTGTTTGATTAATGATGTCTTGATGATTAGTATGGTGCTTATATGTGTTTGTTAATCCGATTCCGTGCTTATCGTTTATCTTAAGGTTTGACAAACTTTGAGATGAGATTTATTGATTCTTGATTGCAATAAGTAGTGATTTTGAGGATTTGATTATGGATTTGGATTGTGATTCGATTCTAGGATAGACATATACCTAAGTCATTTCATATTCGTTTAAGGTTTGAGTTTAATGCCACCGATTAGATTTTAGTCCATTTAAGAATAAATTGGATTAGTCTAATTTGATAGGTTCGTATGCTATCGATAGATACGTACTAACGTCCTTGAATCCTTGAATAGCAAACACGAGCATAAGATATTAATTGTCGAGTCATTGTTATCGTTTGATTAGTTATGTGTGATGTTGGGTTATGTTTGATTTGTTGGGTTTATTGTTTTATCGCACTTTTGGCCATCTACCTTTAATGCAACCTAAAACGTTGAAGGTTAGGCGAGTGACGATTTGTGGATTTCAACCTAGGATAGGTATATACCTAGTTTGGTCCGTGTTTGTATAATGGGTTCGTTCGTGAATGCACCAAATAACTTAGATTCTCTTTATTCGGGGATTTGGGTTAGTCTTAGGTCCCGGGTGACAACGGCACACCTTAGAGTCCTCTAATGGATTCGGACTTTCCTTAGAGCATCGGATGACAGCGATGTTCGTTATTGATCCGGAGATGGAGAGTCTGGGTAGATTGGTAGAGTTAGGTCAAACCGATAGGGAGACTTAACTAATTTGAACTCACAAACAACAACTAAATCTAGGATTGTTTGCATATCTAACCTAGCAACCGCATAATTTATCTGCTTTAACTGATCGCTTATGAATCCTCCTTACCACATAATTAACTCCCCATTTACCCGCTTTTGTAGTTAGATTTACTTTACCGCTTTTAGTTAAATAAAATCACCCTTATCAATATTTGGGTTCGATCCTTTTGTATCAAGCGTTCTTAGATAAATAAGCCGGCGTTTGATTCGTTTATTCCCACCTTTTACCCATTCGTTGGGATTCGATACTCGGTATGTACTTATCGTTTTATATTACTTGTAACGACCGTATACTTGCGTGTTTGCGTATTAGTATTTGGAACGCAACAGTTGTGCGAAGTTGTGATCCATCTTTGTGAGTGATCAAACTTCAGAGAGTAGAATTTCTTAGTGATCTTCTATTGCGAGCTTATAGCCTTTTCATTAGTTGTTTAGGTATAAGTGGAGAAATATTGTAATCTGTGTGATTATAGTATAACCCAGAATCTAAGTGATCTGGAAGAGTGGACTAAAGGATTTTTATCCATATAACCACTATAAAAATTACTTGTGTTTTTTACATTGCTTTTCAAACTTGCATATTTGCTGATTACATAAAAACACATTAAGTTAACTGTTTGAAAAAGAATTCAAAGGAGTTTACAAAACTGGGGAAACATTTTTCAAACTGCTAAGATTACTTGTGAAAAACACTTTAAAAATCCGCTGCAAGTACTCTAAGTATTAAAACTGATTTTAACAAAATCAGCTAAGTAACTATCAGACGAGTGGTCAACAAACCTGTTCAAAGATTTGTTCGCGAACAGAATTGTAACTTGCTAATCTGATCAGCTTAGTCTGTTCAAATTAAAGTAAAGTTTTAAAGTTAAAATTTGAAGAAAATTTTAAAGAGGTTTATTCACCCCCCCCCCCTTTAAACCTCTTCTGACCACTTGGGACCAACAAGTGGTATCAGAGCAGGTGGTTCATTAGAATCAGCTGCCTGATCAACGAGCTTGATCCAAGTGTTTTTCAAAGGTTTTCAAAACTTTTCAAAAGAACATCTTTTTGAAAAATTAAAACTTTTTGAAAAATGGATTGTATCAGCCATGTTCCCCACATTGCTGGTATGTCCTTTGAGGACTGGAAAATCAGAATGGAGATTTTCCTTGCTGCTTATAATGATAACATGTACACATGTATCATTAAAGGTCCATTCAGATTCACAAAGACCATAAAGATCAATGAAGTGGATACGGTTGTGGAAAAAGACCTTCATGAGATGACTCCAGAGGAAATAAAGCTTTACAATCTAGATAAAGTTGGGAGATTCATCATGAATAAAGCCCTGGATAATGATCGGTTTGACAAGGTCAAACATTGCAAAACTGCAAAGGAGATGTGGGACAAAGTCAGAGATATGAGCGAAGGCAATGATGCTATTAAAGAGCATCAGCTCACTGTTGCCTTGGAGAAACTTGACAACTTCAAGATGAAGTCTGGAGAAACCATTGATCAGATGGATACCAGATTCACCAGGACTCTGAATGAAGTTTTAAAGTTGGGAAAGACCTTCACTGACAAAGAGATCACTGTCAGAGTACTAAAGGCCCTACCCCCAAAGTTCAACATGAAAGTTACAGCAATGGAAGAATCAAGGGATTTGGGAAAAATCTCTCTTACTGAGCTGTTTTCTGTACTCAAGGCATTCGAGTATAAACTGCCTAGAATGGGAATTGAAGAAACCTCAACTTCAGGACCCACAGCTGCACTGGTTGCTGCTGAAAACACTAGAAGACCAGCACAGAAAAGCAAAGAAGTGGACTCATCTGATGAAGCCACTCTACTCAACAAAAAGGAGTACACAGCTGGAGATGTTGCACTGTTGATGAATAATTTCAAGAAGTTCTACAAAAGAAAAATGAAGAACAAATACAACAATGCTTCTACTTCTAAACCTAACTTTTCTTCTCAAGATAAAGATGATTATAAATCAAAACTAATGTGTTACAACTGCAGGAAATTGGGACACTTCATCAAAGACTGCCCATATCCAAAAGCAGAAAAGTACACTGAAGAGGAGAAGAAAGTGAGAAAAGAAAGAAAGCATCAGAGAGGAAAAGCAATGATGGCTGAAGCAGAAAAGCTGACTGCTGTCTACTCATCTGATTCAGATTCAGACTCGTCTGATGAAGAATCTTCTGATGAAGAAAAACCTGCTCTCCTGTGCCTGATGGCAAAGGACTCTGATGACTCTGAGGATGAGGTAACTCCTCTTAATGATGAATTATTTAATTCATTTGAACAAATGATGCTTAACAATACTGGTATTGCTGAAGCATATAAAAAGCTTAAGGAAGAGATGATCCTGCTAAAAGAGCAAAATAGTTCACTGAAACTCTTAGCTGAAAAGCCAAGGGAATCAGCTGAATATAAACATCTTGAGCAAGAACATGAATCTCTGAAAGCTGAATGTGAAGTCTATAAAGGAAAAATCATGGAACTTGAAAAGATTATCGAGTCTCATGAGAAATCATCTGTTGCATCCACGCATACATCTAGTAAACAGAAGATACCTTTAGAACAGGATAAGATTGAACTGAAACATACTGAAAAATTTATATCAGCTGACAATAGTAAGGTCATTCTTTATGTTCAGACAACTAAACCTGCTTCACCTGAGAAAGAATTAAAGGAGAAGAAATCTCCTAAGGCTAAAAAGAGCAAAGAGCCTAGTGTAGGAAATCGGACTAGTAAGACCAAACAGCAGAGTCCTAAGAAGTCTGCTGATAAAGCTAAATTGAATCAATCTGCTGGTAAAACAAAGTCAAAACAAACTGAGCAAGCATCTAGTAAGCAAAAGAAGCATAAAAACAAGAAAAATCAAAATGCTTGGTATGGAAATGAGTCATATTATGTGCAACCTGCTGCATATCATCCTATGTATCATGCACCTCAATTTCCAGGCTACTATGCACCTTACCCTGCTCATCCAATGCATGCATACCCTGCTTATCATGCACCTTACCCTGCTTATGAACACTTTCCTTATCATACTGATCATCAATATGACTTATCTGATAACTATGATAAAAATGAAGCTGTTCATGCTCCTGTCAAAACTCAGAAGCCTAAGAAGCCTAAGACATCAACGTCTTGGGTTGTCAAAGGTGGAACTAATCCTTCAGGACCCTCTCAATAAGGGTACCTAAAACAATTTTTATTTTGTTTTGTAGAATAGGATTAGGAGTAGGAGTAAAGTAGAGAAGATCTGGTACTTGGACAGTGGATGTTCAAGACACATGTGTGGAAACATACATGAGTTGACTGATGTAGTTGCTGTGGATGGTCCAAAAGTAACTTTTGGAGACAGCAAAGAAGGCAAGATTAAAGCTAAAGGGAAACTGATCAGAGGAAACATTGAGATATCTGACGTCTCATATGTTAAAGGCCTCAAATATAATCTGCTGAGCATAAGTCAATTTTGTGACAAAGGATATTCAGTCATCTTCTCAACAGATAAGTGTTATGTTGAACAGATTGGTACAAAGAAGGTAATTTTATCTGGAAGAAGACAGGGAAATATCTACATAGTCGACTGGAATTCTGCTGATAAGAATTCAAGTATTTGTTTGGTGGCATCTGCACCAAGTGAAGTGAGTTGGCTATGGCACAAGAGAATGAATCATTTAAACTTCAAGACCATAAACAGATTAATCAAGAATGATTTGGTAGAAGGGATTCCAAAAGCTGTCATGAGCAAGGACAAGCTATGTGACGCATGTCAGAAGGGTAAACAAATCAAGTCATCATTTAAAGGCAAGAAGCACCAATCTTCTGGAAGAATATTGGAGCTGCTACATATGGACTTATTTGGACCCATTGATCCAGTCAGCAATGGTGGAAAGAAATACTGCCTAGCTGTAGTGGATGATTATTCAAGATATACTTGGGTGATTTTCATGAAGAAGAAAAGTGAAACCAAGGAACATCTTACAAATCTGATGGAACTGATCCAGAATGAGAAGAGTATCAAAATATTAAAGATCAGATCAGATAGAGGGACAGAGTTTACAAACTCTACTGTTGAAGAGTATTGTAATATCAAAGAAATACATCATGAGTATTCAGCTGCTAGAACCCCTCAACAGAATGGTGTTGCTGAAAGGAGAAACAGAACACTAATAGAAGCTGTCAGGACCATGATAGCTGAAGCTAAGCTGCCACAAAGATTTTGGGCAGAAGCAACAAACACAGCATGCTTTACCCAAAACAGATGTATGATCAACAAAAATCAGAACAAGACTCCATATGAAGTTTGGAACAACAGAAAACCAAACATTCATTACTTTAAGATTTTTGGTTGTAAATGTTTTGTATTGAATAATGGGAAAAATCACCTTACTGCATTTGCAGAAAAGGCTGATGAAGCTGTATTTGTAGGATACTCATCTGTTAGTAAGGCTTACAGAGTTTTTAATAAAAGAACATTACTAATAGAAGAATCTATCCATGTAGTATTTGATGAGCCAAGTCAATCTTCTGAAAAGAATCAAAGTGTTAATCAAGATCTGTCTACCGATTTACAGAAGTTAGACATTGGAAGAAATGAAGAATATGTTCCCATCATACTACCTAATCTTGGTTCAGCTGCTAACTCAAGTGCTGTTCAAAATCACAGTGCTGATTGTCTAACAGACGAGTTGCAAACAGCTGACAGACCAGAGACTGTTCAACAGACTGCAAATGTTCAACAGACTACTACTGGAACTCCAACAGTAGTGTTGCAAGATCAAGACAGAGGACAACATCCTGATCTACAACCTGATCTCAGATGGCTCAAGAATCACCCACCTGAATTAGTCATTGGTGATCCTTTAGATAGAGTGAAAACAAGAAGAGCTGCTGCACAAGATGCCATGTTTGTCACATTTCTATCTCAATTAGAGCCTAAGCAAATTGAAGAAGCTCTCAATGATTCCTTCTGGATAGAAGCTATGCAAGAAGAGTTGAATCAATTTGAAAGGAATGAAGTCTGGTACTTAGTTCCTAGACCAAGTCATCAAAGAGTTATTGGCACTAAATGGGTTTTCAGAAATAAGATGAATGAAGATGGTGTTGTCACCAGAAACAAAGCAATACTAGTGGCCAAAGGTTATTGTCAAGAAGAAGGAATTGACTTTGATGAGACATTTGCACCAGTAGCAAGACTTGAAGCAATCAGACTGTTTCTTGCCTATGCTGCTTACAAGAACTTCACTGTCTATCAGATGGATGTGAAGTCTGCTTTTCTCAATGGAGAACTGCAAGAAGAAGTGTATGTTGAGCAACCTCCTGGATTTGAAGTCTATCAAGAAGAGGACAAAGTATATCGTCTGAAGAAAGCCCTCTATGGAGTAAAACAGGCTCCAAGAGCATGGTATGATACCCTATCTGATTTTCTTTTAATTAAAGGATTTCGTAAAGGTAAGGTAGATAAAACCTTGTTCACAATTGAATGGGAAAATCATATATTACTTGTGCAAATATATGTGGACGATATTATTTTTGGTTCAACTAACCAACAGATGTGTGATAAGTTCTCCAAGCTGATGCAGAATAAGTTTGAAATGAGCATGATGGGTGAACTTAACTACTTTCTTGGTCTGCAAGTTAGACAGTTGCCTGATGGAATATTCATCAGCTAAGCAAAGTACACAAGAGATCTGTTCAAGAAATTTGGTATGGAAACTAGTTCAACTGCTACCATTCCCATGTCTACAAGTCTTCGTTTGGATAAAGATGAAGATGGCAAATCAGTGGACATAACCAAATATAGAGGCATTATTGGTTCATTGTTGTATCTAACAACAAGCAGACCTGATATAATGTACTCAGTTGGAGTCTGTGCAAGATTTCAATCAAACCCCAAAGAATCTCATCTCTTAGCTGCCAAGAGGATATTGAAATACATTAAAGGCACTCAAGAATTGGGATTGTGGTATCCTAGAGAATCTGGATTTGAACTTATTGGTTATTCAGATTCAGACCTTGCTGGCTGCAAGATTGACAGAAAGAGCACAACAGGTGCCTGTCAGTTCTTAGGTAGTCGTCTGATCTCATGGATGAGTAAGAAACAGACTTCAGTCTCTATATCTACTGCTGAAGCTGAATATATAGCTGCTGGAGCTTGCTGTGCACAAATACTTTGGTTGAAACATCAACTAGAAGACTACAACATCAAGATCAGTGGAATTCCAATCTACTGTGACAATACAAGTGCAATCTCTCTTACTCAGAATACTACAAGTCATTCAAGGACTAAGCATATTGAGATCAAGCATCACTTCATTAGAGATCATGTGGAAAAAGGCAATGTAATGATTGAGTATGTTCATACAGACAATCAGATTGCTGATATTTTCACTAAACCTTTAAGTGAAGTAAAGTTTTCAACTCTAAGAGCTGAGCTAGGACTACTTAATTTGGAAGCATAAGCTGAGGGGGAACTCATCAGAAGACTGAAGTTCAACAACTTAGTTATTCGTTATTATCTTCAAGGATTAACTCTCAACAGACTAGTTAACTTATGAATTCTTAAACTCAGGGGGAACGTGTAAGACTAGCGGTACTTCTGAATTAAAGATGAAATTTGTTAATGACAGTTAGTTGAAGTTATGTTTTCATCAGAAGACTCAACTATCGAAGATTAAAGTTATTTTATCTAGCTGGATTGACAAACAGCTGAGGAAAGTTATCAGCTATTGGCATTCTCTGATAACAACTATGTCATCAGGACAGTAGTCCATCAGATAAGTGTTCATTATACTCATCTGATTACTTAAATAAAAGCGAACTATTCAAAACGTTTTATTTAAAACACGCTTTTATAAGTAACTGTCGGGCGGTACATATTCCCGCTCTTCATTAAATATCTTTTGAATTTGAAACGTCGTAACTGACGCCGCACGATCAGCACTGACAGAAAAACGGATCCAACGGTTGGCGGATATCACGGAATTCAAGATACCCCAACTCTATAAATCCCCATCTGATCAGTCGAGTCGTTCTTTACGCACCTCAAACATTCAAAAGTACTTGTGAGAAAATTTACTTGCATTTCTCTGCATATTTCTCTCTGTTTTCCTAACCTTCAACAGATTAACAATGGCCGCTGAAGGTATGTTTCTCGTATATGATTCCTACTACCAATCTGGTACGACACTGATGAAAGAACTTCTGGAGAAGTTCAAATCTGCGAACTTGGTGAATTTTATGGAATATAATGAGGGAGTGATCTGGACTGATCAAGTGATGGAGTACTACAACTCAGCGAAAGCTGACTACAACGCACTGGAGATTAAGGCTATAGTGGGAGGTAAATCTATCACTATTACTCCTGCTGTTCTGCACGAAACGTTTGGACTTCCTAACAGTGGACGACATGACGTCACTGTACTGACGGAAGATAAGCACCAACAATTCTGGGCGATCTGCGCCAAGGAGGGAGAAGTGATGTCTGGAAACATAAGGAAGAGACAACTGAGAGATGAATATCAGCGGATGGCTGATATGGTGTCTAAGCTGATTGAGAACTGCACCTTCTCACTGGATGCTGTTACCATGAAAAGGTTCAGCATCATGGCTGCCGTCTACTATGGACTGGAGGTCAACTGGTCAATCATAGTTTGGTATATATTGGCTGATTTCCTTGATGAGAAGAAAGGAAAAGGCCCCTCCACCAACCACAGAATCACACTCAGGTATCTGCTGTCAAAACTGGGCTGTGACACAAAGAATGGAAAAGAGATCCACAAATCCAAGGCATTGTCCAAGTACATGCCTGTTCAAAAGAGGAAGGCTGGAGAGCCTGAAGAAGCTGATGTTGAGGAACCAAAAGAGGTTCCTGCCAAAAGGCAAAAGAGGTTAGTCAAAACAGCCAGCTTAGCTGTTGAGACTAAAAAGAAGAAGGCTGCTGATGAGCCTAAGAAGAAAGAAACCAAGCAGATGGAGAAAGTGACTTCTGCTGCTGAAGCCACTAAAATCGTTGAAAACATTATTGCTGATGTAAGGACTGGATCCCCTGCATCACCATCAAGAACTCCATCAGCAGAGAGGCCTGCTGAAGGTATCTCACAAAGAACAAGAAGCCAACAGAGAGATACAGCTGCTTCTACATACCGTGAAGGAAGAACTAAGAAGTCTGCTAGAAAGCAGATGACTTTCATAGAAGAACCAACGGATTTAGAAAATGTAGCTAGGGAAGACCCTGAAGCTGCTGAAAGGCCTGCTGAAACAGTTAAGACTGTTGCGACTGACAAAGCTGATAAGCAACAGCCAAGCCAAGTCACACCAACAGCTGAGGTCACTCAACCTCAAGAAGATCCAGAAATCCAAATCATTTATCCTATTGCTGCTGATCCCCTATCATCTGCTGGTCCAGCTCCTGCTCCCATTGATAAAGGGAAGAGGAAGATAGTGCTTAAGAGAAAGAAAATCTCTAAAGCAGACAAGAAGGCAAGAGAAGAAGCTGAACAAAGAAAGCAAGATGAAGCTGAGGAAAAGAAGGCACTTGAGCTAAGCAAAGCTCAAGCGGCTAAGGATGAAGCCAGAAGACGCATGTCTGAAGCAGAAAGGAAAGCTGCTGAGGATGCTGAAATGGCTATGGTTTTGGAAATGAGCAAAGTTGATGTCTATGGACCTGTCCATGGAGGTGGCATCAAGATTGGAGAAGGCAAAGATGGAGAAGATAAGAAAAAGATATTACTGACTGCCCCCAAAGTCAAGTCAAAGGACAAGTTTGAAGTTAGAAGAGCCTTTGAGATAGTGTATGCTGATAAGGAGCTGTTCAAGAAGTTTGAGAAGTCCTTGGCATACTATGATCAAAAGCTCATGTTGAAAACTATGTTCAACCAAGAAAAGCCAAGGTATATTAGTTGGAGAGACAACAGGCTGAACAGGTCAATGACAGAACTTCAAAGTATGAAGGAGTTGGCTGATGAAGAACGTTGGGTTCTGAACTGGCTGAAAACAAACTCCATTCAAAAGGCCCTTGATCCCAGCTATGTAAGAGATGTCATGCATAGTTATGCAAAAGGCTTTGCATTGGAGGAGGCCAAGAAAATCAAAAGCACCTTGCCTGATAAGAAGAAAAAGTCTGAAGATGCTGAAGAAAGGGCAATTAAATTTGCTGTTATGACCTCCCTGAAGAGATGGGTAAAAAAGTCAAAATACCAGCAAGGCTGCTCAAGTGACTTGCCACTACTACCAAGCATTCAGCAAATAATTTTTGGCAAGGAAGTTAAAGAGTTCAGTGAAGTGCCAAAGGGCAACAATGCTCCTGTTAACCCATGGATCATTGTGAGGCAAATCAGACAAACAACTTGCTTCAATGATGATGGCACCATCACTAACTTATTTTACGATGATGTCACTAATGAACACAAGGAAGCTGATAAGTCCTTAGCTATTGAGTTGCAAGCTAAGACTTCTGAAGATCATCAGATGACGGATATGGAAGAAGTCCCTGTTCAACAGGCGACGAATGAGAAGGAAGCTGATGCTACTGTTTCTGCTTCATCAGCTGATCAACATTCATCACTGATGGAAGCAATCCAGATGCTTATGGAAAACCAACTAAAGGAACTGGAAGACAAGCACAAGCAACAGCTAATGAAGGTTAAGGAGGAACTGAAGGTTGAACTTAAAGCAGAGTTGGCAGAAACCAACAAACTTCAGCTGGAAACTGTTCAAGGATCAACAGAAGAGATCATCAAAAGAGAAATTGACAGTATTCCTATCCCTCAAGACAATTCACTGCAGTTAGTGCACAGTTTGAGAGAGTTGAACAAGAACGTAGAAGATGTGAAGGGTGATGTCAACCACCTTCATACTGCTTTAAAAACAGCTGAGCACAAGATTGCTGATCTGACTGCAACCTTCATTCAAGTCAGTAAGGAAGAGAAGGAAATCAATCTAGGGATGTTGCAAGAAGTGGCAAAGGCCTCACAGGAAGTTCAGAATGAAATTGCAACTATCAACCTTAACATTGACTACTTCAATGATCAGACTGACGTCATCAGCACTGATATTCATCATCTAACAGCAAGTCATGATGTTGTCAATCAGAATCTCAAGGCTTTGTGTGCTGGTATGAAGATTCCAACAGTTGCTCTCAACCCTTCTGTTGCACCTTCTGATGTCATCAGATCTGATGATGACAAAAAGGGGGAAGAGAAGGAAGAACCAGCTAAGGAAAATGCTGCTGAAGCCAAGGAAACTGAAGAAACAGCTGACAAGACTGAAAAGCTTGGAAAGGTAGAAGAAGCAGAAAATATTGAAAAAGAAACTACCAAGTACAAGAATACTGAATCTGCCAGGAAAGCAATGGAGCTTATTAAAGAACAACAACTTAAGGAGAAGATGGAAACTGCCAAAGCAATCTTGGAAGAAGAAGCTGATGATGAAGAAGATGACGAAGAATCATCTTATGAGTATGAGGAAGTGCTTGAAGGATCAGATGAAGAAGCTGATAGTTAGAAATTGTTAAATCTTTGTAATCAGTTTACTTTTATCTATTCTTCAGAAATCTCATCTGATGAACTTGTACATGTAATGCTTTTTCAAAATTAATAAAAAGTCAAGTTCAATCCAATATACTTTTTCTATCTCAGAAAATTTTGAGGATTACAATCTTTAGCTTAGGTATTTGACAGGTACTTAGCTGAAGTTTTGTCATCATCAAAAAGGGGGAAATTGTTGGATAAGGATGAAGATGAAGGCACTGAAGACAAATTTAGAAGGGAGGTTTTGATGCTTTCCAAAGCTTCAAACATTGGCTAAGTATGGAGTAACCTAGCTGATGATCCCTTTGGAAGGAATTTTGACTAAGTAAAGAAGACATCAGAAGAGTCAAAGTTTCAAGGTCCGAGACTTCTGATCTGCTGAAGGGAAAAACATCAGACTGATGAAGATCAGCCGACTCAAATCAGATTTGTTCAAATTTGAGATCAGCCGAGTTCACCATCAGATTTGTATTTTCGTCAGCCAAGTGGAAAGGATCATAAAGTCTTCCCAACGGTAATAAATGCCCCTTGGTGTAATAAATGCTGAAGTACAAGGTTATTAAAGACAAATGATTGAAGAATCGCTTAGCATCAGCCGAGTGCATTTAATGCTGCATTTAATGTTGCCTACAGAATAGTACTGTTTACAGTACGGACAGACTGCAAAAGAGCCGTTCGCGGATTTTAAGGACCAGTACTCGAGGAATTTGAATCCTGTCTCTCTTCAACGGACACTTTTCAATCCTCAAGTATAAATAGCTGAAAGAGACGAAGAAGAAACAAGCAACACAATCTCTGAGAAATTTTCGAAGCAAAATTCTTTAAGTCTCAAGAACAGCTCACTCATCAGCTGAGTCATTTGTTGACGAAAGCAGAATTGAAGAATCAAGAAAAATACATCTTCTGAGTGATTTTGTAAACAAGAGTGTTGTGCGGAGTTGTGATCCATCTTTGTGAGTGATCAAACTTCAGAGAGTAGAATTTCTTAGTGATCTTCTATTGCGAGCTTATAGCCTTTTCATTAGTTGTTTAGGTATAAGTGGAGAAATATTGTAATCTGTGTGATTATAGTATAACCCAGAATCTAAGTGATCTGGAAGAGTGGACTAAAGGATTTTTATCCATATAACCACTATAAAAATTACTTGTGTTTTTTACATTGCTTTTCAAACTTGCATATTTGCTGATTACATAAAAACACATTAAGTTAACTGTTTGAAAAAGAATTCAAAGGAGTTTACAAAACTGGGGAAACATTTTTCAAACTGCTAAGATTACTTGTGAAAAACACTTTAAAAATCCGCTGCAAGTACTCTAAGTATTAAAACTGATTTTAACAAAATCAGCTAAGTAACTATCAGACGAGTGGTCAACAAACCTGTTCAAAGATTTGTTCGCGAACAGAATTGTAACTTGCTAATCTGATCAGCTTAGTCTGTTCAAATTAAAGTAAAGTTTTAAAGTTAAAATTTGAAGAAAATTTTAAAGAGGTTTATTCACCCCCCCTCTAAACCTCTTCTGACCACTTGGGACCAACACAGATCGACTAATTCTCGATTTATAATGTTAATTGACAAAGTCAATATTGTTGACCTTAAGGTTATATATATGTACATTGATGTTATTCAAAATCAAATCGATATTTGGCTCAGAATTAAATAATCAATCATATCACTAATTCAAATTGGTTGACTATATATATTGTTATGAACATTGTGGTTATTCGAAATCAAACCAATTCTTGACTCAAAATTACTTAAGTAGTCATTAATTCAAAATATATGATTATGTACATTAATGTTATTCTCTATAAGATCAACCGGTTATCGATTTGTAACGTTCATTGGGCAAAGTCAACAATATTGTTGACTTTATGATTATATGGTTATGTACATTGAAGTTATTCGAAATCAAATCAATATTTGGCTCGGAATTAATTAGTCACAATTTGGTGGAAATTTTTGACTATATATATGGTTATGTACATTAAGATTATTCGCAACCAGATCGATCGATTCTCGAACTATAAGGGTTTCTATAGATGAAATTTATGAAAATACGGGTTTGATGGGGGCTATTTCGCACCCTACATACTAGTCTGATCGAACAAAGATTACAAGATCGATTCGACCAATTCTAACGGATCGAGATCTTCTTACTGACCCAGCCCGATGCCGCTCGCTCCGAGTAAAGAGTACACTCCGGACCAAAGAAGGATAGGTTGGGCCGAGTCCAACTAGGACTATGATTCCTTGTAATACTAGGTTTAGCGTAATATAAATACCTAGTTATTCATTGTATAAGACAACTACGAATTCTCTTAATTCAGGGATTACGCAAGAATACATTGATAACAATAGAACTCAATAATATCCATTATTATTGCAGAACTTTACCTCCATATCATTGCGTTCTTAATTTCGTTACTGGTTTTATTTCTTGCCTTTGATTATTGCTTTTCTTTATAAACGATCCATCCAGAATAAAGTAACAGAACCCAATATACTGAATAATTCAATACCCAAACCCCCGATATCACAAATTCACTGATATTAAATTAACCCGACGAAAAACGGTTAAATCAGTTGGCGCCCACCGTGGGGCTAGGTTAATTATTCGATCGACATATGGCTCGCCCAAGGAAAAGCGCTCGTATCGGAGCAAGAAGTAACACAACCACCGGTCATGACACATCTGAAGATCCACAGGAGAACGATAATAATAACGTTCCCAACACCGACGAGAATTTACAGAATACCCATCCCCGAGATCATGAACCCCTAGGAGGTCCTCCCGGCACGATACAGGAAGAGCCGGAAGTCCCCGAGATCCCTGCTCCTCTCCCGGGTGCTCAGGAGAAATTACGACAAATAGCGATGCTCTTTAAATCACTCTCCCCGGAAGAATTACTTGTGCTTGATCAAATTCCGCAAAATCCTAGGGCTGCCAGGACAATTCCTGCTCGGAGAACGCCCGGACAAAACGATCATGTATCTCAACAAGCTGATAGCCCACCAAGCGAGCACCGCTCGCTACACAGTCCACAACAGGACAATTCGAAACCCTCCGACAACAATCCTCGAAGGAAACGAGGTCACAGAAAAACCCCGGCGAGGCGCAGTAGATCCAGGGAACGAACAATTATCCCTATTGAGGATGATATAGATGATACAATCCCTGATCGACCACGAACGGCTCGATTGACGGAAAGAGAAATTGAAAGGATGGTGCAGGACCGACTTGAACAACGCTTACGGTCTATTCAAAATCCGTGGGCCCGAACCACGGAACTCCAGGAAAGCCTTGCGGCCTGTTCTCCCTTTTGCAGGGAAATAAAAGAGGCACAATCGATCGGACAAGTCCCGGGCAGACTACCTCGCTACGATGGAACCACTGACCCGGATGATTATATTTTTAGCTTTACAAATATAATGAATTTATATGCCCACTCTGCTGAATTCACTGCCAAATTAATGGTAACCACATTCGAAGGACTCGCGTTGGACTGGTTCGCGAAACAACCTGCCAACTCCATATTCAGCTTTAGGGAACTCTGTAACAAATTGACACAGCAGTTCGCCAGCCAAAAGAGACAAAAACTTCCAATGAGCTACCTTGGAACTATATATCAACAAGAAGGAGAATCCCTAAGGAATTGGTTGGCCAGATTCAACGTAGAATTGCTTAAAATCGATTCCCCAAATATTGACTACATAATATCTATCCTCTTCGATCTCACTAAAAACAGGCAGTTCGGAAATGCCCTCAGTCGAAAGCAACCAAGAACGTTCGCCGACATCATGAGCCTAGCATCTAAGTATATGACCCAAGAAGAGATGAATTCCTTTAAGGATAAAAACAAAAACAAAGTTACGGCTACAGGGTCTAAGCGGCATGATAGGATTCCCGCCCAAAGATCCTTGGATTACGAGCGATCTTCCAAGAGAGGTAACGTTTTCCAGCGACTGGAATACAGCGGAGCCGACCGAGAAAGGCAACCTAATTTCTACCAAAGACCAAGAAACCCTGAACCACCAATCAGAAGCAGAGTGAATCAAGTAGAACACCCAAGATTAAATGCTCCAATCGAAGAAATCTTGGAAGTTCTAGAAAGGAATAATTGGATTCCTGAGGCGAGGAAAATCGCTCAGCCCAGACCAGGGTCTAGGAACTATGATCAATACTGTAAGTACCATAGGGCACATGGGCATCGAACGGAAAATTGTTTTCACCTTAAGAGAGAAGTTGAAAAACTGATCGAGCAAGGAAAACTAGACGAATACATAGAACGAGATAATCGCAAAAGGGAAAGAAGCAGAAGCCCCCGGAACGGAACTCAAAGGAGAAGTTCTCATCGAAGGTCACCAGAACATCGACCTGCTCAGGAGTTGAATCACGACCATATCAATGGAACTATCCACACTATATCCGGGGGGCCTGCGGGTGGAGATAGTCGCAATGCTCGACGAAGAATGGCCAGATCCCTAATTGCAAGTTCTAAATATCCAAAAGAAGTATGGACGTTAGAAAATAGGCCCACAAATCACGAGCCGATTAGCTTTAACGAAGGCGAAGTACCTAAAAACATTACTTGGGATACGAAAGAAGATAACCCAGATTTCCCTATGGTAGTGTCGTTAGAAATAGCGAATTACAATGTAAAAAGAATCCTAATCGATAATGGAAGCTCAGCAAATATCATCTCCAGGGAGGTTCTAGCACAAATGAACCTCGGACAAATAAACTTACAAAAGGTAGCCACACCGTTAGTAGGCTTTGGAGGGTCCGAGATCATCCCCAGCGGAACGATATCTTTGAGTGTATCGCTCGGAAAGAAGCCGCTTCGAACAGTGAAGCTGGTAAAATTCCTAGTGGTAGAAACACCCTTCGCTTATAACGCTATATTAGGGCGACCAGCCCTTAACCTTTTTCGAGCTGTGGTCTCTACCTATCACCAGAAAATAAAATTTCCGACCGATAGCGGCATTGGAGAAATAACGAATGACCACTGTATGGCGTGGGATTGCTACAGCACGTCGCTGACCTTGAGAGAACATCCTAACCCTATTACTCCGAGCAAGAGAAAGATCGAAGACGATCCAATTAGAAATGAGGTCGAAATTCCTATTACTGATCGATTAGATAAAAAGGGGAAAGAACCACTAGATTTATCCTTGCAACCCCCAGAACATAAAGATATAATTCTAGTAGAAGGCGACTCGTCCAAAAGGACAAGAATTGGTACAGAATTGAGCAAAGAAGGAGAAGTAATGTTAATCGAATTTCTAAGAAATAACGTGGACGTTTTCGCTTGGAGTGCAAATGACATCGAAGGGATCGATCCTCGAGTAATCAAGCATACCCTAAAAATTGACCCTTCGGCGAAACCCGCCAGACAGAAGAAAAGAAATCATGGACCAGTGAAAGATAAAATCATTAAAGCCGAAGTTGAAAGACTGATGGAAGCAAAACAAATCCGAGAAATACATTTCTCGGAGTGGCTATGTAATGTTGTACTAGTATCAAAGGGGGATAAAAAGGATAACAAATGGAGGATGTGTAATGATTTCACCGACCTTAACAAGTTATGTCCACGCGACCCTTACCCCCTCCCAAGAATCGACTTATTGGTCGACTCGACTGCTGGCTTTGCGCTGTTCAGCATGATGGACGCCTTCCAAGGCTTTTACCAAATATACATGGACGAGCGCGACCAAGAGAAGACCGCATTCATAACCGAACAGGGAGTATACTGCTTTATAGTAATGCCGTTCGGATTAAGGAACGCTGGGGCTACATACCAAAGATTAGTAAACCTAATGTTCAGGGAGTTAATCGGAGAAATAATGGAGGTCTATGTAGACGACATGTTAGTTAAAAGTATGAATGAAGCAGATCACGTAAAACATCTAGATCGATGTTTCCAAATCTTAAGAAAATATCGTATGAAGTTGAACCCCGCAAAATGCACCTTCGGTGTTAAGTCAGGAAAATTTTTGGGATATTTGGTACACCAGCGAGGAATAGAAGCCAACCCAGAAAAAATTCGAGCCATAACTGAAATGAAACCTCCCAAGACCATCTCTCAAGTGCAAAGCTTGGTTGGGAAGATCGTAGCGTTGAATAGATTTATATCTAAATCGGCGGATAGAAGCTTGCCCTTTTTCCAAACACTTCGAAAAGCGAAAAACTTTGTTTGGACCGAAGAATGTGAACGAGCTTTCGAACAACTCAAAGAATATTTAACATCCCCTCCGATGTTGGCCAAACCGACAGAAGGGGAACCATTGTACTTATACATCTCCATCTCCGATACGGCCGTTAGCTCTGTCCTAATTAAGATAGAGGGTTCAGAGCATAAGCCTGTCTATTATCTCAGCAAGTTATTACAAGGGGCGGAGAAGAATTACTTGGAAATAGAAAAATTCACGCTGGCATTAGTAGTGGCTGCACGAAAACTCCGACCCTACTTCTTAACCTACAAAATCATCGTTTTGACGAATCAACCGCTAAGGCAAATCCTAGCGAAACCAGAAGCCTCCGGACGACTAATCAAATGGGCCATCGAACTCAGCCAGTTCGAGGTAGACTACAAACCAAGGATTGCCATCAAGGCCCAGGTGTTGGCTGATTTTATACTAGAAACACCGACGCAGGCCACTGAATCGTCGAACTGTCGCAGCAACGATGTCTTGATGATCGAGGATCAAACTTGGTTAATGCATGTCGACGGTGCTTCATGCCGAGAAGGGGGAGGCGCCGGAATCAACTTCACTGGACCAAATAAGGAAGATTTGAATTACGCGATAACATTGGACTTCATCGTAACAAACAATGAAGCCGAATATGAAGCGTTAATCGCAGGAATGGAGATGGCGATAAAAGCCAACATAAAGAGTCTTAAGGTACTGACTGATTCGGAATTAGTACAAAGACAAATAGAAGGCCTATACGAGGCTAAAGAGTTCAATATGATCAAATACCTCGCCAAAGTGAAATCTCTAGCTGGGAAATTTGAAAGCTTCAGTATCCAGAACATCCCACGTTCGGAAAACAAATGGGCCGATCAGCTATCAAAATTCACAGGATCCCATGACGGAAAAACCGAACGGGTGATTAACTGGTTAATATCTAATACACCAGCAATCGACATTGATGAAATACCGATAATCGATATAATGGAAATCGAAGAAGCCGAAGAAAACTGGATGAACCCAATGAAAGACTATCTTCAAGATGGAAAACTACCATCTGATCAGAATGAAGCTCGAAAAATAAAATATCGAGCCCCAAAGTATACACTTGTAGAAGGAAAACTCTACAGACGATCAGTATCGGGAATTCTCCTGAGATGCATCCCTGAATCACAAACCATGGATATACTGCGAGAAATACATGAAGGAGACGCAGGAAATCACAGTGGATCGAGGGCATTGGCCTTAAAATGTCTCAGAACAGGTTACTATTGGCCAACCATCAATAAAGATGCCGCTCAATATGTCCAAAAATGTCATCACTGCCAGATCCATGCTAACATATGTCATCGACCAGCAGAAAATATGCACCCTATCCCGATTTGTTGGCCATTCGATCAATGGGGAATGGACATCGTGGGACCTTTCCCAACAGCTGGATCAAAGAAATCCTATGTCCTGGTCGCTGTAGAATACTTCAGCAAATGGATAGAATGCGTCGCCCTCGCACGAATAACCCAATTCCAAGTTATTAACTTCCTCTGGAAATTCATAGTCTGTCGATTCGGCATCCCAAGGATCCTTATCTCCGATAATGGAACTCAATTCGCGGGAAAACAGATAATAGAATGGTGTACAAGACTCGGAATTCAACAAAATTTTACCTCGGTAGGACATCCTCGAGCAAATGGACAAACTGAAGTAGCAAACCGAGAGATAATAAAATCTTTGGAAAAAAGGTTAGGAGCTGCCAAAGGAAAATGGCTCGATGAGCTACCAGGAGTTTTGTGGGCTAATCGAACTACGGTAAGAAATTCAACTGGGGAAACCCCATTCAGCTTGATATATGGGTCGGAAGCTGTTATCCCTGTGGAAACTTTAATTCCAACTCCAAGAATAGAGATGTTCAATAAAGAAGAAAATGAAAAGGCGAGAGAAAATGACGTTGATTTAACAGAAGCCTTAAGAGATAAAGCTGCTGTACGCCTACAAGTCACTAAGGCAAATATGGAGAAAGCATACAATCAAAAAGTACGCGTCCGAACCTTCAAAGAAGGGGACTTGGTTTTGAAAAAGGTAGAAGTATCCAAGCATGTGGGAAAGTTACAACAAAATTGGGATGGACCTTACATCGTCATTGGCGTAGGAAAGAAAGGTTCATACAAAATTGCACACATGGATGGGACAGCCTTACCAAGAACCTGGAACGCAGTCAACCTTAGGAAGTACTATGGTAAATAAATTTTAGCAGATTATACTGCATTGTTTTATTTTTACTTTATCAAAGTTTTAATCCTTGTAACAAAGGCCCTAGCCTAGAGTTCAAATAGTAAAAATTTTAGCATTTTCTATACATCGATTATTTCGATTAACGCTCTGTGGAATTACACTAGCATATTGATAAATATTAGAACGAAACGAGTCGAGTATACATTGATCCGCTCAATAAACACTCCTCGATCTATATCAACAGCAACAAAGACTTTTTGGTGATAAACCTAAGTCTGAATTATAAATGAGTCGAGTATACATTGATCCGCTCAATAAACACTCCTCATTCCGACGACAAAAACGAGTTGAGTAAACATCGATCCGCTCGATAAAAACTCCTCGACAAATATATTCAACGATCAAAAAGACTTTTTGGTGATAAACCTAAGTCTGAATTATAAATGAGTCAAGTATACATTGATTCGCTCAATAAACACTCCTCATTCCGACGACAAAAACGAGTTGAGTAAACATCGATCCGCTCGATAAAAACTCCTCGACAAATATATTCAACGATCAAAAAGACTTTTTGGTGATAAACCTAAGTCTGAATTATAAATGAGTCAAGTATACATTGATTCGCTCAATAAACACTCCTCATTCCGACGACAAAAACGAGTTGAGTAAACATCGATCCGCTCGATAAAAACTCCTCGACAAATATATTCAACGATCAAAAAGACTTTTTGGTGATAAACCTAAGTCTGAATTATAAATGAGTCAAGTATACATTGATTCGCTCAATAAACACTCCTCATTCCGACGACAAAAACGAGTTGAGTAAACATCGATCCGCTCGATAAAAACTCCTCGACAAATATATTCAACGATCAAAAAGACTTTTTGGTGATAAACCTAAGTCTGAATTATAAATGAGTCAAGTATACATTGATTCGCTCAATAAACACTCCTCATTCCGACGACAAAAACGAGTTGAGTAAACATCGATCCGCTCGATAAAAACTCCTCGACAAATATATTCAACGATCAAAAAGACTTTTTGGTGATAAACCTAAGTCTGAATTATAAATGAGTCAAGTATACATTGATTCGCTCAATAAACACTCCTCATTCCGACGACAAAAACGAGTTGAGTAAACATCGATCCGCTCGATAAAAACTCCTCGACAAATATATTCAACGATCAAAAAGACTTTTTGGTGATAAACCTAAGTCTGAATTATAAATGAGTCGAGTATATATTGATTCGCTCAATAAACACTCCTCATTCCGACGACAAAAACGAGTTGAGTAAACATCGATCCGCTCGATAAAAACTCCTCGACAAATATATTCAACGATCAAAAGGACTTTTGGCACGAAAAACCTAAGTCTAAATTAAAACGAGTCGAGTATACATTGATCCGCTCAATAAAAACTCCTCGTTCAATTTTATTAACAAAAAAAAAAAGGGGGACTTCAGGTATAGAAAACCTAAGTCTAAACAAAACGAGTTGAGTAAACATCGATCCGCTCGATAAAAACTCCTCGACATATATATATTCAACAGCAAAAAAGACTTTTTGGTGATAAACCTAAGTCTGAATTATAAATGAGTCGAGTATACACTCCTCATTAACAAAACGAGTCGAGTAAACATTGATCCGCTCAGTAAAAACTCCTCGATCGAACACAACAAACATAAAGACTTTTGGTACGAAAAACCTAAGTCTAAAACAAAACGAGTTGAGTAAACATCGATCCGCTCGATAAAAACTCCTCGATATATGTTCAACGATCAAAGAGATTTTTGGGTTAAAAAAAAAAAAAAAAAAAAAAAAAAAAAAAAAAAACCTAAGCCTAAACAAAAGGAGTTGAGTAAATATTGATCCGCTCAATAAAAACTCCTCGATTAATTACAACGACAAAGAAGGATTTTGTTATGAAATCCTAAGTCTAAATTATAACAAGATTGAGTACACATTGATACGCTCAATAAAAACTCCTCGATCTACTCCTAACGATCTAAAAAAGATCCGCTGATACTCCTAAAGTTTTGAAAGATAAATCAAGTATGAATTCATCTGCTCGGAAATTACTCCTCGTAAATAAAATTATCAAACGACAAAGAAGATGCAAGGAATAAAATAATATTTTATTCATCAAATCAATTACATACAAATATTCTATCTGCTTGCTATCTAAAGATCGTTACAATGATCTAGTTAAATTGATCCTATGGGATCGACTATCTTCACGACAATGTCCACGGAAACACCAATCTCCTCCCTAGTACCTCATCGATCATAATAAACCACCTAAGAAGCATGCTGCTCAGGATGGTCGACTTCTTTGGTTCGATGGCAGGGCTCTGAAGATCGTATGTGATTCCAGATGAAATGAACACTACCAGCCAGATAAGCTAGCAATGCTCACTCACCCAGAAGAAGATACTGCTTTTACTTTATCTATAAAACATTTTACTCTGGAGCAGCATCTCTTCGGGACCGTCGTGAAACGGTAAAACTTACCAGCCACCCCGGCGATCTATCACTCCGGAAGTCACATCCAAGAGCGAGGGTGACTGGCAAGTATGAACCCCCCATGTGCAGACGGAAACCACGGACCTCTAAAGTGATGAAGAATAAAGTGGAGATCTCATGGGATCCATCGATACAAGGAAGGGCTGACATGGGACCCGTCAATACAAGACTGGGGACAATTCCTTTGCTGCGAACGAACAAATCACGATAATGTGACTTCTTGAACATTATGGGGTCCGAAGGCAAAATGAAATCTAAAGAAACAGAGATCTTCATTGTTATGAATAGAAAATAAGGAAACTATCTACTTATTTATAGGCGCCCGTGAGAATGATCCTACGGATAATAGGAGTTTAATCAAGGGACGAAAACGCGACCCTTTGACTTCCCGAAATAAATGCAAGTAAGTTGGAACGGCGCCCGTCTGATCGACTCAACTGATCGATGACAAACAAATCTACAGATCGAAGCGATCAACAAAATAATCCAAGAAAACTTAAAGAAGTTCAAAGACCAAAACGATCTGCACGATCATATATGAAGGTCGCCTAATAGAAAATATTAAGAACTCCTCAACGAAGGCATGCAAAGTTGGACCGTTGAAAGAAGATAATTGCTTAAAAACGACCAGAGCCTCCACCTTACGGGGGTCGTAACTGCCTCATACATCATTGGGGGGCTACTAAGTTGGCCATACAAGAATTCCATTTGGAATCCAAGAAATCTGACATCGAAATCAGGAGAATAGCCCTCCCTATTCGAAACTATAAGGCCGTCACTGCCTAATTTTCCAAAGAATTGCTGAAGGAGGTCTGAACGGGTCAGATCTGGCCAGGACTGTTACATTTTCCAATTCCTCCCATATCAATAGTATGATATACTGGCTAGAGAAAAGTATAGTTAAAAAGTTAATGATGAAAGACATGGAGTTATGAAAAGCACGGAGAGGGAAATTTCCCTTTGATGAGAAGAAAAGCGAAGTTCAAACAGGTGGAACAATAACCTCCTTATATAAGAAATATATCATAAAGGGACAAATTTACAAAGCACGGATCAAACATCGACCAGAATGGAGTATACAAAGTTTGATCGACAAAAGTTGTGATTGGCAAAAGCAAAATCAGTTACTAAAACAGTAATAAAACAAGGACAAGCTATTTTTTCTCTATCTAGAAACGCGAGTATGCTACTCCATAATGATTATTTCATGATGACTATATCCATGCACAAGGGAAGAACGAGCATAACAAAGTATATATACAGGAGACATTTGATCAGGCAAGAATCTGCCTACAAAAAATCATCGTTTTCAAATTTCTACTCCTTCTATTACGAAAATTTCAGCCCAAATAACTGCACAAAAGATTGGGCGATAAAAAAAAAAAAAAAAAAAAAAAAAAAAAAAAAAAAATAGACAGTCCAAGGTCTGCCAGGTCAAACTAAAGTCGCTAAGAAGAACGATCAGCAGTTCGACTACCAGAAACAGTCCTCCGAGGAGTCAAGTTGCCAGCAAAAGCCATCAACTCATCTTGACGCTTTAGATAACCGGCGTCATATCCCTCCTCATAGGACCGCAGTCGAGACTCCTCTGCAAGGGCAGCAGCCTGAGTTAAATCATTTTTCTCTTTTTCAAGCACAACTTTTTCGGCCTCCAATCTTTGGAGAGCATCTTTATCAACTTGCAGCTGCAGCTCCAAACCCTTGCTTTTAGCTTTTTCGGACTCCAACTGACCCCGAAGAGCTCTCCGACTGTTCCACAGCTCGTCATTATGCACACCCAGCTGGAGTGCGAAATATTTGCCCTAAAAGCAGAAAGAATGAGAAAAACCACCGTACAACAAAGAATTCAAAACAAAGAACAAAAATGTCTACCTGCTCACATATCTTCACCAAAGATTGAACAAGGCGAACATTGGAGGCGCCTTCGAGCTTCCTCAACTCACCCGGCAAAATGGTACTCATGCCTAAATCCCAGGACAAGGCATCAGGTTCAACAGAACCCGGCAATTCGCTAGTTAAAGGGACACCGTCAGAACGTGGAGTCTCCGACAAGAGGATGTCATTAACTTGCTCATTGATACATCGCTCATCCAGTTGACGAGGAGACTCTCTCCCGTCAGGACTAACGGAGGTTTCCTTGCCCGAAGCAGAAATTATGGTTCTACGACCAGACCGCGAGCCGGTCCGACCTTGAGAAGGTCCTCCAGATTCAAAAGAAGTAGTCATCACGGTAGTATCGTGAAACAAATAATCAGGACAATCCTGCACAATAGATTGCGTCGTAGAAGGATTGACAAAAAAGCCATCACCAGCTTGCCCTTCATTAGTGATTGGGGCAGTAGAAACAGATAAAGGAAGAGAAACAGTAAAGTCCTCTCCATGAAAAACATGCTCAAAGGAAGAAGCATTGGAACTAACAGCTATATTATAAGCCGTTTCTTCGTTGGATATGTCCCCAAAAGCTAATCGACCAGGGGAAGGCATGTTTCTTTCCTGAATGGGAGCAGAAAAGACTGGTTCGGAGAACGACGAGGTTACCAAGGAAAGAGGTTCAGAAGTAATAATATGAGAATCAATCTCCGACCTAATTGGTTGAGACGAATGAGGAGGCTCGATCGACGGCCCCTCTCTTCGTAATCTTTTAGATCTATTTTCTCTAGCGCCCTCGCGAGATGGTCGCCTCGAAGTATTACCGAAAAGGTTACTCATGATCGGATTACGGAAAAATATATATTAATATCGAGGAAGTTTATCGACTAGCTCAAGAAAGAGTATTCTGTTAAGAGAAAAGTGTAGCAGTAAAAAGACAAGTAAAATTTTACCTCTCGTATTTATACTACACGAAAGGACACGACAGACCTGGAGAAAGGGCGCGAAACAGGAAAACTGACCTTGGAGCAAACGCTAGAATTTGAAAAGACGCATACATAATGATTACGGCAAATTAAATGACTTGTCTGAATTATTACAGCGGATATGAAAAGACACGACTGTCAGAATACGAAACGTTTGGTGTACAAAGTAGGAAAGCTAAGTTACAATTAAACCTACGAGTGGATAATTACAAAAATTATTTCAAAAATAAAACCACTATTCTAAGAAGCCTGGTCGCTATCGGGAATCTTCTGTTCGCCACCGACGTCCATGTCGTCTTCTTCTTCTTCTTCATCTTCCGGATCGATAAATGTATCATCGAGCTCATCGTTAACATCTGAAGGAGGAATTGGCAATGGATTTCCGTACTCTCCGACAAGGTGAGCTAAAGGAAGACCTTGATATACGACATCTGGAACTTCAGAGGAAGAGTAAAGCTCGCCATAACGATTCAACCGGATATGAGCTGCCTTAAAATACTCCTTCCGACGATCCTCGATCATCTCCAAAGCGACCAGTTGATGAATCGACTTTTTAAAAGTATTCTCAAGAAGAGGACCGACCATCCGGTACACCAACGCCGTATGAACAGGAGAATTGAGGAATTCACGAACAACTTGTTCGTCAGATTTCCTAACATATCGATCTCTTTGCCTAAGGGGGACATCATTTTCGTACTCCTCTAAAGAAGCTTCAAGGCTTGATACTTGAGATTCAAGCTCACTAATTCGAGTCGTACTCTGCAACTGCAATTCCTCTAATTTTCTTGCCATTTGATTGGCTTGTTCTTGAGCACGAGAAACCTCTATTACCCTATCTATCATTTCTTGATCTTCGGTCCCGGCAGCACGAGTCTCTACGACAGGAACAGAGGAAGACGTCGAGGGACCAACTTCTGAACCGGAAGATTTGTGAAGTAAAACTTTAATTTTCTCTTCAAGGAATTCGCACTGTTGTTTCCAAAGAGAATTTTCATAGGCGTATGATGTCAGACAGGTGTTAACCTGAAATAACGAAGGGGTCAGAAAGAAACGAATTAGCAAAATAAGAAAATCTTAAAAGATCACTTCATCAGAATAATAGAAAGAAAAAGGTCTCACCTTTTCAGCATAAAGAGAAGCTCGCTGGAATTTCTCCAAAGGATCCTTATGAAGAAGCTTATTAAGATCACGAGTAAGAACGCCAGACAAAAGAATACGGGTCGCCTTATCAACCGCATTCTCATTATTATCATGAATAAGAGAATCCTTCTCGGAATAACCAGCAGCCCTCTTTCCCTCTAAATGATCCTCGATCATTTCGACCAGAGTAGGCTTTGGATGTTTATCTCCAAGTAAAGAAAGGTCGTCACCAGAACGTCCATAGTAACTCCTTTTTCTATCAACTGGATTATTAGTAGGATGAGGCATCGACCAGCTACGACATCCTCGAATACCCAAAGATGTTCTAAGGTGAAGAGGAGGATAACCAGATCCCGTCCCCTGACGAATGGGGGACTCACGAGAAGAATCTGGAGATTCCCCTCTGTTATCCTCAGACTCGTGGCCCGACTCCAGTTTCCTTTTTCGAGATGCCCTCTGCTCAATAGGATTATTCTCTACTGACTTGGAGGATTTCGACAGCACCATTTTTCCCTTCAAAGAATGTCGGGAGTTTTCTACCATATGAGCTGAAAAAGTAACAAAATAAAGTTAATTTCTCCGTATAAAAAGTATTGCGACAATACTAAAGGTCAAATAAAATGCTAACCAAGAGGTTCAGGTGATGAACTGATGGGGAAATTGTGGACACTTAACCCCGCCTTACGAAGAAAAGCTTCCCCAATCAGAAGAGCACTTTGATATTTGTTTGTGCGCATCTCGGGAATCTCAGTTATAAATTGCACATCGTCGGGAACAAGTTCGCCAGTTGATGAGCGACCTCCAGGAATCCAACTAGAGCCATGATCCCATGAAAAAGGTATGGTCGAACCGTCCACCGAACGGAGATTAGACGGAGGACGAACAAAGAAGAAATGGGATTTCCATGAAGGATTACTAGAGACCGGAGCATCAAAAATTGCTCGGCTAGGTCGCTGACTAGCAAAGAAATATCCACGATTTGAAGAACTAGAAATATTAAAACGGAAAAGTTGCGTAAAATTGCGGAAAGAAGGTTTAAACCCCTTTGCAATCATCAGAACGGAAAAACAAACCACGAAAGCAACAGAATTTGGAACCAGTTGTGTCAAGCACACGCTGAAAGTTTTCAGAACTTCCAGGAAAAGGGGAGACAAAGGAAGACGCAGTCCGCTATTAAAATGAGCCGTATAAAAGGCTCGACATCCCTCCGGCGGGGTAGTAACCCTATCAGTAGGTGAAGGGAGAATTATCTCAGAACCCTCCGGAAAATATTTGGTATAGCTATTCACGACTTCGGGGAATGTTTCCTCTGTATATACGCAAGCTAGATCCTCAATTGGTTCAGAAATCTGAGGAACAGTACCTTTGCCCTTTTTGGCTCGGGCGGCTACGTCCGCATCGGAAAGGATTCGTACTTTGTAAGTATCTTCTACAGGGATAACAAGGTCAGAGACCGTAGTTTGTTCACCCAGAGGATTAGAATGTAACTCCTCCTCGTTATCAGGGGCGATGATCTCTCTAGGAGAAGAAGAAGATCTTCTTACGGAAGCCATCTGTATTCTAGTTCTTGAAGAAGAGGGTCGATGAAAGGAAAATTTTATACGACGAACGACCAAACTAGAAAATGACTGCGAACTAAAAGCAAATATAAAAGAGAAATGGCAAACTCGAAAGTCACCTATTTATAAGGAAATGAGAAAAGACGTTTCGAACTTATAGCAGCTACTCAAATTCCCGCCAAAAATGGAAGGATACCAAAAGCCTCCTGAATAGACGCGTGGCGATTCATCATTAGGCGGAAGAAACGACTATCTATGATACGTAGCACTCTTTTCCTTACTTAAGATTTTTTCCCACTGGGTTTTTTCTTAAGTAAGGTTTTTAACGAGGCTCCGTTCGTAGAAAAGAAACAGTCGACTAGTTTTATCTACTTCTACGAGCTCCTATTATCTATACGCTCGAAGAAGTGAGGGAGTACTGATGGGGGCTATTTCGCACCCTACATACTAGTCTGATCGAACAAAGATTACAAGATCGATTCGACCAATTCTAACGGATCGAGATCTTCTTACTGACCCAGCCCGATGCCGCTCGCTCCGAGTAAAGAGTACACTCCGGACCAAAGAAGGATAGGTTGGGCCGAGTCCAACTAGGACTATGATTCCTTGTAATACTAGGTTTAGCGTAATATAAATACCTAGTTATTCATTGTATAAGACAACTACGAATTCTCTTAATTCAGGGATTACGCAAGAATACATTGATAACAATAGAACTCAATAATATCCATTATTATTGCAGAACTTTACCTCCATATCATTGCGTTCTTAATTTCGTTACTGGTTTTATTTCTTGCCTTTGATTATTGCTTTTCTTTATAAACGATCCATCCAGAATAAAGTAACAGAACCCAATATACTGAATAATTCAATACCCAAACCCCCGATATCACAAATTCACTGATATTAAATTAACCCGACGAAAAACGGTTAAATCAGGGTTAAATGATCAAATAAAGTTGGTGAGATCGCTTGAGAACAATATAATTAAATTAATCATTTTAAAAACGGTTTAAATCGATGAAGATTTGGAAAACGAGTTAAATCAAGATCAATAAGGGTTTAAGTCGATGAAATTTGTGAAAATACGGGTTAAGCCGAAAAAGTTGGTGAAAATTTAGTTAAATCGATTAAGAACGGTCTAAATTAATCAAAGTATTGCAAAAATTAGATTAAATTGAAAAAAATGGTTAGAATATTCGCAATCAAGAAGGCTAGAATCGGTCGTTATTTGACCAAAGTCAACATTGTTAACTATATGGTTATGTACATTGAAGTTATTCGCAATCAGATTGATTGATTCTCAATTTGTAACGTTAATTGACCAAAGTCAACATTATTGACTTTAAGGTTATGTACATTTAGGTTATTCGAAATCAAACTCTCATGGCTTGGCTCGAAATTAATTAATTAGTCACTAAACTGAAACTGATGACTATATGGTTATGTACATTGAAGTTATTCGAAATCTGATCACTCGATTCTCGATTTGTAACGTTAATTGATCAAAGTAAACATTGTTGACATTAATGTTACGTACATTTAGGTTATTCGAAATCAAAATGTTATTTGGCTCGATATTAATCAATTAGTCACTAAATCAAAATTGTTGACTATATGGTTATGTATATTGAAGTTATTCGCAATTAGATCGATCGATTATTTACGTTAATTGAACAATGTCAACATTATTGACCTTATGATTATATATATACATTTAGGTTATTCGAAATCAAATTGATAATTCTCTCTAAATTAATTAATTAGTCATTAATTCAATTTTTTTACTATATAGTTATGTAAATACGAGTTAAGTCGATAAAAGATTTAAATTAATCAAATTATTGCAAAAAGTGGTTGAAGTCGATAAAAATTTATGGAAAACGAGTCAAGTCAATGAAATTTGCAATACTATGGATCAAAATATTTATTTTTTTCAATTATATATTTCAATTATTTTTATATTCTACATTTATTATTATTATTTTGCATAGTAAATAATTAATTTATTATTTTTTAGAGAAAATAATTAAATTTTATTTTTATTATTTTCCGACGGAAATTTTTCGTCGGAAAATATTTAATATATTAAATTATTTTTTTTAAAATTATTTTCCGACGGATAAAATCCATCGGAAATAACTAAAGTATTATTTAATTTTTTTATAAATATTTTTCAACGGATATATATTTCCGTCGGAAAGAATTAATTTTTCATTTATTTTTTGTATTTTCCGACGGAATATTTCCGTCGAAAAAATTTTATTTTTTATTTTTTATTTTTTATTTATCTCTAGTGCCTTTTCCGACGGAATGTAAATTCCGTCGGAAATTTCCGATGGATGTTGGTCCGTCGGAAAATCCATCGGAAAATCCGACGGAATATTTTCCGCCGGAAAATCCATCGGAACTTTCCCGACGGATTTTCTCCCGTCGGAAAATCGTGTTTTTTTTTGTAGTGTTCCATTGGCTTACATGTCTCAGATAAAAGCTTTGGCAGCTCCTGGGTCATAGATTCAGGTGCAACTGATCATATGACCCATTTGTCCCAAAACTTTATGACATATACACCCTACCCAAGTAATAAAAAGGTTGCTATGGCAGATGGTACTCTAACTACTGTTGCAGGCATAGGAGATGTCCAAATTAGCCCAGCCCTTGTACTTAAAAATGTTTTGCATGTTCCAAAACTATCCACCAGTCTTGTTTCTATACAAAACTTACTCGAGATTCTTGTTGTCATGCAATTTTTTACCCCACTCATTGTGTATTTCAGGACCAGGATTTGGGGAAGACAATTGGACATGCTAAGGAACGGAACGGGACGGGCTGTACTACCTTGAGATGCCTGACAATCCTGATATTGTTAAAAACAAATCACCCTTATCCTATCTTTCTGAACAACATTTGTCTAAAAAGGAAAAGGTTTGGCTTTATCATCGTAGACTTGGACATCCATCATTTCATACTCTCAAAACAATGTTTCCTAATTTATTTAAAGGACTGGAAACTGAAATTTTTCATTGTGATGTGTGTGAATTAGCGAAGCATAAACGTGTAACTTTTCCAAGTAGCAACAAAAGAAGTCCAACCCCTTTTTACCTAGTCCATAGTGATATTTGGGGCCCTTCTAGTGTTCCTAATATTTCTGGATCAAGGTGGTTTGTGTCATTGATTGATGATTGTACTAGAGTCTCTTGGATATTTTTGCTTAAGCACAAATCAGATGTGAGTACAGTTTTTCCAAAATTTCATAATATGGTTCAAAATCAATTTGGTGTTAAAATCAAAAGGTTTAGGTCTGACAATGCTAGGGACTATTTCAACCAAGTTTTAACTCCATATTTTCAGAAAGAAGGAATAATTCATGAATTATCTTGCGTATATACTCCACAACAAAATGGGGTTGCCGAGAGAAAAAATGGTCACTTGCTTGATACCACCCGAAGTTTTCTTTTCCAAAATAATGTGCCTAAATATTTTTTGGGGGAAGCTGTACTAATAGCCACACATCTCATAAACAGGTTACCGTCCAGAATTTTAGGTTTCAAAAGCCCCATGGACATGCTCTCAACATTGTACCCTTATCTAAGTACCACAAATCATCTTACCCCAAGGATATTTGGTTGTGTGGCCTTTGTTCATGTTCACAAAAAAAATGGGGAAAACTAGATCCTAGAGCAATCAAGTGTGTGTTTGCAAGATATTCTTCAACACAAAAAGGGTACAAGTGTTACCATCCACCGTCTAAAAAGTTCTTTGTTTCTGCTGATGTAACTTTCAGTGAGAATGAACCGTATTTCGCCACACCTTATCTTCAGGGGAAGAATTTGATAAAGGAAGATAAGGATTTTTTTATGATTGATCTTCCTCGGTCATCCAGACAAAACACTGAGTCTATATCACATGAGTCACAAAACAATGAACTAAACACTGAATCTCTATCACATGAGTCACAAAACAATGAACTAGAGTCACCCAAGCCACAAAACTTTGAGCCTATGGTTACTTTTAATGATAAGATGATTGGTCAAGTGTACTCAAGGAGGAAAGCTGCAGTTCCTGAACTTGTGCAACTCCAAGAATCTGATCCAAGTCATGAGAATGAGGTAACAATTTTTAACTCTTCTTCAGAGATTGAATCAGAAATTAATCTTCCAATTGCAATTAGGAAAGCAACTAGAGAATGCACCAAACGACCATTATATCCACTTTCTCATTTTGTGTCATTTGAAAGGTTTTCAACAACCCATAAGAGTTTCCTTTTAAATTTGAATAATCACCCCATTCCTACTAATCTATCTGAGGCATTATCCAATGAAAGGTGGAAATAGGCTATGAATGCAGGAATGGAGGCCTTAGAAAAGAACAAGACATGGGAACTTGTTAACCTACCTGCAGGAAAAAAACCCGTAGGATGTAAGTGGGTCTTCACTGTGAAGTACAAATCAGATGGATCATTGGAGAGATATAAAGCAAGGTTGGTGGCGAAAGGCTATACTCAAACTTATGGATTGGATTACCATGAAACATTTGCCCCAGTTGCAAAGATGAACACTGTTAGGATCTTGTTATCGTTAGCAGCCAATCGAAACTGGGATTTGCAACAATTCGATATAAAAAATGCATTTTTACATGGAAATCTTACAGAAGAAATCTACATGGAAGTTCCACCTGGATTTGGAAACAATTTAGCTCGAAATCAGGTATGTAAGCTTAAGAAAGCCTTGTATGGGCTCAAACAATCTCCACGAGCCTGGTTTGGGAGATTCACCGAAGTGATGATAAAAATGGGATATAAGCAAAGTCAGGGAGATCATACATTGTTTGTCAAACACTCAAATTCAGGGGGAGTCACAACACTCTTGGTATATGTTGATGACATCATTATGACTGGAAATGATGACAAAGAACAGTTGTGCTTAAAGCATTGCTTAGCCAAGGAATTCGAAATTAAAGAATTAGGAAAGTTAAAGTACTTCTTAGGAATTGAGGTTGCTCACTTCAAGAAAGGCATTTTTATCTCACAACAAAAGTATGTGACGGATCTTCTCAAAGAAACAGGGAAGTTGGCATGTAGACCAGCAAGTACACCAATAGATCCTAATCATAAGCTTGGAGAGGCGAAGGAGGATGCTGATGTAAATAAAGTAATGTACCAGCGATTGGTGGGGAAACTCATTTATCTATCTCACACTAGACCTGACATAGCCTATGCTGTTAGTGTAATTAGCCAATTTATGCATTCTCCAAAGGAAGTTCATTTGCAAGCTATTAATCGAGTACTACAATATCTTAAAGGTACTCCAGGGAAAGGCATCTTGTTTAAAAGAAGCTCTGGATTAGCACTTGAAGCATACACAGATGCAGACTAAGCAGGATCGATCTCCGATCGAAGATCAACTTCTGGTTATTGTACATTTCTTGGTGGGAATCTTGTGACTTGGAGAAGCAAAAAACAAAATGTGGTGGCAAGATCTAGTGCAGAGGCAGAGTTTCGGGCAATGGCTCAAGGGGTTTGTGAACTTTTGTGGTTGAAGATTATTTTAGAAGATTTAAAGATCAAGTGGGACGGCCCAATGAAACTATATTGTGACAACAAATCTGCAATCAACATTGCTCATAACCCAGTGCAGCATGATCGAACAAAACATATAGAAGTGGACATACATTTCATTAAGGAGAAGTTGGATAGTGGATTAATATGTACACCTTATGTATCATCTGGATGCCAACTTGCAGATGTTCTTACCAAAGGGCTAAGTAGTGCACCATTCCAAACAATTATATCCAAGCTGGGAATGGAGAATCTCTATTCACCAGCTTGAGGGGGAGTGTGGAAACATAGCTAATTGAGATATTTGATTTGATCTGATCTGATCAGATCTCATTTGATATGATATGATATGATCTACTTTGATTAGATTATATTAGATTAGATTAGTGTGATATGATTAGATTTCTTTCTTTAATGTATAGCTTTGGTTATGTTTATATACATAGAGGTGTATGCATTGTAGGATGTAAGAGTGAAATAAGACTATTCCTTTGTTCCAACAGAAACTTAGTGATTTTGAATGCAAATATGCCCCCTTGTTCCTTTATACGAGAATTAAGCGACTCGGCTCTTTGGGTGCTCCTCATTAATCCCATAAAATGCCCGCGAAAGTGTGCCTCGCTCCAGTTTTCCCTTTTACCATAGGTTTCAACCACCCAAGGATGTTCTGATAGGCCGTACTCGTCAATCAACTTTGACCATTTCATCTCAAATTTTTCAATAGATATATTGTTCTTAAGAAACTCTGCAAAACTTGATACAAATTTTTGCATTCGAGTTCTCTGCATACAATTCCTCTGTAAGTGCCAACTGCAAAGCCTATTTATAGAGTCTGGAAACTCCTTTTCTATAGCATGACGCAATGCTGGATCTTGATCCGTCAAAATGGAGACTGGTCTTCACCTCCCATAACTTCCCGAAACTTCTTCAACAACCATATATATGATTCAACACTTTCATTGCACATTAAGGCAGCTCCAAATACACAAGTTCGTCGATGGTTGTCTACGCCTGATAGGATGACCAAAGGAAATTGGTAAGTGTTCGTTTTGTAAGTACTGTCGAATTGAAGTACATCTCCGAAAAGTCTGTATTGAGCTTTTGAAAATCCATTTGTCCAAAATAACCTAGTCAATGAACTATCATTGTCATCGGTTGTGTACTCGAATATAAAATTTTCATCTTTGATCTTCATCCCTTCGAGTAGGGAAATTGCATTGTTCACATCCTCATACTTAGTAAGTTCCATTCTCTGTTTAGTTAAATAATTATATTCGTCCTTCTTAGTAAACGATAACCTTCCAGGACCCCCTTCCATATACTCTAGCAAATCAAGAGATTTGCAAGTTCTCATCCCAGAATCCCTTAACCCACTCAACAGAGACTTTTCAGCGGGTGACATGTACCTGCACATACAATTTTCACAATGCAATCAACTTATACATCAAAATAAACAACGATATAAGTCATTTTAATAAAAATATAGTGTACTTGGCATATCTTATCCAGTGCATATTACACTTCGAACTATATTAAAACATAAATTTAAACAGGACAATTGTATCATGATAGGCAACTTTATTGGATTACAAACTGAAATAAATCCATGTTAGACTAAAAAGTGTATTTAAATGTTAAACAATACCTGTTACATCTCAAATAATGGGCAGTTGATGGAGTTTCTAATGGATGATTGTGTTCGGGACAAAATATGTAACCTTATAAAATCCATCACGTATATCATGTGCTACGCGAAACAGAGCTGTACAACCACATCTAGTTTCATCTTTTGATCTTCGCCGGGGTTCACGACCTTGTATAGGGGGTTTGCGAAATCCTTCCCGAGAACATGCCAATTGCACATTCTTTACAATACCACGTTTAGTTTTTCTATGACACTTTCAGACGTCGAATCCTTTCTTTCTACCGTATTCTATATAAAATGTCTGGGCCTCCTCATAAGAATTAAATACCAATTTCCAGATTGACTCATTGTTTACAGGATCAAGATTCGGGTTTGATTTATCACCTCCAATATTATTGAATTCGTCTCTATTATTCTAACTGTCTGAAGAAACATCAGTAAAAACATAACCTTCTTCGTTCTTACTATCCATGTACTGTAAAACCAAAGTAAAATCAAAAATATTAAAAAAGAAAAATTGCTTTCATAGCCAACTTGACTAGACATTTACATATTGAATATAATGTAATTATAAAATGAAGAAACTTGATGATTTCAGCAAACCTGTAATTATTCAAGATCTAAGTTAGTCCCATGACTTAACATAAAAACATAAATTTCCAGTATATTCCACTTAAACATATATAATAGTCAACAAATCACAAGTAAATAAAAAGAGATAATTATTCCGTGCATCTAAATTTGAGGAGGTGTTGACTTGACTCCAAGATCTCATCCCACCTAATTGCTCCAAACCAGACAATTGTTTATTAATTCAACTTGTTTGTGCCATAAAACTGCATCATTATTACCTATTTGAAAAAATCTATTAATAAAAGAGGGAAAAACACTTTTGGTCCCAAACTTTACCCTAAAAAATACTTTTGGTACCATAAAACGCAGAAAAACACATTTGGTACCACAATTTTCATGATTTTGACACATTTAGTCATTCCGTTAAATTTTGGACGGAAATTTCGCGCGTGACCGTCACGCGCCCGTTAAGTTCACGAGTTTTGCACGTGACAAATCGGTCAAAACACTTTTGGTCCCAAACTTTACCCCAGAAAACATATTTGGTACCATGCTTTGCAGAAAAACAGATTTGGTACCACAATTTACATACTCTTGACACATTTAGTGTCGCCGTTATTTTGATAAAAATCACATATAATGAACAGACAACAATTTCTCTAAAAGATTTGATAAAAATCTCAAAGTGTACTTAAGTCTTTGAAAATATTCTTAACAAAAGTACATTGGATACCTGAATTGGTGCACTTTGACTTGCACTTGTATCCGTGGATCAAAAACTCATTTCGAATGTATGTTTCGGAGAGCCAAATATTGAAAACTTTTCGAGACTATTCGGAAATATTTCAGAAACACTAAGGAAAATTTGTAAAAAAAATTACTAAATTTAGAAAAATAATTGAGTTTAAGGCAAATAAATAGTTTCGGAATTACATGTTTTCGTTTCGCCTGATTCAAAAATGGAAACTTTTCGATGTTTTCGATGGAAAAGATGGAACTTATGATTGGTGCTTGTATCAACATTGGAATACAAGTGCAAGTCAAAGGGCACCAATTCAGGTATCCAAGGTACTTTTATTAAGAATATTTTTAATGATTTAAGTATATTTTGTAATTTTTATCAAAAATTTTAGAGAAACTGTTGTCTGTTCATTATATGTGATTTTTATCAATTTAACAAGGACACATAATGTGTCAAGAGTATGTAAATTGTGGTACCAAATCTGTTTTTCTGCAAAGCATGGTATCAAATGTGTTTTCTGGGGTAAAGTTTGGGACCAAAAGTGTTTTGAACGAATTTCTCACGTGCAAAACTCGTGACCGATTTGAACTTGACGCGCTTGACCCGAGCGTGACGGTCACGCGCGAAATTTCCATCCAAAATTTAACGGAATGACTAAATGTGTCAAAATCATGAAAATTGTGGTACCAAATGTGTTTTTCTGCGTTTTATGGTACCAAAAGTGTTTTTTGGGGTAAAGTTTGGGACCAAAAGTGTTTTTCCCTCATTAATAAAAAAACAGTTCCATGTGTTAGGCTTGAGTAACAAAAAAAGAATATCACGTATATATAAGGGTGCATATTAAGCAGTAATAATAATAGTAAATGTCTCTCATCTCTATTAGCTTGATGTTGGATATTCAATAATATGCATATTCTATTAAAAGTTCCCTTCAATGTGTAAGGTACTGAGATCATGTTAGAGAATCCAAATATACAAGTTATTCTGAATACTTATTGTAACTCACAATAACAAAGACTGGACAATGTGCTATATGACTGGACTAATTCTCCATCTTCAGATTATTGTGTGTGGTTGCACTGTGAGTTTTTAATCTTCACCTTATCATTAATTATAGCAATTAATGAATGTGACCTCAGATTTAATATTCAACTATCACCTTTATCTTTTCTTAGTCTTGGTTGTCAAAGATTTGTTATGCCCTTTACTCTGTGTGCTTGTGTCTATGTTCTGCAGTGATCTATCAGGTTTGAATCTTGATGGGAAATTTCTCCTGAAATAGGGCAACTTAAAGGACCGCTCTCCATGTAAATTGACGCCCTCTTTAAGTTCAAGTACAATTTTGCTGAATTAGTTAAAATTTCTTGCCAACCTCTATTTTGATGTTAGGGGGTCTAAATATGAAATATGATTGTTGGGTATATTAAGTATTGTACTGTTTCATTGGTACGTTCACATCATTTGAACATTTGTTCACCAAATATTACTACCCTTGTGATAGAATTTTTAGCAGATTAAATTTATATCAATTGTCGATAAACGGCAGAATCAATTTAAACAAAGTGAAAGCTAGGATTCATAGGAACAGTTGTAGATTCATGGAAGAACTTACCATTTTTACCGGGGCAGCTGTGAACGCAGACTATAGAAGAAGATACAGGAGAGAGAGCCCAGGCAAAATGTAGGACATTAGGGTTTCGCGACGTTTATATATGTAGAACTAAAAGGCTAGTGTCAAACGCTGGACTTTGGGCCAATCTGTATCATTTATGAAATTGATATTTTTATAGTATTTGGCCCATAATATATGTTTTTACCAAATCTAAAGCCCATTTAAATTTCTTTAAGACCAACCTTGCAATTAATAAGTAAAAATAAGTCAGTGAAAACCAAATTAAAAACAAATTTGGCATTTTTACGAAAATGTAACACCGCGTGTAAGATTAGTTCTCCAAATAATTTCATTACATATTAATAATAAAAATAAATATAAATATAAGTCCATGCGTATTCTAGTTTTAAATTTGAAAATTATATTATTTTGATAACAAATAGTACACGTATCATTCGGAGAGATCGCGTAACATCTAAGACACGTCTCCCTAGAAAAAGAAACATATTTACACATTTATATCATTTGTGAAACTCATAAGACTATTATTCAAATTAAAGCAAGTTTATTGAGTTTATTTTATAAATAATTTAGATAAAACCAAATTTTGTCTAAACTACAACTTCCTTAATTACAAAATAGAATTTTTTTAAAGCTATTGGAATTCTAAAATAATATTAAATTTCAGGGTATTTCATTTTGTTATCTCTAAAATGCAATTGGTCGGAATACTAATTGAAAATTTTCTTACAGTGTTACCTAAACCTAATTTAGATATAAGGATAGTTTTGTAATTTGATAAAAAAAAAACCTATATATTTATAATCAGTTCCGAAAAATTGAAATCAAAAGCTAAATCAATTATCTAAAAAATAATTATGTTATAATCAATTATTGCAAAAGCAATTATGTAATCGCAAGGCCAAACACCCCCCTCATCACTCAACTCCTTCCACTCTTGTAAGAAAGGTCTTCCCTAAAATAGTTGATCGAATTGCTCGTTTCTAGATGTTCTAACTTCTATCTATTCAATCCGAACCATAATAAACCATAATAAACCATTTTTTTATTGATTCCCTAAAAAATAATTTAACCTTGTGATGTTAGCAGTAACATTTGTTCGGCGTCATCTAATGGAGACGGCGCCACTGTGACCGCCACGACTTTTACAATTTTATGCTTTCTAAAGGATAAAAAACATTTTTTCTGTTTGCTTCTTCTCTCAGGTAGAATTTCCCACTTCAAATTAAATGATAGAACATTTGTTTCACGGCAAAATTAATAGAGCATGCAATCTGAGAGAACAAAAAAAAAAAGCATTTTTAACAAATTGATATTTACTTACAGTTGCTTGTGATTGATGGAAATGTATGGCTTCTAGTTGAGGCAAGGCGACCGCGCGACGGCGAAGAGGGCGGTGGTGCAGCGGCGACGGCGCGACGGCGAAGAGGTGGTGGTGCTGTTATGATTAGGTCAATTTTTGGGGATTTTAATTTTGACAGGGTAAAGGTGATGTCGTTTTTTTTTTCCTTGCTGTGTAAAAATAAAACTTTTTATTTATTTTCTACTTGAATAAATTAATCTGTATTCAAAAAAGAAATTAATAAGTTATGGGTTGTTTTAGTAAAATCATATTTAAAATCAATACCTTTTGAAAAGGTAGGTAAACTGTATGCCACTTGGCAAAATTTTAAGTAGAAACGTACAAAAGTGAGCACAAAGTAGAACTAACCACAGAAAAACCCTACATATTATTATTCTTTCCTTTCCGTATTACAAATTATTACTTAACTCAGTAAATACATTTTGGAAGTTAATTTGAAATTTAGGAAAAGCCACTTAAGTAAACAATGAGAAATTAGTCAATCTCATTTAATGCAATTTTTCTTTTTAAGAAACCTCTGCACTTAACAAATTATTACATAACTGAGTAAATTATTTTTTAAGTAATAATCGATTATACAACTCATGCGTCTGTGTTATACATAAAACAGGCATAGTATATATTAGTACTAGCATTTGCCCTGTGCTATGCACGGTTTATACACAATAATTTAATAATATATTTTAATTGAATCAATTTTATAGTAATTATTAAAAAATTATTGATTTTATTATTTATATAAAAACTAATGTTAATTTACCACACTCAATCCATAACAACAAAAGGCGCAAAATGCTACATTGTCTCTTTGAAAATTGAATAAAAGTTGATGAACATTGATCAAGTATGAGTGAATCTATATTGATTTTCTTTTACATTAAAACGGAACTTAAATATTTGAAGTTAAAAAGGAATCAAATAATAATTATTCAATTATGAACTAAATATAAAATATCACCGACCGATATAATTAAAGTAGAAAATTGATGAGCTATATGTATATCAAAATTTCATTATTTATAGATACTTGGTTGATGTCAGGTGACCTCATAAAACACCACTTTATTATATTTTCGATATATATCCATGCGGTGAAATTTAAAATTCAAACAGTTCTACTATAGTGCTTCAATAAATATAAAACGCCATACAATAAATTGATCAATCATCACTATTTTAAAATACTAAACTACTATGGTAATTCTCTCAAAAAAGAAAAAAAAAAAAAAACTCCTATGACTAAGATAATTAAAGGTTTTAATAGTACATGTAAACAATTGTTTACATCCTTATACTTCCCGATTTCACCGAAAATGGAAAGGGGTTAAAACCCTTGGGAAACCAAAAAAAAAAAAAAAAAAAAGTTAATTTCATATGCATCACATATGTGCTTATATATATATTCATCTGCTCCGTGCACAGTAGAAATCTTTAATTACCTCATCCAAATTAAATCTTTTTTTATGCAAATTCATTTTAACTTCACTTTCTCTAAAAAAAATGATAGCCACACAATTCTACTTTTCATTAGACATTCTGCTCTTTTTTTAACTAAATTTAATTAACTTGTGTTTCTTTCACAACTCGATTTAATTGCTTTTTTTTAGCATTTACAAATATTATAAGTTAGTAAATATTTTAAGTGGGTCTATTTCCAACTTTTTTTTAACAATACATGCACTCCTTCAAATAGTATACAACAAATTTCTGGGGAGCACGGTATCGTTATGAAAATCAAGCTCTCGTTCATACTGCATGGACAATGACAAACATAGGGAGAAAATTTATTGGTTGGTAGAATTTGGATTGTACGTGCTTATAAATTTTTATTTTATTTAGTAAGTAATGATTTATTTCTTAAATTCATTCAATGTTTTAATTGAATTATACTATGGATCTAGTCAAACATGTATACAAAATGATCAAAATAAATTGAATTAACATAAATAAATAAAACAACAAGATGAAAAATTAACAGAATTGTGTGATTACAATTTTTACGTGGGTGTGAAGTTAGTTATGATAATTGAGGGTTTCAATTACGCATAATTATATATGCCAAAGAAAATAATTTTTTAACTTTTGTCATCTCAGGAGGTAATTAAGGTTTAATAATACACTTATGTGAAGATAAGAGTACATGAGTGAGATGTATGTGAAAACAAACAATAAGGGTAAAATTGGAAAGTAGAGTTAATTTTTCTCCACTTCCACAAATATTAACGGTCTTTTAACGAAAAAAAATTAATAGTAAGGGAATAAGTGAAGATTTTAATAGTAAAGAAGTAATTGGTGAAGGTTAGCTAAAAGTACAGGGGAGGTAAGTGAAATTAACCCTTTAAATATATTTCACAAACTAAGCAGTCTATTACTATAAATATACATATTATAGTTACCTAAAAAAATCCATCACCCTAAGGTCATCTACAGTCGGACAGGCAATAGCCCCTTATGCCTGTCTGCCTCCCTCCCTCCCAGCTTGTCTACCTGTCTTATCTAGTCTGTCATCTTCAACCATGGGTGTAAATAAGTTGAATAGTATTGAACGAGACATTGTTCAAACTTGGTTTGAATTTTATCTAGTCTTAAAATTTTGTGTTTAGCTTGGTTTGATTTCTAAACGAACCGTGCATAAACGAGCTTTTATCGAACAAACTCGAACCGAGTATCGAGCAGCTTGGTAATTTACATGTATTTTTTCAATATTTAGCTTATCGAGCCGAGCTTCAAAACTTATCAAACGAGAAATCATGTTCAAGCTTGTTTGATTTGTTTGACGAACCGAGCTCAAGGGAGTTTTTATCAAACGAGCTCGAGCCGAATATCGAATAGCTTGGTTTGATTTTCAGCTCTATCTTCAACCGAACCAACAATTCAAAATATTTAGTTCAATCTCAAATTTTTTCCACTCTCACTTAAGAATAACAATAAAAATAAAAATAACAAATAAAAAAAAACAATAACAATAATAATAAGGCATTCATAAATTACTAAATAGAATTTGAATCAATTACATGAAGAAAAAAATAGCTAATTTATGCAGGAGAAAAAAAAAATTAATTTAAAAGTAAGAGTTTTGAGTCTTTGCAGAAACGATATTTCTAGAAAATTTACGTATTCAATATTCATATATCGATTCAACTCTATTGAAAATTTAATTCAAGAAATTTCATAAAACTGCAAATATACATTACAAGATTTCTTTGAAGCAAAACCCTTCTCCAAGAACAGAATTAATCTACCCTTTCTAAAAGATAATTAAATCATCAAATTAAAAGATGAAAAATACATGATCATGTATGATTTCATCTTCAATTGAACAAATACTTAAGTCATCCAATTTACTAAATTCACCCAAAAGAAATCCATTATTATCAATTACTTTCACACCAAACAACACCCCAAATTCTGATTCTTGATCCCCTGAATTTTGTGAACTTTCTTCTTCCGGAGAATTAACTTGAGGTTTCTCTTCCATTGTTATTTCTTGGTCTGTCGACTTTTTGCTAACGCCCTGTTTGGCGTTGAGCTTTTCTTCGAACTCTTGCTTCTTGGAAATATAGATTTTTGAGGCTGTCTCCGCGTTTGTATAAGTCCCTAACCAAACGCATCTTTTCTTGAATGGATCCCATATCAGAGAAACATATTTCCCTGATTTTCTCTTCTGCACTCCTTTCAATTTTTTTCTTGAATTTTTCTTTGAATTCATAATAATTCTTTTGCCTTTTCTTTTTTTGGTTTTCTTGGTTTGGTCTTTCTCGTGTATCACGATTTTGATCTGGGTTGCTCTGTTTAGTATTGCTTGAGATGATTTATAAGATCTGCGTGTGCGTGTGCGCGTGCGCGTGCGCGCGCCTACTTCCTAGATATTTCCTATTGACTTGTGGTAAACTCTACTAATGTAATGGGTCTTTCTTTCTTTGACGATTTTGGTAAGTATTTACTCCATCTATTTGCAAATATTTTAGTGGGACTTTTTTGTTATTTTTTATTTTTATAATGATTATCTAAGTTTTATGTTTGATTTAATCTCATTGAGGGGCGATGTTTTTTATAAGTGAGAATTTGAACATAAGTTCATTATTTGATGAGGAATTTTTTTTTTTTTAATACTTAGGGGTGTTCGATTTGTTTAATAAGCCTAGTTAAGAAAATAATATTGTTGAAATCAAGTATTTGGTTTGACTGATTATAACTCGGACGTGTTTAAAAAGGCGAGTCACCCCCTTATCTTGACAGATTACAATTGGGGCTCCTCGACCATCTGACCTAGCAATCTCTCGTTCATAAGATTTCGAGTCGGCAATTTAATCCTCCAAAATTAATAGGAAATTACATTATGTCATTTCCATACATCAGATTTCTAGAAACCAACTAAATATTGGTTTGACTGATTAGAAATCAGACGGGTCTAAACAGGCGAGTCACCCCCTTATCTTGAATGATTACAATTGGGGCTCCTCGACCATCTAACCTAGCAATCTCTCGTTCATAAGATTTCGAGTCTGCAATTTTATCCTCCAAAATTAATAGAAAATTACATTATGTAATTTCCATACATCATATTTCTAAAAACCAACTTATTTAGTATAGAACTTATCCTTCTCTCATACTTGGTCAAATCATAATACCATACAATGCATAACAACCAACCCATTTACTAATTTTTAAGATTATGCTTAATTAACCGTTTTACTTCAAATAATACAACTCAGTTAAACATAAAATCATAAAATTAAGATGTAACTGGAACTAAATAGTAAAGAATGATCTAGAGTTGAGAAAAGAAGTTCTAATTCTAACGGTAGCTTTTTCCCAAATCGTAAAAAAAATGACGATGGAAGTTTACTGATAATTGTTGTCATTAATGTTAAGATTATTTCATTAAAATGATAGTCTTCAATTTTTGTTTAAATAATATAATTATTTATGATATTTCTTAATTCATATACGATCCTCCAAAATTACAACTAAAAAAAGAAAAGAAAGGAGGAGTGACCGAGTGAGTACCAAATCATTAGTAGAAAGTGGCAGCCATGTTTGTTCAATTAATAAATTGAGAACTTTTGGCACGTGCCTCACCCAATTTAATTTTTTATTAAGGAATCGGCCGAGTTTCCATGAAAGTTCAAACTGATTCGGTCAAATTTGGTGTTCTCTATTGGCAATATATATCACACCTATTTTGAGTTGATTGTCTTAAATATATTAACCCAAAAAAAGGTGGTAAATTAAAAAAAAAAATGAGTAATTGATAATAAATTATGTAAAAGTAAAACTTACTATTTGAGAAGAAAAAAAAAGACAATATTTAACTTATCAAGTACACAAAAATATTAACCAATCTAGTTAAAAGTATAACAAAATATATAGTTATTAAATTAATGAAATTTTATCAAACTCAATATTAAACCCTTTATTAGTATGAAAGAAAATTCCAGTCACATGAACTATATCCAATATATTTTGCAAATCTGATTTTCGCTTAATATTATTTTTGAGGATCACTAGATTCATTAATAATTGACTACTAATTTTATTTACGTTTAGGAGGATTGCACACGAATTAAAGAATGTCATAAATAGCTTTTTTTGAAGCAGAAATTTCAAAATGTCCTTTCACAAATAGTCTTTATTAATTAGCATTAATAATAAGTATTAGTAAGAAGGGAAATTTGATAAAAGAACATTACTTTTACATTGAAATCTTAAAACGACAAATAAAAGTGAACAGTTTTTTTTTGCCAAAGCGACAAATAAAAAAACGGAGGAAGTAATTCGAGTTTTAACATAAAATGAATCAAATACTAGCCCAAAAAACTTGATTTCATAAATCAATCAAGAGGATCAAAGTGAAACAAATAATTCATAGTGGGGATTAATATGGGGAAAAAATACAAGAGAGATTACTCTGTAAAAAATAATGATAAGGAGAATCATTAGTGGTGTTTACATGTTTAAAATTAATGATAATGAATCATTATTTTAAGTAATAAGGTAATTTTGAGAAGAGAAAACATATCTTATATATGAAATTCTTGTTTTGGGACACCCAAAAATTAAGAATCTTCAATTGAAATATCTGGAAATAAAATAAGACACATTTTAAACAAGATGGGGTAGGTTTCTGAAAAAAAGAAAAAAAAGACAAGATGGAAAAAGTACTGGTCAAATTCCAAAAAAAACAAAACTAATGGTCTATGTCATTTTAGGCCAGAACTTAAATGTTTTAAATGGGTGTCTAGGATTCAAGAACATAACTAGTGAGTACAGATAAACGGGTTAGGTTTTGATTGAACCCGTCTACATTCGTAAATTATACTCATTTATGTGAGTTAGGCAAATTGCCTCCTATGACATGTTCTCTATAATCCTTTTTTTTTTTTTTTTAATTGTGTGTAAAAGGAATGTATATGAAAATGGAGGAAAATTTTGAGTTCTTGCTTTATTGTCTGTAATCTTATTAAAGTTTTGCATTGTCTATCTGATATTTTTAAATTTAAAAAATACAATTTGACAAAAGTACTTATCTTATATGTGACACTTTACCCCTACATGTTATGATAGATGCGATATTTTACTCTCTTATTTTATGGTAAATGTGGTAATTTATCTTCCTGTTTTATGTTAAATTAAATGAACACTTCATATCCCACTCCCACTTTCGAAAAGTGAGTTACACTCTCCAGTTGAAAGAGGTAAATTGTTTTTTTTAGAAAAGAAATTGTTGTGCGGTAAACTGATCTTTTTCGAATTACAGAAAGTAAAATGAATATTATACAAATCACATGAGATAAATTGACATTAGTTCCATTTATGTTTATTGATTGATTGAATTTGAGTTTTTAAGGGATTTCGAAAAACTCTAATTATATATATTTATGTAAGTATGTATGTATTATTGGATAATCGAATTCTTCGTTCTCTTCAAAAATTTTAATTTTATGATCTTGTGTGTAATTTTCTATGACACTCATATGGGTATTCAGCTCACCTCACACTAATTTTGTTCGGTATTCACTTAGCTTTAATATTGAAAAGATCCATGTCAAAACTTAATAATTTTAAACATTAACTCTAAAAGTACTAGCGGTCCTGAAAAATAAGTCAATTTAAAAACTTAATATTGTAACTACATTTAGATACAATTAGAGGTAGGGCTGTTAATTAAGCTGGGTTTATCCGATCCAATTAAAATTGACTCGAATATTTGTAAGTCGGGTCGAGTTTGAGCTATTATATTTATCCGATCAATTTATGAGCTGAACATGAACCTAACATGGCTCAGCCCGAATAAAGCCGAAACATATTATTGTTTTAAACATTATGATTAATTATTTGTATTTTAGTTATAGTTAAGGGTAAATACCACTTTTGGTCCCTCTTATCATTAACTTTTTACAGAGTGGTCCCTCTTATGTTTTTTTTCCCACTTTAGTCCCAACTATGAATTATTTGTTTCACTTTAGTCCCTACTATGAATTATGTGTTTCACTTTAGTCCTTATCAGGTGGTTCCGATAACATGTGACATGCATATGAATATTTTTTAGGGCATTTTCGTCTGTTCACTATTGAGACTATTTGAGATATTGTTTAATTGGTGAGCAATTTTGGTGTTTGAAAAAGATTTTAGGAAAAAACTTTAGTTTGGAACGAAATGTACGATTAAGTTGGATTGGAATGAAAGCCTAGTTTGGAAGATATTATATATTTAGTTTTTTTTTTAAAATAATTAGAAAGACGAAAATATCCCTGTTAGTTTACTTGAAATGACAAAATTGCCCTCATGAGCATATCACATGTTATAGTAATCGCCATGGACCACTTGAAAAGATCTAAAGTGAAATAAATAATTCATAATAGGGACTAAAGTGGGAAAAAAAACATAAGAGGGACCACTCTGTAAAAAGTTAATGATAAGAGGGACCAAAAGTGGTGTTTACCCTATAGTTAATGATCATTGTTTTTATTTTGAAACAAGTAAACTTTACAAAAAGTTATAATGTAAACTCACATATATGTTAGTATATCAATTACGTACTGAAGGTAAAAACCAAAGGAAGAGAATTAATCAAAGATTAAAGAAAGACAAAAGTTATCACATTTTATCAATAAATTGGAGTTTTGAGACTTTAAAACTCTACTGCTTGTTCATATAGATCAAATATATCTTATAAAATATGGGCAAATACCTCGATCTATCAATTAAGATATTATTTAAATATGGTAATGTGATCATGTACCATACGATGTGATACACATTGTGTGTTAATACCACCTAATGTGGTATTAGCGGCACCTAACGTAGCGGCACCCTAGAATCCCCCTTTAAATATATATATTCGTGTATTAAGTAATAGTAGTCTATTCATATGTGTTTCGGTAATCAAAATATTTTATATGTTAAGATATTTTTACCTATATTAACAAACCCGATATAGACCCGAAAAAATTACATGGGCTGAGTTTGAGCTAGAAAAATAAAAAATTTTATGAGCCGAGTTTGAGCTCTATGAACCCCGACAATATTTGAGTTCGAACTATTTGAAACTCAGCTCACAAGGCCCGAATGAGAGTCCTAATTAGAGGTGACAAAATGGGTCGAGACCCATTTGATGACCCTTTTTATCGGTTAGGCCCTATCCAATCCACATATTCTCTATTGTTGATAAGTTGAGTTGGGTTGGGTTGGGTCAAATTTTGTAAACATTTATATGGATTCTTAGTGGGTTCATGAGCAGGTTTTTAATGGTTCAAGTGAAAAAAACACAAAATTATCTAAATTAATTAACATATAATAATTTAATTTTGTCTCAAAAATATTATTTTATTTTTCTCTCCTAAATTGATGAAAATTTTAGTTACAATATTAAATTATTAAATATATATATAAGTTTCAAATAAATATTAAAATATTAAAATGCTTTTAGAAAAATAGAAAAAAAATAAGTGGTGAGTTTTTCTTAAACCATATAGTTTAAATAATTTCATATTAATCTAATCTCGTAAGTAGTTATACTTGAATACATGAATAATATTTACTTATAACGATTAGGGGTGTTCATAAACCCATCACATCCGACCCGTCCGCTCACCCCGATCCAACTCACCCGTAAGTTGTCGGTTTTATTTTTAAAATAATCAATAACTTATTGTAATTTGTAAACTCGTATAGTATGGGTCGGGTGACGGACTTAATCATCCCTGATGTACTTTTTATTCATGTTTTAATAAAAGTGTGAAATAAATCACATTTATGAACAAATGACTAAGAACAAAAAATGAACTTTCTTCAAATTTCTTGTTTATTTTTTTGTTCATGATATGAATATTTTTGGTAATCACATTATTTGCTCAAATTTACCTCTAAATTATAATCATCGACACATAATTGGTAAGCATATATATTATTGAAAAGATAAGTAGTTAATATTTTATTCTTTTAAGTGAATATTAAAAATGTGTATGTTTCTTTTAATTTGATTCAATATTAGTTATGATACTTGTTTGATAAATAGTAGACACATAATTAAACTCAGTATTTTGACCAATATGAAAATCTATAAAAAAAAATAAAAATAAGATAAAAAGAATAAGGGCAACCTATAAAGATAATGCCACGTTATTAACTCAAATACTCCCACAGAATTATGTATAAATATTATCCTACAAAACAAAAATAGAATTATCCCTTTTTTTTTTATTATTTTTCATATTGAGAAGATTCATGAAATGTAACCCAGCAGCTGCGATATAGTGCGTCAAGTTTGTCGTAATAAGTCTCAAGAGCATTGTCAGAAGATCCATATAGGTCGATAAAGTAGCGTTCCTGAAAAAAAATGTACAAATTAATTAAATAAATATATACCTTTAATTTTATACTAAATATTAATGACTAGGTAATTAAATTTGAACAAAATTCACCCGTTACCTTAGTCTTACACTAGTGGTGCTTTATGTATCCAAATTTATCACCAGCAATTGCATAAGTGTTAGTACGATCGGACAATTTTCTCGGACCAAGTAACTAATCCAAAGTTCAATAATTCTAAGCATTTTTCTAGGAAATAACTGCCACCTTCTAACTATGATAACAATATACTTTCACCTCGCGAGAAAATATCATATCACTAATCGAACTATCTTTAAGCTCAAGTACATATTGCACCACATAGCTCCTGGAGAAAGGAAAAAAAAAGACCATAATCATAAATTGGAAGAAATTAAATAAATTTTACTTAGAAGAAAAATGTTGTCCAAACTAAGTGCATATGAAAATTTAAAATTTTATAGTAATTATTACCTATATGGATCAATTGATAGGATAGTTGCGACATTTGCAATACGATTGAATAGCAAGATTCTTTCTGTTCCATAAATCATGTATATGTCTTGGTTATTGATGTTAATGTATTCCCCTCCTCCTCCCTGTCATTCTTAAACTTCTTGATTCGGATGCCTAAATTCTTCAACTATGTGTATGTGGGATAAAACGAGTCCCCTTATTCTTGTTAATGGCATCCTTACGTTCATAAGAGGACAAAGGTTTGGCAGCAGCAATTGTACTAATTTCATGGGCTTCGTCTGATCGTAATATGACATATTTGTTTTTGTTTCTTGCTAATTGGTTGACGATACCAAAAACTATTAAGAAATACAGACACTGAAGCATATTAGAAATAATATTTTTCCGTTATGCATCTTCTTTATTTCTAAGCAGAATCAGTATCTCGTAAAATACTTTTTCTTGTGTTAATAATAGTAAACAAATATTAGTGTATTAATTTTTTCAATTTAATAAATGATTTAGTTTTGTCGAACATGAATTATATATAAGGGAATTACAAATGTAAGTTGCAAATAGTAGAGTCAAATGAGTTGTAATAACTCTTGGGACCAAGCCAACCTAAGTTTTAAAAAATTAAGAATTTGAGTTGTGGATTAAAGTAAGAAGGTTGTAAGAATACTTTATAATATTTTATTGCTATCTACCCGTATAATTTACTAATGAGGTATTTGCTATTTATATAATCACTTTATCGAACTAATTGTGAAGATTAACTTGATCTAATGGCTGAAAACGATACTATGTAGACTTTTATTTAGATATTACTATGAATACTAATCTAGAACTATGTATGGACAAAATATATCATAAAAGCATCCATGCATGACTTGATCAAATTTATTGGGTCAAAGATAACTGGTTAAGATTTGTTGGGATTTCACGGATATTTTAATCAATTTCACACATTTTTCACCAATTTCACGAAATTCAAGGTTATGCATTTCTTGATATTATTGAATATTCTTTATATATATATATATATATATATATATATATATATATATAGTCAAGGTAAAATTGCGTACTTAGCTAAATCATAAGTAATTTTTATTCATTAATAGGTAAGATACAATTCAATTTAACTTTACCACGATTTCTGCATTTCGAATACTATGATTTCAAGTATTTATTCATTTAATTTGATAGAAAAATGAGAAAGTTACTCGTAATAAAAAATAGTACCTAACATAAATAAAAAAAATGACCTAAAATTCCTCGTAATAAAGAACTAAGAAATTTTTACATCTAAATAAAAAAAATTACATTAAAAATAAAGTAACACAACCTTCTCCAAGGGGCTTCTTATATCCCATATTATAAGAGATGGGATAAGATTTGGGCAAAAAATTCACTCCAAGGGAGTCTTTAAAATTTGAGAAAACCAAAATTTTTTAAATTTGGACTCTTATATTTGAGAGTCCAAACTTAAATCTTAAAAATTAATTTTGCAGACAAAACATAGTACTTTTCTACACAAATTAAATTCCTCTGCAGAAAATTCAATCCTCCAACCCCCAAAAATTAATGGAAAAGGTAAAAATGAACTGAAATTAATTTTTTTTTACATGTATAAATTTACTTCACACAACAACATTATTTACCACCACAAAAATCAAAAAAAAGAGCAAGAACAAAGAAAAATTTAAAGGTAAAAACTTACAAAGCCGTCGGAGTAGGTGGTCGGAAAATATTTCGGGGAGAGTCTCTCCATTAGAGAATCCAGAGCATCCCCACGAAGGTGGAGATGCCATGGATTCTCCAAGGGAAGAACCTTCACCGGAAAGCCGCCCCCCTACCGTCTCCTTCATATCTCACGCCGCCGTCCCCCTCCCCGTGGTGACTATCCCTAAAAGAAACCCTAAAATTGTTCATCCCACCATTTATTTTTCTATTTTCTGTTTTCTTGTTCTCTGGTTAATGTATACAATCAGAGAGAAAGAAATATCTAGATGGTCACGTTTCCTAATGTTTTAATGTTGCTTTGAATTTTTTTTAATTTAAGGCCGTGTTTGGATATCCCTATTTTTGCATTAACCTGAAATCTAATTTTCAGGCTAATGCAAAACATGGGCCAAACACAGCCTTACTCTTTTTGAAAATCCAATTTCAGGCAAATGCTGAAAATGGACCAAACACAACCCTTACTTATTTTTCACTATTTTTGTTTCATAAGGACGCGTTTGCCAGCCCTACTTTTTTGCATTACATTGAAATTCAAATTTTATGGTAATTCAAAAGAGGGCCAAACGCGGCTTATTTTTTTTCTTTCATTAAATTTAATATTGATTTTATAATTTTTCAATTCGAAATCAATAATTGTATTTTTGTGTGTTATAATCAACTTCAGTTGTATTTGTGAAAATTATAAATTAATTAATATTAATATTTTTATGTGTAGATGGATAAGAATCATGACGGCTTCTACAAAACCATATTATATATTAAATATTAATATTAATATTTTTATGTGTAGAGTACACTTATATATAAAAATTTATGAGATAATAATTTTTTTAGTTTTTCAAATTATAATATATTAAATATATATATCATTATTATTTATATATTAATAAAAATTAAAAGTAATTTGTTTAAATATAAATGAGTTGTTGGAGTGATGTGATGTGATTGTTTAAAAGTGAACTCTTAAAATATAAAGAAGCTATTGGAGTGCAGAGTGAAAAGTACTGGGAATGTATAACACTGTTCACTCCTTAAATTTTAAGATAAGATGCCTGAATTTAAGAGGTTAATCGAAATTTTTGAGGTTACACAATTTTTGGATTTTAAAATCAAACTAAACAAAAATATTTAATAGAAAACGAAATGTGGTGTGATTTTAAATTTTTTTATTCAATAATTTCTTCACATTTTATTGATATTTTTGAAAAATATTCAATTTTTTTTGTAGGGGTGTAGTTTTAAAATTCTTTGTTTATTTTATGTCTCTCTGATATTATTTTTTATTTAGTAATTTCTTCAAGATTTTTTTCTGATATTTTTGAAATATTTTAATTGACCAAAACGAAAATGTAACCCACAAAAATTATTGAGATATTTTAATTGACCCAAACGAAAATATAACCAAGAAGAACAATGTAATTCTTTTCTATATACAAAATTATATCATAAAATGAAAAAATAAAATTTCTCAAAGATTTCACTTTTAACACCAAACTCCATCTTCCCTTATACAAATACTTAGATCATCAATTTGACTAAATTCACCCAACAAAAACCCATAACTATCAATTACTTGCACACCATTTAAAAACCCAAATCTTTCTTTTTCTTTATTTTCCGAAACAACTACCTCATATTTCTCTTCAAGACCCTGTTTGGCTCTCAATTTCTCCTCAATCTCACGCTTCTTGGAAACATACGCTTTTGAAGCATCCTCAGCAGAAGCAAAAGTTCCCAACCAAACACGCTTCTTCAAGAATGGGTCTCTAATTTCTGCAGCAAATTTCCCCAATCCTCTCCGCCGCACCCCAACAAATTTTCCATTAGTGGGTTTTTTCGAATGCCTAATTTTTCTTTTAGGAATATTATTTTCAAGAAATTTTTCCTCAATCTCGCGTTTTCTTAAAAGATACGCTTTTGAAGCCTCCTCAGGGGTTGTGAAATTTCCCAACCAAACACGCTTCTTCAAAAAAGGGTCTTTGATTTGAGCAGAATATTTCCCCGGTCTTCTCATACGCACCCCAACGAATTTCTCACTTTTTTCTTTCTTTTTTTCGAGAATATTAATTTTCTTTTCAAGAAATTGTCTTCTTGATTTTTTCTGAACTGGGTCGAATTCTTCATCGGAGGATGATTCAGTGGCGTCTGGATCAAAGTAATCTTCCATTAATTATGTTTTGAGATATAAAATGTATTGCGTAGTTTATGATAAATAAATATCTAGAAGATGGTAAATAAAATATTTATGATTATTTATTTGTAGAAGTGGGTGACAACAAAAATCTATTTTGTGGTTTCCAAGAGAAGATTACTTCATTAGAATATTTTTTTTAAGCACGCGGAGATTTTCTTTTCTTTTTACTACATGGCCATATTTAGGAATGGGTGAGTACTTATTTTGTCCCTATAATTTTAACATTTATTTTGTTTTTGACAATGTTTAAGGTGAATGAAAAAATTATAATTTTTGGTTATCTATTGTTTAGAATTAGTGATAATTTTGAGAAGAGAAAAAAAAAACATAGTTTAGGGAAAAAACTCTTTGTTGTGGGACATCCCAAAAATTAAAAATGGAAAATGGAAATAAAATAAGTGGCATTTTAGACAAGATGGAGTAGGAGTACTAGTCAAATTTGGAGAAGAATAAAGAACAAAATTATCCCATTACATGGACTCTTGTAATTTTCCGTCTAAATTCAGAAATTACACTTATTTATGTTAATAAATTGATCGAATTTTAGTTTTTGTGGGATTCTAAAAGTCTCTACTTATTTATATTTATTATTGGATATAATAGGATAGGAATTTTTCGATCTCTACAAAGTTTTCAATTTCAAGATCTTATAGTGTATTTTCCTACAACTCATTGGGGGCAATAGATCCTCTGTACCACAATTTTGTGTACCACAATTGTGCCACAAATGAGTAATTGCCACATGTATTTATGACAATTATTATAATTGTCATAAATACATGTGGCAATTACTCATTTGTGGCACAATTGTGGTACACAAAATTGTGGTATTATAATTGTCATAAATACATGTGGCAATTACTCATTTGTGGCACAATTGTGGTACACAAAATTGTGGTACAGAGGATCTGGAGCCCTCATTGGGGCATTCAGTATTCACTGAGCTACAACATTGAAAAGACAAATCCCTAATATTTTTTACCATTTACTTTAGTTTAAGGTACTAGCTCGAGTAACCAAATTTATTATGATGACAGATAAGTCAATGTAATAACTTAAAATTGTAGCTATATTTAAATACAAGGGGTGATAAAATGGGCCAGGACCCATTCGATAGCAAGGTCCAACCCAATTCATATATTAATTTAATTGTTGATGGGTTGAGTTTTGTAACTATTTATATGAGTTTTTTACTAGGTTCATAAACGGATCTTTAATGGTTCAACTGAAAAGAGAAAAAAGTACATCTAGCTAAACCAATTAACATCTAATGATTTAATTTTGAATCAAAAATATTGTTTTGTTATTCTCTCCTAGATTTATGAACATTATAGTTACAATTTTAAATTATTAAATATATTTAAGTTTCAAATAATATGAAAATATTAAAATGCTTTCAAAAAATATATAAAAGAAAGTGTGGTGAGTCTTTCTTAATCCATATAGTTTAAATATTTTCATATTAATCTAATCTCATTTAATTATACTTGAATATTATTTACTTGTAACAATGGTGTGTGCTTTTTATTTTAATTTAGCAAAATACACATCACCACTAAACATAAATGGGCCGACCCTAATTGACCTGTTTATGACCCAATCCATTACCAACCCGACTCATTTTTTTACCAATTTAAAATGATGCGTTTATGACTCGATCCATTTATTACCTGCACGGACCCGATTCGGCCCGTCTGTATGCCACCCTAGTTATAATTAATACTAGCCTACACCCCGTGCTATGCACGGATTAAAAAAATAATTTTATACTTGAAAAAAGCACTCGAGACTAACTTTAATCTTCTCCCACAATATAAGCATAATCATACTTGAAAAAAATTGTTAATACTTTCATTCAAACTTTGCTTAATAGAATATAAAATTGAACATGGGAACAAAGTTACAATATAATAATTATCAAAGCAAAGTCTTAGAAGAATAAAGGGTTATATATCAAAGTCAAATCCCAAAATAATAAAAGGTATAAATTAGTCAAACTAACAATTGCTTTAAATTAAATGGTGAGCAAAATATTCAAAACACATATCTTAATTTTGTGAATATATTTGAATATATTTTGTATAAAAATGTCTTCTAGTCATAAATTATAAACATCGAAATTTGACAATATTTGGTGGTGTTATGCTAAACTACTCACATTCTTATAGTTGGTACGAAAATTGAAATAGACGGAGATACAAAGATAGGGATAATGAATAAGAAATATGTGTACTAAGATCAACATTCTTAAGATAAGATATTGCAAAAGTTAAGATAAACAAAAATAAGATAGTCAAACAAAATTGAAATTAATTACATACTTTAAATACATTAATCAACTTTTGCAATTTACATATATGCTAGATCAGTTTAAAATGAAAAAACGAAGTTGGAAATTTATTTTGCTATTATTTTCTGTAACTTCAAGAGTTTGAAAATAATATATTACTTTTTAAAAACATTTATATAAAATATATATGTATTAGGGATTTAGGTGTTGAGATAATAAAATTTACGGGGGTTAACTATACTCATATAATACCTATGTAAATGTTATTGATAGATTGAGAGAGAATAATTAAATAGATAAGTTGAGAGAGAATAATTAAAGGTACGCGTCCGGTGGATCGAAACTGATTATTTGACTCTAGCTAGACCACATATTTGCTCCTTGGCCACTTTAATTATCCTCGGCAAATGTAACTACCAAAAAAATTGACAAAGAGTTATAGTTAAATTTGATCTATTACATTGATATTCACCTTGAAGAACCAATACAATTTTTCAAACCACTTTAACAAAATTTTAACCAAACTATTTTTTACTGGCACATTGCATGGCAAATCATCGTAGGACAATTGCTCAAAATGATATTAAAGATGACACATCTAGATCGAAAAATTATGCTATAAGAAAATGTCTCCGATATTGGTATTGCAAGTTAAATGAAATTCAAATATGTAAAAGCATCAAAACTGAAATTAAAACAAATGTACAAAAATGAAATAAACCTACTTAAGAATTTACCCCGTAAAACACCACTTTAATCATAAAAAAAATTTTATTAACAACTAATCTGCATCATATATATCTTTCTTTTTTAAAACAAAAAGTGAAAACAATTGATCTTTCTGGTTCACCAATGGAACCGAATGACTCGCAAATGAATGAAATTTGTTACGGTGTAGAATATATTTATATTTTTAATAAGTGAAAAGATAAAATTAAACTTGGCAAAGCATAATTCATGGCTACAATCAAGAGGTAACCACCCAAATTTTAATATAATATCATTCCTTAATCATTAATGAAAGATTTCGAAGTAGTAAATTTTTTTTTCCAATTTTTTTTAGTTGTTTACATTGGCTTGCTGAAGGAGGAAAGTATGTCTAAATTAAGGACAATATATCAATTAATCAAAGGGTAGGTTGTTTGACCACTCAATTTTGTATAGAAATTAAAAAAAATCAAAATTTTAGAAATTTAAAATTTTTGTCCAAACCATCAACTGGAGTCAAAAGACATCAAATATAAATATATAATACATTAATTTTTTTGAAAAAGTACAAAGTTAGAAACATAACTCAGCCATTAAAATTTTAGTTATCATACCTCCAATATTGATTCCCAAATCTTGTAAACTTAGTTATATATGTTATATGTATTGCTTTCATAGCCGTAGATAAAATCACTGCAGATGCATGTCACTTTCCTCATAGTTATTCATTTATTTTTACCTTCAATGATGTTCCTGAAATCACGCAAGAAGAAAAAAAATTAGTGTCTTTAATACAAAATATACTACATACAATGCAAGAGATGAGTGGATAGCTAATGAATTAATTTAAAAAGAAATGAAAAGATGAGTAAGAAGAAGATAGAATGTATGAAATGACAAAAAATATACAATGGCTGAATTATATAATGAAAACTCATGAATTAAGAGGTCAAAAATTCCTTTTATAAGGAGGATAAATTCAAAATACCCTTTATTATGTAATGCGTTACTTAGAAATTTTTTAAATAAATTGGCTTGATTTTCGCATTTCAGAATTTTAAAAGTCATTAATTACCAAGTCAATGATAATAGAAAAGTTCCTTGCGAGGGGAGGCTTAATAAGGGGCTTATTTTCACATAGAGATTTTCTAAATTTAGAGTCAATTCCTATGCCTTTGTGTAAGTAAAATTCTTAAGACAAATTAAGATTTAATCTATTCTTATTTAAAGGAAAGAAATCATTATTAAAAGATTTTGGAAATAATGGCATTTACCATAAATGTTTGGTTGCCAATTAATTACACTATTTTATTATTAAAAAAATTTAAAATTCTAGAAAATTAGGATTTTGGTCAAAACAACCAATTGGGGTCAAAACACACCCTTCAAATATATGTATGTATTAGATAGATTATTCTTTTTATATATAAGTCAAATGCAAATCATGAAAATTATTTCCACTTTTCCTATACTTTTACTATTATTTTCTTTTGGCATATCCCTAAATAACACCCTCTTTCTATAAGTTAAATAATTTTTCCAACAATACCATCTCACATATAGTAGTGATTTGACACTCTTAACTCGCAACCACTACTGGAGATAATTGAAGAATTGGAATTTTAAGGTTGGAAATTGAAAGAAGACTGCTTCCCGTTTCTAAATTAGGGCAGAATTGATTTGGGGATTTATTCATTATGTATTTCTTTATTATTTATGTATTTGTTTTATTTGTATGGCTAAGATTAAGTTGTATTTAATGGCTAGGATTAGTTTTGGTAACAATCGACTTATACATGTATATATTTACAGGGTTCGATCCCCTTTGTATACATTCAATCATAATAAACATTTTTATCATCTTCTTCATTCTCTTTTCTCCAAGATTAATCAATTATGGAAAATTCTAAGGTGATGTCACGTCACATGACGTAAGATATAACCAATAGAATTATAACACCTCATTAATAAATTACCTACTTAACAGGTTATTAACAAGTCATAATTAATACTATTACCATAAATAGTTGTACTATACTATTATTTGACCACATTCATTGTAATATTTAACCACAACAATAATAAATTATAAACTAATATATTATTATAAAAATAAATAAATAATTGTGTATAATAATATTTTATAATAAATGAAATATAATATTTCGTGTTGAATAATTAATATTAACCTTTGAAAAAGTTCATAATATATTTTAATACACATAATTTATAGTTAAATACATATTGGACATTAGTAATTGTAATACTTCATAATGTGGTTAATTACTACTAATATGTAGGGGTGAGATCGGGACGGGTTTTCGGGTGTTTCGGGACGGGATATCGGGTTTCGGGTTCCCAAATTCAAATTCCGAAACCCGGTAGATCGACCAAGGTCCCAAGAGTTTCGGGTACCTGATTTAATTCGGGGATTTCGGGACGGGACCGGGTGTCCCGATAAATAATTAATTTTTTTTAGTTTAATGCAACTTTAAACCGCCTCGGATCTTTTGTGTCAATATTGGTGTGTCATTTCATCATTTTGCGCCACGTGCCACTTGGAGTTATGCACCACATATAGACTTAGAAAGGATCTCAAAACCTCAAGATCTGATTGGAAAATTATTGGAGAAATTTAAAAATTGAAATCCTCTGCGATGATATATGTTGAAAAACACGGACGTTGGCGAGTAACGGATCAGTGGCGGACGACGGCAGTTGAGTTGTGGTGGAGTTAGGATTGAATTTTATAGAAGAATAATTCATAGAGGGAGATGTGAATGGTTGAATTTTGATTTAAATTAGATATTTTGATTATATATATATTTTGATTATAATTTAAATCAAAATATCTAATTTAAATCAAAATTCAACCATTCACATCTCCCTCTATGAATTATTCTTCTATAAAATTCAATCTTAACTCCACAACAACTCTCTCTCTCTCTCTCTCTATATATATATATATATATATTATTTTAATTAAACTATGTAATCGGGACCGAGTTTCCCGATCGGGTGGGGATCAATACCCAAAACCCGTCCCAATTTTTCTTGACCGGGTTTTGTCCCGTCCCAAATGGAAAAATACCCGTTTTGTCCCGCCCCAAATGGGAAAACCTGATCGGGACGGGACGGGTACCCGAAACCCAGTCCCATTTACCCAGCCCTACAGTAATATGGGACCGTACTATGTATGTGGAGTCAATATTGTGTTATGTGAGTCTATACTACTACATGTGAGACATATAACATGTAATGTGAAGAATTATACACATTGGTTAGTACTAATGGTAATACTTCATAATTTGACTAATTACTACTAATATGAGACAGTACTAAATTTGTGAAGTCTAATACCATATAATATAAAGAATTGTCAGTAATTTAGTTATGACCAATGGTGATACTATACAATGTGACTAATTACTACTAACATGAGACCGTACTCAGTATGTTGAGTCAATACTGTGTTATGTGAGTCTATACTACTACATGTGACACATATACCATGTTATGTGAAAAATTATCAGTAAATTGATTATTACTAATGGTAATAATATATAATGTGACTAATTACTACTATAAAGGTGCTACTGAGATATTAGGCCCTTAAGGTATCTCCTACACATTCCGACGATTAATGTGAAAAATTATCAGTAAATTGATTATTACTAATGGTAACAGTATATAATGTGACTAATTACTACTATTATGAGACCGTACTAAGTATGTGGAGTCAAAACTATGCTATAAGAGTCTATACTACTACATGTGGGATATATACCATGTAATGTGAAGAATTATCAGTAAATTGGTTAGTAATAATGGTAATACTATATAATGTGACTAATTACTACTAATATGAGACCGTACTAAGTATGTGGAGTCAATACTATTACATGTGAGACATTATAATATGTTACTTGAAGAATTATACACACTGGTTAGTACTAATGATAATACTTCATAATATTGCTAATTACTACTAATATGTGACCATACTAAGTTTGTAAAGTCAATACTATGCTATGTGAGTCTATACTACTACATGTAAGACATATACCATATAATGTGAAGAATTAATAGTAAATTGATTAGTACTAATAGTAATACTATATAATGTGATTAATTATTATTAATATGAGACCATACCAAATATGTGGAGTCAATTCTATTACATGTAAGACATTATACTATGTAATGCGAAGAATTAGACACATTGGTTAGTACTAACGATAATACTTTTTGATGTGGCTAATTACTACTAATATGGGTCAACCGTACTAAGTTTGTGGAGTCAATACTATGCTATGTGAGTCTATATTACAACATGTGAGACATATACCATGTAATATTAATAATTATCCGTAATAGTTAGTACTAATGGTAATAATATATCATGTGACTAGTTACTACTAATATGAGAGAACATACTAAGTATGTGGAGTCAATACTATATAATGTGAGACATTATATCATGTAATGTGAATAATTATACACATTGGTTAGTACTAATGATAATACTTCATAATGTAGCTAATTACTTCTAATATGGGTCGACCGTACTAAGTTTGTGGAGTCAATGCTATGCTATGTGAGTCTATACTATTACATGTGAGACATATACCATGTAATGTGAATAATTATCTGTAAATTGGTTAGTACTAATGGTAATACTATATAATGTGACTAATTACTACTAATATGATAACGTACTAAGTATGTGAAGTCAATACTATGTAATGTGAATAATTATACACATTGGTGGTGTTGTACTATTATATATGAACTTGTACCATACAATGTGGAACATATAATTTTTATGGTAATTTGATATTAATTTGGATAGAAAAAAGAAAAGAAGGAAAGTAGAAATATTAAGGTAGTTAACTTTGGAATACTAAAGAATATAAGATACATTATAGTTTTAACCTGTTAAACAGGTAACTCATAATTAACTAAGTTTAATTTATTTCTATATTATAAAATTTATGTGGTTGTGATTACATATTTATGATCCAATGCCTTAAATTAAATTGACGTCACATAACGTGACGTCACCTTAGAAGTCCCCATCAATTATACATTCAATATATTTTCAATTCATGTTCAAGGCTTTGATTGTAACATGGTATCATTTAATTCTATCTAACTTTTCCGCTGCAATTCTCTCTTTTGGATCTTCATCCTCTGTTTTTCTTCTTGATCTTACTTCTCTTCTTCTTCCTTGTTTTTCCAGTTTCTGCTCCCTTTCTTCTTCTCTTTCTTGAAGTTCTGTCTTCATATTCTTCTCCTCTCCTACCATGTCTGATACCAGCCCTTCTATTACTTCTACCACTACTGGATCATCTCGTACAAGATTGCCTTTGGAAGATCCTTCAAGCCCCTTTTTTCTTCATCCTTCTGATGGCCCTGGGTTCCTGCTCGTCCATAACAAATTGACCAGTGATAAATACTCAACCTGGGCACGATCCATGACTTTGGCACTGAATGTCAAAAACAAAACAGGTTTTATTAATGGATCTCTTCAAAATCCTGGTACTGAGAATGCAATTTTACAAGATGCTTGGTCAAGAAACAATGATATTATTGTTTCTTGGCTCCTTAATTCTGTTTCATCATCTATTCACTCAAGCATCATCTCTACTAATTGTGCTAAGGAGATTTGGGATGATCTAAAATCAAGATTTCAACAGAGTACTGGCCCTAGAGTTTTTCAATTTCGAAGGGATTTAGCCACTATCTCTCAAGATACTCAAAATGTAAATGACTATTTCACCAAACTGAAATCCCTTTGGGATGAACTCCACACTTACAGACCCGCCATGGACCCTTGCACTTGTAGGAATGCTCAAAAGGTTCATGATCACAATCAGGAGGGGTATGTTATGACCTTTTTAATGGGTCTAAATTCATCTTTTGAAACCTTAAGAAAACAGATCCTAGTTATGGATCATCTCCCCCCCATTAGTAGAGTCTTCTCCCTAGCCACCCAGGCAGAAAGACAAAGGATGGTAGGGCATAAGAACAACATTGATAATTCCTTGGCTTTTGCTGCCAGAAACTCCAACACCTTCCAGCCAAGACCTTATAACCAGTTTAAATCTCAACCTAACAATCCACCTACCATTGCCCAACCTCCCTCTTTTAATCCCTCTTTCAAGAAACCAAACAAACCTACCTGTGCTCACTGTAAACTACAAGGTCATACCATTGACAAATGTTTTAAACTTCATGGCTACTCACCAGGTTTTCAGCATAAATCAAGACATGCACCTGTTCAGAATTCTGCAATCAACCAAGTCTTTGAAGATCAAACTGTTTCACAGAATAATCCTCAGAAACAATACACCAATTTTTCCTCCCAAGAGGATCAACAAACTAACATTTCTACTTTGAATCCTATGCTACAGAGTTTCACAAATGAACAGTGCCAGTTCCTGATGAATTTGTTCTCCAGTCAGTTGACTAATCCTACTTCTTCCACTCCTCACTCTAATGATTTTGCACACATATCTTGTGTATCAGGTATTTGTTCTAACACCTCTACCATTGATTATAATTTCTTCAAAAATAATTGGGTTTTAGATTCTGGTGCTTCTAAGCACATATGCAACAACAGAAATCTTTTTAAAACCATTTTTCCTATTCAAAATGCTAAAGTGATTCTTCCTGATAATCCTTTTTTTAATGTTTAAGAAGTTGGAGACATATTTCTTTCCCCTGACCTTTTTCTTACAAATGTCTTCTATATTCCTCAATTCAAGTTTAATTTGATTTCTGTTAGTACTCATTTTAGGATCAAATAATTTATCTATTCAATTTAATCCTACTTCATTAAAATAATTGAGGACAAACACAGGAAGATGATTGGAAAGGGTAGTTTGCTACATGACTTATATGTTTTGAACTCCTTCACTACAAGACTCAGCTTACAAGCCTTTTGTAATAAAGCTTCTGCCATTACTTGGCATAGAAGATTAGGAAATATTCCTTTTAAAAACAAGAGTAGATATAGGAAAGACTTTGACTTAGATAATAATAGTAGTTGTAATAATCAACTTTGTTATATTTGTCCTCTAGCTAAACATAAGAGGCTACCCTTCCCTAAATCTGTTTCTACTTCTACTATGATTTTTGAATTAGTTCATTATGATGTTTGGGGACCTTTTAAGGTTCCTTCGACTTCTGGTTACAAATATTTTGCTACTATAATTGATGATTTTTCCAGGTTTACCTGGATATGTTTTTTGCACAACAAATCTGCTATATCTAGAGTGATTCCAGACTTCTTAACTATGGTCAATAATCAGTTTAATTGTTCTGTTAAAACTTTTAGAAGTAACAATGCACCAGAATTATGTTTTAAAGATCTTTTTGCTAAACTTGGCATATTACACCAATTTTCATGTGTAAAGACCCCTCAACAGAATTCAATTGTTGAAAGGAAACATCAACACCTTCTTAACATTGCTAGAGCTCTTTATTTGGAATCTAAGGTTCCTATTTCCCTATGGAATGAATGCATTGCAACTTTAGCCTTTTTAATAAATAGAACACCCTTTAAGGTTCTGAATTTTAAAACTCCTTTTGAATTGTTATTTAATAAAAAGGTTGACTATAAAGATTTTAAAATCTTTGGATGTTTAGCTTTTGCTTCTACCTTAAAACAAGGAAGAACTAAATTTGATCCTAGGGCAAGAATTTGTGTTTTTATTGGATACATATTTGGTATCAAAGGATACAAACTTTTTGATATTCACACTCAGGACATTTTTATTTCAAGAGATGTCATTTTCCATGAAGGTATTTTTCCCTTTCATACTATTCTTAACAATCATTCTACTGAAATTTTTTTAAATACTAATGTTTTTCCCTCAAACAATTATGTGGAAGATTACCCTTCAACAGAACATTTTTCAGAACACACTCATACATATTCTGATTATATTCCTAATGATTCTAATTTTGATGAAAACACTGATTCTGATACTTTTGAAACTAATACATCTCCTGATATTAATCTTGATATACCTCCTAATATTCCTCTTAGAAAGTCTACTAGACAGACTAAGAAGCCTTCTTATTTGGAAGATTATTATTGTAATTCTGTTCAGAACAATAATCTCCCATCTATATATCCTATATGCAATGTTTTACACTATGATAATTTGGCTCCTAAATATAAGTCTTTTATTCTAAATATTTCTTCTGCCACTGAACCTACCTACTATCATCAAGCTGTTGGTGACCAGAGATGGAGAGATGCTATGTTTAGTGAGATAAAAGCTTTAGAAGATACAAAAACATGGACTATTGTTTCATTACCTCCAAATAAAAAGACTATTGGATGTAGATGGGTATAAAAATTAAGAGAAATCCGGATCGTAGTGTGGATAGATTTAAGGCAAGATTGGTTGCCAAAGGATATACTCAAGAGGAAGGTATAGACTACAATGGAACTTTTTCCCCAGTAGCTAAGTTAGTTACTGTTAAACTTCTTTTAGCCTTAGCTGCTTCTAAGGGATGAGAATTATTTCAACTTGATATTAACAATGCTTTTTTATATGGAGATTTAGATGAAGAAGTGTATATGGATTTGCCTCTAGGTTATCCTAGGAATAAAACTTCAAATTCTTCTTCCAAACTTGTTTTTAAATTACAGAAGTCTTTATATGGTTTAAAACAGGCTTCCAGACAATGGAATGCCAAATTTACTAACATACTTTTGGATTTTGGATCATACAGTCTACATCTGACTATTCCTTATTTATCAAAGGTTCTGGTAATGATTTTCTTGCTTTACTTTTATATGTTGATGATATTGTAATTGTAGGACCTAATATAAAAACTATCTGAGCTCTAAAGGTTTTTTTACAGTCCAGATTTAAACTTAAGGATATGGGAAACTTAAAATATTTTCTAAGCTTAGAGATTGCTAGATCATCTAAAGGCATATGTCTTAATCAAAGACAATATGCCTTACAATTACTGGAAGAAACAAGTTATATTGGTTGTAAACCATTGGCTTTACCTATGAATCCTAAAGCCAAATTCAATTCACAAGAAGGAGATATCATACAGGATGTTACTCAATACAGGAGGATAATTGGAAGATTACTATATCTTACAATTACAAGACCAAACATCAGCTATGCAGTTATAAGCTAAGTCAGTTTGTCTCCAAACCTAGACTACCACATTTACAGGCTCTTCATCATATCCTTAGATATTTGAAGTCCTGCCCAGGTAAAGGTCTTTTCTATTATTCTAATAACTGTTTAACTATTAAATCTTTTGCTGATGCAGATTGGGCCTCTTGCATGGATACAAGGAGGTCAACCACTGGCTACTGTATTTTTCTTGGAAATTCCATGGCATCATGGAAATCCAAGAAGCAACCTACGATCTCTAAATCTTCTGCAGAAGCAGAATATAGGGCACTTGGTACGGTTTCAAGTGAAATAATTCGGATTCAACAAATTCTCAGAGACTTACAAGTTTCCTCTAAAATTCCTACCTTATTATTTTGTGATAATCTATCAGCAATGCACATAACTAACAATCCTATTTTTCATGAGAGAACTAAACACATCGAGATAGATTGTCATTTTATCAGGGAACAGGTTGCAAACAATGAAATCAAACTCATGCCAATTCATTCGGAAAATCAAATTCCAGATGTGTTAACAAAAGCATTACCTTTGTCGCGATTCTCCTCATTGCTGTCCAAGATGGCACTTCTGGATATTCACGCAGCACCATCTTGAGGGGGGAAGTATTGGAGATAATTGAAGAATTGGAATTTTAAGGTTGGAAATTGAAAGAAGATTGCTTCCCGTTTCTAAATTAGGGCAGAATTGATTTGGGGATTTATTCATTATGTGTTTCTTTATTATTTATGTATTTGTTTTATTTGTATGGCTAAGATTAAGTTGTATTTAATGGCCAGGATTAGTTCTGGTAACAACCGACTTATACATGTATATATTTACAAGGTTCGATTCCCTTTGTGTACATTCAATCATAATAAACATTTTTATCATCTTCTTCATTCTCTTTTCTCCATGATTAATCAATTATACATTCAATATATTTTCAATTCATGTTCAAGGCTTAGATTGTAACAACCATTGACATACATGTAAGAATACCTAAAAATTTTACATTCTTAACATTTTATCTAAAATTCCGTGTTAAAAAAGAAAGGATAAAGGGGGGGGGGGGGGCGACGGGGAAAGTATTAGATAATTAAAGACAATATATTTTGACACTTTTTTACAAAAGTCATAGATATATAATGTTGTACAAGATTTTGATTTTTCTTGATACATATATAATGTTTTGCAGTGCTTCGTGATGAATAATCCAAGTAATCAGCTAAAATAAAAGTGGAATTATCAACATCTTTGAAGAAAATAAACTGAAGGTTGAAGAAACCTTTATTATCAATTAAAAGTTTTGGTAAAAACTCAATTATATACACAATATGTCAAGATTTGCTAACATCAAAGTTTTGAAAATATTTCATATAAAGTTCTTTTCCTAATCTTATTAAGAACCATCACGTGTTCTCTTTTCTCACTTACCCGAAAAAGGCTACCTAAAAATTAAGAAGAAATATGCTAATATCAGAAAATTAGATTGAAAATTCGAATTTACCAAAAAAATGCTTAAAAAAAGTCTGAACTGGATTTCAAGGAAAAGTAACCTGCAAAATAATTGATAAGAAATTGAATTAATTTACAACTATTTATATTGAGAAACCCCAAACTCCAGCTAAAATTTTACAAAACTAGCATCCATAAAACGGTTATTAAACTACAAAAAAATACATAATTTACAAACACAACACCAAATAAGTTAATTCGTTTCCTAGTTTCAATTTTATTTTTCAATTTTTGGGTCAACAAGATCTCACTCCTGCAGAAATTAATATTACATTAATTAATCATCACAAAGTAGAAATAACAATTGGAAACTTGGAGTGAAAGAAAAAGTGGGACTATAATGGAGTTTAAGAAAAAAATTATTGTTTAATTTGAAATGACACTTCATTTTAAAACTAATAAACGAAGTTTCATAAAAATATAACATGACAGTCGGTGCTGTTTTTATAGGTGAATGGAATAGTTGAGATAAAAGTTGTGTCTCTTGCAAAAACATATTTTTGTGTTTGTAAATACGAGACATAATCTGGTCAATTGTAAATCAATTAATAGTGTTTGCATTAATTTTGACTCGGTTACACTTCGACGTCGAGCAACACTTGGCATCGAGACGTGCCAAATTATTGTTTGCGATAAAATTGACATTGAGGGACGACTGGCATCGAGGAACACTTGGCATCGAGAAGTGCCAAAATATTGTCTGCGATACAGTTGACATCGAGGGATGCTTGGCATCGAGGCGTGCCAGAATATTGTTTGTTGTAAATCTGGCAGCAAATACCTCGAGGAGCCAATGGCTCGATGTGAAATGCCTCGATATGATGTAAAATGAATGCGGGCGTGCCAATGTTTGTGCGTGCAAACATAACGATTTAAAAATGGACATGTTGATATCAGTGTAATAATAATATAAGTGTCATGATAAAGACATATTGATATCGAGATAAGTTGTCCTGATAAGGCTGACTTCTAAACGATTGTGACGTAGTAGACAAACACTACCCCTAGTTCTTTTCTATGCCTGCCTGGCCGCATGACTTAAATAATTTATGAAAATCTCTCCTAAATGCCAATGTTCTATGACCAATCGATGGCCTGCTCAACATATCAACATATTTGTAAATCAGCAAACGAGTTGACGATCAATCAGTTTAGACATTCCCTTGACAGAAGACATAAACTTGACAAAAACGACATATCAATGAAAATCCGTTGACGTAAAGCATACTTTAGTAAAAGAATCAAGAGATACGAACCAAAATACTTCCATTAATAATAAAAGAAGATCAGTAAGTTCCCCGATGTACAAATATTACAAAAATATGCAAAACGATGAAAGTCTCCTGTTTTGGCATGATCTGCCATACGAGTTGATAAGTCTAATAAGTTTTGAAAATTGACTCCTTGATCGGCAGGTAAACCCGCCGATGAGCTGATAATATATGATGGTACAGCTTGTTAACAGAAAGTAACATTGACGACGGAAGACCACCGTCAATGGTTCGCCCAACCTTGATGGATGACCACCAATCGAGCTCCTGATCAGCGGGTGGCCACTGAAAAGGGCATCAATTGAGCAGATGGCTACTCAACCGATAGCCGTCAAGCAGATGGCTACTTGACGACGAGCTCATCAAGCAGATGGCTACTCGATGAGTTTGTCATATAAATACGTGGGAACTTACATGACGGTTAACAACTTGCTACTTGGTTGATATCGAGTGGTTTCGCTCGAGACAGCGTTGCTGACGGCGGAAGCAGCTGTGCGGCTTACTTTGAGCGGCGGCGCTAGACTTCAGGCGGTCATGTCCTGCTGGTGGCTGAGGAGGGACAGACTGATATTAAGGAGTTGACAAACTGATAACTTGACAGAAACAGCGTGCTATCTGCTTGCTATCAAGGGATTTCGCTCAAGACAGCGTTGCTGACGGCGGAAGCAGCTGTGCGGCTAGCTTTGAGCGGTGATGCTGGACTTCAGGCGGTCAGGACTCGCTGGTGGTGTTTGCTATAAATTTTGCATCGGACAATACATGGCATCAAGGAACTGTTTGCGTATAAATTTAACATCGAGGAATGCCTCGACGACATCGAGCAACCCTTGGCATCAAGAAGTGCCAAAAATATTGTTTGCGATAAAACTGACATCAAGGGGTGCTTGGCGTCGAGGGATCGACATCGAGGTATGCTTGGCATCAAGGTGTGCCAAAATATTGTTTGCATTGAACCTGTCAGTGAATCCCTCGACGAGCCAATAGCTCGACGAGAAATACCTCGATATGATATAAAATAGATGCGGGCGTGCCAATGTTTGTGCGTGCAAACATAACGATTCAAAATTAGACATGTTGATATCTGTAAATTAATAATGTGAGTGTCCTGATGAAGACATATTGATATCATAATGGGTTGTCCTGATAAGGCTGATTTCTAAACGATTGTGACAGAGTAGGCAAACACTACCCCTAGTTCTTTTCTATGCCTGCCTGGCCGCAGGACTTAAATAATTTATGAAAATCTCTCTTACGTGCCAAAAACCTATGGCCAATCGATGGCCTGTTTAACATATCAGCGGGTTTGAAAATCAGCGAATGCCTTGATAATCAATCAGTTTAATCATACACCCTGACAGAAGACATAATCTTGACAGAAAACAACATATCAATGGAAATTAACCGACGTAAAGCATATTTATGTAAAAGAATCAAGATTTACGGGCCAAACTACTTCCATTAATAATAAAAGAATATTGACGAGTTCCCCGATGTACAAAATTTACAACAATATGCAAAACGATAAAGTTCTCCTTTCTTGGCATGGTCTGCCAACGAGTTGATAAGTCTATTAAGTTCTAAAAAATGACTCCTTGATCGGCAGGGAACCTGCCGATGAGCTGATGAAACATGACAATACATTAAGTTTGTTGGATGAAGATGAAGATGAAAGAAGACAAGTAATTAAGGGAAGGTTTTGATGATTTCCAAAACATCATAATCAGCTAAGTATGGAAAAGCTTAGTTCCCTTAGAAGAATTTTGAACAAGTAAAAGAAGACATCAGAAGAGTTCAAAGTTCAAAGCTCAGAAGACTAGTGATCTCTTGCTGAATCAGCGAACAGAAGGGTAGATCATCAGCCGAGTCAAATCAGATGAGTTCAGTATTTGATCAGCAGAGTGTCTATCAGCAGAGTCGTCTTGATCAGCAGAGTAGAAGAGGTCAAGAGATTAGTCCAACGGTAATAAATGCACTTGGTGTAATAAATGCTGTAAGAGAAGGGTAGTAATGGCAAATGATTGAAGATATCCTCGGATCAGCAGAGTGCATTAAATGCAGCATTAAATGCGATGGACAGAAAGGTACTGTACACAGTACGGAATGCTGCAGGGAGCCGTTTCAAAAAGAGCTGAAGGATGGATTTGATTTGTGACTTGCCTTCAACGGTCATAATTTCATTTCCATGTATAAATAGAGCTGAATTTCAAATCGAGCAATAACACAACAACAATCAGAGATCGAAATTTTGAAGCAAAATTTCTCTAAGTCTCAAAAGCTCGAACAGCTCACTCGTCTGGTGGAAGTCATCTGTTGACAGAAACCCAGTTGAAGAAATCAGAAAAACATTATCTGAGTGATTTTGTAACAGCTGAGTGTTGTGCGAAGTGAGAATCCATCTGTGTGAGTGATTCTACTTTAGAGGATAGGTCTTCTTTGTGAATTCCTATTGTGAGCTTACAGCCTTCTCATTAGTTGTTTAGGTGTAAGTGGAGAAATATTGTAATCTAAGTGATTATAGTATAACCCAGAATCTGTGTGATCTGGAAGAGTGGACTAAAGGATTTCTATCCATATAACCACTATAAAAATTCTTTGTGTTATCTTGCATTTAAAGTTTTCTTGCACATTTTTAAAGTTTGCATTTTCAACACTTTGAATCAATCAAAAAGATTTTATAAGGAGTTTTAAGCTGGGGATAAAATCTTTCAGAACTTAGTTTACTTGTGAAAAACACTTTTTAACAATCCGCTGCAAGTATACTCTTGGAAAACTGTTTTGCTGAAAAACAGCTAAGTCACTGTAAGAAGAGTGGTCAGTCGTCTGTTCAAGATTTGTTCACGATCAGACTAGTCTGCTTACTGTTCTTCATCAGCTTAGTCTGCTGACAGAAGACTGAAAAGTTTTTAAGTTCAAAAATTTTCAGAGGTCTATTCACCCCCCCCTCTAGACCTCATCTGACCACTTGGGACCAACAAGTGGTATCAGAGCAGGTGGTTCATTAGAATCAGCTGCCTGATCAACGAGCTTGATCCGAGTGTTTTTCAAAGGTTTTCAAAAACTTTTCAAAAGAGCATCTTTTTGAAAAACAAAAACTTTTTGAAAAATGGATTGTATCAGCCATGTTCCCCACATTGCTGGTATGTCATTTGAGGACTGGAAAATCAGAATGGAGATTTTCCTTGCTGCCTATAATGACAACATGCATACATGTATCATTAAAGGTCCATTCAGATTCACAAAGACCATAAAGATAAATGAAGTAGATACGGTTGTGGAGAAAGACCTTCATGAGATGACTCCAGAAGAGATAAAACTTTACAATCTAGATAAAGTTGGGAGATTCATCATGACCAAAGCCCTGGATAATGATCGGTTTGACAAGGTCAAACATTGCAAAACTGCAAAGGAGATGTGGGACAAGGTCAGAGACATGAGTGAAGGAAATGATGCTATTAAAGAGCATCAGCTCAGTGTTGCATTGGAAAAGCTGGACAACTTCAAGATGAAGTCTGGAGAAACCATTGATCAGATGGATACCAGATTCACCAGAACTCTGAACGAAGTTTTGAAGCTGGGAAAGACTTTCACTGACAAAGAGATTTCTGTCAGAGTACTGAAGGCTCTACCTTCCAAGTTCAACATGAAAGTGACAGCAATGGAAGAATCAAGAGATCTGGGCAAGATTTCTCTAACAGAGCTGTTCTCCGCACTCAAGGCTTATGAGTATAAACTGCCAAGGATGGGAATTGAAGAAACCTCAACTTCAGGACCCACAGCTGCACTTGTTGCTGCTGAAAACACCAGAAGACCAGCCCAAAGAAATGCAGAAATGGACTCATTTGATGAGGCCACTCTACTCAACAAAAAGGAGTACACTGCTGGAGATGTAGCATTATTGATGAACAACTTCAAGAAGTTCTATAAGAGAAAGATGAAAAATAAATACAATCATGCTGCTTCTACTTCTAAACCTAACTTTTCTTCTCAAGATAAAGAGGATTATAAATCAAAACTAATGTGTTACAACTGCAGGAAATTGGGACACTTCATCAAAGACTGCCCATATCCAAAAGCAGAAAAGTACACTGAAGAAGAGAAGAAAGTAAGAAAAGAAAGAAAGCATCAGAGAGGGAAAGCTATGTTGGCTGAAGCAGAAAAGCTTGCTGCTGTCTACTCATCTGATTCAGACTCAGACTCGTCTGATGAAGAATCTTCTGATGAAGAAAAACCTGCTCTCCTGTGCCTGATGGCAAAGGACTCTGATGACTCTGAGGATGAGGTAACTCCTCTTAATGATGAATTATTTAATTCATTTGAACAAATGATGCTTAACAATACTGGTATTGCTGAAGCATACAAAAAGCTTAAGGAAGAGATGATCCTGCTAAAAGAGCAAAATAGTTCACTGAAACTCTTAGCTGAAAAGCCAAGGGAATCAGCTGAATATAAACAGCTTGAGCAAGAGCATGAATCTCTGAAAGCTGAATGTGAGGTTTATAAAGGAAAAATCATGGAACTTGAGAAAATCATTGAGTCTCATGATAAGTCCACTGTTGCATCCATGCATACATCTAGTAAACAGGAGACACCTTTAGAAAAGGAAAAATTAGAGTTGAACCATACTGAAAAATTTGTATCAGCTGACAATAGTAAGGTCATTCTGTATGTTCAAACTTCTAAATCGACCTCATCTGAGAAAGTGGTAAAGGAGAAGAAATCTCCTAAGGCTAAAAAGAGCAAAGAGCCTAGTGTAGGAAATCAGACTAGTAAGACCAAACAGCAGAGTCCTAAGAAGTCTGCTGATAAAGCTAAATTGAACCAGTCTGTTGGTAAATCTAAGTCTAAACAAGTTGAGCAAGCATCTAGTAAACCAAAGAAGCATAAGAATAAGAAAAATCAAAATGCTTGGTATGGAAATGAATCATATTATGTGCATCCTGCTGCATATCATCCTATGTATCATGCACCTCAGTTTCCTAATTACTATGCACCTTACCCTGCTCATCCAATGCATGCATATCCTGCATATCATGCACCTTACCCTGCTTATGAACATTATTCATATCATACTGATCATCAACATGACTTATCTGATAGCTATGATAAAAATGAAACTGTTCATGCTCCTAAAACTCCGAAACCTAAGAAGCCTAAGACTTCAACATCTTGGGTTGTCAAGGGTGGAACTAATCCTTCAGGACCCTCTCAATAAGGGTACCTAAAACAATTTTATTTTTGTTTTGTAGGTTAGGATTAGGAGTAGGAGTAAAATAGAGAAGATTTGGTACTTGGACAGTGGATGTTCAAGGCACATGTGTGGAAACATACATGAGTTGACTGATGCAGTTGCTGTGGATGGTCCAAAAGTCACTTTTGGAGACAGCAAAGAAGGCAAGATTAAAGCTAAAGGAAGATTAATCAAGGGAAACATAGAGATATCTGACGTCTCCTATGTTAAAGGCCTAAAATATAATCTGCTGAGCATAAGTCAATTTTGTGACAAGGGATATTCAGTCATCTTCTCAACAGATAAGTGCTACGTTGAACAAATTGGTACAAAGAAGGTAATCTTATCTGGAAGACGACAAGGAAATGTCTACATAGTTGACTGGAATTCTGTTGACAAGAATTCAAGTGTTTGTTTGGTGGCATCTGCACCAAGTGAAGTCAGTTGGCTATGGCACAAGAGGATGAATCATTTAAACTTCAAGACCATAAATAGATTAATCAAGAATGATTTGGTAGAAGGGATTCCAAAAGCAGTCATGAGCAAAGACAAGCTCTGTGACGCCTGTCAGAAGGGTAAACAAATCAAGTCATCTTTTAAAGAAAAGAAGCACCAATCGTCTGGAAGGATATTGGAGCTGTTGCATATGGACTTATTTGGACCCATTGATCCAGTCAGCAATGGTGGAAAGAAATACTGCCTAGCTGTTGTGGATGATTATTCAAGATATACTTGGGTGATTTTCATGAAGAAGAAAAGTGAAACCAAGGAACATCTTACCAATCTGATGGAACTGGTCCAGAATGAAAAGAGTATTAAGATATTGAAGATCAGATCAGATAGAGGGACAGAGTTTACAAACTCTACTGTTGAAGAATATTGTAACATGAAGGGAATACATCATGAGTATTCTGCTGCAAGAACCCCTCAACAGAATGGTGTTGCTGAAAGGAGAAACAGAACACTAAAAGAAGCTGTCAGAACCATGATAGCTGAAGCTAAACTGCCACAAAGATTTTGGGCAGAAGCAACAAATACAGCATGCTTTACCCAAAACAGATGTATGATCAACAAAAATCAGAACAAGACTCCATATGAAGTTTGGAACAACAGAAAGCCAAACATTCATTACTTTAAGATTTTTGGTTGTAAATGTTTTGTATTGAATAATGGGAAAAATCACCTTACTGCATTTGCAGAAAAGGCTGATGAAGCTGTCTTTGTAGGATACTCATCTGTTAGTAAGGCTTATAGAGTTTTCAATAAAAGAACATTGCTAATAGAAGAATCTATCCATGTAGTATTTGATGAGCCAAGTCAATCTTCTGAAAAGAATCAAAGTGTAAATCAAGATCTGTCTGCTGATTTACAGAAGTTAGACGTTGGAAGAAATGAAGAATATGTTCCCATCATACTACCTAATCTAAGTTCAGCTGCTAACTCAAGTGCTGTTCAAAATCACAGTGCTGATTGTCTAACAGACGAGTTGCAAACAGCTGACAGACCAGAGACTGTTCAACAGACGGCAAATGTTCAACAGACTACTACTGGAACTCCAACAGTAGTGTTGCAAGATCATAACAGAGGACAACATCCTGATTTGCAACCTGATCTCAGATGGCTCAAGAATCACCCTCCTGAATTAGTTATTGGTGATCCTTTAGATAGAGTGAAAACAAGAAGAGCTGCTGCACAAGATGCCATGTTTGTCACATTTCTATCTCAAATAGAGCCTAAACAAATTGAAGAAGCTCTAAATGACTCCTTCTGGATAGAAGCTATGCAAGAAGAGTTGAATCAATTTGAAAGGAATGAAGTCTGGTACTTAGTTCCTAGACCAAGTCATCAAAGAGTAATTGGCACTAAGTGGGTATTCAGAAATAAGATGAATGAAGATGGTGTTGTCACCAGAAACAAAGCAAGACTAGTGGCCAAGGGTTATTGTCAAGAAGAAGGAATTGACTTTGATGAAACTTTTGCACCAGTAGCAAGACTTGAAGCAATCAGACTGTTTCTAGCCTATGCTGCTTACAAGAACTTCACTGTCTATCAAATGGATGTGAAGTCTGCTTTTCTAAATGGAGAATTGCAAGAAGAAGTGTATGTTGAACAACCTCCTGGATTTGAAGTCTATCAAGAAGAAGACAAAGTATATCGTCTGAAGAAAGCTCTTTATGGACTGAAACAGGCTCCAAGAGCATGGTATGATACCCTATCTGATTTTCTTTTAATTAAAGGATTTCGTAAAGGTAAGGTAGATAAAACCTTGTTCACAATTGAATGGGAAAATCATATATTACTTGTGCAAATATATGTGGACGATATTATTTTTGGTTCAACTAACCAACAGATGTGTGATAAGTTCTCCAAGCTGATGCAGAATAAGTTTGAAATGAGCATGATGGGTGAACTTAACTATTTTCTTGGATTGCAAGTTAGACAGTTGCCTGATGGAATATTCATCAGCCAAGCAAAGTACACAAGAGATCTGTTCAAGAAATTTGGTATGGAAACTAGCTCAACAGCTACCATTCCTATGTCTACAAGTCTTCGTTTGGATAAAGATGAAGATGGCAAATCAGTGGACATAACCAAATATAGAGGCATTATAGGTTCATTGTTGTATCTAACAGCAAGCAGACCTGATATAATGTACTCAGTTGGAGTCTGTGCAAGATTTCAATCAAACCCCAAAGAATCTCATCTCTTAGCTGCCAAGAGGATATTGAAGTATGTTAAAGGCACTCAAGAATTGGGATTGTGGTATCCTAGAGAATCTGGATTTGAACTAGTTGGCTATTCAGATTCAGACCTTGCTGGCTGCAAGATTGACAGAAAGAGCACAACAGGTGCCTGTCAGTTCTTGGGCAGTCGTCTGATCTCATGGATGAGTAAGAAGCAAACCTCAGTTTCTATATCTACTGCTGAAGCTGAATATATAGCTGCTGGAGCCTGCTGTGCACAGATACTTTGGTTGAAGCATCAACTAGAAGACTACAACATTAAGATCAGTGGAATTCCAATCTACTGTGACAATACAAGTGCAATCTCACTTACTCAGAACACTACAAGTCATTCAAGGACTAAGCATATTGAGATCAAGCATCATTTCATTAGAGATCATGTGGAAAAAGGCAATGTAATGATTGAGTATGTTCATACTGATAATCAGATTGCTGACATCTTCACCAAACCTCTAAGTGAAGTAAGGTTCTCAACTCTAAGAGCTGAGTTAGGATTACTTAACCTGGATGCATAAGCTGAGGGGGAACTCATCAGAAGACTGGAGTTCAACAGCTTAGTCATCAGTTACTTAATTCAAGAATTAACTTTCAACAGACTAGTTAACTTATGAATTCTTAAAGACAGGGGGAACGTGTAAGTCTAGCGGTACTTCTGCTCTAAAAGATGAAATCTGTTAATGACAGTTAGTTGAAGTTATGTTATCATGAAGATGTGTTCTTAATTCTTGAAGATTGAAGATTATTTTATCTTGCTGGATTGACAAACAGCAGAGGAAGATTACTAGCTATTGGCATTCTCTAGTAATATCAGATAACAGATCACTCGTCTGTCAGATAAGTTTAACTCTACTCATCTGATACCTTATATAAGCATGGTCATAAAACGCATTATTAGTAACACGCTTTTATAAGTAAACAGATTAGTGTCGATAGAGTTTCCCGCCCATCTGACATTAAAATAATAAAATTGAAATCCGCGACTCTCATCCGCACGATTAAAAACTGTCAGATTAGATCAACGGTTTAAATAAATCACGAAAACCAAATCAAAAGGAAACCTATAAAATCCGATCTGAACAGCATAGTCGTCTTACGCACTCAAAAATTCTCAAACTTTCTATCTCTCAAACCCTCTTGTTGCGAAAGTTCACTATTTTGCAGAATTTACTCACAAATCTCAGAAATGGACAAAGTTATTGAAGGAAGATACTTCAACTACAGCAAATTCCATTTCTCTGGCACCAATTTGATGCGCGCTTTACTGGAAAAGATCAAGGAAGCATCTTTGGTCCCAGTCTTGGAAGCACACGAAGATAGGGTTTATCTTGAAGATGTATACCACTTCTACACTTCCAGGGAGTTCAACGATGATGACACCGTTATGACTGCTGTCATAGGTGGTAAGAAAATCGCTGTATCTGCTGCTGTTCTTCATGAAATTTATAAGCTGACAGACAAGGGAGGAGATGTGACCTCGTTAGGGTCAGAAAAAGAAGAGGAATTTTGGAGAATCTGTGCTAAGAAGGGAGAGGAGATGACTGGGACTTTGATGAAGACCCAGCTGAAGGATGAATACCAAAGATTTGCTGATATCATAGCAAAGGTTTTGGATTGTGCTACGGGTTCTCTGGATGGCCTACCTAGAAGAAGGCTTCACACTATGATTTGCATTTACTATGGGATGAAAGTGAACTGGGCTGCTCATGTTTATGAGCTGTTAAGTGACAAAAGGCATTCTCATGCCATTCTGCTGAGTAACTTGTTTGCTTCTCTGCATTGCCCTATGGGTGGAGGAAAACAAACCCATGGAAGCAAAGAATTCAAACTCTACGAACCAGTGAGGCAACTGGTGGAAAAACCAAAGAGAAAAGCCCCCAAACAGTCTAAGAAGACTCCTTCTAAGAAGAGCAAGAAGGAAGGTCAGACTAGTCAGTCTGCTGAGCCAACAGCACAGTCTGCTGTTGTGGCTGGATCAGCAGAGCCCGAAATTGAAGTCTCTAAGAAGGTGGTAGATGACTTCACTGTTGAAATTGAAAATATGAAGACAGGGTCATCCTCTGAAGGAACTGAATCTGAAGAAGAAATTCCACTTCAAAGATTGAAGAGACTAAGGACTAGGAGTGAGGCAAGGGGACCTCCTACTGCCAACCCCCCTGCTATCAAGAAGATTCCTAAGTCAAAGGCCAAGAGAAAGGTCACTTTCCCTGAAGAGCCTGTTGGAACTGTAAGAAAAACAACAACTGAGGCAGAAAGGCCATTAAATGTTGAAGAACCAGTTGTTGAAGCTGCTAAGGCTGCTACTGCTGAGCCTGAAAGTGTTACTACAGTTGAAGTGACAACAGAAGCCTCAACTGCTGCACTATCTGCTGATGTGGAAAAGGAACAGCAGACTAGTACACCACTAGAGGGAGAAATTCTGTTGATACATCCTACTCCAGTTGCTGCAACACCTATCCAAGCAGTTGAAAGCCCTGAATCTAGAAGAAAGAGGTTAGGCAAAACCTCAACTTATGTGACTGCTGCAGAGAAGATGAGACTGGATGCTGCTGAAAAGCAAAGGATTGCTGCTGAGAAAGCAGAAGAAGATAGGCTGAAAAGCCTAGAACTGAAAAAGCTGGAGGAAGAAGCCAGCAAAATGACTCAAGAGCAGAGAGATGCTTTTGAGGCAGCAGAGTTGGCTGCTGTCATTGAAGCAAGCATCAAGGATGCTCATGGTCCTCAGCGTACTGGTGGGATAGTTATTGGTGAGCAAAGAGATCCAAGCAAACCAATCCCAGCTATGCCTGCACCTAAGATTAAAGAAAAGAGAAGAGAAGAAATAAGATTATCTCTTGAAATTGTCAGGGAAGACCCTGCAATTTTTGAAGAATTTCTCAGAAGACTAGACGCTGAAAATGAAAGAGTCAACCGTCTGACACTCTTCCATTCTGAAAAGATTAAATACAATAGATGGAGAGAATTCAGATTGACAAAGAGTCCTGCTGAAATGGCTAAGTGGAAAGAATTCAAGGCTACAGAAGATTGGGTATTGAAGTGGCTTGAGACAAATTCACTCATTCAAGCACTTGATTCAGAATTCTTTCTGGACAGGTTAAGGATGAGGACATGTCACATAGTCAAGGAAGAGGCCAAGAAGATCTTTGCATCCATTCCTGAGGATTTTGATGACTCAGTAGATCTCAAAGAAAGATCTATTAAGCTAGCTATTGCTCAAGCAATGGAGCTTTGGGCCAAGAAAGCAAGGAAGCTAAGAGGACAACCAAGCTCACTGGTCCCACTTCCTAACATCAAGCACATTGTCTATGGACCAAACATCAAACCCTATGAAGAGCTGCCAGAGGAGCCAACAACTACTTTTATTCCTCTTGACAACTTTACTTGGATTTGTAACAGGTCTGCAGTGGACAATGAAGGTTTGATGAGGACAGTTGAAACTGTCAAGAAAACAATATCACCTGCTGATGGAGAGAAAGATAAGTCATCTGATCAACTAAAGCAAATTGAGGGTACTTCAGACCCATCTGATCAAGACAAAGTGCAGGATGATAAGTCTGATGCTGCTGATGAATCAAAGAAGGAAGAAGAAATTCCAGCAGATCAGTTAAAGGAGAAAGAAGTTGCTGATAAAGGAGGTGATCAGGCTAAGGAGAAGGAAAGCACTCCAAGTCTTGCTGATAGCTCAGCAGATCAGTCTCTTGCACTGACAACTCAACCAACAGAGCAACTTACCAAAGAAACACCTGCTGCTACAACAGAGACAAATCTGTTAGACTCCATTCATCAAATGTTTACCAAATCCATGAAGGAGATGAAAGAAGAGTTAAAAGCAGAAGTGTTAGCTGCTGTTCATCAACCTATTCAGAAGGTTGCTGCTGCTGTTCCTACTGATTTAATGAAAGATACTGCTCAAAATGTACAATCTATATGTCAGGATATGGATGTACTTAGGAGAAGGACACAAAGCACTACTGAAGGTTGGAAGCAGATTGAACAAACTGTTGAATTGGCACTCCAAGCAGAAGATGAAGTCATGGGCAACATGATGCAAGAATTCAAGGCCTCATCAAATTGGATTCTGGGAACTCAAATCCAATTAGGTGATCAAGGAGAAGATCTGCTCAAGGAGATGAAAGCATTCAAAGCCAATCAACTTAAACAGCAAGCTCAGATCAATGCAATGGAAGAGAACATCAAACTTCTATGTGATTCTCTTCTAATTACACCAGTTGTACCACAATATCCACCTGTCCCTGCTGATGATGACAAAAAGGGGGAAGAAAGGATATTTGGACAAATGAGAGTTGGAACTTCCTATGAAAGAGTCAGAAGATCTGTTGAAGAGGAAGAAGACAACCAAGATGAAGCAACTGAAGTGTTAGAAGAATCTGCTGGTGAGACTGCTAAAAACATGGAAGAATCAAGCAGACCAACAGATAAGAGAATAACAGAAGAAGAAGACCAAGCTGATGAGGAAGAATCTGAAGCAAAAGCAAAGTCAGACAAAGAACTAGCTGCTGCCAAAGATTCAGCTGAAGAACAGCTTGATCCAGATGCTAAGAAGAAGAAGTTAGAGCTGCTGAAGAAAAGGTTCTCTGAAAATTTGGAAGCTGAGACTTCTAGATTATCTGAAGAAGAATCTGAGAAAGAAGACAAGGAAACTAAGGAAGAAAAGAAGACAGAAGACTAGCCTTAGCTAGATTCTCTTTATGTTAAAAATCCTTGTAATCTTTAAAGTATTTTGTACTTTTCATCTTTCAACTTGTAAAATGTAATCAGTTCATTATCTATAAAATTGCAAGTTTGACTCCAACACATCATTTCTATCTCAGAAATTTTTGAGGATCAAAACTTTAGTTTAGGTACAGGTACTTAGCTGGAGTTTTGTCATCATCAAAAAGGGGGAAATTGTTGGATGAAGATGAAGATGAAAGAAGACAAGTAATTAAGGGAAGGTTTTGATGATTTCCAAAACATCATAATCAGCTAAGTATGGAAAAGCTTAGTTCCCTTAGAAGAATTTTGAACAAGTAAAAGAAGACATCAGAAGAGTTCAAAGTTCAAAGCTCAGAAGACTAGTGATCTCTTGCTGAATCAGCGAACAGAAGGGTAGATCATCAGCCGAGTCAAATCAGATGAGTTCAGTATTTGATCAGCAGAGTGTCTATCAGCAGAGTCGTCTTGATCAGCAGAGTAGAAGAGGTCAAGAGATTAGTCCAACGGTAATAAATGCACTTGGTGTAATAAATGCTGTAAGAGAAGGGTAGTAATGGCAAATGATTGAAGATATCCTCGGATCAGCAGAGTGCATTAAATGCAGCATTAAATGCGATGGACAGAAAGGTACTGTACACAGTACGGAATGCTGCAGGGAGCCGTTTCAAAAAGAGCTGAAGGATGGATTTGATTTGTGACTTGCCTTCAACGGTCATAATTTCATTTCCATGTATAAATAGAGCTGAATTTCAAATCGAGCAATAACACAACAACAATCAGAGATCGAAATTTTGAAGCAAAATTTCTCTAAGTCTCAAAAGCTCGAACAGCTCACTCGTCTGGTGGAAGTCATCTGTTGACAGAAACCCAGTTGAAGAAATCAGAAAAACATTATCTGAGTGATTTTGTAACAGCTGAGTGTTGTGCGAAGTGAGAATCCATCTGTGTGAGTGATTCTACTTTAGAGGATAGGTCTTCTTTGTGAATTCCTATTGTGAGCTTACAGCCTTCTCATTAGTTGTTTAGGTGTAAGTGGAGAAATATTGTAATCTAAGTGATTATAGTATAACCCAGAATCTGTGTGATCTGGAAGAGTGGACTAAAGGATTTCTATCCATATAACCACTATAAAAATTCTTTGTGTTATCTTGCATTTAAAGTTTTCTTGCACATTTTTAAAGTTTGCATTTTCAACACTTTGAATCAATCAAAAAGATTTTATAAGGAGTTTTAAGCTGGGGATAAAATCTTTCAGAACTTAGTTTACTTGTGAAAAACACTTTTTAACAATCCGCTGCAAGTATACTCTTGGAAAACTGTTTTGCTGAAAAACAGCTAAGTCACTGTAAGAAGAGTGGTCAGTCGTCTGTTCAAGATTTGTTCACGATCAGACTAGTCTGCTTACTGTTCTTCATCAGCTTAGTCTGCTGACAGAAGACTGAAAAGTTTTTAAGTTCAAAAATTTTCAGAGGTCTATTCACCCCCCCTCTAGACCTCATCTGACCACTTGGGACCAACAAAGTTGACAGAAAGTAACATTGACGACGAGGGACCACCGTCAATGGTTCGCCCAACCTTGATGGATAACCACCAATCGGGCTCCTGATCAGTGGGTGGCCACTGACCAAGGAATCGACGAAGCAGATGGCTACTTAGCCGATAGCCGTCAAGCAGATGGCTACTTGACGACGAGCTCATCAAGCAGATGGCTACTCGATGAGTTTGTCACATAAATACGTGGGCACTTACATGACAGTTACCAGCGTGCTACTTGGTTGATACGAGTGGTTTCGCTCGAGTCAGTGTCAGCTGACGGCGGAAGAGAGCGGCGGCGGCGGCTTATTGTGAGCGGCGGCGGTGAGACTTCAGGCGGTCAGGGATCACTGGTGGCTGAGGAGGGACAGACCGATATCAACGAGTTGACAGACTGATAACTTGACAGAAAACAGCTTGTTAACTGCCTGCTATCAAGGGGTTTCGCTCGAGACAGCGTCTGGACAGCGGAAGCAGCGGCGGCGGCAAGACTTCAGGCTGTCGAGGGTTGCTGGTGGCTGAGGAGGGACGGTTGATATCAGGGGTTCTACAGGGTGTTTGCTGAAAAAGAAGCAGCGGAGCGCTGGACTTCCGGAGAGGCGTTAAGCCGATCAGTATTAGACTGAGATTTGTTGATTGATTGTTTGTCTGTCCTCGCGTGTAGCAGCCTCCTGCTGTATTTATAGCTGCTGGAAAATAAGCTGATGGCTGTCAAGTGACCTCCTGATGGCCGAAAATCAAGGAGCTGATGGCCACTATCCCACTTCTCCCACTACTTTGCTATCTCCCACTACCTCCACTATTTCAATGGTGGTTTTCTCTCTATTTTCTCTGCTGAAAATTAATGCTTAATGGAAGTTGGAGAAGAAAGAACGTGTGTTTTATTTAATTTGAATTTGAATTAAAGATAACTAACTACAGATATTTAAGGAATTTGTTATTTAAACCAACTAATATGGCTTGTCTTTATCCCTTATCAATTATCTCTAATTAATATTAATCTTCAATTAAAATCAAATTTAGACAAAAACAACAAGCTGGCCGATTTTTAGGGTTGGGCCCAGGTCGAGTTCGGGCTGGTCGGGCCATTTTGGCTTTGGGTCGAGCCATTTTGGTCTTATTTTGTAATTATAATTTGCCCATTTATATAATTGCCCAATTAATTAATTAATGGCCTTACTTATCAAGTGGGCCACTTAATTAATCTTGGCCCAATTAATTAATCAACCTCAATTAATTAATCCAAAGAATAATTGGGCTTAATTAGCCATAATTTGGTCTTAATTAGTAATTAATTAACTTTAGCCTATTAATTAATTTTATCAATTAATTAATATATTTTTGGCCCAAATGTTAATTAATTGCGAAATTGGATCGAGTTTTGAAATTAGGCTCATAGCCAATCCATTGGTTCGATTGGACCCATTTTCGGTTCAAATTGGATCCGATTTGGTCTGATTAGTTTTGGAGTGACTTACTTCGGCCCATATGCCATTTTTGGCTTGTTATATCGAGCCGTCGTTCCTCGATTAGTCGAGGGTGATTTTTTGGGTACAAACAATGCCCCCCGTAAGTCGTATTCGATGTAATTAATTATAAAATTAATTTAATCGAATTAGACTTAGATTAAAGTTTTTCACTCTCTTTTAAAGATGAGAAGTTGGGACAATGCTTCATTAATATCCAACTATTGGCTTTATGAAACCAGAACTATCAATAGATAATAGACCATATTACAATGGCCTTGATGGTTACGGATCTCTCGATATCAGATCAATGTGGATCTCTCGATATCAAGACATCTCTTGATATCAGGACACCTATTGATACTAGCGCGTCGATATCAGTTGGCCTCTCGATATTGAATAAACTCGATATAAGACACCATATAGTAATATATCGGGGACTTAGCAGTTAGCCAAAATCTCGGAAATTAACCAAATTCACTTCTTCAAGTGATTGGTTTGATGAACAAGGCTTTATTTTATTCTCGTTGATGTAATGGCCTGATGGCCAATGACTAGTTTTCATTTTCTTAGTAGAAGTTTTGTTGGCTTGGTTTATCTTGTGTCTTTCCTCAAAACCGAAACCAACTATGACTAAGTACCAAAAATCGAAGCCATTGATTTTGCAACTCAACAAACAACTTTCCCAGAAAAACACAACTTTACTGTCAACAAGACTTAACTAAAAATCAGATCAACCCAGCAGACTTAAACGAAATGCCTTGATGTAAAAACTTGAAAATCGGGGAAACAAAAATTTAAAATAAAATAGAAGTATTCGGACCAAAATTAAAAGTAAATGCGACTACTAACACTAATTTAAAAATCCTAGCCTAAAGAAACGGAGAGAAAAATAAAAACAAGACTGAAAATAAATCCTACTTATATTTACAGAGGGATCGGCGTATTGAAATACTCTTGACGCCGTTCGATTTCAAGCTCCAAAGCTCGTTGATGTTCTAGGCACATCGACTCCCAAAGGGTGGGCCTAAATTTTTTCAAGTACCTTCCATTGATGGGGTCTCGACAGAGATTCCCATCTGGCTTTTTCAAAATGTAGCCCCCACCTCGGGTTATCGAGTAGATTTCATATGGTCCTTGCCACGTCGCGCTCCATTTACCATACTTTTTCTCGCGCTGATGAAGTGGCAAAATAGTCCTCCAGACCATGTCCCCGACGTCAAAAACTGTTTCCTGCGTATCTTTTTATCGTAGCAACGGGCGACTAGCCTCTTTTGTGCTTCGATTCTGTCTAACGCGGCAACCCTGACCTCGTCGAGTTCGTCAAGATGTTGGAGCATACTTTCAGTATATTCTTCAGGCGACAGCTCGTTTTGCTGCATCACCCGAAGCGATCGGACGTTGATTTCCATCGGTAGAACGGCATCCTGTCCATAAGTCAGTTTGTACGGAGTGGTGCCAGTGCTTGTCCGTTTGCTGGTCCGATAAGCCCATAATGCCTCTGACAGCATCAAATGCCAAGCTCTAGGGTTCTCCTCGATCATTTTCGAGATAATGTCCTTGAGGACTCGATTAGAAGCTTCCGCTTGGCCATTCCCTTGTGCATAATACGGTGTTGAATGGACCAATTCAAAACCTATTGCTCTGGCAAACTCCTTGATTTCTTGACAGACGAACATCAGTCCCCTGTCAGTGACAATGGTCTGCGGCAGACCAAACCTGTGGATGATTAAGTCCTTGATGAACTTCATCACCTCGGCCTGATTGGCCTGTTTGAGTGGTTTGGCCTCTACCCACTTGGTAAAGCAGTCCGTGGCCACAATAATGTATCGATGGTGTTTGGAAGACGACGGATGGATCTCCCCGATGATATCGATTGCCCAGCATCTGAAAGGCCATGGCTTGATTATCATGTTCATTTCCTCGACGGGCATCCTCTGGACCACCCCGAAGCGTTGGCATTTCTCACAACCCCTTGCCAATTGAATACAGTCTCCCACCATCTTTGGCCAGTAATAGCCATATCGGCGCAGCAGCCATGCTAACTTGTGACCATTTTGATGGGCCCCACAAATTCCTTCATGAGCCTCCATCATAATTCTCATGGCCTCTTGCTGATCGACGCATAACAGGAGCACGCCGTCATGGCTTTTTCTGAACAGTTGATCGCCTATCAAGACATAATTGACTGCCCTGAGCCTCGTCTGTCGAGATGCTCGGTCCGACGGATCAGCCAGATATTTTCTTATCGGCTCTCTCCAGTCATCAGGGTCCTGAAACACACTCAAAACAGTCAGGACGTTGTCTCGATACATAAATGAAGGACAGTGTCGTCTCCTGACGACATAGAGGGATTCCTCGATGTCATCAGGGAGATCAACACCAGTCGCCAGTTGGGCCAAACTGTTGGCCTCGCTGTTGTTTCCCCTCGTCACATGGTAACATGTAACATCAACAAACTCCGACAACAAAGACATCACAGTTAAATAGTATTTGTCAAGTGTTGGGTTTCGGCATTTATAAGTACCTTGTATCTGCCTGATAACCAACTGCGAGTCCCCGACGATGACGACAGACTTACTGTCGAGCTCTCTGAGCATTTCTAGTCCGATTATCAAGGCTTCGTATTCGGCCTGGTTGTTAGTACATTCAAAGTCAAATTGAATCGATAGCTTAGTTTTTACATCTGATGGAGAGATCAAAACGATACCTGCTCCGCATAGTCTGTCGGTTCTAGACCCATCGAAGGCCAAAGTCCATGGCCTGATCTCTACTGTCATCGAGTCCAGCTCTTTAAGAACGGCCTGATCAACATCGAGACATGGATGATCAACTAGAAAATCAGCCAGAACTTGGCCTTTGACTGCTTTTTGCGGTACGTATTGCAACTGATATTCCATCAATTGGATGGCCCATCGACCGATCCGTCCCCTCATCACAGGCTTAGCTATCATATACTTTATCACATCAATACCAGAAATAACTAACACTTTCACAGGCAACATATAATGACGTAATTTTTTGCAAGAGAAAAACAAGGCAAGGCATACCTTTTCTATCGGCGAGTACCTCTGCTCCGTTTCTGTCAAGTGCCTGCTCAAGTAATAGATTGCTCGTTCGAACCCGTCCTCGTCGTCTTGTGCCAGAAATCCGCCGACGGTGTCATCCGTGGCAGATATATATAGTTTCAAGGGTTTCCCCTTGACAGGCGGAATCATTACAGGCGGCGTTGTCAGCTTATCCTTGATTTCCTGAAACGTCTGCTCGTGCTCCGTTTGCCAGCAAAATTCCTCTTTGTCCTTCAGCTTCAACAAAGGCGAGAAGACCTTCGTTTTTCCAGCCAAGCTAGAGATGAACCTCCGTAAAAAGTTGACCTTGCCAAGGAACTGCTGTAATTCCTTTTTCGTCGACGGGGGTCTGGCTGTCAGGATAGCCTTGGACTTGTTTTTATCGATCTCAATCCCTTTGCGGTGCACTAAAAAGCTAAGAAAATTGGCTGACGCAACTGCAAACACACATTTCAAGGGGTTAAGTTTTAATTTATGTTTCCTCATTTTGGCAAATGACTTCGCCAAATGTGTTAGATGTTCGTCGTAACTAGCCGATTTAATAATGATATCATCGATGTAAATTTTAACAAAGTCATCGATGTACTCACTGAAGATGCAGTTCATGGCTCGTTGATAAGTGGCTCCGGCGTTTTTGAGTCCGAATGGCATCACTTTCCATTGGAAGGTGCCTATCCCGCCGGGACATTGAAAAGCCAACTTTGATACGTCGTCGACAGCCACAAAAATCTGATTGTAACCTGCACTTCCGTCGACGGCTGTCAGGAACATATTGCCAGCGGCAGCATCGATTAGCATGTCCGCCATTGGCATCGGATACTCGTCTTTGGGAGATGCAAGATTCAGGTCCCTGAAATCGATGCATATCCTGATTTTCCCGTTCTTCTTCATCACGGGTACAACATTCGCTACCCACTCCGGATATCGGGCCACTTCGATGAAACTGGCCTTCAACAGCTTTTCGATTTCTTCCCTGATCAGTCTGCAGACCTCGACAGACATCCTTCGCAGGGGCTGTTTCCGGGGTAAGTATCCGTCAAGTATCGGAATACGGTTTTCTACCAACTCTCTGCTCAATCCTGGCATCTCGTCGTAATTCCAGGCAAAACAATCCTTGTATTCCTTCAACACTTGTATCAATCGATCCTTCTGGCCATCATCAAGCAATGCGCTGATGTAAGTTGGCCTATGATCATCCTCGGTGCCTAACTCAATCTCGACGACAGGGTCTTGCCCCTGTATCTTGATGTCATCGAGCTTGGCTGGCGCCGTTGCTAACTCTTCTAACTGAATTTCATCGCCGACCGACGGTGGCGTTTCTTCCTCGAAGATGAGATCACCTGTATAGCATTCGGCCACATAGGCCCGAAACCTCTTGATTAAATCGGCACATGCTTCCTGCTGCGGCCCGATAACAACAACCTCATCAATCTCCAATATGTCGGCCTTACAGGCCGATGGTCTTTCGTCATCAGGACAATTCATTAATCCTGACAGTGCTCTTCTTGCGGCCCTGACTCGTTGACGTTGCAGGGTCGACTTAGTTCCTTGGCTAAACAAGCCATTTCCAATTGCGTCAACTTCTTGCTTGAAGTGACTTCCTTCGGTCGTCCGTATTTGTCCTGCCCGATAAATCGATAAGGACCTACATCATCTCGATAATACGCTGCCTCGACAGCGTTGACCTTGGCGGTGAATGGCCTGTTGTCGGCCATAATAATTTCAGGTTCGGGGGAGTCTCCCCAGATTAACAAGCATTGATGAAGAGAGGACGGTACACAAAGGGCTGAGTGAATCCAGTCCCTTCCCAACAACGCATTGTAAGAGGTGGCAGCATCTACCACGAAAAATGCAATTTTCAAGCTGGTCTTTCCGATCTTCACCTCGACATGCAAGATTCCTAGTGTATCAGCATTTCCCCCTGTGAAGTTACTGACGATTACTTTTGTCTCCATCAGGTCCTCGCTGACCTTACCCAGCTTGTACATCATCGACGAGGGCATTACATTGACGGCTGCCCCGTTATCGACCAGCATTCTGTCAATGGGTTTTCCGTCGATATGCCCTGATACATACAATGGCCTGATATGTCTGGCCATAAAGGATGGTGGCTTTTGGAATATTGTCTCGATTTTTCTGTCCCAATCGGTCTCTTTCTTGTCGTCGACCGATAACAGCTCTAAGTCCTCTGCAATTTGTACCACTGGCATACTGTCGTCCCAAAAGCCATCAGTGGCATACTCCAACTCCTCGTTGACGAATTCAACAAGTTCTGAATCGACGGTGTTGCATTCCATCACTGTCGAGCCGTTCGTCGGCTGACTCGTGGCAGCATTTTCTACTGCCTTTGTTTCTGTTTCCTTGTCGATCGCTTGTTTATCGACCTCCTGTTTCTCGACTTCCTGGCCAGATTTGGCCTTGTTTTCCTTATTGCCCTTGTCATCGTAGATCTCGACAAATTTTGCCTCGAGATCGTTTCCGTCTTCCTTGTCGGACAATAAGTCATCCTCTTCTAAGTTGATAGTACCGAATTTAGCCTTTCCTGGGGTCCATTTGGAAGTGTCGATCTGCATCGAGCTCTTGGCCTCGATACTGTCGACCCCTTGGCCAGATTTGGCCTCTATCGTTCTCTGTTTCAGTTTCTGTTCCGCTGACTGAGGTTTCTTTACTGATTCTCTCATCGGGGCCTTCCCCTTAGCAATTTCCAGTTCCTTTCGTTGGCGTAAGTAACGCCTATACTGCGTCCGGGTCATCTGATCGACCCTTCGATCTCCAGGAAATTTCGGGTGCCTGACGGGAACCCATCGATCCACCTGTGTATCGACGGGGGTGTGGACGGTTCGCGGCCTCGATGAGCCTGGCGGAGTAATCTTTGGTGACGGACCATGTGTCCTGTCTCTACGACTGGCGGTCGATCTGACCTGCCTAACTGGTGTCCTGTCAGGGGATCTCTCCCTGATTCTGCTGTTTCAGTTGGTACCTTCCTGATGCTGTCGAGGCATCATGGTTTTAGCCTGTTCCCGGCGTTGTTCCGCCGTTGATGTTGCACGTTCAGTATTTTCCATCGGAGTTGGGACCGGATACGGCCCTATGGGTCGAGGTGGTGGTGGTGGTGGTGGTGGTATCGCCTGCGGCTGCGGCGCTGTTTGGGGGTTTGCCTGCGGTTGCGGCATCACCTGATAAGGATACCCTGACGGCATTACATTTGGCCAAGGCATGTATGGGCCATATATCGCCGGGTTGATGAACAGCGGGACTGTCGCCAATTCGTTTTGGCACCTCGCACACAGGCCAATTACCTTGTTTCTCATGTCATAATCTGGATCATCGTCTGAATACAGCTTCTCGCCTGTCGGTAATTCCGTGATTGTTATGACATTTATCCCTACTTCATTTTGTTGGAAAGGATTGGTGTCAACCGTCATCGGCTTTGTGATTTTCCAATCCGGGGCGAACCTTAAGATGCCCTTGTCGAGGTGGTCTTGCACCATCCACCTGAATACTAGACACTCGTTTGTTGCGTGAGTCCAAACATCATGATATTTGCAATACGTTTTACCTGATATCTTCATTGATGGTGGAATCACATGGTCTCCTTTGAGGCGGAGGATCTTGTCGGCCAGCAATTGATCGAATATGGCCTCTGTTTTCGAGACGTCGAAAGAGTATCGTCTTTCCCTATCGGTTTTATATTCAGCGTCTCGTCGCACCAAATTATTTGGCACCTTGATAGTTGGTTGAGGTTCTTTTGGCTTGGCGAGAGCCGTACAGACGGTGTTCTTAGGGCAGACCACTTCTGCCAGCCCGATCTCGATACCCTGCTGCTCAATCGGTCTGCTGACCTGATTGATCTGCTCCTCACTAGAGTCGGCCATACCCACTTGATAGTAACTTCCTCTGGGCTGTCGGCCGTTCTCGTCTCTCAATACTCGTTCATATCGGACCGCGTGATCGGTCAATTCGAACAAGTCATCGGGATATTGTGCCATCATGATCTTTCGTAATTCGAAATGCATGCCATGGATGGCAATTTTGATGCATTCCTTTTCTGGCAGCGGGATGGCGCAGAATCCTCTGGCCCTGATGAACTTTTTCATGTATTCCTCGACAGTCTGTCCTGTCAGCTGCCTCATGTTCGACAGCTCGATGACGGACACCTCGAGTGGGGCCTGATAGTGGTTCATCATGAATATTTTTTCCATGGATGACCAGTCGGGGACCGATCCAGGCTTCAAATTGGCGTACCAGTGGAACGCCATTCCTGTCAAAGAGTTAGGAAACAGTTTCAATTTTAAATCGTTAGTCATGTTGCCACATTCCAGAGAGAATCGAGCAAGATGCTCGGTGGCAGATTGTGATTCTTCGCCTGAAAACAATGTAAAATTCGGCGGTCTGTAGTTCATTGGGAACGGGATCTGGTCGATATACTCCGGGTGAGGCTTATTATACCTCGCTGCCCTGTTCCCCTGTCTCCTGACGAACATTTCTTCAGCTTGGTTCACCGTCAAGAGGTCCTCTGGACCCTCTACGGTTCGATGAACAGTCCTGTCATAAGCCATTGAGTTGGCCTGACATCCTTCCTGGCCGTATCCGGCGGCCTCTAATCGGTCCTCTTCGGACCTGCCCCCCGAATCTTGACGGGCGTTCCTTGCTTTGGAAGTGCTTCCTTTGTTTCTTTCCTGAACATTAGATTGTCCGTTGCCTTGTCTACAAGGCGTCTCGTCTCTTGACGAACTTCCCCCGATCTGGATCGCGGGGCCTTTTCCTTTGTCAACGACAATCTTCGGCGGCCCAGTCCAGGCCTGCGCTTGTATGCCATTGGCGAGAATGTTGATGCTCTCTGCGAGTGATGTCATTTTCGCCTCCAAGTGCATCAAGGAGTTATTTACAGTGTTGCTGGCTTCTGTGTTGGCCCGACTGGCAGCAGTGGCCGAGCCCAGCATATGTTCAAACTTGCTGACAATGTTAGACCATTCTCCTTGTTTGGCCTCAAGGTCCCTGGTGAAGTTACGGACCTCTGTTGTCAGCTCTTCGATTCTGTCGGCTCCTTCCATAATCAGTGGAACCGTTGATAGGTTTTCCAAAGTATGCGTTAAGTCAGAGCGTGTCCTTGTCAAGGTTGATCGAGTCCTTCGTGGTACCTGTGATGTCATCTGATGACAACAAAACAATAACTACTTAGTATCAGCTGATTGACTGTTTGGCAAAGAGATAATCAAGTGTCAGCTTAGCCAAAGTTGGCTGATAATCGTTTCATGGCAACTTAATTAAAACACAGAATCATTTTCATGCCCCCCGAGCCATAAGATTGTGTGGCTGATGGGGTTTTTGACAAAAATAACGCTGAGAAACTTTCAGGTCCCACTGGGCGTGCCAAAATATTGTTTGCTATAAATTTTGCATCGGACAATACATGGCATCAAGGAACTGTTTGCGTATAAATTTAACATCGAGGAATGCCTCGACGACATTGAGCAACCCTTGGCATCAAGAAGTGCCAAAAATATTGTTTGCGATAAAACTGACTTCAAGGGGTGCTTGGCGTCGAGGGATCGACATCGAGGTATGCTTGGCATCAAGGTGTGCCAAAATATTGTTTGCAGTAAACCTGTCAGTGAATCCCTCGACGAGCCAATAGCTCGACGAGAAATACCTCGATATGATATAAAATAGATGCGGGCGTGCCAATGTTTGTGCGTGCAAACATAACGATTCAAAATTAGACATGTTGATATCTGTAAATTAATAATGTGAGTGTCCTGATGAAGACATATTGATATCATAATGGGTTGTCCTGATAAGGCTGACTTCTAAACGACTGCGACAGAGTAGGCAAACACTACCCCTAGTTCTTTTCTATGCCTGCCTGGCCGCAGGACTTAAACAATTTATGAAAGTCTCTCTTGAAATGCCATATTTTTATAGCCAATCGATGGCCTGTTTATCATATCAGTGGATTTATAAATCAGTAAACGGGTCGACGATCAATCAGTTCTACACAATCAACTTGACAGAAAACAAGGGCTTGACAGAAACGGCGTATTAATGGAAATCAGTCGACGTAAAGCATATTTAAGTAAACGAGACGACATACACGAACTAAATTACTTCCATTAATAATAAAAGAAAATTAGCACGTTTCCCGATATACAAAACATTACAAAAATATGCAAAACGGTAAAGTTCTCCTTTCTTGGCAAGGTTTGCCAACGAGTTGATAAGTCTATTAAGTTCTGAAAAATGACTCCTTGATCGGCAGGGAACCCGCCGATGAGCTGATGAAACATGACAATACATTAAGTTGACAGAAAGTAACATTGACGACGGGGGACCACCGTCAATGGTTCGCCCAACCTTGATGGATAACCACCAATCGGGCTCCTGATCAGCGGGTGGCCACTGACCAAGGCATCGACGAAGCAGATGGCTACTTAGCCGATAGCCGTCAAGCAGATGGCTACTTGACGACGAGCTCATCAAGCAGATAGCTACTCGATGAGTTTGTCACATAAATACGTGGGCACTTACATGACAATTACCAGCGTGCTACTTGGTTGATACGAGTGGTTTCGCTCGAGTCAGTGTCAGCTGACGGCGGAAGAGAGCGGCGGCGGCGGCTTATTGTGAGCGGCGGCGGCGGCGGCGGCGGCGACAAGACTTCAGGCGGTCAGGGATCACTGGTGGCTGAGGAGGGACAGACCGATATCAACGAGTTGACAGACTGATAACTTGACAGAAAACAGCTTGTTAACTGCCTGCTATCAAGGGGTTTCGCTCGAGACAGCGTCTGGACAGCGGAAGCAGCGGCGGCGGCGGCTTAATGTCGGCGGCGGCGGCGGCGGCTGATGGCTATCAAGTGACCTCCTGATGGCCGAAAATCAAGGAGCTGATGGCCACTATCCCACTTCTCCCACTACTTTGCTATCTCCCACTACCTCCACTATTTCAATGGTGGTTTTCTCTCTATTTTCTCTGCTGAAAATTAATGCTTAATGGAAGTTGGAGAAGAAAGAACGTGTGTTTTATTTAATTTGAATTTGAATTAAAGATAACTAACTAGAGATATTTAAGGAATTTGTTATTTAAACCAACTAATATGGCTTGTCTTTATCCCTTATCAATTATCTCTAATTAATATTAATCTTCAATTAAAATCAAATTTAGACAAAAACAACAAGCTGGCCGATTTTTAGGGTTGGGCCCAGGTCGAGTTCGGGCTGGTCGGGCCATTTTGGCTTTGGGTCGAGCCATTTTGGTCTTATTTTGTAATTATAATTTGCCCATTTATATAATTGCCCAATTAATTAATTAATGGCCTTACTTATCAAGTGGGCCACTTAATTAATCTTGGCCCAATTAATTAATCAACCTCAATTAATTAATCCAAAGAATAATTGGGCTTAATTAGCCATAATTTGGTCTTAATTAGTAATTAATTAACTTTAGCCTATTAATTAATTTTATCAATTAATTAATATATTTTTGGCCCAAATGTTAATTAATTGCGAAATTGGGTCGAGTTTTGAAATTAGGCTCATAGCCAATCCATTGGTTCGATTGGACCCATTTTCGGTTCAAATTGGATCCGATTTGGTCTGATCAGTTTTGGAGTGACTTACTTCGGCCCATATGCCATTTTTGGCTTGTTATATCGAGCCGTCGTTCCTCGATTAGTCGAAGGTGATTTTTTGGGTACAAACAGGTGGCTGAGGAGGGACGGTTGATATCAAGGGATTGGCAGGTGTTTTCTGACGGTAGAAGCAGCGGTGCGCTGGACTTCCAATGAGGCGTAAGCCGATTCAGTGGAGACTGATTTTGTTGATTGAGTTGTGTGTCTGTTGCGCGTATGGCGGCCTGTTTGTATTTATAGGCTGGAAATTGATGAGCTGATGGCCGAAAAACTGCTCAATTGATGGCCACTTTCTCCACTACTTAAGAATTCCTCCACTATCTCTACTATCCCACTACTTTGAAGGTAGTTTTCTTCTTCTTGTTTGCTGAAAATTGATGTTAATGGCGGTTTATTTGGAGAAGACATGTGTTTTGTTTATTTGAATTTCAGTTTAATGTGGTAACCAATTAAGAGATAATTAAGGAGTTTGTTACTTAAGCCAACTAGTGTAGCTTTTATCCTTATCTCTTAATTAATTATTTCCAACATTAATTAAATACACATTGGGCCGAAAATAAGATTGGCCGATTTGTGACTGGGCCGTGGTCGGCCTTGCCTGATCGGACCATGGTTAGTCTTGGGTCGAGTGGCTAGGTTGATTGTGCCATTTGATTTTGCATGCTAATTGTAACTAATTAACCAATTAATTACTTAATGACCTTATTTATTATGTGGGCCTATTATTTAGACTTGGCCCAATTAATTAATTAACTTAATTAATTAATTAACCTCTAATAGCCAAAATTAACCATTGGGTTGATTGGGCTCGTTTGTGTTTAGCCATAACTTGGCTTTATTAATTAATTAACTTTGGCCCATAAATTAATTAATTTATCAATTAATTGATTTATATTTGGCCCAAAAAATTAATTAATTGTGAAAATTGGGTCGTGTTTCAAATTGGGCTCGTGGCCAGATTATTGTTTCGGTCGGCTTACTTTCCGGATCAAATTGGATCCGATCCGTTCCGACCCGTTTGGAGTAATTGGGTTCGGTCCTATTGCCGTTTTTGGCTGTCATCGAGTTGTCATTCATCGATTAATCGAGGGTGATTTTTTGGGTACAAACAATGCCCCTCGTAAGTCGCATCTGATAAAATTTTATCTGATGATAAAATTTTATCGGATAGACTTAGTTTAAAATTCCCCCTCTCTTTATCGCTCGATTGGCATTTAAATTTGAACATGCTTTTGTATTTAAAATTGGCCATAATTAGCCAATTAAAATACAGCACTTTTGGGATTTTGAAAAATTTCCCGATCTGTTAATTCCTATGCCAGATGTCAACTCCCCACTTTATCTCGCAACTTCCCGGATATAATTGTTACAATTAAAGCCTATCACTCTCTAGCCCCCAATTTTATTAGAAGTCTATTCACTTCACTCTTTCCAAGAACTTACTTTTTCCCTTTTTCAACACAACTCTTACATATTCCCTAGGCCCCACATCACCTTTACACTATTCATCTTCTCCCTTTCTCCTTCCTCACGGCCGATTCACCTCCCCAAAATCCTCCATAGTCAAAATTTTTCTTCTCCAAAACCAAGCTCTCTACTCCATTTTTCTTCTTCCCTCACTAAAACCCACTTCTCTCTCTCTCAAGGAACCCAAAAACCGCACTTTCTTCCCCAAATAGCCACCAAAACCGAAAACCCATCTCCAAAAACTTTCCACCAGAGCCGAACTCTATAGCTTCCAAATCCTTCATACCCATCACGAAATCGAGCCATTTTCACGAAGATAACATGGCTGGGGTTAGAATCAGTCGAAGAGATGTGCATATCGAGACCCAATTCCTTCAAGATACTCCATCTGGCACCACTATTGGTCCCCTTCACACCGTGGCCGATTTACCTCCGGCGGATGAGTATCCGAGTATTTGTTCGCAAGAATCGCTTCCATCTGCTACGGGAGCGAAGGAATTTTCGTCCACCACACGCGGTTGGCCGTGGGAGGGCTCCATGATGCATTCCGAGCGGCTTACTTGGTGTACTAGAGTTGAGAGAGTCTTTGCTCCGATTTGGCGGGATTGTGGCATATTTGATGCCATCCAATTTTGCAAAATAGGGATATCCCTCAATCTCCCTCTTATTCGAGCAGCTGTCCAATTTTGGTGCAAAGAGGACAACACGTTTCACTTAACTCATGGCCCGATGACACCTACTCTCCTCGATATTATGGCCATCAGTGGCCTCGGTCCGACAGGACGTTATGTTGATCCATTGCCGTCTGCGGGTGATGATGCATTCCACATTCCCTCGGCTTTAGGCACTGGTGATAGTGCCGTATCCTATGGACCAGTAATCGGTCGATACAAAGACCTCCCTGCGGCTGTCGAGGTATCGCATACGGAACACGTGCACTTTCTAGCCTTATGGTTATCAAGGTATATTTTTTGCAATTCTGCCTTGTCAGTGACTAAAGAATATAATGCCATTGCAATCTCCCTTGCCGGGGGTGAGAGAGTAGCATTGGGTCCTGTTGTTTTTTCGACTTTTTGTACTGGTATCGAGGGATTTTTGGCCTCGGGTTGCAGCTTTTTGCAGGGGCCAATTTGGTTGTTGCAAATTTGGTTATTTGCATACTTTCCAGATTTTCGTGTTTTTGAGGGTGGTCCCGTTGGTGATGAAATATATGCTTCATTTGTGGCTAGACAAAAATTGCCACCCTGCAATTTCTATTATTTTTTCAGCACCATCAAGGGCCCTGAACCACATTTTTCGGCCTTCTATCCATCGATACTGTCGGCCTACAGTCCCTCGATGTGAGCTGAGGCTTTTAGAGATTATCAAAAGTTATGGGCCAGTTTCCTGACGTCGAGGGATATCCCGTCAGGCTTGAAGGTCACCGGGGCTAAGGATCCGTCGAGGAGGAAACCTTTCAAATGTTCGGCCCGTTTTTACCCCGCGCATTATGTGGCCCGTCAATTTGGATTAGTGTAGATGGTTCCCCAATATGGTATCTCTTTGGCTGAACCAAACGAAAAACTCATGGAAGTGGCCGATATGGATAGTTTTGATGAATTACGACGCTGTTGGCGCACGGCGCGTGATGCCTTTGTCTTTCGGCTTTTCGTTCCCAACCCCGTTGGCTCCCCTGATTTCATCAAGTGGTGGGATGGTTACATTGCCCTCACTCGTCGGGACACGTTTCATGTCGCTGCAGCCAAGTTCTCAGTTCCCAATCACCCGGAGGTCATCTCTACAGACGGACCTTTTCTTGAGCAGTCGGCTGCTGCCACTGCGAGGGCGTCAAAGAAAGGTAAGCTTTACATCATTTCTCGTTTCAAACGATTCTATGACGTAGTTTGGGATCCTGATAATAGAGATAAAGTATACGAAAATGCTGCCTTTAACATTGAGTCCTTGAAGAGTATTAGGATAGGCAAGACCATGTTGGAGCATTCTAAGTTAGCCAAAAAACGAGGGGGTCCTGGCGAGGTTCCTCCTTGGCATACATTTTACAAATCGTTTGGCCCTTCCCTTCCTTTACTCCCTGACTTTGTCGAGTCGTCGGGATATATGGCTTCCCCTATCATCCCTAGCACGAGTATTAGTTCCCGTCCTCGTAGTCGTCAAGTTAGTACCCAGGTAACTTTTACGGGATATCAAGCTGATGACTCCCGGGACATGTCGACGATTTATCTTTTATGTGAATACAAGGATGGGGGTACCATTGCCCTCGATGGCTCAGGTAGCATTTCCTGTTTTCTTCCCTTGATCACTATTACGTACTAACATGCTTGTCTCTTTGCAGGAAAGAAACCGTCGGCTCCTCCCGTCGGCAAGCAGGAAACTGTCAAGGAGCCTGTTATTCCCTTCGCCATTCCGCTGCAGATCGTTAGTCTGAAAGGACCTTCCCCCGCTGTTTCTCAATCAATTCAAGAATCCGAGGCTCACTCTTCCGTTGATAAGGTAATCCTCCCGTCGTGTACATCCGACGTTCTCGTCGGCTCTTCTATCTACGAGGTGGCACGAGTGCCATAATCGTGAGCAGTTCTGACGAGGAGGTAGTCTTTATTTTGCTTAACTTATTATATTTTTGGGCTTACCTTGATGCCTTGCTTTCCTGTCAGGAGGTGAATTCTAAGGGCAAACGTCAAGCTGCCAAGGATGATCCCCCGTCCCGAAAGAAAATCAGGACTATGGTTGACAGCTCGACGGACAGCAGTTCCAACGAGTGGAAATTCCACCGCGTCGATCCTCTTCGATTCAGTTCGATGAACCTCTCGTCGACACCACTGTTGGCGATGAATTGGGAGCTGCAACTCCTCGACAGCCTGAGGTACCTGCTCATCAGACAGTTTCTGTCAAGGAAGCCCCTGTTTCGGCTCCTCCTCCTTTGCAAGAGGTAATGTCCATTATCAAGCCGTTTCAAATTTCCTTGTTTACTTAGCACATACCTCGTTTTACCCTGATTTTTCAGGCTCCCTTGTCGAGTCGGGTTATGGCCAGTTCTCAACGGCTCGCCCAGGTCTTGGCTCGATTTGCTGGCACTCGTGCTTTATCGATGAGCTCGTCTTCTCAGTCTCCATCGACAGTGTCCGAGCAATCGAGCCATGTACCCTTCACTCCTGCCGAGATTGCTCATTTTAAGGAGTTGTCGTCAAACTACCAAAGCCAGCATTTGGATGTCCTGATGATCAATATGGGCCATCCCTTGACGACTTGATGAGCAAACTGTCCTCTGCCACCCTTCCGACTGACAAGGCGGCTTTTTACTCTGATTTTGTGCAGCGATTAAGCCAAATGAGGAGTGAGTTCAAGGATAACGATCGAGCCATCAAGGCGAAGGCCTCGTTTGCATCCCCTATCGAGGCTCTTCTCGCACAGTTTAATGAGTTGTATGCCCAGGGTTCCAGCCTTAGCGATTCACTTACACATCTCAAGGACTCCAAGGCTGATTTAGTCGCGGCCATAGCCAAATTGCAGGGGGAGCTGGACATGGATCGTAGTAAAAGGAAGGATGCTGTGGCGGAAGCGGAATTGATTACAGAGCAACTGTCTAACACTGATGTACTGATCAATGAGGCAAAGACTGTCGAAGATCAAGTGACTGCACAGGCGGCCGCAGCTGCAGCCGATCAAACCAGGATCGAGACGTCTCTCAAAGGATTCCTAGGGCGTTTCACTCAAGATTTTCTACATTGATTGGCTGGCCTGCGAGTCACTGATGTTGGCGCATGTGCCTTAAGACTTTTGATATCAAGAACTTAGTTTTCTTGTTCGTTAATGGCCTGACGACCACAGACTCATTTATTTCCTGCTGATGTAATGGCTTGACAACCATAGATTGATTTTATTTTTTCATCAGTAGACTTCTTTTTGGCTTTATACTATGTTTTTCTTCAAATCGAAGCCAAAACAAACTAAGTATCCGAACCTTCGAACCATTAACCTTGCAACTCGACAAACCATTTTGTAAGCAAAGACATAACTTTCTTGTCAACAAGACTTAGCTAACAAAAATCGAACCAACTCGTATGACTTAATCAAAATGCCATGATGTAAAAATTTAAAAAATTGGGGAAAAAACAATTTAAATTAAAACGGAAGTACTTTGACAAAAATAGAAAGTAAATGCAACTACTAACGTTAATTTAAAAACTTAGTCTAAACACACGGGAAGGGAAATAAGAAAAAACAAGACTGAAAATAAATCCAACTTATATTTACAGAGGGATCGGCGCATTGAAGTACTCTTGACGCCGCTCGATTTCCAGCTCCAAAGCTCGTTGATGTTCTAGACACATTAATTCCCAAAGGGTTGGTCTGAACATTTTCAAATATCTTCCATTGATGGGGTCTCGACAGAGATTCCCATCTGACTTTTTCAAGATGTAACCCCCTCCTCGAGTTATCGAGAAGATTTCATATGGTCCTTACCACATCACGCTCCATTTGCCATATTTTTTCTCGCGCTGATGAAGTGGCAAAACAGTTCTCCAGACCATGTCCCCAACGTCAAACTGTTTCCTGCGTATCTTTTTATCGTAGCATCGGGCGACTAGCCTTTTTTGTGCCTCGATTTTATCTAACGCGGCAACCCTGACTTCGTCTAGTTCATCGAGCTGCTAGAGCATACTTTCAGTGTATTTTTCGGGCGTCAACTCATTTTGCTGCATCACCCGAAGTGATCGGACGTTGATTTCCATCGGTAGAACAGCATCCTGTCCATAAGTCAGTTTGTACGGAGTGGTGTTAGTGCTTGTCCGTTTGCTGGTCCGATAAGCCCACAATGCCCTTGACAGCATCAAGTGCCAAGCTCTTGGATTTTTCTCGATCATTTTCGAAATAATATCCTTAAGGCCTCGATTAGAAGCTTCTGCTTGGCCATTCCCTTGTGCATAATACGGTGTTGAATGGTCCAACTCAAAATCCATCGATCTGGCAAACTCTTTGATCTCCTGACCAACAAACATCAGTCCCCTGTCAGTGACAATGGTTTGTGGCAGGCCAAACCTATGAATGATTAAGTCCTTGATGAACTTCATCACTTCGGCCTGATTAGCCTGTTTGAGTGGTTTGGCCTCTACCCACTTGGTAAAGTAATCTGTGGCCACAATAATTATATCGATGGTGTTTAGAAGACGATGGGTGAATCTCCCCGATGATATCGATGCCCAACATCTGAAAGGCCATGGCTTGATTATCACATTCATTTCCTCGATGGGGATCCTTTGAATTGCCCCAAACCGTTGGCACTTCTCACATCCTTTTGCCAACTGTGCACAATCTCCCACCATCTTTGACCAATAATAGCCATATCGGCGCAATAGCCATGCCAACTTGTGGCCGTTCTGAACAACTGATCTCCCATCATGACATAATTGACGGCCCTGAGCCTTGTCTGTCAAGATGCTCTGTCTAATGGATTAGCCAGGTATTTTCTGATCGGTTCTCTCCAGTCATCGGGATCCTGAATACACTCAAAATAGTCAGAATATTATCCCGATACATGAATGACGGACAGTGTCGTCTCCTGACGACGTAATGAGATTCCTCGACGTCATCAGGTAGATCGATACCAGTCGCCAATTGGGCCAAACTGTTGGCCTCGCTGTTATTTCCTCTTGTCACATGATAACATGTAACATCAACAAATTCCGACAACAAAGACATCGCAGTTAGTATTTATCAAGTGTTGGGTTTCGGCATTTATAAGTACCTTGGATCTGCCTGATGACCAACTGCGAGTCCCCGACGATGACAACAGACTTACTGTCGAGCTCTCTGAGCATTTCTAGTCCGATTATAAAGGCTTCGTATTCGGCCTGATTATTTGTACATTCAAAATCAAATTGAATTGATAACTTAGTTTTTACATTCGATGGAGAAATCAAAACGATACCTGCTCCGCATAGTCTATCGGTTCTAGACCCATCGAAAGCCAATGTCCATGGCTTGATCTCCACTGTCATCGAGTCCAGTTCTTTAAGAACGGCCTGATCAATGTCGATACATGGATGGTCAACCAGAAAATCAGCCAATACTTGGCCTTTGACTGCTTTGCGGTACGTATTGCAGCTGATATTCCATCAACTGGATGGCCCATCGACCGATCCGTCCCCTCATCACAGGCTTAGCTATCATATACTTTATCACATCAATACTTGAAATAACTAACACTTTCACAGGCAACATATAATGACGTAATTTTTTTGCAAGAGAAAAACAACGCAAGGCATACCTTTTCTATTGGCGAGTACCTCTGCTATGTTTCTATCAAGTGCCTGCTCAAGTAGTAGATTGCTCGTTCAAATCCGTCCTCGTCGTCTTGTGTCAGAAATCCGCCGACGGTGTACTCCGTGGCAGATATATATAATTTCAAGGGTTTCCCCTTGACAGGTGGCATCATTACAGGCGGCGTTGTCAGCTTATTTTTGATCTCTTGAAACTCCTGCTCATGCTCCGTTTGCCAGCAAAATTCCTCTTTGTCCTTCAGCTTTAACAAAGGCGAGAAGACCTTCGTTTTTCCAGCCAAGTTGGAAATGAACCTCCGTAAAAACTTGACCTTGCCAAGGAATTGTTGTAATTCCTTCTTCGTCGATGGAGGTCTGGCTGTCAGGATAGCTTTGGACTTCATCCCCTTGCGATGCACTAAAAAGCCAAGAATTGGCTGACGCAACCGCAACAACACACTTCATCGGATTAAGCTTTAATTTATGTTTTCTCATTTTGGCAAATGACTTCGCCAAATGTGTTAGATGCTCATCGTAACTAGCCGATTTGATAATGATATCATCGATGTAAATTTTAACGAAGTCATCGATGTACTCACTGAAAATGCAGTTCATGGCTCGTTGATAAGTGGCTCCAGCGTTTTTGAGTCCGAATGGCATCACTTTCCATTGGAAGGTGTCTATTCCCCTGGGACATTGAAAAGCCAACTTTGGTACGTCGTCAACAGCCACAAAAATCTGATTATAACCTGCACTTCCATCGACGGCTGTCAGGAACATATTACCAGCGGCAGCATAGATTAACATGTCTGCCATTGGCATCAGATATTCGTCTTTAGGAGATGCAAGATTCAGGTCCCTGAAATCGATGCATATCCTGATCTTCCCGTTTTTCTTCATCACGGGAACAACATTTGCTACCCACTCCGGATATCAGGCCACCTCGATGAAACTGGCCTTCAATAATTTTTCAATCTCCTCCCTGATTAGTTTGCATACCTCGACGGACATCCTTCTCAGGGGCTGTTTCCGGGGTAAGTATCCCTCGAGTATTGGAATGCGGTGTTCTACCAATTCCCTGCTCAATCCTGACATCTCGTCATAATTCCAGGCAAAACAGTCCTTGTATTCCTTCAACACTTGTATCAGTCGATCCTTCTGGCCATCATCGAGCAATGCGCTGATGTAAGTTGGCCTGTGATCATCTTCAGTACCTAACTCAATCTCGATGACAGGGTTCTGAACTTGGATCTTGATGTCGTCGAGCTTGGCTGGTGCCATTGCTAGTTTCTCTAACTGAATTTCATCGCCATCCGATGTTGGCATTTCTTCCTCGAAAATGAGATCGCCTGTATAACATTCGGCCACGTAGGCCTGAAACCTTCGAATCAAATCGGTACATGGTTCTTGCTCTGGCCCGACAACAACAATCTCATCGATTTCCAATCTGTCGACCTTATAGGCCGACGGTCCCTCGTTATCAGGACAGTTCATCAGGATTGACAGTGTTGTTCGTGCGGCCCTTCTTCCTTGACGTTGCAAGGCCGACTTAATTCTTTGGCTAAGCAAGCCATTTCAAGTTGCGTCAACTTTTTGCTCGAAGTGACTTTTTTCGATCGTCCGTATTTATCCTGCCCGATGAATCTGTAAGGTCCTACATCATCTCGATAGTACGCCGCCTCGACGGTATTGATCTTCGCAGTGAATGGCCTGTTGTCAGCCATTATGATCTCTTGTTCAGGGGCGTCTCCCCAGATTAATAAGTACCGATGCAGGGAGGACGGTACACATAGGGCTGAATGAATCCAGTCCCTTCCCAGCAAGGCGTTGTATGAGGTGGCATCATCTACCACAAAGAAAGCGATCTTCAAGCTGATTTTTCCAATCATTACTTCGACAGGCAAAATTCCTAATGTATCAGCCTTTCCTTCTGTGAAATTACTAACAATCACTTTCGTCTCCATCAGGTCCTCGCTGACCTTACCCAGCTTATACATCGTCGATGCTGGCATTACGTTGACGGCTGCCCCATTGTCGACCAGCATTCTGTCGATGGGTTTCCCGTCGATGTGCCCTGATACGTATAATGGTCTGATGTGTCTGGCCATGAAAGATGGTTGCTTCTGGAATATACTTTCAACTTTCATGTCCCAATCGGTCTCTTTCTCATCATCGACTGATAGCAGTTCTAAGTCTTCTGCCATTTGTACCACTGGCATTCCCTCATCCCAAAAGCCATCAGTGAAATACTCCAGTTCCTCGTTGACGAACTCAACAAGTTCAGAATCGACGGCGTTGCATTCCATCACTGTCGAGCCGTTTGTCGGCTGACTGGTGGCAGCATCTTCCACTACTTTTGTTTCTACTTCATTTGTTTCTTTCTCGATGGTTTGTTTTTCAACCTCCTATTTCTCGATTTCCTGGCCAGATTTGGCCTCAACAGCTTGGCCAGGTTTGGCCTCGTTTTCCTTATTACCTTTGTCGTCGAAAATCTCGGCAAATTTTGCCTTGAGCTCGTTTCCGTCTTCCTCGTCAGCCAATAAGTCATCTTCTTCCATCATCTTTTTCAAATCGATCGTGCCAAATTTAGCTTTCCCCGGGGTCCATTCGGAGGTGTCCATTTGTGTTGAGCCCTTGGCCTCACTCGTTCCCTGTTTCAGTTTTAGTTCCACTGACGGTGGTTTCTTCGCTGATTCTTTCATCGAGGCTTTCCCTTTGGCAATTTCCAACTCTTTTCGTTGGCATAAGTAACGCCTATACTGTGTTCGGGTCATTTGGTCGACCCTTCGATCTCCAGGGAACTTCGGATGCCTGACGGGTACCCATCGATCCACCTGTGTATCAGCAGGAGTATGAACAGTTCGCGGCCTTGATGAGCCTGGCGGTGTAGTTTTCGGTGACGGACCATGCGTCCTGTCTCTGCGACTGGCGGTGGATCTGACCTGCCTGGTTGGTGTTTTATCAGGGGATCTCTCCCTGATTCTGCTACTACGGCTAGTGCCTTCCTGATGTCGTCGAGGCATTCTGGTCTTAGCCTGTTCTCGGCGTTGTTCCGCCGTTAATGTTGCGTATTCTGTGTATTCAATTGGAGCTAGAACCGGTCATGGTCCCATCGGTCGAGGTGATGGTACCGCCTGTGGTGGCGGCGCTGTTTGGGGTGTGGCCTGCGGTTGCGGCATCATTTGTTACGGATACCTTGACGGCATTGCACTTAGCCGAGGCATGTACTGGCCATATATTGCTGGGTTGATGAACAGCGGAACTGTTGCCAACTCAGTTTGGCATCTCGCACATAAACCCATTTCCCTACTTATCGGCGAGTAATTTGGCTCTTCGTCAACGTGTAATTTCTCACCAGTTGATGGATCCGTGACCATTATCACATTTATTCCTACCTTGTTTTGTTGGAAGGGATTGGTATCAACCGTCATCGGCTTTGTGATTTTCCAATCCGGGGCAAATCTCAAGATGCCCTTATCGAGGTGATCCTGCACCATCCACCTGAACACTAGACATTCGTTTGTCGAGTGAGTCCATACGTCATTATATTTACAGTAAGTTTTACCTAATATCTTCATCGGTGATGGTATCACATGGTCCCCTTTGAGTCGTAGGATCTTGTCGGCCAACAGCTGATAAAAAATGGCCTATGTTTTTGAGACGTCAAATGAATAACATCTTTCCCTGTCGGTCTTGTACTCAGCATCTCGTCGCACCAAGTTGTTTGGTACCTTGATCGTTGAATGAGGTTCTTTCGGTTTGGCGAGGGCTGGACATACGGTGTTCTTGGGGCAGACCACTTCCGCCAATCCGATCTCAATAGCTTGCTGCTCGATCGATCGATTGACCTAATTTATTTGTTCCTCGCTGGAATCAGCCATGCCCACTTGGTAATAATTCCCCCTGGGCTGTCGGATGTTCTCATCCCTTAGCACTCGTTCATATCGGACCGCATGATCGGTTAACTCGAACAAGTCTTCGTAGTACTGTGCCATCATGATTTTTCTCAGTTCAAAATGCATGCCATGGATGGCAATCTTGATGCATTCTTTCTACGGTAACAGGATGGCGCAGAAACCTCTGGCCCTGATGAATTTCTTCATATACTCCTCGATAGTCTGTCCTGTCAGTTGTCTCATGTTTGATAGCTCGATAACAGACACTTCGAGCGGGGCCTGATAATGGTTCATTACGAACACCTTTTCCAGGGATGGCCAGTCAGGGACCGATCCAGGCTTTTGATAGAAATAGTGTCCTGCAAGCCAGCTGTATGGCTAGCATTTATTGTAATAAATAAGGAACTATTCAATTTCGATTAATAAATGCACTTTATTAAATGGTCATCTTTATCTTATGTAATAATTATCTACGCATAAGGATAGAAGTCCTTAGATCACAGGGCTATGGGACAACCCGTGGACTGATCTCCAAGGCCGTGATCTAGAACATATTCAAGAGTCGTAGAATCCAATCGAGATAGGACATCGTTGGATTCGGTTAGACTCTCACTGTTGTGTATACTCCGATGAACTGGAGAACGCTGGGGTCCACGAGCGTGACTGTGATAGTCGATACACATAAGTGGGTGGCTTGCTGGGATGGAGAGATGCGGTTAGACTCTCACAGATTGATCGATGGAGAGATCATGTCGTATATGGAAATTGTAAATGAGTTAAAAGGTTCTTTGAATTAATTCACCAGTGAGAGTCTATACACATAAGTGGATGGCTTGCTGGGATGGCAAGCGCACTGAATACCCCAATTAGGAAATAACTCACCATGGAAGCGGTAGTCGCATATCGGGGTTGAAGTTATTCCAATTTGCAATAGTACACGAGGAACGATCCCTAACTACTTGAGGTGATAGGATTTATCTGGTGCGAGAACGTTCATGCTTTGATGTGAGTTCCGACTGACTGGAGATCACCAGAAAGTCTCTATGAACTCATGTTGGGTATGGAGGAACTCGTATGCAGATTCATATCATCAACAAAGGATCCATTGACCCGACTTGATAGGTTGGAAAATTCTCCTATGGATTTCTGTGAGAAATTAATTCTGATGAAATCCTTGGCCAAGGTATCTGACGACTTTATGTAAGTAGCTCATAAAGATTAAGTCAAAGAGAATTTATTTCGAGACCAGAATACATAAGGTCAAGACAAAATAAAAGGGAAACCGATGAAAAACCATACCCTTAAGTCTCAACTGGGAGATTGATCGATGGAGAGATTATGTCGTATATGGAAATTGTAAATGAGTTAAAAGGTTCTTTGAATTAATTCACCAGTGATTGGGCTCCATGGGCTTGTGGCTGGACATCGACCGTGGAGTGTGGGAGAATTCCTAAATTGGCAGGGGTGCTAATTTTGGAATGATCAATCGACAAAGTGTTCAATTGATTTAGAGTACATGTTACTCGAATAATTAAATAATATTTAATTATAACCCACGGGCAATTATGTGGTGAACCTACGGGGGCATACACAATACACATGAAGCGAAGGCGAGGAAATTAGAACGACCGAGTCGACTGGGTATATAATCGACTTGGTCGATTATATTGTGTGGGTCGACTGGGTCGACCCAATTGGAACAAAATAGGATCCAATTGGAATTGGATCAGGATCATAAATTAAATTGGAATTTAATTTGTGAATTAACTAATTAAGTTGGATTTAATTAATTATAGAGAAGATTTAATTAAATAGACTTAGAGTCTGATTTATTTAAATGGGAGATTAGTTAATTTATTGGGCTATTTAATTGGGAGATTAAAATAAAGCCTTGTCAAATTAATTAACTGGGCCATGAATTAATTGGAAGACTTAGTCTTCTAATTAGAGAGGGACATGGCCCATATAGGAGAATGAAGTCCTAATCCTAATAGGACTAGGTTAGGGAGATAACTATAAGTAGGTAACTTGTAGTTATTTTTCACACACAACTCTAAGCAAAATTGAGCAGAGCAAAAAATTCTCTCCCTCTCCCAGTCCAGATCGGCCGAACCATTTTTCCCTGTGGAAAAAATTTTCGTCTTCAATTTTTGTTCCTGTATCGTTCCTAAATCCTAGATATTCAAGGATCTTTTAGATGCACATATTCCTCCGGGGGGGCGATTGGGACGTGGGCATAAAGGTCTTTATGACACAATCAATAATTCGCTTCATTTTCAATTAGGCCTTGCTCTAGCGTCTTTAGGGGTTATTACCTCCTTGGTAGCTCAACACATGTACTCTTTACCTGCTTATCAATATACCCTATGTTCTAGTCATTTAGGTTCTATTAATTTTCGTGATATTGTGGTGTATCAACTCGTAGAGGCGCAACACGTGGGGCGCTACTGCAGGGCTTGGATCGATTTTGCTGGAGGAGAAACTTGATCTCGACTGCTAACTTAGATTTGCAAGGATATAGGTATAACGTGTAAACTACTTATACTATCGTTTAATTAATATTCATATATATACAACTAGAGTAGTATCCTGGCAAGATTCCGTAAGAGGTCCTAAAATTTTTATATTTCGTTGTGCCGAGGGCTATTTATCTTACCGAATCCCAACAGTGGTATCAGAGCCAACTCTAGGCTTTGTATATATATGAATTTGCAAATTATGTGTTATAAATCATATGTTTGATTTATGTGTGGCTAGTTCTTTAACTTTGCATGTTTTAGGACGTTTGCTATTTAACTTAGAGTTAATGATAAATTTTGATTCGAAAATTTTATCATGTTAGTTTTTTATTTTGGATTGTGATTTAATTGACTAGATCTGCTTAATTAAATCATGGGTAATCGAACAACAACAAAAAAAAATATTTTAATAGATCCGACCCGTGGTGGCGCGTGGCGGTGCGCGGCAACGCACCTCGGCTAGGCGGCCAACGTAAGCCGCTGCCTACGGCAGCGTGCAAGCAGCACGCTGGCCGCACACGCAGCACGTGGCAGCAGCCTACGGGCTGCTGTCCGTGCGCGGCTGCCTGCTGCCGCGGGCAGCACACGCGCGGACTTCGTGGTCGCGCGTGGGCTGTCCACGTGGCAGTTTGTGATTGGCCTCGACTGGTTGATTTTTGGTTGGACTCTAATTCTGCCTATTTTGGAAATTCTGAGAATTTAGAATTTTGGATGATTAGGAAACTTGGAGTTTTTGGATAAGGTAGTTATCTTGTTAGACTTAAACACTACCTTAATTAACTAATCTAGTCAAAATAGGATTATCTTGATGAATCTTGGAAATTTGGGAATATTTGGGAAACTTAGAGTTTTGGATAAAGTAGGAATCTTAGAGATTTGGTCTACCTTAATTAACCAATTTAATCAAGATAAGGTTTGTAGATTACTTAGAGCTCAAGTAAGAGCTAATTAATCTTAGAGGTTAACAGTTAATTCAAAATTAACTAACTTGAATAAATTTTGTGAATTAAAACTAAAGGAGCCGGTAAATTTACATTTACGCCCTTATGTGAATTTATGCATGTTCTTGGGTGAATATGTGGATTGGTCGATTTTGCCCTTAAGTCATGTGTAGATTTTGGTTTATTTATTTTATGGGTTGTAATTAAATGGGCCTGATTGGTGCTCTTGCTTGGGCAAACTAATGTAATAGAATAGGACCATTTAAATTTGTAAGCTAGGCTTAGATTAGGCTTGGAGCCGAGAAGACCTCATGAAGACTTGGAGATCCGCATGGAGGCCCATAACCTTGGAGGACGTGGAGGCACAATTCATTACATGGAGGCCAAATCAAGCTGGATATTACAAGAAGGCCCATGATGTATGGGTTTGATAATTGTAATAGTTAGGACATTTAATTTTCACCCTAGACTGACCAAATTGATTCATCACATGGCTCGTGATGAATCGCAGAGGATAGGCAATCGATCAATCATATCCTGCTAGGTGATGTATGTTTAATTATATTCATTGATGTATGTCTTGCATGCTTAGAATAGACCACGTAAACAAGATAAAGCATAATCTGATGAGACCTCGCACAAGAAAACATAAAACCTCCAATTGAACTTAAAATTCAATTAGAATATTAAATCGAACTTAAGGGCGCATATGAATAGTCTCTATGGTCCGAGCCTATCCAATTACTAGGTCTTAGGCATATTGTACGAATATATCTCGATGTCTCACGAGTCGTGGGTCGAGCTATAGGAAGGTGATATGTCTATTGCCTCGATGCACGAGTTAGTGCCAAGGGAGGGGATAGCAAGGTTTTAGGCGCTGTCTCACGAGTCGTGGGGCGTCTAGGATTGAACTATTTCTCTCCACGAGTATTGCACATGATTTAACGCTAGTAAGTATGGATGTCTCACGAGTCGTGGGTCCATATCGAAAAACGAGGCTAAATGAACTTAAGGGTTAGCTGCGATGGATAATTGACGACGTAGTGGACCACCAAGTGAATCAAATAGTATGGCCAACGAGTCGTGGGTACTAGGAGATTGCATTTGGGCCTTAAGCCCGCTAGGATATTTTAAAAATCCCAAAACTTATGTGGGGGCATAAGGTTTTGATTAAAATAGTGGAAGTAATTTACAAATAAAACCCATGTTTGTAAATTGTGCATTTTAAATTAATCTTTCGCGTATTTATTTCTTCTATCGTCATTTTATAGATATGATGTCAAAAGAGCTTAGAGCACTTAGAGATTTGTCCATCTCATCAATTGAACGTAATATTTTAACTGGACCCAACTTGCATTTCTGGACGCATCATTTGAATGGATTATTTGAAGCTGAAAACATATCATATGTTTTGTCTGTGCCGCCACCCATTACTATTTCACATGATGTTCCTGATGAGCTCCGCAAAAGCATCACCAAATGGAAACTGGATGATGGCTTAGCTCGTGAATACATGTTGGAATATATGTCACTTGATCTGCGTTTGCAACATGAGCATATGGCATCCGCGAAAGAGATTCTCTCGAATCTCAAATTCCTTTATGGGATTAGAGATGGTCGTCGCAGATTCGCGATCACGAGGGAACTCTTGCAAACAAGAAAGAGAAGGGAAACTCCTGTCGGAATCCACGTACACAAGATTATTCGACTTCTGTCTGAACTCGATGATATGGGTGTCGTGATGGACAATGATTTCCGAGTAGATCTTATTCTACAATCTCTTCCTAGATCATATGACCAATTTATCGCGGACTTGAATCTCCAGAGGCGAGAGATCACTGTGCATGTCCTGCGATAAATGCTCGGGGAACACGAGGCTTCTTTTGGAAAGAAATCGGGGTTGGTGAAAAGAATGGGCGGCGTTCAAAGCCAAAGAAAATGGAAACCAGAGCTCCTTACTGCACAAGGTCAAGGGAAAGGATTAAATTCGAACCTATGGAGAGTTCGAACAGGTATATTCCTTGTTGAAGTTAATTTTTCAATTAACCGTGCATCTTTGGTGTTAGATACTGACTGGAGTTCTCATCTATGTAATGATTTACAGGTGATGGAAGCTACAAGGCAACTGGAGCCTGGGGATTGGATCCTTGAATAAGGCAATGGAGCTGGAGCTGCTACCAAGGCCGTAGGCAAAAGTAGATTTAGGTGGTTTGATTAAAAGTCATTAGGAAATTTTCATTTATGTACCTGGTTATTGGTGATAAACTTTTATTCATGTTTTTTAATAATGTTGATTTTAATAAAAGCTCCTGTTTTTGTTTTTCATTTGGTACATTGAATTACTGACTTTACATCATAAAACCACCTAAGTTAGTAATGCACGTACAACAAAACAAAAGGAAACAAGATAATGAAATATCTGCCCAATTATGGCACGCTCGACTTGGACATATATCTAAGTCAAGGATTCAAAAGTTAGCATCTTCTGGCGTGATTGAAATCAATCGCATTGATGAAATGCCAACATGTGAACCATGTTTGTGATGGTAATGGTCCTAAGGTCAGCCAAAACGCAGCGGAAACAAAAATTTTGATCGGGGACAAATAGGCCCAAAAATGCAACTACTTTGCAAGAAAACCTTGGAGACCTTCTACCATTACTATCCTAGGATCATCATGCATTCAAAGTTCATATTAGAAGGAAAGATATCAAGTCATACCTCTCCCAATCTTGGGAGGTGAAGAGCCGCAAAGAATCGGGACAAGCAAGTAACACCCGAAACCTTCAAGAACCTCCAAGCTCACGGGTTCAACACCTCCAAGCTAGAATCTCCTCCTTTAAAACTTCTTTCTTCAAGAATATCCACACCAAGATCTCCAAGTGTAGATCCTCCAAAGCTAGCCCACACACACAAGTGATAGCACTTAAGGAGTAAAGAAGATGAACTAGATCTTGCAAATACACCCTCAATCTATTAGCTAGAATGAAGTAGTACTTGAATCAAGTTAGAAACTTGATGAAGGAAGAGAAAGAGATGAAGAAAACAACTTTTCTTTCTAGGGTTTGAGAGAAATCCGAACACACACTAAAAGGTGTAGTGTGTGTTTTTGTCTTGCTACTTCTACCTCTAATGAATGAAGGCAACATCTTATCTTTTATGTGTGTACATTATTCAATGTAGTTTATTGTTGGATCAAATCCACCAATAAGACTTGTAGCTTTATTGTGCTTCCCAAGCACACTTCTTGAGCTTCCCAAGCACACTACTTTTGATACAAGTTAGTGGTGGGGGCCACCACTAACTCTTGATAAGATATTTATTTTTCTCTCTTGTATATATATATCACATATATATATTAACATTATATCATATCATATATGATCATCTCATAAGACCAATTTAGATTGGTCATGGGTTAATTGGACATTTATTTCCCAATTAATAAATCCAATCTCTAATTCAAAATTAGAAACCCATTTATTTCTTCCTTCAATTAATTAGACCCTTCTAATTAATTTCTACTAAATTAATTTAACACTTAAATTAATAGAGTCCTTTAATTAATTAATCTCCATTAATTAATTACTACTTCTTGTCAAATCCAATTTGACCTTTAATAGATTGAACTAAGTTGCATCTTATGCTATTGTGTGTGGCCCCTTGGGTTCACCATCAATTAGCCGTGGGCTCACAAACCATTTGTGATTTAATTAAAAAGATTAATTAAACTACTTTTAATCAATCACTCTTAGATATGATCTCATCAAATCTAGAGTACCCAACACTCGAGGTAGTCGTCTAGTCACGGTCGACGAGTCCTAACTAATGATGAATAAAAAGTGTGAACCTTTCTTGAATTGATCTCATCAATCCTCTTACGCATACCATGCCCGTACGCTCCTTCCAATAACTTATTTCCCGATCGAGGCCTAGGACATGGAGTCCAACGGATTCCTATTAGCCTTGATAACTATGCGTCTTTATTCTTTATGGTGATTCCTTTTAGTGATTACCCATTTGGAAACTCCTTTCCAAATCTAACATCACTCACTTCGGCCGAAGATTCCCGGAATCAATCCATACAAAAGAATGCATAGGAAATCGCCCAACCACATCACGGTGGGAGTTAATGGATCCTTTATTGACGTCATTAACCTCACTACGAAGCAATCCATACCCAACGTGAAACTATGATGACTCGCTAATTAGTAGTCGAGTAACACATCAAAGCATAAACTGTTCCGAGCCTATAAAGAGAATCCGAGGTCGAAGGCTACTATTGGGCCGAGCCCAGGCCCAAGCCCATCAACTCAGCTATAAATAGCCCAAGCATTTATGACGATGACACAACTTCCCAGGTGCTCTTCCTTCGAGACTGCTGCTCGGACTCACTTGGGAATAATAGCATAGGTTAGCTTGTATGTATTTCACCCTCTAGCTTGTACGGCATCCAGTAATGCTCGAATAGGATTCTCGATACTTGTAATTTGTACTCAATCATCTCGAATACAAATATTATTGATCTTTTCCTTCTATTATTTAGCATTTATACCGCATCACATATTGTCTTGATCGAACTTACGAAAATGTGTAAGATCAATTGGCGCCTACCGTGGGGCCTTATTCAAGTATTAGATCGAAATATGCCTACCACGAGGAGAAATACGTATATCAGAGGAGAGCCTTCCCAGGCAGCAGGAGCACAAAATTCGATCGATATTGAGCCCGACGATCTGTCGTATGCGACTCACCAACCGCCATTTGTTTTCAGCGATGATCCTCCGACCAGCGGAGCAAAGGTAAAAGTTCTCTGTTTATAAATGAATAAACTTCACGAATATCGTTCTCAACTAGCCAAGATCAAATTAGTCCGATCATCGGTCAACGTCAAAAGGTCATGAAAGTCTATGGAGTTGCAACTTATTAAGGCTCGGAATTTATTTTTCCGATCTTCATATTTAGTGATCTCAGGTTAAATTACGCGAATCAATTATTATCAATTATCTGATGATTTTCTTGATCAGTTGGAATAGAAGTAGTTACATTCTGTTGCTCGATGATAATCTCCAAATATGAATATCAATAAATGTCCGTACAACGGCAACAAGTCCCCGAAGTCGCAATCGAGGGTGGGCTATAGTTCGATCGCTAAAAGAAATTTTCGATCCCAAAGGGAAGGGATGTATAACTTCACGATAACTATAAGTTCCTGCGAGCCTCACTCAAATTCGATCGGAGAAATAGAGAAGACAAAGGAATAAAACAAGAAAATTCGAACAAGAAATAAAGCTTTATTATTGATATTCTTCGAACAAGTTACAAACGAAGCTTCGAATATAATATTAAAATTCGAGTTCAAGAGATACAGTACAATCACTCCTACCCTACTACAAGTTATACGAGTAATTCTATCCTGATAAAATATTCGGTCATCATCCCTATTAGATCGCTCCAGATGCAGAACTCAGCAGTGATTCTTCATGATCATCACTAGCCACGTGTCGCACATCCGTCTTCGTACGGGATGAAAGCCGGATCGAAGCTCCTCTCCAAGGCTTCAAACCGACCTTAGGCCTTCATCTATAAATAATGATCGAAGTACTCAATCATTATTTGCAGATTAATCCGAACCGGCGCAGCGAAGATTTATCTCAACGGAGGCGCCCCAAGCGAGATCGAGGGAACTATACTTCAAGAAAGCCCTTGAGGAAGCTGGTGCTCCAGATTTAAAGAACTCCTCTCAGATTAACCAGCTGCCCGATCAGATGCTACGCCAGAAAACCGGAATTCTAACCCGCACCAGATAAGGTATATCTTGGAAGACAGGTTGCCTGTCGGTATTCTAGGCGCGATTTCTTTTGCCTGTCGATATTCTAAGCGAAAAAGCTTATACCAAAGGAATTAAGATCGGAAAACAGGTTTCGAAGTCTAATCTCAAACTCCTTTACCTTGGAGATAGTACGAATCATATCTAAAACTCGACCCATGGGGATCGGAGGAAGCATAAAGGGAAAAGTGAGGAATGTCGTATAAATAAATGGACCTATTTATAGCGGTGAAGGGTTTTGAACCAACGGCCCAAATAACAGATCGCAAACGGTTAGGATGTACGTAATAAATGAACTGACCGATACGTTTCCCGAGAAATAGGGTCCTGTTTGGTTAGGTGAACATACGGTCTGGCAATGCGTGAATAGGGGCTCATTTGGAAAAGTCCGTTCGAACAAGAACTTTTACTTACTATCCTATTCAAATGACAGCCCAGGGATCGGGAACACTTGTCCAAAATTCTACTCTTGCGCACGTGATATTCTAAATATGAAACCGTTATCTTTACGACCAACTAATGATGTTCGGGTTTAAAGAAGCTGTGATCGGTCTACTCGAACAAGACTCTCGAACTAAAAAAATTCGACAACTTTGGAAATTCAGAAATAACAAGAATCAATTGCAACGAATTCTATGTTAATTTTAAGTCTGCTGAAATATTTGTCTGTTACTCACTCAAAAAAGCGCGGTTCGGATTGTTTCTTCGTTAATCTTGGGTATTCGAGATTGGGTTATTGAAAATAAGAACTTATCTGATTATGCTTTACTTTATTAACAAGGAAAATATTATTACAAAACATACAAGAGGAAAATATGGAAGATACATTTCGAGCATAGCACAGGCTGATATCTTACATAAGAATCCCTACATTTCCTACAATCAAATGAAATTTTCACTTTCCTCTCCTATCGTTTATTCGAAGTAACTTAGCTCCGAGCATGGAATCTCCTTTGGATCTGCAGGCTTTTAACTTTATTTACGATCTTCCAAAGGCAAGGGGCGAACGCACGGTTTATCGGGTAATTGTATTCTGCATCGTTCTCTCCCCAATATGTCTTCCTAAATGCATTGTAGCAACAGGTCCCTAGTCGAAGACCTGCGCGATGACCTGCGGACTCCATGGTTCTGGCTTATTGGCCTTCCAGATGGAAATTGTATTTGCCTGTCGATATTCTAAGCGAGATCTGGATTAGTTTTCTTCAGCTCGAAGATTATCCCACTTAAAGATTGTTCGAAGTCTGAGGTCAAATAATTGAATTAATTGAATAACGATCCTGATCACCATGACCGGACAAGTAAAATACCAGAACAATGAATGAGATAATATCAAAAGGAATGACAGCCTTTTATAGTGAAGATGGAAAAGAATCCAACGGCAGACAATCCGCAAAACAGATGGTTAAGATTTGCCGACCGTTGTAATTCCCGGCAAATCTGGAACCGTTTGGAAGAAATCAAACTAACCTAAAACTGGAACATATACAGCGACGAACAAAGAGCACTAGATAAAACAAAACAAGAATTTCGAGAAGGATATTCTTACCAAGACAAAGTATTATTTATTAAATCCTATGTTTATTTACTATTTGCTATCTCGCTATGTTTCATCTATTCTCACGATTACAGAAGATTATTATCAAAGTTAATTTCGAACGGCGTCATCTATTCTGCGAAAGTTTCGTTTCGCCAAATTTCCTATCTATTCGTCATATTCTGATATTCTCGATCTCTACTCATCTATTATCAATCTCTATTTGCCTCCATCTTTTATTAAAAAGGGGTGAAAGCTATTGCTACGACCCTCGAAGATCGACCAAGGGTGAAAGCCGTTGCTACGCCCCTTGGATCGAGAAAATTAAAAAATGTGTGACGACCCTCGGGCTAAAAATGCTCTGAAACGACTAAGGGTGAAAGTTGTTGCTACGCCCCTTAGATCGATATTATTAAATGGGTGAAAGTTGTTGCTACGACCCTCGGACTAAAAATGCTCTGAAACGACTAAGGGTGAAAGTTGTTGCTACGCCCCTTAGATCGATATTATTATATGGGTGAAAGCTGTTGCTACGACCCTCGGGCTAAAAATGCTCTGAAACGACTAAGGGTGAAAGCTGTTGCTACGCCCCTTAGATCGATATTATTAAATGGGCGAAAGCTGTTGCTACGACCCTCGGGCTAAAAATGCTCTGAAACGACTAAGGGTGAAAGCTGTTGCTACGCCCCTTAGATCGATATTATGAAATGGGTGAAAGCTGTTGCTACGACCCTCGGGCTAAAAATGCTCTGAAACGACTAAGGGTGAAAGTTGTTGCTATGCCCCTTTAGATCGATATTATTAAATGGGTGAAAGATGTTGCTACGAACCTCGGGCTAAAAATGCTCTGAAACGACAAAGGGTGAAAGCCGTTGCTACGCCCCTTAGGTCGATATTATTAAAAGGCTGAAAGTCGTTGCTATGCTCCTTAACTCTAAAGCATATTCAAGATCGATCCAATTTCTATCATATCATTTCTCCACGGCTATTTATTCGACTATATATATGGAAGTCTTTGCTATGCTCCTTAACTCTAAAGAGTATTCAAGATGGATCCAATTTCTATCATATTATTTTTCCACGGTTATTTGTTCGACTAAAGGTGAAAAGATCTATAATCCGAGAAAAATCTAAAACTATGGAAAAAATATTACGGAAGGCTCAAGTAGTGCAGAAATGAAAATTCAAATCTATTATAGTTTGAGTTATAGAGCTCGAAATTAAAACTATCGACGACAAAATAGACGAAAACCTTTCATTCATAAAATTTTCTTTGTACTACATTGACGAGTATTTTTCTACAAATAAAAAGATGAAGTTCGAACTCAAAAGAGAAAAAGGATTACATTTATCATATCCTACTACAGGCGCTACAAAAAGTCGAAGGCTTTCGAATTTAAGGACCGGAGCATGGCCACGGGCTCTTAACCGATCTTAGATCATCATCAGTATATAATGACAGCTATAACAATGCTTCGGAGCTCCGCTGATGAACGACCGGTGCACGAGAGGAGTCCCGGTCAATCTCCGTGCGTACTAAACCAGATCGGAATACTGTGAACCAGCTTCGGAAGCATCTCGAAGAAGTGTAGATCAAAACCTCAAGGATCCTTCCACAAGTCGACCCACTATCCGACTGGATGGAGCAACAGGGTACAGAAATTCGAACCGGCCTCAAATGGATGGAATCAGAGAGAGCTGGTCGCCTGCCGGTACCCCAGTCGCAATTCTTTTCGCCTGTCGATACCCTAGTCGAAATAAGTTGCCATTGGAGACAGCCAAAGTTATAAAGGAAGATAGTTCGAACTCGAACCTCGAACCATTTTATCGGGAATAACAAGCGAAACATGATGACCAAAGGATGTAATAGTTCAATCATATAGTCGAACAAAACAATTACAGAAAAGTAAAAATATGAAGGTAACTACGGAAATATATATAGTGAAAGCAAAGGACGACCAACGGCTCAGATTTATTAGAATTAATGGCTGAGATGCAAGCAATAAATACGCCGACCGTTTCGCTTCCCAAGAATTAAGGAACCGTTTGGGTAAGCGAAGAAAAAGTCAGATTTAATCGTGCTCGGAATCAATATAGTCTCGACTCCGGTAATCAAAAATATCCACAGAAAAAATTCAAAACATAGCTTATAAAGAAAGCATTATCAGTAACTCGGCTAAGAACGGCCGAGGTCGATAAATTACTGGAGTTAGGCAACCCAGAACGACCATAAAAATCAATCAAAAGACTATCATTTCCGAGTTCGATATATTGAGAAATTACAAGTTACGAATATATCAATTCCTATTACATATCGAGCTAATCTCTTGATACTAATACATTTTTACAATCCTATAAACATCGACAAAAACTAATCTCTATGTCCAAACGAGAAAGGGACTGCATGGCCACCCTATCCTATGAAATTTTCGGCGGACGATAATGTCCTTACTCGAAAGTGAGGAGCCCATCAAGACAACAACATTCTATCTTTATTTATGATTCTTCAAAGAGCAGAGGGGTCATGCGTCTTTTTCTAGGTGTAACGTGAATATTTATTTGAGGACCTCGATCCTCGAAGTACCACACCTAACATCTTCAAGGAAGAACCAAACAAACAGCTGCATACCCTCGAAAAACTTGATGCCTGAGCCTCCCTAAACCACAAAGGGTCATGGGAGCTACCTGGGTCGTAGGTGGTCAACAATAAGGCTTATTGGCCTCCAAGGTCGGGATAGCGTTCGCCTGCAGGTATCCTAGTCGGAGTAAAAGTACTAATCAGTCCACAATCCGCAAAGTAGGTCCTAACTCGAAATTCAAAATGTTGGGCCATGCAACAAGATCTTTTAACCAGCATGATCGAAGGAGTATGCTTTCAAATGATTTTATAAGGATACAAAATGAAAGACCCCATTTATAGGTGCAACTTTTAAAAATCCAACGGTTAGCAGAAAACAAAAAGAACGATCAAGATCAGATGACTGTTACGCTTCCCGAGAATTTGAGCGGGAAAAGAAGGTGATATGATTTTGGGAGTAAGTGAAGTTATTATACCGAGATCGGAAATCAAGAAACCCGACGGTCGGGACCTCAAATTTGAACGAAGAAAGCAGGCTAAAGTACGAATGAAAAAGAACACATCAAATTGTACAAGAGCAGGCAATCCAAGAAATAAATAAATTATTACAAACCATAGAAAATAGAAATGTCAGGAATTATTCATGATTACATGGAAATGAAACGATATAGCCAAACAGAAAGTCTGGGAAAATGTAGGACAACATCTAGAGAAGCTTATTGTCGGAGAAAATCTTCCGAAGCTCAGCATTACGAGCCTCATATCCACGGTCATAAGCTTCCTTTTCACGGTGCTCGAAGTCTTGTTTCTCCTGCTCGTGAAGATTTTTCAGTTTCTCCAGTTCCTCATTCATTCTCTTGTGAATTTCTTCTCCCTGATCTTTAGCAATCTTCTCTTTCTCTAAAGCAAGCTTCTCCTCAAGGACACGGTCAAATTCTGTTTTCTTCTTCTCCAGCTCTAGGGAAATAGCAGCATGCCGATTTGTTTCCCGCTCGGCAAACGTTTTGAGTTCGAGAAAATCCTGCCCGGCCTGTTAAAGGTTCAGATAAGTTAAGAAAAAAAAAAAAAAAAAAGAGAGAGAGAGAGAAAGAAAGAAAGATATTGTAACACCTGAAACAGAAAATGCGACCCAGATTGATACAGTTCTTCTAGATTCCTTTCCTTGGACATCTCGGTCTCGGAAGTAGTGAGGTCAAGCCGCAACGGGCTATCCACAGGATTTCCGGAAACAACTTTGGGAATGGACCCTTCCTTCGATTCTTTAGGCAGGGAAGGAGTAACCATCGGAGGAACGAAGTTAACTCGGGGTTCGGAAACGTGATCAGTCCTTAGGGATTCAGCAGAGGTTTCTCCACCAATATCCAACTTAGGTTTTTTGCTCAAACCCTCTGTAAGGGGGACGGCCGAAGAATCATCAGATGATGGCCTGTTACCAATGGCAAGTTTCTGCAAAGCCTCGATAGGTGTGACCCCGTCAGGATAAGGCCTTTTTTTCGAAGAGGGAACGGGAATTTTCTGCCCAGCTGGTTCCTCACTCGGAGAATCGGCAATTTTCGACAAAGAGCCCTCGAGCTCAGCCTCAAGCTCCTCATCCAAAATGGACTTGCTTGTATTGCCCTTAGTTTGCTTTGATGAAGCGCTTTTCTCTTTCTTATTCTCCCCTCCTTTAGGAGCTTTTGGGGAAGATACAGAGGTTTTAGAAGAAAATTTGGAGGGCTTGGCCTCCTTGGCAGGTTTTTTGCTCTTTGGACGAATTTTTATTCTTCAAACCACCCAACAACTGTTTGGGGTCGATAGCCTTGCCTAGTATATTTTCCATAATAAACGGGGAGTGAGTTGAGAAATTTGAAGAATGACGAATGTATAGGGAGAGCTCCGATCTCTATAAGCAAAGGTGTCGTGTAAATAATTTGAAGAGATCCTCATATTTATAGCCACTACGCCCTATGATTACAATAATGGATCGACGCGACCTTCAAGAAAGATTCCGTTTGGAATAAATAAAGTTCGAGCATAAAATGCAAAAAGATATCGAACCTTGAAAAGCAAATGATGTCCAAATATTTGTAAGATTGGAATTTACTAGTTACATGAATCAAATCAAAAAGAAAACAAGTCCGATTACAAAAATGGGTTACATGCATACATATATTTGACTCCTAACTACAAGACTATGAATCGCCCCCTCCGGCATGCTCGAACCCAGCATTCAGACCAACGCCATCTTCGCCGCCGTTGCCTAATGGATCAGTTTGATCAAAGGGTCGATCATCTTCCTTATCCGATCCATCATCTATGTTGACATCTTCGTTCTTTTCCCCTGAGGCAGAAGGATGATCGTCGTCGGAACGCTCGAGCAAATCTGGGTTAGGCATCGGAATGCCAAACTCCTCAACTAAGGGGGCATAACGATGACTTCTCCAGTTCACAGTTCCTTGGGGTAATGACGAAGCTTTATAGTCCTTTCCTTCGGCATTTTTGAAAGGATTCATATACAGGAGGTACTCTTCCATTTTGTCCGCGATCCTCTCGGCTGAAATCAATTGTTGAACCCCCTTATAAAAGATAGTTTGGAGGATTTCGCCAATCCTCATCCGAACTAAAGGATCGAAAACAGGGGAACCAAGGAATTTTCGTATGGCAGGGATCTCCGCCTCTTCTGCTCCTTGAGAATAGGCGCGAGCTGGATCTTGCTTGGTTTGCTCAAGTTCGATCTTAATTCTCTTAAGTTCATCTTCAAGTGCGCTCTTTTCTGTGACTACAGATAACAATTCTTCCTCCGCAGAGGAGGAACGTTTCGTACTTACTTTCTCCAGCTCTTTCTTCACTTGAGACAATTCTCGTTGACTCTCTGCCAGTTGAGATCGAAGGGTTTGATTATCAACGAAAATTTGCGCATACGCATCGTGAGCGTCCTGCGATTCCTGCTCTAGCAATGCTAAGCGATAGGTCTGAAGAGCGAACAAATCCCCGACCTATGAAAAATTTTCGGTTAACAGTATATGTTAGAGACTCTAAAGAAAGAAGAGAGTTAAAAGACAGATTCTTACCTCGTGATACGTTCGAGAGAAATCACTCAGAATCTCAAAATTACCCTTGACGGTTTGAAGCAGCATATCCCGCTTAAACCGACTAGCCATATAAATTCTAGTGGCCTTGTCGAATTCGTTCTCACCACCTGAGTCCAGATCGGTTAGAATAGTCCCGTCTTCAGGGTATCCAGCAGCCCTGTTACCGCGGAAATGTTCGTCCATAAAATCTGCCACGTCAGGCTCCGACCTACCCTCTCGACATGGAACCGAGTCAGAACTCACACCAAAGGGTTTCACCCTCCTCGAGGGCCCTGGATGGTCAGCATTCCTCTTTCGACTCAGGAGCTTCTCATTCTCCTGAACACCCAGAATCCGGTTCCAGGAATGTTGACAATAACCAACGGACGAAAGAGCAGAAGTATCAGGGGAAAACAGTGTTCGAAGAGGTCCAACGGTGGCAGAGTTCAAGGAGCTCATAGTACCGAGCCCTCTCAGATCGGGAATTGTAACTGGTATATCAACTGAATTTCCGCCTAAATTACTTGTATCCGCTCTTTTGTCGGAAGTATATGGTAACGGATCGAAGTAGAAAAGCGCATCTCCAACCGAGCCGGCAGCGGAGGGCGGAAACTTCTCAACAATTCGACCTGCAAAGGAAACACAAGATGTACATGATTGATCTGTCACACCTCAAGATAGTAAGAAGCTAAAGACATACCCAATGATAGAGGGGTGAGAGGCGGAGCAGCAGAAGCTGGCAAGTCACCGAACTGCGGAATGGATCCTTCGAAGGATTGATTGGATAAGGGGTAAGAATGTTTGATCGTTGGGGCAGGGTAATCACAGTGGCTCAACCCAGCCAACCGCAAAACACCTTCCTGAACTAGGAGCTCGGTTTGGTAAGGATTGGACCGCAACTGCTCAAGAAATTCGTCGGAAAGACGGTGGTTGAGTTTCTCTTTAATCCTACGAGGACCATATGACCAAGAGTTTACACCATCCCACCGATATGGTCTCGTTTTCGAGCTACCTTCTGATACTGGAACATCAGGGCCCTTCACAAAAAAGAATCTCATTTTCCAACCTTTACTCTTTCCCGTTGTTATATTCGTAAGAAAAGGCCGCTTCGACCGCTGGCTGATGGACACAAACCCCACATTTGAACCCTTGCACAGATCCATTCGGAATATTTGCCAAAAATTACTAAAAGAGGCCTCTCCCCCCTTGGCCTCCATAAGAGCGCTGAACGCTACAATATACGCAATGGAATGCGGGAGAAGCTGAGCAGGGGAAAGCGAAAAGAAAGTCAAGATGTTTCTGATAAGGGGAATGAACGGAATACGCAAGCCACAAGAAAATTGATTCTCGTAGAAGGCTTGACAGCCAGCCGGAGGCTCGATAACACGTTCGGTGTAAGAAGGAATAACGATCGAAAACCCCTTAGGAAGAAACTTCCCGAACTCCACCTCGAGGTAAACGTGATCCTTTTTGGAAAAATAACAGGAAGTTTGATCGGCGGGGAGTTCTAACCTGTTCGAGGTAGCGGTGTTTGAAGGAAGCGTATGTTTAAAAATCCTGACGAAGGCTCCCTCGTCGATGCTGAGTTTCTCGACCACATTTTCCTCTAGATCTTCGGTCGGGTCAACATCCTCGTCTTCTTGATGAAATTCTCCATCTTCGTAATCGTCAACAAGCTTTAGCAAAGGGTCGGACTCTTGGTTCTCTCCGACCTTATTCTTGCCCCTTGCACTTCTAGAACTTTACATTATGGATTGGGAAACGAATATACTAAAGCAAGTGCCTTTTCGACTCGAATGCTCCGAGCTCAAGAAAGAATGTGATATGTAAGTAATTTTTCAACGAGTCAACATATATATACGGGGTTAAAAAGGTAAAATTGCAAACAGGTCCCCGAGTAACCGCGACGGTTGAACTTACTCTGGGTAAAAATTTAAAGTTATCCTTCTGAGAATTACATTTTTGATCCTTCACTTTCCAAATTGTGAGGTATGTTCCTTGGAAATTGTCCCCATGGTGTTCCATTGATCCTTTTATATTACGAACGGGAAATTCAGGAAGCATTCGCTGAGGAATTGAATGAAGCATCGCAGTAACTTATAATAAGGAACATTCCGATTTAGTGGTCCTACGAAAACAATGGACGACAAGGTTATCATCTCGATACGCCGATATGTTGTTTCTTATATATGCACTCTTTTTCCCTAGCTCGGTTTTTATCCCAATGGGTTTTTCCGAGTTAGGTTTTTAATGAGGCATATCCGAAACATGTTCTGAACGGCTCATCTCACACCAGCGTGCCACATAGCACATACTTCTTCGAGCGCAAGCTCCACTTTACGCTCGAGAAGTGGGGGAGTATTGATGAGGGGCAATTTGGACCCCCTACTCTCGCTAGCTCGATGTGGATCGAATAACACCAATTCCCATCCCCAGAAACGCCGAGCCGAGCCAGGGTTTGAAATAAACTGTTCCGAGCCTATAAAGAGAATCCGAGGTCGAAGGCTACTATTGGGCCGAGCCCAGGCCCAAGCCCATCAACTCAGCTATAAATAGCCCAAGCATTTATGACGACGACACAACTTCCCAGGTGCTCTTCCTTCGAGACTGCTGCTCGGACTCACTTGGGAATAATAGCATAGGTTAGCTTGTATGTATTTCACCCTCTAGCTTGTACGGCATCCAGTAATGCTCGAATAGGACTCTCGATACTTGTAATTTATACTCAATCATCTCGAATACAAATATTATTGATCTTTTCCTTCTATTATTTAGCATTTATACCGCATCACATATTGTCTTGATCGAACTTACGAAAACGCGTAAGATCAAAGTCCTAATCCTAATAGGACTAGGTTAGGGAGATTACTATAAGTAGGTAACTTGTAATTATTTTTCACACACAACTCTAAGCAAAATTGAGCAGAGCAAAAAATTATCTCCCTCTCCCAGTCCAGATCGACCGAACCATTTTTCCCTGTGGAAAAATTTTTCGTCTTCGATTTTTGTTCCTGTATCGTTCCTAAATCCTAGATATTAATATACCCTTTGTTCTAGTCGATTAGGTTATATTAATTTTCGTGATATTGTGGTGTATCAACTCGTAGAGGAGCAACACGTGGGGCGCTACTGCATGGCTTGGATCGATTTTGCTGGAGGAGAAACTTGATCTCGACTGCCAACTCGGATTTGCAAGGAGATAGGTATAACGTGTAAACTACTTATACTATCGTTTAATTAATATTCATATATATACAACTAGAGTAGTATCCTGGCAAGATTCCGTAAGAGGTCCTAAAATTTTTATATTCCGCTGTGCCTAGGGCTGTTTATCTTACCGAATCCCAACAGCTTCAAATTGGCGTACCAATGGAACGCCATTCCTGTCAGGGAGTTGGGGAACATTTTCAGTTTCAACTCGTTGGTCATATTGCCACATTCTAAGGAGAATCGAGCCAGATGCTCTGTGGCAGATTGTGATCCCTCCCCCGAGAACAAAGTAAAGTTCGGCGGTCTGTAATTCATTGGAAAAGACACCTGATCGATATACTCGGGGTGAGGCTTATTATACCTCGATGCCCTGTTTCCTTGCCTCCTGACGAACATCTCCTCAGCTTGATTCACCGTCAAGAGGTATTCTGGACCCTCTGCAGCTCGATGATTAGTCTTGTCATAGGCCAATGAATTGGCCTGATGTCCTTCCTGGCCGTATCCGATGGCCTCTGATCGGTCCTCTTCGGACCTGCCCCCCGAGTCTGGACGGTTGTTCCTGGCTTTGGAAGTGCTTCATCTCCTGTCCGGGACATTGGTTTGTCCGTTGCCTTGTTTGTAAGGCGTCTCATCCCTTGATGAACTTCCCTCGATCTGGACTGCGGGGCCTTTGCCTTTATCAACTGCAGTTCTGTGCGGCCCAGTCCAGGCCTGCACTTGTATGCTGTTGGCGAGAGTATTGATGCTCTCGACCAGTGATGTCATCTTCGCTTCCAAGTGCATCAGGGAGTTATTTACAATGTTGATGGCTTCTGTATTGGCCTGACTAGCAGCAGTGGCCGAGCCTAGCATGTTTTCGAACTTGCTGACAACCTTAGACCATTCCTCCTGTTTGGTCCCAAGGTCCCTGGTGAAGTTGCGAACCTCTGCTGTCAGTTCCTCGATTATGTTGGTCCCTTCCATAGTTAGTGGAACCGTTGATAGATTTTCCAGAGAATGTTTTAAGTCAGAACGTGTCCTCGTCAAGGCTGATCGAGTCTTTCGCGGTATCTGTGGTATCATCTGATGACAACAAAAGAATAACCACTTAGTATCAACTGATTGACTGTTTGGCAAAGAGATTATCAAGTGTCAGCTAGCCAAAATGTTACTTGGTTGATAATTGTTTTTTGGCAAATAAATCATAGAAAAATTTTCAAGTCTCACAGAGCCAAGATATTGTGTGGCTGGTGAGTTTTTTACAGAAAGATTTTCAAGTCCCACCGGGGACTCTTCGTCAAGAGAGATCTTCATGTCCCACTGGGCGTGCCAAAATATTGTTTGCGTTAATTTTGACGCGGTTACACCTCGACGTCGAGCAACACTTGGCATCGAGACGTGCCAAATTATTGTTTGCGATAAAATTGACATCGAGGGACGACTGGCATCGATGAACACTTGGCATCGAGAAGTGCCAAAATATTGTCTGCGATACAGTTGACATCGAGGGATGCTTGGCATCGAGGCGTGCCAGAATAATGTTTGTTGTAAATCTGGCAGCAAATACCTCGAGGAGCCAATGGCTCGATGTGAAATGCCTCGATATGATGTAAAATGAATGCGGGTGTGCCAATGTTTGTGCGTGCAAACATAACGATTTAAAAATGGACATGTTGATATCAGTGTAATAATAATATAAGTGTCCTGATAAAGACATATTGATATCGAGATAAGTTGTCCTGATAAGGCTGACTTCTAAACGATTGTGACAAAGTAGGCAAACACTACCCCTAGTTCTTTTCTATGCCTGCCTGGCCGCAGGACTTAAATAATTTATGAAAATCTCTCCTAAATGCCAACGTTCTATGACCAATCGATGGCCTGCTCAACATATCAACGAATTTGTAAATCAGCAAACGAGTTGACGATCAATCAGTTTAGACATTCCCCTTGACATAAGACATAAACTTGACAAAAACGACATATCAATGAAAATCCGTCGACGTAAAGCATACTTTAGTAAAAGAATCAAGAGATACGAACCAAAGTACTTCCATTAATAATAAAAGAAGATCAGTAAGTTCCCCGATGTACAAATATTACAAAAATATGCAAAACGATAAAAGTCTCCTGTTTTGGCATGATCTGCCAAACGAGTTGATAAGTCTAATAAGTTCTGAAAATTGACTCCTTGATCGGTAGGTAAACCCGCCGATGAGGTGATAATATATGATGGTACAGCTTGTTGACAGAAAGTAACATTGACGACGGAAGACCACCGCCAATAGTTCGCCCAACCTTGATGGATGACCACCAATCGGGCTCCTGATCAGCGGGTGGCCACTGAAAAGGGCATCAATTGAGCAGATGGCTACTCAACCGATAGCCGTCAAGCAGATGGCTACTTGACGACGAGCTCATCAAGCAGATGGCTACACGATGAGTTTGTCATATAAATACGTGGGCACTTACATAATGGTTAACAGCTTGCTACTTGGTTGATATCGAGTGGTTTCGCTCGAGACAGCGTTGCTGACGGCGGAAGCAGCTGTGCGGCTTACTTTGAGCGGCGGCGCTAGACTTCAGGCGGTCATGTCCTGCTGGTGGCTGAGGAGGGACAGACTGATATCAAGAAGTTGGCAGACTGATAACTTGACAGAAACAGCGTGCTATCTGCTTGCGATCAAGGGGTTTCGCTCGAGACAGCGTTGCTGACGGCGAAAGCAGCTGTGCGGCTAGAAGCAGCGGTGCGCTGGACTTTCGATGAGGCATAGAGCCGATTCAGTGTAGACTGATTTTGTTGATTGAGTTGTGTGTCTGTTGCGCGTATGACGGCCTGTTTGTATTTATAGGCTGGAAATTGATGAGCTGATGGCCGATAAACTGCTCAATTGATGGCCACTTTCTCCACTACTTATGAATTTCTCCACTATCTCTACTATCCCACTACTTTGAAGGTAGTTTTCTTCTTCTTGTTTACTGAAAATTGATGTTAATGGCGGTTTATTTGGAGAAGACGTGTGTTTTGTTTATTTGAATTTCAGTTTAATGTGGTAACCAATTAAGAGATAATTAAGGAGTTTGTTACTTAAGCCAACTAATGTAGCTTTTATCCTTATCTCTTAATTAATTATTTCCAACATTAATTAAATACACATTGGGCCGAAAATAAGATTGGCCGATTTGTGACTGGGCCGTGGTCGGCCTTGGCTGATCGGACCATGGTTAGTCTTGGGTCGAGTGGCTAGGTTGATTGGGCCATTTGATTTTGCATGCTAATGGTAACTAATTAACCAATTAATTATTTAATGGCCTTATTTATTATTTGGGCCTATTATTTAGACTTGGCCCAATTAATTAATTAATTAACCTCTAATAGCCAAAATTAACCATTGGGTTGATTGGGCTCGTTTTTGTTTAGCCATAACTTGGCTTTATTAATTAATTAACTTTGGCCCATAAATTAATTAATTTATCAAATAATTAATTTATATTTGGTCCAAAAAATTAATTAATTGCGAAAATTGGGTCCTGTTTCAAATTAGGCTCGTGGCCAGATTATTGTTTCGGTCGGCTTATTTTTCGGATCAAATTGGATCCGATCCGTTCCGACCCGTTTCGAGTAATTGGGTTCGGTCCTATTGCCATTTTTGGCTGTCATCGAGTCGTCATTCCTCGATTAATCGAGGGTGATTTTTTGGGTACAAACAAATAGCAAACAATAAATAGTACTCTCTCTTTTCTCTTACGTTCTTGGAATTTAGATACAAATTTCTGTTAGTTGAAGTTCGACCATGGGCTTCATGTTAGTGCAAACAACAAAGCAACATTACGTTGTATCTTTGTAGACTACCCAGGATCAACTATGTGCATCGTGGACAACCCAAAAATATTGTTTTTTTTTATTTTTTATTATTGCGTATTGATTGGATTGTTCTACAAATCAATCCAACCAAGTAGTTATATTCTATAAAATTTCAATATTTTATGAAAGGTATAAGTGCACGAATTGTTAAACACAAACAACGATATTCACTTTTATTATAAAATGCACAAAAAGGAAAAGATTTATAATATTAATCTATTTGAACTTTAATTGAAAAGTTATTCCTTTTTAAACTATCTGGATTATAGTTGAAAGGTTAATCTTCACAAATATAATTTAAAAAAAAAATAGTTTGCACAATATATGTAGTTTTATTTAGTATTTTAATATGGATAAGAAGTCTTGAAAATATTAAATTAAAAAAAATCTTATTTTTTTATTTATAATAAATGTTTTGAGAGTTCACTTGTGGTCCTCCTCATCATTTATATTTTTAAAATTTTGAATTTTTAAAATTTCAATTTATTTTTATTAATTTGTTAAACAAAGGTAAAAGTTTGCAAGCCTTAGGGCAAACCCATTGCTAGGGGCTAGGGGTCGACCTCCGGAGCTCCCCAGCTGCCTATGCCCCTGCTCCTGCCTCCACCCTGCTTATCCAAATTCAACCCTGAATTTAATTCTTTCCCACTCTCACCTTTATAATAATTATATAATAACAATACTAATAATAATAATACTATTTCTAATAATAATAACAAATATAATAATTTTAATAATAATAATAATATAAATTAATAATAATAATAAAAACATTCATTAAATTGCCGGAGTACAACACGAAAATACATCATCGAATTAAAAAAAGTCCTACCACGCAACAAAGGAAAATAAAATAAAATACAAGAACACACATCATCGGCAATAGGATATGACAAGTTCATTGCAAGTTATTAAATTTCACGTTGGTGATTTAACATGATAAATATATTTGTTAAAAGTTTCAACACAAAAATATTATAAATGAAGTATGAATTTGAATTTTTTCTCTAAGTGTTTAAATTATATTTTCAAAGTAATTGAAAAATTATATTGTTCAAATATTATATAACCACCTATATTCTAATTAAATGATTTAGTTGTAATTTAAATTTTTTAAATGAAATTAAAATTTTAATTAAATAAATTAAGATGTCATAAAAAATATGAACAATAAAAGTTAAACAAAAAAATTTTAACTAAAAATTATACCACAAATTACATAAATATACTACACTATTAAATAATAATACACACATTAAAAACAAAACTAAATAATAAAAAAAAAATTAATCAGGGGAAGCCACTTGGCGTCCCCTGATGACGCGCCTGCCGGGGTGGCTGGGGAGCTCCAAGTACGGGGGGATGAACATGAATTAAACCAAATGTCCGGGGCAAAATATTATTCAATTTAATTTTTGCATATACGGTCGAGATAAAGTCAATTATAACTCATAAATGTTATGTGTATCAAATTCATAAAATAAATTTTCTACTTGGGCCCTTCCAAGAAAGATTACTTTTAGTTATTTGAAATTATTATTTCTCATAAAACTTGATAATTAAATTGATACAAATATGTTTTATAAGGGATTTAGGTGTAACACTATCATAGTGAACATACGAAAACAGGCTTAAAATCATGCACATGTATATAACGAGAGCTCCGCGCTGCTATTTACCACTTGAAAAAGTTCAAAGTGAAACAATTAATCCGTAATAGGGACTAATGTAGGAAAAACAAGAGGGATGACTCTAAAAAAAATCAATAATCACATGTGGTGTCAACCCTTGTTTTGATGAACTACAAAAACTATCAATTAGATTTATTTTTTAATAAATAATTAAAAGATAATTTAATCATAGGGTTAAAAAGCTTATATTAGTCTTTTCTATTAATCATATAATAAATATAATAATGTTTAATTATCACTAAATCAACTTGGTTCTATGGCTAGAAAGGCTTATCACAACAATGTTGCACCCTCACAAATACATTATATATCTAATGTATTTTTATATACAAATACATCAACTAATTTTTAATATTTTTTTACAATATAGGATTCAGATTTTAAATTTCGCCTACGACCAACCTTGCGTTTGACTGCAAAATATTGGCGATGCTATACCAAAAGTCAAAGTCAAAGTCAAAGCCCATGTATAAGCGGCTAAAAGGCTGCTTATGGCAACACAACCTCCTTTTCTTTTCCGAAAATCTGTTATGCCCTTGTCCTATACTAATTCATTTTCATTCATATTTTTATTATAAAAAATATAAATTACGTGAAAATAATAAATCTTCAATTAGTTTGTGATTTTCTTTTTCTTTTTCTTTTTTGAAATATATTTACTTATATCATAGTGTTGTGTTAGGTGTAAATACAGAAAAACTTTTTAATCTTCCTTTACTAGCTTTTTCATTCTTTATTATATATATGGTTAGTTTTGTAAGTTACATAAAAATCTATATTTTCGTAATCAATTGCAAAATAATCACACGTTAAATCATTTTACCAATTTAGTTGTTTCATAATCATCGGTTAATTAATCGGTCAACTGATTGATTGAGTTCTATAGTTCAAAGAATATGTTCAAACCGACTTCGTTGATTTGCGATTTAACTGATTCAATCGGTCAGTTCGATCCAATAAAATAAATAATTTTAAATATATAGTCTTGCATAGTTGCAGACAAATTGGATCAAAAATATCTTAAAATTTCAAGAATGGCCATCCTTATCCCTATAAAAGCTAAAAATCGAACGAGAGTTCCTAAGGATGAATCAGTAAAACTGCGACTCCATTAAATAATAATTGAGTTATTTACACTCGAACCCCTTAAAATTTACCGTAATTACAAAAAACTCTTTGTAATTTAAAAAATTACAAAAAGACCCCTTAAGGAAGGTTTTTATAAATATTTTCGAGGGAATCCTTGTAAGGATTGTTAAAATGTAAAGGGTGTTTTGTTATATAATCAAATCTGAGTTTCCTTGTAATATTTAAAACATCATGAATTCCTTGTAAAAGGACTAAACATCATGATTCTGATAGTAAATCTCCCTTATTAATTAGGAGGGTTAAGCATAAGTGCATAACTATAAATCTCCCTCATTAATTCTCCATTGCAGAGCTCATGATCTAGAATGCATAAATATTTGGAGAAAAAACAATAACCAAATAAAAGTCAATACATACATAAAATTCATCAATATCATATCATCATAAAATCATCATGTTACAAAATTTCACTTTTAAAACCACATTCCATCTTCCCATATGCAAATACATTTGTTTATGTCTAATATTGCTGTTTGCATATAAATTTGGCCCGATTATACCCTGATGTCAAGGGATTGCTTGCGTATAAATTTCATATCGAGGAACACCTCGACGACGTCGAGTAGCCACCGGGCATGCCAAAATATTGTTTGTGATAAATTTTACATCGATGGATCAACGTCGAGAGATTGGCATCGAGCGACCTCTGGCATCGAGGATATGTGCCAAAGTTCAATTACGATACAGTGGTCGTCGAGGCATGCTTGACGTCGAGGGATTGACATCGAGTCATGCTCGGCATCAAGGTGTGCCAAAATACTGTCTGTTGCAGACCTGTCAGTAAACCCCTCGACGAGCCAGCAGCTCGACGAGAAATGCCTCGATATGATATGGAAAAAGTGCGGGCGTGCCAATGTTTGTGCGTGCAAACATAACGATTCAAAATCAGACATGTCGATATCTGTACATTAATAATGTGAGTGTCTTGATAAAGACATATTGATATCATACTGGGTTGTCCTGATAAGGCTGACTTCTAAACGATTGCGACAGAGTAGGCAAACACTACCCCTAGTTCTTTTCTATGTCTGCCTGGCCGCAGGACTTAAACAATTTATGAAAATCTCTCTTGAAATGCCATATTTTATAGCCAATCGATGGCCTGTTTATCATATCAGCGTATTTATAAATCAGTAAACAGGTTTACGATCAATCAGTTTTACACAATCATCTTGACAGAAAACGACAGCTTGACGGAAACAGCGTATCAATGGAAATTAGTCGACGTAAAACATATTTAAGTAAATGAAACAAGATATACGAACTAAATCACTTCCATTACCAATAAACGAAAATTAGCACGTTTCCCGATGTACAAACATTACAAAAATATGCAAAATGATAAAGTTCTCCTTTCTTGGCAAGGTCTGCCAAACGAGTTGATAAGTTTGTTAAGTTCTAAAAAATGACTCCTTGATCGGCAGGGAACCCGCCGATGAGCTGATGAAAAATGACAGTACATTAAGTTGACAGAAAGTAACATTGACGACGGTAGACTACCGTCAATGGTTCGCCCAACCTTGATGGATAACCACCAATCGGGCTCCTGATCAGCGGGTGGCCACTGACCAAGGCATCGACGAAGCAGATGGCTACTTAGTCGATAGCCGTCAAGCAGATGGCTACTTGACGACGAGCTCATCAAGCAGATGGCTACTCAATGAGTTTGTCATATAAATACGTGGGCACTTACATGACAGTTACCAGCGTGCTACTTGGTTGATACGAGTGGTTTCGCTCGAGTCAGTGTCAGCTGACGGCGGAAGAGAGCGGCGGCGGCGGCGGCGGCTTACTGCGAGCGGCGGTGGCGGCGGCGGCAAGACTTCAGGCTGTCAGGGATCACTGGTGGCTGAGGAGGGACAGACTGATATCAACGAGTTGACAAACTGATAACTTGACAGAAAACAGCTGTTAACTGCCTGCTATCAAGGGGTTTCGCTCGAGACAGCGTCTGGACAGCGGAAGCAGCGGCGGCGGCGGCTTATTTTTAGCGGCGGCGGCGACAAGACTTCAGGCTGTCGAGGGTAGCTGGTGGCTGAGGAGTGACGGTTGATATCAGGGGTTCTACAGGGTGTTTGCTGAAAAAGAAGCAGCGGAGCGCTGGACTTCCGGAGAGGCGTTGAGCCGATCAGTGTTAGACTGAGATTTGTTGATTGATTGTGTGTGTGTTCCGCGTGTAGCAGCCTGCTGCTGTATTTATAGCTGTTGCTGGAAGATAAGCTGATGGCTGTCAACTGATTCCCTGATGGCCGAAAATTGAGGGGCTGATGGCCACTATCCCACTTCTCCCACTACTTATGATATTTCCCACTACCTCCACTACTTTGATGGTGGTTTCCTCTCTCTTTTTTGCTGGAAATTAGTGTTAATGGTGGTTGGAGAAGAAGAAACGTTGAATTTGAAATTGAATTAATGATAACCAACTAAGAGATTTTTAAGGAATTAGCTATTTAAGCCAACTACTTAGCTTAATCTTTATCTCTTAATTAATTAATCATTAATTAAATAACAACACCAATGGACCGAAACAATGAGTAGTGGCCGATCTGGGCCGGGTCGCGGTTGACTTGGGTCGATCGGCCATGACGGGTCGAGCCATGTTGGCTTATAATTTATTCAATTAATCACTTAATTAAATAATTAATGGCCTTTGCTTATCAAATGGGCCATTTATTAAGACTTGGCCCAATTAATTAAACTTAATTAATTAATCCATAGTCTTTTTAGCCAAAATTAACCATTAAGTGGGTTGAGCCCGTTTAGCCATTGTTTTGCTTTAATTATCAATTAATTAACTTTGGCTTGTGAATTAATTAACTTAATCAATCAATTAATACATATATGGCCCAAAAATTAATTAATTGCGGAATTGGGTCGAATTTTGAAATTGGGCTCGTGGCCAAATTATTGTCTCGATTGGATCCACTTCCGGGTCAAATTGGGTCCGATCCGGTCCGACCCGTTTTGGAGTGACTTGGTTCGGCCCTATTGCCATTTTTGGCTTGTCATCGAGCCGTCGTTCCTCGATAAATCGAGGGTGATTTTTTTGGGTACAAACAATGCCCCCCGTAAGTCGTATCTGATAAATTTTATCCGGACATAAAATTTTATCGGATAGACTTAGTTTTAAAAATTCCCCTTCTTCACTCCTCGATTGGCATTTAATTTTATCATGCTTTGATAATTATAATTGGCCATTTTTAGCCAATTAAATTATATCGGCATTTTTGGGATTTTGGAATTTTTCCCAATCTGTTAATTCTTTTGCCAGATGTCAACTCCCCAACTCACTCCCAACTTCCCGGGTAAATTCAATTGGAATCTATTCCTAGTTCCCAATTTAATTAGTAGTCTATTCACTACACTCTTCCCAATACCCACTTTTTCCTCTTTCAAATAAAACAAAACTCTTACACAGTGGCCCCCACCTTAACTTTTCACCTTCTCTCTCCCTCCTTTCTTCCTCACACGGCCGATTCCTCTTCCAAACCCCTCCATAGCCGATTTTTCTTGTTCAAAATCAAGCTACTTGCTTCATCTCCTTCCTTCATTCTTACACCATCGGATTCCCCATCTCCTAATGATTCTAAAACCGTAAATTTCTTCCCAAAAACCCTGAAATTCGAAAAAACCCACTTCACAAATCCTCCATAGCCAAGAAAGCTTCAAGCTCCGAAATCGAGCTTTTTATTTCGATTTTCTTGTTTTTCTTGCTAGAATCGCATTCCCCTTCACCCAAGGAGTACAAAAACCGAATTCAAAGCCCAAATACTCACCAAATCCGAAAAATCCATTTCAAAAAAATCCACCATAGCCGAAAATCCGCGGCTTTCACCCCTAATCCGAAATCGAACTGTTTTTTGAAGCATTAATATGGCGGAGGCGAGGATAAATCGGAAAGATGTTCGTATTGACACCCAAGTCCTTGAAGATACTCCTTTTGGCACCACCATCGGTCCGTATCATACCAAGGTCGATTTACCTCCCCCAAGCGAACACCCTCTCATATGTTCGAAAGAATCTCTCCCTTTCGCCACGGGGCTTAAAGAATTCTCGTCTACTACGCGCGGGTGGCCTTGGGCAGGCTCCGTGAACCACTCCGACTGGCTCGTGTGGTGTACCCGAGTTGAAAAGACTTTCGGTTCGATGTGGCGGGACGGTGGCATTTATAATGCCATCCAATTTTGCAAGACGGGGCTTGTTCTCAACCTCCCCCTGCTTCGGGCAGCAGTCCAATTCTGGTGCAAAGAAGACAACACGTTCCACTTCGCCCACGACCCGATGACGCCCACATTGCTCGATATTATGGCGATCACTGGACTCAGTCCCGCGGGACGTTATGTGGACCCCTCACCATCGGCGAGCGACGAAGCATATCACTTTCCGTCAGCTTCGGGTACCGGGGGCAGTGCCGTTTCATATGGACCGGTGATCGGTCGGTACAAAGACCTTCCTGATTCTGTCGAGGTATCGCGCACTGAACATGTACACTTTTTGACTGTGTGGCTGTCAAGGTACCTTTTTTGTAACTCCGCTCTATCTGTGACGAAAGAATATAATGCTGTAGCTTTATCTATTGCGGATGGTGCGCGTGTGGCATTGGGGCATGTGGTATTTTCCTCTTTTTGCACTGGTATTGAGGGTTTTTTGGGTTCCGGTTGCACGTCTTTGCAGGGGCCCATCTGGCTTTTACAGATTTGGTTATTGGCCTATTTTCCGTCATTCCGTGTTTTTGAAGGGAATCCCATTGGGGATGAGATTTACGCGTCCTATGTATCTCGGCAGAGGATTCCCCCTTGTAACTTTCACCACTTTTTCAGCATGCTTTATGACAGGATGAAAGGTCCCGAGCCGGACTTTTCAGTTTTTTATCCATCGGTGCTCTCTAGGTACAGCCCCTTGATGTCCGCTGAGGAATTCCGGGACTATCAGCGATTGTGGGCGAGCTTCTTGACGTCTAGGGATATCCCGTCGGGGCTGAAAGTGACCTCTGCCAAGACCCCGACAAAAAGGAAGCCAATGAAATGTTCGGCTCGCTTCTATTCTGCTCACTATGTTGCTCGACAATTCGGCTTAGTTCAAATGATTCCTCGTTACGGCGTTTCTCTCGCCGAGAGGAATGAGAAGTTAATGGAGTTGGAGGATATGGAGAGCTATGATGAGCTACGGAGATGTTGGCGGGTGGCCCGTGATGGATTTGTTTTTCGGCCTTTTACTCCTAGCCCTGTTGGCTCGCCGGAGTTTATTAGTTGGTGGGATGGTTATCTTGCTCTGACTCGTCGGGAGACCTTTCATGCTGCAGCTGCTCGATTTACAGTGCCTAATCACCCTGAAATCATTTCCACTGACGGGCCCTTTTTGGAGCAATCAGCTGCTGCCGCCAAGAAAGCGTCGCAGAAAGGTGCGTTTTATGTAATTTCTCGTTTTGAACGTTTCTATGATGTAATTTGGGACCCCGAAAATAAGGATAAAGTGTATGAGCTTGCTGCTGTCAATTTCGAGTCATTGAAAAACGTTAGGATGGGTAAGGCCATGCTAGAGCACGCTAAGTTAGCCAAAAAACGTGGGGGTCCAGGTGAGATCCCTCCTTGGCATACGTTCTATAAACCATTTGGCCCTTCCCTTCCCTTACTACCTGATTTTGTCGAGTCGTTGGGTTATGTGTCTACCCCTGTCGAGCCTCCTATGATTGTTACCTCCCGTCCTCGTAGTCGTCAAGCTAGTTCCCAGGTTACTTTTACGGGGTACCAAGCTAATGACTCACGAGACATATCAACGATTTACCTTTTATGTGAATACAAGGATGGGGGTACCATTGCTCTTGACGACTCAGGTAGCTTTTCTTCGTTTTTCTTACTCGATTGTCCTTATGTACTAACATGTTTGTTTGTTTTGGCAGGGAAAAAATCATCGGCTCCTCCTGCTGACAAGAAAAAGAAGATCGTCAAGGAACCGATTATCCCCATGGCCATTCCGCTGCAGGTCATCAGTCCATCAGGACCTTCGCCCGCCGCCTCTCAATCCTTGCAGACGTCTGAAGCTCAATCTTCTGTTGACAAGGTAACGGACCTCCCTGTCGTATATATCCGACGCTCTCGTCGGCTCTTCTATCAGCGAGGTGGCACGAGTGCCATAATCGTGAGCAGTTCCGACGAAGAGGTAGTCCTTGTCCAATTTATTTACCACATTTTTCCTACTTACAGTGATGTCTCGTTTGCTGTCAGGAAGCAAGCTCTAAAGGAAGGCGTCAAGCTGCTAGGGACGATCTCCCACCTCGAAAACGAGTTAGGTCGATGGCTGACAGCTCGTCTGACAGTGAGGACGACGGGTCGCGTTTTCAGCGAGTGGAGGTTCCATCTCGTCCGCCCCTTTCAGTACACGTCGAGGAACCTCTTGTCGACACCGTTGTCGATGGTACATCAAGCGATGCAGCTGCAGCTCATCGAGAGGTTGAGCCTTCTGTCTCCGAGCCTGCTCCTGTCAAGGAGACTCCTGTTTCAGTTCCTCTGCCTCGTCGAGAGGTAATTTTCATCATCAAGTCATTCGGAAACCCTTCGCTTATTTTGTACTTGGCTAATCATGTTTCTCTCTTATTTTCGCAGATCCCTTTGTCTAATCAAGCCAAGGATACCTCTCAACGACTCTCCCAGATGCTGGCTCGATTTGCTGGTACTCACGCTCCGTCGATGAGCTCTTCCTCTCAAACCCTGTCGACAGTATCGGACCAATCTAATCAAGCCCCTTTTACTCCCGAAGAGCTTGCTCAATTCGAGGGGCTACTGTCGAGCCATCAGAGCCAGCCGTTGGAGGTCCTAATGATCAATATGGGACCGTCCCTTGATGACTTAATGAGCCGGCTGTCCTCCGCCAGACTCCCTGGCGATAAAGCGCCTTTTTATTCTAACTTTGCTAGGCAGTTTGCGAAGATGAGGGGTGATTTCAAGGAAAATGACAAAGCTATCAAGGCGAGGACAACTTCTGCATCTCCTGTCAAGGCCCTCCAGTCTCGATTTAACGAGCTCTACGTTCAGGGTTCTGGCCTCAATGATTCACTCACTCATCTCCGAGATGCCGAAGCCGACTTGGTTGCAGCCATTGCCAAGCTGCAGATGGATCTGGACTCGGTCCGAGGCAAGATGAAGGAAGTTGTTGGCGAGGCTGATTCAGTCACGGTGGAGTTGTCTAACACCGCCGATCTGCTCGACGAGGCGAAGGCTGCCGAAAACGAAGTGATTGCCAAAGCAAACGCGGCAGCAGCTGATCAGGCCAGAATCGAGACGGCCCTCAAAGGATTTCTCACCAAGTTTACTCAGGATTTCTTGCGTTGATTGTTTTCGGCCTGCGAGCAGTTTGATACGGCACATGTGCCTTAGTACTTTGATTTCTCAGACTTAGTTTATTTCTCTGTTTATGCATTGGCCTGATGGCCACAGACTCATTTACTTTTCTGTCGATGTATTGGCTTGATAGCCATAAACTGATTTTCTTTAGTAGACTTTTCTTTTGGCTTTATATCGTATTGTCTTTATATCGAAGCCAAATAGCCTAAGTACTTAACCCCTGGTCCCTCGATTTGATCCCTTGACGGACCATCTCTCGCAAGTGAAACATAACTTGATTGCCAATAGCATCGAGCCAACTTATTAAACTTAAACTAAATGCCTTGATGTAAAAGATTTGCAAATCGGGAAACGAAAATATAAATTAAAATGGAAGTATTTATATTAAAAACGAAAGTAAATACATCTAACAATACTAATTCAAAGATTTTTAGCCTAAATAAATGAAAAACGAAGTAAAAACGAAAGCTTAAAGTAAATCCTACTTATATTTACAGAGGTATCGGGGCGCTGAAATACTCTTGACGCCGTTCGATTTCCATCTCCAAAGCTCGCTGATGTTCCAGACACATCGATTCCCCAAGAGTAGGCCTAAACTTTTTCAAGTATTTTCCATTAATGGGGTCTCGACAGAGATCCCCATCTGGCTTTTTCAAGATGTAGCCTCCTCCCCGAGTTATCGAGAAGATTTCATATGGCCCTTGCCACGTTGCGCTCCACTTACCATACTTTTTCTCGCGCTGATGAAGTGGCAACACAACTCTCCAGACCATGTCCCCGACGTCAAAGTGTTTCCTGCGTATCTTTTTATCGTAGCATCGGGCAACTAGCCTTTTTTGTGCCTCGATTTTGTCTAACGCGGCAACCCTGATCTCATCGAGCTCGTCGAGCTGCTGGAACATGTTTTCAGTATACTCTTCGGGCGTCAGCTCGTTTTGCTGCATCACCCGCAGAGATCGGACGTTGATCTCCATCGGTAGAACGGCTTCCTGTCCGTAAGTTAGCTTGTACGGAGTGGTGCCTGTACTTGTCCGTTTGCTTGTCCGATAAGCCCACAATGCCTCTGATAGCATCAAGTGCCAAGCTCTTGGGTTCTCCTCGATCATTTTCGAGATAATGTCCTTGAGGACTCGATTAGAAGCTTCCGCTTGGCCATTCCCTTGTGCATAATACGGTGTTGAATGGACCAATTCAAAACCCATCGACCTGGCAAACTCCTTGATTTCTTGACCGACGAACATCAGTCCCCTGTCAGTGACAATGGTCTGCGGCAGACCAAAATCAAGTCCTTGATGAACTTCATCACCTCGGCCTGATTGGCCTGTTTGAGTGGTTTGGCCTCTACCCACTTAGTAAAATAGTCCGTGGCCACAATAATGTATCGATGGTGTTTGGAAGACGAAGGATGGATCTCCCCGATGATATCGATGGCCCAGCATCTGAAAGGCCATGGCTTGATTATCATGTTCATTTCCTCGACGGGCATCCTTTGGACCACCCCGAAGCGTTGGCATTTCTCACAACCCCTTGCCAATTGAATACAGTCTCCCACCATCTTTGGCCAGTAATAGCCATATCGGCGCAGCAGCCATGCTAACTTGTGACCATTTTGATGGGCCCCACAAATTCCTTCATGAGCCTCCATCATAATTCTCATGGCCTCTTGCTGATCGACGCATAACAGGAGCACGCCGTCATGGCTTTTTCTGAACAGTTGATCGCCTATCAAGACATAATTGACTGCCCTGAGCCTCGTCTGTCGAGATGCTCGGTCCGACGGATCAGCCAGATATTTTCTGATCGGCTCTCTCCAGTCATCAGGGTCCTGAAACACACTCAAAACAGTCAGGACGTTGTCTCGATACATAAATGAAGGACAGTGTCGTCTCCTGACGACATAGAGGGATTCCTCGATGTCATCAGGGAGATCAACACCAGTCGCCAGTTGGGCCAAACTGTTGGCCTCACTGTTGTTTCCCCTCGTTACATGGTAACATGTAACATCAACAAACTCCGACAACAAAGACATCGCAGTCAAATAATATTTATCAAGTGTTGGGTTTCGGCATTTATAAGTACCTTGTATTTGCCTGATAACCAACTGCGAGTCCCCGACGATGACGACAGACTTGCTGTCGAGCTCTCTAAGCATTTCCAGTCCAATTATCAAGGCTTCGTATTCGGCCTGATTGTTAGTACACTCAAAATCAAATTGAATTGATAACTTAGTTTTTACATTTGACGGAGAAATCAAGACTATACCTGCTCCAGACAGCCTGTCGGTTCTAGACCCATCGAAGGCCAATGTCCATGGCCTGATCTCTATTGTCATCGAGTCCAGTTCTTTGAGAACGGCCTGATCGATATCGAGACATGGATGGTCAACCAGAAAATCAGCCAATACTTGGCCCTTGACTGCTTTTTGCGGTACGTACTGTAATTGATACTCCATCAGTTGGATGGCCCATCGACCGATCATTCCCCTCATTACAGGCTTAGCTATCATGTACTTTATCACATCAATACCAGAAATAACCAATACTTTTACAGGCAACATATAATGACGTAATTTCTTGCAAGAGAAAAATAGTGCAAGGCATACCTTTTCTATCGGCGAGTACCTTTGCTCCGTTTCTGTCAAGTGCCTGCTCAAGTAATAGATTGCTCGTTCGAACCCATCCTCGTCGTCTTGTGCTAGAAATCCGCCGACGGTGTCATCCGTGGCAGATATATATAACTTCAAGGGTTTCCCCTTGACAGGCGGCATCATTACAGGCGGCGTCGTCAGCTTGTCTTTGATTTGCTGAAACTCCTGCTCGTGCTCCGTTTGCCAGCAGAACTCCTCTTTGTCCTTCAGCTTCAACAAAGGTGAGAAGACCTTCGTTTTTCCAGCCAAGTTAGAAATGAACCTCCGTAAAAAGTTAACTTTCCCAAGGAATTGTTGTAATTCCTTCTTCGTCGACGGAGGTCTGGCCGTCAGGATAGCTTTGGACTTATTTTTATCAATCTCAATCCCCTTGCGATGCACCAAGAAGCCAAGAAAATTGGCTGACGCAACTGCAAACACACACTTCAAGGGGTTAAGTTTTAATTTATGTTTCCTCATTTTGGCAAATGACTTCGCCAAATGTGTTAAGTGTTCCTCGTAACTAGCCGATTTAATAATGATATCATCGATGTAAATTTTAACAAAGTCATCGATGTACTCACTGAAGATGCAGTTCATGGCTCGTTGATAAGTTGCTCCGGCGTTCTTGAGTCCGAATGGCATCACTTTCCATTGGAAGGTGCCTATTCCGCCAGGACATTGGAAAGCCAACTTTGGTACATCATCGACAGCCACAAAAATCTGATTATAGCCTGCACTTCCGTCGACGGCTGTCAGGAACATATTGCCAGCGGCAGCATCGATTAGCATGTCCGCCATTGGCATCGGATACTCGTCTTTGGGAGATGCAAGATTCAGGTCTCTGAAATCGATGCATATCCTGATTTTCCCGTTTTTCTTCATTACGGGAACTACATTCGCTACCCACTCCGGATATCGGGCCACCTCGATAAAACTGGCCTTCAACAGCTTCTCGATTTCTTCCCTGATCAGTCTGCAAACCTCGACAGACATCCTTCGCAGGGGCTGTTTCCGGGGTAAGTACCCTTCAAGTATCGGAATACGATGTTCTACCAACTCCCTGCTTAACCCAGGCATCTCGTCGTAATTCCAGGCAAAACAATCCTTGTATTCCTTCAACACTTGTATCAATCGATCCTTCTGGCCATCATCAAGCAATGCGCTGATGTAAGTTGGCCTATGATCATCTTCGGTACCTAACTCAATCTCGACGACAGGGTCTTGCACCTGTATCTTGATGTCATCGAGCTTGGCTGGCGCCGTTGCTAACTCTTCTAACTGAATTTCATCGCCGACCGACGGTGGCGCTTCTTCCTCGAAGATGAGATCTCCTGTATAGCATTCGGCCACATAGGCCCGAAACCTCTTGATTAAATCGGCACATGCTTCCTGCTGCGGCCCGATAACGACAATCTCATCAATTTCCAATCTGTCGGCCTTACAGGCCGATGGTCTTTCGTCATCAGGACAATTCATTAATCCTGACAGTGCTCTTCTTGCGGCCCTGACTCCTTGACGTTGCAGGGCCGACTTAGTTCCTTGGCTAAACAAGCCATTTCCAATTGCGTCAACTTCTTGCTTGAAGTGACTTCCTTCGGTCGTCCGTATTTGTCCTGCCCGATAAATCGATAAGGACCTACGTCATCTCGATAATACGCTGCCTCGACAGCGTTGACCTTGGCGGTGAATGGCCGGTTGTCGGCCATAATAATTTCAGGTTCGGTGGAGTCTCCCCAGATTAACAAGCATTGATGAAGAGAGGACGGTACACAAAGGGCTGAGTGAATCCAGTCCCTTCCCAACAACGCATTGTAAGAGGTGGCGGCATCTACCACGAAAAATGCAATTTTCAAGCTGGTCTTTCCGATCTTCACCTCGACGGGCAATATCCCTAACGTGTCAGATTTTCCCCCCGTGAAGTTGCTGACAATCACCTTAGTCTCCATCAAGTCCTCGCTGACCTTTCCCAGTTTGTGCATCGTCGATGCAGGCATCACGTTGACGGCCGCCCCATTGTCGACCAGCATTCTGTCGATGGGTTTTCCGTCGATATGGCCTGATACGTAAAGTGGCCTGATGTGTCGAGCCATAAATGATGGTGGCTTTTTGGAAAATAGTTTCAACTCTTTTATCCCAATCGGTCTCTTTCTCGTCGACGACCGATGACAGCTCTAGGTCTTCTGCCATCTGTACTACTGGCATACTGTCGTCCCAAAAGCCATCAGTGGCATACTCCAGCTCCTCGTTGACGAATTCAACAAGCTCAGAATCGATAGCGTTGCATTCCATCACTGTCGAGCCGTTCGTCGGCTGACTGGTGGCAGCGCTTTCTACTACCTTTGTTTCTGTTTTCGTATCGACCGCTTGCCTAGCGACCTCTTGCGTCTCGATTTCCCGCTGTTCAATAGGTCGATCGACCTGTTTCTCGACGGGCTGTTTTTCAGCTTCCCGTTTCTCGCCTTCCTGGCCAGATTTGGCCTTGTTTTCCTTATCATCCCTGTTGTCGAAAATCTCGGCAAATTTTGCCTTGAGATCATTCCCATCTTCCTCGTCGGACAGTAAGTCATCCTCTTCCATTGCTTTAGTTAAATCGATAGTGCCGAATTTAACTTTTCCCGGGGTCCACTTGGAAGTATCCATTTGTATCGGGCCCTTGGCTTTACTGTCGACCACTTGGCCAGTTTTGGCCTCTCTCTTTTCCTGTAACTGTTTCTGTTCCGCTGACGGTGGTTTCTTTGTTGACTCCTCCTTCATCGGGGCTTTCCCCTTAGCAATTTCTAGTCCTTTCCGTTGGCGTAAGAAACGCCTATACTGCGTCCGGGTCATCTGATCGACCCTTCGATCTCCAGGAAATTTCGGGTGCCTGACGGGAACCCATCGATCCACCTGTGTATCAGCGGGAGTGTGGACGGTTCGCGGCCTCGATGAGCCTGGCGGAGTAATCTTTGGTGACGGACCATGTGTCCTGTCTCTACGACTGGCGGTCGATCTGACCTGCCTAACTGGTGTCCTGTCAGGGGATCGCTCCCTGATTCTGCTGTTTCGGTTGGTACCTTCCTGATGCTGTCGAGGCATCATGGTTTTAGACTGTTCCCGGCGTTGTTCCGCCGTTGATGTTGCACGTTCAGCATTTTCCATCGGAGTTGGGACCGGATACGGCCCCATGGGTCGAGGTGGTGGTGGTGGTGGTATCGCCTGCGGCTGCGGCGCTGTTTGGGGGTTTGCCTGCGGTTGCGGCATCACCTGATAAGGATACCCTGACGGCATTACATTTGGCCAAGGCATGTATGGGCCATATATCGCCGGGTTGATGAACAGCGGGACTGTCGCCAATTCGTTTTGGCACCTCGCACACAGGCCCATTACCTTGTTTCTCATGTCATAATCTGGATCATCGTCTGAATACAGCTTCTCGCCTGTCGGTAATTCCGTGATTGTTATGACATTTATCCCTACTTCGTTTTGTTGGAAAGGATTGGTGTCAACCGTCATCGGCTTTGTGATTTTCCAATCCGGGGCGAACCTTAAGATGCCATTGTCGAGGTGGTCTTGCACCATCCACCTGAATACTAGACACTCGTTTGTTGCGTGAGTCCAAACATCATGGTACTTACAATACGTTTTACCTGATATTTTCACTGATGGTGGAATCACGTGGTCTCCTTTGAGGCGGAGGATCTTGTCGGCCAGCAACTGATCGAATATGGCCTCTGTTTTCGAGACGTCGAACGAGTAGCGTCTCTCTCTGTCAGTCTTATATTCAGCGTCTCGTCGCACCAAATTATTTGGTACCTTGATAGTAGGTTGAGGTTCTTTCGGCTTGGCGAGAGCCGTACAGACGGTGTTCTTAGGGCAGACCACTTTTGCCAGCCCGATCTCGATACCCTACTGCTCAATCGGTCTGCTGACCTGATGGATCTGCTCCTCACTAGAGTCGGCCATACCCACTTGATAATAGCTCCCTCTGGGTTGTCGGCCATTCTCGTCTCTCAATACTCGTTCATATCGGACCGCGTGATCGGTCAATTCGAACAAGTCTTCGTGGTATTGTGCCATCATGATCTTTCGTAATTCGAAATGCATGCCATGGATGGCAATTTTGATGCATTCCTTTTCTGGCAGCGGGATGGCGCAGAATCCTCTGGCCCTGATGAACTTCTTCATGTATTCTTCGACAGTCTGTCCTGTCAGCTGCCTCATGTTCGACAGCTCGATGACGGACACCTCGAGAGGGGCCTGATAGTGGTTCATCACGAATATTTTTTCCATGGATGGCCAGTCGGGGACCGATCCAGGCTTCAAATTGGCGTACCAGTGGAACGCCATTCCTGTCAAAGAGTTAGGAAACAGTTTCAATTTTAAATCGTTAGTCATGTTGCCACATTCTAGAGAGAATCGAGCAAGATGCTCAGTGGCAGATTGAGATCCTTCGCCTGAAAACAGTGTAAAATTCGGCGGTCTGTAGTTCAGCGGGAACGGAATCTGATCGATGTACTCCGGGTGAGGCTTATTATACCTTGCCGCCCTATTTCCTTGTCTCCTGACGAACATTTCTTCGGCCTGATTCACCGTCAAGAGGTCTTCTGGACCCTCTGCAGCGCGGTGAACTGTCCTGTCATAGGCCGATAGATTGGCCTGATGTACTTCATGGCCGAACCCGACGGCCTCTAAGCGGTCCTCTTCGGACCTGCCCCCCGAGTCTGGTCGATTCCTCGTTTTAGAGGTGCTTTCTCGTTTATCCGGGACATTAGATTGTCCATTTCCTTGCTTGAAAGGTGATTCGTCCCTCGATGAGTTTCCTCCGACATGGATTGGAGGGCCATTGCCCTTGTCAACGGCAGTCCTCTGCGGCCCAGTCCAGGCCTGCGCTTGGATGCCATGTGCGAGCATGTTGATGCTTTCAGTGAGCGACGTTAACTTCGCCTCCAAGTGTATCAAGGAGTTATTTACAGTGTGGCTGGCTTCTGTACTGGCCTGACTAGCAGCAGTGGCCGAGCCTAGCATGTTCTCAAACTTACTGACGATGTTAGACCATTCCTCCTGTTTGGTCTCAAGGTCCCTGGTGAAGTTACGGACCTGGTCAGTCAGTTCCTCAATTCTGTCGGCTCCTTCCATAGTCAGTGGAACCGTTGATAAATTTTCCAAAGTATGCGTTAAGTCAGAGCGTGTCCTTGTCAAAGTTGATCGAGTTCTCCGTGGTACCTGTGATGTCATCTGATGACAACAAAACAAACACCCACTTAGTATCGACTGATTGCCTGTTTGGCAAAGAGATAATCAAGCTGTCAGCTAGGCAGAATTGGCTGATAATCGTTTTATGGCAACTTAATTAAAACACAAAAATCATTTTCATGCCCCCCGAGCCATAGACTGTTTGGCTGGTGGGTTTTTCAACAAAGAGACTTTCAAGTCCCACTGGGCGCGCCAAAATATTGTTTGCATATAAATTTGGCCCGATTATACCCTGATGTCAAGGGATTGCTTGCGTATAAATTTCATATCGAGGAACACCTCGACGACGTCGAGTAGCCACCGGGCATGCCAAAATATTGTTTGTGATAAATTTTACATCGATGGATCAACGTCGAGAGATTGGCATCGAGCGACCTCTGGCATCGAGGATTTGTGCCAAATTTCAATTACGATACAGTGGTCGTCGAGGCATGCTTGACGTCGAGGGATTGACATCGAGTCATGCTCGGCATCAAGGTGTGCCAAAATACTGTCTGTTGCAGACCTGTCAGTAAACCCCTCGACGAGCCAGCAGCTCGACGAGAAATGCCTCGATATGATATGGAAAAAGTGCTGGCGTGCCAATGTTTGTGCGTGCAAACATAACGATTCAAAATCAGACATGTCGATATCTGTACATTAATAATGTGAGTGTCTTGATAAAGACATATTGATATCATACTGGGTTGTCCTGATAAGGCTGACTTCTAAACGATTGCGACAGAGTAGGCAAACATTACCCCTAGTTCTTTTCTATGCCTGCCTGGCCGCAGGACTTAAACAATTTATGAAAATCTCTCTTGAAATGCCATATTTTATAGCCAATCGATGGCCTGTTTATCATATCAGCGTATTTATAAATCAGTAAACAGGTTTACGATCAATCAGTTTTACACAATCATCTTGACAGAAAACGACAGCTTGACGGAAACAGCGTATCAATGGAAATTAGTCGACGTAAAGCATATTTAAGTAAATGAAACAAGATATACGAACTAAATCACTTCCATTACCAATAAACGAAAATTAGCACGTTTCCTGAGGTACAAACATTACAAAAATATGCAAAATGATAAAGTTCTCCTTTCTTGGCAAGGTCTGCCAAACGAGTTGATAAGTTTGTTAAGTTCTAAAAAATGACTCCTTGATCGGCAGGGAACCCGCCGATGAGCTGATGAAAAATGACAGTACATTCAGTTGACAGAAAGTAACATTGACGACGGTAGACCACCGTCAATGGTTCGCCCAACCTTGATGGATAACCACCAATCGGGCTCCTGATCAGCGGGTGGCCACTGACCAAGGCATCGACGAAGCAGATGGCTACTTAGCCGATAGCCGTCAAGCAGATGGCTACTTGACGACGAGCTCATCAAGCAGATGGCTACTCAATGAGTTTGTCATATAAATACGTGGGCACTTACATGACAGTTACCAGCGTGCTACTTGGTTGATACGAGTGGTTTCGCTCGAGTCAGTGTCAGCTGACGGCGGAAGAGAGCGGCGGCGGCGGCGGCGGCTTACTGCGAGCGGCGGCGGCGGCAAGACTTCAGGCTGTCAGGGATCACTGGTGGCTGAGGAGGGACAGACTGATATCAACGAGTTGACAAACTGATAACTTGACAGAAAACAGCTGTTAACTGCCTGCTATCAAGGGGTTTCGCTCGAGACAGCGTCTGGACAGCGGAAGCAGCGGCGGCGGCGGCTTAATGTCGGCGGCGGCGGCGGCTTATTTTTAGCGGCGGCGGAAGATTTTGGGCTGCGGCGGCGGCAAGACTTCAGGCTGTCGAGGGTAGCTGGTGGCTGAGGAGTGACGGTTGATATCAGGGGTTCTACAGGGTGTTTGCTGAAAAAGAAGCAACGGAGCGCTGGACTTCCGGAGAGGCGTTGAGCCGATCAGTGTTAGACTGAGATTTGTTGATTGATTGTGTGTGTGTTCCGCGTGTAGCAGCCTGCTGCTGTATTTATAGCTGTTGCTGGAAGATAAGCTGATGGCTGTCAACTGATTCCCTGATGGCCGAAAATTGAGGGGCTGATGGCCACTATCCCACTTCTCCCACTACTTATGATATTTCCCACTACCTCCACTACTTTGATGGTGGTTTCCTCTCTCTTTTTTGCTGGAAATTAGTGTTAATGGTGGTTGGAGAAGAAGAAACGTTGAATTTGAAATTGAATTAATGATAACCAACTAAGAGATTTTTAAGGAATTAGCTATTTAAGCCAACTACTTAGCTTAATCTTTATCTCTTAATTAATTAATCATTAATTAAATAACAACACCAATGGACCGAAACAATGAGTAGTGGCCGATCTGGGCCGGGTCGCGGTTGACTTGGGTCGATCGGCCATGACGGGTCGAGCCATGTTGGCTTATAATTTATTCAATTAATCACTTAATTAAATAATTAATGGCCTTTGCTTATCAAATGGGCCATTTATTAAGACTTGGCCCAATTAATTAAACTTAATTAATTAATCCATAGTCTTTTTAGCCAAAATTAACCATTAAGTGGGTTGAGCCCGTTTAGCCATTGTTTGGCTTTAATTATCAATTAATTAACTTTGGCTTGTGAATTAATTAACTTAATCAATCAATTAATACATATATGGCCCAAAAATTAATTAATTGCGGAATTGGGTCGAATTTTGAAATTGGGCTCGTGGCCAAATTATTGTCTCAATTGGATCCACTTCCGGGTCAAATTGGGTCCGATCCGGTCCGACCCGTTTTGGAGTGACTTGGTTCGGCCCTATTGCCATTTTTGGCTTGTCATCGAGCCGTCGTTCCTCGATAAATCGAGGGTGATTTTTTTGGGTACAAACAATTGCATAAAAATATAGAACAAAATTCCATCTTCCCTTATGCAAATACATTAATTTATGTCTAATATACTGTATAAATATATAGAAAAAAAAACAAAAAAAAACAAATACAATTCAATGTACACATAAAATTCATCATCATTATAATATCATAAACGGAAAAAGGATATAAAAACCAAAGTTACAAAATTTCAATTCAACACCAAATTTACAAAATTTCAATTTAACACCAAATTCCATCTTCCCTAATACAAATACTTAGATCATCAATTTGACTAAATTCGCCCAACAAAAACCCATAATTATCAATTACTTGCACACCATTTAAGAACCCAAATCTGTCCTCTTCTTTATTTTCCGAAACAACATCAGATGTTTCGTTCGACGAATCCGAGGTCTCAATTTCAAGAACCGACTCTTGCACTAATTTCTCTTTAAGTCTTTGTTTGGCTCTCAATTTCTCCTTAATCTCACGCTTCTTGGACAAATACGCTTTTGAAGCCTCCTCAGCAGTGGCAAAAGTGCCCAACCAAACACGTCTCTTCGTAAACGGGTCTTTGATTTCAGTAGCATATTTTCCGGATCTCCTCTTATGAGCACCGACGAATTTCTTCAAATTCATGAAATTTTTTTCGGGTAAATTCTTCATCGGATGATGAATCGGTGGCGTCTGGATCGAAGTATGAAACTCTGATTTTCTTTGTTTTTGTTGTCAAGTCTTCTATTTTTTTCCCCTCTTTTTGATGAAGATATATTATTACTATTTCAATTTGTGATTTATAGGGTATGTTGTGTGCTTTAGGGTAAGTGAATAAAAGGAAGTGATTTCACGAATCTTGTGGTAATTTTTTATTTTTTTATAATTAATTGTATGAAATTGGTAAAACTAAAAGTATTAGTAAATCTAGGAATCTTTTCCATTAATGAGTGGGTGATATAAATATTTTATTGGTCGTGGAATTCTAGATAAGATTTGACATTTGGTCTTTATATGGAGTGAAATGCAAAAGCACCCTTATGATCCGTCTAAATATCAAAAATAAAATCCTTCTATTATTTTTACTATCAAAACATTCATATGCTATATTATATTATATTAGGAAAACTCCTCTACTAAGTCAAAATAATAATGATATCCCCATCGAAGTAGCGCTGTAGTGGAGTCGAGTAGTATCGAACGACACATTGTTCAAGTTTGGTGATAATTAACGAGCTTAAAATTTTGTGTTTGAGTTTGATTTGATTTTCAATCGAGCCGAGCTCAAACGAGCTTTTTCCGAACGACATTGAGCCGGGTATCGAACGAAAAAGATGTTCAAGCTTGTTTGATTAGTGTGACGAACTGAGCTCAAACGAATTTTTATCGAACGAACTATAGTCGAGTATCGAGTAACTTGGTTTAATTTTCAGCCCTACATTGAAATATGAAAAAAATTCTATTTACATAAAAAAATACAATAATCTGTCCGTTAATAATTTTAAAAACTGATAATAAACTCTTTCTTCCAATTACAAAATTGACAAAAACATTTCTATGAATTATGAAGAATTTTAAATGGATTTTTTTGCTAATAAAATAATTTATGAGAGATTCTTTATAATAAAAATAATATGAAGAGTCTTTTTGATAGTTAAACAAAGTATAAGGGGTGTTTTTGCATTCACTCACTTGATATGGCCAGGTTGGAATCTTTTCGAGGAGAGATTATTTAGTACAACCGCTGCACCACGTCATCAAGTACATGTGATGCAGCCCACCAATACACATGGGACATGTTGATTATTAATCCACATCACCCCATGTTCTGGCCATGTTCCAAAAAAATAGGGGTTCAGAAAGTTGTGTTCACACTGCCAGAATATGGGTGATGTGGATTTTTAATCCACATGCCCCAAGTGTATTTGTGGGCTGCACCACGTGTACTTGATGACGTGGTGCAGCGGTTGTACTACATAATTTCTCCTTTTCGAGGGGGCGGACTCTTTTGGACAGAAACCCTGAAGGCCCATTTCAAGAATAAATGGGCTTATGCTGTTTTGGGCCTTTACATTTCAATTAAATGACATATAGTCATAGTCTCATAGATATAGTAATGATCCTAAAGGGCCCATTTCGTAAATAATTAAATGGGCTGAGTTGAATGGATCATTACCCCTTAATTAAATATAAATTAATTAGAAAATTAAAATTGGGAATTAAATTTATTTTTAATTATAGGATCCATTTGATTTAATCTGAATTTCATTTTTGTATTAATTCGGATCGACATCCAAAAATAAATATATACAATCGGCTTAAAAATGCAATGCTAAATAAATGGAGCAATATGGAATTTTGCTGATAACTCGAGAAAATTTGAACTGATTGGATTTATTTTGTATTATTTCTTTTATTTTACTCTCTGTTATCATTTTTTTTGTTGAAGGAGTTACCTTTTTTTGATTTCGTTGTACCAGTTTTTTTTAGTTATGGGAATGAGAAAAGCCTTTACTTTAAAAAAAAAAAAAAAGGAAAGAATACACAAAAGAACGTGGATTTGTTGTGTTAACCAAAATCTAGATAGTAATTCAATTACATTAATAAAAAAAATTGAAATTATACAAATTTGTGTACTTCACTACAAGAAAAATTGTTTTTTTCTTCTACGGATATTCTCCAACGGGTCATAATCCGTCGGAAAATAATAGTGATTTCTGACGGATTTTTCGACAAAGGGAAAAACCCTCAGAATTTGTATTAAAATTAAATAAAAAAATAAAAATATTGTTTCCGATGCCGGGAATATTACGGGAAAAATATAAAACTTTTAGGCCCCCTTGGGAATCTTGTCATAATACATTTTGGTATATATTTAAACTAATATAAAAGAAGAATATATAAACAGATCTACTTTGTACCTCGTTCTTTGCTAATCTAAAAGAACTCTGTATATCTGAATCTGTGTAGAATTTTGACAGCAAAATCGCTCCCCTTTGTTTCTCCATAAAGTGGATATGCAACTTTTGTAAAACGTCCCATGTTTTGCGTCTACACGGTTCAGTACACTACATACACATGAAAACCTTTAGATCTCTAATCGGCTAGAACAAAGAATAAATCAAGATGCGAAACTCGAGAAGAAAAAGACAAAATCGATCGACTTCTATTACTGTAGGGGGCGGCGGCAGTGGCTAGGGTTTTGGAAGAGAGAGAATTTTTCTTTTCTTGCTTTTGAAGAGTTATACAAAGTGTGTACTTAATATTTTATATTCTTCCAAGACTTAATGAGACTTATTTATAGATTTTGTAATCCTAGCCTTATTAGGATTCCTAACAAGATCTAACTTCTAAATGGGCCAAGCCTTTTAATTAGTGCAAGATTCATTAATTAAAAGGTCTTCTCTTTAATTAATCTTCAAGATTAGTTGACTCAGTAATTAACACCCATTTATTCTAATTAATTAAATATGAATCCTAGCCCAATAAATTAATTCTCATTAATTTTATTTAATTAAATTAACTGCCAAGTTTAATTAATTAAATTTTCTCTCTCCTCGATTAATTAAATCTAATTTAATTAATTATTCTTAACAAACTAAAAAACTATTTAATTTGACATTTCGATCTAATTCATTGGACTGGATCCTCTCGCCCAAATGGATCTACCAAGTCTAGTCCAACTTCCTACGTTTCCTGTTTTCGCTGGATGTGTTTGTGTATGTCCCCGTAGGTTCATCACATAATTGTCAGCGGGTTATCAGATATATATTGAATTATTCGAGTCAACATATACACTAAATCAATCGGACACTATGTTGATTGATCATTCCAAAATTAGCTCCCCTGCTAATTTGGGAATTATCCCAAACTCTACAGTTAATGTCTGGCCACAAGCCCGTGAAGCCCAATCACCGGTGAATTAATTCAGTGAACCTTTAAACTTTACAATTTCCAGATTTGCTTTAATCGCTCCATTAGTTGGTCTCCCGGTCAAGACTAAGGTTACGGACTTTCATCGATTTCCTTACTTGTCTCGACTATTTGTATTCTGGCCTCGAAACTATTCCCTTTGACTTAACATTTATGAGCTACTTTCATAAAGTCATCAGATACCTTGACCATGAATTTATCAGAATACGTTTCTCACAGAGATTCATAGAAGAAACTCCCAACCTAGCAAGTCGGTTCAACGGATCCTCTATTGATGATATGAACATGCATCACGTTCCTCTATACCCGACATGAATCCACAGAGACCTTCTGGTAGACTCCAGTTAGTCAGGACTTATATCAAAGCATAGACGTTCGTGCACCAAATAAACCCTATCACCTCAATAATAAGGATCGTTCCTCGTACACTATTGTAAATAGGAATAACTTCATCCTTGATATGCGACTACCGCTTCTATGGTGAATTATTTCCTAGTTGAGTATTCAGTGCGCTTGCCATCTCAGCAAGCCACGCACTCGTGTGTATCGTCTATTTCAATCCACGTCCCCCATTTCATCGAAGTATACACACTTGTGAGGGTCTAACCGAATCCATTGATGTCCCATCTCAAATGGATTCTACGACCCATTGGAAAATAAATTTAAAAATAAATATATGTTGGATGAAGATAAAGATAGAGTGCAAAGATTTGAGGGAGGTTTTGATGATTTCCAAAACGTCAAAACCAGCTATGTAAGGAATGCTTAGATCCCTTAGAAGAATTCTGACCAAGTAAGAGAACTATCAGAAGGGTCAAGATTTCAAGGTCCAGAAGACTATTGATCTCATGTTGAATTCGTAATCAGAAGGGTGGGTTATCGTTGACTCAAATCAGATTAGTTCAAGTTTGATCAGCAGAGTATCTATCAGAAGGGTTACATCGATCAGCAGAGTGAATGAGATCAAGAAGTTTCCCCAACAGTAACAAATGCACTTGGAGTAATAAATGCTGAAGGGAAGGGTATTAATGGAAAATGATTGCAGACATTCTCGAATCAGCAGGGTGCATTTAATGCGACTGGCAGAAAAGTACAGCAGACTGTATAATGCAACAGTTGCAGAGAGCCGTTCCAGGAAAAGGGGGACCAGTACTTGTCGAGTTGAAATCTGTCTTATCTTCAACGGATATATTTCAGAAACAAGTATAAGTAGAGCTAGATTCAAGAGTTAGAGACAACACAACAATCAGAGATTTCATACGCGAAGCAAAATCCTTCTAAGTCTCAAAATCTCAAGAACAACTCACTCATCTGCTGAAGTCATTCGTTGACAGAAGCGAGTTGAAGTAAAAAGATAAATCATTTTCTGTAATAGGAGTGTTGTGAGAAGCGTAGGTCCATCTAAGTGAGTGATCAAGCTTCAGAGGATAGGAGTTTCTTTGTGATTTTCTATTGTGAATTTATGGCTCATCATTTGTTGTAGAGCGTAAGTAGAGTATATTGTAAACTATGTGTTTATAGTATAACCCAAGATCTATGTTGTTGGTCCCAAGTGGTCAGATGAGGTCTAGAGGGGGGGGGGGGTGAATAGACCTCTGAAAATTTTAATCAAATTTTAACTTTAAAACTTTTGTTCAACTGTAAGCAGACTAAGCTGTTACAGAACAGTAAGCTGACGAAGCTGAACGCGAACAAATCTTTGAACAGCTTTGTTGACCACTAATTTGATAGTCACTTAGCTGATTTAGTCAAAATCAGTTTTAATACCAGAATACTTGCAGCGGATTTTTAAAGTGTTTTTCACAAGTAAACTTAGTAGTTTGAAAGATTTTATCCCCAGTTTTATAAAACTTCTTTAAACCTTTTTCAAACAGTTTTATCAAGTGTTTTTATGCAAACTGAAAATATGCAACTAAAATGCAAGGTAAAAACACACGGATTTTTATAGTGGTTATATGGATTTAAATCCTTTAGTCCACTCTTCCATGTCACACAGATCTTGGATTATACTAAAAACACAAAGTAATCAGTATACACTGCTTGCGCCAAACAACAAATGAAATGGCCACAAGTTCGCAATAGGAGATCACAAAGAAAACCTATTCTACAGAGTTTTATCACTTCACAAAGATGGATAAACACTCCTCACAACACTCTAACAGTTTTTCACTCAGAAAAATGTGTATATCTTTGATCTTCAACTTCTGCTTAAGTCAACAAATGATGAAGCTGATGAGTGAGCTGTTCTTGAGCTTTTTTAGACTTAGAAAATATTCTGCTTCATAAATTCTCTCAGTTGTTGTGTGTGTAGCTTCTTTTCTCTTCGTCTCTTCAGCTATTTATACTCACAGATTCAAAAAGTGTCCGTTGAAGAGAGACACATTTTGAATTTCTCGATTTGTGGTCATTAATTTTCGCGAACGGCTCTCTGCACAGTGACAGTACTGCAGACTGTACTTTTTGTCAGGTAGAATTTAATGCACCGAGCTGATACGAGGTATTTCTTCAATCATTTGCCATTAATGCCCCCGGTCTTCAGTATTTATTACTCCAAGTGCATTTATTACCGTTGGGGAGACTTCTTGATCCTTTCCACTTGGCTGATGAGAGTGCAAGTCCGATGGTGAGCAGAGCTGATCTCAAACTTGAATAAATCTGATTTGAGTCGGCTGATAGACACCAGTCTGATTTCTTCTCTTCAGCAGATCAGTAGTCTTCTGGACCTTGAATAATTGACCCTTCTGATTTGTCTTCTTACTTGGTCAAAATTCTTCTAAGGATTTTAAACTAAGTTTTCCGTGGTCAAAATTCTTCTAAGGATTTTAAACTAAGTTTTCCGTACTTAGCTGATCTTGATGAGTTTTGGAAATCATCAAAACCTCCCTTAACTAATCTAACTTCAGTACACTCTATCTTCATCTCCATCCAAAAATTTTCCCCTTTTTGATGATGACAAAACTTCAGCTAAGTACCTGTTTACCTATACTAAAGTTTTGATCCTCAAATTTTCTGAGATAGAAAAATATGTTGGAAAAGAACTTGAACTTTTATATTTTTTGAAAATTGTTACAAAGTACAAGTCTTTCAGATGAGATAACTGAAAGGAAAAATAAAGACAACTGATTACAATGAGTAGCTGAAACCAAGGAATGGAGCAGTTGTCTGACGGAAATGGAGAAGCTGAAACCAAGGAAACTGATGCTGCTGAAGAAGATGGAAAGGTTGATGGCAAAGAAACTGATGATGTTGAAGACTCTGAAGAAGAACCCAAGGAACCAGTCAAGTCTGATAAAGAATTGGCTGCATCTAAGGAGACTCCTAAAGAGCAATTGGAGCCATCCACCAAGTACAAGAACTTGGAACGTTTGAAGAAGAGGATTGATGAGGCAGAACAGGAAGTCAAGCGTGAAGCTGAAATGAAGCAGAAGATGGAAGCTGCCAAGGCAAATTTGCTGGCTGATGAATCTGATGATGAAGATGATGATGATGAATCAGAGTATGAATATGAGGAAGTTATTGAAGAAAGAAGTGAAGAAACTGATGATTAGATCAGACTACTCATTGTAATCAGTTGTCTTTATTTTTCCTTTCAGTTATCTCATCTGCAAGACTTGTACTTTGTAACAATTTTCAAAAAATATAAAAGTTCAAGTTCTTTTCCAACATATTTTTCTATCTCAGAAAATTTGAGGATCAAAACTTTGGAGCAGTAGTCTGACGGATCTTTCTCACAAAAGGCAGACGATTTGGAGCAGTTGTCTTCACCTTAGGCAACTCTTGATAACTTTTCATTTCCTTGCCAAATGTGATCTGCTGTACACTGGGTAGACTTGGCAGATCACTTGGATATCCTTGTTCATATCTTGATTTGTCAGCCTATTTCTCCAAGGCAGTATGAACAACAATTTGCACAGCCCGTTTGATGGGGTCATCTTGCCTTCTTCTTTTGGCTGGCAAAGCATCAGAGATGGTCTTGGCTTCTGCAATGGCATACTCTTGTGCATATTTGTTCATCACATCTCTGACATAATCAGGATCCAGTGCTTTAGTGATTGAAGAAGTTTGCAACCAGCTGAGGACTCACTTCTCCTCATCAGCAAACTCTCTCCAACTCTGGACCTCTTCAACAGACTTGTTCATCCTAAAATCTCTCCATCTGATGTATCTTTCATTTTCTTGGATGAACAATGTTTTACGCTGCAGCTTCTGATCAATATCAGCTAAGGCAACTTCAAATCTGTTGAAAATAGCAGAGTCAGTATTAACAATATCAAAGGATTTCCTGACTTCAAACCTTTTCTTTTTAGGAATTTCACTAGCATGCATTTTCTTCTTTGCGTTCCTTGATTCTCCGATTTTAATGCCACCAACTAGGTTAGGACCATGAGCATCTTTCTTGCCGAGCTCAAGCACAAGTGCTAATTCTGCATCTTCAGCAGCTTTGCGTTCAGCCTCATACATTTTCCTTCTTTGCTCATCCTTTTCAGCCTTGATCTTGCTAAGTTTAATGACTCTTTGCTCTTCTTGTAAATCCCTCTTCCTCTGCTCTGCTTCTTCCCTCTTTCTTTTGTCAGCAGTAGACATTTTCTTCCTTTTGATGACAATATTTCTCTTCCCTTTCTTCTTGTCATCTGTCTGTGCTTCTTGGGTGGCAGAAGGTTCAGGAGCAGCAGATGCAATTGGTGCAACTGCAGCAGGAATGATGATCTGCACTTCAGGATCATCATGAGGTTGAGCAACCTCAGTTGTTGGTGCGATTGAAGTAGTCTGTGGGGAAGTTTGATCAGCAGCTTGCTTCTCCTTAGCAGACTCTTCTTCAGCTCCAGCAGGCCTCTCTGCTGATTGAGGACTTTCTCTGACTAAGTCAGACAGTTCAGTAGAAGAGTCAATAAAGGTCATCTTTTTCCTTACTGTTCTCCTTGCCCTTCCTACTGGATCAGGATGAGAAGTTGTTGTGTCCTTTACGTGACTCCTTGTTCTATGAGCAACAACTTCTCCAGGTTCAGCAGATATTATCCTGGAAGGTGAAGCAGGGGACATTTCCTTTATCTCCCTTGTTGTCTGATAGATTACTTCATCAGCAACATCCTTTGCAGCAGCTTCATCTGTCCTGCCTTCAACAGCTGGCTCAGCTGTTTGAACAAATGCCTTGGACTTCTTACTGGGAGCCACTTTCCTTGGCTCATCAGCCGCTTGCTTCTTTCTGTCTGTTCTGGCTTGAACAGCTGGTGTTGCTGTTTGAACAGACTTCTTTTACTTCTTGGCAGGAACTCTGTCTTTAAGTTCCTCAACCTCTTCCTCCTCATTTTTCCTTTTAGATAATCCCTTAACAGCTTGGTATGTGGTCATAGCTTTGGCATTGTGAATCTCCTTCCCATGACTCATTCCACAACCCAGCTGAGAAAACAGATAACTTAGAGTAATCCTGTGATTGATTTGCTTCTTCTGGTGAAAGTGCGCCAGAATGTACCAGATCACAACAGACCAGTTCACCTCATAGCCGTAGTAAACAACCATCAGTATGCAGTAGCGTTTCATGGTGACACTGTATAGAGAGAAGGTGCAGTTCTCTATCAGCTTAGAGACCATATCAGCCATGCGCTGATATTCATCCTTCAGCTGCTTCTTCTTTATATTCCCAGACATGACTTCTCTCTCCTTGGCACAGATTGCCCAAAACTCTTGGATTTTGTCTTCTGCCATAGAAGACACATCAGTTCTTCCTTCATTTGACAGCCCAAATTTCTCGTGCAACAAAGTAGGAGTGGTGACGACTACCTGTCCTCCGACAGTAGCTTTGATTTTTCGTTTTTCCAGATCAACAACGTCCTTTGTATTGTAATACTCCATCACTTGGTCCTTCCAGACCATTTCTTCATGGGCTTCCATGAATTTCACAAGCGTTGCAGCCTTGAACTTCTCCAAGATTTCCTTCATCACAAGAGTGCCAGAATGATGATATGTATCATAGACTAGATACATACCTTCAGCCTTCGCTTGTTGTTGAGGAGTCATTTTGATTATGTAGAAGATTAGAGAAAACACAAGAAGTTTTGCAGAATTGAAAGCAGAATTTCTCACAAATGCCTTTGAATATTTTTGGGTGCGTAAAGAGTGATTGAGCTGATCAGATATGATTTTATAGAGTTAGGGTATTTCGGTTTCCGTAATACACGCAAACCGTTAGATAAGTTTTGTGTCAGTTTTGATTGTGGGGCATCAGTTACGTGATTCAAAGTTCAAAAAGCATTCAATGTCAGGCGGGAATGCGAACCGCCTCAGTATACTTGTAAAAGCGCGTTTTTGAATATTACGTTTTTAAAACACAAAGCTTTTACATAGCTGATCAGACGAGTAAATTTAAATACTTAACTGATGGGACTAGTGTCCTGATGACAGACTGTTATCAGTGAAAGCCAATAACTGATAACCTTCCATGATTGTTTGTCAATCCAGCTAGATAATTAATCTTCAGTCTTCAAACTTTAGATCTTCTGATGAAAACATAACTTCAACTAACTTTCATCAACAAATTTCATATTTTAATTAGAAGTACCGCTAGTCTTACACGTTCCCCCTGACTTTAAGAATACATAAGTTAACTAGTCTGTTGAGAGTTAACCTTGAAGATAATAAGATGAGTAAGCTGATGAATTCTAGTCTTCTGATGAGTTCCCCCTCAGCTTATACATCCAGATTTAGTAGACATAGTTTAGCTCTTAAAGTCGAAAACCTTGCATCACTTAGAGGTTTCGTGAAGATGTCAGCGATCTGATTATCAGTATTAACATGTTCTATTATGACATTTCCTTTTTCCACATGATCTCTTATGAAGTGATGTTTGATCTCTATTTGCTTAGTCCTTGAATGACTTGTAGTGTTCTGAGTAAGAGAGATTGCACTTGTATTATCACAGTAGATATGTATTCCACTGATTTTGATGTTGTAATCTTCTAGTTGATGCTTCAACCATAATATTTGTGCACAGCAAGCTCCAGCAGCTATGTACTCAGCTTCAGCAGTAGATATGGATACTGAAGTCTGTTTCTTACTCATCCATGAGATCAGGCAGCTACCTAAGAATTGACAGACACCTGTTGTGCTCTTTCTATCAATCTTGCAGTCAGCAAGGTCAGAATCTGAATAGCCAATAAGTTCATGTCCAGATTCTCTAGGGTACAACAATCCCAATTCCTGAGTGCCTTTGAGATATTTAAGTATCCTTTTGGCAGCTAGGAGATGAGATTCCTTAGGATTTGATTGATATCTCGCACAAACCCCAACATAGTACATGATATCAGGTCTGTTAGCTGTTAAGTATAGCAGTGACCCAATAATTCCTCTGAGTTTGGTAATATCCACTGATTTGCCATCTTCATCTTTATCCAAACGAAGTCCAGTAGACATAGGAACACTAACAGACGAGCTAGTTTCCATACCAAATTTCTTAAACAGATCCTTTGTGTATTTTGCTTGGTTGATGAATATTCCATCAGGCAACTGTCTTACTTGCAAACCAACAAAATAATTAAGTTCTCCCATCATGCTCATTTCAAACTTGTTCTGCATCTGCTTTGAGAACTTATCACACATCTGTTGATTTGTTGAACCGAAAATAATATCGTCCACATATATTTGTATTAGCAATATATGATTTTCCCATTCAATAGTGAACAATGTCATATCTACCTTACCTTTGTGAAATCCTTTGATTAAAAGAAAATCAGATAGGGTATCATATCATGCTCTAGGAGCCTGTTTCAGTCCATAGAGGGCTTTCTTCAGACGATACACCTTGTCTCCTTCATTATAAGCTTCAAATCCAGGAGGTTGTTCAACATAAACTTCTTCTTGCAATTCTCCATTGAGAAAAGCTGATTTCACATCCATTTGATAGAATGTGAAATTTTTATGTGCAGCATAGGCAAGAAACAATCTGATTGCCTCCAATCTTGTTACTGGTGCAAATGTTTCATCAAAGTCAATACCTTCTTCTTGGCAATATCCCTTGGCAACTAATCTTGCTTTATTTCTGGTGACAACACCATCTTCATTCATTTTATTCCTGAATACCCATTTAGTGCCAATTACCCTTTGATGACTTGGTCTAGGAACTAAGTACCAGACTTCATTCCTTTCAAATTGATTCAACTCTTCTTGCATAGCTTCAATCCAGTTTGAATCATTAAGAGCTTCTTCAATCTGTTTAGGCTGTATTTGAGATAGGAAGCTGACGAACATTGCATCACTTACAGCAGCTCTCCTTGTCTTTACTCTATCCGAAGGATCACCAATCACCAGCTCTGGTGGGTGATTCTTGAGCCATCTAAGATCGGGTTGCAAATCTGAATGTTGTCCTCTGTTTTGATCTTGCAACACTACTGTTGGAGTTCCAGTAGTAGTCTGTTGAACAGCAGTTGTCTGTTGAACAGTCTCTGGTCTGTCAGCTGTTTGCAACTCTTCCGTTAGACAATCAGCAGTGTGATTTTGAACAGCACTTGAGTTAGCATCTGAGTTGAGATTAGGTAGTATGATGGGTATGTACTCTTCATTTCTTTCAACACTCAATTTCTGAAAATCAGTAGACAGGTTTTGATCAGTACTTTGATTCTTTTCAGAAGATTGATTAGGTTCATCAAATACTACATGAATGGATTCTTCTACAAGTAAAGTTCTTTTGTTAAATACTATATAAGCTTTACTAACAGTAGAGTATCCTACAAATACTGCTTCATCAGCCTTCTCTGAAAAAGCAGTAAGGTGATTTTTCCCATTGTTTAAAACAAAACATTTACAACCAAAAATTCTAAAGTAATGAATGTTTGGCTTCCTGTTGTACCAAACTTCATATGTAGTCTTGTTTTGGTGTTTGTTGATCATGCATCTGTTTTGGGTAAAGCATGCTGTATTTGTTGCTTCTGCCGAAAATCTTTGAGGCAGCTTTGGTTCAGCTATCATCGTTCTGGTAGCTTCTTTCAGAGTTCTGTTTCTCCTTTTAGCAACTCCGTTCTGTTGAGGGGTTCTGGCAGTAGAGTATTCATGGCTGATTCCTCTGGCATTACAATACTCTTCAACAGTAGAGTTTGTAAATTCAGTCCCTCTATCTGATCTGATCTTTAATATCTTCATACTCTTCTTATTCTGGATCAGCTCCATCAGATATGCTCCTTGGTTTCACTTTTCTTCTTCATGAAAATCACCCAAGTGTATCTTGAATAGTCATCCACAACAGTTAGGCAGTACTTCTTTCCACCATTGCTGATTGGATCAATGGGTCCAAATAAGTCCATATGTAGCAGCTCCAAGATCCTTCCAGATGATTGGTGCTTCTTGCTTTTAAATGATGACTTGATTTGTTTACCCTTCTGACAGGCGTCACAGAGCTTATCATTGCTCATGACTGTCTTTGGAATTCCTTCTACCAGATCATTCTTGATAAGTCTGTTGCTTTTGTACCACAGCCAACTGACTTCACTTGGTGTTGATGCCACCAAACAAATACTTGAACTCTTGTCAACAGAATTCCAGTCAACTGTGTAGACATTTCCTTGTCGTCTTCCAGATAAAATAACCTTCTTTGTACCAATCTGTTCAACGTAGCACTTATCTGTTGAGAAGATGACTGAATATCCTTTATCACAAAATTGACTTATGCTCAGCAAATTGTATTCGAGGCCTTTAACATAAGAGACGTCAGATATCTCAATGTTACCTTTGATCAGCTTTCCACTTGCTACAATCTTGCCTTCTTTGCTGTCTCCAAAAGTAACTTTCGGACCGTCCACAACAACAGCATCGGTCAGCTCATGTATGTTTCCACACATGTGTCTTGAACAGCCACTGTCCAAGTACCAAATCTTCTCTACTTTACTCATACTCCTAATCCTAACCTACAAAACAAAATAAAATTGTTTTAGGTACCTTTATTGAGAGGGTCCTGAAGGATTAGTTCCACCTTTGTCAACCCAAGATGTTGAAGTCTTAGGCTTCTGAGTTTCAGCAGGAGCATGAACAGTTATGCCTTTATCACGTTTATCAGATTTGCTATGTTGTTGATAATCAGCATGATAAGGATAATGTTCATAAGCAGAATAAGATGCATGATAGGTAGGATATGCATGCATTGGATGAGCAGGATATGGTGCATAGTAAGTTGGAAATTGAGGTGCATGATACATAGGAGGATATACAGCAGGTTGCACATAATAAGACTCTTTTGTTTGGACTTTCCAGTCTGTTTTCCTACACCAGGCTCTTTGTTGTTTTTAGCCTTAGGAGTTTTCTTCTCCTTTAACACTTTCTCAGGTGAAGCAGGTTTAGTAGTTTGAACATACAAAATGACCTTACTATTGTCAGCTGATACAAATTTTTCAGTATGGTTCAGTTCTAACTTATCCTGTTCTAAAGGTGTCTTCTGTTTACTAGAGATAGGAATGGATGCAACAGATGACTTTTCATGAGACTCAATTAAATTTTCAAGTTCCATGATTTTTCCTTTATGGACTTCACATTCAGCTTTCAGAGATTCATTCTCTTGCTCAAGCAGTTTATACTCAGCTGATTCTTTTGGCTTTTCAGCTTTAAGTTTCAGTGAGCTGTTTTGCTCTGTTAGCAACATCATCTCTTCCTTAAGCTTAGTAAATGCTTCAACAATAGTAGTATTGTTAAGTATCATTTGTTCAAATGAATTAAATAATTCATTATCAAGAGGAGTTACCTCATCATCCTCAGAGTTATCAGATTCCTTGGCCATCAGGCAGAGAAGAGCAGGACTCTCTTCTTCAGAAGACTTTTCATCAGAAGTGTCTGAGTCTGAATCTGATGAGTAGATAGCAGCCAGCTTCTCAGCTTCTGCTAACATCACCTTGCCTTTCTGATGCTTTCTTTCTTTTCTGATTCTCTTTTCCTCTTCCGTGTACTTTTCAGCTTTAGGATATGGGCAGTCTCTGATGAAATGGCCCAATTTCCTGCAATTATAACACATCATTTTGAATTTATAAGAATCCTTATCTTGAGAAGAAGAAGTAGGGTTAGAAGTAGAAGCATTGTTATATTTGTTCTTCAATTTTCTTTCTTGAACTTCCTGTGCTTATGAACATCATCCTTATCATACTGATTATCAACGTAACACACATGCTGAGTATGATGAAGATAAACCTGTTCATGCTCCTGTCAAAGCTCAGAAGCTTAAGAAGCCTAAGACTTCAACATCTTGGGTTGTCAAGGGTGAAACTAATCTTCCAGGACCCTCACAATAAGGGTACCTAAAACAATTTTCTTTTGTTTTGTAGGTTAGGATTACGAGTAGGAGTAAAGTAGAAAAGAAGTGGTACTTGGACAGTGGATGTTCAAGACACATGTGTGGCAACATACATGAGCTGACAGATGCGCTTGCTATATACGGTCCGATGGTTACATTTGGAGACAGCAAAGAAGGCAAGGTTGTAGCATGCGGAAAGCTGATCAAAGGCAACATCGAGATATCTGACGTCTCCTATGTTCAAGGCCTCAAATACAATCTGCTGAGCATTAGTCAATTTTGTGACAAATGTTTCCCGGTTATCTTCTCATTAGATAAGTGCTATGTTGAACAGATCGGTACAAAGAAGGTCATCTTTTCTGGAAGACGACAAGGAAACATTTATGTAGTCGACTGGAATTATGAGGACAAGAATTGTAACGTTTGCTTGGTGGCTTCAACACCTAGTGAAATCAGTTGGCTCTGGCACAAAATGATGAACTATGTGAATTTTAAGACCATCAACAAATTAATCAAGAATGATTTGGTAGAAGGAATTCCAAAAACAGTCATGAGCAAAGACAAGTTGTGTGACGCCTGTCAGAAGGGTAAACAAATCAAGTCATCTTTCAAAAGCAAGAAGCACCAATCTTCCACAAGAATATTGGAGCTACTACACATGCACTTATTTCGACCCATTGATCCAATCAATAACGGTGGAAAGAAATACTGCCTAGCTGTTGTGGATGACTATTCAAGATACACTTGGGTGATCTTCATGAAGAAGAAGAATGAAACCAAGGAGCATCTGACTAATCTGATGGAACTGATCCAGAATGAGAAAAGCATGAAGATATTAAAGATCAGATCAGATAGAGGGATTGAGTTTACAAACTCTACTGTTGAAGAGTATTGTAATGCCATTTGAATCAACCATGAGTACTCTGCTGCCAGGACCCCTCAACAAAACGGAGTTGCTGAAAAGAGAAACATAACTCTAAAGGAAGCTACCAGAACAAGGATAGGCAGAAGCCATAAATACAGCCTGCTTCACCCAGAACAGATGCATGATAAAAAAAGATCAGAACAAGACGCCATATGAAGTTTGGAACAACAGGAAGCCAAACATTCATTACCTTAGAATTTTTTGTTGTAAATGCTTTGTGTTAAATAATGGGATAAATCACCTTACTGCTTTTGCAGAAAATGTTGATGAAGCTGTTTTTGTAGGATATTCTAATGTTAGTAAAGCATACAGAGTCTTTAACAAAAGAACCTTACTTGTAGAAGAGTCCATTCATGTAGTATTTGATGAACTAAACCAATCTTCTGAAAAAAATCAGAGTACTAATTCAAATATGTCTACTAATTTTCAGAAATTGAGTGTTGAAAGAAATGAAGAATATGTACCCATCATACTACCTGATCTCAACTCAGCTGCTAGCTCAAGTGCTGTTCATAATCAGTCTGTTAATTGTTTAACAGACGAGTTACAAATAGCTGATAGACCAGAGACTGTTTAACAGACCGCAAATGTTCAAAAGACTACTGCTGGAACTCCAACAGTAATGTTGCAAGATCAATCAAGAGGTCAACATTCTGATTTGCAACCTGATCTCAGATGTCTCAAGAATCACACACCAGAGTTAGTGATTGGTGATCCTTTGGATAGAGTAAAGACCAGAAGAGTTGTTGCAAATGATGCTATGTTTGTCAGTTTTCTATCCCAAATAGAGCCTAAAGAAGTTGAAGAAGCTCCCAGCTGGTCCGGTTCGATTATAATGGAGGAAATAGGGTTTTGCTTGTGGAAGAAATCGCTTGAGAGGAAGAAGTAAGGAAGAAGAAGGAAGGAAAAGGGTTTTTATGAATAGATGAGTCTTGGGGATCGAGAAAGTAGAAAAGATATATGGCCAATCAAAATAAAATGTAGATAATGACATAAAGGGAGATATGGCCGAAAAGTAGGAGAGAGAAGGAGAGTCAAGTTCGGCTATTGACACTTCGCCGAAAAGAGGTGAGGTTGAAAGAGACTCTTGGAGTCCCTAGACACATAAATAGCTAGGTGATTATAGCTAGTTATATCTAGCTAATTATGGCTATTTATGAACATGACAAAGCATGCCCAATTAAGGAAAATTGGGAAGATGAAAAGCTAAGTCTCATCTGATCTAAATCTATTTATCAGATAAATTTTTATCAGATAATGACTTACGGGGGGCATTGTTTGTACCCAAAAAATTACCCTCGATTAATCGAGGAATAATGGCTCGATAATGGGCCACTAAGTAATAATAAGGCCAGCAAGATAAAACGGGTCGGGCCAGCTTTGGCCCAAATGGCTGATCTAGCAGAAATGGGTTGCAAGACCCAAATGGGCTAAACCCAATTAAATCAAGATTAATCGCGGCCAAAGAGTTAATTAATTAAGAAGTTAATTAATTAATGGCCTAATTAAGCTGGCCCAAATGGCTGATCCAGTAGAAATGGGTTGCAAGACCAAAATGGGCTAAACCCAATTAAATCAAGATTAATCGCGGCCAAGGAGTTAATTAATTAATGGCCCAATTAAGAAATTAATTAATTAATGGCTCTGAACAATATTGCAACAAGCCCAGGTCGGCCTAATAGGCCATCTCAGCTAAAAAGTGGATCAATTAGTTGATCAACATGAATGATCAATTAATTGGGCCAATGTTTAAATAATTGGCCCAGGGTAACTAAAAGGCCTAGCCACAGGAAAAAGGCAGACCCAAATAATAAATTAATTAATTACTAAGATATTTAATTAATTAAGCGATAAGTTACAAAGGCCACATAAACTAAGTTGGTTTAAATACAACCACTTCCCTGGAATATCTCTAAATTGGTTACATACATCAAAAAGACCAAAGGAACAAACAGAATTCAAATTCAAAACTGCCAAGTCTTCAATTGAACGTGAACTTAAGGGAGATAACCGCCAGTAGTGGAGCAGATCAGCCGATCTGATTGGCCAACATCTATAAATACAAAGAAGGCTACATACGCGGGACACACACAATTCACTCAACAAAATCTTCAGTCATCACTGAATCAGGCTCAACACATATGTCGGAGTTCAGCTCACGCTGCCTCTATTGTTAGCCAGCGCCACCAATTTCTCGACAATGCCAATCCTCAGCCATCAACAAGTCATGACAGCCTGAAACCAGCATCGCCACATCTCAAGGAGAGCCGCACAACTATTTCCGTTGCCAACAAAGCTGTCTCGAGTGAAGCCATCCGATATCGAGCAAGAAGTACGCTGCCGTCATGTAAGTGCCCACGTAATTACATAACGAACTCATCAAGTAGCCATCTGCTTGATGGGCTCGCTATCAAGTAGCCCTCTGCTTGACAGCAATCGGTTGAGTAGCCATTTGCTCAATTGATGCCCTTTCCAGTGGCCACCCGCTGGTCAGGAACCCGATTGGTGGTTATCTACCAAGGTGCCAATCAAGGAGTAGTTTTTCAGAACTTGCTAGAATCATCAACTCGTTCGGCAGATACATGCCAATACATGAGACTTTTTATCATTCTGCATATTTTTGTAACATTTGTAAATCGGGGAACTCACTAATTTCTTTTATAATTAATGGAAGTATTTTAGTCATGTCTCCTAATTTCTACTAAAATATGCTTTACAAATGTTTTCCATTAGTGTGTGGTCACTACCTTGGCTTTACTTAAAAGACTATCATAAATTATTTAAGTCCTATGGCCAGGCAGGCATGGAAAAGAACTAGGGGTAATGTTTGCCTACTCTGCCACAATCGATTGATTAGGGGTCATTTCTTATCAGGACATTTAAATTTATATTACACTGATGTCAACATGTCCAATTTAAAATCGTTATGTTTGCACGCACAAACATTGGCACGCCCGCACTCATTGCACATCACATCGAGCCATTTGCACATCGAGACAATCGGTGTCAACTTTATACCAAACAGTATCATAAAAATATTATAACATAACAATTGTTGGTGTTTTTATAGGTGAATGGAATAGTTGAGAGAAAAGTTGTGTATATATGTTTAGTCTGAGGATGTAACCTTTAAAACGAAACTTGTGTCTCTTGCGAAAATACATTTTTGTGTCTATAAATACGAGACATAATCTGCCAATTGTTATTAATTAATAGCAAAAAATAAATAGTACTCTCTCTTTTCTCTTACGTTCTTCAAATTTAGTTACAAATTTCTGTTTGTTGTAGTTCGACCATGGCTTCTTGTTAGTGCAAACAACAAAGCAACATAACGTTGTATCTTGGTAGACTACCCGTGATCAACTTTGTGTATCGTAGACAACTCAAAAATATTGTTTTTTTATTTTTTATTATTGTGTATTGATTGGATTGTTCTACAAATTAATTCCAACCAAGTAGTTATATTCTATGAATTTTCAATATTTTATGAAAGATATAAGTGCACGAATTGTTAAACACAAACAACAATATTCACTTTTATTATAAAATGCACAAAAAGGAAAAGATTTATAATTTTAATCTATTTGAACTTTAATTGAAAAGTTATTCCTTTTTAAACTATCTGAATTATAGTTGAAAGGTTAATCTTCACAAATATAATTTAAAAAAAAAAATTTGCACAATATATGTAGTTTTTATTTAGTATTTTAATATTGAGAAGAAGTTTTGAAAATATTAAATTAAAAGAAAAATCTTAGTTTCTTATTTATAATAAATATTCTGAGAGTAAAAATCACTTGTGGTCCTCCTCATCATTTTTATTTTTAAAATTTCAATTTTTTCTATTAAGTTGTTAAACAAAGGTAAAAGTTTGCAAGCCTTAGGGAAGGTCACAATAAGTGTGATTGTACGATGGGATGAACATGAATTAAACCAAATGTCAGGGGCAAAAAATTATTCAATTTAAGATTTGCAAAAAACTTTTTAATCTTCTTTACTAGCTCTTTTTTTTCTCTATTATATATATAAGGTTAGTTTTGTAACTTACATAGAAATCTACATTTTCACAATCAATTGCGAAATAACCAGACGTTAAATCATTTTACCAATTTAGTTGGTTCATAATCATCGGTTAATTAATCGGTCAACTGATTGATTGAGTTCTATAGTTCAATGAATATGTTCAAACCGACTTCGTTGATTTGCGATTTAATTGCTTCAATCGGTCAGTTCGATCCAATAAAATAAATAATTTTAAATATATAGTCTTGCATAGTTGCATACAAATTGGATCAGAAATATCTTAAAATTTCAAGAATGGCCATCCTTATCCTTATAAAAGCTAAAAATCGAACGAGAGTTCCTAAGGATGAATCAGTAAAATTGCGACTCCATTAAATAATAATTGAGTTATTTACACTCGAACCCCTTCAAATTTACCGAAATTACAAAAAACTCTTTGTAATTTCAAAACTGACAAGAAGACCCCTTAAGGAAGGTTTTTATAAATATTTTCGAGGGAATCCTTGTAAGAATTGTTAAAAGTGTAAAGGGTGTTTTGTTATATAATCAAATCAGAGTGAGTTTCCTTGTAATATTTAAAACATCATGAATTCCTTGTAAAATATCATGATTCTGATCGTAAATCTCCCTTATTAATTAGGAGGGTTAAGCATAAGTGCATAACTATAAATCTCCCTTATTAATTCTCCATTGCAGAGCTCATGATCTAGAATGCATAAATATTTGGAGAAAAAACAAAAACCAAATAAAACTCAATACATACATAAAATTAATCAATATCATATCATAAAATCATGATACAAAATTTTACTTTTAAAACCAAATTCCATCTTCCCATATGCAAATACATTTGTTTATGTCTAATATTACATAAATATATAGAACAATATTCCATCTTCCCTTATTCAAATACATTTGTTTATGTCTATTATTGTATAAATATATAGAGCAAAGAATTAATATAAAAAAAAAAAAAAAAAAAAGGACACAAATACAATTCAATGTATACATAAAATTCATCATCAGTTTACTATCATAAACGGAAAAAAGGAGATAAAAACAAAAGTTACAAAATTTCAATCTAACACCAAATTCCATCTTCCCTAATGCAAATACTTAGATCATCAATTTGACTAAATTCACCCAATAAAAACCCATAACTATCAATTACTTGCACACCATTTAAGAACCCAAATCTCTCCTCTTCTTTATTTTCCGAAACAACAACCTCAGATGTTCCGTTCGACGAATCCGAGGTCTCAATTTCAAGAACCGAATCTTGCACTAATTTCTCTTTAAGTCTCTGTTTGGCTCTCAATTTCTCCGTAATCTCACGCTTCCTGGAAAAATATGCTTTTGAAGCCTCCTCAGCAGTAGCAAAAGTGCCCAACCAAACACGTTTCTTCTTCAATGAGTCTCTGATTTCAGCAGCATATTTTCCGGATCTCCTCTTACGAACACCGACGAATTTCTTCAAATTCATGAAATTCTTTTCGGGGAAATTAATAAATTTCTTTTCAAGAACTCTCACAAAAATTTCATGGACTTGTCTCTTTGATCTTTTAAGATTTGGGGCAAATTCTTCATCGGATGATGAATCGGTGGCGTCTGGATCGAAGTATGAAACTCTGATTTTCTTCGTTTTTGTTGTCAAGTCTTCCATTTTTTTTTTCTCTTTTTGATGAAGATATATAATTATTTCGATTTGTGATTTATAGGGTATGTAGTGTGCTTTAGGGCAAGTGAATAAAAGGAAGTGATTTCACGCATCTTGTGGTAATTTTTTATTTTTTTACAATTAATTGTACGAAATTGGTAAAACTAAAAGTATTAGTAAATCTAGGAATCTTTTCCATTAATGAGTGGGTGATATAAATATTTTATTGGTCGTGGAATTCTAGATAAGATTTGACATTTGGTCTTTACATGGAGTTACCAAAAACATTTATATGCTATTTTTTATTATAAAAAAATCCTCTATTAAGTCAAAATGATAATTATATCCCATTGAAATATGCAAAAAAAATTTCGTATTTTCGTAAAAAAAAAGAATAATGAAATAATCTATCCACTAATAACTTTGAAAATTAATAATAAACTCCCCCCTTTCAGTGACAAAATTGATGAAAAAAAATTCCATGAAATATGAAGAATTTTAAATGTATTTGTTTACTAATATAAAAACATATGAGAGATTCTTTGTAATAAAATTAATATGAACAGTCATTTTGATAGTTAAGCAAAGTATAAGGGATGTTTTTGCATTTAACTCGCCAGGTTGGAATCTTTTCGAGGGGTGCGGACTCTTTTGGACAGAAACATGGAATATTATTGTTGGCATATATAGTAATGAAACCCTAAAGGCCCATTTCAAGAATAAATGGGCTTATGTTGTTTTGGGCCTTTACATTTCAATTAAATCACATATAGCTAAAGGGACCATTTCGTAAATAAATGGGCATTTCTTGTTCCGGCCAGACATATAAGTTGAATGGACCTTTACCCCTTGACTAATTATAAATTAATTAGAAAATTAAAACTGGGAATTAAATTTATTTTTTAATTATAGGATCCATCTGATTTAAATCTGAATTGCATTTTTGTATTATTCGGACCGAAATCCGAAAATAAAGATATACAATCGGCTTAAAAATGCATATGCTAAAAATGGAGCAATATGGAGTTTTGCTGATAACTCTCGAAAATTTGAACTGATTGGATTTATTTTGTAGTATTTCTTTTATTTTACTTTCTGTTATCATTTTTTTGTTGGAAGAGTTACCTTTTTTTGATTTCGTTCTACCAGTTTTTTTTAGTTATGGGAATGAGAAAAGCCTTATTAAAAAAAAAAAAAAAAAAGAATAAACAAAAGAACGAGGATTTTTTGTGTTAACCAAAATCTAAACTGTAATTCAATTACATTAATACAAAATTTTGAAAATTAAATAAATTTGTGTACTTCATTACAAGAAGAAAAACAGTTTTTTTTTTCTTTTACCAATATACTCCAACGGGTCATAATCCGTCGGAAAATAATAGTTATTTCCGATGGATTTTTCGACAGAGGGAATAACCCGTCAGAATTTGTATTAAAATTAAATGATAAATAAAAATATTGTTTCCTATGTTGGGAATATTACAGGAAAATAAAAAGTTTTAGGCTTCCATTGGAATCTTGCCAGAATACTATCTGGTATATATTTAAACTAAGATAAAAGAAGAATATGTAAACAAATCTACTATGTACCTCGTTCCTTGCTAATTCAAAACAACTATGTATATCGGGATCTGTGTAGAATTTTGACAGCAAAATCGCTGCCCTTTGTTTCTCCATAAAGTGGATATGCAACTTTCGTAAAACGCCCCATGTTTTGCATCTCTACTATTCAGTACACCACATACACACGAAAACCTTGAGATATCTAATCGACTAGAACAAAGAATAAATCAAGATGCAAAACTCGAGAAGAAAAAGACGAAAGTCGATCGACTCTATCAGGGTAGGGGCAGCGGGGTGGCTAGGGTTTTGGAAGAGAGAGAATTTTTCTTTTCTTGCTTTTGAAGAGTTATACAAAGTGTGTACTTAGTATAGTATACTCTTCCAAAACTTAATGAGACTTATTTATAGATCTTGTAATTCTAGCCTTATTAGGATTTCTAACAAGATCTAACTTCTAAATGGATCAAGCCTTTTAATTAGTGCAAGACTCATTAATTAAAAGGTTCTAAAGCCCAATGGCCGTTGAATTAATTCAGTGAACCTTTAACCTTTACAATTACTAGATATGTCTTAATCTTTCCATTAGTTGTCTCCCAGTTAAGACTAATGTTATGAACTTTCATCGGTTTCCTTACTTGTCTCAACTATATGTATTCTGGTCTTGAAACTATTCCCTTTGACTTAACCTTTATGAGCTACTTTCATATAGTCGTCAGATACCTTGGTCATGAATTTATCGGAATACGTTTCTCACAGAGATTCATATGAGAAACTCTCAACCTATCAAGTCGGGTCAACGGATCCTCTGTTGATGATATGAACCTGCATACACGTTCTTCTATACCCGACATGAATCCACAGAGACCTTCTGGTAGACTCCAGTTAGTCAGGACTTTTATCAAAGCATCGACGTTAGTGCACCAAATAAACCCTATCACCTCAAGTAATAAGGATTGTTCTTGATACACTATTGTAAATAGGAATAACTTCATTCTTGATATGGGACTACCGATTCTATGGTGAATTATTTCCTAGCTGAGTATTCAGTGCGCTTGCCATCCCAGCAAGCCACCCATTCGTGTATATTGTCTATTCCAATCACGTTAGTGGACCACACATCCCCTATTTAGTTGGAGTATACACACTTGTGAGGGTCTAACCGAATCCATTGATGTCCCATCTCAAATGGATTCTACGACCCTTGAATTAGCTTTAGATTACGGTCTTGGAGATCAGTCCACGGATTGTGCCGTAGCCCTGTGATCTAAGGACTTCCATCCTTATGTTAGATAATTATTCATAAGATATAGATGACCATATAAATAAATGCATTTATTAATTGAATTGAATGGTTATTTTAATTATAACAAATTAAATGCAGCTAAAACAGTTGGCTTGCAAGACACTATTTTATCATCTAATCCGTTGGAAAATACATGAAAAATAATTAAAACATATCCTATTTAATTTCCAAGGGAAATTACCCGTTTGGAAATAAATATAAATTAAAAATTTATTTTTCAAGGGTGTATCATGACTGAAAATTCATTTTCTTTAAAAAAAATATAATTTTGGATGGGGTTTACCCGTCGGAAGATTCATTTAAAAAAATGAAATTAATTATTTAAGTTCTGACAGGTGTTTACCTATCGGAATGTTGGGATTCGGTAAGATAAACAGCCCTAGGCACAGCGGAAATTAAAATTTTATAGGACATCTTACGGAATCTTGCCAGGATAATATCTAGGTGTATATATATGAATATTAAAACGACAAGATTAGTTAAATCCAATTTATACCTGTCCCCTTGCAAATCCAAGTAGCTCAGCAAAGTTCCGTTTTCTCCCTCAGGTGAGTCGATCCAAAGTCCTGCTACTAGCGCCCCACGTGTTGCGCCTCTACGAGTTGATACACCACAATATCACAAAAATTAATATATTCTAATCGACAAGAACATAGGGTATATTAATATGTAGGATTTAAGAACGACTTTGGAACTAAAATCGAAAACGAAAAATTCTTCCAAAGTGGAAGATAGGTTCGGCCGATTCTGTGTGGGAGAGGGAGAGAGAATTTTTCTTTTGCTCAGTTTTTGCTCTTAGAGTTGTGTGTGTGAGACAACTGTAAGTAACCTACTTATAGTTATCTCCCTAACCTAGTCCTCTTAGGATTAGGACTTTAATTCTCCTACATGGGTCATGACCCACTTTAATTAGAAGACTAAGTCTTCTAATTAATCTATGGCCCAGTTAATTAATTTGTTCAGGCTTTATTTAATCTCCCAATTAAATAGCCCAATTAATTAACTATTCTCCCAATTAATTAAATTTAGACTCTAAGTCTATTTAATTAATTATTCCCTCAATTAATTAAATCCAACTTAATTAATTAACTCACAAATTAAATTCTAATTTAATTTATGATCTAGATCCAATTCCAATCGGATCCATTTAGCTCCAATTGGGTCGACCCAGTCGACCCACCCACTTTAATCGACCCAATCGATTATTGACCCAGTCGACTCGGTTGTTCTCTTTTCCTCGCTTTCGCTTCATGTGTATTGTGTATGCCCCCATAGGTTCACCACATAATTGGCCATGGTTATAATTAAATATTATTTAATTATTCGAGTAGCATATATTCTAAATCAATCGAACACTCTATCGACTGATCATTCCAAAATTAGCACCCCTGCCAATTTGGGAATTCTCCCACACTCCACGGTTGATGTTCAGCCACAAGCCCATGGAGCCCAATCACTGGTGAATTAATTCAGTGAACCTTTTTAACTCATTTACAATTTCCATATACGCCATAATCTCTCCATTGATCAATCTCCCAGTCGAGACTTAAGGGTATGGTCTTTCATCGGTCTCCCTTTTATTTTGTCTTGACCTTATGTATTCTGGTCTCGAAATAAATTCTCTTTGACTTAATCTTTATGAGCTACTTACATAAAGTCGTCAGATACCTTGGCCAAGGATTTTATCAGAATTAATTTCTCACAGAAATCCATAAGAGAATTTTCCAATCTATCAAGTCGGGTCAATGGATCATTTGTTGATGATATGAATCTGCATACGAGTTCTTCCATACCCAACATGAGTTCACAGAGACTTCCTGATGATCTCCAGTCAGTTGGAACTCATATCAAAGCATGACCATTCTCGCACCAGATAAACCCTATCACCTCAAGTAGTTAGGGATCGTTCCTCGTATACTATTGCAAATTGGAATAACTTCAACCCCAGTATGTGACTACCGCTTCCATGGTGAGTTATTTCCTAATTGGGGTATTCAGTGCACTTGCCATCCCAGCAAGCCAACCACTTATGTGTATTGACTATCCCAGTCACGCTCGTGGACCCCAGCGTTCTCCAGTTCATCGGAGTATACACAACAGTGAGAGTCTAACTGAATCCAACGATGTCCTATCTCGATTGAATTCTACGACTCTTGAATATGTTCTAGATCACGGCCTTGGAGATCAGTCCACGGGTTGTCCCATAGCCCTATGATCTAAGGACTTCAACCCTTATGAGTAGATATTTATTACATAAGATAAAGATGACCATTTAATAAAGTGCATTTATTAATCGAAATTGAATAGTTCCTTATTACAATAAATGCTAACCATACAGCTGGCTTGCAGGACACTATTTCTATCACGGAAAACAATTTTAAAAAAGAAAAAAATTAATTAATCTCCGATGGGGTTTACCCGTCAGAATACCATTTTAAAAAAAGAAAAAATATTAATTAATTTTCGACGGGATTTACTAGTCAGCAAATTGTTTTAAAAATAAAGAAAATTAAATATTTAATTTCCGATGAGGTTTAGCCATCGGAAAAATAGATTTAAAATAGAAAAAAAATTAATTAAATTTTGACGGGATTTACCCATCGAAAAAATGATCTAAAAAAAGAAAGTTAATTATTTAATTTCCGGTGGGGTTTACCGGTCAAAAATAACAATTTTAAAAAAGAAAAAAAATATTATCCCGTTGTAATATTGATTTAAAAAAATTAGTATTTAATTTTCGATCGGTGATCCCTTAAGGTCAATAATTTTGAATCAGCGACTAATTAATTAATTTAGAGCCAATTATCGATTTTTTTTCGAATAACTTCTATGTACATAACTTTAACGTCAATAACGTTGATTTTGGTCAATTAACGTTATAAATCTAGAATCAATCGATTTGATCTCAAATAAATCAATGTACAGAATCATATGGTTAACAATTTTGAATTAGTGACTAATTAATTAATTAGGAGCCAAATATCGATTTTATTTCAAATAAAATCAATATACATAACCTTAAGGGTGCGTATGAAAGAGTTTGAATCACATTCTTGATCTCGTAAAATTGCAAAAAAATTTCAATATGGAGTTTGGGCAAAACTAATGAGACTCATATAAACATGTTTACAACTTTGTCTAGACTTTTAAAACACAAGCCCATTCCCACTTGCTAATCCAATATGATTTGGCACCTACAACTTAATTTCTCTCTCAAATTACATAAAATACAGTGGTTTGATATTTATCACCTATTTTTTTCATCGAAATTCCAACGTCTAAACCAGTGTTTTTAAAACCTGATTAGTCAATGAATTGAGAGTCTAATTGGTAAGATTTTACTTATCTAACCAGCCCAACTACTGGTTAAACTAATATTTTCAAAATCAGATCGGACAAAGAACAGATTTGCCAACTGGCAACTGGTTAATGTTGGTCACAAGTGCTCAGATGAGATAGAAGGGGGGGGGGGGGGGGAGTGTGAATAGACCTCTGAAAATTCTTTCTTAAAATTCCTCTAACTTTTTCTCTCAGCAGACTAAGCTGATCATGATTCGTAAGACTACTAAGCTGATTGCGTGCAAAGTTTTGAACATTAGAGTTGACCACTCTTTTGATATGACTTAGCTGATTTTAAGATTATCAGAGTTTGAATAACTTGTAGCGGATTTACCAAGTGTTTTTCACAAGTAGTTGTCTTAACTTAAAAGATTTGACCCCATTTTTATAATTCTTTTAAAATCTTTAAGTTAACTTGCATATTTGAAAGCTTTTTGAAAATATGCAAAGCAAATGCAAGAAACCAAACACACAGAATAGTGATTATATGGATTTAAATCATTTAGTCCACTCTTTCACAACAAGAAATCACAAAGAAATCCTACTCTTTGAAGCTAAATCACTCAGTAAGATGGATCTACGCTCCTCACAACAATTTTCTCTCTTTACAGAATCACTAAGATGTGTATTTTCTTTGTTCTTCAACTTGGTTTTAGTCAACAGAGGACTAAGCTAATAGTGTTCTATTCTCTGAGTTTTGAGACTTAGAAAGATTTTGTTTCGAAATTTTGATCTCAATTGTGTAGTTTGTCTCTAACTCTTGAAACATGAACTATTTATAGGTGAGGTTTGAATTTGTCCATTGAAGAAAGACAGATTCGACTTTCGTCGAGTATTGATCCCCCCATTTTATGGAACGGCTACCTGCAACTGTTGCACTGTACACTTTGCTATACTTTCTATCAGTCGCATTAAATGCACTGTGTTGATTCGAGGGATATCTTCAACCATTTGCCATAAATACCATTCTTTTACAACATTTATTACCTTCAGTGCAATTATTACCGTTGTGATGACTTTCTGATCATTTCCACTCTGCTGATCGAAACTAGTCTTCTGATGAACAATTTGTTGATCTCAAGTCGAACTCATCTGATTTGAATCTGCTGAAAATCCACCAGTATGATTCTGGCTGTAGCAACAGATCAATAGTATTCTCTACCATACCCTTCTGATTTAACTTCTTCCTTTGTCAAATAATTTTAAAGGTTGGATAAGCTTCCATTACTTAACTGATGATATTCTTCACTTCTAAGTTTTCATCGTTATCCAACATTTAATTTTAAAGTATATACAATATATATAAAATTTAAACATTATCCTACAATTGATTAAAAATATACAAAAACTTAGAATATATTTAATTTAAACCATATAATATTTATCTAACTTATATCATAATGGTAATATGATACTAATTAGTACGATCATATAAATATAATATGATTATTTTTATTTAATTAAAAATATAAAAGTGTAAGTTAAAATACAACAAACTATGACATTAATAAATTATAAAATATGATTATGTATATATCTAATATTCAGAATCAAATTTGCATAATATATCGATATGACTTTCAAACATTCACACTCTTTATATGAAATATATATTGTGGAAAGAAATATCTTAAGAAAAACTTTTGATATGAAATTATGCCATAAAACTAATATTAGTTTTAATTTTCATTGATAATTAGTAAAATATTAATTTGATTTAATTATCATAATCTAATCTATAAATAAATTTGGTTACAAGTTTTATATAATTTGTAAATTTCTATACTAAAAGTTTAACAAAAATGATGTAGCTTAAATGACAAATTATGTTTAATTTAAAATTTCAGATGTTCAAATCTCTCATTTTACAAAAGTTTTCAAATTATTTTTAAAAACTGAACATTAAGAGAAAAAAAAAGGAAAATCAGAATCGGATTGAACCGTTCCAAATCGGTTCGTCGATTCACCGATTTTGAAAAGGTTCAAATTGATTTTTAAATTACTGGTTTTAGGGGGTTAATCGAATCGGATATATCTTCGGTTTGCAATCGAACCGATCGGGCCAGTTGGTCCGGTTCTATTATAATGACATTGTGTTGAACCGATATGGCGTAATTATGTAATTATTATATTAATTCTATCATTGACATATTATATACCATAAGCAATTGAAATGGTGAAAACAAATTTATAGGTAACACCAATATATCAGTATAAGAATTTCTAATTTCAAAAAATGTATACTACTTAATTCAGAAAATTTTACTCACGGGTTTAGTAAAATGGCCATGTACTATGTCTAGATAATGGGCCGTGAGCCAATTTGATACAAGTCTTCTTCTTTGGGCCTCTGGTTAAAAACCATGAATTAAATTTCTTTGATTAAAAATTGAAAATGACAAAATTAGTTTTTGTTCTTTTCAATGAAATGCTTAAAATTAGTTTTCACAAAATAAAACTGGCTGGAGTAGTGAATTAGAAAGACCGGAGCATAAAATAATCTCCCTCTTAATCTAGTTTCCCAAAACAAAGGGCAAAAGTAGAAGCTATAGCACACTTTTTTCTTTTGGCAAAATAGCAATTTACGTCCCTTAATTTTTACTGATCCACAGAATCAGGAAACTTAATTTTTCAGCAAACATTTTATGTCCCTTAACTTTAACCTGTCCGCAGAATCAATACACTTAATTTTACAACAAGCATTTTACGTCCCTTAACTTTTACTGGTTCGCGGAATCAGAACACTTAATATTCCAGCAAGCATTTTCTACTCAAATTACGATATCTTCAATGTTCCTAGGTACAAGCTTAAACTATCTAAGAAAAAGTCCACCACGAAAATTTAAGGTGCAAAATGCTCATTTATGCGCGAGCTGACAAGCACTAGTATAAATTGTGAGTGGCCCTGAAAATAAATCTTCACTTTGAACTACGTGATGATTTGATTTATTTTTCTTGGATACGTAGACAACTAAGTCACTTTCTTAGTACAATCACACGAAAAAGTTTGCATTTTGAATTACGTGATGATTTGATTTCTTTTAGGATATGTAAGGAGCTTGAAATTTAATTTTGAACTATGTCAAATTCCTTAAAAAACAAAAAGAAAATTCTGCTTTCAAATTTTGGTAAGTCGTGAAGAATGGTCGAGACTTATCTACTCAAAGCAGATGCTTTTCATAGATAAGTTTTCGAGAGGGAATTTGTAGACATGCAAATTTTGTGTCTAAATAAAAAGAATAAAATATTCTCGTATAATAGAAACTAAATTAAATTCGCTATTTTTGGACTTTTTAAAGTATCCAAGACGGAGAAATTTATGTATCCAAAACTTTTAAAGGACAGTTCAACCAGCAGAACTCATAGGCTCTCGCCAATGGAATGCGAATATGTCATTGACTACAATGGAATAAGCACATAATGGGATATTATTCATGGAATTCTTTTGTATTAATTTTCACATCTAGTTTTCTGGATATTGGGAAAGTTAGAACAGAGTCAACATAGTGAACTACAAATGGCATAACTAAGTATATGCGTTTTCAAGTCATAGGGTTTCTGATTTTATTAGGATATATATTATAAGCATCAGTTATCTTTTCGATCACAATATGGTCCATGTATCAAATGCCTCAAAATGTTGCTGTAACTACAACATAAGATTCATTTACTCTTGGAAATTGCTATCATTGTTGTTCTTATATATACTTGTTCTTGTAAATATTTTACAATTTTTTTATTTAATTTTTATTTTAAGAAATATGATTTTGTAAAATTTGGTTGAAACTAGGTAGTGCTTAGAAGTTGTATGGTGCTAGGATTTGACGGTTATGGTTACAATCCTATCCCATGGTCGTTTGGCTCATGGAATGAAATTTCATTTTTCTAGGGAAACTACTATTGAACGTATAGAAATACAAGTTTATTTTATTAAATAAATTTTTAATATGAATCAAAATTTCTTTATTATAGTCGAAATTAGATATTTGTATTACAAACTGAAATTGTAATATATAAATTATTACATTACATCAGAGAGTGTAACAATAACTTAACCATATAACTACACATTTGTATGTAATACAATAGAATTACCTATCTTTTCAAATTCTTATGTTACAATGAAATGTGTAAACATTATAAAGGTGTAAGAATAGCTTACTAATATAACTACACTTTCATGTTTAGCCTAAGGCAAATAGCGCTAAAACAAAGCGTCACCTCATAATTTGCATGAGCTTTTGTGTCTAGGAGATTTTCCTAGACCTTGTGGTTGAAAAATACCCCACATCATCATTGTGAGAGCACCACATCATCACAATTAATGATGTGGAGTATTTTTCAACCACAAGGTCTAGGAAAATCTCCTAGACCAGGTCTAAGTAAGAATTTTCCGCTTTCGTTATTGGCTTGCATGGTAGTAAGGAAAAGCAACCACCCCGAACAAAAATACATTCAAAGAACTTAAAGCTGCAAGTGTCCAATAATACTTATCCAAACGACTCCGGTTCAATGTAAACTCAAACCAATTCTGTCTCTCTCCCATTTCACTGATTTTACCAACAACATAAATTAAAAATACACTAAACATGAATCCCAAACCACTCACTCCCTTTCTGAAACAAACGATGTAGTTTTTCATGGACTCTGGAGTCTCAACTGAGTAGAAAAGAGACATTCCCTTTTCATAGCACGATTCCACGACCCCAAGTGAAAAAAACTGAAAAACCAACCAAAATATACTCATGGGAATATCCTCATCAGGCTTATCGAGTAATTCATGTTTCTTAATAACGCTCAATCTTCGTGTCTCAACTCCGGCAGCAACCATACAACAAAAAACTGAGCACACTAGTGCTGCAGTAACCTTTACAGCGGGTCCAAATAATAAAACAAACAACATATAGACAAGCCCATCCTCATACATTTGGTTAAATAAATTCTTCACCCACGTTAAAAATAACAACATTACCGGAAGAGGAACTTCAATCTTTCCAATTTTTCGACTCAAGTGATTTGCCTGTTCAAGAAAATAAGTGTTTCCAATTGAGGATACAACCCCACATATTATGGAGCTTATCCAAACTGGCATCATCCGAACTGTAGTTTTAGCTTCTTCTACTTCTGTTGCCGAACAATATTTCCATCTACTTTTCACTTGAGGATTTTCTGGGCTTGTATCTATGGTTGCCTTCTCCAACCACCTAATCAGTTTCATTAAACGAAGATATATAATGGAATATATTATTATACATCATGATGTATCATATGGAATTAATTAGAAGAATGCCACAATTAGATTCATCGAGTTTTTGCCTTTTTGGACTATATAACTAATTTAAAGATATATCTAAAACTTTCACATTTTAAACTCTTGCAAATTTATTAGGCAAGTAAATATGTACCTCAAACCACAAAAAATTAACTGACGTCGTTCTTGATCATCGTCTTCTCCTTCTTCGTAAATCGGTGATGGTTGGGATATCTTGAAAGCACATGCCACATATACTCTGAATACAGTAGTCAATGGGCTCCCCTCCAATTTGGTGTTTTTATCATATGCACGCCACCTACTCAGAAAAAGTAGCGTCGCAATAACAATGCAAAATGTTGGAATAGCAAAACAGAAGTGCAAAAGTTCCAACTATAGGAATAAGAACCCCAATAATAATATGTTTTAATATAATTAATATCAAATTTGAAGATCTAAAATTGACAAGTGTAGGATTTTGCTCATCGACGGAAGGATCCATGTCAAGTGTAGGCTTTTGTTCCTCAAGGAAAGGATCCAAGGAGACATTGTGACTAGATATTCCAATGGCTACCAAAGCCATGCCAATGTAGAAGAGACTTTTTTGTGTAAGACCAATACATGATGGCTCGTATTGTTTACACGTTCCAGTAGAAAAAATGGCGAGGATTTGCGGTACTGACATAGAAATGAAGCCAATGCCCTGCAAAAATCATAATAGAAATAATATTCAAAAGCTATTAATTTTTAATTACTAGTATGGTAAACATGTATAACATCAATCTTATAATGCATTCACCCACATAAGCATCGAAAACATTCGACTGTGACTTGACCAATATCTATAAAGTAGTGAATGTAAAAGTAAACATATGGCTTGTCTAATTAGCAAAAAAATCCTATACTGCTTTTATTAGTTAAAAAACAATGTGTTCTATTTATTACCATTTACCCCCTCTCAACATCCAATGTGTTTTACTCATCTTAAGAGCAAATATTCTTTATTACAAATATACTCCACCCCAATGACTAACCCATAATTCAAATTTGTGCATTGAGCATAGATCTTTTTCGAGCGAAAGACAAAAATACCCCTTATAATTTGTCTAACTTTCAAAAATCACGTGTGTTATTTTAACTCCAAAAAATTAACCTCGTGTGTTTTCAAGTCAGCACAAGATATACATATTCCCCAAAAAAAAGTGTGATTCAAATGCGGAAATTACAAGTATTGTTCACATTTTACTTTTGTTATAACAATTTTACCTCTGACACTTAGTTGTCGAACGAAAGACAAAAACACTACTATACTTTGTCTAACTTCGAAAAACCCCCATGTGTTTGGTTTTAATTACCACACTCAGTTCTTTTTGCTAATAAGGTTAACACATTAATTTTAAACAAATTTTTGTCTTTTGAAAAGCAACAAGTTTCATGGGAATAAAGTTTAGTCAATTAAACAGAGCATATGAGGTATTTTTACATTCACTCTAAAAAAACAGATCTACAATTGATAAACTCACCAAGGTGTAGGCTACACTAGAGAGCACAAGCATCATAAAGTGGCCCAAATACGCGTCAACCAAAAAGAGAAAGAAAACTGGCAATATATGGTACATTCCACTCCAAATATTCAGAATCCCAGCAGCATGTGTAAAGCTTAATCGGGCGTTCTATTATGACTCACCCATAGTAGGTGAGTCATATGGCAGAAGTTTTATTGGCCGTTGGATTGAAAGGCAAAGCAATCTTGACCGTCCATTGCGTGTACGGGGTGTACGAGCGTTAAATTGGGCGTACGAGGTAGGAGAAAACATCGTACACCTGGATAATTACAATTGTACCCATGATCAATTAATCATATACCAAATATATCCTCCTCATTTTAATATCAATGACCGAATATACCCTTCTCATTTTAATTCCATTATCGATCATCTCTCGCCCCTCTCCTCAAAGTGAAAACCCTTTTCCCTCTATCTGAATCCGTGTTCTTCTCTTATCTCCCGAGCTTTGTTTCTTCGATTTTGTTAAAATTCTGGAAATTTCTTTGCTTATTCACATAATCTTTCTATTCTTAATGTCCGACTTAAATAAAAAATTCCAATTTGTCTTCTTCTCCCTGAAGGTTTGTTTCTTAGATTTTTATTAGAAGTCTGGCAATTATTTTGATTAATCCCTAATCTTTCGATTCTTAATATCTGACCAAAAAGAAATTCCAATTGATCCCATGGCTATTTCTTGTATATAGGAATTGGTCAAGATATCGTGAGGAAGAAGATGATGGAGATTTAGTTACCTTTATAAGAGAAAGAAATTTGAATTCAATTGAAAAGGGGAAGATGATGGATATGAAGAGAAACTCAATTTGTAAGTAATTCCAATTTCACCATTGATTCAGATGCATACGAAGTATGTTAGGGTTTATGCCTAATTCAAAATTAATTTAAAATTCTTAATTCAATGCAGCAAAGGGGAAGATGGAGGGTGATGAAGCGAATTCATTTTTGTGAAGAGTAATTGCAATACACTTGAACAATAGTTCGTATGCAAATATGCAATAATACTGAAAATGGCATTCAGGTGTGTATATTCAAAATCATGTTTGTTAAATTTGTTATCGTAACATAATTTTCCATGTGAAGATGTATATTTGATGGATTAATTAATGTTCGGAGACGTTTAGTTAGCATTTATATTACCTTTTTATCTTAATTATTTTTCTATCTATCAGAAGATGGTGGTTCTTCATACTTATTCATATAGTGAAGTTGACAGAATGGTTCTGCATACCTATTCATATAATGAAGTTGATTGAATTGTTATAATTGTTGTTTTTGTGGCATTTGATTTGCAGAGTTTGTTTGCACATAAGGTGTTTGGGAAAGGAGTGTTCCTGAATGAAGTTTTCCTCTTAGCCAAGTGTTCTTGATGAATGAATGGAAGATCATCAGTGTTGATCTTTACTTGGAGCTGATTCTGGGAAGTATTTTTCTTCCTAAACAATGGTTATAATTATTGACTCTAACATCTATACTTGGCTCTAAATTCTTATATGAGGATGCAAATTTTGTACATTTTTTGTCCTGTTTGTTTTTTTATTTTATGGAGTCCTTGTCCATATATAATTATGTTATTATATGATGTATATTAAAATTTAAGGCACTGAAAATGAATTGTGAAAAAGAAGTATCCTAAAGAATGGTCTAAATGAAAGAAGTTTACAATGTAGTGCTTCATCACTATGGTAGTATTTAAGATCAGTAGTGAAGCAAGTAAAATTTGAGTAAGTAATTAGGTAACTGAAACAGTGCATTGGTGATGGTCATTTTATGAGAGCAAGTCTAACGATTAAGCTTATCATTTTGGTGACTTTTGTGTTTAATGGTTACTATTGATTGAATCATTTCCTAGAAGAAATTCTTAAAAATATCATGTCCAAAATGAATTTCTAATTTATGTATTCCTAAGTTATGTTAGACAAATTATTGGTTCTAGGTGATTGTAATTGAGAATTTTACTCTATGATTCATGTATATTTGCCTAACCAAAAGCCTTATGAAAGTGAAACATATAGGGGCTGGTCTAATATAGCCTTTGATCATCCCATAAAACATGAATATCTCTTGAAAATTCTGAAGCATACAACACATATATATGAATTATAATTGAAAGAAAAATGGAGGACTATACTGATGTCTGAAACAAATACTTAAGATCCAAAACATGGGTACACAAAAACAGAAAGTAAACATTGTCTATGTGATCAAAATCCAAAGCCATAAAACTCTGTTTAGTCACTGTTTGAGATCATGGTTTTTTGTGAATCCTTGCAACCAGATTTGGTAATTGTTATGTTTCCACAGAAAGGCTTCCTTACTCTTTTTGTTGATTTTCTCCTTCTTAGGCTTGAGTGAAACAAAAATACACACCAATTGCTAACAAAACTATTAGATGCAAGTTGATTAGATATGGCATTTTTTAGAAATGCCTACAAGACAAAAATAATAACCTACAAGCAAGTTTGAGTTAATTTAGACCAAAGAACTGTTTTTCTAATTCTTCCAAGCAAACTTGTTAAATTTTGCTTTATAAAGCTGAACTGCTAGACATTGCCTTGCAATTACTGATTCAGCCTGTCATAAAAAAAGAGTAGGTTCTATTAGTTAACTAGTATAAGAAAAAAATAATTATTTATTGTTGAATAGGTTTGTAATTGACCTCATTTAGTTGTTGCTGCATCCCAGAACTGAACATCATCATCATGCTCACATACAGTCCGCAATCATATCTACCTTGACAGTGAAATTGTTACACAAAAAACATCCACAGTTTACAAAAACAATAGGAGACATTTTGTATGCTTACCCATTGCCCTGTATGGGCACCCATTTAGGTTTGATCCATAAATAGGTTTCAGCCATGTTGAGATTATCGTAAACTGTAGGATACCATTGTTGCAGCAAAATCCCCAAACGTTTGACCTATTTCAATAGAAAACATGATGTGAGAGAGCATACTTAAATATATTTGTGCATGATATGACAAGATATGATAGTTTACCACTGTATGAGCTATTTGTGTCCTCAATTCAGTCATTGCCTCCGAGGGCTTTGTATCACAAATGCTTATATCACAATTGTCCATATCTATGATTATTAGGTACCAATGTTGGTGGCAATCGTTGATGGGGATGTATATCCTTTGTAGAAAGAAAGATTTAGATACAAAATTTTGTTGGGAGTTGAAAAATGCTTTCAAAATTTTTTCATTCGAAACTGTAGGTATCAAGCACATTTGCTGCAATAGAAGTTGGGTTTGGATTAAATAACTATGAACATTCAATATAACAAAGAACAATCAATTAATATTATAGCCATATAATCATTGAATTCAGAACTAGATTAATAGATAGTGTAAATAACCTACACTGAAAATTGCTGGGAAATACCAGCAAGTCTGCCTTGAGTTTTGTTCCCTGTTTTGCATTGTGCATAAATATGCTACGCAGTCCAGTACCTAGGAAAACATAAATATGATGTATATATGTTGTGTGACATGGTTGAAATTATAATGTGACATTTCTATTGTAAAACTTACACTCCCATTGATGAATCTTTCAGGTTTCAAGCACAATATGTTCTCCCTTGTGCAGTACCAAGCTCCGTAGTCCACAACCAACAGGCTGTAAAGTATAAATGTTAGTCCATTTCTCCTTATTTTAACTTCACTTATCTTATAATGGATGTTCTAGTTAATTAGTAAAATATTAATATAACATACCTTAAGTTCAAGCCTTCATCCAACAAAAAACAACAAATATCAGATTCTTCCGACTCGGGATTTATTGGATTATCTGAAAATCGATTCTCCGGAGTCTTGGAAACATGATTTGGTGTTACATGAATTGCAGTCCTATTTGAACTATCCCCTTTTGACTCTGGTGTTCCCAAAATTGAGGTAGGGGGTCTCATGCATCCTTGTGTCATGTATTTGTTCAAAGCCTTAGCCATTGTTTCATGTAAGTTCTTGTTTATAGTATCATGAAACTCTGTGATGAAATCATTTATCTTTGGTATCAAGCTTTCAATTGAGATCCCTTTAGACTTAGGAATTGGAGGGATGTGGCCACATGATATATCTATTATTGAGCGCCTGAGTTGTGCCACATCTATCTGAATTTCATCCATCTTTGATGACAGCAAACCAAATTGTTCATAAATGTAGTGGCTGTCATAAGGTGATGACTGGTTTTTTGATTCCAAAATTGGACTTGAATTAGGAGTAATCACTGGATCAGGAGCCACCTCTTCTGTTCCAGAAGCAGAACTTGTTAGACTAGCTGGAGGAGCAGTTTCATTATCAACTTGAAATAGTTTTGGGCTACCCTTTGGGGTATAGCCATTGTTGATCATACATGCCTGCACACAATTAGTGGTAATAGGTTGAATAACATATTATGAAAAGATGTATGAAGGAATTAAATATGTGTCTCATAATCTAAATTATATTTGATTATAGGCAAATAAAATATAATATGAAGTTACAAATGTGAATTAAGTTCAAAACATAAGTTATTTGAAAGTAATAAACTTGACATGACAAATGTACCTTAGGACTCCAGTAGCCCCCCATCCTTTGCATATCTGTTGTTAGTAGGTTGACCCTTTGTTTGGTTAGGTAATCCACATAAGGGTATTCCGTTCGAAGACGAATGTAGTAACTAGTTCCAACTGGAATTACCAGTGCTAGGAATAAAACATGATTAGGCAAATGGATTCAGATATAAGTTAATAAAATAATGAAATGAACAATACTTACATGAAAAAATTGTATTGTAGATTTAATATGTAAGTACCTGTAGCACTAACAAACATCCACTAACATAGGTCTGTGTGCTATCCTTCCATTTTGTAATTCCCTCATCTAGTGTGAGTAGAACTAGAGCAGACCAGTTCAACTCTTTAACTTTGCTCAACTCTACTAGAAATTCCAAGTAATAGATAGGCATGTTCTGTTGGCATCCAGGGAGCAAGACTGTGCCAAAAAGTAATGCCATGTACATTACTTTGAATTCATCCCCGGCAGTAGTGCACCCTTTGAGTCTTACAGTCAATGCTGCAATATCAACTCTCCCCTTGGTTATAGTGAAATAATCCCTATACATTTTAAGCCCTTCACAAGAATTTGGGTGCAAGCTAACATTTAAATCTGAAATTGGAATTCCAAGTGCCTTATTTACTGATTCACTAGTGATCTCCACATAACCTTGATGAACTTGAATTCTATGTTCTTCACAGTTATAGTTGTCAATTATCCATTTTATAAGAAGCCTGTCTATGGAATCTATTTGTAGCCTTGCAAGTGATCCGAATCCCATATCCTCAATGGCCTGAATTTGTGGTTGGCTTAGTTGAACGTTAACTTCGATGAGTTTTTTCAGTGAAGTTCTATGCTCAAATTTGGTAAGCTGTAACAGTAGCATATAGATTAAGTTTTCTCTAATATAATTGAATGCAACTTGGGTGAATATTTAATTTCATAAATTCATACTTTAGTTGGCGCCAAAAAATCTGAAATGTCCTTCAGATCATTTACATCCTTGCATGTTAGATGATTGTTCACCCTTTTTCTGTACCATTCATCTTGAGGCTGTGTAAAACAAATGAGCAGGCCTTTAATTTTATGATTCAAATAGGATTAATTCTATATCAAATATGAATGCAGTAGTTAAATATTGATGGTACTCTTATTTTTAGTTGATAAACCTTGGAATCTGACTTTGTTGTTCTCTTTGTGGATATCCCCGTGTCCTTTTCCAATAAATCAGAATCTTTTGTTTGTTTGGTTTTTGTAGGCGCACTTTGACCTCTATATTTCAAACTTGACTTCATTAGGCTTCCCTTGGAACTTCCCACTGGATGAGTTACTTTGCCATCGAGTGACCAAGATTTTGCAAGGTTGAGTTTGTTAACCTCACCGTATGTGAGTTTTCTTTTTGTGTCATGAGTCTCCTTACTACTTGGTGGATCATCCCTAATTCAATAAAATAAATTGGATATTAAATGATAAAATTTTACAGAATGTATATATTACATGTATTATATGATACAATTTCTCCTATATATCATAGGCAAAACAGTAGTAAACATATTAATAGAACTGACCTCAAGTAGCATTTTATAAAAATTAATCTTACTTTCAAACTTAATTAACCCCTTATAACAAATTAAATTCTGCTGAACTTTGGCCATCATTAATTTTATGAATTTTGGTCTTGAACAACCCTAAAAACTTTATAGTGTCTGCACTAGCCCTCTTCTTTCTATTGCACTTTGGCCATCTTAACCATAAAAATATTGCATTTAACCACTTAAAACTGAATATTTCGTAGTTAACCCTTAAATTTTCGTAGAATATAAATGTGAGTTTATGAGATATGTGTCATGCATATTAACAAATTCCCCATCTTTTGAGACTTAAAAAAAAATATATTCTTTTATTTGTAAACGACCCACAACCTTTATTTAAAGGCACAACACTAGTAGTATATATGACATAGTGCAATGCTAAGACATTTGTTTTCTAAATTATTTACAAAGTATATAGCATCCAAACTTACATTGACCTTTTTTCGCCTGAAATTGATTGCTTTTCTTCCATTGTGCACAACTGGTTGTTGAGAGCTTTCAATGTAGAGATGGTGAGAGCTTTTAATGTAGATATGGTGATAAATTTCAGCAGAACAAATAAATGAGCATTGTTAGAGGAGGGCTTTTATGTCTGTGAATAAAAGAGAGAGGCTAGGGGCTTGATATGATCATGTCTAGTTGCCCGCCAATTTGTTTAATTGATGTAATAGTCATTTCGCATTAAATGCACAATTGGGCCATACTGTTTATTGACCGGTGTGTATTGGTTTGGGTTTGGTAGAAATCATCATTTAAATGTGAAATTATAGGACACATTTCACATTATTTTAATGTGTTCCTTTAATTATACAATTTTTTTTGTTATGTGGGGGATCAGATTTTAATGTGTTCCTTTTATTATACAATTTTAATGTTTTCATTTTATAAATAAAAATATTAATATCTTCCAATTATGGGGGATCATATTAAACATAAATTTGTGATATTTCGTAAACAATTTAATTCATTGGTCAAATAAGACACAAATAGATGATTTACGGCGTTAATTAAAAAAAATATGGAAATTTTAGACGAGGACACATTAAACCAACGTGGACACATTAAACCAACGTATTTTGTCGAGGTAATACAATAAAAGGGTCAATTTTGATTAGATGGTTATGGAACACTTAGTCCTCCGAAATTTGATAATTCCGACAATTTTTTTAAAAATTGAATTACTAATTACTGATCAGTCATTATTTCTTTCAAAAGCAGTATTAGATGGTTATGGAACACTTCGTCATCCGATTTTTGATAATTCCGACATTTTTTTTAGAAATTGAATTACTATTTACCGATCGGTCATTATTTCGATCAAAAGCAGTATTAGATGGTTATGGAACACTTAGTCCTCCGATTTTTGATAATTCCGACAATGTTTTTAGAAATTGAATTACTATTTACCGATCGGTTATTATTTCGATCAAAAGCAGTATTAGATGGTTATGGAACACTTAGTCCTCCGATTTTTGATAATTCCGACAATGTTTTTAGAAATTGAATTACTATTTACCGATCGGTCATTATTTCGATCAAAAGCAGTATTAGATGGTTATGGAACACTTAGTCCTCCGATTTTTGATAATTACGACAATGTTTTTAGAAATTGAATTACTATTTACCGATCGGTCATTATTTCGATCAAAAGCAGTATTAGATGGTTATGGAACACTTAGTCCTCCGATTTTTGATAATTCCGACATTTTTTTTAGAAATTGAATTACTATTTACCGATCGGTCATTATTTCGATCAAAAGCAGTATTAGATGGTTATGGAACACTTAGTCCTCCGATTTTTGATAATTCCGACATTTTTTTTAGAAATTGAATTACTATTTACCGATCGGTCATTATTTCGATCAAAAGCAGTATTAGATGGTTATGGAACACTTAGTCCTCCGATTTTTGATAATTCCGACATTTTTTTTAGAAATTGAATTACTATTTACCGATCGGTCATTATTTCGATCAAAAGCAGTATTAGATGGTTATGGAACACTTAGTCCTCCGATTTTTTATAATTCCGACAATTTTTTTAGAAATTGAATTACTATTTACCGATCGGTCATTATTTCGATCAAAAACAGTATTAGATGGTTATGGAACACTTAGTCCTCCGATTTTTGATAATTCTGACAATGTTTTTAGAAATTGAATTACTATTTACCGATCGGTCATTATTTCGATCAAAAGCAGTATTAGATGGTTATGGAACACTTAGTCCTCCGATTTTTGATAATTCCGACAATGTTTTTAGAAATTGAATTACTATTTACCGATCGGTCATTATTTCGATCAAAATCAGTATTAGATGGTTATGGAACACTTAGTCCTCCGATTTTTGATAATTCCGACAATTTTTTTAGAAATTGAATTACTATTTACCGATCGGTCATTATTTCGATCAAAAGCAGTATTAGATGGTTATGGAACACTTAGTCCTCCGAAATACGAATTGCTTTTATTTTCTTAACTCCTGTACATTTTTGAAGAAAAAAAATAGTCACTTTATTTTCATATTATATTCTAAGATTATAAATATTTTATATTGTTGTGTTTTAAATAAATTACATACATATTTGTATATTATTGATATGTTAATTATTTGTGTTAGGAACTATTTCATTATGACCGATCAGCTTTTTAATCAATATCATATATCTTGCCATGTGAACAACCAAGAAGTCTTGATGATGTGACATAAAGCTGATTGCAACTGTGCAAGTCTGCTGCCGGTTTTTAAGCATTGCTTGCTTGCTGGACCGATCAGCTATGTCTATATTTTACATTTGGTCATTAATGTATTATGTCACTCCAACCCATTGTTAATTAATTTATATCATTTGGCACAATATGTATAATTGATCAAGCATAAAACAAACGGATAAAAAAGTTTACATTTTTTATTTAATTTATGACCGATCAACCATATAAAACATACGGATTAAAAATTCAGTTTTCATTTGGCACAATATTCATCAATTCTTAATTTTCGGCCGTTTTACCTGAGTTATTTTAGTAAAATTTTCCATGCAACAGATATCAAGTATAATTTGATTTTGTACAGGAACCCAAATTTTAATACAGGAAATTAAATATGAGAATAAAAAATTTGCATAACATCCGAAAGCCGAAACTCATACAGTAAAAGTGGAATGTATATATATAATATCCGTTAGATTCGAAAATTTTTGTAGATATATATGTTTCCCGAACAAGATTCGATCAAATATAAATGATGTCGGATAGATGTCGAGCCTTATCTGACCAGAATCTGACCCATTTTGTTCCCTAATTGACCTGATTTTACAACCCAATTTTTTATTTCGTCGTAACCATCTAATACACAAATTTTATTATTTCTATATGGACTTATCTTTTGGACCAACAACTATTTTGTAGCTTATAAATATTGGATGATTCCATAGGAATGCTACCTAAATATTGCATTTGAGCTACCTGTTCTCTATTCCTAGTAACCATCCAGAGGCAAACAAGCATTTACACTTTTTCATTCCTCTCCCACATGGTATTCAACATTTTGTTGCTTTGTCAATTTTATTTAACAATTTTTTATATTACGAGATTTTATTCATCTCCATTAATATTATGTTGTAACTTGAATTATAGGCAAAACATTACGTGGTATTTGTTGGCCGTAATCCGGGGATATACGACGAGTGGGCAAACGCTCATGAACAAGTACGAGGGTATAGTCATGCGTGTTACAAGTCATTCCCGAGTTTCGAAGACGCAAACAGGGCATATGTAGCGTATCTGTCACACAACTCGACTTGTACTAGTAGTTCTGCTTCATCGTCGACAACACAACAAAACGAATCAACTAGCAATGAATTTGAATCCCTTCACCGGGAGATCGAAATGCTGCGATTGGAAAGAGATCGCATACTATTTGAGCGGGATGAGGCTATAAATTTGAACAAGAATATGACTGATTTGTTCAAAATATTGGGAAATTTAAAATTGAACGAAGGGAACTCTAAAATTTGATGTATTTCTCTTTATGATCATTATGTTTGTAACTCGATGATATTAGTGATGTTGAATGTATGATTATGTTATTTTGCTTGATTGAGATTTCGAAATTTATTTTGTATTGAAACTTGGTACAAACTAAATAATATTATATCATTTAAACGAAATTAACCGAAAGTGAAGCCAAAAATTGTCCATTTATTAATAGAATTGGGTGTTATGTGCCAATATGTCTACTATATTTTAGTTGTTGTATCTATATATATCTTCATAGTTCATGCATACGTGCCAATTGCCATAAGGCCCATAACTCCACCTGACCACCTCCACTAAAACCACAATATATAGTCATTGCCATATTGCCTCTCAAATTTTTTTGTTGAACATTGTAGTTGTGAACTTTCAAAATTGCACCCTCCTCACTTTATCTAGTTATGTCACAACATATTGGTGCATCATCTAACAAAAAACCATGTGATATTTATGGTTGCTGCGTCGATTGTCATGTGGACCTCGACAACGGTAATAATCGGACATAATCGTGTTTCCGATGTACGTATGCTACAAAGCTTAAGACTCAATTCAACTATTTGATCGACGAGCTTGTGTGGGAGTATTCCAATTGTGAATTTCAGAGGTATATCAATTCCTTCCCATCGAATATGTGCATTTTTGAAAAATTTGAGATAGCGGTGCAATTTTTGCAAGTTTCGTACCAAGCTGGTGTTCAACCGAAAAATCCGTAAGTTGAGAGAACTTTTATTAACGAATCTTTAGGGATTTCCTAAATGTCCGTAATTTATTTATTTTCACATAAATATTACTTTCTTGAATTAAAATGCAGTCCGGTGCGTTGTTGGGGATTTTCTGTTACGGGTCCAGTGGAAATTAGGTATTCTTATATTAAATCATCTATGCTTATTAAGTATGTTATGTTAATTATATAAATTTGTTGCATGTGTAAAAATAGCCCGTTGTTGAAGCAAGGTGAAGAGAATGGAGAGATGTGCCGTATCTGGAATTTCATAGACTTAATCAGAAAACGAATGATTTATTTGCTTACGGAAGAATTCGAGAAAATGACCATTGCGAAATTAAACAAGATTGCGTCGATGGATTTATTGGATCAAATGAAGGATGAAATTTTGAAGTTGAAGGAAGAACTGGATTTTTATTAGATGGAGTTAGTGGTGTTTTGGAATTTTATTATTTTTAATGTATCGAATTATGAATTTCTTGTGTTGTCCTATTCTCATCTTAATGAACTATGGTAAGGTTTAGTCCATCACATTTGGTCTCTATATTTTATTCAAGTAATTTAATGAACTATGTTAATAGTGGTAATCGTAATTTAATTAACTATGTTTATGGCAAATAAGAAAAAATTCAATGGTCGGACAAGATAGTAGCATGGAAAATTGAACTTTGAAATGACATAAAGGTAAAAGGACAACTTTTGCAGCCTTGAATTGATATTTCTGACAATAAGAAAAGCGACTCCCCCCCCCCCTGATTCTGATTCAGCTAGGCGTGTGTTGAGGTACAGGAAAATTAATCTTGTAGCTAGTATCATCTAAGAAGAAATTCGGGAGTTTTTAAAATTGGTCACCAGACTATATTATTTTCGGGAGACTTACTATATTACATATCATCTAATCATATATATTTTATGGCTTTTCTTTTCTTTAATTCTAAATTAAATGTGGTAGTATTTGATATAATTAGCTTTATTTTATTTTGTTAATTCCTACGAATCTTGAGGCATTATTACTATGTACTGTATATATTTAGCTACAATAATTTTGAATGAAAAAGATTATGCTAATGTTATGAAGTGTAGCTAGGTAAACGCACTGGTGTAGTAATAGCTGTTTGGTTTTCAATTTTAGAAATATCTTTCAAAACATGTCATATTTTGGAGGTAGGAAATTTGTGTACTAATAAATAAATAAAAATAAGAAGAGAAATGGTTTATAAAAATACTGGAACTTCCAAAATTAAAAATTTTATTAAGAAAGAACAATTATTAAGGAAAAAAATATTTTAAAGAAAACTTTTAAAGAAATTAAAAGAGCAATCGTTAAGAAAGAAAAAAGAAAATGTACTTGTTAATTGTTATGGCAATGAAAACTATTACTCTAAAACTGTTATACACTTGAAGAAGGCAAAAGTGTTATGGCAATAAAACTATTACTTTAAATTAAAAATTATACACTTGAAGAAGGAAAAAGATTAAGATTAAAGAAGTAGCTCTTGGGTGTTGAACACAGGATCGAGCTAGTACACATTCAATACCTATACCAGTAAGTCAAAGTGTTGGTTATGATTTTAAAATCCTATCATAAATATATAACAAATCGAAGTGGGGGCTATAAACCCGAGGGGGATTTTGGTAATACTAATACCCAATACGTGAGGGAGATTTTCGTGATTAGGCCATATCTGAAGGGGGTATTCGTAATTTACCCTTAGTATATAGAGTTTGCAAAGATATGTGATAGATACCAATTTATCAGTGAAGAAGACCAAAACATGTCATAAATGAAGGCTGTCAATAATATAAATGAATTAGGATGGTAAGTATATAGAGTTTGCAAATATATGTGATAGATACCAATTTATCAGTGAAGAAGACCAAAACATGTCATAAATGACGGCTGTCAATAATATAAATGAATTAGGATGGTAAGTATATAGAGTTAAAATCAAACTTTTTATAGAAAATATGTGTATAATCTTTTCTATTAGATATGGCAAAATCTCGAAACTTGAATAGTTTGTTGCCTCAGAAATGTTAGATCAACCCGATTAACTCAAACTTTCTATGATTAACTCAGAAATGTTAGATCACGTATGGACAAATTTAATGTCTTGGGTAATTTTATAGAAAACATATATGTGTTTAGCGTATTTAGAAATACAAACAAGGTTGTTCACTCCATAAGGCCATATGGACTTTTCGTTGAACTTGTTAATCCTCTTTCTTGTATAGATTTTACCTATTTTGATTTTTCGTGATGAGGGTTACCTTTCAACTAGAAGTCTATTATAGACATTATTACCTTTCAACTTTTTCTACATTGATGTGACACTTATCAATAACCAAAATATAAATATTTTATTTGAATGTGTTTTTTACGTCACCTTTTTCTATCAATATGAACATCATATCCTTCATTTAATAAACTTATGTAACTTATCAAAAAAAAAAATTAATGTAAGTATTTGAAAACAACTTTGTAAGTAACCCTTTTACTGCTAATTTCAAAGTGTCATATTATCATGTTTTCTTGGACCATATAACATGTTATATTCATTGCTTATTGTTAAAGATATCTCTGTTATGTTGTTTTGATCGACAATTATGATTTTTCAATAATATAGATATTCTTGCACCCAGTTCTGTATAGTCCTTAAGTAATATAATCATTTATAATTAGTTGACATGAACAAAACAAGTTTAATTGCAACATATATTTTAATAATTATTTAAGTAACCCGAAATATTTGGAAGAATAAATTTGAAATAATTTTAGTCTTTTACTTAAAATTTTTGTATTTCTTATGAGTATTTCAGATCACCATATCTACTTGGAAATATATACCAAAATTTTGAAATCTATTAACTACAGTCTACACCCAATTGTGCCCCTTTACCGCCCTATCGACCATTTGCATTCCACGACTGAAGAATTAAAAGTATTTTTAATCTATTAACTACTCTCTCCGTCGTTTGGATTCCCCTCACCATTCTTTGCCTATCTAAGCTTTTCCCCACCGACCCTGTAAAAATATTTTAGAGATAGACATTTGAAAAAAGCAAGTTCCTTTGCCTACTTTGAGACTATTACGTTTGAAGTTCAAGCAAAGCTATGGAAGACATTCGGTTTTTTCATGCCATTACAGATGATTTTGAAGACTCAATTGTAAGTACTTTTAATTTCTTGTGTATGTGAAGAAGACGGGTCGAGTAAATAAACAAAATCCCTCTTGTGAAATTTGTTGGGTTATTAATTTTTATGGGTTTATTTGATTTATAATATCGTTATGGTGATTTTGATATAGGTTATGTTTTACTTGATATATGGTTATGAAAAAATAAGCAACAATATTGATGTTTAGGATAATGATATATGGCATGGTTAGGACAATGGGGAGGAATATGGATTTGTGCGTGTTCGCTTGTTCGTGTGTTTATCATGTTTGACGAGGAGGTTTCATGTTTTGTAGGAACTCCCTTTTGTTTTTGTTATAAGGCCAGAACTAGTTGATAAGAAGACTGGGATTTTATCCATTCGAAGCCAAACATATGGCATACAAATTGCTCGAAAAAATGGTGGTGTCTACATGATTTTGTTAAATGCGAGTGCATTAGTGAGACGTTATGGAGTTCAGACTGGGGATGTCATATTCTTTCAATACAATGGCAATACAAACTTCCTGGCCTGCATATGTTCAGGCCAACACAATGTTGAGAAATTCGGGGCTATTGTTAACCGAAGCCCTTACAAGTTTTTCAGCCTGGCCGGACGATCTTGTGAAACCTTCTTGGTATAGATGGTTAACTACATTCATGTTTATTAAAGGTTGATCTTTTATCAGTTGTTCTCAATGATTGTCTGTTTCGATGCAGGTATTGCCCAAGGTATTTTCCTCATATCCTAAAATGGACCCCTCGGGGTGTTATGCAACTGTTAGAACCAGGTTCGGTGCTTGGAAAATATGGTGTGTTAGAGATAATGAGGGTGTAATGTTCGTGGGAACATGTTGGGACGCTTTTTATAAAGCTCATAAGCTATATGAATGCCATTTGATTCCGTTTGAATACTATGATGACTTGAGGTATGATGCAACAATATTTTGGGTTGATCGGTGTGAATTTGAATTCATAAGAGGAAGAAGACCTAATGCAGGTGCTATCTGCTGTATTCCTATGTTTAAGTTATAATTCGTACCATATTTGGGAAATATTTGTTAACATATTCTTTGGTTGTTATGGTATGACAGGTTTTGACGTAGATGAAACAAATTTGTGCTGCCCCTGTGCTCCAGTTGATCGAGCGATTGAGGTAATCGATTTAACTAACGATGACGACGAAGAGGAGGAGGAAGAGGAGGAACATAAGGAAGAGACCGAAGACACTGATGAGGATTCGTATGCTGAAGATTCTCTCGAGGATTCGGATGAATTTTTTTCCGACAATCATGAGCAAGAGGATGAAGATACGGACGATGGAGCGGATGTGCTTTATGGCTGGAGATTGCTTGAACAAATTTACAACCAATTCAAGTTCCCACCCATTGTTACATTTCGGCCTACACTACAGGGAATCAACATTCCAAAGGACTCGAACAAGAGCATGCCTAGATTGGTATTTATCAGTTTAAATTGTGCCATACATTATTATAGGAATTCAAAAAAGTATCGGTTATTTATGATAGCATTATAATTTTGATCTTGCAGTATTTAGATAAAGAAATTTGGAAGCCACATGGCCTATCTAAGTACAATGTTGCATGGTTGATGACTCCTGCGCATGGCACCCGGTTCTGGGAGGTGAAATTGCAAGTGTATAAAGCTGGAAGTTTAAGTCTTGTTAAAAATCCTCGAATGGCGTTGGGTAAAGGCTGGAACAAATTTTGTGTTGCTAACAACTTGAAGGAAGGTGACAACATTGACATGTACTTTGTGGAATTGAAACGGCAGGGGGTGGAAACTGATGGCGTGCACATTCTGGTGGATTTGAATGGGGGGAACTGATTTTATGAATTTTCAGAGACAATATGTTTTTTTTTAAGATTATATGAATGTTCTACTATCTATTTTGGTGAATTTAATATGGATAGTTTATTTTCATGCACAATGTGATGATTTGGATTATGTGTAAGACTACTGAACTACTAACAATTCCAGTTGGATTATGTATTTCTTTGAGTCGATTATTGAGCTTCAGGGGGATTCGAACACTGGTTTTCTTAAATCATCTCAAACCTTACCTTACCACTAGTTGCACTTTCGTTTTTTGTGTAATTTTACATATATATAATCTAATTACATTAAAGTTAATTGTGTGAAATGATGAACAAATTTTTCATTATAAGTGGTTTTTTTTTTTCTAATATAAGTTAAACTCTATTACAAATTTTTCATATGTCACACAAATTTTTACAAAAAAATAGATTATTATATACTGAACCCGAAGACCTCCGAATTTCGATAATCACGACAATTTTTTTAAAAATTGGATTACTTTGTACCGATTGGTCATTATTACGTTCGAAATATGTATTAGATGGTTATGGAACACTAAGTCCTCCGAATTCCGATAATCACGACAATTTTTTTAAGAATTGGATTACTTAGTAACGATCGGTCATTATTACGTTCGAAAAATCACCGGGAGATGGTTATGGAACACTAAGAACTCCGAATTCCGATAATCACGACAATCATTGTGACTTGGATTATGGGTGAATATAATTATTTTGTCTGGGATGTAAAATTAAAATTATTTTGTCTGTTTTGTTTGGGATGGCCATGATAGTAACCAATTCATGACAGACGTGATATGAAGACATGTTGATTACATAAAAATGTTAGTAAATAGTAAGATATGTTTCTTGGTAAAATTTATTAATAATATGGCACAATATTAAGCAATGGTTTTTTTTTTCAAATTAATTGATGATTTAGTTTTTAAAAAAATTGAAAAATAGGACGGAGCAAAATAATATTTAAAAGTTTAACCGAATACTGTAACAAAGGGAGCAAAATAAATAGGACGGAGGAAGTAGTGTATTTTTTTCGTTTTATCAATTTTTATCAGTTATAACATCATCCATTTTTGAATAACTGTATAATCATGAAACCATTAAATAGTTATACACTTTTTAGCAAACTATTTTCAAATAATTTGAAGCAACAAGTTTGTCTGTATTTTAGATTTTTATCAATCCGCCATAAACAAATAAAGAATAAAAACTTATAAAATTAATCTATTTTAATAATGGAGACTTTAGAAATTTAAGGTGTTTTTTTTTTTGAAACAAGAAGATATGATCGGTTATATTGTGGAAAGGAAGAGGACATAATTTATAATGGCAACTTCGAATTAATTGCAAACTTCCCCCGTTTAAATATATATTACATCCAAGTCATAGCATCCTGTGCAAAAGGGGACGGATGTGACAACACATCAATTCCTTCCTTCCCTTCCCTTCCTTCCCGAACTGTGCATGACGCAGCCGCTGCCAGCCGCCAGGGACAACTTTGGGTTGAGTGTGTCGGATTGAATTACTATTTAATGTTCATTTGATTTTTATTAAAGTTTACTATTTTACTTTGGTTAATTAATGGGGTATTTATTACGGAATCAATTTTATTATACGATAATCAAAAAATGGAGTATTTATTTGGAACACAATATTCATCATCCTTTCATATAGTCAATTAATCATGGATAAAATTTTAAACTGGTAATTATTAGAAAATTTTAAATTATTCTAAAATGTTAAGTAACCGTACCACCATCGTAAATTTTAAACATGAGCAGCCATGTGATAATTTATCGATAAATGCACAATTCTTTCAATATAATTATGACGGGACGATATTCGAAAAAAATTATTAGATTACTGGACGAAATTCACCAAATAAAATTGTTTGGGACGAAAATCCAAAATTAGTAATTAGTTTCGGACGATTTTTGCAATTTTGCCTTAAACAAAAGATACGGGGTGTTTTTGTATTTTGTTGGTATAAATCCCTAAATCAGAACATCCTTCCACAAACACAAACACATCCCTTTAGCTTTCCCAGCCCCTCTCTCCTTCGAAGATTGGGATTTATCAGAAGCTGTTATCTGCACACAAAAAAAACCACGATCATATATATGCCCAGAAATATGCTGTTTTAAAAAAATCATAAATAGAATATCAGTGTAATCGATAATCATAGATAAAAAAATCCCAACCATCACAACCCTTTTGAAAAATTGTCAATCCCTCATCATGACTACCAATGTTGGACACGACGGTTCATGTATTGGAGGTTTGAATGTATATTCGGGAACAATATTAAGTGAGATATACGGGTGTAGAAAAAAAATTATCTTTCAAAGAGGAACAAGAGAGAGGAGGAACCCGAGTGGGCAGCCATAACCAAGAGAGAGGAGGTACCCGAGTGGGCAGCCATAACCAAGCATAATTAAGGAGAGAGGAGGAACTCGAAGCAGGTAAAACTTCCTTCTCTGAACCCTCTATTTAATTTTGGTCTTTATTCCATATAATATAGAAAAACTGAATTTGGGAAATACCTTTAATTTGAAATCGTAGGTTGTGAATTGGGGAAATCAATGTTATTTTTTTTCCTTCTTCATTCACATAAATTTGTTGCATGTGTAAACAACCGTAAGTTAGGTTAAGTTTCGAACCGTCGTTTTCTACTGTTATACAATGCTTGATTCAATTAAAACGAAACTACAAAATATGCCTTTTTTTTTGGGGGGGGGGGGTGGGGGGGAAGAACATTTCATCATAAATGGAAAATTGTTGAAAAGGCTTGAATTGTCCGTTTATTTTGGGAGTCTAAGTAGTTTGCATTTATAAAGGATTAGATTGTTTTAGTGGTCAGATAGAGTCGTAATTTCTTGTTATTTTGTAACATGTAGTTGCCTTTATAAAGGCTGGTTATTTCATTTCAATAAATGTAGTAGAAATTTGCATTCATTATTTCAGTATGTGTGAGTGTGAATTGGGGAGAGTGTGTGAATAGGGGTCATTGCATACTCATGAATTTTGAATACTACATTCCTAGTACATAAGTTGTTTGTTTGAATCATACACAACATTCATAGTACTAACTTTGTAATTAGGGTAACTGCGTTCCTAGTACATTCTTTTATATGTAGTAACTTTATTCTTTTAATAGTTAGATTCATATTAAATCCGTAGTTGAAAAATTCATACTAGATTCATGTATATGTAGTATTTTTACACTATATAAAACATGTCAAAAAAATTTGGTCACAGCAATCAATTTGTATCGAATACAGGAACAAGTACGATGGTGTTTACATGGACTGAGGAAGACGAAGCAGTCTTCATCGAGTTGTTGTTAGACGAAGCCTTCAAAGGTAATATCGACTATAGGAAGAACAATGACGATGCTTTTAACCGGATACTTCCTGCTATCATGTTTAGGCAAGCGAAGGTATTCACAATGAGGGAATTGAAGAACAAGTTTTTTGCCTTGCTAAAAAGATTCGACCTATGGGAGAAGGCTAAAAAATGCCGCACTGTGCGATGGAATCACACTACAAATGTGTTTGAAAGTCGGTACGACGAATGGGAGAGACTGCTCCAGGTATAAAATTTCTTCGTACGTTCATTATTTTTAAAATTTATTGCTATAACATTAGTTCTGATTTTCATAAGATTTTTGGTATAGCAAAAGGGGAATCGCGAGTGGGCAGAACTCTACAGACACCAAGGGGAGCGTTACTGGTTCGAATTTTCCGTCATATTTTCTACTAATGGGCCTCCGGTTGATGATCTGGCCGTCATGGGTTATGAAAAACCACCAATAGATTGGGGGTCACCGGCGAAGGACGAAAATGCTGGACCGTCGAAGGTGAAAAATGAAACTGATGAAGAGGATAGAAACAAGAAAAAAAGGAGAATTGAGTAGTGTGAGATGTTAATGTTTTATGGCTGAGGAAATATTTTAAATTATGTTCGATAATATGGGATGTTAATATGTTAATATTAGTATGGGATGTTTAGTATATTAATATTAGTATGGGATGTTATTAATATCAGTATGGGATGTTAATATGTAAATACTAGTATGGGATGTTAAGTATTTTTAATATTATGTTATGTTAGTATGTTAAGTATGTTAATATTGTGTTAAGTATTTTTAAATTTTATATTATGCTGTGTAATCGATTTTATGGTAAATTAAAACTCCTTATTATATGCAGTTTATTTTTACTTTTATTCTAAATATTCATCATATGAAGAACATTTCAAGTACAAGAGAGTGATAAAAAAAGTAGAATGCAAGAACACTACAAATTTTGGATGGAAAAAATAAAATGCAAGAAATATAAATGAAAAAAAAGGAAAAATAAATAAGATGAAAAAGGTTTCTAGGAAATATTACAAATGCCATATACTCAGATAAAATGCTTATCGTGGAGAACTTGGATATTAAATTAGTAGTTTCTTGCTGGGATGGGAGATAGAGGTAATTTCAGGTCCCGAGTTCGAATGCCATGAAAGGCGGAGTAGTTTAATTTTTTAAGTATTGATAATTTGATAGTTAAAACGCAAATGGACGCTCCAAGATTCGAGACTGGATCTCCCATTGCTTAACTAACTATCCTGACCAGATGGGCAAAAGGACCTAATTGTGATATGTATAAGAGATTTAAATATATTACATATCACAGTATTACTATTTGTCTCCTTAGCAAATTAAGATTTTTGCACTGCGTATGATTTATTTTCAGTATTTTGTGAGATGTTTTACTTATTAAACTCTAGAGGTTTTACTCAATGATGTTTTACTTATTAATAACTCTAGTAAAATAGTTTGGGACGAGGATCAAATATTAGTTATTAATTAGGGACGATTTTTTCAAATTTGCACATTTCAACAAAATGTTCAATACTTATATTAGTTTGTTACGAACTCTGCAATAGTATATAATTATGACAGTTAAAATGTACAACATCATAACGCGTAAGCAACATAATTGATGATTTAACTGCAAATGCACAATATATGTCGGATATGTTCATTTTACTATATTAAAAAAAATATGAAAATAAGGGACGAAATTTGCTCCATTTAATAGTTTCGGACGAAAATTATAAATTTATGATTACTATGGGATTGTTTTTGCAATTTCGCCGATTAAAGACGTCCAAAATTACAAATCCCTAATTGAAATTGGGAATTCTCCCTTACAAAACAGGTTGTGTACAAGGCATTATTAAAACTCCCTTGTGTACAGCTCCGCTTATTTCTTCATCCGTAATTTCGGACCACAACAAAACATGGCTGAAGAAAATCACCCCTATTTTGGAATGCGATTCTTCGTGATGATTGCAGCAACAGTCCAGCGAGAGTTTGTAAGTTTTTCGATCAAAAGACCTACTTTTTTCGATTAAAAATTTGATTGTCAATTGTTTTATATAATTGCCATGCTTAGTGGGGCACATTGGTTGGTTTGAATCACTGTTCTTTGTATTACCTTGTTGTTTTGAAATTTAAATTTGATTTCATGTGTCTAGGTAGTTTATTTTTGTTATATATAGAAGGTGTTTGATAATATGACTCAATGAATTTTCGTGTTAGATTCAGAGGTATTTATTTGGTACTTTTGTATAAGAAATTTACAGAATATGTTCATATGATTTACAGAATATTCCTAGAGGATTCTTGGATATGGGGGCAAAAGGGGAATTTAGGAGATACTCGAAGGGTGAACTTATCATAAGGAACAAGAAATATCCTTTCGAAGTTATTTCAAGTAGGGATGGAATGTTCATTACAGGGACAAATGTAGCTGAGATGGCAGTCGACTTCAGTGTTGTACAAGGGGATATTATATTTTTCGAGTATGTTGGGAAAATGACATTTGTAGCTTGCGTGTGTTGTGGCAAATCATACTCCGAGAAATTTGCAGAAACCTTTCATAGAACCCCTTTGAAGTTCTATGAACAAGTTAGAAGAGATTACAAGACACAACTTAGGCACAACACCAAGATTGGTACGTGTTATATATTTAGAATCTTGTCATTTCAATTAGCTTATTCATCGAAATTCCTAACTTTGTACATTATTTTGCCAGTACTTTCCCGCAGATACATGGTCAAAAAATGCCCTAAATAAAAAAAAAGTTGCAATACTTAGATGTCCCGGATATGGTAGGCGCAAGTGGAGAGTGGAGATTCGTACATATGTTGGCACTTCGCAGACACGTGTGGCATTAGCTCAAGGTTGGGGTGACTTTCTAACTAAAATCCAAGTACAAGTCGGGAATGAACTTGATTTTGAAATTCGACAGCCCAATGACAACCCTGATGAAGTTTTAATCTTAACATACGTCTATAGTTAAATGTTGGCTCGTGTAACACTGTTGGTTTCAAATGAGACTTATGTAGTGTCTAATTAGATGGATTATGGATTATGGCTATGTAAAAAGTAAGGAGCTTTTGGATTTAGGTTTAAATGTCCATATTTGTTGGAGTATTTTGTGTTGGTTGATGGTAAATGTATGGAATTAATATCAACTAGGTATTAAACAATGTATCTAATATAAAAACGAACGGTCATTTTTTTATACTATACTCTACTCACCAACTTAATACTAACAATAACAATGTATTTCTGGTTACAGATCTAATAATATTGTGCATTTGTTTTATAGAAAGTGCCATATATACTAGTAACTTTTTTAGGGTTAAATACTGCCCCTTAAAATATGGGTAAGTAAAAATAGTAACACATATTTATTTAAAAAAAAAAATAATTGAATGTTCGCAGTTCTGGATTGCGATTTCTAGATATAATTCACATTCATTTGGAAAGATGTTTACCTACTCGGTAGTAGGCTGTTTGTGGACTCACAAGACTCTTCATCTTTATTCCCCTTGAAATTTTTAAATGGCTAACACTCTTCATCTTTATAGACCTTGAAACTTTAACATATTACGTATATTAATAATGTATCAGTAAAAATTGTAAGTTTGTTAATTTATCTACAAATTTTCTTAATTTGTCGGTAGTAGCCTGTTTGTAGACTCACAAGACTCTTCATCTTTATTCCCCTTCAAATTTTTAAATGGATAACACTCTTCATCTTTATAGACCTTGAAACTTTAACAGATTACGTATATTAATAATGAAGGGATTGAGCTTTAGATGCTTGTCAGTAAAAATTGTAAGTTTGTTAATTTATCTACAAATTTTCTTAACTTGGGAAAAATTCTAAAATGATGCATATAAAAATATGTACTATGGACAATCAATTATATTATATTACACTAGTTTGAGAGAATTAAAGATAGGTATAAGACATAATTATCAACCAATGTTTCAAAATTCACAGAATTCATTTCGATCGATATAGAAAACTATAGGAATGCTATGCCTTCGACGAATTTCCCACTTTGGACCGCTTTCTCTAGTTGCACCCTGTATAACAAGATTTATACATTAATCAAATATATATATATAAAAGGATCGTATTAATCAATTAACCACATGATATACTTACAACTTCTTGTTGCCATAGCAACGATGTGTTTGGCCCCATCACATTTTCAATACCCAAAGAACCTATCCCAGTTGCTCCAAAAACAGCCGAGTACGAAACATGGGAGAATAATGGTAGCGTATTGGTGTTTGGGGGAATATTCAAGACCACTGGGTTGCTCGGTGGCATATTAAATACTACTGGGAATTGTGGTAGTGGACCATATGACCCCAAATTTTGAGCAGTCTGACTATGACTCGCAAAATTTTGAGTTGAATTTTCGCCAGGAGTGCTCGACTTATTCGGACTGTGTGTTGTCTTTGTCTTCTTTAACTCACAAGTAGTTGCTTTATGCCCTAGAACACTAATAAAAGATAAAAAAAGACAAAGTCAAATATAAAACAATATATTTCTTATAATGTAAATTGTTGACAAACATACCCACACATCCCACACTTTTGCTTCTTTCCTCCTGCAGCTCCTCTTGTCTTGTTACGAAAAGGATCACGAACGGTATGCATTTTCTCAACTGGGGGGTCCTCAAGGCCTTCATCAGTTCGATCATTGTCAGGCATAGCTTTGTTTGGAGAAGGAACACTACTACACTGAGATTGCATCAGAAGTTCATCTTTTGCAATTTCGACATCCTCTCGAACACGCTTCATAGAATTTGATGTTCCACACTCAGTTTGTGACGATACGTACGACAAAATTAGACATTCTTTATTCAATTCTCCAAATCTTAATTCTTGACTATCGGCAACAGGACACCCTTCGGGAAATTGATTTCTTAGTAACATCCCTGGCTCTTTCAACCATCGACGTTTGATCATGTTGTCCGGGAAATTCGTGAATCTCATATACTGCAGACTTGATATGATATGACGGCATGGAACACCCTCCGACTCTAGCTTCAAACAATCACATTGGAATTTCTCACATTTTGGATCAACTATGACGGTGTACAGTTCTTCATCATCTACCTTGTTCTCTCGATATACAAAGACATCATTTCCATCAATATCTTTACTCCTACTTTCCCCGATAACACCTAAAACATCCCGTATCTCCTTGCGAATGATATAATAGATCTTCAATGTGCATATGCTAAGAGCTTGCTGATCGAAACTCTTCAATGAACTATCTCTAACAACACGATTTTGATTCTCAGATAGATTCTGCATGTGTATGAAATCACTCTGTATTCTTTGTAGTGTCCGTTTATAGTGTTCGAGAAAATCTGTAATGGTCATTTTGTGATCCACACTCAACTTGATTAAGGCATTTACAGACTCAGCCCTCTGCGTAGTTGTCATCATACTCATAAACTGGCCACGAAAGTAGGCTTCCGCCCACCTATCTCTAATTTCATAGGTGTCAATTACCCATTTGTTATTAGATAAATTGTATTTATCCACAATACTAGCCCATGAAAATTCAAACTCTTCTATTGAGCACTTTCGATCAATCAATGAACAAAATTCATTGCAAAATGCAGAGTTTTTAATATTCTTACGGACATTACGGCATAAATGCCAACTGCATATCCTGTGTCGTGTACCTACAAATTCAGACACGATAGATGCACGCATAGCTGCATCTTGATCTGTTAATACAGCTTCCGGAATTTTACCTCCCATAGACTCTAAAAAAGTTTGTAGAACCCACTGATAACTTTCAGTGGTTTCATTTTGTAGGAAACATGCAGCAAATATACAAGTTGAACCGTGGTTATTTACCCCAGAAAAAATTACGAGAGGATACAAATACCTATTGGTCTTGTATGTGCTGTCAAAGACCAAAACATCACCAAAATGTTCGTACTCTGCCCTCGATGATCCATCACACCAAAACAGTCTACTAAGAATGCCTTTTTCGTCAGTACTGTACTTGTAAAAAAATCTTTCATCTTTAGCTTGCAAATCTTTCATACTATTTATCGCAGTATTCAAATCCCCTTCTCGGATCCTTTGTGTTCGTAGCTTATTCAACCAATTGTAGCCAGCCTTCCTTCTAAATGAGAGTTTTCCAGCACCACCAGCCAATTGCTCCAAGTAATGCATCACTTGACATGGCTTAAATCCAATCTTTGTCATCAAACTAAGCATAGACTTGTCTGAAGGCGACAAATAGCTGGTTTATAAACATTTAATAACAATCAGTGAATCACATAGAACATCAAAATCATGTAACTGCACTCAAATTATATAAAGAAGGTACCTTTTCATGCAACCATGTAATTCATGGTTGTGATTATTGGAAAATCTAGAAACCATATATTTGCCAGAAATCCAGTCTCGTGAGACTCTAAAAGAAGCTTTGCATCCACACCTAGTCAATGGTTTAGCTTCCCTTTGGGTAATACACCCTTCATTTTCTTGACGGAACCCTGATCGGTTACAAACCCATACCCTATTTCTTACAACTCCACCCTTCTTTTGCATACTTCGTCTCCTAACATCAAAACCTTCTTCTTTGGCATAAGACATGTAAAAATTTTCTGCCTCATCAATATTATCAAAAAGTAATTGCCCAATCAATTCCTCTTTCATACAAGGATTATCAAAATCAAATGAATCTTTTGATCCGTCTTCGTCTTCTGATTCGTCTTGCTCATCTTCATTAACATTATTACAACACCCTTCATTGTCAACATGATTGCTCTGATTTTCACATTTAGGATCTACATTGATGAAAAAAATAACAACTTATCAACTAAAACTTTAGTTTTTTTTCTTTTTTAAAAATGGACATCCTAAACATTTATCCTAAACATTTTTTTTTTTAATTACGGCAGTTCCAGATCATAGAAAACAAGAAAACAACAAAAATTCCAATTTATACAACCATAAAGCTAATTTAACATTAAACTATAACCATAACATCATACGGATAAATGATCTTCATTTTTTGGCTAGATCAACTTCACCCTAGCTAACTTATGAGGTACTAAATACTCCTTTCCCACTCCAGCCAATACACACACATTTCTCACAAAGCACATAAATATGGAGAATAAGTGTATACTCAGAAGAACTATAACTCCCAGGATGTATAGTTTATACATGACGACATTGGAAAATTGGGACAAACTAATTTCACATTAACTATAACCATAACATCATACGGATAAACTAATTTCACATTAACTACATCATAAGTAAAATTTAAAATAATATGGAAACATACCTGACGACATTGCAAAATTGACCAAATATCAATTGGAGAAGATCTAGTAGTAAATTTGTTCCCAAGGAATCAATCACCGAAAAACTTCGAATAAATTGCGTCAACAGTGGATTTTTTTTTTTTATATTTCTTTGTGGGGTGGGTGAGGGCGGGGAGCTAATACCTCCAAAATAGTAGACTCAAGCTTAGAAATTGGGAGAACGAGTACGGATTTGTTGGGAATCAAGGAATCAAGCTTACCAATTGGGAGGGAAAGAAATCGAAATTGGGGTTGGAGGTTCGATTACTTCTGGAGTTAGCTTCTTCCAAGTTGTAGAATTCTTCATTACCCAACTTGGAAAATCAAGAAATAATGAGAGATTAGGCTTCGGAAATCAGTTAGGAAGAAGCAGAAGGATTGTTCGCTACCTAGGAATGAAGATTAGTCTCCCTCCCTCTCGCGCTTCTATATCAATTCTGGAGTTCAATTTTTAATTTAATTGAGGGGTATAAAGGTAGTTTCAAAAATTGATGGAGATTAATGTTTTATTTAATTAAAGGGTAGAAGGGTAATATCTCCCAAACCCGTACTTCGTACAATTGAAAAAAAGGGTGTCGTACACCAACACGTGTCACCCCCTGCTTGAGTCGTTCATGACTCCTGAGCAGGGGTGAGTCATTATAGAAGCTCCTAAGGCCATCTCCAATGGTGCTTCCGGGGCCGGGGTCGGGGTCGGGCTGCGGTGAGGAAACGGTTGGAGATGGAGAGGGGCCGGGCTCGGGGTCGGTAGCGGGGCGGAACGGGCTCGGCTGCGGGCTGTTTGGAGCCCGCAGGCCAGCCCTGCGCGCGAGTGGGGAAATTGAGGAAGAAAGGGGGCGCGTGATTACACGCGCCCCTCTTTAAAACCGGTGCCGCCAAGTGGCGGCACCTGATTGGTCTTTCTTTCTTTTTTTTTTTGTTTTTCTTTAATGAATTAATTGGATGTATTAATTGGTGTATGGTTTATTTAATGTGTGTATGGTTAATTTTGTATAATTAATGTGTTGTATGTAATTTTAATTAATGTGTTATTTTAATTTAATAAATGTGTTATAGTAATTAATGTGTTGTTTTAATTAAATAAAAATTTTAAATGGTTAATTAATGTGTTGTATGTATTTTTAGTTAAATAAAATAAATTATTTTGGGCCGAAAATAGCAAAACTAGATCTGCCCGAAATAGGATTTTTGGACGACATTCGTGTCCGCAGGCCGCGGGCACGCACAAGTCTTGAAGGGCCGTGTGATAATCTAACCGAAGATTTGCACCCCCCCCCCCCGCGCGCGCGCGAGGAGGGAGCCTTCTAGTAATAATTTCTTAACCCTTATGGTTTAGAAATCATATATAAATCCAAGTTTTTTTTATCACACTTCCAATGTGGGATAAGTTCATTTTTTTTTCCAATTTTTTCCATTATATATGTGAGCTTTGAGATTTAATTTCTCATTCACCCGTATTCCGATTTGGACGTACCATATACCATTTTAATCTACTCACGGAGTAGAATATAATTCGGTCAAGACCCGACTCTTTACTCAAAGTGGGTCCCACTTAAAATACGTCCAAAATGGTCCATTAATTTACTTTTTTCAACACTATGTTTATGAGGTTTATAAGGAGCTTTAGGACTATTTTTATTTTCTTTTCCTTGATTATGTTGTGTATTGTTGTGTAATTAATGTTGTGTATTGTTGTAATTAATGTGTTATTTTAATTAATACTCCGTACTTAAAAAAATAAAACTATAATATTAATAGGTGAGAGTTTGCGTATTATGTATTAATTTTAAGTTACTTTAATTAAATATTCTATTTAATATTAATATTTTAATATAATTAATAATTAAATTACGAGTACTAATATAATTACTATTATTAATATTAAAAAAATTTAAAACTATAATATTAATAGGTGAGAGTGGGCAAAGTTTCAAAATGGAATTAATTCCCCCACGGAGCCCCAACCATTGGAGACGACGACAGGGCTCAGGGCTAGCCCTGGGGCTGCCCCGGAGGGCTAGCCCTGAACCATTGGAGATGGCCTAAGCTTAATTTCCTAACATTTGTTAGATAACTTTGTAGTACCAATTAACCCAACTCCACCATTATGCCAGACCATTTCACCAGACCATTTCAGTACTGCAATTAATAGCTGAAAAAAATTAAACATATTCTAGATCTAATAATTAATACCATATATATGAAAATAGATTCTTACATTTGATTAGGACAACTCTGGAATCCATTTTCATCCAAATATCTTTTACTTTTGCTTTTGAATAATTCCATAGATATTTTACTAGTGCTTCAGCCATTGCTCCTCTATTCTACTACCCTGCTGATTTAAAAAAAAATTAATTAAAAGTTAATTAATTATGCATAGCTTGAATCAGTTAAGTTAATCAAGAAACAGGGGAATCCCCTGTTTTACCTGAGAAAATGGTAAAGGTGCTCTGTTTGGTTAAGGGAACCAGGAATACTTCTTCTTCTTCTTGATTTTATGCAAAATGAGCTGGTAAAAAATGCACCAGTTCATAAAGTAAACCAGTTGACTTAGAATTTGCATCTCTACCTAAAAAAAAACCAAATACAAAGGAGTGACGTAAAAGATGCTCGATGAGCGCGTTGTCTACTTAATTGGGAAAAACGTTTGTGTTGTTTTTATTATTAAAAAGATATTTTGTGTTTCTATTTTGTGTAGTTTTTTGTGTAATTTACATAGGCACCCCTGACTATTACCCTAATTACAAGAAATTACCATCCGGTTTGAAATATTACAAAAACACTCCCTCAACCAAAAATTGTGGGACACCCCCTGTAACATAAAATATATTACCAATGCATCCCCTAAAATACATTACCAATACACCCCTCGAGGGGGTGTTTTTGTAATATTTCAAATAGGAGGGTAATTTCTTGTAATTAGGGTAATAGTCGGGGGGTGTCTATGCAAATTACTCTTTTTTTATTATGTTGATTGGAGGCTTAATCTCACATTGCACCCTACAAATAGGAACATTTTCCACTTTGCACCCTACAAAAAAATTTATCCCATTTTACACTCTACAAACCACTATTTAATTTCATATTGCACCCTTAATCGTTTTGGGTCCATTTAAGTCGTCTGAGTAAGTGTAAATCCGTCCAATTACATTATTAACCACCCCAATTTCCCTTAAAAAATAATATATGGGCAAAATTGACATATCATCATAATAACTTAAGAAATGCTGAAAAATAGAAAACAAGTTTTATGGGCATCATACTCTCAATTTTTCCTCTTTCTTCTTCAACTCCAGTCCAGTGTCGGCCTTTTCTTTTTTATGTTTAAAGAAAAATGTCTTGGGTGCTACGAAAAGAGAATGAATTGTGTTTACCATATTTTCAATTTCTCGTCTTATTTACGTTTTGATTCTCATTTTCGTTAACAACTCTATTATACTTGTTTGTAGAATTAGCAATTAGGGATAATTATGAATAACTACATGTACTTCCTCGGAACTACTCTAGGTTAGTTTCAATAGTTATATGTAAAGTGAAAAAAAAAAGTCGGGACTGGAATCAACTTGAAGAAGAAAGATGAGAAATTGAGTAAACCCTAAGTCCCCATAAGACTTGTTCTATTTTTCAGTTTTTTTTTAAAGTTATAATGGAGATATGTCAATTTTGTCCATATATTATTTTTGGGGGGAAATTGGGGTGGTTAATAACGTGAATGGATGAATTTACCCTTACTCCTGTAATTAAAATGGGCTGAAAATGGTTGAGGGTGCAATCTGAAATGAAATAGTGGTTTATAGGGTGCAAAGTGAGATAAAAAAAATTTGTAGGGTGCAAAATTGAAAATGCTCCTTTTTGTAGGGTGCAAAATGGGATTAAGCCGTTGACTGGAAGTAAGAGTGTAAATTATTTGTGGATTTTAATACTAATTATTTGATACTTTGTAATTTGGTTGTATTTAATTTTTTTTTTTGTCACAGGTTTTATTTAATATTAAAACTCCTACAAAACCCCTGAGATTATACAATGTCCAAAAAAAGTTGAATTCCATGAATAAATATGACCACTCAACCAATTAGTACTTTGTGCTCATGTTTAATATAAATATATACATAGAAGTTTTTTTTATGTAAATTGGAAGTTAGAGTGTATATTATTTATGGGATTTCTTGTAGTTTTAATTCGAATTGTTTAGTAATTTGTAATTTTGTTGTACTTGAATAGATTTCAATGATATTGATGTAATATTATGTAATTTCTACTCTAAAAGAAAATAATAAGAGTATTCTTCAATTTGCAAGAAAAATAAAAATTATATCCCCATAATGCAAAAACACTCTCATTAACTTAAGATATTGACATTATTATCTTCTTCTTTTTTAAGTCGACACTAACTCTTATTCTATTAAAAAATAAGTAGCAAAACCCCACTTATTTACTTAAAGGATACGAAATAACAAGCCCAGAACTGGTTTACTGGTTTACTTAGAATATTACAAAAAATATTTTGTAATATAGGGGGATAAATTATCACATTTATAATAATACAGGTGGGTAAAATATACATTATCATAATAAAATGGGATAAAGTGTCGCCTATAAAAATATCAGAGAGTCTGTGTGAAACTTTTATAAAAGTACAAGAGATAAAGTGTTATTTCTTAAATCACAAAGTGGTAAATTGAATATATGCGTTTCATAGGAGTAAATTATCATTAACTTTGAAAAAAAATGAGATTTAGTACCAAAGTTGCAATGAAAACATATTATATAGTACCTTCGTACCCTACCAAAGTTGACTTATCCTATGATTCCAAAAACATAAATTTCCCAATTGAATAGATTTCATTGATATTGATGTCATATGATGTAATTTGTACTTTAAAAAAAATAAAAATTATATCCCAATAATGCAAAAACACTCTCATTTACTTAAGATATTGACAACATTATCCTTTTTTTTTTAATGGACAATAACTCCATATTCTATTAAGAAAAAGTATTAAAACCCAACTTATTTATTTTAAGGATACGAAATAACGTGCCCAGATGTTATAACGTATGGATGATGTGAGTTCTTGACGTAGAGTTTTACTAATATAAATATAATTGGTCAGAAACATTTGTTTATCCAATTAACTCAACCTCTCTGACTCTCTCTACGTAGTGGGTGATATTAATAATGATTTTTCTAAAATATTCTTTCATTCATTAACATTAAGAACATGACAAATATATTTAATTTATTATCACGACCTCCCATTTGTCCGTATTCTACATATTACAAATTATAATTAAGTTCAAGATTATTTGTAGAAATAAGCAGAAGGATCGCCTAATTTTGACTTCGCTTGTCGGTCCGAAAAAGGCCACAATTGTTTTTATTTTATTTTATTTTATACATTAATAATTGATGTTAATTTAATTTGTTTCACACTTCCATTTACAAACAAATGATTGATCTAATGAAAAAAACTAATCACTATAAATTAAAAAACTTAGGTTCAAATCTCTATTGGGAGAAGTTCTCATAAACAAGTGATCGATCTAATGTCGTCAAGACTGAAAACAATCCTTATAATAAATGTGAAATTAAAATGAATCGAAAACTTAAAATTCTCCAGGAATTATACCTCCCATCGTTGATGCGCTACTTCGATGTTGTTGTTTTATTATGCTTTGTTTTGGTCTTCCAAACGCAATCTCACTATCTCGTGATAGTGTATATTGTGGTGTTTGTAAAGAGTGAGTTTGGGGACTTGGTAGAAATGCGATTCTTGCCACGATATTAGGGATGTGTTGCTTTAATTTCTTTAGTTAGTGTAGATACGCAAAATTTACGTCAAATTAAATGCCGACATGTGTAAAGTCTCAACTGCAAATATCGATTATCTGAAAATTTCATCCATTGATATGAGTAACCAAGGAATGCATTGGAGTCTTCATTACATTCTCCAATGAATAAAGCCAGTAACTTTCGATGAGCTGGCCACTCGAGCACGAGTGCAATTGGGAATGATGTTAAAGACGAATTAGAAGCCAAAGAAGGGGGCACTTCAATTGAAGAATCCTTGATATAAATTTCACGCTCCTAGATACGAGCCTAAACTATATGCAAGGACGGATACAGCCCTATTTTGGGGGGGCCCTGGCCCCCCCAAGAATTTGGAATTTTTTTTAGTAGTGCTATAATTCTATTAAATATCCAAAAACATTTTGGAAAGATAAAAAAAAAAAAAAGGGGGTTATTGCTATACATTGTTGAGGCACACAACTAAGTACCCAAGTTTGAGTTGTCTTTTTTCTTCAAGTCCATCGGCCCAATAATCTTTAATAAGGTTTTTTAAAAAAAAAAATTTACTAAGGAATTGATTTGTGTTTCTCTTCCAATTAAACCTTATTAATTCAATTACCCCCTCCCCCCATTTAGTATACAAGAAAAGAGAGAACAAAGCTTCGTCCACCGCCTAAGCTCACCAAAATCATATTATTGGACATCAAAGATACTTTAAGCGTGTCTTATTCTTTATAAACAACACTACTAATTATGTAAATAAATATATTTGCTATGTCAATTAATAAATACTGTCATTAAAATCTAATTTTAAGTTTGGACCTAATTTCACAAAGTAAAGGAAAAATCCCACTTCTTTCTTCTCCACAAAACGACTTATTTGTAGTTCAACTATTTGTGCACAATTACGGATCACATATTCTTTCTTCAAGTTTTTATGTCCATTTGATAAAAAAAAATTATAAATTACTTTAACATTTTGAATTCAATTTGGTTTTCGTTGATAATTTGTTCTCATACAAATAAATTATGTCAAATATAATTATCAATTAATTTCTACGATAAATACTTAAACTCGGCCCCCCCAACCCTCTAATCCTGGATCCGTCCCTGACTATATGGAATCCTCAAATTAAGATATCTTCAATGTTCCTAGATACGAGCTTAAACTATCTAAGATTTTCAATAAGATCTTTATATATTACTCCTTAACACAAGTATAAACTATTTACAAATTAAAATCCATTAATCCTTCACACGATCATAAGATGTTTACAAATTAAAATTCATTACTCCTTAACAGGAGTATAAACTGTTTACTAGTCAAAATTCATTACTCCTTAACATGAGTATAAAATCATACAAATTATTGTTCATTAATATTCATTAATCTTTAATACGAGTATAAACTGTTTACAAGTCCCATATCAAAGCCTACAGTAGATGAGACGAAAAAGTCTTCAAATTTCAAAGCAAGTCTCAAATCAAAGCCTCCAGTAGACAAGACGAAAAAGTATTCAAATTTCAAATTAAAGCCTAGACGAGACGAAAAAACCGTACGGGAATGGTCTTGTAATTTCTCCATTCTACGATCTTTGAACACACTAAAATGTGGGCTTGATAGTTTTTGAAGTTGGAGAAAGAATGGAGGTTGAAGATGGTGGGGAAGATAAAGGGTTTGAGAGATGGTAAGGGTTTGTATGTAAGTGTGTGCGTGTGTGTGTTTTTTTTTTAAGAATCGGGAAACGGTTAAAGAAGCAGGGGCAATATAGTCAGTCTGGGTGTCGATATTTTCTTACAATTCTCAGCCTCTCGTTTTAATAAAAACTCTAGGGCATAACGGTCAATTCACGGATTATGTACAAGTCCGTTAGTACCCGTTAGGGATTTATGATCCTTTTGAAACGTGAGAGGAGGTCTCTGTAATTATGATAATCGGAGGGGATTGTGCTGTAATTACACCTAATCTCAGGGGAGGTCCCTGCAATAATCCCTATGTTAAATGTGATTTTTAAGCACATAATGGGATATTATTCATTGAATTTTTTTGTATTAATTTTCACATCTAATTTTATGGTTATTTTTTTTTTTGTGCAATAATTTTATGGTTATTGGGAAAGTTAGAACAAAGTCAACATAGTGAAGGTAATGGAGGCTAGCTTGAAAAGTTTTTCGATTTTGGAGCACATAAGTGGAAGGATAATTTCTTAGCCATATCATTGGGTAAGCTTCACTATCATGAACCTCATTATTGTTAGTGTTAAAGAGTTGTTTATGTTTTAATAGAAAAGTATGAATGAAGAAGTTCATTCATAGAATAAACACACTATGATTTTGTTGAGTTATAACTAAGTAAATGCCATTTTCAAGTCATACGGTTACTGATTTTATTAGGATCTTATAATTACCGATTATCTTTTCGATCACAATATGATCCATGTACCAAGTGCCTCAAAATGTTGCTGCAACTACAACATAAGATGCAATTACTCTTGGAAATTGCTATCATTGTTGCTCTTTATATATACTTGTTCTTGTAAATATTTTACTCTCTCTGATTTTGTAAAGTTTGGTTGAAACTAGGTAGTGGTTAGAAGTTGTATGGTGCTAGGATTTGACGGTTTTGGTTACAATCCTACTCCATGTTCGTTTGGCTCATGGAATGAAATTCCGTTTTCTAGGAAAACTATGATTGAACGTATAGAAATACAAGTTTATTTATAAAATAAAATTTTAATATGAATCAAAATTAAATTTAGATAAATTTATTACAAACTAAAGTGTAATATATAAATTATTATATTACATCAGAGAGTGTAACAATAACATAATCGTATAACTACGCATTTTATATAATACAATAGAATTACCTATCTTTTCAAATTCTTATGTTACAATGAAATGTGTAAACATTATAAGGCGTAAGAATAGCTTACTAATATAACTGCACTTTCATGTTTAGCCTACACTAAATCAAAGCTTCTCGTCCTCATTTGCTTAACACATTCCAAGAACTTAAAGATTTCCTTTACAATTTGGAGTGTAGCCTTAACAAATCTTTTAATGGCTTCTTTGGGCTTGAAAATTTGTATTGCTACTTTAACCATGCGCATTGAAGAGAGGTAACTAAAACACACCCCCAGGAACAAAAGTACATTCAAAGAGCTTAAAGCTGCAAGTGTCCAATAATACTTATCCAAACGACTCCGGTTCAATGTAAACTCAAACCAATTCTGTCTCCCTCCCATTTCACTGATTTGACCAACAACATAAATTAAGAATACACTAAACATGAATCCCAAACCACTCACTCCCTTTCTGAAACAAACGATGTAGTTTTTCATGGACTCTGGAGTCTCAATTAAGTAGAATAGAGACATTCCCTTTTCATAGCACGATTCCACGACCCCAAGTAAAAAAAACTGAAAAACCAACCAAAATATACTCATGGGAATATCCTCATCAGGCTTATCGAGTAATTCATGTTTCTTAATAACACTCAATCTTCGTGTCTCAACTCCGGCAGCAACCATACAACAAAAAGCTGAGCACACTAGTGCTGCAGTAACCTTTACAGCGGGTCCAAATAATGAAACAAACAACATATAGACATGCCCATCCTCATACATTTGGTTAAATAAATTCTTCACCCACGTTAAAAATAACAACATTACCGGAAGAGGAATTTCAATCTTTCCAATTTTTCGACTCAAGTGATTTGCTTGTTCAAGAAAATAAGTGTTTCCAATTGAGGATACAACCCCACATATTATAGAGATCATCCAAACTGGCATCATACGGACAGTAGTTTTAGCTTCTTCTACTTCTGTTGCCGAACAATATTTCCATCTACTTTTCACTTGAGGATTTTCTGGGCTTGTATCTATGGTTGCCTTCTCCAACCACCTGATCAGTTTCATTAAACGAAGATATATAATGGAATATATTATTATACATCATGATGTATCATACGGAATTAATTAGAAGAATGTCACAATTAGATTCATCGAGTTTTTGCCATTTTGGACTATATAAGTAGATTCAAATACACATGAAAAAAGATATATCAAATCAATACATGACAAACTACTAATAAATAATTTAAAGATATATCTAAAACTTTCACATTTTAAACTCTTGGAAATTTATTAGGCAAGTAAATATGTACCTCAAACCACAAAAAATTGACTGACGTCGTTCTTGATCATCGTCTTCTCCTTCTTCGTAAACCGGTGATGGTTGGGATATCTTGAAAGTACATGCCACAAATACTCTGAATACAGTAGTCAATGGGCTCCCCTCCAAATTATTGATTTTATCATATGCACGCCACCTACTCAGAAAAAGTAGCGTCGCAATAACAATGCAACATGTTGGAATTGCAAAACAGACCCACCATAATTCTGTTAACGGAAGTGCAAAAGTTCCAACTATAGGAATAAGAACCCCAATAATAATATGTTTTAATATAATTAATATCAAATTTGAAGATCTAAAATTGACAAGTGTAGGATTTTGCTTCTCGACGGAAGGATCCATGTCAAGTGTAGGCTTTTGTTCCTCAAGGAAAGGATCCAAGGAGACATTGTGACCAGATATTCCAATGGCTACCAAAGCCATGCCAATGTAGAAGAGACTTTTTTGTGTAAGACCAATACATGATGGCTCGTATTGTTTACACGTTCCAGTAGAAAAAATGGCTAGGATTTGCGGTACTGACATAGAAATGAAGCCAATGCCATGCAAAAATCATAATAGAAATAATATTCAAAAGCTATTAATTTTTAATTACTAGTATGGTATACATGTATAACATCAATCTTATAATGCATTCAACCCACATAAGCGTCGACAAGATTCGACTGTGACTTGACCAATATCTATAAAATAGTGAAATGTAAAAGTAAACCTATGGCTTGTCTAATTAGCAAAAAAATCCTATACTGCCTTTATTAGTAAAAAAACAATGTGTTCTATTTATTACCATTTATCCCCTCTCAACATCCAATGTGTTTTACTCATCTTAAGAGCAAATATTCTTTATTACAAATATACTCCACCCCAATGACTAATCCATAATTCAATTTGTGCATTGTGCATAGATTTTTTTTCGAGCGAAAGACAAAAATACCCCTTATAATTTGTCTTACTTTAAAAAATCAAGTGTGTTATTTTAACTCCAAAAAATCGACCTCGTGTGTTTTCAAGTCAGCACAAGATATACATATTCCCCAAAAAAAAGTGTAATTCAAACGCGGAAATTACAAGTATTGTTCACATTTTACTTTTGATATAACAATTTTACCTCTGACACTTAGTTGTCGAACGAAAGACAAAAACACTACTATACTTTGTCTAACTCCCAAAAACTCCCATGTGTTTGATTTTAATTACCACACTCAGTTTTTTTTGCTCATAAGGTTAACACATGAATTTTAGACAATTTTTTTTTTCTTTTGAAAAGCAACAAGTTTCATGGGAATAAAGTTTAGTCAATTAAACAGAGCATATAAGGTATTTTTACATTCACTCTAAAAAAAAGATTTACAATTGATAAACTCACCAAGGTGTAGGCTACACTAGAGAGCACAAGCATCATAAAGTGGCCCAAATACGCGTCAACCAAAAAGAGAAAGAAAACTGGCATTATATGGTACATTCCACTCCAAATATTCAGAATCCCAGCAGCATGTGTAAAGCTTAATTTCCAAACATTTGTTAGATAACTTTGTAGTACCAATAAACCCAACTCCACCATTATGCCAGACCATTTCAGTACTGCAATTAATAGCTGAAAAAAATTAAATATGCTCTAGATCTAATAATTAATACCATATATATGAAAATAGATTCTTACATTTGATTAGGACAACTCTGGAATCCATTTTCATCCAAATATCTTTTACTTTTGTTTTTGGATAATTCCATAGATATTGTACTAGTGCTTCAGCCATTGCTCCTCTATTCTACTACCTGCTGATTTGAAAAAAAATTAATTAGAAGTTAATGAATTATGCATAGCTGAATAGTTAAATTAATCAAGAAACAGGGGAATCCCCTGTTTTACCTGAGAAAATGGTAAAGGTGCTCTGTTTGGTTAAGGGAACCCGGAATACTTCTTCTTCTTCTTGATTTCTATGCAAAATGAGCTGGTTCACATGAAAGATAAAATTATATTATTAAAAAGATCTTTTGTGTTTCTTTTTTGTGTAGTTCCCAAGTAGCAATGTATTATGTTGATTGGAAGTAAGATTATTCTTCATAATTTGTAGGAAAAGTAAAAATATATTTCTACAATGCGAAAACACTCTCGTTTACTTAGAAAATCGAGATTATTATCCTGTTTATTTTCAAAATCGACAATAACCTTATTCTATTAAATAAATAGCAAAACCCACTTATTTACTTAAAAAATACGAAATTTATTTATTATTATTATTTTTAATACTTAATATGTCGACAGGTTAGGTATGGTACATAAGATTTGTTTTTGTTCAAATCATATTTCTTTAAAGATATAAAAATGTCAAAATGCGATAACCCAAGGAATAACTTGAATATTATAAATATCACAATTAAATTAAAATCAATTATTAGTGTATATAATAAAACAAAACAATTGTGGCCTCTTTCGGATCGATAAGCAAATTCAAAATTAGATGATCTTTTTTGCTCATTTCTATACATGATCTTATACTTGATTATAATATAATGATCAAGATCTAATGGAAGATATTAGTCATTACAAAGTAGCAAATTCAAATTCGAATACTTATTGGAAGAAATTCACATGTAATTGTGTCCGACACACCTCCAAAGGAATTAAATATGTAGTAAACCAAAAAAGTTAAAAAAATTATAATATGAAGAATGCGGACAAATGTGATAATAAACTAAATATATTTGTCATGTTCTTGATCTAAAGAATGAAATAATAAATTTGGAAAAGTCATTATTAATATCACCCACTACGTAGAGAGGTTAACTTAATTGGATAAAGAAATTTTTCTGACCCCTTGGCAAAGATTACGGGCCTGTTTGTTTGGTGTTTGAGAAAGTAGTTTGAAAGAGTAGTGGAGGTTTGTGAAATAATCTCGATTTGCTTAATGTTGTTTGTTTGGGTTTTGGGGGCTCAAGATCCTCTGTACCATTTTTGGTGTACCACTTAAGTGTATCACCACTAATTGATTGACACATGCATATGTGAGAATTATTATAATTGTCATATATGCAAGTGTCAATTAATTAATGGTGATACACTTAAGTGGTACACCAAAAGTGGTACAGATGATCTACACCCGGTTTTTGGAGAATGATTTGAGAAATAAAGTGGTGTATGTTTTTTTTTTTGGAAGAATTAGGTTTTAGGTGTAAGATGTGCAAGACTCTATGTCAAATCATGTTTGTTGTGAGATAAATTGTATAAGAGATATGATACTTTATGTTAAATCAGAGTAGAGTTTGTATATGTTTTGTTTAGAGATAAGAAAATTGTTGTTTGTTTGGGTTTTGAGAAAGTAATTTGAGAAAATTGAGAAACGAAAATTTTATTTCAGAAAATATAAAACATATTTGTTTGGCATTTTCCAAACACGAATTTTTTTTGGAAAACGCCAAACAAACATGCCCTGCATCTTTAAATAAGATTATCCAAATTGGCAGCATGCGGAGTCTGTATGGCGTTTTCTAAATAATATATTATCTTTACAACTTTTCTTAGTAAATTCTTTTTAAAGTTGTCAGGAATTACTCCCTCCGTTTCAAATTAATTGTCACATTTGGTTTTTTCACACAGATTAAGAAACTTAATAATTAGTTATTTTTTTAAGATAAAGTTACTACAACAAATATGATCTATAGTGACACCATGCTTGATAACATTTTAAAAAAAACGTCACAAATTATTAATATAGTCACATTCTTGATGCCACAAAGTATAAGTGTTAATTTTACTGATTAGTGACATTTTTATACGATAGTGATATTTTATAATGTTACTTTTAACTATAATTGTGACATTGATACATTTAGCCACACCGCTACAAGTGACACTTTGCTAGTGACATTTTATATATAACGACATTTTCCAAACTTCCACTTGTAGCGGTGTGACTAAAAATTAAATATCACTATCATAAAAAGATGTAACATTATAAAATGCCATAATATATTAAAATGTCACTATATAGTATAATTGACATTTATAATTCCTGACATTTTTAAAAAATGTAACTGTATTAATTTTTTCTCACATTTTCATCAAAATGCCATCAAGCTTGATGCCACCAAAGATTTTTTTGTTGTAGTGAGTGCAAAAAATATTGTCAAAATTAGATGATCTTTCTTGCACGATCTTAAACTTAATTATAATGTAATGATCAAGATCTAGTGGAAGAGACTAGTCATTACAAGATAGCAAATTCAAGTTCAAATACTTATTGGAAGAAATTCACATTTAATGCGTCCGACACACCTCCAAAGGAATTAAATATGAAGAATACTTATTGGAAGAAAACCAAAAAAGTTAAATAAAATTATAATATGAAGAATGCGGACAAATGGGAGGTTGTTGTGATAATAAACTAAATACATTTGTCATGTTCTTAATCTAAACTTTAGAGAGGTTAACTTAATTGGATAAAGAAACTTTTCTGACCCCTTGGCAAAGGTTACATCTTTAAATAAGATTATCCAAATTGGCAGCATGCGGAGTCCGTATGGCTTTTTCTAAATAATATATTTTTTTAACAAGTTCTTTTTAAAATTGTTAAGAATTACTCCTTCGTTTCAAATTAATTGTCACATTTGGCTTTTTCACACATATTAAGAAACTTAATAATTAGTTATTTTTTTAAGATAAAGTGCAAAAGATATCGTATTAATGATTGTTTAAGTCATTGATCTCTATGCACTCCATTTTATTGCGTAAACCTAAAAGTAAGGAAATGGATTCAATTGAAAAATGATTCATTGGAAAATAAAATGTGACAAGTAATTTAAAGCATGAAAATTTTGCAAATGTGCCAATTAATTTGAAACGAGGGAGTATTTTTTTTAGCACGGCACTCAGCACCAATGCGCGTGAAGGAAGAAAGCGGCGATATCGAATTCGTTTTCCGCGCCTCTCTAGGCATGAGCGATAGCTCATGACTGGTATATGGATCTCTCTATGTAGTGGTCGGCATTTTTCACCCAATTTAAGAAACTTAATAATTAGTTATTTTTTTAAGATTGTTGGATGAAGATGAAGACTAATATTGAAGGGAGATTTTGATGATTTTCAAAACATAAAGTTCAGCTAAATAATGGAAGCTTAGCAAATTCCTTGTAAGAATTTTGACCGAGCAAAGAAGATAAATCAAGAGGGTCAAAATTTATGGTCGAGGAGACTACTGATATGTTTCTGAAGAAGGAAAATCAGATTGATGTAATTCAGCCGACTCAACAGATTTGTTCAGTTTGGGCTCAGCCGAGTATTCATCAGAAGAGAGACTTCGAACAGCAGAGTGGATGTGATCAGACAAGTCACCTCAACGGTAATAAATGCACTTGAAGAAGTAAATGCTAAAGAGGAAGGGTATTTATGACATATGATTGAAGAAGAACCTCGTATCAGCTGGGTGCATTTAATGGGACTGACAGAGAAGTACATCAGAACGCAAAGTGTACAGTCGCATGTAGTCGTTCCTAAGAAACAGGGACCAATGCTCGAGAAAATGACTTCTGTTTTCTTCAACGGACAGAATTCAAGTATCAAGTATAAAAGGAACATTGTTCGAAAAGTTCAAGAGAGTGACACAACACACATTTAGAGCATTCGAAGAAAAATCTCTGTTTATCTCAAGAACAACTCACTCATCAGCTTAGTCATTTGTTGATAACAGTCGACGTTGAAGATAGAAGAAAATCATAAGAAATCTGAGTGATTCTTGTTAGAGAGTGTTGTGAGGAGTAGATATCCATCTTAGTGAGCGATATTACTTCGGAGAATAGGTTTTCTTTGTGATCTCCTATTGTGAACTTATGGCCAGTTCATTTGTTGTTTGGCGTAAGCAGAGTGTATTGTAATCTTTGTGATTATAGTATAACCCAAGATCTAAGTGACTTGGAAGAGTGGACTAAAGGATTTCAATCTATATAACCACTACAAAAATATCGGTGTTTTACATTCTGCATTCTTTTCTTGCATATTTTTAAAAGAGCATACAATTGTTAAAGAAAATTGTTTTGAAAATAAGATTGTAAAACTGGGGATAATACTTTGAAACCAAGTTTGATTTCTTGTGAAAAACATTTTACAAATCCACTGCAAGTAACTTATCTTGGAACTCTGATTTTACTAAAATCAGCTAAGTTAATCAACAGAAGTGGTCAACTCTGCTACTCAAAGTTGTGTGCTCGAACAGTTCAGTAACTTCACCTGAGTTGATCAACCTAGTCTGCTCAATAGAAAAGGTGGAGGTTTTTAAAGCTAAAATTTTCAAAGGTCTATTCACTCCCCCCTAAACCTTATCTGACCACTTGGAACCAACAAAGATAAAGCGCTAAAAATGCCGTATTAATGATTGTTTAAGTCATTGATCTCTATGCACTCTATTTTATTGCGTAAACCTAAAAGTAAGAAAATGGATAAAATTGAAAAATGATTCATTGTGAAATAAAATGTGACAAGTAATTTGAAGCATGAAAATTTTGTAAATGCGGGGGAGTATTTTTTTGGAGCGCGGCACTAAACTAAATAGAATAATAAGAAGAAAATCATATTATATAGGATTATATTCTTTTTATGATTAGTAAAAAGAAAGTAGAAATCCAAAAACTTCATATTAAAATGTTGAAGTTGGATTTCGAAACTAGGTTGCAAGACCCTTTAACAAGGTCCTTTTACCAGCACAACAAAGAAAAAAGTTGTATAGTATTTTGCCAGTACTAATATTTATCCAAGAATTTCTTGGGGGGGGGGGGGGGGTCTACCGCCCCCAGTCTTCATTGAGCTCCGCCACTGATGTGGACGGCAGTTTTTCATGCACTTTGGAGTCTCACTTGAAAAGAATGTTGACATTCCCTCTTGAAAGCACTATTCCATAACCCCAAGTAAGAAAAACTGAAAAACCAACCAAAATATACTCATGGGAATATCCTCATTAGGCTTATCGAGTAATTTATGTTTCTTAATAACGCTCAGTCTTCGTGTCTCAACTCCGGCAGCAGCCATACAACTAATAGCTGAGAATATTAGAGCTGAAACAACCTTTCTAGTTGGTCCGTATAATAAAGGGTTAATTACGGGTCCTCTCCTTATGTTTGGCAAATTTGCGTCCAATTCCCTTTGAGAATTATAATCAGGCCCGGTCCAGGCCCTAACCCTAAAACGAAGGTGGCACTTCACCGCGTTTTGTACGAGACCAGAACGGCGCCGAAGTGCCGCCTCCATTCTGGTCGACAACAGAACGGATGCGGCAGCGGCGAAATTTCATCCCACTTTTGCAGCTTTTCCGATGGGACCAGAACGGCTGTCCCCACCGGCTGGTTGCACCAGTAAAGCTGCGAAAGGGAGGGATAAAGAGGTGGTGGTGTCGGTTAGGGTTGGGAGAGAAGAAATGGGTTACTGAAAGGGACGGATGAAAGGGGCTGGGGGAGAAGAAATGTGAAAATTGAATAATTTTGTTATTTTATTTGAGGGTAATAAAGTCAATTTAATGTGTACAACCTATTAATTCATATATTTTATGGGTGTGGTATAAAAGGTGAAGATGATACACAATTATAATTAGCGGACATGATTATTCAACTTTATTGTTGAATGGTTCAAATTATTTTATTTGAGTGACTCAAGTTTGAGATAAGAGTCATGATAGAATCTCCCCACTCTCTTTCAGTCTTTCTCATCTCAATATTTAATATTATTCTCTTTTACAAAATTCTCTTCTTTATATTCTTTATACATATTTGGGGCCCCTTAATTGGTTTTTAATTTCTACGAATACAGGTACTAGGTATATACCATGTTTCGTATTGAAGATATTTTAAATTTATTTTTCATTTATGCATAATTAGCAATATATCTCCTTTTGGTGAATGGATGTTCTTATTGAAAATTTTATTTCCTTTATGCAGGTGTTAGGAGACCAAGCTAATTATTTGAAAACTTTTGAAGTTGGCTTTCAATTTGCTTCTTTCCAGGTTCTATCCTTTTTTTATTCTGTATAGTAGTATTATTCTTACATTTATTATAACTTTTGAAGAGATTATAACTTTATTTTATTATTCTCTAAATAATTTTTATTTCATTATGTCGAATAATAGAAAATATTTATCGAAATGTGAAAAAAAAAACACAATAGAAAAACTAGTAGAATCTCAAAAAGGAGCTCTAGATAAATTTGTTGGGGTAAATACAAAATACTCCCCTGTGTTATGCTAAACTTGCAAGAAACCATCCTGTGAAATTTTTCAAAAACACTCAATTTGTAAAAAATAGGTCGTTTAGGATCGACATATTTCAAAGAACCATTTTCAAAATATTTCACGTGAAGTTGTAGGGAACAACTTGAAGTATTTTGAAAATGATTTCTTGAAATATGTCGATCCAAAACGACCTATTTTTCACAAATTGGGTGTTTTTTGCAGGGTTTTTAAAACACGAGAAAGTTTGACGCAATAAAAATTTTACAGGGTAGTTTCTTGCCGGTTTAACATAACACAGGGAACTATCTTGCATTTTCCCCTAACTTTGTTACTAAAAAGGATGAAAATGCTAGAAATAATGATCCTTCAAACGAAAGCCCTATTATTGATCAAAGCGAAAATTCAATGAGTGTTCAAAACAAAAACTACGAATGCTCAAAACGAAAATTCTACAAATGTTCAAAACAAGAACTCTCTGAATGTTCAAAACAAACATCCTATTGATGATCAAAATGAAGGACCTACCACTAATCATGATATATATAGACAATGTCAATGATCAAAACGAAATACCTATTAATGATTAAAAAATAAGATTATTATATTCCTATTTGTTAGGAGGTGAAATCCTCCATGAATTGATAATGTCACGACTGATTGTCGCCGGAGATATGATCGGAAAGACAATGAACAGTAGAAAGTAAACTGAAATTGAAGAACACTTTTATTAATTGAATGAATTGAATTCCATACAGTAAAGTCTACTATCTCTATTATATACAAGCTGGGAGAGGAAATAACAAACAAACTGAAAACGTAACAGACTAAAACACAACTCTAATAACAAAACAATATAGTTGGCCCCTATACTAATAACAAATACAAAAGAAGCCCAATATACAAACTCTAATGTCTAATATGCCCCCGCAAGCTGGACATTAAGCATCCTTAATGGACAGCATGGAAATAAACGAACCAAACGACAATTGAGATAAAGCCGGAAACCAGTGTAGAGATGATTCTTGAATGATATGAAACCGGATATGAACCATATAAATTTCGTGAATCTAGATAGAGGAACTGATGATCGGAGAAGACAAATCTGAAGAAACTGATATTGAAAATTGAATTATCATAAAGATTGAAGCAATTGCATGAACATAATTGCTGAAAAGAGATTGATATATGAAAGAATCCTTGATTAATATCAAGATATGATATGAACTGAAAATAAACATTGATATATGATAATTTGGAATTTTGAATAAACCAGAGATGATATTCGAAACTAACTGTGGAAAACAGACCAATTCTTGAAAGAATCGATAATGGAGACAAATCTTGAATAATACAGATATGATGAATATACGAAAGATATAACATCGGATTTGAATGAAACAATAATAGAACAGAAAATTGAGAATTAATGTGAGGGATAATGAACCAGATATGATGAAAGTGATTTGGTTAAGGAGAATGAACCGGATATATGAAGAAGTGACTTGATTAAACAACAATTAGTATCCACAATGATTAAACGGGGCTTCATTTCCCACCAATTTTTCTTTCTTGGATTCCATTTCTCCTCGCTCTCTCGAACCAACACATACCATGAATATGCGAAGAGATTTAGAACTCCATGAATGAGATTTTTAACTGCCAACCCGGACATAATATTTCCAAATCGAACACACGTATGAAGTGGATGTCTATCATTCATTAAATTTGTATCCTACTTCTTGTGAGTGTACCATTGACAAAACCCAATATATTCTTTGTGGTGCAGAAAACAGAAAATTCAAATTCTTGAATAAAGAGACAATTCGTCGAACAGGTTCTGTGCTTACAACTTGAATATGAAATAGCACAATTTTGTGAAAATTTGAACGTAAAATTGCAGAGGAACAAAAACTGAATTGGGAATCGGAACAGTGATGAAACCAAAACTAAATAGTTTGTGATGATCATAAATCTTGCAGGGCATGAAGATGAAGATATGTTGGTCCCAAGTGGTCAGAAGAGGTTTAGAGGGGGGGGGGGGTGAATAAACCTCTTTAAAATTTTCTTCAAATTTTAACTTTAAAACTCTACTTTAATTGAACAGACTAAGCTGATCAGATTAGTAAGTTACAATTCTGTTCGCGAACAAATCTTTGAACAGGTTTGTTGACCACTCGTCTGATAGTTACTTAGCTGATTTTGTTAAAATCAGTTTTAATACTTAGAGTACTTGCAGCGGATTTTTAAAGTGTTTTTCACAAGTAATCTTAGCAGTTTGAAAAATATTTCCCCAGTTTTGTAAACTCCTTTGAATTCTTTTTCAAACAGTTAACTTAATGTGTTTTTATGTAATCAGCAAATATGCAAGTTTGAAAAGCAATATAAAAACACAAGTAATTTTTATAGTGGTTATATGGATAAGAATCCTTTAGTCCACTCTTCCAGATCACTTAGATTCTGGGTTATACTATAATCACACAGATTACAATATTTCTCCACTTATACCTAAACAACTAATGAAAAGGCTATAAGCTCGCATTAGAAGATCACTAAGAAATTCTACTCTCTGAAGTTTGATCACTCACAAAGATGGATCACAACTCCGCACAACACTCTGGTTTACAAAATCACTCAGAAGATGTATTTTTCTTGATTCTTCAACTCTGCTTTCGTCAACAAATGACTCAGCTGATGAGTGAGCTGTTCTTGAGACTTAAAGAATTTTGCTTCGAAAATTTCTCAGAGATTGTGTTGCTCGTTTCTTCTTCGTCTCTTTCAGCTATTTATACTTGAGGATTGAAAAGTATCCGTTGAAGAGAGACAGGATTCAAATTCCTCGAGTATTGGTCCTTAAAATCCTCGAACGGCTCTTTTGCAGTCTGTCCGTACTGTAAACAGTACTATTCTGCAGGCAGCATTAAATGCAGCATTAAATGCACTCGGCTGATGCTAAGCGATTCTTCAATCATTTGTCTTTAATAACCTTGTACTTCAGCATTTATTACACCAAGGGGCATTTATTACCGTTGAGAAGACTTTATGATCCTTTCCACTTGGCTGACGAAAATACAAGTCTGATGGTGAACTCGGCTGATCTCAAATTTGAACAAATCTGATTTGAGTCGGCTGATCTTCATCAGTCTGATGTTTTTCCTTCAGCAGATCAGAAGTCTTGGACCTTGAAACTTTGACTCTTCTGATGTCTTCTTTACTTAGTCAAAATTCCTTCCAAAGGGATCATCAGCTAGGTTACTCCATACTTAGCCAATATTTGAAGTTTTGGAATGCATCAAAACCTCCCTTCTAAATTTGTCTTCAGTGCCTTCATCTTCATCCTTATCCAACAATTACCCCCTTTTTGATGATGACAAAACTTCAGCTAAGTACCTGTCAAATACCTAAGCTAAAGATTGTAATCCTCAAAATTTTCTGAGATAGAAAAAGTATATTGGATTGAACTTGACTTTTTATTGATTTTGAAAAAGCATTACATGTACAAGTTCATCAGATGAGATTTCTGAAGAATAGATAAAAGTAAACTGATTACAAAGATTTTACATTTCTAACTATCAGCTTCTTCATCTGATCCTTCAAGCACTTCCTCATACTCATAAGATGATTCTTCGTCATCTTCTTCATCATCAGCTTCTTCTTCCAAGATTGCTTTGGCAGTTTCCATCTTCTCCTTAAGTTGTTGTTCTTTAATAAGCTCCATTGCTTTCCTGGCAGATTCAGTATTCTTGTACTTGGTAGTTTCTTTTTTTAATATTTTCTGCTTCTTCTACCTTTCCAAGCTTTTCAGTCTTGTCAGCTGTTTCTTCAGTTTCCTTGGCTTCAGCAGCATTTTCCTTAGCTGGTTCTTCCTTCTCTTCCCCCTTTTTGTCATCATCAGATCTGATGACATCAGAAGGTGCAACAGAAGGGTTGAGAGCAACTGTTGGAATCTTCATACCAGCACACAAAGCCTTGAGATTCTGATTGACAACATCATGACTTGCTGTTAGATGATGAATATCAGTGCTGATGACGTCAGTCTGATCATTGAAGTAGTCAATGTTAAGGTTGATAGTTGCAATTTCATTCTGAACTTCCTGTGAGGCCTTTGCCACTTCTTGCAACATCCCTAGATTGATTTCCTTCTCTTCCTTACTGACTTGAATGAAGGTTGCAGTCAGATCAGCAATCTTGTGCTCAACTGTTTTTAAAGCAGTATGAAGGTGGTTGACATCACCCTTCACATCTTCTACGTTCTTGTTCAACTCTCTCAAACTGTGCACTAACTGCAGTGAATTGTCTTGAGGGATAGGAATACTGTCAATTTCTCTTTTGATGATCTCTTCTGTTGATCCTTGAACAGTTTCCAGCTGAAGTTTGTTGGTTTCTGCCAACTCTGCTTTAAGTTCAACCTTCAGTTCCTCCTTAACCTTCATTAGCTGTTGCTTGTGCTTGTCTTCCAGTTCCTTTAGTTGGTTTTCCATAAGCATCTGGATTGCTTCCATCAGTGATGAATGTTGATCAGCTGATGAAGCAGAAGCAGTAGCATCAGCTTCCTTCTCATTCGTCGCCTGTTGAACAAGGACTTCTTCCATATCCGTCATCTGATGATCTTCAGAAGTCTTAGCTTGCAGCTCAATAGCTAAGGACTTATCAGCTTCCTTGTGTTCATCAGTGACATCATCGTAAAATAAGTTAGTGATGGTGCCATCATCATTGAAGCAAGTTGTTTGTCTGATTTGCCTCACAATGATCCATGGGTTAACAGGAGCATTGTTGCCCTTTGGCACTTCACTGAACTCATTAACTTCCTTGCCAAAAATTATTTGCTGAATGCTTGGCAGTAGTGGCAAGTCACTTGAGCAACCTTGCTGGTATTTTGACCTTTTTACCCATCTCTTCAGGGAGGTCATAACAGCAAATTTAATTGCCCTTTCTTCAGAATCTTCAGACTTTTTCTTCTTATTAGGCAAGGTGCTTTTGATTTTCTTGGCCTCCTCCAATGCAAAGCCTTTTGCATAACTATGCATGACATCTCTTACATAGCTGGGATCAAGGGCCTTTTGAATGGAGTTTGTTTTCAGCCAGTTCAGAACCCAACGTTCTTCATCAGCCAACTCCTTCATACTTTGAAGTTCTGTCATTGACCTGTTCAGCCTGTTGTCTCTCCAACTAATATACCTTGGCTTTTCTTGGTTGAACATAGTTTTCAACATGAGCTTTTGATCATAGTATGCCAAGGACTTCTCAAACTTCTTGAACAGCTCCTTATCAGCATACACTATCTCAAAGGCTCTTCTAACTTCAAACTTGTCCTTTGACTTGACTTTGGGGGCAGGCAGTAATATCTTTTTCTTATCTTCTCCATCTTTGCCTTCTCCAATCTTGATGCCACCTCCATGGACAGGTCCATAGGCATCAACTTTGCTCATTTCCAAAACCATAGCCATTTCAGCATCCTCAGCAGCTTTCCTTTCTGCTTCAGACATGCGTCTTCTGGCTTCATCCTTAGCCGCTTGAGCTTTGCTTAGCTCAAGTGCCTTCTTTTCCTCAGCTTCATCTTGCTTTCTTTGTTCAGCTTCTTCTCTTGCCTTCTTGTCTGCTTTAGAGATTTTCTTTCTCTTAAGCACTATCTTCCTCTTCCCTTTATCAATGGGAGCAGGAGCTGGACCAGCAGATGATAGGGGAGCAGCAGCAATAGGATAAATGATTTGGATTTCTGGATCTTCTTGAGGTTGAGTGACCTCAGCTGTTGGTGTGACTTGGCTTGGCTGTTGCTTATCAGCTTTGTCAGTCGCAACAGTCTTAACTGTTTCAGCAGGCCTTTCAGCAGCTTCAGGGTCTTCCCTAGCTACATTTTCTAAATCCGTTGGTTCTTCTATGAAAGTCATCTGCTTTCTAGCAGACTTCTTAGTTCTTCCTTCACGGTATGTAGAAGCAGCTGTATCTCTCTGTTGGCTTCTTGTTCTTTGTGAGATACCTTCAGCAGGCCTCTCTGCTGATGGAGTTCTTGATGGTGATGCAGGGGATCCAGTCCTTACATCAGCAATAATGTTTTCAACGATTTTAGTGGCTTCAGCAGCAGAAGTCACTTTCTCCATCTGCTTGGTTTCTTTCTTCTTAGGCTCATCAGCAGCCTTCTTCTTTTTAGTCTCAACAGCTAAGCTGGCTGTTTTGACTAACCTCTTTTGCCTTTTGGTAGGAACCTCTTTTGGTTCCTCAACATCAGCTTCTTCAGGCTCTCCAGCCTTCCTCTTTTGAACAGGCATGTACTTGGACAATGCCTTGGATTTGTGGATCTCTTTTCCATTTTTTGTGTCACAGCCCAGTTTTGACAGCAGATAACTGAGTGTGATTCTGTGGTTGGTGGAGGGGCCTTTTCCTTTCTTCTCATCAAGGAAATCAGCCAATATATACCAAACTATGATTGACCAGTTGACCTCCAGGCCATAGTAGATGGCAGCCATGATGCTGAACCTCTTCATGGTAACAGCATCCAGTGAGAAGGTGCAGTTCTCAATCAGCTTAGACACCATATCAGCCATCCGCTGATATTCATCTCTCAGTTGTCTCTTCCTTATGTTTCCAGACATCACTTCTCCCTCCTTGGCGCAGATCGCCCAGAATTGTTGGTGCTTATCTTCCGTCAGTACAGTGACGTCATGTCGTCCACTGTTAGGAAGTCCAAACGTTTCGTGCAGAACAGCATGAGTAATAGTGATAGATTTACCTCCTACTGTAGCCTTAATCTCCAGTGCGTTGTAGTCAGCTTTCGCTGTGTTGTAGTACTCCATCACTTGATCAGTCCAGATCACTCCCTCATTATATTCCATAAAATTCACCAAGTTTGCAGATTTGAACTTCTCCAGAAGTTCTTTCATCAGTGTCGTACCAGATTGGTAGTAGGAATCATATACGAGAAACATACCTTCAGCGGCCATTGTTAATCTGTTGAAGGTTAGGAAAACAGAGAGAAATATGCAGAGAAATGCAAGTAAATTTTCTCACAAGTACTTTTGAATGTTTGAGGTGCGTAAAGAAGGACTCGACTGATCAGATGGGGATTTATAGAGTTGGGGTATCTTGAATTCTGTGATATCCGCCAACCGTTGGATCCGTTTTTCTGTCAGTGCTGATCGTGCGGCGTCAGTTACGACGTTTCAAATTCAAAAGATATTTAATAAAGAGCGGGAATATGTACCGCCCGACAGTTACTTATAAAAGCGTGTTTTAGATAAAACGTTTTGAATAGTTCGCTTTTATTTAAGTAATCAGATGAGTATAATGAACACTTATCTGATGGACTACTGTCCTGATGACATAGTTGTTATCAGAGAATGCCAATAGCTGATAACCTTCCTCAGCTGTTTGTCAATCCAGCTAGATAAAATAACTTTAATCTTCGATAGTTGAGTCTTCTGATGAAAACATAACTTCAACTAACTGTCATTAACAAATTTCATCTTTAATTCAGAAGTACCGCTAGTCTTACACGTTCCCCCTGAGTTTAAGAATTCATAAGTTAACTAGTCTGTTGAGAGTTAATCCTTGAAGATAATAACGAATAACTAAGCTGTTGAACTTCAGTCTTCTGATGAGTTCCCCCTCAGCTTATGCTTCCAAATTAAGTAGTCCTAGCTCAGCTCTTAGAGTTGAAAACCTTACTTCACTTAAAGGTTTAGTGAAAATATCAGCAATCTGATTGTCTGTATGAACATACTCAATCATTACATTGCCTTTTTCCACATGATCTCTAATGAAGTGATGCTTGATCTCAATATGCTTAGTCCTTGAATGACTTGTAGTATTCTGAGTAAGAGAGATTGCACTTGTATTGTCACAGTAGATTGGAATTCCACTGATCTTGATGTTGTAGTCTTCTAGTTGATGTTTCAACCAAAGTATTTGTGCACAGCAAGCTCCAGCAGCTATATATTCAGCTTCAGCAGTAGATATAGAGACTGAAGTCTGTTTCTTACTCATCCATGAGATCAGACGACTACCTAAGAACTGACAGGCACCTGTTGTGCTCTTTCTGTCAATCTTGCAGCCAGCAAGGTCTGAATCCGAATAGCCAATAAGTTCAAATCCAGATTCTCAAGGATACCACAATCCCAATTCTTGAGTGCCTTTAACATATTTCAATATCCTCTTGGCAGCTAAGAGATGAGATTCTTTGGGGTTTGATTGAAATCTTGCACAGACTCCAACTGAGTACATTATATCAGGTCTACTTGCTGTTAGATACAACAAGGAACCAATAATGCCTCTATATTTGGTTATGCCCACTGATTTTCCATCTTCATCTTTATCCAAACGAAGACTTGTAGACATGGGAATGGTAGCAGTTGAGCTAGTTTCCATACCAAATTTCTTGAACAGATCTCTTGTGTACTTTGCTTGGCTGATGAATATTCCATCAGGCAACTGTCTAACTTGCAGACCAAGAAAGTAGTTAAGTTCACCCATCATGCTCATTTCAAACTTATTCTGCATCAGCTTGGAGAACTTATCACACATCTGTTGGTTAGTTGAACCAAAAATAATATCGTCCACATATATTTGCACAAGTAATATATGATTTTCCCATTCAATTGTAAACAAGGTTTTATCTACCTTACCTTTACGAAATCCTTTAATTAAAAGAAAATCAGATAGGGTATCATACCATGCTCTTGGAGCCTGTTTTAGTCCATAGAGGGCTTTCTTCAGACGATATACCTTGTCCTCTTCTTGATAGACTTCAAATCCAGGAGGTTGTTCAACATATACCTCTTCTTGCAATTCTCCATTGAGAAAAGCAGACTTCACATCCATCTGATAGACAGTGAAGTTCTTGTAAGCAGCATAGGCTAGAAACAGTCTGATTGCTTCAAGTCTTGCTACTGGTGCAAAAGTTTCATCAAAGTCAATTCCTTCTTCTTGACAATAACCTTTGGCCACTAATCTTGCTTTATTTCTGGTGACAACACCATCTTCATTCATCTTATTTCTGAATACCCACTTAGTGCCAATTACTCTTTGATGACTTGGTCTAGGAACTAAGTACCAGACTTCATTCCTTTCAAATTGATTCAACTCTTCTTGCATAGCTTCTATCCAGAAGGAATCATTGAGAGCTTCTTCAATTTGCTTAGGCTCTAATTGAGATAGAAATGTGACAAACATGGCATCTTGTGCAGCAGCTCTTCTTGTTTTCACTCTATCTAAAGGATCACCAATGACTAATTCAGGTGGGTGATTCTTGAGCCATCTGAGATCAGGTTGTAGATCAGGATGTTGTCCTCTATCTTGATCTTGCAACACTACTGTTGGAGTTCCAGTAGTAGTCTGTTGAACATTTGCAGTCTGTTGAACAGTCTCTGGTCTGTCAGCTGTTTGCAACTCGTCTGTTAGACAATCAGCACTGTGATTTTGAACAGCACTTGAGTTAGCAGCTGAACCAAGATTAGGTAATATGATGGGAACATATTCTTCATTTCTTCCAATGTCTAACTTCTGTAAATCAGTAGACAGATCTTGATTAACACTTTGATTCTTTTCAGAAGATTGACTTGGCTCATCAAATACTACATGGATAGATTCTTCTATAAGTAATGTTCTTTTATTAAAAACTCTGTAAGCCTTACTAACAGATGAGTATCCTACAAAGACAGCTTCATCAGCCTTTTCTGCAAATGCAGTAAGGTGATTTTTCCCATTATTCAATACAAAACATTTACAACCAAAAATCTTAAAGTAATGAATGTTTGGTTTTCTGTTGTTCCAAACTTCATATGGAGTCTTGTTCTGATTTTTGTTGATCATACATCTGTTTTGGGTAAAGCATGCTGTGTTTGTTGCTTCTGCCCAAAATCTTTGTGGCAGCTTAGCTTCAGCTATCATGGTCCTGACAGCTTCTTTTAGTGTTCTGTTTCTCCTTTCAGCAACACCATTCTGTTGAGGGGTTCTAGCAGCTGAATACTCATGATGTATTCCTTTGATATTACAATACTCTTCAACAGTAGAGTTTGTAAACTTTGTCCCTCTATCTGATCTGATCTTTAATATTTTGTTACTCTTCTCATTCTGGATTAGTTCCATCAGATTTGTAAGATGTTCCTTGATTTCACTTTTCTTTTTCATGAAAATCACCCAAGTATATTTGAATAATCATCCACCACAGCTAGGCAGTATTTCTTTCCACCATTGCTGACTGGATCAATGGGTCCAAATAAGTCCATATGTAGCAGCTCCAATATTTTTTCAGAAGATTGGTGCTTCTTGCCTTTAAATGATGACTTGATTTGTTTACCCTTCTGACATGCGTCACATAGCTTGTCCTTGTTCATGACAGCTTTTGGAATCCCTTCTACCAAGTCATTCTTGATTAATCTGTTTATGGTCTTGAAGTTTAAATGATTCATTCTCTTGTGCCATAGCCAACTCACTTCACTTGGTGCAGATGCCACCAAACAAATACTTGAATTCTTATCAGCAGAATTCCAGTCGACTATGTAGATATTTCCCTGTCTTCTTCCAGATAAAATTACCTTCTTTGTACCAATCTGTTCAACATAACACTTATCTGTTGAGAAGATGACTGAATATCCTTTGTCACAAAAATTGACTGATGCTCAGCAGATTATATTTGAGGCCTTTAACATAAGAGACGTCAGATATCTCAATGTTTCCTCTGATCAGTTTCCCTTTAGCTTTAATCTTGCCTTCTTTGCTGTCTCCAAAAGTTACTTTTGGACCATCCACAGCAACTGCATCAGTCAGCTCATGTATGTTTCCACACATGTGTCTTGAACATCCACTGTCCAAGTACCAGATCTTCTCTACTTTACTCCTACTCCTAATCCTAACCTACAAAACAAAATAAAAATTGTTTTAGGTACCCTTATTGAGAGGGTCCTGAAGGATTAGTTTCACCTTTGATAACCCAAGATGTTGATGTCTTAGGCTTCTTAGGCTTTTGAGTTTTGACAGGAGCATGAACAGCTTCATTTTTACCATAGTTATCAGATAAGTCATGTTGATGATCAGTATGATAAGAAAAGTGTTCATAAGCAGGGTAAGGTGCATGATAAGCAGGGTATGCATGCATTGGATGAGCAGGGTAAGGTGCATAGTAACCTGGAAATTGAGGTGCATGATACATAGGATGATATGCAGCAGGTTGCACATAATATGACTCATTTCCATACCAAGCATTTTGATTTTTCTTGTTTTTATGCTTCTTTGGCTTACTAGATGCTTGCTCAGTTTGTTTTGACTTAGTTTTACCAGCAGATTGATTCAATTTAGCTTTATCAGCAGACTTCTTAGGACTCTGCTGTTTGGTTTTACTAGTCTGATTTCCTACACTAGGCTCTTTGCTCTTTTTAGCCTTAGGAGATTTCTTCTCCTTTAATTCTTTCTCAGGTGAAGCAGGTTTAGTTGTCTGAACATAAAGAATGACCTTACTATTGTCAGTTGATATAAATTTTTCAGTATGTTTCAGTTCAATCTTATCCTGTTCTAAAGGTATCTTCTGTTTACTAGATGTATGCGTGGATGCAACAGATAATTTCTCATGAGACTCGATAATCTTTTCAAGTTCCATGATTTTTCCTTTATAGACTTCACATTCAGCTTTCAGAGATTCAAGTTCTTGCTCAAGCTGTTTATATTCAGCTGATTCCCCTGGCTTTTCAGCTAAGAGTTTCAGTGAACTATTTTGCTCTTTTAGCAGGATCATCTCTTCCTTAAGCTTTTTATATGCTTCAGCAATACCAGTATTGTTAAGCATCATTTGTTCAAATGAATTAAATAATTCATCATTAAGAGGAGTTACCTCATCCTCAGAGTCATCAGAGTCCTTTGCATCAGGCACAGGAGAGCAGGTTTTTCTTCATCAGAAGATTCTTCATCAGACGAGTCTGAATCTGAATCAGATGAGTAGACAGCAGTCAGCTTTTCTGCTTCAGCCATCATTGCTTTTCCTCTCTGATGCTTTCTTTCTTTTCTCACTTTCTTCTCCTCTTCAGTGTACTTTTCTGCTTTTGGATATGGGCAGTCTTTGATGAAGTGTCCCAATTTCCTGCAGTTGTAACACATTAGTTTTGATTTATAATCATCTTTATCTTGAGAAGAAAAGTTAGGTTTAGAAGTAGAGGCATTGTTGTATTTGTTCTTCATTTTTCTTTTGTAGAACTTCTTGAAATTATTCATCAACAGTGCAACATCTCCAGCTGTGTACTCCTTTTTGTTGAGTAGAGTGGCTTCATCAGATGAGTCCACTTCTTTGCTTTTCTGTGCTGGTCTTCTAGTGTTTTCAGCAGCAACCAGTGCAGCTATGGGTCCTGAAGTTGAGGTTTCTTCAATTCCCATTCTAGGCAGTTTATACTCGAATGCCTTGAGTACAGAAAACAGCTCAGTAAGAGAGATTTTTCCCAAATCCCTTGATTCTTCCATTGCTGTAACTTTCATGTTGAACTTTTGGGGTAGGGCCTTTAGTACTCTGACAGTGATTTCTTTGTCAGTGAAGGTCTTTCCCAACTTTAAAACTTCATTCAGAGTCCTGGTGAATCTGGTATCCATCTGATAAATGGTTTCTCCAGACTTCATCTTGAAGTTGTCAAGTTTCTCCAAGGCAACAGTGAGCTGATGCTCTTTAATAGCATCATTGTCTTCGCTCATATCTCTGACTTTGTCCCACATCTCCTTTGCAGTTTTGCAATGTTTGACCTTGTCAAACCGATCATTATCCAGGGCTTTAGTCATGATGAATCTCCCAACTTTATCTAGATTGTAAAGCTTTATTTCCTCTGGAGTCATCTCATGAAGGTCTTTTTCCACAACCGTATCCACTTCATTGATCTTTATGGTCTTTGTGAATCTGAATGGACCTTTAATGATACATGTGTACATGTTATCATTATAAGCAGCAAGGAAAATCTCCATTCTGATTTTCCAGTCCTCAAAGGACATACCAACAATGTGGGGAACATGGCTGATACAATCCATTTTTCAAAAAGTTTTGATTTTTCAAAAAGATGCTCTTTTGAAAAGTTTTGAAAACCTTTGAAAAACACTTGGATCAAGCTCGTTGATCAGGCAGCTGATTCTAATGAACAACCTGCTCTGATACCACTTGTTGGTCCCAAGTGGTCAGAAGAGGTTTAGAGGGGGGGTGAATAAACCTCTTTAAAATTTTCTTCAAATTTTAACTTTAAAACTCTACTTTAATTGAACAGACTAAGCTGATCAGATTAGTAAGTTACAATTCTGTTCGCGAACAAATCTTTGAACAGGTTTGTTGACCACTCGTCTGATAGTTACTTAGCTGATTTTGTTAAAATCAGTTTTAATACTTAGAGTACTTGCAGCGGATTTTTAAAGTGTTTTTCACAAGTAATCTTAGCAGTTTGAAAAATGTTTCCCCAGTTTTGTAAACTCCTTTGAATTCTTTTTCAAACAGTTAACTTAATGTGTTTTTATGTAATCAGCAAATATGCAAGTTTGAAAAGCAATATAAAAATACAAGTAATTTTTATAGTGGTTATATGGATAAGAATCCTTTAGTCCACTCTTCCAGATCACTTAGATTCTGGGTTATACTATAATCACACAGATTACAATATTTCTCCACTTATACCTAAACAACTAATTAAAAGGCTATAAGCTCGCAATAGAAGATCACTAAGAAATTCTACTCTCTGAAGTTTGATCACTCACAAAGATGGATCACAACTCCGCACAACACTCTGGTTTACAAAATCACTCAGAAGATGTATTTTTCTTGATTCTTCAACTCTGCTTTCGTCAACAAATGACTCAGCTGATGAGTGAGCTGTTCTTGAGACTTAAAGAATTTTGCTTCGAAAATTTCTCAGAGATTGTGTTGCTCGTTTCTTCTTCGTCTCTTTCAGCTATTTATACTTGAGGATTGAAAAGTGTCCGTTGAAGAGAGACAGGATTCAAATTCCTCGAGTATTGGTCCTTAAAATCCGCGAACGGCTCTTTTGCAGTCTGTCCGTACTGTAAACAGTACTATTCTGCAGGCAGCATTAAATGCACTCGGCTGATGCTAAGCGATTCTTCAATCATTTGTCTTTAATAACCTTGTACTTCAGCATTTATTACACCAAGGGGCATTTATTACCGTTGAGAAGACTTTATGATCCTTTCCACTTGGCTGACGAAAATACAAGTCTGATGGTGAACTCGGCTGATCTCAAATTTAAACAAATCTGATTTGAGTCGGCTGATCTTCATCAGTCTGATGTTTTTCCTTCAGCAGATCAGAAGTCTTGGACCTTGAAACTTTGACTCTTCTGATGTCTTCTTTACTTAGTCAAAATTCCTTCCAAAGGGATCATCAGCTAGGTTACTCCATACTTAGCCAATATTTGAAGTTTTGGAATGCATCAAAACCTCCCTTCTAAATTTGTCTTCAGTGCCTTCATCTTCATCCTTATCCAACAAGATACATGCAAGATTCAGAGGAAAATAAAAAGCACGAATCAGAGAAATCGGAGAAGAGTATGAATGGTGGAAAAATAAATCTTGTACTCGGAATGATGAAAATTGAATTGAATCTACAAATGTGCAGCAGATGTAAAAAATCAAGAGAGGACAAGAGAAAAATTGACTGAAATTTCAAGAAATTTTGTATGAAGAAGGAAGATGAATAGATTTAAAAGAAAGAGAATTAAGAAGAAATTTGACAAAATACAAAACTGAATCTATGAATTGAATTATATTGGAGATTTGAATTTGGAATATGGTAGATGCGAATGAAGAATATGATGAAAAAGTCGATTCTTGAATTGAATTTTGAAGAACAGAGTATTGCAGCAGACTGGTTGGATCTTCAATCATATTTCTTGAAGAAGAATTGGATGTGTTTGATATGATTCTGGTGGTGTGGATGAAGCCATGATGAAGATATCTTGCAGAATTTTCTGGATTGGAATGAGTAGATATACAACAGAGATGAAGACGTGAGATCAGTGGATGAATTAAGCAGATTTGCAGCGGAAATTAAGTGAATCTTACTGCTGATACCATGTTAGGAGGTGAAATCCTCCATGAATTGATAATGTCACCGCTGATTGTCGTCGGAGATATGATCGGAAAGACAATGAACAGTAGAAAGTAAACTGAAATTGAAGAACACTTTTATTAATTGAATGAATTGAATTCCATACAGTAAAGTCTACTATCTCTATTATATACAAGCTGGGAGAGGAAATAACAAACAAACTGAAAACGTAACAGACTAAAACACAACTCTAATAACAAAACAATATAGTTGGCCCCTATACTAATAACAAATACAAAAGAAGACCAATATACAAACTAGAATGTCTAATACTATTGATGTAATTTGTACTTTAAATGATATTAAAAAAAAAAAGATTATTCTTCATAAGTTGTAGGAAAAGTAAAAATTATATTCCCAAAATGCGAATACACTCTCGTTTACTTTGAAAATTGAGAATATTATCCTCTCAATTTTGAAAATTAGATGATTTTTCTTGCTCATTTCTAACATAATCTTAAACTTAATTATAATATGAACATCAATATGTGATTGGGATGGAAGGGACTAGTCATTATAAATAGTGAATTCTTGTTGGAAGAGGTTCACATTTAATGTGTTCGAACCACCTTGAAAATAATTGAAATAATTAAATATGTGAGAAACCAAAATAATAAAATAAAATTATAATATGAAGAATGTGGACAAATGGAGGTTGTTGTGATAATAAGTTAAATATATTTGTCATGTTCTTAATCTAATGAATGAAAGAATAAATTTGTAAAAGTCATTATTAATATCACCCACTACATAGAGAGGTTAACTTAATTGGATAAACAAATTCTTCTGACCGGCCACTTGTCAAAAAGTAAATCTTTAACCGACAAAAAAACCTGGTATTATACATAATTCCTAGGCTATTTTAAGTTTTTCGATCCGTTTTACTTCTACATTTATTATATGGATCGATTTTAGTTTTGTCTAACTTATTTTTTGACATTGATAATTCTAGTTTTGTCTAACTTTTATAAGTTAACTTGTATGCATTTACAGTACAGCATCTCAGGATGTACTGTTAGCATCCCGTCTTACAGACTTGACCTTATTCAGTGTTAATATACTTACTGGATTAACAATAGTCAGCTCCTATCAGGTATATCAAGGGATAGACTGAGATACTTAGTATTAGTCTTAGTTAGGAGCAATTTTTATATACCTAGAAGTTTGTTTATACAACATTGAACATTCCTTGTGGGATCTCCACTTGGTAGGTTAGGTTGTCACTACTTTTATATCAATTTAGAGTTTTCAGTCTCATCCCCAACCTGGATTTCTGTACTAAGGACACGTCAAATCCTTTAGTCAAAGGTCAGCCATAGAGTCTTTGGTACCAACAAAATCAATGACTATGACCCTATGAGACACAAGTTCTCTTATAGACTTTAATCTAACTTGGATGTGTCTCTTGGTCTTTTGATTATACTTTTGACTTTTAATCTTTACAATTGTGGTTTGAGAATCACAATACACACCGACTGCTGGAAGAAGCAAGCTAACCATGGGTAATTGGACCAATAACCCGTGTAGCCATTCAGCTTCAGTCCCACTCGTGTCTAAAGCACATAATTCGGCCTCCAATGTAGACCGAGTCCCAAAGGTTTGCTTGGTTGACTTCCAGTAAACAGCGCCCCCACCTAGAGTAAAAACGTACCCCGTACACCCATTGATTCCAGAGATCTTGACTATGCAGCTAGCATCATTATACCCTTCAAGAGCTGCAGAAAACCTGTCATATTGAAGTGCTAGTGACGCCGTGCCTTTCAGATACCTAAGTACCCGGTCAAGAGCTTCCCAATGGGTTCGATTTGGCCATCTTGTATATCTTGCTAACTTTGAGACCGCAAACGAAATGTCTAGTATCATGCCATTTGCCATATATTGCAAGCTTCATGTTGGTCCCAAGTGGTCAGATGAGGTCTAGAGGGAAGGGGGGGGGGGGTGAATAGACCTCTAAAAATTTTAACTTAAAATTTCTCTAACTTTTTCTATGAGCAGACTAAGCTGGTCAAGATTCGTAAGTAGACTAAGCTGATCGCGCACAAAGCTTTGAACAGCAGAGTAGACCACTCATCTTCTGATATGACTTTGCTGATTTTGATAAAATCAGAGTTTTAAGCAGATTACATGCAGCGGATTTTGTTTAAGTATTTTTCACAAGTAAACTTTCTTAACTTGAAAAAGATTTTGTTCCTAAATTTTGCAAATTTCTTTTAAAATCTTTTTAATATGCTTTGAAAATATGCAAGGAAAGAATGCAAACGTAAACACCAGAATTTTTATAGTGGTTATATGGATAAAAAATCCTTTAGTCCACTTTTCCAAGTCACAAAGATCTTGAGTTATACTATAATCACACAGATACAATATACTCTGCTTGCGCCAAACAACAAATGAACTGGCCACAAGTTTGTTACGGAAAATCACTTAGAAATCCTATAATACAAAGCTTTATCACTCACATAGATGGATAACAGCTTCTCACAACACTCTCTTTTACAGATTCACTCAGAAAATGTGTATAGTTTTGATTGTTGGGATTCGGTAAGATAAACAACCCTAGGCACAGCGGAATTTAATAATTTTTAGGACCTCTTACGGAATCTTGCCAGGATACTACTCTAGATGTATATATATGAATATTAAATAAACGACAGTAATAACAGATCTACGTTATACATGTCTCCTTGTAAATCTTAATTAGAAATCGAAGTCAGATTCCTCCCTCAGGTAGATCGATCCAAGCCCTGCTACAGCGCCCCACGTGTTGCGCCTCTATGAGTTGATACACCACAATATCATGAAAAATAATATATCCTGATCGGCTAGAACACAGGGTATATTAATATCTAGGACTTGGGAAACGAGTTTGAACAAAAAGTCAAAAATCGAACTCTTCCACAGGGTGACAGAGTTCGGCCGATTTCTGCTTGGGAGAGGGAGGGAGTGTTTTTGCTTGACTTGGTTTTTGGCTCTTGTAAGTTGTATGTGAGTTATGACACCTAGCAACTTATTTATAGGTGTCTAACTCTCCTAATCCTCCTAGGACTAGGACTCCAAGTCTCCTACATTGGCCATGACCCTTTTAATTAGAAGACTAAGTCTTCCTATTAAATCATGTCCCACTTTAATTAATTTAATCAGGCTTTATTTAATTTCCCTATTAAATAGCCCAATTAATTAACCACTCTCCCAATTAATTAAACGAGACTCCAGGTCTATTTAATTAAATCATTTTATAATTAATTAAATCGAACTTAAATAATTAACTCATAAATTAAATTCTAATTTAATTTGTAATATTGATCCAATTCCAATCGGACCCAGTTTGTTCCAATTGAGTCGACCCAGTCAATTTATTTGACCCAGTCGACCCAATCGACCAAGTCGATTTGGTCGACCCAGTTGTTTTCTTTTCATTCGCTTTCGCTTCATGAGTATTGTGTATGCCCCCATAGGTTCACCACATAATTGGTCGTGGGTCATAATTGAATATTAATTTAATTATTCAAGTATTAAATAATTTAAATCAGTCGAACACTCTGTCGACTGATCATTCCAAAATTAGCACCCCTGCCAATTTAGGAATTCTCCCACACTCCACGGTCGATGTCTGGCCACAAGCCCATGGAGCCCAATCACTGGTGAATTAAATCAGTGAACCTTTTAATCATTTACAACTACCATATACGACATAATCTCTCCATCGATCAATCTCCCAGTCGAGACTTAAGGTCATGGACTTTTCATCGGTTCCCTTTTCTTTTGTCTTGACCTTATGCATTCTCGTCTCGAAATAATTCTCTTTGACTTAATCTTTATGAGCTACTTACATAAAATCGTCAAATACCTTGGCCAATGATTTTACTAGAATTAAGTTCTCACAGAAATCCATAGGAGAATTTCCCAACCTATCAAATCGGGTCAATGGATCCTTTGTTGATGATATGAACCTGCGTACGAGTTCCTCTATACCCAACATGAGTCCACAGAGACTTTCTGGTAATCTCCAGTCAGTAGAAACTCACATCTAAGCATAGACGTTCTCGCACCAGATAAACCCTATCACCTTTAGTAATTAGGGATCGTTCCTCGTATACTATCGTAAATTGGAATAACTTCAACCCCGATATACGACTACCACTTCCATAGTGAGTTATTTCCTAATTGGGGTATTCAGTGCCTTTATTAGTTAAAAAACAATGTGTTCTATTTATTACCATTTACCCCCTCTCAACATCCAATGTGTTTTACTCATCTTAAGAGCAAATATTCTTTATTACAAATATACTCCACCCCAATGACTAACCCATAATTCAAATTTGTGCATTGTGCATAGATCTTTTTTCGAGCGATAGACAAAAATAACCCTTATAATTTGTCTTACTTTCAAAAATCAAGTGTGTTATTTTAACTCCAAAAAATCGACCTCGTGTATTTTCAAGTCAGCACAAGATATACATATTCCCCAAAAAAAAGTGTGATTCAAACGCGGAAATTACAAGTATTGTTCACATTTTACTTTTGATATAACAATTTTACCTCTGACACTTAGTTGTCGAACGAAAGACAAAAACACTACTATACTTTGTCTAACTCCCAAAAACTCCCATGTGTTTGATTTTAATTACCACACTCAGTTTTTTTTGCTCATAAGGTTAACACATGAATTTTAGACAATTTTTTTGATCTTTTGAAAAGCAACAAGTTTCATGGGAATAAAGTTTAGTCAATTAAACAGAGCATATAAGGTATTTTTACATTCACTCTAAAAAAAAGATTTACAATTGATAAACTCACCAAGGTGTAGGCTACACTAGAGAGCACAAGCATCATAAAGTGGCCCAAATACGCGTCAACCAAAAAGAGAAAGAAAACTGGCATTATATGGTACATTCCACTCCAAATATTCAGAATCCCAGCAGCATGTGTAAAGCTTAATTTCCAAACATTTGTTAGATAACTTTGTAGTACCAATAAACCCAACTCCACCATTATGCCAGACCATTTCAGTACTGCAATTAATAGCTGAAAAAAATTAAATATACTCTAGATCTAATAATTAATCCATATATATGAAAATAGATTCTTACATTTGATTAGGACAACTCTGGAATCCATTTTCATCCAAATATCTTTTACTTTTGTTTTTGGATAATTCCATAGATATTTTACTAGTGCTTCAGCCATTGCTCCTCTCTTCTACTACCTGCTGATTTGAAAAAAAATTAATTAGAAGTTAATTAATTATGCATAGCTGAATAGTTAAATTAATCAAGAAACAGGGGAATCCCCTGTTTTACCTGAGAAAATGGTAAAGGTGCTCTGTTTGGTTAAGGGAACCCGGAATACTTCTTCTTCTTCTTGATTTCTATGCAAAATGTGCTGGTAAAAAATGCACCAGTTCATAAAGTAAACCAGTTGACTTAGAATTTGCATCTCTACCTAAAAAAAAAACCAAATACAAAGGAGTGACTACTTAATTGGGAAAAACGTTTGTGTTGTTTTTATTATTAAAAAGATCTTTTGTGTTTCTATTTTGTGTAGTTTTTTGGATAATTTACATAGGCACTCCTAACTATTACCCTAATTACAAGAAATTACCCTCCTGTTTGAAATATTACAAAAACATCCCCTCAACAAAAAATTGTATTACAAGGACACCCCTTGTAACATAAAATATATTATCAATACATCCCCTAAAATACATTACCAATACACCCCTCGAGCGGGTATTTTTGTAATATTTTAAACAGGAGGGTAATTTATTGTAATTAGGCTAATAGTCAGGAGTGTCTATGTAAATTATCCTTTTTTTTGTATTATGTTGATTGGAGGCTTAATCTCACATTGCACCCTACAAATAGGAACATTTTCCACTTTGCACCCTACAAAAAAATTTATCCCACTTTGCACCCTATAAACCACTATTTAGTTTCATATTGCACCCTTAATCGTTTTCGGTCCATTTAAGTCGTCTGAGTAAGGGTAAATCCGTCCAATTATATTATTAACCACCCCAATTTCCCTTAAAAAATAATATATAGGCAAAATTGACATATCATCATAATAACTTAAGAAATGCTGAAAAATAGAAAACAAGTTTTATGGGCATCATATTCTCAATTTTTCCTCTTTCTTCTTCAACTCCAGTCCAGTGTCGGCCTTTTCTTTTTTATGTTTAAAGAAAAATGTCTTGGGTGCTACGAAAAGAGAATGAATTGTGTTTACCATATTTTCAATTTCTCGTCTTATTTACGTTTTGATTCTCATTTTCGTTAACAACTCTATTATACTTGTTTGTAGAATTAGCATTTAGGGATAATTATGAATAACTACATGTACTTCCTCGGAACTACTCTAGGTTAGTTTCAATAGTTATATGTAAAGTGAAAAAAAAAAGTCGGCATTGAAATCGACTTGAAGAAGAAAGATGAGAAATTGAGTAAACCCTAAGTCCCCATAAGACTTGTTCTATTTTTCAGTTTTTTTAAAGTTATAATGGAGATATGTCAATTTTGTCCATATATTATTTTTGGGGGAAAATTGGGTGGTTAATAACGTGAATGGATGAATTTACCCTTACTTCAGTAATTAAATGGGCTGAAAATGGTTGAGGGTGCAATCTGAAATGAAATAGTGGTTTATAAGGTGCAAAGTGAGATAAAAAAAATTTGTAGGGTGCAAAATTGAAAATGCTCCTATTTGTAGGGTGCAAAATGGGATTAAGCCGTTGATTGGAAGTAAGAGTGTAAATTATTTGTGGATTTTAATACTAATTATTTGATACTTTGTAATTTGGTTGTATTTAATTTAATTTTTTTTTTTGGTCACAGGTTGTATTTAATATTAAAACTCCTACAAAACCCCTGAGATTATACAATGTCCAAAAAAAGTTAGAATTCCATGAATAAATATGACCACTCAACCAATTGGTACTTTGTGCTCATGTTTACATATAAATATATACATAGAAGTTTTTTTTATGTTGATTGGAAGTTAGAGTGTATATTATTTGTGGGATTTCTTGCAGTTTTAATTCGAATAATTTGTAATTTTGTTGTACTTGAATAGATTTCAATGATATTAATGTAATATTATGTAATTTCTACTCTAAAAGAAAATAATAAGAGTATTCTTCATAATTTGCAAGAAAAGTAAAAATTATATCCCCATAATGCAAAAACACTCTCATTAACTTAAGATATTGACATTATTATCCTTTTTTTTTTTAAGTCGACACTAACTCTTATTCTATTAAAAAATAAGTAGCAAAACCCCACTTATTTACTTAAAGGATACGAAATAACAAGCCCAGAACTGGTTTACTGGTTTACTTAGAATATTACAAAAAATATTTTGTAATATAGGGGGATAAATTATCACATTTATAATAATACAGGTGGGTAAAATACACATTATCATAATAAAATGGGATAAAGTGTCGCCTATAAAAATATCAGAGAGTCTGTGTGAAACTTTTATAAAAGTACAAGAGATAAAGTGTTATTTCTTAAATCACAAAGTGGTAAATTGAATATATGCGTTTCATAGGAGTAAATAATCATTAACTTTGAAAAAAAAATGGGATTTAGTACCAAAGTTGCAATGAAAACATATTATATATATAGTACCTTCGTACCCAATGGTACCAAAGTTGACTTATCCTATGATTCCAAAAACATAAATTTCCCAATTGAATAGATTTCATTGATATTGATGTCATATGATGTAATTTGTACTTTAAAAAAAAATAAAAATTATATCCCAATAATGCAAAAACACTCTCATTTACTTAAGATATTGACAACATTATCCTTTTTTTTTAATGGACAATAACTCCATATTCTATTAAAAAAAAGTATTAAAACCCAACTTATTTATTTTAAGGATACGAAATAACGTGCCCAGATGTTATTACGTATGGATGATGTGAGTTCTTGACGTAGAGTTTTACTAATATAAATATAATTGGTCAGAAACATTTGTTTATCCAATTAACTCAACCTCTCTCTACGTAGTGGGTGATATTAATAATGATTTTTCTAAAATATTCTTTCATTCATTAACATTAAGAACATGACAAATATATTTAATTTATTATCACAACCTCCCATTTGTCCGTATTCTACATATTACAAATTATAATTAAGTTCAAGATTATTTGTAGAAATAAGCAGAAGGATCGCCTAATTTTGACTTCGCTTGTCGGTCCGAAAGAGGCCACAATTGTTTTTATTTTATTTTATTTTATACATTAATAATTGATGTTAATTTAATTTGTTTCACACTTCCATTTACAAACAAGTGATTGATTTAATGAATAAAACTAGTCACTATAAATTAGAGAACTCAGGTTCGAATCTCTATTGGGAGAAGTTCTCACAAACAAGTGATTGATCTAATGTCGTCAAAACTGAAATCAATCCTTATAATAAATGTGAAATTAAAATGAATCGAAAACTTAAAATTCTCCAGGATTTATACCTCCCATCGTTGATGCGCTACTTCGATGTTATTGTTTTATTATGCTTTGTTTTGGTCTTCCAAACGCAATCTCACTATCTCGTGATAGTGTATATTGTGGTGTTTGTAAAGAGTGAGTTTGGGGACTTGGTAGAAATGCGATTCTTGCCACGATATTAGGGATGTGTTGCTTTAATTTCTTTAGTTAGTGTAGATACGCAAAATTTACGTCCAATTAAATGTCGACATGTGTAAAGTCTCAACTACAAATATCGATTATCTGAAAATTTCATCCATCGATATGAGTAACCAAGGAATGCATTGGAGTCTTCATTACATTCTCCAATGAATAAAGCCAGTAACTTTCGATGAGCTGGCCACTCGAGCACGAGTGCAATTGAGAATGATGTTAAAGACGAATTAGAAGCCAAAGAAGGGGGCACTTCAATTGAAAAATCCTTGATATAAATCTCACGCTCCTAGATACGAGCCTAAACTATATGGAATCCTCAAATTAAGATATCTTCAATGCTCCTAGATACGAGCTTAAACTATCTAAGATTTTCAATAAGATCTTTATATATTACTCCTTAACACAAGTATAAACTATTTACAAATTAAAATTCATTAATCCTTCACACGATCATAAGTTGTTTACAAATTAAAATTCATTACTCCTTAACAGGAGTATATACTGTTTACTAGTCAAAATTCATTACTCCTTAACTATTTATATATAAACTGTTTGCTAGTCAAAATTCATTACTCCTTAACATGAGTATAAAATCTTACAAATTAATGATCATTGATATTCATTAATCTTTAATACGAGTATAAACTGTTTACAAGTCCCATATCAAAGCCTACAGTAGATGAGACGAAAAAGTCTTCAAATTTCAAAGCAAGTCTCAAATCAAAGCCTCCAGTAGACAAGACGAAAAAGTATTCAAATTTCAAATTAAAGCCTCAGAAAGACGAGACGAAAAAACCGTACGGGAATGGTCTTGTAATTTCTCCATTCTACGATCTTTGAACACACTAAAATGTGGGCTTGATAGTTTTTGAAGTTGGAGAAAGAATGGAGGTTGAAGATGGTGGGGAAGATAAAGGGTTTGAGAGATGGTAAGGGTTTGTATGTAAGTGTGTGCGTGTGTGTGTTTTTTTTTTTGAAGAAGCGGGAAACGGTTAAAGAAGCAGGGGCAATATAGTCAATCCGGGTGTCGATATTTTCTTACAATTCTCAGCCTCTCGTTTTAATAAAAACTCTAGGGCATAACGGTCAATTCACGGATTATGTACAAGTCCGTTAGTACCCGTTAGGGATTTATGATCCTTTTGAAACGTAAGAGAAGGTCTCTGTAATTATGATAATCGGAGGGGATTGTGCTGTAATTACACCTAACCTCAGGAGAGGTCCCTGCAATAATCCCTATGTTATAAGGCAATGTGATTTTTAAGCACATAATGGGATATTATTCATTGAATTCTTTTGTATTAATTTTCACATCTAATTTTATGGTTATTGGGAAAGTTAGAACAAAGTCAACATAGTGAAGGTAATGGATGCTAGCTTGAAAAGTTTTTCGATTTTGGAGCACATAAGTGGAAGGATCATTTCTTAGCCATATCATTGGGTAAGCTTCACTATCATGAACCTCATTATTGTTAGTGTTAAAGAGTTGTTTATGTTTTAATAGAAAAGTATGAATGAAGAAGTTCATTCATAGAATAAACACACTATGATTTTGTTTAGTTATATAACTAAGTATATGCCATTTTCAAGTCACACGGTTCCTGATTTTATTAGGATCTTATAATCACCGGTTATCTTTTCGATCACAATATGATCCATGTACCAAATGCCTCAAAATGTTGCTGCAACTACAACATAAGATTCAATTACTCTTGAAAATTGCTATCATTGTTGCTCTTTATATATACTTATTCTTGTAAATATTTTACTCTCTCTGATTTTGTAAAGTTTGGTTGAAACTAGGTAGTGGTTAGAAGTTGTATAGTGCTAGGATTTGACGGTTTTGGTTACAATCGTACCCCATGTTCGTTTGCCTACATATAGAAATACAAGTTTATTTTATTAAATAAATTTTTAATATGAATCAAAATTAATTTATTATTGTCGAAATTAGATATTTGTATTACAAACTGAAAGTGTATTATATTAATTATTATATTACATCAGAGAGTGTAACATTAACTTAATCATATAACTACACATTTTATGTAATACAATAGAATTACCTATCTTTTCAAATTCATATGTTACAATGAAATGTTTCAACTTCTTTCGTTATTGGCTATGTTGCACGGATACCGATATGTCGATATGAATACGACACGAACAAAAGTACATTTAAAGAACTTAAAGCTGCAAGTGTCCAATAATACCTATCCAAACGACTCCGGTTCAATGTAAACTCAAACCAATTATGTTTCCCTCCCGTTTCACTGATTTTACCAACAACATAAACTAAAAATACACTAAACATGAATCCCAAACCACTCACTCCCTTTCTGAAAGAGACGATGTAGTTTTCCATGGACTTTGGAGTCTCCCTTGAGTAGAATGTAGACATTCCCTTCTCAAAGCCCCATTCCACGGCCCCAAGAAATGAAAACTGAAAAAACAACCAAAATATACTCATGGGGATATCCTCATCAGGCTTATCGAGTAATTCATGTTTCTTAATAACGCTCAGTCTTCGTGTCTCAACTCCGGCAGCAGCCATACAACAAATAGCTGAGTATAGTAGAGCTATAACAATCTTTATAACGGAATTCAAACCCAACATGTAATCAGTCACATCCTCATTGCCATGCCTTTGCTTCACTGAATTCCTAAGCCATGTGAAAAATAATAACATTACCGGAAGTGGAATTTCGACCTTTCCAACTTGTCGACTCAAGTGATTTGCCTGTTCAAGAAAGTAAGTGTTTCCGATAGAGGATACAACCCCACAGATTATGGAGTTCGTCCAAAATGGCACCATGCGGACTGCAATTTTAGCTTCGTCTACTTCTGTTTTTGAGCAATGTTTCCATCTACTTTGCACTTGAGGATTTTCTGGGCTTGTATCTATGGTTGCTTTCTCCAGCCACCTGATCAATCAAGTTTAGTTACACGAAGATATATAATGGAGTATATTTTTGATGTAGCATATGGAACTAATAAAAAGAATGTCACAATTAGATTCATCGAGTTTTTGCCTTTTTGGACTATATATATATATATATATATATATATATATATATATATATATATATTAAATCAAGACTTGGCAAAAACTAATAAATAATGTAAAGTTATATCTAAAACTTTCACATTTAAACTCTAGGTAATTTATTAGGCAAGTAAATACGTACCTCAAATCACGATTACAAGAAAATACCGGTGATGGTTGGGATATCTTAAAAGCACATGCCACAAATACTCTGCACACATTAGTCAATGGGCTCCCCTGCGGTTTATTGTTTTTATTATATGCACTCCACCTACTCAAAAAAAGTAGCATCGCAATAGCAATGCAAATTGCTGGAATTCCAAAACAGACCCACCATAATTCTGATAATGGAAGTACAAGAGTTCCAACTATAGGAATAAGAACCCCAATAATAATGTATTTTAATATAATTAATATCCCATTTGAAGATTTAACATTGTCCTCGACGGAAGGATCCATGTCAATTGTAGGATTTTGCTCCTCGACGGAAGGATCCATGTCAATTGTAGGATTTTGCTCCTCGACGGAAGGTTCCATGTCAATTGTAGGATTTTGCTCCTCGACGGAAGGATCCATGTCAATTGTAGGATTTTGCTCCTCGACGGAAGGATCCATGTCAAGTTTAGGCTTTTGCTCCTCGACGAAAGGTTCCAAGGAGACATTGTGACCAGATATTCCAATGGCTACCAAAGCCATGCCAATGTAGAAGAGACTTTTTTGTGTAAGACCAATACATGATGGCTCGTATCGTTTACACGTTCCAGTAGAAAAGATGGCGTGGATTGACGGTGCAGAAATAAAAATGAAGACAATGCCCTGAAAAATCATAACAAAAATAATTATTAACTATATGGGTCAAATAAATTGAACCAATTAAACATGAATGACCACATAATCAATTGATGTTAGGAAGTACGTATACTCTAGTCTTATAATGCATTTACCCACACAAGCGACAACATTCGGTTGTGACTTGACCCAAAATAATATACTACTAGAGTATGCGTATTTCCTAATTTTTGTGTGAATTACAATTTGGGAAATTTGATTTTTTGGTACCACAAGATAGGCTATCTTGCAATTTTGGTAATATTGCACAATATGCATTTCATAGGGGGTAAATTGCCATTAACTTTGAAGAAAATTTCGGCTTCGTACCAAAGTTGCAATGAAAACATATCATGTGTTACCAAATATACACCCCCCCCTCGTGTTTTGATAAATGTGGTAATTTACCCTCCTATGTTACAAAATATTTTTCATGCTCCCTCTCAATTTCGGCAAGTGAGTTACACTATCCGACTTAAAGGGATAAATTACTTCTTTAAATTTTTTAGAGGGGTAAATTGCCATTAATAGTATATTAGCATAACTCAGTTGTTCTTGAAAAATGTAGCTAACGCCCCTCTCCCCCATCCCAATGACTAACCCATAATTCAGATTTGTGCATTGAGCATAGTTTATAATTTGTCTAACTTCCAAAAATTACATGTGTTATTTTAACTCCAAAAAATCGACCTCATGTGTTTTCAAGTCAGCACAAGATATACATATACCCAAAAAAAAGAGTGTGATTCAAACGCGGAAATTACAAGTATTGTTCATATTTTGCTTTTGATATAACAATTTTACCTCTAACACTTAGTTGTCGAACGAAAGACAAAAGCACTACTATACTTTGTCTAACTCCCAAAAATCCCCTGTGGTATTTTTTAACACTCCAAAATCCCCATGTGTTTAGTTTTAATTACCACACTCAATTCTTTTTGCTAATAAAGGTAACACATGAATTTTAGACAATTTGTTTATTTTTTAAAAGAAACAAGATTCATGGGAATAAAGTTTAGTTTGTTAAAACAGATCAACAATTGATTGTACCCAAAAAAAAAAAAAAAAGAAAAATCTGCAATTGATAAACTCACCAAGGTGTAGGCTACACTAGAGAGCACGAGCATCATAAAGTGGCCCAAATACGCATCAACCAAAAAGAGAAAGAAAAGTGGCAATATATGGTACATTCCACTCCAAATATTCAGAATCCCAGCAGCATGTGTAAAGCTTAATTTCCAAACATTTGTTAAGTAACTTTGTAGTACCAATAAACCCAACTCCACCATTATGCCAGACCACTTCAGCACTGCAAATAATAGGTCAATTGTATTCAAGAAATTAAATATACTCTAGATCTAATAATTAATACCTTATATATGAAAATAGATTCTTACATTTGATTAGGACAACTCTGGAATCCATTTTCATCCAAAGATCTTTTACTTTTGTTTTTGAATAATTTACTAGTGCTTCAGCCACTGCTCCTCTATTCTACTACACTGCTGATTTATGGTCAGGAATAATACATAAAAAAAAAAAAATTTAATTAGAACTTAATTAATTATGCATAGCTGAATCAGTTAAATTAATCAGGAAACAGGGGAATCCCCTGTTTTACATGAGAAAATGGTAAAGGTGCTCTGTTTGGTTAAGGGAACCCGGAACTCTCCTTCTTCTTCTTGATTTCTATACAAAATGAACATGCTTTAAATAAGGTGAAAGATAACATGCACTAGTTCATATAATAAGACAGTGAAGTCAACCAGTTTGCGTTGTTTTTATTATTGAAAAGATCTTTTGTGTTTCTTTTTTGTGTAGTCCCCCCAAGTAGCAATGTATAATGTTGACTGGAAGTAAGAGTTGTATAAATTGCATTTATACAATAAAATAGGTTTTCTTGTAGTTTTAATCGAATAGAGAAAAATTGCATTTTTTATATTATAAAATAGACCAACTTGCACTTTTGGTACCATAAAGTAGGTTTTCATTACAAATTTGGTATCAAATTCATTTTTCACTAGTTCATAATGTTCAATTTATTCCCCCTATAATTTGAAAAAATCAATTACCCCCTATAAAGAAATTAATAAAGCAATTTATTCCTTTCAGGTGGAGAGTATAACTCACTTACCGAAATTGAGAGTAGACATAAAAAATATTTTTTAATATAGAGGGTAAATTATCACATATATCATAATATAGGGGGTAAAATGCACATTATTATAATAAAAGGGGAAAAAGTGTCGCCTATAAAAATGTTAGAGAGACTATGTGAAATATTTATAAAAGTATAGGACATAAAGTGCTCTTTTTTAAATTACAAGGGGGTAAACTGAACATTATGTATTTTATAGGGTAAATTATAATTAATTTTGGAGAAAAATTGAATTTGGTACCAAAGTTGAAATGAAAACATATTATATAATACCAAATTTACATTTTCGTATCCAATGTTACCAAAGTTACAAGTTGACTTATCCTATGGTACCGAAACATAAATTTCCCAATTGAATAGATTTCATTGATAATTTGATATTGATGATGATATATAGTAATTATTGACAACATCACCTTGTTATTTTTTTTTCTTGAATCACAACTTATTTACTTAAAAGGATACGAAATAACGTGACCAGATTACCTATGGATGATGTGAGAAACATTTGTTTATCCAAGTATAAGTTTTAGTAATATATATATAATACCGAGTGTTTATCCAATTGGTCAGAAACATTTATTTATCCAATTTGTCAAAAACACTTGTTTATCCAATTAAGTCAACCTCTCTCTAGGTAGTGGGTGATATTAATAATGATTTTTCTAAATTTATTTTTTCATTCATTAACATTAAGAACATGACAACTATATCTAATTTGTTCTCAAAAAAAAAAAAACTATATCTAATTTTATTATCACAACAACCTCCCATTTGTCCATATTCTACCGACTACAAATTATAATTTAGTTTAAGATTATTCGTAGAAATGAGCAAGAAGGATCACCTAGTTTTGACTTCGCTTGTTGATCCGAAAGAGGCAACAATTGCTTTTATTTTTTTATTTTATAAATTAATAATTGATGTTAATTTTCACACTTCCATTTACAAACAAGTGATTGATCTAATGAAAAAACTAGTCACTACAAATTAGAGAATTCAGGTTTAAATCTTTGTTGCCGATGAGGCCTTAGCCAAGTGGTTAAGGATGAGGCTCCATGACCAGAAGGTCATGGGTTCAACTCCCACGAATGTGGATATTTTCTCTAGTTTCATAGTAACTTTTCTCTAGCTTAATACTGATAATTAGTTCACTTTGATATCATTGTAATAGTTTCGATATAGTGTTTGATGTAACAACGTATTTACTACCTAAAAATAAAATTTTGTAATAGTACATATGTTCATTATTCCTTAAAAAAAAAAGGTTCGAATCTCTGTTGAGAGAAGTTTTCACTTGTACCTGATACCTGATGTATCTTACAAGGGATTAAACCATTGAAAAACAAGAATTATGCCACAAGGAACTTCTCCCATTAGTGCTCAATGTACTACAAATTAACTTATAAATGCCAACAAAACTGAAATCAATCCTTATAATAAATGCGATATTAAAGCGAATCAAAACTTAAAATAGTACAGGAATTATACCTCCTACCATTGATGCGGTACTTCGATGTTGTTGTTTGATTATGCTTTGTTTTGGTCTTCCAAACCCAATCTCATTATCTCGTGATAGTGCATATTGTAGTGTTTCTAAAGAGTGAGTGTGTGGCTTGGTAGAAATGCGATTCTTGCCATGATACTAGGAATGTATTGCTTTAATTTATTTAGTTAGCGTAGATAGGCAAAATTTACGCCAAATTAAATGTCGACATGTGTAAAGTAATTCACTATTTATCAATTTAAATTATCTTTTTATATTTCAGGATTTTAATATATTTAATTTTAAAAGTAAATAGTTAATTTAGATAATTTTTAATACGTTAATTACAGGCTAATTAAATTGAGACAAGTGTCAACAATATGTTGTTCATTATTTGTACAAACAATGAACCCACTACGAGCTTGACCAAATAGAATTTTCGAACTAAATTTTGAAGAAAATTAGAGAAAGAGAGTAGTATTTTTCTTTAGTTGCTATAAATTGATTCATAATTCTGACTTCTATTTAGATGCAGAAGTGTCTTTCTCAAGAGACATGTTTTTTGGATTACAATATTTCAGTCAAAATAATACATCTTCGGACCGAATAGTCACACATCTTACTCTCTTTATTTCATTCCCATATAAAAACCCCAACAGGTAGAAATTAGCTAACTCGCCATACTCTCAATTTATTAGATTGCATTCTTTATCTAAATTTTAGTGAAGATTTCTTTAGCTTCCATTCTTGTCATCATTCTCACAAAAATATTAAAACAAAATTTTCATACATATTTGCTTCATTATAAAAATTTGCAGTGTAATACTTCAACCGGTGTGATATTACTTAGTTTTTCTTTCATTTTCTATCTTAAATCTCCGAACATGAAAAAAACATTTCTCAAACTAATAGACCAATGATTAATGCTTCTTTCTTCTTCTTATCAGACTCTTGCCATATTTATTTTATATTTTATTAAAATCTTCCATATTTATTACTCAAAGTCAAAGAATACACCCTACCAAACGGTCCCTTAAATTAAATGATACGAAATAACGTGCCCAGATTACGTATGGGCGATGAGTTAGGGTCACCGCGGCGGCTAGGGTTTTACTCTATCTTGTGTACTCTTTTTTTTTTTTTTCTCAAACCCTAGGTAACCAAAAACCTAAGCTCTTGATACCACGTTATAAGAGAAAAGATGTAGGAAGAAAGTATGAAGTTCTTATTAATAATGAACCCAAGAAAGGGTATTTATACAAAGAGATAAGACTCCATAAATACCAAAATACCCAACCTAAACATAATACTCTTAACACGCTATAACTTAAAACTGCTGGGGTAGTGAATTAAAAAGACAGGTGCATAAAGTTAGTCTCGCTCTTAATCTAGTTTCCCAAAATAAAAGGGAATAAGAAGAAGCTATATCACACTTTTCTTATGGTAAAATAGCAATTTACGTCCCTTAATTTTTACTGATTCGCAAATTGAGGACACTTAATTTTCCAGCAAATATTTTACGTCCCTTAACTTTCACTCGTCCACAGAATCAATACACTTAATTTTACATCAAGCATTTTACGTCCCTTAACTGGTCCACAGAATCAGGACACTTAATTTTTCAGCAAGCATTTTCTACTCAAATTATGATATCTTCAATGTTCCTAGATACGAGCTTAAACTATCTAAGAAAAAGTCCACAAATTTCAAATCAAAGCCTCGAAAAAACAAAACAAAATTGCTTATAAATTTCAAGTCAACTTCTCCTGAACATGAGTCGAAAAAGGTCCACCAAAATTTAAGGTGCAAAATGCTCATTTACGCACGAGCCTTAACTGCATGATACTCCTGACCAGCACAAGTATAAACTGTGAATGGCCCTGGAAAAAATCTTCACTTTGAACTACATGATGATTTCATTCCTTTTTTGGATACGTAGGCAACTTAGTTACTTTCTAAGTACAGTCATATAAAAAAAATTGCATTTTGAACTACGTGACAATTTGATTTTTTTTTAGGATACGTATGGAGCTTGAAATTTAATTTTGAGCTCAGTCAAGTTCCTTAAAAACAAAAGGAAAATTCTGCTTTCAAATTTTGGAAAGTTGTGAAGAAAGGTTGAGACTTATCTACTCAAAGCAGATGCTTTTCATAAATAAGTCTTGAGGGGGAATTTGTAGACACACAAATTTTGTGTCTAATAAAAAGAATAAAATATTCTCGTATATTAGAAACTAAATTAAATTCGATATTTTTGGACTTTTAAAGAATCCAAGACGGAGAAATTTATGTATCAAAGACTTTTAAAGGACAGTTCGACTAGCAGAACCCATAGGCATTCGCCAGTGGAATACAATCTGTCATTGACTACAATAATTGTTGGAGAAATTTAAGTTTCAACTGCAAATATTGATTATCTGAAAATTTCATCCAGCGATATGAGTAACCAAGGAATGCATTGGAGTCTTCATTACATTCTTCAATGAATAAAGCCAGTAACTTTCGATGAGCTGGCCACTCGAGCCCACGATATATGGAATTGAGCACGAGTGCAATTGGGAATGATGTTAAAGACGAATTAGAAGCCAAAGAAGGGGGAACTTCAATTGAAGAATCCTTGATATAAATCTCACGCTCCTAGATACGAGCCTAAAATATATGGAATCCTCAAATTAAGATATCTTCAATGCTCCTAGATACGAGCTTAAACTATCTAAGATTTTCAAATAAGATCTTTATATATTACTCTTTAACACAAGTATAAACTATTTACAAATTAGAATCCATTAATCCTTCACACCATCATAAGCTGTTTACAAATTAAAATTCATTACTCCTTAATAGGAGTATAAACTGTTTGCTAGTCCAAATTCATTACTCCTTAACATGAGTATAAAATCTTACAAATTAATATTCATTAATCTTTAATACGAGTATAAACTGTTTACAAGTCCCGTATCAAAGCCTACAGCAGATGAGACGAAAAAGTCTTCAAATTTCAAAGCAAGTCTCAAATCAAAGCCTCCAGTAGACAAGACAAAAAGGTATTCAAATTTCAAATTAAAGCCTCAGGAAGACGAGAAGAAAAAACCGTACGGGAATGGTCTTGTAATTTCTCCATTCTACGGTCTTTAAACACACTAAAATGTGGGCTTGGTAGTTTTTGAAGTTGGAGAAAGAATGGAGGTTGAAGATCGTGGGGAAGATAAAGGGTTTGAGGGATGGTAAGGGTTTGTATGTAAGTGTGTGTGGTTTTTTTAAGAAGCCGCGGGAAACGGTCCGAAGAAGCAGGGGCAATATAGTCAATCCAGGTGTCGATATTTTATTACAATTTTCAGCCTCTCTTTTTAATAAAAACTCGAGGGCATAACGGTCAATTCACGCATTATGTCCAAGTCCGTTAGTACCCATTAGGGATTTATGATCCTTTTGAAACGTGAGAGGAGGTCTCTGTAATTATGATAATTGGAGGAGATTGTGCTGTAATTCACCTAACCTCAGGGAAGGTCCCTGTAATAATCCCTATGTTACAAGGCTGTGTGAATTTTAAGCACATAATGGGATATTATTCATTGAATTCTTTCGTATTAATTTTCACATCTAATTTTATGGTTATTGGGAAAGTTAGAACAGAGTCAACATAGTGAAGGTAATGGATGCTAGCTTGAAAAGTTTTCGATTTTGGAGCACATAAGTGGAAGGGTCATTTCTTAGCCATATCATTGGGTAAGTTTCACTATCATGAACCTCATTATTGTTAGTGTTAAAGAGTTGTTTATTTTTTTAATAGAAAAGTATGAATGAAGTAGTTCATTCATAGAATAAACACACTATGATTTTGTTGAATTATATAACTAAGTATATGTCATTTTCAAGTCATACGTTACTGATTTTATTAGGATCTTATAATCACCGGTTATCTTTTCGATCACAATATGATCCATGTACCAAATGCCTCAAAATGTTGCTGCAACTACAACATAAGATTCAATTGTTCTTGGAAATTGCTATCATTGTTGCTCTTTATATATATACTTGTTCATGTAAACATTTTACTCTCTGATTTTGTAAACTTTGGTTGAAACTAGGTAGTGGTTAGAAATTGTATGGTGATAGGATTTGACGGTTTTGGTTACAATCCTACTCCATGTTCGTTTGGCTCATGGAATGAAATTCCGTTTTCTAGGAAAACTATGATTGAACGTATAGAAATACAAGTTTATTTATAAAATAAAATTTTAATATGAATCAAAATTAAATTTAGATAAATTTATTACAAACTAAAGTGTAATATATAAATTATTATATTACATCAGAGAGTGTAACAATAACATAATCGTATAACTACGCATTTTATATAATACAATAGAATTACCTATCTTTTCAAATTCTTATGTTACAATGAAATGTGTAAACATTATAAGGCGTAAGAATAGCTTACTAATATAACTGCACTTTCATGTTTAGCCTACACTAAATCAAAACTTCTCGTCCTCATTTGCTTAACACATTCCAAGAACTTAAAGATTTCCTTTACAATTTGGAGTGTAGCCTTAACAAATCTTTTAATGGCTTCTTTGGGCTTGAAAATTTGTATTGCTACTTTAACCATGCGCATTGAAGAGAGGTAACTAAAACACACCCCCAGGAACAAAAGTACATTCAAAGAGCTTAAAGCTGCAAGTGTCCAATAATACTTATCCAAACAACTCCGGTTCAATGTAAACTCAAACCAATTATGTCTCCCTCCCATTTCACTGATTTGACCAACAACATAAATTAAGAATACACTAAACATGAATCCCAAACCACTCACTCCCTTTCTGAAACAAACGATGTAGTTTTTCATGGACTCTGGAGTCTCAATTAAGTAGAATAGAGACATTCCCTTTTCATAGCACGATTCCACGACCCCAAGTAAAAAAAACTGAAAAACCAACCAAAATATACTCATGGGAATATCCTCATCAGGCTTATCGAGTAATTCATGTTTCTTAATAACACTCAATCTTCGTGTCTCAACTCCGGCAGCAACCATACAACAAAAAACTGAGCACACTAGTGCTGCAGTAACTTTTACAGCGGGTCCAAATAATAAAACAAACCACAAATAGACAGACCCATCCACAAAAATTTGGTTAAATAAATTCTTCACCCACGTTAAAAATAACAACATTACCGGAAGAGGAACTTCAATCTTTCCAATTTTTCGACTCAAATGATTTGCCTGTTCAAGAAAATAAGTGTTTCCAATTGAGGATACAACCCCACATATTATGGAGATCATCCAAACTGGCATCATACGGACTGTAGTTTTAGCTTCTTCTACTTCTGTCGCCGAACAATATTTCCATCTACTTTTCACTTGAGGATATTCTGGGCTTGTATATATGGTTGCCTTATCCATCCACCTAATCAGTTTCATTATACGAAGATATATAATGGAATTTATTATTATACATCATGATGTATCATATGGAATTAACTAGAAGAATGTCACAATTAGATTCATCGAGTTTTTACCTTTTTGGACTATATAAGTAGATTCAAATACAAATGAAAAAAGATATATCAAATCAATAATGGCAAACTACTAATAAATAATATAAAGATATATAAGAAATTTATTAGGCAAGTAAATGTGTACCTCAAACCACAAAAAATTGACTGACGTCGTTCTTGATCACCGTCTTCTCCTTCTTCGTAAACCGGTGATGGTTGGGATATCTTGAAAGCACATGCCACAAATACTCTGAATACAGTAGTCAATGGGCTCCCCTCCAATTTATTGTTTTTATCATATGCACGCCACCTACTAAGAAAAAGTAGCGTCGCAATAACAATGCAAAATGTTGGAATTGCAAAACAGACCCACCATAATTCTGATATCGGAAGTGCAAAAGTTCCAACTATAGGAATAAGAACCCCAATAATAATATGTTTTAATATAATTAATATCAATTTTGAAGATCTAAAATTGACAGGTGTAGAAAATTGCTCCTCGATAAAATGATCTATTTCAAGTGTAGGATTTTGCTTCTTGACGGAAGGATCCATGTCAAGTGTAGGCTTTTGTTCCTCAAGGAAAGGATCCAAGGAGACATTGTGACCAGATATTCCAATGGCTACCAAAGCCATGCCAATGTAGAAGAGACTTTTTTGTGTAAGACCAATACATGATGGCTCGTCTTGTTTACACATTTCAGTAGAAAAAATGGCGAGGATTTGCGGTACTGACATAGAAATGAAGCCAATGCCATGCAAAAATCATAATAGAAATAATATTTAAAAGCTATCAATTTTTTATTACTAGTATGGTAAACATGTATAACATCAATCTTATAATGCATTTACCCACATAAGCGTCGACAACATTCGACTGGGACTTGACCAATATCTATAAAAAGTGAAATGTAAAAGTAAACCTATGGTTTGTCTAATCAACAAAAAAACCCTATACTGCTTTTATTAGTTAAAAAACAATGTGTTCTATTTATTACCATTTACCCCCTCGCAACATCCAATGTGTTTTACTCATCTTAAGAGCAAATATTCTTTATTACAAATATACTCCACCCCAATGACTAACCCATAATTCAAATTTGTGCATTCAGCATAGATTCTTTTCGAGCGAAAGACAAAAATACCCCTTATAATTTGTCTAACTTCCAAAAATCACATGTGTTATTTTAACTCCAAAAAATCGACCGCATATGTTTTCAAGTTAGCACAAGATGTACATATACCCAAAAAAAAGTGTGTGATTCAAACGCGAAAATTACAAGTATTGTTCATATTTTGCTTTTGATATAACAAATTTACCTCTGAGACTTAGTTGTCGAGCGAAAGACAAAAACAATGCTATACTTTGTCTAACTCCCAAAAACCCTCCGTGATATTTTTTAACTCTCTAAAACCCTCATGTGTTTGGTTTTAATTATCACACTCAGTTCTCTTTACTAATAAAGATAACACATGAATTTTAGACAAATTTTTTTTTTTTTTAAAGAAACAAGATTCATGGAATAAAGTTTAGTCAGTTAAAACAGATCTACAATTGATAAACTCACCAAAGTGTAGGCTACACTAGAGAGCACGAGCATCATAAAGTGGCCCAAATACGCATCAACCAAAAAGAGAAAGAAAAGTGGCAATATATGGTACATTCCACTCCAAATATTCAGAATCCCAGCAGCATGTGTAAAGCTTAATTTCCAAACACTTGTTAAATAACTTTGTAGTACCAGTAAACCCAACTCCACCATTTACCATTATGCCAGACCACTTCAGCACTGCAATTAATAGGTCAATTGTAATCAAGAAATTAAATATACTATGAAAATAGATTCTTACATTTGATTAGGATAACTCTGTAATCCATTTTCATCCAATTGATTAGATCTTTTATTTTTGTTTTTGGATAATTCAATAGATATTTCACTAGTGCTTCAGCCATTGCTCCTCTATCTACCACCCTGCTGATTTAAGGTCACGAATAATACGTAAAAAAAAGTTTAATTAGAAGTTAAGTAATTAATCAAGAAACAGGGGAGTCCCCTGTTTTACCTGAGTAAATAGTAAAGGTGCTCTGTTTGGTTAAGGGAACCCGGAATACTTCTTCTTCTTCACATGGAAGATTAAATGCACCAATTCATAAAGTAAACCAGTTGACTTAGAGTTTGCATCTCTACCTAATAAAAAACCAAAAACAAAGGGGTGACGTAAAAGATGCTCGATGCGCGCGTTGTCTATTTAATTGGGAATGTATTATTAAAAAGACCTTTTGTGTTTCTATTTTGTATATTATGTTGATTGGAGGCTTAATCTCAAATTGTACCCTACAAATAGTGCATTTTTTACTTTGCATGCTACAAAAAAAATTATCTCACTATGTACCCTATAAACCACTATTTAATTTCAGATTGAGCCCTCAATCATTTCAGTCCATTTAAGTCATCTGAGTAAGGGTAAATCCATCCATTTATATTATTAACCACCCAAATTTCCCTTAAAAAATAATATATGAGCAAAATTGACATATCATCATAATAACTTAAAAGAAATGCTGAAAAATAGAAATAAGTTTTATGGGCATCATATTCTCAATTTTTCCTCTTTCTTCTTCAACTCCAGTCCAGTGCCGGCCTTTTCTTTTTTATGTTTGAAGAAAAATGTCTTGGGTGCTACGAAAAGAGAATGAATTGTATTTACCATATTTTTAATCTCTCATCTCATTTACGTTTTGATTCTCATTTTCGTTAACAACTCTATTATACTTGTTTGTAGAATTAGCAATAAGGGATAATTATGAATAACTACATGTACTTTCTCGGAATTACTCTAGGTTAGTTTCAATAGTTATATGTAAAGTGAAAGAAAAAAAGTCGGCACTGGAATCGACTTGAAGAAGAAAGATAAGAAATTGAGTAAACCCTAAGTCCCCATAAGACTTGTTCTTTTTTTCAGTTTTTTTTTAAAGTTAAAATGGAGATATGTCAATTTTTGTCCATATATTGTTTTTGGGGGGAAATTGGGGTGGTTAATAATATGAATGGACTAATTTACCCTTACACCAGTAAATTAAAATGGCTGAAAATGGTTGAGGGTGCACTTTGAAATGAAATAGTGATTTATAGGGTGCAAAATAAGATAAAAAAAATTTATAGGATGCAAAGTTGAAAATGCTTCTATTTGTAAGGTTCAAAATGGGATTCAGCCGTTGATTGGAAGTAAGGGCGTAAATTATTTGTGGGTTTTAATACTAATTATTTGATACTTTATAATTTGGTTGTATTTAATATTAAAACTCCTACAAAACCCCTGAGATTATACAATGTCCAAAAAAAAAAGTTGAATTCCATGAATAAATATGACTAATTAAATGTCGTGAAATACTTTGACATGTGGCCACTTAACTAATTGGTCTTTTCTCTTTTGTGCTCATGTTTACATATAAATATATACATAGAAGTTTTTTTTTTTTTTTTTTTTTTTATGTTGATTGGAAGTTAGAGTGTATTATTTGTGGGATTTCTTGTAGTTTTAATTCAAATTGTTTAGTAATTTATAATTTTGTTGTACTTGAATAGATTTCAATAATATTGATATAACATAATGTAATTTCTACTCTAAAAGAAAACAATAAGTAAGAGTGTTCTTCATTATTTGCAAGAAAAATAAAAATTATATCCCCATAATGCAACCTCTCATTTAATTAAGATATTGACAATATTATCATTTTCTTTTTAGTCAACAATAACTCCTTATTCTATTAAAAAATAACGTGCCCAGATGCTATTGCGTAATGGATGATGTGAGTTGTTGACGTAGAAATTTTACTATATAAATATAATACCTCTCTACATAGTAGGTGATATTAATAATGACTTTTCTAAAATTATTCTTTCATTCATTAACATTAAGAACATGACAAATATATTTAATTTATTATCACAACCACCTCCCATTTGTCCGTGTTCTACATATTATAAATTATAATTAAGTTTGATCTCATCGTTGATGCGCTACTTCGATGTTGTTGTTTGATTATGCTTTGTTTTGGTCTTCCAAATCCAATCTCCCTATCTCGTGATAGTGTATGTTGTAGTGTTTGTAAAGAGTGAATTTGGGGATTTGGTAGAAATGCGATTCTTGCCATTGCCATGATATTAGGGATGTGTTGCTTTAATTTCTTTAGTTAGTGTAGATACGCAAAATTTACGTCCAATTAAATGTCGATATGTGTAAAGTAATTCATTATTTATTAATTTAAATTATCTTTTTATATTTCGGGATTTTAATATATTTAATTTCAAAAGTAAATAGTTAGTTTAGTTAATTTTTAATACGTTAATTATTGGCTAATTAAATTGAGACACGTGTTAACAATATGTTGTTCATTATTTATACAAACAATGAACCCACGACGAGCTTGAGCAAATAGAATTTTCGAACTAAATTTTGAAGAAAGTAAGAATTGATTAAGAATTGGCCAGATTGACTTCTATTATAGATGCAGAAGTGTCTTTCGCAAGAGACATGTTGTTTGGATTACAATGTTTCGGTCAAAATGGTACCTCTTATGACCGAATAGTCACACCTCTTGCTCTATTTATTTAATACACATATAAAAACCCCAACAACTAGAAATGAGCTAACTCGCCATACTCTCAATTTATTAGATTGCATTCTTTATCTAAAATTTAGTGAAGATTTCTTTAGCTTCCATTCTTGTCATCCTTCTCACAAAAATATTAAAACTAAAATTTTATACATATTTACTTCATTATAGAAATTTGCAGTTTAATACTTCTACCGGTGTGATATTACTTAGTTTTTCTTTCATTTTCTATCTTAAATCTCCGAATATGAAAAAAGCATTTCTCAAAATAAAAGACCAATGATTAATGCTTCTTTCTTCTTCTTATCAGACTCTTGCCATATTTATTTTTTATTTTATGTAAAATCTTCCATAAAATCAGTAATGAGCAAAGGTTTGTAAAAAAATCAAGAAAAGGGAAGATGAGAATAGGACAGGATGATGATCAGATGTATATAGGAGATGCATCAAATTCAGCTAATTTGGGGTCTTTATTTCAATTCTTTAGTCGAGAATATGGTCACAAGAAAGGTAAATAAAATTAATATTTTATTCCATGAATTAGTTATGAACTTATGATCAAGAGTTCAATTATTGTTTTATAAAAAGATTTCCAAATCATTTAATTAATTCTTCCACAAGTAAAAGCAGTTGCTTATAAGTTAGAAAATAAGGGAAGAATTCAAAAAATTTCACAAAATAATTTGCAGGTCCGATTTTAGTTCAAAATAGGCTTGGCAAATGTGCGGATCGGGTCGGGTCGAAACGGGTCGAAACGGGTCGGGTCATTAATGGGTCTGTGGTAGCGGGTCGGGTCTTTAACGGGTCTGGATCGGCCCTTTAATCCTTATCTTTTTTTTTTCCCTTCAAAAATCCATAAAAAAGTTGTTGTGACATGGGTTGAAAAATGAGAGTAATTGATGCCAAGATTTGAAAGAATAAAGTTAACATGCAAATTTTGAAACATTAATTATGTGACGGCCCGAGCCCCCGGGTCGGGTCCGACGTGGATCCACCCCCGAGTCCGGGTCCGTGTTCAGTGATCACAACCAAAATTTGACCAAATTTTTTTTTTAAAACAACAACACAGTAATTCGAATCATAATACATAAATAACAACATAAAAACCCGGTACACTGCGATATGCAGGAGCGGGCTCAAAATACAACATAAGCGCAATCGCGCATTAACCACAGGGATCCAAACACTACTTAGTCATTACATATTTAATCATAATTAATACATATTAATACATAACATAACAAGATTCAAAAGATAACATGACGACCCACGAAGACCGACAGACAGGATCTCGGAGACGAACACCAACTCTAGACATCAGACCCTGGGATACCTGTATCTGAAAAGAAGTATACGGGAATGCGTAAGTTGGTCATCCAACTTAGTGAGGCTGTAGTGCACATGTGTGCGTGTAGTGTATGAATATAGCATAATACATGTTTGCATATTTAATACAGTAATTAAATGCATGTAATATCAATTTAACAGTTAAACAAATAACCGAAGGTTGCTGATGCCGTCCTTCTCTTACCCTCCAATTCATATTCGTGAAAACCACCACCGAACACTCCAGTAAGGTGCGACCTTACATTACAGTGAGCATTGACGTCAAATGCTAGGAGTTTGACATTCACTCCCCAAATGTAACCTCCACACTTGGCTCGTGAAGCGGGTCTACGGTGGATCGAAGTAACCCTCCGGCCCTTACCTTCTGGGTTATCCACGATTCCGTACACCAAAATAGGGCCCACATTGAGATAACAAACAGTACAGTACAGTAACAATTCAGTAACTGAAAATCTATAAACAACTCAATAACAGTTCAACATACAATATCCATTACTCATAAGCACATAGTCATAAGTAATAATTCAACGTGGAGGTCGTCCTAACAGCAGAGTTCTTTATGTTATCATACATCACATACTTGTTCGTTTAGGTACTAAGTTACAGTTTTGACTCGACCTACTAGCACATTTAGACTAACGCACATGTAACACACAACACTCACCTATGTAGCCTGCGATTCTCGAGAACATGCGGAAAAGTAGCGTCTTCGGTTCCTGTACCCATTTATGTAATGATCTTAGAATCTAATTACTCCACAATGATTTTAGATTTACTAAAGCAATGCTTTAGTCGAGCAAACAATTGAATCGTGGTTGTTCAATAATGAAACCACGATCAAAACTTGGACATTTATGTCCGATCTAAAGGTTCTATGATCCATTCGTAAAGCGTGATAACATAGCCACGAGAAAGTTAAACTAGAACAAAACTATTCTAATAGAGCTTTAAAATATTTAATTAAAGATTTAAAGTTAAGTTAATACCTTCAAATAACTTTATGTTTCTAAAGTATTCAAACAATAACTTATTTTCAAATTTATAATTTTAATTTTATTAGAAATCATTTTATATTTTTTTTAAATTAAACTTTGTTATATTATCTTTTCAAAAATATTTGAAAGTCCGATTTTTAAGGAGGGAGGATTGTAACACCCCGTAAATTTAAAATATTTTAAAAGGAAGTTATTGAGTTTTTTAACCCGATTTTTGTGTGACGCATTTTATATTTAATAAACATAGCATTCCTTTAAACCTAAACGTACAATTAAAATATAAAATGATTTCTAATAAAATTAAAATTATAATTTGAAAATAAGTTATTGTTTGAATACTTTAGAAACATAAAGTTATTTGAAGGTATTAAATTAACTTTAAATCTTTAATTAAATATTTTAAATCTCTATTAGAATAGTTTTGTTCTAGTTTAACTTTCTCGTGGCTATGTTTACCACGCTTTACGAATGAACCATAGAACCTTTAGATCGGACATAAATGTCCAAGTTTTGATCGTGGTTTCGTTATTGAACAACCACGATTCAATTGTTTGCTCGACTAAAGCATTGCTTTAGTAAATCTAAAATCATTGTGGAGTAATTAGATTCTAAGATCATTACATAAATGTGTACAGGAACCGAAGACGCTACTTTTCCGCATTTTTTCGAGAATCGCAGGCTACATAGGTGAGTGTTGTGTGTTACTTGTGTGTCAGTCCGAATGTGCTAGTAGGTTGAGTCATAACTGTAACTTAGTCCCTAAAAGAACGAGCATGCGACGTATGATACAATGAAAAACTGGACTGTTAGGACAAACTATACACACCTTGAATTATTATGATAATGCCTATGTTCTTACTAGTCATTGATATCATATATTGAACCATTTTAATTATTGTTATTGAGTTGGTTGCTGATTTTACGTTACTCGATTGTTGTTGAACTGTATTGTTACTGGATTGTTACTGTACTGTATTGTTTGCTATTATTATGTGGGCCCTAGTTTGGTGTGCGGAATCGGGGATAACCCGGAAGGTTAGGGCTGGAGGGTTACCTCGATCCACCGTAGACCCGCTTCACGAGCCAAGTGTGGAGGTTACACTTGGGGAGTGAATGTCAAACTCCTGGCATGAGACGTCTATGCGCACAGTTAGTAAGGTAGCTCCTTACTTGGAGTGTTAGGTGGGGGCGTCATAATATGGACTGGAGGGTAAGAGGAGGACGGCATCAGCAACTGTTGGTTACTTGTTTAGTGTGCTTAAATTGTTATCGCATGTGTTTTATTTACTGTAATGTTATATATGTTCATGTACATGTATAATAAGTTGCATCCATGTGTCACACACACATGTGCACTAAGCCTCACTAAGTTGGACGATCAACTTACGCATTCGTGTTTATCTCTTCTTCAGATACAGGTATCCTATGGTCTGATGTCTAGCGTTGGTGTTGTCGGTCTCCGAGATCCTGTCTGTCGATCGTTGAGGGTCATCCTCGTTGTTATCTTTTGCTTTTATTATGTTATTATGTTTTGTGTCGTTTATGTATCTGGCATGATTAGTACTTAAGAGTGTTTAATTAGGAAAGTTGTTATCGCGCGATTTGTGCTTGTTTTGAATGTTGTGCTCGGTCCTGCACATAGCAGTGTTTCGGTTTTTATGCTCTCGTGTTTGAACTATGATTCGAATTAATGCGAATTATTGTAATGTTTTGTTGTTTTAAAAACAAAAAAAAATTACACTAAATTTGGTTGCGTTCACCGAATACGGACCCGAACTCGGGGGTGGGTCCACGTAGGACCCGACCCGGGGGCTCGGGCCGTGACAAATTATATGATTTGAAAATATAATTTTTATTATTCTCTTATATCTAAGAAATATAAAGGAATATAAATATAAGAAATATATTGCGTAAAAATAAATAAAAACACCCTTTCGAAAGTCGATACTAATATTTTATTAGTCAAAAGTGGCTATGAAATAGGTATAGAAAAGACCAACGATTTTAATAATTTAATTTTTTTTTCAAAATAATGGGTTAGTAATTACAAATAATAAAAGTTGGGTCTAGGCCTTCAATTTTTTGATAGCAAACAAGATATAATATGATTTTCTTTTTGGAATTAAAGATAGTAGCAAAGTTGCTTTTAAAATTTTCTTGTGTTTTTACAAGACTCATTAACAGACCCACTAGGAGACCCATTAATGATAAAGTGACTCAAGACCAACCCCAATCCAACAAACATAAAAATTAATGAGTTGGGTCTGGACGGGTCATGGGCTGGCTCGGGGGTCCAGACCCATCTTGCCATGCCTAGTTCAAAATAATCTAGACTAATTTTGAAATGTTGGGCCAAGATAATTTTGTTGAAAAATTTGCATTTATTAGACTAATTTGTACTTATAACTGCAACTTTCTTGGATCGAAAGTTGGGTTCTTCAAGGGTGCTAGGCCTTCAATTACATTCTTCGTCTTGTTCTTTTCGACTTGATGAATCTTTGATGCTCGAGTTATTGCTATTTGCCCTTGTTCTTGAGATATTAAAATATTTAGCCTGCTACGATCATACTCAAGAAAACATTATGATAGTTTTTTGGCAATCATACGTCATTCAGCTAGTAAATGTTAGTCACTATAATTTAGTGAGAATTATTTAGCAGTCACTTTTAGGGTGTTACTAAATGTCAATAGTGACAATTTTTTTACATTTTTTATCATTAGTGTATCTATATACATCATTTAGTGATAATATATAACTTCTTGTCACTTTATCATTTACTATTTTGTCACTAGAATTTAAATTTTTTGTTGTGTATATTATTAGTGACGAATAAGAGATTGAAACTTTCATGAAGAATTAAAATGACTTGTAATCTTTTCGGGGGTGCTCAGGCTTTATGGATAGAAACCTGGAAAATTTTGTTGGCATATATATAGGAGTATTTTAATGAAATCTTAAGGCCCAATTCAAGAATAAATGGGCATTTTATGTTGTTCCAGGCCGAGTCCAAAATTTAATGGGCATTAACTTCAATAAAAGAACATGTAAGGTTAGATAAGTTCTAGTCCGGTTTTTCAGGTATCGCGAAACTGAATCAATTACATTTTAAATAGAGTTTGATAAAATTTATAAAATTTTGTACGAATCTCTTTATAAATTTACCTCCAAACTCTTGAAACCTATAAAGCTTTGATTTGACACTTATCACTCTTTTTTATCTTCCCCAAACTTTATAAAAAAAACATTGATTTGTTCATATCATCTACTTTTTTTTCCTCAAATCCTAACATCCGAACTCAAACTAAGTGGGATTTCAGTATCCTCAAAAATGCAAAACCCATCATTCATCTAATCAAATAGGGTTACAAATGTTTTATTAAAATCACTCAAATAATTTTTTTAAAATTGAGACCCGTTGAAATCGATTAAAACTAGGGGTGGCAAATGGATCACCCGGATCGGATTTGGATCGGATCCTTGTGGATCGGATCTCAAATGGATCGGATCCTAAATAGATCCATAATGATGGATCCATTATGGATCCGATCCAAACCGGATCCGGGTGAAAAAAATTCGGATCCATCATGGATCCGAATAGATCCATGACGGATCCACAGTGGATCCGTCATGGATTTCAGTCAATTTTAAATGGATTTGAAATACCTCCTAAAACTACTCATTTGAAATTCACTTAAAAAGATATTTACATTATATATTTTTAAAAATTGCACTTTGATCCTAAATTTTCAAAAAATCTAGAATCCTATTCAGTCCAGAATTTTCCAAAAATTCAAATTTACAACTCCACAACTATTTTCAAAAATTCAAATTGCACTTTTGGTCCCTCCATTCTGAAAATTGCAATTTTGACCTCAGATTTTTTAAGAACCCAAAATTACATTTCAGTCCAGAATTTAATAAAATAAAATTTCCAATCCGGATCCTGATTTTCAGGAACAAAATTTGCACTTTTGGTCCCTCAATTTTTGGATATTGCAATTTTGACCCTAAATTTTTGAAAAAATCAAGAATTGCATTTCAGTCCAGTATTTTAAGAAAATTGAAAATTTCAATTTGGCCCCAGATTTTCAGAAATCCGAATTTACTCTTTTGGTCCCCCAATTTTCATAAATTACAATTTGACCCTAAATTTTTGAAAAATCTAGAATTACGATTCAGTTTTATTTTCGAAGATTAAAATTTTCATTTCGGCCCCAGATTTTCAGAAATCCAAAATTTCACTTTTGGTCCCTCAATTTTCAAAAATTGCAATTTGACCCTAAATTTTTGAAAAATCTAGAATTACGATTCAGTTTATTTTCAAAGATTAAAATTTTCTTTTCAGCCCCGGATTTTCAGAAATTCAAAATTTCACTTTTGGTCCCTTAATTTTCAAAAATTGAAATTTGACCCCTGATTTTTACGATTCTAGAAATTAAGGGACCAAAAGTGAAATTTTGAATTTCTGAAAATCCGGGGCTGAAAAGAAAATTTTAATCTTCGAAAATAAACTGAATCGTAATTCTAGATTTTTCAAAAATTTAGGGTCAAATTGCAATTTTTGAAAATTGAGGGACCAAAAGTGAAATTTTGAATTTATGAAAATCAGGGGCCAAAATGAAAATTTTAATCTTCGAAAATAAACTGAATCGTAATTCTAGATTTTTCAAAAATTTAGGGTCAAATTGCAATTTTTGAAAATTGAGGGACCAAAAGTGAAATTTTGAATTTATGAAAATCAGGGGCCAAAATGAAAATTTTAATCTTCGAAAATAAACTGAATCGTAATTCTAGATTTTTCAAAAATTTAGGGTCAAATTGCAATTTTTGAAAATTGAGGGACCAAAAGTTAAATTTTGAATTTCTGAAAATCAGGGGCCAAAATGAAAATTTTAATCTTCGAAAATAAACTGAATCGTAATTCTAGATTTTTCAAAAATTTAGGTCAAATTGCAATTTTTGAAAATTGAGGGACCAAAAGTGAAATTTTGGATTTCTGAAAATCAGGGGCCGAAATGAAAATTTTAATCTTCGAAAATAAACTGAATCGTAATTCTAGATTTTTAAAAAATTTAGGGTCAAATTGCAATTTTTGAAAATTGAGGGACCAAAAGTGCAAATTTGGATTTCTGAAATCTGGGGCCGAATTGAAATTTTCAATTTTCTTAAAATACTGGACTGAATTGCAATTCTTGATTTTTCGAAAATTTAGGGTCAAAATTGCAATATCCAAAAATTGAGGGACCAAAAGTGCAAATTTTATTCCTGAAAATCAGGATCTGGATTGGAAATTTGAATTTATTAAATTTTGGGGTCTTCAAAAATTTGGGGTTAAAATTGCAATTTTCAAAAATAAGCACATATATATTTTCATATATTTTCGGATCCAATGAATCCATTAGTGGATCCATTAGTGGATTCATTCATGGATCCAGAGGATCCATTGATGGATCCATCACAATCCATTACTAGTATGTGTTGATCCAATATAAATCCAGATTTTATGAGATCCGATCCAAATCCGATCCGAGTGAAAATTTAATGAATCCTTATGGATCGGATCCTTTGGATTTGGATCGGATCTGGATCAGATCCACGGATCTGATCCATATTGCCACCCCTAATTAAAACCCTTCCAAATAGGACCATGGATATAGTAATTATGCTAAAGGGCCCAAGTCATAAATAAAATGGGCTCATATTGTTTCGGGCCGACGTGCAAGATTAATGGACCTTTACCATTCAAATAACTAAGGAAGCGGATCTAAATCACTAGGTAGGGAGTGCGGTCAAATTGATGCAATGGAGGCATGAGTATAGTTCGATCTTGTCGTGTATTCGTTTGTATAGAGCCTCCTTCTTGTTGATCTCAGGTCGAATCTACTAAGCTATTGAAAAGTCGGAATTTATACGGTGATTTTGTCAACATATGGGTCTTAGGCCGAATTTACTAAGCTAACCCTCCCTTAAGGAAGCTCTTCCATTATGGCAAATATGCCTATTTTTCTTGATTTTAATGGGGATATTTTTATTTACAATTATCTAAAAATAATCAATTCGGATGTTGCTTACTAGGAAATGCAAGACGATCTTCCCTCTCGAACGCGTCGAAAAGGGTGCCGAAAGCACAAAAGACCCACTTTTTACATAGCACAAAATTTTGAAATGTATGTGTATTTATTTGTTTGTACATTTATCATGTAAATGAGTTAAGGTTGTGTTATTTAAATTTGGCACCATTTCAGAAAAATGAAGGTCGCGTTGTATCCAGAAAAATACAATTATATTTTAGAGATATGGTTTTATATTATTTTCAAATCCTTATATATATATATATATATATATATATATATATATATATATATATATATAAAGAATCGAAGAGAACTACAAAGTCCATTTAATAAAAAACACACATTGTGCTTTGTGTATGTAACAAAGAAAAAATATATGTAATTTAACTAAAAAAAATCCATGTGTTTAATTTTATTAAAAAAAAAAAAACTCATTGGATCATTCATATGTCATATGGAGGTTTTTGTTAATTATTTAGGTGAAAAGGGTGATGTTGTCAATTTTTAGAATTAATATGGAATTATAGATGATATTTTTGTAACTTAAGAAGTATTATTGTATTCTTTGATGGGTATAATTATCATTTCGACTTAGAAAGAATTCTTTTACACAGAGGATTTTTTATTATTTAAAATAACACATTTCTTTGTAAGGTAGATAAAGCAGAAGGAATATTTTTACATTTCACTCTAATTTATGAGTCAAATGACTAATGTCCTATAATTTATGAAGTCTTATTTAATGTTTTTTTCTTATACATAAAACATTCCATATCTATTAGTGAGATTTTTTCACCATAAGGATAAGTTCTTTTATATTTTTCAGAAGATTACTCAAAGAAGTTCTTGATTGTGAGTGTTTCACGTGGATCTTATCAACTTCAACCAATTATATGAAACCTTAAAAGTGACACGCTAATTTCTAAAAGTGTTTTGTCTAGAACTAGACTACAAGGTTCAATTTTGAAAATTTGGGAAATTTTAGGTATCAATAATGTAAAAATCGAGTAAATCAGATATTGTTCAAATTTCGTTTATTTATTAAGACTGATATGTGATTGGACTTAGTTGATTGTTAAACGAATTAGCTCAATTAAAAAAAATTATTAATTAATTATGAGAATGACTCCAAAAAGCTTAATTTAAATTTCAACTTTATTCTAAATAGAACTTATTTTATCTTTAGTCACATATTCACTATTTGATCCTATGAATTAAAGGATAAAAAAAACTTATTCTATCTTGAATAGAGAAACTGGGAAGTACCTATATGGCTATATCTATATTTTCAAGCTCCAACTCCTCGGGCCCATAAGCACTACCTTATGAAGTGGGCCAAGTCCAACTACGTATCATAAAGCCCAAAAGCCCAGAACTAATACAAATTAGTGAATTACAACAAATTTCGTGGACTATTGAAATTGAAATAATAAAATATGAATCTTACAAAATGCAAATTTACCCAACGTCAAATACATAATATTCAATTCATCCATATGCAATTTGAAAAAGAGTATTTTGTCCAACTATAAAAATTTTAAAGTAGCAATTTACCTCATTCAGCCAGAGATTGTAACTCACTCGTCAAAATTGAAGGTGACATGAAAAGTGTTTTGGTAACATAGGGGATAAAGTGCAATATTTATCAAACACAGGTGAGTAAATTATCACATTATCATAACACAGAAAGGTAAAGTAATACATATAAGAGGGGTCTATTCATATATTTTCTAAAGTTTAAAAATGTGAAAGAGGTGGTGTGAAATTTTTATTAAATTATAGGGTTTAAAATGCTCATTTTCAATTACATGGTGATAAATTGAATATTATGTAAATCAAGGGGGTAAATTGCCATTATGATAATTTGCCACAAAAAGTCATGCAACAACGTACTATTACTACATTAAATAATTTCTCTTTGCACTCAGAAAAATGGTAGTGAATAGTATTTTTTTTCCTTCTTATGGGTTAAACTTTGCATTTTTGTCCCTTTAAATTTTTTGTATCAGATCGGTCCCTCTTATCAATGTAATGTATCACATTCGTCCCTCTTATAACACATTCTTCCCTCTTAAATGTTTTCTAGCAAATCTTATCAATGTAATGTAACACATTAGTCCCTCTTACAAAGTACATCGACTTTTGTCCACTTTAATATTCTGAATTTAAATGATGTATTTTATATTTAAGAGGGACTATGTGTTACACTACATTGATAAGATGGACGAATTTGCTTCAAAAAATTTAAGAGGGACGAATGTGATATACTACATTGATAAGAGGGATCAATCTGCTACAAAAAATTTAACGGGGACAAAAGTGTAAAAGTGAATCCATAAAGAGGACTAAAAGCGCGACTTACTCTATATCTATTCCTCCTTTTAAACTAGAATTCTAATTATTTTGAAATGATAATTTCCACTAAAATTGAAGTAAGCCAAAAACATTTTTAGCATTTTTTGTAACAAAAGGAAAATCTTGGGTGAAAATAGAGTCACTACAGTTTTCTTACATATTTCAATTTAAAAACATAAAAAGAAATACTTTAAACTGTTCCTTTTTTTTTTCAAGGAAAACTTTAAACTGTTCCTAAAAGAAAAAGGAAAAAAGAAAAAAAAAAAAAAGAGGACAACATGTTTTTATATAGAATATTGGCTTGTACTTTCTTGATTGGCCAAATCTCCAACTCAACTTTATTGCAACTTGCAAAACGCCATAACTTTTTCTTTCTTATAATTTCGAGCACAATGAATATACCCGTGCCAAGTGAAATTTCTATTAAAATAGCATCCAAGGTTTTCTTTTCATGTTGGCCCTACAAAAAAAAAATCTCAAATAATAATAAAATAATAAATTTTGATAAATAAAATAAAATAATAGTTAGTCAACAACTCATGGGATAAATAATTATTCTTCTTTGGGATGACAAGAAATCAAAAAGAAAAAATGGAATTATGCAAAGTTAACGGAGCGACAATGATTTTTAGCCAATCAAAAGAAAGTCAGCCCAAGATTGGGGGAAAAATTTTATTCACATCTAATTTATACGTACACAAAGATATAATGGAAGGTTTTAAGGGAAATTCTTATTCAGATCGGGTTCGGTCGAATCCAAACTAATTACATAGCAAGTGTAATACACTTGTTTTTGGATTGGATGTAATTTCCAGAAAAATGACCAATCGCAAAGCAAGTGCAATACACTTGCTTGGTGATTGGATGAGTTTGACCAAACCAGACTTGGACAAGAATTTTCCAACAAGGTTTATTTTTAAAAGAACATATCCTAGATTAATTAGATCATAATTTTAAAACGTTAACTATTGTATTTCAATTTAGGGCTGAAAATCAAATCAAGCTCCTCGATACTCGACTCGAGCTCGTTCGATAAAAGCTCGTTTGAGCTCGGTTTGTCACACTAATCAAACAAGCTTGAACATTTTTTTCCGTTCAATATTTTGAAGCTCGGCTCGAGCTCATCTCGATAAGTTAAAAATTGAAATAATACATGTAAAATATCAAGTTGCTCGATACTCACCTCGAGTTCGTGTGATAAAAGCTCGATTGAAAATCAAATCAAGCTTAAACACAAAATTTCAAGCTGGATAAAATCAAACCAAACTTGAACAGTGTGTCATTCGATATTACTCGACTCGATTACAGCCCTAAATTAAATTATGAAAAACTTGAAATTTATTTCAAAAAATAATTACATGCAGTCACTGCATAATAAAATAATTCTAATTATGAGACCCCAAATTGCCAGGTCAAATGGTACTCGTGTTAGAGTGTACAACAAGTTAACAACTAACCACGCATTTTAATAGTTAATTAACATTTTTTAGACTAAAAACAATAATTACTTTGTGTATTAACTTATTGTTTAAGCTATGAAGATTGAAATAAATGGTAGTATTAAATTAAGTATATGGGCCCCAAATTGAAAAATTGGAAATGCTAATTTTATACAAAATCTGCAGTTTGTCGCAGGTGAGTGAGGACCACTATGATTATTTACACTGACAATCGTAATTAAGTAGTGGCTGTAAATTGTGCACATAACAAAGTTAACGAGCTAATGCCAAATTACCCCCTTGAAAGGTATAATATGCAATTTATATCCCCATAATTTGAAAAAGAACACTTTACCCCTTTATGAAAATTTTAAAGAAACAATTTATTTCATTCAGTCGAAAAGTGTTACCCCCTTGTCGAAATTGAAAGTAAACATAAAAAGTATATTATAATATAATATAGGGGGTAAAATTCTATATTTTCATAATATAAAGGGTAAATTGTCATATATTAAATGTCAGAAAGATGGTATGAAACTTTTATAAGATTATAGAGAATAAAATGCTCTTTTTTAAATCATAAAGAAGTAAATTGGGATAAATTGTCATTAACTCAAAAGTTAACTAAATTAAAATCAATATTTCAAAGACGCGTGATTCATCATACTGCCATAAGCTAAAACAATAATTAAATGGCATTATGAAAAGCAGCTGTGATTGTTTCAAACCTTTGCCCTACACTCCAGTCATATCACATTTATGTTTTACTTAAGCTAACTACATAGGCCATGTTTGGATACTCATGTTGACAAAAAAAAAATGATATGATTTAGATTTCAAATATATATCCTACTTTCCTATAAAGTAAAAGTCTCGTTAGGCCATCTCCAATGGTGGGGGAGGGCTCAGGGACTGTCCCTACTCCTATCCCGAGCTCTGCCTGGTTGTCGGCAATGGCAGGCTTCGAAATTAATTTAATTCAATTTTCAACTATTGCCCACTCTCACTTATAACTAAAATAAATTTGATAAGTATAAAATTCATTCAAGTCTTTGCGGAATTATATTTTACTCCGTTAATAGAATAAAACGGTTTATGGTATGTCCAAATTGGAGTTCGGGGTGCATGAAAAATTGATTCTCAAAGATCACCCTTTAAAATGAAAGAAAAAAAAATAGAAGTGGTTTTATCCCACATTGAAATTGGAAAGAAAAATCTTGAGGTTTATATATGATTTGACAATGTAGTGGTATCATAGACGGACGGACTAAGGGACAAGGGGGGGCCATAACCCCCTCCCCCCCCCCCCCTTAAATTTTGATTTTTTTTAATATAGTAGGTGTATGAAAAAAAAATTAACAAATAAGTCCAATATGAAATTTTTAATCCAAATATAATCTTAGTCCAATTGATATCACACAATCCACTTTAATAATAACTTACTCTACCCAATTTTTAAGCCCCAATGAAAAGTCCAATTTTTCTCTACTCCCAACATGTCCAAATGAGTTTATCCAAAAAAAAAAAAATCTCCAAATGAGTTCTCTTTTCTTGAGCTCTCGGCCCTTCCCAATCAACTTGAAAATTATATTAGGAATGTTCGATCAAGTGATGATTTTTTTAGATTGAAAGGGATTGGTGATCTTGCTAAGAAGATGGTTGCAACTAAAAGACATGTCGCATTCTCGATGGTTTACAAACTTGTGACATTGACGCTTATTCTACCCGTTGCAACTGCATCAGTGGAGAGAGCTTTTTCGGCTACGAAGATAGTAAAGAATCGACTTCGTGATCGAATGGGCGATCAATGGCTAAATGATAGTTTATAGAGAGAGACATAGTTAGTAGTGTTTAAACGATGCTGTCATGGACCGATTTCAAAAGATGAAAAACGTCGTGGTCAATTATTAAAGTAAATATGTAGATATTTTGGGTACTTTTGAGACTATAATGGGGTATCATATGCACTTAAAATATTTCGTGGGATTTATTTTTGTCAAACTCCACCTCCCCATTTTTGTAATTTGTCATATATTTTCTCGTGAATAATATAAATTTTAAGTTTGTTTGATAGATCTTTTTTTTTCTTTTTTGTATAAGTTTAGCCCCCCCCCCCCCCCCCCGACCAAAAATCCTGGATCCGCCCCTGAGTGGTATACAATCTATCTACCAAAAGTCTCTTCCCTTACCTGCAGGGGGGTGCAAATCATGGATCGAAATTCACTTCTGACCTTCAAAACTTGTGCGAGCTCGCGACCTGAGAACACGAATGCAGTCCAATTCTCTAGCTTTCGGCCAATCCCAATTTTTGCATATCTCCATTTTTTTACTAAACAGTTTATTAGATTTTGTTAAATCCAAAAAAATATTATCTCCATATTTTTATTTTTATTAAGTAATTCAATTCTAAAAATTTAATTTAATTAGGAGAAAATTAAAATTTCTTTAAATAATTAATTTTACATAAATAAAAACCCTAAATAACAAAAAACAATTAAAAGAAAAAAAAAAAAGAGGAACCAGTCAGGTGTCGTCAAAGAGCCCTCTTCTTCCTCAATTCTCCCATGCGACCCAGGGTTGGGCGCAAGGCCCCGCCAAGCCCTACGCCCGCCCCAGTGCCCAGCCGGCCCCCAATCCCCAACCGCTGGAGACTGCTTCCCTACCACCCCGACCTCGCCCCGGCCCCTGGAGTAACCATTGGAGATGCCCTTAGGGGTTAAAGGGTTGATCACGAGGAGATGTGATTATGAATTATTTACTTATTTTTTTTAAGAGTTATTTAATAATACGTGCAATGAGTAGAAGTGTCCAATTGCACCTTAGCAGATGGGATCCTCTACTTCGCAATAGTAAATTGCTGGTATAGTGGTGGACAACAGTTTTGATATTATTTTGATTATGTTATGTACTCTCAAAATATTATGTTTGCAAAAAAAAAAAAGTTACAAAAATAATATGTTATATTAAGATGGTTGAAGTATTAGTATCATTATGTTTATAGGTTATTCATAGTTATTTTATTGCAACAATATACATATTAAGATGCATATTCAAGTTTTTATTTTTTGGGTTTGCTATATTTTGGATTGGTTTGCCAAATTTCCAAGGCTCGTCTAGGTTTCTTCTAGGGGTTTTAGGGGGAGCGAAACATTGGCAACCATACTAACCTGAAAGTTGAAAGCTTGAAGGAAAACATTGCGCCTCGGGATCAATGCACCCGGACATGCGTTCAACGAAACACTCAAAAACCTAAACGTCGTTTGAGGTTGCCAACAAATAGGGAGCTGCCACGATAAAACACGCCCCCTCTCTGCTGAGAATTATGTTCCCTATAGAAATGATGAAGAGTCCAATACACACAAATCCAAAGGATGTGTCGATTGGACTCCCTGAATTAGGGTTTGCAATGGCAACCCACAAAGCAATATTTTTAATGCGCTCTCAAACGACTAACCATGTTAATTAAGCATTATCGGGTCAATAAACTTAAGGGATGCAAATGGCGATCGCATATCAATGAATTCCGGTTCTAGTTTGCGAACTTCGAAAAGGAGGGTGGGACTACTGATACATGAACCGAATATGGGATTCCATTAACCTTCAAGTCTAAGATGAATCCAAAGGATAAGATTGTCAGGTACAGTCTAATTTCCCCATCCCACAAGAGGATCGCATGGATGCTACTTAAGATCCTTACTCTACCATGTTACTCTACCATGCGATAATATCCTACCTGCCTACGAGGCTCAAGCCCGCACCTTGTATACGAGGTTGGCTATACTGTGAGGGCAACAATGTTCAGGGCATCAAACAACAACATATGCATTTGTCAACCATAATATGTATCAGTGGTAGGGGTGGGCATTTGGTATCGGGAATTGGGAACCCGAACCGTACCGATCGGGTTTTTACCAAAAAAATCAAAATTTATGGGTTTTCCGGGTTTTGGGAAACCCGATTTCCCGATTATTATAAACCGGGACGGGTTTCGGGTAGGAGGTCCTACCCGATCGGGAACCCGGTTATATATATAGTTTGGTACCAATTCCTACCCAATTCCCAATTACACTCCCAGACTCCCTTTTTTTTTTGTTTCTGATTCTGGGATGTTATGAAATTTGAATTTTAGTTTGTTGATTTGTGATTGTGATGATGGTATTATTATTTAATTTGGTTTATTGAAGTGTGTTATTAATTTTTGTTTAATAATTTAATTTCTTAGGCTGTGTGCAATATTTACTACTAATTGATAAATTACATTTTTTAATTTGTTAAATGTCTGGATCATCAATTTGGAGAAGGTGAAAAATGAAGCAATGAAATTCCCCATTATCAGTCATGAAGAAGGGCAAGTGAATTCTAGTCTTTCATTTACTGCTTATAACTTTTATTTTTATTTGTATTATTAGTTATTTATTGAGCTCGAGATCGATTATTTTCCAACTAATTTTCACGCATTGCTAGTTTATTGCTTTGGACGATTGATTAGTTTACTAATCAGTGTGAAATCTGTTAAGAAAGCAACTGAGTAATCGATTTATATGTAGTAATTGTTTCCATCTGCATTTAATTTTTGGCTAAGTTGGTTTCAGCACATTTGAATAGGGATGGAGTGTATAATTTTTTCACTTGATTATTTTGGTAGTAAAGATTTTTTGGCCAATCTAAACTTTTTTTCTTGAAAAACACATGATTTATGGCCAATTTAAACTTTTTTTTTCATTTATTTTGGGCCATGGAAAATCCATTAAAAAAAGTAAAAAACTAAAAAATTAAAAATTTCACCCCTACCGGGTTTCCCGAACCCGATTTCCCGATTTTTTTTCGGGAACCCGAATTCCCGAAAACCCGTACCGATCCCACCCCTAATCAGTGGGGGAGTGGTGGGAACGTGCATGGTATTAACTCATGATTCATGCAGATCATGCCCATTGATTAGGGATTTCCCTTCATTCCAAAAGGAAACATCAAGTATAAATACCCCTAATATATCGCTCTTAAAACATAATACTCAACTACATACCTAATTATTCCAGCTTATAAGTTTCAATATCACATTACTGACTTAGACATTGAAGAAGACTCTGCCAATAACCTCGTCGTGTAATTGCCTATTTTGTAGGAATACGACATACATGTATCCATTTACATAAGCAAATCGAGCTGGTCGTATCTTTGGAGATTCTGACCTTGAGACAAATACGCATCAGATAAAGAAACATATTTTTTTTTACGTATTTCTCTTTTTTTTCATAATTTCTTAAAAACCTACTCATTTTCTAAAAAAAATTCATACTTTTTATTTCATTTCAAAAATCTTACACAAACAACAATACAAAAACATAATTTTTTTCTAAAACCTCAATTTATTTATGAGAGCATTTTCATAAACCAATTTCAGAAATGCGAGACAAACAGAACATTCGGAAAATGGGGTGATTTGGGATTATTTAATGATTTTTGTAATGTTGTTTGTTTGAATTTCGAAGGAATGGTCTGAATAATAATGTAGATGTAATTTTTTATTATTAAAGGTTAGATTATGAGTATAAGATGTTTAATACTGTATGTATAATCATGTTTGTTATGTGAGATACATTGTGTAAAAGATATATAACTTTATGCCAAAATAATGTAAAGGTTGTACATGTAGGTTTCTTGTAGAAAAAAAAATTTATATTTAACTTTTGAGAGAATAGTTTGAAAAAATTGAGATAAAATTATTTACTTTATAACATAGAAAACGTGTTTGTCTCGTTTTTTCCAAAACAAGAAATATGACAACAATTCAGAGAAAAAATTTATAAACAATAACTGTCCCTCAATGTTTTGAACCTTGAGTAATTAAAGAACAATTCAAAGAAATTTATAAAGAATAACATAATTGTAAGAGCAAAAGTGTACTGTGTACTTATGTCCCAAAATATCAAACACAATGGTCAACCCAATGTGTTCCAAGAAATAGGAAGAAAAAGTAAAGAACCATTATAATATGGGTGGGCAGTTGGCCTAATTCCACCATTATTTACTACTATAATGGGTTATCTGCATTTACATCCCTTGAACTATCGTTATTTGTGAGTTACCTTCAAAACTTTTCATTTTTGGCAATCATACCCCTTCGGCCTAAAAAAAATGAGTCAATTCAAATAGTTGTTAAGGTGGAAGGGTAAAATGGACATTTAATAAGTGAAATGGTTTGGTAACAGAAAGGGTATGCTTGCTAAAAAATAAAAATTAAATTGAGGGTATTTGCCAAATAGCTATAGTTCATGGGGTGTAAAGTGCAAATAACCCCTACTATAATTATTCAAGTTTATGGCAAAATCGCGAAAAAATCTCAAACTAATTAGTGATTTTGAATTTTTGTCCCATACTATATCACCTTGATGAATTTCATCCCGTAATTTAATATTTTTTTGGAATATCATCCCAACGTTAGTTATGAGACGAAAATTGTGCATTTGTCCGTTAAATTGCCACATGGCTGCTTACGTATTATGTCGTGTCAAAATTTAACATGAACAATTATATATATTGCAGAATTCGTCCCAAACTAAATACAAGATTGAATCGTTATTTTCATTAAATTAGAAATTTGATATTGAAACTATATTCATACAAACTGGTAAATTGCGGGACGAAATTCGACGAATTAATATAGCTTGGGACGAAAAATCAAAATTAGTAATTAGTTTATGACAATATTTCAAAAGAATATTTAATTACGGGATGAAATTCGGTGAGGTGATATAATTTAGAAAGAAAACTCAAAATCACTAATTTGTTTGTGACGGTTTCTGCAATTTTACCCAAATTTATTTGTGGACAGCAATTCGTAAACTGTAAAGTGTAAAGAAACAACACATTAACGAAAAGATCGAATAGGTTAAATTCTACAAATTATTAGCCATTAAATTCTACAAATTATTAGCCATTTTCCTCGACGATCCAACAATTATTAAATACGATTGAATTTACCCTACAAAACAAGCAACAAACACATTAAAGCAGTATCCCAAATTCCACCAACCACTCCATTTAGTCACGGACCAACATTTAACTTAAGATATGAAATGCGCGCCAAGCCCAACTGGCCTGGCCATGGAGAAAATTCTAAGCCCTGTTTGGACGTATTTAATTTCTGAGTTTTGGAGTGAGAGAAATAAAGAAACCTTATTTGGGTATACGTATTCTTTATATGGTCTTGGACAATATTTATTTTTTGAGTTGTGTTAGACACAACTCATATGCGTCCAATATGATATTAAAAATATGGGTTAACGTGGGTAACCTTCTCAGAAATGAACTTCGCTTTTCCATGTTCACCCACACGCCTTCGTCTAAGTCTGATTTTCCTTGTCCGAGAGTTGGATCTTTAACCACACATGTCACAATTTGCAAGATTGTTTTTCATCGAGTGTTGAGTTTGTTTCACTCACACGTTAAGCCTTTCGAATGGAGATTAAAAGCCCCTCATGGAATAGATCAAGATTTAGTTATCGGGTTAACGAGAATTTACCTCCCTTGATTATCATAATGTTCAATGTACGTCCCTTGTAATTTAAAAAATGATTTACACTGCCTCCTTGAAAATTTTAAGCCTTCAAACAAAATTGAATTGACAATAATACCTAATTTTATGTGGACCATTTTACCCCTGTCCGCCCCCCCTCCCACAAAAAAAAGGGTAATTTCGTATTTTCACACAATATATTTCACGTTCACTTTCATAATTGAGGGAGTGAGATACACTCTCCAATTTAGGGAGGTAAATTGCTCCTTTAAAAAATCACAGGGGGGAAATTGCTCTTTTTCAAATCACATGGAGGTAAATTGAACATTATGATAGTTACAAGGGTAAATTGCCATTAACCCTTAAGTTATCTTTATATAATCTTGGACAATCCTAGCATCTTGAGATTACTTTTAGGTTGAGTTAGGATTGATCCATGTGGAGCTAGCACAATACATGTTATTCAAGAAGTCTGGAAATGCTAAGTCGTGTTTGATTGTGATTTTAGTCAGTCTTTTGGAACATATAAGGACCATATGAATCGATTTGAGTGATTCAACGAAACATTTGAAGCATTATTTGGATTGATTTGGATAGATTTGGATATTGAGTTTTGTATGTCCTAAGAATTCGAGATATGATTTGGATGAGTTGAACGTTGAGATTTGAAGGAAAAAAAGTAAGTAATATGTGTCAAATCAATAACTTTTATAAAAAATAAATGAATGACACGCATTAAATCAACGTATTATATGTTTATAGTTTTATTAGATTTGGATAAATGTGTTGAAGCTTCTCCATGGGGCGAACCCCCAAGCAAATCATATTATTTGTTACTTTGGCAGATATTTCTTGTTTTATATTATTTGTCGTTTTAAATGTTCAACGCAAAATTTATTTATTATTTTTTGATTCACCCTTTCATAATAATTGTTTTAACTCCTAATTAAGAGAGGAGAGATAGAGGGGAAAAAAATAATTATTACTCTAGTAAGAGTGTTTTTGGAGTTTTATCTCGGAATGATAGATACTTAATATGTGTCACTGTCCAAAATGACAAATAATATAAAATGTATGAAATACATTCTTAGGGTTTTCTAAAAGAATTCTGGAATTTGTTTCTATTGTTGGTCAATGGGGTGTACATGGTTTTCAAAACCGTACCGGGTCGTCCCGTACCGTACCGAACCGTACCGAATGTTAGGTTTTTTTTCTCAAAACCGAAGGTCTTGGTATGAATGAAAACCGTATCGAGTATTTTGGTATGGTTTTGGTTTTAGACTTCTCATACCGTAAAAAACCGTACCGTACCGAAATTGAAAAGAAACATGAATTAACTATTCTTTTTTTTTTTTAAATTTACCACTAAATTTTATAAATTTATAATTCAAATATTATTGAATAGTATATTATTTATAGATTATATTATAGTCCATCATAGTTAATGATTACTACATTGCTATCGTTCAATTAAAAAAAGATATGCTCAAATCTAGCACAAATTAAACTTGTTATATGTTGAAAACTTAAAATGCAAAAATTCTAGACAACAAATACCAAATAATAAGTTTCTTCACATAATAAAAACAATGATCAAATAATTAATCAATTAATTTTATTCAATTAGGTCGAATTATAGCGTCAAATTTGTGAACATTTTCTTTTCCAATGCTTTATTTAATGTAAAAAAATAGTTTATAAGATATTACATTATTAATTTCTTATATAATTCCCAACTATGTGATCAATTATATATGAAAAATTGCACGAAAAAGTTTGTTCGAAAAAACCACAAAAGCGTACCGTACCGTACCGGGACCGCACAAAACCGAGTTTGTTGGTATGGTTCATAAAACTTTAGTTTGGTTTTGAGTTTTTAAAAACCGCACTAATTGATACGGTACAAATTTTATTAAAAATACCGCAGAACCGTACCATGTGCACCCCTAAATTGGTCATGTATTTTCATTTTTATGTGGCAATTGAGTTTTGAAAATTTTAAGAAATTAAAAAAGTATTTAACCTTTTTTTTTTTTTTTTTTGATAAGTAGAAAAAAAGTATTTAACTTCAAATCCAAATAGGGCCTGGATTCTTAAATTCTTGGGCATTTATCTTTTGTTATTTGAAGGGGGTGGAAAAGTAGAATTTGGGATACAGCTAGCTAGACAGGTGGAGCATCAATTGCAGGATAACATTTTGGACGGCCTCAAATTGCAGATATCCTATGCTTCGCAAAGTTGAAAACGTTGTAATTAGCCCTTTTATAATGAAAATGGCCCACACATTCACAATACTCCTCCGATATTTTTTTTCTGTCGTTTTGAAGGATTACATACGAATTAATTTTTTTTTTTATTTCTCAAGGATTTAATCCCTTTCGAGGCGTGTCGGGCACATAAAATAGGAACCTCTCCCAACAGGAATTCGAACTTGAGTCCGCTACTTTGTAGTGACTAGTCTCTTCCACTAGACCAATCACTTAATAAATATAATAAATAGTCACTTTTTTAATGTAAAAATTCCAAAATATCCTTTTAATCAAAGCATTAATGACAAGTATTATTAAGAAGGATAAAATTAGTAAAAGAATATTAATTTTACATTGTAATCCTAAAACGACAAATAAGAGTAAATAATTTTTTTTATGCCAAAGCGACAAATAAAAAGAACCGGAGGGAGTAGTATAGACACACACTCACTCACACACACAAAAAAAGGGATTTTACATCCTTTAATATTTTTTAGGAACGCAGGATCAGGATACTTGATTTTTCGACGAGCAAATTACATTTTATAAATTTCTTGTAACAACAATTTTAGTTCATTTTCACGGAATTTCAATTCTTCTTTCATCGAAAATTACATCAATGTTAAAAAATTATCAAATGTGCAAACAATTTGTGCATATGAGGTTATTGTATCTTCTTTGTAGGGACAAACAATTGTGCACAGTTGGCAATTTCTAAACACCGTAATGAATTCCGAGGAAATAGGGACTGAATTACAAACAAGTGGTCAAGGAAAAAAAATAGGATGTAATTTGCTTGCCTGAAAATAAAGTGTACTGATCCCACGGACCTGTTAAAGTTAAAGGACCTAAAATAATTTTACATCCTTTTAACTCGACATAATTTTGAAATCAATGCTTGCTTTCTTACAAATTTAACTCAAACAAACATTCGTGAAGTCAAATACGAGTCATGTCGAGTATCTTCACGTTCTTATACCTATTTCCTCAATTTTTATTTATAAACTAAAATAAAATTATGTCGAGTTTCAAACATCAGTAATTGCTCAAATTTGAGTTTGCATTCAAATTTAATTTCTTATGTATAACAAATTAACTATATACGAGTTTTAATGACTTAATATATTTAAATCAAAGCTTGAATAATTCCATTTTATCATAATAATAAAAAATGAAAATATAAAAAATACTTCCCCCAATTTTCCTTTTTATTCTTATAATATAGGTAACTAACTCACGGAATAGGTAAGAAAGCTTTTAAAATAATACTAAGTACTATAAATAATATTTAAAGAAATAGTAGAAGCTACAACTACTAAGAAAAGTTGTTGAAAATAAAATTAAGAGTAATTGTGTTAATAGAAGATATGTAAAAATATAATGTTGATATTCAAGAACATACATTATATATGTTAAAAATCATACATATACATGCATTACAACATAAATGGCTTATTCTTTTTTTTTTATTCTATTTATTTGAATACTATACATGTAATTTCTAATAACTAAATAGACATCCATAAAAGTAAATGACACTTCATTTACGGTCGACAAATAAAAATATTTACAAAAATAATATCATTGTGATGTATATTTTCAATTAATAATCATGAATTCAATTTAAATGTCAAGTTTAAAGGTTTTATAAGTTTCAGATTCGAGTTGTACTTCGCAATTTAATATATAAAAAAAATTAAAGATAGTGCTTTAATTGAAAATGTTTATGTAGATGGAATGGTCCGCGGTCTCGCGGGCATCACGAGATCGGGTCAAAACTCTTTTGAATGAGTTTTTGTCATACCCATGAAAATCAGTAAAAACATATTCACAAATCTACACTCAAACTCTTGAAACCTACAAAATATTGATTTGATACCTATTATTTATTTTTTTCCTCAAACTCTCTAAAAAAAGCGTTCATTGACACCTATCACCTACATTTTTCCCACACCCCAACATAAAAAATGAATCCAAGTGAGATTTCAACATTTTCAAAATCATAAAACCCAACAAAATAAAGTTTTTTCTTTATAAATCGAAACCCACGAAATCGGACCAAACCCTTTCAAATAGGACCTTAATTAATACATTTATGTAAAAGGTACTATTATTAATAGCTAATATAAGCTATTCTCATTAATTTTCATTCATTAATTCTGTCATTGATTGGCCTGGTAGCCCTCCAGTTAACTGTTTAATCACGTTGTAAGGGAAACAAAGTACTTCAGGGTGTACGTGGATGAGTTTTGGCCGCAAAATCGAGTCAAAACTCTTTGAAATGAGTTTTCGTCAAATTCATAAAATCATAAAAAAAAAATATTTAGAAACTCACATTCAAACTCTTCAAACCTATAAAATATTGATTTGACACTACTACCTACTTTTACTCCCAAATCTCACTAAAAATGCATTGATTTGACACATATCACCTACTTTTGCCCATAAACTCCTACCATCAACCTCAATCCAAGTAGGGTTTCAACTTATTCAAAACACAAAATTCAACAGCCAAAATCCATCCAAATGTTTTTATTTTACTTTTTTTTTTTTTAAGGAACCATGAAATTTCATTAATAAATATAGTATGGGTTTTTGTATGATCAGTATGAGAATCTATTTTTTTTTTTTTTATTATTCAGTATGAGAATCTTTCAAGTATAAACAAATCTTGATTTTATTCGCGGCGCCAATTTACCATATATCTTCCTCCAAATCTAAGGGCATGTTTGTTTGGCGTTTAAAAGAGTAGTAGAGGTTTGTGAGATAATATTGATTATTATAATGTTGTTTGCTTAGGTTTTCAGAGAATTGTTTGAGAAATAAAGTAGGTATAGTTTTTTTGGGAAGAATTATGTTATATGTGTAAAATGTTTAAATTTTATGTCAAATCATGTATGTTATTTAAAATAAGACTTATGGACCCTACTAAGTGTTATTTGTGTCATCGCCTCTTAAGCTTTTTTTCTCACATTAGTCCCTACTAAGAGCTATTTGTGTCACTATGGTCCTTTTCAGGTTGAGCATAACAAATCCGATATCACATGAACTTCAATATATTTTATTGGGGACTTAATTGTAACACTGACAAAAATACTTCCATGTGCAAGTCACTGGATATCGAAATCTCGTTGTTCAGCTTGAAAAGGGTCAAAGCAAAACAAATAACTCTTAATCGGAACTAACATGAGAGGAAAAAAACTTTAAAAGTGACAAATCTGTAAAAAATTAATGATAAAGAAGACCATAGAAAATATTTACCCATAAGTTGTATAATAAATGAGTGTCAAATCAAAATATAACTTATACGATGTTTTTTTAAGCAGTTTGGCATTTTGACTTTTAAAAGAATAATTTGATGAAATTAAGATATGATAAATAGGAGTATATCTCAAAAGGTAAAAAAATACATCTGCTTCGCATTTCTTAAATACGAAATAATTTAAGAAAAACCCAACAAACAGGCCTAATACACCAAAATACCCCAAATTTTCTTATCATTAATTCATGATTTTTATACAAATAATAAAACTTGACTAAAAGTCAGTAGACCTCAATAATGAATAGCCAACCAGCAGCCCCAAATTGTGTTTTTTTCAAAATTGATTCATAGAATATTCAACTATAAAACAAGAAAAGCATACCAATACAAGATTTCGAATCAAGACCTTTGACACTATGTTACTTTCACTCCCAACTATAAAACCCCGAAAAGACACATCAATTCAATCCACATAACACTTATTAATATATTCATATTAGGATTTAGTACATACAAAAGAGTAATTTACGTGAAATTTGCCATAATAATAGAAAACCCGTTATAGTTTCAAAAATTACAAGAATAACCCTTTAGAGAAGTTTTTATAAACATTATCGAAAGAGTCCTTTTTTATTAAACTATAAAAGGGTGTTTTAGTATATAATTTAAATTTGATCATATATCACCCCATATAAAATGATAGAAACAATAATTAAAGAAAAATTAACTTCAAAAATATATATATTAAGTTCTTAAAACTTCTCAAACTCAAGAGAAAAACAAAAAATATATAAGCCCCCTTTGGAAGGCTCTAATAGCTCAAGAAAACCCAAAGGAAACTTGATTACAAAAGTTCATACCCTCTCACTTCTTAGAACACATTAAAGAACAAAATTTTCTCCAAAATAAACTTAGATAAATACTAATAATACTTCTACTACTACTACTAACTGCAAAATTAAGGGCATATTGCAATATTGAGAGATGGTGCATCATCATCCATCAAAGCAAAACCTTCATCTTCATGACAACCCTCGAAAAAGTCTAAATCGAAATCAAAATCGGGCAATTCGATCGGTTGATCGCTACCCTCAATCCCACAAATTGTGAGATCTTCAAAACCACCACTAGACACAAAATCATCAAACAAATTAAGTGAATCAAGTTCCAAATCCATGTCCAATTCACCTCCAATTTGAGTCAATGCATTCAGCTCCTCATCCATTATTCCACATCCAATCGTGGGTGCCATTTCATCGATAGCCAAAACCGACGTTAACGAATCCAATTCAAGAACCTTTCCACAACCAATCACGGGTGCCATTTCATCGATAGCCAAAACCGACGTCGACGAATCCAATTCAAGAACCGAAGACGGTGAAGTATGTGAAGTGAGTGATAATACACTCCCATTGGAAACCTCAGATACACTAATAGCATTCTCTTTCGGAATTTCAACTTTCTTCGGATAAAAGGTTCTTTTAATTTTATTATTAATATTATCAATATTAAAATCATTTGAGCTCTTCTCATTTAAAGAACTAGTTAAAGCCTCAAACTCCAAGCGTTTGAGTTCATAAGCTTGTGAAGCTTCCTCAGCAGTGTTGTAAGTACCCAACCAGACCCGTTTGTGTTTAATCGGGTCACGGATTTCCGCGGCCCATTTGCCCCATTTTCGCTGGCGAACGCCTCTATATTTTCCGGTAACAGGGCTTGGATTTGGTTTTGGATTTGGATTGGGAATTATTTCCGATGTGGGAAGAGAAGAAGCCCTTTTTCTAGTGAGATTCTTCTCACCATTGTTACTATCCTGAAATGAAGTTTCGGATTCCGGATCTTTCGGGTCAAGTATTGGCATAAAAACTTCGTGAACAATACGCTTGACTTTCTTCTCCGTGACCATTTCGTCGTCGGATGAGTCGGTTGCATCCGGGTCATCACAAATGATTCGGATCTTTCTCATGGGTCGGGTGGGTTTGGGCTTCATTCTTGGCCTTCTAACTTGATTCATTTCTTCTCAATCAAAATCACTCACCAAAAAAAGTACACACACCCAAACACAAAATTGTCTAAAATTGATTTCGAGAAATTCAAAAAAAAGAAAAAAAAAATTGAGAAATTAAGTGAGGGGACTTCTCAAGAACAAGAAAAGGAAGAATAACCGATTTATATGATAACCCCCAAAAAACTCTACTCCGGAACAAGTCCTGCAAAAAATTAACAAAAACCCAAAATTAATTAGCAAAAACCCATCTCAAATCACCTCTTAAACCCACCAAAAACCCCCCCAAAAAAAATTACAGAAAAACCCACCAAATGGGTTTAACAAAATTAATTAATAAAAAACAAATAATTGTACCTTTTAGGCCTCAAACGCATCGAAACAGTTGGGAAGAGAGAGAGATTTCTCTGCTGAAGAAAACAGCAGAGTGATTTTCGCGAACAATTAGCAGAAATTACTGATGAAGAAGATGAAGAAAAACAGAGCTTCAATGAAGTAAGCCCAAACAAGACGAAAGCCAAATCAAAACTTGCCGACATAAAATCTCTTTCTCCAAATCTCGATAATCCCACACCCTTTCTTCCTCTTTCTTTCTGAAATTTGGTAAAGAAATAAAAATTGGAAAAGAGCAAAAATCGGATCAGATACAGACCTATTTATCGGGTTAAAGAGATTAGGAATATATGGTTATTATTTTTTTATACTGTGACAAAGAATCGGGCCTTCTTTTCTTTATGTAAATGGTATTAACCGAGAAATTTGCAGAAAAAATAGAAGTGATTTGGAATTTTAGACCTCTTCTAAAACTACCAAAATTTAGAGAGAGAAATTAAACAAACTTCTACTCCAGTGTGTGGGTGTGTGTGTATTATAGGACTGCAAAAATTTGACTATTAAAAAAATTTAAAAAAAAAAAAAAACTGATAAACATCATTAATTAAGTGGACCCATTAACCCAAATCTTACCGAAAAAATATTTTTTTTAAATTTTTAATTAAAAAAAATTCTATTTTTTTCCTCAGAGAAAAACATCAACTGACTGAACCCATTAACGCAAATGACCCAAAAAAAAAAAAAAAACAAAAAAAAACATAATCATAAGAGAAATATCATGGGTTTACAAGGAAAATATAAATAAATAAATAAGAAATATACGTATGCTATACGTTTAAATGTACCTGCTTTGTTGTATAATTTTCTCTCACACACAGAGTGTGTGGGTGTATTTTTCTCTGTGGCCTTTGCTTTTTCCTATGTGGTCAAAATATGAGTGTGGGGTCTCTATATATATAATTTTTGGGGTGAGTAAATATGAAGTAATTGAAATTGAATAATATTGTATTAAAAAAGAAATTGAATATATAATATTGAATGTATGATGAACTGGCAATAGTCATCCATAATAGCTTTTTAGGTAAATTTTAAAAACAGTCTTGTAAATTTGGGATTCCTTCTAAAATAGTCCTCTAATAATATCGAAAACATAATTAGTCCTCTAACATTCACTTAATATTAATTTTAGTTTTATCAATAACAAATTTCGTCCTATAGTTACAAATTTTGTCTCTCAACATGTAATAAGTTTCATTTTTTGTTCTTCAGTCACAAATTTTTTCTGCGATAATATGATTAAATTTGTAATAACAGGACGAGAACTAAAACTTACTAAAGTTATAGGATAATATTTTTTAAGCATAGGACTCTCAACATGTTATAAGTTTCAATTTTTGTTCTTCAATCACAAATTTTTTCTGCGATAATATGATTAAATTTATAATCGCGGGACGTGAACTGAAACTTTCGAAAGTTATAGGATAATATTTTTTAAGCATAGGACTCTCAACATGTAATAAGTTTCAATTTTTGTTCTTCAATCACACATTTTTTTCTGTGATAATATGATAAAATTTGTAATCGCAGGACGAGAATTGAAACTTTCGAAAGTTATAGGATAATATTGTTAAGAATAAGACTAAAACTGAACTTGAATGAAAGTTAGAAGATAAAATTTATTTTATAGGACTAAAATTGAAATTAAAATAGCTACAGGGCTATTTATTAATATTCCAAAGTTGGATAGCCATATTTGAAATTTTGCCATAGATTTTTATGTCAATGTATTTATTTATCATGGCATGCCACTGAGTAAAGATTTGGTACTGCAGTTCTATAATTACGGCGAAGTCAAATCGAGATATTTGACCATGTACGGTCACGATTGAATCTTGTGTTATTAATATTTACAAAAATTATAATATTTCAGATTTTCGTTTGGTGTGCACTAAATTAATGGTTTAATTCCATTTTACACCTCAGAAATAGGTCATTTTATTGCTTTGCACTCTCAAAATTTAATTATTTCACTTTCTATTCTCAAAAATTCAAAATATCTTAATGAATTCACTTTACACCCCCAATATAATCAACCATATTTATTTCGGAAGTTTATAGTGTTGTATAAGTATTTTATTTATTTGAAATTTCAAGAAATTGGAGGATGTTGCTTCGTTCAATGGTATGATCCAATGTCTAACAAAATTAGTTACGGCATGAGGTTTAAGTAATGAAATATATTTTCATACTTGCTCAACAATCAATGAATAAAAAAATTGGGTATTCCATAGAAATAAAAATAATTTTTCATAAATACCAAACATGCCATTACTTGACTATTCGAAATGACTTTTCTGACGTCATTTAGATGGTTGAAGATGCTAGGGTGCAAAGTGAAATTACTAATGTATTTTACGGTGCAAAATGGAATACTTAATTTTCGAAGGTGCGGAGTGATAAACTAACCAATTCTTGGGGTGCAAAATGAAATTAAGCCCTAAATTCATGTAATAGTTGGTTAAAAGATTCCTTAGCGTTTGGCACGTGTAAGCCACGTGCTAACGAGATTACGGAGTTTCTGCGCGTGTATTCATGCAAGGGAAAGGCGCGTGAGTTTGGAGTGTGGTTGAGGTGCGTCACTGTTTGCTGCGATTCGGAAACGTTTGATAAAATTTCGGGGCTATGTTTTGGGGGAATTTACGATTCTGCCACTGTGAAACTTGGTAATCAAGTAAATTGCATTTATAAAGAAAATCATATTTTATACATGCATGGAAACAATGCAAAATAATTTTTTTATACGAAGTTTCGCATAAATCACGTTTTCTTTTTCTTAATAGAGATTTAGTTTCCTTTTCCTTTTGGTTTGTTTTCTATTTTTGAGGTCAAAGAAAAGGGATGATTTGATCCCCAAATCATTTTTGAATTAAGCTCCATAAACAAAGTCAATTATTAATTAATTGTTGCTGTCAAAATAAATTTTAATTATATATCCTAAAATATCCTTGAGTCAAAAATTTTTAAAAGGTAATATGCTAATTTTCTTCAATGTCATTTCAGCTAATTATGGACTTCTATATATAATGTGTTGATTTTAAATTCCATATAGTATGTAACATGTAGACTCCATCCATTATGTTTTTAATTTTGGTATAATCATATTTAATTACTCTGATTAATCCTGTAAATGCCAGCGGTCCGTTTTCAATTTTTATGATTCTAGGAGTATTAAATTTCTTATGTGGCCTCTTGTTGTATACAACTATACAAGCATGTTTAGAAAATCATGGTTAAGAAAATGCAAAATTGTAGAAAACATCTCAAATTAATTAGTGATTTTGGATTTTTGTCCTGAACTATATAATCTTATCGTATTTTGTTCCATAATTTAATAATTTTTTCGAAATATTGTCCCAAACTAAGTATTAATTTTGGTTTTTTGTCTCAAACTATATAAACTCACCGAATTTCATCTCGTAATTTATCATTTTGCATGAATTTAGTCCCAAAATTAAATTTCTAACTTAATGAATGACGGTTCAATCTTGTAATTAGTTTGGGACGAATTCTGCAATATTGTATAATTGTTCATGCTAAAATTTGCAAGTCATGACACGTAACAGCCATGTGGTAATTTAACGGACACATACGCAATTTTCTTAATTCTCATAATTAACGATGAAACGATATTCCAAAAAATTATTAAATTACGGGACGAAATTCAGTGACGTGATGTAATTTGAAACGAAAATTCAGAATAACTAATTAATTTGGGACGTTTTCCAATTTTGCTTTAAGAAAATGTAATTTCTTGTACTTTTATTAGCAAGAGTCAATGTGCATTGCGACTACCATCTTTGATTTTATTGCGTGTGCGAAGTTTATAACATTGTTACACATTACTCTAATCAAAATTTTCAAGACTAACGTTAATGAATCTAAAAACTGAATTAACTCAAATGATTCAATACTCGACTCGAGCTCGTTCGATAAAAGTTCATTTGAGCTAGGTTGGTCACATAAATCAACCAAGCTTGAACACCATTTTTCGTTTGATAATTTTTTAAGTTTGGCTCGATAAGCCTTAAATGACAAAATACATATAAAAATATCAAGTCATTCGATACTCGACTCGATCTCATTTGAGATCAGTTCGTTAAACAATCAAACCAAGCTCAAACATAAAATTTCAAGCTCGATAAAATTCAAATCAAGCATGAACATTATTTCGTTCAATATTACTCTGGCTCCTTAACACCCCTAGTCTCATTGTTTCACATCGTGACAGTGTCATACTATCTAAGTAGATAATTGACACGAGTAACTTAAATATGATATTTTTGGCATTTTTTTCTTATATATCTCAAATTTCTTGTTCTTCAATTTTAAATGAATATGTATCGACTTTTTTTTTTTTTTCCATAGGACGGGGGTGGAGATGGGGGAGGAGTCTTAATTTAAAACTTCATCTTGCTAACAAATTCCTATTAATTTTAGAAAATTCAATATTTAAATGATGTTCAAAAGGGCGTAAATATGATTGCTTCTAAGGGTGATTTTGTTCTTATTCATTTTACTTTTAGATGAATCATATTTGGTTTATATGTTACTTTAACATTAACACAATCCACTAAATTTAGTGTTGTATTAATACTCTTCTGGTAATTACTAAGCCAAATTTGAAAAATAGATTACATTATATAACAATGTGAATTACAATTGAATTGTAATAATATTATAGATTCAGGGAGTTTACATTGCTTCTAAGGGTGATTTTGTTCTTATTCATTTTACTTTTAGATGAATCATATTTAGTTTATATGTTACTTTAACATTCACACAATCCACTAAATTTAGTGTTGTATTAATACTCTTCTGGTAATTACTAAGCCAAATTTGAAAAATAGATTACATTATATAACAATGTGAATTACAGTTGAATTGTAATAATATTATAGATTCAGCGAGTTTACATTGCTTCTAAGGGTGATTTTGTTCTTATTCATTTTACTTTTAGATGAATCATATTTAGTTTATATGTTACTTTAACATTCACACAATCCACTAAATTTAGTGTTGTATTAATACTCTTCTGGTAATTACTAAGCCAAATTTGAAAAATAGATTACATTATATAACAATGCGAATTACAATTGAATTGTAATAATATTATAGATTCAGCGAGTTTACCCAAAATACTAAGTCTTGTCACATTTTCTAGATATTATGCATCATGTATTATTGAATATTATGTGCCGAATATTGTAATGCATAGATTTTTACGATACAAGAATATAACTATGTCGCACAAATACACAGTCTAGTAGATTAAAGAAAATCGAATATCATATACCCGTTTGCTCAACAATCCATCTTGTGTTGATTGCAAATTGCAACAATACACTCTAATGTCATCCCTGACCAGACAACTCATGAGTCTCTAGCTCTTTCTACTACAAAAATTCCCCGATTAAGCCAAGATGCCGCGGTACCGCCAATCAACCCCCTTGCCAAGAATCTCAAATCAACTCCTCCCCCCCCCCCCCAAGCACTGATTTTGAATTTGAAGTCCTCTACGCGGTGAAAATTGAAAAATCAAAGAGCAGAGAATGTAAGGGTAAGAGGAAAAAATCGGATTTGATTGGTAATTCATCACATTAATATTGATAGGTACAGGGAACCTTGATACATGCATATAATTGATATGAAGTTGATGAGAGGCGAGTTTAAGGGATCCACAACTCTTCTTTGAAGGAGGAGGCTCCCCCAAGCACTGATTTTGAATTTGAAGTCCTCTACGCGGTGAAAATTGAAAAATCAAAGAGCAGAGAATGTAAGGGTAAGAGGAAAAAATCGGATTTGATTGGTAATTCATCACATTAATATTGATAGGTACATGGAACCTTGATACATGCATATAATTGATATGAAGTTGATGAGAGGCGAGTTTAAGGGATCCACAACTCTTCTTTGAAGGAGGAGGCTGCTTATGAATTGCCTATTTTGAAAAGGAGGGGGGAGGGGGCTGGAACAGTTCATAAACTTGGTTGTCATATCCGAGAGCACAACCCCTAAACCGTATTCTTATCATAAACGAAATTGCGAGGTAGAAAGATTGATCGTACTAAGTGTAATTTAGGTTTTTCTGGTTTTTTGTGGACTTTTTGTGGACACTGGGGAGGGGGTTGGGACAGTTCATACACTTTTCCTGTTAGGTATCACATATTTATATTTATTTATTTATTTATTTATTTTTTGCAAACACAGTTTGACACTTTGAAAATTGAGAATGGAAGACACTTAAGGCACCAAAACTGGAGGACTTGAGTCTATTTCTATCGGTTCAACTCCAACTTCAATACGACTTAGACCAAGTCAAAGTAATGCGCATCCGGAGGAGATAGAACAAGTCGAACAACGTCTCAATGATCAAGAGGGGGTTATGAAGAGTAAGGAGATGTCAAGAAGTTCTGATGTTCGGGACCACTTCAAGATAAAAAATGAAAATTTTAAGGATCTTGTTGTATGTAATTATTGGGGGAAGAGTTATGCTGCTAATTCTAATAGAAATGGGACTTCTAGTTTGAGAACTCGTAGGAAAGTTTGCAAGAACAATCCTGAAAACATTAGGGGTAATAATACCATGAATATTTACTGTGAACTTAGTAATGTAGGTGCGAATCGAAAATTTGATCAGGATGAACTTAGAGAAGCTTTTGGTAAGATTTTGATTATATCTAAATTGTCGTTTATATATATTTGCTGAGGACGAGGGCTTTAACCTTTTTGTGTCAGTTGGGGTTCCCCAATTTAGGATTCCATCTAGAACTACAATAGCGAGAGATTGTTTTGGTTTTTACTTAGAAGAGAAGAAACATATAAAACTTTACTTTAAGGAGGCTAACTACCGATACTTGGACTTCTCTTCCAGAAGTCACATATATGTGCTTGACGCTCACTTTATTGATGTAAATTGGAAACTAAAAAAGTGATACTTAATTTTGTTCCATGTCCTATTCATAAAGGCGATGAATTAGGTTTTATGATTGAGAATTGTTTGATTGGGGTATTATTGAAGTATTATCTATTACTATTTATAATGCATCCTTTAACGATACTATTGTGGGTTGTTTATTAGGGGAGAAATATTTGCATATGAGATGTGTTGCCCATACAATAAATCTTGTTGTGAAAGATGTGTTGAAAGAAGTTGGTACTTGAATTGTATGTATTCGTAGTGTGGTGAGGTACATGATGAATTCAGTACTTAGGTGGGATATGTCCAAAGAACTTTCTGAGAAAGAGAAGGTTGGTAGTAAGAAATTGTTGAAATTAGATTTGCCAACTAGATGAAATTCTGCATACTTTATGCTTGAATCGACAATAGTGTTTCAAGGAGTATTTGATCAATTCGCAATTGTTGATGTTGAGTTTCCACGTGACTTTTCTCCTATTAGGCATTATGGGGATATAGGATCTCCAACAAAGAGGATTGGAAGAGTGCTTAGAAGTTACTGAAAGTGTTAAAACTAAGGTTATCAAACCGTGAATAGTATCGCTTATCGTTTTCCATTCATATTGGATCGTAACGTATATCGTCAGATACGTGTTCAACTATTAAAATTAATATAAGATATATTTTCCACATAATAAAAAAATTATAAAACATAAAAATTAATATTTTAAAGTCAAACAAATAATTCAAAATAAACCAAGTTCCAAGTTTAAATTTTCATGTCATAAAACAAAATCAAACAATTATTTTCACGAAATAAAACCAATGTATATAAACTAAACATTATCTCCAAGATCAATATTACTCAATTCATCTTCAACATCCAATTTCGTAAATTCCTCTGCTTCCTCCTCATCTTCATCAACCTCTTCAATATGTGCAATCTAATTTTCATCTCCCACTCTAGTATTTCCCTTCTCATTGGCATTGGCCCGAGCACAGGCATTGAAACTTAAATTTCTTGGACCTACATATTTTTTAATAAATATGAGATGTAGATTATATATAACCCCTATTTAAATAAAAATTATATAAAAAAAAACATACCTCTCTTTCTTTTAGAGCTTGAAGCTCCTTCTTCAAGAGTAAAGTTTTCATGTACATCCCCATGAAGTATCTTCCGGTAGACAGGGGTCCTCTTTTTTCAGTGATCCACTCATCATCCGAATCAATATCGTCTAAAAGTATAGAATCATAAGATTCTCCCTGTTCCACTCGTCGTTTTTGCCTCACTTCAAGTTGTAGATTATATTTCACAAACACAAGAGCATTTAATCTTTGCTGCTCTAAACGATTTCTTCTTTTAGTATGCAGTTGATCAGACGTGCTCCAATTTCTTTCATATCCTGTAGCACTACACGTGAGACTCAAAATTCTCATGGCTGTCTTTTGTAACTCCTTACACTCTCCACCATATAGCTTTCCCACCAAAGTACTATTAAAACATAAATAAGCATAAATTTGAATTAGCATATTCATATTACAATAAATAACTTATTACTTTATAATTAAAATATACTCCCCCTGTCCCAAATTATCTGTCGTTTTAGAGAAAAAAATGTGTCCCAAATTATTTGTCAGTTTAGGATTTTAATACGCTATTAATTACATATTTTAGGTATGTAAGAGAGAGAGAGAGAGAGAGAGAGAAAACTTGAATAACGTGTAAATAGCTAATGGTGAGATAAATAAAGAATAAGGGTATTTTAGGTATATAATTTATTTTTTCCATAAAACTGAGGCTATTTAGTAGGTACCTTAATATGTGTGAAAACATGTAATACGACAAATAATTTAGGACAGATGGAGTATAATAAACTATGAACAACTAAATCATTGCAAATAATTAGTAGGTTGGTTTTGTCCCTAGTTGGCACAAGCATACTCATTCCAAAAGGTCTATGTGCATTCTTGAACTTATCAAGATGTTTACCAATCAAAAGTTTTGTTCTTATAGCAGGAACCATTCTCTCAATGGTAGTATATAAACTGACAAGAACTTCACCATTTTCATCTATGAAGCTATCAGAATATTGGAACCTAATAAAATATGAAATAATTGTAAGATTACACATTAGCAATTTATAAACATAATTAATTTGAACCAGCCAACGAGTATCAATGATGTCAAATACTTTTTCGTAACACGATGTCCCACCTTTAAAGTTTTGGGATATTTGATCCTTGACTTTTCCAATCACCACATAAATATATGGCATTGCCGGTTTTACGTCACCATCAACAAGCCTCAATAACGTCACAAATGGACCAGCAACCTTAAGACAGAATTGGATACCTCTCCAAAAATCTTGATCATACATAATTATGTCCCTCACTTCCTTAGCCTCAGTTCTACCAGCATAATTACTAGCACCCCATTCATCCGATGCAAACATGGATATATTAACATTCTTTTGCTGAAAGATACAATTCAAAGTGAGAAAAGCGGTTGCAAACATTGTCACTGCAGGTCTTGCTAATTCCCTCCCATTAGAAAACTTACTGAACAAAGCAGGAACCTATTGATGCCTATAAATAAATTATGTGACATTTTTTGCATTCACAATGGTACGATGGAACACCGGAAGCTCCCCAACGTCTTCAAGAACTAAATCAATGAGATGGACGTCATATGATGACCAAAACAAACACTTGCTCTTATATTCCAATTTCTTCCCTGCTAATACAAGGTCCGAGGCACTATCAGTTACAACTTATGCCACATTTTCTTCCCCAATTTCCTCAATCACATTGTCCAAAAACTAAAACATCTTTTCAACATCCTTGATTGTATCGCTAGTATTGATAGATTTTAGAAAAACTGTCCCACTTGGACAATTAACCAAAAAATTGGCAAGAGACTTTGATTTTCCATCGGACCAACCATCACTCATCAATGTACATCCCCATTTTTTCCACTCAATCTTATATTTTTCTAAACCTTCACTTACTTGATCAACTTTTCAAATATGTAACCCTCACCTCATAATAACTAGGAGGCTTCAAACCCCTACCATATTCACCAACTGATTTCAACACTTGAATAAATAATGGACTTTTTACCAAATTAAACGGTAAGGCATTCACATATAAGCATCTACATATATCCCTAATCACCACATCCCTATCTTTCAATGTTTCATTCAGTGTCTTTTTAATTGAGTGTTTTAGAAGACCCTTCACACTTTTTAGAAACAATATCATTTACATTTCCCCTATTTCTCGGTTAATTTTTCATTCAAACATTCAAGATCGTCATTATTTTTCTTTGTCTTATGCTCTTCCAGTAACTTAAACCTTTTTAACATCTTCCGTAACACTTGGATACCCATTCACATCTATTTTTGTTCCAGCGAGTTCATTCTAGAAACTCCGCTCCACATTTTATGTCCACAATAATTGCATTTAACAAAATATCTATTTGAAAGACTAACAAGCACATAACGTTTCCAAGCATCATCTACTTTACCCATTTCAAACTTTAAATCGAAGTATCAAACAAAAAGAAAAGAGCAAAGCCAAAGGATATCAAGTCCTATTCACAAAACAGCACTAAAATTGAAAAAATCGACTAATAAACCAAGAATCGCACAAAACCCAGTTAGTATCGTACCGAGATCGGCTAATAACCCAAGAACGGCTCAAAATTGCACAAGAACCACCTAATTGCACAAGAACCGCACCTTTTTTGCTTCCAAAACTCTAGCACAATCGAGATATTTATCATATAATTATGAGTCTAGGTTGCTTGGGTTGTTAATTTATGATTTTGGTAGAGATTTTAAGGAAAAGTTGAAAAATAAATTGAAAGAAGTAAAGTAGGGATTAAGGAATTGAATAACTGAATCGTTCTCTATTTTGTTATAATAGCGAACCGGATCAGGTTGGGTCCGAGCCGATTTTAAAAAAATCCGGTTTGCAAGTATATCGCATGTATCGCTTTGAAATTGCAATACATGCGATACCAAATCGTATCGTAACGATATTTTACGAAACATGGTCCAAAATGATACGACGCTCGAGTTGTATAGTTTTGTGTTTGAATCGAATCGTATCGCGAATCGTACTATATTAACTACACTGGTTAAAACATTTTTATGACTTGATGCTTCAAGTTTCTAGTACTAAATCTGTGACATCTAAAGGGTATTTGGATGAAATCAGTGATATTGATACTTTGATAAAAGGATGGCTTAGTGGTGATGATGTTAGCCAGCTATAATTGCTCAGAAAATGTAGATTATGTTTGATAAGTATTGGGGAGTTATATGTTGTGATGCTTGATCCCAGGAACAAAATAATTTACTCTCCAGGATATGTATGCGGCCAAACTTGGAAAAAACTTGTGTAACTTAACAAATAAATCCTTGTATGATTTGTTTGAAGAGTACATAAAGTTGTATATTCATGGGATTCAAGTAATACAAGAAGCACATATTCAACATCTACATCATCAAACTCTGATCCTTCTGATTCTATTGGGAGTACAAAGTGGGTTGTGAGGCTCAAAGAAAAGATAAGTATTGCAGGTTAATCGAAGATAATGGGGTCGTGATAGATTATTAGGAGTTGGAGACATACTTGAGCGAAGAGACTGAGAAAGATGTTCATGACTTTGATGTGATTGAGTGGTGGAAATTTTATATATAGCCCTCGATTTCTCATTTTATCGAGAATGGCACGTGATTTATTTGCTATGCCTATATACACTGTTGCTTATGAGTCTGCACTTAGTACTGGGGGACGAGTGGTTAGTGAATTTAGAGCTTCTTTGACTCCTAAAATGACATAAGCGTTCGTGTGAGTTTAATTTTTTTAATTAACATTTTATCTTCTTGTTTTAGAAATGCTAAGAGTAGATAGACTTTCGTTGTGAAGTTATGATACACTTATAAACTAGTGGCATTTTGGATGACATGATATGCAAGGGCGGACGAACATAGGGACAACAGGGAGGGCTATAGCCCCCCCTGATTTTTTTTTCAGTATAGGAGTGGTGTATTTTTTTTTTTTTGAAAAAAAAAATTCATTAAATTAGCCCAATATAAAATTTTCAGCCCAAATATAATCTTAGTCCAATTTTTTTTTTTTTTGGTACATAATCTTAGTCCAATTATTATCACACAGCTCACTCTAATAATAACTCACTCTGCCCAATTTTTAAGCCCAAATAAAAGTCCAATTTTTCTCTACTCCCAACATCTCCAAATTCTAACCCTCCATTGCCACCTCCTGCCACTAGACCGCCACCTGCTGCCCGCCTGTCACCTGATGCCTGACTGAGGCCTCTGCCGCTGGCCCACCTCCGGCCATCCGCCCAACCCATGTTCCAAACCATTGAAGTCTTGAACACAAAAAGCCCCAATTGTGAATGTTAGTAATTTTTTCTATATATATATTTATGAAAAATGTTTGTGAACTTGTTCTTATGTAATAAACTAATAGTGTTATATATTCATTATTGATGTTTATAACAAAATCAATTTTTAGATTCAAGTTTCATTTTTGTGCTTAAAGTTATATACTTGTTAAGATTTTCATAAGTATTAGATAAAGATACGAGGATACCTATTATATTAAAATAATATGATAATTAAATCAAGATGCAATAATAGTCATTTACATATCAGACACTAATCTTAAATGGTTAATAGTTTTTTTTCTAATTGAAATGTCAAACGCTAATCTTATATTTTTAATAGTCTTTTATTAGCATTTATTGGCCTATTGGAATTCAACCTCTCTTGTTTTATTAAATGGAATGAAAAATAAGTCTTGTCATTATTATGTCTCTATTATATTTAACTTCTACTTCTTGAGTATGTCATTATTATTGCGATAATTATGTTTTTTACATTTTATGGTGTAAGAAATATGGAGAGATACTTTAATGCTACACTTACACCTCACGAGGAGTCTCCAAGTAACGTCCACATTCAAAGTGACCCGCACGAGCTTCCAAACTTTCATATTGAAACGAACTTGCCGAGTGATCCCGATCAACGACCTCATATAACTTTATATGATTCTAACATTCGAGAGAGTTCGTAAAGCATACTTGCTCAAAGGTTTATTTTTGTCAAACTCCACCTCCCCATTTTTGTATTACGTCATATATTTTCTCATGAATAATATAAACTTTAAGTTTAACTGTTTGATAGATTTTTTTTTTTTTTGTATAATTTTAGTCTCCCGACCAAAAATCTTGGATCCGCCCCTGATTGGAAGTCCTTCATTAAAAAAAAGGAGATCCTCGGGTCGAGCTCATAAAAAAATCAGGAAAATTGATCTCAAGTTCTTGATGACGCTCCTCTCGATTACATTGCTACTGAAAATTTGGACAATTGACATCTATGAAGCATCACTAGCTCGCTACACGTTGGGTCAAATATGCAACATGTCTCTGCAGATCCTCAAACATCTAAATCATCGCAAAAACGCTCATGATGTTGGGCTTCCTCTATCGAAACCTACCCATGGCGACCACGATTTCTACTACCAGCCATGGAAAGTGGTGGAAAATCGCCCAGGAAATGAAATTTCAGGCTCTGATACCAGCTGGGCAGAAAAATCGATTATTCTGCAACGTTTCATAAACAACACTCCCTCCGTTTTTTTTATTTCTCGTTTTGGAGGATTGCACACGGATTAAGAAATGCAATAAATAGTCATTTTTTTTTAAGCAAACACCCCCCCCCCCCAAACCCTTTTAATCAAATAATAACATCATTAATTTAGCATTTATTACAAACATTAACAAGAAGAGTAATATTAGTAGAAAATAATTAATTTTACATTGAATTCTAAAATGACAAATAAAAACAAACAATTTCTTTTGATCAAAGCGATAAATAAAAAAAACGAAGGGAGTAATATATAGATTTTTAACTTCAAACCTAATATGGAAAAACCCTAGAGAGAGAAAATTATCTTCTAATTTTGAATATCAATACTAATCCACCGTTTTAAAAGAAGTTTATAATATATATAAAAAGAAAAGAAAAATTGTCCCCTATGTTAAAAAATATGAAATATAAACTACTAGATTTTAAATAATTATATTAACTTTTTACAAGATGAATATATATTCTATTCGATTCTCCTGCATCACATAGTCCTACCCGAATCTTTCATGTTCATACAAATGAAAATTAAAAATTATAACAAAAAGCAACCTCCCAAATCCTCGTGCAATGAATCTTACTAGGAACACAAAATCTAAATCCGGTTCATGTAAATTAAAAACACCTACCCCATTAAAAAGAGTACAAAAATTATTTTTTAATTTTTGGTGACATTAATAAAGTGCCTAACATTATTATAATGACCATACATATATCACGTGACACACGCGATTTGTCAGTGAATCCAACGACTCAGATTGTGCCACGGAATCAGAAGCAGTACTGCTTTGTCCCCCCACTCCCTAACCAATCCGTACCCCCTAGAAGTAGCAGTATTAATTTCGAGAAAAAAATGAAAAATGAAAAATAAAAAGCATGGAAAAAATTCATGGGGCTCCTTTTTTTTTGTACCCCACTAGATAATATCATATCCACATATCACGTGACCTTTACATTCAATAAATAATATAAATTGCATAATTTTTATTTTCTCATAAATGCGTTTTTTTTTTCTTTCTAATATATATAAGTCGTTTATAGGTAGGTCACGTGAGATACCATATATTTGAATTATATAATTTGTATACGTGCTTGATTTAAATATACTCCGTATATCATGACATGTATTTTAAAAGATACAAAGTCTTTATAATTCAACAATATTTTTAGGATGATTTACATTCACACCCCTTAAATTTATTGTAATTACAGAATATCCTTGTGGTTTCAAAAATTACAAAGATTTATGTAAATATTTTCCCAATATGTAGGGGTTTGTAAGGATTGTAAAAATTAAGGGGTGTTTTTATACATAGTTTAAATCACAAAGGGTCTTCTTATAATTTCTCAAACGTCAGATTTTTTTTTTTTTAAGACGACTAAACCTCAAAAGACCCGTTCATAAATCACCCATATTTTTACTCTTGTACTATTCATAACATTACTAGTAAAGAAAATGTTAAAATTTCAGTCATAATTTAATGGGTCAATTATATTCAGATCCTATGGATCAATTCATTTATATCTATAATATAAAAATATTTTTTACTAAAAAACTATATAAATAAAAGATATAATTCTTTTTTCTTAGTTCACAAATCCAAGATATTATTTTACCTTAAAATTTACACAACATGCTATTTCTTATAAAAAAAAAAATTAAATGCAATGAGTTTCGATAAAGAAAAGAGGAAAAACACTTTTGATACCAAACTTTAGTCCAAAGAACACATTTGATTCCAGGATTTTTTAAAAAATACATTTCATACCATGATTTATACCATCTTGACACATTTACTAATTTTTTCGTCAATTTTCGAACGAAATTCAGCAAGTGCCATCAATTGTGGGTCTTTAAAACTTGTGCATATTTTTCATCCCATTGTCAATTTATTAGACACATGAGCGGCACGTGCAGAATTTCGTCCGAAAATTGTCGGCAAAACTAAATGTGCCAAGATTGTGTGAATTATGGTATAAAATATGGTTTTCAAAAAGTTGGTACCAAATATATTTTTGAACTAAAATTTGATATCAAAAGTATTTTTCCCTCGTAAAAAAAAAATTACGGTAATCTTAAAGTTTTATTTATATACACACTCTAAGATTTAATATTAACTACAAACACACTTCCTCATATCATGCATATCACATACTTAATGTAAAGAGAGTATTTTTTTTTCGGGTTTTTGACAACTTAACTCCATGAGATATATTTTAGGCAATTTAACTCCATGTGCTATGAAAATAGGCAGTTTACCTCATTGTGATATAAAATAATGAGCTCCTTATTCGTGGAGGTGTTGCAAGCATGCTCTATAATGCGACTGATACTTTATTTTTATGTGGAAAAAGACCAATTTAACCATACATTGACAATATATTCACTTCATTTTTACCTCCTTGTGATATGCGTAAATAGGTAATTTAATTACCTCCCTATGATATATATAAATGAGCATTTTACCTCCCTATGATATTGTATAATGGGCATTTAATTTACCCCATTGTAAAATTATTAAATCAAGAGGTAGGCATTGTGTTTCTTTTTACAAAAATACAAGGAGTTATTTTGTCATTTTATTTATCATATATAGGGTTGTAAATTGCCTATTAAGAATAACTCAGAGAGTTAATTTGTTATTCACTCATTTTTTTTCCCAAATTTTTGCTCAAAATTAAGGAAAAAGTTGAGAAAAGTTCATCAAGGGTATAATGGATATTTATACCCACAAATTTTTACATAGTCCATTTTTGCTTTCGTATAATTGAATTTTTTGCTCTTATTTAGAAAAAAACTAACTGTATAATCGAACTTTTTGCTAATGTATATTATCTACTTAACCCTTCTAAGTTAGAAACCTCTATGTTTACAGCAAATTACCAAAACCCCATTAAAAATCATAACCGAACCGACGAAAAGACATTTTTTCCTCGAGGATTTCTTTTTCTTATTTAAATTTTGTTAAGGGCTTTTTGTAAGTTCAACAACAATCCAAGGTGGTTTTGGTAATTTACCATTATAACGAAACACATGTTGGATCTGGATAAGATCCAGGTCACCCATGTGGGTTGATACGAACCGGGTCGATGACCTATCTACTTTTGAACCGGGAAAATTTACATTCATCTCGGATAATTTTTTATTATAGGTTTAAGATCGCATATATTACTTAAACATTCCGTCCGGGACAATTTACATTACACCGCATATACATTCCAGAAATCTTATTATTTTTTACTTTAGGTTTAAGATCACATATATTACTTAGGCATCGGAAGGTTTCACATGAATCATCCTCGACGAGGTCGAATCTAGATAAAGACAAGGAGTGGCAATAGACCCCTCTCAAATTCTGGATTATATAGTGGTCTGTTTGTTTGAAAGAAATAGTATGGGGTTTGGAGTTCAAATCCATTATGGACCTTTTTTCGTTTTCTTTTAATATGTTGTCTTTCTCAATATTTTAAATAAATAAAAAATTCTTCTCAATATTATTTCAATATTTCATATATTTTTAGTAATTTTTTCCTTCTTAGTTATATTTTGATATGATGTATTTTTCTAAAATATTCCTTCATAATAATTATAAAAACAATATGACCTATCATTGTTTTTGAAGTAATATTTTATTTTTTGTTTATTCAATGTACTTAGTTGAATAAAAAATTATCAATAATTTTAAAAATAATATAATCTTATATTTTCTTTATAATACGGTTTTTCCGTCATAACGAAGTAACATATGTAATAAAAATAACTTATAGGGGTCTTTTTATTAAACTTCATCTCCTTTTTTTGTATATCTTCATATATTTTATCTTGAATAAATTTAAATTTGATTGTATGATATCGATTGAATTTTATTTAAAAAACTTTAGTCCTCTGCCTAAAATTCCTGGATCCCCTCCTGCCTAGGAGCGTTTTTTTTTTTAGTTAGTAATTCGGTGTACCTCCTAGAAAATCTTAGTCCCATAATTTTGTCCACATTATTTTTTAATTATGCATATTAAAACAGTGATCGAGAATTAAATGGACCAAGAGAATTAAATGTGTCAAATCATAATTTCACGTAAGTTGGTATATTTGATAAGAATAATTATTATTACACATTAGAAATGAAGTCTAATAATCAGATAAAATAAAATAAATTTAAGAAGGGTTGCACGTCACCCTCCAAAAATTTTAAATTCTTTGAACTTTCCCCCTATGATTGAAAAAACATGACATTGTTCCCTAGAAGTTGATAAGTGAGTGCACTTTGCCCCTGATTAATATTTTGTTGGATTTCAAAATGTGGAAATATAATTTTGAGGTTTAATGCAATAATTTGAAACTTTTGGGGGTTATGTACACAAAATTTTATTAATTTAAGTTATTGATTATTAACATTTCAAAGCACAATTTCATAGATTTCCTACTTGGTAATTACCTTTTAATTTAACTTTAGTCTTGTAAATTTTTATATTATTTTGTTATTGTTTTACTTTCAAAAACTTTGATTTAATTAAAATATTTATAGTATAAAGATAATTTATTTGTGAATAAATAAAAATAATTATAACTAATGAAAATTTCGTTAAATGAACTAGTAATTTTTCTTACAAAAAAACTTGTAAATTTGAATTTGCATACAAAAGTATAATTAGACATTTTTATTTTTTCATATAGCAAATAACATTTGGATATTTTAAAATTTGTGCACTTAACCCTCGAAAGTTTTTAGTTATTGCACTAAATCTCCTGAGACGCTTTAACCCTTTGAAAATTATTGATGATCAAGGGGTAAAGTGCACCAATTTGTCATTTCTAGGGGGCACATAGAGGTTTTTCCAATTATAGGGTGGAAAGTGCAAAAGTTAAAAAAATTTGGGGGGTGATGTGCAAAATCCCAATTAAATTAAGAATTAAGAGTGAACGGGAGTTGTATAATTTTCCTTACATAGCTACATGCATGGATCAAAATTTCATTTTCGATGTATGTTTTTCATTAGTTGAATATTGAAAACTTTTCGAAGAGATTCCGAAAACGTTTCAGAAACACTTGAAAAAATTATGAAAAAAATTACAAAATTAATAAAAAAAGAAAGTTTCAAAACAAAAATAGAGTTTCGAAAATCCAACTTACTTTCATTTTCATTGATTCAAAAATGAAAATTTTTCGATATGTTCGACAGAAAATATGAAAATTTTAATCCATGACTACATGTATGTTGCATGTTTATGTGGGTATGCATGTCATTATTTTTGGAGGAAAAAGTAAATTAGGTAATGCATGTTGACCCATGTTTAATGTGGCGGTTTGGCAGAGAGTGTAGTGTCGTGTGGGGCAGGGGGGAGTAGGTCGGGTGGGGGTAGGGTATTGCTTCTTCTTCCCGCCAAAGACGCATGCGCGGGGCCCACAAGCCTGACCTTTTTCCCGCCAATTTCCTGGGTGCGGCTGAAGCCAGCCTCGACACGTGTCCGGCTGCTGGACACCTCTACCATGCTTGGTCACTTATTTAACTCAAGGCCCCATGCTCCGATAATTAGGATCTGTTTGTTTCACATTTCTGAAGATGTTCACGTGTTTGGGTAAAACGAAACAAACAAAATTCCTAGTTCTTGTAATAAATTTATCCTATTTTTATTTTTCTTACACTATTCATCAAAAAATTTAAATAAATAACAATAATCTTATCAATAAATGACCTACACAAATTTTACTTTGATTTGATATAAAATAACTAATATTTACATAATTTATCTCACGTAACAAACATAATCTGACATATAGTCTTGCACATCTTATACCTATAATCTAAGACCTTGTTTGGAAGGGTTTTTCCCAGTTTCACGGGTCTCGATTTTAAAAAAATGGGTTCGGTGGTTTCGATGAAATCTTTGAAACCCCATTTGGTTAGATTTTTATAGGGTGTAATCGAGACGAGTGGTGTCGAACGACATACTGTTCAAGTTTGGTTTGATTTTTATCGAGCTTGAAATTTTGTATTTGAGAACGAGATCGAGCCAAGTACCGAGTAGCTTGATATTTTACATGTAGTTTTTCAATTTTTAGCTTATCGAGCCGAGCTTTAAAAGTTATCGAACGAAAAAATGATGTTCAAGCTTGTTTGATTAGTGTGACGAACTGAGCTCAAACGAGCTTTTATCGGATGAGCTCGAGTCTAGTATCGAGTAGCTTGGTTTGATTTTCAGCCCTGGATTTTTTATGTTGAGTTTTGTGGTTCTGAAAAAATTGAAATCCCACGATTAATTTTGGATATTGGGGTATGGAAAAAAGAAATACGTCGTAGTTGTCAAATTAATGTATTATATGTTTCAAGAGTTTGAGTACAGATTTGTGAATAGTTTGTGCTGGATTTCATGAATCTGATGAAAACTCATTTGAAAGTTTTTTTGCCCAATCTTGCGAAATCCGCGAGATCATGTAAAAACACATTCACATAGGGCCTTAAATCTTTAAAAAAAATACATCTACTTTATTTCTCGAATCACTATCCTAAAATATAAACAATATTAGCCTTAAATCTTTTAAAAAAAACATCTATTTTATTTCTCGAATCACTATCCTAAAATATAAATAATACTAAGTAAATCAAATTATTTAATAAAAATCCGCCACTCTCCCCAACTACTCAAACAATCACCAAAAATATAAACCCTACGTAAAATTGAGTCAATTGCTCTTTTATTCAACTTTATTTTCTACAAGAAAATGCAAGTACACAAGCCACTCATTTTCATCTTTGCTGTATATTGCTAAGGAGGTGTCATTTAGAATTTTTGGTCAGAAATAGTACACATTGTAGTGACACTTTGGTGTGTGTGCGTTTTCACCGAGATTTTCTGCTGACATGACAGTGACGTGTGCTCGGATTTTTAACTTGTAAATTTAACCACTGATTCGATTTTCTAGCTTGTGTTTATTCGGGGCAAAAGATCCGATCCGGATTCTTTTGAATAGTCAACTTCAAGTCTTCAATCCAAATAACTAGTGACTAGTAACTCGGCTCATTTTAGCATCAATCAATCAATCATTATCTTTGTTTAAGGAAATTTCAGCTCTTATTCCATTGGTCAATACCTAGTTTTATTGGCAACTTCAATGGAATCAAAGATATACACTGCGCTTAATATCAAATCTGACAGTTCGACACTCGACTCGAGTTCGTTCGATAAAAATTCATTTGAATTCGATTTATCACATAAATTAAATAAGCTTGAACTTCATTTTACGTTCAATAACTTTTGTGAAATATCAAGTTGCGCTTGAACTCGTTTGATAAAAGCTTGTTTAATTTGAGCTCAGTTTGCGTTAAACACTCAAACCAGTCTCAAACACAAAATTTCAAGCTCGATAAAATTCAAATCAAGCTTGAACAGTATATCGTTCAACACTACTTAGCTTGATTACACACCGGATAAACATTATATTATATACTCCCTCCGTTTCATTTTAATTGTCACATTTGACATATTTTTTTCTTCAAATTAGTTGTCACATTTGATTTTCAGGGCATTTCTTTTCTTCAAGATTTTAATTAATGACATTAATTAAAATAATCATTAGAATAATATTTTTGACATTTTATCTTAGAAAAATGATTAATTACAATGTTCTTAATATGTGCAAAATGATCAAATGTGACAATTAAAATAAAATGAAGGGAGTAATATAAATACTCCAATTTACACTTTTTCTTCAGCTAATATTTTGATTGAAACTATACGCGAATTATTAAACCCGAATTCAAATAATTAATATTTCTCTAGGTTGTGAAGGAAATGAATGAAATTTATGTGGGTACTTTTTAAATTTATTTTTATTCGAGCAATATAAATTTTTAAGTCTACAAAGAGGGTATAAAATGCACGATACATTCGGACATATTTGCTCTGACTGACTTGACGTGAAATAAAATACTTTAAGAAGTTTGATGTTTTGAATAAAAGTAAAAAAATATGAAGTTTTTTAAATATATATTGTACTAGTTACGTTGATTTGAAAATTAGTAATGGCGCTTTAATTTATTTTTAGGGTGTATTACTTATGCAAATTCATTTCAGTCATTGACATTTAAGCCAACTACTCTCGGAAAATTATTTTGGACAACATATATATGATCGGTATGCTAGTCAAGGTATTTCAACATAGTTAACACCATGGATCAAAGTTTTGTTATCGATGTATGGTTCGGTTATCGACATGAAATAATGTTTCGTTATTTATGTATGTTTCGATCAACTGAATATATTAAACTTTTCTACAAGTTTCAAAAAAAAAAAAAAATTCAGAAAAACTATGAAAAAGTTACTAGGGTAAAAAAAGAGAAAATTCCAAGATATAAATAGAGTTTTGGAAATACACATTATTTTCGTTTTCATTGATTAACAATTAGGTATTTTTGACAGAAAAAATAAAAATTTTGTTCCATGATTAACATAAGTGAATTTTAACAAATATAGCGAACTTCATACCATGATAATAACATTTTAAAATCTAATATAATTTGAATCGCTTAATTAGAGATGCAAAATAAATTATTAAAAAATTATAAAAGATGAGGAAGGTTTGAGGCGGGTCTTATGGTGCCTTTCATGTTTTTAAAATTTATTTTAAAAAGATAAAATATACTAATTTCTATTTTATTAAATTCAATATTAAAAATTAAAATTTACGGAGCGATCATCAAACATAATCAAGGATATATGGGTATGTTTGTTTGGTTTGAGGGAGTAGATTGGGAGAGTTTATGAGGTTTGTGAAATAATATTTTTTGTTTGAATTTTGAAAGAGTGGTTTGAGAAATAAAGTAGGTGTAAGTTTTTTTGGAAGAATTATGTCATAGATGTGAGATGTGTAAGACTTAATGTTAAACCATGTTTGTTATGTGAGATAAATTGTGTAAAAGATAAATTATTTTATGTCAAATTTAAATAGAGTTTGTGTAGGTTCTTTTCAGAGATAAGAAAATTATTGAGTAGAAAATATGTTTGTTTCACATTACTCAAATACGAAATAATTTTAAGAAAAGTCAAACAAATCGGCCCATATTTCTTGTAGAATAATATTGAAATTGCAAAAAAAAATTCAAGTTCTTAAAAAAAACTTACTTGCCTTTTATACTTCTAGTTTTTTTTTTTCAATTTGAACTTGAGATTGTATTAGCATTGTGTTGATTATTAAAGAACGTAACTTCATTAAACTCCAAACGTTTATATATTTTTTAGTTTAAAAATCGAATTTTTTTCCTACATAGCCTTCATGGCAAAAGATTTTCCTCAAATATCCTTCTTGCCAAACTAATTCCTTGAATATACCTTTTCATAAAAATCGCAGTTTAGACCCGCGATTTTAGGTAAAATCGCAATTATGACATGCGATTTATGCTTTATTTTAAAAAAAATAAAACATAAAATCGTAGTTTGTAACAGCGATTTTTAAGTAATTATCAGAATTAATTACGGGGGCGGAAACTAATGACGAACAAGAATCGTGGGTGTAACTTGCGAATTTACTTAAGAATCGCAGTTAGTAAGTGCGATTCTTTTAAAAAAATCGCAGTTACAAACTAGCAGCTCTCCTCACGTGAAGTGTTTGCTTTCTCTCACTTTTCAATTCCTTCATATTATTTTCTTTTCACATTCACTTTGCTAATTGCATAATACAAGTTTTGAGATCAAGAAGGTGGATTTTGCTACTTCCTACTCACCCCACATTCTCATTATCCAAGTAATTCTTCTCAACTTTTTTTATATGAAATATTAAGTGTTATTTTGTTTGTTTAATTTTTAGTACTTATCAAAGTTGTATTTAGTAGTAGTTTTAATGTTTAAACAACCAATTTAACATTTATTTTGTTGTTTTACCAAATATTTGTTCTCTCATCAAATTTCAAGGATTATATTAAATGAGTTGTTGCATTTTATTTTGATATGTGCTATTTCAATGTTTTAATGTTTAAACACTGACGGATTAAATATAATGGCATAAATATGGTAAAGAAACCGAAGATTATGAATTTCTTTCATTTGATTTGTTGATAGGGTGTTGTTTTTAAAATTAAAAAAAAAATGAAGGCTTATTGTTAGTTGGTATTACTATTAAATAATATTCATTTTTGTATGTTTTTAAAACTAATAAATATGACCATTTATAAAAATTGTTTAAAAAGTTATTTAATTTTTTTCACATTTTACCAGGTTTCTAATGGATGGATTATCGTTTACATTTTTGTGTTACTGGGGAGGAAATATATTGAACCCATCTAATGGTTGTGAGTACGATATTCCACCTAAATACCCCCTTAGGGCGGAGAATAGATTGAGTTACAAACAGAGTTATACCGAGCTACTGGGCTACATAAACGGGAGTTCAAGTTGGGAGTGATATGTAGATATCCTCTTTGTTTCGGGAATACTAGTTATACTGCATTTCCCATTAAAGATAATATCAGTGTTGGAGCTATGTTTGATGTTTTTACTTATTATTCGGGACGCACTTTACAATTGTACTTGTAGATAGAGCCGATAGACAATCAATACATTGGTGACACAGTTGTTACACAAGTGGATGAAGATAACCTAAATAATTCACCTTATAATCGTGATCTGTAACACTGCTCCGTCTACTTTTCAGTCTGACGTTGGTACAAGTAGGCAAATAAAAAATTCAGCATTACACACAAATATTAGTCCTCATGTGCATCAAAATGAAAGGGGACTAAATGATGATCTGGAGACTGATTCTGAAGATGATGAGAAAATTTTTGAAAACATGATAATGGAAGGGGACGATGTGAGTAACAGTAGTAGTAGTGACATTGAAGAAACTGCTATTGGGGGCGACACCATGGTTGCCAATGAGCCAGTTGATAATCATATAAGTGAAATAGATTGCTCATTTTATAGGGAGATTGGTGAAGGTTCGTATGCCACAGATATTCGTGCAAGTCAAACTTAAATGTCGGAGAGTGATCAACTGAGAAAAGGCCTACTTTTTAGATCAAAAACTGATATGCAATGTGCAGTTAAGAAATATCACATACAGAAGAATTGGCGTTACAAAGTACAGAAGAGTACTGATGAAACATGGGTAATATGTTGTTGTAAGAAAGAATATCCATGTAACTTCTATCTCCGTGCTAGTTTATTGGCCAAGAAGCATGGATTGTGGGAAGTGATACGTTATAGAGGAACGCATACTTGCTTGTGTGTAGTATTAGGCCAAAATCATTTCCATTTGGACTCTAAGTTGATTGCTTGGGATATCCCAAGTCTTGTTAATGTAGATCCATACCTGAAGATACGTGTCATTATTGAACCTGTGAAGAAAAGCTTCAACAAAGAGATTTCATATAAAAAAGCATGGTGTGCGAAGCAAAAAGCAATTGCTCATATCTATGGAGATTGGGATGAATCTTATCAAAGGTTACCAAAGGTACTCGCAGCTATCAAACAATACAATCCTGAAACAATCGTCGAGTACTACAAATCTCCACCACCTGGTCAAATGGGTATATTCCGTCATGTTTTTTGGGCATTTGGACCTTGTATTCAAGCTTTCACACATTGTAGTCCGGTTGTTAGCATTGATGGTACTTTTCTACATGGAAGGTACAAGGGGGTTTTACTTATTGCAATGGGTTGTGATGCAAATGATAGCATATTGCCTCTTGCCTTTGCTATTGTAAAGAATGAATCATTTGAGACTTGGAATTGGTTCTTGAACCTTGTGCAACAACATGTTGTCAAGGTCCCGTGCTATATGCTTGATTTCCGACCGTCACAAAGGTATCTTGGTAACAATTAAAGTGGCTCGAGCAAATGGGTGGACAAATTTAAAGCATCGGTATTGTTTGAGGCATGTATGAGCTAATTTTTGCAAAGTCCATACGGGTGCTAATTTAAGAAGGCTAGTTTGGAAGGCAGGTTGCTCTCATCAAGTGTGCAAGTTAAATGATTTGTTGGATCAAATTGACCTATTGAGTCCTGATGCTCGACGGTGGTTGAATAAACTCGACCTGACGAAGTGGACCATTGCACATGATGGTGGTTATAGGTATGGCATAATGACAACTAACATTTCAGAAGTTTTTAATGGTGTCATGAAAGGAGCTTGTGGTATGCCTGTTACAGCAATTGTTGAGACTACATTTTATCGTTGTGTTTTCTATTTTCAACGAAGACTTGGTATTGCTGAACTTGCATTGGAAAATATAGGTCTACCAAACACCCAACCACAAAATATATTTAGCCCCAAAGTTTATACTATGTTACTACACAACAACAACAAGGTTGGTCGTATGCATGTTACAATTTTAAACAATTCTGTTGGTGGGGGGTTTATTCTGTAATTACTGGTCGTCGCGGGACTAAGGGAGGTCATGTTCAAATTGTGTGCTTTGGCAATTAAACGTGCACATGTGGGAAGTGGGTTGCATATCACGTTCGTTGTTTTCATGTTCTTGCATGTTGCAATCATCAAAATGTTGACCATTCATCTTTTGTATCATCATTTTATACTGTTGAGAAGTACGCGATGACATGGAGGGGACTATTTGAACCATTGGAAAACGAGGCGTATTGGAATGAGTATAATGGTCCAGTGTTCAGACCTAACCCCAAACTTGAACGTCAAAAAGGTCGACCAAAATCGAGGCGTATTCGCAATGAAATGGATTTTGAAGCCAGCAAGCGGGTAATTCATTGTTCAACTTGCGGGAAGGAGGGACATACACGTCGCACATGCACGAATAATACTACATAGTTTCATAGATATTAATGAGAACATGTTTATGACCTAATAACTATTGTTTATGTTGTCTAGCTTATTATTGTATTAATTTTCATGTGTTGTATTAGAGGAAACTTTGAGACTCATTCTTGCTTTGGGTTAGATTGTGTCAATGTTGTGAACTTATGAGCTTTCTTCTGGTCTGCTGTTACTCCTAGTCCTATTTTTGCATCTTTTGTTGTAGACTTGATTAGCTATGCCTTTCATCCGCCAAACCCTGAACCCAAAATAATACAATTTTTAACTATAATTTGATTGACTCGCATGTACCCCAATTTTAAAAAAAATAATAATAATATGTTCATATTAATATTTTTAGACACCAAAAAACCTCAATTGGCACAATTCCTCTTTTAACTACAGAACTTCGAAACTATCAACCAAATTATACCCAAAAACACCACAAATGCATATATCCAAGTCACTTCTTTCAAAAGTGAAATTAAACAAAAAAACCTCAATTGGCCTAATTCCTTTTTTTTTGGGACGGTGTATAGCGATTTGGCGCTCTCATTTCCCGTTGGGTGTTCTTTCTAGTGAAGACTTGAGTGCACTGCCTTGTTTCGCGATTGGGGTCGGGGTCATTGGGACGCTCAACCTGAGTAACACACTCAACCTGGGCCGGTGTAGAATCCACCCGGTCATTATACCATGATGGTATATTTGGTATATTGAACCCCTGTTCAGTAGTAGGTGGAGATGCTACAAAAGATGATGGAGCTGGATTAACTGGAGGATACTCTGCGGTAGATAGAGGAGCTGTGCCTGATGATTCACCTCTAAGTCGAATCCGATCTCGTTTCTTCGATTTTGGAGGAGTTACATCATACAAAGGAGCCGGTGGTGCTTGCCCCGCTATTCGTTCCTGCTCTCCGATTGCAGCTAAAGCAGATTTGACGATCTGGCGACATTCCAACATCATATGTATATCTTCATCCTCCATATGATTAGGGAGATATCCTTCAAATAAAAGGTTCATTCGTTGATATTGTTGAATCTGTATTATGTCAAAATATATATGTACGTTAATATATTTATACATATATATTAAATAGAATAATTCAAAGTGTTAGGTGTAAAGAATCCCTTGGGGAGAGCTTTCCGTAAACAGCGACCCGGCTCGGAGTGGTAGCCCACTTACTTGTACCAAAAAAAAATAATTCAAAGTGTTAGGTGTCATACCAAACTCTCAACTCCAGCACCGATACCTCTGTAACCTGTGTCAGCTATCTCATCTCTATGATTTGGAGTAGGATATGAAATTCCAATAATCATTCTCGTGATACTCCGATACCATATCATAAAAGGATGATTATAGTCCATATGCTCTACACCAAAATCTCCATTAACAACAAAATTCTGGTAATTGATCTACGAGTTAATATATTGTTCGTGCCAACAAGACCAATCTACATGACGCATACCTCGACGGTCTAACATGTGTAGTTCCCTAATTGTGTCACATGGATCAGGGACAAGTTGCAACATTCCAAATTGTCTAAGCACCCGATCTGGGAAGTGCCACTCCACTTTTTCAAGGCATATTAGAGGTACTTTGCTCATCCATCTATTTTGTCCCTGGAGACAGATAGCAGGTAACTCCTCTAGATGGTATGGCTGCCACACAAACTGATCTTCACTGAGCTGGTCCAACTGGTCCCGGTAAACTCGTAATACATGAGTGCGAATATTTCGTAACAATTTGGTTGCACGCCACCTAATTGTGGTAAAAAAAACATTGAGTTAGTCAATCTATCTTCTTGATTTATAATTAAATAATAAGCATACTTACTTGTACCCAAGAGGTCTTGGGGGATCTATTATGGGCAGAAATCGAAGGCTGTGCTCAATATCTGGCCGCATGCAATGAAATATTTCCCATGCTCAAATCTATTTAACATAAATAAAAATAAGTATATAAACTGAATATTATATAATTTATAAATAACTTTAGAAGTAATGGTTAATACCAGTAATAAGGTCAAACACCCACCAATCTAAACAGTTTCAGGCTTAGTAGCTCGGCATAACTCATGGTACAAACATGCTAAAGTCGCACTACCCCAACTAAATGTCCCAATCCTGTCAATATCTCGAAGAAGGGGAAGATACTTCATATCAACCCTATTTCCTGATTTGTCAGATAGCAGAACACCACCAATCAATCCTAGTATAAGTGCTCGAGCATGTTGTTGAACCATTTCAAGAGAAGCATCGTCGTCAAGAGCCGATAATTCATCTATCAACGATTTTAACTTCAAAGAAACTCCTGCAATCGCATTTGTGTCAGTCTAACACCAAACAACTCTAAACAAAGATCTAGCCATTCCTCTTTCGTACGTTTTGGCTCGCTGCTAGTTACAACGTTCCCCTCAATTGGAATACCAAGAATTACTCCTACATCCTGTAGGGTGATGGTAGCCTCGCCGATGCGTAAGTGAAATGTATGAGTCTCCTCACGCCACCTCTCCATCAGTGCAGTAATTAATGACCAATCTGTTTGTATTGTCTCGATACAGTAGACTCGATAAAATCCGGAACTTATCAAATATGGCAACAATCTACTGTCAAGATTTTTGAATTTAGTAAGGCACGAGTCTGCACGACGACATATGAGGGCCCCAAACTCATACCCGTTCCAAATATGGTCGGACCGGTGCTCATTTTGAAGAGAGAGTACCAATGGATCAACAGGTCCCGGATGAATAAGACGTCCAGCGTTCATCTCTATTAAAAAAATAAAGTTAGTAAACAAAATTTCACAAGTCTAGTCAGCAGAAAAGGAACCATCAAAACAAAAAACTTGGTCCCTATTTTCCAAATCTAGTCACGCCAACCGTGTTCTTTCAGAGTTACTCTTCTTAATATTCTCAGCAATTAGCCACTTTGGCCTTTTTGAGTTTTTTGACAACATGATACAATGTACAGAAACAGATGCAGCTTTTACCAAATGATACAAGTGTATAAAAATAATTACATATACATAATTTGCTATATGCAAATACAATGCAGAAATCCACATACAATACTATTGCTCTATTTGTCTAATTTAAAGTAACTGAATATGTTTACTTGTCAAAATAATTTTTCACAACACACTTTCAGTTTTGCATAGAATTAGCTGTGAAGTTTTGTTTAATTTCCCAGAAAATCTAATGCAATTCTTTCCACTTTTGTAAAATATACATCAATTTAAAATATTCGTACAAATTTTACAAGGCATATGAATTCCCCATAACTTAAATGCTTCCTCCTATTCTCAAACAGGCTAAATTCATCCAACCAAATGCAGAGCAGAAAATATTTCTATGCTAAAAAAGTGAGAAAATATATGTAAAAACATCATTCGAGCGCTCGATTGCTTAATTAACCAATCAAACCAATATCGAACACAATTTAAAGCTCCATAAAAAAAAAATTAAATCAATCACATACATAGTTTTGATCCATTCTAATCAACTCATTACATCTCTAATCCAAAGTATATTATTTACCTCAAATGTTTCAAAATACCAATAACTTATCATAACCCAAAAAAAACATAAAATTGAGTAATTAATCAATTAAGTAACAAGGAATTAATTAAATTAATTGAGTAATTAATGCTTACATATGTGTTGAGTTGACGAACAAAGCTAGAGAAATTGTTGTGCTTGAAGTGTTTAGGCAACAAATCAGTAGAGAATTTGTGAGTGTCCCAAACAACAAAACTATTTTTTGTTGAACTATAGTGCGGGAGGTCGAAGGACGCGGCGGGGCGGACTGGAAATTGTGGGGGAAGAGAAGACGTGAAGAAATTAGGACGGAAGAAGTGTGGAGGAAGGGCTGCGACTGATTTAATTTAGGGAACTTAAAATCGCAGTTAGTACCCTCGATTCTTTTAAAAGAATTGCAGTTACTAACTGCGATTGTTTAGTAAATTCGCAAGTTAAACCCGCGATTCTTGTTCGTCATTAGTTTTCGCCCCCGTAATTAGTTCTAATAATTAATCAATAATCGCAGTTACAAACTTCGATTTTAAGTTTTATTTTTTTAAAAATAAAGCATAAATCGCATGTCATAATTGCGATTTTATGTAAAATTGCAGTTTAGACCCGCGAGTTTTAGGTAAAGGTATATTCAAGGAATTAGTTTGGCAAGGAGGATATTTGGGGAAAATCTTTGCCATGAAGGCTATATAGGAAAAAAAATCTTAAAAATCAATATCAAGTTTGAGCAACTCCAACTGCAATAGATTTGATTAGCAAAAAGCCAAAAAGGAGATAAAAGTTTTGGCATGCTAGCTAAAAGTAGACATTCGATAGTCAAATTCAGCAAGTCATTAAAATTTTGGCAAGCAATAATTATCGCAAATACTAGTCTTTCGTAATACATTTTAATTTCAAATTTTGTTATTTTAATTTTTCCTCAAATATTCTATTTTGATATATAAGTTAATCTAGTTATTTTATTTTTATCATATACTAGCAACTGGCGCACGCGTTCTCGCGTGCATAACTTTTATATAATTATAACGTGTGGTTAAAGATATATATGATTCTACTAAGAACTTGTGTAACATAAAATAAAGGACATAATCGATAATAATTTTATTGCAGTACACCAAAAATTACATGATCTTACAACCCCACAAAAATTAAATACATTTAAAGTAATTTTATTCAAATAAAGTTGCATCTAAAGCCAGTCATACCTCTAGAGAGAAAAAAAATTAGATGTATTACCAATAATTAATCTCGAGGAGAGGAAGATATAGAAAAGAAGGCCACATAAATATGTGTTGTGGGATGATATCCTCCGTCTCAAAGTCACCTGCAAATTTGCCAGGAGAAAAAAATACATAAGAAATTCATAATAGAGACTAATGCTATAAAGAAAGATCGGATCACTACAATTGTAGGATTATCAGTCCTAAGATTATGGAAGTGGGTGACAGTTTTTTTATAATGCAATAGAAATGAAAATGGATAATTGTAGAGTTGAAATTGAAAGGGCAGTTTTCCAATTTTTCTTTGAGCGGTTTTATCATGATTTTAGATAAATAATGTGAAAGTGGGTGGGTTAGTTAGCAGGTGAGCACAAATTTACAAAATAACATTCACGGTTAAAGCATTTTCAAGTGTAATTGGGGATAATTTTGAAAAGTTACAATTTTTTAGTGTAGCACGGTGTCATAATTTCTCTTCCGTGAGTAAAAACAGACTTCCTTTTTTAATAGGATAGATAATTGATGTAGCTTATTTTTAGGGGTTTGGATTTATGATCTAATCATGGGCCGATTCAAGGATGATCGCATTTCCTTGTGTGACCAACTGCTGTAAAACTAGCAAGAGTGAACCAAGTTGTGGCAAGATCATCGAGAATAGTCGAGATGGCTTGGACTTGAAAGCAAGGTGGTCAATGTTTTGTGGGTTGCTGGTGGCCGTGGTTGTTCTCTCCGTAATTTCGCTAAGACAATTAATTCAAATGCACGTATCGACAAGTAATAAATTGATCAAAATTCGAATTTGGAACCCAAAGAGAATTCACAAAGCATGTAATTCAGGTAGAAAATACTAAGTTAAGAAAGCGGTACATTAATTTAATTATTGAAAGATTGATTTTTTTTTAATATAAAATGGGCAATCATTGGCTATCTTTATCAACTAATTCCAAGAGGTTGACATGTAGGACCTTTATTAATATGACCCGAAGCTGTTGCACCGTTCGTACATAACTCCAATGCCATTGGAGAAGACTCGGATTGCTCCGATTGTTGACCCAAAATGTGTGTTTCACTTCCACCGGTAAGAAAACTCCTTATTTTAGCTACTTCTGCGTAAAAAACTGAAGAAGAAGACTTCTCTTGTGTATGTTTCAGACCTATATTTGCATATTGAGAGGGAATGGTGTGAATTGGACCGTGAGATACATCCTGGCATGAAGGCGAGTAGGCCAAACCATTGGGTCTCATTAAATTTCTTCGTGCATAGGAAGACGAGCACTAAGAGTATTGTGCCTATTCTTTTTTAATGGATATCTCATTGGGCCTGGTTATTAGCCTTAGTAATTGGTTAAATATTATATTGGCCCACATCCCTATCTACAATTAGATTAACCCTGTGCTTATCCTTTCCCATCTGACTCTTAACAATCTGATCATTCCCACAGGGAACTAATTTATTGCCTTCCAATACTCCATCACTGAGATCACATAGATTCTCCCCTAATTCGGTTATGATCTCATCAACCTCATCATTCCTTAAATTTTCAAATCTATTATAATTAGATAACCCCATTCCATATACAACTCTTGGATATTCGTTGCCCCTATTCCTTCCCATTTTTTAACAACCGTCCACTCCCCAAATTTTGCCTCTGATAAAATCACTGTAATTTTTCACCTGCATTCTTTGTAGCCACCCCGGGTTGTGCCATCTCCGACGCATTAGACAGAATTATTCCGAGATGGGCACTCGTTGCTTCTATGACCTATCTTTCCGTACTCAAAACAGATCGATGGTAAGTTTTCGTAGACGATTGGGAAAAACATATCATGGACAGTCACAATACTCACAACACCTACAAGCGGTTCATCATGATTAATCTAAACAAAAAATCTAACGAAGTTACATTTGGATATTCAATATGTATCATGATCAATTTTAATAGGAACTCCCACACAAGAGGCTACGCCGAAGATAATATATTCCTTGTAATATTCTTACGCGAGTTTCATGACACGAACCTAAGCCACTGTAGTATTAACCCTATCTGTTGAAGGGCGAAAGTTAGGAAACCATCTCCTCACAATGATGTATTGGTTAGCCGCCATCCAAGGCCCTTCAGTCAAAATTGCTTCAGCCAATTCTTAATTTTCTAATTTCAAGACAAAACATCCATGTCCAAGTTCTATGAGATTATTATCCCATTGAGCTTCCATAGGTTTTCAATCTTGGCTGCCAACATATAAAGGCTAATTGATCACCCCAACAAAGGTAATATCAATGCTCATTTCCACGGAAGATGAATAGCATCAAGATACTCTGGCTTCAGTTTCACCGACAGATGGGGGCAATCAACCGTCGGCGTAATAATTTCCACCATATCAAAATCAGCCATGGAACTTTTGGTAAACTTTACCGCATCCAAATCCTTTCTGTTACCAATCAAAGATCGAAGGTAGAAAATCTCCTTTCGGGCTCTTCCACCCTATCTCTTCATCCTTGTTAATTAGTTGGCAATCCTCAGCCTCCATACCAAAAAAAAGTGATGTCGTTTTAATCTTTTTGATACTTCGTAGAATCTGATCGTTTTTTCTCAAAAGACAAAGGAGGTGCCAGTTCTCTAGGGTTTGGAGAGGAACCATGGAGAGCAGTTTTGGGCCGCAATAGCTATTCAAAGATTATAATAAACATAATTAACTAATTAACTAAAACAATGAATAAATAAATACCTAAACTAATTAACTTAGAACCAAAGATAGATTTAGCCCCGGGGAATTTCTCCAACTGCCTGACCAACAATTCATAAGGCTTGCTTCCGCGACATGGATGGGGGTTCGAATCCCATTTGGAACTTTGATGGAAGCATTATTTTGAGTCTGTCTAAGGGCTATTTGTGGTTAAGACCCCTTTTGTGCGCATAGTGTACATCAGTATGGTGGGATCCCGAGGCCTGTTGAAGGTACATCCCACTATTTACATCCTTCGGGGTTCTAGGGCAAGGGTTCTAAGGGTTCATGATTTGTCTGTTGTAAGCTTGGACACCTGGTTTATCAAAAAAAAAAAAGATAGATTTACACATCAAGGCATAGAGTTCAAATCCATTTAATCTATGTATGATTTAATTCGCGCAATTCAACCTAATTATTATGTTACCCAAGGATTAAACTAATGTAATTATCCCATTAGACGATCATCAATCTAATCTCAGATAAAAATACTCTAATTCGTGTACGTATCCACAACTACACTTTCTGGGATAAAGAAATAAGTATTACTAAATCCTAACCTAAAGGGGTATGAGATCGTCTAATAAATCAATCCATATCGTACCCAATCCTTAAGAGATTACACCGCAACCCACTTACAATAACAGTAACCTACATCTTTAAATCCCTACACTAGATAGAGTGAAGATGGTCATTCACGCATTAACCGCTATAGAAAAGACGAGTTCAAGGAATTAGACATGTTATGCCAAACATAAATATTGCATGTGAATAATAATTAATTCATAACATAGAATTAAACTGCATCGTTCTGTAGCCCTAATGACTAGATTAATTACTCATATCAAAAATAAAAAATAGATAACGTAATCCTCATATCTAAAGTAAATACAAGAATTAATAAAACTGTAAATTTAATACTCTTTTCAACGTGTACTTCTTCTTGTAGCTCTAACTCTCCTCACCTTGTCAGACTTTGGAAAGCTCTTCAGAATTGTTATAGGCAACAATCTTTAGACCTTTGCTTATAATCTAATCTGAACTAAATTAAAGAGAAAACTAAACTAAGGAATTATTTGCTAAAGACTATAAGCTTTATAAATTGTAAGAATTGTGTCTTATATAGTGATTTTCAAGCCTATTTATAAGTACATAACTAGGTTTCTCACTCCTAATCCTTGTAGGACTCTAACATGGCAATTATGGACTTTGGAAACTTTCATATTCAGTTTCTCCGCGTCTTTGAAAATTCTGTTCCACCGCGGCAGTCAGCAAGTGTGGCGGCGGCAGTAGTTGCTTCGCCGCGGCGATCACACATGGTGGCGGAGGTGGAAAATTACGGCAATTGGCCTCTAAATTCTTCCTATTTAGCCGCGGCGGTCACTTATGGTGGCTCTTTATTCTTCAATCATGCATCTTAACATCTTCAATAATTTTGCTTTCACAAATAAGCCTAAAATACATCTGCACACTAGAGAAAACACATCAAATAGTTCACTCAAGACTCGAACCACTCAGATGCAAAAACAGACTCAAAATGACTCGAATCAATCCCAAACCTTCATAAAACATCTCAAGTAAAGCTTAGAAAACATGCTAATATAACTCACATTAGAGAGTTATCAGTGGCCTACTATATTTCGGTGGCTAGATATGGTTGTCCATTCAGATCAAGGTCTCGTGCATATGCTTGAATTCTGCATGACAATTACGGGCTTTGTACTTCTTGAAGAGCTTTTGTTCAAAGGTATCCAACATAACAATAAACTACTATGTAGTCACCAAAATTATTGTCATAAGCGCCTCCATGTTTCCCATGCCTAATGAGGGTGGTGTTGCAGTCACCACAAGAGGATTAATTGGTGCGGTTGAGCAAACCAGTTCTAGTAGCAAGTGATTTGTCGGTTATAGAGGTAGGGTTTACCTCGTTAATTTGCGGGCTTCATTTCCATCTCGTGTTAGGCACCATTAGTGTTTCTCAATGATTATTATGGGATATAACAATATGTTGTCCTATTGATGGTGTCAAAAGATGTGGAGATTTTTTGTCGAATAGATTTTAGAGTCCGAGATCTTGAATTTATATTCAATCTAATGAATCCTCTTTGTTTGAAATAATATGCAAAATATTGTAAAAACTAGATCAGGACAACTCCGAAGAAGTTATTCCAATGCTTAAGTCAATGATTTGTAGTTAAGATTGAACGAAAAGTATTTGCTTGGCGAGAGTGAGGCCATCTCCAATGATCAAGGGGGAAGCTAGCTTCCCCCTTGAAGGGATGGAGATGGCCATCTCCATTGATTCAAGGGGAGGTCCCCTTGAATCCAACCACCCATTGCTCAAGGTTGGCTTGCCTCATCCCTTGAATCTTGAAGACAATGATTTTTTGTTTTTTGTTTTTATTTATTCTTAGTTAATAAAATTCTTTCTTTTTTTTAAATAAAAAATTTCTTTAATTTATGATTAATTTTAAAAAGGTTAATTTTAATTTAAAAAATGTAAACTTCAAATTAGGAAACTTAAAGAAAATTTAATTTAAAAAATTATCATTAACAGAACATGACTTTGATTTATGAAATTTAACATTAATAATTTGTAAATTTAATAACATTGTAAGAAACTTAATACAATTTATTATTATTAAGTGATAGTGAAAAAAAATGAGGATTGAAATTAAATGAAACTGATAGATTGAGTCATTGGAAATGACTATGAAAAAGAAAGGAGAAGCTGGACTTGGAATTTAAAGGAAAGCTGGACTTAGGCTGAGGACATCACTGGAGATGCCCTGAGATCAGGGTTGTAGTCACACCTTGGGAGGTTTTTCTCATTATTGTATACATTTTTCTTCTTCAAGTTAGTGAAGCTCGTGGGATTGGATGCGTCCTTAATAGTGTAGGGTGTTCTCAATTTTTTTTTTAAATATTTTAAAAATATAATAATAATAATAATAATGATTTATTTATTTTAGTATTAATGTGGTAAACTTTTTTCTTTTAAGTCAATTAATATTATGGGTAAAGTGTGAGGATAGCATGGTAAAATGCTTTCTGAAAAAATAATATTAATAACAGATTTAAAGTTACAATGCTCTTCCATTGTACTATTTTATCATAATATGAGAATAAGTTTGATTTATTTCCTAAAATATCAATCTATATGTGAAAAATGTTTAACATGATTACTTTTAGCAAAATATCGATGGGTAAAAATATTCTAATTTGTTGTGGTTGTTGAAGTTATTTAACTCGATTAATATAAAACTCATATTAGATGTATATTTTGGTATCTACGATTTAGGGATTAGGGGTCCGAATATAGTTTAAGAAGAAAATGCTAGCTAGTATTGATAAAATTGTCAAATACGTTCCTTAACATTTATAAATGGGCGATTATGGAACACATTATATTCCAAAAACACTTTGCGTCATTTAAATAGGTCCGTGATAATAAAACATTTTATACATCGATAAATATTTAAATAGATCCGTATAATAAAACATTTATACATCGATAAGCAAAATACATCATTTATCAAGCAATTGCATAACAATTTTCGTAGATTTAGTCCAATGTGTCAAAAATAAAATAAAATAAAAAAGGAAATTGAAATTGCACGTCAATGTTTGCCACATCACCCTCAACCTCATCCATTTTTTAGGGAAATACTCGCCAAAGATATTTTTTGGATATAATTCAAGAAGTCTCCAACAAATAGAGTTAATGACAATTAACTCCCTTATATTCAAAATATTCAATTTACTTCCATTTGATTTAAAAAAAACACTTTACTCCCCTATAATTTTATTAAAAAATCACAACACTTCCCTGATATTTTTATGTGTGCTATTTTGTCCTCCTATGTTATGATAATATGGTAATTTACTCCCTTGTGTTATAATAAATGTGGCAAATTATCCCCCTTATATTATAATAAATATGACAATTTATCCCCCTATATTATAAAACCACTTTTAATGCTCACTCTCAATTTCGAAAAATGAATTATACTCTCCGACAGAATGAGGTAAATTATTTCTTTAAAATTTTCACAAGAGAATAAATTATTCTTTTACAAATCACAAAGGAGTAAATTGTATATTTTATATTTCACATGGGATAAATTGACATTAGCTCCAACAATTATACGAGTGATGGACTAATAAAGTTAGTTATCCTGAAAGAGTTCAATATGTTCGAGAAAAATGAAGTGGGGGACAAATTTGGTGCAAGAAGAATGTAGATCGCTTTCCTGTCTTTTTCTACTTATTTCAAATGTTTGGGATGCGGCTATTAATTTTATTATTTAAAATATAATATGATTTGGTGAAAAAATGTTGCGGAAAAGTATCATATAATTTTATAATCAAAAGATAAATGATGCATATTGCTTGTTAGGGTATAAAATATAGTTATCACAAACTTATAAATGTTTAAGGATGTAAATTAATTATCAAGGTATTATCTAGTTTAAAAATAACTGTAATAAATTCGATTCGATATAGTATTTGATGTATATAAGATATATTTACTGTCTAAAAAAAAATTGATTACATAAATATAAAATATCCCATAAATACAAACCAATAAAAGTTAAGGTATATTTTACAATTTTGGTTCACAAGTAAAACTTCATCTTTAGCTTATAATTTACTATATTTCATCAAAGAGTTAATCGCAATTTATCTCTCTATAATATTTAATCGCGATTTATCTCTCTATAATATTTAATTTATTTTTCCGTAATTTGAAGAAGAGTATTTAATCCCTATATAATTTTATTAAAGTTTTACATCGCCTTTTTGACATTTTTATATGTGTCACTTTACCCCATGTTTTTATGATAATATGACAGTTTATCTTCTTGGTTATGACAAATTTTACATTTTATCCCCTATGTTACAAAAGTATTTTACATGCTCACTCTCAATATTGGCTAATGAGTTACACTCTCCGATTAAAGGAGATAAATTGTTTCTTTAAAATTTTTCAAATCTACATTAAATAAATTGAATATTATACAACTTCACGTGGGCTAAATTACATTACACTTTTACCAAATATTCCATGAAATTTGATTGAACCTTCAAATGTGTGTTCGTTCTATAGGGTGATTGGACTTAAAAGGTCATTTGTTGTGCTTTATGGCTCGTGACAATGCTAATTATGAACACTTATTAAATTAGTAAAGTAAACATACAAATTTATTCATATGATGATTTTTTATTTGATGGCAATTATTTGATTTCATAGTAATTTCTTCCATTTTGGCTTGAATGTTGGATTATGCTGTAATTCATTTGATTAATAACTTTATTGTACTTAAATTAATAACATGCTATGCATGTCCAATTGTCCATGTAAAACATTTTGCTCCATTCCTAATCAACAAAATATCCATTTTTAAGATATAATTTTTGTTTTTATCTAAAACTATTAATTATTTGACATGAAGTAATTAGTACTGCGGCTAAAATATCCAAAATTTCAAATTTTCATACAAACTCTGTGCCAAAAAAAAAACACAAAAATAGAGAGAAAAAACGAAATTACACCAAAAGAAGCAAATAAGTAAACTAGAACAAAAGTATGAGTATAATGCATAATTCCCCCCTTAATTAATTTTAATTGACAAAAAATTCTTCATCTTAATTTTACTTGCCAAAAATCCCTTTCAACAAGTCAAAAATATTTACATCTTCCGAGGCCGCATTGTGAGTATCCTTTATGATTCTCAATGAAAATGATAATATGTACCCACGAATGTTATATTTTCTTCGAAATAAAATGTGAAATTTTGTTTCTTGAAAGAATTTGGTAATAAATATGAATTAATTTTTTAATGAATACAATGAGTTAATAAAATGAAAATAATGTGAATTTTTCTAATAAATTAATACAATAAAAAGTATATAAAAGAATGTCAAATCATTTATGTAATATCAGAAACGTAACATGCACCACTGGATTGATAGATAAACAAAATGATAAAGTGAAGTGAATCTGAAACATTCATTCTTCCTGCGTGAAGTGGACCCCATTTTTAATCCAAATAGTAAAAATTAAATGTCAGTAATTATTTTCACGGGATCCATCCATTATATATGTACTTGGATAAAATCCGGATAGATATTATGCGAATTCGGATAGGGTGCACTTTTCATTTAAAGGTGAAATTATAGTGGTCCATCCTAAAGCGCCCAACCTATCCGAATCCACATCAACAAACAAGAAAATAAAATTTTAATTTATTTTTAATTAAACTGTGTATTTATGGTTCGGACTGAAGAGTGCAATATGTATAAATTCTCCCCAATATAGTGTCATCAGTGGGACTCAAACTTGAATATCGCCTCTGGGAATCACAAGCCACTAGAAAATAAGATATACTATGAATAAATATGAGAAAAGTGAATATCAAGCGATGGGGCCAAAATAACCCGAAGCTGACAACAAAAAGGGCGATTGAGAGGGGGTGGACGGATATCGTTCTTGAAGATATACAAAGTCCTGAAGAGAACTGGTCGTCTATTGGGTCCAATTATGTTAGATATTTAGAAGTTGTTAGTTCACTTTCATTCTTTATCTACTGTTTCATGTCCAATTATGTTTTTGATAATTCGATTAGTGATAATCCATTTGACGGCTAGTTTAAGATTAAGAAAGATCAATGTTTTAGCTTTTTTTTTTTCCTTTCTTTCTTTCTAATCATTACTCGGTATTAAGTCAATTTTAGTTCGTTTGGTTTTATTTTGGCCCATTTCTTTCTAATTCAAGAAATTATTCCCTGGTCGATTTTGGCCCATTTATGACATCCAAACAACATTTTAAGTGAGTTTGGCCCAACCAAGACTTTCAAACGGATTATATATTATAATCGGCCCAAAATCTTAGCCCTGTTTGTACTTTTTACGGCAAAATTTCAACATTAGTCTCATATTATTAGAATATCAGAATTCCGATCTCATAATTTATAAATTAGATTAAACTTTTTTTTTTAAAAAAAAAATTGTATTTTGATCTCATGCTTTGTAAATTAGACTTTTGATTCCACTAACTTTAAAAATATTACACTTTTGGTATCACAAACTAGTTTACTATTTAACATGCCGTTCCCATCTAATAGTCTCAATATTACATTTTTTTTTATCATAAAAGAGACTATGAGACCAAAATTAACATCAACATTAAAAGTTAAAACACAATCAAGCACTTTCAACCTACAAAATCTATATCGAGCCCACATATTTCTAAAAAATCCTACTTCTATATTTCTTCTTTTTCATACAAATAATATTTCAATACATTTATCCTTACTTCAAAACTACAAAATCTAAAACATAAATAAAAATACATCCAAACACGGCATTTTCTGGTTCATAAGATCTTAGGAAATATATATACTAATTTACAACACCTACAAACCTACTTTTTTCTTCTCTAAAATCACAACATATGAAAATATAGCCTTTTAAGCATATCTTCAATTTTCAAAATGAGGGAATTGCATTTTTCATACCAAACTTTATTTACTTTATATATTTGGTATCAAACTTATGAAAAAAGACACATTTAGTATCAGAATTGAAGGACTTTTTTCACATTTGCTTGAGCTTTTGGCATGTTTAAAATTATGTTCCAATTTTTTTACCATAGCATGCTTATGTGCCCTATATCATATTTGGAAATTATTGTTGCATGATCTCTTGTAGATTATGAGATATGATTTAATTTTAATTAATATCCCGATACTTTTTTAATTTTCTACGACTTATTTATTACGTTTCATAAACTGAAACTTATACCAAAACACAAAATTTGGCCTTGTAAATTGATGGAGAAAGAAAATGTGCAAAAAATTCTTCTACATTACAACAAAATATCTAAATTAATAATATGACATAGATCCTAGAAAATAACTAAATTAATAAAAGGAGACCAAAAATTAACCAGCAAATTCGAAATCATTTAATTCCTTTCTTTAGATATTCTTGAAAATAGCATATCACTGCTATTCCAATATTACAACAAAATAGAAATGGAAAGAGATGAACAAATCTTAATACCATCTTCTCTCCATTCATAACTCTCATTAAAACTTTAATATCTAAAACTGGCTAGATAATAAAAACTTTGATAAATGCCAATGAATTTTATTCGGAAAAAACATATAGCTTTTTCAAGATTTAATTCCCATTTTCCATGACATAGCAAACTTCTTCCCCAAATCCAATTCCAGCCCTTTAACCTCAACCATCACATTCTTCATCTTATCTCCACCATCTTCCAATTTCTCCGTGTATTCGTGCTCCGTCGATCCAAACACTACCTTAGAACTATCGACTCCATTCCCTTCAACTGCAACTTCGTAATCGCTCCCGATTCCACGTAATCCGAGCACAACAACCTTCTCAATGGTCCAACCTTTTTCTAATGCAAACTTACTTTCTTGAACATCCGACCAAACCTTAACCGTACCTTTACTAACCGTTGCATAGAAATCGATATAAGTCGAATAGCCACTCCCAAGTTTCATTTCCGGAAGCTCGTCATCGTCTAGGAAAAGATTGCCAGTGGCTTCACCGGTGGTTGCTCCAAGTGGGAACGCGACTACTAGGGTAAAAGGAGTCGTTCTTGCTTCTTTAGAGATCAATCCACCTTGCTGCATAGGTATAATCGCGTTTTGATACAAATGAACGTTGATCACGTGCAAAGGTGCATCGAGTGATAGGTAATGCGATTCTTTTGAAACAATCACTTTTGTCATATCGAACATATTGTACCAAGAACCGGGAGGAAATAGAGCTTTGACCTCGTTTTTACCCTTGTCCAAAACCGGAGATACCATTAGACTGCTCCCAAGTAAGAATTGGGTACTCAATCCATACAAATTAGTTTCATTTGGGAAAGAAAAGAACAAGGGACGAGCAATTGGAGCTCCGGTCCTATGTGCCTCGTAATTCAACGTGTAAAGATACGGTAGAAGCTTGTACCTCATTCCTAGAGCATTTCTAGCAGACTCTGCCACTGATTTCCATTGATATAGCTCTTGCCTAGGAGAATAGAAGTTAGCATGATCCCTCGAAAAAGGGTAAAACGCACCAAGTTCGATCCAACGATTGCAAAGCTCTTCTAATGGAGGAGCCGCAGGATAAAATCCACATATATCCGAACCAACCATTGGAACTCCAAATATTCCAAAGTTCAACATAGTAGAAATCGATAATTTCAAATCATCCCAAGTACCCTTATTATCTCCGGTCCAATGAGCGGCGTAATGGCCCGAACCAACAAAAGTCGAACGAGTCAATATAAAAGGCCGCTTCCCTTCTAACCCTTGAAGAGCCTTGTGAGTAGCAATCGACTGAGAGAACCCGTAAATACTATGTGCATCGTATTCCAAAACTCCGTTATAATGAGAAGCACTAGTCGCTATCGTTTTATACCCTATCGGCACTTGAGTTCCGGAAGCATTTATCTTGTACGGAGGATCATCCCATCTCGTTTGAGTAATGTTTTTGCAATCAAGACAACATTCCCAACCCGGTCCTGTTCCATTCGGGCATATCCGACCCTCAGGTATCGTACATAGACCGTTACAAAAGTTTGAAGCTTCGTTCATGTCGATCCAAAGACCGTCCACGGGTACAAGTTCATGGAACCGACGGATTTCATCAACCCACCAATCGACCGTTTTAGGATTAAGAAAATCAGGGAAGTTAACGGCTCCAGGCCATACTTGAGCTAAGTAAGGCTTGCCTTCGTATTTGATAAAGACATCGTTTGCTAAGCCTCGATTGTATACGCCATAACTTTTGTTAACACCGATTCCAGGATCAATAATCACAATGTACTTCATGCCTCGAGCATGAATTTTCTCCAAGAATGCTAATAGTTTCGGACGAGGGTAGTTGGTCGGGTTGAGGGTGAAGTCTTTGTGGCCGTCCATGTGATCGTCATCATTCCAAATTACGTCGAGCGGGATTTTCGCCTTCTTGTAGTTTTCGACTACATCTTCGACTACTGATAAATTATGGTATCCCCATCTGCATTGGTGGAATCCTGTAAATGAAAGACAAGTTTTAATATATGCACATATATGTACAATTCTACTCTATGGTTTTAAGGAACATTTCATGTTTGATTTGAATTATAAATAAAAGACCTAAGTCACCTATTAAAAGTGAATATTTCTATATATAACATAGTTTCAATAAAATAGGCAATTGTGATAACTGCCATAATTTATGAGCATTACTTCCAGCACCATTTACAGCTGCATTTAAAATGTCATCTACCAAACAACATTTGACATCAATGCAGGCAACTACTGAAAGATAGTACAAAGATACAATCACCAAATATATAATGATAAAATAATTCAATTATTTTAATCAATTTTTCAAATGATTATCATAATTTGATGTTTCATTGTTGTGTAAAATAGAAAATCTTTTAAAATGAACTAATTATCTGTAGGTGGTACGATTTTATGATGTATTTTGGATTTAAGAGGGACGAATGTGTTACACTACATTAATAAGAAGGATGCATCTGCTACGAAAAATTTAAGAGGGACGAATGTGTTACACTACATTGATAAGAGACACGAATCTGCTATGAAAATTTTTGGTACCCCTATCTTTAGAAAAAACAGAGGATAGTGTTCACCACGCGCTAATATTGTAAATGGAAATAAAATTTGTATAGTAAATCACTTATGTACCCTTTATTCTTGTAGGAGTACATATTAAGCACAATTCATATGGTTAAATTAATGATCTAGATTTATATAAACTTCTTCTAAATCCTCTTCAGATTATGTATCATTGCACTCAGTATACATCTTTATTGCACATTAATTCATCAAAATTAATGTTAAAAAAAGTATTTCATCAAAATAAAGGCATATGAAACTAGAAACATTATTGCATTAGTTCATTAAAAAAGTAGAATAAGGAGTTATATGATATAATTAAAATATAATAACATAAGGCAATGCATTACAAATAGCTCTTCATATATTCTCAAAGAAAAATTAGTCAAATGAAGGGCAGACAAAAGATGATGAAAATTTATTACATGAACCACAAGATATTAACTACTCCCCATGCCCTTTTAATGGGAAGCATAAAGGCCACCAACCCCCATGTTTAGCACACTTTATCAATGTGCTTTTGTTTTTCACCGATTAATGGGGGAAAAATACAAAGATACTCTCATGTGCGCGAAACATGCCCGGAACTACCCTATAAATTTTTTTTATTGCACTAAACCTCGTCGTATTTCAAGAAACGCGGCATATAACACCCAATTAGTAGAAAAAGATAGGTCGTTTTGGATTTTCATATAAAGTTGTAGGAATCAATACGAAGTATTTTAAAAATAGTTTCTTGAAATATGTCGATCCAAAATGACTTTTTTTTTTTTTTTTTTAAAAAATTAGGTGTTTTATTCAGAGTTTCTGAAAATACAAAAAGGTATGACGCAATAAAAAATTCGCAAGATAGTTTCATACAAATTTAACATTACACAAAGAAGTATTTTGCATTAACCCCAATTAATGGTCAAGTTTGCATTTACATGGAAGATACAATAATTGACCATATAAAAATGATTTATAATTCCCTAAAGTTGTCACAAAAGTTGTACCTAACTGAAAATTTAAATGTTGAAACTAATGAAAAAACAGAGAATTCAAGATTTGCAAGTAACAGCACATGTAGGGAAATCAATGTTTAATTCAATATGAAAATGCACAATGACAAGGATGGTTTTCTGTGGTCCAATTGTTGCTTTCTACCAATATTAAGTAAAGGTGAATCACCTTTTGTTAATGATAAGGTAGAAGTGTACAAATAAGAGCAATTAAACTAGATTGTGACATATGTTTTTTGTGGGGCTCCAACATTTTTTACATGGTCACGGGCAAAAGAGACGAACTTTCAATCTATGATAAAAAAAAAAAAAAAAAAAAAAGAACTTTCAATCAAAGTTCTTGCTATTTTTTTTTAAATACATTAATCATTAAATCATAAATTATTTCAGTATTTATTCAATTACAAAAAATTATAAGATACTATAAGAATTAAACCCAAGATCTATCGGTCCTAAGACCTCAGCTTTGCTAATCCATATTATATTAAAAAGGGTAAATTTATCATATGTTCCATCCCATTTATTTTGCTCCATTTACTATAATATCCGGTCAAACTTTTCAATCTTTTAATTCATATTATATTCAAAAGGGTAAATTTATAATATGGTCCATCCCATTTATTTTGCTCCCTTTGCTACAATACTCGGTCAAACTTTTCAATCTTTTAAGTGACTTATCATATTAAATTATTCACATTTTTTGTGTATTAAACCTTTTAAATATTAATATATATGGTGTCATATGATATTATCAACTTATTACTGAAATATATTAATTAAATTATTTATTATAATTTTATAAATTTAATCAAGTTGACTGATCAACTTTACCAGGAATACAGATAATTGGTACCGAGGGAGTATTATTTAATGTATAAACTATAAACCCATTTACTAGTGTATATGGAAGAGTGGGCACATCATAAATTAGAAGAAAACAAATATTATTGGACCAAGTTTTTTCTTTTTTTCTTTTTAGGGAAAATATTATTGGACCAAGCTACCAACCTATTTTTAGCATTATGCAGAAGCTAAAAAACCAGTTTCACAAAATGCCACCTATAGGTATCCCTCGTCCACTAATTTATGCATCTCAATCATAGATTCAAAAATCAAATCTTGGGATCGCCAAGAAAATCTGAATACCCATTGAAACATAAAATTTAAAATGATTTACACTTGAAACCCTTAAGGTTTTTGTTATTATAAAAAACTCCATGTGGTTCGAAAAATTATAAGAACATTTAGGGGAGTTTTTGTAAATATTTTTAGAAATTGTAGGAGGTGTTTTGGTGCATAGTTAAATCAAAAGAGGTCTCCTTATAATTTCTTAAACGTCAGGGGAATTCTTTTAAACGACTAATCCTTGAGGGTTCGATTATAAATCACCCTAATATTTATTGCAATAAAAAAGAAAAAGGTTGAAAAAGGAAATATGCCACATTGACCCAATAAAAAGATTAATCTACATAAAAGGCTAGAGCCGCAAAATTTGAATGTAAAGTTAAAAAATGGGTGTTCCTAGTCAATCTTTTGAGTCATGGAGTATTGAATATGCTTTAAATAATACTTTTTTAAGCAAATTATAAATTTTGTCTCAACCAAATAATAAAAATGTAGGGTCATACCAAATCCGGGTAAGATCCGGTAACTTGTGTGTTTTGACTCAATTTAAACTACAATTGTAAAAAAAGTAGACTAATTTTTTTTTTTTTTTGATAATTTAGGTTACACTGATTATTATAATCGCTATCCCTAATACACGTTTTTAATGAAAATTGGAAATGCCGGTGAGTTCCATAACACGTTAAGTGCGCATCAAATCAAATGTATAGGGCCTATTTATTTGTCTTTGTAACAACGCATTTATGTTATTTTTAAAAAGCTAAACAAACAAATTCTTTTGTTTATTCAAAGAACCTTATCATACAATTTATTTTTATTTTCAAAAAATAAAAATCTCTAATTTTCGATAAATATAAATAAACTCTACTATGATTTCACTTACAATAATTTATCTCTTACCCTAACTTATTCCCATAACTTTCATTTCATATAAAATAACTTATATTTTGATCTACTCATTTTCTTTATCTTTAAAGAAAACCTTTTTAATTTATTAAAACTAACCAACAAACAAACAATTATTTTCAACAAAACAAAAATCTCAAAAACTTATCGAATATCGAAAGATACTCTACAAAACAAGTATGGAGATATAATTTCTAATTGGTGATGAAACTTAAGCTAATCACCATCATTTCTATGAAATGAAAAACATAAACAAATTTAGAGTTCATGTCAATTTATTCCTTGTAAAATGCATAATGTTTAATTTACCTCCTGTAATTTAAAAAAAAAACACTTTACCACTATGTGAAAATATAAAGAAGCAATTTACCCCTTCAGCCGGAGAGTATAACCTCTTACCGAATTTGAGAGTGGGTATTAAAAGTGATTGTAACATAGGGTGTAATTAACTTGTCACATTTATCATAACACAAGGGTAAACTTTCACATTTATCATAATATAGGGGGGATAAACTGCTATATTATCATAACACAGAAGAGTAAAGTGTCACATAAAAGTATCAGGGAGACGGTATGAAACTTCTATAAGATTAAAGGGGGAGTAAAATGCTATTTTTAAATTACGGGGAAGGTAAATTGAAATATGAATGTCACATGGATAAATTATCAATAACTCAAATATTTTATGTAATTATACCAAAATTAGAAAATTTAAGCATAATAATAATAATAATAAAATAAAAAGGTTTTAAAAGAATTACCAAAAGCCCAGTACGGCATTGGAGCTGGCCTGCCTACAAAAGCTGTATACTGATCAACAACACCCAAAGGCGATGGCCCAGAAAAGAAGTAAAAGTCGAAAATACCCCCAATCACTTTATACGTCAATGAATTTCCTCTGTAAAAAACATCCATTCCATTACTATTCAAAAGCAAAACCCCATGTGCTTTTAATTTCCTCAAATCCATATACACAGGATGTGAACCATATAAATCAGCATTAAGATTAATAGCTGAAATATCAGTTGTGTACAAAGTGTAAGGCTCGTTTGGTTGAATTTTAATTCCATGGGGTTGTGAATTTTCTCCCAAACCATACAAAGAAGCATCTTTGGGTAATTTTGTTGATATTTCAAGATATTGATCTTTAAACACCAAATTGCTAAATGGGTCGGATTCTTTTGACTCCGAATCGAAAAGGGTATCTCCATTTGATTTTCTTTTGACGGAAAAACTAAAAGGGTCTGTTTGGTAAGTGAAAATAAGTTCTTTTCCGGAATATTCTGCAGATTTGGGTTTAATTGCTTCTTTTCTTGATTTTGTGGTACTAATTGTTTCTCTTGGTAAAAGATTGTATGGTACTTCCCATCTTTGCTTTTCTGCATCGGTTATATGAACCCTCAAACGTGAATCGGTTTCATGCCTACAGAAAAAGAACAAAATTAGATTTTTCACCAAGAAAAAGGGCGAAATACAAAAATATCCCCTATACTTTGTCTAATTACCAAAACCCCCCTGCTTATTTTTATCATAAAAAAAATCTCTCCCAAATCGAAATGATAATTATATCCCCACCAATTATGCAAAAACTCTCTTCGGTCACTTAAAAAATTGACAAAAACTTCCCTATAAATTATGAAAGAATTTCAAATGGATTAATAGTTAGATAAAACAAATGGGATATTTTAGCATTCAGCTCCCAAGAAAAAGTAAACCTTTTTTTGCAGTGTTTATGCCAAAACCCCATTTTGCTTATTTTATCAGAAAAAACCCTCTAAATTAGAAATGACAATTTAATTTCTTACCTAAAAAGTTATCAACTCTGAAAATTGATAATTTACACCCTTGTTCACTTAAAAAAATTGACAAAAATCTCCGTATAAATTATGACAATTTCAAATGGAACTTTTTGCTAATTAAAAAGTAAGGGAAATTACAAGGGGTTTTTTGCAATGTATAAAAGGAAACTTACTTAACATGGAGTTGCAAGAGTGGAATATCAGGGCCATAAATATTATTTTTCTCTTTCACTTGAAGATGGCCCACAAGGCCACCATTTGGGGACTCTTCAATGGAGATCAACCGGTACCCTTTTCCAATTTTGTTTGGTGTAGAAGAAGAAGAAGAAGAAGTGAAATGGAATTGAAGAATACATAGAGTGAAAAATACAAGAAAAAGTCTAAGTAATAATGGAGGAAAGGAAAAAGAGAATGACATTTTTATTTTTTGGAATGATTTGAAGTGTGAAGTGAAGCAATTGGGTTGTAACAGTGTGTTTATATTGGCAGGGGAAAGGGCACAAAGGCCATAGGGTACATGTGATGTGGATGAGGTTTACATGATTTTAGGACCTCTTTGCATTTGCATGTGACTATGATGTTTGTTTGGGTCCCAAATTTTCTGAGGTATTTGGTCCCATCCCATGCTCATATTATGACTAATATATGTCTTCATTCATTGGTGTTGTAAGTTTTGTGGGTGGCTTTGTTTGGTGTCTTTTGTATGACTCTATAGCTACAAATCAAGAAATTACTTGTGAAATGAGGTAACATTTCAATGTGGAAGAGATAATATGCAGACTATTAGATTTTGGGATAATGTTTTGTATATTTTCAGAGTGAATAGAAAATTAGTTCTCTGTGATAAATAATGGGGTAAAATAATTCACTCTATTTTTGTAAATGAAACATACTGTCGTCTGTCTCCTTCTTGAGTTTTACAATTTTACAAGGTGTTCATTATGCAATATCACAGGGAGGTAAAATACTCATTTTTATATATCATAGGGAGGTAAATTGTCTGTTTACGCATATGATAGGGAGGAAAGTGAAGTAAATATATGTTGTTAAAGTAGGGTTAAATTGGTCATTTTATACACGAAAATGAAGTCCCGCTAGCATTATATTATAGAGCATGTGTGCAACACCTTTACGAGTACGAAATTAAATTGCTCATATTTCATATCACATGGAAGTAAAATTGCTCATTAAACATATCACAGGGAGTTAAAGTTGCCAAAAATCTCTATTTTCAACATCGAAAGAATATACTTCTGGCATATTATATGGAGCTAAATACAAAAATATCCCTTGGGCATTATCTAATTGGCAAAAAAACCCAATTTTTTTTTAATAATGAAAACCTCCAATCTTTTTTATTAGTGGAAAACCCCCATTTGAAATTACTCCTATTTCATAAGACAATAGAGTAGAGAGGTTATTGTCGATTCTTAAGTGAATAAGGGTGTTCTTACATTTAGTGATGAATGTATAATTATCATCTTTCTGCAAAATATGTACTATGGCTTCAAATAATTTATTTGCTAACAAAAAAAAAAAAAACGGGGATTTTGCTAATAAAAATAAAAAAGAGAAGTTTTTGTCAATTAGACAAAACATATGAGATATTTTCGCAATTCACTCATATTTTGTAGGTCCAAAAGCTTAAATTTAAGTTAAATAAGTTCAGTGTATTTGAAATGTACATGTTATATTTCCCTCAAAGAAAAAAAACATGTACATATTATATAACTTATCAAAAGAAAAAAAAGGATTTCCCTCAAAAAAAAAAAAAAAAAAAAAAAAAAAAAAAGGAAGAAAAAAAAGGATTTTATTCTAATGACAATTATACCCTCGTTAATACTATGTCACAAATTTGGTAGTTCTAATGATATGTTTAACATTACTTTTACTTCCTGACAACAAGATTCATCAAAATTATGTTTTAAATATATCACATGTGTTTTTGAGTTTCAAAAAATGCCCAATCAAAATTAGAAACAGCAAAACCAAGACAAATTACATTGACTCTATGTTAACGCTAACTTCTAAGTTCAATTTGGGGGAAATGTGAATCATTGGTTGTTTAAAAAACCATTTGGTAACCCAATATGGATCATAGAAAGATTAGGTCCGACCCAGATATAAATCCATATTAAGCAACATATTTGGTGGATTAGAACAAAAACTATTTTAAACAGCAAACCAATTAAAGTGGATCTTAACAAATAAGACAATTTCCCAAGCAAATGACGAATTAAGTACAAGGAGATCCTCTCTGATTTAGATTAAAAATATTTACAAAAAATCTCTATAAAGATTGTCCTCATAAATTTTAGAACCACGGGTAATTTATATAATTACGATAAATCTCAGGGGTCCAAGCAGACGGATCCAACCCATTTTTTGGAGGGTGCTTGCCCCCCCACCCCCTCCCCAAGAATTTTAGAAGAAAAAAAATTAGTGCTACTTTTTTTTAGTAAAACTATTTTACATAATTCAACAGAGAGTTTGAGAGAACAAAGAACGCTATAATGTAACTTTTAATAGATAGTTTCATTCGTTCGATTAGTCAACCACAATATATATATATATATATATATATATATATATATATATATATATATATATATATATATATATTATAAACAATGAAGTTGGTGAAAAATAGATTTATAAACGAGCCGAAAGATTACTAACTTGTTAATTGTTTGATTATTTACAATGAGATTAAAAATGATAAGAATTTTTAAGACATGAAAATTGTTATACATTTTTTCATTCATTTATTTTAGCATAGGGATTCTATAAAGCTCTCGTTGAAAATATATTCTTATGCAAATAAATTACATGAAATATCATTGTCAATTAGTTTAGTGATGAGTAAACTCGACCCCCTAAATTCTCTAATCTTGAACCCATCCTGGGTCTGAATGTAAGTCACCCATAAACTTAATCTAGTTTTTCCATTCATTTATTTTAGCATTTGAAATTCAATAAAACTCTCATTGTTAAGAGGATCTTATGGAAATAAATTATATTAAATATCATTGTTATTTAATTTAGTGATGGCCCCAAACTCTCAAATCCTGGAATTTAATCTAGTCAAAACACCACTAAAGGAAACCAAACGCATCCTTTGCGCCTAATATCACATTAAAAACAAACACTCCAATCAAGGAACTTATTTTTCCTTTTTGATAATTAAATTTGTCTTTAATTTCATTGTAGTACTTAATGTGTCCACCATAAATAATTTGAAGTACAATATATCACTTTTTTTTTGGGTTACACAATATATCACTTAATGTGTAATGGCAATATTATTAATATGGATCAAAATTTCGTTTCGAATGTATCTTTTGATCCGTCAAATATTGAAAACTTTTCGAGACTATTCGAAAATGTTTCAGAAACATTAAGAAAAAATTGTAAAAAAAATTACTAAAATTTAGAAAAGTAACAGAGTTTAAGTCAAATAAATAGTTTCGAAATTACATCTTGTTTTTGTTTCGCCTTATTCAAAAATGAAAACTTTTCGATGTTTTGATGGAAAAGATGAAAATTTTGATCCATGAATATTAATGCCATTAACACTTCAATCAAGGAATTTGTCTTGAATTTATTTTTCCTTTTTGGTAATTAAATTTCTCTTGAATTTCATATAGTACTAAATGTCTAAATGTGTCCACCATAAATAATTTGAAGTATAATACATGGCTAGCGATATTGTCAGAGCACAAATGACCTGTTTGTTTGGTGTTTGGGGAAGTAGTTTGGAGAGTGGTGGAGGTTTGTGAAATAATTTCGATTTGCGTAATGTTATTTGTTTGAGTTTTGAGAGAGTGGTTTGGGATATAAAGTAGGTGTATGATTTTTTTTTTTTTTTTGTGGAAGAGTTAAGTTGTAGTAATAAGATGAGTAAGACTTTATGTCAAATCATGTTTGTTGTGAGATAAATTGTGTAAGAGATATGTTATTTTATGTCAAATCAGAGTAGAGTTCATATAGGTTTTATTAAAAAAAAATTGTTGTTTGTTTGGCTTTTGAGAGAGTAGTTTGAAAAAATTGAGAGATGAAAAATTTATTTCAGAAAGTAGACAACATGTTTGTTTGGTATTTCTCAAACACGAAACATATTTGAGAAACTCCAAACAAACAAGCCCTTTCAAGTGCCAGAGCCTGCATTTAAGAATGAATTCTCTCTCTCCCTTTAATTGCCTTCGTAAATATTAGTGCCTTTATATTCAGTTTTTCACGAAGTGTACTCTTCAATCGACAATGATTTTGTTAAGCTATTTATTTATTCTATTATTTATGATAAATGTTTTTATTTATTTATTTATGTAATATCATCATAAAATTTTGTTTATGAATATAATATCTGAGAGATTTTATTATTATGCCTATAATATATGAATACGGAAAATGTGACATGAATACCACATTATTGATTTTAAATTAACAGGATATAATACATCGAAAATGAATACAATAATATAATTAATTATATAATTGGTGATTAAGCTTTGATTATTATCATCTTTCGATGAAAGAATCGGTTCAGAAAAAAAATTGGGGGTTGGATTATAAGTTTTAATTAGAACCTAAAATGAATATCGATTTCAACTTGATTTTTTCGATAAAAATTATACCCCATAATTTTGAAAAATCAAACAAGAACTATGTATTCTAAATATATCGGACACAACGTCAAGTTGTGCTTAATACTGTTTTTAATTTATTTTTGCCACATGACTATTCTATTACGTATCGAACGTGTTATGACATATAATACCCAACATCCACTATATTTCATAAATTAAATGAAATTTCCATATATCATAAATATATCTTCTATTATTGTGACATCCATCAGAATGTACATAGAAAATAAAAAATAAAAATAAAAACCAAGAAATTGATCACTCTATAATTCGATCAAACAATATACATATATGACTACCATGTTTGATTTTTCGTACTGGTTCATTATAATCTTTGGAACATTAACTATTGAATTTCTCAAAATTCAAAAGCTTAAGAAAAGAGTGAAATTTGTTATCTTTCTCCCAAGCAATAAAAACTAAATTTAAATATTGTATATTTCTAATTGAAAAATGTATTTAGGATGGATGAAAGATAATTTGAGTTTATTTATAAAACTATAATTAAAGGTGGTTTAAATATAAAAATAATATGGAGGAAAGGTAGTTTGAGTTTATTTACAATATAGTAATGAATTGACTATGCAATGAGAAAGGAGAGAGAGAAAATACATTCATTAACTTTTATTTCACACACGTAATAATAGGATGAAAGATAATTTGAGTTTATTTATAAAACTATAATTAAAGGTGGTTTAAATATAAAAATAATATGGAGGAAAGGTAGTTTGAGTTTATTTACAATATAGTAATGAATTGACTATGCAATGAGAAAGGAGAGAGAGAAAATACATTCATTAACTTTTATTTCACACACGTAATAATAAAGGGTAAATTAGTCATAATAAAAAAATAATAAAAGATAAATTAGTCATAATAAAAAAATTACTCTGAAACCAATAATTAGTGCTTGGCAATAACATCAGCCATGTTGTAAATCAATGTATTTTGGATGCCATTAGAATACATGCACAAGGCACATTCATATCTATAGTCAAATATATCTAACTTTTCACTTAGATACATGTACCATTTGTACTTAATAGATGCATGTTATCTTTGATTTTCTCTCCTCTATTATGTATCTACCTAGCCTATAAATAGAGGAGGTCTTTGTTTGTATAAACACACCAAGAAAAGAAATAAGAAAATTACTAAAATATTGTCAATCTTGTACTCTCTTGTTCTTCAATTTTATATTGTTTCACAACAAGTTATCAGCACGATAGTCTCCGTAACATTTCTTTTGTGTTAAAGAAGTCCATGGATCCAACAAACAAAGAAGGTAGTTTAATTTCATTGGTAAGTTGTATATCTCGCTAATATACATCCTATATTAAATTTGCTTACTATATTATATATCTCATTTCATTCCTACTGATACATTGTACATGAAGTGAATTAAGTAACAAAGCATGAGTGTATACTTACGAGTTATTTTGAAAGAAAAAAAAAATTTCAATTGGATGAAGATTTTGCAACAAACAGTTTAATAAAGTTAGACAGAAGAATTTTCTAAACCAAATCTTTTCTAGCAATCACGCCTTTCTGGAAATACATTTGATCTTTGGATTTAAAATTTTTCTCCAATTTTCATATTTACTTGTAAGATACTAATTGTAGAATAATATATAACTTAAATTCCAATAATAAGATGGTATAACTTTGGGGTAAGTTATTTTAAGCATCTTGCAATCACAATTATAAAATTTTGATTTCTCATGAACCTTCGGTTTCGAAGAATATTGTTAAATCATTTTATAAAAGTTCAAAAATCGTAATATTATAACATATATGTACGGTTATTATTTATCTAAACTACTATCTTTTATAGTTTTGTTGGAAGATGTCGAACCTTACAAAACTTGAGTTTGTTGCTCTTGATATTTCTGGAAACAATTATTTGGCGTGGACTCTTGATGCTGAGATCCACCTTGATGCTATAAATCTTGGAGAAACAATCAAAGAAGGAAATGACGCATCCTTACAGGATCGCGCAAAGGCAATGATATTCCTTCGACATCGTCTTCATGAAGGATTAAAAATTGAATATTTGACAGTGAAAGATCCATGTCTTATGGACCAATTTGAAAGAAAGGTTTGACCATAAAAAAACCATGATACTGCCAAATGCTCTCTATAATTGGATGCACCTACGTTTACAAGACTTTAAAAGTGTAAGCGGGTATAACTCCGCAATGTTCAAAATTACATCTCAATTGAAGTTGTGCGGAGAAAATGTCACTGAGGATGATATGTTGGAAAAAACATATTCTACTTTTCATGCATCAAATTTGGTCCTACAACAGCAGTATCGAGAGCGAGGCTTTAAAAAATATTCTGAATTAATTTCATGTTTACTCCTTGCCGAGCAAAATAATGAACTGTTGATGAAAAATCATCAGTCCCGTCCAATTGGGTCTACGCCATTGCCTGAAGCAAATGTTGCATCAACTGATAATTCTGGGCGTGGTCGAGGCCGCGGTCGTGGCCGTGGCCGTGGACGTGGACGTGGAGGTGGTAGAGGACGTGGTCGTGGTCATAGCTATAATAATCAAAGGTCTTCAAATTTCAATTTCAAAAAGACCACATCTCACCACCACAACTGGGAGCATAAAACAGACAAACAAGAGGAAAATGAATATCATAATAAAGCCTCCAAAAATAATCAAAGCGTTTGTCATCGGTGTGGCATAGGAGGACATTGGCGACGTACATGTCGCACGGCTAAACATCTAGCTGATCTTTATCAAGCATCACTGAAGGAAAATGCGAATGATCCATTGGATTTTACGCACTTGGACGTTGCGGATTTTTTTGAAAATAATGATGGAAACATTGGAAATTTCATTGGTGATGGAAACACCCATGCAACTTGAAAGTGATGTCCCCACATCTTTCACTTTTAAGTAATAATATTGATAAATGTTTTTGTCATGTTTCTGCTATTTTATTTTGGGCTTGTTTTCTATAATTATGTTTTATTTTGAACTTGCTATGTAATGCTTAAAGTGTTTTATTTATAATGTATTTTAAAATAATAAAATAAAGTGATTTTGAGTTTTATTCTCATAATTTTTATTTTTTTTGTGAAGAAAAATGGATTTCATTGATGACATACATGGTGTTCAAGTTAATGGTGAATCTCTTTGTTTGGTAGACAGTGGGACAACTCACACAATTCTTACAGATAAAAGATATTTTTCCCATCTTATATTAGCTGAAGCTAATATCAACACAATATCTGGTGTTGCAAAACTTATAGAAGGTTCCGGAAAAGCTAATGTATTGTTATCCGGTGGCACAAAACTTATAATTAATGATGCAATGTATTCAAGTAGATCGAATAGAAATCTACTAAGTTTTAAAGATATCCGTCGTAATGGGTATCATATTGAGACAAGAAATGAGAAAGACGTTGAATACCTTTGTATTACGTCTATTGTCTCTGGGAAGAAAAATTTATTAGAAAAACTGCCATCATATTCTTCCGGATTATATTATACATTTATAAATCCAATTGAATCCTATGCGGCAATGGATCAAGAATCACACAATTTAAGTAATTTTATCCTTTGGCATGACCGTTTGGGTCATCCAGGTGCGATAATGATGAGGAGAATTATAGAAAATTCCCATGGGCACCCTTTGAAGAACAAATAGATTCTTTTGCCTAAAGATTTCTCATGTGCTGCTTGTTTCCAAGGGAAACTTATTATAAGACCGTCCCTACTTAAAGTTGCAAATGAATCTCCTGCATTTTTGGAAAGAATTCAAGGAGACATATGTGGACCTATAACTCCATCATGTGGACCATTTCAGTATTTTATGATACTCATAGATGCATCGACTCGTTGGTCACATGTTTGTTTATTATCTACTCGTTATATTGCTTTTGCGAGACTCCTTGCTCAAATAATCAAATTACGGGCACAATTTCCAGATTATACAATCAAGAAAATTCGACTTGATAATGCAGGAGAATTTACATCCCAAGCTTTTTATGATTATTGTACCTCAATTGGGATAACTGTGGAGCACCCTGTTGCTCACACACATACGCAGAATGGATTAGCTGAATCTTTTATTAAAAGATTAAAATTAATAGCAAGACCTTTGCTTATGAAAACAAAGCTACCAAGTTCTGCTTGGGGACATGCCATTTTACATGCTGCAGCACTTATTCGCATACGACCAACTGCATATCATAAATACTCCCCATTACAACTGGTTTCTTCTCGAGAACCAGATATTTCCCATCTAAGAGTATTTGGTTGCTCGGTATACGTTCCAATCGCTCCACCACAACGTACTAAGATGGGCCCTCAAAGAATGCTGGGAATTTATGTCTGATTTGACTCTCCGTCAATCATCAAATATCTTGAACCCTTGACGGGTGATCTATTTACTGCTCGATTTGCAGACTGTCAATTTGATGAGACAGTTTTCCCAGCATTGGGGGGAGAAAAACAACAGCTGGAAAAATGAAATATTTCGTGGAATGCATCATCTTTATTGCATTATGATCCTCGTACAAATCAATGTTAATTAGAAGTTCAGAAAATTATTCACTTGCAAAATATTGCAAACCAATTACCTGATGCATTTACTGATGTTAAGAAAGTGACAAAATCACACATACCAGCTGAGAATGCTCCTATTCGAATTGATGTCCCTACAAGGGAAAATAATATATTAGCAAACGAGTCTAAGACACGCCAAAAGCGTGGTAGACCTATCGGTTCCAATGATAAAAATCCAAGAAAGAAAAAGGAGCAAAATAAACAGATTGGCACTTCTAAAGTTTCTGTTAATCCTGAAGAGCCCGTAAATGAAATAGTTAACATAACTCAACAAGAAACCCTTGAAGAGGTTCAGGTACCTGAAAATATTGTTAATGAAGAGATCTCAATAAGTTATGTAACTTCAGGGCAACGATGGAACCGAAATGAAATTGTTGTCGACAACATATTTGCATATGCAATAGCTCTTAATATTACAAATGAAAGCGAAGATCTTGAACCAAAATCCATGGAAGAATGTCGTCGTAGAAATGATTGGCCTAAATGGAAAGACGCGATCCAGGCAGAACTAAATTCACTTGAAAAACGTCATGTATTTGGACCTATTGTCCAAACACCTAAAGATGTAAAACCTGTAGGCTACAAATGGGTATTCGTGCGAAAGCTTAATGAGAAGAATGAAATTGTGAGATATAAAGCACGACTTATAGCACAAGGTTTTTCACAGAGACCTGGTATTGATTACGAGGAGACTTATTCTCCTGTGGTGGATGCAATTACTTTAAGATTTCTGATTAGCCTGGCAGTGTTAGAAAGACTTCATATGCGTCTAATGGACGTTGTAACAGCTTATTTATATGGATCACTTGATAGTGATATTTACATGAAAGTCCCTGAAGGACTAAAATTGCCTGAAGCATGTAATTCAAAAGCCCGGGAAATGTTTTCGGTTAAATTACAAAGATCTTTGTATGGATTAAAGCAATCTGGACGAATGTGGTATAATCGTCTCAGTGAATATCTACTGAGAGAAGGATATATTAACAATCCAATTTGTCCTTGTGTTTTTATCAAGAAATCAAATTCTGGATTTGCTATCATAGCAGTTTATGTTGATGATTTGAATATCATAGGAACTCTAGAGGAGCTTAATGAGACGATAACATATTTGAAAAATGAATTCGAAATGAAAGATTTGGGTGAAACTAATGTCTCGGCTTACAAATCGAACATTTATCGGAAGGGATTTTTATTCATCAGTCAACTTATGTTGAGAAAATATTAAAACGTTTTAATATGGATAAATCTCATCCACTGAGTTCTCCGATGATTGTTCGATCTCTTGATGTGAAAAAGGACCCATTTCGTCCCCGAGAGGAAAATGAAGAGATCCTTGGTCCAGAAGTACCATATCTTAGTGCCATTGGAGCACTTATGTATCTTGCTAATTGCACGAGACCGGACATAGCTTTTTCTGTTAATTTACTAGCAAGATATAGTTCCGCACCAACTCGAAGACATTGGAATGGTGTTAAACACGTACTTCGATATCTTCGCGGTACGTCAGATATGGGATTATTTTACTCAAAAGGCTCACAAACAGAGTTGATTGGATATGCTGATGCTGGATTTTTGTCAGATCCACATAAAGCAAAATCACAAACAGGGTACTTGTTTACATATGGTGGTAATGCTATATCTTGGCGCTCCACAAAACAAACTCTTACAGCTACATCCTCGAATCACGCTGAGATATTAGCAATTCATGAAGCAAGTCTAGAACTAGTTTGGCTAAGGTCATTGGTACAACATATAAGGGAGACATGTGATCTTTCATTAGATAAAGAAAGTCCAATAGTATTGTACGAAGATAATGCAGCTTGTATCGCTCAACTCAAAGGAGGATATATTAAAGGAGATAGAACTAAACATATCTCACCAAAGTTCTTTTTCACGCACGAGCTTCAGAAAAAGGGAGAAATAGACGTCCAACAAATTCGCTCAAGTGATAACTTGGCAGATTTGTTTACAAAATCACTCCCTACATCAACATTTAAGAAATTAATATATAAGATTGGTATGCGGCGGCTCAGAGATCTTTGAAGAAGACATGGCAATATGAGGGGGAGACATTTGCATACTGCACTCTTTTTCCCTTAGCTTAGGCTTTTTCCCATTGGGTTTTCCTAGCAAAGTTTTTAATGAGGCAGGTTTAAAAGTGCAAATCTTACAAAAGATATATGTACTCTTTTCCTTCACTAAGATTTTTTCCCACTGGGTTTTTTCTTAGTAAGGTTTTTAACGAGGCATATTCTTATTAAGTGGCATCCAAGGGGGAGTGTTGTAAATCAATGTATTTTGGATGCCATTAGAATACATGCACAAGGCACATTCATATCTATAGTCAAATGTATCTAACTTTTCACTTAGATACATGTACCATTTGTACTTAATAGATGCATGTTATCTTTGATTTTCTCTCCTCTATTATGTATCTACCTAGCCTATAAATAGAGGAGGTCTTTGTTTATATAAACACACCAAGAAAAGAAATAAGAAAATTACTAAAATATTGTCAATCTTGTACTCTCTTGTTGTTCAATTTTATATTGTTTCACAACAAGCCATAATATATCATTTTTTTTTTACACAATACTACTGGCAATACTATTAATGCCATCGGGATTGTCTTACATAATCTATCTAAATATCCGTGCCCTTGTAATACGAAGCAGTAGGTATGTTATTATTATATATAGAAAGCAATTATTACATAATTTAAGGGGGTAAGGTGAATTAAAAGATATAAACCCTCCATTCATCTTTAGTTAACAGTTCTAGAAATTGAAAAATGGTTTAGATCGATAGGTCATTTGTAGGACCAGGATTTGTAATTTACAACAGACACAAGAAATATTATATTATCTTTTCTAGGACCTCAAGTACATCTTACGGATTTTAGCATTTTACACCCTAAAATTATAAAATTTTGACATTTTGGGATTATGACTTAAAAGTTTTGACAATTTATACCTTGAAAATATAATTTAGGTCATCTCCAACCGAAGCCTTTGCCCAATTGCCCAATTGCCCAATTGTTTTGTCCTCTTGCCTTGCCCTCATGCCTTTTCGATCCACCTAAAAAACTCATCTCCAACCTAAGGGCAATCAACATCCATTAATTCAATTTAACAATTTTTCCCACTCTCACTCTCCCCACTCAAATAATAATAATCATAATAATAATAATAATAATAATAATAATAAAAATCATAATAATTATTTTTATAGTTACACAATTAAGTATTTGTTTTTCCTATCTAAGTTGTATTGTGTATTTTTAAGTTAAGTATTTGTGTTTAAGAAATCAAATATATTTAGATTTGTATTTGTCTAATTATATATGAAATTGTTCAACAAATCTCATATATAATCCATGATTTTTTTTTTAAAAAAAGCACCCATAAATAAGGCTTATCTTCTGATTTTAATTAAATGAGAATTAAAATGGATTAAATAGAAATTAAATAGGAGCCCAATGACTTTTGACTTTTCTAGAATAATTTTCTTCTTCCCAAACCCATTTCTCCCTCTCTCATAAAACAACACCCCCTTAAATAAATCTATAAACATGATTTTGGATTGCAATCAATATTTAACATTTGGTGGATTGAATTCTCCTCTTCACTTTGGTTCTGCCAAGGTAAACAAGATCAGGAAATTTCTTTTTTTAAATTGTATGAATATATATATATATATATATATATATATATATATATATATATATATATATATATATATATATATATATAATCATTGGGTGCATGTCCACCAAGTGGCAACCACCCATCTTTCCGGCGCCCAGGTGCGTTGCCCAGCAGGCAACCGGGCGGTCGATGGTCGACCACCCGCTTGCCCTCATGCCTGCCCCCTGTGCCTCCTGCCCACCTTACCCGCCAGCTTGCCCTTTGCCATCTCCAATCGACGGCGACTCCCTCTCCCTCTCATGCCCTTTTATCGGCATCGGTTGAAGTTGCTCTGATGAAATTCGGTTTCATAATTTAGTTTATATATTTTCCTTTATGCTCGTGTCCATGGTGGAAGAATTACGCAACACGTGATCAGATGATCTCCTCTTCTTTTCGTTCTTCTTGAACTTTCTGCATGAAAAAATAAATACTAACTATTTATCTCGTAGTTCTCATTGGGTATCTAAAAATGGTCCTGTAATTTTGGAAATATTTTTAAAATAGTGATGTAATTATATTGAACAAACATTTAGTCCTATAACTTTCACACAATTTTAATTTTAGTCATATGTATAACAATTTCATCTTCGAACTTTTAGTATGTTTCAGTTTAAGTCATGCAACTACAAAATTGATCCTATTCTCGGAGAAATAGTTTATAACTGAAGAACGAAAATTAAAACTTACTAAAAGTTGGAGGACAAAATTTATAACTGCAGGATGAAAATCGAAAGTTATTCAAAATTAGAGGACCAAATTTGTTGTGTATATGATTAAAATTAAAATTAAAATTAAGTGAAAGTTAGATGACTAAATATGTATTCGGTATAATTAAATATAATTAAAGGACTATTTTAATCCTTTCTGTGCACTGTTTTTTTCCAAACTTTGAGGCATTAGTGGACATTCAACTTTGATTACAAATTTTGTCTATTAGGTCTTCCTTTATCACAAAAAAAAAAAAGGTGTAAATTAATGAGTTGAATAATTGAATGTTAAAGTTAGGTTTATCATATTCTATAGCGAGTTGCCTTATAATTTAATTTGGCTTATTTAAACTTCGATCTCAAAAAAGTTTGAATCAAGTCGGGTATGAATCACTATTGAATCGAATATGAAAAATTATCTAACAATAAAATTTGTAAAATTTTAATTCAATATATATATCGACTATGCTCTACCATGTTTACAATAAACGAAGTCGGAAAATTCTTGTCCAAGCCTGGCTTGGTCAAACCCATCCAACCACCAAACAAGTATTTTGCACTTGCTTTGTGATTGGTCACTTTTCTGGGAGTTACATCAAATTCCAAAATACACTTGCCTTGTAATTACTTTGGGCTCGGCCAACCCCGGTGTGGATAAGAATTTCCCAGTCAAACTGTCGTTTTCTTATCACAAAAGAAAAATACATATATTTTACATTACTCACTAATATTACACAAATTAATACGAGATTATAATATCAAATAAATGTAAATTTAGATTGTATGAATATACCTCCATTTCAAGTCTAAAAATTTCTAACTTGTGGTTAGGAAAAATACAAGAGCATTATATATTGACTAATCAAATAATGATGTGACGATGTCATTAGCCACAAAGTGTATAAATTTTTTCTCGACTAGGTCTAGATTTCAATTTTCCTATTTAAAAGTGAAAAAAAAGGAAAACGGAAGCGAGCTTAAACTTTTTTAGCATGCGGGGCTATTGAGTTATGTCGCATGTGCGGGAATCAAATTTAATTTTTTTTTTAGATTGTGAATATATCATTATACCAAATACTATATATAATCAAAATTATTATATCGGTATTAAAATAAATTAATTACAAATGCTAATATTAAACTAAAGAAAATACTCACACTTATAAAAATTGAATTTATGACCTGTTAGTCGTGAAGCCTCTTCCTTAACCAATAGACAAAATCAACAAATCTAACTGTTAATTTTGTCTACTTTAATCTTAGCCGTTAATTGTGTAACAAAAAAAGCCTGCAACATGGCACGTTAACTACTTAACTTTAGGATGTTCGAAATGTCCAAATTATCCCCCTTTTGTTAGGTTCTTAGAAAAGAGAAAATGAATAAGTTGATATTAATCCATCTAATCCATTTAATACTCTTAATACTATATCACGGAATATTCATAGCTATCATCTGTGTAATCACTATATGTCATGTTAGGTATCTTTTAGGGACACTTTTGTATAAAAAGTGTCCCTAAAATCCCCCTAACATGGCAGATGGTGGTTAATGTTGCCCAAGGAATTCACAAACTCCTCACTCTTCATATTTACCCACTCTCACTTAATAAAAATGATAATAATAATAATAATAATATAATAATAAAAATAAAAATAAAAATAAAACTAATAAAATAAATTATAAAAATTATCAATGATAATAATAATAATAATAATAATAATAGTAAATTAAACATTAGCATTAATAATAACAGTACAACAATATTACAACAAGTTCCATATTCCTAAAAAAATATATGTTCCGTAATCACCGTATACAATCGGTAGAGGTTTTTCGCCAACTTCAAGCCGACTCAAACAAGCGTGGTTAACACATGGTTCAAATGGTGATCCTATGTAATTGTTTAAATATATAATTTTTAGGATTATGTAGTTTCTAATTTAGTTTATCGTATTTAAATTATGTAATATATAATTATTTTTAATCCATAAATCTTATTTAATTTCCATAAATCATTTTTAGCTATATTTCTAATTAATTTTAATTCTCATACTTTCCACTCTTACTTATTAAAAATAATAATCACAATTAAAATTTAATATTGTCCATAAAGTTACCAAGTTACAACTAACAAAATTAAATTAATTTTAAATGATTAAATTAAGCTTAAATCTAATTTTGTTTACCATAATAGATAATTTTTTTATAATGTTATTAAATTTCAAATAATAAGACAAGTTAACGTTAAGTTTATTACATGAAATTTACAATATTACTAGTAATAAAATTAAATCAAAGTTAAGTTTACTAAATAAAAATACATATTATACAAGTAATAAAATTAAGATTAAGATTTAAAAAATAACATTTTATATAAATTTTCCTAATTTAACAAAAGAAAAACTGAAAAAAATAAAATAAAAAAGGAAGAATATATCATGGGCGTGTTGCCCAACACAAATCAGAGGTCGGTGGGGCGGTCAGACCATCCACCGCCCCACCCACTTGGGCAATGGATGACCACCCACCTCTCCTCCTTTCCCTCTATTTATTTTTCTTTTTCTTTTTTTTTTTGATAACCCAGGTGTACAAGCTTACACTTGACTAATCCTGGACCCTCAGAACCCTTGCCCTAGAACCCTGAAGGATGTAAATCGCAGGATGTGCCTCCACCAAGCCCCGGGTTCCCACCATACTGCTGTACACTCTGCGCACAAAGGGGTCTTCACCACAAATGACCCTTAGATAGACCCATAGAAATGCTTCCATCCAAGTTCCAAATGGGATTCGAACCCCCACCCTTGCCGCTGGAGCAAGCCTTATGAATCATTGGTCGACCAGTTGGAGATATGCCCTGGGGGCTCTCTATTTATTTTTCTCACTTTTCTTCCTCTTTTCCGATGAACTCCTCCTCCCAACCCATCAATGAAGCTGCCATAACTTACAAGACTATTTTCCACGGAACTTATATTTTTTTCGTCCCAATTTTCTTTATCTCTTGGTACAGTCAACTTGACTAAATTTATAAAATTATAATAAATAATTTAATTAATATATTTCACTAATAAATTAATAATATGATATGACACCATATATATTAATATTTAAAATATTTAGTACACCATAAATATAAATAATTTAGCATGATAAATCATTAAAAAATTTAAAAATTTGACCGAATTGCTATAACTAAGGCCATCTCCAATGGTTCAGGGCTAGCCCTGGGGATAAAGTGCAACATTTATCACATCATATGGGATATTGTCACATTTATCATAACATGAGAAGATAAAGTTTAATATTTATTACAATACATGAGGTAAAGTATCACATATATGAGAGATAGTTTTATTAATTCGTATTTCTTTAAATTAATAAATATCATAAGGACAACGTGAAACTTTTATAAAATTATGAGCGATAAAATTATTTATATAAATTACATAGAGTTAAATTAAACATTATATATATATATATGACAAATCATTAACTCATAGTTTGATTGTTTGGTTTTTGAGTTGGTCCAATTTTTTTCTTTTGATATGTTTGTATAGGTGAAAACGTGAGATGGATCGATGGACCAAATTCCATGATGGTGTTTCTGCTTTATGCTCCTATTTTTTTAGGATAAAATATAGTGGATGACTTAATCTATTATTTTTGTTTTCGAAAAAGTTTGTAATTGTAAATAAATAAATTTTATTAGCATCAAGAAATGTCAAGCTAAGTCCCATTTGAAATGTCCATAAAGGACATGATACAAATAAAATTAACAGATAAATTGAAGGATTTTAACTATTGGGGGATGGTTGAAGAGAAGATTCAGACAGTTATAATTGTGATTTTCAGCCATTTTGAAAAGAAAAAACACAAAAGGATTTGAAGAAAAATAAGTTTTGTTCTTCTTGTAAATACAATTATTGCTATATATAACCAAAATTATAATCTTTAGCTTTCAATTAAATATAACTAGCCATATCTTTTCCTTTCTTGAATTGAGAGGACTATTTATGTCATGATATGTGCAACTCAATTTGGGAAGAATTCTACAAGATTTAATTCAAGCTCATTTCTTACAAAGTTTGAGAGTTAATGAGAATTTACCCCGAGATATTCCTTATGTTCAATTTATCCTCCCTCTGTGATTTAAAAAAGAGTATTTTGTCCTCTGTAATTTTATAAAAATTTCACACTACCTTCATAATATTTTTATACGTGGAAGTTTGCCTCCTATATTATAATAATGTGGCAGTTTACCCCCATATATTATGATAAATGTGATAATTTACCCCATGTATTATAATAAATGTGATAATTTGCCCCCATATGCTACAAAAATACTTTCATGTTCACTCTCAATTTTGGCAAGTGAGTTATACTATACGGCTAAAGGAGATAAATTACTTTTTTAAAATTTTCACAGAAGGGAAAATGTTATTTTTCAAACCACATGAGGGGAAGAGGGGGTTGTATATTGACACTAACTCCATAGTTTGGTGTTCTTTTAATGGTTTCAGGTATACCTGCGGGATTATTAACAATACCTTTTTTAGACAATGCTAATAAATTCTAAAATCCATTTCATCGTCCAATGGCAACATTCTCGCTTCCGCTTCATCCACCACTACTTGCACGGGGGCTTCCCTTTAAGGCGGAACTCTCCCCTACCGATGTATTTTTACATCCCTAAGACGAGGGGGTACTTCTGATATTTCGGTATGGGGCATATTTTATTTTGTTGTTTTTTGGATGTAAAAATACTATTGGATGGGTTACTTTACGCGTACCTATAAATTTGAAACATTCCTAAAAAGTATTGCACCCAATAGAATTCTTAAATCTAGACGATTGATTATTCATAAGGTGTTATGAGTTCAAGACAAGCCGCTATGGTGAAATTGGTAGGCACGCTCCTCGTAGGAAGCAGTGCTAGAGCATCTCGGTTCGAGTTCGAGTGCCGGCATATCATTTCCTAAAAAAGCAAATAGATTATTGCCGTCAAACCAATTTTCTCAAATATACTAATTCATAGTTAGCTAATATCGAAATTGTATATTTCCAGCTAAATTTGAGGTACTTTCCCTCCTACCCATGTACTCCGTGACATTTCCCATAAGCTCAAGTTTATATTCTTAGGGACCGTTTGGTTTAGCTAATAAGTCCAAATTCAGAAAATAATCATGTCTATAACAAGTATTTGGTTTGACAAATTACAAATCGGGCCCATCCAAAAAATTGGACTAACTCATTAGGTCCTCTTCAATCGTCGGGGTAGAAAACAACCGTGGATGTGAAAATAAACATAAGGAATTAATATATATATATATATATATATATATATATATATATATATATATATATATATATATATATTATAGTTATAATTTTATGCAAAGAGACAGTAATTGGGTTTTACAGTGAAAAACACCACAAGAAGAAAGATATTTGCATACCAGATATTGTGCTATTACCTTGTTTTTCGTACGATATTTCAGGTTTGTTTTGATAATTTAGTTATATTCGTCTGTATAAATGTTTTCTTTCCTTATTTTATGAATGAATTTGCCTTTTGACCCCTATGCTTGATGAATGTTTTGGATGGGAAGTCCTTAAAACTAGATTCAACATAGTTTTTAATGTGTAATATTCAATTACATACACATATAGTATATTTATTTGATAATGTGTTTATTGCTATCTAGACGAGTAAATAGCTGCCCTTGAAGCAACATATACTTGTAGCATTTGCATATGACTAAATTTTCTTTTTGCACCCCTGGGCTTGATGAATGTTTTGGATGTGATGTCCTTAAACCTAGATTCATATTAGTAATTGTTGTGCAATATTCAATTACATACATAGATAGTATAATTATTCTATCGTGTCCTCATTGCATTAGCTATCTACACGGGTAAATAGTTGCCCTTGAAACAACACCGAATAATTACTGTCACTATAAAACAAGCGCGTACTTTTCTTTACCAAGCCAACCGCTAGTACTACTGCTCTTAGAAACCGAAACAAATAGGCTTATTCTTTTTTCACTTAATTCAAAACTACAAGTTGAACTCAAACACGGAAGTTCTTTCTTGAGTGATAATACAATTTTCCTAAACTAGCATATTTTATCATAGTAATCTAAACTCAAGCTTCCTGGAGTTAATTCTTCATGAAACTCTATTTTAAAACATTTCGGTATACTTAGTCGAAATAAATTTTTCGTCATTTAGAAGGGTACTCTCGTGTATCAAATTACTAAAACATGAGGAGTTAATCAATACAACTCTAATGCGTTACTATTACTGATTATGTTTACTCTGTCGAACCAACTTTTTCCTCATTTAGAAAGATACTCCCATGTGTTAAATTACTTAAACATTAGGAGTTAATCAATCTAACTCTTATGCATTAGTATTACTGCTTACCTCTCCTTTTATTATTTGTAATTGTAAACTAATATTAACCAGTACACATATTGCATATCATTACTTTTACTGACAGATTTATCAAAGAAACACTACTATACAGCAACCATGCAGGTAAGACACATAATTGTGTTATAATTTCCAATTAAATACATTTCTAACTATTTATTTTATACATGTAGCAAGAGAGCGGATTCAAACCAAGAACTTATGTGTACAATGTGTCTCAGGTACATCTACTTTTATACATTTATGGATTTATAAAAAAAATTCTAAGGACTATAATATGCATATGCAGACAAGAAAAATAGCAAACAAGTGTGAGCTTTATCTATACTATGAAGGTCGGTTTTTTTGTCGAGCTGGAGGAGGCATAGGGTATTCTGCTGACCCTGGTGCTATAATAATGAACATTGACTCCACAAATTTCAAGCTCAAGCATTTGGTTCATGTTATTTATAAATTATGAAAATACATACCGGAAGGGCTTTGGTACCGCGTGCCGAACGGAGAGTTTGCTGATAGTTTGCGAACAATAAGCAGCAATGAGAACACACAACATATATTTGATCTTCTTATGGCATCAGGGACATATAAAATGTTGAACTACGCGCAAGAACAGTTGATACGGCTTAATCCACAAGGCCATCTCATCCATGCACTACCTTTTATTGTACCAAGAGTCTTCAACAAAGTCAACAAGGAAGAACCCTGAAAATAATCTAGGGAATGTCGAAAGAAGAAGATGCATATGATCACATCTACCAAGTTAGTCACAGAAGCATCTACGAGGAAGAAGAATGAAAAAAAGAAATGCCCTCGACTTTTTAAACTTTTAATTTGTAGTTTACCATGTTCGAACCTATTTTGATATGTAAATACTACTCTAACTTTGTTGAGTTTATGTACAAAATTTTGCTAGCATTGTTTTGGTTAATCTTTACATACAACAATTGTACGGGGTACATGACACCGCGGTGCTTCCTGCCTAGTATAATTATTCGATCGTGTGTTTGTTGCACTTACTATATAGACATTAAGGTAAATTACTCTGTAAATTAATTTTTTTTACCTCCTTTATGGCTTGGAACAATACAAGAAAAACGCACTTTTCCGACGGGAAATTTGACAAAATCCGTCGGAAATACGGATCTCCGACGGATTTGGCCCGTCGGAAATCCCGTAGGAGATCAGTTCGTCGGAAACTTTTCCCACGGGATTTTCCGACGGGTAGTCTCCGACGGGGGCTGACGTCGGTAAAACCGTCGGACTATTTTCCGACGGGATATTTTCCCGACGGGGTTTCCGATGGACGTTCCGTCACAAGTAATTTTGATTTTTTCTTTTTTTTTTTATTTTTTAAACACTTTTCCGACGGGATTACCCGTCGGAAATTCATTTTATTTTTTATTTTATTTATTTTTTCCGACGGGAAACTCCGTCGGAGATTGTTTCCCTTTTTCCTACGGATTTCCCCGTCGGAAAACAGGTTTACTTTTTTTTGGAAATTATACATTTTCCGACGGGTTTGCCCGTCGGAAATAGTTTCTTTTTTATTTTTTTTAAAAGAAATTCCGACGGTGTATGCCCGTTGGAAATTCCGTCGGAATTCAATTAAATTAAATCAATAATTAATTAAATATTTAATTTTTTTATATTCCCTAATTTATAATCTATTTAATCACCAAATATCATACAAAAATTAATAAATCAATAAACGCGTGAAAAATCATAAAATATCTTATAAAATCAAATTACTCTCAAACAACAAATATTTATAACAAAATAAGTATCCAAATATCGCGAAATATAAAATTTAAGTTTTAGTCATCTTGGGGCGGATTTTGTGGTAACTTGTTAGATGTCATGGAGTTAAACATACGTTGCATCTGCTCCATATTTCTTCGGGATTCCTCAATCAATGCTCTGTGTTGTTCTTTCTCTCGTTCCTGTTCTTCTTTCTCTCGTTCCCGTTCTTCTCTCACTCGTTCCTGTTCGTCCCTATTACGTTGACGTTCCTGCTCCAACATTGCTTGAAGTTCTTCTCTCTCTCGTTGATGTTCCGCATCAGATTGTTGCAGTCTTTCTTCGAGAGTTAGAACTCTTGACATGAGCATCGGGTCGGATGAACCACAATGCTGTGAGGTCCTCGAGGAACTAGGTTTAACCTGAGCAACCTTACCAGCCAAACCATAAACCGTACCCTTCTTTCCGATTCCTACGGTGTCTACCCATGCCTAAATAACAAACAAAAACATGAATTAGATGATAAATATATATAAGAACATAATAATTTAATTAAACATGATAATTATATGTTACCTGTAGTTGAACTTCTTCCGAGATTGGTTCTGATTCACCCGTTTCAGATACTTGTGAAGCAGGAAGTTTTTCTAAAAACGTAGTCTAAAAGACACGAATTTTAGAATATAATTTTTAAACATAACATATATTTATCAACTAAGTTGTACGATTGTAAAACTTACATATGTATCCTTTGAACGAGTATCGACCCACTTTCTTCTTTCTTCAGTTTCGTCTAATTGTGAGTGGGTATACAAAAACAATTCTGCTTGTGTGGGTTCTACTCCATCTTTGGCTTTGGTCTGCAACACAATAAATTATTGATTGTGTTATATCAATATATAATATATGAAAAAAAAATAAACATTTTACAAACTTACTAGTCTTCGTTCATGCTCCGAATGTGTGATACTCCCACCTGTGTGCTTTGGAGCTCCTTGGCCACCACAGTCGGATGCTCGATTTCTCTTGTTTTTCCGACTTTTTTCTTTAAACTCATCTGAATTCCAGTATACAAGTAAGTCGTCCCAATGAGCCTGGAGTATCCAATCTGGCTTTCGGTTCTTTTTACGAAATTCTTCTAACTTCATTCTAAGCGAATCTGCGACTTTATGATCATATATCCGTCTGATCATCCCATCATAACGAGGTTCCCAGCGATATTTTCTCTGCAAGTAATTACATATTATTTAATGTAAATAACAGAGTAATAAATTATTTATGAAATTGTTTAAATCAATACCTTAAAATTAGCAAACCATAGGTCCCTCTGCCTATCACTAGCATCCGTGTAAGAGCGCCACGGGCCTTCCCAAACCGTTTGGAAAGATTTTCCAGCCTCTCGAACAATTGAACCATGGTCAGAACCCTCAAATCTACATCAAATCACAAAAATAATCTAATTACATATACGAAATTAACGCGCATAATAAATTTGAAATTAATAAAATTAAGTACATACTCGAATTTATATCTGAAACTTGGAGCAATTACCATCCGCGTATCACGAATGTCCTCAATAGGACCATCACTTGAACTAGCACCACGAGCACTCGAACTAGCACCCACAACACTCGATATACCATCTAATCCGCGTGAACTGTTTTGAGGACTAGGAGTTGGACTTGGACTTGGACTGGAGCTACGAGTAGGATGCATAGGTGTAGGCGTATGGCTCAAAGTGGGAGTGGGAGTGGCTCTCGAAGTGGGAGTGGGAGTCGCTCTCGAAGTGGAAGTGCTAGTAATTTTAGCTTGTGGCAAATAAGATATAAGTCTAGATGAAACTGGTGTGGGTACGCTCTTAGACTTTTTAGAATTTCCCATCTGCAAAAAAAATGAAAAAGAAGAAATATATACAATATAATACCAAAATTTGAAATAATTACAATTATAACACAAAAAACAAATTAATTACTTTCATAATATTTCAACAACGGTAGAAAACAAAACAAACAACACAAACTCTAAAAGAAACAAAGTGACAATAACTAAATTATAAACTAAACCAACAAACAAGAGTAAAAACAAGGAATTAAAAGAAGATTTGACATATAAAAAGAAGCTATCAATCTTCTTCGTCTTCGTCCTCGTCCTCGTCCTCGTCCTCGTCCTCGTCCTCGTTTTCTTCCTCTCCGTGTTCTTCTTCTTCTTCAACAATTGAATTTAACATGGTAGGTGGTTCTTGCAAAGCTTCTTCTTGTATATTATAACTTTGATCCACTCTACTTCTTGGTCGTGTATTTATTACAATACGCCAATTTTTTTTATCTCTTTTTTTTCCCGGGTAAGGTACAAAGTATACTTGAGATGCATGTTGAGCAAGTACGAACGGATCAAATTTAGGATATTTTTCTTTTACGTTGATCTCAACAATTTCATATTGTGGGTGTATCTTAATTCCTCTCGAAGAAACCGAGTCATACCACTTACATTTAAATAGTAGAATATTTGTACCATCAACCCCCGGATAATGTAATTCTACTATGTCTTCGAGTATCCCATAGAACTTTGTTGACCCATCACCCTTCACACATATACCCGCGTTATAAGTTTTTCTAAACTTCGCCTTTTTTTCAGTATGAAATGTATATCCATTCACAACACATTGTTGCCACGTTCGCACAATTATATTTGGACTCCAAGATATGCTCTTTAGATGTTCATTTAAGACATTGTTATCAGGCCAATATACCTATACATCAATCATTAAGTATTAAGTAATTAGCGTTAGATATATATTAATGATTACATGTATATTAATATTTGACTTCTTTTACTCACAAAATCGTGGAACCATTTTATGAAGTGGTCTTCAATTGATTGTTCAACATCCGCCTCGGGACAATTTGCTTGAACCAACCACGAAAAATGCCTAAATAATATTTTAAATGATCGTAATTAAACCAAATTTGATTTATAATTAAAAAAAAAAGTTTAGTGCACAATTTAATAAAACTTACTCTAAAAATGGCACCACTTCTTCGCAATTTCTAAGGACATGAAGGGAAGCTGCTTTTAATTCTTCCTCCGTTAATGTCTTCGACAAACACTTGCCAATAGGACACGCATGTTGATTAAAAATCGAAAGAGGGTGTGGATTTCCATCGACTTGTTCACCACATTCATTTCGTTTCATCCTCCAACTCCTAGTTTCAATGTGTTTTTCGAAATAGAACGAAGTAAAAAATTGTGCTTCTTGGATTATGTATCCTTCGCAAATCGAACCCTCAACTCTTGATTTGTTCTTAACCATTCCCTTTAGGTCATGTAAAAACCTATTTGAAAGGCATCGAAATTATGTTATTCTTTGTTGATGATAATTATATTTTTAACAAATAATTATTAAACTAAATACTTAATTAGTACCTCAAAAGGATACATCCATCTATATTGAACGGGGCCGCACATGATGGCTTCATATGGTAAATGAATTGGCAAGTGTTCCATAGAATCAAAGAATCCACATGGAAAAATTCGCTTGAGCTTGCAAATAATGAGAGGAATATCTTTCTCCATTTGTTGCAACTTCTCCATACGTAACTCAGTTGAACACAATTCCCTAAAGAACAGACCAAGTTCTGTTAATGGCTTCCACACATGTTATGGGAGCATACTGAATCCACTTGACATCAATCGTTGCATAAACACGTGACAATCATGACTCTTCAAACCATGCAACTTCAAATTAGTGTTATCCACGCATCTAGCCAAATTTGAAGCATAACCATCGGGCATTCTTAACTCCTCGACCCACTTGCAAAAATCTTATTTTTCACCCTTAGATAAAGTAAAACAAGCTTTCGGTTTGTACATATTTCCATCATCTCCCTCAAAGAGATGTAATTCCGGTCGACTACAGTACTCCTCCAAATCCTTTCTCGCTTTGTCGTTGTCCTTTGTCTTACCATTAACGTCCAGGACCGTGTTAAGCACATTGTCAAAAACATTCTTCTCAATGTGCATAACATCAAGATTGTGACGAACTAGATTGTCTTTCCAATAAGGCAACTCCCAAAATATACTTTGTTTGGTCCAGTGATGCGTTTTTCCATAGCCTGGTGAGTTAGCATGCTTTGGAGGCAAGTCGGCTATTTTCGGAAGATCCTGCACTCTCTCCCACTCTTCATTTCCAGTTAATCTTGAAGGTGGAAGTGACCTTTCAACCTTACCTTTTTTGAAATGTATTCGACTTCTCCTAAATGGGTGATTCTCTGGCAAATGCCGACGATGACAATCAAACCACGACACCTTTCCACCATGCTTGAGACTGAAGGCTTTTGTGTTTTCCATACATATAGGACATGCTAATTTGCCTGAAGTGCTCCAACCTGATAGCATACCATAAGCAGGAAAGTCGTTGATAGTCCACATAAGCGCAGCTCTTAACTTGAAGTTTTGTTTCATCGATATATCGTATGTTTCAACTCCTACTCCCCATAGTTCATTCAATTCATCGATCAAGGGCCTCAGGTACACATCAATTCTGGCCTTAGGATTATATGGTCCGGGAATTAGGCAAGTTAGAAACATATATGGCCGAGTCATACACATTTCAGGAGGTAAGTTATAAGGCGTCACAATAACTGGCCAACAAGAATATGGCTGGGCGTTATTACTGAACGGGTTAAACCCATCCGTACATAACCCAAGTCTAACATTTCTTGGCTCTGCAGCAAACTCCGGATGAGTATTGTCAAAATTTTTCCAAGCTAGCCCGTCAGATGGATGAATCAAAACTCCTTCCTCTCTTCTATTTTCTGAGTGCCACCTCATGTGGGAAGCTGATTGGGGAGAGGCAAATAATCGTTTAAGTCTAGGAATTAAAGGTAAGTAGTGCATTCTTTTGTGAGGAATTGGTTTTGTACTTCTCGCATTATGACCCGACCTAGTACTCTTGAAACGTTCAAAGTGACAAAATTTGCATTCAGTCAGGTGAACATCTTCCTTGTAATATATCATACACCCATTTTTACAACAATCGATTTTTTGGGATGTTAATCCAAGCTTTGCCACCAACTTCTTTGCTTTGTAGAAATTATTAGGAACTAAATTCTCTTCAGGCAATAATGACTTAATTATCGAACAATTTCGATCAAAAGCTGATTGTGCAATGTTGTAGTCGGATTTTAATGACATTAGTTGAAGAGCCAATGACAACTCCGATTGATTGTTACAACCTTCGAACACGGGTCGTTGAGCACTATCTAACATTTCATAGAATTCTTGAGCTTCTTCGTTTGGAGGGCTATTTGCATAGACAGTATCCCCGATGTTGCAGTTGAAGGCACCACCTCTCATGGCATCATATACAATATCTTCATATCTGTTGTTCTCCTCGTCATGGATATATTGATCACTACCCGAAGGTCCAACATTAATATTAGGTTGTGTCGTTGGCTCAACCTCTCTATGACTTACCCAATACCAATAATTAGCCACAAACCCATATCTATATAAATGTACTTGGACTTGCGCATCAGACGCGTATTGCATATTTTCACATTTCCGACAAGGACACCGAAGTACTCCATTTCCTATATATTCAGGTTGCGATCTTGCATAGTCAAGGAATTGGTTAACTCCATATAACCACTCTGGGTTGAAGTCATTTCCGACTCTCCTATTGTACATCCAACTACGTTGAATCTGAATATTCATCTAGCTTCTACATTTTTTGTACAATTTAATAAATTAGTTAATTCATTGCATTTTTATATATAGCAACATTTTAACGCATTTATGTGACATATAACTTTTCCTATACTTCAATTTACCAAATCAAAACATACACGCACAAAGAAAATTAATTTGTTAGTATCTAAATTGACATACATTTATTCACTATAAGACTGTTATTTCATGATTATAAAACTTTAATTCAATTTGGAGATGTCAAAGCTTCAAACTAATTAAAAACAGGAGTATATATCTATTTGAATTAACTCACCGACCGTAAACCAAAATAATTAATAGCATAAGACCTTGTTTGCTTGTAATAGACAAGCAAACACTAATGATTGAGTAAAGTTCATCATCTCATTGACTTCAATAGACTTCAATTTACCAAATCAAAACATTCACACACATCAAATACTTCAATTTACCAAATCAAAACATACACACACAAACAATCTATAGCCATAATTGATTGAGTAAAACCACATCAAATTAACTTAATTCTACCTCATTCCAATTCCATTACCTAAACTAACAATTAATAATCCAACATCATCAAACAAGTGAAAAATCTGACCTTAAATGGAGCTGCCGCCGCGGGTACTGGTACTGAAGTCGGAAATGGGAGCTGCCGCCGCGGGCTGGAATTGTGGTTGTGCGTGGCCGCGGCTGGGACTATTGTGGTGCGTGGCCGCGGCTGGGACGGGGACTAGGGAGCGACGACGGAGCAGGGTACGGTGGAGCAGCACGGCGACGGCGGAGCAGTCCGAAATGGTTGGGTTTCAGGGACGGAGGTGGTGACGTCGCGGTGGGTAGGTGGGTGGGAGAGAGAGGCCGCGCAGAGATCTAGAGACGGAATCTAGAGAGAGATCTAGAGACGGAGGTGGTGGCGCGGTGGGTAGGTGGGTGTGAGAGAGAGGCCGCGCGGTGGGTGGGAGAAAGAGACGGAGGCGCGGTGGGTTTTGGGGGGATGAAATGTGTGAGAAAGAAAGGAAAGCTGCGCGGCTAGGGTTTTAGCCGCGCTTCTTTCCTACGGGAATTTCCGACGGGATTTACGCCCGTCGGAAATATTTAAAAAAATTAATTTTTTTTTATTTAATTTTTTTCCCCAAATTAATTGGAATTTGCATATTATATTTTTTAATTGTAATTTATACCTTGAAATTAATAACAATTTATATTTTTTAATTGTCTATTTTTAGCAGAGTAATGTAAATTTGGAATTTTTTTTAAATTTGCAAATTAATAACAACTTGAAGGTTTAATTGATCAAAGTCAACACTATTAACCTCAGGGTTATGTACATTGAGGTTATTCGTAACTAGATCAGTCGATATATTCTCGAATTGAAAGTCTAATTGACCAAAGTCAACACTGTTGACCTTGGGGTTATGTACACTGAGGTTATTCGTAACCAGATCGGTCGATTATCGAATTGAAAGTCTAATTGACCAAAGTCAACACTGTTGACCTCGGGGTTACGTACATTGAGGTTATTCGTAACTAGATCGGTCGATATATTCTCGAATTGAAAGTCTAATTGACCAAAGTCAACACTGTTGACCTCGGGATTACGTATACTGAGGTTATTCGTAATTACATCGATCGATTCTCGAATGAAAGTCTAATTGACCAAAATCAACAATGTTGACCTCGGGGCTATGTACATTGAGGTTATTCGTAATTAGATCGGTCGATATATTCATTCTCGAATTGTTTAAATATAATTTTCAAAGCATATATATATATATATATATATATATATATAGGTAAATTTTTTTGTAAAAAATGAAATATTTGACGGTCGGTACCCGTCGAAATAGCTAATCAATTTCGTTTTTTTTTTATTTATTTCGACGGGAGCGCCTCATCGTAAAATGTTAATTTTTTTCTTTCTTCTAAATCAATTTTCTTCTTTTATTTTTAAATCAATTAATTAATGGTTTAGTTTTTGTTAAAATTACTTAACCAAGTAATTTTCTTTTTTTACTTTATTTTTTATTTTTTTAAAATGAGTATTTTCCGACGGGTACTAACTGTCGAAAAATTAAATAATTTTTTTAATAAATTCTCGGAAACTTAAATAATTATGTTTTTATTATTTTTACATAAATATTTCCTACGGGGGATATCCGTCGGAATATTAATTATTTTTTATTTACGTAATGAATTTTCCTACGGGAAACTCCCGTCGGAATATTAAATAAATTAATTGTTAAGTTTTCCGACGGGTATTACCCGTAGGAAATGAATTAATTATTTTTCCTTTTCTTTTTGACTATTTCCGACGGGGTTTTACTCGTCGGAAATTAAATAATTTTTTTTTATTATTATAAAATTACATTTTCGACGGGTATTACCCGTCGGAAATGTATTAATTATTTTTCCTTTTCTTTTTGACTATTTCCGACGGGGTTTTACCCGTCGGAAATGAAATAATTATTTTTTATTATTATAAAATTACATTTCCGACGGGTGTTACCCATCGGAAATGTATTAATTATTTTTTCTTTTCTTTTTGACTATTTCCGACGGGTTTTTACCCATCGGAAATGAAATAATTAATTTTCTAATTATTTTTTATATGTTTTCCGACGGATGATGCCCGTGGGAAACAAATTTTCGATTTTTTATTTAGTTTTAGCAGTATTTCCGACAGTGTTTACTCTCCGTCGGAAAATTCGTCGGAAATCACTCTTAATTTCCTACGGATCTTATCCCGTTGGAAAATTTCCGTCGGAAAACACTGTTATTCTTGTAGTGGAAAATGAATTTGGGGAAGATTTCGGTATTTAAGATTTTCGAACATGCTCTATTTAGTTCTTTAATGATTTTGTACAAAGTGCTTCAATTATTTTAAGCTTTTCGAACATGTTCTATCCATCTTTGTTTGTACCCAAGTTGATTAATTCGTGTACTCATGTATTCCTACCAATTCCCTAACTAGACATATAGATGTGACAGATTGCAGAAATATAAGAAAAAATGACAAATTGAAATTAATTTTTAAATACTCCACAAAATGGGACAGATGGATTAATTGTTAAGCTAGAATGATTAGAACAATTTCTAACATAACCACATATACTCATAGCCGATACCTAAACATAAACAACAAACATAAATTTAAACAACATATCCAACATAATAACAACATAAACTAAGATAAATTTTAATTTTTTTCTTTTTTTTTCCTTTCTTCTTCTCCTCAGACTTGGGGCTGGGGGTTCCGACATCACCTTCCTTGCCTTTCTTTTCAACAAATTTTTTGCCTTTGCAGTTATTGACATGCTCCTTAAATTCTACATCAGTCCATTCATACTTCTTTCGACACTTGGAACAAGTGTAGCTGCTGTGCTTCCTTCCGCCTTCTGTACCTCGTTTTTCTTTTCCTTTGTTGCTGGAATCCTCTATCTAATTAGAAAGTAAATAAGAAAAAAAATTATAGTTCAAATTTTAAACCCTACTAAAATTAACAATAATAAGCAAAAATATTTAATAATGAAAAATTAGTTCCATCATGATCAAAACAATTTTGAGAAAGCTTCTACATGTCCAAACAATAACAATAACAACCTTGGATCTGAAAATAAACATAAGCAATTATATATATATATATATATATATATATATATATATATATATATATATATATATATATATATATGTATGTATGTATACATTTATATATATATACGTGTTCAGAACGAGGTACACTAATAGTCATTAAAAAAGACGATGCAAAAAATAATAATCAGAAATCTGTAATATAGTCTCTATAAAACATTTCCCCAACTTCGTGCCCTAAGTTTAAAAAATTACTCTGCCTTCATTCCAATCTTTCTTTATTTCCACCAGATTCTTCATTCTCCATTCCCCATTCTTCATAACCGCACTGTTGAAGTTAGAAGAAAATCAGGTAACATCAAAAATCTTTATTTATTGTCTATTTTCGCTTCTCTCATAATCGTACATTTGTTTGAAGGGTATTTGAGCAACAGTCAATTGATTCATTGATTATACATTTTTTTTCAGCTTGATGTTATGTTTGCTACTTGGGAGTTTTTAATTATCTAAAGCCAAGAACCTATGATAGCAATGTTTAAGTAATATACTTGACAAGCGAATGAAGATGAATTCGACTCCCAAGAAGACAAGCAAAACTCCTAGAGTCAAAGGTCTTGACAAGCGAATGAAGTTGAATGCGACTTCCAAGAAGACAAGCAAAACTTCTACGGACAAAGGTCTTGACAAGCGAAAGAAGTTGAATGCGAAAATGGTGGAGGTTATGGAGGCAGGCTTCGATATGAGAGATACAAACATCTTCTCATCTACATTATATATAATCTTACTAACATCTTTTCATCTACATTTGAATAGCATAACAATGGAGAGATTCTCTACAGATTATGTTACGGGTCTTAGCATTAAATCCATATCCAGTGAAAATTGGCTGACATGTGTGTGAGTATCCTATTTCATAAGTTTTTGCAATGAATAAGAAGTAATTTTCATGTATATAAATGTATACACACACACACACACACACATATATATATATATATATGTATATATAAATATGTATATGTATATATAAATATGTATATGTGTACATATACTAGGGGATATGCCCGGTGTTGATTGCCTCCTGCGGTTGTGTAATAATTGTGATTGAAAAGTGATAGTGAGTGAAATAGGATCAGTAATTTGCAGGTTGGTATGAGAGACACAAGCAGTTCCGGGTACAAGTTTATTTAGGATAGAGAGTGGGTTCCATTTGCTCACCTCCCAAAGTGAAAGTATACAAAGTTGATCAAAGTGAAAATTTGAAGGTTTAGACGACTATACGAAGTTGATCAATTCGCTAATCCTCAAGAGTCCCGAAGACACGGAAAATGTCAACGAAGACACAGAAAAGTCACATAGACATGGAGGATATCACCAAAATAATTTGTCGAGAAGAGCCCGTTTGGTATATAAATGCGGATGGAAAAAAAAACACATTCCAAATTGGGTCCCCGGAAAAAGAGTCGTGCAATCCATGGTTCAAATTTATCTTATCTAGGCTATTGCCGAAAATGCAAATCAGTGACGTGACTAAGGAAAAAGCTCTTCTAGTGTACTGCATAGTCACGGGTAAATCTATAAATGTGGGCAAGTTGATTTACCAATGTATATCCGAGGCGGGAAATAGAATTGAACTTAGTTTGTGTTTTCGGTGTCTTTTTACACAATTTTGTCAAAGGGCTGGTGTTCGCGAAAAGGAAAATGAAAGTACGACCACCTTTAAGAAATACATCAATTTGCCAAAACCTTTGAGTGAGCACAAGAAGGAAGCCTTGAGAGCGTTGTTGCGGCAATTAGAGGAGGAACAAACTGACCTCGAAAAGTTTGTGTTGAAATATAAGTCAGTGATTAAGCAGCTACAGTCAGATGCGGCTGAGTATCATCAACTCACTCGGGCCATCTACTCTGAACTCTCCGAGCAGGCAAAGGCCAAACTTTCTGACAAACAACCAATCAATGACATCTACTTTGACCAATCTGCTGCACATGCTGAAAACAACAACATCGATGCCCCAGTGAAAACAAATTGGCTAAAAGAGGTACAATATTTTGGATATATGCTTTAACTATATTCTTATTTTCTCGGTATATGAATTACAAAAATCCAATCCTATGTTGTTTGATATGTAGCTTGTATCTGAGGATGATATTCTTGCTTATATGTGTGACCAAGAAAACCAGGGATGAGCCAAAATAATGTATTTACATTTTCTCATCGACATTACATATAATCCTACTAACATCTTTTCATCTACATTTGAATAGCAAAATAATGGAGAGATTCTCCACAGAATATGTTACGGGTCTTAACATGAAATCCATATCTTGTGAAAATTGGCTAACATGTGTATGAGCCTATTTCATAAGTTTTTGCAATGAGTAAGAAGTAATTTTCATGTATATATATATATATATATATATATATATATACATATACTAGGGATATGGACGGTGTTGATTGCCTTCTTCGGTTGTGTAATAATTGTGATTGGAAAATGATGGTGAGTGAAATAGGAGCAATAATTTGCAGATGAGACAATCAATTACCCAATAAACATAAAAGCTTATACCAATAAGAATGAGTTGAACTAATTTAATTGCAGTAGTATAATGTACAAAACACTAAAACACATAGAAATACTTATTATCCATTCATAAAATTTGAAGGAAGCTTCAACTTAAATTATTGAGAAACCTGTTATGTAGTTTCTATAAAACCTTTCTCTAACTTCGTGCCCTAAGTTTAAAAAGTTTATTGAGGATAGAGAGTGGGTTACATTTTGCTCACCACCCAAAGTGAAAGAATACAGGAAAATGGTCCACGAGTTTATGCTAACTTCAACCCCAAGACGGCAGCAAATTCCCAAATTGTAAATGTTAGGGGAATAGATGTTCCTATTTCGGAAGATTTGATCAAAAAAAAAATTATGGCATGGGAAAATTTGAAGGTTTGGACAACTATACGAAGTTGATCAATTCACTAATCCTCATAAGTCCCGAAGAAACGGAAAATTTCACCGAAGACACGAACTTTCTCAATTCAGAAAGTCACATAGACATGGAGGTTGTCACCAAAATAATTTTTCGAGAAGAGCCCATTTGGTATATAAATGCGGATGGAAAAAAAATTCATTACCATGGTTCAAATTTATATTATCTAGGTCCTTGCCGAAAAAGCAAATTAGCGACATGATTAAGGAAAGAGCTCTTCTAGTGTATTGCATAGTCATGGAATGTGGGCAAGTTGATTTACGAATGTATAGCCAAGGCAGAAAATAGTATTGAACTTAGTTTGTGTTTCCCGCGTCTTATTACACACTTTTGTAAAAGGGCTGGTGTTCGCGAAAAGGAAAATGAAAGTACGACCACCTTTAAGAAATACATCAATTTGACAAAACTTTTGAGTGAGCAGAAGAATGAAGCCTTCAGAGAATTGTTGCAACAATTAGAAGAGGAACAAACTCACGTCGAAAAGTTTGTGTTGAAATATAAGTCAGTGATTGAGCAGCTGAAGTCAGATGCGGCTGAGTATCATGAACTCACATGGGCCATCTACGTTGATCTCTCCGAGCAGGCAAATGCCAAACTTTCTGATAAACAACCAATCAATGACATCAACTTTGACCCATCTGTTGCACATGCTGAAAACAACAACATCGATGCCCCAATGTAAACAAATCGGCTAAAAGAGGTACAATATTTTGGATATATGAACTATATTCATATCTCGGTATACAAATTACAAAAATCCAATCCTATGTTGTTTGATATGTAGCTTGTATCTGAGGATGATATTCTTGCTTATATGTGGGACCAAGAAAACCCGAGGTGAGCCAAAATAATGTATTTACATCTCTCATCTACATTATATATAATCTTACTAACATCTTTTCATCTACATTTGAATAGCATAACAATGGAGAGATTCTCTACAGATTATGTTACGGGTCTTAGCATTGAATCCATATCCGGTGAAAATTGGCTGACATGTGTGTGAGTATCCTATTTCATAAGTTTTTGCAATGAGTAAGAAGTAATTTTCATGTATATAAATGTACACACACACACACACACACACATATATATATATGTATATGTGTACTTATACTAGGGGATATGCGCGGTGTTGATTGCCTCCTGCGGTTGTCTAATAATTGTGATTGAAAAGTGATGGTGATTGAAATATGATCAGTAATTTGCAGATGAGACAATTAAGTCCCCAATAAACAGAGAAAGCTTATACCAATAAGAATGAGTTGAACTAATCTACTTGCAATAGTATAATGTACAAAACACTAAAACACATAGAAATACTTATTATCCATTCATAAAATTTGAAGGAAGCTTCAACTTAAATTATTGAGAAACCTGTTATATAGTCTCTATAAAACCTTTCCCTAACTTCGTGCCCTAAGTTTAAAAAATTACTCTGCCTTCATTCCAATCTTTCTTTATTTCCACCAGGTTCTTCATTCTCCGTTCTCCATTCTTCATAATCACACTGTTTAAGTGAGAAGAAATTCAGGTAACATCGAAAATCTTTATTTATTGTCTATTTTCGTTTTTCTCATAATAGCACATTTGTTTGAAGGGTATTTGAGCAACAATCAAGTGATTGATTGATTATACATCTTTTTTCAAACTTGATGTTTTGCTTGGTACTTGGGCGTTTTTAATTATCTAAAGCCAAAAACCTATGATTTTAATTTTTAAGTAATATACTTGACAAACGAATGAAGTTGAATTCGACTCCCAAGAAGACAAGAAAAACTCCTAGAGTCAAAGGTCTTGACAAGCGATTGAAGTTGAATGCGACTTCCAAGAAAACAAGCAAAACTCCTACAGTCAAAGGTCTTGACAAGCGAATAAAGTTGAATGCGAAAAGGGTGGAGGTTATGAAGGCAGGCTTTGGTATGAGAGATACAAGCAGTTCCGGGTACAAGTTTATTTAGGATAGAGAGTGGGTTCCATTTGCTCACCTCCCAAAGTGAAAGTATACGAAGTTGATTAAAGTGAAGATTTGAAGGTTTAGACGACTATACGAAGTTGATCAATTCGCTAATCCTCAAGAGTCCCGAAGACACGGAAAATGTCAACGAAGACACGAACTTTCTCAATTCAGAAAGTCACATAGACATGAAGGATATCACCAAAATAATTTGTCGAGAAGAGCCCGTTTGGTATATTAATGCGGATGGAAAAAAAAAAACTCATTCCCAATTGGGTCCCCGGAAAAAGAGTCGTGCAATCCACGGTTCAAATTTATCTTATTTAGGCTATTGCCGAAAATGCAAATCAGCGACGTGGCTAAGGAAAAAGCTCTTCTAGTGTACTGCATAGTCACGGGTAAATCTATAAATGTGGGAAGTTGATTTACCAATGTATAGCCGAGGCGGGAAATAGAATTGAACTTAGTTTTTGTTTTCGGTGTCTTATTACACAATTTTGTCAAAGTGCTGGTGTTCGCGAAAAGAAAGATGAAAGTACGACCACCTTTAAGAAATACATCAATTTCCAAAACCTTTGAGTGAGCACAAGAAGGAAGCCTTGAGAGCGTTGTTGCGGCAATTAGAGGAGGAACAAACTGACCTCGAAAAGTTTGTGTTGAAATATAAGTCAGTGATTAAGCAGCTACAGTCAGATGCGGCTGAGTATCACCAACTCACACGGGCCATCTACTCTGAACTCTCAGAGCAGCAAAGGCCAAACTTTCTGACAAACAACCAATCAATGACATCGACTTTGACCAATCTGCTGCACATGCTGAAAACAACAACATCGACGCCCCAGTGAAAACAAATCGGCTAAAAGAGGTACAATATTTTGGATATATGCTTTAACTATATTCTTATTTTCTCGGTATATGAATTACAAAAATCCAATCCTATGTTGTTTGATATGTAGCTTTTATCTGAGGATGATATTCTTGCTTATATGTGGGACCAAGAAAACCAGGGGTGAGCCAAAATAATGTATTTACATTTTCTCATCGACATTACATATAATCCTATTAACATATTTTCATCTACATTTGAATAACAAAATAATGGAGAGATTCTCCACATAATATGTTACGGGTCTTAACATGAAATCCATATCTTGTGCAAATTGGCTGACATGTGTATGATCCTATTTCACAAGTTTTTGCAATGAGTAAGAAGTAATTTCATGTATATATATATATATATATATATATATATATATATATATATATATATATATATATATATATATATATATATATATATATATATATATATATATATATATATATATATATATATATATACTAGGGATATGCACGGTGTTGATTGCATTCTTCGGTTGTGTAATAATTGTGATTGGAAAATGATGGTGAGTGAAATAGGAGCAATGATTTGCAGATGAGACAATCAATTACCCAATAAACATAAAAGCTTATACCAATAAGAATGAGTTGAACTAATCTAATTGCAGTAGTATAATGTACAAAACACTAAAACACATAGAAATACTTATTACCCATTCATAAAATTTGAAGGAATCTTCAACTTAAATTATTGAGAAACCTGTTATGTAGTCTCTATAAATCCTTTCTCTAACTTCGTGCCCTAAGTTTAAAAAATTACTCTACCTTTATTCCAATATTTCTTTACTTCCACCAGATTCTTCATTCTTCGTTCTCCATTCTTCATAATCACACTGTTGAAGTGAGAAGAAATTCAGGTAACATCGAAAATCTTTATTTATTATCTATTTTCGCTTCTCTCATAATCGCACATTTGTTTGAAGGGTATTTGAGCAACAGTCAAGTGATTGATTGATTATACATCTTTTTTCAAACTTGACGTTATGCTTGCTACTTGGGCGTTTTTAATTATCTAAAGCAAAGAACCTATGATTGCAATTTTTAAGTAATATACTTGACAAGCGAATGAAGTTGAATTCGACTCCCAAGAAGACAAGCAAACCTCCTACAGTCAAAGGTCTTGACTAGCGAATGAAGTTGAATGCGAAAAGGGTGGAGGTTATGTAGGCAGGCTTTGATATGAGAGATACAAGCAGTTCCGGGTACAAATTTATTGAGGATAGAGAGTGGGTTACATTTTGCTCACCTCCCAAAATTAAAGTATGCAGGGAAATGGTCCACGAATTTTATGCTAACATCAACCCCAAGATGGAAGTAAATTCCCAAATTGTAAATGTTAGGGGACTTGATGTTCCTATTTCGGAAGATTTGATTAACGAATATTATGGCATGGGAAAATTTGAAGGTTTAGACGACTATACAAAGTTGATCAATTCGCTAATCCTCAAAAGTCTCGAAGACAGGGAAAATTTCACCGAAGACACGAACTTTCTCAATTCAGAAAGTCACATAGACATGGAGGATGTCACCAAAATAATTTGTCGAGAAGAGCCCGTTTGGTATATAAATCTGGATGGAAAAATTCCCAATTGGGTCCCCAGAAAAAGAGTCGTGCAATCCATGGTTCAAATTTACCTTATCTAGGCTCTTGCCGAAAATGCAAATCAGCTACGTGAATAAGGAAATAACTCTTCTAGTGTATTGCATAGTCACGGGTAAATCTATAAATGTGGGCAAGTTGATTTACCAATGTATAGCCGAGGCGGGAAATAGAATTGAACTTAGTTTGTGTTTCCGGTGTCTTATTACACAATTTTGTCGAAGGGCTGGTGTTTGCGAAAAGGAAAATGAAAGTACGACCACCTTTAAGAAATAAATCAATTTGCCAAAACTTTTGAGTGAGCACTAGAAGGAAGCCTTGAGGGAGTTGTTGCAGCAATTAGAGGAGGAACAAACTGACCTCGAAAAAGTTTGTGTTGAAATATAAGTCAGTGATTGAGCAGCTAAAGTCTGATGCGGCTGAGTATCATGAACTCCCACGGGCCATCTACTCTGAACTCTCCGAGCAGACAAAGGCCAAACTTTCTGACAAACAACCTATCAATGTCGTCGACTTTGACCAATCTGCTGCACATGCTGAAAACAACAACATCGATGCCCAGTGATAACAAATCGGCTAAAAGAGGTACAATATTTTGGTTATATGCTTTAACTACATTCTTATTTTCTCGGTATATGAATTACAAAATTACAATCCTATGTTGTTTGTTATGTAGATTGTATCTATGGATGATATTCTTGCTTATATGTGGACCAAGAAAACCAGGGGTGAGCCAAAATAATGTATTTACATCTTCTAATCTACATTATATATAATCTTACTAACATATTTTTATCTACATTTGAATAGCAAAACAATGGACATATTCTCTATATAATATGTTACGGGTCTTAGTATGAAATTCATATATGGTGAAAATTGACTGATATGTGTATGAGTATCCTATTTCGTAAGTTTTTGCAATGAGTAATAAGTAATTTTCATGTATATAAATTTATACATATACATATATATATATATATATACATATATACACAAACACACACACACACACACACACATACTAGGATATGCGCGGTGCTGATTGCCTCCTTCGGTTGTGTAATAATTGTGATTGGAAAGAGATGGTGAGTGAAATAAGAGAAGTAATTTGCATATGAGACAATCAAGTCCCCAATAAACAGAGAAAGCTTATACCAATAAGAAAGATTTGAACTAATCTAAATGCAGTAGTATAATGTACAAAACACTAAAACACATAGAAATACTTATTATCCATTCACAAAATTTGAAGGAAGCTTCAACTTAAATTATTGAGAAACCTGTTATATAGTCTCTATAAAACCATTCCCTAACTTTGTGCCCTAAGTTTAAAAAATTTCTATGCCTTCATTCCACTCTTTCTTTATTTCCACCATATTCTTCATTCTCCATTCTCCATTCTTCATAATCACACTGTTGAAGTGAGAAGAAATTCAGGTAACATCGAAAATCTTTATTTATCGCCCTCTCATAATCGCGCATTTGTTTGAAGGGTATTTGAGCAACAGTCAATTGATTGATTGATTACACATCTTTTTTCAACTTGATGTTATGCTTGCTACTTGGGCGTTTTTAATTATCTAAAGCCATGAACCTATGATTGCAATTTTTAAGTAATATACTTTACAAGCGAATGAAGTTGAATTAGACTCCCAAGAAGACAAGCAAAACTCCTAGAGTCAAAGGTCTTGACAAGCGAATGAAGTTGAATGCGACTTCCAAGAAGACAAGCAAAACTCCTACAGTCAAAGGTCTTGACAAGCGAATGAAGTTGAATGCGAAAAGGGTGGAGGTTACGGATGCAGGCTTTGATATGAGAGATACAAGCAGTTCCGGGTACAAGTTTATTGAGGATAGAGAGTGGATTACATTTTGCTCACCTCCCAAAGTGAAAGTATGCAGGGAAATGGTCCACGGATTTTATGCCAACTTCAACCCCAAGACGAAAGCAAATTCCCAAATTGTAAATGTTAGGGGAATTAATGTTTCAATTTCGGAAGATTTGATTAACGAATATTATGGCATGGAAAAATTTGAAGGTTTGGACGACTATACGAAGTTGATAAAAAAAGTCCCGAAGACACGGAAAATGTCATTGAAGACACGAACTTTCTCAATTCAGAAAGTCACATAGACATGGAGGATGTCACCAAAATAATTGGTCGCCCATTTGGTATATAAATGTAGATAGAAAAAAAATTCATTTCCCAACTGGGTCCCCAGAAAAAGAGTTGTGTAATCCATGGTTCAAATTTATCTTATTTAGGCTCTTGCCGAAAATGCAAATCAGCTACATGACTAAGGAAAGAACTCTTCTAATGTATTGCATAGTCGCGGGTAAATCTATAAATGTGGGCAAGTTGATTTACGAATGTATAGCCGAGGTGGCAAATAGTATTGAACTTAGTTTGTGTTTCTCGCGTCTTATTACACACTTTTGTAAAAGGGCTGGTATTCGCGAAAAGAAAATCAAAGTACGACCACCTTTAAGAAATACATCAATTTGCCAAAACTTTTGAGTGAGCACAAGAAGGAAGCCTTGAGAGAGTTGTTACAACAATTAGAGGAGGAACAACTGACCACGGAAAGTTTGTGTTGAAATATAAGTCAGTGATTGAGCAACTAAAGTCAGATGCGGCTGAGTATCATGAACTCCCACGGGCCATCTACTCTGAACTCTCCGAGCAGGCAAAGGCCAAACTTTCTGACAAATAACCAATCAATGACATCGACTTTGACCAATCTGCTGCACATGCTGAAAACAACAACATCGATGCCCCAGTGATAACAAATCGGCTAAAAGAGGTACAATATTTTGGATATATGCTTTAACTATATTCTTATTTTCTCGGTATATGAATTACAAAAATTCAATCCTATGTTGTTTGATATGTAGCTTGTATCTGAGGATGATATTTTTGCTTATTTGTGGACCAAGAAAACCAGGGGTGAACCAAAATAATGTATTTACATCTTCTCATCTACATTATATATAACTTACTAACATTTTTTCATCTACATTTGAATAGCAAAACAATGGAGATATTCTCTACAGAATATGTAACGGGTCTTAGCATAAAATCCATATCTGGTGAAATTGGCTGACATGTGTATGAGTATCCTATTTCATAAGTTTTTGTAATGAGTAAGAATTAATTTTCATGTATATAAATGTACATATATATATATATATATATATATATATGTATATAAATGTACATATATATATATATATATATGTATATATATATATATATATATGTATATATATATATATATATATATATATATATATATATATATATATATATATATATATATATATATATATATATATATATATATATATGTATATATATTTATATGACTACATATACTACGGATATGCGCGGTGCTGATTGCCTCCTTCGGATGTGTACTAATTGTGATTGAAAAGTGATGGTGAGTGAAATAGGAGCAGTAATTTGCAGATGAGACAATCAAATCCGCAATAAACAGAGAAAGCTTATAACATTAAGAATGAGTTAAACTAATCTAATTGCAGTAGTATAATGTACAAAACACTAAAACACATAAAAATACTTATTATCCATTCATAAAATTTGAAGGAAGCTTCAACTTAAATTATTGAGAAACCTATTATCTAGTCTCTATAGAACATTTCCCTAATTTCGTGCCCTAAGTTTAAAAAATTACTCTTCCTTCATTCCAATCTTTCTTTATTTCAACCAGATTCTTCATTCTCCTTTCTCCATTCTTCATAATCACACTGTTGAAGAGAAAAGAAATTCAGGTAACATCAAAAATCTTTGTTTATTGTCTATTTTCGCTTCTCTCATAATCGCACATTTGTTTGAAGGGTATTTGAGCAACAGTCAATTGATTGATTGATTATACATCTTTTTTCAACTTGATGTAATGTTTACTACTTGGGCGTTTTTAATTATCTAAAGCCAAGGACCTATGCTTGCAATTTTGAATTAATATACTTGACAAGCGAATGAAGTTGAATTCGACTCCCAAGAAGACAAGCAAAACTCCTAGAGTCAAAGGTCATGACAAGCGAATGAAGTTGAATGCGAAAAGGGTGGAGGTTATGGAGGCAGGCTTTGATATGAGAGATACAAGCAGTTCCGGGTACAAGTTTATTGAGGATAGAGAGTGGGTTACATTTTGCTCACCTCCCAAAGTGAAAGTATGGAGGGAAATGGTCCACGAATTTTATGCTAACTTCAACCCCAAGACGGAAGCAAATTCCCAAATTGTAAATGTTAGGGGAATTGTTGTTCCTATTTCGGAAGATTAGATTAACGAATATTATGGCATGAGAAAATTTGAAGGTTTAGACGACTATACGAAGTTGATCAATTCGCTAATCCTCAAAAGTCCCGAAGACACGAACTTTCTCAATTTAGAAAGTCACATAGACATGGAGGATGTCACCAAAATAATTTGTCGAGAATAGCCCGTTTGGTATATAAATGAGTATGAAAAAAAATTCATTTCCCAATTCGGTCCCTAGAAAAAGAGTCGTGCAATCCATGGTTCAAATTTATCTTATCTAGGCTCTTGCCGAAAAAGCAAATCAGCGACGTAACTAAGGAAAGAGCTCTTCTAGTGTATTGCATAGTCACAAGTAAATCAATAAATGTGAGCAAGTTTATTTACCAATTTATAGCCGAGGCGGCAAATAGAATTGAACTTAGTTTGTGTTTCTCGTGTCTTGTTACACACTTTTGTCAAAGGGCTGGTGTTCGCGAAAAGTATAATGAAAGTACAACCACCTTTAAGAAATACATCAATTTTTTTGGTTTCCCAAGGGTTTAATCCCTTTCGAGGCGGGTCGAGCACATTAAGTGGTTACCTCTCCCAACAGGGATTCGAACCTGAGTCCGCTACTTTGTAGTGACTAGTCCCTTCCACTAGACCAATCACCTGTTGGTAGAAATACATCAATTTGCCAAAACTTTTGATTGAGCACAAGAAGGAAATTTCAAGAGAGATGTTGCAGCAATTAGAAGAGGAACAAACTGACCTCGAAACGTTTGTGTTGAAATATAAGCCAGTGATTGAGCAGTTGAAGTCAGATGCGGCTGAATATCATGAACTCACACGGGCCATCTACTCTGAACTCTACGAGCAGGCAAAGGCCAAACTTTCTGACAAACAACTAATCAATGACAGCCCTAAGAAAGCCCCATTCAACTCTATCGCAAGCTTTCCTCATGTCTAATTTAATGGCCATTTGCCCCACTTTACCTTTGGTTTTCTTTTTCATATGATGAGTTATTTCATACGCTGCCAATATATTGTCAGTAATGTGTCTACGAGGAACGAAGGCTGACTGAAAATCAGGAATGGTAGTACTCATGATTGGTTTCAACCTATTGGCTATGGTTTTGGAAGCTAGCTTGTATATGACATTACACAGACTAATCGATCTAAATTGGGCCATTGTTTCAGGAGTTTTGCATTTTGGTATAAGAACAAGATGGGTATAATTTGATTGTTCAATAAAAACACCCCTATTCAGAAAATCTAGAACACAATTTATGATGTCAGAACCAATCACATGCCAGAATTTTTTACAAAAAAGAGTAGGAAGGCCGTCAGGGCCAGGACATTTTAAAGGGTGCAATCAATTTAAAGCTTTGGTTACCTCAGTTGCTGTGTCGGGTTGCAGAAGATGCTTCTTGTCCTCATGGCTTACTTTTGGAAGCATCGTAGTTAGGGCAACTTCAATTTCTATCTCTGATGGAGCACCAGAGGTAAAGATGTTTTGGAAATACTCTACAATTGTACGTACTCGCTCTGCCTCCGAATTGCACCATTCCCCTATTCCATTACGGATCCATCTGACTTGATTCTTTTTCTTCCTCCCCGACGCCCTCGAATGAAAATATTTTGTATTCCTGTCCCCTTTCTTCATCCAATGGATGTTGGCCCTTTGTAACCACATTTGGTTATCCCTATCAAGCATTTTTTCTAACTCAAGTGTCAAATCTAAATGTTTCTGCTTTGTTGTTGATGTCCATTGACTTTTTCGAAGAAAATCAATTTCAGTTCTAAGTTGCTTGATTTTTCTGTTAACACTACCAAACGAGATTTTGCTCTATGTCTCCAAATGATCCCTACAATTGGCAATTTTCTCCCAAACATTTATAAATTCTCGTCCCGAATCTGTCCAACTTTTCTCAATAATTCTTGGGCATTCATCATTGTTCAACCACATGGATTCGAATCTGAATATACGGACTTTATTAGGCGAGATCTCTGGGGGCTGGTCTCGTATTTTAAGCATGATTGGACAATGATCCGAATTTTGATATTCTAGATGACGAACCCTCGAGCACTGGAATTTATCTATCCATGAACTATTCACGCAAGTTCTATCAAGACGTTCTCGAACTGTATGAGGCTCTAAACTACCATCTGACCACGTATATAGAAAACCCACAAAACCCAAATCAATCAAACCCGAATCCTCTAAACATTCTCGAAAGTCTCTCAATTGCCAATTTGGTGTCAAAATTCCTCCTGTCTTTTCTTTATGAGATAAAAGTGCATTAAAGTCCCCACTACATACCCATGGTTTATTCGATTGACGAGATAAGTCCCGAAGTAGTTTCCATGAATCCTTTCTTTTGGTAGTATTCGGATTTCCATAAAAACCCGTAAATCTCCATCATGATGGGAACAAGTCATCATAAACAAAAACATCAATATGACTCTCCGAAAAGCTCTGAAGGTCAATTTGCATATCCTTGCGCCATAAAAGAGCTAGACCTCCTGATTTTCCTTCAGCCTCAACATACACTCCAAACAAATCATACAACTGCTTTAGGAATCAATTTTTCTCCCTTTTGCCTTAGTTTTCGAAAGAAAAATTATTTGGAGGTTGTGTTAGCGGATATGATCTCCGAGAGTATGACTTTTCCGAAGGACCCCAGCCCGCGGCAATTCCAACTTAAGCAATTCATAATGCTCGGCGGGGTCTAGATGAGCTTTCTTGTATGATCCAATCCGTTCAAACAAGTCACTATTACCTAGACTATCAACTTTTCTTTTTCTTGCATCTATTGCTGGTCTCGAAGTAATTCCACTCTCTTTTATTGTGGTGATTCTTGGCTTCCTAGCTTTGGCTATCAATGTCGATACTTTTTCGGTTTTTGGGATCATCAAAGGTATATCCATAAGGTTTAGTTTAAACTTTGGTTCCGATATTTTTCCCGTTGTAGTATTAGCATTTTGGACTTGTGGTGGTTCCATGATTATCGAATTCTCTGCCTCTGAAATGGTACTAGCGGGCATGATGTCAACTAGGTTTTGAATTTGTGGGGACATTGTTTGTATAGGATGATGTACTGGAGATATATTTTGTTTGGTTTGAATATATTTGGTTAAAGTATTGGGCTCATTTGTGTCGGGGATGTCATATTTAATTTACTGCACACCTGGAGATTAGAATTAGGGTTCGGTTCAATTTGGCTCAAGGATGTGGGAAGACTAGAACATGACGATTTGTTATGTGGAACGGATTTGGGTTGAAGATGGGGTGGTCAATATAGGGTTGGGATTTGATGTAAATTTGGGTCAATCATTTGTTTTTTGGAAGTAATTAATTCAGACCCAACTAACTTACTGTGATCCATATTCAAATCTCGATAAACTGCCATAACCGTATGTGCACCCTTATTCTCAAAATCTTGCATAAACTTCTTTCTTCCCACTTTCTCTCTATCCATAACCACTTATTCCTTGGATTTCGAAATTTTCATCACTTCATGAGGGATTGTCTGACTTGCAGATTTGCCAGTTTTCAAAATTGTTTTTTGGCGGTGAGAAAATGTCTGCACCTGTCAATCGGCTACCTGAACATGCTGCCACTTGTGCTCTTCCCCGTAAAATTATAAACGGGTGATCCACATTCATAGAACATGCAATGTTATTCACGCGCTTAAAAATGCAAATAATCTCTATTCTTATGCTTAACAACATCTACATCACATATCCTTTAGTCACAATATATGCTTATATATAGACAAATTACTACCTTGTTAAAAATAGTTATATGTGCATAAAAAAAATGCATTTCACCCCTTTTTTAATACTAAAGGAGGCAATCTACTACCGTGTATTTTCTTTATAAGCTTATATATGCATATATCACAATATATTAGTATTACCCCCCTCACAAAATCATTAAAAAAATTGCATATATTAGTATTATATATATATATAGAATTACATTGAGGTAGTTTCAATATAACTGTAGGTGTTCGACAAACTAAATGAGACGGTGAACCTCCTTTAGTATCAAAATATGTTTTTTTAGCTATTTTCTTATAAATTGCCTATTTTGTATGTGATATATGGATAAATTGCTATTACACAATAACGATCAATATCCAAAAATGCAATAAATGTGAGACTTAAGTACGATGTATATATAAATATAAACTAAAGATTGGTAATTTGAACTTTAAAACAAATAATATCAAAACAAATATTTATATTTAGAATTTAATTGTGCTTTTGATGAAGTTTGGTTTCATAATTTAGTTTATATATTTTCCTTTATGCTCGTGTCCATGGTGGAAGAATTACGCAACACGTGATCACATTTCCTCTTCTTTTTGTTCTTCTTGAACTTTCTGCATGAAAAAATAAATACTAATTATTTATATCGTAGTTCTCATTGGGCAACATTTAAAAAATGGTCCTGTAATTTTGAAAATATTTCAAAAATAGTGATGTAATTATATTGAACATACATTTAGTCTTATAACTTTCACACAATTATAATTTTAGTCATACGCATAACAATTTCATCTTCGAACTTTCAATATGTTTCAGTTTAAGTCATGCAACTACAAAATTGATCCTATTCTCAGAGAAATAGTTTGTAATTGAAGAACAAAAATTAAAACTTACTAAAAGTTGGAGGACAAAAATTATAACTGCAGGACGAAAATTGAAAATTATTCAAAATTAGAGAAACAAATTTGTTATGCATAGGATTAAAATTAAAATTAGGTGAAAGTTAGATGACTAAATATATATTCGGTACAATTAAAGGACTATTTGCGAAAGAATCCTAAAGTTACTACGTTCTGTGCACTGTTTTTTTCCCAAACTTTGACGCATTAGAGGACATTCAACTTTGATTACAAATTTTGTCTATTTGATCTTCCTTTATCACAAAAAAAAAAAAAGGTGTAAATTAATGAGTTAGAATAATTGAATGTTAACGTTAGGTTTATCTTATTTTATCGCGAGTTGCCTTATAATTTAATTTGGCTTATTTAAACTTCGATATATCTCAAAAAAGTTTGAATCAAGTCGGGTACGAATCACTCTTGAATCAAATTTAAAAATTTCTGTAACAATAAAGGCAAAATTGTAGAAAATATCCCAAATTAATTGGTAATTTTGGGTTTTCTTCTCGGACTATATCACTTCAGCAAATTTTGTCCCATAATTTAATATTTTTTCTGAATATTGTACCAAACTAGCTAGCAGTGTTCAGTCCTTTTATTGCTCCCATGTGTTTCGGGAAGGTAATGCGGGTAGCTCACGCACTTGCCAAGATAGCTCTTTCAATTTCTCCGGGTTCTTCTATTTTACCGGACTCTGTTTGTAGGCTTATTGCAGCTGATCATGCTTCTTCATGTCATTTACCTTCGGGTTTTCTCAAAAAAAAAAATTTTTTATTAATTTTGATTTTTCGGCCCAAATTATGCCAACTTGCTGAATTTCGTCCCGTAATTTTCATTTTGCATGAATTTAGTCTCAATATTAAAATTTTAATTTAATGGAAGTGACAGTTCAATCTTGTAATGAGTGTGGGACGAATTCTGCAATATTTTGTATAATTGTTCATGATAAAATTTGCCACATCGTGACATCTAAGCAATCATGTGACAATTTAATGAACACATGCGCAATTTCCGTCTAATAATAAACGGTGAGAAGACAAACGGTGAGAAGACAATTTCCGTCTAATAATCCAAAAAAATATTAAATTACGGGATGAAATTTGATAAGATAATATAGTTTGGGAAAAAAAAATCCAAAATCACTAATTAGTTTGAGACATTTTCTGCAATTTTGCCAACAATAAATTGTGTACAATTTTAATTCAATATATATAACGAACTATTCTCTACCATGTTTAAAATAAACGAAGACAAACTGTCGTTTTCTTATCACAAAAGAAAATACATACATTTTACATTACTCACTAATATTACACAAATTAATATGAGATTAAAATATCAAATAGATGTAAGTTTAGATTGTATGAATACACCTCCATTTCAAGTCTAAAATTTCTATATATTTCAGAAACCCCGGTTTTCTTAAGTCATGTATATATATATATATATTCGTTTTACATCTTATCAATTGGAAAATTCTTACATATATCTTGTTTAGGAAAAATTCCTAGCTTGTGGTTAGGAAAAATACAAGAGCATTATCTATTGAGGGATCAAATATTGAATGATGTGATGATGTTATTAGCCACAAAGTGTATAAATTTTTTCTCGACTAAATCTAGGCTTGAATTTTCCTATTTTGAAAGTGAAAAAAAAGGAAAATGGAAGCGAGCTTAAACTTTTTCAGCATGTGGGCCTATTGAGTACTTACGCCGCATGTGCGGGAGTCAAATTCAATTTTTTGTTTGTTTTTTAGATTGTGAATATATCGTTACACCAAACACTATATTTAATTGAAATTATTATATCGGTATTAAAATAAATTAATTACAAATATTAATATTAAACTAGAAAAAATACTGACACTAATGAAAATTGAGTTTGTAACCTGTTAATCGTGAAGACTCTTCCTTAACCAATAGACAAAATCAACAAATCTAATTGTTAATTTTGTCTATTTTAATCTTAGCCGTTAATTGTGTAACAACAAAAAGCCTGCAACCTGGCACGTTAACTACTTAACTTTAGGATGTTCGAAATGTCCAAATTATCCCCCTTTTGTTAGGTTCTTAGAAAAGAGAAAATGAATAAGTTGATATTAATCCATCTAATCCATTTAATACCCTTATTACTATATAACAATAATTAATCCATCGAATGTTGCCCAAGGAATTCAAAATTTTTCTCGACCTAATTTCATTTCATTACCAACAACCCATTAGATGCAAGTGGTCTTATAACGTGTTTGTATTGAATATTTTTTATTATATTGATATGATTGGATTGCCAATAGAACAAATTTATTTAACTAGTGAATATGAACCTTCACATTTAATATATAGTCATGTGGATAGCACGAGTTTAAGCTAACTTTTTAATTAAAGTAATATATTTTAAAATTTTAAAAGTCATATTCTATAAGTTGGATAAAAGTCAAATTATTACCGTAAACACGTGTAACATTCTCAACCTATTCCCGCACATGAGGAAACTTCATGCAACCTGCATTGTAGAAGCCCCATTAAGGCCATCTCCATTAAGCCCCATGAGGATTCCCCTTCACTCATACTCCTCACTCTTCATACTTCCCCACTCTCACTTAATGAAAATAAAAATAATAATAATAATATAATAATAAAAATAAAAATAAAAATAAAAATAAAAATAATAAAATAAAAATTAATAATGATAATGATAATAATAATAATAGTAAATTAAACATTGACATTAATAAAAAAAATTAATAATAACATTACAACATTACAACAAGTCCCATATCCCTAGAAAAATATATGTTCCGTCATCACCATATACAATCGGTAGAGGTTTATCGCCAACTTCAAGTCGACTTAGTTGAACATGCATGATTAACACATGGTCCAAATGGTGATCCTATGTAATTGTTTCAATATATAATTATTAGAGTTATATCGTTTCTAGTTTAGTTTATCGTATTTAAATTATGAAACATATAATTATTTTTAATCCATAAATCTTATTTAATTTTCATAAATCATTTTTAGTTATATTTCTAATTAATTTTAATTCTCATAGTTTTGCACTCTCACTTATTAAAAAATAATAATAACAATTAAAATTTAATATTGTCCATAAAGTTACCAAGTTACAACTGATAAAATTAAATAAATATTAAATTTATTAAATTAAACTTAAATCTAATTTTGTTTATCATAATAGATAATATTTTTATAATGTTATTAAATTTCAAACAATAAAAAAAATTAACGTTAAATTTATTACATGAAATTTACAATATTACAAGTAATAAAATTAAACTAAAGTTGAGTTTATTAAATAAAAATACATATTATACAAGTAATAAAATTAAGATTAAGATTTAAAAAATAACATTTTTATATAAATCTTTCTAATTTAACAAAAGAAAAACTGAAAAAAATAAAATAAAAAAGGAAGAATATGTGATGGGCGTGTTGCCCAACACAAATCAGAGGTCGGTGGGGGCGGTCAGGCCATCCACCGCCCCACCCACTTGGGCGACGGATGACACCCACCTCTCCTCCTTTCCCTCTACTTATTTTTCTCACTTCTTCCTCTTTTCCGATGAACTCTCCTCCCACCCCATCAATGAAGCTGTCCTAACTTACAAAACTATTTTTCACGGACTTATATTTTTTTCTTCCCAATTTTCTTTATCTCTTGATATATTTGACCAATCAGCTTGACAAAATTTATAAATAATTTAATTTATATATTTCACTAATAAATTGATAATATTATGTGATATCATATATATTAATATTTAAAATATTTAATACACCACAAATATAAATAATTTAACATAATAAGTCATTAAAAAATTAAAATTTTTGACCGAATATTATAACTAAGTGAAAATAATAGACCCAAGAGAGTATCAAATTTGAACCATCCTACCAAGAAAAGATGAAATCTTACAATGATTATCTTCAAGAGAGCTTTCTCGAGAGTTTGGCCCTAAATAAGAAAATGGACCACATCCGGACAACCGAAGGTTCTCGAAATCATTCTATATCTTAAGCAAATTTAACTATTGGGTGCACATAGATTTAATAGCTATTGACATTGAGATCTCTATTTTTTTTTTTCAAGGATTTAATTCATTTCAAAGAGTGTCGGACACAATAAGTTAGAATCTCTCTTAGTAGGGATTTGAACATGTGTTCGCTACTTTTTGTATTAGTAGAGATTTGAGCATGTGTTCGCTACTTTGTATTGACTAATCACTTTCAGTAAAATAGATCTCTATATTTTTAGCCTACCATCTTAATTTGAAATCATTCTATATCTTATACAATTTTAACTAAGCGGTTAACATAATATTTATAGTTATTGACATTTATATCTCTATATTTGATAGCCTACTTAATAGTTTGATTGCTCCCTTGGTAAATGAAATCATTGTTATCTAACGCGATTTTAACTAATGGGTTTAAGTAGGGTGTTTGGGAGAATAGTGGAGGATTGCGAAATAGCTTCGATTTGCATAGTATTGTTTATTTGTAATTTTGAGATAGTGGTTTATGAAATAAAATAGGTGTAGACTTTTTTGGAATAATTAGGTTGTGTGTGTAAGACGTTTAAGAGTTTATCATGTTTGTTTGTGAGATAAGTTGTGTAAGAGATGTATTACTTTATGTCAAGTCATAGTAGAATTTGTATATTTTTTTTAAAGATAAAAAAAATTGTTGTTTGTTTGACTTTTGAGAGATTATTTTTAAAGAATTGAGGGTTGAAAATTTTATTTCAGAAAGTAAAATATATGTTTGTTTCGCTTTTCCAAGTCAAATAAACATACCCTATATAATTTATAGTTATTGACATTTAGATTTCTATAAAGTCAATTTATCCCTCTGATATGCATAATGTTTAGTTTATCACCTGTGATTTGAAAAAAACACTTCACTCGTTTGTGAAAATTTAAAGGATCAATTTACCTAACTCAATCGGAGAGTGTAACTCATTCGTCGAAATTGAGAATTGCATGAAAAATATTTTTGTAACATGAGGGAGGATAAAGTGTCACATTTATTATAACGCGAGAGGGTAAAGTATAATATTTATCACAATACATGAGATAAAGTATTGCATATATGAGGGATAATTTTATCAATTCGTATTTCTTTAAGTTCAAAAATATCATAATGTGAAACTTTTATAATATTGTGAAGGAAAAAATGATTTATATAAATTGCATAAAGTTAAATTGAACATTATATATATGACGAATCATTAACTCATAGTTTAATTGTTTGGTTTTTGAGTTGGTCCAATTTTTTTCTTTTGATATGTTTGTATAGGTGAAAACGTGGGATGGACCGATGGACCAAATTCCATGATAGTGTTTCTGCTTAGTGGATGTCTTAATCTATTATTTTGTTTTAATTCGAAAAAATTTGTAATTGTAATAAATAAATTTTATCAACGCATTGAATTAGCATCAAGAAATGTCAAGCTAAGTCCCATTTGAAATGTCCATAAAGGACATAATACAAATAAAATTAACAGATAAATTGAAGGATGTTAACTATTGGGGGATGGTTGAGAAGAAAATTCAGAGTTATTATTGTGATTTTCAGCCATTTTGAAAAGAAAAAAGAAAAAAGAAAAAACACAAAAGGATTTGAAGAAAAATAAGTTTTGTTCTTCTTGTATATACAATTCTTGTGCTGCTTATATATAACCAAAATTATAATCTTTAGCCATCATTGAACATAACTAGCCATAACTTTTCCTTTCTTGATTTGAGAGGACTATTTATGTCATGATATGTGCAACTCAATTTGGGAAGAATTCTACAAGATTTAGTTCAAGCTCATTTCTTACAAAGTTTGAGAGTTAATGACAATTTACCACGTGATATTCCTTATGTTCAATTTTATCATCCCTCCGTGATTTAAAAAGGAGTATTTTGTCCCCTGTAATATTATCAAAGTTTCACATTGCTTTTGGGGCCGGCTTTGCCTATAGGCAAGTTAGGCAAAGGCCTAGGGCCCCAAATATTTGGGGCCCCCAATCAATTATAATTAATATATGTTCTATAATAGAAAAAACAAAGAGTCCGTTAAAGTAAATGTTCATACTTTTGTTTTATTTCTTTCTTCATGGGCCCTCATCCACATAATCCATTTTATGCCATCAACTTACCTTTATAATATAAGAAAACAAAAGCTAATGATACCATCAGTCACTCAGTGAAAATTTTGACAAAATTGTTGTATTTACATTTCTAGTCTGAATTGGATGAAACTTGAAAGCAAATTTGGTCAACTTTTTACATACTTACATGGATGAATTTAGCCTGCAACATTGAGAATTTTTAGAATAAAAAAAAATAAAAAAATTGATTTAAGAATTCTAAAAGTTGTGACCTCTATTTTCTCTTCTTCTTATCCACGAAATCAAATTTATATCTCCACACTTCTTATCAGTTTCTTTTTCCTATAATCAGATTTTGGATTTTTAGATTTTATTAAGTTATTTTTCTCTCATCCTACCATGAAGTGACAAAAAAAAAAAAATTGTATTTGATATTCAATAAATTTTGAATATTGTTGTCTTTATTCTATTAAATTAATTTTGAATATTTAAGAATTACACAAATATTTTTTAAATTTTAGTAGATGTTACAACTTTAAAGCCTTTAAATGATAAAACTTTAAATGAACATTGTATTAGTTTTAAATATTATTTAAAACATAAATTAATATTAGACATGCAAGTTTCATATAAACATATCCGATTCCAAATATATACATTTGATGTTGAATAATATTTACAATACTTATAACGGTTGTTCCCGTTGAAAGAAGTTTTTAAAACTTAAACTAAATTTATTTACTATCAACTATGTCACAAAAATAGTAATTGGATTGATTATTTTATTTATAGAAAAAAATATATATTAGAAAAACTAGAATATGGAGACTTAACAGTATTTTTGCATTTACGAAAGCAAGACAAATAATTTTACATGAAAGTTTAGGGCCGGCCTATCTGGAAGTTTACCTCCTGTGTTATAATAATGTGGCAGTTTATTCCCATGTATTATGATAAATATGACAATTTACCCCATATGTAATGATAAATATGATAATTTACCCCCTTATGCTAAACAAATACTTTTCATGTTCACTCTCAATTTTGGCAAGTGAGTTATACTCTACGGCTAAAGGAGATAAATTACTTTTTTAAAATTTTCACAAAAGGAAAAGTGCTATTTTTCAAACCACATTAGGGGAGAAGGGGTTTGTATATTGACACTAGCTCCATAGTTTGGTGTTCTTTTAATGGTTTCAGTACCTGCGGGATTATTAACAGTACCTTGTTTTAGACAATGCTAATAAATTCTAAAATTCATTTATTCGTCCAGTGGCGACATTCTCGCTTCTGCTTCATCCACCACCGCTCACGCGGGGGCTTCCCTCTAAGGCGGAATGCTCTCCTACCGATGTATTTTTACATCCCTAAGACGAGGGGGTACTTCTGATATTTCAGCATGGGACATATTTTATTTGGTAGTTTTTTTGGATGTTAAATACTATTGGGTGGGTTACTTTACCTATCAATTTGAAATTTTTCTAAAAAATATTGCACCCAATAGAATTCTTAAATCTAGACGATTGATTATTCATAGGGTATTATGAGTTCAAGACAAGTCCCTATGGTGAAATTGGTAGGCAAACTGCTCTGAAGTAACAGTGATTGAGCATCTCAATTCGAGTCCGAGTGACGGTATGTCATTTCGTAAAGGTAAAAGCAAATAGATTATTGCCGTCATAACAATTTTCTCAAATATACTAATTCATAGTTAGCTAAAATCGAAATTTTATATTTCCAGCTAATTTTGAGGTACTCTCCCTCCTACCCATGTACTCCGTGACATTTCCCATGAGATCAAGCTTGTATTCTTAGGGACCGTTTGGTTTAGCTAATAAGTCAAAATTCAAAAAATAATTATGTCTATAACAAGTATTTGGTTTGACAAATTACAAATCGGGTCCATCCAAAAAACTGGACTAACTCCTTAGGTCATCTTCAATCGTCGGGGTAGAAATGCCCCCTCCCCTCCCCCTTTTCCTCCGTATTCATTTTCAATAGTTGAGGGCATGTTTATATTTTTATTTTTCACCATCACTCTCACCATAATTGTTAATAATAATAATAATAATACATAAATGATAATTAATAATAATAAAATAGAGTTTCAATTAACAATTAAAAAACACAATTAAATTTAAAAAAAAATTACACAATCACACCAATACTAATACAACAAAGACTTAACAACGTTTGTATAGATCACGTTCCATCAAAAAGGGATTTTGTATATCACTGAACCATATACCTAAGTTTTACACAATAAATTCAAATAGGTGAAAAAATTTTAAAAAATCTAATTTAAAATATAAATTTATTAAACCATAAAAAAAATTTGAAAATCAATTTTTTATATTCTAAGTTTAGTTTAATAAAAAAAAATCCAATTTTTGTATTAACTTAAAAATCTTTTATTAGAAATAAATGATTGTTTAAATTAAATTTACTTATAGAAAAAAATTAAATATGAGAAGGTTTATAATTGAGGTTTTATTAAGATTTTAAAAAATATATTTTTAATAAGGTTTTCTTTTAAATAATTTAAACCCCTTTCCCCACTGTTGAAGATTTTTTTTTTTTCCCCAAATTTCCCCAACCCTCACTATTATTGAAGACGCTCTTATATTGGTTGATTGCAATTGGAGCTCTCCCCATGCAATTGAACAATCATGCGAAGATACAATATTTATATTACAACTTTACCCTCCAATTTTAATAGAAAATTACACCTGATGCCCTTTCCATATGTGACAATTCATTATGCGATAAGATAAACTTCTCCACTGTTAAAATACTTCTTTTTTTAATGAATATTTACCTGACATTTTTTTTATGTCAATGAAAGTAATTTTGTTCTAATTATTAGTACACATCTTTCACTTTTCTTTTTCTTCTAATTTTGGGATTTGGCTTGTGCACTTTTTTTTTTTTTTGGGTATAAATGGTATGCACACTTTTTTTAATAAGAACATTTATCCATTTTTTTTAATCAATGGGAGTAATTTTGGAACCAATTCTTAGTTAGGATTATTTTATATTTTGGATTACAATTGTAATCAAACATCAGTTATTCAGTTTTAATAATTTACCCGATTGTGATATTAGGCGCAATAAACAATTTAGTCCAATTCTGTTAGTCAAACAGAACCGCCTTACTATTCTAAATATTTTTTTTTTAATTAATTAGACTGTGTATTTACAGCTCGAACCGAAGAGTGTAAATGGTGTTTTCAGTCGGATTCGAATTTAACTTTCGCCTCTGAGGATCGCAAGTCACTACCACTTAGTCCAACCACTTTGAGTATAATAATTATATAACTTAACTTTTGAAAAGACTAGTATACGATCCGTGCTATGCACGAAGGCATGTTAAATTTTATTTATAAAGTAATTTATGACAAATTAATAGCAGAATAATAATGATTTTGGCAGATAAAACAAATGAAAGACTACATTGATAGTCTACATTTCAATTATCTATGAAATGAAGAAATAAAAGCCCAATTCTCAAGAAAAAAAAAAGACCGAGTTTTTTAAAATAATCAATCATAATTAGTTTATTTTTTTCTTCCTATACATGAATTTTCACTTTACACAATACGATTACATAAATGTATTTTTCATATCAGCGACAAAATGGGCCTGAGCACATGGACTAGCCCATTATCCTCCTACACGCACCTAGGCCCAACCCATATTCTTTAAATTTTTCTTGGAATGAGTTGAATTGGGCTGAATTACAAATTATATGGGTTCAGAATAATAACGGGTCAACTGAAATAAACTTACACTTAGGGCTGTCAATGGGGCGGATTTCAATCCGGATCCGTCCGAATTCGATCCGATTTATTAGGATAATTGTTCGATTAGAGATTCGATGGACCTGATCCGATTATAAAGATCCGAAATCCGAAACTCATGGAACGAATATGGATTTAGGTCGATCCGATCCGTTGAAGATCCGTATCCGACAACAAATAAAAAAAAGATATATTTACAAAATGATTTATAAAAATAAGTATCTTTAATAATATTTCAACGTCAATTTAAGAAGATAGTAATTTATAATTCGTTTATAAATTTATTTAAACCAATATATTCATTCTACAAATATGAATATAGTAAAGAAACTTTGAAAATGTGAGCTAAAATTAAATAAAATTGAAAAGATAATAAACTTATTTTAGGAAAAAAATATTAATTTAACTTTTTAAATACAAATTTATTGGATCCGAAAAATATCCGATATCCGGCCAAATCCGACCAAAATCCGTTGGATTCAAAAAATCTAGATCCGAGCATAATCCGAGCAAGATCCGAATTCGACAGGATTCGATCCGATATAAATGGAGCTGGATCTGGACGAGCCTGATCCGACCAAAATCCGACCCATTGACAGCCCTACTTACACTTACGAAGAAAAAGGAGAAAAGAAAAACATATAATTTTATTTGTTGAAAATGGAGTTAATCCGTTTTTCATAATTTACTTATTATTTGTTTGACTAAGTTTTCATTGGTTTAATCCATTTTTTGAGGGTTAAAACTTTTCCCCATTTTTTTTTTTTTTTAATTTCATTCGTATTTGTCTGATAATAAAAATCATTTTATCGGTTTGACAAATTTTTATTGGTCCAATTTTATCTAGTTTGACCCATTTCCCCCCCTTTTTTTTATTTGGGGTGAAACTTGCTTTTTCACCGATTAACTCATTTACCCACCTATTTTTGTACTTTCAAGTATCTCTGAAATATTATTTACGTCAATTGAATTGTTTATTATAGACAAGAATAACACAAAATATTCACCATTTGCACAACATATATCAAAGTTTCATCACTCCAAACTATTTTATTTTTTAGAAAAGTTTTGAGAAAAAAAATTAAGAAATCTTATAATAACAAGATTAATAAAAAAACTTAAGTGCATAAGTTGAAGTAAACAAGATTATTCATTAAAAGAAAAAGGGTCGGAAATTGGTTGACCGGATCCAACCCATTTTTAACCAAACCCCTTTTCGGTGATTCATTTTTTACCTAACCAATTTCTTGATAGGAGAGATGCCGCCTTCAATTACAAATAGTAAAAACTTTTTCTATACAGTCAAATATTGAATAAAAAAGTTTAGATAAAAATATATGATAAATTTCATTTTGCCCCATTCAACTAACATTGATGCACACTTTTCTACAAATATATAAATGTATTAAAGTAAGTTAATCTTTTTTTGATATGATGTAATGTCGAATTAAAATACCTAATTTATTATCAAAATGACACTTTATAATTCATTTAGAAGCAGAATACATTATTCAAATTTGATATTTTATTTGGTTTGAGATTATTTCAAAGTTGGTATTTCAAAAATAACCTATCACGAGTAACTTGATATTACCCATATATTTTGCTAATTTTTGAAAAAACTAATTGAACTCAAGAAAAACAACCATCCTCGAGTTCGATATCTTAGTATGATTTTCAAGTTTAAAGATATTTATTTATCCTTTTTATTGATTTATGAGCCTCTTTTGCCGAATTATTTATGGAGTAATATAAAATCTAATCACAAACTAGAGTTATTTAATGATCTTCACAAGTTAAAAATCATACTCTAGTAACATGCATTTACTATAGAATACAATATTGTTAAAGTTGTTTCGATAAAAATAAGTTTTTTAAAATCAAATTTAATAAAATAGTAAAATCGCAAAAATCGTCCCAAATTAATTACTGATTTTAAATTTTTCCAAATTATGTCAACCTGATGAATTTCGTCCCGTAATTTAATATTTTTTTTGGAATATCGTCCCACTGTTAATTATGCGATGGAAATTGCGCATTTGTCCATATAATTACCACATGACTGCTTACGTGTAATGACGTGGTAAATTTTAACATGAATATTTATATAATATTGCAGAATTCGTCCCAAACTAATTATAAGATTTAACCGTCATTTTCATTAAATTAAAAATTTAATATTGGGAATAAATTCCTACAAAATGACAAATTATGGGATAAAATTCGGTGAGTTGATATAGTTTGGGACGATATTTGAAAAAAATATTAAATTACAGAATGAAATTAAGTGAAATAATATAGTTTTGAACAAAATTCCAATAATTAATTTGAATTTTTTTTTGCAATTCTAACTACAAAAATATAGTTCCAATCAAATTACTATGTTTTAGTATCATTTTGGGTTATGACAAGAGTACTGGGCCGAGCCGTTGTTTTGAGTTATAAAAATATGATCAAAAGTAAATCGCCGTTGCCGGGGATCGAACCCGGGTCACCCGCGTGACAGGCGGGAATACTTACCACTATACTACAACGACAAGATGTTTGAACATCTAACAAATATTGTACAAGTTTAAAAATAATTACTTTTGATGAGTTTCATCCATTAATACATTATCTAACGAATTCGTGATTGAAGAGTTAGGTATTATATATGGTAACATTCTATACCAAATTGCATGCCAATATTAAACCTAATAAACATTTAAATTGAAAATTTGAAAGTAATAAACTCATCCTTGTAATCTCTACTTTCTAAATCATTTTTTTTTGGTCACAACTCCGTAAAAGCAAGTAAATATATAAAGCTTTACATTTGTATGAGTAATTTTATAGAGATTAGAATATTAAAGTCATATGTATTATCATATCTTAATTGAATAATATTGATAGGGTTTTTTGCACTTTGCATCATCGAAACTCAAGAAATATGAGTTTCCATGATGCAAGTATAATATAGAAGAACATCACAACATGATTGTCTCAAGAAACAAACGAGGAGTTTGAGTTTTCTTAATTGAAGGTGTTACGGTTAATTCTATTTCGGATGTGCAAATTAAGTGTCAAGTGCTCATGTTCTGGATTACCTATTTTGCCATTGACTTCGGTGGTCATTTTTTTATGAAAACAAGGGAGGAGGCAAATTTGAATTTTTCATATTTTAGGAGTACAAAGTGCTAAATATGAATTTTGAAACTATAAAGTGCCTATTATTTCCCATGTTTCGAAGTGCCAAGTGCAAAAAACCCATATTGATACTAGGTATTATTCCACATAACGTCCCATATATGCTCATATTTGAGCATTTGTTGCTTCTTCGTTCAACATTCCTAACACTCCATTTTGTTGAAAATGGAGGTAAAGACAAGAAAATAGAGAAGAGGGGTGTTGTCGGTCCTCTATTCCGAGCAAATCCTAGTCATATATAATGAAGTCTTAAGCAATATTAAATATATTCCCTTAATCGTAAAATAGTTATCAATTAAAAGTATTTTTACCCTTTTCACAATATAAAATATTTATCGTCGAGCACTAGTCCAAAGATAATCACTGACAAAGTTGAAGAACAAATATTAAAATATTCTTGATTGGGTATGGAGAGGCAATAGAAACAGTGAGTTGACCTGACTCTTTAAGTTTCATAACTTCCAAAAATAAGAGTATTTCTCTAGTTTCAATTAGTCTTTGATAGTTGTTCATAATACTTGGACAATTATTAAAAATAGTTGTTTATTATTTGAAATTCTTAATACAAATAGGCAATTATAGAAATGATGTAATGTACTTATTAATGATTAACGTATTATAAAAAAATTATACCAAAATATTGGTCAAGTGTTCATATTCATGTTTTTTTTTTTTTATCGTTTTCAAATAGATAACATAAGAAATGCCCTTTTTTTTTATTTTATTTGCATAGTTAGTCGTAGCTATATATTTTATTAATTTAGAATTTTGATAACATTCATTCAACGAAATAAAATATTATGAGTATATCAAAATATGAACACGTGAGACTCGATTAAAGCTTTTTTGGATATTGTTAAATTCAAATCCAATGTTAATTTCTATGGGAAAATTAAATCGTACTTAATTAAGTAATGTATCGGTTAACCTTTTCTTACTATCACTAAGTTGATTTTTAGCTTATATAACATTGAGGGTCAAACATCATGAAAATTATGACTGACCAATAGTAATTTTTATAATTGAAGTCAAACACTTTAAAAATCACAATAGAGATCTAAAGTACTCCCACCGCTGTGCCAAACTCACCATAAATCTCTACATATCATATCTATATGAAAATCTAAATCGTATTTATTAGTTAAATTAATATATATTATATCTAATAAGTAGCGACGCTTATTTGAACAGTAGATATAAATATAATTTCCTTTTAATTTGGCATGTTTATTAAATAAATGCCGTCGTTTTAACATTTTTCTGGTGAATTGGGGTGTGGCCTGTTTTACTTTTCATTAAATTTGGGCCTTCTTATTTATGGTCGAACATCGCGTACGTGTGACCCCAATACGGAATTTAAATTTCTTTTTTACGTTGCATTTATTTGACAAACGATGCCGTTTTGTTCTTAGTTAACGACTCCATCCACCTTTAAACGACGTCGTTTTCATGTTGCTTTATAAGAAATTCGATTTGAAATTCCTCCTTTCCCAAATTCGATTGCACCCGTCTTCAATTCTCTCCCGTGTGCTTCTCTTTATGCATAACATTCTCCCTGCAGTTGCACGACCCTTCTTGGGTTACTCCCGAGAATATTCATGAGTTCTTGCATTTCATTAAATGAGTTGTGTGCTTCTTATATTTTTTTTTCCCAGATACTGTGATTTAATTCGATTATGTAATTGTTCATGGTTATAAGATTTATTCTTCTTTTGGCTTTGTCATTGTTAGTTATTATAAATCCTTACATTAGTTGCATATTTCAAATTTTGTTTCGGATATATTAATATTGTTGTGGTTTTTTTAGGAAATGTATTAATATTGGTTAATAGCTTTATCTGCGTACCCTGTCTTGTCAACTTTGAAAGAAAATCTCCTTTATTAAGTTTCTCATGCATTTGGTAAAAATATCTACTCTGTCCTGCTTGCCAATCTCTGTGTCAGTTGTTTTTTGGTCTTAGGTTTTTCCTCTTCTATTATTTCCTGCATTTCTTACTTTTACTTGCTCGAACTGGAAGCTGATTTCCTTAATATTTTTTTCCCCTCTCGGGCTCTCTGTTCTTGCTTGTGTTTCAAGGTAATTTATTATGTACAATTAGTTATTTACTTAGATTTTTTCTATTCTATTATTTCGTGCGTTGCTTGATTTTAAATTTTTTTGGAAACGGGAAATCATTTTTTTTGTATTATTTGTTCTCAGGTTCTCTGTTGTGAAAATAAACATAAGCAAATATATATTAATACTAATAAGAGGCGATCCATTTGTGAACAGTGCAGTTGAATTTATTTTACTTTTTTTTTTTAATCTCTGGTGAACAAAACGACGTCGTTTTAAGACGTCTGTTGTTGATCGATGTTGTACCTTGTACTGTGCTGCTTTTCATTTTCATTTAATTTTGTCTTCTTTTACCTTCGACCATCAATATATGTGGGCCTTCAACCGTATTTTTGGTCCGTTTTACTTTTATTTTTTCACGTCCTCTTCTTCCTTTCCTCAGATAAACCCTCCCCCATGAAAATCTCAACCTATCAAGTCAATATAATTCATTTTTAATCTTCAATGGGTTGAGATTCAATTCATGTATTTAACCTTCTCCAAGAAGATAGACCCACCTGTCTTGTCAATTTGACCTTTATCTATTTGCTACAAATTGGTTTCATTTTTTTTTATAACCTTCAATTGATCCGATGATAAACCCAACAGAGAAGGTGAGATTCAATTCATTATTAGGGCTTCTTTTCCCTTTAAATATTGGCAAATCAATCTCATTTCTCTATACAGATTTTCCTGAAGGTATTTTTGCTATAGAAACTGTTTTGACGTTTCGGAATTCAAAATTTTAGGAATTGGGTTTTGATTTTGAACGATACTGGTGGTTTTCGGCAAAGGTGGCGGTGGTGCGATTGTGGTAGTGATGGCTCCTTCTTCAACAATATTGATTCTTCTTTCTCTCATCTTTTCTTTGATTCACCTGCTCAATATAAGGAAGGTAAGAAATTGAAATTTGAATTTCTTTTATTAATTTTTATTTTGTGTTACGAAGTGCTGTTATGGCTTTTTTTTCCTCTCTAAATTATCTTCTGTTTAATCGTTTTTTTTTTTGCAGCTGGAGTGGCTTTTTTTTTTTTTTTTTTGCAATAAGGTAGTTAGTTTTTCTGTTCTTCAACTTTGATTTTAGTTCTGATAAATATTCATATGGTATCTGTAAATGATTTCCATTCTTTTATGTTGATGTGGTTTTTTGGGTTCAAATTAGTAATTAAGAATTTGAGGTATGAATACTGCAACTAAACTATATTTTTCAATTAAATGCTATTTTTGATGTTTGTGCAGGTGTTCATATTTGGTGAAGAGGTAATTTTTTCTCTGGTTCAATTTTTTGTATATTTGATGATATTATGAACATTTTTGTTATGCTCTTATTCGTAGTGGGTTTTTTTTTTTAAATAATATAACTCATTGGATTAACTTTTTGTTTTTTGTTTACTTTTGCAGCTCGAGAAAAGAAGCGGACTAGGTATTTTGTGATATTTAATTTTAGATTTTGTTTCATAGCAGTTTTTAGTCATTGAATTTACTTGAATACAGTTGTGGTATTATAACGTTACCTATGGTAATCAAGATGGGTGAATGAGATGAAATTTTTAGTGTGTGATTAGACTTTCAAACAAATAGGTAATTTGAAATTTCACTCACTATACATGAAAGAGTTTGAAAATTCAGCTCTTGTTTTGTTTATTTTTATTCGTATGTAAAACTTTCTGATTTTTTGACTAATTTTATATATTGGCTTTCCGGTGCAGCGCGTCGGTCTCTGAATGATCGGCAAGTTATTGGAGGAAGCTTTTGGTGGACGAGGTGGTGAGGAACAGGGCTGTAAATTGACTATATCATTTCTTCATTTTGTAAAAAGAAAGAAGTAACGATTTTAAAAGCTGAATGTAATGCCCTTTTTATTAGTTGGTATTCTAGAATCTCTATATTCAGCTCATTAAAACTTATTTTATCGGCTTCTTTGGTGTCGTTTCAGTGTTAATGAAAATAGGCAGCTAAAGAGCTTGAGGAACTCAACAATGAATGATAGGTAAGTAACCACATTTTGTGCAACAATGTGATCCATTGTAACTGTGTAGGTTCACTTTAAAATTTCAGCTTCTGTAGTTAATGATGGATTGTGGAAAAGTGAAAATATGGAATGATGTAATTGAGTAATTCTACTCGATCAATTTTGTTTAAAATATTTGAATCTTCTTAAGAGTGTTTTGGGAAATTTATAGCTCGAGCCTGAATTCGTATACATCAAGTTCATGCGAGGTCTCTTTATCTACATATGGCATCACCGATATTTCTCCTAATTTTTGCCTTTGCATTCATGTATTCATTCTCTGAACTGGCTTAGTGTTTACATACTATCTCCGAGCTAGCTTTAAGTTACAAGGAAGTGTGTTTTTTCACCTTCTACACTATCTGGCCACGTTAGAATCATAGTCATGTGATAAAATTTGGTTGTTCAACTTTACAAATTGTATGTCTTTACATTAACATGCTCACCAAATAAAAAAATCTGCAGATTGGAGTCACCAAGTGTTAAACTGCTTGGCATTATCTTAGTCAATTCTGTTGGGATACTATTGACAGGTAAGGGAATTTTTCATGTCAATCCTTATCACTTTTATTTATAGCTATAATATTAATAGATATTCAAACACTTTTTGGTTTGTAATGCAGTTGTAAAGGAGAGAGAATGAGTTTTGGGGTTTCATATTTGTTATGCTTGCTGCTGTTATGTCTGGTTTCCGCTGGATAATGACACAGATTCTTCTCCAGGTATGAACAGCCTTTTTATGTATCTCATTAGATGCATTTCTGTTTTTCTGAGATTAATTTTGTTATAAATATTTTAGACTATCGGTATATGTGCTCACATATATTTGTTCTTGGCTTTTGTTTTTTATTTATTGGCTTGCTGATATCAAATCTGGGCGTAAAGAAAGAAGTTTACGGTAAGTATTAACAAAGCCACCTATTTTCTTCATCTACATTAAGGTCTTAAACATCTATTTACTTTGATATGCCATGTGCCCATGGCGCTTATAGTAGTTCACCTTAAAACCTTATTGGTAAATTTGAAGCTTGATATTGTCCAATAGCATGTCTATTTAATCACGCCGTACTTCTTCTATGTAAAGGTCTTAAAGATCCACTAACATTGATGAGCTACGTGACCCCGATTATGGCAATTGCAACTGCTCTACTATCTTTGATATTCGATCCTTGGCATGAGTTCAACATGAGCGACTACTTTGATAGCTCATGGCATATCCTAAGAAGTTGTTTGCTGATGTTGTTTGGTGGAACTCTGGCTTTCTTCATGGTAAACAATTCTAAAAGTGTTGGTTTGTGAATTTGATGACATTTATAGTTGACCTTTTGGTTGATTTGTTACTTTATTTTCACTACAAAAAAAGAGGTCTTCAGCAACGTATGATTCCAATGGAAATAAAAACTGTCACTATTTGTAATGAATTTATAACTGAATACCAACAGAAACAATGTTCCATCAATAATAGCGACAAATTACCAACAAAATATCTAAACGAAATATTTTTCGTAGGTATTTCGTCGTTAAATTGTAGGAAATATTGATTCATGGCGACGGAATCACTCCAATGGAAAATAATCCGTCACTATATCTTAGTCAGCTACAGATTTGCAACTGAACAACGATGGAAATGATGTTTCATCAATAATAGCAACAAATTACCAACGAAATATCTAGAAAAAATATTTTTGGTAGGTATTCCGTTGTTAAGTTGTAGGAAAAATTAATTCGTAGCGACGGATTCATTCCAATGGAAACTAATTTGTCACTATTTTTTTGTCAGTTTTAGATTTGCAACTAAACAACGACGGAAATAGAAGGAAAATTATGTTCTTATTAAAATAACGACTGATTACCAACTAAATATAAAACGAAAATAATATGTATAGCAATTATGTAGTTAAATTTTCACAACTATTAACAAACAACGGCGACATAACTCCAACAGGAAAACAAATTGTCATTGTAGTAACAAATTAATTACTGAATACTAACAAAATTAAATATAAAAAGTCTTCATTTGGTAGAATTGACAAATTACCAACAGAACATCAGAAAAATAATTGTAGGAATTTAGTTATTAAGTTGTAAGAAAAAATGTTACACGCGGAGAAATATTCGCAACGAAAATAATTCGTTACTGTTTCTACGTCGGTAACAAATATTCAACTGAACAACATCAAAATAAAAAAAAATAAGTTCTAAAAAATAGAGACAAATTACCAATAATTCAATATATTATAAAATAAAAAAGTCATGATTAACGATTTTGTTGTTAAACTGTTACAAATATAAACAAACGACGACCTCATAACTGACTATTAATGAAATTACAAATAAAAAGTGTTCATAATAGCGATAAATCACCGATGAAATATCATAAATTACCAACATATATAAAACAAAAAGATTGTGCGTAGCAACTCTATTGTTGACCTTTGATAAAAACAAAAAGATCGAACGACAACATAATTCCTACAGAACTGATGTGGTTCTATTAAAGTTCACATTCGTCTGCAAACTAAACTAATTAATTTTCAGGTTTGTGGTTTGTGAAAATAAATTAATTCTTTCGAGAAAAAGAGACAAGTATTTAACAATATTTTTTTTATCCATATAATTAAAATTTAAAACTTAAAAAAAATTATATATAACCGACCCCCCAACCTCCCCATGTTACATTAATTATTTTTGAGATTCCAATTGTACAATTTATTTTATGGTTATACTAGTACCAAGCTCACAATGTGCTCAACCATAACGATCAATAGTCGGGTATAGATGTTGAGTTATTTATTCTATTAAAATAATAATAGATTTTAATTTAATTTTATGTAAAAGTTATTATAAGTTCATCTATTTAACCCATTAAATTTGAGTTTATCTACTCTGAGGGTATTATAGTCTTTTGATATTTTATTTTTATAAAATATAATTTATTAGAAGAACAAAGGATAAAATTCTTCTTTTATTTATGAATTTTTAAAACATCAATTAATTAACATATAAGATGTCTTGGTAATTATTGAAACCTCAAGGTCATTTTTAGAATTTCATTGAACATAAGGGATGTATATATATATATATATATATATATATATATATATATATATATATATATATATATATATATATAAGATAAATCAATAAAGTTGTCTGGCTCAGCTGGTTGCAACATCTTATAAATATACATGAGGTCAATGGTTCAAATCCCACCTCCTACAATTAAATTAAAACATACCATTTAGCGCCCAAGTCATGCCTACCGCCTAGGCCTAGCCCCGGCGCCCGGGCAATGGTCAACTTCTTGCCCACCCAGACGATGATCAACCGCCTAGGCATAGCCCAGGCGCTCAAGCTGAGTCAATCGTTCGCCTAGGCAGCCGGGTGATGGTCTACAACCTAGGTGTAGCCCAGGCGCTCGAGCGGGGTTAAGTGCTCGCCTAGGCGTTGTCTAGGCACCCATAATTACCAAACGCTAATACAACATTTTTCTACGGAATTACCAACAAAAAAAAAGTGTTATCGTTATATTCACCAACGGATATGATTCCGTCACTGCATTTACCTATGGAGCTTTCACACACGGAATATCTAACGAAAAAAATCCGTCGCTATATTAACCAACGGAAAATGTGTTGTCGCTATATTCACCAACGAAAATATACCAACGGAAAATATGTTGTCGCTATATTTACCAACGGAAATATACTAACGGAAAATATGTTGTCGCTATATTCACCAACGGAATAATTCCGTCACTCTATTTACCTATGGAGCCTTCACACACAAAATATCTAACGGAAAAAATCCGTCGCTATACTTGAATACCAACAAAAATCGAGGCTTCACCAACAAAAATTACCGTTTCTAAAGACCCATTTTCTTGTAGTGTTTCTTTATCTGGATATCTGGTACGAGTACTCTAAGCAATCCTATATTTTTTGAAATATTGAACATCCAAACATTTTCATATGAAAATAAATATATAGTCGATCTTTTCATTTTCATATTTAAATTTCTTATGTTTATGTTTGACAGTTTTCCGAGCTTTAATATATTACTTCTCAAAGAAAAGATTGACTTTTGGGTCTCATTGTAGGCACGGGCGGAGCCACGCTTTGAACAGGGGGGTGCATGGACCCCCCTGAAATTTTGGTCCGAAGTGCACTATATATGCTATATTTCTATAAATAATTAATATATGTTCAAGCACTATATATGTTATATTGCTATATAAATAATTAATATATGTTCAAGCACTATATATGCTATATTGCCATATAAATAATTAATATATGTTCAACTATAATAGAATTTATAAAAAGTTTTAGTTTAAAATTAAATTTTTAAATAAAAGGGGTCCATGTTTATTAGAGTTTGATAAATTTAAGAGTTATAAAGTGGACATTATCTCAAACTCTAATATTTTATTTTTATTTTGTAATTTGAATCATACTATAACACTAATAATACTTTTTGGGGTTTCAAACTTTTTAGAGATTGACACGTTTTAGGAATATCAAGAGTCTCTCTAATTTCATATTAGTCTTTCATTCATCTTCTTCTCCATTCTCACAAAAGAACCTATTTTAAAAAAAACTTGCAAAACAGAAATACAAAGTACAAAAAGAAAAAATTGGGATCGAGTTTTTCATATTAAGAGGAGAACCCATTGATTCTTTAGGAAGACGTAAGGTATGAAATATGTATGTTTATAATTATAGACTTTATAGTAGTGAATTCTTTAATACTTTTTACTTGTAATATATATGGTCTAGAATAGATTAGAATTATGGATAAAAGATTAACTTTACTTTGATTCGCATAGATGTTATTTTCTAGTGAAATTTTAGTTTATAATTGATTCTTAATTTTTACTAGATATAAATAATGGACAAGTTTGTTGTTAGAGTAACCAAAGTATGGAAAGACTCATCAATGCAACAAGCTTCGAGTTCTACCCAGGAAACTTCTATTGACAATTATGTTACTCGATTATCTAAAAAGAGTCGATTTGAATTAAGTGATCTTATAGTAGATCCTAGATTACGTAAAAAGATAACTGAATATGATGCAAATCAACGAGATGATATAAGAAGAGCTTATCTCCAAAAAAGCCCTTGTCAACCTCGTAAGCACAATTTTCCTCAAAAAAATATAGGTGGACGCTTGCGCCGATTTAATCCTGATTGGTTCGACATATATGGTAATTGGTTGGAATATAGCATTAGCAAGGATGCATCATTTTGTCTATCTTGTTATTTGTTTAAGCCTGACATTGGAAAACAATCAGGGGGTGATGTTTTTGTTACAACTGGTTTTACGGCATGGAATAAGAGAGAAATATTTGATGGTCATGTTGGGGAATGTAACAGTGTGCACAATCAAGCTTTGAAAAAATGTTTTGATTTGATGAAACAAGACCAACATATTAATTTTGCTTTCCAAAAGCAAAGTGATGAGCTAAAAAGAGAGTATCGCATTAAATTACTTGCATCAATTGATTGTACGAGATTTCTTTTACGTCAAGGTTTACCGTTTCGTGGTCATGATGAATCCAATGATTCAAGCAACAGGGGAAATTTTATCGAACTATTGAATTTTCTTGCAAATCATAATGAGGTTATTAAAGAAGTTGTTGTTGGTAGAATTCAAAAGAATCTGAAATTGACATCACCAGACATTCAGAAGGACATTGTGAATGCTGCATCCACTGAAACAAGTAATATTATCATTAATGATATTGGAGATGATTACTTTGTAATATTAGTAGATGAATCACGAGATGTGTCTGGTAAAGAACAAATGGCTATTGTTTTGCGTTATGTCGATAAAAAGGGATTTATCATGGAAAGATTGCTCGGAATTGTTCATGTTACAGAAACAACTTCATTATCACTTAAAGCTGCACTAGAGAATTTACTTTTGAAATATGGTCTTAGTTTATCTAGAGTGCGTGGACAAAGTTACGATGGTGCAAGTAATATGAGAGGGGAATTCAGTGGTCTGAAGAGTTTGATTATAAAAGAAAATCAGATGGCATATTATATTCATTGCTTTGCTAATCAACTTCAATTGGCCCTTGTAGCAGTTGCAAAAAATCATGGAGACATTGCTTTATTTTTTAACTTGATGTCTAATATTGTTAATGTAGTGGGAGCTTCTTGCAAGCGTCGAGATTTTGTTCGAGAGAAACAGGCTGCCAAAATAGCTCAAGCATTAGATAATGGTGAGATTCAAAGTGGGTGTGGACTAAATCAAGAAACTAATCTCAAACGGGCCGGCGACACACGATGGGGATCACATTATGCATCAATAATTAATATGATTAACATGTACTCTACTGTGGTTGATGCACTTGAGATAATTGAAGATGAAGGGTCCATTCCTGAGAAAAGAGCTGAAGCACGTGTTTTGATGGACTATCTGTATTCTTTTGAATTTTCTTTCAGCTTACATTTGATGAAAAATATTTTGGGAATAACCAATGATTTGTCACTACTTTTGCAAAGAAAAGACCAAGATATTGTTAATGCTATGAAGCAAGTAAAGTATGCAAAAAAAGATTGCAAGACATGAGAAATGATGGATTTGAGTCTTTATTGGGTGAAGTTTCTTCCTTTTGTATTACTCAAAATATTAGTATCCCTAACATGGATGAGAACTTCAAACCTCGGGGAAGATCTCGACGCAAAGCTCAACAAATCACTAATGGACATCGTTTTTGTGTAGAGATTTTTAATCAAGTGGTTGACATGCAACTTCAGGAAATGAATAGCCATTTTACCGAGGTGAACTCAACGTTGCTTATATGTATTGCTTGCTTGAATCCAGATGATTCATTTTCTTCTTTCAATAAAGAAAGTCTCATTGATTTGGCTAAATTTTACTCGTCCGAGTTTTCAAATGTGGATATCTTAGCACTTGATATGCAACTTGAAAATTACATTGTCGACATGCGGTCAGATGAAGAGTTCTCAAAATTAAAAGAAATTGGTGATCTTGCTAGAAAATTAGTTGAAACAAAGAGGAACACCGTGTATCCTCTTGTATTTTTACTTTTAAAATTGACATTGATTTTGCAAGTTGCTACAGCGTCTGTGGAGAGAGCGTTTTCTACTATGAAGTATATAAAAAATCGACTGAGGAATCGGATGGGAAATGAACTGTTAAATGACTCTATGATTACTTATATAGAGAAAGATGTATTTGATATCGTTACAGATGATTCAATCATGCAACGATTTCAGTCTATGACAAATCGACGTGTACATTTGTAAAGACGTAGTTTTCATTCCATATAATTTATTTTGAGTTTGAATTAGTTTTGTCGTATTTTAATTTTTTTTAATATTTTAAATAATACTCATAAATTTATAAGGACCCCGGTGAAAAAACATTCTGGCTCCGCCACTGATTGTAGGTATTAACAGAATTTATTCTCGTGTTAGTGACTAATGCAGTAACAGTAACAATAGCAGGGGTTGTGAAGGAAGCTGTAACTATTTTGGTATGAGAGAAAATACATTAACTTATTGTTCCATAATGTTTATTAATATGCTAAATTTGGTTGATACTTTTGTTTTTGCATACATTAAATGAGACAACAGTAGGCAGGGGGCTTTTTGCTATTTTCAGGAGGTTATTTGCCTTTTTTGAGTAGTGCCTTGTTTTTGCATCTATTTATGTGTGATTTCAGTTTGTTGGTGGCATTTGGATTAATTTCCCTTCTTTTTGAGGTTGATGAGGTGATGTGTGTCGATGGTGGTTTAAGGTTAGCATCCGGTTATGGATCTTTTGGATTGTGGGAGTCTTTGTTGTCCTTTTGACTTCGGAAGACATAGCTTGCAATGGTTGTTGAGTTTGTGGTTGGTTTGATGGCTTGCCGGAAATTTGGGACTTGCATCCGTGCTTTGTGGTTGGAATTGTTGAGTTCATAGAGCTTTAGGCGTGAATATTGGGCTCACTTCCCTCCTTCTCAGGCGTTTGTTTTGTCTCCATGTAAGTGTACTTCCAACACTTACCCTCCTTTGCTTGATATGGTGGCTGTTGCATTTGGATTAACACCTTTGGATACTGCTTTTCTTCTGCTTGTTGGGTGTCTAATTTTGCTCCTATTTCATGCATCTTTTTATTGATTTATCATTAAGTGGGAGAGAAATCCTTATTGCTTTTACTTATTGGAATGCTATCATATATGATGTGTGATTGGGTACTTATAAATAGCTGAATGCTTGCTGAAAATTGAGGTGCCTGCTGGATTGTTTGGTTGAGATCCTTGCTGGAACTTTGGAGTTGTCATTTATTTTTGGTTTGCCTTGCTTTGCCGTCTACTTAATCTCATTTTGAGGTGCTTGCTTCAACTTATTATGGGAGATGGTTGCTGGTGCATAAATGGCAGCTGCTAGCTTGATCTCGTTTGATTAGCTTTGGGCAGCAGCTTGCTTGTTGACTTCGTGGAATATTGCTGGAGTTAAATTAAATGGGCAGCTGCTTGCTTCATTTAATTGGCAGCTCCTTGCTTCATTTAATTGGCAGCTCCTTGCTTCATGGAATTAATTAAGTTCGGCAGCTACATGGATATAGTGGATGTGTTTGAGGTGCTTGCTCTTTTTCATCATCACAATCAATTTTTTACGGAAAAGTGGGAAGCTTTGTTTTGTGAGGTTTGCTACTTTTTTAAGTTGCTTGCTTAGGTGTTTTACTTTATGGTTGGTTTGTTTAGCCATATAATGGTTAGACCGTTTTAGCATCCATTGGATTTGAATCTGTATCTTTTACATTTGGATTCCTGCGAGGACAATTTTGCTATCTTGTTGGCTTTTTTTTTGGTTCGGGGGTTGATCCCTTAATCTTTTGGGGGTTAAATAAATTGTGAGGCTCCCCCTCAATCTTTTTTCGGGGGTTGGTCCCTTGATGCATTAGGGGGTTAAATAAATTTGGAGATTCCCCCCTCACTTTATTAAATCTAAAAAACTATATAGATTTCGGAGACAACGGATATCCAGTATATTTACTGAATATATATGTTATTGGATCAATTTACATTCGTTGTTGATATTACATTCGATTGGTATGCTTTTCAAAGTTAAGTCATGTTTATAAGTATGTTCTAAGACTGCTAAAACAATATGAGATTAATCGTATGTGTTCTAAAACTGCCAAATAACAAATGGCGCCAAAATTTTGACTACATTAACAGGTTATGAATACTTAAATGTCTTGTAGTTTTAACTTGACAATATTTTTCTTCTTACTAGCTAGAGATGGAAGACCCATCCGCACGTGATGGTTTCACCTCTGAGAGTTCAAGCCTCCAACACAAAAAAATTGCTTGCATGGACCCTTTGATGTTAGAAACTTAGAATGTGTGCATGTTTAATTTTTCTATTTGATGAGAAATTACAACTTCTGGGTTGTAAAGTTGAGGCTTATTGTAATTAAATTTATGGATTCAAGAATACTTCGTGTTCGAGTGTGAATGATTTTAGAATTGGTTTTGGCTTTACAGATGTTAGAAGTTGGAGCAGTTTATTAATAGTTGGCGAATATAAAGTAAAACAAATTATTTGCAGTATTGCAAGAAATTACAGACCCTCTCTTAAAAGAACTAAAACAACAGATATATGCCATACTAGGAGAAGACATAGAAGCAGATCAAATGTGAATTTTTTTTTAGATAGATAAGGAAGAACAAATTATCTATGTACTCTACACTTCTAGAAAAAAATAGGTGTCTACTATATATAATTTACTACTACGAATAATGTACTTTTGATTACCTAATGAGAACTATGGCATCAAACCTAAGAATAAAAAAATAGCTCATAAACATGCTTTAATAATGGGCACCAGCACCACGCCTTGCGCGGTGCGACTGCCCTAGTATATATATATGTCACTACAACGAAAATGATCATTGGTGGCATCAAGCTTGATGACATTTGGAAGAAAATGTGAGAAAAATGAATATAGTTACATTTTTTAAGATTGTCAGGAATTATAAATGTTAAATATACTATTTAGTGACATTTTAATATTACTATGGGATTTTATAATGTTACACCTTGTTATGATAGTGACATTTCACTTTTAGTCACACCGCTACAAGAGGCAGTTTGGAAAATGTCGTTATATATAAAATTTCACTAGCAAAGTGCCACTTGTAGAGGTGTCTAAATGTATCAATGTCACAATTATAGTTAAAAGTAACATTATAAAATATCACTATAGTATAAAAATGTCACTAATCAGTAAAATTAACACTTATACTTTATGGAATTTTTAAAAAAATATGACTATATTAATAATTTGTGGCATTTTCTTTAAAATGTAATTAAGCATGGTACCACTATAAGTAATATTTGTTGTAGTGTGTATATTAAACTAAATAGGTAGGGACAAGTTTTCAAACAGTGTTCTTGAATTTGGTTTTGAATTAAATTTGGCTGATCTATTAGTGGAATGACGTCGTTTAGACCATTTCCTCCTTCTTTTGTGCGGTGGCTAATTTCCTTTTCCCTTTAATTTCGGCTTCTAATTTCTTCGTCGTCCGGATGTTGTGGCCCCAGTTTCCAAGTTTTTCTTTGCAAATCGAATTGGTGAACAGTAGCACCTCAATTTTCCTAAATTACACTACCCAGCTGATTCAATCGATTGTAATCTCATTTTAATTAAATAATTGATTCTGGGTTTTGCTTTCGGCAGCTTCGGAATGTCCGGTTCGGAGCTAAAATATTAAATCGGCAGCTGCGGAATTGTGTGACTCAAGGATTAGCCTCGGGTAGCCGGAGGTCGGTGGTTCTATCTTCAGATGTCAGGTTCTCTGTTTTCTTGGCTTCCTTGGGTAGGATTTTCTTTAATGCTTATAAGATATTTACTTTATATATTAATATAATAATTAGAGGTAAGCATTCCCACCTGCTTATCACATCACATTTCCTATTTACTTATTTGCCGACTTAATATTGTTTTATCACAGTTTCTTCTCTACCATTGCATTGAGAGAGTTATTTCTTCAAAGCTTGTTCACTTTGTTTCTTGGTTAGTTACTGTTTTTTTATTCCCATCTATGCAGTATGTCATTTATGTAAGTTGTCGTAATTGGAAGGTTGTTTTCTACTACTTAAATATGTGTTTTTGTTTGCTTAGTTATTTTATGCATACATGTTGATTTCTTGAGCTAATTTATTTGTATTCTTGTAAGTGTTTTTGCTTTTTCAGTTGTGATGTTGTGCTACGTGTCGTAATTTTACTTGTTCGTTATTGGCTAAGTCAGCCTCGCCTTGTCACTAAGAAGGTTGCTAAGTTCGTTGGAAAGAAGAAAAGTGCACAAGAGAGAACTTAAGGAATGCTTTTATATTCACTACTTGGAGAATGCTTGGATTCATTACAAATGAAATGGCCTACCTCTATTTATACTAGGAGTCTTCCCTAATGGATGGATATGATTTACAATCTAAGGGCTACGAATCAATCTCTAGACCCTTCTACAAAACTCCTACCAAACTAGAACTATGTACAAGTTTCTAGATGGTCCTACTATATACAAGGTGTTTCTACATGTCTCTTGAGCCTTCCACAAGGTTCTAGGTCCTTCCGGCATGTTCTACACTTGTGTAGGCTCTCCCGGTCCCTTCTAGTGCCTTCCGGCATCTTCCGGACTATTCCGGATCCATCCGGCACCTTCCAGCTTCTTCTTGATCCTTCCAGGGTTGTGTGGAACCTCCCGGAACACTCTTAAACGTCCCGGACCCGTGTGGAACCCTCTAGAGTCCTCCGGAACCTCTAAGGGCTTGTTTGGTTCTTCAAAATGTCCAGGGCAGCCCCTAGGACGCCATAATGCCACCCGACGGGTCGTGTCTTGCCACACTTCCTCCTCGTCGCCCGTATAAGTCCCTCTGTTGCCCGGGCCGCGCCTCGGGTGATATGTTGCACGCCCGGCAAGGCCTCCCACCTTGCCGGCAGTCCCATGATGTCTCTTTTGGCCCTTGCCTCGATCAGATGCCTTGCTCGCTCGGCCTCCGTGGTCAGGCAAAGTGCTGGGGCGTGATATTCTCCCCCACCTATTCCATCGACGCCATCGTCGATGTGCTGCTTTTGAGTTGGCCCCCGGCCGGTTGCTTGTTGGTCTTCCTTGGTCCATCCTCGTGATGAGACACAACACCAACACCCTTGATGTCCCGTACGATGATTGCTCGCACGGTATCATCATCGACTTATCCCTATCGACTATGAAATAAAGCATTTATGTGAGGAATGACAAAGCCGTTTACCCTGCGGAAGAAGTCGAGACCAAACACCATCTTGTGGTCATCTAGTGGAGCTATTATGAAGTCGGCTTGACCCTTCCAATCTCCGACGCGCAAGTCTACCACGTGTTCTGCGCCGTTGAGTTGTTTTGCTTCCCCGCTTGCTCCCTTAACCCAACCTTTCGCTTTCTCGACCCGAAGTCCCAGTCGCTTGGCTTCCCTTGCGGGCAAAATGTTGTGCGTAGACCCGGTGTCCACCAATGCCTTTGTGGGTTTCCCATTGACAAGGGCATCCACGTACAACAACTCATGATTGTGTCGCGGCTTGACCTCGGCGGTTATGGTGTTGAGGAGTTGAAGTGATCCTAACCTGTGAGTGGTGTCCTCGGGTTGCTCCTCTGGATCACTAGGGTGCTCAGCTATTGCCGAAAGCGATCCCAGCTTCGGGCAATCTCTCATCCAATGCGGCCCTTTGCATATGGTGCACCCTGTCCTTGGCAAGATTTGCTTCTTCCTCTCCTCATATGCGGCTCGCCCAGTGGATGGTCTGGATTGGCTCTCTGGCCGTTCCTTATCTCGGGAAGACGATCCTTCGTGATCTGCCTCTCCCCTACCTTTACCCGAGTTGTCCGGCTCGGTCTTCCCCTTGGAAGAATGGTAGTCCCATTGGTACTCGGCGAGTGCTTCGGCGGCTGCGATGGCCTCGTCCAACGTCTCCACGTTGCGACGTTGCACCTCTTGCTTGGCCCAATTTTGAAGGCCATCGGTAAAGTTGAACATCAAGTCCTCGTTGTCCATAGTCGGAATTTAAAGCATAAGGGTCGTGAACTCTTTGACATAGCCGGGTATACTGCCTCGTTGCTTCAATTCTCGCATCCTCTTGCGTGCATCGAACTCGACGTTTTGTGGGTAGAAGTGTTTCTTGAGTTCCTTCTCGAACTCAGCCCATGTGTCCACCCGACATAAGCCTTGCTCCATGTCGGAGGATTTCCTACGCCACCATAGTGAAGCAATACCGGTTATATACATAGTGGCAGTACTTAACTTGGCAAATGGTTCGTAATGCCCAGTGCCTCGTAGTACTGCTTCATACGAAACAAGAACTCCTCCACTTCGTGTGCGTCCCGCTTGCCATAGTATTCCCTCGGGTTCCGTAACCTTGGGTTGTTGCCTCATCGGCATAAGTGCGCCGCTCGTGCTAGCTCCCCCAGGCACGACCTTGCATTCGGATATCTCATCCCGCATCTCGGCTCTCATCCCTAGGATGCTCTCCTGCAAGATACGGACCATATCCGTCAGCTCAGCGACTTTTTCATCTGTCTTTAAGTAGATCTTCTCGAACCCCTCGAGTTGATCCGTCACAAGTCCCTCCAATATCTCCAAGTTATGCTCGATTTTCCCGAATCGAGTCTCCACCTCCGCGAGAGCATCCCGAGTCCGAGTCCGGCTCCTACCACGATGCACGGTCTGGAGTTTCTCCTCCTCGTCGTGGTGCTCCACCTCTGAGCTCCCGTGTTCGGTTGCCATGCCAACTTTCATTCGCAAACTTCCCACAATATATGCCCAGCCCTTTTGGGCTCTGATACCACCTGTCACGGACATAACTTCTCAAAAGTTACAGTGCGGCACTTAGCCACTAATGCCACTAGCGATCGTTCCGACAGATCTTTTGGATATATACTTTAATTATATTCTTATTTTCTCGGTATATGAATTACAAAAATCCAGTCCTATGTTGTTTACTATGTAGCTTGTATATGAGGATGATATTCTTGCTTATATGTGGGAACCGAAAAACCAGGGGTGAGCCAAAATAATGTATTTACATCTTCTCATCTACATTATATATGATCTTACTAACATCTTTTCATATACATTTGAATAGCAAAACAATGGAGAGATTCTCTACAGAATATGTTACGGGTCTTAGCATGAAATCCATATATGGTGAAAATTTCTGACATGTGATGTGAGTATCCTACTTCATAAGTTTTTGCAATGAGTAAGAAGTAATTTTCATGTATATATATATATATGTATGTATGTATGTATATGTGTACATATACTAGGGGATATGCACCGCGCTATGCGCAGTGCTGATTGCCTCCTTCGATTGTGTAATAATTTTGATTGGAAAGTGATGGTGAGTGAAATAGGAGCAGTAATTTGCTGATGAGACAATCAAGTCCCCAATAAACAGAGAAAACTTATACAATTAAGAATGAGTTGAACTAATCTAATTGCAGTAGTATAATGTACAAAACACCAAAACACATAGAAATACTTATTATCCATTCATAAAATTTGAAGGGAGCTTCAACTTAAATTATTGAGAAACCTGTTATATAGTCTCTATAAAACCATTCCTTAACTTCGTGCCCTAAGTTTAAAAAATTACTCTGCCTTCATTCCAATCTCTCTTTATTTCCACCAGATTCTTCATTCTCCATTCTCCATTCTTCATAATCGCACTGTTGAAGTGAGAAGAAATTCAGGTAACATCGAAAATCTTTATTTATTGTCTATTTTTGCTTCTCTCATAATCGCACATTTGTTTGAAGGGTATTTGAGCAACAGTCAATTGATTGATTGATTATACATCTTTTTTTCAACTTGATGTTATGTTTGATACTTAGGCGTTTTTAACTATCTAAAGCCAAGAATCTATGATTGCAATTTTTAAGTAATATACTTGACAAGCGAATGAAGTTGAATTCGACTCCCAAGAAGACAAGCAAAACTCCTAGAGTCAAAGGTCTTGACAAGCGAATGAAGTTGAATACGACTTCCAAGAAGACACGCAAAACTCCTAAAGTCAAAGGTCTTGACAAGCGAATGAAGTTGAATGCGAAAAGGGTGGAGGTTATGGAGGCATGCTTTGATATGAGAGATACAAGCAGTTCCGGGTACAAGTTTATTGAAGATAGAGAGGGTTACATTTTGCTCACCTCCCAAAGTGAAAGTATGCAGGGAAATGGTCCACGAATTTTATGCTAACTTCAACCCCAAGACGGAAGCAAATTCCCAAATTGTAAATGTTAGGGGAATTGATGTTCCTATTTCGGAAAATTTGATTAATGAATATTATGGCATTGCAAAATTTGAAGGTTTAGACGACTATAAGAAGTTGATCAATTCGCTAATCCTCAAAATTCCCGAAGACACAAAAAATGTCACCGAAGGCATGAAGTTTTTCAATTCAGAAAGTCACATAGACATGGAGGATGTCACCAAAATAATTTGTCGAGAAGAGCCCGTTTGGTATATAAATGCGGATGGAAAAAAAATCATTCCCCAATTGGGTCCCTAGAAAAAGAGTCGTGCAATCCATGGTTCAAATTTATCTTATCTAAGCTCTTGCCGAAAAAGCAAATCAGCGACGTGACTAAGGAAATAGCTCTTCTAGTGTATTGCATAGTCACGGATAAATGTACAAATTTGGGCAAATTTATTTACCAATGTATAGCCGAGGCGGCAAATAGAATTGAACTTAGTTTGTATTTCCTGTGTCTTATTACACACTTTTGTCAAAGGGCTGGTGTTTGCGAAAAGGAAAATGAAAGTACGACCACCTTTAAGAAATACATCAATTTGCCAAAACTTTTGAGTGAGCACAAGAAGGAAACCTTAAGGGAGTTGTTGAGGCATTTAGAAGAGGAACAAACTGACCTCGAAAAGTTTGTGTTGAAATATAAGTTAGTGATTGAGCAGCTGAAGTCAGATGCGGCTGAGTATCATGAACTCACACGGGTCATCTACTTTGAACTCTCAGAGCAGGCAAAGGCCAAACTTTCTGATAAACAACCAATCAATGACATCGACTTTGACCCATCTGCTGCACATGCTGAAAACAACAACATCGATGCCCCAGTGAAAACAAATCGGCTAAAAGAGGTACAATCTTTTGGATATATGCTTTAACTATATTCTTATTTTCTCGGTATATGAATTACAAAAATCTAATCCTATATCGTTTGATATGTAGTTTGTATCTGAGGATGATATTCTTGCTTATATGTGGGACAAAGAAAACTACGGTGAGCCAAAACAATGTTTTTACATCTTCCCATCTACATTATATATGATCTTACTAACATCTTTTCATCTGCATTTGAATAGCAAAACAATGGAGAGATTCTCTACTGAATAAGTTACGGGTCTTAGCATGAAATACATATCTGGTGAAAATTGGCTGAAATGTATATGTGTACATATACTAGGGGATATGAGCGGTGCTGAATGTAATTTTGAGAATAAAAACACATTATTTTTGGTCAAATAATGTAATTATGACTAAAATTCTTTTCTCCTGTAATTTAGAATTAATTTATTGCTAGAAAATGAAACATAAACTGTTACAAAATCCACTCCCCTTTAGGTCTCTCATACACCTCAACTAACTTCTTCAGTTTTTTATTTTTCCACCTCTTCTCCACGACATCGACTTTCCCACATTCTTCTATTATTAACTCAATTTCTTAAGTTCCCTCTCTATGTTTTTTCCCAACATTTGAGAATCTTATCTCCTACTTTATTTGATTTAGTGTGTGTAATATTTTCTTTGTAAGATTATGTTGTTCTAATTTTATTTTATTTTTCTAAATTTACTTGGACCTGCATTGTTTTGCTTACAATTTTAGGAGTGAATGACTCAAGACCGATACATTAGTTGATCAAATGAGTTCAGCTTTAGGCAGTAATAACATTTTATTTTCAAGAAAAGTATATTAATGGATTGGACCAATAACAAAATAACTAATAAATTCACCTTTGAGTTTTAGCAATTTGATTGATTGTTTTTATGTTATTAAACAAATTAAAATAGATTTAATTACTTTTTTAAAAATTTGCTAATTAACTAGAGAAAATGAACCTTCACATTTAATATATAGTCATGTGGGTAGCACGTGTTTAAGCTAGTTTATTAATTAAAGTAATATTTTGCAAAATTTTAAAAGTGATTACATTTTATAGGTTGGATAAAAGTCAAATTGTTACCGTGAACATGTGTAACATTCTCAACCTAGAAACTTCATGCAACCTGCACTGTAGAAGCTCCATTAAGGCAATCTTCAGTAATCATGGATTCCCCTACACTCAGACTCCTAACTCTTCATACTTCCCCACTCTCACTTAATTAAATAATAATAATAATAATAATAATAATAAAAATAAAAATAAAACTAAAATAAATTATAAAAATTAACAATGATAATGATAATAATAATGATAGTAAATTAAACATTGGCATTAATATTAAAAAAAATTAATAATAACATTACAACAATATTACAACAAGTCCCATATCCCTAGAAAAATATATGTTTTGTCATCACCATATACAATCGGTAGAGATTTATCGCCAACTTCAAGCCGACTTAGTCAAACATGTGTGGTTAACACATGGTTCAAATGGTGATCATCCTATGTAATTGTTTCAATATATAATTGTTAGGGTCATGTCGTTTCTAATTTAGTTTATCGTATTTAAATTATGTAACATATAGTTGTTTTAAATCCATAAATATTATTTAATTTCCATAAATCATTCTTAGTTATATTTATAATTAATTTTAATTCTCATATTTTTCCACTCTCACTTATTAAAAATAATAATCACAATTAAAATTTAATATTGTCCATAAAGTTACCAAGTTACAACTAACAAAATTAAATTAATGTTAAATTTATTAAATTAAACTTAAATCTAATTGTGTTTACCATAATAGATAATTTTTTTATATCTTATTAAATTTCAAAATAATAAAATAAGTTAATGTTAAGTTTATTACATGAAATTTACAATATTACAAGTAACAAAATTAAATTAAAGTTAAGTTTATTAAATAAAAATACATATTATACAAATAATAAAATTAAGATTTAAAAAATAACATTTTATATAAATTTTCCTAATTTAACAAAAGAAAAACTAAAAAGAAAAAAAAAAAGGAAGAATATGTGATGGGCGTGTTGCCCAACACAAATCAGAGGACTGTGGGGCGATCAGGCCATCCACCGCCCCACCCACTTGGGCGACGGATGACCACCCACCTCTCTTCCTTCCTCTCTACTTACTTTTTTTTCACTCTTCCTCTTTTCCCATGAACTCTCCCTTCCAACCCATCAATGAAGCTGTCCTAACTTACAAGACTATTTTCGACGGACTTATACTTTTTTCGACGTTCCAATTTTCTTTCTCTCTTGGTACAATTGATTAGTCAACTTGACATTTATAAAAAGTATAATAAATAATTTAATTAATATATTTTACTAATAAGTTGATAATATTATATGACACCATATATATTAATATTTAAAATATTTAATACACCACAAATACAAATAATATAACATGATAAGTCATTTAAAAAAATTTAAAAAAATTTCCGAATACTACAACTAATTAAAATTAAGTAAAAATAGATGGACGGAGGGAGTATCAAATTTGAACCATCCTACCAAAAAAAGATGAAATCTTACAATGATTATCTTTAAGAGAGCTTTCTCTAGAGTTTGGTCCTAAATAAGAAAATGGACCACATCCGGAGAACCGGAGGTCCACGAAATCATTCTTTATCTTAAGCAAATTTAACTAATGGGTGCACATAGATTTAATAGTTATTCACATTGAGATCTCTATATTTTTTTTTTCAAGGATTTATTTCATTTCAAAGCACATCGGACACATTAAGTGAGAATCTCTCTTAACAAAGATTTGAACATGTATTCGCTATTTTGTATTGATTAGTCACTTTAACTAAAATAGATCTCTAAAATTTTTAGCCTACCATCATAGTTTGAAATCATTCTATATCTTAGGGTTAATTACAGGGACCTCCCCTGAGGTTTGGTGAAACTCGCGTTCATTCCCCTCTAAGAATACTAATTACTCGGACCTCCCTCGAGGTTTGAAAAACATTACAACCGTTAGGGTTTCGTTAATTTTTGCTTACGTCATCATAAATTTTTTGAAGATTGCCAATTTTGCCCCCGACTTACTGTAGCAAATATGTATGGACTATATTACCCCTCTCAGCAAATGTTATATTGTTGCATGAGAATGGATCTAGTAGCAATGTCAAATTACATTTGTGGATTAAAATGTTGTTAAATTTATATAAAATGTGTAATGACTTTATTAATGTATATTTATATTTAAAATAACGTAAAATATATGCAAAGAGAAATGCACTACTAACTCTTACAAAAATTATTTTTATTCAAATAAATATAAACATTCAAATTTATTTTTATTATTATTTTTAGTGTTCTTATATTTTACTTGATAGAAAAATATTGAAAATACTCAAGTTTAATGTTTATGTCTATAAATATAAAATTTTATAATGGTCAATAATGTTTTAGAAAAAATATTACACATGTTTATAACATTTTATATTAGCCAATAATGTTTTAGAAAAAATATTACACATATTACACATATATCAACTCAAGTTTATTGATATTAAATAATTAAACAACTTATTTGTTGGGAAATTATTATTTTTTAATTATTCATAAATATAACATAACAATTTTTAAAGAAAAAAAATATATATTCAATAATATTTTAATTTTTATATAAAAATATAATTTTTTTTTAAAATCCTAAAATCACCCCACCCCACCCACCCGAAACCCCCCAACCAGGCCGTCACCGGCCTGGAAACATGATCCCAGACAATAATTTATTGATTACTTAAACCCAATACAATTAAATAATAGTTACTATAAACTACTAAAATAAATCTTGTTTACATAATTAATAAATTATTTTTTACACTATTGATAAATTATACAGTATTATATGTATTTTATAAAAATGTAACTAAAAAAATCAATAAATATTTTTTTTTCAAAATATAAAGATACAAATTCAAATACCTTTTTATAAAATAATTATCTATGAGGTATTTGTAAATAATTAAATTTATGGATTATTTCAGTTTTAAACTTAAATATATATATATATATATATATTTAATATTTTCAACTGTGAAATCATAAATTTATATCTTACCTAAATACAATATAATTAAATAATATTTTATTATAAAATACAAAAATAAAATCTTATTTACATATTTATTATTACTATTAATTGCATAATTAATTAATAAACTATTTTTTTTCTTTTTTATGTTATATAAATCGGGGTGTGGTTAGTTTTTCTTTTCTTTTTATGTGTAAATTTAATTTTATTAAAGTTTGGGGACTATTAGGCAAATATAAATTTTTGTAAGGTTTTGTAAACCTTAGGGGAGGTCGAAGTAATTAAAATTGATGAGGGCAAGAGGGTAATTTCACGCATTCCATCCACCTCCGTTAGTCTCCGTTAGGGTTTTGTAAGGTTTTGCAAACCTCAGGGGAGGTCCGAGTAATTAGTATTCTTAGAGGGGAATGAACGCGAGTTTCACCAAACCTCAGGGGAGGTCACTGTAATTAACCCTATATCTTATACAATTTTAACTAAGCGGTTAACATAATATATATAGTTATTGACATTTATATCTCTATATTTGATAGCCTACTTCATAGTGTGATTGGTCCGGAGGTAAATGAAATCATTGTTATCTAACGCGATTTTAACTAATGGGTTTATGAAGGGTGTTTGGGAGAGTAGGGAGGATTGCAAAATAATCTCGATTTGCATAATATTGTTTGTTTGAAATTCTGAGATAGTGGTTTATGAAATAAAGTAGGTGTAGATGTTTTTTGAATAATTAGGTTGTGGGTATAAGATCTATAAGACTTTATATCAAATCATATTTGTTTATGAGATAAGTCGTGTAAGAGATGTGTTACTTTATGTCAAATCATGGTAGAGTTTGTATATTTTTTTTAGAGATAAGAAAATTGTTGTTTATTTGGCTTTTGAGAGATTATTTTGAAAGAATTGAGAGATAAAAAATTTATTTCAGAAATTAGAAAATATATTTGTTTCGCTTTTCCCAAACACGAAATAAAGTTGGAAAAAGTGAAACAAACATACCCTATATAATTTATAGTTATTGACATTGAGATTTCTATAAAGTCAATTCATCCCTCTGATATGCATAATGTTTAGTTTATCACCTGTAATTTGAAAAAGAACACTTCACTCATTTGTGAAAATTTTAAAAGATCAATTGACCTAACTCCTAACTCAACCGAAGAGTGTAATTCATTCGCCGAAATTGTGAATTGCATGAAAAGTATTTTTGTAACATCGGAGGTGGATAAAGTGTGACATTTATCATAACGCAGTGTATAAAGTATCGCATATATGAGGGATAGTTTTACCAATTCGTATTTCTTTAAGATAAAAAATATCATAGGGACAGTGTGAAACTTTTATAAGATTACGAGGGATAAAATGATTTATATAAATTACTAGAGTCAAATTAAACATTTTATATATCACGAATCATTTACTCATAGTTTAATTGTTTGGTTTTTGAGTTGGTCCAATTTTTTTTTTTGATATGTTTGTATAGGTGAAAACGTGGGATGGACCGATGGACCAAATTCCATGATAGTGTTTCTGCTTTATGCTCCTATTTTTTTAAGGATAAAATATATTGTTTTTTAAGTGGATGTCTTAATCTATTATTTTGTTTTCGAAAAAAATTGTTAATAAATAAATTTTATCTACTCATTGAATTAGCATCAAGAAATGTCAAGCTAAGTCCCACTTGAAATGTCTATAAAGGACATAATACAAATAAAATTAACAGATAAATTGAAGGATGTTAACTATTGGGGGATGGTTGAAAAGAAGATTCAGAAAGTTATAATTGTGATTTTCAGCCATTTTGAAAAGAAAAAACACAAAAGGATTTGAAGAAAAATAAGTTTTGTTCTTCTTGTAAATACAATTCTTGCTACGCATAACCAAAATTATAATCCTTAGCCTTCAATTGAAGATAACTAGCCATAACTTTTCCTTTCTTGAATTGAGAGGACTATTTATGTCATGATATGTGCAACTCAATTTGGGAAAAATTCTACAAGATTTAATTCAAGCTCATTCCTTACATAGTTTGAGAGTTAATGACAATTTACTCCGTGACATTCCTTATGTTCAATCTATCCTCCCTCCGTGATTTAAAAAGGAGTACTATGTACCCTGTAATTTTATAAAAATTTCATACTGCTTTTATAATATTTTTAAATGTAAAAATTTACCTCCTGTGTTATAATAATGTGGCAGTTTACCATCATGTATTATGATAAATGTGACAATTTACTCCATGTGTTATGATAAATGTGATAATTTACGCCATTATGTTACAAAAATACTTAACATGTTCACTCAATTTCGACAAGTGAGTTACACTCTACGGCTAAAGGAGATAAATTACTTTTTTAAAATTTTCACAAAAATGTAAAATGCTATTTTTTGGGGGGGGGGGGGGGGGGTTGTTGCATATTGACATTAGCTCCATAGTTTGGTGTTCTTTTAATGGTTTTGGTATATGCGGGATTATTAATAGTACCTTTTTTAGACAATGTTAATAAATTTCAAAATTCATTCCGCCGTCCAGTGGCAACATTCTTGCTTCCGCTTCATCTACCACCACTCGCGCGAGGGCTTCCATCTAAGGCAGAACACTCCTCTACCGATGTAATTTTACATCCCACAGAGGAGGGGGTACTTGTGATATTTCGGCATGTGACACATTTTATTTTGCAGTTTTTTGGATGTTAAATATTATTGACTGGGTTACTTTATTTATCAATTTGAATATTTCCTAAACAATAATGCACCCAATTGAATTCTTAAATCTAGGCGATTGATTATTCATAGGGTATTATGAGTTTAAGACAAGCCGCTACAGTGAAATTGATAGGCACGCTGCTCTTAGATAGCAGTGATAGAGCATCTCAGTTCGAGTCCGAGTGACGATATTTCATTTCCTAAGAAAGCAAATAGATTATTGCCGTCAAAACAATTTTCTCAAATTATATGAGTTCATCGTTACCTAATATAGAAATTGTATATTTCCAGCTAAATTTGAGGTATTCTCCCTCCTACACTTGTACTCCATGACATTTCCCATGAGATCAAGTTTGTATTCTAAGGGACCGTTTGGTTTAGCTACTAAGTCCATATTCAAGAAATAATCATGTCTATAACAAGTGTTTGGTTCGACTAACTATAAACCGAGCCTGTCCAAAAAATTTGACTACCTACTTAGGCCATTTTCAATTGTTGGGGCAGAAATGCTCCCTCCCCTCCCCCTAACCCTTCGTAGTCGTTTTCAATAGTTGAGGGCATGTTTATGTTTTTATTTTTCAATACCACTCTCACCATAATAATTATTAATAATAATAATACATAAATTATAATTCATAATAATAAAATAAAGTTTCAATTAACAATAAAAAACACAACTAAATTTAAAGAAAATTACACAATCACACCTATACTAATCCAACAAAGACTTAAAGAAAATTACACAATCACACCTATATATACTAATCCAACAAAGACTTAACAAAGTTTTTTATAGATCACGTTCCATCGAAAAGGGATTTTATATATCACTGAACCATATACCTAAGTTTTACACAATAAATTCAAATAGGTGAAAAAAATTTAAAATATAAATTTATTAAACCATACACAAAATTTGAAAATCAATTTTTTCGAATCTAAGTTTAATTTAATAAAAAATTCCATTTTTATATTAATTGAAAAATCTTTTAGAAGAGATAAATGATTGTTTATATTAAAATTACTTATAAGAACAAAATTAAATATGAGAAGGTTTATAATTGAGGTTTTAATAAGATTTAAAAAAAATATTTTTATTAAGATATTCTTTTAAATAATTTAAACCCCATTCCCCCACTATTGAAGATTATTTTTCTTTTTCCATCCAAATTTCCCCAACCCTCACTATTATTGAAAATGCTCTTATATTGGTTAATTGCAATTGGAGCTCTCCCCATGCAATTGAACAATCATGCGAAGATACAATTTTTATGTTACAACTTTACCCTCCAATTTTATAGAAAATTACACCTGATGCCCTTTCCATATGTGACAATTCAATATGCGATAAGATAAATACTTCTCCACTGTTAAAATACTTTTTTTTTATGATTATTTACTCGACAATTTTTTTATATCAATGAAAGTAATTATGTTCCAATTATTAGTACACATCTTTCACTTTTTCTTTTTCTTCTAATTTAGGGATTTGGCTTGTGCACTTTTCTTTTTTTTTTTTTGGTATGTGCACTTATTTTTAATAAGAACATTTATCCATTTTTTTTTTCAATGGGAGTAATTTTGGAACCAATTCTTAGTTAGGATCAGTACACATCTTTCAATTTTTTATTTATTTTTCTAATTTTATGACTTCAAATATGAGAAAATGAACTAAATGAAATAATGTTAAATCTTAATCGATCCAGAATTAGTTAACTCAATAGTACGAAAACCGTGAAATGAAAATAATACTAATTTGAAGTGAGTTTATTTATTATATTGATTAGTTTGGTACGTGGATAATATGTAAATGAGGGGTAAGTTCGTCAAATTTAACAATTCTGATAGAAACATATGAACCGAACACTTTTTTTCATTGATGGATTATTTAATATTTTGGATTAAAATTGTAATCAAACATCAGTTTTAATAATCGACCCGATTGTGATATTAGGCGCGATAAACAATTTAGTCCAATTCCGATAGTCAAACCGAACTGCCTTACTTTTCTAAATATGATTTTTTTTTTTTTAATTAACTAGACTGTGTATAATTTGAATCGAAGAGTGTAAAGGATGTCTCCAGTAGGATTCAAACTTAACTTTCGCCTCTGAAGATCGCAAGTCACTACCACTTGGTCCAACCTCCTTGAGTATAATAATTATATGATTTAACTTTTGAAAAGACTAATATATGCTCCGTGTTATGCCCGGAGTCATGTTAAATTTTATTTAAAAAGTAATTTATGACAAATTAATAGCAGAATAATATTGATTTTGGCATATTAAAAAATGAAGACTACATTGATAGTCTACATTGCAAATAAAAGCCCAATTCAAAAGGGAGAAAAAAAAGACCGAATAATCTAAAATAATCATTTATAATTAGTTCATTTTTTCTTTTTATACATGAATTTACGCTTTACACAATACGATTTTATAAATATATTCTTCATAGCAGTGACAAAATGGGCCTGACCACATGGACTAGCCCATTATCGGCCTACACACACGTAGGCCCAACCCATATTCTTTAATTTTTTCTTGGATTGAGTTGATTTGGGCTGAATTACAAATTTTATGGGTTCAAAATAATAATGAGTCAACCCAAATAAACTCACACTTAAGAAGAAAAAGGAAAAAAATAACATAATTTTAATTGTTGAAATTGGAGTTAATCCGTTTTTCATAATTTACTTATTATCTGTTTGACTAAAGGTGAGTTTGACCCAGCGATTGGAGCTCTTAAAATCACTTTTACATCTCTATTATGATTTTTGAAGTGTTCGGTCCTGATTATAAAAATTACTTATGTTCAATCGTGATTTTCATAGAGTTTGGCCCCCAAGATCATAATCACTTTTGGGATCTCGAGAAGCAAAAAATCAACTTATTTTAGAAGCAACTAAAGTGTTACTTTTACAAAAATAATTATACAAAAGCAATTATTCTATAATTAATTTTTAACTTAATCAATTATTACCATAATCAATTTTTGTAAAATTAATTCTTCTATAATTGCTTTTCGAATCGCTAGGCCAAACTCACCCTAAGTTTCAATTGGTTTAATCCATTTTTTGTGGGTTTGAACTCTTTTTTTTTTTAATCGATTTCATCCGTATTTGTCTGATAATAAAAATCATTTTATCGATTTGACCAATTTTTACCGGTCCAATTTTACTTAGTTTGACCCATTTTTCCCCATTTTTTTATTTCGGGTGAAACTTGCTTTTTCACCGATTAACTCATTTACTCACCTATTTTTTTTTACTTTCAAGTATCTTTGAAATAATAAAAAAATTTCACCATTTGCACAACATATATCGAAGTTTCATTTTATAAAGCAAATCATTCATAACACTTGGACAATGTCGCCTCAGACCGAAGAGCGCAAAGGGTGTCTTCAGTAGGATTCGAACTTAATTTTCGCCACTAAGGATTGCAAGTCACTACCACTTGGTCCAACCACCTTGAGTATAATAATTATATGATTTAACTTTTGAAAAAACTAGTATACGCTTCGTGCATAGCACGGAGTCATGTTAAATTTTATTTATAAAGTAATTTATGCCAGGAATAGCAGAATAATAATGATTTTGGCATATAAAAAAAATGAAGACTACATTCATAGTCTACATTGCAATTATCTATAAAATGAAGAAATAAAAGCCCAATTCAAAAGGAAAAAAAAAAAGACAGAATTTTTTAAAACAATCAATCATAATTAGTTCATTTTTTCTTCTTATACATGAATTTACACTTTACACAATATGATTTTATAAATATATTCTTCATAGCGGTGACAAAATGGGCCTGAGCACATGGACTAGCCCATTATCGGCCAACACACACCTAGGCCCAACCCATATTCTTTGCTGAATTACAAATTTTATGGGTTCAAAATAATAATGGGTCAACACAAATAAACTCACACCTAAGAAGAAAAAGGAAAAAAATAACATAATTTTAATTGTTGAAAACGGAGTTAATCCGTTTTTCATAATTTACTTATTATCTGTTTGACTAAGTTTCAATTGGTTTAATCCATTTTTTGTGGGTTTGAACTTTTTTTTTTTAATCGATTTCATTCGTTTTTGTCTGATAATAAAAATTATTTTATCGATTTGACCAATTTTTACCGGTCCAATTTTACCTAGTTTGACCCATTTTTCCCATTTTTTTTTATTTTGGGTCAAACTTGCTTTTTCACCGATTAACTCATTTACTCACCTATTTTTGAACTTTCAAGTATCTTTTAAACAATACAAAATTTTCACCATTTGCACAACATATATCAAAGTTTCATTTTATAAAGCAAATCATTCATAACACTTGGACAATGTCGCTTCGGACCGAAGAGTGCAAAGGGTGTCTTCAGTAGGATTCGAACTTAATTTTCGCCTCTAAGAATTGCAAGTCACTACCACTTGGTCCAACCACCTTGAGTATTATAATTATATGATTTACCTGGATTATCAAAAAAAAATAATAATTATATGATTTAACTTTTAAAAAGACTAGTATACGCTCTGTGCATAACACGGAGTAATGTTAAATTTTATTTATAAAGTAATTTATGACAAATTAATAGCAGAATAATAATGATTTTGGCACATAAAAAAAATGAAGACTACATTCATAGTCTACATTGCTTCTACATTGCAATTATCTATAAAATGAAGAAATAAAAGCCCAATTCAAAAGAAAAAAAACCAATTTTTTAAAATAAGCAATCATAATTAGTTCATTTTTTACATGAATTTACACTTTACACAATACGATTATATAATGTATTCTTCATAGCAGTGACAAAATGGGTCTGAGCACATGGACTAGCCCATTATCGGCCTACACGCACCTAGGCCCAACCCATATTCTTTAAATTTTCTTGGAATGAGTTGACTTGGGCTGAATTACAAATTATATGGGTTCAAAATAATAATGGGTCAACTCAAATAAACTCACACTTACGAAGAAAAAGGAAAAAAACATAATTTTATTTGTTGAAAATGGAGTTAATCCGTCTTTCATAATTTACCTATTATCTGTTTGACTAAGTTTTCATTGGTTTAATCCCTTTTTTGTGGGTTTGAACTTTTTTTTTTGTTTTATAGATTTCATCCGTATTTGTCTCATAATAAAAATTATTTTATCGATTTAACCAATTTTTACCGGTCCAATTTTACCTAGTTTGACCCATTTTTCCCATTTTTTTTAATTTCGGGTGTAACTTGCTTTTTCACCAATTAACTCATTTACCCACCTATTTTTGTACTTTCAAGTATCTTTGAAATATTATTTACGTCAATTGAATTGATTACCCTTTTTCATAATTTACCTATTATCTGTTTTACTAAGTTTTCATTGGTTTAATCCATTTTTGTGGGTTTGAACTTTTCTTTTTTGTTTTACCGATTTCATCCGTATTTGTCTGATTATAAAAATTATTTTATCGATTTAACCAATTTTACATAATTTGACCCATTTTTCCCAGATTTTTTTTTTATTTTAGGTGAAACTTGCTTATTCACCGATTAACTCATTTACCACCTATTTTTGTTCTTTCAAATATCTTTGAAATATTATTTACGTCAATTGAATTGATTATTATAGACAAGAATAATACAAAATTTTCACCATTTGCACAACATATATCAAAGTTTCATTTTATAAAGCAAGTCATTCATAACACTTGTATCAAAGTTTCATTTTATAAAGCAAGTCATTCATAACACTTGGACAATGTCGTGGAAACAACAATGTTTTAATATCACTACTAGAAAAACTTAAATTTGTAACCGAATTTTTGCAACCGAATTAAATTGGTTGAAATTTGAATAAAATTGCAATCAAAATAATTTCGGTTGCAATTTTGACCCAGATTTTGGCCCAGAATTGCAACTGGATTTTAATTCGGTTGCAATATTTGGGTGAAATTGCAACCGAAAGTTTTCGGTTGCAAACTCAATTCCAACGGAGGTTTTTCCAATCGATTTCTTCGGTTGCAAAATCGGTTGGAAATTCAAGTTTCCAACCGATTTTTACCCATTTTCGGTTGGAATTTCGGTTGGATTTTTTGTTTTTTTAGTAGTGTATTGCAAGTTTTGAAAATATACAATGTAGACTTTTCTTAAGTGGATTTCAAATAACTAGTTTTAGGAAGAATTTCAAATCCACATAAAATTGAGCTAAAATTCATTGGACTAAAATCCAGATTTTCAAATGAATGGATGTAATTTTGTATCTGTTGGGCACCTAAACTAAGTGTGCGGGTGACAGCAATTGTCCTGTGGCATCCAAACTGAGTGTGCGGATGGAGACCCAAACTGAGTGTGCGGGTGGAGCCACAATCGAATATCGTGGGCGCTTGCGTGAATGCACTATAAGGGAAGGGTATGCGCATTCCCTAACACCAATTGGTTTTGGGGCAAGTGGTAGCGCCTGAGGTCCTACAAGTGGTATCAGAGCCAAGGTCACGTGTTCGATTCCCAGCAGGAGCAATTGCTGAGGGGGAGATTGTTGGGCACCTAAACTAAGTGTGCGGGTGACAGCAATTGTCCTGTGGCATCCAAACTGAGTGTGCGGATGGAGACCCAAACTGAGTGTGCGGGTGGAGCCACAATCGAATATCGTGGGCGCTTGCGTGAATGCACTATAAGGGAAGGGTATGCGCATTCCCTAACACCAATTGGTTTTGGGGCAAGTGGTAGCGCCTGAGGTCCTACAGTATCCAAATAGCATGCTGAATTTGACAAGGAATTTCAAATCCACCCAACCCAAATCCATCCATCCAAAGGCCCTAAAAGATTTAGCAATTGAGGTCATTAAAGTTTTCTTTTAACCATATTTTGATCAGGATGTCCAAAAAAATTATGATAAATTATGAGTCATTACAAACTATTGTCTTTTTTCAAATATTGTACTTTTGATTCTAAAGTAGAGAATGAGAACTAATGATTTGAAAGAAAAACTTATTTTTAGAAAAATTTTGAGATTTTTTTTTTAATAAATTAAATCTTATTTTATAATAACAAGATTAAAAAAAAAACTTAAGTGCATAACAAGATTTTTTTTTGATAACAGCATAACAAGATTATTCATTAAAAGAAAACGGGTCGGAAATTGGTTGACTGGATCCAACCCATTTCTAACCATACCCATTTTCGGTGATTCATTTTTTACCTAACCAATTTCTTGAATAGGAGAGATCTAGGTAACTAAATTCGCCACTCTCTTTTTTCTGCGCGCACTCGATTCGCGCGCTGTGCGCTAAACCCCGAGTTCGCTATTAAATTCACGCACTCACTATCGAAAGTCTACAACCTAATAGCGATCTGCATTAAATCTATATTTTGAGCCTATAATATTTTGCCAAGTATGGGCTTTTATTTTTCTAATTGACCTCATGTGTCAGAAGCGACTATAATGAGCTCAGGCTACAACCTAAAATGACCGTAAAATATATAACAATTCAAATTGTGGTCCCTATCGTGACAAAACAAATCAAAATGGTACCCTCTGCAACTATTTCCTATGGCTAGCGATATTGCCAGAGCAGTAATTGTTGCTGTCAGAGCAAAATTAATATTATACCAAAATTGCCCTCATCATCAACCTCTTTTTAGTTTTCTATTTCCTATATTTTCTGATTAAGTACATTAATTAATGAATTTCTGTAAGTACTTTTCTGAGCCATTTGTTCGTACCTTCAGCGATCTAAATATTCCACCAAAATGGGTCAAACCCACGTAAACCAGAAAACAAAACAATAAATGATTGTTCTTTTTTCTTAAAATAAAATTATCTCTTATGTTCTATACTCATGTTTGAATGAATTTTTTGAAGAAGTAAATCTACCTTAATTACACCATTGAGAATTCTGCAAAGAAAAACAAAAACCATTCCCTTCTTGAACAAAGGGGTGAATAAAAGAATTTGTTAATTTGACGTCTAATTAAGAAAATATGATTTTTAATTTAGTTTCTATGAATTTAGGACAACACATCATCAAATTGAAAGAGATTCTAACTAAGTTTCAGAAAGACGCTACTGGAAAAGAATAATTTGAACAATTAAATTATAGTTTTTAGATTCAATATTTTCTTATGCCAAAAATAATCTCTGTTTAAATTTTTTTGGGGATCTTCGATTTATAAGTTCTGGACAATTGGATAAATTGCTTTTTTTTTTTTTTGGCAGCATATTGTCAAACTTCCCATGTGGAGAGTTAGATAGGAATGAGGGAAAAAAGAAGAACGAGGAAGAATATAGTTGCAGAAGTTAATTACGATGAGATTAGATAGATTCATAAGTTAGGGAGCCAGGGAGGGAGTGATAGAGACGTAATTAAGATGAGAGAGTCATAAAAATGGCAGTTAATATAATTAACTAGGAAGGGTATAATAGGTAATTAATTTATTTTGCTCTGGCAGCAACAATTGCTGCTCTGGCAATATCGCTAGCCATTTCGTATTTACTAGAGTATAAAAATAAAAGTTGTTATTATTACCTATCAATTTTAATATGCTTAATAGGTTTGTAGCTTCTTTATTTATTTATTCATTTTCCCAATATTCACGTACTTTATTTTTTTAAGTAAATTCTTAATAAAAAAAAGTACTAAGCAACAAATTTAAAAATTTAAATTTATTTTAAACATTGTGTAATCATGTTTCTAAAAAACGCATTACTAAATTGTTAATAGGATAATGGCACTTAAAATAATTTGTATCACTATTATTGTGACTTTACCAAAACTTTTGTTCTAGATGCATACAATATTGACCACTTTGATTTAATCAAATACTAGAGTCCCATATATAATTTTTTTTCATAATGTTAATTCAAGGACATGACTTTGTGAATGATTAATATAATTTATAAATAAATAATATATAAACTTTCTACGCTTTAACGGCGCTCTCAAAATCAGTTTTTTCTAAATATAACGCTCTGCGCTCTCGCTCGCGCTCCACGCTCGCGCTCACGCACCACGCTCGCGCTCACGCACCACGAATTAGTTACCTAGGGAGAGATGCCGCCTTCAATTACAAATAGTAAAAGCTTTTTCTATAAGTAAAGGGCTTTTCTATGGTTAGTACCACTTGTGCTAAATATTCATTAGGTTCCCCTTTAATTATCGTTGGATCATATTTATTTTTTAATCTATCATTTTGTTTTTAAGGGTGACCTGTGCTCTAGATTATTGTAATCCATAAATTTAATCTCTTTTCGCAAGTCACAAGTAATTAGTCTTATTGCAAAATTGATCTCATTAGTTATGTTGACTGACAATTTTATCCCATAATATTTCAACTTACCAAAATAGTCCCCACATCTTTAAATTTATTGACGATTTTAGTCCACCATGTTGTCAAATTTCAAAATTAACTCGAATAAGACCACGTACGGACCAATTTGGAGATTTTATTTATTATATTTACATAACTAATTTGATTTATTAATAATATAAATAAATTAAATAATATTTAAACATAAATTTAAAGAAAAATTAAGAAAATCATATTCTTTTCAAATCTAAAATTTATATAATAATATTATACTTAATATTTATTAAAATAATAAATTAGAAATGATTATAATCTAAACAAAAATTAAAAAACCTACCCCCCATTCAACTCCCATGCCGCGGTGACTTGGGATCGGATCCTGTTGAAATCTAACAAAGTTTGAATACCTAACTCACCTCCACCCTCACCCCAACCCAGCCCACTCTACCCGAGCCCACACACCCATTTTAACTTATTTTTTCACTGTTGGCATCGATTTGAACGCTTTTTGGCCGACTTAACCATCTTATTCACTTATTTCATTGATTTAAAATTATTTTTGACCGATTTACCCCCTTTTTAAAGTTTCCGTCATTTTTAAACTAATTTATTCGATTGAAAACATTTTTTACCGATTTAATTCATTTCTTCACCGTTTGAATCGATTTATTCACCAATTTCATCGATTTGAACGGTTTTTGACCAATTTTACTCATTTTTTCACTAATTTCATCGATTTACATTGTTTTTAACCGACTTAGTCCATTTTTCACCGTTTTCGCTCATTTTTCCACTAATTTCATGGATTTAAACTATTTTTGATCGAGTTAACTCATTTCTTTATCGTTTGAATCGATTATTTAACTAATTTAATCGATTTGAATGATATTTGACTGATTTAACTAATTTCTTCACTAATTTTATCGATTGAAATTGATTTTGACCGATTTAGCCTATTTTTTCACCGTTTTCCACGAATTTATCGATTTAAACCGTTTACGACCGATTTAACTTATTTATTCACAGCTTACATTGATTTTTGCACTAGTTTCATTAATTTATACCGTTTTTTATCGATTTAACACGTCTTTTAACTTATTTCAACGATTTAAATTATTTTTGACCGTTTTAGCCCTTTTCACCGTTTTCTTTCATTTTTCCACTAATTTCCATCGATTTAAATTAAACCATTTTTTACCAATTTAACTTAATTATTCACCATTTGCATCGATTTTTTTCACTAATTTAATCAATTTTTCATTAATTCATCCTTCTAAATTGTTTTTTTTATCGATTTAACCTATTTTTTTAACCGATTTGATCATTTTTAAAATTAATCTCATCGATTTTAAATATTTTTGACAAATCTAACTCGTTTATGTACCGTTTGCATCCATTTTTCTCACTAATTTCAACGATTTTTGACTGATCCAACCAATTTTTTCACTAATTTCATCAATTTGAATGGGTTTTGACCGATGTAAGCCATCTATTCACTAATTTTTCGATCGAAACTGATTTTGACCGATTTAACCAATTTTCACCATTTTATAGTGAAAAAGTAGGTTATACCGGTCGATAACAATTTAAATCGATAAATTAATGAAAAATTGGGTTAAATCGGTCAAACCATTCAAAGCGATGAAATTAGTAAGAAAAATGGGTTAAATTTGTCAAAATTCGTTCAAATCGATGAAATTAGAGAAAAACATTGATGCAAACTGTGAAGAAATATATTAAATCGTTAAAAAAAAGGCTTAAAACAATATAATTAGTGAAAAACGAAATGAAACAGTGAAAAAAGGGGCTAGACCGATCAAATAATTTAAATCGATGAAGTAAGTTAAAATACGAGTTAATTCGGTAAAAAAGAGTATAAATTGGTGAAATTAGTGAAAGATGCAAATGGTGAATAAATGAGTTAAATCGGTCAGAAACAGTTTGAATCGATGACATTAAGGGAAAAATGGGAGAAAACGGTCAAAAGCAATTTAAACAGATAAAATTAGAGAAAAACCATTCAAATAGATGAAATTTAGTTAAAGAATCGATTCAAACGGTGAAGAAATGAGTTAATTCGATCAAAAATAATTTAAATACATGAAACTAGTGAAAAAAACGGACGAAAACGGTGAAAAAATATGCTAAGTCGGTTTAAAATAATTTAAATTCGATGAAATTAGTGAAAATGGATAACATTGGTCAAAAATAATTTAAATCGATGAAATTAGTGGGAAAATTGGTGCAAACGGTGAAGAAATGAGTTAAATTAGTCAAAAAACGTTTTATATTGATGTAATTCGTAAAAAAGACGAAAAAATGAGTTAAATTGATTAAATTAGTGGAAAACGAATGAAAATTGTTAGTGGGGTGGGTTTGAGGTAGGTTAGGGTAGGTCCGTATTCGATCCGGGTTATCCATTTGCCACCCCTAGTTATGTGGTTTGGGTGGGGTAGGTTTTTTAGTATTTTTAATTATAATTATTTAATTTATTTTTTAATGAATATTAAATATTTTTATTAAATAATATATTATTTTAATAAATATTAAATAAATTAATATTGTTATATAAATTTAAATTTGAAAAGAATATGTTTTCTTAATTTTTTTAGATTTATGTTTAAATATTGTTTATAAATCAAATTAATTATGTAAATATAATATGTAAAATTTTCAAATTGGCCCGCACGTGGTTTTATTCGAGTCATTTTTGAAATTTAGCAACAATGTGACCTAAAATCGTCAGTGAATTTAAAGATGTGAGATTATTTTGGTAACTTGAAATGTTATGGAGTAAAAATGTCAGTCAATATAGATAATGACATCAACTTTGTAATAAGTTTAATTGCAATGTCACCACTTAACGGTGATTTTTAACGGCGGTTGCAAATATGAGTGAATTTATAAAATTATGGTACAAAATATGTTGGCCCCGAATCATTTGGTACCAAAAGTGAAAATTGATATATAGTTCAATACCAAAAAATGCAATTTTCTCTTTAATAAAATCATCTTTAAATTATTACCTGTTCTGAAGGTAACATGTCAAATTTACTGAATTTTAAAGGGGACCTAATAAGAATTAGCACAAACTGGAACTAACCACATAAAGTTTTGATAAAAATATATGATAAATTTCATTTTGCCCCATTCAACTAACATTGATGCACACTTTTCTACACATATATAAATGTAATGAAGTAAATTAATACTCTACAATTTTAGAATTTTTTTGTTTTGATCTTTTGTCGAAATGATGTAATGTCGAATTAAAATACCAAATTTTATTATTATAATGACACTTTATTATCCATTTAGAAGCAGAATACATTACTCAAATTTGATATTTTATTTGATTTGAGATTATTTCGAAGTTGGTATTTCAGAAAGAACCTATCACGAGTAAGTTGATATTACCCATATATTTGGCTAATTTATGAAAAAACTAATTGAACTCAAGAAAAACAACCATCCTCGAGTTCGATATCTTAGTATGACTTTCAAGTTTAAAGATATTTATTTATCCTTTTTAACTGGTTTATGAGTCTCTTTTGCCGAATTATTTATGGAGTAATATAAAATCGAATCACAAACTAATTATCTTCACAAGTCAAAAATCATACAGTAACATACATTTACTCTAGAATACAATATTGTTAAAGTTGTTTCGATAAAAATAAGTTTTTTAAAATCAAATTTAATAAAAAGGCAAAATCGCAAAAATCGTCTCAAATTAATCACTGATTTTGGATTTTCGTCCCAAATTATATTGATTTGATAAATTTCGTCCCGTAATTTAATATTTTTTGGAATATCGTCCCACTGTTAATTATGCGACGGAAATTGCGCATTTGTCCATAAAATTACCACATGACTGCTTACGTGTCATGACGGGTAAATTTTAACATGAATATTTATATAATATTGCAGAATTCGTCCCAAACTAATTATAAGATTGAACCGTCATTTCCATTAAATTAGAAATTTAATATTGGGACTAAATTCATACAAAATGGTAAATTACGGGATGAAATTCGGAGAGTTGATATAGTTTGGAACTATATTTGAAAAAAATATCAAATTACAGGACGAAATTAAGTGAGATAATATAGTTTAGGACAAAATTCCAATATCACTAATTAATTTGGGATTTTTTTGCACAATGCTATTTTGATCTAAGTGGTCTTATTCTTTGTCCCATGCTAGGAATCATTACTCCTCTTTTCATTCCAAATTCAAGAATACGACCGATACGATTGATTGGTCTGTGATATCTTACACCGGGTAAATCCTTAACCCTTGCCCCTCTTACTAAGACTGAAGAATGTTCTCGTGAATTATGGCCAATACCGGGTATATAAACAGTGATTTCAAATCCAGAGGTTAATCGTACTCTGGCAACTTTACGTAAGGCAGAGTTTGGTTTTTTGGGGGTGATAGTGGAAAATTATTCTAACTACTAAAAATAGTTCCAATAAAATATTTTGGGTTATGACAAGAGTACTGGGCCTAGTCGTTGTTTTGAAAGCAAAATATTATAAAAATATGATCAAAATGAACCGCCGTTGCCGGGGATCGAACCCGGGTCACCCGCGTGACAGGCGGGAATACTTACCACTATACTACAACGACAAGATGTTTGAACATCTATCAAATATTGTACAAGTTAAAATAATTACTTTTGATGAGTTTCATCCATTAATACATTATCTAACGAATTCGTGAGTGAAGAGTTGGGTATTATACATGGTAACATTCTATACCAAATTGCATGCCAATATTAAACCTAATAAACATTTAAATTGAAAATTTGAAAGTAATAAACTCATCCTTGTAATCTTTTATCTCTACTTTCTAAATCATTTTTTTTTTGTCATAACTCCGTAAAAGCAAGTAAATATATAAAGCTTTACACATTTGTATGACTAATTTTACAGAGATTAGAATATTAAAGACAGGTACTTTGTCATATGTATTATCATATCTTTAATTGAATAATATTGATAGATTTTTTGCACTTTGCATCATCGAAACTCAAGAAATATGAGTTTCCATGATGCAAGCATAATATAGAAGAACATCGCAACATGATTGTCTCAAGAAGAAAACGAGGAGTTTGAGTTTTTCTTAATTGAAGGTGTTAAGTGTTAATTCTGTTTTGGATGTGCAAATCAAGTGTCAAGTTCTCATGTTCTGGAGGTGCAAAGTGTCAAAGATCTACAATTAAATCGGTGGTCGTTTTTTTATGAAAACAAGGGATAGGGCAAAGTGCTTAATTTTTCATATTTTAGGAGTACAAAGTGTTAAATATGAATTTCGGAACTATAAAGTGCCTATTATTTCCCATGTTTCGAAGTGCCAAGTGCAAAAAACCCATATTGATACTAGGTATTATTCCACATAACGTCCCATATATGCTCATATTTGAGCATTTGTTGCTTCTTCGTTCAACATTCCTAATACTCCATTTTGTTGAATATATTTTAAAAATAAGAGTATTTCTCTAGTTGACCTGACTCTTTGAGTTTCGTAACTTCCAAAAATAAGAGTATTTCTCTAGTTTCAATTAGTCTTTAAAGATATAGTTCATAATACTTGGACAATTATTAAAAATAGTTGTTTATTATTTGAAATTCTTAATACATATAGGCAATTATTGAAATGATGTAATGTAATTATTAATGAATTACAAAAAACTTATACCAAAATATTGGTCAAGTGTTCATATTCAAGTTTTCTTTATCGTTTTCAAATAGATAACATAAGAAATGCCCTTTTTTTATTTTATTTGCATAGTTAGTCGTAGCTATATATTTTATTAATTTAGAATTTTGATAACATTCATTCAACGAAATAAAATATTACGAGTATATCAAAATATGAACATGTGAGACTCGATTAAAGCTTTTTTGGATATTGTTAAATTCAAATCCAATGTTAATTTCTATGGGAAAATTAAATTGTACTTAATTAAGTAATGTATCGGTTAACCTTTTCTTACTATAACTAAATTGATTTTTAGCTTCTGAAGACCCAAAAAATGATTATAACATTGAGGGCCAAACATCATAAAAATCATGACTGATCAATAGTAATTTTTATAGTTGAGGTCAAACACTCTAAAAATCACAATAGAGATCTAATGTACTCCCACCGCTGTGCCAAACTCACCATAAATCTCTACATATCATATCTATATGAAAATCTAAATCGTATTTATTAGTTAAATTAATATATATTATATCGAATAAGTAGCGATGCTTATTTGAACAGTAGATATAAATATAATTTCCTTTTAATTTGGCATGTTTATTAAATAAATGCCGTCGTTTTAACATTTTCTGGCTGAATTGGGGTGTGGCCTGCTTTACTTTTCATTAAATTTGGGCCTTCTTATTTATGGTCGAAAATCGCGTGTGACCCCAATACGGAATTTAAACTTTCTTTTTTACGTTGCATTTATTTGACAGACGATGCCGTTTTGTTCTTAGTTAACGACTCCATCCACCTTTAAACGACGTCGTTTTCATGTTGCTTTATAAGAAATTCGATTACAAATTCTTCCTTTCCCAAATTCGATTGCACCCGTCTTCAATTCTCTCCCGTGTGCTTCTCTTTATGCATAACATTCTCCCTGCAGTTGCATGACCCTTCCTGGGTTACTCCCGAGAATATTCATGAGTGCCTGCATTTCATTAAATGAGTTGTGTGCTTCTTATACTTTTTTCCCTGATACTGTGATTTAATTCGATTATGTAATTGTTCATGGTTATAAGATTTATTCTTCTTTTCCTCAAAAAAAAAAAAAAAAAAAAAGATTTATTCTTCTTTTTGCTTTATCATTGTTAGTTATTATAAATCTTTACATTAGTTGCATATTTCAAATTTTGTTTCGGATATATTAATATTGTTGTGGGTTTTTTAGGAAATGTATTAATATTGGTTAATAGCTTTATCTGCGTACCCTGTCTTGTCAACTTTGAAAGGAAATCTCCTTCATTAAGTTTCTCATGCATTTGGTAAAAATATCTACTCTGTCCTGCCTGCCAATCTTTGTGTCAGTTGTTTTTCGGTCTTAGGTTTTTCCTTTTCTATTATTGCCTGCATTTCTTACTTTTACTTAATATTTTTTTGATCCTCTCGGGGCTCTCTGTTCTTGCTTGTGTTTCAAGGATTATGTACAATTTATTTATTTACTTAGATTTTTTCTATTCTATTATTTTGTGTGTTGCTTGATTTTAAATTTTTTCGGAAACGAGAAATTATTTTGTTTGTATTATTTGTTCTAAGGTTCTCTATTGTGAAAATAAACATAAGCAAATATATATATATATATATATATATATATATACAATAAAAATGATCATTGGTGGCAAGCTTGATGGCATTTTGAAGAAAATGTGAGAAAAAATGAATACAGTTACATTTTTTAAAATTGTCAGGAATTATAAATGTTAAATATACTATTTAGTGACATTTTAATATTACTATGGGATTTTATAATGTTACAACTTGTTATGATAGTGATATTTAACTTTTAGTCACACCGCTACAAGTGGCAGTTTGAAAAATGTCGTTATATATAAAATGTCGCTAGCAAAGTGCCACTTCTAGCGGTGTGGCTAAATGTATCAATGTCACAATTATAGTTAAAAGTAACATTGTAAAATATCACTATAGTATAAAAATGTCACTAATCAGTAAAATTAACACTTATACTTTATGGCATTTTTAAAAAATATGACTATATTAATAATTTGTCACATTTTCTTTAAAATGTTATTAAGCATGGTACCACTATAAATCATTTTTGTTGCAGTGTGTATATATATATATATATATATATATATATATATATATATATATACACACGTGTTCTGAACGAGTTACATTAACAATCACTAAAAAAGACGATTCAAAAAATAATAATCAGAAATATGTTATATAGTCTCTACAAAACATTTCCCTAACTTCGTACCCTAAGTTTAAAAAATTACTCTGCCTTCATTCCAATCTTTCTTTATTTCCACCAGATTCTTCATTCTCCATTCTTCATAATCGCACTATTGAAATGAGAATAAATTCAGGTAACATCGAAAATCTTTATTTATTGACTGATGGAGAATCCTAGATTAGTTATCCCTGTAATTACGCTTAGATTAGTTAGCAGAATATCTCCTAAATCAGTTATGGAATTAGGAGAATCTTTTATTTCCTTTTTTCTGCTTTCCTTTTTGTTACTCATAGTCCTTGTATATATTATTGTAATTTTACTTTGATAAGTAAGAAAGAAAGGAATTACTCCTAAATTCTTCATGGTATCACAGCCCTAGGGTTTCTGGGATTTTTTTTTTTCTGCACATCCTTCATTATTGACTGCAGAAATTCTTCTGGCCTTTGTTGCCCTTTCATTTTTATCTCCCGTTACTCCCATCATATCACTAACTCAAAAAAATCTCAATGTCTGTCACATCTGAATCCACGCCTCAGACCAATATTGAGACTAGCAACCATGTTCAAATTTCGCAGAACGAATATCAAAACCTACAACCTTCATTCCTCCTAAATGGAAAAAATTATATGTTGTGGTCTCAATGGGTTAGGACCTTTCTGAAAGGTAAAGGGAAACTCAGCTACTTGATTGGTCCTATTCCAAGTAAAGATGATCCAATGTTTGAAGCTTGGGATATCGAGGATTCCTCAATTATGTCTTGGCTTTGGAGTTCGATGCAGCCAGAGATAAGTGGAACCTGTATGTTTTTGACATCATCTAAAGATATATGGGACACTATGAAGCAGACTTACTCCAAAGTGAAAGATCCAGCCTTGGTCTACGAGACTAAAACCAAAATTCACTCAACAAAACAAGGTACAAAATCTGTCACTGAGTATTATAACACTTCAAAAGGTTTATGGCTTGAACTCGATTACTACCAAAATATGAAGATAAAGTGCAGCGATGATGCTATCATGATATCAAAATTTGTGGAAGGCGAAAGGGTCTATGAGTTCTTGGCTGGACTTAATGTGGAATATGATCAAATAAGAGTGCAAATTCTTGGGAAAAAAGTCTTACCTCCATTAAGTGAGATATTTTTTGTGGTACGGGCTGAAGAGGGAAGAAGAACTGTGATGTTGGATAATCCTTTTGAAGAAGTGTCTGCCTTGGCTATGGTCTCAAACAAATTCGCTGACGCTAATTCGAATAAACAAAATAGAGATCCAAAGCAGCCTATTAACAGAGAGAATATGTGGTGCACTTTCTGCAAGAAACCAAGACATGCCAGAGAGATTTGTTGGAAATTGAACGGAAGACCACCATATGGGAAAAATAACATGCAACACCGGTATGCTCCACAAAAGAACCAAGCCAATATTGCCCTTGCCGATGGTAAGCCTAGTGACTCAACTGTAGACTCAATTAGCAACAACTTGGAGATCAGTACGCTGAATAAGGATGAAATTGAGAGAATTCGAGGCTTCTTACATCACTAGACAAACTGGTTAGCTCATGTTCATTGGCACACTCAAGTAAGTTCTCCTTATCTCAAGCTCTTAGTGCCTCTAAAGACTGTAAGTCATATGAAAATTGGATAATAGATTCGGGTGCCACAAATCACATGACCAACTCTTCTTATTGTTTCACCACGTACACCCCATGCCCTGGAAATCAAAAAGTTCGTATTGCTGATGGAACCCTTGCATCTGTGGCAGGAAAGGGAACCATCAATCTTACACCCTCTCTTACTTTACAATATGTTCTTCATGTGCCTAAACTTCTGTTAACCTTTTGTCTATACAGAAGATTACAAAAGAATTAAACTGTAAAGTGACATTTTCTTCAAACCTTTGTGTTTTTCAGGAACTGGTTATGGGGAAGACGATTGGGATAGCTAAAGAGAAGGAAGGACTCTACTTTTTGGATACAAGTGGTGATAAGGACAATAAACATCTACCTCGTTCTCATTTTTCAGAAAAATTCTCACCAAATGAAGCTCAAATTAGGCTACATCATTTACGCTTGGGACATCCTTCTTTCTCTGGCTTAAAAATTATGTACCCAAATTTGTTTTTTGGTTTGGATAATAAAATTTTCCATTGTGAAATATGCCAATTTGCAAAACACCATCGTGTTTCATTTCCTTTGAGTGATAATAAATCGTTGCATCATTTTTCTTTGATTCATACTAATGTATGGGGACCTTCTAGGATTCCAAATATTACAGGAGCTCGTTGGTTTATCTCATTTATTGACGATTGTACCCGTGACACTTGGTTATTTCTCATGGAAAAATAAAAGTGATGTTAGTTTTATATTCCCTATGTTTTGTAAAATGATTCAAAATCAATTTGGAGCTCAGGTTAAAAATATTCGATCAGACAATGGGAAAAGAATACTTTAATCAAACTCTCTCATCATTTTTTCAAAGGGAAGGGATAATAAACCAATCTTCATGTCCAAATAGCCCACAACAAAATGGGGTTGCAGAACAGAAAAAATCGTCACTTTCTTGAAACAACCTGAGCCCTTTTATTTGAAAAACAAGTGCCTAAATCTTACTGGGAAGAAGTTGTTTTGACTCTAACTCATCTTATTAACCGCCTACCTTCAAAATCATTGGGAAATAAAACTCCAGTAAGTATTCTTTCGCAATTTTATCCTGATTTTAACAAATCTACCCAATTGCCACATAAAATCTTTGGGTGTGTCTCCTATGTTCACATTCATCCCCAAAACCGAGGGAAATTGGATCCTAGAGCCCATAAGTGTGTCATTGTTGGTTATTCGTCAACTCAAAAGGGGTATAGTGCTACATTCCAATTTCTAAAAAATTCTTTGTCTCCAAAGATGTTACGTTTGTCGAAAACAAATCATTTTTTGGGGAAACTTCTCTTCTGGGGGAGCATATATTGGAAGATAAGTTTGATTTAGGTCCCATTCTTTGTAATCTTGATCCTCCTTGTGTTGTTTCTAACTCTACAATAGAATAACATGAAGCATCATTACGTTCTATTGAAACTGAAACAACACATAATGAGAAAACAGGTAATAATGGTGAGCCCTTGCCATTACAAGTGTATTCAAGAAGGAAAAAGTCTGAACCTGAACCAATGCAAGCCCAAGAAGTCGAACCTATGCCAGGTACTGAAATTCATTCTCCATGTCACGATGACTCACAATTCATAGATCTTGACATTCCAATTGCTCTCAGAAAACAAACACGCAAATGCACACTACACCCTATCACAAATATTATCTCATTTGATAGGCTTTACATAAAGCATTTCTCACACATTTGCATACAGTCAAAATTCCCCAAACAGTCCAAGAGGCATTAAGGGATGAGGAATGGAAACAAGCGATGAGTGAGGAAATGAGGGCGCTGGAAAAAAATGAGACGTGGGACATAGTTGAGTTACCAAAAGGAAAAAAAATAGTAGGGTGTAAATGGGTGTCCACAGTGAAGTATAAAGTTGATGGAACCTTGGAAAGATGTAAGGCTAGACTCGTAGCCAAAGGTTATACTCAAACCTATGGAGTAGATTATCACGAGACATTTGCCCCAGTTGCAAAAATGAATACTATTAGAATTTTGTTATCTTTAGCAGCTAAATTTGGATGGTCAATGCAGCAATTTGATGTTAAGAATGCATTTTTACATGGAGATTTGGAGGAAGTGTATATGGAGGCACCTCCTAGTTTCACTGAGAACTTCAGAAATAACAAAGTGTGCAGGTTGAAGAAGGCTTTTTATGGCTTAAAGCAATCCCCTAGAGCATGGTTTGGGAGATTTTCCAGCACAGTGAAGAAGGCTTCAGACAAAGCTAAGGTGATCACACACTTTTTATTAAACGATCAGGTATTGGTAAACTTACTGCTTTGATAGTCTACGTTGATGATATAATTATGACGGGTAATGACTCTGAAGAAATTGAGAAACTCAAAAAGGAATTGTCCATTGAGTTCGAAATAAAAGAATTGGGAAACTTGAAATATGTCTTGGGAATCAAAGTGGCGTACTCTCAAAATGGAATTTTATTTCCCAACAAAAATATATACTTGATCTACTTAAGGAGACATGTATGCTCGGCTGCAAGTCCTCAGATACTCCTATTGCTCAGAATCACAAGTTAGGTGAATATGTGGATGATCTGATGGTAGATAAGGGAAAATATCAGAGATTAGTTGGAAAACTCATATATTTGTCCCACACGAGACCAGACATCATATGCCGTGAGTGTAGTTAGCCAGTTCATGCACTCTCCAAAAAGTTCACATTTTGAAGCTGTACAACGAATTTTACAGTACTTGAAAGCTACTCCAGGAAAAGGCATCCTTTTTAAGAATAAAGGTGAACTAAGCATTGAAGCTTACACAGATGCAGATTGGGCTGCGTCAGTGGTGGACAGAAGATCAACTTCTGGTTATTGTGTTTTTTTAGGAGGAAATTTGGTGACATGGAGGAGCAAAAAACAAAGCGCATTGGGCAGGTCAAGTGCTTAAGCGGAGCTTAAAGCTATGGCACACGGGTTTGTGAACTATTGTGGCTGAAAATCATATTAGAAAACTTGGGGGTAAAGTGGGAAGAAAGCATGAAGTTGTATTGTGATAACAAATCAGCAATTAATACAACTCATAATCCTGTACAACATGATCCAACTAAACACGTGGAAGTTGATCGACACTTCATCAAGGAGAAACTAGAGAGTGGATTGGTTTGCACTCCTTATGTCTCAAGTAGTGCGCAACTTGCAGATATTTTAACCAAAGGACTACCAAGTTACTAATTTCATTATATTATAAGCAAGCTGGGAATGGATAATATCTATTCACCACCATGAGGGGGAGTGATGGAGAATCCTAGATTAGTTATCCCGGTAATTACGCTTAGATTAGTTAGCAGAATATCTCCTAAATCAGTGATGGAATTAGGAGAATCTTTTATTTCCTTTTTTCTGCTTTCCTTTTTGTTACTCATAGTCCTTGTATATATTGTTGTAATTTTACGTTGATAAGTAAGAAAGAAAGGAATTACTCTAAATTCTTCATTGTCTATTTTTATTTCTCTCATAATCGCACATTTGTTTGAAGGGTATATGAGCAACAATCAATTGATTGATTGATTATACATCTTTTTTCAACTTGATGTTATGTTTTCTACTTGGACGTTTTTAATTATCTAGAGCTAAGAACCTATGATTGCAATTTTTAAGTAATATAGCGAATGAAGTTTAATTCGACTCCCAATAAGACAAGCAAAACTCCTAGAGTCAAAGGTCTTGACAAGCGAATGAAGTTGAATGCGACTTCCAAGAAGACAAGCAAAACTCCTACAGTCAAAGGTCTTGACAAGCGAATGAAGTTGAATGTGAAAAGGGTGGAGGTTATGGATGCAGGCTTAAATATGCGAGATACAAGCAGTTCCGGGTACAAGTTTATTGAGGATAGAGAGTGGATTACATTTTGCTCACATCCCAAAGAGAAAGTATGCAGGGAAATGGTTCACGAATTATATGCTAACTTCAACCCCAAGACGGAAGCAAATTCCCAAATTGTAAATGTTAGGGGAATTGATGTTCCTATTTCGGAAGATTTGATTAACAAATATAATGGCATGGGAAAATTTGAAGGTTTAGACGACTATACGAAGTTGATCAATTCGCTAATCCTCAAAAGTCCCGGAGATACGGAAAATGTCACCGAGACACGAACTTTCTCAATTCAGAAAGTCACATAGACATGGAGGATGTCACCAAAATAATTTGTCGAGAAGAGCCCGTTTGGTATATAAATGCGGATGGAAAAAAATTGATTTCCCAATTGGGTCCCTAGAAAAAGAGTCGTGCAATCTATGGTTCAAATTTATCTTATCTAGGCTCTTGCCGAAAAAGCAAATCAGCGACTTGACTAAAGAAAGAGCTATTCTAGTGTATTGGTAGTCACGGGTAAATCTATAAATGTGTGCAAGTTGATTTACCAATGTATAGCCAAGGCGGCAAATTGAATTGAACTTAGTTTGTGTTTCTTGTGTCTTATTACACAGTTTTGTCAAAGGGGGGCTGGTGTTCGCGAAAAGGAAAATTAAAGTACGACCACCTTTAAGAAATACATTAATTTGCCAAATCTTTTGAGTAAGCACAAGAAGGAACCTTAAGAGAATTGTTGCAGCAATTAGAAGAAGAACAAATTGACCTCGAAAAGTTTGTGATGAAATATAAGTCAGTGATTGAGCAGCTGAAGTCAGATGCGGCTGAATATCATGATCTCACATGGGCCATCTACTCTGAACTCTCCGAGAAGGCAAAGGCCAAACTTTTTGATAAAAAACCAATCAATGACATCGACTTTGACCCATCTGCTGCACATGCTGAAAACAACATCGATGCCCCAGTGAAAACAAATTGGCTAAAAGAGGTACAATCTTTTGGATATATGCTTTAATTATATTCTGATTTTCTCGGTATATGAATTACAAAAATCCAACCCTATGTTGTTTGATATGTAGCTTGTATCTGAGGAAGATATTCTTACTTATATGTGGGACCAAAAAACCAGGGGTGAGCCAAAATAATATATTTACATTTTCTCATCTACATTATATATGATCTTACTATTCTCTGCAAAATATGTTACGGGTCTTAGCATGAAATCCATATATGGTGAAATTTGAAGGGAGCTTCAACTTAAATTATTGAAAAACCTGTTAATCTCTATAAAACCTTTCCCTAACTTCGTGCCCTAAGTAAAAAAAATCACTCTGCCTTCATTCCAATCTTTCTTTATTTTCACCAGATTCTTTATTTTTCATTATCCATTCTTCATAATCGCACTGTTGAAGTGAGAAGAAATTCAGGTAACATCGAAAATCCTTATTTATTGTCTATTTTCGCTTCTCTAATAACCGCACATTTGTTTGATGTGTATTTCAACTTGATGTTATGTTTTCTATTTGGGCGTTTTTAATAATCTAAAGCCAAGAACCTATGATTGCAATTTTTAAGTATTATACTTGAGAAGCGAATGAAGTTGAATTCGACTCCCAAGAAGACAAGCAAAACTCGTTGAGTCAAAGGTCTTGACAAGCGAATGAAGTTGAATGCGACTTCCAAGAAAACCAGCAAAACTCCTACAGTCAAAGGTTTTGACAAGCGAATGAAGTTGAATGCGAAAATGGTGGGGGTTATGGAGGCAGGCTTTGATATGAGAGATACAACCAGTTCCGGGTACAAGTTTATTGAGGATTGAGAGTGCATTTTGCTTACCTCCCAAAGTGAAAGTATGCAGAGAAGTGGTCCACGAATTTTATGCTAACTTCAACCCCAAGACGAACCAAATTCCCATATTGTAAATGTTAGGGGAATTGCTGTTTCTAGGTCGGAAGATTTGATTATCGAATATTATGGCATTGGAAAATTTGAAGATTTAGACGACTATACGAAGTTGATCAATTCGATAATCCTCAAAAGTCCCGAAGACACTGAAAATGTCACCGAAGACACAGACTTTCTCAATTCAGAAAGTCACATAGACATGGCGGATGTCACCAAACTAATTTATCGAGAAGAGCCCATTTGGTATATAAATGTGGATGGAAAAAAAATTCATTTCCCAAGTGGGTCCCTAGAAAAAGAGTCGTGCAATCCATGGTTCAAATTTATCTTATATAGGCTCCTGTCGAAACAACAAATCCGCGACGTAACTAAGGAAAGCGCTCTTCTAGTGTATTGCATAGTCACGGGTAAATCTATAAATGTGGGCAAGTTGATTTACCAATGTATTGTCGAGGCGGCAAATAGAATTGAACTTAGTTTGTGTTTCCCGTGTCTTATTACACACTTTTGTCAAAGGGCTGGTGTTCGCGAAAAGGAAAATGAAACTACGACCACCTTTAAGATGAACACAAGAAGGAAACCTTAAGAGAGTTGTTGCAGCAATTAGAAGAGGAACAAACTGACCTCGAAAAGTTTGTGTTGAAATATAAGTCAGTGATTGAGCAGATGAAGTCGGATGCGGCTGAGTATCATGAACTCACATGGGCCATCTACTCTGAACTCTCCGAGAAGGGAAAGGCCAAACCAATCAATGACATCGACTTTGACCCATCTGTTGCACATGCTCAAAACAACAACATCGATGCCCCAGTGAAAACAAATCGGCTAAAAGAGGTACAATATTTGGGATTTTAATTATATTCTTATTTTCTCGGTATATGAATTACAAAAATCCAATCCTATGTTGTTTGATATGTAGCTTGTATCTGAGGATGATATTCTTGCTTATGTGGGACCAAAAAAACCAGGGGTGAGCCAAAATAATTTATTTACCTCTTCTCATCTACATTATATATAATCTTACTAACATCTTTTTATCTACATTTGAATAGCAAAACAATGGAGAGATTCTATACATAATATGTTACGGGTCTTGAGCATGAAATCCATATATGGTAAAAATTGGCTGACATGTGATGTGAGTATCCTACTTCATAAATTTAAAACCTTTCCCTAACTTCGTGCTCTAAGTTTAAAAAATTACTCTGCATTCATTCCAATCTTTCTTTATTTCCATCAGATTCTTCATTCTCCATAATCCATTCTTCATAATCGCACTGTTGAAGTGAGAAGAAATTTAGGTAACATCGAAAATCTTTATTTATTGTCTATTTTTGCTTCTCTCATAATCGCACATTTGTTTGAAGGGTATTTGAGCAACGGTCAATTGATTGATTGATTATTCATCTTTTTTCAACTTGATGTTATGTTTGCTACTTGGGCGTATTTAATTATCTAAAGCCAAGAGCCTATGATTGCAATTTTTAAGTAATATACTTGACAAGCGAATGAACTTGAATTCGACTCCCAAGAAGACAAGCAAAACTCCTAGAGTCAAAGGTCTTGACAAACGAATGAAGTTGAATGCGGCTTCCAAGAAAACAAGCAAAACTCCTACAGTCAAAGGTGTTGACAAGCGAATGAAGTTGAAAGCGAAAAGGGTGGAGGTTATCGAGGCATGCTTGGATATGAGAGATACAAGTACTTCCAGGTACAAGTTTATTGAGGATAGAGAGTGAGTTACATTTTGCTCACCTCCCAAAGAGAAAGTATGCAGGGAAATGCTTCACGAATTTTATGCTAACTTCAAACCCAAGACGGAAGCAAATTCCCAAATTGTAAATGTTAGGGGAATTGATGTTCCTATTTTCGGAAGATTTGATTAACGAATATTATGGCATGGGAAAATTTGAAGGTTTAGACGACTATATGAAGTTGATCAATTCGCTAATCCTCAAAAGTCCCGAAGAAACGAAAAATGCGGATGGGAAAAAATTTCATTTCCCAATTGGTATATAAATACTGATGGAAAAAAAATTTTATTTCCCAATTGGGTCCCTAGAAAAAGAGTCGTGCAATCCATGGTTCAAATTATCTTATCTAGGTTCTTGCCGAAAAAGCAAATCAGCGACGTGACTAAGGAAATATGTCACGAACTTAACTTCTCAAAAGTTACCGTGCGGCACTTAGCCACTAATGCCTCTAGCGATCGTTCCGCCACTCTGTCGGAATTGGCTAAGTCAGCCTCGCATTTTCCCTAAGAAGGTTGCTAAGTAAGTTGGATAGAAGAAAAGTGCACAAGAGAGACCTTAAGGAATCCTCTTATATTCACTAATTGGAGAATGCTTGGATTCATTACAAATGAAATGGCCTACCTCTATTTATACTAGGAGACTTCCCTAATGGATGGCTAGGATTTACAATCTAAGGGCTAGGAATCAATCTCTAGACCCTTCTACAAAGCTCCTACCAAACTAGAACTATGTACAAGTTTATATGGTCCTACTATATACATGGTGTTTCTACATGTCTCTTGAGCCTTCCACAAGGTTCTAGGTCCTTCTGGCATGTTCTACACTTGTGTAGGCTCTCCCGGTCCCTTCTAGTGCCTTCCGGCATCTTCCGGACTCTTCCGGACCCATCCGACACCTTCCGGCTTCTTCTTGATCCTTCCGGAGTTGTGTGGAACCTCCCGGGACACTCTTGAACGTCCCGGACCCATGTGGAACCCTCTAGAGTCCTCCGGAACCTCTAAGGGCTTGTTTGGTTCTTCAAAACGTCCAGGGCAGCCCCTAGGACGCCATAATGCCACCCGACGGGTCGTGTCTTGTCACACTTCCAGCCCATCACCCGTATAAGTCCCTCTGTTGCCCTGGCCGCGCCCCGGGTGATATGTTGCACGCCCGACAAGGCCTCCCACCTTGCCGGTAGTCCCATGATGTCTTTTTCAGCACTTGCCTGGATTAGATGGCTTGCTCGCTCGGCCCCCGTGGTCGGGCAAAGTGTTGGGGCGTGACATTCTCCCCTCCCTATTCCATCGACGCATCTTCGATGTGCCTCTTTTGAGTTGGCCCCCGGCCCATTTCTTGTCGGTCTCCCTTGGTCCATCCTCGTGATGAGACGCAACACCGACACCCTTGCTGTTCCCTACGATGATTGCTCGCACGGTATCATCATCGGCTTGTCCCTATCGACTATGAATAAAGCATTTATGTGAGGAATGACAAAGCTGTTTACCTTGTGGAAGAAGTCGAGACCAAACACCATCTTGTGGTCATCTAGTTGAGCTATTATGAAGTCAGCTTGACCCTTCCAATCTCCGACGCGCAAGTCTACCCCGTGTGCTGCGCCGTTGAGTTATTTTGATGCCCCGCTTGCTTCCTTAACCCAGCCTTCCGCTTTCTCGACCCGAAGTCCCAGTCGCTTGGCTTTCCTTGCGGGAAAAATGTTGTGCGTAGACCCGGTGTCCACCAACGCCTTTGCGGGTTTCCAATTGACAAGGGCATCCACGTACAACAATTCATGATTGTGTCGCGGCTTGACCTCGGTGGTTATGGTGTTGAGGAGTTGAAGTGATCCTAACCTGTGAGTGGTGTCCTCGGGTTGCTCCTCTGGATCACTAGGGTGCTCAACTATTGCCGAAAGTGATCCCAGCTTCGGGCAATCTCTCATCCAATACGGCCCTTTGCATATGGTGCACCTTGTCCTTGGCAAGATTTGCTTCTTCCTCTCCTCATATGCGGCTCGCCCAGTGGATGGTCTGGATTGGCTCTCTGGCCGTTCCTTATCTCGGGAAGACGATCCTCCGCGATCTACCTCTCTCCCACCTTTACCCGAGTTGTCCCGCTCGGTCTTCCCCTTGGAAGAAATGTAGTCCCTTTGGTACTCGGTCAGTGCTTCGACGGCTGCGATGGCCTCGTCCAATGTCTCCACGTTGCGACGTTGCACCTCTTGCTTGGCCCAATTTTGAAGGCCATCGATAAAGTTGAACATCAAGTCCTCGTTGTCCATAGTCGGAATTTGAAGCATAAGGGTCGTGAACTCTTTGACATAGTCGGGTATACAACCCCGTTGCTTCAATTCCCGGAACCTCTTGCGTGCATCGAACTCGATGTTTCGTGGGTAGAAGTGTTTCTTGAGTTCCTTCTCAAACTCAGCCCAAGTGTCCACCCGACATAAGCCCCGCTCCATGTTGGAGGATTTCCTACGCCACCATAGTGAAGCAATACCGGTTAAATACATAGTGGCAGTACTTACCTTGGCAAACTCGTCCGTAATGCCCAGGGCCTCGTAGTACTGCTTCATACGACACAGGAACTCCTCCACTTCGTCTTCGTCCCGCTTGCTATCGTATTCCCTCGGTTCCCTAACATTGGGTTTTTGCCTCACCGGCATAAGTGCACCGCTCGTTCTGGCTCCCCCAGGCACGACCTTCTTGCATTCGGATATCTAATCCCGCATCTCGGCCATCTTGGCTCTCATCCCCAGGAAGGATGCTCTCCTGCAAGATACGGACCATATCTATCAACTCAGCTACTTTTTAATTCGTCTTTAAGTAGATCTTCTCGAACCCCTCGAGTTGATCCGTCACAAGTCCCTCCAATATCTCCTAGTTATGGTTGATTTTCCCCGAATCGAGTCTCCGCCTCCACGAGAGCATCCCGACTCCGAGGTCGGCTCCTGCCACGATGCACGGTCTGGACGATCTCCTCCTTAACGTGGTGCTCCACCTCTGATCTCCCGTGTTCGGTTGCCATGCCAATTTTCATTTGCAAACTTCCTACAATATATGCCCAGCCCTTTTGGGATTTGATACCACCTGTCACGGACTTAACTTCTCAAAAGTTACCGTGCGGCACTTAGCCACTAACGCCTCTAGCGATCGTTCCGACAGAGGGGCTTTGTAATTGAGAAAGGATGACGAAGGGAGGTAATGTTCTAACTGTGCGCATTAGCGAAAGGATGTGCACATGTGATAAGTGGGTTGCCTATCATGTTCCTTGATCTCATGTTCTTGCTTGTTCTAGTAACCAAAATGTTGATCATTTATCTTTTGTATATATACTTATTTTGATAACAATAAAATAGATTTGGGCATGAGAGAGATTTCGGTGGATGCGACCCGATATTGAGTATGGCCTTCAGTATAAGCCTCAAATAGAACCCCCCTGGACCTCTTGGGTATAAGTAAGTACGCATGCTTATTCTTTACTTATGAATCAAGCACTTGAAAATTAGTTTGATTAATTCGAAGTTTTTGAACCATAATCAGGTGGCGTGCAACGAAATTGCTAGAACATGGTCCTATTCATGTCTTACGCGTGTATCGAGACCAACTAGACATGCTCACTGATAATCAATTTGAGTGGCAACCTTAACATCTTGAGGAGTTGCCTCATTATTGTCTACAGGGATAGAATATATGGAGATCTAGGGTACCTCTGATAAGTTTTGACAGAGTAGAGTGGCACTTTCCAGATTGGGTGCTTAGACAATTTGGGATGTGGCAGAATATCTTATAACCATATGAGACCAACATGGCCTCTACACAATGTAGACCTCCGGGGGCGTAACCAAGTTGATTGGACTGTTTATCACAATGATTATGTGAACTTGTGGGAGCAACGTGACCATCTAATCGTCATGTCAAATGTAGGGGGAGAACATATAGGTTATAATGAGGCTTACAAGATTTGGTATAGGAATATTACGAGCATGTTGATATCAAACCCCCAAAGACAACAATCAAGAACAATCCAAAAACATAATTAATTCACCATCACAATATATATCAAATTAAGTCAATATCTTTCAAATAAGCCTACTTAACTAATAATTAGTAATAAAATGATTATACGATTATCCTCATATAGTTACAATCATAACTGAAACTAAAATCATTGGGATGGTATATAGCGATTTGGCGCTCTCCTCTCCCGTTGTGTATTCATTCTATTCAAGTTTTGAGTCAACCTCATTTGACGATTGGGGACGGGGTCACTTGGGGGCTCAGCCTGAGAAACACTCGTCGTACCAACCTGAGTAAGTCACTCAACCTGATTCGGTGTAGAATACTCGATGTGTGTATACATGGTAATGGAATGCAATCACGGTTATGGGGTGGAGGATGTACAGATGATGAAGCTGGAACATCTGAAGTAGCTGGAGGAGATGCATGAGATGGGCCTGTGGTTCTGCCCATTGTTTACGACGAGAATTCGACCACCTCAACTCTGTAGGAGGAGCATTATACGAAAATGTCGGCGGTACTTGACCTGCTAGTCGCTCTTGCTCTCCTAAAGTTAAAACGCTTACAAAGTGCTCTTGAGCTTCCGTCACCTTTTGCGCATCATGGGCGATATGGAATTCCCCAAGTAAGAGGTTGATCCGTTGTAGTTCTTGAATCTGCATGATAACAAAAATATATACGTTTATATATATATATATATATATATATATATATATATATATATATATATATATATATTACATAGAGCCGGTTATAATGTTGGTTGTCATACCAAACCCTCAAATCTTTGTTGTCTTTGGGGGTTTGATATCAACATGTACCCTGTGACATCACTCTGTTGTCTTTGGTATCGGTTTGATATCAACATGCTCGTAATATTCATATACCAAATCTTGTAAACCTCACTATAACCTATATGTCTTTGGGGGTTTGATATCAACATGTACCCTATCACATCACTCTGTTGTCTTTGGTATGGGTTTGATATCAACATGCTCGTAATATTCCTATAACAAATCTTGTAAACCTCACTATAACCTATATGTTCTCCCCCTGCATTTGACATGACGATTAGATGGTCACGTTGCTCCCACAAGTTCTCATAATCATTGTGATCAACAGTCCAATCAACTTAGTTACGCCCCCGGAGTTCTACATTGTGTAGGGGCCATATTGGTCTCATATGGTTCTGGGATATTTTGCCACATCCCAAATTGTCTAAGCACCCGATCTGGAAAGTGCCACTCTACTATGTCAAAACATATCAGAGGTACCCTAGACCTCCATATATTCTATCCTTGTAGACAATAATGAGGCAACTCCTCAAACTGTTAAGGTTGCCACTCAAATTGATTATCAGTGAGCATGTCTAGTTGATCTCGACACACGCGTAAGACATGAATAGGAATATGTTCTAGCAATTTCGTTGCATGCCACTTGATTATGGTTCAAAAACTTCAAATTAATCAAACTAATTTTCAAGTGCTTGATTCATAAGTAAAGAATAAGCATGCGTACTTACTTGCACCCAAGAGGTCCAGGGGGATCTATTTGAGGCATATACTGAAGGCCATACTCAATATCGGGCCGCATGAACCGAAATCTCTTTCATGCCCAAATCTATTTTATAGTTATCAAAATAAGTATATATACAAAAGATAAATGATCAACATTTTGGTTACTAGAACAAGCAAGAACATGAGATCAAGGAACATGATAGGCAACCCACTTATCACATGTGCACATCCTTTCGCTAATGCGCACAGTTAGAACATTACCTCCCTTCGTCATACGACGACCTGTGGTCACGGAATAAATCTCACGGCCCCCACGTATAGAATTGTTGAAAATTGATACATGCATACCCCAACCTTCGAGGTGTCGTGGAGGAGCATTTGATAAACCTTGGGGCTAAATCTATTTTGGGGTTCGGTGTTTGGTAGGCTAATGTTTTGACAAGCAAGTTCAGCAACCAAGTCTAGATTGAAAGTAATAAACACAACTTTAAAATGAAGTCTCAACAATTGCTGCAATAGGCATACCATGAACATCTTTCATCACGCCATTGAAAACTTCTGAAATGTTCGTTGTCACATTACTAAAAAAAGCAAAAATTTCGACAGAAAATTTTCGACGGAAAAAAATCCGTCGAAATATTGCTTAAATTTTCAACGGAAAAAATTTCCGTCGAAATATTTCGACCGAATAATTATCCTTCGAAATTAATTTCGATCGATTTAATTTCGGTCGAAATAATATGTCGAAAATACATTTATTAAAAAAAATTAATAAAAAAATTTCGCCGGATTTCAAATTCCGTCGAAACTCGGACTATTTCGACAGATTTATTTCCGTCAAAATGTAATAATTTTGGAAAAAAAAATTAATAAAAAAAGAAAAAATAAATAAATTTCGACGGAATCCAATTTCCGTTGAAAGTTTTGTAATTTCGACGGAAACCCAAATCCGTCAAAATTTTTACCGATTTAGTTTTAAAATTCGTCGAAATATCTTAAAGTTCGACGGAAACAACTTTTCGTCTAAATGTGACTAATCTGAAAAATTGCCCAGTATATTAACTCCTCCTCCTCCTTTCTTCCAAATCTGAAAAATCTCTCCTTCCGCGCCAAATCGCAGCCGCGGGTTCCTCCTTCCACAACCAAATCACAGCCGCGGATTCCTCCTTCCACTCCAAATCATCGCCGCCTCTTTCTCCAATCGACCTAGCCCGCGCACCGCTCCACTGCCAGATCTCGTGAGGCCACCCCCGTAGCCGCACCTCCACCTACGTCGGCTCGGCTCCAGCTCGAACTCCTCTGGCTCCTGCTCCGATCCATCCACGGCGCGGCTCCGACTCTGGCCCTACACCACCACCACCACAAGTTCTTCCTGAATACTACGGTATAATTTCACTTTAATTCCTCAATTTTGCTTTTTTAATTGCTAATGTGATATTTTGGAAATTAGGGTTTGAATTAGTGGTTGTTGGTACTTTTCTTTTTTGTTAAAATAATATGCATAGATAGATAGATTATTTGTGTTTGTGTTGAACTAGGAAATTTCATTGTGAACATAAGTTTGTGTTTTGTTTCATCCTATTTGGATCATTGTTGTAGGCCAATGACCGATAATATTGGTTATAGAGGTTATGCATTTGCTCGCTGTTACGCAATTGTTATACCATTTGGATAAGTTTAAATTGCCGTAAAAGGCTTCATTTGGAGCCGACTCTTTATGTATTTTATGTAGCCACCAAGAAGGTTGTTCTACTAATTAAATAACTAAGATGAACCACACAATCCTCATGTACGTTTAAGTGAAGCATTAGAATTTGGACACTTTGTAGCTGCATTATTTGTGTTAAACCATATTAGTGTTCTGTCTTGTCGTCAGTATATGAAAAAGTAGTTAACATCAAGGCCTCAAATTTATGGAACTGCTTCCTAACTAAAAGACAATAGCTACAAGCCAGAAGAACATTGGTGTAACTATAAGAATTTACGAAAAATTTGAAGTTGGATATTTGTTGAAAGCTAAGGCTTTAAAAGCAAAGTTTCAAAACATTAAGCCACTTAAAATAGAATCAGAAAGTTGATATGTTCTAATGATGCAACTAAAACTTATAAGAGCTCATTTTAAATGTAATAAGATTTTGTAGTTCCAAAAATAGTATTTTGACTAAGAAAGGGAGTCTGTTAATTTAATAACTATAGAAATGGGAGATAAAGTTGGACTTTTCAGGTTTGCTGATAGTATTGATAAGATGCTGATAGTCTTCTGTTCACAATTATCCAAATGGAGAAAAGTTTTGGAGATATAGATAGATTATGTTTGTGTTTGTGTGATTGGTAATGTGATTGATTATGTTTGAGTTATTGTGTGCATCTATCTATATATAAATATATATGGGTAAATTTGAATTTAATTTAAAATTTATTGAATTGATTAATTTGGTGTTTACCTTTGCTTTGTCATTCCACCGATTGTTGCTACATTAGCAATTTTTTGCAATTTTTCGGGCTCTGATTTAACTCTTTATTTTGCCGTGGTTGTTGTTGTTTTTACCTTTTCAACCGTTGTTTTTACTTTTTGAGCAGTTGAAGTTCCTTTTTCTTTGAGTATTTTGTAGAGTTTGAAGACTGGGTCTGCTCTTTTCATTTTTTTTGATCTGATTGATTTATGATTTGATGAAATGAGGGTTTGTGTAGTGATTTGATTTGTTTTGTATGTGTTATTGTGTATATATATTGTATATTAGTACTGGAACATGCATTTCCTGCGGAGCTTATACAATGTATGTATATATTGTATCTATATATCTGTACTGAACATATATTTTTGGCCGAGTTACTCACAGGGTTATGGTAATTTTAATTTTAATTTTTGTATTGAAATTTTAGTATTATTTTTGGCCCATTGAAATTTTTGGCCCATTGAACTTGTCAAAAAAAAAATATTGAATTAGTGAGTTGTGGGATTGTTAATGCTTGAGTTCTTGTGTTTATGTGATTGTTAATGGAAATTAGGCATTCAATGGTTAATGTGATTGATTATGTTTAAGTCCTTGTGTGTATCTATCTATATATATATATATGGGTAAATTTGAATTTAATTTTAAATTTATTGGATTGATTAATTTGGTGTTAAATATTGAATTAGTGAGTTGTGGGATTGTTAATGTTTGAGTTCTTGTGTGTATCTATCTATATAAATTTGACTTTAATTTATAATTTAATGGGTTGATTAATTTGGTGTTAAATATTGAATTAGTGAGTTATGGGATTCCTTTATTTGTATGACTTCATGGAATGCTAAAGATTGGTTTCATCTATATCTTGTATAACTTCCTCACTAATTGCAGAATTTTGAATTGTTAAATTTCAATTACTCATCATTTTTAAATCTCCCTCATTGTTTAAAGACCTTATGTGCTTCATTTTAACAGGTCAATGGACTTAACATCATTAAGATGTCTTATTAACAGCATTTCTCGTTTCATATATCTGGTTACATGTCAAATATCTTTTGAATATTGAATTATGTTTATTAAAATATTTTTGAATGTTAAATTATTGTTTGTCGAATGTATAATTTAGGTATAATTAATCAGTGCATATATAATATAAAAGAAATAAAAGAATTAAAAATTTCAACGAAATTATTTTTCGTCGAAATTTATGATATTTCGACGGAATTTATTTCCATTGAAATCTTAGAATTTTCTACGGAATTTGTTTTCGGTCGAAATCTCAGAATTTTCGACAGAACATAATTCCGTCGAAATTTATGATTTCAACGGAAAATATTTTCGTTGAAATTTCTGTCGAAAATATATCCGTCGAAAATTTTGATTTCGACGACCTATTTCGGTTGAAATTTTTAAATTTCGACAGATTTTATGAAAATTCCGTCGAAATTTTGCTGTTTTCTATAATGCCATGTCTATAACCAATATCATGTGCAATCGTACATTTTTCAGGAGTTTATTCAACCATTTTCGAGCATCAGGACTTAATAGCTGAATTTGATCCAACACAGTTTGAAACTTGAAACTTGCGATCCTGGTGTGAGCAACCTGCCTTCCACACTAGCTTTTTTAAATTACCTCCCGTATGGACATTGCAAAAATTAGAACTCACATGCCTCAAACAATACCGATGTTCCACATTTGTCCATCTCCTTACTCGGATTGTTGCCAATATATCTTTATGGCGATCAGAAATCAAACATCTATGACGACCCTTCACAAAATGCTGTTGCACAAGGTTCAAGAACCAATCCCAAGTTTTAAAAGGCTCGTTTTTTACAATAGCAAAGGCAAGTGGTAACATACTATCATTTTCATCACATCCGATCGCAATTAGTAAAACTCCCTTTTATTTTCCCTGAAGAAAAGAACCATCAATGCTAACAACTGGACGACAGTGCGTGAACGCTTCAATACAAGGCCCAAATGTCCAAAAAACACGGCGGAATATATCCATTTGACCCGGGTGTAGGTCTATAGTACTCAACAATTGTCTCAGGGTTATATTGTTTGATAGCTGCAAGTACTTTTGGCAACTTTTGATAAGATTGCTCCCAGTCTCCATTGATATGTGCAATTGCTTTCTGTTCTCACACAATGTTTTTTTATATGATATTGCTTTAGTGAAGTTATTCTTCACATATTAAACAATGAAACGAATTTTCAAATATGGATCTATCTTAACAAGATTTAGGATATCTCGAGTAATTAACTTAGAGTCCAGATGAAAATGATCTTGGCCTAATCCCGTAGACAAACAAGTATGCGGTCCAAAGTAACATGTCTCTTCCCAAAATCTATTCTTCTTGATCAATAAACTAGTATGGAGATAGAAGTTGCACGGATACTCTTTCATATAACAAGATATTATCCATGTTTTATCAGTGCTCTTCTGTACATTATACCGCCAATTCTTTGTTATATGATATTTCTTCACCGCACACTGCATATCATTTTTCGACCTAAAGAGCAAGCATTTAACCAGTTTGTCACTCTCAGACAATTGAATTTTATTTGCAGGAATATGTATGACATATGATCCTTCACCATTTTCCCTATAAAATTGGCAACCATTGACATCCATAATGTTATCCCCAATATCAGTTTCCTCATTGTCACTGCTACTACTGCTACTTCCATTGTCCTCCTCCGTTAGTATGTGTTCAAACAGTTCTTCATCATATTTAGAACCAGTTTTTTTTAAATCTTCGTTTAATCCACTTACATTTCGAGGCCTAGGAGGACTAATATTTGTGTGTACAATTTGCGTAGTAATTGGAAAGTCAACGGAACCTGGTTACTCAAATCATGGTAAGAAGTTGAGTAATTTAGGTCACATTTGTCCACATGTGAGTCAACTGTGTCATCAACGTAATGACCTCCAACTTATGTGTCATTAACAAACCCTTGACTATCTATCAGATTTATATCCAAGTATAACTGTAAATCGCCTATCCCCGAAAAATGAGTAAAAACATCAAACATAGCTTCAACACCACTATTATCTTTAACTAGAAGGGCAATGTAATTAGCAGTGCCACGGTCAAATGAAATAGTATATCTACATATCACTCCCAACCTACAATCTTGTTTGTTTAGTCCGGTAACTCTGTACAACTCTATTAGTGACTTCTGATAACTCCATCTGCTATCCGCCCTACGAGGTCATTTTGGTTGAATATCATACTCACATCCATTAAATGGGTTTAATATATCGACGATTCTATTTTTATTCACACGTTCAGAGCCAACTTCAATAACCACGAAGTTGTCTTTGTGGATGTTTTGTAATTTTCATAGAATTTGAAAGAGGAAATTGCTTCGATCTACAAATCTCAGCAATCAAGAAAGTCGGTGAGGTAGAAGTGGATTTTATAATTTCATAGACTTCCTCTGTCCCTAAATTTTTATTCCTATTTTCTTTTTGGGATATCCCAAAATATGACTCATTTTCTATAAAAGTTAAAATTATTTTTCTCAAAAATACCTTCCCTCCCATAAAGTTATGATTTGACACCACTAATTCTCAACAATTACTTTTAAGATTTAAAAGTAAAAATACCCAAAAGTTTCACTTTTACAACTCTTACCTAAAACACACTACAAAAATTGAAAGGAGTAAAAAATAAGGAAAGGAGGAAGTGTTATAAATGGATAAATTTGTAAATTCTTTGGGTACAACCAAGTTAATTGGTGTCATACCCTACTTATTGGGCTCATACACCCTATATATATTAACGGATAGGATTAATCTGCAATCAAAGACTCACATTACTTTGTTATTATGACTCACGTATAAGAGAGTCATAATAGAATAACCGATGAGTCTACTCAAACACTTATCCTTTTTTTTTTTTTTTTTTGAACTTCAAACACTTATCCTTTAACATAATTTAAAATCTTACCATAATAAGAAAGAGTCAATTATCTCCTATTCTTTTTCCTTATTGAGAGCATCTTTTCTCTAACATATATGTCACTTGATTGCTCTATGCCTTTTAGCACTCACACAGAACTTCATGTTTAAAAAAAAAAAAAAAAAATAAGGGTAAATACTACTTTTGGTCCCTCTTATCATTAACTTTTTACAGAGTGGTCCCTTTTATGTTTTTTTTCCACTCTAGTCCCTACTATGAATTATTTGTTTCACTATAGTCCCTACTATGAATTATGTGTTTCACTTTAGTCCTTATCAGGTGGTTCCGATAACACGTAACATGCATATGATTATTTTTTAGGGCATTTTCGTCCGTTTACTATTGAGACTATTTGAGATATTGTTTAATTGGTGAGCAATTTTGGTGTTTGAAAAAGATTTTAGGAAAAAACTTTAGTTTGGAACGAAATGTACGATTAAGTTCGATTGGAATGAAAGCCTAGTTTGAAAATTTAGTTTTTTTTTTAAATAATTAGAAAGACGAAAATATCCATGTTAGTTTACTTGAAATGACAAAATTGCCCTCATGAGCATATCACATGTTATCGAAATCGCCTTGGACCACTTGATAAGGACTAAAGTGAAACAAATAATTCATAGTAGGGACTAAAGTGGGAAAAAAAACATAAGAGGGACCACTCTGTAAAAAGTTAATGATAAGAGGGACCAAAAGTGGTGTTTACCCAAAAAATAATTTATCAATGGGTTTGGCAATCTACCTCCATGTTAAAATGAGTTAATGGTAATTTACCACCTGTAATATATATAATGTTTAATTTATCTCTTTGTGATTAGAAAAAATATACTTTACCCTCTGTAATTTTATAAAAGTTTTAAACCATCTCCCTGATATTTTTATATGTGGCAGTTTATTCGCCCCTGTGCTAATGGTAAATGTGGCAATTTAACCCATATGTTACAAAAATACTTTTCATGTCTATTCTCAATTTCGACAAGTAAGTAACTCCCTCCAACTAGAAGGTAAATTACTTCTTTTAAAATTTTCACGAATGAGTAAAATAATATTTTTTCAAATCACAAAGAGATAAATTAAATATTATGCATTTTACAGGATATAAATTAACATTATCTCTTATTAAAAATATGCAGATTTTCCCCGTAAAATTAAAAACGAGTGATTCAACTTCTTAGAACATGCAATGTTATATCACATATCATTTAGTAATTTAGCTTCACAATATATGTTTACAAATAGACAATCTACTACCTTGTGTAAAAAAAGATGTATATATTAGTATTACCCCCCTTCACAAAATCATTAAAACTGGTTTGTAGTGATAATACATGTGTATTATATTTTTTATATAGTATCAATATAACTCTTAAGTGTTCGACAGACTAAATGAGACGGTGAACCTCCTTATTTAGCATGACGGAGCCAGAAATTTAAACTAAGGGGCAGGGATTAATGTGAAAAATTATTTATATTTATCTCGATCAAGTACTAGTAGTTCGCGAACCCCAAATTCGAATCTTCTCAATGTCATATATAGGAGACGACATGTACTTGATGCGTTATCCAATATAAGTTGTGATCTACTACAATTTAATAGACAAAAAAATTTGTCTAAATATAGCTGACAATTTTTTTTCCTAATATGTCCATAATTCCGTGGCAATTAATATTAACGATCTATATAATAATTGTGTATATCAGTAAATATATAATAAGATCTATATTATGATATAAATAATAAAAAAACATAGAAAAATATGAAGTAATTTGACCTAAACATCCTCATTCATGTATGATTAAATTAGTATCACAACTTTGAGCAATTTTCTCTTTAATTTATACTTTCTCTGTCCCATTTATTTTCTTCTCTTTGTATGGCCAATTGATCAACTTGATTAAGTTTAAAAATATATAATAAATAGTTTTAATTAGTATAATTCTCTAATAAGTTGATAATATCATATGACATCATATGTGATATAATGATAAGTTGCTATTACACAATAACGATCCATATCCAAAAGTGCAATAAATGTGAGACTTAATTATGATGTATAAATATAAACTATTTTTTTTTTTTTTTTGAGATGGTGAATATATTGTTACATCAATCAGCACTATATCGAACCGAAACATTACAATGATATCAAATTAAATTAATTGCTAGTATTAAACTAGAGAAAAGCTAGTATGAAACTAGAGAAAATACCCGCATTCGTGGGAGTTGAACCCATGACCTCCTGGTCATGGAGCCTCATCCTTAACCACTTGGCTAAGGCCTCATCGGCGATGTATAAATATAAACTAAAGATTGGTAATTTGAACTTTAAAACAAATAATATCAAAACAAGAATTTATATTTAGAATTTAATTGTGCTTTTGATGAAATTCGGTTTCATAATTTAGTTTATATATTTTCCTTTATGCTCGTGTCCATGGTGGAAGAATTATGCAACACGTGATCATATCTCCTCTTCTTTTTGTTCTTCTTGAACTTACTGCATGAAAAATAAATACTAACTATTTATCTCGTAGTTCTCATTGGGCAACATTTAAAAAATGGTCCTGTAATTTTGGAAATATTTCAAAAATAGTGAAGTAATTATATTGAATATATATTTAGTCCTATAACTTTCACACAATTTTAATTTTAATCATATGCATAACAATTTCATCTTCTAACTTTCAATATGTTTCAGTTTAAGTCATGCAACTACAAAATTGATTCTATTATCTGAGAAGTAATTTGTAATTGAAGAACAAAAATTAAAACTTACTAAAAGTTGGAGGACAAAATTTATAACTGCAGGACGATGATTGAAAGTTATTCAAAATTAGAGGACCAAATTTATTATGCATAGGATTAAAATTAAAATTTGGTGAAAGTTAGATGACCAAATATGTATTCGGTATAATTAAAGGACTATTTGTGAAAGAATCCTAAAGGTACTACGTTCTGTGCACTGTTTTTTTCCCAAACTTTGAGGCATTAGAGGACATTCAACTTTGATTACAAATTTTGTCTATTTGGTCTTCCTTTATCACAAAAAAAAAAAAAAAAGGTGTAAATTAATGAGTTGAATAATTGAATATTAAAGTTAGGTTTATCTTATTCTATCGCGAGTTGCCTTATAATTTAATTTGGCTTATTTAAACTTCGATCTCAAAAAAATTTGAATCAAGTCGAGTATGAATCACTATTGAATCAAATCTAAAAGATTATCTAACAATAAATTTTGTACAATTTTAATTCAATATATATAACGATTATGTTCTACCATGTTTACAATAAATGAAGTTAAACTGTCGTTTTCTTATCACAAAAGAAATATACATACATTTTACATTACTCATTAATATTACACAAATTAATATGAGATTAAAATATCAAATAAATGTAAGTTTAGATATTGTATGAATGTACCTCCATTTCAAGTCCAAAAATTTCTAATTAATTTCAATTCTCATATTTTTTCACCATCACTTATTAAAATTAATAATAACAATTGAAATTTAATATTGTCCATAAAGTTACCAAGTTACAACTGATAAAATTAAATTAATGTTAAATTTATTAAATTAAACGTAAATCTAATTTTGTTTACCATAATAGATAATTTTTTTTATAATGTTATTAAATTTCAAACAATAAAATAAATCAACGTTAAGTTTATTACATGAAATACAATATTACAAGTAATAAAATTAAAGTTAAGTTTATTAAATAAAATTAAGATTAAGATTTAAAAAATAATATTTTATATAAATCTTCCTAAATTAACAAAAGAAAAACTGAAAAAAAAAAAAATAAGGATGAATATTTGATGAGCGTATTGCCCAACTCAAATCAGAGGTTGGTGGGGCGATCAGGCCATCCACCGCCCCACCAACTTGGGCGAAGGATGACCACCCACCTCTCCTTCTTTCCCTCTACTTATTTTTCTGACTTTTCTTCCTCTTTTCCAATGAACTCTCCCTCCCATCAATGATCCCATCCCATCAATGAAGCTGCCCTAACTTACAAGACTATTTTCCACGGACTTATACTTTTTTCGTCCCAATTTTCTTTATTTCTTGGTACATTTGGTCAATCAACTTGACAAAATTTATAAAAATATAATAAATAATTTAATTAATATATTTCACTAATAAATTGATAATATTATATAACACCGTATATATTAATATTTAAAATGTTTAATACACCACAAATATAAATAATTTAGCATGATAAGTCATTAAAAAATTAAAAAATTTAACCGAATACTATAACTAATTAAGTAAAAATAATAGACCGAAGAGAGTATCAAATTTGAACCATCCTACCAAAAAAGATGAAATCTTACAATGGTTATCTTCAAGAGAGCTTCCTCAAGAGTTTGGCCCTAAATAAGAAAATGGACCACATCCGGACAACCGAAGGTCCACGAAATCATTCTTTCTCTTAAGCAAATTTAACTAATGGGTGCACATAGATTTAATAGCTATTGACATTGAGATCTCTATTTTTTTTTTCAAGGGACACGTTAAGTAAGAATCTCTGAGATTCGAATATGTGTTCGCTACTTTATAATAATTAATTACTTTCACTAAACCAAGCCTACCATCATAGTTTAAAATCATTCTATATCTTATACAATTTTAACTAAGCGGGTAGCATAATATTTATACTTATTGACATTTATATCTCTATATTTGATAGCCTACTTCATAGTTTGATTGGTCCGGTCGTAAATGAAATCATTGTTATTTAACGCGATTTTAACTAATGGGTTTATGAAGGATGTTTGAGAAAGTAGTGTAGGATTGCGAACTAATCTCGATTTACATAATATAATATTGGTTGTTTGAGATTTTGAGATAGTGGTTTATGAAATAAAGTAGGTGTAGATATTTTTGGAATAATTAGGTTGTGGGTGTAAGATATGTAAGACTTTATATCAAATCATGTTTGTTTGTAAGATAAATCGTGTAAGAGGTGTGTTACTTTATGTCAAATCATGGTAGAATTTGTATATTTTTTTAGAGATAAGAAAATTGTCGTTTGTTTGGCTTTTGAGAGATTATTTTGAAAGAATTGAGGGTTGCAAAATTTATTTCAGAAAGTAGAAAATATGTTTGTTTCGCTTTTCCCAAACACAAAATAAATTTGAAAAAAGTCAAATAAACATACCCTATATAATTTATAGTTATTGACATTGAGATTTCTATAAAGTCAATTTATCCCTTTGATATGCATAACGTTTAGTTTATCACCTGTGATTTGAAAAAGAGTACTTCATTCATTTGTGAAAATTTAAAGGATCAATTTATCTAACTCAATCGGAGAGTGTAACTCATTCGTCGAAATTGAGAATGGCATGAAAGTATTTTTGTAACATGGGTGGGGGGGGGGGGATAAAGTGCAATATTTATCATATAACATGGGATAAAGTGTCACATTTATCATAACACGATAGAGTAAACTATAATATTTATCAAAAATACATGGGATAAAATATCGCATATATGATGGATAGTTTTATCAATTCGTATTCTTTAAGTTAAAAAATATCATAGGGACAGTGTGAAATTTTTGTACGATTACGAGGGATAAAATGATTTATATAAATTACATAAAGTTAAATTTAACATTATATGAATCACAAATCATTAACTCATAGTTTGATTGCTTGGTTTTTGAGTTGGTCCAATTTTTTTCTTTTGATATGTTTGTATAGATGAAAACGTGGGATGGACCGATGGACCAAATTCCATGATAGTGTTTCTGCTTAGTGGATGTCTTAATCTATTATTTTTGTTTGCGAAAAAATTTGTAATTGTAATAAATAAATTTTATCGACGCATAGAATTAGCATCAAGAAATGTCAAGCTAAGTCCCATTTGAAATGTCCATAAAGGACATAATACAAATAAAATTAACAGATAAATTGAAGAATGTTAACTATTGAGGGATGGTTGAGAAGAAAATTCAGAGTTATTATGGTGATTTTCAGCCATTTTGAAAAGAAAAAAGAAAAAAGAAAAAACACTAAAGGATTTGAAGAAAAATAAGTTTTGTTCTTCTTGTAAATACAATTCTTGTCACTACAAAAAAAAAAATTTAGTGATAAAATTTTATGTGACAATATTGTTAAAGTTGTCACTTCTTGTATGCATTAAGTGACAAGAACTCAAATATTATCACTAAAATGATTTTCATAAACATACTAGTGACAAAAATTGGAAAAAAAAAATTGTTACTATTGACATTTAGCGATACCCCAAAAGTGACAATCAAAAAGTTGTCACTAAACCATAGTGACAATATTTATTGTCATTAGGTTGTCACTAAAAGGTTGTCACTAATTGTCAATAGTGACAACTTAAGTCACCATATATTTGTCATTAATAGCTATTAGTAACAACTTAAAAATATATTTTGTCACTATTGCACTTGTCACCATTATTATTATGACAAAATTAATATTTTTACCACTAAATGCATACAAAAAGTGACAATTTCCACATTATTACTTAATTTTTTTGTCACTTAAGCTCAATTTTTTTAATAGTGTGTGCTGCCTATATATAACCAAAATTATAATCTTTAGCCATCAATTGAACATAATTAGCCATAACTTTTCCTTTCTTGATTTGAAAGGACTATTTATGTCATGATATGTGCAATTCATATGGCTGAAAATCAAACCAAACTACTCGATACTCGGATCGAGTTCGTTCGATAAAAGCTCGTTTGAGCTCGGTTCGTCAAATAAATCAAACAAGCTTGAACAAGATTTCTCGTTCGATAACTTTTAAAGCTCGGCTCGAGCTCGACTCGATAAGCTAAAAATTGAAAAAACACATATAAAATATCAAGCTACTCGATACTCGGCTCGAGCTCGTTCGATAAAAGCTCGTTTGAGCTCGGTTCGTTAAGAAATCAAACCAAGCTCAAACACAAAATTCCAAGCTCGATAAAATTCAAACCAAGCTTGAACAACGTGTCGTTCGATACTACTCGGCTCGTTTACACCCCTAGCAATTCAATTTGGGAAGAATTCTACAAGATTTAATTCAAGCTCATTCCTTACGTTACATAGTTTGATATTCTTTATGTTCAATTTATCTCCATCCGTGATTTAAAAAAAAGTACTTTGTCTTCTGTAATATTATCAAAGTTTCACACTGCTTTCATAATATTTTTATGTGGAAGTTTACCTATTGTGTTATAATAATGTGGCAGTTTACCCCCATATATTATGATAAATGTGACAATTTATCCTCATGTATTATGAAAAATGTGATAATTTGTCCTCCTATGTTACAAAAGTACTTTTCATGTTCACTCTCAATTTCGACAAGTGAGTTACACTCTACTACTAAAGAAAATAAACTACTTTTATAAAATTTTCACAAAGGGGTAAATGCTATTTTTCAAGCCCCATGAGGAGAGGGGAGGGGAGGGGGTGTTGTATATCGACATTAGATCCATAGTCTGGTGTTCTTTTAAAGGGTTTTAGTACCTACGGATTATTACAAAAAGACTGTTAATAAATTCTAAAATCCATTTCGCCGTCTAGTGGCAATATTATCGCTTCCGCTCGTCCTCCACCACTCGCGCGATAACTTTCCTCTAAGGCGGAATGCTCCCCTATCAATGTATTTTTACATCTCAGAGACGAGGGATACTTGTGATATTTGACATGGGACGCATATTATTAGGCAATATTTTGGATGTTAAATACTATTGGATGAGTTACTTTATTTATCAATTTGAATCTTTCCTTAAAAATATTGCACCCAATAGGGTATTATGATTTCAAGACAAGCCGCTATGGTGAAATTGGTAGACACGCTCCTCTTAGGAAGCAGTGCTAGAGCATCTCGGTTCGAGTCCAAGTGGCGGCATATATCATTTCCTAAAAAAGCATATAGATTATTGCCGTCAAAACAATTTTCTCAAATACACTAATTCATAGTTAGCTAATATCGAAATTGTATATTTCCAGCTAAATTTGAGCTACTCTCCCTCCCACCCATGTACTCCGTGACATTTCCCATGAGATCAAGCTTGTATTCGTAGGGACCGTTTGGTTTAGCTAATAAGTCCAAATTCAGAAAATAATCATGTAAGAAGTATTTGGTTTGACAAATTACAAACCGGGCCCATCCAAAAAATTGGACTAACTCCTTAGGCCATCTTCAATCGTCGGGGTAGAAATGTCCCCTCCCCTCTCCCTTCCCATCCGTAGTCGTTTTCAATAGTTGAGGGTATGTTTATGTTTTTATTTTTCACCATCACTCTCACCATAATTATTATTATTAATAATAATACATAAATGATAATTAATAATATTAAAATAGAGTTTCAAAACAATAAAAAAATAACTAAATTTAAAGAAAATTACACAATCACACCAATACTAATCCAACAAAGACTTAACAATGTTTTTTATAGATCACGTTCCATCAAAAAGGGATTTTATATATCACTGAACCATATACCTAAGTTTTACACAATAAATTCAAATAGATGAAAAAAATTTACGAAATCTAATTTAAAATATAAATTTATTAAACCATGGACAAAATTTGAAAATCAATTTTTTCCATTCTAAGTTTAATTTAATAAAAAAAAATTCCATTTTTATATTTGTTGGATAAAGATAAAGATGAAGAAGACACTGAAGACAATTTGTTAATGGAGGTTTTGATGAATTCCAAAACTTCAAAATCTGCTAAGTATGGATTAACTTAGTTGATGGCCCTTTGAAGAATTTTGGCTAAGTAAAGAAGATATCAGAAGAGTCAAAATTCAAGGTCCAAGGCTATTGATCTGCTGAAGGAAAGAAATCAGACTGGTGAAGATCAGCCGACTCAAAACAGATTTGTTCAACTTTGAGATCAGCTTAGTTCGCCATCAGATGTGTCCTTTCGTCAGCCAAGTGGAAAAGATCAAGAAGCCTTTGCAACGGTAATAAATGCCCCTGGAAGTCATAAATGCTGAAGTACAAGGCTATTAAAGACAAATGATTGAAGAAATGCTTCGCATCAGCTAGGTGAATTTAATGCTGCCTGCAGAAAAGTACTATTGCCAGTACGGACAGACTGCAAAGAGCCGTTCGCGGAAATTAAGGACCAGTACTCGAGGAATTTGAATCTTGTCTCTCTTCAACGGACATTTTTCAAACCTCAAGTATAAATAGCTGAAAGAGACGAAGAGAAAGTGAACAACACAATCTCTGAGAATATTTTCGAAGCAGAACTCTTTAAGTCTCAAGAACAGCTCACTCATCAGCTTAGTCATTTGTTGACAAAAGCAGAGTTGAAGAACAACGAAAAATACATCTTCTGAGTGATTTTGTAATCGTGAGTGTTGTGCGAAGTGTAGATCCATCTTTATGAGTGATCTAACTTCAGAGGATAGGTTTTCTTAGTGATTTCCTATTGTGAGCTTACGGCCAGATTCATTTGTTGTTTTGGCGTAAGTGGAGTGTACTAATTACTGTGTGTTTTTAGTATAACCCAAGATCTTTGTGACTTGGAAGAGTGGACTAAAGGATATTCAAATCCATATAACCACTATAAAAATTACTTGTGTTTTTACATTGCTTTCAAACTTGCATATTTTCAGATTGCATAAAAACACCTTGATTTAACTGTTTGAAAAGTTTTATAAGGAAAGGAGTTTATAAAACTGGGGAACAAACTTTCAAACTACTAAGTTTACTTGTGAAAAATACTTTACAAATCCGCTGCAAGTACTCTAAGTATTGAAACTGATTTTGACAAAATCAGCTAAGTAACTATCAGATTAGTGGTCAACGAAGCTGTTCAAAGATTTGTTCGTGATCAGCCAAGTAACTTACTGTTGATAACAGCTTAGTCTTTTTAAGTTAGAACAAAAGTTTTAAAGTTATAAATTGAATTAAAAAGTTTAGAGGTCTATTCCCCCCCCCCTCTAGACCTCATCTAACCACTTGGGACCAACAAGTGGTATCAGAGCAGGTGGTTCATTAGAATCAGCTGTCTGATCAACGAGCTTGATCCGAGTGTTTTTCAAAGGTTTTCAAACTTTTTCAAAAGAGCATATTTTGAAAAATTAATTTTTTTTTGAAAAATGGATTGTATCAGCCATGTTCCCCACATAGCTGGTATGAGCTTTGAAGACTGGAAAATCAGAATGGAGATTTTCCTGGCTGCTTACAATGATAACATGTACACATGTATCATCAAAGGTCCATTCAAATTCACCAAGACTATCACGGTTGATGATGCTGATATAGTGGTGGAAAAAGATCTAATAGAAATGACAGCCGAAGAAATAAAGCTGTTTAATCTGGATAAAGTTGGTCGTTTCATCATGACCAAGGCCCTTGACAATGATCGATTTGACAAAGTCAAGCACGGCAAGACTGCCAAAGAGATGTGGGATAAGGTTCGTGACATGAGCGAAGGAAACGACGCCATCAAAGAGCATCAACTGAGTGTTGCTCTGGAAAAGTTGGACAACTTCAAGATGAAGTCTGCGGAAACCATTGATCAGATGGATATAAGGTTTACAAGGACGCTGAACGAAGTTTTAAAGCTTGGAAAAACCTTCACTGATAAGGAGATAACCGTCAGAGTTCTGAAGGCTCTACCTCCGAAATTCAACATGAAGGTGACAGCCATGGAAGAGTCAAGAGATCTGGGCAAGATTTCACTCACCGAGCTGTTTTCAGTACTCAAGGCGTACGAGTATAAACTGCCAAGAATGGGTGTTGAAGAAACCTCTACTTCAAGTCCCACAGCTGCACTTGTTGCTGCTGAAAATCCCAGAAGGCCAGCTCACAGAAGCAAAGAAGTGGACTCATCTGATGAAGCCACACTACTCAACCAAAAGGAGTACACTGCTGGAGACGTTGCATTGCTGATAAACAACTTCAAAAAGTTCTACAGACGAAAAATGAAGAACAAATATAACAATGCTTCTACTTCTAACCCTACTTCTTCTTCTCGGGATAAGGATTCTTTTAAATCCAAAATGATGAGCTATAATTGCAGGAAACCGGGTCATTTCATCAGAGATTGCCCATATCCTAAAGCTGAGAAGTATACAGAAGAAGAAAAGAGAATCAGAAAGGAAAGAAAACATCAGAAAGGCAAGGTGCTGGTAGCAGGAGCAGAAAAGCTAGCTGCTGTCTACTCATCTGATTCAGATTCAGACACTTCTGATGAAGAGTCCTCTGATGAAGAGAATCCTGCTCTTCTCTGCCTGATGGCTAAGGAATCTGATGACTCCGAGGATGATGAGGTAACTCCTCTTGATAACGAATTATTTAATTCATTTGAACAAATGATGCTCAACAATACAAGTATTGCTGATGCATTTAAAAAGCTTAAGGAAGAGATGATATTGCTGAAAGAGCAAAACAGTTCACTGAAACTTGAAGCTGAAAAGCCAAGAGAATCAGCTGAATACAAACTGCTTGAGCAAGAAAATGAATCTCTGAAAATTGAATGTGAAGTCATAAAGGTAAAATCATTGAGCTTGAGAAAGTCATTGAGTCTCATGATAAGTCAACTGTTGCATCCACTCAAATGTCTAGTAAACAGAAGACACCTTTAGATCAGGATAAGTTAGAACTGAACCATATTGAAAAATTTATATCAGCTGACAATAGTAAGGTCATTTTGTATGTTCAGACTACTAAACCTGCTTCACCTGAGAATGTATTAAAGGAGACGAAAACTCCTAAGGCTAAAAAGAGCAAAGAGCCTAGTGTAGGACAACAGACTGGTAAGTCCAAACAGAAGAGTCCTAGGAAGTCTTCTGATAAGACCAAAACCAATCAGACTAGTGATAAGACTAAGTCGCCTGTTAATGAGCAAGCATCTAGTAAGCCAAAGAAGCATAAAAACAAGAAACATCAAAATGCTTGGTATGGAAATGAGTCATATTATGTGCAACCTGCTGCATATCCTTCTATGTATCATGCACCTCAATTTCCTACTTACTATGCACCATATCCTGCTCATCCAATGAATGCATATCCTCCTTATCATGCATCTTATTCTACTTATGAACATTATCCTTATTATGCTGATCATCAACAATATGACAAATCTGATGTACGTGGTAAAGGGAAAGCTGTTCATGCTCCTGTTGAAACTCAGAAACCTAAGAAGCCTAAGACTTCATCATCTTGGGTTATCAAAGGTGAAACTAATCCTCCAGGACCCTCTCAATAAGGGTACCTAAAACAATTTTATTTTGTTTTGTAGGTTAGGATTAGGAGTAGGAGTAAAGTAAAGAAAATCTGGTACTTGGACAGTAGATGTTCAAGACACATGTGTGGAAACATACATGAGCTGACTGATGCTGTTGCTGTGGATGGTCCTAAAGTTACCTTTGGGGAAAACAAAGAAGGCAAGATTGTAGCAAGTGGAAAGCTGATCAAAGGCAACATTGAGATATCTGACGTCTCTTATGTTAAAGGCCTCAAATACAATTTGATGAGCATAAGTCAATTTTGTGACAAAGGATATTCAGTTATCTTCTCAACTACGTTGAACAGATTGGTACAAAGAAGGTAATTTTATCTGGAAGACGACAAGGAAATATCTACACAGTGGACTGGAATTCTGCTGACAAGAATTCAAGTATTTGTTTGGTGGCATCAAACCAAGTGAAGTCAGTAGGCTGTGGCACAAAAGAATGAATCATGTGAATTTTAAGACCATCAACAGACTTATCAAGAACAATCTGGTAGAAGGAATTCCAAAGACAGTCATGAGCAAAGACAAGCTTTGTGACGCATGTCAGAAGGGTAAACAAATCAAGTCATCGTTCAAAAGCAAGAAGCATCAATCTTCTGGAAGAATATAGGAGCTGCTACACATGGACTTATTTGGACCCATTGATCCTGTTAGCAATGGTGGAAAGAAATACTGCCAAGCTGTTGTGGATGATTATTCAAGATACACTTGGGTGATTTTCATGAAGAAGAAAAGTGAAACCAAGGAGCATCTTACAAATCTGATGGAAAAGATCCAAAATGAGAAAAGTATGAAAATACTGAAGATCAGATCAGATAGAAGGACTGAGTTTACAAAATCTACTATTGAAGAGTATTGTAATGCCAGAGAAATCAGTCATGAGTACTCTGCTGCCAGAACCCCTCAACAGAATGGAGTTGCTGAAAGGAGAAACAGAACTCTTAAAGAAGCTACCAGGACAATGATAGCTGAAGCTAAATTGCCTCAAAGATTTTGGGCAGAAGCAACAAATACAGCATGTTTTACCCAAAACAGATGCATGATCAACAAGCACCAAAACAAGACTCCATATGAAGTTTGGAACAACAGGAAGCCAAACATTCATTATTTTAAGATATTTGGTTGTAAATGCTTTGTTTTAAATAATGGAAAAAATCACCTTACTGCATTTGCAGAAAAGGCTGATGAAGCAGTATTTGTAGGATACTCTACTGTTAGTAAAGCTTATAGAGTCTTTAACAAAAGAACTTTACTTATAGAGGAATCCATTCATGTAGTATTTGATGAACCAAGTCAATCTTCTGAAAAGAATCAATGTACTAATCAAGATCTGTCTACTGATTTACAGAAGTTGAATGTTGGAAAGAATGAAGAATATGTTCCCATCATACTACCTGATCTCAACCCAGCTGATAACTCGAGTGCTGTTCAAAATCACAATGCTGATTGTCTAACAGACGAGTTGCAACCAGCTGACAGACCAGAGACTGTTCAACAAACAACAAATATTCAACAGACTACTACTGGATCTCCAACAGTAGTGTTGCAAGATCAAAACAAAGGTCAACATTATGATTTGCAGCCTGATCTTAGATGGCTCAAGAATCACCCACCAGAGCTGGTGATTGGTGATCCTCTGGATAAAGTGAAGACAAGGAGAGCTGCTGCAAGTGATGCAATGTTCGTCAGCTTCCTATCTCAAATTGAGCCCAAACAGATTGAAGAAGCTCTTAGTGATTCAAACTGGATTGAAGCTATGCAAGAAGAGTTAAATCAATTTGAAAGGAATGAAGTCTGGTACTTAGTTCCTAGACCAAGTCATCAAAGAGTCATTGGCACTAAATGGGTATTCAGGAACAAAATGAATAAAGATGGTGTTGTCACCAGAAATAAAGCAAGATTAGTGGCCAAGGGTTACTGCCAAGAAGAAGGCATTTACTTTGATGAAACTTTTGCACCAGTAGCAAGATTAGAGGCTATCAGACTCTTTCTTGCTTATGCTGCTCACAAGAATTTCACAGTCTATCAGATAGATGTGAAATCAGCTTTTCTCAATAGAGAATTGCAAGAAGAAGTGTATGTTGAACAACCACCTGGATTTGAAGCCTATCAAGAAGAAGACAAGGTGTATCGTTTGAAGAAAGCTCTCCATGGACTGAAACAAGCTCCAAGAGCATGGTAAGATACCCTATCTGATTTCCTATTAATTAAAGGTTTTCGTAAAGGTAAGGTAGACAAGACTCTGTTCACCATTGAATGGGAAGAACATATTTTGCTTGTGCAAATTTATGTGGACGATATTATTTTTGGTTCAACTAATCAACAGATGTGTGATAAGTTCTCAAAGCTGATGCAGAACAAGTTTGAAATGAGCATGATGGGAGAACTTAACTATTTTCTTGGTTTGCAAGTAAGACAGTTGCCTGATGGAATATTCATCAGCCAAGCAAAATACACAAAGGATCTGTTCAAGAAATTTGGTATGGAAACTAGCTCTATTGCTAATATTCCAATGTCTACTAGTCTTCGTTTGGATAAAGATGAAGATGGCAAATCAGTGGACATAACCAAGTACAGAAGAATTATTGGGTCACTGTTATACTTAACAGCTAGCAGACCTGATATTATGTACTATGTTGGGGTTTGTGCGAGGTATCAATCAAATCCTAAGGAATCTCACCTCTTAGCTGCCAAAAGGATACTCAAGTATCTTAAAGGTACTGAAGATTTGGGATTGTGGTATCCTAGGGAATCTGTATTTGAACTCATTGGATATTCAGATTCTGACCTTGCTGGCTGGAAGATTGACAGAAAAAGCACAAAAGGTGCCTGTCAGTTCTTAGGTAGTCGTCTGATCTCATGGATGAGTAAGAAACAGACTTCAGTATCCATATCAACTGCTGAAGCTGAATACATAACTGCTGGAGCTTGCTGTGCACAAATATTATGGTTGAAGCATCAACTTCAAGATTACAACATAAAAATCAGTAGAATCCCTATCTACTGTGACAATACAAGTGCAATCAGCCTTACTCAGAATACTACAAGTCATTCAAGGACTAAGCATATTGAGATCAAACATCTAAGTGATATTCATGTGGAGAAAGGAAATGTCATGATAGAATATGTGTTTACTGAAAATCAGATTGCTGACATCTTCACAAAACCTCTAAGTGAGACAAGGTTTTCAACTCTAAGAGCTGAACTGGGTTTATTAAAATTAGATGCATAAGCTGAGGGGAAACTCAACAGAAGACTGAAGTTCAACATCTTAATCATCACATTTATCTTCAAGGATTAACTCTCAACAAACTAGTTAACTTATGAATTCTTAAAGTCAGGGGGAACGTGTAAGACTAGCGGTACTTCTGATTAAAAGATGAAATTTGTTGATGACAGTTAGTTGAAGTTATGTTTTCAACAGAAGATTAAAGTTTTGAAGATTGAAGATTTATTATCTAGTTGGATTGACAAACAGCCGAGGAAGGTTATCAGTTATTGGCTTTCACTGATAACAGCTTTGTCATCAGGACAGTAGTCCATCAGATAAGTATTTATTCTACTAATCTGATCGCTTGTGTAAAAGCATATTTGATAAAACGTTATATTTAAAAACACGCTTTTACAAGTGATAAAAGAGCGGTACATATTCCCGCTCCTCATTTAATGCGATTTGAATTTGAAAGGTCGTAACTGACGCTGCACGATCAGCACTGACAAGAAATGAATCTAACGGTTAGCTGGTATCACGGAAAACAAGATACCCTAACTCTATAAATCCAGATCTGATCAGCTGAGTAGCTCTTTACGCACCCAAAACATTCAAAGAGCACTTGTGAGAAAATACTTGCAATTTTCTGCAAATTTCTTCTTGTTTCCCTAACTCCCAACAGATTCACAATGGCCGCTGAAGGTATGTACCTTGTTTACGACTCATATTATCAATCCGGTACTGATCTGATGAAGAAACTGCTGGAAAAGTTCAAGACGGCCTCATTGGTAAATTTCATGGAGTACAATGAAGGAGTAATCTGGACTGATCAAGTTCTGGAATACTACAAAACAGCTACTGTTGATTTCAGCTCCATGGAAATCAAGGCTACAGTTGGAGGTAAATCTATCGTCATTACCCTTGCTGTTCTTCACGAAACTTTTGGGCTTCCAAACAGAGGACGACATGATGTCACTGTGCTGACGGAGGAGAAGCACCAACAGTTTTGGGCGATCTGCGCCAGGGAGGGAGAGATGTTTTCTGGCAACATCAAGAAGAGACATCTGAAGGATGAATATCAGCGGATGGCTGATATGGTCTTTAAGCTTATTGAGAACTGCACTTTTTCTCTGGATGCTGTTACCATGAAGAGGTTCAGCATTATGGCCGCCATTTACTACGGACTAGAAGTCAACTGGTCTGTTGTCATTTGGTACATTTTGGCAACCTTCCACGAAGTTAAGAAAGGTAAGACTCCTCAGACAAATCACAGAATCACGCTCAGTTATCTGCTGTTCAAGCTGGGCTGTGCGATGACAAGTGGTAAGGAGATTCATAAATCCAAGGCAATGGTGAAGTATTTGCCTGTTCTAAAAAGAAAAGCTGACAAGGCTGATGAGGAAGAAGCTGAGGAAGCAAAGGAGGTCCCTGCAAAAAGGCCAAGGAAATTGGTCAAAACAGCTGAGTTAGCTGTTGAGACCCAGAAGAAGAAGGCTACTGAAAAGCTTAAAGAGAAAGCTCCAAAGAAAGTGAAGATAGTGGCTGACACTGCTGATGTTGATAAAATAATTGATCTAACCACTGCTGATGTCAGGAACGAGTCCCCTGCATCATCTTCAAGAACTCCAACTGCTCAAGTACCTGATGAGACTATTTCTCATAGGACCAGAAGTCAGTTGAAAGATATTGCTGCTTCCAGACTCACTCAAGGAATAACAAAGAAAATAGCAAGGAAGCAGATGACATTTGTTGAGGAGCCTACTAAGTTGGAGAACTTAGTAAGGCGAATTCTTCAAACTGCTGAAAGACCTGTTGGAGCTGAAGAGGCCTCTGTTACTAGACAGACTGATGAGCAACAGACTACTCAAGCAAAGCCAAAAGTTGAGGTTTCTGAACCTCAGGATGATCCTGATGTGGTGATCATCCATCCTATTGCTGCTGCACCTATCTCATCTGCTGGTCCAGTTCCTGCCCCAGCTGACAAAGGAAAAAGGAAGATTCTGATCAAAAAGAAGAAGATCTCTGCAGCTGAGAAGAGAAAAAGGGAGGAAGCTGAACAGAGGAAGAGGGATGAGGATGAAGAAAAGAAAGCTCTTGAACTTAGCAAAATTCAAGAAGCCAAAGATGAAGCAAGGAGGAAGATGTCTGAGGCAGAAAGAAAATCTGCTGAAGACGCAGAACTGGCAATGGTCATAGAGATCAGCAAGACTGATGCTCATGGACCTGTTCACAGTGGAGGCATAAAAATTAATGAAGCTGATGAAGGCAAACCCAAAAAGCCTAAGATGCCTGCTGGAGAGGTCAAGCCAAATGACAAATTTGAAGTAAGAAGAGCATTTGACATTGTCTATGCTGATAAGGAGCTCTTCAAAAGATTTGAGAAGACTTTGGCTTACTATGACCAGAAGTTTATGCTAAAAACACTGTTCACCCATGAAAAGCCTAGATACATCAAATGGAGAGATAACATGCTGAACAGATCTATAGCAGAACTTCAAAGTTTGAAGGAGTTAGGTGATGAAGAACAATGGGTTCTAAATTGGCTAAGGACTGACTCCATTCAAAAAGTTTTGGATCCTTACTTTGTAAGGGATGCTATGCATCAGTATGCAAAGGACTTTGCATTAGAGGAAGCCAAGATCATCAAGAATACTTTGCCAGCCAAGAGAAGAAAATCTGATAATGCTGAAGAAAGGGCGATTAACATAGCTGTTATGACCGCCTTGAAGAGACGGGCAGAAAGGTCAAGATATCAGCAAGGCTTTTCAAGTGAATTGCCTCAGCTGCCAAGCATTCAGCAGATCATATTTGGCAAAGAAGTTAAGGAGTACTGTGAAGTGCCCAGGGAAATAATGCTTTTACTAATCCATGGATTATTGTTAGACAAATACGTCAAACAACTTCCTTCAATGATGATGGCACTATCACAAATCTGGTTTATGATGATGTCACTGATGAGCACAAGACTGCTGATAAACCCTTAGCACTTGAGTGGAATGCTAAGACGACTAAAGCTGATCAAGAGACTAAGCTGAAAGATGTCCCTGTCCACCAGGAGACTAAAGAAAGGGAAGCTGATACTTCTACTTCATCAGGTGATCAACATTCATCACTGATGGAAGCTTTCCAGTTATTAATGGAGAATCAATTAAAGGAGCTGGAAGAGAAGAACAGCCTGCAATTGAAGAAACTAAAGGAAGAGTTGGCAGAGTCCAATAGCTTACAACTGAAGAAGTTTCATCAAGAATTGGCAGAGACCAACAGGTGGAAAGCTCACATATCTTAACTGCAGAAACAATCAAGAAATCCATAGATAGTTTTCCCCTGCCAGAAGATCATTCAAAGCAGTTAGTGCAAAGCCTTGTTGAGATGAACAAGAATGTTGAAGATGTGAAGGCTGATGTCAATCACCTTCATACTGCTTTAAAAAGAGCTGAACACAACATAGCTGATCTCACTGCTAACTTCATCAAAGTCAGTGAAGAAGAGAAGGCTATAAATGTTGGGATGTTGCAGGAGGTTAACAAAGCTGGTGATGTTATCCATGAAGAACTCTCCACTATGTAACTAAACATTGACTGCCTAAATGACAAGAATGACGCAATCAGCACCACTCTTCATCATTTGATTCCAAGTCATGATGTAGCAAATCAGAACATCAAAGCTCTATGTGCTGCCATGAAGATTCCTACTGTTGCACTCAACCCTGCTGCTGAACCTGATAATGTCACCAAGTCTGATGATGACAAAAAGGGGAAAGATAAAAGGGAAGAATCAACTAAGGAAACTGTTGTTGTTGTTGAAGCTGAGAAGACTGAGGAAGCTACTAAAAAGACTGAAGAAGTTGGAAAGGTACAAGGTAAAGAGAAGTCTGAAGAAGAGACTAAGGACAAAGCCAAACCTGATGAGGAAATGGCTGAAACCAAGAACTCTGCTGAAGATCAAACAGAGCCGCTTACCAAGTACAAAAATACTGAATCAGCCAGGATAGCAATGGAGAAACTGAAGGAGCAGCAACTCAAAGAAAAAATGGAAGCTGCCAGAGCAAATATCCTTCAGGATGAAGAATCTGATGAAGATGAAGAAGAAGAAGATGATGAAGAATCATCTTATGAGTACGAAGAAGTGTTAGAAGGATCTGATGAAGAAGCTGATAGTTAGAACATATAAATCTTTTTGTAATCAGTTCACTTTATCTATCTTTCAGACATCTCATCTGATAAACTTGTACGTGTAATACTTTCATTATCAATAAAAATTCAAGTTTACTCCAACATATCTTTTCTATCTCAGAAAATTTTGAGGGTTACAATCTTTAGTATAGGTATTAACAGGTACTTAGCTGAAGTTTTGTCATCATCAAAAAGCGGGAAATTGTTGGATAAAGATGAAGATAAAGAAGACACTGAAGACAATTTGTTAAGGGAGGTTTTGATGAATTCCAAAACTTCAAAATCTGCTAAGTATGGATTAACTTAGATGATGCCCCTTTGAAGAATTTTGACTAAGTAAAGAAGATATCAGAAGAGTCAAAATTCAAGGTCCAAGGCTACTGATCTGCTGAAGGAAAGAAATCAGACTGGTGAAGATCAGCCGACTCAAAACAGATTTGTTCAACTTTGAGATCAGCTTAGTTCGCCATCAGACGTGTCCTTTCGTCAGCCAAGTGGAAAAGATCAAGAAGCCTTTGCAACGGTAATAAATGCCCCTGGAAGTAATAAATGCTGAAGTACAAGGCTATTAAAGACAAATGATTGAAGAAATGCTTCGCATCAGCTGGGTGCCTTTAATGCTGCCTGTAGAAAAGTACTATTGACAGTACGGACAGACTGCAAAGAGCCGTTCGCAGAAATTAAGGACCAGTACTCGATGAATTTGAATCTTGTCTCTCTTCAACGGACATTTTTCAAACCTCAAGTATAAATAGCTGAAAGAGACGAAGAGAAAGTGAACAACACAATCTCTGAGAATATTTTCGAAGCAGAACTCTTTAAGTCTCAAAAACAGCTCACTCATCAGCTTAGTCATTTGTTGACAAAAGCAGAGTTGAAGAACAACGAAAAATACATCTTCTGAGTGATTTTGTAATCGTGAGTGTTGTGCGAAGTGTAGATCCATCTTTGTGAGTGATCTAATTCAGAGGATAGGTTTTCTTAGTGATTTCCTATTGTGAGCTTACGGCCTGATTCATTTGTTGTTTTGGCGTAAGTGGAGTGTACTATTTACTGTGTGTTTTTAGTATAACCCAAGATCTTTGTGACTTGGAAGAGTGGACTAAAGGATATTCAAATCCATATAACCACTATAAAAATTACTTGTGTTTTTACATTGCTTTCAAACTTGCATATTTTCAGATTGCATAAAAACACATTGATTTAACTGTTTGAAAAGTTTTATTAGGAAAGGAGTTTATAAAACTGGGGAACAAACTTTCAAACTACTAAGTTTACTTGTGAAAAACACTTTACAAATCCGCTGCAAGTACTCTAAGTATTGAAACTGATTTTGACAAAATCAGCTAAGTAACTATCAGATTAGTGGTCAACGAAGCTTTTCAAAGATTTGTTCGCGATCAGCCAAGTAACTTACTGTTGATAACAGCTTAGTCTGTTTAAGTTAGAACAAAAGTTTTAAAGTTATAAATTGAATTAAAAAGTTTAGAGGTCTATTCACCCCCCCTCTAGACCTCATCTGACCACTTGGGACCAACAATATTAATTTAAAAATCTTTTATTAGAAATAAATGATTGTTTAAATTAAAATTACTTATAAGAAAAAAATTAAATATGAGAAGGTTTATAATTGAGGTTTTACTAAGATTTAGAATAGCAATTTTGGTCCTCCTTATGTATCAAATTTTGCATTTTTGTCCCTCTTAAATTTTTTGTAGCAGATTAGTTCCTCCTATTAATGTAATGTATCACATTCGTCCATCTTATAACCCATTCTTCCCTATTAAATTTTTTGTAGCAAATTCGTCCCTCTTATCAATATAGTGTAACACATTAGTCCCTCTTACAAAGTACATCAACTTTTGTCTACTTTAGTATTTTGAATTTAAGTGATGTATTTTGTATTTATGATGGACTAATGTGTAACACTACAATAATAAGAGGGACGAATTTGCTACAAAAAATTTAAGAGGGACGAATATGTTATAACAGGGACGAATGTGATATACTACATTGATAAGAGGGACCAATCTGCTACAAATAATTTAAGAGGGACGAAAGTGCAAAAATTAATCCATAAAGAGGACCAAAAGCGCAATTTACTCTTAAGAAAATATTATTAAGAAATAATTTAAACCCCATTCCCCCACTATTGAAGATTATTTTTCTATTTTCCATCCAAATTTCCCAACCCTCACTATTATTGAAGATGCTCTTATATTGGTTGATTGCAATTGGAGCTCTCCCCATGCAATTGAACAATCATGTGAATATACAATTTTTATGTTACAACTTTACCCTCAAATTTTATAGAAAATTACACCTGATGCCCTTTCCACATGTGACAATTCATTATGCGATAAGAAATACTTCTCCACGGTTAAAATACTTTTTTTTATGAATGTTTACTCGACATTTTTTTTTATATCAATGAAAGTAATTATGTTCCAATTATTAGTACACATCTTTCACTTTTTCTTTTTCTTCTAATTTTGGGATTTGGCTTGACACTTTTTTTTTTTGGTACAAATGGTATGTGCACTTTTTTCTAATAAGAACATTTATCCGTTTTTTTCAATCAATGGGAGTAATTTTGGAACCAATTCTTAGTTAGGATCAGTACACATCTTTCAATTTTTTATTTATTTTTCTAATTTTATGACTTCAAATGTGAGAAAAGAAAATGAACTCAATGAAATAATGTTAAATCTTAATCGATCTATAATTAGTTAAGGGAAAATCCCACTTCGCCCCCCAACCTTTTTATGTTTTTGCAGTCTCCCCCCTAACCTTTAAAGTTTCGCACTTTCCCACCTCACCTATTTAAAAAGTCTCAGACAACCACCTCATTGAACAAGGCACCCCCCAACCTTTTTAAGTTTTTGCAGTCTACCCCCTAACCTTTAAAGTTTCGCACTTTCCCATCTCACCTATTTAAAAAGTCTCAGACAACCACCTAATTGAGCAAGGTAATGGAATCTGGCGGAATATTCCGTTTGCTTGAAGTGACGTGGCTTTAGTCAAAGGTAGAATAGTCCTTTAAGGCACAAAAGTGCGGAACTGTAAAGGCTAGGGGGAAAAACTTGAAAAGGTTGGGGGGTAAAGTGCGATTTTCCCTATTTATAATAATTTCTAGATCAAAATTTCATTTCGAGTATATATGTTTCGGTCAACAAAATATTGAAATTTTTTGAAGAAATTCTTCGGAAATATTAAGAAAAATTGTGAAATATTCATTTAGTAAGTTATTTCACAATTTTGATCTATAAATTATTATAAATAGGGAAAATCGCACTTTACCCCCAACCTTTTCAAGTTTTCGCAGTCTCCCCCCCTAACCTTTACAGTTTCGCACTTTTGTGCCTTAAAGGACTATTCTACCCTTGACTAAAGTCACGTCACTTCAAGCAAACGGAATATTCCGCCAGATTCCATTGCCTTGCTCAATGAGGTGGTTGCCTGAGACTTTTTAAATAGGTGAGGTGGGAAAGTGCGAAACTTTAAAGGTTAGGGGGTAGACTGCAAAAACTTAAAAAGGTTGGGGGGTGCCTTGCTCAATGAGGTGGTTGCCTGAGACTTTTTAAATAGGTGAGGTGGGAAAGTGCGAAACTTTAAAGGTTAGGGGGGAGACTGCAAAAACATAAAAAGGTTGGGGGGCGAAGTGGGATTTTCCCATTAGTTAACTCAATAGTACGAAAACCGTGAAATGAAAATAATACTAATTTGAAGTGAGTTTAACGCGTTTTATCATATTGATTTAGGGTGAGTTTGGCCTGTCGATTCGAAAAGCAATTATAGGAGAATTAATTTTACTAAAATTGATTTTGGTAATAACTGATTATAAAAAAAATTAATTATAGAATAATTGCTTTGGTATAATAGCTTTTGCAAAAGTAACACTTTAGCAGCTTCTAAAATAAGTTGATTTTTTGCTTCTCGAGATCCCAAAAGTGATTATGTTTTTGGAGGCCAAACATCATAAAAATCACGATTGAGCAAAAGTAATTTTTATAATCTAGGCCAAATACTTCAAAAATCACAATAGAGATCTAAAAGTGATTTTATGAACTTCAACCGCTAGGCCAAACTCACCCTTAGTTTGGTAGATAAGATGTAAATGATGGGTAAGTTCGTCAAATTCAACAATTCTGATAGAAACATATCAACCGAACACTTTTTTTCATTGATGGATTATTTAATATTTTGGATTAAAATTGTAATCAAACATCAGTTTTAATAATCGTATTAGGCGCTATAAACAATTTAGTCCAATTCCGTTAGTCAAACCGAACTGCCTTACTTTTCTAAATATGATTTTTTTTTTAATCAATTAGACTGTGTATTTACAGATCGAATCGAAGAGTACAAAAAATATTTCTAGTAGAATTCGAACTTAACTTTAGCCTCTGAGAATCGCAAGCACCTTGAGTATAATAATTATATGATTTAACTTTTAAAAAGACTAATATATGCTTCGTGCTATGCACGGAGTCATGTTAAATTTTATTTATAAAGTAATTTATGACAAATTAATAGCAGAATAATAATGATTTTGGCAGATAAAACAAATGAAGACTAAATTGCAATTATCTATAAAATGAAGAAATAAAAGCCCAATTCAAAAGAAAAAAAAAGACCAAATTTTTTTAAAATAATCAATCATAATTAGTTTATTTTTTGTTCCTATACATGAATTTACATTTTACACAATACGATTAGGGCTGTCAATGGGTCGGATTCTGGTCGAATCAGGCTCGTCCAGATCCGGCTCCATTTATATCGGGTCGAATCCTGTCGGATTCGGATCTTGCTCGGATTGTGCTCGGATCTAGATTTTTTGAATCCAACGGATCTTGGTCGGATTTGGCCGGATATCGAATATTTTTCGGATCCAATAAATTGTGTTTAAAAAGTTAAATTAATATTTTATCCTAAAATAAGTTTATTATCTTTTCAATTTTATTTAATTTTAGCTCACATTTTCAAAGTTTCTTTACTATATTCATATTTGTAGAATGAATATATTGGTTTAAATAAATTTATAAACTAATTATAAATTACTATCTTCTTAAATTGACGTTGAAATATTATTAATGATACTTATTTTTATAAATCATTTTGTATATATATCTTTCTTTTTATTTGTTGTCGGATACGGATCTTCAACGGATCGGATCGACCTAAATCCATATTCGCTCCATGAGTTTCGGATTTCGGATCTTTATAATCGGATCAGGTCCATCGAATCTCTAATCGAACAATTATCCTAATAAACCGGATCGAATTCGGACGGATTCGGATTGAAATCCGCCCCATTGACAGCCCTAAATATGATTATATAAATGTATTATTCATAGCAGTGACGTAATGGGCCTGAGCTCATGGACTAGCCCATTATCCACCTACACACACCTAGGCCCAACCCATATTCTTTAAATTTTTCTTGAATTGAGTTGAATTGGGCTGAATTACAAATTATATGGGTTCAAAATAATAATGGGTCAACTCAAATAAACTCACACTTAAGAACAAAAAGGAAAAAAATAACATAATTTTATTTGTTGAAAATGGAGTTAATCAGTTTTTTTTTTTTTTTTTTTGAGAAACAGTTAATCAGTTTTTCATAATTTACTTATTATCTGTTTGACTAAGTTTCAATTGGTTTAATCCATTTTTTGTGGGTTGAACTTTTTTTTTTTAATCGATTTCATCCGTATTTGTCAGATAATAAAAATCATTTTATCGATTTGACCAATTTTTACCGATCCAATTTTACCTAGTTTGACCCATTTTTCCCCATTTTTTTATTTCGGGTGAAACTTGCTTTTTCACCGATTAACTCATTTACTCACCTATTTTTGTACTTTCAAGTATCTTTGAAATAATACAAAATTTTCACCATTTGCACAACATATATCAAAGTTTCATTTTAGAAAGCAAATCATTCATAACACTTGGACAATGTCGCCTCAGACCGAAGAGTGCAAAGGGTGTCTTCAGTAGGATTCGAACTTAATTTTCGCCTCTAAGAATTGCAAGTCACTACCACTTGGTCCAACCACCTTGAGTATAGTAATTATATGAATTAACTTTTGAAAAAACTAGTATATGCTCCGTGCATAACACGGAGTCATGTTAAATTTTATTTATAAAGTAATTTATGACAGAAATAGCAGAATAATAATGATTTTGGCATATAAAAAATATGTAAGACTACATTGCAATTATCTATAAAATGAAGAAATAAAAGCCCAATTCAAAAAGAAAAAAAAAAGACAGAATTTTTTAAAATAATCAATCATAATTAGTTCATTTTTTCTTCTTATACATGAATTTACACTTTACACAATATGATTTTATAAATATATTCTTCATAGCGGTGACAAAATGGGCCTGAGCACATGGACTAGCCCATTATCGGCCTACACACACCTAGGCCCAACCCATATTCTTTAAATTTTTCTTGGATTGAGTTGATTTGGGCTGAATTACAAATTTTATGGGTTTAATGGGTCAACTCAAATAAACTCACACTTAAGAAGAAAAAGGAAAAAAATAACATAATTTTAATTGTTGAAAATGGAGTTAATCCGTTTTTCATAATTTACTTATTATCTGTTTGACTAAGTTTCAATTGGTTTAATCCATTTTTGTGGGTTTGAACCATTTTTTTTTAATCGATTTCATCCGTATTTGTCTGATAATAAAAATTATTTTATCGATTTGACCAATTTTTACCGGTTCAATTTACCTAGTTTCATCCATTTTCCCTTTTTTTTTTTATTTCGGGTGAAACTTGCTTTTTCACCGATTAACTCATTTACTCACCTATTTTTGTACTTTCAAGTATCTTTGAAATAATACAAAATTTTCACCATTTGCACAACATATATCAAAGTTTCTTTTATAAAGCAAATCAACACTTGGACAATGTCGCCTCGGACCGAAGAGTGCAAAGGGTGTCTTCAGTAGGATTCGAACTTAATTTTCGCCTCTAAGGATTGCAAGTCACTACCACTTGGTCTAACCACCTTGAGTATAATAATTATATGATTTAACTTTTGAAAAGACTAGTATACGCTCCGTGCATAACACGGAATCATGTTAAATTTTATTTATAAAGTAATTTATGACAGAAATAGCAAAATAATAATGATTTTGGCATAATAAAAAAAATGAAGACTACATTGATAGTCTACATTGCAATTATCTATAAAATGAAGAAATAAAAGCCCAATTCAAAAGAGAAAATAAAAAGACCGAATTTTTTAAAATAATCAATCATAATTAGATTTTTTTTCTTCCTATACATGAATTTACACTTTACACAATACAATTATATAAATGTATTTTTCATAGCAGTGACAAAATGGGCCTGAGCACATGGATTAGCCAATTATCGACGTACATGCACCTAGGCTCAACCCATATTTTTTAAATTTTCTAGGAGTGACACTAGATAATTCATTTAGAAGCAGAATACATTATTCAAATTTGATATTTTATTTGGTTTGAGATTATTTCGAAGTTGGTATTTCAATAATAACCTATCATGATTAACTTGATATTACCCATATATTTTGCTAGCTAATTTATGAAAAAACTAATTGAACTCAAGAAAAACAACCATCCTCGAGTTCGATATCTAAGTATGATTTTCAAGTTTAAAGATATTTATTTATCCTTTTTAACTGGTTAATGAGCCTCTTTTGCCGAATTATTTATGGAGTAATATAAAATCGAATCACAAACTAGAGTTACTTAATTATCTTCACAAGTTAAAAATCATACTCTAGTACTAACATACATTTACTATGGAATACAATATTGTTAAAGTTGTTTCGACAAAAATAAGTTTTTAAAATCAAATTTAATAAAAAGGCAAAATCGCAAAAATCGTCTCAAATTAATCACTGATTTTGGATTTTCGTCCCAAATTATATCAACTTGATGAATTTCGTCTCGTAATTTAGTATTTTTTTGGAATATCGCCCACTGTTAATTATGCGACGGAAATTGCGCATTTGTCCATAAAATTACCACATGACTGCTTACGTGTCATGACGGATAAATTTTAACATGAATATTTATATAATATTGCAGAATTCGTCCCAAACTAATTATAAGATTGAACCGTCATTTCCATTAAATTAGAAATTTAATATTTGGACTAAATTCATACAAAAAGGTAAATTACGGGATGAAATTCGGTGAGTTGATATAATTTAAAACTATATTTGAAAAAAATATTAAATTACAGAACGAAATTCAGTGAGGTAATATAGTTTAGGACAAAATTCCAATATCACTAATTAATTTGGGATTTGTTTGCAATTCTAACAACTAAAAATAGTTCCAATCAAATATTTTGGGTTATGACTAGAGTACTGGGCCTAGTCGTTGTTTCGAAAGCAAAATATTATAAAAATATGATCAAAAGTGAATCGCCTTTGCCGGGGATCGAACCCGGGTCACCCGCGTGACAGGCGGGAATACTTACCACTATACTACAATGACAAGATGCTTGAACATCTAACAAATATTGTACAAGTTATAAGTAATTACTTTTGATGAGTTTCATCCATTAATACATTATCTAACGAATTCGTGATTGAAGAGTTAGGTATTATATGGTAACATTCTATACCAAATTGCATGCCAATATTAAACCTAATAAACATTTAAATTGAAAATTTGCAAGTAATAAACTCATCCTTGTAATCTTTTATCTCTACTTTCTAAATCATTTTTTTTGTCATAACACCGTAAAAGCAAGTAAATATGTAAAGCTTTACATTTGTATGACTAATTTTATAGAGATTAGAATATTAAAGACAGGTACTTTGTCATATGTATTATCATATCTTTAATTGAATAATATTGATAGGTTTTTTGCACTTTGCATCATCGAAACTCAAGAAATATGAGTTTCCATGATGCAAGCATAATATAGAAGAACATCGCAACATGATTATCTCAAGAAGAAAACGAGGAGTTTGAGTTTTTCTTAATTGAAGGTGTTAAGTGTTAATTCTGTTTTGGATGTGCAAATTAAGTGTCAAGTTCTCATGTTCTGGAGGTGCAAAGTGTCAAAGATCTACAATTAAATCGGTGGTCATTTTTTTATGAAAACAAGGGATGGGGCAAAGTGCTGAATTTTTCATTTTTAGTAGTACAAAGTGCTAAATATGAGCTTCGGAACTATAAAGTGCCTATAATTTCCCATGTTTCGAAGTGCCAAGTGCAAAAAACCCATATTTATACTAGATATTATTCCACATAACGTCCCATATATGCTCATATTTGAGCATTTGTTGCTTCTTCGTTCAACATTCCTAATACTCCATTTTGTTGAAAATGGAGGTAAAGACAAGAAAATAGAGAAGAGGGGTGTTGTCGGTCCTCTATTCCGAGCAAATACTAGTCATATATTATGAACTCTTAAGCAATATTAAATATATTACCTTAATCGTAAAATAATTATCAATGAAAAGTATTTTTTTCCCTCTTCACAATATAAAAATATTTATCGTTGAGCAGTAGTCCAATGATAATCATTGGCAAAGTTGAAGTACAAATATTAAAATATTCTTGATTGGGTATGGAGAGGCAATAGAAGCAGTGAGTTGACCTGACTCTTTGAGTTTCGTAACTTCCAAAAATAAGAGTATTTCTCTAGTTTTAATTAGTCTTTGATAGTTGTTTATTATATATAGTTCATAATACTTGGACAATTATTAAAAATAGTTGTTTATTATTTGAAATTCTTAATACATATAGGCAATTATTGAAATGATTTATGTAATTATTAATGAATTACAAAAAACTTATACCAAAATATTGGTCAAGTGTTCATATTCAAGTTTTCTTTATCGTTTTCAAATAGATAACATAAGAAATGCCCTTTTTTTATTTTATTTGCATAGTTAGTCGTAGCTATATATTTTATTAATTTAGAATTTTGATAACATTCATTCAACGAAATAAAATATTATGATTATATCAAAATATGAACATGTGAGACTCAATTAAAGCTTTTTTGGATATTGTTAAATTCAAATCCAATGTTAATTTCTATGGGAAAATTAAATCGTACTTAATTAAGTAATGTATCGATTAACTTTTTCTTACTATCACTAAGTTAATTTTTAGCTTCTGAAGACCCCAAAAATGATTATAACATTGAGGGCCAAACATCATGAAAAGCATGACTGACCAATAGTAATTTTTATAGTTGAGGTCAAACACTTTAAAAATCACAATAGAGATCTAAAGTACTCCCACCGCTGTGCCAAACTCACCATAAATCTCTACATATCATATCTATATGAAAATCTAAATTGTATTTATTAGTTAAATTAATATTTTATTATATCTAATAAGTAGCGATGCTTATTTGAACAGTAGATAAAATATAATTTCCTTTTAATTTGGCATGTTTATTAAATAAATGCCGTCGTTTTAACATTTTCTGGCTGAATTGGGGTGTGGCCTGCTTTACTTTTCATTAAATTTGGGCCTTCTTATTTATGGTCGAACATCGCGTGTGACCCCAATACGGAATTTAAACTTTCTTTTTTACGTTGCATTTATTTGACAGACGATACCATTTTGTTCTTAGTTAACGACTCCATCCACCTTTAAACGACGTCATTTTCATGTTGCTTTATAAGAAATTCGATTTGAAATTCCTCCTTTCCCAAATTCGATTGCACCCGTCTTCAATTCTCTCCCGTGTGCTTCTCTTTATACATAACATTCTCCATGCAGTTGCACCCGAGAATATTCATGAGTGCCTGCATTTCATTTAATGAGTTGTGTGCTTCTTATACATTTTTTTCCCTGATACTGTGATTTAATTCGATTATGTAATTGTTCATGGTTATAAGATTTGTTCTTCTTTTTGCTTTGTCATTGTTAGTTATTATAAATCCTTACATTAGTTGCATATTTCAAATTTTGTTTCGGATATATTAATATTGTTGTGGGTTTTTTAGGAAATGTATTAATATTGGTTAATAGCTTTATCTGCGTACCCTGTCTTGTCAACTTTGAAAGTAAACCTCCTTTATTAAGTTTCTCATGCATTTGGCAAAAATATCTACTCTGTCCGGCCTGCCAATCTTTGTGTCAGTTGTTTTTCGGTCTTAGGTTTTTCCTCTTCTATTATTGCCTGCATTTCTTACTTTTACTTGCTCCAATTGGAAGTTCATTTCCTTAATATTTTTTTCCCCTCTCGGGCTCTTTGTTCTTGCTTGTGTTTCAAGGTAATTTATTATGTACAATTTAGTTATTTACTTGGATTTTTTCTATTCTATTATTTTGTGCGTTGCTTGATTTTAAATTTTTTTGGAAACGAGACATCATTTTGTTTGTATTATTTCTTCTTAGGTTCTCTGTTGTGAAAATAAACATAAGCAAATATATATATATATATATATATATATATATATGCATATATATATATATATATATATATATATATATATATATATATATATATATATATATATATATATATATGCAAAGACACATTAATGGGGTTTTACAGTGAAAAACACCACAAGAAGAAAGATATTTGCAGACGGGATTTTGTGCTATTACCTTGTTTTTCATATGATATTTCTGGTCTGTTTTGATAACTTAGTTATATTCGTCAGTATAAATGTTTTCTTTCCTTATTTTATGAATAAATTTGCCTGTTGACCCCTGTACTTGATGAATGTTTTGGATGGGATGTCCTTAAAACTAGATTCAATATAGTTTTTGACGTGCAATATTCAATTACATACACATATAGTATAATTATTTGATAATGTGTTTATCGTATTTGCTATATAGACGAGTAAATAGCTGCCCTTGAAACAACATATACTTGTAGCATTTGCATATGAATAAATTTGCCTTTTCACCCTTGTGCTTAGTGAATGTTTTGGATGTGATATTCTTAAAGGTAGCTTCAATATAGTTTTTAATTTGTAGTTTACCATGTTCTTAACCAATTTTGATATGTAAATATTACTATCACTTTGCTAAGTTTATGTACAAAATATTTTTGCCAGCATTTTTTTGGTTAATCTTTACAAACAACAACCGTATTGGGCACACGACACCGCGCCTTGCGCGGTGCTTCCTGCTTAGTATAATTATTCGATCGTGTTTTTATTGCATTTACTATATAGACATTAAGGTAACTTCCTCTGTAAATTAATTTTTTTTACCTCCTTTATGGCTTGGAAAATGTATTTGGAAAAGACTTTGGTTAATTTAAGATTTTCGAACATGGTCTATTTAGTTCTTGATTAATTTTTGTAGAAAGTGCTTCAATTAATTTAATCTTTTTGAACTTGTTCTATCCGTCTTTGTTTGTACCCAAGTGGATTAATTCATGTACTCATGTTTTCCTACCACTTCCCTAGCTAGCCATATGGAGACAGAGTGCAGAAATATAAAAAAAAAGGACAAATTAAAATTAATTTTTAAATACTCCACTGAATAGGACAGAGATGGATTAGTTGATAAGCTATGATGATTAGAAAATTTTCTTACATAACTACATACATTCATCACTGATACCTAAACATAAATAACAAACATAAACTTAAACAACATACCCAACTTAATAACAACATAAATCAAGATAAATTTTAATTTCCTTTTTTTTTTTCCTTTCTTCTTCTCCTCAAACATGGGGATGGGGATTCCGTCATCACATTTTTTGCCTTTCTTCTTCTCCTCAGACTTGGGGTTGGGGGTTCCGCCATCACCTTTTTTCCTTTTGTTGTCAACAATTTTTTTGCCTTTTCAGTTATTGACATGCTCCGTAAAATCTACATACGTCCATACATGCTTCTTTCGACACTTGGAACAAGTGTAGCCGTTGTGCTTTCTTCCGCCTTCTGTACCTCGTTTTTCTTTTCCTTTGTCACTGGAATTCTCCATCTAACTACAAAGTGAATAAGAAAAAAGTTATAATTCAAATTTTAAACCCGACTAAAAATAACAATAATAAACAAAAATATTTAATATTGAAAAGTTAGTTCCCATCATGATCAAAACAATTTTGAGAGAGCTTCTACATGTCCAAACAATAACCATAATAACCGTGGATGTGAAAATAAACATAAGCAATTATATATATATATATATATATATATATATATATATATATATGTTGGGATTCGGTAAGAAAAACAGCCCTAGGCACAGCGGAATATAAAAAATTTCTAGGGCCTCTTAAAGAATCTTGCCAGGATATTCTCTGGTTGTATATATATGAATATAATTAAACGACAGTATAAGTTTTCTCGTTTATACCTATCTCCTTGCAAATCCTTGGCTAGCAAGATGAGCTCTGAATTCTGACCCCGGTTGATCGACCCACACCTTTTGGTAGCGCCCCACGTGTTGCGCCTCTACGAGTTGATACACCACAATATCACGAAAATTAATATATCCTAATCGACTAGATCATAGGGTATATTAATATCTAGGTTTTAGAACGACTTTGAAACGAAAAACAAAGACGAAAAATTCTTCCAAAGTGGAAGAGCAGTTCGGCCGATCACAGGGAGAGGGAGAGAGAATTTTTGCTTTTCTTGATTTTGCTTGAAGAGGTGTGTGTGAGATATGAGACCTAGTCTCTTATTTATAGATATCTCATAAAACCTAATCCTCCTAGGATTAGGATACTAATTCTCCTACATGGGCCATGGCCCTCTTTAATTAGAAGACTAAGTCTTCTAATTAATTCATGGCCCATATTAATTAATCTTTCAGGGCTTTATTTAATCTCCCAATTAAATAGCCCAATTAATTAAATCATCTCCTAATTAATTAATTAAACTCCAAGTCTAATTAAATTAATTATTCCATTAATTAATTAAATCATAATTAATTAATTTACTCATAAATTAAATTCCAATTTAATTTATAATCTTGATCCAATTCCAATTGGATCCATCTTCGTTCCATATGGGTCGACCCAGTCGACCCACCCATTTAATCGACCCAGTCGATTTTGACCCAGTCGACCCAGTCAACTGGTTCGTTCCTACTTCCTCGCTTTCGCTTCATGTGTATTGTGTATGCCCCCGTAGGTTCACCACATAATTGGCCGCGGGTTGTAATTAAATATTATTTAATTACTCGGGCAATTAATACTCTAAATTAATCGAACACTCTGTCGATCAATCATTCCAAAATTAGCACCCCTGCTAATTTGGGAATTCTCCCACACTCCACGGTCGATGTCCAGTCACAAGCCCATGGAGCCCAATCACTGGTGAATTAATTCAGTGAACCTTTTTATCATTTACAATTTCCATATACGACATAATCTCTCCATTGATCAATCTCCCAGTCGAGACTTAAGGGTATGGTTTTTCATCGGATTCCCTTATCTTTTGTCTTGACCCTATGTTCTCTGATCTCGAAATAAATTCTCTTTGACTTAATCTTTATGAGCTACTTACATAAAGTCGTCAGATACCTTGGCCAAGGATTTCACCAGAATTAATTTCTCACAGAGATTCATAGGAGAATTTCCCAACCTATCAAGTCGGGTCAATGGATCCTTTGTTGATGATATGAATCTGCATACGAGTTCCTCTATACCCAACATGAGTCCACAGAGACTTTCTGGCGATCCCCAGTCAGTCGGAACTCACATCAAAGCATAGACGTTCTCGCACCAGATAAACCCTATCATCTCAAGTTGTTAGGGATCGTTCCTCGTATACTATTGCAAATTGGAATAACTTCAACCCCGATATGCGACTACCGCTTCCATGGTGAGTTATTTCCTAATTGGGGTATTCAGTGCACTTGCCATCCCAGCAAGCCACCCACTTATGTGTATCGACTATCCCAGTCACGCTCGTGGACCCCAGCGTCCTCCAGTTCATCGGAGTATACACAATAGTGAGAGTCTAACCGAATCCAACGATGTCCTATCTCGATTGGATTCTACGACTCTTGAATATATTCTAGATCACGGCCTTGGAGATCAGTCCACGGGTTGTCCCATAGCCCTGTGATCTAAGGACTTCTATCCTTATGCGTAGACAAATATTACATAAGATAAAGTTGACCATTTAATAAAAGTGCATTTATTAATCAAAATTGAATAGTTCCTCATTAATTACAATTAATGCTAACCATACAGCTGGCTTGCAGGACACTATTTCTATCAATCTCCCACTTGTCCTAAAGCCAGTTTTTTTTGTTCTTGAGTCCCATCTTATGCAGATGTTTCTCAAATGCCTTTTGAGGCAGAAGCTTCGTTAGTGGGTCCGCCGTATTATCTTCCGAGTCGACACGTTCCATCTTAATGTCTCCTCTACCAATGATATCTCTTATCACATGGTATCGTCTCTGTACGTGCTTGGATTTCTGATGAGATCTTGGCTCCTTTGCTTGCGCTATTGCCCCATTATTATCGCAGAAGATAGTAATGGGCTCAGCAATGCTAGGTATCACATCCAGTTCCTGGATGAAGTTCCTCATCCAAACACCTTCCTTTGCTGCGTCACTCGCGGCAATGTATTCTGCTTCAGTGGTTGAATCCGCGGTTGTTTCCTGCTTGGAGCTCTTCCAGCTAACCGCACCACCATTGAGGCAGAAAACATATCCTGATGTCGACTTGAAGTCGTCTACATCACATTGGAAGCTTGAGTCTGTATAGCCTTCCAATTTCAATTCTCCTCCACCGTATACCAAGAACAATTCCTTAGTCCTTCTCAGGTACTTCAGAATTGCCTTTACGGCTATCCAGTGCTGCTCACCTGGATCATACTGGTAGCGACTTGTAACGCTTAGAGCGTACGCTACGTCTGGTCTCGTACACAGCATACCATACATTATGCTTCCTATCGCGGATGCATACGGTACTCGAGACATATTGCTTCTCTCCTCTGGCGTCTTTGGGGCCATAGACTTGGAGAGTGCAATTCCATGTCTCATTAGAAGCAATCCTCTCTTGGATTCTTCCATACTAAATCTTTTCAAGATTTTGTCTATGTACTGGGATTGGGAGAGGCCCAGCAGTCCTTTTGATCTATCTCTGTAGATCCTTATACCTAGTACAAAGGATGCTTCTCCCATATCCTTTATTGAGAATTGAGTAGACAACCATGCTTTAGTTTCAGACAATGCTTTTACATTGTTTCCTATGAGAAGAATGTCGTCAACGTAAAGCACCAAAAATTCAACTGTACTCCCACTGATCTTTTTGTACACGCAAGGTTCGAACATGTTCTTGATGAATACGAAAGTTTGGATTGTCTCATCAAAACGAATGTTCCAACTTCGGGAAGCTTGCTTCAGTCCATAAATGGACCTCTGGAGTTTGCACACCTTGTGTTCATCTCCTTTGGATGCATATCCTTTTGGTTGCTCCATGTAGATCTCCTTATCAATGTCTCCATTGAGAAAGGCAGTCTTTACATCCATTTGCCATATCTCGTAGTTATACCACGCAGCTATGGCCAGCAAGATCCGAATGGATTTGGGCATTGCGACGGGCGAGAAGGTCTCCTCAAAGTCGATACCTGGTCTTTGAGTGTATCCTTTTGTCACTAGTCGCGCCTTGTAGGTAATCACCTCTCCGTTCACTCCAAGCTTTCGCTTATAGATCCACTTGCAACCCACGGGAGCCACTCCCACTGGTGGATCTACCAAGGCCCAGACCTTGTTTGAGTGCATGGAGTCCAGTTCGGATTCCATGGCTTCGCGCCACTTTCCCGAGTCTATGTCTAGCATAGCCTCTTCGTAAGTCCTTGGGTCGGTTAGAGACTGTCCAGTCTCATGCAGCAGACCGTAGTACCTCTCGGGTTCTCTACGTTGTCTTTCTGACCTACGAAGTATCGGTGTACTTTCTGGTGCACTTTCATGCTCTTGTTCTCCCACTGCCTGTGGTGACGGGTCAACTCGATCGACCTCTAAGGCCTTTTCAGCTTCAGTGACCTCATCTAGTTCTACGTTATTTTCTTTCTTGTCCACCAAGAAATCCTTCTCTAAGAAGTGAGCGTTCCTCGAGACAAATGTTGTTTGTCTTGTAGGATCGTAGAACTCGTATCCTATTGAGTTTTCCGGATACCCCACGAATTTGCACAAAGTGGATTTAGTTTCCAATTTATCTCCCACTAGCTTTTTAACGTAAGCGGGAGATCCCCATATGCGCATGAATGCGTATGAGGGTGCCTTGCCAAACCATAGTTCGTATGGTGTCTTTTCTACGGATTTCGAAGGTACCATATTCAGTATCTTCGTTGCCGTGAGGAGGGCATGTCCCCAAAATGAAAGAGGTAAGTCAGTGGCACTCATCATGGATCGAACCATGTCCATCAAGGTTCGATTCCTTCTCTCTGCTACTCCATTTAACTGGGGTGTTGCAGGAGGAGTCCACTGCGATAATATTCCATGCTCTACAAGATAATTCAGAAATTCGTTACTAAGAAATTCTCCACCTCGGTCAAAACGAAGAGCCTTTATCGTATGACCAAGTTGATTCTCTACTTCCATCTTGAATTCTTTGAATCGCTCAAAGGCTTCAGACTTGTGTTTCAACAAGAACACATATCCATAACGACTAAAGTCGTCAGTGAAAGTGATGAAGTAGTCATAGCCACCTCGGGCGCTTTTTCTTAGTGGTCCACATACGTCAGTATGTATTAAGTCCAATGTTTGCTTGGCTCGCTCAGGGTTTCCCTTAAACGGCAACTTGGCCATTTTACCCTTTAAACATGGTTCACATGTCGGCATTTCATCAATGCGATTGATTTCAATCGCGCCAGATGATGCTAACTTTTGAATCCTTGACTTAGATATATGTCCAAGTCTAGCGTGCCATAATTGGGCAGATATTTCATTATCTTGTTTCCTTTTGTTTTGTTGTACATGCATCACTAACTTAGGTGGTTCAATGGTATATAGTCCATCTTTTAATGTACCAGTGAAAAACATATTATCATTCATGAATAATGAAAAGGAACCTTTATTAATAGTAAAATTAAAACCTTCATTATCCAAAACAGGAATTGAAATAATGTTTTTCACCAAACCAGGTACATAAAGAACGTTCCTAAGGACTATTTTATTACCACCTAAATCTAATTCCACTTCGCCTATGGCCTCGGCAGCAGCTCTAGCTCCATTGCCAAATCTCAGGATCCAATCCCCTGGCCTAAGTGGCCTTGTTGTTCCCATCACCTGTAAATCATTACAAAGATGAGAACCACAAGCAGTGTCTAGCACCCATGATGCACAGTTAATTGATAAATTAACTTCAACAAGGAATATACCTTTCGAGCTCTCCAAGAACTCTTTGCAGTTCCTCTTCCAGTGTCCAGGTTTCTTGCAGTAGAAACATTTCTGTTCACCAGACGAAGCTTTACGCTTCTTTCCCTTCCCTATGGGCCCAGATGGTGCTTTGCCTTTGCTTGAAGAAGCATTTCCTTTCCCCTTCCCTTTCTTTGTCCTTTTGGACTTGGATTGGGTTGAGGTAGCAACCATCACTGGCTTCTCTCTTTTCATGGAAGCCTCGGCAGTGGCGAGCATATTAGCCAACTCGTGAAGTTCAACATTCATCTTGTGCATGTTGTAGTTCACTACGAATTGCTCGAATGATCTTGGCAATGACTGGAGGATTATATCCTGGCAGTAGGTCTTGTCCATCTTTACGTCAAGATGACTAAGCTTTTCAATAAGCCCAATCATCTTGATGCAGTGAGATCGAACATCAGCACCTTCAGCCATCCTCGTTTGTTGCAAAGCCTTAGCAGTTTCATACCGCTCGTATCTACTTTGCACCCCAAATAAACCATTCAGGTGCGTGTAGATTTCAAAAGAAGACTTCATATGCTCGTGCTGCTTTTGAAGCTCATTCGTCATGGATGCCAACATGAGACAACGTGACTGCAAGTCATCGTCAAGCCATAAATCCACGGCTTCTTTCTCAGTATCATCGGCATCCTTAGCAAGTTCGGGAGGGGGCCCATCAAGGACAAAACCTCGCTTTTCAGAAGCGAGAATGATCTTAAGGTTCCTGACCCAGTCATGGAAGTTTGGTCCAGTCAATTTGTTATGTTCAAGTATGATGGAAATCGGATTCTTAGACATTATATCTACAAAACGACGATAGAAGAAATGAATACGCGAAAGATTAACTTAAAATGCACAATTCACAAACATGGATTTTATTTGCAAATTACTCCCACTATTTTAATCAAAATCTTATGCCCCCACATAAGTTTCGGGAATTTAAAATATCCTAGCGGGCTTAAGGCCCAAATGCAATCTCCTAGTACCCACGACTCGTTGGCCATACTATTTGATCCACTTGGTGGTCGACTATGTCAACGGTTAACCATCGCAGCTAACCCTTAAGTTCATTTAGCCTCGTTTTTCGATATGGACCCACGACTCGTGAGACATCCATATTTACTAGCGTTAAATCATGTCCAATACTCGTGAAGAGAAATAGTTCAATCCTAGACGCCCCACGACTCGTGAGACAGCGCCTAAAACCTTGCTATCCCCTTCCTTGGCACTAAACTCGTGCATCGAGGCAATAGACATATCATCTTCCTATAGCTCGACCCACGACTCGTGAGACATCGAGATATATTCGTACAATATGCCTAAGACCTAGTGATTGGATAGGCTCGGACCATAGACACTATTCATATGCGCCCGTTATTCGATTTAATATTCTAATTGAATTTTAAGTTCAATTGGAGGTTTCTAAGTGTGCGAGGTCTCATCAGATTATGCTTATCTTGTTTACGTTTTCTATCCTAAGCATGCATCTCATACATCAAAGAATAATTTGCGAAAAAGTAAACATTCATCACCTAGCAAGATATGATTGGTCGATTGCCCATCCTATGCGATCCATCACGAGCCACGTGATGAATCAATTGGTCAGTCTAGGGTGAAAATTAAATGTCCTAACTATTACAATTTTTAAACCCATACATCATGGGCCTTCTTGTAATATCCAGCTTGATTGGGCCTCCATGTAATGAATTGGGCCTCCATGTCCTCCAAGGTAAATGGGCCTCCATGTGGATCTCCAAGTCTTCATGAGGTCTTCTCGGCTCCAAGCCTAATCTAAGCCTAGCTTACATAATTTAAATGGTCCTATTCTATTACATTTGTTTGCGCAAGCAAGGGCACCAATCAGGCCCATTTAATTACAACCCAAAAATAAATAAACCAAAAACAACACAGGGCTTAAGGGCAAAATCGACCAATCCACATATTCACTCAAGAACATGCTTAAATTCACATAAGGGCAAAAATGTAAATTTACCGGCTCCTTTAATTTTAATTCATAAAATTTATCCAAGTTAATTAATTTTGAATTAACAATTAACCTCTAAGATTAATTAGCTCTTACTTGAGCTCCAAGTAATCTACAAATCCTATCTTGATTAAGATTGGTTAATTAAGGTAATCTAAATCTCTAAGATTCTTACCTTATCCAAAACTCTAAGTTTCCCAATATTCCCAAATCTCCAAGATTCTCAAGATAATCCTATTTTGTTTAGATTAGTTTAATTAAGGTAGTGTTTAATTCTAACAAGATAACTACCTTATCCCAAAACTCCAAGTTTCCTAATCTTCCCAAAATTCTAAATTTCCAGAATTTTCAAAATAGGCATGTTTGAGATCAACCAAAATTCAGCCAAGTAGTGACGAATAGGACACCGCCACGTGGCAGCACACACGCGGCCACGAAGGCCGCGCGTGCGCCGTACGCAGCGGCTGCTGCCGCGCGTAACAGCACGCAGCAGCGTGCTGCTGCGCGTTGCAAGCACGCGGCAGACTGCCCGAAGGCAGCTGTCGTGTGCTGCACGCGCAGACAGCGCGCTGCTGCTCGCGGCAGCATGCGGTGGCCGCCCAGCCGCGGTGCGCTGCCGCGCACCGCCGCGTGCCACCGCGGTTGAACTCAAGAACCAAATTTTTTTTTTTTTTTGGTTTCGATTACTTTTAGATTTAATTCAACAAACCCAGTCAATTAAATCCCAATCCAAAATTAAAAACAACATGATAAAATTTTTTGAATCCTAAATTAATCATTAACTCCAAGTTAACCAAACATACGTTCTAAAACATGCAAAGTTAAAGAACTAGCCACATAAATCAAACATATGATTTAATAAACACAGAATTCGCAAATTCATATATATACAAAGCCTAGAGTTGGCTCTGATACCACTGTTGGGATTCGGTAAGAAAAACAGCCCTAGGCACAGCGGAATATAAAAAATTTCTAGGGCCTCTTAAAGAATCTTGTCAGGATATTCTCTGGTTGTATATATATGAATATAATTAAACGACAGTATAAGTTTTCTCGTTTATACCTATCTCCTTGCAAATCCTTGGCTAGCAAGATGAGCTCTGAATTCTGACCCCGGTTGATCGACCCACACCTTTTGGTAGCGCCCCACGTGTTGCGCCTCTACGAGTTGATACACCACAATATCACGAAAATTAATATATCCTAATCGACTAGATCATAGGGTATATTAATATCTAGGTTTTAGAACGACTTTGAAACGAAAAACAAAGACGAAAAATTCTTCCAAAGTGGAAGAGCAGTTCGGCCGATCACAGGGAGAGGGAGAGAGAATTTTTGCTTTTCTTGATTTTGCTTGAAGAGGTGTGTGTGAGATATGAGACCTAGTCTCTTATTTATAGATATCTCATAAAACCTAATCCTCCTAGGATTAGGATACTAATTCTCCTACATGGGCCATGGCCCTCTTTAATTAGAAGACTAAGTCTTCTAATTAATTCATGGCCCATATTAATTAATCTTTCAGGGCTTTATTTAATCTCCCAATTAAATAGCCCAATTAATTAAATCATCTCCTAATTAATTAATTAAACTCCAAGTCTAATTAAATTAATTATTCCATTAATTAATTAAATCATAATTAATTAATTTACTCATAAATTAAATTCCAATTTAATTTATAATCTTGATCCAATTCCAATTGGATCCATCTTCGTTCCATATGGGTCGACCCAGTCGACCCACCCATTTAATCGACCCAGTCGATTTTGACCCAGTCGACCCAGTCAACTGGTTCGTTCCTACTTCCTCGCTTTCGCTTCATGTGTATTGTGTATGCCCCCGTAGGTTCACCACATAATTGGCCGCGGGTTGTAATTAAATATTATTTAATTACTCGAGCAATTAATACTCTAAATTAATCGAACACTCTGTCGATCAATCATTCCAAAATTAGCACCCCTGCTAATTTGGGAATTCTCCCACACTCCACGGTCGATGTCCAGTCAGAAGCCCATGGAGCCCAATCACTGGTGAATTAATTCAGTGAACCTTTTTATCATTTACAATTTCCATATACGACATAATCTCTCCATTGATCAACCTCCCAGTCGAGACTTAAGGGTATGGTTTTTCATCGGATTCCCTTATCTTTTGTCTTGACCCTATGTTCTCTGATCTCGAAATAAATTCTCTTTGACTTAATCTTTATGAGCTACTTACATAAAGTCGTCAGATACCTTGGCCAAGGATTTCACCAGAATTAATTTCTCACAGAGATTCATAGGAGAATTTCCCAACCTATCAAGTCGGGTCAATGGATCCTTTGTTGATGATATGAATCTGCATACGAGTTCCTCTATACCCAACATGAGTCCACAGAGACTTTCTGGCGATCCCCAGTCAGTCGGAACTCACATCAAAGCATAGACGTTCTCGCACCAGATAAACCCTATCATCTCAAGTTGTTAGGGATCGTTCCTCGTATACTATTGCAAATTGGAATAACTTCAACCCCGATATGCGACTACCGCTTCCATGGTGAGTTATTTCCTAATTGGGGTATTCAGTGCACTTGCCATCCCAGCAAGCCACCCACTTATGTGTATCGACTATCCCAGTCACGCTCGTGGACCCCAGCGTCCTCCAGTTCATCGGAGTATACACAATAGTGAGAGTCTAACCGAATCCAACGATGTCCTATCTCGATTGGATTCTACGACTCTTGAATATGTTCTAGATCACGGCCTTGGAGATCAGTCCACGGGTTGTCCCATAGCCCTGTGATCTAAGGACTTCTATCCTTATGCGTAGATATATATTACATAAGATAAAGTTGACCATTTAATAAAAGTGCATTTATTCATCGAAATTGAATAGTTCCTCATTAATTACAATTAATGCTAACCATACAGCTGGCTTGCAGAACACTATTTCTATCAATATATATATTGATAGAAATAGTGTTCTGCAAGCCAGCTGTATGGTTAGCATTAATTGTAATTAATGAGGAACTATTCAATTTCGATGAATAAATGCACTTTTATTAAATGGTCAACTTTATCTTATGTAATATATATCTACGCATAAGGATAGAAGTCCTTAGATCACAGGGCTATGGGACAACCCGTGGACTGATCTCCGAGGCCGTGATCTATTAGACTCTCACTATTGTGTGTACTCCGATGAACTGGAGAACGCTGGGGTCCACGAGCGTGACTGGAATAGTCGACACACATAAGTGGGTGGCTTGCTGGGATGGCAAGCGCACTGAATACCCCAATTAGGAAATAACTCACCATGGAAGCGGTAGTCGCATATCGGGGTTGAAGTTATTCCTATTTGCAATAGTATACGAGGAACGATCCCTAACTACTTGAGGTGATAGGGTTTATCTGGTACGAGAACGTCTATACTTTGATATGAGTTCCGACTGACTTGAGATCGCCTGAAAGTCTCTGAGGACTCATATTGGGTATGGAGGAACTCGTATGCAGATTCATATCATCAACAAAGGATCCATTGACCCGACTTGATAAGTTGGGAAATTCTCCTATGATTTTCTGTGAGAAATTAATTCTGATAAAATCCTTGGCCAATGTATCTGACGACTTTATGTAAGTAGCTCATAAAGAATAAGTCAAAGAGAATTTATTTCGAGATCAGAGTACATAAAGTCGAGACGAAATAAAAGGGGAACCGATGAAAGACCATACCCTTAAGTCTCGACTGGGAGATTGATCGATGGAGAGATTATGTCGTATATGGAAATTGTAAATGATAAAAGGTTCACTGAATTAATTCACCAGTGATTGGGCTCCATGGGCTTGTGGCTGGACATCGACCGTGGAGTATGGGAGAATTCCCAAATTAGCAGGGGTGCTAATTTTGGAATGATTATTCGACAGAGTGTTCGATTGATTTAGAGTATAAGTTGATCGAATAATTAAATAATATTTAATTATAACCCACGGCCAATTATGCGGTGAACCTACGGGGGCATACACAATACACATGAAGCGAAAGCGAGGAAATAAGAACGACCGAGTCGATTATGATGAGTGGGTCGACTGGGTCGACCTTGTTGGAACAAAATGGATCCAATTGGAATTGGATCAGGATCATGAATTAAATTGGAATTTAATTTGTGAATTAATTAATTAAGTTGGATTTAATTAATTAAAGGAATAATTAATTAATTAGACTTAGCGTCAAAATTAATTAATTGGGAGATTAGTTAATTAATTGGGCTATTTAATTGTGAGATTAAATAAAGCCTGGTCAAAATTAATTAACTGAGCCATGAATTAATTAGAAGACTTAGTCTTCTAATTAGAGAGGGCCATGGCCCATGTAGGAGAATAGAATCCTAGTCCTAAAAGGATTAGGTTAAGGGGATAACTATAAGTAGCTTACTTGTAGTTATTTTTCACACAATACTCAAAAGAAAAATTGAGCAAGAACAAAATTCTCTCCCCTCTCCCTGTGCAATCGGTCGAAGCCTTCTTCCCATTTGGAAGAATTTTTCATCTTCGATTTTTGTTCCTTAGTCGTTCCTAAATCCTAGATCTTAATATATCTTGTGTTCTAATCGATCAAGATATATTATTTTCGTGATATTGTGGTGTATCAACTCGTAGAGGCGCAACACGTTGGGCGCTACTAGCAGGGCTTGGATCGATTCACCTGGAGGAGAAATCAGAGTTCGTTTTTGCTAACTTTGGATTTGCAAGGAGACAGGTATAATTTGGATCTAATTATTCTTGTCGTTTTAATATTCATATATATACTGGCAAGATTCCGTAAGAGGTCCTATAAAATTTTAATTTCCGCTGTGACTAGGGCTATTTATCTTACCGAATCCCAATATATATATATAATATTATGCAAAGAGACATTAATGGGGTTTTACAGTGAAAAACACCACAAGAAGAAAGATATTTCAGGCCTGTTAATCAATTTAATTCTTATGCATTAGTGTTACTGCTTACCTCTCCTTTTATCATTTGTAATTCTAAACTAACATTAACCAATACACATTGCATATCATTACTTTTACTGACAGATTTATCAAAGAAACACTACTATACAGGAACCATGCAGGTAAGGCACATAATTTTGTTATAATTTCCAATCAAATACATTTCTAACTATCTATTTTATACATGTAGCAAGAGAGCGGATTCAAACCAAGAACTTATGTGTATAATGTGTCTCAGGTACATCTACTTTTATACATTTACAGATTTATAAAAAAAATTCTAAGGACTATAATCTACATATGCAGACAAGAAAAAGAGCAAACAAGTGTGAGCTTTATCTATATTATGGAGGTCGGTTTTTTCGTCGAGCTGGATAATTGATGGAGGGAGTATCTGTAAAATGAAGTTTTTTTTTGGGTACAACTGTAAAATAAAATTAAAGTATTATAGTTAATATTTATTAAAACAATAGGGTATCTATAATTTCACCTAATATTTGGGGTGATGTAGGTAATTATGTGAGTGAATAGCAAATTAACTAAAATAATTTTTTGTGTTAAGCACGTTGTCTCTTTCTAGAAAAGTGTTCATTTATACATATTATAGGGAGGCTAATTGTTTATTTACACATATCACAAGAGGTAATATACTGTATAAGATAAATTAAATTGCTAATTATATTATACCACAGAAAGATAAATTACCTATTTCCAATCACACGGAATGAAATTGCTCATTAAATATATTACAAGGAGTTAAGTTGCCAAAAACCATAATTATACCTCAAATAAAATGTTTCAATGTTCCCAAGGCACATGAGGGACTCTTAACTATTTTTAGTAATATATACTACTATAAGATTCATGGTCAACTATCTAAAGTATCTGAGTTTTTAAAATTTTTTTTTTGGTTACATAATTATTTATTTTATAATTAATCCTGGTGTGTAGGGAAGTTGGAGAGGAGTGCCGTATTGAAGGCAGTATGCGCTGGGTTTAAGGAGACAACTGATCCTCCTATTTGCTTGGGCGGAGGTTTAATTTCATCTTCACCCCTTTGTATTTTTGTATATGTACACATTACTACACAAATAATTAATACTCCTACAACGTAATCTTGATTAATTGTTAATTGGTAAACAGGGTTGGAGACAAACGAATGCCTTCAAAATAATGGTGGTTGTTGGCAGGATCCAACATCTAATGTTACAGCCTGCAAGGTATATATTCATATATATATATATATATATATATATATATATATATATATATATATATATATATATATATGTGGAGACAAATACAAATTATACAATAACCATTTTGGTTAGCAAATGTTGTTCTAATTAAGCTTAGAATCTTGAAGATTTTTTTTTTTTTAATTTCTTTTATTGAAGGATACATTTCGGGGTAGAGTTTGTGAGTGCCCTTTATTGAATGGTGTTCAATACGAAGGAGATGGATATGCATCGTGTGAAGGTACATTTTGTATTTCCTTGTGTTATGTTGAACCTGAAAAAATTTATCCTATAAAAAAGTTTATTGTATTGAATCCCTCTATACCAAAAATATGTCGTTTCGATCATGTCATCATATTTCAAGAAATCATTTCTAAAATATACTTCACAACGTGTGTTTTGTTTCATTGACAGCTGTTGGGCCTGGAAGGTGTTCGGTAAACAACGGAGGTTGTTGGTCCGATATTAGAAACGGAGAGAGATTTTCAGCATGCTCGGTTCGGTCTCGATCATTCCTCATTTTTCCACCTTTATTTGTTTATACTCCCTAAAATGTGTTTTCGGATTCTGCAACGCAATGAATGCAGGAATCAGGCTTATCGGGCTGCCAGTGCCCGCCTGGATTTCGGGGTGATGGTCATACATGTGAAGGTGTGCTTTTGATTTGCATTTCACCTTTTAATTTCAACTTCTTGACAAGTTAACTAACTGCCAATTCATGTTCCTTTGCTCTTCTTTTTTTCTTTCATTGCAGATGTTGATGAATGCAAGGAAAGGCTTGCCTGTAACTGTGATGGGTGCAGCTGTAAGAACACATGGGGTGGATTTAACTGCAGTTGTCAAGGGGATAAACTATACTTAATGGAGCTTGACACATGTATTGGTAAATCCATTTTTTCCTCCATTTCAATTTATAAATGTTTAGATTAAAGAACTTGTTCTCTGTCCTGCCCCGATTTTTCCGAGCTTTAATATCGTAAAGTTTGAATATGCAGAAAGGAACAACTCAAAATTTGGGCAATACCTTACCTTGCTGTTGTTAGCTGTGGCATTGAGTGTTGGAGTAGCTGGTTACATATTCTACAAATACAGACTTAGGGCAAGTCCATTTGAATCTCTTCTCTATTACATTTCTCACTGCAATTTCTTCACTAGATTAACTTGTACATTTATATGTTGCAGTCATACATGGACACGGAGATCATGGCCATCATGTCACAATATATGCCACTCGACAGCCATCAGAATCAGACATTAGTCGTACATCACGAAGACGAGCCTCTAAGACAAAGTTCATCCGTGTAAGGTTGTCAAAGATTCGGTCGTTATAGATTGTTCGTAGTGAATTTCTTTTACTCTGGAATAGCAGAAAGTTGTGATTCTGTTAATACTCAAAAGTCCAAACTCACAAAAGATTAGGATCCAAAACCTTACAGGGTTATGTATATAGAGATTTTGCGTGAACACGAGTGGAATAAGGGGAGCGACGCATTGCCACATAAATTATACTCGGTCATTGTCAAAACTTGAAATGTGTATTTTGTTGTCATCGCCAATTTCCACCAACTACACAAGCTGAACTACAGAGGCAAACAACCAAACAATATGACAAGATTCTATGTATATGAAATTATAGTGTACCTATTCATTTGTATGGTTTTTTTTTACTAATCAAAATGCAAGGACTATCAAATTCTCAAAATTTACCATCTTCAAAACGCCGGGAAGTACAAAAATTAAATAAAAAAATGTTTTAACAAAACCATAAGAAGTTACAGGACATTAATTTCTGCAGAACACATGAAACAAAAAAATGAAATTCTAGTCTGAAATGCGCTCAAACTTTACATTTCCTTCATCTAATATGGTCAAGTGCTTTCTTTTTTTGGATAACTTAGTTGCGTCTGTGAACTGAGCAGCTGTTCTAGCCCGTAATTCCTCTAGGCTCTCACCTTCTTTGGCTCTCTCCAGAACCTATAAAACGAGCAGTCAATAAGGACTAATTCTGCTAAATTAGGAGATACTCAGCTGTAATAAGACATACCAAGTGACGACCGTAGAGATGGGTGTTTGAAAGAGCTTGAAGGGCATTCCGAGCTTCTTGCTTCGTTACATACTCTATAAAAGCAAAACCTCTATGATTGCCAAACCTCATAGGTAACCTTAAACTCTTTATCTGCAAGAGTACAAATTAAAAATGTTCACACCTTTTAGGAAGAAAATTTATCTTACTACCAGTCACATTTCATAAAGGTCCCGATACTAAGCCACATTTTAAATTAGCTTAATGCAAACACAAGAAATTAAAAGAAACTATTAAGAGGACTTTTAAATTATAATAAAGCAATAATAAGTAACAAAAATAAATAAACAAATAAACAATATTCTTTGGGCAATAGAAAATATGGAAGAGTTCACACCTGGCCGAACGGACTAAATAACTGTTTTAAATCCTTTTCTGTTGCCTCAAAAGCTACATTCCTAACAATCAATTTTGTTGAACTCCTGTCATTTTCAACTTTTTTAGGTAATTCGTCCTTTTTAGCATGACAAAGTTGCAATATGAGGGCATGCCCATCCAAAACAGTTCCCTGAAGCAACAAAAAAAGAGGTAAGACAGGAGGAGTGAAACTAAAAACACGAGTCCAAATATTCACCTAAAATGGAGTAAAAGATGTATACCTGTAGGTCCCTGCAAACAGATACTGCTGTATCAACAGAATCAAACTCTACGAAACCAAAACCCATAGAGACATTCTTCCCATTCTTCATGTGCTTTTTCACCTAAAATAGAGTAAAGAAACAGAAGAGGACTAGTGATTAAGCAGCAATAGAATCCATTAAGTTGGTCATGGTGCAAATAGGTAGAGAAAAGAAAGAATACCCTGACACTTAGTATCTTCCCTCCCTTCACATGCTCAGAAAAGTGCTTCTTCACAGCCTCATCTGATGTTCTGAAATTCAGGTTCTTCACATATAACGAACGTGACTGAAGCAAAAAAAGAGAAAAAATTGAATGTCCAATATATAATAGTTTTTAACTTAAAACACCTGAAACTGAAATGAAGCACATTCCTCAAGAAAAAATTTAGGAACTCGATATAGTAAGTCAGCAAAATTTATCAAAAAGAAAATGAAAAAGTCAGAAAAGGTCGGTTTTTCTTCCATTTCCCCTCTGATAACACAATATTACCGAAGGAACTAATGATGAGATTACAACTAGCAATTGTGAGATACCATTACAACAGAACTATTAATTTGAAAGAAAACTTTGGCCCTCATATAAAGCATAAGGTTAATTGGCAACTGTTGAAAAAAATTATTTCGCATGCCCAAACATGATCAGAGCATTGTTTTATATGTAACGGGAAGCAGATTCGCATTTTTCTTCCTTTATGGAGTTTGTAGCTGAAAAAGATCTGTCTGTTGAACTGTAAATCTGTGCCAATAAACCTACATACACAACCAGACATATACCCCATGTAACAGTTTTAAACAGCAGCTCTCCCACTGCCCCCTAATTTTGCAGAATTCTTTATTCTGGCATAAGAGTGTTCCGTTGCTAAGCTTACTTATATTCTGACTCCTAAAATTTAGCATTTATATCAGTTTTACGAGTGAAAAATAATTTATCCCTCATACTACAATCCCCTATGTTGTAAACATCTTGCGATGTATCAAAAAGTTACCTGTTAAATAGAATAATGAAGAAACTAATCTCACACAATGATATTGATAAAATGGCGAAGCAATTATGAGAACATATTTGAATTTGCAGTTTTCATAGTTAATTTTGCACCTGTAGTGCTATGATGTATACAATCATTCGACTATCAAGCACCTGGAAATTTAATCGTAGATACCAATCCCCATATTCTTAGAAACACTTCTTTAGATATTGCACGGTGTCATATAGTAGCATGCGACTAAGAACACAAGTGTAACTACGTTGAAGAAGGCACAGTTCAGAAATAACCTCAATTCTATCATGGTCAACGTCTGCATCCGTTATATCTTCAATTTGATGCTCTAGCAAAGCTCTCTTGACATCAAGTTCGCCCGCGATTGTATTGTCACCAATTATTGGAGTTTGACTGAGAATGTTGCCAGGTGCCAATTCCAAATACAGTGGAGCATCCCTGTGATAACACAGGATAGGAAAACTAATCAACCTCACTACCAACTCAGACCTAGCAACAATTAATTTCCAATTATATGACCAGAAAAATAATAGGCAGCTCTTATATCTGGACTTGCGTAGATGGATGTATAATTTTCTCAGAACCAGATAATAAGTGTAGCAATGCAAATTCAAACCCAATAGCAATGACAGGGCTTCATGCTATAATTTTAAAGCATGCAAACAATTTAAATTCTCCAGTTAAGCAATATGTTAAAGATAATTTATCAAATATTATGGTCCACCGTAATCATCATCAATCTTTTCTTAAATTTTGTTCATTATTTATGAAATTCAACCCCAAGTTTGCAGTTACATCCCTAGAAGTCGAAGCAATGGATTAGGGGGGAAATGGAACTGAATCTAAAATCCTAATAATAATTCTTGTAGTACCAAGTAGATGCATTGTTATAAGTCTTCAGTACACACGAAATAACAGTTGATTGGTTCTGATCTTATCCGAATGGGATAAGATACATGGCAATATAAAATTATGCCAAATTTGTATTCTCCCTTTCTACATAATAAGATAGTTTAGTCCCCCCAACAACATAACATCTATTTTTCCATATTATACCATCATATATGGTGCAGTCATTAATGTGTGATGTCAACACACTGATATAGTAACACTACACATGATACTCAATTCATTTGAGTGAACCTGCAAGAAGGTCTGCCAACTTATAGCCCAGACTGCAATACAGTCATACAATTACATTAGCATGTCACCCAAAACCAATGATGTTTTTTGAAACAAAACATCACTTGTATTACTGAAACAAAACCAATATTCAAAACACTTAAACAATGTATTATTGAATACTGATAACTTTGAACTACTTAATCAACTTACTTGTACCGCTTGTATGATAAACCTTTGAAAGCTATACGTGCCTCAGCAGGTTCTAGGAATATGACCTGGGTATCAAAGATAAAATTCAAATACAAAAAACAAAATACAATCAAATATGTAAAAGTTCAAAAATCATCAAGTGCCTTTTCACATTGCACACAATGCACCAAGAATATTTCAAAATTTTACTATATATAAGGGCATACTTGGCCTGACTAAACAAGGAAAGAAAGATGCAATTTAAGAATCAACAAGTGCTAGTTTACATTGCACGTTATTAAAACTTCTCTTGGCCAGCTAAATAAAGACATGCTTCATATGAATACATCAACTAAGACAATTAAAGAAAATAAGCATAACTGATCCCTCAAAAATATTTTGATATCACAACATATAAAAGCATACTTGGCCTGATTACAATATTTAGCATTCAGGTAAATTGACAAATCATTAGTCTTAATCTTACCAATATCAAGCAAGGACCATAATATGGAAAACATGCACTTGCACTTATCCGTGACAGGTGTCGGTGTTTTATAAAGCACGCACTCATAAAAATGTCAAGAAAATGGACCAATAGCATGGTAGAAGTATTATAAGTATTATATACTACAAATTTTAGTATAGTATCAAATGGAATCAATGGTTGGAATTCCTGCCTGAACTCCGATCCGTGATATACAACTAAATTCTGATTTTTCACAAAGTACCATCTCTAATTCAGTACATATTCATAAGACTCAAGTTTAAACATGATTATCATAGTATACTACTGAAGTGATACCTTAAAAAATCACTATACAATATGAGCTGGACATATAGAAAGAGGGGGAAAAGAAAAGAGAAGAAAGTAGAAAGAAATCCATACCAAAGCCAAGGTCTTCGTAGGAGGTAAAATGACTTTGTCCAAACTGCCAAATTTTCCAAACATATCGACTAGTTCACTCTCAGATGAACCGTAAGGCAAATTCTTCACTAATATAACATGGTTGCTTCTTTTTAGACCATCAGTTTTACCAGCAGCAAACTCCTCTAATGAGGCAATATTAACTCCAGCACTTGAGAGAGCCTTTTTTGTCTCAGCAATAACTTGTGTCTCCCCCAAAGCAATTCGAACGGCAAGGTCATCAGATTCTCTATCCAGTAGTTCAATTTTACTAACACCAAATTTCCGCGCAATGTTTTCAACAACCTAGAACATCATCAGACAAGAAGATTAAGAGTTAATGCATGCTTGAAGTTGAATGCACAAATGCATGTGCAGAGTTACAAGCAGAGCTTAGGGCTCCAGTAGGTCATACTATAAGGGAAAAGTGGAAATTTTACTTCCGACACTGCTTCGGAAGTTGTGCATACCTATGTTATTTTACTATGGGGGAGAAGGAGGATTCCCCTAGATACTAACTACTCAAGTTCTTATATCCTGCAATGCAGTGTTTTTCATATTCTCTTACAAGCATCAAGCTCATCGAAAGTTAATGAAATCACTAATTTGGCGACTAATTACAGAAGTCAAACCTCATGCAAAAATTCCTAACTTACAGTATCGGGGCGCATAAATAAAGTATTCCACGCTCGTGTACTTCCACCAGCCTCCGATGCCTTCCTTTCTGCATTCCTTTGATGCTTAAATGTTTTAGAAGACTGTTCGCCAGAAATATTGTGCCTGTATAACAACAATAAAGATAAACTTATTGCAGCTAAACACCTTCCAAAAATTAACCTGAGTATTGAAAGTTGAGATTCTTGAACGGCATACTCTTGTTTATCTGGAAGATTTTTTTGTTTAGCTGGCATGACATGCAACAATCTTCCCTGAAAAATTGAATTGCCCATCTCTTCCAAAGCCCTGGAAAGATGCAAAAACAAAAATCCATCACCACGCATTTTATTGCAGAAATAACAATCGCACTAAAAGATGGCACAAAATATCGTCAAAATAGTCATATAAATCAACAAAAAATATTAATAGTGATTTTATGATTTATAGTTATCAGGATATTAAAATTTGCAACAACAAAATATCAACTCTATCACAGGAAATAGAGAAATTGTATTGACATTATCGAATAAAAATGAAAAGACATTCTTCGACTAGAAGCAAATATGTGTAATCAAGTAACTTGTCCAAATTATGCCGAATGTCTTGAACACTGATTACCATTACAATTTGAAGTCTTTCGAATCATACATCTAAATGATCAGTACAGAGACAACGTGAACACCAGTAGTTAAAGCACATCTACTCTCCAAAACATAGCGAGATTGTTTACAACATTAAGCCTTTAGGTCAGGAAAAAATACCTAGCAGCAGACTCTGGGAGAGCAAAGAGAACATAAGCAAATCCCTTGGACCGTTTTGTATCTTTATCAACAACTATATGGACCTGAGAGATGCTGCCATATTTTCTGAAGTGATCTTCTAGCTCCTCTTCGCTGTATACATCAGAGAGTGTTAGAGAAACAAAAACCAGAGTAAACAGAGAGCAGTTGAAATTCGGCCCATATATATATATATATGTATATATACGTATTCATGTATATGGTACACAATAAGATTGTGATCCACATTGGGCCAAAATAAGCTAGAAGAGCCACCAGAAATGATAGTTATGGAACATACGTGGCTGTGTAGGGAAGATTACGGATGAAGAGACGGCCAGTCTCCAGAACTTCCTCATTTTTTGGACTTGATGAAGGATCAACTGAGTTTAAGATTCCATCTTCTCTAGAAGACCCATCTTTAGCCTCCCCTTCGGAAACATTGGAAAGTGCATCAACAATAGGACCATGCTTCCTCTCTTCGTGGGAGTCAGCGCTGCCATTACTATCATCATCAGCGTCATTATTACCAGAGTCAGCAGCTTCAAATTCTTCATCACTACTTCCTGAATCAGACCACTCTTTTCTAATTCTGCTTTTAAAGTAATCCATATCAGTTAGAACTTCATCATGAACTACAATTTTTGGTTTATCTGCTTCTTGTTTATCGGAGAATTCATTTTCTTCCTCCTTAACTTCCTGAAGCTCAGCATCCTCTCCATCTACATTCTCTTCACTTGCTTTTGCCATCTGGAATTTATTCTTTGATGCTACTTTACTTTGCTCACGTGTGGGAGCTGCAACTGTATCATTTGCCCACAACTTTGATTTGCTAGGATGCTGCATGACCTGAAGAAACTCTTCACGTTGAGGGTCATCGTTGTCATCAGCCTTCTTACTCTTCTTACTGTCCCCTTTGGAATTTTGACCAGTTACTTTTTTCTCTACTTCAGATGAATTCTCCTGCTTCTTCAATGAGTGCCGACTCCAAGGGCGTGGAACATTTGGATCTCCAACCTTCTGAGCAATCTGGCTATAAAGAAAAATATGAAATTTAGATCATCCTCTTCTGAATATGTGACAGATGCATATTGTGGCATCTTGTTGCAATAGTATTAGAGATTTTAGAAAGATGCATTTTACCAGACCATGGTCTTTATGAGTCAGTTTATCTAAATAAATTTCTTCATACGGTCCCCTTTAGTGATTGATAACTTTATATATGCCAAATATCATGCATGAAAACTGTATATTCTATAGAGCATGTACATGTTGAAATCAAGCTAACTTTAGCCACCATGAAATCTCCATGTAATTGTGGAAAGAACTAAGGCAGCCAATAGGGTTATATCCATGATACTTTGATCAAAATTATCAGCACCAGTGACATTGGGAGAAACCCGGCCTTTGACATATGTTACAACCACTTCAGGAATAACGTTGAAATGGTACCACTTAATAACAATATATTTCAGCTTAATATGTTCATTGAATTCAATAGAACACATATCCAGCTGCTACGAGGATTGATAGTTGTGGTAGGGCTACAAAATCATAGGATTGCTTTAAGTTTTTTATTATTTTTTGCAGTTATTATAATCGTTAATTCTAGTTATAATTCGGAGGAAGTGCTTTTCACCCATTTTTCTTTTCTTCCGGGCCATCTTTTCTTACAAATATCTTAATTCCATTATGTATATGGATACATAAGCTTGAAACCTAAACACCTAATGGAAGAACATGAAGTTACAAAGTAAGACGGACCTCACAGGTAATTCTGGAAGTATCCATGAAAGACTTGTTGAAGTACTTCATGGCTTTCTCAGCTTCATGCTCTGTCCTGAAACCCACAAACCCAAACTGCCTGCTCTTCCCGTCCCTACACCAATGGCATTATCAATATAGCAGAAATACAAGAATGAAAGATAAGTTCAAAGGGAAAAAGGGATAGGAGGTTACTTGGTGCGCATAAGCTTGGCATCGGTAACTTCCCCTTTCTGGGAGAAGAATTCTCTGAGGCGGTCCTCTGCGACATATTTTGGCAAGTTTTTCACACATATTCGTGACCTTCATATACAAGATCAATAACAATCATAATACCATTAAAAAAACATATTTTTGATATATAATTGGACTGAAACTATAAATAAATGAGAAAAAAAACAAAAATACTTACATAGTTGTTAAGTGCTATGGTTTATGTATAAGTCAAGGCAGACTTTGCAATATATTTTCAACTGACAAGGCTGAACAAGAAAAAAAACCGGCACACAAAACAAATATCCATGAAAATCCAGCATATACATAAGCAGGAAAAAACAGTATAGGTTCCTTGAACCACATAGCATCAACAATGTTAAAAAATACAAAACCATCATGTATAGTTTCAAGAATAAGCTAAGCACAAATCCGACTACTGAATGCAATCATAGTTGTTTGAGGCGTAAAGCGACGCGAGGCGATGAGGGCTCGCCTTGCCTGAAGGCGAGGCGATGCAAAAAGCGACGGCTTTTTGGGGGAAAAGCGCTTGTATACAAATTTTTTAGTGTACATTAAAATATCAATTGTAAACAAACTTTAAGTATATATTTAATATATATAAAAATATGACAAGTATGTATATGGGTAATTAATGTCTAAATGTGTTATTTTAATTACTTTAAGCATATATATATTACATATATATAAAAATATGACATACATATTTATGGAAATATGGGTAATTATAATGCCCATATACATAATCATAGGAATTTAAAAATCCTAAATCTGAAATTTGACTTCAATAACTCAATATGTATGTGGTGAGTGGGTCGGTCATGTTCAATAACTCAAATGTGAGTGGGTCGGTCAATGTATAATAACAAAATATATATTTAATGTGTTTGTGTTAATAATTTTACACAAACAACAAGAGAACTAGAAGACTGAAGACTTACGGGAGAAAGAAGGGACGGCGACCAGGGAAGGAAGGGACGGCGGACAGCGCGGCGGCGGTGCGGACGGACGGCGGCGGTGTGGGCGGCGGCGCAGAGGTAAGTTAATTAGGGATTTAGCCTTAGGGTTTGGAAAGGATTTACGGGGAGAGAGAGTGAGGGAATGAAACTTACGGGAGTAATTCATCCAAATGATATGTTTAAGAGTTATATTTACAAAAATAATACAATTCACTATTATTGCAATATACTCATATTAACCTTATTTTCAAAAGAAGCCCTTTAAAAGAGAAAAAGATTAAAAAGACCAATAATTAATTAAATAATGGGAATAACTGAAGAAGTGGAAGAATTAAAAAATCAATTAATTATAATAAATAAAATATTACAAAAAGAAGAGAATATTAAAGATAGTCATCAAAGTTTTCTAGAAAAAATAGAACATAGATTTTTATATAATGAAATTTGGACAGAACAATATTTACAAGGAACACATTTACCAATAGAATCCTACAGTTTAATAAAAGAAGAACATAAATGTACCCATGGATATAAATTTCCTCATTTATATCATACTCTAGACCCACAATTAAATAATATTACCGATATGCTAATACATTTAATAAACTACACTATAAAACAAGAAAATATTCATGAAAACATAGTTATTATACGAGGACAATTGGGACATTTAGCTAATGAAATAGAAATAATTAAAAAATACAAACCAGAAATACCTGATAAGCAAATTCAACAAATTTCACCACCAAGAAAATTTACCTAAATAATGGAAGAACAAGTAGAAGAAATTAGAAATATGATTGACCAATTAAATATAGTTGAAGAAGAACAAGGGAAAAAACAAACGAATTATGTTGAGCCTATTTTGGTACGAGGGAAAAAACAAACAAAAGAAGCTGTGTTTAGCCTAATAGGGCACGAGGTATGCTTTGAATTTTCTTCAGCGTAGCCCAATTAATTAGGCACGAATTTTTCTTCTATGTAGTAGAAGGATACTATTTTGGTACGAAAAATTTGGAGATGTGGCAAAATAGCATATTTAGGGATGACATTTTTTGTTGCTTATCATAAATTATATTTTGGGACGTATTAGACCTGTGAAGAAATCTTTTGAGCACAAAAGCAAAATTTAGTGCTCTATTGTGTATTTTAGCCACAAAATTATTTTCGTGCAAAAAAAAATCGTACCTAATAAACAAATTTCTTGTAGTGATTATTCGTTCTCATTAAAATATAATTTAATTGTTTTTTATCAACACAATTTCTTATCGATTTATTATTTAATTTTTACATACACAATTCTTATATAAAGATATAGTTTAATTAATTTTTACCTACATAATTTTTTAATATTACAGGTGCGTTTCGCCTAAATTCATTCTTGATAGAAATTTATTGATACACTAAATAGCTATTTTCTTGTGGTTGTTCTTTTATCTAGGCTCAAAGATAATCACTATCAATAATCAAACAGAAACTTATAAAAACAGAGCAAAATACAATTAAAAAAAAAACAAACAAAAGGGTATCTAAGATCCAAATGAAAATTCAATCTTCATAGAAATCAATTAAGAAAGAAGGGAATTACCTGAAAGTAGTGTAACTATAGAACTCAACTTTCAGACACATAAAAAAACAATGAAGCAACAGCAAAATAGCTCAAAGCCAAGCGCAGAAAATTGAAATTGAAATATAAATATTTAGGAAGTAAAAAGGAGATTTACCTCGCCAAAACTACCACTGAGGCGGCGGCTCGGCGCGGCGGTGAAAGACGCCGGAGTACTGACCGGTGAAAGGCAGCTGAAGGGAGAGAGAGGGAGGGAGGAGTAGGGGAGATAGCGTGTAAGAAATCAGAATCAGGGTTTAGACTTAGGGTTTTAAAAATTTTCTGTCTAAAGAAAACCGTGTCAGAAGAAAATTAAAAAATTAGGAATCCTCAACCATGTAACGAGCGGGCTCGGACCCGGTCCGGATCCGACCCGAACCCGGTATATAACAAGATCCGGGTCTGGGCCTTAGCTCGGACCCACTCGTCTGGCAGCGGGCCTAAACCCAGTGGGCAGTGGGTAATGACTGGGTCAAGGCTGGGTAAATATCTGCCAATTGACGGCCCTAATTCAATGTAAAAGTATATCATGTTTTTTAAGTTCGACCCAACATCAACTCCATAAGATAAGACTAATTTGAATGGTTGAGGTCAAACCTATATTATACACAAAGAAAAAAAAACCTCTCAATGCATGTATATTTTGATGTCAAATCTTAGGTTGACTCAAATCTTATCTTATACTTTATCCATCTCATTTATTTAGCTCTTTGTTACGGTCAACTGGTCAATTTGATTAAATTTACAAAGATTATAATAAATAATTTAATTAATCTATTTCACTAATAAATTGATAATATCATAGGACACCAAATATACTTATATTTAAAAGGTTTAATACACCATAAATATGAATAACTTAATATGATAAGTCAGTTAAAATATTAAAAAAATTGACTGGATATTATAGCAAATGGAGCAAAATAAATAGGATCGAGGGAGTATTTGAGACCAATTTTGAATCTCCATAAAGTAGATAAAACCTAATTTATGAAGAAAAAGAAAAAAATAAATTACCTTTTTTATGTTTAAACAAAATTTTCACTTTTTTTTAATGAGTACATAAATTTACATCTTTTCTGTTCTTTTTCTTTACTTTTACGTAAATAAAAGTTTCAAATTTTCTTATAATAAATATTTCACACACATGTACTCTACTTTTTTATGCATATGTTAAGATATTATCTTTTCATTATGATAACTATATATTACGTTGAAAAGAATACGTTGGATAAATATATCACATTTTTTGTCAAAATAAAATATTGATTTTTCTTTTGGCATCACAATATGTAAAAATATATATGAGGCTGTCTAACAAAAAAAGCGAGCTTCCAAAAAGTTAAGGGGGAGGGGGGAAAGAAATAAAGATTAAAGGAAATGTTTATCAACTATTGAAACTATGGAGCTAAAATTTGAGTTTTAAGAGTTCGTAAAAAATCATATGTATAGATGAATTGTGGTTATTTTAGGAGGCTAAAAAATGGGTTTGGCCTCTCCACTTTTGGAGATGGTATAAAATGGTTAAGTTTAATCATAATTTTAAATTTGATAAAAGTAAATGAAACAAAATTAAAGAATGAAAGTATTATTCTATATATGAGTATGAATGAGTTGAATTTTGTTGAACGATTCATTTTTTATGTTCGATTTGATATTTTGGATTAAACAAAATTGTTATACGACTCGAATTCGATTACATTTTGTCACCCTCTTTGAGTTTGAACCAAGTTTTAAAATATATAACATAAGTAAATATTATTGTTAAAGTTTGTTCGATACGTATGTGAAATCGAACTCGATGAACTTTTATCAATGGAAATTAAGTTAAAATAAATGATTTGTCTTAATTTTCATCCCTAGCTTATAATACTGGATCTATTAAAATTAATTTGTATCTTTTAGTTATTATTGTTTCATCCTGTGTTTTAAAAATCGGATCAGATCGGTTTAACCAGTAACTGGCTGTCAATTCGGTTCAATTAACTCTTCAAAACCAGCTTGTTCCAGACCAGTTTGAACCGGAAAATATCGTTCAAAAATCGACAAAACCAATAAACCAGTGAACCGATTGAACCATTGGTTCACTTATAAAAAGAAAAAGTTTACGCAACGGATTTTTACTTCTCTTGTGCGGCTTTTAAACTTAAAAAATACTCTCATATCTCTCCTTCTATTTTTCACATTGAATCGAACAAAATCAACAAAAAATAAAAAAGAAAATTATATAATAAGTTATAGAAATATATTTGAGCATCAATTTCATTAGAAAAATCATTTTCCCCCAACTTCAAGTAATTTCATTTTTTTCATATAAAGGTTTCGGTGACAAATTCATCAATATTTTCTCTTTTTCATAGGTGATTAGCAATCAAACAATTGTTTTTGATATGATGTTTATTATAATTTGAATTATTGTATTAATATCATGTAATCATACTTGTATTGATATCATGTAATCATGTAATTTTTTTGCAATATTAAATACATAAAATAATTATTCATTTATCGTATCTTAAAAAATATCATTCATAAAATAGAAAAAATAAAGTGTTAGTTAAATAATTCAAAAACTAAAGAACAAGAGAGCACAAAAGAAATAAGATATGAGTTAACTTTTTAGTGTTTTTCTAAAATAAGATTTTATGGAATATAGGTGTGCATGAGATATGCCATCTCAATCATTGAAAAAAATCAACAATAAATCTGAACTACAATTTTTGGTCAAATTGTCCAATGATGATGTGGCATCGGACATTTAAAAAAAATATATGTTAAATTAGATACTAACCCTATAATTAATATGTTTAAAAATTTCTTCCTTATCTCTAATTAATTTCATCTCTTTCCTAAAAAAATCTCTCAAAAATTCAAAATTTTATACAAAAAAATTCTCTCAAGTAATCAATTTTTTTATACAAATTTACAATCAAGACCATCAGTATAAGATCATTTGAAATATTTTTAGAAAAAAATGCACTTTACACCCCCTCTCAAAGTTACATATTTTGAATTTGACCACCTAAAAGTATTAAATAAACACTTATAAAATCAGTTGCATTTTTTCCCTCAAATGATTTTGAGTCATTTCAACCACCCAAAAACACAGATAAGCGTCTCACTTGTGTATTTTAAGGGTAAATTAGTTCCAACATTGATTTATTCACCCAAATATTTCATCGACGCGCATTTTTTCCTCTCTCTCTTTACATATAATTTTTTTTCTACTTAACTTTAGATTTTTGGTTCAGAAGACACGAGTCAAGTATTTGAAAAGTAAAAAGTGGTGTAACTAATTTACCCTTTGAAAACTCATATGAGAGGCACATGTAAGTAAGAAGTGGTGTGACTAATTTACCCTTTGAAAATTCATATGAGAGGCACATGTAAGTAAGAAGTGGTGTGACTAATTTACCCTTTGAAAATTCATGTGACTAATTTTCTAACACTAGCATCATATTAGCAAACAATTCTATCATACCATCTTTTTTCAAAGGAACTGTTATTATTAACAATCTTATCTCTCTACATAATGTTCTATATGTTCCAAGTTTCAAGTACAATTTATATCTGTTGGGGCACTCTTGCATTCATCTCCTTATTTCATCACCTTTAAGAGAGACCATTTCTGTATTCAGGAACAGACTTCTTTGAAGATGATTGGCAATGGTGACCTCATTGGGGGACTTTATCTCTTACAGCACAACATTCATTCTGATTTAGCATATTGTAATAAAGTTTCTCTTGCCGCATGGCATTCTAGACTAGGACACCCCTCTATTGATAGGTTACAAAGTTTAAATTCTATATTGAACATCCCCAAATGATTTTGAATCATTTCAACCACCCAAAAACACAGATAAGCGTCTCACTTGTGTATTTTAAGGGTAAATTAGTTCCAACATTGATTTATTCACCCAAATATTTCGTCGACGCGCATTTTTTCCTCTCTCTCTTTACATATAATTTTATTTCTACTTAACTTTAGATTTTTGGTTCAGAAGACACGAGTCAAGTATTTGAAAAGTAAAAAGTGGTGTAACTAATTTACCCTGTGAAAACTCATATGAGAGGCACATGTAAGTAAGAAGTGGTGTGACTAATTTACCCTTTGAAAATTCATATGAGAGGCACATGTAAGTAAGAAGTGGTGTGACTAATTTACCCTTTAAAAATTCATGTGACTAATTTTCTAACACTAGCATCATATTAGCAAACAATTCTATCATACCATCTTTTTTCAAAGGAACTGTTATTATTAACAATCTTTTCTCTCTACATAATGTTCTATATGTTCCAAGTTTCAAGTACAATTTATATATGTTGGGGCACTCTTGCATTCATCTCCTTATTTAACGTTGAACTGACTCCTGTTTATTTTCTACTCGTTCCTGGAATCTTACCCGGCCTTTGAGAATTAGTCCTATATTTTTTTATTTTAATATATAATACTTATCAAAGTCAACTTATGTTACTAATGAGATGTTTGTTTTGTTTTATCTCTCCTTAATTAAGTACTTTGTATCTGAGATCTGCCCTGTGTTAGTTGAACCTCCAGTTATGAGAAAAAGGGAATAATCGTAACAAATGCAATAATTAAGAAGCCTAATAAAACGTTTAATGGATTATTGGATTACTATTATTATGTTTTAGGTGAGCAATGTACCTAAACAAATAATTCAAACATGTTTTTATACGTAAGAAAAATAAATTTAGTATGATTTCCAGATCGAGTTAATGACAATTTACCATCGTGTGATATTCATAATGTTCAATTAACCTCCCTGTGGTTTGAAAAAGATTAATCTACCCCAGTAATCTTATAAAAGTTTCACATCGCCCCTGATATTTTTATATGTGACACATTACCCCATATGTTTTGATAATATGGTAGTTTACCCCCACTGTGTTATGATAAATATGATAATTTATCCCCTATTTCTTGCTCATTCTCAATTTCGGCAAGTCAGTTACACTCTCAGACTGAAGAATTTTAATTGCTTTTTTAATTTTTTTTAAAAAGGTAAAATGCTATATTTCAAATCAAATAACAGGGAAATTAATTTATATATTTTACATGGGCTAAATTGACATTAACTCATGATTTACATATACATGCGAGTGGGGATGAAGTTGCAGTCATGTTAGGTGCATTTTTGTTAATATATGTGACATACTATCTGCCCGCCCTATATATCGTTTGCTTCACGTCATAATATCACTCCTTCACTCAACCATATATTATATATACAACATCTTAAATTAATATTCAGAATCGTAGACCTCAAGCAAAAGTCTTCTCCTCTCTCTTTTTCTCTTTTTAGTCCTATGCCCGTATTAATGTTGTTACTAAATTGACTTCTCCTTACATTTTTATAACTTCAGTATAATTAGCTTCCTCCTCCACCACCACCACCACCACCACCACCATCATCACCGGATATATGGCTACGTGTTTCAATTTTTTGGTCGTATTGTTATTGATCATTAGTTGTAGTGTGGAATCAAGATTTGTTGTGGAGAAAAGCAGCATAACCGTATTATCTCCCTATGAACTAGGGTCGAAGCACGATGCCGCAATAGCCAACTTTGGTGTGCCTGATTACGGCGGATCAATGGTGGGCACTCTCGTTTATCCTCGAAATGGCTCCGTCGGTTGCTCTCCTTTCGATGGCGATAGTCCATTCAAATCCAAGTCCACTCGTCCCACTATTCTTCTTCTTGATACCGTGGAGGTCGATCTTTATTATTGTCATTAGTTCTATTTCTTGATTTTCTTAACTTATAGTAATTGAAAGTGTTCGGACTCGAATCCCATCAGAAATGTGGGTATTTATGATAGTTTAGCAAAACCTCCACGGCCCGACGTGCTACTTTTTATTTGCAAAAAAAACCCTCTCAAGTCGGAGTACATATTATGTAGAAAAAAGGACAGCTATATACCTACCAAAAAATGCAAAAACACCCCTCTTCACCTTACTTTAGAAATTGACAATTACCCCTCTGTTTATGATTTAAAATTTTTACGATAACCTCTCTCTTGATTTATGAAGGAATTTACATTGGGTTTTATAGCTAATAAAAAAATTATAGGGGGATTTTTGCCAATTAAGCAAAGTACAGAGGGTATTTTTACATTTAGCTCGTTTAGTATTAACTGTTAGTTGATCATATTTTGTATTTAGCTAGTAATCAAGATAGATTTTCTGATGTAATGATGTTTTTGTCTTTTCAGAGTGCTACTTTGCATTGAGGTCTGGAACGGGCAACAGGCCGGTGCAGCAGCAGTCCTAGTAGCGGACACCATAGACGAGCCCCTAATCACGATGGACTCTCCCGAGGAAAGCTTAGATGCCGATGGATACATAGAGAAAATCGGAATTCCTTCGGCACTAATCGAACGGTCCTTAAGCGAGACACTCAAAGACGCCCTCAAAAAAGGAGATCAAGACGTGCTAGTCAAAATCGACTGGACCGAGTCAATGCCCCATCCGGACCAAAGAGTTGAATACGAGCTATGGACTAATAGCAACGACGAGTGTGGAGTTAGACGTGACGAGCAAATGAATTTCGTGAAGAACTTCAAAGGACACGCTCAAATCCTCGAGAAAGGAGGGTACACGCAATTTACGCCGCACTATATAACTTGGTATTGTCCTCAGGCTTTTGTGCTGAGCAATCAGTGTAAGTCTCAGTGCATAAATCATGGGAGGTATTGTGCACCGGATCCGGAGCAGGATTTTAGTCAGGGATACCAAGGAAAAGACGTGGTGTTCGAGAATTTACGACAACTTTGCGTGCATAGAGTCGCGAATGAGAGTAATCGGTCTTGGGTTTGGTGGGACTATGTGACGGATTTTCATATCAGGTGCTCAATGAAGGAGAATAGATACAGTAAACAATGTGCAGAGGAAGTCATGAAATCATTAGGTAAATTAACATCTTTCTTTTATTAAGGAAAAATCTTTTTAAAATCAAAGACATAGCAAGTTATCGTCAATAATTCAAGTTAACAATGTAGTTATTGCCAATGTTTTTAAAACCGGACCGGAGAGCGAACCGGTGAGCTTACTGGTTTAGTGGTTTTACTGGTCGAACCGGATGAACCGTTGGTCGAACCGCTAAAACCAGCAAATTAACCGGACCGGACCAGCTTCCGGTTCGAGGTCGAACCGGTCGGACCGGCCGGTCCGGTCCGGTTTTAATAACATTGGTTATTGCTATATTTTGAATAAAACATGAGGGTTTATTGTCAAATTATTAGTTAATAACGTGGTTATTGTCAATTTTAAATGAATTGTTATATATTCACAACTTATTTAAAAGAAAAAAGCAACAATTTCAAGGTGCCATATAATTGTCACATCCCATTCAAATCACGAAGAATTGTGAAACACATTGCAGCTTGGTACGTAGGGGGTAATAAATGTCTTTTTTTTGGCAATATATCCTCTGTACCATAATTTTTGTATCACAAGTGTGTACCACAAATGAATAATTGACATGTGTATATATGACAATTATAATAATTGTCATATATTGATGTAGGGAAAAATGGGCAATATTTTGAGATAATTTATATTAGTCAAGGATATATTGGATTTGTGACTTGAGATCCTGTTTGGTAATTGTTAGGGTGTTTATTACTTATGTTAGAAACATTATTCTGTTAGGATTCTACTAGCATTTAGAAGAAAATTAGATTAGGAATTTTATTCTTTTTAGTAATTTTGGTATTTTAGGGTTTATGTCTATATAAAGTCTTGTAAGCCAAAAGGCTGAAGATAACTTTTTACTCTTGCTTTTATGAACTTTAATTATTTTCTCTGTTTTGAGAATAAATTTTCATAGCTTTGACGTTGGTCTGGCTATTTGCACTTCCGTTCTGCGTCAAGTGGTACCAGAGTAAGGTTTGCCTTGTAATGGCTACAAGACAAGAAGAAGTCAACAACCCTATTGATGTTGGTTGTAGATTAGACACCCTAAAGACAGATTGTCGTGAGATTCGTGACAACATACGAAAACTCACGTTCGCCATCGCTAAGGGGCTATCGAGTTTGAGTTGACTAACGACAAAGCTACAAAAAATTAATAAGGTAAATGCTATGAACTTAATTCACTACCAATTATTTCTTAATGGCCTGTTAGAAATTCTGATTTATTCTACATAAAGTTTCGTTTATTTTTTATTCCTCTAACTTTTAGCTCGAAATATGGCTTCAAGTTTAATTTAAAAATTAAAAAGACAAAAGAAAAGAATTAATATATTTTACGTTTATGCTAGTAAAAGCAGTATTTAAGAATTAATATTTTTATATTATTCTTTTACATTAGATGATAATATTTAGAAAAAATAATTTTATTTAAAAATATAAATCTTTTTTGGGGACATAAACAAAAGATATATAAAAGTGAAAATTAAGGATAGAGAAACAAAAAAATTTATATCGAAGAGTACAATTAAATTTGCTAAATAGACTTTATGTCTATACTCTATTGTCTAACTTATTTCTTTTGTTTTCATTTGCAGGAACTAGATGAATGATCAGATCATCAAAAGCAATTATAAAATGTGAAGGGTTGCGTTGCTAATTAAATATACAAACATTAATCTTTGTTTGATTAGAGATCAATTCTTTAATTAGATATTTCTTTTTAGTACTTTTTTCTATTAATACTTAGAAAACTTAATGTAATCTCTAGTTTGATGTTGACACTGTTGATGTTGACACTGATAAAATCATTTTTTGTCTTTTTCTACTTATATATTGATCCCTCGTGTTGTCAATTGGGTGGACATTAATTCGCGTTCGATCCAAATTTGGTTCGATTAATTAGGACATTTATTTAATTAATAATTTGATCTGATTACCTAGATCTATAATTCTAAATAAATGGAACAAATATATATCTAGTTTGATCCGATTTGTTAGAGATCAGCATTGATCTTACGGCTTTTCGTTGGAGATCAAAATAATAAAATAGAGTATGCAAGATACACAATGATATGAGATAGAAGATCAATAAAGTATATTTTGATTATGGGGTGTACAGATTACAAGTGATGAGGGTCCTATTTGAGCATTATAGGATGCCGTACAAGCTAGAGGCTAAATACATACAACTAAGGTGATTTGATCTAACTTCATGTGGGAATTCGAGCAGGAGGCTCCGATCATGAAGCAGCCCCCCAAAAATCTCCTCCTTCCCTGGTGTCATAAATGCTTGGGGTATTTATAGGTGAAAGTTAGGACAGGCCCACAGGCTTGGGCCTGGGCTTGGCCCAATGGTAAATTCGACCATGAGCCCCATTGCTGGTGATCGGACTGAGCTAATTGGAGTTCAAAGCTTCGGGATCGAAATTATGCCTCACAGGGAGCTCAGGGTCGAAATTATGCCTCCCAGGGAGCTCAAGGTCGAAATTTAGGTTCTTTGATCCAGCCTGAGCTCCCAGAATAAAGATTCCAAAGTACCCATCATCAATACTCCCCCACTTCTTCGAGCGTAAAGTGAAGTTGAAGCTCGGAGAAGTAGAAAATGCTCGAGGATCATTATTTTGTGTTTCGAATATGCCTCGTTAAAAACCTAGCTCGGAAAAACCCAATGGGATAAAAACCGAACCAGGGAAAAAGAGTGCATATCTTAGAAACTCCAGAATGTATTAGGGATCGGAATTCAGCATTTGGGGTCGGATTTTCCAGTGTTTGAGCACACATGATTTCAATGAGCATAAGGTCGAAACTTAGGGTCTTCAATGAGCTCAAGGTCGAAATTATGCCTCCCAGGGAGCTCAGGGTCGAAATTATGCCCCCCAGGGAGCTCAAGGTCGAAATTTTGCCTCCCAGGGAGCTCAAGGTCGAAATTTAGGGTCTTCAATTTGGCATAAGCACTGAATTCAGGATCTTCAGTTCAACTTGAGTTCCCAAAATAAAGAATTGAAACCCTAGGTTGGAGCTTATCGGTCGAATTTATCAAAACCCTGAAAGCTAATAACCAATATCATACAGATCCATAATGTCCGGTTCGAAAGATTTCAAAGACAAAGCCAAGGTAGTAGAAGGATCGGAATCCGATCCTATCATGCAGATCGTCGATGCTTACAAGAGCCCTGACGAAGAAAATTCTAGCAGCTCGAACAATGATTCCGTTTCGGTCGGAAGAAAATTCGCCAATCATCATACAACCAAGCTTAGGGCTGATCGGGGGAGGCTTGAAGATTACGCCGAAAATTACATAGGATCGTAGCAAAAGCAGCAGCTTTCATCCTTAGTCATTGTCGATCGTAGAATTTGATCGTAGAATATGATCGTAGAATTCGACCTTGGATACTTGATAGTTCGACCATGGAGGTCATTAAATTCAATCCTGGAGATCATAAAAATCGATCCTGGAGATAATAAAATTTGATCCTGAAGATAATAAAATTTAATTCTGAATATAATAAAATTTGATCCTGAAGATAATAAAATTCGATCCTTGAGATCATAAGAAGTCGACCATGAGATCATAAAATTCGATCCTGGAAATTTGACCTTGGAGATCTGAGAGTTTGATCTTGTAGATCATAAAATTCGACCATGAGATCATAAAATTCGATGACTGATGATAATCGACATTTTTAGCCGATCTTAGTCATTTTTATCGGTCATAGCAACAGCTTTCACCTAAGGGTCTTAACAACAGCTTTCACCCTTTTATTTATTTCGATGTAAGGGGCATAGCAACGGCTTTCACCCTTAGTCGTTTTGACTGATGATACTCGACATTTTTAGCCGATCTTAGTCATTTTATCGGTCATAGCAACAGCTTTCACCTGAGGGTCATAGCAACGGCTTTCACCCTTTAGCTTTAATCAGTCATAGCAACAGCTTTCACCTGAGGGTCATAGCAACGACTTTCACCCTTTAGCTTTAATCGGTCATAGCAACAGCTTTCACCTGAGGGTCATAGCAACGGCTTTCACCCTTTAGCTTTAATCGGTCATAGCAACAGTTTTCACCTGAGGGTCATAGCAACGACTTTCACCCATTAGCTTTAATCGGTCATAGCAACAGCTTTCACCTGAGGGTCATAGCAACGGCTTTCACCCTTTAGCTTTAATCAGAGAATTTGATCCTGGACATATAAGAATTCGATCATGAGGATATAAATTCGATCCTGGAGATATGAGAATTTGATCTTGGAGATCCAAGAATTTGATCCTGGAGATAATAAATTTCGATCCTGGAGACCATAAAATTCGATCCAGAGGATCATAAAATTCGATCCTGAAATTATAAGAATTTGATCCTTGAGAAATAAGAATTCGATCATGGAGATATATAAATTCGATCCCGGAGATATAAGAATTTGATCCTTGAGAAATAAGAATTCGATCTTAGAGACCTAATAATTCAATCCCGGTGATTTTAGAATTTGATCTTGTAGATCCAAGAATTTGATCTTGGAGATATAAGAATTTGATCTTGGAGATAATAAATTTTGATCCTGAATGCTTGATAACTTGATCTTGGTCTAAAAATTCGACCATGGATGCTTGATAACTTGATCTTGGTCTAAAAATTCGACCATGGATGCTTGATAACTTGATCTTGGTCTAAAAATTCGACCATGGATGCTTGATAACTTGATCTTGGTCTAATAACTTGATCTTGGTCTAAAAATTCGACCATGGATGCTTGATAACTTGATCTTGGTCTAAAAATTCGACCGTGGATGCATGATAACTTGATCTTGGTCTAAAAATTCAACCATGGATGATTGATAACTTGATCTTGGTCTAAAAATTCGACCATGGATGCTTGATAACTTGATCTTGGTCTAAAAATTCGACCATGGAGATATGGGAATTCCCTTGATCGTACGTGAATTGCCTCGTGGTAGGCATATTTCGATCTAACACCCAAATAAGGCCCCACGGTGGGCGCCAATTGATCTTACGGCTTTTCGTTGGAGATCAAAATAATAAAATAGAGTATGCAAGATACACAATGATATGAGATAGAAGATCAATAAAGTATATTTTGATTATGGGGTGTACAGATTACAAGTGATGAGGGTCCTATTTGAGCATTATAGGATGCCGTACAAGCTAGAGGCTAAATACATACAACTAAGGTGATTTGATCTAACTGCATGTGGGAATTCGAGCAGGAGGCTCCGATCATGAAGCAGCCCCCCAAAAATCTCCTCCTTCCCTGGTGTCATAAATGCTTGGGGTATTTATAGGTGAAAGGTGGGACAGGCCCACAGGCTTGGGCCTGGGCTTGGCCCAATGGTAAATTCGACCATGAGCCCCATTGCTGGTGATCGGACTGAGCTAATTGGAGTTCAAAGCTTCGGGATCGAAATTATGCCTCCCAGGGAGCTCAGGGTCGAAATTATGCCTCCCAGGGAGCTCAAGGTCGAAATTTAGGTTCTTTGATCCAGCCTGAGCTCCCAGAATAAAGATTCCAAAGTACCCATCATCAAGCATTATATTGAATATGTAGTTTTTTTTAGGGGGCTTAAATTTGTAGTTTATACAATATTTTAACCAACAGAAACAACAAGAAGAAAAAAATGTCATTCTATAAGAAGCTCAACTCTATTAAATAATTTTTTTTTCAACCGTGTATGTGAAATGTGAAAATAAGGAAAAAATTGTATGTATTGTGCTAATGGAAAGATCGTATGTGTATGCTTGTTTCTTTAGGCAACTCCAGCCGGGCCTAGTTTTTTCTCTCGGTAGGAAATTTTTTTTAGGGCTTTTTCTTCCGTCGGCGCCTCTCGGCAGTTCGGCTTTTCCACCCCGGTCTTCTGTGCCGTTTTCTTCTTCAGTTTTTACTGCAACACTCCTTTCCCCTTTCTTCCTCATTTGAGGAGATGTTAAGCTTTGTCTTATTTTTCAGATCTCCACCCTTACCTCTCCTTTTTCCTCAGTACATTCACTCATCTAACTCATATGAATCGATTTCAGTCGTCCCATCAACTCCATTGCATCATTCGACTTCACCCACAAAATTTGCAACTACTCGCCTCACGTTCCTTCCGCTGCCGCTGCCGCTTCCGCCATCACCAGATCCACTCCTTCCACCACCGCCACAACCACCACCACCAGATCCGGCCCTTCCAACGTTAGATCTGAGCATTGTCCAACCTTGGCTTCATTTCTTAACTTGCTCATGGAGTTTGATGTATCTCTCTGCTTATTTTGCTATTATTTGTATTATGTTTTATGCTTTTCAAGATTATTCTTGTGTTTCTTTTTTTAAGTATTATCTTTTTGTGTTAATGTTTGTGGTTTTTTGGTGGAGTATTTTGAAGCTGTGTAAAGCTTCTTGGTTTGGTGATTTGTTAATGCAGAGGTTTTGCATTTGTTTATTTGTTTGGAAGCTCATCCTTATTTCTGGTGGGATGATTTTGCCTTTCAAGACTTTTGTTATTCCCTGTTTATGGGAACCCCGGTTGAAGTTATGTTGTTTCTTCTCCAAGTCAGAAGACGTCTTGGTTTGCTCTAGTCTTGTACTCAGTGAGCCTTCTTCCTTCACCACAGTTTCTCGTGTTGCTCTGGTTCTCTTTGATGTGGATCTCTACGTTTCTTCACCAAATCAGAAGATCTTTGTTATTCAAGTTTATGATTGTAGTAGTTTTTGTATTTTGGCCTTTTTTTCCATTTTTCTTGTTTATCTTTTGTTGTAGTTTATGTTTTATTTAGTTGGCCTAGTATATGTATTTTGTTTGGGGTTTGATCATCTTTTTAATGCAATATTTTAACTATAAAAAAAAACTCTATTAAATATTAATCCATAAAAAAGTAAAATAATTTCAAAGCATTAGACTTCATATTGTAAGCCCTTCGCTACATATACAGGACTATAACAAATAATAAATAGAATTATGTTGGACTGATCCAATTGGGCCGGGTCGGATCGGGTGCGCCCATGTGGGCCGACCCAAACCGGATCCGGATCCAGTTGGTTAAGGGGAGTTTTAAATAACTCCCCACTCCTATTATTAAGGGATAATTCCCCCTCTCTCTATCTCTCCAAGTTAGTTTTTATACAAGACATTTACTTTCTATCAGACAATTGAAACACAATTGAAAATCTGAGAAACAAAATACAGAGAGAAAAAACAGAGAGAAATCACTTTTGGGGGAGACTTAATTTGATCAATCAAGAACATCGAAGTCCAGGGTTCTTAGGCCGTGATCAGTATCTACTTTCCGTTCGTGATTGGAGATCGTCCAGAGTATTGGAAAATTACCAGAAGTCAGAAAGAAGAGTTCGTGATTCAATTTTTGGTTCCAATTGATAAGTATGATCCTTCTACTTTATTTGCTTTGAATATTTGAATTTGAAGCATGTATGTTGTTTAATTTCAACATTGGTATCAGAGCCAGGTTGTGATTGAGTTCGAAACTCTTGATTTCTGATTATGTTCATAATTCCTGTCAAATTATTTTTCTTAGTGATTTTTCGAATTTGTGGAATTATGGTTATACTGTTTTAATTTTCGAGGCATGCTATAGTTGTCGGATTATGCTGAAACTTTTATTGAAGCATTCTTATATGTTTTAGTAATTATCTGTATTGTTTCAGAATTTTTTGGTATATATTTTGTTTTGGAAAAATTATTTTCTTAAAATCGTATTATGCGTTTTCCCGATGTGTTACAATGAATTATGCGACCTACCATATATGCTTATGTTCGTCTCAAAATAAGCTTTCTGGATATGTACCCAGATTATTTTTTGGCTGGGTATTTTGTACGTAAATTAAGTTTTTAAGCCTCTGCCTACTTACCTTAATAATCTGGAAATTAATTCATAACACACATAATGCATAATTCACTCGCCAATCTCTTCCTAAGCGGTTGTAACGCAAACTCCAATGTCGAGAGCTCAAAACGTAAAACTAATTGCACCAATGGATTCAGAAGGCACGAAAATAGGGGGGGGGGGTAGCCAGAAGGACGACGCTGGAAAACGAGTAGAAGGCGGCGCGTGTGGTACACGCTGTCACGGCCACATATTTTCAACGTGCCCGCGCGGCGCCTCTGCCCCAGAGGCCAGCCTTAATCACCGAACAATACACTGGTTTCGCCCTCCCTTGGGCTCCTCAGGAGATCGGCTCCAGATCCCGACCAGGTTTGGGTAGGGTTGGCCTAGTCCCCTCTTCACCGTCAATTCCCAGAACAGCGACAAGCTCCCCGCACTTAACCGGGTCGGCCTGTCTGGACTCTGAAGGGGATGTGGCCTTGACTACGCCACAACCATTCTGGAGCCTTTCTTTCACACTTTTGAGTTCATCCACCAGCAATTGTTCGTCCTTCAATGCCGCTGTCACGCGGGGAGTGACATTCTCCCCCACCCATCTCCGTGTATGCCCTCGTACACGTGCCACTCGCCCGAGGTGTCCGATTCAACGACCCGTGCCGACTTTATGGCGTACCGCCTATTTCAATGGCCCCGAGCCGCTCGGCAGTGCCCCCTGCACCTTTTACACCTGTTGAGGGCTGGGCATATACTGTGGGAAGTTTACGAATGAAAGTTGGCATGGCAACCGAACACGGGAGCTCGGAGGTGGAGCACCATGTCGAGGGGGAGAAGAACGTCCAGACCGTGCATCGTGGCAGGAGCCGGGCTCGGACCCGGGATGCTCTCGCGGAGGCGGAGGCTCGATTCGGGAAACTCGAGCATAACTTGGAGACATTACAGGCGCTTGTGACGGATCAACTCGAGGGGTTCGAGAAGATCTATATGAAAACCGATGATAAAGTCGCTGAGCTGACGGATATGGTCCGTATCTTGCAGGGGGGCATCCTGGAGATGAGGTCCGAGATGGCCGAGATGCGGGACGAGATATCCGAATGCAAGAAGGCCGTGCCTGGAGGAGCTAGCACGAGCGGCGCACTTATTTCGATAAGGCCACAACCCAAGGTTAGGGAACCGAGGGAGTATGATGGCACGAGGGATGCACACGAAGTGGAGGACTTCCTGTGGCGTATGAAGCAGTACTACGAGGCCTTGGGCAGTACGGACGAGCCTGCCAAGGTAAGTACTGCCACTATGTATTTAACCGGTATTGCTTCTTTATGGTGGCGTAGGAAGTCATCCGACATAGAGCGGGGCTTGTGTCGGGTGGACACTTGGGCTGAGTTCGAGAAGGAACTCAAGAAACATTTCTACCCACGGAACGTCGAGTTCGATGCCCGGAAGAAGATGCGAGAATTGAAGCAACGTGTCACGCCCCGCGTGACAGCGGCATTGAAGGACTGACAATTGCTGGCGGATGAACTCAAAAGTGTGAAAGAAAGGCTCCATAAAGGTTTTGGCGTAGTCAAGGACACATCCCCTTCAGAGTCCAGACAGGCCGACCCGGTTAAGTGCGGGGAGCTTGTCGCTGTTCTTGGAATTGACGGTGAAGAGGGGACTAGGCCAACCCTACCCAAACCTGGTCGGGATCGACCCGGTTAAGTGCGGGGATCTTGTCGCTGTTCTTGGAATTGACAGTGAAGAGGGGACTAGGCCAACCCTACCCAAACCTGGTCGGGATCTGGAGCTGATCTCCTGAGGAGCCCAAGGCAGGGCGAAACCAGTGTATTGTTCGGTGATTAAGGCTGGCCTCTGGGGCAGAGGCGCCGTGCGGGCACGTTGAAAATCTGTGGACGTGTTGAGCACTGTTGGTCCCAAGTGGTCAGATGAGGTCTAGAGGGGGGGGGGTGAATAGACCTCTGAAAATTTTTGAACTTAAAAACTTTTCAGTCTTCTGTCAGCAGACTAAGCTGATGAAGAACAGCAAGCAGACTGAGCTGATCGTGAACAAATCTTGAACAGCAGACTGACCACTCTTCTTACAAATACTTAGCTGTTTTTCAGCAAAACAGTTTTCCAAAGAGTATACTTGCAGCGGATTGTTTGAAAGTGTTTTTCACAAGTAAACTAAGTTCTTAAAAGATTTTATCCCCAGTTTTGAAACTCCTTACAAAATCTTTTGATAATTCAAAGTGTTAAAATATGCAAGATTCAAAATATGCAAGAAAACTTAAATACAAGATAACACAAAGAATTTTTATAGTGGTTATATGGATAAAAATCCTTTAGTCCACTCTTCCAGATCACTTAGATTCTGGGTTATACTATAATCACAAAGATTACAATATTTCTCCACTTATACCTAGACAACTAATGAAAAGGCTATAAGCTCACAATAGAAAATCACTAAGAAATTCTACTCTCTGAAGTTTGATCACTCACAAAGATGGATCACAACTCCGCACAACACTCAGCTATTACAAGATCACTCAGATAATGTTTTTCTGTTTTCTTCAACTAGGCTTCTGTCAACAGATGACTTCCACCAAACGAGTGAGCTGTTCGAGCTTTTGAGACTTAGAATAATTTTGCTTCAAAAACGAAATCTCTGATTGTTGTTTTGTGTCTCTCTCTTCGAACTTAGCTCTATTTATACTTGGATTTGAATTTATGACCGTTGAAGCAAATCAAATCTTCAAATCCATAGCCTTAGCCCAATTTCAGAACGGCTACCTGCTACAGTACCTTTTCTGCTGTACTTTCCTGTAGCTGCATTAAATGCACTCTGCTGATACGAGGTTTTCTTCAATCATTTGCCATTACTACCCTTCTCTTACAACATTTATTACACCAAGTGCATTTATTACCGTTGGACTAATCTCTTGATCTCTTCTACTCTGCTGATCAAAACGACTCTTCTGATAGACACTCTGCTGATCAAATACTGAACACATCTGATTTGAGTCAGCTGATGTCCTACCCTTCTGTTCGCTGTTTCAGCTGAGATCACTAGTCTTCTGGGCCTTGAACTTTGAACTCTTCTGATGTCTTCTTTACTTGTTCAAAATTCTTCTAAGGGAACTAAGCTCTCCATACTTAGCTGATTCTGATGTTTTGGAAATCATCAAAACCTTCCCTTAATTGCTTGTCTTCTTTGCACTTCAATCTTCATCTTCATCCAACAATTTCCCCATTTTTGATGATGACAAAACTTTCAGCTAAGTACCTGTACCTAAGCTAAAGTTTTTATCCTAAAAAATTTCTGAGTTAGAAATGATCTGTTGGATTCAAAACTTGCAATTTTTATAGATATATGAAAAGATTATAGATTACAAGTCTTTTCAGATGAGATGTGCAAGATGAAAGAAAATTACAAGGAAAATTACAAGTAAATTCAACTATCATTTGTCTTCTTCTTTTTCCTTGTCTTCTTCTCCTTTTTCTTCAGCTGTCTCAGATGTCTCAGCTGTTGATTCATTTAACCTTTTCTTCAGAAGCTCCATGTTCTTATTTTTGACATCAGGGTCAATCTGTTCTTCAGCTGAATCCTTAGCAGCAGCTATCTCTTTGTCAGATTTGGCCTTTGCTTCAGCTTCATTTTCTTCAGCTTCACTGTCTTCTTCTGTGTCTGATTGATTTGCTGGTCTGCTGGTTCCTTCAGTCTCATCTTCATTCGCAGACTCTTCCAGCATCTCAGTCTCTTCCAATTCAGCAGTCTTCTCTTCTTCTACCTTATCTTCCCCCTTTTTGTCATCATCAGCAGGGTTGACTTGGTATTTTGGAGAGAGTGGTGTAATCTGGAGAGAATCACAGAGAAGTCTGATGTTCTCATTCATGGCATCCATTTGAGCTCCTTGCCTTAGCTGATTAGCTTGAATGACATCAACCTGAGCAGCATGAGTTATCTGGTTTGCTTCCATAGCATGCATTCTGTTGAGAACTGCTTCACCTTGATCACCCAGCTGAAATTGGGTTGCAAGTACCATATCAGCAGTAGAATTGAAAGATCTGCCCATATTCATCAAGGCTTCATCTTCAGCTTGCATTGCCATCTCAACAGTTTCAGTTATGTCCCTCCAACCAGCAGCTGTGCTCTTGGTTCTAGCTTGGATAACATCCATGTCCTGTCTGATTGATTTCACATTGTAAGCAGTATCTTTGATTTCATCAGCAGGTATAGAGGCAGCTTTCTGGATTGATGGTTTCAATGCATTCAGAATGTTTGCAGTTATCTTTTCTTCCATTTCCTTCAGGGATTTGGCAATCATCTATTGGAACATGTCAGATAGGGAATCCTGCAAAACTTTAGAAGTGGAAGCAACATCAGTAGGAATAGGAGGTAAAGCAAGAATTTCAGCTTCTGTGGTCTGATCAGCTGAACTAGATGCAATCTCCTGCACTTTGGCTTCATCAGCAGGACTGGGAGTGCTCTCCTTCTCCTCAGTTTGATCAGGTACCTTCTCCTCCTTTTCTTCTTCTAAGGTCTTACTCTGATCAGCAGGGTCAGATAAGTTCTCTGTTTCTTTAATAGTTTTGTCTTGCTCAGCAGACTTATCTTGCTCCTCCCCTTGATCAGCAGCAGGGGCCTTGATCTTCTTCACCTCAGTAATGGTGTGGACTTTACCAGCCTCATCTAAGGCAGTCCTATGAGTAATCCATGTCAGATCATCAATGGCAACAAATGGTGACACTGGATTCTCAGGAAGATCTTCATATGGTCTGATAGCTGGACCATATACTATCTGCTTTAGACTAGGGAGGGGAATGAGTGAGCTTGGTTGACCCTCCATTTTTCTAGTATTCTTTGCCCAAGTCTTCATAGTCTGGGAGATAGCCAATCTGATAGACCGTTCCTTCAAGTCTTCATTTTCTGCATAGTCTTCTGGAACTGAGTCATAGATCTTTTTGGCTTCAGCCTTGACAACTTTACTGATCATCAGTCTAAGTTTGTCTAGAAAGAATTCTGAGTCAAGTGCTTGTGTTATTGATCCTGTTTCAAGCCACTTGAGGACCCAGGCCTCTTCATCATTGAAGGCTTTCCAGCTAGTTATCTGTGCCTTGCTTTTTGTCAGACGATAGTCCCTCCATCTGTTGTAACGGACTTTTTCCTTGTTAAACATCGTCAGACGAGTGATTTTGTCATTTTCAGCGTCCAATCTATCTATGAATTCATCAAAGGCTTCTGGATTGTCTCTTACAATCTCTAGAGCCAACTTCACCTCTGATCTTTTCTTAGACTTGACCTTTGGAGCAGGCATTGATGGTTTGGGCTTGTTGGGGTCTCTTGGTTCCCCAATACTTATTCCTCCAGCTTGCCTTGGACCATGGGCGTCCTTGGTGCTGGCCTCTATTGCAGCAGCTAACTCAGCTGCTTCAACAGCATCTCTTTCTTCCTGAGTCATCTTGCTGGCTTCTTCTTCCAGCCTTTTGAGCTCAAGATTCTTCAACCTATCTTCCTCTGCCTTTTCTGCAGCTTTCCTTTGTTTCTCAGCATCATCTCTCTTCTTTTGCTCAGCAGCAGAAATGTAGGGAAGCACAATCTTTCCAGTCCTTAGCTTCCTAGCTTCAGGACTCTCAATCACTTGAATTGGAGTGGCAACAACAGGAGTAGGGTGTATAAGAGGTACATCCCCTTCACTTGCAGTGCCAGTCTGCTGTTCAACAGCTTCCAAAGCAGACTCTCTATTCTTCTCAGCAGTAGCCTCTTCAGCAGGCTCTTGAGTTTGTTCAACAATAGCCTCAGCTGCAGGCTCTTGAATAACAATTGGCCTCTCTGCTGATGGTGATTCTCTGACTGTGGTGGTTTGTTCTTCAGAGAAAGTAACCTTTCTCTTTGCTTTGGACTTAGGAATTTTTACAGTAGGTTTCTTAGGATGGGGAGGCCCCCTTGCTTCACTCCTAGTCCTCAATCTTTTCAGTCTTTGAAGAGGAATCCCTTCATCAGACTCAGTTCTTTCAGGTGATGAACCTGTATCCATATTTTCAAGTTCAGCAGTGAAGTCATCTATCACTTTCTCAGGAACTTCACTTTCACCTTCTGTTGATCCAGCTACAACAGCAGAGCTTGTAGCTTGATCAGCAGGCTTGCTTGTCTGACCCTCCTTCTTGCTTTTCTTAGAAGGGGTCTTCTTAGACTTGGTAGGAGCCTTTCTTTTGGGAGCAGCCACACTCCTGACTGGCTCGTACAATTTAAACTCTTTGCCGGGATGGGTGGTTTTTCCACCAGCCATAGGACAACCTAGTGCCATGAACAAATGACTAAGTAGAATGGCATGCGAAGTCCTCTTGTCACTCAACAGATCATAGACATGAACTGCCCAGTTCACCTTTAATCCATAGTAAATGCATATCATGGTGTAGTACCTCCTCCTAGGTAACCCATCTAAAGAGCTTGTGCTGCAATCCAGCACCTTCGCAATGATGTCTGTGAGCCTCTGATACTCATCTTTTAGTTGAGTTTTCATCAGAGCCCCAGTCATCTCTTCTCCCTCTTTCGCACAAATTTTCCAAAATTCTTCCTCTTTCTCAGACCCTAGGTCTGCCACATCTCCTCCTTTATTTGTTAATTTGTAAACTTCACTTAAAACAGCAGCATAAACAACAATTTTCTTACCCCCAATTACAGCAGTCATGACAGTTTCATCATCATTGAATTTCCTGGTCTTGTAGAAGTGATCTACGTCTTCTAAGTAGACTCTGTCTTCGTGTGCTTCAAGAACTGGAACTAGAGATGCCTCTTTAATCTTCTCCATGAGTGAGCGCATCAGATCAGTACCAGAGAAGTGAAATTTGCTGTAGTTCAAGTATCTTCCATCGATAATCTTCTCCATTTCTGAGATTGCTAAGTGAAAATCTGTGAAAGCAGTAAACTTTTGAAAGCAAGAGAGTTTGAGAGTTAGTGAATTTGAGAATTTATGAGTGCGTAAGACGACTGATCTGTTCAGATCGGATTTTATACGTTTCCTGTAGTTTAGGTTATCGTGATTAATCTGATACGTTGGATCAATCTGACAGTTTACTAATCGTGTGGATGGGAGCTGCGGATTTCAATTTTATTATTTTAATGTCAGATGGGCGGGAAACTCTATCGACACTAATCTGTTACTTATAAAAGCGCGTTTCTAAAGATACGATTTATAACCATGCTTATATAAGATATCAGATGAGTAGAGTTTAACTTATCTGACAGACGAGTGATCTGTTATCTGATATTACTAGAGAAAGCCAATAGCTAGTAATCTTCCTCTGCTGTTTGTCAATCCAGCAAGATAAAATAATCTTCAGTCTTCAAGAATTAAGAACAAATCTTCTGATAACATAACTTCAACTAACTGACATTAACAAATTTCATCTTTAGAACAGAAGTACCGCTAGTCTTACACGTTCCCCCTGACTTTAAGAATTCATGAGTTAACTAGTCTGTTGAAGGTTAATCCTTGAATATAATAACGGAAAACTAAGCTGTTGAACTTCAGTCTTCTGATGAGTTCCCCCTCAGCTTATGCATCCAAATTAAGTAGTCCTAGCTCAGCTCTTAGAGTTGAAAACCTTACTTCACTTAAAGGTTTTGAGAAAATGTCAGCAATCTGATTGTCTGTATGAACATACTCAATCATAACATTGCCTTTTTCCACATGATCTCTAATGAAATGATGCTTGATCTCAATATGTTTAGTCCTTGAATGACTCGTAGTGTTCTGAGTAAGAGAGATTGCACTTGTATTATCACAGTAGATTGGAATTCCACTGATCTTGATGTTGTAGTCTTCTAGTTGATGCTTCAACCAAAGTATTTGTGCACAGCAAGCTCCAGCAGCTATATATTCAGCTTCAGCAGTAGATATAGAAACTGAAGTCTATTTCTTACTCATCCATGAGATCAGACGACTACCTAAGAACTGACAGGCACCTGTTGTGCTCTTTCTGTCAATCTTGCAGCCAGCAAGGTCTGAATCTGAATAACCAATAAGTTCAAATCCAGATTCTCTAGGATACCACAATCCCAATTCTTGAGTGCCTTTAATGTATTTCAATATCCTCTTGGCAGCTAAGAGATGAGATTCCTTCGGATTTTATTGAAATCTTGCACATACTCCAACTGAGTACATTATATCAGGTCTACTTGCTGTTAGATACAACAATGAACCAATAATGCCTCTATATTTGGTTATGTCCACTGATTTGCCATCTTCATCTTTATCCAAACGAAGACTTGTAGACATAGGAATGGTAGCAGTTGAGCTAGTTTCCATACCAAACTTCTTGAACAGATATCTTGTGTATTTTGCTTGGCTGATGAATATTCCATCAGGCAACTGTCTAACTTGCAGACCAAGAAAATAGTTAAGTTCACCCATCATGCTCATTTCAAACTTATTCTGCATCAGCTTGGAGAACTTATCACACATCTGTTGGTTAGTTGAACAAAAAATAATATCGTCCACATATATTTGCACAAGTAATATATGATTTTCCCATTCAATTGTAAACAAGGTTTTATCTACCTTACCTTTACGAAATCCTTTAATTAAAAGAAAATCAGATAGGGTATCATACCATGCTCTTGGAGCCTGTTTCAGTCCATAGAGGGCTTTCTTCAGACGATATACCTTGTCCTCTTCTTGATAGACTTCAAATCCAGGAGGTTGTTCAACATATACCTCTTCTTGCAATTCTCCATTGAGAAAAGCAGACTTCACATCCATCTGATAGATAGTGAAGTTCTTGTAAGCAGCATAGGCTAGAAACAGTCTGATTGCTTCAAGTCTTGCTACTGGTGCAAATGTCTCATCAAAGTCAATTCCTTCTTCTTGACAATAACCTTTGGCCACAAATCTTGCTTTGTTTCTGGTAACAATACCATCTTCATTCATTTTATTTCTGAAAACCCATTTAGTGCCAATTACTCTTTGATGACTTGGTCTAGGAACTAAGTACCAGACTTCATTCCTTTCAAATTGATTCAACTCTTCTTGCATAGCTTCAATCCAGAAGGAATCACTGAGAGCTTCTTCAACTTGTTTGGGCTCTATTTGAGATAGAAATGTGACAAACATAGAGTCTTGAGCAGCAGCCCTTCTTGTTTTCACTCTATCTAAAGGATCACCAATCACTAGCTCAGGTGGGTGATTCTTGAGCCATCTGAGATCAGGTTGAAGATCAGGATGTTGTCCTCTGTCTTGATCTTGCAACACTACTGTTGGAGTTCCAGTAGTAGTCTGTTGAACATTTGCAGTCTGTTGAACAGTCTCTGGTCTGTCAGCTCTTTGCAACTCGTCTGTTAGACAATCAGCACTGTGATTTTGAACAGCACTTGAGTTAGCAGCTGAACTAAGGATAGGTAGTATGATGTGAACATATTCTTCATTTCTTCCAATGTCTAACTTCTGTAAATCAGTTGACAGTTCTTTGTTAACACTTTGATTCTTCTCAGAAGATTGACTTGGCTCATCAAATACTACATGGATAGATTCTTCTATTAGTAATGTTCTTTTGTTAAAAACTCTGTATGCTTTACTAACAGTTGAGTATCCTACAAAGACAGCTTCATCAGCCTTTTCTGCAAATGCAGTAAGGTGATTTTTCCCATTATTCAATACAAAACATTTACAACCAAAAATCTTAAAGTAATGAATGTTTGGTTTTCTGTTGTTCCAAACTTCATATGGAGTCTTGTTCTGATTTTTGTTGATCATACATCTGTTTTGGGTAAAGCATGCTGTATTTGTTGCTTCTGCCCAAAATCTTTGTGGCAGCTTAGCTTCAGCTATCATGGTTCTGACAGCTTCCTTTAGTGTTATGTTTCTCCTTTCAGCAACACCATTCTGTTGAGGGGTTCTAGCAGCTGAATACTCATGATGTATTCCTTTGATATTACAATACTCTTCAACAGTAGAGTTTGTAAACTCTGTCCCTCTATCTGATCTGATCTTCAATATTTTTATACTCTTCTCATTCTGGATCAGTTCCATCAGATTAGTAAGATTTTCCTTGGTTTCACTTTTCTTCTTCATGAATATCACCCAAGTATATCTTGAATAATCATCCACAACAGCTAGGCAGTATTTCTTTCCACCATTGCTGACTGGATCAATGGGTCCAAATAAGTCCATATGTAGTAGCTCCAATATTCTTCCAGAAGATTGGTGCTTCTTGCTTTTGAAAGATGACTTGATTTGTTTACCCTTCTGACATGCGTCATAGAGCTTGTCTTTGCTCATGACTGCCTTTGGAATCCCTTCTACCAGATCATTCTTGATTAATCTGTTTATGGTCTTGAAGTTTAGATGATTCATTCTCTTGTGCCATAGCCAACTGACTTCACTTGGTGCAGATGCCACCAAACAAACACTTGAATTCTTGTCAGCAGAATTCCAGTCAACTATGTAGATGTTTCCCTGTCTTCTTCTAGATAAAATTACCTTCTTCGTGCCAATCTGTTCAACATAGCACTTATCTGTTGAGAAGATGACTGAATATCCTTTGTCACAAAATTGACTTATGCTCAGCAGGTTGTACTTTAGGCCTTTAACATATGAGACGTCAGCTATCTCAATGTTTCCTTTGATTACTCTTCCTTTAGCTACAATCTTGCCTTCTTTACTGTCTCCAAAAGTAACTTTTGGACCATCCACAGCAACTGCATCAGTCAGCTCATGTATGTTTCCACACATGTGTCTTGAACATCCACTGTCCAAGTACCAAATCTTCTCTACTTTACTCCTACTCCTAATCCTAACCTACAAAACAAAAGTAAAATTGTTTTAGGTACCCTTATTGAGAGGGTCCTGAAGGATTAGTTCCACCTTTGACAACCCAAGATGATGAAGTCTTAGGCTTCTTAGGCTTCTGAGTTTTAACGGGAGCATGAACAGTTTCATTTTTATCATAAGTATCAGATAAGTCATGTTGATGATCAGTATGATAAGAGTAATGTTCATAAGCAGGGTAAGGTGCATGATTAGCAGGGTATGCATGCATTGGATGAGCAGGATATGGTGCATAGTAACTAGAAAATTGAGGTGCATGATACATAGGAGGATATGCAGCAGGTTGCACATAATAAGACTCATTTTCATACCAAGCATTTTGATTTTTCTTGTTCTTATGCTTCTTTGGTTTACTAGATGCTTGCTCTTTAACAGACGACTTAGCTTTATCACTAGTCTGAATAGTTTTAGCCTTATCAGATGACTTCCTAGGACTCTTCTGTTTAGGCTTACTAGTCTGTTTTCCTACACTAGGCTCTTTGCTCTTTTTAGCCTTAGGAGATTTCTTCTCCTTTAACACATTCTCAGGTGAAGTAGGTCTAGCAGTTTGAACATACAGAATGACCTTACTATTGTCAGCTGATATGAATTTTTCAGTATGGTTCAATTCTTGCTTATCCTGTTCTAAAGGTATCTTCTGTTTACTAGATGTATGCGTGGATGCAACAGATGATTTTTCATGAGACTCAATAACCTTTTCAAGTTCCATGATTTTTCCTTTATAAACTTCACACTCAGCTTTTAGAGACTCATGTTCTTGCTCAAGCTGTTTATATTCAGCTGATTCTCTTGGCTTTTCAGCTGTGAGTTTCAGTGAACTATTTTGCTCTTTTAGCAATATCATCTCTTCCTTAAGCTTTTTGTATGCTTCAGCAATACCAGTATTGTTAAGCATCATTTGTTCAAATGAATTAAATAATTCATTGTCAAGAGGAGTTACCTCATCCTCAGAGTCATCAGATTCCTTTGCCATTAGACAGAGGAGAGCAGGTTTTTCTTCATCAGACGATTCTTCATCAGACATGTCTGAATCTGAATCAGATGAGTAGACAGCAGCCAGCTTTTCTGCTTCCGCCATCATAGCCTTGCTTCTCTGATGCTTTCTTTCTTTTCTCATTTTCTTCTCTTCTTCAGTGTACTTTTCTGCTTTTGGATATGGGCAATCTTTGATGAAGTGTCCCAATTTCCTGCAGTTGTAACACATTAGTTTTGCTTTATAGTCATCTTTTTCTTGAGAAGAAAAGTTAGGTTTAGAAGTAGAAGCATTGTTGTATTTGTTCTTCATTTTTCTCTTGTAGAACTTCTTGAAATTGTTCATCAGCAATGCAACATCTCCAGCAGTGTACTCCTTTTTATTGAGTATTGTGGCTTCATCAGATGAGTCCACTTCTATACTTCTTTGAGCTGGTCTTCTTTGATTTTCAGCAGCAACCAGTGCAGCTGTGGGTCCTGAAGTTGAGGTTTCTTCAATTCCCATTCTTGGCAGTTTATACTCATAAGCCTTGAGTACGGAGAACAGCTCTGTAAGAGAAATCTTGCCCAGATCTCTTGATTCTTCCATTGCTGTCACCTTCATGTTGAACTTGGAAGGTAGAGCCTTCAGTACTCTGACGCTTATCTCTTTGTCAGTGAAGGTCTTTCCCAGCTTTAGAACTTCATTCAATGTTCTGGTAAATCTGGTATCCATCTGGTCAATGGTCTCTCCAGATTTCATCTTGAAGTTATCCAGCTTCTCCAAGGCAACACTGAGCTGATGCTCTTTTATGGGGTCGTTTCCTTCGCTCATATCTCTGACTTTGTCCCACATCTCCTTTGCAGTCTTGCAATGTTTGACCTTGTCAAACCTATCATTATCCAGGGCTTTAGTCATGATGAATCTCCCAACTTTATCTAGATTGTAGAGCTTTATTTCTTCTGGAGTCATCTCATGAAGGTCTTTTTCCACAACCGTGTCAACCTCATTTATCTTTATGGTCTTTGTGAATCTGAATGGACCTTTAATGATACATGTGTACATGTTGTCATTATAAGCAGCAAGGAAAATCTCCATTCTGATTTTCCAATCTTCAAATGACATACCAGCAATGTGGGGAACATGGCTGATACAGTCCATTTTTCAAAAAGTTTTAAATTTTTCAAAAAGATGTTCTTTTGAAAAGTTTTGAAAACCTTTGAAAAACACTTGGATCAAGCTCGTTGATCAGGCAGCTGATTCTAATGAACCACCTGCTCTGATACCACTTGTTGGTCCCAAGTGGTCAGATGAGGTCTAGAGGGGGGGGGTGAATAGACCTCTGAAAATTTTTGAACTTAAAAACTTTTCAGTCTTCTGTCAGCAGACTAAGCTGATGAAGAAAAGCAAGCAGACTGAGCTGATCGTGAACAAATCTTGAACAGCAGACTGACCACTCTTCTTACAAATACTTAGCTGTTTTTCAGCAAAACAGTTTTCCAAAGAGTATACTTGCAGCGGATAGTTTGAAAGTGTTTTTCACAAGTAAACTAAGTTCTTAAAAGATTTTATCCCCAGTTTTGAAACTCCTTACAAAATCTTTTGATAATTCAAAGTGTTAAAATATGCAAGATTCAAAATATGCAAGAAAACTTAAATGCAAGATAACACAAAAAATTTTTATAGTGGTTATATGGATAAAAATCCTTTAGTCCACTCTTCCAGATCACTTAGATTCTGGGTTATACTATAATCATAAAGATTACAATATTTCTCCACTTATACCTAGACAACTAATGAAAAGACTATAAGCTCACAATAGAAAATCACTAAGAAATTCTACTCTCTGAAGTTTGATCACTCACAAAGATGGATCACAACTCCGCACAACACTCAGCTATTACAAGATCACTCAGATAATGTTTTTTTGTTTTCTTTAACTAGGTTTCTGTCAACAGATGACTTCCACCAGACGAGTGAGCTGTTCGAGCTTTTGAGACTTAGAATAATTTTGCTTCAAAAACGAAATATCTGATTGTTGTTTTGTGTCTCTCTCTTCGAACTTAGCTCTATTTATACTTGGATTTGAATTTATGACCGTTGAAGCAAATCAAATCTTCAAATCCATAGCCTTAGCCCAATTTCAGAACGGCTACCTGCTACAGTACCTTTTCTACTGTACTTTCCTGTAGCTGCATTAAATGCACTCTGCTGATACGAGGTTTTCTTCAATCATTTGCCATTACTACCCTTCTCTTACAGCATTTATTATACCAAGTGCATTTATTACCGTTGGACTAATCTCTTGATCTCTTCTACTCTGCTGATCAAAACGACTCTTCTGATAGACACTCTGCTGATCAAATACTGAACACATCTGATTTGAGTCAGCTGATGACCTACCCTTCTGTTCGCTGTTTCAGCATGAGATCACTAGTCTTCTGGGCCTTGAACTTTGAACTCTTCTGATGTCTTCTTTACTTGTTCAAAATTCTTCTAAGGGAACTAAGCTCTCCATACTTAGCTGATTCTGATGTTTTGGAAATCATCAAAACCTTCCCTTAATTGCTTGTCTTCTTTGCACTTCAATCTTCATCTTCATCCAACAAGCACCCGAGTGATCCGGAGGAGCAACCCGAGGACACAACTCACAGGTTAGGATCACTTCAACTCCTCAACACCATAACCGCCGAGGTCAAGCCGCAACACAATCCTGAGTTGTTGTACGTGGATGCCCTTGTCAATGGGAAACCGGCAAAGGCGTTGGTGGACACCGGGTCTACGCACAACATCTTGCCCGTACGGGAAGCCAAGCGACTAGGACTTCGAGTCGAGAAAGCGGAAGGTTGGGTCAAGGGAGCAAGCGGGGCGGCAAAGCAACTCAACGGCGCAGCACACGGGGTGGACGTGCGCGTTGGAGATTGGAAGGGTCAAGCCGACTTCATCATAGCTCCACTAGATGACCACAACATGGTGTTGGGTCTCGACTTCTTCCGCAAGGTAAATGGCTTTGTCATTCCTCATCTCAATGCATTATTCATCGTGGACAGGGACAAGCCGATGATGGTGCCGTGCGAAAAATCATTGCAAGAAACGGCAAGGGTGTCGTCCTTGCGTCTTATCACGGGGATGGGCGCGGGACATAACCGAAAGGCTCGGGGAGCCAACTCAAAGGAGACACATCGACGAGAGCGTCGATGGTATAGGTGGGGGAGGATGTCACGCCCCGACACTTTGCCCAACCACGAGGGCCGAGCGAGCAAGGCATTTGATCGAGTCAAGGGCCAAGAGGGACATAACGGGACTGCCGGCAAGGCTAGAGAGCTTGCCGGGCGCGCATCATGGCACCCGGGGCGCGGCCCGGGTGAGGCAAGGACATGTGCGGCCGACGGAAAGACAGTAGGGCGAAACAAGACCCGTCGGGTGGCATTACGGCATCCCAGGGGCTGTCCTGGGCGAGTTGTAGAACCAAACATGCACTATGAGGTTCCGGGAAGTTCCAGAGGATTCTACACGGGTCCGGGATGTTCAAGAGAACTCCGGAGGGGTCCGGAGTATTCTACATGGTTCCGGAGGGGTCCGGAATGTGCTACAAGGCTCCGGAGGGGTCCGGAGAATTCCACAAGGTTCCGGAAGGGTCCGGAATGTTCTACAAGGTTCCGGAAGGATCCGGAATATTCTAGAAGTATGTAGAATATTCTAGAAGGGTGCGGAACCTTCTAGAAGAATGAAGAATATTGTAGAAGATTGCAGAACCTTGTAGAAGGTTCTAGAAACAAGTAGTAGTATGTGCAAGAACATTGCGGGATGTTCTAGAAACTTGTAGGAACTTGTATATAGGAATTTTGTAGAATACTCTAGAAGTAGGGAACTTTCTAGATATGGTAGGGAAGTAGTATAAATAGAGGTAGGAGCCCTCATTTGTAACAACCAAGTTGTAAAGCATTCTCCAAGTGAAATAAAGAGCATTCCTTTAAAAAGTCCTCTCTAGCACACTTTACTTTCCCACCCACACTTCCTTAGCAACCTTCTTAGGGACAAGGGAGGCTGACTTAGCCAATTTCCGACAGAGGGGCGGAACATCGCAAGAGGCGTTAGTGGCTAAGTGCCGCACGGAACTTTCGAGAAAGTTTAAGTCCGTGACAACGCGCCACCAACGCGAGTGGAACAAACCTTGATCAGTTTAAACTGTTCACTCACACGCGGGCATCCACGTCAGACACACGTGTCTGCCACATCATCGCCATGTAGGATTCCAAAACTTTTTTGCCACGTCACTGCCACGCGTACATCCACGTGTCGCTAACGTGGACTGCCATGTTGTTGTTCCTTGCGTACATAGTTGTTAAGTGCTATGGTTTATGTATAAGGCAAGGCAGACTTTGCAATATATTTTCAACTGACGAGGCTGAACATGAAACAAAACTGGCACATAAAACAAAAATCCATGAAAATCCGGCATATACATAAGCAAGAAAAAACAACATATGTTCCTTGAACCACATAGCATCAACAATGTTAAAAAATATAAAAACACCATTTATAAGTTCAAGAATAAGCTAAGCACAAATCCAATTACTGAATGCAATATTAATTTAATAGTGCGACATAAACTATCAAGGTGAAAAAGGTGTACTAAAGTGAGGTAAATGATTAAAAGATAAAAGAATGTTTATATATTCTCAGAAAGATTAACCTATACCGGAGGTTAAAGCTTAAAACCGGTGGGCGGCGACTGAAGTAGGGCTGGGGTTTACTGTGTTGTGGTAGATAGGTCTGAGTTATGTTTAGTGTGAATTAATAGGTATTGGTAATTAGGCTTTCTCGGTTTTGGGCATGAATACTTAGCCCAGTACCCAAAATATGGTTTACATTTTAGTGAGACGGCAACCTTCCGAAAATGTTTCGGAAACACCACGGGAAAATTGTAATAAAAGTTACTACATTTAGAAAAATAACAGAGTTTAAGCCAAACAATAATTTTCGGAATTACATCTTATTTTCGTTTCGCTTAATTCAAAAACGAAAAAAATTCGATGTTTTCGCAGGAAAATATGGAAATTTTGATCCATGCAAATTAGTAGGATATGGATAAAGTTTGAGTGGTAGAAATATATATATATATATAGTGCCGGCCCGACATATCACGGGAGCCTGGGAGAAGTTTATAATCAAGGCACTCTTTAAAAAATTGTGTTATAATTTATTTTCGTACTTTTTATCAATAAATAGATTAAATATAAAAGTAGAATATTTATGCTCTCTCAACTACGTTAGAAAATGGGCTCCTCTAAAATCAAACTGTACCAATGTTTGGTATCTAGACTGGATCTGTAATTTCATAATTTGTAATTGTACCATATGTTTGGTATCTAGACTGGATATGTAATTTCAGAAAGAATTTGTATCATAACCGAGAAGTGTAGTTTCGGGTCTTTTTTGTAAATTCATATAATTTTAACATTAAAAACTTGTAGCTTGACCCACAATCATTGAATACATATCAACCATAATTTTTGAGAAAAAGAACTGACACTTCCATGCCCCAGTTAATTCTACATTTAACTCCAACAACTCCAAATACTAATTTTATGTATTATTGCAAAATTACAGTATCATAAATATTTTTTACCAAAATACTAAGATACTTATACTATCACTTAGCACATATTCTTTATCATTTGACACCAATACTATTAAATAATCACTTTTAAAACATCAATTACCTTAACGGAACTTACATAACAGAGACAAGGGGAATTTCAATAGATTGTGCACTGTTATTCGAAATAAACAATGCAGGAAGGATAATGAAAGAATGTAAGAAAAGAGATGAGGGAATCTTTACCAAGAGATGAACGGCCTATGGAAGGAAAACCGGAAGAGGCGGACGGACGACGGCGACAGGCTTTGTGCGAAATTCAGCGCAAGTAGGAGAAATTAGAGAGCATCGGATAAGCTAGGGTTTTACTAAGGAGGAATGTGGTGTTTTAGGATAAATAGAATTTCAAGTTAAAATTGGAAAATGCCTAACAGACCTAATTAACAAGTTTTAGGAAAATACCTATTTCTGTGAATTTACAGCCCCATTCTGAAATTACCAGGCGCGTTTAATTGGTTAAGGTGGGTATGGGCTTCACCGGCTACTCGTTCAACATGTTATTTTTTATTATTTTATTTTTGGGTAAATTACTAGTTCTCATTAAGATATATTCTCTCCGTCCCCTTTTTTTTTCTACGATACAGTTGACCAGTCAACTTGACTAAATTTATAAAAATTATAATAAATAATTTATTTGATATCTTTTATTAATAAGTTGATAATATTTTATGACACTATATACAGGGCTGGCCGGACATATTATGGGGCCCTAGGCGATATTTAAAATTGGGGCCCTCTTTTACAAATTAGATGATACTTTATAGATTCAAGTGTTATATAATTTTATAACATTTCATTCTTAATCTTTCTCTTAACAAAAGCAAATATATATAACAAATGTAAGTTAACAAATATAATTTTTTCACTTGTCAGAATCAGTAAATAGGTAGAATATGAAAGTTAAATATTTTTGCTCGCACTACTATCTTAGGTAAGGTTGTGCAAACTGTAAAACCGAACCTTACCAAATTCTGTTATACCGGCTGGTTCGGTATTTAAAAATCTCGTACCGTTTGACAAACCGAAAATTTTGGTTTGGTTCAGTAAGTTACCGATTCAGTAAGGTTCGATTTGATTCAGTACAAAAAAAAAAGAAAAATTATTGAATCAAAAATAATTTGTCTTGAATACATAGGTAAATAATAATATAATATGCTTCCTACCACTCTAACCACTAACCATCCAATGAACTTGAATTGAAATTATAAAGAATACATCAGAGACCCCCTAGCCTCAGTCCCCTCTCCAAAAATTACTTTGGCATCATTCAAGTGTTGGGTTTTAAATGCAATTAGAACCAATTAATTAAGAGAAAATCAGAAAAAGAATAAAATTGGGCATTTAGAATTCGGACTGTACCTCTGTAAATTGAAAATCTGGGCCGAGAGAGAGATGGTGGAGGCGCGATGGGGTAGGTGGTGCGGCGGCACTGTGGGATTTTGAATTGAAGAAGAATAAGAATATTTGGGTTTTGCTCTAGGGCACCGTAGAATAAGTGTGAAGAGTGAAGTGAAGGATTGGAAATCTGAAACGTGTTTTTACCTTGTACGAATTGGCATTAGAAAAAAATTGGGTGTATCGGTTAAATTATTTAAGTAAATCTATAGTTAATATTGAAAATCGAAATTTATATAATGATTCGGTAATGAAGCTTACTTCGCGTACTAAACTGAAATTTTAGTTTGGGTACTAAGCTGAAATTTCAGTTCAATCTATGATTTATCGGATTATGCACAACCATAATATAGGGGTTTAATGTCATTGTATTTAATATAATTGAATCGTACCAATTTTTCATATTTAGTCTAATGCGGTAATTTCAAAATTTGTACAGCAAATTATTCAGTTCGATTATCAAACGATTCAGTCCGTTACAAATAAACGAGACTTGAGTAATCTTTATAATAAATTTATATTACATATTACATCAAATTCTAAATTTTATTAATTAATACAAAACAACAATATCATAACATACATACATACATATATATATATACATACATATATATATATATATATATATATATATATATATATATATATATATATATATATATATATATATATATATTAATTCTCAATCGTGTTCAATCTTCCAAAGCGAATAAATAAAACGGAGGGAGAATATGCTAATTGATATACAAGTGTTTTTGTTTTACTTATGTCTAAGTAAATACTTATGTAGTAGTATCTTACCTACTATGTGGTCGTCAAATTTAATGTAGTTCCCGACATCTTTTAAATTTTTTATCCGCAATGATCACCTGTACGTCATGAACACAGTAAATATCACCTTCAATGATCTTAAAACCAAAGACCTCCACATTATAATGAAATACCACACCTTGCATGAAGAATCCCTGATAAATCCAAACTTTAAAAAAGAGACAACTTCAGATGATATTTATTTTATCCACTATGAAAATTGTACACTTACCTTCTGATCCAGAAAAATTTTCTTCAATAATCGCATTCCACAGTCACGTGTGCTTACACATACCTATCTGATCAGTTTTACTATAACATTAAATCTTGAACCATGTGGATTGGGCATGTGTAGATGAGTATAAGTTATCTTCACTCCTTCTCCTAATTAAGCAAATTCATGGAAAATTAATTTATATATGATATTTCCTTGTTTTACTTAAATGATAATACAAATTGTAACCAACAAAATTATAATAAAATTCGAAATAAATGGAAGATATATTATAAAGTATTATGGAAAGAAGAAAAGAAAAAAAACTTCGTAAGATAAATTGGTTGCCATTAATTTGGACCAGAATTGACTAATATATTGTTCAAAAGTGAAAATACTTTTATGCTTCAATATACTAATACAATGTTTGAAATACTCTTATTCATAAACTGCATCAAGCACTTCACAGTAAATTATATTTTTTGTGCAGTTGTGAGGTACTCCCGGCCTATTATGAATAAGGATTCTCAAACCTGATGGATTTTTCACGCGCGACAATGCGACATATAGTTGACCATGAGTAGATACAGGATTTGGTAATTACAATCCTATTTTATCAAGTGATTGTCCTTGACTTTTGTTGATAGTCTTTGTAAATGCTAACTTTACTGGAAACTGTCTTCTTTTCATAAGATGGTAAGTCTGAGAATCAGTTGTTGTCATAATAACACGTGGAATTAAAACTTCTTCACCCGTAAGCTAACCTGTTATTACACGTGCTTCAAGGACCTTGTCACCAATTTTCAATATTGTAAGTCGAGTCTCATTGCACAAACCCAAAGCTTGATTAAGATTTCTGAGAAGCATTACAGGAGCACCTTCCTTCAACTCTATGGAACCAGAAACCAGGAGGATACATATGTTGTTCATGGTCACTTGTTTCACCAGGACACAATTTGTCTGCGCTATGAAAAACTCGAGATTCACCAGGAAGCTTTGACAACATGATAGAATTAATTTCATCAACAACATTGTTTTTTGGAGCCAAAATAGATCTTTCTTTCAACTATGCTGGATCCGTCTACTTTTCAAATTGTCGAGGATAAGTGGAATCTATAAGACTCAAAAGGTAATTGTCGCCAAGTTTATTAAGAATTGCTCGGGTATTTCAATCCAATCAGATTCATTACCTTTTTCAAATTGCAATCTTTTAATTTTACCTTCTCATATTGCATTTATCCATTCAGCAAAGTTTCGCAATTCATCGAGTGACCGCGGTAAACCATCTTGAGCAATAAGTCGCATATTCATCATAAGATTCATAACCTTGCAATTAGTCCATATTTTTTATTTGTGTAATGTAGCTGAAGCAATAGCATCTTGACGTCCTTTAGTTACGACTGGTAATATATGTTTGAAATCCCCACCGAGGACACACAACTTTCCTCCAAATGGCTTGTCAGGTATGTAATCCTCACTTTTTTTTTAGTATGTCATCAAGAGTCTTGCTTACAGCTTTGAAAGTATGATTGTGCATCATAGGTGCTTCGCCCCAAATTATCAACGAGTCTCTCGAATTAGTTGTTCTAAATTAGAGTTCACCTTGATAGAACAACTTGATGACTCATGAAGGTTGAAGGGGATTTTGAAGCGTGAATGTGCAATTCTGCCTCCGGGCAATAACAAAGCTGCAATTCCTGATATGCAACCGATAACACAATTTTTTTATCCGACCTAAATCTTGCAATGAGTGTTTTCCACAAAAATGTCTTCCCAGTTCCACCACTACCATTAACAAAAAAGATACCTCATTGCTTATTATCATAAACTTGAATAACAACATTGAAGATTCTATATTGGTCGTTGTTCAAACACCGAAAGTATGATTCAAATGCTACTTTTTCTACAATGTGGTCATAATCAAGTTCTTCTGTTATGAGCCTATTTGTTAGACAGCTAAATGATGTTGAAGTTGGTTGTGGCATTGGAGGAAACTCTGCAATTGTCCTTCCGTTTCTGTTAAATATGGATTCAATTTGTTGTAGACCCCACTTTTTCAACTCTTCATTAGTAAGACTTACATTGTTATCCATCAACTCTTTTTTTATAGTATACTGAAAATCATCAACCATTTCTCGCCAGGGTCTTTCCCATAAACTAACAGAATCCGTCAATTCTGAGAACATTAACATGGTAGAAAACATGTTTCGAAGTTTTACTGGTGATGCCCATGTAGACACTTCTGTCAATGCTTCATGCCACTCATTCAATGCTTCAAATTAAATGCAGCCAAAACAGTTGGCTTGCAGGACACTATTATATCAATCTCCCACTTGTACTAAAGCCAACTTTTCGTACTTCTGATTTCCATCTTAGACAGATGTTTCTTAAATGCCTTTTGAGGCAATGGCTTAGTTTGCGGGGTCTGTCGTGATATCCTTTGAGGTGACACGTTCTATATCTCCTCTACCAATGATATTCCATATCAAAAAGTATCATCTTAGTATGTGCTTGGAATTCTGATGAGATTTCGATTCCTTTTCTTGCGAGATATCTCCATTATTATCACAGAAGATAGTAATGGCTCGACGATGCTAGGTACGACGTCCAATTCTTGGATGATGTTTTTCATCCAAACACATTTCATTTGCAGCTTCACGTGCTACAATATTTTATTCCTCGGTGGTTGAATTTGCAGTAGTATCCTACTCACCTCACCAATATTGAGGCAGATATATCCATATGTTGACTCGAAATCATCTAGATCACATTGAAAGCTCGAATCAGTATATCTTTCCAATTTCAATTCTCCCCCGCCGTATACCAAGAACAATTCTTTAGTCCTTTTCAGGCACTCCAGAATTTACTTTACGGCTACCCAGTGCTGCTCGCTTGAGTCAGACAAATAGCGGTTAGTTACACTCAGGGCGTACGCTATGTATAGTCTTGTATATAACATACCATATTATGCTTCAATCGCAGAGGTATGTGGTATCTTAGACATTTTACTTCTCTTCTCAGAGGTCTTTGGGGCCATAAACTCAGAGAAAATAATATCATGACTCATCGGAAGCAATCATCTCTTTGATTTTTCCATATTGAATGTCTTCAGTATTTTATCTATGTACTTTAATTGGGAGAGGCCCAGCAGTCATTTCGATCTATCCATGTAGATCCTTGTGCCCAGTACAAATGAAACTTCTCCCAAATCCTTCATTGAGAATTGTGTATAAAACCATGCTTCCGTTTCCGATAATACTTTTGCATCCAATGAGCAGAATGTTATCAACATAAAGCATAAAAATTCGATTGTACTCCCACTAACTTTCTTGTACACACACTGCTCGAACACATTTTTGACAAATCCAAAGGTTTGAATTATATTTATCAAAACATATGTTCCAGCTTCGGAAAACTTGCTTAAGTCCATATATGGACCTTAGGAGTTTGCACACTTTGTGCACATCTCCCTTGGATGCATATCCTTTTTTGTTGCTCCATGTAGATCTCCTTATCAATGTGTCCATTGAAAAAAAAACGATCTTTACATCCATCTGCCATATTTCGTAGTTAATACTAAGCAGTAATGGCCAACAATACCCGAATGGATTTGGGCATTGCTATATGCAAAAAGAATTCCTCAAACTCAATGCTCGACATTTGAGTAGGTCATTTCGCGACTAGTCGTGTTTTATAGGTAATAACCTCTCCGTTCACTCCAAGCTTTAACTTATAGATACACTTGCAACCCAAGGGAGCTAATCCCACTGGTGGATCTACCAAGGTACAAACCTTGTTAGAGTGCATGGAGTCCATTTCAGATTCCATGGTTTCGCGCCACTTTCCCGAATCTATGTCTTGCATAGCTTCTTCATAGATCATTGGATCAGTCTCAGACTGTCCAATTTCATGCAGCATACTGTAGTACCTCTCGGGTTCCCTAAGTTGTCATTAAGACCTTCGAAGTTCATGTGTACTAGTTGATTCATTTTCATGTTTAGGTTCTCCCACTGCCTATGGAGATGGGTCGATTTATGAAGCTCATCTTGTTCTATGATGTTTTCTTTCTTGTCCAACGAGAAATCCTTCTCCAAGAACTTAGTTTTTCTTGAGACAAAGGTTGTTTGTCTTACAAGATCATAGAACTTGTATCATTTTGAGGATTTTCGAATACTCCACGAATTGCATAAGATGAATTTTATTTCAAGTTTATCTCCCACTAGATTATTCACATAAGCGGGAGACCTTATATGCGGATGAATGCATATGAAGGTACAATACCAAAGCCCATATCACTTGATATGTTTTGGAATCGGCTTCATAGATGCGTAGCTCAGTATCTTCAATTTTCTTGATCAAGTTTTATTTGATTGAATAAGGAATTTCATGTAAGATTTCTTAATGGACATTTACATGTCCAAAATACTCGACAACTGACAATGTTTTGAGCGTGTCTTACATTTCGAGAATCTAATGAAGAAATTACTCAATAGCATTTTAAAGTATCACCAATGGGATGCTTGTTTTAAACCATATATGGATTTATTTAAAACAAAAATGCTCACCATGAAAAATCTCAAGATCAATCTCGGCTCCAACATTATAACCAATCTATCACTTAAGGAGGAAGCTCCAGAATGATCATATTCAGGAACATCGTTCCTTGTTTGATCACACCCACTGATCAAGTCATTCTCAAAAAGTTGGATGTCTTGATTCCACAATCTTAGTATTGCAAGATGAACAATGGAGTTTGTAAACAAAATAGAGGAACCTTTACAAAATACCAGAACATGCATTGCATCATGAAGAACATTTTCTTGCACTTTAAATTTGAAAAGACCGTAACAAATTATACTATTTCCAATATGATAAAATCAAGAGTTGCATTTAAAACTTAATGGAATAACTCAACGTTACAAGTCTTGAAACATAAATCAACTTTTTAGAAAACTAGGAATATAAAATGTTCTTTCCATATTTAAAACAAAATTAGAATTTTAAACTAATCTGCATGTTCCAATTGCCTCTGCGTGTGAGCGCATCTGTTGTCTGGATAGATGCACTGCTCACTCTCCATTGATTCATTTGGTTTAGACAATCCTTTCTTGACAAGCTAAGCCTTATATTTGACACAATTCTTCTTCATGTGTCCCTTCTTTTTACAAAAGAAACACTTAGATTCCTTCTTGATGTCAAGTTGAGCAGATATCTTATCATTTGCCTTCCCCTTTTGTTTGGCTTCCTCGATCTTTCCTTGTGTTGCCATATATGCACTTTCTCCAAATTCCATTGACAACCTTCCTTCCTCTTGAACACACATGGTCAAAAGTTCATTGATAGACCATTTATTTTTATGTGTGTTATAAGAAATCTTAAAAGGTCCATATTGTTGTGGAAGGGAATTCAATATGAAGCGCACAAGGAAAGAATCGGACATCTCAACCTCAAGAGTCTTTAGTTGGGCCGCAAAGTCTCTCATCTTCATGATGTGCTCACGCACATCTCTAGTACCGATGAGCCTCATTGATGATTACTTGGTCATTAGGGTGCTGGCTAAAGCTTTATCTAAAGACTCAAATTGTTCATCAATAGCCTTTAGTAGCTTCTTAACATTGTCACATTTTCCAATTGAACTACGTATGCTAGCAATTTTTTTTGTCTTTATGAACATCATACTGAGGCGATTGGATCGATCCCAGCGTTCATAAAGCTGAATTTCAGCTTGAGTGCTAGCATCAGTTGTAGGTGGTTCATCATTCCGTATAGCGTAATCAATGTCCATCTACCCTAATTGAAGAAGAATACTCTCCTTCCAAATCTTATAGTTATCACCATTCAATTCAGGAACTTCACAATTGATATCAGCAAAATTAACAGGTAGTGATGCTGCATAAAAATTAAAATTGCTTATGTTCAAATTTGAGGTTTAACTTAAAATTTTCATGTTTCACCAATGCAAAACATGTAGGAATTGAATCTAGTGACATAAAATTTGCCTGTGGACTGAAACTTTAATTCAGTTAGATTCAACTAAGATTGTATGATGAATCTATCAAATTGCTTACTCAATTCATAATTAATCAGTATATTATGAACGCAAGTTGATGTTCATCTAAATTCTTTATGATAAACTACCAAATTATGTTCATTTTCCTAATACATATGGGTAAATTAGGAAATATAATATGATATTTATCCTAGTTAGTTATATAATTTGATTTTAGTATATTCATCTTATGTAGAATAAAGCGTGAATAAAAATTGCTATTTCATTGGATTGTTATTCATATAAAATGAACATTCTTTTACTAGAGTAGAAGCCAAAGAGTTTGCTTGTTGACAAATTTCACAATCCGAAATGAACTCGGCACTTGAGCACCCCATGTTACAATTTCATTTACAAACAAGGGAATTAAATTAAATTCATAAGCAATTTATAGAATCTAATTAGTTCCTCTAAAGATTGAACATTAGCAGTTTATATTATGAAAAAAATAACACTCCTCCACAAATAATTTATTCGAAAGCCAACTGAAAGAAATCAAATTTTCAGGAAGATCTCCAATACAAAGTGAAAATGACAAGATTGAAAAACTTCAGTAAAACATCAAGTCAGAAGTATCAATTGCTCTGATACCAACTGTTAGACTTTATAAAATAACACAATGATATTTTATACATGCATATATACTCTTAAACAAATAGTATATATGAAAACTAAATGCGGAATGGATCATCATACCTCCAGCAACCTCCTTTAGATGGTGTATTTTAGTGAAGAATGTTGAGTGTAGGGACCTTATAAATGGCTCACATGTATATAGTGTCTTACCATCAAAGACACTAAGAATGTGTAGAGTCTTTTACATTATGACTCACATTATGCTCAAGTTAGTGGGACAAGATAATGGGTTAAGGGAATTAAATTCATTGATTAGTGAGAAGATCAAAGGACCACTTTATGAAGTTTATAATAATATTTTATAATAAACTTACAACTCTACCGTGTATCTTTGGTTAATTGATTACATAGGTTTGTCTCAAGTGTAATTGAAAATAAAGTATTTTCTGTGATATTTTGAAATCAAGAAAGTAGGGGTACTAACATACAGATGTAAGGGTGCTGAATTGCTCTAATCATTGTTAGTTAGCACATATATTCTAAATGTAAGAATATGTAGTTAAATTTTGTAGAAATCCTAATTACATACGACAAACTCACTATTTTCCAGTTCTATCCTCGATTTTGGCTTAATTCACATGTTTCTTTCTTGGAAATTTCTAAGCCGATGCTCAGCTCCAATACTGAGATTGTTATGTTGTTTCTTCTCCTTAACCCCTTAAAAGAAGTATTAACCGTAATTATGTAAGTATATTTTGTAACTAATTGAGAGAGAATGTAAATAAGTTTCTTGAATTGAAAAATCTGTAGTTTACAAATAAATCAGCTATCTAATATATACAACAGAACAAGGGCAAGGAAGTAAATCTACATACATTTCCTAACTAACTTATACACCGACTAAGAAAACATAAAAACGTGAAAGCACTTTTAATAACACCTAAATACATCAGATAATAATTAAAATACATAAACCTAATTTTATGAATCAATTTGGGAATTTGATTGAACTCGTTCTTCTTCTGATTCTCTTCTCTCTGTTCCAGTTAATACCCCCGGGCAAGCTGGTGAGTACACATTCCGGACACCCAGCTTGGATAATAAGGAGTGAAAATGGCGTCTGGTCAGCGGTTTGGTGAATATATCCGCAAGCTGTGCAGCAGATTTGATAGGCAGCAACTTGAGATGATTTTTGGCCACATGCTCGCGAATGAAGTGTAAGTCAATTTCTATGTGTTTCGTTCTTTCGTGAAATGTTGGATTATGTGCTAAATGTAGAGCTGAATGATTATCACAAAAGACAGTGGGTGGTAGATGTAGCTTAATGTTGAAATCCTTTAGTAATTGGGAGAGCCATAGAACCTCACTAGTAATTGAAGCTAAGGACCTATATTCTGCTTCTGCAGACGACTTAGATACAGTCGGTTGCCTCTTTGCTTTCCAAGATATTAGTGATCCTCCTAAGAATGTGCAATAACCTGTTGTAGACCTTCTTGAATCCAGACAAGATCCCCAGTCACTATCACAAAAACCAGTTAAAGATAAATTAGAAGATTTGCTATAAAACAATCCTTGACCAGGGGTAGCTTTTAAATATCTGAGGAGATGATGAGTAGCTGTTAGGTGTGCATGAGTAGGTTTGGCTAAAAATTGGTTTAATTTATGTACTGTGAAAGATATGCCTGGTCTAGTGATAGTTAAATATATGAGTCTACCAATAAGTCTTCTATATGGAGATGGATCAGGTAATAAATCCTGATTATCAGATTTTAGTGAATATTTAGGGTCCATTGGAATAGTTACTGGTTTACTGGCTAAATAACCAGTATCTTGTAAAATTTGCAATGCATACTGTGTTTGAGTTAATATTAAACCTGTGTTTGAATAACCCAATTCTATCCCAAGGAAATATCTTAATTTTCCTAAATCCCTAAGTTTAAAAACAGAACTTAACTGTGATTTTGTTTTGCAAAGAAGTTCAGAGTTAGGTCCTGCCAGGATTATGTCATCTACATACACTAGTATGGCAATAAATGAATGATTAAAACCAGAGGTAAATAGTGAATAGTCTGACCTTGATTGTTGAAAACCCAATTTGTGTAGAACCTCAGTCAATTTGTGATTCCACTGCCTACTTGCCTGTTTAAGGCCATATATAGACTTTTGTAATTTACAAACAAGAGTACCTGGTTTACCTGTAGTGTCTGAAGATAGAGTAGGAGAATAGCCTTTGGGTAGATTCATATATACCTCTTCATCCAGTTCACCATTCAAAAATGCATTAGTGATATCTAATTGCTGTAAATCCCAGTTTTGAGTCATTGCTATGGCTAGCAAGACCCTTACTGTTACTAATTTGGCAACAGGAGAAAAAGTAGCAGTGTAGTCTACTCCTTCCTGTTGTGTAAAGCCTTGAGCCACTAGCCTGGCTTTATATCTTTCCACTGAACCATCAGCTTTCCTTTTGATTTTGAATATCCATTTGCAACCAATAGGAACTTTGTGAGGTGGTAAATGCTGAACAGTCCATGTATTGTTAGACTCCATAGCAGAAAGTTCCTGATTAATTGCTTGTACCCATTCTTGATTTTTAATAGCTTGTTTATAGGTGGAAGGTTCAGTAATTGTAGAGATGTTACCTATGAAGGATTGAAATGTAGGAGAGGCCTTATCATAAGTTAGGACAGAAGAAAGAGGATATTTAATATTTGTGGTGGTTGTTAGACAATGGTAGTCTTTAAGATAAGAGGGTTGTTTGTGAGGTCTTGTGGATTTTCTAGTGTGAATTTCAGGAATGGTAGGAGGTATAATGTGTTCTTCAGAAGTAGGAGTAATGTTATCTTGAGGTGGTTCTTGGGGTGTTGGAGAATCAGGAATAACTGGGTCATGAAAAAGATAAGGAGAAGGGTTGTGAATAGGAAGAACTAAGGTAGTGTCAGTATTGAATTTGGAATGTAAAGTAGGATCATAAAAAGGGAACACATGTTCATAAAAAATTACATTCCTAGAGTTAAATGTCTCATGGTTATCCAAGTCAAGTAGTCTGTATCCTTTTACACCAGGGGGTACCCAAGGAAAACACACTTTCTAGCCCTAGGATCAAATTTTGTCCTGTGTTGTTTAATAGTAGATGCATAGGCTAAACATCCAAAAACTTTTAAAAATTTATAATCAACTGATTCATGGTATAATCTAGTGTAGGGAGACTGATTTTTTAAAAGAGGAGTAGGCAGTCTATTTATAATGTAAGTGGCAGTAAGGACACAATCAGACCAATATTGAACAAGAATTTTAGATTGAAAAAGTAAAGAACGAGCTACATTTAATAGATGCTGATGTTTTCTTTCAACCACAGCATTTTGTTGTGGTGTTTCTACACAGGAGAATTGGTGAAAGATGCCCAATTTAGAAAAAAGATTGGTAAAAAATAGTTCATTTGCATTGTCACTTCTGAAAGTTTTGATTGTTGAATTGAATTGATTATGAATAAATGTGATGAATTTTGGAATAATATGCTGAACATCAGATTTATTTTGTAATAAGAATACCCAAGTAAACCGACTAAAATCATCCACAAGTGTAAGAAAAAATCTATATCCATTATAAGATGGGACTTTGTAAGGTCCCCATATATCACAGTGTATTACATCAAAAGCAGTAGAAGCAATATTATTCCTAGAAACATATGGAAGACATTTTTGCTTAGCTAAATGACAAGTGTCACATGGATATTTCTGAAAAGTAGACAGGTTTGGTAAGTGTAAAACAGAATCTAATACATGTAATCTATCAATAGAAGGGTGCCCTAGTCTAGAGTGCCAAGTCCCTATAGAAATATTGCTACAAGTAGCTTTAGTAGAAGTAGACATGTTCTTGAGAATGTAGAGTCCATCTAGGAGGTCACCCTTGCCAATCTTCATCAAAGAAGTCAGGTCCTGAATGAAGAAATTATCTTTCTTAAAAATGATGCTACAGTTTGAAGAATGCAAGAGTGCCCCAACTGATAAAAGATCGAATTTAAAGCTAGGAACATATAGGACATTGTATAAGGTAATATGATCATTCAGAATTACATTACCCTTAAAATAAGCAGGGATGACAGAATTATTAGGCAAAGTGATGTGTGTGTTGAAAGTGGCAGTAATATTAATGAAATAAGACAAATTGTTGCATATATGGTGTGATGCACCAGAGTCCACTAACCAATTATTTTCATGAAGTGCAGAAATAACAATGGAGTTTGAAGAAACAATACCTGAATGTGCATTAGCACTTAAAGGCTGTGGAGTATCTGAAGAAGTGTCTTGATGAATGGAATCAATGGAAGTGGATGGAGAATGCTGAAACAGGTTTGATAATTGAGTAAATTGCTCAGGGGATAGTGTGTGAATGAAATTCTGAAGGTTTGTGGGTGTACTGGGTGATGAAGTGATGGTATTGTTTACATTAGGACTGAGTGAAGGTGATGGTCTAGGGGAATTGGGAACATAGCCAGGTGGAAAACCATGTATCTTGAAGCAAGTATTAATAGTATGCCCAGGTCTTTGACAGTGAGTGCAGTATGGACGGTTTGTTCTTTGGTTTTGAGGACTGAATGGAGGTCTGGAAGTGGATGGTGAGGGAGGAAGGGGTGGCCTGTTCTGGTAGTAAAGAGTAGGTGATCTGGGGTATGATGGAGTAATAGATCTTGTGGCAAAAGCTATGGAGTTGGAAGAATCAGGATTAGTAGAATAAGGATGAAGAGATCTTTGTGTCTCTTCTTGAATGACAAAAGCATATGCTTTGGGAACAGGGGGAAGTGGATCCATGAGGAGAAGTTGGCTCCTAGTATGTGATAATGATTCTTGGAGCCCCATGAGAGAGGTGAGTAAATACTCCTTTTCAAAGTAATCATCCAACTTACCACAAGTACATTTTGGACGGAAATTAGTTAGTTCATCCCAGATTACTTTTAATTTGGAGAAGTAAGAACTGACTGAAAGATTTTATTGTTGCAGATTGACAAGGTCTCTCTTGAGTTGGAACAGACGAGGACCACTGGCTACCTCAAATCGTTGTTTCAATTCAATCACATATCAAAGGCCAGTGTATGATAAGTGACAGTGCGGTTGATATCCTTAGTAAGTGAATTCAAGATCCAACTTAGACCTACATTATTGTTTCGATCCCAGTAATTAGCCATTATTGGATCATCATTAGGTCTAGGAAGGGTTCCATTAATAAAACCCTCTTTATTTTTAACATTGAGGGATAAGATCATAGCACGTGATGGGGGCTATTTCGCACCCTACATACTGATCAGATCGAACAAAGATTATAAGATCGATTCGACCAATTATAAAGGATCGGGATCTTCTTACAGACCCTGCCAAATGCCGCTCGCTCCGAGTAAAGATTATACTCCGGACCCAAGAAGGATAGTTGGGCCGAGTCCAAGCAAGACAATGATTCCTTGTAATACTAGGTTTAGCGTAATATATATACCTAGTTATTCATTGTATGAGACAACTACGAATTCTCTCAATTCTGAGATTACACAAGAATACATTGATAACAATAGAACTCAATAATATCCATTATTATTGCAGAACTTTACCTTCATATCGTTGTGTTCTTAATTTTGTTAATGGTTTTACTTCTTGCCTTTGATTATTGCTTTTCTTTGTAAACGATCCATCCAGAATAAAGTAACAGAGCCCAATATACTGAATAATTCAATATCCAAACCCCCGATATCACAAATTCACTGATATTAAATTAACCTGACGAAAAACGGTTAAATCAGTTGGCGCCCACCGTGGGGCTAGGTTAATTATTCGATCGACATATGGCTCGCCCAAGGAAAAGCGCCCGTGTCGGAGCAAGAAGTAACACAACCACCGGTCATAACACATCTGAAGATCCACAGGAGAACGACAATAATAACGTTCCCAACACCGACGAGAATTTGCAGAATACCCATCCCCGACATCAGGAACCCCTAGAAGGTCCTCCCGGTACGATACAGGAAGAGCCGGAAGTCCCCGAGATCCCCGTTCCTCTCCCGGGTGCTCAGGAGAAATTACGACAAATAGCGATGCTCGTTAAATCGCTCTCCCCAGAAGAATTACTTGTGCTTGATCAAATTCCGCGAAACCCTGGGGCTGCCAGGACAATTCCTGCTCGGAAAACGCCCGGACAAAACGATCAAGTATCTCAACAAGCTGATAGCCCACCAAGCGAGCACCGCTCACTACACAGTCCACAACAGGACAATTCAAAACCCTCCGACAATAATCCTCGTAGAAAACCAGGTCACAGAAAAACCCAGGCGAAGCGCAGTGGATCCAGGGAACGTACAATTATCCCTATTGATGATGACATAGATGATACAATCCCTGATCGACCACGAACGGCTCGACTGACGGAAAGAGAAATTGAAAGGATGGTGCAGGACCGACTCGAACAACGCTTACGATCTATTCAAAATCCGTGGGCCCGAACCACGGAACTCCAAGAGAGCCTTGCGGCCTGTTCTCCCTTCTGCAGGGAAATAAAAGAGGCACAATCGATCGGACAAGTCCCGGGTAGACTACCTCGTTATGATGGAACCACTGACCCGGATGATTATATTTTTAGCTTTACAAATATAATGAATTTATATGCCCACTCTGCCGAATTCACTGCCAAATTAATGGTAACTACATTCGAAGGACTCGCATTGGACTGGTTCGCGAAACAACCTGCCAACTCCATATTCAGCTTTAGGGAACTCTGTAACAAATTGACGCAGCAGTTTGCCAGTCAGAAGAGACAAAAACTTCCGATGAGCTACCTTGGAACTATATATCAACAAGAAGGAGAATCCCTAAGGAATTGGTTGGCCAGATTCAACGTAGAATTACTTAAAATCGATTCCCCAAATATCGATTACATAATATCTATCCTCTTCGATCTCACTAAAAACAGGCAGTTCGGAAATGCCCTCAGTCGAAAACAACCAAGAACGTTCGCCGACATCATGAGCCTGGCGTCTAAGTATATGACCCAAGAAGAGATGAATTCCTTTAAGGATAAGAACAAAAACAAAGTCGCGGCTACAGGGTCTAAGCGGCATGACAAGATTCCCGCCCAAAGATCCTTGGATTACGAGCGATCTTCCAGGAGAGGTAACGTTTTCCAGCGACTGGAATACAGCAGAGCCGACCAAGAAAGGCAACCTAATTTCTACCAAAGACCAAGAAACCCTGAACAACCAATCAGAAGCAGAGTGAATCAAGTAGAACACCCAAGATTAAATGCTCCAATGGAAGAAATCTTGGAAGTTCTAGAAAGGAATAATTGGATTCCCGAGGCGAGGAAAATCGCTCAGCCCAGACCAGGGTCTAGAAACTATGATCAATACTGTAAGTACCATAGGGCACATGGGCATCGAACGGAAAATTGTTTTCACCTTAAGAGAGAAGTTGAAAAACTGATCGAGCAAGGAAAACTAGACGAATACATAGAACGAGATAATCGCAAAAGGGAAAGAAGCAGAAGCCCCCGGAACGGAACTCAAAGGAGAAGTTCTCATCGAAGATCACCTGAACGTCGGCCTACTCAGGAATTGAATCACGACCAGGTCAATGGGACTATCCACACTATATCCGGGGGGCCTGCGGGTGGAGATAGTCGTAATGCTAGACGAAGAACGACCAGATCCATAATTGCAAATTCTAAATATCCAAAAGAAATATGGACATTAGAAAACAGGCCAACAAATCACCAGCCGATCAGCTTTAACGAAGGTGAAGTACCTAAAAACATCACTTGGGATACAAAAGAGGATAACCCAGATTTCCCTATGGTAGTGTCGTTAGAAATAGCAAATTATAATGTGAGAAGAATCCTAATCGATAATGGAAGCTCAGCAAACATCATCTCCAGAGAGGTCTTAGGACAAATGAACCTCGGGCAAATTAACCTACAAAGGGTAGCAACGCCGTTAGTAGGCTTTGGGGGCTCCGAGATCATCCCCAGCGGAACGATATCTTTAAGTGTATCGCTCGGAAAGAAACCACTTCGGACCGTGAAGTTGGTAAAATTCCTAGTGGTAGATACACCTTTCGCTTATAACGCTATATTAGGGCGACCAGCCCTTAACCTTTTTCGAGCTGTAGTCTCTACCTATCATCAGAAAATAAAATTTCCAACCGACAGCGGCATTGGAGAAATAACGAACGACCACTGTATGGCATGGGACTGCTACAGCACATCATTAACGTTGAAAGAACACCCCAAGTCAATTACTCCGAGCAAGAGAAAGATCGTAGACGATCTCACTAGAAATGAGGTCGAAATTCCTATTACTGATCGATTAGATAAAAAGGGGAAAGAACCACTAGACTTATCCTTGCAACCCCCAGAACATAAAGATATAATTCTGGTAGAAGGCGACTCGTCCAAAAAGACAAGAATTGGTACAGAATTGAGCAAAGAAGGAGAAGTAATGTTAATCGAATTTCTAAGAAATAACGTGGACGTCTTCGCCTGGAGTGCAAATGACATCGAAGGGATCGATCCTCGGGTAATCAAGCATACCCTAAAAATTGACCCTTCAGCGAAACCCGCCAGACAGAAGAAAAGAAATCATGGACCAGTAAAAGATAAAATTATCAAAGCCGAGGTTGAGAGACTGCTGGAAGCAAAACAAATCCGAGAAATACATTTCTCGGAATGGCTATGTAATGTTGTACTAGTAGCAAAAGGGGATAAAAAGGACAACAAATGGAGGATGTGTAATGATTTCACCGACCTTAACAAGTTATGTCCACGCGACCCTTACCCCCTCCCAAGAATTGATTTATTGGTCGACTCGACCGCTGGCTTCGCGCTGTTCAGCATGATGGACGCCTTCCAAGGTTTTTACCAAATATACATGGACGAGCGGGATCAAGAGAAGACCGCATTCATAACCGAACAGGGAGTATACTGCTTTATAGTAATGCCGTTCGGATTAAGGAACGCCGGGGCTACATACCAAAGATTGGTAAACCTAATGTTCAGGGAGTTAATCGGAGAAATAATGGAGGTCTATGTAGACGACATGTTAGTAAAAAGTATGAATGAAGCGGATCACGTAAGACATCTAGATCGATGTTTCCGAATCCTAAGAAAATACCGTATGCAGTTGAACCCTGCAAAATGCACCTTCGGTGTTAAGTCAGGAAAATTTTTGGGATATTTGGTACACCAGCGAGGAATAGAAGCCAACCCAGAAAAAATTCGAGCCATAACTGAAATGAAACCTCCCAAGACCATCTCTCAAGTGCAAAGCTTGGTTGGGAAGATCGTAGCATTGAATAGATTCATATCTAAATCTGCGGACAGAAGCTTGCCCTTTTTCCAGACACTTCGCAAAGCGAAAAACTTCGTTTGGACCGAAGAATGTGAACGAGCCTTCGAACAACTCAAAGAATATTTGACATCCCCTCCGATGTTGGCCAAACCAACAGAAGGGGAACCATTGTACATATACATCTCCATCTCCGATACGGCCATTAGCTCAGTACTAATTAAGATAGAGGGTTCAGAGCATAAGCCTGTCTATTATCTCAGCAAGTTATTACAAGGGGCGGAGAAGAATTACTTGGAAATAGAGGCCTTAGTAGTGGCTGCTCGAAAACTCCGACCCTACTTCTTAACCTACAAAATCATCGTTTTGACGAACCAACCGCTTAGGCAGATCTTAGCAAAACCAGAAGCCTCCGGAAGACTAATCAAATGGGCCATCGAACTCAGCCAATTCGATATCAACTACAAACCAAGGGTCACCATCAAGGCCCAAGTATTGGATGATTTTTTATTGGAAACACCAACACAATCATCAAACACCCTCCATGAGGATATATTGATCATAGAAGATCAAACCTGGTTAATGCATGTAGATGGTGCTTCAAGCCGGGAAGGAGGAGGCGCCGGAATCAACTTCACCGGACCTAATAAAGAAGATTTGAATTATGCTATTACATTGGACTTTGTCGTAACAAATAACGAAGCAGAGTATGAGGCATTAATCGCAGGAATGGAAATGGCAATCAAAGCCAACATAAAGAGGCTAAAAGTATTAACCGACTCAGAGTTAGTACAAAGGCAAATAGAAGGCTTATACGAGGCTAAGGAATTCAACATGATCAAATACCTCGCCAAAGTAAAAGCACTGGCCGAGAAGTTTGAAGATTTCGACATACAAAACATTCCACGTTCGGAAAATAAATGGGCCGATCAACTATCTAAGTTTACAGGATCCCAAGACGGAAAGACCGAACGAGTGATCAACTGGCTGATCTCTTCTACACCGGCTGTCGACATCGATGAGACACCGATAGTCGATATAATGGAAATCGAAGAAGTCGAAGATAATTGGATGACACCAATGATAGACTATCTTCGTGAAGGAAAACTACCATCTGATCAGAATGAAGCTCGAAAAATAAAATATCGAGCCCCAAAATATACACTCGTAGAAGGAAAACTCTACCGAAGGTCAGTATCAGGAATTCTCCTGAGATGCGTCTCTGAATCCCAAACCGCTGAAATACTGCGAGAAATACATGAAGGAGACGCGGAAAATCACAGCGGATCGAGGGCATTGGCTTTAAAATGCCTCAGAACAGGTTACTATTGGCCTACTGTCAATAAGGACGCCGCAAATTACGTCCGAGAATGTCATCATTGTCAAGTACATGCCAACGTATGTCATCAACCAGCAGAAAATATGCACCCGATTCCAATTTGTTGGCCTTTCGATCAATGGGGAATGGACATCGTGGGGCCTTTCCCAGCGGCCAGATCAAAGAAAGCTTACGTCCTGGTCGCTGTAGAGTATTTCAGCAAATGGATAGAGTGCATCGCCTTAGCGCGAATAACTCAATTCCAAGTGATCAACTTCCTTTGGAAGTTCATAGTCTGTCGATTTGGCATCCCTAGGATCCTAATTTCCGATAATGGAACCCAATTCGCTGGAAAACAAGTGATAGAATGGTGTTCGAAACTGGGAATTCAACAAAATTTCACTTCAGTCGGGCATCCAAGAGCGAACGGACAAACCGAAGTAGCAAACCGAGAGATAATAAAATCTTTGGAAAAAAGATTAGGATCAGCCAAAGGAAAATGGCTCGATGAACTACCAGGAGTATTGTGGGCTAATCGAACCACGGTAAGAAACTCAACTGGGGAAACCCCATTCAGCTTGGTATATGGGTCGGAAGCTGTTATTCCTGTGGAAACTTTAATTCCAACGCCAAGAATAGAGATGTTTGATGAACAAGAAAATGAAAAGGCAAGAGAAAATGACGTCGATCTAACAGAAGCCTTAAGGGATAAAGCTGCCGTACGCCTACAAGCCACTAAGGCAAATATGGAGAAAGCATACAATCAAAAAGTACGCGTCCGAACCTTCAAAGAAGGAGACTTGGTTTTGAAAAAGGTAGAAGTATCCAAGCATGTGGGAAAGTTACAACAAAATTGGGATGGACCTTACATCGTCATTGGCGTAGGAAAGAAAGGTTCATACAAAATTGCACACATGGATGGGACAGCCTTACCAAGAACCTGGAACGCAGTCAACCTTAGGAAATACTATGGTAAATAAATTTTAGCAGATTATACTGCATTGTTTTATTTACTTTACTTTATCAAGTTTTAATCCTTGTAACAAAGGCCTTAGCCTAGAGTTCAATTAGTAAAAATTTTAGCATTTTCTATACATCGATTATTTCGATTAACGCTCTGTGGAATTACACTAGCATATTGATAAATATCAGAACGAAGCGAGTCGAGTATACATTGATCCGCTCAATAAACACTCCTCGATTTATGTCAACGGCAAAAAGGACTTATTGGTGCGAAAAACCTAAGTCCAAACAAAACGAGTTGAGTAAACATCGATCCGCTCGATAAAAACTCCTCGATATATATTCAACGATCAAAAAGACTTTCAGGTACTAAAAACCTAAGTCTAAACAAAACGAGTTGAGTAAACATCGATCCGCTCGATAAAAACTCCTCGATATATCTACAATGATTGAGAGACTTCAGGTACTAAAAACCTAAGTCCAAACAAAACGAGTTGAGTAAACATCGATCCGCTCGATAAAAACTCCTCGATATATATTCGACGATCAAAAAGACTTTCAGGTACTAAAAACCTAAGTCTAAACAAAACGAGTTGAGTAAACATCGATCCGCTCGATAAAAACTCCTCGATATATCTACAATGATTGAGAGACTTCAGGTACTAAAAACCTAAGTCCAAACAAAACGAGTTGAGTAAACATCGATCCGCTCGATAAAAACTCCTCGATATATATTCGACGATCAAAAAGACTTTCAGGTACTAAAAACCTAAGTCTAAACAAAACGAGTTGAGTAAACATCGATCCGCTCGATAAAAACTCCTCGATATATCTACAATGATTGAAAGACTTCAGGTACTAAAAACCTAAGTCTAAACAAAACGAGTTGAGTAAACATCGATCCGCTCGATAAAAACTCCTCAACATATATATATTCAACGATCAAAAAGACTTTTGGAATTAAAAACCTAAGTCTAAATAAAACGAGTAGAGTAAACATCGATCCGCTCGATATACACTCCTCGAACTATTTACAACGAGAAAAAGACTTTTTGGTATTAAAAACCTAAGTCTAAATAAAACAAGTAGAGTAAACATCGATCCGCTCGATATACACTCCTCGAACTATTTACAACAAGAAAAAGACTTTTTGGTACTAAAAACCTAAGTCTAAATAAAACGAGTAGAGTAAACATGGATCCGCTCGATATACACTCCTCGAACTATTTACAACGAGAAAAAGACTTTTTGGTATTAAAACCTAAGTCTAGATAAAACGAGTTGAGTAAACATCGATCCGCTCGATAAAAACTCCTCGATATGTTTTCAATGATTAAAAGACTTTTGGGTTAAAAACCTAAGTATAATTACAAACGAGTCGAGTATACATTGATCCGCTCAATAAAAACTCCTCGATCTACTCCTAACGATCTAAAAAAGATCCGCTGATACTCCTAAAGTTTTGAAAGATAAATCAAGTATGAATTCATCTGCTCGGAAATTACTCCTCGTAAATAAAATTATCAAACGACAAAGAAGATGCAAGAAATAAAATAATATTTTATTCATCAAATCAATTACATACAAATATCCTACGTTACAAAAATCTGCTTGCTACCTAAAGATCGTTACAATGATCTAGTTAAATTGATCCTATGGGATCGACTATCTTCACGACAATGTCCACGGAAACGCCAATCTCCTCCCTAGTACCTCATCGATCATAATAAACCACCTAAGAAGCATGCTGCTCAGGATGGTCGACTTCTTTGGTTCGATGGCCAGGCTCTGAAGATCGGTATGTTCCTCCAGGTGAAATGAGCATTACCAGCCAGATAACCAGCAGTACTCAATTCACCCACAAAAGATACTGCTTTTACATTATCTATAAAACATTTTACTCTAAAGCAGCATCTCTTCGGGACCATCGTAAAACGGTAAGTTTACCAGCCACCCCGTTGATCTATCACTCCGGAAGTCACATCCAAGAGCGAGGGTGACTGGCAAGTATGAACCCCCCACGTGCAGACGGAAACCACGGACCTCTAAGGTGATGAAGACTAAAGCAGAGATCTCATGGGATCCGTCGATACAAGGAAGGGCTGACATGGGACCCGTCAATACAAGACTGGGGACAATTCCTTTACTGCGAACGAACAAATCACGATAATGTGACTTCTTGAATATTATGGGATCCGGAGGCAAAATGAAATCTAAGGAAACCGAGATATCCATTGTTATGAATAGAAAATAAGGAAACTGCCTACTTATTTATAGGCGCCCGTGAGAATGATCCTACGGACGATAGGAGTTTAATCAAGGGACGAGAACGCGACCCTTTGACTTCCCGAATTAAATACAAGTAAGTTGGAACGGCGCCCGTCTGATCGACTCAACTGATCGATGACAATCAAATCTACAGATCGAAGCGATCAACAAAATAATCCAAGAAAACTTAAAGAAGTTCAAAGACCAAAACGATCTGCACGATCATACATGAGGGTCGCCTAATAGAAAATATTAAGAACTCCTCAACGAAGGCATGCAAAGTTGAACCGTTGAAAGAGGATAATTGCTTAAAAACGACCAGAGCCTCCACCATACGGGGGTCGTAACTGCCTCATACATCATTGGGGGACTACTAAGTTGGCCATACAAGAATTTCAATTAGAATCCAAGAAATCTGACGTCGAAATCAGGAGAATAACCCTCCCTATTCGAAACTATAAGGCCGTCACTGCCTAATTTTCCAAAGAATTGCTGAAGGAGGTCTGAACGGGTCAGATCTGGCCAGGACTGTTACATTTTCCAATTCCTCCCATATCAAGAGTATGATATACTGGCTAGAGAAATGTATAATTGAAAAGCTAATGATGGAAGACATGGATAGGTGAAAAGCACCTAAAGGAAAACTTCCCTTTGAGGAAAAGAAAAACTGAAATTCAACAGGAGGAACAATAACCTCCTTATATAAGATATATGTCATATAAGGACAAATTTATAAGGCATGAATCGAGCATCGACCAGACAGCTAAGAGTTTACACAACGACGATCGGCTGGATCAATCAACAAAGATTAAATATGCGAAGCAAATATTATACCGTTCGGTTATCTTAAAAGTGACCAAAGCAAGATCAAGCTTACTTTCTCCAGACTCAAATCTCTCCGCAGAAATAAAAATCAGATAAGTAAACTAATCTTTGTCAATTACTACATGATGGTATATTTGTGCATAGCAATAACATATATGAACAAGATATAGCATTAGAATCAAGGCAAGAATCTGCCTACAGAAGAGATCATAATTTCCAATCTAATCTCCCAATACAAAAATCTCTGCCCGGACAACTACACAAAAGCTGGGCATCAAAAAAAAAAAAAAAAAAAAAAAAAAAAAAAAAAGAGACAGTCCAAGGTCTGCCAGGATGAATAAAGATCATTGAGAAGAATCGCCGGAGGGTCGACCAGCAGAAACAGGCCTCCGAGGAGCTAGGTTACCAGCAAACGCCATCAACTCCTCCTGACGTTTAAGATAACCGGCATAATAACCGGCATCATATGCCTGTTGACGAGATCCCTCTGCCGACGCGGCAGCCTGAACTAGGTCGCTTTTCTCTTTCTCAAGAATAACTTGGTTAGCCTCTAACTTTTGGAGATCATCTTTAGCAAGTTGCAGCTGCAGCTCCAAACCCCTGGTTTTAGCTTTCTCCGACTCCAGCTGACCTTGAAGAGCTCTCCGACTATTCCACAGTTCATCATTTTGCACACCCAGCTGGAGTGCAAAATACTTGCCCTAAAAACAGAAAGAGTAAGAAAAACCGCCGTACAACAAAGAATTCAAAACAAAGAACAGGAAAAATGTTCGAAATATGTTTACCTGTTCACATATCTTCACCAGAGATTGAACAAGGCGAACATTGGAAGTACCTTCGAGCTTCCTCAATTCGCCGGGCAAAATAGTACTCATGCCTAAGTCCCAAGACAAAGCATCAGGTTCAACAGAACCAGGCAGTTCGCTTGTCAAAGGGACACCGTCGGAACGTGGAGTCTCCGACAAAAGAATGTCATTAACCTGCATAAGCACGCAGCGATCATCTAACGGACGAGGGGAGTCCCTCTCGTCGGGACTAACAGAGGTCTCTTTGCCGGAAGCAGATATAACGGTCCGACGACCAGACCTCGACCCAGATCGACCCCCAGAAGGTCCCCCAGACTCAAAAGAAGCAGTCGTTACAGTGGTATCATGAAACAGATATTCAGGACCATATTGCGAAATAGACTGCGTTATGGAAGGATTGACAGAAAAACCATCACCGACTTGCCCTTCACTAACTAGAAGGGCAGTAGAAGTAGAAAAAGGAAGGGAACTAACAAAATCCCCTCCATGAGATCCATACTCGTAAGAAGAAAAACCTGAAGAAACAGGTATGTCGTAAACCTGTTCCATGTTGGATGGGTCTCCGAAAGCTAATCGACCTGGGGAAGACCTATTACCTCCCGCGGGGGTAGAAGAAAAGTTTGGTTGGAGGAGCGACGAACTAACTTCTGATAAAGGTTGGAACGTGGTAATAGGAGTATCGATCATTGAACTACTAACTGAGGACGAACGAGGAGGCTCCATCGAAGGCCCTTCTCTTCGAAATTTCTTCGATCTATTATCCCTAGCGCCCTCACGAGAAGGTCGCTTCGAAGTATTACCGAAAAGGTTACTCATGATCGGATTACGGAAAAATACAAATTAATATCGAGGAAGTTTATCGACTAGCTCAAGAAAGAGTATTATGTTAAGAGAGGAGTATAGCAGTAAAAAAGACAAGTCAAATTTTACCTCTCGTATTTATACTACACGAAAAGACGCGACTGACCCGAAGAAAGGGCGCGAAACAGGAAAACTGACCTTGGAGCAAACGCTAGAATTTGAAAAGACACATACATAATGATTACGGCAAATTAAATGACTTGTCTGAATCATTACAGCGAATGTGAAAGGACACGATTGTCAGAATAAGAAACGTTTAGTGTACAAAGTAGGGAAAGCTAAGCTACAATTAAACCTACAAGCGGATAATTACCAAGATTATTTCAAAAATAAAATCACTATTTCAAGAAGCCTGGTCGCTTTCCGGAATCTTCTGCTCACTATCGACGTCCTCAGTCATGCCTGTATCGTCTCCTTCTTCCTCTTCGTCTACCAGATCGATGAAAGTATTATCGAGCTCATCGTTAACATCAGAAGGAGGAATCGGCAATGGATTTCCAAATTCCTCGACAAGATGAGCCAGAGGAAAACCTTGATATTCGACATCTGGAACCTCGGAAGAAGAATAAAGCTCGCCATAACGGTTCAACCGGATATGAGCTGCCTTAAAATACTCCTTTCGACGATCGTCGATCATCTCCAAAGCGACCAGTTGATGAATCGATTTTTTAAAAGTATTCTCAAGAAGAGGGCCGACCATCCGGTACACCAACGCCGTATGAACAGGAGAGTTGAGGAATTCACGAACAACTTGTTCGTCAGATTTCCTAACATATCGATCTCTTTGCCTAAGTGGGACATCATTTTCATACTCCTCTAAAGAAGCTTCAAGGCTTGATACTTGAGATTCAAGCTCACTAATTCGAGTCGTGCTCTGCAACTGCAATTCCTCTAATTTTCTTGCCATTTGATTGGCTTGTTCTTGAGCACGAGAAACCTCTATCACCCTATCTATCATTTCTTGATCTTCGGTCCCGGCAGCACGAGTCTCTACGACAGGAACAGAGGAAGATGTCGAGGGACCAACTTCTGAACCGGAAGATTTGTGAAGTAAAGCTTTATACTTCTCTTCAAGGAAATCGCACTGTTGTTTCCACAGAGAATTTTCATAGGCGTACGATGTCAGACAGGTGTTAACCTGAAATAACGAAGGGGTCAGAAAGAAACGAATTAGCGAATTAAGAAAATCCTAAAAGATCACTTCATCAGAATAATAGAAAGAAAAAGATCTCACCTTTTCAGCGTAAAGAGAAGCTCGCTGGAATTTCTCCAATGGATCCTTATGAAGAAGCTTATTAAGATCGCGAGTAAGAACGCCAGACAAAAGAATACGGGTCGCCTTATCGACCGCATTCTCATTATTATCATGAATAAGAGAATCCTTCTCGGAATAACCAGCGGCCCTCTTTCCCTCTAAATGATCCTCGATCATTTCGACCAGAGTAGGATTTGGATGTTTATCCCCGAGTAAAGAAAGGTCGTCACCAGAACGTCCATAGTAGCTCCTCTTCCTGTTAGCTGGATTATTAGATGGATGAGGCATTGACCAGCTGCGACATCCTCGAATACCCAAAGAGGTTCTAAGATGAAGCGGAGGGTAACCGGGTCCCATGCCCTGACGAATAGGGGACTCACGTGAAGAATCCGGAGATTCCTCTCTATTCTCCTCGGATTCGTGACCCAACTCCAATTTCCTTTTTCGAGACGCCCTCTGCTTGATAGGATTATTCTCCACTGACTTGGAAGATTTTGACAGCACCATTTTTCCCTTCGAAGAATGTCAGGAGTTTTCTACCATATGAGCTAAAAAAGAAACAAAAAGTTAATTTCTCCATATAAAAAGTATAGTGACAATACTAAAGATCAAATAAAATGCTAACCTAGAGGTTCAGATGATGAACTGGTGGGAAAATTATGGACACTTAACCCCGCCTTACGAAGAAAAGATTCCCCGATCAGAAGAGCGCTTTGATATTTGTTTGTACGCATCTCGGGAATCTCAGTGATAAACTGTACATCGTCAGGAACAAGTTCACCAGTCGGTGAGCGACCTCCGGGAATCCACCTGGAACCATGATCCCACGAGAAAGGCGTGGTCGAACCATCCGCCAAACGGAGATTAGACGGAGGACGAACAAAGAAGAAATGAGATTTCCATGAGGGATTACTAGAAACCGGAGCATCAAAGATTGCTCGGCTAGGCCGCTGACTAGCGAAGAAATATCCACGGTTTGAAGAACTAGAAATATTAAAACGAAAAAGTTGCGTAAAGTTACAGAAAGAAGGTTTAAATCCCTTTGCAATCATCAGAACGGAAAAACAAACCACGAAAGCAACAGAATTTGGAACCAGTTGTGTCAAGCACACACTGAAAGTTTTTAGAACCTCCAGAAAAAGGGGAGACAAAGGAAGACGCAGTCCGCTATTAAAGTGAGCCGTATAAAAGGCTCGACATCCCTCCGGTGGAGAAGTGACCCTATCAGTAGAGGAAGGAAGAATTATTTCAGAACCTTCCGGAAAATATTTGGTATAGTTATTCACGACTTCAGGGAATGTTTCCTCCGTATATGCGCAAGCTACATCCTCAATTGGTTCAGAAATCTGAGGAACAGTACCTTTGCCCTTTTTGGCTCGGGCGGCTACATCCGCATCGGAAAGGATTCGTACCTTGTAAGTATCTTCTACAGGGATAACAAGATCAGATACCGTGGTTTGTTCACCCAGAGGATTAGAATGTAACTCCTCCTCATTATCGGGGGCGATGATCTCTCTAGGAGAAGAAGAAGATCTTCTTACGGAAGCCATCTATATTATAGTTCTCGGAAGAAGAAGGTCGATGAAAGGAAAATTTTATACGACGAACGACCAAACTAGAAAATGACTGCGATCTAAAAGCAAATATAAAAGAGAAATGGCAAACTCGAAAGTCACCTATTTATAAGGAAATGAGAAGAGACGTTTCGAACTCATCGCAGCTACTCAAATTCCCGCCAAAAACGGAAGGATACAAAAAGCCTCCTGAATAGACGCGTGGCGATCCATAATTAGACAGAAGAAACGACTATCTATGATACGTAGCACTCTTTTCCTTACTTAAGATTTTTTCCCACTGGGTTTTTTCTTAAGTAAGGTTTTTAACGAGGCTCCGTTCATAGAAAAGAAACAGTCGACCAGATTTATCTACTTCTACGAGCTCCTATTATCTATACGCTCGAAGAAGTGAGGGAGTACTGATGGGGGCTATTTCGCACCCTACATACTGATCAGATCGAACAAAGATTATAAGATCGATTCGACCAATTATAAAGGATCGGGATCTTCTTACAGACCCTGCCAAATGCCGCTCGCTCCGAGTAAAGATTATACTCCGGACCCAAGAAGGATAGTTGGGCCGAGTCCAAGCAAGACAATGATTCCTTGTAATACTAGGTTTAGCGTAATATATATACCTAGTTATTCATTGTATGAGACAACTACGAATTCTCTCAATTCTGAGATTACACAAGAATACATTGATAACAATAGAACTCAATAATATCCATTATTATTGCAGAACTTTACCTTCATATCGTTGTGTTCTTAATTTTGTTAATGGTTTTACTTCTTGCCTTTGATTATTGCTTTTCTTTGTAAACGATCCATCCAGAATAAAGTAACAGAGCCCAATATACTGAATAATTCAATATCCAAACCCCCGATATCACAAATTCACTGATATTAAATTAACCTGACGAAAAACGGTTAAATCAGCACGGCTCCATGTTTGGTAATTATTTGCATCCAATTTTTCTGACACTAGGGAGATTCCGGGTCCATCAGCCGGATGTAGGTAATAAGGACTTGAAGGATCCTCGATCTGAGCCCGTGGACGAGAAATTGGAAGAGTGGTGGAAGTAGAATCAAGAGTGGAAGGAGGATTTTCCATATCTGGTGTATATGATCAAGAAAGTAGTTTCTTGGCAAGAAAATTGAAGGAGAGGATGTTTCTTAGAGTATCTATGAAATCTGGGAAGGGACAGTAATAAAAACTTGAAGAAAGTAAATGAAAGAGTGAGAAATTGTAAAGAAAATGGAAACAAAATTAGAAGAGCAGAGAGATGTAGAAGAAGAGACTCTATAATCTACTGATGAAAAACAAAAGAGATATGATGAATACAAACACTGATCGGAGAAGAAGACCGGAAGAACAGCGCGGCGGAGGAGGAGTTTTATACCTCTACTGATACCATATTAACCGTAATTATGTAAGTATATTTTGTAACTAATTGAGAGAGAATGTAAATAAGTTTCTTGAATTGAAAAATCTGTAGTTTACAAATAAATCAGCTATCTAATATATACAACAGAACAAGGGCAAGGAAGTAAATCTACATACATTTCCTAACTAACTTATACACCGACTAAGAAAACATAAAAACGTGAAAGCACTTTTAATAACACCTAAATACATCAGATAATAATTAAAATACATAAACCTAATTTTATGAATCAATTTGGGAATTTGATTGAACTCGTTCTTCTTCTGATTCTCTTCTCTCTGTTCCGGTTAATAAGAAGAACTGTTCAAACTATTCCTCAAATTTAGCATAAATAATTTGCCATCCTTTAAGTTCAGAAAATTACTCACAATACCCCGTATGTATTGAATTCATTACATTTATCCTTTTACGGCATTAATTTCTTATCGCACATGTTGTCATCAGAAAACCAATTTTTATTCAATAATACCCCTGATATGTTTTTAAAAAAATTTCTCAAACAAACCCTCGAACTTAGTTTAATTACACGATCACCCTCAAACTTAAAAAAATAATACAAACTACCTCATATGTATTGCATTCACTACACTTATATTTTAATTATGTGGAAATCAACATTTTAATTTTAAAAAAGGTGAAAACTTCTTAGTTCTTACTTCCAATTTTAGTTTATTCTTGTGTGTATTAGTTATTGAACCATCTAATTAGTTTGCATAAAAGACTCTGTAAAAAAGAAAAAAAAATTGATTTCAAAATCTGAATTATATGGTTCTAATATATACTCTTAGATTTTCATTTTATACCAGATTTGCACTTTAAAATTTGTTGTTAGAGATACTTGTAACTTAACTTTGGTTATATATGATTGAATCAACAATAGTTTGATCTTACACTTTATAAAATTAAATTTGAGATCTTAATTTATTAAAATGTTATGTTTTCTTGTCCCACACTTCATTTGAGATCAACAATGCAAAACTTAAAATATTTTATGAGACTAAACTTCTAAAAATATACTATACTATGGACCAAGTGCAATGTACTTTAAAAATTTTGTAAAATGTAGCATCGAAATCTCAAATATTTCTAAAAATTAAGACAAAATATGTAGATTGTAAAGTACATAACTAAAAGAACTAAGGGATCTCAATTATGTGCGAATAAACATGCATTTTGAATATCTATAGTCTTTAACATACATGACTATACATTTTTTTATATATATTTTACTTCAAAATGTGATACCGTTTTTTTTTTTTTTTTTTTTTTTTATAATTAACATTTCATTTTATCAAATCAAAAGAACGGCACAACATAATCAAAATTAGGGAAACCCCCTTCGCAAAGGATATTAACGGCTACTAGAGAAAAAAATACAAAAAAGATGGAACCCCAAGTCCAATCGGCAAGGTTATGAGCCGTAAGCCTCTGTCTTTGGTGGTGGTAACATGTTTCTTTGCCGTGAGGGTCAAAGGGGGTCGCCGGCGCCGGCGCTGGACTCCATAACTAGTAGGTTTTGACTAGTACTAGAGGCTTCAACAAAGTAAAGAGTGTCTTCCAAGAGAAGATTACAAGGCTACTCAATAATGTTTCGGTTATAAATCTCAACTAATTAATATAGACAATTTCAGTTTAATATTTGGTCTTGCTACATCAAGTACCATTTTTATATTTATAGGTTTATTTTTATATTTTGCTTTTAATTAATCATTTTTTTCAAAGCATCATATTTTATATGTTCATAGCATATTGCTTCTTGCTAGATGTCTAAGAGTGTTAACTAAGTCTCTTATGAAATGTAATGTATAATCTATAAAACTTAAATGTTTTGTACTCTAATATATACAATTCTCAAATATGGATACAAATTTCCATTTCTAAGGGTGAGTCTGGCCAGTGATTGGAGCTCTTAAAATCACTTTTACATCTTTATTGTAATTTTTTAAGTGTTTGGTCCCGATTATAAAAATTACTTCTGTTCAATCATGATTTTCATGGTGTTTGGCCCCCAAGATCATAATCACTTTTGGGATCTATAGAAGTAAAAATTCAACTTATTTTAGAAGCAACTAAAGTGTTACTTTTACAAAAGCTATTATACAAAAATAATTATTTTATAATTAATTTTTTTATCATAATCAATTATTATCAAAATCAATTTTAGTAAAATTAATTCTCTTATAATTACTTTTCGAATCGCTAGGCCAAACTCACCCTTATTTTAGTTGGGAAACATCATATATTGTTGATCCCAAGTGGTTAGATGAGGTCTAGAGGGGGGGGTGTGAATAGACCTCTGAAAATTTTTAGACTTAAAAACATTTCAGTCGTCTGTTAGCAGACTAAGCTTATAAGGAACAGTAAGCTGACTATGCTGATCGTGAACGAATCTTGAACAGCAGAGTGACCACTCTTCTTATAGTAACTTAGCTGATTTCAGCAAAATCAGTTTTACAAGAGTATACTTGCAGCGGATAATTTGTAAGTGTTTTTCACAAGTAAACTAAGTCCTTCAAAAAGATTTTATCCCCAGTTTTAAAACTCCTTTAAAATCTTTTAATAATTCAAAGTGTAAACTTATGCAATTTTGAAATATGCAAGAAAACTTAAATGCAAGAATAACACAAAGAATTTTTATAGTGGTTATATGGATAAAATATTTTTAGTCCACTCTTCCAGATCACTTAGATTCTGGGTTATACTATAAACACTAAGTTTACAATATGTCTCCACTTACACATAAACAACAAATGAAAAGGCTGTAAGCTCACAATAGGAAATCACTCAGAAAACCTATCCTCTGAAGTTAGATCACTCACTAAGATGGATCTAAACTCCGCACAACACTCAGCTAATACAATTTCACTCAGAAAGTATTTTCTATTATGCTTCAACTGGGTTTCTGTCAACAGATGACTTCCACCAGACGAGTGAGCTGTTCGAGCTTCTTGAGACTTAGAGAAATTTCTGCTTCGGATTCAAAATCTCAGAATGTTGTTGTGTATCTCTCTCTTCGAAATCAGCTCTATTTATACTTGGATTTGAAAATCTGACCGTTGAAGGAAATCAAACTTCAAATCTATAGCCTTAGCCCAAATTCAGAACGGCTCCCTGCTACAGTACTATTTCTGCTGTACTTTCCTGTAGCTGCATTAAATGCACCATGCTGATCCGAGAATATTCTTCAATCATTTGTCATTACTACCCTTCTCTTGCAGCATTAATTACACCAAGTGCATTTATTACCGTTGAACTATCTCATGATCTCTTCTACTCTGCTGATCGATGCAACCATGCTGATGGATACTCTGCTGATCAAATACTGAACTAATCTGATTTGAGTCAGCTGATGGTCTACCCTTCTGATTGCTGTTTCAGCATGAGATCAGTAGTCTTCTGGGCTCTAAATTTTGAACTCTTCTGATGTCTTCTTTACTTGTTCAAAATTCTTCTAAGGGACCTAAGCTTTCCATACTTAGCTGATTTTGACGTTTTGAAAATCATCAAAACCTTCCCTTATCTTCTTATCTTCCTTGCACTTTATCTTCATCTTCATCCAACAATTTTCCCATTTTTTATGATGACAAAACTTCAGCTAAGTACCTGTACCTAAACTAAAGTTTTAATCCTCAATAATTTCTGAGATAGAAATAGTGTATTGGATTCAAACTTGTACTTTTATAGATTTGAAAAGGGTTACATATACAAGTTCAATCAGATGAGATGTGCCAAAAAAATTACAAGGATTTCAAGCATAAGTAACCTAGACTATACTAGTCTTCTGTTTTGTCTTCTTGCTTGTCCTCTTTTTCTTCTTCATCATTTGATTCTTCATCTTCTGGTTTGGAAGTTTCACCTTCTATTTCCTTGAAGAATCGTTGTCTTAGAAGCTCCATTTTCTTATACTTAACCTCAGGATTAAGCTGTTCTTCAGGTGAGTCCTTAGCAGCAGCAATCTCTTTATCAGATTTTGCTGTTTCCTTAGACTTTTCTTCAGCTTCAGCTTTATCTTCTTCTTCTGCATTTAATTGATCTACTGGTCTGCTAGTGCCTTCATTGTTTTCATCAGCTTTTTCATCTTCAGCAGATTCTTCCAGTACTTCAGTTTCTTCAGCTTCAGCACCATCTTGTCTATCTTCTTCCTTATCAAGAGAGGTGTCATCTTGTCTAACTTTCTTTTGACCAAATATCCTATCTTCCCCCTTTTTGTCATCATCAGCAGGGTTGATTTGATATTGTGGTAAGACTGGTGTAATCTGAAGTGAGTCACAGAGAAGTCTGATGTTCTCATCTATTGCTTTAGTCTCAGCTTCTCTCCTGAGCTGTTGGGTTTCAAGTTCTTTCAATCTTTTCAGCACATCTTGTCCTTGGTCGCCTAGATGAATCCGAGTAGCTACAATCCAATCAGCAGATGCCTTGAAGCCACTCATCATATTTTGCAATGTCTCATCTTGTGCTGTTATGCCCATTTCAACAGTCTCAGTGATGTTTCTCCAACCAGCAGCTGTACTTTGTGTTCTGGCTTGAATCACATCCATATCCTGTCTGATAGCTTTCACATCATGAGCAGTGTCTTCAATTAAATCAGTAGGAATGGGAGCAGCTCTTTGGGTTGGTTGACTTAAGGCAGCCAAGATATTTGCAGTCACCTTCTCTTCTAACTCCTTCATTGATTTTGAGATCATCTGCTGAATTGAATTCAACAGAGAAGACTGCAAGTCTTGAGAAGTAGAGGCAACTTCAGATGGAATTGGAGGTAAGGCAAGAGTTTCTGTGTCTGTCATCTGATCTGCTGAACCAGTAGTAGTCTTCTTCTCTTTGGTCTCATCAGCCTGACTAGGAGCGTTTTCCTTCTCCTTAGTCTGATCATCTGTTTCAGAAATATCTTCCTTTTCCTTAATCTGGTCAGCTGGATTCTGAGTGATTTCCTTCTCCTTATCAGCTGGCTCAGAGGTTTCCTCCTTTTCTGTGTTCTGATCAGTAGGGTCAGATGTGCCCTCTTTCTCTGGTTCTTTGTTTTGATCAGCAACGTCAGAAGTCCCTTCCTTTTCTGGCTCTTTGTTTTGATCAGTGGGGTCAGATGTGCCCTCTTTGTCTTTCCCTTGATCAGCAGCCTCAGAAGTTCCTTCCTTTTCTTTGGCAGAATCAGAAGCATCTTCTTTCTTTTTGTCTTCAGGGGATGCTTGAGTCTTCTTAACAGTAACAATTGTACGCCTTAAACCTGCATCATCTAAAGTAGTTATGTGAGTGATCCATGTTAAATTATCAAGTGGAACAAATGGGGAGATTGGATCCTCAGGTAGCTCTTCATATGGTCTAATGTTAGATCCATAGACAATCTGCTTCAGACTTGGAAGGGGAATCATGGAGCTTGGTTGTCCCCTCATCTTCCTAGTCTTTTTGGCCCATATTTCCATTGTCTGGGAAACGGCCAACTTTATTGAGCGTTCCTTAAGATCTTCATCTTCAGCATACTCCTCAGGAACAGACTCATAAAGTTTCTTTGCCTCAGCCTTAACAACTTGACTGATCCTCAGTCTCAATTTGTCCAAAAAGAATTCTGAGTCCAATGCTTGAGTTATTGAACCTGTCTCAAGCCACTTTAGTACCCAGGCTTCTTCATCAGTAAAGGCTTTCCAGCTTGCAATTTGATCTTTACTCTTGGTCAGACGATAGTCCCTCCATCTGTTATATCTGATCTTTTCTTTATTGAACATCGTCAGACGAGTGATCTTTTCATTTTTAGCATCTTACCTTGCAAGAAATTCTTCAAAGATAGCAGGGTCTTCTTTGAAAATCTCCAGTGCCAGTTTCACCTCTGCTTTTCTCTTAGGTTGTATTGCTGGAGTAGGCATGGCTGGTTTAGGCTTGGTGGGATCTACTTGTTCACCAATCACAATGCCACCAGTATGATTTGGACCATGAGAGTCCTTGGTACTTGCTTCAATAGCAGCAGCTAACTCTGCTGCTTCAACAGCATCTCTTTGTTCTTGAGTCATTTTACTGGCTTCTTCTTCCACTCTCTTGAGCTCAAGGGCCTTTAGGCGATCTTCCTCAGCCTTTTCTGCGGCCTTCCTTTTTCTCTCTGCCTCATCTAATCTTTTCTTTTCAGCAGCAGAAAGATAAGGTATTGTAATCTTTCCAGTCCTTCGCTTCTTTGCTTCAGGACTTTCTACAGATTGAAGTGGAGTGGCAGCAACATGAGTAGGGTGCAGAAGGAGTGCATCCCCTTTATTTGTTGTGCCAGTCTGTTGTTCTTCTCTAATGTCAGCAGACAATGCAACAGATGAGTCTCCAACAGGTGCATCAGCAGACTCTTCAATAGGCTTCTCTGCTGTTTCTGAGACTTCTCTTACAGTTTCAGGTGAGTCATCAGAAAAGGTGACTTTCCTCTTTGCTTTGGACTTAGTCATCTTTCCTGAAGGTTCAGGTTGTTTAGGCAATCTCTTTGCTGAACTTCTTGTTCTCATCCTCTTTGCAGGTTGAATAGGAACAGCTTCCTCAGATTCTGTTCTTTCTGGGGATGACCCAGCTTTCATCTCCTCAAGCTCCTTAACAAATTCACTGACCACCTTGTCAGGAACTTCAACCTCAGACTGGGCTGATCTGGCTTCAACAGTAGTTCTTACTGTTTGATCAGCAGACCTACTAGTCTGACCAGTCTTTTTGCTCTTCTTTGCAGGGGCTTTGGTAGCTTTGGCAGGAGCCTTTCTTTCGGAGGTGCCAACACTTCTAACAGGCTCATATAACTTGAATTCTTTGGAGGCATGAACTTGCTTTCCATTTACCAGCCCACAATTCAAGCGTAAGAACAGATGACTAAGTAGAATCCCATACTTAGTCTTCTTATCGCTCAATAGGTCAAACACATGAGCAACCCAGTTTACATCCAACCCATAGTAGATGCAAATCATAGTACAGTATCTCCTTCTGGGCAAACCATCCAGAGAACCAGTGCAACAATCTAAAATCTTTGCAAGAATATCAACGAACCTCTGATACTCATCTTTCAATTGAGTTTTCATCAGGGTTCCAGACATCTCCTCTCCCTCCTTAGCACATATCCGCCAGAATTCCTCCTCCTTTGCAGACCCTAGGTCAGAGACGTCTCCTCCTTGATTCTTCAGTCCATAAACCTCACTCAATACAGCAGCAGAGATACAAATCTTCTTCCCTCCAACTGTGGCAGTCATAGTCGTCTCATCATCGTTGAACTCCCTGGTTGAATAGAATTCAGCAACGTCTTCCAGAAAGACGTAATCAGCATGTGCTTCCAGAAGGGGTACAAGTGATGATTCTTTGATTTTCTTCATGAGTTCCCTCATGAGATCAGTGCCAGTTGCGAAGAACTTGTTGTAGCTTAGGTATATTCCCTCAACGACAGCCATTTCGTGAGTTAGTGCTATTGATCTGTGAGTAAATTTAATGCTAAAGAACAGAAGACTTAGAGAGTTAGAGAATTTGGAAATTTTTGAGTGCGTAAGTAGACTGATATGTTCAGATCAGATTTTATACGTTTCTTTTTGTTTCGGTTTCCGTGATTCACGCGAACCACTAGATTGATCTGACAGTTTTCTCATCGTGCGGGCGAGATTTGCGGATTTTAAATTTATTATATTAATGTCAGATGGGCGGGAAACTCAATCGGCACCTATATGTTACTTATAAAAGCGTATTTTTGGATATGCTATTTATAACCATGCTTATATAATGTATCAGATGAGTAGAGTTACACTTATCTGACAGACGAGTGATCTGTTATCTGATATTACTAGAGAAAGCCAATAGCTAGTAATCTTTCTCTGCTGTTTGTCAATCCAGCAAGATAATTTGATCTTCAATCTTCACGAAGTAAGAACATATCTTCTGATAACATAACTTCAACTAACTGTCATTAACTAATTTCATCTATAGGACAGAAGTATCGCTAGTCTTACACGTTCCCCCTGACTTTAAGAATTCATAAGTTAACTAGTCTATTGAGAGTTAACCTTGAAGATGATAACTGATGACTAAGATGATGAACTTCAGTCTTCTGATAAGTTCCCCCTCAGCTTATGCATCCAAATTAAATAGTCCTAGTTCAGCTCTCAGAGTTGAAAACCTTACTTCACTAAAAGTTTTAGTGAAAATATCAGCAATCTGATTGTCAGTATGAACATACTCAATCATAACATTTTCTTTTTCCATATGATCTCTAATGAAGTGATGTTTGATCTCAATATGTTTAGTCCTTGAATGACTTGTAGTGTTCTGAGTAAGAGAGATTGCACTTGTATTGTCACAGTAGATTGGAATTTCACTGATTTTGATATTGTAGTCTTCTAGTTGATGCTTCAACCAAAGTATCTGTGCACAGCAAGCTCCAGCAGCTATATACTCAGCTTCAGCAGTAGATATGGACACTGAAGTCTGTTTCTTACTCATCCATGAGATCAGACGACTGCCCAAAAATTGACAGGCACCTGTTGTGCTCTTCCTATCAATTTTGCAGCCAGCAAGGTCTGAATCTGAATATCCAGTAAGCTCAAATCCTGATTCCCTAGGATACCACAATCCCAAATCTTGAGTGCCCTTAATATACTTCAGTATTCTCTTAGCAGCTAAGAGATGAGATTCCTTGGGATTTGATTGAAATCTTGCACAAACCCCAACAGAGTACATGATATCAGGTCTGCTAGCTGCTAAGTACAACAGTGACCCAATAATGCCTCTGTATTTGGTGATGTCCACTGATTTGATATCTTCATCTTTATCCAAACGAAGACTGGTAGACATTGGAACAGTAGCAGTAGAGCTAGTTTCCATACCAAATTTCTTAAACAGATCTCTTGTGTATTTTGCTTGGAGAACTTGTCACACATCTGTTGGTTAGTTGAACCAAAAATAATATCGTCCACATATATTTGCACAAGTAATATATGATTATCCCATTCAATTGTGAACAAGGTCTTGTCTACCTTACCTTTACGAAATCCTTTAATTAAAAGAAAATCAGATAGGGTATCATACCATGCTCTTGGAGCCTGTTTCAGTCCATAGAGAGCTTTCTTCAAACGATACACCTTGTCTTCTTGTTGATAAACTTCAAATCCAGGTGGTTGTTCAACATACACTTCTTCTTGCAATTCTCCATTGAGAAATGCTGACTTCACATCCATCTGATAGACAGTGAAGTTCTTGTAATCAGCATAGGCAAGAAACAGTCTTATTGCTTCAAGTCTTGCTACTGGTGCAATGTTTCATCAAAGTCAATACCTTCTTCTTGACAATAACCCTTGGCCACTAATCTTGATTTATTTCTGGTAACAATACCATCCTCATTCATCTTATTTCTGAAAACCCATTTAGTGCCAATTACTCTTTGATGACTTGGTCTTGGAACTAAGTACCAGACTTCATTCCTTTCAAATTGATTCAACTCTTCTTGCATTGCTTCAATCCAGAAGGAATCATTGAGAGCTTCTTCAATTTGTTTTGGCTCTATTTGAGATAGAAAACTAGCAAACATAGCATCTTGTGCAGCAGCTCTTCTTGTTTTCACTCTGTCCAAAGGATCACCAATCACTAACTCTGGTGGGTGATTCCTGAGCCATCTAAGATCAGGTTGCAGGTCTGAATGTTGTCCTCTGTTTTGATCTTGCAACACTACTGTTGGAGATTCAGTAGTAGTCTGTTGAACAGTTCTTGTCTGTTGAACAGGCCCTGGTCTGTCAGCTGTTTGCATCTCGTCTGTTAGACAATCAGCACTGTGATTTTGAACAGCACTTGAGTTATCAGCTGAGTTGAGATTAGGTAGTATGATGGGAACATATTCTTCATTCTTTCCAACATCCAACTTCTGTAAATCAGTAGACAAATCTTGATTAGTGTTTTGATTCTTTTCAGAAGATTGACTTGGCTCATCAAATACTACATGAATTGATTCTTCTATTAGCAATGTTCTTTTGTTAAAAACTCTATAAGCCTTACTAACAGTAGAGTATCCTACAAAAACAGCTTCATCAGCCTTTTCTGCAAATGCAGTAAGGTGATTTTTTCCATTATTTAATACAAAACATTTACAACCAAAAATCTTAAAGTAATGAATATTTGGCTTTCTGTTGTTCCAAACTTCATATGGAGTCTTGTTCTGATTCTTGTTGATCATGCATCTGTTCTGGGTAAACCAGGCTGTATTTGTGGCTTCTGCCCAAAATCTTTGAGGCAGCTTAGCTTCAGCTATCATTGTTCTGATAGCTTCCTTTAGTGTTCTGTTTCTCCTTTCAGCAACACCATTCTGTTGAGGGGTTCTAGCAGCAGAATACTCATGATGAATTCCTTTGATATTACAATACTCTTCAACAATAGAGTTTGTAAACTCAGTCCCTCTATCTGATCTGATCTTCAATATTTTTGTGCTTTTCTCATTCTGGTTCAGTTCCATCAGATTAGTAAGATGTTCCTTGGTTTCACTTTTCTTCTTCATGAATATCACCCAAGTATATCTTGAATAGTCATCCACAACAGCTAGGCAGTATTTCTTTCCACGATTGCTGACTGGATCAATAGGGCTAAACAAATCCATGTGTAGCAGCTCTAAAATTCTACCAGAAGATTGGTGCTTCTTGCTTTTGAATGATGACTTGATTTGCTTCCCTTTCTGACATGCGTCACAGAGCTTGTCTTTGCTCATGACTGTTTTTGGAATCCCTTCTACCAGATCATTCTTTATCAATCTGTTGATGGTCTTGAAGTTTAAATGATTCATCATTTTGTGTCATAGCCAGCTAACTTCACTTGGTGCTGATGCCACCAAACAAATGCTTGAATTCTTGTCAGCAGAATTCCAGTCGACTATGTAGACATTCCTTTGTCGTCTTCCAGATAAAATAACCTTCTTTGTACCAATCTGTTCAACGTCGCACTTATCTGTTGAGAAGATGACTGAATATCCTTTATCACAAAATGGACTTATGCTCAACAGATTATATTTGAGGCCTTTAACATATGAGACGTCAGATATCTCTATGTTTCCTCTGATCAGTCTTCCTTTAGCTTTAATATTGCCTTCCTTGTTGTCCCCAAATGTAACACTTGGACCATCCACAGCAATAACATCAGTCAGCTCATGTATCCTTCCACACATGTGTCTTGAACATCCACTGTCCAAGTACCAAATCTTCTCTACTTTACTCCTACTCCTAATCCTAACCTACAAAACAAAAATAAAATTGTTTTAGGTACCCTTATTGAGAGGGTCCTGGAGGATTAGTTCCACCCTTGACAACCCAAGAAGTTGATGTCTTAGGCTTCTTAGGCTTCTGAGTTTTGACAGGAGCATGAACAATTTTATTTTCATCATAATTATCAGATAAGTCATGTTGATGATCAGTATGATAAGAGTAATGTTCATAAGCAGGGTAAGGTGCATGATAAGCAGGGTATGCATGCATTGGATGAGCAGGATATGGTGCATAGTAAGTTGGAAATTGATGTGCATGATACATAGGAGGATGTGCAGCAGGTTGCACATAATAAGACTCATTTCCATACCAAGCATTTTGATTTTTCTTATTCTTATGCTTCTTTGGTTTACTAGGTGCTTGCTCATTAACAGACGACTTAGTTTTACTACTAGTCTGATTTAGTTTAGCCTTATCAGCAGACTTCTTAGGACTCTGCTGTTTGGTCTTACTAGTCTGTTTTCCTACACTAGGCTCTTTGCTCTTTTTAGCCTTAGGAGATTTCTTCTCCTTTAATACTTTCTCAGGTGAAGCAGGTCTAGTATTCTGAACATAGAGAATGACCTTACTGTTGTCAGCTGATACAAATTTTTCTGTATGTTTCAGTTCTAACTCATCCTGTTCTAAAGGTATCTTCTGTTTTCTAGATGTATGAGTGGATGCAACAGATGATTTCTCATGAGACTCAATAACTTTTTCAAGTTCCATGATTTTACCCTTGTAAACTTCACATTCAGCTTTCAGAGAGTTATGTTCTTGCTCAAGCTTTTTATATTCAGCTGATTCTCTTGGCTTTTCAGCTTGGAGTTTCAGTGAACTATTTTGCTCTTTTAGCAATATCATCTCTTCTTTAAGCTTTTTATATGCTTCAGCAATACCAGTATTGTTAAGCATCATTTGTTCAAATGAATTAAATAATTCATTATCAAGAGGAGTTACCTCATCCTCTGAGTCATCAGATTCCTTGGCCATCAGGCAGAGGAGAGCAAGTTTCTCTTCATTAGAAGACTCTTCGTCTGAAGTGTCTGAGTCTGAATCAGATGAGTAGACAGCAGTCAGCTTTTCTGCTTCAGCTACCATTGCCTTCCCTTTCTGATGCTTTCTTTCCTTTCTGATTCTCTTCTCTTCTTCAGTGTATTTTTCTGCTTTTGGATATGGATAGACTCTGATGAAGTGTCCTAATTTCCTGCAGTTATAACACATTAGTTTTGCTTTATAATCATCCTTATCTTGAGAAGAAGAGTTAGGTTTAGAAGTAGAAGCAGCATTGTTATATTTGTTCTTCATCTTTCTTTTGTAGAACTTTTTGAAGTTGTTCATCAGTAATGCTACATCTCCAGCAGTGTACTCCTTTTTGTTGAGTATTGTGGCTTCATCAGATGAGTCCACCTCTTTACTTCTGTGTGCTGGTCTTCTTGGATTTTCAGCAGCAACTAAGGCAGCTGTGGGTCCTGAAGTTGAGGTTTCTTCAACACCCATTCTAGGCAGTTTATACTCATATGTCTTGAGTACAGAAAACAGCTCAGTAAGAGAAATCTTCCCCAGATCTCTTGATTCTTCCATAGCTGTCACCTTCATGTTGAACTTGGGAGGTAGAGCCTTCAGTACTCTGACGGTTATCTCCTTATCCGTGAAGGTTTTTCCAAGCTTTAAAACTTCATTTAGTGTTCTGGTGAACCTAGTATCCATCTGATCAATGGTCTCTCCAGACTTCATTTTGAAGTTGTCCAGCTTTTCCAGAGCAACACTCAGTTGATGCTCTTTAATGGCGTCGTTTCCTTCGCTCATATCTCTGACTTTATCCCACATTTCCTTTGCAGTTTTGCAATGTTTGACTTTGTCAAACCGATCATTATCCAGGGCTTTAGTCATGATAAATCTTCCGACTTTGTCCAGATTAAACAGCTTGATTTTTTCTGCTGTCATCTCATCCAAGTCTTTCTCCACCACGGTATCAACTTCATTGATCTTTATCGTCTTGGTGAATCTGAATGGACCTTTGATGATACATGTGTACATGTTATCATTATAAGCAGCTAGAAAAATCTCCATCCTGATTTTCCAGTCTTCAAAAGACATACCAGCAATGTGGGGAACATGGCTGATACAATCCATTTTTCAAAAAGTTTTAATTTTTCAAAATATGTTGTTTTGAAAAGTTTTGAAAATCTTTGAAAAACACTTGGATCAAGCTCGTTGATCAGGCAGCTGATTCTAATGAACCACCTTCTCTGATACCACTTGTTGGTCCCAAGTGGTCAGATGAGGTCTAGAGGGGGGGTTGTGAATAGACCTCTGAAAATTTTTAGACTTAAAAACTTTTCAGTCGTCTGTTAGCAGACTAAGCTATAAGGAACATTAAGCTGACTATGCTGATCGTGAACGAATCTTGAACAGCAGAGTGACCACTCTTCTTATAGTAACTTAGCTGATTTCAGCAAAATCAGTTTTACAAGAGTATACTTGCAGCGGATAATTTGTAAGTGTTTTTCACAAGTAAACTAAGTCCTTCAAAAAGATTTTATCCCCAGTTTTAAAACTCCTTTAAAATCTTTTAATAATTCAAAGTGTAAACTTATGCAATTTTGAAATATGCAAGAAAACTTAAATGCAAGAATAACACAAAAAAATTTTATAGTGGTTATATGGATAAAAATCCTTTAGTCCACTCTTCCAGATCACTTAGATTCTGGGTTATACTATAAACACTAAGTTTACAATATGTCTCCACTTACACCTAAACAACAAATGAAAAGGCTGTAAGCTCACAATAGGAAATCACTCAGAAAACCTATCCTCTGAAGTTAGATCACTCACTAAGATGGATCTAAACTCAGCACAACACTCAGCTAATACAATTTCACTCAGAAAGTATTTTCTATTCTGCTTCAACTGGGTTTCTGTCAACATATGACTTCCACCAGACGAGTGAGCTGTTCGAGCTTCTTGAGACTTAGAGAAATTTCTGCTTCGGATTCAAAATCTCAGAATGTTGTTGTGTATCTCTCTCTTCGAAATCAGCTCTATTTATACTTGGATTTGAAAATCTGACCGTTGAAGGAAATCAAACTTCAAATCTATAGCCTTAGCCCAAATTCAGAACGGCTCCCTGCTACAGTACTATTTCTGCTGTACTTTCCTGTAGCTGCATTAAATGCACCATGCTGATCCGAGAATATTCTTCAATCATTTGTCATTACTACCCTTCTCTTGCAGCATTAATTACACCAAGTGCATTTATTACCGTTGAACTATCTCATGATCTCTTCTACTCTGCTGATCGATGCAACCATGCTGATGGATACTCTGCTGATCAAATACTGAACTAATCTGATTTGAGTCAGCTGATGGTCTACCCTTCTGATTGCTGTTTCAGCATGAGATCAGTAGTCTTATGGGCTCTAAATTTTGAACTCTTCTGATGTCTTCTTTACTTGTTCAAAATTCTTCTAAGGGACCTAAGCTTTCCATACTTAGCTGATTTTGACGTTTTGGAAATCATCAAAACCTTCCCTTATCTTCTTATATTCCTTGTACTTTATCTTCATCTTCATCCAACATATATGTATAATATATCAATAAAATCAGAAATCATTAATACTCTGAGGACTTCTATCAAAAAAAATGGAAATGGGTTTCGGACCAAATTTCTTGCTAAGAATTAGGAAGATGATAATAATATGTTGTGCTTATCATCATGAACATCACTATAACCGTATAACGTGACTGATATTTATGTCATTTTCAGATAATTGAATCATTAATTGTAATTGCAGATATATGTGCTTTTACGTATGTGTGCAAAATAAATGTTTATTACAAAATAAGATGGTATAAAAGGATAATATAATATCACATTCGAGAAATCCCATTCTTTTAATTAGATAAATTAAGGTCTTGTATTAATTAGCCTTCCATATTCCCCACAGGGCCTGGGCATTCGGAATAGGATTTCAGAAACCATTGGCACAATTTATAGCCGTAAAATTAACAATTTTGCTTGCATATTTAAAACTTTTTTTTTGGACTACTTTCTTTAATGACGTTTAATGGCCTCTACCGTATAAGTCATGTCAACAACACACAAGTTTGAGTGAAAAATGATATAACAATCTAACAATATGATAGTAAAATAAAACGTTGATTGTTCTCAACTTATAAATGATTTAGTGAAAGAAAAATTATTTAAGTTTACAGACTATATATGTATCTGCATTGACCTCTAAGTTAATCCCACTCATCCAATGTGTGGAAATATTGTCAGTTTTAATTAGATACTTTGGGACTTGGACAAAAGAATTTTAACTGCCACTAAAACTTTCATTAATTTGGACGAGAAATTGAAATTTAATTATGAAATAGCTAGTCCAGGCTTTCTTGCATCACCCCTGGCCCTTCATATATACAAAGCGGTTAAGTCTGAATTCAGTTCATTCAATTTATAGCAATTGCGGTCAACACGCGCGTTCATTGTGATATGCTAAAAAACAATTCCACTTCCAGAAAATTCTGGCTTGCTTTTCAGATGTATATGTAACATAAGGATAAAAATTGCTTATAATATATGATTCGAATAATGGGTTTTGTTTCGTATGAAGAAATTAAAGATATATGTTTTATGATTGTGCAAATGGGTGATCATAGTGGATTGAGGTTCGGAGACCAATGTCATGCATTCTTTCAGGGCCGGCCCTGAGGGTAGGCCGCATAGGTGGCCGCTTAGGGCCACCGACTCGCGAGGGCCTCCAGCAAAAAATACATATATACATGCATATGTAAAATATAAACATAAATGTACTTGCATTTTATAAACATGTGATGCAGCTGAGGTGGTAGTGTCTTTGCATTTCATAACAAGTGTCCTAGGTTCAAAACTTTTCCTGTCTTGTGTGTTTATTTTTTATTTTTGTTATTTGTTTTGAGGAGCCCACATTTTAATATGAAAAGCCCAACAACATTGCTTAAATTTTGAAAATCAGATCCAATACATTCATAAATAATTTTGTGGATCCTCATATTTAGACTACTTGGCCATAAGTTAAAGATATATATTATCTAAATAAAAAAGTAAAAAAAATAAATCTTTATATTGCAATTTCAAATTTATTTGGAGTTGTAAGCCATGTGACCAACGGATCCATAGAATTATCTCATAATTTAAATACTTTAGTGTTCGACCTTGCATATTTAATCATCCTTTCCGACAATTTATACATATATTTTGTATCATTAATGGATGTTATGTCACGTAACTTTAATATTAATATGTTTCTTTATATCTGAAATTAATACGTTAATAAAAATGTGTCTCGTATTACCCTTTTTCTTTTTTTCTTTTTTATAAAAGCGAGATTATATATGATTCATTATTCATTAATGTTTCTTGTTTTTCTAATTAATAGTTTTTTTGTTTGTTTAATAAGTTTTTATTAATTATTAACATAATATAAGTACATAAAAATTCAAGGGCCACTTTTTTAATGTCTGCATAGGGCCACCGAAAACTCAGGACCGGCCCTGCATTCTTTTTATGGTTAGATCTAATTTCCATATGAAAAAATAGTATCTATTTAGATAAGCTCGAATGGCTTCTTGAAAATGTAAAGAACTTTGTTTCGATCCAATATAGAATGAAATTAATTATTGGGATATACATCTGAAATTTCAATATAGAATCTAAATCAGACGAGTAGATGGTTGCTATCTTTTCAGCTTCAGCCATCAGCACTTTGCTATCATTGTGTCTTTTTTCCTTTCTGATTTCTTTTCATCAGTGTACTTCTCTGCTTTAGATTATGGGCAATCCCTGATGAAATGTCCCAATTTCCTGCATTTATTGCACATTAGTTTGGATTTATAATTATCCTTACTATCAAGAGAAGAGAGGTAGGGTTAGAAGTAGAAGCATTATTGTATTTTTTTCTTCATTTTTCTCTTGTAGAACTTCTTGAAACCGTTCAACAACAACGCGATGTCACCAGCAGTGTCCTTCTTTTTGTTAAGCAGCATGGTCTCATCAAACGAGTCCATTTCTTTGTTCTTGCCATCTGATCTTATGGGTTTTTCAGCAGCAACTAGTGCAGCTGTGGGACTAGAAGTTGAGGTTTCTTCTATACCCATCATCGGCAGTTTATACTCGTATGCTCTGTAAGAGAGATCTTTCCCAGATCCCTTTACTCTTCCATGGCTGCAATTTTCATGTTGAACTTGGGAGATAGTGCCTTCAAAACTTTGACATTGATCTTTTTATCAGTGAAGGTATTTTCCAGCTTTAACACTTCATTTAACATCCTTGTAAACCTTGTATACATCTGATCAATGGTTTCTCTAGACTTCATCTTGAAGTTTTCCAACTTCTCAAGAGATATGCTCAAGTTGTGCTCCTTGATTGCATCATTTCCTTCACTCATGTCGCGAACTTTGTCCCATATTTCTTTCGCTGTTTTGCAGTGTTTGACCTTGCCAAATCTGTCATTGTCTAGGGCTCTTGTCATGATGAATCTGCCAACTTTGTCGAGATTATTCGGCTTTATTTTCTTGACTGTCATCACTTCCAGCTCTTTGTCAACCACCGTCTCTTGATCATTAACTTTTATGGTCTTGATGATTTTGAAAGGACCTTTAATAATACATACATGCATGTTGTCATTGTAAGCAGCAATGAAGATTTTCATGTGAATCTTCAACTTCCATTTTATCAAAATCCAACGTAAATACTCCAACGTTGGTGTTAACAACGGATATCTCAAAGCCCTCCATTACATTGTTCACTACGTAGGGAGCTTCTATATTTTAATTCATTTTTTTTTTTTTTTTTGTACTTCTTGAATTAGGTAATGTGTGCAAGAACACGCTTTACATTGAAACATATATTGCCATGCTTAATTTGTGTAGATAAGTTGGGTACAAGATTTAAAGCATGTACATTGGGCTATATTAAAATTTTAGTAAAAGTATGTCAACGGGATCATAGTAACTCACTTTCTCTATGATATGGGAAAATCATATTTTGGGTTAGTGTTGTCTTAATTGGTCAACAATGAGCTATATAATTGTCTTCTGCGGTGTTGAGTTGATAAGAATAAGATTGGTGACTTTCATAACAATAATTCTTCTGTATAGTTGAATTTGCTTTAAAATTTGAGACAATAATTATGAAAATTATAACCTTAATATAACCAGTCATTTTAGTTATACATACACCTACTAATTTTGTCTCTATCTCTAAAAGTAAACACCCTAATTAATTAATTTATTAAAGTGGGATTTACACTAGGTGATTACTAATTCAAACTTTCTTTTTTTTAGAAAAGAAATTTGTTTACATTCTAATTTTGATGGTTAAATCACATTTATGGTCCCATAAGTATAAAGTATTTTATACTTATATTCATTTTGCTAAAAAAAGTTACACTTAAGTCCCTTTTATATAAAATGTGTTACATTTGTATTCCTCATGTCAAAATTTTACACTTAAGTCCATCTTATATAAAATATGTTACATACACCGATAGACACATTTCTGACGAAAATGCAACCACGTACAAGTCATGTGAATTTTAGTAAGAGTATTTTCAGGTTTTATGTGTTATAATATTTTGACTTAATCGAGGTAACACGTTATATCGATGTAATTTGATTGGTAAAGTGGCAATCGAGGAGTAGAGAGTATTTCAAATTTTCCATTATGTCTTCTATCAACTAAATTTAACTTTTTCTAAGAGGTGTATATATGTGTTCTTTTTTCCTTACAATATTTTAACTAAACCTTTGACCTTAACTACATATGTAACGTATATATGATTTTTTTATGTGAATCTCACATCATGTTTAGAGTTTTACATTTCTTTATAATGAAATTTGAAGGTTTCCTCAAAAGAAGGTTTAACTAAAAGAATTAAAATATTTTTTGGAATAACACGGGATTAAACTAGTTCAACTACATATTTAACAAAGAGGGGCATTATTTGATTAAATTAAATTAATGTGCATCTGCAAATATTAAAATCTTCTCAAATAAGAATTAAGGCCATCTCCTATGTATCCCTCAGTCCAAGCAGTGTTTTAAAAACCAGACCGGACCGGCCGGTTCGACCGGTTTAACCGGTAACCAGTTACCAATCCGGTCCGATTAACCCTCCAAAACCAGCTTTGTTCTTGACCAGTTTGAACCGGCAAAAACCGGTTAAAAACCGGTAAAACCAATGAACCAGTGAACCGATTGAACCACTGGTTCACTTATAAAAATAAAAAGTTTACCCTATGGATTTTTATTTCTCTTCCGCGGCCTTTAAACTTCAACAATACTCTCACATCTTTTCTTCTATTTTTCACTTTGAAATAAAAAAAGTCAACAAGAAACAAAAAAATCTTATATATAATAAGTTATATAAATATATTTGAGTATCAAATTCATTAGAAAAGTCATTTTTTTCACAAACTTTATGTAATTTTATTTTTTTTATATAATTCAATGACAAAATTCATCAACAATTTCTCTTTTTCATAGGTGATTAGTAATAAAATTATTGTTTTTGATATGATGTTTATTATAATTTGAATTATTGCGTTGATATCATGTTATCATACTTGTAATTTTGTTGCTATCATTCATTCTTAACTCAAATTTTGTAGGAAAAATAATTGATAATGAGATAAACATTTAGTTTATGGAAATAAACTTGAAAAAATGAATAATATATTTTTTTAAATAGTTGATTACATATATTAAAATTAAAATTAAAATATTATATTGTAATGACGTCACACCGGTTGAACCAGTGGTTAAAACGGTTAAACCGATCTAACCAGTAACCAGTGAGGCTACCGGTTCGATGTCCGATCCGGTTTTTAAAACATTGAGTCCAAGTCCAGCTTCCCCTCACTCAGTCCAGCTTCCCCTCAGAATTCAAGTCCAACTTCCCCTTTCATTTTCATAAGTCATCTTCAATGTATCAATCTATCAATTCCATTTAACTAAAATTCTCAATTCCCCCACTCTCACTTAATAATAAGAATAATAATAATAGCAATACTAATAATAATAAAAATTAACTCGTATGTGAAATAAATAAATAATTAATAACAATAAGATATAATTTAAGATTGACAATAATAATAACAATAATAACCAATATTTAAAAAAAAAAAAAAAAACACAACAATACAATACAATAATTAAACGAGTCATATGTAATGTTCATTAAGTTCTTTTAAGGTTTATTATAAAAAAGAAAAAGTTCGTTTAAGGTTTCAATTTTATTAATTAAATTAAATTTGAGTTTCTAATAATTAACTTTTAAAGGGATTTTCAAATTGGTGCACAATAATACAACAATTAAATACTTGATTGACATGATTTGAAAATTATAAAAATAATTTAATATTGACATTAAATTTTCCAACATAATAGTTACATTAAATTTAATTTTATTAAATAAAAGTTACATTTTATAATAAAATTAAATTTTTAAAAATAATACACAAATTAAATAAAACTAAGATTAAATAAGAGTTTAGTTTATTAATAAAAATAAATTATTTTAGTTGTATGATTTAATACACAAATTAAATAAAAACTAAGATTTAATACACAAATTATTTAGATAAAATGTATATTAAATAAAAACAAAAAAAACAAAAAAAAAAAGGAAAGGGGATAGCAGGTGGCCGACAAGTGTCGGCCACCTGCTGGCTGGGCGGGCAAGTGCAACGCACTCACCCGCCCAGGCGATTGGACGCTTGCTAGCGCCGCTTCAAGCGGTGATTAGACACAGCCAAGGGGTTTTTGCATTTCCATCCCTTGATACAAAATAGTTGACAAATTTTTTCCCCTAGTCCAAAAACCCCCAAAATCTACTTTCCCCTTCATACATAGGAGATGGCCTAAGAAAATAATTTAATTAGCTTGATCATATAACAAAGACATTCAACTTCATATTCAACAAAGTGGGGCATTATTAGATTTAATTACATTAATGTACATCCGGAAATCTAAAAGTCTTCTAAAATAAGAATTAAGAAAACGAACGTGACATGACTACATACGATTCTGCAAATCTCACAATCTTCTACAATAGAGGAAAAATGCACTATACTCCCCTATATTATGAAAACCTTCACAAAACTATCTTGTAAAAATTTTATTACATTAAATCCCGCTGTACTTTTCAGAAACTTTGCACTCTTCCCTAACTCCATTAATTGTTTAACACCGTTAAATTTTTGTTGGTACACCTAGATTTTTTTTTAAAAAAAAAAATATGACATGACAAGGAGATTTTATGCTAAAACGAAAATGCACAAAGGAATTATGTGCAAAATTTCAAAAGTACAAGGAGATTTTATGCTCATCCCACCATAAAAAGTATAAGAGATGGATGGACGGAAAATTTTATGCAGAGTTTTTCAAAGTATAATGGGATTTGGTACAGTAAAAAATTTAAAAGGGAGTTTTATGCAGATTTTTTATAACACAAGGGAGTATCGTGCATTTTCCCCTCTATAATAATAATGATAATAATAATTAAAGTACATCTGCAGATCTCAGGATAATCTTCCAAAATAAATATTAAGAAAATTATTTAAATTGGTTCATATAACGAAAATGCTTTGATATAAAGTTAGATTTCTGTCTCAGTTTTCGAGAATATATTGGATCCTCAATTTAATGTGTTTTGTAGATTCTAATGGTGTGGTGCTGGTGCAGAACGAGTAAATAGCAGATTAACTCTCTGTGTTATTTAAAATATGCAATTTAACTTCCTGTGATAAATAAAAAGGCAAAATACTTTTCTCTGATGTACTAAATAGGCAATTTAACTCCATGTGTTAAGAAAAATGACAAAATAACTCCTTGTGTTTTAATAAAAGAAGCACATTGCCTCCCTCTAAATTGTTTATTGATTCATATCACATGAAGTTAAATTGCTCATTATTTCATTTCATAGGGAGGTATATTGCCTATTTTTATATCACGAGGAGGTAAATTGCTCATTAGTTCATTTCACGGGGAGTTGAATTGCCTATTTTTATTTCACATGGAGGTAAATTATCTATTAGACATATCACAGGAAGTTAACTTGCAAAAAATCCGGTGCAAAACTATCTAAGCCGAACTGGACGTGAATAGTGGGCTAAACAGTTGATTCCACTGTCCTAAATTTTTCTGCTTCTTTTTGGCTCACTTCTTGAAGGGCAAAATTGTTGTTTTAGTACCATACAATAGGGTGGTTTGCGACTTTCGTACCGTGATATATTGAATTGCACATTTCATATTATAATTTAACTAACATATGATCATACATTTCATACCATCATTAATTATTTGGACGAAGTTGATCGTGTGCATTGTACATGGACGTTATCACGGCATTTGTTAAGAAAAAGTCACGTTAACTCGACATACTTTTTTGTCTAAAATGTTGTTTATTCATTTGATTAGTTTTTATTCTCATCTCCAAGTAAAGTTGTATAAAAATTATGTTATTCGATATTTCATCAGACAAATGTGATTTTTTTTCTCTGAAATGTTGAGGCCGCCCCACCCACCTCACATTGGGCCTGGGCAACGCGTCCAGCCCCAATTTCTTTCTTATAAATTTTTTTAATATTAATTTAATATTATAAATCAAGTTATAAATCTTAAAATTAATTTAATTTTATTATTTGTAAATTTGTACTTTTACTAATTTTATGTACAAGGTTTATTAATTGTTATTATCATTTAGATCTATTATTATTAATTTTATTAAGTGAGATGAAAAAATATGAGAATTAGAATTTTGTGGAATAAATGGTAATAAACTTAACATTAATTTTATTTATTACTTGTAATATTGTAACTTTTATGTAATAGACTTAAGATAATTTATTTTATTGTTTGAAATTTAATCACGTTGTAAAAAAATGATTTTTGAAAGTTAAATATGGCTGGTGCATTAAAAATAATTATATGTTACATAATTTAAATACGATAAACTAAATTTAATCACATTGTAATATTGTTGTAATGTTATTATTAATTTTATTATTATTAATGTCAATGCTAAATTAGTTATTATTAATGCATTAATGCCAATGTTTAATTTACTATCGACTAAATTATTAATTTTTATTTTTATTTTTATTATTATTATTATTATATATTTGTTATTATTATTATTATCATTTTATTAAGTGAGAGTGGGAAAGTATTCATATGGAATTAAATAGAATGGGAAGATTGAATCACTGATGATAACTATTAAAAAAGGAGTCTGAAGGGAAAGGGAAGTCTGAGGGGAATGAAAGTATTAGGAAAAGGGGAGTCTGAAGTCACTGAATATTGAAAGTAACAAGGTCATCTTTGTAACATTTTATCTCTACTTTCTAAATCTTTTTTTTTTTTTTTTTGTCATAACTCCATAAAACAAGTAAATATATAAAGCTTTACATTTGTATGACAAATTATATAGAGATTAGAATATTAATTTGGACAGATACTTTGTCATATGGATTATCATATCTTAATTGAATAATATTGATAGGGTTTTTTTTTTACTTTGTATCCCCAAAACATGATAAATAGGCACTTTTCACCATTAAAACTCATATTTTACACTTTGTACCCTTAAAATATGAAGAATATGCGCCCTCTTTTATTTTCAGGCAAAAATAACCATTGAAATCAAGGGCAAAACTGTAGATCTTTGACACTTTGCACCCTCAAAACATAATAGCACTTAACATCCTCGAAGTAAGAATAATTCATCAACTTGCACCCTAGAGACACAATAAATGGACAATTTGCATCCCGAAACACAAAATTAACACTTAACACCCTCAAAACATATATATCATATAAATGAGAGAAAAACTTAAATCATATATTTTTTATGTTAAACTATATACTTACATATATATATCAACAGATGATTGGTCTAATGGAATAAACTAGTAACTACAATATATAGCGAATCCAAATTCGAATATTCTTTGAAAGAGGTGCACATATAATATGTCCAACGCCCATCGAAAGGCATTGAAGTATTGAACCATTTGGAAACCATAAAAAAAATAAAAAATGAAAAAAAAATGAAAAAAAGAAAAACAAACAAACAAACTTTAGACTCCGATTGGCGAGCACCCAAATTGTCTAGCCGGCTTTGCTTTATCACTTTACATATTAAAATTATTAACTCATTAAATTTGGTAGCATAATCATCATTACTACATTATTGGAAAATTCCAAGATATTGCATTCTAAAATATTTCAATACAAAAGGAATTTAATTTGAATATTCCTCGACAACAGTTGATGTTCAGCTTTAAAAGAACTTTAAATAGTGCCTCAAGACTACCATTATATGCTGGGCCAAACAGCCGCCCAGCAAAAGTAGGAATATAAAAATTGTGTTTTTTCTTTTATTACAAACTCACAATTAATAATGGTGATATTCTTGTTTAGTAATAAAGTTAGAAAAATTGTAAAATTAGAGAGAACAAAAGTAAAGGAATAAGAAAATATTTTGTCTGTTCATTTCAATTTACATGTCTTGTATTTATGAGTAAATTGAGAGAATTTTACTTTTGATATTTATGTCGACACATTTGATACCATATCTCAAATCAACTTTACACATTTAATACTTTCGTCAAATTAATGACGGAATTGTCACGAGATTGTCACTTGCCCGTTAGTTCTCGTGAAATCTAAATTGAGAATTTCACTTTTGATACCACAATTATACCTACTTTAGGAATTTGATACCACAACTATTTATGTCGACACATTTGATACCATATCTCAAATAAACTTTATACATTTAATACTTTCGTCAAATTAATGACGGAATTGTCACGAGATTGTCACGTGCTCGTTAGTTCTCGTAAAATCTGAATTTGGGGGTGACTCATTCCAGGTGGCATCATTTTTGGAGGGAAAATTGCTATGTTAGTTGCCCCAATTTCATTACATAAAAGACGGTCACATATGCAGAGCCCTAATTATCTTCCTCTTCATTCACAATCACAAAAGCAAAAATGTCTTCCTCTTCAACTGCAAACTCCAGGCGTTATTTCAGCACTGAAAGGTCTTGAGAATGGTGGTCTCTTGACAAAAACACTTTAACACCCTTCCAGTGCTGAAATAACGCCTAGAGTTTGCAGTTGAAGAGGAAGACATTTTTGCTTTTGTGATTGTGAATGAAGAAGAAGACAATTAGGGCTCTGCATATATGACCGTCTTTTATGTAATGAAATTGGGGCAGCTGACATAGGAATTTTTCCCCCAAACACGATGCCACCTGGAATGAGTCAAATTCTCAATTCAGATTTCACGAGAACTAACGGACACGTAACAATCTCGTGACAATTCCGTCATTAATTTGACAGAAGTATTAAACGTGTAAAGTTGATTTGAGATATGGTATCAAATGTGTCGACATAAATAGTTGTGGTATCAAAAGTGAAATTCTCAATTCAGATTTCACGAGAACTAACGGACACATGACAATCTCGTGACAATTCCGTCATTAATTTGACGGAAGTATTAAATGTGTAAAGTTAATTTGAGATATGGTACCAAATGTATTGACATAAATAATTGTGATATCAAATCTCTAAAGTAGGTATAATTATGATATCAAAAGTGAAATTCTCTCTAAGCAAATTACAAAGTAGATAGTGACTAAGAATTTGGAACTTAATAAAGTATTGAACTTTATACAATAAAAATACTAAGAGATTATATATATATATATATATATATATATATATATATATATATTATATAAACAGCAAGAGTTTCAACTAACTAAATAATGAAAATATAGTAAAACTAAGATATCTTGTTTCGTGTTCAAATTTGGTGTTTCGTGAAACACTGAATTTTAGCTGTAAAAATAACATACTGATTATAACAGTGAATTTAAAGGATGCAATGTGAATAACATTCGCAATATTAAGAAATCTACTCCATCAATAGATTTGACTGGAAATAGTCGAAATATGATCATGGAGTTTTCAAGAAATCTCATGGCACAATCATGATTTTGTTGATTAATAATGCTTTTGGCATTTCCACGTGGAGTGATAGAAAGAGTAGGCTATGTTCGACCCATGAAAAATTGAGTTATTTAAAAATAATGAAAATGGCATGACTTCTTGCTTGAGGGGTACGTGGATATTGATTTTCAATTTATGTCCAGATCTTAATGTGAAATATATTTTTTAGATCAATCCAAATTTGTTGCTGCAGTTTCAGCAACATGATACTTGGATGAATCTGAGGCGAGGCAAAATTAAGATCCAACCTTTAGAATTGTGATATGTGGGTAAGAGCACAACACACTGACAACAACTACTTGAATTTTGGTGAATTCCACACAGAGAGAGGTAGCCTAAAATAACATGGGGCTCTGATCCAATGTAAAATTAGAGAGAACAAAAGGCAGGAGAAAATATTTGTTTATTTCAATTTACATGCCTTGTATTTATAAGCCGATATTGACTAAGAGTTTGAAACTCAATAAGTATAGGATGATAAAGACTAAGAGATTATAATATTATATAAACTATGAGTTTACAACTAACTAAATAATGAAAAAATAGGAAAACTAAGATATCTAAGGTCCTATTTGAAAAGGGTTTTGGCTCAGTTTTAAAAACAAAATTTGGATGATTTCGGTGAAATCTTTAAAATCCTATTTGGTTAGATTTTGTGATTTTGAAAACATTAAAACTTCATTTGGATTGAATTTGGAAAAAATTAATTGTAGGTGTCAAAACCCGTTGAACGCTTCAACTCGGCCACTGAAGAAGGCGAAGGCTGGGCGAGAGAATATCTTTTTTGCAAAGTTTGGGGGAAAAAATTATTATGAGTTTAACGGGCTAATAAAAATTCATTAAAAAGTGTTTTGACCCGATCTCGCGAAACCACTCACCGATGCAAACCACTCCACAGGCCCAAAAACTCTTGAATTCGTCCAACAAAAATAATTATAAATATGAAACCAAATCAAACAAGATGACGCATATATTCCAAGTCCATCTGCTGACGACATTTGATGACGTAACAAGTCGTAATTATATTCCTTTGGAAAGACCCGTCCACCAGAATTCCAAGATATTTTTTTTCTGTCGGATTATGATATCACTCAGCTTACGTCATCGATATGACGTCACCAACAACTTTGTAACAGAAAACACCCGTCTCTTTAAATCCAATGCCCATAAAAAAACCGACTAATATATTTCTCATACAACCTTCAATTATATATCTCCCCATTTGAAATAATTAATTTCCCTTTTTCGAGTATTTCTTTATAATTTTTATGGAATCATCAACAGAGAAAAGAAAACGGTTAGATAACGGAGATGTTAACGGGGAGGAAGGAGAAGATAACGGCGTCAAGAGGGCGGCGGTTCCGGAGGATGAAGAGGTGGATGAATTTTTTGCCATACTGAAAAGAATACACGTGGCAGTCCAATATTTCCACAAGCGTAAAGACAATGATTATTGGGTAAAGGCGACGACATGGAATCCGTCATTTAAACGGGAAGATTTTGAAGGAGTTGTGAAAGGACCGGAAAGCTCCAAGGAAAATCGGAATGCGGGTTTGGATCTAAATTTCGACCCGGTTAATGATGAGCAGGAGGATAGTGTTTCGGATTCGGTTTAGTCTTTACTGTTTTGGGACTTATATTGTATGGGTGTAAGAAAAATTGATGATATAATGTTCTATTTAGTTTTGATTGATTTTATAATCAAATTTGAAATTATGTTTGAGTTTAATTTGATTTTTAAATAGGTTGAGCTCAATCAAGGTATAATCAAACTGTTAAATTCAAACACTTTTGGTATTTTAACATAATATTTACGAGTTAGGGTAATTTATCTTCCTGTGTATAATATTCAATTTATTCTCTTTCAATTTGGAAAAAAAAAATTATTCCCTATAGATCTTATAAAGTTTCACACCGTCTCTCTGACGTTTTGAACTTCAAAAAAATACAAATGAAGAAAGCTATAAATTTGACATTCAGCTTATAAATTTGACATTTTTTATTTTTAAATAAGTTGAGCTCAATCGAGCTATAATCAAACTGTAAAATTCATACACTTTGGTATTTTAACATAATATTTACGGAGTTAATGATAATTTATCTTCCTGTGCATAATATTTAATTTATTCCCTTTCAATTTGAAAAAAAAAAACATTATTCCTTGTAGTTCTTATAAAGTTTCACACCGACTCTATGACGTTTTGAACTTCAAAAAAATACAAATTGAGAAAGCTATCCCTTTTATGTAGTACAATACTTTGGCACATTCACCTTATAACTTTGACATTTTGATTACCCATGTGCTATTATAAAAGTGACACTTTACCATCCGGTGTTATAATGATTGCGACATTTTAAGAAATTTGACATTTTATCCTCCTATGTTATGATAAATGTGGCATTTTACTTCATTGTGTTATGATAAATGTGATATTTTACCCTCTGAAAAATATTTTTGTATTTTACGCAGCACTTTTCATGCCCATTCTCAATCTTGAATGAGTCACATACATTTGGAAGGAGATAAGTTGCTCTTTTAAAATTTTCAAGAGTATGTTACTCCTTTTCTAATTATAGAGGGATAAAATTATGCATATTATAGGGATAAGTTAGCATTAGCCCTAGTATTTTTGTATGTCATTTTTAGTTTTTCCTTTTCTTTTTCTTTTATGTCCTTAAACAATACTTGGGTTTCAAAAATTGAATTATTTTTGTCAAAATTATCTTCTCAAAGTAACTGTTAATTCTCTAACACTATTTTTAAAGGCATAAATATAAAAACCCTTAAAAATCACACTTTTTTAACCTACTAGTTATATATTCGCTTCAGAACTCACGAGCACAAAATTAAGGGGACATCGGAGTGAGTGTATCATTATTTCTTAATTTATCGTACTAAATTTGAATATCAAACTTGATTTAATATAATACAGCAAGTCGAATCCAAACAAACTTTTACAGACCTGGTAATTTAGTCAAATTATGTGATTTGATTTTGAAGTGTACTAGCTTATCAAACTATGTAATTCTAATACTTCATAAGCTTAAACTCTTGCAAAGTTAAAAGTATATTATTGGTTTAAGCTTAGGAGTAGTTCGTTGGGGTTGACCCGACTTAGCTCACTAGGGATGGGTTCAAGACGAGATTTTGAGGCCAAGAATAACTCAGGAGGAAAGACAAAAATTCAATTTTCATACCATACCATTCGAACGAAAATCATATCAAGTCACACTTCCGTCTGTTTTTTAATGGAAGTGCGTGTTCGAAGTTGACTTGAAACTGAAGTATGATTTTCGTTCGATTGATATGAAAAATGGACTTTGGCTTATTCTATGGTATGCAATTTGAAATTTTGCCTCACTTTTAATTTTAACTGTAATCAACTTTAATTTGTTTGTTCCTGACCATACAATTTAATCTAAACAAATATTGCGATGTATATTAACCAAAGGGACAAACGGCCTTTAGTAGGTACTTTTTTTACGTGTAGATTCCACATTAGAATGGAGTTTTGATCAATGAAATCAATCAACATTCATAGCTAGCAAATGGGTGTACGCGGGAAAAAAATTGTTATGACTCGTCAAAGTTGATCCAAGCAAATATCATTCAATGTTTAAGTTGGATCATATTAAAAGTGTGACACGCGAGTATTTGAGTCATTTGAAATGTATATTTGGTACTATTATTGAAGGTGAAATACCATATTTCAAATTGGGTTGGTTTGTAATTCAAGTCAAATTATCCTTAACTTTTCTACTCAAAATAAAGGTAGAAAAATATTTATAAATCAAATAATTTTACTTGGTGAGACTGGATAACAAATGTTTGAGTGGTTAATAAAAGAAATTGAATGAATATATATATCTATGTCTAATTAATTAAATAAAATGTAATAGGCAAAAATTCATTTTTCATACCAGACGTGCCGCACACGTGAGTTTTTCCCTCTCAAGACGACTTACGGATCTCGTGGCAATTCCGTTAACAAACTTTATGGAAGTATGATTTTTGAAATGTCCCTTTATTCTACGGTATGATTTTTGTTCAATTGGTATGAAAAATGAACTTTGACCTATTCTATGATATAATAATTGAATTTTTGCCCGGGAGGAAATTTGAGGTTTTAATTTTTAATATCCAAAAATTCTTGAATCTGGGACCAGCATTTTGGGTTTTCTTGACAAAAATCATAAAGCTATATTTTCTAATTTTTAGGTTTGGGTCCTTGTCAAAAAACTAAAAATCAAAGTATACAATGGATGCCTTTTTACCCCAAGAAAAAATTGCACTACTCCTTGGTGATTTAGCCGCCACAAGTCATCTATTCAAATTGCATGCCATCAAACATTCAAAATAATTTGACTTAATTCATCATGTCATGTCATTCAAAATCATAGTAAAACAGCGTATTAATTCACTGAAACGATTGACACTTAGCATTGGGTAGTTTATGTTATTTTTGTTCGTAGAACCTGCAATGAGACGGCTCATTATTTAACAGGATTAACATCTATTGATAGTTTAATTAAACTTCTTGCCTCGAAGTATTGTTCTGACGAAAACTGTTTGATTTGTTATGAAATATTACCGTTTATAAAAAAAAAAAAAACATCATTTGGGTAGTTTCTAATACCCTAATTATTCCCATTTTGAGTAGTTGAATTTCAAGTAAAGCTAAGTTTTTATGTTTTTCTTAAAATGGCTTCTAAAACGCGATTTACTCATTTAAAAATTACAATAAATAAGATGAATTTGAGTTTTATTTTCAACACTTATTTTACCATTACTACGAGTTGACTCAAATCTAACTATTGAAGAATTACTTTCAGAATAATTACTTCTAAGAAATTACATTTTCTGTAATTAGTTTACAAGAATTGATTGAATGTTTGGATGTCACTTTGTAAAATGGATTTCATAAGAGCATAATTTCCTTAGATTTACAAATATACCCTTACTTGCACGCGAAAGGGTTATGTCACAATTCACAACTTAAGTGACACGAGCCAATTATTTAATATATTGGACAAAAATGGAAAACTGCCAATTTATGGTGGCGTTGGAAGAAAAGCTACCTAACGGTTGCTTATGGGTATGAAATTGCGGACATTCTTATATGGATTTGGACCTCTTAACTCCTCGATCTTGTGGTTCAGAATTTTTTTCCTCCTCCTTTTTTTTTTCCCTTCTTCTCCTTTATATTTAATACTTGTATATACATGTTTATTGAAAATACAAAAGTAATGAAAAAACTGAGTTGTAAATCTCTCAGTTTTCTCAATAGAAGATTCAGATCTCGTAGTTCAAGTGATCTAAAACTTCAAACTCTGATTATTTAACCAATTTTCTTAATTATTTAACCAGTAGAACTCTCTTATAGTGGGCAACATTGTCATGAGATAATTGTGTAGCGGTCATCGACAGTGGAACTCCTCCCAAGTTTTTAAATCAATTAATTTGTTGTAATGAATTCGTTTAATTCATTACATCTTGGTTTGTGAAATTTTTGTACGTATTGATTTGGAACGGTGAGACGAGAAAAAATCCTCAACCAATTTCGACCAACAGACACTGTAAGCCGGTGGCCATAGAGGAGGAAGAAGGCAGTGTGAAAATTGTGATTTACCCCTTCCCAGTTTTTTGGTTTTGTTGCTTAATTGCAAATACCTTCTGAAGAGGTGGAAAATGGTGACTTAACGGTCATGTGAAGGTTTCCGTACAAAAAATGTCGAAAAATTAAAATGTGAAAAAAGTCCTTCAATTTTGATATTTTACGTGTCATTTTTTAAGGTTAATTTGATACAACTAATTCTCTTAAAATAACAATTGAAACCACTAATTCTCTTACACTATTTTTAAAGACATAATTATAAAATGCTTAAAAGGTTCATTTTTTTTTTACATATTTATATAATTATTTCTTAGTTTATCGAATTGAATTCGAATATCAAACTTGATTTAAAACAATAAAGCAAGTCGAGCTCAAACAAATTTTTACAAACGTGATTGTTATGTCTTTGTATATATAATAGTTAATATATCGTTACATCAAACACTATATCGAATCATATCTATTATACTCGTATCAATGTAAACTAATTACAAATATTTATATTAAATTAGATAAAATACCCATACTAGTGGGAGTTGAACCCGTAATTTCTTTATCACGAAGTCTCATCATCCTTAACCAATTCTGTCAAATTGTGTGATTTGATATTGAATTGAATCTAAGTAATAGCTTATAAAACTATATTGAAGTACCGATGCTTTCAAATACCCCCGAAAGTACATGATAAACTATATTGAATCTAAGTAATAGCTTATAAATCTAATCTTAGGGTGAGTTTGACCTAGCGATTCGAAAATTAATTATAGGAGAATTAATTTTACTAAAATTGATTTTGGTAATAATTGATTATAATAAAATTTAATTATAGTATAATTGCTTTTGTATAATAGCTTTTACAAAAGTAACACTTTAGTAGCTTATAAAATAAATTGATTTTTTGCTTTTCGAAATCCCAAAAGTGATTATGAACCTGGGGGCCAAACACCATGAAAATCACGATTGAGCAGAAGTAATTTTAATAATCAGGGCCAAACATTTAAAAAATCACAATAGAATTCTATGAGTGCTTTTAAGAGCTCCAACCGCTAGGCCAAACTCACCCTTAATTTCGATACTCTATAATCTTAAACAATTGCAAAGTTAAAGTATATTATTGATATAAGTATGGGAGTGGGTTCGCCAAAGTTGACCCGACCTAGCTCACGAGGTGTGGATTCGGGACGGGATTTCGGGATCTAGGGTAGTTTCGGGTACCCAAATCTCCTATAATTTAGCGAATCCTTTATTTCAAATACCAAAAATTCCGTGACAAAAATAATAAGTTATGATTTCTACTCCCTCAGTTTCTTTTTATTTGTCGCTTTGAACAAAATTTTCTTGTTTATTTTTATTTATCGCTTTAGGATTTCAATGTAAAATTAATGTTAGTTATCAATTTTATCCTTCTTACTAAAACTTGTCACTAAAGTTAAAAACCCTTTTGATACCAAACTTTAGTTCAAACAACACATTTGATACCAAGCTTTTTCAAAAAACACATTTCATACCATGATTCACACCATCTTGATACATTTACTTTTGGACGAAATTCAGCACGTGCCGTCAATTGTGAGTCTTTAAAACCCGTGCATGTTCTCCATCCCATTTTCAATATAACGGGCACATGATCGGAACATGATGAATTTCGTCTAAAAATTGACGGCAAAACTAAATGTGTCAAGATTGTGTGAATCATAGTATAAAATGTGTTTTTTGAAAAAGCTTGGTACCAAATGTGTTTTTTGGACTAAAGTTTGGTATCAAAAGTGTTTTTCCTTCAAATTAACTTATTTGATTAAAAGGGTATTTAGGATTTTTTGCTTAAAAAAATACCTATTTACGACATTCCTTAATTTGTTTGCAATCCTTCAAAGCTACGAATAAAAAACACTACAAGAAAACCGGGCTTCACCTACGGCAGATTTCGTTGGTGAAGCCTTGATTTCCGTTGGTATTCATGCGTAGCGACGCTTTTTTTCCGTTAGTTGATTCGTAGGTGAAGGCCCCGTAGGTAAATGAAGCAACGATTTTTTTTCCGTTGGTAAATGTTGCGACGGTTCGTTTTTGTTGGAAAAAGCGTCGGATGAACGATCGGGCCCGATTATTTTTTGCGACAATTTTGTTGTTGGAAATGCGTAGGAAAGTTACTAACTGATTTCCAACGGCATAAATATGTCGGTATTTTGTCGCCAATCGGTTGGAATCATTCTGACGGATTTAGCATTGAAATGTTTCCGTTAGTTTATTTTTGTCACTAATTTGAAGGAAATCAGTTGGAACCTAGTGACAACTTATTTGTTGCTGATTTTGTTACTAGCAATCGGGTCAGAGCAAAAAAATGAACCTCGACTTAGAATTGACTGAGTCGTTCTTGAGCGCGCCTGAGCCTGACCCGGGCGCCTAGACCTCGTTTGGGCTTGGCTGAGGCGCCTAGGCCATGCTTGATTTTTGTTACTGATTCCGTTACTAGCAATCGGGTCGGAGCAAAAAATTGAACCTCGACTTAGCATTGACTGAGTCGTTCCTGGGCGCGCCTGTGGCTGACCCAGGTGTCTAGGTCTCGCCTAAGCTTGACTGAGGCGCCTAGGCCATGATTGGTTAGCCCAGGCACCGGGGCCACTCATGGGGCTGTCCCGGGCGCCTCTGTATCGCCTGGGCTCGACCTAGGCCACGCCGAGGCGACTAGGCAATGTAATTTTAATTAACTTGTTGGATGTGGGATTTGAACCCTTGATCGATATACATATTAAAGGATCAAACCAGTTGAGCTAGACAACTTTATTGTATTTTCATTACACTATTATATATATGAGCCAACTAATAGTTTATTTCATCAAATTTTTCAATGATTTAACTCATTTTTCATTAGTTTGATCAATTTAAATCATTTTGACCTTTCCCATGGTTTTTATCAATTTTTATCTCTAATTTTGTTGATTTAAACCTTTTTCTACCTACCGAAAATGTTATTCACCGTTTTCACCAGTTTAGCCAATTTTTTTTACCAATATCACTTATTTAAGCTATTTTTCACCGGTTCAACTTATTTTTCACCATTTTCATCGATTTAAACCATTTCTGACTTAGATAACCGATATCATCTGTCTTTGCGCTAATTTCATCGAATTAAAATATTATTAATCGATTTAACCCATTTTTTCACTATTTTTCATCGAGTTACACGATTATGATCGAATTAACCTAATTTTCATCGATTTCATCTTTTTTTCCCAAATAATTTAATTTCATTGAGTTGCACTGTTTTGATCGATTTAAATTATTTTCACCAAGTTTTCATTGATTTAAATTATTTTTAACCGTTGACCCATTTCCCACCGATTTCATCTGTTTTATCATTACTTTCATCGATTGTAATTTTTTTTTTATTGATTTAACCCGTTTTGTTCACAAATTTCAGCGAATTAAACTATTTTGGACCAACTCAACTCATTTTTTCACCAATCTCATAATTTTTTTTTCAATTTCATCGATTGAACCCATTTTTTCATTGATTTCACCCATTTTTTCCCCCAAATTTATTGATTTAATTATTTTTTATCGATATAACTAGTTTTCCCCTTAATTTCATCAATTTAAACCGCTTGACCATTTAACTAGTTTTTCCACCATTTTCATTCTCTTTTTACTAATTTAATCAAATTTAACCGTATTCACCCATTTTTCATCGACTTCACTTATTTTTAACTAAGTTAGCCGATTCAACATGTTTCAAAATAATTAAATTCTTTTTTTTTTTTTTACCAATTTCATTCATTTTTTTTTACGAATTTCATCAAATTTACATGTTCCTGATAGGTTAAACTCATTTTAAATCGAATTCACAAATTTTTTTCTTCAATTAAACTGAAATCACATGTTTTCAATGACTTAACCCATCTACACCATTTTCCCACCAATTTACAGATTTACACACCGAGTAACTTATTTTTTCACTAATTTTATCGAAGTGTAAAATCAGTGAAAATATATATAATTTATGAATCAATAAAAAATTGGTTAATCCATTGGAAAATGAATTTAATCAATGAAAATATTCGGGAAACATATTTCTATCGTTGGTTTTGTCGCTATTCAGTTACACATTTGTTACTAGAGCTAAATAGCAACAGAAATTTTCCGTTGGAACAATTTCATCACTGTGGATAACTTTTTCCTATAAATTAACAACCGAATTCATATGAAAAATATTTTTTCCCAATTTTTCGTTGGTTATTATTCGTTATTATTGGCGGAACATATTTTTGTTGATGGTTCCGTCGCTGTTCAGTTACTAAAATATAAATAGCGACAGATAATTTTCCGTTGGAATGATTTCGTCGCTATGGATAAATTTTTCCTACAACTTATGTTGGTCCCAAGTGGTCAGAAGAGGTTTAGAGGGAGGGGGGGTGAATAAACCTCTTTAAAAATTTTCTTCAAATTTAACTTTAAAACTTTACTTCAACTGAACAGACTAAGCTGATCAGATTAGTAAGTTACAGTTCTGTTCGCGAACAAATCTTTGAACAGGCTTGTTGACCACTCGTCTGATAGTCACTTAGCTGATTTTGTTAAAATCAGTTTTAATACTTAGAGTACTTGCAGCGGATTTTCAAAGTGTTTTTCACAAGTAAACTTAGTAGTTTGAAAAGTGATTCCCCAGTTTTATAAACTCCTTTTAACTTCTTTTCAAACAGTTAACTTAACGTGTTTTTATGCAATTAGAAAATATGCAAGTTTAAAAGCAATATAAAAAACACAATCAGTTTTTATAGTGGTTATATGGATTTAAATATCCTTTAGTCCACTCTTCCAAGTCACTCAGATCTTGGGTTATACTATAATCACAAAGTTTACAGTATACTCTGCTTGCGTCGAACAACAAATGAAACGACCACAAGTTCGCAATAGGAAATCACACAGAAAACCTATCCTCTGAAGTTTGATCACTCACAAAGATGGATCACAACTCCGCACAACACTCTTGTTTACAAAATCACTCAGAAGATGTATTTTTCTTGATTCTTCAACTCTGCTTTCGTCAACAAATGACTCAGCTGATGAGTGAGCTGTTCTTGAGACTTAAAGAATTTTGCTTCGGAAATTTCTCTCAGAAAGTGTGTTGCTTACTTCTTCTTCGTCTCTTTCAGCTATTTATACTTGAGGATTGAAAAGTGTTCGTTGAAGAGAGACAGAATTCAAATTCCTCGAGTACTAGTCCTTAAAATCCGCGAACGGCTCTTTTGCAGTCTGTCCGTACTGTAAACAGTACTATTCTGCAGGCAGCATTAAATGCAGCATTAAATGCACTCGGCTGATGCGAAGCTTTTCTTCAATCATTTGTCTTAAATATCCTCGTACTTCAGCATTTATTACACCAAGGGGCATTTATTACCGTTGGGAACACTTCATGATCTTCTTCACTTGGCTGACGAAAGTATAAGTCTGATGGCGAACTCGGCTGATCTCAAACTTGAACAAATCTGATTTGAGTCGGCTGATCTTCACTAGTCTGATAACTTTACTTCAGCAGATCAGAAGTCTTGGACCTTGAAACTTTGACTCTTCTGATGTCTACATTACTTAGTCAAAATTCCTTGATAAGTTTATCAGCTAAGTTACTCCATACTTAGCCAATATATGAAGTTTTGGAATGCATCAAAACCTCCCTTATCAAACTTTCTTTAGTGCCTTCATCTTCATCCTTATCCAACAATTTCCCTTTTTTGATGATGACAAAACTTCAGCTAAGTACCTGTTGAATACCTAAACTAAAGATTGAAATCCTCAAAATTTTCTGAGATAGAAAAAGTTTATTGGATTGAACTTGACTTTTCATTAATGTTGAAAAAGGGTTACATAGTACAAGTTCATCAGATGAGATTTCTGAAGAAATAGATAAAGTAAACTGATTACAAGGATTTTTCAATTTCTAACTATCAGCTTCTTCATCTGATCCTTCCAGCACTTCTTCATATTCATAAGATGATTCTTCATCATCTTCTTCATCATCAGCTTCTTCTTCCAAGGTTGCTTTGGCAGCTTCCATCTTCTCCTTAAGTTCTTGTTCTTGAAGAGCTTTCAAAGCTTCCATAGCCTTCCTTGCTGATTCTGTATTCTTGTACTTGGTATCTTCTTTTTCAGTCATTTCTTCTTCTTCTACCGTTCCAAGTTTTGCAATCTTATCAGCTTCAGCTTCAGTCTTGTCAACTGTTTCTTCAGTTTCTTTGGCTTCAGTAGTTGCAGCAGTGGTTTCTTCCTTAGTTGATTCTTTAGCAGCAAACTCCTTTGCTGGTTCTTCAGCAACAGTCTCTTTAGCTGGTTCTTCAGCAGCAGATTCCATAACTGGTTCTTCAGCAGCAGTTTCCTTAGCTGGTTCTTCCCTTTTATCTTCCCCCTTTTTGTCATCATCAACTCTGATGACAGTAGAAGGTTCAACAGCAGGGTTGAGAGCAACTGTTGGAATCTTTACTCCAGCGCATAAAGCCTTTAGATTCTGATTAACAACGTCATGACTAGCTGTTAGATGATGAATGTCAGTGCTGATGACATCAGTCTTATCATTGAAGTAGTCAATGTTGAGGTTGATAGTTGCAATTTCATTTTGAACTTACTGTGCAGCCTTTGCCACTTCTTGCAACATTCCCAGATTGATTTCCTTCTCTTCATGACTGACTTTAATGAAGGTTGCAGTCAGATCTGCAATCTTGTGCTCAGCTGATTTTAAAGCAGTGTGAAGATGATTTACATCACCTTTCACATCTTCTACGTTCTGGTTCAGTTCTCTCAAACTGTGCACTAACTGTAATGAATGATCTTGAGGAATTGGAATACTGTTGATCTCCTTCTTGATGATTTCTTCTGTTGATCCTTGAACAGTTTCCAGCTGAAGTCTGTTGGATTCTGCCAACTCTGCTTTCAACTCCTCCTTAACCTTCAATAGCTGTTGCTTGTGCTTGTCTTCCAGTTCCTTAAGTTGGTTTTCCATCAGCATCTGGATTGCTTCCATCAGTGATGAATGTTGATCAGCTGATGAAGCAGAAGCAGCAGCATCAGCTTCCTTTTCCTCAGTCGCCTGTTGAACAGGGACTTCCTCCAAGTCTGTCATCTGATGGTCTTCAGAAGTCTTAGCTGGCGGCTCAATAGCTAAGGACTTATCAGCAGATTTGTGCTCATCAGTGACATCATCGTAGAACAGATTAGTAACGGTTCCATCATCATTAAAGCATGTTGTCTGTCTAATCTGCCTTACAATAATCCAAGGGTTAACAGGAGCATTGTTACCCTTAGGGACTTCATAGTACTGTTGTACTTCCTTGCCAAAAATGATTTGCTGAATACTTGGCAGTAGTGGCAAATCACTTGAACAGCCTTGCTGATACTTTGACTTCTTAGCCCATCTCTTCAGGGCAGTCATAACAGCAAACTTAATTGCTCTTTCTTCAGCATCTTCAGACTTCTTCTTCTTCTCAGGCAAGGTGCTCTTGATTTTCTTGGCTTCTTCCAATGCAAAGCCTTTTGCATAGTTATGCATGATATCTCTTACATGGCTGGGATCAAGAGCCTTTTGAATGGAGTTTGTCTTCAGCCAACTTAGAACCCATCGTTCTTCATCAGCTAACTCCTTCATACTTTGAAGTTCAGTGATTGACTTGTTCAGTCTGTTGTCCCTCCAACTGATATATCTTGGCTTTTCTTGGTTGAACAGAGTCATCAACATAAGCTTCTGATCATAGTAAGCCAAGGACTTTTCAAACTTCTTGAACAGCTCCTTATCAGCATACACTATTTCAAATGCTTTTCTGACTTCAAACTTGTCCTTTGACTTGAGTTTGGGGGCAGGCAGTAATATCTTCTTTTTGTCCTCTTCAGTCTTGCCTTCTCCAATCTTGATGCCACCTCCATGGACAGGTCCATAGGCATCAACTTTGCTCAATTCAATCACCATAGCCATTTCAGCATCCTCAGCAGCTTTTCTTTCTGCTTCAGACATGCGTCTTCTGGCTTCATCCTTTGCTTCTTGAGCTTTGCTTAGCTCAAGTGCTTTCTTCTCTTCAAGCTCATCCTGCTTCCTCTGTTCAGCTTCCTCCCTTGCCTTCTTATCAGCTTTGGAGACTTTCTTTCTCCTTAGCACTATTTTTCTCTTGCCTTTATCAGCAGGGGCTGGTCCAGCAGATGATATGGGAGCAGCAGCAATAGGATAGATGATTTGGACATCTGGATCTTCTTGAGGTTGGGCAACCTCAGCTGTTGATGTGACATGACTTGGCTGTTGCTCATCAGCCTTGTCAGTCTTAACAGTTTCAACTGTTTCAGCAGGCCTTTGAGTAGCTTCAGGGTCTTCCCTTGCTACATTCTCCAAGTCCGTTGGTTCTTCAATAAATGTCATCTGCTTTCTATCAGACTTCTTGGTCCTCCCTTCACGGTAAGTGGAGGTAACAGTGTTTCTCTGTTGACTCCTTGTCCTTTGAGAAATACCCTCAGCAGGCCTCTCTGCTGATGGAGTTCTTGATGGTGATGCAGGGGATCCAGTCCTTACATCAGCAATTATGTTCTCAACAATCTTAGTGGCTTCAGCAGAAGTCACTCTCTCCATCTGCTTAGATTCTTTCTTCTTGGGCTCATCAGCAGCCCTCTTCCTTTTAGTCTCAACAGCCAAACTTGTTGTTTTGACTAATCTCTTTTGCCTTTTGGCAGGAACCTCTTTTGGTTCCTCAACTTCTTCTCCTTCAGGCTCATCAGCCTTCCTCTTCTGAACAGGTAGATACTTGTTCATTGCTTTGGACTTGTGAATTTCTTTCCCATTTGTCATAACACAGCCCAACTTTGATAAGAGGTAACTTAAAGTGATTCTGTGGTTGGTGTAAGGGCCTTTTCCCTTCTTCACTTCCAGAAAATCAGCAAGTATATACCATACTATGATGGACCAGTTTACCTCTAGCCCGTAGTATACGGCAGCCATGATGCTGAAACGCTTCATTGTGACAGCATCTAGAGAAAAAGTACAGTTCTCAATCAGCTTAGACACCATATCAGCCATCCGCTGATATTCATCCTTCAGCTGTTTCTTCCTGATGTTGCCAGACAACATTTCTCCTTCCTTGGCGCAGATCGCCCAAAATTGTTGGTGCTTCTCTTCAGTCAGCACGGTAACTTCGTGTCTTCCAGACTTGGGCAAACCAAACTGTTCATGAAGAACTTCTGGAGTGATGACAACAGTTTTGTCACCCACTTTTGCTTTGATTTCTAGTTTGTTATAGTCAGCTTTTGCCGTTCCGTAATATTCCATAACCTGGTCAGTCCAGATTATTCCTTCATTGTACTCCATGAAATTTACCAACTGTGCCGATTTGAATTTCTCCAACAATTCTTTCATCAAACTTGTACCAGACTGATAATAGGACTCATAATCTAAGAACATACCTTCAGCAGCCATTTCAATCTGTTGAAAGTTAGTGAAAAGGAAAGGATTTTTGCAGAAAACTTGTTTAAATTTTTCTCACAATTGCTTTTGAAAGTTTAGGGTGCGTAAAGAGCTACTCGACTGATCAGATGAGGATTTATAGAGTTGGGGTTTTTCGGTTTCCGTGATATCTGCCAACCGTTAGATCCGTTTTTCTGTCAGTGCTGATCGTGCGGCGTCAGTTACGACCTTTCAAATTCAAAAGATATTTAATGAAGAGCGGGAATATGTACCGCCCGACAGTTACTTGTAAAAGCGTGTTTTGAATAAAACGTTTTTAAATAGTTCGCTTTTATTTAAGTAATCAGATGAGTATAATAAACACTTATCTGATGGACTACTGTCCTGATGACAATGCTGTTATCAGAGAATGCCAATAGCTGATAACCTTCCTTGGCTGTTTGTCAATCCAGCTAGATAATATAACTTTAATCTTCGATAGTTGAGTCTTCTGATGAAAACATAACTTCAACTAACTGTCATTAACAAATTTCATCTTTAATTCAGAAGTACCGCTAGTCTTACACGTTCCCCCTGAGTTTAAGAATTCATAAGTTAACTAGTCTGTTGAGAGTTAATCCTTGAAGATAATAATAGATAACTAAGCTGTTGAACTCCAGTCTTCTGATGAGTTCCCCCTCAGCTTATGCTTCCAAATTAAGTAGTCCTAGCTCAGCTCTTAGAGTTGAAAATCTTACTTCACTTAGAGGTTTAGTGAAGATATCAGCAATCTGATTATCAGTATGAACATACTCAATCATTACATTGCCTTTTTCCACATGATCTCTAATGAAATGATGCTTGATCTCAATATGCTTAGTCCTTGAATGACTTGTAGTGTTCTGAGTAAGTGAGATTGCACTTGTATTGTCACAGTAGATTGAAATTCCACTGATCTTGATGTTGTAGTCTTCTAGTTGATGCTTCAACCAAAGTATCTGTGCACAACAAGCTCCAGCAGCTATATATTCAGCTTCAGCAGTAGATATAGAGACTGAGGTTTGCTTCTTACTCATCCATGAGATCAGACGACTGCCTAAGAACTGACATGCACCTGTTGTGCTTTTCCTGTCAATCTTGCAGCCAGCAAGGTCTGAATCTGAATAACCAATAAGTTCAAATCCAGATTCTCTAGGATACCATAATCCCAAATCTTGAGTGCCTTTAACATACTTCAATATCCTCTTGGCAGCTAAAAGATGAGATTCTTTGGGGTTTGATTGAAATCTTGCACAGACTCCAACTGAGTACATTATGTCAGGTCTGCTTGCTGTTAGATACAACAGTGAACCAATAATGCCTCTATATTTGGTAATGTCTACTGATTTGCCATCTTCATCTTTATCCAAACGAAGACTTGTAGACATAGGAATGGTAGCTGTTGAGCTAGTTTCCATACCAAACTTCTTGAACAGATCTCTTGTGTACTTTGCTTGGCTGATGAATATTCCATCAGGCAACTGTCTAACTTGCAATCCAAGAAAGTAATTAAGTTCACCCATCATGCTCATTTCAAACTTATTCTGCATCAGCTTGGAGAACTTATCACACATCTGTTGATTAGTTGAACCAAAAATAATATCGTCCACATATATTTGCACAAGTAATATATGATTTTCCCATTCAATTGTAAACAAGGTTTTATCTACCTTACCTTTTCGAAATCCTTTAATTAAAAGAAAATCAGATAGGGTATCATACCATGCTCTTGGAGCCTGTTTCAGTCCATAGAGGGCTTTCTTCAGACGATATACTTTGTCCTCTTCTTGATAGACTTCAAATCCTGGAGGTTGTTCAACATACACTTCTTCTTGCAATTCTCCATTGAGAAAGGCAGACTTCACATCCATCTGATAGACAGTGAAGTTCTTGTAAGCAGCATAGGCAAGAAACAGTCTGATTGCTTCAAGTCTTGCTACTGGTGCAAAAGTTTCATCAAAGTCAATTCCTTCTTCTTGACAATAACCTTTGGCCACTAGTCTTGCTTTGTTTCTGCTAACAACACCATCTTCATTCATCTTATTTCTGAATACCCACTTAGTGCCAATTACTCTTTGATGACTTGGTCTAGGAACTAAATACCAGACTTCATTCCTTTCAAATTGATTCAACTCTTCTTGCATGGCTTCTATCCAGAAGGAGTCATTGAGAGCTTCTTCAATTTGCTTGGGCTCTATTTGAGATAGAAATGTGACAAACATGGCATCTTGTGCAGCAGCTCTTCTTGTTTTCACTCTATCTAAAGGATCACCAATGACTAACTCTGGTGGGTGATTCTTGAGCCATCTGAGATCAGGTTGCAGATCAGGATGTTGTCCTCTGTTTTGATCTTGCAACACTACTGTTGGAGTTCCAGTAGTAGTCTGTTGAACATTTGCAGTTTGTTGAACAGTCTCTGGTCTGTCAGCTGTTAGCAACTCGTCTGTTAGACAATCAGCACTGTGATTTTGAACAGCACTTGAGTTAGCAGCTGAACTTAGATTAGGTAGTATGATGGGAACATATTCTTCATTTCTTCCAACGTCTAACTTCTGTAAATCAGCAGACAGGTCTTGATTAATACTTTGATTCTTTTCAGAAGATTGACTTGGCTCATCAAATACTACATGGATAGATTCTTCTATTAGTAATGTTCTTTTATTGAAAACTCTATAAGCCTTACTAACAGTAGAGTATCCTACAAAAACAGCTTCATCAGCCTTTTCTGCAAATGCAGCAAGGTGATTTTTCCCATTATTCAATACAAAACATTTACACCCAAAAATCTTAAAGTAATGAATGTTTGGCTTTCTGTTGTTCCAAACTTCATATGGAGTCTTGTTCTGATTTTTGTTGATCATACATCTGTTTTGGGTAAAGCATGCTGTATTTGTTGCTTCTGCCCAAAATCTTTGAGGCAGTTTAGCTTCAGCTATCATGGTTCTGACAGCTTCTTTCAGTGTTCTGTTTCTCCTTTCAGCAACACCATTCTGTTGAGGGGTTCTTGCAGCAGAATACTCATGATGTATTCCTTTGATATTACAATACTCTTCAACAGTAGAGTTTGTAAACTCTGTCCCTCTATCTGATCTGATCTTCAATATTTTGATACTCTTCTCATTCTGGATCAGTTCCATCAGATTGGTAAGATGTTCCTTGGTTTCACTTTTCTTTTTCATGAAAATCACCCAAGTATATCTTGAATAATCATCAACAACAGCTAGGCAGTATTTCTTTCCACCATTGCTGACTGGATCAATGGGTCCAAATAAGTCCATATGCAGCAGCTCCAATATTCTTCCAGAAGATTGGTGCTTCTTTTCTTTGAAAGATGACTTGATTTGTTTACCCTTCTGACATGCATCACAGAGCTTGTCTTTGCTCATGACTGCTTTTGGAATCCCTTCTACCAGATCATTCTTGATTAATCTGTTTATGGTCTTGAAGTTTAAATGATTCATTCTCTTGTGCCATAGCCAACTGACTTCACTTGGTGCAGATGCCACCAAACAAACACTTGAATTCTTATCAGCAGAATTCCAGTCGACTATATAGATATTTCCTTGTCGTCTTCCAGATAAAATTACCTTCTTTGTACCAATCTGTTCAACGTAGCACTTATCTGTTGAGAAGATGACTGAATATCCCTTGTCACAAAATTGACTTATGCTCAGCAGATTATATTTCAGGCCTTTAACATATGAGACGTCAGATATCTCTATGTTTCCCTTGATTAATCTTCCTTTAGCTTTAATCTTGCCTTCTTTGCTGTCTCCAAATGTAACACTTGGACCATCCACAGCAACTGCATCAGTCAACTCATGTATGTTTCCACACATGTGCCTTGAACATCCACTGTCCAAGTACCAGATCTTCTCTACTTTACTCCTACTCCTAATCCTAACCTACAAAACAAATATAAAATTGTTTTAGGTACCCTTATTGAGAGGGTCCTGAAGGATTAGTTCCACCCTTGACAACCCAAGATGTTGAAGTCTTAGGCTTCTTAGGTTTCTGAGTTTTAGGAGCATGAACAGTTTCATTTTTATCATAGTTATCAGATAAGTCATGTTGATGATTAGTATGATATGAATAATGTTCATAAGCAGGGTAAGGTGCATGATAAGCAGGATATGCATGCATTGGATGAGCAGGGTAAGGTGCATAGTAACTAGGAAATTGAGGTGCATGATACATAGGATGATATGCAGCAGGTTGCACATAATATGACTCATTTCCATACCAAGCATTTTGATTTTTCTTGTTCTTATGCTTCTTTGGTTTACTAGATGCTTGCTCTTTTGACTTTGACTTAGTTTTACCAACAGATTGATTCAATTTAGCTTTATCAGCAGACTTCTTAGGACTCTGCTGTTTGGTCTTACTAGCCTGATTTCCTAAACTAGGCTCTTTGCTCTTTTTAGCCTTAGGAGATTTCTTCTCCTTTACCACTTTCTCAGATGAGGTAGGTTTAGAAGTTTGAACGTACAGAATGACCTTACTATTGTCAGCTGATATGAATTTTTCAGTATGGTTCAACTCTAGTTTATCCTTTTCTAAAGGTGTCTCCTGTTTCTTAGGTGTATGCATGGATGCAACAGTTGACTTATCATGAGACTCAATGATTTTCTCAAGTTCCATGATTTTTCCTTTATAGACCTCACATTCAGCTTTCAGAGATTCATGCTCTTGCTCAAGCTGTTTATATTCAGCTGATTCTTTTGGCTTTTCAGCTAAAAGTTTCAGTGAACTATTTTGCTCTTTTAGCAAGTTCATCTCTTCCTTAAGCTTAACAAACTCTCCAGCAATAGTAGTATTATTTAACATCATTTGCTCTAGAGAATTAAACAGTTCATTTTCTTGAGGAGTTACCTCATCCTCAGAGTCATCAGATTCCTTTGCCATAAGACAGAGGAGAGCAGGTTTTTCTTCATCAGACGATTCTTCATCAGATGTGTCTGAATCTGAATCAGATGAGTAGACAGCAGCAAGCTTTTCTGCTTCCGCCATCATTGCCTTGCCTCTCTGATGCTTTCTTTCTTTTCTCATTTTCTTCTCTTCCTCAGTGTACTTTTCTGCTTTTGGATATGGGCAGTCTCTTATGAAGTGTCCCAATTTCCTGCAGTTGTAACACATCAGTTTTGATTTATAATCATCCTTATCCTGAGAAGAAAAATTAGGTTTAGAAGTAGAAGCATTGTTGTATTTGTTTTTCATCTTTCTCTTGTAGAACTTCTTGAAGTTGTTCATCAACAGTGCAACATCTCCAGCAGTGTACTCCTTTTTGTTGAGTAGAGTGGCTTCATCAGATGAGTCCACTTCAGCATTTCTTTGAGTTGGTCTTCTTTGGTTTTCAGCAGCAACCAGTGCAGCTGTGGGTCCTGAAGTTGAGGTTTCTTCAATTCCCATCCTTGGCAGTTTATACTCATACGCCTTGAGTACGGAGAACAGCTCTGTAAGAGAAATCTTGCCCAGATCTCTTGATTCTTCCATTGCTGTCACCTTCATGTTGAACTTGGAAGGTAGAGCCTTCAGTTCTCTGACGGTGATCTCTTTGTCAGTGAAAGTCTTTCCCAGCTTCAAAACTTCATTCAGAGTTCTGGTGAATCTGGTGTCCATCTGATCAATGGTTTCTCCAGACTTCATCTTGAAGTTGTCCAGCTTCTTCAAGGCAACACTTAGCTGATGCTCTTTAATTGCATCATTGCCTTCACTCATGTCACGAACCTTATCCCACATCTCCTTTGCAGTTTTGCAATGCTTGACTTTGTCAAACCGATCATTATCCAGGGCTTTGGTCATGATGAATCTTCCGACTTTGTCCAGGTTGAACAGCTTTATTTCTTCTGCTGTCATTTCTGTTAAGTCTTTTTCCACCACTATTTGAGCTTCATCTACGATGATGGTCTTGGTGAATTTGAATGGACCTTTGATGATACATGTATACATGTTATCATTGTAAGCAGCAAGGAAAATCTCCATTCTGATTTTTCAGTCCTCAAAGGACATACCAGCGATGTGGGGAACATGGCTGATACAATCCATTTTTCAAAAAGTTTTTATTTTCAAAAAGATGCTCTTTTGAAAAGTTTTGAAAACCTTTGAAAAACACTTGGATCAAGCTCGTTGATCAGGCAGCTGATTCTAATGAACCACCCGCTCTGATACCACTTGTTGGTCCCAAGTGGTCAGAAGAGGTTTAGAGGGGGGGGGGGGTGAATAAACCTCTTTAAAAATTTTCTTCAAATTTAACTTTAAAACTTTACTTCAACTGAACAGACTAAGCTGATCAGATTAGTAAGTTACAGTTCTGTTCGCGAACAAATCTTTGAACAGGCTTGTTGACCACTCGTCTGATAGTCACTTAGCTGATTTTGTTAAAATCAGTTTTAATACTTAGAGTACTTGCAGCGGATTTTCAAAGTGTTTTTCACAAGTAAACTTAGTAGTTTGAAAAGTGATTCCCCAGTTTTATAAACTCCTTTTAACTTCTTTTCAAACAGTTAACTTAACGTGTTTTTATGCAATTAGAAAATATGCAAGTTTAAAAGCAATGTAAAAAACACAATCAGTTTTTATAGTGGTTATATGGATTTAAATATCCTTTAGTCCACTCTTCCAAGTCACTCAGATCTTGGGTTATACTATAATCACAAAGTTTACAGTATACTCTGCTTGCGTCGAACAACAAATGAAACGACCACAAGTTCGCAATAGGAAATCACACAGAAAACCTATCCTCTGAAGTTTGATCACTCACAAAGATGGATCACAACTCCGCACAACACTCTTGTTTACAAAATCACTCAGAAGATGTATTTTTCTTGATTCTTCAACTCTGCTTTCGTCAACAAATGACTCAGCTGATGAGTGAGCTGTTCTTGAGACTTAAAGAATTTTGCTTCGGAAATTTCTCTCAGAAAGTGTGTTGCTTACTTCTTCTTCGTCTCTTTCAGCTATTTATACTTGAGGATTGAAAAGTGTCCGTTGAAGAGAGACAGAATTCAAATTCCTCGAGTACTGGTCCTTAAAATCCGCGAACGGCTCTTTTGCAGTCTGTCCGTACTGTAAACAGTACTATTCTGCAGGCAGCATTAAATGCAGCATTAAATGCACTCGGCTGATGCGAAGCTTTTCTTCAATCATTTGTCTTAAATATCCTCGTACTTCAGCATTTATTACACCAAGGGGCATTTATTACCGTTGGGAACACTTCATGATCTTCTTCACTTGGCTGACGAAAGTATAAGTCTGATGGCGAACTCGGCTGATCTCAAACTTGAACAAATCTGATTTGAGTCGGCTGATCTTCACTAGTCTGATAACTTTACTTCAGCAGATCAGAAGTCTTGGACCTTGAAACTTTGACTCTTCTGATGTCTACATTACTTAGTCAAAATTCCTTGATAAGTTTATCAGCTAAGTTACTCCATACTTAGCCAATATATGAAGTTTTGGAATGCATCAAAACCTCCCTTATCAAACTTTCTTTAGTGCCTTCATCTTCATCCTTATCCAACAACTTAACAACCGAATTCCTACGAAAAATATTTTTTCCAAATTTTTTGTTGGTTATTTGTCATTATTATTAGCGGAACATATTTTTGTTGATGGTTCCGTCGTTGTTCAGTTACTAAAATCTAAATAGCGACGGATAATTTTCCGTTGGAATGATTTCGTCGCTATGAATAACTTTTTCCTACAACTTAACAACCGAATTCCTACGAAAAATAATTTGTCGATATTCCGTCGGTAATTTGTCGCTATTATTGAAGGTAGATTTTCTAATTAAAATTATGTTGGTATTTGGTTACTAATCCGTCACTAATAGCGACAGATTTATTTTCGTTGGAATCAGGTCGTAGGTGAAACCCCTTTTTTTTTTTTAGTGAAAAACGGAAGGAATAATTTTTAGCTTTAGGTCCATGTCCAAAATTTAAAAATAAAAGTACACAATGGGTGATTTGTTAGCGCAAGAAAAGAATTGCATTATTCCTTGGTGATTTAGCCGCTATAAGTCATCCATTTAAATTGAAAGCCTCCAAATAATTTGACGTAATTCACATCGGTCACTACACATGGACATCATAGTATTCGACGGTATCACATTTTCCAATACTTTAATTATGGGAAAAATTGCTTTTTTAGTACCATAGGATAGGTTGACTTGCACTTTTGGTACCATTGGATATAAAAATGCAAATTTGGTACCATAGGATATGTTTTCCTTGCAATTTTGGTACCAAACCCAAATTTTCTACAAAATTAATGGCAATTTACCCCCTATGAAATGCATAAAGTTCAATTTATCCCTCTATAATTTGAAAAAAAATCAATTTACCCCCCGTAAAATTTTAATGAATCAATTTACCCCCTTCAGCCGGAGATTGTAACTCACTTGCCGAAATTGAGAGTATGCATGCAAACTATTTTATTTAACATAGGGGGATAAATTGTCACATTTATCATAACACAATGGGTAAAAAATCACATTATCATAATAAAAGTGGATTACGTGCCACCTATAAAAATATCAGGGAAGCGATGTTACAAAATTTCAAGGGGTAAAATGCTCTTTTTTAAACCACGAGGGGTTAGATTGAACATTATGCATTTAGTAGGGGGTGAATTGCCATTAACTTTGTAGAAAAATTGGGTTTGGTACCAAAATTGCAATGAAAATCTATCCTATGATACCAAATTTACATTTTCATATCCAATGGTACCAAAAGTGCAAGTTAGCCTATCCTATGATACCAAAAAAGCAATTTTCCCTTTAATTATGTAAATATGACTAGTCGTTATGTGGTTCAAGATTGGGTAAATATCACTTATTGTCTTTCATATTATTAACAATTTACAAAGTCGTTCTTTTTAGTTTTCTTCTCTTATATGAATTCATATTAAGAGTGATTTAGTTCACTTTGGCCATTGCCCTTTTTAGGCTGACCAAGATGACGGATCTGAATGCACGTGATCATAGCGAATAAACAAACACACCCTCACGTGCAGGTCAATGGATATTAAGGCTTCCGTTGTACGTCCTAAAAAGGGCCAAAAAAAAAAAATACTCTTAGTAGGGGTTAAAATGATAAAAAAAAAACAAAAAAAAATACAACTTTGTAAAAAGTTAATAATTAGAATTATTATTAGTTTTGTTTATCCGTATGATTTTTCTTGTGTCAGCGCAATGTGAGAGAAGATGGAAGTTGGACCGTTCATCTACTAAAAGTGCTCAAATTAAATTGTTCTCGTTTCGATAATTGGGGTCCGCTAATTGTTGTACTAATTTACTGACTATGAAATCTTTAACTCGGTAAAATTGCAGAAAATATCCTAGATTAATTAGTTATTTTGAATTTTCACGTTGAATTATATAATCTCATCTTTTGTCCCTTAATTTAATATTATTTTGGAATATTGTCCCAAACTAATTACTTATTTTGGTTTTTCGTACCAAACTATATCGACTCACCGAATTTCGTTCCATAATTTTGTACCTAAAATTTGGTATCAAAAGTGGTTTTTCCTCAAACTTATTTGATTAAAAGGGTATTTAGGATTTTTTGCTTAAAAAGAGTGCCTATTTATGACATTCCTTAATTGATTTTCAATCCTTCAAAGCTTCGAATTAAAAAAAAAAAAAACGGAGGGAATAATTTTTAGCTTTGGGTCCATGTCCAAAATTTAAAAATAAAAGTACACAATGGGTGTTGGATAAGGATGAAGATGAAGGCACTGGAGAAAATTAGTTAAGGGAGGTTTTGATGCATTCCAAAACTTCAAATTCTGCTAAGTATGGAGTAACTTAGCTGATGATCCCTTTGGAAGGAATTTTGACTAAGTACCAGAAGACATCAGAAGAGTCAAATTTCAAGGTCCAAGACTTCTGATCTGCTGAAGGAAAGTTATCAGACTGATGAAGATCAGCCGACTCAAATCAAATTTGTTCAAATTTGAGATCAGCTCTGTTCGCCATCAGACGCGTACTTTTATCAGCCAAGTGAAGAAGATCATAAAGTGTTCCCAACGGTAATAAATGCCCCTTGGAGTAATAAATGCTGAAGTACAAGGTTATTAAAGACAAATGATTGAAGATTTACTTCACATCAGCTGGGTGCATTTAATGCTGCCTGCAGAATAGTACTGTTAACAGTACGGACAGACTGCAAAAGAGCCGTTCGCGGATTTTAAGGACCAGTACTCGAGGAATTTGAATCTTGTCTCTCTTCAACGGACATTTTTCAAACCTCAAGTATAAATAGCTGAAAGAGACGAAGAGAAGAGGAGCAACACAATCTCTGAGAGAATTTTCGAAGCAGAACTCCTTAAGTCTCAAGAACAGCTCACTCATCAGCTTAGTCATTTGTTGACGAAAAGCGAAGTTGAAGAACAAAGCTATATACATCTTCTGAGTGATTTTGTAAACAAGAGTGTTGTGAGAAGTAGATATCCGTCTAAGTGAGTGATATTACTTCAGAGAAGTAGGATTTCTTTGTGATTTCTTACTGCGAACTTACGGCCTGTTCATTTGTTGTAAGGCGTAAGCAGAGTATACTGATTACTGTGTGTTTTTAGTATAACCCAAGATCTTTGTGACTTGGACGAGTGGATTAAAGGATATTTACATCCATATAACCACTATAAAAATTACTTGTGTTTTTATTCGCATTTTTACTTGCATATTTCAAGTTTGCATAAAACACTTTACTTAACTGTTTGAAAAGGAATTTAAAGGAGTTTATAAAACTGGGGAAGCATTTTTCAAACCACTAGGAATACTTGTGAAAAACACTTTATAAATCCGCTGCAAGTACTCTAAGTATTAAAACTGATTTTAACAAAATCAGCTAAGTAACCATCAGACGAGTGGTCAACAAACCTGTTCAAAGATTTGTTCGCGAACAGAATTGTAACTTACTACTCTGATCAGCTTAGTCTGTTCAGTTAGAGAAAAAGTTTTAAAGTTAAAATTGGAAGAAATTTTTTAAAGAGGTTTATTCACCCCCCCCCCCCTCTAAACCTCTTCTGACCACTTGGGACCAACAAGTGGTATCAGAGCGGGTGGTTCATTAGAATCAGCTGCCTGATCAACGAGCTTGATCCAAGTGTTTTTCAAAGGTTTTCAAAAACTTTTCAAAAGAGCATCTTTTTTGAAAAATCAAAACTTTTTGAAAAATGGACTGTATCAGCCATGTTCCCCACATTGCTGGTATGTCTTTTGAAGACTGGAAGATTAGAATGGAAATCTTTCTAGCTGCCTACAATGACAACATGTATACATGTATCATAAAGGGTCCATTCAAATTCACCAAGACCATTATAGTTGACGAAGCTGAACTGGTGGTGGAAAAAGATCTGACAGAGATGACAGCTGAAGAAATAAAGTTGTTCAATCTGGATAAAGTTGGCCGTTTCATCATGACCAAAGCCCTGGACAATGATCGGTTTGATAAAGTCAAACATTGCAAAACTGCAAAGGAGATGTGGGATAAGGTTCGTGACATGAGTGAAGGAAACGACACCATCAAAGAGCATCAGCTCAGTGTTGCCTTGGAGAAGCTGGACAACTTCAAGATGAAATCTGGAGAGACCATTGATCAGATGGATACCAGGTTTACCAGAACATTGAATGAAGTTCTAAAGCTGGGAAAGACCTTCACTGACAAGGAGATCACCGTCAGAGTACTGAAGGCCCTACCTCCCAAGTTCAACATGAAGGTGACAGCCATGGAAGAATCAAGAGATCTGGGGAAGATTTCTCTTACAGAGCTGTTCTCCGTACTCAAGGCGTATGAGTATAAACTGCCTAGAATGGGTGTTGAAGAAACCTCAACCTCAAGTCCCACAGCTGCACTTGTTGCTGCTGAAAATCCAAGAAGGCCAGTTCACAAAAGCAAAGATGTGGACTCATCTGATGAAGCCACACTACTCAACAAAAAGGAGTACGTACACTGCTGGAGACGTTGCATTGCTGATGAACAACTTCAAAAAGTTCTACAGACGAAAAATGAAGAACAAATATAACAATGCTTCTACTTCTAACCCTACTTCTTCTTCTCAAGATAAGGATTCTTATAAATCCAAAATGATGTGCTATAATTGCAGGAAATTGGGTCATTTCATCAAAGATTGCCCATATCCGAAAGCGGAGAAGTATACTGAAGAAGAAAAGAGAATCAGAAAAGAAAGAAAGCATCAGAAAGCAAAGGCGATGGTAGCAGAAGCAGAAAAGCCAACTGCCGTCTACTCATCTGATTCAGATTCAGACACTTCTGATGAAGAGAGTCCTGCCCTTCTCTGCCTGATGGCTAAGGAATCTGATGACTCTGAGGATAGTGAGGTAACTCCTCTTGAAAATGAACTATTTAGTTCATTTGAACAAATGATGCTTAACAATACCACTATTGCTGAAGCATACAAAAAGCTTAAGGAAGAGATGATATTGCTAAAAGAGCAAAATAGTTCACTGAAACTTAAAGCTGAAAAGCCAAAAGAATCAGCTGAATATAAACAGCTTGAGCAAGAACATGAATCTCTGAAAGCTGAATTTGAAGTCTATAAAGGTAAAATCATTGAGCTTGAGAAAGTCATTGAGTCTCATGAGAAGTCATCTGTTGCATCCACTCATATGTCTAGTAAACAGAAGACACCTTTAGAACAGGATAAGCAAGAGCTGAATCATATTGAGAAATTTATATCTGCTGACAATAGTAAGGTCATCCTGTATGTTCAAACTGCTAGACCTGCTTCACCTGAGAAAGTATTAAAGGAGACGAAAATTCCTAAGGCTAAAAAGAGCAAAGAGCCTAGTGTAGGAAAACAGACTAGTGAGCCTAAACAGAAGAGTCCTAGGAAGTCATCTGATAAGGCTAAAACTAATCAGACTAGTGATAAAACTAAGTCGTCTGTTAATGAGCAAGCAAGCAGTAAGCCAAAGAAGCATAAAAGCAAGAAAAATCAAAATGCTTGGTATGGAAATGAGTCTTATTATGTGCAACCTGCTGCATATCATCCTATGTATCATGCACCTCAATTTCCAACTTACTATGCACTTTACCCTGCTCATCCAATGCATGCATATCATCCTTATCATGCATCTTACTCTGCATATGAACATTATCCTTATCATGCTGATCATCAACAATATGACACATCTGATGAACGTGGTAAAGGCGAAGCTGTTCATACTCCTGTTGAAACTCAGAAGCCTAAGAAGCCTAAGACCTCATCATCTTGGGTTGTCAAAGGTGGAACTAATCCTTCAGGACCCTCTCAATAAGGGTACCTAAAACAATTTTATTTTGTTTTGTAGGTTAGGATTAGGAGTAGGAGTAAAGTAGAGAGAATCTGGTACTTGGACAGTGGCTGTTCAAGACACATGTGTGGAAACATACATGAGCTGACGGATGCAGTTGTTGTGGATGGTCCAAAAGTCACTTTTGGAGACAGCAAAGAAGGCAAGATTAAAGCTAAAGGAAAATTAATCAGAGGAAACATAGAGATATCTGACGTCTCATATGTCAAAGGCCTCAAATATAATCTGCTAAGCATAAGTCAATTTTGTGACAAAGGATATTCAGTTATCTTCTCAACAGATAAGTGCTATGTTGAACAGATTGGTACAAAGAAGGTAATCTTATCTGGAAGACGACAAGGAAATATCTACATAGTCGACTGGAATTCTGCTGACAAGAATTCAAATGTTTGTTTGGTGGCATCAACACCAAGCGAAGTTAGTTGGTTGTGGCACAAAAGGATGAATCATTTAAACTTCAAGACCATCAACAGATTGATAAAGAATGATTTGGTAGAAGGGATTCCTAAAACAGTCATGAGCAAAGATAAGCTTTGTGACGCCTGTCAGATGGGTAAACAAATCAAGTCATCGTTCAAAAGCAAGAAGCATCAATCTTCTGGAAGAATATTGGAGCTGCTACATATGGACTTATTTGGACCCATTGATCCTGTCAGCAATGGTGGAAAGAAATACTGCCTAGCTGTTGTGGATGACTATTCAAGATATACTTGGGTGATTTTCATGAAGAAGAAAAGTGAAACCAAGGAACATCTTACTAATCTGATGGAACCGATCCAGAATGAGAAAAGCATAAAGATATTGAAGATCAGATCAGATAGAGGGACATTGTTTACAAACTCTACTGTTGAAGAGTATTGTAATATTAAAGGAATACATCATGAGTATTCAGCTGCTAGAACCCCTCAACAGAATGGTGCTGCTGAAAGGAGAAACAGAACACTAAAGGAAGCTGTCAGAACCATGATAGCTGAAGCTAAGCTGCCACAAAGATTTTGGGCAGAAGCAACAAACACAGCATGTTTTACCCAAAACAGATGCATGATCAACAAGCACCAAAACAAGACTCCATATGAAGTTTGGAACAACAGGAAGCCAAACATTCATTACTTTATGTTATTTGGTTGTAAATGCTATGTTTTAAATAATGGTAAAAATCACCTTACTGCATTTGCAGAAAAGGCTGATGAAGCTGTTTTTGTAGGATACTCTACTGTTAGTAAAGCTTATAGAGTTTTTAACAAAAGAACATTACTAATAGAAGAATCCATTCATGTAGTTTTTGATGAACCAAGTCAATCTTCTGAAAAGAATCAAAGTGTTAATCAAGATCTGTCTACTGATTTACAGAAGTTGAATGTTGGAAGGAATGAAGAATATGTTCCCATCATACTGCCTGATCTCAACCCAGCTGATAACTCAAGTGCTGTTCAAAATCACAATGCTGATTGTCTAACAGACGAGTTGCAAACAGCTGACAGACCAGAGACTGTTCAACAGACAAGAGAAGTTCAACAGACTACTACTGGAACTCCAACAGTAGTGTTGCAAGATCAAAACAAAGGACAACATTATGATTTGCAACCTGATCTTAGATGGCTCAAAAATCACCCACCAGAGCTGGTGATTGGTGATCCTTTGGATAAAGTGAAGACAATGAGAGCTGCTGCAAGTAATGCAATGTTTGCCAGCTTTCTATCTCAAATTGAGCCCAAACAAGTTGAAGAAGCTCTTAGTGATTCAAACTGGATTGAAGCTATGCAAGAAGAGCTGAATCAATTTGAAAGAAATGAAGTCTGGTACATAGTTCCCAGACCAAGTCATCAAAGATTCATTGGCACTAAGTGGGTATTCAGAAATAAAATGAATGAAGATGGTGAAGTCACCAGAAATAAAGCAAGACTAGTGGCCAAGGGTTACTGCCAAGAAGAAGGCATTGACTTTGATGAAACGTTTGCACCAGTAGCAAGACTAGAGGCAATCAGACTCTTTCTTGCCTATGCTGCTCACAAGAATTTCACCGTCTATCAGATGGATGTGAAATTAGCTTTTCTCAATGGAGAATTGCAATAAGAAGTATATGTTGAACAACCTCCTGGATTTGAAGCCTATCAAGAGGGAGACAAGGTGTATCGTCTGAAGAAAGCCCTCTATGGACTGAAACAGGCTCCAAGAGCATGGTATGATACCTTATCTGATTTTCTTTTAATTAAAGGATTTCGCAAAGGTAAAGTTGACAAGACCTTGTTCACTATTGAATGGGAAGAACATATTTTGCTTGTGCAAATTTATGTGGACGATATTATTTTTGGTTCAACTAACCAACAGATGTGTGACAAGTTCTCAAAGCTGATGCAGAACAAGTTTGAAATGAGCATAATGGGAGAACTTAATTATTTTCTTGGTCTGCAAGTTAGACAGTTGCCTGATGGAATATTCATCAGCCAAGCAAAATACACAAAAGATCTGTTCAAGAAATTTGGTATGGAAACTAGCTCTACTGCTACTATTCCAATGTCTACAAGTCTTCGTCTGGATAAAGATGAAGATGGCAAATCAGTGGACATAACCAAATACAGAGGCATTATAGGGTCGTTGTTGTATCTTACTGCAAGTAGACCTGACATCATGTACTCTGTTGGGGTTTGTGCGAGATTTCAATCAAATCCTAAGGAATCTCATCTCTTAGCTGCCAAAAGAATATTGAAGTATATTAAGGGCACTCAAGAATTGGGATTGTGGTATCCTAGGGAATCTGGGTTTGAACTTATTGGATATTCAGATTCTGACCTTGTTGGCTGCAAGATTGATAGAAAAAGCACAACAGGTGCATGTCAATTTTTAGGTAGTCGTCTGATCTCATGGATGAGTAAGAAACAGACTTCAGTATCCATATCTACTGCTGAAGCTGAGTACATAGCTGCTGGAGCTTGCTGTGCACAAATCTTATGGTTGAAGCGTCAATTAGAAGATTACAATATCAAAATCAGTGGAATACCAATCTACTGTGACAATACAAGTGCAATCAGTCTTACTCAGAATACTACAAGTCATTCAAGGACTAATCATATTGAGATCAAGCATCACTTTAGTAGAGATCATGTGGAGAAAGGGAATGTCATGATAGAATATGTGTTTACGGAAAATCAAATTGCTGACATCTTCACAAAACCTTTAAGTGAGACAAGGTTTTCAACTCTAAGAGCTGAACTAGGTTTATTAAAATTAGATGTATAAGCTGAGGGGGAACCTATCAGAAGACTAGAGTTCAACAACTTATTCATCTCGCTTATCTTCAAGGATTAACTCTCAACAGACTAGTTAACGTATGAATTCTTAAAGTCAGGGGGAACGTGTAAGACTAGCGGTACTTCTGATTAAAAGATGAAATCCGTTAATGTCAGTTAGTTGAAGTTATGTTTTCAACAGAAGATTAATGTCTTGAAGAATGAAGATTTATTATCTAGCTGGATTGACAAACAGCTGAGGAAGATTATCAGCTATTGGCTTTCACTGATAACAACTGTGTCATCAGGACATTAGTCCATCAGATAAGTATTTATTTTACTCATCTGATTACTTAAGTAAAAGCGGAACTATTTAAAACGTTTTATTCAAAAATACGCTTTTATAAGTAACTGAAGGGCGGTATAAATTCGTGCTCCTCATTAAATGCTATTTGAATTTGAAAGGTCGTAACTGACGCCGCACGATCAGCACTGACAAGAAACGGATCTAACGGTTAGCTGGTATCACGAAAACCGAAATACCCTAACTCTATAAATCCCAATCTGATCAGCCGTGTAGTTCTTTACGAACCCTAAATATTCAAAGCATACTTGAGAGAAAAGTACTTGCTATTTTTTTCTGCAAATTTCTCCCTTCTTTCTAACTTTCAACAGATTAAGATGGCCTCTGAAGGTATGTACCTTGTGCACGATTCCTATTACCAATCTGGCACAAAACTGATGAAGGAACTTCTGGAGAAATTCAAATCTGCACAGTTGGTAAATTTCATGGAGTATAACGAAGGCATAATCTGGACTGACCAGGTTATGGAGTACTACAATACAGCAAAAGCTGATTATGACTCTATGGAAATCAAGGCTACAGTCGGTGAAAAATCTGTGGTCATCACACCCGCTGTTCTTCACGAGACGTTTGGTCTCCCAAACAGAGGAAGACACGATGTCACTGTGCTGACTGAAGAAAAGCATCAACAATTCTGGGCGATCTGCGCCAAGGAAGGAGAAATGTTATCTGGCAACATTAGGAAGAAACTGCTGAAGGACGAATATCAGAGGATGGCTGATATGGTCTCTAAGCTGATAGAGAACTGTACCTTTTCTCTAGATGCTGTTACCATGAAGAGGTTCAGCATCATGGCTGCTATCTACTATGGACTGGAAGTCAACTGGTCCATCATAGTTTGGTACATCTTGGCTGATTTCCTTGATGAGAAGAAAGGAAAAGGTCCTCACACCAACCACAGAATCACACTCAGTTATCTGCTGTCAAAACTGGGTTGTGTTATGTTAAATGGAAAAGAGATTCACAAATCTAAGGCAATGACTAAGTACTTGCCTGTTCAGAAGAGGAAGGCTGGTGAGCCTGAAGAAGCTGAAGATGTGGAACCAAAGGAGGTTCCAGCCAAGAGGCAAAGAAGATTAGTCAAAACAGCTGACCTGGCTGTTGAGACTAAAACAAAGAAGGCTGCTGATAAGCCTAAGGAGAAGGCTCCGAAGAAAATGGAGTCAGTGACTGCTGCTGATCAGGCCACGAAAATTATTGATCAAGTCACTGCTGATGTCAGGACTGCTTCACCTGCATCACCTTCAAGGACTCCATCTGCTGAAATGCCTGCTGGGAATGTTTCTCACAGGACAAGGAGTCAACAAAGAGACACTGCTGCTTCAACTTATCGCGAGGGAAGAACTAAAAAGACTGCTAGGAAGCAGATGACTTTCGTTGAAGAACCTACTAAGTTAGAAAACTTAGTGAGGCAAAGTCCAGTGTCTGCTGAAAGACCAATTGGAGCTGTTGAGGACTCTGCTGCTGACAAAGCTGATGAGCAACAGACTACTCAAACTGCACCAACTGTTAAGGCTGCTCAAACTCAAGATGATCCAGATGTGATGATCATCCATCCCATTGCTGCTGCACCAATATCATTTGCTGGTCCAGCCTCTGCTCCAGCTGATAAAGGCAAAAGAAAGATAGTGCTCAAGAGAAAGAAAATCTCTAAAGCTGACAAGAAAGCAAGGGAAGAAGCTGAACAGAGAAAACAAGATGAATTGGAAGAGAAGAAGGCACTTGAGTTAAGCAAAGCTCAAGAAGCAAAGGATGAAGCCAGGAGGAAAATGTCTGAGGCAGAAAGAAAAGCTGCTGAAGATGCTGAAATGGCCATGGTCTTGGAATTGAGCAAATTTGATGCCTATGGACCTGTCCATGGAGGTGGCATCAAAATGGGTGAGGGCAAGAATGAAGAGGATGATAGAAATAGTGTCCTGCAAGCCAGCTGTATGGCTAGCATTAATTGTAATTAATGAGGAACTATTCAATTTAGATTAATAAATGCACTTTTATTAAATGGTCAACTTTATCTTATGTAATATTTGTCTACGCATAAGGATAGAAGTCCTTAGATCACAGGGCTATGAGACAACCCGTGGACTGATCTCTAAGGCCGTGATCTAGAATATATTCAAGAGTCGTAGAATCCAATCGAGATAGGACATCATTGGATTCGGTTAGACTCTCACTATTGTGTATACTCCGATGAACTGGAGGACGCTGGGGTCCACGAGCGTGACTAGGATAGTCGATACACATAAGTGGGTGGCTTGCTGGGATGGCAAGCGCACTGAATACCCCAATTAGGAAATAACTCACCATGGAAGCGATAGTCGCATATCGGGGCTGAAGTTATTCCAATTTACAATAGTATACGAGGAACGATCCCTAACAACTTGAGATGATAGGGTTTATCTGGTACGAGAACGTCTATGCTTTGATATGAGTTCCGACTGACTGGGGATCGCCAGAAAGTCTTTGTGGATTCATGTTGGGTATAGAGGAACTCGTATGCAGGTTCATATCATCAACAAAGGATCCATTGACCCGACTTGATAGGTTGGGAAATTCTCCTATGCATTTATGTGAGAAATTAATTCTGATGAAATCCTTGGCCAAGGTAACTGACGACTTTATGTAAGTAGCTCATAAAGAACAAGTCAGAGAGAATTTATTTCGAGATCAGAGAACATAAGGTCAAGACAAAAGATAAGGGAATCCGATGAAAGACCATACCCTTAAGTCTCGACTGGGAGATTGATCAATGGAGAGATTATGTCGTATATGGAAATTGTAAATGATAAAAGGTTCACTGAATTAATTCACCAGTGATTGGGCTCCATGGGCTTGTGACTGGACATCGACCGTGGAGTGTGGGAGAATTCCCAAATTAGCAGGGGTGCTAATTTTGGAATGATTGATCGACAGAGTGTTCGATTAATTTAGAGTATTAATTGCTCGAGTAATTAAATAATATTTAATTACAACCCACGACCAATTATGTGGTGAACCTACGGGGGCATACACAATACACATGAAGCGAAAGCGAGGAAACAAGAACGAACCAGTCGACTGGGTCGACTGGGTCAAAATCGACTGGGTCGATTAAATGGGTGGGTCGACTGGGTCGACCCATGTGGAACGAAATTGATTCCAATTGGAATTGGATCAAGATTATAAATTAAATTGGAATTTAATTTATGAGTAAATTAATTAATTATGATTTAATTAATTAATGGAATAATTAATTTAATTAGACTTGGAGTTTAATTAATTAATTGGGAGATGATTTAATTAATTGGGCTATTTAATTGGGAGATTAAATAAAGTCCTGAAAGATTAATTAAAGTGGGCCATGAATTAATTAGAAGACTTAGTCTTCTAATTAAAAGGGCCATGACCCATGTAGGAGAATTAGTATCCTAATCCTAGAAGGATTAGGGTATGGGAGATATCTATAAATAAGAGACTAGGTCTCATATCTCAGACATAACTCTACAAGAAAAACAAGAAGAGCAAAAATTCTCTCCCTCTCCCTCACTGGATCGGCCGAACCCTGCTTCCACTTTGGAAGAATTTTTCGTGTTCGATCTTTGTTCCAAAATCGTTCTTAAAGTCCTGAATTAATATAGCCTATGTTCTAGTCGATTAGGTTATATTATTTTCGTGATATTGTGGTGTATCAACTCGTAGAGGCGCAACACGTGGGGCGCTATACAAAAAGCTTGGATCGATTTTCTGTGAGAGAATTCAGAGTTCGTCTAGCCAACTTGGATTTGCAAGGAGACAGGTATAAACGAGAAAACTTATACTGTCATTGATTTATATTCATATATATACAACTAGAGAATATCCTGGCAAGATTCTTTAAGAGGCCCTAGAAATTTTTTGTATTCCGCTGTGCCTAGGGCTGTTTTTCTTACCGAATCCCAACAGAGGAAAAGAAAAAGCCTAAAATGCCTGCTGCTGCACCCAAGCTCAAAGAGAAATTTGAAGTCAAGAGAGTTTTCAACATAGTGTATGCTGATAAGGAACTCTTCAAGAAATTCGAGAAGTCCTTAGCTTACTATGATCAGAAGCTGATGTTAAAGACATTGTTCAATCAAGAAAAGCCAAGGTATATCAATTGGAGAGACAACAGGCTGAACAAGTCAATAACAGAACTTCAGAATCTGAAGGACTTAGCTGCTGAAGAAGAATGGGTTTTAAAGTGGCTAAAGACAGATTCGATTCAAAAGGCCTTGGATCCTCACTATGTTAGGGATGCTATGCATCACTATGCCAGGGAATTTGCCCTTGAGGAAGCAAAGCTGATACAAAGCACTCTACCTGCCAAGAGAAAGAAGACTGATAATGTTGAAGAAAGGGCTATCAAGATTGCTGTTTTGACCGCCTTGAAAAGATGGGCAGAAAGGTCAAGATATCAGCAGGGTCACTCTAGTGAGTTGCCTCAACTGCCAAGTATTCAACAAATTATCTTTGGCAAGGAAGTAAAGGAGTACAGTGAAGTGCCTAAGGGTAACAATGCATTTGTCAACCCTTGGATCATTGTGAGGCAGATTAGACAAACAAGATGCTTCAATGATGATGGCTCAATCACTAACCTATTCTACGATGACGTCACTGATGAGAAGAAGAAAGCTGATGAACCCTTAGCCATTGAGTGGAATGCTAAGGTCTCTGAAGCTCATCAGGAGACAGAGATGGAAGACATTCCTGTCCACCAGGAGACTGAAGATAAAGAAGCTGCTGCTTCTGCTTCATCAGGTGATGAACACTCATCACTGATGGAAGCCTTCCAGATACTGATGGAAAGTTCACTAAAGGAACTGGAAGAGAAGCATAACCAACAGCTGATAAAGTTGAAGGAGGAGTTGAAGAATGAACTTAAAACAGAGTTGGCAGAGTCCAACATACTTCAACTGGAAACTGTTCAGAAGTCAACTGCTGAGATTATCAAGAAAGAGATTGACAGTTTCCCAATTCCTCAAGACAACTCGTTGCAGTTAGTGCACAACCTAAGAGACTTGAACAAAAATGTTGAAGATGTGAAGGGTGATGTGAATCATCTTCATACTGCATTAAAGACAGCTGAGCACAAAATAGCGGATTTAACTGCAACCTTCATACAAGTCAGTAAAGAAGAGAAGGAAATCAACTTTAGGGATGTTGCAAGAAGTATAAAAAGCTTCACAGGAAGTCCAAATTGAAATTTCAACTATAAACCTTAACATTGACTACTTCAATGATCAGACTGACATCATCAGCACTGATATTCATCATCTTACAGCAAGCCATGATGTTGTAAATCAGAATCTGAAGGCTCTTTGTGCTGAAATGAAGATTCCAACAGTTGCTCTGAACCCTGCTGTTGCACCTTCTACTGTCATCAATTCTGATGATGACAAAAAAGGGGAAGATAAACGGGAAGAAACAGCCAAGGAAGCTAAAGAATCAACTAAGGAAGCTGATAAGATTGATCTTGGAAAGGGACAAGGCGAAGACAAGTCTGAAGAAGAGACTAAGGAAAAAGCCAAAACTGATGAAGTAATGGCTGAATCCAAAGACTCTGCTGCTGATCAATCAGAGCCGTTAACTAAGTACAAGAATACAGAATCAGCCAGGAAGGTAATGAAGCTAATCAAAGAACAGCAACTTAAAGAGAAAATGGAAGCTGCCAAAGCAAACATAAACCTGGATGATGAAGCTGATGAAGAAGAAGAAGAAGACGAAGAAGAGTCTTCTTATGAATATGAAGAAGTGCTTGAAGAATCTGATGATGGAGCTGATAGTTAGAAATTTTAAACATCTTTTGTAATCAGTTTACATTATCTATTCTTCAGACATCTCATCTGATGAACTTGTACTTGTAACAATCTTATCATATCAATAAAATAAGACAAGTTCAATCCAATATATTTTTTCTATCTCAGAAAATTTTGAGGATTACAATCTTTAGCTTAGGTATTTAACAGGTACTTAGCTGAAGTTTTGTCATCATCAAAAAGGGGGAAATTGTTGGATAAGGATGAAGATGAAGGCACTGAAGAAAATTAGTTAAGGGAGGTTTTGATGCATTCCAAAACTTCAAATTCTGCTAAGTATGGAGTAACTTAGCTGATGATCCCTTTGGAAGGAATTTTGACTAAGTACCAGAAGACATCAGAAGAGTCAAATTTCAAGGTCCAAGACTTCTGATCTGCTGAAGGAAAGTTATCAGACTGATGAAGATCAGCCGACTCAAATCAAATTTGTTCAAATTTGAGATCAGCTCTGTTCGCCATCAGACGCGTACTTTTATCAGCCAAGTGAAGAAGATCATAATGTGTTCCCAACGGTAATAAATGCCCCTTGGAGTAATAAATGCTGAAGTACAAGGTTATTAAAGACAAATGATTGAAGATTTACTTCGCATCAGCTGGGTGCATTTAATGCTGCATTTAATGCTGCCTGCAGAATAGTACTATTAACAGTACGGACAGACTGCAAAAGAGCCGTTCGATGATTTTAAGGACCAGTACTCGAGGAATTTGAATCTTGTCTCTCTTCAACGGACATTTTTCAAACCTCAAGTATAAATAGCTGAAAGAGACGAAGAGAAGAGGAGCAACACAATCTCTGAGAGAATTTTCAAAGCAGAACTCCTTAAGTCTCAAGAACAGCTCACTCATCAGCTTAGTCATTTGTTGACGAAAAGCGAAGTTGAAGAACAAAGCTATATACATCTTCTGAGTGATTTTGTAAACAAGAGTGTTGTGAGAAGTAGATATCCGTCTAAGTGAGTGATATTACTTCAGAGAAGTAGGATTTCTTTGTGATTTCTTACTGCGAACTTACGGCCTGTTCATTTGTTGTAAGGCATAAGCAGAGTATACTGATTACTGTGTGTTTTTAGTATAACCCAAGATCTTTGTGACTTGGACGAGTGGATTAAAGGATATTTACATCCATATAACCACTATAAAAATTACTTGTGTTTTTATTCGCATTTTTACTTGCATATTTCAAGTTTGCATAAAACACTTTACTTAACTGTTTGAAAAGGAATTTAAAGGAGTTTATAAAACTGGGGAAGCATTTTTCAAACCACTAGGAATACTTGTGAAAAACACTTTATAAATCCGCTGCAAGTACTCTAAGTATTAAAATTGATTTTAACAAAATCAGCTAAGTAACTATCAGACGAGTGGTCAACAAACCTGTTCAAAGATTTGTTCGCGAACATAATTGTAACTTACTACTCTGATCAGGTTAGTCTGTTCAGTTAGAGAAAAAGTTTTAAAGTTAAAATTGGAAGAAAATTTTTAAAGAGGTTTATTCACCCCCCCCTCTAAACCTCTTCTGACCACTTGGGACCAACAATGGGTGCTTTGTTAGCGCAAGAATAGAATTGCATTATTCCTTGGTGATTTAGCAGCCATAAGTCATCCATTTAAATTAAAAGCCTCCAAATAATTTGACGTAATTCATCGTGATGTCATGGTCACTACACAAGGACTTCATAGTATGAGACGGTATCGCATTTTCCAATACTTTATTTACGTAAATATGATGTATTAGCTATTGTGAGATAACTGGTCGTTATGTGGTTCAAGATTTGGTAAATACCACTTATTGTCCTTCTTATTATTAACGATTTACAAAGTCGTCCCTTATAATTTTTTTCTCTTATATGAATATATACTAAGAGTGATTTAGTTCACTTTGGCCATTGCCCTTTTTAGGCTGAGCACGACGACGGATCCGATGTCACGTGACCTGCAATATAGATTTTATGGTGATTTAATTTAATCGTAATACTATCATAGCGAAAGAAGAAACGCACCCTCACGTGCAGGTCAATGAATATCAGAATCTCCGTTGTTCGGCCTTAAAAGAGCCAAAATAAAAGAAAAGTCTTAGTAGGGGTTAAAATGGGGAAAAAAAACTTAAAATGAACGCAAAAAGTTAATGATAAGAAGGACCATTAGTTATGTTTATCCGTATGATTTTTCTGATGTCAGTACAATGTGAGAGGAGATGGAAGTTGGACCGTTCATCTATCTAAAAGTTCTCAGATTAAATTGTTCTCCCTTCGATAATTGGGGTATGATAATTGATGTGTTATGAAATTAATCGAAAGATAATCTAAAAGAACAAGCTAAAACTATGATCTAGAGAATAAAGTATGGAAAGCAATATTTTTCATTCATCTTCATATGTAATACACAATACAAAATCTTTATTTATAGAGCTATACAAGACAACCAAAGGTCATGAATTATATAAGTTACAAAATTTTATTGTCCACTACCTAGCCTCATTACAATGGCTCAATTAAATGGACATCCACTACTATGATATTTACAACACTCCCCATTTGATGTTCATTGTTTATTGCTTCATTAAAAACCTTACTAGCAAAATCCGGTGGAAACAAAAATTTGGACAAGGGGAAAGAAATACGTTTTGATGTGGAACTAAGGAGTGTGTTACACTGCCTCGTTAAAACCTTGCCAAGAAAAATTCAATGGGATAAAAACTTGGACAAAGGAAAAAGAGTATAGTGTGAAGTATATTATTAATGGTACACTTCCATGAAGTCTATTGTTTATAGCATATGCCTTGTTAAAAACCTTACTAGGAAAAGCCCGATGGGATAAAAACCTAGTGAAGGGAAAAAGAGTGCACATGTCTTGTCTTTTACTCTCCCTGATAACAAAATCACTTAACATTTTTAAATTGTCTCATCCCAATTTCATTAATAAAATTTTCAAATGTGGCAATCTAACAATGCGTTGGTTAAATTTTTTTCTCAAATGATATACCACGCATCCCTTTTGGATATGATGGGTCGTCGATCCAAACACACTCTCGATTTTACTCATGCATAGTGATTATTTATGCAAGTTGAAGTGGCAGCCAAAGTTTATTTTGTAGAACAACATGATATAACAGTTCATCTGTTTGTAAATACGTAACATATTTGAGAGCTAGTTTTATGTGGATCAAATAAGTACTCTGCATTTGCATAGCCAACCAATTGTGACTTTGAATCATTTGTATAAGTAGCCACATATCGATTGAACCTCGGAGATATCAAAATATATGCTTAACTCCATTCCAATGTCAGTGTGTCGGAGAAGAACTAAATCTTGCTAATATAAACTTACAACAAATGATACATCAGGGTATGTACTATTAACAAAATACATCAATTCTCCTATAACATTGAGATATGGTACTTCAGGACCAATGAGTTCTTCATCATTCTCACGAGGACAAAAATGGTCATTTTTCTCATCTAAAAATCTTACATCCATTGGGTACTTAGATGATGTGTCTTATTCATATAAAATCGTCCTAAAATCTATTATATAAAGTGATTAATGAAGAAAATTTTCATTTGGTAGGTACTCGATCTGCAGGCCGAGACTTCCATGATCTTCCGCCTCAAATTCTTTATTTAAATAATCAAGTATTATTTGAAGCTCTTCAAGAGTTCCAATAATATTCAAATCATAAACACATAAAACAATAATAATAAACTCTAAAAATTTTTTTTATACAAACAATGGGCAAATTGGATCACTTTCATAACTTTCTTTGACAATATTCAGTGAGTCAGTTATACCAGATATACTCAGATACTTCTAATTCAAATAAAAATCTACACATGCGCATTGAACAATTTTCCCGGGAATTTATGAGTGTATTTAAGATTTTAAATCCTTCAGGGACTTTTATATAAATTTCATATCAAGCGAGCCATATAAATAAGTTGTAACAATATCTATAAGCGAGTCATGATCTTTAAGACGCATGTCGAGTTTTATCGTACTGCCAGACTAATAAGGTATCTAAAAATAATTTCATCCACCACTGGAGAATATGTCTCCTTATAATCAGTTTCAGGTCTCTGCGAAAAACCTTGTAGCACTAGACGTGTTTCATATCTTTCAATTTATTTTTCTCATTTTCGTTTTCGCATAAATACTCATTAATACCCAAGGACTTTACTTAGGTATTTGGACTTCTGGTCCAAAAACTTCATGTTTTGAACATGAACTTAATTCTGCTTGAATTGCGTCTTTTCATATTTTGGCCAATCATTTCTATGTTTTTATTCTTTAACAAATTTAGTTTCAAGATCCTCATTTAATTTTATAATTATATGCAAAATTGTTGTCGAAAACTATTTTATTTCGGTTCCATCCTTTTATCATAGTGACATAACTAATTGAGATCTCTTCATTTTCATTGTTTTCAGGTACCTGAACCTCTTCTGGGTTTTATCATTAGTTATGTCTTGCAACTCTTCAGGAGTGCTTGCCTCCATAATATGACCATCTGCATTGTTTGTTCCTTTTGTTTTAGAATGATTATTATCATTGGAACCGATTGTTCTACCACGTGGCTTTCTTTGATTTTCACTAGAAGATTGTCCTAATGGGACATCATTCTGAATTGGAGCATTTTCAGCTGATATATGATATTTAGTAACTCATTTTAGATCAGTAAATGCATCTGGCAGTTGATTTACCATATTTTGTAAATGGATTATCTTTTGAACTATTAGTGTACACTTGTTTGTTCGAGGATCTAAATAAGATAATGATAATGCATACCATATAATTTATGTTTACCAGCTCTTTATTCTCTCCCCCTAATGTCGAGAACATTATTTCATTATATATACTCTCCCCCTAATGTCGAGAACATTAGTTCAAAATAATTAATTATAGAAGGGGATTCATAACAAATATATATTATCAATATTCTTTAAGAACCCATCTTTCTGCATACTGGTGGATCAATTGTAACATATGTCGCACATCCTTGATTTCTAAGATGGGAAATGTTTGTCTCCAGACCAAACGTTAATTTCAACGGGGAGAAATTATGATAACTTATTGGCATGATGCACACAAGTGCTGCTGCATCGAAAACAACATATATACATACTGAGACAAGAAGTTTTGTTCTCATTTAAATAGTCTAGCAATGAATAGGATGCGTATAATAAATGATTCTGCTAAACCATTTTATTTATGAATATGAGATACATAACTTTCAATTACTATTCAGCAGTCATTGAAAGCCTCATATCTGAAATCACCAGCATTATCAAGTTACATTGTAAATAAAGCATAATATGAAATTGTGTTTTTAATTTAACTATTTGCGCAAATAGTCTCGCAAACATCAGGTTGCAGATTGACAATAAACACACATGTGACCATTTCGAAACACACATGTGACCATTTGTTGTAGATGCATCTATTAAATTCATAAAATATCGAAATAGTCCACATGGTGGATGATTGGGCCCACATATATCACCTTGAATGTGTTTCAAAAATGCTGGAGATTATAACCAGTTTTCTAGTAATCTTCAGAACAAGCAGCACAAAATGATTATTTGATTGAATTGAAGAATCTTCTAGTTCTTCAATGAACATCCATGTGAACTCTCAATGTTTTTTTTTCTTTCCGGGATGGTCTAACCGGTCATGCCAGATAATGGATGTATTTTGATCAGTAAACTTCTGGTTACTATATGTGTTTCAGCTGTACAAAGGACAAACACATTTCTTACTAATAAAATTCCAACATTTGAAGTCTTAAAATAAACGTGGTTGGTTAAGATAATAAGTTTTTCACCTATTATGAGAAATTCATGAACTCAAAGATCTCATCAAAGTAATCTCACATGACTCTTAACATGGTGAATATTTTAATCAAGATAAAATAATTATCACGCTACTTAGTACTCATTTTACTTTCAATCAAGACATGAGATAGGACAAATTGATACCAATGAAGGCATACAGAAAATAATATATATCATATACATGTCAATTATATTTAGTGATTGCTTCATATGTACTTCTGATTTTTTTCATCAACAACTCGTTACTTCGCTCAGCCACCAAAAGGGATTGAGATCAATTTCTAAAATCATTTCACAGTATTGCTTTTGTAGGAGCACATTAAATGCGTGAAATGTTGAGAAAATTTTCTCTTATAAGTTCTCAACATTAATTTCATGTCCACCAAAAGAATTGGACGAATCCATATATATGTATATTTAGTGGGACTATGTATCAAGAGGATCACCTTCAATCAATTAAAATTTCATGTTTTAGAGAAATCATCTACTATTGTTCTATTTTCGTTTTTTGAAAATCATTTTTATAACATATTAACATCATTTTAATATAAATAGTTAATAATGCCCCTAAGAACCTTAAAACATGTAACTGCTATATAAAGAGAACTTAATAGTTACACATAATTTAGAAGAATTATTATGGTTCACAAGTCATCAATTTAACACAATTTATCAACAAATTTCTACCCTGATAAATAAATATTAATGTCACCTTATTAAAGTAATTCTGGTGAGAGGATTGTAAAGTAGTAACTTCCCACTAAACATTTAATACATATAATAATATAAAAGTAACTTCCAATGATAAGATTTCACTAATTGCCAATTCAGATAGAAAGTTTTAGTATAATTTGCAGAATGCAATTTCATTTTCTTTAAGGTAATTTCAAACATTGAAATAATCCTAAATTTTCATGAATAACATATTATCTGACATTGTTAACACTTTACTTAAATATGATATCACGCTCATCGGTATACAAGTAACAATTAAAGAATTACTCACTAATAATATATTTGATCAATAAAGTATTTTAGAATTGCATTCAACATGACAAAACAATTTTCGGAATATAATGTGGTGTAAAAGTCTTTTACAAATCAGATTAACAAGAATTAATTTTAGTACTTAAGATAGGACTCAAACCACCCAGGCAAGAACACATTTATTTTTCATAACTTGCAAAACTTAAATAACAAAGTAAAATATCATGAGTCATTGTACTAATAGTGGGTTGAATATAAACAATCAATTTTATTGCGTTTCACTTTGAGAATAAAACGGTCAAATTTCTAATGTTTTAGAAGTGCTATCTTGATCATTTTCAGAAGCTGTATTTCAAGTTTGCAAGGATACCAAATAAAATGAATGTAATAAATTAAACAACAATTCAATTAATTTCTTTTGTGAATTGCGTAGAAAGAGTAAGTATATGTAAATGAGATGCCACTTGGTCATTTACTTGATACAAGAAGGCCACTTGTCTGCTGTAAGAGATAATAAGTATGTGAAACATATTTTCTTTTGCAAAAGCTCTCATTTTATTGATTAAACTAATGAATAGTTTTTGTTCTTAGCAATTCAGAAATTCTTTCACAGGGAATAAGAAAATTGAAACTAGTTCGTGAACACAAAGCATCGGTGTTTCGTGCAAAATAGAAAATTATTGATTAGGGATCTGAAATATAGAATCAAGATTACCTTTGCTTTACAGAGCACCTGAAATGGAACAAGAACCTTAAGCGAAATCGTGCTGATAACGTGTTATGAAATTAATCGAAAGATAATCTAAAAGAACAAGCTAAAACTATGATCTAGAGAATAATGTATGGAAAGCAATATTTTTAATTCATCTTCATATGTAATACACAATACAAAATCTTTATTTATAGAGCTATACAAGACAACCAAAGGTCATGAGTTATATAAGTTACAAAATTTTATTGTCCACTACCTATGTTGGTCCCAAGTGGTCAGATGAGGTCTAGATGGGGGGGGGGGAGGGGGGTGAATAGACCTCTAAACTTTTTACAATTTTTAACTTTAAAACCTTTTTGTTCTAACTTAAACAGACTAAGATGTTATCAACAGTAAGTTACTTGGCTGATCGCGAACAAATCTTTGAACAGCTTCGTAGACCACTAAACTGATAGTCACTTAGCTGATTTTGTCAAAATCAGTTTTAATACTTAGGGTACTTGCAGCGGATTTATAAAGTATTTTTCACAAGTAAACTCAGTAGTCTGAAAGTTTGTTCCCCAGTTTTTCAAAACTCCTTTCCTTAGAAAACTTTTCAAACAGTTAACTTAAAGTGTTTTTATGCAATCTGAAAATTTGCAAGTTTGAAAGCAATGTAAAAACACAAATAATTTTTATAGTGGTTATATGGATTTAAATTATTTAGTCCACTCTTCCAAGTCACACAGATCTTGGGTTATACTATAAACACACAGTTTACAATATCTCCACTTACGCCAAAACAACAAATGAATATGGCCGTAAGCTCGCAATAGGAAATCACAAAGAAACTCCTATCCTCTGAAGTTAGATCACTCACTAAGATGGATCTACACTTCGCACAACACTCACGTTTACAAAATCACTCAGAAGATGTAATTTATCGTTTGTCTTCAACTCTGCTTTTGTCAACAAATGACTAAGCTGATGAGTGAGCTGTTCTTGAGACTTAAAGAGTTCTGCTTCGAAAATTCTCTCAGAGATTGTGTTGTTATTGTTCTCTTCGTCTCTTTCAGCTATTTATACTTGAGGTTTGAAAAATATCCGTTGAAGAGAGACAAAGTTCAAATTCCTCGAGTACTGGTCCATAATTTCCGCGAACGGCTCTCTGCAGCTGTCCGTACTATTAACAGTACTTTTCTGCAGGCAGCATTAAATGCACCCAGCTGATGCGAAGCATTTCTTCAATCATTTGTCTTTAATAACATTGTACTTCAGCATTTATTACTTCCAGGGGCATTTATTACCATTGGGATGACTTTATGATCCTTTCCACTTGGCTGACGAAAGTGCATGTCTGATGGAGAACAAAGCTGATCCCAAACTTGAACAAATCTGATTTGAGTCGGCTGATCTTCATCAGTCTAATTTCTTCCCTTCAGCAGATCAGTAGTCTTGGACCTTAAATTTTGACTCTTCTGATATCTTCTTTACTTAGTCAAAATTTCATCAAATGGACATCAGCTAAGTTAATCCATACTTAGCAGATTTTGAAGTTTTGGAATGCATCAAAACCTCCCTTATCAAATTGTCTTCAGTGCCTTCATCTTCATCCTTATCCAACAATTTCCCCTTTTTTGATGATGACAAAACTTCAGCTAAGTACCTGTTAACACCTAAACTAAAGAATGTAATCCTCAAAATTTTCTAAGATAGAAAATATATGTTGGAGTAAACTTGACTTTTTATTGATAATGAAGATATTACAAGTACAAGTTTATCAGATGAGATGTCTGAAAGATAGATAAAGTAAACTGATTACAAGGAATTTATATATTCTAACTGTCAGCTTCTTCATCAGATCCTTCCAGCACTTCTTCATACTCATAAGATGATTCTTCATCATCTTCTTCTTCTTCTTCATCTTCATCAGCTTCTTCATCCTGAAGGATATTTGCTCTGGCAGCTTCCATCCTGGCTGATTCAGTATTTTTGTACTTGGTAAGTGGCTCTGTTCGATCTTCAGCAGAGTCCTTAGTTTTATCCTTAGTCTCTTCTTCAGACTTCTCTTTACCTTCTACCTTTCCAACTTCTTCAGCAGCCTTAGTCTTTTCAGTAGCTTCTTCAGTTTTCTCAGCTTCAACCGCAGCAACAGTTTCCTTAGTTGGTTCTTCCCTTTTATCTTCCCCTTTTTTGTCATCATCAGATTTGGTGACATTATCAGGTTTAGCAGCAGGGTTGAGTGCAACAGTAGGAATCTTCACGGCAGAACATAAAGCTTTGATGTTCTGATTAGCCACATCATGACTTGCAGTAAGATGAGTGATAGCAGTGCTGATGTCGTCAGATTGATCATTGAAACAGTCAATGTTAAGTTGCATAGTTGAGAGTTCTCCATGAATAATATCTCCAGCTTTGTGAAGTTCCTGCAACAGCCCAACATTGATAGATTTCTCTTTATCACTGATCTTGATGAAGTTAGCAGTGAGATCAGCTATCTTGTGTTCAGCTCTTTGTAAAGCATCATGAAGGTGATTTACATCAGCCTTCACATCTTCAACGTTTCTGTTCATTTCAACAAGGCTTTGCACTAACTGCTTTGAATGATCTTCTGGCAGGGGAAAACTATCTATGGATTTCTTGATAGTTTCTGCAGTTAAGATATGTGAGCTTTCCAGCTGTTGCCTGTTGGTCTCAGCCAATTCTTGATGCAACTTCTTCAGCTGCAAGCTGTTGGACTCTGCCAACTCTTCCTTCAGCTTCTTCAACTGCAGGCTGTTCTTCTCTTCCAGCTCCTTTATTTGATTCTCCATTAATAACTGGAAGGCTTCCATCAGTGATGAATGTTGATCACCAGATGAAGCAGAAGTATCAGCTTCCCTTTCTTCAGTCTCCTGGTGGACAGGTACATCTTTCAGCTTAGTCTCCTGATCAGCTTTAGTTGCCTTAGCATTCCACTCAAGTGCTAAGGGTTCATCAGCTTTCTTGTGCTCATCAGTGACATCATCATAAACCAGATTTGTGATAGTGCCATCATCATTGAAACAAGTTGTTTGACGTATTTGTCTAACAATAATCCAAGGATTAGTGAAAGCATTATTTCCCTTGGGCACTTCACAATATTTCTTAACTTCTTTGCCAAAAATGATTTGCTGAATGCTTGGCAGCTGAGGCAATTCAGTTGAACACCCTTCCTAATATCTTGACCTTTGTGCCCATCTCTTCACGGCGGTCATAGCAGCTATGTTAATTGCTCTTTCTTCAGCATTATCAGATTTTCTCCTCTTGGCTGGCAAAGTGTTTTGGATGATCTTGGCCTCCTCTAATGCAAAATCCTTTGCATACTGATGCATAGCATCCCTGACAAAATGAGGATCCAAGGATTTCTGGATGGAGTCAGTCTTGAGCCAATTTAGAACCCATTGTTCTTCATCAGCTAACTCCTTTAAACTTTGAAGTTCTGCTATGGATCTGTTCAGCCTGTTATCTCTCCATTTGATGTATCTTGTCTTCTCATGGTTGAACAGTGTCTTTAGCATAAGCTTCTGGTCATAGTAAGCCAAGGTCTTCTCAAACCTTTTAGCATAGACAATGTCAAATGCTCTTCTTACTTCAAATTTGTCCTTTGGCTTGACCTCTCCAGTAGGCATCTTAGGCTTTTTGGGTTTGTCTCCATCTTCAGCCTCATTAATCTTTATGCCTCCACCATGGACATGTCCATGAGCATCAGTCTTGCTGATCTCAATGACCATAGCAAGTTCTGTATCTTCAGCTGCTTTTCTCTCAGCTTCAGACATCTTTCTCCTTTCTGCATCTTTAGCTTCTTGAATCTTGCTAAGTTCAAGAGCCTTCTTCTCTTCATTCTCATCCCTTTTTCTCTGTTCAGCTTCCTCCCTCTTTCTCTTCTTAGCTGCAGAGACTTTCTTCTTTTTGATTATTATTTTTCTCTTTCCTTTATCAGCTGGGGCAGGGGCTGGACCAGCAGATGAGATAGGTGCAGCAGCAATAGGATGGATGATCATTACATCAGGATCATCCTGAGGTTTGGCAACCTCAACAGTTGGCTTTGCTGGAGTAAGCTGTTGCTTATTGGTCTGTTCATCAACCGAAGCTTCTTCAGCTCCAACAGGTCTTTCAGCAGTTTGAGGACTTTGCCTTACTAAATTTTCCAACTCAGTAGGCTCTTCAATAAATGTCATCTGCTTCCTTGCTGTCTTCTTTGATCTCCCTTGAATGGGCCTTGAAGCAGCAGTGTCTCTTAATTGACTCCTTGTCCCTGGGTCTCAACAGCTAACTCAGCTGTTTTGACCAATCTCCTTGGCCTTTTGGCAGGAACCTCCTTATGTTCCTCATCTTCATCCTCATCAGGCTCACCAGCCTTTCTTTTCAAAACTGGCAAGTACTTCACCATTGCCTTTGATTTATGGATTTCCTTTCCATTTGACATTTCACAACCTTGTTTGAACAGCAGATAACTGAGTGTGATTCTGTGATTGGTCTGAGGAGTCTTGCCTTTCTTCACTTCGAGGAAGTTTGCCAAAACATACCAGATGACGACAAACCAGTTGACTTCCAGTCCGTAGTAAATGGCAGCCATGATGCTGAACCTCTTCATGGTAACAGCATCCAGAGAAAAAGTGCAGTTTTCGATCAGCTTAGAACCCATATCAGCCATCCGCTGATACTCGTCTTTCAACTGTTTCTTCTTGATATTGCCGGACAACATCTCCCCTTCTTTGGCGCAGATCGCCCAGAACTGTTGGTGCTTTTCCTCCGTCAGCACAGTGACATCATGTCGTCCTCTGTTAGGAAGACCAAAGGTCTCGCGAAGGACAGCAGGAGTAATGACGATGGATTTACCACCAACTGTAGCTTTGATTTCCATAGTTGTGAAATCAACAGATGTGGTCTTGTAGTACTCCAAAACCTGGTCAGTCCAGATTACTTCTTCATTGTACTCCATGAAGTTTACCAGTAAGGCCGACTTGAACTTCTCCAGCAGTTCTTTCATCAGATCGGTACCAGATTGGTGATAGGAATCATAGACTAAGTACATACCTTCAGCGGCCATTGCGAATCTGTTGAGAGTTAGGGAAACAAGAAGAAATTTGCAGAAAATTGCTTGAAATTTCTCACAAGTATGCTTTGAATATTTGGGGTGCGTAAAGAGCTACTCAGCTGATCAGATCTGGATTTATAGAGTTAGGGTATCTTGTTTTATGTAATACCAGCTAACCGTCAGATCCATTTCTTGTCAGGTCTGATCGTGCGGCGTCAGTTACGACCTTCCAAATTCAAATCGCATTAAATGAGGAGCGGGAAAAGTACCGCTCTTATATCACTTGTAAAAGCACATTTTGAATATAACGTTTTAAACAGTAAGCTTTTACATAAGTGATCAGATTAGTAAATTAAATACTTATCTGATGGACTACTGTCATGATGACAAAGCTGTTATCAGTGAAAGCCAATAACTGATAACCTTCCTCGGCTGATTGTCAATCCAGCTAGATAATAAATCTTCAATCTTCAAAACTTTAATCTTCTGTTGAAAGCATAACTTCAACTAACTGTCATCAACAAATTTCATCCTTTATTAATCAGAAGTACCGCTAGTCTTACACGTTCCCCCTGACTTTAAGAATTCATAAGTTAACTAGTCTGTTGAGAGTTAATCCTTGAAGATAAATAAGATGAGTAAGCTATTGAACTTCAGTCTTCTGTTGAGTTCCCCCTCAGCTTATGCATCCAATTTTAATAAACCCAGTTCAGCTCTTAGAGTTGAAAGCCTTGTCTCACTTAGAGGTTTTGTGAAGATGTCAGCAATCTGATTTTCAGTAAACACATATTCTATCATGACATTTCCTTTCTCCACATGATCTCTAATAAAATGATGTTTGATCTCAATATGCTTAGTCCTTGAATGACTTGTAGTATTCTGAGTAAGGCTGATTGCACTTGTATTGTCACAGTAGATGGGTATTCCACTGATTTTGATGTTGTAATCTTCAAGTTGATGCTTCAACCATAATATTTGTGCACAGCAAGCTCCAGCAGCTATGTATTCATCTTCAGCAGTTGATATTGATACTGAAGTCTGTTTCTTACTCATCCATGAGATCAGACGACTACCTAAGAACTGACAGGCACCTGTTGCGCTTTTTCTGTCAATCTTGCAGCCAGCAAGGTCAGAATCTGAATATCCAATAAGTTCAAATCCAGATTCCCTAGGATACCACAATCCCAAATCTTCAGTACCTTTAAGATACTTGAGTATCCTTTTGGCAGCTAAGAGGTGAGATTCCTTAGGATTTGATTGAAATCTCGCACAAACCCCAACATAGTACATAATATCAGGTCTGCTAGCTGTCAAGTATAACAGTGACCCAATAATTCCTCTGTACTTGGTTATGTCTACTGATTTGCCATCTTCATCTTTATCCAAACGAAGACCAGTAGACATTGGAATATTAACAGTAGAGCTAGTTTCCATACCAAATTTCTTGAACAGATCCTTTGTGTATTTTGTTTGGCTGATGAATATTCCATCAGGCAACTGTCTAACTTGCAAACCAAGAAAATAATTAAGTTCTCCCATCATGCTCATTTCAAACTTGTTCTGCATCAGCTTTGAGAACTTATCACACATCTGTTGGTTAGTTGAACCAAAAATAATATCGTCCACATAGATTTGCACAAGCAAAATATGTTCTTCCCATTAAATAGTGAACAGGGTCTTGTCTACCTTACCTTTACAAAATCCTTTAATTAAAAGAAAATCAGATAAAGTATCATACCATGCTCTTGGGGCCTGTTTCAGTCCATATAGGGCTTTCTTTAGACGATACACCTTGTCTTTTTCTTGATAGGCTTCAAATCCAGGTGGTTGTTCAACATAAACTTCTTCTTGCAATTCTCCATTGAGAAAAGCTGATTTCACATCCATCTGATAGACTGTGAAATTTTTGTCAGCATAGGCAAGAAAGAGTCTGATAGCCTCTAATCTTGCTACTGGTGCAAAAGTTTCATCAAAGTCAATGCCTCCTTCTTGGCAATAACCCTTGGCAACTAATCTTGCTTTATTTCTGGTGACTTCACCATCTTCATTCATCTTATTCATGAATACCCATTTAGTGACAATGACTCTTTGATGACTTGGTCTAGGAATTAAGTACCAGACTTCATTCCTTTCAAATTGATTTAGCTCTTCTTGCATAGCTTCAATCCAGTTTGAATCATTTAGAGCTTCTTCAATCTGTTTAGGCTCAATTTGAGATAGGAAGCTTACAAACATTGCTTCACTTGCAGCAGCTCTCCTTGTCTTCACTTTATCCAAAGGATCACCAATCACCAGCTCTGGTGGGTGATTCTTGAGCCATCTAAGATCAGGTTGCAAATCATAATGTTGTCATTTGTCTTGATCTTGCAACACTACTGTTGGAGATCCAGTAGTAGTCTGTTGAACATTTGTTGTCTGTTAAACAGTCTCTGGTCTGTCAGCTGTTTGCAACTCGTCTGTTAGACAATCAGCATTGTGATTTTGAACAGCACTTGAGTTATCAGCTGGGTTGAGATCAGGTAGTATGATGGGAACATATTCTTCATTCTTTCCAACATTCAGCTTCTGTAAATCATTAGACAGATCTTGATTAGTACTTTGATTCTTTTCAGAAGATTGACTTGGTTCATCAAATACTACATGAATGTATTCCTCTATAAGTAAAGTTCTTTTGTTAAAGACTCTATAAGCTTTACTAACAGTAGAGTGTCTTACAATTACTGCTTCATCAGCCTTTTCTGCAAATGCAGTAAGGTGATTTTTCCCATTATTTAAAACAAAGCATTTACAACCAAATATCTTGAAATAATGAATGTTTGGCTTCCCGTTGTTCCAAACTTCATATGGAGTCTTGTTTTGGTGCTTGTTGATCATGCATCTGTTTTGGGTAAAACATGCTGTATTTGTTGCTTCTGCCCAAAATCTTTGAGGCAGTTTAGCTTCAGCTATCATTGTCCTGGTAGCTTCTTTAAGAGTTCTGTTTCTCCTTTCAGCAACTCCATTCTGTTGAGGGGTTCTGGCAGCAGAGTACTCATGACTGATTCCTCTGGCATTACAATACTCTTCAACAGTAGAGTTTGTAAACTCAGTCCCTCTATCTGGTCTGATCTTCAGTATTTTCATACTTTTCTCATTTTGAATCTTTTCCATCAGATTTGTAAGATGCTCCTTGGTTTCACTTTTCTTCTTCATGAAAATCACCCAAGTGTATCTTGAATAATCATCCACAACAGCTAGGCAGTATTTCTTTCCACCATTGCTGATAGGATCAATGGGTCCAAATAAGTCCATATGTAGCAGCTCCAATATTCTTCCAGAAGATTGATGCTTCTTGCTTTTGAATGATGACTTGATTTGTTTACCCTTCTGACATGCGTCACAAAGTTTGTCTTTGCTCATGACTGTCTTTGAAATTCCTTCTACCAGATTGTTCTTGATAAGTCTGTTGATGGTCTTGAAATTCACATGATTCATTCTTTTGTGCCACAGCCAACTGACTTCACTTGGTGTTGATGCCATCAAACAAATGCTTGAATTCTTGTCAGCAGAATTCCAGTCCACTGTGTAGACATTTCCTTGTCGCCTTCCAGATAAGATGACCTTTTTTGTACCAATCTGTTCAACGCAACACTTATCTGTTGAGAAGATGACTGAATATCCTTTGTCACAAAATTGACTGAAGCTCAGCAAATTGTATTTGAGGCCTTTAACATAAGAGACGTCAGATATCTCAATGTTGCCTTTGATCAGCTTTCCACTTGCTACAATCTTGCCTTCTTTGTTGTCCCCAAAAGTAACTTTAGGACCATCCACAGCAACAGCATCAGTCAGCTCATGTATGTTTCCACACATGTGTCTTGAACATCCACTATCCAAGTAGCAAATTTTCTCTACTTTACTCCTACTCCTAATCCTAACCTACAAAACAAAATAAAATTGTTTTAGGTACCCTTATTGAGAGGGTCCTGAAGGATTAGTTCCACCTTTGATAACCCAAGATGATGAAGTCTTAGGCTTCTTAGGCTTCTGAGTTTCAACAGGAGCATGAACAGCTTTGCCTTTATCACGTACGTCAGATTTGTCATATTGTTGCTGATCAGCATGATAAGGGTAATGTTCATAAGCAGAATAAGATGCATGATATGGAGGATATGCATGCATGGGATGAGCAGGATATGGGGCATAGTAAGTAGGAAATTGAGGTGCATGATACATAGGAGGATATGCAGCAGGTTGCACATAATAAGACTCATTTCCATACCAAGCATTTTGATTTTTCTTGTTTTTATGCTTCTTTGGTTTACTAGATGCTTGCTCAATAACAGACGACTTAGACTTATTACTAGTCTGATTGGTTTTGGTCTTATCAGAAGACTTCCTAGGATTCTTCTGTTTGGACTTACCAGTCTGTTGTCCTACACTTGGCTCTTTGCTCTTTTTAGCCTTAGGAGTTTTCGTCTCCTTTAATACTTTCTCAGGTGAAGCAGGTTTAGTAGTTTGAACATACAGAATGACCTTACTATTGTCAGCTGATATAAATTTTTCAGTATGTTTCAGTTCTAACTTATCCTTATCTAAAGGTGTCTTCTGTTTACTAGACATGTGAGTGGATGCAACAGATGACTTATCATGAAACTCAATGACTTTCTCAAGCTCAGTGATTTTACCTTTATAAACTTCACATTCGGCTTTCAGAGATTCATTCTCTTGCTCAAGCAGTTTGTATTCAGCTGATTCTTTTGGCTTTTCAGCCTTAAGTTTCAGAGAATTGTTTTGCTCTTTCAGCAATATCATCTCTTCCTTAAGCTTTTTAAATGCATCAGCAATACTTGTATTGTTGAGCATCATTTGTTCAAATGAATTAAATAATTCATTGTCAAGAGGAGTTACCTCATCATCCTCTGAGTCATCAGATTCCTTAGCCATCAGGCAGAGAAGAGCAGGACTCTCTTCATCAGAAGACTCTTCATCAGAAGTGTCTGAATCTAAATCAGATGAGTAGACAGCAGCTAGCTTTTCTGCTTCTGCTACCAGCACCTTTTCTTTCTGATGCTTTCTTTCCTTTCTGATTCTCTTTTCTTCTTCTGTATACTTCTCAGCCTTAGGATATGGGCAATCTCTGATGAAATGACCCAATTTCCTACAATTATAGCACATCATTTTGGATTTAAAAGAATCCTTATCTTGAGAAGAAGAAGTAGGGTTAGAAGTAGAAGCATTGTTATATTTGTTCTTCATTTTTCGTCTGTAGAACTTTTTGAAGTTGTTCATCAGCAATGCAACGTCTCCAGCAGTGTACTCTTTTTTGTTGAGTAGAGTGGCTTCATCAGATGAGTCCACATATTTGCTTTTGTGAGCTGGTCTTCTGGGATTTTCAGCAGCAACAAGTGCAGCTGTGGGACTTGAAGTAGAGGTTTCTTCAACACCCATTCTTGGCAGTTTATACTCGTACGCCTTGAGTACTGAGAACAGCTCGGTGAGAGAGATCTTGCCCAGATCTCTTGACTCTTCCATGGCTGTTACCTTCATGTTGAACTTCGGAGGTAGAGCCTTCAGTACCCTGACGGTTATCTCCTTATCAGTGAAGGTTTTTCCAAGCTTTAACACTTCATTCAGCGTCCTTGTAAACCTTGTATCCATCTGATCAATGGTATCCGCAGACTTCATCTTGAAGTTGTCCAGCTTTTCCAGAGCAACACTCAGCTGATGCTCTTTGATGGCGTCGTTTCCTTCGCTCATGTCACGAACCTTATCCCACATCTCTTTGGCAGTCTTGCAGTGCTTGACTTTGTCAAATCGATCATTATCAAGGGCCTTGGTCATGATGAAACGGCCAACTTTATCCAGATTGAACAGCTTTATTTCTTCGGCTGTCATCTCTGTTAGATCTTTTTCCACCACTATTTTTGCTTCATCTACCGTGATAGTCTTGGTGAATCTGAATGGACCTTTGATGATACATGTGTACATGTTATCATTGTAAGCAGCCAGGAAAATCTCCATTCTGATTTTCCAGTCTTCAAAGCTCATACCAGCTATGTGGGGAACATGGCTGATACAATCCATTTTTCAAAAAATTTAATTTTTCAAAATATGTCTTTTGAAAAAGTTTGAAAACCTTTGAAAAACACTCGGATCAAGCTCGTTGATCAGGCAGCTGATACTAATGAACCACCTGCTCTAATACCACTAGTTGGTCCCAAGTGGTCAGATGAGGTCTAGGGGGGGTGAATAGACCTCTAAACTTTTTACAATTTTTAACTTTAAAACCTTTTTGTTCTAACTTAAACAGACTAAGCTGTTATCAACAGTAAGTTACTTGGCTGATCGCGAACAAATCTTTGAACAGCTTCGTAGACCACTAAACTGATAGTCACTTAGCTGATTTTGTCAAAATCAGTTTTAATACTTAGAGTACTTGCAGCGGATTTATGAAGTGTTTTTCACAAGTAAACTCAGTAGTCTGAAAGTTTGTTCCCTAGTTTTTCAAAACTCCTTTACTTAGAAAACTTTTCAAACAGTTAACTTAAAGTGTTTTTATGCAATCTGAAAATTTGCAAGTTTGAAAGCAATGTAAAAACACAAGTAATTTTTATAGTGGTTATAAGGATTTAAATCCTTTAGTCCACTCTTCCAAGTCACACAGATCTTGGGTTATACTATAAACACACAGTTTACAATATCTCCACTTACGCCAAAACAACAAATGAATATGGCCGTAAGCTCGCAATAGGAAATCACAAAGAAACTCCTATCCTCTGAAGTTAGATCACTCACTAAGATGGATCTACACTTCGCACAACACTCACGTTTACAAAATCACTCAGAAGATGTAATTTATCGTTTGTCTTCAACTCTGCTTTTGTCAACAAATGACTAAGCTGATGAGTGAGCTGTTCTTGAGACTTAAAAAGTTCTGCTTCGAAAATTCTCTCAGAGATTGTGTTGTTGTTCTCTTCGTCTCTTTCAGCTATTTATACTTGAGGTTTGAAAAATGTCCGTTGAAGAGAGACAAAGTTCAAATTCCTCGAGTACTGGTCCTTAATTTCCGCGAACGGCTCTCTGCAGTTGTCCGTACTGTTAACAGTACTTTTCTGCAGGCAGCATTAAATGCACCCAGCTGATACGAAGCATTTCTTCAATCATTTGTCTTTAATAACCTTGTACTTCAGCATTTATTACTTCCAGGGGCATTTATTACCGTTGGGATGACTTTATGATCCTTTCCGCTTGGCTGACGAAAGTGCACGTCTGATGGAGAACAAAGCTGATCCCAAACTTGAACAAATCTGATTTGAGTCGGCTGATCTTCATCAGTCTGATTTCTTCCCTTCAGCAGATCAGTAGTCTTGGACCTTAAATTTTGACACTTCTGATATCTTCTTTACTTAGTCAAAATTTCATCAAAGGGACATCAGCTAAGTTAATCCATACTTAGCAGATTTTGAAGTTTTGGAATGCATCAAAACCTCCCTTATCAAATTGTCTTCAGTGCTTTCATCTTCATCCTTATCCAACAACCTAGCCTCATTACAATAGCTCAATTAAATGGACATCCACTACTATGATATTTACAACAGTACTAATAAACTGACTTTGCAATTTTTAACTCGGCAAAATTGTAGAAAATATCCCAGTTTAATTAGTGATTTTGGTTTTCGTTTCGTACTATATCACTTTACCGAATTTTGTCCCGTAATTTAATATTATTTCGGAATATTGTCCCAAACTAATTACTTATTTTGGTTTTTCATCCCAAACTATATCGACTCGTCGAATTTCCTTCCATAATTTTTCATTTTGTATGATTTTAGTCACAATATTAAATTCTATAATGTAATGAAAATGTCTGTTCAATTTTATAATTAGTTTGAAATGAATTCTATAATATTCTATAATTGTTCATGCTAAAATTTGCCACGTCATAACACGTTAACAACCATGTGGCCTTTAACGGACACATGTGCAATTTCCATCTCATAATTAACCGTGGGACGATATTCCAGAAAAAAGTATTAAATTACGGGACAAAATTCGGTAAGGTGATATAATTTGAGACGAAAATAAAAATCACCGCTAAACATCAACTTGGTAAGATTGTAGAAAACGCATTATTTTGAAATCAAATTTTGTACGCCAATTTTGCACTAAAGATCAAACTATGTATGCGATTACCGTGTGAAGCAGTTTCTAGCATTTCAATAAAATAACATATGACTTCACTGAAATTAAATTACGATATTTTTGAATTAATTGGGTAATTTCTAAAACCTAATTATTCCCATTTTGATTACTTAACATTCAAGATCGATCGGCTTGGTTTTTATGCTTTGGCTTCCAATAAGAAGGGGTGTTCCTAAACCTGTTCCACCCGACCCACCGGCCGACTCGCTCCAACCTGTCCGCAATCCTCCAGTCTTATTTTTAAAATAATCAAGCCTGCACGTTATGGGTCGGGTGACGGGTTTGATGGTTAAAAAATCGACTCACCCACAACCCGCAGTTAATCATCCATGATGTACTTTTTATTAATAAAAGTGTGAAATAAATTATATTTATTAACAAATGAATAAGAACAAATAATCAAACTTTCTTCAAGTGTTTTGTTTATATTAATGTTAATGGTACATATATGTTGTTGAAAAATAATGAAGAAACTTCACTAATTTGTTATTGTTTGCAATGTGTAAGTAACGATTTCTAATGAATTTTTATGTGGGGATTTGTAATATTCTTTTTAGTGGAGACTGTTAATTTAACTAGTAAGTAACCGTTGATTATATTCTAGTTTTGTACTTTTTGATTCTTGGATTTAATTCAAATGTAACAATAAATATATTTGACACATCTTATTTGTTGTTTGACGAACTTAAAATTATATGCTTAATCGTTTATATTTAGATGTCAAGATTTTATGAAAATGTTTCCGTTCAATCCGCCAACCCAACCGCCACCTGTCCGCACCCATTCCATCCGAATCAGGCGATTTATGAAAATAACAACATGGGTGATGAGTGTATTATCGATAGGGTAATTATTCCTTGTCGAATGCGACTCGCCAATAAGAGGATCGGCAGGTCGGCTATGCTTGTCCTCGATTTGTAATTGGAATCCTAACCTGAAAACAAAGACAACTACGTCAGGTTAATGCCGGTGGTTACCCGGCGATAACCCTCCGATGCTAAAGTAAGTATCGAGATAAGGGTGGAGATCGGAGTGTGATTGATAGTCGGAATGTGCGTAACTCTTATCTCATTTATGAGGGCTATTTATAGTTTTCCAGATGTGTCACCGGGTCGGATCGTGATTGGACGTTATGGTTCGAATATGGATCCTCAGCAATTGATTCGATCCGATCGTAGATGGATCAAACATAAAAGGACGTCGACCACTTCATCGGTTAAGTCGAAGAGATCGAGGTCGACGCCGACGTTAGGCTATTTGCTTATGTTTGATGTGAATTTGAGGGGGAGTTCCTCGATATTAATCAATTGACCCATAGCTGTTTTATAATGACGAAGACTTGGTCCATCAAGAGTCCCCCAAGTTCTAGAGTTTGAGCGTAAGTCGAACTCTGGAAATTTGAGTTAGTGTTCGTTTGAATTTTAAATTCTGCTAGTATCACTGGGGATTCCCCCAAGTTCGAGAGTTCGATTGTAAATCGAAGTCTGGAACTTTTGAAGTATCAGAGTAGAATTTCCCGCCATAGTGTTTGTGTTTTCGCGCCTTCGCAGATTTAGGGTTTAATTCGGCGGGTAATTTTAATTTTTGGGGTGGAAGATTAAACGTCGCGTCTTTTCATGGGTGATTGTGCAATTTTGGTGAAACGGTAGTTCTGTGCGCCTATATAAAGGTTGGTCGCTCTTCCTGTTCTTTTACACTACGGTAAAAAAAAGTATTTGTGACGTCGGAGCTTTGTACGCAAATAAGGCAGAACTTCATCGATTTTAGTTCTAAGATACTCAGAAAATGTCGGATAGCGAAGTATCGAGTCCGAAGAGTGTTCACGTGGAGGATGTTGTCGAGTCCGTCTTTGGTGAGGAAGCACATCGACAAGAAGGCCACGAAGGTGGCATATCAGGAAGTGATGGGCAGGCTGATGACGATGATGAAGGGGAAGAGGAAAAGAGGCTGGCATATCATGAGATTCAAGCCGGGGATTATAAAAAGCCATTGTCGAATTGGCTATCGTCGTTTTCGATTGCGGAAGGTTGGGTATTATCGACACCGAACAAAGTACAGCGGATGCATGACCCTCCGAAGAAGACCATAGCCATACACGAGGCGTCGATGGAGTGTGGATTTCGAGTACCAATCGCTCTGGAACTGGCGTCGATTCTCAATCACTTGGGTGTCGTGCCTGCCCAGATTGTTCCGAACGGCATGTCGATGATTCTGGGTTTTATCGTCGTCATGAAAGCTCTTAGGCAAGAGCCGTCGTTCGGAAACTTTTGGTGCTTATTCACGGTGAAGGAGTCGCCGAAGTCGGGTGAGGGTTTCTATCAGGTTAGGTCGAGGGGTAATAGAAATAGTTTTCTTACAAACGCCAAAAGTTCTCATGGGAAGGGGTGGAAATCTCGATTTGTATTTCTTAGACCACCAAAGGGGCAAAAACTAAATATCACATCGAAATGGCGTATAGGCCCTATCGACGTACAGAGACCTCCACCATCTACTCTGTCGTCTCAATTTTTGGAAAATTTGCGTAAATATTGCCTCAATGTGAAGGTTCTCACCCAAGAGCCGCATCTGCGAACATGTGGGTTATCTGCATCGAGAAGGAGGGGCGATGATCCTTCCTTAGAGGATCTCCTCAGGGGCGCTTTACTTGTGCCCAAAGGGAAGAAAAAGGTAGCTCTAGACGCCGAGATTCAACGCAAGTGGCCGCATGGTTTTAGCGCCATGGCTGGACCTAGTTCGGAGAGACGAACTAAGAGCGTTGGCGATCCTGAAGCTCGTCGTATCGAGATTAGGCGAGGGAAAAGGACTCGAGTGGAAGATGAAACAGAGATAAAGACAAGAAATGACCCTGTCGTTCCGTTAGCGGATGACAGCGACAACAGTTCAGATGATGATGAGTTCGACCTAAGTTGGTCGATATCACAATGGGTTGATTCCGAGCGCCAGTATCCCGGTGGTTTGGGCTCCAGTGATTCGGTTCTTCAACGGGGTTCTAAGGATGCCGGCTTCAAAAGTTTTATCCACAGCATCTTTAGTCGCGATCAGAGGTGGTTATCGAGGAAGTCTCTACAGAAGAACCTACATACTTCAGGGCGAGCAATATCTGCGGTAAGTTTCATTTCTTGACATCACCTTTTCTACCTTTGATAATGAATCATCAACCTGAGGTTCTTTGATCTTTGTCTTTTTTCATGTAGGTATTACAATATTTATTTCAAGGATACCTCCAGGCTGATCTCGCGCAACAAGAAGTGGAGAAGCTTAAGGCTGAACATGAAGTCACGGTTAAAGAACGAGAGCAGCAACTCGATGAGGCGATTAGACAGCTCAGTATCGCCACCCGAGAAGTCGAGCGTGTTCGAGCTGGGTATCCACCAGAAGCTAGGGTCGTTTCCCCAAGCTAACGTTTGGCTATTGTGAAGGAGTTCCTTGCGTCTCCTGTGTATGAACACCTCGCAGATGCTAGAATGGGAGATGCGCTGGTCGAGATGCACGAGAAGACCATCAAACAATGTCGACATAGAGGTTTCCTTACCGCAAATTTTGATCCTTCAATGATAGGGGCCGGGCTCGACGAGAAATGTCAACCTCCTGTGCTGATTGGTATAGATGAAGAAGTCGAAGCTGCTCGAGCGCATGAGTTCGGATGTTTGATTTCATCAGATTAGTTGTAGATAGGTAGGAGTTCTGTAGGTATAGGGTTATATTAAGAATATAAGAATATTTTGATTGTATTGATGAAATGTCAACGTATCTTTTTGATCGATAAGTATATAAATTTCCATCCGTCTCCAATCGTTTCTAATTGAATCATCGATTTTGAGTATTGTAAATGGGCCAATACTTGGGCCAACTTCCTTACTTCGAAAGGAATGTTAATGGGCCGAAACAAGTGAATCCGTCCATTTTTGATTGAACTGCCATGTCTGTTCAAATTATTTTGTCATTGGGCGCGTTCTTTGGGATTTTTGTCTATATATATGATGTTAAGAGCTTAACTGTTCACACATATTGAAAACATCTTGGGAGGATAATCGTCGGAGCCGTGTCGACCAGCGATAGCCTGCCATTTCTTAGTCGGAGTACTCCTTCCCTCTTAGGTATTTCTAACTCTTTTTATTACTTATGTCTGGTGGGTCTAAGTCTATAGGAAATGAATCTGTCGGGAAAGGGGAAGGTATGTCGATAGGTTCTTTAAGGTATCCGAAGAAGGAAGTTATGATTCCTTCAAGGTCTAAGTCGGACCGACATCGAACTAAGGAATTATTCAGCGCCATATCGGCGTGTCGTATACGCATGTCGGATGAGTCGTTATTGTCGAAATATCAATTCCCTTCGGGTTGGGGTATTAGAATGCCGTCCTCGGATGATAGGATGAATGAGCCTCCGAGCGGTTTTAGAGCTTTTCATATCGATAGTTTGGAAAACGGTCTTCGTTTTCCTTTAGCTAGTGAATTCATCGATATAGTGAATGGTCTCGGGTTATGCCCTACTCAATTGGTCCCTAACGCTATTGGATATATCATTGCGTTTTGTATAGTGATGAAAGCAATTGGTCAACCTGCGTCTTCTGCTAATTTTTGTGGTCTTTTCGATGTTCGCCCTTCTCCTCAGTCCAACGAAGGTTTTTACTTCGTACGGTCTAAACCCAAAGTTAGGTTTTTTAGTGATCTAAAATCGTCATATGGAAAAGGTTGGAAGAATAGGTTTATTTTCGTTCATGGCCCCGAGAACTACGTATGGAGGACGACACGTGAATGGAGGTCGGGCGGCATTCTGTTGAGGAATATTCCCGAGCCGTCCTGGGGGCCCGACTTTCCTTCGCAGTTGTCGGAGTCGATCTATGACACCAACGCTCTTCTGCGGGAGCCTATTTTGAGTCTAGGAGGAATGTCAATGGCTCCCTTACCTGTCGATTGTCCTACCTTAGGTAGTTTTGATCGTTCTTTGATCGTTCTTTGTGTTTCTTTAAATAACATATTAATGTATTATCTTAATATATCCATTTGTGCAGAGACAAGTGTAATCCCTATGGCTAACCGTGCTATGAGAGCCATATGGAAGTCTCAAAATATCGTGAAGCCACCTGTGCCCTTGTCCCCGACCATTGCTACCGACAAGGCCCCCAAACCCCTTGGCCACTCGAGCACTGTTCCTTTGCCAACAGGCCATCGAGCGGAGGGAGAAGAAGAAAGGGATAAGGGAAAAAGGCCTGTTTCAGCTGAAGTCGATCAGGCAGACATTCCTACTCCGAAGAGGGCTAAGCCGGACGATCTGCCGACTCCTACGAGCAGTGAGATCCCTCCCCCCGCCGGAGGTAACCTTGAATCAATTCTTGAGGAACACAAAACAATGTACGGATCGAGGGCAGCTGGTATCTCGATGATGAATCCTGCAATTTTGGACTCTTCAATCACCCCACAGGCGTGGCAGAAATTTTTGTCGACAGTGTCCTTTGAGGATCACGCTACGCTGTTGAAGAAAGATGGTGCAGATATTCTACGCTTACAAGCGTCCCTTCTTCTATCGGTATTCGTCTTTCGATACAGATTTACGTTCTATTTTTCTTCATATCATACTAGTAATAAAATCGAAAAATTTTGCAGTTAGGCCAGACCATCTATTCCTCTACCGCTCGACATGATGGTTTGAGGAAGCGTTACGAGAAGAGTAAAGGTTCTAGCTCGCACTTGAAGAAAAAGGTTGGTCATCTGGAGAAGAAGAAGAAGGAGGTCGATGAAAAGGTAGCTATTCTGGAGAAAGAAGCGACGGCTAAAGATAGTCGTATTGCCGAGTTGGAGGCAGAACTCGAACGGAAGGATCAAGAGTTTGCCAAGAAGCTAAAGGAAGAGGTTGCCGATAGCTTTGAATTGGGTCGACGAGAAGGATTGAGGAGTCGTAGTGAGGCAACAGCTGCTGAAAGGAAGGCCATCGTTACCGAATTCTTCAACAGCATTGTCTACGAGGAGCTGGTCGAACGCCAATCCGGGACCAATTTGTCTAAGGTCTTTGAAAAGGGTTGGAAACAGTGTAGGGCTCTTGGCTTCCTGAATGATCGTTTTGATGAGACAAAGCTCAGCGCTACTTCAGATGAAAATGGTGTTCCGCTCGACTTGGATTTTTTGATAGATGACCATTCCAAGGGCGCTCCTGAGGACCATGAATTTGGATTCCTACTCGAGTTGCAAGCGGCAAAGCTGAGAGCTGAGAGTGCTGACCAGGGAGGTGAAGTTCCCAAGACGACCTCCTCCAGTCATATTGATCTTCTCAATTTCGAGACCCATAATGATTGTTGACGGCATTTGTTTTGGCCCTGAGTTTGAGAAAAGAAAGAACTTTTATTTCCTCTAAAGCTCGGTTTTTCGGTTATCGAGTCGCGTGTGGGCGGCGTGTTTTGTTGTTTATATGTTGTTTTTTAAGAAATGTCGAATATTTTCCATTTTCACTAATCCATTGCGTTCAGTCTATTTATCTTGATTTTGCTCGCAAGTGATAAATTCTGACGTGTGTGTGCTAATTGGCTTCTTTGCCTTCTGAGTATGTTCGATGAAGATTGTCTCTTACTTTATCGCATAGTTGGATTGGGTCGATTAAGCTGATTACTAGTCGAACCATTAAATACACTGGGTAGTTGAGGCGGTTTGCGCATTAAATGAGAACAATCTTAGCCGTTGATCGTGGCGTTCCGTTGACCGTTGGATATAGTCCGCGTCAGTTACCTTGGGTAGCATAACAGTCGGCTACTTAAATGCATTTCATCCTGATCGTTGATCCTGATAAATCTGGGCCATTGGATTGGATGGGCCAATCCTATAAATAGGTAAAGGGATATCCAACATTCTTCACTTCCAAATCATACAAACATGTTCCTTTTTAAGAAATATCCGATAAAGAAATCCGTCGATAGTTCGGTTTTTGAGATTAAGTTATCGACGGATCCCTTACCCTACTTTGGGACCTTTCATCGTGTTCGACCTCCAGATCGTTATTAAAAATGTTGACATTCTTTTCGATTGGGTGGTATCGGTAAAGGGAGTACTTCAATGGGTGGGCCTCGTTGTTCGAATGGGTGGCATCGGTAATGACAACGAGGTTTGCCCGGGGGCATCTCGGAATCCTCATTGGCTCGGCACTCTGCAACATATGCCGGGTCCTTGGTAATTTCGAGGTGCTTCCGTTTTAGTCGGGGGACAGGGGTGAGGTAGAAGGTATGGCAGCCGATCAGATGGTGGAGGACTTAAAGCGCAAAAATTTTGAGCGGCTTTTTCCTCTTCTGTCACTTGGTCGAAGCAGAGAGACCCATCACCCATGGTCGATTTATTGACTGAGATGGTGTGTGTCTGTCTGGTAAGCATGCTGCAATTAAAAGATCCTCCTGTCCTTCACTGACGTCGAGGATGAATCGTCCCTTCAAGGCCTCGATCAATGAGAGAAAAAGCTATAGGCGGAAAACCTCCATATTTAAGCCTATAGCTAATCCGAAGTCGGTCGTCCTCAGTGGTTCTCGGTCGCCGAATTTGTAGGAAAACTCGGGATTTCTTCAACTTAGTCGATTTAGCCAATATAATAGTCTGTATTAGGTTTCTTTATACATTTGTATCCTCAACTTAGTCGATTTTACTTGTACATTTGTATCCACGTCGATATAATGAAATAAATATTCATTAATACTTCAATCTTGTCGACTTGTGTCTGTCGATATGGATCCCATGATCCAAGCCTTTATTATAATCGAGATGTATCACTGTTTTGCCGATGTTGCATTTATAATCGGTGTCTTTACTATTATCGAGATACATTGTTTATTTAGCTTATTTATAGCCCTTTGCTCCGCAATTTCGATTTTCAATGCAGTCGTCGATCTTGATTCTGTATCTCCAAAAGTCTGTCAATGTAATTTATGATCGATGCGTTTATCATAATCGAGATACGTTTATACTTAGCTTATTTATAGCTTTTTGCTCCGCAATTTCGATTTTCAATGCAGTCGTCGATCTTGATTCTGTATCTCCAAAAGTCTGTCAATGTAATTTATGATCGATGCGTTTACCATAATCGAGATACGTTTATACTTAGCTTATTTATAGCTTTTTGCTCCGCAATTTCGATTATAATTGAGGTACATTTGGTGATTTTGACGATTTGGAGATTTCCTCTTGATGCCTCAACGGCTATCGAGGGACCTTGGAGATTTTGACGATTTGGAGATTTCCTCTCGATGCCTCAACGGCTATCGAGGGACCTTGGAGAATTTGACGATTTGGAGATTTCCTCTCGATGCCTCAACGGCTATCGAGGGACCTTGGAGATTTTGACGATTTGGAGATTTCCTCTCGATGCCTCAACGGCTATCGAGGGACCTTGGAGATTTTGACGATTTGGAGATTTCCTCTCGATGCCTCAACGGCTATCGAGGAACCTTGGAGATTTTGACGATTTGGAGATTTCCTCTCGATGCCTCAACGGCTATCGAGGGACCTTGGAGATTTTGACGATTTGGAGATTTCCTCTCGATGCCTCAACGGCTATCGAGGGACCTTGGAGATTTTGATGATTTGGAGATTTCCTCTCGATGCCTCAACGGCGATCGAGGGACCTTGGAGATTTTGACGATTTGGAGATTTCCTCTCGATGCCTCAACGGCTATCGAGGGACCTTGGAGATTTTGACGATTTGGAGATTTCCTCTCGATGCCTCAACGGCTATCGAGGGACCTTGGAGATTTTGACGATTTGGAGATTTCCTCTCGATGCCTCAACGGCTATCGAGGGACCTTGGAGATTTTGACGATTTGGAGATTTCCTCTCGATGCCTCAACGGCTATCGAGGGACCTTGGAGATTTTGACGATTTGGAGATTTCCTCTCGATGCCTCAACGGCTATCGAGGGACCATGGAGATTTCATCCTGATGCCTCAGCGGCAATCGATCTATACGATAGTATTAGAAAGTAACAAAAGAGCTTTTCATTAGATTCAAAAATAAAAGAAGGATTGTTCCCCTCGAGGAAATTACAAGAACAGTTGGAAATATAGACAAACTAAAGAAAATTTCTTAAGCGTAGAATTTTCTGAGGTTTCTCCCGTTCCAAGTTCTCTTCACGGATTCTCCTCCCATTGTGCTTAATCGATACGCGCCTTTTCTGCCTGCTTCGATTACCTTGAAAGGCCCTTCCCAATTGCAATCGAGCCTACCCTTTTGCTTGGATACGTCTACTCGTTTTAGGACGAGGTCTCCTACCTGAAAAGATTTTAATCTTACATTTTTATCGTAAGCCCTTGCCATGGTAGTCTTGTATGCTTGGATTCGGGTGGAGGCTCTTTCTCGCTTTGCTTCCGCCTGATCGAGTTCGAAATTCCTTTTCTCCGTATTTTTCGATTCATTGTACATATCAGTTCTTGGCGTTGTGACTTCCAGTTTAACAGGAGCAACTACCTCAGAGCCATACACGAGACTAAAAGGAGTTTCCCCAGTTGCAGCTCTTTCCTTTGTTCTATTGGCCCAAATGACCCATGGTAACTCATCGAGCCAAGCACCTCCCGCTTCTGATAATCTTTTCTTTAAAAGTTTTACGATTTCTCGGTTCGTTACCTCAGTCTGTCCGTTTGTTTGCGGACAACCTACCGAAGTAAAACGCAGATCGATTTTGTGTTTCGAACACCAATCCACTACTCTTTTCCCCCCAAATTGGGGTCCATTATCTGAGATGATTACTCTAGGTAAGCCAAACCTGCAGACGATCTACCAATAGAAGTTGGTTATTTGGGTCTGAGAGATTTGCTTTAGTGGCACAACTTCTACCCATTTACTGAAATATTCCACTCCCACAAGTAAATAACGTTTCTGTCCTCGCGCCATCGGTAGCGGTCCAACCAAGTCTACACCCCATTGATCGAAAGGCCAAGCAATGGATATTGACTCCATCTTTTGCGCCGGTTGATTCGGCATGGTTGCGTGATATTGGCATTTGGCACATCTTTTAGCATAATCATTGGCGTCTTTGACCAAGGAAGGCCAATAATATCCCAGATGTGATATTCGAACTGCTAACGCTCTGCCTCCCGAATGGCTTCCACAAGATCCTTCATGGACTTCCTTTAGTATTAGGTCGATCTGGGGAGAAGCTACGCATTTGTGCAGTACTCCAGAGACAGATCGTCGATACAATTCGTTTCCAATGACTGCATAGCGGGGTGCCCTATACTTGAGTCTTCTTGCTTCAGTGTTGTTTGTTGGGAGGGTTCCGTTCACTAAATAATCCAGTATTGGAGCTTTCCAACTACTGCAATCGTCATCGAGATTGAGTATATCCGCTCCAGGGGGACTCTTCTTGGTATCGATTGCCGGTTTCTCTGAAATCAACAGTGTTACCTTCCGAGTCTTGATTCCTTCTATTAGATTTCCGAACTTGGAGAGAGCATCGGCCCTCGTATTCTCTGTCCTCCTTATATATTCGAGTTGGAATGCATCGAGTCGCGATACCTGCTTGTTGACCAAAGCTAAATATTTGATCATTGAATCTTCTTTGGTTTCGAAAAGACCCTTAAATTGCTTTTCCACGAGCTGTGAGTCGGTGTAAGCAATTAAGTTTTTTATTCCTGTTTCTACTGCCATTTTCAATCCTGCCAGCAGAGCCTCATATTCTGCTTCATTGTTGGATACCAGAAAGTCTAATTTTAAAGCAAATTCAAGCTCTTCCCCGTTTGGGCCTTGAAAGTAAATTCCTGCACCACCGCCTGTCGACGTTGAGGATCCATCGACATGCAGCATCCATTGCTCCTCATTTTCTTCTATCGTTACAATGCTTTCTAGCACAAAATCAGCTAAAATCTGCCCTTTGACCGAGGTTCTCGGCAAATAATCGATGTCATATTCTCCTAGTTCGACCGCCCATTTGATTAGCCTTCCCGACGCATTAGGTTTCGAAAGTGTTTGCCTCAGTGGTTGGTTGGTTAGGACGATATCTTTGTGCGACTGGAAATAGGGTCTCAATTTCCGCGCAGTAGTTACGATAGAGAGAGCAAACTTTTCAATCTCGGAGTAATTTCTTTCGGGGCCTTGCAAGACCCGACTTACATAATAAATCGGGTTGTTTTCTTTTGCTTCCATCCTGACAAGAGCTGAGCTGATCGCTTGTTCGGAAACTGCGATATAGAGGTATAGATCTTCATTATCTTTTGGTTTGGCCAAAAGGGGAGGTGACATAAGATAGGATTTGAGTTCTTCGAATGCCTGGTCGCATTCTTTCGACCACTCGAACTTCTTTGCATTCCTCATTATTTTGAAAAAAGGGAGGCTCTTATCTGCCGAACGAGATATGAATCGATTGAGGGCTGTGATTTTCCCAACAAGCCTTTGTACTTCATTTAAGTTCCGAGGAGCCTTCAAATCGATGACTGCTTGTATCTTTTCTGGGTTTGCTTCAATACCTCTCTCGTTTACCAAGTAACCAAGGAATTTTCCTGACCTAACCCCGAAAGTACATTTGGCTGGGTTGAGCTTCATTCCATATTTCCTCATTATGTCGAAAGCCTCTTTAATGTGTTCCAGATGATCTTTCTCATTTAGGCTTTTGACCAGCATGTCATCGACATATACTTCCATCGATTTCCCCAACAAGCCTTCGAACATCTTATTCACCAGCCTTTGATAAGTGGCTCCTGCGTTTCTCAATCCGAAGGGCATTACTTTGAAGAAATATACACCCATTTCGGTAATAAAAGCTGTCTTGTCTCGATCCTCTAGTGCCATAAAAATTTGGTAAAACCCCTGGAATGCATCCATCATACTCAAAATAGCACAGCCAGCAGTGGAGTCGACCAGGGAGTCAATTCTCGGAAGCGGATATGGATCCCTCGGACATAGTTTGTTAAGATCCGTAAAGTCATTACACATTCTCCACATTCCTCCTCCCTTGGAAACTAGGACGACATTGCACAGCCACTCCGTGAATTGTATCTCTGCGATGTAGTCAGCATCTAGAAGTTTCTTCACTTCCTCCTTTATAATCATGTTTCTCTCTGGACCAAAATTTCGTTTCTTTTGTCTCGCTGGTCGAGATGACGGATCGATATTGAGTCTATGGACGATAATCTTCGGATCTATTCCTTGGAGGTCAGTGGTTGACCAAGCAAAGACATCCACATTTTCCCTCAAGAATTCGATCAGCTGAGTTTCGAGCCCTTCAGATAGTTGAGTGCCTATCCTCGTCGTTTTCGATGATTCCCCTGGTACAAATTCGATCGATTTATGCCCTTCGGAAGGTTCAATTCTTTCGAATTTTCTCTTTTTGGGATTCATCTCCTTTTGCATCTCGCTTCTTTCAGCAAAACACGTTTTCTTTACCTCGTCCACATCGACTGGCGCCGATGGACTATTCTGCTGCCCCGCGGGCGACTTTTCGTTATCGAAGAAAGAATCCTCTTTTTTATACTGTTTGTCTAAAGATACGTGTAACAGTCCCAGCCTTCCCTTAGATTTCCTCGAACTCCTCCTATCCCTGGAGTGGTCGGAAATTTCATCTTCTGGTGGTAAGTTGAGATAACGGCCTGGAAACTATTTAAAGCCGGTCTTCCCAATATGACATTATAGGCACAAGGCGCGTCGACAATCAAAAATTTAATCATTCTCGTTCTCGAGTTTCCTTCATCTCCCAAGGAAAGAGACAAAGTGAGTGTACCCATGGGAATAACTTGAGCGCCTCCAAAACCCACAAGTGGGGTAGCCACTGCGTCGAGGGGAGTCGGGCCGAGATCCATTCGCTCTAAAGCATCTTGGAAGAGGATATTTGCCGAACTGCCTGAATCTATATATTAAGATTCTCTTAACAGTAGCTCCCGCAATTTGCGTTGTGATCACCATAGGGCAGTCTGGTACTTCCTGGTTGTTGAATGGTATGAAATTGGGTTGTAGGTCAGACTCATCAAAACCGATCATTTTGTTCTGCTGGGTTGGTCTTATCGAGAACACTTTCCTTCTTTCATTTTGGGCTCTATCTCTTATAACTCGAGACACTACCCTTCTTGAATTCTTACTATCTCCCCCCGCCGGGCCTCCAGAGATCATATTGACTATTGTTCCAGGTTGTGCTCTTCTCAGCTGGTCTTCTCTATCCTTCGAGCGTTGCTCTCTTCTCGCGGGGGATCTCGAACGTGACCTGTTGTCCTTCTGTCGATTACTAGGTTGCTCGTTCTTTGACGTCTTTACATACCCAGTGAGGTGCCCTTCTGCTATCAATCTTTCAATCTCGTCTCTAAGTTGATAGCAGTCATCTGTATCGTGTCCTCTCTGTCGATGAAATCGACAATACTTTTTTGAGGCTGGGTAGTCCTTAATTGGAGCCGATTTTCTCAGCAGGTTGTGGTCCTGGATAGCGAATAAGATTTCGGATCTTGGCTTTTTGAGGGGAGTGTAATTATCGTAGTATTCTTTGTTCGACCTCCCCAATCCTTGTCTTCCCGGATTGTGATTTCTCTCTTCTCTATATACCTTTCTGTTTCTACCTTCATAAGACCGATTGGGTTGCGGCCCCTCAATTGGTCTGTCAGGGATGCCAGACGACTGTCCCTCCTCAGGCTTCGTCAACCCAAAGAAGGTTCCTCTTAATTTATTCATTTCTTCTTCATTCATGTATTGATTTGCCATTTCCATCAATTTTTCATATGTAGCGGGGTTTTCTCTTACTATTGCGCTGGCGAATCCTCGATTTAAAGTACTTTGGAAAAGAACGGTAATTAAAAAATCAACTCTCGACATTTCCACCTTAAGGAGCTCATTGTTAAACCTTCCCATGAAACTTCTGAAAGTCTCTTTCGGGTTATGTATGATTGAATATAAATGGTTTGCAGGGGGTCTGACCGCCCTTTTACTACCAAACTGACTCATAAACTTGTCACAGAGTTGGTCATAGTCGAAGATAGATTTTTCCTCCAATCTTCCGAACCAGGATTGAGCCATTCCGGCTAGTGTGGTGGAGAATGCTTTTGCTGCTACATTATCGGAGATGCCATGAAGCTGTATTTGAAGATTAAATGAGGCCAGGTGTTCATCGGGGTCTTCCGTTCCGAAGTAACGGGGTAATTGAGTGGGCAATCTCTTGTCGAAAGGCAACCTCTCGAAGAATATTTCATCACAAAATGGTGATTTCCTTAATCGAGAGTTTGATACTGGAGGTTCATTCTTCCTTTCTTGTTTGTCTAACTTTTGGTGCAGCGATCTTACTTCTGAGGCCAATTTGTTGACCTCTCTGACTGATTGCTCCTGCAAGTCTTCTTCCGCGCCATGCCTGACCTGATGTTGATCGGCTCAACTGATTGCTTCGTTTGCCTCGAATCCAGTTTGTGCACCAAAGGCGGCAACATGCGGGGGTCGTCGAGTTTGAATGGCGGTTTCTTTAATCTCCGCGAGTCACTCCTTTTTGGCTTCATCGAGAATGGCTTTTAGATCGTCTCTTGTAAGCTGTATTATCGGAGGAGCCGGTGGTCTCGAAGCCCCGGCCTCGACATGAGGTGCTGGATCAGGATCACGAGTTATCAAATTATCTCCTTGACCCTCTCCATTTTGATCGCGATTTCCCTCCTTTTCTCGCGCTTGGACTGTTTTTGATCTTGTAGTCATTTTTTCACGTTTTCAAAGTTATGTTTCCCACAGACGGCGCCAATTGATGAGTGTATTATCGATAGGGTAATTATTCCTTGTCGAATGCGACTCGCCAATAAGAGGATCGGCAGGTCGGCTATGCTTGTCCTCGATTTGTAATTGGAATCCTAACCTGAAAACAAAGACAACTACGTCAGGTTAATGCCGGTGGTTACCCGGCGATAACCCTCCGATGCTAAAGTAAGTATCGAGATAAGGGTGGAGATCGGAGTGTGATTGATAGTCGGAATGTGCATAACTCTTATCTCATTTATGAGGGCTATTTATAGTTTTCCAGATGGGTCACCGGGTCGGATCGTGATTGGACGTTATGGTTCGAATATGGATCCTCAGCAATTGATTCGATCCGATCGTAGATGGATCAAACATAAAAGGACGTCGACCACTTCATCGGTTAAGTCGAAGAGATCGAGGTCGACGCCGACGTTAGGCTATTTGCTTATGTTTGATGTGAATTTGAGGGGGAGTTCCTCGATATTAATCAATTGACCCATAGCTGTTTTATAATGACGAAGACTTGGTCCATCAACGGGTACGATTTAAAAAATTAGCAACCCGCATGTGTTGGGTAGGATTGATTTTTTTATGCAAACCCGACCTCGTTCATCCCTACAAATAAGTGTGAAGTGCGTGAATTTCATCTGGCCGGATAGTAGCCGGGAGGAACAAAGTTTATGTCGATGGGTACAAGTGTAAAAACATGAATATTGGGACAAATAACATGGTGTGACACTACAAGAAAAATAAGTATGATTTTTCGTCACATGAAATATCCATATGTATTGACACGTGTTTGTGTCCTTGTCTTGATAGTGTCCCGAAACTGCATTTTATAATTTTTAAGTACTCGTACATCATAACTTATAATCAATTTAGAAGTTAAAAAATATTATTAAGAAAGAAATTGAGTTTTCTTTACTGCTAATTTTCCAATACTACTCTATTTAAAAAAGATTGATTTATGAGTTACCATTTCATAGAAGTGAGCCTCAATGGAAAAATGATGATACATATCAAGTAAATATCATTTAAGAATATCACAAATTCACAAAACCGTTAGAGATTTTAAATACTATAGGGTAAATTATGAAAATCTCCTGAGATAAGGTCTAATTATGAAAATCTTCTACACGTATTGAATATTACAAAAATCTCCCTGTATTTTGTCACCGTCTTATAATTGACCCTTACCCCTGAAAAGTTCCAACTTTGCCACTAGGGGTAATTTGTAATATTTGTGTAATATTTAAAAAAAAAAAACTTGGATGCTAATTGTAATATCTTATAAATTATAAAATTGATAATTATATATTTACCACGAAAAAATTGATAAAATTGTATAATTGCCCATAATTTTGAATCTTTTTTTACATATTTATTAACAATTTTTGTAATTAAAAAAAACCAAAATTATATTGAAATTTATTTACATATTTAATTGAATAAATTATTTTTTATGTTTATAACAATATTTTAATAAATTTTATTATTATACACATAAAATGTAATTTAAAAAATTATATTTTATATTTAAATTTTCTTATTATTTTTAAAAAAAATTAAATTTATTAATTCAATATAAAAATAATAAATTTATCTAAATGTGTAAATAAATTTATTTTTATATAATTCACATTTGATACCAAGCTTTTTCAGAAAAACACATTTCATACCATAATTCACACCATCTTGACACATTTACTTTTGTCATCAATTTTTGGATGAAATTCAGCACGTGCCGTCAATTGTGAGTCCTTTAAACCCGTGCGTGTTCTCCATCCCATTGTCAATATAACGGGCACATGATCGGAACATGCTGAATTTCGTCTGAAAATTTACAGCAAAACTAAATATGTCAAGATTGTGTGAATCATGGTATGAAATGTGTTTTTTGAAAAAACTTGGTACCAAATTTGTTTGGACTAAAGTTTGATATCAAAAGTATTTTTCCCTCAAACTTATTTGAATAAAAGGGTATTTAGGATTTTTTGCTTAAAAAAGGTATCTATTTACGACATTTTTTAATTCGTTTGCAATTTTTCAAAGCTACGAATAAAAGAAAATCAGAGGGAGTAATTTTTAGCTTTGGGTTCATATTCAAAATTTATAAATAAAAGTACACAATGGGTGCTTCTTGGTGATTTGACGTAATTCATCATGATGTCGGTCATTACGATGACATGGTCATTCCACTTTGCACCCTACAAATATGAGTGTTTTTCACTTTGCACCCTATAATTTTTTTTATCCCACTTTGCACCCTATAAACTACAATTTCACTTTAGATTGCACCCTACAAACTACAATTTCACTTCAGATTGCACCCATGAGTAATTTCAGGCTATTTTAGTAGCTGGATTAAGGATAAATTCGTCCAATCACATTAATAATCATCCCAATTTCCCTCTAAAAACAATAAAAGATCAAAATTAGATATAGTTAATGTCATAATATACCCAAGATATTTGTAAACTAAAAATGTATGCTACTCCACTCTTCATCCAGATCCAAATGGCCGTACTGTTACTGTGTTGGTTAATTCCCCTCCCCCCCCCTTTTTTTTCTGATTGATTTATTTTGAAATTTTGCAACACAATTTTTATGTATGTGTCATGAAATTCACGTGTTACTTTTTCTTGCATTTTCTTTTTTTTAATTAATCTAGAATATATATATATATATATATATATATATATATATATATATATATATATATATATATATATATATATATATATATATATATATATATATATATATATATATATATTAAAGCCATACATAATTCTTTAATTTCTTTGACCCCCATTTTCATTATTCTATATTCATATTCTAATTATTTTTTGCTTGCTCCATTATTATATAGTATTTTATTCATTGCTTTTCCAGTATTTGAAATGTTTTATTTATGTTGTAATAAAATAATAATAATTTCTATTTTACTTTTATTAATTATTTTTCTAAGTGGAAAGAAAATTACGAAAAATAAATTGGGATGTTTATTAATGTGACTGGATGAATTTGCCATTATTCCGGCAACTAAAATGGCCTGAAATTAATTGAGGGTGCATTTTGAAGCAACATTGTGGTTTGTAGGGTGCAAAGTGAGATAAATTTTTTCGTAGGGTGCAAAGTGAAAAATGCTCCTATTTATAGGGTGCAAAGTGAAATTAAGCCACGTATTGTAATATAACTATTCACATAACAAGATTGGGTAAATATCACGGTCGTCCCTTTTTTTTTTTCTCTTATATGAATCCATTCTAAGAGTGATTTAGTTCATTTTGGCCATTGCCTTTTTTCTCTTATGTGACCTGTAAAATGAACGCCAAAAATTAATGATAAGAAGGACCATTAGTTATGTTTATCCGTATGATTTTTCTGATGTCAGTACAATGTGAGAGGAGATGGAAGTTGGACCGTTCATCTATCTAAAAGTTCTCAAATTAAATTGTTCTTCTTTCGATAATTGTTGTACTAATAATTGACTTTGCAATTTTTAACTGGCAAAATTGTAGAATATATTCCAGATTAATTAGTTATTTTGGTTTTCGTTTCGTACTATATCACTTCATCGAATTTTGTCCCGTAATTTAATATTATTTCAGAATATTGTCCCAAACTAATTACTTATTTTGGTTTTCCGTTCCAAACTATATCGACTCGCCGAATTTCGTTCCATAAATTTTCATTTTGTATGAATTTAGTCCTAATATTAAATTTCTAATGTAAAGGGAAATGTCGGTTCAATTATATAATTAGTTTCAGACGAATTCTGCAATATTCTATAACTGTTCATGCTAAAATTTGTCACGTCATGACACGTAAACAACCATGTGGTATTTAACGGACACATGTGCAATTTCAGTCTCATAATTAACAGCGGGACGGCATTTCAAAAAGAAATATTAAATTACGGGACGAAATTCGGTAAGGTAATGTAGTTTAGAACGAAAATAAAAAATCACCGATTAGTTTGAGACGGTTTCTGCAATTTTATCATTTTCACTTAGTTGCTACAAGATTTCTTAAATATTAGTAGTATACTAGATAAGAGAAATTTAAATATTAATAAATACCCCAACTATATATACAGGTTTATGCAATAAATTCATATAAAACCATTTTTAATTTTTTGAAGCACCAACGTGTCTTTCTATAAACATCAACTAGGTAAGATTGCAGAAAACACATTATTTTGAAATGAAATTCTGTACGCCAATTTCGCACTGAAGATCAAACTAATTACGAGATTAAATTAGTTCATTGAAATTAAATTACGAGATTTTGCATTAGTTGGGTATTTCTAAAACTAATTATTTCTCATTTTGTGTAGTTGACATTCAAGTTCGATCGGCTTGGTTTTCATGTTTTGGCTTCCAATAAGTGTGGAGTGCGTGAATTTCATTTGGCCGGGTAGTAGTCGGGAGGAACAAAGTTTATTCGATGGACGAAAGTGGTAAAACATGAATATTGGGACGAGTTAATATTTACGAGTTAATGATAATTTATCTTCCTATGTATAATATTCAATTTATTTCCTTTTAATTTGAAAAAAAAAACATTATTCCCTATAGATCTTATAAAGTTTCACTGTCTGTTTGACATTTTGAACTTAAAAAAAATACGAATGGAGAAAGCTACCCCTCTTACGTAGTATGATACTTTGACCCATTGATCAACTTATATATATATATTTGACACTTTAATTATCCATGTGTTATTATAAATGTGACACTTTATCCCCCTGTGTTTTGATGAATGTGACACTTTAAATCAGTCTTATGATAAATTTGACATTTTATCCTCTTATCAGTCTTATGTTATGATAAATGTAACATTTTACTCCATTTTGTTATGTTAAATGCGACACTTTACCCTCTGAAAAATATTTTTATATTTTACGCCACACTTTTCATGCCCATTCTCAATCTTGGACGAGTCACTCACCTCTAAAAGAGATAAATTGCTCATTTAAAATTTTCATAAGGAGTATATTGCTCATTTTTTTAATTATAGAGGGATAACATTATGCATATTAGGGGTAAATTAGCATTAACCCTTGTATTTTTTATGTCATTTAAGTTTTCTTTTTCTCTTTCTTTTGTGTCCTAAAACAATACTTGGGTTTCAAAAATTGAATTATATTGTCAGAGTTATCTTCTCTCATTAAGTAACAATTGAAACTATTAATTCTCAAACACCATTTTTAAAGGCATAAATATAAAAACGCTTAAAAATCACACTTTTTCACCTATTAGTTAAATATCGCGTCAGAACTCACGAGAACAAAAATAGGGGGACATCGGAGGGAGTGTATCATTATTTCTTAATTTATTAAACTAAATTTGAATATCAAACTTGATTTAATATAACACAACAAGTCGAGAAACAAACTTTTAAAAATGTGATTATTATGTCAAATTGTGTGATTTGATTTTGAAGTGTACCTAATAGCTTATCAAACTAGGTAATTCTAATACCTCATAAGCGTAAACTCTTGCTAAGTTTTTTTTTTTTTTGATATGGTGAATATATAGTTACATCAAACACTATATCAAATCGAAATTTATAATGATATCAAAATAAACTAATTAATAGTATTAAACTAGAGAAAAACTAGTATGAAACTAGAGAAAATACCCACATTCGTAAGAATTGAACCCGTGACCTCCTGGTCATGGAGCCTCATCCTTAACCTTATTTTTGACTAAAAGTATATTATTGGTTTAAGCATAGGAGTAGTTTTTGTTGGGGTTGACTCGACTTCATTAGGGATGGGTTCAAGATGAGATTTTGAGGCCAAGGGTAATTCAGAAGGAAATTTCGGGTTTTACTTTTTAATATCCGAATCCCATATAATTTAACAGATACCGATATTTCAAGTATCCAAAAGTTCTTGAATCTGTGATGTGGATATATAAATCATAAGGGCATTTTAGTAATTACCAAATTCCATATTATTAAAATAATTAATCAAGAATTACATTTATGACATTCATTAGAATGACCATCTCGCCCCTATTCAATTTTGAGGTTAGTGGGAGACTTTTCCTCTCCACCTAATTGATGGTAGCTTCTCATCTCCCACCATTAATAAGGTGACTCTTCACCTCTTCAATTTTACCTATAAATACTACCCTCATTTTCATTTGGAGGACATGTTGCAGAAGAGTAAAGAATAGCTGAATAGTTTCCTCGAAGTTCGTCCCGTGACGTCAGAACGAGAGGGGAAAACGATCAAGATAGGAGGAGATCATCTCGAAGATACCCTTGATCATTTTCACGCAACATCATTTTTGGCGCCGTCTGTGGGAAATTTCTGATTGGCACGTTGAGATGGCGGACGAGAATGATGAAAACCAATGGATGGAAGAACCAAAGGGACCACCTGAAGGAGATGAAGACGTGGTAGAAGGCGCACCAGTTCCAGCATATATCACGGAAGCAGCCCCTGATGTGGCACCTGTAGCATCCACAATTCAAAGGACTCAGGAGAGGCTCCATGCGATGGCAGCAACGGTTGCCGCACGAGCAGTTGCACAGTATGTGGCTGAACAATGACGAACGCGCATTTCACCCGTATTCCATCACATGGAATCAACAGCAGCAACCAGAGAAGAACAAAGACCGAGGGAGCAGCAGACTTCAAGACAATCATGGAATGAAGAAAGAGTTGATGGCAGAGATCTAGCAGGAGAAGAGGAGGCCCTCAGAGAACCTCGCTTGGGGATTAATCGAGGTGCTGCTCCAGTAGAAAACGAAGGAAGAAGAGAGCGTGAAGAGCAAAACTATGAGCAACCGAGGCGGGGAGAAGTAGGAGAACAATTTGCAACCGCAATTCCAATGAGAAGAAGTCCCTTTGCTCCGGCAGTCCTTTCAGAACCCTTACCACATGGGTTCAGGATACCAAGCCTCACAGATTATGATGGAACAGGAGATCCCCAAGAACATTTAGATAAGTTTGCGGCAAAGACAGACTTATATGCAATGAGCGAGGCAGCCACCTGCAAAATTTTATGTACAACTTTAGCCAAAATTGCCCTTACATGGTTTAACCAACTACCAACAGGCACAATTACCAACTTTGAACAAATGAGTCAGCGCTTCCTTCATCATTTCTCAATGAATAGGAAGACTCAGAAGACTGCAGCGTATTTGTTCACCGTGAAACAAAGAACAGGAGAATCACTGAGAGAATACATACAACGCTTTACTAATGCCGTGTTAGAAGTACCTCAGGTGGATCCAGAGTTCCTCGCCAGTATACTCCAACAAACACTGTTGGATGAGCGACTGAAGGAGTCCTTAGCAGGAAAACCCCCAACAACTCTTGATGTACTCTTAGCTCGAGCAGAAAAATTCATCAGGATTGAGGAAGCATCGGAGGTGAAAATGGAGAAATGAAGCAAAAGAAAGATTAGAGAAGAGGATCGATAAGAATGATCACCTAAAGCGAAAGGAGAATAGAGAGGAAGAAAGAAGAATTGGATATGTTCCCAAGTATGCACAATACACACCCCTAAATGCTACCAGGGAGGAGGTTTTCTCAGCGGCAGTTCGACAAAGGTTACCACAATGGCCGCAACTACTGAAGGAAAATCCAGATCGTCAAAGATCGAACAAATATTGTCGTTACCATAGAGCTCGAAGGCATAATACCGAAGATTGTTATCATCTGAATGATGAAATCGAACGATTAATACAACGAGGTAACTTGCAAGAATTTGTGAAAAGAAGAAGATGAATAAATAGAAGAGATATTGCACCAGCCAACTCACATTCTGGAAGAAACCCTCCATAGGAACGTAATGGAAGGCAAGAGCCTAACAGAAACAGCCCAGTACAAGGAAGATGTGATGAGAAAATGCCTGGAGCAGGCTTTATCAACGTAATATCAGGATGACTAGCTTGAGGAGATTCAGCTAGTGCTAGAAAAGCTCTGGTAAGGGCAACAAAAGCATTTCCAGAACTTCCACCACAACCCGAGCATCATATTCAACAAGTTGCAGAAAACATTCACTCTATCACATTTTATGATAAGGATTTAGAGAATGAACAGTTACTTACTCAAAATGATGCTCTAGTGATCTCTGCTACACTTGCGAACTACTGGGTAAAGAAAATATTGGTGGATAGCGGAAGTTCTGCTGATATAATCTTTTACAATGCCTTCAAGCAGCTGAACATTGACAACGCCGAATTAGTTAGAGTTAATACAGCACTGTCCGGGATTTTAGGGGAACAATAGAAGCATTATGAGAGGTCGTGTTGCCTATTTCATTAGGAAATTTTCTGAAAAGGGCCACGAGAATGGTCAAGTTATTGGTGGTTAAAGCGCCTTCCACTTATAACATAATACTGGGAAGGCCTAGCTTAAACCTCTTCAAAGCGGCGATCTCCACTTATTACATGAAGATGAAATTCCCCACGGCAGACGGAGTGGGAGAGGTAATAACAAATCAAATGATGGCTCGCGAATGCTACGCCAATCTCCTCAGAAATGGTAGCAAAAGAGGAAGATCTCAAACAGATCTCATTGATATAGAACAAATACCGAATGAGAAATCCATCATCAAAGAAGAGAAGGTCAAAAACAAGAAAAGAAAATCAAAGGATCTACAGGTGGAGGTAGTGAAAAAGAAAATTATCATGATGCATAATCGCTAAGATTCAACTATAAAAGTTGTCATTATCATGTACCGATCAATAAAAGTTCAATGAGATCTACTGGTAGATCCCATTTTTACTCAAAAATGTACCTGATTTTGTCTACCCTTTTGAAGAAAAATAAAAAAAGGAAGAAGAATCAGATTTTCAGTATTTGATGTAACAAAAGAGAAGAACTACACCTCTAAAAGGGGTCAGATTAAAAAGTCTCAATGAAGAGCATTACACCTCTAAAAGGGGTCAGATTAAAAAGTTTCAATAAAGAGCATTACACCTCTAAAAGGGGTCAGACTAAAAAAGTTTTAATCAAGAGCATTACACCTCTAAAAAGAGGTCAGATTAAAGAAGCACCTTCATACCGAAGGTAAAATAAACTGCCCAGTAAAAGAGCATTACACCTCTAAAAAGATGTCAAAAAACTTCAGCTTCATAACAAAGCAAAATAATATGAATAGAGCATTACAGATAAAATAACTTTTCCGAAGCTTAACGTCAATAAAAGAAGACAAATTAAATAGAAAAATGATTCCCATATAAAGAGAAAATATTATGCAAAGCATTTAAAGACAGACATCAAAAGAAATCTAGCAATAGTAAAAGTAAACAAACAAAGTCTTCCAACAAAAATAAGAAGTGTGAAAAGGGAAATGATGATTACATAATAATCAACTTATTAAACATCTATCGGTAAAAAGTAAGTGAAAATAACTCTTTCTCTCCATCAGCGAGAATCGAAAATTCTTCCTCTCCCAAGTCAGGTTCTTCGGAGACACCAGCATCCAAAAATATAAAGTCTTCACCGGGATAACGCCCAAATTCCCTAAGAACCCTGCGGCAATCGCGAATAGTGCGATCATACACTAGGAGAGACTCTTTCATTAAGTCTTCTCTATAAGTATCAGAATTCTTGTAGTTGCTAACTACCTCTTTCTCCACAGAACTTTGGTGCTTGGTAACCAACTCCTTCTCTAAAGTACTGAAGTATATCTTCCCTTCTTCAGACTTTTTGAATTTGTCCCCAGTCTGAACTTCATGTTTCAAGTCCTTAGAAAGTCTGGCATTCTCCTTTTCCAGCTTCTGCATTTGAATAGTCATCTGAGCAAGTTTCTCCTCAGCAGTCTTAGCTTCCCCCTCAAAATGGGTGGAACGTTGACTAAGTAAATGAGACATTAGTGGTATCTGCATAATAAATGGGAGAAATTTAAAAATATAAATTTAGAAGAAAATTGGTCAAAACGAGTAGCGTCATATGAAGATATGAGAGCCCTTGTTTTCTCATACCCTATATCGAGATCAGCTGAATCCCAAAAAGAGTTAACACCTTCATCTATGTTAAGTCCATATATAAAAAGTCCTTTCCCTGCACCAGGACGAGGAGAAACCTCACTCAAATGCTCCCTAGGATGCTTAGATGGAAGGGAAGACGCACGATTCTTTCCAGGAGTCACAATGGTACCAAATGTTTTTGTAGGACTGCTTTGTGATGCAGGAAGCATGGCTCCTTCATTTTCTCTCTTAGAGGAATTCCCTTTCAGTTGGCTGACTGGATTTCCTCTTGGGGAGGGAGGAGGACGATGAGAACCAGAACGATGAGCCTGAGCTTCAGAACGATTAGATTGAGTTTTTCTTGCAGCACGAAGCTCACTAACGGATAAACTTTTGCCTGCTTCAAAAGGAAAAACGAATCAGTAAATAAAAAAAAAAAAAAAAAAATTTGAAAGGAAGGAAGGTAATTATACCCTTAGAAAAGATATGAGACACATCAAAGTTATTCCTAAAAAGACCAGCATACTCAAACCTCTCATAAATATCATCTACATCCATGGAAGGATCATCAGAAAAGAAATTCTCACTCCAGCTATCACTCCACTCGGTCAAGAAATCTCACCCATCGATTCTCACATAAAAGAACTTAGATTTCCAAGAACCTTTCCCTAAAGTACAACCTGTTGGGATTCGGTAAGAAAAACAGCCCTAGGCACAGCGGAATACAAAAATTTCTAGGGCCTCTTAAAGAATCTTGTCAGGATATTCTCTAGTTGTATATATATGAATATAAATCAATGACAGTATAAGTTTTCTCGTTTATACCTGTCTCCTTGCAAATCCAAGTTGGCTAGACGAACTCTGAATTCTCTCACAGAAAATCGATCCAAGCTTTTTGTATAGCGCCCCACGTGTTGCGCCTCTACGAGTTGATACACCACAATATCACGAAAATAATATAACCTAATCGACTAGAACATAGGCTATATTAATTCAGGACTTTAAGAACGATTTTGGAACAAAGATCGAACACGAAAAATTCTTCCAAAGTGGAAGCAGGGTTCGGCCGATCCAGTGAGGGAGAGGGAGAGAATTTTTGCTCTTCTTGTTTTTCTTGTAGAGTTATGTCTGAGATATGAGACCTAGTCTCTTATTTATAGATATCTCCCATACCCTAATCCTTCTAGGATTAGGATACTAATTCTCCTACATGGGCCATGGTCCTTTTAATTAGAAGACTAAGTCTTCTAATTAATTCATGGCCCACTTTAATTAATCTTTCAGGACTTTATTTAATCTCCCAATTAAATAGCCCAATTAATTAAATCATCTCCCAATTAATTAATTAAACTCCAAGTCTAATTAAATTAATTATTCCATTAATTAATTAAATCATAATTAATTAATTTACTCATAAATTAAATTCCAATTTAATTTATAATCTTGATCCAATTCCAATTGGAATCAATTTCGTTCCACATGGGTCGACCCAGTCGACCCGCCCATTTAATCGACCCAGTCGATTTTGACCCAGTCGACCCAGTCGACTGGTTCGTTCTTGTTTCCTCGCTTTCGCTTCATGTGTATTGTGTATGCCCCCGTAGGTTCACCACATAATTGGCCGTGGGTTGTAATTAAATATTATTTAATTACTCGAGCAATTAATACTCTAAATTAATCGAACACTCTGTCGATCAATCATTCCAAAATTAGCACCCCTGCTAATTTGGGAATTCTCCCACACTCCACGGTCGATGTCCAGTCACAAGCCCATGGAGCCCAATCACTGGTGAATTAATTCAGTGAACCTTTTATCATTTACAATTTCCATATACGACATAATCTCTCCATTGATCAATCTCCCAGTCGAGACTTAAGGGTATGGTCTTTCATCGGATTCCCTTATCTTTTGTCTTGACCTTATGTTCTCTGATCTCGAAATAAATTCTCTCTGACTTGTTCTTTATGAGCTACTTACATAAAGTCGTCAGTTACCTTGGCCAAGGATTTCATCAGAATTAATTTCTCACAGAAATCCATAGGAGAATTTCCCAACCTATCAAGTCGGGTCAATGGATCCTTTGTTGATGATATGAACCTGCATACGAGTTCCTCTATACCCAACATGAATCCACAAAGACTTTCTGGCGATCCCCAGTCAGTCGGAACTCATATCAAAGCATAGACGTTCTCGTACCAGATAAACCCTATCATCTCAAGTTGTTAGGGATCGTTCCTCGTATACTATTGTAAATTGGAATAACTTCAGCCCCGATATGCGACTACCGCTTCCATGGTGAGTTATTTCCTAATTGGGGTATTCAGTGCGCTTGCCATCCCAGCAAGCCACCCACTTATGTGTATCGACTATCCTAGTCACGCTCGTGGACCCCAGCGTCCTCCAGTTCGTCGAAGTATACACAATAGTGAGAGTCTAACCGAATCCAATGATGTCCTATCTCGATTGGATTCTACGACTCTTGAATATATTCTAGATCACGGCCTTAGAGATCAGTCCACGGGTTGTCCCATAGCCCTGTGATCTAAGGACTTCTATCCTTATGCGTAGACAAATATTACATAAGATAAAGTTGACCATTTAATAAAAGTGCATTTATTAATCTAAATTGAATAGTTCCTCATTAATTACAATTAATGCTAGCCATACAGCTGGCTTGCAGGACACTATTTCTATCAATCTCCCACTTGTCCTAAAGCCAGTCTTTTATGTTCTTGAGTCCCATCTTATGCAGATGTTTCTCAAATGCCTTTTGAGGCAGAGGCTTCGTTAGCGGGTCCGCCGTATTATCTTCCGAGTCGACACGTTCCATCTTAATGTCTCCTCTACCAATGATATCTCTTATCACATGGTATCGTCTCTGTACGTGCTTGGATTTCTGATGAGATCTCGGCTCCTTTGCTTGCGCTATTGCCCCATTATTATCGCAGAAGATAGTAATGGGCTCAGCAATGCTAGGTATCACATCCAGTTCCTGGATGAAGTTCCTCATCCAAACACCTTCCTTTGCTGCGTCACTCGCGGCAATGTATTCTGCTTCAGTGGTTGAATCCGCGGTTGTTTCCTGCTTGGAGCTCTTCCAGCTAACCGCACCACCATTGAGGCAGAAAACATATCCTGATGTCGACTTGAAGTCGTCTACATCACATTGGAAGCTTGAGTCTGTATAGCCTTCCAATTTCAATTCTCCTCCACCGTATACCAAGAACAATTCCTTAGTCCTTCTCAGGTACTTCAGAATTGCCTTTACGGCTATCCAGTGTTGCTCACCTGGATCAGACTGGTAGCGACTTGTAACGCTTAGAGCGTACGCTACGTCTGGTCTCGTACACAGCATACCATACATTATGCTTCCTATCGCGGATGCATACGGTATTCGAGACATATTGCTTCTCTCTTCAGGCGTCTTTGGGGCCATAGACTTAGAGAGTGCAATCCCATGTCTCATTGGAAGCAATCCTCTCTTGGATTCTTCCATACTAAATCTTTTCAAGATTTTATCTATGTACTGGGATTGGGAGAGGCCCAGCAGTCCTTTTGATCTATCTCGTTAGATCCTTATACCTAGTACGAAGGATGCTTCTCCCATATCCTTCATTGAGAATTGTGTAGACAACCATGCTTTAGTTTCAGACAATGCTTTTACATTGTTTCCAATGAGAAGAATGTCGTCAACGTAAAGCACCAAAAATTCAACTGTACTCCCACTGATCTTCTTGTACACGCAAGGTTCGAACATGTTCTTGATGAATCCAAAAGTTTGGATTGTCTCATCAAAACGAATGTTCCAACTTCGGGAAGCTTGCTTCAGTCCATAAATGGACCTCTGGAGTTTGCACACCTTGTGTTCATCTCCTTTGGATGCATATCCTTTTGGTTGCTCCATGTAGATCTCCTTATCAATGTCTCCATTGAGAAAGGCAGTTTTTACATCCATCTGCCATATCTCGTAGTTATACCACGCAGCTATGGCCAGCAAGATCCGAATGGATTTGGGCATTGCGACGGGCGAGAAGGTCTCCTCAAAGTCGATACCTGGTCTTTGAGTGTATCCTTTTGCCACTAGTCGCGCCTTGTAGGTAATCACCTCTCCGTTCACTCCAAGCTTTCGCTTATAGATCCACTTGCAACCCACGGGAGCCACTCCCACTGGTGGATCTACCAAGGCCCAGACCTTGTTTGAGTGCATGGAGTCCAGTTCGGATTCCATGGCTTCGCGCCACTTTCCCGAGTCTATGTCTAGCATAGCCTCTTCGTAAGTCCTTGGGTCGGTTAGAGACTGTCCAGTCTCATGCAGCAGACCGTAGTACCTCTCGGGTTCTCTACGTTGTCTTTCTGACCTACGAAGTATCGGTGTACTTTCTGGTGCACTTTCATGCTCTTGTTCTCCCACTGCCTGTGGTGACGGGTCAGCTCCATCGACCTCTAAGGCCTTTTCAGCTTCAGTGACCTCATCTAGTTCTACGTTATTTTCTTTCTTGTCCACCAAGAAATCCTTCTCCAAGAAGTGAGCGTTCCTCGAGACAAACGTTGTTTGTCTCGTAGGATCGTAGAACTCGTATCCTATTGAGTTTTCCAGATACCCCACGAATTTGCACAAAGTGGATTTAGTTTCCAATTTATCTCCCACTAGCTTTTTAACGTAAGCGGGAGATCCCCATATGCGCATGAATGCGTATGAGGGTGCCTTGCCAAACCATAGTTCGTATGGTGTCTTTTCTACGGATTTCGAAGGTACCATATTCAGTATCTTCGTTGCCGTGAGGAGGGCATGTCCCCAAAATGAAAGAGGTAAGTCAGTGGCACTCATCATGGATCGAACCATGTCCATCAAGGTTCGATTCCTTCTCTCTGCTACTCCATTTAACTGGGGTGTTGCAGGAGGAGTCCACTGTGATAGTATTCCATGCTCTACAAGATAATTCAGAAATTCGTTACTAAGAAATTCTCCACCTCGGTCAGAACGAAGAGCCTTTATCGTATGACCAAGTTGATTCTCTACTTCCATCTTGAATTCTTTGAATCGCTCAAAGGCTTCAGACTTGTGTTTCAACAAGAACACATATCCATAACGACTAAAGTCGTCAGTGAAAGTGATGAAGTAGTCATAGCCACCTCGGGCGCTTTTTCTCAGTGGTCCACATACGTCGGTATGTATTAAGTCCAATGTTCGCTTGGCTCGCTCAGGGTTTCCCTTAAACGGCAACTTAGCCATTTTACCCTTTAAACATGGTTCACATGTCGGCATTTCATCAATGCGATTGATTTCAATCGCGCCAGATGATGCTAACTTTTGAATCCTTGACTTAGATATATGTCCAAGTCTAGCGTGCTATAATTGGGCAGATATTTCATTATCTTGCTTCCTTTTGTTTTGTTGTATGTGCATGACTAACTTAGGTGATTTTATGATGTAAAGTCAATAATTCAATGTACCAAATGAAAAACTAAAACAGGAGCTTTTATTAAAATCAACATTATTCATTAATATGAATAAAAGTTTTTTTCATTAATAACTAGGTACATAAATGAAAGTTTCCTAATGACTTTATCAAATCACCTAAATCTACTTTTGCCTACGGCCTTGGTAGCAGCTCCAGCTCCATTGCCTTATTCAAGGATCCAATCCTCAGGCTCCAGTTTCCTTAATGCTCCCATCACCTACAAGGATGAGAACTCCAGTCAGTGTCTAACACCAAAAATGCACAGTTAATTGTAAAATTAACTTCAACAAGGAATATACCTGTTCGAACTCTCCATAGGTTCGAATTTAATCCTTTCCTTTGACCTTGTGCAGTAAGGAGCTCTGGTTTCCATTTGTCTTGGTTTTGAACGCCGCCCAGTCCTTTCGCCAACCCTTGCTTTCTTTCCAAAAGAAGCTTCGTGTTCCTTGAGCATTTGTCGCAGGACATGCACAGTGATCTCTCGCCTCTGGAGATTCAAGTCCGCGATACGTCGGTCATATGATCTAGGAAGAGATTGTAGAATAATATCCACTCGGAAATCATTGTCCATCACGACACCCATATCATCGAGTTCAGATAGAAGTCGAATCATCTTGTGTACGTGGATTCCGACAGGAGTTTCCCTTCTCTTTCTTGCTTGCAAGAGTTCCCTCGTGATCGCGAATCTGCGACGACCATCTCTAATCCCATAAAGGAATTTGAGATTCGAGAGAACCTCTTTCGCGGATGCCATATGCTCATGTTGCAAACGCAGATCAAGTGACATATATTCCAACATGTATTCACGAGCTAAGCCATCATCCAGTTTCCACTTGGTGATGCTTTTACGGAGCTCATCAGGAACGTCATGTGAAATAGTAATGGGTGGTGGCACAGACAAAACATAAGATATGTTTTCAGCTTCAAATAATCCATTCAAATGATGCGTCCAGAAATGCAAGTTGGGTCCAGTTAAAATATTACGTTCAAGTGATGAGATGGACAAATCTCTAAGTGCTCTAAGCTCTTTTGACATCATATCTATAAAATGACGATAGAAGAAATAAATACGCGAAAGATTAATTTAAAATGCACAATTCACAAACATGGATTTTATTTGTAAATTACTCCCACTATTTTAATCAAAATCTTATGCCCCCACATAAGTTTCGGGAATTTAAAATATCCTAGCGGGCTTAAGGCCCAAATGCAATCTCCTAGTACCCACGACTCGTTGGCCATACTATTTGATCCACTTGGTGGTCGACTATGTCAACGGTTAACCATCGCAGCTAACCCTTAAGTTCATTTAGCCTCGTTTTTCGATATGGACCCACGACTCGTGAGACATCCATATTTACTAGCGTTAAATCATGTCCAATACTCGTGAAGAGAAACAGTTCAATCCTAGACGCCCCACGACTCGTGAGACAGCGCCTAAAACCTTGCTATCCCCTCCCTTGGCACTAAACTCGTGCATCGAGGCAATAGACATATTATCTTCCTATAGCTCGACCCACGACTCGTGAGACATCGAGATATATTCGTACAATATGCCTAAGACCTAGTAATTGGATAGGCTCGGACCATAGACACTATTCATATGCGCCCGTTATTCGATTTAATATTCTAATTGAATTTTAAGTTCAATTGGAGGTTTCTAAGTGTGCGAGGTCTCATCAGATTATGCTTATCTTGTTTACGTTTTCTATCCTAAGCATGCATCTCATACATCAAAGAATAATTTGCGAAAAAGTAAACATTCATCACCTAGCAAGATATGATTGGTCGATTGCCCATCCTATGCGATCCATCACGAGCCACGTGATGAATCAATTGGTCAGTCTAGGGTGAAAATTAAATGTCCTATCTATTACAATATTTAAACCCATACATCATGGGCCTTCTTGTAATATCCAGCTTGATTGGGCCTCCATGTAATGAATTGGGCCTCCATGTCCTCCAAGGTAAATGGGCCTCCATGTGGATCTCCAAGTCTTCATGAGGTCTTCTCGGCTCCAAGCCTAATGTAAGCCTAGCTTACATAATTTAAATGGTCCTATTCTATTACATTTGTTTGCGCAAGCAAGGGCACCAATCAGGCCCATTTAATTACAACCCATAAAATAAATAAATCAAAACTACACAGGGCTTAAGGGCAAAATCGACCAATCCACATATTCACTCAAGAACATGCATAAATTCACATAAGGGCAATAATGTAAATTTACCGGCTTCATTAATTTTAATTCGCAAAAATTCATCCAAGTTAATTAATTTTGAATTAACAATTAACCTCTAAGATTAATTAGCTCTTACTTGAGCTCTAAGTAATCTACAATTCTTATCTTGATTAAATTGGTTAATTAAGGTAATCTAAATCTCTAAGATTCTTACCTTATCCAAAACTCTAAGTTTCCCAAAATTTCAAATCTCCAAGATTTTCAAGATAATCCTATTTTGACTAGATTAGTTAATTAAGGTAGTGTTTAAGTCTAACAAAATAACTACCTTATCCAAAAACTCTAAGTTTCCTAATCTTCCAAAATTCTCCAAGATTTTCAGGACTTTCAAAATAGGCAGAATTAGAGTCCAACCAGAAATCAACCAGACGAGGCCAATCACGGACTGCCACGTAGGACAGCCCACGCGCGACCACCAAGGCGGCGCGTGAGCTGCCTGCGGCAGCAGCCGCTGCACGCGGCTGCGTGCGACAGCGAGCAGCCGCGCACAGCAGCGCGCAAACAGCAGCCCGAAGGCCGCTGCTGCGCGCAGCGTGTGCGGCCAGCGTGCTGCCAGCACGCTGCCGTTGGCAGCAGCTTGCGGTGGCCGCCCAGCCGCGGTGCGCTGCCGCGCACCGCCGCGTGCCATCGCGAGTCGGATCCAATAAAAAAAAAAAAAAAAATTTTTTTGTTTCTTCGATTACTTATGATTTAATTTAAACAAACCCAGTCAATTAAATCTCAATCCAAAAATAAAACTAACGTGATAAAATTTTTCGAATCCAAAATCAAACATTAACTCCAAGTTAATTAAACATACGTCCTATAACATGCATAGTTAAAGAACTAGCCACATAAATCAAACATATGATTTAATAAACACAGAATTCGCAAATTCATATATATACAAAGCCTAGAGTTGGCTCTGATACCACTGTTGGGATTCGGTAAGAAAAACAGCCCTAGGCACAGCGGAATACAAAAATTTCTAGGGCCTCTTAAAGAATCTTGCCAGGATATTCTCTAGTTGTATATATATGAATATAAATCAATGACAGTATAAGTTTTCTCGTTTATACCTGTCTCCTTGCAAATCCAAGTTGGCTAGACGAACTCTGAATTCTCTCACAGAAAATCGATCCAAGCTTTTTGTATAGCGCCCCACGTGTTGCGCCTCTACGAGTTGATACACCACAATATCACGAAAATAATATAACCTAATCGACTAGAACATAGGCTATATTAATTCAGGACTTTAAGAACGATTTTGGAACAAAGATCGAACACGAAAAATTCTTCCAAAGTGGAAGCAGGGTTCGGCCGATCCAGTGAGGGAGAGGGAGAGAATTTTTGCTCTTCTTGTTTTTCTTGTAGAGTTATGTCTGAGATATGAGACCTAGTCTCTTATTTATAGATATCTCCCATACCCTAATCCTTCTAGGATTAGGATACTAATTCTCCTACATGGGCCATGGCCCTTTTAATTAGAAGACTAAGTCTTCTAATTAATTCATGGCCCACTTTAATTAATCTTTCAGGACTTTATTTAATCTCCCAATTAAATAGCCCAATTAATTAAATCATCTCCCAATTAATTAATTAAACTCCAAGTCTAATTAAATTAATTATTCCATTAATTAATTAAATCATAATTAATTAATTTACTCATAAATTAAATTCCAATTTAATTTATAATCTTGATCCAATTCCAATTGGAATCAATTTCGTTCCACATGGGTCGACCCAGTCGACCCACCCATTTAATCGACCCAGTCGATTTTGACCCAGTCGACCCAGTCGACCCAGTCGACTGGTTCGTTCTTGTTTCCTCGCTTTCGCTTCATGTGTATTGTGTATGCCCCCGTAGGTTCACCACATAATTGGCCGTGGGTTGTAATTAAATATTATTTAATTACTCGAGCAATTAATACTCTAAATTAATCGAACACTCTGTCGATCAATCATTCCAAAATTAGCACCCCTGCTAATTTGGGAATTCTCCCACACTCCACGGTCGATGTCCTGTCACAAGCCCATGGAGCCCAATCACTGGTGAATTAATTCAGTGAACCTTTTATCATTTACAATTTCCATATACGACATAATCTCTCCATTGATCAATCTCCCAGTCGAGACTTAAGGGTATGGTCTTTCATCGGATTCCCTTATCTTTTGTCTTGACCTTATGTTCTCTGATCTCGAAATAAATTCTCTCTGACTTGTTCTTTATGAGCTACTTACATAAAGTCGTCAGTTACCTTGGCCAAGGATTTCATCAGAATTAATTTCTCACAGAAATCCATAGGAGAATTTCCCAACCTATCAAGTCGGGTCAATGGATCCTTTGTTGATGATATGAACCTGCATACGAGTTCCTCTATACCCAACATGAATCCACAAAGACTTTCTGGCGATCCCCAGTCAGTCGGAACTCATATCAAAGCATAGACGTTCTCGTACCAGATAAACCCTATCATCTCAAGTTGTTAGGGATCGTTCCTCGTATACTATTGTAAATTGGAATAACTTCAGCCCCGATATGCGACTACCGCTTCCATGGTGAGTTATTTCCTAATTGGGGTATTCAGTGCGCTTGCCATCCCAGCAAGCCACCCACTTATGTGTATCGACTATCCTAGTCACGCTCGTGGACCCCAGCGTCCTCCAGTTCATCGGAGTATACACAATAGTGAGAGTCTAACCGAATCCAATGATGTCCTATCTCGATTGGATTCTACGACTCTTGAATATATTCTAGATCACGGCCTTAGAGATCAGTCCAAGGGTTGTCCCATAGCCCTGTGATCTAAGGACTTCTATCCTTATGCGTAGACAAATATTACATAAGATAAAGTTGACCATTTAATAAAAGTGCATTTATTAATCTAAATTGAATAGTTCCTCATTAATTACAATTAATGCTAGCCATACAGCTGGCTTGCAGGACACTATTTCTATCACAACCTTCTAAGAATTTACATGTTTTCTGAGGAAAGAAGTGAAAGTATAATTGATTCGCGACCCTTCTCAGATTAAATAGAGTCCTAAAGGAAGACAATGTAGGAGAAATGTTCAAGTTAGCACAACATTGCAGGAATCCCTCGTAGTACATAAATGAGTTTGGAGTAAGTTGGCTAATGCAGACATTGAAACTCCGAAGAATTTCCACCAAAAGAGGATCCGGGGGAATTGAGAAACCGTAGTAAAAATACTCTTTATAAACGGTAAAATACCCTGAGGGAGGGGACCTAATTCTCTGACCCTCACGGGGAAGCAGAAATTCATGGGAAAGAGATAACCTTATGCTACTTTTTAAATTTTCTAACTCCCTAAAAGGCATTTCACTGTTTGCAATATCAATGTTCACTGTCCGACTTTTACGTTTAGAAAGTTGGACAACCCCTTCATCTTCGTCCATCACCCAATTACTTGCCTCATCAGGCCTAGTGCTTAAAGGAAAAGGGGGACACATCAGAAACAAATTCATCATAAAATAAAACATCAGAAAACTCTTAGGGTAATTCACGAATAGCTCTAGCAGCTTCTTCCTCAGTAGGAATATCAAATCTTGAATCAAAATCCAAAAATCAGCTAACACGTGGAAATAAAGACTATTAATTCAAACTAAAAAATTCAACCCAACTTTGGTCGAACCAAGCCAAGACAATGCTGCTTTGGCGGAACTCTACCGAGGCAGCGGCACCTCGGCAGGACTCTGCCGAGGTAGCGGCACCTCGGCAAAACTCTGCCGAGGCAACGGCACCTCGGCAGAACTCAGCCGAAGCATAGCACCTCGGCAGAACTCTGCCGAGGCAGCGGCACCTCGACAGAACTCTGCCGAAGCATAGCACCTCGGCAGAATTTTGCCGAGACAGAGATGCCCTAGCAGAACTCTGCCGAGGCAGGGATGCCTCGGTAGAATTCAAACAAGATCTCGGTTATTTAATAATATATATATATATATATTTAAAGGCTGTTTTATGCAGTGCAAAAAAGGAGGAAATAATGATAATACTTCACACCTCGCGAAGACATTCTTGGAATTGAGCTCTTGAAAGATTGCAAATTTAGAGGATTTTAAAAGTTTGATTAAAGCCAATGAATAGAAAGCTTATATATACCTCATACAAAATTTTAATTATGGAAGTGTGAGATCCCCAAGGAGAATAATCCTCCCTAAAGATTTCTCTATAATTAAGGTGCAATCTTAAAATAAATATTTTTATTCTTAATTGTGGAATGATCCCATGAAAACGATTATTAAATTCCACAATTGAATATCTCTAGATATTCATTTATGGAAATGGGGGCTTATGATGTTGATATATAAATCATAAGGGCATTTTAGTAATTACCAAATTCCATTTTATTAAAATAATTAATCAAGAATTACATTTATGACATTCATTAGAATGACCATCTCGCCCCTATTCAATTTTGAGGTTAGTGGGAGACTTTTCCTCTCCACCTTATTGATGGTAGCTTCTCATCTTCCACCATTAATAAGGTGACTCTTCACCTCTTCAATTTTACCTATAAATACTACCCTCATTTTCATTTGGAGGACAGGTTGCAGAAGAGTAAAGAATAGCTGAATAGTTTCCTCGAAGTTCGTCCCGTGACGTCATAACGAGAGGGGAAAACGATCAAGATAGGAGGAGATCATCTCGAAGATACCCTTGATCATTTTCACGCAACATCAATCTGGGACCGGCATTTTGTGTTTACTCGACAAAAATCATAAAGCTATATTTTCTAATTTTTAGGTTTGGGTCCTTGTCAAAAAATTTAAAATCAAAGTATACAATGGATGCCTTAATTACCGCAAGAAAAAATTGCATTACTCCTTGGTGATTCAGCCGCCACATGTCATTTATTCAAATTGCATGCCATCAAAGATTCAAAATAATTTGACTTAAATTCATCATGTCATGTCATTTGAATGCATTTTCAAAAACTTTTATTAAAATGTTTCTCAAAAAAAAAAAAAAAAAAAAAAACTTTCATTAAAATATAATTTGCTCTATGTATTATATTGTGATATAAATAGTCGTTATGGGGCATAGGATTTTAGTTCTCTTCTTATAATTGTTGTACTAATTGACTGTCACTCTACAATTTTGTTCTCTAGCGCTACAAGGTTTTCCTAGATTTTAGTTAGATAAAAGAAATTTAAATATTATTAAACTATAAGTTTTATGCAATAAATTTATTAAAAGTATGTTAAAAGTATCACGTGTATTAATATAAACACCAACTAGGTAAGATTGCAAAAAATACATTATTTTCAAATCAAATTTTCTATGTCACAACATATTACATCTAAGACCAAATTATGCACGCGAATACAACATGCAGCGGTAGCTAATACTCTAATAAAATGACTATTAATTAACTGAAACGACAACACTTAGCATTGGGTAGTTTTTGTTGTTTTTGTTCGTAAAACCTGTAATGAGGCGACTCATTGATTAACATCATAACTTATAATTAATTTAAAAATTACAATAAATAAGATGAATTTGATATATTGGACAAAAATGGAAAACTGCCAATTTATGGTGGCGTTGGAAGAAAAGCTACCTAACGGTTGCTTATGGGTATGAAATTGTCAAATTGCGGACATTCATACATGGATTTGGACCTCTTTAACTCCTGGATCTTGTGGTTCAAAATTTTTTTTCCTCTTTTTTTTTTCCTTCTTCTTCTTTTTTTTTTTTTTTTTTTTATTTCTTTCTCTTCTTCTTCTTTGTAGTTAATACTTGTATACATGTTTATTGAAAATACAAAACTAATGAAAAAACTGAGTTGTAAATCTCTCAATTTTCTCAGTTGAAGATTCGGATCTCGTAGTTCAAGTGATTCGAATCTTCAAATTATGATTATTCAACCAATTTTCTTAATTCTTGAACCAGTAGAACTCTCTGATAGTGGGCAACATTGTCATGATATAATTGTGTAGCGGTCACTGACGGTGGAACTCCTCCTAAGGTTTTTTAATTCAGTTAATTTGTTGTAATGAATTCATTTAATTCATTACATATTGATTCGGAACTGAGACGATAAAAAATCCTCAACCAATTTCAACCAACAGACACTGTAAGCCAGCGGCCATAGAGGAGGAAGAAGTTAGTGTGAAAATTGTGATTACCCCTTCCCAATTTTTTGGTTTTGTTGCTTAATTGCAAATACCCTCTGAAGAGGTGAAAATGGTGACTTAACAACCATGTGAAGGTTTCCTTACAAAAATTGACGAATAATTAAAAAGTGAAAAAAGTCCTTCAATTTTAATATTCTACGTGCCATTTTTTAAGGTTAATTTGATACCACTAATTCTCTTAAAATAACAATTGAAACCATTAATTCTCTTACACTATTTCTAATGACATAATTATAAATTGCCTAAAAGGTTCATTCTTTTTACATATTTATATAATTATTTCTTAGTTTATCGAATTGAATTCGAATATCAAACTTGATTTAAAACAATAAAGCAAGTCGAGCTCAAACAATTTTTTACAAACGTGATTATTATGTCTTTTTTTTATAGTTAATATACATCATTGCATCAAATATTATATCGAATCATATCTATTATACTCGTATCAAAGTAAACTAATTACAAATGCTTGTATTAAATTAGAGAAAATACCCATAGTAATGATAGTTGAACCCATAATTTCTTAATCATGAAGTCTCATCATCCTTGACCAATTCGCTTTCAAATTGTGTGATTTGATATTGAATTGAATTTAATAAATAGCTTATAAAACTATATTGAAGTACCAATGCTTTTCAAATACCCCCGAAAGTACATGATATAAATCTAATCTCAATTTCAATACTATATAAGCTTAAACTATTGCAAAGTTAAAATATACTATTGATTTAAGTATGGGAGTTGACCCGACCTAGCTCACAAGGTGTGGGTTTGGGACGGAATTTGATTTTTACTATCCAAATCTCTTATAATTTAGCGAATATCCCGTATTTCAAGTACCAAAAATTTCATGACAAAAATAATAAGTTATAGTTTTTTCTCCCTTCGTTTCTTTTTATTTGTCGCTTTGATCACTCTCTTCGTTTCTTTTGATTTGTCGCTTTGATCAAAATTTTCTTGCTTACTTTTATTTGTCACTTTTGGATTTCAATGCTAATTAATGCTAAACTTAATGAGGGAAAAACACTTTTGATATCAAGCTGTAGTCCAAAAAACACATTTGATACCAAGCTTTTTCAAAAAACACATTTCATACCATGATTCACATCATCTTGACACATTTACTTTTGTCGTCAATTTTTGGACGAAATTTAGCATGTATGTGCCGTCAATTGTGAGTCTTTAAACCCGTGCATGTTCTCCATCCCATTGTCAATATAACGGGCACATGATCGGAACATGCTGAATTTCGTCTGAAAATTGACGGCAAAACTAAATTCGTCAAGATTGTGTGAATCATGGTATGAAATGCATTTTTTGAAAAAGCTTGGTACCAAATGTGTTTTTTGGACTAAAATTTGATATCAAAAGTGTTTTTCCCTCAAACTTATTTGATTAAAAGGATATTAAGGATTTTTTGGTTAATAGAAGTACCTATTTATGACATTCTTTAATTAATTTGCAATCCTTCAAAGCTACGAATTTAAAAAAAAACGGAGGAATAATTTTTAGCTTTGGGTCCATGTCCAAAATTTAGAAATAAAAGAACACAATGGGTGCTTTGTTAGCGCAAGAAAAAAATTGCATCATTCCTTGGTGATTTAGCCGCCATTAGTCATCCATTTAAATTGAAAGCCTCCAAATAATTTGACGTAATTCATCATAATGTCATGGTCACTACACATGGACTTCATAGTATTCGACGGTATTGTTAGCAATTTTCTATTTTGTGGGCTAACATGTATTATTATAACATATGGACCAGCTATTTAAATTAAGGCCCAAAACCCACTTAAGTGATCTGATGGAATATAAAGGGTTTTAGAAATACTATTTATTATATAATATTATATGGGTTTATTGTGTAGAAAGCCTAAAGGTCTAATTTGTTATTATTGATGGGTCAGTTTCAAATTAGACAATAAATTGGAAGAGCAATGGTCCATAAGGAGTGGATAAATACATGTGATTATTCCTCAATCCCCATCAGAAAATAATCAGTCGTACATGTCCATCCACCTCCTTAGAAGATTCAGTGCTTTGTCTCTTGGTGAAATTCCAACCATGGCATCAATGGAGTCAGGTTAGATTCCTAATTGAATTATGTCTTTTATATATCATATTCAAGCAATAACATGTGATCCGATTATAGATATTCTTATATAGTTGTTCTTGAGATTATACTTTAATTATGTAATTTAGAGTATAAGAATGAATATATTGTTATTTGGTTAATTCCAACAAGTGGTATCAGAGCCACATGTTAATTGTTGATTATGATATATGTTTTTTGCTCCTTTGTTGTTTATCATGGTAGAAATATTAGGGTTCATGTTTATTTGAATTTCTAATATTTTATTGGTGAAATCATGAAATCATGGTTTGGGGCTATTGTGTTATAAATTTTAAAGCAATGAAAGATTTGCTATTTTGTATTGATTTTTACTCATGTGGTTTGGAGTATATAAAAATCAGAATTTTGGAACTATTCTTAAATCAGTTTTCCAGAATTTTGTTGTTGTTTAATCAATTTGAGAAAATTATGGGCTAATGTGCTATCTTGATATCAATTTGATAAATTTTATGGGCCAAAGTTTTGTGGCATTTAAAAATCAATTTTTTCCAAATTTTGGTACTGTTGTTGAATCAATTTTTCGGAAAACCGATTTTTTTTTGGGTACTGCTCTTAATCAGTGTTAAGTAATAATTCAAGACTTTGTGTACTGATTGAAATTAATTAGCTTGGCTGATTTTTTGGTTTCTTTAGTTAATGTCTTGAAAACAGTACTGTATTATATTCCAGAACATTATGGCTTGAACACCAGCATCAATTAAGAGGTGTTTTGCACATAATGGACATAATGGTATAATGCATCGTTTTGTTTTTTAAAATTGTACTGTGCTATTTTAAATTGCTATGTTTTTCTAATCATGATGTCATCGTGATGTATAGTTGACATAATCAATGGAATTCAAGTATTTAATATATACAGTGTACAATTCATGTGTTTATTTCATGAAATTGATAATTTGAGTTTAATATGTTGCCAAAGTAACCACTATTAAATTTAAATTATTAGTCTAAAGTTATAAACATGTTATATCTATGCTGAAATAATTAGCCCAAAGGAAAATTATTTTAGGCCAGATATAGGTTATTTTAGCTCAACTTAAAGAAAAAACATTTACGATTTTACCATGTATTCAATATGTCGTTCCAAAGAAAGGCATATTGTGTGACCGGTTTAAGTTTTATTTTGAGCTAATTTTTTTTTTTAAAAAGAGTACCGTTAACAAATTGTTATTTTTGTCCAAAGACTAAATTCAATGTTGTGATTGGTATCTTGTGATGGGGCCCACTTACATACATAAGTATGTTTACAAATTGTTTGGATTTATATAAGTATGTTTACAAATTGTTTGGATTTATATATATGCATTTTTTGATTATTAATTGTGAGAATAATTTTTGTTTGATTCAGCATCTTCAATATCTGCAAACATTAGCAGCATCCCTGTGCTTAGCGGCACAAACTATAAGAAATGGAGAGAACACGCTATGATTGTGTTGAGTTGCATGGATCTTCACCATGCATTAAGGGTTGATCGCCCCGCAGATCTGCCCAGTGAAAATACTGTTGATCAGAAAAATGCATTTAAAAAGTGGGAGCGATCCAATCGCATGAGTCTTATGATCATGCAACTATCCATTCCGGAATCCATTAGAGGTGCAATACCTGATGAAGGAGATGCAAAAACCTTCCTTAAGGAAATAGTAGACTTATTCACTGCCAATGAAAAGGTCGAGACAAGCACTTTCCTATCTAAGCTTGTATCCATGCGGTACAAAGGAAAGGGAAACATTCGTGAGTACATTATGGAGGTCTCAAATCTCGTAACAAGGCTAAGGGCACTAAAGTTAGAGGTGTCTGATGACATTCTCGTGCATTTAGTCTTGATTTCTCTCCCTGCACAGTTCAGTCCCTTCAAGATAAGTTACAATACTCAAAGGGACAAATGGACTTTGAATGAGCTTATAGCTCAATGTGTCCCATGGGGGATGGGTTTCTGCTAAGGGCATCGGCGACTACATTGGCTTTCCCAGTGTGGTAATTAATAGTAATATCGTAGTCTTTAAGCAATTCAAGCCACCTCCTCTGCCTCATGTTCAGTTCCTTTTGAGTGAACAAGTATTTTAGACTCTTATGGTCGGTGTAGATATCACATTTCTCCCCGTATAAATAATGTCTCCAAATCTTTAAGGCAAAGACAACTGCAGCTAATTCTAGGTCGTGGGTTGGGTAATTTCGTTCATAAGTCTTCAGCTGGCAAGAAGCATAAGCAATGACTTTTCCATTCTGCATCAACACACAACCCAAACCGTCTTTTGATGCATCACTAAAGATAACAAAGTTTTCATCACTGCAAGGCAATGTTAAAACTGGTGCAGAAACCAACTTTTCTTTCAACTCTTTGAAACTCTGTTCGCAATCTGAAGTCCAATCAAATTTTACTCCTTTCTGGGTAAGCCGGGTCAAAGGAATGGCTATCTGAGAAAAGCCTTGAACAAATTTTCTATAGTAACCAGCAAATCCCAGAAAGCTTCTAATTTCTGTGATAGTTGTTGGGCGAGGCCAATTTACTACTGCTTCAGTCTTCGCGGGATCAACAGAAATCCCTCTTGCCGATACCACGTGTCCAAGAAAAGATACACTGTCAAGCCAAAATTCACACTTACTTAGCTTAGCGAACAATTGCTCCTCTTGCAGTATTTGTAGTACCATTCTCAAATGCTTTGTGTGCTCCTCAATACTTTTAGAGTAGATCAAGATATCGTCAATGAAGACCACGACGAATTGATCCAAGTATTTTCTGAAAACCCTGTTCATTAAGCCCATAAATGCAGCAGGAGCATTTGTTAGTCCAAAAGGCATCACTAAAAACTCATAATGGCCGTACCTCGTTCGGAAAGCCGTCTTCGAAACATCTCCAGCTTTAACCGGATCTAAGATCTATCTTTGAAAATACACACGCTCCTTGCAATTGGTCAAACAAGTCGTCAATTCGGGGCAGGGGATACTTGTTCTTTACAGTCACTTTGTTCAACTCACGATAATCAATACATAGTCGTAGACTTCCATCCTTCTTTTTCACAAACAACACTGGTGCTCCCCACGGAGACACACTAGGGCGAATGAATCCTTTCTCGAGTAGTTCCTGGAGCTGTTCTTTTAATTCACGCATCTCCCGTGGGGCCATTCGATATGGGGCCTTGGAAATTGGCTCCGTCCTTGGTTCCAAATCTATTTCGAATTCAATATCTCGATCTGGAGGTAGTCCAAAAAGATCTTCAGGAAAGACATCTGGAAATTCTTTCACAACTGGGATATCATCTAGTTGCTTACCATCCTTCTTTGGATTCACAATGTATGCCAGGTATCCGATACACCCTTTCCTTAAAGCTTTAAAAGCATCAATAGAAGAAATTATAGGGATGGAAGACTTAAGTAACTTAGGACTATGACCTTGGTAAGAGAATTCTTCTTGATCTGAGATTTTGAACACAATTTTCTTTCCAAAACAGTCTATATGGGCATGATAAGAAGACAACCAATCCATACCTAAGATAACATCAAAATCACTTATATCTAAATGTATCAAGTTTGCTCTAAATCTTTTTTCTCCTAGCTTCATATTGCAATCTCTGACAATCCTATCAGTAATAATCACTTTTCTCATTGGCGTAGCAACATGTAAAGGCTCATCCAATTTTTCAGACAAACAATTCAAATATTCAGCAAATTTCTTAGATACGTACATATATATAATTAAAGTAATAGTAATAATTAAACTAGGATTGTTGGGTAACTTAAATGCTTGAGGGTACATAAGTAATTTAGATAAGTTATTAACCTAAGAATTAAAAGGTGTTATACCTTGCATATATGTAGTCTTGGAGAATGAAAAAGAAAAACCTACGCCGCCTATCAAATTGAAGCACGAGGAAAGAAAAGAATAAGGTGAGATTGATGATCTTATTATGTGAGAAATTGTAAATCAACTTTATGCATAATATTTATAAGCAGGTTAATTAATTCATACCTACGTACTGTTAGAAGCAAAGGGAATTCTATATTCTAGTGCTTGGATATGTATATATGTTCTACTGCTTGGAATTGTATATTCATAAAGGGTTACTTTATTGCCAAAGTGAATTTTATATTATTAAAGATAGGATGTATGTATGTGTTTATAATTATATGCCATGAACACCATATATATACTACTAAAGCTACGTACTGTTAGAAGCAATTAGTGAGTTAATTGGTGGAATTGAGAAATCAGATTTATGTTTATTTTCACATATGAACGAGATGCATTAATTATTAATTCCTTATCTGAATTCGGAACAGACCTATTTAGTTGTTTATATATATATAATGAGGAATTATTACTTGGACTTCATGTGTAATTAATGTATTGATACCTGAACTGAAGGTAGATTATTAATCCTTAAATTTATGTATTTTAGCTTTGCCTTAAAGATTTTGGAGTTGGTTGAGATTTCATAAGTGTCGTAATCCCAAAGGTTTTAAGGTAAGTAATTTTGAACATTTTCCTATCGTTTCATGAGCTCGAATACAATTTTTGAACTTTTAGTATTTTAATAATTTGATGTATGGAGGTACTTTGTTACGCTTTGTTAGCTCTCAAGTGCATGCGTGTATTTAGTCTACCTCTTGGACTCTGTTCTGTTCTGTTCTGTCAGTCCCCGGGGTCATCTGCGTCCCACTGGTCATGGGCTCATCTGTTCTGTCCCCTTCGACCGAGGGGTCTCTGTTTATCCATTGGGTCACTATGAGTCATGCATGTAATATCTTGTGAGCAAAACTATATGATTTTCTGAAATATTTGCTTTGACAATTCTCCATATTCTAGCCAAAGTAATTTTATAAGTTGTGAAAGTTTTAGCTATGATAATCCAATAGGTCTCTGTTCATAGTTGCTTGCTGAGGTTGCGACTCACCCTTCGTCATATTTTCTTCTTCTTTCAGATGTTTAGTTATGTTTGTGGAGCTAAGAAATAAGTAGGTGGATTGCTCGAGGTCAAGGCGAAGTTTTCTCTTATTTAGACGATTCATTATTTTAATAGATTTTGAAACAATTTCTTATGATGACTATTTTTGGTATTAGATTAATTGGGAAAAAAATTTAGATGTTCATTGTACCCGAATATTTTAGTGGTTTTGTTTTGGGATTTATTACCAAGACCTTTATTTGCTATGTCATTGTCATTTTGTTATTAATTTAGAGGCTTCGTGTTGCCGTTGTTTATTACGACGACACGGCCTGTCATGCCTCTATTTTAGGGCGTGATACAAGCACTGTCCTATCTAAGCTTGTCTCCATGCGGTACAAAGGAAAGGGAAACATTCGTGAGTACATTATGGAGGTCTCAAATCTCGTAACAAGGCTAAGGGCACTAAAGTTAGAGGTGTCTGATGACATTCTCGTGCATTTAGTCTTGATTTCTCTCCCTGCACAGTTCAGTCCCTTCAAGATAAGTTACAATACTCAAAGGGACAAATGGACTTTGAATGAGCTTATAGCTCAATGTGTGCAGGAGGAGGAGAGATTGAAACTCGAAACTATTGAAAGTGCTCATTTGGCATCTGCTTCAAATGATCCGAATAAAAAAAGAAAAAGGAACAACAATAAGGGTAAAGAAACTGCAGGAACTGGGGCATCAGCCCCTAAGGTGCAAAAGACACAGGATCCAGTTTTTACCTGTTTCTTTTGCAAGAAGAAAGGGCATATGAAGAAAGATTGTTCCAAATACGCCAATTGGCGTGTAAAGAAAGGTACACTTCTAAACTTTGTCAGTTCAGAAGTTAATTTAGCAATTGTACCAAATGACACTTGGCGGATAGATACTGGTGCTACTACTCACATAAGTGTCACAATGCAGGATTGTCTGAAGAGCCGAAAGCCAACTGATGCTGAAAGATACATCTTTACGGGCAATGGAAATAAGGCTGACGTTGAAGCCATAGGTGTTTTTAGGCTTATTTTAAGAACTGGTGTTTATTTGGATTTGGAAAATACTTTTGTAGTACCGTCTTTTAGACGGAATTTAATTTCTATTTCTTGTTTGGACAACTTTGGATATCATTGTTCATTTGAAAATGGTTTATTTTGTATTTTTCATAATTCCACTTTGGTTGGCACTGGTTCACTAATTGACAAGCTTTATAAATTAAACACTTTAACTTCAATTGACAATGAAAGTTTACATTCAATTAATATTGGTACGAAACGCAAATTAACAAAAGAAAATTCCTCAATGTTGTGGCATAAGCGTTTAGGACATATTTCCAAACCACGCTTACAAAAGTTAGTGTCACAAGGAATTTTGGAATCACTTGATATGTCAGATTTTGAAATTTGCATAGAGTGTGTTAAAGGAAAAACAACTGACAAACGGAAAAAATGTGCAAATAGGTGTAATGACGTCTTAGAACTGATACATACAGATATATCTGGACCACTTCCTAAGGCATCATGGAATGGCCAAACATACTTTATCACGTTCATAGACGATTATTCCCGCTATGGTTATTTGTACCTTATACATGAGAAGTCACAAGCTTTGGATATGTTCAAAATCTTTAAAGCCGAAGTTGAGCTTCAACTAGGAAAAAAGATTAAAGCCGTAAAATCTGATCGTGGTGGTGAGTACTACGGCAGAAATGATGGATCAGGTGAACAACGTTCAGGGCCTTTTGCAAGGTACCTAGCCGAATGTGGGATCGTTCCTCAATATACCATGCCAGGAACACCAAGTCAGAATGGTGTGGCTGAGAGACGAAACCGAACCCTCAAGGATATGGTCAGAAGCATGATTAGTCATTCTTCTTTACCAGAATCATTATGGGGTGAGGCATTAAAGACTGCAATTTATATACTCAACAGAGTACCCAGTAAAGCGGTTGACAAAACCCCATATGAATTATGGACAGGCAAAAGACCTAGCACTAGGCATTTGCATGTCTGGGGTTGTCCAGCTGAAGCTCGACAGTACAATCCTGATGAGAAAAAGTTGAATTAAAAAACAGTCAGCTGTTTCTTTGTTGGTTATTCTGAAAGATCGAGAGGATTCAAGTTTTATAATCCCTCAGGCATGTCCTTTTTCGAAACTGGGAATGCCAAATTTATTGAGGACAGTGGGAGCACTAATTCGAGGGACATAGTCTTTGAAGAGGAAAATCAAAATTTTCCTAACACTTCTACTACAGTTGCAACTGATAGTGATCAGGTAACCATTCCTGACATTGTTGGTGTTGCAAATACAGACAATGCAGTAGTTGCAGACATTTCCTTGGAACAACCAACTCAGTTGGGGGATCCCATAATGGTTGAGGAAACACCTCATGTGATAGCAGTTGCACCTCACCCACCTCAAATGGAAGTGTCATTAAGGAGATCCACTAGAGAAATGAGAAATGCATTTTCTGATGATTATGTTTATCTCCAAGAGCATGAATTTGATACAGGTTTGGAGGATGATCCTATATCTTTCAATCAAGCCAAATCATGTGCCAATTCAGCTAAGTAGATTGAAGCCATGAAGGATGAGATGAAATCCATGGCAGACAATGGTGTTTGGGAACTTGTTGATTTGCCTAAAGGTGTTAAAACTATTGGTTGTAAATGGGTGTTTAAGACCAAACGTGATTCACAAGGAAATATCGAGAGGTATAAGGCACGCCTTGTCGCAAAAGGATTTACTCAAAAAGAAGGTATAGATTACAGGGAGACTTTTTCACCGGTTTCAACGAAAGACTCATTTAGGGTAATCATGGCACTTGTGGCTCACTATGACCTTGAGCTACATCAAATGGACGTAAAGACAGCGTTTCTCAATGGTGACATTGATGAAACAATTTACATGGTGCAACCGGAGAATTTTGAGCCGGAAGGCTCAAAGCACCTAGTATGTAAATTAAAGAAATCCATTTATGGCTTAAAGCAGGCTTCCCGACAATGGTATCGGAAATTTGATCAAGTGATCTCTTCTTTCGGTTTCAAAGAGAACATTGTTGATCAATGCATTTATTTCAAGTTCAGTGGGAGAAAGTTTATCATTTTGGTGCTTTATGTCGATGATATACTACTGGCAAGCAATGATAAGGACTTGTTGCATGACACCAAGAAATTCTTGTTTAAGAATTTTGAAATGAAAGATCTTGGTGATGCATCTTTTGTGTTATGTATACAGATCCATCGGGATCGTTCTAGATGTATACTTGGTTTATCACAAAAGACTTATATTGATAAGGTACTCAGTAGGTATGATATGCAACATTGTGCACCAGGTGATACACCAGTGGCAAAGGGTGAAAAATTTAGTTTGCACCAATGCCCTAAAGTTGAACTTGAAAAGAAGGAAATGGAAAAGTTCCCTTATGCTTCTGCAGTAGGCAGTCTCATGTATGCTCAGGTATATACGCGTCCGGATATTGCGTACATAGTAGGGATGTTGGGCAGATATTTAAGTAACCCAGGATTGGCTAACTGGAAAGCAGCAAAACGGGTTATGCGATATCTACAGAGGACAAAAGACTTTATGCTCACTTTTCGGAGATCTGACCACTTGGAGGTTATTGGTTATACGGATTCCGACTTTGCTGGGTGCGTGGATAGCATGAGATCCACTTCTGGCTACGTTTTCATGTTGGCCGGAGGAGCTATCTCTTGGAAAAGTGTTAAACAAACACTTGTAGCCTCTTCTACTATGGAAGCAGAGTTTATAGCATGTTATGGAACATCAAATCAAGCTATATGGCTGCGGAATTTTATCTCTGGGCTGCAAATTGTTGATGGCATTGAGAAGCCATTGAGGATTAATTGTGATAACAAATCCGCAGAGATGTATTCTAAGAAAAATTGCAGTTCATCAAAGTCCAAACACATCAACATCAAGTATTTAGTTGTTAAGGAAAGAGTTCAAAATGATGAAGTGTCAATTGAACACATTAGTACAAACTTCAATATAGCTGATCCGCTCACCAAGGGTTTGCCACCCAAGGTGTTTCATGAGCATGTAGCTCGTATGGGTGTTTGTCTTTTGGACGATGTACCAAACTAGTGGGAGTTTGTATATGGATATTTTTTGTGTATACTTTTTCTAAAGTTTGACATTATCAAGTAAACAATATTTTCTTATGATTTCGTGGCAGTTAAAATTTCGTCTCTTGATTCAAGTTTTAGGATGAAAATTCTCATAAATTCATGTTGCTTTCAGCTAAATTCTAATAAGTGATACACAATTAAAACTTTAATAGAATTTTAGAAATATAGATTCTAAGATAAAAAAGTATTCAATACAAAATAAATAATTTTTACCTATAAAATCCTTCTAAGATTAAAAATATCATTTTGCTTCAAAATTTCCTAAATCAACGAAAGGAATTGTTGGGAAACAAAAAAAATCTTGAAATATAATAAATTAATCAAATTAAGCAATCATATACAATTCACATTTCATACGAACATATAAGTTAAAAAAATAAAAAAAAATCAATCACAAACTTATAATTGTTATATTAAATTAGAGGAAGCTTCCACTTGATAATTCTATTGTTGGATGAAGATGAAGATGAAAGAAGACAAGTAATTAAGGGAAGGTTTTGATGATTTCCAAAACATCATAATCAGCTAAGTATGGTAAGCTTAGTTCCCTTAGAAGAATTTTGAACAAGTAAAAGAAGACATCAGAAGAGTTCAAAGTTCAAAGCTCAGAAGACTAGTGATCTCTTGCTGAATCAGCGAACAGAAGGGTAGATCATCAGCCGAGTCAAATCAGATGAGTTCAGTATTTGATCAGCAGAGTATCTATCAGCAGAGTCGTTTTGATCAGCAGAGTAGAAGAGATCAAGAGATTAGTCCAACGGTAATAAATGCACTTGGTGTAATAAATGCTGTAAGAGAAGGGTAGTAATGGCAAATGATTGAAGATATCCTCGGATCAGCAGAGTGCATTAAATGCAGCATTAAATGCGATGGACAGAAAGGTACTGTACACAGTACGGAATGCTGCAGGGAGCCGTTTCAAAAAGAGCTGAAGGATGGATTTGATTTGTGACTTGCCTTCAACGGTCATAATTTCATCTCCATGTATAAATAGAGCTGAATTTCAAATCGAGCAAGACAACAACAACAATCAGAGATCGAAATTTTGAAGCAGAATTTCTCTAAGTCTCAAAAGCTCGAACAGCTCACTCGTCTGGTGGAAGTCATCTGTTGACAGAAACCCAGTTGAAGAAATCAGAAAAACATTATCTGAGTGATTTTGTGATAGCTAAGTGTTGTGCGAAGTGAGAATCCATCTGTGTGAGTGATTCTACTTTAGAGGATAGGTTTTCTTTGTGAATTCCTATTGTGAGCTTACAGCCTTCTCATTAGTTGTTTAGGTGTAAGTGGAGAAATATTGTAATCTTTGTGATTATAGTATAACCCAGAATCTGTGTGATCTGGAAGAGTGGACTAAAGGATTTTTATCCATATAACCACTATAAAAATTCTTTGTGTTATCTTGCATTTAAAGTTTTCTTGCATATTTTAAAGTTTGCATTTTAAACACTTTGAATCAAACAAAAGATTTTATAAGGAGTTTGAAAACTGGGGATAAAATCTTTTGGAACTTAGTTTACTTGTGAAAAACACTTTCAAACAATCCGCTGCAAGTATACTCTTGGAAAACTGTTTTACTGATAAAACAGCTAAGTCATTGTAAGAAGAGTGGTCAGTCGTCTGTTCAAGATTTGTTCACGATCAGACTAGTCTGCTTACTGTTCTTCATCAGCTTAGTCTGCTGACAGAAGACTGAAAAGTTTTTAAGTTCAAAAATTTTCAGAGGTCTATTCACCCCCCCCCTCTAGACCTCATCTGACCACTTGGGACCAACAAGTGGTATCAGAGCAGGTGGTTCATTAGAATCAGTTGCCTGATCAACGAGCTTGATCCGAGTGTTTTTCAAAGGTTTTCAAAACTTTTCAAAAGAGCATCTTTTTGAAAAATCAAAACTTTTTGAAAAATGGATTGTATCAGCCATGTTCCCCACATTGCTGGTATGTCCTTTGAGGACTGGAAAATCAGAATGGAGATTTTCCTTGCTGCCTATAATGACAACATGCACACATGTATCATTAAAGGTCCATTCAGATTCACAAAGACCATAAAGATAAATGAAGTAGATACGGTTGTGGAGAAAGACCTTCATGAGATGACTCCAGAAGAGATAAAGCTTTACAATCTTGATAAAGTTGGGAGATTCATCATGACCAAAGCCCTGGATAATGATCGGTTTGACAAGGTCAAACATTGCAAAACCGCAAAGGAGATGTGGGACAAGGTCAGAGACATGAGTGAAGGAAATGATGCTATTAAAGAGCATCAGCTCAGTGTTGCATTGGAAAAGCTGGACAACTTCAAGATGAAGTCTGGAGAAACCATTGATCAGATGGATACCAGATTCACCAGAACTCTGAACGAAGTTTTGAAGCTGGGAAAGACTTTCACTGACAAAGAAATCACTGTCAAAGTACTGAAGGCCCTACCTTCCAAATTCAACATGAAGGTGACAGCAATGGAAGAATCAAGAGATCTGGGCAAGATTTCTCTAACAGAGCTGTTCTCCGTACTCAAGGCTTATGAGTATAAACTGCCAAGGATGGGAATTGAAGAAACCTCAACTTCAGGACCCACAGCTGCACTTGTTGCTGCTGAAAACACCAGAAGACCAGCCCAGAAAAGCAAAGAAGTGGACTCATCTGATGAAGCCACTCTACTCAACAAAAAGGAGTACACTGCTGGAGATGTAGCATTATTGATGAACAACTTCAAGAAGTTCTATAAGAGAAAGATGAAAAACAAATACAATCATGCTGCTTCTACTTCTAAACCTAACTTTTCTTCTCAAGATAAAGAGGATTATAAATCAAAACTGATGTGTTACAACTGCAGGAAATTGGGACACTTCATAAGAGACTGCCCATATCCAAAAGCAGAGAAGTACACTGAGGAAGAGAAGAAAATGAGAAAAGAAAGAAAGCATCAGAGAGGCAAGGCAATGATGGCTGAAGCAGAAAAGCCAGCTGCTGTCTACTCATCTGATTCAGACTCAGACTCGTCTGATGAAGAATCTTCTGATGAAGAAAAACCTGCTCTCCTGTGCCTGATGGCAAAGGACTCTGATGACTCTGAGGATGAGGTAACTCCTCTTAATGATGAATTATTTAATTCATTTGAACAAATGATGCTTAACAATACTGGTATTGCTGAAGCATATAAAAAGCTTAAGGAAGAGATGATCCTGCTAAAAGAGCAAAATAGTTCACTGAAACTTTTAGCTGAGAAGCCAAAAGAATCAGCTGAATATAAACAGCTTGAGCAAGAACATGAATCTCTGAAAGCTGAGTGTGAGGTTTATAAAGGAAAAATCATGGAACTTGAGAAAATTATTGAGTCTCATGATAAGTCTACTGTTGCATCCATGCATACATCTAAGAAACAGGAGACACCTTTAGTAAAGGATAAGCTAGAATTGAATCATACTGAAAAATTTATTTCTGCTGACAATAGTAAGGTCATTCTGTATGTTCAAACCTCTAGACCTACCTCAACTGAGAAAGTGGTAAAGGAGAAGAAATCTCCTAAGGCTAAAAAGAGCAAAGAGCCTAGTGTAGGAAATCAGACCAGTAAGACCAAACAGCAGAGTCCTAAGAAGTCTGCTGATAAAGCTAAATTGAACCAGTCTGTTGGTAAAGCTGAGTCTAAACAAGTTGAGCAAGCACCTAGTAAACCAAAGAAGCATAAGAATAAGAAAAATCAAAATGCTTGGTATGGAAATGAGTCATATTATGTGCATCCTGCTGCATATCATCCTATGTATCATGCACCTCAGTTTCCTAATTACTATGCACATTACCCTGCTCATCCAATGCATGCATATCCTGCATATCATGCACCTTACCCTGCTTATGAACATTATTCATATCATACTGATCATCAACATGACTTATCTGATAACTGTGATAAAAATGAAACTGTTCATGCTCCTAAAACTCAGAAACCTAAGAAGCCTAAGACTTCAACATCTTGGGTTGTCAAGGGTGGAACTAATCCTTCAGGACCCTCTCAATAAGGGTACCTAAAACAATTTTATTTTTGTTTTGTAGGTTAGGATTAGGAGTAGGAGTAAAGTAGAGAAGATTTGGTACTTGGACAGTGGATGTTCAAGGCACATGTGTGGAAACATACATGAGTTGACTGATGCAGTTGCTGTGGATGGTCCAAAAGTCACTTTTGGAGACAGCAAAGAAGGCAAGATTAAAGCTAAAGGAAGATTAATCAAGGGAAACATAGAGATATCTGACGTCTCCTATGTTAAAGGCCTAAAATATAATCTGCTGAGCATAAGTCAATTTTGTGACAAGGGATATTCAGTCATCTTCTCAACAGATAAGTGCTACGTTGAACAAATTGGTACAAAGAAGGTAATTTTATCTGGAAGACGACAAGGAAATATCTACATAGTTGACTGGAATTCTGTTGACAAGAATTCAAGTGTTTGTTTGGTGGCATCTGCACCAAGTGAAGTCAGTTGGCTATGGCACAAGAGGATGAATCATTTAAACTTCAAGACCATAAACAGATTAATCAAGAATGATTTGGTGGAAGGGATTCCAAAAGCAGTCATGAGCAAAGACAAGCTCTGTGACGCCTGTCAGAAGGGTAAACAAATCAAGTCATCATTCAAAGAAAAGAAGCACCAATCTTCTGGAAGAATATTGGAGCTGTTGCATATGGACTTATTTGGACCCATTGATCCAGTCAGCAATGGTGGAAAGAAATACTGCCTAGCTGTTGTGGATGACTATTCAAGATATACTTGGGTAATTTTCATGAAGAAGAAAAGTGAAACCAAGGAACATCTTACCAATCTGATGGAACTGATCCAGAATGAAAAGAGTATTAAGATATTGAAGATCAGATCAGATAGAGGGACAGAGTTTACAAACTCTACTGTTGAAGAGTATTGTAATATCAAAGGAATACATCATGAGTATTCTGCTGCAAGAACCCCTCAACAGAATGGTGTTGCTGAAAGGAGAAACAGAACACTAAAAGAAGCTGTCAGAACCATGATAGCTGAAGCTAAACTGCCTCAAAGATTCTGGGCAGAAGCAACAAACACAGCATGCTTTGCCCAAAACAGATGTATGATCAACAAAAATCAGAACAAGACTCCATATGAAGTTTGGAACAATAGAAAACCAAACATTCATTACTTTAAGATTTTTGGTTGTAAATGTTTTGTATTGAATAATGGGAAAAATCACCTTACTGCATTTGCAGAAAAGGCTGATGAAGCTGTCTTTGTAGGATACTCATCTGTTAGTAAGGCTTATAGAGTTTTTAACAAAAGAACATTACTAATAGAAGAATCTATCCATGTAGTATTTGATGAGCCAAGTCAATCTTCTGAAAAGAATCAAAGTGTAAATCAAGATCTGTCTGCTGATTTACAGAAGTTAGACGTTGGAAGAAATGAAGAATATGTTCCCATCATACTACCTAATCTAAGTTCAGCTGCTAACTCAAGTGCTGTTCATAATCACAGTGCTGATTGTCTAACAGACGAGTTGCAAACAGCTGACAGACCAGAGACTGTTCAACAGACGGCAAATGTTCAACAGACTACTACTGGAACTCCAACAGTAGTGTTGCAAGATCATAACAGAGGACAACATCCTGATTTGCAACCTGATCTCAGATGGCTCAAGAATCACCCTCCTGAATTAGTTATTGGTGATCCTTTAGATAGAGTGAAAACAAGAAGAGCTGCTGCACAAGATGCTATGTTTGTCACATTTCTATCTCAAATAGAGCCTAAACAAATTGAAGAAGCTCTAAATGACTCCTTCTGGATAGAAGCTATGCAAGAAGAGTTGAATCAATTTGAAAGGAATGAAGTCTGGTACTTAGTTCCTAGACCAAGTCATCAAAGAGTAATTGGCACTAAGTGGGTTTTCAGAAATAAGATGAATGAAGATGGTGTTGTCACCAGAAACAAAGCAAGACTAGTGGCCAAGGGTTATTGTCAAGAAGAAGGAATTGACTTTGATGAAACTTTTGCACCAGTAGCAAGACTTGAAGCAATCAGACTGTTTCTTGCCTATGCTGCTCACAAGAACTTCACTGTCTATCAGATGGATGTGAAGTCTGCTTTTCTCAATGGAGAATTGCAAGAAGAAGTGTATGTTGAACAACCTCCAGGATTTGAAGTCTATCAAGAAGAGGACAAAGTATATCGTCTGAAGAAAGCCCTTTATGGACTGAAACAGGCTCCAAGAGCATGGTATGATACCCTATCTGATTTTCTTTTAATTAAAGGATTTCGAAAAGGTAAGGTAGACAAAACCTTGTTCACAATTGAATGGGAAAATCATATATTACTTGTGCAAATATATGTGGACGATATTATTTTTGGTTCAACTAACCAACAGATGTGTGATAAGTTCTCCAAGCTGATCCAGAATAAGTTTGAAATGAGCATGATGGGTGAACTTAATTACTTTCTTGGATTGCAAGTTAGACAGTTGCCTGATGGAATATTCATCAGCCAAGCAAAGTACACAAGAGATCTGTTCAAGAAATTTGGTATGGAAACTAGCTCAACAGCTACCATTCCTATGTCTACAAGTCTTCGTTTGGATAAAGATGAAGATGGCAAATCAGTGGACATAACCAAATATAGAGGCATTATTGGTTCATTGTTGTATCTAACAGCAAGCAGACCTGATATAATGTACTCAGTTGGAGTCTGTGCAAGATTTCAATCAAACCCCAAAGAATCTCATCTCTTAGCTGCCAAGAGGATATTGAAGTATGTTAAAGGCACTCAAGAATTAGGATTGTGGTATCCTAGAGAATCTGGATTTGAACTAATTGGCTATTCAGATTCAGACCTTGCTGGCTGCAAGATTGACAGAAAGAGCACAACAGGTGCCTGTCAGTTCTTAGGCAGTCGTCTGATCTCATGGATGAGTAAGAAGCAAACCTCAGTTTCTATATCTACTGCTGAAGCTGAATATATAGCTGCTGGAGCTTGCTGTGCACAGATACTTTGGTTGAAGCATCAACTAGAAGACTACAACATCAAGATCAGTGGAATTCCAATCTACTGTGACAATACAAGTGCAATCTCACTTACTCAGAACACTACAAGTCATTCAAGGACTAAACATATTGAGATTAAACATCATTTCATTAGAGATCATGTTGAAAAAGGCAATGTTTTGATTGAGTATGTTCATACTGATAATCAGATTGCTGACATCTTCACCAAACCTCTAAGTGAAGCAAGGTTCTCAACTCTAAGAGCTGAGTTAGGATTACTTAACCTGGATGCATAAGCTGAGGGGGAACTCATCAGAAGACTGGAGTTCAACAGCTTAGTCATCAGATTATTTCATTCAAGAATTAACCTTCAACAGACTAGTTAACTTATGAATTCTTAAAGACAGGGGGAACGTGTAAGACTAGCGGTACTTCTGTTCTAAAGATGAAATCTGTTAATGTCAGTTAGTTGAAGTTAAGAGTATCAAGAAGACGTGTTCTTAATTCTTGAAGATTGAAGATTATTTTATCTTGCTGGATTGACAAACAGCAGAGGAAGATTACTAGCTATTGGCATTCTCTAGTAATATCAGATAACAGATCACTCGTCTGTCAGATAAGTTAAACTCTACTCATCTGATATCTTATATAAGCATGGTCATAAAACGTATCTTTAGAAACACGCTTTTATAAGTAAACAGATTAGTGTCGATAGAGTTTCCCGCCCATCTGACATTAAAATAATAAAATTGAAATCCGCGACTCTCATCCGCACGATTAAAAACTGTCAGATTAGATCAACGGTTTAGATAAATCACGAAAACCAAATCAAAAGGAAACCTATAAAATCCGATCTGAACAGAATAGTCATCTTACGCACTCAAAAACTCTCAAACTCTCTAACTCTCAAACCCTACTGCTTCGAAAGTTCACTTTTCTCTTGCAGAATCTACTCTCTAATCTCTGAAAATGGACAAGATTGTTGAAGGAAGATACTTCAACTACAGCAAATTTCATTTCTCTGGCACGGATTTGATGCGTTCCATACTGGTAAAGATCAAAGAAGCATCATTGGTTCCTGTTTTGGAGGCTCACGAAGAAAAAGTCTACTTAGAGGATGTCTACCATTTCTACCTGACCAGAAAATTCAACGATGATGACACTGTTATGACTGCTGTCATAGGTGGTAAGAAAATCGCTGTATCTGCTGCTGTTCTTAATGAAGTTTATAAGTTGACAGACAAGGGAGGAGATGTGACCTCGTTAGGGTCAGAAAAAGAAGAGGAATTTTGGGGAATTTGTGCTAAGAAGGGAGAGAAGATGACTGGGACTTTGATGAAGACCCAGCTGAAGGATGAATATCAAAGATTTGCTGATATCATAGCAAAGGTTCTGGATTGTGCTACGGGTTCTTTGGATGGGTTGCCAAGGAAAAGATACTATACAATGGTGTGTATCTACTATGGGATGAAAGTGAACTGGGCTGCTCATGTGTATGATCTGCTAAGTGATAAAAGGCACTCTCATGCCATTCTGCTGAGTAATTTGTTTGCTTCTCTACAATGCCCTATGGGTGGAGGAAAGCAAACCCATGGAAGCAAAGAGTTCAAACTCTACGAACCAGTGAGGCAACTGGTAGAAAAACCAAAGAGAAAAGCCTCCAAACAATCTAAGAAGACCCCTTCTAAGAAGAGCAAGAAGGAAGGTCAGACTAGTCAGTCTGCTGAGCCAACAGCACAGTCTGCTGTTGTGTCTGAATCAGCACATCCCGAAGTTGAAGTCTCTAAGAAGGTGATAGATGACTTCACTGTTGAAATTGAAAATATGGAGACAGGGTCATCCCCTGAAAGAACTGAGTCTGAAGAGGAAATTCCTCTTCAAAGGTTGAAGAGACTAAGGACTAGGAGTGAGGCAAGGGGACCTCCTACTGCCAACCCCCCTGCTGTCAAGAAAATTCCTAAGTCAAAGGCCAAGAGAAAGGTCACTTTCCCTGAAGAGCCTGTTGAAACTGTAAGAAAAACAACAACTGAAGCAGAAAGGCCATTAAATGTTGAAGAACCAGTTGTTGAAGCTGCTAAGGCTGCTACTGCTGAGCCTGAAAGTGTTCCTACAGTTGAAGTGACAACAGAAGCCTCAACTGCTGCACTATCTGCTGATATAGAAAAGGAACAGCAGACTAGTACACCACTAGAGGGAAAAATTCTGTTGCTGCATCCTACTCCAGTTGCTGCAACACCTATCCAAGCAGTTGAGAGCCCTGAATCTAGAAGAAAGAGGATTGGCAAAACCTCAACTTATGTGACTGCTGCAGAGAAGATGAGACTGGACGCTGCTGAAAAGCAAAGGATTGCTGCTGAGAAAGCAGAAGAAGATAGGCTGAAAAGCCTAGAGTTAAAAAGGCTGGAAGAAGAAGCCAGCAAAATGACTCAAGAGCAGAGAGATGCTTTTGAGGCAGCAGAGTTGGCTGCTGTCATTGAAGCAAGCATCAAGGATGCTCATGGTCCTCAGCGTACTGGTGGGATAGTCATTGGTGAGGAAAGAGATCCAAATAAACCAATACCAGCTATGCCTGCACCAAAGCTAAAGCCAAAGAGAAGAGAAGAAATAAGATTATCTTTAGAGATTGTCAGGGAAGATCCTGAGATCTTTGAAGAATTCCTGAAGAGGCTTGATGCTGAAAATGAAAGGGTCAACCGCCTAACACAGTTCAATAATGAGAAGATCAGATATAATAGGTGGAGGGAATTCAGGCTGACAAAGAGTCCAGCTGAAATGACCAAATGGAAAGCCTTTGCTGTTGAAGAAGCATGGGTATTGAAATGGCTTGAGACAGATTCTCTCATTCAAGCAATTGATTCAGAATTTTTCCTGGATAGATTAAGAATGAGAATATGTCACATAGTCAAAGAAGAAGCCAAGAAGATCTTTGCATCCATCCCTGAAGATTATGATGAGTCTGTAGACCTCAAGGAAAGATCTATCAAACTGGCTATTGCTCAATCAATGGATCTTTGGGCAAAGAAGTCAAGGAAGCTAAGGGGACAACCAAGCTCACTGGTCCCACTTCCTAACATCAAGCACATTGTCTATGGACCAAACATCAAACCTTATGAAGAGCTGCCAGAGGAACCAACAACTACTTTTATTCCTCTTGACAACTTTACTTGGATTTGTAACAGGTCAGCAGTGGACAATGAAGGACTAATGCAGACAGTTGAAACTGTCAAGAAGATAATATCACCTGCTAATGAAGAGAAAGACAAGTCTTCTGATCAACCAAGGCAATTAGAGGGTACATCAGACCCATCTGATCAGAATCAAGCACAAGGTGATAAGTCTGATGCTGCTGATGCCTCAAAGAAAGAAGAAGATATTCCAGCAGATCAGGACAAGGAAAAAGAAGTTGCTGATAAAGGAGATGATCAGGCTAAGGAGAAGGAAAGCACTCCAAGCCTTGCTGATAGCTCAGCAGATCAGTCTCTTGCACTGACAATTCAACCAACAGAGCAACTCATCAAAGAAACACCTGCTGCTACAACAGAGACAAATCTGTTAGACTCCATTCATCAAATGTTTACCAAATCAATGAAGGAGATGAAAGAAGAGTTAAAAGCAGAAGTGTTAGCTGCTGTTCATCAACCTATTCAGAAGGTTGCTGATGTTGTTCCTACTGATTTAATGAAAGGAATTGTTGGGAAACAAAAAAAATCTTGAAATATAATAAATTAATCAAATTAAGCAATCATATACAATTCACATTTCATACGAACATATAAGTTAAAAAAATAAAAAAAAATCAATCACAAACTTATAATTGTTATATTAAATTAGAGGAAGCTTCCACTTGATAATTCTATTGTTGGATGAAGATGAAGATGAAAGAAGACAAGTAATTAAGGGAAGGTTTTGATGATTTCCAAAACATCATAATCAGCTAATTATGGTAAGCTTAGTTCCCTTAGAAGAATTTTGAACAAGTAAAAGAAGACATCAGAAGAGTTCAAAGTTCAAAGCTCAGAAGACTAGTGATCTCTTGCTGAATCAGCGAACAGAAGGGTAGATCATCAGCCGAGTCAAATCAGATGAGTTCAGTATTTGATCAGCAGAGTATCTATCAGCAGAGTCGTTTTGATCAGCAGAGTAGAAGAGATCAAGAGATTAGTCCAACGGTAATAAATGCACTTGGTGTAATAAATGCTGTAAGAGAAGGGTAGTAATGGCAAATGATTGAAGATATCCTCGGATCAGCAGAGTGCATTAAATGCAGCATTAAATGCGATGGACAGAAAGGTACTGTACACAGTACGGAATGCTGTAGGGAGCCGTTTCAAAAAGAGCTGAAGGATGGATTTGATTTGTGACTTGCCTTCAACGATCATAATTTCATCTCCATGTATAAATAGAGCTGAATTTCAAATCGAGCAAGACAACAACAACAATCAGAGATCGAAATTTTGAAGCAGAATTTCTCTAAGTCTCAAAAGCTCGAACAGCTCACTCGTCTGGTGGAAGTCATCTGTTGACAGAAACCCAGTTGAAGAAATCAGAAAAACATTATCTGAGTGATTTTGTGATAGCTAAGTGTTGTGCGAAGTGAGAATCCATCTGTGTGAGTGATTCTACTTTAGAGGATAGGTTTTCTTTGTGAATTCCTATTGTGAGCTTACAGCCTTCTCATTAGTTGTTTAGGTGTAAGTGGAGAAATATTGTAATCTTTGTGATTATAGTATAACCCAGAATCTGTGTGATCTGGAAGAGTGGACTAAAGGATTTTTATCCATATAACCACTATAAAAATTCTTTGTGTTATCTTGCATTTAAAGTTTTCTTGCATATTTTAAAGTTTGCATTTTAAACACTTTGAATCAAACAAAAGATTTTATAAGGAGTTTGAAAACTGGGGATAAAATCTTTTGGAACTTAGTTTACTTGTGAAAAACACTTTCAAACAATCCGCTGCAAGTATACTCTTGGAAAACTGTTTTACTGATAAAACAGCTAAGTCATTGTAAGAAGAGTGGTCAGTCGTCTGTTCAAGATTTGTTCACGATCAGACTAGTCTGCTTACTGTTCTTCATCAGCTTAGTCTGCTGACAGAAGACTGAAAAGTTTTTAAGTTCAAAAATTTTCAGAGGTCTATTCACCCCCCCTCTAGACCTCATCTGACCACTTGGGACCAACATCTATTATAATATCCATATTATCTAGAAATTAAAACCATCAAAATCCAATGAAAAGAAATTCATGTGATCAAATAAAAAATAGTATAGAAAAGAAATTACCAAAAGAATTGCCGAATGAGTGGAAAAAATCAAACCAAGCATTTTGAACACTGTAGTTTACATAGGTGTGAGACTACAAGTATTGATATTAGTATTTGATAAAAATAAAATGTTAAAGATCATAACTTTATGTCAATAATTTACAAAAGCTAACAACATTTAAATTAATTTTATAGGTTTACCTTTTAAATTAGAGTCAATGCTTCACAAAATTCCTGGAATCACACATGAAAGAATATGTACATGGTTAATATGGAATCACCAATTCAATCCATTATAAATAAAATATACAGTCAATCATTAACGTGTAATCAAATATCCGATAAATAGTAAACCCAACCCAAATCTACATGTCAACAAATATATATATATATATATATTAAAACTTAATGTACTTCAATACACACATCCAATACTATAAATTCAAAAATTCCTGGAATCACATACGAAAGAATATGTTCATGGTTAATATGGAATCACCAATTCAATCCATCATAAATAAAATATTTAGTCAATCATTAACGTTCAGTCAAATATAGCCGATAAAAAGTAAACCCAACCAAAATCTAAAAATCCTCAAATTTATATATAAATTAAAACTTAATGTACTTGATAAGAATACAAAGTGTCAAGTTTTTATGCATTATTATTTACTATTTAATATTTATTTGACACCAAATCACACTCATTATTCTTATATTTTGATCTAGGACACAATTGGAGGCATTAAGTGCAAAAGAAGTTAAGTAGACATTAAAATTCTCATACGAGATCCAAATGAGATGATACAAGATGCTTTAGATCGGCAAGAGGAATGTCTAGAACTTTCATCTTTAGGGATTTTCAAGATTCTAAAGGGATCCTAGACGAAATCGGACATAAAGTCGTTGTACCTGTTTTATGGAAAGTTTCCTAAATATCTAGTCTAATATATTGACTTGATATTGGGGCAATCCTTGATGGACGAATTTGGGAGGACTAAATCAGCATTCTCCTATTTACATTGAGATAATATCCTAATTTTTATATTATTCTTATAATATAAAGATTGGATATCAATTTTAGAGGATTCTTTTAGGGTTGTGTTGGCTTCTTTTATAAATAGGACTATTAGAAGATCACCTAGTTCATTCTTTTCCCCCACATATACCTAGAGTTATTAATGGCCTTACGTGGCTAAATCTTTGTTATTGGTCGAAGAAAACTGAAGCTTCGGAAACAAGAAAACTGTGAGATCTAATTAGTTTTATTATACGATTTATGTTTTGAATATCGATTGCTCTTCTGTCATAATTAATATGGTTGTTTTGTTTAATTGCTAGGAGGCCTACTAGTATATTATTCTTTTCAATCTACTGCTTCATTAGATATCAAATCCGTAATTGTTTGATCCATCTAATTTTGTGAAGCATCTAAGATTCAATAATTTGCTGCGTCAGAAATTGTTAAACTTAAGAAGATAAATCGACTAAATTAAATCCAACCGCTTGTGTTTGAATTGTTTAGTTTCATTGATCTCTCTAATTCTTAAAGCATCTGCTATATTAAACCTTTAGTGCTTATCTTGGGTTATTTAGTAGTTAGGATTAATTGGATCTCTTCTTCTGATTAATTAAAACTAAGGAGAGATAGGGATTAGTTTCCACGGTGAATATTCAAAGTGTGAATTGTTATATATTTGCATCGATGATCAGTTATATGATTCCGACAGTGGATGTTGACTTGGACCAATATTTGTTACATTGATTAAATTTAATTTGCATTACTCCTTAATTATTGAATTCCATCACACTTAAACCCCCATTTATTTTAATCCATTCAGCATAAAATTAGACTAGATATTCTCTGTGGGATCGACCCTTACTCGCTCTACTACATTATTAGGAGTATAGGTTTTATTTTTGGTTGTGTACGACAGCACACCAAATTTTGGCGCCGTTGCCGGGGAATTTTCTAGTTGATTTTTTTTGCTTTTTGTGATCCTTATTTATTTATTTTATTTTTTGTTTTGTTTTTATGTTGGCAACTCGATCTTCTAATCAAGGTGAATTGCAGTACGATCCAGAAATTGAGAAAACTTTGCGCAGGTTAAAGAAGAAACTTCGAGAAGACACTTAAGAAATCAATCTAACTTCTGATTGGTCTATAAGCAATTCTGATTCTGAAGAGAAAGAAATCATGGCTGGAAATCAAACTTTGAAAGAGCTTGATGCCCCTGATTTGAATCAACACCCTCTATGCATTACTTTCCTACTTTAGATGCTGCTACTACCTTTGAACTAAAATCAGGACTAATACATCTTTTACCAACTTTCCATGGTTTTGCAGGGGAAGATCCTCACAAGCATCTAAAGGAACTACATGTGGTATGCACGAGTATGAAACCTATGGGGGTGACTGAAGAGCAAATAAAATTGAGAGCCTTTCCATTTTCTTTGAAAGATTCGGCTAAGGATTGGTTGTATTATCTACCCTCTAGGACCATTACTACATGGAACGAGATGAAAAGGATGTTCCTAAAGAAATATTTCCCAGCTTCAAGAGCAGCAAACATTCGAAAGGAAATATGTAGTGTAAGGCAGCACAATGGAGAATCTCTTTACGAATATTGGGAACGATTTAAGAAATTATGTGCAAGCTGCCCCCATCATCAAATTACTGAGCAGCTACTTATCCAGTATTTTTATGAGGGTCTTCTACACACCGATAGAAACATGATTGATGCCGCTAGTGGAGGAGCTTTAATGGATAAAACTCCGGAGGCTGCTAAGAACTTGATTGCAAATATGGCAGCAAATTCCCAACAATTTGGCACTAGGCTTGATGTTCTACCAAAGAATGTTAATGAGGTAAACGTTTCCTCCCTTGAACAACAAATTGCTAGTTTAACTTCTCTTGTTCGTCAAATGGCTGTAGGTAATGTGCAAACAACAAAATCTTGTGGGATTTGTTCGGTAGTAGGGCATCCAACTGATTTGTGCCCAACTCTTCAAGAGCAATCCGTTGAGCAAGTGAATGCTACGGGTGATTTTCATGGACAGCCACAAAGGAAGTATGATCCCTACTCAAACACGTACAATCCGGGATGGAGGGACCACCCCAACCTTAGCTATGGGAACCCTCAAATGAATCAGCCCGCAAGTCAAAACAGTCAAAATTACCAACAATATAAGCAGTCATACCCTCCTAGACCACAACCGATCCAGCCTTCTAATTCTGGTATGTCGTTAGAAGATATTGTTAAGTCTCTTGCAACTAATACTTTGCAATTTCAACAGGAGACCAAACAATTTCAACAAGAAACGAGGACCACTATTCAGAACTTGGATAATCAAATGGGTCAAATGGCAACCGCAATTAGTCGGCTAGAGGCACAAAGTTCGGGGAAATTACCGTCTCAAACGATAGTAAATCCAAGAGAAAATGCAAGTGCTATAGTTTTGAGAAGCGGAAAATAGGTTGAAATTCCAACTGAGGCAGTTCATGCACCGTCAAGACAAGAAAAGGAGAAAGAAATTATAGTGGAGAAAGACATTCGTAAGGACGAGGACATACCTAACAGTAAGTTTTTGCCTTTTTCTGATTATAAACCAATACCCCCTTTTCCTCAAGCATTAGCAGAATCCAGGAAAGATGAACAAAATAAAGATATGTATGAGACTTTCCGTAGATGCGAGGTAAATATTCCACTTTTAGATGCTATTAAACAAGTACCTCGTTATGCTAAATTTCAAAAAAGAACTGTGCACACTCAAACGAAAACAAAAACTTAAGGGAAGTGAAAAGGTGACAGCAGGAGAGAATGTTTCTGCAATTATTCAAAGAAAAATACCTGCTAAATGTAAAGATCCAGGCATGTTTACTATCCCTTGTAAGATAGGTAACACTAGATTTGAAAAGGCCATGTTAGATTTAGGAGCATCGATCAATGTCATTCCATATTCTGTGTATGCTTCTCTAAAAATTGGACCTTTAAACAAAACTGGTGTGGTGATTCAATTGGCTGATAGATCTAATGCATATCCTAAGGGAATAGTTGAGGATATTCTTGTGCAAGTTAATGATTTGGTTTTTCCGGCTGACTTTTATGTACTTGATATGGAGAATGGTGATCAAGCTACACCTATTTTGTTGGGGAGACCATTCTTAAAGACATCCAAGACTAAAATAGATGTTCATAGTGGCACACTAACTATGGAGTTTGATGGCGAAATTGTTAAATTTAATATTTATGATGCCATGAAATATCCTAGTGATGATAATTCTGTTTTTTCTATTGATGTCATTGATTCTTTAGCACAGGAAATTTTTGAACTTGATGGAGAAGATAAATTGGAAGTTGCTATTAGTAAGCATATTGAAAAAGAAAATGAGGAGTTAGCCTTGAACATTGATTTACAGGAAACTGTCGCAGCGTTGAATGAATTTCCAAAGTTAAAACAAACAGGTAACATTTCTTATATTACGCTACCAGTTTCTAACGAGAAACCTTTGCCTTCTATTTTACAGGCCCCTATTCCAGATTTGAAGCCTCTTCCTAGTCATCTCAAGTACGTGTTCCTTGGAGATGGAAATACACTGCCTGTAATCATCTCTAGCAAACTTAGTGCACTACAGGAAGAAGAGCTTGTGCAAGTACTTAAGGAGCATAAAGAAGCCATTGGTTGGACCATTGCGGATATCAAAGGAATTAGTCCGTCTACGTGCATGCATCGAATTTTGCTTTAAGATGGAGCAAAACCATCTCGACAAGCGCAAAGGAGATTGAACCCACCTATGATGGATGTAGTTAAGAAGGAGATCCTCAAACTCCTTGAAGTTGGGATGATTTTTCCTATCTCAGATAGTAATTGGGTTAGCCCGGTTCAAGTGGTTCCTAAAAAGACTGGGATAACTGTCATAAAAAATAAGAATAATGAGTTGATTCCTACCCGAGTTCAGAATGGGTGGCGGGTTTGTATAGATTATAGAAAATTAAATAGTGTAACCCGCAAAGATCACTTTCCTTTACCTTTTATTGATCAAATGCTTGAGAGATTAGCTGGTCATGCTTTCTATTGTTTTCTTGATGGTTTTTCGGGTTATTTTCATATTGCAATCGCCCCAGAGGATCAAGAAAAAATGACTTTCACATGCCCTTTCGGTACTTTTGCTTATCGGGGCATGCCCTTTGGCCTTTGCAATGCCCCTGCAACTTTTCAAAGGTGTATGGTTAGCATATTTTCAGATTATATTGAACACATCATAGAGGTCTTTATGGACGATTTCACCGTTCATGGAGATTCCTTTGATAATTGTTTGCATAACCTTACACTTGTTCTTAAAAGATGTATAGAAACTAACCTTGTTTTAAATTATGAAAAATGTCACTTTATGGTTGAACAAGGAATAGTTTTAGGCCATGTTATTTCACCTAAGGGAATAGAGGTAGATAAATTTGATATTATTCAATCTTTACCTTACCCTACTTGTGTACGGGAAGTTCGTTCTTTTCTTGGACATGCAGGTTTTTATCGAAGATTTATCAAAGACTTCTCCAAAATAGCAATACCCCTATGCAAGTTGTTACAAAAGGAAGTGTCGTTTGAGTTTAATGAAGCATGTAGAAAAGCATTTGATAAGCTGAAGGAGTTGCTAACTTCTGCCCCAATCATCCAACCCCCTGACTGGAATATTCCTTTTGAAATAATGTGCGACGCAAGTGACTATGCAATCGGCGCTGTTTTCGGTCAAAGAGTTGGAAAATCATCTCATGCCATTTATTATGCTTCACGGACTTTGGATGATGCCCAAAGAAACTATTCGACTACTGAAAAAGAACTTTTAGCTATTGTTTTTGCTTTAGAAAAGTTTTGATCTTATTTGCTTGGTACTAAAGTTATTGTTTACTCTGATCATGCAGCCATTCGATATTTGTTGACCAAGAAAGAAGCGAAACCAAGGTTAATAAGATGGATACTTCTCTTAAGTGAATTCGATTTGGAGATAAAGGACAAAAAAGGGATAGAAAATCAAGTGGCTGATCATTTGAGTCGCTTAGTTCGTATGGAGGATGAACTTCCTCTACATGAGACCTTCCCTGACGAGCAACTACTTTCCACGAGTGTGACATTACCTTGGTATGCAAATATTGTGAATTTTTTGGCTACTAATATGTTACCTCCTGGTTTATCTAAGGCTAAAAAAGATAAGATGAAAAGTGATGCAAAATATTATGTATGGGATGACCCGTACTTATGGAAGCATTGTGGTGATCAAATAATAAGAAGGTGTGTCTCTGATAATGATATTATTTCTGTTCTCACCTTTTGTCATTCTTATGCTTGTGGAGGTCACTTTGGAGCAAAAAGAACAGCAAGAAAGGTACTAGAATGTGGTTTTTATTGGCCATTTTTATTTCGGGACTCATATTTATTTTGTAAATCATGCGAGCATTGTCAAAAAAGGGGTAATATTTCCCAGAAGAATGAGATGCCACAAACTTCTATACTATTTTGTGAAATTTTTTATGTTTGGGGCATCGACTTCATGGGACCCTTTCCTATATCTTTCGGCTATGTTTACATATTACTTGCTGTTGATTATGTCTCGAAATGGGTGGAAGCTAAAGCCACTAGGACTAATGATTCTAAAGTTGTTACAGATTTTATCAAGTCTAACATATTCTCCAGGTTTGGAATCCCAAAAGCTATAATAAGTGATCGAGGCACTCACTTTTGCAACCGTACTATGGAGACTTTGCTTAGAAAGTACCACGTGACACACAAGGTTTCTACTGCATATCACCCACAAACTAATGGACAAGCAGAAGTATCAAACCGAGAGATCAAGTCCATCCTTGAAAAGACTGTCAGTCCAAGTAGGAAAGATTGGAGTTTGCGCTTGGATGATGCCTTGTGGGCATATCGAACTGCATATAAGACGCCCATTGGTATGTCACCTTATCGATTGGTGTTTGGGAAGCCATGTCACCTTCCAGTTGAATTAGAGCATAAGGCATATTGGGCTATCAAGAGTTTCAACATGAAGATGGATGAAAGTGGAGAACATAGGAAGAGTTAGAGGAAGTTCGCAATGATGCCTATGAGAATGCTAGGATTTACAAAGAAAGGACGAAGACTTTTCATGACAAGATGATTAGTAGGAAGGAGTTCAAAGTTGGTCAAAAAGTCCTTCTCTACCATTCTCGACTTCGTTTGTTTCCAGGTAAGTTACGTTCTCGTTGGATTGGACCTTTTGTTGTTACTAATGTTTTTCCTCATGGTGCAGTTGAAATTCAAAGTATGTAGACCTCCAAAATATTCAAGGTGAATGGGCATAGACTAAAAACCTTCTATGAAGGTTTTCAAGTAGACAATGTTGCTACATTGGACGTTGGGGATCCAATTTATTCTGACTAGAGAAGAAAGCATTGGGTCGAGCCAACGACAGTAAACATAGGCGCTGCTTGGGAGGCAACCCAAGGGGAGTACATCTTTCTTATTCCTTTTTTTTTAGGTTTGGTTTGGTAGTTTTTCCATACATTGGGGGCAATGTCAGCATCAAGTGTGGGGGGAGAAGTTTTAGTTAATAAAAAAATAAAAAGGGTTATTTTGTCATGAGCGAAAGTTCGATTGAACTTGAGAAAGTCATAACATGATTGAATAAGTAATCTTACAACATAAAGTTGATTAGTTTTGATATTTTCTTTGAGAATGATAGTAACTAAGTTTTGTAGACAAAAGCTGGTGAGGTTTCAAGCCTTTAGATCGACACATCAATATCGATCTCATTTTTTTTCATGAGAGATATTCTTCCATGGTCCTGTTTCTCTAGAACTTGCATTGATTCTATTTGAGGCCATATTGACTCATGCATACGTGAATATGATTAAGGCAAAAAAAAATTTGTGAGCCACTGAAGCCAAATAACCTACCTTGAATTAATTTTTCCCTCGTTCAGCCCCTTTTGAGCCTTTCTTTAGCATTTTATTGCTTTTTATAACCCACATTACAATCTTTAAGCCAAAAAAAAAATGACATCTTTACCCAAGTCTTAGAGCTAGTGGAGCATTTTTCATCACTATAATTAAGTGCCAGAAATAAGTGTTGAGGTTAATGAAGTTGTAGTATGTCTGTGTTTTGAAAAAAAAAAAAGAGGAAAAGAAAATATGAAAAAAAAAGTTGAAAACCAAAAAAAAAAAAAAAAAAAAAAAAAAGAGAGAGAGAGAGAGAATTGATTGAAGGGAGTTTATTATAAAATTATCCATGTTTATGATGTTTCATATGATTTCAAAGCATGGTCTACTCTTGGTGCAAGGATTTTAAGTGATTAGTACTTTAGAGCCAAATCAAAGAAATATGATAAATAGAGTGTTTGGTTCCACTTATATTGAGATTAAACTGATTACTTGCTCCACTAGTTTCGATGACTTTTAAGCTCAGTTCCAAATGTTCATTCCTTGTCCCTAAGCCCCGTTACAACCCCTAAAAGTTCTTATGATTCTTGTTATGCATATGGTCTCAATGGAGGAGAATGAGAAGATATGCAAGCTTATGGTAGATCATTTCCATAGGAATGAATTTGAGCGAAACACATACCCTTCAAACACATGAGAGTTGAGTGTACATTCCTGTAAGGGTCTACATATTTAGTCTACTGTATTCTCAAATGAAAATGCTTGCTATCTAATTGTAAGTTGTTTAAGAATGTTGTTCATGATGTGTTATGATTTTGGAAAAGTTTGGTTGTTCTTTGTTAATGGCATTGCAACCTTGATGTTCTTTTTGGGGAAATGAATTTGAATTTTGCCCGAGGACGAGCAAAGAATAAGCGTGGGGGAATTTGATAAGAATACAAAGTGTCAAGTTTTTATGCATTATTATTTACTATTTAATATTTATTTGACACCAAATCACACTCATTATTCTTATATTTTGATCTAGGATACAATTGGAGGCATTAAGTGCAAAAGAAGTTAAGAAGACAATTTCTGGACACTTTTGACACTACTTCGTATTAAGAGCGTAAAATTCTCATACGAGATCCAAATGAGATGATACAAGATGCTTTAGATCGGCAAGAGGAATGTCTACAACTTTCATCTTTGGGGATTTTCAAGATTCTGAAGGGATCCTAGACGAAATTGGACATAAAGTCGTTGTACCTGTTTTATGGAAAGTTTCCTAAATATCTAGTCTAATATATTGACTTGATATTGGGGCAATCCTTGATGGACGAATTTGGGAGAACTAAATCAGCATTCTCCTATTTACATTGAGATAATATCCTAATTTTTATATTATTCTTATAATATAAAGATTGGATATCAATTTTAGAGGATTCTTTTAGGGTTGTGTTGGCTTCTTTTATAAATAGGACTATTAGAAGACCACCTAGTTCATTCTTTTCCCCCACATATACCTAGAGTTATTAATGGCCTTACGTGGCTAAATCTTTGTTATTGGTCGAAGAAAACTGAAGCTTCGGAAACAAGAAAACTGTGAGATCTAATTAGTTTTATTATACGATTTATGTTTTGAATATCGATTGCTCTTCTGTCATAATTAATATGGTTGTTTTGTTTAATTGCTAGGAGGCCTACTAGTATATTATTCTTTTCAATCTACTGCTTCATTAGATATCAAATCCGTAATTGTTTGATCCATCTAATTTTGTGAAGCATCTAAGATTCATTAATTTGCTGCGTCAGAAATTGTTAATCTTAAGAAGATAAATCGACTAAATTAAATCCAACCGCTTGTGTTTGAATTGTGTAGTTTCATTGATCTCTCTAATTCTTAAAGCATCTGCTATATTAAACCTTTAGTGCTTATCTTGGGTTATTTAGTAGTTAGGATTAATTGGATCTCTTCTTCTGATTAATTAAAACTAAGGAGAGATAGGGGATTAGTTTCCACGGTGAATATTCAAAGTGTGAATTGTTATATATTTACATCGATGATCAGTTATATGATTCCGACAGTGGATGTTGACTTGGACCAATATTTGTTACATTGATTAAATTTAATTTGCATTACTCCTTAATTATTGAATTCCATCACACTTAAAACCCCATTTATTTTAATCCATTTAGCATAAAATTAGACTAGATATTCTCTGTGGGATCGACCCTTACTCGCTCTACTACATTATTAGGAGTATAGGTTTTATTTTTGGTTGCGTACGACAGCACACCAGTACTTCAATACACATATCCAATACTACATGGGCCATTTTGACTTCGGAAAAATGAAATGATATGGATCATGAAAATAATGTTAAAAAAAGATAGAAGTATGCATAAAATAAATTGACAAATTACAACAATATAAAAATATAGTGATTAAGTACGTACAGTACGTACCTTTACTATAATTTCCCTATTGTTACGGATTTTACACACACAAATAAACGCAAGTGCACGTATCGAACAAGTAATAAAGAGTAAGTATAAGAGTATCGTCTCCACAGGGACTTGACTAATATCTACCAGTTCCTAATTTACTTCTAATAAGGTTCCTTATTCAAATATAATTTTGGGGATTTAACTAATTATCTAAATTAATTAATTAAGTAAAGTACTTGGATTGAGTTCGAATAATGAGAAGAGAAACCTAGGGTTATAATCCACTATGTTATCTATCGATTGCTCAATTGAGATTTTCGTAGTTATTGTGGTGACAAGAGTGCTACCCGAGGATTCAAGTATATTCCTACGTATCTTCCGAATTACGTAAGAACCTAATGTATTATACAAATCGACTCTATTCCTAGGTAATTCAAAAATAACACAAAGCATTAAATATGAACCTCATGTAACGGGTATAAACGCTTTAAGTATATTCCTATCATAAGAGTCGTTTACTATTCAATTTCCTATCTAATCCTAATCTCTCTTTTCCATGTTAAAAAAGAATATTAAATCTAACAACTAGTTGATCAATCAAGTTGCAAGCATAGAGAACGAAATTGAATCAAACACAAGAATTGCCCCTAACTACGAATAATCCAATAAAACTAATCAAAGAAACATAGTCTCATAAAAAACCCTAGATCCTAAAGAATTAGTTCATGATAAATATAAAAAGAAAATAATAAAGGAAAACAAATCTGAGTTCATGTGGTTTTATAGAAAAAATGATGAATCCCAGATAAAGATCTTCAGTATTGCGTTCTTCTTGCTATGGTGATCTTTAAGACTTCTCTCTTTTCTTCTTCAATCTTTCTCCAAGTAGATCTTTGATGTTGTAGTTGTATTCTATGAGAAAAGTATGTTTTGAGCTGATCAAAGATGTGTAAGTTCGTGACCTAGAAGTCCTTATATAGATCTACCAAGTTGAGTCCAAGTAGGAGACTTTGGGCCTAAGAACTCTCTTAAAAGCCCGTTGTAAATCGCGTCAGCTTTGCGCGACAGTTTTACAAGTGTCATAACTTTCATCTCCGAACTCCAAATCAAGATCCGTAAAATCTGTGGTGTAGCTAACTCATTCCTCTACATCATAATCGAAATTCAACTTCATTGGAGCTTCCTTGAAAGAGTTATTGTCCTCGGAGTGCATAATAATATTTCTGACAGCTTCTTCGTTCTTGCACTACTTGACTTCATTTGATCTTTAATTTGTTGTTCTTCGCTTCCAATCATGTTCTTAGATCCAAAATAGCGTAGGCCTACAAATATAAACACAATATATAAGAAAATACCTCAATTCACGCATAAAACAATTAAACCAATGACTCGAGCGACAAAACACGAAACTAACTAAAATTGCCTAAGATTCTACCAAAACTCTAATAAAAGTAATCGAACGAGTTAAGAAAATAGACTTGATAACACTGTTTTCACAGAGTTATCACCTATAAAAAATGGGAATGAATTAAAGGTTGGAGATTTGGAAGTGGTGGCCGTGAGTTGGCTACGCAGACTAAGGAAAATTGAAATTTGACGCCGTGGTGGTAATGGGGATCGAGAAGATATATATAGAACATATAATTATAAACCTAAATTTAAATATTGTATATGTCTAATTGAAAAATGTATTTAGGATGGATGAAAGATAATTTGAGTTTATTTATAAAACAATAATTAAAGTCACAAACGTATTTAAATATAAAAATAATATGAACGAAAGGTGGTTTGAGTTTATTTATAAAACGGTAATGAATTGACTATGCAATTTAGGAAACTCGTGGAATGAGAAAGGAGAGAGAGAGAAATTACATTCATTAACTTTTATTTAACACACATAACGTATTTAAATATAAAAATAATATGAACGAAAGGTGTTTTGAGTTTATTTACAAAACAGTAATGAATTGACTATGCAATTTAAGAAACTCGTGGAATGAGAAAGGAGAGAGAGAGAGAAATTACATTCATTAACTTTTATTTAACACATGTAATAATAAAGGCTAGGGATATTGCCAGAGCAAGGATTGTTGCTGCCAGAGCAATTTTTTTTCATTTTATAATTTGCCCCTTCTAGTCAAAAGTCATAAAAATCCATATTTTTCAGTTCCTAAAATACCCCTTATTAATCATTAACAACTCACTCTCTTCTCTCTCCTATTAAAATATCATTAACTACTTTTTCTTTTCCCAAGAAATCTTCAAACATGAAAACAATTTAAGTTGAATTTTTATTTTATAGAGTTTAATCTGTTGGGGAGGTCATGAACATAGATTACAAATTTATAATTTTATTTTAATTAAAGTTTAATTTGAATATTATTAAAAAATTAAAAACTTTATATAGAAACAGCACAATAATATATTTTCAATGAAACATAAATATTCATTAATCAACATATAAATTTTCACTTTATAGTATAATTATATTTTTATTATCTAACTTGCTAAATAATTTTTAGGAACAATTTATATAAAATATTTATGTAAGATTTGTTATATATCTATAAGAAATAGTCAATAGTATTAAAAAATTTCATATTTCCATAAATACCTTACTTTTTAAAAAAAAAAAGGGAATTCCTTATAAACATCTTTTAATTGTTTCTTAAATATTAGGTTAATTACGTTAACAGTTGAACTTACAAAAAAAAAAAAAAAAAGACTAATGTGCTAAGCAATTTTTTTTTCAAAAAAAAAAAAATATTGTACTAAACATAACCTTAAATTTTGTCGTAATTAACAATGGTTTTGACAAAGACATAGCGACAAATTTTGTCACCTAATAATTATTCTTGATAAATATACGATAATTAATTATTAGTGATAAATGTATGTTAATTACTCTATAAAAACATGTATGTTAATTAATTATCACTATTATTAGCTAGGGACATCATATATTAAAGGACATTGTGTTTAGTTAGTAACATTAATTAATGATTCACATATATTAATATAATAATATTCTTATCGTCACTATTATTAGCTAGGGACGTCATATATCAATATAATAATATTTGGGATGAGTATAAGATAATATTAATATAATAATATTTTTATCGTCACTATTATTAGCTAGGGACGTCACTATTATTAACATAAATATTTTATATAAATTGTTCCTAAAAATTATTTAGCAAGTTAGATAATAAAAATATAATTATACTGTGAAAGTGAAAATTAATTTGTTGCTTAATGAATATTTATGTTTCATTGAAAATATATTATTGTGTTGTTTCTATATAAAGTTTTTTAATTTTTTAATAATATTCAAATTAAACCTTAATTAAAACGAAATTATTAATTTGTAGTCTATGTACATGACCTCCCCAACAGATTAAACTCTATAAAATGAAAATTCAACTTAAATTATTTTCATGTTTGAAGATTTCTTGGGAAAAGAAAAAGTAGTTAATGATATTTTAATAGGAGAGATAGGAGAGTGAGTTATTAATGATTAATAAGGGGTATTTTAGGAACTGAAAAGTATGGATTTTTATGACTTTTGACTAGAAGGGGCAAATTAGAAAATGAAAAAAAATTGCTCTGGCAGCAACAATCATTGCTCTGGCAATATCGCTGGCAGTATGGATCTACATATTCGCATTTCTCGATGGTTGATTCTTTACTATCCTCATAGCCGAAAAAGCTCTCTCCACTGATGCAGTTGCAACGGGTAGAATAAGCGCCAATGTCACAAGTTTCTAAACCATCGAGAATGCGACATGTCTTTTAGTTGCAACCATCTTCTTAGCAAGATCACCAATCCCTTTCAAACTAGAAAAATCATCACTTGATTGAACATCCCTAATATAATTTTTTAGTTGATTGGGAAGAGCCGAACAAGTTTTTAAGTCATTTGGATAAAATTCGGCAAGACGAACAAGTTTTCCTTCGTCAAAAGCTTCAAAGTGATTGGATGGGTTTAAGCATGCAACACAAAGAAGCAACTCCGTGTTTACTTCATTGAAATGGTTGTTCAACTCTTGCAATTGTCTATCTATTACCGAATTGAATCTCTCAACTTTGTAATGATGTTCGATAGTCACTTGTTCAATCCTACGCTTTGGCCTCCCATATGGAACATAAACATTACTCATTGAAGGAACTTCAATTTCATGTTTAAAACAAAAAGAAGTAACATCCTCCAACAAAGTTTCACATCCATCATCTCGTCTCTTGAAGACGATCTTTAGCTAATTTGACTAATTTCATAGCATTCACTATATCTTGATCTTTTCTTTGTAAAGCTTGAGACAAGTCATTAGTGATCCCCAATATTGACGCCATCAAATGTAAATTGAAGACAAAAGAAAATGATTGTAATATTATTGGAGCTTACAATTGGAACAGTAAATTATTGTTAAAGTGGCTATATTAATTGGACTTGAAATTATAATTGAGCTATTGGGCTAATATATTAAATTTTTTGTTAAAAAAAAATTACAACATATATATATATATATATATATATATAAAATTCCACACCCCCCTCCTTGCTTCTATAATCACGAGAGACAAAAAGGTACTTCCTCCATTTTATTTTAATTATTGTTTTAGGCTTCTGCACATGTATTAAGAATTTAATAATTAGCCTAAATTCTAGGAAAAAGTTAGAGGTAGAAGAGAGTGAAAAACAAGGAGTAAATAATAATAAAATTGGAAGATATGTAATTATTGTTGCATTGAAATAAAGTGACAATTAGTTTGGAATAGGAAACAATCTTTAAAGCGACAATTAAAATGGAATGGAGGGAGTGTTTTTATTGTGGGTCACAAACAATTTGAGACAATAAGCCAACTATTTGGACTTTTGGCACTTAGCACCCTGAAATTATAGAGTTTTGACACTTTGCACCCTAACTTAAAATTTTTGGTACTTTGCACCTTGAAAATACAATCTAGTTGGCACTTTGCACCCTAGTGTGTGTTTTGAAGAAAAAATTCATTGATTGAAGGGTATAATAGATATTTTTGTATATTTTTGGCATTTTGCACCCTAAAAGTATAGATTTTGACGCTTTGCACTCTGAAATACAGAATTTGGCACTTTGCACCCAAAAAATATAATTTCTAGCATTTTCAACCTCGACTTAATATGATAATCTAAATTATATAAATAACATGCAATATAATAATATGTTAGATATGTAAACATGTATTTTAGATATAAAGTGAATAACCTAGAGGATACTTGAAACTAAAATGAAGACAATGTCTTTTTAATTTTACTGAAAGAAAATGTTAAAATAAGTTATTATAAAATAAAGAATAAATTTAGAATAACAAGTTCATGATTGTTGTGCATAGAAATAATCATTTTATCTCTACGTCGCCGACATTCATGAGTTTTTTTTATGAAGAATACATTAGGTTGCAAAATGTCATACAAATTATATTTTAGGGTGCAGAGTGCCAACAAATTTAAATTGGGGCGAAAATGCTAATATTTTATAATTTTAGGATGCAAAATGCCAACATTCTATATTTTATGGGTGCAAAATCTATATCGCCAAGGTGCAAAGTGAAAAAAAAATTGAAAATAACTATTCTACCCTTTTACCAATGAATTTTCTCACTAAAACACACAATAGGGTGCAAAGTGTCAAATAAATTATATTTCTAAGGTGCAAAGTGCCAAAACTTTTAAGTCAGGATACAAAATGCCAAAACTCTATAATTTCAGGGTGCAAAATGCCTAAACCCCCCACTATTTTGTGCACCAAACTCACCATAAGACACAAATAATCTCCTAGCAACCATGGTTAATTTTCAATAAATGAGCCAACAATGACAATATGTAGAGAATCGTAGTTTCATGTTGGTGGTCCATTTTAGAGTTAAGGCCCAAAGGGAGCAAATTGCATTCCTTAATGCAAGTTAATGACAATGTATCCCCTGTGATATTCATAACGTTCAATTTCTTTTTCTGTGATTCGAAAAAGAGCATTTTACCCTCACCCCTGTAATTTTATAAAAGTTTTACATTGCCTACCTGACATTTTTATATATGATATTTTACGTCCCTGTGTTTTGATAATGTGGCAATTTACCTTATGTATTATGATAAATGTGACAATTTACCCTGGTGTGTTATGATAAATGTGGCAAATTGTTTCTTTAAAATTTTCACAGGGGGTAAATTGCTCTTTTTTAAATTACAGGGGAATAAATTGAATATTATGAATATCACAAGTAGATAAATTCCCATTAACCCTTTTTAATGCAGATGGACTTGGACAAGAAATAGAAACCCGCATGTTAACCAAAATTTCTGTCTGTTAACAAAAGACTCGAGCAGTTTCCCCTTAATGAGTAAGACTATCAATTAAGCTGGTCCAACTCGAAGTTCGATTGCTCTTTCCGATTAAGTCGAGTTGATTTAGAGTCTTTGTATTACGTCCGACGAGTTCATATATATATGAATCGATTTTTAGTCTACTGAGACTCAGTCGGACTAGAATTAAGTCATTAACGTCAATATTTTTAGTACTAGTAGAAAACATAGAATATAGAGAAAATGCATTTTGTCTATTAGAACCTTGCAAGATAATTAAAACTTCTCTACTGATGAGTGAGCTTTCGTTAAGGTGGTTATTCCCGGTCGAACGCGACTCGCCGATATGAGGATCAGCTATGCTAGTCCTCGATTTGTATAGGGGATCCTAACCTGAAAACAAAGACAACTATGTCAGGTTAATGCTGGTGGTTACCCGGCGATAACCCTCCGATGCTTAAGTAAGTTTCGAGATGAGTCGGGAAGTCGGAGCGTATTTAATGCTTAGAAGTGCGTACCTTTAATCGTATTTATGAGGGGTATTTATAGTGTTCTACATGGGTCATCGGGTCGAATCACGATTGGACATACGTCGATGGAGTGTGGATTTCGAGTTCCCATTGCTCCTGAGCTAGCTTCAATTCTCAATTATTTGGGTGTTGTTCCGGCCCAGATTGTCCCGAATGGCATGTCGATGATCCTAGGGTTTATCGTTGTCATGAAGGCTCTTAGACAAGAGGCGTCGTTCGGCAACTTTTGGTGTTTATTTACTGTGAGAGAGTCTCCTAAGTCGGGCAAGGGCTTCTATCAGGTGAAGTCCAGGGGGAACAGGAATAGTTTTCTGACGAATGCCAAAAGTTCTCATGGGAAAGGGTGGAAAGCTCGATTTGTGTATCTTAGGCCACCAAAAGGTCAAAAGTTGAACATTACATCGTCCTGGCGTAGTGGTCCTATCAACGTGCAGATGCCTCCACCACCTACTCTGTCGCCCCAGTTTTTGGAGAATCTGCGTAGGTACTGCCTGGATGTGAAGGTTCTCACCCAAGAGCGCTGTCTTCGAACATGTGGGTTATCTCCATCCAAAAGGAGGGGCGATGATCCTTCCTTAGATGACCTTCTTAGGGTCGCCATGCTTGTGCCCAAGGGGAAGAAAAGGGAAGCTCTCGAGGTCGAGAACCAACGTAAGTGGCCACAAGGCTTTGGCGTCATGGCTGGATCTAGTGTGGCGGGCCGAGCGAAGAGCGTAGGTGATAATGAGGCCCGTCGAATCGAGATTAAGAGAGGAAAGAGGCCTCGCAGAGAAGAAGAGACGGTTTTGAAGGCAGAAAATGATCCCGTCGTTCCCGTTGATGATGACAGCGACAAAAGCTCTGATAATGACGAGTTCGATTTCAATTGGTCGATATCGCAATGGGTCGATTCCGAGCATAAGTATCCCGGTGGTCTGGGCCCCAGTGATTCATCAGTTCTTTAACGAGATTCAAAGGATACTGGTTTCCAAAGTTTCATTCACAGTATTTTCAGTCGCGACCAGAGGTGGTTGTCGAGAAAATCGCTACAAAAGAATTTACATACCTCGGGGCGAGCAATTTCTGCCGTAAGTACTGTTTCTCGATATTAATTTTGTAATAGTGATAACGAATCATGTATCGGAAATCAGTTGTTTCGCTTTACGCAGGTAACACAATATCTGTTTCAAGGTTACCTCCAAGCGGATCTCGCAAAACAAGAACTGGAAAAACTTAAGGCTGAACACGATGTCGCCATTAAGGAGCGGGAGCGGCAACTCGATGAGGCTATGAAGCAGCTTAGCATTTCTACCAGAGAAGTTGATCGACTTCGTGATGGGTATCCCCCAGAAGCTAGGGTGGTTTCTTCCGCTCAACGTCTGGAGATTGTCAAGGAGTTTCTCGCATCTCCTGTTTATGATTTCCTCGCTGAAGCTAGGATGGGAGATGCCCTGGTCGAGATGCATACGAAGACTGTCAAACAGTGTCAATACAGAGGTTTCCTTACTGCGAACTTCGACCCATCAGTTATAGGAGCATCACTCGATGAGCAATGTCAACCCCCGGTGCTCGATGGTATAGAGGAGGAATATGAAGCTGCTCGATCGCATGAGTTCGGATGCTTAATCGTAGATAGGATGTAGTACTTAGGGGTAGGGTTATAAGGGAATAACATTTTGACTGTATCTATTAATTGCCGAGGGATTATTTTGGATCGATAAATATATACAACTGTCTATTCGTCGCTAATTGTTCTTAATCGAATTATCGACTTCGAATATTGTAAATGGGCTAATAATTGGGCCAACTTCCTCACTTCGAAAGGAGTGTTATTGGGCCGAAATATTGAATCAGTTTACTTTATAGTGAACCGCCACATCTATTCAAACAATTTGCCAATGGGCGCGCTCTTTAGGAATCCTCGCCTATATATATGGTGTTAGGGGTTCAACTGTTCATACTCACAAAAACGTCTGGGCGGAAGGTTGTCGGAGCTTTTGTCGATCAGCGATAGCTTGGAGCCTCTTAGTCGAAGTACTCCTTCCTTCTTAGGTATTTCTATCTCTTTTCTTATTTATGTCTGGTGGGTCTAAGTCCATAGGAAATGAATCAGTCGGGGAAGGGGAAGGTGTGTCGATAGGTTCTGTAAGGCGTTCGAATAAGGAAGTTATGATTCCTTCAGGGTCTAAGTCGGACCGTCATCGAACGAAAGATTTATTTAGTGCCATATCGGCATGTCGTCTACGTATGTCGGACGAGTCGTTATTGTTGAAATATGAATTCCCTCCAGGTTGGGGTATTAAGATGCCATCTTCGGATGATAGGATGAATAAGCCTCCGAGCGGTTATAGGGCCTTTCATATCGATAGTCTGGAGAATGGTCTCCGTTTTCCTTTAGCAAATGAATTCATCGACATAGTTAATGGTCTCGATCTATGCCCTACTCAATTGGTACCGAATGCTATTGGTTATATCATTGCTTTCTGTATAGTAATGAAAGCGATCGGCCAACCCGCTTCTTTCGCTAATTTTTGTGGTCTGTTCGATGTCCGCCCTTCCCCTCAGTCCAATGAAGGTTTTTACTTTGTGCGGTCTAAACCCAAAGTTAGGTTTCTTAGCGATCTGAAATCATCACACGGAAAAGGTTGGAAGAATAGGTTTATTTTTGTTCATGGTCCCGAGAACTACGTATGGAGAACGACACGCGAATGGAGGTCGGGTGCCATTTTTTTGAAGAACATACCCGATCCTTCATGGGGGCCCGACTTTCTTTCTCAGTTGTCGGAATCGACTTATGACACTAACGCACTTCTGCGGGAGCCAATTTTAAGTCTAGGAGGAATGTCGATGGCTCCCTTACCTGTCGATTGTCCTACTTTAGGTAGTTTTAATCGTTCTCTGTGTTTCTTTATATAATACATTGATATATTCTTTTAATATATTTGTTTGTACAGAAGACATCGTCCCTATGGCTAATCGCTATCTTAGATCCATATGGAAATCTCAACACATTGTGAAGCCACATGTGCCTCCATCTCCAGCTACTGCTACTGATAAAGCCTCGAAACCTCCCGGCCACTCGAGCACTGTCCCTCCACCGACCCATCATCAAGTAGAGGGAGAACAAAAATTTGATAAGGGAAAAAGGCCGGTTTCAACCGAAGTTGATCAGACACAGATTCCTACTTCGAAGAGGGCCAAGCTGGATGATCTACAGACTCCTACAAGGAGTGAGGTTCCAGCCACTGCCGAAGGCAACCTCGAGTCAATTCTCGAGGATCACCAAAGAGAGTTCGGATCGAGGGCAGCCGGTTTCCCAGTGATGAATCCTGCGATGTTGGACTCTTCAATTACCCCCCAGGCGTGGGCGAAATTTTTGTCAACAGTATCTTTCGAGGATCATGCTACTCTGTTGAAGAAGGATGACGCGGATATCCTACGCTTACAGGCGTCCCTTCTTCTATCAGTATCCTTCTTTCGATACATAAATTCGAGTTCTACACGTCTTTATTTTACAAAATGACTTATAAAATTTTTATTTTGCAGTTAGGCCAAACCATCTATTCCTCGGCCGCTCGTCGTGATAGCCTGAGGAAACGTTATGAAAAGAGTAAAGGTTCCAGCTCTCATTTGAAGAAGAAGGTTGGTCATCTTGAGGAGAAAAAGAAGGAGGTCGAAGAAAAGGTAGCCGCTCTGGAGAAAGAGGGGACGACTAAAGATAGTCGTATTGCCGAGCTGGAGGCACAACTTGAGCAAAAAGATCAAGAGTTTGCTATGAAGCTGAAGGAAGAGGCCGCCAACAGCTTCGAGTTGGGTCGACAAGAAGGGTTGAGGAGTCGTAGTGAAGCGACTGCTGCCGAGAGGAAGGCCATCGTTACTGAATTCTTCAACAGCGTCGTTTACGAGGAACTTGTCGAACGTCAATCGGGAGTCGATTTGACGAAGGTCTTTGAGAAGGGCTGGAAGCAGTGCAGGGCGCTCGGCTTTCTGAACGATCGTTTTGACGAGACTCAGCTTAGCGCTACTTCGGACGAAAACGGTGTTCCGCTGGACTTGGGTTTCTTGATGGAGGACAACTCCAAGAGTGCACCAGAGGATCATGAATTTGGCTTCTTACTCGAGCTGCAAGCGGCAAAGCTGAGAGCTGAGAGTGCCGACCAAGAAGGTGAAGTCCCCAAGTCTGCTTCCTCTGATCACGTCGATCTCCTCAATTTTCAGACCCATCATGATTGTTAACGACATTTGTTTTGGCCTTGAGTTTGAAAAGAGAAAAAACTTTTATTTCCTCTAAAGCTCGGTTTGCTGGTTATCGAGTTGCGTGTAGGCGGCGTATTTTGTTGTTTATATGTTAATTTTATTGAATGTTGAATATTTCCTTTATCATTAATCGATCATGTTTATTCTGTGCATCCCCATTCTTCACGTAAGTCATATATTTCAACTTGTACATATTAATTGCCTCTTCATCATTTGAGTATGTTCGATTATTGTCATCGCTTATCCTGTCTTTTACTCGGATTAAATCGATCAAACCTTCCTCTAACTTGATAATAATAATGTGATCTTTTGTGTTACATTATCTCCAGTACTCCGAGGTATGAATACGTACTGAAAAGCCTCTTCTGGTAAACTGATAGACCGATACGTTCGAGGTCTCAAGGTAATGTCATAATTAGTAGTCGAAGCATTAAAACCTTAAGGTAGTTGAAACGGTCAGCGCATTAAATAGGAACAATATCAGCCGTTAAACGTGGTCTTCCTTTGACCGTCGGATATAGGCTGCGTCAGTTACCTCGGGTAGCGTAACGGTCGGCTACTTAAATGCAATAGATCTTGACCGTACAACCTGATAATTCAGGGCCGTTGGATTGGATGGGCTAGCCCTATAAATATGCGGAGGGTTGCCCATCCTTCTCCACACCAAAAATCATACCAACATGTTCCTTTTTAAGAAACATCCGAGGAAAACGTTCCTCGATAATCCGTTTTTCGATATCAGGTTATCGAAGGGTCCCCTTTCCTTCTTTGGGGCTTTTCATCCTATTCGACCTCCGGATGAAGATAAGAAATATGATATTCGTTTCGATTGGGTGGTATCGGTAAATGGTGTACTTCAATGGGTGGGCCTCGTTGTTCGAATGGGTGGCATCGGTAACGACAACGAGGTCTGCTCGGGGACATCTCGGAATCCTCATTGGCTCGGCACTCTGCAACATATGCCGGGTCTTCGATGATTTCGAGGTGCTCCCATGAACTTGGAGGACAGGGGTGAGGTAGAAGGTTTGGCAGCCGATCAGATGGTGGAGGACTTAAAGCGCAAAAATTTCGAGCGACTTTTTCCTCTTCTGTCGCTTGGTCGAAGCAGAGAGAGCCATCACCCATGGTCAACTTATTGACTGAGATGGTGTGTCTCTCGAATAAGCATGCTGCAATTAAAAAGATCCTCCTGTCCTTCGCTGACTCCGAGGGTGAATCGTCCCCTCAAGGCTTCGAGCAATGAGAGAAAAAGCTATAGGCGGAAAACCTCCATATTTAAGCCTATAGCTAATCTGAAGTCGGTCATCCTCAGCAGTCCTCGGTCGCCGAATATGTAGGAAGACTCGGGATTTCCTCAACTTAGTCGATCAGCCGATGTAATAGTCTGTATTAGGTTTCTTTATACATTTGTATCCTCAACTTAGTCGATCTCGCTTGTATCTTTGTATACTTGTCGATATAACGAAAAAAAATATTCATTAATACTTCGATTTTGTCGACTTGTTCCTTTATGTGAATTTTAATTTTTTATTTCCGAATGTATTGTCGATATGGATTCCACGATCCGAGTCTTTATTACAATCGAGATATATTACTGTTTTGCCGACGTTGTTTTTATAATCGCTGTAACTGTTGTCGACGTCGCTTCGATGTAATCAACGAACTCGATTTTTATCTTATCAAATACGTTTATACGTAGCTTTTTTATAGCTTCTTTGCTTTCACAATGTCGATTATACTTAATGTACATCTGGAGATTTGGAGGTTTCCTCTCGATGCCTCAACGGCTATCGAGGTACGTTTGGAGACTTGGAGATTTCCTGGAGATTTCCTCTCGATGCCTCAACGGCTATCGAGGTACGTTTGGAGACTTGGAGATTTCCTCTCGATGCCTCAACGGCTATCGAGGTACGTTTGGAGACCTGGAGATTTCCTCTCGATGCCTCAACGGCTATCGAGGTACGTTTGGAGACTTGGAGATTTCCTCTCGATGCCTCAACGGCTATCGAGGTACGTTTGGAGACTTGGAGATTTCCTGTCGATGCCTCAACGGCTATCGAGGTACGTTTGGAGACTTGGAGATTTCCTCTCGATGCCTCAACGGCTATCGAGGTACGTTTGGAGACTTGGAGATTTCCTCTCGATGCCTCAACGGCTATCGAGGTACGTTTGGAGACTTGGAGATTTCCTCTCGATGCCTCAACGGCTATCGAGGTACGTTTGGAGACTTGGAGATTTCCTCTCGATGCCTCAACGGCTATCGAGGTGCGTTTGGAGACTTGGAGATTTCCTCTCGATGCCTCAACGGCTATCGAGGTACGTTTGGAGACTTGGAGATTTCCTCTCGATGCCTCAACGGCTATCGAGGTACGTTTGGAGACTTGGAGATTTCCTCTCGATGCCTCAACGGCTATCGAGGTACGTTTGGAGACTTGGAGATTTCCTGTCGATGCCTCAACGGCTATCGAGGTACGTTTGGAGACTTGGAGATTTCCTCTCGATGCCTCAATTGATGTCAAACTATACGATAGTCTTAGAAAGTATCAAAAGAACTTTTCATTAGGTTCAAAATTAAAGAAAGAAATTACAAGAACAGTTGGAAATATAGACAAACTAAAGAAAATTTCTTAGGCGTAGAATTTTCTGAGGTTTCTCCCGTTCCAAGTTCTCTTCACGGATTCTCCTCCCATTGTGATTAATCGATATGCGTCTTTTCTACCAGCTTCGATTATCTTGAATGGCCCTTCCCAATTGCAATCGAGCTTACCTTTTTGCTTGGATACGTCTACTCGTTTTAGGACGAGGTCTCCTACCTGAAAAGATTTTAATCTCACATTTTTATCGTAAGCCCTTGCCATGGTAGTTTTGTATGCTTGAATACGGGTGGAGGCTCTTTCTCGCTTTGCTTCCGCCTGATCGAGTTCGAAATTCCTTTTGTCCGTATTATCCGATTCATTGTACATACCAGTTCTTGGCGACGTGATTTCCAGTTCCGCGGGAGCAACTGCCTCAGAGCCGTATACGAGACTGAAAGGGGTTTCCCCAGTTGCAGCTCTTTCCTTCGTTCGATTGGCCCAAACGACCCATGGTAATTCATCGAGCCAAGCACCTCCTGCTTCCGATAATCTTTTCTTCAGAAGCTTTACGATTTCTCGATTCGTAACTTCAGTTTGTCCGTTTGTTTGCGGGCAACCTACTGACGTAAAGGGCAGATCGATTTTGTGTTTCGAACACCAATCCACTACTCTTTTCCCCACAAATTGGGGTCCATTATCGGAGATGATTACTCTAGGTATGCCAAACCTACAGACGATCGACCAATAGAAGATTATTTGGGTCTGAGAGATTTGCTTTAGTGGCACCACCTCTACCCATTTACTGAAATATTCCACTCCTACAAGTAAATAACGCTTCTGGCCTCGCGCCATTGGCAGCGGTCCAACCAAGTCCACACCCCATTGATCGAAAGGCCAAGCAATCGATATTGATTCCATCTTTTGTGCTGGTTGATTCGGCATAGTGGCGTGATATTGGCACTTGGCACATCTTTTAGCATAATTGTTGGCGTCTTTGACCAAGGAAGGCCAATAGTATCCCAGACGTGATATTCGAACTGCTAATGCTCTGCCTCCCGAGTGGCTTCCACAAGATCCTTCATGGACCTCCTTTAGTATTAGGTCGATCTGGGGAGAATCTACGCATTTGTGCAACACACCAGTGACAGATCGTCGATACAATTCGTTTCCAATGACTGCATAGCGAGGTGCCCTATACTTGAGTCTTCTCGCTTCTGTGTTGTTTGGTGGGAGGGTTCCGTTTACTAGATAATCGAGTATTGGAGCTTTCCAACTACCGCGATCGTCATCGAGATTGAGTACCCCTGCAACGGGGGGACTCTTTTTGTTATCGATGGCCGGTTTCTCTGAAATCAACAGCGTTACCTTCCGAGTTTTGATTCCTTCTATTAGATTTCCGAACTTGGAGAGAGCATCGGCTCTCGTATTCTCTGTTCTCCTTATATATTCAAGTTGGAATGCATCGAGTCGTGATACCTGCTTGTTGACCAAGGCTAAATATCTGATCATTGAATCTTCTTTGGTTTCGAAAAGACCTTTAAATTGCTTTTCCACGAGTTGTGAGTCGGTGTAAGCAATTAAGTTTTTTATTCCTGTTTCTACTGCCATTTTCAATCCTGCCAGCAGGGCCTCATACTCTGCTTCGTTGTTGGAAACTAGGAAGTCTAATTTCAAAGCAAATTCAAGTTCTTCCCCGTTTGGGCCTTGAAAGTAAATTCCCGCGCCTCCCCCTGTCGACGTAGAGGATCCATCGACATGCAGCATCCATTGCTCCTCTTTTTCTTCTATCGTTACAGTGCTTTCTAGTACGAAATCAGCTAAAATCTGCCCTTTGACTGATGTCCTCGGCAAGTAATCGATGTCATACTCTCCTAGCTCGACCGCCCATTTGATTAGCCTTCCCGACGCATTAGGCTTTGAAAGTGTCTGCCTTAGTGGTTGGTTGGTCAGGACGATAACTTTGTGCGACTGGAAATAGGGTCTCAATTTCCGCGCAGTAGTTACGATAGAGAGAGCAAACTTTTCGATCTCGGAGTAGTTCCTTTCGGGGCCTTGCAAGACACGACTTACATAATAAATCGGGTTGTTTTCTTTTGCTTCCGTCCTGACAAGAGCTGAGCTTATCGCTTGTTCGGAAACTGCAATATAGAGGTATAGATCTTCATTATCTTTTGGTTTGGCCAAAAGGGGAGGTGACATAAGATAGGATTTGAGTTCTTCGAATGCCTGGTCGCATTCTTTCGACCACTCGAACTTCTTTGCATTCCTCATTACTTTGAAAAAAGGGAGGCTCTTATCTGCCGAACGAGATATGAATCGATTGAGGGCTGTGATTTTTCCAACAAGCCTTTGCACTTCGTTTAAGTTTCGAGGAGCCTTCAAATCGATGACTGCTTGTATCTTTTCTGGGTTTGCTTCAATACCTCTCTCGTTTACCAAGTACCCAAGGAATTTTCCCGACCTAACCCCGAAAGTACATTTGGCTGGGTTGAGCTTCATTCCATACTTCCTCATTATGTCGAAAGCCTCTTTAATGTGTTCCAGATGATCTTTCTCGCTTAGGCTTTTGACTAGCATGTCATCGACATATACTTCCATCGATTTACCCAATAGTCCTTCGAACATCTTATTCACCAGTCTTTGATAAGTGGCTCCTGCGTTTCTCAATCCGAAGGGCATTACTTTAAAGAAATACACACCCATTTCGGTGATAAAAGCTGTCTTGTCTTGATCCTCTAGTGCCATAAAAATTTGGTAAAACCCCTGAAATGCATCCATCATACTCAAAATTGCGCAGCCAGCAGTGGAGTCGACCAGGGAGTCGATTCTAGGGAGCGGATACGGATCCCTAGGACATAGTTTGTTAAGATCCGTGAAGTCATTACACATTCTCCACTTTCCTCCTCCCTTGGAAACTAGGACGACATTGCACAGCCACTCCGTGAATTGTATCTCAGCGATGTAGTCAGCATCTAGAAGTTTCTTCACTTCCTCTTTTATAATCCTGTTTCTCTCAGGACCAAAATTTCGTTTCTTTTGTCTTGCTGGTCGAGATGACGGGTCGATATTGAGTCTATGAACGATAATCTTGGGATCTATTCCTTGGAGGTCAGTGGTCGACCAAGCGAAGACATCCACATTTTCCCTCAAGAATTCGATCAGCTGAGTTTCGAGCCCTTCAGATAATTGAGTGCCAATCCTCGTTGTTTTCGATGATTCCCCTGGTACCAATTCAATCGACTTATGTCCTTCGGAAGGTTCAATTCTTTCGAATTTTCTCTTTTTGGGATTCATCTCCTTCTGCATCTCGCTTCTTTCAGCAAAACATGCTTTCTTTACTTTGTCCACGTCAACCGGTGGCGATGGACTATTCTGCTGTTCCGCTGGCGACTTTTCGTTACCAAAAGGAGAGTTTTCTTTTTTATGCTGTTTGTCTAAAGACACCGTGTAACAGTCCCAGCCTTCCTTTAGATTTCCTCGAACTTCTCCAATCCCTGGAGTGGTCGGAAATTTCATCTTTTGGTGGTAAGTTGAGATAACTGCCTGGAAACTATTTAAAGCCGGTCTTCCCAATATGACATTGTAGGCACAAGGAGCGTCGACAATCAAAAATTTAATCATTCTAGTCCTCGAATTTCCTTCATCTCCCAGGGAGAGAGACAAAGTAAGTGTACCCTTTGGAATTACTTGAGCGCCTCCAAAACCCACTAGTGGGGTAGCTACTACGTCGAGGGGAGTCGGGCCTAGATCCATTCGCTCTAAAGCATCTTGGAAGAGGATATTTGCCGAACTGCCTGAATCTATCAAGATTCTCTTAACAGTAGCTCCCGCAATCTGTGCTGTGATCACCATAGGGCAGTCTGGTACATCCTGGTTGTTGAATGATGTGAAATCGGGTTGTAGGTCAGACTCATCGAAACCGATCATTTTGTTCTGCTGGGTTGGTCTTATCGAGAACACTTCCCTTCTTTCATTTTGGGCTCTATCCCTTATAACCCGAGATACTACCCTTCTTGAATTTTTACTGTCTCCCCCCGCCGGGCCTCCAGAGATCATATTAACTATCGTTCCAGGTTGTGCTCTTCTCGGCTGGTCTTCTCTATCCTTCGAGCGTTGCTCTCTTCTGGCGGGGGATCTCGATCGTGACCGATTGTCTTTCTGTCGATCTCTAGGTTGCTCCTTCTTTGACGTCTTTACATACCCAGTGAGGTGCCCTTCTGCTATCAATCTTTCTATCTCGTCTCTAAGTTGATAGCAGTCATCAGTATCGTGTCCTCTCTGTCGATGAAATCGGCAATACTTTCTCGAAGCCGGGTAGTCCTTAATTGGAGCCGGTTTTCTCAGCAAGTTGTGGTCCTGGATCGCGAATAGGATTTCGGATCTCGGCTTTTTGAGGGGAGTGTAATTGTCGTAGTATTCTTTATTCGACCTCCCTAATCCTTGTCTTCCTGGATTGTGATTTCTCTCTTCTCTATATACCTTCCTGTTTCTACCTTCATAAGACCGATTGAGTTGCGGCCCCTCGATTGGTTTATCAGGTATGCCCGACGACTGTCCCTCTTCCGGCTTTGTCAACCCAAAGAAGGTTCCTCTCAATTTATTCATTTCTTCTTCATTCATGTATTGATTCGCCATTTCCATCAATTTTTCATATGTAGCGGGATTTTCTCTTACTATCGCACTGGCGAATCCTCGATTTAAAGTGCTCTGGAAGAGAACCGTAATTAGAAAATTAACTCTTGGCATTTCAACCTTGAGGAGCTCATTGTTAAACCTTCCCATGAAATTTCTAAAAGTCTCTCCCGGGTTATGTATGATTGAGTATAAATGGTTTGCAGGGGGTCTGACCGCTCTCTTACTACCAAACTGACTCATAAACTTGTCACAAAGTTGGTCATAGTCGAAGATAGATTTTTCCTCCAATCTTCCGAACCAGGATTGAGCCATCCCGGCCAGCGTGGTAGAAAATGCTTTTGCTGCTACATTATCGGAGATGCCGTGAAGCTGCATTTGGAGATTAAATGAGGCCAGGTGTTCATCGGGATCCTCCGTTCCGAAGTAACGGGGTAACTGAGTGGGCAATCTCTTGTCGAGAGGCAACCTTTCAAAGAATATTTCATCACAAAATGGTGATTTCCTTAATCGAGAGTTAGATACTGGAGGTTCATTCTTCTTTTCTTGTTTATCTAACTTTTGGTGCAGCGACCTTACTTCTGAGGCCAATTTGTTGACCTCTCTGACTGATTGCTCCTGCAAGTCCTCTTCTATGCCATGTCTGTCTTGATGTTGATCGGCTCGACTTATCGCTTCGTTTGCCTCGAATCCTGTTCGTGCACCAAAGGCGGCAGCATGCGGGGGTCGTCGAGTTTGAAGGGCGGTTTCTTTAATCTCCGCGAGCCACTCCTTCTTGGCTTCATCGAGAAAGGCTTTTAGGTCGTCTCTCGTAAGTTGTATTACCGGAGGAGCCGGTGGTCTTGAAGCTCCGGCCTCGACATGAGGTGCAGGATCAGGATCACGAATTAATAAATTATCTCCTTGACCCTCTCCGTTTTGATCGCGATTTCCCTCTTTTTCTCGTGCCAGGACTGTTTTCGATCTTGTAGTCATTTTTCACGTTCTCAAAGTTATGTTTCCCACAGACGGCGCCAATTGATGAGTGAGCTTTCGTTAAGGTGGTTATTCCCGGTCGAACGCGACTCGCCAATATGAGGATCAGCTATGCTAGTCCTCGATTTGTATAGGGGATCCTAACCTGAAAACAAAGACAACTACGTCAGGTTAATGCCGGTGGTTACCCGGCGATAACCCTCCGATGCTTAAGTAAGTTTCGAGATGAGTCGGGAAGTCGGAGCGTATTTAATGCTTAGAAGTGCGTACCTTTAATCGTATTTATGAGGGGTATTTATAGTGTTCTACATGGGTCATCGGGTCGAATCACGATTGGACATAACGGTTCGAATATGGATCCTTAGCAATAGATTCGATCCGATTAGAAATGGATCACACATAAGAGGACGTCGGCCACCATATCGGATGAGTAGAAAGATCGAGGTCGACGCCGACGTCATGCTTATTTGATTATAAACGATGTGAAATCGAGGGGAAGGTCCTTGATATTAATCGATTGATCGACGAGTGTTTATAATGACGAAGACTTGGTACATCATCTTCCCCTCAAAATAATGAGTATTGGGATAGTCTAGAAAGCCTCACCCCCGTACAAGAGGCACGACCGCGCGAGGTTTTGCCACGTGGACGAATGCGACATTTGGTACGATCCTTACTTAAATTTTTTAAATATTAGAATGCCCTTCCATTAAAATATTTGAACATTATAACATTAATCACCATCTCCATGTAACAAATAAAATTTCAAGTTTAAAGAAATATATTAAACAAGAAATAATTGTAAAAATTAAAGTTTATTGGTTTGAAATAATGGTTACAATCTCTATGATTCCTTTGATTCTAATCTTCTAAACAATAATCTTGAAAAAGATTGATTTGATATTCTCCAAAATAATTTTGATGCTTGTATAACATTAATCCAAATGCAATTTTGCTATATAATGGATCAAACGTGAAATGACTTAAATTTTCTTGATGAATGTCTCGAACTTCGTCTTGGATATTCTGAATTTTTAAGAGATTTGATCTTCGTCGGAACTTCGTGAATTTTCAATAACGTTAATCTAAGAGTTAAATATCTTAATCTTAGATTAAACGTTGGACTTTAAAGTTTCATTAATGTTAATTTAAGAGTAAAGTATCTTAATCTAAGATTAAACGTTGGATTTTCTTCACTTTTTAAAGAACGCCTTTGAATTTTTCGAAGAACGCCTTGATTTTGAAGAACGCTTTGATTTTTGAAGAACGCATGGAGAGAATTTGCTTCTTTTCTCCTTGAACTTCTTTTTGCTTTTTTTTTTGAATTATGATTTTCTTCTTAGAGATGACCCCCATTTATAGGAGGTTTTTGAGAAAAATTGTAATATTCTCCATATGACGTGGCGCAATTTGATTGGTTCTTCACATCTTGTATGACAAGAAATATATGTTATTTCATTATCTTGCCCTTTAAAAAGATATGACATGCAAATATTGCATTGTGAAGAATATCTCAACAAAATCTTGCCTTGTTTAATAATTTCCTACACAAACTTGCCTTGTATATGGAGATTTTTATTTTATTTGCAAGAAATCTTGTATTTAGTTAATCATAGGATATAAATTAATTAATTAATTATTCAATTATTTTCGGAATTAAATTTGATATAATTTCAAAATAAATTAATTAATAATTAATATGTCTTGGACTCAATTTGAGCAATAAAATTAACTGCCTACAAATGTCTCCTCGAGACTTATTTACAAAAATGCATTTGCTTTTTAGTAGATAAGTCGCGAATTTTTTTTTTTATTGAAGCAGGTCAATTTGTCCGATTCCGAAATATGCCCAATTAGATACTCCATTATGTGCACTATAAAAAACGAGCCCATTTAGCAAAAAGAAAATGAAATGAACCTAATGAATTCACAAACATGAATTGTTTCTTTAGCCCATTCCATGGCCCTACATGTTATGACCCTTTTATGAACAAAATGTGGAAAATTGCATTTTACCCCTTCTTCCTCACAAACTCATTACAGTTACATAGTTTCTGACTTTTATCTTATTACAAAACTGTGAAGACCAATTTCAATTCTTGCGGCAATATTTTCGAGTTTAAGGAAATAAATTAAAGAACACTTCTCTTGTTATATTTTCTTGACCAAGTCGATTACTTAATGGAATCCAAGTTTAATTTTATTTTCAATAATCCCAAATTCTATTTCCAAACTATAGTTCTATGGAACTCTCCGAATTTCTGATATTTCCTTAATCGATGTTTCCAAGTCCTAAAAGAATTTCAATTGAGTTCAGTCTCTACACCTATAAAAAGGCCTTCATTACTCCCTTTCTTCATTCACTCAAACAATCAAAACATTTTTCTTCACAAAAAGTCAATTTTTTTTGTGAGCACCCAATTGCAATTTCTTCATTCAACTGCCTGCTTTGATTTGGGTTTGCAGATTCGGCCTTTCAATTTTTTTTTTTTAAACAAGGTCAATCATCACCTCAGCTTTGTTTCTAGACATGTAGTATCTCATTCAATTAGATTTAATTCCACCAATTTAGTTCACTGGTAGTGTATACCTATCCAAGACATATATACATATTCATGGCATGTGTGTATATAGATACATATATATGATATATATACCTATACATATTCATGACATATATATATACGTTGTTTGTTCTTTTTTTTTTTTTTTATTTCAAGGGATTATACCATCGCGGAGAGCTATTTCTTGGAATATCAAAATCTTTAGAGTAAAAATAAAATTAGTCATAAATTCAATATAGTTTTTAAAATATTTGAATTATTAAACCAATTTTATCTAGTGCCCCCTTTATTTGATTTGATTTTGTATTTTTGTTAGGATGGTAATCTTTGTTGGTGACCGCACTTCTTCTGGGGAAGAACGTTTGACTATTCGAGACGATAAGGATCAACCAATTGAAAAGAGCACGGTTTTGACTGTTGGAACGTCTTTAATCGTCAGATATTCGAAAAGGTGGGCAGTACTAAGAAATTCTCTTCACTTGGACCAATGGTCCCGAGAATATACGGAATCTCCAAATAAAGCTAAAAAATATTTAATCTTTCTATAGCTCATCATATACCATCGAGTGACGTTATTCCTTTCCCATCTTTGGGCCGTCAACTCATTGGTGATAAGATGAAGTGGGGCGATGATTCCTTTGAAGTGCCTGGAGAATTCCGTTATTTTAGGGGGTATTGGGAGTGGACTGAAGATGTTTTGAGTCGATGCAAGACTGCGCTACATGCGGCTAAATTTTTTCATTCGGTGCACACCTCTTTATACACATATGATCATAATACAAACGTCATGAAGGCTTTTTGCGAGTCATGGTGTTCCTCAAACCAATACTTTACTATCTTTCTGGGATGAATTATCCATATCATTATGGGATCTTTACTCCATTGCTGATTTTCTCATTTTGGGCATCCTTTATGATGAGGTAATCCCTAGTGAAGCGGAGATAAATGGTGTACATGAAAAGGGAGAACCATATGTACCTCGATGAAAAGGGAGAACCATATGACAAGAAATATATCTTATTTCATTCTCTTGCCCTTAAAAAAGATATGACATGCAAATATTGCATTGTGAAGAATATCTCAAGAAAATCTTGCCTTGCTTAATAATTTCCAACACAAACTTGCCTTGTGTATTTGCAAGAAATCTTGTATTTAATTAATCTTAGGATATAAAATTAATTAATTAATTACTTAAATATTTTAGGAATTAAATTTGATATAATTCTAAAATAAATTATTTATTAATTAATATGTCTTGGACTCAATTTGGCAATAAAATTTAACTGCCTACACTCCATTTTTTCATTCCTTATTCAAGAGAAACCCTTGGAAGAACAATGTGGAATAATCTGAAATTATCTTCAAATAGGAAGGAACTCGAACCATTCCCAAATTTGCTACATTTGTTTGCTTATCCTCTCTATTGTTGTGTCCAACACTATTACTTTACCATTGTTACATCAGTTTTTTTCGCTCCAACAAATCAATTGCAATGGTTGTAGGTATTTTACGCAATTTTGGTAATTAGTTTATCCTTTGTTCTAAGTTCCGCTAATTATACAATTGTTGGGTTCCAATTGGTCAAAATGGTCTAGAGGGAAGGGGAAGTGAGAGTGGTGGTAAATAGACCTTTTGAAATATTTTTCTTATATAACACATGAATATTTTTTCAAACTAAGATATATTGATTTGTTAGCAGAAATATCGTAGTAGATCACTCAGCTGTTGCAGAAAGCAATGAGCAGAGATAAACTTCGCAAGAATACTAGTAAATATATTAGCATATCAATACCTTTCTTGCAGCATTTACATATCAAGTAAATGATGAGGTGTGAATGATGGAATATGCTGTAATTCTAGATTAAGATAGTTTAAACCAAAGAGCAATGCAAAAGATATTTGATGACATGCTTCACAAGAATGTTGAATGTTATGTGGACGATTTAGTTGTTAAGACAAAGGATCAGAGAAACCATCTACATGACTTAAGGAAATTCTTCGAACGACTTCGAAGATATCAATTAAGGATGAATCCTTTGAAATGTGCATTTGGTGTGAAATCGGGAAAATTCTTGGGCTTCATTGTTCACCAACGAGGCATAGAAATTGAGCAAGCTAAAATCGATGCAATCGTGAAAATGCCTGAGCCAAGTAATATACATGAGCTCAAGAGTTTCCAAGGGATAATAGCATACCATCGGAGGTTTATTTCAAATTTAGCTGGACGATGTCAACCATTCAGTCGCCCCATGAAGAAAGATGACCCTATCAAATGGGACGAAGCTTGCGATAATGCTTTTAAAAACATAAAATCATATCTGATGAAGCCTCTGCATTACTAGCCCAAGAAAATGATGAAGGAAAAGAAAATGCATTGTACTATCTGAGTAGAATGATGACGCCTAATGAAGTAAAGTATTCTCTGATTGAGAAAATGTGTTTAGCCCTTGTCTTCGCAATCCAAAAGTTGAAACATTACTTCCAAGCCCACACAGTTCGTCTCATTTCAAGGGCAAACCCATTAAAATTCGTCATGTCAAAACCAGTGCTTTCTGATAGGCTAGCACGATGGTATCTTCAACTGCAGCAGTTTGACATCACATATGTTCCCCAAAAGGCTGTAAAAGGACAAGTCTTGGCTGATTTCTTAGCCGACCATCCTATTCCTGCTGAATGGGAATTGTCCAATGATTTACCCGACGAAGATGCTTTTGTTATCGATATTGTTCCTCCATGGAAAATGTACTTTGACGGAGCTTCCCACAGAAAGGAGCTGGTGCAGGAGTTATATTTCTTACCCCTGATGGAAAAGTACTCCTCTGCTCATTTACTTTAACCCAAAATTGTTCAAATTATGTTGCTGAGTATCAAGCTCTCATACTTGGGTTAGAAATACTTGTTGTAACGAAAATGTCATGCTTAAATGTGTATGGAGATTCTAAACTGGTAATCAGTCCACTTTTTGGAGATTACGATGTCAAAAAGCCAGACTTGCTTCCTTACTTCAAATATGCCAAAAGGTTAATTGGATGGTTGGGAGATGTGACGCTTGAACACGTGCCAAGAAGCAACAATGGACAAGCTGACGCCTTGGCGAACTTGCTTCCACAATTGTTATACCTGGAAAAGAAGTTTTTGTTCCAATATGTCAAAATTGGGTGGTGCCACCCATTTTCAACGAAAATGATGAAGAGGAAGAGAAAAATCATGCCGTGGAAGTCTATGAGATTGAAAATGACGACTGGCGGCAACCACTCATAAATTATTTGGAGTATGAGAAACTGCCCGATAACCCAAGGCAAAGAACTGATATTCGACGTCGGGCAGCTCGCTTCATTTATTTTAAAGGGACTCTGTATAGACGATCATTTGATGGAGTGTTCTTACGTTGCTTAGGTAACGATGAAGCAGTTCAAGCCATAGAAGAAGCTCACTCTGGAGTCTGTGGCGCTCATCAATCTGGCCCGAAGTTACATTTTCGAATCAAAAGGATGGGTTACTATTGGCCTTCAATGGTTAAAGATTGTATGGATTACGCTCAAAGGTGTCAAGCTTGCCAGTTTCACGCGAACTTCATTCATCAACCACCTGAACCTTTGCATCCAACTGTTGCTTCTTGGCCTTTCGATGCTTGGGGATTAGATGCCGTTGGCCCTATGACTAAGTCTTCCAAAGGACATTTGTACATCTTGGCCGCTACTGATTACTTCTCCAAATGGGCAGAAGCAATACCTCTCAAGGAAATGAAGAAAGAAAATATTACCGACTTCATTCGCACCAACATCATTTATCGTTATGGAGTACCTCGATACATCATCACTGACAATGGGAAACCTTTTTGCAACAGTTTGATCAACAAATTATGTGAGAGTTCAATTTCAAGCAAAGAAACTCTTCCATGTATTACGCTGCTGCTAATGGCCTCGCTGAAGCATTCAACAAGAAATTGTGCAATTTATTGAAAAAGATTGTTTCAAAATCAAGAAGAGATTGGCATGAAAGGATTGGGGAAGCCTTATGGGCATATAGAACCGCTTATAGAACGCCAACCCAAGCAACTCCCTATTCACTGGTATATGGAGTGGAAGCGGTTCTCCAACTCGAGCAACAAATTTCATCGCTCAGAATTGCAATACAAGAAGGACTCACGAATGAGGAAAATGCTCGTTTGCGTCTTGAAGAATTAGAGGCCCTCGATGAGCAAAGATTGGAAGCCCAGCAGAATCTTGAGTGTTATCAGGCTCGTATTTCAAAAGCGTTCAATAAAAAAGTTCGCCTGCGCTCTTTTCAACTTGGTGATTTGGTACTGGCAGTAAGAAGACCTATCATTATCACCCATAAGACGAAGAATAAGTTTACATCAAAATGGGATGGTCCTTATGTCATTACAGAAGTTTACACGAATGGTGCATACAAATTGACCGCTGAAATTGGCTTAAGAGTTGGGCCCATAAATGAAAAGTTCTTGAAACGATATTACCCCTGAATCTTGAAGAAAGCTCCATGATGCATGAGCATAAACTGCATGTCACTCCTGGCCCACATGAGTATAAAATGTGTACGGCAAAAAACAAAAACAAAACAAAAATTCTTTTCTTTGAACTACGTTTTGACTTGATTCCTTTATGGATGCAGCTTAGTCATTTTCTAAGTTCAGTCATACTTAAAAAAAAAAAAAAAAATTCTAACCGAAGGATTGTGTTATTGATATCAAAACTAGTGGAGTTATTTACATATAAAAAAAATAACTCCTAAAGCAAAGAAAGTGAAATATCTCCAACTAAAATCCTAAAACTAAGAAAGGAGAAACATCTCAAACAAAAGGTTTCCAATACTTCAATTCCTCTTGAGAATTTGCCAACTCTACTAGTGAAGCCTCTAAGAGACCCTCTAGTTTATCATCCAATGGTGGAGTGTCCTTCAAGGCAGCGATCTCTTTTTCAATATTCGACACGCCAGCTTGAGCAATTCGAAGCAACTTTTGTTGATGTTTCAATGATGAAGACAAATCTTTCTTCTTTTGATTTAATTTCGCAAGATCATCCTCGGTAGATTTAACATGGCTAGCTTCCTTGCCTTCTTTGAGTTGGGCCTCACGAAGACGATCTTGTGCTTCGATAATTTGCTTTGCAAGTAACTCTTTAGACGACCCTTCAACAACTTTTGACCTAGAACCATCATATATAGCTGCCTTCTCAAAAAGTGAAGTCAACGAATTTTCCACATGGGAGATGTCAACGTCTTTAAAATCTTTCATCGACTCCAACACAAACCGAACTTCATCTTTTATGGAGGAAATTCAATCAAGAGGGGTCCTTGCTATTTTTTTACTAAGCTTACTCCACATCATACTCAAAAATTTCACTTAATGCTCACGTACGAACTCTTTACCCACAAAGACTGAACAAGCTGCTTGAGGAGACGCTTTACTTCTTGGAACTATCTCTCGCAAAGGAGAATCAACAACTGGTTCAGTGATAGCTTGAGATTGAGCGTCATCTTTACTAACCATAGAAATCCCCTCTTCCAACTGAGAGTAAAATCATAAGTACAAAATTAGAAAAGGGTATATGAAATGGATGAACAAGTAAATAAATACCTCTTCTGCAAAGTTTGCCAATGAAGGTCTATCATCTGATGACTTGCTGACAATATCAACAAAATTTTGATCCGAAAATTGTGGAATCTTTTGCCTTTTCCAATGACGATCCATAGTGCTGCTATGACTATCTTCCATATCGATGGGGGCAGTCTTACTTTTGCTTTATGTTGAAATATCAAAGTCTTTTTGGAGGTCTTCATCAACTGGGGAGCTAAGGCGATACGCTAGATTCTCTGCAATAAATATTCCAACATATTAGAAAATATGCATAAAAGTTTCAACTTTATCATAAAAGTTCTAACTTTATCATAAATTATATATGGAGGTCGAATTATCTTGGATACGTCCCTTAGAATCTTCTTTGTCTTTAGGAGAGACTTCGCTCGACTCCACAATGACTAAGTGTTCAATGCTGTCCTCAAGATATCGTCCATGAGCTTTGGCCACCATTTTCCGTAATCTTTCGAATATAATCTTTTCACACCAGAAGGTACGCCAGGAAACCAAGCTGTGGTTTTAGACTTAGACAAAGTGCTAATTCGCCAATAACGCAACCCTTCATCTAATGAAGCCTCACGAATGTCCTGCCTAAGAACACCTGGAATATCTTGGGATGACTGAATCGATGGGGACTGTAAGACTCGATAATAAATTTTTCACCATGTCTCAAAGTGAGGTAACTCGATCGAATGCTAATAAAGTAATTTTGACTGGACTCAGAAATATTAGTGTTGTCAACATACAAGCAATCCACAATTTTGGGATCAATGTTGCACGTCCAAAGGGTATAGTCTCCTTTATGAATTCTCTTGCGAGCTTCTACTTGGTCATAACATTTCGCCGGAATAAGATACCATGCTAGGACCACGTAATGTTTGGTAAACGTCAAAATGGGTCTTGAAATATTGCGCGAGCCATCCATGAACAAAATGGACCGGAAATGGAAAATTTGCACAAAGTTTTGAGGATTCCGAATTCTTTGATATGGAATTAAGGCCTTTGTAAATAGCCGCCAACACTGGAATAGCGAGGCTCACTCGACAACCGCTCGCCATAAGACTAGCCACCTTAAAAGTACTCGGACGTATTGAGTTGATATTTTCGACCGGAAGAACGAAAATACAAAGCCAACATGCCAAATGCGCTGCCAAGTATGTCTCATCTTTCATGTTACCTCTAACCCTGAGCTTTGAGAACACGCCTTCTTCCACATGAGACCAGGCCTTATGATCTTTAACATCATCAAGAGGATTATGGGTCAATTTAGGGCGAACACTCTTCTTTTCTTTACGTTGGGGAGGGGGCCCATACTTCTTTCCTTTCTTGGACCAAAATTGAATCCATCTCTCAATGGAAACTTGGGAATGTTTGTTACCTTTGTCACTTGCCTGAAGTAAATGAAAAGCGTGAAACAAGTACTTACAAGATCGGGGCACAAATGGGTCTCCCGTTTCATCTACACCATCCAACTCCGTTTCACTAGGGATTACTTCATCATAAAGGAGACCTAAGATAGGGAGACCAGCGATCGAATTAAGATCCCACAACGATATTGACAATTCACCCCAAGAAGATAGTAGAGTATTTGTTTGAGGACTCCATGCTTCACAAAATGCTTTAAAGATGTTTGTGTTGTGATCACAAGTGTACAAGGAAACTTGCACCGAATGGATAATCTTGGCTGCATGTAATGTACTCTTGCATCGGCTCAAAACGTCTTCGGTCCACTCCCAATATCCTTTGAAATAACGAAATTCTCCAGGCACTTCAAAGAGACCATTGCCCCATTTCATCTTATCATCAATAAGTTGACCCAAAGTTGGGAAAGCAATAATGTCACTCGTTGATTTATGATGAGCAGAAAGCAAGGTTAAATGTTTTTGTGTCTTCTTGGGAGCTTCCGCATATTCCCACGTCCATTGTGCCATGTGGAGTGAGTTTCTCAATGTTGTCCATCTTTTCGCATATCTACCAATAAGGGGCGTACCAACTGTAAAAACGGTACCGTTTTCTTTAGGTTGATCCTTATCGTCAAGAATCGTCAAGATTTCTGTACCAGTGGAGGAACGAGTACCCTTGAACAAAACCATATTAAGTCCTGCTAAAACATACAAAAAGAGAGAAAAAGTTTATATCTCAAAGAAAAAAAGTGAGGCGTACAATTTCGTATCTATGTATAGATACGGATCTATATATATGAAAAAGGAAGACCCACTTTATATACGGATCTATATATATATTTTGACAATTAAGTATATATATATATAGTGGAGCATGACAATTATATATGTATATAGTGGAGCTTGACAATTACGTATATATATATAATGACAAATTGCCTATCTATATATATATATGAAAAGGGGAACTAAAACAAGCCAGACAACAAATCTTTTTGGAGATGAGAACTTAAACAAACCAGACCGCAAAAGAAGTTTTTTTTTTCGGCAAACCTTGAAAGAGAGAAAAAAAAGAAGGGGGAAATCTCAACTGCTAATAATCGATCAGATGATGGTGTGGTCTGAAACTCAAGAAATCAAGTTCCTTTTATAAGCACACAAGGAGGAGTTGTAGTCCAAGAAGAATTGAGAAGTCTTTAATTTGTTAGAGTTCAAATGGGATTTGCAAGAGTTAGTTCGACTAAAACTCAATGGATGCCATGAATTAGAGTCCAAGATGGAAGGAGAAAAAAAAATCGAACTGCAAGTATACGCCTAATTGAAGAAGACGACTTGGGGATTTAATTGTGTGTTGGTGGTTTACAAACACCAAAGCTATATTTGCTGGATTTCATAAATGGGCTTTTTGATGGGCTCAATTAGTGCAATCAAATTGAATGTCCAAGCCTGCTGAGACAATGTGATCGTAGGCATATATGCACAATATGTCCACCAATTTCTATTTTGGAACATTTAGATAATTGGTGATATTAAAAAAAAATGTGTCGAGACTTATCCACTTTTGTACATACTTTAATAGTACAACATGCGATCAAGTCACGAGGGGGCAATTTGTAGACACGTAAATTTCGTCCCAAAATATTAAAAAGGAAATTGGAAATTAATTTAAATTTGCTATTTTTGGACTTTTATTAAATTAAATTCCAAAATAAATAGTTAATTTGATAAAAATCCACCTACATTTTACTGGCCAATTAAATCATGTCAAGTGTTCAAGATGATGTGTCATGACCAATCAAAAGGATGCATATCTCCTACAAGTGATAGACATTTACTCCCTCCTTTTCATTTTACATGTCACTTTAGAGAAAAAAAAATATTCCACTATACATGTCACTTTATAATTTCAAGATAGATTTAAATGCTAATTTGACATTTTTACCCTTCTTTAATCCTAAATGCTATACTTATTATCTCCCAATTTTCAAAACAAATAATCATGCATTTATTAAGGGCAATTTTGTTCAACTATCCTTTAATTTTCCTAAAATCTAGAGCATTAAATAATTTCTTAATCCTTGTGAAACAACCTTAAACGACATGTAAAATGAAACGGAGGGAGTAAAAGAATACATATCTCTTTTACAAAGAGAAGTATCTTGGTCTTCTACTACTGAAAGCCAATCAAATTGCACCATTCAATTAACTAATTCTACATGGACTCTTCCTTCTACCACTATAAATAGGGGTCCTCTCTTAGAAGAAAAACACACATTTTTCTGAAGGAGCACAAGTTGAAGGAGCAAATTCTCTCTACGAGGCGTTCTTCAAAACCTTTTTCATTAACTCAAGACATTCTTCAAAGATCAAAGGAAAATCTGGCGTTTGATTCGAGAACAAGCTAAGAAGCCCTCACTTAAACGTTATTGGAGATTTATGACGGTCCAAAGAAGATCAAATTCTACTAAATTCAAAATATCCACGACGAAGTTCAAGACGTTCGTCGAATCATTTCACGTTTGATCCAGGATTAAGCAAATTTGCCCCTGGATTAACGTTATTCGAGCACAAATTCATTTTTGAGAAGATCAAATCAACGTTCTCCAAGATCAAGTGCAAGAAACATTTATTTTTCCTTAAGATTAGAATCAGGGGAATTATAGAGATTGTAACCGCTTTATTTAAATCAATAAATTTTAATTTGTACAATTATTTCTTGTTTAATTTATTTTAAATTTGAAATTTTGTTGCTACACACGCGCCATTGCCCGAGGCGAGGCGAGTAGTATAATATATACGGTATATACTTATATAGTTAGTTATAGACTTATACATACTTATATTATATTTTATATGTATTATGTATGATTGTATATCATTATTATTATTAACATAGTCAGTAGTTACTAACTTTCTATTATAATTTATAAATTTATATCAATTAGATATAATTATGTATAAATTTATAATGTTAACTATTTGACTTGTTGTTTACTTGTTCATATATAATTGTGATCATAGATCATCCAATTGATTGTGTAAATTTATTGAATATAGAATGTTTAGTATGTGAACCCCGGATGGGAACATGTGATTATCTTGACTCCGAATGATAAGACGAAGAATTTAAAGTGCAAGTATTGTGGTAAAGTAACAAATTGAAGTATATCAAGAGCAAAACAACATATTGTTGGAGGTTTTAGGAATGTGACGGGTTGCACAAAAGTCCCCCCCACCGTCAAATTATTTTTCAAAGAAGTTTTTGATGCCAAACAAACCGCAAAAAGAGTATTGGAGGAAACACAATCGGAAACGCCCCATTTTGATGAAATTACGGAGCAAGAAATAGAAGAAAGGGAGGATAGGGAGGCACGCAAGGATTGACCTCATGGTAAAATCCCATCTCATCTAGCCGACCACCAATGGTTCCCAAAAAGCCGAGACAACTAGGCCCCATCAATTTGTTCTATAATAAACAATCCGACGAGGATGTCCATAAAAAGACAGGTGATTTATCCAACTATTTCGTAGAAGTACAAAAGAAGATGAGGGAAAATGCAGTTCAAAAATTCTGTAGATGGATGTATGATGTCGGCATTTCATTTAATGCGGCAAACTATGATGGTTTTAAAGATATGATTGAAGCTATAGGACAATACGGTCCTGGAATGAAACCTCCTACTTATCCCGAGGTAAGAGTTAGTTATTTGAAGAAGGAGGTGGAGCACACAAAACAATTGATGAAGGCAGATGAGGAAGAAAGAGAGAAGTATGGTTGCTCTTTGATTGTGGATGGTTGGAAAGATAGAAAATAAAGGTATTTGATCAATTTTTTGGTCAATACTCATCGAGGGAGCATGTTCATCGAATCAGTTGATGCATCAAGTTACTCTCACACGGGCGAAAAAATGTTTGAGTTGCTCGATTAATTTGTGAGATGTATTAGAGAAAAAAAGTGTGATACAAGTGGTCACCGATAGTGCAAGTGAAAATATTTATGCCAGTGAGTAATAAATCATAAATCTCGTGTATTTTATAATATATTTATTATTAATTTTATTTAATTTTATATTTTATTGTTTGATGAATAGGAAAGGGGTTGGAGCTTTGATATCCTCATATGTTTTGGACTCCATGCGCAGCTCACTGTTTGGATTTAATGTTCGAAGATATGTTCAAGTTACCCAAATGGAAAAGGACACTTGAACGTGCAATTAATATCAATGGATAAATCTATAACCGAACAATAGTTTAAACATGATTAGAGAGTTCACTAGCCAAAGAGATATGGTTAGGACGGGATCAACTCGCTTTGCAACGACTTTCTTGACTTTGAAAAGATTTCAAAAGCACAAGTCGCAATTGAGAAACATGTTCATTTCTGATAAATGAAAATCTAGAAAATTTGCAAAGGAAAGATGTGGCAAACAAGCAGTGAGAGTTATTTTTAAAAATTATAAGTTTCATTATGAAATTTGCTGGCCCACTTGTTGAGGTTCTCCGACTTGTGGATGGAGAGAAAAAGCCTCCAATGGGATACATATATGAGGCAATTGACCGTGCAAAGAAGAAAATTGCGTTGTCTTTCAACAACAAGGAGCAGAGGTATGCCGAGATATTTGGAATCATTGACAACCGACGGCAAAATCAACTTCATAGGCCTTTGCATGCCGCGGAACATTTACTCAATCCCGAGTTTTATTATGCAAATAAGGAAATTGAAGATGTTGAAGTGATTACCTCTGGGTTTGATAAATGCGTTGAAAAGTTGGTGAAAGATGAAGATATACAAGATAAAATTACCTCGGAGCTAAAGTTTTATAAACAAGCAGAAGGAACTTTTTCAACAAACAAACTATTAGGCAAAGAACAAAAATGGCACCAGGTAATGAAAATATTAAATATACACCATTGATATTATTTTTAATTTCATGAAAATTACACTAATATTTTTTAAATCATTTTTTATTTTCAATTAGCTGAATGGAGGGGTGCATATGGGAATTCGGCGCCAAATTTGAAAAAATTTGCCATCAAAATTCTCAACCTCACTTGTAGCTCTTCCGGTTGTGAATGTAATTGGAGTGTATTTCAACACGTATGTGTCTTTACATTCCGTAATATAGTTCCAACATATATTAATATAATATTCTAATAAGTTATTATTAATTAAACTTTGTAGCTCCATTCCAAGAAAAGGAATCGTTTGGAGCAAAAACATCTTATTGATTTAGTGTACATTAAATACAATAGATCTTTAAGACGGAGATATAAGTTGTGTGATACTATCGACCCCATTGTCTTGGAGAATCCTTACAAAGATGGTACTAATGAATGGTTGGTGGGAAAAATGGGGGAAGTGACGATGGATGATGATGATTATGACGATGATATTGATCTTGTGCATTCCAACGATGACTTAACATGGGAACAAGTTTCCCATGCATTGGGGGCAAATGAACCTGCATATTCTTTTAGGAAATCGAAAGGTTCTGCTTCTACATCTAGAACCCTGATAAATAAAGTTTATGCACCCAGGGGAAAAACATCAAAGAATAGAGCACTGACACCAACATCTACTTTGTCAACTTCCTCATCATCTACAATACCATCATCCTCATCTACATTACCGACTCCAACATCATCTACATTACCAACATCCTCATCTACATTACCACAATCTTCGTCTACACGTGATGTTATTGGTCATAGTGATGATGATGAGGAGGAAGAGAAACATAATGAATATTATAAGATGATGACAACGGAGGAAGCGGCGATAATGACAGTGATGATGATGATGATGATGTGATGAAGGAGAGTGGTCTGATTAGAGATTCACATTTATTGATTTATTATCGTTTTACATTGATTTTGAACTTATTTGCTCAATTTAAGACTATTTTGTATTTGATTATTGCAACTTTAAATTTATTTTTGAGTTATGAATTTGATTTTTGGGATGTTGCATGATAAACATGTTAATTATATTGTCTTTAAAAGTATTGAATTTTATAATTATTGTTGATAATTTGATATATGTTGAAAAATTCATATACAAGTGCTTTATCCCCCAAAAGCCCTCGTTTTTCACCTCGCCTCGCTTTGCGCCTCAAACAACTATGGTTTAAACTGAGATAACTTAGTAAACTTTAATATTTTTCTTTTTCTTTTAAGTTTCTCTTTTTTTTCAATTATTTGATAATTCAGAAAGTTGAAAAGTTTAATTTTTACATTACATATGGTATTATTTATATGGAAGATGAGACCATCATCAATAGTAGTCACTTGACTAATAACTTGATAATAACATGGATTAATGAAAATTATATAAAAAGATCATGTGACACTATAAACAGAAACATCACTTGTAGTTAATTATTGAGGGAGAACTTAACTAGATATATTTTTATTATATTTAAATTCATATGATAATTCTATATAAGCGTTTCCTAAACTCAAATCAACAAATTTGAGTTTTTTTGGTAACAATCGATTTATTTAGTAGAGATGGATGCCGACCAGTTCACACATTATTGTAAATATTGGGCCAATTGATTCGTTAGTTCTCACTCACCAGGATCATCATCTGTCTACATATATTTGGCTAGGGTAAGATCTTGGACCCCTAAAAAGTGTCATCGTGCGGATTCATCCATTTCTTGGTCGTCGATTGACGGTATAGTGTTGCCCTATTTGATTAACGACGGATTTTATGGAGTTTATCTTATCGGGGCAATTAAGTACGACTGGCCATTGGTTACTGCATTAGTCGAGCGGTGGCGTACGGAAACTCATGCATTCCATCTAGCATTGACGAGGCTATCATTACCTTACAAGATGTAGCCGTATTACTTGGTCTCCTAATTGAAGGGAAAGTTGTTACTAGTATTGATACAAACTATTCTACAAAGGAATGCAAGCTCTTTGCCTCGAATTGTTTAGTGTCTTGCCCCCCTTAAGTGCTTTTGAAGGTAGATTTTTGAAATTAAAATGGTCGATGTTGCAATCTCAATCACTAACCCAAGATGCTACTGATGTATTGGTGCAATATTATGCGAGAGCACTTATACTAGCAATTGTTGGCGGTATCTTCCTATCTAACTTATCGGGGAATAAGGTAGATTTGAAATTAAAATGGTCGATGTTGCAATCTCAACCACTAACCCAAGATGCTACTGATGTATTGGTGCAATATTATGCGAGAGCACTTATACTAGCAATTGTTGGTGGTATCTTCCTATCTAACTTATCGGGGAATAAGGTAGATTTGAAGTATCTTCCATTTCTACATAATTTGGACATGATTGGAAACTTCAGTCAGGGTGGTGTAGCTTTATAATACTTGTAGCGTGAGTTATGTTGGGCCACTAAACCACAAACTATTCAGATTGGTTGGTGTTTGACGTTATTACATGTACAACAATTACACTTAAGTAACATACTAATTACAATATCTTTTATATATTTACTTATTTTGATAACTATAAAATAGATTTGGGCATGAGAGAGATTTCGATGCATGCGGCCGGATATTGAGTATGTATATGCCTCAAATAGACCCCCCCCCCCCCGGACCTCTTGGGTACAAGTAAGTACGCATACTTATTCTTTATTTATGAATCAAGTACTTGAAAATTAGTTTGATTAATTCGAAGTTTTTGAACCATAATCAGGTGGCGTGCAACGAAATTGCTAGAACATGTTACTACTCATGTCGAGACCAAGTAGACATGCTCACTGATACTCACTTTGAGTGGCAACCTTATAGGCTTAAGGAGTTGCCTCATTATTGTCTACATGGATAGAATATATGAAGGTCTAGGATACCTCTGATATGTTTTGATAGAGTAGAGTGACACTTTCCAAATAGGGTGCTTAGACAATTTGGGATGTGGCAGGATATCCCAGAACCATATGAGACCAATATGGCCCTACACAATGTAGACCTCCGGGGGCGTAACCAAGTTGATTGGATTGTTGATCACAATGATTATGTGAACTTGTGGGAGCAACGTGACCATCTAATCGTCATGTCAAATGCAGGGGGAGAACTTATAGGTTGTAGTGAGGCTTACAAGATTTGGTATATGAATATTCCGAGCATGTTGATATCAAAACCATACCAAAGAAAACAAAGTGATGTCACAGGGTACAGGGGTATCAGTTGTGGATTTGAGAGTTTGGTATGACAACCAACATTATAACCGACTCTATTTAATATTTCTTTTATATATATATATATATATATATATATATATATATATATATATATTAACGTATATGATTTTGTCATCATGCAGATTCAAGAACTACAGCAGATCAACCTCTTGCTTGGGGAATTCCATATCGCCCATGGTGCGCAAAAGGTGACGGAAGCTCAAGAGCATGTCGTAAGTGCTTTAACTTTAGTTGGAGAGCAAGAGCGACTAGCAGGTCAAGTACCGCCAATATTTTCGTATAATGCTCTTCCTACAGAGTTGAGGAGGTCGAATTCTCTTCGTAAACAACGGGCAGAACCACAGGGCCCAGCTCATGCATCTTCTCCAGCTACTTCAGATGTTTTAGCTTCATCATCTGTATCTCCTCCACCACATAATCGTGAGTTCATTCCACTACCATGGTATATGCACACCGAGTATTCTACACCGAATTAGGTTGAGTGACTTACCCAGGTTGGTACGATGAGTGGTTCTCAGGCTGAGCCCCCTAGTGACCCCGTCCCCAATCGTCAAAGAAGGTTGACTCAAGTCTTGAATAGAATGAATACACAATGGGAGAGGAGAGCGCCAAATCGCTATATACCGTCCCAATGATTTTAGTTTAAGTTGTGATTGTAACTATATGAGGATAATCGTATTATCATTTTATTATTAATTGTTAGTTAAGTAGGCTTATTTGAAAGATATTGGCTTAATTTGATATATATCGTAATGGTGAATTGATTATGTTTTTAGGATTTTTTGGAATGTTCTTGATTGTTTATGTTGATTGTTTTGCGTTTTGGTATTAGATATTGTGATGGTGTGTTGATGATATTTGACTGCTTAGTTTGATATATGTTGTTGCTTGAGTTAAAAAAACCGAGGTTGTGCTCCTTCACATTTCATAAGATTAAAAAAAAAGGTTTAAACCGCAATTGCTAACTGTGATTTTATAGAAGAATCGCAGTTAGCAACTGCGTTTCTTATTCCTCACCGGTATGAATATAACTGCGAGTCTTCTATAACATTATAGTTATCAACTGTGATTCTTCTATAAATCACAGTGGACAACTGCAATTAACACCTTTTTTTTTTAATCTTGTGAAATGTGAAGGAGCACAACCTAGGTTTTTTTTTTAACTCAAGCGCAACCACACAATAACAATAATGCAAGCACAACTACAATCTCGGTTACTAATATGTAAACTTAAAACAAGTTTAATACATAAAAATGTCTCAACAATAATATCTCAGTCACAGTAATATCTATGAAAATATGTCCTATTATTCTTTCATGTGTGACGCGTATATCCTTCATTCCCACAAGTAGAACAATGAATCATCTATTTCTCGGCTTGAAAATCCATTTCATTACGAATGCGCCTGGATTTTGGTCGACGTTTTTCCCGCTCAAGCTTGGAGTTTGGTTTGAACACCGGACCATAATACTCATCCCAATAAGCCCCATTCTCCAATGGTTCAAATCTACCACTCCATGTCCTCGAATAATTCTCAACGGTATAAAATAATGATACAAAAGATAATTGATCAACATTTTACTTACTAGAACAAGCAAGAACATGAGATCAAGGAACATGATAGGCAGCCGACTTACCACATGTGCATGTCCTTTCGCCAATGCGCACAGTTTGAACATTACCTCCCATCGTCATGCGACGACCTGTGATCACAGAATAAATCCCACCGGCTCCACGTATAGAATTGTTGAAAATTGTTACATGCATACCCCCAACCTTCGAAGTGTCGTGGAGGAGCATTTTATAAACCTTGAGGCTAAATCTATTTTGAGGTTCGGTGTTTGGTAGGCCAATGTTTTGAAAAGCAAGTTCAGCAACCAAGTCTATATTGAAAGTACTAAACACAACGATAAAATGAAGTCTCAATAATTGTTGTAATAGACATACCACGAGTACCTTTCACACGTCATTGAAAACTTCTAAAATGTTCGTTGTCATTATGTCATATCTATAACCAACATCATGTGCAATCGTACATTTTTTTAGGGAGTTTATTCAATTATTTTCGCAGCATCAGAACTTAATAGCTCAATTTGATCCAACACATTTTGAAACTTGCGATCCTGGTGCGAGCAACCTGCCTTCCACACTAGCTTTTTTAAATTACCACCCGTATGGACTTTGCAAAAATTAGAACTTACATGTTCCAAACAATACCGATGTTCCACATAGGGCTGGGCAAATGGGACCGGATTTCGGGTACCCGTCCTGTCTCAATCGGGTTTTCCCATTTTGGACGAAGGAAAATGGGTTTCGTCGGGATTTGGGACACCCGAAATCCCGGTTAATGAAAATCGGGATGGGTTTCGAGTGTTGACCCCCACCCGATCGGGGACCCCGTCCCGATTATCCTATACATAATAAATCTATTTTACCCTGCCCAATATAGAAAAAATTCAATAAACCCACTTAAAAAACAAAAAAGTCCTAGCCCGATTGCTCTATACATAATAAATCTCTTTTACCCAGCCCAATATAGAAAAAAAAAATTAAATAATCCCACTTAAAAAACTAAAAGCCCTAGCCGCTAAACAATTCATCAATTAGTCTTCAAACTTTTCAATTGAAATCTTTCAAATCTTCCAGATTCCTGCTCGTCATTACAGTCTACGGCAACGACTCAACACTCAAGTCTCCAACTATCTTCATCTACACGTTGAGTTTCTCTTCACTCTAAGCTTCATTTTTTTTATAACCGATTATAGTATGTTTATCATAAGCTTCTCCATTTTTAGATTATTTTTCATACAAAACCCATTTATATAATTTTTCATACAAAATCCATCTACACCCATTTTTAATGGTAATTTTGCTGCTCTTAATTTCTGTTTTTGATTTGATAATTTCACCTTGCTTTTTCTTCTTTGTCTCACATAGGTAATTTATGAGCAATAGAGGTTTGAATTTTGTTGAATAAAGAGTATTTAGCTCAATAAGATCTTGTTAGCCATATTTCTTTCCTTTCTAAGTAAAATTCATCTACTAATGTTTATTGCATTGGATTAGTTTTGCTTCAGTGAAATGAAAATTAATGTCTAAAAAATTCACGTTGATTTACTCAATATCGAATTAATCCATTAATTGCTCTATCATTTATATGAATTTTGACCTCATTTGTTGCTTCGATATTTGAATACTGCCACAATGTTGTTCTTTGTATTCAAGGGAAGTTGTATGCATTTTCATAGTAGAGATTTATTACTTAATTAATTAAGCTATACAATGATTTAATTACTACATTAAGGGCCCTAAACTTTTGAGAAGCAGCTGTGTTTTTATAAAAAAATTGTTATATACTTTCTCTTTTACGTGATGTTTTTCTTTTTTGGCTTAACAAGACTTATTCATCTTTGTGTTTTTATAACAAATTGTTGTAGGTTAATGTCAAAGGAGGATTATTAGCATGGACTCCCATTCCAAATCGTACTCGAAGCGTGCTAGAGAGGTTGATAGTCAATCACAAACAAATGAAAATTCGAACTTGAAGCGGCCTAGAGAGGTTAATTCTAATCAACCACCACTAAATAAAAATGTAATGGAGGGTGAGAATGTTGGTGAGCGTAGGATTGATAATGAGATTGAAAAAGCAAATGAAGTTAAGGAAGGTGATGCTAAGAATGCTAATGAAAATAAGGATAATGTTGCACCTAAGCCTCCTAAGCCGAGAATGAAAGGAGAGAAACGGTCAGAATATTGGCAACATTACGAATCATTTCTATGCAAAGTAGATAAGATACAAAAAGCCAAGTGCCTTTATTGTGAAAAGGTAATTAGAGCCGATGGGAATCAACATGGAACCAAAGGCATTAAACAACACTACTTTGCTTGCAATAAAAAGCCACATGAAGTTGAAACAAACCAAAATCGTTTGCAATTTAATCCATCTCGTTCGGGACAAAAGGGAAGCATTGTTAATTGGCAATTTGGCCAAAAAAAGGATGTAGATGCATTATGTCATTTTATAATTGTTGATGAGATGCCATTTAGGATTGTGGAGAAACCGGGGTTTAAGTACTTAATGTCTGTTTTATGTCCTATGTTTTCAATTCCAACACGAAAGACTATAACCAAGGACATATTTAATATGTACTTAACTGAAAAGTCAAAGTTGAAGACTTTCTTAAAAACGCATTCCCAAAGAGTGTCTATCACTACCGACACATGGACATCTATTCAAAAAGTGAATTATATGTGTCTTACCGTGCAATTCATTGATGAAGAATGGAATTTGCAAAAAAAGATTTTGAAATTTTGTCCTATTCCTAGTCACAAGGACGAACAATTGGGTAACGCTATAGTAAAATGCTTAAAATATTGGGGAATTGATAGAAAAGTCTTTACTATAACCGTAGATAATGCTTCTTCAAATGACGGTGTTGTTGCTTACTTTAGGGATAGATTTGTTGATAGAGATGATGCTAGAATTTTAGGTGGGAAGTATATCCACATGAGGTGTATTGCTCATATACTTAATTTGGTCGTGCTAGATGGTTTGAAGGGCAAAGATGAGAGTATGACTGTTACTCGTATTAGATGGGCAGTGAGGTATGTGAGGAGTTCTCTCGCTAGGTACCAAAAGTTTAATGATTGTGCGGAACTTGAAAGTTTAGCAACGAAAAAAATGTTGTGTCTTGATGTACCAACTAGATGGAACTCCACCTACTTGATGTTAGAGGTTGCAATTTCCCTTCAGAAAGTTTTGCATGCATATGAAAATGAAGAACGCTCTTTTAGGCTTGATCTTGGTGATAGGGTGCCTACTAGATATGATTGGGATAGGGCAAATCTTTTGTTGAAGTTTTTGAGTCATTTTTATAATCTCACACTTAAAATCTCTGGCTCATTAGATGTTACGACCAATCTTGTTTTCAAAGAAATAAGTTCAATTGATATGCTTCTTACTATGTGGTTAGATGGTGATGATTTTGAATTTAGTGAAATTGCAAGAAAAATGAAAGAGAAGTATGACAAATATTGGGGGTCATTTGAAAAAATGAATAAAATTATATACTATGCGTTGATTCTTGATCCTCGTCGCAAATGGGCTTACTTAGAGTTTTCATTTGAGAAAAAGTATCCCAAATCTTCAACAAATGCAAATGAGGAAGCAAAATGTAATGAAATGAAAGAGAAAGTTTTGAAAGGTTTTAAATAGTTGTTTGAAGAATATAAGAGACTTTATGGGGGTAATGTTCCATCAAGTGGTGAGAGTTCAACTCAAGTTTCGAGTGGGTATGACAAACAAAATGAAATTTATGATTTAGATGATGAGTTTGAGAGGTTGAGGAAAGGAAAAAATAACATTATAAGTCGGAGTTGGATAAGTATTTGAACGAGGATTGTGAAAATGGGGGAATGAGCTATAACATCTTGGGATGGTGGAAAGTAGAAGCTCATAGGTTTCCAATTTTATCCAAGATGGCTCGTGATATTTTGGCGGTTCCGGTCTCTACGGTTGCTTTGGAAGCCGCCTTTAGCACCGGAGGGCGTATTCTTGATGCTTTTAGGAGCTCATTGTCTCCTAAAATAGCTCAATCCCTTATTTGTGCTCAAGATTGGTTTCGTATGGAATCAAAGCCAATATCTGTGGAGGAGGACTTGTACGAACTTGAAAAAATTGAGAAAGGTAATTTATTTTTCTAATATTTGTTCACAAGTTATTTCATGCATATTTTTAAATAATATTATGCTATTTATGCTCATAATTTTTGTTTTATTTTTATAGAGTTGGTTGCACTTGGAGCCGATTGTATAATCCTTGATCAACTTTGGAGATGTAGCTTGATTTGGAGTTGGAAATTTAAATATCTAACTTTATTAATTTGTAATTTGTTTTAGACTAATAGACTTTATTATGACTTTTGGGATATGTTTCATTTTGTACACTTTGGTAATATGGATTGCTAAATTATGTTATAATGTTATTTGGAGTTATCACTTAATTTCATTGTCTTGTGATTATATGTTATTTCTTTTTTAAAATGGTTGTGATTATATGTTTGAATTGGTTTCATGGTTTGTTGTACAATAGAAGAGTAGATAAAAGTCATGTTTCCTTTATTCCAATCACATATTTTAACGCTAAGCTCCAAAGAAAAGTTTTTTTGCACTATTTATGTAGATGTAGGTAAGATTCCCGGGACACCCGAACCCGTCCCGAAATCCCGAAATTAAATCGGGTACCCGAAACTCACGGGACCTTGGTTGAGCTACCGGGTTTCGGGACTTAAATTTGAGATCCCGAAACCCAAAATCCCGTCCCGAAATACTCGAATTCCCGAAAACACATCCCGTTCCCACCCCTAGTTCCACATTTGTCCATCTCCTTACTCGGATTGTTCCCAATATACCTTTATGGCTATAAGAAATCAAACATATATCACGACCTTTCACAACATGTTGCACAAGGTTCAAGAACCAATCCCAAGTTTTAAAGGACTCATTTTTTACAATAGCAAAGGCAAATGGTAATATACTATCATTTGCGTCACATCCCATCGCAATTAGTAAAACTCCCTTTTATTTTCCGTGAAGAAAAGTACCATCAATGCTAACAACTGGACAACAGTGCGTGGACGCTTCAATACAAGTTCAAATGTCCGAAAATCACGGCGGAATATATCCATTTGACCAGATTGTGTAGGTCTATAGTACTCAACAATTGTCTTAGGATTATATTGTTTGATAGCTGCAAATACTTTTGACAACTTTTGATAAGATTCCTCCCAGTCTCCATAGATATGTGCAATTGCTTTTGTTTCTCACACCATGTTTTTTTATATGTTATTGCTTTAGTGAAGCTATTCTTCACATATTAAACAATGACACGAATTTTCAAATCTGGATCTATCTTAACAAGATTTAGGATATCCCGAGCAATTAACTTAGAGTCCAGATGAAAATGATCTTGGCCTATCCTGTAGACAAACAAGTATGCGGTCCAAAGTAACGTGTCACTTCCCAAAATCCATTCTTCTTGATCAATAATATAGTATGGAGATAGAAGTTGCACGGATACTCTTTCTTATAACAAGATATTTCAGTGCTCTTCTGTATTTTCTACCGCCAATTCTTTGTTATATGATATTTCTTCACCGCACACTGCATATCATTTTTCGATCTAAAGAGCAAGAATTTAACCAATTCGTCACTCTCAGACAATTGAATTTGATTTGCACGAATATCTACGACATATGATCCTTCACCAATTTCCCTATAAAATTGGCAACCATTGACATCCATAATGTTATCCCCAATATCAGTTTCCTCATGTCACTGCTACTACTGCTACTTCCATTGTCCTCCTTAATTAGTCTGTGTTCAAACCATTCTTCATCATATTTAGAACCAGTCTATAAATCTTCGTTTAATCCACTTACATTTCGAGGCCTAGGAGGACTAACATTTGTGTGTACTATTTGCGTAGTTGTACCAGTGTCTAACTGGAAAGTCAACGGAACCTAGTTACCTAAATCATGGTAAGAAGTTGAGTAATTTAGGTTACCTTTGTCCACATGTGAGTCAATTGTGTCACCAACTTAATGTCCTTCAACTTATGTGTCATTGGCAAACCCTTGACTATCTATCAGATATATATATATATATATCCAATTATAACTGTAAACCGCCTATCCCCGTAAAATGAGTAAAAACATCAAACATCGCTTCAACACCACTATTATCTTTAACTGGAAGGGCAATGTAATTAGCAGTGCCACGGTCAAATGGAATAGGATATCTACATATCACTCCCAACCTAAAGTCACGTTTGTTTAGTCCGGTAACTCTGTACAACTCTGTTAGTAACTTCTAATAACTCCATCTGCTATCCGCCCTAAGGGATCGTTTTGGTTGAATATCATACTCACATCCATTAAACGGATTTAATATATCGACGAATCTATTTTTCTTCACACGTTTAGACCCAAATTCAATAACCATGAAGTTGTCTTTGTGGATGTATTGTAATTTTCATAGAATTTGATAGAGGAAATTGCTTCGATCTCCAAATCTCAGCAGTCAAGAAAGTGGCGTGAGGTAGAAGTGGATTATATAATTTCATATACTTCCTCTGTCCTAAATTTTTCTTCCTATTTTCTTTTTGGGATATTCCAAAGTAAGACTCATTTTCTATAAATGAAATTATTTTTCTCAAAAATATTCTCTCTCATAAAGTTATGATTTGACACCACTAATTCTCAACCATTACTTTTAAGGGTCCGTATAAAATGAGATTTCGAGGGATGGAGAACACATAAGATAGCATTTATCTTGGTGACACATGTCCCCTTAAAATTTAAGTTTAAATAATTTATTTTCTCAAAGAAAAATTTACCCTTTTTTATGAGAAAATTTCAACAACACCCCTTGTGCCTTTTCTAATTAAAAACATATGTTATTTTTATTAGAAAAAGAACCCTGTACTTTTTTTTTATTATTGGAAAAAAATATCCCTCTCAAATCGAAATGACAATTTTACCCCATCAAATGATGAAAAAACATCCCTTAAATCAAAATATTATCAATAACCCCTGACAACATTAAATTTTTGCAATAAACCCCTGTTATTTAAAAAAAATTTGATAAAAACTTTCATATGATTTATGAAGTCCACTTTAAAAATTTGACAAAAATCTTATCCCACAAAGTTACATATTGTTGCACTTTACCAACCATATGTACAAACTAATCACTTAATTACCGCCTAAAATAATTTTATTTAATTTTTGTTCGGCGGAAAATATTGTGCCCCTTTAGTCACTACACTTCTTACAAGTCCAAATACTTTGCTCATGTAGAAGAATCGGAAATCCGAAGTTAAGTAAAAAAAAATTATTTGTAAAGAGAAAGTAAAAAATGCACGTCATGTTTTGACTAATTTTACCCTTAAAATACTTGTGAGGCGCATATATGAGTTTTTCGGCGATCGAAATTGGCATAAAATCATTTAAGGGAGAAAAATGCAACGGATCTCATACGTACTTATTTTATACTTTAGGTGATAAAATTCAAAATATGTATTATAATACAAAAGATATTAAAATGATTGGATTTGTGTTAAAAAATTAGAACTAATTGAGATTGCTAAAAAAGAAAATCCTAATCATAAAATGAAAGTGGGGTTGTGTGGGTATGAGGAATTGGGGCTGGGCGGTGTTGTGGTCTCGGAGGTGAATGAAGAGGAATTGGGCCGGGTTGCAATAATTGCAATTATCCCCTTCAAGATTTTAGGTATTTTGTGTTCAATTGTAAATGTTCCCTTGAGAGATAAAAATGGTGAGTTAACGGATACATATTTGGCACGTGATATTTTTCATCCAATAACTAGCGGCCGAATGAAATATTAAAAAAAGTTATTCAACTTTTGTACGAAATGTGTCTTTTTGAAAAGTTTGGTATGAAATATATAAAGTAGGCAAAAAGTTTGTATGAAAAGTGCAACTTTCTCGATTTTTGTTTTTGTTTTGGAAAGATATTTGATATTAATTAGAGATTAGGCAGATTTTTTTGAACATATTAATTAAAGGGTTAATATGTAATTTAACATATGTTTATTTTTTCTAAATGTCCGATGCCACATCATCATTGGACATTTTGACCAAAATTTGTGGTTCAGATTTGTTGTTAATTTTTTTTTAATGGCTGAGATGGGGTATCTCATATACACTTATGTTCTATAAAATCTTATTTTAGAAAGACCCTACTTTTAAGGATATAAAAGTAAAACATCCAAAAGTTTTACTTTTACAACTCTTACCTAAAACTCAGTGCAAAAATTGAAAGGAGTAAGAAATAAGAAACCGAGGAAGTGTTATAAACGGGTAAAATTGTAAATTCTTTGGGTACAACCCAATTAATTGGTGTCATACCCGACTTATTGGGCTCATACACCCTGTATATGTATTAACGGACATGATTCATCCGAATTTGCAATCAAAGGCTCACATTACTTTGTTATTATGATTCACGTATGGGAGATTAATTATAATAGAATAACCGATGAGTCTACTCAAACACTTCTCCTTTAAGGCCATCTCCAATCGAAGCCATTGCCCAATTGCCTGCCCAATTGCCCAATTGCCTTGCCCTCATACCTTTTCGACCCACCTAAAAAACTCATCTCCAATCGAAGAGCAATTAAAATCCATTAATTCAATTTCACAACTTTCCCACTTTCACTCTCCCCACTCAAACTTATTTTAATAATAATAATAATAAATGTTATATATATATATATCAGAACAAATAAGTCGAAGACTGTTGCTAATTAAAGAACAAATGAATTATATGCAAATTTAATTAGTATTAAACAAACTTTGTAGCATTGTTTTGTAGCTTTAGTTGATGAGATTAGGGTTGTCAATGGGTCGGCCTCGGACCGGATCAGGGCAGATCCGGATCCGAGTTCGATTTCCATTTCTTCTATCTGGTTCCGGATCAGCTCGGATCTGGAATATTAGCAATCGGACGAATCCGGCAGATACCCCTGATCCGGATAAATTATCCGGATCCATTTAGCAAGCTAATTTTTTTTTTCGTTTTCCTCCAAATCACTTGCAGATTCCACCATCATGAATTAAAAATGTAAAATTTTACTTACTTCATCGAAACTATTCCCTAAAAATTGTAGAAGATGGAATATGATGGACAAATATAAACAATAAAAACTAGAACAAAAGAATAAACAAAAATATAAGTAAAAAAGATATAAACTGGGACAAAGAAGAAGAAAACTCAATATTGAGAAATGAAAGAGAAAATAAAAATTGAAGGATGAATGGTCATGGTTTGATTTTTCTTATTAAATAGTATAAATTAATATGTTGTAGACCCAATTAGTTATCTGGTCAGTCCACCAACATCTCTCATGCATTTCTTTTTAAAATTATTTTTAATATAGTAAAAGATTTTAGTGGAACATAGATAGTTTTATTTTTATTTTTATTTAAATACATAATATATAAACAACATATAGTAATATATATCGGATACGGGTATGTAACGGATCGGATCAGCCTAGATCCATATTCGCTCCATATAATTCGGATTACGGATTCTTAATCTGATCAGGTCCATCGGATCACTAATCGGACAATTATCCTAATAAATCGCACCGAATTCGGATCGGATCCGGATTGAAATCAGCCCCATTGACAGCCCTAGATGAGATGAAGAATGTGTCCGCCAAACAAACATGTTTATTTCATATTCTGCCTCTTACAATTATTTTAATTCATATTTTGTCCCTAAAACAATTTTTATTTAATATTTTGTCCCTACACAAAGTTATGAAATTATTCAAAAAAGAAAAAAAGAAAAAAGAACAAAGTGTGTCCAGCGCGTCTCCCAGCTGGCAAGCAGGCAGGCTGCCATTGCCAACCTGCTTGCCGGGTTGCCTGCCTGAAGTCCCCTGCCCCCTGCCTCGCCCGATTGCCAGCCATCGTCTCCAACAGAACAAAGCCGACAACCTTCCCTCATGCCCGGTTACTGACTCGGTTGGAGATAGTCTAACATAAATTAAAATCTTACCATAATAAGGAAGAGTCAATTATCTCTTATTCTTTTTCCTTATTGAGAGACTTATTTTCTCTAACATACATGTCACTTGATTGCTCTATGCCTTTTAGCACTCACACAGTTGATCAACTTCATGTTAAAAAAAAAAACAATTTATCAATGGGTTTTGGCAATCTACCTCCATGTTAAAAAAGGTAATGGTAATTTACCACATGTAATATTTATAATGTTTAATTTATCTTCTTGTGATTAGAAAAAATATACTTTACCTGTTGGTCCCAAGTGGTCAGAAGAGGTTTAGAGGGGGGGGGGGTGAATAAACCTCTTTAAAATTTTCTTTCAATTTTAACTTTAAAACTTTACTCTTACTGAACAGACTAAGCTGATCAGATTAGTAAGTTACAATTCTGTTCGCGAACAAATCTTTGAACAGTCTTGTTGACCACTCGTCTGATGGTTACTTAGCTGATTTTGCAGAAATCAGTTTTAATACTTAGAGTACTTGCAGCGGATTTTCAAAGTGTTTTTCACAAGTAAACTTAGTAGTCTGAAAAGTAATTCCCCAGTTTTATAAACTCCTTTTAACTTTTTTTCAAACAGTTAACTTAATGTGTTTTTATGCAATCATAAAATATGCAAGTTTGAAAAGCAATGTAAAAACACAATCAATTTTTATAGTGGTTATATGGATTTGAATATCCTTTAGTCCACTCTTCCAAGTCACACAGATCTTGGGTTATACTATAATCACAAAGGTTACAGTATACTCTGCTTGCGTCGAACAACAAATGAAACGACCACAAGTTCGCAATAGGAAATCACACAGAAAACCTATCCTCTGAAGTTTGATCACTCACAAAGATGGATCACAACTCCGCACAACACTCTTGTTTACAAAATCACTCAGAAGATGTATTTTTCTTTGTTCTTCAACTCGGCTTTCGTCAACAAATGACTCAGCTGATGAGTGAGCTGTTCTTGAGACTTAAAGAATTTTGCTTCGGAAATTTCTCTCAGAAAGTGTGTTGCTTGTTTCTTCTTCGTCTCTTTCAGCTATTTATACTTGAGGATTGAAAAGTGTCCGTTGAAGAGAGACAAGATTCAAATTCCTCGAGTACTGGTCCTTAAAATCCGCGAACGGCTCTTTTGCAGTCTGTCCGTACTGTAAACAGTACTATTCTGCAGGCAGCATTAAATGCAGCATTAAATGCACTCGGCTGATGCGAAGCTTTTCTTTAATCATTTGTCTTAAATATCCTCGTACTTCAGCATTTATTACACCAAAGGGCATTTATTACCGTTGGGAACACTTCATGATCTTCTTCACTTGGCTGACGAAAGTACAAGTCTGATGGTGAACTCGGCTGATCTCAAACTTGAACAAATCTGATTTGAGTCGGCTGATCTTCACTAGTCTGATAACTTTACTTCAGCAGATCAGAAGTCTTGGACCTTGAAACTTTGACTCTTCTGATGTCTTCATTACTTAGTCAAAATTCCTTGATAAGTTTATCAGCTAAGTTACTCCATACTTAGCCAATCTTTGAAGTTTTGGAATGCATCAAAACCTCCCTTATCAAACTTTCTTTAGTGCCTTCATCTTCATCCTTATCCAACAATTTCCCCCTTTTTGATGATGACAAAACTTCAGCTTAGTACCTGTTGAATACCTAAACTAAAGATTGAAATCCTCAAAATTTTCTGAGATAGAAAAAGTTTATTGGATTGAACTTGACATTTTATTGATGTTGAAAGTGAATTACATGTACAAATTCATCAGATGAGATTTCTGAAAAAGTAAACTGATTACAATTGATTTTTCAATTTCTAACTATCAGCTTCTTCATCAGATTCGAGCACTTCTTCATATTCATAAGATGATTCTTCATCATCTTCTTCATCATCAGCTTCTTCTTCCAAGGTTGCTTTGGCAGCTTCCATCTTCTCCTTAAGTTCTTGTTCTTGAAGAGCTTTCAAAGCTTCCATAGCCTTCCTTGCAGATTCTGTATTCTTGTACTTGGTATCTTCTTTTTCAGTCATTTCTTCTTCTTCTACCGTTCCAAGCTTTTCAATCTTGTCAGCTTCAGCTTCAGTCTTGTCAGCTGTTTCTTCAGTTTCTTTGGCTTCAGTTGTTGCAGCAGTAGTTTCCTCCTTAGTTGATTCTTCAGCAGCAAACTTCTTTGCTGGTTCTTCAGCAACAGTCTCTTTAGCTGGTTCTTCAGCAGCAGATTCCATAACTGGTTCTTCAGCAGCAGTTTCCTTAGCTGGTTCTTCCCTTTTATCTTCCCCCTTTTTGTCATCATCAACTCTGATGATAGTAGAAGGTTCAACAGCAGGGTTGAGAGCAACTGTTGGAATCTTTACTCCAGCGCATAAAGCCTTTAGATTCTGATTAACAACGTCATGACTAGCTGTTAGATGATGAATGTCAGTGCTGATTACATCAGTCTTATCATTGAAGTAGTCAATGTTGAGGTTGATAGTTGCAATTTCATTTTGAACTTCCTGTGCAGCCTTTGCCACTTCTTGCAACATCCCCAGATTGATTTCCTTCTCTTCATGACTGACTTTAATGAAGGTTGCAGTTAAGTCAGCAATCTTGTGCTCAGCTGATTTTAAAGCAGTGTGAAGATGATTCACATCACCCTTCACATCTTCTACGTTCTGGTTCAGTTCTCTTAAGCTGTGCACTAACTGCAATGAATTGTCTTGAGGAATTGGAATACTGTTGATCTCCTTCTTGATGATCTCTTCTGTTGATCCTTGAACAGTTTCCAGCTGAAGTCTGTTGGTTTCTGCCAACTCTGCTTTCAGCTCCTCCTTAACTTTCAATAGCTGTTGCCTGTGCTTATCTTCCAGTTTCTTAAGTTGGTTTTCCATCAGCATCTGGATTGCTTCCATCAGTGATGAATGTTGATCAGCTGATGAAGCAGAAGCATCAGCATCAGCTTCCTTCTCTTCAGTCGCCTGTTGAACAGGGACCTCTTCCATATCCGTCATCTGATGATCTTCAGAAGTCTTAGCTTGCGGCTCAATAGCTAAGGACTTATCAGCAGATTTGTGCTCATCAGTGACATCATCGTAGAACAGATTAGTAATGGTTCCATCTTCATTAAAGCACGTTGTCTGTCTAATCTGCCTTACAATAATCCAAGGGTTAACAGGAGCATTGTTACCCTTAGGGACTTCATAGTACTGTTGTACTTCCTTGCCAAAAATGATTTGCTGGATACTTGGCAGTAGTGGCAAATCACTTGAACAGCCTTGCTGATACTTTGACTTCTTAGCCCATCTCTTCAGGGCAGTCATAACAGCAAACTTAATTGCTCTTTCTTCAGCATCTTCAGACTTCTTTTTCTTTTCAGGCAAGGTGCTCTTGATTTTCTTGGCTTCCTCCAATGCAAAGCCTTTTGCATAGCTATGCATGATATCTCTCACATAGCTGGGATCAAGAGCCTTTTGAATGGAGTTTGTCTTCAGCCAACTTAGAACCCATCGTTCTTCATCAGCTAACTCCTTCATACTTTGAAGTTCAGTGATTGACTTGTTCAGCCTGTTGTCTCTCCAACTGATATATCTTGGCTTTTCTTGGTTGAACAGAGTCATCAACATAAGCTTCTGATCATAGTAAGCCAAGGACTTTTCAAATTTCTTGAACAGCTCCTTATCAGCATACACTATTTCAAATGCTTTTCTGACTTCAAACTTGTCCTTTGACTTGAGTTTGGGGGCAGGCAGTAATATCTTCTTTTTGTCCTCTTCAGTCTTGCCTTCTCCAATTTTGATGCCACCTCCATGGACAGGTCCATAGGCATCAACTTTGCTCAATTCAATCACCATAGCCATTTCAGCATCCTCAGCAGCTTTTCTTTCTGCTTCAGACATGCGTCTTCTGGCCTCATCCTTTGCTTCTTGAGCTTTGCTTAACTCAAGAGCCTTCTTTTCTTCAAGCTCATCCTACTTCCTCTGTTCAGCTTCCTCCCTTGCCTTCTTATCAGCTTTGGAGACTTTCTTTCTCCTTAGCACTATTTTTCTCTTGCCTTTATCAGCAGGGGCTGGTCCAGCAGATGATATGGGAGCAGCAGCAATAGGATAGATGATTTGGACATCTGGATCTTCTTGAGGTTGAGTAACCTCAGCTGTTGATGTGACTTGACTTGGCTGTTGCTCATCAGCTTTGTCAATCACAACAGTTTCAACTGTTACAGCAGGCCTTTCAGCAGCTTCAGGGTCTTCCCTTGCTACATTCTCCAAGTCCGTTGGTTCTTCTATAAATGTCATCTTCTTTCTAGCAGATTTCTTGGTTCTCCCTTCACGGTAAGTGGTTGTAGCAGTATCTCTCTGTTGACTCCTTGTCCTTTGAGAAATACCCTCAGCAGGCCTCTCTGCTGATGGAGTTCTTGATGGTGATGCAGGGGATCCAGTCCTTACATCAGCAATTATGTTTTCCACAATCTTAGTGGCTTCAGCAGCAGAAGTCACTTTCTCCATCTGCTTAGGAATCTTTTCCTTAGGCTTGTCAGCAGCCTTCTTCTTTTTGGTCTCAGCAGCTAAGTCAGCAGTCTTGACCAGTTTTCTCTGCCTTTTGGCAGGAACCTCTTTTGGTTCCTCAACATCAGCTTCCTCAGGCTCACCAGCCTTTCTCTTTTGAACAGGCAAGTACTTTGATACTGCCTTAGATTTATGGATCTCTTTTCCATTTTTCATATCACAACCCAGCTTTGACAGCAGATAGCTGAGAGTGATTCTGTGGTTGGTGGTGGGGCCTTTTCCTTTCTTATCATCAAGAAAGTCAGCTAAAATGTACCAGACTATGATGGACCAGTTGATCTCCAGTCCATAGTATATGGCAGCCATGATGCTGAACCTCTTCATGGTAACAGCATCCAGTGAGAATGTGCAGTTCTCAATAAGCTTGGACACCATATCAGCCATCCGCTGATATTCATCCTTCAGTTGCTTCTTCCTTATATTTCCAGATAATGTTTCTCCCTCTTTGGCGCAGATCGCCCAGAACTGTTGGTGTTTGTCCTCTGTCAGCACAGTGACGTCATGTCGTCCACTGTTAGGAAGCCCAAACGTCTCGTGAAGAACAGCAGGTGTGATAGTGATAGATTTGCCTCCCACTGAAGCCTTAATCTCCAGTTTGTTGTAGTCAGCTTTCGCAGAGTTGTAGTACTCCATCACTTGGTCAGTCCAGATAATTCCTTCGTGGTATTCCATGAAGTTTACCAGCGAAGCAGCTTTAAACTTTTCGAGCAGTTCTTTCATCAGATCCGTACCGGATTGGTAGTAGGAATCATAAACGAGAAACATACCTTCAGCGGCCATCGTTGATCTGTTGAAGGTTAGAAAAACAAAGAGAAGTATGCAGAGAATTTGCAGAAATTTCTCACAAGTACTTTTGAATGCTTAGAGTGCGTAAAGAGTGACTCGACTGATCAGATGGGGATTTATAGAGTTGGGGTATCTTGAATTTCGTGATATCCGCCAACCGTTAGATCCGTTTTCTGTCAGTGCTGATCGTGCGGCATCAGTTACGACTTTTCGAATTCAAAAGATATTTTAATGAAGAGCGGGAATATGTACCGCCCAACAGTTACTTATAAAAGCGTATTTTGAATAAAGCGTTTTAAATAGTTCCGCTTTTATTAAAGTAATCAGATGAGTAACATAAATACTTATCTGATGGACTACTGTCCTGATGACAATGCTGTTATCAGAGAATGCCAATAGCTGATAACCTTCCTCAGCTGTTTGTCAATCCAGCTAGATAAAATAACTTTAATCTTCGGTAGTTGAGTCTTCTGATGAAAACATAACTTCAACTAACTGTCATTAACAAATTTCATCTTTAATTCAGAAGTACCGCTAGTCTTACACGTTTCCCCTGAGTTTAAGAATTCATAAGTTAACTAGTCTTTTGAAAGTTAATCCTTGAAGATAATAACGGATAACTAAGCTGTTGAACTCCAGTCTTCTGATGAGTTCCCCCTCAGCTTATGCTTCCAAATTAAGTAGTCCTAGCTCAGCTCTTAGAGTTGAGAACCTTACTTCACTTAGAGGTTTAGTGAAGATATCAGCAATCTGATTATCAGTATGAACATACTCAATCATTACATTGCCTTTTTCCACATGATCTCTAATGAAATGATGCTTGATCTCAATATGCTTAGTCCTTGAATGACTTGTAGTGTTCTGAGTAAGTGAAATTGCACTTGTATTGTCACAGTAGATTGGAATTCCACTGATCTTTATGTTGTAGTCTTCCAGTTGATGCTTCAACCAAAGTATCTGTGCACAGCAAGCTCCAGCAGCTATATATTCAGCTTCAGCAGTAGATATAGAGACTGAGGTTTGCTTCTTACTCATCCATGAGATCAGACGACTGCCTAAGAACTGACATGCACCTGTTGTGCTTTTCCTGTCAATCTTGCAGCCAGCAAGATCTGAATCTGAATAGCCAACTAGTTCAAATCCAGATTCTCTAGGATACCACAATCCCAATTCTTGAGTGCCTTTAACATACTTCAATATCCTCTTGGCAGCTAAAAGATGAGATTATTTGGGGTTTGATTGAAATCTTGCACAGACTCCAACTGAGTACATTATATCAGGTCTGCTTGCTGTTAGATACAACAATGAACCAATAATGCCTCTGTATTTGGTTATGTCCACTGATTTGCCATCTTCATCTTTATCCAAACGAAGACTTGTAGACATAGGAATGGTAGCTGTTGAGCTAGTTTCCATACCAAATTTCTTGAACAGATCTCTTGTGTACTTTGCTTGGCTGATGAATATTCCATCAGGCAACTGTCTAACTTGCAATCCAAGAAAGTAATTAAGTTCACCCATCATGCTCATTTCAAACTTATTCTGCATCAGCTTGGAGAACTTATCACACATCTGTTGGTTAGTTGAACCAAAAATAATATCGTCCACATATATTTGCACAAGTAATATATGATTTTCCCATTCAATTGTGAACAAGGTTTTATCTACCTTACCTTTACGAAATCCTTTAATTAAAAGAAAATCAGATAGGGTATCATACCATGCTCTTGGAGCCTGTTTCAGTCCATAGAGGGCTTTCTTCAGACGATATACTTTGTCCTCTTCTTGATAGACTTCAAATCCAGGAGGTTGTTCAACGTACACTTCTTCTTGCAATTCTCCATTGAGAAAAGCAGACTTCACATCCATCTGATAGACAGTGAAGTTCTTGTGAGCAGCATAGGCTAGAAACAGTCTGATTGCTTCAAGTCTTGCTACTGGTGCAAAAGTTTCATCAAAGTCAATTCCTTCTTCTTGACAATAACCCTTGGCCACTAGTCTTGCTTTGTTTCTGGTGACAACACCATCTTCATTCATCTTATTTCTGAATACCCACTTAGTGCCAATTACTCTTTGATGACTTGGTCTAGGAACTAAGTACCAGACTTCATTCCTTTCAAATTGATTCAACTCTTCTTGCATAGCTTCTATCCAGAAGGAATCATTGAGAGCTTCTTCAATTTGTTTGGGCTCTATTTGAGATAGAAATGTGACAAACATGGCATCTTGTGCAGCAGCTCTTCTTGTTTTCACTCTATCTAAAGGATCACCAATGACTAACTCAGGAGGGTGATTCTTGAGCCATCTGAGATCAGGTTGCAAATCAGGATGTTGTCCTCTGTCTTGATCTTGCAACACTACTGTTGGAGTTCTAGTAGTAGTCTGTTGAACATTTGTAGTCTGTTGAACAGTCTCTGGTCTGTCAGCTGTTTGCAACTCGTCTGTTAGACAATCAGCACTGTGATTTTGAACAGCACTTGAGTTAGCAGCTGAACTTAGATTAGGTAGTATGATGGGAACATATTTTTCATTTCTTCCAACGTCTAACTTCTGTAAATCAGCAGACAGATCTTGATTAACACTTTGATTCTTTTCAGAAGATTGACTTGGCTCATCAAATACTACATGGATAGATTCTTCTATTAGTAATGTTCTTTTGTTAAAAACTCTGTAAGCCTTACTAACAGATGAGTATCCTACAAAAACAGCTTCATCAGCCTTTTCTGCAAATGCAGCAAGGTGATTTTTCCCATTATTCAATACAAAACATTTACAACCAAAAATCTTAAAGTAGTGAATGTTTGGCTTTCTGTTGTTCCAAACTTCATATGGAGTCTTGTTCTGATTTTTGTTGATCATACATCTGTTCTGGGTAAAGCATGCTGTATTTGTTGCTTCTGCCCAAAATCTTTGAGGCAGTTTAGCTTCAGCTATCATGGTTCTGACAGCTTCTTTTAGTGTTCTGTTTCTCCTTTCAGCAACACCATTCTGTTGAGGGGTTCTTGCAGCAGAATACTCATGATGTATTCCTTTGATGTTACAATACTCTTCAACAGTAGAGTTTGTAAACTCTGTCCCTCTATCTGATCTGATCTTCAATATTTTAATGCTCTTTTCATTCTGGATCAGTTCCATCAGATTGGTAAGATGTTCCTTGGTTTCACTCTTCTTTTTCATGAAAATCACCCAAGTATATCTTGAATAATCATCCACAACAGCTAGGCAGTATTTCTTTCCACCGTTGCTGACTGGATCAATGGGTCCAAATAAGTCCATATGCAACAGCTCCAATATCCTTCCAGAAGATTGGTGCTTCTTTTCTTTAAAAGATGACTTGATTTGTTTACCCTTCTGACATGCATCACAGAGCTTGTCTTTGCTCATGACTGCTTTTGGAATCCCTTCTACCAAATCATTCTTGATTAATCTGTTTATGGTCTTGAAGTTTAAGTGATTCATTCTCTTGTGCCATAGCCAACTGACTTCACTTGATGCAGATGCCACCAAACAAACACTTGAATTCTTGTCAACAGAACTCCAGTCAACTATGTAGATATTTCCTTGTCGTCTTCCAGATAAAATTACCTTCTTTGTACCAATCTGTTCAACGTAGCACTTATCTGTTGAGAAGATGACTGAATATCCCTTGTCACAAAATTGACTTATGCTCAGCAGATTATACTTTAGGCCTTTAACATATGAGACGTCAGATATCTCTATGTTTCCCTTGATTAATCTTCCTTTAGCTTTAATCTTGCCTTCTTTGCTGTCTCCAAAAGTGACTTTTGGACCATCCACAGCAACTGCATCAGTCAACTCATGTATGTTTCCACACATGTGCCTTGAACATCCACTGTCCAAGTACCAAATCTTCTCTACTTTACTCCTACTCCTAATCCTAACCTACAAAACAAAAATAAAATTGTTTTAGGTACCCTTATTGAGAGGGTCCTGAAGGATTAGTTCCACCTTTGACAACCCAAGATGTTGAAGTCTTAGGCTTCTTAGGCTTCTGAGTATTAGGAGCATGAACAGTTTCATTTTTATCATAGTTATCAGATAAGTCATGTTGATGATCAGTATGATATGAATAATGTTCATAAGCAGGGTAAGGTGCATGATATGCAGGATATGCATGCATTGGATGAGCAGGGTAAGGTGCATAGTAACTAGGAAATTGAGGTGCATGATACATAGGATGATATGCAGCAGGTTGCACATAATATGACTCATTTCCATACCAAGCATTTTGATTTTTCTTATTCTTATGCTTCTTTGGTTTACTAGGCGCTTGCTCAACTGATTTTGACTTAGTTTTACCACTAGTCTGATTGACTTTAGCTTTATCAGCAGACTTCTTAGGACTCTGCTGTTTGGTCTTACTAGTCTGATTTCCTACACTAGGCTCTTTGCTCTTTTTAGCCTTAGGAGATTTCTTCTCCTTTACCACTTTCTCAGATGAGGTAGGTTTAGAAGTTTGAACATACAGAATGACCTTACTATTGTCAGCTGATATGAATTTTTCAGTATGATTCAATTCTAATTTATCCTTTTCTAAAGGTGTCTCCTGTTTGCTAGATGTATTCATGGATGCAACAGTTGACTTATCATGAGACTCAATAATTTTCTCAAGTTCCATGATTTTCCCTTTATAAACCTCACATTCAGCTTTCAGAGATTCATGCTCTTGCTCAAGCTGTTTATATTCAGCTGATTCTTTTGGCTTTTCAGCTAGAAGTTTCAGTGAATTATTTTGCTCTTTTAGCAAGTTCATCTCTTCCTTAAGCTTAACAAACTCTCCAGCAATAGTAGTATTATTCAACATCATTTGCTCTAGAGAATTAAACAGTTCATTTTCTTGAGGAGTTACCTCATCCTCAGAGTCATCAGATTCCTTTGCCATAAGACATAGGAGAGCAGGTTTTTCTTCATCAGACGATTCTTCATCAGACGAGTCAGAATCTGAATCAGATGAGTAGACGGCGGTCAGCTTTTCTGCTTCAGCCATCATTGCCTTGCCTCTCTGATGCTTTCTTTCTTTTCTTATTTTCTTCTCCTCTTCAGTGTACTTTTCTGCTTTTGGATATGGGCAGTCTCTTATGAAGTGTCCCAATTTCCTGCAGTTGTAACACATCAGTTTTGATTTATAATCATCCTTATCCTGAGAAGAAAAATTAGGTTTAGAAGTAGAAGCATTGTTGTATTTGTTTTTCATCTTTCTCTTGTAGAACTTCTTAAAGTTGTTCATCAACAGTGCAACATCTCCAGCAGTGTACTCCTTTTTGTTGAGTAGAGTGGATTCATCAGATGAGTCCACTTCAGCATTTCTTTGAGCTGGTCTTCTTTGGTTTTCAGCCGCAACCAGTGCAGCTGTGGGTCCTGAAGTTGAGGTTTCTTCAATTCCCATCCTTGGCAGTTTATACTCATACGCCTTGAGTACGGAGAACAGCTCTGTAAGAGAAATCTTGCCCAGATCTCTTGATTCTTCCATTGCTGTCACCTTCATGTTGAACTTGGAAGGTAGAGCCTTCAGTACTCTGACAGAAATTTCTTTGTCAGTGAAAGTCTTTCCCAGCTTCAAAACTTCATTCAGAGTTCTGGTGAATCTGGTGTCCATCTGATCAATGGTTTCTCCAGACTTCATCTTGAAGTTGTCCAGCTTCTCCAAGGCAACACTGAGCTGATGCTCTTTAATTGCATCATTGCCTTCACTCATGTCACGAACCTTATCCCACATTTCCTTTGCAGTTTTGCAATGCTTGACTTTGTCAAACCGATCATTATCCAAGGCTTTGGTCATGATGAATCTTCCGACTTTGTCCAGGTTGAACAGCTTTATTTCTTCTGCTGTCATTTCTGTTAAGTCTTTTTCCACCACAATTTGAGCTTCATCTACGATGATGGTCTTGGTGAATTTGAATGGACCTTTGATGATACATGTATACATGTTGTCATTGTAGGCAGCAAGGAAAATCTCCATTCTGATCTTCCAGTCCTCAAAAGACATACCAGCAATGTGGGGAACATGGCTGATACAATCCATTTTTCAAAAAGTTTTTATTTTTCAAAAAAAATGCTCTTTTGAAAAGTTTTGAAAACCTTTGAAAAACACTCGGATCAAGCTCGTTGATCAGGCAGCTGATTCTAATGAACCACCCGCTCTGATACCACTTGTTGGTCCCAAGTGGTCAGAAGAGGTTTAGAGGGGGGGGTGAATAAACCTCTTTAAAATTTTCTTTCAATTTTAACTTTAAAACTTTACTCTTACTGAACAGACTAAGCTGATCAGATTAGTAAGTTACAATTCTGTTCGCGAACAAATCTTTGAACAGTCTTGTTGACCACTCGTCTGATGGTTACTTAGCTGATTTTGCAGAAATCAGTTTTAATACTTAGAGTACTTGCAGCGGATTTTCAAAGTGTTTTTCACAAGTAAACTTAGTAGTCTGAAAAGTAATTCCCCAGTTTTATAAACTCCTTTTAACTTCTTTTCAAACAGTTAACTTAATGTGTTTTTATGCAATCATAAAATATGCAAGTTTGAAAAGCAATGTAAAAACACAATCAATTTTTATAGTGGTTATATGAATTTGAATATCCTTTAGTCCACTCTTCCAAGTCACACAGATCTTGGGTTATACTATAATCACAAAGGTTACAGTATACTCTGCTTGCGTCGAACAACAAATGAAACGACCACAAGTTCGCAATAGGAAATCACACAGAAAACCTATCCTCTGAAGTTTGATCACTCACAAAGATGGATCACAACTCCGCACAACACTCTTGTTTACAAAATCACTCAGAAGATGTATTTTTCTTTGTTCTTCAACTCGGCTTTCGTCAACAAATGACTCAGCTGATGAGTGAGCTGTTCTTGAGACTTAAAGAATTTTGCTTCGGAAATTTCTCTCAGAAAGTGTGTTGCTTGTTTCTTCTTCGTCTCTTTCAGCTATTTATACTTGAGGATTGAAAAGTGTCCGTTGAAGAGAGACAAGATTCAAATTCCTCGAGTACTGGTCCTTAAAATCCGCGAACGGCTCTTTTGCAGTCTGTCCGTACTGTAAACAGTACTATTCTGCAGGCAGCATTAAATGCACTCGGCTGATGCGAAGCTTTTCTTTAATCATTTGTCTTAAATATCCTCGTACTTCAGCATTTATTACACCAAAGGGCATTTATTACCGTTGGGAACACTTCATGATCTTCTTCACTTGGCTGACGAAAGTACAAGTCTGATGGTGAACTCGGCTGATCTCAAACTTGAACAAATCTGATTTGAGTCGGCTGATCTTCACTAGTCTGATAACTTTACTTCAGCAGATCAGAAGTCTTGGACCTTGAAACTTTGACTCTTCTGATGTCTTCATTACTTAGTCAAAATTCCTTGATAAGTTTATCAGCTAAGTTACTCCATACTTAGCCAATCTTTGAAGTTTTGGAATGCATCAAAACCTCCCTTATCAAACTTTCTTTAGTGCCTTCATCTTCATCCTTATCCAACATTACCATCTGTAATTTTATAAAAGTTTCACACCATCTCCCTGATATTTTTATAAAAGTTACTTAATGGTATATATTTGGCTGTTAGTTTTTGAATAGAAAAATGTCACATGCCAAATATATGTCCGTTAAGTAACCATTTATATCTTTTTAGAAAATATTTACAAGTGAGCACAAAATACCTAAAATTTTGAAAGGGGTAATTGCAATTATTGCAACCCCAATTCCTCTTCATTCACCTCCATGACCATAACACCGACCCAGCCCCAATTCTTTGTACCCACACAACCCCACTTTCATTTTATGATTAGGAGTTTCTATTTTGGCAATCTCAATTAGTTCTAATTTTTTTACACAAATCAAATCATTTTAATATCTTTTGTATTATAATAAATATTTTGAATTTTACCACGTAAATGATAAAATATGTACATTTGAAATCCGTTGCATTTTTCCCCCTCAAATGATTTTATGCCAATTTCGATCGCCGAAAAACTCATATATGCGCCTCACATGTATTTTAAGAGTAAATTAGTCAAAACATGACGTGCATTTTTTATTTTTACAAATAAAATATTTTTCTACTTCAATTAGGATTTCTGGTTCTTTTACACGAGCGGATTATTTAGACTTGTAAGAAGTGTTGTGACTAATTTTGAAATTTCATGTGAGGGGCACATTTATATTTTTTGTTGAACAAAAATTAAATAAAATTATTTTAACAAAAATTAAAAAAAAAATTATTTTAACAAAAATTAAATAAAATTATTTTAGGCGGAAATTAAGTGATTATTTTGTACATATGGGTGGTAAAGTGCCACAATATGTAACTTTGGGGGACAAGATTTTTGTCAAACTTTTAAAGTGAACTTCATAAATCATATGAAAGTTTTTTATAATTTTTTTTAATATAACAGGGGGTTTATTGCAAAATTTTAAAGTTGTGAGGGGTTATTGGTAATATTTTAATTTAAGGGGATTTTTTTCATCATTTAATGGGGTAAAATTGTCATTTCAACTTGAGATGAATATTTTTTGCCAATAATAAAAAAAGTACATGGCTTTTTTGCTAATAAAAATAACACAATTTTTTTTAAGTTGGACAAAACACAAGGGGTGTTGTTGAAATTCACTCATAAAAGAGGGTAAAGTTGTCTTTGAGAAAATAAATTATTTTAACTTAAATTTTAAAGGGACACGTGTCACCCAGATAAATGTTATCTTATGTGCTTCCAATCCCTTGAAATCTCATTTTAGACGGACCCATATAACTATAAGTGTTCGACATACTAAATGAGACGGTGAACCTCCTTTAATATCAAAATGAATTTTTTTTAGCTATTTTCTTATAAATTGCCTAATTTATATGTGATATATAGATAAACTGCTATTACACAATAACGATCAATATCCAAATATCCAAAAGTGCAATAAATGTGAGACTTAATTATGATGTATAAATATAAACTAAAGATTGGTAATTTGAACTTTAAAACAAATAATATCAAAACAAATAATTATATTTAGAATTTAATTGTGCTTTTGATGAAGTTCGGTTTAAAATTTAGTTTATTTTCCTTTATGGTCGTGTCAATGGTGGAAGAATTAAGCAACACGTGATCATATCTCTGTTCTTCTTGAACTTTCTGCATGAAAAAATAAAATACTAACTATTTATCTCGTAGTTCTCATTGGGCAACATTTAAAAAATGGTCCTGTAATTTTGGAAGTATTTCAAAAATAGTGATATAATGTAACTATATTAAACATACATTTAGTCCTATAACTTGGTATTTTCTTTAGTTTTATACTAGTATTTCTCTAGTTTAATACTAGTAATTAGTTCACTCTGTTATCACTGGAATAGTTTCGATTCGATATAGTGTTTGATGTAACAATGTATTCACCATCTGAAAAATATATATATTTCAATTTAAGTCTTGCAACTACAAAATTGGTCCCATATATTATCTGAGAAATAGTTTGTAATTGAAGAACAACAATAAAAACATACTAAAAGTTGGAGGACAAAATTTATAACTGCAGGATGAAAATCGAAAGTTATTCAAAATTAGAGGACCAAATTCGTTGTGCATAGGATTAAAATTAAAATTAAAATTAGAATTAGTTGAAAGTTAGATGAGTAAATATGTATTCGGTATAGTTAAAGGACTATTTATGAAAGAATCCTAAAGTTACTACGTTCTGTGCACTGTTTTTTTCCCAAACTTTGAGGCATTAGAGGACATTCAACTTTGATTACAAATTTTGTCTATTTGGTCTTCCTTTATCACAAAAAAAAGGTGTAAATTAATGAGTTGAATAACTGAATGTTAAAAGTTAGGTTTATCATATTCTATAGCGAGTTGCCTTATAATTTAATTTGGCTTATTTAAACTTCGATCTCAAAAAAGTTTGAATCAAGTCGGGTATAAATCACTATTGAATCGAATTTAAAAGATTATCTAACAATAAATTTTGTACAATTTTAATTCAATACATATAACAACTATGCTCTACCATGTTTACAATAAACGAAGACAAACTGTCGTTTTCTTATCACAAAAGAAAAATACATACATTTTACATTACTCACTAATATTACACAAATTAATATGAGATTAAAATATCAAATAAATGTAAGTTTAGATTGTATGATGTACCTCCATTTCAAGTCTAAATTTTTTTATATATTTCAGAACCTCGGTTTTCTTAAGTCGTGAATATATATATATATATATATATATATATATATATATATATATATATATATATATATATATATATATATATATATATATATATATATATATATATATATATATATTCGTTTTACATCTTATCACTTGGAAAATTCTTACATATATCTTGTTTAGGAAAAATTCCTAGCTTGTGGTTAGGAAAAATACAAGAGCATTATCAATTGAGGGATCAAATGAATGATGTGATGATGTTATTAGCCACAAAATGTATAAATTTTTTCTCGACTAGGTTTGAATTTTCCTATTTTAAAAGTGGAAAAAAAAAAAACGAAAGCGAGCTTAAACTTTTTTAGCATGCGGGGCTATTGAGTTACGCCGCATGTGCGGGAATCAAATTCAATTTTTTTTTTGAAATTGTGAATATATATATCGTTACACCAAACACTATATATAATCGAAATTATTATATTAGTATTAAAATAAATTAATTACAAATGCTAATATTAAACTACTCACACTAATGAAAGTTGAATTTATAACCGGTTAGTCTTCAAGACTCTTCCTTAACCAATAGACAAAATCAACAAATCTAATTGTTAATTTTGTCTATTTTAATCTTAGCCGTTAATTGTGTAACAACAAAAAGCCTGCAACATGGCACGTTATATATATTCGTTTTACATCTTATCACTTGGAAAATTCTTACATGTATCTTGTTTAGGAAAAAATCCTAGCTTGTGGTTAGGAAAAATACAAGAGCATTATCTATTGAAGGATCAAATGAATGATGTGATGATGTTATTAGCCACTAAGTGTATAAATTTTTTCTCGACTAAGTTTGAATTTTCCTATTTTAAAAGTGAAAAAAAAAAAAACGAAAGCGAGCTTAAACTTTTTTAGCATGAGGGGCTATTGAGTTACGCCGCATGTGCGGAAATCAAATTCAAAATTTTTTTTTTTGAAATTGTGAATATATCGTTACACCAAACACTATATATAATCGAAATTATTATATCGGTATTAAAATAAATTAATTACAAATGCTAATATTAAACTACTCACACTAATGAAAGTTGAATTTATAACCGGTTAGTCTTCAAGACTCTTCCTTAACCAATAGACAAAATCAACAAATCTAATTGTTAATTTTGTCTATTTTAATCTTAGCCGTTAATTGTGTAACAACGAAAAGCCTGCAACATGGCACATTAACTCTTGGATATTCGAAATGTCCAAATTATCCCCCTTTTGTTAGGTTCTTAGAAAAAGAGAAAATGAATAAGTTGATATTGATCCATTTAATCCATTTAATACTCTTATTACTATATAACATAATTAATCCATCGAATGTTGCCCAAGGAATTCACAATTTATCTCGATCTAATTTCAATACCAACAACCCATTAGATGCAATTATTTTTATAACGTTTTTGTATTGAGTATTTTTTTTAAGGGTTAATTACAGGGACCTCCCCTGAGGTTTGGTGAAACTCGCGTCCATTCCCCTCCAAGAATGATAATTACTCGGACCTCCCCTGTGGTTTGCAAAACCTTACAAGACCCTAACGAAAGTGGACGGACTTGGACGGAACGTGTGTTTTTACCCTTTTACCCTCGAGATTTTTAATTAAAAAAAAAACCCAAAAATATCTTGTACCTAATATGACATATTTACCCCTGCCTCTTCCTATTCTTCCTATTCCCGCTCAAAGACTCTTCACTACAATCAAACCATTACTTTCTCTCAAAACCTTCTTCTTCCCCATTGTTTACCTTCACCATTGTTGCTCCCTGCCAAAGTTGAAACCACTGCTCAGCCGCGACTAACGAAATGGGCGGCGGTTGGAGCAATAGCAGCAGCAGTGGGGAGGAAGACGGAGACGCCGAGTGAAAGGCCGCCATAGATTCAGTGGCCACCACCACCGCCACCTTTAACGAACCCAACTCCAACGGCCTCCCCGACGCGATTGGTGAAAAGCACAAACCCGCTACCAAATTAAGGTATCTCTCATTTTTACTCTAATATCCAAATCCACTATTGAGAAAAAGTGAACATACGGACAAATTAGCTGCTCATGTATGTATCTGCTAAATTTTGCAATTTTTGCATCTTTTTGGAGTTGCTTAATTTAATGAGAATGTTGTTTATGTGTTTGATTATTTGTCTGATAGACTTGAGAATGCAAGCTTATGCTTTTCTTTAATTATCTTCGTTTTTGTCTGTTTTATGGTAATCAAATTGAGCAGACAAATGTTGTACAACAAATTTTGGGTTTTTTTGGGGTTTCATATATGGGTTGCTAATACTATGAGTGTCGTCACTCGTCATTAGGCTATTGCTTTCTTTTTCTTCAGTTCAGTTTTGTTCTCTATAGCAAAATTCAAGTTACTGTATTTGCACATTTTCTTTGGTTATTTGAAAATGCTCAACATGGAAATGTTGTAAACCATTGTGGATCCCCAAGAAAAAGAATGAATATCAAACATGCTAAATTACATAATTCCTATCATTAGAAATGAAATTGCATCATGAGAAGTTTGTTGTTCAATTCATTATCCATATGACAGGGGCAAAAGTTATTGGATGAACTTATAGAGAAGAATCTCGAATGGGTCAAAAGAGGAAGACAACCAACCGTGGAACAAACAGAGAAGAACCACAGGTCATTTTAGGTTTGTTTAGTTTGCAAGAGCTAGAATTCCAATCATTGATTCATTCATAATAATTCATTTATATTTGCAGGTTGCTCGACAGGGGGAAGCTGGAACTTCAAGTGGTGCTAGAGCTAACAATGTAGAATTTGACAATGACACTCCACTTGGCCAAGTTGTGGGAAGTATAAGAAGATCAAGGGCCTCAACTTTGGTGCTGGACAGCCAAGAAGGACCCCCAACCTCCCAGCCATCACAACTTGATTGAAGTGTTGTTTATGAAATTAAGTTTATATATGAATGTTAATATTTTGCTACTGTTTTTTAACATATTTGCTGCTGTTTTTGAACATATTGGTATGTTTTGTTGAGTTTTTAAGTGTTTTTTTTTGGACAAGCAGTTTATGATGAATAGTTTGGATGGTATGTTAAGTTTGGTGGAATGTAAAGGAGTATATTGTGATATTCTGGTGTCTCTATGACACTTTTTTGTTGACTATTTGGGTGAATGTAGTAATATTTGAAACCTCTAAGGGTGGTAAATGTAATGAACGTAGCCTATTTATGAATTATTAGATTATTGAACTTATTATTTTGTGTATTGTTAATTTATTCATTTTACATTTTAAATTACAGATTATATAAATTTTACATGCCTTCATTGAAATAATAATGGATGAAAATTATTTTTTTTGCATTTTTTTGTAAGAGTTAGTAGTGTATTTCTGTTAAATGCATATATTTTACAATGAGTAACAAAATACATTACAAATATTTAAAATGTTATTTTAAATATGAATATATATATTAATAAAGTCATTACACATTATATATAAATTTAACAACATTTTAATCCACAAATGTAATTTGACATTGCAATTACACCCTTTCTCATGCAACAATGTAACCAAAGCTGAGAGGGGCAATATAGTCTATACAAATTTGCAACAGTAAGTCGGGGGCAAAATTGGCAATCGACCGAAAATTTTATGATGACGTAAGCAAAAATTAACGGAACCTTAACGGTTGTAAGGTTTTGCAAACCTCAGGGGAGGTCCGAGTAATTATCATTCTTGGAGAGGAATGAACGCGAGTTTCACCAAACCTCAGGGGAGGTCCCTGTAATTAACCCTAAAATTATATTGATATGACTGGATTGCCAATAGAACAGTTTCGGGTCGAATCAAACCCGACTTATATCTGAATCTATTTATATTGAAACGAATTCGAGTTGAATTTGAATCTTGTTTGGATTTAAATTATTCGAGTCCATTGAATTTTACGTGGATTAGGTTGGATATCAAAAAAAATTCAGATTCAATATGACTCAACTTTCAAAATTCACAACAATACTATTTTCTAAAGAAACCTAATAACATTGGAATTTAATTTAATTTAAGTCACGTATTCCAACTTTCTTAACTAATATTTCTATTTTTAATGAAGATATATGTACAAATGTAATTTTGAAATAATTATTAACTAATAAATTTTTTAATTAATGGAGAAATATTATTATGTTATTTTTTTAAACTAAACATCATGTATACATATAAAAAAATTATTTCCTATTCACGTATCGTACATTAGAATTTTCCTATAGAAATTCCCAATTTTGAACCAAATTCTGTAGGGCTAATAATATTGATTCACCCAATAATAAATTGTTAATATATCTTATCTTATCTTATCTTACTTACTATTATTCCAAGGGGGTCTTTTAGTCAAAACTGCCTATTTTGACTAAAATTCTTTTTTCTCCTGTTTTTGATTTTTTTTTAATTCAAAATCCATTGCTTTTTAAAAATGAATTAAATTCTTCCCACGCCCTCACCTCTTGAATGCAACTTCTTTCCTACTTCCCCTCACCTTTGTTGGTTTAATTTTGAATCCCATTATCACTCCTCCCTCGGTCTCTCAAAAGAAAAACTGTTCACTTCCTACTCATTTCAAAAATAAAAAACCGCCCTCTTTCTCCTCAACTTCTCCCACCTCCCCTTTTTCTAGAAACAGAGAAAGAAACTTATGACTTTGCACATCTGCCATCAAAATCAAAATTTGATAACCTCTCCCCTCCCGATGAAAAAACAGACATTAGGAAAGTTGGGATCGTCTCTAAATTTTAGATTTACTGACAAGAAAAAATTGAAAATAAAATAAACAGGACAAATGAACCGATTGCAAAATTCGGAGGAGGGCTAAACGGGAAAAAAAGTGAAAAATTGATTGGCGAAGATGATGACATCGATAGCAGCGGCATGCCACTGCCTTTTCTGAGTAAGAATTTTTTAACTTTTTCTTTTTCGAACATAGCAGATGATTTCTAACTTGCCTTTTATTAATTCGGACGCCATGTTTATATGCAAATACAGTTTTCTTTGCCCAAGTTGGATATTCAATGAGGAATGGTGTGATTTTTATGATATTGTTGAATTCAAGTTCGACTCCATTAACGGAATAATTCTACTCTTCAGTTTTTAGAGCAGATTTTATATCTTCCAACTCCGACGTGAATGCAAAATGTTCGACTAAATGACCGTAAGGTCCGTAACATGTATTGTTATTTTGAACTTTGATTTTTGTATAATATCTCAATTATAGTAATTATTTTCATTCCCCACCTTTGACAGAACTAACCAAACATAGCATTGCAAAATGTTTTGATTTATAGGTAATTTTATCAAACTTCACTTTGTTGATTTGTATTTATGATGTACTTAGAACAGCTGCTTTCAGTTGGAAGAGATATGAAGATCTATGCTTGAACCTTTCAGGTAAATTTTTTTCTCTCAAATTGTAATTGTAACATGTTTTCTATAGAAACAAAATGACATAAAAGTTGTGTCCAAAATCAAATATTTGAATGATAAGACAAGGGGAAAATGAGGCGAAGAAGAAGAAAAACGAAGGCCAAGGTGTATGCAAGGTCTGTAGGATGGGAAAACAGTAAGTGGTGAATGGTAACGACCAAGACAGTGAGACTATGGTTTGCAGCGACTAAAGATTATCATTTTTTAGTAAGAAACTCTCTATGTTATCAATATATATAGCTTTTGCTTCTATCTAATTTTATGACTGACATAAATTTGTTAATGGTATTTGTTTATTCCTTAGCAGAACTTAAAATTCTTTGGGGACCTTCCTGGTTTATAAAAACAATAGGCACAAGTTAAATGTGGTGAGCACTTTCTTCAGTTACTGTCTTGAATCAATGAAGATTCTGAAAAAATTCTTCAATCTTTTAGTGTGGCAGAAACTTCCCCTATACTGTTGCCGCTTTGTGGAATAATTTTATGTTTCTCTTCTGTTTTACACACTCTTTGGACAAACTAGATAAATTCAATTTACAAGAGTTTGCACTTAGTGACATAACGAGGGTGATACTTGCCTAGACCAGGTCTTTCATAGACCATGAACAAAATCAGTGCATCCACAACATAGGATAATTAGCTACGCTTTAGCTTAGGCTTACATTTTGAAGAACTTCCCCATCGCTGTTGCAAGAATTGATCTTAAAAACTCTCAAACTCTCTCTATTCTCAATAAGACTTTCTTATGTATAATTTCACAATGATATGACAAACACTATTTCAATTAGCCTTAATTTTAACCATCTCCATATATCAGTTGCATGTGAGTGTTTTAATGATTCTGTGTGGAATGGTTTACACAAGTTTATGAAAAATTGCGTTTATCAAACACTGGTGTATTGTTCCTTAATTATTTGGCCTCAAGAATAATAACGTTCGGCATAATTTTTTTTTCTTTTTGGCTTTATCTTGATGCGTGAACTTTGCTTCTACTTTCCCCATACTATATTGATTATTAAAGGAACATGGAATACGCGAATTTTAAAGGTGGTTCAAAAAAGGCGTTTATCCATTCTAATCAAAGCATGGAGGTAGTGGTTATATATGGCTTGGAAGTTGTGCTTTCTGAAATATGAAGAAGGAAGCCTTCTGGGGATTATTTCTTTTGTGATCGTATGCAAGGCTATACAGATTTTTCAAAGTTAGTCGTGGTCATATTTGTGCCTATTCAGAGCTAAAAAAAACTTGCATAGAATAGAGTACAAGTCAGATGAAAACCAATAGGAGGATTTCCTAAGATTTTCGTTGTAGTTCTTTTTTCTTTTGTTTTGGACAGAAAAGTTCTATTCTCTAGAAAATCTTAATTTTTTTTTTACTCTGAAATTATCACAATAAGTTTTTTTTTCTTCACAAAATTAATTAATTATATTTACATGTAGAACTACCAATTAATGTACAAGATCTATATTCACATTAATCCATCCAACGAGTGGGATTAAGGTTTCCTCTTATATGAATTAAACTTTTAATTGAATTTAATATTATCCCGTGCATAGCACGGGGCATATAAACTATTTGTAATAATATACTTGATTTGATTCCGTGCATAGCACGAATTTAGGCTAGTCTTATTATTATTTTAAGGGGGTTTTTGGTCAAATAATGTAATTTTGACTAAAATTCTTTTCTCCTGTAATTTAGAATTAATTTATTGCTAGAAAATGAAACATAAACTGTTACAAAATCCACTCCCCTATAGGTCTCTCATACACCTCAACTAACTTCTTCAGTTTTTTATTTTTCCACCTCTTCTCCACGACATCCACTTTCCCACATTCTTCTATTATTAACTCAATTTCTTAAGTTCCCTCTCTATTTTTTCCCAACATTTGAGAATCTTATCTCCTACTTTATTTGATTTAGTGTGTGTAATATTTTCTTTGTAAGATTATGTTGTTCTAATTTTATTTTATTTTTCTAAATTTACTTGGAACTGCATTGTTTTGCTTACAATTTTAGGAGTGAATGACTCAAGACTGATATATTAGTTGATCAAATGAGTTCAGCTTTAGGCAGGAATAACATTTTATTTTCAAGAAAAGTATATTAATGGATTGGACCACTAACAAAATAACTAATAAATTCACCTTTGAGTTTTAGCAATTTGATCGTTTGTTTTTATGTTATTAAACAAATTAAAATAGATTTAATTACTTTTTTTAAAATTTGCTAATTAACTAGTGAAAATGATCCTTCACATTTAATATATAGTCATGTGGGTAGCACGTGTTTAAGCTAGTTTATTAATTAAAGTAATATTTTGCAAAATTTTAAAAGTTATTACATTTTATAGGTTGGATAAAAGTCAAATTGTTACCGTGAACACGTGTAACATTCTCAACCTATTCCCGCAAGTGGGGAAACTTCATGCAACCTGCACTGTAGAAGCTCCATTAAGGCCATCTCCAGTAATCATGGATTCCCCTTCACTCAGACTCCTAACTCTTCATACTTCCCCACTCTCACTTAATTAAAATGATGATAATAATAATAATAATATAATAATAATAAAAATAAAAATAAAACTAAAATAAATTATAAAAATTAACAATGATAATGATAATAATAATGATAGTAAATTAAACATTGGCATTAATATTAAAAAAATTAATAATAACATTACAACAATATTACAACAAGTCCCATATCCCTAGAAAAATATATGTTTTGTCATCACCATATACAATCGGTAGAGGTTTATCGCCAACTTCAAGCCGACTTAGTCAAACATGTGTGGTTAACACATGGTTCAAATGGTGATCATCCTATGTAATTGTTTCAATATATAATTGTTAGGGTCATGTCGTTTCTAATTTAGTTTATCGTATTTAAATTATGTAACATATAGTTGTTTTAAATCCAAAAATATTATTTAATTTCCATAAATCATTTTTAGTTATATTTATAATTAATTTCAATTCTCATATTTTTCCACTCTCACTTATTAAAAATAATAATCTCAATTAAAATTTAATATTGTCCATAAAGTTACCAAGTTACAACTAACAAAATTAAATTAATGTTAAATTTATTAAATTAAACTTAAATCTAATTTTGTTTACCATAATAGATAATTTTTTTATAATCTTATTAAATTTCAAAATAATAAAATAAGTTAATGTTAAGTTTATTACATGAAATTTACAATATTACAAGTAACAAAATTAAATTAAAGTTAAGTTTATTAAATAAAAATACATATTATACAAATAATAAAATTAAGATTAAGATTTAAAAAATAACATTTTATATAAATCTTCCTAATTTAACAAAAGAAAAACTAAAAAGAAAAAAAAAAGGAAGAATATGTGATGGGCGTGTTGCCCAACACAAATCAGAGGGGGGGGGGGGGGGGGTTCAGGCCATCCACCGCCCCACCCACTTGGGCGACGGATGACCACCCACCTCTCTTCCTTCCTCTCTACTTACTCTTTTTTCACTCTTCCTTTTTTCCCATGAACTCTCCCTTCCAACCCACAATGAAGCTGCCCTAACTTACAAGACTATTTTCGACGGACTTATACTTTTTTCGACGTTCCAATTTTCTTTATCTCTTGGTACAATTGATTAGTCAACTTGACTAAATTTATAAAAAGTATAATAAATAATTTAATTAATATATTTTACTAATAAGTTGATAATATTATATGACACCATATATATTAATATTTAAAATATTTAATACACCACAAATACAAATAATATAACATGATAAGTCATTTAAAAAAAATTAAAATTTTTTCCGAATACTACAACTAATTAAAATTAAGTAAAAATAGATGAACGGAGGGAGTTTCAAATTTGAACCATCCTACCAAAAAAAGATGAAATCTTACAATGATTATCTTTAAGAGAGCTTTCTCTAGAGTTTGGTCCTAAATAAGAAAATGGACCACATCCGGAGAACCGGAGGTCCATGAAATCATTCTTTATCTTAAGCAAATTTAACTAATGGGTGCACATAGATTTAATAGCTATTGACATTGAGATCTCTATATTTTTTTTTTCAAGGATTTATTTCATTTCGAAGCGCATCGGACACATTAAGTGAGAATCTCTCTTAACAAAGATTTGAACATGTATTCGCTATTTTGTATTGACTAGTCACTTTCACTAAAATATATCTCTATATTTTTAGCCTACCATGATAGTTTGAAATCATTCTATATCTTATACAATTTTAACTAAGCGGTTAACATAATATATATAGTTATTGACATTTATATCTCTATATTTGATAGCCAACTTCATAGTGTGATTGGTCAGGAGGTAAATGAAATCATTGTTATCTAACGCGATTTTAACTAATGGGTTTATGAAGGGTGTTTGGGAGAGTAGGGAGGATTGCAAAATAATCTCGATTTGTATAATATTGGTTGTTTGAAATTCTGAGATAGTGGTTTATGAAATAAAGTAGGTGTAGATTTTTTTGAATAATTAGATTGTGAGTATAAGATCTGTAAGACTTTATATCAAATCATGTTTGTTTATGAGATAAGTCGTGTAAGAGATGTGTTATTTTATGTCAAATCATGGTAGAGTTTGTATATTTTTTTTAGAGATAACAAAATTGTTGTTTATTTGGCTTTTGAGAGATTATTTTGAAAGAATTGAGAGATAAAAAAATTATTTCAGAAATTGGAAAATATATTTGTTTCGCTTTTCCCAAACACGAAATAAAGTTGGAAAAAGTGAAACAAACATACCCTATATAATTTATAGTTATTGACATTGAGATTTCTATAAAGCCAATTCATCCCTCTGATATGCATAATGTTCAGTTTGTCACCTCTGATTTGAAAAAGAACACTTCATTCATTTGTGAAAATTTTAAAAGATCAATTTACCTAACTCCTAACTCAACCGGAGAGTGTAACTCATTCGCCGAAATTGTGAGTTGCATGAAAAGTATTTTTGTAACATTGGTGGAGGATAAAGTGTGACATTTATCATAACGCGAGTGTGTAAAGTATCGTATATATGAGGGATAGTTTTACCAATTCGTATTTCATTAAGTTAAAAAATATCATAGGGACAGTGTGAAACTTTTATAAGATTACGAGGGATAAAATGATTTATATAAATTACATATATTTAAATTAAACATTATATATATCACGAATCATTTACTCATAGTTTAATTGTTTGGTTTTTGAGTTGGTCCAATTTTTTTCTTTTGATATGTTTGTATAGGTGAAAACGTGGGATGGACCGATGGACCAAATTCCATGATAGTGTTTCTGCTTTATGCTCCTATTTTTTTTAGGATAAAATATATTGTTTTTTAAGTGGTTGTCTTAATCTATTATTTTTGTTTTCGAAAAAAATTGTTAATAAATAAATTTTATCTACTCATTGAATTAGCATCAAGAAATGTCAAGCTAAGTCCCACTTGAAATGTCTATAAAGGACATACTGCAAATAAAATTAACAGATAAATTGAAGGATGTTAACTATTGGGGGATGGTTGAAAAGAAGATTCAGAAAGTTATAATTGTGATTTTCAGCCATTTTGAAAAGAAAAAACACAAAAGGATTTGAAGAAAAATAAGTTTTGTTCTTCTTGTAAATACAATTCTTGCTATACATAACCAAAATTATAATCTTTAGCCTTCAATTGAAGATAACTAGCCATAACTTTTCCTTTCTTGAATTGAGAGGACTATTTATGTCATGATATGTGCAACTCAATTTGGGAAAAATTCTACAAGATTTAATTCAAGCTCATTCCTTACATAGTTTGAGAGTTAATGACAATTTACTCCGTGACATTCCTTATGTTCAATCTATCCTCCCTCCGTGATTTAAAAAGGAGTACTATGTACCCTGTAATCTTATAAAAATTTCATACTGCTTTTATAATATTTTTAAATGTGAAGATTTACCTCCTGTGTTATAATAATGTGGCAGTTTACCATCATGTATTATGATAAATTTGACAATTTACTCCATGTGTTATGATAAATGTGATAATTTACGCCATTATGTTACAAAAATACTTAACATGTTCACTCAGTTTCGACAAGTGAGTTACAATCTACGGCTAAAGGAGATAAATTACTTTTTTAAAATTTTCACAAAAAGGTAAAATGCTATTTTCGGTGGGGGGGGGGGGGGGTGTTTGCATATTGACATTAGCTCCATAGTTTGGTGTTCTTTTAATGGTTTTAGTATATGCGGGATTATTAATAGTACCTTTTTTAGACAATGTTAATAAATTTCAAAATTCATTCCGCCGTCCAGTGGCAACATTCTTGCTTCCGCTTCATCTACCACCACTCGCGCGAGGGCTTCCATCTAAGGCAGAACACTCCTCTAGCGATGTAATTTTACATCCCACAGACGAGGGGGTACTTGTGATATTTCGGCATGTGACACATTTTATTTTGCAGTTTTTTGGATGTTAAATATTATTGAATGGGTTACTTTATTTATCAATTTGAATATTTCCTAAACAATAATGCACCCAATAGAATTCTTAAATCTAGGCGATTGATTATTCATAGGGTATTATGAGTTTAAGACAAGCCGCTACAGTGAAATTGATAGGCACGCTGCTCTTAGATAGCAGTGATAGAGCATCTCAGTTCGAGTCCGAGTGGCGGTATTTCATTTCCTAAGAAAGCAAATAGATTATTGCCGTCAAAACAATTTTCTCAAATTATATAAATTCATCGTTACCTAATATAGAAATTGTATATTTCCAGCTAAATTTGAGGTATTCTCCCTCCTACACTTGTACTCCATGACATTTCCCATGAGATCAAGTTTGTATTCTAAGGGACCGTTTGGTTTAGCTACTAAGTCCATATTCAAGAAATAATCATGTTTATAACAAGTGTTTGGTTCGACTAATTATAAACCGAGCCTGTCCAAAAAATTTGACTACCTATTTAGGCCATTTTCAATCGTTGGGGCAGAAATGCTCCCTCCCCTCCCCCTACCCCTTCGTAGTCGTTTTCAATAGTTGAGGGCATGTTTATGTTTTTATTTTTCAATACCACTCTCACCATAATAATTATTATTAATAATAATACATAAATTATAATTCATAATAATAAAATAGAGTTTCGATTAACAATAAAAAACACAACTAAATTTAAAGAAAATTACACAATCACACCTATACTAATCCAACAAAGACTTAAAGAAAATTACACAATCACACCTATACTAATCCAACAAAGACTTAACAAAATTTTTTATAGATCACGTTCCATCGAAAAGGGATTTTATATATCACTGAACCATATACCTAAGTTTTACACAATAAATTCAAATAGGTGAAAAAAATTTAAAATATAAATTTATTAAACCATACACAAAATTTGAAAATCAATTTTTTCCAATCTAAGTTTAATTTAATAAAAAATTCCATTTTTATATTAATTGAAAAATGTTTTATAAGAGATAAATGATTGTTTATATTAAAATTACTTATAAGAACAAAATTAAATATGAGAAGGTTTATAATTGAGGTTTTAATAAGATTTTAAAAAAATATTTTTATTAAGATATTCTTTTAAATAATTTAAACCCCATTCCCCCACTATTGAAGATCCCTCACTATTATTGAAAATGCTCTTATATTGGTTGATTGCAATTGGAGCTCTCCCCATGCAATTGAACAATCATGCGAAGATACAATTTTTATGTTACAACTTTACCCTCCAATTTTATAGAAAATTACACCTGATGCCCTTTCCATATGTGACAATTCAATATGCGATAAGATAAATACTTCTCCACTGTTAAAATACTTTTTTTTTTTATGATTATTTACTCGACAATTTTTTAATATCAATGAAAGTAATTATGTTCCAATTATTAGTACACATCTTTCACTTTTTCTTTTTCTTCTAATTTTGGGATTTGGCTTGTGCACTTTTCTTTTTTTTTGGTATGTGCACTTATTTTTAATAAGAACATTTATCCATTTTTTTTTTCAATGGGAGTAATTTTGGAACCAATTCTTAGTTAGGATCAGTACACATCTTTCAATTTTTTATTTATTTTTCTAATTTTATGACTTCAAATGTGAGAAAATGAACTAAATGAAATAATGTTAAATCTTAATCGATCCAGAATTAGTTAACTCAATAGTACAAAAACCGTGAAATGAAAATAATACTAATTTGAAGTGAGTTTATTTATTATATTGATTAGTTTGGTACGTGGATAATATGTAAATGAGGGGTAAGTTCGTCAAATTTAACAATTCTGATAGAAACATATGAACCGAACACTTTTTTTCATTGATGGATTATTTAATATTTTGGATTAAAATTGTAATCAAACATCAGTTTTAATAATCGACCCGATTGTGATATTAGGCGCAATAAACAATTTAGTCCAATTCCGTTAGTCAAACCGAACTGCCTTACTTTTCTAAATATAATTTTTTTTAATTAACTAGACTGTGTATAATTTGAATCGAAGAGTGTAAAGGATGTCTTCAGTAGGATTAGAACTTAACTTTCGCCTCTGATGATCGCAAGTCACTACCACTTGTTCCAACCACCTTGAGTATAATAATTATATGATTTAACTTTTGAAAAGACTAATATATGCTTCGTGCTATGCCCGGAGTCATGTTAAATTTTATTTAAAAAGTAATTTATGACAAATTAATAGCAGAATAATATTGCTCTTGGCATATTAAAAAATGAAGACTACATTGATAGTCTACATTGCAATTATCTATAAAACCAAGAAATAAAAGCCCAATTCAAAAGGGAAAAAAAAAGACCGAATATTCTAAAATAATTAGTTAATTTTTTCTTCTTATACATAAATTTACACCTTACACAATACGATTTTATAAATATATTCTTCATAGCGGTGACAAAATGGGCCTGAGCACATGGATTAGCCCATTATCGGCCTACACACACCTAGGCCCAACCCATATTCTTTAAATTTTTCTTGGATTGAGTTGATTTGGGCTGAATTACAAATTTTATGGGTTCAAAATAATAATGGGTCAACTCAAATAAACTCACACTTAAGAAGAAAAAGAAAAAAAATAACATAATTTTAATTGTTGAAAATGGAGTTAATCCGTTTTTCATAATTTACTTATTATCTGTTTGACTAAGTTTCAATTGGTTTAATCCATTTTTTGTGGTTTTGAACTTTTTTTTTAATTGATTTCATCCGTATTTGTCTGATAATAAAAATCATTTTATCGATTTGACCAATTTTACCTAGTTTGACCCATTTTCCCAATTTTTTTTGTTTCGGGTGAAACTTGCTATTTCACCGATTAACTCATTTACTCACTTATTTTTGTACTTTCAAGTATCTTTGAAATAATACAAAATTTTCACCATTTGCACAACATATATCAAAGTTTCATTTTATAAAGCAAATCATTCATAACACTTGGACAATGTCGCCTTGGACCGAAGAGTGCAAAGGGTGTCTTCAGTAGGATTCGAACTTAATTTTCGCCTTTAAGGATTACAAGTCACTACCACTTGGTCCAACCACCTTGAGTATAATAATTATATGATTTAACTTTTGAAAAAACTAGTATACGCTCCGTGCATAACACGGAGTCATGTTAAATTTTATTTATAAAGTAATTTATGACAGAAATAGCAGAATAATAATGATTTTGACATATAAAAAAAATGAAGACTACATTGATAGCCTACATTGCAATTATCTATAAAATGAAGAAATAAAAGCCCAATTCAAAAGGAAAAAAAAGACAGAATTTTCTAAAACAATCAATCATAATTAGTTCATTTTTTCTTCTTATACATGAATTTACACTTTACACAATATGATTTTATAAATATATTCTTCATAGCGGTGACAAAATGGGCCTGAGCACATGGACTATCCCATTATCGGCCTACACACACCTAGGCCCAACCCATATTCTTAAAATTTTTCTTGGATTGAGTTGATTTGGGCTGAATTACAAATTTTATGGGTGCAAATTAATAATGGGTCAACTCAAATAAACTCACACTTAAGAAGAAAAAGGAAAAAAAATAACATAATTTTAATTGTTGAAAATGGAGTTAATCCGTTTTTCATAATTTACTTATTATCTGTTTGACTAAGTTTCAATAGGTTTAATCCATTTTTTGTGGGTTTGAACTTTTTTTTTAATCGATTTCATCCGTATTTGTCTAATAATAAAAATCATTTTATCGATTTGACCAATTTTTACTGGTTCAATTTTACCTAGTTTGACCCATTTTCCCGATTTTTTTATTTCAGGTGAAACTTACTTTTTCACCGATTAACTCATTTACTCACCTATTTTTGTACTTTCAAGTATCTTTGAAATAATACAAAATTTTCACTATTTACACAACATATATCAAAGTTTCATTTTATAAAGCGAATCATCCATAACACTTGGACAATGTCGTGGAAATAACATTTTTCCCTAAAAGATTTAGCAATTGAGGTTATTAAAGTTTTCTTTAAACCGTATTTTGATCAGGATGTCCAAATAAATTTGATAGAGTAGTGCCCAGCAAGCCAATATTAATTAGCTTGTTGAAGTACTATTTTCTTATGGTTTATAATTAATACGACCGTTCATTCATAGTACGTGAAATTGAACAATGACCAACTTCATCTCTCGCGAACTTATCTAAGCGATTAGATGAAATCCTAAGGTCACAATAGACTATGGGACGATTCACTTCAGTACTAAGTGCAATCATGAAACAGTCTCAAAGGTCGTGATCTTAAAACCGTTCCAAGTCATAGATTCCGAACGAGACGGGGTATCGTAGGAATCGCCAAGACTTGTACAAGTATGCATGATTCACATGGAGTGAATTTGTAGCGTTTCATGAGCAAAGCATTTGAGGCCAGTGCATATGAGTAGGTGGTTCAATGGAGGATTGAATGCATCGAACGACCCGAACAGAGAAACCCATTGTGGAAACGCATGACGCATATCGGTGATGGGATGTTTCTCAAGGCTTATAATAGTGTACGATTTAGTCCTTAGACTTGAGGTGCTAGGGCGAATTCGGTGCACGAGTGTGCGTACTTAGATTTAGGTACTGGTCACGTAGCCTGGCCGCAAAGTGCCTAAGTTGGGTGCGTACACAACTGTACGCGAGTGGTTAGTACTAAGAAAGGATCTATCGACTCACCCTGATAAGGTGAGAGTATTTCCTGTACGTTCTTCGATAATATGTTCCTAGAAACCCATGGCCATGGTTGGTGACGAATTTCGAAGGTATTTCCAAATTTAGCAGTCACACCGGAATTATTATCCAGAATTAGAAAGTACAGTATCGAGATAATTAGAGGTGCCGATCAATTCACACACCCTAGGTCTCGATCGGGAAATCATCGTGGAAGGACCGTATGTACATGGCAATTATAAGAGGTGAGGTTCACAATAATCAATTCACCTTTGATTGGGCTTCATGGGCTTGTGGCTAGACATCGACCATGAAGTGTAGGTACTCCTAAATTAATAGGGAAATTAATTATAGGAGTGGTCAATTAAAAGTTGTTTAATTGATCGGAGCATTTAATTGCTCGTTAATTAAATCACGAAAGTCGTGGGCCTGCTGCCAGTTGATGGTGAACCCAGAGGATCACACACAATACAATTGGACGGTGACTGTTTTAAAGGAAAGTAAATGATTTAAAGTTGTTAAATCAAAGTAATTGAATTTTGGTATTAATTCAATTGGAGAATATTAATTAGATATCTAATTGATTAATGTTCAATTAATTAATTAAGAGTTATCTGATTAATTATGGAATTAATTAAAGTAGTTAATTAATTGGAAGAAGAAATAAATTATGGGTTGATTTTGCAATTATCTTGAAATAGGGGATAGGGGCGATTTTTGTTAAAAGAAGAAAAGGAGTTTTTACTTGGAGATCAAGTTAAAAGAGATCTATCAAATCTCACATTCCTAAATTGATAAGGAATGAAAGATTTGGAGATTTGATAGATGAGGAAAGAAGATATCTATCAAGAGAAGGATTCTTCTCTTATAAATACTCTTCCCTCTTCTCTTCATAAAGGATTTTTCACTTTGCACAAGATTTACAACCCTAAAAAGCTTTTGAGAGAAAACAAAATACTTTGCTGAAAATTGAGAGAGAAAAATCGAGTGAGGAAATTAGATTTTTCGAACAAGAATCTTTAATTGCAAATCGCCCCTTTATAGTTTCGCCCCAAACCCTAGTCGCCCAAATTGATCTTGGCCGAACCCAAACTCGACCAGATCTGCCCTGGCTGAACCCTGCTCGATCACACAAGTCCTGTGATTCGATTCTTCCATCTGTATCTCCTAATCTCGATCAAGATCTTAAGTCCAGATCTGAAATCCTTTGCTGACAAGCCTGCGAGATCCAGTTCTGAGCCTAAGACTTGTAGGCGTCACTACAATCCGATTGGTGTGGACTAACTTTGGAGGTGAGACACATGAATCACTCAAGCTGTGGATCGAACCAAACACATGGAGGAAACCACCACAAATCCGTGGTGAGGTAAATTGCGATTAAACCCCCTATGTTTAATTAAGTGTTTGATTCATGCTTTTTGTATAATAAACTGTGGAGAAAGATTTATGGGACATATAGGGACCTCGAAAAATTTTAAATTCCGCACTTTGTTGTATTGACAATCGAGCCCCTAGATAGAATATCCCAACAAAATTATGATAAATTAGAGTACGTCATTCCAAACTATTTTCTTTTTTAGAAAAGTTTTGAGAAAAAAATTTTAAGAAATCTTATTTTATAATAACAAGATTATTAGAAAAAACTATTGGGATTCGGTAAGATAAACAGCCTTAGACACAGCGGAATTTAAAATTTTACAGGACCTCTTACGGAATCTTACCAGGATAATCTCTAGGTGTATATATATGAATATTAAAACGACAAGAATAATCAGATCCAAATTATACCTGTCTCCTTGCAAATCCAAGTAGCTCAGCAAAGTTGCGTTTTCTCCCTCGGTTGGGTCGATCCCAAGTCCTGCTAGTAGCGCCCCACGTGTTGTGCCTCTACGAGTTGATACACCACAATATCACGAAAATTAATATAACCTAATCGACTAGAACATAGGGTATATTAATATCTAGGATTTAAGAACGACTTAGGAGCTAAAATCGAAAACGAAAATTCTTCCAAAGTGGAAGATAGGTTCGACCGATTTGGTGTGGGGAGAGGGAGAGATAATTTTTCCTTTGCTCTGTTTTGGCTCTTAGAGTTGTGTGTATGAAATAACTATAAGTCACCTAATTATAGTTATCTCATTAACCTAGTCCTATTAGGATTAGGACTTTAACTCTCCTACATGGACCATGACCCTCTTTAATTAGAAGACCACGCCTTCTTAATTAATCCATGGCCCACTTAATTTATTTAATTAGGCTTTATTTAATTTACTAATTAAATAGCCCAATTAATTAAATTAGACTCTAAGTCTATTTAATTAATTCTCTCTTTAATTAATTAAATCCAACTTAATTAATTAATTCACAAATTAAATTTCAATTTAATTTATGATCTTGATCCAATTCCAATCGGATCCATTTAGCTCCAATTGGGTCGACCCACCCACTTTAATCAACCCAGTCGATTATTGACCCAGTCAACTCAGTTGTTCTCTTTTCCTCGCTTTCGCTTCATGTGTATTGTGTATGCCCCCGTAGGTTTACCACATAATTGGCCGTGCGTTATAATTAAATATTATTTAATTATTCGAGTAACATATAAATCAATCAAACACTCTGTCGACTGATCATTCCAAAATTAGCACCCCCGCCAATTTGGGAATTCTCCCACACTTCACGGTCGATGTCCAGCCACAAGCCCATGGAGCCCAATCACTGGTGAATTAATTCAGTGAACCTTTTATCATTTACAATTTCCATATACGCCATAATCTCTCCATCGATCAATCTCCCCGTCGAGACTTAAGGGTATGGTCTTTCATCGGTCTCTCTTTTATTTTGTCTTGACCTTATGTATTCTGGTCTCGAAATAAATTATCTTTGACTTAATCTTTATGAGCTACTTACATAAAGTCGTCAGATACCTTGGCCAAGGATTTTATCAGAATTAATTTCTCACATAAATTCATAGGAGAATTTCCCAACCTATCAAGTCGGGTCAATGGATCCTTTGTTGATCATATGAATCTGCATACGAGTTCCTCTATACCCAATACAAAGTCCTCAGAGACTTTCTGGCGATCTCCAGTCAGTCGGAACTCATATCAAAGTATAGACGTTCTCGTACCAGATAAACCCTATCATCTCAAGTAATTAGGGATCGTTCCTCGTATACTATTGTAAATTGGAATAACTTCAACCCCGATATGCGACTACCGCTTCCATGGTGAGTTATTTCCTAATTGGGGTATTTAGTGCACTTACTATCCCAGCAAGCCACCCACTTTTGCGTATCGACTATCCTAGTCACGCTCGTGGACCCCAGCGTTCTTCAGTTCATCGGAGTATACACAATAGTGAGAGTCTAACCGAATCCAACGATGTCCTATCTCGATTGGATTCTACGACTCTTGAATATGTTCTAGATCACGGCCTTGGAGATCAGTCCATGGGTTGTCCCATAGCCCTGTGATCTAAGGACTTCTATCCTTATGCGTAGATATTTATTACATAAGATAAAGATGACCATTTAATAAAGTGCTTTTATTAATCAAAATTGAATAGTTCCTCATTTATTACAATAAATGCTAGCCATACAGCTGGCTTGCAGGACACTATTCTATCAATCTCCCACTTGTCCTAAAGCCAGTCTTTTATGTTCTTGAGTCCTATCTTAAGCAGATGTTTCTATAATGCCTTTTGAGGCAGAGGCTTCGTTAGCGGGTCCGCGGAATTATCTTCTGAGTCGACACGTTCCATCTTAATGTCTCCTCTACCAATGATATATCTTATCACGTGGTATCGTCTTTGTACGTGCTTGGATTTCTGATGAGATCTCGGCTCCTTTGCTTGCGCTATTGCCCCATTATTATCACAGAAGATAGTAATGGGCTCAGCGATGCTAGGTATCACATCCAATTCCTGGATGAAGTTCCTCATCCAAACACCTTCCTTTGCTGCATCACACGCGGCAATGTATTCTGCTTCGGTGGTTAAATCTGCAGTAGTGTCTTACTTGGAGCTCTTCCAGCTAACCGCATCACCATTGAAGCAGAACACGTATCCAGATGTCGACTTGAAGTCGTCTACATCACATTAGAAGCTCGAGTCTGTATAGCCTTCCAATTTCAATTCTCCACCACCGTATACCAAGAACAATTCCTTAGTCCTTCTCAGGTACTTCAAAATTGCCTTTATGGCTATTCAGTGCTGCTCTCCTGGATCAGACTGGTAGTGACTTGTAACACTTAAAGCGTACGCTACGTCTGGTCTAGTACATAACATACCATACATTATGCTTCCTATTACGGATGCATAAGGTACTCGAGACATATTGCTTCTCTCTTCAGGCATCTTTGGGGCCATAGACTTAGAGAGAGCAATTCCATGTCTCATTCGAAGTAATCCTCTCTTGGATTCTTCCATATTAAATCTCTTCAAGATTTTATATATGTACTGGGATTAGGTGAGGCACAACAGTCCTTTAGATCTATCTCGGTAGATCCTTATACCTAGTACAAAGGATGCTTCTCCCAAATCCTTCATTGAGAATTGTGTAGACAACCATGCTTTAGTTTCGTACAACACTTTCACATCGTTTCCAATGAGAAGAATGTCATCAACGTAAAGCACCAAAAATTCAACTGTACTCCCACTGATCTTCTTGTACACGCAAGGTTCGAACACGTTTTTGATGAATCCAAAAGTTTAGATTGTTTCATCGAAACGGATGTTCCAACTTCGGGAAGCTTGCTTCAGTCCATAAATGGACCTCTGGAGTTTGCACACCTTGTGTTCATCTCCTTTGGATGCATATCCTTTTGGTTGCTCCATGTAGATCTCCTTGTCAATGTCCCCATTGAGAAAGGCAGTCTTCATATCCATCTGCCATATCTGGTAGTTATACCACGCAGCTATGGCCAGCAAGATTCGAATGGATTTAGGCATTGCAACGGGCGAGAAGGTCTCCTCAAAGTCGATACATGGCCTTTGAGTGTATCCTTTTGCCACTAGTTGCACCTTGTAGGTTATTACCTCTCCATTCACTCCAAGCTTTCGCTTATAGATCCACTTGCAACCCACGGGAGTCACTCCCACTGGTGGATCTACCAAGGCCCAGACCTTGTTCGAGTGCATGGAGTCCAATTCGGATTCCATGGCTTCGCGCCACTTTCCCGAGTCTATGTCTAGCATAGCCTCTTCGTAAGTCCTTGGGCCGGTCAGAGACTGACCAGTCTCATGCAGCAGACCATAGTACCTCTCGGGTTCTCTACGTTGTCTTTCTGACCTACGAAGTATCGGTTTACTTTCTGGTGCACTTTCATGCTCTTGTTCTTCCACTGCTTGTGGCGACGGGTCAGCTTGATCGACCTCTTCGGCCTTTTCAGCTTCAGTGACCTCATCTAGTTCTACATTGTTTTCTTTCTTGTCCACCAAGAAATCCTTCTCCAAGAAGTGAGCGTTCCTTGAGACAAACGTAGTTTGTCTTGTAGGATCGTAGAACTCGTATCCTATTGAGTTTTCCGGATACCCCACGAATTTGCACAAAGTAGATTTAATTTCTAATTTATCTCCCACTAGCTTTTTAACGTAAGCGGAAGATTCCCATATGCGCATGAATGCATATGAGGGTGCCTTGCCAAACCATAATTCGTATGGTGTCTTTTCTACGGATTTAAAAGGTACCATGTTCAGTATCTTCGTTGCCGTGAGGAGGGCATGTCCCCAAAATGAAAGAGGAAGGTCAGTGGCACTCATCATGGATTGAACCATGTCCATCAAGGTTCGATTCCTTCTCTCTGCTACTCCATTTAATTGGGGTGTAGTAGGAGGAGTCCACTGCGATAGTATTTCATGCTCTACAAGATAATTCAGAAATTCGTTACTAAGAAATTCTCCACCTCGGTCAGAACGAAGAGCCTTTATCGTATGACCAAGTTGATTCTCTACTTCCATCTTGAATTCTTTGAATCGCTCAAAGGCTTCAGACTTGTGTTTCAACAAGAACACATATCCATAACGACTATAGTCGTCAGTGAAAGTGATGAAGTAATCATAGCCACCTCGGGCGCTTTTTCTTAGTGGTCCACATACGTCAGTATGTATTAGGTCCAATGTTTGTTTAGCTCGCTCAGGGTTTCCCTTAAATGGCAACTTAGCCATTTTACCCTTTAAACATGGTTCACAAGTTGGCATTTCATCAATGCGATTGTTTTCAATCGCGCCAGATGAAGCTAATTTTTGAATCCTTGACTTAGATATATGTCCAAGTCGAGCGTGCCATAATTGGGCAGATATTTCATTATCTTGTTTTCTTTAGTTTTGTTGCACGTGCATAACTAACTTATGTGGTTCAATGGTGTATAGTCCATCTTTTAATGTACTAGTGAAAAACAAATTATCATTCATGAATAACGAAAAGGAACCTTTGTTAATCGTAAAATTAAAACCTTCATTATCCAAAACAGGAATAGAAATAATGTTTTTCACCAAACCAGGTACATAAAGAACGTTCCTAAGGACTAATTTATTACCACCTAAATCTAACTCCACTTCGCCTATGGCCTCGGCAGCAGCTCTAGTTCCATTGCCAAATCTCATGATCCAATCCCCTGGCCTAAATGGCCTTGTTGCTCCCATCACCTGTAAATCATTACAAAGATGAGAACCACAAGCAGTGTCTAGCACCTATGATGCACAGTTAATTGATAAATTAACTTCAACAAGGAATATACCTTTCGAGCTCTCCAAGAACTCTTTGCAGTTCCTCTTCCAGTGTCCAGGTTTCTTGCAGTAGAAACATTTTTGTTCACCAGCAGAAGCTTTTCGCTTCTTTCCCTTCCCTATGGGCCCAGATGGTCATTTGCCTTTGCTTGAAGAATCATTTCCCTTCCCCTTCCCTTTCTTCGTACTTTTGGAGTTGGATTGGGTCGAGGTAGCAACCATCACTAGCTTCTCTCTTTTAATGGAAGCCTCGGCAGTGGCGAGCATATTAGCCAACTCGTGAAGTTCAACATCCATCTTGTGCATGTTGTAGTTTACTACGAATTGCTCGAATGATCTTGGCAACGACTTGAGGATTATATCTTGGCAGTAGGTCTTGTCCATTTTTACGTCAAGATGACCAAGCTTTTCAATAAGCCCAATCATCTTGATGCAGTGAGAACGAACATCAGCACCTTCAGCCATCCTCGTTTGTTGCAAGGTCTTGGCGGTTTCATACCGCTCATATCTACTTTGCACCCCAAATAAACCATTCAGGTGCGTGTAGATTTCAAAAGAAGACTTCATATGCTCGTGCTGCTTTTGAAGCTCATTCGACATGGATGCCAACATGAGACAACGTGACTGCAAGTCATCGTCTAGCCATAGATCAACGACTTCCTTCTCAGTATCATCGGCATCCTTAGCAATTTCGAGAGGGGGCCCATCAAGGACAAAACCTCGTTTTTTAGAAGCGAGAATGATCTTTAGGTTCCTGACCCAGTCATGGAAGTTGGGTCCAGTCAATTTGTTTTGTTCAAGTATGATGGAAATCGGATTCTTAGACATTATATCTACAAACGACGAGAGAAGAAATAAATACGCAAAAGATTAATTTAAAATGCACAATTTACAAACATGATTTTTATTTGTAAATTACTCCCACTATTTTAATCAAAATCTTATGCCCCCACATAAGTGTTGTATCTCAAATTCTTGTATAAACCAATGATTGTAAAAAAGCAACAAGACTATCTTTTTGTATTTTTTATGGTTATATAAGCAATAAAGACATAACAATAAAGCAAGATAAATAAAGGTAGATAAGAAAGATACCAGCAAGAAATAGGGAGAATAGTGAGATTCAGAGAAAAGGGACAGGAGAAAGATAGAATATTACTTTTCTGATGATAAAAAACGGCACAATACCCCATAAAGGGTATATATAGTTCAAAGTAGGGTAACCCTAAGACATGTCACCTGGAATTAGTACACATTCCTTAATTGAAAATAAAAACAGAAATAGAAAATAACAATTGACAAAACAACCCTTCCTCTCAAATAGCCTGCCTTGTCTCAATTGGTCTTTCCACCCATAAACTCCCCCAAAGTCAATTTGGGTCTTCCTTCCCCGTTTTCAGATTCCACTTCACCAATTCCTCTTACAACTTCATCTTCTCCTTCGTCAGTAGCCAGATTTCCTTGCCAAATCTCCTTGCCAATTTCCACCTCTTCACGCCAACCCTCCCTCTTCTTTCCCTTTGTGCCCTTACTAGCCATCATCCTTACATTTCCCCCTCCTTCTGTCGATTCTTGTCCCCAAGAATCAAAATCTGGGAATTGGTTGCGTAGGTGGTCCAATTCCTCCCAAGTAGCTTCCTCGGCAGTGCAATTGTCCCACTGAATGAGCAATTGCTGAACAGATGAATTTCCCTTCCTAATAACCCTATTCCCCAATACTTTGCTAGGGTATATTTTAATCTCGTTTGTAACTTCTTTTGGCAGGTACTCTAGAGGTTGCTGATCCCGTTTGAGATGCTTCTTCAATAAGGAAACGTGGAACACGGGGTGGATCTGAGATTCAGATGGAAGCTTCAGTAAGTATGCTACCTTCCCAATTTTTTTAAGAATTTCATAAGGCCCATAAAATTTCGGTGATAACTTATAGTTTCCCCTTGTTGCTACTGATTTCTGCTTGTAAGGTCGTAATTTAAGATAGACAAACTCGCCTTCTTCAAATTGTCTGTCACTCCTGTTCTGGTCAGCATACTGCTTCATCCTACTTTGAGCAGATTCTAGGTTATCCCTCAACAACTTAACCATCCTAGCCCTTTCCTGTAGTAGACCATCCAAGTCAGGATGCACATCCTGTAAGTATGCCCCTAACTGTAATTGAGGTGGCTTGTACCCATACAAGCTTTCAAAAGGGCTCATTTTGGTGCTGGTATGATAGTTAGTATTATACCAATACTCAGCTAGTGAAAGCCACTTAGTCCATAGTTTAGGCTTATCCATAGTCATGCCCCTCAAGTAATTCTCCACACATTGGTTAAGCCTCTCTGTCTGTCCATCTGTTTGTGGATGGTAGGCAGAGCTGAGCTTCAAAGTGACCCCTGCCAACTTGAATAACCCCTGCCAGAATCTGCTAGTAAAGATTACATCCCTATCTGTGATAATATCATTAGGCATACCATGCAACTTATAAATGTTGTCCAAAAAGACCTTAGCTACTGTCTCAGCTGTATAGGGGTGCTTCAAAGCTATGAAGTGCCCATATTTGGTAAATCTATCCACCACTGTAAGTATAGTAGTCCTTCCTTCTGAAGCAGGCAAACCTTCAATAAAATCCATTCCCACACTTGACCAAGCTTGTGGTGGTATGGGCAGTGGGTTTAGTAGTCCAGGATAGGGAACATGTTCACTCTTCCCCCTCTGACATGTCTCACATGTCTTGACAAAATCTTCAATGTCCTGCTTCATTTTTTTCCAGTGAAAGTAGGATTGTACCCTCTTGGTTGTACCTGTGATACCAGAGTGCCCTCCAAGAGGTGAATCATGCATGGCCTCTATGATAGCTGCCCTTAGAGACGAACTGGCCCCTATGCATATTTTACTCTTAAACCTCAAAATGCCCCCTTGCATGGAATAATCAGGGTATGCTGATTTGTTTATTGTCTTAGCTGTTATAATGTCCTTGATAGCAGTGTCTTCATTGTAAGTGCCTTCAATATCTTTTACCCATTCTGGTATAAGTACAGAAATGCCAAAAGACTCACATTCTTCAATCTCTTCATCCCTTTCAACTCTTGATAAGGCATCAGCTGCCTTATTCTCCTTCCCTTTCTTATACACCACCTCATAATCAAACCCCAACAATTTAGAGATCCACTTGTGCTGCAAAGAGGTGGTTAGTTTCTGCTCCAGCAGGTACTTTAGACTTTGCTGATCACACCTAATCTGGAAGTGGTTTCCTTGTAAATAATGCTTCCATTTAGTGACAGCCATAAGAACAGCCAATAACTCTTTTTCATAAATGGACAGCCCCTGATTTTTTGGTCCCAAGGCTTTACTGAGAAAAGCAATAGGCTTCCCTCCCTGCATTAGGACAGCTCCCAAACCATAGTTGCTGGCATCAGTCTCCACCACAAAGGGTTTGGTGAAGTCTGCCAAAGCCAGCACTGGGGCCCTGGTCATTGTATCCTTTAGGGCCTCAAATGCAGCATTGGCCTTTTCATTCCATAAGAATGCATCCTTCTTCAGTAGGTCAGTTAGTGGTTTGCTGATCATGCCATATCCTTGGATGAACTTCCTGTAGTAACCAGTCAGACCTAGGAATCCCCTCAAGGCCTTCACATTTTTAGGTGTAGGCCAAGACTTCATGCTCTCTATTTTAGATGGGTCAGTAGACACCCCTTCCCCTGACACAATGTGCCCCAAATACTCCACACAGGTTTCCCCAAAGTTGCACTTACTTCTTTTTGCATACAGCTCATGTTCCTTAAGTAAGCTCAGGGTCAACTTAAGGTGTTCTAGGTGTTCCTCCCAACTTTTACTGTAGACCAGTATGTCATCAAAGAATACTAGCACAAACTGTCTTAAATAAGGCTCAAAAACCCTGTTCATAAGTGATTGAAAGGTAGAGGGTGCATTGCAAAGCCCAAAAGGCATTACTAGGAACTCATACTGACCATTATGTGTAACAAAGCTAGTTTTGTAAATGTCATCTTCTTTCATTCTAATCTGGAAGTACCCTGACCTTAGGTCCAACTTAGAAAAATATTTTGAGCCATGGAGTTCATCCAACAATTCATCTATAACAGGAATAGGAAAAACATTTTTCTCAGTCAAGGAGTTCAAATACCTGTAATCCACACAGAGTCTCCAATTGCCATCCTTTTTCTTCACTAATATGACTGGTGAAGCATATGAGCTCTGGCTTGGTTGTATAATACCTTCCAGCAGCATCTCTCTAACAATCTTTTCAATCTCCCCCTTTTGAATAAATGGATACCTGTAAGGGTACCCCTTCTTAGGCTGTGCATCCTTCTTTAGGACTATCTGGTGTTCAATATCCCTCTTAGGAGGTAACCCTTCAGGCTCAAGGAACACCACCTTGAACTCATCTAAAACCCTCTGTAAATCTGGATTAGTGGGTGATTCTGGGGCAGGTTCAGCATTAAGTGAGTATATCCACCCACACAAGGTTATTTCCCCAGCTTTAATGCATTTCTCTAAACTCTCAGCTGAGATGAGCTTAAGTTCTGAAGTTCCCTTTGCAGCTAGTAAAGATACCTTCCTGTCACCTCTGGTAATGGTGACCTTCATATTAAGATAATCATACTCTATGGGGCTGTGGTCCCTCAGCCAATTTCCTCCCATCACCATGTCACAACCCCCCAATTTTAGTACTCTAACAGGGTACTGAAACTGGTGGCCTTGTATTTCCCATTTAAAATCCTTGCATATACTCCTGCTGAACAGTTTACCTCCCCCAGCTACTGTTATCATCATAGGTGTGGTAGGTTCCAATTTACAACCCATCTTCACACACATGTTCTCATCTATGAAACTGTGGGTGCTGCCATTATCAATTAGGACCTGCATTCCTACTCCATAGGCTTTAGCTTTGACCCTAAAAGTGTTCAATCCTAGGTTCCCTGACATAGCATTTAATGACAGTGTTATGTCCTCAGTGGAAACCTCTTCATCCAGTGTCATAGGGGTTCCCTCATCCTGCTCATAGGCAGACTCTTCTTCCTCAGTCATAATCAAGAATATCTGCCTGTTCTTACATCTATGGCCAGGGCTATACACTTCATCACAGTTATAGCATAGGTTTTTCTCCCTCCTTGCTCTCATTTCAGCTGAAGTGAGTAGCCTTCTAGGTAGGCCACCTCCATTTCCTTCTCCAGGCTGACCCCTGTTATACACTACCAAGGCCTTAGAGTTGTTATTATTACTCTGCTGGATTGGTTTAGCAGGGTAGCTAACACTGTAATTAGGCTTGTTGATGCTCTTGCTTCTCCTAGTAAGGGCATCATTTGTCATCTCCTGCTTCCTAGCCATGGACAGGGCCTCCTCATATGACTTAGGTTTCATGCTCATTACTGCCCCCCTAATGTCCTCTCTAAGCTTCCCCACAAAACTAGTAGTGTAATAATCCTCTGGAATTTCTCTTCTAGTAAGCTGCATGTGGGCTTTAAGCTCATCATACTTTTCAGACAACTCATTCACTAACCCTGTTTGCTTGAGGTTATGGAACTCTACTACCACCATATCAGGGTCAATATCTTCAAACCTATTCAATACTGCTTCAGCCATCTCTTCCCAAGAAATATCTTCCCTGTCCTTGCTAAACCCTTGATACCATAGCTCTGCCCTCCCTGTCATGTGTATTGCTGCAAAGGTGCTTTTACAGTTGTCAGGTATGGTATTAATGATGGAAAAATACCTATTACACCTTCTGACCCAACTCCTAGGACTGTCTCCATCAAATGGAGGAAAGTCTATCCTCTGAAATGAGCTGGCCACGTTGTTTGTGCTCATATTAGATGTCCCAGATGCTTGATAAGACTGTCCTAAGCTCCTGGCTGCAGTAAATGGTGTATTTCCTCTTTCAGGAGTTGGTAGTAACCCATCTCTTCCAATACTCCTCACCCTGCTTTCACTTTGCATCTGAGCTGACATCGTTTGCAGCTGCATCTGCATAGCTCTAATACTAGAGTCTACAGCTGTTAGGGTGTTATTTAGTCCATTTTGATTTTCTTGTAATGCATTTACTGCTGTTTGAATATTTCCCTGAACCTGATGCATTTCTTCTATTTGGTCTTGCAGCACCTTTCTCTGGCCCTTCTCATCAGCTATTAAAGATAGAATCTCTTTTGCACGGGTTCCCTCAGCCATTGCTTGATCCGAGAACCGCCTGCTCTGGATACCAAATGTTGTATCTCAAATTCTTGTATAAACCAATGATTGTAAAAAAGCAACAAGACTATCTTTTTGTATTTTTTATGGTTATATAAGCAATAAAGACATAACAATAAAGCAAGATAAATAAAGGTAGATAAGAAAGATACCAGCAAGAAATAGGGAGAATAGTGAGATTCAGAGAAAAGGGACAGGAGAAAGATAGAATATTACTTTTCTGATGATAAAAAACGGCACAATACCCCATAAAGGGTATATATAGTTCAAAGTAGGGTAACCCTAAGACATGTCACCTGGAATTAGTACACATTCCTTAATTGAAAATAAAAACAGAAATAGAAAATAACAATTGACAAAACAACCCTTCCTCTCAAATAGCCTGCCTTGTCTCAATTGGTCTTTCCACCCATAAACTCCCCCAAAGTCAATTTGGGTCTTCCTTCCCCGTTTTCAGATTCCACTTCACCAATTCCTCTTACAACTTCATCTTCTCCTTCGTCAGTAGCCAGATTTCCTTGCCAAATCTCCTTGCCAATTTCCACCTCTTCACGCCAACCCTCCCTCTTCTTTCCCTTTGTGCCCTTACTAGCCATCATCCTTACAATAAGTTTCGGGAATTGAAAATATCCCAGTGGGTTTAAGGCCCAAATGCAATCTCCTAGTACCCACGACGTTGGCCATACTATTTGATTCACTTGATGGTCGACTACGTCGTCGGTTAACCATCGCAACTAACCCTTAAGTTTATTTAGCATCGGTTTTCGATATGGACCCACGACTCGTGAGACATCCTTACTTACTAGCGTTAAATCATGTCCAACACTTGTGGAGAGAAATAGTTCAATCCTAGACACCCCACGACTCGTGAGACAGCGCCTAAAACCTTGCTATCCCCTCCCTTGGCACTAAACTCGTGCATTGAGGCAATAGACATATCATCTTCCTATAGCTCGACCCACGACTCGTGAGACATCGATATATATTCTTACAATATGCCTAAGACCTAGTAATTGGATAGGCTCGGACCATAGACACTATTCTTATGCGCCCGTTATTCGATTTAATATTCCAATTGAATTTTTAAGTTCAATTGGAGGTTTTAGTTTTCTTGTGCGAGGTATCATCAGATTATGCTTTATCTTGTTTACGTGAGCTATTCTAAGCATGCAAGACATACATCAAAGAATATAAGTAAACATACATCACCTAGCAGGATGTGATTGATCGATTGCCCATCCTATGTGATCGATCACGAGCCTTGTGATGGATCAATTGGTCAGTCTAGGGTGGAAATTAAATGTCCTAACTATTATAATTTTCAAACCCATACATCATGGGCCTTCTTGTAATTTCCTGCTTGATTGGGCCTCCATGTAATGAATTGGGCCTCCATGTCCTTCAAGATTATGGGTCTCCATGTGGATCTCCAAGTCTTCATGAGGTCTTCTTGGCTCCAAGCCTAATCTAAGCCTAGCTTAAAATAATAAATGGTCCTATTCTATTACATTTGTTTGCGCAAGCAAGGGCACCAATCAGGCGCATTTAATTACAACTAATAAAATAAATAAACCAAAACTACACAGGTCTTAAGGGCAAAATCGATCAATCCACATATTCACTCAAGAACATGCATAAATCCACATAAGGGCATAAATGTAAATTTACCGGCTCCTTTAATTTCAATTCACAAAATTTATCTAAGTTAATTAATTTTGAATTCATAATTAATCTCTAAGATTAATTAACTCTTACTTGAGTTCTAAGTAATCTACAAAACTTATCTTGATTAAAATTGGTTAATTAAGATAGTTTCCAAATCTCCAAGATTCCTATCTTATCCAAAACTCTAAGTTTGCCAATGTTCCTAAATCTCCAAGATTTATCAAGATAATCCTATTTTGACTAGATTAGTTTAATTAAGGTAGTGTTTAAAATCCAACAAGATAACTACCTTATCCAAAAACTTCAGTTTCCTAATCTTCCAGAATTCTAAGATTTTCAGAATTTCCAAAATAGGCAGAATTAGAGTCCAACCAAAAATCAACCATCGAGGTCAATCGAGGACTGCCACGTGGACAGCACACGCGCGACCACGAAGCCCACCCGTGCACTGCCCGCGGCAGCCGCCGCTGCGCGTGGACGCGTGCGGCAGCAGGCAGCCGCGCGCAGCAGCACGCGGACAGCAGCCCGTAGGCTGCTGTCGCGTGCAGCGTGCGCGGCCAGCGTGCTGCTCGCACGCTGCCGTGGGCAGCGGTATGCGGTGGCCGCCCAGCCGCAGTGCGCTGCCGCGTGCCACCGCGGGTTGGGTCCAAAAATATATTTTTTTAATTTCGATTACTTGTTGATTTAATTAAATTTAGATCCAATTAAATCCTAATCCAAAAATAAAATTTTCGAATCAAAATTTTACATTGACTCTAAGTTAACTAATAAACGTCGTAAAACATGCATAGTTAAAGAACTAGCCACACATAAATCAAACATATGATGTATAACACAGAATTTGCAAATTCATATATATACAAAGCCTAGAGTTGACTCTGATACCACTGTTGGGATTCGGTAAGATAAACAGCCCTAGGCACAGCGGAATTTAAAATTTTACAGGACCTCTTACGGAATCTTGCCAGGATAATCTCTAGATGTATATATATGAATATTAAAACGACAAGAATAATTAGATCCAAATTATACATGTCTCTTTGCAAATCCAAGTAGCTCAGCAAAGTTGCGTTTTCTCCCTCGGTTGGGTCGATCCCAAGTCCTGCTTGTAGCGCCCCACGTGTTGCGCCTCTATGAATTGATACACCACAATATCACGGAAATTATTATAACCTAATCGACTAGAATATAGGGTATATTAATATCTAGGATTTAAGAACGACTTAGGAGCTAAAATCGAAAACAAAAATTCTTCCAAAGTGGAAGATTGGTTCAGCCGATTTGGTGTGGGGAGAGGGAAAGAGAATTTTTCCTTTGCTCTGTTTTGGCTCTTAGAGTTGTTTGTATGAAATAACTATAAGTCACATATTTATAGTTATCTCATTAACCTAGTCCTATTAGGATTAGGACTTTAACTCTCCTACATGGGCCATGGCCCTCTTTAATTAGAAGACCAAGTCATCTTAATTAATCCATGACCCACTTAATTAATTTAATTAGGTTTTATTTAATTTCCCAATTAAATAGCCCAATTAATTAAATTAGACTCATTAAATTAGACTCTGAGTCTATTTAATTAATTCTATCTTTAATTAATTAAATCCAACTTAATTAATTAATTCACAAATTAAATTCCAATTTAATTTATGATCTTGATCCAATTCCAATCGGATCCATTTAGCTCCAATTGGGTCGACCTAGTCGACCCACCCACTTTAATCGACCCAGTCGATTATTGAATCAGTCGAATCAGTTGTTCTCTTTTCCTCGCTTTCGCTTCATGTGTATTGTGTATGCCCCCGTAGGTTCGCCACATAATTGGCCGTGGGTTATAATTAAATATTATTTAATTATTCTAGTAACATATACTCTAAATCAATCGAACACTCTATCGACTGATCATTCCAAAATTAGCACCCCCGCCAATTTGGGAATTCTCCCACACTCCACGGTCGATGTCCAGCCACAAGTAGGACTGTCAATTGAGCCGGGCCTACCCGAAGCCCGATGGCTCAGTCCGATTAAATATGACCCGAACCTGAATAATTGTGAGTCGGGCCGATTTTGAGCCATTATATTAAACTCGATCAATTTATGAGACGAGTTTGATCCTAATAAGGCTCAGCCCGAATAAAGCCCACCGAATACTACTGCTAATTATTTATATCAAAATTATTATGTACCAAATATCAAAATCATTTACATACAATTGTACAAGCCAAATGGAAAACATAAAGGAAAAAAAAAAGGAAAAAGATAAAAGAAAGTGATCAAGATTAGGAATTTGGAAGTCTTGGAACACTAAAATTCTACTTACCTGGAGTAGAAAAAAACACATCAATAATTCTATTTCTAGGAAGATGAAAAGTTTTTATTTAATGCAGTAATACAATTTAATTACTCATCAGAGAAATTTTCATTAAAAGATATTACTTTTTATGTAATATGGTTACTTGTCGAAAAAATAGATTTTGATGAGTATATTATAACATCTGTGACTTGATCTTTAATTTTAAATGTTATTTAATGTTTAATATTATGAAGAACAAGTGTGGAATTTACATATTCTTGTCTCATGTGTATAAAGTAAGAGTGGTTTATTCATATTAGTGCATAATTTTTTTATTTATAGAGTAACATTTGCTAGTATTAATAAACCCAACATAAGCCCGATATAAACCCGAAGCCCGAAACGTTACATGAGTTGAGTTTGAGCCGAAACAATTAAAAAATTTATGAGCCGAGCTTGAGCCTATAACTATGAAGCCCGATTGTATTTGAGTTTGAGCAATTTAAAGCTCGGCTCACAAGGTCCGATTGACAGTCCTAGCCACAAGCCCATGGAGCCCAATCACTGGTGAATTAATTCAGTGAACCTTTTATCATTTACAATTTCCATATACGCCATAATCTCTTCATCGATCAATCTCCCAGTCGAGATTTAAGGGTATGGTCTTTCATCGGTCTCCCTTTTATTTTGTCTTGACCTTATGTATTCTGGTCTCGAAATAAATTCTCTTTGACTTAATCTTTATGAGCTACTTACATAAAGTCGTCAGATACCCTGGCCAAGGATTTTACCAGAATTAATTTCTCACAGAAATTCATAGGAGAATTTTCCAACCTATCAAGTCGGGTCAATGGATCATTTGTTGATGATATGAATCTGCATACGAGTTCCTCTATACCCAATATGAGTCCTCAGAGACCTTCTGGTGATCTCCAGTCAGTCGGAACTCATATCAAAGTATAGACGTTCTCGTACCAGATAAACCCTATCATCTCAAGTAATTAGGGATCGTTCCTCGTATACTATTGTAAATTGGAATAACTTCAACCCCGATATGCGACTACCGCTTCCATGGTGAGTTATTTCCTAATTGGGGTATTCAGTGCACTTACTATCCCAGCAAGCTACCCACTTATGTATCGACTATCCCAGTCACGCTCGTGGATCCCAACGTTCTCCAGTTCATCGGAGTATACACAATAGTGAGAGTCTAACCGAATCCAACTATGTCCTATCTCGATTGGATTCTACGGCTCTTGAATATGTTCTAGATCACGGCCTTGGAGATCAGTCCACGGGTTGTCCCATAACCCTGTGATCTAAGGACTTCTATCCTTATGCGTAGATATTTATTACATAAGATAAAGATGACCATTTAATAAAGTGCTTTTATTAATCAAAATTGAATAGTTCCTCATTTATTACAATAAATGTTAGCCATACAGCTGGCTTACAGGACACTATTTCTATCAAAAACTTAAGTATATAAGTTGAAGTAAACAAGATTATTCATTACAAGAAAAAGGGTCGGAAATTGGTTGACCGGATCCAACCCATTTCTAACCAAACCCATTTTCGGTGATTCATTTTTTACCTAACCAATTTCTTGAATAGAATAGGAGGGATGCTGGCATGCTGCCTTCAATTACAAATAGTAAAAACTTTTTCTATACAGTCAGTCAAATATAGAATAAAAAAGTTTAGATAAAAATATATGATAAATTTCATTTTGCCCCATTCAACTAACATTGATGCACACTTTTCTACACATATATAAATGTATTAAAGTAAATTAATACTCTACAATTTTAGAATATTTTTTGTTTTGATCTTTTGTCGATATGATGTAATGTCGAATTTAAAATACCTAATTTTATTATTAAAATGACACTTTATTATCCATTTAGAAGCAGAATACATTACTCAAATTTGATATTTTATTTGGTTTGAGATTATTTCGAAATTGAATAACCTATCATGATTAACTTGATATTACCCATATATTTTGCTAATTTATGAAAAAACTAATTGAACTCAAGAAAAACAACCATCCTCGAGTTCGATATCTAAGTATGATTTTCAAGTTTAAAGATATTTATTTATCCTATTTAACTGATTTATGAGCCTCTTTTGCCGAATTATTTATGGAGTAATATAAAATCGAATCACAAACTAGGGTTACTTAATTATCTTCACAAGTTAAAAATCATACTCTAGTAACAGAATACAATATTGTTAAAGTTGTTTCGATAAAAATAAGTTTTTAAAAATCAAGTTTAATAAAAAGGCAAAATCGCAAAAATAGTCTCAAATTAATCACTGATTTTGGATTTTCGTCCCAAATTATATCAACTTGATGAATTTCGTCTCGTAATTTAATATTTTTTTGGAATATCGCCCCACTGTTAATTATGCGACGGAAATTGCGCATTTGTCCATAAAATTACCACATGACTGCTTACATGTCATGACGGATAAATTTTAACATGAATATTTATATAATATTGCAGAATTCGTCCCAAACTAATTATAAGATTGAACCATCATTTCCATTAAATTAGAAATTTAATATTGGGACTAAATTCATACAAAAAGGTAAATTACGGGATGAAATTCGGTGAATTGATATAATTTGGGACGATATTTGAAAAAAATATTAAATTACAGAATGAAATTCAGTGAGATAATATAGTTTAGGACAAAATTCCAATATCACTAATTAATTTGGGATTTTATTGCAATTCTAACTACTAAAAATATAGTTCTAATCAAATATTTTGGGTTATGACAAGAGTACTGGGCCTAGTAGTTGTTTTGAAAGCAAAATTTTACATATAAAAATATGATCAAATGTGAATCGCCGTTGCCGGGGATCGAACCCGGGTCACCCGCGTGACAGGCGGGAATACTTACCACTATACTACAACGACTGGATTTTTGAACTTCTAACAAATATTTTACAAGTTTAAAAATGATGAGTTTCATCCATTAATACATTATCTAACGAATTCGTGATTGAAGAGATGGGTATCATATATGGTAACATTCTATACCAAATTGCATGCCAATATTAAACCTAATAAACATTTAAATTGAAAATTTGAAAGTAATAAACTCACCTTGTAATCTTTTATCTTTACTTTCTAAATCATTCTTTTTGTCATAACTCCGTAAAAGCAAGTAAATATATAAAGCTTTACATTTGTATGACTAATTTTATAGAGATTAAATATTAAAGACAGATACTTTGTCATATGTATTATCATATCTTTAATTGAATAATATTGATAGGTTTTTTGCACTTTGCATCATCGAAACTCAAGAAATATGAGTTTCCATGATGCAAGCATAATATAGAAGAACATCACAACATGATTGTCCCAAGAAAAAAACGAGGAGTTTGAGTTTTTCTTAATTTGAAGGTGTTAAGTGTTAATTCTGATTCGGATGTGCAAATTAAGTGTAAAGTTCTCATGTTCTGAGGGTGCAAAGTGTCAAGGATCTACATTGAATTACCTATTTTGCCCTTGACTTCGATGGTCATTTTTTTATGAAAATAAGAGAGGGGGCAAAGTGCTGAATTTTTCATATTTTAGGAGTACAAAGTGTTAAATATGAGTTTCGAAAATACAAAGTACCTATTATTTCCCATCTTTCGAAGTGCCAAGTGCAAAAATCCCATATTGATACTAGGAATTATTCCACATAATGTCCCATATATGCTCATATTTGAGCATTTGTTGCTTCTTCGTTCAACATTCCTAATGCTCCATTTTGTTGAAAATGGAGGTAAAGACAAGAAAATAGAGAAGAGGAGTGTTGTCGGTCCTCTATTCCGAGCAAATCCTAGTCATATATAATGAAGTCTTAAGCAATATTAAATATATTCCCTTAATCGTAAAATAACTATCAATTAAAAGTATTCTTTTCCCTCTTCACAATATAAAAATATTTATCGCCGAGCAGTAGTCCAATGATAATTACTGGCAAAGTTGAAGCACAAGTATTAAAATATTCTTGATTGGGTATGGAGAGGCAATAGAAGCAGTGAGTTGACCTGACTCTTTGAGTTTCGTAACTTCCAAAAATAAGAGTATTTCTCTAGTTTCAATTAGTCTTTGATAGTTGTTTATTATATATAGTTCAGAATACTTGGACAATTATTAAAAATAGTTGTTTATTATTTAAAATTCTTAATACATATAGGCAATTATTGAAATGATGTAATGTAATTATTAATGATTAACGTATTATAATAAAATATTGGTCAAGTGTTCATATTCAAGTTTTCTTTATCGTTTTTAAATAGATAACATGAGAAATGCCCTTTTTTATTTTATTTGCATAGTTAGTCGTAGCTATATATTTTATTAATTTAGAATTTTGATAACATTCATTCAACGGAATATGATATTATGAGTATATCAAAATATGAACATGTTAGACTTGATTAAAGTTCTTTTGGATATTGTTCAATTCAAATCCAATGTTAATTTCTATGGAAAAATTAAATCGAACTTAATTAAGTAAGTATCGATTAATTTTTTTCTTACTATCACTAAGTTGATTTTTAGCTTATGCAGAGCCCAAAAATGATTATAATATTGAGGGCCAAACATCATGAAAATCATGACTGACCAATAGTAATTTTTATAGTTGGGGTCAAACACTTTAAAAATCACAATAGAGATCTAAAGTACTCCCACCGTTGTGCCAAACTCACCATAAATCTCTACAAATCATATCTATATGAAAATCTAAATCGTATTTATTAGTTAAATTATATATATTATATTTAATAAGTAGCGATGCTTATTTGAATAGTAGATGTAAATATAATTTCCTTTTAATTTGGCCTGTTTATTAAATAAACGCCGTCGTTTTAACATTTTCTGGCTGAATTGGGGTGTGGCCTGCTTTACTTTTCATTAAATTTGGGCCTTCTTATTTATGGTCGAACATCGCGTGTGACCCCAATACGGAATTTAAACTTTCTTTTTTACGTTGCATTTATTTGACAGACGATACCATTTTGTTCTTAGTTAACGACTCCATCCACCTTTAAACGACGTCATTTTCATGTTGCTTTATAAGAAATTCGATTTGAAATTCCTCCTTTCCCAAATTCGATTGCACCCGTCTTCAATTCTTTCCCGTGTGCTTCTCTTTATACATAACATTCTCCATGCAGTTGCACGACCCTTCTTGGGTTACTCCCGAGAATATTCATGAGTGCCTGCATTTCATTAAATGAGTTGTGTGCTTCTTATACATTTTTTTCCCTGATACTGTGATTTAATTCGATTATGTAATTGTTCATGGTTATAAGATTTATTCTTCTTTTGGCTTTGTCATTGTTAGTTATTATAAATCCTTACATTAGTTGCATATTTCAAATTTTGTTTCGGATATATTAATATTGTTGTGGTTTTTTTAGGAAATGTATTAATATTGGTTAATAGCTTTATCTGCGTACCCTGTCTTGTCAACTTTGAAAGAAAATCTCCTTTATTAATTTTCTCATGCATTTGGTAAAAATATCTACTCTGTCCTGCTTGCCAATCTATGTGTCAGTTGTTTTTTGGTCTTAGGTTTTTCCTCTTCTATTATTTCCTGCATTTCTTACTTTTACTTGCTCGAACTGGAAGCTGATTTCCTTAATATTTTTTTCCCCTCTCGGGCTCTCTGTTCTTGCTTGTGTTTCAAGGTAATTTATTATGTACAATTTAGTTATTTACTTAGATTTTTTCTATTCTATTATTTTGTGCGTTGCTTGATTTTAAATTTTTTTGGAAACGGGAAATCATTTTTTTTGTATTATTTGTTCTCAGGTTCTCTGTTGTGAAAATAAACATAAGCAAATATATATTAATACTAATAAGAGGCGATCCATTTGTGAACAGTGCAGTTGAATTTATTTTACTTTTTTTTTTTTAATCTCTGGTGAACAAAACGACGTCGTTTTAAGACGTCTGTTGTTGATCGATGTTGTACCTTGTACTGTGCTGCTTTTCATTTTCATTTAATTTTGTCTTCTTTTACCTTCGACCATCAATATATGTGGGCCTTCAACCGTATTTTTGGTCCGTTTTACTTTTATTTTTTCACGTCCTCTTCTTCCTTTCCTCAGATAAACCCTTCCCCATGAAAATCTCAACCTATCAAGTCAATATAATTCATTTTTAATCTTCAATGGGTTGAGATTCAATTCATGTATTTAACCTTCTCCAAGAAGATAGACCCACCTGTCTTGTCAATTTGACCTTTATCTATTTGCTACAAATTGGTTTCATTTTTTTTTATAACCTTCAATTGATCCGATGATAAACCCAACAGAGAAGGTGAGATTCAATTCATTATTAGGGCTTCTTTTCCCTTTAAATATTGGCAAATCAATCTCATTTCTCTATACAGATTTTCCTGAAGGTATTTTTGCTATAGAAATTGTTTTGACGTTTCGGAATTCAAAATTTTAGGAATTGGGTTTTGATTTTGAACGATACTGGTGGTTTTCGGCAAAGGTGGCGGTGGTGCGATTGTGGTAGTGATGGCTCCTTCTTCAACAATATTGATTCTTCTTTCTCTCATCTTTTCTTTGATTCACCTGCTCAATATAAGGAAGGTAAGAAATTGAAATTTGAATTTCTTTTATTAATTTTTATTTTGTGTTACGAAGTGCTGTTATGGCTTTTTTTTCCTCTCTAAATTATCTTCTGTTTAATCGTTTTTTTTTTTTTGCAGCTGGAGTGGCTTTTTTTTTTTTTTTTTGCAATAAGGTAGATAGTTTTTCTGTTCTTCAACTTTGATTTTAGTTCTGATAAATATTCATATGGTATCTGTAAATGATTTCCATTCTTTTATGTTGATGTGGTTTTTTGGGTTCAAATTAGTAATTAAGAATTTGAGGTATGAATACTGCAACTAAACTATATTTTTCAATTAAATGCTATTTTTGATGTTTGTGCAGGTGTTCATATTTGGTGAAGAGGTAATTTTTTCTCTGTTTCAATTTTTTGTATATTTGATGATATTATGAACATTTTTGTTATGCTCTTATTCGTAGTGGGGTTTTTTTTTTTTAAATAATATAACTCATTGGATTAACTTTTTGTTTTTTGTTTACTTTTGCAGCTCGAGAAAAGAAGCGGACTAGGTATTTTGTGATATTTAATTTTAGATTTTGTTTCATAGCAGTTTTTAGTCATTGAATTTACTTGAATACAGTTGTGGTATTATAACGTTACCTATTAGGTAATCAAGATGGGTGAACGAGATGAAATTTTTAGTGTGTGATTAGACTTTCAAACAAATAGGTAATTTGAAATTTCACTCACTATACATGAAAAAGTTTGAAAATTCAGTTCTTGTTTTGTTTATTTTTATTCGTATGTAAAACTTTTTGATTTTTTGACTAATTTTAGATATTGGCTTTCCGGTGCAGCGCGTCGGTCTCTGAATGATCGGCAAGTTATTGGAGGAAGCTTTTGGTGGACGAGGTGGTGAGGAACAGGGCTGTAAATTGACTGTATCATTTCTTCATTTTGTAAAAGGAAAGAAGTAACGATTTTAAAAAGCTGAATGTAATGCCCTTTTTATTAGTTGGTATTCTAGAATCTCCATATTCAGCTCATTAAAATTTATTTTATCGGCTTCTTTGGTGTCGTTTCAGTGTTAATGAAAATAGGCAGCTAAAGAGCTTGAGGAACTCAACAATGAATGATAGGTAAGTAACCACATTTTGTGCAACAATGTGATCCATTGTAACTGTGTAGGTTCACTTTAAAATTTCAGCTTCTGTAGTTAATGATGGATTGTGGAAAAGTGAAAATATGGAATGATGTAATTGAGTAATTCTACTCGATCAATTTTGTTTAAAATATTTGAATCTTCTTGAGAGTGTTTTGGGAAATTTATAGCTCGAGCCTGAATTCGTATACATCAAGTTCATGCGAGGTCTCTTTATCTACATATGGCATCACCGATATTTCTCCTAATTTTTGCCTTTGCATTCATGTATTCATTCTCTGAACTGGCTTAGTGTTTACATACTATCTCCGAGCTAGCTTTAAGTTACAAGGAAGTGTGTTTTTTCACCTTCTACACTATCTGGCCACGTTAGAATCATAGTCATGTGATAAAATTTGGTTGTTCAACTTTACAAATTGTATGTCTTTACATTAACATGCTCACCAAATAAAAAAATCTGCAGATTGGAGTCACCAAGTGTTAAACTGCTTGGCATTATCTTAGTCAATTCTGTTGGGATACTATTGACAGCTAAGGGAATTTTTCATGTCAATCCTTATCACTTTTATTTATAGCTATAATATTAATAGATATTCAAACACTTTTTGGTTTGTAATGCAGTTGTAAAGGAGAGAGAATGAGTTATGGGGTTTCATATTTGTTATGCTTGCTGCTGTTATGTCTGGTTTCCGCTGGATAATGACACAGATTCTTCTCCAGGTATGAACAACCTTTTTATGTATCTCATTAGATGCATTTCTGTTTTTCTGAGATTAATTTTGTTATAAATATTTTAGACTATCGGTATATGTGCTCACATATATTTGTTCTTGGCTTTTGTTTTTTATTTATTGGCATGCTGATATCAAATCTGGGCGTAAAGAAAGAAGTTTACGGTAAGTATTAACAAAACCACCTATTTTCTTCATCTACATTAAGGTCTTAAACATCTATTTACTTTGATATGCCATGTGCCCATGGCGCTTATAGTAGTTCACCTTAAAACCTTATTGGTAAATTTGAAGCTTGATATTGTCCAATAGCATGTCTATTTAATCACGCCTTACTTCTTCTATGTAAAGGTCTTAAAGATCCACTAACATTGATGAGCTACGTGACCCCGATTATGGCAATTGCAACTGCTCTACTATCTTTGATATTCGATCCTTGGCATGAGTTCAACATGAGCGACTACTTTGACAGCTCATGGCATATCCTAAGAAGTTGTTTGCTGATGTTGTTTGGTGGAACTCTGGCTTTCTTCATGGTAAACAATTCTAAAAGTGTTGGTTTGTGAATTTGATGACATTTATAGTTGACCTTTTGGCTGATTTGTTACTTTATTTTCTTTATCTGGATATCTGGTACGAGTACTCTAAGCAATCCTATATTTTTTGAAATATTGAACATCCAAACATTTTCATATGAAAATAAATACATAGTCGATCTTTTCATTTTCATATTTAAATTTCTTATGTTTATGTTTGACAGTTTTCCGAGCTTTAATATATTACTTCTCAAAGAAAAGATTGACTTTTGGGTCTCATTGTAGGCACGGGCGGAGCCACGCTTTGAACAGGGGGGTGCATGGACCCCCCTGAAATTTTGGTCCGAAGTGCACTATATATGCTATATTTCTATAAATATTTAATATATGTTCAAGCACTATATATGTTATATTGCTATATAAATAATTAATATATGTTCAAGCACTATATATGCTATATTGCCATATAAATAATTAATATATGTTCAACTATAATATAATTTATAAAAAGTTTTAGTTTAAAATTAAATTTTTAAATAAAAGGGGTCCATGTTTATTAGAGTTTGATAAATTTAAGAGTTATAAAGTGGACATTATCTCAAACTCTAATATTTTATTTTTATTTTGTAATTTGAATCATACTATAACACTAATAATACTTTTTAGGGTTTCAAACTTTTTAGAGATTGACACTTTTTAGGAATATCAAGAGTCTCTCTAATTTCATATTAGTCTTTCTTTCATCTTCTTCTCCATTCTCACAAAAGAACCTATTTTAAAAAAAAACTTGCAAAACAGAAATACAAAGTACAAAAAAAAAAAATTGGGATCAGGTTTTTCATATTAAGAGGAGAACCCATTAATTCTTTAGGAAGACATAAGGTATGAAATATGTATGTTTATAATTATAGACTTTATAGTAGTGAATTCTTAATACTTTTTACTTGTAATATATATGGTCTAGAATAGATTAGAATTATGGATAAAAGATTAACTTTACTTTGATTCGCATAGATGTTATTTTCTAGTGAAATTTTAGTTTATAATTGATTCTTAATTTTTACTAGATATAAATAATGGACAAGTTTGTTGTTAGAGTAACCAAAGTATCGAAAGACTCATCAATGCAACAAGCTTCGAGTTCTACCCAGGAAACTTCTATTGACAATTCTGTTACTCGATTATCTAAAAAGAGTCGATTTGAATTAAGTGATCTTATAGTAGATCCTGGATTACGCAAAAAGATAACTTAATATGATGCAAATCAACGAGATGATATAAGAAGAGCTTATCTCCAAAAAAGCCCTTGTCAACCTCGTAAGCACAATTTTCCTCAAAAAAATATAGGTGGACGCTTGCGCCGATTTAATCCTGATTGGTTCGACATATATGGTAATTGGTTGGAATATAGCATTAGCAAGGATGCAGCATTTTGTCTATCTTGTTATTTGTTTAAGCCTGACATTGGAAAACAATCAGGGGGTGGTGTTTTTGTTACAACTGGTTTTACGGCATGGAATAAGAGAGAAATATTTGATGGTCATGTTGGGGAATGTAACAGTGTGCACAATCAAGCTTTGAAAAAATGTTTTGATTTGATGAAACAAGACCAACATATTAATTTTGCTTTCCAAAAGCAAAGTGATGAGCTAAAAAGAGAGTATCGCATTAAATTACTTGCATCAATTGATTGTACGAGATTTCTTTTACGTCAAGGTTTACCGTTTCGTGGTCATGATGAATCCAATGATTCAAGCAACAGGGGAAATTTTATCGAACTTTTGAATTTTCTTGCAAATCATAATGAGGTTATTAAAGAAGTTGTTGTTGGTAGAATTCAAAAGAATCTGAAATTGACATCACCAGACATTCAGAAGGACATTGTGAATGCTGCATCCACTGAAACAAGTAATATTATCATTAATGATATTGGAGATGATTACTTTGCAATATTAGTAGATGAATCAAGAGATGTGTCTGGTAAAGAACAAATGGCTATTGTTTTGCGTTATGTCGATAAAAAGGGATTTATCATGGAAAGATTGCTCGGAATTGTTCATGTTACAGAAACAACTTCATTATCACTTAAAGCTGCACTAGAGAATTTACTTTTGAAATATGGTCTTAGTTTATCTAGAGTGCGTGGACAAAGTTACGATGGTGCAAGTAATATGAGAGGGGAATTCAGTGGTCTGAAGAGTTTGATTATAAAAGAAAATCAGATGGCATATTATATTCATTGCTTTGCTCATCAACTTCAATTGACCCTTGTAGCAGTTGCAAAAAATCATGGAGACATTGCTTTATTTTTTAACTTGATGTCTAATATTGTTAATGTAGTGGGAGTTTCTTGCAAGCGTCGAGATTTTGTTCGAGAGAAACAGGCTGCCAAAATAGCTCAAGCATTAGATAATGGTGAGGTTCAAAGTGGGTGTGGACTAAATCAAGAAACTAATCACAAACGGGCCGGCGACACACGATGGGGATCACATTATGCATCAATAATTAATATGATTAACATGTACTCTACTGTGGTTGATGCACTTGAGATAATTGAAGATGAAGGGTCCATTCCCGAGAAAAGAGCTGAAGCACGTGTTTTGATGGACTATCTGTATTCTTTTGAATTTTCTTTCAGCTTACATTTGATGAAAAATATTTTGGGAATAACCAATGATTTGTCACTACTTTTGCAAAGAAAAGACCAAGATATTGTTAATGCTATGAAGCAAGTTAAAGTATGCAAAAAAAGATTGCAAGACATGAGAAATGATGGATTTGAGTCTTTATTGGGTGAAGTTTCTTCCTTTTGTATTACTCAAAATATTAGTATCCCTAACATGGATGAGAACTTCAAACCTCGGGGAAGATCTCGACGCAAAGCTCAACAAGTCACTAATGGACAACGTTTTCGTTTAGAGATTTTTAATCAAGTGGTTGACATGCAACTTCAGGAAATGAATAGCCGTTTTACCGAGGTGAACTCAACGTTGCTTATATGTATTGCTTGCTTGAATCCAGATGATTCATTTTCTTCTTTCAATAAAGAAAGTCTCATTGATTTGGCTAAATTTTACCCGTCCGAGTTTTCAAATGTGGATATCTTAGCACTTGATATGCAACTTGAAAATTACATTGTCGACATGCGGTCAGATGAAGAGTTCTAAAAATTAAAAGGAATTGGTGATCTTGCTAGAAAATTAGTTGAAACAAAGAGGAACACCGTGTATCCTCTTGTATTTTTACTTTTAAAATTGACATTGATTTTGCAAGTTGCTACAGCGTCTGTGGAGAGAGCATTTTCTGCTATGAAGTATATAAAAAAAATGGACTGAGGAATCGGATGGGAAATGAATGGTTAAATGACTCTATGATTACTTATATAGAGAAAGATGTATTTGATATCGTTACAGATGATTCAATCATGCAACGATTTCAGTCTATGACAAATCGACGTGTACATTTGTAAAGACGTAGTTTTCATTCCATATAATTTATTTTGAGTTTGAATTAGTTTGGCCGTATTTTAATTTTTTTTAATATTTTAAATAATACTCATAAATTTATAAGGACCCCGGTGAAAAAACTTTCTAGCTCCGCCACTGATTGTCGGTATTAACAGAATTTATTCTCGTGTTAGTGACTAATGCAGTAACAGTAACAATAGCAGGGGTTGTGAAGGAAGCTGTAACTATTTTGGTATGAGAGAAAATACATTAACTTATTGTTCCATAATGTTTATTAATATGCTAAATTTGGTTGATACTTTTGTTTTTGCATACATTAAATGAGACAACAGTAGGCAGGGGGCTTTTTGCTATTTTCAGGAGGTTATTTGCCTTTTTTGAGTAGTGCCTTGTTTTTGCATCTATTTATGTGTGATTTCAGTTTGTTGGTGGCATTTGGATTAATTTCCCTTCTTTTTGAGGTTGATGAGGTGATGTGTGTCGATGGTGGTTTAAGGTTAGCATCCGGTTATGGATCTTTTGGATTGTGGGAGTCTTTGTTGTCCTTTTGACTTCGGAAGACATAGCTTGCAATGGTTGTTGAGTTTGTGGTTGGTTTGATGGCTTGCCGGAAATTTGGGACATGCATCCGTGCTTTGTGGTTGGAATTGTTGAGTTCATAGAGCTTTAGGCGTGAATATTGGGCTCACTTCCCTCCTTCTCAGGCGTTCGTTTTGTCTCCATGTAAGTGTACTTCCAACACTTACCCTCCTTTGCTTGATATGGTGGCTGTTGCATTTGGATTAACACCTTTGGATACTGCTTTTCTTCTGCTTGTTGGGTGTCTAATTTTGCTCCTATTTCATGCATCTTTTTATTGATTTATCATTAAGTGGGAGAGAAATCCTTATTGCTTTCACTTATTGGAATGCTATCATATATGATGTGTGATTGGGTACTTATAAATAGCTGAATGCTTGCTGAAAATTGAGGTGCCTGCTGGATTGTTTGGTTGAGATCCTTGCTGGAAATTTGGAGTTGTCATTTATTTTTGGTTTGCCTTGCTTTGCCGTCTACTTAATCTCATTTTGAGGTGCTTGCTTCAACTTATTATGGGAGATGGTTGCTGGTGCATAAATGGCAGCTGCTAGCTTGATCTCGTTTGATTAGCTTTGGGCAGCAGCTTGCTTGTTGACTTCGTGGAATATTGCTGGAGTTAAATTAAATGGGCAGCTGCTTGCTTGATTTAATTGGGCAGGGGCTTGCTTCATTTAATTGGCAGCTCCTTGCTTCATGGAATTAATTAAGTTCGGCAGCTACATGGATATAGTGGATGTGTTTGAGGTGCTTGCTCTTTTTCATCATCACAATCAATTTTTTACGGAAAAGTGGGAAGCTTTGTTTTGTGAGGTTTGCTACTTTTTTAAGTTGCTTGCTTAGGTGTTTTACTTTATGGTTGGTTTGTTTAGCCATATAATGGTTAGACTGTTTTAGCATCCATTGGATTTGAATATGTATCTTTTACATTTGGATTCCTGCAAGGACAATTTTGCCATCTTGTTGGCTTTTTTTTGGTTCGGGGGTTGATCCCTTAATTTTTTGGGGGTTAAATAAATTGTGAGGCTCCCCCTCACTCTTTTTTCGGGGGTTGGTCCCTTGATGCATTAGGGGGTTAAATAAATTTGGAGATTCCCCCCCTCACTTTATTAAATCTAAAAAACTATATAGATTTCGGAGACAACGGATATCCAGTATATTTACTGAATATATATATTATTGGATCAATTTACATTTGTGGTTGATATTACATTCGATTGGTATGCTTTTCAAAGTTAAGTCATGTTTATAAGTATGTTCTAAGATTGCTAAAACAATATCAGATTAATCGTATGTGTTCTAAAACTGCCAAATAACAAATGGCGTCAAAATTTTGACAACATTAACAGGTTATGAATACTTAAATGTCTTGTAGTTTTAATTTGACAATGTTTTTCTTCTTACTAGGTAGAGATGGAAGACCCATCCGCACATGATGGTTTCACCTCTGAGAGTTCAAGCCTCCAACACAAAAAAATTGCTTGCATGAACCCTTTGATGTTAGAAACTTAGAATGTGTGCATGTTTAATTTTTCTATTTGATGAGAAATTACAACTTATGGGTTGTAAAGTTGAGGCTTATTGTAATTAAATTTATGGATTCAAGAATACTTCGTGTTCGAGTGTGAATGATTTTAGAATTGGTTTTGGCTTTACATATGTTAGAAGTTGGAGCAGTTTATTAATAGTTGGCGAATATAAAGTAAAACAAATTATTTGCAGTATTGCAAGAAATTACAGACCCTCTCTTAAAAGAACTAAAACAACAGATATATGCCATACTATGAGAAGACATAGAAGCAGATTAAATGTGAATTTTTTTTTGGATAGATAAGGAAGAACAAATTATCTATGTACTCTACACTTCTAGAAAAAATAGGTGTCTACTATATATAATTTACTACTATGAATAATGTACTTTTGATTACCTAATGAGAACTATGGCATCAAACCTACGAATAAAAAAATAGCTCATAAACATGCTTTAATAATGGGCACCAGCACCACGCCTTGCGCGGTGCGACTGCCCTAGTATATATATATATATGTCACTACAACAAAAATGATCATTGGTGGCATCAAGCTTGATGGCATTTGGAAAAAAATGTGAGAAAAATGAATATAGTTACATTTTTTAAAATTGTCAGGAATTATAAATGTTAAATATACTATTTAGTGACATTTTAATATTACTATGGGATTTTATAATGTTACACCTTGTTATGATAGTGAAATTTAACTTTTAGTCACACCGCTACAAGAGGCAGTTTGGAAAATGTCGTTATATATAAAAATTCACTAGCAAAGTGCCACTTGTAGCGGTGTGTCTAAATGTATCAATGTCACAATTATAGTTAAAAGTAACATTATAAAATATCACTATAGTATAAAAATGTCACTAATCAGTAAAATTAACACTTATACTTTATAGCATTTTTAAAAAATATGACTATATTAATAATTTGTGGCATTTTCTTTAAAATGTAATTAAGCATGGTACCACTATAAGTAATATTTGTTGTAGTGTGTGTATATATATATATATATATATATATATATATATATATATATATATATGTGTGTGTGTGTGTGTGTGTGTGTGTGTTCAAAATGAGTCACACTAACAATCATTAAAATAGACGATTCAAAAAATATTAATCCGAAGCCTGTTATATAGTCTCTACAAAACCTTTACCTAACTTCGTGCCCTAAGTTTAAAAAATTACTCTGCCTTCATTCCAATCTTTCTTTATTTCCACCAGATTCTTCATTCTCCATTCTCCATTCTTCATAATCGCACCGTTGAAGTGAGAAGAAATTCAGGTAACATCGAAAATCTTTATTTATTGTCTATTTTTGCTTCTCTCATAATCGCACATTTGTTTGAAGGGTATTTGAGCAACAATCAATTGATTGATTGATTATACATCTTTTTTCAACTTGATGTTGTGTTTGCTACTTGAGCGTTTTTAATTATCTAAAGCCAAAAACCTATGATTGCAATTTTTAAGTAATATACTTGACAAGCGAATGAAGTTGAATTCGACTCCCAAGAAGTCAAGCAAAACTCCTAGAGTCAAAGGTCTTGACAAGCGAATGATGTTGAATGCGACTTCCAAGAAGACAAGCAAAACTCCTACAGTCAAAGGTCTTGACAAGCGAATGAAGTTGAAAGCGAAAAGGGTGGAGGTTATGGAGGCAGGCTTTGATATGAGAGATACTAGTAGTTCCGGGTACAATTTTATTGAGGATAAAGAGTGGGTTACATTTTGCTCACCTCCCAAAGAGAAAGTATGCAGGAAAATGGTTCACGAATTTTATGCTAACTTGAAACCCAAGACGGAAGCAAATTCTCAAATTGTAAATGTTAGGGGAATTGATGTTCCTATTTCGGAAGATTTGATTAACGAATATTATGGCATGGGAAAATTTGAAGGTTTAGACGACTATACGAAGTTGATCAATTCGTTAATCCTCAAAAGTCCCAAAGACACGAAAAATGTCACCGAAGACACGAACTTCCTCAATTTAGAAAGTCACATAGACATGGAGGATATCATCAAAATAATTTGTCGAGAAGAGCCCGTTTGGTATTAAATGCAGATGGAAAAAAATTCATTTCCCAATTGGATCCCTAGAAATAGAGTCGTGCAATCCATGGTTCAAATTATCTTATCTAGGCTCTTGCCGAAAAAGCAAATCAGCGACGTGACTAAGGAAAGATGTCGCGGACTTAACTTCTCAAAAGTTACCGTGCTGCACTTAGCCACTAACGCCTCTAGCGTTCGTTCCGCCCCTCTGTCGGAATTGGCTAAGTCAGCCTCGCCTTGTCCCTAAGAAGGTTGCTAAATAAGTTGGAAAGAAGAAAAGTGCACAAGAGAGAACTTAAGGAATGCTCTTATATTCACTACTTGGAGAATGCTTGGATTCATTACAAATGAAATGGCCTACCTCTATTTATACTAGGAGCCTTCCCTAATGGATGGATATGATTTACAATCTAAGGGCTATGAATCAATCTCTAGACCCTTCTACAAAACTCCTACCAAACTAGAACTATGTACAAGTTTCTAGATGGTCCTACTATATACAAGGTGTTTCTACATGTCTCTTGAGCCTTCCACAAGGTTCTAGGTCCTTCCGGCATGTTCTACACTTGTGTAGACTCTCCCGGTCCCTTCTAGTGCCTTCCAGCATCTTCCGGACTATTCCGGATCCATCCGGCACCTTCCGGCTTCTTCTTGATCTTTCCAGGGTTGTGTGGAACCTCCCGGAACACTCTTAAACGTCCCGGACCCGTGTGGAACCCTCTAGAGTCCTCCGGAACCTCTAAGGGCTTGTTTGGTTCTTCAAAACGTCCAGGGCAGCCCCTAGGACGCCATAATGCCACCCGATGGGCCGTGTCTTGCCACACTTCCTCCTCGTCGCCCGTATAAGTCCCTCTGTTGCCCGGGCCGCGCCTCGGGTGATATGTTGCACGCCCGGCAAGGCCTCCCACCTTGCCGGCAGTCCCATGATGTCTCCATGTAATGAATTGGGCCTCCATGTCCTTCAAGGTTATGGGTCTCCATGTGGATCTCCAAGTCTTCATGACGTCTTCTTGGCTCCAAGCCTAATCTAAGCCTAGCTTAAAATAATAAATGGTCCTATTCTATTACATTTGTTTGCGCAAGCAAGGGCACCAATCAGGCGCATTTAATTACAACTAATAAAATAAATAAACCAAAACTACACAGGTCTTAAGGGCAAAATCGATCAATCCACATATTCACTCAAGAACATGCATAAATCCACATAAGGGCATAAATGTAAATTTACCGGCTCCTTTAATTTCAATTCACAAAATTTATCTAAGTTAATTAATTTTGAATTAATAATTAATCTCTAAGATTAATTAACTCTTACTTGAGTTCTAAGTAATCTACAAAACTTATCTTGATTAAAATTGGTTAATTAAGATAGTTTCCAAATCTCCAAGATTCCTATCTTATCCAAAACTCTAAGTTTGCCAATGTTCCTAAATCTCTAAGATTTATCAAGATAATCCTATTTTGACTAGATTAGTTTAATTAAGGTAGTGTTTAAAATCCAACAAGATAACTACCTTATCCAAAAACTTCAAGTTTCCTAATCTTCCAGAATTCTAAGATTTTCAGAATTTCCAAAATAGGCAGAATTAGAGTCCAACCAAAAATCAACCATCGAGGTCAATCGAGGACTGCCACGTGGACAGCACACGCGCGACCACGAAGCCCACCCGTGCACTGCCCGCGGCAGCCGCCGCTGCGCGTGGACGCGTGCGGCAGCAGGCAGCCGCGCGCAGCAGCACGCGGACAACAGCCCGTAGGCTGCTGTCGCGTGCAGTGTGCGCGGCCAGCGTGCTGCTCGCACGCTGCCGTGGGCAGCGGTATGCGGTGGCCGCCCAGCCGCAGTGCGCTGCCGCGTGCCACCGCGGGTTGGGTCCAAAAATATATTTTTTTAGTTTCGATTACTTGTTGATTTAATTAAATTTAGATCCAATTAAATCCTAATCCAAAAATAAAATTAACATGATAAAATTTTCGAATCAAAATTTTACATTGACTCTAAGTTAACTAATAAACGTCGTAAAACATGCATAGTTAAAGAACTAGCCACACATAAATCAAACATATGATGTATAACACAGAATTTGCAAATTCATATATATACAAAGCCTAGAGTTGACTCTGATACCACTGTTGGGATTCGGTAAGATAAACAGCCCTAGGCACAGCGGAATTTAAAATTTTACAGGACCTCTTACGGAATCTTGCCAGGATAATCTCTAGATGTATATATATGAATATTAAAACGACAAGAATAATTAGATCCAAATTATACATGTCTCTTTGCAAATCCAAGTAGCTCAGCAAAGTTGCGTTTTCTCCCTCGGTTGGGTCGATCCCAAGTCCTGCTAGTAGCGCCCCACGTGTTGCGCCTCTACGAATTGATACACCAAAATATCACGGAAATTATTATAACCTAATCGACTAGAATATAGGGTATATTAATATCTAGGATTTAAGAACGACTTAGGAGCTAAAATCGAAAACAAAAATTCTTCCAAAGTGGAAGATTGGTTCAGCCGATTTGGTGTGGGGAGAGGGAGAGAGAATTTTTCCTTTGCTCTGTTTTGGCTCTTAGAGTTGTTTGTATGAAATAACTATAAGTCACATATTTATAGTTATCTCATTAACCTAGTCCTATTAGGATTAGGACTTTAACTCTCCTACATGGGCCATGGCCCTCTTTAATTAGAAGACCAAGTCTTCTTAATTAATCCATGACCCACTTAATTAATTTAATTAGGTTTTATTTAATTTCCCAATTAAATAGCCCAATTAATTAAATTAGACTCATTAAATTAGACTCTGAGTCTATTTAATTAATTCTATCTTTAATTAATTAAATCCAAATTAATTAATTAATTCACAAATTAAATTCCAATTTAATTTATGATCTTGATCCAATTCCAATCGGATCCATTTAGCTCCAATTGGGTCGACCTAGTCGACCCACCCACTTTAATCGACCCAGTCGATTATTGACTCAGTCGAATCAGTTGTTCTCTTTTCCTCGCTTTCGCTTCATGTGTATTGTGTATGCCCCCGTAGGTTCGCCACATAATTGGCCGTGGGTTATAATTAAATATTATTTAATTATTCTAGTAACATATACTCTAAATCAATCGAACACTCTATCGACTGATCATTCCAAAATTAGCACCCCCGCCAATTTGGGAATTCTCCCACACTCCACGGTCGATGTCCAGCCACAAGTAGGACTGTCAATTGAGCCGGGCCTACCCGAAGCCCGATGGCTCAGTCCGATTAAATATGACCCGAACCTGAATAATTGTGAGCCGGGCCGATTTTGAGCCATTATATTACACTCGATCAATTTATGAGCCGAGTTTGAGCCTAATAAGGCTCAGCCCGAATAAAGCCCACCGAATACTACTGCTAATTATTTATATCAAAATTATTATGTACCAAATATCAAAATCCTTTACATACAATTGTACAAGCCAAATGGAAAACATAAAGGAAAAAAAAGGAAAAAGATAAAAGAAAGTGATCAAGATTAGGAATTTGGAAGTCTTGGAACACTAAAATTCTACTTACCTGGAGTAGAAAAAAACACATCAATAATTCTATTTCTAGGAAGATGAAAAGTTTTTATTTAATGCAGTAATACAATTTAATCACTCATCAGAGAAATTTTCATTAAAAGATATTACTTTTTATGTAATATGGTTACTTGTCGAAAAAATAGATTTTGATGAGTATATTATAACATCTGTGACTTGATCTTTAATTTTAAATGTTATTTAATGTTTAATATTATGAAGAACAAGTGTGGAATTTACATATTCTTGTCTCATGTGTATAAAGTAAGAGTGGTTTATTCATATTAGTGCATAATTTTTATATTTATGGAGTAACATTTGCTAGTATTAATAAACCCAACATAAGCCCGATATAAACCCGAAGCCCGAAACGTTACATGAGTTGAGTTTGAGCCGAAACAATTAAAAAATTTATGAGCCGAGCTTGAGCCTATAACTATGAAGCCCGATTGTATTTGAGTTTGAGCAATTTAAAGCTCGGCTCACAAGGTCCGATTGACAGTCCTAGCCACAAGCCCATGGAGCCCAATCACTGGTGAATTAATTCAGTGAACCTTTTATCATTTACAATTTCCATATACGCCATAATCTCTTCATCGATCAATCTCCCAGTCGAGATTTAAGGGTATGGTCTTTCATCGGTCTCCCTTTTATTTTGTCTTGACCTTATGTATTCTGGTCTCGAAATAAATTCTCTTTGACTTAATCTTTATGAGCTACTTACATAAAGTCGTCAGATACCCTGGCCAAGGATTTTACCAGAATTAATTTCTCACAGAAATTCATAGGAGAATTTTCCAACCTATCAAGTCGGGTCAATGGATCATTTGTTGATGATATGAATCTGCATACAAGTTCCTCTATACCCAATATGAGTCCTCAGAGACCTTCTGGTGATCTCCAGTCAGTCGGAACTCATATCAAAGTATAGACGTTCTCGTACCAGATAAACCCTATCATCTCAAGTAATTAGGGATCGTTCCTCGTATACTATTGTAAATTGGAATAACTTCAACCCCGATATGCGACTACCGCTTCCATGGTGAGTTATTTCCTAATTGGGGTATTCAGTGCACTTACTATCCCAGCAAGCTACCCACTTATGTATCGACTATCCCAGTCACGCTCGTGGATCCCAACGTTCTCCAGTTCATCGGAGTATACACAATAGTGAGAGTCTAACCGAATCCAACTATGTCCTATCTCGATTGGATTCTACGGCTCTTGAATATGTTCTAGATCACGGCCTTGGAGATCAGTCCACGGGTTGTCCCATAACCCTGTGATCTAAGGACTTCTATCCTTATGCGTAGATATTTATTACATAAGATAAAGATGACCATTTAATAAAGTGCTTTTATTAATCAAAATTGAATAGTTCCTCATTTATTACAATAAATGTTAGCCATACAGCTGGCTTACATGACACTATTTCTATCAAAAACTTAAGTATATAAGTTGAAGTAAACAAGATTATTCATTACAAGAAAAAGGGTCGGAAATTGGTTGACCGGATCCAACCCATTTCTAACCAAACCCATTTTCGGTGATTCATTTTTTACCTAACCAATTTCTTGAATAGAATAGGAGGGATGCTGGCATGCTGCCTTCAATTACAAATAGTAAAAACTTTTTCTATACAGTCAGTCAAATATAGAATAAAAAAGTTTAGATAAAAATATATGATAAATTTCATTTTGCCCCATTCAACTAACATTGATGCACACTTTTCTACACATATATAAATGTATTAAAGTAAATTAATACTCTACAATTTTAGAATATTTTTTGTTTTGATCTTTTGTCGATATGATGTAATGTCGAATTTAAAATACCTAATTTTATTATTAAAATGACACTTTATTATCCATTTAGAAGCAGAATACATTACTCAAATTTGATATTTTATTTGGTTTGAGATTATTTCGAAATTGAATAACCTATCATGATTAACTTGATATTACCCATATATTTTGCTAATTTATGAAAAAACTAATTGAACTCAAGAAAAACAACCATCCTCGAGTTCGATATCTAAGTATGATTTTCAAGTTTAAAGATATTTATTTATCCTATTTAACTGATTTATGAGCCTCTTTTGCCGAATTATTTATGGAGTAATATAAAATCGAATCACAAACTAGGGTTACTTAATTATCTTCACAAGTTAAAAATCATACTCTAGTAACATACATTTACTATAGAATACAATATTGTTAAAGTTGTTTCGATAAAAATAAGTTTTTAAAAATCAAGTTTAATAAAAAGGCAAAATCGCAAAAATAGTCTCAAATTAATCACTGATTTTGGATTTTCGTCCCAAATTATATCAACTTGATGAATTTCGTCTCGTAATTTAATATTTTTTTGGAATATCGCCCCACTGTTAATTATGCGACGGAAATTGCGCATTTGTCCATAAAATTACCACATGACTGCTTACATGTCATGACGGATAAATTTTAACATGAATATTTATATAATATTGCAGAATTCGTCCCAAACTAATTATAAGATTGAACCATCATTTCCATTAAATTAGAAATTTAATATTGGGACTAAATTCATACAAAAAGGTAAATTACGGGATGAAATTCGGTGAATTGATATAATTTGGGACGATATTTGAAAAAAATATTAAATTACAGAATGAAATTCAGTGAGATAATATAGTTTAGGACAAAATTCCAATATCACTAATTAATTTGGGATTTTATTGCAATTCTAACTACTAAAAATATAGTTCTAATCAAATATTTTGGGTTATGACAAGAGTACTGGGCCTAGTAGTTGTTTTGAAAGCAAAATTTTACATATAAAAATATGATCAAATGTGAATCGCCGTTGCCGGGGATCGAACCCGGGTCACCCGCGTGACAGGCGGGAATACTTACCACTATACTACAACGACTGGATTTTTGAACTTCTAACAAATATTTTACAAGTTTAAAAATGATGAGTTTCATCCATTAATACATTATCTAACGAATTCGTGATTGAAGAGATGGGTATCATATATGGTAACATTCTATACCAAATTGCATGCCAATATTAAACCTAATAAACATTTAAATTGAAAATTTGAAAGTAATAAACTCACCTTGTAATCTTTTATCTTTACTTTCTAAATCATTCTTTTTGTCATAACTCCGTAAAAGCAAGTAAATATATAAAGCTTTACATTTGTATGACTAATTTTATAGAGATTAAATATTAAAGACAGATACTTTGTCATATGTATTATCATATCTTTAATTGAATAATATTGATAGGTTTTTTGCACTTTGCATCATCGAAACTCAAGAAATATGAGTTTCCATGATGCAAGCATAATATAGAAGAACATCACAACATGATTGTCCCAAGAAAAAAACGAGGAGTTTGAGTTTTTCTTAATTTGAAGGTGTTAAGTGTTAATTCTGATTCGGATGTGCAAATTAAGTGTAAAGTTCTCATGTTCTGAGGGTGCAAAGTGTCAAGGATCTACATTGAATTACCTATTTTGCCCTTGACTTCGATGGTCATTTTTTTATGAAAATAAGAGAGGGGGCAAAGTGCTGAATTTTTCATATTTTAGGAGTACAAAGTGTTAAATATGAGTTTCGGAAATACAAAGTACCTATTATTTCCCATCTTTCGAAGTGCCAAGTGCAAAAATCCCATATTGATACTAGGAATTATTCCACATAATGTCCCATATATGCTCATATTTGAGCATTTGTTGCTTCTTCGTTCAACATTCCTAATGCTCCATTTTGTTGAAAATGGAGGTAAAGACAAGAAAATAGAGAAGAGGAGTGTTGTCGGTCCTCTATTCCGAGCAAATCCTAGTCATATATAATGAAGTCTTAAGCAATATTAAATATATCCCCTTAATCGTAAAATAACTATCAATTAAAAGTATTCTTTTCCCTCTTCACAATATAAAAATATTTATCGCCGAGCAGTAGTCCAATGATAATTACTGGCAAAGTTGAAGCACAAGTATTAAAATATTCTTGATTGGGTATGGAGAGGCAATAGAAGCAGTGAGTTGACCTGACTCTTTGAGTTTCGTAACTTCCAAAAATAAGAGTATTTCTCTAGTTTCAATTAGTCTTTGATAGTTGTTTATTATATATAGTTCAGAATACTTGGACAATTATTAAAAATAGTTGTTTATTATTTAAAATTCTTAATACATATAGGCAATTATTGAAATGATGTAATGTAATTATTAATGATTAACGTATTATAATAAAATATTGGTCAAGTGTTCATATTCAAGTTTTCTTTATCGTTTTTAAATAGATAACATGAGAAATGCCCTTTTTTATTTTATTTGCATAGTTAGTCGTAGCTATATATTTTATTAATTTAGAATTTTGATAACATTCATTCAACGGAATATGATATTATGAGTATATCAAAATATGAACATGTTAGACTTGATTAAAGTTCTTTTGGATATTGTTCAATTCAAATCCAATGTTAATTTCTATGGAAAAATTAAATCGAACTTAATTAAGTAAGTATCGATTAATTTTTTTCTTACTATCACTAAGTTGATTTTTAGCTTATGCAGAGCCCAAAAATGATTATAATATTGAGGGCCAAACATCATGAAAATCATGACTGACCAATAGTAATTTTTATAGTTGGGGTCAAACACTTTAAAAATCACAATAGAGATCTAAAGTACTCCCACCGTTGTGCCAAACTCACCATAAATCTCTACAAATCATATCTATATGAAAATCTAAATCGTATTTATTAGTTAAATTATATATATTATATTTAATAAGTAGCGATGCTTATTTGAATAGTAGATGTAAATATAATTTCCTTTTAATTTGGCCTGTTTATTAAATAAACGCCGTCGTTTTAACATTTTCTGGCTGAATTGGGGTGTGGCCTGCTTTACTTTTCATTAAATTTGGGCCTTCTTATTTATGGTCGAACATCGCGTGTGACCCCAATACGGAATTTAAACTTTCTTTTTTACGTTGCATTTATTTGACAGACGATACCATTTTGTTCTTAGTTAACGACTCCATCCACCTTTAAACGACGTCATTTTCATGTTGCTTTATAAGAAATTCGATTTGAAATTCCTCCTTTCCCAAATTCGATTGCACCCGTCTTCAATTCTTTCCCGTGTGCTTCTCTTTATACATAACATTCTCCATGCAGTTGCACGACCCTTCTTGGGTTACTCCCGAGAATATTCATGAGTGCCTGCATTTCATTAAATGAGTTGTGTGCTTCTTATACATTTTTTTCCCTGATACTGTGATTTAATTCGATTATGTAATTGTTCATGGTTATAAGATTTATTCTTCTTTTGGCTTTGTCATTGTTAGTTATTATAAATCCTTACATTAGTTGCATATTTCAAATTTTGTTTCGGATATATTAATATTGTTGTGGTTTTTTTAGGAAATGTATTAATATTGGTTAATAGCTTTATCTGCGTACCATGTCTTGTCAACTTTGAAAAAAATCTCCTTTATTAAGTTTCTCATGAATTTGGTAAAAATATCTACTCTGTCCTGCCTGCCAATCTTTGTGTCAGTTGTTTTTCGGTCATTTTTCCTCTTCTATTATTGCCTGCATTTCTTACTTTTACTTGCTCGAACTGGAAGCTGATTTCCTTAATATTTTTTCCCCTCTCGGGCTCTATGTTCTTGCTTGTCTTTCAAGGTAATTTATTATGTACAATTCAGTTATTTACTTAGATTTTTTCTATTCTATTATTTTGTGCTTTGCTTGATTTTAAATTTTTTTTGGAAACGGGAAATCATTTTGTTAGTATTATTTGTTCTCAGGTTCTCTGTTGTGAAAATAAACATAAGCAAATATATATATATATATATATATATATATATATATATATATATATATATATATATATATATGTCACTACAACAAAAATGATCATTGGTGGCTTCAAGTTTGATGGCATTTTGAAGAAAATGTGAGAAAAAATGAATACAGTTACATTTTTTAAAATTGTCAGGAATTATAAATGTTAAATATACTATTTAGTGATATTTTAATATTATTATTGGATTTTATAAAGTTACACTTTGTTATGATAGTGACATTTAACTTTTAGTCACACCGCTACAAATGGCGGTTTGGAAAACGTCGTTATATATAAAATGTCACTAGCAAAGTGCCACTTCTAGCGGTGTGGCTAAATGTATCAATGTCACAATTATAGTTAAAAGTAACATTATAAAATATCACTATAGTATAAAAATGTCACTAATCAGTAAAATTAACACTTATACTTTATGGCATTTTTAAAAAATATGACTATATTAATAATTTGTGACTTTCTTTAATATGTTATTAAGCATGGTACCACTATAATTCGTTAGTGAGTTTTTGGACAAGTATTTTGAATGCTTTTTCACACTCAGGAGTCCAGTCGAACCTAGCATCTTTGACTAAGAGGTTACACAGGGGACGAGATATAGAAGAGAAATTTTTTATGAACCTCCGATAAAAACCAGCATGTCCAAGGAATGACCTAACATCTTTCACAGTTTTGGGTATATGTAGGTTAGAAATCAACTCAATTTTGGCTTTATCAACCTCTATTCCTTTTTCAGACACTATATGACCTAAAACAATCCCAGATGAAACCATGAAGTGACATTTCTCCCAGTTCAGAACAAGACCTTTTTCCTCACACCTGCTCAAAATAGCTTTCAAGTTAAGTAAACAAGAATCAAAAGAGTCTCCAAAAACAGTTATATCATCCATAAAAACTTCCACGAATTTTTCAACCATATCAGAAAATATGCTCATCATACAATGTTGGAAAGTAGCAGATGCATTACATAAACCAAATGGCATTCTACGAAATGCAAAAGTACCAAAAGGGCATGTAAATGTTGTCTTTTCTTGATCCTCCAAAGCTATTTCAATTTGATAATATCCAGAATATACATCAAGAAAGCAATAAAACAGATGACCAACTATACGTTCCAATATTTGGTCGATAAAAGGAAGTGGAAATTGATCTTTTCGTGTTGCAGAGTTTAATTTCCTATAGTCAATGCACATGCGCCACCCAGTTACAACTCTAGTGGGAATAGGATACCCTTCTTCATTTTCTACAACTGTAACTCCAGATTTCTTTGGTACTACTTGTGTAGGACTAACCCATTGACTATCAGATATAGGAAAGATGATGTCTACATCTAATAATTTCAAGACCTCTTTTTTCACTACTTCGTTCATGGTGGGGTTTAATCTTCTTTGAGGATCTCTACGTGGGTTAGCACCTTTTTCTAAATGAATCTTATGTGAACAAATTAAGGGACTAATACCTTTAATATCAGCTATCGACCAACCTAGTGCATACTTATGTTCTTTCAACAAATTTATGAGTTTCTCATCTTGCTCGACACTAAGTTTAGACGAAATTATAACAGGAAAGGTATCACCTGGTCCCAAGAATGCGTATTTCAGTCCTTCTGGTAGTTGAGATAATTTGACTTTTGGTGCCTCAATGGAAGATGCCTTTGGTTGTGTTCTTTCTTTTGGTAGCTCCTCAAAGCGTGGCTGCCAAACACTCCTTTCCTTTAACCCTGTTTTATTAACAAAATTAGATGAATTAATATTATTAACAGAGTTAGGCGAATCATCAAAATCAGAATTACAAAGGAGATAGTGTAAGGATTCAAAATTTTCCCTTTCGAATGTTTCAGACACAATGAATCTATCATATAAGTATGGTGACACTCATTTTCATCTTGTAGTTGCTTCCCAACATGGAATACATTGACTTCCAGTGTCATATTACCAAATGTAAGCTTCATGAGACCATTCCTACAATTGATGAGAGCATTTGCTGTAGCAAGGAAAGGTCTACCTAGGATCAATTGTATCTTAGACTCCATATTGACCACAGATTGAGTATCCAAAATCAAGAAATCAACAGGATAATAGAATTTGTCAATTTGAAGCAAAACATCCTCTACTATTCCTTTGGGTCTACGAATGGTTCGGTCAGCTAGTTGCAAAACAACAGATGTAGGCTTGATCTCTCCAAGGCCAAGTTGCAGGTAAACTGAGTATGGCATAAGGTTTACACTTGCTCCAAGGTCTAATAAAGCTTGACTAAACTCATGTGGACCAATCTGACAGGTTATTGTGGGACACCCAGGATCTTTATATTTAGGTGGTACCTTTTGCTCAATCACAACACTTACTTGCTCGGTCAAAAATGCGGTTTTCTTGACATTGTGTCTTCTTTTCACAGTACACAAATCCTTAATCACCTTTGCATAAGAAGGTACCTGCCTGATAACATGTAACAAAGGCAAGTTAATTTTGACTTGTTTCAAATGTTCAAGAATTTCACCATGATTTTCTGGTATTTTTCCCAATTTCAGTGCTTGAGGGAAAGGGACATGGACCAAGGCTATCTGCTCTACTTCCTTAGGGGGGTCTTTTGGCGGACTAGGCAAAGTTGGTCTCTCTATGACCTTACCGCTACGAGTGGTGATGGCATTGATATCTTTCATGTTATGTGATTCGGAAGATTCTACCTTATGTTGCCCCCTTAGGATTAGACTATGGTTGGGAAGGGAACTTGCCTCGTTCTTGAATAGTAAGAACACTAGTTAGCTTACAAATTTGATTTTTTTATCTCTTTGTTCTCTTCCACAATCTGAGTTATTACGGCTTCTAACTTTAGATTAGTCTTACTTTGTGCCTCAATAAATGCTTGAAGTGTGTCCTCTAAAGGATTCCTATTTTGGTGAGCATTATTTTGAGTTGCAGGGTAAGTTTTAGGTGCTTGTCCCTCGGATTTCCAACTAAAGTTAGGGTGATTTCTCCAACCAGGATTGTACGTCTCAGAATAAGGTGAAAAAGGTTTCCTATATGTTCCTAAGGCATTACATTGTTCTTCGTAAACCTCTCTCATCTCACCAAGTGTAGGACATACTTGAGCTAAATGATCTACCCCACCATAAATGAAACAACTATCTCGTGACTCTACCCTTGCAACAGGTTGATATTTTTGACTATCTTTTGTTTCTAAAGCTTTCAATTTGTTAGTCAATGCTTCAACTTGTGCTTTAAGGTTGTCTTCTTTCTTAAGATAGTAAATTCCACTAATTTTTGTTCTACTAGTACCATCAGTAGTACTAGGTCCAGTCCAGGTGTGAGCTTTTTCGGCTATGTCATTTAGGTAATCTATGGCCTCATCAGGATCCTTTTCAAGAAACTCCCCATTACACATCATTTCAATAAATTGACGCTCCCTAGATGTAAGTCCCTCATAAAAATAACTAACAAGACGCCAATTTTCATACCCATGGTGCGGACACATATTCAACAATTCCTTGAACCTCTCCCATGCTTGGTATAAAGTTTCATTATCTTTTTGGGAAAATGTAGAGATTTGTCTCTTAAGGTTGTTGGTCTTATGTTGGGAAAAGTATTTGTTGAAAAAGGCTTGGGTCATTTCTGCCCATGTACCTATAGATCTAGGTCTCAAAGAATACAACCAACTTTTTGCTTTGTCTTTTAGGGTGAAAAGGAAGAATTTCAACCTAATTGACTCTACGACATTGGGTTGACTATTAAAAGTGACGATAACCTCCTCAAATTCCCTAATGTGTAAGTAAGGATTCTCACTATCCATGCCGTGAAAGATTGGTAAAAGTTTGATCAATCCAGGTTTGAAATCTATTTGCGGGGTATTTGCGGGAACCATGATGCATGAGGGAGTGGATGTGAGGTTTTGGTGTAGGTATTCCCTTAGGGAACGTGCATGGTTGTTTTCAAGTTGGTCCATGATGGTAGGTGTATCGGTTAATGCAATGCTTGACCAAGATTCACTTAAATCTTGAGAAGTTCTATTGATTACCTCAGTGTTTTCCCTATGTTCTTTTCTTAACCTACGCAAAGTTTTCTCAATTTCTGGATCGTACTGTAGTTCACCTTGATTAGAAGATCGAGTTACAAACATAAAAATAAAACACTCTTTTTTGTTTTTTTTTATTTATTTTGATTTTTTTTTAATAAAACTAATCAATTAACTAATAAATAGAAATAGTACGAAACTTCCTACAATTACTTAAGAGAACAAAAATTGAATAAAATAAAGTTTACTTACCTCGTTAGCTAAATAACAACTTATTATGCTTACTTGTTGCACCTCCCCGGCAACGGCACCAAAATTTGATTACGCCCAAACTTGTCGAAACAAAGCGATTGATGTAGAATAGATTGGGCGGTCGTATCCACGAGGAGATGACTAAACTAAGCTAAAATCGTTAGTAGACAAAGTAGCTTTAAAGATAAATAAACAAACTAAATTGACGAAGCGATTTGATCTTAAGAAAACTTAAAGAAAAGTGAATTTTTGGTTGTTGGAAAATACGATAATTAAAACGGTAAGATATCAAGAATCCCTTATATGCTTCGTGCACTTATTTGGAACCCTTATATGCTTCGTTCACTTATTTGGATTGATTCATAAAATTACTCAATTGAAAGTTTCACATCCCAAACAATCAATCGGAAGATAAAGAATTAAAAAACACATGATTTCTAATGTATTTGAGTAAATAATTTTCTTGCTTTTAGAATTGGCACAAAATATTAAGAAATCGAAAACTTACTATATACCAAGACATATTGCATTAAAAGACTACCCATAAAACGAAAGACATATATTCAATATAATTATATCATAAAGATTTTCACATAAAAAGAGCTTGACTAGATTTATATGAAAACTAATAAAACAATTGTATTAACATAAGAGTTGATGAAAATAGATGAAGAAGAATTAATTACTCAAAATTATTAAACTTACAAAACCTTGAAGAATCGAATACAAATAAGATCACTACGCATATAAGTTCATCTCTAATCTCACCAAAGAACTACTAGCTTAATTTACTAATCATTATCACAAGTTCTAGAGAGAAAATATGATAATGATTTGAGAGAGAATTGTAACTAAGACTAGGAATTGTGTGTTTCAAGATATGTGATTCTAGGACTATATATAGTTGCTAAATAGCCATAATCCAAGTAGGAGAATTCTTAGGAGGTAGACATTGAGTAGGAAGATGTTTAGGAGGCTCAATCCTCGTATGGAAATGATTTATGCAAGTTTCCTAATCACTTTAGGACACAAATCGCGATTCCCGCATAGAAGATTCTGCTCTGCGCGACATATTTGTAAAATATATATCTTTGTGCTCCGAACTCCAAATACAGATCCGTAATGTAGCTAACTCCTTCCTCTACAACATATCCGAAATTCAGCTTAATAAGAGTTTCCTAACGAGAGTTATCGTCCTTGGAAGTAGCAGCAATATTTCTGGCAGATTCCTTATTTGTTGTCCTTGCACTAATTGACTTCCTTGAACCTTTCCTTGTTTCAAATAATGTCTTTGATACTTGTACAATTTGGAAAAGCTAAATATTCCGGGGTCCATATTTTATTTTCCTACATAAACAAATCAAAACTCAATATTTTCTAATCACAATAATTTCTATTAATTTCATAAAATATGAAATTAACACTTGATTTATTTAAATAATAAGAACAACTTAAGTGCATTTTCAAGCACCAATCACAACCCCCAACCAGCTTATTGCTAGTCTCTAGCAATTCAAGCGCAAATAAGATATAAGCATGATGAACAAAACTGAGAAGAAACGAGATAAACTATATAACTATATAAGTACTTTAATCAAAGAGCTAGTCAAAGATCACAATCGCTTTCAAGATTAGTTCGATCATAACTCCCAAAATGTGTGTGTGTGAATACTAAGCCAAAACCTTCATACCACAAACAACAATACACATAGCTTTCGAAAATTTACCAAGAAAAGTATCAACTCCATTTCCTCACGGGTAAAGTGTTTAATTTTTTAGGACAAGGATTTCACTCATGGAGTTGGAAAACAGATAGTCACTCAAAGAAATAGGCCATATTTTTGCGGACAAGCATACAAACAAACATTGATCGTAAGATAGGAAACATAACTATCTAAATGTCACATTCTTGCTCAATTTAGCTTCAGGATTTCAATTGGTCAATACATACTATAGAACCATATTAAGATTCGTCTTCTCTAATGACGAAAACTAAGAACTTTTCTTCTTCTTCTTTTTTTTTTCATTTTTTTTAACTTTTTTTTTTCATGGCTCATAAAAATATTTTACTCTTGACCAATATCATCCATCTCTTTTATTTTTCTTTAAGAATGTAACTCTAAAGAGCAATGCAATTCAAAAGAACAATATAAGTTCATAAGTTGTTTCTCAACCTCTCCACTCACTCACAAAAGATGTGTGAGTATAGAAAAAAGAACTTTAACTTGGAAAATTTCTAGGCTACTTGCATCGAACGTCCATCTTACCACAAGCTTAGTAATGTGCTCTTGAAATTATTTTGGAAGCAACCTTCTAATAATAAAGATAGAAAAAATGACTAAGACTTTACACAATGAAATCATACCTAAATAGAAAATCTAGCATCTCAAATCAATCCATTCATACATACCTTATAGCCCATTTTCAAGAGAATTGTTAATATAAAAGCAATAAACATCGATGCCCCAGTGAAAAAAATAGGCTAAAAGAGGTACAATCTTTTGGATATATGCTTTGACTTGTTCTTATTTTCTCGGTATATGAATTACAAAAAGTCAATCCTATGTTGTTTGATATGTAGCTTGTATATGAGGATGATATTCAAGCTTATATGTGGGACCAAGAAAATCAGGGGTGAGCCAAAATAATGTATTTACATTTTCTCATCTACATTATATATGATCTTACTAACATCTTTTCATCTACATTTGAATATCAAAACAATGGAGAGATTCTCTACTGAATATGTTACGGGTCTTAGCATGAAATCCATATCTGGTGAAAATTGGCTGACATATATATATATATATATATATATATATATATATTGCCTTCTTCGGTTGTGTAATAATTGTGATTGGAAAGTAATGGTGAGTGAAATAGGAGCAGTAATTTGCATATGAGACAATCAAGTCCCCAATAAACAGAGAAAGCTTATACCAATAAGAATGAGTTGAACTAATCTAATTGCAGTAGTATAATGTACAAAACACTAAAACACATAGATATACTTATTATCCATTCATAAAATTTGAAGGGAGCTTCAACTTAAATTATTGATAAACTTGTTATATAGTCTCTATAGAACTTTTCCCTAACTTCGTGCCCTAAGTTTAAAAAATTACTTTGCCTTCATTCCAATATTTCTTTATTTCCACCAGATTCTTCATTCTCCATTCTCCATTCTTCATAATCGCACTGTTGAAGTGAGAAGAAATTCAGGTAACATTGAAAATCTTTATTTATTGTCTATTTTCGCTTTTTTCATAATCGCACATTTGTTTGATGGGTATTTGAGCAATAGTCAGTTGATTGATTGATCATACATCTTTTTTCAACTTGATGTTATGTTTGCTACTTGGGCGTTTTTAATTATCTAAAGCCAAGAACCTATGATTGCAATTTTTAAGTAATATACTTGACAAGCGAATGAAGTTGTTTTCGACTCCCAAGAAGACGAGCAAAACTCCTAGAGTCAAAGGTCTTGACAAGCGAATGAAGTTGAATGCGACTTCCAAGAAGACAAGCAAAACTCCTAAAGTCAAAGGTCTTGACAAGGGTGGAAGTTATGGAGGCAGGATTTGATATGAGAGATACTAGCAATTCCGAGTACAAGTTTATTGAGGATAGATAGTGGGTTACATTTTGCTCACCTCTGTAAGTGAAAATTTGCAGGAAAATGGTCCACTAATTTTATGCTAACTTCAACCCCAAGACGGAAGCAAATTCCCAAATTGTAAATGTTAGGGGAATTGATGTTCCTATTTCGGAAGATTTGATTAACGAATATTATGGCATTGGAAAATTTGAAGGTTTAGACGACTATACGAAGTTTATCAATTCGCTAATCTTCAAAAGTCCCAAAGACACGGAAAATGTTACCGAAGACACGAACTTTCTCAATTCAGAAAGTCACATAGACATGGAGGATGTCACCAAAATAATTTGTCAAGAAGAGCCCGTTTGTTATATAAATGCGGATGGAAAAAAATTCATTTCCCAGTTGGGTCCCTAGAAAAAGAGTCGTGCAATCCATGGTTCGAATGTATCTTATCTAAGCTTTTGCGGAAAAAGCAAATCAGCGACGTTACTAAGGAAAGAGCTCTTCTAGTGTATTGTATAGTCACGGGTAAATTTACAAATTTTGGCAAGTTGATTTACCAATGTATAGCCGAGGCGGCAAATAAAATTGAACTTTGTTTGTATTTCCCGTGTCTTATTACACACTTTTGTCAAAGGTAGGGGTGAACACGGTCAGGTTTGGGCGGGTTTACATGAAAAAATTAACCCGACCCAACACGTGCGGGTTGCCAATTTTTGAAACCGCACTCGTGCTGTTATTTTCATAAACCGCCCGGTTCGGGTGGAATGGGTGCGGGCGGGTGGTGGTCGGGTTGGTGGGTTGAACGGACAGTGTCATAAAATCTTGACAGCTAAATATAAGTAATTAAAGCATGTAATTTTAAGTTCTTCAACAACAAATAAAACGTATCAAATATGTTCACCTACATTTGAAATTAAATTCAAGAAGCAAAAAGTACAAAACTATAATATAATTAACGATTTCTTAGTAATTAAATCAACAGTCTCCACCAAAACTAATATTACAAGTCCCCACAAAAGAATTAATTACAAATCATCACTCGCACATTACAAACAATAACAAATTAGTGAAGTTTCTTCTCGATTTTTCCAACAACAAACTCTTTATGAAAAATGTACTAACATATATGTACCATTAACATTAATATATGTTAATATGTTCTTGTAGGACCTCAGGCGCTACCACTTGCCCCAAAACCAATTGGTGTTAGGAAATGCGCATACCCTTCCCTTGTAGTGCATTCACACAAATTTGGGTGCCACAGGAAAATTGTTGTCACTCGCACACTCAGTTTGGGTGCCCAACAATCTCCCCCTCAGCAATTGCTCCTGCTGGGAATCGAACACGTGACCTTGACTCTGATACCACTTGTAGGACCTCAGGCGCTACCACTTGCCCCAAAACCAGTTGGTGTTAGGAAATGCACATACCCTTCCCTTATAGTGCATTCACACAAGCGATTACCTATGGAATAAAATTATCAGAAATTATTCCAATTCTCATTCACATGGTATCAGAACCACATATCATATGACAGGTAATCCATTGATTCAGGGGCCACAGATCATATGACAGGTAATTCATTGACTTTCTCTACTTTCCAATCACATAAAGCTCCCTCTCCTGTTACCATAGCTGATAGGTCAACATATGATATTGTGGGATCTGGTACTGTAAAACCAACCCCATCCATTACCTTATCTTCTGTTCTAAGTCTACCCAAACTTGCCTTTAATCTTGTGTCTGTCATTAGACTTACAAAAAATCTTAACTGCTATATCTCATTCTTTCCTGATCATTATCTTTTTCAGGATCTTATGACGAAGCAGATTATTGGTAAAGGACATGTATCGGATGGTTTGTACATTCTTGATGATTGGGTGCCTCGTACTGTCACTTGCTCCAGTGTCATCTCTCAGTTTGAAGCACAATGTCGTTTGGGACATCCTTCTCTACCGGTGTTGAAGAAGTTGTGTCCTCAGTTTAATAATGTATCATCGTTAGATTGTGAGTCATGTCATTATGAGAAACATCACCAAAGTTCATTAGGATCAAGAGTTAACAAACGGGCAGAGCTGCCTTTGAATTAGTGCACTCTGATGTTTGGGGACCTTGTCCCGTTGTGTCGAAAATGGGTTTTCGTTATTTTGTTACATTTGTTGATGATTTTTCTCGAATGACTTGGATTTATTTTATGAAAAATCGATCTGAAATTTTTTCCCATTTTTGTGCTTTATGTGCTGAAATCAAGAATCAATTAAATGTTTCTGTACTTATATTGCAAAGTGATAATGCTAAAGAATACATGTCAGTTGCATTCTAGACATACATGACTCAACTTGGAATTCTACATTAGTCTTCTTGTGTTTATACGCCTGCTCAGAACGGGGTTGCTGAAAGAAAAAATAGACATATATTGGAAGCAGCTCGGGCTCTCTTGTTCCAAATGAAGGTTCCTAAGCCGTTTTGGGCAGATGGTATCTCAACAGCGTGCTTTTTGATTAATCGGATGCCTTCAACGGTACTTAATGGTGATATTCCGTACAATGTTTTGTTTCCGAATAAGTCACTGTTTCCGGTAGAACCACGGGTATTTGGAAGCACATGTTATGTTCGAGATGTTCGACCCTCTATCACCAAATTGGATCACAAAGCTCTGAAGTGTGCTTTCTTGGGATATTCTCGTCTTCAGAAGGGGTATCGTTGCTACTCTCCGGATCTCAACAAATACCTAGTATCTACCGATGTGGTATTTCCAGAAACTGCATCACTTTTCTACTCACCTTCCATTTCCATAACTGAGGGGGAGGAAGATGAGTGGCTAATCTACCAAATGACTTATTCAAGTACTCCGGCTAAACAAACAGATGATAGTGCTCCTCTTCACCCATCCATTGAGCAACCTTTTGCTTCCTTAAAGCCGCCAATTGAAAAAATTTACTCCAGAAGAGGAAAGACCAATGATACATGTCCTGCACCAAATACTTCGTCATCCGATCCTTCTCCGCCAAATGACCTTGACATTCCCATTAGTCTACACAAAGGTACACGTCAATGCACTATTCCTAAGTCTATTTATCCCATTGCTAATTATATTTCATATGATCACTTATCCCTTGCATCTAGTTCCTTAATTTCTTCTTTAGACTCCATCTCTATGCCCAAAACAGTTAAAGAGGCTTTGGATCACCCTGGGTGGTTTAATGCGATGCTTGAGGGGATACATGCCCTGGATGATAATCACACATGGGAGTTAGTGGATTTGCCTAAAGGCAAGAAAGCTGTGGGATGTAACTGGGTCTTTGCAGTCAAGGTCAATCCGGATGGATCTGTAGCAAGACTTAAAGCAAGACTTGTGGCTAAAGGATCTGCTCAGACTTATTGAGTAGATTATAAAAATACTTTCTCTCCAGTGGCCAAACTAACCTCTGTTCGCCTATTTATATCTATTGTTGCTTCGAAGAATTGGCCCTTACATCAGTTAGATATCAAGAACGCATTACTACATGGTAATCTCCATGAAGAGGTGTACATGGAGCAACCACCTGGGTTTGTTTCTCAGGGGGAGTATGGGAAAGTGTGTTACTTAAGAAAATCATTGTATGGCTTGAAACAGAGTCCTCGTGCGTGGTTTGGAAAGTTTAGTGAGGTGGTACAGGAGTTTGGACTAAAGAAGAGCAAATGTGATAACTCGGTTTTCTATAGACCGTCAGAAGCTGGTATTATTCTTCTCGTTGTCTATGTTGATGACATTGTTATTACGAGTGATGATTGTGCAGGCATCTTTTCTCTCAAGTTATTTTTACATACCAAGTTTCACACAAAAGATTTGGGTAAGCTAAAATACTTTCTAGGAGTAGAAGTAACCAAAAGCAAAAAAGGGATCTTTTTATCTCAAAGAAAGTATGTACTTGATCTACTTGCACAAACTGGAAAGATGGGAGTCAAGCCATGCAGCATACCGATGGTTCCCAACTTACATCTTACAAAGGATGATGGTGATCCCTTTGAAGATCCGGAAAGGTATAGGAGATTAGTTGGGAAATTAAATTATCTCACTGTGACTCGTCCAGGCATTGCATATGCGGTTAGTAGTGTCAGCCAATTTATGACTGCGCCTACAGTGAAACATTGGGAAGCCTTAGAGCAAATTTTGTGTTAACTTGAAAGGAGCTCCTGGTCTTGGCATTTTGTATAGTGATCAAAGACACACTCGCATTGAGTGTTTTGCGGATGCTGATTGGGCTGGATTAAAAGTTAACAGATGGTCTACTACAGGGTATTGTGTTTTTGTTGGTGAAAACCTTGTGTCTTGGAGGAGCAAGAAACAGAATGTCGTATCCCGTTCCAGTGCAGAGCCAGAGTACAGAGCGATGGCGCAGGCCACATGTAAAATTTTGTGGATTCATCATCTTTTAGATGAGGTTGGATTGAAGCATTTGATGCCAGCAAAGCTTTGGTGTGACAATCAAGCGGCCCTTCGTATAGCCGCAAATCCAGTGTACCGTGAAAGGACTAAACACATTGAGGTTGATTGCCATTTCATTCGTGAGAAAATTGAGGCAAATCTAATATCTACTGGACATGTGAAGACTGGAGAGGAACTTGGGGATATTTTCACGAAGGCATTAATAGGAGCTCAAATTGAGTATCTATGTAACAAGCTGAGTATGATTAATATCTATACTCCAGCTTGAGGGGGAGTGTTAATATGTTTAAGTACTCTCCTTGTATATAGTAGGCTAATTAGATGGCTGATTATTTGGCTATCATATATATTGTTTCCTTAGATAGCTATCTTGTAATTGTATATATATGTACGATTACCTATGGAATAAAATTATCAGAAATTATTCCAATTCTCATTCACAATATAAACAAAAAACTTGAAGAAAGTTTGTTTATTTGTTCTTATTCATTTGTTAATAAATGTAATTTATTTCACAATTTTATTAAACAATTAATAAAAAGTACATCAAGAATGATTAAGTGCTGGTTGCGGGTGGGTCGGTTTTCTAATCATCAAACCCGTCACCCGACCCATAATGTGCGGGTTTACAAATTACCAACCCGTATTTGATTATTTAAAAAACAAAACCGGCGGGTTGCGGGCGGGTTGGAGCGGGTCGGGCGGGTTGGGTGGGTGGGACGGGTTTATGAACTCTCCTAGTCAAAGGGCTGGTGTTCGCGAAAAGGAAAATGAAAGTACGACCACCTTTAAGAAATACATCAATTTGTCAAAACTTTTGAGTAAGCACAAGAAGGAAACCTTAAGAGAGTTGTTGCAGCAATTAGAAGAGGAACAAACTGACCTCGAAAAGTTTGTGTTGAAATAGAATTCAGTGATTGAGCAGCTGAAGTCAGATGCGGCTGAGTATCATGAACTCACACGGGCCATCTACTCTGAACTCTCCGAGCAGGCAAAGACCAAACTTTCTGATAAACAACCAATCAATGACATCGACTTTGACCCATCTGCTGCACATGCTGAAAACAATAACATCAATGCCCCAGTGAAAACAAATCGGCTAAAAGAGGTACAATCTTTTGGATATATGCTTTAACTATATTCTTATTTTCTCGGTATATGAATTACAAAAAACCAATCCTATGTCGTTTGATATGTAGCTTGTATCTGACCATGATATTCTTGCTTATATGTGGTACCAAGAACACCCGGGTGAGCCAAAATAATGTATTTACATCTTTTCATCTACATTATATATGATCTTACTAAAATCTTTTCATCTACATTTGAATAGCAAAACATTAGAGAGATTCTCTACTGAATAAGTTAGGGGTATTAGCATGAAAATTGGCTGACAAAATAATGTATTTACATCTTTTCATCTACATTAGAGAGATTCTCTACTGAATAAGTTACGGGTCCCTAGAAAATTATTTCCCAATGCGGATGGAAAAAAAATTACTAACAAAATAATTTGTCGAGAAGAGCCCATTTGGTATATATATATATATATATGTATATGTGTACATATACTAGGGGATATGTACCGCGCTATGCGCGGTGGTGATTGCCTCTTTCGGTTGTGTAAAAATTGTGATTGAAAAGTGATGGTGAGTGAAATAGGAGCAGTAATTTGCAGATGAGACTATCAAGTCCCTAATAAACAGAGAAAGTTTATACAATTAAGAATGAGTTGAACTAATCTAATTGCAGTAGTATAATGTACAAAACACTAAAACACAAAGAAATACTTTTTATCCATTCACAAACTTTGAAGGGAGCTTTAACTTAAATTATTGAGAAACCTGTTATATAGTCTCTATAAAACCTTTCCCTAACTTCGTGCCCTATGTTTAAAAAATTACTCTGACATCATTCCATTCTTTCTTTATTTCACCGGATTCTTTATTCTCCATTCTCCATTCTTCATAATTGCACTGTTGAAGTGAGAAGAAATTCAAGTAACATCGAAAATCTTTATTTATTGTCTTATTTCATTTTCTCTCATAATCGCACATTTGTTTGAAGGGTATTTGAGCAACAATCAATTGATTGATTGATTATACATCTTTTTTCAACTTGATGTTATGTTTGCTACGTGGGCGTTTTTAATTATCTAAAGCCAAGAATCTATGATTGCAATATACTTGACAAGCGATTGAAGTTGAATTCGACTCCCAAGAAGACAAGCAAAACTCCTACAGTCAAAGGTCTTGACAAGCGAATGAAGTTGAATGCGAAAAGGGTGGAGGTTATGGAGGCAGGCTTTGATATGAGAGATACAAGCAGTTCCGGGTACAATTTTAATGAGGATAGAGAGTGGGTTACATTTTGCTCACCTCCCAATGAGAAAGTATGTAAGGAAATGGTTCACGAATTTTATGCTAACTTCAACCCCAAAACGGAAGCTATATTCCCACATTTTAAATGTTAGGGAAATTGATGTTCCTATTTCAGAATATTTGATTAACGAATATTATGGCATGAAAAAATTTGAAGGTTTAGACGACTATATGAAGTTGATCAATTTGCTAATCCTCAAAAGCCCCGAAGACACGAAAAATGTCACCGAAGACATGAACTTCTCAATTCAGATAGTCACATAGACATGAAGGATGTCACAAAAATAATTTGTCGAGAAGAGCCAATTTGCTATATAAATGCGGATGGAAACATAACTTTTTTTTTAATTGGCATAGTTACTCGTAAATATATATATTTTATATTTATTTAGAAACCTGAAAACATTCATCGGCAAAAATTATTATGAGTATATGAAAGTATTTGGGATTGAACATGTTACACTCGATCACATCAATTAAAGTTCCTTTGGGCAAAAATTATTATGAGTATATCAAAGTATTTGGGATTGAACATGTTACACTCGATCACATCAATTAATAATATTTTCCTCGACAACAATTGATTTTCAGCGTTAAAAGAACTTTAAATAATGCCTCAAGACTGGCCATTATTTGCTGGGCCAAACAGCCGCCAGGAAAAGTAGGAATATAAAAATGGTGTTTATTCTTTTATTACAAACTCACAATTAATAATGGTGATATTTTTGTTTAGTAATAAAGTTTAGAAAACTTGTAAAATTAGATCGAGAGAGCACGAAAGGAAAGGAATGAGAAAATATTTTTTCTGTTTATTTCAATTACAAGATAAAGACTAAGAGATTATATCTATCTAAAATATTGTAAATACTAAGAGTTTCAGCTAACTAAATAATGAAAAGATAGGAAAACTAAGATATCTTGGACTCTCGAACTCATCCAACAACCCCTCGAGTTGGAGTTTGGATTTAAATGTCAAGAACACTCAATTTAAAAAGTAGTCGCCGATGAGTTTCGTCTTCAAGTAGTGGCGGAGACACATTATAAGCAGGGGGTGCATGGATTGGCCGGAGCCTCTGAAATTTTGCTCCCAAGCCATGTATATATATGTATCTTATATGGTATATTAATACATTTGTATTAAATTTTAGAATAATTTATGATTTCTTTTAGTAAACCTCCAATTAAAATTGACTTTCTAAATAGAAGGGGTTCATGTTTATTATAATTTGATAAACATAAGAGTTAGAATGTAGACATTAACTCAAATTCTAATATATTCTTTTTTATTTTGTAATTTGAATCATACTTTAACACTAATAATACTTTTTAGGGATAAACACTTTTTAAATATCAAGAGTCTCTCTAATTTCATATCAATCTTTCTTTCATCATCTTCTCTATTCTCACAAGGGTGAAATATAATTTATCCCCTTAAAGTATGAGGGTAGTATCAATTACCCCCTAAAGTATCACTTGTAACACTTCCCCCCCACCCCCACCCCCACCCCACCCTTATAGTTTTAGAATTTTTATTTCAAAAATACCCCCACCCCATTTATAAAAATAAATAGTTTTATTAATTTATCAACAAAAAATTGTCTCTTTATTTATTATGAATCCATCCATCCATCCACCAAACAATATTATGTTTCAATTTCTGCATGTATTTAGTTCCTTCGCTTTTCTTGTCTCAATTTTATCTTCATTTTCTAATTTTTTTTATTCCCATTTCAATTTGTTTTCTTTATTTTTTGTTTCAATTTTTTTCTTCATTTATATCTCGATTTTTTCTTTACAATTTGGCTCAAATTTTAATGTGGTGATAATTATGTCCTTTGTTTTTGTTACAGATTATTATTCAAAATTTTGAGTAATTCTCCTTCAAGATTTTACTCAAAAAATTCTTACAAAAAATAAATGAGATAACTACCACTAAATATAAATTGAGAAAAATATAAAGAAAAAAAAATTGTGATAGGAGAAACTGAAATAGAGAACATAAAGAAAGAAAAAAAATGTGATCAAAATTAAGAAAAAAAAATTGAGATTGAAAAGCGGAAGGTAACAAAAAAAATGAAGAGATTGAAACATAATGTCGTTTGGTGGATGAATGGATTCATAATTAATAAAGAGATATCTTTTGTTGATAAATTAATAAAATATTTATTTTTAATAAAATTGGTGGGGGTATTTGTGGAATAAAAACTGTAAAAATATAACAGAGGGGGGGTAAGTGTTACAAATGATACTTTAGGGGAGTAACTGATACCATCCCCGTACTTTAAGGGGGAAAAGTGTATTTCACCTTTCTCACGAAAGAACCTATTTTAAACAAAACGTGCAAAACAAAACTACTAAGTACAAAAAAAAAATGATTTGGGATCGAGTTTTTCATATTAAGAGGAGAAACCATTGATTATTGAGGAAGTCATAAGGTATGAAATATGTATGTTTATACTAGTGAATTATTTAATAATATATATCGTCTAAATTAGAGTTATAAATAAAAGATTAACTTTACTTTGATTCGATATTTATATATTCATTTAGTATTTTCTTAAAAATACGATGTTATTTTCTAGTGAAATTTTAGTTTATAATTGATTATTGAGGAAGACTAATGGACATCATTTTCGTGTAGAGATTTTTAATCAAGTGGTTGATATGCAACTTCAGGAAACGAATAACCATTTAACTGAGATAAACTCAATGTTGCTTATATGTATTGCTTGCTTGAATCTAGATTATTCATTTCCTTCTTTCAACTAAAGAAAGCCTCATTGATTTGGCTAAATATTAACCGTCCGAGTTTTCTAATGTGGATATCTTATAAGGACCCCGGTGAAAAAAACTTCTGGCTCCGCCACTGTCTTCAAGTTTGGTGTTTCGTGAAAGACTGAATTTTTGACTGTATGAATAACATACTCAGTGAATTTAAAGGATGAAATATGATGAAAAATTGAAAAAGATGCGCATATATGATTAGAGACATCTATTGATAATTCAACAAGAGCATCAACTACTAAGAGCCCTACCAAATTGTAGATAAACTACTCCATCAATAGAATTTGTTGATTAATAATGCTTTGGGCATTACCACATATACACGGAGTGATAGAAAGAAAAGAACAAAGTTCGTCCAATGAAAAATTGAGTTATTTAAAAATAATGAAAATGGCATGACTTCTTGCTTGAGGGCCGGATATTGATTTGCAACTAACTAAATAATGAAAAATAGGAAAACTAAGATATCTTTTTTTTTTTTGAGATGATGAATACATTGTTACATCAAACATTATATACTATTTCAATGATAAACAAAGTGAACTAATTACTAGTATTAAACTAGAGAAAGACTAGTATGAAACTAGAGAAAATATCCACATTCGTAGGAGTTGAACCCATGACCTCCTGATCATGGAGCCTCATCCTTAACCACTTGGCTAAGGCATCATCGGCGGAAAACTAAGATATCTAAGGCCCTATTTGAAAAGGATTTTATTCGTTTCACGAGACTCTGTTTTAAAGAAATAGTTAGCAAAATTGTTAAAATCATCCCAAACTAATCACTGATTTGGATTTTCGTCCCAAACTATTCAATTTGGCGAATTTCATCCCATAATTTAATATTTTATTGAAATATCGTCCCACCGTTAAATATAAGACGGAAATTGCGTATTTACCATTAAATTACCACATGATTGCTTACGTGTCATGACGTGATAAATTTTAAATGAATAATTATTTAATATTGCAGAATTCGTCACAAACAAATTATAAGATTAAACCGTCATTTTCATTAAATTAGAAATGGGACTAAATTTACACAAAATGGTAAATTATGAGACGAAATTCGGCGAGTTGATATAGTTTGGGACTAAAAATCAAAATTAATAATTAGTTTGGGACGATATTTCGAACAAATATTAAAATGCGAGACGAAATTCTGTGAGGTAATATAGTTTAGGACGAAAATTCAAAATCACTAATTAGTTTGAGATATTTTCTGCAATTTTACCAAAATAGTTGGTGGTTTCGATGAGATCTTTGAAATCCCATTTACTTAGATTTTGGATGTTGGGTTTTGTAATTTGAAAAAATTGAAACCCCATTTGAATTAAGTTTGGAGAAAAAATAAATGCTACGTGTCAAATCAAAATTTTATAGATTTTAAGAATCTGCACATTAGTTTCTAAATATATTTATAATGAGTCAAAAGACGGAATCAAAATCAATCTGCACAACAAAAACTCTTGAATTCGTCCAACAAAACTAATTATAAATACCAAACCAAATCAAACAAGGTGTAGATCTTCTGTATCACTTTTGGTGTACCACTTAAGTGTATCACTATTAATTAATTGACACTTGCACATATGACAATTATAATAATTCTCAAATATACATGTGTGGTGATACATTTAAGTGGTACACCAGAAATGGTACATAGAATCTTGAGCCAATCAAACAAGATGACGCATATATTCCAAGTCCATCTGCTGACGTCATTCTAATGACGCAATATGTCGTAATTATATTCCTTTATAAAGACCCGTCCAGCAAATTCCATGATATTTTTTTTCTGTCGGATTATGAATCACTCAGCTTACGTCATCGACATGACGTCACCAACAATTATGAAATAGAAAACACCCGTCTCTTTAAATCCAATGCCCATATAAAAATCGACTAATATATTTCTCATACAACCTTCAATTTTCTCCCCACTTTGAAATAATTATTTTCCCTTTATCGAGTTTTTCTTTATAATTTTTATGGAATCATCAACAGAGAAAAGAAAACGGGTAGATAACGGAGATGTTAACGGGGAGGAAGGAGAAGATAACGGCGTCAAGAGGGCGGCGGTTCCGGAGGATGAAGAGGTGGATGAATTTTTTGCCATACTGAAAAGAATACACGTGGCAGTCCAATATTTCAAGCGTAAAAACAATGATTATGGGCTAAAGGCGACGACATGGAATCCGTCATTTAAACGGGAAGATTTTGAAGGAGTTGTGAAAGTACCGGAAAGCTCCAAGGAAAATCGGAATGCGGGTTTGGATCTAAATTCCGACCCGGTTAATGATGAGCAGGAGGATAGTGTTTCGGATTCGGTTTAGTCTTTATTGATTTGGGACTTATATTGTATGGGTGTAAGAAAAATTTATGATATAATGTTCTATTTAGTTTTGTTTGATTTTATAATCAAATTTGAAATTATGTTTGAGTTTAATTTGATTTTTAAATGGGTTGAGCTCAATCGAGGTATAATCAAACTGTTAAATTCAAACACTTTTGGTATTTTAACATAATATTTACGAGTTAATGATAATTTATCTTCCTGTGTATAATATTCAATTTATTCCCTTTCAATTTGAAAAAAAAAAATATTATTCTCTATAGATCTTATAAAGTTTCACACCGACTCTCTGACGTTTTGGGTCTATTTGGATGGGTTTTGCCTCGGTTTCGCGGGTCTCGGTTTAAAAAAATTGGTTCGGGTGGTTTCGATGAAACCTTTAAGACTTCATTTGGATGTGTTTTGATTCTTGGGTTTTGTGGTTTGAATAAGTTGAAACCCCATTTGTATTGGGTTTGGATGTTGGGGTTTAGGGAAAAAAGTAGGTGATAGGTGTCAAATCAATGTCTTTTTAGTGAGATTTGAGAGAAAAAGTAAGTGGTAGGTGTCAAATCAATGTTTTATATGTTTGAAGAGTTTGAGTATGAGTTTCTGAATAGATTTTTGATGGTTTTATGGTTTTGGCGAAAACTCATTTGGAAGGATTTTGGCTCGGTCTCACGAGACCCGCGAGACCGGGCCAAAACCCATCCACACACACCCTTTGAACTTCAAAAAAATACAAATGAAGAAAGCTAGCTCTCTTAAGTAGTACGATACTTTGACACATTCAGCTAATAAATTTGACATTTTTGATTTTTAAATAGGTTGAGCTCAATCGAGCTATAATCAAACTGTAAAATTCAAACTCTTTTGGTATTTTAACATAATATATACGGAGTTAATGATAATTTATCTTCCTATGTATAATATTCAATTTATTCGGTTTCAATTCGAAAAAAAAAATATTATTCCTTATAAATCTTATAAAGTTTCACACCGACCCTATGACGTTTTGAACTTCAAAAAAATACAACTTGAGAAAGCTATCCCTTTTATGTAGTACAATACTTTGACACATTCACCTTATAAATTTGACATTTTGATTACCCATGTGCTTTTATAAAAGTGACACTTTACCATCCGGTGTTATAATGATTGTGACATATTAAGAAATTTGACATTTTATCCTCCTATGGTATGATAAATGTGGCATTTTACTTCATTGTGTTATGGTAAATGTGATATTTTACCCTCTGAAAAATATTTTTTGTTATGAATCTAGTATTTATTTAGTGGATGCATTTGGAATGTCACTAGTTATATGAATACTCTTGAAAAACCAAAAGTCATGTACTTTATTCATTGAATTTTACTTAAACTTATCTTGTAACTTTTGACTATTAAGTTGCACTTGTAGTCCTATAAATAGATGCATTGTAAATTATTTTATACACACAAGAGTATATGAATAATAAGAAACTCTCCTCCTAATATATATTCTACTTTGTCTACTTTAATTCTTGTTACTTTTAGTTTAGTTTCATAACACGTTATCAGCACGAATTTGCTTCATCTTTCGATTCAAAATCAATCAACGAGGAAGGTTCAAATATCTCATGTATAGAATTGAATCAACTAATAAGGTATGTATATATGTTAATCTATACATATGGAGGGTGGTATGCTTTTATTCTTGATCATCTTTGAATTCCAAATGATATGTACGAAAATATTTAAATATCTTGAAATGTCTCAATATTTTGGAATTATATTAGGACAACAATTATTTTTCTATCTAAATCATATGTTCATTCCAACCAAAAATGAAGAAATCATAGAACATTTTATGCCCGTAGCATATATTGTGTTGATTTGTGGTTTGATTTTATTTTAATATTTATTATGTTTATTGTAATTAAAATTGGAATAGTAGTGTTATGCCGTTTGATACAAGAAGCTTTTGACTCTAATTTGACATGATCTCATGAGCACAATCATCATTAGATGATAACTGATTTATGGGCTGCCTAATTAATCATTCGATTAATAATATTGGTAATTACATATCTCTCTAATGCTTATTGATTATTTAAGAATTGTTTTTATATAATGGCGTATGTTATGCGCTTGAGTTATTTTTGTGTCTTGAAATATTTTTCAATAAAATAAATATTAATTTCGGGAAAGAATATGAGGCCAGAAATTTTGCTTGTATTTAATCTCACCGAATTTAAGAGTTATAGTATAAATTTTATATGTATTCTACAAGGTAACTAACAACTTCCCTTATTGATATATTAAGTTGTTGTGAAACCTGATATTCAAATGATATAATATAATTACTCCTCAAGTATGTTTACATGTCTGTCTCTTGAGTTTTAATGTGTTTTAGCATGATAAAATAAATATACACAAGCATGTTTAACTTGATATCTATTTTTGAAATGCATTTTTCAATTGGGAGAAATCACAATAAATTAAATTATGAAATGCATGATACAATTATAGGAATTGATGATATACATATTAATTTGAATTTTGATTCATATATTATTTGAATGTATATGGTCGTTTTTCAATTGATTACAGGTGTAAAATATTTTAGATCATATGATGTTACATTTATTATGTTCATAAATAACAGTTTCAATTTACACCTAGACTATGATATGTGAGTTCATATTTTTGTATCATGATGAAGATGTTAATTTAGACAATGTCATGTCAATTATTTGTATTGTTTTATTAAGAACTTGAAGTTCTATTATTAAAATATTATGTTAGGACGAAGTCTAAATGATGAACTTAAACTTGCTGATGTTGATACATTTTTATGTTAAACTTAAAGTCTATGTGATAAACTCAAATCCGTAGATTGAGTATATTTTAAGGAATCTCAAATTATATGCTTGGGCTTTAAAAGTTAAGGCCAATATTATCAATTTAGGCATTGTTGCCCTTAAAATTTCCGAAAAAGTAAATAAATTATTATGACATGGATTCTTGATGTTGAAATCTATTTGAATAAAAAAGAGCCTCGGAAATTCTGTATAAAATGAAAGATTGGGCAAACGAAAAATAAAGTGAGGGCAATGCTTGCATTAGCCAATTCCTCCTTGGAGGATTGAGATCCTAATGTGAATAATCGATTATGCTATAAATTTTGGAGGAGCAATTTAATCACAAATGTGATCTTTTCAAAGGCTCCCTAAGAATGATTGCACACGATGTTGCATCATATGAAATTTTGAAAGAGCAATATAATCACCAAAGTCATGGGATTCTCACAAATGCTCACTATACTCCATAATTATGAAATTGTATCTCAATCGAGATTATGGGGAGATAAAATATGATTGTAAATAGCTCGCGAAGAAGAAAAAATGAAAGAGAGCTTTTGAGAAATAATAATGACCTCTTGATGAAAAATTATAACTCTAACTGGACTGATCCCCCAAAGTGAATGCAAATGTTAATAGAAATTATTCATTCTCGTAAGTGAATGTAAATAATTTATTTCCCGGAAGCAAATGAAATTAACTATAGACATGACATGGTTTAGTCACGATCAAAATTTATGCATTCCATTACATCATGCCACTCGAAGAGAAACAATTATAGACAAGGGTGTGCAAATTGTTAACAATTGCTAGAGGTGTGGAGTAAAAAGCATTGGTTTCGTATATGTCGCATCTTGATTTATATATCAATATCAATTACAAGGTTGATTGATATTATGAGCATCTTGAGGATGCACAATCATATAAGTATCATGTTAGATGCACAAGATTATGCGAGCATCCTGAAGATACATGGACAATTATGTGAGCATTGTAAATATCAACGGTGGAAATATTTTTTAGTTGACAGTAGGTCGACACACACAATTCTTCGAGATTGAAAATATTCTCTAACTTGAAATTAGCAAAAGCAAAAGTTAATACATATTGAGGTATACTATAAAGGCTCCAGAAAAACAAATATAAATTGTCTGGATGAGCAAATATTTTTGTAAAAGAGGCTTTGTGCTCTATAAAATCCAAAATGGATTTGTTGAATAAAGAAATACGTCTTGAAGAACGTATTGACGTATATCATATGGAAATTATATATATGAGGGGAATATGAAATATACTTATACTACATCCAATATTTCATGCCAGAAAAATACTGATGAATTTGATCCCAGTTTTCTTATCATAATGAATTATGCGTCCATAAGCAATGTTGGATCATAAATTTAAGTTGAACCAGAAGTTCAATGATCCAAAATATTATGAAGTGGCATGATAAACTTGGTCATCCAGGGAAAATTACAAATGCGCCGAATTATTACGGGCATCTTTTAAAGAATCATACAATTCTTTACCTCATGATTATCTGTGTGTTGATTGCTCACAAAGAAAGTAAATTAAAAGACCATCTATTGTGAAGATTGGTCGTGAGTCCCAAAACTTTTTATGATGATTTTAATGGGATGTATGTGGACTTGTAGATCTACTTTGTGGACCATTATGTAATTTCATGGTCCTGTTAAATTTTTTTTAATTTGTTTAAATATGCCTACTGTCAACACGTATTGCTTTTGCTGAGATTCTTGCTCAAGTATAAGATTGAGGGCAACGTTGCAACTTGTGTCAGGCTGGAAGCCTAATAATTCTCAATTAGAATTTATGATTGTGCGATTTATGTTATGATTTTTCCACCAAAATGAACATATATGGGTCTAAAAAGACGTGTTGGTTAGTTTTTATTTTCCAACTGTAATCATATATTTTGATCGCCTGACGAGGCTATAACCATATATCTTAAACGTCTGACGAGACGATATGGTTAAATCAAAATATCATGATAATTTTATTTGAGACAGTTTTCTCGCCGTTAGGGGGAGAATTGATGTCATTGCATATAGAACGGCGTGAAATTATTTTGACATGAGTACATAAATGTACATTACTTGTCTTAGCTTGGCCCACGCACAAATAGTACGAGCAAGAATTAAAAATTGCACCAACATGGATTGAAATCCTTGAAGGATAATATGCTAGCATACTATAAACGCACTTGAAGCGTGAAATTACTTTTGGTGCAAAAGAAAACTTCTGAAAGAAATTCCCTTATGAGGAGGAATCTGTTTCAAAATAAAGCGCTATAGAAAAAATGAGTGATCAGTCTAAATCACAAGATGCCCATGAAGAGGCACATGAAACAGAAATAAAACATATGAATAAATCAAGAAAACTGGGATAGAAAGCAAAGTAATTATAAATAATAGTTTTGCTTATTTGGGTTGAACTAAATAAAAGTTATAAATCAGGATCCTGAAACGTGAACGGTTAATTTAATGTCGACATAAATAAATAAATAAATAATTTGGCCTTAGATATATGTCACAAACATATAATTTTACGAAAACATGATGAAAATATGAGATATAAAACACAACTTGTTGTACGAATTCTCACAGAGGCCAATAACTACGATGAAACATATTCCCCCGTGATTGGTGCAATCACGTTGCGGTATTTAATTGATTTGTAGTCCCTGAAGGACTTGACATGTGTTTATGGATGTAGTTACCGCATATTAGATAGATCATTTGGCAGTGATATTTATATTAAAATTCCTAAAGGAATTAAATGGTCTCATGCTCATCTTTTAGTAAATAAATACGATGCTTATACGAGTAAGGGTGATCTGGTCGTGGTATAACCAGCTAAATGAATATCTTGTAAAAGAAGGATTCGTGCACAATCCAATTTGTCCAGAAATTTTGCATTGACAAATTTTGAAATGAGTTTTCTATTATGGCGGTATGTGCTGATGATTTTAAATCTTGTGAAGACTCCTGAAGAGCTCATTGAGACCGCAAACTACTTGATGAAAGAGTTTGGGAGAAAAATCTCGAAATAACAAAGTTTTATCTCGGCCTGCAGATCGAGCATTTATTAAAGAATATATTTGTCCATATAAAGAAAATTCTGAAAAGATTTTATATGGATAAAGTTCATCCATTAAGCACTTTTATGGTTGTTCGATCTTTAGATATAAATAAATATCAATTTTGTCCTCAAGAGGACAATGAAGAACTGTTGGGTCCTGAAGTACCTTATCTAAATGCAATTAGAGCTTTAATGAATTTTGCAAATTGTATGATGTCGGATATTGCATTTTTAACTTACTGGAAAGATATAACTCTGCATCTACATGCAGATATTGAAATGAAATTAAACATGTATTACGCTATCTTTGTGGAACAACCGATATGTGCTTCAGAGGTTCCAATCCACGTATGGTCTACAGATGCTGGATACATTTCTGATCAACTCACATATATATTTATATCTCAAAATGGAATTGTTTAAAGTAAGCTGTGAATGTTTATGATTAAGGTGCACGATTCAACATTTACAAGAAATTTGCCGCTTGTATTACTCAAATCAAGAATGGATATCTAAAAGGAGATTGAACAAAATACATATTACCAATGTTTTTCTTCACCAACGAGCTTAAAAAAACATGGTAATATTGATGTTCAATAAATTCAGTCTAGCAATAATTTTGCTGATTTGTTCACTAAAGCACGTGGACCTTACGCCATCATCAGGGGGAGCGTGTCATTAATAATCCACACATTGTACTCTTTTTCCTTCGTCCAGGTTTTGTCCCAATGGGTTTTCTTGGCAAGGTTTTAACGAGGCAGTGTTACACGCTTATCAGCCCCATATGGATATGTACTCTTTTTTCCTTGTTCAGGTTTTTCCCAATGGGTTTTTCTGACGAGGTTTTTAACGAGGCATATTCTATAAGCAACATGCATCCAAGGGGGAGTGTTATGAATCTAGTATTTATTTAGTGGATGCATTTGGAATGTCACTAGTTATATGAATACTCTTGAAAAACCAAAAGTCATGTACTTTATTCATTGAATTTTACTTAAACTTATCTTGTAACTTTTGACTATTAAGTTGCACTTGTAGTCCTATAAATAGATGCATTGTAAATTATTTTATACACACAAGAGTATATGAATAATAAGAAACTCTCCTCCTAATATATATTCTACTTTGTCTACTTTAATTCTTGTTACTTTTAGTTTAGTTTCATAACATTTTTGTATTTTACGCAGCACTTTTCATGCACATTCTCAATCTTGGATGAGTCACGTACATCTGGAAGGAGATAAGTTTCTCTTTTAAAATTTTCAAGAGTATGTTACTCCTTCTCTAATTATAGAGGGATAAAATTATGCATATTATAGGGATAAATTAGCATTAGCCCTAGTATTTTTGTATGTCATTTTTAGTTTTCCTTTTCTTTTTCTTTTATGTCCTTAAACAATACTTGGATTTCAAAAATTGAATTATTTTTGTCAAAATTATCTTCTCAAAGTAACTATTAATTCTCTAACACTATTTTTAAAGGCATAAATATAAAAACCCTTAAAAATCACACTTTTTTAACCTATTAGCTAAATATTCGCTTCAGAACTCACGAGCACAAAATTAAGGGGACATCGGAGTGAGTGTATCATTATTTCTTAATTTATCGTACTAAATTTGAATATCAAACTTGATTTAATATAATACAGCAAGTCGAATCCAAACAAACTTTTACAGACCTGGTAAATTAGTCAAATTATGTGATTTGATTTTGAAGTGTAATACTTCATAAGCTTAAACTCTTGCAAAGTTCAAAGTATATTATTGGTTTAGGCTTAGGAGTAGTTTGTTGGGGTTGACCCGACTTAGCTCACTAGGGATGGGTTCAAGACGAGATTTTGAGGCCAAGAATAACTCGGGAGGAAAGGCAAAAATTCAATTTTCATACCATATCATTCGAACGAAATCATATCAAGTCACACTTCTGTCAGTTTTTTAATGGAAGTGCGTGTTCGAAGTTGACTTGAAACTGAAGTATGATTTTCGTTCGATTGGTATGAAAAATGGATTTTGGCTTATTCTATGGTATGCAAATTGAAATTTTGCCTTAATTTTAATTTTAACTGTAATCAACTTTAATTTGTTTGTGCTTGACCATACAATTTAATCTAAACAAATATTGCGAAGTACATTAACCAAAGGGACAAACGGCCTTTAGTAGGTATTTATTTTTTACGTGTAGGTTTCACATTAGAATGGAGTTTTGATCAATGAAATCAATCAATATTCATAGCTAGCAAATGAGTGTACGCGGGAAAAAAATTGTTATGACTCGTCAAAGTTGATCCAAGCAAATTAAATATCATTCAATGTTTAAGTTGGATCATATAAAAGTGTAACACGCGAGTATTTGAGTCATTTGAAATGTATATTTAGTAATATTATAGAAGGTGAAATACCATATTTCAAATTTAGTTGGTTTGTAATTCAAGTCAAATTATCCTTAACTTTTCTACTCAAAATAAAGGTAGAAAAATATTTTTCAATCAAATAATTTTACTTGGTGAGACTGGATCTCAAATATTTGAGTGGTTAATAAAAGAAATTGAATGAATATATATATATGTCTAATTAAATAAAATGTAATAGGCAAAAATTCATTTTTCATACCATTGAACATGACAATTTTCATTTTTCATACCAAACGTGCCGCGCACGTGAGTTTTTCCCGCTCAAGACGACTTAACGGACCACGTGGCAATTCCGTTAAAAAACTTGATGGAAATTTGATTTTTGAAATGTCCCTTTATTCTACGATATATTTTTGTTCAATTGGTATGAAAAATGGACTTTGACCTATTCTTTGGTATGATAATTGAATTTTTGCCTGGGAGGAAATTTCAGGTTTTAATTTTTAATATCCGAATCCCGTATAATTTAGAAGATACCGATATTTGAAATATTCAAAAATTCTTGAATCTGGGACCGGCATTTTGGGTTTTTCTTGACAAAAATCATAGAGCTATATTTTCTAATTTTTAGGTTTGGGTCCTTGTCAAAAAACTAAAAATCAAAGTATACAATGGATGCCTTTTTACCCCAAGAAAAAATTGCATTACTCCTAGCTTGGTGATTTAGCTGCCACAAGTCATCTATTCAAATTGCATATATGCCATCAAACATTCAAAATAATTTGACTTAATTTATCATGTCATGTCATTCAAAATCATAGTAAAACAACGTATTAATTCACTTAAAATTCCTTGGATAATTTATGTTGTTTTTGTTCGTAGAATCTGCAATGAGGCGGATCGTTATTTAGCAGGATTCATGTCTACTGATAGTTTAGTTGAACTTCTTGACTTGAAGTATTGTTTTGATGAAAATCGTTTGATTTATTATGAAATATTATTGTTTATCTTAGAAAAAAAATGTTTGTGTAGTTTTTAAAACTCTAATTATTTCCATTTTGAGTAGTTGAATTTCAAGTTAAGCTAATTTTTTATATTTTTCTTAAAATGACTTCCGATAAGTCTAGTCAGGAGTGCGTGGATTTTATTAGGAGGAACAAAGTTTGTGTCAATGGACGAAAGTGTTAAAAGTTGAAAATTGAGGATGAACATTGTGCGAGGACCTAACGTTTTGGGCTAATTATGTGATTTATAATTAAGCGTTCTTAATAGACAACATCACGATTACCAATGTTTAGAATTCTTCTACCACTATTATCGAAAGAAGCGGTTGTGCTGCAACAATAATTTAACTATAAATTTTAAGGGTAAATATCATTTTTGTTTCTACTTATTTACTTCTTTTAACAGTTGGTCCTCGTATTTTTCTTAATATTTTACTTCCCAATATCTATTATTTGTTTCACTTTAGTTCTTTTGATCAGGCGACGCCGACCTCACATGAATTGCACGTGACCATTTTATAGGGTATTTTCGACAGTTCATTTTGACAGTGTCACACTTAAGTTGCTAATAATAAATAAGCTCAAGAGGGGCTTTCGTTAATAAAAATAACATAAGAGATTGTTTGATAGTTAGCCAAAGCACAAGATGTGTTTTTGATTCTGTCATATAACAATATAAATAAAATCGATGAATTCTGCATTACAAGAAACTAGTATACGTCTCGTGCTATGCACGGGAATTTAAAAAATATATATGTTAAGTACCTTGTTTAACATATTAGAAATATTTATTGTATGACATGGTTAAAATATATAAAATGAAATAACAATATTTACATACAAAGAAAAATAAATTGTTAAATATTAACAAAAAAGAATAGAGGATGGAGTTATATTCTTTAAAAATATATCACTCTAGAGTCTAGACATCTAAATTACATAGGTAATATTTACACACCATCGATGTTAAACTAATACCTGCATAATGAGCAAAAGCTATGTTAATAATAGTTCAATATAACCGATTTATACATGTAATAATTTACTTATTCTCAATATAAGCATTTTTTAAATATTATGTAAGAACATGAATTATGACTTACTTTTTTTAGCCTAAAATAGGTCGTCTCAAGATGCGAGCATTCTTCAGACCAGTCAACAGTCAAAACAAATTTCACCGCACAGATATGTGGCCTTACAAACTTCGGTGGCACTGGGATGATAAAAGTAAATGCACGATGCAGTAATGAAAAGACTCTCTCCCTTAATATTTTGATGCCATTTTGCTGAGTAGTACATGTATTTAAGTCAGAGTAGCATTATGATTAGTGTTAAATCTAAAACTAATACCAAAATTATATTTATACCTGGTCTTGTAGTTTTCTAAGATATACAGCTTCATTGCGAAATATATATTTTGCTTGGTCATCGTATAAGTTCAAGTTCATAGTTCCACTGCCATCTGCTATTGTAAGACGAACACGAAATCTAAAAGAAATACATTTGTGTTAATGTAAGAATAAATAGTTAAAAAAAGATGTATCTACTGAATCAATACCTGAAATTCTGTATAAACCTTCTTCTAATTGGATTTAAAATTTAGTTTAAGAAAAGAAAAAATTCACTACCTGAAATTAGCCTTGACCACATCTTCACATGTAAGACAAACCACTTTGCCAAACGAAGATACGCATAAACATCTACAATTAACGCAATGTGCTTCCCACATGTCGTCAACATCAATACTTTGAATACGTGCAATGATCCGAAAAAATTTAATCTGCATTGAGAAGTGTCAAAACAATCATATTGAACTATGACTACAACGAAAAATTCAAGGAATAACGTACACCCTCATGATGTCCATATTCACGAATCCAAATTCGTTTGGCATTTGAAATCTGTAATGACTTAGATATAGTGAAACCACTTGAACGTATAAATGAGACCATTTTTTAAGCACAACGATCTTCAAAAAACCTAATTTCAAATATCGTAAACATATATATACCAAAAATAAGCAGCATATTGAAAAGGGGACTAACTCATGTATTAAGAGAGTTTAAGAATTGAAAACTAAGCTTTAAATATTAATTTTGTGCTCCAAACAAACTCGTATCTGCACTGAATTTATAACTGAAGTTCTAGCGACACAAAAATAAATGACAGTCAGATTAATGGGATAAACGATATAAATTCGAGACAATCAGCATTCATTGAGTCATCATGGTAGCAAAAAACTTATTAGAGACCACCGTTCTTATCTCATTCACTTGGTTTTTTGTTGGGTTCTCGGTCTTGTACCACATACTCCTGCCAAAACAGAAAGCAGAGAACTTTGAAAATGTATCTAACTTGTATATATTAGCCGTGAACATAAAGATCACAAGTTCTGACAACTAAAATATAGATTATTGAAGCTTGATACTGCCTTAACAAACATTGAGCGTAATCTACCTCTGTATACAAATTTTATTAGCATATTTCATTGGCAACTATTGAAGAGCTTCATACTGCCTTAACAAACATTGAGCGGAAGAAAAAGGAGTAAAATATTTTGAGAAGAAGATGGGGAAAATTGAATTGTAACTGGGTTTGGGATTGTACGTGTTTTGTGAGGTGGTTATATATTTGGAGGTAGTTATATTATTAAGTAAAATAAAATAAGGAGAAAAGCATGGGTTAGGGACTATGTAGTGGGTTTGAAGGTGGTTATAGATAATTATTAAGTAAAATAAAATATATCAAAATAAGGAAAAAATAGTATTTTGATCAAAAGAAATGAATTGAAGTCAAACATCGCTGTGAAATATATTATTAGTAGATTAAATTTAATAATGAAGTTGAAGAAAATTTACCTCTGCCACAAAATTTACGACATGACCTTTTATACAAATTCTTTTGGCTCTACAAAGAATGAAATAATCTGATTGATTGATTCATGTAAAAAACTAGGATTTATTACTATAATACTCGAGAGATCTTTTGGGAAAAAATAATTTGGCATGTTTGTTCGGCATTTTTCAAATTTTTTTTCTGAGAAATATTAAACAAACATGATTTCTACTTTCTGAAATAGATTTTTCATCTCTCAATTTTCTTAAACTATTCTATCAAAAGCCAAGCAAAGAACATTTTTATCTACTTTGATTTGACATTAAGTAACATATCTTTTACACAATTAATCTCACATAATAAATATGATTTGACATAAAGTTTTACGCATCTTACACCTACAATCTAATTCTTTCAAAAATAACCTACAAACTCAATACTCAAACAAACAACATTACACAAATCGAGATTATTTCATAATTAAGCATCCACCACTACCAAACTACTTTCCTGTTTTTTATTTTCGAGAAAGAGTGACAAATGTTCTCATCCAAACTTGGTCTTTTCAACTATGGTCCATTATTATGTTTTATAATTGTATCTTTAAAAATAGTGTCATAGAATCCAAACTTGGTCTTTTCAACTATGGCCCTGATATCTATTGACCTGCATGTGAGGGTGTGTTTGTTCATTCGCTACGACAGTGTTATAATTACATCACCATAAAACCTACATTGCAAATCACGTGACATCGAATTCTCCGTCGTACTCGGCCTAAAAAAGGCAATGGCCAAAGTGAACTAAATCACTCTTAGTATTGATTCATATAAGAGAAAAAAATTAAAAAGGACGACTTTGTACGTAAAGCGTTAATAATAAGGACAATAAGTGATATTTGCCCAATCTTGAACCACATAACGACTAGTTATATCACAATACGTAATTAAAGTATTGGAAAATGCAATACCGTCTCATACTATGAAGTCCTTGTGTGTGACCATGACATCATGATGAATTACGTCAAATTATTTGGAGGCTTTCAATATAAATGGATGACTTATGGCGGCTAAATCACCAAGGAATAATGCAATTCTTTTCTTGCGCTAACAAAGAGAACCCATTGTGTACTTTTATTTTTAAATTTTGGACATGGACCCAAAGCTAAAAATTACTCTCTCCGTTTTTCTTTTATTCGTAGATTGCAAAAGAATTAAAGAATGTTGTAAATAGGCACTTTTTTTAAGCAAATAATCCTAAATACCCTTCTAATCAAATACGTTTGAGGGAAAAACACATATGATATCAAATTTTAGTCCAAAAAACACATTTGGCATCAAACTTTTTCAAAAAGACACATTTTATACTATGATTCACACAATCTTGACACATTTAGTTTTGTCGTAAATTTTCAGACGAAATTCAGTATGTTCCGCTCATGTGCCCGTCATATTGACAATGGGATGGAGAACATGCACGGGTATTAAAGACTTACAATTGACAACACGTGCTGATTTTCGTCCAAAAATTGACGACAAAAGTAAATGTGTCAAGATGGTGTGAATCATTGTATGAAATGTGTTTTTTGAAAAAGCTTGATATTAAATGTGTTGTTTGGACTAAAATTTGGTATCAAAAGTGTTTTTAGCTTTAATGACAAGTATTAGTAAGTAGGGTAAAATTGATAAACTAACATTAATTTTTTATTGAAATCCTAAAGTGACAAATAAAAGTAAACAAGAAATTTTTTATCAAAGCAACAAATAAAAAGAAACTGGGGGAGTAGAAACTATAACTTATTATTTTTGTCATGAAATTTTTGGTACTTGAAATACGGGATATTCGCTAAATTATAGGAGATTTGAGTAGTAAAAATCAAAATCCGAAATTACCCTAGATCCCGAAATCCCGTCCCGAATCCACACCTCGTGAGCTAGGTCGGGTCAACTTTGGCGAACCCCCTCCCATACTTAAATCAATAATATACTTTACTTTGCAATAATTTAAGCTTATAGAATATTGAAATTAAGATTAGATTTTATCATGTACTTTCGTGGGTATTTGAAAGCATTGGTACTTCAATATAGTTATAAGCTATTAATTAGATTCAATTCAATATCAATCCACAGAATTTGACAGTGAATTGGTTAAGGATGATGAGACTTCATGATCAAGAAATTATGGGTTCAACTTCCATTAATATGGGTATTTTCTCTAATTTAATATAAATATTTGTGATTAATTTACTTTGATATGAGTATAATAGATATGATTCGATATAGTGTTTGATGTAATGATGTATTAACTATATATATATATATATATATATATATATATATATATATATATATATAAAGACATAACAATCACGTTTGTAAAAATTTGTTTGAGCTCGACTTGCTTTATTGTTTTAGATCAAGTTTGATATTCGAATTCAATTTGATAAACTAAGAAATAATTATATAAATATGTAAAAAAAAAATGAACCTTTTAAGCATTTTATAATTATGTCTTTAAAAATAGTGTAAGATAATTAGTGGTTTCAATTGTTATTTTAAGAGGTGCTAAAAAAAAATTGTTATTTTAAGAGAATTAGTGGTAACGCAAAGGTTAGTTCTTTAATCGATCAAAACCAGAGATGTTGGAACAGGAATTTAGTTGAAAATCTGTTTGTAAATGATGATGCCCAGCTCATTTTAGCTATTCCTTTAAGTCGTGTTGCTTGTTCGGATAATCTGATTTGGCATTATGATCGCTCAGGTTCATTCACAGTACGTTCAACATATAAGTTGAGTCGTTTTTTGAAGGAATCTGCTCATGAATCCATTGCTGGCAGCTCGAGTTCTGGTTCAAGTTTTATATGGAATCGTATTTGGACTATGAAAGTCCCCCCGAAGGTGAAGATGTTTTGGTGGTCTGTTTGTAAAAATGCATTACCGGTTAGTGATAATCTTAGACGTCGAAGAGTTATATCTGAAGCATCTTGCATTCGTTGCGGAGATAATGAAACATCCATCCACTGTCTCCTCCATTGTACGTATGCTAGACAATGTTGGGCCCTCTCGGGTTTTTCTCTCACTCATTATCATACTGATTCACTAGATATTACCGATTGGTTCTCACATTTGCACTCAAATCTTGATGCTTCAGAACTCAGTTACGCAGCGATTTTGACGTGGTGGATTTGGCATGGACGTAATAAACTTTTATGGGAACAAGAAGACTTTGAACCAGCAGCTGTAATTACCTATGCTCATAATTTCTTTTCCAAATTCAAAGAAGCGACCTCTTTTACTGCCACCCAGCCTCGGAGCAGATCCATTATTTCAGAATGGAAACCGCCCCCAAATGGTTTTGTCAAAATTAACGTAGATGCAGCAATTGATTCGGTTTCTAACAGATTCGGTATTGGAATCATAATCCGAAACAGCTCGGGTATCTGTTTGGACTGGCGTTCGGAAAGACGAGACATAAGATGTGAACCCGAAACTGCCGAAGCTTTGGCCATGGCTCGGGGTTTGGAGTTTGGAATTGAAAAAGGGTGGAGAAACATTATATTAGAAGGTGATTGTCTTTCAATCACTAATGGAGTTTCGGGATCTCAATCAGATAATCAATTCCATCCCTTGGGCCACATTTTTTATGATATCAAGAATATGGCTAGAAGTCTAGATTTTTTTATTTGCTCTCATGTGTTTAGAGAAAGCAATTCTGTGGCTCACGCTCTAGCTAAAGTTGCGTTTAGTTGCTATCCCCTTTCCCCGAATTTACCTACTTTTATTCAGGATTTTGTACTTGATGATATGGATCATTAATGATATCTACCCTTTGGGTTTTCTCAAAAAAAAAAAAAAAAAAAAAAAAATAACCTTAAAAAATGACACGTAAAATATCAAAATTGATGGACTTTTTTCACATTTTAATTTTTCGTCAATTTTTGTACGGAAACCTTCACATGGCCGTTTAGTCACCATTTTCACTTCTTCAGAGGGTATTTGCAATTATGCAACAAAACCAAAAAATTGGGAAGGGTAATCACAATTTTCACACTGCCTTCTTCCTCATCTATGGCCTCCGGCTTACAGTGTCTGTTGATCGAAATTGATTGAGGATTTTTTCTTGTCTCACCGTTCCGAATCAATATGTGCAAAAAATTTCACAAACCAAGTTGTAATGAATTCGTTTTAAATGAATTCGTTACAACAAATTAACTGAATTTAAAAACTTTGGGAGGAGTTCCACCGTCGATGACCGCTAAACAATTATCTCATGACAATGTTGCCCACTATCAGAGAGTTCTACTGATTCAAGAATTAAGAAAATTGGTTGAATAATCAAAGTTTGAAAATTCGGATCATTTCAATTACACTTGAACTACGAGATCTGAATCTTCAACTGAGAAAATTGAGAGATACACAACTCAGTTTTTTCATTAGTTTTGTTTTTTCAATAAACATGTATACAATTATTAACTATAAAGAAGAAGAAGAAGGAAAAAAAAAAAAAAAAAAAAAGAGGAAAAAAATTCTGAACCACATGCAAGATCCAGGAGTTAAGAGGTCCAAATCCATAGAGCAAAAGACAATAACGTCCCCTATGCTTTGTCTAACTCCCAAAAATCTTCTTGTATTATTTTAACTCCCAAAAAAACCCCTATGATTTCAAATAAGTGTCAAATATACCGCCAAAAAAGAGAGTATGTTTCAAACACCAAAATTGCAAGTATTTGTTCTTGTTTTGCTTTTGATATGCCAATTTTACCCCTGATAACGAAAGATAAAAACACCCCTATGCTTTGCTTAACTCCCAAAAAATTCTCTCTGTGTCATTTTAAATACCTAAAACCCCCCGTGTTTGATTTTATATACCACACTCGACCCAAATAGTATATACTTATTTTTATCAAAAGAAATAAATATTTTTTTACAAAAACAAACACATGGGGGTAATCTTGTCATTCTACCAAAAGTTAAAAAAAAATTATAAGTATATATTACTTGGATCGAGTGTGGTATTTAAAACGAAATACATAAAGTTTTTTTATAGTTAAAATAATGCAGAAGATTTTCTGAGAATTAGACAAAGCATATGAGATGTTTTTGTCTTTTTCTATAATGTCCGCAATTTCATGCCCATAAGCAACCGTTAGGTAGCTTTTCTTCCAACGACACCATAAATAGGCAGTTTTCCATTTTTGTCCAATATATTGAATAATTGGCTCGTGTCACTACCTTGTGAATTGTGACATAACCCTTCGCGTGCAAGTAAGGGTATATTTGTAAATCTAATGAAATCCATTTTAGAAAGTGACATCCAAACATTCAATCAATTCCTGTAAAACTAATTACAGAAAATGTAATTTCTTAGAAGCAATATTCTGAAAATAATTCTTCAATAGTTAGACCAAATTGACTCGTAGTAATGGTAAAATAAGTGTTGAGAATAAAACTCAAATTCATCTTATCTATTGTAATTTTTAAATTGACTTGTAGTAATGGTAAAATAATTTTGAAAGTTACGGATATGTACATATCAGATATGTCATGTGACATGTTCATAAATTTAAATTAACTTAAAACAAGAAAAATGCAAACATTACTGGGTCGGGGGCCTTCTTTGTTATTCTTAAAAGTTTGTAGGTTAAAAAGAAATAGAAAAACATTACTTTACCTAGCTAGTCGAAACAGAATACCCCCAACTCCAAATTGTTCTTATAAGAGTTATTGCCGATTACTTTGCTGACATTTTCACTTCGAGTCATCCGTCAGAATTTGAGCTAGACTTGGTGCTGAGAGCTTTGAGATCGAGAGTGAGTTTTGAAGATAATCAATATCTCCTCCAACCCTACACTGCAGATGAGGTAACTCAAGCACTCTTTTCTATGTACCCCCTCAAATCCCCTGGCCCTGATGGCTTCCCCCCTATATTTTTTCAAAAATACTGGTGTCTTATTCGTAATGATGTTACTAAATGGGTGCTTGATTTTCTTAATAATGATCTTTTTGTTGAATCTTGCAATTTTACAAATATTGCACTTATTCCGAAATGCCAAAATCCTGAGTTTATGACTCAATTTCGTCCCATCAGTTTGTGTAATGTTCTATATAAGATTGCATCTAAAACCATCGCTAATCGTCTTAAGCCTTTAATGAACTCTGTGATTTCGGAATCCCAATCTGCGTTTGTTCCGGGTCGACAAATTACTGATAATGTCCTTGTTGCTTACGAGACCACCCATTTTATGAAAAAACAAACTAGGGGAGATGTGGGCCAAATGGCCATTAAGCTGGACCTTAGTAAAGCCTATGATAGAGTAGAATGGGATTTTCTTAGGGCTGTGATGATTCGCTTAGGTTTTGATGTGAGATTTGTGAATCTGATTATGAAGTGTGTTTCCACTGTTTCTTATTCTTTCATTTTAAATGGTACTCAGATTGGTTTTGTTAAGCCAGAAAGGGGTATCCGACAAGGTGACCCTCTTTCCCCGTACTTATTTCTTTTTTGTGCAGAGAGTTTGAGTTCCCTTATTTCACAAGAGGAAAATAGAGGCTACATACAGGGGATTTCAGTTTGTGAGCATGCTCCGTGTGTTTCTCACCTACTTTTCACAGATGATACACTAATTTTCTGTCAAGCAACAACTGATGCAGCTATCCGAATCCATAATTTATTACAGGCATATGGCTTGGCTTCTGGGCAGCATATTAATTTGGAAAAATCTAGTGTAGTCTTTACAAGAAACACTCCGGAAACAAGTATAAGCTCAATACTTTCTTATTTTCATATTCAGAGGGAGCAAAAACATAGCAGGTATCTGGGGCTTCCTCTCGTAGTTGGAAGATCAAAAAGAGAGGTGTTCGACTATATTAGAGAGAGGGTTTGGGAGAGACTTCAAAGCTTACGGACTAAATCTCTTTCAAAAGCTGGAAAGGAAGTGCTCATAAAGTCAGTTATTCAAGCAATTCCCTCTTACTTGATGAGTTGCTTCAAACTTCCGAATTATTTAATTTCGGAGATTAACTCTATGATTTCGAGTTTTTGGTGGGACGATAAGGATGCAAAGAAGATTCATTGGTTGAAATGGGATTCATTATGTTCAAGCAAACGGGATGGAGGTATGGGATTTAGGGATCTTAGTTCATTCAATATGACCTTATTAGCAAAGCAAGCATGGCGTATTCTTGTTTCTCCGAACACACTTTTGAGCCGTATTCTTAAGAGCACGGTATTTCCCTCATTCTCATTTATTGAATGCGCCATTGGGATCCAATCCCTCCCTCACTTGGAGAGGTATTAGGGAGTCCTTAAGATTTTTATCGGCAGGTCTACGTTGGAGGATTGGAAATGGAAACTCTGTTCGGATATGGGGTGATAAGTGGCTGCCTAGGCCATATTCTTTCAGAGTTACGACCCCTCCTAGTATAATTCCCGAAGATAGTCCAGTTAGCTCTCCTTTTTATGTTGTTTGTGGATCCTGGAATCGTCAGCTAGTAGAATCAATTTTCAGCGAAGAGGAGGCGCAGCTGATCCTGTCTATACCACTCGGTTCTACTGTTGGGGAAGATAGAATACTTTGGCACTTTGAACGTTCAGGCCTCTTTTCTGTTAAATCAGCCTACAGGCTCATTAGGGATATATCTCGAATGGATTTGGAAGCAAGAACAGGGGGTCCAAGCACTAGAATGGTGAGAGACTGGAATTGAATTTGGAAACTGGCTGCTCCACCTAAGGTCCGCCTTTTCATATGGAACTGCTGTTCCGGTACCCTCCCGGTATGCGAAAAACTTAAACAGCGGCGGGTGCCCATTGAAGCTTTTTGCCCACGTTGTGACCATGAAATAGAGTCTATACTTCACTGCCTCTTGAGGTGTTCCTACGCCCGCCAGATTTGGGCATTATCTGGAGTGCCGTATCATACCTATAACAGCTATACGAATGATACGGAAGTGTGGTTGTGCTCTATTCACTCCAAAACAGATGCCAAACAGTTCGGTTGGATTGCTATGTTGATGTGGTGGATTTGGTACGCAAGAAATAAACGATTCTAGGAGAATGAGGATATTGAAACACAGGATCTGATTTCCTTTGCTCGGGACTTCTCCAACAGATTTCAGAATGCCATGGTCCTTCACCGTTATCCAAGTATTGATCGCACCTCTTCGAAGTGGCAGCCCCCTACAGGTTCGTTTATCAAAATAAATGTGGATGCTACTTTTAACAAGGTTGGGGACGTGGTTGGTTTTGGGATGATTGCTAGTCACAGGGAAGGGATTTGTGTGGGCTGGAAAACTGCTTCTGTCCGACTTCCTCTTGATCCCGAATCAGCCGAAGCAACGGCTGCTCTTCGTGCTATTGAATTCGGAGTGGCCTCGGGTTGGAGTCATTTGATTTTAGAAGGAGATTGTTCCACCGTCATTAAGGGTATTTCAGACCCTTCTTTGTCGTCCGGTCCTCTTGGTCATATTTATGATGATATCAACCGCGTATTTTCTAATTTGGAGTTTTTTCGAGCTTCCCACGTTGTTCGTGAGATAAACTTGGCTGGCCATACTTTAGCTAAATTAGTAGCTTCTAATTTTACTTTCTCTTCTGTTTTACCTGCTAATGTTGAGAATATTGTAAGTTCGGAATTTCCGGTTTGAATGTTATCCCCAGTTGTTTCTCAAAAAAAAAAAAAAAAAAAATATAGTTGATCTTCAGGTAGGTACAACATGTTTGAAATATTCAATTTCTAGAGTTTGGAAGATAAGCTTCAATTCGTGATCTACAAATTAAGAGAAAATATTAAGAAAGGGGAGCAAATCTCGTCTCGATTTGTAGGAGTTGGTTTCAGTGTTATAATCACAGCTAGATTCTATATATATTTATACGTAGATAGGGAAACAAATTATAGGACTCTTTTTTCTATAATCATTATTACTCCGTATTATTATTATTAGTACATTTTATTTTGATAATTTATTATGATTATTACTTAGTTTATATAGAATTATGAAAAATATATATTGATATTTATTGCCGAGAATTGAAGATGATTCCAAGTTTCCTTTTGCGACTGCAGAAAAAGTGATATATAGTATTATACTGGGACTATACCTTTGGTTATGATTCCATTAATTAAAACAAACTCCCTTAAAAAAAAAAGCCTCCTCCCTATAGATAGGGTTGCAATCGAGCCTAGTAGTATCGAACGACACATTGTTCAAGTTTGGTTTGATTTTTAACAAGCTTGAAATTTTGTTTTTGAGCTTGGTTTTATTTTTAATCGAGCCGAGCTTAAACGAGCTTTTATCGAACGAGCTCGAGCCGAGTATCGAGTAGCTTGATATTTTACATGTTTTTTTTCAATTTTTAGCTTATCGAGTCGAGCTCGAGCCAAGATTCAAAAGTTATCAAATGAAAAATAATGTTCAAGCTTGTTTGATTAGTGTGATGAACCGAGCTCAAACGAGCTTTTATCGAATGAGCTCGAGTCGAGTATCGAGTAGCTTGGTTTGATTTTCAACCCTACCTATATATATCAATATTATGTAGGAGTATGTAAGTAGAATTATATTGATATAGTTAAGTATGGGAAACTAAAAAACTCCTTTTTAACATATTCATTTAAAGGGTATTTTAAGAAGTTTAAATATTTGCTATGGTAGAAAGAGGGACATGTTTTAATTAATTGTAATTTATTAAATTTTCAGAAAACGTTTAATAGTGGAGTGCAATTACATGAAGCATAAGTGACCCTTCAAAATAATAAACTGACATATAATGAAACAAATTTGATGTAATGTTAATTAACTGGATACTTGATATGTGCCCAATACATATGTATGGTATTAACCATAGAAAAGCCTATAAAAGATTAGTTAGAGATATCTTTAATTTTTTTATTAGATACTAAATCATGGGTCCACTACGTACTTTGTAGTGACTAGTCCCTTCCACTAGATCAATCACTTGTTGGTAGTGATATCTTTAAATAGGTGAAAAGAATTTGCAAAAACACATACAAATTATGAACATACACATCAAAGAGAATTTAGTCTTAAAAATTTCTCCCCCTAACCATAGCTAGAAGCCCCACCCTCCTTGTGTAAATTTCCTTCGGGAGTTTTGTTTCGTTTTTCCAGGTTTTCCCATCTTCTAGATTGTAACTCTTTCAGTTGTACTCGTGTTGTGTATGAATTTGTGGAGGTGCAAAGTGTGGGGCATTGAATTCAAGAAGCAAGGGACCAAAAGTGAAAAGGAGTCGATTTTACGGTCAATCCATTCGAAGGGTCAGATTACAAAAAAAAAGAAAAAAGGTGTGCCATCTTCCTAAAGGAAGTTAAGTATACAATCGATGAACCTTGTCTTAATTCATTTAACTTAAGTATGAATACTAATTCTGAAAGCACTCCAAAGGGTGATTATTTTGTTTTTGTTTTGGTGTTCTAACTTTTCCGTATGGGTTGGATTATTGGAATGGGTTTGTATGGACGTTAGTGAAGAGTGTGGGCTTATGATAAAATTATATGCAAATGGAAATTTTTTTTGTGGGGGGGGGGTGGGTGGGTTATTGGTTTGGGCTTTTTGTATAAGGGTAATTTAGTGGCCAAAGTCCCCTATGGGCTAGACACGGGTCCAAGTCCCGAACCCATCAGCTGTCGGCGGACTGCTCCCGCGGTGAGAGCGGGTTGCCGCGTGCCGACAGGAGGATGAACCAGGAATGGCTCCTTCAGGGGCCTTCGTCGGGCGTCGAACAACCAACTCAGAACTGGTACGGACAAGGGAAATCCGACTGTTTAATTAAAATAAAGCATTGCGATGATCCATGTGGATGATAACACAATGTGATCTCTGCCCAGTGCACTGAACGTCAAAGTGAAGAAATTCAATCAAGCCCGCGGGTAATTGGTGGGAGTAACTATGACTCTTTTAAGGTAGTCAAATGCTTCGTCATCTAATTAGTGACGCATATGAATGGATTAATCATTAATGAATCGATGGCGGTATGAATAACATGTTGACTATCACAGTAAATTTAAAAGTTGAAATGTGAATAACATTCGCGATAATAATGAAAAGATTGATCAATCACACTTTTTTTTATGCTTGAGAGATATGAAGTGATGAAAAGATATATATATATATATATATATATATATATATATATATATATATATATATATTTATGGACTGTAAAATATGATGAAAAAATGAAAAAGATATATATGATTAGAGACATGAATTGATAATTCAACAAGAGCATCAACTACTAAGAGCCCTACCAAATTGTAGATAAACTACTCCATAATAGAATTTGACTGGAAATAGTTGAAATATGGTCATGGAGTTTTCAAGAAATCTCATGGCACGATCATAATTTTGTTGATTAAAAATGCTTTGGGCATTACTATACATGAAGTGATAGAAAGAATAGAACTAAATTCGTCCAATGAAAAATTGAGTTATTTAAAAATAATGAAAATGGCATGACTTCATGCTTGAGCGGATATTGATTTACAACTAACTAAATGATGAAAAAATAGGAAAACGAAGATATCTAAGGCCCTATTTGAAAGGGATTTTAATTCGATTTCAGGAGACTCCGTTTTAAAAAAATAGTTGGTGGTTTCGATGAAATTTTTGAAATTTCATTTAGCTAGATTTTGGATGTTAGATATTGTAATTTTGAAAAAACTGAAACCTCATTTGTATTGAATTTGAAAAAAAAATACATGATACATGTCAAATCAAAATTTTATAAGTTTATAAAGTTTGAATATTAATTTCTAAATAAATTTATGATGAGTTTAATGGATTTGACAAAAATTTATATTTTAGCTCAATTTCAGGAAACCCGTCAATCCGCACAACCAAAATCTCTTGAATCAAATAAGATGACGCATCCAAGTCCATCTGCTGACGTCATTTTGATGACGAAAAAAGTCGTAATTATATTCCTTTGCAAAGACCCGTCCACCATAATTACAAGATATTTTTTTTTTTCTGTCAGATTATGAATCACTCAGCTTACGTCATCGATATGACGTCATCAATTATGCAACAGAAAACACCCGTCTCTTTAAATCCAAAGCCCATAAAAAAATCCGACTAATATATTTCTCATACAACCTTCAATTTTCTCCCCACTTTGAAATATTTAATTTCCCTTTTTGTAGTTTTTCTTTATAATTTTTATGGAATCATCAACAGAGAAAAGAAAACGGGTAGATAACGGAGATGTTAACGGGGAGGAAGGAGAAGATAACGGCGTCAAGAGGGCGGCGGTTCCGGAGGATGAAGAGGTGGATGAATTTTTTGCCATACTGAAAAGAATACACGTGGCAGTCCAATATTTCCACAAGCGTAAAGATAGAGATTATGGGGTAAAGGTGACGACATGGAATCCGTCATTTAAACGGGAAGATTTTGAAGGAGTTGTGAAAGGACCGGAAAGCTCCAAGGAAAATCGGAATGCGGGTTTGGATCTAAATTCCGACCCGGTTAATGATGAGCAGGAGGATAGTGTTTCGGATTCGGTTTAGTCTTTCCTGTTTTGGGACTTAATTGTATGGGTGTAAGAAAAATTGATGATATAATGTTCTATTTAGTTTTGTTTGATTTTATAATCAAATTTGAAATTATGTTTGAGTTTAATTTGATTTTTAAATAGGTTGAGCTCAATCGAGGTATAATCAAACTGTTAAATTCAAACATTTTTGGTATTTCAACATAATATTTATGAGTTAATGATAATTTATTTTTCTATGTGTAATATTCAATTTATTCCCTTTCAATTATCTTCCTGTGTATAATATTCAATTTATTCCCTTTCAATTTGAAAAAAAAACATTATTCCCTATAGATCTTATAAAGTTTCAAACCAACTCTCTGACGTTTTGAACTTCAAAAAAATACAAATGGAGAAAGCTACCCCTCTTATGTAGTACGTTACTTTGACACATTCAGCTTATAAATTTGACATTTTGATTACCCATGTGCTATTATAAACTTGACACTTTACCATCCGGTGTTATAATGATTGTGACATTTTAAGCCAGTGTTATAATAAATTCGACATTTTATTCTCATATATTATGATATATGTGGCATTTTACTTCATTGTATTATGATAAATGTGATATTTAACCCTCTGAAGAATATTTTTGTATCTTACGCAGCACTTTTCATGCCCATTCTCAATCTTGGATGAGACACATACATCTGGAAGGAGATAAATTGCTCGTTTAAAATTTTCACAAGAAATATATTACTCATTTTCTAATTATAGAGGGATAAGCATTAGCCCTAGTATTTTTGTATGTCATTTTAGTTTTCCTTTTCTTTTTCTTTTATGTCCTTAAACAATACTTGGGTTACAGAAATTGAATTATTTTTGTCAAAATTATCTTCTCTCATTAAGTAACTATTAATTCTCTAACACTATTTTTAAAAGCATAAATATAAAAACGCTTAAAAATCACATTTTTTTTTTTATCTATTAGCTAAATATTCGCGTCAGAACTCACGAGCACAAAATTAAGGGGATGTCGGAGTGAGTGTATCATTATTTCTTAATTTATCGAACTAAATTTGAATATCAAACTTGCTTTAATATAATACAGCAAGTCGAATCCAAACAAACTTTTACAAAACCTGGTAATTTAGTCAAATTATGTGGATTTGATTTTGAAGTGTACGTTATAGCTTATCAAACTATGTAATTCTCACTCCAACAAATATGACCTACATCTACTTTGTGGTATTTTAACACTATGTTTTACACAAATTCAATCCGGTGGCATATGTAAGAAAATATTGAAACTTTTTAGCTAACCACATAAAATTAGTGGCATTGAATCTAACATTTAAATTATTGTGGCATTGTTTGAGAATAAAATGCCATTAAATAAAAGTGTTAAACATTGTTACTGTGGCATTACTTTTGTAAATAACACTAAAAAGGTATTTACCTACAATGACATTTTTTAATTAAATCTGTTTGGATGTTGCTAATATTCCAGATCCGAGCGGATCCGGATAAAAGAAATGGAAATCGGACTCGGATCCAGATCTGCCCTGATCCGGTTGAGAATAGATTATTGTAATATATAGTTTGTAAGATTTTTAGTTATAAATAGTAAAAGGTATTGGACTGTATAAAATTGTGGTAAAATATGAGATTTGGGTACGAAATGTTTTTTTCTAGAAAAGAGCATTTTTATAGGTAAATTTCGTGCAGAAAAAGTGCCATTTGGGGGCATATTCTGAATTTCGTCCCCAAAGGAGACATTTTGGCTACGAAATTGATGTATTAGCAACGAAATTATTAGTATATAGGGACGAAATAAAACGTCTACTAATGCATTAGATTGGTGACGAAATGCTAAAGTGTAGCAATATTGGAGATCTTTGGGGACGACTAGCTCAATTTCGTACACAAACACATTTAGGGACGCGGCTTTGGCAACGGTTCCCGCGACGAACTTATTTCGTGCTTAATGACATTTGGCGACGAAATTTCAATTTTAGGTGACGATATTTTTCGTAGCTAAAAAGCTGATTTCTTGTAGTGAAGGTATTTACCTACAATGACATTTTTTAATTAAATCTTTTTAGTGATAATAACTCTTTTAAATGCCATGAATGTTTATTTCAATAACAGAAAATACAATGCCACAATATATTTGAAAATCAACACTTTAAGCTTACTTCGGTGACATTTTAATTTTGTTGGATTCATTAAATGAAAAACTCTCCTCATGACTAAGAGAAATTAAAAAAAAAAAAAAAAACTATAAGAACTAAAATTGTTGCTTAATTGCAAATACCCTCTGAAGAGCTGAAAATGGTAATTTAACGGCCATGTAAAGGTTTCCATACATAAAATTAAAATGTGAAAAAAGTCCTTCAATTTTGATATTCTACGTGTCATTTTTTAAGGTTAATTTGATACCACTAATTCTCCTAATTAAAATAACAATTGAAACCACTAATTTTCTTACACTATATTTAAAGACATAATTATAAAATGCTTAAAAGGTTCATTTTTTTTTTATATATTTATATAATTATTTCTTAGTTTATCGAATTGAATTCGAATATCAAACTTGATTTAAAACAATAAAGCAAGTCGAGCTCAAACAAATTTTTACAAAAGTGATTTTTTTTTTATATATATATAGTTAATACATCTTTACATCATACACTATATCGAATCATATCTATTATACTCGTATCAAAATAAATTAATTAAAATATTTATATTAAATTAGAGAAAATATCCATATTAGTGGAAGTTTAACCCAGAATTTTTTGATCATGAAGTCTCATCATTCTTAACCAATTTGCTGTCAAATACCCCCGAAATACCCCCCAAAGTACATGATAAAATCTAATCTTAATTTCAATACTCTATAAGCTTAAACTATTGCAAAGTTATAGTATATTATTGATTTAAGTATGGGAGTGGGTCCGCCAAAGTTGACCCGATCTAGCTCACAAGGTGTGGATTCAGGACGGGATTTCGGGATCTAGGGTAGTTTCGGGTTTTGATTTTAACTACACAAATCTCCTATAATTTAGCGAATATTCCGTATTTCAATTATCAAAAATTCCATGACAAAAATAATAAGTTATAGTTTCTACTCCCTCAGTTTCTTTTTATTTGTCGTTTTGACCAAAAATTTCTTGTTTACTATTATTTGTCGCTTTAGGATTTCAATGTAAAATTAATGTTAGTTTATCAATTTTATCCTTATTACTGATACTTGTCATTAATGTTAAAAACCCTATTGATACCAAACTTTAGTCCAAACAACACATTTGATTCCAGCTTTTTCAAAAAAACATATTTCATACCATGATTTACACCATCTTGACACATTTACTTTTGTCGTCAATTTTTGGACGAAATTCAGCACGTGCCGTCAATTGTGAGTATTTAAAACACGTGCATGTTCTCCATTCCATTGTCAATATAACGGGCACATGATCGGAACATGCTGAATTTCGTCTGAAAATTTACGGCAAAACTAAATGTGTCAAGATTGTGTAAATCATGATATGAAATGTATTTTTTGAAAAAGCTTGGTACCAAATATGTTTTTTGGACTAAAGTTTGGTATCAAAAATATTTTTTCCTCAAGCTTATTTGATTAAAAGGGTATTCAAGATTTTTTGCTTAAAAAAATGCCTATTTAGGACATTCCTTAATTCGTATGCAATCCTTCACTACGAATAAAAAGAAGGAGAGAATAATTTTTAGCTTTAGGTCCATGTCCAAAATTTAAAAATAAAAGTACACAATGGGTGCTTTGTTAGCGCAAGAAAAGAATTGCATTATTCCTTGGTGATTTAGCCGCCATAAGTCATCCATTTAAATTGAAAGCCTCCAAATAATTTGACGTGATTCATCATATGACGTAATTCATAGTATTCGACGGTATCGCATTTTGATTACGTAAATATGACTAGTCGTTATGTGGTTCAAGATTGGGTAAATATCACTTATTCTCCTTCTTATTATTAACGATTTATAAAGTCGTCCTTTTTAGTTTTCTTCTCTTATATGAATCCATAGTAAGAGTGATTTAGTTCACTTTGACCATTGCCCTTTTTAGGCTGACCACGATGACGGAACCGAATGCACGTGATCATAGCGAATAAACAAACACACCCTCACGTGCAGGTCAATGGATATCAAGGTTTCCGTTGTACGGCCTAAAAAGGGCCAAAATAAAAAATAAACAAAATTACTCTTAGTAGGGCTTAAAATGGAAAAAAAAAAAAAAAAAAAAACAACTTTGTAAAAAGTTAATAATTAGAATTACTATTAGTTTTGTTTATCCGTATGATTTTTCTGGTGTCAGCGCAATGTGAGAGAAGATGGAAGTTGGACCGTTCATCTATCTAAAAGTGCTCAAATTAAATTGATCTCGTTTCGATAATTGGGGTCTGATAATTGTTGTACTAATTTACTGACTATGAAATCTTTAATTCGGTAAAATTGCAGAAAATATCCTAGATTAATTAGTTATTTTGAATTTTTACCTTGAATTATATAACCTCATCGAATTTTGTCCCGTAATTTAATATTATTTCGAAATATTGTCCTCAACTAATTACTTATTTTGGTTTTTCGTACCAAACTATATCGACTCACCGAATTATGTTCCATAATTTTTTATTTTACATCAATTTAGTCCTAATATTAAATTTCTAGTGTAATGAAAATGTCTGTTTAATTTTATAATTGGTTTCAGACGAATTCTGCAATATTCTATAATCGTTTATGCTAAAATTTGTCACGTCATGACACGTAAAACATTTAACGGACACATGTGCAATTTCCGTCTCATAATTAATAGTACGGGAACGATATTCCAAAAATATTAAATTACGGGACAAGGTTCGATAAGATGATATAGTTTGGGACGAAAATAAAAAATCACCGATTAATTTGAGACATTTTCTGTAATTTTAACTTTTTCACTCGGTTGCTACAAGATTTCCTATATATTAGTGCTATACTAAATTTTTTTTATGTATAAGGGTATTGTGGTCATTATGATTGTGCAACAATTTGTTGCACATGTGCAAAATTACTTTAATTATTTGCACAGTTGCACAAATATTAATGGGTTAGATTCATTTTTTAAAAATTATAGGCTTAGATTGACATATCTCAAGAAAGGTCATGTATCATAGAATCTTATTTTAGAATGAGGGTTATTTCCTTCTTTGTAGAGCCAAAAGAATTTGTATAAAAGGTCATGTCGTAAATTTTGTGGCAGAGGTAAATTTTCTTCAACTTCATATATTAAATTTAATTTCTTGTAATGCAGAATTCCTTGATTTTATTTAGGCAAAATTGTAAAAATCGTCCCAAACTAATCATTGATTTTGGATTTTCATCCCAAACTATTTAACTTGGCGAATTTCGTCCCATAATTTAATATTTTTTTGGAATATCGTCCCACCGTAATTATAAGACGAAAATTGCGCATTTGTCGATGAATTATTACATGGTTGCTTAAGTGTCATGACATGGTAAATTTTAACATGAATAATTATTTAATATTGCAGAGTTCGTTGAAAGACTTTTATTAAATTTTATGCGGAAAAACTTTAACAATATGCTTATCATTACCACATATTATAAATATAATCCTTCGGAAAGACTTTTATCGGTATACCGTTCGCCATGAAGTCTTCAAGATATGACGTTGCTTCAAGTAATCCTTCGAACTAAACTTGTTATCTCCTCACTTGTATCACCTTTCTAGTGAACTCACCTTCTCCTCTCTTTCTATCCAAATGACACAACCTTAGAATACTTTTAGATGATGGAAGTTTACTAACACTTTTGTTTCTTTTTTTTTTTTTGGTGTTTTTTTTAGGAGTGGTTGTGTCTCCTTTTATAGATGAGAGTAGAGGGCCACTAAATGTAAGAGTTACAAGAAGGTGAAAGGCCAACCATCATGACCTCCATAACCCACTTCCTTGTAAGTTACAAACTTTAAGATTTCCATTAAGTATCAACCTTAAATCAATCATATGAAGAGTCCCAACTTAAAATCTTGTAGTAAAAGGAGGTTAGTGGACCATTTAATAAAATAAAACTAACATTCTCCCACTTGGTCCACTAAACCGATTAAGTTAAAAATAATTTTGACTCTCTCGGGCTCTTCAAAGAAAAAATTTGATACATGATCACGATTTAGATAAAAACAAAGGTTGACAACTAAAATAGATAAATGGGATACTTTAGCACTAGATATAGTCTAAATCACTAATGTGAATCATAGCGGTCATATGACTTTATTTATCATATTCCCTTCCATGTATTACACCACTAGCAACTTCTACTACTCTAGTCAAAATTGCCCCTTTAATTTTGTCTTGTTAAGACATATCCTGTTTTATAAAATCCAAACATAACATGCGTACACATAATTGGAAACAGGAAAACAGAAACAATAATTTAAGCAAATGACAATTTATTGATAACCACTTATTACAGTCATGGATTGCTTAAAAGACCCATACTAATAACATGTTCATTATAAGTCTTTATAGGCAATCCTTTGGTCAATGGATCGGCGACCATATGGGTGGTACTTAAATTTTCAATTGACACTTGTTGTTTCTGGACTCTTTCTTTAACAACTAAGTACTTAAGATCCATGTGCTTGGATCCACTAGAGTACTTTCCATTCTTTGAAAAGAAAACTGCTGCGGTATTATCACAATATATCTTCAGCGGCTTAGCAATTGAGTCAACAGCCCTAAGCCCTGAGATAAAATTTCGCAACCACAGTGCATGACTCGAAGCCTCAAAACATGCAACAAACTCGGCCTCCATCGTGGAAGAAGCAGTGATGCTTTGTTTTACACTCTTCCACGAGATAGCTCCACCAGCTAATAGAAATACAAAGCCCGAAGTGGACTTTTTACTATCCTGACAGCCAGCAAAATCCGAGTCTGAATATCCAACAATCTCTAATTGATCCGATCTCCTATATGTGAGCATATAATCCTTTGTTCCTTGGAGATACCTCATAACCTTCTTTGTTGCTTTCCAATGATCTATACCTGGATTACTTTGATACCTACCAAGTACACCTACAGCATAACTGATATCTGGTCTAGTACAAGTCTGTGCATACATCAAGCTTCCAACGGCTGATGCATATGGAATCGATATCATTCTCTCCTTTTCCAAATCATTCCTTGGACATTGTTTTTCACTTAACTTATCACCTTTCGTGATAGGCGCATCAGTGGCTGAACATAATTGCATATTGAATCTTTCCAAAATTCGATTGATATATCCTTTTTGAGACAATTCCAGCAATCCTCGAGATCGATCCCTGAAGATCTCTATGCCAATAACATAATTTGCCTCTCCCATATCAACCATCTTAAAGTTTGTGGAAAGATAATTCTTGGTTTCGTGTAATAAACCAAGATCACTACTTGCTAACAAAATATCATCCACATACAAGACTAAGAATATAAACTTGCTCCCACTGACCTTTAGATAAATACATTGATCAACAACGTTTTCTTTAAATCCAAAGGAAGTTATGGTATCATTGAACTTAATATACCATTGTCTGGAAGCTTGTTTAAGCCCGTAAATAGATTTCTTTAATTTGCAAGCCAAGTGTTCTTGTCCTTGTTTTGTGAACCCTTCAGGCTGGTCCATATAGATATCTTCATCTAAATTTCCATTCAGAAAAGCGGTTTTCACATCCATTTGATGTAACTCCAAATCATAATGAGCTACAAGGGCCATAATGATTCTAAAAGAGTCCTTCTTAGACACTGGAGAAAATGTCTCTCTATAATCAATGCCTTCTTTCTGAGTAAAACCTTTGGCCACTAATCTGGCCTTAAATCTTTCGATATTGCCCTTAGCGTCGCGTTTGGTCTTAAAGATCCATTTACAACCGACTTTCTTACTATCATTAGGCAATGCGACAAGATCCCAGACATCATTGTGATCCATCGATTTCAACTCTTCGTTCATGGCATCAATCCACTTATCAGAATCTTTACTATTTATGGCTTGTGAATATGAAACTGGATCATTTTGAATACCTATATCAAAATCAGATTCTTGTAGGTACACCACATAATCATCTGTTATGGCAGATCTTCTTTCCCTTTGAGATCTTCTCAAAGCTACCGGTTGTGGTGGTTCTACATTAGCGTCGTCAATGGTGACATCTCCATGAAGTGGTGAATCGGTAAGTTGTTCATTTTTCTCAACTTGTTGTACAGGTTGAGTAACAACATTATCTTGAGAAAGATAAGGTGGTATAATATCCACTCGAACTTCCTCAATTTCAGCTTTTCTCGATTCATTGCTCCCACTAAATTCACCATTCTCCAAAAATTTAGCGTTGCTAGTTTCAACTATTCTCGTACTATGGTTAGGACAATAAAATCTGTACCCTTTTGACTTTGATGGATATCCAATAAAATATCCAGATATTGTTCGTGAGTCCAATTTCTTTTCATTTGGATTGTAGATTCTAGCCTCCGCCGGACAACCCCAAACATGTAAATGTCTTAAACTGGGTTTCCTGCCAGTCCACAACTCGTAGGGAGTTGTTGGAACCGATTTACTGGGAACCCGATTTAAGATATACATTGCGGTCTTTAAGGCTTCACTCCACAATGAAATAGGTACAGTTGAATAACTTAACATACTCCTAACCATATCCATAAGAGTACGATTACGCCGTTCAGCAACCCCATTCTGCTGTGGCGTTCCAGGCATTGTGTATTCAGCACAAATACCCCGCTTTTCTAATAATTTTGCAAATGGGCCAGGATGTTGTCCCAACTCATCATATCTACCGTAGTACTCTCCACCCCGATCTGATCTCACAATTTTAACTTTTCTATCTAATTGTCTTTCGACCTCCGTAATGAACACCTCAAGGACGTCAACGGCCTGAGACTTTTGATGAATTAGATAGATGTAACCATAACGAGACAGATCATCGATGAAAGTGATGAAATATCTTTCTCCACTAAAACATGGAATAGGTAGTTTGCAGATATCTGTATGGATTAACTCAAGAAGTTCTTTACTTCTTGTGGCACCCTTTTGCTTGTGTTTAAATTGCTTACCCTTAATGCAATTCACACAAATATGAAAATCAGTAAAGTCTAGATTTCCAAGACTCCAGACTTTACTAACTTTTCCAATCTTTCCTTGGAGATATGCCCCAAACGTCTATGCCACAACATTGAAGAATGTTCATTAGTTAGACTACGTTTTAAGCCAATTTCTGATTGTGAAGTTAATAACGATTGTGCAAACTCATAATTTAAAGATATTTTATATAAACCATCACATAAAATACCAAAACCAACAATATCTTTATTGATCATAATATTGAGTTTTTGACAACCGAAAACAACGGAATAACCACAAACATCTAATTTAGACAGAGAAACTAAATTCCTAGAAATCGAAGGTACATAAAAAGTGTTTTGAAGATCCAGTTGGTGACCCGTCTCTAAGATGAGGCGATAAGTGCCTACTAGTACCACATTTGATTTACGACGGTTCCCCATATACAGGATCTTTTCACTTTCCTCCGGCTTCCGGGTTATAAGGAATCCCTGCAAAGAATTTGTGATATGAGTCGTTGCTCCAGAATCAATCCACCAAGTATTAGAAGGAACTTCAACAAGATTTGATTCATAACATACAAAAGAAAGATTAGTACCTTTCTTTGCGAACCAGGCCTTGGGTTTTTCACAGTCCTTCTTTAGATGTCCCTTTCTGCCACAAAAGTAGCATTTGACAACTTTTCCATGACCCTGGCTACTTTCCCGAGGCTCATTTTCTTTCTTTGGCATGTTTTTGTTTCCTTTCTTCACATTCTTTCCCTTATTCTTCTTTACTTCATGAGTTACAGCCAGTGCAAGATGGCGTCCTTCATTTCTCAACCTCGTTTCCTCCTGAGCACACATACTGCTCAGCTCATTCATATTCCACTTCTCTTTTTGGGTATTATAGTGGATTTTGAATGGGCCAAACTTAGGAGGAAGTGAGTTGAGTATAAACTGCACGAGGAATGGCTCATCTACTTTCATGCCAAAAGTTCCAAGCTTAGCAGCCTTATCAGCCATATTCAGGATATGTTCCTGAATTCCTGTATCACCATCATATTTCATGGTGGTCAATTCAGCCATGAGTGTTCCTGCTAGCGACTTGTCCGCTGATTTAAAACGGTCTTTTATAGCTGCTAACAGGTCCTTGGCATTGTCAACCTCGGCGGGAAGTGAAGTCTTAATGTTATTTGCTACGGTCATGCGAATAAACATTAGACTAAGCCTGTTAGACCTATTCCAGGCTTCTTTCACGGTAACCTCAACCGATTCCTCTGGCTTATCAGTAACCAATGACAAGTCTAGATCCATGACACCCAAGGTGAATTGGATTTGTTCATACCATTCAGAGAAATTTGATCCATTAAGAGTTGCAATACCAGAAGCATGCGAGTGCAATAAAGTAGGAGTAATAGCTGAAATAAGATGCAACAAATATAATAAGGCAAATTATTAGATTAATGCTCATATTGAGGTTTAAAGTCAATTAAGATGAACTTATTGACATCACTACAATTTCTCCTTTGGGCGAAAAGTAGTATATCTATTGTTCATTTTATAGGTGTAAATCACTTAATATAACACATAAGTAGGTCTAATATAATTTTATCTCACCCATGCAATCAGTCATGTTACCTTTGGGAATTCAATTCTAATTCTTAGGTGAATACAAATTATACTACCCTACCCGAATCATAATTAATTAAAAGTGACTCTCCTTTGGGCGAGTCCCAATCTTTTAATTATGACCGCAATCAAGAATATTAATATCCTTAATATCATCTAAGTGATAAAACTTTTATGTAATCTTTATATTTGTAAAATTTCACTAATCAAGGTCACTTTGGCAACTACAAGATTAGAAATATTTTACAGAATACAAGATTTAACTAATAATATTCTATTATCATATTATGAAAGTAATTTTTATATGCACAAAAATTTACACATAAAGTTTTATATACAATATAAAACTGTTTAGAACAATTCATCACATAAAATATGCACATAAAGTTTTATATATAATATAAAATGATGTAAAACATTTCATAATATAATTTGACAATGATTATATATTTAAACATAATTTTCCGTTGTCAAATCATGTAATACTACAAAAGTAAACATAATAGCCATATTAAATCAAAGCATACGTACCATATTTGCAATAATCTTCAAAATTGAAGCAATCACTAAATCAATACTTTATTAGCTTTTAGGCAGAAGGTTTATGTTATTAAAGAACCAATAGTCACAATCTCACTAGCCAAACATGAAGATATATCCAGCAATATTAATAGCAACCTTAAGATTCTTTTTGATTTTTATATGAAATTAAACATCATAGCATAATCAATTAAGAAGATTTGCATCTGCCTTAGTGACGGAAAATAAAAAGTTGAAACGTTACAACAAAGACTAATTTGCTGTTTTAGTAGTCATAAGTTGAAACGTTGAAACGTTACAACAAAGTAATCGATCATAAGTTGGATATTTTTCAAAGGAAATGATAGTTGATGAATGCCAAAGTAATCGATCATAAGTTGGATATGATTTGAAAGAAATGATTGTTTATGCATGCCAAAGTAATCGATCATAAGTTTGATATTATTCAAAGGAAACGATAGTCGATGAATGCCAAAGTAATCGATCATAAGTTGGATATTTTTCGAAGGAAATGATCGACTGCTAATGCCAAAGAATCGAGCTTAAGTTGGAAATTTTTCGAAAAAATGATAATCGATGCATGCCAAAGTAATCGATCATAGGTTGGATTTTTTTTGAAGGAAATGATCGACTATGCATGCCAAAGTAATCGTGCATAAGTTGGAAATTTTTCGAAAAAATGATAGTCAATGCATGCCAAAGTAGTCGATCATAAGTTGGAAATTTTTCGAAAAAATGATAGTCCATGCATGCCAAAGTAATCGATCATAAGTTCGAAAATTTTCGAAAAAAATGATAGTCGAAAAAAAATTCCGAAATTTTTCGATCCAAAGTTGGAAATTTTTCGAAAAAATGATAGTCGATCACGGACAAGTAAAATATGCTCGACAGTCCATGGTGCCGAGCCCAGGACCCTAAATATGCCCAGACTACCCGGGGCTTACAAGCTGCCGTGCCCAAGATGCCCAAGCCGACGAGCCCATGACGCCCGGAGCTGCCGAGCTCGTGTGCCCAGGATGCCCAGGGCTGCCGAGCTCGTGTGCCCAGGATACCACAATTATACCTACTTTAGGGATTTGATACCATAACTATTTATGTCGACATATTTGATACCATATCTCAAATCAACTTTATACATTTAATACTTACGTCAAATTAATTACAGAATTGTCACGAGATTATCACGTGCCCGTTAGTTCTCATGAAATCTGAATTTGGGGGGAGACTCATTCCAGGTGGCATCATTTTTGGAGGAAAAATTGCTATGTCAACTACCCTAGCTTCATTACATAAAAGACGGTCACATATGCAAAGCCCTAAGTATCTTCCTCTTCATTTACAATCACAAAAGCAAAAATGTCTTCTCTTCAACTGCAAACTCCAGGCGTTATCTCAGCACTGGAAAGGTGTTGAAGTGTTTTTGTCAAGAAACCACCATTCTCAACTGCCCCAATTTCATTACATAAAAGACGGTCACATATGCAGAGCCTAATTGTCTTCCTCTTCATTCACAATCACAAAATCAAAAATGTCTTCCTCTTCAACTGCAAACTCCAGGCGTTATTTAAGCACTGAAAGGGTGTTGAAGTGTTTTTGTCAAGAAACCACCATTCTCAGGACTTCTTACAAGAATGGAATCTCCTACCTGGAATGAATCTCCTACCTGGATTCTCGTTTGTCCAAGAAGTCTTGAGTATGGTGGTTTCTTAACAAAAACACTTCAACACCTTTCCAGTGCTGAAATAACGCCTCGAGTTAGCAGTTGAAGAGGAAGATATGTTTTGCTTTTGTGATTGAGAATGAAGAGGAAGACAATTAGGGCTCTGCATATGTGACCGTCTTTTATGTAATGAAAATGGGGCAGCTGACATAGCAATTTTCCCCCCAAAAACGATGCCACCTGGAATGAGTCTCCCCCCAAATTCAGATTTCACGAGAACTAACGGGCACGTGACAATTCCGTCATTAATTTGACGGAAGTATTAAATGTGTAAAGGTGATTTGAGATATGTGATGAGGGGTAATTTAGATTCCCTGCCTTTGTGCGCCCGATGCTGTTCGAATAACACCAGATCCTGTCCCCAGGAACCAAGAGCTGGTCCAAGGCTTAAAATTAACTGTTTCGAGCTCGTAAGAGAACCCGAGATCGAAGGGCACTGTTGGGCCGAGCCCATGCCCAAGCCCGTCAGCTCAGCTATAAATACCCATGCATTTATGACGACGACATAACTTCCCAGGTGCTCTAGCTTCGAGACTGCTGCTCGGACTAACTTGGGTAATATAGTATAGTTTTGGTCATATGTATTTTTCTCTCTAGCTTGTACGGCATCCAATAATGCTCGAGTAGGACCCTAAATATTTGTATTTGTACCCAGTTAATTCGAATACAATTACTATTGGTCTTTGCTCATTTTAATATTGTTGTTATTGCACTATAATCCCCCTTAGATCGAACAAACGAAATCGCGTAAGATCAATATGGTATCAAATGTGTCGACACAAATAGTTGCTGTATCAAATCCCTAAATTAGGTATAATTGTGGTATCAAAAGTAAAATTCTCAAACGTAAAATTCTCAATTCAGATTTCACGAGAACGAGAGAATTTCACTTTTGATACTATAACTCAACCTACTTTAGGGATTTGATACCACAACTTTTTCTCCCGACACATTTGATACCATAACTCAAATCAACTTGACACATTTGATACTTCCGTCAAATTGGAAACGGAATTGTCACGTGATTGTCACGTGGCCGTTAAAACTTTGCACATTTGATACCATAACTTATGTTGACTGATAATTTTACCCCATAACATTTCAGGTTATCAAAAAAGCCCCACATCTCTAAATTTAGTGACGATTTTAGTCCACATTGTTGCAAAATTTCCAAATTGACTCGAATAAGACCACGTGCTGACCAATTTAGAACTTTACACATTTGATATCATTACTTATGTTGACTGATAATTTTACCCCATAGCATTTTAGGTTACCAAAAAAGCCCCACATCTCCAAATTTAGTGACGATTTTAGTCCACATTGTTGCCGAATTTCCAAATTGACTCGAATAAGACCACGTGCTGACCAATTTAGAAAATTTTACTTATTTTATTTAAATAACTAATTTAATTTATAAACAATATTAATAAATTAAATAATACATTAACATAACTATCACCAAAATTAAGAAAACATATTCTTTTTAAAAATAAAATTTATATAATAGAATTAATCTATTTAATATTTATTAAAATAATTAATTATATAATTAAAAACTATTTAATATTTATTAAAATATTAAATAATAAATAATTATAATTTAATAAAAAATCCCCACCCCACCCCACCCCACCCAACCCAACCCACCCCTCCCACTACCCCCAGATTCCCAGGCCGCCGCCGGCCTGGGTCTTCTGTCCCAGGCCACCGCCGACCTGGGACCGAAGATCCCAGGCCGGCAGTGGCCTAGGATCGAAGAACCCAGGCCGGTGGTGGCCTGGGACAGAAGACCCAGGCCGTCGGCGGCCTGGGAATCGGAGGGTAGGGGGGAAGGCTGGGGAGGTGGTGGGTGGGGTGGGGATTTTTTTTTTAAAATGAAAATTATTTATTATTTAATATTTTAATAAATATTAAATAGTTTTAAATTATATAATTTATTATTTTAATAAATATTAAATATATTAATTATATTATATAAATTTAATATTTAAAAAGAATATATTTTCTTAATTTTGGTATGTTAATGTATTATTTAATTTATTAATATTGTTTATAAATTAAATTAGTTATTTAAATAAAATAAGTAAAATTTTCTAAATTGGTCAGCATGTGGTCTTATTCGAGTCAATTTGGAAATTTGGCAACAATGTGGACTAAAATCGTCACTAAATTTGGAGATGTTGGGCTTTTTTGGTAACCTGAAATGTTATGGGGTGAAATTATCAGTCAACATAAGTTATGGTATCAAATGTGCAAAGTTTTAACGGCCACGTGACAATCACGTGACAATTCTGTTTCCAATTTGACGGAAGTATCAAATATGTCGAGTTGATTTGAGTTATGGTATCAAATGTGTCAGGAGAAAAAATTGTGGTATCAAATCCCTAAAGTAGGTTGAGTTATGGTATCAAAAGTGAAATTCTCTCTCACGAAACTAACAGGCACGTGACAATATCGTGACAATTCCGTCATTAATTTGATGGAGGTATTAAATGTGTAAAGTTGATTTGAGATGTAATATCAAATATGTCGACATAAATAGTTGTGGTATCAAATCCCTAAAGTAGGTATAATTGTGGTATCAAAGCTGAAATTCTCTCTTAATTAAGCCCACCCCAACTTAAAAAGTCTAAGATACCAAAGGGCCAATGACATTGGAAATTAGTCTACACATAACAAACTAGACCCAAATTAAATTGAATTTTAGTTTTAATCCATAGTTAAGAGATTGAAACCTCGTAATGTTATAAACACATGTTTTAAATTAATTGAATGGGAGTAGGATATATGTCGATATATCCTAAAGTCTCTATTGATAGTTTAATAAAATGAGATATATGTAGTGTATTGAGATGTCTAACATGCATCTTCTGTACCGAATGTGTCACTTTGGTCAATAAAAAGATCTACTTTTAGCGTGGGTTTTTTCTTATTATTTTAATAATAGTGTTTCGGAGATTGTTTTATTTGTAATTTAATTATAATGAGATAAAATTTTCAATTTAGAGATACTGATGTAATAATGTAATGATCATTTCACTGGGAAAAAAAATAGAATTTATTGATGTATTTTACAGTCCAATTTAAAAAACTGGTACGCACCTGAATCGCAATAGTAATTTCACCGGCAATCTAGAGAGTAAGATATATATATATATATAATTGATCTTCCGGTGGGTGCGACATGCTTGAAATATTCAATTTCTAGAGTTTGGAAGATAAGCTTCAATTCGTGATCTACAAATTAAGAGAAAATATTAAGAAAGGGGAGCAAATCTCGTCTCGATTTGTAGGAGTTGGTTTCAGTGTTATAATCACAGCTAGATTCTATATAAATTTATACGTAGATAGGGAAACAAATTATAGGACTCTTTTTTCTATAATCATTATTATTATTATTAGTACACTTTATTTTGATAATTTATTATGATTATTACTTAGTTTATATAGAATTATGAAAAATATATATTGATATTTATTGCCGAGAATTGAAGAGGATTCCAAGTTTCCTTTTGCGACTGCAGAAAAAGTGATAGTATTATACTGGGACTATACCTGTGGTTATGATTCCATTAATTAAAACAAACTCCCTAAAAAACAAAAAAAAGCCTCCTCCCTATAGATAGGGTTGTAATCGAGCCTAGTAGTATCGAACGACACATTGTTCAAGTTTGGTTTGATTTTTAACGAGCTTGAAATTTTGTGTTTGAGCTTGATTTGATTTTTAATCGAGCCGAGCTTAAACGAGCTTTTATCGAACGAGCTCGAGCCGAGTATCGAGTAGCTTGATATTTTACATGTTTTTTTTTTAATTTTTAGCTTATCGAGTAGAGCTCGAGCCAAGATTCAAAAGTTATCGAATGAAAAATAATGTTCAAGCTTGTTTGATTAGTGTGACGAACCGAGCTCAAACGAGCTTTTATCGAATGAGCTCGAGTCGAGTATCGAGTAGCTTGGTTTGATTTTCAACCCTACCTATTGATATCAATATTATGTAGTATGTAAGTAGAATTATATTGATATAGTTAAGTATGGGAAACTAAAAAACTCCTTTTCAACATATTCATTTAAAGGGTATTTTAAGAAGTTTAAATATTTGCTATGGTAGAAAGAGGGACATGTTTTATTTAATTGTAATTTACTAAATTTTAAGAAAACGTTTAATAGTGGAGTGCAATAACATGAAGCATAAGTGACCCTTCAAAATAATAAACTGACATATAATGAAACAAATTTGATGTGATGTTAATTAACTGGATACTTGATATATGCCCAATACATATGTATGGTATTAACCATAGAAAAGCCTATAAAAGATTAGTTAGAGATATCTTTAAATTTTTTTTTATTTCTCATAAAGGGTTTAATTCATTTCGAGGCGCATTAGACACTAAATCATGGGTCCACTACGTACTTTGTAGTGACTAGTCCCTTCCACTAGATCAATCATTTGTTGGTAGTGATATCTTTAAATAGGTGAAAAGAATTTGCAAAAACACATACAAATTATGAACATACACATCAAAGATAATTTAGTCTTAAAAATTTCTCCCCCTAACCCTAGCTAGAAGCCCCACCCCTCCTTGCGTAAATTTCCTTCGGGAGTTTTGTTTCGTTTTTCCAGGTTTTCCCATCTTCTAGATTGTAACTCTTTTTGTTGTACTCGTGTTGTGTATGAATTTGTGGAGGTGCAAAGTGTGGGGCATTGAATTCGAGAAGCAAGGGACCAAAAGTGAAAAGGAGTCGATTTTACGGTCAATCGGGTCAGATTACAAAAAAAAAGAAAAAGAAAAAAGGTGTGCCATCTTCCTAAAGGAAGTTAAGTATAAAATTGATGAACCTTGTCTTAATTCATTTAACTTAAGCATGAATACTAATTCTGAAAGAACTCCAAAGGGTGATTATTTTGTTTTTGTTTTGGTGTTCTAACTTTTCCGTATGGGTTGGATTATTGGAATGGGTTTGTATGGAAGTTAGTGAAGAGTGTGGGCTTATGATAAAATTATATGCAAATGGAATTTTTTTTTTTTGGGGGGGGGGGTATTGGTTTGGGTTTTTTGTATGGGCTAGGCACGGGTCCAAGTCCCAAACCCATCAGCTGTCGGCGGACTGCTCCCGCGGTGAGAGCGGGTTGCCGCGTGCCGACCGGAGGATGAACTAGGAATGGCTCCTTCGGGGGCCTTCGTCGGGCGTCGAACAACCAACTCAGAACTGGTACGGACAAGGGAAATCCGACTGTTTAATTAAAACAAAGCATTGCGATGATCCATGTGGATGATAACACAATGTGATCTCTGCCCAGTGCACTGAACGTCAAAGTGAAGAAATTCAATCAAGCCCGCGGGTAATTGGTGGGAGTAACTATGACTATTCTAAGTTAGTCAAATGCTTCGTCATCTAATTAGTGACGGACATGAATGGATTAATGTAGGGGTGCACATAGTACGGTTCTGCGGTATATTTAACAAAATTTGTACCGTACCAATTAGTGTGGTTTTTAAAAACTCAAAACCAAACTAGAGTTTTACGAACCATACCTACAAACTTGGTTTTGTGCGGTTCTGATACGGTATGGTACGGTTTTGCGGTTTTTTCGAACAAACTTTTTCTTGCAATTTTTCATATATAATTGATCACATAGTTTACAATTTTATAAGAAATTAATAATCTAATATCTTATAAACTATTTTTTACATTAAATAAAGCATTGGAAAAGAAAGTGTTCACAAATTTGATAGCGTCGTTTCCTTCGCTTAGCTCGCAGACTTTATCCCACATCTCTTTGGCAGTTTTGAAATGCTTGATCTTCTGGAATCTTTCTTCGTCTACAACTTTGAACATGATGAGCTTAGCCTTTTTGTCAAGATTTACTAACTTAACTTCTTTGGGAGTCAGCTCATCCAGCTCTTTGTCAACTATCTGATCTGGTTGGCCAGGAACCTTCACAGTCTTCTGAAATCTGAATGGTCCTTTTGTAAAACAGGTAAGCATGTTGTCGTCGTAAGCGGCAAGAAGGATTTCCATTCTGATTTTCCAGCTTTCAAAGTCCATAAGGCCAATGTGAGGAACATGGCTTATGACATCCATTTTTCAAAAAGTTTTTAATTTTCAAAATGTGCTCTCTTTTTGAAAAATTTTAAAAACACACATTGGATCAAGTCCGTTTGATCAGTACCAACGGGTATCATATACCCCAAAACAACGTTCTCTTTCAGGCCTTTCAACCAATCGATTCGACCTCGGAGAGCTGCTTTTGCTAAAACTCGAGCAGTAGCTGATTCAAATGAACCACCCGCTCTGATACCACTTGTTGGTCCCAAAAGTGGTCAATGAGATCTAGAAGGGGGGGGGGGTGAATAGATCTCATAAAACTTTAAAGCTTTTTCTGTCAACAGACTAATCTGATCTGGAAAGCGTAAGACTACTAAGCTGATCGCGCACAAAGCTTGAACAGCACAGTTGACCACTCTTCTTATTTCACTTAGCTGTTCAGATATACTTAGAGTTTCAAAACTTATATGCAGCGGATTTTATCTTAGTATGTTTTTCAAACAAGTTTCTCTTCAAAGTTTTACCCCAGTTTGTAAATTCCTCAATTTAAAAGCTTTGCCTTTTAAACGTTTGTTCACTTTTGAAAATATGCAAGATAAAAACAAGTAATCAAACAAAGGAATTTTTATAGTGGTTATATGGATAAAAATCCTTTAGCCCATTCTTCCAAGTCACATAGATCTTGGGTTAGACTATAATCACAAAGATTACAATATACTCTTCTTGCGCCAAACAACAAATGAAATGGCCACAAGTGCGCAGTAAGAAATCACACAGAAATCCTACTCTCCGAAGCAAGATCACTCACACAGATGGATCTACACTCCTCACGCTATTTTCAGTATAGGAGCTCACAAAGAAAACCTACACTAAGAAGTTATATCACTTCACACAGATGGATATACACTCCTTTCTTTTCTCAGTTGAAAGTCACTCAGACAGACAACGCAAGTTCTCTGTTCTTCAACGAAAAGCTTCGTCAATAGATGATTGGGCTTGTGATCAGACGACTCAACTGATGGATCTCGCTCTTAAGATGTGATCTTGAATTGTGCAAGTCTCTCTAAGATCTTCAGTTAGTCTTCTATTTATACTCTTGGATTTGAATTTCTGCCCGTTGAAGATGAGACAGAAATCTGCAGTCCTCGAGTTCTGGTACCCAATTTCTGGAACGGCTCCCTGCAACTGCTACAGTACAGTCTGCTGTACATTCTGTCAGTCGCATTTAATGCACTCAGCAGGTTACCGTTGGACAGCTTACTGACCGTCTTCACTTGGCTGATGGGAGTACTGAGCTGATGGCTACTCTGCTGATTCAAGAATGAACACATCTATCTTGACTCGGCTGATGATAATCATTCTGATCTTCACTGATCTGATATCCCACTCGGCTGATTCGGTCACAAAGCTTCCAGACCTTGAGATAGGTTTCACTAAGCTGTTCTTAGTTGATGACTTATCCTTTTGATCTTCAAAACCATTATGGCCTTTTTGTGATCTTCAAAACCTTCTCTAATTTATATCAACAATTTCCCCCTTTTTGATGATGACAAAACCTTCAACTAAGAACGTCTTCTAAGTCTTCAGATTTGGTCTTCATACCTTGAGATGGAAATTTATTGATCTGATAAAACTTTCAAAAATTACCAATAGTTGGTTATTTTCCCTTTTCTGTTCTTCTGTTTAAAGGGTTCTTAGTTGCATCCTTTATCTTCCCCCTTTTTGTCATCAACAATGATACTTGAGTTGCATCTCTTCTTCCCCTTTTTCTCTTTATAGGATTGCAAACTTAGTATGCTGAAGACAGTTAGGTGAGTACTAGGCTGATTTAGGTAGTCTTCGTTGCTGTTTATCACTCCAGCTTAGAAAATTTCCCTTAACTTCAAGAATTGATACCACTTGTTGGTATTTGTGATCTGATTCCACTTGTAGTCTGATGCTACTTATAGTCTGATACTACTTGTATTAATGTAAATCAGATTAGTCAGCTGATATTACTTGTTGATGTGATAACACTTGCTGATACCACTCGATGTAGTACATTCTTGAATAACACTTGGCTGTTGAGTTCCAGTCGGCTGATAAGAAGCAGTCTTCTGATAGCTTCATTTTGACTTATTGAAAACTTCATCTTTATTTAGGAGTACCGCTCGTCGTACACGTTCCCCCTAAGTTTAAGAATCCGTGGTCAAGTAGTCTGATGAGAGTTTCTCTTTGAAGACACTCAGCCGTTGAATTCCAGTATGCTGTTATGGGTTAGTCTTCTGATATGTTCCCCCTCAACTTATGAATCCAAAATCAACAAACCACTTTCTTTGTCACATGGTTGACTGATACCACACTTGTTGGTGATACTGCTTGTTGCGATTAGTTGTTGGTCTTTAATACCACTTGTTATTCTTTGATAATCTTCAACTTTTCAACACTCTTGCGTTCCTTGAAATTTCCAAATGTAGAGTCTACCATTTGATTATACCACTTTGTTGATATCACTTATTTGATAACACACTTCTTGGTACATGCTTGCTGGTGAGACCACTTGTTGAACTTGGTGAAATTTGCAAGGCAGTCAACTCATCTTTGTCATCTCACATGCACTTCACCTGTAAAACAGATGACTAATTTTGGTACCCTTTATTTATTGGGTCCAGCAGGGTTAATAAACCTTTAACATGTGAAGATCTAGTGACTTATGTTTTATCATGATGATACCACTTGTCATTATGATACCACTTTATTGGTCATGATTAAAACAATGCTCATAAGCAAGGTAAGATGCATGAAGTAAACATGCATATTGAAATGAGGATGTCAATCAGCACAGTGAACATGATCAACATGATAATATGAATAAGCATAGTGCGTGTCATAATAATTATCATAATGTGATTCAAATTCTTGCCAGATAATTTCATTTTTGCCTCAATTTCTTACCTGAGTTATTTATTTACTCACCTTAGATTTAGCAGACTTGACATTTAAATTTTACTCCTATCAGCAGCCTATTAGACTGATGTGTTTTAGTAGTCTGACTCGTCTTAGGTAGCTTACTAGGTGTTCTAACCTGTTGAGCATCAGTAGACTTGTTCTTTTAAGCCTCTGATTTCTTTTTATTTAGAGAATGATGCAATTTCTTCTTTTAAATTCGTTTATATCTTCAAAACAAACTGCATACTCAGCTTTTAGAGTTTCATTCTCATGCTCAAGCTTTTTGGTAGTCAGCTGATTCTTGAGGTTTTTCAACCTGAAGTTTCAGTGATCTGATTTGCCCTTTTTAGCAGAGTCATCTCTTCCTTAAGCTTGGCAAATGCACAAACAATATTTGAATTTGAGATTAACATTTGTTCAAATTATTCAAATAATGCAAGTTCATTAATTTGTAGAAGTTACCTCAGGTTCAGAATCATCAGATTTTATGACAGTTAAGCACAGTGTTTCAGGTACTTCTTCAAATTCTTTATCAGACGACTGGTGGTCTGAATAAGATATGTCGGAGTTTATTAGCTTTGCTGCATCAGCTAACTTTGATTTGCTCTACTAAGCTTACGCTCCTTTTTGGCACGGTTTTCCTTTTCAGCAAACTTTTCAGATGATGAGTGAGAAGGATCTTTGATCAAGAGTCCACACTCCTCTTCATTGTGGTCTCTAAGTTTTGCTTTGGAGGAATCCCTGTTTTCCTGAAAATGATTAGAAGAAGATGAAGTAGCATTTTTATATTTTAATTTCATTTTCTTCTTGTAGAACTTCTCAAAATCATTCAGCAGCAGGGTAATGTCGTCAGCAGTGTAGACTTTTTCTGAACTTAGTAGAGTCTTCTGTTTTGACTTGTTTGCTGATTTTCTTGACTTGTCTGACGCCATTAGAGCAGCAGTAGGGTCTGAACTGGTTGACACTTCTAATCCCATTCTTGGCATTTGATACTCAAAAGCTTTGAGGGATGAGAACAGTTCGGAAAGGGAAATCTTCCCTAAATCCCTTGATTCTTCCATGGCTGTCACCTTCGTGTTGAATTTAGGTGGCAAGGCCTTGAGAACCTTTGCGGTGATCTCCTTGTTCGAAAATTCTTTACCAAACCTTAGAACTTCATTCAGAGCTTTGGTAAATCTGGTATCCATCTGATCAATCATTTAACCAGACTTCATCTTGAAATTTTCAAACTCCTCAAGAGCCACACTGAGCTTGTGTTCTTTGATAGCGTCGTTTCCTTCGCTTAGCTCCCAGAATTTATCCCACATCTCTTTGGCAGTTTTGAAATGCTTGATCTTCTTTCTTCGTCTACAGCTTTGAACATGATGAGCTTAGCCTTTTTGTCAAGATTTACTAACTTGACTTCTTTGGGAGTCAGCTCATCCAGCTCTTTGTCAACTATCTGATCTGGTTCGCCAGCAACCTTCATAGTCTTCTGAAATCTGAATGGTCCTTTTGTAAAACAGGTAAGCATGTTGTCGTCGTAAGCGGCAAGAAGGATTTCCATTCTGATTTTCCAGCTTTCAAAGTCCATAAGGCCAATGTGAGGAACATGGCTTATGACATCCATTTTTCAAAAAGTTTTTAATTTTCAAAATGTGCTCTCTTTTTGAAAAATTTTAAAAACACACCTTGGATCAAGTTCGTTTGATCAGGTAGCTGATTCTAATGAACCACCCGCTCTGATACCACTTGTTGGTCCCAAATGTGGTCAATGAGATCTGGAGGGGGGGTGAATAGATCTCATAAAACTTTAAAGCTTTTTCTCTAACTTTTTCTGTCAACAGACTAAGCTGATCGGGAAAGCGTAAGACTACTAAGCTGATCGCGCACAAAGCTTGAACAGCACAGTTGACCACTCTTCTTATTTCACTTAGGTGATTCAGATACACTCAGAGTTTCAAAACTTGTATGCAGCGGATTTTATCTTAGTATGTTTTTCAAACAAGTTCCTCTTCAAAGTTCTACCCCAGTTTGTAAATTCCTCAATTTAAAAGCTTTGCCTTTTAAATGTTTGTTCACTTTTGAAAATATTCAAGATAAAAACAAGTAATCAAACAAAGGAATTTTTATAGTGGTTATATGGATAAAAATCCTTTAGTCCACTCTTCCAAGTCACACAGATCTTGGGTTATACTATAATCACAAAGATTACAATATACTCTGCTTGCGCCAAACAACAAATGAAATGACCACAAGTGCGCAGTAAGAAATCACACAGAAATCCTACTCTCCGAAGCTAGATCACTCACACAGATGGATCTACACTCCTCACGCTATTTTCAGTATAGGAGCTCACAAAGAAAACCTACATTAAGAAGCTATATCACTTCACACAGATGGATATACACTCCTTTCTTTTCTCAGTTGAAAGTCACTCAGACAGACAACGCAAGTTCTCTGTTCTTCAACGAAAAGCTTCGTCAACAGATGACTGGGCTTGTGATCAGACGACTCAACTGATGGATCTCGCTCTTAAGATGTGATCTTGAATTGTGCAAGTCTCTCTTAGATCTTCAGTTAGTCTTCTATTTATACTCTTGGATTTGAATTTCTGCCCGTTGAAGATGAGACAGAAATCTGCAGTCCTCGAGTTCTGGTCCCCAATTTCTGGAACGTCTCCCTGCAACTGCTACAGTATAGTCTGATGTACTTTCTGTCAGTCGCATTTAATGCACTCAGCAGGTTACCGTTGGACAGCTTACTGACCGTCTTCACTTGGCTGATGGGAGTACTGAGCTGATGGCTACTCTGCTGATTCAAGAATGAACACATCTATCTTGACTCGGCTGATGATAACCAATCTAATCTTCACTGATCTGATATCCCACTCGGCTGATTCGGTCACAAAGCTTCCAGACCTTGAGATAGGTTTCACTAACCTGTTCTTAGTTGATGACTTATCCTTTTGATCTTCAAAACCATTATGGCCTTTTTGTCATCTTCAAAACCTTCTCTAATTTATATCAACAATTTCCCCCTTTTTGATGATGACAAAACCTTCAACTAAGAACGTCTTCTAAGTCTTCAGATTTGGTCTTCATACCTTGAGATGGAAATTTATTGATCTGATAAAACTTTCAAAAATTACCAATAGTTGGTTCTTTTCCCTTTTCTGTTCTTCTGTTTAAAGGGTTCTTAGTTGCATCCTTTATCTTCCCCCTTTTTGTCATCAACAATGATACTTGAGTTGCATCTCTTCTTCCCCTTTTTCTCTTTATAGGATTGCAAACTTAGTATGCTGAAGACAGTTAGGTGAGTATTAGGCTGATTTAGGTAGTCTTCGTTGCTGTTTATCACTCCAGCTTAGAAAATTTCCCTTAACTTCAAGAATTGATACCACTTGTTGGTTTTTGTGATCTGATTCCACTTGTAGTCTGATGCTACTTGTAGTCTGATACTACTTGTATTAATGTAAATCAGATTAGTCAGCTGATATTACTTGTTGATGTGATAACACTTGCTGATACCACTTGATGTAGTACATTCTTGAATAACACTTGGCTGTTGAGTTCCAGTCGGCTGATAAGAAGCAGTCTTCTGATAGCTTCATTTTGACTTATTGAAAACTTCATCTTTATTTAGGAGTACCGCTCGTCGTACACGTTCCCCCTAAGTTTAAGAATCCGTGGTCAAGTAGTCTGATGAGAGTTTCTCTTTGAAGACACTCAGCCGTTGAATTCCAGTAAGCTGTTTTGGGTTAGTTTTTGATATGTTTCCCCTCAACTTATGAATCCAAAATCAACAAACCACTTTCTTTGTCACATGGTTGACTGATACCACACTTGTTGGTGATACTGCTTGTTGCGATTAGTTGTTGGTCTTTAATACCACTTGTTATTCTTTGATAATCTTCAACTTTTCAACACTCTTGCGTTCCTTGAAATTTCCAAATGTAGAGTCTACCATTTGAATTATACCACTTTGTTGATATCACTTATTTGATAACACACTTCTTGGTACATGCTTGCTGGTGAGACCACTTGTTGAACTTGGTGAAATTTGCAAGGCAGTCAACTCATCTTTGTCATCTCACATGCACTTCACCTGTAAAACAGATGACTAATTTTGGTACCCTTTATTTATTGGGTCCAGCAGGGTTAATAAACCATTAACATGTGAAGATCTAGTGACTTATGTTTTATCATGATGATACCACTTGTCATTATGATACCACTTTATTGGTCATGATTAAAACAATGCTCATAAGCAAGGTAAGATGCATGAAGTAAACATGCATATTGAAATGAGGATGGCAATCAGCACAGTGAACATGATCAACATGATAATATGAATAAGCATAGTGCGTGTCATAATAATTATCATAATGTGATTCAAATTCTTGCCGGATAATTTCATTTTTGCCTCAATTTCTTACCTGAGTTATTTATTTACTCACCTTAGATTTAGCAGACTTGACATTTAAATTTTACTCCTATCAGCAGCTTATTAGACTGATGGGTTTTAGTAGTCTGACTCGTCTTAGGTAGCTTACTAGGTGTTCTAACCTGTTGAGCATCAGTAGACTTGTTCTTTTAAGCCTCTGATTTCTTTTTATTTAGAGAATGATGCAATTTCTTCTTTTAAATTCGTTTATATCTTCAAAACAAACTGCATACTCAGCTTTTAGAGTTTCATTCTCATGCTCAAGCTTTTTGGTAGTCAGCTGATTCTTGAGGTTTTTCAACCTGAAGTTTCAGTGATCTGATTTGCTCTTTTTAGCAGAGTCATCTCTTCCTTAAGCTTGGCAAATGCACAAACAATATTTGAATTTGAGATTAACATTTGTTCAAATTATTCAAATAATGCAAGTTCATTAATTTGTAGAAGTTACCTCAGGTTCAGAATCATCAGATTTTATGACAGTTAAGCACAGTGTTTCAGGTACTTCTTCAAATTCTTTATCAGACGACTGGTGGTCTGAATAAGATATGTCGGAGTTTATTAGCTTTGCTGCATCAGCTAACTTTGATTTGCTCGACTAAGCTTACGCTTCTTTTTGGCACGGTTTTCCTTTTCAGCAAACTTTTCAGATGATGAGTGAGAAGGATCTTTGATCAAGAGTCCACACTCCTCTTCATTGTGGTCTCTAAGTTTTGCTTTGGAGGAATCCCTGTTTTCTTGAAAATGATTAGAAAAAGATGAAGTAGCATTTTTATATTTTAATTTCATTTTCTTCTTGTAGAACTTCTCAAAATCATTCAGCAGCAGGGTAACGTCGTCAGCAGTGTAGACTTTTTCTGAACTTAGTAGATTCTTCTATTTTGACTTGTCTGCTGATTTTCTTGACTTATCTGACGCCATTAGAGCAGCAGTAGGGTCTGAACTGGTTGACACTTCTAATCCCATTCTTGGCATTTGATACTAAAAAGCTTTGAGGGATGAGAACAATTCGGAAAGGGAAATCTTCCCTGAATCCCTTGATTCTTCCATGGCTGTCACCTTCATGTTGAATTTAGGTGGCAAGGCCTTGAGAACCTTTGCGGTGATCTCCTTGTTCGAAAATTCTTTACCAAACCTTAGAACTTCATTCAGAGCTTTGGTAAATCTGGTATCCATCTGATCAATCGTTTCACCAGACTTCATCTTGAAATTTTCAAACTCCTCAAGAGCCACACTGAGCTTGGGTTCTTTGATAGCGTCGTTTCCTTCGCTTAGCTCGCAGACTTTATCCCACATCTCTTTGGCAGTTTTGAAATGCTTGATCTTCTGGAATCTTTCTTCGTCTACAGCTTTGAACATGATGAGCTTAGCCTTTTTGTCAAGATTTACTAACTTGACTTCTTTGGGAGTCAGCTCATCCAGCTCTTTGTCAACTATCTGATCTGGTTCGCCAGCAACCTTCATAGTCTTCTGAAATCTGAATGGTCCTTTTGTAAAACAGGTAAGCATGTTGTCGTCGTAAGCGGCAAGAAGGATTTCCGTTCTGATTTTCCAGCTTTCAAAGTCCATAAGGCCAATGTGAGGAACATGGCTTATGACATCCATTTTTCAAAAAGTTTTTAATTTTCAAAATGTGCTCTCTTTTTGAAAAATTTTAAAAACACACCTTGGATCAAGTTCGTTTGATCAGGTAGCTGATTCTAATGAACCACCCGCTCTGATACCACTTGTTGGTCCCAAAAGTGGTCAATGAGATCTAGAGGGGGGGGGTGTGAAAAGATCTCATAAAACTTTAAAGCTTTTTCTCTAACTTTTTCTGTCAACAGACTAATCTGATCTGGAAAGCGTAAGACTACTAAGCTGATCGCGCACAAAGCTTGAACAGCACAGTTGACCACTCTTCTTATTTCACTTAGCTGATTCAGATATACTCAGAGTTTCAAAACTTGTATGCAGCGGATTTTATCTTAGTATGTTTTTCAAACAAGTTCCTCTTCAAAGTTTTACCCCAGTTTGTAAATTCCTCAATTTAAAAGCTTTGCCTTTTAAATGTTTGTTCACTTTTGAAAATATGCAAGATAAAAACAAGTAATCAAACAAAGGAATTTTTATAGTGGTTATATGGATAAAAATCCTTTAGTCCACTCTTCCAAGTCACACAGATCTTGGGTTATACTATAATCACAAAGATTACAATATACTCTGCTTGCGCCAAACAACAAATGAAATGGCCACAAGTGCGCAGTAAGAAATCACACAGAAATCCTACTCTCCGAAGCTAGATCACTCACACAGATGGATCTACACTCCTCACGCTATTTTCAGTATAGGAGCTCACAAAGAAAACCTACACTAAGAAGCTATATCACTTCACACAGATGGATATACACTCCTTTCTTTTCTCAGTTGAAAGTCACTCAGACAGACAACGCAAGTTCTCTGTTCTTCAACGAAAAGCTTCGTCAACAGATGACTGGGCTTGTGATCAGACGACTCAACTGCTGGATCTCGCTCTTAAGATGTGATCTTGAATTGTGCAAGTCTCTCTTAGATCTTCAGTTAGTCTTCTATTTATACTCTTGGATTTGAATTTCTGCCCGTTGAAGATGAGACAGAAATCTGCAGTCCTCGAGTTCTGGTCCCCAATTTCTGGAACGTCTCCCTGCAACTACTACAGTACAGTCTGATGTACTTTCTGTCAATCGCATTTAATGCACTCAGCAGGTTACCGTTGGACAGCTTACTGACCGTCTTCACTTGGCTGATGGGAGTACTGAGCTGATGGCTACTCTGCTGATTCAAGAATGAACACATCTATCTTGACTCGGCTGATGATAACCAATCTGATCTTCACTGATCTGATATCCCACTCGGCTGATTCGGTCACAAAGCTTCCAGACCTTGAGATAGGTTTCACTAACCTGTTCTTAGTTGATGACTTATCCTTTTGATCTTCAAAACCATTATGGCCTTTTTGTGATCTTCAAAACCTTCTCTAATTTATATCAACAATTTCCCCCTTTTTGATGATGACAAAACCTTCAACTAAGAACGTCTTCTAAGTCTTCAGATTTGGTCTTCATACCTTGATATGGAAATTTATTGATCTGATAAAACTTTCAAAAATTACCAATAGTTGGTTCTTTTCCCTTTTCTGTTCTTCTGTTTAAAGGGTTCTTAGTTGCATCCTTTATCTTCCCCCTTTTTGTCATCAACAATGATACTTGAGTTGCATCTCTTCTTCCCCTTTTTCTCTTTATAGGATTGCAAACTTAGTATGCTGAAGACAGTTAGGTGAGTACTAGGCTGATTTAGGTAGTCTTCGTTGCTGTTTATCACTCCAGCTTAGAAAATTTCCCTAAACTTCCAGAATTGATACCACTTGTTGGTATTTGTGATCTGATTCCACTTGTAGTCTGATGCTACTTGTAGTCTGATACTACTTGTATTAATGTAAATCAGATTAGTCAGCTGATATTACTTGTTGATGTGATAACACTTGCTGATACCACTTGATGTAGTACATTCTTGAATAACACTTGGCTGTTGAGTTCCAGTCGGCTGATAAGAAGCAGTCTTCTGATAGCTTCATTTTGACTTATTGAAAACTTCATCTTTATTTAGGAGTACCGCTCATCGTACACGTTCCCCCTAAGTTTAAGAATCCGTGGTCAAGTAGTCTGATTAGAGTTTCTCTTTGAAGACACTCAGCCGTTGAATTCCAGTAAGCTGTTTTGGGTTAGTCTTCTGATATGTTCCCCCTCAACTTATGAATCCAAAATCAACAAACCACTTTCTTTGTCACATGGTTGACTGATACCACACTTGTTGGTGATACTGCTTGTTGCGATTAGTTGTTGGTCTTTAATACCACTTGTTATTCTTTGATAATCTTCAACTTTTCAACACTCTTGCGTTCCTTGAAATTTCCAAATGTAGAGTCTACCATTTGAATTATACCACTTTGTTGATATCACTTATTTGATAACACACTTCTTGGTACATGCTTGCTGGTGAGACCACTTGTTGAACTAGGTGAAATTTGCAAGGCAGTCAACTCATCTTTGTCATCTCACATGCACTTCACCTGTAAAACAGATGACTAATTTTGGTACCCTTTATTTATTGGGTCCAGCAGGGTTAATAAACCTTTAACATGTGAAGATCTAGTGACTTATGTTTTATCATGATGATACCACTTGTCATTATGATACCACTTTATTGGTCATGATTAAAACAATGCTCATAAGCAAGGTAAGATGCATGAAGTAAACATGCATATTGAAATGAGGATGGCAATCAGCACAGTGAACATGATCCACATGATAATATGAATAAGCATAGTGCGTGTCATAATAATTATCATAATGTGATTCAAATTCTTGCCAGATAATTTCATTTTTGCCTCAATTTCTTACCTGAGTTATTTATTTACTCACCTTAGATTTAGCAGACTTGACATTTAAATTTTACTCCTATCAGCAGCCTATTAGACTGATGGGTTTTAGTAGTCTGACTCGTCTTAGGTAGCTTACTAGCTGTTCTAACCTGTTGAGCATCAGTAGACTTGTTCTTTTAAGCCTCTGATTTCTTTTTATTTAGAGAATGATGCAATTTCTTCTTTTAAATTCGTTTATATCTTCAAAACAAACTGCATACTCAGCTTTTAGAGTTTCATTCTCATGCTCAAGCTTTTTGGTAGTCAGCTGATTCTTGAGGTTTTTCAACCTGAAGTTTCAGTGATCTGATTTGCTCTTTTTAGCAGAGTCATCTCTTCCTTAAGCTTGGCAAATGCACAAACAATATTTGAATTTGAGATTAACATTTGTTCAAATTATTCAAATAATGCAAGTTCATTAATTTGTAGAAGTTACCTCAGGTTCAGAATCATCAGATTTTATGACAGTTAAGCACAGTGTTTCAGGTACTTCTTCAAATTCTTTATCAGACGACTGGTGGTCTGAATAAGATATGCCGGAGTTTATTAGCTTTGCTGCATCAGCTAACTTTGATTTGCTCTTACTAAGCTTACGCTTCTTTTTGGCACGGTTTTCCTTTTCAGCATCATAATTAAGGGAAGGTTTTGATGAATTCCAAAACATCATAATCAACTAAGTTTGGAAAGCTTAGTTCCCTTAGAAGAATTTTGAACAAGTATAGAAGACATCAGAAGAGTTCAAAGTTCAAAGCCCAGAAGACTAGTGATCTCACGCTGAAACAGCAAACAGAAGGGTAAACCATCAGCTGACTCAAATCAGATTAGTTCAGAGTTTGATCAGCAGAGTGCCTATCAGATGGATTGCTTCGATCAGCAGAGTAGAAGAGATCAAGAGATTAGTCTAACGGTAATAAATGCACTTGGAGTAATAAATGCTGAAAGAGAAGGGTAGTAATGGCAAATGATTGAAGAAAATCTCGTATCAGCAGAGTGCATTTAATGCTGCTACAGGAAGGTACAGCAGAAAAGGTACAGTAGCAGGTTACCGTTATGATTTCGGGCTAAGGCTATGGATTTGAAGATTTGATTTCCTTCAACGGTCTTATTTTCAAATTCAAGTATAAAAGGAGCTGATTTCAACGAGCGAAAAAAGAAAAAACAACAACAACAATCTGAGATTATACTTTGAAGCAGAAATCATCTAAGTCTCAAAAAGCTCGTACAGCTCACTCGTCTGGTGGAAGTCATCTGTTGACAGAAACCCAGTTGAAGAAAGTAGAAAAATACAATCTGAGTGTTCTGTATTAGCTGAGTGTTGTGCGAAGTTAGAATCCGTCTTTGTGAGTGATTCTACTTTAGAGGATAGGTTTTCTTTGTGAATTCCTATTGTGAGCTTATAGCCTTTTCATTTGTTGTCTAGGTGTAAGTGGAGACATATTGTAATCTGTGTGATTATAGTATAACCCAGAATCTAAGTGATCTGGAAGAGTGGACTAAAGGATTTACATCCATATAACCACTATAAAAATTCTTTGTGTTGATTTGCATTTTAGTTTTTCCTGCATATTTCAAACCGCATAAGCAAACACTTTGAATTGATCTAAAGATTTTAAAAGGAGTTTTAAAATTGGGGTTAAAATCTTTTTAAGGACTTAGTCTACTCGTGAAAAACACTTTCAAACATCCGCTGCAAGTAAACTCTTGAGAAAACTATTCTGTTGAAAAACAGCTAAGTATTTATAAGAAGAGTGGTCACTCTGCTGTTCTCGACTTGTTCTTGATCAACGTAGTTACCTTACTGTTCTTCATCAGCTTAGTCTGCTGACAGAAGACTGAAAAGTTTTTAAGTCTAAAAATTTTTCAGAGGTCTATTCACCCCCCCCCCCCCTCTAGACCTCATCTGACCACTTGGGACCAACACAAACTTTTCAGATGATGAGTCAGAAGGATCTTTGATCAAGAGTCCACACTCCTCTTCATTGTGGTCTCTAAGTTTTGCTTTGGAGGAATCCCTGTTTTCCTGAAAACGATTAGAAGAAGATGAAGTAGCATTTTTATATTTTAATTTCATTTTGTTCTTGTAGAACTTCTCAAAATCATTCAGCAGCAGGGTAACGTCGTCAGCAGTGTAGACTTTTTCTGAACTTAGTAGAGTCTTCTGTTTTGACTTGTCTGCTGATTTTCTTGACTTGTCTGACGCCATTAGAGCAGCAGTAGGGTCTGAACTGGTTGACACTTCTAATCCCATTCTTGGCATTTGATACTCAAAAGCTTTGAGGGATGAGAACAGTTCAGAAAGGGAAATCTTCCCTAAATCCCTTATTTCTTCCATGGCTGTCACCTTCATGTTGAATTTAGGTGGCAAGGCCTTGAGAACCTTTGCGGTGATCTCCTTGTTCGAAAATTCTTTACCAAACCTTAGAACTTCATTCAGAGCTTTGGTAAATCTGGTATCCATCTGATCAATCGTTTCACCAGACTTCATCTTGAAATTTTCAAACTCCTCAAGAGCCACACTGAGCTTGTGTTCTTTGATAGCGTCGTTTCCTTCGCTTAGCTCGCAGACTTTATCCCACATCTCTTTGGCAGTTTTGAAATGCTTGATCTTCTGGAATCTTTCTTCGTCTACAGCTTTGAACATGATGAGCTTAGCCATTTTGTCAAGATTTACTAACTTGACTTCTTTGGGAGTCAGCTCATCCAGCTCTTTGTCAACTATCTGATCTGGTTCGCCAGCAACCTTCATAGTCTTCTGAAATCTGAATGGTCCTTTTGTAAAACAGGTAAGCTTGTTGTCGTCGTAAGCGGCAAGAAGGATTTCCATTCTGATTTTCCAGCTTTCAAAGTCCATAAGGCCAATGTGAGGAACATGGCTTATGACATCCATTTTTCAAAAAGTTTTTAATTTTCAAAATGTGCTCTCTTTTTGAAAAATTTTAAAAACACACCTTGGATCAAGTTCGTTTGATCAGGTAGCTGATTCTAATGAACCACCCGCTCTGATACCACTTGTTGGTCCCAAAAGTGGTCAATGAGATCTAGAGGGGAGGGTGAAAAGATCTCATAAAACTTTAAAGCTTTTTCTCTAACTTTTTCTGTCAACAGACTAATCTGATCTGGAAAGCGTAAGACTACTAAGCAGATCGCGCACAAAGCTTGAACAGCACAGTTGACCACTCTTCTTATTTCACTTAGCTGATTCAGATATACTCAGAGTTTCAAAACTTGTATGCAGCTGATTTTATCTTAGTATGTTTTTCAAACAAGTTCCTCTTCAAAGTTTTACCCCAGTTTGTAAATTCCTCAATTTAAAAGCTTTGCCTTTTAAATGTTTGTTCACTTTTGAAAATATGCAAGATAAAAACAAGTAATCAAACAAAGGAATTTTTATAGTGGTTATATGGATAAAAATCCTTTAGTCCACTCTTCCAAGTCACACAGATCTTGGGTTATACTATAATCACAAAGATTACAATATACTCTGCTTGCGCCAAACAACAAATGAAATGGCCACAAGTGCGCAGTAAGAAATCACACAGAAATCCTACTCTCCGAAGCTAGATCACTCACACAGATGGATCTACACTCCTCACGCTATTTTCAGTATAGGAGCTCACAAAGAAAACCTACACTAAGAAGCTATATCACTTCACACAGATGGATATACACTCCTTTCTTTTCTCAGTTGAAAGTCACTCAGACAGACAACGCAAGTTCTCTGTTCTTCAACGAAAAGCTTCGTCAACAGATGACTGGGCTTGTGATCAGACGACTCAACTGATGGATCTCGCTCTTAAGATGTGATCTTGAATTGTGCAAGTCTCTCTTAGATCTCCAGTTAGTCTTCTATTTATACTCTTGGATTTGAATTTCTGCCCGTTGAAGATGAGACAGAAATCTGCAGTCCTCGAGTTCTGGTCCCCAATTTCTGGAACGTCTCCCTGCAACTGCTACAGTATAGTCTGATGTACTTTCTGTCAGTCGCATTTAATGCACTCAGCAGGTTACCGTTGGACAGCTTACTGACCGTCTTCACTTGGCTGATGGGAGTACTGAGCTGATGGCTACTCTGCTGATTCAAGAATGAACACATCTATCTTGACTCGGCTGATGATAACCAATCTAATCTTCACTGATCTGATATCCCACTCGGCTGATTCGGTCACAAAGCTTCCAGACCTTGAGATAGGTTTCACTAACCTGTTCTTAGTTGATGACTTATACTTTTGATCTTCAAAACCATTATGGCCTTTTTGTGATCTTCAAAACCTTCTCTAATTTATATCAACAATTTCCCCCTTTTTGATGATGACCAAACCTTCAACTAAGAACGTCTTCTAAGTCTTCAGATTTGGTCTTCATACCTTGAGATGGAAATTTATTGATCTGATAAAACTTTCAAAAATTACCAATAGTTGGTTCTTTTCCCTTTTCTGTTCTTCTGTTTAAAGGGTTCTTAGTTGCATCCTTTATCTTCCCCCTTTTTGTCATCAACAATGATACTTGAGTTGCATCTCTTCTTCCCCTTTTTCTCTTTATAGGATTGCAAACATAGTATGCTGAAGACAGTTAGGTGAGTACTAGGCTGATTTAGGTAGTCTTCGTTGCTGTTTATCACTCCAGCTTAGAAAATTTCCCTTAACTTCAAGAATTGATACCACTTGTTGGTATTTGTGATCTGATTCCACTTGTAGTCTGATGCTACTTGTAGTCTGATACTACTTGTATTAATGTAAATCAGATTAGTCAACTGATATTACTTGTTGATGTGATAACACTTGCTGATACCACTTGATGTAGTACATTCTTGAATAACACTTGGCTGTTGAGTTCCAGTCGGCTGATAAGAAGCAGTCTTCTGATAGCTTCATTTTGACTTATTGAAAACTTAATCTTTATTTAGGAGTACAACTCGTCGTACACGTTCCCCCTAAGTTTAAGAATCCGTGGTCAAGTAGTCTGATGAGAGTTTCTCTTTGAAGACACTCAGCCGTTGAATTCCAGTAAGCTGTTTTGGGTTAGTCTTCTGATATGTTCCCCCTCAACTTATGAATCCAAAATCAACAAACCACTTTCTTTGTCACATGGTTGACTGATACCACACTTGTTGGTGATACTGCTTGTTGCGATTAGTTGTTGGTCTTTAATACCACTTGTTATTCTTTGATAATCTTCAACTTTTCAACACTCTTGCGTTCCTTGAAATTTCCAAATGTAGAGTCTACCATTTGAATTATACCACTTTGTTGATATCACTTATTTGATAACACACTTCTTGGTACATGCTTGCTGGTGAGACCACTTGTTGAACTTGGTGAAATTTGCAAGGCAGTCAACTCATCTTTGTCATCTCACATGCACTTCACCTGTAAAACAGATGACTAATTTTGGTACCCTTTATTTATTGGGTCCACCAGGGTTAATAAACCTTTAACATGTGAAGATCTAGTGACTTATGTTTTATCATGATGATACCACTTGTCATTATGATACCACTTTATTGGTCATGATTAAAACAATGCTCATAAGCAAGGTAAGATGCATGAAGTAAACATGCATATTGAAATGAGGATGGCAATCAGCACAGTGAACATGATCAACATGATAATATGAATAAGCATAGTGCGTGTCATAATAATTATCATAATGTGATTCAAATTCTTGCCAGATAATTTCATTTTTGCCTCAATTTCTTACCTGAGTTATTTATTTACTCACCTTAGATTTAGCAGACTTGACATTTAAATTTTACTCCTATCAGCAGCCTATTAGACTGATGGGTTTTAGTAGTCTGACTCGTCTTAGGTAGCTTACTAGGTGTTCTAACCTGTTGAGCATCAGTAAACTTGTTCTTTTAAGCCTCTGATTTCTTTTTATTTAGAGAATGATGCAATTTCTTCTTTTAAATTCGTTTATATCTTCAAAACAAACTGCATACTCAGCTTTTAGAGTTTCATTCTCATGCTCAAGCTTTTTGGTAGTCAGCTGATTCTTGAGGTTTTTCAACCTGAAGTTTCAGTGATCTGATTTGCTCTTTTTAGCAGAGTCATCTCTTCCTTAAGCTTGGCAAATGCACAAACAATATTTGAATTTGAGATTAACATTTGTTCAAATTATTCAAATAATGCAAGTTCATTAATTTGTAGAAGTTACCTCAGGTTCAGAATCATCAGATTTTATGACAGTTAAGCACAGTGTTTCAGGTACTTCTTCAAATTCTTTATCAGACGACTGGTGGTCTGAATAAGATATGCCGGAGTTTATTAGCTTTGCTGCATCAGCTAACTTTGATTTGCTCTTACTAAGCTTACGCTCCTTTTTGGCACGGTTTTCCTTTTCAGCATCATAATTAAGGGAAGGTTTTGATGAATTCCAAAACATCATAATCAACTAAGTTTGGAAAGCTTAGTTCCCTTAGAAGAATTTTGAACAAGTATAGAAGACATCAGAAGAGTTCAAAGTTCAAAGCCCAGAAGACTAGTGATCTCACGCTGAAACAGCAAACAGAAGGGTAAACCATCAGCTGACTCAAATCAGATTAGTTCAGAGTTTGATCAGCAGAGTGCCTATCAGATGGGTTGCTTCGATCAGCAGAGTAGAAGAGATCAAGAGATTAGTCGAACGGTAATAAATGCACTTGGAGTAATAAATGCTGAAAGAGAAGGGTAGTAATGGCAAATGATTGAAGAAAATCTCGTATCAGCAGAGTGCATTTAATGCTGCTACAGGAAGGTACAGCAGAAAAGGTACAGTAGCAGGTTACCGTTCTGATTTCGGGCTAAGGCTATGGATTTGAAGATTTGATTTCCTTCAACGGTCTTATTTTCAAATTCAAGTATAAAAGGAGCTGATTTCAACGAGCGAAAAAAGAAAAAACAACAACAACAATCTGAGATTATACTTTGAAGCAGAAATCATCTAAGTCTCAAAAAGCTCGTACAGCTCACTCGTCTGGTGGAAGTCATCTGTTGACAGAAACCCAGTTGAAGAAAGTAGAAAAATACAATCTGAGTGTTCTGTATTAGCTGAGTGTTGTGCGAAGTTAGAATCCGTCTTTGTGAGTGATTCTACTTTAGAGGATAGGTTTTCTTTGTGAATTCCTATTGTGAGCTTATAGCCTTTTCATTTGTTGTCTAGGTGTAAGTGGAGACATATTGTAATCTGTGTGATTATAGTATAACTCAGAATCTAAGTGATCTGGAAGAGTGGACTAAAGGATTTACATCCATATAACCACTATAAAAATTCTTTGTGTTGATTTGCATTTTAGTTTTTCCTGCATATTTCAAACCGCATAAGCAAACACTTTGAATTGATCTAAAGATTTTAAAAGGAGTTTTAAAATTGGGGTTAAAATCTTTTTAAGGACTTAGTCTACTCGTGAAAAACACTTTCAAACATCCGCTGCAAGTAAACTCTTGAGAAAACTATTCTGTTGAAAAACAGCTAAGTATTTATAAGAAGAGTGGTCACTCTGTTGTTCTCGACTTGTTCTTGATCAGCGTAGTTACCTTACTGTTCTTCATCAGCTTAGTCTGCTGACAGAAGACTGAAAAGTTTTTAAGTCTAAAAATTTTTCAGAGGTCTATTCACCCCCCCCCCTCTAGACCTCATCTGACCACTTGGGACCAACACAAACTTTTCAGATGATGAGTCAGAAGGATCTTTGATCAAGAGTCCACACTCCTCTTCATTGTGGTCTCTAAGTTTTGCTTTGGAGGAATCCCTGTTTTCCTGAAAACGATTAGAAGAAGATGAAGTAGCATTTTTATATTTTAATTTCATTTTCTTCTTGTAGAACTTCTCAAAATCATTCAGCAGCAGGGTAACGTCGTCAGCAGTGTAGACTTTTTCTGAACTTAGTAGAGTCTTCTATTTTGACTTGTCTGCTGATTTTCTTGACTTGTCTGACGCCATTAGAGCAGCAGTAGGGTCTGAACTGGTTGACACTTCTAATCCCATTCTTGGCATTTGATACTCAAAAGCTTTGAGGGATGAGAACAGTTCAGAAAGGGAAATCTTCCCTAAATCCCTTATTTCTTCCATGGCTGTCACCTTCATGTTGAATTTAGGTGGCAAGGCCTTGAGAACCTTTGCGGTGATCTCCTTGTTCGAATGGTTCGCCAGCAACCTTGACTTCTTTGGGAGTCAGCTCATCCAGCTCTTTGTCAACTATCTGATCTGGTTCGCCAGCAACCTTCATAGTCTTCTGAAATCTGAATGGTCCTTTTGTAAAACAGGTAAGCATGTTGTCGTCGTAAGCGGCAAGAAGGATTTCCGTTCTGATTTTCCAGCTTTCAAAGTCCATAAGGCCAATGTGAGGAACATGGCTTATGACATCCATTTTTCAAAAAGTTTTTAATTTTCAAAATGTGCTCTCTTTTTGAAAAATTTTAAAAACACACCTTGGATCAAGTTCGTTTGATCAGGTAGCTGATTCTAATGAACCACCCGCTCTGATACCACTTGTTGGTCCCAAAAGTGGTCAATGAGATCTAGAGGGGGGGGGGGTGAAAAGATCTCATAAAACTTTAAAGCTTTTTCTCTAACTTTTTCTGTCAACAGACTAATCTGATCTGGAAAGCGTAAGACTACTAAGCTGATCGCGCACAAAGCTTGAACAGCACAGTTGACCACTCTTCTTATTTCACTTAGCTGATTCAGATATACTCAGAGTTTCAAAACTTGTATGCAGCGGATTTTATCTTAGTATGTTTTTCAAACAAGTTCCTCTTCAAAGTTTTACCCCAGTTTGTAAATTCCTCAATTTAAAAGCTTTGCCTTTTAAATGTTTGTTCACTTTTGAAAATATGCAAGATAAAAACAAGTAATCAAACAAAGGAATTTTTATAGTGGTTATATGGATAAAAATCCTTTAGTCCACTCTTCCAAGTCACACAGATCTTGGGTTATACTATAATCACAAAGATTACAATATACTCTGCTTGCGCCAAACAACAAATGAAATGGCCACAAGTGCGCAGTAAGAAATCACACAGAAATCCTACTCTCCGAAGCTAGATCACTCACACAGATGGATCTACACTCCTCACGCTATTTTCAGTATAGGAGCTCACAAAGAAAACCTACACTAAGAAGCTATATCACTTCACACAGATGGATATACACTCCTTTCTTTTCTCAGTTGAAAGTCACTCAGACAGACAACGCAAGTTCTCTGTTCTTCAACGAAAAGCTTCGTCAACAGATGACTGGGCTTGTGATCAGACGACTCAACTGCTGGATCTCGCTCTTAAGATGTGATCTTGAATTGTGCAAGTCTCTCTTAGATCTTCAGTTAGTCTTCTATTTATACTCTTGGATTTGAATTTCTGCCCGTTGAAGATGAGACAGAAATCTGCAGTCCTCGAGTTCTGGTCCCCAATTTCTGGAACGGCTCCCTGCAACTGCTACAGTACAGTCTGATGTACTTTCTGTCAGTCGCATTTAATGCACTCAGCAGGTTACCGTTGGACAGCTTACTGACCGTCTTTACTTGGCTGATGGGAGTACTGAGCTGATGGCTACTCTGCTGATTCAAGAATGAACACATCTATCCTGACTCGGCTGATGATAACCAATCTGATCTTCCCTGATCTGATATCCCACTCGGATGATTCGGTCACAAAGCTTCCAGACCTTGAGATAGGTTTCACTAAGCTGTTCTTAGTTGATGACTTATCCTTTTGATCTTCAAAACCATTATGGCCTTTTTGTCATCTTCAAAACCTTCAGGTGAAGTGCATGTGAGATGACAAGATGAGTTGACTGCCTTGCAAGTTTCACCAAGTTCAACAAGTGGTCTCACCAACAAGCATGTACCAAGAAGTGTGTTAACAAATAAGTGATATCAAGAAAGTGGTATAATTCAAATGGTAGACTCTACATTTGGAAATTTCAAGGAACGCAAGAGTGTTGAAAAGTTGAAGATTATCAAAGAATAACAAGTGGTATTAAAGACCAACAACTAATCGCAACAAGCAGTATCACCAACAAGTGTGGTATCAGTCAACCATGTGACAAAGAAAGTGGTTTGTTGATTTTGGATTCATAAGTTGAGGGGGAACATATCAGAAGACTAACCTAAAACAGCTTACTGGAATTCAACGGCTGAGTGTCTTCAAAGAGAAACTCTCATCAGACTACTTGACCACGGATTCTTAAACTTAGGGGGAACGTGTACGACGAGCGGTACTCCTAAATAAAGATGAAGTTTTCAATAAGTCAAAATGAAGCTATCAGAAGACTGCTTCTTATCAGCCGACTGGAACTCAACAGCCAAGTGTTATTCAAGAATGTACTACATCAAGTGGTATCAGCAAGTGTTATCACATCAACAAGTAATATCAGCTGACTGATCTGATTTACATTAATACAAGTAGTATCAGACTACAAGTAGCATCAGACTACAAGTGGAATCAGATCACAAATACCAACAAGTGGTATCAATTCTTGAAGTTAAGGGAAATTTTCTAAGCTGGAGTGATAAACAGCAACGAAGACTACCTAAATCAGCCTAGTACTCACCTAACTGTCTTCAGCATACTAAGTTTGCAATCCTATAAAGAGAAAAAGGGGAAGAAGAGATGCAACTCAAGTATCATTGTTGATGACAAAAAGGGGGAAGATAAAGGATGCAACTAAGAACCCTTTAAACAGAAGAACAGAAAAGGGAAAAGAACCAACTATTGGTAATTTTTGAAAGTTGTATCAGATCAATAAATTTCCATCTCAAGGTATGAAGACCAAATCTAAAGACTTAGAAGACGCTTAAATTTGATTAACTATACTATTTACAGAATATTTTAATACCTTAGAAATTTAATTCGGTTTTACGTACAATTTATCATAACAATTGAGTTTTGCGTTAATTTGAATTGAGCTTTATAGTAAATTTCAGTAGAGATTTATAGTGGTTTATGATTGACCATGTTGTTCTCTTAATTTCGAGCAATTTAACAATTTACGCCCGGATTCTATCAACCTCGAGTTTGTTGTTGTTTTTATGTTGTTTTTGCACGAAATTTAGTTGTCGTTTTCTAAGATTTATATCATAATGGAACTCGGCTGTTAAGACATTAATTATTTTGCAATTCCCTGTATCAAATTATATAAATCAGTACAAGATATAGGTTTTATTATACTATTTTGTTCAATAACATCAAAATCTTAACTATGAAGAAGGAGTATTTTCGTTTTAGTGTTGCTATAACTCTACTTGTACATATCATCCTCTTTTTATCATTCGTGCCCGTATATTAATTTGAAGTTACAAAATCTATATCTTCTTCAATTTATCTTTTTTTAGTGCTTAGTTGATTTTACAAGTATTAAATTTGTTATTAACAATAATGATTTTTTTCCGTTGGTGCTCCTTTGTTGTGATATATGTTAAATTTGTTATTAACTGCGACAATATTTTGAAATTAGGTAGTTAATTAATACTTAAAATCATTTGTAATTTTTCAGTTAATTTATGTCAATAAACTTTTATTCTATATGTGTATGTTTTAAAGTATTAAATTTGTATTTACTTTAATTTTTACATTTTTATTTAGAGTATAGAAACAGTAATGGAACATCCTCCTCCGATAAGGAAGAAAGTGTTTCGAATTCCAATTCACACAACCATCGCGACGACACCGAAGTCGAAGATGGGAGTAACAATTCTGACCCAACTGACGATATCACTAACATTGATCGAGTTCGATCATTATCGTTTAAGACTATTAAGGAGGCAGAAGAATTTTATATTACTTACGGTAGGGAAGTTGGATTTGATGTTAGAAAGAGCTCGTTAAAAAGGAAGAGAAGTACTGGCCTCGTTTTGAGCAGGGTATGGGTGTGCGTTCGAGAGGGCGTTCGTTCAGAAAGAATTAAAGTTTATGATCGGAAGTGAGAAGCAAAGGCAGAGACATGGTGTGGATGCAAAGCTAGTTTTCGTGTTGCTATTGATAATTCTACGGGAGAATACAAAGTGACGAGGTTCGAGCCCCAGCACAATCATCCCCTTGAAACTTCCGATACATCTCACCGCCTACGCTGTAACAGGTAAATAAGCTATTGTAATTAGTTAATTATTTTACAGTGTTTTATGTTATTGTAATTAGTTAATTAGTTTTGTTACAACTTTGAATAATAAAATAAATTATTTAGAGATTGATTTGTTGCAAATTCGCATATAAATATTTGATCCCATCAACAAAGTCAATGTTGAACGTGATGACAAATGTTGGGTTTAGACCTTCTCATGTTATGGATTTTGTAGAAGAATTGGGGGGAGGCAGTGCTAGCGGTGTGTTTAATAGGAAAGATGGTTACAACTATTTGAACAGTCAAAGATTGAAAAGGATCGAAGATGGCGACGTAAATACTGTTTTGGGTCTTCTCGAAGGTATGAAGTTGAAAGATGAATCCCTCAGGTTCAACTACACTGTCGATGGAAACGGGGCACTTACAAGACTTTTTTGGTGCGATGGAATGTCGAGAGCTGAATATGAGCAGTTTGGTGATGTTGTTTTATTTGACAGTACGTACAAGACCAACATCTATCGTTTTCCTATTGTTCTATTCTCCGGAGTAAACTGTCATTTGTGCACTTGTATATTTGGAATTGCTATTTTATACAGTGAGACGACTGAATCATACAGGTGGTTGCTACAGACTTTCCGCGAAAGCATGAATGGAAAATCTCCTATTGCGATTTTGACAGATCAGGACGGGTCAATGCGCGCTGTCGTGCTTCATGAATTTCCTTTAGCGAAACATCGGCTTTGTTGTTGGCATATCTCCCGTAATGCCGAATCAAATATTAAAACTGGAGATTTTTCAACAATGTTCTCCAGGCTGATGAAAAGGTCGTGCCCTATTGATGAATTTGAAGAAATATGGTCTGAATTTGTTATCCACAGGGTGCCACCTCACGTAATGGCAATGCAGTGCTGATTGCCACCTTTTATATCGATCATACAACCTATTATATTTTTCTTCCACAACTTCGAGGTTGTAGTTCTTGCCGGTCTTTTGTTCTAATCGGGTAGCTATTTGCTTAAGGATAATGGTGTTATCCCAGACATAATCGATCTTGCCAGCCATCGTTTCGTCAATCAACATCCCAAAAAATAATTCTAGGTCATCTTGAGTAAATAATTCTCCAGACATGATACTAACCTCAGAATATCACAACAATGAATAATTGAAAATTAAGATTAGGTTTTAATTTTCCAATTTAGTTCCGAGATCGAAAATATGCAAAACTAATGTTTAGACTAAAATATACAAATATATAATTAAGTGAGAAATTGACATGTACAAAGATATAATCACGTAACAATTTACATTGAACACTACTGAATCAAAAAAATCAAACCATCGAAAAGCTCCAAATTGAAATATTGTAAATCGCAGGATGTGCCTCCACCAAGCCTCGGGATCCTACCATACTGATGTACACTCTGCGCATAAAGGGGTCTTCACCACAAATGACCCTTAGATAGACCCATAGATATGCTTCAATCCAAGTTCTAAATAGGATTCGAACCCCCACCCTTACCGCTGGAGCAAGCCTTTGTTGGTCAGCCAGTTAGAAAGAGGGACATGTTTTAATTAATTGTTATTTATTAAATTTTCAGAAAACGTTTAATAGTGGAGTGCAATAACATGAAGCATAAGTGACCCTTCAAAATAATAAACTGACATATAATGAAACAAATTTGATGTAATGTTAATTAACTGATACTTGATATGTGCCCAATACATATGTATGGTATTAACCATAGAAAAGCCTATAAAATATTAGTTAGAGATATCTTTAATTTTTTTTTATTTCTCATAAAGGGTTTAATTCATTTCGAGGTGCATTAGACCCTAAATCATGGGTCCACTACGTACTTTGTAGTGACTAGTCCCTTCCACTAGATCAATCACTTGTTGATAGAGATATCTTTAAATAGGTGAAAAGAATTTGCAAAAACACATACAAATTATTAACATACACATCAAAGAGAATTTAGTCTTAAAATTTTTCTCCCCCTAACCCTAGCTAGAAGCCCCACCCCTCCTTGTGTAAATTTCCTTGGGGAGTTTTATTTCGTTTTTCCAAGTTTTCCCATCTTCTAGATTTTAACTCTTTTTGTTGTACTCGTGTTGTGTATGAATTTGTGGAGGCGCAAAGTTTGGGGCATTGAATTCGAGAAGCAAGGGACCAAAAGTGAAAAGGAGTCGATTTTACGGTCAATCCATTCGAAGGGTCAGATTACAAAAAAAAAAAAAAAAAATAGGTGTGCCATCTTCCTAAAGGAAGTTAAGTATAAAATCGATGAACCTTGTCTTAATTCATTTAACTTAAGCATGAATACTAATTTTGAAAGCACTCCAAAGGGTGATTATTTTGTTGGGAGCTTCTAGGGACAGTTCAGCATGTGGAAAACTGTTGATAGTTCACCCTTCCCAGCCAATCATTAATATTATTTTATTTAGTGGCAACCTGAAGAATAGGTCATATAACCCGGTCATATTTTTTGTTGATTTAGACGATATTACCGTAATACCCTTGGCTTAAAAAAAAAGAAAAAAAAAGTTGTTGTCTTCAACAACTTCAGCCCCTATATGAACATGTCGCGATTCTGATTTTTGGGGGTTTTTGTTCGATTGCTGCTTGTTTCTACTTCTATAGGGGCTGGGTAGTGTGTTGCTTTGTTCAATTTTACGATTCATTGCTTGACTGAGGTTAATTTCAGATTTGGGGAAACTTCAATTCCGCGATCCCCTTTTGGTTTTCTCGTTTGATGCTTAATTTCTTTTCGGTTTTCAGTTGTTTGTGGTCGTAGTGAGCTTAATTTCAGTCTGCTGGGTTCAATTTTGCGATCTGCTGTTTCGGGCCGCCAAGAACATGTTCGGGCCTGGTTGATTTCGCGAATTTGGTTGCTTGGTTTGCTGTTTTTGCGGTTGTTTGTTGTTCCTTGGGGCTGTTTACGGTTAATTGTGGCTTTAATTTGGTAAGAGTATTATTTGAGTTTATGTTCTGAAGTGGAATTTTTGTTCTTTCTAATTTCCGGCAGCTTCCACCACTGTAAATATCATAATAACATCAATGGAAGTGGAGAAGAGTAGGGAAGAAGATGGCTGAACTTGAAAATTGAACAAATTAATAAGGGTATTTAGGACAATTCGTATCATTCCAGTTGAACTTGTATAGCAAGTTGCAAGTGAATTTTTCTGCCACGTGTCATTATTTGAATGGTGAACTATTGACAGTTTAATTAGCCAAGGTTGAACTGTCCCTAGCAAATCCGTATTTTGTTTTTGTTTTGGTGTTTTGGGTTGGGCCTTTTTGTATAAGGGTAATTTAGTGGCCAAAGTCCCCTATGGGCTAGGCACGGGTCCAAGTCCCGAACCCATCGGCTCTCTTTTGTTTAATATACATGTGGTCATATCTCAATATTGCAAGATTTTTGCACTAGAGAAATGAATCATCAATTGCGATTATTCATTTTTTTCTAAGAACAATTCCGATTATTCAATGCTTAGAGAAATCATATATAATGGGGTATTTTTTTAAGGGTTAATTTCACTTACCTCCCCTGTATTCTTAGCTATCCTTCACTACCACCTATGTACTATTAAAACATGCATTCAGTTACCCCCATTAATTTTTCTGTTGGAAGACTATTTGTGAAAGTGGAGAAAAATTAATCCTACTTTTTAATTTTACCCTTATTGTTTATTTTCACATACATTTGATCACTCATGTACTCTTATATATCTTGACACACGTCTTCCATTATTAAACCTTAATTACCTCACGACATGACAAAAGTTAAATTTTTTATTTTATCTGGCACAATTATGCTTAATTCAAACCCTCAATTACCATGACTAACTTCACTTCCCCTTAAAAATTGTAATCACAAAATTCTACTAGTTATTTTTCATGTTGCTCTTTTTTTTTTCTTTTTTTTTAGCACATTTTTTGATCATTTTGTATACACGTTTGGCTCGATCCATTGTATAATTTGCACCTATATATTTTCTAGCATAAAACTTTGAAAGAATTTATGAACCAAATCATAAATTACTAAAGGAAATAAAAATTTATAAGCACTTACAAACCAATTATTGCAATCAATTAATTTTCTCTCTCGATCTGTCATTGTTTTTGCAGTATGAACACGAGCTTGATTTTCATAACGACATCGTGCTCCCCAAATATTTGTTGCATATTATTTGCAGGAGTGCACACATTATTATAGTATTGCATGTTGAAAATAGATCCACATTATTTTTTTACTAACCTATAATATTCGTAAATGCTAAAAATAATGCAATTGAATCGAATTGTGAAAGAAAAACACCAATTAATTGAATTTAGTTAAATAAAAATTAGCAAAATGTTTAATAAAAAAATAAGTAGAATTGTGTGGCTATCATTTTTTTATAGTTTGTTTGGTTGTCAAGAAAGTGAGGAAAATTTGTAGGAAAAGGAAAAGGAAAGGAGAAGGAGAAGGAAAAAAAATCATTTTCCTCTACATGTTTGGTTGTCAGGAAAATTATTTTCTTACAGATGCTTGGTTGTCAATAAAGTTTAGGAATATAATATTTTTGTTTGATTATGAATACTTTCAAAATTGTAAAATATATTAAAAGTGATTGTAAAATAAAACTTCTCAAATTAATCTCTAAAAAATATGAAGTACAAGAGTAATTGAATCAAATAAAAGCTAACAATAATGAAATAAATAGACTAAAATAACTTAAAATAAATCATAAAAATCATTGATATGGTCATCAATGGTTTTGTTGATCGCGATGTTAAACTCCCTCTTCAAGTATTTGATTCTCATTGCTGGAGGATTAGTCATAAACGCCTTTGTCTTGAACTCATTCTGGAGGAAATGATCAAAATATTGTATGAATAATCACGTTTTCATTATATTAACTATAATATTTAGATTAATTTGACGCTATTGTATATTTTTTAGTCAACGAATTTCTATCAATTTTTAAAGTTAAGAAGGGGTTATTGTCAATTTTTAAAGTTAACAGGGGGATAGTGATAATATTTTAGGTAAAAGGGGTGCTTTTGCATCATTTTGTGGGGGTATAATTGTTGTAATGACTAGAGAGGGTATTTTTTGCTAATAATAAATAAGCACAAACGGGCTCTTAGTAGGAAAAAATCACAAATTGGGAATTATGATAGTTAGACAAAGTCACTTGGGGGACTCTTGATGTACCAAGTCTTCGTCATCTGACGTGGCACTAAACAATTAGTATAAAATGAAATTACCAGTGACACGTCGTAGGAACATACATAATCGACTGAATACTTTAAGTGACTCATGTCGATTACGTCGATTCGTATACCAAAACCAATTATTGAGACTAAATGTCCCACATTGGTTGAAAACAATAGTTAAGTCCACCTTATAAAGCATTGGGCAATCCTCACCTTACAAGCTAGCTTTTGAGGTTGAGTTAGGCTCAAGCCAAGTAAGTGGACTTAGCCCAATCCATGTGATGAATTCTAATACCAATATACTAATCGATGTCCACAACACTAATGATTCGCTCAAGGTTGGATCGAATCGAATAAAAAGGATTCATATCCGAATACGTACCCCAATGGTATCTTTCTAATATGAATGACTTTAAGGTTCATTATCTCTTTCTAGTTTAACACGTTCATTTTTCCTTCAACATGAAATTCAATTGTTCTATGAAGTTTTTGACTAATTTATGCTACTAATTATGAATGTCATTGTGACTTTTGACTAGGAAAATGAAATAACATTTATTTAACTAATGACTTCGTGACTTCATTAGTTTTGTGATTTTTTCACTTTAGTATCAGTATTTAATTATATTTTATTTTATCAAATTATTTTTTATTAACGCTCTATACATACTCTAATACTAAAAACTTTTTAATTACTCGATCGTGCTCTCCACCAACACTCGTTCACGCTACATGACTTAGTTACCTAGGTTCTAATATATTCATTTATTATCAGATATAGATTTTTAGTGAAACGAATAGGATCGGTCTATATCCATATTCGCTCTACATATTTGTATTACATACTGTCCTAATCTGACCATAGAATTTCTAATCGAATAAAAACTAATAAATTGAGCCGGATTCTGATCAAATTCAAATTGAAATACGTCACATTGACAACCCATTCAACTTAGTGGAAAATACTATTCCCTATAATTTGACGAACTTAGGTTCGAATTTTTATTATAAGAAGTGTTGACTAATGTGCTTGACAATGTCTCGAACATGTTTTCTCATATAGTAAAAATTATATAAAATATAATTGGTTAGGATTAGATTACATCATAGAAGTATTAGAGTAACACTTGACAATTTTTCACCACAACTTTGCAACGATTTAAAAAAATAAAAAATAAATAATACTTTATTTGTTATTTCATGTAAATGTGTGTATTTCATGACATTCTTTTTTAAAAAAATATTTTATTGGATTCTTTGTTTTTATATTATAATAGGAGTAATATTATATATAAAATGACTTTGTACATATTATGAATAGGAGTAATTGTGTATAATAGGACCCGTAATCGTGTTTGCAACATCTGAGAAAAGGGCCAAAATCTCTGCGATGCGTTTGGGGACGATTCTGCTCCCCTGCATTAGCTGTGAGTTCATTAGAGTAGAGATTTTCCAAGACAGCACATCGGCGATTCAAGGGAATGTGAGTATCATTCAAATTTCAAAATGTATAGGCCCTCATGTTGGGTAACTTGATGTACATGTACATGTTCAGCGTTTAAAAAAGAAAAATTCCAAGATATTGCATTCTAAAATATTTTAATATAAAAGGAATTTAATCTGGATTTTCCTCGACAACAATTCATGTTCAGCGTTAAAAGAACTTTAAATAATGCCTCAAGACTGGCCATTATTTGCTGGGCCAAACAGCCGCCAGAAAAAGTAGGAATACAAAAATGGTGTTTATTCTTTTATTACAAACTCACAATTAATAATGGTGATATTCTTGTTTGGGAAATTTACATAGACACCTCCTGACTTTTACCCTAATTACAAGAAATTACCCTACTGTTTGAAATATTACAAAAACACCCCCTCAACCAAAAATTGTATTACAAGGACACCCCCTTGTTACACAAAAAATATTACCAATTTGGTCCCTAAAATCATTACAAATAAACCCCTAGAGGGGGTGTTTTTGTAATATTTCAAACAGTAGGGTAATTTCTTGTAATTAGGGTAAAAGTCAAGGGGTGTCTATGTAAATTTCCCTTCTTGTTTAGTAATAAAGTTAGAAAACTTGTAAAATTAGAGAGAACGAAAGTAAAGGAATGAGAAATTTTTGTCTTTTTATTTCAATTTACATGCCTTGTATTTATAGGCAAATTTTCTATTGATGTTCCAAAACATTACATGATGCTGAGGCTACTTAACTAATCAAACTACAGAAAATCAAAATGAAAACATAGAAAACATAATTAATTGAAATGGCAGCACTATGCCTCAGTTCTTCTATACGGTTTAATGTCCTTCACCTTACAACACCTTAAAACAAATGAGAGGCCCAATAATTTTTCGGTTTTTTTTTACCGAACCAAACCGAACTGTACCGAATCGGTAATTTATCGAACCGAACCGAAATTTTCGATTTGACAAACGGTACGAGATTTTAAAATACCGATCCGGCAGGTATACCGAAAATCGATACGGTTCGGTTCGGTTTTGCCATTTACACACCCCTAATTTGAACTCAATAAAATATTGAACTTTATACACGAAAAAGACTAAAATATTATATAAACATCAAGATTTTACAACTAACTAAATATTGAAAAAAATAGGAAAACTAAGATATCTTGGACTCTCGAATTCGTCCTACAACCTCTCAAGTTGGAGTTTGTATTGAAATGTCAAGAACACCCAACTTGAAAAGTAGTCGTTGATGGCGGTATGAATAACATGTTGACTATCACAGTGAATTTAAAGGTGGAAATGTGAATAACATTCACGATAATAATGAAAAGATTGAATAGTCATATTGTTTTTTTTGTTTTACGCTTGAGAGATATGAAGTGATTGAACTTATATATATATTTATGGACGGTAAAATATGATGAAAAATTGAAAAAGATATATATGATTAGAGACACGAATTGATAATTCAGCAAGAGCATCAACTACTAAGAGCCCTACAAATTGTAGATAAACTACTCCATCAATATAATTTGACTGGAAATAGTTGAAATATGGTCATGGAGTTTTCAAGAAATCTCATGGCACAATCATGATTTTGTTAATTAATAATGCTTTGGGCATTACCACATATACGTGGAGGGATAGAAAGAATAGAACTAAGTTCGTCCAATGAAAAATTGAGTTATTTAAAAATAAGAGCAAAAGACTAAAACACCCCCTATGCTTTGTCTAACTCCCAAAAACCCCCCTGTGTTATTTTAAATACCAAAAAAACTCCTGTGTTTGATTTTAAATACCACACTCAACCCAAGTAGTATATACTTATAATTTTATTTTTGACTTTTGGTAGAATGACAAGATTACCCCTATGTGTTTATTTTTTTTTAAATTTATATATTCTTTTTGAAACAACAAGTATATACTACTTGGATCGAGTGTGGCATATAAAATCAAATACAGGGGGATTTTTGGGATTTAAAATGACACATAGGGGTTTTTTTGGGAGTTAAACAAAGCATATGGGTGTTTTTGTCTTCCAATGTCAGGGGTAAAATTGTCATATCAAAAGTAAATTGTGAACAAAATACTTGCAATTTTGGCGATTGAAACACACTCTCCTTTTTGGGGGTGTATTTGGCACTTATTTGAAATCATAGGGGGGTTTTTGGGAGTTAAAATAACACAGGGGGGTTTTTGGGAGTTAGACAAAGCATAGGGGGTGCTTTGTCTTTTGCTCTAAAAAAATGAAAAATAATTTTGATGTTGTATAAAAATGATCAAAGGACCTCTTCGAGATTTTTTCTCTTCTTGATCCCTTTACGAAAGCTAATTTGCACGGGACGAACTCGCTGAGAACTCTTTTATTTTCAGTTTTTTCTCTGTAGAATGACTTACCTTTTTGTTGAAAATGAGATGCTATTTATAGGAGAAATTTTGGGAGGTGAAGAGTTTTCTGGGAGGTGAAGAGGTTTTTGGGAGGTGAAGAGGTTCTTGGGAGGCGAAGAGTTTTCTCCCATAAATGTCAAATGAAATAAATAGGGGTAAAATAGTCATTTTGGATGAATTATTTATTATCAAATTTATTAATTACAGAATTACTGAAACACCCCTAGATCATAATTACTAAAATGTCCCTAGATCATAAATCGCCACTATCATGATGTCCCCCCAATTCCGGGAATGAAATTTTTTCAATTGCGAAATTTAAAATACATAACATATACACTTTGAGAATATATATATATATATATATATATATATATATATATATATATATATATATATATATATATAGATCAGAGTAAGATATATATATTTAGATTAGAATATTTTCCTTACTTAGAAGATATAAATCTTGCAAAATAATGTCGTAATTATCTTAGGATCAAATATAGGAGGATTTTATTCTTTGAGAATATTGTACTTCCAAAATTATAAGTTTTATAGTCTATTTATAATTTTCATCTTCACTTTTCTAAGTACACCTTTCAAACTTAAAAAAAAAAAATTTAAGCTTCTTTCCCGAGAGAACCCGTTAGAAGAAGGTCGTCACGAGGTACCTATTGTTAATTTAAATAAATTTTTTTTTTTTTTTAAACTTAGCCAATCGAGTAATTACCAGGCAAGTTTCAGCCGAGGCAATGTGTGCCTCGGCCAGGCCCTGCCGAGGCAATATGCCTCGACAGTACCCAGCCGAGGCAGCATGCCTCGGCCAGGTTCTGCCGAGGCAATATGCTTCTGCAGTACCCAGCCGAGGCAGCATGCCTCGGCCAGTACCCAGCCGAGGCAACATATGCCTCGGCCAGGTTCGGCCGAGGCAGCATGCCTCGGCCAAACTTAGCCGAGGCTCATTTGCCTCGGCCAAGTCTAGCCGAGGCATATTTGCCTCGGTTGTGCTTGGCCGAGGTGAATCTGTCTCGGCCGAGTTTGGCAGCGGAATTTGACTCGGCCGAGCGAGATTCTGTGGTTAATTTGTTTCGGTTTAAATATGCTTTGGACGAGTTTTTTTTTTTTTTTAGGTTGATTTTTTAAGTTTTGATTCAGGGATTGAATTTTCGTTTGAGGAAGAAGTTGCAAAAGCTATTCATGAACTACCTCCATGTGAATCTGAATTTTCAGATTTTTTGATTTTTGACGATAAATCTAACTCTGATACTTCTCGTCAAATTCCTTTAGGAAATAGGCCAGAAGATGCATCTAGCTGGGTGATGGATGAGAATGAGTATGATGAGGAGGAGGGAAGGGCTCCATCTTCTGGGGGCTCAAAGCGTAAAAGTCGTGTGGTAGATATTGAGATAGCTAATAGTGAGATGTCCTTGAAGGAGATAAATACGCTTAAGAATAAGATTAATTTATCCTCATGTCACGATTTTTTGCTTCCTTCTGATGGCCAGAAAATTAGAACCCCTCCACCAGGGTTTTTCACCGTGTACAAAGAATTTTTTCTTTGTGGATTTTCGATTCCTCCAGACCCTCTCCTCGTAGAAATTGTGCGTAGTTTCAATATATGCATTAGTCAGTTGACTCCCAACTCTTTCATGTATTATGAAGGTTTCTTGCGTTTCTCCACCCAACTGAATATTCTTCCAACTTTGGAGTCTTTTAGGAGTTTATTTATCTTGAGAAGAGTTCCTAACCAGTTATATTTTCACTTTTTTCCTCAAAACAAATGCAAATTCTTAGAGGGTTGTACTTCTGCAAAAGGTTCTAGGGGACCGTGGAAATCCAAGTATTTTTACGTAAGGAATGATGGTTGGGAATTTCCCGTGGAGTGGAATAGTAGTTCTTCCCCTTACGATCCTTCTATTGATCCGAGTGATATTCGCGAGAAGTTTGAGAATGCTGGTTTATTTAGAGAACCGTTTAATGTTGCTCCTTTATTTGTTAATGGTACATATCATATGTATGTTTTATGTATATATATATATATATATATATATATATATATATATATATATATATATATATATATATATAATGTTTATCATTCTGACTTGTGTATTAATTTTCGTATTTTGCAGGAAAGGGTATGTCCATTAGTGAGATTCGTGCTGGAAATCGGCGATTCAAGGGAATGTGAGTATCATTCAAATTTCAAAATGTATAGGCCCTCATGTTGGGTAACTTGATGTACATGTACATGTTCAGCGTTTAAAAAAGAAAAATTCCAAGATATTGCATTCTAAAATATTTTAATATAAAAGGAATTTAATCTGGATTTTCCTCGACAACAATTCATGTTCAGCGTTAAAAGAACTTTAAATAATGCCTCAAGACTGGCCATTATTTGCTGGGCCAAACAGCCGCCAGAAAAAGTAGGAATACAAAAATGGTGTTTATTCTTTTATTACAAACTCACAATTAATAATGGTGATATTCTTGTTTGGGAAATTTACATAGACACCTCCTGACTTTTACCCTAATTACAAGAAATTACCCTACTGTTTGAAATATTACAAAAACACCCCCTCAACCAAAAATTGTATTACAAGGACACCCCCTTGTTACACAAAAAATATTACCAATTTGGTCCCTAAAATCATTACAAATAAACCCCTAGAGGGGGTGTTTTTGTAATATTTCAAACAGTAGGGTAATTTCTTGTAATTAGGGTAAAAGTCAAGGGGTGTCTATGTAAATTTCCCTTCTTGTTTAGTAATAAAGTTAGAAAACTTGTAAAATTAGAGAGAACGAAAGTAAAGGAATGAGAAATTTTTGTCTTTTTATTTCAATTTACATGCCTTGTATTTATAGGCAAATTTTCTATTGATGTTCCAAAACATTACATGATGCTGAGGCTACTTAACTAATCAAACTACAGAAAATCAAAATGAAAACATAGAAAACATAATTAATTGAAATGGCAGCACTATGCCTCAGTTCTTCTATACGGTTTAATGTCCTTCACCTTACAACACCTTAAAACAAATGAGAGGCCCAATAATTTTTCGGTTTTTTTTTACCGAACCAAACCGAACTGTACCGAATCGGTAATTTATCGAACCGAACCGAAATTTTCGATTTGACAAACGGTACGAGATTTTAAAATACCGATCCGGCAGGTATACCGAAAATCGATACGGTTCGGTTCGGTTTTGCCATTTACACACCCCTAATTTGAACTCAATAAAATATTGAACTTTATACACGAAAAAGACTAAAATATTATATAAACATCAAGATTTTACAACTAACTAAATATTGAAAAAATAGGAAAACTAAGATATCTTGGACTCTCGAATTCGTCCTACAACCTCTCAAGTTGGAGTTTGTATTGAAATGTCAAGAACACCCAACTTGAAAAGTAGTCGTTGATGGCGGTATGAATAACATGTTGACTATCACAGTGAATTTAAAGGTGGAAATGTGAATAACATTCACGATAATAATGAAAAGATTGAATAGTCATATTGTTTTTTTTTTTTACGCTTGAGAGATATGAAGTGATTGAACTTATATATATATTTATGGACGGTAAAATATGATGAAAAATTGAAAAAGATATATATGATTAGAGACACGAATTGATAATTCAGCAAGAGCATCAACTACTAAGAGCCCTACAAATTGTAGATAAACTACTCCATCAATATAATTTGACTGGAAATAGTTGAAATATGGTCATGGAGTTTTCAAGAAATCTCATGGCACAATCATGATTTTGTTAATTAATAATGCTTTGGGCATTACCACATATACGTGGAGGGATAGAAAGAATAGAACTAAGTTCGTCCAATGAAAAATTGAGTTATTTAAAAATAAGAGCAAAAGACTAAAACACCCCCTATGCTTTGTCTAACTCCCAAAAACCCCCCTGTGTTATTTTAAATACCAAAAAAACTCCTGTGTTTGATTTTAAATACCACACTCAACCCAAGTAGTATATACTTATAATTTTATTTTTGACTTTTGGTAGAATGACAAGATTACCCCTATGTGTTTATTTTTTTTTAAATTTATATATTCTTTTTGAAACAACAAGTATATACTACTTGGATTGAGTGTGGCATATAAAATCAAATACAGGGGGATTTTTGGGATTTAAAATGACACATAGGGGTTTTTTTGGGAGTTAAACAAAGCATATGGGTGTTTTTGTCTTCCAATGTCAGGGGTAAAATTGTCATATCAAAAGTAAATTGTGAACAAAATACTTGCAATTTTGGCGATTGAAACACACTCTCCTTTTTGGGGGTGTATTTGGCACTTATTTGAAATCATAGGGGGGTTTTTGGGAGTTAAAATAACACAGGGGGGTTTTTGGGAGTTAGACAAAGCATAGGGGGTGCTTTGTCTTTTGCTCTAAAAAAATGAAAAATAATTTTGATGTTGTATAAAAATGATCAAAGGACCTCTTCGAGATTTTTTCTCTTCTTGATCCCTTTACGAAAGCTAATTTGCACGGGACGAACTCGCTGAGAACTCTTTTATTTTCAGTTTTTTCTCTGTAGAATGACTTACCTTTTTGTTGAAAATGAGATGCTATTTATAGGAGAAATTTTGGGAGGTGAAGAGTTTTCTGGGAGGTGAAGAGGTTTTTGGGAGGTGAAGAGGTTCTTGGGAGGCGAAGAGTTTTCTCCCATAAATGTCAAATGAAATAAATAGGGGTAAAATAGTCATTTTGGATGAATTATTTATTATCAAATTTATTAATTACAGAATTACTGAAACACCCCTAGATCATAATTACTAAAATGTCCCTAGATCATAAATCGCCACTATCATGATGTCCCCCCAATTCCGGGAATGAAATTTTTTCAATTGCGAAATTTAAAATACATAACATATACACTTTGAGAATATATATATATATATATATATATATATATATATATATATATAGATTAGAGTAAGATATATATATTTAGATTAGAATATTTTCCTTACTTAGAAGATATAAATCTTGCAAAATAATGTCGTAATTATCTTAGGATCAAATATAGGAGGATTTTATTCTTTGAGAATATTGTACTTCCAAAATTATAAGTTTTATAGTCTATTTATAATTTTCATCTTCACTTTTCTAAGTACACCTTTCAAACTTAAAAAAAAAAAATTTAAGCTTCTTTCCCGAGAGAACCCGTTAGAAGAAGGTCGTCACGAGGTACCTATTGTTAATTTAAATAAATTTTTTTTTTTTTAAACTTAGCCAATCGAGTAATTACCAGGCAAGTTTCAGCCGAGGCAATGTGTGCCTCGGCCAGGCCCTGCCGAGGCAATATGCCTCGACAGTACCCAGCCGAGGCAGCATGCCTCGGCCAGGTTCTGCCGAGGCAATATGCTTCTGCAGTACCCAGCCGAGGCAGCATGCCTCGGCCAGTACCCAGCCGAGGCAACATATGCCTCGGCCAGGTTCGGCCGAGGCAGCATGCCTCGGCCAAACTTAGCCGAGGCTCATTTGCCTCGGCCAAGTCTAGCCGAGGCATATTTGCCTCGGTTGTGCTTGGCCGAGGTGAATCTGTCTCGGCCGAGTTTGGCAGCGGAATTTGACTCGGCCGAGCGAGATTCTGTGGTTAATTTGTTTCGGTTTAAATATGCTTTGGACGAGTTTTTTTTTTTTTTTAGGTTGATTTTTTAAGTTTTGATTCAGGGATTGAATTTTCGTTTGAGGAAGAAGTTGCAAAAGCTATTCATGAACTACCTCCATGTGAATCTGAATTTTCAGATTTTTTGATTTTTGACGATAAATCTAACTCTGATACTTCTCGTCAAATTCCTTTAGGAAATAGGCCAGAAGATGCATCTAGCTGGGTGATGGATGAGAATGAGTATGATGAGGAGGAGGGAAGGGCTCCATCTTCTGGGGGCTCAAAGCGTAAAAGTCGTGTGGTAGATATTGAGATAGCTAATAGTGAGATGTCCTTGAAGGAGATAAATACGCTTAAGGATAAGATTAATTTATCCTCATGTCACGATTTTTTGCTTCCTTCTGATGGCCAGAAAATTAGAACCCCTCCACCAGGGTTTTTCACCGTGTACAAAGAATTTTTTCTTTGTGGATTTTCGATTCCTCCAGACCCTCTCCTCGTAGAAATTGTGCGTAGTTTCAATATATGCATTAGTCAGTTGACTCCCAACTCTTTCATGTATTATGAAGGTTTCTTGCGTTGCTCCACCCAACTGAATATTCTTCCAACTTTGGAGTCTTTTAGGAGTTTATTTATCTTGAGAAGAGTTCCTAACCAGTTATATTTTCACTTTTTTCCTCAAAACAAATGCAAATTCTTAGAGGGTTGTACTTCTGCAAAAGGTTCTAGGGGACCGTGGAAATCCAAGTATTTTTACGTAAGGAATGATGGTTGGGAATTTCCCGTGGAGTGGAATAGTAGTTCTTCCCCTTACGATCCTTCTATTGATCCGAGTGATATTCGCGAGAAGTTTGAGAATGCTGGTTTATTTAGAGAACCGTTTAATGTTGCTCCTTTATTTGTTAATGGTACATATCATATGTATGTTTTATGTATATATATATATATATATATATATATATATATATATATATATATATATATATATATATATATATATATATATATAATGTTTATCATTCTGACTTGTGTATTAATTTTCGTATTTTGCAGGAAAGGGTATGTCCATTAGTGAGATTCGTGCTGGAAAAGGGGCTTCTCAAGTAGATCGTGATTCTCGTCGTCCTCCTCCCCCCTCGCATAAGGGAACTCAATCTGGAAATCCAAGAGGGAGTTTCGTAAAAAATGCATCTCAGGCTTCTCGTAGTGCTCCGAATGAGACTTTTGGAACGATTGCGTCAGGTGGGCGGAATCGACAATCATCGCCTCCTCCAAAACGTCCCCCGAAAGGAAGTTCCTCCTCGTCCTGGAATGGGAAAAGGCCTATTCACTTTTGGCATTAACAAAGAAAAAGGTGTATGTTCATTTTGGGATTCCGCCGATCTGGAACTTGGATATGACAAGACTAGGCAGTTGATTACTGCTCATGATGCCAATCGGTTTGATCAACTTCCTTCCGAGAATTTGGATAAAATACTATGCGCAGATATTGCTCGGGTAATTTAACATTTCCTATATATTTGATATATTTTTATGTTCTTCCTTTGACTTAGAAAATATTTATATTTGTTTGTTTGTTTTTGTAGATACCCCTTCTGTCTCATTTGCTTACTTAGCGTGCCAAACGCTGCGAGGAGGAAACGAAGATGGCCGAGGAGAAACTGGCGCGCGTGACTGAACAACTTCAGGAACTGAAACTGGAAAACACGAAGTTGTCGAAGGAGCTGAAGCATGAGATTCAGACTGGTGAGAAGTTTAGGAAGTCTGAGCAGGGTAAGGATTATTATAGGGAACTGGAGAAGGAACTTGTCTCTAAGTATCAAAGCACGATAGAGAAGGAGCTTGTGAGTAACTATCAGAAGTCTGATGCGTATAGAGAAGATCTTCTGAAGGAGTCCATTTTGGTTTACGACTGAACAGTTCGGGTTATTCGCAAAACCCTTAGAGACTCAGACCGTTTTCCTGGTGAAGACTTCATGTTTATCGATCCTGAGGTAGATGATGAAGCTGACGAAGATAAGGGGACTGTGATTCCTGATGAAATATTTGATGAGGTTGAGGAAGATCCTGCCCCAAAGTCCGCAAAAGGGAAAAAATAGTTAACTTTAGTTATATGCAGTAGATTGATGAACTTGTCCTTGTTTTTTTTTTTTATGTTCTTGAATATTTGCGTTTTTGCTTTATTTGTGGTTTGAAATTTTTTTTTTATTTTTTTTTATTCGTGGATATATCCACCATATGTTTGTTATGGTGCAATTTTTATTTGCATTTACACTTTGATGATCGATAAAGTGGCTCTTGAAGTGTTGACTTGCTGAATCTTTCTTTGATCAGAATTCTTCCTTTTACAAGTAGACTATAATGAAACATTTCGTAGATATTCATAAGTAAGAAAAGAAGAAATCCTGAAATGAGGCTTTATTGATCATTACGTAGAAGATTATTGAAAAAGTACATTGCAAAACTACTGATAATATTTTTTCAAGCTACTCGTATTCCAAGTTCTTGGTATATCTTCTCCACTTAAGTATTGAAGTCGATAGGCTCCAGAGCTTACCACTTCTGCTACTTTGAACGGACCTTCCCATTTAGGTTCAAACTTCTTCAATTTTTTCTTCATTTTGTCCTTTGGTAGAAGGACTGCCGTCCTTCGCAATACCAAATCTCCCACTTGAAAAGAACGAGGACGTACCCTAGCATTGTAAGCTTTCACCATCTCCATGCGATATCTCTCTGCCCTTGCACTAGCATTTTCTCTTAGTTCTTCTAGCAAATCTAGATTAGCGGTAAGACCTTGTTCGTTATACATAGGATTGTAGCATCGCACCCGCAAGCTGACCTCTCCAATTTCAACTGGTATTACAACTTCTGTTCCATAAACCAAACTGAAAGGGGTTTCTCCAGTACTTACCTTTTGAGTTGTTCGATACGCCCACAATGCACTAGGTAATTTTTCAACCCATTCCCCTTTAGCCTTATCGAGGCGAGCTTTCATATGTTGTAGTAGGATGCGGTTTGTTACTTCTGTTTGTCCGTTAGACTGAGGGTTTGCTACAGAAGTGAAAGATTGCGTTATCTTCATTTCGGCACACCATCGTTGCAATTCTTTTCCCTTAAATTGCGTTCCATTGTCAGATACAAGGACTCGGGGTACTCCAAATCTGCAGATAATATTCTTCCACAAAAACTTCAGCACGTCTTCTTCTTTGATGGTTCTTAAAGGTTCAGCTTCCACCCATTTGGTGAAGTAATCAACAGCCACAATCAAATACCTTTTTGTTTTAACACAAAAGGCAATGTTATGAAAAAAAAATTTTTTTTAAAAGGAAGTAATGTTTTGGGGACGGTTTGTACCTTTTTAGTCCTGGTGCAGGTGGCAGAGGTCCTACCAAATCAATGCCCCACTGACTGAAAGGACATGGGCTTTCAAGTGGTTGCATTAAAGTTGCTGGAGAATGTACTGCATTAGCGTGTTGTTGACACTTATGGCATTTTTGGACTAGTTCAACTGCATCTCTTTTTAGTGTAGGCCAAAAGTATCCTTGCCGTAATGTTTTGTTTGCTAGTGCTCTACCTCCAAGATGATTTCCACAACTCCCTTCATGTATCTCTCTAAGAACATAGTTGGCTTTCTCAGGGGCTAAGCACTTGAGGTATGGCTGGGAAAATCCTCTTTTGTACAAATCTCCATCAATCATAACGAAACGAGCCGCTCGTAGTTTCAATAACCTTGCTTTCTTCTTATCCTCCGGTAGATCGTTATGGACTATATATTTAACTATTTCGTCCTTCCAACTTGGTTCTTCAGGTATTATTGGTAACACCTCATGATCACCTTCTTCTATTTCTGGACGAGTTGCTGTGAGGAAAATTATCTTCTTGCTTTTTACCGTTGTTAGCGCACTAGCTAGTTTTGCTAACATATCGGCTTTGGCATTGTCTTTTCGATGAATTTGTTTTAACTGAAAATCTTCAAATTTATCCTGTACTTCCTTGACTCGCTGAAGATACTGAATCATTTTCTGCCCCTTGGCTTCGAAGGAACCATCCACTTGATTCACCACCAGTTGAGAGTCACTATATACTATCAACTTTTTCGCTCCTACTGCCAATGCTAATTTTACTCCAGCCAACAACGCTTCATATTCAGCTTCATTATTGGACGTCAGAAAATCGAGTTTGAGAGCATATTCAAATTCGTCTTCGTGGGGGCTTTTTATTACAATTCCTGCACCGCTACCATTATTTGTAGATGAGCCATCCACATATATTTCCCAGGTGGTCAAAGAGCTAGCAACTTGATCAGTTGTCGTTTCAACTAAGAAATCGGCTAATACTTGAGCTTTTATGGCGGGTCGGGGTTGAAATTCTAAACCGTACTCTCCCAACTCTATTGTCCATTTCACCATTCTTCCTGAAACATCTAGGTTTGATAACACTTGCTTAAGGGGGTGATTTGTAAGTACTACAACCTGATGTGATTGGAAATATGGGCGTAACTTTCGTGCTGTGGATACTAATGCCAGTGCTAGTTTTTCTATCTGTGGATATCTTAGCTCTGCTCCTTGTAACATACGACTCACATAGTAGATGGGCTTGTAATATTTACCTTCTGATTTAACTAGGACTGAGCTAATAGCATAATCCGACACGACAAGATATAGATACAATATTTCTCCAGGTCTTGGCGTGGTAAGGAGTGGAGGAGATGACAAATAATCTTTCCGTTCTTCAAATGCTTTCTGACATTCGTGTGTCCACTCAAAATTCTTAAGATTAGGAAGGGTTTTAAAGAAAGGCAACTCTTTATCTGCAGATCGAGATATAAAACGGTTCAACGCAGCCAAACGTCCTGCTAGGCGTTGTACTTCTTTTGCTGACTTTGGGGCAGACATAGTTTGTATCGTAGCGATTTTTTCTGGGTTAGCTTCTACCCCTCTTTCAGAAATCATGTACCCCAAGAATTTTCCACCTCGAACCCCGAAAGTGCACTTATTGGGATTTAGCTTCATACCATAGCGTCTTAATACTTCAAAAGTTTCTGCCAAATCTTTTAGATGATTAGATTGTTTGTGGCTCTTCACAAGCATATCGTCCACATATACTTCCATATTTCTCCCAATTTGTTCTTTGAACATATGATCAACAAGTCTTTGATATGTAGCTCCGGCATTCTTCAGGCCAAACGGCATAACCTTATAACAATATACCCCCTGATCCGTGACGAAACTTGTTTTCTCCTGATCCTCAGGGAGCATTGGGATCTGATTGTATCCTTGAAAAGCATCCAAAAAACTTAACAATTCACATCCCGAGGTAGAATCTACTAGCATATCGATTCTGGGAAGAGGATATGAATCTTTTGGACAAGCTTTGTTCAGATTCGTAAAGTCAATACACATTCACCATTTTCCATTAGGCTTTGGAACAACCACCACATTTGACAGCCAGTCAGGATAAAGTACTTCTCTAATATACCCCGCTTGCAGAAGCTTGTTTACCTCTTCTTTGATGATCTCGTTCCTTTCTTGTCCAAAAGTTCTCTTCTTTTGTTTTATCGGCTTCACTGTCGGATCAACACTGAGTTTATGCACCATCACTTCGGGATCTATTCCTTGAAGGTCAATGGCGTCCCAAGCGAACATATTCATATTTTTTCGCAAAAACTGTACTAATTCTGCTTCCACATGTGGTTCGATCCTTGTTCCTATTTTTGTTGTTTTGTTTGGATTTCCAGGGATGAACTCCACAACTTCTAATTCTTCCACTGCCTCTATCCGCAAATCTTCTTGCTTTCTTTTTTTGCTTTCAACTTCTTCTTCCTGCGCCTCTGAAGCATCATCCATCAATTGATCAGTTGTATCATTTTTATTGACATGATTTGACTCTGACTTGGTTCGCTTATTGCAGTTTTTCAATGTGCTAGCATAGCATTCACGAGCCATCATCTGATCTGTTACCACTTCTCCTATCCCTTCTGGTGTCGGAAACTTCATCTTCATATAATATGTTGAAAGTACAGCCTTGAAAAGATTTAGACTAGGCCTTCCTAATATCATATTATATGAGGAAGGTTCTTTGACCACTAGGAATTTCACCATCTTCGTAGATCTAATAGGATAACTTCCGAGGGACATAGGCAGTGATACTTCTCCCAATGCTTCCACTATCTCTCCTGTAAAACCAGTAAGTGGGGTATTGACCCTTTTTAACTCGGTGTTGTCTATGTTCAAATTCTCAAAAGCATGATAAAATATTATATCTGCAGAGCTGCCGCTATCTACTAAGATTTTCCTAACCCAGAAATTGGCTAACGTTGCTGAGATTACTAAAGCATCGTTTTGTGGTGGTAGTTTCCCTCTCTCCAAATCCCTATCATCAAAGGTGATGATCTGATTACACTTTTCAACTTGATGGACATGGTGTTGTGCATACGATGGACAGTCATGTAAGGTTTTCGCTGATCTCGCTAATGCCTTTCTCGATCTAACAGAATCTCCTCCGACCGGTCCTCCTGATATCATGTTGATAATGCCGGCGTTTGTTAAGTTCTCATCTTGCCTTGCTTGTACTGAACTATCTCTGTTAGGTCTTTGTCCTCCACTTCTTTCTTGCGGTTGATTTCCTCTTGGGTTAGAATTTCGTCCAGCTTGCGAACTTGCTGGGGCTATATCTCTCTTCCTTCTTACGAAGTTTTGTAGATTGCCCCTTTGTATCAACCTTTCTATCTCATCTTTTAAATGATAACAGTCTTCAGTGTTATGTCCTCGAGCACGATGGTATCGACAATATTTGTTAGACTTATTCCTGTCCGGATTGTCTTTCAATGGTGCCGGCCACTGAGGTAGCCCTTGTGCTAAAGCTGCTACAAATACCTCTTCTCGTGTAGCATTGAGAGGAGTATAGTGAGCATACTTTTGATTGTATCCTACATTCCTTCCTTCTTCTGGATTCTCCTTTCGCCTTGGGATATCATTCCTACCATCTTCTCTGTTCTTCCTTTTACCTCCTTTTTCTGACTTTGACTCCATTGCCTCTTCGATTCTTATGAACTTTTCAGACCTAGCTAGGAGTGCATCCAGAGTTGTTGGAGGTTTTCCGGCTAAAGACTTCTTAAGACGTTCATCTATCAAAGTTTGTTGGAGAATGCTAGCCAAAAGTTCAGGGTCGACTTACGGGACCTCTAAAACTGCATTAGTGAATCTTTGTATATACTCTCTTAAAGGCTCTCCTGCTTTTTGTCTTACAGTGAATAGGTAAGCAGCCGTCTTTTGAGATTTTCTATTCATAGAGAAGTGATGGAGGAATCGTTGACTCATCTGCTCAAAATTAGTGATTGTGCCTGAAGGGAGCTGATTGAACCAAGTAAGTGCGACCTTAGATAGAGTAGTACGAAATATTTTGCAAGTGGTCGCATCACTTATTGCATATAAATCAGCTTTGGCAATAAACTTATCTAGATGCTCCTGAAGATCACTCATTCCATCATATTCAGACAGGCTTGGGATCCTAAAGCCAGGGGGCAATGGTTCTGATAAGACTGCATGAGAGAATGGGCTTCTTCTTAATGGTACCATGGGTGGTAATTGTTCCACCCTCTCTTCTTGTCCTTGCTGTGTGTAATTTTGTCCTCCTTGTTCTCTTCCTCCACCTCTCTCCATCGCTAAACGAGGTTGTCTTCGCACCTCTTCTAGTCTTGGAATTCTACTGTTGACTTCTTCTTCGTTAACTGGTTGCCTTATATGTGGTTGTTCTCGCTGTCTCTGACCACCTCTTTCGGGTCTTGTAGATGCATCCGGTATTACGTGCAGGGACTGGCTTGAATTGCGTATTCTTTGCTGTTCCGCTACATATTGTGCAACCGCTCGAGCCGCTACTGTTGCAGCCATTGCATCAAGCATTTCTTGGGTCATTTGGATGGTTGGCACTGGAGGCGGTACATTCGGAAGTGCATCTCGATCAGTCATTAAAACTTGGGGGTCTACTCCATCGAGTGGGCCTTGTTCCACACGTCCTGGCCCAGACAGGTCGTTTCCAGCGCCTCCTCCGCCAGGCAGGTCGTTTCCAGCGCCTCCTCCGCCAGGGTGGTCTTGTCCAATGCTTCCCGTACCAGGTAGGTCATTGCCAGGGCCTCCTCCTGCTGGTGGATCACCTGGCCCTTCAAGATTATCCCACTAGTTCTCTTCGTACTCGTCCGCCATCTCAATGTGCAAATGAAACTATTTCCCACAGAATGCGCCAAAATGATGTTGTATAAAAATGATCAAAGGACCTCTTCGAGACTTTTTCTCTTCTTGATCCCTTTACGAAAGTTAATTTGCACGGGACGAACTCGCTGAGAACTCTTTTATTTTCAGTTTTTTCTCTCTAGAATGACTTACCTTTTTGTTGAAAATGAGATGCTATTTATAGGAGAAATTTTGGGAGGTGAAGAGGTTCTTGGGAGGCGAAGAGTTCTCTCCCATAAATGTCAAATGAAATAAATAGGGGTAAAATAGTCATTTTGACTGAATTATTTATTATCAAATTTATTAATTACAGAATTACTGAAACACCCTAGATCATAATTACTAAAATGTCCCTAGATCATAAATCGCCACTATCAAATTTATAATAAAGTTAATATAATGAAAAAGTGATTATTCTCACACAATTTTTTGTCAACAAAGAAAATGCAATTCATAATCAAACAAAAATATTTATCAAAAATATTATGTTTCTAAACTTTCTTAACAATCAAACAAATTGCAAGAAAATAGCTAGTTTTCTTCACAACCAAACACGTAGAGGAAAATTATTTTTCTTTCCTACAATTTTCCCTCACTTTCTTGACAACCAAACAAGCTATAAGAGTTTACAACTAACTAAATAATGATAAAAGTAAGAAAACTAAGATATCAAAACCCTATTTGAAAAGAGTTTTGGCTCGATTCAAAACATGGTTCGCACGGTTTTGGTGTAATTTTTGAATTTCCATTTGGTTAGATCTTGGATGTTGAATTTTGTGATCTTGAAAAAAGTAAAACCTAATTTGAATTGAATTTGGGAAATAAAATAAGTTGTAGGTGTCATTCAATATCTTTTCATAGAATTTGATGAAAAAAATAGATAATACATGTCAAATCAAAATTTCATAGATTTTAAGAGTTTAAACATGAATTCTAAATAGGTTATGATGAGTTTAACGAATCCGACAAAACTTGTGGCTGTATTTGGATGGGTTTTGGCCCGGTCTCGTGGGTTTCGCGAGACCGAGCCAAAATCCATCCAAATGAGTTTTCGCCAAACCCATAAAACCATTAAAAACCTATAAAATATTGATTTGACACCTGCCATCTACTTTTTTCCTCAAATTTCACTAAAAAAGACATTGATTTGACACCTATAACCTACTTTTTTCCCTAAACTCCAACATCCAAACTCAATCCAAGTGAGGTCTCAAAGGTTTCATCGAAACCACCCAAACCAATTTTTTTAAACCGAGATCCGCGAAACTGGGTCAAAACTCAAAACTCATCCAAATATACCCTGTAATCCCCAAAAACTCTTGAATTCGTCCAACGAAACTAATTTATAAATATGAAACCAAGTCAAATAAGATGACGCATATTTCAACTATTTCCAATTCCATTTGCTGACGTCATTCTGATGACGCAACAAGTCGTAATTATATTCCTTTGCAAATGCCCATAATTACAAGATATTTTTTTTTCTGTCGGATTATGAATCACTCAGCTTACGTCATCGATATGACGTCATCAGTTATGCAACAGAAAACACCCGTCCCTTTAAATCCAATGCCCATAAAAAAAGGAAAATACTTACATAGACCAGGTCTATAAGCTTAGTGGTAGACCTTGTGGTCTAGATTTTGCCACATCATTTATAATTACTTAAAATTCAATTATTAGATTTAACTAACCCAACTAGATTAAACTAGAGTTAAATAGAAATAAATAATTAAGTGTGAGCCATTTTTTTTAATTATCATAAAATTAATATTAATTAGAATTTAAAATTCCTTGATTTTTCCTTGGTTTAATTAATATTAATTAATATTAAAATTCCTTGGTTTTTCAATATACATTGAAGGCCTTGGGCGTTTTGTAGCGGGATTAAAACCCTTTTTATATTTTAAAACTGTTTTTATAGCATTTCTAAAACACCCTTAACTATATAATTAACCAAGGAATTTTAATAGGGTTCAATTATAGAAACAAAACGTACTCTTGAAGAGTTTTGAAGTTCCCTCCTAGAAACAAAACCTAACTAGTATATTGAAAATTTATTTCTGTTAATAAAACCGTTTTTGCATTTTTGTTAAATAAATAACTTTGAGGTAAGGGGTAACTTTAAGGTCTACTTCAAAATCTGTTCTTCCACTTCTAAAGTAAGACTTTACCATAACTGTATATTTAAGTTTTGTGAAAAACCAAGGAATTTTAATATTAATTAAACCAAGGAATTTTAAATTCTAATTAATATTAATTTTATGATAATTAAAAAAATGGCTCACACTTAATTATTTATTTCTATTTAACTTTAGTTTAATCTAATTGGGTTAGTTAAATCTAATAATTAAATTTTAAGTAATTATAAATGATGTGGCAAAATCTAGACCACAAGGTCTACCACTAAGCTTATAGACCTGGTCTATGTAAGTATTTTCCGAATTTTCTTCCTCTTTTTTTTTTTCATTTGTTTTTCCTTCTTCTTCTTCTTTATAGTTAATACTTGTATACATGTTTATTGAAAATACAAAACTAATGAAAAAACTGAGTTGTAAATCTCTCAGTTTTCTCAATAGAAGATTCAGATCTTGTAGTTCAAGTGATCTGAATCTTCAAACTCTGATTATTTAACCAATTTTCTTAATTATTGAATCAGTAGAACTCTCTTTTAGTGGGCAACATTGTCATGAGATAATTATGTAGCGGTCATCGACGGTGGAAATCCTCCCAAAGTTTTTAAATCAATTAATTTGATGTAATGAATTCGTTAATTCATTACATCTTGGTTTGTGAAATTTTTTGTACGTATTAATTTGGAACGGTGAGACAAAAAAAAATCCTCAACCAATTTCGACCAACAAACATTGTAAGCCGACGGCCATAGAGGAGGAAGAAGGCAGTGTGAAAATTGTGATTACCACTTCCCAATTTTTTTGGTTTTGTTGCTTAATTGAAAATATCCTCTGAAGAGCTGAAAATGGTAATTCAACGGCCATGTGAAGGTTTCCATACAAAAAATTAAAATGTGAAAAAAGTCCTTCAATTTTGATATTTTATGTGTCATTTTTTTTAAGGTTAATTTGATACCACTAATTCTCTTAAAATAACAATTGAAACCACTAATTCTCTTACACTATATTTAAAGACATAATTATAAAATGCTTAAAAGGTTCAACTTTTTTTTTTTACATATTTATATAATTATTTCTTAGTTTATCGAATTGAATTCGAATATCAAACTTGATTTAAAACAATGAAGCAAGTCGAGCTCAAACAAATTTTTACAAAAGTGATTGTTACGTCTTTTTTTATATATATATAGTTAATACATCGTTACATTATACACTATACCGAATCATATCTATTATACTCGTATCAAAGTAAATTAATTACAAATATTTATATTAAATTAGAGAAAATATTCATATTAGTGGAAGTTGAACCCATAATTTTTTGATCATGAAGTCTCAATCATCCTTAACCAATTCGCGGTCTTAACACTACAAGAATAACAGTATTTTCCGACGGAAAATTTCCTACGGGATAAGATCCGTCGGAAATTAAGAGTGATTTCCGACGGATTTGGCGACGGAAACTAAAATCTGTCGGAAATAGTGATAAAATTAAATAAATAATAAACAAAACATTTCCGACGGGAAGGATCCGTCGGAATTTATATAAAAAATAACAAAAAAAATGATTATTATATAAAATGGTTATAACCAATTCGCGGTCAAATACCCCCGAAAGTACATAATAAAATCTAATCTTAATTTCAATACTCTATAAGCTTAAACTATTGCAAAATTATAGTATATTATTGATTTAAGTATGGGAGTGGGTCCGCCAAAGTTGACCCGATCTACCTCACAAGGTGTGGATTCAGGACGGGATTTCGGGATTAGGGTAGTTTCGGGTTTTGATTTTTACTACCCAAATCTCCTATAATTTAGCGAATATCCAGTATTTCAATTATCAAAAATTTCATGACAAAAATAATAAGTTATAGTTTCTATTCCCTCACATTTTGACCAAAATTTTCTTGTTTACTATTATTTGTCGCTTTAGGATTTCAATGTAAAATTAATGTTAGTTTATCAATTTTATCCTTATTACTGATACTTGTCATTAATGTTAAAAACCCTTTTGATACCAAGCTTTTTCAAAAAACACATTTCATACCATGATTTACACCATCTTGACACATTTACTTTTGTCGTCAATTTTTAAATTCAGCACGTGCCGTCAATTGTGAGTATTTAAAACACGTGCATGTTCTCCATCCCATTGTCAATATAACGGGCACATGATCGGAACATGCTGAATTTCGTCTGAAAATTTACGGCAAAACTAAATTTGTCAAGATTGTGTAAATCATGATATGAAATGTGTTTTTTAAAAAAGCTTGGTACCAAATATATTTTTTGGACTAAAATTTGGTATCAAAAGTGTTTTTTCCTCAAGTTTACTTGATTAAAAGGGTATTTAGGATTTTTTACTTAAAAAATACCTATTTAGGACATTCCTTAATTCCTTCAAAGCTACGAATAAAAAAAACGGAGGGAATAATTTTTAGCTTTAGGTCCATGTCCAAAATTTAAAAATAAAAGTACACAATGGGTGCTTTGTTAGCGCAAGAAAAGAATTGCATTATTCCTTCGTGATTTAGCCGCCATAAGTCATCCATTTAAATTGAAAGCCTCCAAATAATTTGACGTAATTCATCGTGATGTCATGGTCACTACACATGGACTTCATAGTAATAGCAATGTTTTCAGAATCGGACCGGACAGTGAACCGGTGAACCAACTGGTCCCTGGTTTTACCGGTCGGATCGGTCGGATCGCTGGTTGGACCGAATGACATCATCATGATATATTATTAATTTTTAATAACTTATTATATATAACATATTTCAACGTAAAATAATGGACACAAATGAACACTTAGTCAATGAATAAATTTTGTCCAATGCATAATTAAAATTGAAAATAAAATCATTTAAATGCTTGCTAACTTTATCACAAAAATAAATTAACTAATGCTTGCTATCATGACAATACACTTAAATGAATCAAATTAAGTGTAAACACAGAAAAAAATTAACAACTTAAAGCCAAAGATTGAAGAAAAACACCAAAGATTCCCACTATAAATATCCCAGATCAGATTCCAATCTGCTAGCTCAAAAGGCATCAAGAAAGCATGTAATAATATAAAAGCATACTGTAAGAAAAGTCCTAACAGATGTTACCAAGTTCCTTGCTCTTGTCCAGTCCAATTAAGGCATGCTTGGGGGTTGGGTGTTAGACAAGTCTTTTATGAAACATTCTGGAAAGCCCAGGTAAATAAAACAAAAAATACAGTAATATGTTATGTAAAGCTCTACAAAAGTAGAAGACTCCACTAATTATATTAATAGCATTTGTTGAAAGAAGTGGAAATTTTTTTTCCATCCATGTAATTTTGATGGGTCAGAAAGAATGCATTTTTATAAGCAAAAACATAGAATAAAAAATATCCACAACAGCAAACATGAACAGCAAGACAAAAACCTGAACAATGAGAAAAATAAATTCTGTATGAAAAAAAAATTTGAAACCCAAGAAGAAATTTCTTTAGCTCCAGTCACATATGCGTGCCCTTATAACAACTTAGATTTTGGACATTTTGCATATCAAAATCAAGTGAATATCATAATCACAAGTGTTCTCATGAGTAATACCTTAAACTTATGAGTGATAGAAGAAACCAAAAGGAGGTTGCCTTTGTGAACCCGCCGCTGCTGCTGCTGCTCTCTTCCAATTTCTGTTTTGTTCTTTCCAGCAGCTGCGATGCCCTAGGTTTTAAATTTTTTTTTTTTTTTAAGTTTGAACCGAGGTCCAAACCGGTTAGCCGGTTCTCCGGTTTTGGACCGGTTTTACCCGGTTCCAACTGGGTTTGGACCTCAGCGGTTTTAGGGGGGTGACCGGACAGGGTAGGCCTCCGGTTCGCTGTCAAACCGGTCGGACCGGCCGGTCCGGTCCGGTTTTAACAACATTGAGTAATAGACGGTATGGCATTTTCCAATACTTTAATTACGTAAATATGACTAGTCGTTATGTGGTTCAAGATTGGGTAAATATCACTTATTGTCCTTAATATTAACGATTTACAAAGTCGTCCTTTTTAGTTTTCTTCTCTTATATGAATTCATACTATGAGTGATTTAGTTTACTTTGGCCATTGCCCTTTTTAGGCTGACCACGATGACGGATCCGAATGCACGTGATCATAGCGAATAAACAAACACACCCTCACGTGCAGTTCAATGGATATCAATGCTTCCATTGTACGGCCTTAAAAGGTCCAAAATTAAAAAAAAAAAAAAAAAAAAAATTACTCTTAGTAAGGGTTAAAATGAGAAAAAAAAATTAAAAAAACTTTGTAAAAAGTTAATGATTAGAATTACTATTAGTTTTGTTTATTCGTGTTTGCATAAAATTTTGACTCGGTTACACCTCGACATCGAGCAACCCTTGGCATCAAGAAGTGCCAAAATATTGTTTGCGGTAAAACTGACATCAAGGGATGCTTGGCATCGAGGAGCTGACATCGAGGGATGTTTGGCATCGAGGCATGCCAAAACATTGTTTGTTTTAAACCTGTCAGCAGATGCCTCGACGAGCCAATCGCACGATGTAAAATGCCTCGATATGATGTAAATAAATGCGGGCGTGCTAATGTTTGTGCGTGCAAACATAACGATTGAAAGTGGACATGTTGATATCAGTGCAATAATAATATAAATGTCCTGATAAAGACATATTGATATCGAGATAAGTTGTCCTGATAAGGCTGACTTCTAAACGATTGTGACAGAGTAGGCAAACACTACCCCTAGTTCTTTTCTATGTCTGCCTGGCCGCAGGACTTAAATAATTTATGAAAATCTCTCCTAAATGCCAAAAACTTATGACCAATCGATGACAAAAACGACATATCAATGAAAATCCGTTGACGTAAAGCATATTGTAGTAAAAGAATCAAGAGATACGAACCAAAATACTTGCATTAATAATAAAAGAAAATCAGTAAGTTCTCCGATGTGCAAATATGACAAACATATGCAAAACGATAAAAGTCTCCTGTTTTGGCATGATCTGCCAAATGAGTTGATAAATCTAATAAGTTCTGAAAATTGACTCCTTGATCGGCAGGTAAACCCGCCGATGAGCTGATAATGCATGATAGAACAGCTTGTTGACAGAAAGTAACATTGACGACGGAAGACCACCGTCAATGGTTCGCCCAACCTTGATGGATGACCACCAATCGGGCTCCTAATCAGCGGGTGGCCACTGAAAAGGGCATCGACGGAGCAGATGGCTACTCAACCGATAGCCGTCAAGCAGATGGCTACTTGACGACGAGCTCATCAGGCAGATGGCTACTCGATGAGTTTGTCATATACGTGGGCACTTACATGACGGTTAACAGCTTGCTACTCGGTTGATATCGAGTGGTTTAGCTCGAGACAGCGTTGCTGACGGTGGAAGCAGCGGCGGCGGCAGGACTTCAATCGGCCAGGAATCGCTGGTGGCTGAGGATCAACAGACTGATATCAAGGAGTTGACAGGCTGATAACATGACAGAAACAACGTGTTATCTGCTTGCTATCAAGGGGTTTCGCTCGAGACAGCGTTCTGACGGCGGAAGCAGCGGCGACGACGGCTTACTTTGAGCGGCGGCGGCGACGGCAAGAGTTCAGGCGGTCAGGAATCGCTGGTGGCTGAGGAGGGACGATTGATATCAAGGGATTAACAGGTGTTTGCTGACAAGAGAAGCAGCGGTGCGCTGGACTTCCGGAGAGGCGTAGAGCCGATCAGTGTAGACTGAATTTTGTTGATTGAGTTGTGTGTGTGTCATTGCGCGTATGGCTGTCCTGCAGTATTTATAGGTGGAAACTGATGAGCTGATGGCCGAAAAACTGCTCAATTGATGGCCTATCTCCCACTTTCTCCACTACTTTTGAATTCCTCCACTATCTCCACTACTTTGAAGGTGGTTTTCTTCTTCTTGCTTGCTGAAAATTAATGTTAATGGCAGTTGTTGGAGAAGAAACGTGATGTTCTGCCCATTTGAAATTCAGTTTTAATGTAGTAACCAACTTGAGATAAATTAGGAAGTGGTTGTGTTTTAATCTATCTCTTTTGGTTAGAGAGATTTATGTGGCCACTTCCTAACTAATTGGCCTTATCTATTTAATTAGCTATTATTTAATTAAATGACCATCATTTAATTAAATTTCGTATGGTCCATTTGGATCACTGGGCCGATTTAATCGGCTGGGCCATGTCATTTTGGGCCATTTCGGATCAGTTGGCCTGATAATTGGACCATTTAACCTTATTTCTTAATTGTAATTAATTATTCAATTAATTACTTATTTTGGCCTTTATTAATTATATGGGCCAATTAATAATACTCGGCCTAATTAATTAACTAATTAACTTAATTAATTAATTATAACAATTGGGCTGTATCTCAAATTGGGCTCGTGACTCGTTTAATTTCGGTCGGATTGATTTTCGGATCAGAGTGGGTCCAATCCTGATCCAATTCACTTGGCTCGATTCGGCCTATTGACCTTTTTCGGCCCTTCATCGAGCTGCTACTCCTCGATTAATCGAGGGTGAATTTTTCGGTACAAACAATTCGTATGATTTTTCTGGTGTCAGGCTGTCAGCGCAATGTGAGAGATGATGGAAGTTGGACCGTTCATCTATCTAAAAGTGCTCAAATTAAATTGTTCTCGTTTTGATAATTGGGGTCTGATAATTGTTGTACTAATTTACTGACTACGAAATCTTTAACTCCGTAAAATTGCAGAAAATATCCTAGATTAATTAGTTATTTTGAATTTTCACCTTGAATTATATAACCTCATAAAATTTTATCCCGTAATTTAATATTATTTCAGAATATTGTTCCAAATTAATTATTTGATTTGGTTTTTCATACCAAACTATATCGACTCACCGAATTTCGTTCCATAATTTTTCATTTTACATGAATTTAGTCCTAATATTAAATTTCTAGTGTAATGAAAATGTCTGTTTAATTTTGAGGGAAAAACACTTTTGGTCCCAAACTTTACCTCAAAAAACACTTTTGGTACCATAAAACGCAGAAAAACACATTTGGTACCACAATTTTCATGATTTTGACACATTTAGTCATTCCGTTAAATTTTGGACGGAAATTTCGCGCGTGACCGTCACGCTCGGGTCAAGCGCGTCAAGTTCAAATCGGTCACGAGTTTTGCACGTGAGAAATTCGGTCAAAACACTTTTGGTCCCAAATTTTACCCCAGAAAACACATTTGGTACCATGATTTGCAGAAAAGCAGATTTGATACCACAATTTACATATTCTTGACACATTTAGTGTCCTTGTTAAATTGATAAAAATCACATATAATGAACATACAACAGTTTTTCTAAATTTTTTGATAAAAATCACAAAATATACTTAAATCATTAAAAATATTCTTAATAAAAGTACCTTGGATACCTAAATTGGTGCCCTTTGACTTGCACTTGTATTCCAATGTTGATACAAGCACCAATCATAAGTTCCATCTTTTCCATCGAAAACATTGAAAAGTTTCCATTTTTGAATCAGGTGAAACGAAAACATGTAATTCCGAAACTATTTATTTGCCTTAAACTCAATTATTTTCCTAAATTTAGTAATTTTTTTTACAAATTTTCCTTAGTGTTTCTGAAATATTTCGGAATAATCTCGAAAAGTTTTCAATATTTGGCTCTCCGAAACATACATTCGAAATGAGTTTTGATCCATGAATACAAGTGCAAGTCAAAGTGCACCAATTCAGGTATCCAATGTACTTTTGTTAAGAATATTTTCAAAGATTTAAGTACACTTTGAGATTTTTATCAAATCTTTTAGAGAAATTGTTGTCTGTTCATTATACGTGATTTTTATCAATTTAACGGCGACACTAAATGTGTCGAGAGTATGTAAATTGTGGTACCAAATCTGTTTTTCTGCAAAGCATGGTACCAAATGTGTTTTCTGGGGTAAAGTTTGGGACCAAAAGTGTTTTGACCGATTTGTCACGTGCAAAACTCGTGAACTTAACGGGCGCGTCACGCGCGAAATTTCCGTCCAAAATTTAACGGAATGACTAAATGTGTCAAAATCATGAAAATTGTGGTACCAAATGTGTTTTTCTGCGTTTTATGGTACCAAAAGTGTTTTTTGGGGTAAAGTTTGGGACCAAAAGTGTTTTTCCCTCGTTTAATTTTATAATTGGTTTCAGACGAATTCTGCAATATTCTATAATTGTTTATGCTAAATTTGCCACGTCATGACACGTAAAATATTTAACGGACACATGCGCAATTTCCGTCTCATAATTAACAGTGGAACGATATTCCAAAAAAAATATTAAATTACGGAACAAGATTCGATAAAATGATATAGTTTAGGACGAAAATAAAAAATTACCGATTAAATTGAGATATTTTCTGTAATTTTAACTTTTTCACTCGGTTGCTATAAGATTTCCTATATATTAATGCTATACTAGATAAGAGAAATTTAAATATTAATAAATACTCCAACTATACATAGAAAACATTTTTCTTTTAAAGCATCAATGTGTCTTAGTTAAACATCAACTAGGTAAGATTGCAGAAAACGCATTATTTTGAAATTAAATTTTGTACGCCAATTTTGCACTGAAGATCAAACTATGCATGCCATTACCGTGTGAAGCAGTTTCTAGTATTTCCATAAAATAACATATTAGTTCATTGAAATTAAATTACGAGATTTTGCATTAGTTGGGTAGTTTCTAAAACCTAATTATTTCTCATTTTGAGTACTTAACATTCAAGTTCGATCGGCTTGGTTATTATGCTTTGGCTTCCAATAAGCTGGGGTGTTCCTAAACCTGTTCCATCCGACCCACCCGCCCGACCCGCTCCAACTTGCCCGCAACCTTTCGGTTTATTTTTAAAATAATAAAAGTAAGGGTTGGTAATTTGTAAACTTGCACGTTATGGGTCGGGTGACGGGTTTGATGGTTAAAAAATCGACTTCCCCGCAACCTGCACTTAATCATACGTGATGTACTTTTTTAATAATAAAAGTGTGAAATAAATAACATTTATTAACAAATGAATAAGAACAAATAATCAAACTTTCTTCAAGTGTTTTGTTTATATTAATTTTAATGGTATATATATGTTAGTACATTTTTTTCCTAATATAGAGTTAGTTGTTGAAAATCAAGAAGAAACTTCACTAATCTCTTATTGTTTGCAATGTGTGAGTGACGATTTGTAATGAATTTTTTTGTGGGGATTTGTAATATTCTTTTTAGTAGAGACTGTTAATTTAATTAGTAAGAAACCGTTGATTATATTCTAGTTTTGTACATTTTGCTTCTTGGATCTAATTCAAATGGAGTGAATAGCAATTTAACTCCCTATGTTATTCTAAATAGGCAATTTAACTCCCTGTGATAAATAAAAGGACAAAATACCTCCCTGTGATATCCTAAGTAGGCAATTTAACTCCCTGTGTTAAGAAAAATGGCAAAATAACTCCCTGTATTTTTAAAAAAGAAGCACATTGCCTCCCTCTAAATTTCTTATTAATTCATATCACATGGAGTTAAATTGCTCATTATTTCATTTCACAGGGAGGTATATTGCCAATTTTTATATCACGGGGAGGTAAATTGCTCATTATTTCATTTCACGTGAAGTTAAATTACCTATTTTTATTTCATAGGGAGGTAAATTGCCTATTAGACATATCACAGGGAGTTAACTTGCAAAAAACCCAATTCAAATGTAACAGTGAACATATTTGACACATTTTGTTTAGTGTTTGAAGAACTTAAGCTTATATGCTTAATTATTTATATTTGGATGTCAAATGTTTCCATTCAACCCATCAACCCGTCCGCACCCATTCCAGCCGAACCGGACAGTTTATGAAAATAACAACGCGGGTGCAATTTAAAAAATTAGCAACCTACACGTGTTGGGTTGGGTTGATTTTTTATGCAAACCCGACCTCGTTCATCCCTACAAATAAGTGTGGAGTGCATGAATTTCATTTGGCCGGATAGTAGTCGGGAGGAACAAAGTTTATGTCGATGGGCGAAAGTGTAAAAACATGAAGATTGGGACAAATTACATGGTATGACACTACAAGAAAAATAAGTATGATTTTTCGTCACATGAAATATCCATATGTATTGACACGTGTTTGTGTCCTTGTCTTGATAGTGTCCCGAAACTGCATTTTATAATTTTTAAGTTAAAAAATATTATTAAGATAGAATTTGAGAGTTTTTCTTTACTGCTAATTTTCCAGTACTACATCTATTTAAAAAAGATTGATTTATGAGTTACCAGTTCATAGAAGTGAGCCTTAATGGAAAAATGATGATACATATCAAGTAAATATCATTTAAGAATATCTCAAATTCACAAATTCGTTAGAGATTTCAATTACTATAGGGTAAATTATGAATATCCCCTAAGATAAGGCTTAATTATGAAAATCCCCTACACGTATTGAATATTATAAAAATCTCCCTGTATTTTGTCACCATCTTACAATTGACCCCTTATCACTGAAAAGTCACTAGGGCTAGTAATATTTGTGTAATATTTTTAAAAAAATAAACTTGGGTGTTAATTATAATATCTTATAAATTATAAAACTGATATTTATATATTTACCACCAAAAATTAATAAAATTGTATAATTGCCCATAAGTTTCAATTTTTTTTTACATATTTATTAACAATTCAATTTTTGTAATTAAAAAATAAACAAAATTATGTTAATTATATTTAATAAATATAAGAAATTTATTTACATATTTAATTGAATAAATTTTTTTTTTATAATAATATTTTAATAAAATTTTATTATTATACACATAAAATATCATTTAAAAAATATATTCTATTTTTAAATTTTCTTATTATTTTTAAAAAAATTAAATCTATTAATTCAGTATAAAAATAATAAATTTATCTAAATTAATGTGTAAATAAATTTATTTTTTATATATTATTAATGAAATCTTGTTTAATTTATTATTTTAAAATTAAATTGTGAATAATTATGTAAAATAAGGGTTTTTTAATATTTTTTGAAACTTATGTGCAATTACAATTTTTTTTCAAATTTTTTATGGTAAATATATAATTATCATTTTTATAACTAATGAGATATTACAACTAGCATCCAAGTTTTAATTTTTTTTAGATATTACAAACTTTACAAATAATTAGGGCCAAAATTAGAACTTTTCATTGGTAAGGGGTTAATTATAAGATGGTGAGAAACATCAGAGAGATTTTCGTGATACTTAATACGTGAGAGGGATTTTCGTAATTAGATTGGGTATTCATAGTTTACCCTAATATATATTCTTATAATCTATTCAAAGATTACAAAATCAATAGAAACATAATAAGGGACCATAGTTGAAAAGACCAAGTTTGGATGAGAACATTTGTCACTCTTTCTCGAAAATAAAAAACCGGAAAGTAGTTTGGTAGTAGTGGATGCTTGTGAAATAATTTCAATTTGTGTAATGTTGTTTGGTTGAGTTTTGAGTTTGTAGGTTATTTTTGGAAGAGATAGATTGCAGGTGTAAGATGCGTAAAACTTTATGTCAAATCATATATGTTATGTGAGATTAATTGTGTAAGAGATATGTTACTTTATGTCAAATCAGAGTAGAGTTTGTATATGTTTTGTTTAGAGATAAAATAAACAAATTGTTGTTTGTTTGGCATTTGATAGAATAGTTTGAGAAAATTGAGGAATTTTTTTCCAATATAGTCTTTCAAATAAAAGTATTTCCCAAAATGACTCATACTTAAAAGTATTTCCCTAAATATACTTTTTGTGAAAAATCGCAGGTGCCAACTGCGATTCTTCAAAAAATCGCAATTGACAACAGCGATTCTTCATTTTTACGAAATTATGAAAATATATATATATATACCAAAAATCGCAGTTAGCAACTGCGATTTTTGGTTTTTTTTTTTTTTTTTGGTTTTTTTGATAAAATGGCTTGAGTTTTGTAAGTATTTGATATTCATTTCGTTTGTCATTTCAGTATAAGTATGACACTGTGTTATCTCTTATATTTATAAACAATAAATTAAGTGTCTATTGCATTTTTATCAAGCATGTTTATATATAATCAGGTAAAATATATTTGTGCACAAGGCATTTATGTATTGTTCAAGTATTGTTATTGGAGTATAATTATATTACTAGAGTGTGACCCATTTTTTTCTGTGTTAATAATGTTTATTTGAGATACTTTCTGGCACTATATTTGTAACGATCCATGCGAATATAAATGATTAACTTTTTACTATGTAGATGGGTGGTATGCAAATGTAAATGATTAACTTATTATGTTATCTTTTTACTATGTAGATTAGTGGTAATATCTTTTTTCATGGATCATTACAAGCATAATGCCAGAAAGCATCTCAAATAAATATTATTAACATGGAAAAAAATGGGTCACACTCTAGCAATATAATTATACTCCAATATCAATATATGAACAATACATGAATGCCTTTGGCACAAATATGTTTTACCTGATAAGAATGCAATAGACACTTGATTTATTATTTATAAATATAAGAGATAACACAATATCATACTTATATTGAAATGACAGACAAACATTTCATTTAAAATACTATAACTAATATAAATATTAAATACTTACAATTCAAGCCATTTTATCAAAAAAAAAAAAAATTTTACCAAAAATCGCAGTTGGTAACTGCGATTTTTGGTAAAATTTTTTTTTTTTTTATAATTTCGAAAAAATGAAGAATCGCAGTTGCCAGTTGCGATTTTTCACAAAAGGTATATTTAGGGAAATACTTTTAAGTTTGAGTCATTTTGGGAAATACTTTTATCTGAAAGGCTATATTCGAAAAAAATTCGAAAATTGAGAGATGAAAAATCTATTTCATAAAGTAGAAATCATGTTTATTTGATATTTCTCAAACATGAAATTTTTTTAAAAAAATACCAAACAAACAGGCTCAATTATTTTTTCCCAAAAGATCTCTCGAGTATTATAGTAATAAATCCTAGTTTTTTACATGAATCAATCAATCAGATTATTTCATTCTTTGTAGAGCCAAAAGAATTTGTATAAAAGGTCATGTCGTAAATTTTGTGGCGGAGGTAAATTTTCTTCAACTTCATATATTATATTTAATTTCTTGTAATGCAGAATTCCTCGATTTTATTTATATTGTTATATGACTGAAATTCAAATAGATGTGCTTTGGCTAACTATCAAACAATCTCTTAATGTTAATTTTATTAACGAAAGCCCAGCTTATTCGTCAAAACAATTATACCCTTACCTAATGACGTCAAAACACCCTTCTTATCCTTAGAATATATCAATAAATCCTTTGTTAACTTGAAAGTTTACAATAACCCCCCTTATTCACATAAAATTTGCAAAACCTCGCTATTATTTTTGAGATAATTTCAAATGGGTTTTAAAAAAGATAACACACATATTTTTTAATAGTTAGATAAAGTACGTACAAGGGATTTTTTGCATTTAGCTTATTGCTATATTAATTCTTTTTTTTTTCCTTTTGAGAAACATTGCTATATTAATTGGAGGGTACAAATATGGATACGTGGTGAAATTGCTGGTCATCTATAAACAAGATGCAATTTATTTGGATGATTTTTTTTTGCAATCGGGTTCAGATTTTTGTCGATAAAAATGGAAAAGTTTTATCATATCCTCATGTTCCTATTTTAGGCTAAGAGTCAACCGCGCGAATTTGAAAAATTATTATGTATGGAATAAAATATAATATATTCTTAATTATTCTTTCGTATTCTTTAATTGAGTCAATTTTTACAGATAATTTGATTTTCTATTTAAGAATATAGGGTCTATTTGGATGGGTTTTGGCTATTGGGTTTTGTGGTTTGAATAAGTTGAAACCCCGCTTGGATTGGGTTTGGATGTTGGGGTTTAGGGGAAAAAGTAGGTGATAGGTGTCAAATCAATGTCTTTTTTAGTGAGATTTGGAGGGAAAAATAGGTGGTAGGTGTCAAATCAATGTTTTATAGGTTTGAAGAGTTTAAGTGTGAGTTTCTTAATAGGTTTTTGATGGTTTTATGGGTTTGACGAAAACTCATTTGAAAGGGTTTTGGCCCGGTCTCGCGAGACCCACGAGACCGAGCCAAAACCCATCCACACACAGCCATAATGTCTTATTGTTCGTCGAAAAACTGAAAAGTCTTGCAAATCTAGACACTATTATTGCATTCAAAATTTCTTGAAAATTATGATCTGGTCGTAATTCAATATAATTGTATGGAGGACTTGTGAATCGCAAATATATAGTAGTTTAAAATATCATTACATAGTGAAACTCAAATTGAGCGTGTAGAATAATATAATTCGTGGAAGAGGATTATATTTTTGGACGTTTTGGGCTAGATATGATTGTAAATTTGACATGTTTATTTCTTTATAAAAAGAAAGTCATGTACGATTTCTAAGGAACTTTAACCCTTTTTCCATAAAAAGAAATTGAAGTTATAGATCCATCATGTGACTTGAACATGTAAATTTTGAAGTCAGAATTTGAAATTTGAAATTTTTAAGTGTCACTCGACACATGATGATTTTGGTGAAGATTAATTTTTTTTAGTTTAAATAGAACATATTTTTGGCAAAAATATAAATTTTCCGGTCAAATAATACATAAACTAAGGTCCCAAGTGCACTTTTACAGGTTTGTATGTGCATCAATTTCTTTTTTTTTTTTTTTTTTTTTATCGTTATTCCGTAAGGTGTAACTGATAACGGAGAACTAACTTGTCATTAAGTTGCCAAAAATCCACACACAATATTTATAATAAAATTGAACAATGTATATAATTAGTTTTAGAGGGAATTGCACTTTTCATACCAAACTTTTAAATACTTTATATATTTTATACCATACCTTTCAGAATGACACATTTCATACCAAAATCGATCAACATTTTTCAATTTTGGTACCACCGTTAAAAATTGGATGGAAACCCGTTAAGTCACAATTTTGAATTCTTAGGGGGGATATTTGCAATTGGTCAAGGGGGAGTTTTGCAATTATTTTTCACCACCTCCACCACCTCCACGTAATTTTCAATTTCCCGGTTACTCCGGCCACCATTAAACCTCTCCTTGGTGGCTATAGCTTCGTCTTGACCTTCTCTACAAAGATGATACACTATTACGTTGTTTCAGATTCATCCCGTCACTTTTATTTCAAATCTTTGAATTTTAACGTTTTCGATTTTTATTCTGCCGCCGGCAGAGGAGGTCGATCCACCATCTAATACCTACCGCCGTTCATTCCCCTTGGTGTTGCGGTTCTTTTGCCACCAACCTTATCCATTTTCATCAAGTATTGAAGAAATCCCCAATTTTTAAAATTTAGGCTACTATTCATCATCTTCTTCGCGAATTTTTTTCTTTTTTCTTTTTTTTTCCTGAGAGTTAACGGATTCCATCCAATATTTAACGGTGGTACCAAAATTGAAAAAGGTTGATCGATTTTGGTATGAAATGTGTCATTCTGAAAGGTGTGGTATGAAATGTATAAAGTAGATAAAAGTTTGGTATGAAAAGTGCAATTCCCTCATTAGTTTTATTAATCAATGTTGCTTTCATTTGATAATATCGGCATAAAAGCGTGAGTCCGACAATATATTATTTAAAATATATTATTTTATTAGTGAAGGTGTAATTGTAATGAATATTATTTGAACATAAGTTCGAATTTTCACTGAGAGATGATCTCATATAAGATGTCCGATATATTTAAAAAGTGATTATGTAATGTTTAAGACTTAAATAACCTTAAAATTTTTTTAAAAATGGGGTTAATACAAAAATTACCACTAATATTGAGGAACATTTTAACAATATGCTAATTTTCATCTGATAATAAAATGATCAGATAACTTAGAAGGGGTTGTTTTCTATTGTACCGAAATAATTTCTCTAACATGTATTTTTCATTTAAATAAGTCAGAGGATTGTGACAATTATCAATGAGTAATAATCACACGTTATTATTTGCCTTTTATAAGCGAATCTATACTGGTCGAATATTGCATAAAAGAGCCAATTTGTTCTTTTAGGTACTAGCAACCACATAAACTTCTTTTTATAATAACTGCTGTAATAAAACTGCATTAATTCTTTCTATTAGTATTAGGGGATAAAAGTTTTCTTTTTTCCTTTTTGGCAAAAAAGATAGTAATAATTATTTAATCAAATTCAGGTAAATTTTACAAACATGATTCTTATATCTACCTCACATTCAATATTCCTGAAGGTCCACTAATTTGCTACACATACAAAATTGTTTTATTTAAATCAATTATAATAAGAAAATTCATAAAAAGTAAACGGTAATGGAACTAGAAAAATTGTACATATCTACTCAGAAGCCATATTATCATTCATCTCTTTTTTCTCTAATAGAAGTTCATTGATGCAAAGAATATATTTGTTTTATTTCGTTCATTTAAATTTTAATTTACTTTACAATATGCTTCTCTATTTACTGGAGAAAATGCAAGTTACTTCCCTGTGTTATGCTAAAATCTACAAGAAAGTATCTTGTGAAATTTTTATTGTGTCAAACTTCCTTGTGTTTTAAAAAACCCTTCAAAAATCACCCAATTTGTAAAAAAAAAAGGTCATTTTGGATCTACAAATTTCAAGAAATAATTTTTAAAATATATCAAGTGAAGTTGTAGGGACCAACTTGAAGTATTTTAGAAATGGTTTCTAGAAATATGTCGATCTAAAATTACCTATTTTTTACAAATTGGGTGTTTTTTGCAGGGTTTTTGAAAACACAAAAAAAATTGACGCAATAAAAATTTCGTAGGATAGTTTATTGCAGATTTTGCATAACACAGGTTTCAAGAACAATATGCTAATAAAGAAGCATAACACAGGGGAGTAACTTGCATTTTTCAAGAACACAATATATGGAGTTTTCAATAAATATAACATAATGAATTTTGAATTGACATAAATTTGATATATCATTTAGAAATGCAACTTATAAATTGGTAAGCCCCAAGAAGTTTTTCTGACATGATAACTGCATATTTATAGGCTAGAACTATGCAACATAATTAACAAGATAGACAGTGGCGGATCCAGGATTTAAGGTCGGGGGCTAAATTTATTAAAAAAAAAAAATCTATCAGACAGTTAAACTTTAAGTTTATATTATTAACGAGAAAATGAATGACGCAATGCAAAAATGGGGAGGTGGAGTTTGATAAAAATAAATCCCACGAGATATTTTAATAACATATGATACCCCATTATAGTCTCAAAAGAACTTATCGACATATTTACTTTAATAATTGACCACGACAATTTTTCATCTTTTGAAATCGGTCCATGATAGCATCGTTTGAAATACTACTAAATATGTCTTTCTCTATTAAGATAACTAAACTATCTTTTAGCCATTGATCGCCCATTCGGTTACGAAATCGATTCTTTACTATCATCATAGCCGAAAAAGCTCTCTTAACTGATGCAGTTGCAATGGGTAAAATAAGCGTCAATATCACAAGTTTGTAAATCATCGAGAATGCGACATGTCTTTTAGTTGCAACCATCTTCTTAGCAAGTTCACCAATACTTTTTAATCTAGAAAAATCATCACTCGATCGAATATCTCTAATATAGTTTTCAAGTTAATTTGGAAGGGCCGATAGCTCAAGAAAAGAGAACTCATTTGATAATCTTAGTCCAATTAATATCATACAATCCACTCTACCCAATTTAATCATACAGGAATCAAGATGCAGGAAAACCACTTCATAAAGCATGACAATGCAAGTTTCTTCGCCTAATTTATCAAGAGCTTTCTCCTCACTGCATAGAAATGAACAGGAATTTTGCCAGCATTAATAATCACATCAGATAACAAATAAGTTGGAATTATCAAGCTAAATCATCACATAATCTACTTATAAAACAATATGTTTGCCTCTTGAAATTCATGAAATGCAAACGGACCAATTTTTTTCCTTACATTTAAGGAAGTTTCTAATTAGTTTAAAGGGTAAATGCAAGTTACTCATCTGTATTATGTTAAACCTGTAATAAACTACCCTGTGAAATTTTGGATGTTGAGTTTTGTAATTTTAAAAAAACTGAAACCCCATTTGGATTGAGTTTGAAAAAAAAATAGATGGTACGTATCAATCAAAATTTTATAGGTTTTATAAGTTTGAACATTAGTTTCTAAATAGATTTATGATGAGCCTAACGGGTTTGACGAAAATTCATTAAAACATATTTTTGCCCGATTTCACGAAATCGACAAAACCGAACTAAAATCAATCCACATATCAAAAAACTCTTGGGCCTGTTTGTTTGGCGTTTCCCAAAAAAATTTCGTGTTTGGGAAATGTCAAATAAACATGTTTTCTACTTTCTCAAATAATTTTTCATTTCTCAGATTTCTCAAACTACTCTCTCAAAAGCCAAACCCACAACAATTTTCAAACAAAACTTATACAAACTCTACTCTGATTTGACATAAATTAATATATTACTTACACCATTTATTTCACATAACAAACATAATTTTACATAAAATCTTACACATCTTACACTTACAACCTCACTCTTTCAAAAAAAAAAAAAAAAAACCTACCCCTATTTTATTTCTTAAACCACTATCTCAAAATTCAAACAAACAACATTACGCAAATCGAAATTATTTCACAAACATCCATTACTCTCCAAACTACTTTCCGAAACAACAACCAAACAGGCCCCTTGAATTCGTCCAACAAAATTAATTATCAAATGTATATATGAAAATCAATTATTAGTGATATACAACCCAAACTAAATCAAACAAGATGTCGCATATATTCCAAGTCCATCTGCTGACGTCATTCTGATGACGCAAAAAGTCGTAATTATATTCCTTTGCAAAGACCCGTCCACCAAATTTACAATTTTCTTTTTCTGTCGGATTATGAATCACTCAGCTGACGTCATCGATATGACATCATCAACTATGCAACAGAAAACACCGACTAATATATATTCTCATACAACCTTCAATTTTCTCCCCATTTGAAATAATTAATTTTCCCTTCTTCGAGTTTTTCTTTATAATTTTTATGGAATCATCAACAGAGAAAAGAAAACGGGTAGATGACGGAGATGTTAACGGGGAGGAAGGAGAAGATAACGGCGTCAAGAGGGCGGCGGTTCCGGAGGATGAAGAGGTGGATGAATTTTTTGCCATACTGAAAAGAATACACATGGCAGTCCAATATTTCCGCGAGCGTAAAGACAACGATTATGCGGTAAAGGCGACGACATGGAATCCGTCATTTAAACTGGAAGATTTTGAAGGAGTTGTGAAAGGACCGGAAAGCTCCAAGGAAAATCGGAATGCGGGTTTAGATCTAAATTCCGACCCGGTTAATGATGAGCAGGAGGATAGTGTTGCGGATTCGGTTTAGCCTTTACTGATTTGGGACTTAAATTGTATGGGTGTAAGAAAAATTAATGATATAATGTTTTAAGTCGATTTGTTTGATTTTATAATCAAATTTGAAATTATATTTGAGTCTAATTTGATTTTTAAATAGGTTGAGCTCAATCGTCCTATAATCAAACTGTTAAATTCAAACATTTTTGATATTTTAACATAATATTTACGGAGTTAATGATAATTTATCATCCAGTAATGTGTATAATATTTAATTTATTTTCTTATAATTTGTAAAAAAAATATTATTTTTTATAGATCTTATAAAGTTTCACACTGTCTATTTGGCATTTTGAACTTCAAAAAAATACAAATGGAGTACGATACTTTTACACATTCAATTTATAAATTTGACATTTTTTATTTTTAAATAGGTTGAGCTCAATCGAGAATTCAAATACTTTTGGTATTTTAACATAATATTTACGAGTTAATGAAAATTTATCTTCCTGTGTATAATATTCAGTTATTTCCTTTCAATTTGAACGAAAAAGAAAAAAACATTATTCCTTATAGATCTTATAAAGTTTCACACTAACTCTATGACGTTTTGAACTTCAAAAAAATACAAATGGAGAAAGCTACCCTTCTTATGTAGTACTATACTTTGACACATTCAGCTTATAAATTTGACATTTTGATTACCCACGTGCTATTATAAACGTGAAACTTTACCATTCAGTGTTATAATAATAGTGACATTTTAAGCCAATGTTATATTAAATTTGATATTTTATCCTCCTATGTTATGATAAATTTGACATTAAACTCCATTGTGTTATGATAAATGTGATATTTTACTGAAGTATATTTTTGTATTTTACGCAACACTTTTCATGCCCATTTTCAATCTTGGATGAGTCACATACCTCTGGAAGGAGATAAATTACTCCTTTAAAATTTTCACAGGAAGTATATTACTCCTTTTTTAATTATAGAGGGATAACATTTTGCATATTATAGGGATAATGTATGTCATTTTAGTTTTCCTTATCTTTTTCTTTTATGTCCTAAAACAATAATTGGGTTTCAAAAATTGAATTATTTTTGTCAAAATTACCTTCTCTCATTAAGTAACTATTAATTCTCTATCACTATTTATGAAGGCAAAAATATAAAAATGCTTAAAATTTTTGAATATTCACGTTAGAACTCACGAGAACAAAATTAGGGGGACATCGGAGTGTGTGTATCATTATTTCTTAATTTATCGAACTAAATTTGAATATCAAACTTGATTTAATATAATACAGCAAGTCGAATCCAAACAAACTTTTACAAACCTGGTAATTTAGTCAAATTATGTGATATGATTTTGAAGTGTACGTTATAACTTATCAAACTATGTAATTCTAAAACTGCATAAGCTTAAACTCTTGCAAAGTTAAAAGTATATTATTGGTTTAAGCTTAGGAGTAGTTCGTTTGGGTTGAGCCGACTTAGCTCACTAGGAATGGGTTCAAGACGAGATTTCGAGGCCAAGGATAAGCCAAAGTTCATTTTTTATACCATTCGAACGAAAAGGTAAAATTGCAGAAAACGTCCCAAATTAATTACAGATTTTGGATTTTCGTCCCAAACTATTTAACTTGGCGAATTTCGTTCCGTAATTTAATATTCTTTTGGAATATCATCCCAAACTAATTACTAATTTTGATTTTTCATCCCAAACTATATCAACTCGCCAAATTTCGTCCCATAATTTACCATTTTGTATAAATTTAGTCCCAATATTAAATTTCTAAGATAATGAAAATGACCTTTAATTTTGTAATTAATTTGGGACGAATTCTGCAATATTATATAATTATTCATGTTAAAATTTACCATGTCATGACCCTTAAGCAGCCATGTGATAATTCATCGGGAAATGCGCAATTCCGTCTTATAATTATGGTGGGACGATATTCCAAAAAAATATTAAATTACGGGACGAAATTCGCCAAATTAAATAGTTTGGGACGAAAATCCAAAATCAGTAATTAGTTTGGGACGATTTTTGCAATTTCGCCGAACGAAAATCATACCAAACCATACGTCCGTCAGTTTTAAACGGAAGTGCCACGTGTCTGAAGTTGACTTGAAACTGAAATATTATTTTCGTTCAATTGGTATGAAAAATGGACTTTGGTTTATTCTATGGAATGCAAATTGAAATTTTGCCTGACTTTCAGTTTTAACTATAATCAACTTTAATTTGTTTGTTCTTGACAATACATTTTAATCTAAACAAATATTGGGAAGTATATTAACCAAAGGGATATACGGCCTTTAGTAGGTATTTATTTTTTATATATAGGTCTAACATTAGAATGGAGTTTTGATCAATGAAATAAATCAACATTCATAGCTAGCAAATGGGTGTACGCGGGAAAAAAATTATTATGACTTGTCAAAGTTGATCCAAGCAAATATCATTCAACGTTTAAGTTGGATCATATTAAAAGTGTAACACGCGAGTATTTGAGTCATTTGAAATATATATTTGGTACTATTATAGAAGATGAAATACCATATTTTAAATTGGGTTGGTTTGTAATTCAAGTTAAATTATTTTTAACTTTTCTACTCAAGATAAAGGTAAAAAATATTTCTCATGAATCAAATAATATACTTGGTGAGACTGGATAACAAATGTTTGAGTGGTTACTAAAAGAAATTGAATGAATATATATATCTATGTCTAATTAAATAAAATGTAATAGGCAAAAAAAAAATATTCATACCATAGAACATGACAATTTTTATTTTTCATACCACACGTGCCACGCAACGGACCATGTGGCAATTCCGTTAAAAAACTTGATGGAAGTAAGATTTTTGAAATGTCCCTTTATTCTACGGTATATTTTTGTTCAATTGGTATGAAAAATAGACTTTGACCTATTCTGTGATACGATAATTGAATTTTTGCCCGGGAGAAAATTTCAGATTTTCATTTTTACTATCCGAATCCCGTATAATTTAGAAGATACCGATATTTGAAATATCCAAAAATTCTTGAATCTGAGACCGGCATTTTGGGTTTTCTTGACAAAAATCATAGAGCTATATATATTTTCTAAATTTTAGGTTCTAAAAATCAAAGTATACAATGGATGCCTTTTTACCTCAAGAAAAAATTGCACTACTCCTTCGTGATTTAGCCGCCACAAGTCATCTATTCAAATTGCATGCCATCAAACATTCAAAATAATTTGACTTAATTCATCATGTCATGTCATTCAAAATCATATTAAAACAACGGAAAATTGCTTTTTTGGTACCGTAGGATAGGCTGACTTGCACTTTTGGTACCATTGGATACGAAAATGCAAAGTTGGTACCATAGAATATATTTTCATTGCAATTTTGGTACCAAACCCAAATTTTCTACAAAGTTAACGGCAATTTACCCCCTATGAAATACATAATGTTCGATTTATCCCTCTATAATTTTAAAAAAAATCAATTTACCCCCTGTAAAATTTTAATGAAGCAATTTACCCCCTTCAGCCGGAGATTGTAACTCACTTGTCGAAATTGAGAGTATGCATGCAAACTATTTTATTTAACATAGGGGGATAAATTGCCACATTTATCATAACACAATGGGTAAAAAATCACATTATCATAATAAAAGTGGATTAAGTGCCGCCTATAAAAATATCAGGGAGGCGATGTGAAATTTCTACAAAATTTCAAGGGGTAAAATGCTCTTTCTTAAACCACGAGGGGTTTAATTGAACATTATGCATTTAATAGGGGGTAAATTGCTATTAACTTTGTAGAAAAATTTGGATTTGGTACCAAAATTGCAATGAAAACCTATCCTATGGTACCAAATTTGCATTTTCATATCCAATGGTACCAAAAGTGCAAGTCAGCCTATCCTATGGTACCAAAAAAACAATTTTCCCGTAAAACAACGTAGTAATTCATTAAAACGATTGACACTTGGTATTAGATAGTTTATTTTGTTTTTTTTCGTAGAACCTGCAATGAGGCGGCTCATTATTTAGTAGGATTAACATCTATCGATAGTTTAGTTGAACTTCTTGATCCGAAGTATTGTTTTGACGAAAGTCGTTTGATTCGTTATGAAATATTATCGTTTATTTTAAAATAAATTTTTTTTTTGTAGTTTTTAAAACCCTAATTATTCCCATTTTGAGTAGTTGAATTTCGAGTTAAGCTAAATTTTTTATATTTTTCTTAAAATGACTTCCAATAAGTCTAGTGAGGAGTGCGTGGATTTTATTAGTAGGGGGGAAAAGTTTATCTCGATGGACGAAAGTGTTAAAAGTTGAAAATTGGGGATGCACGTTGTAAGAGGACCTAGCGTAATGGGTTAATTATGTGATTTATAATTAATCGTTCTTAATAGACAACATCACGATTACCAATTTTTAAAATTCTTCTAACACGTTATATTTATCGAATTAAACGGTTGTGGTGCAACAATAATTTAACTAAAAAGTTTAAGGGTAAATATCATTTTTGGTCATACTTATATACTTTTTTAACAGTTTGATCCTCGTATTTTTCTTGACATTTTACTCCTCAATATCAATTATTTCATTTTAGTCATTTTCAGGCGACGCCGACATAATATGAATTTCACGTGACCAGTTTTAAAAGTATTTTCGTTAGTTCATTTGACATATGTTACATTTAAGTTCTCCATAAAACTTATTTATATCAATTTAGTCCCTAATTTATATTAGAGATATAATTTCAAAAAATAAAAATAAAAATATTTAAAAATAAATCAAAAAATAATTTTAAAAAAACTTCAAAAAAATAAAAATGTGGTTCGGAAGTTTGAATTTATGGTTAGGGTAATGCCCTTTCGTTGTGTTCGAAATCCATGTTTGCATTTTTTCCTGTCTTAGTTAATTTAAATTTATGAACATGTCACATGATATGTACATGTTCGTAACTTCTAAATACTCGTACATCATAACTTATAATCAATTTAAAAATTACAATAAATAAGATGAATTTGAGTTTTATTTTCAACAACACTTATTTTACCATTACCACGAGCCAGTTTTCTGTAATTAGTTTTACAAGAATTGATTGAATGTTTGGATGTCACTTTGTAAAATGGATTTCATAAGAGCATATTTTCCTAAGATTTACAAATATACCCTTATGTTGTGTTCCAAATACTAGTACGCAAACTATGCAAGTATACGGTCGCTACAATTAATAAAGTGATAAATAAGTGTCGAACCCACGAAGTATTTTCAATTAATTACCAAAAGCTATCTTGAGACTTTAGTTAAACTTACCGCTACGTTATGTGCCGCTAATACTACATTAGGTGATATTATCACACAATGTGTATCACATTGTATGGTATAAGGAGTATAATTTATACCATAGAATGTGACACACACTGCGTGGTAATACCACCCAATTTGGAATAAATACTACATGATGTGGGGGTCATACTAAATATATGGGGTTAATGCTATGTAATGTGATCATGTACCATAGAATGTGATACACATTGTGTGGTAATACCACCTAATGTGATATTAGCGGCACCTAACGTAGCGGCACCCTAGAATTTTCCGAAAGATAATAGTGAGATTGTAGTTTGTTTATACAACTAAAGTGAAATGATTAAGAGAGATCTAAGTACTTGTTAATATGATAAAGACTTCTAGGATTTTACGTCACCTAGTTCAATTCAAGATAAATGACACGTATATTTCAAATTGCATACAAACCTATCAAATTAAATTAATCCGATTTATGCCTAAATGGACTAAGATCTAATCGAAGCATTAAACTCAAACCTTCAACAAATATGAAACGACCTAGGTATATGTCTATCCTAGAATCGAATCACAATCCAATTTCATAATCAAATCCTCAAAATCATTATGTCTAGCAATTAAGAATCAATAACTTTCACCTCAAAGTCGGCCAAACCTTAAGACAACCAATAAGCACGAAATTGGATTAACGAACACATGTAAGCATCATATCAATCATCATATCATCATTTAATCAAGAATCGAATATAGGATCAATAAAAACCTAGAATATAGGAGATTAGCTACTCATAGCAATAATTATATCATTCATTACATTAATGAAAGCCATAAATGTAAATGAACAAAGTAAGAGAGTTAGAGTAAGCTTAGATAGTGAAATCTATATCAACTTCACCCTCAAGCCTTTGTTATTCTTCAATCAAAAGTGCAAGCTAAAAGTTGAAGTCTTCCAAAAAGAGGCAAGAGATGAAAAGTGTGAAGTTGAAGTTGTGTATGATTTCTCCAACTTAACCCTTTAACCTAGCAAAAACTACAAGCCCTAATGCCCAAGTTAACCTCCAAACAATGGCAACTAAGGCCAAAAATTCCCCCAAGATGCCTAAAAATACAAGTGGGATTAAAGGGGGATTATACCAAAAAACCCCTGCCTTTCCCGCAGAAAATATCTGCTGGTAGCAAAGGTCTCGTGGCCGCGAGAAATAGGCCGTAGGTTTTCTGCTCTGCAACACTTTCTTCTGAGTAGCATATCTTTGGATTCCGAACTCCGAATGCGGATCCATAAAGTCCGTAGCGTAGCTAACTCCCTCATCTATGACTTATCCAAAATTCAGCTTATTTGGATTAGCCATGATAAAGTCGTACATGCTTGAGTGAGTAGCTATCTTCATTCTTGTAAAATTTGCTTCGGAACGACTCGCATCATTGATACGCAACTCCGAATCACTCTAAGATATCAATACCTACAAACCACGGAGAAAACGATCAAAACACGAAGAAAAACACAAAAACCGAACAAAGGCCAAACGAAGGGGCCAAAAGCATAAAAGACACAAAAACACGCGGAACAAACAGAAACTTGGATCAAAACAACATGTTTTGGGCTTAAAGAGATAGATAATAACGACGTTATCACCTTACTTGCTCGCGAAAGGGTTATGTCACAATTCACAACTTAAGTGACACGAGCCAATAATTTAATATATTGGACAAAAATGGAAAACTGCCAATTTATGGTGGCGTCAGAAGAAAAGCTACCTAACGGTTGCTTATGGGTATGAAATTGCGGACATTCTGGAGCAAAAGACAAAAACATCCCCATGCTTTGTCTTATTTTGAAAAAATCATCTGTATTATTTTAACTATCAAAAAATTCCCTGTATTTGATTTTAAATACCACATTCGACCCAAATAGTATATACTTATTTTTTACTTTTGGTAGAACGACAAGATTACCCCCATGTGTTTGTTTTTTTAAAAATTTGTTTATTCTTTTGGAAAAAATAAGCATATACTACTTGAGTCGAGTGTGGTATATAAAATCAAACACGGACGCGGGGGGGGGGGGGGATTTAAAATGACACATACGGATTTTTTTTAGAGTTAAATAAAGCATAGGGGTATTTTTGTCTTTCGATATCAGAGGTAAAATTGTCATATCAAAAGCAAAATGTGAACAAATACTTGCAATTTTGGCGTTTGAAACACAACTCGTTTTAAGGGGTGTATCTGTCACTTATTTGAAATCATAGAGAATTTTTTTAGAGTTCAAATAACACAGAAAAATTTTTGGGAGTTACACAAAGCATTGAAGGTGTTATTGTCTTTTGCTCTATTGATTTGGACCTCTTAACTCCTGGATCTTGTGGTTCAAATTTTTTTTCGTCCTCCCCCCCCCCCCCTCTTCTTCTTCTTCTTCTTCTTCTTTATAGTTAGTATTTGTATACATGTTGATTGAAAATACAAAACTAACGAAAAAATTGAATTGTAAATCTCTCAATTTTCTCAGTTGAAGATTCAGATCTCGTAGTTCAAGTGATCCAAATCTTCAAACCCTGACTATTCAACCAATTTTCTTAATTCTTGAACCAGTAGAATTCTCTGATAGTGGGCAACATTGTCATGAGATAATTGTGTAGTGTTCATCGACAGTGGAACTCCTCCCAAACTTTTTAAATCAGTTAATTTGTTGTAAGGAATTCGTCTAATTCATTACAACTTGGTTTGTGAAATTTTTTGTACGTATTGATTCGGAACGGTGAGACGAGAAAAAATCCTCAACCAATTTCGATCAACAGACAATGTAAGCCGGCGGCCATAGAGGAGGAATAAGGCAGTGTGAAAATTGTAATTATCCCTTCCCAATTTTTTCGTTTTGTTGCTTAATTGCAAATACCTTCTGAAGAGGTAAAAATGGTGTCTTAACGGCCATGTGAAGGTTTCCTTACAAAAATTGACGAAAAATTAAAATGTGAAAAAAGTCCTTCGATTTTGAGCTTAACGGCCACGTGTCAATTTTTAAGGTTAATTTGATATCACTGATTCTCTTACACTATTTTTAAAGATATAATTATAAAATGATTAAAAGGTTCATTATTTTTTATGTATTTATATAATTATTTCTTAGTTTATCGAAATATCAAACTTAATTTAAAACAATAAAGCAAGTCGAGATCTAACAAATTTTTACAAAAGTGATTGCTATGTCTTTTTTTTATATATATAGTTAGTACATCGTTACATCAAACACTATATCGAATCATATCTATTATATTCGTACTAAAGTAAACTAATTACAAATATTTATATTAAATTAGAGAAAATACGCATACTAGTGAAAGTTGAACCCATCATTTTTTTATCATGAAGTCTCATCATCCTTAACCAATTCGCTGTCAAATTGAGTGATTTGATATTGAATTGAATTTATTTAATAGCTTATAAAACTATACTAAAGTACCGATGCTTTCAAATACCTCTGAAAGTACATGATAAAATCTAATCTTAATATCAATACTCTATAAGCTTAAGCTATTGCAAAGTTAAAAGTATATTATTGATTTAAGTATGGGAGTGGGTTCGACAAAGTTGACCCAACCTAGTTCACGAGGTGTCTATTTAATGAGAACATGCGCGGAACATGTTAAATTTCATCTGAAAATTTATGGTAAAATTAAATATATTAAGATTGTGTGAATCATAGTATAAAATGTGTCTTTTTGAAAAAGTTTGGTACCAAATGTATTTTTTGGACTAAAGTTTAGTATCAAAAATATTTTTCCCTCAAATTCATTTGATTAAAAGGATATTTAGGATTATTTGCTTAAAAAAATTGCCTATTTACGATTCCTTAATTCATTTTCAATCATTCAAAACTACGAATAAAAGAAAAACCGAGGGAGTAATTTTTAGCTTTGGTTACATGTCCAAAATTTAAAAATAAAAATACACAGTGGGTGCTTTGTTAGCGCAAGAAAAGAATTGCATTATTCCTTGGTGATTTAGCCGCTATAAGTCATCCATTTAAATTGAAAGCCTCCAAATAATTTGACGTAATTCATCGTGATGTCATGGTCTTCATAGTATGAGACGGTATTGCATTTTCCAATACTTACATTACGTATTGTGATATACAATTTTTCGTTATGTGGTTCAAGATTGGGTAAATATCACTTATTGTCCTTTTTATTATTAACGCTTTACAAAGTCGTTCTTTTAATTTTTTTCTCTTATATGAATCCATATTAAGAGTGATTTAGTTTATTTTGGCCATTGCCCTTTTTAGGTTGAACACGACGACGGATCCGATGTCACAGGATCTGCAAATTGCAATTTAAGTTTTATGGGAATTTAATTGTACCACTATAATAGCGAACAAACCCTTCTCGTGTCTAAAAAGAGCTAAAATAAAAGAAAACTATTAGGAGGGTTAAAATGGAAAAAAAAAAAAAACACTTAAAATGATCGCAAAAAGTTAATGATAAGAGTATGTTTAACTTAAAATGGAAGTTGGACCGTTCATCAATCTAAAAGTTCTCAAATTAAATTGTTCTCCTTTCGATAATTGGATATGATAATTGTTGTACTAATAAACTGACTTTGCAATTTTTAACTTGGCAAAATTGTAGAAAACATCTCAGATTAATTAGTGATTTTTGTTTCGTTTTGTACTATATCATTTTATCGAATTTTGTCTCGTAATTTAATATAATTTCGGAATATTGTCCTAAATTAATTATTTACTTATTTTGGTTTTCCGTCCCAAACTACATCAACTCGTCAAATTTTGTTCCATAATTTTTCCTTTTTCATGAATTTAGTCCCAATATTAAAATTCTAATTTAACGAAAATGTCGGTTCAATTTTGTAATTAGTTTGGGACAAATTCTGTAATATTATATATATATATATATATATATATATATATATATATATATATATATTCATGCTAAAATTTGCTATATTATGACACGTAAGCAACTATGTGATAATTTAACGGACACATGCATAATTTCAGTCTCATAATTAACACTGGGACGGGATTTTAAAAAAAAAATATTAAATTCTGGGATGAAATTCGATAAGATTATAGAGTTTTGAACGAAAATAAAAAATCACTAATTAGTTTGAGACGATTTCTGCAATTTTACCATTTTCACTCAGTTGCTACAAGATTTCCTATATATTAGTAGTACTAGATAAGAGAAATTTAAATATTAAGAAATACTCCAACTATATATACAGATTTATGCAATAAATTCATATAAAACCATTTTTTGTTTTTTGAAGCATCAACGTGTCTTACTATAAACATCAACTAGGTAAGATTGCAGAAAACACATTATTCTGAAATCAAATTATGTATATTTATGTCAAACTAGGTATGCGAGTGATGAGAGTGTTCTCGGTGATTTAATATATTTATGTCACGCTTAGAGTTCGGATGTCAATTCTAACATTACTCGTCAATATGAAGATCGGCAGGTCAATCAAGTATTTCCTCGATTTGTATGAGGGGATCATAACCTGTAATCAAAGAGAATTACGTCAGGTTAATGCCGGTGGTGACCCGGCCTCCGATGCTTAGTAAGTATCGAGATGTGAGATCGAAATGGGTATTTAATGCTCAGAGAATGCATACCGTTACAGTATTTATGAGGGCTATTTATAGTTTTCGTTCGGGTTACTGGATCAAATCCTGACAAGACGTCTCAAACACCGGGTCGGGTCATGATAAGACACTTGGGTCTGAATACGGATCTCAATTATTCAGTTTGACCCTATTACAAATGGTTCGGTTCATCGACAGTAACAAACGTCGATGAGTGAGTCAATCTTCTTCTTCTTGATGGAGATCGACGTGCTGCGAGGTGATCTGTTTGATGGAGATCGACATGCTGTGAGTCGATCTGTTTGATAGAGATCGACATACTTATTAAAGTTATCGACGTAATAGATATAAGGGTATTGATGATCAATATCGTGCCATCCGATTGATGAGGTGCCACGTCAGATGATGAAGTCTTGGTACATCAACGAGTACCATGTGAAGCAGTTTCTAGTAATTCAATGAAATAACATATTAGTTCATTGAAATTAAATTACGAGATTTTGCATTAGTTGGGTAGTTTCTAAAACCTAATTATTTCTCATTTTGTGTAGTTGACATTCAAGTTCGATCGGCTTGGTTTTCATGTTTTGGCTTCCAATAAGTGCTATGTGCGTGAATGTCATTTGGCCGGATAGTAGTCGGGGGGAACAAAGTTTATTCGATGGACGAAAGTGGTAAAACATTAATATTGGGATGAGTTAATATTTAGGAGTTAATGATAATTTATATTCCTGTATATAATATTCAATTTATTCCTTCTAATTTGAAAAAAAAATACATTATTTCCTATAGATCTTATAAAGTTTCACACTGTCTATTTAATTCGACATTTTGAACTTAAAGAAAATACGAATGGAGAAAGTTATCTCTTTTACGTAGTATGATACTTTGACCCATTCAACTTATATATTTGACACTTTAATTATCCATAAATGTGACACTTTACCCCCTGTGTTTTGATGAATGTGACACTTTAAGTCAGTGTTATGATAAATTTGACATTTTATCCCCTTATGTTATGATAAATGTAACATGTTACTCTATTGTGTTATGTTAAATGTGACATTTTACCCTCTGAAAAATATTTTTGTATTTTACGCCACACTTTTCATACCCATTCTCAATCTTTAACGAGTCACTCACATCTGAAAGAGATAGATTGCTCATTTAAAATTTCATAGGGAGTATATTGCTCATTTTTTAATTATAGAGGGATAACATGATGCATATTAGGGGTAAATTAGCATTTACCCTAGTATTTTTTCTGTCATTTAAGTTTTCTTTTTCTCTTTCTTTTGTGTCCTATATTAATACTTGGGTTTAAAAAATTGAATTATTTTAGTCAGAGTTATCTTCTCTCATTAAGTAACATTTGAAACTATTAATTCTCAAACACTATTTTTAAATGCATAAATATAAAAACCCTTAAAAGTCACACTTTTTTACCTATTAGCTAAATATCGCGTCAAAACTTCCGAGAACAAAAATAAGGGCACATCGGAGGGAGTGTATCATTATTTCTTAATTTATCAAACTAAATTTGAATATCAAACTTGATTTAATATAATACAATAAGTCGAGTTCAAACAAATTTTTACGAAGGTGATAAACTATGTTTCATAAGCGTAAACTTTTGCAAGGTTTTTTTTTTTTTTTTTCAATGGTGAATATATTGTTACATATAGTACTATATCAAATCGAAACTTTATAATGATATCAAAATAAACTAATTAATAGTATTAAACTAAAGAAAAACTAGTATGAAATTAGAAAAAATACCCATATTCGTAAGAATTGAACCCTTAATCTTCTGGTTATTAAACCTCATCCTTAACCACTTGCCTAAAAGTATATTTTTGTTAGGGTTGACTCGACTTAGCTAATTAGGGATGGGTTCAAGATAAGATTTCGAGGCCAAGGTTAACTCGGTAGGAAATTTCGGGTTTTAATTTTTAGTATCCGAATGCCATAATTTAGCATATACCGATATTTCAAGTATCCAAAAGTTCTTGAATCTGGGAACTACATTTTGTGTTTTCTCGACAAAAATCATAAAGCTATATTTTCTAATTTTTTGGTTTAGGTCCTTGTCAAAAAATTAAAAATCAAAGTATACAATGGATGCCTTTTTTACCGCAAGAAAAAATTGCATTACTCCTTATGGCCGTTTGGTAGAACCTAATAGGGGGTATTATGTCATATTATATGAGTTAATATGGGCAAATACAATGTTTAGTGGGATTGCTCTAATACCGGGTCAAATGGATTAAATCATTAAGACCCGGTATTAAGACTAGATTATAATCCACCCAGGCGTGGGTGGATTAGTTAATCCGGGTAAATATGGATTAGGTAAATATCATTAATAACCTCAAATTTACATATTTCCTTTTTAACATATAATTAAATATCATAAATTCTTCTCAAATATCTGAAAATGGAAAAACATTATATATAAATAAATCATAAATTAAAATCTATATCAATTTAGAATAACGTGGAAGCATTCAATCAAGTCTAACAAACATAATTTTAATATGACCTTCAATTCGACCCCAATCTAATCCAACTTAATCCCATACACCCTATCAAACGGCCTCGTTGGTGATTGAGCCGCCACATGTCATTTATTCAAATTGAATGCCATCAAAGATTCGAAATAGTATGAGAGGGTATTGCATTTTCAAAAACTTTCATTAAAATATAATTTGCTCTATGTATTAATGCTATTGTGATATAAATAGTTGTTATGGGGCAAAGGATTTGAGTTATCATAATATGGTTTCAAATCAACTTGTTCTCTTCTTATAATTGTTGTACTAATTGACTGTCACTCTACAATTTTGTACTCTAGCGCTACAAGGTTTTCCTATATTTTAGTGTGTTAGATAAAAGAAATTTCAATATTAATAAATATAATTAACTAGGTAAGATTGCAAAAAATACATTTTTTTTCAAATCAAATTTCCTACGTCACAACATATTACATCTACAATCAAATTATGTACGTGAGTACAACATGCAGTGGTAGAGTATTAATTCACTGAAACGACGACACTTAGCATTGGGTAGTTTTTGCTGTATTTGTTCATAGAACCTGTAATGAGGAAACTCATTCTTTAGCAGGATTAACATCTACTGATAATTTAGTTGAACTTCTTGATAGTACTCGAAGTATTATTTTGATGAAAGCCATTTGATTTGTTATGAAATATTGCCGTTTATCGAAAAAAAATATTTGGGTACTTTATAATTATACCCTAATTATTCCCATTTTGAGTAGTTGAATTCAAGTAAAGCTAAGTTTTTATGTTTTTCTTAAAATGGCTTCCAATAAGTATAGTGAGGAGTGCATGGATTTTATTCGGAGGAAGAACAAAGTTTATGTCGATGGACGAAACCGTTAAAGTTGAAAATTGAGGATGAACGTTGTACGAGAACCTAACGTAATGGGCTAATTATGTGATTTATAATTAACCGCTTTTAATAGACAACTCAACATCACGATTACCAATTTTAAAAATTCTTCTAACACTATTAACAAATTAAATGGTTGTGGTGCAACAATAATTTAACTATAAATTTTAAGGGTAATATCATTTTTGTCCTACTTATGTATTTTTTTGACAGTTTGGTTTTTTTTTTTTTTTTTGAGATGGTGAATACATTGTTACATCAAATACTATATCGAATCGAAACTATTCCAAAGATAACAAAGTGAACTAATTACTAATATTAGACTAGAGAAATGCTAGTATGAAACTAGAGAAAATACCCACATTCGTGGGAGTTGAACCCATGACCTCCTGGTCATGGAGCCTCATCCTTAACCACTTGGCTAAGGCCTCATCGGCTTTTGACAGTTTGGTTTTCTTTGTATTTTTTTTTATATTTACACCTTAATATCTATTATTTGTTTTACTTTAGTTCTTTTGCATGAATTGCACGTGACCATTTTATAGGGTATTTTGGTCAGTTTATTTTGACAGTGTTACACTTACGACTCCCATAAAACTTATTTATATCGATTTAGTCCCTGATTTATATTAGAGATATAATTTTAAAAAATAAAAATATTTAAAAATAAATCAAAAAATTATTTTAAAAAAAATTCAAAAAAATCAAATTGTAGTTCGGAAGTTTGAATTTTAGGGTAATGCAGAAAAGACAACAACGAACGTTATAAGAACAATTTGGAGTTGGGGGTATTATGTTATGACTAGCTAGGTAAAGTAATGTTTTATATTTCTTTTTAACCTACAAACTTTTAAAAATAACAAAGAAGCCCCTCAACCCAGTTATTTTTTACATTATGTCGCCCTTTCGTTTTGTTCGAAATCCATGTTTCTAATTTAAATTTATGAACATGTCACATGACATATCTGATATGTACATGTCCGTAAATACTACTCGTACATCATAATTCTAACTTATAATTAATTTAAAAATTCCAATAAATAAGATGAACTTGAGTTTTATTTTCAACACTTATTTTACCATTACTACGAGTCAATTTGGTCTAACTATTGAAGAATTACTTTCAGAATATTACTTCTAAGAAATTATATTTTCTGTAATTAGTTTTACAGGAATTGATTGAATGTTTGGAATCACTTTGTAAAATGGATTTCATAAGAGCATATTTTCCTAAGATTTACAAATGCCCTTACTTGCACGCGAAAGGGTTATGTCAGAATTCACACGAGTCAATTATTTAATATATTGGACAAAAATGGAAAACTGCCAATTTATGGTGGCGTTGGAAGAAAAGCTACCTAACGGTTTGTGGACATTCTGGAGCAAAAGACAAAAACATCCCCAACTCTCAAAAAATCTCCGGTATTATTTAACTACCAAAAAATTCTTTGTGATTTTAAATACTACATTCGACCCAAGTAGTATATATTTATAATTTTATTTTTGACGTTTCGTAAAATGACAAGATTACCCAATGTGTTTGTTTTTTTTAAAAATTTATTTATTCTTTCTGAAAAAATAAGTATATATTACTTCAGTCAAGTGTGATATATAAAATCAAACACGGGCATGTATTAGGAATTTAAAATGACACATAGGGGAATTTTCGGGAGTTAAACAAAGCAAAGGGGTGTTTTTGTCTTTCGATATCCCAGGTAAAATTGTCATATCAAAAGTAAAATATGAACAAATACTTGCAATTTTGGCGTTTGAAACAAACTCTCTTTTTTTGAGTGTATTTGGCACTTATTTGAAATCATAGGGAGTTTTTTCGGAGTTAAAATAATACAAGAAAGTTTTTAGGAGTTAGATAAAACATAGGAGATGTTATTTTCTTTTTGCTCTATGGATTTGAACCTCTTAACTCTTGGATCTTGTGGTTCAAAAAAAATTTCGTCCTTTTTTTATTCCCTTCTTCTTCTTTTTTATAGTTATAACTTGTGTACATGTTTATTGAAAATATAAAACTAATGAAAAAATTGAGTTGTAAATCTCTCAATTTTCTCAGTTGAAGATTCAGATCTCATAGTTCAAGTGATCCGAATCTTCAAACTCTGATTAATTATTTAACCAATTTTCTTAATTCTTGAATCAGTTGAACTCTCTGATGGTGGACAACATTGTCAAGAGATAATTGTGTAGTGGTCATTGACAGTGGAACTCCTCCCAAGATTTTTAAATTTAGTTAATTTGTTGATTACAACTTGGTTTGTGAAATTTTTTGTACGTATTGATTCGGAACGGTGAGACGAGAAAAAAATCCTCAACCAATTTCTAAAAGTTGAAAATTGAGGATGAACATTGTGCGAGGACCTAAAGTAATGGGCTAATTATGTGATTTATAATTAACCGTTCTAAATAGAAAACATCACGATTACCAATGTTTAGAATTCTTCTAACACTTTTATCGAAATAAACGGTTGTGTTCCAACAATAATTTAACTATAAATTTTAAGGGCAAATATCATTTTTGTTCCTACTTATTTACTTCTTTTAACAGTTGGTCCTCCTTGTATTTTTCTTGACATTTTACTTCTCAATATCTATTATTTGTTTCACTTTAGGTTTTTTGATCAGGCGATGCCGACCTCACATGAATTGCACGTGATTATAGGGTATTTTCGATAGTTCATTTTGATAGTATTACACTTAAGTTGCTAATAATAAATAAGCTCAAGAGGTGCTTTCGTTAATAAAAATAACATAAGAGATTGTTTGATAGTTAGTCAAAGCACAAGATGTGTTTTTGAATTTCAGGCATATAACAATGTAAATAAAATCGAGGAATTCTGCATTACAATAAATAAAATTTAATATATGCAGTTGAAGAAAATTTACCTCTGCCACAAAATTTACGACATGACCTTTTATACAAATTCTTTTGGCTCTACAAAGAATGAAATAATCTGATTGATTGATTCATGTAAAAAACTAGGATTTATTACTATAATACTCGAGAGATCTTTTGGGAAAAAATAATTGGGCCTGTTTGTTTGGCATTTTTAAAAAAAAGTTTATGTTTGAGAAATATAGAACAAACATGATTTCTATTTTTTGAAATAGATTTTTCATCTCTCAATTTTCTCAAACTATTCTATCAAAAGCCAAACAAACAACAATTTTTTTTATCTCTAAACAAAACATATATAAACTCTACTTTGATTTGATATAAAGTAACATATCTCTTACACATTTAATCTTACATAACAAATATGATTTGACATAAAGTTTTACGCATCTTACACCTACAATCTAACTCTTCCAAAAACAACCTACAAACTCAAAACTCAAACAAACAACATTACACAAATCGAGATTATTTCACAAGTATTCACTACTATCAAACTACTTTCCTGTTTTTTATTTTCGAGAAAGAGTGACAAATGTTCTCATCCAAACTTGGTCTTTTCAACTATGGTCCATTATTATGTTTTATAATTATATCTTTAAAAATAGTGTAAGAGAGTCCAAATTTGGTCTTTTCAACTGTGGCCCTGATATCTATTGACCTGCACGTGAGGGTGTGTTTGTTTATTTGCTACGACAATGTTATAATTATATTACCATAAAACATACAGTGCAAATCACGTGACATCGAATTCTCCATCGTGCTCAATCTAAAAAGGACAATGATCAAAATGAACTAAATTACTCTTAGTATGAATTCATATAAGAGAAAAAAATTAAAAAGGACGACTTTGTAAAGCATTAATAATAAGAAAGACAATAATAAGAAAGACAAGTGATATTTACCCAATCTTGAACCACATAACGACTAGTTATATCACAATAGCATTAATACATCATATTTTCGTAATTAAAGTATTGAAAAATGCAATACCGTCTCATACTCTCATACTATGAAGTCCTTGTGCAGTGACCGTGACGTCATGATGAATTGTGTCAAATTATTTGGATGACTTATGGCGGCTAAATCATCAAGGAATATTCCTTAGAAAAAAAAAGTCACCAAGGAATAATGCAGTTCTTTTCTTGCGCTAACAAAGCACCCATTACGTACTTTTATTTTTAAATTACTCCCTCCGTTTTCTTTATTCATAGCCTTGAATAATTGCAAACGAATTAAGAAATGTCGTAGATATTTTTTTAAGAAAAAATTCTAAATACCTTTTTAAACAAATAAGTTTGAGGGAAAAACACTTTTGATATCAAACTTTAGTCCAAAAAACATATTTGGTATCAAGCTTAGTCAAAAAATATATTTCATACCATGATCCACACAATCTTGATATATTTAGTTTTGCAGTAAATTTTTTAGACGAAATTCAGTATGTTTTGCTCATGTGTTTGTTATATTGATAATGGGATGAAGAACATGTATGGATTTTAAAGATTCACAATTGACGGCATGTACGTGCTGAATTTCGTCCAAAAATTAGACTCTTTATATGTGTAGAGGCCTAATTGGACTCTAACTATTCTTGATGGGCTGATAATTAGAGCCCTACTAAAGTTAGTGTTAATACTCTTCTATATATAGGGTTATGGTCCCTAAGTCAATTCATACTTTTACACTTTCATCTTTCCCATCTGAATAAGGCTTAGAAGACCACAAACTCCAGAATCTATCTTTGTGATTCTTTCGCTACTCTGTAAATGGATTCAGGTACGCACCTCTTTAGTATAAATATATCTTGCTTAATCGTCTGCGAATAGGTCATGAAATATGTATGATTACATGATTTACGTATTTCATGTTTTCATAGCAATTTAATATTTTTTTTTAAATGCCTTCCCATTGTTAATTATGAGACATAAATTGTGCACGTGTCCATTAAATTACCACATGGCGGCTTACGTGTCATAACATGGCAAATTTTAGCATAAACAATTATACAATATTGCAGAATTCGTCCCAAACAAATTATAAAATTGAAACGACATTTCCATTACATTAAAAATTTAATATTAGGACTAAATTCATACAAAATAAAAATTTATGGAACGAAATTCGGCGAGTCGATAGAGTTTGGGATGGAAAACCAAAATAAATAATTAGTTTGAGACAATATTCTGAAATAATGTTAAATTACGGAATAAAATTCTGTGTAGTAATATAATACGAAACAAAAACTAAAATAACTAATTAATCTGGGATGTTTTCTACAATTTTTTCGAGTTAAGAATTGCAAAGCCAAATTATTATTACAACAATTATCATACCCCAATTATCGAAAGAAGAACAATTTAATTTGAGAACTTTTAGATAGATAAACGGTCCAACTTCCATCTCCTCTCACATTGTACTGACGTCAGAAAAATCATATCGATAAACATAACTAATAGTTTTTCTTATCATTAATTTTTTGCGTTCATTTTAAGTTTTTCCCCCTATTTTAGCCCCCACTAAGAGTTTTCTTTTATTTTGGCCCTTTTTAGGCCCTACAACGGAAGCCCTGATATCTACTAACCTGGACGTGAGGGTGTGTTTGTTCATTCGCTATGACAGTGTTACAATTAAATCCCCATAAACCTACATTGTAGGTCACGTGACATCAGATCCGTCATCGTGCTCAGTCTAAAAAGGGCAATGGCCAAAGTGAACTAAATCACTCTTAGTATGAATTCATATTTGAGAAAAAAATTAAAAGGGATGACTTTGTAAAATGTTAACAATACGAAGGATAATAAGTGATATTTACCCAATCTTGAACCACATAACGACTAGTTATATCACAATAGGTAATGAAGGTATTGGAAAATGCAATACCGTCTCATACTATGAAGTCCTTGTGTAGTGACCATGACATCATATGAATTATGTCAAATTATTTGGAGGCTTTCAATTTAAATGGCTAGGACTGTCAATCGGGTCTTGTGAGCCGAGCTTTAAATAGCTCAAACTCAAATACCATCGGGCTTCATAGTTATAAGCTCAAGCTCGGCTCATAAATTTTTTAATTGTTTCGGCTCAAACTCAGCTCATATAACGTTTCGGGCTTCGGGTTTATATCGGGCTTATGTCGGGTTTATTAATACTAGCAAATGTTACACGATAAATAAAAAAATTATGCACTAATATGAATAAACCACTCTTACTTTATACACACGTGACAAGAATATGTAAATTCCACACTTGTTCTTCATAATATTAAACATTAAATAAAATTTAAAATTAAAGATCAAGTCAGATGTTATAATATACTCATCAAAATCTATTTTTTTCGACAAGTACCCATATTACATAAAAAGTAATATCTTTTAATGAAAAGTTTTCTGATGATTGATTAAATTGTATTACTGTATTAGATAAAAACTTTTCATCTTCCTAAAAATAGAATTATTGATATGTGTTTTTTCTTACTCCAGGTAAGTAGAATTTTAGTGTTCCAAGACTTCCAAATTCCCAATCTTGATCACTTTCTTTTATCTTTTTCCTTTTTTTTTCCTTTATGTTCTCCATTTGGCTTGTACAATTGTATGTAATTGATTTTGATATTTGGTACATAATAATTTTGATATAAATAATTAATAGTAGTATTCGGTCGGGCTTTATTCGGGCTGAGCCTTATTAGGCTCAAACTCGGCTCATAAATTGATCGAGTTTAATATAATGGCTCAAAATCGGCCCGGCTCACAATTATTTGGGTTCGGGTCATATTTAATCGGGCTGAGCCATCGGGCTTCGGGTAGGCCCGGCTCAATTGACAGTCCTATAAATGGCTGACTTATGACGGCTAAATCACCAAGGAATAATGCAATTCTTTTCTTGCGCTAACAAAGCACCGGTTTGTTTGATGCTGGTCTTGAGAGCCCTTATCTTCTTACGCGTGTTCCATTTATTCTCCCTCATACTTTTTATTTTTTTTATTTTCTAATTTCACCAAATAACAACACGTGTCCGGACTTTTATTGTTTACTTTCTTCCAGCTAACCAAATGGTTAACGGTTAACCAGAGTTAAAAACTTACTAATTTCTTTTCCTTTTTCTAGTTTTGTTACAGAAACTCAATTACCAAAAAGTCACGGAGGGAAAAAATTTTAGATTCAAAATCTGAAATTCAAATAAAATATAATTTATTGGGTTGGATTTTATCAATCATTTCTCTCTCTCCCCCTTGTCTCTCTTTCTCTCTCTAGTGTTTAAGCAGCTGCACCTCAGGCCATCTCCAACCCATCCATGGGGTGGGTGGAGATGGGTCAGGCCCGCCCCTGGATGGTCTCCAACCGTCCAGGGGCGTCCACAGCCCAGCCCATCGCCCTTCACTAGTGCGTCCCTCTCACATCGCACCAGGTGGTGCCACTTGGCGCCACCTGGTGCATTTTCTTTATTTTTTTATTAAATTAAAAAAAAATATTAATAAAAAATTTATTAATAAAAAAAAGTTAAAAAAATTAACTACGAATTTTAACGATACCTTGTTTATTTTAATTAACTAAAAATAAAAGTTACATTTAATTATTATTATTATTATTATTACTACTACTATTATTATTATTATAGATAATATAGGTGAGAGTGGGAAAGTTTTTTTTTTTAATTAGTTGGAGGAGATAGCGGAGACGATGCTCAGGGGGGTGCAGATTCACCCGGGTGGAGATTGACCTCTGGGCTGTGAATAGCCCTACGGGTTGGAGATGGCCTCATAAGCACCCTCATCCCCGGAGTCCCGGACCGTCGCTGTCTTTAGTCATTAACAGACACCGTGTTTCTTCATTCCACGTTCCGGCAAAAGAGCCGAACTTGACCAAATGTTAATGTCTTCAGGGTAAATTCTCTTTTCTGTTTTTCAATTTATGATTCCTAATATTTTTGGAGAAGCAGGTATTGAAGCTAAAATCAAGCTTTATTGAAGAAATTGAGAAAGAAGGAAAGGAAGAAGAAACCTAGTTTCAATTTAGGGATTTAAATTAAGCCGTCTGTTTGTTTTATATTTTTAGGTCGGTTATAGGTTAGTTATTTTTATTTTGTGTTTTCTCTGTTTTGCCCTTGTATTCTTTTCCCATTTAAAGATGCTTTGGCTTTGTATTTTGTACAGATTCATTTTTTCAGATTAATAAGATATATACTTTTTCTCTCAATCAAATTTATACATAATCATCTTCTTCTACATATTATAATCAGTTCATATCTACATATTCACATATCAAATTCAAGATTCATAGCTAATATGGTATCAGTAAGGGATTGATTCCTTTACCATCACTTCTATTCCGCTGCAAGATCTTCATCATTCTCTCTGGTTTTTCTTCAATCTTTCTCCCTCTGGTATCATCACATCTCCTTATCTCGGTTTCCATTCTTTCTTGTTTTCTGCCTTTTTTTTTCCTTCTTCTTCTCTTCTTGGACCCTTCTTTTCCTTTTCTTGCCATTCATTATGGAAGATACACCCACTGAAACCACTACACCCATTGTCTCCTCTTCCCGTACCAGATCACCACTTGAGGATCCTTCAAGTCCTTACTACATCCACCCTGCTGATGGGCCTAGTATTCCCCTTGTTTCTGAAAAATTAACACACAACAATTACCAAACTTGGAGCAGATCATTTTCAATGGCACTTTCAGTAAAGAATAAAATCGGTTTCATTGATGGTTTTCTCCCTAAACCAGTCAATGATCCCATTATGGCTAATTTCTGGGATAGGAACAATCTCCTTGTAGTCACCTGGATCACAAATTCTCTATCAAAAGAAATACACCGCACCATTCAATATCATCTTTCTGCTATCAATCTTTGGAAAGAATTACAACAACGGTTTGAACAAGCTAGTGGTCCCAGATTATTTTCCCTTATGCGTGATGATGTTATTCTACACCAACAGAATCTTTCTGTCAATACATATTTTTCTGAATTAAAGGTTCTTTGGGATGAAATCACTAACTTTCGTCCTAAATGTGAATGTGGAAAATTAGAAGATTTCTTTGAAAAGCTATATTTGATCATCTTTTTAATGGGCTTGCATGAATCTTTATCTCATAACCGCAGTCAATTACTCCTAATGGACCCTCTACCCCCTGTCACTAAAGCCCTTTCCTTAATCACTCAGGAAGAAACCCAAATCTCCATTCACCAAAACCAAAAACCACCTGACAACTCAAACTCCATGGCCTTCTCCACCAGAAATTCCCCTTCTAATTACACTCCTAGACCACCTACATCAACCCCTAATCATGCCCCCTCTTTCAGACCACAATTCAATCCTTCTACTTCCTACAGACCACCTTTCAATCCTGCTTTCAGAAGGAATGGAAGACCATATTGCACAAACTGCCAAATAGCAGGACATACAATAGAAACCTGTTTCAAAATTCATGGATACCCCCCTGGTTACAGGGGTCCTGCTCCTAGACAACAGACCTTGCAACAAAACAAAACCAACAACATAAATTCTGATCATCAACCTAAGATTCAACAACAAACCACTACAGCTCAAGAATTCATGCATACACTTTCCCCTGAGCAACTCAATCAATTATCCAGTTTGCTATCTCCACAACTCAATGGTTCCCTACCTACTCAGTCAGGTCCTTCTCCCACCACCTCTTTCAATGTTACTACTACATCAGGTAAGTGTTCCTCAGCTCATACTTCTACTTTATCTTTTAATTCTACTTCTAGGATTATAGACTCTGGCGCCACTCACCACATCTGTAATTCACTGAATTACTTTATATCTATGTATCCTGCTTCAAACACTACAATTACACGTCCTAATAATTTCAGTATCCCAGTGTACTTCACAGGTTCAGTTTCCATTGTCCCTGACTTAATCTTACATAATGTGTTCTATGTTCCTACTTTTCACATTAGTCTTCTTTCTGTTGGAGCATTACTCCAATCTAATCATTATTCTATGTCATTTTTTTCTAATCATTTTTTTATTCAGGATTTGATAACACAGAAGCTGATTGGCAGGGGTGAATTCATTCAAGGATTATACCTCATGCAACAACCTACTGTGGACAGTCATTCTACATGCACTTCTATTTCTTTTCAAACTTGGCACAATAGATTAGGTCACCCTGCCACTGACAGGATACAATTGTTGCACTCTGATTTACATTTACATCATACACTTAATACTACCCCTTGTGACATTTGCCCCCTTGCTAAACAAAAATGTTTACCCTTTATTTTAAGAAATTCTATGTCTTCTACTTGTTCTGATCTTATTCATTGTGACATTTGGGGACCCTATCAAGTTCCCTCCCATAATAATTTCAGATTCTTTCTTACTTTGGTTGATGATTGTTCTAGGTTCACTTGGGTTCATTTATTAAAATTTAAATCTGATGTGATCAAAATTATTCCTCAATTTATTACTATGGTCCAGACTCAATTTAATATCACTATCAAACAATTTAGGAGTGATAATGCTAAGGAATTAATTTTTAAGGATTTATTCTCTAAAATGGGCATCTTACATCAATTCTCGTGTGTTGAGACTCCACAACAAAATTCAGTTGTGGAGAGAAAACACCAACATATTCTTAATATGGCTAGATCTCTTTTATTTCAATCAAAAATACCTATTCAATATTGGAATGAAACTATTTTAACTGTTGTCTTTTTAATCAACATAATTCCTACTCCTAATCTTAAAAATCAATCTCCTTTTTTTGTTCTTTATAAAACCAACTTTGATTTTGCCTCTCTACGACTCTTTGGGTGTTTAGCCTTTGCTTCCACCTTAAAGGACCATAGGACAAAATTCCAGCCAAGAGCTAGAAAGTGTTGTTTTTTAGGTTACTCTCCTGGCTTCAAGGTTTATAAACTTTTAGACTTCATTACTAAAGAGATTTTCATTTCTAGAAATGTAGTTTTTTATGAAAACTCATTTCCCTTTCATGATCCTACCATTTTCAATTCATTCACCTCTGACTCTTCTTTAATCAGACCCATTGAAGCCCCTTCCCCTTTTAATACCTTTCCTGTTTCACCTCCTTCTTCTCCCCTCCCTTCTCCCACTTCTTCCCCTCACTCTTATCCACCACCCTCTCCCCAACCTTCTACCTCTCCTCTTATCAGGAAGTCATCTAGGACTCACCAAATTCCTTCATATCTTAAGGATTATCTTTGCAACTTTAATACCCCTATTCAATCTAAATACCCTATCACCTCTGTTCTCACTTACTCAAATATCTCTAATACTCATAAAGCTTTCATAGAAAACCTCTCCACCCAGATTGAACCACATACTTACAATCAAGCTATCAAATACCCTGAATGGGTCAAGGCTATACAAGAAGAACTTACACCCAGATTGCACCGCACGTGTCCGTTAACTCTAAAAAAAAAAAAAAAAAAAAAAGGAAAAAAAAAGTGTCACTTTTCATACTAAACCTTTACCTACTTTATACATTGCATACCACACCTTTCAGAATGACACATTTCATACCAAAATCAATCAACATTTTTCAATTTTCATACCGACGTTAAATCACAAAAAAAGACCTCGCGGGCACTGTACTACTACATATGCTATTCTTGTTCATCACTTTTTTACAATTAACCCCTTGCCTCCTACTATGTTCCAATTTTACCCTTGGGTGTTATTAGTACTAATAAATATGTAAAAAATTGAAATTTATGGGCAATTATAAATTATATCAATTAATGAATATGATGATTTTGAATTGAAACAGTAGTACCACATAGGGTCTTCTCAATTTGAGGAAACCGTAATAAAGCATACGATCGATAACATTCCTGCTTCTTTTTCGAAAGGGTACGAAATATAATAAAATACGGTCTTCTCTACCTATGAAAATCATACACAATCATAATTTTGTAATTTTTCTATCAAATTTTTAAGTATAATTCAATTACAAAAAAAACCCCTCGTATTTTTCAATTTCTTATAATTAATCCCTTGCCCCTCAAAAAACCCATGTATTATTGCAAATACACCCTTGTATAATTACAAATACCCCTGTACAATTGCAGATACCCCCTGAGGTTTTTTTTTTTGTCACAACCAATACGTGGGGTGTATTTTTGTAACTAGGTCTTTTCAAATTTACGATTTATTATGGTTTCCCCAAACTGAGTAGTCCATATTCGAGATTTTCAGCTCAAAATCAATGGTCAAAATTGTAACATTTTAGGGGCAAGGAATTAATTATAAGAAAGTGACAAACACGAGAATTTTTTTTTTTTTTGTAAATAAATTATACTTAAAAATTTGGCAGAAAAATTACAAAATTATGATTGTATATGGTTTTCATAGATAAAGAAGACCGTATTTTATTACTGTTTGTACCCTTTTGAAAAAGAAGCAGGAATGTTATCGATCATATGATTTATTACGGTTTCCTCAAATTGAGAAGACCCTATGTGGTACTATTGTTTCAATTCAAAATCATCATATTCATTAATTGATATAATTTATAATTGCCCATAAATTTCAATTTTTCACATATTTATTAGTACTAATAACGCCCAAGGGTAAAATTGAAACATTTTAGGGGGCAAGGGGTTAATTGTAAAAAAGTGATGAACAAGAATAGCATATGTGGTAGTACAGTGCCCGCGAGTTTTTTTTTTGTGATTTAACGTCTGTATGAAAATTGAAAAAGGTTGATTGATTTTGGTATGAAACGTGTCATTCTGAAAGGTGTGGTATGCAATGTATAAAGTAGGTAAAGGTTTAGTATGAAAAGTGACACTTTTTTTTTCCTTTTTTTTTTTTTTAGAGTTAACGGACACGTGCAGTGCACGTGTCCAATTCCGTCCAAAATTTAACGTTGGTATGTAAATTGAAAAAGGTTGTTCGATTTTGGTATGAAATGTGCAATTATGAAAGGTATGGTATGAAATCTCTAAAGTAGGTAAAAGTTTGGTATAAAAAGTGCAATTCCCTCAAAACATAACCCATTGTAGCTTGTTTCTCGCCATCTACAATACACAGAACCAATGAGACAGGGGAATGTAAATTATAGACCAAATTAGCACTATTCCAAAATGCGGAATTCAAAATAAGGTCTTCTATTTTTTTTCCCACATGGATCTTTGCTAGCCGCATTTTTTAACCAATCATCGGAAGTGAACATCCTTTGCAGATTTGATTTTTGCTCCAGAATGCTTTCTATTGCTATATAGTTAGTGGCAAAACGTGTGATACCAGGCCGGAGTAACTCTTTCCCATTAGTGTATTTCCTCATGATGTCAAGAACCCTATTGTGGTTGTAGATGAAATTTGAGATCTTCTTCGCTTGGTCAATAACAACTTTTACTGTTGTTTTATCAGCGAAATCTTCTAACATCAAATCAATGCAGTGTGCTACACAAGGTGTCCAATATAGATGTTTTCGCTTTCTCATCAATAATTCTCCAGCTTTCTTGTACGCAGAACCATTATCCGTTATCACTTGAACAACATATTTTTCGCCTATTTCCTCGACTACATCATCCATAAGTTCATATATGTAGTTAGCATCTTTATCTCGACTTGAAGCATTAACGGACTTGTGAAACACAATCTTTCCGTCACAGTATATCAAAAAATTAATTATAGCTAACTTTGTTGTTGAACTCCATCCATCGCACATGATGGTCACCCCATAAGCTTCCCACTTGCTTTTAAATTTACTTACATACTCTTGAATCTCCTCAATCTCCTCATCCAAAATAGGCCCGGTGATCTCATAAGGTGTTGGGCCTTTCACTCCTACACCAGCCCTTGCGATTTCATCGATTGCAGCTTGATAATAAATATTAGCAGCTGCATTTGGAGGGATGTTGCTGAAAATAAACCATTTACCTATGGCATGCTTTGCCGACTTGAAAGAGCTATTACCTTTCCAAATGTTTGGTAACTTGTGCTGAGTGCATTCGCGATTCCTATAGATAGAAGAATCTATCTCTTCAACATTTAAGCTCTTCATTTTTCTCCCAAATGAATCTGCCTTTCTTTTTCGTTTTTGGGAATGAAAAGAGGAGCTTGCTCCATGATCCGACCTGCCGTGGCCAATTCTAATACCACCCCTTTCTTTTTCTCGTAAATCTTCAATGGATCTTTGCATAGCGATTTTTAAATGGTCATTCTCAAAAAATGAGTCCTCATCAGACTCACTATCATCAACAAGACCATGCTTTCTTCGCATAGGTTCCAATAACGTCTCCCTAAGTGCTGCTTTTCGTGCAGCCACTTCTTCATTTTCACCTTTTTTACCATCAAGATGTTGTCTCATGGCTCTTGCAATAGGTACAGGACATTTTTCACACTTTTCAACATTTTGACTACCACCAGCGATATGCTGTTTTAATCGTGAAACGCCCGAGCCTTTCATTTCCTTTCCACAGTATTTGCACCTTGTCCACAAACGATTGTTGTCAATCATTTCACCATGATCCCATCCTATGTCTCGCTTTCGTCCCTTATTTATATTTGAAGTCATATCTACAAAAAAAAAACTAAATCAATACTACATTTGCCTGCAAGTAATATGTCCACCATTTGCCCCCAAAACTCTTACTTTATAAATAAAATGTAAATAATCAATCATAAGGTAAAAGCAAGCTGCTTACATTTGCTTGGATCAGATGTTGAAGTAAAGTTTATTAAATATTCAAATAATCATATAATCAATTCCTATGAGACTACAAGTCTACAATCATTTAACTAGGACTCTGAAACTAAGAAGTAAGAAGAAGAATAAGACTTTAAAATAATATATGTAGATAAAGTAGAGATTTTTGTCAAAACAAAATAGCTAATAGACTTAATTTTGTAGGTTCTCAACTCCATTTATTGTTGGCGTACTGAAACTTAATCAAATATTATAAACTCTATCTTATAATTTACAAGTACTAAGATCTTATCTCCTTCGGCCTTCCAATTAATTAAGCTGGTCTGATCTAGGCTATACAACAATCTAGTCTTCTAATATGCCCGATTTACATAGAATAATACAATATAATGGGTTCGACAAACCAACTCACATAATTAAATTATTACATGAAGTAATTAATTAATATCATATAAAATAGCATAGAGGTAAAAATTGATAACAGTTCATACCTTGTTTGCTTGAAGCACAATCGAGGAGTTGTATTTTTTGCTGGATTTGTTCTTAATTGGAAGATAACTCGTGTATTAGGGCTGAAGAGGCTTGAGATTGATGGACTTTGAATTGAAGATTTGGAAGGCATAATTTCGAAAAATTGTAGGCAAGTCAATATTTTTGGGATATATTTTCCTTCTTTCAAGGGATTTCTTCCAAAATTCTGGATTTAAAAAAATTTTGGAACGTTTTTTTCGAAGAAGGCAACGGCTATTTTCGGAAATTGAAGGAAACTTTGCAAGTTTCCATTGTTTCGGTGGAAAACTCGGAAACATTGTAGGTTTCGAAGGAAACTTTGTAGTTTCGAAAATACATTGAGGAATCGTTTCGGATCCTTGAAAAACCGAAACGTTTCGGATTTTTCCTAGGAAAAATAGGAAATTTTGATCCATGGCAGAATCACAAGTTAACTAATGTTCTTCAATCAATGGGTTTTACACAATCTAAAACAGATTATTCCTTGTATACATCAGGTACTGGTTCTACCTTTTTAGCAATTCTAGTATATGTGGATGACATGATTATTGCTGGCCCTAATCTCCCCCTTATTTCTCACACTAAAACTGTTTTAAGCAAGGCATTCAAACTAAGAGACCTAGGGAAACTTAAGTACTTCTTAGGTATTGAACTGGCCTATTCAAATGTGGGATTGGTTATATCACAAAGGCAATACACTTTACAAATTTTAAAAGATACTGGTTACTTAGAGAGTAAGCCAGCCTCTACACCTATGGACTACCATAATAATTTGAGAAATAATCCTACTGATTTGCTATCTGACCCAACTCCGTATAGAAGGCTTATGGGTAGGTTAATTTACTTAACTATAACTAGGCCTGACATATCCTACTCAGTTCACAAACTAAGTCAATTTGTTGCTAATCCAACAAACACTCACTTAACTGCTGTTCATCACCTCCTACGATATCTAAAGTCATCACCAGGCCAGGGCTTATTTTATTCAAATTCTTCTACTCTAACTTTGAAAGGTTTTTGTGACTCTGACTGGGGCGCTTGTTTAGATTCAAGACGCTCTACTACAGGTTATTGCACATATTTAGGAACATCATTAATATCATGGAAAGCAAAACGTCAACCTACTGTTTCTAAGTCATCTGCGGAGGCAGAATACAGAAGTTTAGCATCAATTTCTACTGAAATCCTATGGCTAAAACAATTATTAAAAGACTTACATGTTTGCTTAGCTCAACCTCCTGTCATTTATTGTGACAATCAATCCGCCATTTCACTTGCTCACAACCCTATCTTTCACGAGCGAACCAAGCATCTGGAGATCGACCTTCACTTTGTTCGTGAACACCTCGCTCGCAACGACTTCAAATTACTCCCAATTGGCTCTGAATTTCAACTGGCGGATATATTCACCAAGCCATTACCTAAGCTACGATTAAAGACAATTTTATCCAAGATAGGAGCTCACAACTTGTACGCTCCATCTTGCGCCCGGGGGGGGGGGGTATTGAAGCTAAAATCAAGCTTTATTGAAGAAATTGAGAAAGAAGGAAAGGAAGAAGAAACCTAGTTTCTATTTTTGGATTTAAATTGATTAGCCGTCTGTTTGTTTTATATTTTTAGGTCGGTTATAGGTTAGTTATTTTTCTTTTGTGTTTTCTCTGTTTTGCCCTTGTATTCTTTTCCTATTTAAAGATGCTTTGGCTTTGTATTTTGTACAGATTCGTCTTTTCAGATTAATAAGATATATACTTTTTCTCTCAATCAAATTTATACATAATCATCTTCTTCTACATATTATAATCAGTTCATATCTACATATTCATGTTGTAATTATGTGGATGGATACCTAATTAAATGGTTGGAATCCATAGATAAATATTATATATATATATATATATATAAAATGGGGAAATTAATTTTCAATAAAGATAATTGTATGTGGGCTTGTCCCTCATTGGTCCAAGACTAATAAAGGCCTTGTGAGGAAGTTGAAGAGTTACAAACTCTTCATATGTCCCACATTGACTTTTATTAATTGTGTGTACTAGTATATATGAACTTAAGTGTTTAGACTTGGTATAAGTCTTTACAAAGGGGATCATATGAATACACCACACGCGCGCCGCCGCCGCCCGCCCGACCCGACTCGACTCGGCTCGGCTGGGCTGGGCTGGGGCGAATTGTCTCGTCTCGGACTTATCTTTTTGGAGGAATTTCGAATTAAATTTAAATTTGAATTTAAAAATTCGAAATTGAAACAGTAACAGTCTCAAAGTTAATTCTACAGCTTTCAGTTACGGAATTTAAAGTGAGGCAGTTACGGAAATTAAATCAAAAAACGTTTCAGCCGTTTTTTTGATTTAATGGGCGATTTTTAATGGCCAAAGGCTCCCCCCTAGTCCTATATATATCAGTGCCTTTCAGCTCTGAAAATCACACCAACAGAAACAACAATCTGTTCTCTCTCACTCGAAATCCTTTCTGAGAAAAATAGTTCTGGGTTACTTTTCTGCTTTTGAGTGTTCTTCGAGGTGGAATTTCTGCTACTGTGCAGTGGAGGAATTCTTGTAACCAAATTATCCTGGAAGAAGTGTTCGTGATTCCCAATTGCACCGGAAGTGGGTCGATAATTTCTTCTAGGCAAGCAGAAATAATTCTGCGATTTGGTTTGGATCAATTCTGTTACTATACAGAATTGTGAGATAAGTTAATTTTAATTTATCTGTTCGGTTTATATAACTAATTATATTTTCCTTTACTGTTCATATTGGTTTGTTTGTTTCAGTTTCAATTTTGTATTCAAGTTTTGATAATCTTTAAAACCGGTTTTTACCAACAATTCACATATCAAATTCAAGATTCATAGCTAATAGCAGGTCACTACACATATCTTTATATGTATATGCCCACTGTTGATAAAAAAATTGTACCTGCTTTGATAATTTAGCACTCATTAAGTAACGCTTTTTCTCCTTTTATTTTTCTTAGATTAACTTGACTTGAATGACACAACACAAGTACTGTACTACTTTATATTGTTAGGTATATGGCATTTGATTTATCCTTCCAGCTTTACGTAATTAAATATAATGAACTTGTTGCTTTTGTGGACATTTTAAGCATATGAATTAATTCCTAGGAATTAAAGAACTATTGCTATTAATATTGGTGGTCATTGTGCTAAAGTAAACTGTAATTTCCTTCTTCCTTGCCTATCAAAAGAATCCATAATTTATAAACTGCTCTGAAATAATCGAAATGTTATTGACACTTTCATATAGGGATCTAAATTAGTTGAGTAGTTTTTATTTATTTGTTGGTGTTTTCCTCGTCTCTCAACTCCAAATTAATCAATGGATGCAAAAGAAGATGATTGAGTCCGACAAGTGACTTGAAACGGTCAAGCACATAAGGAATGCGTGATGTACATTGTATTAGAGTGCAAAAACATTTGCTTCAAAATTTCTTGAAGCATATCGAATATGTGGACAAAGAATTTCTTCATTTTCTTACTTTAGCATTTAATATGATTTCATTAATAGATTTTCTTGTAAACTTGTATTTCTATGAAGTTTGGACTATCCTAGTTTGAGCGATAAAGTCAATACTTAAACTATCAACTGCTAGATTAAGATAAGACTTTTCTCATATTTGATTAAAAAAAAGTTGAGTCATGCTCATTATACATATCCAACTAAACTTAAAAGTTATATTTTAAATTTGATAAGCTCAAAATTGATATAAGCAAATGTTAAAATCAACTTTATTGAGTTCTACTCATATTTGACTAGTAAGACTAAAATCCTCAATTGCAATATTAATCTTAAATTTGATAAAAAATATCAAATCACCTTATAATATGTTTCTTGGATTAGCTCATTTACACTTTTAAGATTATGTGAAAAAATTTAGACCTATATCTTAAGAAAAAACACTAATTTTCTTGGTGGCATGTATTACTATTGTTTGAATATCAAGACTAGTTGACTCCAATATGGTTATAGGCAACCATTAGACCTATAACTCCTGAATTAGTTTTTGAGATAAGATAAAGTTGTTTCATTTATATAAACTTTATTAAATCCATTAGCTTAATAACGTTAATACAAATTATTGGAGCTTGTATTTTAGTCAAACAAAACTTGATTCCAACTTTTTGTTTCCCTACATCTCTAATGCAATTTTTTTTTTATCCCAATATACTAAATTTGACAAAATTGCAAAGTCATGTACATTATAATAAATTTAAATTTTATCACTTCATAAACTAATTTCACGCCTGTGATGATTGAACATTTTGAAAAAAAAAAATCAGAAATATCACAAAAAGTTCACATAAAAAATGCATGTATTTACTTAAAAAGTTGTAATACTATTATAAATATCATAACCAACACAACTAAAATTATTACACATTCAACTACAGAATTAAGAAATCAATAAACAAAGAATATTTACATGTTGAACAACCCTCTTCCACCAAATTCAAATTCAGCCAAATTCGGTGGCTTTTGATTGATGTTCTTGTGTACCTACAAAATTTGCCATCATACGTATTTGTTAAATATTTATAATGTTTTGAACTTGTTCGAAAAATACATGAAATTAGTTCTACTATAAGGGTCCATTTAGATGGGTGGATTTGAAATGAAGAGGGATTTCAAATGAATGGATTTGAAATTTCAATGATTTGAAATACATTCATTTGCAAACTCTTGTTTGGATAAATTTTTTTATAAATGATTTCAAACCCATTGTTTGGTATATATAAATTGTGTTATTTGAAATTCCCAATCATGCCTTATAATTTGCTCTATGAGTTAATTCTTGTTGTTGATATCGGGAAAAAATCACATAAATCGATTTGGGGCAAAATTATCGGGAAAAAATCTCTCTAGGGACCAAAAGTGCAAATTCGGATTTCAAAAAATCTGGGGCCGAATTGAAAATCTAAATTTTCTGAAAATTTTGGACTAAATTGGAACTCTGGGTTTTTCGAAACTCTGGGGTCAAATGGCAATTTTTGAAAAATAAGGGACTAAAAGTGCAAATTTGGATTTTTGAAAATCATGTGCTGAATTGAAAATTTTAATCTTTTGAAAATTATGGACTGAATTGCAGTTCTTATTTTTTTTAAAATATGGGGTCAAATTGCAATTTTTGAAAATTAAGGGACCAAAAGTGAAAATTTGGATTTCTGAAAATCATGGACCGAAATAAAAATTTTAATCTTCCGAAATAAACTGAATTGTAATTTCTGAAAATTGAGGGACCAAATTTGTAAATTCCAATTTCTGAAAATCTGGGGCCAAGTTGAATTTTTTTAATTTTATGAGAATTCTGAACTGAAACGCAATTCTTGGGTTTTAAAAAATCTGGGGTCAAATTATAATTTCCAAAAATTGAGGGACCAAAAGTGCAAATTTGATTTTCTGGATATTAGGGGCCGAATTGAAATTTTTAATTTTCTTAAAATACTAGACTGAATTAGAATTCTTGATTTTTCGAAAATCTAGGGTCAAAATTGTAATATCCAAAAATTGAGGGACCAAAAGTGCAAATTTTGTTCCTGAAAATCAGGGTCCGGATTGAAAATTTGAATTTATTAAATTCTGAACTGAAATGTAATTTATAGGTTCTTAAAAAATCTGGGGTCAACATTTTGAAAATAGTAGCCGAATTGCAAATTTTAATTTTTTGAAAATTCTGGACTGAATTGCATTATAGGTTATTTTAAAATTTGGGATCAAAGCGTAATTTTTGAAAATATACAATGTGGATCTTTTCTTAAGTGGATTTCAAATGACTAGTTTTAGAAGGAATTTCAAATCCACTTCAAATTGGGCTGAAATTCATTGGAATAAAATCTTGGATTTCAAATGAATAGATTTAATTTTGTATCCAAATAGCACAATGAATTTGATAAGGGATTTCAAATCCACCCAATCCAAATCCATCCATCCAAATGGGCCCCAACCGAATAGTCAAAACGGGATACCAAAATTAAACCATTATACCTCTTGCTTAGATTCACGATCCAATCACGAACATTTGCTGCTCCGAATCCAAATTCAAATCACCTACGGAAGTGAATCATAATTCACAATTTCAAATGCTTGAATCAAAATGATGTTTGCCTTGCTAAAGTGATTCCAGTAATCACATACAGTATATCTTTTGATTTCCTCCAAAACAGAGAAGCAATATGACTTCATTAGGTGGCCTTATATTTAAGATTCTCACAGGGACACCAGTTTACAATATTGTCATCCTAATTATAATGTCTTACAATGTACTACCACCCTTCCGATAAACACAATATCGATCGAGGTATATCATAATAAATAGTTCTTAACATAATATTGTAAAATAAATTTGAAGATGTATCGTAAAGGCATAATGCTTAATAAGAGTAAGCTTATAATAAATCTTCAGAGTATAAACACTAAAGCTTAATGTTAAAACATCATAAAAAGATTTATCATTTCAACCAAATATGTTAAAACTCGCTCTTTGTAGACCGCATCATTATGTCAATCTCGTTGCTCCTCTCTAAAAGGCTAAAACTAAGCAGGTAACGAAAAGCTGATTGGACCGCACTAAGACCAGTGTTGTTAAAACCGGACCGGGCCGGCCGGTCCGACCGATTCGACCGCGAACCGGAAGCTAGTCCGGTCCGGTTAATTGACTGGTTTTAAAGGTTCGATCAGCGGTTCGTTCGGTTCGACCAATAAAACCACTAAACCAGTAGACTCACCGGTTCGCTCTCCGGTCCGATTTTAAAAACATTGACTAAGACAAAGCTAAGGGACACACCATTGGAAAGAAGCTCAGTTGAGCACAAGAAGATGCACACGCAGCGGGGAGAGAGCTCATGAGGTGCAGCTGCCAATTTCATTTCTTAATTAGCTTCTATGAAACACTAGAGAGATACAGGGAGGGAGGGAGGGAGAAAAATAAATCCCCTGTAAAATGAATTTCAAATTTTGAATATGAAATTTTTTCAATCTGGTTTGTAATTGAGTTTCTGTTAAAAAAAAAAAACAAAAAACAAAAAAAAATGAAATTGTGTTTCTAACCTCGGTTAACCAAGGTTAGCTAGAAGAAAGTAAAGATGAGGGGGAAGTTGGAACAAGTGACCAAGGATCGAACCTCACCAGCGGCAGTGTGGGAGCAATCTTTCAAAAAATGAGGAGGGCTCCTTGTGCGCAGTGAGTACTGGTCCCAGCCTCTGTTGTCGGTTGAGTCACCATGATTTACCTCCTCTCACAATCCCGTCGGACAGGGAGGTGAGGGGCGCCCGGGGTGAGCGATTTCACCTTTTGGAACAAGAAAGTAAAGAATAAAGAGCCAGGATACGTGTCGTTATTTGGTGGAATTAGAAAATGAAAAAAATAAAAAAGTAGAAGGGAGAATAATTGGAACACGCGTAAGAAGATAAGGGCTTGAGAGCTGTGCTCTCAAGACCAGCATCAAGCAAACCCGGTATATCGATTGATTATTAATGACTTTGTGAAGGAATATTATTTCAGCCAACTCTTTTGATTGTAATTTTTTAAATATTTCAGTGACGTTGACCTTCTAACTTCAATTAAGTTGACTCGATATTCCTCTTTTTTTTTTTTTTTCCCCTTAAACTTAATATAATTTATTTGAAAACCTTTACCAATTAACACATTATACGTGAACCTTTCTTAACGGAAATTTAAACTTCACCCCCTAATCATTTTCAGTAATATTCAAAGAATAAAAGCGTCACTCAAGGGTTTAGTGCCAAGTATTTATTCATCTATTTCTTTTTCTGATACTTACGGTAATATGTAACTTGATTCAATTAGTTTGAACCAAACTGCAAACTTTAAAAATTAATTTATCTGAAATTTATGAAAAAACCCAAAATCACACTTTTGTATTTTTGGTACCAAATCAATCCAAATTGTCTGGTTTCACATTCGGTACAAACTATGAAATTATCGAACCAATTTGAATACCAAAAATTGATAAAATTTCAATTTTACTTAAGAGCATCTTTTGTAACATTGTTATAACAGCATAAATATTCTACCTTCATGTTTTATCTAATTATTAATTTTGACAAGTAAAATTAACTTTTAACATAGATTAGTTATATAATTACATTCGCAGTACTTTTAAAAACATATTACCATTGATTTTTTTTAAGAAAAAGTTAATTTAATGTCATTTTACCTATTCTATAACAAATGTGTAGAAGAAAATCCATGTAAATACTTAATAAATACTTCTACAATTTTAAAAGTTAAAAAATGAATTTCTTCCGTAGAATAGGACCCCAATTTTACATTTTACCTAGACCAACAGCAGCTTGGAACAGTTTACGATTGATCAAGGGCAATTTCATCCACTTGATTTGCACCATTGCAGCGAGTCCAACGACTTCAATTGCACCGAGATCCCGGACATTCCATCGTATGATAGTAGACGAGTTATCGAGCTTAGAGTCGCCTCAAGATGTTCCGGAAGAGGCTGACCTGGATGGAATAATTGGCTCTTGATTTCAGAGAGTAAACAAATATCAAAGAAATCGAGACATGAATGCAAAAATTTGCTTTGAACAAAATTGCAGCAGACAGTCGCTCTCTCAAGCAATATATTTGAGCAGCATCAAGGGCTGTTGACTCGAAAGGAAGCCATCGATGAACAATGACTTTAACACTATTGTCCGCAGAGGACATAATTTTCTTGCCTCGATCTTCGATATTCACTTACATCGTCCTCATCCTTGTCTTCATAGACTGGGGCCACCACCACAATCTCACTAAAAAAAATTGAATTTTAGTGATAAAATAGTAATTGATAAAGTGACAAAAATTTAATATTGTCACTAAAATGATGTATATAAACATAATAGTGACAAGAAATGTGAAAAAGTTGTCACTATTGACATTTAGTGATACCCCAAAAGTGACAACTAAAAAGTTGTCATTAAATTTTAGTGACAATATTTATTGTCACTAAGTTGTCACTAAAAGGGTGTCACTAATTGTTAATAGTGACAACTTGAGTTCCATAAATTTGTCACTAATAGCCATTAATGACAACTTAAGAATATATTTTGTCACTCTTGCACTTGTCATTATTGTTATTGTGGCAAAACTAATATTTTTGTCATTAAATATATGAAAAAATAATAATTAAAACAATGTCACTTAATATTTTATCACTAAAATTCATTTTTCTTATAGCGTCTCCGCGGCCAACAACAAAAAAGGGAGGGAATCAATAATGTTACTCTTTCTAATATACAATCCCCCATCTCCACCTGTTACCTCATCATAAGCGATCAAAGTTTGAGGACTTGTTAAGCGATCAAAGTTTGAGGACTCAAATCCTTTAAACGGTGACTTGGCATTGGTTGAAGAAAGGGCAAAAATTCAATTTTGGTACCATAGAACTGAGCAAATTTTATTTTTCATATCAAAAGTTCAAAAATAACACCAGTTCCTACTCAGCCGTTTCAGAAAAGGCACTTCCGTTAATTTTCTTAACGTTTCTGCCACGTGTCCGTTAAGTCTTCGTGGGCGGGTTGGGCACGTGGGTCGGATTCTGCCCGTTGAAACATAAAATTCAATTTTGGTACCATAGAACTGGGGCAACTTTCATTTTTCATACCAAATTTCGTTATGTTTTCTTTTTTTGAAATAGTTGTGGTGATATGTTTGAATTGGTTTGTTCTACAGTAGACTAGTAGTCATGTTACTTTTTTTTTTTCATTTCATTTTAACAATAAGCTAAAAAAAAAAAGTTTAATTTGCACAATTTAAATTTGCAACTTAGATTCCCGGGACTCTCGAACCCGTCCCGAAATCCCGAAATTAAATCGGGTACCCGAAACCCACGGGACCTTGGTTGATCTACCGGGTATCGGGACTTAAATTTGAAATCCCGAAACCCAAAATCCCGTCCCGAAATACCCGAATTTCCGAAAACCAGTCCCGATCCCACCCCTACGACCGCCAGCTCTGGTGGCTTTTGGTCGGAATTGGTTGAGGGTTTATGTTCCCCTTGTCGTGGAGAACTCGTATATATAAAGATTTTTACAATCCTTTGAGTAATCTATTTGAATTTTGAGTTCTAATTTTCGAATTGTAGGTCAAAATTTTTGAAATTTCAAATCGTGATTTCTTCTTCGATTCTTAACCAAACTTCGTAATTCTTGTTGCATTAGTTTCCCCTGACCGTGGGCATCACTTTCCATAGGTTTATTGTAGCTTCCATAGACGGTTGAGCTCCGCCCAAGTGGCTGCCATAGACGGTTGAGCTCCGCCCATGATAAGAGGAACAAAAATCTTCAACCAATTTCGATAAACGGCCACCGGAAGCCGGCGATCGTCCATAGGAGGAAGAAGATTGCAAAAACAACCTGCTCAATTTTAGACAATTGCATTTCCCCCGTATTTTGAAACGGCTGAGTGAGAATTGGTATGATTTTTGAACTTTTGGTATGAAAATTGAAAATTTTCCAATTCTACGGTACCAAAATTGAACGGGCAGATTAGTACTAAAATTGAATGGGCAGATTAGTGCCCCACGTGCCCCTCACATACACTTAACGGAGGAGACTAAACGGTCGTGGCAAAACTTAACGTCTGTATGATTTTTGAACTTTTGATATTAAAAATGAAATTTGCCTAGTTCTGTGTTACCAAAATTAAATTTTAGCCTTGAAGAAAGGTTCAACCTAACCTTTTTCCCATTTACAGTCTCTACATAGGTCTTCTTACCATCGGAAAGCAATTTTCCAACCATTGGATACATACCCGCAACAAGGACAACAAGGATTATTCAGGGCCGGCCCAATGCTTCTTGAGGCCCTAGGCAAAACCCAAAATCAGGGCCTATATATATCGTAGAAAAAACTTTCTTTTAAAGTTTATTTTTCTTGCTTTAATTTAGCTAGATACAAAAGTATTAATTATATATACATAGTCTAGTTCTTCAAACATATATTTTGCTATTGTAAAAAGGGTGTACACACTTAATCTTTCTTTTGTATGAATGATCATAAACACTCTGTCTTTGTTAATTTGATGAATAATTATTGTAGTCTTATAGAATGAGAGAGAGAAAATAAGCACGTAATATCTCATGGAGAAAATAATATTTGTGCAAAGAAAAAGTAATTGTTAAACCTTTACTTTTGGATTTTTTTTATAAACGTCCTCCCTCTATTTCAATATATATGTCGTTTTAGTAAAAATAATATATATATATATATACCAAAATACATATCGTTTTAGAATTTCAAGAGATACTTAAATTCCCTTTGACATTTTTACCCTTTCTTATTAATGACAATATGAGAAGTTACATATTTTATTTATTTCTTTTCGAGGGTAATTTTGCACTATAAAACCTGTTCATATCAAGTTGTTCACTAATTTGTTGAGCCTAATAAACATCAATTCGTGGAAGATAACTAAAAGAAAACATATACTTTCAACAAAAAAAAAAGGGAAGATACTAACCACACGGAGATACTAACCACACGCGCGGAGATGAGGATTTGAGGGAAGAATGTCTCTGGAAACAAGAACCATAAACACATGTGGTAATGAAAAAGAACCTCATAATATAAGCATCAAACATTGATATAACATTATAACTTAAAAACGAGATTTTGAACACACCTGATTATTGCTAGCATGAAATCAGTAAAGCGATCCCTTTCATGAATTTCATCCTAAACATGAAAACAAGTTTCTCGGGTACACGTCAGTGAGAAAAAAAAAAAAGTAAATTATCTGTTGAAAAGTTTGAGGGGGTAAAAACATTGCATGAAATTAAGATGACGGGAAGTTAAATTGGTGAAAATCATATAATAGAAAAAATAACATTACCACTATTATGTGTGTTATGTGAGAGACACCACAACTAGAACATTCAATAGAACTCCACTGGTGCAGAACACTAGAGATGAATGCCTCCCACCTTTGCTCTCCAATCGAATCTAACATTTTTCAAGAGTTAAAACTGTAGTACAGCTTAATGTGCATGCTGTCGGAGTAAAAAACAACACAATTAAATATACAAAGACATTGCAAGAAAATAATTGTTGAGAAAAACTATGTCTCAGATTGATAAAGCACTTTGGCAAATCATTTGGTCAGATATTATCAACGAAGATTGAAATGCAGATCCATGCATATAGTACACCGAACAACAATCCAGAAATTATAGAGAAAGCTATTCAATTTTACGAAACAAAAGAAGCTTGTTTGTTGATTATGTTTCCTTCTGTATTTAAAAAAAATGAGATGCTTTGTTTTCTGCATGAGATTGCTGTATTCAATGAGCCACACTTCAATTTTATATGTGACACTTGAGTTTCGTATAAATTATAACCGTGTAGTGTTTAGATTGTCAGGAGGAGAACTCCTACTTCTATTGTTTCCTAGTGCTATTGTATACTTTTTGACTGATTATAAGTAATTAAAACAAGAATTAAGAATCAATTAGAGATGTTGGCAATATATAGGTGTGGTTATAAGTTTAAAATAGTTGAAGTATAATATAAAGTTCAGAAAGCAAGTCATATAGGGTAAAGTTTAAAATATAGACTAAATTAATAAGTAAATCAGCAATAGCCATAGAGCCAACTATTAATCATATAGATATAGTACTTTGTACCCAATCAGGGGCGGATCCAGGATTTTTGGTCAGGGGGGGCTAAGCTTATACAAAAAAAATAAAAAATCTATCAAATAGTTAAACTTAAAGTTTATATTATTCACGAAAAAATATATGACGTAATACAAAAATGGGGAGGTGGAGTTTGACAAAAATAAACTTTACTCACTCGAATGTTAGAATCATATAGTGTTATATGAGGTTGTAGACCGGGATTACTTAGAAGCACGGGCAAGTTCGTTTCAATATGAAAGTTTAGAAGCTTATGCGGGTCACTTTAATGTGAATGTTATTTGAAGACTTATCGTGACGTGTAGGTGTAGCCTTAAAGTATCTCTCCATATTTCTAACACTATAAAATGTACAAAACATAACTATATCAAGAATAAAGACATATTCAAGAACTAGAAGTTAAATATAATAGAGACATAATAATAGCAATACTTATTTTTCATTCCACTTGATAAACAAGAGATGTTGAGTTCCAATATGCCAATAAATGTCAATGATAGACTATTAAGAATATAATATTAGTGTTTGACATTTCAATAAAAAAAAAGACTATTAATCATCTAAGATTAGTGTTTGATATGTAAATAAATACTATTAAGTCTATTGCATCTTGATTTAATCATCATATTATTTTAATATAATGTGTATCCTCATATCTTAATCTAATACTTATGAAAATCTTAATAAATTTATAACTTTAAGCACAAAAATGAAACTTGAATCTAAAAATTGATTTTGGGAGGTGAATATAAACATTAATAATGAATATATAACACTATGAGCTTATTACATAAGCAGAATTGCACAAACACACACACACACACAATATATATATAAATATACATATATAATTACTAACATTTACAATTGAGCCTTTTTGTGTTCAAGACTTCAATGGGTTGGGACTTGTGTTGGATGAATGGCCAGAGGTGGGGGGGCGGCAGTTTAATTGGTGGCTAGAGTTAGGGTTTGGAGATGTCGGGAGTAGATAAAAATTGGGCTTTTCATTGAGGCTTAGAAATTGGGGGTAGAGTGAGTTATTATTAGAGTGGATTTTGTGATATTAATTGGATTGAAAATTTCATATTGGACTGATTTATTAAATTTTTCTTTTAAAAAAATAAAGCACCAAACCTATACTAAAAAAAAAAATTAAAAATTCAGGGGGGGCTATAGCCCTCCCTTGTCCCTATGTGCGTCCGCCCATGCCCAATGTTATCTCCAACAAATTCACCTCTTTCAGAAGCAATTCTCTCCGCCACTGCATTTGAAAGAATAAAGATTTATTCACATCAGAAAATTTAATGAAAGAATATATTTGCATATTCGCATGTTGTGCCACCTGCCATGGCAGAGATTCGCCGTGGCTGAGTACAAACTATTTTGCATGTCTCGCCTTTATTCCATGCATCATCCAGAAGAAACTGTGGGACCTGAATAATTTGAATAATGATAAATTCCATGCATGAGAACCTAAAGAAATTCACCCAACAGAATTTACTACATGTCGAGTATCTTTATCTCACTTTCCCACTGTAGCTATACAAAGAGGAGAAATTTGATACGCAACCATCTCATGTATGTCGCGGATCCAGGGCCGGCCCAAGGGTTTTGGGGGCCCTAGGCGAAATAAAAAATCGGGGCCCTTATGTAATTTTTTTCTTGTTCTTTGAGACGCAAAAGTGTTTATTAAATCTTCATATTCTAATTCTTCTATCATATCTTCTTCTATAGACAAAATAGTCAAGTCATTTAATATTTTTTGTGTCATAATAAATTTTTCTCATCGATTCAGTAAGGAAAAACTAAGTAAGCAACATAAAGAAAATCTAAATGTAAATTTGAAATAGACTAGTATAAACCCACTATGATATGCTTTTAAATACCTTTGTAGAAAAAATTATCCCAATTCAGCAATTCCCAATTAAAGGTGTTCAAAACTGATTTTAGTTTGAAAAAAGATTACTATTTCAATTTTAGGACACAAAACCAAAGTAATAAGAAAGAGAGGAAGAAGATGAGAAAAATATTAGAGAAATAGTGTTGAAGAAGATCACAAATCTAAGAAGCATATATATATATTTATAGAATTAATAAATTGGTAATTTTTTCTTTTGGGCAGTAAGTATTAATGGAAAAGAAACGGCTCTGCTCTAGATGATATATTCTAATTTTTTATTTTTTTTTAATTATGTTGGATAAGGGCTTAGAAATTACGGGCAGTCTATTATGACTCAGTCATCATACGTGAGTCATAATAAGAAATGATTCTCAGCCATTGATTAAAAAATTGGATTAATCTTAACCATTGATTGGTGTACAGCGTCATTCTTGTGTATGAACCCAACAAATTGGATAAAGAAAATTGAATAATAAATTGTAATTAAAAATTAACATTTCTATCCTTACTAACTTTCAGAAATACCAAAATACCCTCATCATTTCATCTCTCCCAATTCTCTCCCAATCTCCATCTCCTCCCCTTTTCCAAACCCTAACCCACCCCAACCATCCTAAATCCCCTTCCCTCCTTCCTTCTACTCGGACAAGAACATCAAAAAGATTTCACCGCCGCCGCCTCTGTTCTCGTTCCACCAGATGGCTCCCACCCTGGGCAGTTAGCGTCTCGTCGCCGCCGCCGCTGTTCTCGTTCCACTAGACCAGCTCTCTGCCGCCGGAGTTCTCATCCCACCAGATCGGCTCCCACCCCGGGCCGTTCTGGTCGCATCAAATTCATCGCTTCGTCTCGCCGCCGCCGGTGTTCTCGTTCCATCGAGGAAGCATCGAAGAAGATGACCATGGCTTTTATTTTTTATTATATAAATAATGTTTAAAGTCATATTTTTATAAAAATAGAGAAAGACATTTAAAAACTTAATGATAAAAATGTTTAAATTATAAGACAAATGTATCCTTTCAAATTAAACATTCAGATTAATTTTATATTTATAGACATAAAAAAAATTGATTTAATTATTTTTAATGTTCTTGTATTTTGGCTTGAAAAATCGAATGTAATTTCAATGAATTTTAAATATGTATATATTTTTAAAGTATGATTGAATTGATTCTATCAAGTTGATCCAAAATATATCTATAATTGAAGAGATGTATTTTGCTTACTATATAAAATTGTTAAATTTTAATTGGAGAATTCAAATTTAACGACCATATTCAAATTTGATGATTTAATAAGATATAATAACTATTTTAACATTATAATTGATATATTAAAATGTAATGGAACATAAGTAGAAAATATATTTATTAAAAATATAAAATTTGTATTCTAAGAAATAATTTTTTGTAATTCTTTAAACAACCATAGTTATATTTGGAGGAGGTAGTGTTACGTAACAATCTAATAGACAATTTTATCGAAATAATGATCGAATCATCAATTTTATTAAAAATTATCGATATATTTTCAAATTACTGAGGAGTTAGTGTTACATAATAATGTAATAGACAATTTTATTGGAATAATGACTGCATCATCAATTTTATTAAAATCATCGATTTATTTTCAAATTACGTCGGACTTAGTGTTACATAACAGTGTAACAGACAATTTGATCGGAATAATGACTGAATCATCAAATTTTTTTAAAATTATCGATATATTTTCAAATTACGGAGAATTTAGTGTTACATCAATCTAATATACAATTTTATAGATATAATGACCGAATCATCAATTTTTATAAAATTATTGATATATTTTCAAATTACGGATGAGTTAGTGTTACATAACTATTTAATACACAATTTGATAGAAATAAATACTGAATCATCAAAAAATATTTTATAAAAATTATCGATATACTTTCAAATTACGAAGGAGTTAGCGTTACATAAGCTAATAGACAATTTAATTGAAATAAAGACTGAATTATCAATTTTCTTTTTTAAAAAAAAATTATCAATATATTTTAAAATTAGGGAGGAGTTAGTGTTACATGACAATCTAATAGACAATTTGAACGAAATAATGACCGAATCATCATTTTTTTTAAATTATCGATATATTTTCAAATACGGAGGAGTTAGTGTTATATAACTATCTAATAGATAATTTGATTGAAATAAAGATTGGGTCATAAAAAAAAGAAAAAGTTATAGATATATTTTCAAATTACGGAGGACTTAGTGTTACATAATAATCTAAAAGATAATTTGATTGAAATAATGACCGAATCATCATTTTTTTTTAAAAAAAATTATCTATATATTTTCAAATTACAGTTGATTTAATAGACAATTTGATTGAAATAAAGATCGAATCATCAATTTTTTTTTTATAAAATTATCTAATAGACAATTCGTATTGAAATAAAGGCTGCATCATCAAAAAAATTAAATTTATAGATATATTTTCAAACTACGGAGGACTTAGTGTTACATAACAATCTAATAGACAAATTGATCGAAATAATGATCGAATCATCAATTTTTTTAAAATTATCGATATATTTTCAAATTACGTAGGATTTAGTGTTACATGACAATCTAATAGACAATTTGATCGAAATAATGACCGAATCATCAATTTAATTAAAATTATCAATATATTTTCAAATTACGGAGGACTTAGTGTTGCATAACAATATAATAGACAATTTGATCGAAATAATGACCGAATCATCAATTTTTTTAAATTATCGATATATTTTCAAATTACGGAGGATTTAGTGTTGCATAACAATCTAATAAACAATTTTATATAAATAATGACTGAATCATCAATTTTTATAAAATTATCGATATATTACGGAAGAGTTAGGGTTACATAAATATCTAATAGATAATTTGATCAAAATAAAGATTGAATCATCAATTTTTTTTAAAAAAAAAAGAAATTATCGATATATTTTCAAATTACGGAGAAGTTAGTGTTACATAACTATCTAATAGAGACAATTTGATTGAAATAAAAACTGAATCATCAATTTTTTTTTTAAAAATTATTAATATATTTTTAAATTACGGAGGAGTTAGTGTTACATGACAATCTAATAGACAATTTGATCGAAATAATGACCGAATTATCAATTTTATTAAAATTATCGATATATTTTCAAATTACGGATGATTTAGTTTTACATAACAATGTAATAGATAATTTGATCGAAATAGAATCCTCTATTTTTTAAAAATTATCTATATATTTTCAAATTACGGAGGAATTAATGTTACATAACCATCTAATAGATAATTTGGTCAAAATAATGGCCAAATCATCAATTTTTTAAATTATCGATATAAAATTGTTATTGATACATAATTGCACAAAATATAATTTTTTTTGTATTAATAAAATAAAATTTTAATTAAAAAAATAAAAATTAGCCCAAAACCAACCCCCCACTCCGCCTTCCACCCACCCCCGCCGTCAACCCTCTTTCTTAAGTCGTCGGAGGTGTATTTGACAAAAATCTATGTTTAGAATCCTGAATTCAAGATTCTACTTGGCACATTCGGCATTCCTCCTAAGTTAATGCAAGCACATGAGATTTGTTCGAATTTTTATGTGAAGAGTCAAAACTCAAATCTTGAAATTTGTAAGCTCCATTGGTATTCCAGCAGAGATATTCCAATAATCAACCAATTAAATATCAGATCTATGTTATTTGTATGTAAATATATATGGTCTTGCTAATTGGTGTGCTGGTTTCGCCGGCTTGGGAAAGGGGTGGGGATTAATCTCACGTTTTTCGTTTTGTTTTTTATTTATTTATTTTGTTTAAGTAAAAGGGTATTTTGGTATTTAGTCATTTTAAGTGAGGTTCGTACCAGACCAAGAATGGGTGCCATACTCCTCCACGTGGCAGCCTTCTGTTGAGTCGTTTGTGACTCTTGTACGGGGGAGAGTCACTCTAGACAATATTGGGCAATTGGGCTCAATTTATAGAAACAAAAACCAACAGCAAGTTGGACCATTAACAATTAATATAGCAGGCTGGGGGAAGGGGCCCTAAGAGATTGGGGGCCTAGGCAAAAACCCGATTTGTCTATGGGCTGGGCCGGCACTGCGTGGATCAAGTAGGGTCAAAATGTCTTGTAAAATATCTAATAGATATAACAGATGGAAAATAAATAGAACAAAGAATAGGAATATAAAGAAAAGGAAACATAGTAAAACTGCATTATAACTCAACTAGTACCTGATTAATCATTTTGTTTCTGGTGAGAAAACAGGGAAAATAACCAAAAAGCTAGGGAGGGTACCTGTGTTGTTTTTCCGCATCCAGTTTCACCACATATGAGCACAACCTGTTTTGCCAAGATAAAACAAAAAATGCAATCGGACCTGTCTCAGTTTCGGGCCTTCTTCTATTTTGGAAGCAAGTGATTCCACCTTATTTGCAATTCCAGACTTGGTCATTATAGGTTTGCAAAACATATGATTTATAACTGCTCGTACTTCAACAGTTTCTGCACTAGTTTCTACAACTTTATTCTTAGTCCCTTCCATGTCATCAGGTGGATATCGAGAAAATAAATCCTTCAGAACCCCTTTTGATTTTTCTGAAAATCTAAACGACACAAGATTTTCCTGCTCTTTCAATTTCTCTTTCTTTATCATTTTAGAAACAGAAACACAACGTTTCCGCCCTTTCCTAAAGATTGGCATTAATCAGAAAACAAAAATATTAGCCCTTTTCATGTAATTCAATAAGAATAGTTTACAAAATGCATAATTACATTTAACTTATAACTTACCCCGAACTTCTTGACACCAAGCCCATTTTTTTGCATATCGCATGCACTGCAGCTCGCTCATATACCCTCATTTCACCTTCAAATTTGTACACTACACAATAAAAAATTGTCATAAGATTCCTTCCTCAAAAGATGTTCCAAAAAGTGTTCAGTTCATTAAAATGGCAGAAGTTGATTGTGAGAATAACCCAAATAACAAAATGCTAATAGCATAATAGTTTCTCAAACTATTCAATCATAATAGACATACTCAAAATCTTTCTACAACACATTGCAAAAAATCCAATGAAAGTACCAAGTAAAATATAATGAACAAGTAAATGATTAAATATATATTGTTTTGGTTTACATTTATATAATTTACTGACCCTCATCATTGGAATTTTGAAACCGCTCAAGAATCTCCATAAATTAAACGCAAGTGGCTTCATCAACCTTCGCATTAACCTCTTGAATCTTTATTGGTTCTTTTGCTTCTTACTCCTGTGAAACAAATGAGAAGACTAATGTTAAGTTGTAATTGTATAATTGTATAATTGTACCTTCCTTTTCTTTGTATATATTACCTTTAGTATAAATAGGTAAGTAGGGTTAGCTTAGCACCCAATATATAAAGGCAGCCTATTCTTATGTATTATTCTTCTTGAATAAGATAATAAAGTACGTTTTCTAGTTTCTTTACATGGTACCAGAGTAGGTCAAAGGATTCATCCTAGAGGCATTAAATCTCGAGTTTTGATCTCGAAATTTGGATTTCCACTTCGTTTCCTGCTGCAATTCGTTTACTATGGAGTTTGAAAAGGGAGACAACGTTACAGTGAAATTTGATGGAACCAATTATTCACTGTGGAGTTTTCACTTTCAATTCTTTGTTGAAGGCAAAGGTCTTTGGGGAATTGTTGATGGTTCAGAAAAACAACCAGATGCAACTGATGCAAAAGGGCATAAGCTATGGAGGGCTAATAATGCCAGAATTGTTTCTTGGATATTGGGATCTGTAGAAACAAATATTAGTATCCCTATGAGAGGATTTCGAACTGCTCGGGAGATGTGGGATTATCTTGCAAAGGTATACCAACAATCAAACCTTGCAAGAAAATTTCAGATTGAACATGATATTAACAATTACACCCAAGGAGAAAAGAAAATACAAGAGTATTACGCAGGATTTATGACACTGTGGAACGAATATGAAATTGTGGCCATGGGAGATGCTAAGTCTGATTGTTGCGTTAAAGCTCTCCAGAAAATTTATGATGAACGTAAAGTGATGCAATTCCTAATGAAACTTCGTCCTGATTATGAGAATGTTAGAGCAAATATTTTGAATCGAGGAAGTGTGCTTGATGTGGATTCAGTTCTTGGGGAATTAATGCGTGAAGAGACTCGTATCATCACTCAAGCAACATTGGACAACAAGAAAGAAATTGAATCAGATAAGAGGTCAGCCCCACGTGATCTTTCTCGTGTTAAATGCTTTGAGTGCAATGAGTTTGGTCACATGGCATCTCACTGCAAAACAAAGAATTTTTGTGTTTATTGTAAGGAACACGGGCATATTATTACTCAGTGTAGTTCTCTACCTAAAAAGGGCGAGCAACGAAAAACAGTTAAGGCATATCAAGCAACATCAACAGAAAAGAATGCTGATCAACCGGCTAGTATGACTTCAGCGCCTCATGAACTCTCGGATGAGATGCGAAAGCTTGTCCAAAATACAGTCTCCACTGCTATTTCCTCTGCGTTTTCAGCAGTTGGTTTATCTGGTAAGTGCGCTTATTTTTCTTCCTCGCATAATCCTTTGTGGGTTATTGATTCGGGTGCTTCAAACCATATGACTGGTGCTTATGAAGGTAATTCAAAATTCAAACCTTATTCAGGAAATAAGCAAATCATTACAGCCAATGGTGAAAAATTAAATGTTGTTGGTACTGAAAGTCTGTCTCTTTCAGCATCAAAGTTTGGTCATTTCAGCTTGCCAAATGTTCTTTTAGTTCCTAAGTTAACCACAAATCTTATTTCTGTTGGGCAATTAGTTGATGATGGAAATATTGTTAATTTCTCTCGTGATGGTTGCATTATCCAGGACCAACACACTGGGACAGTGAAAGGGAGGGGTCGTAGAGTTGGACGCTTGTTTGCTTTGGAGTTTGAGAAAGATGGACAATCGAGTTCTTCCGCTTTTTTTGTTGATTATTCAAATAATGTAAAATCGAATAAAATGTGGCAGTTATGGCATAGACGCCTTGGCCATCCACATTCTGATAAACTTGGATCTTTATTTCAGTCTGGTTCTTTGAATAATAAAATTTTATCTCGTTTTGTTGACAAATCTTGTGTTAGTTGTTCTTTGAGTAAAAGCTCTATATTACCTTTTCCAAGTAGTACTACTAGTTCAAGAGCACCATTTGAGTTGATACATAGTGATTTATGGGGACCTTCTCCAACAATATCTCGACTTGGTTTTAGATATTTTGTGTTATTTATCGATGATTATACAAGGTACACATGGATATATTTTTTGAGGAAAAAGTCAGAATTGAAAATTTATTTCAAGATTTTTAAGGAAATGATTTCAACTCAATTTTCAGCGAAGATTAAAGTTTTACGATCTGACAATGGAGGCGAATATGAGGATGGGGAATTGAAGCAACTCTTGAGTTGCTCGGGAATCTTGTATCAACATTCTTGTCCAGGTACTCCGCAACAAAATGGAGTGGCGGAGAGGAAGAATGGCCATATTTTGAGAGTTGTTCGGACGTGTTAGAATCCAACACACCAGCAAATTTTTGGGTAGAGGCAGCCTCTACTTCCGTATATTTGATCAATCGACTCCCAACACCCGTTCTTAAAAATATTTCACCGTTTGAAAAATTATTTAACCATTCCCCTGACTATTCCATGATGCATGTCTTTGGTTGTGTATGTTTTGTTCACTTACCACCTCATGAACGCAATAAACTCTCTGCCCAAGCTGCAATGTGTGTATTTGTTGGTTACAGTTTAGAGCATAAAGGTTTTCTATGTTATGATCCATCTGCTCGTCGAATTCGTGTTTCTCGAAACGTGGTATTTCTTGAGCATATTTATTATTTCTCCAATATAAAGAAGTGTCAAAAGGTTCCTCTGGCAGTTTTGCATAACTTTGATGTGTTTGATCCATTAGAAGAGGTACCTGACAACTTCGAAAACAAGCCATTGCAGGTGTATCAACGAAGAGGGCAACATACTCCTATTGAGAGTACCTCTCATTTGCCTATTGATGAAAATCCAAGATCTTCCTCTGACTTGGTGAATGCTCCGAATGATGCAATTAATTCAATTGTTTCTACTCGTAAATCTACACGTGTTTCTCGAGCTCCTGATCGATTTTCAGATTCAAGTCATAGTTCTTTATCAGTTGTTTTAGATCCCATTATTATCCCAAAGAACTATGAAGAAGCTGTGTGCATTCCTTGCTGGAAAGATGCTATGGATGTTGAATATAATTCTTTACTTGAAAATAACACATGGGATTTGGTTCCAATACCACCTAAGGCTTCGCTTATTGGTAGTAAATGGGTGTATACTGTCAAACTGAAGTCTGATGGTAACATTGATCGGTATAAAGCCCGACTGGTGGCTCAAGGTTATAAGCAAGAGTATGGTATTGATTATGAGGAAACTTTTGCTCCAGTTGCCAAAATGACAACTGTTCGTTTGGTTTTGGCTATTGCTGCGATTTACCAGTGGACAATATCTCAAATGGATGTCTCCAATGCTTTCCTCCATGGTCATTTAAAAGAGACTGTATTCATGAAACCACCCCCGGGGTATTGTAATGATAAGACTTTAGTTTGCAAGTTAAACAAGTCCTTGTATGGCTTAAAACAAGCACCACGTGCTTGGTTTGAGCGGTTTCAAAAAGTTGTCGTTGGTGCTGGATTTCTACAAAGCAAACGTGATTCCTCTTTATTTATTAACCGTTGTCAAAAGGGTACAACATATCTTCTCCTATATGTAGATGATATGCTTATCACCGGGGACAATGAAGAAGGAATTCAACAGTTGAAGCTTTTGCTTAGTCAATCATTCAAAATGAAAGATTTGGGCCCAGTAACTTATTTCCTTGGGTTGGAGGTTATTCGATCAAAAAGGGGATATATGGTGAATCAGAGGAAATATTTATTGGATTTGATCAAAATGGCTCATGTGACTGATGAAAAACAAGTTGACACTCCGATGGAACTCAATGTAAAACTCTCAAAATATGACGGTGTTCTTTTATCTGATCCAACGAATTATCGAAAGCTCGTTGGTAGCCTTATATATCTCACAATGACCCGTCCAGACATATCTTATGCTGTCCAGGTTGTGAGCCAATTTGTTTGTGCGCCTCGTCATATACATTTGTCTGCTGTCCACCGTATTATTCGCTATCTCAAAGGTACTTTGGGAAGAGGATTGTTCTTTTCTTCTACATCTTCTCTCACCCTTCGAGCATATGCAGATTCTGATTGGGCTGGATGTCCCGATACTCGTCGTTCTACAACTGGCTGGTGTATTTTTCTTGGAGACTCTCTCATCTCATGGAAATGTAAGAAACAAGAAACGGTATCTAAATCATCAACTGAAGCAGAATATCGTGCTATGTCATCCGCTTGCAGTGAAATCGTGTGGCTAAGAGGTTTATTGGATGACTTTGGAATAAAATGCACTAATCCTACACCACTTTACGCTGATAATGTAAGTGCAATTCGTATTGCCTCCAATCCAGTCTTCCATGAAAGAACTAAACACATAGAGGTGGACTGTCATTTTATCAGGAATCATTTCCAAGACGGTACCATTAGTCTTCCTCATATAGCTTCAGAACATCAACTTGCAGATATCTTCACTAAAGCTATGACTCGGTCTCGACATGAATACTTAATCGACAAACTGATATTCGCGCCACATCAGTTTGAGGGGGAGTGTGAAACAAATGAGAAGACTAATGTTAAGTTGTAATTGTATAATTGTATAATTGTACCTTCCTTTTCTTTGTATATATTACCTTTAGTATAAATAGGTAAGTAGGGTTAGCTTAGCACCCAATATATAAAGGCAGCCTATTCTTATGTATTATTCTTCTTGAATAAGATAATAAAGTACGTTTTCTAGTTTCTTTACAACTCCCCGGCAAATCAGATGGAGCTGGATTTTTTTCTTTTCTTCTTGTTTATTGTCGTCTCATTTACTTGTGGGGTTAAAACTATGGATTCGCTGCTCCTCGTTGTTTCTGTGTACATGTTATCCTGTTTCTATTTTTTTTTTTTGGTATTAATATGGTACTGGAATGTAAGTAATCACACACAGATATATTAATTGAAATGGGAATGGGAAATTGAGAAGAATTGGGGAAGAAAGCAGAGAAAAGAGAGAAAATAGAACTGAATATATTTTGATGAATGTCTAATAATGAGCAGGTCACAACTTCTTATACTGTCTCCTCATACGGAATAAAAATCATAATGTTCTCTAACGATTTACAGGGAAAAATGAAAAATCATGTAAATGGTCCCCTCTTCTCACGTGCCACTTTGTTGGGTGATCCTATTAATGTAACTTCAGCTGGCCCAGCAATATTGCAAATGGGCTCTTTAATCCGGCCCAGAACTCCAGAATATCTCTCCATGTTATTCTTCTGATCCAGCCCACTTGTTGAGCCCAAATCATAAGACTCAAAGTCTATTTTTCCTTCAGACAGGGTCCGGCACCAAATATGGTTCCCCCCCTTGGTACCTCTGTTGAACCAACTCCGTCGATGGATACATTATTTTTAAAGGAAGTATTTAAAGAGATCAAGTCAAAGCGCAAGAAGAAACAACCTGCCATGGTTAGTAATACGGTGAATACTTTTGTTGAAGAACAATCTGATCATGATAGTCTTGTGCAACAAAATTGCAAGGCCAGAGACAAAATTCAAACAACGCATACCCGACCTAGTCCCAAAGGCAGATTGAAGGGCTCAGCCCCTTCTCTACCACCATGAAGATTGCATCGTGGAATATAAGGGGTTTCCACAAACCCCTTAAGCATAAGGGAGTAATGACCCTTATGAAGGAACACCAAATTGATATTTTTGGCATTTTGGAGACAAAATTCAGCACGTCTACGTTTCAACGTATTCGATCAAATAAATTTCGATGTTGGCAGCACATTAATAATTTTCAAGATAACAACACGGGCAGAATTTTGATTCTTTTTTATCCCTCAAAAGTCACTTTGGTCCCGCTGGATATTTCTCCCCAGGTCATTCATTGGTTTGCTACTTGTAAGAGTACTTCCACTGCCTTCCACATTAGTTTTGTTTACGGTTTCTAATTTTATTGGCGATAGGTGTTTATTGTGGAATAATCTGATTGAGTTTGGCACAATTATCTCTTCCTCTTGGCTTATTATTGGTGATTTCAATAATGTTCTTGATTGCCATGAGAGGGTGAATGGTGCAACTGTTACAAACCATCAAACACATGATTTTGCAGATTGTTGTGACGTTCTTGGTCTTACAGACATCCAATCATCAGGATTATTCTTGACTTGGACAAATGGTTCTATTTGGTCCAAGTTTGATAGAGCAATGGTTAATAATTTCTGGCAGCATGCAAATCTCAACTGTTTTGCTAATTTTCTGCCCCCGGTGTGTCTTTATGATCACTCCCCTTGCATCGTCTCCCTGATTCTACATGAGGTTTCAAATAATAGGCCTTTCAAATTTTGCAATATGTGGATTGAACATGAAGAATTCTTACCTGTTGTGCAAAATACTTGGGACCAAGAGGTGATTGGCCACTCCCAATACTCTCTTGCTCGAAAACTCAAAAGTTTGAAAAGGCCACTGAAGTCTCTCAATGTAAAGCAATTTTCTCATATTTCGGCAAGAGCAGAAAAGGCTAGTGCGAATCTTAAACAGGCACAAATCCAACTACAAGAGTCGCCTAATAACTCTGTACTTCGGGATAGAGTTATTGAGTTAAATAAGAGGGCTTTATTCTTATCGAAAGCTGAATTGGACTTCTATTATCAGCAAGCAAAGTGCACTTATCTCACAAAGACTGACAAGTGTACCAAGTTCTTTCATTCCTTGGTTAAGCACAACATTAGAAGAAGACATATAGCAGCAGTTAGAAAAGAGGATGGGCACACCACTACCTCTTCGGGCCAAGTGGCTGCAGAATTCACACGCTACTATGAGAACCTTTTGGGTACGTCCAACCAACGCATGCCAATTGATCTTTTGATTTTGAGTAGGGGAGCATCAGTTTCACTCGAACAAGCTACTGACCTTCTCAAGGATGTGTCGAGTGAAGAGATAAAAGATGCATTATTCAATATTGGAAATAAAAAAGCCCCGGGGCCTGATGGGTATACCTTTTTATTTTTCAAAAAATCTTGGCATAGTGGGCGAACAGTTTTGTGATGCAATCAAGGAATTCTTCACGTCAGGGATTTTACTTAAGCAAGTGAATCACACTATTATTGCTCTAGTACCTAAGTCCAGCCACACAAATTCCGTAGGAGATTATAGGACTATTGCATGCTGCAATGTTACCTATAAAGTCATATCAAAGATTCTTGCTCCTAGATTAGCTCGAATCCTTGATAGTATCATCGATCAAGCACAATCTGCTTTTGTTGAGGGACGTAGTATGATCGAGAACATCCATCTAGTTCAAGAATTGCTAAGGAAATACAATAGGAAGAGAATCTCTCCTAGATGCTTGATTAAAATTGACCTTCGTAAGGCCTATGATTCAATAAATTGGCAGTTTCTTGAAGCTGTCTTGGATGGTCTTCATTTTCCAACTCGTTTCACCAATTGGATTATGCAGTGTGTATCGACCGCCTCTTTCTCCATTGTTTGAATGGGGGTATTTGCGATTTGTTTAAGGGGAGGAAGGGTCTGCGACAAGGTGATCCGTTGTCACCCTTTTTGTTTGTCATTTGTCTTGAATATCTTTCTAGACAACTGGGTAAGGCAACCGACAACGCTGACTTCAACTTTCATCCTAGATGCGGGCAAGCAAAAATCACTAACCTTGCTTTTGTTGATGATCTCATGCTCATGGATAGAGGTGATGTTTTGTCAATCCAAATTCTTATGGATTGCCTTAGTGATTTCGGTGCCAAATCAGGTTTATGTGCAAATGTGGTAAAGTCTAGCCTCTACTCAGCAGGTGTTTATGGTGACACCCTTGAGCAGATTCAGACACTTACGAATATTCCTCAAGGTACAATGCCATTCCAGTATTTGGGAATTCATATGGCTGCACATAGACTCCAAGTGATACATTTTGCTCATTTCATTGATAAGATTGCATCTTATATCAACGCGCGGACCGCCTCTTCCCTTCCTTATGCCGGCAGGGCTGAACTCAATAGATCTGTGCTACAAAGGGTTGAGTGTTTTTTGTTGTCTATTTTTCCAATTCCGGCTGAAGTCATTAATCGGATTACTAGATTATGCAGAAATTTTCTTTGGAATAAACATCATCAACCGATTGCTCGGAAGGACATATGCCTTCCAAAATCAGAAGGTGGATTGGGCTTTCGTGAACTCCAGGCATGGAATTTGCTTTATTGGTCAAATGCTTTTGGAATATTCATCAGAAAAAAGACACTTTGTTGGTCCGTTGGGTGCATCATATTTACCTAAACGGTGTTGAATTCGTTTGGGACTGGAAATGCGTCAAGGATGACTCCCCTTTGCTTAAGAGACTCCTTACTATTCGGGATTTGGTTTGCCACCTTGAAGGATCTACGGACGCTTCTTCACTTAGATTCTTGTCTTGGGTTAAAGGTAACCGTTTTTGCATATCAAATGCATATGATTATTTCCGCTCAAAGGGAACTAAGCAAATCTGGGCACATTTAATTTGGAACGCTTATGTCACACCGAAACATGCATTTGTCTTATGGCTCTCTGTGAAGGGCAGGTTTGTTGGTCTCAAGTGGTTAGATGAGGTCTAGAGGGGGGGTGAATAGACCTCTGAAAATTTTTTACTTAAAAAGTTTTCAGTCGACTTTCAGCAGACTAAGCTGTTTAAGGTCAGTAAGCTGACTAGGCTGATCAGTGAACAAATCGTTGAACAGCACAGTTAACCACTTCTCTTTATACTACTTAGCTGATTTCAGCAAAATCAACTCTTAAAAGCAGAATACTTGCAGCGGATTTGTAAAGTGTTGTTGGGCAGCTGTTGCATCAGCATCAGACTTCTTATCAGCAGCAGCATCAACATTGTCAGTTTCAACCGGCCTCTCAGCAGATGGGGGGCCTTCTCTGACTAAATCATCAGATTTAGCAGAAGATGGTTCAAAGACCACCTTCCTCTTAAAAGACTTCTTCGTTGCAACCTTTTCTTTGACAGGCTTAGAAGCAGCAGTGTCTCTCAACTGACTTCTAGTCCGTTTTGCAACTTTGTCAGCAGACATTTCTTCTGACACTGTTCTTGATGGAGACCCAGCTGATATCTCCAAAATTTCCTTAGTTGTTTTCTTTATTATAGCGTCAGCAGCAACTTGTTTCTTCTTGTCTGTTCTGGCTTGAACAGCAGGCTTAGCTGTTTGAACAGACTGCTTTTTCTTCTTAGCAGGAGCCTTTTATTTAGGTTCATCCACTTCTTCCTCATCAGTTTTTCTTTTTGTTCCTGCCTTGACAGTTTGTTAGTTCGTCATAGCCTTGGCATTGTGAATGACTTTCCCAAAAGTCCAAAGTCATTCCACAACCCAGATTCAAAAACAGGTAACTTAGAGTGATCCTATGGTTAGTCTGCTTCTTCTGGTGAAAGTTTGCCAGAATATACCAAATGATCATTGACCAGTTTACTTCATAACCATAGTAGATAGCCATCATCATAAAGTATATTTTCATGGTAACACTATCTAAGGAGAAAATGCAATTCTCTATCAGCTTAGATGCTATATCAGCCATGCGCTGATATTCATCTCTGAGCTGTTTCTTCTTGATATTACCTGAAAGAACTTCCCCTTCACGGGCACAGATACCCCAGAATTCATTCAGTCTTCTGACATAGTAGTTACATCAGTTCTTCCTTGGTTTGACAGCCCGAACTTCTCATGTAGCAGGGCAGGGGTGATGACTATGTCTTTTCCTCCGACCGTAGCCTTGATTTCAAGCTTGTTGAAATCAACAGCATCCTTGGCACCATAATACTCCATTACTTGATCCTTGTCCACCATCTCGTCGTGAGCTTCCATGAAGTTCACTAAGGTTGCAACTTTGAATTTTTCAAGGATTGCCTTCATTTCGTCAGTACCAGAGTGGTGATATATGTCATAAACGAGATACATACCCTCTGCCTTTGCTTCTTGTTGGGGAGTCATGATGATTCTGAAAGAGGTTAGTGAAAATGAGAGAACTTTTGCAAAATATGATAGCAGAAATTCTCAGAAATGCGTTTGAAAGTTTTGAGTGCGTAAAAGATCAGCGAGCTGATCAGATCTAGATTTAAAGAGGTTGAGAGCATCGATTTCCATGCTACACACTAACCGTTAGATCTGTTATGACTCAGCGTTGATCGTGCTGCGTCAGTTACGTAGTTCAAAATTCAAAAAGCATTTATTGACTGGCGGGAATATGAACCGCCTCAGTCGACTAGTAAAAGCAGGTTTTAGATAAAACATTTTTAAAAAACAGAGCTTTTACATAAGCGATCAGACGAGTAAACTTAAATACTTATCTGATGGGACTAGTATCCTGATGACATATTACTAGTGAAAGCCAATAACTAGTAATATTCCTCGGCTGTTTGTTAATTCAGCTAGATGATTAATCTTCAGTTCTTCAAGAATAAAGATCTTCTGATAAGCTTATAACGTCAACTAACTTTCATTAACAGATTTCAGCCTTTAATCAGAAGTACCGCTAGTCTTACACGTTCCCCCTGACTCAAAGAATTCATAAGTCAACTAGTCTGTTGAGAGTTAACCTTGAAGATAACAAGATGAGTAAGCTGATAAACTCTAGTATTCTGTTGAGTTCCCCCTCAGCTTATGCATCTAAATTTAGTAGGCCTAGTTCAGCTCTCAAAGTTGAAAACCTTGCATCACTTAGAGGTTTTGTGAATATATCAGTGATCTGATTGTCAGTATGAACATACTCTATTATAACATTTCCTTTTTCCACATGATCTCTTATGAAGTGATATTTGATCTCAATATGTTTAGTCCTTGAATGACTTGTAGTATTTTGAGTAAGAGAGATTGCACTTGTATTTTAATAGTAGATAGGTATTCCACTGATTTTAATGTTGTAATCTTCTAGTTGATGCTTCAACCAAAGTATTTGTGCACAACAAGCTCCACCAGCTATGTACTCAGCTTCAGCAGTAGATATGGATACTGAAGTCTGTTTCTTACTCATCCATGAGATCAGACGACTACCTAAGAATTGATAGGCACCTGTTGTGCTCTTCTTATCAATCTTGCAGCCAGCAAGGTCAGAATCTGAATAACCAATAAGTTCAAAACCAGATTCTCTAGGATACCATAATCCCAAATCTTGAGTGCCTTTAAGGTATCTAAGTATCCTCTTGACAGCTAGGAGATGAGATTCCTTAGGATTTGATTGATATCTCGCGCAAACCCCAAGAGAGTACATGATATCAGGTCTGCTAGTAGTTAGGTATAACAGTGACCCAATAATACCTCTGTACTTGGTTATATCCACTGATTTGCCATCTTCATCTTTATCCAGACAAAGTCCAGTAGACATTGGAACACTAACAGTAGAGCTAGTTTCCATACCAAATTTCTTGAACAGATATTTTGTGTATATAGCTTGGTTAATGAATATTCCATCAGGCAACTGTCTAACTTGCAAACCAAGAAAATAATTAAGTTCACCCATCATGCTCATTTCAAACTTGTTCTGCATTAGCTTGGAGAACTTATCACACATCTGTTGATTTGTGAACCGAAAATAATATCGTCCACATATATTTGCACAAGCAATATATGATCCTCCCACTCAACAGTGAACAAGGTCTTATCTACCTTACCTTTACGAAATCCTTTAATTAAAAGAAAATCAGATAGGGTATCATACTATGCTCTTGGAGCCTGTTTCAGTCCATAGAGGACTTTCTTCAGACGATACACCTTGTCTTCTTAAAATAATATCGTCCACATATATTTGCACAGCAATATATGATCCTCCCACTCAACAGTGAACAAGGTCTTATCTACCTTACATTTACGAAATCCTTTAATTAAAAGAAAATCATATAAGGTATCATACCATGCTCTTGGAGCCTGTTTCAGTCCATAGAGGACTTTCTTCAGACGATACACTTCTTCTTTGTATGCTTCAAATCCAGGGGGCTGTTCAACACAAACTTCTTCTTGCAGTTCTCCATTGAGAAAGGCAGATTTCACATCCATTTGATAGACTGTGAAATTTTTATGAGCAGCATAGGCGATAAATAGTCTGATTGCCTCTAGTCTTGCTATTGGTGCAAAAGTTTCATCTAAGTTAATGCCTTCTTCTTGGCAATAACCCTTGGCCACTAATCTTACTTTATTTCTGGTGACAATACCATCTCATTCATTTTGTTCTTGAATACCCATTTAGTGCCAATTACCCTTGGCCACTAATCTTGCTTTATTTCTGGTGACAATACCATCTCATTCATTTTGTTCCTGAATACCCATTTAGTGCCAATTACCCTTGGCCACTAATCTTGCTTTATTTTTGTTGACAATACCATCTCATTCATTTTGTTCCTGAATACCCATTTAGTGCCAATTACCCTTTGATGACTTGGTCTAGGAACTAAGTACTAGACTTCATTCCTTTCAAATTGATTTAACTCTTCTTGCATAACTTCAATCCAATTTGAATCACTAAGAGCTTCTTCAATCTGTTTAGGCTCTATTTGAGATAGGAAGCTGACAAACATTGCATCATTTGCAGTAGCTCTCCTTGTTTTAACTCTATCCAAAGGATCACCGATCACCAGCTCTGGTAGGTGATTCTTGAGCCATCTGAGATTAGGTTGCAAATCAGAATGTTGTCCTCTGTTTTGATCTTGCAACATCACTGTTGGAGTTCCAATAGTAGTCTGTTGAACAGCAGTTGTCTGTTGAACAGTCTCTGGTCTGTCAGTTGTTTGCAACTCTTCTGTTAAACGATCAGCATTGTGGTTTTGAACAGTACTTGAGTTAGCAGCTGAGATGAGATCAGGTAGTATGATGGGTATGTACTCTTCATTTCTTTCAACACTCAATTTCTAAGAATCAGTAGACAGATTTTGATCAGTACTTTGATTCTTTTCAGAAGATTGATTTGGTTTATCAAACACTACATGAATGGATTCTTCTACAAGTAAAGTTATTTTGTTAAAGACTCTATAAGCTTTACTAACTGTAAAATATCCTACAAAAACAGCTTCATTAGCCTTTTCTGCAGCAGTAAGGTGATTTTTCCCATTATTTAGAACAAAGCATTTACAACCAAAAATTCCAAAGTAATGAATGTTTGGCTTCCTGTTGTTCCAAACTTCATATGGAGTCTTGTTTTGGTGCTTGTTGATCATGCATCTGTTTTGGGTAAAGCATGTTGTATTGTTGCTTCTGCCCAGAATCTTTGGGGCAGATTTGCTTCAGCTATCATAGTCATGGTAGCTTCTTTTAGAGTTCTGTTTCTCCTTTCATCAACTCCATTCTGTTGAGGGGTTCTGGCGGCAGAGTACTCATGACTAATTCCTCTGACATTACAATACTCTTCAACAGTTGAGTTTGTGAATTCAGTCCCTCTATCTGATCTGATCTTCAATATCTTCATACTCTTTTCATTCTGGATCAGCTCCATCAGATTTGTAAGATGCTCATTGGTTTCACTTTTCTTCTTCATTAAGATCACCCAAGTGTATCTTGAATAATCACCCACAACAGCTAGGCAGTACTTCTTTCCACCATTGCTAATTGGATCAATGGGTCCAAATAAGTCCATATGTAGCAGCTCCAAGATCCTTCCAGATGATTGGTGCTTCTTACTTTTGAAAGATGACTTGATTTGTTTACCCTTCTGACAGGCGTTACAAAGCTTATATTTGCTCATGACTGTCTTTGGAATTCCTTCTACCAGATCATTCTTGAATATCTATTTATGATCTTGAAATTCACATGATTCATTCTTTTGTGCCACAGCCAACTGACTTCACTTGGTGTTGATGCCACCAAACAAACATTAGAACTCTGGTCAACAGAATTCCAGTCCATTCTGTAGACATTTCCTTGTCGTCTTCCAGATAAAATTACCTTCTTTGTACTAATCTGTTTAACGTAGCACTTATCTGATGAGAAGATGACTGAAAATTCCTTGTCACAAACTTGACTTATGCTCAACAAATTATATTTGAAGCCTTTAACATAAGAGACGTCAGATATCTCAATGTTGTCTTTGATTAATCTTTCATTTGCTACAATCTTGCCTTCCTTGCTGTCTCCAAAAGTAACTTTAGGACCATCAACAGCAACAACATCAGTCAGCTCATGTATGTTTCCACACATGTGTCTTGAACAGCCACTGTCCAAGTACCAGATTTTCTCTACTTTACTCCTACTCCTAATCCTAACCTACAAAACAAAATAAAAATTGTTTTAGGTACCCTTATTGAGAGGGTCATGAAGGATTAGTTCCACCTTTGACAACCCAAAATGTTGAAGTCTTAGGCTTCTTAGGCTTTTGAGTTTTGACAGGTGCATGAACATGTTTATCTTCATCACATCCATCAGATTTGTTATGTTGGTAATCAGTATGATAAAGATGCATGATAAGCAGGATATGCATGCACTGGATGAGTAGGATATGGTGCATAGTAAGTTGGGAATTGAGATGCATGATACATAGGAGGATATGCAGCAGGTTGCACGTAGTATGACTCATTTCCAAACCAAGCATTTTGATTTTTATTGTTCTTATGCTTCTTTGGTTTACTAGATGCTTGCTCATTAACAGACGACTTAGTTTTACCACTAGTCTGATTGGTTCTAACCTTATCAGCAGACTTCTTAGAACTCTGCTGTCTAGTCTTACCAGTCTGTTTTCCTACACTAGGCTCTTTGCTCCTTTTAGCCTTAGGAGCTTTCTTCGCCTTTAATTCTTTCTCAGGTGAAGCAGGTTTAGTAGTCTGAACATACAATATTGACCTTACTGTTGTCAGCTGATACAAATTTTTCAGTATGGTTCAGTTCTAACTTATCCTGTTCTAAAGGTATCTTTTATTTACTAGACATATGACTGGATGCAACAGATGATTTTTCATGAGACTCAATTATCTTTTCAAGTTCCATGATTTTTCCTTTATAGACTTCACATTCAGCTTTCAGAGATTCATTCTCTTGCTCAAGCAGTTTATATATAGCCGATTCTTTTGGCTTTTCAGCTTTAAGTTTCAGTGAACTGTTTTGCTCTCGTGGCAATATCATCTCTTCCTTAAGCTTAGTAAATGCTTCAGCAATACCAGTATTGTTAAGCATCATTTGTTGAAATTAATCAAACAATTCATTTTCAAGAGGAGTTACATCATCAACCTCAGACTTATCAGATTCCTTGGCCATCAGGCAGATAAGTGCAGGACTCTCTTCTTCAGAAGACTCTTCATCAGAAGTGTCTGAGTCTGAATCAGATGAGTAGATAACAACTAGCTTTTCTGCTTCTGCTAACAGCACTTTGCCTTTCTGATGCTTTCTTTCTTTTCTGATTCTCTTTTCCACTTCTGTATACTTCTCAGCTGTAGGATATGGGCAGTCTCTAATGAAGTGACTCAATTTCCTGCAATTATAGCACATTAGTTTGGATTTATAAGAATCCTTATCTTGAGAAGAAGAAGTAGGGTTAGAAGTAGAAGCATTGTTGTATTTGTTCTTCATTTTTCTTTTGTAGAACTTCTTAAAGTTGTTCATCAGCAATGCAACGTCTCCACCTACGTACTCATTTTTGTTGAGTAATGTGGCTTCATCAGATGAGTCCACTTCTTTGCTTTTGTGTGCTGGTCTTCTTGTATTTTAAGCAGCAACCAGGGCAGCTGTGGGACTTGAAGTTGAGGTTTCTTCAACACCCATTCTTGGCAGTTTATACTCATGCGCCTTGAGTATTGAGAACAGCTCGGTGAGTGAGATTTTTCCTAAGTCTCTTGACTCTTCCATGGCTGTTACCTTTATGTTGAACTTTGGAGGTAGAGCCTTCAACACTCTGACGGTTATCACCTTGTCTGTGAAGGTTTTTCCAACCTTGAGAACTTCATTTAATGTCCTTGTAAACCTTGTATCCATCTGATCAATGGTTTCCGCAGACTTCATTTTGAAGTTATCCAGCTTTTCCAGAGCAACACTCAGCTGATGCTCTTTAATGGTGTCGTTTCCTTCGCTCATGTCACGAACCTTATCCCACATTTCTTTGGCAGTCTTGCAATGCTTGACTTGTCAAATCTATCATTGTCCAGGGCTTTGGTCATGATGAAACGACCAACTTTGTCCAGAGTGTACAGCTTGATTTCTTCAGCTGTCATCTCATGCAAATCTTTCTCCACCACTATGTCTACTTCATCAACCTTTATAGTCTTGGTGAATTTAAATGGACCTTTTATGATACATGTGTACATGTTATCATTATAGGCAGCCAAAAAGATCTCCATTCTAATCTTCTAGTCCTCGAAACTCATACCAGCTATGTGGGGAACATGGCTGATACAATCCATTTTCAAAAATTTTTGATTTTTCAAAAATATGCTCTTTTGAAAAAGTTTCAAAAACCTTTGAAAAACACTCGAATCAAACTCGTTGATCAGGCAGCTGATTCTAATGAACCACCCGCTCTGATACCACTTGTTGGTCCCAAGTGGTTGGATGAGGTCTAGAGGGGGGGGTGAATAGACCTCTGAAAATTTTTGACTTAAAAAGTTTTCAGTCGACTATCAGCAGACTAAGCTGTTTAAGGTCAGTAAGCTGACTAGGCTGATCAGTGAACAAATCATTGAACAGCACAGTTAACCACTTCTCTTTATACTACTTAGCTGATTTCAGCAAAATCAACTTTTAAAAGCAGAATACTTGCAGCGGATTTGTAAAGTGTTTTTCACAAGTAAACTCTTAACAGTTTGAAAGATATATCCCCAGTTTTACAAAGTTCTTTTCACAGAATCTTTCAATGTAAAGTGTTTTTATGCAATCTTGAAAATATGCAAGAGAAAATGCAAAACAAAAAGACACAGAATTTTTATAGTGGTTATATGGATTTAAATCATTTAGTCCACTCTTCCAAGTCACTTAGATCTTGTGTTATACTATAATCACAAAGTTGACAGTATACTACACTTACGCCAAAACAACAAATGAATCTGGTCATAAGCTCACAATAGGAAATCACTTAGAAGACCTATTCACTGAAGTTAGATCACTCACAAAGATGGATCTACACTTCGCACAACACTCTAACAGTTTTTCACTCAGAAAATATGTTTATCTTTGATCTTCAACTTCTGCTTGTGTCAACAAATGACAAAGATGATGAGTGAGCTGTTCTTGAGACTTAAAGATTTTGCTTCGGATTTTCTCTCAGAGATTGTGTTCATTTTGTCTTCTTCGTCTCTTGAACTATTTATACTCGCAGGTTTGAAAAATGTCCGTTGAAGTGAGACAGAATTCAAATTCCTCGGGTACTGGTCCTTAATTTCTGCGAATGGCTCTCTGCACGGTGACAATACTGCAAACTGTACTTTCTGTCAGGCAGCATTAAATGCACCTAGCTGATACGAGGTATTTCTTCAATCATTTGTCATTAATACCCTCGGTCTTCAGCATTTGTTACTCCAAGTGCATTTATTACCATTGGAGAGACTTTCTGATCCTTTCCACTTGGCTGATAAGAACACAAGTCTGATGATGAACAGAGCTGATCCCAAACTTGAACAAATCTGATTTGAGTCGGCTGATCTTCACCATTCTGATTTCTTTCTTCAACAGCATATCAGTAGTCTTCTGAACCTTCTTGAATTTTGACTTGTCTGATATGACTTTAGCTTCACTCAAAATTCTTCTAAGGGTTTTTAACTAAGCTTTCCTAACTTAGCTGGTTATGATGTTTTGAAAATCATCAAAACCTCCCTTCAAACATTAAGTTACTTGTCTTCTGATCTTCATCTTCATCCAACAAGGTTACTTACAAAGGATAAAATGGATTTTTGGGATATAGACAAAACTTGTGTGTTGTGCGAGCGTTTAGATGAATTATTGCATCACATGTTCCTTGCTTGCTCCTTCTCTTCTACTGTTTGGAATCACATCAAGAATTGGTTGGGCATTACCCGGGCTATGACGACACTAGCAAGCGCTTTAAAATGGATCAGAAAAGAAGCTACGGGGACGTCTTGGTTGAGTAAGGCAAAATGAATTGCACTTGCTTGCACCACATATCACATAAGGACTGCAAGAAACAAGAGGATTTTTTAGGGAGAAGTCCCTAGAGCTGAAGCCACTACCATCAAGATTAAATCAAACTTGTAGACTGTGTTGTACTCTTTGTATCCGTATGATTTAATTCATATTTAGGGACATTATGGCTTGCATGTCTTGTCCATTTTTTTGTCTTCTGGCTTTGATCAGTTCTTTGTATATAACTGTTGATATATTCATGACATTTACATTTGATCAAAAAAAAAAAACTTCAAGTACATTGTCTTCTTCAATTTCCTTCTGCAACTCGTACGTCTTCTTCCAAGCCTTCTTCTTCTTCTTTCTAAAATCATTCTCCATTTCTGAAATTACTAGTGTCATAACATTCTGGTAACTGGGTTTCCATTAAAAGTTAGAGAAGAAGATAGAAGTATGGATTCATAGGGAATAGCTGCGTTTCTTCTTTGGGTTCCTTTAAAATTAGGGAAATCTTTAAACCCTTTTCTTATTTTCTATTTTTGGCAAAAATTATGATAGAGTCCAGATCAATTTACAGTAAAATATGCACCATAATCTCCACAATTAACTAAGTAACACAATCAATATCAATAATGCTCAATTACAGAATTTTAATAACTCCGAATATGATCGTCATCAATCCATCTCGTCTCCAATACAACAGTTCAATAAAATTCAACAAAATCCAACAAAACTGAATGAACAAATTATCAATACAGGGAAATGATTGCAATGGAATTCTAATGAGTTCGGATGCAATCCAATTGAGCTGAGATCCAAGTGGTTACCTGAAACAAGGATGGCACCTCAATTAATGGAGGTAGGATTCAATGAAATAGTGACTTGAGGAAGAAGAAGTACTTATGGCATGAATTTTCAGATGCTTTCCAATTCGGTTTGTACGTTTATATATATGGAAGGTTTGCTCACGTGTAACCCTCGCCATTTGTCCGTCACATCAGCCAGCTAACTCTCAGTTCCGTCCAATGGTTTGTCTTCGTGTGTTGCTGATTTGGAAAGTGCATAACTAATAAAAACGCCCTTGTTAACTTGTGCGACTTTGTTTGTTGTTTATTAAATCTCTAGTATTTTTGCATTTTCCCCCCTGAATTAGCAAAAATCCCCCTGCGCGTATTTCTTCTGTTTATTTAATTAGGGAAGGTTTATTTACTTAAATGCATGCATAATTGCCATGCATCAATACCCTTCCCTTCAAAGATTCCTTGTCCTCAAGGAATATACTGAGGAAACCTCTGGCGAAGAAGATGATAGTCTTCCCATGAGTTGTCTTCCTCAGAAGTGTTCCACCATTTGACCAAAACTTGAATGCCAGCCTTTTCATTCTTCTTATACAATCTTCTTGCTAAAAAAATTTCTGGTTCCAGTATGACAAAGCCATGTTCAGAAGGGTAAATAGGTAGCATAGGGGATACATCTTGAGTGTCAATCTTCTTCTTCAACTGAGATATGTGAAAGACATTACGGATTTTGGCACTTGCTGGAAGAGCTAACTTATAGGCCACTGAACCAACCCAACTAATGATCTGAAATGGCCCAAAGAATTTGGGACTTATCTTGGTATAAGGTGAGCTGCAGAGAGTGTTTTGTCTGTAAGGTTGCAGCTTCACAAAAACCCAATCACCCTCAGAAAAAACCTTGTCCAATCTCTTCCTATCAGCCATGGACTTCATTCTGTTTTGAGCCCTGGTCAAATGTGTTTTCAAGAGTCTGATAGTAGCTTCTCTTGCAGCAAGGCTCCTGTCAACACTATCAATTTGAGAAGTCAGAGGTTGGTAGAGCAGATGAGGGGGTGGAAGTTGACCATATACCACCTCAAAAGGAGTATGTTTGGTGGCAGAGTGGTAGTTTATATTGTACCACCATTCAGCTAGGGAGAGGTATAACAACCAAGACTTTGGTCTATCTCCAATCATGCACCTAAGATAGGTCTCCAAACACCTATTGACTACCTCAGTTTGACCATCTGTTTGAGGATGGTAAGCTGAGGAGAAGTAGTTCAGTCCCTTGCAGTTTAAAAAACTCCTCCCAGAATGCACTCATAAATACCACATCTCTGTCACTGACTATAGACTTAGGCATGCCATGCAGTTTGAAGACATTATCCAAGAATGCTTGTGCCACACTTATTGCTGTATAGGGGTGAGTGAGGGGAATGAAGTGGGCATATTTACTAAGTCTTTCAACAACTACAAAAATTACCTCTTTTCCATTCACCTTTGGTAAGCCTTCTATGAAATCCATAGAAATGTCCTGCCAAATGTGATCAGGGATTGGAAGTGGTTGCAAGAGACCATAAGGAAGGGTGTTCATAGGTTTGCACTGTTGACACACAACACATTCTTGAACATATTTGAAGACAAGAGTCTTCATTTTCTTCCACTAAAAGTGTCTTTCAATTATGTGTAGAGTCTTTATCATGCCTGAATGACCTCCTTCGATTCCAGAATGGTATAGCCTAATAATCTCTAACTTGAGATCATCATCATTACCAATCATCAGTTTTCCTTTTCTTCTTAGCATCCCATTGATCCAGGTATAATCAGGATAGTCAGAGGGGTGTTCTTGCATTTTCTGTAGAAGTTCTTGTATATTCTGATCAATAGCCCAACTTTGTTTGATTTTCTCCACAAGTGATGAAGTGATAGTGGTGATAGCATAAAGTAGATGATGTTCTTCACATGCCTGTCTACTCAATGCATCAGCTACCTTGTTCTCAATTCCATTCTTATATATAATGCTGTAATCATATCCCATGAGTTTAATTAACCATTTTTGCTGAGCTGGTGTTGGAATCTTCTGCTCAAGTAGGTACTTTAAACTTTGATGATCAGTATGGATCACAAAGTGTTTTCCTATAAGGTATGGTCTCCACTTCTGCACAGCTGTTACCAGAGCCAAAAGCTCCCTCTCATACACAGGCATGGCAGAATGTTTGTCACATAAAGCTTTACTGAAATATGCTAGTGGCTTTTTATGTTCATAAGAACAGCTCCCAACCCTTTACCTGAAGCATCCACTTCCACCACGGACTCACTGGTAATATCTGGTAAAGCTAAGACATGGGTTATTGTCATAGCAAGTTGAAGTTCCTTGAAAGCTACAGTAGCATCATCAGTCCAAATAAACTTGTCTTTTTTCAGAAGCTGAGTTAAGGGTCTGGCTATAGAGCCATATCCTTTGACAAATCTCCTATAATACCTTGTAAGGCCCAGAAAACCCCTTAAGTCCTTCAAGTTCTTTGGAAGGGCCATTCTAACATAGCTTTTACCTTCTGTTCATCAGCAGCTACCCCTTTGTCTGATATAATAAACCCCAAGTACTCAACCTGCTCCTTTGCAAAACTGCATTTATTCTCCTTAAAATACAATTGAATTTTCCCTCAAGACATAAAAAACCATACCCAAATGCATCAAGTGGTCACTCCAGTCAGTGTTATATACAAGAATATCATCAAAAAAAACAAGTACAAACCTTCTGAGGAACTGTTGGAACACAGTGTTCATGAGGCTTTGAAAAGTTGATGGTGCATTGGTGAGACCAAATGGCATCTCTACGAACTCATAGTGGCCATGGTGAGTTCTAAAGGCTGTTTTTTCCACATCTTGCTCCCTCATTCTGATTTGGTGGTATCCTGACCTCAAATCTAACTTGGTAAACAGCTTGGATCCATGTAACTCATCTAGTAACTCCTCGATAACAGGTATAGGGAACTTATCTTTTACAGTTGCCTTATTTAGTTCCCTGTAATCAACACATAATCTCCATGAATCTTCTTTTTTCTTCACTAATACCACAGGTGATAAATAGGGACTGGTGCTATTTTGGGCCACCCCAGAATCCAGTAACTCAGATACAATTTTCTCAATTTCATTCTTTTGGAATGCAGGGTACCTAGATGGTCTAACACTAATAGGTGTAGTTCCCCTTTTCTAGTATAATAGCATGGTCATGCATTCTTTTTGGAGGTATGGTGGTTGGTACCTAAAAAATGTCTTTATACTGATTGAGTAACTGCCGTAGATCAGGTGCTCTTTCAGTTCCCACTTGAGTATCCATACTCATGAGTTGTATGTCAGTATCTTCATGTTTAAGCCAGGTGAGACTCATCATGGAGAGTTCAGCTGGTTTTGATAGCAATTTCTCCATAGTACTTCCTTTTACTGTATGGTGCCTTCCCTCTCAGTGATACCTTCTTCCCATTAACTTCAAACTCCATGAAAAGTTTACTGAAATTACATTTGATATCCCTTAATGTAATCTGCCACTGTATACCTAGCACTAGATAACACCCTTCGATTGGCATGACCAGTACATCAGAAAAGAATGGACAGCCATGCATCTTCCATTCAAAACTCTTGCACATAGTGCTGCTCTGCACCTTTTCTCCATTTGCAACTCCCACGGGAAATGGTGTAGCAGGTATCAATCTGCACCCCAATCTTATGGCCACTTCAATATCCAAGAAGTTGTGTGCTACCTGAATCTATTAAGATATGTATGGTTATGTTGTTATGGGATCCAATGATCCTCATAGTGTGAAAGTCATGTGTCCCTGTCATGGCATGCAATGATATAACAGGCATTTGTTCCATCTCTTTACCGTCCATACCTTCGTCAGGTAGAAATTCCCCTTCGGGTCCATCTTCACAATCTGTATTCTCTTCCAGATCCATAATGTATAGATGTTTCCTTTTGGGACATTGGTGTCCTGGGGAGAATCTTTCATCACACCAAAAGCAGAGGCCCTTGGCTCTTTTTTCAGTCATTTCTACTGTGGAAATCACCTTAGATTGTCTCATGGGGTTAGGGTGGTTTTTGTATGTGTTTGTATTGATTTTGCAGGAGGGGTGGGTAGTATTGGAACTTGTCTGCTCATAGGAGTATAAGGTTTCTTACTGACTTCAGAGTTACTCTTCTCTTGCATCCTAGCCAATCCATAGGCTTTTTGTAGAGTCCTAGGAAAGAACATTCTCACTGGGTACTCAATATCTTTCTTGAGCCCAGTAAGGAAGAAACTTACAGCATATGTTTCTGGAATATCAACCTTATTAAAGAGCTCATCAAAGGCATCCAGATATGACTGTACTGTCCAGTTTGTCTTAGCTCCTTCAACTCACTCATTGGATCATCAAATAGGGTGGTTTCAAATCTGTTCTGTAGTGCTCCAACATATTCTTCCCAATAGACCACTGTCCTCTTCATTTTCATAAAGGCTTGATACCATACCAATGCCCTCCCTTCTAGGTGTACTGCTGCAATCTTGACCTTGCTAGTATCAGGAGTGTCCTCCAGTTCAAAATATAGCTCAGCCTTGTATACCCAATTCCTCAAATCCTCACCCTCAAATCTAGGGAACTCCATCCTATTACCTCTGAGGTCCCTTATAGTAGTTCTGTCCAGTTGAGTAGGAATGAGGTTCTCTTTGTTCCTCCTCACCAACAGATTCAGATTGTTTACCCTTACAGTTTTGGGTTGTCACCTCAGCTATAGCAGCTATTGATCTCCTCAATTCCTGCATGTGCTCTTCCATCCTTCTCTCCAGAGCATCATGTTTTGAATTTTGTTCCTGACTACTTATCCTTAATTGATCTAGCTCCTTATGCAATTCTTGGGCTCTTGTGTTAGCCATTGCTCACAAAACCTAGGCTCTGGGTACCACTGATCGAGTCCAGATCAATTTACAGTAAAATATGCACCATAATCTCCACAATTAACTAAGTAACACAATCAATATCAATAATGCTCAATCACAGAATTTTAATAACTCCGAATATGATCGTCATCAATCCATCTCATCTCCAATACAACAGTTCAATAAAATTCAACAAAATCCAACAAAACTGAATGAACAAATTATCAATACAGGGAAATGATTGCAATGGAATTCTAATGAGTTCGGATGCAATCCAATTGAGCTGAGATCCAAGTGGTTACCTGAAACAAGGATGGGCAGCTCAATTAATGGAGGTAGGATTCAATGAAATAGTGACTTGAGGAAGAAGAAGTACTTACGGCATGAATTTTCAGATGCTTTCCAATTCGGTGTGTATGTTTATATATATGGAAGGTTTGCTCACGTGTAACCCTCGCCACTTGTCCGCCACATCAGCCTGCTAACTCTCAGTTCCATCCAATGGTTTGTCTTCGAGTGTTGCTGATTTGGAATGTTTATTTACTTAAATGCATGCATAATTGTCGTGCATCAAATTAGGTCATAAAAGTAGCCAACACTGGAGAATGCAAAATCACCCTCCGTGTTATTTCTAATTGGCATATAACCCCTATATTATATTTATTAGCACCCCCAAAGTTAAATTTTATTACCAAAATTCACTTCATGTTATTATCATTTTTTATTACATCCATTTGATTTTTTTTTTTAGGAATGCATCCCATTTGAAAAGTTGAGTGCAAGGAAGATATTGCTAAATTTTTTTTGAGGGTGCTAAGTGCCAAATATTTGTAAGTATCAATATTGTTTTTATATTTGCAGGTGCAAAGTGCCGATATTTTATATCCGTAGGGTTTAAAGTGACAGAAAATATTAAAAAATAACTATTATACCCTTCCATTGTTTTTTCATTAAAACACACACTAGTATGGTGCACAATGCTAAATTAATTGACCGATGCAAAGTGTCAAGAATTTTAAGTCAGGGCAAAGTGCCAAAATCCTATTTTCATGATGCAAAATGCCAAAAATCTATTAAATTTTACTCCCCAAAACTCTAATTTGTGTATATATATTACAGAACTTATGTAGTGTATGCACGTTACCATTTCAAGTTAATTTGTGTCTCAGAACTTAGCTTCTAGACTGATAAATAACCTAATTTGCTACATTTATGCTAAAATAAATTAACCGTTTTTTCTTTTAATTTCCAAAATAATCAATTATTACATTAATAATCCAAAAGGAACATGCAAGCTGAGAAATTTTGGAGCAGAAAACTACATATTCATACTGTACTACCTGATGACGGCAGATGCAATGTTTAACGATAATAATCGCAATATTTTCTTAAGAATTTACGTAAACTGCAATAAAGAAACATAATTTCGTAATATAATTTATGTATTATTATGAAAAAAAATTATTTTAATTCATGAGAATAAATTTTCTGAAAAATTACCTAAGACTTGTAGTCTAAAGAGTATAAGAATTGGAACAATGTAAATGTACTTTACAACAATTGATCTTCTCATTGAGAATTTCTGGATTCTCTTCCCAAAAGCTTGGATCAATTATATTGCAATATTTCACTACTACAATTTTTCGTGTTTTACCAACGGAAACTTCCTCATTGTTCACCATTTTCTTCTCCTCCTGCGAAGACAACTCATATTAGAGTCCAAATAGGTCGAGATTAAGCTTTTTGAACTCAATTCGTTGTACATAACGAACCATACTTATCTTCATTTATGTAGTTTTGAAGCTCTGTTGAGCTAAAAGCGACAAATACATGTGAAAATATCACAACTATACTTGAGTCAGTTAAAGTTTGTACGAACTGGTTTGCTAAAATGTCAAAGTTCAAATACAAGATCAAGCTCGATAAGAAAATCAATCAAATAACATGTTGTTTGGTTCAACTCTGACTCGTTCACACCCCTAATGATAGAGCACATGGTATTATCTAATCCTAAGTTTTACCAGTTATCGCTACTTTTCTGTTTTAGCTTTTAAAAAATTCAATTTTCATAATGATGTATTATAGACTTCATCTATATTTAGTTGTAGAAATTGAATCACCTTCAAACATAACTTAAATTTTAAAAATTCCATAGCTTCAAAATGGGGAAGCAATTCAAGTTTCTCTTTGCCTTATGGTTATCATTCATAATTTAAATCCTAAAAGATGATGGTTTAAGATGGCAACTCAAAATTGCAACAACGAAAAAGATTGAAGGAAATATTAGGGGGCAGAGAAAGAGAGTAGGAAGTAACCTTTTCCCAGTAAACAGATGATCCCTGGCGGAGCATGAGTGGTAATGTGTTGTAATAATCGGTAACATTAGATAGCCGATCTAGAAGTTTATTTTTGTCCTGAGCTTGAGTACCCTGCAGACATATATATGGAATCAAAATTTTTGTAGAATTCGAAAAAGTTCTTTAGATATTTATGAGCAGTGAATATAAAGTTCCAGATCATGCAGAGCCGACCGTATGCGAGCAGGAAATGTGAATTATCTTGTCATTAGTACATTATATTAATCATGATTTATAGATTTCTATCCTGCAAAGATAGAATGAAGATATCCAAAAGAAGCAAGCACCTTTAAGTCATTTTGAGCATCACTTTTGCTCTTTCCGGACTTTACAAGCATCCAGAAACAAGTATTGTACTGATTGTTGATGTGGCCTGCAAATCCGCAAGTGATATTAAAAGTTCTACATTTCCAGATGTATTTACGTATCGTAAAAATTTAGAGATAAATTTATAATTTTCTTCTAGTGGATACTCTATTCCATAAAATAAAAAAATGAATTCACTTACAATCAACTTGTCTCCATGATAGATAATCTCTAAGGATTTCAGAGGATGGGTAGCAAACAGCACGCCCGTCAAAATATGGTGGGTGTTTCATCTCTTTATCAGGAAAAAAACTCCTTCCATTTCATAGTGTACATAGAAGAGAAGATAGATACAACCGAGAAAACGATATTGCTGCATCATAAAAACAATAATAAATCAGCAGTGAGTTTATTAATGAAATATAGAAAGTAGAGATTTAGAGCTAAATACAAAATGCAGTTACTAATTTGAAAAAAAATAGACAGCAGATGTTTGGTTTGCCAATGGATAAATATTCATATAGGATTCTCGTCAACAGCTAGCACTTTCAGTAACTTTTGAATAGGAAAGATACCTGGCATGCCTTTCATAGAGCTGAGACTCTTTCTTTAAAACAAAGCTGAAAGTTACAAAGTAACTAGTCAAACATATAATTGAATTTGATATAGGTAGGCAAAAGCATTAATAGGAAAATAATCATTTATTACCTGTACTCATCGCTAACCCCATAAGAAAAGACAATATCCTTAAACTCCTCTAGTATTCCAACGGCACATGAATTCATTAGGTTGAGAGCTTGTGCATCATTTGGCTTTTCAAATTCATGAACTTCAGAAAATCTACAATAATCACAAATTAACACACCGATTACTATTTATAACACAATAAATAGGCAACAAAATTTCACTAACCAATAGACTTGGAAAAAAAGTTCGAAGATAATTCAGATTAAACTGCTATAATCCTCAGTTTGTGTCACAGATAGAACCCCTCACTCACTTGGCCCTTTTCTCGTGAATATTCAATCCGGCAATTTCTTAACTTTTGAAAATGAATTCATCTAAACTCTTTTTCTTTATTTTGTAGTATAGAATTATAACATGAAAGCCACATGGTCTCTTGATATCAAACACGTAGGTCGGATTGAGGTGCAATTTAAGATGAAGTGCATACTAACCATTTTGACAAAAGAAATCCCATAGTTGTGCCTTTAACTGACCCTGGACATCATTAATATCACTCATCATAGTGTACAATTGATAAACTATAGAGAAGATTTTTTTTAGCTTTTATTAAATAAGACAAGTCAATAAGCACTAGGTTGGGACACTAGGCGTACTAAATTTGTGTAAATAAGCAACTCCTATTAATTTTAATTATGAAGCTCACCAAAAGACAAATCGATTGATTCTTTTCAAGCCATTTTTGGAGTTTGACTGCAAGTAATTTCGGAAACGTGTAGTATAGCATGCAACCAACTATGCGAATAACAACCCAAGTTGATGGTATCAGCCTGCTCTCATATTGAAAAGATTTTAGGTACTCAATTTTGGGTTTGTTCAAATCTTCTGTAAATTGGCCCAGCTCCTTTAAAAGACACAACTGATCATTCCAGAACCTTCTTGATGCAATGTTTTCTGAATGAACAGTTATGACCTTTTTCCTCGGCCTTTTGACAGGATAGCCGTCGTTTTTGAACTTCACAATATCTTCAACCTAAATCAGAATCAAGAGAACATGACAAGTTCAATATTGCAGTTATTACTAGTTCGATATTGCAGTTAACGCTCAAAAATTATTGAACCACCAACCATTAAAAATTTAGGTTGTTAAAGAAAAGAGACATTTAATATTTATTGTTTTTTATAATAAGTTAATAACCAGAATCAGTTAGACACTTCTGTAAAAAAAAAAACGATAAAGTATGTAGATGAGCGAGCTTGTGAAAGCCAGAAGCTTTGGCCAGTACTATATGAATTTCAATAAGATATGTCCTGCAGTTAAAGACGAGATAGAACTGAGCAAATACCTCTGCCTTGAGAACACATGTCCCTTGGCGAAAGATTGCTGGAATGTCTTTCTTGTAGTTGATGTTGACACTCTGGTAAAGCAATTCATTCCTGTCTTACTTTTGTGATCCCTATAGAATATAAATTAAAAGTAACCATAAGTATTATCAGAGGATGCACCATGGAATAAAAGCAAAGGAGATATGAGCCAGTTTGGGAAGAAATAGTGTGTGTGGCTAGCTCAATACATTCCTTTCAGATGATGGTGAGTAAAGAGGATGCTGTAAGAAAAGCTATCATTAGATTACATTTTTCTGAAAGCTATAGCCAGTTGTGCATATATATGTGAAAACAGGAAAGCACAATATAGGAGGTTGAAAAACACAAGTAGGTATTATGGTAAAATATCTGAAAGGAGTTTCACCCATTTGGCATAAAGTTGCACAATTATCACGTTCATTTACATTGCAAGATATGAGAAAAAAAAATATTTACAGCAAACATGAAATGTAGACACGAATTCACCTTCAACATTTCATCAGCTTCCTTTACAGACTTTCCACTGTTGATCAGATGCCAAAGACAAGTATCATACTGGTTATTTAAGTGACCTGCAAAAAATATATTGATTCAGTTAATAAACAATACACTCTTCACTAAAAGACGAATTATACTAATATGTAAGACGGTAACTCAATACTATTTACATGAAAACCCCATTAGGAACCATTGTACTACAGATTTTCTATAGAAATATAGAAAAGAATAGAATTCTAGAACTTCCATTGATTTTACGTCTTTTAAGATTGGATGATATTTCCTAAAATTTTTGTGGAACAAAACAACATATATATTTATTCTCTCTCATTCATTTGGCTTTTCCCCAAAATTTCCTCAGACACAAATGGCGTAAAAGACTTATTTTTATATATGTGATTAATTTAGTGGAAGGGACTAGCCTCCACAAAGTGGCGAATCCAAGATCGAATATTAGATGGGAAAGGTCCTCATTTTATATGTCTGACGAGCCTCAAAAGAGATTAAGTGATGCAGGAGCATAGATTATGTTTTATTTAGGATTTTGGTTATTGTTTGGCGTTTTGAGTACTTTATATTTACTTTATTTTGGTTGAGTCACCCTTACTTAAATTAAGGGCAGTTTAGTCATTTTTTCTTAATTAGGGCTGCGCAGTATTTTTATTCTCATATAAATACTGCTAGGGTTTATTTAGGCGGAGGTAGTTTATTATTATTAGATTTATATCTTTCACAAACTTATTCTTGGGCACAAAACCCTAGAAATTGAAGTTACGCGTTACTTATCGATTCCGCTGTTTTCTGTTATTGGTTTTTCTAGCTGTTTCCTAAGTTTTCAGTTAGTTCCTACATCAAATTGGCACCAGAGCAAGGTTTGATCCTTGGAACATGGCTGCTCGTGGTCGTGGTGGACGTGGAAATCGAGGGCAGCAAGCCCAAGCTGCAGATATGGCAGAGATGAGGCGTACAATTGAAGAATTGTCACGGGCAGTTCAAATTCTGCAGCGACGTGAACGTTTGGCCGCTCGAACGGGAGAATTAGAGGGTCAACGTGAACCTTCAGACATACCGGAAGGTGGATCTGAAGCAGTAGAAACTGATCATGAAGAAGAACTCAATCCCTTCTACACCCAAGCGCCTCTAGAAACGCCTGAACGTGGTGGTGGATTGGAGGACATATTAGTGAGGGCTCTTGATTTGAATGGAGGAGGTATTCGAATAGAAGTTGCTGATTTTTCCGGTAAATTACATGCAGAAGATTACCTAGATTGGGAGGCGAGTCTGGAAAACTATTTTGAATGGAAACCCATGCAAGAAGACAGAAAAGTTTTGTTTGTGAAACTGAAGTTGAAAGGGGCTGCACTTCAATGGTGGAAGAGAGTTGAAGAACAGCGCACTCGACAAGGTAAAACAAAAATTGCTACGTGGCAGCACATGAAGGCAAAGTTACGGAAACAATTTTTACCGGCAGATTATGCGATGGAATTATACGAAAAATATCATAACTTGAAGCAGAGGAGTATGTTGGTGGAAGAGTACACATCTGAATTCAATAATCTTTATGTTCGTGTTGGTTTAGCGGAACCCGACGAGCAATTGACAGCCCGTTACCTTTCAGGGCTGAATCAGTCCATTAGGGATGAAATGGGAGTTGCTCGATTCTTCAACTTGGAAGATGCTCGACAATATGCCTTAATGGCAGAAAAGCGTGTTATACGTTATGGTGCAAGACAACCTATTGCAGGACGTAGACCAGCAACTATCACGAGGGGTACTACGGTTAATCACGAAATTCGCAGTGAACCTGGTCATAAGACTTACCGCGGAACTACTTCAGGAAGCATAATTGGAGGAAGAAATGTTACTAATGCAAAAAATGAAAAGGGAAAGGAAACTATGCGACATGGGTCGCAAAATACTGCTGGTACAGGCTATACAAGATGGGATAACCGTGATCCAAAACCATGTTTCACTTGTGGGGAGATTGGACATAGGTCATACTCGTGTACTCAGAGAAGGGTAAATTTAGTTGAATTTGAAGATGGGGAACCTGATTTTGGAGAACCTATATACGATGAATACCATGATGAGGAGCCAGAGAGTGTGGACATCCTACCTGTTCAAGGAGACTCGTTAGTGGTGCGCCGTGTTATGACTACTCCTAGGGTAGAAGAAGAGGATTGGCGACGACACAACATATTTCGAACTCGTGTTCTTTGTGGGGGAAAGGTATGTGAAGTGATTCTAGATGGTGGTAGTAGTGAAAACATTGTTTCCAAAGAAGCAATTGAAAAGTTGAAGTTGCCGACTGAAAAACACCCTAGTCCTTACAAGATTGCTTGGTTTCGAAAGGGAAACGAGGTACCGATAACTTCTCGATGCCTTGTTAAATTCACTATGGGAAGTAATGTAGAGGATGAAGCGTTATGTGATGTAGTTCCCATGGATGCGTGTCACATTCTATTGGGAAGGCCGTGGTTGTATGATAAAGATATGGTTCATCATACAAAACCTAATGCTTATACATTTTGGCGAGAACATAAAACTTTTACCTTACACCCCTTGAAAGAAGAAAGATCCAGAACATCGAAAAGCAGCGACAACATCGTTTTGACGGGACAAAAGTTTGAAGAAGAGAGTAAAGAAGTCGGAGTTATTTATGTGCTAGTTGGAATTAGTAATTCGGATGATGAGTCACTGAATTTCACTGCTGAAATTCAGCAATTGCTGGAAGAATTTCACGATGTGGTTCCTAAAGAATTGCCGGAGGGCTTGCCTCCCTCAAGAACCATACAACATGCTATTGACTTAGTGCCTGGAGCACCCTTACCAAATCTGCCAGCATATAGAATGCCTCCGACGCAGCGGGCTGAGGTCAAGAGACAAGTCGAAGACCTCATTACTAAAGGATTAGTTCAAGAAAGCAAAAGCCCATGTGCTGTACCTGCTTTATTGACACCGAAGAAGGATGGATCATGGCGGATGTGCGTGGATAGTCGTGCCATCAACAAAATCACAGTGAGATACAGATTTCCAATTCCAAGATTGGACGACATGTTGGATATGTTGGTTGGTTCAAAGTATTTTTCCAAAATAGACTTGAGGAGTGGCTATCACCAAATTCGAATGCGAGAAGGAGATGAGTGGAAAACTGCTTTCAAGACACCTGATGGGTTATATGAATGGCTAGTGATGCCTTTTGGATTATCAAATGCGCCAAGCACATTTATGCGTGCCATGACAGAGGTATTAAAACCATTCTTAGGTTCATTTGTTGTTGTGTATTTCGATGATATTCTGATCTATAGTCATTCGAAAAGAGAACACTTAACGCATTTGCGTCAAGTTTTCGAGGTTCTGCGGAAAGAAAAGTTGTATGCTAATCTCAAAAAGTGTTCATTTTTATCTAAAAGAGTAGTGTTCTTAGGCTTTATTGTATCAACTAATGGCCTAGAACCAGAACCCGATAAGATAAGAGCAATTCTTGAGTGGCCCAAACCTCAATCTATTGGAGATGTGCGTAGCTTCCATGGTCTGGCCTCATTTTATAGAAGATTTATTAGGAATTTCAGCGAAATCATGGCACCTATCACTGAATGCTTAAAGAGTAGTACATTTGTGTGGACTGGATCTGCTGAGAAGGCTTTTCAAACGTAAAAATCTGCTATGACAAGTGCCCCAGTTCTTATGCTACCAGATTTTGATAAGGTGTTCGTTGTGGAGTGTGATGCGTCACATGTTGGTATTGGCGCTGTTCTAACTCAAGAGGGCAGACCGGTAGCCTATTTTAGTGAGAAGTTATCTGAAGCAAAAAGAAGGTACTCGACTTATGATCTAGAGTTTTATGCTTTAGTTCGAGCTTTGAGGCATTGGGAACATTATCTACTTTATCGTGAATTTGTGGTGTACTCTGATCATCAAGCTTTGAGGTACTTAAACTCACAAAAGAAGTTGAGTGACAGACATGTTAAATGGAGTTCGTACCTTCAAAAATTCACTTTCTCTCTAAAGCACAAATCTGGAAAATCGAATGTTGTTGCAGACGCTTTGAGCAGGCAAGCACTATTGCTAACAAATATGAGGACTCAAGTAGTGGGATTTGAAGAGCTGAAGAATCAGTACCAAAATGACCAATATTTCAGCCGCATAATAGAAGGAATAAAAGACACAAGCAACTACCAATCTTCACCTTATAACCTACATGATGGTTATCTTTTTAAAGATCAGCAATTATGTATTCCGGAAGGGTCCTTACGGGAGCAAATTGTGTTGGAATTACATGGTGGAGGGCTTGGAGGTCATTTTGGCAGGGACAAGACTTTGGAAATGGTTGCGTCTCGTTATTTTTGGCCTAAGATGTATCGGGATGTTGAGCAGGTAGTGAAAAGGTGTCGAGAATGTCAGTTGGGAAAAGGACACACTCAAAACACGGGACTTTACACCCCATTACCAGAACCTGATGCACCTTGGATTCACATAAGCATGGACTTTGTGTTAGGGTTGCCACGCACAGCTAGGGGGCATGACTCGGTGTTTGTTATTGTGGATAGGTTTTCCAAGATGGTACACTTCATACCATGTTCAAAAACAGCAGATGCATCACAGGTAGCTCGTTTATTCTTCAAGGAAGTAGTGCGTTTACATGGAGTTCCATCTTCTATCGTTTCTGATAGAGATGTCAAGTTTATGGGACACTTTTGGAGGACTCTTTGGAGAAAGTTAGGCACATAACTAAAATATTCCACCACGTGTCACCCTCAAACTGATGGGCAAACTGAAGTGGTAAATAGAAGTCTTGGAAATATGTTGCGTTGTTTAGTGGGGGATCATGTGAAGAACTGGGATGAGATATTGCCTCAAGCTGAATTTGCATATAACAATTCAGTGAACAGAAGTATAAAGAGAACTCCATTTGAAGCTGCTTATGGCTATAAACCACAACATGTATTAGACCTTGTACCATTACCTCAAGAAGCTCGAATAAGTGCCGAGGGGGAAGCTTTCGCTGATCATACGAAGCAAATTTATGAAGAAGTTCGTGCTGCAATTCGATCTAGCAACAAGGTTTATGCAGATTCAGCAAATCAACATAGGCGTTTAAAGGAGTTTAATGAAGGAGATTTGGTGCTTGTTCACCTAAGGAAAGAGCGGTTTCCTAAGGGCACTTATCATAAGCTAAAGGCACGGAAATTTGGACCATGTAAAGTGTTGAAGAAGATTAGTTCTAATGCATATATTATTGATTTACCTGACAACTTACAAATCAGCCCCATTTTCAATGTTGCTGACTTATATGAGTACAATGAGTTTAGAGAAAAGGATGGAGGTCAAGAGTTCAACTTTGATCAATTGCCTAAGAAGCCAACATAGGTTGTTGAAGATATTTTAGATGTCAAGGAAGTTAGCTCTAGAAGGGGAAATATGTATCGCGGATTTCTTGTGAAATGGTTGGGCAAACCAGCAACCGAGAGTACATGGATTTCAGAAGAGGAGTTGCAGCGAGTTGATCCAGAAGCTTACTCAGAATATATTCAAGCATTCTTGCCAGAGTCAAGTTCTTTTCAACGTGGGGAGATTGATGCAGGAGCATAGATTATGTTTTATTTAGGATTTTAGTTATTGTTTGGCGTTTTGAGTACTTTATATTTACTTTATTTTGGTTGAGTCACCCTTACTTAAATTAAGGGCAGTTTAGTCATTTTTGCTTAATTAGGGCTGCGCAGTATTTTTATTCTCATATAAATACTGCTAGGGTTTATTTTGGCGGAGGTAGTTAATTATTATTAGATTTATATCTTTCACAAACTTATTCTTGGGCACAAAACCCTAGAAATTGAAGTTACGCGTTACTTATCGATTCCGCTGTTTTCTGTTATTGGTTTTTCTAGCTGTTTCCTAAGTTTTCAGTTAGTTCCTACATCATTAAGTCAGGTCTGTGACCTGAATACCCTTGGGAAACCAAAGATATATATATTTCATGCAGAAATGAACTTACATTCATTTTGTCTCCATGCAAGATATGCCTGAAGAACCTCCAAGGTTGCACAACAAATAATTCGTGACTTAAATGAAGGGGCGTATCTCAAGTCCTTCTGTGGAAATAGTTCTTCCCATTTGGTGACATAAATAGACGTGAAGAAAGATACAAGGAGGGAGAGTATCTTGCTGCAAAGAATTTTACAGACAATCGCTATGATTAAACAAAACAAAGAAGCCACATAAATAGACATCATGCTTGAGGCCTTTATTTTTAGTACAACACAAAATAATAAAACTAAAGGTGCCCAGGTTGCCTACAATTGGAATACTGTTTTTCAGGAAGGCTGAAACTCACAAGGCAATTCAACTAATTCTCATACGGAACTAGATGCCGGTGAAAATTTGGTATGGTATCTATAGAAAATTTTGACACGGACCCAATGATAGCATCACCACATGCTAGTACTCCCAATATACATATATAATATCCCCAAAAAATTTGGAATTCAGCCTATTTTCAAAACCATCCACAAACCTAATTTGCCCGAGAAAATTCAGTGAATATCTAAACCTTCCTGCATTCGTTCAAAGAATGTAGCACAGACAAATAATATGTCAAGTTGACTATCCCTTGTTCATAAAAGAACTCTTTTCCCCTTTTTTTCTTTTCTTGGTAAATCCCATCATTTATTTTTTATAAACAAATATTTACAAAGTTATTTCGTTTAGCCACCAATAAATTATATTTTGTAAGGTTACCCGCTCCTGCAAGATACTTTTATTCTCAACAAGCACAATAGCCGAATCAATATCCATCAACCCAAACATAATGCCTACATAAACACGAACTATTAACACATGAGAAGAGATAAAATATAAAAAAAAAGTGCACATTAATAAACAATGCACAAACCTGGCACGCCGCTGATAAAACTTGGTTCCCTTTTTTAATACAAAACTGAAAACAAACAGCCACAGATTATTAAGAATAACAAAAATATTAAAGATCAAATAATTTACAACAAAACCTTAAATTCTCAACCTGTACTCATCACTATAACCATATGAGAATATAATGTCTGGAAATTGCTCTAAAACTGCCACTGCACACATATTCATCAACTCCAGTGCTTTCTTATCATTTGGTTTATCGAATTCATGCACTTGAGAAAATCTATTCTGTAATCAGCAACCCTTAAAGGAGGAAAAAAAGGCACCCAAAAGAAAATGTACATGAATTGTACCTGCGGAAATCACGACCATCGACACAGACGACTATGATATTTGGTGGCACAATTTCATCCTCAATTTCAAATGACTTCACGTACTCATACTTGCTGTTAGCCATTTCAATAGAGTTGCTTCTGTAGATGTGCACTTCAGTTGGAACAAAGGTCGAACAGTTGGTGGGCAAAGCTGCTTCTCAGTTCTATGTCTTAAACCCTTTCTCAATTCTCATCAAATTATATACAGAGTCTAAGCAGAGTCTGTTGCCCTGTTTTGAAAATGTGAAATTCAGAATGAAGAAGGTTTAAATGTTTATTGAGCGCAACTTAAAAAATTGGGCTTAAAAATTATCTGCTCAATAATAGTGGGTTTATATTTCGTGGGCTTTCGAATTTACATGATTGAGATAGTCCAATCTCATACCATCTATTTATTGAAAAAAAAAGGATTGCCCTTCTCATACAATGAGTATATTAAAAAAAATTATTACATATTTTCACTCAAATAGCATAGGTTAAACATATTTAACAAATACAAATTTAATAAAATATTATAGTTTTACCATGTGTATCAGTAGTAAAATTACGACTTTAATAATAAATTCAAGTTAATGTAGCAAGTTTAATTTTTCCAAGCAATTTGTAAAATAATTTTTCATATTAGTTATTAGTTTAATAATTATAAATTGCAATTTGAATTTGAGTGAATACAGATTTAGATCGATCGGATCTTTTATATATAATGTTAGTATGATTCATTATGATCGTAGGTCTTATTAGAATGTTAGCAAATATTCTACAAGCAGGTTGGTTAACTAAAGTGGGGGCCACCACTTTATTGTTACAGCAATATGCAATTGTTTGTTGCAGTTAAAGTTTCTGCCGACTCCAAATTAATTTCTCATTCATGAATTTGGATTAAACAAATCAATTGTCTATGCAAGTTGCTCAACAAATTTGGCAGAAATGTTTTCTATTGAGCTTATAAATAGGTTGCTTCTCATTCAGTTGAAAACATACCATCCGAAAGAACAACGAGAGCGCCATCAAAATCTCTCCTCAGCAATTTCTTTCAAGCTTAGTTTAGGCAGAAATTTTGAGCGCAAAATTTCAGAGAGTTTTCTTAAACTGTGAAAGATATTGTGTGAAAATTAAGTGAGTAATTTTCTTTGGCGAGTTGAGAGAGTTGTGAGTATTTGTAAACACGGTGTAATTATCTCCCTTTATTAAAAGATCTACAACAGCCCGTGGATGTAGCCTATTTTGGGTGAACCACGTAAATTTTGTGTTCATTATTTTTGCTATTTCATTAAATCTGCTTGTGGTTTTTCTTAACAACTGTTATCAGAGCTCAGGAATTTTTTTTTTCGGGCCAACCAGATTGAAGTGGGAGCAATGGCTGCAGATGAAGGGAAAATGAAACTCAAAAAGTTCAATGGTGTGGACTTCGGATTCTGGAAAATGCAAATAGAGGACTATTTGTATCAGAAAAATTTATTCTTGCCTCTCCAGGAAGATAAGCCAGAATCCATGAAGGAGGATGAGTGGAAACTCCTTGACAGACAAGCTCTCGGAGTTATCCGGCTGACGTTATCTCGCAATGTCTCTTTTAACATAGCCAAGGAAAAAGACCACGGCAGATATTATGAAGGCACTCTCAATTATGTACGAGAAACCTTCGGCCTCAAATAAAGTTCATTCAATGAGGCGGTTATTTAATTTGCGGATGACCGAAGGGGCATCGGTGGCCCAACATCTCAATGAACTCAGTACAATCACGACCCAGTTGAGTTCGGTCAAGATTGAGTTTGACGATGAAGTACAAGCGTTGTTACTTTTGTCCTCCCTTCCAGAATGTTGGAATGCTACGGTCACGGCTGTGAGTAGCTCGTCGGGAAGCAATAAGTTAAAATTCAACGATGTACGTGATCTCGTTCTAAACGAAGAGATCCGGCGGAGAGAGTCAGTCGAAACTTTGACCCCCTCTGCTTTTTCGACGGAGTCGAGAGGCCGATCGATAAACAACAATCGTGGAAGATCAACCAACCGAGGAAGATCAAAAAATGGGAGATCCAGATCGAGAAATCCCAGCAATTTCAGAAACTCAAAGACTGTTGAGTGTTGGAATTGCGGAAAGGTCGGACACTACAAAAATCAGTGCAAGAGTGCACCGAAGAATCAAACGGTGAATATCGAAGCTAATGTTGCATCGACATCAACACAAGATGATGTGTTGATATGCTATTTAGAGAGCAAGGAAGAGTCTTGGGTGTTAGACTCTGGACATCATTTAACGCTACTTCGCAGAAAATACTCTTTGGAGAGTACGTGTCTGGAATCCTCGGTAAGGTATATCTTGGCGATGACCAACCTTGTGATATTGTTGGTAAAGGAATAGTGAAAATTAAGTTGAACGGGTCTGAGTGGAAACTAAAGGATGTCAGGCATATTCCCGACCTGAGAAAAAACTTAATTTCTGTTGGCCAGTTAGCCAGTGAAGGCTATACTACAATCTTCCATGGAGATGACTGGAAGATTTCAAAAGGTGCAATGGCAGTTGCACGAGGAAAGAAAAGCGGCACTCTTTACATGGCAGCGAAAGGGTGTTGTTTGATTGCAGTTGCAGCAAGCAACCAAAATCCAAACTTGTGGCACCGAAGACTTGGTCACATGAGTGAGAAAGGAATGAAGATTATGCACTCCAAAGGAAAGCTACCGAATCTACAGTCGATTGACATCGACATGTGCGAGGATTGTATACTTGGAAAGCATAAGAGAGTCAGTTTTCAGACAAGTGGCAGAACCCCAAAGAAGGAAAAACTGGAGCTTGTTCATTCTGATGTTTGAGGTCCAACGACTGTCTCATCAATTGGCGGGAAACAATACTTCGTGACTTTCATAGATGATCACTCTCGAAAGGTATGGGTTTATTTTTTGAGACATAAATCTGAAGTATTCGACACATTCAAAAATTGGAAAGCCATGGTAGAAAATGAGACAGGTCTTCAAATCAAAAAGCTGAGAACCGATAATGGTGGAGAATATGAAGCCTCCAAATTTAAAAAGTTCTGCTATGAGCACGGGATTAGGATGGAAAGGACCGTGCCAGGTACACCTCAACAAAACGGTGTAGTAGAACGCATGAATCGGACGTTGACTGAGAGAGCCAGAACAATGCGTATGCAGTCAGGCATACCCAAGATGTTCTGGGCAGAAGCAGTCAACACAGCAGCTTATTTGATTAATCGAGGTCCAGAAGAGGTATGGAGCGGTAAAGATGTTAAATTATCACATTTAAAAGTTTTTGGTTGTATTGCATATGTGCATATCAGTGATCATGGAAGGAATAAGCTTGATCCAAAATCCAAGAAGTGTACCTTTCTTGGATATGGTGATGATGAGTTCGGATATCGCATCTGGGATGATGCAAACAGAAAGATATCCGCAGCAGAGACGTAATCTTCAATGAAAGAATTATGAACAAAGATAGGCATCCACTGACCCAACTGCGATTGAGCCAGTATATACAGAAGCAGATGACGTTCCAGTCAGTCATGTGACAAACCAAATATTAGAAAATCCCGAGCCAGAGGAAGGTGTTGAGCAGGAGAATGCAAATCAACTCAATTCTCCAACTCCTGTATTGAGAAGGTCTTATCGGCCACATGTGCCTAACAGGAGATACATGGATTATGTGTTGCTGACAGATGGAGGAGAACCAGAGAGATATGATGAGGCTTGTCAGATTGAAAATGCCGGCGAGTGGGAGCTTGCCATGAAAGACGAGATGAAGTCTTTGATCTCCAACCAGACTTGGGAACTTGTTGAGTTACCCAGAGGGAAGAAGGCCTTACATAACAAATGGGTGTATCGTGTGAAAGAAGAGCAGAATGGCTCTAAACGGTACAAAGCCAGGCTAGTAGTCAAAGGATTCCAGCAAAAAGAAGGAATTGACTACATCGAGGTCTTTTCTCCTGTTGTGAAACTTAATACTATCAGGACTATATTAAGTATTGTTGCTATTTGAAAATCTCTACTTTAGACAGTTAGATGTGAAGATTGCGCTTCTTCATGGAGACTTAGATGAAGAGATTTACATGTGTCAGCCACAAGGTTTCTCATAGACAGAGAAGGAAAATATGGTGTGTAGACTCAAGAAGAGCTTGTATGGTTTGAAACAAGCTCCAAGACTATGGTACAAAAATTTGACAACTTTATGCACAAGGAAGGATTCCAGAAGTGCAATGCCGACCATTGTTGCTACTTCAAGAGGTATAACTCAAGTTATATTATTTTGCTACTTTATGTTGACGATATGTTAGTAGCTGGTTCAGATATGAACGAGATCAAAAGTTTGAAGCAGCAATTGTCAAAAGATTTTGACATGAAAGATTTGGGTCCAGCAAAGAAGATTCTTGGGATGCAAATCACTCGAGATAAGCAAAAGGAAGTTTTGCAGTTATCTCAGGCAGAATACATCAGCTGTATTTTGCAAAGGTTCAATATGGGAAGCAGTAAGCTAGTCAACACACCATTGGCTAGTCACTTTCGGCTATCCAAAAGTCAGTCTCCCCAGACAGACGAAGAGAGAGACTTAATGGCCAAGGTTCCTTATGCCTCAGCCATTGGGAGTTTGATGTACGCAATGGTCTGTACTAGACCAGACATTGGCTATGCAGTGGGAGTTGTTAGTAGGTTTATGTCAAACCCAGGTAAGGTCCATTGGGAAGCAGTCAAATGGATCTTGAGGTATCTACTAGGCACTAGAGATAAGTGCTTGTACTTTGGCAGAGGACAAGTTAAAGTACAGGGGTACGTAGATGCAGATTTTGCCGGAGAAGTTGATCATGGAAGAAGCACCACAGGTTATGTGTTCACTGTGGGATCAACGGCAGTCAGTTGGATGTCACGGTTACAAAAGATTGTTGCATTGTCCACTACGGAGGCAGAATATGTAGCAGTGACAGAAGCCAGTAAAGAAATTATATGGCTTCAAAGTTTGTTAGATGAACTGGGATTCAAAGACGAGAAAATTGTTCTACTCAGTGATAGTCAGAGTGCAATACACTTGGCAAAGAACTCTGCATTTCACTCCAGAACAAAACACATTGGGCTTCGTTATCACTTCATCAGATCTCTGCTAGAGGATGGCGTGTTAACACTTGAGAAGATCCAAGGGAGTAAGAATCCAACAGACATGCTAACAAAGGTTGTAACTGTTGATAAACTGAAGTTATGCTCAACTTCAGTTGGACTTCGAAACTGACAAGATCGGGAACGGCTGTTGCATTGATCAGGTGCGAAGACATATTGAAATCAGTCTTCATGTGGGAGATTGTTAGCAAATATTCTACAAGCAAGTTGGTTAACTAAAGTGGGGGCCACCACTTTATTGTTACAACAATTTGCAATTGTTTGTTGCAACAAACAATCAGTTAAAGATTCTGCCTGACTCCAAATTAATTTCTCATGCATGAATTTGGATTAAACAAATCAATTGTCTATGCAAGTTGCTCAACAAACTTGGCAAAAATGTTTTCTATTGAGCTTATAAATAGGTTGCTTCTCATTCAGTTGAAAACACACTGTTGGATAAAGATGAAGATAAAGAGTGCAGAAGTTAGATAAATTTAGGGAGGTTTTGATGATTTCCAAAACTCAAAATCAGCTAAGTAAAGACAACTTAGTTGAAATCCCTTAAAAGAATTTCAAGTAAGAAGACAAATCATAAGGGTCAAGTATTCAAGGTCCAGAAGACTACTGATCTGCTGAAGGAAATAAATCAGACTGGTGAAGATCAGTCGACTCAATTCAGATTTGTTCAAGATTTGGATCAACTCTGCTCATCATCAGACTTGCACTTTCATCAGCCAAGTGGAAAGGATCAAGAAGTCTCCCCAACGGTAATAAATGCCCCTGGAGTAATAAATGCTGAAGTCCGAGGATATTTATGACGAATGATTGAAGAAGAGACTAGTATCAGCAAGGTGCATTTAATGCTGCCTGACAGAAAGTACAGTTTACAGTACTGTCACTGTGCAGAGAGCCGTTCGCGGAAATTAAGGACCAGAAATCAAGATATTTGAATTTTGTCTCACTTCAACGAACACAAATTCAAAGGGTGAGTATAAATAGCTGAAGAGACGAAGAGAAAAACAACACAACAACTAAGAGATTGATTTCGAAGCAGAAAATTTTCTAAGTCTCAAAAAGCTCATCAACAGCCCACTCATCAGCTTCGTCATTTGTGGACAAAAGCAGAAGTTGAAGATCAAAGAAAAATATATTTTCTGAGTGAAAACTGTTAGAGTGTTGTGAGGAGTAGATATCCATCTTTGTGAGTGATATTACTTCGGAGAATATGATTTTCTTTGTGATTTCCTATTGTGAGCTTACGGCCAGATTCATTTGTTGTTTTGGCGTAAGTGGAGTGTACTAATTACTGTGTATTCTTAGTATAACCCAAGATCTTTGTGACTTGGAAGAGTGGACTAAAAGATATTTACATCCATATAACCACTATAAAAATTCTTGTGTTTTTACATTGCTTTTTACTCGCATATTTTCAAATTGCATAAAACACATTAGAAAACTGTTTGAAAAAGGTTTAAAGGAGTTTACAAAATCGGGGATAAAAATTTTCAAACTACTAAGTATACTTGTGAAAAACACTTTGCAAATCCCCTGCAAGTACTCTAGTATTAAAACTGATTTTAACTAAAATCAGCTAAGTAACCATCAGACTAGTGGTCAACAAAGCTGTTCAAAGATTTGTTCGCGATCAGCCTTGAATGTTTACTGCTCTGTATCAGCTAAGTATGTTTATAGTTAGGTAAAAGTATAAAAGTTAAAAATTGTTAAAAAGTTTAGAGGTCTATTCACCCCCCCTCCAGACCTCATCTGACCACTTGGGACCAACACACACCATCCGAAAGAACAACGAGAGCTCCATCAAAATCTCTCCTCAACAATTTCTTTCAAGCTTAGTTTAGGCAGAAATTTTGAGCGCAAAATTTCAGAGAGTTTTCTTAAACTGTGAAAGATATTGTGTGAAAATTAAGTGACTAATTTTCTTTGGCGAGTTGAGAGAGTTGTGAGTATTTGTAAACACGGTGTAATTATCTCCCTTTATTAAAAGATCTGCAACAACCCGTGGATGTAGCCTATTTTGGGTGAACCACGTAAATTTTGTGTTCATTATTTTTCTTGGATAGAGATGAAGATGAAGGCACTGAAGATAATTTGTAAAGGGAGGTTTTGATGATTTCCAAAACCTAAGATAAGCTATGTATGGAAAACTTAGTTGTAAAATCCCTTAGAAGAATTTTGACTAAGTAAGAAGACAAATCAGATGAGTCAAAATTCAAGGTCCAAAAGACTATTGATCTGCTGAAGGAAAGGAATCAGACTGGTGAAGATCAGCTGACTCAAATCAGATTTGTTCAAGTTTGGGATCAGCTTGATCCGTCATCAGACTTGCACTTTCGTCAGCCAAGTGGAAAGGATCAAGAAGTCTTCCCAACGGTAATAAAAGCCCCTGGAAGTAATAAATGCTGGAGTACAAGGTTATTTAGTACAAATGATTGCTGAAGAGACTCGTATCAGCTTGGTGCATTTAATGCTGCCGGCAGAAAAGTACTGTTGACAGTACGGACACTGTGCAGAGAGCCGTTCGCGGAAATTAAGGACCAGTACCCGAGGATTTTGAATTCTGTCTCACTTCAACGGACATTTTTCAAATCAACGAGTATAAATAGCCAAAGAGACGAAGAGAAGAACAACAACACAATCTCTGAGAAGAAACCCAAAGCAAAATCTCTTAAGTCTCAAGAACAGCTCATTCATCAGCTTTGTCATTTGTTGACTAAAAACAGAAGTTGAAGATAAAAAACAAACACATTTTCTGAGTGAATAACTGTTTGAGTGTTGTGCAAAGTGAGAATCCATCTTTGTCAGTGATCTAGCTTCAGAGGATAGGTTTTCTTAGTGATTTCCTATTGTGAGCTTACTGCCAGATTCATTTGTTGTTTTGGCATAAGTGGAGTGTACTAATTACGTTGTGTTTTTAGTATAACCCAAGATCTTCATGACTTGGAAGAGTGGATTCAAATCCATATAACCACTATAAAAATTACTTGTGTTTTTACATTGCTTTTCAATTTGCATATTTTCAGATCTGCATAAAACACTTTACAAACTTGTTTGAAAATCATTTTAAAGGAGTTTTTAAAAATTGGGGATAAACTTTTCAAACTACTAAGTTTACTTGTGAAAAACACTTTGAAAATCTGCTGCAAGTACTCTAAGTATTAAAACTGATTTTAACTTAATCAGCTAAGTAACTATCAGATTAGTGGTCAACAAAGATGTTCAAAGATTTGTTCGCGATCAGCTGAGTAACTTACTGTTCTGTAACAGCTTAATCTGTTTGATGTTAGACAAAGTTTTAAAGTTTAATTTGAAAGAAAAAGTTTTAGAGGTCTATTCACCCCCCCCCCTCTAGACCTCATCTGACCACTTGGGACCAACAAGTGGTATCAGAGAGCAGGTGGTTCAAAGAATCAGCTGCTTGATCAACGAGCTTGATCCGAGTGTTTTTCAAAGGTTTTCAAACTTTTCAAAAGAGCATATTTTGAAAAATTAAAATTTTTGAAAAATGAATTGTATCAGCCATGTTCCCCCACATAGCTGGTATGAGCTTTGAAGACTGGAAGATCAGAATGAAGATCTTCTTAGCTGCCTACAATGATAACATGTACACATGTATTATCAAAGGTCCATTCAAATTCACCAAGACTATCAAGGTTGATGAAGTCGATATAGTGGTGGAGAAAGATCTGAACGAGATGACAGCTAAAGAAATAAACCTGTTCAACCTGGACAAAGTTGGGCGATTCATCATGACCAAGGCCCTTGATAACGACAGATTTGACAAAGTCAAGCATTGCAAGACTGCCAAAGAAATGTGGGATAAGGCCAGAGATATGAGCGAAGGAAACGACGCCATCAAAGAGCATCAGTTGAGTGTTGATCTGGAAAAGCTGGACAACTTCAAGATGAAGTCTGCGGAGACCATTGATTAGATGGATACAAGGTTTACAAAGACACTGAATGAAGTATTAAAGCTTGGAAAAACCTTCACTGATAAGGAGATAACCGTCAGAGTACTGAAGGCTCTACCTCCGAAGTTCAACATGAAGGTGACAGCTATGGAAGAGTCCAGAGATCTGGGAAAGATTTCACTCACCGAGCTGTTCTCAGTACTCAAGGCATATGAGTATAAACTACCAAGAATGGGTGTTGAAGAAACCTCAACTTCAGGTCCCACAGCTACCCTGGTCGCTGCTGAAAACCCCAGAAGACCAGCTCACAAAAGCAAAGAAGTGAACTCATCTGATGAAACCACAATACTCAACAAAAAGGAGTACACTGCTGGAGACGTTGCATTGCTGATGAACAACTTCAAAAAGTTCTACAGACAAAAAATGAAGAACAAATATAACAATGCTTCTACTTCTAACCCTACTTCTTCTTCTCAAGATAAGGATTCTTATAAATCCAAAATGATGTGCTATAATTGCAGGAAACTGGGCCATTTCATCAGAGACTGTCCATATCCTAAAGCTGAGAAGTACACATAAGAGGAAAAGAGAATCAGAAAGGAAAGAAAGCATCAGAAAGGCAAGGTGCTGGTAGCAGAGGTGGAAAAGCTAGCTGCTATCTACTCATCAGATTCAGACTCAGACACTTCTGATGAAGAGTCTTCTGAAGAAGAGAGTCCTGCTCTTATCTGCCTGATGGTCAAGGAATCTGATAACTCTGAGGATGATGAGGTAACTCCTCTTGATAATGAATTATTTAATTCATTTGAACAAATGATGCTTAACAATTCAAGTATTGATGAAGCATTTACTAAGCTTAAGGAAGAGATGATATTGCTAAGAGAGCAAAACAGTTCACTGAAACTTAAAGCTGAAAAGCCAAAAGAATCAGTTGAATATAAACTGCCTGAGCAAGAAAATGAATCTCTGAAAGCTGAATGTGAAGTTTATAAAGGTAAAATCATGGAACTTGAGAAAGTTATTGAGTCTCATGAGAAGTCAACTGTCGCATCCACGCATACATCTAGCAAACAGAAGACACTTTTAGATCAGGACAAGTTAGAACTGAACCATACTGAAAAATTTGTATCAGCTGACAATATCAAAGTCATACTGTATGTTCAGACTACTAAACCTGCTTCACCTGAGAATGATGTAAAGGAGAAGAAAGCTCCCAAGGCTAAAAAGAGCAAAGAGCCTAGTGTAGGAAAACAGACTGCTAAGACTAGACAGCCTAGCCCAAAGAAGTCAACTGATAAGGTTAAAGCCAATCAGACTAGTGGTAAAGCTAAGTCGTCTGTTAATGAGCAAGCATCTCGTAAACCAAATAAGCATAAGAACAAGAAACATCAAAATTCTTGGTATGGAAATGAGTCTTATTATGTGCAACCTGCTGCATATCCTCCTATGTATCATGCACCTCAATTTTCAACTTACTATGCACCATATCCTGCTCATCCAATGCATGCATATCTTCCCTATCATGCATCATATCCTGCATATGAACATTATCCTTATCATGATGATTATCACCAATATAGCAAATCTGATAAATATGATGAAGATGAGACTGTTCATGGTCCTGCCAAGACTCAGAAGCCTAAGAAGCCTAAGACCTCAAAATCTTGGGTTGTCAAATGTGAAACTAATCCTCCAGGACCCTCTCAATAAGGGTACCTAAAAAAAATTTTACTTTGTTTTGTAGGTTAGGATTAGGAGTAGGTGTAAAGTAGAGAAGACCTGGTACTTGGACAGTGGCTGTTCAAGACACATGTGTGGAAACATACATGAGCTGACTGATGTTGTTCCTGTGGATGGCCCCAGAGTCACTTTTGGGGACAACAAAGAAGGCAAGATTGTAGCAAATGGAAGACTGATCAAAGGCAACATTGAGATATCTGACGTCTCTTATGTTAAAGGCCTCAAATACAACCTGCTAAGCATAAGTCAATTTTGTGACAAAGGATATTCAGTCATCTTCTCAACAGATAAGTGCTACGTTGAACAGATTGGTACAAAGAAGGTTATTTTATCTGGAAGACGACAAGGGAATATCTACACGTGGACTGGAATTCTGTTGACAAGAGTTCAAATATATGCTTGGTGGCATCAACACCAAGTGAAATCAGTTGGCTGTGGCACAATAGAATGAACCATGTGAATTTCAAGACCATCAACAGACTTATCAAGAATTATCTGTTAGAAGGAATTCCAAAAACAGTCATGAGCAAAGACAAGCTTTGTGATGCATGTCAGAAGGGAAAACAAATCAAGTCATCATTCAAGAGCAAAAAGCACCAATCTTCTGGAAGGATTTTGAAACTACTACATATGGACTTATTTGGACCCATTGATCCAGTCAGCAATGGTGGAAAGAAATACTGCCTAGCTGTTGTGGATGATTTTTCAAGATATACTTGGGTGATTTTCATGAAGAAGAAAAGTGAAACCAATGAACATATTACAAACCTGATGGAACTGATCCAGAATGAAAAAAGCATGAAGATATTGAAGATCAGATCAGATAGAGGGACTGAGTTTACAAACTCTACTGTTGAAGAATATTGTAATGTCAGAGGAATCAGCCATGAGTACTCTGCTGCCAGAACCCCTCAACAGAATGGAGTTGTTGAATGGAGAAACAGAACTCTCAAAGAAGCTACCAGAACAATGATAGCTGAAGCCAAGCTGCCTCAAAGATTTTGGGTAGAAGCAACAAACACAGCATGTTTTACCCAAAACAGATGCATGATCAACAAGCACAAAAACAAGACTCCATATGAAGTTTGGAACAACAGGAAGCCAATCATTCACTACTTTAAGATTTTTGGTTGTAAATGCTTTGTTTTAAATAATGGAAAAAATCGCCTTACTGCATTTGCAGAAAAGGCTGATGAAGCTGTTTTTGTAGGATACTCTACTGTTAGTAAAGCTTATAGAGTCTTTAACAAAAGAACTTTACTTGTAGAAGAATCCATTCATGTAGTATTTGATGAACCTAATCAATCTTCTGAAAAGAATCAAAATACTGATCAAAATCTGTCTACTGATTTTAAATGTTGAAAGAAATGAAGAGTATATTCCCATCATACTACCTGATCTCAACTCAGCTGCTAACTCAAGTGATGTTCAAAATCACAATGCTGATTGTCTAACAGACGAGTTGCAAACAGTTGACAGACCAGAAGCTGTTCAACAGACAACAAATGTTCAACAGACTACTACTGGAACTCCAACAGTAGTGTTGCAAGATCAAAACAGAGGACAACATTCTGATTTGCAACCTGATCTTAGATGGCTTAAGAATCACCCACCAAAGCTGGTAATTGGTGATCCCTTGGATAGAGTGAAGACAAGAAGAGCTGTTGCAAGTGATGCAATGTTTGTCAGCTTCTTATCTCAAATAGAGCCCAAGCAGATTGAAGAAGCTCTTAATGATTCAAACTGGATTGAAGCTATGCAAGAAGAGCTGAATCAAAATTTGAAAGGAACAAAGTTTGGTACTTAGTTCCTAGACCAAGTCATCAAAGGGTAATTGGCACTAAATGGGTATTCAGGAACAAAATGAATGAAGATGGTGTTGTCACCAGAAACAAAGCAAGATTAGTTGACAAGGGTTATTGCCAAGAAGAAGGGATTGACTTTGATGAAACTTTTGCACCAGTAGCAAGATTAGAGGCTATCAGACTCTTTCTTGCCTTTGCTGCTCACAAGAATTTCACAGTCTATCAAATGGATGTGAAATCAGCTTTTCTCAATGGAGAATTGCAAGAGAAATGTTAGTACATTAAATAGATTATTTGAAGAGTTAAACGAGTAGTACATCTAACATTAAAACCATAAAAAATGGGGATGTACAAAAGGCTGTGATATAATTATTTTTTTATATATAGTTATATTTTTTTCCCTATATTTTCATATTCTTATAAATTCATTTAGTTGACTTTTAAATCTTCATGACATAGTCCCAAATTTACCATTATCACTCTAAAATTTATTGCTCATGAATCATAAATTGTAATATCACTGTGAAAGGAATTTTATTTCAGCATATGTAATATATACTAGGGCTTCTGCACCGCGCCTAGCGCGGTGCTATGCCCTTAATTGCAAAAGTCGAGTAATTATGACGATTAATATAACTCGAACATATTTTAAGTAATTAACATAAATATAAAGACAAAGATAGAGCGACTTGAAGCTCAAATTGTTCACTACAAGTTTAACATTCTGAACACATGAATTAAACATGCAAATATGGATATATGCATAAATTACATCATGCTTGTCTTCAACACTAACAATTGAAATAGCTACCATATAAATATTTCTAAAAAACCTATGATATGTAAATTAAAAGGAACATTCATAATAATACCTGAAATCTAGATGTCTCTTTTACCAAAAATAATAAAAAAGGGTGCCACACCACAAAATGTCCCCTTTGCCATTGTATTAAAGACTAAATTCATGTTGTTCTTCACTAAATAAATTACTTGATCTTAAATTACCATAACTCGACGGATCCATTTTGTTAGACAAAAAGACTAAAAATTGTTGACAAAAAATAATATTATTATTAGTAGTATATATATTAGTAGTAGTATATGTATAAGTTATTTTAGATTTTCATCCCAATCTATATTACTTGGCCAATTTTGTCCCGTAATTTTTTTTTTTTTTTTGGGAATATCGTCCCACTTACCACATGACTGCTTATGTGTCAAGACGTAGTAAATTTTATCATAAACAATTATACTCCCTCCGTCCCATTTATTTTGCTCCCTTTGCTACAGTACTCGGTCAAACTTTTTAATCTTTTAAGCGACTTATCATATTAAAATATTCACATTTGTGGTGTGTTAAACCTTTTAAATATTAATATATATAGTGTCATAATATATTATCAACTTATTAGTGAAATATATTAATTAAATTATTTATTATAATTTTTACAAATTTGGTCAAGTTGACCGGTCAACTGTACCTGGAGAGCAAAAAAATTGGGACAGAGGGAGTACAAGATTGCAGAATTCGTTACAAACTAATTATAATTTTTTATTTTTCGTCCCAAACTATATTAATTCGCCGAATTTCGTCTCACAATTTGTCATTTGGTATGAATTTAGTCCATGATTGAGTTTTCAATTTAACGAAAATGATGATTCATCTTTTACTTTTTTAAGGGACTAATGTCAATTTATCCCTTATAATATTCATAATGTTCAATTTACCTCCTATAATTTGAAGAGAGGGCTTGTTGATATAGTTTGGGACGAAAAATTATAAATTTTGGTGTACCTGAGATGCATTTCCTCTAGCTCCCGAAAAAGACATCATATGAACTGGATTAAACCGGTCAGCCATCCTAAAACTAGGATTCATTTCTTGTCGCAATTATTCACTTTGATATGTTGAAGTTGATAATAGGTCTTCAAGAAGTTTACTTGTACTTCATTTAGTTATTTATAGTTATATTGATCAAATGAAAGATAGAGAGATAAATTAGTATTCAAGTATTTATAATTGTATTTTACAAAATTTAAGTAAAAAAATAAATTATCTATTTTGCCTTAAAAAAATTCACATTAATGATTAACTTTACCAAAAAATTGGGAAGGCTAAGTTTTTTTTTTTAATTTGAGAATGTTAACTATACGGGCGACTTCTGGATACATAGAAGGAGAAGTCCATTTTAAAATATGTATTTTTATAATGTGGAAGATAATTTCAATTTTGTACCCAATTACAATGGGGTCCGATAGATCATAAAACCCGAACAAATGCTGAGAACCAATCAAAATATTATTGTGCCCACGTGCCAGGCAATTAATTTTGCCCATTTTATTCATTAAACAGTGACGTTTTAACAATCCCTGCCCAGATTGTGCTTGGGCTAATTTTATTCTGCTTTATTTTGGCACAATATTATCGTAGTCCGACTTCCAATATGAGGCCCACTTTAAAATTTGGTTTTGTTTTGTCCGCTAAGGTACAAGTTGCCTGGTACAACGTAGATCCTTCAAATTCCCAAAACAAATCAACATTAGATAAGCTTAGGGGTGGGTTTGGGACGGGTTTGGGGTTAGACATATGGGTATGTAAAATTTCGAGATTGACACTTTTCATCCCAAACCCGCTCCGTACTCGGAAGCGGGTACCTGAATTATTGCGGGTCGGGTCGGGACGGGATGGGATTACGGGTCCCATATTATTTTTATTCATTAATTCTTCATCCATCTAACAAAAAATACAATATTACATAATTATATTTCATCATTTTCATTTTGCTAAATCGTATCACTTTTTAATTTATTAATACATAAAACATATCATCAAGTCATCATAACGATTATTTCAAATATATCCAAACATGAACAAAAAGTAAAATCATATAATGAGCTAATGATAAAGCGTACAACTTACAAGGGATTATGAGAGATTGGAAGTTTTTAACTTTTTAGGATTGACTTAATATTAATTACTAAACTAATGTAAGATTTAAAAGAAATATTAGGGTAAAATAAAAAAAGTTTATTTATTAGATAATGTTATACAAGTAAACTAGTAAAGTGTATAAATTATATAATTAATAATATTATATAGGCGGGTTCGGGTATTCGGGGTTGGAGAGACCAATCACAAACCCGTCCCGTATTTTCGTAATAAAATACGGGTATTTAAGTTCGGGTACCCAAACCCAAAAAATACTCGTCCCGTTCGGGTATTTTTAAAACGTGACGGGCAGGTTTGGATTACCCGAACCCAACGCCCACCCCTAGATAAGCTGGATACAAGCTGCATGTTCCCCTGCTTCCAATCACCTGCTCCTTCCTCCTCCTATTCTTAGTTTCTTATTACGGGGTTAGTGGACTTATATTTAATTAGTATCTCAGAAAAGAAAGGGCGGTGTATTGTAGTGTTATCATTGTTGTTGTGGGAGCTTGATTTCTATCTTCCCATTATCAATTACTTCCTCCAGCTTTAAAATTCTCAATTTCATTTGTTAAGTTAATTATATGTTATCAATTACTTCCTCCTGCTTTGAAATTCTTAATTGCATATGTTAAGTTTATTATATAATATTTTCTCAGTGGAGGTTGTAGATAATATCGAATAAAGTTGATAAGTGCTTCAGGTTGATAATTTGCTCAATTTGGAGGGGGAAACAATTTGCTCAAGATGATATTAGGGGTACTTTCGATGAAAATTTTGCCAAGCTCCCCTCCTATGCTCACATGATTAGGGTAATGAATCTTGGCACGGTAACTCACATCCATACAGACTCAGAAAATAAATTTAAATATTTCTTCATGGCTTTAGGAGGGCAGATTAGAGGATTTCCTCACATAAGATATGTCAATTGATGCAACATTTACGGACAATAAATATAAACAAACCGTTCTAATTGCAAGTGCGCTGGACGGTGACAGTCGTTGTTATCCGATTGCATGGGGGGTAGCTGATGCCAAGGACAAGGCGAGTTGGATTTGGTTCCTTGAGCAGTTGAGAGGTGTCATACAAGATAGAGAAGATCTGGTTATTGTTTCGGACAGGGGCACAGCAATTATACCCGTGGTTGAGAAGGTCTACCCTTTAGCAGACCATGGGTGTTGTTATTGGCACCTCAAGGAAAACCTGTTAAAAAGATTCCCCGGTGCGGCTGTAATCGGGTATTGTTACCCGGTATTGTATGATAGAATCGAGGAAAGAGGTTGGAGTCATTTTCTTGCTAGGCCAAAACGTGATCAATTTTTCAGCGATGTTGTACGCGAGTTCTATGCCAATGCCTGGTGGCAAAAGGCCGATAGAGTCGCTTGGGTTAGGGGAATCGAGGTACCCTTTGACCCGGAGACAATCAATGCCTACTAGCAAATTGAGTGGCCCGCAAATCAAAGGGAGGATTTTATCTATGAAGATTTACGAGAAATGAAGAATTACATTACTATCGAGGGCACAAGTCTAGTGGGTAAAATTACTCACAACAGGTTGACACAAGAGGCCAAAGCTTGGTCATTGATTATGTGTTCTCATATCGCTTCGACCTTGTACAATACAATGTACGGTGATGATCGTATCCCTCTGCTTTTTAAACTCACTGCCGGAAGGAAATTTAACCTTGGGAAAGTTATTCACGAGTGGCTTATGAAGACCATTAACCGATCATCACCAAACTTAAAGAATTTCATCTTCCCTTACCTCATTAATGGGTTGTGTCTGACTGCCGGAGTCGAAATCACGGATGTTCGTGAACCAATCAAGTTGGCCAACCCGATCAACACTCATTCAATTTGCAAGACTTTGAATTTGAGTTATGTGAGTGAAAGCACTGTCCATACTTATTCGGAGAACCCTCAAGCCGAGCAAGTTCAAGTCCCACAACGGGGAAGGGCTCCTCGTGGACAAGAGTTGATATTCGACTAGGTGGCAGCCCTTCAAAGAACCATGAATGACAACTTCAATACCTTGGTGGAGTACATGTCAAAGGCATTGGGTACCCTCGCTGACCGGCAGGACTATTTATTTCGGAATGTAGGCACAAATCCTCCCACCCTTCCTCCGCGTCCCATCTTTCACCTGCCAACGCACAATGTCGATGAAATGAATATTGATGAGGAGCAGGATGAGGATCAGAACCAGTAATTGTTATTTTTACTTTTTTTGCATTGGACAATGTTATTTTCATTTTGGTAAATTGTGTTGTTGAATTGTGTTGATGAATTGCGTTGATGAATTGTGTTAATTGAATTGTGTTGATGACTTGCGTTGATGAATTCAATTTACTTTAACGATTGTTATTTCATTGATGACTTGCATTGGACAAGATTGTTATTGCTGCTGCTACTTATTTGCCTTTACTTATTTATTTTTCTATGAATTTTAGTTTTTAAGGATTTGAAACATTGGACATGGAAACACATTTGATCTTGTTAAAAGTATTACTAATACTATAAAATACAAATCAAGCTTTTCAATGGAAAAGAATATATAAGATGTATAGATTACTTATCTAAGATATGCACTTAATCTAATCATCCAATCCAAGTAACACTTTTTGCATTGGAAATTTTCTAAAGACGCCATCTTTTAAATATGTACTATATGCTGACTAATCACTCTTGAGCCATGATTTATTGTTAGTATCAATATTGGGAACTTTTAAAAATGAACTTGATCTGCAAAACAGAAATTTTTTGTTCATGGGAGAGATACATCAAAATGTCGAAAGAAAATTAGGAATATAAAACCTGTCACTTTATGAATTATTACTCTGACTTAATGAAAAAAAAAAGTACTATATCACATTATCCTTATGTAACAAAACCGGGTTTAAAGTAACAAGAGTAAAATTAAAATTCTAAAATTTAAAGGTCTTAATATCGAAATATTATATGAATACATTAAATATTACAAAAATTATTTCGAAAGCCTCTTCTTCCTATCATCGGGGGCAAAGGGAGTTCTTAAATGTTTACTAAGCTTGATAGTCCTTTTTTCTCTTTCTGTCGCGTCATGGTCATGAAATCTCTTCGCCCTTCTCCTTACACTCGGGCCCACTTCAACATCACCATGATCGAAATTCTCTTCCGCAGTAATTAACCTGAAAATGCGTAGATAATGAATTCGCATCAAAATCACATATTAACATATTCAATCATTTATCTAAAAATAATCAAAACAATCCAACACACATTTTTTAAAATAATCCCAAGACAATAAAACAAGCATTACATACCATAAATAAAAAATAATTTAATTGTTCACCTCATTAACGGGTTCTTCGTTCTCCTCTCTCTTTTCCACTTCCTCATTTTCCCCTTGTCCGTTTCCCTCCTCCTTATCCTCCATATCAATCCCTTGCCCATTCCCCTCCTCGTTCTCCTCCACATCAATCCCTATGTGTTGGAGGTCCTTCAGCATCAACCTTTCAAGACGCGCCATGGCTACACTAATTTGCTGCTGCGTCTCCGAGATTCCTGTAATCTGTCCAACTAACCTCCGCTCCAATTGAACTTGATTTTGTCGAATTCTTGTAATATGTCCAAGGAACCTCTCCTCCATCTGGACTTGATCATGTCGAAGCCTCTGCTCCATCTGGTGTAACTCTGTCAACCAGTCTACAGGTATTTCTTGATTATTTGGACGCGGTTGAGATTGGGAAGTGGAGGCATCATGGTCTCTTCATAGGAGACGTTGGCGTTTCGAGCCGGGTTGTGTTTGGCGTACATATTCGTTCATGAGGTGGGGTGGTCGGTTAATATCGTCGGGATGTCCCTCTTCGTCCCGATTAATACAATAATTATTGCCAAAGAAGTGGGTCAGGCGACAATATGCTTGAAATCGACTGTCGGGGCCAATATCATCGACCCACCGTCTTGTAATCGTATAATAATCAGCCTGAGACTCCACTTCATCCGGCATTAGTCGCGGGATCACAATATAAAATAATTAACAAAACACAGATTATTTATTTTCAATATATACAAATTCATAACATTATAAAAGAAAATAAGTAATAATAACTATTAACATACCTTAACTTTATCAAAGTATTTGTCAACATCGTCACAATTTGGAAAATTGTGGCACCCAAACGTCCAACGTAACATTCTCGGATACGAAGGAATATTTGAAGACATTGTTGATTAAAAATGGGCCAATTCGGGTAAGCCTTCAATGCTCTCCAACATCCAAAACTGCACAAAAAGGCCTAAATTTAAAAAAAATAAATAAATAAAAACATATTCAAATCGAAAATTGAGTGGACAAAATACCAGTATAATAAAAGGGCATCCATCCGCATGCCATCTACAAGTCCCTCTTGTCTCGTCTGAGGAGCAAAGCTAATTTCCCCCGATATGTCACCTACCGTGGCTTCCCAGATTTTATTATCCTATCCATACCTTTGGCATACGCCCAGGTCATCACATACCTGTAATATAAGACAAATTTGTATGGATAATTAGTTCTAAAAGTTGAAGCAAAATCAATATATAAAATTACATTTGAATTTACTTACCCTGAAAATAAAATCATCATCAACTTTATTTTTACTACGTGTAGGCATCAACACAGCTGATATAACCCATACAAAGAACAATTTAGGAATATCTTCATCGCGGTCATTCACAATCATTAATCTCCTTATTTCATCTGCAACTGCCTCGACAGTTACCTTATTCGTCCCCCAACTTTCAAACCTTCTATCTTTCAGGGTTGCACCTTCCGCAATATGTTGCGCATCCTCAGAACTCTGTTCACAAAAGCGCAACCCCGACACAAGGCTAAACTCCTCCGCCCCAAACCTTAGTGGTTTTCCATTGATCAATAACCAATACTCATATTTACTTATTGGTAAATTTCCTTTCCGTTTACACATTCTAATCATCAAGTTGTGTAACACGGCCCCCTTAAATGTACCTTCCCCACTAAGCTACAAAAAATTTCCAATTTGGAGGTAGTTTTCCAATATCTCAATAATGAGGTCGCATCATGTTTCGCATTGAACTAATTTCCGACCACATAGTATGTTGTGTGATTTTTGCATATACTACCACTTCATCATAGTGGAATCGAGGTAATTTTGGAAGGTTATGCGTCCGTGTTATGTCATATCCCTATAAAACAAATAATTAAAACATAAATTTTGGATAAATTTCGAATTTCAATTCAATCTCCACATGTTCATGAGTATCGGAAGACCGGAGACTGGAGACTGACTTCCAGTCTCCAGCATTGTAGAATGCTGGAGACTAGTCTCCAGTCTCTGGTCTCCAGAGGAGTAAGGAAGTCAACCCCATTCATTAGACCACTCAGCAGTTCCTTCGAGCTCCTCTCCAGATACTCATGAACATGTGGAGATTGAATTGAAATTCGAAATTTATCCAAAATTTATGTTTTAATTATTTGTTTTATAGGGATATGGCATAACACGGACGCATAACCTTCCAAAATTACCTGTCTCCAGTCTCCATTATTGTAGAATGCTGGAGACTGGAGACTGAAGTCAGTCTCAGTCTCCAGTTCATAAATTTATCAATTAAGGCTCACCGCGGTGAGCTTTATTCTCACCGGGGTGAACTTTAATACTCACCACAGTGAGCAGTATGCTCATCATGATGAGCTTGGCTCACCGTGGTGTGATCTTCAAATGTAAACAAACTTTGCAGGCAAAAAACGCAATTGATTGTGTAATAAAAAAAATTAAAACTTACATTGTATCTCGGATGTGGTGCTTCACCTTCTCGATTTATTTCCTCGCCTTCATGTGCCATTTTTAGTGAAATTTTAAGGAGAAATTGAAGTGAGGTTGGGAGAGTTTGAATCGCGGATCTGTGAGAGAGAAAGAGAGAGAAATGTTTTTTTTTCTTTTTAAATATGTAAGGAAGATATTTTAAATATAAATAAGTTAAAAATAGGGGGTGTATTTTGCAATTTTTACAAGTTTTAATACATGTTTAACTAAAATTAGGTATTAAAAATAAAAAAAATAAAAAAGGGAAATAGCCGGTGCCATTTCTCTAATTTCAATGTTTGGGGATGGCATTTAGCCAAATTTCCCAAAACCCTAAGTTCTAAATCACTATCAAAAAATTTATCTCTCATCAATTATCTCCTGCTGGGTTCACCACTGCCCCACCGCCGTCCGCCGCCGCCGCTACCACTTAGTAATTGGTATGTATGTGACATGTTATATAGTACTTTCACAGCCTCCCCTCTATGCTTCATTAATGACTATTGTACTAATATTAATTTCATAGCTTCAAAGAGATTAGCACTTAATTTTACCACGTCTTATATTATGGAGACAAAAAAAATTGGTCTGCTTAATGTTGCTTATGGTGTTTGCCTCAACTCCCGTATGTATCCTCTCTCTATCACTATCATTGCGTGTAAATCTAGGCAATTTCAGTTAAAATAGTGTAATTTTGTTTTAGGATATATAACTAGAATAGATATAAGTACGTATATCATTATTTAATTAATAATTTCTTGTAAATTACCCACTTTAATATTGAAATATGCATGTTTTCCTATGTGCTTCATTAATGGCTTTCTAGCATTATAACTTTCTTCATAAAAAATCTTCTTGGTTATGTACAGAACATTTTTTAATTTATTTTCATTTTTTTAAATTTAATTTAATTAATTTTATTATGAGTGATTCGATAATGGAGTTGAGATTGTCAAGTCAAAGCTAGTTTGAGATTGATTCGTTATCCCGTATCATAAAAGTTTGAACAATGTTCACAGTTTGATAGCTTTTGGACCTCAGTTCGAGCTTGACTCGATAAGCTAAAAATGACAAAATTTATGTAAAAATATTAAGCAACTCGAGCTCAAACTGAAACATAATGTTAATCTCGATAAGAAAATTAAACGAACAATTTTACACCCGATATCAACTTTCTTACACTTCTTAGTTTTATGCATGGACTATATGAAATCAGACTGCAAGCTCACCTTAGCCCCAACGAATATGTTAAGCCTCCCAACTTCCTCTCCACTAGAGGTCACACGTTCCCTTCTGCAATCCGAAATGGAAAATGAGTTTTATTAAATGATCACTTCATCTAAAAGCTTAATCCACGTGTCAACGTGTAGGAAGTATTCTTTTTATTCAAGTCTAACACGTGAAACTAGTTTTCGTAAATGAGTGTGAAGAGCGATTTCAGCACATGACCTATTCTTGTTCAAGCTCCAATAACATTTTAATGATCACGTGGACATCTACAAATTTGAACTAATATTAGAGACTTTTTTTTTCTTTTTTTTTTGTTTACCAAGGGTATTCAGGTCTTAGATTGACATAATCCCTTTCGAGGCGCGTCGAACACATTAAGAATTCAAACCTGGGTTCGCCACGTCGTGGGGATGAGTCCCTTTGACATTTATTAGTATTTGTTATTTCCGACTCTTTCTTCAGAAACAAAATTTAAAAAATGAAAAAGAAAAAAACTTACTCCTCCGTGTGTTCTTCAAGTCTATGATCAACAGTCAATTCAGAGACAGCCCCACCTTGAGCATCTAAGATACACCGTGAATCTCCAACGGATGCTACTGTAACAGTCCATCCATCAACAACTAAAAATGTTGTTGTGGTTCCGAAAGTTTTTCCTACAAAGAATTAATCGAGGGGGTCGATAGTATTATAAGCGAATACTAATTAACTAAATTAGAGAACAAATATTATATAACTAGTCAACTAGACATGCCTTTGCTCTGGAACTCCTTATCAGCCTTCACAAAACCAGCGACTAAAGCTCGAGGTAATGCTTGCAGCCATTCATCCCGTCCAAGCCCACAAGGAATCGCACCCATTGTTGTAAAATATGTTTAAAACAATCTGTGTATATAAAATATTATAGAATATTTTATATTTCTAAGTACTATAGTGAATTATAAAATATTATAAAATACTTTATATTATAAAACTATAGTAAATTATTCCAACAGAATAATTATTTATAATTAACTCTAATTATAAATCTTAGTATAGTTTATTCTCGCAGAACAAACAAAATCAGAATTTAATAACAGTGTACTTACTGTAATAATTCTGAACCGTAAAATCGACCGAGGCTTGCAAATGCAATATCCTTAAGACAATATTTCTGGGCTGTCAAGGTGCAACAGTTCGTCCCAGTGGTCTCCCAAGATTCAACGGTCGGATACTTGTTTCTTTGCACTAAGAACAAGTCCACAGCGAACTTTAACAAATAGAATATTTAATTTGAGAGGAGAAAAATATAGAGAAGAATAGATGATTTTCTGCTTTGATTGCTTGAAAATGGGATGGGAGAATTGGCCAGATTCTCCCCCTATTTATAGCAGCAGAAGGGTTGTGCTGGAGGGTCACAACTATTCGGATTTAAACCAAACAGTGGTTTGGTCCGAACGGGTGCCACCCGTTCGGTTCAAAATCCGACCTACACACCCTTTTATTCAAAAATTGGGCGGGCGAACGGATCCTTCTCAGACCTTCTAGAAGTGGGTCTCGCGGATCCTGTTCGGATCACATGCGGATCCTATTCGGATCACACGTGGATCCTAACTGGATCACATGCGGATCCTAATTGGATCACATGCGGATCCTAATCGGATCACCAAGGATCTTTATTAAAAAATTTAGACTTTAATAATTATTGGGCCCAGATATTACTCTAGGCCCACTCCCACAAAAAGCCTTACAACTCAAAAGCTAGGTGCCCTTTTTATAACAATTGTGTAGCTCAATTTTCTTCTTCTTTTCCATGTGGGATAGAGACACTCAACTTCTCTTCTCATTTTATTCATTTAAGGTGTAATAATTAATATGGCTAACTCAATTTAATTAACTATAACTAATTTAATTACACCAACACCCATAACATAATTTAATATTAAAATTATCCCTCAAAAAATTGCTGCAGCATTCCCATTGTGCCCATCAAAAATCTAAACATTACGTGGAAAACTATATAAATGTAAGAGTCAAACTTTTACAATCTTTCTCTATCAACATGTCCATGTTTATTGCTTAAACTCAGTTATTGATTTCATAGTTCTTGTCATGGATCAATATTTCATTCGCCGGTAGAACACGCGGAAAATTGTGAAAAATAAAAAGTTCCAAGACAAACAAATAGTATTACACCTTATTTTCCTTTTCATTCACTACTAGAATAAGTTAAAATCTCCATCGAAATATTCCCACCGAAAATAATTGGTGGGAATATTTCATGAATTCCCACCGAATTTAATTTCGATGGGGATATTCCCACCGATGTTAAAGTCGGTGGGAATATTAATATTCCCACCAACTGACATCGGTGGGAATAGTTTTTATTCCCACCGACATTTCAATCGGTGGGAATATCCCCACCGATTTTGTAGTCGGTGGGAATTAAATTCCCACCGAATTTGAATTCGTGGGGAATAGTAGGGAATTTTATTACCCATAGAATTACTCGTGTATTATATGAGATTATATATTTATAAATATGGTCGTGATTTATAAAATGAATTATGTCGATATTGATTGGTCATGATGATTAACTTCAAAATTGTCAATATCACAAGTTTAACTCTTCATTTTCTTTTCGAGCAATATATCGTGATTACATGGGTGTTTACTGCAAGAATAAAAAAGAATTAATGGATCAAGTATAACTAAATTAATTCCTTAATTCCTTGTATTAGATCAAACATTTAATTCTTAATTTATCACCCCATGCAATAAACAATAAGAGATGAATGCTTAACTAGTATCAGTTTTATTATTTCACCTTATTCTAATATAGTGTTTAGTCATGTACAAGTATATATAGAATAGAAACCACATTTAGGAAAATACCATATATCATGTTACGATCAGACTTCAATTAAAAAATTTCAAAGTAATTTTAACATATTATTTAAATAAGAAATAATATTACTTGATAAAAATTATTAATAATACGATACACAATTTTATTAAATAAAAAAATAATTACATTCATCTAATAAAAATACTACTATTACTTAAAATTACTCCTCTAACATTTTTCAAGCAAAATTAACAATGAAATGATTATTCCCACCTCTTGTAAATTCGGTGGGAACATTCCCACCGACTATACGCGTGGTGGGAATACCACATTTAATTCTAACTATATATATGGTCTCTCTAGCTCCCCGCGCTCATTTCTAATTCAGCCTTTAAATTTTTTTAAAAAAACAAAATTCATTCTCACTCACCGCGTGTAGACACCAGATCGCACCACCAGATCGGACACCACCAGATCTTTGCCCCTATCGATCACTCACCGTAGCCGCCCCTAACAGCTGCACCCTTAAAATCCCAACACATCCCCAATTTCCTAACCTAGAAAACCCTAATATCATTCGCAGGTGAAGAATCGTGAAGCAGCGCCAGGAACCGAAGCAAATCGTGAAGCAGGTAAAGATTTTTGTTAGATTATCTCAGATGATGTATGAGAATGCAAAGGTTGATCGGCTTTTGAGAATAGTACTTATTTTTCAATGTTGGGGCTTTTTGTTTTTTGGTAGGGCAGAATTATAGGGAAAAGATCTTGAATTGTAGCTCTCACGTTTGCATTATTGAGGCATTGTTTGACCATATGCATTTTTTTGGTAGGGCAGAATTATAGGGATTGCTATATTTTCTTTTTTCCTAAGTTTTAGTTGAAAAATGCTTAAAGCCTTAAACATGACCACACGGATTTCCCTAATTAACCTCCTATGCCATGTTACATATGATTTAGCTCCAAAATTTGACACATCTCACGAAATTGTAAATATGTTTCTTAATTTGTAGTGTATGTATTAGAGTGCATATAAACTTGTGGTACTTTGTTTTAGAGTGCATATATATTTATGCTCATTTAATGCAGGTGTGATAAACCCGAAGCTCACAGAAGTGCTTTGTATTTTTAAAGGGTGTTTAAGGTAATTAAGCGCACACTAAGTTCTTATAAAAGTATGTAAATTGTCTTAATCAATTGCCTATTGGGATCTGTAGGTGAAAGGATTACCTGTTATTTCTAGTAGTGTGTTAGCACAAGAAGGGATTTAAGGGCAGGAAATTGTATGATGGAAAATGATCATGATATATGTGCTTTTATAAGCTTATCTTATGTTTGGGTGTGCTTTAGGTCATATTTGGATCGGTGTTATTTCAAAATGAAAATGGCTATATCAACTTGAGTGAACTATATTGATATTCAATCTCTATTTTTCCTTTATTTTTAAAGGGTGTTTAAGGTAATTAAGCGCACACTAAGTTCTTATAAAAGTATGTAGATTGTCTTAATATATACATGCTATTATCATTTATATATGCTATATATAAATGATTTAATAATATACTTATTCCTATCCGAATATACTACTTCTACTAATCTTGGTTATCGTGATTAGGCACCGTTTTCTTGAGTTTTTATCTTAATTATTATGTTTGCAGAGGTTGCACAGTCTTGGAGCCAGGAAATTTGTGATAGCAGGGCTTGGACTAATGGGATGTATTCCGAGCATTCTCGCACAAAGTGAAAACGGGAGTTGTTCCGTAGAAGTTAACAAACTTGTTCAACTGTTTAATAATAACACAAATGCCATGATTAATAACCTAAGTGTTAATCTTTCGGGGGCTCGATTTTCTTTTATTGATATTCAGAACATGTTCAAGGATCTTCTTGCAAATGCTAAATCATATGGTACTTGGTTTTTCTTGCATTTTTTCGCACTCATTATATATCTATAGTTGGAAGAATTTGAAGCAGCATGTTTTGTTCTTTCATAATTGCAGGATTTAGTGAGGTGAATGAAGGGTGCTGTGGTATTGGGAAGAATAGAGGGCAGATTACGTGTCTTCCGTTTCAGACACCATGTCCGGATAGGAATAAGTATATTTTCTGGGATGCATTTCACCCGACTATGCGTGCGGAGATGTAAACAATCCAGTCAGAAACAATTCGTGAGCATATGCGTGCGGAGATAGAAACAATCCAGTCAAGACACCAAGCCGAGCTGGAGCAGTATAGGATGATGTTGAACCTTGCTATGCAAAATCGGACTGGTCAACTTTCGCAATCCGGTCACAGTTTCATGGTCAACGAACTCTTCCACCATCAGGCTGGCCCGTCTCAACCTGCACCGTATGTTAACATGTCTAATCTTACGCAGTCAGGTATATATCGCCAATTCCCCGATATTATTCAACCAAATACTTTTCCTATGTTTTTTAATCCTGCTGCTCAAGCTCAACAATCGCCCCCGCCGACACCTTCTCAAATGCCAAACTCGGAAGATGTGTCTGAAACACAAGATATATAGTATAATTATATTAGACAATATTTAATGTTTGTAGGATGATTATGAATATTTATGGCTTGTAAGAATTGAATATTTAGGTTTTGCAAGGATTGATTATTTAAGTTTGTAAGAATTGTTAGGTTTTGCAAGGATTGATTATTTAAGTTTGTAAGAATAGAATATTTTGTTATGAGTAGATGGATATTAATGTAAATTTATATTGTAGGGAATTCATGCATATTACAATTTTGAAAAAAATAATTATTTTTCAAAATTAAAAATATTTATTTTCAGAAATTTTAAAAAAAAATTGAATATATATATTTTTTCCCACGGATCCCATAATCGGTGGGAATATAATTATTCCCACCGAATTAAGTTGGTGGGAATATTCCTACCGACATATTTCCCACCGAACTATGCTCACGGTGGGAATTTATTTTTCCCCCGACTACTTCGGTGGGAATTTCGGTGGAAAAATTGTCGGTCGGAATTTCGGTGGGAATCCGATTCCGACCCGACTTTTTTCGACCATTTTTTTCAGTGGGAATTTCGGTGGGAATTTTTTCATTCCCACCGATTTTTGCCAAATTTGGTGGGAATTTTGATTATTTCTAGTAGTGATTGTTTCAAAAAAAGGAACTTTTCGAAAATTTTAAACGAAAAAGAAGGAAATTTCGATCCATGGTTCTTGTTACTAGAAATGCATTCTAAATTCAACATTCAAACAGCAATCAACAAACTCTTTAAGAAGTTTACTTGTACTTTATTTAGTTATTTATGGTTATATTGATCAAATGAAAGATGAAGAGATAAATTAGTATTTGAGTATTTGTAATTGTATTTTACAAAATGTAAGTAAAAAAATAAATTATCTATTTTGCCTTAAAAAAATTCACATTAATTATTAACTTTACCGAAAAAATTGGGAAGGTTGAGTTTTTTTTTTTAATTTGAGAATGTTAACTATACGGGCGACTTCTGGATACATAGAAGGAGAAGTCCATTTTAAAATATGTATTTTTATTATGTAGAAGATAATTTCAATTTTGTACCCAATTACAATGGGGGTCCGATAGATCATAAAACCCGAACAAATGCTGATCTACAACATTTAAGGGTTTTCCATGCGCTTTTGTATCTGTCGGGAATAAATTTGATACCCGGTACTTTTTTTATTATTCTCGATGCTTTTTATGCGCCGGGAATAGTTCTAATTTCCCAACACAATTTCAATGGTTTGTAAGCGCCGGGTATAATTTGATGGTACCTGACGCATTTTAAGTTGTACTCTTAGAGAGTGTCTATTTTCAATCTTAATAACACGCTTTTACTTTCATTTTTTTTTTCTCTTTTATTCTACTGTTAAGCCTGGTTTTAGAAAACCCTAACATTTTCCCCAAATTGCTCCGATTTTGAAAAATCTTCCGCGCTAATTTCATTTATTATTCAATTAACTTCTTCATCTACTTGAATCCGTATCTAGTAGATGGTCCACTTATTTCGATTTAAATAACAATGACTTGCTCATGGAAGCAGCGGAGAATGGTGGCCCCGCTGCCGGATACGCCTCCGCCGATGATGCTGTACCGCTGCCGTCCAACGGTAGTCGCGAGCGTAAGCGAGGTCAGATCTCTGATCGTCTTTCTCTTTCGCTTTTCAATTCGATTTATTGTATTAATTGATTGAAGCAAATTTTCATTATGTTGTTTGCACTGGTTGGATTATAATTTGGTTTTATGCTCTTTTTTTTTCTTTTTTGTTGAAGAGAATGGACATAGTAAAAGGAAATAAAGACCATTAGAATATAGAGATTTTAATAGTAGTTTCATGATTGACTATTTTGACCGATTCTTGATCCACATTGACAATGATTATGAATGCGTATAGGAGTTCCATGGATAGAAGAAGAGCACAAGTTATTCCTCATTGGTTTACAGAAGATTGGAAAAAGGGACTGGAGAGGCATATCCGAAATTATGTCAAGACTCGCACCCCAACCCAAGTTGCTAGCCATGCCCAAAAGTACTTCCTCCGCTGGACTAATCTCAACCATCATCGACGTCGCTCTAGCCTCTTCGACATCACCACTGATTCGGTAATTTTCATTTTTAATCAGGTTTATCTTATTGTTTAGTTGATTTGAAATCATTTGAATTTGATTGATGAAGCAAATGCTGCATTTGTTAATTCTATTTGTAGGCTATAAACCAGTTTCTTAGGAATAGTTAGAAATGTAGAGACACACAATTTCCCTTTTTGGGTCAAAAGTGAAGAAAGAACTATTTGAGTGCTAGATATGTGGGATTGCAATTGCCATTGTTCATTGTACGTGGTCCACTTATATCTTTGTACCATCAAAATTATTTTTATATGTTTGAACTTTGAATGTATAAACTTTGTTCTAATGGCATTTTTTTTTATTGATAACAGTTCTAGTGATAGTCTTATCTCTCACTCATATTATGTAACTTGTCCTTTATTGCTTGGATTTTATTTATTATTTTGGCAAATTAGGGCTCAGGCTTGTCTCCTGTCGTTTTTATGACTTTAAGACAATTAGTAAAATAAACAACACACGTTTTGTACCAAAATTTGTTTTTCTCCAGACCTCGTGTCAAATTTTGATAATTTTTCCAGTTGATACTTGATATTGTTGTAATGAAGTTTATGTTAAACAAAGACAAAAAAGGTCATTTGCATGATTAAACCTTAAGATATGTTCTGTTAATGAAGCTGATTAATATTGCACGAAATCTTTTAGTTAATTGTTGAAGGGGTAAGAAGGGATAAGGTAAGCTTCTTCTGGTTTTGTTCATTGAATGTGGTTTCAGTTTACTCGTATTAATTAATTATAGTTTTGCCAAATCACCTGAAGGTAAGTATTATTCCAATAACTTCATTCATGTATTTATTTTTAATAGTATTAATTTAAAGTGATTTATTGTTGGGTTATTGATGCTCTGTTATCTGATCTTAAAGTATTTTGATGGCAGCAATTGGTTTCAATGTGGAAACAGTGCAGTATAACAACATAAAGTTTCAAGTTTGGGATCTAGGTACATTTATTTTACACCATGCACAATTTATTTTTTTCTTTTTTGGTTTGAGATCATTCCATTATGAGTTTGTGATTGCAGTAATTCTCAAGTTTATATCTAACATATAGGCTTTCTTTGTTGATGGCAGGTGGACATACTAGTATCAGGTATAGCTTACCTTTGACTTTCTGTTTCTGCCAATTCTAGCCTTAATTTGCTTAGTTTTAACAGTTTTTTCTTGTATTACTAGCTATGATTTGGGAATATTTCAATTATTCGAAAGATTATTGCTGCTTTGATTAAATTTACTTCATGAGGCTTTGACTTGAGATGCATTTGCTATTATGTACTGTAGTAGTTATTCCTAGCTAAGGCTCATTGTATGCTTGTTTTATTTGGGTTTTCATATTTAGGCCTTACTGGAGATGCTACTTCCCAAACACGCAAGCCATAATATATGTTGTTGATTCAAGTGATACTGATCGACCGGTGGTTGCCAAAGAAGAATTTCATGCAATATTGGAGGTACTCTTGCTCTGTTCATCTGTTTTATTGCTCTCTTTGGTGTTGAATATTCTTGATTGGATACGTTCAATGACTGATTCTACACAGAACATCCGTTGTTGTACGAAAGGCCAAGACAGTGGGAAACTTATATGATGTTTTCACAAATATGTGAAAGCTAATTAAATGGATGAGATTGATTGATCAGAAGATGGGAAATACTAAATTCTGGTGAGTTTTTTCCCCTCGATATTAATTAACAATCTGCTAATTGTGTTCATGTAAGTTTTCTATTGGTAATTTCACTAATGAATATCATGTCCATGTTAAAGTTTTATTAGGTTGAATTGATCGTGCTTATTGTTGGTTTGTCTTATTTAGCTACTACCATATGGTTTGGAAATTTCTCTTTAGTTAATGAATTACATGTCTATGTTATGCATCTTGTTTAACTACTACCATATGCTTTGGCAATTATGATTGTGGAAGTGCTTCTATTAGTAATATAATTCATGTCTACGTTAAGTTCTATTTGGTAGAATTCATAGTATTTATTGTTGGTTTGTCTTGTTTATTATATAAGTTTCATTCCTTGAATTGACTATTTGTGTTTCATTGTTGTTATGTTTCTCACACATTCATTTTTGTATGTTAGGAAGGTGTTGCCAAAGAAGAAGGTTTAAGATGAAGGGTTAACTTTGCAAATAATTTTGTATTTAGTTTGATAGATATTTTTTGTTAATGCAAATTGATGAGGCATTTCATTTGTTGGATGATTTGGAAAAGATGTATATTTTGATAGTATATATTGGATGATTAGAAAAATTTATTGTGATTGAATTTGTTAAAAGATCATGAAGAAAAAATTATTGAATTTAGATTTGGGATATATAAACACACTAATAATCAAAAGCATAAAATATATCTTAAAATAAAATTTTTTAATATTTATAATTAAAAACAGACTTATTCCCGGCGCATTTTAAGCGCCGGGAATAGCTTCAGAAGTGTCGGGACATTTTAAGCGCTGGGAAAAGTTATTTCCGGCGGTTTTTTTATTCCCGTCGCCCCTTTTACCCGACGGCAATGGTACGCTTTTGGAAACGCCGGGAATGTATTCCCGGCGCTAATTTTGCTATTCCCGGTACTTTAAAAGCGCTGGGAAAACCCTTAAATGTTGTAGTGTGAGAACCAATCAAAATATTATTGTGCCCATGCGCCAGGCAATTAATTTTGCCCATTTTATTCATTAAACTGTGACGTTTTAACAATCCCTGCCCAGATTGTGCTTGGGCTAATTTTATTCTACTTTATTTTGGCCCAATATTATCGTAGTCAGACTTCCAATATGAGGCCCACTTTAAAATTTGGTTTTGTTTTGTCCGCTAAGGTACAAGTTGCCTGGTACAACGTAGAGCCTTCAAATTCCCAAAACAAATCAACATTAGATAAGCTTAGGGGTAGGCACGGGGCGGGTTTGGGGTAAGAGATATGGGTATGTAAAATTTTGGGATTCACACTTTTCATCCAAAACCCACCCCGTAATAATTCAGGTACTCGAAAGCGGGTACCCGAATTATTGCGGGTTGGGACGGGACGGGATTACGGGTCCCATATTATTTTTATTCATTATTTCTTCATCCATCTAACAAAATAATACAATATTACATAATTATATTTCATCATTTTCATTTTGCTAAGTCGTATCACTTTTTAATTTATTAATACATAAAACATATCATCAAATCATCATAACGATTATTTCAAATATATCCAAACATGAACAAAAAGTAAAATCATATAATGAGCTAATGATAAAACGTACAACTTGCAAGGGATTATGAGAGATTGGGAGTTTTTAACGTTTTAGGATTGACTTAATATTAATTACTAAACTAATGTAAGATTTAAAAGGAATATTAGGGTAAAATAAAAAAAAAATTATTTATTAGATAATGTTATACAAGTAAACTAGTAAAGTGTATAAATTATATAATTAATAATATATTATATAGGCGGGTTCGAGTATTCGGGGTTGGAGAGACCAATCACAAACCCGTCCCGTATTTTCGTAATAAAATACGGGTATTTAAGTTCGGGTACCCAAACCCAAAAAATACTCGTCCCGTTCGAGTATTTTGAAAACGTGACGGGTCAGGTTTGGATTACCCGAACCCAACGCCCACCCCTAGATAAGCTGGATACAAGCTGTCTGTTCCCCTGCTTCCAATCACCTGCTCCTTCCTCCTCTATTCGTAGTTTCTTATTACGGGGTTAGTGAACTTATATTTAATTAGTATCTCAGAAAAGAAAGGGCGGTGTATTGTAGTGTTATCATTGCTGTTGTGGGAGCTTGATTTCTATCTTCCCATTATCAATTATTTCCTCTAGCTTTGAAATTCTCAATTGCATTTGTTAAGTTAATTATATGTTATCAATTACTTCCTCCTGCTTTGAAATTCTTAATTGCATTATTAAGTTTATTATATAATATTTTCTCAGTGGAGGTTGTAGATAATATCGAATAAATGATGAGTACAACACTTATAGCGGAGCTCACAAACTGTAGAGCATCGACCTCTGAAAAAAATATATTTGAAGAAGACCGCGTCGTTTTGATCTCGGCAAGGGAAAAAATTTAAAATACGGATGAAAACGGCGTCGTTTCGAGCCAGCACGAAAAAAAAAAGGGAAGAAAAGTCAAAGCATGTCGAAAAAACCACTGTTCAATTTCGGAGTTGCGCTCAATGTTTTCTGAACCGGATCGGACAGTGAACCGGTGAGCTGACTGGTTACTGGTTTTACTGGTCTAATCGGTCGGATCACTGGTCGAACCGAATGATGTCATAATAATATAATATATATATATATTTAATTTTAAAGTATATGTAAGTGCGTAAAATTTAAACATTATCCTACAATTGATTAAAAATATAAATTTGGTATATTATACTAAAATTAAATCATATAATATTTATCTAACTTATATCATAACGTAATATGGTACAAATTTGTATGCTCATATAAATGATTATATTTCTTTATAAAAATTTAAAAGTATAAGTTAAAAATACAACAAACTAAGAAATTTATAAATTTTAAAATATGGCTATGTATAAAAGTCTAATATTCAAAGTCAAACTTGCATATTATAGCGATTTGACTCTTTATCCTAAAAATAATATTGAAAATAAATATTTTATAGAATAAATTTTAATAAAAATTTATTATTTGAGTATTAATTTTCATTCATAATGTGTAAAATGTTTATTTGAGTTAATTATCTAATTTATAAATAAATTTGGCTACAAGTTTCAATAATTTATAAATATTAATTTGTATTAAGAATTCAACAAAAGTGATGTAGTTTCAATAATTTATAAATATTAATTTGTATTAATCTGTCCATACCGGCTAACCGGTTCGACGGTTTCGGACCGATTCAAACTGGCTTTTGAAATAAGTGTTTTTAGGGGTAAACCGGACCGGACCAACCTCCGGTTCGTGGTCCAACTGGTCGGACAGGCCGGTCCGATCCGGTTTTAATAACATTGGTAGCGCTCTTATATGTAGTAATAATATACTGAATCAAAAATCAGTTATAAAATGATATATTTACAAATTTATAATGGACCATCATATATTCTCCAGGAATCTAGTGCCCATTAGAAAAAAATTGACCTGACTAGGAGGATCTCGCGAAATTGGGTCAACATTTTTTTAAGTGAAGTTTGACAAAGTTCATTCAACTCATCTCAAATTTATTCATAAACTAAAATTTTAATTTAAACTCTTGCAAATTGCAATCCTATAAAACCGGACACCTACCATTTTGTTTTTCCCTCAAATTCTATAAAATAATATTAATTTAACACATACAACCCATTTTTCCCCAAACCGCAAAATCCAACATCCAATCTCAATTCAAATTGGATTTCATCTTTTTCAAAACCACAAAACTTACATCCAAACTCACTCAATGCAAATGGAATTTCAAAGACCAAAATCACCAGACCATTTTCCGAAACCAAAATCCGCAATACCAAACCAAAACTCATCCAAATAGGCACTAGATTCGTATCTTATATGGAATTTTTTTATTTCAAATAAAAAAAATCATTAATAAATCAATAGTAAGTGAATGAATGCTTCAAATACCCTACATCCATTTTAGCTATGCTATAGAAACATGCATGCTAAAAGTAAGCTGCTTAAACTGCTAGTCTGCTACTGATTACTACAAAATTTCTGCCAATTTAGGACCTGATAAACCGACAAGAGTCATCAAAAGAATGAACAAATTCGAAAACATGTGACGGGAAAAGTAGCTATTGCCCTAAAAGTTGAGCCCAGAATGGATTGCAACTACTCCTCCAACAAGATTTTCATACTCAACCTTCTGAAACCCAGCATCTACAATCATCGAGGCAAATTTGTCCTGCACATATAGAACATAGAATGTTTTAGAGATCACCAATTATTATCGTTCAGTCATTAAGGCTATTTGGTTTTAGATTTTGATGAACAAAATGAAGAGGATAATGGTAATGAATCAAAACTGAAGCGTATTGTTCTATTATTTGATGAAACGGAAACAATTTCCTTGGTGTTTTACTCGTTAAAATCCTAGAACTAAACATAGTGTAATGATTATCATCCAATAAACATGCATTTCACAACAATGATAATATTGTATGCACAAGAAAAATCCAGTTTTTTAAATTTTGTTAATTATGCATTTTTTGACTTTCATGGGCTAGAAGAAAGACATTGATGGACAAATGCACTAATTATACCTGTGAGGGGAAACGACGAATACTCTCAACTAGATATTGATAAGATTCACGATCACCTGCAACTAGCTGTCCTATTGCTGGTATGACTGAGAAAGAGTAATAATCATACCTGAACATCACAAATTACAAAAGTAAGACAAAAAGATGCATTAAAACAAGAAAAGCGTGAAATATTTGGTCTTTCCAAGTTACAAAACTGAGTGCAACAAGTACATGAAATAATGTATGTAACATGAGTGGGAGAAATGTGCTATTGTCAGGCACATATTGGTAATACTCACAACTCTTTGAAGATTGGAAGTTCCACGTGGCTCAGTTCAAGGCAAAGAAACCTTCCTCCCGGCTTAAGTACCCTGCCACATGCAAAGAAAAGTTAGAAATTCGGATTGAGAGATTTGGAGCTATGAGTATTAAATGCATAATAACATATTTCTAGCACTTGTTTGGATTATTATGATCTTGTATTGTAAACAGATACAGGCATAAATGATCAGTAAGTTACGATGTATTGTTATATATGTATATAATTTTGTCACGGGGCTTTAAAACTACCAAATTATGAAACCAAAACTAGAATGTAAACTGCAGAATTAGAAAATAGAAAGTAACCTGTGAGCTTCAGAAAGAGCTTTTTCTATATGTGTAACATTCCTTATGCCAAATGCAATTGTATAACCATCCATTGACTCATCCTCAAATTTCAATGCTTCTGCATCTCCTTCAACCCAAATGTGAGAGATTTATCCCCACCAAGACCTAAATGTATGAAATGGCCTCCATTAAACAATGCATTTTTTATAAGTGGAGAATTCACTGCATAGAATACTCACTTACCTCTCTCTTGGGACCCTCTTTTTCCCGACATTCAACATATTCGGGTTAATATCACATACAAATATTTGGGTTTCATCCAGCATATTATCATCCTGGATATCTCGCATGGCTCTTTTCCCAACACTATTTATACTATCTTGTATCCTGAAAGCAACATCCCCTGAAAATTTAAAAAAAAATTTACCAAAGCATAAATTGGCAACCCAAAGAGGCTTCGATTGTTGTAAATTGCAAAAAACTAAACGCATATAAAAGTTTTAATATGAGGCCTCAACATATTGACCACATAAATTGCTTAGCCTTCAAAAGTATTACGTTTGAATTGTTTGACAGTAATGCATATTTGGAGTCAGACAGAGCTTCTATATATAAAGAAAAATCACCCTTGAGATATATTGATAATTTGAAATGAATATCATAGGCTATATAAGTCATAAGTATCAAGCTTCTCCGCTAGCTCCCTTAGGAAAATGCAGTTTACATATAAAAACACAGTATATCAAACTCAGATAACAAGACTTGTTAACGCAAAAATCTACTCTTCTAAAAACACCTCCTTGATTGAGAACATCACAAAAACACTATCATCAGTTTTAAAATTCTTCAACGCTTATAGTAAGAACAATAAATCTCAGCAACATCACATTTACTCAGACAAAAATTTCATTTCCATACTAATATTTTACCTGTTCCACCAGCAACATCAAGATGCTTCATTCCCGGAAACGGATTCAACTGGGAAACCAATCTACAGAAGAATCCAGATACAAATAACCAAATTAATAATTATTAAAAACCAACAAATATTTTATCTAATCATACAATAAATCCAAAAATAAATTAACATTAAACCTTTCCTTCCATAACCTATGCAGACCACCACTCATGAAATCATTCATCAGATCATAGTTTGAAGCAACGTTCGTGAAAACATTACCGACCAATCGACTCTTTTCCTCCTCCCTAACTTCCTTAAATCCTGGGAAATTAGAAAAATTAAATTATCAATTGAACAGAAGATTCATATTAAAGTGCCATAAATTAAGCTCAGTTTGCGGCTTAAATTGCACAATAGGGAAAAGAAAAATAGGCTAACCGAAACTGGTAGAATGAGAACTCAAATATGAACACGAATTGTATAGAGGAGGTAGAACATTATTCCTCCTTAATCCGCGATAAAGTGATCTCAACGCCATCAACACTTCCGCCAACAATCACCTGCAATGTGCATATACGTATACATCATTATCTAATTAAATTAACTAATAAATTGTTCAACCAGTGAAATGTACAACTTTGGAAGCCAATAATACAATCCAATCGATAGCGTATCTTGTGATTAATCAAATATTCAAGTCAACACCAAATCTTGAAGGAAATTAGCTGATACTTTTTAGATTCAATCGTAATATATTTTTATGATATTTCATTCTTAAACTTTCTCTTAGCAAAAGCAATATATATATATATATATATATATATATATATATATATATATATATATGTTGAAAATTCAGGTATCATGAATTTAGTTATATAACAAATGCACAAACATATAAAGTGTCACGTATTATATGAATTAATGCAGCTTAAGAAAACTCAACCAATTACATTAAACTATAGACATCTTATATTGTATACACAACACAAGCTTTTTTTTTTTTTTTTTTCTTGAGGTCTGAATCCCCATACACTTGAATATTTCAAAATAACTTGGCTGAGCTTGCAAATTCATTTATCATTGAATAGTTTTCTTTAGTTCAAATCCAAACATTCTTGACAACTTAAGTGTATCAATATGCTTATTTTTAAATAAAAGGCTACAATATATAGAACATGGTTAAGATAACGTTATTGAATTCAAATACTTTTAACTTTTTTTCTTTTTGGTAAATAGATCGAATATGAAAGTATAATATTTCTTTTCACGCTACTATCTTAGGTAGGGCTGTGCAAATGGTAGAACCGAACAGTACCAAATTTTGTTATACCGGTTGGTTCGGTATTTTGAAATCTCCTACCGTTTGCCAAACAGAAAATTTCGGTCTGGTTATTTAAAATTACCGATTCAGTACGGTTCAATTTGATTCGGTACAGAAACACCGAAAATTTATTGGATCAAGAATAATTTGTCTTGAACACATATATATGTAAATAATAACATGCTTCCTACCACTCTACCAACTAATAATCCAATGAAGTTGAATAGAAATTATAAAGAATACATCACAAGTTAATTATTTCACAATCCATCTATTAATTAAGCGGAACACAATTTAAATTTTTCATATATACTTTTGTCATTTTTCAGATTATACTTTACTCAAATTGTTTTATAAATTTGATTTTTTTTCCACTTCTTCTCAAAACATATTATATGTAGAGTGATTATTTAATATTGATAAATCCCCTCAAATTATTAATAGAAAATATTAATTTGTTATGAAATTAAGCTAAAATAATAACAAATCATAGTAAACAAAATGGAAGACAAAGGGGAGAGCTAAAAAATTCAACCCAACCATTGAGTTTTTTTTTTTTTTTTTCCTGATAATTACCAGCCATTAAGTTAAAAGATCAACTAATGTTACCTTAATATCGTTTAATGATGTTACATCCACTACCCTTAATTGCTTGAAGATTGATGATACGAAGGAAGGAGAAGAGAGGAAGGATCTGGATAATGAGGTATATGGGTCGGTCGCGTGGGTTATTGAGGAGATTGAACCGGTTGCAACTAGTTCTGGGCCAGCAATAGAGATTGGGCCAGTTGAAGACATTGAATTGAAGAAAGCTGATTTAATAGAAGAATTGGGCCAAGCGGAGGCAATCAATTAATTAGGCCCAGTTAGCTTATATTATTATCAGCCCAGTATTAGTAGTCCGTTAGCCCAGTAATTAATTAAGCCTATTTCCTGTTTTAGACACACAGAATATTCCCTGCAAAATTAGTTATGCAGTGCACTTATATGTAATGCTCAGGAGAAAAATCAATGGCAAGCAATATTTGATGTTTCTATCTCTCTTTCTCAATTTCTCTTTCTTCTTCTACTTTACAATTCTATCTTATCATTCAAGTCACAACAATTTACATTTATAAACACAAAAAATACAAAAATATATCTTAAATCTAACATTTGGCTACCAGAGCAAGGTTAGTGATTGTCTGGGATTTTATTTACTAATGGCAGAAGGCACCAGACTTAGGGAGATTCATGAAGCAAACAGGCAGCTGGAGTTGAGGCTGCAGGAGGAGGTGGACAGGAGATAAACACATAATGTCTTCTTTTTTAAGAAAAATAAAAATAAATGATGGTGTTTGTTTTGTGTCTCCAAAAATAAAAACGTATATAGAGTATCATCTAGATAGTCCTCACTTATCTCAGATTATTATATAATATCTATAACATGAGTAAACGTAATTCATGACTTGTATTATCCATGGATCAAAATCAATTTCATTTTCATTGAAAATATAAAAAATATTCCATTTTTCAATCAATGGAACTCCAAAACTATTTGCAACCTTGAGACTCTTATTTATGTCATTATAATAATTTTTTCCTCATGTTTTTGAAACTTTTTCAAAAAATCCTCGAAAAAATTTCAATATTTAATTGATCGAAACATACAATCTAAATAAAATTTTGATCCATAGTTTTTTTATACAGCAGAGCTGTTATCCCATATCCCTTGGATTTAATAACTTGTTGCAGTTGAAGGGATTAAATAAACAAGTCATTCTCAAATCAAAAGGCAAATCAACAATTATAGAAGGAAATTTGGCAAGCATATTTTAGACGATATAGGTAGTTCCGGATACAATATCCATAAAAAGCACTACATATTAATGTGGGCTTGTTACGTACTTCTTCCTAAGAATGATTTCGGTATTCAATTCTTTAATATGGACCATCAGAAAATGAACTTGTGATTTTACCTAGCATCGAATCTTCGCATCCGTAAGCATCCCAATTTTAAATAGAAGGTCGAATTTTTTTTTTTTTTTTTTTTTAGCACGAAACAGAATTTTCAGGACATAATTTATGTCTATAACTACAGTTCAGTATCACGAAATCCGTTGTAGCACCATCCCACATAGACACTTGGATACTCGAAGTGTCTTCTTGTCCTATACTAGACCTCCATCTTACAATGATAAAAATACCGACACCATAAAGACTAGTACCATTTCCTCTAATAGACACGAAGGTAGGTATTCTTCAGCCTCACAGAAAAAGGCACCGTTCCCAATCTAAGACACCAGGTATGATCTCATCTGATGGCTAGACCTTTTCTAGATGACTTTAATAATATAAGAGAAAATATACCGGATACAGAAATGCTAAGCACTTTGACTGCACCTATCTCATAACATTCCAAAAAGATCATTTTTTGCTAACTAATAACCTTTTTATATATTTCTATCTGATTTCCTCCACAGAAAATTAAGACTTCGAACAAAATAAAACCACAAAAAATACCAAACACCACATACTAATCAAACCAAAAACCTACATATCGTTCAAAAACACTAAAGTCGCACAGATACAGCATCAACCAGCTCTTACTACGATTTAAAAGATAAAAATTAAAATTAATAAAACTCAAATTTCAGTCATGTTAGATATGTAAATGCTGCAACATCCAGTAAATAACTAAAAGAAAAGGTTTGTATGAATAGCCCTAATATACGAATTTCAGATCGATAGAGAGCAAAAAGGGAGACTAACCTGGATGTAACAGAAAATTGATCGGCGGCGGGGGTCGTGAGATCCGATACAATGAAGAAGAGGACTAATCTATGAAAATTTACAGATGATTCTGGGATGGTAAAATTAAGGTTTGTGGCTAAAAGCGGTTCTATTTTTGTGTTGAGCTGAAATATAGCTGGGCCTATAGAGCGTTTGGGTTGGCCCAATGAGTATTTTGTGATTGATTGTACTATCATATTACTTTGTATATTGTAACTTTTGGAGTGGAAGACTTCTATTTTTTCCCAAACTTTTTAAATTTTTTTTTAAATTTTAAATTTTCCTAATTTAATATTCCAGTGTATTTTTTTTTGTTTTATTAATGCTTAATAATTTGAGTCTATTCTGAACTAATTAAATTTTAAATTTGCATTTATTATATAAAGTCGCACCTATGTAATATATGCACTAATATTCGCTCGGAAAAATAGTACTTGTTAGAGCATCTCCAATAACATTATGTACATCTATTTTTCTATATTAATTATGCATAGTATATAGTGTTTTACCTATTTAGATTTAGCTATCCACTAGTCATCATAATAGCTATCCACTAATCATCATTGAAATTTTACCAAAATTATTAAGTTATAAAAAGACATTATAAATGATATTTTATTACTTCGTATACATCAAATATAAATAATAGATGTAGATTTTAATGATTTCATCTTAAAATTTAATAAGTATTAATAAAAAAATTATATGTGAAATAAAATGCTTTAAATTCAAATCTACGTAGTTTAACAGTTTAATTAAACTATTAAATTCAAATCAACCTACAATTTAAACCGATATTTTTTAATATATTTATTAGTGACTGTATTCCAGATCTACTGATGTAGAAGGCAATGTAAATATTTACATGAATGGTCAAATTTGCATAGCCAACTCAAGTTACACATATTCATGCAAAAATAACTTTATACTTCATGAATGGTTGAACCTTTGTTGAAGGGGTTGTGCTTATCTTTATTTTTAAATAAACCTACGAGCTAGCGAGCTTTTTATTTTTAATATAAATTTGTTTTCTTAATAGGTTAGTCGAACTCAAAAAACTCAGAAAATAAAATTTTTATTAATAATGTTTAGAGTTGATTTATTGGTTAAAAAATAAGTTCAAATAAATGTCTATTCACCAAACGATCAAAGTATTACCCAATTTGTCAAATTATTGACACAATAATCAATTGCTTATTAGTTATTTTTTTTTTTTTTTTTTTTTTTGTATATATAGTAGTAGTTTAGTAAATACACAGATTTTTTTTAAGCATCAATAATATATACTTCAAATTCACCATGCATGTTCAAGGAATATTCTCATCGTTCTCCAAATCAAATAAGTAACAAAACATACATGCGTGGCCAACAAATGAGTAATAGGGATTTTGATGTAAAATGAATTGAAAATAAGTTGAACTCGAAGATATTGTTGCGTATAAATATCATTTACTATTTGCCCACTACACTGCAATTGAAATCTTGGTTTTTTTTTATATATAATTAAAATCTTCGTGTTGCACCGTCTAATAATTTGACATTTTGCAGGCATGTGATGCATATAAAAAATATGATGTATTAAATATTACTTTCGGTCCCTCTTATAATTAACTTTTTACAGAGTTGTCCTTAATTCTTATATTTTTTTTCACTTTAGTCCCTACTATGAATTATTTATTTCACTTTAGTCCCTACTATGAATTATGTGTTTCACTTTTAGTCTTTATCAGGTGGTTCTGACTAGGTTGTCATTGTTGTATTCCTTTTAAGGCATGTCTCTCTCTTCGATATTTAATATTGTTGTGTTTCATCGGTGAGCATCCTTGTCCAGTAAAAGCTTACATGAAAATGGTGGAAAATCTCATGTATTTCATTTACTGACAACATGCTATCTCATCTTACTATAGTCCATTTAATTTAGAAAAACATTTTAGGATGGCTTTCTATTTCTTTCGGTTGTGATAGAATCGAATGAATAAATTAAAATCTAGAATGATCCCGAGTTCTGTTATTAAATTATATAGCTTGTTTTGGAAGTGATTATGACTAAAATTTAAGTTAAAAATGGTTGATATTTTTAGCATGCAAAATAGTTTTGCCCTGTTAAAAAAAAAAAAAAACCTACTGTATTTATCTTTTCACCTATATAAGTAAATCCATTTTATATGAGGCTTGGTTTGGTATTTTTTTAATATATTTTTAATATACATGAAGAGTGAAATGCAAAAACATCACATGTGCTTTGTCAAAATAACAAAAAAAAAAAAAAAAAAAAACTCCAATTTGAACTAGCAAAACCCCCCGTTTTTTGTTTCTATTAGCAAAAAGACTCATTTGAAATTCATTCATCATAAAGAGGTTTTTGTTAATTGTTTAACTGAAAAGGGGGGTTATTGTCAATTTTTAAAGTTAATAGGGATTTATTGATAATTTATTAGATAGGAGGGGGTGTTTTGTATCCTGCGGTGGGAAATAAATGTCATTCGACTTTAGAGGGATTTATATTAATATATTTGATTGCAGTTTTAATAGTTCTATGTTGAATTGCAGGTACACTAATTCAAGATTGACAAATTTGTAAAAGCTACTTGTTCAAATCCGTAGTTACAATATTGTTTTTCCACTAAATTGCCGATCCCCAAATCCGTAGTTACAATATTGTTTTTCCACAAAAACAACTCCTATGTTATTTGATCTAGCAAAACTCTCCATGTTTTGTTTCTATTAGCGAAAAGACCCATTTGAAATTCATTCATCATAAAAAGGTTTTTGTTAATTGTTTAAGTGAAAAGGAGGGTTATTGTCAATTTTTAAAATTAATAGGGATTTATTGATAATTTATTAGTTAGGAGGGGTGTTTTGTATTCTTTGGTGGGAAATAAACACTTGAGAGGGATCTATATTAATATATTTTATTGTAATTTTAATAGTTCTCTGTTAAATTGCAGGTACACCTTCAAAATTGACAAATATGTAAAAGCTACTCGTTCAAATCCATAGTTACAATATTCTTTTTTCACTAAATTGTCGATCCCCCTAACTAAGATTCGCAGATTTCTAATGTTACATTAAGTTATTCATATTTGAATACATGGTCACATTCAAATTCTGTAATTACTGATTATCAATGCTTTTATTATTAATCAATGTTATTGAAACCGGACCGGACTGGCCGGTCCGACCGGTTCGACCACGAACCGGATGCCTGTTCGGTCCGGTCAGGCCTATAAAACCAGTTAGATAGAAACCCGGTTGAAATCGAGTTGAACCGGTCCAAAATTGGCGAACCGGCGAACTGGTTTGGACCGCGGTTCATTCAAAAAAAAAAATTAAAAAAACTGAGTTAGGGATTACGGGAAGGAAAATAGGAAACAGAACACAAACATACCAAATTGAAAGAGCAGCGGCGGCGGATCTCAAAATTGGCTCCTCAAATTTTGGTAAGAACTTTTAAATTTCTCTTTGTTTGTGAATACCTAATTAGATTAATTTCATCTACTTTTAATTTCCCACCTTTAGAGCCATAGATACATATATGTTATAGTATATATCTATATATATATATATATATATATATATATATTTTTTTTTTTTTTTGGTAGTGTAAGTGGGCTACCACTCCGAGCCGAGTCGCTGTTTACGGAAAGCTCTCCCCAAGGGATTCTTTACAGTGGAGGGGGTCGAACACTTGACCTCCCTGTGGTTCTAGCCAGCTTTTATCCACTAGACCAAACCCCTTTGGGTATATATATATATATATATATATATATATGTTATAGTATAACATATATATATATATATATATATGTTATAGTATGTATAGCCGTAGATATATTGATGTATAATATGGTTTTCGAGTGCTTAATTAAGAATCGAAAGGCAAATGAAGTGGGTTAGTTCTTTATTGAGATGATCAAGAACGAGTGGCCGCCAAACCCTCCTAATTTCACTGCTGCCATAAAAAATATGTTATTTGAATGTGATGATCCAGAGATGCATATATGGCTCTACTGAAATGAGGAAGTATATCTAACCTGTGGTTAAGAATAACATTTCACTACTTGTTTCTTAATACAGTATTTTGGAAAAACTTTATGTGATTCTTGTTTCAAGATGGCTTTGGTGTTCAAATATCAAGAATCGATGTTTCAGCAAATTTTAAGAATATTTCAAAAAGACCCAAAATTTAAGAAAATGATGAAGATTAATGATTTTTATGTTGATTGTAGTTTTTGAGACATTGTTGTATGTCTTACCGTATGTATTTTGAGATCATGATTGGATGTTTGATTGTTTATTTAGTTGTTTCAATTGGGCTACTCTTTTATTTAGGATCTATGTGTTATTTTACTTCCGTTAAAGTTTAAACTTGTTATGTTGTAAGTTGTAACTCTTATGCTTTTATTTTCAATTTAATTATGCATTGGACAAAATTTATTCATTGACTAAGTGTTCATTTGTGTATATTATTTTATGTTGAAATATGTTATATATAATAAGTTATTAAAAATTAATAATATATTATTATGACGTCATCCGGTCCGACCGGTCCAACCGGTAAAATCAGTGGCCAGTTGGCTCATCGGTTCAGTGTCCGGTCCGGTTCTGAAAACATTGTTATTAATAGGTTGTGATGTGCAATCGCTTTGTGGGTTTATTTCCACACTCAGTATATTGTAGAGGACCTCTAAGTGATGCTAAAAAAACTCAAAAGGACATTTCATAAAAAAGGATCGGCACATGTTCCTCGAGCTAAAAAAAATTTCGACTAATATATTACACAAATGTACAAGGGCAAAGCACCGCGCAAAACCTCTAGTGTGTGTGTATATATATATATATATACTAGGGGTATAAACACTGCTCAATGCGCGGTGTCTCGGCCCATTAATAGTGTTATAGCTAAATTTATAATGTTATGTTGTATTTTATTTCATGGCATAGGTTAGCATATAAGAAAATGTCTGGGTTATTCCTTATTTCTTCTAACTTGGAAATGACGCATTCGCACTTTGACAAGCCTCAATTTCTAGTTTGATTTCATCGAGCAGGTTGAAGTTTTCATTGTGTTGCAGTTTTTGTTGGACAAGGCTTTCTTAAAAAAAATCAACCCCGAAGCTTTTTCTTAATTACCTTATCTTTGCAAGGGTATTTTATGAATTTTTAACTTATCGAATCAAGCTCAAATAAAACTCCAATGTTACCAAGCGGAAAATATTGTTCAAATTTGTTTGGTCGCATAATTTATATAGTGGGCTGATCGTTATCAATTATGTTGGCCCTGCTAGTGTAATCTTCCAAAGGACACGTAGATTGGTACTGAAAATTTCTCATGCAATATTTCATTTCGAGATTTTGATCCATGTTCAATATGTCTATTTCATCAGTATGCATATATCTGAATTAACTTGAATGCTATGGTAATAACTAAGCTATATAAACTAAGTGTCGGGACCATTTATTTAACATTGTGATACTTAGATGATCTTGCTTAATGTAATTTTCAAGTGAACAGATACTTGAGTCATCCAATTTACCGAATTAGATTACTCTCTCACCAAAGAACATCCCAAATTATGAATCTTGATATTAAATCTAAAGTTCGTAGATAGATCGAAATTTCAATGAAAAAAAACACAGGTGTAATTCCTAGAGAAGAAAACTCTTTTTGAAGAATACGCAAAAAGAAATAAAAGGAAAAATAAATTATTCATAAACTGTAAAAATTGTTATTGTGTTTTGTAAAGGGAACCCAAACTTATAAATAAGCTTACAAATATCTAACCTACTAATAAAAAGACCGACCTATAGAAACTAAATTATAAAGGAAAAATAAATGGAAGACAACAGATTGTCTATGCAGAAGGAACTTATGAGGAAAATAAAATCTATCAAGCAACATAAGAAAAAGAAGGCCCCACCACAGAAAACAGAACAAGAAGAGAGCAGCTTGCCGATTTAGAAGAGTGGGAGAAAGATAAAGTAAGGGAGAAAAAAAAAAAGGAGAAACGGACGGTAATTAAGCGGGTTCCCCCTAGGCGGACAACAGACTTTAGGAGCCGCAAAAATTAAAGATAAAATAAAATTCAGTCATGTACAAAAGCCAGAGAAATACACCCAAACGTCGCCGTTTTAGTATTAAAAGTGCGAAAAGAAAATCGAAACTAAAAGAGAAAAATCTGTGTCCAGATTGGAATTTGACCCAATGGTTTTCTACCCTTAGGGCAAGTCCAATGCAAGTAAGCAAATGGGGATGTAAAGCTCTAACTTCCAATTTGCATACATTTTTTTGTACTTTTCCCACTCCAATGGGGATAAAGAAATTGAGATCTATTTTACATTTTCAACTTTGTGATCCTATATTTACAAACTTTGGAGGAGAGAGAAATGGGGATGAAAAAATTGGAGGGAATAAATAGTGAGCAAATAACTACCAACTTGTGAGATAAGATTGTAATATTATTATTTATAGTCATTTTGTATTGTATCAAATTTGATTTAAATTAGATTATTTATATTTGAGTTTTCAAATGAATTTAAATAATTTTTTTAATTTAAATAATTTGATTTTTCCTGTCTATTTGAAGTTTCAAAATTTGAGGTTTGAAAGTTCTCGCATATTTATATTGTTCAAAACTTGAAATTTTTGAAGTTTTTGTATTTTGAAATTTAATTTTTCAAGTTTTCAAGATTTGAATTTGCTGCTCAATTTATAATTTTTAAGTTTGAATTTTTCAACTTAATTAATTTTTTTAATATTTATTAAAGATCTCGGGAAAAAAAATGAATTCATAAATATAATAGATTATATAATAAAACAAAAATGAAAATAAAATACATATTTATTTTGCATACATATGCATTGGAGTGAAAGATTTTTTTTGGATATGCATAACACTATTTGAGTTTCTATAATGCATTTTGCTTACTCAATTTTACATTCTTGCATTGGACTTGCCTAAGCCCAGATATCGAACTCAAAATTTCTGAATTGTTTTCTCCAATTGGAATTTTCTATTCTGTCATTGTTCTTCATAATTCGTATTGGGTTAGTGGGCTTCAATATATTAATTACTATATCGGACAAGAATGGCCGGTGCTTCCTGTTGATTTGGTCTGTCCATGTGATGTTCGTCAGCGTCTAATATATATATATATATAGGGGGAAAAAAAAGAAAAAGTTTCTTTAGTAGAATGATTACAATCCTCGTGGGCATGCCGGTGATGGAATTGTTGATCGGATTTATTTGAGCAGGCAGGAGGAAAATAGCAACCATAGAGAGAGGAAGAAGAAGACGGATCGATTTAGCAGCCAAAAGAAAATATAAAACGGACGAAATTATGATGGGCCCCCCGAGATGGACAACAAGAAAAAAAAGCAGCCAAAATTAAAGGAAAAGAAAATCTATCTACACACAAAACCATTGAGAAAAGGGAAATTTGGCCAAATGCCATTCCCAAACGATAAAATTAGAAAAATGCCATTTTTGCAATATACTCATATCAACCCTGTTTTCAAAAGAAGCCCTTCTAGAAAAGAAAATGAATAAACAAACCAATAGTTAATTATTTAAATGGGTATGACAGAAGATATTGGTCCCAAGTGGTCAGATGAGGCCTAGAGGGGGGAGGGGGGTAAATAGACCTCTGAAACTTTTTCCCTCTAAAACTTCCTTTAAAACTTTAAAACTTTTCTGAAAATAAACAGACTAAGCTGATTTCAAAACAGTAATATACTCTGCTGTTTGCGAATAAATCTTTAAACAGCTTTGTAGACCACGTAACTGATATTGACTTAGCTGATTTAGGTAAAAATCAGTTTTAAAACTTAGAGTACTTGCAGCGGATTAATAAAGTTTTTTCACAAGTAGTCTGATTAGTTTGAAAATGTTATCCCCAATTTTAAAATAACTTTTAAAATCTTTTTCAAACTTTCAAGAAAAGTGTTTTATGCAAACTTAAAATATGCTATGAACAGTCAAGTAAAACACAATCAATTTTTATAGTGGTTATATGGATTTGAATATCCTTTAGTCCACTCTTCCAGATCAACTCTGATTCTGGGTTATACTAGAAACACAAAGTAACCAGTACACTCTGCTTGCGTCGAACAACAAATGAAACGACCACAAGTTCGCAATAGGAAATCACAAAGAAACTCCTATTCTACAGAGACTTATCACTCACAAAGATGGATAAGCTCTCCTCACAACACTCACAGTTTACAAATTCACTCAGAAGATGTATTTAACTTGATTCTTCAACTCTGCTTTCGTCAACAAATGACTAAGCTGATGAGTGAGCTGTTCTTGAGACTTAAGAGATTCTGCTTCGTAAAATTCTTCTCAGAGTTGTGTTGTCTCTTTTTTTCTCTTCGTCTCTCTCAGCTATTTATACTTGAAGATTGAAAAATGTCCGTTGAAGAGAGACAAATTTCAAAACCTCGAGTACTGGTCCTTAATTTCCGCGAACGGCTCTTTTGCAGTCTGACCGTACTGTGAACAGTACTATTCTGCAGGCAGCATTAAATGCAGCATTAAATGCACCCAGCTGATGCGAAGCAATTCTTCAATCATTTGTCTTTAATAACCTTGTACTTCAGCATTTATTACTCCAAGGGGCATTTATTACCGTTGGGAAGACTTGGTGATCTTTTCCACTTGGCTGTCGAAAGTGCAAGTCTGATGGCGAACAAAGCTGATCTCAAACTTGAACAAATCTGATTTGAGTCGGCTGATCTTCATCAGTCTGATAACTTTTCTACAGCAGATCAGAAGTCTTGGGCCTTGAACTTTTGACTCTTCTGATGTCTTCTTTACTTAGTCAAAATTTCTTCCAAAGGGATCATCAGCTAAGTTGCTCCATACTTAGCCAATTTCTGAAGTTTTGGAATGCATCAAAACCTCCCTTATAAAATTGTCTTCAATGCCTTCATCTTCATCTTTATCCAACAATTTCCCCCTTTTTGATGATGACAAAACTTCAGCTTAGTACCTGTTAAATACATAAACTAAAGAATGCAATCCTCAAAAATTTTCTGAGATAGAAAATAGTATGTTGGAATGAACTTGACTGTTTATTGATAAGGAAAACATTACAATACAAGTTCATCAGATGAGATGTCTGAAGAATGGATAAAGTAAACTGATTACAAGATTTTGCAAATTCTAACTATCAGCTTCTTCATCTGATCCTTCAAGCACTTCTTCATATTCATAGGATGACTCTTCATCATCTTCTTCATCAGCTTCTTCATCCAGGACAATGTTTGCTTTAGCAGCTTCCATCTTCTCTTTGAGTTGCTGTTCTCTGATAAGCTCCATTGCTTTCCTGGCTGATTCAGTGTTCTTGTACTTGGTAGGTTCTTCTTCAGTCTTTTCTTTTTCCTCTACCTTTCCAAATTCTTCTTCAGCAGCCTTGATTGTAGTTTCAGTTTTGTTGACTTCAGCAGCTTCCTTGGTTGATTCTTCCCCTTTATCTTCCCCCTTTTTGTCATCATCAGCTTTGATGACTTCATCAGGTTTAGTAGTAGGGTTGAGTGCAACTGTTGGAACTTTCATGGCAGCACCTATAGTCTTCAAATTCTGATTTACTACATCATGACTTGCAATCAGGTGAGTCAGAGTAGTGCTGATGTTATCAGTTTGATCATTGAAGCAGTCGAGGTTGATTTGCATAGTTGAAAGCTCTTCATGGATGATGTCTCCAGCTTTGTTCAACTCCTGCAACAAACCAATGTTTACAGCTTTCTCCTTATCACTGATATCAATAAGGGTTGCTGCTAAGTCTGCTATTTTGTGATCAGCTCTCTCCAAAGCAGTATGAAGATGATTCAGATCACCCTTCACATCTTCAACGTTCTTGTTTAGTTCAGTTAAGCTGTTCACTAGCTGCAAAGAGTTGTCCTGACGAATTGGAATGCTGTCAATTTCTCTTCTGATAAACCTTTCTGTTGAACCTTGAACAGTTTCCAGCTGAAGTCTGTTGGCTTCTGCCAACTCTGCTTTGAGTTCTTCCTTCAGCTCCTCCTTGACTTTCATCAGCTGCTTACCTTGCTTCTCTTCCAGTTCCTTCAAAGAATTTTCCATCAACATCTGGATGGCTTCCACCAGTGATGAGTGTTCATCACCTGATGAAGCAGAAGCAGCAGCATCTCTTTCTTCAGTGTCCTGGTGGACATGAACGTCTTCCATCACTGTCTTCTGATTATCTTCAGATACCTTAGCATTCCACTCAATGGCTAAAGTTTCATCAGCTTTCTTGTGCTCATCAGTGACATCATCATAGACCAAGTTGGTGATAGTGCCATCATCATTGAAGCATGTTGTTTGTCTGATTTGCCTCACAATGATCCAAAGGTTAACAAAGGCATTGTTCCCCTTAGGCACTTCATAGAAATCTTTAACCTCCTTGCCGAAAACTATCTGCTGAATGCTTGGCAGCAGTGGCAAATCACTTGAAGTACCTTGCTGATATCTTGACTTCTTTGCCCACTTCTTCAAGGCAGCCATAACAGCAAAGTTGATCGCCCTTTCTTCAGCATTCTCAGACTTTTTCTTCTTATCAGGCAAGGTGCTTCTGATCCTTTTGGCTTCTCCCAAAGCAAAGTCCCTTGCATAGTTATGCATTACGTCTCTGACATGGCTTGGATCAAGGGCTTTTTGAATGGAGTTTGTCTTCAGCCAATTTAGAACCCATTGTTCTTCATTAACCAACTCCTTCAGACTTTGAAGTTCTGCTATGGACTTGTTCAATCTGTTGTCTCTCCAACTGATGTATCTTTGTTTCTCCTGTTTGAACAAAGTCTGCAGCATGAGCTTCTGATCATAGTATGCTAAGGTCTTTTCAAATTTCTTGAAAAGCTCCTTATCAGCAGATACTATTTCAAAAGCTTTTCTGACTTCATAAATGTCCTTGGTCTTGACTTTGGCAGCAGGCATTTTGGGCTTTTTCTCTTCATCCCCTTCCTTTGCTTCGTTGATCTTAATGCCGCCTCCATGAATTGGACCATAAGTATCAGTTTTGCTTATTTCCAAGACCATTTCCATTTCAGCGTCCTCAGCAGCTTTCCTTTCTGCGTCAGACATCTTCCGTCTTGCTTCATCCTTAGCAGCTTGAGCTTTGCTTAGCTCAAGTGCTTTCTTTTCTTCTAACTCATCCTGCTTCCTTTGCTCAGCTTCATCCCTTGCCTTCTTGTCAGCCTTGGAAATTTTCTTTTTCCTTTGCACAATTTTTCTCTTCCCTTTATCAGCAGGGACTGGTCCAGCAGACGAGATAGGTTGAGCAGCAATAGGGTGGATGATTTGGACGTCTGGATCTTCTTGAGACTTTGATGTCTCAGCTGGTTGAGGGGCTTGACTTGGCTGTTGCTCATCAGCTTTGTCAAGTGCAGCAGTCTCAGCTGTTGCAGCAGTCTCAACAGCCTGGGTAGGCTCAACAACTTCAGCAGCCTTTTCAGTATTGGCAGGGTCTTCCCTAGCTATATTCTCCAACTCCGTGGGTTCCTCTATAAAAGTCATCTGCTTTCTAGCAGATTTCTTAGTCCTCCCTTCACGGTAAGCAGTTGTAGCTGTATCACGTTGTTGGCTCCTTGTCCTCTTAGAGACACATTCAACAGGTCTCTCGGCTGATGGAGTTCTTGATGGTGATGCAGGGGATCCAGTCCTTACATCAGCAACGACTGATTCAATGGCTTTGGTGGCCTCATCAGCAGAGGTCACTTTCTCCACCTTCCTTGTTTCTTTTTCCTTAGGCTTGTCAGCAGCCTTTTTCTTTTTGGTTTCAACAGCTAAGTCGGCTGTTTTAACCAATCTTCTTTGCCGTTTGGCAGGAACCTCCTTTGGTTCCTCTTCTTCAGCTTGTTCAGGCTCATCAGCCTTCCTCTTCAACACAGGCAAATACTTGGCCATTGCCTTTGATTTGTGAATTTCTTTCCCGTTCAGCATAGTACATCCCAAGTGGGATAGTAGGTAGCTGAGAGTGATCCTATGGTTTGTAGCAGGTCCTTTTCCTTTCTTTGTGTCCAGAAAGTCAGCAAATATATACCAGATGATCATGGACCAGTTTACCTCCAAACCGTAGTATATAGCAGCCATTATGCTGAATCTTTTCATAGGAACAGCATCTAGGGAGAAGGTGCAGTTCTCTATCAGCTTTGACACCATATCAGCCATCCGCTGATATTCGTCCTTCAGCTGTTTCTTTTTAATGTTTCCAGACAGAAATTCTCCTTCTTTGGCGCAGATCGCCCAAAACTCTTGGTGCCTTGCTTCTGTCATAACAATAACATCATGACGTCCAGTCTTTGGCAGGCCAAACTGTTCGTGAAGAACATCAGGAGTGATGACAACAGATTTGTCACCAACTGTGGCAGTAATCTCCAATTTGTTGAAATCAGCAGATGCCGTCTTGTAGTATTCCATAACCTGGTCGGTCCAGATTATACCCGCGTTGTACTCCATGAAATTTACTAGAGAAGCAGCTTTGAATTTCTCCAGCAATTCTTTCATCAGATTCGTACCGGATTGATAGTAGGAATCATAAACTAGGAACATACCTTCGGCAGCCATTTCAAATCTGTTGAGATTAGTGAAAACACAAAGAAATTTTGCAGAAAATTGCAGAGGAATTTTTCACAAGTGCTTTTGAAAGTTTAGGGTGCGTAAAGAACTACACGGCTGATCAGATCTGGATTTATAGAGTTAGGGTATCTTAAATTCCGTGATATCCGCCAACCGTTAGATCCGTTTCATGTCAGTGCTGATCGTGCGGCGTCAGTTACGACCTTTCAAATTCAAATCGCATTAAGTGAGGAGCGGGAAACTATACCGCCCTTACGTTACTTATAAAAGCGTATTTTTAAGTAAAACGTTTTCAAACAGTTCCGCTTTAACTTAAGTAATCAGATGAGTAAAATAAATACTTATCTGATGGACTACTGTCCTGATGACAATGCTGTTATCAGTGAAAGCCAATAGCTGATAACCTTCCTCAGCTGTTTGTCAATCCAGCTAGATAATATAACTTCAATCTTCGATAGTTGAGTCTTCTGTTAACAACATAACTTCAACTAACTGACATTAACCAATTTCATCTTTAATTCAGAAGTACCGCTAGTCTTACACGTTCCCCCTGAGTTTAAGAATTCATAAGTTAACTAGTCTGTTGACAGTTAAATCTTGAAGATAATAGAGATGAGTAAGCTGTTGAACTTAGTCTTCTGATAAGTTCCCCCTCAGCTTATGCATCCAAATTAAGCAGTCCTAACTCAGCTCTTAGAGTTGAGAACCTTGCTTCACTTAAAGGTTTAGTGAAGATATCAGCAATCTGATTGTCAGTATGAACATACTCAATCACAACATTGCCTTTTTCCACGTGATCTCTAATGAAGTGATGCTTGATCTCAATATGTTTAGTCCTTGAATGACTTGTAGTGTTCTGAGTAAGTGAGATTGCACTTGTATTATCACAGTAGATTGGAATTCCACTGATCTTGATGTTATAGTCTTCTAGTTGATGCTTCAACCAAAGTATCTGTGCACAGCAAGCTCCAGCAGCTATATATTCAGCTTCAGCAGTAGATATAGAAACTGAAGTCTGTTTCTTACTGACAGGCACCTGTTGTGCTTTTTCTGTCAATCTTGCAGCCAGCAAGGTCTGAATCTAAATAACCAATAAGCTCAAATCCAGATTCTCTAGGATACCACAATCCCAATTCTTGAGTGCCTTTAACATATTTCAATATCCTCTTGGCAGCTAAGAGATGAGATTCCTTGGGGTTTGATTGAAATCTTGCACAGACTCCAACTGAGTACATTATATCAGGTCTGCTTGCTGTTAGATACAACAATGAACCAATAATGCCTCTATATTTGGTTATGTCCACTGATTTGCCATCTTCATCTTTATCCAAACGAAGACTTGTAGATATAGGAATTGTAGCAGTAGAGCTAGTTTCCATACCAAATTTTTTGAACAGATCTCTTGTGTATTTTGCTTGGCTGATGAATATTCCATCAGGCAACTGTCTAACTTGCAATCCAAGAAAATAATTAAGTTCACCCATCATGCTCATTTCAAATTTATTCTGCATCAGCTTGGAGAACTTATCACACATCTGTTGATTAGTTGAACCAAAAATAATATCGTCCACATATATTTGCACAAGTAATATATGATTTTCCCATTCAATTGTGAATAAGGTTTTATCCACCTTACCTTTTCGAAATCCTTTAATTAAAAGAAAATCAGATAGGGTGTCATACCATGCTCTTGGAGCCTGTTTCAGTCCATAGAGAGCTTTCTTCAGACGATATACTTTGTCCTCTTCTTGATAGACTTCAAATCCAGGAGGTTGCTCAACATACACTTCTTCTTGCAATTCTCCATTGAGAAAAGCAGACTTCACATCCATCTGATAGACAGTGAAGTTCTTATAAGCAGCATAGGCTAGAAACAGTCTGATTGCTTCAAGTCTTGCTACTGGTGCAAATGTCTCATCAAAGTCAATTCCTTCTTCTTGACAATAACCTTTGGCCACCAGTCTTGCTTTGTTTCTGGTAACAACACCATCTTCATTCATCTTATTTCTGAATACCCACTTAGTGCCAATTACTCTTTGATGACTTGGTCTAGGAACTAAGTACCAGACTTCATTCCTTTCAAATTGATTCAACTCTTCTTGCATAGCTTCTATCCAGAAGGAATCATTGAGAGCTTCTTCAATTTGTTTAGGCTCTATTTGAGATAGAAATGTGACAAACATAGCATCTTGTGCAGCAGCTCTTCTTGTTTTCACTCTATCTAAAGGATCACCAATGACTAACTCAGGTGGGTGATTCTTGAGCCATCTGAGATCAGGTTGCAGATCAGGATGTTGTCCTCTGTCTTGATCTTGCAACACTACTGTTGGAGTTCCAGTAGTAGTCTGTTGAACATTTGCAGTCTGTTGAACAGTCTCTGGTCTGTCAGCTGTTAGCAACTCGTCTGTTAGACAATCAGCACCGTGATTTTGAACAGCACTTGAGTTAGCAGCTGAGCTTAGATTGGGTAGTATGATGGGAACATATTCTTCATTTCTTCAAACGTCTAACTTCTGTAAATCAGTAGACAGATCTTGATTAATACTTTGATTCTTTTCAGAAGATTGACTTGGCTCATCAAATACTACATGGATAGATTCTTCTATTAGTAATGTTCTTTTCTTAAAAACTCTGAAAGCTTTACTAACAGATGAGTATCCTACAAAGACAGCTTCATCAGCCTTTTCTGCAAATGCAGTAAGGTGATTTTTCCCATTATTCAATACAAAACATTTACAACCAAAAATCTTGAAGTAATGAATGTTTGGTTTTCTGTTGTTCCAAACTTCATATGGAGTCTTGTTCTGATTTTTGTTGATCATACATCTGTTTTGGGTAAAGCATGCTGTATTTGTTGCTTCTGCCCAAAATCTTTGTGGCAGCTTAGCTTCAGCTATCATGGTCCTGACAGCTTCTTTTAGTGTTCTGTTTCTCCTTTCAGCAACACCATTCTTTTGAGGGGTTCTAGCAGCTGAATACTCATGATGTATTCCTTTGATATTACAATACTCTTCAACAGTAGAGTTTGTAAACTCTGTCCCTCTATCTGATCTGATCTTTAATATTTTGATACTCTTCTCATTCTGGATCAGTTCCATCAGATTTGTAAGATGTTCCTTGGTTTCACTTTTCTTTTTCATGAAAATCACCCAAGTATATCTTGAATAATCATCCACAACAGCTAGGCAGTATTTCTTTCCACCATTGCTGACTGGATCAATGGGTCCAAATAAGTCCATATGTAGTAGTTCCAATATTCTTCCAGAAGATTGGTGCTTCTTGCCTTTGAAGGATGACTTGATTTGTTTACCCTTCTGACATGCATCACAGAGCTTGTCTTTGCTCATGACTGCTTTTGGAATCCCTTCTACCAGATCATTCTTGATTAATCTGTTTATGGTCTTGAAGTTTAAATGATTCATTCTCTTGTGCCATAGCCAACTTACTTCACTTGGTGCAGATGCTACCAAACAAACACTTGAATTCTTATCAGCAGAATTCCAGTCGACTATGTAGATATTTCCCTGTCTTCTTCCAGATAAAATTACCTTCTTTGTACCAATCTGTTCAACATAGCACTTATCTGTTGAGAAGATGACTGAATATCATTTGTCACAAAATTGACTTATGCTCAGCAGGTTGTACTTTAGGCCTTTAACATATGAGACGTCAGATATCTCAATGTTTCCTTTGATAACTCTTCCTTTAGCTACAATCTTGCCTTCTTTGCTGTCTCCAAAAGTGACTTTTGGACCATCCACAGCAACTGCATCAGTCAACTCATGTATGTTTCCACACATGTGTCTTGAACATCCACTGTCCAAGTACCAAGTCTTCTCTACTTTACTCCTACTCCTAATCCTAACCTACAAAACAAAATAAAATTGTTTTAGGTACCCTTATTGAGAGGGTCCTGAAGGATTAGTTTCACCTTTGACAACCCAAGATGTTGATGTCTTAGGCTTCTTAGGCTTCTGAGTTTTAACAGGAGCATGAACAGTTTCATTTTTATCATAGTTATCAGATAAGTCATGTTGATGATCAGTATGATAAGGAAAATGTTCATAAGCAGGGTAAGGTGCATGATAAGCAGGATATGCATGCATTGGATGAGCAGGGTAAAGTGCATAGTAACCTGGAAATTGAGGTGCATGATACATAGGATGATATGCAGCAGGTTGCACATAATATGACTCATTTCCATACCAAGCATTTTGATTTTTCTTATTTTTATGCTTCTTTGGTTTACTAGATGCTTGCTCAGTTTGCTTTGACTTAGTTTTACCAACAGATTGCTTCAGTTTAGCTTTATCAGCAGACTTCTTAGGACTCTGCTGTTTGGTCTTACTAGTCTGATTTCCTACACTAGGCTCTTTGCTCTTTTTAGCCTTAGGAGATTTCTTCTCCTTTAATTCTTTCTCAGGTGAAGCAGGTTTAGTTGTCTGAACATAAAGAATGACCTTACTATTGTCAGCTGATACAAATTTTTCAGTATGTTTCAGTTCAAGCTTATCCTGTTCTAAAGGTATCTTCTGTTTACTAGATGTATGCGTGGATGCAACAGATGATTTCTCATGAGACTCGATAATCTTTTCAAGTTCCATGATTTTTCCTTTATAAACTTCACATTCAGCTTTCAGAGACTCATGTTCTTGCTCAAGCTGTTTATATTCAGTTGATTCCCTTGGCTTTTCAGCTAAGAGTTTCAGTGAACTATTTTGCTCTTTTAGCAAGATTATCTCTTCCTTAAGCTTTTTGTATGCTTCAGCAATACCAGTGTTGTTAAGCATCATTTGTTCAAATGAATTAAATAATTCATCGTTAAGAGGAGTTACCTCATCCTCAGAGTCATCAGAATCCTTTGCCATCAGGCACAGGAGAGCAGGTTTTTCTTCATCAGACGATTCTTCATCAGACGTGTCTGAATCTGAATCAGATAAGTAGATAGCAGTCAGCTTTTCTGCTTCAGCCATCATTGCCTTGCCTCTCTGATGCTTTCTTTCTTTTCTCATTTTCTTCTCCTCTTCAGTGTACTTTTCTGCTTTTGGATATGGGCAGTCTTTGATGAAGTGTCCCAATTTCCTGCAGTTGTAACACATTAGTTTTGATTTATAATCATCTTTATCTTGAGAAGAAAGGTTAGGTTTAGAAGTAGAAGCATTGTTGTATTTGTTCTTCATTTTTCTTTTGTAGAACTTCTTGAAATTGTTCATCAACAGTGCAACATCTCCAGCAGTATACTCTTTCTTGTTGAGTAGAGTGGCTTCATCAGATGAGTCCACTTCTTTACTTTTCTGTGCTGGTCTTCTGGTGTTTTCAGCAGCAACCAGTGCAGCTGTGGGTCCTGAAGTTGAGGTTTCTTCAATTCCCATTCTAGGCAGTTTATACTCGAATGCCTTGAGTACAGAGAACAGCTCAGTAAGAGAGATTTTTCCCAAATCCCTTGATTCTTCCATTGCTGTAACTTTCATGTTGAACTTTGGGGGTAGAGCCTTTAGCACTCTGACAGTGATCTCTTTGTCAGTGAAGGTCTTTCCCAACTTTAAAACTTCATTCAGAGTTCTGGTGAATCTGGTATCCATCTGATCAATGGTTTCTCCAGACTTCATCTTGAAGTTGTCAAGTTTCTCCAAGGCAACAGTGAGCTGATGCTCCTTTATGGCATCATTGCCTTCGCTCATGTCTCTGACTTTGTCCCACATCTCCTTTGCAGTTTTGCAATGTTTGACCTTGTCAAACCGATCATTATCCAGGGCCTTAGTCATGATGAATCTCCCAACTTTATCTAGATTGTAAAGCTTTATTTCTTCAGGAGTCATCTCATGAAGGTCTTTTTCCACAACCGTATCAACCTCATTGATTTTTATGGTCTTTGTGAATCTGAATGGACCTTTAATGATACATGTGTACATGTTATCATTATAAGCAGCAAGGAAAATCTCCATCCTGATTTTCCAGTCCTCAAAGGACATACCAGCAATGTGGGGAACATGGCTGATACAATCCATTTTTCAAAAAGTTTTAATTTTTCAAAAAGATGCTCTTTTGAAAAGTTTTGAAAACCTTTGAAAAACACTTGGATCAAGCTCGTTGATCAGGCAGCTGATTCTAATGAACCACCCGCTCTGATACCACTTGTTGGTCCCTAGTGGTCAGATGAGGTCTAGAGGGGGGGGGGGTGAATAGACCTCTGAAACTTTTTCCCTCTAAAACTTCCTTTAAAACTTTAAAACTTTTCTGAAAATAAACAGACTAAGCTGATTTCAAAACAGTAATATACTCTGCTGTTTGCGAACAAATCTTTAAACAGCTTTGTAGACCACGTAACTGATATTGACTTAGCTGATTTAGGTAAAAATCAGTTTTAAAACTTAGAGTACTTGCAGCGGATTAATAAAGTGTTTTTCACAAGTAGTCTGATTAGTTTGAAAATGTTATCCCCAATTTTAAAATAACTTTTAAAATCTTTTTCAAACTTTCAAGAAAAGTGTTTTATGCAAACTTAAAATATGCTATGAACAGTCAAGTAAAACACAATCAATTTTTATAGTGGTTATATGGATTTGAATATCCTTTAGTCCACTCTTCCAGATCAACTCTGATTCTGGGTTATACTAGAAACACAAAGTAACCAGTACACTCTGCTTGCGTCGAACAACAAATGAAACGACCGCAAGTTCGCAATAGGAAATCACAAAGAAACTCCTATTCTACAGAGACTTATCACTCACAAAGATGGATAAGCTCTCCTCACAACACTCACAGTTTACAAATTCATCAGAAGATGTATTTAACTTGATTCTTCAACTCTGCTTTCGTCAACAAATGACTAAGCTGATGAGTGAGCTGTTCTTGAGACTTAAGAGATTCTGCTTCGTAAAATTCTTCTCAGAGTTGTGTTGTCTCTTTTTTTCTCTTCGTCTCTCTCAGCTATTTATACTTGAAGATTGAAAAATGTCCGTTGAAGAGAGACAGATTTCAAAACCTCGAGTACTGGTCCTTAATTTTCGCGAACGGCTCTTTTGCAGTCTGACCGTACTGTGAACAGTACTATTCTACAGGCAGCACTAAATGCAGCATTAAATGCACCCAGCTGATGCGAAGCAATTCTTCAATCATTTGTCTTTAATAACCTTGTACTTCAGCATTTATTACTCCAAGGGGCATTTATTACCGTTGGGAAGACTTGGTGATCTTTTCCACTTGGCTGTCGAAAGTGCAAGTCTGATGGCGAACAAAGCTGATCTCAAACTTGAACAAATTTGATTTGAGTCGGCTGATCTTCATCAGTCTGATAACTTTTCTACAGCAGATCAGAAGTCTTGGACCTTGAACTTTTGACTCTTCTGATGTCTTCTTTACTTAGTCAAAATTTCTTCCAAAGGGATCATCAGCTAAGTTGCTCCATACTTAGCCAATTTCTGAAGTTTTGGAATGCATCAAAACCTCCCTTATAAAATTGTCTTCAGTGCCTTCATCTTCATCTTTATCCAACATAATAAATAGCTGATTTACAAAAACAATTAATAGAAATAACTGAAGAAATTATTGGACTAAAAGAACAATTAAGTATAATAAATAAAGTATTAAAAAGGGAAGAAACTTTTAATATTTTTGATGAATTTTATAACGAATTTAAAGAAAAAAATAATATACCTAAAGAAAAAATTAAGAATCTAGCTGACGAATTAGAAAAAAATAAAAGAACAAAGTAAAAACTTAGTCTTAATTAAAAAGCAAGAGCAAATATTCAATTTATTTAGAAAATTTCCACCGCCAAAGAATCTAATAAAATAATGGAGGAACAAATAGAAGAAATTAGAAGAATGATAGATCAATTAGAAATAGTACAAAATGAACAAAAAGAGACTCAAACTGAGTTTGTAGAAAAAATAGAAAATCAAGAAGTAATTTTTGGGTACGAATCAGACGAATCAATACCAGCATATATGGAAAAAGGTGACTATAGTGGAACTAAAGAAGAAGAAATGCCAGATATAAAATCTGAAGTAAGAAAAAGAAAATTAAATGACACAAAATGGCATGAATGGGAAGATATACATTTTGAAAATACTACAGAAAACAATGGTTACTATAAAAATAAATATGGAAAATATAAAAAGATACCAGATGAATATATATCACACTATCAAAAAGTAACACAAGGTGTATTAGATATAAATTGTGCTAAAAGCATTGAATCAGTAATTCAAGATTGGGCAAGTCAAATTAGTTTACTACTACAAACAGATGAAGTATTTAAAACTGCTACAAAAGACACAATTTGGAATCTAATTTTATATAAAACTAAGGGAAACATATTTAATTACTTATCTGAATACACCTTTTTGGAAAAAGAAATCTTAAAAGATTCATCCATAAGTACAAAAGAATTCTTCTGGAAAATTGTAGGAAGAATTTGGAAAGAATTTGTTGGTCAAGATGTAAATGAATATAAAAAAGAAACATCAGAAAGAATTAGGCAGAAAGCCATATGGCATTTAGATAATATTAAAATATGCAATATGTGTGAGTATGAAAACTATGTATGCGAATTTTCAAAATATTACTACATGTTAGAAAAATCTGATCAAGAACAAATGAAAAGAGTATTTTTATCCAAATTACCTTATCCAATAAATAAATCATGTTTAGATAGATTTAGAGCAGGAGTAGAGAAAGGACATATTGCTAACACTTTAGGAGGAGCAATTTTGGTAGGAAAATAATATATAGTAGAAAAATGTACAGAAATAAATGAAATAAAAGTAATTAAACCATATAATAAAATGTGTTGTAGCAACAATCCAGACATTCCACAACAATATGGATGCGAAAAAACAAAGAAATATTATAAGAAATATAAAAAATATAAATGGAAAAAGAAACCATTTAAAAGGTATAAAGAAATGTTTAAAAGAAAACCAAAAAGATTCTTTAGGAAAAAAGAAAAAGAATCTAAAAAATATTGTCCAGAAGGAAAGAAAAAATGTAGATGTTGGTTATGCAAGGAAGAAGGACATTACGCAAATGAATGTCCAAAAAAGAAAAATAGTCATAAAAGAGAAATTTAAAAAATAGCAGAATTAAAGAATCTAGAACCAATAGAATCTGATATATCAGATTTAGAAGACTTCTATATGCTACAAACAGATAGCGAATATGAAGCATCCGACTCAGAATAGAAAAAATCCAAACTCAACATTTATAAAAATAGAGTTAAAAGGAAATTATTATTCAACCTATATTGACACAGGAGCCAGTATTAGTTTTGCCTCCAAACAAGTAAAAGGTTTAATTTGGAATGAAACAGAGCGACCAGTTAAAATAATGATCGCAGATGGAAGCACTCATAAAATTAATCTAGTAAGTTATTTTAATCAAATAAAAATTGAAAATAAGAATAAGAAGAAATATAGCTTTATGATACCCTATCTCTATAGACAAGAATCAGGATTTGATATAATATTAGGAAACAATTTTTAAAGACTTTATTATCCATTTACACAATGGTTAGAAGAAATAGAGATTAGAGCACCCTATATTAAAAAAAAATTAAAACAAAAGGAAGAAATAATAACAAATCCTATTATAGATAATATTTCTAGGATAAAAATTCAGATTATGAATTTACTAAAAAACACTTTATTTACTTTACAAGAAAATGGTAAAAGTCAAATTGAAAGAGAAGTAGAAAATCTGCTAGAACAAACTTGTTCGGAAGACCCTTTAGATGTTAAAATAAATACCAATGAAGAGTTAGTAGTAATAGAACTAAAAGATAAAAACCAGGAAGTAAATGTTCCAAATAGAATACCCAATTCAAAAAGAGATATTGAAGAATTTATGAAAGATTGTAAAGAACTACTAGATAAAAAATTAATAAGAGACAGCAAAAGTAGACATGCTGCACCAGCATTTTACGTAGAAAATCATAATGAAATAAAACGTGGAAAAAGACGAATGGTCATAAACTATAAAAAAATGAATGATGCAACAATAGGTGATGCACATAAATTACCAAGGAGAGATTCCATTATTGAAAAAGTTAGAGGTATGAAATGGTTTAGCTCCCTAGACGCCAAATCTGGATATTACCAATTACGATTACATGAAGATACAAAACCACTAACCGCATTCACTTGTCCCCCAGAAAAATATTATGAATGGAATGTGTTACCATTCGGCTTAAAGCAAGCACCATGTATATTTCAAAGATATATGAGCAAAAATCTCGAAGGACTCGAAGATTTTTGTTTGGTATACATTGACGATATATTAATTTTTAGTAATGAAAACAAAGAAGATCATTTGAAAAAAGTTTTATTGGTTTTAAAACGATGCAGGGAAAAAGGATTAGTTTTAAGTAAGAAAAAAGCACAGATTTGCAAACAAGAAATTGATTTTTTAGGAACTACTATAAAATCAAATGGGGAAATAGAACTACAAAAACATGTTTTGGAAAAATTACATATGTTTCCAAATAAATTAGAAGACAGAAAACAACTACAACGTTTTCTTGGTTGTCTGAATTATATATCAGAATTAGGATATTTAAATAATTTTGCAAAAGAAAAGAAAAAATTACAAGAAAAAATTAGCAGAAAAAAGCAATGGTTTTGGGATCAGGAAGATAGTAAAATTGTAGAAAAAATAAAAGATGAAACAAAAAATTTACCAAGATTATACAATCCAACTAATAATGACTATATAATAGTCGAAACAGATGCTTCGGATGAAATATGGTCAGGGTGTATGAAATGTATTAAAAAAGAAGACACGGTTTTTAAGAAACCTACTGACAAAGAAAGCACAAGTGAGGCATTAAAGTATTCAAAAGCCTTAAATGGTGAAAAAGTATCAAAAGCCTTAAATGGTGAAGAATTAGAGGATACCTCATTTATGTCTAACATAAATGATTTATTGTCTAATAAATCAAAAGAAACATTATGTAGATATATTTCTGGAACCTTTACAGAAATAGAAAAAAGATACCCCATTCACGAAAAAGAAATATTAGCCTGCTTAAAAACATTCAAAAAATGAAGAATCAATGTAAGCAGCTAAAAGCAAATATTGAAGCAAAAATTTTAGAATTACAAAGCATCGAAAAAGCAATACAAATGTTTGATCCCACATATCAACTATCAGAGTTTAGCAAGCTAAGCGTGGTGGACGAAGACAAAAATAAAAAATCAAAAGCATCATTAGAAACACCCATAGAAGGAGTATCATCAAGTGAAGGAGCATCATCAAGTAAGCGAAAAACATTTTATGTAATATTTAATGGCCCAATGGAGAATGCTGTTTTTGATGAATGGCACAAGGCAACCATGCATACTATGGGAAAGAAAGGAATTATCTACAAATCATATAGCACTCTGGAAGAAGCCAAACAAGCAGTAGCAAACAATAAAGAGCTAAAAAAAGTAGACCAAACTTTCAAAAAAGTTTTGGTTGAACCGCCGAAGGAGTTAACAAAAATGCAAACATTGGGAAAAATCTCAAAATTAACCCAAATACCAACTAGACAAGATCATATTCAGATGAAGACATTAAGTTTTGATGATTTTCAATATCATCTAAACTTAATTAGAAATTGGAAGGAAGATGATCAAAATAAGTTCTTTTATCCAACAGTTAAAACATTCAGTTTGAAAGCAGTCGTCATAAGCGGAGCTAGCCCACTTATGGTATACAAATTTTTTCATTATGGATTATTGGACACCATATACATCGATGAAGGAAACACCATCATCCAGGAATTAAGCATTGGAATAATAAAAACCGTAAATAACTACAGAAAGCATTTTGGAAAAGACCGGGAAGTCTTTTTAAGAATCCATAGTTCCTATCCATTTTTTAATGAAGAAAAGGAGATCCGAGTACCATCATATTCACTAGTTAACATGGGAGTATCAAATGGCCAGTATCCACTAAGAGATGAACCTACCCAGGAAAATGAAGACATTTCGGAAATTAATTACCAATTATTATTTGGAATATTAGTGCAACTCCAAAAAATGACAGATGAATCCAAGTATAAAATTAACTATAAGAATCAATCTGTAATGATATACTCTCATTTTAAGGACAAGCTTAGACCAGAAGAGTTTGAATTCCTTCTGGATTTCGAAGAAGCATTGATTAAGATAAAAGGAGTTTTTGATAAACTTAATGAAGGAGAAAAAGAGAAATTATGTCAGCAGATAAAACCATTCAAAGGACATACATGCAGCCACTGTAGCCGAAAAGATGAAGACCCAATTATAGAGGATTAGCAAGTGTCGGCAGAAGGATTATGAAGTAATGAAGGATTAGCAAAGTGTCGGCAGGATTAATGAATGATTAATAAATATCAGCAGAAGATAACAAAATGTAAATACTAAAATAATAATGTAGCCACTGTAGATAGGGCTACAAGTGTACCTCTTTTTACTTTATGTCATTTCTCTAATAAAGGTGTAGGGACTCCTATCCCTCCACTCAGTTTGTAATGTGTGGACAGAATTCATTCAGTCCGCCTATAAATAGGTACCATCTATGTAATTGAAAGGCAGAGTGAAAAATACAATAAATAAGTGTTTGCTTATTTTCTCTTACTAAGAGAATTCTTCCTTGAACTTCTTATAAGTTCTGAATATGGAAAAACAATTCATACACACACACCATTAAAAACCAACAATTCAAAGCATTCATTCATCAGCTGGAAGCTATCCAGAAGCAACAAATCAACCAGAACAAAGCAACGAGCAGCCAAAAACAAATCATTTTCAGGTATGGCACGTTTTAATATTCATAATAACCACGAAAATAATAACATAGATCTTGAATATGTTTTTATTACAAAAATGATTTATGTTTTACCCAGATATTTAGATGTATGCAAAAAATGAATTCTATAGATTTAGATCTTGTCTCTATTAATAATCATTTACAGTATCATATATTAGGAGTACTCAATAGAGAACGTATAGTATCTATTCTAATTGATACAGGATCATCATTTTCACACATTCACCCTAAATATTCAACACTCATTGCTGAAGCACCAGTTATAACAGTAGAAACCATAAATGGACTTAAAGAATATAGTAAACAAACGTATATAGAATTAATGTTGCATGAAGACTTAAACTTTAAACTAGCTATCTATATCGACGAAAATAACGTAGGAGCAGATGTTTTGTTAGGAGCAGACTTTTTAGAAAAAATAGATAATCAAATAAACTCTAAGCATATAACAATAAACAACATACCCATTCCTAGAATTAAGTTACCATATTACGAAATAAACAAAAATTTTAAATGGATGAACATATACAGATACTAGAACAAGAAGAAATTTTTGGAACATATTCAGCTCAATCGATTATTGAACACAAAATAGAAAAAACTAAAAAAGCAAAATTAGATTTAAAGGAAGGACAACATTTCAATAAATCAATAATTGACAGATTAAAAAGAAAGAATGTTACATATCACGGATTATTCACCCAAGAAATACCTATAGATATAAAAAGTACCAGAGGAACTATTGTAATTCCTTTAATAGATAGTGAACAAATAGCAACTAGAATACAAAAAATTCGTAGTAAAGAAGATAGAAGTAAAATTGGATATATTCAAATTGCTACTATACAAGTATTAATTAGATCTACTTTTAAGGAAGGAATAGACTCTCCAATAGCTTTAATAGCTTATGATAGAAGAATAAAAGAAACTAAAGATTCAGTTTTAGAAGTAACCATGGAAAATTTAGCTTATAAAACTTTAAAATTTAATTTAGGAATTAAATATGCAATTCCATTATCAACAAAGAATCTAGATAATAGCATTTGTTTATGATACAAGTTTACACGAAAAGATTTAATGGAAGAAGGAGATCAACCATTCAGTTTAACATATATGGTTGAATATGCATTAACCAACAGTCATCATAGTATAAACTTTTTGGATCAAGAATCTATTTATCTAGATAAACTTTTTGAAGGAATAGCCCAAATTAAGAAATCACCTATGAAAGAAATAACATTAGGAGAAACTAGTAATCAAATAAGAAAATCAATCTCATTCAGGCAACCTTACACATCAGGAGAAACTAGTAATCAAATAAGAAAATCAATCTCATTCAGGCAACCTTACGTAAAACAACTACTCTTAGAAAAACCAGAAAAATCTAAAAAAGAAGAAAGTGAATATATAAGATTAGAAAGAGAAATATCAGATTTAAGTAAGTTTTTAAAATAAAAACTATGAATAATAATCCTAAAAATAAGTGCAAAGAAATATCAAATTTAATTAAACACTACAATGAAAGATTAGAATATTTAAGAACAACAGTTATTAGTACTAAAATATATAAGATGCATAAAGAAATTTTAGAAAAAAGAATAAAAGAAGCAAGAAATTCGTGCGAACTATGTAATCAACAAATATCCGCTGCCTCTGACCAATTTCTGGTATCAGAGCCAAGCAACGAAAATGGAGAAAATACAGAAAATACAAGATAATCTACAAAGAATAAATAAAGAAATTGAACATAATAAAGCTATTCTAGCCCATGCACAATTTCTAAGGCTTCAATCTTATGCCCCAGATATAATAAAATTCAAAATAAATATATTAGAAAGACGAAAAACTGATTTCAATTATGAATTGCATAAACAAAAATTAATATATCATATAGAAGGCAAAATAACAAACAAAGAATACTAAAATAAAAAATAAGGAAATAGGAGGCAATGTTGCAAATACCACTCCTACAGTAAAAAGGCCCCTGGATGGCATTTTTAAAATTTGAACTTTCCAAAAGGGCAGTTTTAAAATTCACTCATTGAGAAATTACTAAAACTATGTCGTTTAGTATTTGAAGTGAGAAAAGAAAGTCAAAAATAAAACAAGGAACACTGTTCACAAAAAGATCCGTACTTATTAGTTCTAAAATAATATATATTACTCTATCGATAATTTAAAATAATATTAATGACTCGGTCATTATTTCGTTTGACTTGTCTTTTAGATGGTTTTGTACACTACCTCCTCCGTAATTTGAAAATATATTAATAATTTTTAAGAAAAATTGATGATTATGACATTAATTCAATTAAATTTGTATTTTTTCAGATTACGGAGGACATACATAACCACCTAATAGACAATTTAATCGAAATAGTGACTGAGTCATCAATTGTTTTCTAAATTATTGATATATTTTCATATTACGAAGAACTTGGTGTTACATAACCATCTAATAGACAATTTGATCGGAATAATGATCGAGTCGTCAATTTTTTTAAAATTATCGATGTCTTATCAAATTACGGAGGTGTTAGTGTTATGTAACCATCTAATAGTCAATTTGATTGGAGTAATGACCGAGTTATCAATTTTTTTTTTAAATTATCGATATATTTTCAAATTAAGGAGGACTTAGTGTTATATAACTATCTAATAGCCAATTTGATCGAAATAATGACTGAACCATCGATTTTTTTTAAAAATTATCGATATATTTTTAAATTACGGAGGACATAGTGTTACATAACCATCTAATAGACAATTTCATCGAAATAATGACTGAATCATCAATTTTTTTTTAAAAAATTATTCAAATTACGGAGGACATAGTGTTACATAACCATCTAATAGACAATTTCATCGAAATAATAACCGAATCATCATTTTTTTTAAATTATTCAAATTACGGAGGTGTTTGTGTTATATAACCATCTAATAGACAGTTTGAACAGAATAATGACCGAGACATCAATTTTTATTTTAAATTATCGATATATTTTCAAATTGCAGAGGACTTAGTGTTACATAACCATTTAATAGACAAATTTTATTGGAATAATAACCTAATCATCAATTTCAATTTAATCGAAATAATGACCGAATCATTAATTTTTTTAAAAATATATTGATGCATTTTCAAAATTACAGAGAACTTAGTGTTACATAACAACCTAATAGACAATTTGAAAAGAATAATGACTGAATCATTATTTTTTTTAAAAAAGAATTATCAATATATTGTTAAATTACGGAAGACATAATGATATATAACTATCTAATAGATAATTTGATCGAACTAATGACTGAATCATCAATTTATTTAAAATTATCAATGTATTTTTAAATTATAGAGGAGTTAGTATTACATAACCATCTAAAAGATATTTGGATCGAAATAATGATCGGGTCAATAATTTTTTTATATGATCGATATTTTTTCAAATTACGGAATTTAAAAACCAAGAATTTTAAATAAACCATGTCAAAGAATTTGTAATTTAAAAAATGAATTAATATTTTTAAAAAGGAATTTTTTTAAAAAAGTAAAGAAAAGGAAATTCATGATCTTCAAAAAAAAAGTTGTGTTTTTTACTTAAGATGTGTTGTGTATTAATTCAAATTTATTTAAGTTTTTTTTTTCAGAAATTCTAATTAAGTCTCATATTTTTATATTCATACTAGATATTACGTATTTTTCAAATTTCAGGATTAAAAATTAAAACTAACAATATTAACTAATCACGTTATTAAATTTTAAACTCTATTAAATCTTACAAAATCTTTAATTTTCAGCAAAACTTAAAGTTTGAGGGTGATTTTGATCAGGGACAAGACCCGGGGTTTGAATGTGCAAATATGTCAATCTCTCCAACACTATTATAGCAGTTCAAGAAATGAAATACACGTATAAAATCAATTTTTAATTCCATCAAATTAACTCGGATCTCACTAAGTTAAATCAACCACCAACCAATCCGAGCACATAAGAATTGAAATCAACAACTATTAAACAAAACAAAAATTAAAAGAACTGGGTTGTCATTCCCATCTCCAAAACGGAGTGCCGCCATGGTGCGACAAAGATGCCCTGTGAGTGAGTCATTCCGGTCGCGATCGGAACGATGTCTGTTCCGACCGAAACTTGGGGATGGTTCGAGTTCCTCCCTAGTAAAAGATAATTTCAATTTCGTAAACACTGTAGTTGGAATTGATGGGTTTCTGCGCAATAAGGAATAAGAAAATGGAGATGGTGATTAATGTTTTAATGTTTAAGTATGTTCATGAAAGGGCATTTTAGTATTTAGAAGATTTAAGTAGGGATCATACCAAGGATCGTACTCACCCACGTGGCAGAATATTGCGCGATCGTGTATGCCTCTTCTACGGGGGTGAGTTATCCTAGAATATCCCATTTTTTTTCTTTAAAGGTTTATCCCGAAGGAGAAACCCCCCTCCTGCATCAGAGGTCCCTTGACCAGGAAGGATGTTAATCGAGGGATGTGCCGGATGACAGGGTTTTGAGGGAGAGAGCCAACAGGATACCAACCCCAACACAACCCCCATAATATTTGAGGTTCGAACCTGCGTTGCCGGAGGAAAAGATTCCCCACATCACCCCAAGCCTTACCAACTCCGCTATGCCCCTGGGGACTAGAATATCCCATTTTTGTTAATATATGTGACATACTATCTGCCCGCCCTATATATCGTTTGCTTCACGTCATAATATCACTCCTTCACTCAACCATATATTATAGGAAAATTCTTACTTAGACCTGGTCCTAGACCTTGTGGTTGAAAAAATACCACATCATTAATTGTGATGACGTGGTGCTCTCACAATGATGATGTGGAGTATTTTTCAACCACAAGGTCTAGGAAAATCTCCTAGACCAGGTCTAAGTAAGAATGTCCCTATATTATATATACAACATCTTAAATTAATATTCAGAATCGTAGACCTCAAGCAAAAGTCTTCTCCTCTCTCTTTTTCTCTTTTTAGTCTGATGGGGGCTATTTCGCACCCTACATACTACTCGGATCGAATGAAGAAGATAAGATCGATTCGACCAATTCAAACAGATCGAGATCATCTTACTGACCCGGCCAAGTGCAGCTCGCTTCGATAGAAGATTATACTCCGGACTCAAGAAGGATATTTGGGCCGAGTCCTATTAGGACTATGTTTCCTTGTAACACTAGGTTTAATATTATATAAATACCTAGTTAATCATTGTATTAGACAACTACGAAATTCCTGAACTCTAAGAATACAGGATTTAACACTGCTTACAACAGCACAACTCAATAAGATTCAATATTATTACAGAGCTTTTTACCTTCATATCAGTGTGTTCTTAGCTTTGTTTTGTGGTATTACTTCTTGTTCTTGAATATTGCTTTTCTTTGTAACCGATCCATCCGGAATAAAGTAACAGAGCCCTATATAACATATATATAAATATCGAAAACCCCCCGATATCACAAATTCACTGATATTCAATTAACCCGACGAAATCCGGCTAAATCAGTTGGCGCCCACCGAGGGGCTACGTTAATTATTCGATCGACACATGGCTCGCCCAAGGAAAAGCGCTCGCATTGGAGCAAGAAGTAATACAACCACCGGCCACAACACATCTGAAGATCCACAAGACAACAACGATAACAACATTCCCAACACCAATGAAAATCTCCCAGATACCCGTTCCCGTCAGCAGGAACACCAAGGAGGTCTTACCGGTGCAATACAGGAAGAACCGGAACTCCCCGAAATACCCGTTCCTCTCCCAGGCGCTCAGGAAAAACTGAGACAAATAGCAATGCTCTTCAAATCACTCTCTCCAGAAGAATTGCTAGTTTTAGACCAAATTCCTCGAAACGTTACGGCTCCCAGGACAACTCCTGCACCAGGAATACCAAGGCCAAACGAACAAACCTCTCAACAAGCGGACAGCCCAGCAAGTGAGCGACGCTCGCTACACAGCCCACAACAGGGCAATTCTAAACCCTCCGATAACCATCCCCGAAGAAAACCAGGTCGAAGAAGGCCACAGGCGGGTCGCAGCGGATCGAAGGAACGAACAATAATCCCTATCGAGGATGACATAGATGATGCTATCCCAGATCGACCACGAGCGACTCGATTCTCGGAAAGAGAAATCGAGAGAATAGTACAGGAACGACTGGAGCAACGCCTACGATCTGTTCAAAACCCGTGGACCCGAACCGCGAAACTCCAGGAGAGCCTTGCAGCATGTTCTCCCTTCTGCAGAGAAATAAAAGAAGCGCAATCCATTGGACAGGTCCCGGGTAGACTACCCCGATATGACGGAACCACCGACCCGGATGATTATATTTTTAGCTTCACTAATATAATGAATTTATATGCCCACTCTGCCGAATTCACCGCCAAGTTAATGGTGACCACATTCGAGGGCCTAGCGTTGGATTGGTTCGCAAAACAACCTGCCAACTCCATATTCAGTTTCCGGGAAGTATGCAATAAATTGACGCAGCTATTTGCCAGTCAGAAGAGGCAAAAACTCCCGATGAGCTACCTAGGAACCATACATCAACAAGAAGGGGAATCCCTGAGGAACTGGTTGGCAAGATTTAATGTAGAACTACTCAAGATCGATTCTCCGAATATCGATTACATAATTTCTATTCTCTTTGACCTCACAAAAAACAGGCAGTTCGGAAACGCTCTTAGTAGAAAGCAACCAAGAACGTTTGCCGACATCATGAGCTTGGCGTCTAAATATATGACCCAAGAGGAGATGAATTCCTTTAAGGACAAAAACAAAAGTAAAGCCACAGCTTCGGGCTCTAAACGACATGACAGGATTCCTGACCAAAGGTCCGTGGATTATGAGCGATCTATCAGAAAAGGTAACGTCTTCCAACGATTGGAATACAGCAAAACCGACCGAGAAAGGCAACCTAATTTCTATCAAAAACTAAGAAACCCTGAACAACCAATCAGAAGCAGGGTGAATCAAGTGGAACACCCAAGGTTAAATGCTCCAATGGAAGAAATATTGGAAGTTCTAGAAAGAAATAACTGGATTCCCGAGGCGAGGAAAATCGCTCAGCCAAGACCAGGGTCTCGAAACTACGATCAATACTGTAAGTACCACAGGGCACATGGACACCGAACGGAGAATTGTTTTCACCTTAAGAGAGAAGTTGAAAAACTGATTGAACAAGGAAAATTAGACGAATACATAGAGCGAGATAATCGCAAAAGAGAAAGAAGTAGAAGCCCTCGGAACGATAATCAAAGGAGAAGTTCTCATCGAAGGTCGCCTGAACGTCGACCTACTCAGGAGTTGAATCACGACCAGATCAATGGGACTATCCATACGATATCTGGGGGACCCGCGGGTGGAGATAGTCGTAACGCACGACGAAGGACAGCCCGATCCATAATTGGAAATTCTAAATATCCAAAAGAAATATGGACTCTGGAAAACAGGCCGACAAATCACCAGCCGATCAGCTTTAACGAAGGCGAAGTACCTAAAAACATCATTTGGGACACAAAAGAGGATAACCCCGATTTTCCTATGGTAGTATCGTTAGAGATAGCGAATTATAATGTAAGAAGAATCCTAATCGATAATGGAAGCTCAGCAAATATCATCTCCCGGGAGGTTTTAGCCCAAATGAACTTGGGACAAATAAACCTACAAAAAGTAGCTACGCCGTTAGTAGGCTTTGGAGGGTCCGAGATCATCCCCAGCGGAACAATATCTTTAAGTGTGTCACTTGGAAAGAAACCACTTCGGACAGTGAAGTTAGTAAAATTCCTAGTGGTAGAAACACCCTTCGCTTATAACGCTATATTAGGGCGACCAGCCCTTAACCTTTTCCGAGCTGTAGTCTCTACCTATCATCAGAAGATAAAGTTTCCGACCGATATTGGCATCGGAGAAATAACGAACGACCACTGTATGGCGTGGGATTGCTACAGCACATCGTTAACTTTGAAAGAACACCCTAAGTCTATTACTCCGAGCAAGAGAAAGATCGAAGACGATCTCATTAGAAATGAGGTTGAAATTCCTACTACTGATCGATTAGATAAAAAGGGAAAAGAACCACTAGACTTATCCTTGAAACCCCCAGAACATAAAGATATAATCCTAGTAGAAGGCGACTCGTCGAAAACAACAAGAATAGGAACAGAACTGAGCAAAGAAGGGGAAATAATGTTAATCGACTTCCTCAGAGACAATGCCGACGTCTTCGCCTGGAGCGCGAATGACATTGAAGGAATCGATCCTCGGGTAATCAAGCATACCCTAAAAATTGACCCTTCAGCAAAACCCGCCAGACAGAAGAAGAGAAATCATGGACCAGTAAAAGATAAAATTATCAAAGCCGAGGTAGAAAGACTGCTTGAAGCAAAACAAATCCGAGAAATACATTTCTCGGAATGGCTATGTAATGTTGTACTAGTAGCAAAAGGGGATAAAAAGGACAACAAATGGAGAATGTGTAATGATTTCACCGACCTTAACAAGTTATGTCCACGCGACCCATACCCCCTCCCAAGGATTGACTTATTGGTCGACTCGACCGCTGGCTTCACGATATTCAGCATGATGGACGCCTTCCAAGGGTTTTACCAAATATACATGGACGAGCGGGATCAAGAGAAGACCGCGTTCATAACCGAGCAGGGAGTATACTGCTTTATTGTAATGCCATTCGGATTAAGGAATGCCAGGGCTACTTACCAAAGGTTAGTAAACCTAATGTTCAGAGAATTAATCGGAGAAATAATGGAAGTCTATGTAGACGACATGTTAGTCAAAAGTATGAATGAAACGGATCACGTAAAACATCTAGATCGATGTTTCCAAATCCTAAGAAAATATCGTATGAAGTTGAACCCTGCGAAATGCACCTTCGGTGTTAAGTCAGAAAAATTTTTGGGATACTTGGTACACCAGCGAGGAATAGAAGCCAACCCAGAGAAAATTCGAGCCATAACTGAAATGAAACCTCCCAAAACCATCTCTCAAGTACAAAGCTTGGTTGGGAAAATCGTAGCATTGAATAGATTCATATCAAAATCTGCGGACAGAAGCTTGCCCTTTTTCCAAACGCTTCGAAAAGCAAAAAATTTCGCTTGGACCGAAGAATGCGAACGAGCCTTCGAACAACTCAAAGAATATTTGACGACACCACCGATGTTAGCCAAACCAACGGAAGGGGAACCGTTGTATATCTACATCTCCATCTCCGATACGGCCATTAGTTCAGTACTAATTAAGATAGAAGGCTCAGAGCATAAGCCTGTCTATTATCTCAGCAAGTTATTGCAAGGGGCGGAGAAGAATTACTTGGAAATAGAAAAGTTCACGCTGGCCTTAGTAGTGGCCGCACGAAAACTTCGACCTTACTTTTTAACTTACAAAATAGTGGTTTTGACAAATCAACCGCTAAGACAAGTCTTAGCAAAACCAGAAGCCTCAGGAAGACTAATTAAATGGGCGATCGAACTAGGCCAGTTCGAAATCGATTATAAACCAAGAATCGCAATTAAGGCACAAGTGTTGGCTGACTTTATATTAGAAACACCGACACAGGCAACTGAATCATCGAGCAGCCTCAACGACGATGTCTTGATCATAGAAGATCAAACTTGGTTAATGCATGTCGACGGTGCTTCATGCCGAGAAGGAGGAGGCGCCGGAATCAACTTCACCGGACTGAATAAGGAAGATTTGAATTACGCGATAACATTGGACTTCGTTGTAACAAACAATGAAGCTGAATATGAAGCATTGATTGCGGGAATGGAAATGGCGATTAAAGCCAACATAAAAAGTCTTAAAGTATTAACTGATTCAGAGTTAGTGCAAAGACAAATTGAAGGCCTATACAAGGCTAAAGAATTCAATATGGTCAAATACCTCGCCAAAGTGAAAACACTAGCTAAAAAATTTGAAAGCTTCGGTATTCAGAACATTCCGCGTTCGGAAAATAAATGGGCCGACCAGCTATCAAAGTTCACAGGATCCCATGACGGAAAGACCGAACGGGTAATCAACTGGTTGATCTCTAATACGCCGGCAATCGATATCGATGAAACACCGGTAGTCGATATAATGGAAATCGAAGAAGTCGAAGAAAACTGGATGACCCCGATGATAGACTATCTTCGAGAAGGAAAATTACCACCTGACCGAAATGAAGCTCGGAAAATAAGATATCGAGCTCCAAAGTATACACTTGTAGAAGGAAAACTCTACCGAAGATCAGTATCAGGAATTCTTCTGAAATGCATCTCTGAATCACAAACCATTGATATACTACGAGAAATACACGAAGGAGATGCAGGAAATCACAGCGGATCAAGGGCATTGGCCTTAAAATGTCTCAGGACAGGTTACTATTGGCCTACCATCAATAAAGATGCCGCTCGATATGTCCAAGAATGTCATCACTGCCAGATCCATGCTAACATATGTCATCGACCAGCAGAAAACATGCATCCAATTCCAGTATGTTGGCCTTTCGATCAATGGGGAATGGACATCGTGGGGCCGTTCCCGGCGGCCAGATCCAAAAAAGCTTACGTCCTGGTCGCTGTAGAATATTTCAGCAAATGGATAGAATGCATCGCCCTCGCACGAATAACTCAATTCCAAGTGATCAACTTCCTATGGAAGTTCATAGTTTGTCGATTTGGCATCCCTAGGATCCTAATTTCCGATAATGGAACCCAATTCGCGGGAAAACAAGTAATAGAATGGTGTTCGAAACTGGGAATTCAACAAAATTTCACTTCGGTCGGGCATCCAAGAGCGAACGGACAAACCGAAGTAGCAAACCGAGAAATAATAAAATCTTTGGAAAAAAGATTAGGATCGGCCAAAGGAAAATGGCTTGATGAACTCCCAGGAGTACTATGGGCTAATCGAACCACAGTAAGGAGCTCAACCGGGGAAACCCCATTTAGCTTGGTATATGGGTCGGAGGCTGTTATTCCTGTTGAAACCTTAATCCCAACGCCAAGAATAGAGATGTTCGATGATCAAGAAAATGAAAAGGCGAGAGAGAATGACATTGATTTAACAGAAGCTTTAAGAGATAAAGCTGTCGTACGCCTACAAGCCACTAAAGCAAATATGGAGAAAGCATACAATCAAAAAGTACGCATCCGAACTTTCAAAGAAGGAGACTTGGTCTTGAAAAAGGTAGAAGTATCCAAGCATGTGGGAAAGTTACAACAAAATTGGGATGGACCTTACATCGTCATTGGCGTAGGAAAGAAAGGTTCATACAAAATTGCACACTTGGATGGAACAGCCTTACCAAGAACCTGGAATGCGGTCAACCTTAGGAAATACTATGGTAAATAAATTTTAGCAGATTATACTGCATTGTTTTATTTTACTTTATCAAGTTTTAATCCTTGTAACAAAGGCCTTAGCCTACAGTTCAATTAGTAAAGATTTTTAGCATTTTCTATACATCGATTATTTCGGTTAACGCTCCTTGGAATTACACTATCATATTGATAAAAATTAGAACGAAACGAGTCGAGTATACATTGATCCGCTCAATAAACACTCCTCGATTTATATCAACGACAAAAAGGACTTTTTGGTGAAGAACCTAAGTTTAAATTACAGATGAGTTGAGTAAACATCGATCCGCTCGATAAAAACTCATCGATATATTCAAAAGCGAGTCGAGTATACATTGATCCGCTCAATACAAACTCCTCGCCCATATTTCAACGATTAAAAGGCTTTTGGGTTAAAAACCTAAGTCTAATCAAAAAGAGTCGAGTAAACATCGATTCGCTCGATAAAAACTCCTCGATATATTTTCAACGATTAAAAGACTTTTTGGGTTAAAAACCTAAGTCTAATCAAAACGAGTTGAGTAAACACCGATCCGCTCGATAAAAACTCCTCGATATATATTCAACGATCAAAAAGACTTTTGGTATTAAAAACCTAAGTCTAAACAAAATGAGTCGAGTATACATTGATCCGCTCAATAAACACTCCTCGATATATTTTCAACAATTCAAACAGACTTTGGGTTAAAAACCTAAGTCTAAACAAAACGAGTCGAGTATACATTGATCCGCTCAATAAAAACTCCTCAATCTACTTACGACGAACAACAGACTTTGGTATTAAAAACCTAAGTCTAAATTATAAACGAGTCGAGTATACATTGATCCGCTCAATAAACACTCCTCGATATATTTTCAACGATTAAAAGGATTTTGGGTTAAAAACCTAAGTCTAATCAAACAGAGTTGAGTATACATTGATCCGCTCAATAAAAACTCCTCGATATATTTTCAACGATTAAAAGGATTTTGGGTTAAAAACCTAAGTCTAATCAAACAGAGTTGAGTATACATTGATCCGCTCAATAAAAACTCCTCGATATATTTTCAACGATTAAAAGGATTTTGGGTTAAAAACCTAAGTCTAATCAAACAGAGTTAAGTATACATTGATCCGCTCAATAAAAACTCCTCGATATATTTACAACGATCAGAAAGATTTCAGGTGATAAAAACCTAAGTCTAAATTGTAACAAGTTGAGTAAACATCGATCCGCTCAATAAACACTCCTCGATCTATTCCTAACGATCTAAAAGATCCGCTAATACTCCTAAGGTTCTGAAGATGAATTGAGTATGAATCCACCTGCTCGGAAATTGCTCCTCGTAAATAAAAAATATGACTGAATCAACGACAAAGAAGATGCAAGGGATAAAAGTAATATTTTATTCATTAAATCAGTTACATACAAAAATCCTACGTTACAAAGATCTGCTTGTTACTTAAAGATCATTACAATGATTTAGTTAAAATGATCCTATAGGATCGGCTATCTTCACGACAATGTCCACGGAAACACCAATCTCCTCCCTAGTACCTCGTCGATTATAATAAACCACCTAAGAAGCACGCTGCTCAGGATGGTCGACTTCTTTGGTTCGATGGCCAGGCTCTGAAGATCAAATATTCTTCCAGATGAAATGAACATTACCAGCCAGATAACTAGCAATGCTCACTCACCCGCAAGAAGATACTGCTTTTACATTATCTATAAAACATTTTATCCTAAAGCAGCATCTCTTTGGGACCATCGTGAAACGGTGAGTTTACCAGCCACCCCGGTGGTCTATCACTCCGGAGGTAACATCGAAGAGCGGAGGTGGCTGGCAAGTATGAACCCTCCATGTGAAAACGGAAACCACGGACCTCTAATTGATGAAGACAAAAGATGAGGCCTCATGGGACCCGTTAGTACAAGGAAGGGCTGACATGGGACCCGTCAGTACAAGGTAGATGAACATCAAGTTATTACAGAGTGAATCACGATAATGTGACTTTTTGAATATTATTGGATCTGAAGACAGAATGAAATCCAAAGAAGTTGAGATCTCCATTCTCTTTGGGAAATTGCAAATGGAATATGCAAACCGCCTCCCTATTTATAGGGATAGACTCAAACAATCCAACGGCTGAAAAAGCATTTGATCAACGGACACAGATGCGACCCCTTGACTCCCCGCAATAAATGCTAGTAAGTTGGAACGGCACTATCTAATCGCCTCAACTAGTCGATAACAAAAGAGGCCATAGATCGAAATGATCAAACCTAAAAAAGCTTTGGATTAGACATACCGGCACAATCATACTTCATGGTCGATGGCTTAAAACCCTAGAATCCACAAACGAAGTTATACAAGCTTTAAAATCGCACCGAAAAGGACAGTTGCTCGATAAAAGATAAAAGACCAAACCCTTCACCATACGAGGGACGTCACTGCCTCATACATCATATGGATGATCATTGACTAAGCCATACAGGAACTCCTCTGGAATCCAAGATATCTGATATAGAAATCAGGAGAATAGTCCTCCTTATTCAAAATAGCAAGGACGTAACTGCCTAACATACCAGAGAATTGCTTAAGGAGGTCTGAACAGGTCAGATCTGACTAAGACTTCTACAATTTCCAATTCCTCCCATATCAATGATATGCTATAAACGAAACATTGATTGAAGAACAAGTAGTTCGAAGTTGATAATGAGAAACATAAAGCTTTGGAGGATACTGAAAGGGTTATTTTCTCTTAGTCTTATGAAAAGAAAAGAAGAGTTCAACAAAAGGTATAAAAAGCCTGCTTATATAAAAGTATGTGTCACAAAAGGACAATTTTACAAGACATGGATTGAACATCGACCAAAATGCTGAACGTTCCCTAACAGCAATTCAATCGACTATCCAATACGAATAAACCTACTATCTGCATGATTATGCGCAAACATGATTTTGAATATAACCCAAGGGACTATACTGGGTTGATCAACAAAGATTTGATTTGCAGAGCAAACATCAAGATCAAGCTAGCTTTTCTCTATCCTAAATATTCTCCGCAAAGATCAATTTCAGATACGTGTGCTAAACAATTCTGATTATTTCATGATGATTATATTTATGCATAAAGGCAAAATGTGCATAAGAAGGAGAAGAAAATAGATATAGGCAAGAATCTGCCTACAAGAAGGTCATAATTTCCAATTCAGTACTTCTCCCATTACAAAAATTTCAGCCCAAACATATGCACAAAAGTTGGGCAGCAAAAAAAAAAAAAAATATATATATATATATATATATATATAGACAGTCCAAGGCCTGCCAGGTCGAACAAAGATCACTGAGAAGAACGGTCAGTAGGTCGACTACTAGAAACAGTCCTCCGAGGAGTCAAGTTGCCAGCAAACGCCATCAACTCCTCTTGACGCTTTAGATAACCGGCGTCATATCCTTCCTCATAGGACCGCCGTTGAGACTCCTCTGCAAGGGCAGCAGCCCGAACCAAGTCGTTTTTCTCCTTCTCCCAGACAGACTTCTCCTCCTGCAATTTTTTCAAATCATCATTGACGAGCTGCAACTGGAGAGTCTGCCCTGCGACCTTCGCCGACTCCGACGCCAACCATTTTCGGTAAGAATCCTTACTATTCCACAGTTCATCGTTTTGCACACCCAGCTGGAGTGCAAAGTACTTAGCCTGGAAAAAGAAAACAGCCTTTATGTAACAAGGCAGTCAAAATAAAAACAAATAAAACAATGAAAGATTCATCCACCTGTTCGCATATCTTCACTAGCGATTGAACAAGGCGTACGTTTGAAGTACCCCCAAGTTTCTTCAACTCTCCGGGCAGAATGGTGCTCAAACCCAGATCCCAAGACAAAGTATCAGGCTCAACTGAGCCAGGCAATTCACTATTAGAAGCGACACCATCAGGGCGTGGAGTCTCTGACAGCATAATATCCTTAACTTGTTCAAGGATGCATCGATCGTCTAACGGACGGGGAGAGTCTCTCTCGTTGGGGCTAACGGAGGTCTCTTTGCCCGAAGCAGAAATAACGGTTCGACGACCAGACCTCGACCCAAACCGACCCCCAGAAGGTCCCCCAGATTCAAAAGAAGCAGTCGTTACAGTGGTATCATGAAACAAATATTCAGGACAATCTTGCAAAATAGATTGCGTTACGGAAGGATTAACAGAAAAACCATCGCCAACTTGCCCTTCACTGGCAATCAGGGCAGTAGAAGCAGACAAAGGAAGGGAAATAGCAAAATCCCCTCCATGAAGAACGTGCTCAAAGGAAGAAGCATTTGAACTAACAGCTATATTATAAACCGGTTCCTCGTTGGACATATCGTCAAAAGCAACTCGACCAGGGGAAGGCATGCTTCCTACTTGAGTGGAAGCAGAAAAGATTGGTTCTGAAAACGATGAGTTTACCACGGAGAGAGGTTCAGAAGCAATAACACGAGTATCGATCTCCGACCTAATTGTTTGGGACGAACGAGGAGGCTCCATCGACGGCCCATCTCCCCGAGATCTTTTGGATCTATTATCCCGAGCGCCCTCACGGGATGGTCGCTTCGAAGTATTACCAAAAAGGTTACTCATGATCGGATTATGGAAAAATACAAATTAATATCGAGAAAGTTTATCGACTAGCTAAAGAAAGAGTATTCTGTTAAGAGAGGAGTATAGCAGTAAAAAACAAGGCAAGTTTTTACCTTTCGTATTTATACTACACGAAAGGACGCGACAGACCTAAAGAAAGGGCGCGAAACGGGAAAACTGACCTTGGAGCAAACGATAGAATTTGAAAAGACACACACATAATGATTACGGCAAATTAAATTACTTGTCTGAATTATTACGGCGAATATGAAAAGACACGACTGTCAGAATACGAAACGTTTAGCGTACAAAGTAAGGAAAGCTAAAATTACAATTAAGACCTACGAGTGAATAATTACAAAGATTATTTCAAAAATAAATCACTATTTCAAGAAGCCTGGTCGCTATCCGGAATCTTCTGTTCGCTACCGACGTCCTCAGTCATGCATATATCGTCTTCTTCTTCTTTTTCGTCTTCTGGATCGATAAAAGTATTATCGAGCTCATCGTTAACATCAGAAGGAGGAATCGGCAATGGATTTCCAAATTCTTCGACAAGGTGAGCCAAAGGAAAACCTTGATATACGACATCTGGAACCTCGGAAGAAGAATAAAGTTTGCCATAGCGATTCAACCGAATGTGCGCCGCCTTAAAATACTCCTTTCGACGGTCGTCGATCATCTCTAAAGCGACCAGCTGATGAATCGCCTTCTTAAAAGTATTCTCAAGAAGAGGACCGACCATCCGATACACCAACGCCATATGAACAGGAGAATTAAGGAATTCACGAACAACTCTTTCATCAGGATTCCTACCATATCGATCCCTAAGCCCACTAAGTGGGACATCCTTTTCGTACTCCTCTAAAGCTCTTGAGCACGAGAAACCTCCATCACCCTGTCTATCATTTCTTGATCTTCGCTCCCGGTAGCACGAGTCTCTACGATGGGAACGGAAGAAGATGTTGAGGGACCAACCTCTGAACCGGAGGATTTATGAAGTAAAGCTTTATACTTCTCTTCCAGGAACTCGCACTGTTGTTTCCAAAGTGCATTTTCATAGGCGTATGACGCGAGACAAGTTTTAGTCTGGAAGAACAAAGAGAGCAAGAAAAAGAGATGGATTAGTAAATTAAGGAAAACCCTTAAAATTATCTGTCAATATGATTGAAGGAAAAAGATATCACCTTCTCAGCATAAAGAGAAGCTCGCTGGAATTTCTCCAGAGGATCCTTATGAAGAAGCTTATTGAGATCGCGAGTAAAAACGCCAGACAAAAGAACACGGGTCGCCTTATCGACCGCGTTCTCACTATCATCATGAACAAGAGAATCCTTCTCGGAATAACCAGCAGCCCTCCTTCCCTCTAAATGATCCTCGATCATTTCGACCAGAGTAGGTTTTGGATGTTTATCTCCGAGTAAAGAAAGGTCGTCACCAGAACGTCCATAGTAACTCCTTTTTCTACCCACTGGATTATTAGTAGGATGAGGCATTGACCAGCTGCGACATCCTCGAATACCCAAAGAGGATCTAAGATGAAGAGGAGGATAACCAGATCCCGTGCCCTGACGAATAGGGGACTCACGAGAAGAATCTGGAGATTCCTCTCTATTCTCCTCAGATTCATGACCCAACTCCAGCTTCCTTTTTCGCGACGCTCTCTGCTCGATAGGGACGTTCTCTACGGATTTGGAAGATTTCGACAGCACCATTTTTCCCTTCGAAGAATGTCGAGAGTTTTCTACCATATGGGCTGAAAAAGAAACAAAATAAAAGTTAGTTTCTCCGTATAAAAGGTATAGTTACAGCACTAAGATAAAATAAAGTACTAACCAAGAGGTTCAGATGATGAACTGATGGGAAAGTCATGAACACTTAACCCCGCCTTACGAAGGAAAGCCTCCCCGATCAGAAGAGCGCTTTGATATTTGTTTGCACGCATTTCGGGGATCTCAGTGATAAACTGTACATCGTCAGGAACAAGTTCACCAGTCGGTAAGCGACCTCCAGGAATCCAACTGGAACCATGATCCCATGAAAAAGGCATGGTCGAACCATCCGCCAAACAAATATTAGACGGAGGACGAACAAAGAAGAAATGAGATTTCCATGAAGGATTACTAGAAACAGGGGCGTCAAAGATTGCTCGACTAGGCCGCTGACTAGCGAAGAAATATCCACGATTTGAAGAACTAGAAATATTGAAGCGGAAAAGTTGCGTAAAATTACGAAAAGAAGGTTTAAACCCCTTTGCGATCATCAAAACGGAAAAACAAACCACAAAAGCAACGGAATTTGGAACCAGCTGTGTCAAGCACACACTGAAAGTTTTCAAAACTTCGAGAAAGAGGGGAGACAAAGGAAGACGCAGTCCGCTATTGAAGTGAGCCGTATAAAAGGCTCGACATCCCTCCGGTGGAGACGTGACCCTATCAGTAGGGGAAGGAAGAATTATCTCAGAACCTTCCGGAAAATATTTGGTATAATTATTCACAACCTCCGGGAATGTTTCCACCGTATAGGCACAGGCTACGTCCTCGATTGGTTCAGAAATCTGAGGAACAGTACCTTTGCCCTTTTTGGCTCGGGCAGCCACATCTGCATTAGAAAGGATTCGTACCTTGAAAGTATCTTCTACAGGGACGACGAAGTCAGATACTGAAGTTTGTTCGCCCAAAGGATTAGAATGCAACTCCTCCTCGTTATCGGGGGCGACGATCTCTAGAAGAAGAAGAAGATCTTCTTACAAAAGCCATATATTCTGGCTCTCGGAAGATGAAGGTCGATAAAAGGAAAAATTTTATGAGATGAACGACTAATCAGGAAAATGATTACGAGTTGTAAGGAAGTATAAAAGAGAAATGGCGAACTCAAAAGTCACATATTTATAATAAGATGAGACAAGACGTTTCGAACTCATCGCAGCTACTCATATTCCCGCCAAAAACGGAAGGATACGAAAAGCCTCCTGAATAGACGCGTGGCGATTCGTAATCGGACAGAGAAAACGACTATCTATGATATGTAGCACTCTTTTCCTTACTTAAGATTTTTTCCCACAGGGTTTTTTCTTAAGAAAGGTTTTTAACGAGGCTCCATTCATAGAAAACAAACAGTCGTAAAGATTTATCTACTTCTACGAGCTTCTATTATCTATACGCTCGAAGAAGTGAGGGAGTACTGATGGGGGCTATTTCGCACCCTACATACTACTCGGATCGAATGAAGAAGATAAGATCGATTCGACCAATTCAAACAGATCGAGATCATCTTACTGACCCGGCCAAGTGCAGCTCGCTTCGATAGAAGATTATACTCCGGACTCAAGAAGGATATTTGGGCCGAGTCCTATTAGGACTATGTTTCCTTGTAACACTAGGTTTAAAATTATATAAATACCTAGTTAATCATTGTATTAGACAACTACGAAATTCCTGAACTCTAAGAATACAGGATTTAACACTGCTTACAACAGCACAACTCAATAAGATTCAATATTATTACAGAGCTTTTTACCTTCATATCAGTGTGTTCTTAGCTTTGTTTTGTGGTATTACTTCTTGTTCTTGAATATTGCTTTTCTTTGTAACCGATCCATCCGGAATAAAGTAACAGAGCCCTATATAACATATATATAAATATCGAAAACCCCCCGATATCACAAATTCACTGATATTCAATTAACCCGACGAAATCCGGCTAAATCATAGTCCTATGCCCGTATTAATGTTGTTACTAAATTGACTTCTCCTTACATTTTTATAACTTCAGTATAATTAGCTTCCTCCTCCACCACCACCACCACCACCACCATCATCACCGGATATATGGCTACGTGTTTCAATTTTTTGGTCGTATTGTTATTGATCATTAGTTGTAGTGTGGAATCAAGATTTGTTGTGGAGAAAAGCAGCATAACCGTATTATCTCCCTATGAACTACGGTCGAAGCACGATGCCGCAATAGCCAACTTTGGTGTGCCTGATTACGGCGGATCAATGGTGGGCACTCTCGTTTATCCTCGAAATGGCTCCGTCGGTTGCTCTCCTTTCGATGGCGATAGTCCATTCAAATCCAAGTCCACTCGTCCCACTATTCTTCTTCTTGACCGTGGAGGTCGATCTTTATTATTGTCATTAGTTCTATTTCTTTATTTTCTTAACTTATAGTAATTGAAAGTTTTCGGACTCGAATCCCATCAGAAATGTGGGTATTTATGATAGTTTAGCAAAACCTCCACGGCCCGACGTGCTACTTTTTATTTGCAAAAAAAACCCTCTCAAGTCGGAGTACATATTATGTAGAAAAAAGGACAGCTATATACCTACCAAAAAATGCAAAAACACCCCTCTTCACCTTACTTTAGAAATTGACAATTACCCCTCTGTTTATGATTTAAAATTTTTACGATAACCTCTCTCTTGATTTATGAAGGAATTTACATTGGGTTTTATAGCTAATAAAAAAATTATAGGGGGATTTTTGCCAATTAAGCAAAGTACAGAGGGTATTTTTACATTTAGCTCGTTTAGTATTAACTGTTAGTTGATCATATTTTGTATTTAGCTAGTAATCAAGATAGATTTTCTGATGTAATGATGTTTTTGTCTTTTCAGAGTGCTACTTTGCATTGAGGTCTGGAACGGGCAACAGGCCGGTGCAGCAGCAGTCCTAGTAGCGGACACCATAGACGAGCCCCTAATCACGATGGACTCTCCCGAGGAAAGCTTAGATGCCGATGGATACATAGAGAAAATCGGAATTCCTTCTGCACTAATCGAACGGTCCTTAAGCGAGACACTCAAAGACGCCCTTAAAAAAGGCGATCAAGACGTGCTAGTCAAAATGGACTCGACCGAGTCAATGCCCCATCCGGACCAACGAGTTGAATACGAGCTATGGACTAATAGCAACAACGAGTGTGGAGTTAGATGCGACGAGCAAATGAATTTCATGAAGAACTTCAAAGGACACGCTCAAATCCTCGAGAAAGGAGGGTACACGCAATTTACACCGCACTATATAACTTGGTATTGTCCTCAGGCTTTTGTGCTGAGCAATCAGTGTAAGTCTCAGTGCATAAATCATGGGAGGTATTGTGCACCGGATCCGGAGCAGGATTTTAGTCAGGGGTACCAAGGAAAAGACGTGGTGTTCGAGAATTTAGGACAACTTTGCGTGCATAGAGTCGCGAATGAGAGTAATCGGTCTTGGGTTTGGTGGGACTATGTACATGACGGATTTTCATATCAGGTGCTCAATGAAGGAGAATAGATACAGTAAACAATGTGCAGAGGAAGCCATGAAATCATTAGGTAAATTAACATCTTTCTTTTATTAAGGAAAAATCTTTTTAAAATCAAAGACATAGCAAGTTATCGTCAATAATTCAAGTGAACAATAGAGTTATTGCTATATTTTGAATAAAAATGAGGGTTATTGTCAAATTATTAGTTAATAACGTGGTTATTGGCAATTTTACATGAATTAATATATATTCATAACTTATTTAAAAGAAAAAGCAACAATTTGAAGGTATAAGGGGTCTTTTTGCAAGTTAACTCCATGTGATATGTTTAATGGGTAATTTACCTTCCTATGAAATAAAAATAGGCAATTTAACTCTCTGTGAAATAAAATAATGAACAATTTTCCTCCTTGTGATATAAAAATGGGCAATTTACCTCCCTATGAATGAAATAATGAGCAATTTAACTCCCTATTATATGAATTCATAAGCAATTTGAGGAAGATAATGTGTTTCTTTTATAAAAATACAGGGAGGTATTTTGCCTTTTTTCTTATCACATGGAGTATTTTCTCATTTTTCTTATCACAGGGAGGTAAGTTGCCTATTTAGGATATCACGTGAAGGTATTTTGCCCTTTTATTTATCACATGGAGTTAAATTGTCTATTTAAAATAACACAGATAGTTAATTTCAAATCACGAAGAATAGTGAAACACATTGTAGCTTGGTACGTAGGGGGGTAATAAATGTCATTTTTTTCCACCAAATGGGGAGGGGGGGGGGGGGGTTCGTTAAGAAAAATAATATAAATTTTTTTTTTTTTTTTTTCAATTAGGTAAAGTAAGGATTTTTTTTTTTTTTTTTTTTTGCCATTTTTACTTTTATTATATTTTATTGTGTGATGTGATCCACGATTAACCTCAACTTGTATTGGTACATATAATGCAGGTCTTCCCATTGAAAAGATAAACAAGTGCATAGGTGACCCTGATGCTGATGTCGAAAATGAAGTCCTAAAAAGTGAGCAAGATCTTCAGGTTATTTTTTATTAATCATGATAACTAGCTGCCAAGATTAAGACTCAAATCAAGAATTTAATATTTTTTTTTTTTGACAATATTTATACCGAAAAAGGATTTTAAAATTACTAATGGTAATACTCTGAATTCAGGTTGGTCACGGATCACGTGGTGATGTTAATTACCATTTTACCAACTATGGTGATAAATAACGTTCAATACAGAGGTTAGTTACCTACCATATCTTGGTCTATTAATATATAATCATTTGGAAAGAAATGGGAAAATTAGGACTGAAAATCAAACTAAGTTATTCGATACTCAGCTTTAGCTTGTTTAATAAAAGTTTGTTTGAGCTTAAATCGTCAAATAAATCAAACAATCTTTGAACAAGATTTTTTGTTTGATAACTTTTAAAGCTCGACTCGATTTCGACTCGATAAGCTAAAAATTGAAAAAAAAACATGTAAAATATCAAGTTACTCGATACTCGGCTCGAGCTCGTTCGATAAGAGCTCGCTTGAGCTCGTTTCGTTAAGAAACTAAACCAAGCTCAAACAAAAAAATTCAAGCTCGATAAAATTCAAACCAAGCTTGAACAATGTGTCGTCTGATACTACTCGACTAGTTTACACCCCCAGGGGAAATCATCTGGATATAAAATCGTATTTTTGTATAACCATGATAACATAATATAAGTCTGGTTGGAAAAATCTAAATTCAGTTTTAATAATATGTTTCAAAAAAATCTAAAATTACAAACCATTATTATTTATTTTACTACATTATAAAAGTTTATATTCATCTACATTCTAAAATTATTAATTTTCTCCAATTGTAAAGAATATTTGCTTCTTAAAATTCTAACAATCCCTTAATTTATTGTAATTACGTATGTATCCCTCTTAAAAGTTGTACCAGGGATAAAATAGACATTTTATCAAATTTGGTGATGCCATGATATATCTCTTCCATTACATTAATTGATGGAGGGAGTATCTGTAAAATGAAGTTTTTTTTTGGGTACAACTGTAAAATGAAATTAAAGTATTATAGTTAATATTTATTAAAACAATAGGGTATCTATAATTTCACCTAATATTTGGGGTGATGTAGGTAATTATGTGAGTGAATAGCAAATTAACTAAAATAATTTTTTGTGTTAAGCACGTTGTCTCTTTCTAGAAAAGTGCTCATTTATACATATTATAGGGAGGCTAATTGTTTATTTACACATATCACAAGAGGTAATATATAAGATAAATTAAATTGCTAATTATATTATACCACAGAAAGATAAATTACCTATTTCCAATCACACGGAATGAAATTGCTCATTAAATATATTACAAGGAGTTAAGTTGCCAAAAAACCATAATTATACCTCAAATAAAATGTTTCAATGTTCCCAAGGCACATGAGGGACTCTTAACTATTTTTAGTAATATATACTACTATAAGATGAGAGAATTTCACTTTTGATACCGTAACTCAACCTACTTTAGGGATTTGATACCACAATTTTTTTTCCCGACACATTTGATACCATAACTCAACCTACTTTAGGGATTTGATACCACAACTTTTTCTCCGGACACATTTGATACCATAACTCAAATCAACTCGACACATTTGATACTTCCGTCAAATTGGAAACGGAATTGTCACGTGATTGTCACGTGGCCGTTAAAACTTTGCACATTTGATACCATAACTTATCTTGACTGATAATTTTACCCCATAACATTTCAGGTTATCAAAAAAGCCCCACATCTCCAAATTTAGTGACAATTTTAGTCCACATTGTTGCCAAATTTCGAAATTGACTCGAATAAGACCACGTGCTGACCAATTTAGAACTTTACACATTTGATACCATTACTTATGTTGACTGATAATTTTATCCCATAACATTTCAGGTTACCAAAAAAGCCCCACATCTCCAAATTAATTGACGATTTTAGTCCTCATTGTTGCCAAATTTCCAAATTGACTAGAATAAGATTACGTGCTGACCAATTTAAAATTTTTTACTTATTTTATTTAAATAACTAATTTAATTTATAAACAATATTAATAAATTAAATAATACATTAACATAAATATCACCAAAATTAAGAAAATATATTCTTTTTAAATATAAAATTTATATAATAAATATTTTAATAATTATTAATATTTTAATAAATATTAAATAGTTTTAAATTATATATTCTTTTTAAATATAAAATTTATATAATAGAATTAATATATTTAATATATATTAAAATAATAAATTATATAATTTAAAACTATTTAATATTTATTAAAATATTAAATAATAAATAATTATAATTTAAAAAAAAAAATCCCCACCCCATCCACCCAACCCAACCCGACCCACCCCTCCCCTACCCCCAGATTCCCAGGCCGCCGGCGGCCTGGGTCTTCTGTCCCAGGCCAACGCCGGCCTGGGACCTTCGATCCCAGGCCGGCAGTGGCCTGGGATCGAAGAACCCAGGCCGGCGGTGGCCTGGGACAGAAGACCCAGGCCGCCGACGGCCTGGGAATTGGGGGGTAGGGGGAAGGGTGGGGAGGTGGTGGGTGGGGTGGGGATTTTTTTTTAAATTAAAATTATTTATTATTTAATATTTTAATAAATATTAAATAGTTTTAAATTATATAATTTATTATTTTTATATATATAAAATATATTAATTCTATTATATAACTTTTATATTTAAAAATAATATGTTTTCTTAATTTTGGTGATATTTATGTTAATGTATTATTTAATTTATTAATACTGTTTATAAATTAAATTAGTTATTTAAATAAAATAAGTAAAATTTTCTAAATTGGTCAGCACGTGGTCTTATTCGAGTCAATTTGGAAATTTGGCAACAATGTGGACTAAAATCGTCACTAAATTTGGAGATGTGGGGCTTTTTTGGTAACATGAAATGTTATGGGGTAAAATTATCAGTCAACATAAGTAATGGTATCAAATGTGTAAAGTTCTAAATTGGTCAGCACGTGGTCTTATTCGAGTCAATTTGAAAATTTTGCAACAATGTGGACTAAAATCGTCACTAAATTTGGAGATGTGGGGTTTTTTTGGTAACCTGAAATGTTATGGGGTAAAATTATCAGTCAAGATAAGTTATGGTATCAAATGTGCAAAGTTTTAACGGCCACGTGACAACCACGTGACAATTCCGTTTCCAATTTGACGGAAGTATCAAATGTGTCGAGTTGATTTGAGTTATGGTATCAAATGTGTCGGGAGAAAAAGTTGTGGTATCAAATCCCTAAAGTAGGTTGAGTTATGGTATCAAATGTGTCGGGAGAAAAAATTGTGATATCAAATCCCTAAAGTAGGTTGAGTTATGGTATCAAAAGTGAAATTCTCTCCTATAAGATTCATGGTCAACTATCTAAAGTATCTGAATTTTTTAAATTTTTTTTTTGGTTACATAATTATTTATTTTATAATTAATCCGGGTGTGTAGGGAAGTTGGAGAGGAGTGCCGTATTGAAGGCAGTATGCGCTGGGTTTAAGGAGACAACTGATCCTCCTATTTGCTTGGGCGGAGGTTTAATTTCATCTTCACCCCTTTGTATTTTTGTATATGTACACATTACTACACAAATAATTAATACTCCTACAACGTAATCTTGATTAATTGTTAATTGGTAAACAGGGTTGGAGACAAACGAATGCCTTCAAAATAATGGTGGTTGTTGGCAGGATCCAACATCTAATGTTACAGCCTGCAAGGTATATATATATATATATATATATATGTGGAGACAAATACAAATTATACAATAACCATTTTGGTTAGCAAATGTTGTTCTAATTAAGCTTAGAATCTTGAAGATTTTTTTTTTTTTAATTTCTTTTATTGAAGGATACATTTCGGGGTAGAGTTTGTGAGTGCCCTTTATTGAATGGTGTTCAATACGAAGGAGATGGATATGCATCGTGTGAAGGTACATTTTGTATTCCCTTGTGTTATGTTGAACCTGAAAAAATTTATCCTATAAAAAAGTTTATTGTATTGAATCCCTCTATACCAAAAATATGTCGTTTCGATCATGTCATCATATTTCAAGAAATCATTTCTAAAATATACTTCACAACGTGTGTTTTGTTTCATTGACAGCTGTTGGGCCTGGAAGGTGTTCGGTAAACAACGGAGGTTGTTGGTCCGATATTAGAAACGGAGAGAGATTTTCAGCATGCTCGGTTCGGTCTCGATCATTCCTCATTTTTCCACCTTTATTTGTTTATACTCCCTAAAATGTGTTTTCGGATTCTGCAACGCAATGAATGCAGGAATCAGGCTTATCGGGCTGCCAGTGCCCGCCTGGATTTCGGGGTGATGGTCATACATGTGAAGGTGTGCTTTTGATTTGCATTTCACCTTTTAATTTCAACTTCTTGACAAGTTAACTAACTGCCAATTCATGTTCCTTTGCTCTTCTTTTTTTCTTTCATTGCAGATGTTGATGAATGCAAGGAAAGGCTTGCCTGTAACTGTGATGGGTGCAGCTGTAAGAACACATGGGGTGGATTTAACTGCAGTTGTCAAGGGGATAAACTATACTTAATGGAGCTTGACACATGTATTGGTAAATCCATTTTTTCCTCCATTTCAATTTATAAATGTTCAGATTAAAGAACTTGTTCTCTGTCCTGCCCCGATTTTTCCGAGCTTTAATATCGTAAAGTTTGAATATGCAGAAAGGAACAACTCAAAATTTGGGCAATACCTTACCTTGCTGTTGTTAGCTGTGGCATTGAGTGTTGGAGTAGCTGGTTACATATTCTACAAATACAGACTTAGGGCAAGTCCATTTGAATCTCTTCTCTATTACATTTCTCACTACAATTTCTTCACTAGATTAACTTGTACATTTATATGTTGCAGTCATACATGGACACGGAGATCATGGCCATCATGTCACAGTATATGCCACTCGACAGCCATCAAAATCAGACATTAGTCGTACATCACGAAGACGAACCTCTAAGACAAAGTTCATCCATGTAAGGTTGTCAAAGATTCGGTCGTGATAGATTGTTCGTAGTGAATTTCTTTTACTCTGGAATAGCAGAAAGTTGTGATTCTGTTAATACTCAAAAGTCCAAACTCACAAAAGATTAGGATCCAAAACCTTACAGGGTTATGTATATAGAGATTTTGCGTGAACACGAGTGGAATAAGGGGAGCGACGCATTGCCACATAAATTATACTCGGTCATTGTCAAAACTCGAAATGTGTATTTTGTTGTCATCGCCAATTTCCACCAACTACACAAGCTGAACTACAGAGGCAAACAACCAAACAATATGACAAGATTCTATGTATATGAAATTATAGTGTACCTATTCATTTGTATGGTTTTTTTTACTAATCAAAATGCAAGGACTATCGAATTCTCAAAATTTACCATCTTCAAAACGCCGGGAAGTACAAAAATTAAATAAAAAAATGTTTTAACAAAACCATAAGAAGTTACAGGACATTAATTTCTGCAGAACACATGAAACAAAAAAATGAAATTCTAGTCTGCAATGCGCTCAAACTTGACATTTCCTTCATCTAATATGGTCAAGTGCTTTCTTTTTTTGGATAACTTAGTTGCGTCTGTGAACTGAGCAGCTGTTCTAGCCCGTAATTCCTCTAGGCTCTCACCTTCTTTGGCTCTCTCCAGAACCTATAAAACGAGCAGTCAATAAGGACTAATTCTGCTAAATTAGGAGATACTCAGCTGTAATAAGACATACCAAGTGACGACCGTAGAGATGGGTGTTTGAAAGAGCTTGAAGGGCATTCCGAGCTTCTTGCTTCGTTACATACTCTATAAAAGCAAAACCTCTATGATTGCCAAACCTCATAGGTAACCTTAAACTCTTTATCTGCAAGAGTACAAATTAAAAATGTTCACACCTTTTAGGAAGAAAATTTATCTTACTACCAGTCACATTTCATAAAGGTCCCGCTACTAAGCCACATTTTAAATTAGCTTAATGCAAACACAAGAAATGAAAAGAAACTATTAAGAGGACTTTTAAATTATAATAAAGCAATAATAAGTAACAAAAATAAATAAACAAATAAACAATATTCTTTGGGCAATAGAAAATATGGAAGAGTTCACACCTGGCCGAACGGACTAAATAACTGTTTTAAATCCTTTTCTGTTGCCTCAAAAGCTACATTCCTAACAATCAATTTTGTTGAACTCCTGTCATTTTCAACTTTTTTAGGTAATTCGTCCTTTTTAGCATGACAAAGTTGCAATATGAGGGCATGCCCATCCAAAACAGTTCCCTGAAGCAACAAAAAAAGAGGTAAGACAGGAGGAGTGAAACTAAAAACACGAGTCCAAATATTCACCTAAAATGGAGTAAAAGATGTATACCTGTAGGTCCCTGCAAACAGATACTGCTGTATCAACAGAATCAAACTCTACGAAACCAAAACCCATAGAGACATTCTTCCCATTCTTCATGTGCTTTTTCACCTAAAATAGAGTAAAGAAACAGAAGAGGACTAGTGATTAAGCAGCAATAGAATCCATTAAGTTGGTCATGGTGCAAATAGGTAGAGAAAAGAAAGAATACCCTGACACTTAGTATCTTCCCTCCCTTCACATGCTCAGAAAAGTGCTTCTTCACAGCCTCATCTGATGTTCTGAAATTCAGGTTCTTCACATATAACGAACGTGACTGAAGCAAAAAAAGAGAAAAAATTGAATGTCCAATATATAATAGTTTTTAACTTAAAACACCTGAAACTGAAATGAAGCACATTCCTCAAGAAAAAATTTAGGAACTCGATATAGTAAGTCAGCAAAATTTATCAAAAAGAAAATGAAAAAGTCAGAAAAGGTCGGTTTTTCTTCCATTTCCCCTCTGATAACACAATATTACCGAAGGAACTAATGATGAGATTACAACTAGCAATTGTGAGATACCATTACAACAGAACTATTAATTTGAAAGAAAACTTTGGCCCTCATATAAAGCATAAGGTTAATTGGCAACTGTTGAAAAAAATTATTTCGCATGCCCAAACATGATCAGAGCATTGTTTTATATGTAACGGGAAGCAGATTCGCATTTTTCTTCCTTTATGGAGTTTGTAGCTGAAAAAGATCTGTCTGTTGAACTGTAAATCAGTGCCAATAAACCTACATACACAACCAGACATATACCCAATATAACAGTTTTAAACAGCAGCTCTCCCACTGCCCCCTAATTTTGCAGAATTCTTTATTCTGGCATAAGAGTGTTCCGTTGCTAAGCTTACTTATATTCTGACTCCTAAAATTTAGCATTTATATCAGTTTTACGAGTGAAAAATAATTTATCCCTCATACTACAATCCCCTATGTTGTAAACATCTTGCCATGTATCAAAAAGTTACCTGTTAAATAGAATAATGAAGAAACTAATCTCACACAATGATATTGATAAAATGGCGAAGCAATTATGAGAACATATTTGAATTTGCAGTTTTCATAGTTAATTTTGCACCTGTAGTGCTATGATGTATACAATCATTCGACTATCAAGCACCTGGAAATTTAATCGTAGATACCAATCCCCATATTCTTAGAAACACTTCTTTAGATATTGCACGGTGTCATATAGTAGCATGCGACTAAGAACACAAGTGTAACTACGTTGAAGAAGGCACAGTTCAGAAATAACCTCAATTCTATCATGGTCAACGTCTGCATCCGTTATATCTTCAATTTGATGCTCTAGCAAAGCTCTCTTGACATCAAGTTCGCCCGCGATTGTATTGTCACCAATTATTGGAGTTTGACTGAGAATGTTGCCAGGTGCCCATTCCAAATACAGTGGAGCATCCCTGTGATAACACGGGATAGGAAAACTAATCAACCTCACTACCAACTCAGACCTAGCAACAATTAATTTCCAATTATATGACCAGAAAAATAATAGGCAGCTCTTATATCTGGACTTGCGTAGATGGATGTATAATTTTCTCAGAACCAGATAATAAGTGTAGCAATGCAAATTCAAACCCAATAGCAATGACAGGGCTTCATGCTATAATTTTAAAGCATGCAAACAATTTAAATTCTCCAGTTAAGCAATATGTTAAAGATAATTTATCAAATATTATGGTCCACCGTAATCATCATCAATCTTTTCTTAAATTTTGTTCATTATTTATGAAATTCAACCCCAAGTTTGCAGTTACATCCCTATAAGTCGAAGCAATGGATTAGGGGGGAAATGGAACTGAATCTAAAATCCTAATAATAATTCTTGTAGTACCAAGTAGATGCATTGTTATAAGTCTTCAGTACACACGAAATAACAGTTGATTGGTTCTGATGTTATCCGAATGGGATAAGATACATGGCAATATAAAATTATGCCAAATTTGTATTCTCCCTTTCTACATAATAAGATAGTTTAGTCCCCCCAACAACATAACATCTATTTTTCCATATTATACCATCATATATGGTGCAGTCATTAATGTGTGATGTCAACACACTGATATAGTAACACTATACATGATACTCAATCCATTTGAGTGAACCTGCAAGAAGGTCTGCCAACTTATAGCCCAGACTGCAATACAGTCATACAATTACATTAGCATGTCACCCAAAACCAATGATGTTTTTTGAAACAAAACATCACTTGTATTACTGAAACAAAACCAATATTCAAAACACTGAAACAATGTATTATTGAATACTGATAACTTTGAACTACTTAATCAACTTACTTGTACCGCTTGTATGATAAACCTTTGAAAGCTATACGTGCCTCAGCAGGTTCTAGGAATATGACCTGGGTATCAAAGATAAAATTCAAATACAAAAAACAAAATACAATCAAATATGTAAAAGTTCAAAAATCATCAAGTGCCTTTTCACATTGCACACAATGCACCAAGAATATTTCAAAATTTTACTATATATAAGGGCATACTTGGCCTGACTAAACAAGGAAAGAAAGATGCAATTTAAGAATCAACAAGTGCTAGTTTACATTGCACGTTATTAAAACTTCTCTTGGCCAGCTAAATAAAGACATGCTTCATATGAATACATCAACTAAGACAATTAAAGAAAATAACTGATCCCTCAAAAATATTTTGATATCACAACATATAAAAGCATACTTGGCCTGATTACAATATTTAGCATTCAGGTAAATTGACAAATCATTAGTCTTAATCTTACCAATATCAAGCAAGGACCATAATATGGAAAACATGCACTTGCACTTATCCGTGACAGGTGTCGGTGTTTTATAAAGCACGCACTCATAAAAATGTCAAGAAAATGGACCAATAGCATGGTAGAAGTATTATAAGTATTATATACTACAAATTTTAGTATAGTATCAAATGGAATCAATGGTTGGAATTCCTGCCTGAACTCCGATCCGTGATATACAACTAAATTCTGATTTTTCACAAAGTACCATCTCTAATTCAGTACATATTCATAAGACTCTCAAGTTTAAACATGATTATCATAGTATACTACTGAAGTGATACCTTAAAAAATCACTATACAATATGAGCTGGACATATAGAAAGAGGGGGAAAAGAAAAGAGAAGAAAGTAGAAAGAAATCCATACCAAAGCCAAGGTCTTCGTAGGAGGTAAAATGACTTTGTCCAAACTGCCAAATTTTCCAAACATATCGACTAGTTCACTCTCAGATGAACCGTAAGGCAAATTCTTCACTAATATAACATGGTTGCTTCTTTTTAGACCATCAGTTTTACCAGCAGCAAACTCCTCTAATGAGGCAATATTAACTCCAGCACTTGAGAGAGCCTTTTTTGTCTCAGCAATAACTTGTGTCTCCCCCAAAGCAATTCGAACGGCAAGGTCATCAGATTCTCTATCCAGTAGTTCAGTTTTACTAACACCAAATTTCCGCGCAATGTTTTCAACAACCTAGAACATCATCAGACAAGAAGATTAAGAGTTAATGCATGCTTGAAGTTGAATGCACAAATGCATGTGCAGAGTTACAAGCAGAGCTTAGGGCTCCAGTAGGTCATACTATAAGGGAAAAGTGGAAATTTTACTTCCGACACTGCTTCGGAAGTTGTGCATACCTATGTTATTTTACTATGGGGGAGAAGGAGGATTCCCCTAGATACTAACTACTCAAGTTCTTATATCCTGCAATGCAGTGTTTTTCATATTCTCTTACAAGCATCAAGCTCATCGAAAGTTAATGAAATCACTAATTTGGCGACTAATTACAGAAGTCAAACCTCATGCAAAAATTCCTAACTTACAGTATCGGGGCGCATAAATAAAGTATTCCACGCTCGTGTACTTCCACCAGCCTCCGATGCCTTCCTTTCTGCATTCCTTTGATGCTTAAATGTTTTAGAAGACTGTTCGCCAGAAATATTGTGCCTGTATAACAACAATAAAGATAAACTTATTGCAGCTAAACACCTTCCAAAAATTAACCTGAGTATTGAAAGTTGAGATTCTTGAACGGCATACTCTTGTTTATCTGGAAGATTTTTTTGTTTAGCTGGCATGACATGCAACAATCTTCCCTGAAAAATTGAATTGCCCATCTCTTCCAAAGCCCTGGAAAGATGCAAAAACAAAAATCCATCACCACGCATTTTATTGCAGAAATAACAATCGCACAAAAAGATGGCACAAAATATCGTCAAAATAGTCATATAAATCAACAAAAAATATTAATAGTGATTTTATGATTTATAGTTATCAGGATATTAAAATTTGCAACAACAAAATATCAACTCTATCACAGGAAATAGAGAAATTGTATTGACATTATCGAATAAAAATGAAAAGACACTCTTCGACTAGAAGCAAATATGTGTAATCAAGTAACTTGTCCAAATTATGCCGAATGTCTTGAACACTGATTACCATTACAATTTGAAGTCTTTCGAATCATACATCTAAATGATCAGTACAGAGACAACGTGAACACCAGTAGTTAAAGCACATCTACTCTCCAAAACATAGCGAGATTGTTTACAACATTAAGCCTTTAGGTCAGGAAAAAATACCTAGCAGCAGACTCTGGGAGACCAAAGAGAACATAAGCAAATCCCTTGGACCGTTTTGTATCTTTATCAACAACTATATGGACCTGAGAGATGCTGCCATATTTGCTGAAGTGATCTTCTAGCTCCTCTTCGCTGTATACATCAGAGAGTGTTAGAGAAACAAAAACCAGAGTAAACAGAGAGCAGATGAAATTCGGCCCATATATATACATATATATATATATATATATATATATATATACATATATATATATATATATATATATATATATATATATATATATATATATATATATATATATATATATATATATATATACGTATTCATGTATATGGTGCACAATAAGATTGTGATCCACATTGGGCCAAAATAAGCTAGAAGAGCCACCAGAAATGATAGTTATGGAACATACGTGGCTGTGTAGGGAAGATTACGGATGAAGAGACGGCCAGTCTCCAGAACTTCCTCATTTTTTGGACTTGATGAAGGATCAACTGAGTTTAAGATTCCATCTTCTCTAGAAGACCCATCTTTAGCCTCCCCTTCGGAAACATTGGAAAGTGCATCAACAATAGGACCATGCTTCCTCTCTTCGTGGGAGTCAGCGCTGCCATTACTATCATCATCAGCGTCATTATTACCAGAGTCAGCAGCTTCAAATTCTTCATCACTACTTCCTGAATCAGACCACTCTTTTCTAATTCTGCTTTTAAAGTAATCCATATCAGTTAGAACTTCATCATGAACTACAATTTTTGGTTTATCTGCTTCTTGTTTATCGGAGAATTCATTTTCTTCCTCCTTAACTTCCTGAAGCTCAGCATCCTCTCCATCTACATTCTCTTCACTTGCTTTTGCCATCTGGAATTTATTCTTTGATGCTACTTTACTTTGCTCACGTGTGGGAGCTGCAACTGTATCATTTGCCCACAACTTTGATTTGCTAGGATGCTGCATGACCTGAAGAAACTCTTGACGTTGAGGGTCATCGTTGTCATCAGCCTTCTTACTCTTCTTACTGTCCCCTTTGGAATTTTGACCAGTTACTTTTTTCTCTACTTCAGATGAATTCTCCTGCTTCTTCAATGAGTGCCGACTCCAAGCGTGTGGAACATTTGGATCTCCAACCTTCTGAGCAATCTGGCTATAAAGAAAAATATGAAATTTAGATCATCCTCTTCTGAATATGTGACAGATGCATATTGTGGCATCTCGTTGCAATAGTATTAGAGATTTTAGAAAGATGCATTTTACCAGACCATGGTCTTTATGAGTCAGTTTATCTAAATAAATTTCTTCATACGGTCCCCTTTAGTGATTGATAACTTTATATATGCCAAATATCATGCATGAAAACTGTATATTCTATAGAGCATGTACATGTTGAAATCAAGCTAACTTTAGCCACCATGAAATCTCCATGTAATTGTGGAAAGAACTAAGGCAGCCAATAGGGTTATATCCATGATACTTTGATCAAAATTATCAGCACCAGTGACATTGGGAGAAACCCGGCCTTTGACATATGTTACAACCACTTCAGGAATAACGTTGAAATGGTACCACTTAATAACAATATATTTCAGCTTAATATGTTCATTGAATTCAATAGAACACATATCCAGCTGCTACGAGGATTGATAGTTGTGGTAGGGCTACAAAATCATAGGATTGCTTTAAGTTTTTTATTATTTTTTGCAGTTATTATAATCGTTAATTCTAGTTATAATTCGGAGGAAGTGCTTTTCACCCATTTTTCTTTTCTTCCGGGCCATCTTTTCTTACAAATATCTTAATTCCATTATGTATATGGATACATAAGCTTGAAACCTAAACACCTAATGGAAGAACATGAAGTTACAAAGTAAGACGGACCTCACAGGTAATTCTGGAAGTATCCATGAAAGACTTGTTGAAGTACTTCATGGCTTTCTCAGCTTCATGCTCTGTCCTGAAACCCACAAACCCAAACTGCCTGCTCTTCCCGTCCCTACACCAATGGCATTATCAATATAGCAGAATTACAAGAATGAAAGATAAGTTCAAAGGGAAAAAGGGATAGGAGGTTACTTGGTGCGCATAAGCTTGGCATCGGTAACTTCCCCTTTCTGGGAGAAGAATTCTCTGAGGCGGTCCTCTGCGACATATTTTGGCAAGTTTTTCACACATATTCGTGACCTTCATATACAAGATCAATAACAATCATAATACCATTAAAAAAACATATTTTTGATATATAATTGGACTGAAACTATAAATAAATGAGAAAAAAAACAAAAACACTTACATAGTTGTTAAGTGCTATGGTTTATGTATAAGTCAAGGCAGACTTTGCAATATATTTTCAACTGACGAGGCTGAACAAGAAAAAAAACCGGCACACAAAACAAATATCCATGAAAATCCAGCATATACATAAGCAGGAAAAAACAGTATAGGTTCCTTGAACCACATAGCATCAACAATGTTAAAAAATACAAAACCATCATGTATAGTTTCAAGAATAAGCTAAGCACAAATCCGACTACTGAATGCAATCATAGTTGTTTGAGGCGTAAAGCGACGCGAGGCGATGAGGGCTCGCCTTGCCTGAAGGCGAGGCGATGCAAAAAGCGACGGCTTTTTGGGGGAAAAGCGCTTGTATACAAATTTTTTAGTGTACATTAAAATATCAATTGTAAACAAACTTTAAGTATATATTTAATATATATAAAAATATGACAAGTATGTATATGGGTAATTAATGTCTAAATGTGTTATTTTAATTACTTTAAGTATATAAATATTACATATATATAAAAATATGACATACATATTTATGGAAATATGGGTAATTATAATGCCCATATACATAATCATAGGAATTTAAAAATCCTAAATCTGAAATTTGACTTCAATAACTCAATATGTATGTGGTGAGTGGGTCGGTCATGTTCAATAACTCAAATGTGAGTGGGTCGGTCAATGTATAATAACAAAATATATATTTAATGTGTTTGTGTTAATAATTTTACACAAACAACAAGAGAACTAGAAGACTGAAGACTTACGGGAGAAAGAAGGGACGGCGACCAGGGAAGGAAGGGACGGCGGACAGCGCGGCGGCGGTGCGGACGGACGGCGGCGGTGTGGGCGGCGGCGCAGAGGTAAGTTAATTAGGGATTTAGCCTTAGGGTTTGGAAAGGATTTACGGGGAGAGAGAGTGAGGGAATGAAACTTACGGGAGTAATTCATACAAATGATATGTTTAAGAGTTAAATTTACAAAAATAATACAATTCACTATTATTGCAATATACTCATATTAACCTTATTTTCAAAAGAAGCCCTTTAAAAGAGAAAAAGATTAAAAAGACCAATAATTAATTAAATAATGGGAATAACTGAAGAAGTGGAAGAATTAAAAAATCAATTAATTATAATAAATAAAATATTACAAAAAGAAGAGATTATTAAAGATAGTCATCAAAGTTTTCTAGAAAAAATAGAACATAGATTTTTATATAATGAAATTTGGACAGAACAATATTTACAAGGAACACATTTACCAATAGAATCCTACAGTTTAATAAAAGAAGAACATAAATGTACCCATGGATATAAATTTCCTCATTTATATCATACTCTAGACCCACAATTAAATAATATTACCGATATGCTAATGCATTTAATAAACTACACTATAAAACAAGAAAATATTCATGAAAACATAGTTATTATACGAGGACAATTGGGACATTTAGCTAATGAAATAGAAATAATTAAAAAATACAAACCAGAAATACCTGATAAGCAAATTCAACAAATTTCACCACCAAGAAAATTTACCTAAATAATGGAAGAACAAGTAGAAGAAATTAGAAATATGATTGACCAATTAAATATAGTTGAAGAAGAACAAGGGAAAAAACAAACGAATTATGTTGAGCCTATTTTGGTACGAGGGAAAAAACAAACAAAAGAAGCTGTGTTTAGCCTAATAGGGCACGAGGTATGCTTTGAATTTTCTTCAGCGTAGCCCAATTAATTAGGCACGAATTTTTCTTCAATGTAGTAGAAGGATACTATTTTGGTACGAAAAATTTGGAGATGTGGCAAAATAGCATATTTAGGGATGACATTTTTTGTTGCTTATCATAAATTATATTTTGGGACGTATTAGACCTGTGAAGAAATCTTTTGAGCACAAAAGCAAAATTTAGTGCTCTATTGTGTATTTTAGCCACAAAATTATTTTCGTGCAAATAAAATTAGTACCTAATAAACAAATTTCTTGTAGTGATTATTCGTTCTCATTAAAATATAATTTAATTGTTTTTTATCAACACAATTTCTTATCGATTTATTATTTAATTTTTACATACACAATTCTTATATAAAGATATAGTTTAATTAATTTTTACCTACATAATTTTTTAATATTACAGGTGCGTTTCGCCTAAATTCATTCTTGATAGAAATTTATTGATACACTAAATAGCTATTTTCTTGTGGTTGTTCTTTTATCTAGGCTCACAGATAATCACTATCAATAATCAAACAGAAAATTATAAAAACAGAGCAAAATACAATTAAAAAAAAAAAAAAAAACAAAAGGGTATCTAAGATCCAAATGAAAATTCAATCTTCATAGAAATCAATTAAGAAAGAAGGGAATTACCTGAAAGTAGTGTAACTATAGAACTCAACTTTCAGACACATAAAAAAAAATGAAGCAACAGCAAAATAGCTCAAAGCCAAGCGCAGAAAATTGAAATTGAAATAAAAATATTTAGGAAGTAAAAAGGAGATTTACCTAGCCAAAACTACCACTGAGGCGGCGGCTCGGCGCGGCGGTGAAAGACGCCGGAGTACTGACCGGTGAAAGGCAGCTGAAGGGAGAGAGAGGGAGGGAGGAGTAGGGGAGATAGCGTGTAAGAAATCAGAATCAGGGTTTAGGGTTTTAAAAATTTTCTGTCTAAAGAAAACCGTGTCAGAAGAAAATTAAAAAATTAGGTATCCTCAACCATGTAACGAGCGGGCTCGGACCCGGTCCGGATCCGACCCGAACCCGGTATATAAGGCCATCTCCAATGGTTCAGGGCTAGCCCTGAGCCCTGTCGTCGTCTCCAATGGTTGGGGCTCCGTGGGGGAATTAATTCCATTTTGAAACTTTGCCCACTCTCACCTATTAATATTATAGTTTTAAATTTTTTTAATATTAATAATAGTAATTATATTAGTACTCGTAATTTAATTATTAATTATATTAAAATATTAATATTAAATAGAATATTTAATTAAAGTAACTTAAAATTAATACATAATACGCAAACTCTCACCTATTAATATTATAGTTTTATTTTTTTAAGTTCGGAGTATTAATTAAAATAACACATTAATTACAACAATACACAACATTAATTACACAACAATACACAACATAATCAAGGAAAAGAAAATAAAAATAGTCCTAAAGCTCCTTATAAACCTCATAAACATAGTGTTGAAAAAAGTAAATTAATGGACCATTTTGGACGTATTTTAAGTGGGACCCACTTTGAGTAAAGAGTCGGGTCTTGACCGAATTATATTCTACTCCGTGAGTAGATTAAAATGGTATATGGTACGTCCAAATCGGAATACGGGTGAATGAGAAATTAAATCTCAAAGTTCACATATATAATGGAAAAAATTGGAAAAAAAAATGAACTTATCCCACATTGGAAGTGTGATAAAAAAAACTTGGATTTATATATGATTTCTAAACCATAAGGGTTAAGAAATTATTACTAGAAGGCTCCCTCCTCGCGCGCGCGCGGGGGGGGTGGGGGGGTGCAAATCTTCGGTTAGATTATCACACGGCCCTTCAAGACTTGTGCGTGCCCGCGACCTGTGGACACGAATGTCGTCCAAAAATCCTATTTCGGGCAGATCTAGTTTTGCTATTTTCGGCCCAAAATAATTTATTTTATTTAACTAAAAATACATACAACACATTAATTAACCATTTAAAATTTTTATTTAATTAAAACAACACATTAATTACAATAACACATTAATTAAAATTACATACAACACATTAATTATACAAAATCATACACACATTAAATAAACCATACACACAATAAATACACAACAAAAAAAAGGAAAAAAAAAAAAAAACCGGGTCCAATCAGGTGCCGCCACTTGGCGGCACCTGACTTAAAGAGGGGCGCGTGTAAACACGCGCCCCCTTTCTTCCCACTCGCGGAGCGGGCTGGGCGCAGGGCTCCGCCGAGCCCTGCGCCCAGCCCGTTCCGCCCCGCTCGCGACCCCGGCCCCCGCCCCGCACCGCTGGAGACGACTCGCCGCCACCACCCCGACCCCGGCCCCGGCCCCGCCTATACCGCTGGAGATGGCCTAACAAGATCCGGGTCTGGGCCTTAGCTCGGACCCACTCGTCTGGCAGCGGGCCTAAACCCAGTGGGCAGTGGGTAATGACTGGGTCAAGGCTGGGTAATTAATAGTGGATTAATTAATTAAAACACATGGACCGATCCATATGTAAGTTAATTGATCTTTGATTAATTAATTTAAGCATATGGGACAATCAATGTAAAAATAAATTAGTCTGGGATTAATTAATCTAGTATGGGTCGATTTTGGGAACAATGATCAAATTAGTTTAGGATTAATTAAAAAGCATATGGGCCGATTTTATTTTAATAAGATGGCCGATTTTTTGCTTGATTATTTAGTCTTGAATTAATGTTAATCATGTTTGGTTATCGGCCTACATGCACCTAGGCCCAACCCATATTCTTTAAATTTTCTTGGAATAAGTTGAATTGGGCTGAATTACAAATTATATGGGTTCATAATAATAATGGGTCAACTCAAATAAACTTACACTTACGAAGAAAAAGGAAAAAAAAACATAATTTTATTTGTTAAAAATGAAGTTTATCCGTTTTTCATAATTTACTTATTATTTGTTTGACTAAGTTTTCATTGGTTTAATCCATTTTTTCTGGGTTTTCTGATAATAAAAATCATTTTATCGATTTGACCAATTTTTATCGGTCCAATTTTACCTAATTTGACCCATTTTTCCCGGATTTTTTTTTTATTTCAGGTTTCAGGTGAAACTTGCTTTTTCACTGATTAACTCATTTACCCACCTATTTTTGTACTTTCAAGTATCTCTGAAATATTATTTAGGTCAATTGAATTGATTATTATAGACAAGAATAATACAAAATTTTCACACAACATATATCAAAGTTTCATTTTATAAAGCAAGTCATTCATAACACTTGGACAATGTCGTGGAAACAACAATTTTTTAATATTGCAATTTTTGAAAATATACAATGTAGACTTTTTTTAAAGTGGATTTCAAATGACTAGTTTTAGGAAGAATTTAAATTCATTTAAAATTGGCTAAAATCTATTGGACTAAAATTCAAGATTTCAAATGAATTAATTTAATTTTGTATCCAAATAGCATGATGAATTTGACAAGGGATTCAAAACCACCCACCCAAATCCATCTATTCAAATTCAAATGAATCCTAAAAGATTTAGCAATTGCGGTTATTAAAGTTTTCTTTTAACCATCTTTTGATCAGGATGTCCAAACAAGTTATGATAAAATATGATTCATTCCAAACTATTTTCTTTTTTCAAATATTGTACTCTTTTTTTTTTTTTTTTGGTACAAAAGAGAACATAAAAAATTACTCTAGATCATTATAGAGCAGGGGAAGAACAACAGAAGGGGGTTCTTCCCATATCATAAACTCATTTTGAAAATCATGGCCCAATTTAGCCAACACATCCGCACAGTGGTTTCCTTCGCGCAGTGTATGGACAATTCGACTCTCCCACGATCTTCTAAGTAAGGCTCTACAGTCGTCAATAATCTGGCCCAAAGGATGGTTCTCCGTTTCTGCCTCCTTAATAAGTTCGACCACCACCTCAGAATCAAGCTCCAGAACAATTCTTGGAAGTCTTCTTTCCCAAGCGAGTGAAAGCCCTTCCCTGGCCGCTAAAAGCTCAGCAACGGTGATAGAGAGGCCTCCAAGTCTACGGGTGAAACCAGTGACCCATTCTCCATTATCATCTCGAATAAGTCCTCCAGCCGAGGCACTCTTCTTCTCCAAGAATACGCTGCCGTCAGTATTCACTTTGTGCCACCCTCTATTCGGTTTGGTCCACTTTACTTGAGTTAATCTTCGTTGTTTAGTTCTTTCTTCTTCTTTTTAATCCTCACAAGATCTTCGGCCAATTGTTTAGCCGAGAAGATAGTTTGTTGCATGGGCTCCCTTTTTCCTTGAAAAATGAATTTGTTGCGCGACCTCCAAACAGACCAAATAATAGCAACAAACACAATGTTCCATGGAATTTTAGGCAGAATAATGTTCTCAAACCGTACCTTAGTTGCGTTCTCTTTAATCCAAGTGTCTGGGCTGATTTGCATAAATTCCAGAAAATGAGTTGGAGCAATAGCGAATTCCCAGATCTCCGTCGTCCAGGTGCAGTCCCTAAGTGCATGCGTAATTGTTTCTTCATGGTTGTTGCATCTTTGACAAAGGTTAGAGGCTGCAATATTGTACTCTTGTTTCTAAAGTAAGTAGTGAATGAGAATTAATGATTTGAAAGAAAAACTTAGGGCCCAATTGGATGGATGGATTTGGGTTGGGTGGATTTGAAATCCCTTGTCAAATCCATCGTGCTATTTGGATACAAAATTAAATCCATTCATTTGAAATCATGGATTTTAGTCCAATGGATTTCAACCAAATTTTAAGTGGATTTGAAATTCCTCCTATAGCTAGTCATTTGAAATCCACTTAAGAAAAGATCCACATTGTATATTTTCAAAAATTGCACATTGATCCCAAATTTTTTTAAAACCTAGAATGCTATTCAATCCAGAATTTTCAAAAAATTAAAATTTGCAATTCGGCTACTATTTTCAGAAATTTGAATTGCACTTTTGGTCCCTCTATTATCGTAAATTGCAATTTTGACCCTAGGTTTTTGAAAAACCCAGAATAACATTTCAGTCCAGAATTTAATAAATTCAAATTTTCACTCCGGACCCTGATATTCAGAAACAAAATTTGCACTTTCGAAATTAAGAACAAAATTTTCAAATTTGAACAAAATTTTGTCCCTTAATTTTTGGATATTACAATTTTGACCCTAGAAATCAAGAATTGCAATTCAATCTAGTATTTTAAGAAAATTAAAATTTTCAATTCGGCCCCTGCTTTTCCGAAATTCAAATTTGTACTTTTGGTCCCTAAATTTTTGGAAATTACAATTTGACCATAGATTTTTTAAAAACCAATAATTGCGTTTCAGTTCAGAATTCTCATAAAATTAAAAAAATTCAATTTGGTCCCAGATTTTCAGAAATCCAAATTTACACTTTTGGTCCCTCAATTTTTAGAAATTACAATTTGACCCTAAATTTTTGAAAAATCCAGAATTAATTCAGTTTATTTCTGAAGATTAAAATTTTCCTTTCGGCCCCTGATTTTCAGAAATCCAAAATTTCACTTTTGGTTCCTTAATTTTCAAAAATTGCAATTTGACCCCATATTTTCAAAAAAATAAGAACTGTAATTCAGTTCATAATTTCAGAAGATTAAAATTTTCTATTCGGCACCTGATTTCAAAAATCTAAATTTGCACTTTTGGTCCCTTAATTTTCAAAAATTACCATTTAACCCCAGATTTTCGAAAAACCTGGAGTTCCAATTCAGTCCAAAATTTTAAGAAAATTAAGATTTTCAATTCGGCCCCAGATTTTCTGAAATCCGATTTTGCACATTTGGTCCCTCAATTTTCAAAAATTATAATTTTGTCCCAGATCGATTTATGTGATTTTATCCCGATATCAACAACAAGAATTAACTCATAGAGCAAATTATAAGGCATGATTGAGAATTTCAAATAACACAAATGATATATACCAAACAATGGATTTCAAATGAATCGATTTGAAATTCTTTGTAAATTTTTTTTTCCAAACAAGAGATTGCAAATAAATGGATTTCAAATCATTGGAATTTCAAATCCATTCATTTGAAATCTCTCTTCATTTCAAATCCACCCAAATGGGCCTTTTTTAGAAAATTTTTGAGAATTTTTTTTTAAGAAATTAAATCATATTTTATAATAACAAGATTAATAAAAAAAACTTAAGTGCGTAACAAGATTATTCATTAAAAGAAAATGGGTCGGAAGTTGGTTGACCGGATCCAACCCCATTTCTAACCATACCCTTTCGGTGATTCATTTTTTACCTAACCAATTTCTTGAATAGGAGAGATGCCGCCTTCAATTACAAATAGTAAAAACTTTTCTATACAGTCAAATATAGAATAAAAAAGTTTAGATAAAAATATATGATAAATATCATTTTGCCCCATTCAACTAACATTGATGCACACTTTTCTACACATATATAAATGTATTAAAGTAAATTAATACTCTACAATTTTAGAATATTTTTTGTTTTGATCTTTTGTCAATATGATGTAATGTCGAATTAAAATACTTAATTTATTATTAAAATGACACTTTATTATCCATTCAGAAGCAGAATACATTACTCAAATTTAATATTTTATTTGGTTTGAGATTATTTCAAGTTGATATTTCAATAATAACCTATCATGAGTAACTTGATATTACCCATATATTTTGCTAATTTATGAAAAAACTAATTGAACTCAAGAAAAACAACCATTCTCGAGTTCGATATCTTAGTATGATTTTCAAGTTTAAAAATAGTTATTTATCCGTTTTAACTGATTTATGAGCCTCTTTTGCCGAATTATTTGTGAAGTAACATAAAATCGAACCATAAACTAGAGTTATTTAATGATCTTCACAAGTTAAAAATCATAATCTAGTAACATACATTTATTATAGAATAAATTATTGTTAAAGTTGTTTCGATAAAAATAAGTTTTTTAAAATCAAATTTAATAAAAAGGCAAAATCCCAAAAAAGTTTCAAATTAATAACTGATTTTGAATTTTTGTCTCAAATTATATCAACTTGATGAATTTCGTCCCGTAATTTAATATTTTTTTGGAATATTGTCCCACTGTTAATTATGCGACGAAAATTGCTTATTTGTCCGTTAAATTACCGCATGATTGCTTACGTGTCATGACGTGGTAAATTTTAACATGAATATTTATATAATATTGCAGAATTCGTCTCAAACTAATTACAAGATTGAATCATTCATTAAGTTAGAAATTTAATATTGGGACTAAATTCATACAAAATGATAAATTACGGGATGAAATTCGGTGAATTGATATAATTTGGGATGATATTTGAAAATAATATTAAATTACAGAACGAAATTAAGTGAGATAATATAGCTTAGGACAAAATTCCAATATCACTAATTAATTTGGGTTATCTACTCTAATCAAATTGCAATTTTAACTACTAAAAATTATAGTTCCAATCAAATTACTATGTTTTAGTATAATTTTGGGTTATCTGTTCTAAAAAAAAAGTATAATTTTGGGTTATGACAAGAGTACTGGGCCTAGTCGTTGTTTTGAAGGCAAAATATTAGTTATTAAAATATGATCAAAAGTGAATCGCCGTTGCCGGGGATCGAACCCGGGTCACCCGCGTGACAGGCGGGAATACTCATCACTATACTACAACGACAAGATGTCTGAACGTCTAACAAATATTGTACAAGTTAAAAAATAATTAATTTTGATGAGTTTCATCCATTAATACATTATATCTAACGAATTCGTGATTGAAGAGTTACGTATTATTATATATGGTAACATTCTATACCAAATTGCATGCCAATATTAAACCTAATAAACATTTAAATTGAAAATTTGAAAGTAATAAACTCATCCTTGTAATCTTTTATCTCTACTTTCTAAATCATTTTTTTGGTCATAACTCCGTAAAAGCAAGTAAATATATAAAGCTTTACATTTGTATGACAAATTTTATAGAGATTAGAATATTAAAGACAGATACTTTGTCCTATGTATTATCATATCTTTAACTGAATAATATTGATAGATTTTTTGCACTTTGCATCATCGAAATTCAAGAAATATGAGTTTCCATGATGCAAGCATAATACCGAAGAACATCACAACATGATTGTCCTAAGAAAAAAAAATGAGGATTTTAAGTTTTTCTTAATTTGAAGGTGTTAAATGTTAATTCTGTTTCGAATGTTCAAATTAAGTGTCAAGTTCTCATGTTCTAGGGGTGCAAAGTGTCAAAGATCTACATTGAATTACCTCTTTTGCCCTTGACTTCAATGATCATTTTTTTTATGAAAATAAGGGAGGGGGCAAAGTGCTAAATTTTTCATATTTTAGGAGTACAAAGTGCTAAATAAGAGTTTCGAATATACAAAGTGCCTATTATTTCCCATGTTTCGAAGTGCCAGGTGCAAAAAACCCATATTGATACTAGGAATTATTCCACATAAGGTCCCATATATGCTCATATTTGATCATTTGTTGCTTCTTCGTTCAACATTCCTAAATTAATTAAATATATTACCTTAATCGTAAAATAATTATCAATTAAAAGTATTCTTTTCCCTCTTCACAATATAAAAATATTTATCGCCGAGCAGTAGTCCAATGATAATCAATGGCAAAACTGAAGCTCTAGTATTAAAATATTCTTGGTTGGATATGGAGAGGCAATAGAAGCAGTGAGTTGACACTGCATTCCGTCAAAATTTTATAATTTCGACGGACGTTATGCCCGTCGAAATTTATTATTTCGACGGAAATACATTCCGTCTAAATTTCTGTCGAAACACATTCCGTCGAAATTTTCGTCGAAATTTCCGTCTAAAATATTTCCGTCGAAAAATCCGTCGAAATTTTGATTTCTACAACACTTTTTTCGACAACCCTTTTCCGTTGAAATGTCTGTCGAAATTTGTAAATTTCGACGGATTTTATGAAAAATCCATCGAAATTTTCGTCTAAATTTTGCTGTTTTCTAGTAGTGCCTTTGAGTTTCGTAACTCCCAAAAATAAGAGTATTTCTATAGTTTCAATTAGTCTTTGATAGTTGCTTATTATATATAGTTCATAATATTTGGACAAGTATTAAAAATAGTTGTTTATTATTTGAAATTCTTAATACACATAGGCAATATTGAAATGATGTAATGTAATTATTAATGATTAAAGTATTATAAAAAAATTATTCCAAAATATTGGTCAAGTGTTCATATTCAAGTTTTCTTTATCGTTTTCAAATAGATAACATAAGAAATGCCTTTTTTTTTTTTTTTTTTTTTTTTTATTTGCATAGTTAGTCGTAGCTATATATTTTATTAATTTAGAATTTTCACTACAAGAAAAACAGGATTTTCGCACGGATTTTCCCATGAATTTTAGCAAACATCCGTCGGAAAATGGATTTTTCGACAGATTTTGGCCATCAAAAAATCCGTCGGAAAAAGTAATTATATAGGGCATGAGCCCCGTGTAGTAAATACATTGAACTTCTATCATATTTACAAAAATACATTTTTTAGCTAATAAGCCCTACACTTCTGTCCATAATATTCTTTTTCAACCCCTTCCACAGTCTTCATTGTTTCTCATTCAAGCCTTTCATCATTCCATCCATTAATCTAGACAATAATAAATAGTGTTATCATAAAAAGAAGTTGCAATTGCACAATCAAATAAAAATGTAAGACTATCTAAGATCATTAATTTTATTTAATTCACCACGAAAGTCTATAAATAGAATCCTAGTTCCTTGACACTCTCATTCCAACTTAACTTCTCCATTTCCATTCCAAAATCAGGAGATATCATGGCTACTATTAAGTTGTGAAAGAAGGATCCTGTTAAGTTGTGAAAGAAGGATCCTAATACCAAAGAATGTACTTCTCTTAAGATATGAAAATGAAGTTTATAATTCAAGAAAAAACAACTTGGTAATTTCATTTCAAATAAAATTCCTCAATCTAACGGTGGATCAAATACCAACAGACTTTTCATCAATCAATTTAAATGTTTATCATATATATATATATATATATATATATACATATATATATATATATATATATATTAAGTAATGATAGACTATGCATATACATGAAACAACTTTGCAAAGCTCAAGCCAGAGGTAAAATACACAGAAAATCTTACCAATCTTCAAGACATGGAAAAGAGAATCTAATTTGTTGAACTTGTCTCCTCCTGCTGCTCCTTTGATATTTTGCTCAACAGAGACAACATAAGGTGCTCATCACCACCTACAAGTAACATAGGTGAATTCAGATTTATTTGATTAGAGCTCTGATTAATATCGATGTATCATACTAAATATATACCTGGGACGAGATTATATATGGTGCGTGACCACGTTAACTTCTTTTGGGAAAAGAAAATCATGAATAGAAGTAGCTCGTGGCATTGGCAAATATAACTAAACGTACAAAGTAGTATTGTTTTCTTTAATTTCCTCTCTTCTACTCTGCAATATGGAGTATATCATTTTTCATTTTTATTTTCTATTTCATTTCAATGGAAATGATTTAATTCTTCTTATTGTTGAGAAAAATTGAAAATATCATACAAGAGTTAAGTAACCTTTTTACCACATTTTTCATCACTAAACTTTATATTTCTACTACAGATTCAAGGGTTGTTTGTCTCAACTTTAGTATCGTAGATATTGAATAGATCTAGGAAAAATGCACAAAGGGAATTACCTCTACAATGTGTTGTATTTCGGGCTGGGCTGGGCTGGGCAGTGGCGGAGTGAGCAGGGGAACTCACGCTGGTCTATGCAGCAGCGGTGTGCGGTCACGAGGGTCTGGCGATGGTGGGAGAGATCAGTGCCGGCCCAAGTGCTAAGCAACTTGGGCCGGCGCCTAGGGTCCCCGGTTCGGAGGGCTCCAAAATTTATATATAGGCCTTAGGAAAATAAAAAGTTAAATATTTTAACTTTTATTAATTTTATGTACATAAGATGTGTCTTGGCTCACTTGGTAAGACTTTCTCTTGATGAGTGGGAGGTCTAGAGTTCAAATTCCAATATTAAGTTTTTTTTCTTATATTTTGATTGTTTTATGTTATTTAACTTTTTTTTTTGGTAATTATGTTCGTCTTTTTTTATTTCCCATTCGTAGTAATTATTCTTTTAATCATTTTTCTTATTTAATGATTTCTTGTCAATATTTTCCTTAATAAGTGCTTTAAAAAATTCTTTCTTAATTATTATAAAAAGAATACAATTTTTTTCTTTATAATATGATATTTTTGCTTATTAATTTCTCACTTAGTACATTGTAAAAAAGAATTTTACCCACAATAAAATTGGTCTAGCCCCGTCCATATTTTTATATGTATGTGTCTTTTCATAAGTGATGTATAACTTTTCCTTTACATGATAATATATAATTAATATAGTTAATAATGTCATGAAATGAAATAAATTCAAGAATCAATTGTGATATTTGTAAAAGAATGAAATAGAGTTAAGGATGTACATATAGTTGCAAAATTTGCTTCGGCCAAAATAATATTTTTAATATTAAAAATTATACAAAAAAATTCACAGTTGAATCTTTTAAAAGTTAAATAAGCTTGTTATGTAAAAATTAATATGTTAAATTAAATTATCTATCTAAAAAATAATATGTTAGAGAATATAATATGTCAATATTTAATTAATATTTTTGCCTTTAAATTAAAATATAAATTGATTACATATTTTTTTATAACAAAGGGCCCAAATTTGTAATTCGCCTAGGGCCCCTGAATGTCTAGGGCCGGCCCTGGGAGAGATATGGAGGAAGGGAGACATTTACTCAAATGCCAAAGTTGAAAATAGAATTTACCCATTTGCCAAATACCAATTTCAGTTAAAAAAAAATGTTAAAAAAACTTAATCTCACCTAATAATTACACTTCACCCCTCACACTTTATAAACTTTTAACAAAAAACCCCCAACCCAACCCTTAACAAAAAAAACACAAAAAAACACACACACACACACTCCTGACACAAACACATCGCGCAGCAGAAGAAGAGTAAAAAAAAAATTCCTCTTTCAATTTTTCTCTCTAAATCAAGCAAATCGGAAATGGCAAACACGAGGATCATCGATGATGATTACAGAAATGAGCGACAATGGCCATTTGGGGTAAGATTTTCGTGTTTCTTTCTCAATTAAATTTCGGTTTATTTCGTGTGTGTGTGGCGTGTGTTTCTCCCACACGCCACACGCCACACGCCATTAACAAATTCATGGCGTGTGTGGCGTGTGGGAGTAACACACGCCACACGCCACACGCCATTCATATGTTCATGGCGTGTGTTACACCCACACGCCACACGCCATGAATTTGTTCATGGCATGTGGCGTGTGGGAGAGACACACGCCACACGCCACGAACAAATTCATGGCGTGTTCATGGCGTGTACATGGCGTGTTATTGTGCATAGAAATGTAGAATTTTGTTCATGGGCGTGTGGCGTGTGGCGTGTGGGAGTTACTCACGGCATGAATTGTTCATGGCGTGTGGAATAACACACGCCACACGCCATGAGTTTAGTACATGGCGTGTTATTGTGCATAGAAATGTAGAATTTTGTTCATGGGCGTGTGGCGTGTGGCGTGTGGGAGTTACTCACGGCATGAATTGTTCATGGCGTGTGGAATAACACACGCCACACGCCATGAGTTTACACATGGCGTGTGGCGTGTGTTATTCCACACGCCAGAACAGAACATTAATTTTGATTCCATTTTTGTTGCTTGTTTTGTAGGGATACATTACATTACCCACATCGGCCCTACAGGAAGAAGAAGTACTACCCTCCTTTCACAACTCTACTGTGGTAGTAAAAGGAGAAGTAACACAGCGCTGTGAATGGAGCAAGATTCCACAGCTTGTAGAAAGGCTAAGGCTCGCGCATTGGCAGATTATAGATCAGTACCCCCAGATTGGGAGTTTTTTACGCCTAACCGGGAATGGCAAATTCAGGTCATCGGTGTTTCACAGTATGGTCCTCCGAGTATGCGAACGACTGGAGGATAAAAGTAAAAGTAAATACGAATACTGGTTTTTGGTAAATGGAAAGCCAGTCAGATTCGGCGCCGAGGAATTTAGCCTCGTATAAGGGTTGCAATTTGGGAGTGTGAGTGATGATGACTCCGAAATTATTGTCCAAGGAAGCTGCTTGAAGAATCGATACTTTGGCAGCTGGGGGCAGGATGAGGTTACTGTTCATGTTCTCAAAACGAAAATCATTGATTTGTTGGGTCGCAATAATCCGAAATACAACGAGGCCGTATGCAAGTTACTCTTTATCTGGGTTGTATTGGCATTGTTGATACCCCTTCGGCCCATGAAAGTGGTTCGTGACGAAACATTCGCGGTAAGTAAACTTTAATTTTAATTTTTATTATTTCTTTAAAGTTTTAAAAATAACAAAACTGTAAATTTGTATATATTGAAGGTATGTGACGATCTCGCGAGATGCGAGAGACATCCTTCGGGAGAGAAGATATGGGCCAGTACTTTTCATGATATTGTGCAGCATATGACATGTGGCCGTGACAACACCCGTAGATGAAATGCACACGACTTTCCACACATTTTACTGGTATGTTTGTAAAATCAATTCGTGATTTCCATGTATTTTTTTAGTTATTTTATCGTAAATGTTGGATGTTTTGAATGTGAACAGTTTTGGATGTTGGAAGCCATTGAAGGCTTGGCCAATGCGGGCAATTTTTCTTCAAGGTACTACCCAGCTCTTCCTCAATATCCGCGAATGTTACGTTGGGATATGGGCGGTAATGGGCCCAGCTGTTATGAGATGGACAACTTCTTTGAGAATGTTCAGATATGTTAATCGTTTTTATTAATAATTTTTTTCGACATATCACTTGAAATATTTATTCTAAATAACTTGTATATTTTTTTTCAGGCTGTGATCCCACGGCTGCGGCCGGATGACATGGAGTTGGAGACGGCGTACTATATATCGGCTAGACAGTTATCAACGGGTGTTAGATCAAGAAGCCGCGTTCCAGTATATTGCCGATTAACTGAGTTTTTGGGAGACCTTTATGTGGTTCTTCGAGATGAAGAGGGAGCTCCCAAATTCCCAAACCGGCCACCCGCCCAAATTGATTCTGCCCCAGATGCCGAAGCTCCTGATTCTGCTCCTGCGCGCCGACGTAAGCCTCTCCGAAGACAAGATGGTGCCTCTACTTCTCAAGCTCAACCACAACCATCATCTTCGGAAGATGTTCCTGCCTGAGCACATGATATGGAGCAGAGAATTATGCAGAGTGTTACGACGGAGCTGAACAAGTTAGATCATAAAGTTATGACGCAGCTCGACTCTACGCAGGTAACTCTGGAAAGACTCCATCGAATGGCGCTGGAAGAGTAAGAAGCCAGACGCAGACGGGAGGGAAATGATGATGATCAGGTTTAGTTATTTTCTGGATTTTTTTAGAGACATTATTGGATAGTTGTTCTGGATTTGTGTTTTCTGAATTATATCGAATGTTTTGGTTTTGGTTTTGAATTATATCAAATGTTTTCTGAATTTTTTAGAAACATTATTCTAAATGATGGATTTGTGTTTATTAAATTGATTTTGGTTTTGGATGGTGTTGCACAAATTGGCTTTGGATAATGTTTGATATGAATTTTTAATATACGCATTTTCAGGGTGATCATTTGGGTAGGAGTGAACCTACGCATTCTCAGGGTAATAATGCTGAAGATACTTGCCTTCAAGGTGATCACGAAGTCGATAGTGATGATAATACGGATAGGAGTGAACCAAGGCGAAAAAGACGAGAAGAGAGGATAAGAAATCCTAGTAGGCTTTTAAGAACTCCTTTTACCGCTAATGTTAGGAAAACAAAATCTACTAAGTAATTTTTTTTTGTATTATTTAATTGTAATTTTTGAATGAACAATTTAATTTTGTGCAAATTATGGATTGAATTGCAATTATGAATTTTTTTTATAAATTTTAGGGGTAAAATTGTAATTTTTGAAAAGTTAGGGACCAAATTGCAAATTCGTGTTAAATGCAAGTTCGTAGTGAGTGAACAGTTTAATTTTGTGCAAATTATGGATTGAATTGCAATTATGAATTTTTTATAAATGTTGGGGGTAAATTTGTAATTTTTTAAAGTTAGGGACCAAATTTCAAATTCGTGTTAAATGCAAGTTCGTAGTGAGTGAACAATTTAATTTTGTGCAAATGACTAAAACTTTTCAAATAAGCTTTTCAAATGAGTAAAACTTTTCAATTTAATAATGTGCAAATGACTATAACAATATTTACTAAACTGAGCTCAAATAAGCCGTCAAGTCTCGAGGAGATGAGTTTGTTGCTCAGGCCTTTTACCTTCGTAATGATAAGAGGAAGAGGAATCATCACTAAAGTCTGAACTCATAAAAGTGTTCTCCAAGAGCACATGTATAATTTAGGAGTTGTTAAAATTTGGGGGTAAAATTATAATTTTTAAAAAGTTAGGGACCAAACTGCAAATTCGTATTAAATTTAATTTGTATATTGATTCATGGCGTGTGGGAGTGCCACAAGCCACACGCCAATGCTTTGTTCATGGCGTGTGGCGTATTAAATTTTAATTTGATTCTCATTTGTAACGTTAATTTGGCAAAGTCAACATTGTTGACCTTATTGTTATATGGTTATATATATGTACATTGAAGTTATTCAAAATCAAATCCATATTTAGCTCGGAATTACTTAATTAGTCACTAATTCAAAATTGCTGACTATATATATGATTATGCACATTAAGACTGTTTGCAACAAGATTGATCAATTCTCGATCTGTAAAGTTCATTGATCAAAGTAGTTTAAATCGATGAAAATTGGTAGAAATTGAGTTAAACCAGTCAATAAGGATTTCTATAGATGAAATTTGTGAAAATACGGGTTAAATCAATGAAAGTTAGTGAAATCAATCAAGAACAATATAATTAAATTAATCAAATTAAAAAGAGTTTAAATCGATGAAGATGGGTGGAAAATGATTTAAATCAATATCAATAAGGGTTTAAGTCGATGAAATTTGTGAAAATACGGGTTAAGTCGAAAAATTTGGTGAAAATTTAGTTAAATCGATTAATCAAATTATTGAAAAAAAAAAGATTAAATTAGAAAAAAATGGTTTAAATCAATGAAAATGGGTGGATAACGGAGTTAAATAAATCAATAAGGGATTTAAATCGATGAATTTTGTGAAAAAAATGGTTAAATGAATAAAGAATAGTCTAAATTAATCAAAGATTGAAAAAAATAAGGCAAAAATAATTTAAATTTTTTAATAATTTCCGACGGAATAATTCCGTCGGAAATAATTATTTTTTTCATTTTCTAGAATACTTCGGAAATAATTAATCCTTTTTTATTTTTAATTAAATTAATTTTCGACGGATTTTTTCTGTCAGAAATGTATAATGATTTTTTATTTTTTTCAATAACTTTCCGACGGATAAAATCCGTCGAAAATTATTAATCACTATTTTGTTTTTTTTTTGAAATTATTTTCCGACGGATTTTATCCGTTGGAAATTATTAAATGTTATTTTGTTTTTTATATCATTTTCCGACGGATTTAATCCGTTGAAAACATGTAATATTTTTTTAATTAATTTTTATATAATTTCCGAAGGATTTAATCCGTCGATAATATTTAATCAATTTTTTTTTAAAATTAGTTTCCAACGGATTTAATCCGTGGGAAATTTTTTTAAAATTGTTTATTAAATTTTAATGTTTTTTCCGATGGATTTTAACCTCCGTCGAAAAATCTTGTTTTTCTTGTAGTGGTGTAAAGTACCAAATATTTATAATTGAATTACCTATTTTGCCTTGAGTTTTTACCTGAAAATAAAAAAGGATGCAAAGTGTTGTATTTTTCATATTTTGAGGGTGCAAATTATTAAATCTAAGTTATAAGGGTGCAAAGTGCAAAAAACTCAAAAGTTAATATTTGATCCATGTTGGGGAGCAATGGAGCATCAATTTTCTATTTTTTTTTTATTTTTAATTGGTGTAGATTTTAGAGATTCTATATATCCCGGAAATACTTTACCAGTCATGGTCTATTCTATTCATAAACTTATACAAATTAAACTATAACTATTTGATAAACATACGAGTTGTGATTTACTTATCCTATTAATTAAGATGTGAAAATTTTATTATCACGAAAGAAACTTAAAAACAGCTATATGAAAACCCTTTTTTTTCATTTTGTTTTTTAAAATAAAAGCCCAACTCATTTGGTTAAACCTAGCCTCCATATACCAGCGGTGACGTACATAACTAGGTCGTCAAAGATGGAGAAAGAGAAGCAGATATCGAATGGAGGAGGAGTTGGATTTTTGCCAGATGATATAACTTTGGAGATATTATCATGATTGTCCGTAAAGAGTCTATTAGAGTATATGTGTGTTTCAAGGCACTGTAAATCTCTAATTTCCCATAATTCATTCAAATTACACCGTCAAAATTACAACCCTAATCCGGGCCCATTAATGCTAGTTTGGCATTCTTCTACTCTAACCACCTTCGATCTCCTTGGAGAAGTAGTTCAACAATGAAGTCTTCCTGAAATATTTTCATCACCATCATATATAGAAAAGATTCCATTTTCATCTTAATCTAAGTTGTTGTCCTTTGTCCACACAGAGGGATTCTACTTATATAATCCGAGCACTCGACGACTCTTCCCGCCAATTCCCAAACCACCGAGAACAAGTAGGAGAAGTGCCACCCATGGTTTTGGCTATGTTCAATCTAAGAATGAATACATTATCGTGCATGTGTTTTCTCGAAACTTAAGGCATGTCATTCAGGAATCGCTCGACCAATATATAAGTAACTGGGATGTTGAAATTCTCTCTCTATCCATCAACTCCAACAATGACGATCTACATTATAATGAATGGAAATTAAATCTATTGATGCCACGACTAAAAAACATGTTTTGTGTTTTTCCGCATACAAGGGGGTTTTTGTTTGTGAGGTTTTTTGTTGGCTAGCTATTGTTGATAAATATAATAAAGGGCGTATGGTCTCTTTTGACTCGGAGACACAAGTTTTATCGATCATTGGGTTATCGGTAGATTTTGTAGAGGATCTGATTAATTATTCGTTACCAATTTTAATTAGTTAATGAGTGTAATGGAATAGCCACATCATCTGTTGCAACTGTGGAAGCTTAATATTAAGAACGAATCATGGACCCAAAGCTATATCATCAGTTTACAAAGTTTTGATAGATTTAGATATTTGGATGAAGAAATTTAATTTATAGCCGACAATACCTCGAGGATTATAACAATCATGGTTCGAAGAAGTTTCTGGGGAAATTGAGATTGGAAAATCAGCGTGGCATAGGAATACACACAAACCTCTCTTTACACTGTAAATGATTTCTTTTCATTATGCTAAAAAAAATCTTATTTAATAGTAGATATTTGGAAGATAACTATTGTTTAATTCTTTTAATCTTGGCTTTAAAAATTATTTTCATTTTTATAGTTATCTTGTATATTGAGTGTTTTCATTATTTGATAGATGTTATAAGTGTTAAATATGATACCATGAGTTTTAAATCTTTTAAACTTTTAAACTTACCTTTCGTTTGAGTTTTAAATTACCTCCATTTTTTTTATTAATCGCTTTTGATTAATCGTTTTTTAGGATTGCATACGAATTAAAGATCAATGTTATCAATCAAATCCATTTTTTTGACTTGTTATTAGTTCAATAGTTGCTATAAACAACTAACTTTTATTTTGCTTAAGCCAAATACAAGTTTTTTCTGTCAATTAAATAGTTCCTTTTTTAATAATATAGAACAAATGTGGCAATTTTTAGGTTTTTCTTTTAATATTTTTGAGGTTATTTAATAAGTGATAACTTTTTAAGTGCTTTTCAAAGAACTATTAATTTCATTTGTTTTTATCATTTCTTTTTTGTTATTCTAACTCGTTCTTCCATCAGTTTCACCCGTTTGTCGTTGTAATTAATCCCATTTATTAATCAATTCGTCCACTCTCTTCAGTTGAACCTAATCTTAGTAGATTTTATCCCATTTGTTAATCAAACCATTCTCTCTTGTTTAATTCAATTTTAGTCTATTTTCCATATATTTTGTTGATTTAACCTTTTTTTCTCACTTATGTTGGATAAGGATAAAGATGAAGAGAACTGAAGACAATTAGTAAAGGGAGGTTTTGATGATTTCCAAAACTTCAAATCTGCTAAGTAAAATCAACTTAGCTGATATCCCTTAGAAGAATTTTGACCAAGTAAGAAGACATCAGAAGAGTCAAATTTCAAGGTCCAGAAGACTACTGATCTGCTGAAGGAAAGAAACCAGACTGATGTAGATCAGCCGACTCAAATAATATTTGTTCAAGTTTGGGATCAGCTCTGTTCGTCATCAGACTTGCACTTTCAATCAGCCAAGTGGAGAAGATCAAGAAGTCTACCCAACGGTAATAAATGCCCCTGGAAGTAATAAATGCTGAAGTACAAAGTTATTAAAGACAAATGATTGAAGAAAGACTTCGTATCAGCTTGGTGCATTTAATGCTGCCTGCAGAAAAGTACTGTTGACAGTACGGACACTGTGCAGAGAGCCGTTCGCGGAAATTAAGGACCAGTACCCGAGGATTTTGAATTCTGTCTCACTTCAACGGACATTTTTCAAACTGATTTAACCGGATTTCGTAGGGTTATTAGTATCAGTGAATTGGTGATATTGGGGGTTTTCAGTATACTTTTTTATGGGGCTCTGTTACTTTATTCAGGATGGATCAATCTCAAGGAAAAGCAATATTCGTTAGAGCAATGAAGTAATAAAGACAATCAATCAAAAAGAACCTTGTTAATTTGGTGAATCGGTGATCTTTTTGTATATAATCTGGGATTATGCTGTTTTGTAAGCATAAAATCCGTAAAGTAGAATGTGTCTTATACAATGATTAACTAGGTATTTATATCATACTAAACCTAGCGTTACAAGGAATCATAGTCCTTATAGGACTCGGCCCATATATCCTTCTTGGGACCGGACCATAGTCTTCTAATCGAAAAGAACTGTATTCGGCCGGGTCGTTCAAGATGATCCGGAACTATCTCATTTGGTCGAATCGATCTCATGTTCTTTACTCGATCCGTGCTGTATGTAGGGTGCGAAGTAGCCCCCATCAGTACTCCCTCACTTCTTCGAGCGTATAGATAATAGAAGCTCGTAGAAGTAAATCAGTTTATACGACCGTTTCTTGTCTATGAGTGGTGCCTCGTTAAAAACCTTTCTTAAGAAAAAACCCAGTGGGAAAAAATCTTAAGTAAGGAAAAGAGTGCAAACCTCATAGATAGTCGTTTTTTCTTTCCAAAAATAAATCGCCACGCGTCCACTAGGGAGGCTTCTAATCTTCTTTATGTTTTTGGCGGGAATATGATTAGTTGTGATGAGTTCGAAACGTCTTATTTCACTTCAGTATAAATAGGTGACCTTTGAGTTCGCCATTTTCCCTTTATACTTCCTTTTACTTTGCAGTTATCTTCTTGTTTAGTCGCCTATCACACAAAGTTTTTCCTTTATCGACCTTCATCTTCCGAGATTCTGAAAACATGGCTTCTGTAAGAAAATCTTCTTCTTCTCCTAAGGACAATGTGGCCCCTAATAACGAGGAGGAGTTACATTCTAATCTTTTGGGCGAACAAGCTGCAGTTTCTGAATTCGTCATCCCTGTAGAAGGTACTTTCAAAGTACGAATCCTCTCTGAAGCGGATGTTGCAGCCCGGGCCAAAAAGGGCAAGGGTACCGTTCCTCAGATTTCTGAACCAATTGAGGACGTAGCTTGTGCTTATACGGTGGATACATTTCCGGATGTTGTGAATAATTATACCAAATACTTTCCGGATGGCTCCGAGATCATTCTTCCTTCTCCTTCTGACAGGGTCACATCTCCACCGGAGGGATGTCGAGCTTTTTATACGGCTCACTTCAATAGCGGCCTGCGTCTTCCCTTGTCTCCTTTCTTTCTTGAAGTTTTGAAAACATTCAGTGTGTGCCTGACACAGTTAGTTCCAAATTCTGTTGCCTTTGTGGTTTGTTTTTCTGTTTTGATGATCGCGAAGGGTTTTAAACCTTCTTTTCGTAATTTTACGCAACTTTTCCGGTTCAACGTTTCCAGTTCTTCAAATCGTGGATATTTTTTCGCTAGTCAAAAGCCTAGTCGAGCAATCTTTGATTCCCCTGTTTCTAGCAACCCTTTTTGGAAATCTCATTTTTTCTTTGTTCGCCCTCCATCTCATCTTCATTTGGCGGACGGTTCGAGCATCCCCTTCTCGTGGGATCATGGCTCCAAGTGGGTTTACGGAGGACGCGTACCGACCGGTGAATTCATTCCTGATGATGCTCAGTTCATAGGTGAAATCCCTGCTATGCGTGCTAACAAATATCAGAGTGCTCTTCTAATCGGGGAGACTTTCCTTCGTAAAGCAAGGTTGAGTGCACATCGTTTTCCGATTAGTCATTCATCCGAATCACTTGGTATGCATTTTAATTTAGAGGTACGACTTCATTTTCTTACATAGAGGAATCAACCTTCGTTTTGTTTCTCATTCAGCTCATATGGTAGAAAATTCTCGACATTCTTTCAAGGGAAAAATGGTTTTATCCAAATCTTCTAAATCTTTAGAAAATAATCCGATCGAGCAGAGAGCTTCTCGGAAGAGGGAACTGGAGTTGGGCCATGAATCCGAGGAGAATGGAGAGGAGTCTCCAAATTCTTCCCAAGATTCCCCTGTTCGGCAAGGGACTGGGCCCGGTTATCCCCCCTTCAGCTTAGAACATCTTTGGGGATTCGCGGATGTCGTAGTTGGTCGATGCCTCATCCTAGCGACAACCCAGTGGGGAGAAAAAGAAGCTATTATGATCGTTCCGGCAATGATCTTTCTCTACTTGGTGACAATCATCCAAAATCTACTTTGGTTGAAATGATCGAAGATCACTTAGGGGGGAAGAGAGCCGCCGGATATTCTGAGAATGATTCTCTTATCCATGACGACAGTGAGAATGCAGTCGATAAGGCAACCCGTGTTCTTTTGTCTGGCGTTTTTACTCGTGATTTGAATAAGCTCCTTCACAATGATCCTCTGGAGAAATTTCAGCGAGCTTCTCTTTATGCTGAAAAGGTAACCTCCTTTTAAGTTTGTTTTCTAGAATATTTTCCTTCACAGATCTTTTAAGTTCGCTAACTTATTTCTTGTTTTATCTCTTTGTCCTGTCAGACTAAAACTTGCCTGGCATCATATGCTTACGAAAATGCTCTTTGGAAACAACAGTGTGAGTTCCTGGAAGAGAAGTATAAAGCTTTACTCCGTAAATCCTCTGGTTTAGAGGTTGGTCCCTCCACGTCTTCTTCCGTTCCGGTCTTGGAGACTCATGCTCTGGGGACAGAAGATCAAGAGATTATGAATAGGGTTATGGAGATTTCTCGTGCTCAAGAGCAAGCCAATCAAATGGCAAAGAAGTTAGAGGAATTCCAGTTACAGAGTACGGCTCGAATCAGCGAGCTAGAAACCCAAGTCTCAAATCTTCAAGCCTCTTTAGAGGAGTATGAGGAAGACGTCCCTCTTAGTGGACTCAAGGATCGGTATGGTAGGAACCCTGATGAAAGAGTTATCCGCGAATTCCTTAATTCTCCTGTCCACACGGCGTTGGTGTATCGGATGGTCGGTCCTCTTCTGGAGAGTACATTCAAGAAATCGGTTCATCAGCTGGTCGCTCTAAAGATGATCGACGACCGTCGAAAGGAGTATTTTAAGTCGGCACACGTTCAGTTGAATCGTTATGGCAAAATTTATTCTTCTTCAGAGCTTCCCGACGTCGTATATCAAGGTTTTCCTTTGGCTCACCTTGTTGAAGAATTCGGAAAACCATTGCCAATTCCTCGTTCTGATATTAACGACGAGGTTGATAATACTTTTATCGATCCAGAAGATGAAGAAGAAGGGGAAGAAGATGCTGATATGGACGAGAAAACTGATAGCGAGCAGAGAATCCCCGATAGCGATCAGGCTCTATGATATATTTTGACTTTTGACATATTCTCTGTAATTTTTTAACCGTAGGTTTGATTGTAATTTTACCTTTTCATCCCGTTGTACGCTAAACGTTTCATATTCCGACAGTCACGTCTTTTCATCTTTTCCGTAATAATTCAGACAAGTCATTAAGTCCGCCGTAATCATTATGAGTGTGTCTTTTCAAATTCTATTGTGTATCTCGAAGTCAGTTTTCCTAGTTCGCGCCTTTTCTTTCAGGTCTGTAGCGTCTTTTCGTGTAGTATAAATACTAAAGGTAAAAACTTGACTCGTTTTACTGCTATACTTCTCTTTTTAATAGAATACTCCTCCGCCGGCTAGTCGATAAGCTCTCTCGATATTCATTTTATACTTTTCAATAATCCGATCATGAGCAACCTTTTTGGCAATACTTCGAAGCGACCTTCCCGTGAGGGCGCTCGGGATAACAGATCGAAAAAATCTCGAAGAGACGGGCCTTCGATGGAGCCTCCTCGTTCGTCCTTGATTAGCAGTTCGATGATCGATAATCCTGTTATCACGTCCCAACCTTTATCAGAAGTTAGTTCGTCGCTTATTCAACCAAATTTTTCTTCTTCCACCGGGGTAGGTAATAGGCCTTCCCCTGGTCGATTAGCTTTCGGGGATCCATCCAACATGGAGCATGTTTACGACATACCTGTTTCTTCAGGTTTTTCTTCTTATGAGTATGGGTCTCATGAAGGGGATTTTGTTAGTTCCCTTCCTTTTTCTACTTCTACTGCCCTGATTGCCAGTGAAGGGCAAGTTGGTGATGGTTTTTCTGTTAATCCTTCCGTAACGCAATCTATTTTGCAAGATTGTCCTGAATATTTGTTTCATGATACCACTGTAACGACTGCTTCTTTTGAATCTGGGGGACCTTCTGGGGGTCGGTTTGGGTCGAGGTCTGGTCGTCGAACCGTTATTTCTGCTTCGGCCAAGGAGACCTCCGTTAGCCCCAACGAGAGAGACTCTCCCCGTCTGTTAGACGATCGATGCATCCTTGAACAAGTTAAGGATATTACGCTGTCAGAGACTCCCCGCCCTGATGGTGTCCCACCTAATAGCAAACTACCTGGCTCTGTTGAGCCTGATGCTTTGTCTTGGGATCTGGGTTTAAGCACTATCTTGCCTGGTGAGCTGAAGAAACTTGAGGGTACTTCAAATGTACGCCTTGTCCAGTCTCTTGTTAAGATGTGCGAGCAGGTAGACATATCTTTCGATAATTTTCCCTATTTTTATTTCGACTTTCATGTCTTGAGAGGATTTTTCTCATTGTTTTTCTTTGTAGGCCAAATATTTTGCACTTCAGCTGGGTGTGCAAAATGACGAACTGTGGAGTAGTCGGAGAGCTCATCAAGGTCAGTTGGAGTCAGAAAAAGCTAAAGCCGCAGGGCTGTCTTTGCAACTGCAGCTTGCCCGAGATGACCTCCAAAAATTAGAGGCTGATAAAGTTGTTCTTGAGAAAGAGAAAGGTGACTTAGTTCAGGCCGCCGCCTCGGCAGAGGGATCTCGTCAGCAGGCCTATGAGGACGGTTATGATGCCGGTTATCTCAAGCGTCAGGAGGAGTTGATGGCGTTTGCTGGTAACTTGACTCCTCGGAGGCCTGTCTCTGCTGGTCGCCCCTCTGGCGATTCTTCTCAGTGATCTTTATTTGACCTGGCAGACCTTGGACTGTCTCTTTTTTTTTTTTTTTTTTTTTTTTTTTTTTTTTTTATTGGTGCCCAACTTTTTTTGTGGTTGTTCGGGCAGAGATTATTGTATTAGGAGAATGACTAAATTGGAAATTATGATCTTTTGTTGGCAGATTCTTGCCTTAACCAATTTTCTTCTGTGGATACTCTTCGTTATGCATATTTTACTTATCATGCAAGAATACAACTTCCTTGAAGTAAAAGAAATATAGATTAGTATACTTATCTCATGTTGGTCTTCTGTGAGGACATCTAATCTTTGCAAAGTAGCTTTAATCTTGCTTGAGTGATGCTTAAGTAACTGAATGTTACTACGTCTAGGATTGCAAATTAAATCCTTTAAAATGAGGTATAAGAATGATGATCGCTTGAATGAGGTTCCTTATAGGCTCCCAGAAGTCGTGTTAATAGCGAAGTTTCCTTGTAGATATCTAATCGAATAAAGGAATTCTCAATTTTGTCGTCGCTGTTCGACCAATCTTTTACAAATTTGTCTTTTAGTTAACGGTATCTTATATAAGGACGTCGTCTCTTTGTTGAGCTCTGCTCTTCTATGTTCTGAAATTGCAAAATTGCTCTAGATAAGCTCTCGAGATCTATGTTTTTCTGTAGTGTTTGTGAGTTCCTTGTTTCTCAAATAAAGCAACCAATGTATCAATATGCCATTGATTTGATATGGGAGGAATTGGAAAAGGTAGAATTATTAGTCAGATCTGTCTTGTTCAGACCCCCTTCAGCAATTCTTTGGAATATTAAATAGTGACCATTTTGGAATCTTGAGTAATGACGGCTATTCTCCTGATTTCCATGTCAGATTTCTTGGATTCCAAATGGAGTTCTTGTATGGCTAACTTAGTAGTCCCCGTATGATGTATGAGGCAGTGACGACCCTTGTATGATGGAAGGTTTGGTCGTTTTACCTCCAGGCAAGCAAGTATCCTTTCTTCAACGGTTTAAATTTGCATGCCTTCGTTGAGGATCTTTTAACATTTTCTATTGAGCGACCATCATATGTGATCGTGCGGATCTTCCTGGTCTTGAACTTCTTTAAGCTTTCTTGGATTATTGTGTTGATCGCTTCGATCTGAAGATTTCTTTGTTATCGACTAGTTGAGTTGATTAGACGGGTGCCGTTCCAACTTACTTGCATTTATTTCGGGGAGCCAAAGGGTCGCATTTTTGTCCCTTGATCCAATTCCTATCAACCGTAGGATCATTTTCACGAGCGCCTATAAATAAGTAGGCAGTTTCCTTATCTTCTATTCATAACAATGGAGATCTCAGTTTTCTTAGATTTCATTTTGCCTTCGGGTCCCATAACATTCAAAAAGTCGCATTATCGTGATTTATATCGCAATGGCTTGGATTCCACTTGCCTTGTACTGACGGGTCCCATGGAAGCCCTACCTTGTACTAACGGGTCCCATGAGGCCTCAAATGTTGTTTTCACAGATTTGAGGTCTGTGGTTTCTGTTTGCACATGGAGGGTTCGTACTTGCCAGCCACCCTCGCTCTTGGATGTTACTTCCGGAGTGATAGACTACAGGGGTGCGTTGGTAAGTTTACTGTTTTACGTCCGCTCCGAAGAGATGCTGCTTTAGAGTAAAATGTTTTAATTTTAAAGTAAAAGCAGTATCTTGTTGTGGGTGAATGAGTATTGCCAGTTATCTGGCTGGTAATGCTCATTTCATCTGGAAGAACATTCAATCTTCAGAGCCTGGCCATCGAACTAAAGAAGTCGACCATCCAGAGCAGCATGCTTCTTAGGTGGTTGTTCATAATCGTCGAGGTACTAGGAAGGAGATTGATGTTTCCGTGGACATTGTCGTGAAGATTGCCGATCTTATAGGATCATTTTATCTAAATCATTGTAACGATCTTAAAGTAGCATGTAGACCTTTGCAACGTAGGATTTTTGTATGTAACTGATCTGATGAATAAAATATTACTTTCATTCCTTACATCTTCTTTGTCGTTTGATTCTGTCATAATTTTTATTCACGAGGAGTAATTTCCGAGTAGATGGATTTGTACTTAACTCATATCCATGACTTAGACGTGTTAGTAGATCATTTTTAGATCGTTAGGAATAGATCGAGGAGTGTTTATTGAGCGGATCAATGTATACTCAACTCTTTTATAATTTTGACTTAAGTTTTTATAACAAAAGCCTTGTTAGATCGTTGGGGATAGATCGAGGAGTGTTTACTGAGCGGATCAATGTATACTCAACTCTTTTATAATTTTGACTTAAGTTTTTATAACAAAAGCCTTGTTAGATCGTTGGGGATTGATGAGTGTGCTTTCGTTAAGGTGGTTATTCCCGATCGAATGCGACTCGCCAATATGAGGATCAGCAGGTCAGCTATGCTAGTCCTCGATTTGTATAGGGGATCCTAACCTGAAAACAAAGACAACTACGTCAGGTTAATGCCGGTGGTTACCCGGCGATAACCCTCCGATGCTTAAGTAAGTTTCGAGATGAGTTGGGATGTCGGAGCGTATTTAATGCTTAGAAGTGCGTACCTTTAATCGTATTTATGAGGGGTATTTATAGTGTTCTAAATGGGTCATCGGGTCGAATCACGATTGGACATAACGGTTCGAATATGGATCCTTAGCAATAGATTCGATCCGATTAGAAATGGATCACACATAAGAGGATGTCGGCCACCGTGTCGAATAAATAGAAAGATCGATGTCGATGCCGACGTCATGCTTATTTGATAATAAACGATGTGAAATCGAGGAGATCGATGTCGATGCCGACGTCATGCTTATTTGATAATAAACGATGTGAAATCGAGGGGAAGGTCCTCGATATTAATCGACTGATCGATGAGTGTTTATAATGACGAAGACTTGGTACATCAAGAGTCCCCCAAGTTCTAGAGTTTGAGCGTAAGTTGAACTCTGGAAATTTGAATTAGTGTTTGTTTGAATTTTTAAATTCTGCTAGTATGGGGGGGGAGTCCCCCAAGTTCGAGAGTTCGACTGCAAATCGAAGTCTGGGACTTAAAGTATCGGAGCAGAATTTCCCGCCATAGCGTTGCCATTTTCGCGCCTTCGCAGATTTAGGGTTTAATCCGGCGGGTAATTTGAATTTTAGGGGTAGAAGATTAAGCGTCGCGTCTTTTCAGGGGGGGATTGTGCAAATTCGCTGAAACGGTAGTTCTTTGCGCCTATATAAAGGTTTGTCGCTTCTCCTGTTCTTTTACACTACGGTAAAAAAAATACATTTGTGACGTCGGAGCTCTGTACGCGAATAAAGGAGATCTTCATCGATTTTTGTTCCAAGATACTCAGAAAATGTCGGGCAGCGAAGCATCAACTCCAGAGAGTGTTCATGTGGAGGATGTGGTCAGGGATGTTTTTGGCGAGGAAGCAAATCGACCAGAAGCTCACGAGGGTGGTATATCGGGAAGTGGTGGGCAGGCTGATGATGATGATGAAGAGGAAGAGGAAAAGAGGCTGGTATACCATGAAATTCAAGCCGGGGACTATAGAAGGCCGTTGTCGGACTGGCTATCGTCGTTTTCGATTGGGGAGGGTTGGGTGGTATCGACGCCGAATAAAGTGCAGCGGATGCATGACCCCCCGAAGAATACCATAGCCATTCATGAGGCGTCGATGGAGTGCGGATTTCGAGTACCGATCGCTACGGAACTAGCGTCGATTCTCAATCAATTGGGTGTCGTGCCTGCCCAGATCGTTCCGAATGGCATGTCGATGATTCTGGGATTTATCGTCGTCATGAAAGCTTTTAGGCAAGAGCCCTCGTTCGGAAACTTTTGGTGTTTATTCACGGTGAAGGAGTCGCCGAAGTCAGGCGAGGGTTTCTATCAGGTTAGGTCGAGGGGGAATAGAAATAGTTTTCTCACCAACGCCAAGAGTTCTCATGGGAAGGGATGGAAATCTCGTTTTGTGTTTCTTAGACCTCCAAAGGGGCAAAAACTGAATATCACATCGTCTTGGCGTAAAGGCCCTATCGATGTACAGAGACCTCCACCACCTACCCTGTCGCCTCAATTTTTGGAAAATTTGCGTAAGTATTGCCTTAATGTGAAAGTTCTTACTCAAGAGTCGCATCTGCGTTCATGTGGGTTGTCTTCATCGAAGAGGAGGGGTGATGATCCTGCTCTAGAGGATCTTCTCAGGAGGGCCGTACTTGTGCCCAAAGGGAAGAAGAGGGAAACTCTAGACGCCGAGAATCGATGCAAATGGCCACATGGTTTAGCGCCATGGCTGGATCCAGTTCAGAGAGACTAGCTAAGAGCGTCGGCGATCATGAAGCTCGACGTGTCGAAATTAAGCGAGGGAAAAGGGCACGAGTGGAAGATGAAACAGAGATAAAGACAAAAGATGATCCCCTCGTTCCGATAGTGGATGATAGCGACAAGAGTTCAGATGATGATGAGTTCGATCTTAGTTGGTCGATTTCACAATGGGTGAACTCCGAACGTCAGTATCCCGCCGGTTTGGGCCCCAGTGATTCGGTTCTTCAACGGGGTTCTAAGGATGCCGGCTTCAAAAGTTTTATGCACAGCGTCTTCAGTCGCGACCAGAGGTGGTTATCGAGGAAGTCTCTGCAGAAGAACCTACATACCTCAGGGCGAGCAATATCTGCTGTAAGTTTCATTTCTCGACATCACCCTTTTTATGTCTGATAATGAATCAATAACCTGAGGTTCATTGATCTTTTTTTTTTTTTTTTTTTTTTTTTTTTTTTTTTTTTTAAGGTAATACAATATCTATTTCAAGGGTATCTCCAGGCTGATCTCGCGCAACAAGAAGTGGAGAAGCTTAAAGCTGATCATGAAGTCGCGATAAAAGAACGAGAGCAGCAACTCGAGGAGGCAGTTAAGCAGCTCAGTATCGCCACTCGAGAAGTTGAACGTGTTCGAGATGGGTATCCCCCAGAAGCTAGGATTGTTTCTCCAAGCCAGCGTTTGGCTATTGTGAAGGAGTTTCTTGCGTCTCCTGTGTATGAACACCTCGCCGACGCTAGAATGGTAGACGCTCTGGTCGAGATGCACGAGAAAACTATCAAACAATGTCAGCATAGAGGTTTCCTTACTGCAAACTTTGATCCTTCTTTGATAGGTGCGGGGCTCGACGAGGAATGTCAACCTCCTGTGCTGATTGGTATAGATGAAGAAGTCGAAGCTGCTCGAGCACACGAGTTCGGATGTTTGATTTCATCAGATTAGTTGTAGATAGGTAGGATTTTTGTAGGGGTAAGTTTATATTAAGAATAATCTAAATGTAATGTATTGATGAACCGTCAATGTATTTTTGTTGATCGATCAGTATATATTCTTCTATCCACTTGTTCCCGATCGTCGTTGAACTGAAACATCGAGCTTGAGTATTGTAAATGGGCTAATATTTGGGCCAACTTTCTTACTTCGAAAGGAATGTTATTGGGCCGAAACAGGTGAATCGGTCCATTTTTGATTTGAACCGCCATGTCTGTTCAAAATATTTCGTCATTGGGCGCGCTCTTTGGGATTTTCGTCTATATATAGGGCGTTAAGGGCTTAACTGTTCATACTTATTAAAAACATATTGGGAGGGTAATCGTCGGAGCTCTGTCGATCAGCAACTGCCAGTCATCTTTAGTCGGTGCACTCCTTCCCTTTTAGGTATTTCTAACTCTTTTTCTTAATTATGTCCGGTGGGTCTAAGTCTCTAGGAAACGAATCCGTCGGGGAAGGGGAAGGCGCGTCGATAGGCTCTGTTAGGCGTTCGAAGGAGGAAGTTATGATTCCTTCAAGGTCTAAGTCAGAACGACATCGAACTAAGGAATTATTTAGTGCAATATCGGCATGTCGTATACGCATGTCGGACCAGACGTTAGTGTCGAAATATCAATTTCCTTCGGGTTGGGGTATTAGAATGCCGTCTTCGGATGAGAGAATGAACGAGCCTCCGAGCGGTTATAGGGCTTTTCACATCGATAGTTTGGAGAACGGTCTTCGTTTTCCTTTAGCTAATGAATTCATCGATATAGTAAATAGTCTGGGGTTATGTCCTACTCAATTGGTCCCTAATGCTATAGGATATATTGTTGCGTTTTGTATAGTTATGAAAGCAGTCGGTCAACCTGCATCTTTTGCCAATTTTTGTGGTCTTTTTGATGTTCGCCCTTCTCCTCAGTCCAACGAAGGTTTTTACTTCGTTCGGTCGAAACCCAAAGTTAGGTTTCTTAGTGATCTAAAATCGTCGTACGGAAAAGGTTGGAAGAATAGGTTTATCTTTGTTCACGGTCCCGAGAACTACGTATGGAGGACGACGCGTGAATGGAGGTCGGGTGGTATTCTGTTGAAGAATATTCCCGAACCGTCCTGGGGGCCCGACTTTCTCTCTCAATTGTCAGAATCGACATATGATACCAACGCGCTTCTGCGGGAGCCTATATTGAGTCTAGGAGGAATGTCGATGGCTCCCTTACCCGTCGATTGTCCTACCTTAGGTAGTTTGAATTGTTCTTTTCATTTCTTTAAATATTTTATTGATGTATTCTTTTAATATATCTGTCTGTGCAGAAAACAGCGTCGTCCCTATGGCTAATCGAGCTCTTAGATCCATATGGAAATCTCAGAATATCGTGAAGCCACCTGTGCCTCCATCTCCAAATACTGCTACTGACAAAGCCTCGAAACCTCCCGGCCACTCGAGCACTGTCCCCCCACCGACCAATCGTCAAGTGGAGGGAGAACAAGAAATTGATAAGGGAAAAAGGCCGATTTCAACCGAAGTCGATCAAACAGATATTCCTACTTCGAAGAGGGCCAGGCCGGATGATCTGCTGACTCCTACAAGCAGTGAGATTCCAGTCACTGCCGAAGGCAACCTCGAGTCAATTCTCGAGGAGCATAAAAGACTATACGGATCAAGGGCGGCTGGTATCTCGATGATGGATCCTGCAATTTTGGATTCGTCAATTTCTTCACAGGCGTGGCAGAAGTTTTTGTCGACAGTGTCCTTTGAGGACCACGCCACGCTGTTGAAGAAAGATGGAGCGGACATCCTACGCTTACAGGCGTCTCTTCTCCTATCGGTATTCATCTTTTGATATAGATTCACGCTCTATTGTTCTTTGTCATATTAATAACGTATTAAATATTTATTTCACAGTTAAGCCAGACCATCTATTCCTCGGCTGCTCGACAAGATGGTCTGAGGAAGCGTTACGAGAAGAGTAAAGGTTCTAGCTCGCATCTGAAGAAGAAGGTTGGTCACCTGGAGGAGAAGAAGAAAGAGATCGATGAAAAGGTAACTATCCTGGAGAAAGAAGCGACGACTAAAGACGGTCGTATTGCCGAGCTGGAGGCAAAACTTGAGCAAAAGGATCAAGAATTTGCCATGAAGTTGAAGGAAGAGGCTGCCAACAGCTTTGAATTGGGTCGACAAGAAGGATTGAGGAGTCGTAGTGAAGCGACCGCTGCTGAGAGGAAGGCTATCGTTACTGAATTCTTCAATAGCGTCGTTTACGAGGAACTTGTTGAACGCCAATCGGGAGTCGATTTGATGAAGGTCTTTGAGAAGGGCTGGAAGCAGTGCAGGGCGCTTGGCTTTCTGAACGATCGTTTTGACGAGACGCAGCTTAGCGCAACTTCGGACGAAAACGGTGTTCCGCTCGACTTGGGTTTCTTGATGGAGGACAATTCCAAGAGTGCACCAGAGGATCATGAATTTGGATTCTTACTCGAGCTGCAAGCGGCAAAGCTGAGAGCTGAGGGTGCTGATCAGGGAGGTGAAGTCCCCCAGACGACGACCTCTTCCGATCATATCGATCGTCTCAATTTCGAGACCCATAATGATTGTTGACGGCATTTGTTTTGGCCTTGAGTTTGAAAAGAGAAAAAACTTTTATTTCCTCTAAAGCTCGATTTGTTGGTTATTGAGTCTCGTGTGGGCGGCGTGTTTTGTTGTTTATATGTTGTATTTGACGAATATTTCCTTTTTTGCTTTATCAATTGCGTACAATCCATTTATCTTCACTTAGCTCGCAAATGATAAAATATGACGTGTGTGTGAGGTTGTTTCTTATCTTATCGCCTAGTCGGAGTAAGTTGACCAAACCTCCATCTAACTCGATATTATCGTGAGTACACTTAGGTACGAATACGTACTAAAGAGGCTCTTTTGGTAATCTGATAGATCGATACGTTCGAGGGCTCAGGGTAACGTCATAATTACTAGTCGGAGCATTAAAACTTTAAGGTAGTTGAAACGGTCAGCGCATTAAATGGGAACAATCTCAGCCGTTGAATGTGGCTTTCCTTTGACCGTTGGATATGGTCCGCGTCAGTTACCTCGGGTAGCGTAACAGTCGGCTACTTAAATGCACTACATCTTGACCGTAGAATTTGATAATTCAGGGCCGTTGGATTGGATGGGCCTATCCTATAAATATGTTGAGGGTTTCCCACCTTTCTCCACACCAAAAATCAAACCAACATGTTCCTTTTAAAGAAACATCCGAGAAAAAAGTTCCTCGGTAATCCGTTTTTTGATACCAGGTTATCGATGGGTCCCTTTTCCTTCTTTGGGACTTTTCATCCTACTCGACCTCCAGACCAAAACAATAAATGTGATATTCGTTTCGATTGGGTGGTATCGGTAAAAGGTGTACTTCAATGGGTAGGCCTCATTGTTCGAATGGGTGGCATCGGTAACGACAACGAGGTCTGCCCGGGGTCATCTTGGAATCCTCATTGGCTCGGCACTTTGCAACATATGCCGGGTCTTCGATGATTTCGAGGTGCTCCCATGAACTTGGAGGACAGGGGTGAGGTAGAAGGTTTGGCAGCCGATCAGATGGTGGAGGATTTAAAGCGCAAAAATTTTGAGCGACTTTTTCCTCTTCTGTCGCTTGGTCGAAGCAGAGAGATCCATCACCCATGGTCAACTTATTGACTGAGATGGTGTGTCTCTCGAGTAAGCATGCTGCAATTAAAAAGATCCTCCTGTCCTTCGCTGACGCCGAGGGTGAATCGTCCCCTCAAGGCTTCGATCAATGAGAGGAAAAGCTATAGGCGGAAAACCTCCATATTTAAGCCTATAGCTAATCCGAAGTCGGTCATCCTCAGCAGTCCTCGGTTGTCGAATTTGTAGGAATACTCGGGGTTTCCTCAACTTAGTCGATTTTTTCCAATGTAATAGCCTGTATTAAATTTCGATAGCTGTATTATAGATTTCATTTGTACATTTGTATTCTAAGTCGATATTATGAATAAAATAATCATTCAATATCTCATTCAACATTCCGAGTTGTTACTTCTATTCAGAAGCAGAATTTTTATATCTGAATGTACTTATCGGTTTCGTGTGTTAAACTTAAACCTTCATCACAATCGAGATATGTCTCTATGTTGTCGACTCCGTTTATACAATCGATATATTTTCTATATTTAGCTCATTCAATGTAATCGTTGATCCTAATGATTCGTTTCCAAGTATCTTTGTCGATTTTGACTTTTGATTGATGCCTTTACCATCATCGAGACATGTTTATTGTAATCATTGATCTCCGCTATTTATCTCCAAGTGTCTTTGTCGATTTTGACTTTTGATTGATGCCTTTACCATCATCGAGACATGTTTATTGTAATCATTGATCTCCGCTATTTATCTCCAAGTGTCTTTGTCGATTTTGACTTTTGATTGATGCCTTTACCATCATCGAGATATGTTTATACTTAGCCCATTTATTGCTTTGCTTTAACAATTTCGATTACATTCGGCAGTGTCGAAGACATGGAGATTTCGACGATTTGGAGATTTCCTCTCGATGCCTCAACGGCTATCGAGGTATGTTTGTAGATTTGGAGATTCCCTCTCGATGCCTCAACGGCTATCGAGGATTCCCTCTCGATGCCTCAACGGCTATCGAGGTACGTTTGTAGATTTGGAGATTTCCTCTCGATGCCTCAACGGCTATCGAGGTACGTTTGTAGATTTGGAGATTTCCTCTCGATGCCTCAACGGCTATCGAGGTACGTTTGTAGATTTGGAGATTTCCTCTCGATGCCTCAACGGCTATCGAGGTACGTTTGTAGATTTGGAGATTTCCTCTTGATGTCTCAACGGCTATCGAGGTACGTTTGTAGATTTGGAGATTTCCTCTCGATGCCTCAACGGCTATCGAGGTACGTTTGTAGATTTGGAGATTTCCTCTCGATGCCTCAACGGCTATCGAGGTACGTTTGTAGATTTGGAGATTTCCTCTCGATGCCTCAACGGCTATCGAGGTACGTTTGTAGATTTGGAGATTTCCTCTCGATGCCTCAACGGCTATCGAGGTACGATTGTAGATTTGGAGATTTCCTCTCGATGCCTCAACGGCTATCGAGGTACGTTTGTAGATTTGGAGATTTCCTCTTGATGTCTCAACGGCTATCGAGGTACGTTTGTAGATTTGGAGATTTCCTCTCGATGCCTCAACGGCTATCGAGGTACGTTTGTAGATTTGGAGATTTCCTCTCGATGCCTCAACGGCTATCGAGGTACGTTTGTAGATTTGGAGATTTCCTCTCGATGCCTCAACGGCTATCGAGGTACGTTTGTAGATTTGGAGATTTCCTCTTGATGTCTCAACGGCTATCGATCTATACGTTAGTCTTAGAAAGTAACAAAATAGCTTTTCATTAGGTTCAAAATTAAAGAAAGAAATTACAAGAACAGTTGGAAATATAGACAAACTAAAGAAAATTTCTTAGGCGTAGAATTTTCTGAGGTTTCTCCCGTTCCAAGTTCTCTTCACGGATTCTCCTCCCATTGTGATTAATCGATATGCGCCTTTTCTACCAGCTTCGATTATCTTGAATGGCCCTTCCCAATTGCAATCGAGCTTACCTTTTTGCTTGGATACGTCTACTCGTTTTAGGACGAGGTCTCCTACCTGAAAAGATTTTAACCTTACATTTTTATCGTAAGCTTTTGCCATGGTAGTTTTATACGCTTGAATACGGGTGGAGGCCCTTTCTCGTTTTGCTTCCAGTTGATCGAGTTCGAAATTCCGTTTGTCCGTATTATCCGATTCATTGTACAGTCCAGTTCTTGGCGACGTGACTTCCAGTTCAGCAGGAGCGACTGCCTCAGAGCCATACACGAGACCAAACGGAGTTTCCCCAGTTGCAGCTCTTTCCTTCGTTCTATTGGCCCAAACGACCCACGGTAATTCATCGATCCAAGCACCTCCAGCTTCCGATAACCTCTTCTTCAAGAGCTTTACGATCTCTCGATTCGTAACTTCAGTTTGTCCATTTGTTTGCGGGCAACCTACTGACGTAAAACGCAGATCGATTTTGTGTTTCGAACACCAATCCACCACTCTTTTCCCCACAAATTGAGGTCCATTATCGGAGATGATAACTCTAGGTATGCCAAACCTACAGACGATCGACCAATAGAAGTTGATTATTTGGGTCTGAGAGATTTGCTTCAGTGGCACCACTTCTACCCATTTACTGAAATATTCCACTCCTACAAGTAAGTAACGCTTCTGACCTCGTGCCATTGGTAGCGGTCTAACCAAGTCCACACCCCATTGATCAAAAGGCCAAGCAATCGATATTGATTCCATCTTTTGCGCTGGTTGATTCGGCATGGTGGCGTGGTATTGGCACTTGGCACACTTTTTAGCATAATTGTTGGCGTCTTTGACCAAGGAAGGCCAATAGTACCCCAGACGTGATATTCGAACTGCTAATGCTCTGCCTCCAGAATGGCTTCCACAAGATCCTTCATGGACTTCCTTTAGTATTAGGTCGATCTGAGAAGAATCTACGCATTTGTGCAATACTCCAGTGACAGATCGTCGATATAATTCGTTTCCAATGACTGCATAGCGAGGTGCCCTATACTTGAGTCTTCTCGCTTCTGTGTTGTTTGATGGGAGGGTTCCGTTCACTAGATAATCGAGTATCGGGGTTTTCCAACTACCGCGGTCGTCATCGAGATTGAGTACATCCACACCAGAGGCACTCCTTTGGATATCGATGGCAGGTTTCTCCGAAATCAACAGTGTCACTTTCCGAGTTTTGATTCCTTCTATTAGATTCCCGAACTTAGAGAGAGCATCGGCCCTCGTATTCTCTGTTCTTCTTATATATTCGAGTTGGAATGTATTGAGTCGTGATACTTGATCGTTGACCAAGGCTAAATATCTAATCATTGAATCTTCTTTGGTTTCGAAGAGACCCTTAAATTGCTTTTCCACGAGCTGTGAGTCGGTGTAAGCAATTAAGTTTTTTATTCCCGTTTCCACTGCCATTTTCAATCCTGCTAGCAGGGCCTCATATTCTGCTTCGTTGTTGGATACTAGGAAGTCTAATTTCAAAGCAAATTCAAGTTCTTCCCCGTTTGGGCCTTGAAAGTAAATTCCCGCGCCTCCCCCTGTCGACGTAGAGGATCCATCGACATGCAGCATCCATTGCTCCTCTTTTTCTTCTATCGTTACAGTGCTTTCTAGTACGAAATCAGCTAAAATCTGCCCTTTGACTGATGTCCTCGGCAAGTAATCGATGTCATACTCTCCTAGCTCGACCGCCCACTTGATTAACCTTCCCGACGCGTTAGGCTTTGAAAGTGTCTGCCTTAGTGGTTGGTTGGTCAGGACGATAACTTTGTGCGACTGGAAATAGGGTCTCAATTTCCGCGCAGTAGTTACAATAGAGAGAGCAAACTTTTCGATCTCGGAGTAGTTCCTTTCGGGGCCTTGCAAGACACGACTTACATAATAAATCGGGTTGTTTTCTTTTGCTTCCATCCTGACAAGAGCTGAGCTTATTGCTTGTTCGGAAACTGCAATATAGAGGTATAGATCTTCATTATCTTTTGGTTTGGCCAAAAGGGGAGGTGACATAAGATAGGATTTGAGTTCTTCGAATGCCTGGTCGCATTCTTTCGACCACTCGAACTTCTTTGCATTCCTCATTACTTTGAAAAAAAGGAGGCTCTTATCTGCCGAACGAGATATGAATCGATTGAGGGCTGTGATTTTTCCAACAAGCTTTTGTACTTCGTTTAAGTTTCGAGGAGCTTTCAAATCGATGACTGCTTGTATCTTTTCTGGATTTGCTTCAATACCTCTCTCGTTTACCAAGTACCCAAGGAATTTTCCCGATCTAACCCCGAAAGTACATTTGGCTGGGTTGAGCTTCATTCCATACTTCCTCATTATGTCGAAAGCCTCTTTAATGTGTTCCAGATGATCTTTCTCGCTTAGGCTTTTGACTAGCATGTCATCGACATATACTTCCATCGATTTACCCAATAGTCCTTCGAACATCTTATTCACTAGTCTTTGATAAGTGGCTCCTGCGTTTCTCAATCCGAAGGGCATTACTTTAAAGAAATACACACCCATTTCGGTGATAAAAGCTGTCTTGTCTTGATCCTCTAGTGCCATAAAAATTTGGTAAAACCCCTGAAATGCATCCATCATACTCAAAATTGCGCAGCCAGCAGTGGAGTCGACCAGGGAATCGATCCTAGGGAGCGGATACGGATCCCTAGGACACAGTTTGTTAAGATCCGTGAAGTCATTACACATTCTCCACTTTCCTCCTCCCTTGGAAACTAGGACGACATTGCACAGCCACTCCGTGAATTGTATCTCAGCGATGTAGTCAGCATCTAGAAGTTTCTTCACTTCCTCTTTTATAATCCTGTTTCTCTCAGGACCAAAATTTCGTTTCTTTTGTCTTGCTGGTCGAGATGACGGGTCGATATTAAGTCTATGAACGATAATCTTGGGATCTATCCCTTGGAGGTCAGTGTCGACCAGGCGAAGACATCCACATTTTCCCTCAAGAACTCGATCAGCTGAGTTTCGAGCCCTTCAGATAATTGAGTGCCAATCCTCGTTGTTTTCGATGATTCCCCTGCTACCAATTCAATCGACTTATGTCCTTCGGAAGGTTCAATTCTTTCGAATTTTCTCTTTTTGGGATTCATCTCCTTCTGCATCTCGCTTCTTTCAGCAAAACATGCTTTCTTTACTTCGTCCACGTCAACCGGTGACGATGGACTATTCTGCTGCTCTGCTGGTGACTTTTCGTTACCAAAAGGAGAGTTTTCTTTTTTATGCTGTTTGTCTAAGGACACCGTGTAACAGTCCCAGCCTTCCTTTAGATTTCCTCGGACTTCTCCAATCCCTGGAGTGGTCGGAAATTTCATCTTTTGGTGGTAAGTTGAGATAACTGCCTGGAAACAATTTAAAGCCGGTCTTCCCAATATGACATTGTAGGCACAAGGAGCGTCGACAATCAAAAATTTAATCATTCTCGTCCTCGAATTTCCTTCATCTCCCAGGGAGAGAGACAAAGTAAGTGTACCCTTTGGAATTACTTGAGCGCCTCCAAAACCCACTAGTGGGGTAGCTACTACGTCGAGGGGAGTCGGGCCTAGATCCATTCGCTCTAAAGCATCTTGGAAGAGGATATTTGCCGAACTGCCTGAATCTATCAAGATTCTCTTAACAGTAGCTCCCGCAATATGTGATGTGATCACCATAGGGCAGTCTGGTATATCCTGGTTATTGAATGATGTGAAATCGGGTTGTAGGTCAGACTCATCGAAACCGATCATTTTGTTCTGCTGGGTTGGTCTTATTGAGAACACTTCCCTTCTTTCATTTTGGGCTCTATCCCTTATAACCCGAGACACTACCCTTCTCGAATTTTTACTGTCTCCTCCCGCCGGGCCTCCAGAGATCATATTAACTATCGTTCCGGGTTGTGCTCTTCTCGGCTGGTCTTCTCTATCCTTCGAGCGTTGCTCTCTTCTGGCGGGGGATCTCGATCGTGACCGATTGTCTTTCTGTCGATCCCTAGGTTGCTCCTTTTTTGACGTCTTCACATACCCAGTGAGGTGTCCTTCTGCTATCAATCTTTCTATCTCGTCTCTAAGTTGATAGCAGTCATCAGTATCGTGTCCTCTCTGTCGATGAAATCGGCAATACTTTCTTGAAGCCGGGTAGTCCTTAATTGGAGCCGGTTTTCTCAGCAAGTTGTGGTCCTGGATCGCGAATAGGATTTCGGATCTCGGTTTTTTGAGGGGAGTGTAATTGTCGTAGTATTCTTTATTCGACCTCCCTAACCCTTGTCTTCCTGGATTGTGATTTCTCTCTTCTCTATATACTTTCCTGTTTCTACCTTCATAAGACCGATTGAGTTGCGGCCCCTCGATTGGTTTATCGGGTATGCCCGACGATTGTCCCTCTTCCGGCTTTGTCAACCCAAAGAAGGTTCCTCTCAATTTATTCATTTCTTCTTCATTCATGTATTGATTCGCCATTTCCATCAATTTTTCATATGTAGCGGGATTTTCTCTTACTATCGCACTGGCGAATCCTCGATTTAAAGTGCTTTGGAAAAGAACAGTAATTAGAAAATCAACTCTTGGCATTTCAACCTTGAGGAGCTCATTGTTAAACCTTCCCATGAAATTTCTAAAAGTCTCTCCCGGGTTATGTATGATTGAGTATAAATGGTTTGCAGGTGGTCTGACAGCTCTCTTACTACCAAACTGACTCATAAACTTGTCACAAAGTTGATCATAGTCGAAGATAGATTTTTCCTCCAATCTTCCGAACCAGGATTGAGCCATCCCGGCCAGCGTGGTAGAAAATGCTTTTGCTGCTACATTATCGGAAATGCCGTGAAGCTGCATTTGGAGATTAAATGAGGCCAGGTGTTCACCGGGATCCTCCGTCCCGAAGTAACGGGGTAACTGAGTGGGCAATCTCTTGTCGAGAGGCAATCTTTCAAAGAATATTTCATCACAAAATGGTGATTTCCTTAATCGAGAGTTTGATACCGGAGGTTCATTCTTCTTTTCTTGTTTATCCAACTTTTGGTGCAGCGACCTTACTTCTGAGGCCAATTTGTTGACCTCTCTGACTGATTGCTCCTGCAAGTCCTCTTCTATGCCATGTCTGTCTTGATGCTGATCGGCTCGACTTATCGCTTCGTTTGCCTCGAATCCTGCTCGTGCACCAAAGGCGGCAGCATGTGGGGGTCGTCGAGTTTGAAGGGCGGTTTCTTTAATCTCTGCGAGCCACTCCTTCTTGGCTTCATCGAGAATGGCTTTTAGGTCGTCTCTCGTAAGTTGTATTACCGGAGGAGCCGGTGGTTTTGAAGCTCCGGCCTCGACATGAGGTGCAGGATCAGGATCACGAATTAATAAATTATCTCCTTGACCCTCTCCGTTTTGATCGCGATTTCCCTCTTTTTCTCGTGCCAGGACTGTTCTCGATCTTGTAGTCATTTTTCACGTTCTCAAAGTTATGTTTCCCACAGACGGCGCCAATTGATGAGTGTGCTTTCGTTAAGGTGGTTATTCCCGATCGAATGCGACTCGCCAATATGAGGATCAGCAGGTCAGCTATGCTAGTCCTCGATTTGTATAGGGGATCCTAACCTGAAAACAAAGACAACTACGTCAGGTTAATGCCGGTGGTTACCCGGCGATAACCCTCCGATGCTTAAGTAAGTTTCGAGATGAGTTGGGATGTCGGAGCGTATTTAATGCTTAGAAGTGCGTACCTTTAATCGTATTTATGAGGGGTATTTATAGTGTTCTAAATGGGTCATCGGGTCGAATCACGATTGGACATAACGGTTCGAATATGGATCCTTAGCAATAGATTCGATCCGATTAGAAATGGATCACACATAAGAGGATGTCGGCCACCGTGTCGAATAAATAGAAAGATCGATGTCGATGCCGACGTCATGCTTATTTGATAATAAACGATGTGAAATCGAGGAGATCGATGTCGATGCCGACGTCATGCTTATTTGATAATAAACGATGTGAAATCGAGGGGAAGGTCCTCGATATTAATCGACTGATCGATGAGTGTTTATAATGACGAAGACTTGGTACATCAGGGATAGATCGAGGAGTGTTTACTGAGCGGATCAATGTATACTCAACTCTTTTTTATGATTTAGACTTAGGTGTTCTTACCAAAAGTCTTTTTATCGTTGTAAATAGTTCGAGGAGTGTTTATTGAGCGGATCAATGTATACTCAACTCTTTTATAATTTAGACTTAAGTTTTTATAACAAAAGCCTTTTAAGATCGTTGAAAATATATTGAGGAGTGTTTATTGAGCGGATCAATGTATACTCAACTCTTTTTTATGATTTAGACTTAGGTGTTCTTACCAAAAGTCTTTTTATCGTTGTAAATAGTTCGAGGAGTGTTTATTGAGCGGATCAATGTATACTCGACTCGTTATAGTTTAGACTTAGGTTTTTCGTACCAAAAGTCTTTTTATCGTTTGAAAATAGTTCGAGGAGTGTTTATTGAGCGGATAAATGTATACTCGACTCGTTATAGTTTAGACTTAGGTTTTTCGTACCAAAAGTCTTTTTATCGTTTGAAAAAGTTCGAGGAGTGTTTATTGAGCGGATCAATGTATACTCGACTCGTTATAGTTTATACTTAGGTTTTTCGTACCAAAAGTCTTTTTCTCGTTGAAATCGATTGAGGAGTGTTTATTGAGCGGATCAATGTGTACTCGGCTCGTTATTATTTAGACTTAGGTGTTTGGTATCTGAAGTCCTTTAATCGTCGAAGTTGATCGAGGAGTGTTTATTGAGCGGATCAATGTATACTCGACTCGTTGTAGTTTAGACTTAGGTTTTTAGTACCTGAAGTCTTTTAGTCTCCGATGTAAATATATCGAGGAGTTTTTATCGAGCGGATCGATGTTTACTCGACTCGTTGTAGTTTAGACTTAGGTTTTTAGTACCTGAAGTCTTTTAGTCTCCGATGTATATATATCGAGGAGTTTTTATCGAGCGGATCGATGTTTACTCGACTCGTTGTAGTTTAGACTTAGGTTTTTAGTACCTGAAGTCTTTTAGTCTCCGATGTATATATATCGAGGAGTTTTTATCGAGCGGATCGATGTTTACTCGACTCGTTTTGTTTAGACTTAGGTTTTAGTACCTGAAGTCCTTCAATCGTTGTAAATATATCGAGGAGTTTTTATCGAGCGGATCGATGTTTACTCAACTCGTTTTTGTTTAGACTTAGGTTTTTAGTACCTGAAGTCTTTCAATCATTGTAGATATGTCGAGGAGTTTTTATCGAGCGGATCGATGTTTACTCAACTCGTTTTTGTTTAGACTTAGGTTTTTAGTACCTGAAGTCTTTCAATCGTTGTAGATATGTCGAGGAGTTTTTATCGAGCGGATCGATGTTTACTCAACTCGTTTTTGTTTAGACTTAGGTTTTTAGTACCTGAAGTCTTTCAATCGTTGTAGATATATCGAGGAGTTTTTATCGAGCGGATCGATGTTTACTCGACTCGTTTATAACTTTGAATTTAATCAACAGTTTATCGTAGAATTGCTAGGAGTGTATATCGAATCAAATCGATTTATACCCGATCTTTATTTATAATTAAATTGTGGGCTTAAGCCATTTATTACAACGAATAAAAACTAATTGAAATAATCAAAGTAAAACAGTAATACTTATTTAAAATTTACCATAATATTTCCTAAGGTTGACAGCATTCCAGGTCCTTGGTAAGGCTGTTCCATCCAAGTGTGCTATCTTGTATGAACCTTTCTTTCCTACGCCAATGACAACGTAAGGTCCATCCCAATTTTGTTGCAATTTTCCCACATGTTTGGATACCTCTACCTTTTTTAAGACCAGGTCTCCTTCTTTGAAGGACCGGATGCTTACTTTTTGATTGTATGCTTTTTCCATATTTGCTTTAGTGGCTTGTAGGCGTACAACGGCTTTTTCTCTCAAAGCTTCTGTTAAATCGACGTCATTTTCTCTTGCCTGTTTATTTTCCTGATCGTCGAACATCTCGATCCTTGGCGTTGGGATTAGAGTTTCAACTGGAATAACAGCTTCTGAACCATATACTAAACTAAATGGTGTCTCGCCTGTTGAAGTTCTGACTGTGGTTCGATTGGCCCAAAGTACTCCTGGGAGTTCGTCAAGCCATTTACCTTTGGCTGCTCCTAATCTTTTCTCCAAAGACTTTATTATTTCTCTATTTGCTACTTCGGTTTGTCCGTTCGCTCTAGGATGCCCGACCGAGGTAAAGTTTTGCTGAATTCCTAAGTTTGAACACCATTCAATTACTTGTTTCCCCGCGAATTGGGTTCCATTGTCAGAAATTAAAATTCTCGGGATGCCAAATCGGCACACTATGAATTTCCAAAGAAAGTTAATTACTTGGAACTGAGTTATCCGGGCAAGGGCAATGCATTCTATCCATTTGCTGAAGTATTCTACGGCGACCAGGACATAAGATTTCTTGGATTTAGCCGCTGGGAATGGTCCCACGATGTCCATTCCCCATTGATCGAATGGCCAACATATAGGGATTGGGTGCATATTTTCCGCTGGTTGATGACATATATTAGCATGGACTTGGCAGTGATGACATTCTTGGACATATTGAGCGGCATCCTTATTGATGGTGGGCCAATAATAACCTGTTCTGAGGCATTTCAAAGCCAAAGCCCTTGATCCGCTGTGATTTCCTGCGTCCCCTTCGTGTATTTCTCGTAGTATATCGGTGGTTTGTGATTCAGAGACGCATCTTAGAAGAATTCCTGATACTGATCTTCGATAGAGTTTTCCTTCTAGGAGGGTGTATTTTGGGGCTCGATATCTTATTTTCCGAGCTTCATTCTGGTCAGGTGGTAGCTTTCCCTCTCGAAGGTAGTCTATCATTGGTGTCATCCAATTTCCTTCTACTTCTTCGATTTCCATTATATCGACCACCGGAGATTCATCGATATCGATCGCCGGTGTATTAGAGATTAACCAGTTGATCACTCGTTCGGTCTTCCCGTCTTGGGATCCTGTGAATTTAGACAATTGATCGGCCCATTTGTTTTCCAATCGTGGAATGTTCTGTATGCCGAAGCTGTCAAATTTTTCGGCTAGTGCTTTTACTTTGGCTAGGTATTTGATCATATTGAATTCTTTTGCTTCGTACAGGCCTTCTATTTGTCTTTGTACTAACTCTGAATCGGTTAATACTTTAAGATTCTTTATGTTGGCTTTAATCGCCATCTCCATTCCCGCGATCAATGCTTCATATTCTGCTTCATTGTTTGTTACGATGAAGTTCAACGTTATCGCATAATTCAAATCTTCTTCGTTTGGTCCAGTGAAGTTGATTCCGGCGCCCCCTCCTTCCCGGCATGAAGCACCGTCGACATGCATTAACCAAGTTTGATCGTCTATGAACAAAACATCGTCGTAGAGGCTACTCGAAGATTCCGTTGCCTGTGTTGGTGTTTCCAATAGAAAATCAGCTAACACTTGGGCCTTAATTGCTATTCTCGGCTTGTAATCGATCTCGAACTGGCCGAGCTCAATTGCCCATTTGATTAGTCTTCCGGAGGCTTCCGGTTTTGCTAAGACTTGTCTTAGTGGTTGATTCGTTAAAACAATGATTTTGTAAGTTAAGAAGTAAGGTCGAAGTTTTCGTGCAGCCACCACTAAGGCCAGCGTGAATTTTTCAATTTCCAAATAATTCTTCTCCGCCCCTTGTAATAATTTGCTTAGATAGGGTTTATGCTCTGAGCCTTCAATTTTAATTAGTACTGAACTGATGGCTACGTCGGAGATGGAGATGTACATATACAATGGTTCTCCTTCCGTCGATTTGGCCAACATCGGAGGTGTTGTCAAATATTCCTTGAGTTGTTCAAAAGCTCGATCGCATTCTTCGGTCCAAACAAAGTTTTTCGCCTTTCGGAGAGTCTGGAAAAAAGGCAGGCTTCTGTCTGCTGATTTTGATATGAATCTGTTTAACGCTACAATTTTCCCGACCAAACTTTGTACTTGTGAGATGGTCTTGGGAGGTTTCATTTCAGTTATGGCTCGAATTTTTTCTGGGTTGGCTTCTATTCCTCGCTGGTGTACCAAATAGCCCAAGAATTTTCCTGACTTAACACCGAAGGTGCATTTTGCGGGGTTTAATTTCATACGGTATTTTCTTAAGATTTGGAAACATCGATCAAGATGTTTTATGTGATCCGCTTCGTTCATGCTTTTGACCAACATATCGTCCACATAGACATCCATCAATTCTCCGATTAGCTCTTTGAACATTAGGTTTACCAACCTTTGGTAGGTGGCCCCGGCATTCCTTAAGCCAAATGGCATTACTATAAAACAATATACACCCTGCTCGGTTACGAATGCAGTTTTTTCTTGGTCTCGCTCATCCATGTATATTTGGTAAAATCCCTGGAAGGCGTCCATCATGCTGAATATTGCAAAGCCAGCGGTTGAGTCAACCAATAGGTCAATCCTTGGGAGAGGATATGGGTCGCGTGGGCATAGTTTGTTTAGGTCGGTAAAATCATTACACATTCTCCATTTGTTGTCCTTTTTATCCCCTTTTGCTACGAGAACAACATTACATAGCCATTCTGAGAAGTGGATTTCTCGGATTTGTTTTGCTGCCAGTAGTCTTTCTATCTCGGCTTTGATAATTTTATCTTTTACTGGACCATGATTTCTTTTCTTTTGTCTGGCGGGTTTTGCCACAGGATCTATTTTTAGGGAATGCTTGATTATTCGAGGATCAATTCCTTGAATGTCATTCGTGCTCCAGGCGAAGACGTCGACATTATCTCTGAGGAAGTTGACTAGCATTACTTCCCCTTCCTTGCTCAATTCAGTACCTATTCTCGTCGTTTTGGACGAGTCCCCTTGTACTAGAATTACTTCTTTATGCTCTGGGGGTTTTAATGTCAGATCTAGTGGTTCCTTTCCCTTTTTATCTATTCGATCAGTACTAGGGATTTCGATCTCATTTCTAACTAGATCATCTTCGATTTTTCTTTTGCTCGGGGTAACTGATTTGGGCTGTTGTTTCAAAGTTAACGAGGTACTATAGCAATCCCACGCCATATAGTGATCATTGGTTATTTCTCCGACACCGTTGTCGGTAGGAAATTTTATTTTCTGGTGATAAGTAGACACAACGGCTCGGAATAGGTTGAGAGCTGGTCGCCCTAATATTGCGTTATAAGCGAAGGGTGTTTCTACTACTAGAAATTTTACTAGCTTCACCGTCCGGCGTGGTTTTTTTCCTAGCGATACACTTAGGCTTATTGTTCCACTGGGGATGATTTCGGATCCTCCAAATCCTACCAATGGTGTAGCTACTCTCTGTAGGTTTATTTGTCCCAAGTTCATCTGGGCTAAAACCTCTCGGGAGATGATATTCGCCGAACTCCCGTTATCGATTAGGATCCGTTTGACATTATAGTTCGCTATTTCTAGCGATACCACCATTGGGAAATCGGGGTTATCCTCTTTTGTGTCCCAAACGATGTTTTTGGGAACTTCGCCTTCACTGAAGCTGATCGGCTGGTCGTTTGACGACTTGTTTTCCAGAGTCCATATTTCTTTTGGATATTTAGAGTTTCCAATTATGGATCTGGCGGTTCTTCGTCGAGCATTACGACTATCGCCGCCCGCGGGTCCCCCGGATATTGTATGAATGGTTCCATTGATCTGGTCATGGTTTTGCTCCTGCGTAGGAGCATGCACTGGTGTCTTTCGACGAGAATTCCTCCTTTGATTATTATTCCGAGGGCTTCTACTTCTTTCTCTTTTGCGGTCATCACGATCTATATATTCATCTAATTTTCCTTGTTCGATTAGTTTTTCAACTTCTCTTTTTAGATGGAAACAATTTTCAGTCCGATGTCCGTGTGCTCTATGGTACTTGCAGTATAGGTCGTAGTTTCGAGACCCAGGCCTGGGCTGGGCGATCTTCCTGGCTTCGGGGATCCAGTTATTTCTTTCTAGAATTTCCAATATTTCCTCCATCGAGGTATTTAACCTCGGGTGTTCCACTTGATTCACCCTGCTTCTGATCGGTGGTTCAAGGTTTCTTGGTCTTTGATAGAAATTAGGTTGCCTCTGTTGGTCGGCTTTGTTGTATTCCAATCGCTGGAAAACGTTGCATTTTCTTAAAGATTGCTCATAATCTATGGATCTTTGGGCAGGAACCCTGTCATGCCGTTTGGAGTTTGATGTTGTGGCTTTGTTTTTGTTTTTATCCTTAAAAGAATTCATCTCTTCTTGGGTCATATACTTAGATGCTAAGCTCATGATGTCGGCAAACGTTCTTGGTTGTTTTCGACTGAGGGCATTTCCGAACTGCCTATTCTTCGTGAGGTCGAAAAGAATAGATATTATGTAATCGATATTCGGGGAATCGATTTTGAGTAACTCCACGTTAAATCTTGCCAACCAATTTCTTAGGGATTCTCCCTCTTGTTGGTGTATGGTTCCTAAGTAGCTCATCGGGAGTTTTTGCCTCTTCTGACTGGCGAACTGCTGCGTCAGTTTGTTGCATAATTCTCTAAAACTGAATATGGAGTTGGCCGGTTGTTTGGCGAACCAGTCCAACGCGAGTCCTTCGAATGTGGTCACCATTAACTTGGCAGTGAATTCGGCAGAGTGAGCATATAAGTTCATTATATTCGTGAAGCTAAAAATATAATCATCCGGGTCAGTAGTTCCATCATATCGGGGTAGTCTACCCGGGACCTATCCAATGGATTGTGCTTCTTTTATTTCTCTGCAGAAGGGAGAACAAGGCGCAAGGCTCTCCTGGAGTTCCGCGGTTCGGGCCCACGGGTTTTGAACAGATCGTAGGCGTTGTTCGAGTCGTTCCTGTACCATCCTTTCGATTTCTCTTTCCGAGAAACGGGTTGTACGTGGTCGATCTGGGATTACATCTTCTATGTCATCCTCGATGGGGATTATCGTATGTTCCTTGGACCCACTGCGTTCTGGCTGTGGTTTTCTTTGTCCTAATTTTCTTCGGGGATGGTTATCGGAAGGTTTAGAATTGCCCCGCTCGGACTGTGCAGTGAGCGCTGCTCACTTGCTGGGCTGTCGGCTTGTTGAGACGTCTGATCGTTTCGCCTCGGCGCTCTCGGAGCAGGAGTCGTCCTGGGAGCCCTAATGTTCTGAGGAATTTGATCAAGTACGAGTAACTCTTCGGGAGAGAGCGATTTAACGAGCATTGCTATTTGTCGCAATTTCTCCTGAGCGCCTGGGAGAGGAACAGGGATTTCAGGGACTTCCTGTTCTTCTGGAATTGTACCGGGAAGACCTCCTTGGGGTTCATGCTGATCGGGGTGAGGATCTTGCAAATCTTCATTGATGTTTTGAGCGTTATTATTGTCGTTGTCCTGTGATCTTCAGATGTGTTATGACCGGTGGTTGTGTTACTTCTTGCTCCGATTCGAGCACTTTTCCTTGGGCGAGCCATATGTCGATCGAATAATTAACCTAGCCCCACGGTGGGCGCCAACTGATTTAACCGGATTTCGTCGGGTTATTAGTATCAGTGAATTGGTGATATTGGGGGTTTTCAATATACTTTTTTATGGGGCTCTGTTACTTTATTCAGGATGGATCAATCTCAAGGAAAAGCAATATTCGTTAGAGCAATGAAGTAATAAAGACAATCAATCAAAAAAAACCTTGTTAATTTGGTGAATCGGTGATCTTTTTGTATATAATCTGGGATTATGCTGTTTTGTAAGCATAAAATCCGTAAAGTAGAATGTGTCTTATACAATGATTAACTAGGTATTTATATCATACTAAACCTAGCGTTACAAGGAATCATAGTCCTTATAGGACTCGGCCCATATATCCTTCTTGGGACCGGACCATAGTCTTCTAATCGAAAAGAACTGTATTCGGCCGGGTCGTTCAAGATGATCCGGAACTATCTCATTTGGTCGAATCGATCTCATGTTCTTTACTCGATCCGTGCTGTATGTAGGGTGCGAAATAGCCCCCATCACAAACCTACGAGTATAAATAGCTGGAGAGACAAAGAGAAGAAATACAACACAATCTCTGAGAAGAAATTCGAAGCAAAATCTCTTAAGTCTCAAGAACAGCTCACTCATCAGCTCTGTCATTTGTTGACTGAAGCCGAAGTTGAAGATAAAAGACAAACACATTTTCTGAGTGAAAAACTGTTTGACTGTTGTGAGAAGTATAGATCCGTCTTTGTGAGTGATCTAGCTTCAGAGGATAGGTTTTCTTAGTGATTTCCTATTGTGAGCTTACGGCCAGATTCATTTGTTGTTTTGGCGTTAGTGGAGTGTATTAATTACTTTGTGTTCTTAGTATAACCCAAGATCTTTGTGACTTGGAAGAGTGGACTAAAGGATATTTAAATCCATATAACCACTATAAAAATTACTTGTGTTTTTACATTTGCTTTCAACTTGCATATTTTCAGATTGCATAAAACACATTCAAAACTGTTTGAAAAGAGTTTAAAGGAATTTACAAGACTGGGGATAAAATTTTCAAACTACTAAGTTTACTTGTGAAAAACACTTTGAAAATCTGCTGCAAGTACTCTAGTATTAAAACTGATTTTAGCAAAAATCAGCTAAGTGATTATCAGATTAGTGGTCAACAAAGCTGTTCAAATATTTGTTCGCGGTCAGCCTTGTAAAATTACTGTTCGGTAACAGCTTAGTCTGTTTAAGTTAGAACAAAAGTTTTAAAGTTAAAATTTGTCAAAAGTTTAGAGGTCTATTCACCCCCACTCCCCTCTAGACCTCATCTGACCACTTGGGACCAACAAGTGGTATCAGAGCGGGTGGTTCATTAGAATCAGCTGCCTGATCAACGAGCTTGATCCGAGTGTTTTTCAAAGGTTTTCAAACTTTTCAAAAGGGCATATTTTGAAAAATTAAATTTTTTGAAAAATGGATTGTATCAGCCATGTTCCCCACATAGTTGGTATGAGCTTTGAAGACTGGAAAATCAGAATGGATATTTTCCTAGCTGCTTACAATGATGACATGTACACATGTATCATCAAAGGTCCATTCAAATTCACCAAGACTATCACGGTTGATGAAGCCGAAATAGTGGTGGAAAAAGACTTAACAGAGATGACAGCCGAAGAAATAAAGTTGTTCAATCTGGATAAAGTTGGCCGTTTCATCATGACCAAGGCTCTTGACAACGACAGATTTGACAAAGTCAAGCATTGCAAGACTGCCAAAGAAATGTGGGATAAGGTTCGTAATATGAGCGAAGGAAACGACGCCATTAAAGAGCATCAGCTGAGTGTTGCTCTGGAAAAGCTGGACAACTTCAAGATGAAGTTTGCGGAAACCATTGATCAGATGGATAGAAGGTTTACAAGGACGCTGAATGAAGTGTTGAAGCTTGGAAAAACCTTCACTGATAAGGAGATAACCGTCAGAGTGCCGAAGGCTCTACCTCCGAAGTTCAACATGAAGGTGACAGCCATGGAGGAGTCAAGAGACTTGGGGAAGATCTCACTCACCGAGCTGTTCTCAGTACTCAAGGCATACGAGTATAAACTGCCAAGAATGGGTGTTGAAGAAACATCTACTTCAAGTCCCACAGCTGCTCTGGTTGCTGCTGAAAATCCGAGAAGACCAGCCTATAAAAGCAAAGATGTGTGTAGACAGTTAAATTTTATTGCCAAATTTGAGTCCAAGACATATTAATTATTAATTTATTTATTTTGGGATTATATCAAATTTAATTCCTAAAATAATAATTAAATAATTAATTGATTAATTTATATTCTATGATTAATTAAATACAAGATTTCTTGCAAATAAATTAAAATCTCCATACACAAGGCAAGTTTGTGTAGGAAATTATTAAGCAAGGCAAGATTTTCTTCACAATGCAATATTGCATGTCATATCTTTTTAAATGGCAAGAGAATGAAACAAGATATATTTCTTGTCATACAATGTGTGAAGAACCAATCAAATTGCGCCACGTCATATGGAGAATATTACAATATTTCTCAAAACCCACCTATAAATAGGGGTCATCTTCAAGAAGAAAATCACAACTCAAAAACACAATTCAAAAAGCAAAAAGAAGTGCAAGGAGAAAAGCAAACTCTCTCAAGGCGTTCTTCCAAAATATCAAGGCGTTCTTTCCAATATTCAAAGGCGTTCTTCAAGAGGCGAAGAAAAATCCAACGTTTGATTAAATATACTTAACTCTTAGATTAACGTTATTGGAAATTCACGAAGTTAAAATAAAGATCAAATCCCTCAAAAAATCTAGAATATCCAAGGCGAAGTTCGAGACGTTCGTCAAGGAGATTCAATTCATTTCACGTTTGATCCAACATTAAGCACAATTGCTTTGGATTAACGTTATTCAAGTGCCAAAATCATTTTGGAGAAGATCAAATCAGTCTTTTTCAAGATTATCGCTTAGATGATTAGAATCAGAGGAATCATAGAGATTGTAACCAATATTTTAAATCAATAAAATTTTATTTGTACAATTATTTCTTGTTTAATATATATTTTTAAACTTGAAATTTTATTTGTTACAAATTTTTGGCACGCCCGGTGGGACAATTTCTACCTCTCATCTCTTTTCTTCATTAAGTGGCGCCAGTTATGACGACATACAATCCATACATGGAGGAACAACTTATGATGTTAACAAAGGCGATGGAGAAGCTCACAAAACACTTCCACCAACGAGATGCTAAACTCGATGAATTGTTGAACAATTGGGGCAATGCTGAGACCATCCACGTGGAGGATAAACTACTCAATGAGCTTGAAGAAGGTGATACATCCGCAAAGCAAATATTGAACAAAGGAGGTCATGCCGAGGCGAACCACCTAATGGAAAAGCTGATTAATGAGTTTGATGATGGCGAGACGTCCATAAAGCAACAATCAAATGCAAAAGAAAAATCTTTATCTAAAAATATTCAAATCTCGTCTGATGGTATGATCCAAGCTAGCCAACTGAAGGAGTTCATTTTGGAGGCCATCAAAAGCAAGTTGAATGGGAGCTCAAAGTCTTCCCTTACATACACCAAACCTTACACTCAAAGAATTGACAACTTAATGATGCCAATTGGATACCAACCCCCAAAGTTTCAACAATTTGATGGCAAAAGCAATCCAAAGCAACATGTGGCGCATTTCGTCGAGACGTGCAATGATGCTGGGACACGTGGAGATCAACTTGTCAAGCAATTTGTATGTTCATTGAAGGACAATGCATTTGACTGGTATACTGACTTGGGGGCAAATTCCATTGATGGATGGGACCAACTGGAGCAAGAGTTTCTCAATCGCTTTTATAGCACTCGAAGAACTGTGCGAATGGTCGAACTCATTAACACTCGCCAATGGAAGGAAGAGTCTGTCATCGACTATATAAACCGCTGGAGAAATCTAAGTCTCAATTGCAAAGATCGACTATCTGAAGCCTCATCCATTGAGATGTGTATCCAAGGAATGCAATGGGGTCTTCGATACATTCTACAAGGAATAAAGCCAAAAACTTTTGAAGAGTTAGCCACTCGAGCCTATAATATGGAATTGAACATGTTTAGAAGTCAAACTGATGAGCCGCATGTGCATTCTCCTAACAAAGTTCAAGACGATTCCACTGCCAATGAAGGGGGCAAATCTTTTGATGAGTCTCCAAATAAAGAATTCATCTGAAAATATAGCAACGCTCCTAGATACGAGATAAAACTATCTGGGATCTTTTAAAATTAGATCTCTTCAAAGCTCCTAGATACGAGCTAAAACTATCTAGGAATCTTTCAAAGTTAGGTCTCTTCAACACTCCTTGATACGAGTTAAAACTGTCTACAAATCTTCAAGTTGAAAACAACTCCTTCACACGAGTCAAAACTATCTACAAATCTTCAAGTTGAAAACTCCTTGATACGAGTTAAAACTGTCTACAAATCTTCAAGTTGAAAACTCCTTGATACGAGTTAAAACTGTCTAAAAATCTTCAAGTTGAAATCTCCTTAATACGAGTATAAACTGTTTACATGTCAAATTCATTACTCCTTAACACGAGGATAAACTGTTCACAAATCAAATCTATCACTCCTTAACATGAGGATAAACTGTTTACATAAATCAAATTCATCACTCCTTAATGTGAGTATAAACTGTTCAGAAATCTCAAGCCAAAAGCCTCCAATAGACGAGATGAAAAAGTCCACAAAATCCAAATCAAGTTCTCGCAGACAAGAGAATAAAATATCTGCAAATTTCAAATCAAAGCCTCCAGTAGACGAGACGAAAAAGTCTACAAAACCCAAATCAAGTTCTCCTAGACATGAGAATAAAATATCTACAAAGTTCAAATGAAAGCCTTAAGTAGACGAGACGAAAAAGTCTACAAAATCCAAATCAAGTTCTCCTAGACATGAGAATAAAATGTCTACAAAGTTCAAATGAAAGCCTCCAGTAGACGAGACGAAAATGTCTACAAATTTTAAGTCAACTTCGCCTGGACACGAGTCAAAAGGGTCTACCAAATCTCAATGCTCCTTGACACATGAGCCTAAAATGTATGTTACTCTTCGTTCACATGAGTATAAATGTGAACAACATCCATCAAATCAAATTTGATGTTTTGAACTACGTTATGACTTGATTCCCTTTTGGGATACGTAGGCAGCTTGAAACAATTTTGAGCCCAGTTAAATTCCTTAAAAAAATGTTGACTTCAAATTTGATGAAGGCGTGAAGAAAAGTCGAGACTTATCTACTCAAAAACAAATGCATTTTCGTAAATAAGTCTCGAGGGGGCATTTGTAGACAGTTAAATTTTATTGCCAAATTTGAGTCCAAGACATATTAATTATTAATTTATTTATTTTGGGATTATATCAAATTTAATTCCTAAAATAATAATTAAATAATTAATTGATTAATTTATATTCTATGATTAATTAAATACAAGATTTCTTGCAAATAAATTAAAATCTCCATACACAAGGCAAGTTTGTGTAGGAAATTATTAAGCAAGGCAAGATTTCTTCACAATGCAATATTGCATGTCATATCTTTTTAAATGGCAAGAGAATGAAACAAGATATATTTCTTGTCATACAATGTGTGAAGAACCAATCAAATTGCGCCACGTCATATGGAGAATATTACAATATTTCTCAAAACCCACCTATAAATAGGGGTCATCTTCAAGAAGAAAATCACAACTCAAAAACACAATTCAAAAAGCAAAAAGAAGTGCAAGGAGAAAAGCAAACTCTCTCAAGGCGTTCTTCCAAAATATCAAGGCGTTCTTCAAATCAAGGCGTTCTTTCCAATATTCAAAGGCGTTCTTCAAGAGGCGAAGAAAAATCCAACGTTTAATCTAAGATTAATATACTTAACTCTTAGATTAACGTTATTGGAAATTCACGAAGTTAAAATAAAGATCAAATCCCTCAAAAAATCTTGAATATCCAAGGCGAAGTTTGAGACGTTCGTCAAGGAGATTCAATTCATTTCACGTTTGATCCAACATTAAGCACAATTGCTTTGGATTAACGTTATTCAAGTGCCAAAATCGTTTTGGAGAAGATCAAATCAATCTTTTTCAAGATTATCGCTTAGATGATTAGAATCAGAGGAATCATAGAGATTGTAACCAATATTTTAAATCAATAAAATTTTATTTGTACAATTATTTCTTGTTTAATATATATTTTTAAACTTGAAATTTTATTTGTTACAATGTGGACTCATCTGATGAAGCCACACTACTCAACAAAAAGGAGTACACTGCTGAAGACGTTGCATTGCTGATGAACAACTTCAAAAAGTTCTACAGACGAAAAATGAAGAACAAATATAACAATGCTTCTACTTCTAACCCTACTTCTTCTTCTCAAGATAAGGATTTTTATAAATCCAAAATGATGTGCTATAATTGCAGGAAACTGGGTCATTTCATCAGAGACTGCCCATATCCTAAAGCTGAGAAGTATACAGAAGAGGAAAAGAGAATCAGAAAGGAAAGAAAGCATCAGAAAGGCAAGGTGCTGGTAGCAGAAGCAGAAAAGCTAGCTGCTATCTACTCATCAGATTCAGATTCAGACACTTATGATGAAGAGTCTTCTGATGAAGAGAGTCCTGCTTTTCTCTGCATGATGGCTAAGGAATCTGATGGCTCCGAGGATGAAGAGGTAACTCCTCTTGATAATGAATTATTTAATTCGTCTGAACAAATGATGCTTAACAATACAAGTATTGCTGATGCATTTAAAAAGCTTAAGGAAGGGATGATATTGCTGAAAGAGCAAAACAGTTCACTGAAACTTAAAGCTGAAAAGCCAAGAGAATCAGCTGAATACAAACCGCTTGAGCAAGAGAATGAATCTCTGAAAGCTGAATGTGAAGTCTATAAGGGTAAAATCATGGAGCTTGAGAAAGTCATTGAGTCTCATGATAAGTCATCTGTTGCATCAACTCACATGTCTAGTAAACAGAAGACACCTTTAGAACAGGATAAGTTAGAACTGAAACATACTGAAAAATTTATATCAGCTGACAATAGTAAGGTCATCCTGTATGTTCAGACTACTAAACCTGCTTCACCTGAGAAAGTGTTAAAGGAGACGAAAACTCCTAAGGCTAAAGCTGGTTTGATTAGTGTGACGAACCGAGATCAAACGAGCTTTTATCGAATGAGCTCGAGTTGAGTATCGAGTAGCTTGGTTTGATTTTCAACCCTACCTATAGATATCAATATTATGTAGGAGTATGTAAGTAGAATTATATATATATATAGTTAATTAAGTATGGGAAACTAAAAAGCTCCTTTTTAACATATTCATTTAAAGGGTATTTTAAGAAAGTTTAAATATTTGCTATGGTAGAAAGAGGGACATGTTTTAATTAATTGTAATTTATTAAATTTTCAGAAAACGTTTAATAGTGGAGTGCAATAACATGAAGCATAAGTGACCCTTCAAAATAATAAACTGCATGAAACAAATTTGATGTAATGTTAATTAACTGGATACTTGATATGTGCCCAATACATATGTATGGTATTAACCATAGAAAAGCCTATAAAAGATTAGTTAGAGATATCTTTAATTTTTTTTTTAATTCTCGTAAAGGGTTTAATTCATTTCGAGGCGCATTAGACACTAAATCATGGGTCCACTATGTACTTTGTAGTGACTAGTCTCTTCCACTAGATCAATCACTTGTTGGTAGAGATATCTTTAAATAGGTGAAAAGAATTTGCAAAAATACATACAAATTATGAACATACACATCAAAGATAATTTAGTCTTAAAAATTTCTCCCCCTAAACCTAGCTAGAAGCCCGACCCCTCGTGTAAATTTCCTTCGGGAGTTTTGTTTCGTGTTTCTAGGTTTTCCCATCTTTTAGATTGTAACTCTTTTTGTTGTACTCGTGTTGTGTATGAATTTGTGGAGGCGCAAAGTGTGGGGCATTGAATTCGAGAAGCAAGGGACCAAAAGTGAAAAGGAGTCGATTTTACGGTCAATCCATTTGAAGGGTCAGATTACAAAAAAAAAAAAAAAAAAAAGGTGTGCCATCTTCCTAAAGGAAGTTAAGTATAAAATCGATGAACCTTGTCTTAATTCATATAACTTAAGCATGAATGCAAATTCTGAAAGCACTCTAAAGGGTGATTATTTTGTTTTTGTTTTGGTGTTCTAACTTTTCCCGTATGGGTTGGATTATTGGAATGGGTTTGTATGGACGTTAGTGAAGAGTGGGGCTTATGACAAAATTATATGCAAATGGAAATTTTTTTTTTTTTTTTTTTTTTTGGGGGGTGGGGAGAGGGGGTTATTGGTTTGGGCCTTTTTGTATAAGGGTAATTTAGTGGCCAAAGTCCCCTATGGGCTAGGCACGGGTCCAAGTCCCGAACCCATCGGCTGTCTTTTGTTTAATATACATGTGGTCATATCTCAATATATATAGGGGCCGTTTGGTAGGGTGTATGGGATTAAGGTGGATTAGATTGGAGCCGGATTGAAGGCCATATTAAAATTATGTTTGGTAGATTTGATTGAATGTTTCCATGTTAATTCTAAATTGATATAGATTTTAATTTGTGATTTATTTATTAATAATATTTTTCCATTTTCAGATATTTGAGAATAATTTATGATATTTAATAATATGTTCAAAAGGAAATATGCATGTAAATTTAAGGTTATTAGTGATATTTACCTAATCCATATTTACCCGGATTAACTAATCCACTCACGCTTGGATGGATTATAATCTAGTCTTAATACCGGGTCGTAAGGATTTAATCCATTTGACCCGGTATTAGAGCAATGCCACCAAACATTGTATTAGCCCATATTAACTCATATAATATGACCTAATACACCCTATTAGGTCCTACATACATTACAAGATTATTGCACTAGAGAAATGAATCATCAATTGCGATTATTCATTTTTTTCTAAGAACAATTCCGATTATTCAATGCTTAGAGAAATCATATATAATGGGGTATTTTTTTAAGTGTTAATTTCACTTACTCCCCTGTATTCTTACTATCCTTCACTCACCACCTATGTACTATTAACAATTGTGAAAGTGGAGAAAAATTAATCCTACTTTTTAATTTTACCCTTATTGTTTATTTTCACATACATCTCACTCATGTACTCTTATATATCTTCACACACGTCTTCCATTATTAAACCTTAATTACCTCACGACATGACAAAAGTTAAATTTTTTATTTTATCTGGCACAATTATGCTTAATTCAAACCCTCAATTACCATGACTAACTTCACTTCCCCTTAAAAATTGTAATCACAAAATTCTACTAGTTATTTTTCATGTTGCTCTTTCTTTTTTTTTTTGGCACATTTTTTGATCATTTTGTATACACGTTTGGCTCGATCCTTTGTATAATTTGCACCTATATATTTTCTAGCATAAAACTTTGAAAGAATTTATGAACCAAATCATAAATTACTAAAGGAAATAAAAATTTATAAGCACTTACAAACCAATTCTTGCAATCAATTAATTTTCTCTCTCGGTTTGTCATTGTTTTTGCAGTACGAACAAGAGCTTGATTTTCATAACGACGTCGTGCTCCCTAAATATTTGTTGCATATTATTTGAAGGAGTGCACACATTATTATAGTATTGGATGTTGAAAATAGATCCACATTATTTTTTTACTAACCTATAATATTCGTAAATGCTAAAAATAATGCAATTGAATCGAATTGTGAAAGAAAAACACCAATTAATTGAATTTAGTTAAATAAAAATTAGCAAAATGTTTAATAAAAAAATAAGTAGAATTGTGTGGCTATCATTTTTTTATAGTTTGTTTGGTTGTCAAGAAAGTGAGGAAAATTTGTAGGAAAAGGAAAAGGAAAAGGAAAGGAAAGGAAAAGGAAAAGGAAAAGAAAATTATTTTCCTCTACATGTTTGGTTGTCAGGAAAACTATTTTCTTGCAGATGCTTGGTTGTCAAGAAAGTTTAGGAATATAATATTTTTGATAAATATTTTTGTTTGATTATGAATACTTTCAAAATTGTGAAATATATTAAAAGTGATTGTAAAATAAAACTTATCAAATTAATCTCTAAAAAGTATAAAGTACAAATTGAGTAATTGAATCAAATAAAAGCTAACATTAATGAAATAAATAGACTAAAATAACTTAAAATAAATCGTAAAAATCATTGATATGGTCATCAATGGTTTTGTTGTTCACGATTTTAAACTCCCTCTTCAAATATTTGATTCTCATTGCAGGAGGATAAGTCGCCTTTTTCTTGAACTCATTCTGAAGGAAATGATCAAAATATTGTATGAATAATCACGTTTTCATTATATTAACTATAATATTCAGATTAATTTGACGCTATTGTATATTTTTTAGTCAACGAATTTCTATCATTTTTAAAGTTAACAAGGGGTTATTGTCAATTTTTAAAGTTAACAAGGGGTTACTGATAATATTTTAGGTAAAAGGGGTGCTTTTGCATCATTTTGTGGGGGTATAATTGTTGTAATGACTTGAGAGGGTATTTTTTGCTAATAATAAATAAGCACAAACGGGCTTTTGGTAGGAAAAAAATCACAAAATGAGAATTATGATAGTTAGACAAAGTCACTTGAGGGACTCTTGATGTACCAAGTCTTCGTCATCGGACATGGCACTAAACAAATAGTATAAAATAGAATTACAAGTGACATGTCGTAGGAACATACATAATCGACTGAATACTTCAAGTGACTCATGTCGATTACATCGATTCGTATACCAAAACCAATATGCTAATCGATGTCCGGTAACAACGCTAATGATCCGCTCAAGGTTGGATCGAATCGAATAAAAAGGATTCATATCCGAATACGTACCCCAATGGTATCTTTCTAATATGAATGACTTTAAGGTTCATTATCTCTTTCTAGTTTAACACGTTCATTTTTCCTTCAACATGAAATTCAATTGTTCTATGAAGTTTTTGACTAATTTATGCTACTAATTATGAATGTCATTGTGACTTTTGACAAGGAAAATGAAATAACATTTAATTATTTAACTAATGACTTCGTAACTTCATTAGTTTTGTGATTTTTTCACTTTAGTATCAGTATTTAATTATATTTTATTTTATCAAATTATTTTTTATTGACGCTCTATACACACTCTAATACTTAAACTTTTTAATTACTCGTGCTCTCGCACCTACACTCGTTCACGTTCCATGACTTAGTTACCTAGGTTCTAATATATTCATTTATTATCGGATATAGATTTTTAGTAAAACAAATAGGATCGATCTATATCCATATTCGCTCTACATATTTGTATTACAGACTGTCATAATCTGACCATAGAATTTCTAATCGAATAAAACTAATAAATTGAGCCGGATTCTGATCAATTCAAATTGAAATACGTCACATTGACAACCAATTCAATTTAGTGGAAAATACTTTTCCCTATAATTTGACGAACTTAGGTTCCAATTTTTATTATAAAAAGTGTTGACTAATGTGTTTAACAATGTCTCGAACTTAGGTTCCAATTTTTATTATAAAATATAATTGGTTAGGATTAGATTACATCATAGAAGTATTAGAGTAACACTTGACAATTTTTCACCACAACTTTGCAACGATTTTAAAAAATAAAAATAAATAATACTTTATTTGTTATATCATGTAATTGTGTGTATTTTAAAAAAAAAATATTTTATTGGATTCTTTCTTTTTATATTATAATAGGAGTAATATTATATATAACATGACTTTGTACATATTATGAATATGAGTAATTGTATATAATAGGACCCGTAATCGTGTTTGCAACATCTGAGAAAAGGGCCAAAATATCTGCATTAGCTGTGAGTTCATTAGAGGAGAGATTTTCCAAGATATTGCATTCTAAAATATTTTAATATAAAAGGAATTTAATCTGAATTTTCCTCGACAACAATTCATGTTCAGCGTTAAAAGAACTTTAAATAATGCCTCAAGACTGGCCATTATTTGCTGGGCCAAACAGCCAGCCAGAAAAAGTAGGAATATAAAAATGGTGTTTATTCTTTTATTACAAACTCACAATTAATAATGGTGATATTCTTGTTTAGTAATAAAGTTAGAAAACTTGTAAAATTAGAGAGAACGAAAGTAAAGGAATGAGAATTTTTTTTGTCTGTTTATTTCAATTTACATGCCTCGTATTTATAGGCAAATTACAAAGTAGTTAATGACTAAGAATTTGAACTCAATAAAATATTGAACTCTATACACGAAAAAGACTAAAATATTATATAAACACCAAGATTTTACAACTAACTAAATATTGAAAAAATAGGAAAACTAAGATATCTTGGACTCTCGAATTCGTCCTACAACCTCTCAAGTTGGAGTTTGTATTGAAATGTCAAGAACACCCAACTTGAAAAGTAGTCGTCGATGGCGGTATGAATAACATGTTGACTATCACAGTGAATTTAAAGGTTGAAATGTGAATAACATTCGCGATAATAATGCAAAGATTGAACAGTCACATTTTTTTTTTACGCTTGAGAGATATGAAGTGATTGAACTGATATATATATTTATGGACGGTATAATATGATGAAAAATTGAAAAAGATATATATATATATATATATATATATATATATATATATATATATATGATTAGAGACATGAATTGATAATTCAACAAGAGCATCAACTACTAAGAGCCCTACCAAATTGTAGATAAACTACTCCATCAATAGAATTTGACTGATATGGTCATGGAGTTTTCAAGAAATCTCATGGCACAATCATAATTTTGTTGATTAATAATGCTTTGGGCATTACTATACATGGAGTGATAGAAAGAATAGAACTAAATTCGTCCAATGAAAAATTGAGTTATTTAAAAATAATGAAAATGGCATGACTTCTTGCTTGAGGGGCGGATATTGATTTACAACTAACTAAATAATGAAAAAATAGGAAAACTAAGATATCTAAGGCCCTGTTTGAAAAGGATTTTAATTCGATTTCACGAGACTCTGTTTTAAAACAATAGTTGGATTTTATTTAGCTAGATTTTGGATGTTAGATATTGTAATTTTGAAAAAACTGAAACCTCATTTGTATTGAGTTTGAAAAAGAAAATATACGATACGTGTCAAATCAAAATTTTATAAGTTTGAAGAGTTTGAATATTAGTTTCTAAATAGATTTATGATGAGTTTAACGGGTTTGACAAAAATTCATATTTTAGCTCAATTTCACGAAACCCACAAAACCGGACTAAAATCAATCCGCACAACCAAAATCTCTTGAATTCGTCCAACAAAACTAAATCAAACAAGATGACGTATCCAAGTCCATCTGCTGACGTCATTCTGAATAATTACAAGATATTTTTTTTGCAAAAAGTCGTAAGTATATTCCTTTGCAAAGACCCGCCCCACCATAATTACAAGATATTTTTTTTTTTCTGTCGGATTATGAATCACTCAGCTTACGTCATCGATATGACGCCATCAACTATGCAACAGAAAACACCCGTCTCTTTAAATCCAAAGCCCATAAAAAAAACCGACTAATATATTTCTCATACAACCTTCAATTTTCTCCCCACTTTGAAATATTTAATTTCCCTTTTTGTAGTTTTTCTATAATTTTTATGGAAACATCAACAGAGAAAAGAAAACGGTTAGATAACGGAGATGTTAACGGGGAGGAAGGAGAAGATAACGGCGTCAAGAGGGCGGCGGTTCCGGAGGATGAAGAGGTGGATGAATTTTTTGCCATACTGAAAAGAATACACGTGGCAGTCCAATATTTCCACAAGCGTAAAGATAGAGATTATTGGGTAAAGGCGACGACATGGAATCCGTCATTTAAACGGGAAGATTTTGAAGGAGTTGTGAAAGGACCGGAAAGCTCCAAGGAAAATCGGAATGCGGGTTTGGATCTAAATTCCGACCCGGTTAATGATGAGCAGGAGGATAGTGTTTCGGATTCGGTTTAGTCTTTACTGTTTTGGGACTTAATACTGTATGGGTGTAAGAAAATTGATGATATAATGTTCTATTTAGTTTTGTTTGATTCTACAATCAAATTTGAAATTATGTTTGAGTTTAATTTGATTTTTAAATTGGTTGAGCTCAATCGAGCTATAATGAAACTGTTAAATTCAAACATTTTTAGTATTTTAACATAATATTTATGAGTTAACGATAATTTATCTTTCTGTGTATAATATTCAATTTATTCCCTTTCAATTTGAAAAAAAAAAAAAAAAAAAACATTATTCTCTATAGATCTTATAAAGTTTCACACCGACTCTTTGATGTTTTGAATTTCAAAAAAATACAAATGGAGAAAGCTACCCATCTTATGTAGTACGATACTTTAACACATTCAGCTTATAAATTTGACATTTTTGATTTTTAAATAGGTTGAGCTCAATCGAGCTATAATCAAACTGTTAAATTCAAACACTTTTGGTATTTTAACATAATATTTACGAGTTAATGATAATTTATCTTCATGTGTATAATATTCAATTTATTTCCTTTCAATTTGAAAAAAAAAAATTATTCCCTGTAGATCTTATAAAGTTTCACACAGACTCTCTGATGTTTTGAACTTCAAAAAAATACAAATTGAGAAAGCTACCCCTTTTATGTAGTACGATACTTTGACACATTCACCTTCTAAATTTGACATTTTGATTACCCATGTGCTACTATAAAAGTGACACTTTACCATCCGGTGTTATAATGATTTTTTTTTTGGTACAAATGACAAAGAAAAACACCTAACTATCGCCTTATAATGATTGTGACATTTTAAGTCAGTGTTATAATAAATTTGACATTTATCCTCATATGTTATGATAAATGTGGCATTTTAATTCATTGTGTTATGATAAATGTTATATTTTACCCTCTGAAGAATATTTTTGTATTTTACGCAGCACTTTTCATGTCCATTCTCAATCTTGAATAAGTTATGTACCCCTGGAAAGAGATAAATTGCTCCTTTAAAATTTTCACAGGGAGTATATTACTCCTTTTCTAATTATAGAGGGATAACATTATGCATATTATAGGGGTAAATTAGCATTAGCCCTAGTATTTTTGTAAGTCATTTAGTTTTCCTTTTCTTTTTCTTTTATGTCCTTAAACAATACTTGGGTTTCAAAAATTGAATAATTTTTGTCAGAATTATCTTCTCTCATTAAGTAATAATTGAAACTATTGGTTCTCTAACACTTTTTGAAAGGCATAAATATAAAAACACTTAATAGTCCCACTTTTTTGAACCTATTAGCTAAATATTCGCGTGAGTTGACGAGAACAAAAATAGGGGGACATCGGAGGGAGTGTATCATTATTTATTAATTTATCGAACTAAATCAAACTTGATTTAATATTACACAACAAGTCGAGTTCAAACAAACTTTTAAAAATGTGATTATTATGTCAAATTGTGTGATTTGATTTTGAAGTGTACCTAATAGCTTATCAAATTACGTAATTCAAATACTTTCATAAGCTTAAACTCTTGCAAAGTTAAAAGTATATTATTGGTTTAAGCATAAGAGTAGTTCAATTCGTTGGGTTGACCCGACTTAGCTCACTAGGGATGGGTTCAAGACGAGAATTCGAGGCCAAGGATAACTCAAGAGGAAATTTCAGGTTTGAATTTTTAATATACGAATCCCGTATAATTTAGAAGATACCGATATTTGAAATATCCACATATTCTTGAATCTGGGACCGGCATTTTGGGTTTTCTTGACAAAAATCATAGAGCTATATTTTCTAATTTTTAGGTTTGGGTCCTTGTCAAAAAACTAAAAATCAAAGTATACAATGGATGCCTTTTTTACCTCAAGAAAAATTTGCATTACTCCTTGGTGATTTAGCCGCCACAAGTCATCTATTCAAATTGCATGTCATCAAACATTCAAAATAATTTGACTTAATTCATCATGTCATGTCATTCAAATTCATAGTAAAACAACGTACACTACAAGAAAATGCATTTCTTGTAACAAAAACATCCGTAACGAAGTCTAAATTTGTTACGAAATCAGCCTTTGTGTAACGAAATCTAGATTTCGTTACAAATAATCCCGTCTTTGGTAACAAACAAGAAATTTAGTTACGAGAAATAAAACATCGTTACAAATAATCTAGTTTTTGGTAACTAAATACAAAGTTTGTTACTAAATCACAAATATCGTTACAAAACATCTATGTTTTAGTAACAAAGAAACTTCTTTGTTACTAAAGAAAAAAATCGTTACAAATGTGTCATTTTGGGTAACCAAAAAATTTATTTGTTACTTAAGGAAAAAAAGTCGTTACAGATGAACCATCTTTCATGAAGAATTTCGTAATATATGAGGAATAATAAAGTTATTTTACAATCTCACAAATATTTTTATGGAAGTATTTTATGATGATGAATAATCTTTAGAAATAGTGGTGTACATATATTATTGGGAAATTTTTTTTTTTGGGTACCATAGGATATACTAACTTGCATTTTTTGTACCATTGGTACAAAAATGCATATTTGGTACGTACCATATGAAAGATTTTCATTGTAATTTTGGTACCAAACCCTATTTTTCCAAAAATTTAATGGCACTTCACCCCTTATGAAATGCATAATGTTCAATTTACTCTATAATATGGGAAAAAAATAAATTTACCCCTTGTAAAATTTTTCATTAGGCAATTTACCCCCTTCAATAGGAGAGTGTAACTTAAATGCAAAAATTGAGAGTAGGCATGCAAATTATTTTATAACAAAGGGGGATATATATATATATATATATATATATATATATATATATATATATATATATATATATTGTCACGTTTATCATAACACATAGGGTAAAATGCCACATTATCATACAAAAGTGCATAAAGTGCTAGCTATAAAAAAAAATCATGCAGGCGATGTGAAAATTTTACAAAATTTTAGGGGGTAAGATGCTCTTTTTAAACCACGAGGGGGTAAATTGAACATGATGTATTTTATAGGGGTTAAATTATCATTAACTTTGGAGAAAAAATGGGTTTGATACCAAAATTGCAATGAAAACCTATCATATAGTACCAAAATTGCAAGTAGGTATATCTTATGATACCAAAAAAATAATTTTCCCTATATTATTATGTTAAGTTCCTGAGGGGATCTTGTTTTTTAACTTTATTGAATAGAATAATAAAAGAACATTTCCTATGATTAAAAACGAGGTAAAAAGTCCGAACTCAGTAAAAATATTTAGCCAAACTTAATCATGTGTTTCAATAAGGAAATTTGTTTTTTTGGTACCAAATGATAGACCACCTTGCAATTTTGGTACCGTTGGACAAGAAAATGTAAATATGATATGACAATGTAAGTTTCAATTGCAACTTTCATATCAAGCCCAATATTTCTCTGGAGTTAAAGATAATTTACCTCTATAATATTCATAATGTTCAATTTACCTACCTGTGATTTGAAAAGGAGCACTATGCCCCCACAAAATTTTATAAATTTTTTGCACCGTCTCCTTAATATTTTTAAATATGACAGTTTAACCCCCTTATGTTACGTTAATGTGAAAGTTTACCCTCCCCCCCCCCCCCCACATGTTATGATAAATTGGCATTAACTTCGGAGAAAACAATTCATGTTCAAGTGGTTTATCATATGGTCCCAAAAAATAAATTTTTTCGTTTTCAATAATAATCGTTCAAACCTATAATCTTATTATCTTGTTGATTTTGTGATTAGTCTTATACAAATAAATGTTCTATTATCAACTTTATATTCATATGAAAATAAAGCTATTTATATGCAAATAATTATATTTAATTTTGATAAATCAATTTAACTAAGAATGGAAAATATTAAAAAAACATATATTCGCCGTCCAATTTTCTCCCAATCAACGGTTCTCCCGCACCCCATCCCCCGAAAATTTCAAACCATCCCCAAAAATTTTCAAATGACCTCCAAAATTTTCCCCCTCCCGCCCCCTCTCCAGTATATAAATTATCCACCACTTCCTCCATTCATTCACAGATCAAAGCAAAAGAAGTCAATCTATACATTAATACATACATCTCTTCGAGTTGTCCATTTCAAATCCTCCAAATGGCTCGTACTAAGCAAACCGCCGCAAATCCACCGGCGGCAAGGCTCCGAGAAAGCAGCTGGCCACCAAGGCTGCCAGGAAATCCGCCCCGCCACCGGCGGCGTTAAGAAGCCCCACCGTTTCCGCCCTGGAACCGTCGCTCTTCATGAGATCCGTAAGTACCAGAAGTCGACCGACCTTCTCATTCGTAAGTTGCCTTTCCAAAGGTTAGTCCGTGCGATTGCTCAAGATTTTAAGACGGATCTGAGGTTTCAGAGCTCCGCCGTGGCGGCGCTGCAGGAGGCGGCGGAGGCTTATTTGGTAGGGTTGTTTGAGGACACCAATCTCTGCGCTATTCACTAAGGATGTAAATCGCAGGATGTTCAGCTTGCAAGAAGGATTAGGGGAGAGAGGGCTTAGAGTGGGATCGAGTTTGGATCTGTGTGATTCTGTTGGTTTTGTTTTGGATCGGGTAATGTGATAGGGTTATTAGTGTAAATTTGTTGTGGTGTAGGTTGAGTTTTAGCATTTAAATATCTTATTAACTATTTTATGTATTTTCAGTTTCAATGAATCTGGCTTTTAAATTATCATACTTGAACTATTATTTTTTTTTTTTTTTTTTTTTTTTGATAACCCAGGTGTACAAGCTTACACTTGACTAATCCTGGACCCTCAGAACCCTTGCCCTAGAATCCTGAAGGATGTAAATCGCAGGATGTGCCTCCACCAAGCCCCTACTTGAACTATTATTTGCTTGACTAATTTGAGTAATCTGCAGTGGTGAATTTTTTAAAGATAATCGTCTCAATTTAGACTCTTATTTATTTAGTTTTAACTAATAAGATGTAGACTAAAAATAAATATGAATTTGTATGTTTATTATTATAGTTGATATGTCCATTTCTCATATTAAATAATTTATATAAATAATAAATTACATAACAATTAAATTAGAAAATATGATACAAATTGAAGATAATTGAAGTAATAAAGAATATTACATAAGAATATAATTTTCAAAGCGGGTTAAGATAAATAAAATATAGTTGGAACCTTATCGTACTGCAATATTTGCAACTAATTAGAATAATTAAATAAAAATAGAAAAAATATATTTGTAACGATTTTTATAGTGATATTTACTACTAGTAACAATTTTTTTAATATATTAATTGTTATTAAATTTACTTATTGGTAACAAATGCACTTTAAACAACAAAGTTGAATAGTTTTCGTAACCAAAACAATAGTTACCAGAAGATATGATTTGTAACAAATTAGGCTCTGTTACAAATACTATGGTAACGAACCTCTTTATTTTGTTACCAAAACTATTTGCGACAAACTTTAAAGCACCAACTTTGTGACGAAATAATTTCGTTACAAAAACTTCTGGTAACAAAAAATGCATTTTTTGTAACTATTTTTTTCGTTACTTAATGTGCAATTTCTTGTAGTGGTATTAGTTCACTGAAACGACTGACACTTAGCTTTGGGTAGTTTATGTTGTTTTTGTATGTAGAACCTGCAATGAGGCGGCTCATTATTTAGCAGGATTAACATCTATTGATAGTTTAGTTGAACTTCATGACTTGAAGTATTGTTTTGACGAAAACCGTTTGATTTGTTATGAAATATTATCGTTTATTAAAAAAAAAAAAAACATTTGTGTAGTTTCTAATACCCTAATTATTCCCATTTTTAGTAGTTGAATTTCAAGTAAAGCTAATTTTTTTTATTTTTCTTAAATGACTTCCAATAAGTCTAGTGAGGAGTGCGTGGATTTTATTAGGAGGAGGAAAAAAGTTTAAGTCGACGGACGAAAGTGTTAAAAGTTGGGTATGAACGTTGTACGAGGATCTAACGTAATGGGCTAATTATGAGATTTATAAATAACCAATGTTTAAAATTCTTCTAACACTATTAACGAATTAAATGGTTGTGGTGCAACAATAATTTAACTATAAATTTTGAGGGTAAATATCATTTTTGTCCTACTTATGTACTTTTTTGACAGTTTGGTCTTCTTTGTATCTTTTTTATATTTACTCCTCAATATTTATTATTTGTTTCACTTTAGTTCTTTTGATCAGGCGATGCCCACCTCACATGAATTGCAGGTGACCATTTTGCAGGGTATTTTCGCCAGTTTATTTTGACAGTGTTATACACACGTCTCCCATAAAACTTATTTATATCAATTTAATTAGTCCCTGATTTATATTAGAAATATAATTTCAAAAAATAAAAATAAAAATATTTAAAAAATAATCAAAAAATTATTTAAAAAAAATTTCAAAAAAAAATCAAAATGTAGTTCGGAAGTTTGAATTTAAAGTCAGGGTAATGCAGAAAAGACAACAACGAACGTTATAGAACAATTTGGAGTTGGGGGTATTATGTTATGACTATCTAGGTAAAGTAATGTTTCTCTATTTCTTTTTAACCTACAAACTTTTAAGAATAACAAAGAAGCCCCCGACCCAGTCATTTTTTACATTTATGTCAAAATCGCCCTTTCGTTGTGTTCGAAATCCATGTTTGCATTTTTCCTGTTTTAGTTAATTTAAATTTATGAACATGTCACATGACATATCTGATATGTACATGTCCGTAAATACTACTCGTACATCTTAATTAACTTGTAATTAATTTAAAAATTACAATAAATAAGATGAATATGAGTTTTATTTTCAACACTTATTTTACCATTATTACGAGTCAATTTTCTGTAATTAGTTTGACAAGTATTGATTGAATGTATGGATGTCACTTTGTAAAATGGATTTCATAAGAGCATATTTTCCTAAGATTTACAAATATACCCTTACTTGCACTCGAAAGGGTTATATATGTCACAATTCACAACTTAAGTGACACGAGCCAATTATTTAATATATTGGACAAAAATGGAAAACTGCCAATTTATGGTGGCGTTGGAAGAAAAGCTACCTAACGGTTGCTTATGGGTATGAAATTGCGGATATTTTTAATATGTTGGACCTCTTAACTCCTGGATCTTGTGGTTCAGAATTTTTTTCCTCTTATTTTTTTCCTTCTTCTTCTTCTTCTTCTTTATGGTTAATACTTTTGTATACATGTTTATTGAAAATACAAAATTAATGAAAAAACTGAGTTGTAAATCTCTCAATTTTCTCAGTTAAAGATTCAAATCTCATAGTTTAAGTGATCCGAATCTTCAAACTCCGATTATTCAACCAATTTTCTTATTTCTTGAACTAGTAGAACTCTTAGATAATGGGCAACATTATGAGATAATTGTGTAGCGGTCATCGACGGTGGAACTCCTCCCAAAGTTTTTAAATTTAGTTAATTTGTTGTAATGAATTCGTTTGATTCATTACAACTTGCTTTGTGAAATTTTTGTATTTACTGATTCAACGTGAAAAAATCCTCAACCAATTTCGACCAACAACCACCGTAAGCCGGCGGCCATAGAGGAGGAAGAAGGCAGTGTGAAAATTGTGATTTACCCCTTCCCAGTTTTTTGGTTTTGTTGCTTATTGCAAGTACCCTCTGAAGAGGTTGAAAATGGTGACTAAACGGCCATGTGAAGGTTTCCGTACAAAAATTGACGAAAAATTAAAATGTGAAAAAATCCTTCAATTTTGATATTCTACGTGTCATTTTTTAAGGTTAATTTGATAGCACTAATTCTCTTAAAATAACAATTATTTTTAAAGACATAATTATAAAATGCTTAAAAGGTTCATTTTTTTTTTCATATTTATATAATTATTTCTTAGTTTATCGAATTGAATTCGAATATCAAACTTGATTTAAAACAATAAAGCAAGTCGAGCTCAAACAAATTTTTACAAACGTGATTGTTATGTCCATTTTTTATATATATATAGTTAATACATCGTTACATCAAACACTATATCGAATCATATCTATTATACTCGTATCAAAGTAAACTAATTACAAATATTTATAAATTAGTTGACCCGACCTAGCTCACAAGGTGTGGGTTTGGGACGGAATTTCGGGTTTTGATATTTACTACCCAAATCTCCTATAATTTATAATTTAGCGAATATCCCGTATTTCAAGTACCAAAAATTCCATGACAAAATAATAAGTTATAGTTTCTATTCTCACAGTTTCTTTTTATTTATCACTTTGATAAAATTTTCTTGTTTACTTTTATTTGTCACTTTAGGATTTCAATGCTAATTAATGCTAAATTTATTGAGGGAAAAATACTTTTAATATCAACATTTAGTCCAAAAAACACATTTGATACCAAGCTTTTAAAAAAAAACACATTTCACTCCATCTTGACACATTTACTTTTGTCATCAATTTTTGGACGAAGGGCACATGATCGGAACATGATGAATTTCGTCCAAAATTGACGACAAAAGTAAATGTGTCAAGATGATGTGAATCATGATATGAAATGTGTTTTTTTTTTATAAGCTTGGTATAAAATGTGTTTTTTGGACTAAAGTTTGGTATCAAGAGTGTTTTTCCCTCAAACTTATTTGAATAAAAGGGTATTTAGGATTTTTTGCTTAAAAAAATGCTTATTTATGACATTCCTTAATTCGTTTGCAATCCTTCAAACCTACGAATTAAAAAAAACGAGGGAATAATTTTTAGCTTTATGTCCACGTCCAAAATTTAAAAATAGAAGTACACAATGGGTGCTTTGTTAGCGCAAGAAAAGAATTGCATTATTCCTTGGTGATTTAGCCGCCATAAGTCAGCCATTTAAATTGAAAGCCTCCAAATAATTTGACGTAATTCATCATGATGTCATGGTCACTACACAAGGACTTCATAGTATTCGACGGTATCGCATTTTCCAATACTTTAATTACGTAAATATGATGTATTAATGCTATTGTGAGATAACTAGTCGTTATGTGGTTCAAGATTGGGTAAATATCACATATTGTCCTTCTTATTATTAACGATTTACAAAGTCGTCCCTTTTAATTTTTTTCTCTTATAGGAATATATACTAAGAGTGATTTAGTTCACTTTGGCTATTGCCCTTTTCAGGCTGAGCACGACGATGGATCCTATGTCACGTGATCTGCAATGTAGATTTTATGGGGATTTAATTGTAACATTATCATAACGAATGAACAAACACACCTTCACGTGTATGTCAATGGATATCAGAACCTCCGTTGTTCGGCCTAAAAAGAGCTAAAATAAAAGAAAACTATTAGTAGGATTAGAATGGGGAAAAAAGATAATAATAACAAGGATCATTAGTTATATTAATATATTATCCGTATGGTTTTTATTATGTCAGTACAATGTGAGAGGAGATGGAAGTTGGACCGTTCATCTATCTAAAAGTTCTCAAATTAAATTGTTCTTCTTTCGATATTTGGGGTATGATAATTGTTGTACTAAGAAATTGACTTTGCAATTTTTAACTGGCAAAATTGTAGAATATATTTCAGATTAATTAGTGATTTTGGTTTTCGTTTTGTACTACATCACTTCATCGAATTTTGTCCCGTAATTTAATATTATTCAAATATTGTCCCAAATTAATTACTTATTTGGTTTTTCGTTCCAAACTATATGGATTCGCCGAATTTCGTTCCATAAATTTTCATCTTGTATGAATTTAGTCCTAATATTAAATTTCTAATGTAATGGCAAATGTCGGTTCAATTTTATAATTAGTTTCAGACGAATTCTGCAATATTCTATAACTGTTCATGCTAAAATTCGTCACGTCATGACACGTAAACAACTATGTGGCATTTAACGGACATATGCGCAATTTCAGTCTCGTAATTAAAAGTAGGATGGCATTTCAAAAAAAAAAATTAAATTACGGAACGAAATTCGGTAAAGTGATATAATTTGGAACGAAAATCAAAAATCACTGATTCGTTTGAGACGATTTCTGCAATTTTACCATTTTCACTCAGTTGCTACAAGATTTCCTATATATTAATAGTATACTAGATAAGAAAAATTCAAAAATTAATAAATACTCCAACTATATATACAGTTTTATGCAATAAAATTAATAAACCATTTTTTATTTTTTTATGCATCAACGTGTTTTACTATAAACATCAACTAGGTAAGATTGCAGAAAACACATTATTTTGAAATCAAATTCCGTACGCCAATTTTGAACTGAAGATCAAACTATGTATGCGAATACCATGTGAAGCAGTTTCTAGTAATTCAATAAAATAACATATTAGTTCATTGAAATTAAAGTACGAGATTTTGCATTAGTTGGGTAGTTTCTAAAACCTAATTATTTCTCATTTTGTGTAGTTGACATTCAAGTTCGATCGGCTTGGTTTTCATGTTTTGGCTTCCAATAAGTGTGGAGTGCGTGAATTTCATTTGGCCGGATAGTAGTCGGGAGGAACAAAGTTTATTCGATGGACGAAAGTGGTAAAACATGAATATTGGGACGAGTTAATATTTACGAGTTAATGATAATTTATCTTCCAGTGTATAATATTCAATTTATTTCCATCTGATTTGAAAAAAAAAAAACATTATTCCATATAGATCTTATAAAGTTTCACACTGTCTGTTTGACATTTTGAACTTAAAAAAAATACGAACGGAGAAAGCTACCCCTCTTACGTAGTATGATACTTTGACCCATTCAACTTATATATTGGACACTTTAATTATCTATGTGTTATTATAAATGTGACACTTTATCCCCCTGTGTTTTGATTAATGTGACACTTTAAGTTAGGAGAGAATTGCATTTTTGGTACAGAGCTATAGGTCAATTCCCACTTTTGGTATTGAGCTTTATGGGTCCAACACATTTGGTACAGAGTTTTAACAAATTGTGACACATTTGGTACCGCCGTTAAAAATTGGCGTTAAGTGATGACGTGGCAGTTAAGTCTAATTGCAAAGTTGATGCCATTACTTATGTTGATTGATAATTTTACACCATAATATTTCAGGTTACCAAAAATGTTGGGATTCGGTAAGATAAACAGCCCTAGGCACAGCGGAATATAAAATTTTTAGGACCTCTTACGGAATCTTGCCAGGATATTCTCTAGTTGTATATATATGAATATAAATAAAACGATAGTATAAGTTTTCTCGTTTATACCTATCTCCTTGCAAATCATCGGCTAGCAAAACGAGCTCTGAATTCTGCTCCGGCAAAATCGACCCAGACCTTTTGAGTAGCGCCCCACGTGTTGCGCCTCTACGAGTTGATACACCACAATATCACGAAAATAATATATCTCGATCAGCTAGAACACGAGATATATTATAAACTAGGAATTAGGAACGATATAGGAACAAAACTCGAAAACGAAAAATTCTTCCAAGTGGAAGAAGGGTTCGGTCGATATAGCTAGGGAGAGGGAGAGAGAATTTTTGCTCTTGCTCAATTTTGCATATGGAGTTGTGTGTAAAATCAACTATAAGAAAGCTACTTATAGTTTTTCTCTCTAACCTAGTCCTATTAGGACTAGGTCTTCTCTCTCCTACATGGGCCATGACCCTCTTTAATTAGAAGACCAAGTCTTCTAATTAATTCATGGCCCAGTTAATTAATTTGACCAGGCCTAATTTAATCTCCCAATTAAATAGCCCAATTAATTAACTTAATCTCCCATTTAATTAAATCAGACTCTAAGCCCATTTAATTAAAATATCTTCTAATTAATTAAATCCAACTTAATTAATTAATCCACAAATTAAATTTCAATTTAATTTATGATCCTGATCCAATTCCAATTGGATCCCATTTTGTTCCAATTGGGTCGACCCAGTCGACCCACCCAATATAATCGACCCAGTCGATTTATCACCCAGTCTACCCAGTCGACTCGGTCGTTCTTATTTCCTCGCTTTCGCTTCATGTGTATTGTGTATGCCCCCGTAGGTTCACCACATAATTGGCCGTGGGTTATAATTAAATGTTATTTAATTATTCGAGTAAGACTTACTCTAAATCAATCGAACACTCTGTCGATTGACCATTCCAAAATTAGCACCCCTGCCAATTTAGGAATTCTCCCACACTCCACGGTCGATGTCCAGCCACAAGCCCATGGAGCCCAATCACTGGTGAATTAATTCAGTGAACCTTTTATCATTTATAATTTCCATATACGACATAATCTCTCAATCGATCAATCTCCCAGTCGAGACTTAAGGGCATGGTCTTTCATCGGATTCCCTTTCCTTTTGTCTTGACCTTATGTACTCTGATCTTGAAATAAATTCTCTTTGACTTAATCTTTATGAGCTACTTACATAAAGTTGTCAGATACCTTGGCCAATGATTTACCAGAATTAATTTCTCACAGAAATCCATATGAGAATTTCCCAACCTATCAAGTCGGGTCAATGGATCCTTTGTTGATTATATGAATCTGCATACGAGTTCCTCTATACCCAATGTGAGTCCACAGAGACTTTCTGGCAATCCCCAGTCAGTCAGAACTCATATCAAAGCATAGACGTTCTCGCACCAGATAAACCCTATCACCTCAAGTAGTTAGGGATCGTTCCTCGTATACTATTATAAATTTGGAATAACTTCAACCCCGATATGCGACTACCGCTTCCATGGTGAGTTATTTCCTAATTGGGGTATTCAGTGCGCTTGCCATCCCAGCAAGCCACCCACTTATGTGTATCGACTATCCCAGTCACGCTCGTGGACCCCAGCGTCCTCCAGTTCATCGGAGTATACACAATAGTGAGAGTCTAACCGAATCCAATGATGTCCTATCTCAATTGGATTCTATGACTCTTGAATATGTTCTAGATCACGGCCTTGGAGATCAGTCCACGGGTTGTCCCATAGCCCTGTGATCTAAGGACTTCTATCCTTATGCGTAGATAATTATTACATAAGATAAATTTAACCATTTAATAAAGTGCATTTATTAATCGAAATTGAATAGTTCCTTATTTATTACAATAAATGCTAGCCATACAGCTGGCTTGCAGGACACTATTTCTATAAAAAAAAGTCCCACATCTCCAAATTTAATGACAATTTTAGTCCACATTGTTGCCAAAATTCAAAATTGACTCGAATAAGACCACGTGCGGACCAATTTGAATATTTTATTTAAATAACTAATTTGATTTATAAATAATTTTAATAAATTAAATAATAATTTAACATAAATATCACCAAAATTAAGAAAATATATTCTTTTTAAATATAAAATTTATATAATAGAATTATCTATTTATTATTTATTAAAATAATAAATTATATATTTAAAAACTATTTAATATTTATTAAAATATTAAATAATAAATAATTTTAATTTAAAAAAAAATTCCCAACCCCACCTCCCCCCTATCGCAATTTACATGCCGCCTGGGGGGATGGGAGGAGAGGGGGTGGTGGGGTTTGGGAATTTTTTTTAAAATTATGTATTATTTTAATAAATATTAAATAGTTTTTAATTACATAATTTATTAATATAATAAATATTAAATATATTAATACCATTATATAAATCTTATATTTAAAAAGAATATATTTTCTTAATTTTAGTGATATTTATGTTAAATTATTATTTAATTTATTAAAATTATTTATAAATCAAATTAGTTATTTTAATTAAATAAGTAAAATATTCAAATTGGTCCACACGTGGTCTTATTCGAGTCAATTTTGAATTTTGGCAATAATGTGGACTAAAATCATCACTATATTTGGAAATATGGGGCTTTTTTGGTAACCTAAAATATTATGGGGTAAAATTATCAATCAACATAAGTATGTTGGGATTTTATGGGTATAATTGTCAATTACAACAGTGCGGAATTTAAAATTTTTATTTATACACCACGTCCCAGGGTTTCTTATTAGCACATATGAATAAAGGTTGAATTTATTTCAGCAAGCATATACTAAAATAAATAAATGGTAAAAGCTATTTTACCTTACCACAAGCAAGGTGGTGGTTTTTCTCCGGCCTTCAGTTGAATTGATATTCGTGAACCTCCAACTCTTATAAATGCCATGTACATACGGTCCTTCTAGCGACTAATTTCCCGATTGAGACCTAGGGTGTGTGAATTGGTCGGCACCTCTAATTATCTCAATTCTGTACTTTCTAATTCAGGATAATAATTCCAGTGTGACTGCTAAATTTGGAAACCCCTTTCCAAATCCATCACTGACTGCGGCCGCAGGTTCCTCGGATATCATTATCTAAGAATGTACAGGAAATTCTCTCATCTTATCAGGATGAGTCGATAGATCCTATATTAGTACTAACCATCCGCGCACACGTTCATACGCACCCAAAGTAGTCGCACAATGACCAAGCTATGTGATCGGCTCCTAAATCAAAGAACGTATTCCCGTGTACCGAATTCGCCCTAGTACCTCAAGTCAAATGACTAAATCGTACACTATTATAAGTTTTGAGAGACATCCCATTACCGATATGCTTAACGCACTTCCACGATGGGTCTCTCTGTTCGGGTCGTTCGATGCGTTCGATCCCCTATCGAACCACCTAGTCATATGCACTAGCATTCAATGCCTTGTTCATGAAACGACAACAAATTCACTCCATGTGAATCATGCATAATCCTACAAGTCTTGACGATTCATTTGATACCCCGTCTCGATATGAATCTATGACTTGGAACGTTTTTGAGATCACGACCTTTGAGACTGTTTCATGATTAATCGCACCCAATACTGAAGTGAATAGTCCCTCAGTCATGAGTGATCTCAGGGTTTCATCCAATCGCTTAGATAAGTTCGCGAGAGATGAAGTTGGCCATTGTTTAATTCACGTACTATGAATAAACGGGCGTATTATCTTATGAATCATAAGATTGCTTCTAAAGGTAGTTCCTTAACAAGCTTATATTTGTTGGCTTGCTGGGCACTATCCTATCAATCTCCTATTTGTCCTAAAGCCAACCACATAAGTTTCTAAGGCCCATCTCTCTCAAGATGTCCGTCGAACCCTTTTGTGATTATGACTTAATTATTGGATCTGCTATGTTGTCTCTTGACGTGGTTTACTCCACGTCTTATTCTACCTATGATTTTCCAGATCATATGGTATATTTGTGTTTAGATCATGGGTGAGATCTCGTTTCCTTTGCTAAAGCAATTGCCTTAAGTTATCATTGAAGATAACTATAGGCTTCGCAATGCTAGGTACTACTTCCAATTTATTGGAAGAAGTTTTCGTCCAAACACTTTCCTTCGCTGTATTCAATACTGCGAAATATTCTGTTTAAGTGGTTATCCTGGTATCGATTGTCCTTTTGAACCCTTTCAAATCATCGTTGCCCCATAAAACCAGAATATTAAATTCACTTCAGACGGGAAACTCGAATCACTAAATCCTTTGAGTTCCAATTCTTCATTATTACCGTTGACCAGCAATATATCCTCAGAACTCCCAGAGTTGTTTAAGGAATGCTCTTTTCGGTAATCCAGTACTTCTTACTGGTGTTCGACAAACAGTAGCTTTTATGATATAGCTTCTGTTTAGTCTGGTCTTGTACATGACGTTGCATATACTATGCCACCTTTTAGTTTGAGGGTGTATAGAGATATTATCCTCTTTACTCATCAAATGTAGGGCTCATTGACTTTGAGAGAGACTTTATATCTCTATGGAAACAGTCCTCTCTATGACTTTCCATACTGATTTTATTCAGATTTGTCCATGTACTAAGATTTGGGATTTCAAACATCTTCTCTAATCTATCACAATAGATACGTACTGCCAATACGTGAGATGTATCCCTTAAATCTTTTAATGAAGAATTGCATGAATGAACACGCTTTCGTCTGCGTTTAACACTCATACAACATCTATGTCAACTTTAGTGTTTATATTACGAACAATGCAAAAACTCCCACTAATTCTTTTGTACATTGAGATTTACATGCAATTTTGATAAAGTCAACTACTTTGACTGTCTTATCTAGTTGCATGTTCCAGCTTCGGGATACTGGTCTAGAATCATAGATTCACCTTTGGAATTACATCCAATGGTTTTGCCTCGTGGTCATACGAAGCTTCTACGGTTCAGCGTTTCTAAATGGATTATTGGAAATCCACTCAGACCACATGGCGTTTCAAGCTATGTACCCGAATCTATATTTTACATAGATATTTCGAAAGTTCTTGGATCACTATCCGATCGATCATATTCGTGAACGTACTAGTTCTTTTCGAATTCGATCGAATCCTCGAAATTTGGTGTACAAAATTTTGGTTCAGTAGGTTTGAAAATATACTCCCACTATTTGTAGGGATGTGTCCAAGTCTAGGACTTCATCAAGCTCCATGGTAATATCCCATTTCTATTAGCGAGGGAACCACCCTCTAAGAATTGGGTATCCTTAGCAACGGACTCCTTTCGTTCTATAGGATCATGGAATAGGTATCCAATGGATTTCGTTGATTACCCTACAAATTTTCTCAATTGAATCTACTATCCAATTTCATCATTCATGGATGATAAACCATACTAGGGTTAGTACGGTTTTTCGTAGGAATTGACTTAAGAAAGTACTCGTTTAAGTATCCTTCTAAAGTCATAGGGTTGAACCCCAGAACTGATTGATGAGTTTTAGCAATACTAATTTAAGGAATGAATCTAGTCTTTCATAGTTCGATTCCCTTTATTAGGTTTTAACTTGCTATTCAAGAATTCTATTTTCGATTTAGATAATTTGAGTAATTTAGGGCTTATGTATTAATCACTTCGATTACATCGAATGATCATACTTTAATGCCCTTAATTGCTTCGGTTTGGGAATTTCTTTGAATCCTTTCAACATTTCCATACTTGCACTTTAATTAGTGCCTTTATGAAACATTTTGAACCCTTCAACCTTTCCAAAGTACTCGTATCCTAAATGCTATCAGGATACTTCATGAAGCAATTAATTACTCACACTAATGCTTTAGTGATCCACATGTGTATCAATGGTTTTCCATCCATTAAACACTTGGTATTTCAAAATACCTTTAATCGATTGATTTCCTATTCAGACAAGATTCGCATGTTTTTGATTTCATCAATCTTCTATTTTTCAAGAGCCATGATTGAAAACAATTCATCGATTCCCTCTTTCAGGAATTATAATCGAATGTGGATAATTATCTAATTTGTTTTTCTTTTCTTGATTTAGCATAATTGTTTAAGTTTTATCAATGCTTATTCCTTTGCTTTATTTACAACGATAAAGCAATTATGTACGAATTAAAAGCTTTAATTAAAATAACTTCATTCATAATGGTAAAGCTAAGAAGTTTCGTACAAAGTTCGAAATAAATAGACAAAACTCTAACTAATGCCTAAATCCAGAATATTAAAGAAAAACATATGCTAATAAGAAAAATCCAGATGCTCCTTGACCCATTCCCTGAAGTATGTTTCCCTCATGTGCAGTCGAAACCCGAACTTGGTTACATGCAGCACGTTCCAGTTATCCTCTGTAAACACTTTTACAGAAACCAGAAATGTTAGATGTTTTACATCAAAAGAAAATCTTAAGATGTTTTTCATCAAAAGGAAATAACTTAGGTTATACCTTGGTCAAGTATGTTTTAGAATTCCTCATCAGTCATGTTCCTCAGTTCCTCATCTTTCTTACATAAGGGACAATTATTTCCTTCGATCAATCCTTGTCCTCTTTCGAGGGCTTTCTCATATTTGTCTAACAATTTATGCAAATCATTGGTCTCAATTCCTTTACCTGGAACTTCACAATGATCGATAAAATGAGAGAATGATTCAGGCAGGCCATTTGTGATGATTACCATTTTATCATCTAGAGTCAATTTAGCTCCAAGCTCATTGATTCGATTTAGCCTCTTGATCAGGTAAGTGCAATATTTACTAATATTTTTGAACCCGGTCATGCCTTTCTCGTGGAGTGATGATTCCCATATTTGCAATATTGTTTGTTCGCAATTGACAGTGAATATTGACATGGCTAAATATAAATAATAGACAACAATAAGCAGACAGATTTAAGATAATACTTATAATTAACGAAGATTGGTCTTTCTATCGAAAAAGTTCTCCCACTATTTTATCGAAACAATAACCCCTTTGATTGATCGGGAAATTCTATTTCCTAGTAGGTCTTGACATCCCAGCAGACATTAATTGCACCCACGACTCGCGGCCATACAATTAACTCCCTAGGTAGGTATACTTTTACCAATTGTGTTACTCCACAACCTTCAAGCTATTTCGCCTCGATTTTCGCATTTATCTAGCACTGCTACATCATAAATGTTACTACTCGTTTAAGTCTAACCCAGTCAATCTTGATGAGCAACTGGCCCGGTCATGAAATCCCCGTAACTGGTTATCGGTCGATTTTCACATCCCGACCAGTCCCCACCCTTGTCGAGTTTATTTAAAAACAAGAATCAAGGAATTTCGTGTATTGTCCCTTTCTTCGACTCGGGTGCCAGACTCTGGATCACCTCTATCGATAAGTAGATAACATACACTAGTCCCTATTGATGGAAGGCTTGAATCTATAAAACTTCATTCTATAGTTTACCCAATATGACTTAATATTTTAATTCGAGAGGGGATTTTCGGTTTTAGGAAGTTTGAGGTAACTCTCCTCGAGATCTCACCGTATTAATTATGCTTTATTATTTATTTAGTGATCTAAATTCTAGCGCGCAAGCCTAAAATAAATCAACAAATAAAAATAAAACATTCACACCTAGCATGCATGCTACCACAGTATGTTTTCGATCGGGAGCCTCCTATGCGGACCATCATCGAGCCAAAGACGATGGTCCTATTGTCAATCTATTATGTTTCACAGAGACCTACTCTATTACACAATTTACCATGCAAACATGGCCTTTAGTCTTCTTGGGCTCCCACCTTGCTTGTAACGGGCCTCCATCCTAAACTAATAAAACAGTAAAGCCCTATCTATTACAATGACTCAAAGTGGCCCAAAAACTTAAGGCTCGCAGGCCCAATAAAACCAATAAGAATAGAAATCAACCAATCACATCTAACCTAAAGGTCAAGGCTCGGCGCGATCGAAAACCACGTAAACAATTTCACGTAGAGCAAGAAACAAGCAAAAATATAATTTTCTTATTTCTTATATTATTTTAAAACTACCTTTTAAAATAACTTTAGATTCTAGTTTTAAAAATCCCTTTCTAAAACAATCTTTTAACTATCATTTTAAAACCCCTTTTAAAATGACCCTTTGATTTTATTTCAAAACCCCTTTTAAAATTAAATCACAATTTCTATTTTAAAACCCCCTTTTAAAATATCTCATGGTTCTTACTTTAGTCCACTACTAATTATGAAAAATTAATCCTTCGGATAATAAAGCACCTTTTAAGCATAAATCAGGTTCTGGAAATTTCAAATTTTGAAAATTACAGTTTGGTCACTCAATTTTCAAAAATTATGTTTTGACTCCAAAACTTTGCGGAAATAACAAATTAGCCCCAAAAAATTCCAGAACTTGCAAATTGGCCCAGAAAACAGAAATTAATATTTTATTTCCAGAAACTTTTGTTAATCGCAAAAACTGCCCCTGAAGTTTTCGTAAATTGCAAAACAGCCCCACAACTTACCGAAATTAGAAACAGACCCCTATCGCTTAGAAAAACAGATTTTCAGTTTCAGCCCAAAATTTCCAGAAAAATAAAATTTCAGATTCTGTCCAGATTTTATAAAAATCGTAAATTACAGTTTTAGTCCTGTAATAATCGCAAATTGCAGATCTGGCCCAAATAAGAATTATGCTATTTACCCGAACACATAATTAATCATAATCAGCAAGATCCATGCATAGAACACGACAAATAAACATATTCACGGAAATTTGAAGTGTTCAAGCCTTTTTTCATATGTGCATAATAACCTGGCTTTGATACCATTGTTGGGATTTTATGGGTATAATTGTCAACTACAACAGTGCGGAATTTAAAATTTTTATTTATACACCACGTCCCAGGGTTTCTTATTAGCACATATGAATAAAGGTTGAATTTATTTCAGCAAGCATATACTAAAATAGTCTTGATTGTGGAATAGTCTCGTTAGGAATTAAGGAATAGTCTCGTTAGGAATTAGATTCAGAACTAGGATTAAGGAATAGTCTTCGCGTAATCCCCAGGCTCAGAACTAGGATTAAGGAATAGTCTCGTTAGGAATTAGATTCAGATCCGGGAAGAAAAACTTGGAGAAAAATCCTACACAGGGGTGGGGCGATTTCAGAGAAAACTGAACAGGGAGAGAAATCGATTTTTCCTTTCTTGATTGTGTTCTCTTGGCTGAAAATTTCGACCTCTCCTCCCTATTTAATGGGGTTGTTAGTTTGTTGAGATTTTTTTGCTTACTTAAAGAGATTATGATATATCTCTTATATTTAGAAGAGTCCTTCTAGATATAAGATATATCTCTTTGTATATCTTTCCTTATTTCCTAAGGAAACATGATATGCTATATCTCTTCACAAGATATGCTATATCTCTTCACAAGAAAATCTTTCCTAACCTTTTCCATTAAAAATCGGCCCTTGACTAATTAATCATAAGATCAATTAATTTTCTTAGCATGGTTCGGCCATGACTAAATTAATTGATCAAGAGATCAATTAATTAATTCAACCATGCCCACATGCTTCATCAATCTTAAATCAATTTAATCAAGTCACCCTTAGCAAATCGGCCCATGTAAGATTAATTAATCCAAGTTTAATTTATCTTAACAATAATTGGCCCATATGCTTTAATTAATTAATCCACTATTAATCAATTAATCCCTTTTCAATTATCACTTTAATTGAGGATTTAATCAATCAGAAATTCCAATGGATTCATTAATTAGTTACTTCTAATTAATGATTCTCCACTTAGAATTAATACTTTAATTCTTGATTAATTAATTAGTTACTTCTAATTAATTATTCTTCTTCTTGAATTAATACTTTAATTCATTTATTGATTTAATTTCTTAAATCAATTGTTTCCTTTCAGACTGTCACTGTCCAACTGTATTGTGTGTGACCCTCTAGGTTCACCATCAATTGGCAGCAGGCCCACGACTTTCGTGATTTAATTAGTGAGCAATTAATATATAATTAATTGCTCCGATCAATTAACCACTTTAATTGACCACTCCAGAATTAATTTACTTATTAATTCAAGAGTACCCACACCTCATGGTCGATGTCTAGCCACAAGCCCACGAGGCCCAACTTTAGGTGAATTGATATTCGTGAAGCTCCAACTCTTATAAATGCCATGTACATACGGTCCTTCTAGCGACTAATTTCCCGATTGAGACCTAGGGTGTGTAAATTGGTCGGCACCTCTAATTATCTCAATTATGTACTTTCTAATTCAGGATAATAATTCCAGTGTGACTGCTAAATTTAGAAACCCCTTTCCAAATCCGTCACTGACTGCGGCCGCAGGTTCCTCGGATATCATTATCTAAGAATGTACAGGAAATTCTCTCATCTTATCAGGATGAGTCGATAGATCCTATATTAGTACTAACCATCCGCGCACACGTTCATAAGCACCCAAAGTAGTCGCACAATGACCAAGCTATGTGATCGGCTCCTAAATCAAAGTACGTATTCTCGTGTACCGAATTCGCCCTAGTACCTCAAGTCAAAGAACTAAATCGTACACTATTATAAGTCTTGAGAGACATCCCATTACCGATATGCTTAACGCACTTCCACGATGGGTCTCTCTGTTCGGGTCGTTCGATGCGTTCGATGCGTTCGATCCCCTATCGAACCACCTAGTCATATGCACTAGCATTCAATGCCTTGTTCATGAAACGACAACAAATTCACTCCATGTGAATCATGCATAATCCTATAAGTCTTGACGATTCATTCGGTACCCCGTCTCGATATGAATCTATGACTTGTAACGTTTTTGAGATCACGACCTTTAAGACTATTTCTTGATTAATCGCACCCAATACTGAAGTGAATAGTACCTTAGTCATGAGTGATCTCAGGGTTTCATCCAATGGCTTAGATAAGTTCGCGAGAGATGAAGTTGACCATTGTTTAATTCACGTACTATGAATAAACGGACGTATTATCTTATGAATCATAAGATTGCTTCTAAAGGTAGTTCCTTAACAAGCTTACATTTGTTGGCTTGCTGGGCACTATCCTATCAAAGTAATGACATCAACTTTGCAATTAGACTTAACTGCCACGTCATCACTTAATGCCAATTTTTAACGGTTGTACCAAATGTGTCACAATTTGTTAAAGCTCTGTACCAAATGTGTTGGACCCATAAAGCTCAATACCAAAAGTGGGAATTGACCTATAGCTTTGTACCAAAAATTCAATTCTCTCTTTAAGTTAGTGTTATGATAAATTTGACATTTTATCATCTTATGTTATGATAAATGTAACATTTTACTCCATTGTGTTATGTTAAATGCGACACTTTACCCTCTGAAGAATATTTTTGTATTTTACGCCACACTTTTCATGCTCATTCTCAATCTTGGACGAGTCAATCACCTCTAAAAGAGATAAATTGCTCATTTAAAATTTTCATATGGAGTATATTGCTCATTTTTTAATTATAGAGGGATAACATTATGCATATTAGGGGTAAATTAGCATTAACCCTAGTATTTTTTATGTCATTTAACACTTTGGCCATTGCCCTTTTTAGGTTGAGCATGACGACGGATCCGATGTCACATGACCTACTATGTAGGTTTTATGGTGATTTAATTGTACCACTATCATAGCGAATGAACAAACACACCATCACTTGCAGGTCATGTTGGTGTCTAACAATCTTTGTACTTAAATATTTCGATCTAACATAAAAAATAGTGAGAAATACTTGTATCGAAACCAAAGATCACTTCAATCTTTACGTAAAAACAAGGAAATTAGACTGAGGCTTGCCGAATAAATTTCCTTAAGACTATATTTTCGGGGCTGCCACGGTGCATACAATTTGATTCCCAGTAGTCTCCCAAGATACAACAGTCTGTTGTTCATTATTTGCACAAATAATGAACCCACGACGAACTTGAACAAACATAAATATCGAACTATATTTTGACGAAAGTAAAGAGAAAGAGAGAGTAGTATTTTTTCTTATAATTACTATATATTTTAATTCGGAATTGGCCAGATTCTGTTTTATATTTATAGACATAAAGTGCCTCTTGAGAAGGGACACAATGTTTAGGTTCAAAAGGTACCTCTTCGAACCAAATAGACACATCCCTTTCTTTTATTTATTTCATTCACACATAAAAAAAGCCACATGTCAGTGAATATCAGAACCTCCATTGTTCAGTCTAAAAAGGGCCAAAATAAAAGAAAACTCTTAGTGGGGGTTAAAATGGGAAAAAAAAGCTTAAAATGAACGCAAAAAGTTAATGATACAAAGGAACGTTAGTTATTCCCTATGTTTATCCGTATGATTTTTCTGATGTCAGTACAATGTGAGATGAGATGGAAGTTGGACCGTTCATCTATCTAAAAGTTCTCAAATTAAATTGTTCTTTCGATAATTGGGGTATGATAATTGTTGTACTGATAAACTGACTTTGCAATTTTTAACTAGGCAAAATTGTAGAAAACATCCAACATTGATTAGTAATTTTGGTTTTCGTTTCGTACTATATCATTTTATCGAATTTTACCCCATAATTTAATATTATTTCGGAATATTGTTATAAACTAATTACTTATTTTGGTTTTTCGTTCCAAACTATATCAACTCGTCGATTTTCGTTCGATAATATTTCATTTTGCATGAATTTAGTCCCAATATTAAAATTTTAATTTAAAGGATATGTCGGTTCAATTTTATAATTAGTTTGGGACGAATTCTGCAATATTCTATAACTGTTCATGCTAAAATTTGTCACGTCATGACACGTAAACAACCATGTGGCATTAATTAACGGATACATGCGCAATTTCAGTCTCTTAATTAACAGTGGGACGGCATTTCAAAAAAAAAATACTAAATTACGGGATGAAATTCTGTAAGGTGATATAGTTTGGAACGAAAATAAAAAATCACTGATTAGTTTGAGACGGTTTATGCAATTTTACCATTTTCACTTAGTTGCTACAAGATTTCCTATATATTAGTAGTATACTAGATAAGAGAAATTTAAATATTAATAAATACTCCAACTATATATACAGGTTTATGCAATATAAAACCATTTTTTATTTTGAAATCAAATTCTGTACGCCAATTTTGCACTGAAGATCAAACTATGTATGCGAGTACCGTGTGAAGCAGTTTCTAGAAATTCATTAAAATAACATATTAGTTCATTGAAATTAAATTACGAGATTTTGCATTAGTTGGGTATTTCTAAAACTAATTATTTCTCATTTTGTGTAGTTGACATTCAAGTTTGATCTGCTTGGTTTTCATGTTTTGGTTTCCAATAAGTGTGGAGTGCGTTAATTTCATTTGGCCGGATAGTAGTCGGGAGGAACAAAGTTTATTCGATGGACGAAAGTGGTAAAACATGAATATTGGGACGAGTTAATATTTACGAGTTAATGATAATTTATCTTCATATGTATAATTCAATTTATTTCTTTCTAATTTGAAAAAAAAAATATTATTCCATATAGATCTTATAAAGTTTCACACTGTCTGTTTGACATTTTGAACTTAAAAAAAATACGAACCGAGAAAGCTACCCCTCTTACGTAGTATGATACTTTGACCCATTCAACTTATATATTGGACACTTTAATTATCCATGTGTTATTATAAATGTGATACTTTATTCCCTTGTGTTTTGATGAATGTGACACTTTAAGTTAGTGTTATGATAAATTTGACATTTTATCCTCTTATGTTATGATAAATTTAACATTTTACTCCATTGTGTTATGTTAAATGCGACACTTTACCATCTGAAGAATATTTTAGTATTTTAGGCCACACTTTTCATGCCCATTCTCAATCTTGGACGAGTCACTCACCTCTAAAAGAGATAAATTGCTCATTTAAAATTTTCATAGGGAATATATTGCTCATTATTTAATTATAGAGGGATAACATTATGCATATTAGGGGTAAATTAGCATTAACCCTAGTATTTTTTTATGTCATTTACGTTTTCTGTTTCTCTTTCTTTTGTGTCCTAAAACAATACTTTAAGTAACAATTGAAACTATTAATTCTCAAACACTATTTTTAAAGGCATAAATATAAAAACGTTTATAAGTGAGGGAAAAATACTTTTGGTCCCAAACTTTACCCCAAAAAATACTTTTGGTACCATGCTTCGCAGAAAAAAAGATTTGGGACCACAATTTAGAGAGTCTTGACACATTTTGTCATTCCGTTAAATTTTGGACGAAATTTGCGCGCGTGACCGTCACGCGCCCGTTAAGTTCACGAGTTTTGCACGTGACAAATCGGTCAAAACACTTTTGGTCCCAAACTTTACCCCAGAAAACACATTTGGTACCATACTTTGCAGAAAAACAGATTTGGTACCACAATTTACATACTCTTGACACATTTAGTGTCCCCGTTAAATTGATAAAAATCACATATAATGAATAGACAACAATTTCTCTAAAAGATTTGATAAAAATCTCAAAGTGTACTTAAATCTTTGAAAATATTCTTAACAAAAGTACCTTGGATACCTGACTTGGTGCACTTTGACTTGCACTTGTATCCATGGATCAAAATTTCGTTTCGAATGTATGTTTCAGAGAGCCAAATATTGAAAACTTTTCGAGACTATTCGGAAATATTTCAGAAACACTAAGGAAAATTTGTAAAAAAAGTTACTAAATTTAGGAAAATAATTGAGTTTAAGGCAAATAAATAGTTTCGGAATTACATCTTGTTTTCGTTTCGCCTGATTCAAAAATGGAAACTTTTCGATGTTTTCGATGGAAAAGACGGAACTTTTGATTGGTGCTTGTATCAACATTGGAATACAAGTGCAAGTCAAAGTGCACAAAGTCAGGTATCCAAGGTACTTTTATTAAGAATATTTTTAATGATTTAAGTATATTTTGTGATTTTTATCAAAAGTTTTAGAGAAACTGTTGTTTGTTCCTTATATGTGATTTTTTATCAATTTAACAAGGACACTAAATGTGTCAAGAGTATGTAAATTGTGGTACCAGATCTATTTTTCTGCAAAGCATGGTACCAAATGTGTTTTCTGGGGTAAAATTTGGGACCAAAAGTGTTTTGACCGAATTTCTCACGTGCAAAACTCGTGACCAATTTGAACTTGACGCGCTTGACGGAAGCGTGACGGTCACGCGCGAAATTTTCGTCCAAAATTTAACAGAATGACTAAATGTGTCAAGACTCTCCAAATTGTGGTACCAAATCTATTTTTCTGCGAAGCAGGGTACCAAAAGTGTTTTTTGGAGTAAAGTTTGGGACCAAAAGTGTTTTTCCCTCTTTATAAGTCACACTTTTTTTTACCTATCGCGTCAGAACTCACGAGAACAAAAATAGGGGGACATCGGAGGGAGTGTATCATTATTTCTTAATTTATCAAACTAAATTTGAATATCAAACTTGATTTAATATAATAAAACAAGTCGAGTTCAAACAAACTTTTACAAACGTGATAATTATGTCAAATTGTGTGATTTGATTTTGAAGTGTACCTAATAGCTTATCAAACTATGTAATTCTAATACTTCATATATAAGCGTAAACTCTTGCAAGTTTTTTTTTTTTTTTTTTTGATATGGTGAATATATTGTTACATCAAATACTATATCGAATCGAAATTTTATAATGATATCAAAAATAAACTAATTAATAGTTTTAAACTATAGAAAAACTTGTATAAAACTAGAGAAAATACCCACATTTGTAAGAATTGAACCCGTGACCTCCTGGTCATGAAACCTCATCCTTCACCACTTGGCTAAAAGTATATTATTGGTGTAAGCATAGGAGTAGGTTTTGTTCGGATTGACTCGACTTCATTAGGGATAGGTTCAAGATGAGATTTTGAAGCCAAGGTTAACTCTGGAGGAAATTTCGGGTTTTAATTTTTAATATTCGAATCCCATATAATTTAGAAGATACCGATATTTGAAATATCCAAAAATTTTTAAATCAGGACAGGCATTTTGGGTTTTCTTGACAAAAATCATAGAGCTATATTTTTTAATTTTTAGGTTTGGGTCTTTGTCAAAAAACTAAAAATCAAAGTATACAATGGATGCCTTTTTTACCTCAAGAAAAAATTGCATTACTCCTTGGTGATTTAGCCGCCACAAGTCATCTATTCAAATTGCATGCCATCAAACATTCAAAATAATTTGACTTAATTCATCATGTCATTCAAAATCATAGTAAACTGATACAGGAGCTTTTTCATATGTTACTCCATCCAATTGAAGTTGAAAAAATTAAGAAGTCTTTTGTCTTTTAATTTATTTAAGTCTAATAATTAGTAGCAATTTACCCTCTAAAGAATATTTTTGTATTTTACGCCACACTTTTCATGGCCATTCTCAATCTTGGACGAGTCACTCACCTCTAAAAGAGATAAATTGCTTATTTAAAATTTTCATAGGGAGTATATATATATTGCTCATTTTTTAATTATAGAGGGATAACATTATGCATATTAGGGGTAAATTAGCATTAACCTTAGTATTTTTTATGTCATTTACATTTTCATTTTCTCTTTCTTTTTTTTTTTTTTTTATAATCCAGGTGTCTAAGCTTACGCTAGAATAATCCTGGACCCTCAGAACTCTGAAGGATGTAAATCGCAGGATGTGTACTAAAACAATACTTGGGTTTCAAAAAATTGAATTATTTTTGTCAGAGTTATCTTCTCTCATTAAGTAACAATTGAAATTATTAATTGTCAAACACTATTTCTAAAGGCATAAATATAAAAACGCTTAAAAGTCACACTTTTTTACCTATTAGCTAAATATCGCGTCAGAACTCACGAGAATAAATATAGGTGGACATCGGAGGGAGTGTATCATTATTTCTTAATTTATCAAACTAAATTTGAATATCAAACTTGATTTAACATAATACAACAAGTCGAGTTCAAACATATTTTTACAAACGTGATAATTATGTCAAATTGTGTGATTTGATTTTGAAGTGTACCTAATAGCTTATCAAACTATATAATTCTAATACTTCATAAGCGTAAACTCTTGCAAGGTTTTTTTTTTTTTTATTTATTTTTTAATATGTTGAATATATTGTTACGTCAAACACTATATCGAATCGAAACTTTATATATTAAACTAGAGAAAAGCTAGTATGAAATTAGAGAAAATACCCACATTCGTAAGAATTGAAACCATGACCTCCTGGTCATGGAGCCTCATCCTTAACTACTTGGGAAAAAGTATATTATTGGTTTAAGCATAGCAGTACGTAGTTTTTGTTGGGCTTGACTCTACTTCATTAGGGATGGGTTCAAGACGAGATTTCGAGGCCAAGGGTCACTCAGGAGGAAATTTCGGGTTTAATTTTTAATATACGAATCCCGTATAATTTAGAAGATACCGATATTTGAAATATCCAAAAATTCTTGAATCTGGGACCGACATTTTGTGTTTTCTAATATTTTCTAGGTTTTGGGATTGGTCCTTGTCAAAAAACTAAAAATCAAAGTATATAATGGATGCCTTTTTTACCTCAAGAAAAAATTGCATTACTCCCTTTCCAAAAAAAAAAAAAAAATTGCATTACTCCTTGGTGATTTAGCCGCCACAAGTCATCTATTCAAATTGCATGTCATCAAAACATTCAAAATAATTTGACTTAATTCATCATGTCATGTCATTTAAATGCATTTTCAAAAACTTTCATTAAAATATAATTTGCTCTATGTATTAATGCTATTGTGATAATATGGTTTCAAATCAACTTGTTATCTTCTTATAATTGTTGTACTAATTGACTGTCACTCTACAATTTTGTTCTCTAGCGCTACAAGGTTTTCCTATATTTTAGTGTGTTAGATAAAAGAAATTTAAATATTATTAAATTATAAGTTTTTATGCAATAAATTCATTAAAAGTATGTTAAAACTTAAAAGTATCACATGTATTAATATAAACATCAACTAGGTAAGATTAATTGCAAAAAATACATTATTTTCAAATCAAATTTTGTACGTCACAACATATTACATCTAAGATCAAATTATGCACGCGAATAAAACATGCAGCGGTAGCTAATACTCTAATAAAATGACGTATTAATTAACTGAAACGACGACACTTAGCATTGGGTAGTTTTTGTTGTTTTTGTTCGTAGAACCTATAATGAGGCGACTCATTCTTTAGCAGGATTAACATCTACTGATAACTTAGTTGAACTTCTTGATAGTACTCGAAGTTTTTGGCGAAAGCCGTTTGATTTGTTATGAAATATTACCGTTTATCTCAAAAAAAAAAAGAAAATATTTGGGTAGTTTATAATACCCTAATTATTCCCATTTTGAGTAGTTGAATTTCATGTAAAGCTAAGTTTTTATGTCTTTCTTAAAATGTCTTCCAATAGTATAGTGAGGCCTAGTGCATGGATTTTATTCGGAGGAGGAACAAAGTTTATGTCGATGGACGAAAGTGTTAAAAGTTGAAAATTGGGGATGAACATTGTGCGAGGACCTATAATGGGCTAATTATATGATTTATAATTAACCCGTCTTAATAGACAACATCACGATTACCTTGGAGACAACCTATAGCTTCGGGAGATATAAAATGGGAACCCCCTCCTCCTAACATCATTAAAGTGAATTTTGATGGTGCGGTTTCTCATGCTTTAAATATATCTGGTGTTGGGGTTATTGCGAGATCAGAATGAGGGCAATGTATTGCTTGGTGTTCCAAACTTGTTCATCCAGCTCTATCTCCGGACTTTGTTGAAGTTATCGCAGCACAAACGGCAGTTGATGTGGCTTTGGACAAGGATTGGAGTGACGTCATTCTTGAAAGAGATTGTAAGGAGGTGATTGACAAAATTAAATCCGGATCAATCTTCTTTGGTAATATAGAAGTTATTATGGACGACATCAAGAGAGCTATCTCTAGCTTTACCTCGTTTCGATCTTCTCATGTTCGTAGGACTTGTAATGAGGCGGCCCATTCCCTTGCTAGAGTAGCTTTAGATCTTTATTTTAATTTCATTGATTTCTCCTCTTCTACTGAGAATATTGTAACCGTTGAATCATCTTGAGTAAAATCTCCCATTGTGGTCTAAAAAAGAAAATGTTTAAAATTCTTCTAGCACTATTATCGAAAGAAACGGTGGTTGTGCAACAATAATTTAACTATAAATTTGAAGGGTAAATATCATTTTTATCGTACTTATGTACTTCTTTTAACAGTTTGGTCCTCCTTGTATTTTTCTTGATATTTTACTCCTAGATATCTATTATTTGTTTCACTTTAGTTTTTTTGATCAGGTGACCCCGACCTTACATGAATTGCACGTGACCATTTTTTAGGGTATTTTCGACAGTTCATTTTGACATTGTTATATTTAAGTCCCCCATAAAACTTATTTATATCAATTTAGTCCCTGATTTATATTAAAAATAAAATTTCAAAAAATAAAAATAAAAATATTTAAAAATAAATCGAAAATTATTTTTAAAAAAATTCCAAAAAAATCAAAATTTAGTTCGGTTGAATTTAAGGTTAGGGTAATGCAGAAAAGACAACGACGAACTTTATAAGAACAATTTGGAGTTGGGGGTATTATGTTATGACTAGCTAGGTAAAGTAATGTTTTTCTATTTCTTTTTAACCTAGAAACTTTTAAGAATAACAAAGAAGCCCCCCGACCCAGTCATTTTTTACATTATGTCAAAATCGCCCTTTCGTTGTCTTTGAAATCCATGTTTGCATTTTTCCCGTTTTAGTTAATTTAACATGTCATATGACATATCTGATATGTACATGTCCGTAAATACTACTCGTACATCATAATTAACTTATAATTAATTAAGATGAATTTGAGTTTTATTTTCAACACTTATTTTACCATTACTACGAGTCAATTTTCTGTAATTAGTTTTACAAGTATTGATTGAATGTTTGGATGTCACTTTGTAAAATGGATTTCATAAGAGCATATTTTCCTAAGATTTACAAATATACCCTTACTTGCACGCGAAAGGGTTATGTCACAATTCACAACTTAAGTGACACGAGCCAATTATTTAATATATTGGACAAAAATGGAAAACTGCCAATTTATGGTGGCGTTGGAAGAAAAGCTACCTAACGGTTGCTTATGGGTATGAAATTTCGGACATTCCTATATGGATTTGGACCTTTTAACTCCTGGATCTTGTGGTTCAGAATTTTTCCTCCTTTTTTTTTTTCCTTCTTCTTCTTCTTTATAGTTAATACAAAGCTAATGAAAAAATTGAGTTGTAAATCTCTCAATTTTCTCAGTTGAAGATTCAGATCTCGTAGTTCAAGTGATCTGAATCTTCAAACTCTATTATTTAACCAATTATCTTAATTCTTGAACCAGTAGAACTCTCTGATAGTGGGCAACATTGTCATGATATAATTGTTGGATTTTTCAATTTATATTTGAATAAATTAGTTGAGAGTAATTAAGGGATTGCGTCTGTTCGATCGGAAGAGGTACCATTTGGACCGAAACAGTGTAATCCAAACGATGTATCTCTTGCGAATAGATATTTATGTGCCTATAAATAGGAAACTTAATCTGGCCAATTAAGCATCATTTTTCAGACAATAATAAAAAAATTACTCTCTTCTCTAATTTAAATTTATGTCGAATTTTCTATTTGTTTCGATTCGCCGTGGGTTCATTATTTGTGCAAATAATGAACAACAGACTGTTGTATATTGGGAGACTACCGGGAATCAAACTGCATGTACCGTGGGAGTCTCGAAAATATTGTCTTAAGAAAATCGCTTCGGCAAGCCTCAGTCTCACTTCATAGTTTTCCTTATAAGAACAATTTGGAGTTGGGGGTATTATGTTATGACTATCTAGGTAAAGTTATGTTTCTCTATTTCTTTTTAACCTACAAACTTTTAAGAATAACAAAGAAGCCCCCGACCCAGTCATTTTTTACATTTATGTCAAAATAGCCCTTTCGTTGTGTTCGAAATCCATGTTTGCATTTTTCCTGTTTTAGTTAATTTAAATTTATGAACATGTCACATGCATATCTGATATGTACATGTCCGTAAATACTACTCGTACATTATAATTAACTTATAATTAATTTAAAAATTACATTAAATAAGATGAATTTGAGTTTTATTTTCAACACTTATTTTACAATTACTACGAGTCAATTTTCTGTAATTAGTTTGACAAGAATTAATTGAATGTTTGGATGTCACTTTGTATAATGGATTTCGTAAGAGCATATTTTCCTAAAATTTACAAATATACCCTTACTTGCACGCGAAAAGGTTATATATTATATATGTCACAATTCACAACTTAAGTGACACGAGCCAATTATTTAATATATTGGACAAAAATGGAAAACTGCCAATTTATGGTGGGGTTGGAAGAAAAGCTACCTAACGGTTGCTTATGGGTATGAAATTGCGGACATTTTTAATATGTTGGACCTCTTAACTCCTGGATCTTGTGGTTCAGAATTTTTTTCCTCTTATTTTTTTTCCTTCTTCTTCTTCTTTATAGTTAATACTTTTGTATACATGTTTATTGAAAATACAAATCTAATGAAAAAACTGAGTTGTAAATCTCTCAATTTTCTCAGTTGAAGATTCAGATCTCATAGTTCAAGTGGTCCGAATCTTCAAACTCTGATTATTCAACCAATTTTCTTAATTCTTGAACTAGTAGAACTCTCTGATAATGGGCAACATTGTCATGAGATAATTATGTAGCGGTCATCGACGGTGGAACTCCTCCCAAAGTTTTTAAATTTAGTTAATTTGTTGTAATGAATTCGTTTAATTCATTACAACTTGCTTTGTGAAATTTTTGTATTTACTGATTCAACGTGAAAAAATTCTCAACCAATTTCGACCAACAGCCACCGTAAGTCAGCGGCCATAGAGGAGGAAGAAGTTAGTGTGAAAATTGTGATTTACTCCTTCCCAGTTTTTTGGTTTTGTTGCTTAATTGCAAATACCCTCTGAAGAGGTTGAAAATGGTGACTAAACGGCCATGTGAAGGTTTCAGTACAAAAATTGACGAAAAATTAAAATTTGAAAAAAGTCCTTCAATTTTGATATTCTACGTGTCATTTTTTAAGGTTAATTTGATAGCACTAATTCTCTTAAAATAACAATTATTTTTAAAGACATAATTATAAAATGCTTAAAAGGTTCATTTTTTTTTACATATTTATATAATTATTTCTTAGTTTATCGAATTGAATTCGAATATCAAACTTGATTTAAAACAATATAGCAAGTCGAGCTCAAACAAATTTTTACAAACGTGATTGTTATGTCCATTATATATATATATATATATATATATATATATATATATATATATATATATATATATATATATATATATATATATATATATATATATATATATAATATATCGTTACATCAAACACTATATCGAATCATATCTATTATACTCGTATCAAAGTAAATTAATTACAAATATTTATAAATTAGAGAAAATACCCATACTAGTGGAAGTTAAACCCCATAATTTCTTGGTCATGAAGTCTCATCATCCTTAACCAATTTGCTGTCAAATTGTGTGATTTGATATTGAATTGAATCTAATTAATAGCTTATAAAACTATACTGAAGTACCGATGCTTTCAAATACCCTGAAAGTACATGATAAAATCTAATTTTAATTTCAATACATTATAAGCTTGAACTATTGCAAAGTTAAAAGTATATTATTGATTTAAGTATGGGAGAGGGTTAGCCAAAGTTGACCCGACCTAGCTCACAAGGTGTGGGTTCGGCACGGAATTTCGGGTTTTGATATTTACTACCCAAATCTCCTATAATTTAGCGAATAACCCGTATTTCAAGTACCAAAAATTTCATGACAAAAATAATAAGTTATAGTTTCTATTCTCACAGTTTTTTTTATTTATCACTTTGATAAAATTTTCTTGTTTATTTTTATTTGTCATTTTAGGATTTCAATGCTAATTAATGCTAAATTTATTGAGGGAAAAATACTTTTGATATCAACCTTTAGTCCAAAAAACACATTTGATACCAAGCTTTTTAAAAAAAACACATTTCACTCCATCTTGACACATTTACTTTTGTCATCAATATTTGGACGAAGGGCACATGATCGGAACATGCTGAATTTCGTCCAAAATTGACGACAAAAGTAAATGTGTCAAGATGATGTGAATCATGATATGAAATGTGTTTTTTTTTTTTTTTTTTTTATAAGCTTGGTATAAAATGTGTTTTTTGGACTAAAGTTTGGTATCAAGAGTGTTTTTCCCTCAAACTTATTTGAATAAAAGGGTATTAGGATTTTTTGCTTAAAAAAAGTGCTTATTTACAATATTCCTTAACTCGTTTGCAATCCTTCAATGCTACGAATAAAAGAAAAACGGAGGGAGTAGTTTTTAGCTTTATGTCCATGTCCAAAATTTAAAAATAAAAGTAAACGATGGGTGCTTTGTTAGCGAAAGAAAAAAATTGCATTATTCCTTGGTGATTTAGCCGCCATAAGTCACCCATTTAAATTGAAAGCCTCCAAATAATTTGACGTAATTCATCATATGAGGTCACGGTCACTACACAAGGACTTCATAGTATTCGACGGTATCGCATTTTTCAATACTTTAATTACGTAAATATGATGTATTAATGTTATTGTGAAATAACTAGTCGTTATGTGGTTCAAGATTGGGTAAATATCACTTATTGTCCTTCTTATTATTAACGATTTACAAAGTCGTCCCTTTTAATTTTTTTCTCTTATATGAATATATACTAAGAGTGATTTAGTTCACTTTGGCCATTGCCCTTTTCAGGTTGAGCACGACGACGGATCCTATGTCACGTGATCTGCAATGTAGATTTTATGAGGATTTAATTGTAACATTATCATAACGAATGAACAAACACACCTTCACGTGTATGTCAATGAATATCAGAACCTCCATTGTTCGGCCTAAAAAGAGCTAAAATAAAAGAAAACTATTGGTAGGGATAAAATGGAGAAAAAAAAGTTAATAATAAAAAGGATCATTTGTTATATTATCCGTATGGTTTTTATGATGTCAGTACAATGTGAGAGGAGATGGAAGTTGGACCGCTCATCTATCTAAAAGTTCTCAAATTAAATTGTTCTTCTTTCGATATTTGGGGTAGATCTGTACGCCAATTTTGCACTGAAGATCAAACTATGTATGCGAATTGAAACGGTTGAGGTATAATTTTTTTTAAAAAAAATTCAAGTGCTCTTATAAATACATCGCATGCATTCTTTATAGATTTTAATTAGTTTATTATATTCATGAGCGTTTTTCTTCTTTTTTTTTTTTTTTTTTTGATTTCAGGAATATGAATAGCTTCAAAGGAAGAGCAGAAGGAGTGTTATCATAGTCAAGAAAATTTAATTCTCGCGGTGACCAAATTCATTTAATTGAGATTGAACAATTGTTGGAGGTTATAAACTCAATTTTATAATAAATACTTCATACTTCCTACTTAATGGTTGATTAACAATTTAATGCATTTAATCTTTAGACACTAAAGTGAAAGCCCTATCATTACTTTTGGCTGTCAAATAAAAAAAAATATATAACAGCATCGAAACTTAATTATTGTTCTTTCTTAATTTTTCAGTTTTTCTTAATCTGTTCATGGACTTATGTCCATAGCCTAGATCGATATATTTGTGATATTAGGCATTTTGTATTTACATTTGTATCCTCTTTTACTCTATTTTTGGTTTCTTAATTTATTTTCTTGAAACGGAATGGAGAAATGATTATAAAATGATACAAAAGTGTTTGTGACTATTCAACTATATTATGTTTAGAGAAACTTAAATTTAAATTCTTCTTATTTTCTCATTTACATTTATTTTTATTTTTAAGGCTATAATGGTATTTGTAGTGAATTCAATATCTATGGGGTAGTTTGAGTAGTTATTTCTCAAAGTTGGAGCGTGATCATGTAATTACACTAACTTTAAGGTGTAGCGAGAAATTTAAAAAATATCTAAAAATAATATGAGGGGTATTTCTTGAACGAAGTTTCTTTTCTTATGACATCAACACGTGCCATCAGAAAATAATGTAATGAATCAAAGAACTATGGAGTAGTTTGAGTTATTTCCAAAACTTAATGGTGGTCTTTTGATATTGTTGAGTTAACTTATGCATTGTCAATCATTCATAGTCCATATCCCATGAAAAAAAAGATATACGGAAACGTTCATTTTAAATATACTCTACAAATATTTCTAGCACGGTAAAAAAATATTAAATTGTAATTTTCACGTGCATTAAAATTGCAGTGATCACAACACATTATAATTTTTTTTAATGTAAAGTGAAATAAATTATTTAGATTTGTGCATAGCACAAGAATTGGCTAGTTCAATAAAATAACATATTAGTTCATTGAAATTAAATTACGAGATTTTGCATTAGTTGGGTAGTTTCGAAAACCTAATGATTTCTCATTTTGTGTAGTTGACATTCAAGTTCGATCGGCTTGGTTTTCATATTTTGGCTTCCAATAAGTGTGGAGTGCGTTAATTTCATTTGGCCGGATAGTAGTTGGGAGGAACAAAGTTTATTCGATGGACGAAAGTGGTAAAACATGAATATTGGGACGAGTTAATATTTACGAGTTAATGATAATTTATCTTCATATGTATAATTCAATTTATTTCTTTCTAATTTGAAAAAAAAGATATTATTCCATATAGATCTTATAAAGTTTCACACTGTCTGTTTGACATTTTGAACTTAAAAAAAATACGAACGGAGAAAGCTACCCCTCTTACGTAGTATGATACTTTGACCCATTCAACTTATATATTGGACACTTTAATTATCCATGTGTTATTATAAATGTGATACTTTATCCCCCTGTGTTTTGATGAATGTGACACTTTAAGTTAGTGTTATGATAAATTTGACATTTTATCCTCTTATGTTATGATAAATTTAACATTTTACTCCATTGTGTTATGTTAAATGCGACACTTTACCCTCTAAAGAATATTTTTGTATTTTACGCCACACTTTTCATGGCCATTCTCAATCTTGGACGAGTCACTCACCTCTAAAAGAGATAAATTGCTTATTTAAAATTTTCATAGGGAGTATATATATATATTGCTCATTTTTTAATTATAGAGGGATAACATTATGCATATTAGGGGTAAATTAGCATTAACCTTAGTATTTTTTATGTCATTTACGTTTTCATTTTCTCTTTTTTTTTTTTTTATTTTTTATAACGCTAGACTAATCCTGGACCCTCAGAACTCTGAAGGATGTAAATCGCAGGTGATGTACCAAGTCTTCGTCATTATAAACAGCTATAGGTCAATCGATTAATATCGAGGACCTCCCCCTCGAGTTCACATCAAACATAAGCAAATAGCCTAACATCGGCATCGACCTCGATCTCTTCGACTTAACCGACATAGTGGTCGACATCCTCTTATGTTTGATCCACTTACGATCGGATCGAATCAATTGCTGCGGATCCATATTCGAACCATAACGTCCAATCATGATCCGACCCGGTGACCCATCTGGAAAACTATAAATAGCCCTCATAAATGTGATAAAAGGTACGCACTTTCGAAGCAATAAATACACTCCGATATCCCTACTCATCTCGACACTTACTTTAGCATCGGAGGGTTATCGCCGGGTAACCACCGGCATTAACCTGACGTAGTTGTCTTTTGATCTTACGCATTTTCGTCGGAGATCAAAATAATAAAGTAGAGCAAGCGAGATACACTATGATATGAGATAAAAGATCAATAAAGTATATTTCGATCATAAGGTGTACAAAATACAAGTAATGAGGGTCCTACTTGAGCATTATAGGATGCCGTACAAGCTAAAGGGTAAATACATACAACTAGAGTGATCTAATCTAGCTCAAGAAGAAATCCGAGCAGGAGGCTTCGATCTCATGTGGGAAATCCGAGCAGAAGGCTCCGATCATGAAGCAGCCACTAAAAGATCTCTCCAAAATCCCCTTCCTTCATAAATGCGAGTGGTATTTATAGATGAGGCGGTGTGCTAGGTGAACCATCCTTAGGAGAGCATTTCTTGGCCCAAAGGCTTGGGCCTGGGGTTGGCCCAATGATAAATTCGACCATGAGCCCCTCTGCTGGCGATCGGACTTAGCTAATTGGAGTTCAAAGCTTCAGGATCAAAATTATGAGCTCAAGGTCGAGCTCAAGGTCTTCAAGGAGCTCAAGGTCGAACTCCAGGTCTTCAAGGAGCTCAAGGTCGAACTCCAGGTCTTCAAGGAGCTCAAGGTCGAATTCAGGGTCATCAAGGAGCTCAAGGTCGAACTCAGGGTCATCAAGGAGCTCAAGGTCGAGCTCAAGGTCTTCAAGGAGCTCAAGGTCGAACTCCAGGTCTTCAAGGAGCTCAAGGTCAAAATTTAGAGTCTTCAATGAGCTCAGGGTTGGATTTTAGGGTCTTCCATGAGCTCAGGGTCGAAATTAGGGTCTTTGATCCAGGCTTGAGCTCCAAGAATAAAGATTCCAAAGTACCCCTCATCAATACTCCCCCACTTCTCGAGCGTAAAGTGAAGCTGAAGCTCGAAGAAGTTGAAAATGCTTGAGAATCGCTATTTTGTGCTTCCGATATGCCTCGTTAAAAACCTAGCTCGGAAAAACCCAGTGGGATAAAAACCGAACCAGGGAAAAAGAGTGCATATCATAGAAACTCCCAAAATATATTAGGGGATCAAAATTCTGCATTTGGGGTCGAATTTTCTAGTGTTTTAGACCTTGACATAATTTAGAATCAAAATCATGCTTTCTGGGTCGAAATTTAGAGTCTTCAATGAGCTCAGGGTTGAAAGTATGCCTTCAGTGAGCTCATGGTCGAAATTTAGAGTCTTCCATGAGCTAAGGGTCGAAATTATGCCTTCAGTGAGCTCATGGTCGAAATTTAGAGTCTTCCATGAGCTAAGGGTCGAAATTATGCCTTCAGTGAGCTCATGGTCGAAATTTAGAGTCTTCCATGAGCTTAGGGTCGAAATTATGCCTTCAGTGAGCTCATGGTCGAAATTTAGAGTCTTCCATGAGCTAAGGGTCGAAATTATGCCTTCAGTGAGCTCATGGTCGAAATTTAGAGTCTTCCATGAGCTAAGGGTCGAAATTATGCCTTCAGTGAGCTCATGGTCGAAATTTAGAGTCTTCCATGAGCTTAGGGTCGAAATTATGGCTTCAGTGAGCTCATGATCGAAATTTAGAGTCTTCCATGAGCTAAGGGTCGAAATTATGCCTTCAGTGAGCTCATGGTCGAAATTTAGAGTCTTCCATGAGCTTAGGGTCGAAATTATGGCTTCAGTGAGCTCATGATCGAAATTTAGAGTCTTCCATGAGCTAAGGGTCGAAATTATGCCTTCAGTGAGCTCATGGTCGAAATTTAGCATGAGCTTTGAATTCAGAATCTTCAATTTAGCAGGAGTTTCCGAAATAAAGAATCGAAAACCTAGATCGGGGATATTCGGTCAAATTTATTAAAACCCTGAAAGCAGATAACCAATAGCATATAGATCCATAATGTTTGGTTTGAAAGATTTTAAAGGCAAAGTCAAAGTAGAAGAAGGATCGGAATCCGATCCTATCATGCAGACCGTCGATGCTTACAAAGGTTATGAGTTTTACCCTTTGTCATTTTTTTGATAAGAGAATTTGATCTTGGAGATATAAGAATTCGATCTTGAAGATATAATGATTCGATCCTGGAGGTCTAATAATTCGACCCTGGAGGTCTAATAATTCGATCTTGGAGATCTAATAATTCGATCATATATATATAAGAGACTCAATCCTGAAGATATAAGAATCCGACCCTGGAGGTCTAATAATTCGATCTTGGAGAACTAATAATTTGATCATGAAGATATAAGAAACTCAACCCTGAAGATATAAGAATCCGACCCTGGAGGTCTAATAATTCGACCCTGGAGGTCTAATAATTCGATCTTGGAGATCTAATAATTCGATCATATATATATAAGAGACTCAATCCTGAAGATATAAGAATCCGACCCTGGAGGTCTAATAATTCGATCTTGGAGAACTAATAATTTGATCATGAAGATATAAGAAACTCAACCCTGAAGATATAAGAATCCGACCCTGGAGGTCTAATAATTCGATCTTGGAGATCTAATAATTCGATCATATAGATATAAGAGACTCAATCCTGAAGATATAAGAATCCGACCCTGGAGGTCTAATAATTCGATCTTGGAGATCTAATAATTCGATCATGAAGATATAAGAAATTCAATCCTGAAGACTGAGGATTTGATCCTGAGGGTCATAGCAACAGCTTTCGCCCCTTAGCTTTAATCGGTCATAGCAACAGCTTTCACCTGAGGGTCATAGCAACGGCTTTCACCCTTTAGCTTTAATCGGTCATAGCAACAGCTTTCACCTGAGGGTCATAGCAACGACTTTCACCCTTTAGCTTTAATCGGTCATAGCAACAGCTTTCACCTGAGGGTCATAGTTTCGATCTAAGGGGCATAGCAACGGCTTTCACCCTTAGTCGTTTTTCTTGAGCGTTTTTGAGCTCGAGGGTTGTAGCAAAAGATTTCACCCATTTCATAATTTCGATCTAAGGGGCATAGCAACGGCTTTCACCCTTAGTCGTTTTTCTTGAGCATTTTTGAGCTCGAGGGTCGTCACCCATTTTTGCTGATCCAAGGGGCGTAGCAACAGCTTTCACCCTTGGTCAATTTTTGAGGGTCATAGCAACGGCTTTCACCCTTTAGCTTTAATCGGTCATAGCAACAGCTTTCACCTGAGGGTCATAGCAACAGCTTTCACCCTTTAGCTTTAATTGGAGAATTTGATCAGGAGATCATAAAATTCGATCAGAAGATCATAAAATTCGATCAGAAGAATTCGATCAGAAGATCATAGCAATGGCTTTCATCCCGTAGACATAAGAATTCGACCAGAAGATCATAAAATTCGATCAGAAGATCATAAAATTCGATCAGAAGAATTCGATCAGAAGATCATAGCAATGGCTTTCCTCTTGTAGGTATAATAAATTCGACCAGAAGATCATAAATTTCGATCAGAAGATCATAAAATTCGATCAGAAGAATTTGATCAGAAGAATTCGATCAGAAGATCATAAAATTCGATCCTGGAGACTGAGAATTTGATCCTGGAGATCAATTGTAATTAGTATGGCCGGTCTGGTCATATAGTGTTTCTTATACCTGCAAACATTGATAAATATTAATGACTTGTTAATATAAAAATATAATATAATTAATTTTTTGCCATATGAGTGTTTTTGAAGATTGAGAGTTTGATCCTGGAGATAATAAATTTTGATCCTGAAGATCATAGAACTTGATCTTGTAGACCCAAGAATTCGATCTCGGAGATCCAAGAATTTGATCCTGGAGACATGATAATTCGACCCTGGAGATCTGAAAATTTGACCTTGGATACCTGATAGTTTGATCATAGAGATCTAATAATTTGATCCTGAGAATTTGACCTTGGAGATCTAAAAATTCGACCTTGGAGGTCTAAAAATTCGAGCTGGAGAATATGACCTTGGAGATCTGATAATTTGACCATGGAGCTCCAAAAATTCGACCTTGGAGGTCTAAAAATTCGAGCTCCTCCTGCATAAGAAGATTTCCCCTTGATCGTACGTGAATTGCCTCGTAGTAGGCATATTTCGATCTAACACCCAAATAAGGCCCCACGGTGGGCGCCAATTGATCTTACGCATTTTCGTCGGAGATCAAAATAATAAAGTAGAGCAAGCGAGATACACTATGATATGAGATAAAAGATCAATAAAGTATATTTCGATCATGGGGTGTACAGATTACAAGTAATGAGGGTCCTATCTGAGCATTATTGGATGCCGTACAAGATAGAGGCTAAGTACATACAACTAAGGCGATCTGATCTAACTCATGTGGGAAATCCGAGCAGAAGGCTCCGATCATGAAGCAGCCACTAAAAGATCTCTCCAAAATCCCCTTCCTTCATAAATGCGAGTGGTATTTATAGATGAGGCGGTGTGCTAGGTGAACCATCCTTAGGAGATCATTTCTTGGCCCAAAGGCTTGGGCCTGGGGTTGGCCCAATGATAAATTCGACCATGAGCCCCTCTGCTGGCGATCGGACTTAGCTAATTGGAGTTCAAAGCTTCAGGATCAAAATTATGAGCTCAAGGTCGAGCTCAAGGTCTTCAAGGAGCTCAAGGTCGAACTCCAGGTCTTCAAGGAGCTCAAGGTCGAACTCCAGGTCTTCAAGGAGCTCAAGGTCGAATTCAGGGTCATCAAGGAGCTCAAGGTCGAACTCAGGGTCATCAAGGAGCTCAAGGTCGAGCTCAAGGTCTTCAAGGAGCTCAAGGTCGAACTCCAGGTCTTCAAGGAGCTCAAGGTCAAAATTTAGAGTCTTCAATGAGCTCAGGGTTGGATTTTAGGGTCTTCCATGAGCTCAGGGTCGAAATTAGGGTCTTTGATCCAGGCTTGAGCTCCAAGAATAAAGATTCCAAAGTACCCCTCATCATCTTTAATTTCAGGTTAGGATCCCCTATACAAATCGAGGAGAAGCCTGATTGACCTGCCGATCCTCACATTGGCGAGTCGTGTCCGACAAGGAATAACTACCCTAACGAAAACACACTCATCAATTGGCGCCGTCTGTGGGAAACATAACTTTGAAAACGTAAAAAAAAAAAATGACTACAAGATCAAAAACAATACAAGCACGAGAAAAAGAGGGAAATCGCGATCAAAATGGAGAGGGTCAAGGAGATAATTTAATGACTCGCGATCCTGATCCAGCACTCCATGTCGAGGCCGGGGCCTCGAGACCACCGGCTCCTCCGGTAATACAACTTACAAAAGAGGATCTAAAAGCCATTCTCGACGAAGCCAAAAAGGAGTGGCTCGCGGAGGTCAAAGAAACCGCCATTCAATCTCGACGACCCCCACGTGTTGCCATCTTTGAGGCGCGAACAGGAGTCGAGGCAAATGAAGCAATCAGTCGAGCTGACCAACATCAGGTCAGGCAAGGCGCAGAAGAAGACTTGCAAGAGCAATCAGTCAGAGAGGTCAACAAATTGGCCTCGAAAGTAAGATCACTACACCAAAAATTAGATAGAAAGAAAGAACGAGCCTCCAGTATCGAACTCTCGATTAAGAAAATCACCTTTTTGTGACGAAATCTTCTTTGAAAGATTGCCTTTCGACAAGAGATTGCCCACTCAGTTACCTCGTTATTTCGGAACGGAAGATCCCGATGAACACTTGGCCTCATTTAATCTCCAAATGCAGCTTCACGGCATCTCCGATAATGTAGCGGCGAAAGCATTCTCAACCACGCTAGCCGGTATGGCTCAATCTTGGTTCGGAAGATTGGAGGAAAAATCTATCTTCGATTACGACCAACTCTGTGACAAGTTTATGAGTCAGTTTGGTAGTAAGAGGGCGGTCAGACCCCCAGCAAACCATTTATATTCAATCATACACAAACCTGAAGAGACTTTTAGAAGTTTCATGGGAAGATTTAACAATGAGCTCCTTAAAGTTGAAATGCCAAGAGTCGATTTCTTAATTACCGTTCTCTTCCAAAGCACTCTGAATCGAGGATTCGCGAGTGCAATAGTAAGAGAAAACCCCGCGACATATGAAAAATTGATGGAAATGGCAAATCAATACATGAATGAAGAAGAAATGAATAAATTGAGGGGAACCTTCTTTGGGTTGACGAAGCCTGAAGAGGGACGGCCGCCTGGCATCCCTGATAGACCAATTGAGGGGCCGCAACCCAATCGGTCTTATGAAGGTAGAAACAAGAAAGTTTATAGAGAAGAGAGAAATTACAACCCAGGAAGACAAGGATTGGGTAGGTCGAACAAGGAATACTACGATAATTACACTCCCCTCAAAAAGCTAAGATCCGAGATCTTATTCGCCATCCAGGACCACAACCTGCTGAGAAAACTGGCGCAAATTAAGGACTACCCGTCCTCAAAAAAGTATTGTCGTTTTCACCGGCAGAGAGGACACGATACTGACGACTGCTATCAACTGAGAGATGAGATTGAAAGATTGATAGCAGAAGGACACCTCACTGGGTATGTAAAGACGTCAAAAAGTGAGCAACCCAGAAATCGACAGAAAGACAACAGGTCACGTTCAAGATCCCCCGCCAGAAGAGAGCAACGCTCGAAGGATAGAGAAGACCAGCCGAGAAGAGCACAGCCTGGAACGGTAGTTAATATGATCTCCGGAGGCCCGGCGGGTGGAGATAGTAAAAATTCAAGAAGGGTTGTGTCCCGAGTTATAAGGGACAAAACCCAAAATGAAAGAAGGGAAGTGTTCTCGATAAGACCGACCCAACAGAATAAGATGATTGGTTTCGATGAGTCTGACCTACAACCCGATTTCATACCATTCAACAACCAGGATGTACCAGACTGCCCTATGGTAATCACAGCACAAATTGCGGGAGCTACTGTTAAGAGAATCTTAATAGATTCGGGCAGTTCAGCAAATATCCTCTTCCAAGACGCTTTAGAGCGAATGGATCTCGGCCCGACTCCCCTCGAAGTAGTAGCTACCCCACTTGTAGGTTTTGGAGGCGCTCATGTTATTCCCAAAGGTACGCTCACTTTGTCTCTTTCCTTGGGAGATGAAGGAAACTCGAGAATAAGAATGATCAAATTTTTGATTGTTGACACGCCCTGTGCCTACAATGTCATATTGGGAAGACCGGCTTTAAATAGCTTCCAGGCCGTTATCTCGACTTACCACCAGAAAATGAAATTTCCGACCACACCAGGGATAGGAGAAGTTCGAGGAAATATAAGGGAAGGCTGGGACTGTTACACGGTATCCTTAGACAAACAGTTTAAAAAAGAAAACTTTCTCTTTAGTAACGAAAAGTCGCCAGAGGAGCAGCAGAGTAGTCCGTCGGCGCCAGTCGATGTGGACGAGGTAAAGAAAATGTGTTTTGCCGAAAGAAGCGAGATGCAAAATGAGATGAATTCCAAAAAGAGAAAATTCGAAAGAATTGAACCTTCCGAAGGGCACAAATCGATCGAATTGGTACCAGGGGAATCATCGAAAACAACGAGGATAGGCACTCAACTCTCTGAAGGACTCGAGACTCAGCTAATCGAATTCTTGAGGGAAAATGTGGATGTCTTCGCTTGGTCCACCACTGACCTCCAAGGGATAGATCCGAAGATTATCGTCCATAGACTCAATATCGATCCGTCGTCCCGACCAGCAAGGCAAAAGAAACGAAATTTTGGTCCAGAGAGAAACAGAATTATAAAGGAAGAAGTGAAGAAACTTCTGGACGCTGACTACATCGCTGAGATACAATTTACGGAGTGGCTGTGCAACGTCGTCCTAGTTTCCAAAGGAGGAGGAAAGTGGAGAATGTGTAATGATTTTACGGATCTTAACAAACTATGTCCGAGGGATCCATATCCACTTCCGAGAATTGACTCCCTGGTCGACTTCGCTGCTGGATGTGCAATTTTGAGTATGATGGATGCATTCCAGGGGTTTTACCAAATTTTTATGGCACTAGAGGATCGAGACAAGACAGCCTTTATCACCGAAATGGGCGTATATTTCTTCAAAGTAAAGCCCTTCGGATTGAGAATGCCGGAGCCACTTATCAAAGACTGGAGAATAAGATGTTCGAAAGCTTGTTGGGGAAATCAATGGAAGTCTATGTCGATGACATGCTGGTCAAGAGCCTAAATGAGAAAGATCATCTGGAACACATCAAGGAGGCTTTCGACATAATGAGGAAATACGGAATGAAACTCAACCCCGCCAAATGTACTTTCGGAGTTAGGTCAGGAAAATTCCTTGGGTACTTGGTAAATGAGAGAGGTATAGAAGCAAACCCTGAAAAAATACAAGCAGTCATTGATTTGAAGGCTCCTCGGAACTTAAATGAAGTACAAAAACTAGTTGGAAAAATCACGGCCCTCAATCGATTCATATCTCGTTCGGCAGATAAGAGCCTCCCTTTTTTCAAAATAATGAGGAATGCAAAGAAATTCGAATGGTCGAAAGAATGTGACCAGGCATTCGAGGAACTCAAGTCCTATCTTACGTCACCTCCCCTTTTGGCCAAACCAAAAGATAATGAAAATCTATACCTCTATATCGCTGTTTCCGAACAGGCGATCAGCTCAGCTCTTGTCAGGATAGAAGGAAAAGAAAACAACCCGATTTATTATGTAAGTCGTGTCTTGCAAGGCCCCGAGAGAAATTACTCCGAGATTGAAAAGTTTGCTCTCTCTATCGTAACTACTGCACGGAAGTTGAGACCCTATTTCCAGTCGCACAAAATTATCATCCTGACCAACCAACCACTGAGGCAAACACTTTCAAAGCCTAACGCCTCGGGAAGGCTAATCAATTGGGCGGTCGAACTAGGAGAGTATGACATCGATTATTTGCCAAGAACCTCTGTCAAAGGGCAAATTTTGGCTGATTTTGTACTGGAAAGCACAGTAACGATAGAAGAAAAGGAGGAACAATGGATGCTGCATGTCGACGGATCCTCAACATCGACATGAGGTGGTGCAGGAATTTACTTTCAAGGCCCAAATGGAGAAGAGCTTGAATTCGCTTTAAAATTAGACTTTTTAGTATCAAACAATGAAGCAGAATATGAGGCCTTGCTGGCAGGATTGAAAATGGCGGTAGAAACAGGAATAAAAAACTTAATTGCTTACACTGACTCGCAGCTCGTAGAAAAGCAATTTAAGGGTCTTTTCGAGACCAAAGAAGATTCGATGATCAGATATTTAGCATTGGTCAACAAGCAGGTATCACGACTCGACGCATTCCAACTCGAATATATCAGAAGGACAGAGAATATGAGGGCCGATGCTCTCTCCAAGTTCGGAAATCTAATAGAAGGAATCAAAACTCGGAAGGTAACACTGTTGATTTCAGAGAAGCCGGCCATCGATGCCAAAAAGAGTCCCCCTAGAGCAGATGTACTCTATCTCGATGACGATCGTAATAGTTGGAAAGCTCCGATACTAGATTATCTGGTGAACGGAACCCTCCCATCAAACAACACTGAAGCAAGAAGACTCAAGTATAGGGCACCTCGCTATGCAGTTATTGGAAACGAGTTGTATCGACGATCGGTCACTGGAGTACTGCACAAATGCGTAGCTTCTCCCCATATCGACCTAATCCTAAAGGAAGTCCATGAAGGATCTTGTGGAAGTCATTCGGGAGGCAGAGCGTTAGCAGTTCGAATATCACGTCTGGGATATTATTGGCCTTCCTTAGTCAAAGACGCCAACGATTATGCTAAAAGGTGTGCCAAATGCCAATATCACTCCACCATGCCAAACCAACCAGCGCAAAAGATGGAGTCAATATCCATTGCTTGGCCTTTCGATCAATGGGGTGTTGACTTGGTTGGACCACTACCGATGGCGCGAGGCCAGAAGCGTTATTTACTTGTAGGAGTGGAATATTTCAGTAAATGGGTGGAAGTGGTGCCACTAAAGCAAATCTCTTAGACCCAAATAATCAACTTCTATTGGTCGATCATTTGCAGGTTTGGCATACCTAGGGTAATCATCTCAGATAATGGACCTCAGTTTGTGGGGAAAAAAGTAGTGGATTGGTGCTCGAAACACAAAATCGATCTGCGTTTTACTTCGGTAGGTTGCCTGCAAACAAATGGACAAACTGAGGTGACAAACCGAGAAATCGTAAAGCTTTTAAAGAAGAGATTATCGGAAGCAGGAGGTGCTTGGCTCGATGAGTTACCGTGGGTCATTTGGGCCAATCGAACAAAGGAAAGAGCGGCAAAGGGAGAAACTCCTTTTAGTCTCGTATATGGATCTGAGGCAGTTGCTCCTGCTGAACTGGAAGTCACGTCGCCAAGAATTGATCTGTACAAGGAATCGGATAATACGGACAAAAGGAATTTCGAACTCGATCAGGCGGAAGCAAAGCGGGAAAGAGCCTCCACTCGTATCCAAGCATACAAAACTACCATGGCAAGGGCTTACGATAAAAATGTAAGATTAAAATCTTTTCAGGTAGGAGACCTCGTCCTAAAACGAGTAGACGTATCCAAGCAAAAGGGTAAGCTCGATTGCAATTGGGAAGGGCCTTTCAAGATAATCGAAGCAGGCAGAAAAGGTGCGTATCGATTAAACACAATGGAAGGAGAACTCGTGAAAAGAACTTGGAACGGGAGAAACCTCAGAAAATTCTACGCTTAAGAAATTTTCTTTAGTTTGTCCATATTTCCAGCTGTTTTTGTAATTTCCTGGAAAGTAACAATCTTTCTCTTATTTTTGAATCTAATGAAAAGCTCTTTTGTTACTCTCTAACACTATCGTATAGATCAATTACCGCTGAGGCATCGAGAGGAAGCCTCCAAATCGTGGAAATCTCCAAATGTCCCTCGATAGCCGCTGAGGCGTCGAGAGGAAGTCTCCATAAGTCCCTCGATAGCCGCTGAGGCATCGGGAGGAAATCTCCAAACGTCCCTCGATAGCCGCTGAGGCATCGAGAGGAAATCTCCAAATGTCCCTCGATAGCCGTTGAGGCATCGAGAGGAAATCTCCAAATGTCCCTCGATAGCCGCTGATGCATCGGGATGAAATCTCCAAATGTCCCTCGATAGCCGCTGATGCATCGGGATGAAATCTCCAAATGTACCTCGTTAGCCGTTGAGGCATCGAGAGGAAATCTCCATAAGTCCCTCGATAGTCGCTGAGGCATCGGGAGGAAATCTCCAAACGTCCCTCGATAGTCGCTGAGGCATCGAGAGGAAGTCTCCATAAGTCCCTCGATAGCCGCTGATGCATCGGGATGAAATCTCCAAATGTACCTCGTTAGCCGTTGAGGCATTGAGAGGAAATCTCCAAATCGTCGATATCTCCAAATGTCCCTCGATAGCCGCTGAGGCATCGAGAGGAAGTCTCCATAAGTCCCTCGATAGCCGTTAAGGCATCGAGAGGAAATCTCCAAATCGTCGAAATCTCCAAACGTACCTGGATTATAATCGAAATTGCGGAGCAAAAAGCTATGAATAAGCTAAGTATAAACGCATATCGATTATGGTAAAGGCATTGATCATAAATCACATTGACAGACCTTTTTGAGATAAATAATCGAGATCGACGACTACGTTGAAAATCAAAAATTGCGGAGCAAAAAGCTATGAATAAGCTAAGTATAAACGCATATCGATTATGGTAAAGGCATTGATCATAAATCACATTGACAGACCTTTTTGAGATAAATAATCGAGATCGCCGACTACATTGAAAATCAAAAATTGCGGAGCAAAAAGCTATGGATAAGCTAAGTATAAAAACATATCTCGATCATAATAAAGACACCAATTGTAAAAGCAACGTCGACAAAGCAGTGATATATCTCGATTATAAGGAAGGCTTGGATCATAAAATTAATATCGACAAACACGTTCATTCAGAAATAAAAATTAAAGTTCTAAATAAAAGGAACAAGTCGACAAGGTTGAAGTATTAATGAATATTTTATTCATTATATCGACATAGATACAAATGTACAAATGAAATCGACAAATACTGCTATAAAAAAACCTAATACAGGCTATTACATTGATTGATCGACTAAGTTGAGGAAATCCCGAGTTTTCCTACATATTCGGCGACCGAGGACTGCTGAAGACGATCGACTTCGGATTAGCTATAGGCTTAAATATGGAGGTTTTCCGCCTATAGCTTTTCCTCTCATTGATCGAGGCCTTGAAGGGACGATTCATCCTCGGCGTCAGCGAAGGACAGGAGGATCTTTTAATGGCAGCATGCTTACCAGACAAACACACACCATCTCAGTCAATAAATTGACCATGGGTGATGGGTCTCTCTGCTTCGACCAAGTGACAGAAGAGGAAAAAGTCGCTCAAATTTTTGCGCTTTAAGTCCTCCACCATCTGATCGGCTGCCATACCTTCTACCTCACCCCTGTCCTCCGAGTAAACGGAAGCACCTCGAAATCACCGAAGACCCAGCATATGTTGCAGAGTGCCGAGCCAATGAGGATTCCGAGATGCCCCTGGGTAGACCTCGTTGTCGTTACCGATGCCACCCATTCGAACAACGAGGCCCACCCATTGAAGCACTCCCGTTACCGATACCACCCAATCGAAACGAATATCAATATTTTTTATATATCGATCTGGAGGTCGAACAGGATGAAAGGTCCCAAAGGAGGGTAAGGGACCCTTCGATAACTTGATCTCGAAGATCGAACTATCGAGGAATTTTTTCGTCGGATATTTCTTAAAAAGGAACATGTTGGTATGATTTGTATGTGAAGAATACTGGACATCCCCTTACCTATTTATAGGATTGGCCCATTTGATCCAAGGGCTCAGATTTATCAGGATCAACGATCAGGATGGAAGGCATTTAAGTAGCCGACCGTTACGCTACCCAAGGTAACTAACGCGGACTATATCCAACGGAAAGGAACGCCATGATCAACGGCTGAGATTGTTCCCATTTAATGCGCTAAACCGCTTCAACTACCCAACGTTTTTAATGGTTCGACTAGTAATTATGAAACGAACCCAACGACGTCGAACAGACTATCGAACTTCCCCTTTTAATTATCAAGTTAGATGGAGATTTAATCGACTTAATCCGACTACGCGATATAATAAAAGACGACCCTCGTCGAGCATACTCGAAGGGCAAAAAGCCAATTAACATGCACACATCAAAATATATGACTTACGAGCAGAATGGAGATAAACAGATTGAACGCAATCGATTAATGAAAAGGGAAATATTCAACATTCCTTAAAATAACATATAAACAGCAAAACACGCCGCCCACACGCAACTCGATAACCAACAAACCGAGCTTTAGAGAAAATAAAAGTTTTTCTTTTTTTTCAAACTCAGGGCCAAAACAAATGTCGGCAACAATCATTGTGGGTCTCAAAATTGAGGAGATCGACGTGATCGGAGGAAGTCGACTTGGGGACTTCACCCTCTTGGTCGGCACTCTCAGCTCTCAGCTTTGCCGCTTGCAGCTCGAGTAGGAATCCAAATTCATGATCCTCTGGTGCACCCTTGGAATTATCATCTATCAAAAAACCCAAGTCGAGCGGAACACCGTTTTCGTCAGAAGTGGCGCTGAGCTGCGTCTCGTCGAAACGATCGTTCAGGAAGCCAAGTGCCCTGCACTGCTTCCAGCCCTTCTCAAAGACCTTAGATAAATCGATTCCAGATTGGCGTTCGACAAGCTCCTCATAAACGACGCTGTTGAAGAATTCGGTAACAATAGCGTTCCTCTCAGCAGCAGTCGCTTCACTGCGACTCCTCAGTCCTTCTTGTCGACCCATTTCAAAGCTATTGACAACCTCATCCTTTAGCTTCAAGGCAAACTCCTGATCTTTTTGCTCAAGTTTTGCCTCCAACTCGGCGATACGACTATCTTTAGTCGTCGCCTCTTTCTCCAGAGCGGCTACCTTTTCATCGACCTCCTTCTTCTTCTCCTCCAGCTGACCAACCTTTTTCTTCAAATGCGAGCTAGAACCTTTACTCTTCTCGTAACGCTTCCTCAAGCTATCATGTCGAGCGGCAGAGGAATAAATGGTTTGGCCTAACTGCGAAATCAAAATTTTATACATTCTTAGTATGAAATCAAGAAAAACAGAACGTAAATCTATATCGAAAGAAGAATACCGATAGGAGGAGGGACGCCTGTAAGCGTAGGATGTCCGCATCATCTTTCTTCAACAGAGTGGCGTGGTCCTCAAAGGACACTGTCGACAAAAATTTTTCCCACGCCTGGGGGGTCATCGAAGAATCCAAAAAGGCAGGATTCATCATCGAGATGCCAGCCGCCCTCGATCCGAACTTTCTTTTGTGATCCTCGAGAATTGACTCAAGGTTGCCTCCGGCAGGGGCAGGGATCTCACTGCTTGTAGGAGTCGGTAGATCATCCAGCTTAGCCCTCTTCGAAGTAGGAATGTCTGTCTGATCGACTTCAGCTGAAACAGGCCTTTTTCCCTTATCTCTATCTTCTTCTCCCTCCGCTCGATGAGTTGTTTGCAAAGGAACAGTGCTCGAGTGGCCAAGGGGTTTGGAGGCCTTGTCGGTAGCGTCAGTCGGAGACGGAGGCACAGGTGGCTTCACGATATGCTGAGATTTCCATATGGATCTAAGAGCACGATTAGCCATAGGGACGACGTTGTTTTCTGCACAGACGGATATATTAAAAGAATACATCAATATATTATTTAAAGAAACGAAAGAACAATCAAAACTACCTAAGGTAGGACAATCGACGGGTAAAGGAGCCATCGACATTCCTCCTAGACTCAATATAGGCTCCCGCAGAAGCGCGTTGGTGTCATAAGTCGATTCTGACAACTGAGAAAGAAAGTCGGGCCCCCAGGACGGTTCGAGAATGTTCCTCAAAAGAATGCCACCCGACCTCCATTCACGCGTCGTCCTCCATACATAGTTCTCGGGGCCGTGAACAAAAATAAACCTATTCTTCCAACCTTTTCCATATGACGATTTTAGATCATTAAGAAACCTAACTTTGGGTTTAGACCGTACGAAGTAAAAACCTTCGTTGGACTGAGGAGAAGGGCGGACATCGAAAAGACCGCAAAAATTAGCAAAAGACGCAGGTTGACCGACTGCTTTCATAACTATACAAAACGCAACGATATATCCAATAGCATTAGATACCAATTGAGTAGGGCATAACCTGAGACCATTCACTATATCGATGAATTCACTAGCTAAAGGAAAACGAAGACCGTTTTCCAAACTATCGATATGAAAAGCTCTAAAACCGCTCGGAGGCTCGTTCATCCTATCATCCGAGGACGGCATTCTAATACCCCAACCCGAAGGGAATTGATATTTCGACAGTAACGACTCATCCGACATGCGTATACGACACGCTGATATGGCACTGAATAATTCCTTAGTTCGATGTCGGTCCGACTTAGACCTTGAAGGAATCATAACTGCCTCCTTCGGATGCCTTAAAGAATCTATCGACACACCTTCCCCTTCCCCGACAGATTCATTTCCTATAGACTTAGACCCACCAGACATAAGTAAGAAAGAGAGTTAGAAATACCTAAGAGGGAAGGAGTACTCCGACTAAGGGATGGCTGGCAATCGCTGATCGACACAGCTCCGACGATTATCCTCCCAAGATGTTTTCAATAAGTGTGAACAGTTAAGCTCTTAACATCCTATATATAGACAACAATCCCAAAGAGCGCGCCCAATGGCAAAATAATTTGCACGGACGTGGCGGTTCAATTTAAAATGGACGGATTCACCTTTTTTCGGCCCAATTACATTCCTTTTGAAGTAAGGAAGTTGGCCCAAGTATTAGCCCATTTACAATACTCAAAACCGATGATTCGATTAGAAATGATTAGAGATGCATAGAAAATTATATATATATTTATCGATCAAAAAGATACGTTGACGGTTCATCAATACAATCAAAATATTCTTAAATATAACCCTATGCCTACAAAGCTCCTACCTATCTACAACTAATCTGATGAAATCAAACATCCGAACTCGTGCGCTCGGGCAGCCTCGACTTCTTCATCTATACCAATCAGCACAGGGGGTTGACATTTCTCGTCGAGCGCCGCCCCTATCATTGAAGGATCAAAATCTGAGGTAAGGAAACCTCTATATTGACATTGTTTGATGGTCTTCTCATGCATTTCGACCAGCGAATCTCCCATTCTAGCATCTGCGAGATGCTCATAAACAGGAGACGCAAGAAACTCCTTAACAATAGCTAAACGTTGGCTAGGGGAAACAACCCTAGCTTCTGGAGGATACCCAGCTCGAACACGTTCGACTTCTCGGGTGGTGATACTGAGCTGTTTAATCGCCTCTTCGAGTTGCTGCTCTCGTTCTTTTATCGCGACATCATGCTCAGCCTTAAGCTTCTCCACTTCTTGTTGCGCAAGATCAGCCTGGAGGTATCCTTGAAATAGATATTGTGTTACCTATACGAAACAAGACAAAGATCAAAGAACCTCAGGTTTATGATTAATTATCAAGAAATAGTAAAGGTGATGTCGAGAAATAATACTTACCGCAGAGACTGCTCGCCCTGACGTATGTAAATTCTTCTGCAGTGACTTCCTCGACAACCACCTCTGATCGCGACTAAAGATGCTGTGAATAAAACTTTTGAAACCAGCGTCCTTCGAACCTCGTTGAAGAACCGAATCACTTGAGCCCAAACCGCCGGGATACTTGTGCTCGGAATCGACCCATTGAGATATCGACCAACTAAGGTCGAACTCCTCGTCATCTGAACTGTTGTCGCTATCATCCATAATCGGAACGACGGGGTCATTTCTTGTCTTCATTTCCGTCTCCTCTTCCACTCGAGTCCTCTTTCCTCGCTTAATCTCGATACGACGAGCCTCATAATCACCAACACTCTTAGTTTGTCTCTCCGAACTAGGTCCAGCCATGGCGCTAAAATCATGCGGCCACTTACGTTGAATTTCGGCGTCTAGAGCCTCCTTTTTCTTCCCTTTGGGCGCAAGTATAGCGCCCCCAAGAAGATCCTCTAAGGAAGGATCATCGCCCCTCCTTTTCGATGCAGATAACCCACATGTTCGCAGATGCAGCTCTTGGGTAAGAACCTTCACATTGAGGCAATATCTACGCAAATTTTCCAAAAATTGAGGCGACAAAGTAGATGGTGGAGGTCTCTGTACATCGATAGGGCCGATACGCCAGGACGACGTGATATTTAGCTTTTGCCCCTTTGGTGGTCTAAGAAACACGAATCGGGCTTTCCATCCCTTCCCATGAGAACTTTTGGCTTTTGTCAGAAAACTATTTTTATTCCCCCTAGACCTAACCTGATAGAAGCCCTCGCCCGACTTCGGCGACTCCTTTACCGTAAATAAACGCCAAAAGTTGCCGAACGACGGCTCTTGCCTAAGAGCTTTCATAACAACGATAAATCCCAGAATCATCGAGATGCCATTCGGAACGATCTGGGCAGGCACGACACCCAAATGATTGAGAATCGAAGCCAGTTCAGGAGCGATTGGTACTCAAAATCCACACTCCATTGACGCCTCGTGTATGGCTATGGTCTTCTTCGGAGGGTTGTGCATCCGCTGTACCTTATTCGGAGTCGACAAAACCCAACCTTCCACAATCGAAAACGACGATAGCCAGTTCGACAACGGTTTTTTATAATCCCCGGTTTGAATCTCATGATATGCCAACCTCTTTTCCTCTTCGTCTTCATCGTCGTCATCAGCCTGCCCGCCACTTCCAGATATACCACCTTCGTTGCCTTCCTGTCGATTTGCTTCCTCACCAAAGACCGACTCAACAACATCCTCCACATGAACACCCTCCGAACTCGATACTTCGCTATCCGACATCTTTTGAGTATCTTAGAACTAAAATCGATAAAGATCTCCCTTATTTGCACACAAAGCTCCGACGTCACAAATATTTTCTTTTTTTTTTTATTTACCGTAGTGTAAAAGAACAGGAAGAGCGACCAACCTTTATATAGGCGCAAAGAACTAACGTTTCACCAAAATTGCACAATCCCCCATGAAAAGATGCGACGTTTAATCTTCCACCCCTAAAATTAAAATTACCCGCCAAATTAAACCCTAAATCTGCGAAGGCGCGAAAACACAAACGCTATGGCGGGAAATTCTACTACGATACTTTAAAGTCCAAGACTTCGATTTACAATCGAACTCTCGAACTTGGGGGACTCCCAATGATACTAGCAGAATTTAAAATTCAAACGAACACTAATTCAAATTTCCAGAGTTCGACTTACGCTTAAACTCTAGAACTTGGGGGACTCTTGATGTACCATGTCTTCGTCATTATAAACAGCTATAGGTCAATCGATTAATATCGAGGACCTCCCCCTCGAGTTCACATCAAACATACGCAAATAGCCTAACATCGGCATCGACCTCGATCTCTTCGACTTAACCGACATAGTGGTCGACGTCCTCTTATGTTTGATCCACTTACGATCGGATCGAATCAATTGCTGCGGATCCATATTCGAACCATAACGTCCAATCATGATCCGACCCGGTGACCCATCTGGAAAACTATAAATAGCCCTCATAAATGTGATAAAAGGTACGCACTTTCGAAGCAATAAATACACTCCGATATCCCTACTCATCTCGACACTTACTTTAGCATCGGAGGGTTATCGCCGGGTAACCACCGGCATTAACCTGACGTAGTTGTCTTTAATTTCAGGTTATGATCCCCTATACAAATCGAGGAGAAGCCTAATTGACCTGCCGATCCTCACATTGGCGAGTCGTGTCCGACAAGGAATAACTACCCTAACGAAAACACACTCATCAGCAGGATGTGTACTAAAACAATACTTGGGTTTCAAAAAATTGAATTATTTTTGTCAGAGTTATCTTCTCTCATTAAGTAACAATTGAAATTATTAATTGTCAAACACTATTTCTAAAGGCATAAATATAAAAACGCTTAAAAGTCACACTTTTTTTACCTATTAGCTAAATATCGCGTCAGAACTCACGAGAATAAATATAGGTGGACATCGGAGGGAGTGTATCATTATTTCTTAATTTATCAAACTTGATTTAACATAATACAACAAGTCGAGTTCAAACAAATTTTTACAAACGTGATAATTATGTCAAATTGTGTGATTTGATTTTGAAGTGTACCTAATAGCTTATCAAACTATATAATTCTAATACTTCATAAGCGTAAACTCTTGCAAGGTTTTTTTTTTTTTTTTTTTTTAATATGTTGAATATATTGTTACATCAAACACTATATCGAATCGAAACTTTATATATTAAACTAGAGAAAAGCTAGTATGAAACTAGAGAAAATACCCACATTCGTAAGAATTGAAACCATGACCTCCTGGTCATGGAGCCTCATCCTTAACTACTTGGGAAAAAGTATATTATTGGTTTAAGCATAGGAGTACGTAGTTTTTGTTGGGCTTGACTCTACTTCATTAGGGATGGGTTCAAGACGAGATTTCGAGGCCAAGGGTCACTCAGGAGGAAATTTCGGGTTTAATTTTTAATATACGAATCCCGTATAATTTAGAAGATACCAATATTTGAAATATCCAAAAATTCTTGAATCTGGGACCGACATTTTGTGTTTTCTAATATTTTCTAAGTTTTGGGTTTGGTCCTTGTCAAAAAACTAAAAATCAAAGTATATAATGGATGCCTTTTTTACCTCAAGAAAAAATTGCATTACTCCCTTTCCAAAAAAAAAAAAAAAATTGCATTACTCCTTGGTGATTTAGCCGCCACAAGTCATCTATTCAAATTGCATGTCATCAAAACATTCAAAATAATTTGACTTAATTCATCATGTCATGTCATTTAAATGCATTTTCAAAAACTTTCATTAAAATATAATTTGCTCTATGTATTAATGCTATTGTGATAATATGTTTTCAAATCAACTTGTTATCTTCTTATAATTGTTGTACTAATTGACTGTCACTCTACAATTTTGTTCTCTAGCGCTACAAGGTTTTCCTATATTTTAGTGTGTTAGATAAAAGAAATTTAAATATTATTAAATTATAAGTTTTTATGCAATAAATTCATTAAAAGTATGTTAAAACTTAAAAGTATCACATGTATTAATATAAACATCAACTAGGTAAGATTAATTGCAAAAAATACATTATTTTCAAATCAAATTTTGTACGTCACAACATATTACATCTAAGATCAAATTATGCACACGAATAAAACATGCAGCGGTAGCTAATACTCTAATAAAATGACGTATTAATTAACTGAAACGACGACACTTAGCATTGGGTAGTTTTTGTTGTTTTTGTTGTTTTTGTTCGTAGAACCTATAATGAGGCGACTCATTCTTTAGCAGGATTAACATCTACTGATAACTTAGTTGAACTTCTTGATAGTACTCGAAGTTTTTGGCGAAAGCCGTTTGATTTGTTATGAAATATTACCGTTTATCTCAAAAAAAAAAAAAAAATATTTGGGTAGTTTATAATACCCTAATTATTCCCATTTTGAGTAGTTGAATTTCATGTAAAGCTAAGTTTTTATGTCTTTCTTAAAATGGCTTCCAATAGTATAGTGAGGCCTAGTGCATGGATTTTATTCGGAGGAGGAACAAAGTTTATGTCGATGGACGAAAGTGTTAAAAGTTGAAAATTGGGGATGAACATTGTGCGAGGACCTATAATGGGCTAATTATATGATTTATAATTAACCGGTCTTAATAGACAACATCACGATTACCTTGGAGACAACCTATAGCTTCGGGAGATATAAAATGGGAACCCCCTCCTCCTAACATCATTAAAGTGAATTTTGATGGTGCGGTTTCTCATGCTTTAAATATATCTGGTGTTGGGGTTATTGCAAGATCAGAATGAGGGCAATGTATTGCTTTGTGTTCCAAACTTGTTCATCCAGCTCTATCTCCGGACTTTGTTGAAGTTATCGCAGCAAAAACGGCAGTAGATGTGGCTTTGGACAAGGATTGGAGTGACGTCATTCTTGAAAGAGATTGTAAGGAGGTGATTGACAAAATTAAATCCGGATCAATCTTCTTTGGTAATATAGGAGTTATTATGGACGACATCAAGAGAGCTATCTCTAGCTTTACCTCTCGTTTCGATCTTCTCATCTTCGTAGGACTTGTAATGAGGCGGCCCATTCCCTTGCTAGAGTAGCTTTAGATCCTTATTTTAATTTCATTGATTTCTCCTCTTCTACTGAGAATATTGTAACCGCTGAATCATCTTGAGTAAAATCTCCCATTGTGGTCTAAAAAAGAAAATGTTTAAAATTCTTCTAGCACTATTATCGAAAGAAACGGTGGTTGTGCAACAATAATTTAACTATAAATTTGAAGGGTAAATATCATTTTTGTCGTACTTATGTACTTCTTTTAACAGTTTGGTCCTCCTTGTATTTTTCTTGACATTTTACTCCTAGATATCTATTATTTGTTTCACTTTAGTTTTTTTGATCAGGTGACCCCGACCTTACATGAATTGCACGTGACCATTTTTTAGGGTATTTTTGACAGTTCATTTTGACATTGTTATATTTAAGTCCCCCATAAAACTTATTTATATCAATTTAGTCCCTGATTTATATTAAAAATAAAATTTCAAAAAATAAAAATAAAAATATTTAAAAATAAATCGAAAAATTATTTTTAAAAAAATTCCAAAAAAATCAAAATTTAGTTCGGTTGAATTTAAGGTTAGGGTAATGCAGAAAAGACAACAACGAACTTTATAAGAACAATTTGGAGTTGGGGGTATTATGTTATGACTAGCTAGGTAAAGTAATGTTTTTCTATTTCTTTATAACCTAGAAACTTTTAAGAATAACAAAGAAGCCCCCCCGACCCAGTCATTTTTTACATTATGTCAAAATCGCCCTTTCGTTGTGTTTGAAATCCATGTTTGCATTTTTCCCGTTTTAGTTAATTTAACATGTCACATGACATATCTGATATGTACATGTCCGTAAATACTACTCGTACATCATAATTAACTTATAAATAATTTAAAAATTACAATAAATAAGATGAATTTGAGTTTTATTTTCAACACTTATTTTACCATTACTACGAGTCAATTTTCTGTAATTAGTTTTACAAGTATTGATTGAATGTTTGGATGTCACTTTGTAAAATGGATTTCATAAGAGCATATTTTCCTAAGATTTACAAATATACCCTTACTTGCACGCGAAAGGGTTATGTCACAATTCACAACTTAAGTGACACGAGCCAATTATTTAATATATTGGACAAAAATGGAAAACTGCCAATTTATGGTGGCGTTGGAAGAAAAGCTACCTAACGGTTGCTTATGGGTATGAAATTTCGGACATTCCTATATGGATTTGGACCTTTTAACTCCTGGATCTTGTGGTTCAGAATTTTTCCTCCTTTTTTTTTTTTCCCTTCTTCTTCTTCTTCTTTATAGTTAATACAAAGCTAATGAAAAAATTGAGTTGTAAATCTCTCAATTTTCTCAGTTGAAGATTCAGATCTCGTAGTTCAAGTGATTTGAATCTTCAAACTCTATTATTTAACCAATTATCTTAATTCTTGAACCAGTAGAACTCTCTGATAGTGGGCAACATTGTCATGATATAATTGTTGGATTTTTCAATTTATATTTGAATAAAATTAGTTGAGAGTAATTAAGGCATTGCGTCTGTTCGATCTGAAGAGGTACCCTTTGTACCGAAACAGTGTAATCCAAACGATGTATCTCTTGCGAATAGACATTTATGTGCCTATAAATAGGAGACTTAATATTGCCAATTAAGCATCATTTTTCAGACAATAATAAAAAAATTACTCTCTTCTCTAATTTAAATTTATGTCGAATTTTCTATTTGTTTCGGTTCGCCGTGGGTTCATTATTTGTGCAAATAATGAACAATAGACTGTTGTATATTGGGAGACTACCGGGAATCAAACTGCATGTACCGTGGCAGTCTCGAAAATATTGTCTTAAGAAAATCACTTCGGCAAGCCTCAGTCTCACTTCATAGTTTTCGTATATTGATTGGAGTGTTGTTTTGTTTATTTCGATCCAAGTAAGTATTTCTTACTAGTTTTACGTTGCTATATAATCTAATTTTATTGATCATGAATTCTCATCATCCTTAACCAATTCGCTGTCAAGTTGTGTGATTTGATATTGAATTGAATCTAATATAATACCTTATAAAACAATATTGAAGTACCAATGCTTTCAAATACCCACGAAAGTACATGATAAAATCTAATCTTAATTTTAATACTCTATAAGCTTAAACTATTGCAAAGTTAAAGTATATTATTGATTTAAGTACGGGAGTGGGTTCGCCAAAGTTGACCCAACCTAGCTCACAAGGTGTGGATTCGGGACGGGATTTCGGGATCTAGGGTAGTTTCGAGTTTTGATTTTTACTACCCAAATTTCCTATAATTTAGCGAATCCTGTATTTCAAGTACCAAAAATTCCATGACAAAAATAATAAGTTATAGTTTCTACTCCCTCAGTTTCTTTTTATTTGTCGCTTTGACCAAAATTTTCTTGTTTACTTTAATTTGTCACTTTAGGATTTCAATGCTAACTAATGCTAAACTTATTGAGGAAAAAACACTTTTGATTTCAAGCTTTAGTCCAAGAAACACATTTGATACCAAGCTTTTTCAAAAAATACATTTCATACCATGATTCACACCATCTTGATACATTTACTTTTGTCGTCAATTTTTGGACGAAGTTCAGCACGCGCCGTCAATTGTGCGTCTTTAAAACCCGTGCAAGTTCTCCACCCCATTGTCAATATAACGGGCACATGATCGGAAGATGTTGAATTTCGTCTCAAAATTTACGGCAAAACTAAATGTGTCAAGATTGTGTGAATCATGGTTGTGAAATATGTTTTTTGAAAAAGCTTGGTACCAAATATGTTTTTTGGACTAAAATTTGGTATCAAAAGTGTTTTTCCCTCGAACTTATTTGATTAAAAGGGTATTTAGGATTTTTTGCTTAAAAAAATTGCCTATTTACGATAATCCTTAATTCGTTTACAATCCTTCTAGAAATAAAAGAAAAACGGAGGGAGTAATTTTTAACTTTGGGTCCATCTCCAAAATTTTTAAAAATAAAAGTACACAATGGGTGCTTTGTTAGCGCAAGAAAAAATTGCATAAGTCATCCATTTAAATTGAAAGCCTCCAAATAATTTGAAGTAATTCAACATGATGTCATGGTCACTACACAAGGACTTCATAGTATTCGACGGTATCGCATTTTCCAATATTTTAATTACGTAATCTGATATAACTAGTCGTTATGTGGTTCAAGATTGGGTAAATATCACTTATTGTCCTTATTATTAACGCATTAAAAAGTCGTCCCTTTTAATTTATTTCTCTTATATGAATCCATACTAAGAGTGATTTAGTTCACTTTGGCCATTGCCCTTTTTAGGCAGAGCACGACGATGGATCCGATGTTACGTGATCTGCAATGTAGATTTTATGGGGATTTAATTGTCATACTATCATTGCGAATGAACAAACACACCTTCACGTGCAGGTCAATGAATATCAGGACCTTCGTTGTTCGGTCTAAAAAGGGCCAAAATAAAATAGAACTCTTAGTAGAGGTTAAAATGGGGAAAAAAAAACTAAAAATGAACTCAAAAAGTTAATGATAAGAAGAACCATTAGTTATGTTTATCGGGTTTTTGCACTTTGCACCCCCGAAACATGGAAAATAAGCACTTTGCATCCTCGAAAATTAGATTTAGCACTATGCACTCTCGAAATATGAAAATCACAGCACTTTGCACCCTCTTTTATTTTCAAGCAAAAATTCAAGGGCAAAATAGGTAATTCTATTGTAAATCTTTTGCACTTTGTCCCCCCCCCCAAAATAAAATTAGCACTTAACACTACCTAAATAAGAATAAATTAACAACTAGCACCCCCGAAACACAATAAATGGACACTTTGCATCCCAAAATACAAAATTAACACTTAACACCCTCAAATTTAAAAAAAAAAAAAAAAAAAAACTTAAACCCCTCATTTTCTCCGGCAAAGTTGACCATTAAGGTATTTATAATTGTATTTTGCAAAATTCAAGTAAAAAAATGAATTACCTATTTTACCTTATACTTTTTTCACTCCGATTGTCAACTTTGACGAAAAAAACGAGGGATTTGGATTTTTTTATATTTGAGGGTGTTAAGTGTTAATTTTGTGTTTTGGGGTGCAAAATGCCCATTTATTGTGTTTCGGGGGTGAAAGTTGTTGATATGTTCTTTAATTGAGGGTGTTAAGTACTAATTTTATTTTGGGGGTACAAAGTTCGAAATTCTCAAGTTTTGAGAGTGCAAAGTGCAAATATTATTGAATTACCTATTTTACCCTTGAATTTTTGCTTGAAAATAAACGATGGTGCAAAGCAGTGGCGGAGCCACTGTTGGTCCCAAGTGGTCAGATGAGGTCTAGAGGGGGGGGGGGGTGAATAGACCTCTGAAAATTTTTGAACTTAAAAACTTTTCAGTCTTCTGTCAGCAGACTAAGCTGATGAAGAACAGTAAGCAGACTAATCTGATCGTGAACAAATCTTGAACAGACGACTGACCACTCTTCTTACAGTGACTTAGCTGTTTTTCAGCAAAACAGTTTTCCAAGAGTATACTTGCAGCGGATTGTTTGAAAGTGTTTTTCACAAGTAAACTAAGTTCTAAAAAGATTTTATCCCCAGTTTAAAACTCCTTATAAAATCTTTTGATTGATTCAAAGTGTTCAAAATGCAAACTTTAAAATATGCAAGAGAACTTTAAAAGCAAGATAACACAAAGAATTTTTATAGTGGTTATATGGATAAAAATCCTTTAGTCCACTCTTCCAGATCACACAGATTCTGGGTTATACTATAATCACTTAGATTACAATATTTCTCCACTTACACCTAAACAACTAATGAGAAGGCTGTAAGCTCACAATAGGAATTCACAAAGAAAACCTATCCTCTAAAGTAGAATCACTCACAAAGATGGATTCTCACTTCGCACAACACTCAGCTATTACAAAATCACTCAGATAATGTTTTTCTGATTTCTTCAACTGGGTTTCTGTCAACAGATGACTTCCACCAGACGAGTGAGCTGTTCGAGCTTTTGAGACTTAGAGAAATTCTGCTTCAAAATTTCGATCTCTGATTGTTGTTGTGTGTTTTTGCTCGATTGAAATTCAGCTCTATTTATACATGGAGATGAAAATATGACCGTTGAAGGCAAGTCACAAATCAAATCCATTCTTCAGCTCTTTTGAAACGGCTCTCTGCAGCAAACCGTACAGTGTACAGTACTTTTCTGTCCATTGCATTTAATGCTGCATTTAATGCACTCTGCTGATCCGAGGATATCTTCAATCATTTGCCATTACTACCCTTCTCTTCCAGCATTTATTACACCAAGTGCATTTATTACCGTTGGACTAATCTCTTGATCTCTTCCACTCTGCTGATCAAAACGACTCTGCTGATAGATACTCTGCTGATCAAATACTGAACTAATCTGATTTGACTCGGCTGATGATCTACCCTTCTGTTCGCTGTTTCAGCAAGAGATCACTAGTCTTCTGAGCTTTGAACTTTGAACTCTTCTGATGTCTTCTTTTACTTGTTCAAAATTCTACCAAGGGAACTAAGCTTTCCATACTTAGCTGATTATAATGTTTTGGAAATCATCAAAACCTTCCCTTAAATTCTGACTTCTTTCATCTTCATCTTCATCCAACAATTTCCCCCTTTTTGATGATGACAAAACTCCAGCTAAGTACCTGTACCTAAACTAAAGTTTTGATCCTCAAAAATTTCTGAGATAGAAATAGTATATTGGAGTCATTTTGCAATTTTATAGATTTTGAATTGATTACATTTTACAAGTTTTGAAAGATGAAAAGTACAAAATTCTTTAGAAGATTACAAGGATTTTTAACATAAAAGGAAATCTAGCCTAGACTAGTCTTCTTCCTTCTTCTCTTTTTCTGCTTCCTTGTCTTCTTTTTCAGACTCTTCATCAGATGATTTGGAAGATTCAGCTTCCAAATTTTCAAAGAATCTTTTTCTTAACAGCTCTATCTTTTTATATTTTACATCTGGGTCAAGCTGTTCTTCAGCTGAATCTTTGGCAGCAGCTAGTTCCTTGTCAGATTTGGCTTTTGCTTCAGATTCTTCAAGTTCAGCTTGCTCTTCTTCTGTAATTTTCTCATCTGTTGGTCTGCTTGATTCTCCCATATCTCTTTCAGTCTCACCAGCAGATTCTTCTAACACTTCAGTTTCTTCAGCAGTTTGATTTCCTTCTTCTCTTTGGAAATCAACCCTTTGCTGTCCAAATATCCTTTATTCCCCCTTTTTGTCATCATCAGCAGGGACAGGTGGATATTGTGGCACAACTGGTGTGATTAGAAGTGAATCACAGAGAAGCTTGATGTTCTCTTCCGTAGCATTAATCTGAGCTTGTTGTTTAAGTTGATTGGCCTTAACAGATTTGACTTCCTTGAGCAAGTCTTCTCCTTGATCACCCAATTGTATTTGAGTTCACAAAATCCAATTAGATGAAGCAGTGAAGTCTATCATCATGTTGCCCATGACTTCATCTTCTGCTTGGAGAGCCAATTCAACAGTTTGTTCTATCTGCTTCCAACCTTCAGTAGTGCTCTGAGTCCTTCTTCTAAGTATATCCATATCCTGACAGATGGATTTAACATTGTGAGCAGTGTCTTCTATTATATCAGATGGGACTGCAGCAGCTTTCTGATCTAGTTGTTTAACAGCAGCTATTACTTCTGCAGCTAATTCTTTCTTCATATCCTTTAGAGAATTTGTGATCATTTGTTGGATGGAGTCCAACAGATTTGACTGAACATCATGAGAGGTTGAAGGCATATCTGAAGTAGCAGCAGGTGTATCTTTCATAAGTTGCTGAGTTGTCAATGCAAGAGATTGATCTGCAGATTCACCAGCAAGGCTTGGAGTGCTTTCCTTCTCCTTAGCTTGATCATCTCCCTCAGCAGCAACTTCTTTATCTTTGTTCTGATCTGCTGGAATTTCTTCTTCCTTCTTTGAATCATCAGCAGCATCAGACTTATCACCCTGTGCAGTGTTCTGATCAGATGGGTCTGAAGTACCCTCTTTTTGCTTTGGTTGATCAGATGACTTTTCTTTTTCCTTAACAGCAGGGGCTATAATCTTCTTGACAGTCTCAACTGTCCTCATCAATCCTTCATTGTCCACTGCTGACCTGATAGAAATCCAAGTAAAATTATCAAGTGGAATAAAAGTGGATGAAGGTTCCTCAGGCAGCTCCTCATATGGTTTGATGTTTGGACCATAGACAATGTGTTTGATGTTTGGAAGTGGGACCAATGAGCTTGGTTGTCCTCTCAGCTTCCTTGATTTCTTTGCCCAAAGCTCCATTGCTTGAGCAACAGCCAACTTTATAGATCTTTCTTTGAGGTCTACTGAGTCATCAAAATCCTCAGGGATAGATTCAAAGATCTTCTTGGCTTCAGCTTTGACTGTGTGGCTTATCCTCATTCTCAATCTGTCCAGAAAGAATTCTGAATCAAGTGCTTGAATGAGAGAATCCGTCTCAAGCCACTTCAGTACCCATGCTTCTTCAGCAGCAAAGGCTTTCCATTTGGTCATTTCAGCTGGACTCTTTGTCAGTCTGAATTCCCTCCACCTGTTGTATCTGATCTTCTGATTTGTGAACTGTGTCAGGCGGTTGACCCTTTCATTCTCAGCATCAAGCCTTCTTAGGAATTCTTCAAAGATAGCAGGGTCTTCCCTGACAATCTCCAAAGACAGTCTAATCTCTTCTCTCTTCTTTGGCTTTGTCTTCGGTGCAGGCATAGCTGGTATTGGTTTGTTTGGATCCCTTGGTTCACCAATAACTATCCCACCAGTATGCTGATGTCCATAAGCATCCTTGGTGCTTGCTTCAATAGCAGCTTCCAACTCTGCTGCCTCAAGAGCATCTCTCTGCTCCTGAGTCATCTTGCTGGCTTCTTCCTCCAGCCTTTTTAATTCTAGGCTCTTCAGCCTATCCTCTTCTGCTTTCTCTGCAGTCTTCCTTAGCTTTTCAGCATCATCTTGTCTTTTCTTTTCTGCAGCAGTCAGATAAGTAGCAATTTTGCCAGTCCTTCTTCTTCTTGTTTCAGGACTCTCAATTGCTTGAAGAGGGATTGCAGCAACTGGGGTAGGATGCAACAGAGGTGCATCTCCTTCATGTGTTGTACTAATCTGCTGTGCTCCTTTAACTTCAGCAGATGGTACAGCAGATGAGTCTTCTGTTGACCCTCCAACTTTAGAAACAACTTCATCTTCAGCAGCAGCAGCTTTAGCAGCTTCAACAACAGGCTCTTTAATTGTCAGTGGTCTTTCTGCTTCTGCTGTTTCTCTAACAGTTGCAACAGGTTCTTCAGAGAAAGTGACCTTTCTCTTAACCTTTGATTTTGCAATCTTTTTGACAATGGGGTTGGCAGTAGGAGGTCCCCTTGCCTCACTCTTTGTTCTCATCCTCTTCAACCTTTGAAGAGGGATTTCTTCCTCAGATTCTGTTCTCTCAGGAGAGGAAGCAGTACTCATCTGCTCAATCTCCTTTGTAAAGTCTTCAATTTCCTTATCAGGAACTTCATCTTCAGGAAGTGCTGAAACAGTCTCATCAGCAGACTGTGCTGTTGGCTCAGCAGACTGACTAGTCTGACTTTCCTTCTTGCTCTTCTTAGAAGGAGTCTTTTTCGATTTTGCAGCAGCCTTCCTCTTTGGAGCAGCCACTAACTGTCTCACTGGTTCATAGAGTTTGAACTCTTTGCTACCATGGGTTTGCTTTCCACCTCCCATAGGGCATTGTAGGGATGCAAACAGATTGCTCAATAAAATGGCATGTGAAGGCCTTTTGTCACTCAGCAGCTCATACACATGATCAGCCCAGTTAACCTTAAACCCATAATAGATACACACCATTGTGTAGTATCTTTTCCTTGGCAACCCATCCAAAGAACCTGTAGCACAATCCAGAACCTTTGCTATGATATCAGCAAATCTCTGGTATTCATCCTTCAGCTGGGTCTTCATCAAAGTCCCAGTCATATGTTCTCCTTTCTTAGCACAAATTGCCCAGAACTCCTCTTCCTTTTCTGACCCTAACGAGGTCACATCTCCTCCCTTGTCTGATAGTTTATAGATCTCACTGAGAACAGCAGCCGAGATCGCAATCTTCTTTCCACCTATTTCAGCAGACATGATCGTGTCATTCTTAGAGAATTTCCTGGTTATGTAGAAGTGCTCAACATCTTCTAAGTAGACCCTTTCTTCATGAGCCTCCAAAACAGGAACTAACGAAGCTTCCTTAATCTTTTCCAGCAACGAGCGCATCAGATCAGTGCCTGAAAAATGGAATTTGCTGTAGTTGAAGTACCTTCCTTCGATAATCTTCTCCATTTCTGAAATTTTGAGAGTAGAAATCTACAAAGATGCAGTTAACTTTTTCGCAACAGCAGGGTTTGAGAGTTAGAGAGTTTTGAGAGTATTTGGGTGCGTAAGACGACTGTACTGTTTAGATCGGATTTTATAGGTTTCCTTTTGATTAGGTTTCCGTGATTTATCAGAACCGTTGATCTAATCTGACAGTTTTTAATCGTATGGACAGGAGAGACGGATTTCAATTTTATTGTCAGATGGGCGGGAAACTCTATCGACACTAATCTGTTACTTATAAAAGCGCGTTTCTAAAGATACGTTTTATGACCATGCTTATATAAGGTATCAGATGAGTAGAGTTTAACTTATCTGACAGACGAGTGATCTGTTATCTGATATTACTAGAGAATGCCAATAGCTAGTAATCTTCCTCTGCTGTTTGTCAATCCAGCAAGATAAAATAATCTTCAATCTTCAAGAATTAAGAACACGTCTTCTTGATAATCTTAACTTCAACTAACTGACATTAACAGATTTCATCTTTTAGAGCAGAAGTACCGCTAGTCTTACACGTTCCCCCTGTCTTTAAGAATTCATAAGTTAACTAGTCTGTTGAAGGTTAATCCTTGAATAAAATAACTGATGACTAAGCTGTTGAACTCCAGTCTTCTGATGAGTTCCCCCTCAGCTTATGCATCCAAATTGAGTAATCCTAACTCAGCTCTTAGAGTTGAGAACCTTGCTTCACTTAGAGGTTTGGTGAAGATATCAGCAATCTGATTATCAGTATGAACATACTCAATCAAAACATTGCCTTTTTCCACATGATCTCTAATGAAATGATGTTTGATCTCAATATGCTTAGTCCTTGAATGACTTGTAGTGTTCTGAGTGAGTGAGATAGCACTTGTATTGTCACAGTAGATTGGAATTCCACTGATCTTGATGTTGTAGTCTTCTAGTTGATGTTTCAACCAAAGTATTTGTGCACAGCAAGCTCCAGCAGTATATTCAGCTTCAGCAGTAGATATAGAGACTGAGGTTTGCTTCTTACTCATCCATGAGATCAGACGACTACCTAAGAACTGACAGGCACCTGTTGTGCTTTTTCTGTCGATCTTGCAGCCAGCAAGATCTGAATCTGAATAACCAATAAGTTCAAATCCAGATTCTCTAGGATACCACAATCCCAATTCTTGAGTGCCTTTAACATACTTCAATATCCTCTTGGCAGCTAAGAGATGAGATTCTTTGGGGTTTGATTGAAATCTTGCACAGACTCCAACTGAGTACATTATATCAGGTCTGCTTGCTGTTAAAAACAACAATGAACCAATAATGCCTCTATATTTGGTTATGTCCATTGATTTGCCATCTTCATCTTTATCCAAACGAAGACTTGTAGACATAGGAATTGTAGCAGTTGAGCTAGTTTCCATACCAAATTTCTTGAACAGATCTCTTGTGTACTTTGCTTGGCTGATGAATATCCCATCAGGCAACTGTCTAACTTGCAATCCAAGAAAGTAATTAAGTTCACCCATCATGCTCATTTCAAACTTATTATGCATCAGCTTGGAGAACTTATCACACATCTGTTGGTTAGTTGAACCAAAAATAATATCGTCCACATATATTTGCACAAGTAATATATGATTTTCCCATTCAATTGTGAACAAGGTTTTATCTACCTTACCTTTTCGAAATCCTTTAATTAAAAGAAAATCAGATAGGGTATCATACCATGCTCTTGGAGCCTGTTTTAGTCCATATAAGGCTTTCTTCAGACGATATACTTTGTCCTCTTCTTGATAAACTTCAAATCCTGGAGGTTGTTCAACATACACTTCTTCTTGCAATTCTCCATTGAGAAAAGCAGACTTCACATCCATCTGATAGACAGTGAAGTTCTTGTAAGCAGCATAGGCTAGAAACAGTCTGATTGCTTCAAGTCTTGCTACTGGTGCAAAAGTTTCATCAAAGTCAATTCCTTCTTCTTGACAATATCCTTTGGCCACTAGTCTTGCTTTGTTTCTGGTGACAACACCATCTTCATTCATCTTATTTCTGAAAACCCACTTAGTGCCAATTACCATTTGATGACTTGGTCTAGGAACTAAGTACCAGACTTCATTCCTTTCAAATTGATTCAACTCTTCTTGCATAGCTTCTATCCAGAATGAATCATTGAGAGCTTCTTCAATTTGTTTGGGCTCTATTTGAGATAGAAATGTGACAAACATGGCATCTTGTGCAGCAGCTCTTCTTGTTTTCACTCTATCTAAAGGATCACCAATAACTAGTTCAGGAGGGTGATTCTTGAGCCATCTGAGATCAGGTTGTAGATCAGGATGTTGTCCTCTGTCTTGATCTTGCAACACTACTGTTGGAGTTCCAGTAGTAGTCTGTTGAACATTTGCAGTCTGTTGAACAGTCTCTGGTCTGTCAGTTGTTTGCAACTCGTCTGTTAGACAATCAGCACTGTGATTTTGAACAGCACTTGAGTTAGCAGCTGAACTTAGATTAGGTAGTATGATGGGAACATATTCTTCATTTCTTCCAATGTCTAACTTCTGTAAATCAGTAGACAGATCTTGATTAACACTTTGATTCTTTTCAGAAGATTGACTTGGCTCATCAAATACTACATGGATGGATTCTTCTATTAGTAATGTTCTTTTGTTAAAAACTCTGTAAGCTTTACTAACAGTAGAGTATCCTACAAAAACAGCTTCATCAGCCTTTTCTGCAAATGCAGTAAGGTGATTTTTCCCATTGTTCAATACAAAACATTTACAACCAAAAATCTTAAAGTAATGAATGTTTGGTTTTCTGTTGTTCCAAACTTCATATGGAGTCTTGTTCTGATTTTTGTTGATCATGCATCTGTTTTGGGTAAAGCATGCTGTGTTTGTTGCTTCTGCCCAAAATCTTTGAGGCAGTTTAGCTTCAGCTATCATGGTTCTGACAGCTTCTTTTAGTGTTCTGTTTCTCCTTTCAGCAACACCATTCTGTTGAGGGGTTCTTGCAGCAGAATACTCATGATGTATTCCTTTGATATTACAATACTCTTCAACAGTAGAGTTTGTAAACTCTGTCCCTCTATCTGATCTGATCTTCAATATTTTGATATTCTTCTCATTCTGGATCAGTTCCATCAGATTGGTAAGATGTTCCTTGGTTTCACTCTTCTTTTTCATGAAAATCACCCAAGTATATCTTGAATAATCATCCACAACAGCTAGGCAGTATTTCTTTCCACCATTGCTGACTGGATCAATGGGTCCAAATAAGTCCATATGCAACAGCTCCAATATTCTTCCAGAGGATTGGTGCTTCTTTTCTTTGAATGATGACTTGATTTGTTTACCCTTCTGACATGCATCACAAAGCTTGTCTTTGCTCATGACTGCTTTTGGAATCCCTTCTACCAAATCATTCTTGATTAATCTGTTTATGGTCTTGAAGTTTAAATGATTCATCCTCTTGTGCCATAGCCAACTTACTTCACTTGGTGCAGATGCCACCAAACAAACACTTGAATTCTTGTCTACAGAATTCCAGTCAACTATGTAGATATTTCCTTGTCGTCTTCCAGATAAAATTACCTTCTTTGTACCAATTTGTTCAACATAGCACTTATCTGTTGAGAAGATGACTGAATATCCCTTATCACAAAATTGACTTATGCTCAGCAGATTATACTTTAGGCCTTTAACATAGGAGACGTCAGATATCTCTATGTTTCCCTTGATTAATCTTCCTTTAGCTTTAATCTTGCCTTCTTTGCTGTCTCCAAAAGTGACTTTTGGACCATCCACAGCAACTGCATCAGTCAACTCATGTATGTTTCCACACATGTGCCTTGAACATCCACTGTCCAAGTACCAAATCTTCTCTACTTTACTCCTACTCCTAATCCTAACCTACAAAACAAAAATAAAATTGTTTTAGGTACCCTTATTGAGAGGGTCCTGAAGGATTAGTTTCACCTTTGACAACCCAAGATTTTGATGTCTTAGGCTTCTTGGGTTTCTGAGTTTTAGGAGCATGAACAGTTTCATTTTTATCATAGTTATCAGATAAGTCATGTTGATGATCAGTATGAAATGAATAATGTTCATAAACAGGGTAAGGTGCATGATAAGCAGGGTATGCATGCATTGGATGAGCAGGGTAAGGTGCATAGTAACTAGGAAATTGAGGTGCATGATACATAGGATGATATGCAGCAGGTTGCACATAATATGACTCATTTCCATACCAAGCATTTTGATTTTTCTTGTTTTTATGCTTCTTTGGTTTACTAGTTGCTTGCTCATTTGATTTTGACTTAGTTTTACCACTAGTCTGATTGACTTTAGCTTTATCAGCAGACTTCTTAGGGCTCTGCTGTTTGGTCTTACTAGTTTGATTTCCTACACTAGGCTCTTTGCTCTTTTTAGCCTTAGGAGATTTCTTCTCCTTTGCCACTTTCTCAGATGAGTTAGGTTTAGAAGTTTGAACATACAGAATGACCTTACTATTGTCAGCTGATATAAATTTTTCAGTATGATTCAATTCTAATTTATCCTTTTCTAAAGGTGTCTCCTGTTTACTAGATGTATGCATGGATGCAACAGTAGACTTGTCATGAGACTCAATGATTTTCTCAAGTTCCATGATTTTTCCTTTATAAACCTCACACTCAGCTTTCAGAGATTCATGCTCTTGCTCAAGCTGTTTAAATTCAGCTGATTCTTTTGGCTTTTCAGCTAAAAGTTTCAGTGAACTATTTTGCTCTTTTAGCAGGATCATCTCTTCCTTAAGCTTTTTATATGCTTCAGCAATACCAGTATTGTTAAGCATCATTTGTTCAAATGAATTAAATAATTCATCATTAAGAGGAGTTACCTCATCCTCAGAGTCATCAGAGTCCTTTGCCATCAGGCACAGAAGAGCAGGTTTTTCTTCATCAGAAGATTCTTCATCAGACGAGTCTGAATCTGAATCAGATGAGTAGACAGCAGTCAGCTTTTCTGCTTCAGCCATCATTGCTTTTCCTCTCTGATGCTTTCTTTCTTTTCTTACTTTCTTCTCTTCCTCAGTGTACTTTTCTGCTTTTGGATATGGGCAGTCTTTGATGAAGTGTCCCAATTTCCTGCAGTTGTAACACATTAGTTTTGATTTATAATCATCTTTATCTTGAGAAGAAAAGTTAGGTTTAGAAGAAGAAGCATTGTTGTATTTGTTCTTCATTTTTCTTTTGTAGAACTTCTTGAAATTATTCATCAACAGTGCAACATCTCCAGCAGTGTACTCCTTCTTGTTAAGTAGAGTGGCTTCATCAGATGAGTCCACTTCAGCATTTCGTTGAGCCGGTCTTCTTTGGTTTTCAGCAGCAACCAGTGCAGCTGTGGGTCCTGAAGTTGAGGTTTCTTCAATTCCCATTCTAGGCAGTTTATACTCGAATGCCTTGAGTACAGAAAACAGCTCAGTAAGAGAGATTTTTCCCAAATCCCTTGATTCTTCCATTGCTGTTACTTTCATGTTGAACTTTGGAGGTAGAGCCTTTAGTACTCTGACGGTGATTTCTTTGTCAGTGAAGGTCTTTCCCAACTTTAAAACTTCATTCAGAGTCCTGGTGAATCTGGTATCCATCTGATCAATGGTTTCTCCAGACTTCATCTTGAAGTTGTCAAGTTTTTCCAATGCAACAGTGAGCTGATGCTCTTTAATAGCATCATTGCCTTCGCTCATGTCTCTGACTTTGTCCCACATTTCCTTTGCAGTTTTGCAGTGTTTGACCTTGTCAAACCGATCATTATCCAGGGCTTTAGTCATGATGAATCTCCCAACTTTATCTAGGTTGTAAAGCTTGATTTCCTCTGGAGTCATCTCATGAAGGTCTTTCTCCACAACCGTATCTACTTCATTTATTTTGATGGTCTTTGTGAATCTGAATGGACCTTTAATGATACATGTGTACATGTTGTCATTGTAGGCTGCTAGAAAGATTTCCATTCTAATCTTCCAGTCTTCAAAAGACATACCAGCAATGTGGGGAACATGGCTGATACAATCCATTTTTCAACAAGTTTTGATTTTTCAAAAAGATGCTCTTTTGAAAAGTTTTGAAAACCTTTGAAAAACACTTGGATCAAGCTCGTTGATCAGGCAGCTGATTCTAATGAACCACCTGCTCTGATACCACTTGTTGGTCCCAAGTGGTCAGATGAGGTCTAGAGGGGGGGGGGGTGAATAGACCTCTGAAAATTTTTGAACTTAAAAACTTTTCAGTCTTCTGTCAGCAGACTAAGCTGATGAAGAACAGTAAGCAGACTAATCTGATCGTGAACAAATCTTGAACAGACGACTGACCACTCTTCTTACAGTGACTTAGCTGTTTTTCAGCAAAACAGTTTTCCAAGAGTATACTTGCAGCGGATTGTTTGAAAGTGTTTTTCACAAGTAAACTAAGTTCTAAAAAGATTTTATCCCCAGTTTAAAACTCCTTATAATATCTTTTGATTGATTCAAAGTGTTCAAAATGCAAACTTTAAAATATGCAAGAGAACTTTAAAAGCAAGATAACACAAAGAATTTTTATAGTGGTTATATGGATAAAAATCCTTTAGTCCACTCTTCCAGATCACACAGATTCTGGGTTATACTATAATCACTTAGATTACAATATTTCTCCACTTACACCTAAACAACTAATGAGAAGGCTGTAAGCTCACAATAGGAATTCACAAAGAAAACCTATCCTCTAAAGTAGAATCACTCACAAAGATGGATTCTCACTTCGCACAACACTCAGCTATTACAAAATCACTCAGATAATGTTTTTCTGATTTCTTCAACTGGGTTTCTGTCAACAGATGACTTCCACCAGACGAGTGAGCTGTTCGAGCTTTTGAGACTTAGAGAAATTCTGCTTCAAAATTTCGATCTCTGATTGTTGTTGTGTGTTTTTGCTCGATTGAAATTCAGCTCTATTTATACATGGAGATGAAAATATGACCGTTGAAGGCAAGTCACAAATCAAATCCATTCTTCAGCTCTTTTGAAACGGCTCTCTGCAGCAAACCGTACAGTGTACAGTACTTTTCTGTCCATTGCATTTAATGCTGCATTTAATGCACTCTGCTGATCCGAGGATATCTTCAATCATTTGCCATTACTACCCTTCTCTTCCAGCATTTATTACACCAAGTGCATTTATTACCGTTGGACTAATCTCTTGATCTCTTCCACTCTGCTGATCAAAACGACTCTGCTGATAGATACTCTGCTGATCAAATACTGAACTAATCTGATTTGACTCGGCTGATGATCTACCCTTCTGTTCGCTGTTTCAGCAAGAGATCACTAGTCTTCTGAGCTTTGAACTTTGAACTCTTCTGATGTCTTCTTTTACTTGTTCAAAATTCTACCAAGGGAACTAAGCTTTCCATACTTAGCTGATTATGATATTTTGGAAATCATCAAAACCTTCCCTTAAATTCTGACTTCTTTCATCTTCATCTTCATCCAACAGCCACATAGGGGCAAGGGGGGGCTATAGCCCCCCTGGAATTTTTTTTTTTTTTATATATATGTGTTATAATTTTTTTTTTTTTAACAAAAAATTTAATATATTAGCCCAATAGCCCAAATATAATTTATAGTCCAATTAATAAACCCACTTTAACAATACTTACTCTTCCAATTATAAACCCCAATTTTAAGCCCAATTTTCCCCTACTCTCAACATCTCCAAACCCTAACCCTAGCCACCATTGCACCTCCTACCACCACCAGCCGCCGCCTGCCGCCTGCTGCCCGCCTGAGGTCGCCGCCGCCGCCGCCTGCCGCCCCATCTCCAGCCATACCCAACCCAAGTCCCACATTCGTGGGAGTTGAACCCATGACCTCATGGTCATGGAGCCTCATCCTTAACCACTTGGCTAAGGCCTCATCGGCATTTTTTCTATTTTTATTTTTATTTATGTGTGTGCAATTGTGTTTATGTAATATATTAATTTTGTTATATATTCATTATTGATGCTTATATTACTTTTCAAAATCAATCTTTAGATTCATGTTTCATTTTTGTGCATAAAGTTATATACTTATTAAGATTTTCATATATAAGTGATAAAGATATGAGGACACCAATTATATTAAAATAATATGATGCTTAAATCAATATGCAATAGAGTTACTATTATTCATTTACATATTAAAGACTATCTTAGATGGTTAATAGTTTTATTTATTAAAGTGTCAAGCACTAATCTTATATTATTAATAGTCTTTTATTAGCATTTATTGGCATATTGAGATTCAACCTCTCTTGTTTTATCAAATGGAATGAAAAATAAGCCTTGTCATTGTTATATCTCTAATATATTTAACGTCTACTTCTTGAGTATGTCATTAATTTTGAGATAGTTATGTTTTGTACATTTTATGATCTTAGAAATATGGAGATATATTTTAAGGCTACACCTACACCTACATCTCATGAGGAGTCTTCAAGTAACGTTGAGCTTCCAAACTTTCATATTGAAACGAACTTCCCCGAGCTTCCGAGTGATCCCGGTCTACGACCTCATATAACTTTATATGATTCTAACATTCGAGAGAGAGTTCGTAGAGCTTACTTGCTCAAAGGTCCATGTCAACCACACAACCTTGAGTTTCGGCAAACGTTAATTGGAGGTCAACTTAGAAGATTTAGTCCTTCTTGGTATAGTGGAAATGAAAATTGGTTGGAGTATAGTGAAAACAAAGATGCCGTATTTTGTCTTTGTTGTTATCTCTTCAAACCCGAAATTGGACACCAAGGAGGTGGGGATTCATTTGTTACCGAAGGATATTCAAATTGGAAAAAGAAAGAAAAGTTGGCACAACATGTGGGAAAATGTAATAGTATCCACAACCAAGCATGGGGAAAATGTCAAGCATTGTTGGATCAAAAACAACAAGTTGAACCTTTGTTACTTAGGAAGGTTAATGAAAATAGCAATGACTACCGAATTCGATTGAATGCATCAATCGATTGCATTCGATTTCTTCTTAAACAAGGACTTGCATTTCGTGGACATGATGAATCGGAATCTTCAAGCAATCAAGGGAATTTTCTTGAGCTTTTAAGCTTTTTAGCGGAACAAAATGAGAGTGCTAGAGCCGTTATTTTACGGAATGCCCCGGAAAATCTTAAGTTAACGGCTCCATCAATTCAAAAAGACATTGTCAATGCTTTTTCAATTGAAACTATCAATGCTATTATTAGAGAGCTTGGAGATGGGTTATTTGCTCTTCTTGTCAATGAATCTCGTGATATATCTTGTAAGGAGCAAATGGCGGTTGTTTTGAGATATATTGATTCACGAGGATATGTGAATGAACGTGTTATTGGCATCAACCATGTTAAGAGTACTACGGCTCGATCTCTCAAAGACTCAATTGATGAATTATTTGCTACACATGGATTGAGTATTGATCGATTACGTGGGCAAGGTTATGATGGGGCGAGCAACATGCAAGGTGAATTTAATGGATTAAAGTCATTAATTCTAAATGAAAATCAAAGTGCCTATTATGTCCATTGCTTTGCACATCAACTTCAACTTGCTCTTGTTGCGGTAGCAAGGAAATGCCCTTATATGGCCGGACTATTTGATTCGGTTACTATGGTGGTCAATATTTTTGGAGGATCTCCTAAACGTCGAGATATTCTTCTTGACAAGCAATTCGAAAAAGTAGTCGAGGCTTTATCAAATAATGAAATTGAAAGTGGTAAAGGTCTCAACCAAGAGAGAACTATGGTTCGTGCGAGTGACACACGTTGGGGATCACATTATGGTACTTTGATGAGTGTAATTCACATGTTCTCTTTCGTGATTGACATTCTTGGTTTCATAGTTGAGGAGTGCACCGATAAGAATGGAGAAACAAGCAATCTATTGGTAATATTGCAATCATTTTCCTTTGTCTTCAATTTACATTTGATGGCGTCGATATTGGGGATCACTAATGACTTGTCTCAAGCTTTACAAAGAAAAGATCAAGATATAGTGAATGCTATGAGATTAGTCAAATTAGCGAAAGATCGTCTTCAAGAGACAAGAGATGATGGATGGGAAACTTTGTTGGAGGATGTTACTTCTTTTTGTTCTAAACATGAAATTGAAGTTCCTTCAATGAGTAATGTTTATGTTCCATATGGGAGGCTGTTGGTCCCAAGTGGTCAGATGAGGTCTAGAGGGGGGGGGGTGAATAGACCTCTGAAAATTTTGAACTTAAAAACTTTTCAGTCTTCTGTCAGCAGACTAAGCTGATGAAGAACAGTAAGCAGACTAGTCTGATCGTGAACAAATCTTGAACAGACGACTGACCACTCTTCTTACAATGACTTAGCTGTTTTTCAGCAAAACAGTTTTCCAAGAGTATACTTGCAGCGGATTGTTTCAAAGTGTTTTTCACAAGTAAACTAAGTTCTAAAAAGATTTTATCCCCAGTTTAAAACTCCTTATAAAATATCTTGATTGATTCAAAGTGTTTAAAATGCAAACTTTAAAATATGCAAGAAAACTTTAAATGCAAGATAACACAAAGAATTTTTATAGTGGTTATATGGATAAAAATCCTTTAGTCCACTCTTCCAGATCACACAAATTCTGGGTTATACTATAATCACTTAGATTACAATATTTCTCCACTTACACCTAAACAACTAATGAGAAGGCTGTAAGCTCACAATAGGAATTCACAAAGAAAACCTATCCTCTAAAGTAGAATCACTCACACAGATGGATTCTCACTTCGCACAACACTCAGCTATCACAAAATCACTCAGATAATGTTTTTCTGATTTCTTCAACTGGGTTTCTGTCAACAGATGACTTCCACCAGACGAGTGAGCTGTTCGAGCTTTTGAGACTTAGAGAAATTCTGCTTCAAAATTTCGATCTCTGATTGTTGTTGTGTGTTGCTCGATTTGAAATTCAGCTCTATTTATACATGGAGATGAAATTATGACCGTTGAAGGCAAGTCACAAATCAAATCCATCCTTCAGCTCTTTTTGAAACGGCTCCCTGCAGCAAACCGTACAGTGTACAGTACCTTTCTGTCCATCGCATTTAATGCTGCATTTAATGCACTCTGCTGATCCGAGGATATCTTCAATCATTTGCCATTACTACCCTTCTCTTTCAGCATTTATTACACCAAGTGCATTTATTACCGTTGAACTAATCTCTTGACCTCTTCTACTCTGCTGATCAAGACGACTCTGCTGATAGATACTCTGCTGATCAAATACTGAACTAATCTGATTTGACTCGGCTGATGATCTACCCTTCTGTCCGCTGTTTCAGCAAGAGATCACTAGTCTTCTGAGCTTTGAACTTTGAACTCTTCTGATGTCTTCTTTTACTTGTTCAAAATTCTACTAAGGGAACTAAGCTTTCCATACTTAGCTGATCCTGATGTTTTGGAAATCATCAAAACCTTCCCTTAAATTCTGACTTCTTTCATCTTCATCTTCATCCAACAATTTCCCCCTTTTTGATGATGACAAAACTCCAGCTAAGTACCTGTACCTAAACTAAAGTTTTGATCCTCAAAAATTTCTGAGATAGAAATAATATGTTGGAGTCAAACTTGCAATTTTATAGATATTGAACTGATTACATTTTACAAGTTTTGAAAGATGAAAAGTACAAAATGCTTTAGAAGATTACAAGGATTTTAACATAAAAGGAAATCTAGCCTAGACTAGTCTTCTTCCTTCTTCTCTTTTTCTGCTTCCTTGTCTTCTTTTTCAGACTCTTCATCAGATGATTTGGAAGACTCAGCTTCCAAATTTTCAAAGAATCTTTTTCTTAACAGCTCGATCTTTTTATATTTTACATCTGGGTCAAGCTGTTCTTCAGCTGAATCTTTGGCAGCAGCTAGTTCCTTGTCAGACTTGGCTTTTGCTTCAGATTCTTCAATTTCAGCTTGTTCTTCATCTGTAATCTTCTTATCTGTTGGTCTGCTTGATTCTCCCATATCTTTTTCAGTCTCACCAGCAGATTCTTCTAATACTTCAGTTTCTTCATCATTTTGATTTCCTTCTTCCCTTTGGAAATCAACCCTTTGCTGTCAAAATATCCTTTCTTCCCCCTTTTTGTCATCATCAGCAGGGACAGGCGGATATTGTGGCACAACTGGTGTGATTAGAAGTGAATCACAGAGAAGCTTGATGTTCTCTTTCATAGCATTGATTTGAGCTTGCTGTCTGAGTTGATTGGCCTTAACATTTTTGACTTCTTTGAGCAAGTCTTCTCCTTGATCACCCAACTGGATTTGAGTTCCTAAAATCCAATTAGATGAAGCAGTGAAGTCTTTCATCATATTGCCCATGACTTCATCTTCTGCTTGGAGAGCCAATTCAACAGTTTGTTCAATCTGCTTCCAACCTTCAGTAGTGCTTTGAGTCCTTCTTCTAAGTATATCCATATCCTGACAGATGGATTTGACATTGTGAGCAGTGTCTTCTATTAAATCAGATGGGACTGCAGCAGCTTTCTGATCTGGTTGTTTAACAGCAGCTATCACTTCTGCAGCTAATTCTTTCTTCATATCCTTCAGAGAGTTGGTGATCATTTGTTGGATGGAGTCCAACAGATTTGGCTGAACACCATGAGAGGTTGAAGGCATATCTGAAGTAGCAGCAGATGTTTCTTTGATAAGTTGCTCTGTTGGCTGAGTTGTCAATGCAAGAGATTGATCTGCTGATTCACCAGCAAGGCTTGGAGTGCTTTCCTTCTCCCTAGCTTGATCATCTCCCTCAGCAGCAACTTCTTTAACTTTGTTCTGATCTGCTGGAATATCTTCTTCTTTCTTTGAGGCATCAGCAGCATCAAACTTATCACCTTGTGCTTGGTTCTGATCAGATGGGTCTGATGTACCCTCTAATTGCCTTGGTTGATCAGAAGACTTGTCTTTCTCTTCATCAGCAGGTGATATTATCTTCTTGACAGTTTCAACTGTCTTCATCAGTCCTTCATTGTCCACTGCTGACCTGTTACAAATCCAAGTAAAGTTGTCAAGAGGAATGAAAGTAGTTGATGGTTCATCTGGCAGCTCTTCATAGGGTTTGATGTTTGGTCCATAGACAATGTGTTTGATGTTAGGAAGTGGGACCAGTGAGCTTGGTTGTCCCCTTAACTTCCTTGACTTCTTTGCCCAAAGCTCCATTGCTTGAGCAATTGCCAACTTAATTGATCTTTCTTTGAGGTCCACTGATTCATCATAATCTTCAGAAATGGACGCAAAGATCTTCTTGGCTTCCTCTTTGACTATGTGACTTATTCTCATTCTTAACCTATCCAGAAAGAATTCTGAATCAATTGCTTGAATGAGAGAATCTGTCTCAAGCCACTTAAGTACCCATGCTTCTTCAGCAGCAAAGGCTTTCCATTTGGTCATTTCAGCTGGACTCTTTGTCAGTCTGAATTCCCTCCACCTGTTGTATCTGATCTTCTGATTTGTGAACTGTGTCAGGCGGTTGACCCTTTCATTTTCAGCATCAAGCCTTTTTAGGAATTCTTCAAAGATAGCAGGGTCTTCCCTGACAATCTCTAAAGACAGTCTAATCTCTTCTCTCTTCTTTGGCTTTATCTTGGGTGCAGGCATAGCTGGTATTGGTTTATTTGGATCTCTTTGCTCACCAATGACTATCCCACCAGTATGCTGAGGTCCGTGAGCATCCTTGGTGCTTGCTTCAATAGCAGCAGCCAACTCTGCTGCCTCAAGAGCATCCCTTTGCTCTTGGGTCATTTTGCTGGCTTCTTCTTCCAGCCTTTTCAATTCTAGGCTTTTCAGCCTATCCTCTTCTGCCTTCTCTGCAGCCTTCCTTAGTTTTTCAGCATCATCTTGTCTTTTCTTTTCTGCAGCAGTCAGATAGGTAGCAATTTTGCCAGTCCTTCTTCTCCTTGTCTCAGGACTCTCAATTGCTTGAAGAGGGATTGCAGCAACTGGGGTAGGATGCAACAGAGGTGCATCTCCTTCATGTGTTGTACTTCTCTGCTGTGCTCCTTTAACTTCAGCAGATGGTACAGCAGATGAGTCTTCTGTTGACCCTCCAGCTTCAGAAACAACTTTAACTTCAGCAGCAGGCTCTTTAATTTTCAATGGTCTCTCTGCTTCTGATGTTGTCTCTCTAATAGTTGCAACAGGTTCTTCAGAGAAAGTGACTTTTCTCTTAACCTTGGACTTTGCAATCTTTTTGACAACGGGGTTGGCAGTAGGAGGTCCCCTTGCCTCACTTTTTGTTCTCATCCTCTTCAATCTTTGAAGAGGAATTTCTTCCTCAGATTCTGTTCTCTCAGGAGAGGAAGCAGTACTCATCTGCTCAATCTCCTTTGTAAAATCTTCAATTTCCTTCTCAGGAACTTCATCTTCAAGAGGTGCTGAAACAGTCTCATCAGCAGACTGTGCTGTTTGCTCAGCAGACTGACTAGTCTGACCTTCCTTCTTGCTCTTCTTAGAAGGAGTCTTTTTCGATTTTGCAGCAGCCTTCCTCTTTGGAGCAGCTACTAACTGTCTCACCGGTTCATAGAGTTTGAACTCTTTGCTACCATGGGTTTGCTTTCCACCTCCCATAGGGCATTGTAGGGATGCAAACAGATTGCTCAATAAGATGGCATGTGAAGGCCTCTTATCACTCAGCAGCTCATACACATGATCAGCCCAGTTAACTTTCAACCCATAAAAGATACATATCATGGTATAGTATCTTTTCCTTGGCAACCCATCCAAAGAACCAGTGGCACAATCCAGAACCTTTGCTATGATATCAGCAAATCTCTGGTATTCATCCTTCAGCTGGGTCTTCATCAAAGTCCCAGTCATCTCTTCTCCTTTCTTAGCACAAATTGCCCAGAACTCCTCTTCCTTTTCTGACCCTAACGAGGTCACATCTCCTCCCTTGTCTGATAGTTTATAGATCTCACTGAGAACAGCAGCCGAGATCGCAATCTTCTTTCCACCTATTTCAGCAGACATGATCGTGTCATTCTTAGAGAATTTCCTGGTTATGTAGAAGTGCTCAACATCTTCTAAGTAGACTCTTTCTTCGTGAGCCTCCAAAACAGGAACTAACGAAGCTTCCTTAATCTTTTCCAGCAACGAGCGCATCAGATCAGTGCCCGAAAAGTGGAATTTGCTGTAGTTGAAGTACCTTCCTTCGATAATCTTCTCCATTTCTGAAATATTGAGAGTAGAAATCTACAAAGATGCAGTTAACTTTTTCGCAACAGAAGGGTTTGAGAGTTAGAGAGTTTTGAGAGTATTTGAGTGCGTAAGACGACTGTACTGTTTAGATCGGATTTTATAGGTTTCCTTTTGATTAGGTTTCCGTGATTTATCAGAACCGTTGATCTAATCTGACAGTTTTTAATCGTATGGACAGGAGAGACGGATTTCAATTTTATTATTTTATTGTCAGATGGGCGGGAAACTCTATCGACACTAATCTGTTACTTATAAAAGCGCGTTTCTAAAGATACGTTTTATGACCATGCTTATATAAGGTATCAGATGAGTAGAGTTTAACTTATCTGACAGACGAGTGATCTGTTATCTGATATTACTAGAGAATGCCAATAGCTAGTAATCTTCCTCTGCTGTTTGTCAATCCAGCAAGATAAAATAATCTTCAATCTTCAAGAATTAAGAACACGTCTTCTTGATAATCTTAACTTCAACTAACTGACATTAACAGATTTCATCTTTAGAACAGAAGTACCGCTAGTCTTACACGTTCCCCCTGTCTTTAAGAATTCATAAGTTAATTAGTCTGTTGAGAGTTAATTCTTGAATAATATAACTGATGACTAAGCTGTTGAACTCCAGTCTTCTGATGAGTTCCCCCTCAGCTTATGCATCCAAATTGAGTAATCCTAACTCAGCTCTTAGAGTTGAAAACCTTGCTTCACTTAGAGGTTTGGTGAAGATATCAGCAATCTGATTATCAGTATGAACATACTCAATCAAAACATTGCCTTTTTCCACATGATCTCTAATGAAATGATGTTTGATCTCAATATGCTTAGTCCTTGAATGACTTGTAGTGTTTTGAGTAAGTGAAATTGCACTTGTATTGTCACAGTAGATTGGAATTCCACTGATCTTGATGTTGTAGTCTTCTAGTTGATGCTTCAACCAAAGTATCTGTGCACAGCAAGCTCCAGCAGCTATATATTCAGCTTCAGCAGTAGATATAGAAACTGAGGTTTGCTTCTTACTCATCCATGAGATCAGACGACTGCCCAAGAACTGACAGGCACCTGTTGTGCTCTTCCTGTCAATCTTGCAGCCAGCAAGGTCTGAATCTGAATAGCCAACTAGTTCAAATCCAGATTCTCTAGGATACCATAATCCCAGTTCTTGAGTGCCTTTAACATACTTCAATATCCTCTTGGCAGCTAAGAGATGAGATTCTTTGGGGTTTGATTGAAATCTTGCACAGACTCCAACTGAGTACATTATATCAGGTCTGCTTGCTGTTAGATACAACAATGAACCAATAATGCCTCTATATTTGGTTATGTCCACTGATTTGCCATCTTCATCTTTATCCAAACGAAGACTTGTAGACATAGGAATGGTAGCTGTTGAGCTAGTTTCCATACCAAATTTCTTGAACAGATCTCTTGTGTACTTTGCTTGGCTGATGAATATCCCATCAGGCAACTGTCTAACTTGCAATCCAAGAAAGTAATTAAGTTCACCCATCATGCTCATTTCAAACTTATTCTGCATCAGCTTGGAGAACTTATCACACATCTGTTGATTAGTTGAACCAAAAATAATATCGTCCACATATATTTGCACAAGTAATATATGATTTTCCCATTCAATTGTGAACAAGGTTTTATCTACCTTACCTTTTCGAAATCCTTTAATTAAAAGAAAATCAGATAGGGTATCATACCATGCTCTTGGAGCCTGTTTCAGTCCATAAAGGGCTTTCTTCAGACGATATACTTTGTCCTCTTCTTGATTGACTTCAAATCCTGGAGGTTGTTCAATATACACTTCTTCTTGCAATTCTCCATTGAGAAAAGCAGACTTCACATCCATCTGATAGACAGTGAAGTTCTTGTAAGCAGCATAGGCAAGAAACAGTCTGATTGCTTCAAGTCTTGCTACTGGTGCAAAAGTTTCATCAAAGTCAATTCCTTCTTCTTGACAATAACCCTTGGCCACTAGTCTTGCTTTGTTTCTGGTAACAATACCATCTTCATTCATCTTATTTCTGAATACCCACTTAGTGCCAATTACTCTTTGATGACTTGGTCTAGGAACTAAGTACCAGACTTCATTCCTTTCAAATTGATTCAACTCTTCTTGCATAGCTTCTATCCAGAAGGAATCATTGAGAGCTTCTTCAATTTGCTTGGGCTCTATTTGAGATAGAAATGTGACAAACATAGCATCTTGTGCAGCAGCTCTTCTTGTTTTCACTTTATCTAAAGGATCACCAATAACTAATTCAGGAGGGTGATTCTTGAGCCATCTGAGATCAGGTTGCAGATCAGGATGTTGTCCTCTGTTTTGATCTTGCAACACTACTGTTGGAGTTCCAGTAGTAGTCTGTTGAACATTTGCAGTCTGTTGAACAGTCTCTGGTCTGTCAGCTGTTAGCAACTCGTCTGTTAGACAATCAGCACTGTGATTTTGAACAGCACTTGAGTTAGCAGCTGAACTTAGATTAGGTAGTATGATGGGAACATATTCTTCATTTCTTCCAACGTCTAACTTCTGTAAATCAGTAGACAGATCTTGATTAGCACTTTGATTCTTTTCAGAAGATTGACTTGGCTCATCAAATACTACATGGATAGATTCTTCTATTAGTAATGTTCTTTTGTTAAACACTCTATATGCTTTACTAACAGATGAGTATCCTACAAAGACAGCTTCATCAGCCTTTTCTGCAAATGCAGTAAGGTGATTTTTCCCATTATTCAATACAAAACATTTACAACCAAAAATCTTAAAGTAATGAATGTTTGGTTTTCTGTTATTCCAAACTTCATATGGAGTCTTGTTCTGATTTTTGTTGATCATACATCTGTTTTGGGTAAAGCATGCTGTATTTGTTGCTTCTGCCCAAAATCTTTGAGGCAGTTTAGCTTCAGCTATCATGGTTCTGACAGCTTCTTTTAGTGTTCTGTTTCTTCTTTCAGCAACACCATTCTGTTGAGGGGTTCTTGCAGCAGAATACTCATGATGTATTCCTTTGATATTACAGTATTCTTCAACAGTAGAGTTTGTAAACTCTGTCCCTCTATCTGATCTGATCTTCAATATTTTGATACTCTTCTCATTCTGGATCAGTTCCATCAGATTTGTAAGATGTTCCTTGGTTTCACTTTTCTTCTTCATGAAAATCACCCAAGTATATCTTGAATAGTCATCCACAACAGCTAGGCAGTATTTCTTTCCACCATTGCTGACTGGATCAATGGGTCCAAATAAGTCCATATGCAACAGCTCCAATATTCTTCCAGAAGATTGGTGCTTCTTTTCTTTGAATGATGACTTGATTTGTTTACCCTTCTGACATGCATCACAGAGCTTGTCTTTGCTCATGACTGCTTTTGGAATCCCTTCCACCAAATCATTCTTGATTAATCTGTTTATGGTCTTGAAGTTTAAATGATTCATCCTCTTGTGCCATAGCCAACTGACTTCACTTGGTGCAGATGCCACCAAACAAACACTTGAGTTCTTGTCAACAGAATTCCAGTCAACTATGTAGATATTTCCTTGTCGTCTTCCAGATAAAATTACCTTCTTTGTACCAATCTGTTCAACGTAGCACTTATCTGTTGAGAAGATGACTGAATATCCCTTGTCACAAAATTGACTTATGCTCAGCAGATTATATTTTAGGCCTTTAACATAGGAGACGTCAGATATCTCTATGTTTCCCTTGATTAATCTTCCTTTAGCTTTAATCTTGCCTTCTTTGCTGTCTCCAAAAGTGACTTTTGGACCATCCACAGCAACTGCATCAGTCAACTCATGTATGTTTCCACACATGTGCCTTGAACATCCACTGTCCAAGTACCAAATCTTTTCTACTTTACTCCTACTCCTAATCCTAACCTATAAAACAAAAATAAAATTGTTTTAGGTACCCTTATTGAGAGGGTCCTGAAGGATTAGTTTCACCTTTGACAACCCAAGATGTTGATGTCTTAGGCTTCTTAGGTTTCTGAGTTTTAGGAGCATGAACAGTCTCATTTTTATCATAGTTATCAGATAAGTCATGTTGATGATCAGTATGATATGAATAATGTTCATAAGCAGGGTAAGGTGCATGATATGCAGGATATGCATGCATTGGATGAGCAGGGTAAGGTGCATAGTAACTAGGAAATTGAGGTGCATGATACATAGGATGATATGCAGCAGGTTGCACATAATATGACTCATTTCCATACCAAGCATTTTGATTTTTCTTATTCTTATGCTTCTTTGGTTTACTAGGTGCTTGCTCATTTGTTTTTGACTTAGTTTTACCACTAGTCTGATTGACTTTAGCTTTATCAGCAGACTTCTTAGGACTCTGCTGTTTGGTCTTACTAGTCTGATTTCCTACACTAGGCTCTTTGCTCTTTTTAGCCTTAGGAGATTTCTTCTCCTTTGCCACTTTCTCAGATGAGGCAGGTTTAGAGGTTTGAACATACAGAATGACCTTACTATTGTCAGCTGATATGAATTTTTCAGTATGGTTCAACTCTAGTTTATCCTTTTCTAAAGGTGTCTCCTGTTTCTTAGGTGTATGCATGGATGCAACAGTTGACTTATCATGAGACTCAATGATTTTCTCAAGTTCCATGATTCTTCCTTTATAGACCTCACATTCAGCTTTCAGAGATTCATGCTCTTGCTCAAGCTGTTTATATTCAGCTGATTCTTTTGGCTTTTCAGCTAAAAGTTTCAGTGAACTATTTTGCTCTTTTAGCAAGTTCATCTCTTCCTTAAGCTTAACAAACTCTCCAGCAATAGTAGTATTATTCAACATCATTTGCTCTAGAGAATTAAACAGTTCATTTTCTTGAGGAGTTACCTCATCCTCAGAGTCATCAGATTCCTTTGCCATCAGGCACAGGAGAGCAGGTTTTTCTTCATCAGACGATTCTTCATCAGACGAGTCAGAATCTGAATCAGATGAGTAGACAGCAGTCAGCTTTTCTGCTTCAGCCATCATTGCCTTGCCTCTCTGATGCTTTCTTTCTTTTCTCATTTTCTTCTCTTCCTCAGTGTACTTCTCTGCTTTTGGATATGGGCAGTCTCTTATGAAGTGTCCCAATTTCCTGCAGTTGTAACACATCAGTTTTGATTTATAATCATCCTTATCCTGAGAAGAAAAATTAGGTTTAGAAGTAGAAGCATTGTTGTATTTGTTTTTCATCTTTCTCTTGTAGAACTTCTTGAAGTTGTTCATCAACAGTGCAACATCTCCAGCAGTGTACTCCTTTTTGTTGAGTAGAGTGGCTTCATCAGATGAGTCCACTTCAGCATTTCTTTGAGCCGGTCTTCTTTGATTTTCAGCAGCAACCAGTGCAGCTGTGGGTCCTGAAGTTGAGGTTTCTTCAATTCCCATCCTTGGCAGTTTATACTCGTACGCCTTGAGTACGAAGAACAGCTCTGTAAGAGAAATCTTGCCCAGATCTCTTGATTCTTCCATTGCTGTCACCTTCATGTTGAACTTGGGAGGTAGAGCCTTCAGTACTTTAACAGTGATTTCTTTGTCAGTGAAAGTCTTTCCCAGCTTCAAAACTTCGTTCAGAGTTCTGGTGAATCTGGTATCCATCTGATCAATGGTTTCTCCAGACTTCATCTTGAAGTTGTCCAGCTTCTCCAAGGCAACACTGAGCTGATGCTCTTTAATAGCATCATTGCCTTCACTCATGTCACGAACCTTATCCCACATCTCCTTTGCAGTTTTGCAATGCTTGACTTTGTCAAACCGATCATTATCCAGGGCTTTGGTCATGATGAATCTACCGACTTTGTCCAGGTTGAACAGCTTTATTTCTTCTGCTGTCATTTCTGTTAAGTCTTTTTCCACCACTATTTGAGCTTCATCTACGATGATGGTCTTGGTGAATTTGAATGGACCTTTGATGATACATGTATGCATGTTGTCATTGTAGGCAGCAAGGAAAATCTCCATTCTGATCTTCCAGTCCTCAAAAGACATACCAGCAATGTGGGGAACATGGCTGATACAATCCATTTTTCAAAAAGTTTTTATTTTTCAAAAAGATGCTCTTTTGAAAAGTTTTGAAAACCTTTGAAAAACACTCGGATCAAGCTCGTTGATCAGGCAGCTGATTCTAATGAACCACCTGCTCTGATACCACTTGTTGGTCCCAAGTGGTCAGATGAGGTCTAGAGGGGGGGGTGAATAGACCTCTGAAAATTTTGAACTTAAAAACTTTTCAGTCTTCTGTCAGCAGACTAAGCTGATGAAGAACAGTAAGCAGACTAGTCTGATCGTGAACAAATCTTGAACAGACGACTGACCACTCTTCTTACAATGACTTAGCTGTTTTTCAGCAAAACAGTTTTCCAAGAGTATACTTGCAGCGGATTGTTTCAAAGTGTTTTTCACAAGTAAACTAAGTTCTAAAAAGATTTTATCCCCAGTTTAAAACTCCTTATAAAATCTCTTGATTGATTCAAAGTGTTTAAAATGCAAACTTTAAAATATGCAAGAAAACTTTAAATGCAAGATAACACAAAGAATTTTTATAGTGGTTATATGGATAAAAATCCTTTAGTCCACTCTTCCAGATCACACAGATTCTGGGTTATACTATAATCACTTAGATTACAATATTTCTCCACTTACACCTAAACAACTAATGAGAAGGCTGTAAGCTCACAATAGGAATTCACAAAGAAAACCTATCCTCTAAAGTAGAATCACTCACACAGATGGATTCTCACTTCGCACAACACTCAGCTATCACAAAATCACTCAGATAATGTTTTTCTGATTTCTTCAACTGGGTTTCTGTCAACAGATGACTTCCACCAGACGAGTGAGATGTTCGAGCTTTTGAGACTTAGAGAAATTCTGCTTCAAAATTTCGATCTCTGATTGTTGTTGTGTGTTGCTCGATTTGAAATTCAACTCTATTTATACATGGAGATGAAATTATGACCGTTGAAGGCAAGTCACAAATCAAATCCATCCTTCAGCTCTTTTTGAAACGGCTCCCTGCAGCAAACCGTACAGTGTACAGTACCTTTCTGTCCATCGCATTTAATGCTGCATTTAATGCACTCTGCTGATCCGAGGATATCTTCAATCATTTGCCATTACTACCCTTCTCTTTCAGCATTTATTACACCAAGTGCATTTATTACCGTTGAACTAATCTCTTGACCTCTTCTACTCTGCTGATCAAGACGACTCTGCTGATAGATACTCTGCTGATCAAATACTGAACTAATCTGATTTGACTCGGCTGATGATCTACCCTTCTGTCCGCTGTTTCAGCAAGAGATCACTAGTCTTCTGAGCTTTGAACTTTGAACTCTTCTGATGTCTTCTTTTACTTGTTCAAAATTCTACTAAGGGAACTAAGCTTTCCATACTTAGCTGATTCTGATGTTTTGGAAATCATCAAAACCTTCCCTTAAATTCTGACTTCTTTCATCTTCATCTTCATCCAACAGAGGCCAAAGCGTAGGATTGAACAAGTGACTATCGAACATCATTACTAAGTTGAGAGATTCAATTCGGTGATAGATAGACAATTGCAAGAGTTGAACAACCGTTTCAATGAAGTAAACACGGAGTTGATTCTTTGTGTTGCATGATTAAACTCATCCAATCACTTTGAAGCTTTTGACAAAGGAAAACTCGTTCGTTTTGCCGAATTTTATCCAAATGACTTTTCTTTTCTTGAGCTCTCGGCTCTTCCCAATCAACTTGAAAATTATATTAGGGATGTTCGATCAAGTGATGATTTTTCTAGTTTGAAAGGGATTGGTGATCTTGCTAAGAAGATGGTTGCAACTAAAAGACATGTCGCATTCTCGATGGTTTACAAACTTGTGACATTGGCGCTTATTCTACCCGTTGCAACTGCATCAGTGGAGAGAGCTTTTTCGGCTATGAAGATAGTAAAGAATCGACTTCGTAACCGAATGAGCGATCAATGGCTAAATGATAGTTTAGTTGTCTTTATAGAGAGAGACATATTTAGTAGTATTTCAAATGATGCTATCATATACCGGTTTCAAAAGATGAAAAACCGTCGTGGTCAATTATTAAAGTAAATATGTAGATATTTTGGGTTCTTATGTGAATAGTATAAACTTTATGTTTAACTGTTTGATTTTTTTTTGTGTGTATAATTTTAGCCCCCCCTGACCCAAATTCCTGGATCCGCCCCTGGTGCAAAGTGCTGTATTTTTCATATTTCGAGGGTGCAAAATACTAAATCTAAATTTTAGGGGTGCAAAGTGTCTATTTTCCATATTTTGGGAGTGCAAAGTGCAAAAAACCCGTGTTTATCCTTATGATTTTTCTTATGTCAGTATAATGTGAGAGGAGATGGAAGTTGGACCGTTCATCTATCTAAAAGTTCTCATATTAAATCGTTCTTTCGATAATTGGGGTATGATAATTGTTGTACTGATAAAATGACTTTGCAATTTTTAACTCGGCAAAATTGTAGAAAACAGTCCATATTAATCAGTAATTTTGGTTTTCGTTTTGTACTATATCATTTTATCGAATTTTGTCCCGTAATTTAATATTATTTTGGAATATTGTTCCAAATTAATTACTTATTTTGGTTTTCCGTCCCAAATTATATCAACTCGCCGATTTTCGTTCCATAATATTTTTATTTTGCATGAATTTAGTCCCAATATTAAAATTTTAATTTAATGTTAATGTTAGTTCAATTTTATAATTAATTTGGGACGAATTCTGCAATACTGTATAATTATTCATACTAAAATTTGCCACGTTATGACAGCTAAACAACCATGTGGATATTTAACGAATACATGCACAATTTTTGTATCATAATTAACAGTGGATTGCATTTCAAAAAAAATATTAATTTATGGGACAAAATTCGGTAAGGTGATATATTTTGAGACGAAAATAAAAATCACCTATTAATTTGAGACGTTTTCTACAATTTTCCACTCGGTTGCTACATATATATTAGTACTATACTAGATAAGAGAAATTTAAATATTAATAAATACTCCGACTATACATATGAAACCTTTTTCTTTTAAAGCATCATTGTGTATCACTTATTGGACTAAATATGATTAGAACATGCTTTGTACCAAATATGCTTTGTGGACTAAAGTTTAGTTAGAAAAGTGTTTTCCCTCAAACTTATTGGATTAAAAGGGTATTTAGGATTTTTTACTTAAAAAAAGTGACTATTTACGATATTCTTTAATTCGATTGCAATCCTTTAAAGCTACGAATAAAAAAAACGGAGGGAATAATTTTTAGCTTTAGGTCCATGTCCAAAATTTAAAAATAAAAGTACACAATGGGTGCTTTGTTAGCGCAAGAAAAGAATTGCATTATTCCTTGGTGATTTAGCCGCCATAAGTCAATCATCCATTTAAATTGAAAGCCTCCAAAATATTTGACGTAATTCATCATGATGTCATGGTCACTACACAAGGACTTCATAGTATTCGACGGTATCGCATTTTCCAACACTTTAATTACGTAAATATGATGTATTAATGCTATTGTGAGATAACTAGTTGTTATGTGGTTCAAGATTGGGTAAATATTACTTATTGTCCTTGTTATTATTAACGATTTACGAAGTCCTCCCTTTTATTTTTTTATCTCCTATATGAATCCATACTAAGAGTGATTTAGTTCACTTTGGCCATTGCCCTTTTTAGGTTGAGCATGACGACGGATTCGATGTCACATGACCTACAATGTAGGTTTTATGGGGATTTAATTATACCACTATCATAGCGAATGAACAAACACACCATCACTTGCAGGTCATGTTGGTGTCTAACAATCTGTGTACTTAAATATTTCTATCTAACATAAAAAATAGTGAGAAATACTTGTATCGAAACCAAAGATCACTGCAATCTTTACGTAAAAACAAGGAAATAAGACTGAGGCTTGCCGAAATAAATTTCCTTAAGACTATATTTTCGGGGCTGCCACGGTGCATAAAATTTGATTCTCAGTAGTCTCCCAAGATACAACAGTCTGTTGTTCATTATTTGCATAAATAATGAACCCTCGACGAAGTTGAACAAACAGAAATATCGAACTATATTTTGACGAAAGTAAGAGAAAGAGAGAGTAGTATTTTTTCTTATAATTACTATATATGTTAATTCCGAATTGGCCAGATTCTGTTTCATATTTATAGACACAAAGTGCCTCTTGAGAAGGGACACAATGTTTAGGTTCAAAAGGTACCTCTTCGAACCAAATAGACACATCCCTTTCTTTTATTTATTTCATTCACACATAAAAAATGCCACATGTCAGTGAATATCAGAACCTCCATTGTTCAGTCTAAAAAGGGCCAAAATAAAAGAAAACTCTTAGTGGGGGTTAAAATGAGAAAAAAAAAAGCTTAAAATGAACGCAAAAAGTTAATGATACAAAGGAACATTAGTTAGTCCCTATGTTTATCCGTATGATTTTTCTGATGTCAGTACAATGTGAGATGAGATGGAAGTTGGACCGTTCATCTATCTAAAAGTTCTCAAATTAAATTGTTCTTTCGATAATTGGGGTATGATAATTGTTGTACTGATAAACTGACTTTGCAATTTTTAACTAGGTAAAATTGTAGAAAACATCCAACATTAATTAGTGATTTTGGTTTTCGTTTTGTACTATATCATTTTATCGAATTTTATCCCGTAGTTTAATATTATTTCGGAATATTATTCTAAACTAATTACTTATTTTGGTTTTCCGTCCCAAACTATATCAACACGTCGATTTTCGTTCCATAATATTTCATTTTGCATGAATTTAGTCCCAATATTAAAATTTTAATTTATAGGATATGTCGGTTCAATTTTATAATTAGTTTGGGACGAATTCTGCAATATTCTATAACTGTTCATGCTAAAATTTGTCACGTCATGACACGTAAACAACCATGTGGCATTAATTAACGGACACATGCACAATTCCAGTCTCTTAATTAACAGTAGGACAGCATTTCAAAAAAAAAATATTAAATTACGGGACGAAATTCTGTAAGGTGATATAGTTTGAAACGAAAATAAAAAATCACTGATTAGTTTGAGACGGTTTCTGCAATTTTACCATTTTCACTTAGTTGCTACAAGATTTCCTATATATTAGTAGTATACTAGATAAGAGAAATTTAAATATTAATAAATACTCCAACTATATATACAGGTTTATGCAATATAAAACCATTTTTTATTTTGAAATCAAATTCTGTACGCCAATTTTGCACTGAAGATCAAACTATGTATGCGAGTACCGTGTGAAGCAGTTTCTAGAAATTCAATAAAATAACATATTAGTTCATTGAAATTAAATTACGAGATTTTGCATTAGTTGGGTATTTCTAAAACTAATTATTTCTCATTTTGTGTAGTTGACATTCAAGTTTGATATCAAAATAAACTAATTAATAGTTTTAAACTATAGAAAAACTTGTATAAAACTAGAGAAAATACCCACATTCGTAAGAATTGAACCCGTGACCTCCTGGTCATGGAACCTCATCCTTAACCACTTGGCTAAAAGTATATTATTGGTTTAAGCATAGGAGTAGGTTTTGTTCGGATTGACTCGACTTCATTAGGGATAGGTTCAAGATGAGATTTTGAAGCCAAGGTTAACTCTGGAGGAAATTTCGGGTTTTAATTTTTAATATTCGAATCCCATATAATTTAGAAGATACTGATATTTGAAATATCCAAAAATTCTTAAATCAGGACCGGCATTTTGGGTTTTCTTGACAAAAATCATAGAGCTATATTTTCTAATTTTTAGGTTTGGGTCCTTGTCAAAAAACTAAAAATCAAAGTATACAATGGATGCCTTTTTTACCTCAAGAAAAAATTGCATTACTCCTTGGTGATTTAGCCGCCACAAGTCATCTATTCAAATTGCATGCCATCAAACATTCAAAATAATTTGACTTAATTCATCATGTCATTCAAAATCATAGTAAACCAACGTATTAGTTCACGTACTGAAACGACGGACACTTAGCAATGTTCGTAAAACCTGCAATGAGGTGGCTCATTATTTAACAGGATTAACATCTATTGATAGTTTAGTTGAACTTCTTGACTCGAGGTATTGTTTTGACGAAAACCGTTTGATTTGTTATGAAATATTACCGTTTATCCTAGAAAAAAAATACATTTGTGTAGTTTCTAGTACCCTAATTATTCCCATTTTGAGTAGTTGAATTTCAAGTTAAGCTAATTTTTTATATTTTCTTTTTTAAGCTAATTTTTTATATTTTCTTAAAATGACTTCCAATAAGTCTAGTGAGGAGTGCGTGTATTTTATTAGGAGGAGGAAAAAAGTTTATGTCTGGGACGTAAGTGTTAAAGATTGAAAATTGAGGATGAAGCTTTCAAAAAAAAAAGAAAAAAAAGAAAATTGAGGATGAACGTTGTACGAGGACCTAACGTATGGGCTAATTATGTGATTTATAATTAATCGTTCGTAATAGACAACATCACGATTAATTGCCAACTAGTATACGCTCCGTGCTATGCACGGACTCTTATTAAATATATTTTTATTAACTAACTTACATGATATGTTAAAATTGTGTAAAGTATGTCATGGTTAAACGTATAAAACCAACATTTAAAATGATAATATTTATTTACAAAAAAAAAAAAAAATCCTAGATGTTAAATATCATCAGAGTTTGGTAGAGGAAAGAATTATAATATTTACAGATATAATTTAACTGGGGTTATTTTTACTTCATCGATGTGGAACTGATACCTGTATAATGAGCAAGAGAGAAGTCAATAATATCTCAATATAATTGAGTTACATATATGGCATTTAAGGTAATGAATTATGACTTACTTGTTTTAACCTAAAATCGACAGTCTTTTTGGAAGATATGAGCATTCTTCAGACCAATCAACAGGCAAAACAAATTTAATATCAACTTTTTGCCGACAAAAGTTGATACTCTCGTTGCAAAGACTCCAATTTCAGATGAAACGATTGGGAGTTTCTAGGTCTTTGTCTTTTCATATATAATTTTATCTTTCGTCTAAGTCTAGCAAGCTTGGTATGTACTCGTTGATCAGCCATAATAAGATCTGCATGGACGTTTAGCATGAAATTTTGTTGGGATTCGGTAAGATAAACAGCCGTAGGCACAGCGGCATATAAAAATTTTAGGACCTCTTACGGAATCTTGCCAGGATATTCTCTAGTTGTATATATATGAATATAAATAAAAACGATAGTATAAGTTTACACGTTATACCTATCTCCTTGCAAATCCAAGTTGGCAGTCAGCAAAAACGAGCACTGATTTCTGCTCCAGCAAAATCGATCCAAGCCTTTTGAGTAGCGCCCCACGTGTTGCGCCTCTACGAGTTGATACACCACAATATCACGAAAATAATATATCTTGATCGACTAGAACACAAGATATATTAAGATCTAGGAATTAGGAACGATTTAGGAACGAAATCGGAAAACGAAAAATTCTTCCAAGCACAGGAAGGGTTCGGCCGATCTGGTGGGGAGAGGGAGAGAATTTTTTTTGCTCTGCTCAATTTTTGCTTATGGAGTTGTGTGAAAAATAACTACAAGATAGCTACTTATAGTTATCTCCCTAACCTAGTCCTATTAGGACTAGGGTACTTCTCTCCTACATGGGCCATGACCCTCTTTAATTAGAAGACCAAGTCTTCTAATTAATACATGGCCCAGTTATTTAATTTTGACCAGGCTTTATTTAATCTCCCAATTAAATAGCCCAATTAATTAACTTAATCTCCCATTTAATTAAATCAGACTCTAAGTCTATTTAATTAAAATCCTTTCTAATTAATTAAATCCAACTTAACTAATTAATCCACAAATTAAATTCCAATTTAATTTATGATCCTGATCCAATTCCAATTGGATCCCATTTTGTTTCATTTGGGTCGACCCAGTCGACTCGGTCATTCTTATTTCCTCGCTTTCGCTTCATGTGTATTGTGTATGCCCCCGTAGGTTCACCACATAATTGGCCGTGGGTTATAATTAATTATTATTTAATTATTCCAGTAAGACCTACTCTAAATCAATCGAACACTCTGTCGATTGATCATTCCAAAATTAGCACCCCTGCCAATTTGGGAATTCTCCCACACTCCACGGTCGATGTCCAGCCACAAGCCCATGAAGCCCAATCACTGATGAATTAATTCAGTGAACCTTTTATCATTTATAATTTCCATATACGACATAATCTCTCCATCGATCAATCTCCCAGTCGAGACTTAAGGGTATGGTCTTTCATCGGATTCCCTTTTCTTTTGTCTTGACCTTATGTACTCTGATCTCGAAATAAATTCTCTTTAACTTAGTCTTTATGAGCTACTTACATAAAGTCGTCAGATACCTTGGCCAAGGATTTTATCAGAATTAATTTCTCACAGAAATCCATAGGAGAATTTTCCAACCTATCAAGTCGGGTCAATGGATCATTTGTTGATGATATGAATCTGCATACGAGTTCCTCTATACCCAATATGAGTCCACAGAGACTTTCTGGCGATCCCCAGTCAGTCGGAACTCATATCAAAGCATAAACGTTCTCGCACCCGATAAACCCTATCACCTCAAGTAGTTAGGGATCGTTCCTCGTATATTATTATAAATTTGGAATAACTTCAACCCCGATATGCGACTACCGCTTCCATGGTGAGTTATTTCCTAATTGGGGTATTCAGTGCGCTTGCCATCCCAGCAAGCCACCCACTTATGTGTATCGACCATCCCAGTCACGCTCGTGGACCCCAGCGTCCTCCAGTTCATCGGAGTATACACAATAGTGAGAGTCTAACCGAATCCAACGATGTCCTATCTCGATTGGATTCTACGACTCTTAAATATGTTCTAGATCACGGCCTTGGAGATCAGTCCACGGGTTGTCCCATAGCCCTGTGATCTAAGGACTTCTATCCTTATGCGTAGATAATTATTACATAAGATAAAGATGACCATTTAATAAAGTGCATTTATTAATCGAAATTGAATAGTTCCTCATTTATTACAATAAATGCTAGCCATACAGCTGGCTTGCAGGACACTATTTCTATCAATCTCCCACTTGTCCTAAAGCCAGTCTTTTATGTTCATTGAGTCCCATCTTATGCAGATGTTTCTCAAATGCCTTTTGAGGCAGAGGCTTCGTCAGCGGGTCCGCAGTATTATCTTCTGAGTCGACACGTTCCATCTTAATGTCTCCCCTACCAATGATATCTCTTATCACGTGGTATCGTCTTTGTACGTGCTTCGATTTCTGATGGGATCTCGGCTCCTTTGCTTGCGCTATTGCCCCATTGTTATCACAGAAGATAGTAATGGGCTCAGTGATGCTAGGTATCACATCCAATTCCTGGATGAAGTTCCTCATCCAAACACCTTCCTTTGCTGCGTCACTCGCAGCAATGTATTATGCTTCGGTGGTTGAATCTGCAGTTGTTTCTTGCTTGGAGCTTTTCCAGCTAACCGCACCACCATTGAGGCAGAACACGTATCCTGATGTCGACTTGAAGTCGTCTACATCACATTGGAAGCTCGAGTCTGTATAGCCTTCCAATTTCAATTCTCCTCCACCGTATACCAAGAACAATTCCTTAGTCCTTCTCAGGTACTTCAGAATTGCCTTTACGGCTATCCAGTGCTGCTCACCTGGATCAGACTGGTGGCGACTTGTAACGCTTAGAGCATTATGCTTCCTATCGCGGATGCATATGGTACTCGAGACATATTGCTTCTCTCTTCAGGCGTATTTGGGGCCATAGACTTAGAGAGTGCAATCCCATGTCTCATTGGAAGCAATCCTCTCTTGGATTCTTCCATATTAAATCTTTTCAAGATTTTATCTATGTACTGGGATTGGGAGAGGCCCAGCAATCCTTTAGATCTATCTCGGTAGATCCTTATACCTAGTACAAATGATGCTTCTCCCATATCCTTCATTGAGAATTGTGTAGATAACCATGCTTTAGTTTCGGACAACGCTTTCACATTGTTTCCAATGAGAAGAATGTCGTCAACGTAAAGCACCATAAATTCAACAGTACTCCCACTGATCTTCTTGTACACGCAAGGTTCGAACATATTTTTGATGAATCCAAAAGTTTGGATTGTCTCATCGAAACGAATGTTCCAACTTCGGGAAGCTTGCTTCAGTCCATAAATGGACCTCTGGAGTTTGCACACCTTGCGTTCATCTCCTTTGGATACATATCCTTTTGGTTGCTCCATGTAGATCTCCTTGTCAATGTCCCCATTGAGAAAGGCAGTCTTTACATCCATCTGCCATATCTCGTAGTTATACCACGCAGCTATGGCCAGCAAGATTCGAATGGATTTAGGCATTGCGACGGGCGAGAAGGTCTCCTCAAAGTCGATACCTGGTCTTTAAGTGTATCCTTTTGCCACTAGTCGCGCCTTGTAGGTTATTACCTCTCCGTTCACTCCAAGCTTTCGCTTATAGATCCACTTGCAACCCACGGGAGCTACTCCCACTGGTGGATCTACCAAGGCCCAGACCTTGTTTGAGTGCATGGAGTCCAATTCGGATTTCATGGCTTCGCGCCACTTTCCCGAGTCTATGTCTAGCATAGCCTCTTCGTAAGTCCTTGGGTCGGTTAGAGACTGTCCAGTCTCATGCAGCAGACCGTAGTACCTATCGGGTTCTCTACGTTTTCTTTCTGACCTACAAAGTATCGGTGTACTTTCTGGTGCACTTTCATGCTCATGTTCTCCCACTGCCTGTGGCGATGGGTCAGCTTGATCGACCTCTTCGGCCTTTTCAGCTTCGGTGACCTCATCAAGTTCTACGTTTTCTTTCTTGTCCACCAAGAAATCCTTCTCCAAGAAGTGTGCGTTCCTTGAGACAAACGTAGTTTGTCTTGTAGGATCGTAGAACTCGTATCCTATCGAATTTTCTGGATACCCCACGAATTTGCACAAAGTGGATTTAGTTTCCAATTTATCTCCCACTATCTTTTTAACGTAAGCGGGAGATCCCCATATGCGCATGAATGCGTATGAGGGTGCCTTGGCAAACCATAATTCATACGGTGTCTTTTTTACGGATTTAGAAGGTACCATGTTCAGTATCTTCGCTGCCGTGACGAGGGCATGTCCCCAAAATGAAAGAGGTAGGTCAGTGGCACTAATCATGGATCGAACCATGTCCATCAATGTTCAATTCCTTCTCTCTGCTACTCCATTTAGTTGGGGTGTTGTAGGAGGAGTCCACTGCGATAATATTCCATGCTCTACAAGATAATTCAGAAATTAGTTACTAAGAAATTCTCCACCTCGGTCAGAACGAAGAGCCTTTATCGTATGACCAAGTTGATTCTCTACTTCCATCTTGAATTCTTTGAATCGCTCAAAGGCTTCAGACTTGTGTTTCAACAAGAACACATATCCATAACGACTAAAGTCGTCAGTGAAAGTGATGAAGTAGTCATAGCCACCTCGGGCGCTTTTTCTTAGTGGTCCACATACGTCAGTATGTATTAAGTCCAATGTTTGCTTGGCTCGCTCAGGGTTTCCCTTAAATGGCAACTTAGCCATTTTACCCTTTAGACATGGTTCACATGTTGGCATTTCTTCAATGCGATTGATTTCAATCGCGCCAGAAGTTGCTAACTTTTGAATCCTTGACTTAGATATATGTCCAAGTCGATCGTGCCATAATTGGGCAGATATTTCATTATCTTGTTTTCTTTTGTTTTGTTGTACGTGCATAACTAACTTAGGTGGTTTTATGATGTAAAGTCAATAATTCAATGTACCAAATGAAAAACGTAAACAGGAGCTTTAAAATCAACATTATTCATTAACATGAATAAAAGTTTTTCATTAATAACTAGGTACATAAATGAAAATTTCCTAATGACTTTATCAAACCACCTAAATCTACTTTTGCCTACGGCCTTGGTAGCAGCTCTAGCTCCATTGCCTTATTCAAGGATCCAATCCTCAGGCTCCAGTTTCCTTGATGCTCCCATCACCTACAAAGATGAGAACTCCAGTCAGTGTCTAACACCAAAAATGCACAGTTAATTGTAAAATTAACTTCAACAAGGAATATACCTGTTCGAACTCTCCATAGGTTCGAATTTAATCATTTCCCTTGACCTTGTGCAGTAAGGAGCTCTGGTTTCCATTTGCTTTGGTTTTGAACCGCCCAGTCCTTTCGCCAACCCTCGCTTTCTTTCCAAAAGAAGCTTCGTGTTCCTCGAGCATCTGTCGCAGGACATGTACAGTGATCTCTCGCCTCTGGAGATTCAAGTCCGCGATAAATCGGTCATATGATCTAGGAAGAGATTGTAGAATGAGATCTACTCGGAAATCATTGTCCATCACGACACCCATATCATCGATTTCAGACAGAAGTCGAATCATCTTGTGTACGTGGATTCCGATAGGAGTTTCCATTCTCTTTCTTGCTTGCAAGAGTTTCCTCGTGATCGCGAATCTGCGACGACCATCTCTAATCCCATAAAGGAATTTGAGATTCGAGAGAATCTCTTTCGCGGATGCCATATGCTCATGTTGGAAACGCAGATCAAGTGACATATATTCCAACATGTATTCACGAGCTAAGCCATCATCCAGTTTCCATTTGGTGATGCTTTTACGGAGCTCATCAGGAACGTCATGTGAAAGAGTAATGGGTGGTGGCACAGACAAAACATAGGATATGTTTTCAGCTTCAAATAATCCATTCAAATGATGCGTCCAGAAATGCAAGTTGGGTCCAGTTAAAATATTACGTTCAAATGATGAGATGGACAAATCTCTAAGTGCTCTAAGCTCTTTTGACATCATATCTATAAAATAACGATAGAAGAAATAAATACGCGAAAGATTAATTTAACATGCACAAATTTACAAACATGGTTTTTATTTGTAAATTACTCCCACTATTTTAATCAAAATCTTATGCCCCCACATAAGTTTCGGGAAATTAAAATATCCTAGTGGGCTTAAGGCCCAAATGCAATCTCCTAGTACCCACGACTCGTTGGCCATACTATTTGATTCACTTGGTGGTTGTTTACGTCGACGGTTAACCATCGCAGCTAACCCTTAAGTTCATTTAGCCTCGTTTTTCGATATGGACCCACGACTCGTGAGACATCCATATTTACTAGCGTTAAATCATGTCCAATACTCGTGGAGAGAAATAGTTCAATCCTAGACGCCCCACGACTCGTGAGACAACGCCTAAAACCTTGCTATCCTCTCCCATGGCACTAACTCGTGCATCGAGGCAATAGACATATCATCTTCCTGTAACTCGACCCACGACTCGTGAGACATCGAGATATATTCGTACAATATGCCTAAGACCTAGTAATTGGATAGGCTCGGACCATGGAGACTATTCATATGCGCCCTTAAGTTCGATTTAATATTCTAATTGAATTCTTAAGTTCAATTGTAGGTTTTAAGTTTTCTTGTGCGAGGTCTCATCAGATTATGCTTTATCTTGTTTACGTGATCTATTCTAAGCATGCATAACATACATCAAAGAATAATATTAAACATACATCACCCAGTAGGATATGATTGATCGATTGCCCATCCTATGCGATTCATCACGAGCCAAGTGATCAATCAATTGTTCAGTCTAGGGTGGAAATTAAATGTCCTAACTATTACAATATTTAAACCCATACATCATGGGCCTTCTTGTAATATCCAGCTTGATTGGGCCTCCATGTAATGAATTGGGCCTCCATGTCCTCCAAGGTAATGGGCCTCCATGCGGATCTCCAAGTCTTCATGAGGTCTTCTCGGCTCCAAGCCTAATATAAGTCTAGCTTGCAAATTAAAATGGTCCTATTCTATTACATTTGTTTGCGCAAGCAAGGGCACCAATCAGACCCATTTAATTACAACCCATAAAATAAATAAACCAAAAACTACACAGGGCTTAAGGGCAAAATCGACCAATCCACATATTCACTCAAGAACATGCATAAATTCACATAAGGGCAAAAATGTAAATTTACCGGCTCCATTAATTTTAATTCGCAAAAATTCATCCAAGTTAATTAATTTTGAATTAACAATTAATCTCTAAGATTAATTAGCTCTTACTTGAGCTCTAAGTAATCTACAAACTTATCTTGATTAAATTGGTTAATTAAGGTAATATAAATCTCTAAGATTCTTACCTTATCCAAAACTCTAATTTTCCCAAATATTCCCAAATCTCCAAGATTTTCAAGATAATCCTATTTTGTCTAGATTAGTTTAATTAAGGTAGTGTTCATATCTAACAAGATAACTACCTTATCCAAAAACTCTAAGTTTCCTAATCGTCCAAAATTCTAAAATTTCCAGAATTTTCAAAATAAGCAGGATTAGAGTCCAACCAAAAATCAACCAGTCGAGGCCAATCGAAGAATGCCACGTGGACAACACACGCGCGGACACGAAGTCCGCGCGTGGCTGTTCGCGGCAGCCGCTGCTGCGCGTGACAGCACACGGCTGGCAGCCCGTAAGCTGCTGCCGTGCACTGCTCGCGCGGCCAGCGTGCTGTTCGTACGCTGTCGTGGGCAGCAGCACGCGGTGGCCGCCCAGCCGAGCGCACCGCCGCGTGCCATCGCGGTTGGATCTAATAATTTTTTTTTTTGATTACTCATAGATTTAATTTAAACAGATCCAGTCAATTAAATCCCAATCCAAAATAACATCAACATGATAAAATTTTTCGAATCTAAAATTATCAATTAACTCAAAGTTAAATTACAAACGTCCTAAAACATGCAAAGTTAAAGAACTAGCCACATAAATCAAACATATGATTTAAAATACAGAATTTGCAAATTCATATATATACAAAGCCTAGAGTTGGCTCTGATACCACTGTTGGGATTCGGTGAGATAAACAGCCCTAGGCACAGCGGAATATAAAAATTTTAGGACCTTTTACGGAATCTTGCCAGGATATTCTCTAGTTGTATATATATGAATATAAATAAAAACGATAGTATAAGTTTACACGTTATACCTATCTCCTCGCAAATCCAAGTTGTCAGTCAGCAAAAACGAACTCTAATTTCTGCTCCAGCAAAATCGATCCAAGCCTTTTGAGTAGCGCCCCACGTGTTGCGCCTCTACGAGTTGATACACCACAATATCACGAAAATAATATATCTTGATCGACTAAAACACAAGATATATTAAGATCTAGGAATTAGGAACGATTTAGGAACGAAATCGAAAAACGAAAAATTCTTCCAAGCACAGGAAGGGTTCGGCCGATCTGGTGGGGAGAGGGAGAGAATTTTTTTTGCTCTGCTCAATTTTGGCTTATGGAGTTGTGTGAAAAATAACTACAAGATAGCTACTTATAGTTATCTCCCTAACCTAGTCCTATTAGGACTAGGGTACTTCTCTCCTACATGGGCCATGGCCCTCTTTAATTAGAAGACCAAGTCTTCTAATTAATACATGGCCCAGTTAATAAATTTTGACCAGGCTTTATTTAATCTCCCAATTAAATAGCCCAATTAATTAACTTAATCTCCCATTTAATTAAATCAGACTCTAAGTCTATTTAATTAAAATCCTTTCTAATTAATTAAATCCAACTTAATTAATTAATCCACAAATTAAATTCAAATTTAATTTATGATCCTGATCCAATTCCAATTGGATCCCATTTTGTTCCATTTGGGTCGATCAAGTCGACCCACCCATCATAATCGACCCAGTCGACCCAGTCGACTCGGTCGTTCTTATTTCCTCGCTTTCGCTTCATGTGTATTGTGTATGTCCCCGTAGGTTCACCACATAATTGGTCGTGGGTTATAATTAAATATTATTTAATTATTCGAGTAAGACCTACTCTAAATCAATCGAACACTCTGTCGATTGATCATTCCAAAATTAGCACCCCTGCCAATTTGGGAATTCTTCCACACTCCACGGTCGTTGTCCAGCCACAAGCCCATGGAGCCCAATCACTGGTGAATTAATTCAGTGAACATTTTATCATTTATAATTTCCATATACGACATAATCTCTCCATCGATCAATTTCCCAGTCGAGACTTAAGGGTATGGTCTTTCATCGGATTCCCTTTTCTTTTGTCTTGACCTTATGTACTCTGATCTAGAAATAAATTCTCTTTGATTTAATCTTTATGAGCTACTTACATAAAGTCGTCAGATACCTTGGCCAAAGATTTTACCAGAATTAATTTCTCACAGAAATCCGTAGGAGAATTTCCCAACCTATCAAGTCGGGTCAATGGATCATTGATGATATGAATCTGCATACGTTCCTCTATACCCAATATGAGTCCACTGAGACTTTTTGGCGATCCCCAGTCAGTCGGAACTCATATCAAAGCATAGACGTTCTCGCACCCGATAAACCCTATCACCTCAAGTTGTTAGGGATCGTTCCTCGTATACTATTATAAATTTGGAATAACTTCAACCCCGATATGCGACTACCGCTTCCATGGTGAGTTATTTCCTAATTGGGGTATTCAGTGCGCTTGCCATCCCAGCAAGACCCACTTATGTGTATCGACCATCCTAGTCACGCTCGTGGACCCCAGCGTCCTCCAGTTCATCGGAGTATACACAATATGTGAGAGTCTAACCGAATCCAACGATGTCCTATCTCGATTGGATTCTACGACTCTTGAATATGTTCTAGATCACGGCCTTGGAGATCAGTCTACGGGTTGTCCCATAGCCCTGTGATCTAAGGACTTCTATCCTTATGGTAGATAATTATTACATAAGATAAAGATGACCATTTAATAAAGTGCATTTATTAATCGAAATTGAATAGTTCCTCATTTATTACAATAAATTCTAGCCATACAGCTGGCTTGCAGGACCTCATTTATTACAATAAAAGTTGAATGATTATTAATAGTACTAAAGTCTACAAAGATATACATAATTTACAATGCAAAAAATATAATCATTCACTAGAGCAAAAGCAATGTCAAAATAGAATTTCACCAACACCAACACGAACTACGTGTAATTTCTATAACCCCTGTACAAATTCAGATTGCAAAAATTTAGAAGAAATATTGAATAGTATATGCATCAACATCCATAATATTAGATTAAAATATTTGAGACGTGGTATAAAATATAGAAACCTGCAATTAAGCACCAACTCTTATTTTGGGAAGTGGTGCAAAGCCATTTACACTTCCAGTCAATGAACCTGCAGAATTATTGATAAGCAACGGAATAAATATATGGAGAAACTCATTGCAGACCCTACACTACAATTATAAATTTACAAAGCGTACATTCAAATACACTAAATTACAAAACATATTATAGAACATAACATACCAACACAATTATAAAACAAAATTTCACCTTTTTCCAGATTGAAGTTCTATCTTCTAATGTTTATTGAGGGAAAAAATTCACTAGTCTGACTCATAGTTTTTTCCAATGTTTTCATTCTTAGATCTACTCATGGCAACCCAAAATATCCTTAAATCATGAACAATTACAGTAAGCAGTTTAGATCTCTCTTTCATTTAGCAATCATTTGTACTCCTAATAATTTGACTCCTAGGATTCCCACTAACCTCCAACTTTCATCTAGACTCGCCATCGCAAATTAGGACCTCATATTGTGACAAACTAAGCTTACTTTTTTTCTCCCTTCATTTTTTTCCCATTTAGAAGTTTTATTTATCCTGTCTCCCTCTTTTTAGTTCCAAAATCCAAATATCTTCTAATTTTCGAATGTTTAAAGATTACTGAGGAAAAAAATTCGTTTTATGAGAGTAAACCCATGGTGAAAAACTTCCAACCCAAAATCGAATTAAACAACTAAAACTTCTAATTAAGTGAAAGTAAGTTTTTCATCCATCAAAATACCTGTTAGTAGACTCCAATTTGAAAACCCACATCCAATAAGTTTTGATTTGTAAACCTTTACCCAAATCCTTAACCTCTCTTCCAACTGCACATCTTCATATCTTTTCTTTTTCTTGAATAAGTTTCTCTTGTCGATAGTCTTCTTTTCTAATTCAGAATATACAAAAGTTCTCCACCATTTATTTAACTGGAGAAATAGGGATGAATCAGTTATAGGTAGAAAAGGCCCAATGGTTATCCTAATTTAGTCCGTCGTACCTGAAATCGGGAGAAGAAGAAGCCAGTTGCAATAAAATAAATTGGAGTGCTGCTGTCGGAATTGTGGTGGTAAATCTGATACTTGAAAGCCTGAAATCGGGAGAAGAAGAAATGGGTTTTAGTGTGGAGAATTTTCATGGTTGAGGAAATTGGAGGTGCAAATCATGGGGGAAGAAAGTGAACGTGGGTATGTGATTGTGGGAATTTGAATGTTACTGACTGTGGAAATAATTTTGAGGATTTTCAAAAATTTCTAAATTCTGTAAAAATAGAATTGGATCAAAATTAGTATGAGACAGTTAAGGGACTGATCTCAAATATATATATAAGAGATGTTTAAAATTCTTCTAACGCTATTATTGAAATAAACGGTTTTTGTGCAACAATAATTTAACTATAAATTTTAAGGGTAAATATCATTTTTGTCCTACTTATGTATTTCTTTTAACAGTATGGTCCTCCTTGTATTTTTCATGACATTTTATTCCCCGATATCTATTATTTGTTTCATTTTAGTTCTTTTGATCAGGAGACGCCGACCTCACATGAATTGCACATGACCATTTTATCGGGTATTTTCGTCAGTTCATTTTGACAGTGTTACACTTAATGCCCCCATAAAACTTATTTATATCAATTTAGTCCCTGATTTTTATTAAAAATATAATTTCCAAAAAAAAAAAAAAAACCTAAAAATAAATCGAAAAATTATTTTAAAAAAAATTCTAAAAAAATAAAATGTAGTTGAAATAGCAAAAAATGTTTGATTCCCTTTAATTTGTATGTAAATTTTCTGAACTCAAGTTTGAATTTAAGGTTAGGGTAATGCAGAAAATACAATAACCAACGTAATAAGAAGAATTTGGAGTTGGGGTTATTCTGTTTTGACTAGCTAGGTAAAGTAATGTTTTTCCTTTTCTTTTTAACCTACGAACTTTTAGAATAGCAAAGAAGCCCCCTGGTACAGTTATTTTCTGCATCATGTCAAACTAGCCCTTTCGTTGTGTATGAAACCCATGTTTGCATTTTCCTGTTTTAGTCAGTGTTTTTAAAATTGGACCGGTCATTGAATCGAAAGCCCTATTGATTATTGATTCGATCGGTTAGATTGGGTCGATCATTGGTTCGATCGGTATAATCGGTGTGACTTTATTATTACATAATATATATATATATATATATATATATATATATATATATATATTATAGATTATCTAAAATACAATTATAATTAAAAAAATTATCATTCTTTATCAATGTAAATTTTTATTGTTTCAGGCAAATAATCAAAATGTCTTAAAAATGAAGATCAATGTCAAAAATATAAATTTTAAATATCCCTTAAAGATACATACATTCAAAACAAGACAGCAAATTTTAAAGTTCATCTCATTTTCAAAGTTTTGGCTTGTTCATTTAGGTTCTATTGTTGTAACTTGATGTTTATATGGTAATTAATCTGCATAATTTCATACACAAAATAATATTATTCATAATGATGAGAATATGATTGTGTATATGTAAAAAGAAAAATGTAATATTGCATTGATTGTTCCTCATTGATTGTTTAAAATGATGAATGTTATTCCAATTAAAGTATATAAATGTAATTCTATTAAATTTTAAACAAGAGTTCAAATAAATAACAATAACAAAAAATCTTTAAATTTAAAAAATAAAAAATTAAGTGAACCACTGGTTCACTGGTTTTATCGATTTTGGAGTTGATTTTACAAGTTCGAACTGATTAATTAGGAAAATGATTTCTAGGGATAAATTGGACCGAATTGAAGACCGATTACCAGTTAAATCGGACCAACCGCCGATCCAATTTTCAAAACACTGATTTTAGTTGTTAATTTAAATTTTTGGACATGTCACGTGACATATCTGGTCCGTGTTCTTGTCTTTAGAGTGTCCGTAACTTTTAAATACTCGTACATCATAACTTATAATCAATTTAAAAATTACAGTAGATAAGATGAATTTGAATTTTATTTTCAACACTTATTTTACAATTACTAAGAGTCAATTTGGTCGAGCTGTTGAAGAATTGCATTCAGAATAATTAGTTTTAGGAAATTACTTTTTTATGTAATTAGTTTTACAAGAATTGAGTGAATGTTTGGATGCCACTTTGCAAAATGGATTTCATAAGAGCATATTTTCCTAAATTTACAAATCACAGTCACAACTTAAGTGGACAAAAATTATTCAATATATTGGACAAAATGGAAAAATGTCATTTTATGGTGGCGTTGGAAGAAAAGCTACCTAACGGTTGCTTATGGGCATGAAATTGCGGACATTCTTATATGGATTTGGACCTCTTAACTCCTCGATCTTGTGGTTCAGAATTTTTTTCCTCCTTTTTTTTTTTTTTTTTTTTTCTCTCCTTCTTCTTCTTTATAATTAATACTTGTATACATGTTTATTGAAAATACAAAACTAATGAAAAAATTGAGTTATAAATCTCTCAATCTTCTCAGTTGAAGATTCAGATCTCGTAGTTCAAGTGATCCAAATCTTCAAACACTGATTATTCAACCAATTTTCTTAATTCTTGAACTAGTAGAACTCTCTGATAGTGGGCAACATTGTCATGACATAATTGTGTAGCGATCATCGACGGTGGAACTCCTCCCAAAGTTTTTAAATTCAGTTAACGAATTCATTACATCTTGGTTTGTGAAATTTTTTGTACGTATTGATTCGGAACGGTGAGACGAGAAAAAATCCTCAACCAATTTCGACCAACAGCCACCGTAAGCCGACGGCCATGGAGGAGGAAGAAGGCAGTGTGAAAATTGTGATTTACCCCTTCCCAGTTTTTTGGTTTTGTTAATTGCAAATATTGGATGAAGATGAAGATTAGAAGACAAGGAATTTAGAAGTTAAAGGGAGGTTTTGATGATTTTCAAAACATCTTAATCAGCTAAGTAAGGAATGCTTAGTAAAATACCTTAGAAGAATTTTGATCAACCTCAAAGACAAATCAGTCAAGTCAAAATTCAGTTTGGTCCAGAAGACTACTGATCTGCTGCTGAAGGAAGAAATCAGTTTGGTGAAAATCAGCCGACTCAAATCAGATTTGTTCAAGTTTGGGATCAGCTCAGTTCATGATCAGACGAGTGATTCTTATCAGCCAAGTGAAGATGATCAGAAAGTCTCTCCAACGGTAATAAATGCACCTGGAGTAATAAATGTTGAAGACTGAGGGTATTAATGGCAAATGATTGAAGAAATCCTCGTATCAGCTCGATGTATTATTTGCTGCTGAAAGAAAGTACTGTTGACAGTATTGTAGCAATACAGAGAGCCGTTCGCAGAAATTAAGGACCAGTACTCGAGGTATTTGAATCCTGTCTTTCTTCACCGGACATTTTTCAAATCAAGAGTATAAATAGTTTGCGAGGTTGAGAGAGAAGAGAACAACACAACTCTGAGAAAATTTCCGAAGCAAAATCTCTCTAAGTCTGAAGAACAGCTCACTCATCTGGGGAAGTCATTTGTTGGCAGAATCAAGTTGAAGTTCAAGTTAAATCATTTTTTCTGAGTGAAAACTATAATTATAGTGTTGTGAGAAGTGTAGATCCATCTAAGTGAGAGATCTAACTTCAGATGATAGGTCTTCTTTGTGATTTCCTATTGTGAGCTTACGGCCTTTTCATTTGTTGTTTTGGCGTAAGTAGAGTATATTGTAAACTGTGTGTTTATAGTATAACCCAAGATCTAAGTGACTTGGAAGAGTGGACTAAAGGATTTTTATCCATATAACCACTATAAAAATTCTTTGTGTTTTAACTTGCATTATTTTCTTGCATATCTTCAAAATTGCATAAAACACTTTAGAAAACTGCTGAAAAGATTTTAAAAAGTTGTTTGTTAAAACTGGGGATAAAATCTTTCAAAAGACTTAGTCTACTTGTGAAAAACACTTATAAATATCCGCAGTAAGTATTCTGTTCTAAAACTGAGTTTTGCTGAAATCAGCTAATTAACTATAAGAAGAGTGGTTAACTCTGCTGTTCAAGATTTGTTCACGAACAGCTCAGTCAGCTTACTGTTCCATATCAGCTTAGTCTGCTGACAGACGACTTGAAAGTTTAAAGTCTAAAAATTTTCAGAGGTCTATTCACCCCACCTCTAGACCTCATCTGACCACTTGGGACCAACAACAAATACCCTCTGAAGAGGTGGAAAATTATGACTTAGGCCATGTGAAGGTTTCCGTACAAAAATTGACGAAAAATTAAAATGTGAAAAAAGTCTTTCAAAGGTTAATTTATTACCACTAATTCTCTTAAAATAACAATTGAAACCACTAATTCTCTTACACTATTTTTAAAGACATAATTATAAAATGCTTTAAAGGTTCATTTTTTCTTTTTACATATTTATATAATTATTTCTTAGTTTATCGAATTGAATTCGAATATCAAACTTGATTTAAAACAATAAAGCAAGTCGAGCTCAAATAAATTTTTACAAACGTGATTGTTGTGTCTTTTTTTTGATATATATAGTTAATACATCACTACATCAAACACTATATCGAATCATATCTATTATATTCGTATCAAAGTAAACTAATTACAAATATTACAAAGTAAAACTATATTGAACCCATATAAGCGGGAATTGAACCCATAATTACAAAGTAAAACTATATTGAAGTACCGATGCTTTCAAAGACCCCCGAAAGTACATGATAAAATCTAATCTTAATTTCAATACTCTATAAGCTTAAACTATTGCAAAGTTAAAAGTATGGGAGTGGGCTCGCCAAAGTTGACCCGACCTAGCTCACATGGTGTGGATTCGGGACGGGATTTTGGGATCTAGGATAGTTTCGGGTTTTGATTTTTACTACCCAAATCTCATATAATTTAGCGTATATCCCGTATTTCAAGTACCAAAAGTTCCATGACAAAAATAATAAGTTATAGTTTCTACTCCCTCAGTTTCTTTTTATTTGTCGCTTTGATCACAATTTTCTTGTTTATTTTTATTTGTCGCTTTAGAATTTCAATGTAAAATTAATTTTAGGTTATCAATTTTATCATTCTTACTAATACTTGCCATTAATGCTAAAAACCCTTTTAATACCAAATTTAGTCCAAACAACATATTTGATATCAAGCTTTTTCAAAAAAATACATTTCATACCATGATTCACACCATCTTGACACATTTACTTTTGTCGTTAATTTTTGGACAAAATTCAGCATGTGCGTCAATATAACGGGCACAACATGATCGGAGCATGCTGAATTTCGTCTAAAAATTGACGGCAAAACTAATTGTGTCAAGATTGTGTGAATGATAGTATGAAATGTGTTTTTTTAAAAAGCTTGGGTGCCAAATATGTTTTTTGAACTAAAGTTTGGTATCAAAAGTGTTTTTCCCTCAAACTTATTTAATTAAAAGGGTATTTAGGATTTTTTGTTTAAAAAAATACCTATTTACAACATTTCTTAATTCGTTTGCAATCCTTCAAACCTACGAATAAAAAAAAACGAGGGAATAATTTTTAGCTTTAGGTCCATGTCCAAAATTTAAAAATAAAAGTACACAATGGGTGCTTTGTTAGCGCAAGAAAAGAATTGCATTATTCCTTGGTGATTTAGCCGCCATAAGTCACCCATTTAAATTGAAAGCCTCCAAATAATTTGACGTAATTCATCATATGAGGTCACGGTCACTACACAAGGTCTTCATAGTATTCGACGGTATCGCATTTTCCAATACTTTAATTACGTAAATATGATGTATTAATGCTATTGTGAGATAACTAGTCGTTATGTTGTTCAAGATTGGGTAAATATCACTTATTTTCCTTCTTATTATTAACGATTTACAAAGTCGTCCCTTTTAATTTTTTTCTCTTATATGAATATATATTAAGAGTGATTTAGTTCACTTTAGCCATTGCCCTTTTCAGGCTGAGCATGACGACGAATCCTATGTCACGTGATCTGCAATATAGATTTTATGAGGATTTAATTGTAACATTATCATAACGAATGAACAAACACACCTTCACGTGTAGGTCAATGGATATCAGAACCTTCGTTGTTCGGCCTAAAAAGAGCTAAATAAAAGAAAACTATTAGTAGGATTAGAATGGGGAAAAAAAGATAATAATAACAAGGATCATTAGTTATATTAATATATTATCCGTATGGTTTTTATGATGTCAGTTCAATGTGAGAGGAGATGGAAGTTGGACCGTTCATCTATCTAAAAGTTCTCAAATTAAATTGTTCTTATTAAAGTTAATGTATTCCCTAGATTAATAAATATCCACATACATGAACTTCTAGTTGCATTGTATGATAGGATACATGAATACTTAGATGCATGCTTTGACTACCTAGTATTCATAAACTTAATTAATTGGATACATGTATTTCATATGCCTAGACTAGTATAAATAGGTGTAAAGATTGTACTTGTACTTCATCAAGTCTTCAACAAAAGTAAAAGAAAAGGAGAGACATACTCCAAGTATTTCCTTGTTGATCTTGTTCACTAAATTCACAAAAATATCCAACAAGTGGTATTAGAGCACCTTCGATTTAGAAAAGGGGCGTTTATCACAATACTTCACTAATGTCAAATTCTGGAGTATCACAAATTCTTCCAATCTTTGACGGTGAAAGTTATGAATTTTGGAGTATCAAAATGAAGACATTATTCCTATCACTAGATCTATGGAATCCGGTAGAAAATGGATTAACTACACCCACGGAAGGAATCTCTACTATTGTTGATAAAAAGGAACAACAAAAAGATGCTAAGGCATTATTTTTCCTTCAACAAGCAGTAAGTGATGCCATCTTTCCAAGATTAATGGGAGCCACCTCTTCCAAGCAGGCGTGGGAGATCTTGCAGAAAGAATTCCAAGGGAGTTCTAAGATCAAAACCATCAAGCTTCAAAGTTTGCGGAGAGAGATGGAAAATCTCAAAATGATGCATTCTGAGAATGTTATGCAATATAGCACCAGAGTGATTGATCTTGTAAATCAAATGAGATCATATGGAGAAACTATTCAAGAAGAAAGAATTGTTCAAAAATTCTTAATAAGCTTGACAGAAAAATACGACCATGTTGTCGCAGCAATTGAAGAATCTAAGGATTTATCTACACTTACCCTCGTAGAACTCATGGGATCTTTGCAAGCACATGAACAAAGATTGAGGAGAAATAGTGGAGAATCACTAGAAAATGCCTTTCAATCAAAAGTCAACCTGAATAATCTAGAATCGGGTGATAACAAGAACGGTAAAAGTCAAGGTGAAAACTCTCAAAACAAAGGGAAAGCCAAACAAGTTGATTATCCCCCTTGTGGTGTTTGTCAAAGGACAAATCATTTGGAGAAGGATTGCTATCACAAAGGCAAACCCCGCTGCTCAAACTGTAAAAAGTTTGGCCACTTAGAAAAAGAATGCCGATTCAAGGAGAAAAATCACCAAGCTAACTATTCAGAAGAAGATCAAGAGTATTTGTTCTTTGCTAGTCAAGTTGTTGAAGAAGAAACCAATGATATATGGTTCGCTGATAACAATTTCATGACTACAAAAGAGAGCATTTTCACTCCTATAGATTATTCTATCAAGACAAAAGTCAAGATGGATAATGGTGACTTGGTAAAATTCAAAGACAAAGGCACGGTGGCTATTCAAACAAAGAAAAAACCTTCTAAGAAGGCGATATGGACTGAACCCATGAAGGAGGAAATGAAAATAAACAAGGAGACCAATACTTGTGAGTTGATTCAACCTACCACCAAAGACGTATTTGGGGAGAATCGGATCTTCAAACCCAAGTTGGATCCAAACAAAACCATCAAGAACCAAAGCAAACCCATCCAAAAGAAAAATTCCAAATTCTAAGAGAATAACTTGGAGTTGTCGGGAAAAACATTAAGGAGGAGTATTAAAGTTAATGTATTCCCTAGATTAATAAATATCCACATACATGAACTTCTAGTTGCATTGTATAATAGGATACATGAATACTTAGATGCATGCTTTGACTACCTAGTATTCATAAACTTAATTAAATTGGATACATGTATTTCATATGCCTAGACTAGTATAAATAGGTGTAGAGATTGTACTTGTACTTCATCAAGTCTTCAACAAGAGTAAAAGAAAAGGAGAGACATACTCCAAGTATTTCCTTGTGATCTTGTTCACTAAATTCACAAAAATGTCCAACAGTTCTTCTTTCGATATTTGGGGTAGATCTGTACGCCAATTTTGCACTGAAGATCAAACTATGTATGCGAATACCATGTGAAGCAGTTTCTAGTTTTTCAGAAGAATGTGGAATTGAAACGGTTGAAGTATAATTTTTTTTAAAAAAAATTCAAGTGCTCTTATAAATACATCGCATGCATTCTTTATAGATTTTAATTAGTTTATTATATTCATGAGCGTTTTTCTTTTTTTTTTTTTTTTTGATTTCAGGAACTCCAAATCCTTGAGATGGGAACATATGAATAACTTCAAAGGAAGAGCAGAAGGAGTGTTATCATAGTCAAGAAAGTTTAATTCTCGCGGTGACCAAATTCATTTAATTGAGATTGAACAATTGTTGGAGGTTATAAACTCAATTTTATACTAGATACTTCATATTTCCTACTTACTGTTTGATTAACAATTTAATGCATTTAATCTTTAGACACTAAAGTGAAAGCCCTATCATTACTTTTGGCTGTCAAATAAAAAAAAAATATATAACAGCATCGAAACTTAATTATTGTTCTTTCTTAATTTTTCAGTTTTCTTAATCTGTTCATGGACTTATGTCCATAGCCTAGATATATTTGTGATATTAGGCATTTTGTATTTACATTTTTATCCTCTTTTACTCTATTTTTGGTTTCTTTATTTTCTTGAAACGGAATGGAGAAATGATTATAAAATGATACAAAAGTGTTTGTGAGTATTCAACTATATTATGTTTAGAGAAACTTAAATTTAAATTCTTCTTATTTTCTCATTTACATTTATTTTTATTTTTAAGGCTGTAATTGTATTTGTAGTGAATTCAATATCTATGGGGTAGTTTGAGTAGTTATTTCTCAAAGTTGGAGCGTGATCATGTAATTACACTAACTTTAAGGTGTAGCGAGAAATTTAAAAAATATCTAAAAATAATATGAGGGGTATTTCTTGAACGAAGTTTCTTTTCTTATGACATCAACACTTGCCATCAGAAAATAATGTAATGAATCAAAGAACTATGGAGTAGTTTGAGTTATTTCCGAAACTTAATGGTGGTCTTTTGATACTGTTGAGTTAACTTATGCATTGTCAATCATTCATAGTCCATATCCCATTAAAAAAAATGATATACGGAAACATTCATTTTAAATAAACTCTACAAATATTTGTAGCACGGTAAAAAAATATTAAATTGTAATTTTCACGTGCATTAAAATTGCAGTGATCACAACACATTATAAATTTTTTTAATGTAAAGTGAAATAAATTATTTAGATTTGTGCATAGCACGGGAATTGGCTATTTCAATAAAATAACATTTTAGTTCATTGAAATTAAATTACGAGATTTTGCATTAGTTGGGTAGCTTCTAAAATCTAATGATTTCTCATTTTGTGTAGTTGACATTCAAGTTCGATCGGCTTTTTTTTTTTTTTTTTTTTTTTTTTTTGAGATAAAGGACATCATTCATTCAAAAGATTCAGATATTACAATGTTACGAATGAAATCAGGTAAAATATGTAAAGCATATGACTCAAGTCTAGATAATTTTGCAATTTCATGTGCCACAGAGTTTCCTTCGCGTCGAATATGCCGGACTTCGAACAAACCAAATGATGAAGCCAACTCTTTAATATCGTCAATAATGCTTCCATAATCGGCTCTTGACGCTAGTTCGCTCCTTATCGCTGAAATAACCACACTCGAATCACCTTCCAATATCACCTTATTCCAGTTGTGAGCCAACGCAAATTCGACCGCCATTAATGCACCTTTTGCCTCCGCAGCCGTAGGATCAAGAGGCTGTTTTATGCATATACTTCGCCACCCAACACATTCGCCGCTGTTTGAACGAGCTATAACTCCTAGACCACAACAACCATCTACATTGTTGATTGAAGCATCAAAATTCAGCTTAATAACCTGCGGATCTGGTGGCCTCCACCGATTTTCAGCCATACTTGTTGCTGCAACAGGAACAAGAATCGAATAATTGGGTTGTTGAAGCTCCTCCAAATAATTCCTTGCAAAAGAGATAATAGCCATAGCATCAGGAACATTTCCTTCAAAGAATAGTTTGTTCCTAGCATGCCATATTGACCAGCACACCAACACACCCAAATTAAAATCCTTAGCATCCATCTTTGACCTGAAGCTCAACATCCAGCCCCGAACATCACTTCCTTCCCAATTATAGTTTCTCCAAGGCAGCCCACTTAATGCCCAAACTTGTCTCGCCAATTGACATGATAATAAACAATGGAGCACCTCTTCTTTATCACTTCCACAAATGACACACTTATCCACATCAATAATCTTCCTCTTTACAAGATTTGAACGTGTAGGCAAGAGATTTCGGCAAGCACGCCATAGGAAAATTTTTATCTTGTTTGGAAGCTTGATAGACCAAAGCCATTTCCAGTCATTTAATTGAACTTCGTTCGAATTCGAACTACTACCAGCCCCGTTATCCGCAACTCGATCTAGTCTAACGGCCAAGTAGTATGCACTCCGAACCGAGAAAATTCCATTCTTATTGTAATGCCAAATTCGCATATCTTCATGTATATTTCTGCCCTTTGGAATAGATAAAATGCACCTTGCATCCTCATGGAAGAAAGTTGCATTAACTTTGAAAATATCCCACTGACCTGTTGCCTCACATATGAATTCACTAACCTTTAAATCCAATGGTAAATCCCCTCGTGGAGTAAAAATCTGAAACGTAGTCTCCCTTGGGATCCATTTGTCGCCCCAAACATTAACTATACGTCCGTTTCCAATGTGCCATTGAATGCCTGCCTCAAGTATATATTTTGCCCCCCACATGCTTCTCCAAGTAAAAGAAGGATTCGATCCTAAAGTAGACTCCAATATATCAGAATGCGGGTAGTAACGTGCCTTGAGAATTTTGCCAAGTAGAGTATTGGGGTTCTCCATTAAACGCCAAAGTTGTTTAGCAAGAAGAGCTTTGTTAAAAGCTTCCAAGTCACGAAATCCGAGCCCTCCAAATTGCTTACTTCGACACAGAATACTCCAACGAGCCCAATGAATTCCTTTACCTTGCGTTCCTTTCCACCAAAACTTGGCCATAAGACCCTCGATCTCCTTTACGAAATAGCTAGGGAGTTGGAAACAACTCATAGTGTAACGGCCCGACTACGCGGGTCCGTCGGATAACGGTCGAAAAGTTATTATTATTTTGAAAAAGAGTTAGAATATCGAAACCTTTAAAAAGGACGATAAATTAAAATCGAGAATTAAAGATTTTCAGCGGAAGCGGTTTAAAACGATATAAGAACAATTTTGATTACTAAGTTTAAAGCGGAAGTAATTAAAACAAATTTTAACGGATGACATGACGTGATGAAACAACTTGTGGGACCCAAAAGGAATACAAGAAGATTAAGATTAATATTTGATAAAATTTAAAATCATTTTCGCTAGACATTCACATTTTACAAAATTAACTAAAATACCAAAACATTTAGCAAAATATAAAAAAAAAATAAACTTAGACATTATAGGAGATTTAAAATATGAGTTCAAACGAAAATCTTAAAATCAAATAAGAATTTAAACAAAAGTTCAATCACTCTCTCGAACTAGGGTGGGATCGCAACCGGGATGACCTAACCGCAACATGAACTATCGTTTACCCCAAACACCTGTAGCTGAAAAGATTGAAACATGGAATGCATAAGTTGATCGTCCAACTTAGTGAGGCTATAGTGCACATGTGCGTGGATGCAACATAATATACACGAGCATATACAACAGTACAGTAATGAACATATGCTATAACAATTTAAGCACGTTAAACAAGTAACCAACATTTGTTGATGCCGTCCTCCTCTTACCCTCCAATCCACAGTCAGGAAAACCACCACCGAACACTCCAAGTAAGGTGCGACCTTACATAACAGTGCGCATTGACGTCAAATGCCAGGAGTTTGACATTCACTCCCCAAGTGTAACCTCCACACTTGGTTCGTGAAGCGGGTCTACGGTGGATCGAGGTAACCCTCCGGCCCTTACCTTCCGGGTTAACCACGATTCCGCACACCAAAATAGGGGCCCACACAGTAACAGTAAACAATACAGTACAGTACAGTAACAGTAACAGTAACAGTTCAGTAACAGGAAATCGGTAAACAACTCAATAACAGTTCAACATGCAATATTAATGACTCATAAGCACATAGACATAAACAATGCTTCAACGTGTAACTTGTCCCAACAGCCGAGTTCTTCATGTTATCATACATCACATGCTTGTTCGTTTAGTAACCAAGTTACAATTATGACTCGACCTACTAGCACATTTAGACTTACACACAAGTAACACATAGCACTCACCTGTGTAGCTTACGATTCTCGAGAAATTGCGGAAAAGTAGCGTCTTCGGCTCCTGTACACGTTTATGTAACGATCTTAGAATCTAATCACACCACAAGGATTCTAGAGTGACTAAAGCAATGTTTTAGTCGAGCAAACAATTGAATCGTGGTTGTTCAATATCGAAGCCACGATCAAAACTTGGACATTTACGTCCGATCTAAAGGTTCTATGGTTCGTTCATGAACCGAGGTAAACATAGCCACGAAAGAGATAAACTAGAACAAAACCGTTCTAATTGAGCTTTAACAATAAGGTTTAATAACTTTTTACAAACTAACAATGAGAAAAAAAAGTTCTTTAATTATAAGTTTCTTCGAAAATTTTTACAAATTTTCAATCTTAAAACTAAAATGAATAAACCACTACTTCAAATCAATTAATCAAGAATTTATAAAAGAACCATGCAAAAACAGCGACAAAACAGCGCATTTCACCCCTTATTTTCAGATTTGCAAAACTAACCCCAAAAGTTTCAAAAACTCCCTTTTTGCAAACAAACTTGGAGCAACTTTAAAACAAATAATTTTTAAGTAAACTCATATCAAATATTGAACAAAAATAGAGATTCTCAGTCCATTATACTCCCAAAATTTTTGCATCCCTAAACCTTCAACCTTTAAAATCTTTCAAAATTACCCCCTAAAGTTTCAAAAATTATGAACAATAACTTTCTTACAAATATAAATCAATATCCAAACATCTAATAAACATTTATTAAAACCAATCAAAACTACACCATCCTTATAGCAAAAATCGAGTTAATCGAGATACATGCATAACATAGTATGAACTCAAATTCATGCTCAAATTAACTTTTAAAGCCAAAAATTAACCAAATAAACACACAATAACATTTAAGCTCAAAGAACTACCTAACGAACTCAAATCGAGAAATGAAGACCGAAAATGGAATACCCATTCCGAGACGAAGTCGCTGACCGGAGCAGGCACCGTTGACCGGCGTTGACCGACCGTTGACCACCGTTGACCGGCCGTTGACCGACACCGGAAAATGAGCCGAACCCACCATTCCACTCTCCTCTAAGCCTAGAACACCGTGGTGAAGCTCGATTGTTGAAGAAATGACCGGAAAAGGGACATGCAAGGAGACCCATTTAAAACCGCACCTTCAACCTCGAATTTCCGCCGGAAAACAGATTCTATTCCTTCAATAACCACCACCATTGTGTTCCTCTCGTCGAGTAGATGAATTTGGACTACTTATTTGCTCGATTTGGTTAAGAAATGAGAAAGTTATAAGTAAATTAAAGAAAGGGGTTTTGTGTGTGCGAAAACACACTTTAGTGTGTGTGTTTGGTGGGGAAGATGAAGAATGAGAGAGTGGGGTTGAATTTTCAAGTCTTTAATGTGTGTTTTGCAATTCACACTCTCAAATTTCGAATTTTTCCTTTTTAGTCCACAAAGTCTTGGGACAATCAAGAAGTCCCCCTTTTTATTTTTTCCTTTTTGCATTTAAATCCTCAAAATAACACAAGAGTGAGTATTTATAATTCATAATTTGCGCAACAATAATAGCTCAAGTGAATATTAATTTAAATCACTTCAAATTAAAAAAAAATGCTCACTCGTTGAATTTTTTTTACAACATAGATATGAATTTTAATTTCAATTGTTAAATCTACATAAATTAAATTATCAATTTCAAGTAAATTAAAATTATAGGAAAGTAAATTCATAAATGAATTTTCGGGGTTTTACACATAGCATAAGACGGGATAGCTTGAATGACTGCTTTTAATAGAACCTCCTTCCCTTCTTTGGATAACCATTTCTCCTTCCACCCCTGAAGACGAGAACATACTTTATCTCTAATATTAGCAAAAGCTTCCTTTTTCGATTTACCTACTATCGATGGAAGTCCCAAATATTTGTCGTGTTTATCCGCGATCTCCATAGGTAACACCATGCGAATTGAATCAATAACCTCATCTTTTGTGTTTTTACTGAAAACAATGCTAGATTTCTGGTAATTTACTTGTTGTCCAGATGCCTTCTCATATACATCCAAGACATATTTGACACTATTTGCTGGAAATGCATTAGCATTACAGAATATCATAGTGTCATCCGCGAATAATAAATGTGAAACAGCTGGAGCACCTTTACACACTTCCAAACCTGCAATGTTTCCACGGACTTCCTCTCTCCGAAAAAGAGCACTCAAAACTTCAGAACAAAAGAGAAATAAATATGGTGAAAGAGGATCCCCTTGCCTAATACCCCGTTCAGGGGTAAGAAAACCGAAAGCCCCTCCATTTAGAACAAATGAATACGTGACTGTAGACACACATAGCATAACCAAATCAACAAATTGTTCATTTAAGCCCAAACGAAGCATAACCCTCCTAAGAAAATGCCATTCAATCCGATCATATGCTTTGCTCATATCAAGTTTAATGGCCATGTGTTCAGCAGGACTACGTTTCATATAATGCGACACCTCATAAGCAATAAGAATATTATCTGTGATTAATCTTGAGGGGACAAACGCCGATTGAGATTCGGATATTATAGAGTTCATGTGAGGCTTAAGACGATTAACAATAACTTTAGAAGCTATTTTATACACAACATTGCTTAAGCTGATCGGTCGAAATTGAGACATAGTTTGTGGATTGGGACATTTGGGGATTAAAACAATGTAAGTAAAATTACATACCGAGGGGAATTCTTTCTCGTTCAGGAATCGAAGAACCCAACGGGTAACATCGGAACCCACAAATCGCCAAAATATTTGGTAAAAGATTACAGGGAAGCCATCAGGTCCCGGAGATTTAAGTGGGTGCATCATATCCAACACTTTTTTAACCTCCGTTGCCGTGTATACCCCAAGCAAAGATGCATTTATTTCATTTGTTACCTTCGGTACCACAGCACCCAAAGCCTCTTCCAAGGCTGATTCAGATGGGTTACTAGATGTAAATATGTCGCGAAAATAATTTGCCACAATCGCCTCTAATTCGTTAGCGTCCTCTCGCCAAACCCCGTTTGCATCTCGTATCCCTTCAATCATATTCGTCTTTCTACGGCTAGAAGCCTTTGCATGAAAAAACTTTGTGTTTTTGTCCCCCTCTCTCATCCAATGAGCCTTAGCCCTTTGTCTCCACATCATTTCTTCTTTATCTAAAAGGTCTTCCAATTCAATTGACTTCTCAGTTCGATCGGCTTGGTTTTCATATTTTGGCTTCCAATAAGTGTGGAGTGCGTTAATTTCATTTGGCCGGATAGTAATCGGGAGGAACAAAGTTTATGTCGATGGGCGAAAGTGTAAAAACATGAATATTGGGACAAATTACATGATATGACACTTCAAGAAAAATACGATTTTACTATCCATATGTATTAGTAGTAGTAGTATACTTGATAAGAGAAATTTAAATATTAATAAATACTCCAACTATATATACAGGTTTATGCAATATAAAACCATTTTTTATTTTGAAATAAAATTTTGTACGCCAATTTTGCACTGAAGATCAAACTATGTATGCGAGTATATACCGTGTGAAGCAGTTTCTAGAAATTCAATAAAATAACATATTAGTTCATTGAAATTAAAGTACGAGATTTTGCATTAGTTGGGTATTTCTAAAACTAATTATTTCTCATTTTGTGTAGTTGACATTCAAGTTTGATCTGCATGGTTTTCATGTTTTGGCTTCCAATAAGTGTGGAGTGCATGAATTTCATTTGGCCGGACAGTAGTCGGGAGGAACAAAGTTTATTCGATGGACGAAAGTGGTAAAACATGAATATTGGGACGAGTTACTCCCTCCATTTCAAAATATCTGTCTTTTCACATGTATGCACACAAATTAAGAAAATCATTGAATATGGCTGAATTCTATTGAAATTTTTTTGAAAAAGACTAAAATACCCTTTTAATTAATTATCCTCCACTAAAGTTTGGGAAAATTTATGAGCATAAAGGGCAAAAATGGAAAAAGAGCAATTAATGTGATAGTGGCGATTTATGATCTAGGGACATTTTAGTAATTATGATCTAGGGGTGTTTCAGTAATTCTGTAATTAATAAATTTGATAATAAATAATTCAGTCAAAATGACTATTTTACCCCTATTTATTTCATTTGACATTTATGGGAGAAAACTCTTCACCTCCCAAGAACCTCTTCACCTCCCAAAAACCTCTTCACCTCCCAGAAAACTCTTCAACTCCCAAAATTTCTCCTATAAATAGCATCTCATTTTCAACAAAAAGGTAAGTCATTCTAGAGAGAAAAAACTGAAAATAAAAAAGTTCTCAGCAAGTTCGTCCCGTGCATATTAGCTTTCGTAAAGGGATCAAGAAGAGAAAAAATCTCGAAGAGGTCCTTTGGTCATTTTTATACAACATCATTTTGGCGCCGTCTGTGGGAACTAGTTTGATTTGCACGTTGAGATGGCGGACGAGTACGAAGAGAACCAGTGGGATAATCTTGAAGGGCCAGGTGATCCACCAGCAGGAGGAGGCCCTGGCAATGACATACCTGGTACGGGAAGCATTGGACAAGACCACCCTGGCGGAGGAGGAGCTGGAAACGACCTGCCTGGCGGAGGAGGCGCTGGAAACGACCTGCCTGGGGCAGGAGGCGTGGAACAAGGCCCACTCGATGGAGTAGACCCCCAAATTTTAATGCCTGATCGAGATGCACTTCCGAATGTACCGCCTCCAGTGCCAACCATCCAAATGACCCAAGAAATGCTTGATGCAATGGCGGCAACAGTAGCGGCTCGAGCGGTTGCACAATATGTAGCGGAACAGCAAATAATACGCAATTCAAGCCAGTCCCTGCACGTAATCCCAGATGCATCCACAAGACCTGAAAGAGGTGGTCAGAGACAGCGAGAACAACCACATATAAGGCAACCAGTTAACGAAGAAGAAGTCAACAGTAGAACTCCAAGACCAGAAGAGGTGCGAAGACAACCTCGTTTAGTGATGGAGAGAGGTGGAGGAAGAGAACAAGGAGGACAAAATTACACACAGCAAGGACAAGAAGAGAGGGTGGAACAATTACCACCCATGGTACCATTAAGAAGAAACCCATTTTCTCATGCAGTCTTATCAGAACCATTGCCACCTGGCTTTAGGATCCCAAGCCTGTCTGAATATGATGGAATGGGTGATCCTCATGAGCATCTAGATAAGTTTATTGCCAAAGCTGATTTATATGCAATAAGTGATGCGACCACTTGCAAAATATTTCGTACTACTCTATCTATGATCGCACTTACTTGGTTCAATCAGCTCCCTTCAGGCACAATCACTAATTTTGAGCAGATGAGTCAACGATTCCTCCATCACTTCTCTATGAATAGAAAATCTCAAAAGACGGCTGCTTACCTATTCACTGTAAGACAAAGAGCAGGAGAGCCTTTAAGAGAGTATATACAAAGATTCACTAATGCAGTTTTAGAGGTCCCGCAAGTCGACCCTGAACTTTTGGCTAGCATTCTCCAACAAACTTTGATAGATGAACGTCTTAAGGAGTCTTTAGCCGGAAAACCTCCAACAACTCTGGATGCACTCCTAGCTAGGTCTGAAAAGTTCATAAGAATCGAAGAGGCAATGGAGTCAAAGTCAGAAAAAGGAGGTAAAAGGAAGAACAGAGAAAATGATAGGAGAATCTAGAAGAAGGAAGGAATGTAGGATACAATCAAAAGTATGCTCACTATACTCCTCTCAATGCTACACGAGAAGAGGTATTTGTAGCAGCTTTAGCACAAGGGCTACCTCAGTGGCCGGCACCATTGAAAGACAATCCGGACATGAATAAGTCTAACAAATATTGTCGATACCATCGTGCTCGAGGACATAACACAGAAGACTGCTATCATTTAAAAGATGAGATAGAAAGGTTGATACAAAGGGGCAATCTACAGAACTTCGTAAGAAGGAAGAGAGATATAGCCCCAGCAAGTTCGCAAGCTGGACGAAATTCTAACCCAAGAGGAAATCAACCGCAAGAGAGAAGTGGCGGACAAAGACCTAACAGAGATAGTTCAGTACAAGCAAGGCAAGATGAGAACTTACCAAACGCCGGCATTATCAACATGATATCAGGAGGACCGGTTGGAGGAGATTCTGTTAGATCGAGAAAGGCATTAGTGAGATCAGCGAAAACCTTACATGACTGTCCATCGTATGCACAACACCATGTCCATCAAGTTGAAAAGTGTAATCAGATCATCACCTTTGATGATAGGGAAACTACCACCACAAAACGATGCTTTAGTAATCTCAGCAACGTTAGCAAATTTCTGGGTTAAGAAAATCTTAGTAGATAGCGGCAGCTCAGCAGATATAATATTTTATCATGCTTTTGAGAAGTTGAACATAGACAACACCGAGTTAAAAAGGGTCAATACCCCACTTACTGGTTTTACGGGAGAGATAGTGGAAGCATTGGGAGAAGTATCACTGCCTATCTCCCTCGGAAGTTATCCTATTAGATCTACGAAGATGGTGAAATTTCTAGTGGTCAAAGCACCTTCCTCATATAATATGATATTAGGAAGGCCTAGTCTAAATCTATTCAAGGCCGTACTTTCAACATATTATATGAAGATGAAGTTTCCGACACCAGAAGGGATAGGAGAAGTGGTAACAGATCAGATGATGGCTCGTGAATGCTACGCTAGCACATTGAAAAACTACAATAAGCGAACCAAGTCAGAGTCAAATCATGTCAATAAAAATGATACAACTGATCAATTGATGGATGATGCTTCAGAGGCGCAGGAAGAAGAAGTTGAAAGCAAAAAAAGAATGCAAGAAGATTTGCGGATAGAGGCAGTGGAAGAATTAAAAGTTGTGGAGTTCATCCCTGGATATCCAAACAAAACAACAAAAATAGGAACAAAGATCGAACCACATGTGAAAGCAGAATTAGTACAGTTTTTGCGAAAAAATATGGATATGTTCGCTTGGGACGCCATTGACCTTCAAGGAATAGATCCCGAAGTGATGGTGCATAAACTCAGTGTTGATCCGACAGCGAAGCCGATAAAACAAAAGAAGAGAACTTTTGGACAAGAAAGGAACGAGATCATCAAAGAAGAGGTAAACAAGCTTCTGCAAGCGGGGTATATCAGAGAAGTACTTTATCCTGACTGGCTGTCAAATGTGGTGGTTGTTCCAAAGCCTAATGGAAAATGGCGAATGTGTATTGACTTTACGAATCTGAACAAAGCTTGTCCAAAAGATTCATATCCTCTTCCCAGAATCGATATGCTAGTAGATTCTCCCTCGGGATGTGAATTGTTGAGTTTTTTGGATGCTTTTCAAGGATACAATCAGATCTCAATGCTCCCTGAGGATCAGGAGAAAACAAGTTTCGTCACGGATCAGGGGGTATATTGTTATAAGGTTATGCCATTTGGCCTGAAGAATGCCGGAGCTACATATCAAAGACGTGTTGATCATATGTTCAAAGAACAAATTGGGAGAAATATGGAAGTATATGTGGACGATATGCTTGTGAAGAGCCACAAACAATCTAATCATCTAAAAGATTTGGCAGAAACTTTTGAAGTATTAAGACGCTACGATATGAAGCTAAATCCCAATAAGTGCACTTTCGGGGTTCGAGGTGGAAAATTCTTGGGGTACATGATTTCTGAAAGAGGGGTAGAAGCTAACCCAGAAAAAATCGCTGCGATACAAACTATGTCTGCCCCAAAGTCAGCAAAAGAAGTACAACGCCTAGCAGGACGTTTGGCCGCGTTGAACCGTTTTATATCTCGATCTGCAGATAAAGGGTTGCCTTTCTTTAAAACCCTTCGTAATCTTAAGAGTTTTGAGTGGACACACGAATGTCAGAAAGCATTTGATGAACTGAAAGATTATTTGTCATCTCCTCCACTCCTTACCACGCCAAGGCCTGGAGAAATATTGTATCTATATCTTGCCGTGTCGGATTATGCTATTAGCTCAGTCCTAGTTAAATCAGAAGGTAGAGATTACAAGCCCATATACTATGTGAGTCGAATGTTACAAGGAGCAGAGCTAAGATATCCATGGATAGAAAAACTAGCACTGGCCTTAGTATCCACAACACGAAAGTTACGCCCATATTTCCAATCACATCAGGTTGTAGTACTTACAAATCACCCCCTTAAGCAAGTGTTATCAAACCCAGATGTTTCAGGAAGAATGGTGAAATGGACAGTAGAGTTGGGAGAGTACGGTTTAGAATTTCAACCCCGACCCGCCATAAAAGCTCAAGTATTAGCCAATTTCTTAGTTGAAATGACAACTGATCAAGCTGCTAGCTCTTTGACCACCTGGGAAATATATGTGGATGGCTCATCTACAAATAATGGTAGCAGTGCATGAATTGTAATAAAAAGCCCCCACGAAGACGAATTTGAATATGCTCTCAAACTCGATTTTCCGACGTCCAATAATGAAGCTGAATATGAAGCGTTGTTGGCTGGAGTAAAATTAGCATCGGCAGTAGGAGCAAAAAAGTTGATAGTATATAGTGACTCTCAACTGGTGGTGAATCAAGTGGATGGTTCCTTCGAAGCCAAGGGGCAGAAAATGATTCAGTATCTTCAGCGAGTCAAGGAAGTACAGGTAATATTATACCGACGTGCTTGACATCAAATATAAGATGTGATTTTGTAATTGTATATGAAGCAAAATAAAAACCTCCATTAAATTGGAATATTGCAGGATAAATTTGAAGATTTTCAGTTAAAACAAATTCATCGGAAAGACAATGCCAAAGCCGATATGTTAGCAAAACTAGCTAGTGCGCTAACAACGGTAAAAAGCAAGAAGATAATTTTCCTCACAGCAACTCGTCCAGAAATAGAAGAAGGTGATCATGAGGTGTTACCAATAATACCTGAAGAACCAAGTTGGAAGGATGAAATAGTTAAATATATAGTCCATAACGATCTACCGGAGGATAAGAAGAAAGCAAGGTTATTGAAACTACGAGCAGCTCGCAGCTCGTTTCGTTATGATCGATGGAGATTTGTACAAAAGAGGATTTTCCCAGCCATACCTCAAGTGCTTAGCCCCTAAGAAAGCCAACTATGTTCTTAGAGAGATACATGAAGGGAGTTGTGGAAATCATCTTGGAGGTAGAGCACAAGCAAACAAAACATTACGGCAAGGATACTTTTGGCCTACACTAAAAAGAGATGCAGTTGAACTAGTTCAAAAATGCCATAAGTGTCAACAACACGCTAATGCTGTACATTCTCCAGCGACTTTAATGCAACCACTTGAAAGCCCATGTCCTTTCAGTCAGTGGGGCATTGATTTGGTAGGACCTCTGCCACCTGCACCAGGACAAAAAAGGTACAAACCGTCCCCAAAACATTACTTCCTTTTTTAAAAAAAAAATAAAAAAAAAATTTCATAACATTGCCTTTTGTGTTAAAACAAAAAGGTATTTGATTGTGGCTGTTGATTACTTCACCAAATGGGTGGAAGCTGAACCTTTAAGAACCATCAAAGAAGAAGACGTGCTGAAGTTTTTGTGGAAGTATATTGTCTGCAGATTTGGAGTACCCCGAGTCCTTGTATCTGACAATGGAACGCAATTTAGGGGAAAAGAATTGCAACGATGGTGTGCCGAAATGAAAATAACACAATCCTTCACTTCTGTAGCAAACCCTCAGTCTAACGGACAAACAGAAGTAACAAACCGCATCCTACTACAACATATGAAAGCTCGCCTCGATAAGGCTAAGGGGGAATGGGTTGAAGAATTACCTAGTGCATTGTGGGCGTATCGAACAACTCAAAGGGTAAGTACTGGAGAAACCCCTTTCAGTTTGGTTTATGGAACAGAAGCTGTAATACCAGTTGAAATTGGAGAGGTCAGCTTGCGGGTGCGATGCTACAATCCTATGTATAACGACCAAGGTCTTACCGCTAATCTAGATTTGCTAGAAGAACTAAGAGAAAATGCTAGTGCAAGGGCAGAGAGATATCGCATGAAGATGGTGAAAGCTTACAATGCTAGGGTACGTCCTCGTTCTTTTCAAGTGGGAGATTTGGTATTGCGAAGGACAGCAGTCCTTCCACAAAAGGACAAAATGAAGAAAAAATTGAAGAAGTTTGAACCTAAATGGGAAGGTCCGTTCAAATTAGCAGAAGTGGTAAGCTCTGGAGCCTATCGACTTCAATACTTAAGTGGAGAAGATATACCAAGAACTTGGAATACGAGTAGCTTGAAAAAATATTATCAGTAGTTTTGCAATGTACTTTTTCAATAATCTTCTACGTAATGATCAATAAAGCCTCATTTCAGGATTTCTTCTTTTCTTACTTATGAATATCTATGAAATGTTTCATTATAGTCTACTTGTAAAAGGAAGAATTCTGATCAAAGAAAAATTCAACAAGTCAACACTTCAAGAGCCACTTTATCGATCATCAAAGTGTAAATGCAAATAAAAATTGCTCCATAACAAACATATGGTGGATATATCCACGAATATTCTTAAAAAAAAAAAATTTCAAACCACAAATAAAGCAAAAACGCAAATATTCAAGAACATAAAAAAAAAAAAAAACAAGGACAAGTACATCAATCTACTGCATATAACTAAAGTTAACTATTTTTTCCCTTTTGCGGATTTTGGAGCAGGATCTTCCTCAACCTCATCAAATGTTTCATCAGGAATCACAGTCCCCTCATCCTCGTCAGCTTCATCATCTACCTCAGGATCGATAAACATGAAGTCTTCACCAGGAAAACGGTCTGAGTCTCTAAGGGTTTTGCGAATAACCCGAACTGTTCGGTCGTAAACCAAAATGGACTCCTTCAGAAGGTCTTCTCTATACGCATCAGACTTCTAATAGTTACTCACAAGCTCCTTCTCTATCGTGCTTTGATACTTAGAGACAAGTTCCTTCTCCAGTTCCCTATAATAATCCTTACCCTGCTCGGACTTCCTAAACTTCTCACCAGTCTGAATCTCATGCTTCAGCTCCTTCGACAACTTCGTGTTTTCCAGTTTCAGTTCCTGAAGTTGTTCAGTCATGCGCGCCAGTTTCTCCTCGGCCATCTTCGTTTCCTCCTCGCAGCGTTTGGCACGCTGAGTAAGCAAATGAGACAGAAGGGGTATCTACAAAAACAAACAAACAAATATAAATATTTTCTAAGTCAAAGGAATAACATAAAAATATATCAAATATATAGGAAATGTTAAATTACCCGAGCAATATCTGCGCATAATATTTTATCCAAATTCTCGGAATGAAGTTGATCAAACCGATTGGCATCATGAGCAGTAATCAACTGCCTAGTCTTGTCATATCCAAGTTCCAGATCGGCGGAATCCCAAAATGAACATACACCTTTTTCTTTGTTAATGCCAAAAGTGAATAAGCCTTTTCCCATTCCAGGACGAGGAGGAACTTCCTCTCAGGGACGTTTTGGAGGAGGCGATGATTGTCGATTCCGTCCATCTGACGCAATCGTTCCAAAAGTCTCATTCGGAGCATTTTTTACGAAACTCCCTCTTGGATTTCCAGATTGAGTTCCCTTATGCGAGGGGGGAGGAGGACGACGAGAATCACGATCTACTTGTGAAGCACGATCTACTTGTGAAGCCCTTTTTCCAGCACGAATCTCACTAATGGACATACCCTTTCCTGCAAAATACGAAAATGAATACACAAGTCAGAATGATAAACATTATATATATATATATACATAAAACATACATATGATATGTACCATTAACAAATAAAGGAGCAACATTAAACGGTTCTCTAAATAAACCAGCATTCTCAAACTTCTCGCGAATATCACTCGGATCAATAGAAGGATCGTAAGGGGAAGAACTACTATTCCACTCTACGGGAAATTCCCAACCATCATTCCTTACGTAAAAATACTTGAATTTCCACGGTCCCCTAGAACCTTTTGCAGAAGTACAACCCTCTAAGAATTTGCATTTGTTTTGAGGAAAAAAGTGAAAATATAACTGGTTAGGAACTCTTCTCAAGATAAATAAACTCCTAAAAGACTCCAAAGGTGGAAGAATATTCAGTTGGGTGGAGCAACGCAAGAAACCTTCATAATACATGAAAGAGTTGGGAGTCAACTGACTGATGCATATATTGAAACTACGCACAATTTCTACGAGGAGAGGGTCTGGAGGAATCGAAAATCCACAAAGAAAAAATTCTTTGTACACGGTGAAAAACCCTGGTGGAGGGGTCCTAATTTTCTGGCCATCAGAAGGAAGCAAAAATTCGTGACATGAGGATAAATTAATCTTATCCTTAAGCATATTTATCTCCTTCAAGGACATCTCACTATTAGCTATCTCAATATCTACCGCACGACTTTTTGAGCCCCCAGAAGATGGAGCCCTTCCCTCCTCATCCTCATACTCATTCTCATCCATCACCCAGCTAGATGCATCTTCTGGCCTATTTCCTAAAGGAATTTGACGAGAAGTATCAGAGTTGGATTTATCGTCAAAAATCAAAAAATCTGAAAATTCAGATTCACATGGAGGTAGTTCACGAATAGCTTTTGCAACTTCTTCCTCAAACGAAAATTCAATCCCTGAATAAAAACATAAAAAATCAACCTAAGAAGAAACACCTATACCAAAAAAAAAAAAAAAAAAAAAAAAAAAAAAAAAAAAAAACCTCATCCAAAGCATATTTAAACCGAAACAAATTAACCACAGAATCTCGCTCGGCCGAGTCAAATTCCGCCTCGGCCAAACTCGGCCGAGACAGATTCACCTCGGCCAAGCACAACCGAGGTAAATATGCCTCGGCTAGACTTGGCCGAGGCAAATGAGCCTCGGCTAAGTTTGGCCGAGGCATGCTGCTTCGGCCGAGATTGGCCGAGGCATGCTGCTCGGCAGAACCTGGCCGAGGCATATGTTGCCTCGGCTGGGTACTGGCCGAGGCATGCTGCCTCGGCTGGGTATTGCCGAGGCATATTGCCTCGGCTGAAACTTGCCTGGCCGAGGCGTGCTGTGCCTCGGCTGGGTAATTACTCGATTGGCTAAGTTTAAAAAATAAAAATAAAAATTTAAATTAAATTAACAATATGTACCTAGTGACGACATTCTTCTAACGGATTCTCTCGAGAAAGAAGCTTAAAATTTTTTAAGTTTGAAAGGTGTACTTAGAAAAGTGAAGATGAAAATTATAAATAGACTATAAAACTTATAATTTTGGAAATACAATATTCTCAAAGAATAAAATCCTCCTATATTTGATCCTAAGATAATTAGGACATTATTTTGCAAGATTTATATCTTCTAAGTAAGGAAAATATTCTAATCTAAATATATATATCTTATTTATTCTAATCTAAATATATATATATATATATATATATATATATATATATATATATATATATATATATATATATATATATATATATATATATATTCTCAAAGTATATATGTTATGTATTTTAAATTCCGCAATTGAAAAAATTTCATTCCCGGAATTGGGGGGACATCATGATAGTGGCGATTTATGATCTAGGGACATTTTAGTAATTATGATCTAGGGGTGTTTCAGTAATTCTGTAATTAATAGATTTGATAATAAATAATTCAGTCAAAATGACTATTTTACCCCTATTTATTTCATTTGACATTTATGGGAGAAAACTCTTCACCTCCCAAGAACCTCCTCACTTCCCAAAAACCTCTTCACCTCCCAGAAAACTCTTCAACTCCCAAAATTTCTCCTATAAATAGCATCTCATTTTCAACAAAAAGGTAAGTCATTCTAGAGAGAAAAAATTGAAAATAAAAAAGTTCTCAGCAAGTTCGTCCCGTGCATATTAGCTTTCGTAAAGGGATCAAGAAGAGAAAAAATCTCGAAGAGGTCCTTTGGTCATTTTTATACAACATCATAATGCTTTATTGAAAATACAAAATGACAGATAATATGGCACAAGAAAATCTTTCCAAAGAGACAGATATTATGAAACGGAGGGAGTAATATTTACGAGTTAATGATAATTTATCTTCATATGTATAATTCAATTTATTTCTTTCTAATTTGAAAAAAAAAATATTATTCCATATAGATCTTATAAAGTTTAACACTGTCTGTTTGACATTTTGAACTTAAAAAAAATACGAACGGAGAAAGCTACCCCTCTTACGTAGTATGATACTTTGACCCATTCAATTTATATATTGGACACTTTAATTATCCATGTGTTATTATAAATGTGATACTTTATCCCCCTGTGTTTTGATGAATGTGACACTTTAAGTTAGTGTTATGATAAATTTGACATTTTATCCTCTTATGTTATGATAAATTTAACATTTTACTCCATTGTATTATGTTAAATGCGACACTTTACCCTCTAAAGAATATTTTTGTACTTTACGCCACACTTTTCATGGCCATTCTCAATTTTGGACGAGTCACTCACCTCTAAAAGAGATAAATTGCTCATTTAAAATTTTCATATGGAGTATATTGCTCATTTTTTAATTATAGAGGGATAACATTATGCATATTAGGGGTAAATTAGCATTAACCTTAGTATTTTTTATGTCATTTACGTTTTCATTTTCTCTTTCTTTTTCTTTTTCTTTTTTTTTTTTTTTTTTAATTCAGGTGTCCAAGCTTACGCTAGACTAATCCTGGATCCTCAGAATCCTGAAGGATGTAAATCGCAGGATGTGAACTAAAACAATACTTGGATTTCAAAAAATAGAATTATTTTTGTCAAGAGTTATCTTCTCTCATTAAGTAACAATTGAAATTATTAATTGTCAAACACTATTTGTAAAGGCATAAATATAAAAACGCTTAAAAGTCACACTTTTTAACCTATTAGCTAAATATGCGTCAGAACTCACCAGAATAAATATAGGTGGACATCGGAGGGAGTGTATCAGTATTTCTTAATTTATCAAACTAAATTTGAATATCAAACTTGATTTAACATAATACAACAAGTCGAGTTCAAACAAATTTTTACAAACGTGATAATTATGTCAAATTGTGTGATTTGATTTTGATGTGTACCTAATAGCTTATCAAACTATATAATTCTAATACTTCATAAGCGTAAACTCTTGCAAGGTTTTTTTTTTTTTTTTTAATATGGTGAATATATTGTTACATCAAACACTATATCGAATCGAAACTTTACATATTAAACTAGAGAAAAGCTAGTATGAAACTAGAGAAAATACCCACATTCGTAAGAATTGAACCCATGACCTCCTGATCATGGAGCCTCATCCTTAACTACTTGGGAAAAAGTATATTATTGGTTTAACATAGGAGTAGTTTTTGTTGGGCTTGACTCTACTTCATTAGGGATGGGTTCAAGACGAGATTTCGAGGCCAAGGGTAACTCGGGAGGAAATTTCGGGTTTAATTTTTAATATACGAATCCCGTATAATTTAGAAGATACCGATATTTGAAATATCAAAAATTCTTGAATCTGGGACCGGCATTTTGTGTTTTCTAATATTTTCTATGTTTCGGGTTTGGTCCTTGTCAAAAAACTAAAAATCAAAGTATATAATGGATGCCTTTTTTACCTCAAGAAAAAATTGCATTACTCCTTGGTGATTTAGCCGCCACAAGTCATCTATTCAAATTGCATGTCATCAAAACATTCAAAATAATTTGACTTAATTCATCATGTCATGTCATTTAAATGCATTTTCAAAAACTTTCATTAAAATATAATTTGCTCTATGTATTAATGCTATTGTGATAATATGGTTTCAAATCAACTTGTTATCTTCTTATAATTGTTGTACTAATTGACTGTCACTCTACAATTTTGTTCTCTAGCGCTACAAGGTTTTCCTTTATTTTAGTGTGTTAGATAAAAGAAATTTAAATATTATTAAATTGTAAGTTGTTATGCAATAAATTCATTAAAAGTATGTTAAAACTTAAAAGTATCACATGTATTAATATAAACATCAACTAGGTAAGATTAATTGCAAAAAAATACATTATTTTCAAATCAAATTTTGTACGTCACAACATATTACATCTAAGATCAAATTATGCACGCGAATAAAACATGCAGCGGTAGCTAATACTCTAATAAAATGACGTATTAATTAACTGAAACGACGACACTTAGCATTGGGTAGTTTTTGTTGTTTTCGTTCGTAGAACCTATAATGAGGCGACTCATTCTTTAGCAGGATTAACATCTACTGATAACTTAGTTGAACTTCTTGATAGATCTAGAAGTTTTTGGCAAAAGCCGTTTGATTTGTTATGAAATATTACCATTTATCTCAAAAAAAAAAAAAAAATATTTGGGTAGTTTATAATACCCTAATTATTTCCATTTTGAGTAGTTGAATTTCATGTAAAGCTAAGTTTTTATGTCTTTCTAAAAATGGCTTCCAATAGTATAGTGAGGCCTAGTGCATGGATTTTATTCTTAGGAGGAACAAAGTTTATGTTGATGGACGAAAGTGTTAAAAGTTGAAAATTGGGGATGAACATTGTGCGAGGACCTATAATGGGCTAATTATGTGATTTATAATTAACCGGTCTTAATAGACAACATCACGATTACCTTGGAGACAACCTATAGCTTCGGGAGATATAAAATGGGAACCCCCTCCTCCTAACATCATTAAAGTGAATTTTGATGGTGCGGTTTCTCATGCTTTAAATATATCTGGTGTTGGGGTTATTGCGAGATCAGAATCAGGGCAATGTATTGCTTGGTGTTCCAAACTTGTTCATTCAGCTCTATCTCCGGACTTTGTTGAAGTTATCGCAACACAAACGGCAGTTGATGTGGCTTTGGACAAGGATTGGAGTGATGTCATTCTTGAAAGAGATTGTAAGGAGGTGATTGACAAAATTAAATCCGGATCAATCTTCTTTGGTAATATAGGAGTTATTATGGACGACATCAAGAGAGCTATCTCTAGCTTTACCTCGTTTCGATCTTCTCATGTTCGTAGGACTTGTAATGAGGCGGCCCATTCCCTTGCTAGAGTAGCTTTAGATCTTTATTTTAATTTCATTGATTTCTCCTCTTCTACTGAGAATATTATAACCGCTGAATCATCTTGAGTAAAATCTCCCATTGTGGTCTAAAAAAGAAAATGTTTAAAATTCTTCTAGCACTATTATCGAAAGAAACGGTGGTTGTGCAACAATAATTTAACTATAAATTTGAAGGGTAAATATCATTTTTGTCGTACTTATGTACTTCTTTTAACAGTTTGGTCCTCCTTGTATTTTTCTTGATATTTTACTCCTAGATATCTATTATTTGTTTCACTTTAGTTTTTTTGATCAGGTGACCCCGACCTTACATGAATTGCACGTGACCATTTTTTAGGGTATTTTCGACAGTTCATTTTGACATTGTTATATTTAAGTCCCCCATAAAACTTATTTATATCAATTTAGTCCCTGATTTATATTAAAAATAAAATTTCAAAAAATAAAAATAAAAATATTTAAAAATAAATCGAAAAATTATTTTTAAAAAAATTCCAAAAAAATCAAAATTTAGTTCGGTTGAATTTAAGGTTAGGGTAATGCAGAAAAGACAACAACGAACTTTATAAGAACAATTTGGAGTTGGGGGTATTATGTTATGACTAGCTAGGTAAAGTAATGTTTTTCTATTTCTTTATAACCTAGAAACTTTTAAGAATAACAAAGAAGCCCCCCCGACCCAGTCATTTTTTACATTATGTCAAAATCGCCCTTTCGTTGTGTTTGAAATCCATGTTTGCATTTTTCCCGTTTTAGTTAATTTAACATGTCACATGACATATCTGATATGTACATGTCCGTAAATACTACTCGTACATCATAATTAACTTATAAATAATTTAAAAATTACAATAAATAAGATGAATTTGAGTTTTATTTTCAACACTTATTTTACCATTACTACGAGTCAATTTTCTGTAATTAGTTTTACAAGTATTGATTGAATGTTTGGATGTCACTTTGTAAAATGGATTTCATAAGAGCATATTTTCCTAAGATTTACAAATATACCCTTACTTGCACGCGAAAGGGTTATGTCACAATTCACAACTTAAGTGACACGAGCCAATTCTTTAATATATTGGACTAAAATGGAAAACTGCCAATTTATGGTGGCGTTGGAAGAAAAGCTACCTAACGGTTGCTTATGGGTATGAAATTTCGGACTTTCCTATATGGATTTGGACCTTTTAACTCCTGGATCTTGTGGTTCAGAATTTTTTCTCCTTTTTTTATTTTTCCTTCTTCTTCTTCTTTATAGTTAATACAAAGCTAATGAAAAAACTGAGTTGTAAATCTCTCAATTTTCTCAGTTGAAGATTCAGATCTCGTAGTTCAAGTGATCTGAATCTTCAAACTCTATTATTTAACCAATTATCTTAATTCTTGAACCAGTAGAACTCTTTGATAGTGGGCAACATTGTCATGATATAATTGTTGGATTTTTCAATTTATATTTGAATAGAATTAGTTGAGAGTAATTAAGGGATTGCGTCTGTTCGATCTGAAGAGGTACCCTTTGGACCGAAACAGTGTAATTCAAACGATGTATCTCTTGCGAATAGACATTTATGTGCCTATAAATAGGAGACTTAATCTGGCCAATTAAGCATCATTTTTCAGACAATAATAAAAAAATTACTCTCTTCTCTAATTTAAATTTATGTCGAATTTTCTATTTGTTTCGGTTCGCCGTGGGTTCATTATTTGTGCAAATAATGAACAACAGACTGTTGTATATTGGGAGACTACCGGGAATCAAACTGCATGTACCGTGGCAGTCTCGAAAATATTGTCTTAAGAAAATCACTTCGGCAAGCCTCAGTCTCACTTCATAGTTTTCATATATTGATTGGAGTGTTGTTTATTTATTTCGATCCAAGTAAGTATTTCTTACTAGTTTTACGTTGCTATATAATCTAATTTTATTGATCATGAATTCTCATCATCCTTAACCAATTCGCTGTCAAGTTGTGTGATTTGATATTGAATTGAATCTAATATAATACCTTATAAAACAATATTGAAGTACCAATGCTTTCAAATACCCACGAAAGTACATGATAAAATCTAATCTTAATTATAATACTCTATAAGCTTAAACTATTGCAAAGTTAAAGTATATTATTGATTTAAGTACGGGAGTGGGTTCGCCAAAGTTGACCCGACCTAGCTCACAAGGTGTGGATTCGGGACGGGATTTCGGGATCTAGGGTAGTTTCGAGTTTTGATTTTTACTACCCAAATTTCCTATAATTTAGCGAATCCTGTATTTCAAGTACCAAAAATTCCATGACAAAAATAATAAGTTATAGTTTCTACTCCCTCAGTTTCTTTTTATTTGTCGCTTTGACCAAAATTTTCTTGTTTACTTTAATTTGTCACTTTAGGATTTCAATGCTAACTAATGCTAAACTTATTGAGGAAAAAACACTTTTGATTTCAAGCTTTAGTCCAAGAAACACATTTGATACCAAGCTTTTTCAAAAAATACATTTCATACCATGATTCACACCATCTTGATACATTTACTTTTGTCGTCAATTTTTGGACGAAGTTCAGCACGCGCCGTCAATTGTTCGTCTTTAAAACCCGTGCAAGTTCTCCACCCCATTGTCAATATAACGGGCACATGATCGGAAGATGTTGAATTTCGTCTCAAAATTTACGGCAAAACTAAATGTGTCAAGATTGTGTGAATCATGGTTGTGAAATATGTTTTTTGAAAAAGCTTGGTACCAAATATGTTTTTTGGACTAAAATTTGGTATCAAAAGTGTTTTTCCCTCGAACTTATTTGATTAAAAGGGTATTTAGGATTTTTTGCTTAAAAAAATTGCCTATTTACGATAATCCTTAATTCGTTTACAATCCTTCTAGAAATAAAAGAAAAACGGAGGGAGTAATTTTTAACTTTGGGTCCATCTCCAAAATTTTTAAAAATAAAAGTACACAATGGGTGCTTTGTTAGCGCAAGAAAAAATTGCATAAGTCATCCATTTAAATTGAAAGCCATGGTCACTACACAAGGACTTCATAGTATTCGACGGTATCGCATTTTCCAATATTTTAATTACGTGTAGATCAAAAAAAAAAAAAATATTTTAATTACGTAATCTGATATAACTAGTCGTTATGTGGTTCAAGATTGGGTAAATATCACTTATTGTCCTTATTATTAACGCATTAAAAAGTCGTCCCTTTTAATTTATTTCTCTTATATGAATCCATACTAAGAGTGATTTAGTTCACTTTGGCCATTGCCCTTTTTAGGCAGAGCACGACGATGGATCCGATGTTACGTGATCTGCAATGTAGATTTTATGGGGATTTAATTGCCATACTATCATTGCGAATGAACAAACACACCTTCACGTGCAGGTCAATGAATATCAGGACCTTCGTTGTTCGGTCTAAAAAGGGCCAAAATAAAATAGAACTCTTAGTAGAGGTTAAAATGGGGAAAAAAAAACTAAAAATGAACTCAAAAAGTTAATGATAAGAAGAACCATTAGTTATGTTTATCGGGTTTTTGCACTTTGCACCCCCGAAACATGGAAAATAAGCACTTTGCATCCTCGAAAATTAGATTTAGCACTATGCACTCTCGAAATATGAAAATCACAGCACTTTGCACCCTCTTTTATTTTCAAGCAAAAACTCAAGGGCAAAATAGGTAATTCTATTGTAAATCTTTTGCACTTTGTATCCCCCAAAATAAAATTAGCACTTAACACTACCTAAATAAGAATAAATTAACAACTAGCACCCCCGAAACACAATAAATGGACACTTTGCATCCCAAAATACAAAATTAACACTTAACACCCTCAAATTTAAAAAAAAAAAAAAAAACTCAAACCCCTCATTTTCTCCGGCAAAGTTGACCATTAAGGTATTTATAATTGTATTTTGCAAAATTCAAGTAAAAAAATGAATTACCTATTTTACTTTATACTTTTTTCACTCCGATTGTCAACTTTGACGAAAAAAACGAGGGGTTTGGATTTTTTTATATTTGAGGGTGTTAAGTGTTAATTTTGTGTTTTGGGGTGCAAAATGCTCATTTATTGTGTTTCGGGGGTGAAAGTTGTTGATATGTTCTTTAATTGAGGGTGTTAAGTACTAATTTTATTTTGGGGGTACAAAGTTCGAAATTCTCAAGTTTTGAGAGTGCAAAGTGCAAATATTATTGAATTACCTATTTTACCCTTGAATTTTTGCTTGAAAATAAACGATGGTGCAAAGCAGTGGCGGAGCCACATAGGGGCAAGGGGGGGCTATAGCCCCCCCTGGAATTTTTTTTTTTTTTTTATATATATGTGTTATAATTTTTTTTTTTTAACAAAAAATTTAATATATTAGCCCAATAGCCCAAATATAATTTATAGTCCAATTAATAAACCCACTTTAACAATACTTACTCTTCCAATTATAAGCCCCAATTTTAAGCCCAATTTTCCCCTACTCTCAACATCTCCAAACCCTAACCCTAGCCACCATTGCACCTCCTACCACCACCAGCCGCCGCCTGCCGCCTGCTGCCCGCCTGAGGTCGCCGCCGCCTGCCGCCCCATCTCCGGCCATACCCAACCCAAGTCCCACATTCGTGGGAGTTGAACCCATGACCTCATGGTCATGGAGCCTCATCCTTAACCACTTGGCTAAGGCCTCATCGGCATTTTTTCTATTTTTATTTATATTTATGTGTGTGCAATTGTGTTTATGTAATATATTAATTTTGTTATATATTCATTATTGATGCTTATATTACTTTTCAAAATCAATCTTTAGATTCATGTTTCATTTTTGTGCATAAAGTTATATACTTATTAAGATTTTCATATATAAGTGATAAAGATATGAGGACACCAATTATATTAAAATAATATGATGCTTAAATCAATATGCAATAGAGTTACTATTATTCATTTACATATTAAAGACTATCTTAGATGGTTAATAGTTTTATTTATTAAAATGTCAAGCACTAATTTTATATTATTAATAGTCTTTTATTAGCATTTATTGGCATATTGAGATTCAACCTCTCTTGTTTTATCAAATGGAATGAAAAATAAGCCTTGTCATTGTTATATCTCTAATATATTTAACGTCTACTTCTTGAGTATGTCATTAATTTTGAGATAGTTATGTTTTGTACATTTTATGATCTTAGAAATATGGAGATATATTTTAAGGCTACACCTACACCTACATCTCATGAGGAGTCTTCAAGTAACGTTGAGCTTCCAAACTTTCATATTGAAACGAACTTCCCCGAGCTTCCGAGTGATCCCGGTCTACGACCTCATATAACTTTATATGATTCTAACATTCGAGAGAGAGTTCGTAGAGCTTACTTGCTCAAAGGTCCATGTCAACCACGCAACCTTGAGTTTCGGCAAACGTTAATTGGAGGTCAACTTAGAAGATTTAGTCCTTCTTGGTATAGTGGAAATGAAAATTGGTTGGAGTATAGTGAAAACAAAGATGCCGTATTTTGTCTTTGTTGTTATCTCTTCAAACCCGAAATTGGACACCAAGGAGGTGGGGATTCATTTGTTACAGAAGGATATTCAAATTGGAAAAAGAAAGAAAAGTTGGCACAACATGTGGGAAAATGTAATAGTATCCACAACCAAGCATGGGGAAAATGTCAAGCATTGTTGGATCAAAAACAACAAGTTGAACCTTTGTTACTTAGGAAGGTTAATGAAAATAGCAATGACTACCGAATTCGATTGAATGCATCAATCGATTGCATTCGATTTCTTCTTAAACAAGGACTTGCATTTCGTGGACATGATGAATCGGAATCTTCAAGCAATCAAGGGAATTTTCTTGAGCTTTTAAGCTTTTTAGCGGAACAAAATGAGAGTGCTAGAGCCGTTATTTTACGGAATGCCCCGGAAAATCTTAAGTTAACGGCTCCATCAATTCAAAAAGACATTGTCAATGCTTTTTCAATTGAAACTATCAATGCTATTATTAGAGAGCTTGGAGATGGGTTATTTGCTCTTCTTGTCAATGAATCTCGTGATATATCTTGTAAGGAGCAAATGGCGGTTGTTTTGAGATATATTGATTCACGAGGATATGTGAATGAACGTGTTATTGGCATCAACCATGTTAAGAGTACTACGGCTCGATCTCTCAAAGACTCAATTGATGAATTATTTGCTACACATGGATTGAGTATTGATCGATTACGTGGGCAAGGTTATGATGGGGCGAGCAACATGCAAGGTGAATTTAATGGATTAAAGTCATTAATTCTAAATGAAAATCAAAGTGCCTATTATGTCCATTGCTTTGCACATCAACTTCAACTTGCTCTTGTTGCGGTAGCAAGGAAATGCCCTTATATGGCCGGACTATTTGATTCGGTTACTATGGTGGTCAATATTTTTGGAGGATCTCCTAAACGTCGAGATATTCTTCTTGACAAGCAATTCGAAAAAGTAGTCGAGGCTTTATCAAATAATGAAATTGAAAGTGGTAAAGGTCTCAACCAAGAGAGAACTATGGTTCGTGCGAGTGACACACGTTGGGGATCACATTATGGTACTTTGATGAGTGTAATTCACATGTTCTCTTTCGTGATTGACATTCTTGGTTTCATAGTTGAGGAGTGCACCGATAAGAATGGAGAAACAAGCAATCTATTGGTAATATTGCAATCATTTTCCTTTGTCTTCAATTTACATTTGATGGCGTCGATATTGGGGATCACTAATGACTTGTCTCAAGCTTTACAAAGAAAAGATCAAGATATAGTGAATGCTATGAGATTAGTCAAATTAGCGAAAGATCGTCTTCAAGAGACAAGAGATGATGGATGGGAAACTTTGTTAGAGGATGTTACTTCTTTTTGTTCTAAACATGAAATTGAAGTTCCTTCAATGAGTAATGTTTATGTTCCATATGGGAGGCCAAAGCGTAGGATTGAACAAGTGACTATCGAACATCATTACTATGTTGAGAGATTCAATTCGGTGATAGATAGACAATTGCAAGAGTTGAACAACCGTTTCAATGAAGTAAACACGGAGTTGATTCTTTGTGTTGCATGATTAAACTCATCCAATCACTTTGAAGCTTTTGACAAAGGAAAACTCGTTCGTTTTGCCGAATTTTATCCAAATGACTTTTCTTTTCTTGAGCTCTCGGCTCTTCCCAATCAACTTGAAAATTATATTAGGGATGTTCGATCAAGTGATGATTTTTCTAGTTTGAAAGGGATTGGTGATCTTGCTAAGAAGATGGTTGCAACTAAAAGACATGTCGCATTCTCGATGGTTTACAAACTTGTGACATTGGCGCTTATTCTACCCGTTGCAACTGCATCAGTGGATAGAGCTTTTTCGGCTATGAAGATAGTAAAGAATCGACTTCGTAACCGAATGAGGGATCAATGGCTAAATGATAGTTTAGTTGTCTTTATAGAGAGAGACATATTTAGTAGTATTTCAAATGATGCTATCATATACCGGTTTCAAAAGATGAAAAACCGTCGTGGTCAATTATTAAAGTAAATATGTAGATATTTTGGGTTCTTATGTGAATAGTATAAACTTTATGTTTAACTGTTTGATTTTTTTTTTGTGTGTATAATTTTAGCCCCCCCTGACCCAAATTCCTGGATCCGCCCCTGGTGCAAAGTGCTGTATTTTTCATATTTCGAGGGTGCAAAATACTAAATCTAAATTTTAGGGGTGCAAAGTGTCTATTTTCCACATTTTGGGAGTGCAAAGTGCAAAAAACCCGTGTTTATCCTTATGATTTTTCTTATGTCAGTATAATGTGAGAGGAGATGGAAGTTGGACCGTTCATCTATCTAAAAGTTCTCATATTAAATCGTTCTTTCGATAATTGGGGTATGATAATTGTTATACTGATAAACTGACTTTGCAATTTTTAACTCGGCAAAATTGTAGAAAACAGTCCATATTAATCAGTAATTTTGGTTTTCGTTTTGTACTATATCATTTTATCGAATTTTGTCCCGTAATTTAATATTATTTTGGAATATTGTTCCAAATTAATTACTTATTTTGGTTTTCCGTCCCAAATTATATCAACTCGCCGATTTTCGTTCCATAATATTTTTATTTTGCATGAATTTAGTCCCAATATTAAAATTTTAATTTAATGTTAATGTTAGTTCAATTTTATAATTAATTTGGGACGAATTCTGCAATACTGTATAATTATTCATACTAAAATTTGCCACGTTATGACAGCTAAACAACCATGTGGATATTTAACGAATACATGCACAATTTTTGTATCATAATTAACAGTGGATGGCATTTCAAAAAAAATATTAATTTATGGGACAAAATTCGGTAAGGTGATATATTTTGAGACGAAAATAAAAATCATCTATTAATTTGAGACGTTTTCTGCAATTTTCCACTCGGTTGCTACATATATATTAGTACTATACTAGATAAGAGAAATTTAAATATTAATAAATACTCCGACTATACATATGAAACCTTTTTCTTTTAAAGCATCATTGTGTATCACTTATTGGACTAAATATGATTAGAACATGCTTTGTACCAAATATGCTTTGTGGACTAAAGTTTAGTTAGAAAAGTGTTTTCCCTCAAACTTATTTGATTAAAAGGGTATTTAGGATTTTTTACTTAAAAAAGTGACTATTTACGATATTCTTTAATTCGATTGCAATCCTTCAAAGCTACGAATAAAAAAAACGGAGGGAATAATTTTTAGCTTTAGGTCCATGTCCAAAATTTAAAAATAAAAGTACACAATGGGTGCTTTGTTAGCGCAAGAAAAGAATTGCATTATTCCTTGGTGATTTAGCCGTCATAAGTCATCCATTTAAATTGAAAGACTCCAAATAATTTGACGTAATTCATCATGATGTCATGGTCACTACACAAGGACTTCATACAATTTGATTCCCAGTAGTCTCCCAAGATACAACAGTCTGTTGTTCATTATTTGCACAAATAATGAACCCACGACGAACTTGAACAAACATAAATATCGAACTATATTTTGACGAAAGTAAAGAGAAAGAGAGAGTAGTATTTTTTCTTATAATTACTATATATTTTAATTCGGAATTGGCCAGATTCTGTTTTATATTTATAGACACAAAGTGCCTCTTGAGAAGGGACACAATGTTTAGGTTCAAAAGGTACCTCTTCGAACCAAATAGACACATCCCTTTCTTTTATTTATTTCATTCACACATAAAAAACGCCACATGTCAGTGAATATCAGAACCTCCATTGTTCAGTCTAAAAAAGGGCCAAAATAAAAGAAAACTCTTAGTGGGGGTTAAAATGGGAAAAAAAAGCTTAAAATGAACGCAAAAAGTTAATGATACAAAGGAACGTTAGTTATTCCCTATGTTTATCCGTATGATTTTTCTGATGTCAGTACAATGTGAGATGAGATGGAAGTTGGACCGTTCATCTATCTAAAAGTTCTCAAATTAAATTGTTCTTTCGATAATTGGGGTATGATAATTGTTGTACTGATAAACTGACTTTGCAATTTTTAACTAGGCAAAATTGTAGAAAACATCCAACATTGATTAGTAATTTTGGTTTTCGTTTCGTACTATATCATTTTATCGAATTTTACCCCATAATTTAATATTATTTCGGAATATTGTTATAAACTAATTACTTATTTTGGTTTTTCGTTCCAAACTATATCAACTCGTCGATTTTCGTTCGATAATATTTCATTTTGCATGAATTTAGTCCCAATATTAAAATTTTAATTTAAAGGATATGTCGGTTCAATTTTATAATTAGTTTGGGACGAATTCTGCAATATTCTATAACTGTTCATGCTAAAATTTGTCACGTCATGACACGTAAACAACCATGTGGCATTAATTAACGGATACATGCGCAATTTCAGTCTCTTAATTAACAGTGGGACGGCATTTCAAAAAAAAAATACTAAATTACGGGATGAAATTCTGTAAGGTGATATAGTTTGGAACGAAAATAAAAAATCACTGATTAGTTTGAGACGGTTTATGCAATTTTACCATTTTCACTTAGTTGCTACAAGATTTCCTATATATTAGTAGTATACTAGATAAGAGAAATTTAAATATTAATAAATACTCCAACTATATATACAGGTTTATGCAATATAAAACCATTTTTTATTTTGAAATCAAATTCTGTACGCCAATTTTGCACTGAAGATCAAACTATGTATGCGAGTACCGTGTGAAGCAGTTTCTAGAAATTCAATAAAATAACATATTAGTTCATTGAAATTAAATTACGAGATTTTGCATTAGTTGGGTATTTCTAAAACTAATTATTTCTCATTTTGTGTAGTTGACATTCAAGTTTGATCTGCTTGGTTTTCATGTTTTGGTTTCCAATAAGTGTGGAGTGCGTTAATTTCATTTGGCCGGATAGTAGTCGGGAGGAACAAAGTTTATTCGATGGACGAAAGTGGTAAAACATGAATATTGGGACGAGTTAATATTTACGAGTTAATGATAATTTATCTTCATATGTATAATTCAATTTATTTCTTTCTAATTTGAAAAAAAAAATATTATTCCATATAGATCTTATAAAGTTTCACACTGTCTGTTTGACATTTTGAACTTAAAAAAAATACGAACCGAGAAAGCTACCCCTCTTACGTAGTATGATACTTTGACCCATTCAACTTATATATTGGACACTTTAATTATCCATGTGTTATTATAAATGTGATACTTTATTCCCTTGTGTTTTGATGAATGTGACACTTTAAGTTAGTGTTATGATAAATTTGACATTTTATCCTCTTATGTTATGATAAATTTAACATTTTACTCCATTGTGTTATGTTAAATGCGACAATTTACCCTCTAAAGAATATTTTTGTATTTTACGCCACACTTTTCATGGCCATTCTCAATCTTGGACGAGTCACTCACCTCTAAAAGAAATAAATTGCTCATTTAAAATTTTCATAGGGAGTATATTGCTCATTTTTTAATTATAGAGGGATAACATTATGCATATTAGGGGTAAATTAGCATTAACCTTAGTATTTTTTGTTGGAAAAATGAAGTTAATGGACTGTTTTGACCACATTTTAGTGGGACCCACTTTTGAGAAAAGTGTCGGGTCGTTGCGGATTTATAATCTACTACTTGAGTAGATTAAAACGGTATAAAGTATGTCAAATTCGGAGTTCGGGTGAATGAGAAATTGACATTCAAAGTACACTCTTTGAAATGGGAGAAAATAATTGAAATGGCATTATCCCACATTGGAAGTGGAGTGCAAAATCTTGAAGTATATATATGATTTGCCTATGTAGTAGTGTAACTACTTAGCTACAAAAAGTATCTTCCCTTGCGCGCAGGGGGGGGTGCAAATCATGGATCGAAATTGGCTTCGGACCTTCAAGACTCGTGCGAGCCCGCGACCTGCGGACACGAATGCAGCCCAAATTTGAAGGCTTTCGGGCGGGCTCAATTTTGCATTTATTTTCGGCCCATTATCAAAGATTAAAGGTTTTTTTTTTTAAAATCTGGAAATTAAATCCGAAACTGTTACAAACGTTTTGTAACAGCTACGAAATTCAATTTTGAATTTCTCATAATTGTTGAAACGGTTTTGTGCCATTAATTTTGTTTTCCGATTTTGCCCTCCTCCCATCCTATAAATACTCGTTCATTTTATCAGTTTTAACACACAAAAATCGAAATCAATTCTCTCTTATATCTTCCTGCTCTAGAGTTCGAAAGGTGTTTTCAGTTTGTTGCAAATAAGCTTGGTGCGAAGCTCATTTGTTTACCGTTGAATCCTGGGAGACGAACGTTCAAATAACCTCAAGCACGAACCGGAAGGGTGAGGGAGCGAATTTGTCTTAAGGACACTGTGTTTTCACACAGGCCTCGGTTTGATTAATTTTCAGTCTTACCATTATATTTGTTCTGGTCTATGTAATTTTTCGTAAATCATTTCTTTGTACTGTTTTCCTATACGAAGTTTGTAACAATCTTAAGACAAAAATTTTTTCAGTAACTTTCGTTAAAAGGAAAATCCTTACAAAACTTGTTTATGGGAAATTAGTTAACCAAATCGGTTATAAAGCTTGTTTTGATCAGTAAATTTGGTTCAGAAACTGTTCGTCAAATTAAAATTTTCGATCAACGGACAGAAACTTTTATTTCCAAAGTGTTTTGATAAATGGTATTATCAAAGTTCGAGCAGTGATTGTTTCCAAACTTTTATTTCCAAGTGCTTACAAAATTATTTATGATTAAAGTAGTGTTCTGCTTGAGTAGAAATTTAGTTTACCACGTCAAAGTTGTTTACAATCAAGTGGTAACATTTTGAAGGATCTGGGAATTTTTGGTGGTGTATTAAAAATTCTTATTCAAAGTCTACTTTATTTTCGGAAGGATAAAACTGAATGCAAAGTTGTTTTATACAAGTAATTGCAATACTGGTCCTAAAAAATTTTGTGCATAATTCTTTGTTTATAATATTTACAAAATTGTTAGATATTGAAGAATTGTTTCGTACATAAAGTTTTTTTTGGAAAAGTAAATTTTGAAAGTCCTTGAAAATTTAATTTGGGAAATTCAATTTGGTTTTCAAAATTGGTTATTAAATATCTATCTTGAGATAAAAAAAAAAAAATTATTTGCAAAATTGGAAAATAATTTTCCGAACATAACGGTTTTCGAATAACAAATTTTCGAGGAAATTCTTTGTTAGATAAAATCTAAAATTTCCTGAATTTCCTTCAAATTTAAATTTTCTGAAATTCCTTCGAGGAATTTGATAGTTTGTTTTGGTTTCAGAAATGGCAACTGAATCAAACGTTGATGTGGTGGTTACTGAGAACTCAACTGGAGCTCCAGTACCAAACCAGACTATGGCACCTCTGAGCCAAGCTGGAGCTGTGGCACCTCTGAGCCAAGCTGAAAAACCGGAGAAATTCAACGGGCTGAATTTCAAAAGATGGCAGCAGAAAATGTTGTTCTATCTGACCACTTTGCGCCTGGTGAGGTTCTTAACCGAGGATCCACCAAAGAAAGAAGGAGAGCAAGATACTGCCTTCCTCATTGATCTTGATGGCTGGAACCAGTCGGACTACCTTTGCCGACACTACGTCATGAATTGTCTGAGTGATTCATTGTATGATGTATACTCTGACAAAAAGTCTGCAAAGGAACTTTGGGAAGCCTTGGACCGGAAATATAGAACTGAAGATGCCGGTACCAAGAAATTCGTTGTGGGTCGGTTTTTGGACTACAAGATGGTGGACTCCAAACCACTTATGACCCAAGTGCAAGAATTTCAGCTGATTCTTCATGAAATTCAGGCTGAAAAGATGGAGCTCGGTGAAACCTTCCAGGTGGCTTGTGTCATTGAAAAGTTACCCCCTGCATGGAAGGATTTCAAAAATTACCTGAAGCATAAGCGAAAGGAAATGAGCATGGAGGATCTTGTTGTTAGGCTTCGAATTGAAGAAGACAACAGGAAATCTGAGAAAAGAGGGCTCACTTCTACTGAACCTAAGGCTAATGTCGTGGAACATGGTCAAAGTTCAAAGTTCAAGAAGAACAACAAAGGGTCCAAGATGGGACCAAAAGGCGGTATTTCCAAGAAAACAAAGTTTCAAGGAAAATGCTTCAACTGTGACAAAATGGGTCACAAATCGGCAGATTGCAGGCTACCGAAAAAGAAGAAACCCAATGTAACCAATGTTGTTGAAGACAGTGGTGACGTGGACCTCTGTGCAGTTATTTCAGAGGTGAACTTGGTTGACTCTAATCCTAAAGAGTGGTGGGTAGATACAGGGGCTACAAAGCATGTATGCTCTGACAGGGAAGTATTTACCACCTTTGAGCCAGTCCAGAATGGAGAAAAACTGTTCATGGGAAACTCGGCTACTTCAGCTATAGAAGGCAAAGGGAATGTAATTCTCAAAATGACCTCTGGGAAGGAGTTGACTCTGAAGGATGTCCTCTATGTGCCAGATATCCGCAAGAATCTGGTTTCTGGGACGCTGCTGAACAAGCATGGCTTCCGCCTAGTTTTTGAATCTGACAAATTTATTTTAACCAAGAGTGGTATGTTTGTTGGAAAGGGATATGAATGTGGCGGAATGTTCAAATTGAATGTAATGGCTATTAAGCCCAAAATTATTAATAAAGTTAATAATTCTGCTTACTTGCTTGAGTATCCTAATCTATGGCATGGTAGACTAGGACATGTTAACTACGATTCCCTGCGTAGATTAATTAATTTGAAACATATCCCTAAATTTGAAATTGATAAAAAGCACAAGTGTGAAACTTGTACTGAAGCTAAGTTAACGAGATCGTCCTTTCAAAAGGTTGAAAGGAATACTAAACCACTCGACTTGATACATAGCGATATAAGCGATCTTAAATGTGTGCAATCAAGGGGAGGTTATAACTATTTTATTACCTTCATTGATGATTGTACTAAATATTGCTATGTATATTTGCTGAGAGCAAAAAGTGAAGCGATAGAAAAATTCATTCTATTCACAAAAGAAGTTGAGAATCAGCTTGATAAAAAGATCAAAGTACTTCGAAGTGATAGAGGTGGTGAATATGTGTCACCATTTAGTGAATTTTGTGCTGAACATGGAATCATACATGAGGTAACAGCACCTTATTCACCGCAATCAAACGGAATTGCGGAAAGGAAAAATCGAACATTGAAAGAAATGATGAATTCAATGTTGATAAGTTCTGGATTACCACAGAACATGTGGGGGGAAGCTATCCTATCTAGCAATTATCTTTTAAATAAGATACCCCGGAAAAATCAGGAGAAAACTCCATATGAATTATGGAAAGGTCGAACACCTTCTTACAAATACTTGCGAGTGTGGGGGTGTCTTGCCAAAGTGGTAGTACCTACACCCAAGGAAGAAAGGATAGGACCGAATACTGTAGATTGCATATTCATAGGTTATGCTCAGAACAGTAATGCGTATCGGTTTCTTGTGCATGAATCTAAAAATCCTGAGATTCACAAAAACACGATAATGGAATCTAGAAATGCATCTTTCTTTGAAGATATATTTCCAGCAAAAACGAGAAAAGAAGGGAGTTCATCCAAAAGAACTCATAGTCAAGACCATGAGTCTGAACAGGTGACTGATGATGAGCCAACTGAGGTTGAGCCAAGAAGAAGTAAAAGAGCAAGGATAGAAAAATCTTTTGGCCCAGATTTTCTAACATATATGCTCGAAACTGAACCTCAAACCTTCAAAGAAGCTGTAACTTCTTCTGAAGGACCTTTGTGGAAAGAGGCAATCAATAGTGAAATTGATTCCATCTTGCAAAACCATACTTGGGAGTTAGTTGATCTTCCTCCAGGTTGCAAACCACTAGGATATAAGTGGATTTTCAAACGAAAAATGAAACCAGATGGAACAATTGATAAATACAAGGCCAGACTAGTAATAAAAGGCTATCGGCAACGAGAAGGCCTTGATTACTTTGATACGTATTCTCCTGTGACGAGAATAACTTCCATTAGGATGATACTTGCTATCGCAGCTTTGCGAAACTTAGAAGTACATCAAATGGATGTAAAAACAGCTTTCTTAAATGGAGATTTGGAAGAAGAAATCTACATGGAACAACCTGAGGGTTTTTCTGCTCCAGGAAAAGAAAAGAAAGTCTGTAAACTGGTAAAGTCATTGTATGGCTTAAAACAGGCTCCGAAACAGTGGCATCAGAAATTTGATGATGTCATGTTGGAGAAAGGTTTTAAAACCAGTGAATGCGACAAATGCATTTATGTGAAAGAAACAAAAGATGGCTATGTCATTCTTTGTCTCTATGTTGACGACATGCTTATCGTTGGAAGTAATGATAAGATGATTAAATCCACTAAGGATATGTTGAACGCTAGATTTGAAATGAAAGATATGGGTCTAGCAGACGTGATACTGGGAGTTAAAATCATGAGAAAATCAGATGGCATCATTTTGAGTCAATCCAGTTATATTGGAAAAATTCTTGAAAAATTCAATAAGGATGACTCTAATGAGGCCAAAACTCCTATAGATCCAAGTCAACCTTTATCAAAGAATAAAGGTGAGAGCATCTCTCAAGTGGAGTACTCAAGGATTATTGGAAGTCTAATGTACCTGATGAGTTGTACAAGACCGGATATAGCTTACGCTGTTGGAAAGCTAAGCAGATATACTAGTAATCCTGGTACTGACCACTGGAAAGCCATAGTGAGGTTACTGAGATACTTAAGGTATACTCGTAACTATGGGCTATACTATACAAGATATCCAGCTGTTGTAGAAGGATACAGTGATGCAAACTGGATATCTGATGTAAAAGATTCAAAATCCACCAGTGGATATGTATTCACCTTAGGTGGTGCAGCTGTATCTTGGAAATCCTCTAAACAAACTGTGATAGCCAGATCCACAATGGAGTCTGAGTTTATAGCTCTAGACAAATGTGGTGAAGAGGCTGAGTGGCTACGCCAATTCTTAGAGGGTATTCCACAATGGTCTAAACCTGTGCCAGCAGTGTGCATTCATTGTGATAGCCAATCTGCGATTGGAAGAGCACAAAGTAAAATGTACAATGGTAAGTCTAGGCATATACGCCGAAGGCATAATACCATTAGACAACTACTCTCAACTGGAGTGATTACTATTGACTATGTAAAGTCAAAGGATAATCTAGCGGATCCGCTAACCAAAGGGTTAACAAGAGAGATAGTTGCTAAGTCATCAAGAGGAATGGGACTAAAGCCCATCGAATAAAAACCTAGCGAAGGAAAACCCAACCTAGTTGACTGGAGATCCCAAGATCTAGGTTCAAAGGGACAACCTAAACGCAAAGGTTTAATTAAATCACTGTGGGGGTTTTACCCTCAAGTCCATTCCTATGATGAAAACAGTGATAACGGTTGAATAAGGTTAAGCCAAGCTTTTAATGATTCTTGTAAAGAGAGTAACTCGAGATACTCTAAGGAAATGAATCACCTATGTGAGAGAGAAGAGGGGCCGCTTCAAAGGGAATTGTATAGGGCACAATTCTTAGAAACTCTTGCTGAACCAGGGAGATGTCCATGGCCAAAACGGACATAACCGTAAGAACTGAAACATTACGAGGGAAGATGCTTGTGAGAAGTGTGTCATCGTTTACACAAACAGCAGAACAGTTCAAGGACAACGTGTCTACTGATCAGCTAGTAAAGTAAACATACTTTTTCAAGGGAAAGTTCAAAGGGTAATACCTACTTATCCTATGCAAGTGTCTACCGCTGAACTCTATCCTCTTAGAACATCCTGTTAGGAATTTGTTCAATTTTCATTCATGTGGGGGATTGTTGGAAAAATGAAGTTAATGGACTGTTTTGACCACATTTTAGTGGGACCCACTTTTGAGAAAAGTGTCGGGTCGTTGCGGATTTATAATCTACTACTTGAGTAGATTAAAACGGTATAAAGTATGTCAAATTCGGAGTTCGGGTGAATGAGAAATTGACATTCAAAGTACACTCTTTGAAATGGGAGAAAATAATTGAAATGGCATTATCCCACATTGGAAGTGGAGTGCAAAATCTTGAAGTATATATATGATTTGCCTATGTAGTAGTGTAACTACTTAGCTACAAAAAGTATCTTCCCTTGCGCGCAGGGGGGGGGTGCAAATCATGGATCGAAATTGGCTTCGGACCTTCAAGACTCGTGCGAGCCCGCGACCTGCGGACACGAATGCAGCCCAAATTTGAAGGCTTTCGGGCGGGCTCAATTTTGCATTTATTTTCGGCCCATTATCAAAGATTAAAGGTTTTTTTTTTTAAAATCTGGAAATTAAATCCGAAACTGTTACAAACGTTTTGTAACAGCTACGAAATTCAATTTTGAATTTCTCATAATTGTTGAAACGGTTTTGTGCCATTAATTTTGTTTTCCGATTTTGCCCTCCTCCCATCCTATAAATACTCGTTCATTTTATCAGTTTTAACACACAAAAATCGAAATCAATTCTCTCTTATATCTTCCTGCTCTAGAGTTCGAAAGGTGTTTTCAGTTTGTTGCAAATAAGCTTGGTGCGAAGCTCATTTGTTTACCGTTGAATCCTGGGAGACGAACGTTCAAATAACCTCAAGCACGAACCGGAAGGGTGAGGGAGCGAATTTGTCTTAAGGACACTGTGTTTTCACACAGGCCTCGGTTTGATTAATTTTCAGTCTTACCATTATATTTGTTCTGGTCTATGTAATTTTTCGTAAATCATTTCTTTGTACTGTTTTCCTATACGAAGTTTGTAACAATTTTTATGTCATTTACGTTTTCATTTTCTCTTTCTTTCTTTTTTTTTTTTTTTTTTAATAATCCAGGTGTCCAAGCTTACGCTAAACTAATCCTGGACCCTCAGAACCCTGAAGGATGTAAATCGCATGATGTGTACTAAAACAATACTTGGGTTTCCAAAAATTGAATTATTTTTGTCAGAGTTATCTTCTCTCATTAAGTAACAATTGAAATTATTAATTGTCAAACACTATTTCTAAAGGAATAAATATAAAAACGCTTAAAAGTCACACTTTTTTACCTATTCAATATCGCGTCAGAACTCACGAGAATAAATATAGGTGGACATCGGAGGGAGTGTATCATTATTTCTTAATTTATCAAACTAAATTTGAATATCAAACTTGATTTAACATAATACAACAAGTCGAGTTCAAACAAATTTTTACAAACGTGATAATTATGTCAAATTGTGTGATTTGATTTTGAAGTGTACCTAATAGCTTATCAAACTATATAATTCTAATACTTCATAAGCGTAAACTCTTGCAAGGTTTTCTATTCTTTTTTTTTTTTTTTTTTTTTTTTTTTTTTTTTAATATGGTGAATATATTGTTAAATCAAACACTATATCGAATCGAAACTTTATATATTAAACTAGAGAAAATACCCACATTCGTAAGAATTGAACCCATGACCTCCTGGTCATGGAGCCTCACCCTTAACTACTTGGGAAAAAGTATATTATTGGTTTAAGCATAGGAGTAGTTTTTGTTGGGCTTGACTCTACTTCATTAGGGATAGGTTCAAGCCGAGATTTCGGGCCAAGGGTAACTCGGGAGGAAATTTCGGGTTTAATTTTTAATATACGAATCCCGTATAATTTAGAAGATACCGATATTTGAAATATCCAAAAATTCTTGAATCTGGGACCGGCATTTTGTGTTTTCTAATATTTTCTAAGTTTTGGGTTTGGTCCTTGTCAAAAAACTAAAAATCAAAGTATATAATGAATGCCTTTTTTACCTCAAGAAAAAATTGCATTACTCCTTGGTGATTTAGCCGCCACAAGTCATCTATTCAAATTGCATGTCATCAAAACATTCAAAATAATTTGACTTAATTCATCATGTCATGTCATTTAAATGCATTTTCAAAAACTTTCATTAAAATATAATTTGCTCTATGTATTAATGCTATTGTGATAATATGGTTTCAAATCAACTTGTTATCTTCTTATAATTGTTGTACTAATTGACTGTCACTCTACAATTTTGTTCTCTAGCGCTACAAGGTTTTCCTTTATTTTAGTGTGTTAGATAAAAGAAATTTAAATATTATTAAATTGTAAGTTTTTATGCAATAAATTCATTAAAGTATGTTAAAACTTAAAAGTATCACATGTATTAATATAAACATCAACTACGTAAGATTAATTGCAAAAAAATTCATTATTTTCAAATCAAATTTTGTACGTCACAACATATTACATCTAAGATCAAATTATGCACGCGAATAAAACATGCTGCGGTAGCTAATACTCTAAGACGTATTAATTAACTGAAACGACGACACTTAGCATTGGGTAGTTTTTATTGTTTTTGTTCGTAGAACCTATAATGAGGCGACTCATTCTTTAGCAGGATTAACATCTACTGACAACTTAGTTGAACTTCTTGATAGTACTCGAAGTTTTTGGCGAAAGCCGTTTGATTTGTTATGTAATATTACCGTTTATCTCAAAAAAAAAAATATTTGGGTAGTTTATAATACCCTAATTATTCCCATTTTGAGTAGTTGAATTTCATGTAAAGCTAAGTTTTTATGTCTTTCTTAAAATGGCTTCCAATAGTATAGTGAGGCCTAGTGCATGGATTTTATTCGGAGGAGGAACAAAGTTTATGTCGATGGACGAAAGTGTTAAAAGTTGAAAATTGGGGATGAACATTGTGCGAGGACCTATAATGGGCTAATTATATGATTTATAATTAACCGGTCTTAATAGACAACATCACGATTACCTTGGAGACAACCTATAGCTTCGGGAGATATAAAATGGGAACCCCCTCCTCCTAACATCATTAAAGTGAATTTTGATGGTGCGGTTTCTCATGCTTTAAATATATTTGGTGTTGGGGTTATTGCGAGATCAGAATCAGGGCAATGTATTGCTTGGTGTTCCAAACTTGTTCATTCAGCTCTATCTCCGGACTTTGTTGAAGTTATCGCAGCACAAACGGCAGTTGATGTGGCTTTGGACAAGGATTGAAGTGATGTCATTCTTGAAAGAGATTGTAAGGAGGTGACTGACAAAATTAAATCCGGATCAATCTTCTTTGGTAATATAGGAGTTATTATGGACGACATCAAGAGAGCTATCTCTAGCTTTACCTCGTTTCAATCTTCTCATGTTCGTAGGACTTGTAATGAGGCGGCCCATTCCCTTGCTAGAGTAGCTTTAGATCCTTATTTTAATTTCATTGATTTCCCCTCTTCTACTGAGAATATTGTAACCGCTGAATCATCTTGAATAAAATCTCCCATTGTGGTCTAAAAAAGAAAATGTTTAAAATTCTTCTAGCACTATTATCGAAAGAAACGGTGGTTGTGCAACAATAATTTAACTATAAATTTGAAGGGTAAATATCATTTTTGTCGTACTTATGTACTTCTTTTAACAGTTTGGTCCTCCTTGTATTTTTCTTGACATTTTACTCCTAGATATCTATTATTTGTTTCACTTTAGTTTTTTTGATCAGGTTACCCCGACCTTACATGAATTGCACGTGACCATTTTTTAGGGTATTTTCGACAGTTCATTTTGACATTGTTATATTTAAGTCCCCCATAAAACTTATTTATATCAATTTAGTCCCTGATTTATATTAAAAATAAAAATAAAAATATTTAAAAATAAATCGAAAAATTATTTTTAAAAAAATTCCAAAAAAATCAAAATTTAGTTCGGTTGAATTTAAGGTTAGGGTAATGCAGAAAAGACAAAAACGAACTTTATAAGAACAATTTGGAGTTGGGGGTATTATGTTATGACTAGCTAGGTAAAGTAATGTTTTTCTATTTCTTTATAACCTAGAAACTTTTAAGAATAACAAAGAAGCCCCCCCGACCCAGTCATTTTTTACATTATGTCAAAATCGCCCTTTCGTTGTGTTTGAAATCCATGTTTGCATTTTTCCCATTTTAGTTAATTTAACATGTCACATGACATATCTGATATGTACATGTCCGTAAATACTACTCGTACATCATAATTAACTTATAAATAATTTAAAAATTACAATAAATAAGATGAATTTGAGTTTTATTTTCAACACTTATTTTACCATTACTACGAGTCAATTTTCTGTAATTAGTTTTACAAGTATTGATTGAATGTTTGGATGTCACTTTGTAAAATGGATTTCATAAGAGCATATTTTCCTAAGATTTACAAATATACCCTTACTTGCACGCGAAAGGGTTATGTCACAATTCACAACTTAAGTGACACGAGCCAATTCTTTAATATATTGGACTAAAATGGAAAACTGCCAATTTATGGTGGCGTTGGAAGAAAAGCTACCTAACGGTTGCTTATGGGTATGAAATTTCGGACTTTCCTATATGGATTTGGACCTTTTAACTCCTGGATCTTGTGGTTCAGAATTTTTTCTCCTTTTTTTATTTTTCCTTCTTCTTCTTCTTTATAGTTAATACAAAGCTAATGAAAAAACTGAGTTGTAAATCTCTCAATTTTCTCAGTTGAAGATTCAGATCTCGTAGTTCAAGTGATCTGAATCTTCAAACTCTATTATTTAACCAATTATCTTAATTCTTGAACCAGTAGAACTCTTTGATAGTGGGCAACATTGTCATGATATAATTGTTGGATTTTTCAATTTATATTTGAATAGAATTAGTTGAGAGTAATTAAGGGATTGCGTCTGTTCGATCTGAAGAGGTACCCTTTGGACCGAAACAGTGTAATTCAAACGATGTATCTCTTGCGAATAGACATTTATGTGCCTATAAATAGGAGACTTAATCTGGCCAATTAAGCATCATTTTTCAGACAATAATAAAAAAATTACTCTCTTCTCTAATTTAAATTTATGTCGAATTTTCTATTTGTTTCGGTTCGCCGTGGGTTCATTATTTGTGCAAATAATGAACAACAGACTGTTGTATATTGGGAGACTACCGGGAATCAAACTGCATGTACCGTGGCAGTCTCGAAAATATTGTCTTAAGAAAATCACTTCGGCAAGCCTCAGTCTCACTTCATAGTTTTCATATATTGATTGGAGTGTTGTTTTGTTTATTTCGATCCAAGTAAGTATTTCTTACTAGTTTTACGTTGCTATATAATCTAATTTTATTGATCATGAATTCTCATCATCCTTAACCAATTCGCTGTCAAGTTGTGTGATTTGATATTGAATTGAATCTAATATAATACCTTATAAAACAATATTGAAGTACCAATGCTTTCAAATACCCACGAAAGTACATGATAAAATCTAATCTTAATTATAATACTCTATAAGCTTAAACTATTGCAAAGTTAAAGTATATTATTGATTTAAGTACGGGAGTGGGTTCGCCAAAGTTGACCCGACCTAGCTCACAAGGTGTGGATTCGGGACGGGATTTCGGGATCTAGGGTAGTTTCGAGTTTTGATTTTTACTACCCAAATTTCCTATAATTTAGCGAATCCTGTATTTCAAGTACCAAAAATTCCATGACCAAAATAATAAGTTATAGTTTCTACTCCCTCAGTTTCTTTTTATTTGTCGCTTTGACCAAAATTTTCTTGTTTACTTTAATTTGTCACTTTAGGATTTCAATGCTAACTAATGCTAAACTTATTGAGGAAAAAACACTTTTGATTTCAAGCTTTAGTCCAAGAAACACATTTGATACCAAGCTTTTTCAAAAAATACATTTCATACCATGATTCACACCATCTTGATACATTTGCTTTTGCCGTCAATTTTTGGACGAAGTTCAGCACGCGCCGTCAATTGTGCGTCTTTAAAACCCGTGCAAGTTCTCCACCCCATTGTCAATATAACGGGCACATGATCGGAAGATGTTGAATTTCGTCTCAAAATTTACGGCAAAACTAAATGTGTCAAGATTCATGGTTGTGAAATATGTTTTTTGAAAAAGCTTGGTACCAAATATGTTTTTTGGACTAAAATTTGGTATCAAAAGTGTTTTTCTCTCGAACTTATTTGATTAAAAGGGTATTTAGGATTTTTTTACTTAAAAAAATTGCCTATTTACGATAATCCTTAATTCGTTTACAATCCTTCTAGAAATAAAAGAAAAACGGAGGGAGTAATTGTAAATTGTAATACTATCATTGCGAATGAACAAACACACCTTCACGTGCAGGTCAACGGATATCAGGACCTTCGTTGTTCGGTCTAAAAGGGCCAAAATAAAATAAAACTCTTAGTAGAGGTTAAAATGGGAAAAAAAAAACTAAAAATGAACTCAAAAAGTTAATGATAAGAAGAACCATTAATTATGTTTATCGGGTTTTTTGCACTTTGCACCTCCGAAATATGGAAAATAAGCACTTTGCATCCTCGAAACTTAGATTTATCACTTTGCACTCTCGAAATATCAAAATTACAGCACTTTGCACCCTCTTTTATTTTCAAGCAAAAACTCAAGGGCAAAATAGGTAATTCTATTGTAAATCTTTTGCACTTTGTCCCCCCCAAAATAAAATTAGCACTTAACACTACCTAAATAAGAATAAATTAACAACTAGCACCCCCGAAATACAATAAATGGACACTTTGCATCCCAAAATACAAAATTAACACTTAACACCCTCAAATTAAAATAAAATAAAATAAAAAAACTCAAACCCCTCATTTTCTCCGGCAAAGTTGACCATTAAGGTATTTATAATTGTATTTTGCAAAATTTAAGTAAAAAAATGAATTACCTATTTTACCTTATACTTTTTTCACTCCGATTGTCAACTTTGACGAAAAAAACGAGGGGTTTGGATTTTTTTATATTTGAGGGTGTTAAGTGTTAATTTTGTGTTTTGGGGTGCAAAATGCCCATTTATTGTGTTTCGGGGGTGAAAGTTGTTGATATGTTCTTTAATTGAGGGTGTTAAGTGCTAATTTTATTTTGGGGGTACAAAGTTCGAAATTCTCAAGTTTTGAGAGTGCAAAGTGCAAATATTATTGAATTACCTATTTTACCTTTGAATTTTTTCTTGAAAATAAACGATGGTGCAAAGTGCTGTATTTTTCATATTTCGAGGGTGCAAAATACTAAATTTAAATTTTAGGGGAGCAAAGTGTCTATTTTCAATGTTTCGGGAGTGCAAAGTGCAAAAAAACCCGTGTTTATCCTTATGATTTTTCTTATGTCAGTATATTGTGAGAGGAGATGGAAGTTGGACCGTTCATCTATCTAAAAGTTCTCATATTAAATCGTTCTTTCGATAATTGGGGTATGATAATTGTTGTACTGATAAACTGACTTTGCAATTTTTAACTCGGCAAAATTGTAGAAAACAGTCCATATTAATCAGTAATTTTGGTTTTCGTTTTGTACTATATTATTTTATCGAATTTTGTCCCGTAATTTAATATTATTTTGGAATATTGTTCCAAATTAATTACTTATTTTGGTTTTCCGTCCCAAATTATATCAACTCACCGATTTTCGTTCCATAATATTTTTATTTTGCATGAATTTAGTCCCAATATTAAAATTTTAATTTAATGTTAATGTTAGTTCAATTTTATAATTAATTTGGGACGAATTCTGCAATACTGTATAATTATTCATACTAAAATTTGCCACGTTATGACAGCTAAACAACCATGTGGATATTTAACGAATACATGCACAATTTTTGTATCATAATTAACAGTGGATGGCATTTCAAAAAAAATATTAATTTATGGGACAAAATTCGGTAAGGTGATATATTTTGAGACGAAAATAAAAATCATCTATTAATTTGAGACGTTTTCTGCAATTTTCCACTCGGTTGCTACATATATATTAGTACTATACTAGATAAGAGAAATTTAAATATTAATAAATACTCCGACTATACATATGAAACCTTTTTCTTTTAAAGCATCATTGTGTATCACTTATTGGACTAAATATGATTAGAACATGCTTTGTACCAAATATGCTTTGTGGACTAAAGTTTAGTTAGAAAAGTGTTTTCCCTCAAACTTATTTGATTAAAAGGGTATTTAGGATTTTTTACTTAAAAAAGTGACTATTTACGATATTCTTTAATTCGATTGCAATCCTTCAAAGCTACGAATAAAAAAAACGGAGGGAATAATTTTTAGCTTTAGGTCCATGTCCAAAATTTAAAAATAAAAGTACACAATGGGTGCTTTGTTAGCGCAAGAAAAGAATTGCATTATTCCTTGGTGATTTAGCCGTCATAAGTCATCCATTTAAATTGAAAGACTCCAAATAATTTGACGTAATTCATCATGATGTCATGGTCACTACACAAGGACTTCATAGTATTCGATGGTATCGCATTTTCCAATACTTTAATTACGTAAATATGATGTATTAATGCTATTGTGAGATAACTAGTCGTTATGTGGTTCAAGATTGGGTAAATATCACTTATTGTCCTTGTTATTATTAACGATTTACAAAGTCGTCCCATTTTTTTTTTTTTTTCTCTTTTAGAATCCATACTAAGAGTGATTTAGTTCACTTTGGCCATTGCCCCTTTTAGGCTGAGCACGATGAATCCGATGTCACGTGATTTGCAATGTAGGTTTTATGGGGATTTAATTGTACCACTATCATAGCGAATAAACAAACACACTCTCACGTGCAGGTCAATGGATATCATGGCCTTCGTTGTTTGGTCTAAAATGAGCCAAAATAAAAGAAATCTCTTAGTAGGGGTTAAATGGGGGAAAAAACATAAAATGAAGGTAAAAAATTAATGATAAGAAGGACGATTAGTTCTGATGTCAGTACAATGTAAGAGGAGATGGAAGTTGGACCGTTCATCTGTCCAAAAGTTCTCAAATTAAATTGTTCTTCTTTCGATAATTGGGGTAAGATAATTGTTGTACTGATAAACTGACTTTACAATTTTTAACTCCGTAAAATTGTAGAAAACGTCCCAGATTTTGGTTTTCGTTTCGTATTATATCACTTCATTGAATTTTATCCCGTAATTTAATATTATTTTGGAATGTTGTTTCAAACTAATTACTTATTTTGGTTTTTCGTTTCGTCCCAAACTATATCGACTCGCCGAATTTCGTTCCATAAATTTTCATTTTTTATGAATTTAGTCCTAATATTAAATTTCTAATGTAATGGAAAATTTAGGTTCAATTTTATAATTAGTTTCAGACGAATTCTGCAATATTCTATAACTGATCATACTAAAATTTGTCACGTCATGACACGTTAACAACCATGTGGCATTTAACGGACACATGCGCAATTTTCGTCTCATAATTAACAATGGGACGATATTCTAGAAAAAAATAGTAAATAAGTGACAAAATTCGATAAGATGATATAATTTCGGACGAAAATAAAAATCACCGATTAATTTAAGACATTTTCTGTAATTTTAACTTTTTCACTTGGTGGCTACAAGATTTCCTATATATTAGTACTACATATAAAACCTTTTTCTTTTGAAACATCAATGTGTCTTAGTATAAACATCAACTAGGTAAGATTGCAGAAAACGCATTATTTTGAAATCAAATTTTGTACGCCAATTTTGCACTGAAGATCAAACTGTGTATGCGATTACCGTGTGAAGCAGTTTCCAGTATCTCAATTATGGGGCATAGGATTTTAGTTCTCTTCTTATAATTGTTCTCTAGCGCTACAAGGTTTTCCTAGATTTTAGTTAGATAAAAGAAATTTAAATATTATTAAACTATAAGTTTTTATGCAATAAATTTATTAAAAGTATGTTAAAAGTATCACGTGTATTAATATAAACATCAACTAGGTAAGATTGCAAAAAATACATTATTTTCAAATCAAATTTTCTATGTCACAACATATTACATCTAAGATCAAATTATGCACGCGAATACAACATGCAGCGGTAGCTAATACTCTAATAAAATGACGTATTAATTAACTGAAATGACAACACTTAGCATTGGGTAGTTTTTGTTGTTTTTGTTCGTAAAACCTGTAATGAGACAACTCATTCTTTAGCAGGATTAACATCATAATTTATAATTAATTTAAAAATTACAATAAATAAGATGAATTTGATATATTGGACAAAAATGGAAAACTGCCAATTTATGGTGGCGTTGGAAGAAAAGCTACCTAACGGTTGCTTATGGGTATGAAATTGCGGATATTTTTAATATGTTGGACCTCTTAACTCCTGGATCTTGTGGTTCAGAATTTTTTTTCCTCTTATTTTTTTTCCTTCTTCTTCTTCTTCTTCTTTATAGTTAATACTTTTGTATACATGTTTATTGAAAATACAAAACTAATGAAAAAACTGAGTTGTAAATCTCTCAATTTTCTCAGTTGAAGATTCGAATCTCGTAGTTCAAGTGATCCGAATCTTCAAATTATGATTATTCAACCAATTTTCTTAATTCTTGAACTAGTAGAACTCTCTGATAATGGGCAACATTGTCATGATATAATTGTGTAGCGGTCACTGACGGTGGAACTCCTCCTAAGGTTTTTAAATTCAGTTAATTTGTTGTAATGAATTCATTTAATTCATTACAACTTGGTTTGTGAAATTTTTTGTACGTATTGATTCGGAATTGAGACGATAAAAAATCCTCAACCAATTTCAACCAACAGACACTGTAAGCCAGCGGCCATAGAGGAGGAAGAAGGCAGTGTGAAAATTGTGATTACCCCTTCCCAATTTTTCGGTTTTGTTGCTTAATTGCAAATACCCTCTGAAGAGGTGAAAATGTTGACTTAACAACCATGTGAAGGTTTCCTTACAAAAATTGACGAATAATTAAAATGTGAAAAAAAAGTCCTTCAATTTTGATATTCTACGTGTCATTTTTTAAGGTTAATTTGATACCACTAATTCTCTTAAAATAACAATGGAAACCATTAATTCTCTTACACTATTTCTAAAGACATAATTATAAATTGCCTAAAAGGTTCATTTTTTTTTTTTACATATTTATATAATTATTTCTTAGTTTATCGAATTGAATTCGAATATCAAACATGATTTAAAACAATAAAGCAAGTCGAGCTCAAACAAATTTTTACAAACGTGATTATTATGTCTTTTTTTTTTTTTTTTATAGTTAATACATCGTTGCATCAAATATTATATCGAATCATATCTATTATACTCGTATCAAAGTAAACTAATTACAAATGCTTGTATTAAATTAGAGAAAATACCCATAGTAATGATAGTTGAACCCATAATTTCTTGATCATGAAGTCTCATCATCCTTAACCAATTCGCTTTCAAATTGTGTGATTTGATATTGAATTGAATCTAATTAATAGCTTATAAAACTATATTGAAGTACCAATGCTTTTCAAATACCCCCGAAAGTACATGATAAAAATCTAATCTCAATTTCAATACTCTATAAGCTTAAATATACTATTGATTTAAGTATGGGAGTTGACCCGACCTAGCTCACAAGGTGTGGGTTTGGGACGGAATTTGATTTTTACTATCCAAATCTCTTATAATTTAGCGAATATCCCGTATTTCAAGTACCAAAAATTTCATGACAAAAATAATAAGTTATAGTTTCTTCTCCCTTCGTTTCTTTTTATTTGTCGCTTTGATCACTCTCTTCGTTTCTTTTGATTTGTCGCTTTGATCAAAATTTTCTTGTTTACTTTTATTTGTCACTTTAGGATTTCAATGCTAATTAATGCTAAATTTAATGAGGGAAAAACACTTTTGATATCAAGCTGTAGTCCAAAAAACACATTTGATACCAAGCTTTTTCAAAAAACACATTTCATACCATGATTCACATCATCTTGACATATTTACTTTTGTCGTCAATTTTTGGACGAAATTTAGCATGTAGCCGTCAATTGTGAGTCTTTAAACCCGTGCATGTTCTCCATCCCATTGTCAATATAACGGGCATATGATCGGAACATGCTGAATTTCGTCTGAAAATTGACGGCAAAACTAAATTCGTCAAGATTGTGTGAATCATGGTATGAAATGCATTTTTTGAAAAAGCTTGGTACCAAATGTGTTTTTTGGACTAAAATTTGATATCAAAAGTGTTTTTCCCTCAAACTTATTTGATTAAAAGGATATTTAGGATTTTTTGGTTAATAGAAGTACCTATTTATGACATTCTTTAATTAATTTGCAATCCTTCAAAGCTACGAATTTAAAAAAAACGGAGGAATAATTTTTAGCTTTGGGTCCATGTCCAAAATTTAGAAATAAAAGTACACAATGGGTGCTTTGTTAGCGCAAGAAAAAAATTGCATCATTCCTTGGTGATTTAGCCGCCATAAGTCATCCATTTAAATTGAAAGCCTCCAAATAATTTGACGTAATTCATCATAATGTCATGGTCACTACACATGGACTTCATAGTATTCGACGGTATTGTTAGCAATTTTCTATTTTTTGGGCTAACATGTATTATTATAACATATGGACCAGCTATTTAAATTAAGGCCCAAAATCAACTTAAGTGATCTGATGAAATATAAAGGGTTTTAGAAATATTATTTATTATATAATATTATATGGGTTTATTGTGTAGAAAGCCTAAAGGTCTAATTTGTTATTATTGATGGGTCAGTTCAAATTAGACAATAAATTGGAAGAGCAATGGTCCCTAAGGAGTGGATAAATACATGTGATTATTCCTCAATCCCCATCAGAAAATAATCAGTCGTACATGTCCATCCACCTCCTTAGAAGATTCAGTGCTTTGTCTCTTGGTGAAATTCCAACCATGGCATCAATGGAGTCAGGTTAGATTCCTAATTGAATTATGTCTTTTATATATCATATTCAAGCAATAACATGTGATCCGATTATAGATATTCTTATATAGTTGTTCTTGAGATTATACTTTAATTATGTAATTTAGAGTATAAGAATGAATATCTATTGTTATTTGGTTAATTCCAACAAGTGGTATCAGAGCCACATGTTAATTGTTGATTATGGTATATGTTTTTTGCTCCTTTGTTGTTTATCATGGTAGAAATATTAGGGTTCATGTTTATTTGAATTTCTAATATTTTATTGGTGAAATCATGAAATCATGGTTTGGGGCTATTGTGTTATAAATTTTAAAGCAATGAAAGATTTGCTATTTTGTATTGATTTTTACTCATGTGGTTTGGAGTATATAAAAATCAGAATTTTGGAACTGTTCTTAAATCAGTTTTCCAGAATTTTGTTGTTGTTTAATCAATTTGAGAAAATTATGGGCTAATGTGCTATCTTGATATCAATTTGATGAATTTTATGGGCCAAAGTTTTGTGGCATTTAAAAATCAATTTTTTCCAAATTTTGGTACTGTTGTTGAATCAATTTTTCGGAAAAGTACTGCTCCTAATCAGTGTTAAGGAATAATTCAAGACTTTGTGTACTGATTGAAATTAATTGGCTTGGCTGATTTTTTGGTTTCTTTAGTTAATGTCTTGAAAACAGTACTGTATTATATTCCAGAACATTATGGCTTGAACACCAGCATCAATTAAGAGGTGTTTTGCACATAATGGACATAATGGTATAATGCATCGTTTTGTTTTTTAAAATTGTACTGTGCTATGTTAAATTGCTATGTTTTTCTAATCATGATGTCATCGTGATGTATAGTTGACATAATCAATGGAATTCAAGTATTTAATATATACAGTGTACAATTCATGTGTTTATTTCATGAAATTGATGATTTGAGTTTAATATGTTGTCAAAGTAACCACTATTAAATTTAAATTATTAGTCTAAAGTTATAAACATGTTATATCTATGCTGAAATAATTAGCCCAAAGGAAAATTATTTTAGGCCAGATATAGATTATTTTAGCTCAACTTAAAGAAAGAACATTTACGATTTTACCATGTATTCAATATGTCGTTCCAAAGAAAGGCATATTGTGTGACCGGTTTAAGTTTTATTTTGAGCTATTTTTTTTTTAAAAAGAGTACCGTTAACAAATTGTTATTTTTGTCCAAAGACTAAATTCAATGTTGTGATTGGTATCTTGTGATGGGGCCCACTTACATACATAAGTATGTTTACAAATTGTTTGATTTTTATTTATATGCGTTTTTTGATTATTAATTGTGAGAATAATTTTTGTTTGATTCAGCATCTTCAATATCAGCAAACATTAGCAGCATCCCTGTGCTTAGCGGCACAAACTATAAGAAATGGAGGGAACACGTTATGATTGTGTTGGGTTGCATGGATCTTGACCATGCATTAAGGGTTGATCGCCCCGCAGATCTGACCAGTGAAAGTACTGTTGATCAGAAAACTGCATTTGAAAAGTGGGAGCGATCCAATCGTATGAGTCTTATGATCATGAAACTATCCATTCCGGAATCCATTAGAGGTGCAATACCTGATGAAGGAGATGCAAAAACCTTCCTTAAGGAAATAGTAGACTTATTCACTGCCAATGAAAAGGTCGAGACAAGCACTGTCCTATCTAAGCTTGTCTCCATGCGGTACAAAGGAAAGGGAAACATTCGTGATTACATTATGGAGGTCTCAAATCTCGTAACAAGGCTAAGGGCACTAAAGTTAGAGGTGTCTGATGACATTCTCGTGCATTTAGTCTTGATTTGTCTCCCTGCACAGTTCAGTCCCTTCAAGATAAGTTACAATACTCAAAGGGACAAATGGACTTTGAATGAGCTTATAGCTCAATGTGTGCAGGAGGAGGAGAGATTGAAACTCGAAACTATTGAAAGTGCTCATTTGGCATCTGCTTCAAATGATCCGAATAAGAAAAGAAAAAGGAACAACAATAAGGGTAAAGAAACTGCAGGAACTGGGGGCATCAGCCCCTAAGATGCAAAAGACACAGGATCCAGTTTTTACCTGTTTCTTTTGCAAGAAGAAAGGGCATATGAAGAAAGATTGTCCCGAATACGCCAATTGGCGTGTAAAGAAAGGTACACTTCTAAACTTTGTCAGTTCAGAAGTTAATTTAGCAATTGTACCAAATGACACTTGGCGGATAGATACTGGTGCTACTACTCACATAAGTGTCACAATGCAGGATTGTCTGAAGAGCCGAAAGCCAATTGATGGTGAAAGATACATCTTTACAGGCAATGGAAATAAGGCTGAAGTTGAAGCCATAGGTGTTTTTAGGCTTATTTTAAGAACTGGTGTTTATTTGGATTTGGAAAATACTTTTGTAGTACCGTCTTTTAGACGAAATTTAATTTCTATTTCTTGTTTGGACAACTTTGGATATCATTGTTCATTTGGAAATGGTTTATTTCGTATTTTTCATAATTCCACTTTGGTTGGCACTGGTTCACTAATTGACAAGCTTTATAAATTAAACACTTTAACTTCAATTGACAATGAAAGTTTACATTTAAGTAATATTGGTACGAAACGCAAATTAACAAAAGAAAATTCCTCAATGTTGTGGCATAAGCGATTAGGACATATTTCGAAACCACGCTTACAAAAGTTAGTGTCACAAGGAATTTTGGAATCACTTGATATGTCAGATTTTGAAATTTGCATAGAGTGTGTTAAAGGAAAAACAACTGACAAACGGAAAAAAGGTGCAAATAGGTGTAATGACGTCTTAGAACTGATACATACAGATATATCTGGACCACTTCCTAAGGCATCATGGAATGGCCAAACATACTTTATCACGTTCATAGACGATTATTCCCGCTATGGTTATTTGTACCTTATACATGAGAAGTCACAAGCTTTGGATATGTTCAAAATCTTTAAAGCCGAAGTTGAGCTTCAACTAGGAAAAAAGATTAAAGCCGTAAAATCTGATCGTGGTGGTGAGTACTACGGCAGAAATGACGGATCAGGTGAACAACGTTCAGGGCCTTTTGCAAGGTACCTAGCCGAATGTGGGATCGTTCCTCAATATACCATGCCAGGAACTCCAAGTCAGAATGGTGTGGCTGAGAGACGAAACCGAACCCTCAAGGATATGGTCAGAAGCATGATTAGTCATTCTTCTTTACCAGAATCATTATGGGGTGAGGCATTAAAGACTGCAGTTTATATACTCAACAGAGTACCCAGTAAAGCGGTTGACAAAACCCCATATGAATTATGGACAGGCAAAAGACCTAGCATTAGGCATTTGCATGTCTGGGGTTGTCCACCTGAAGCTCGACAGTACAATCCTGATGAGAAAAAGTTGGATTCAAAAGCAGTCAGCTGTTTCTTTGTTGGTTATTCTGAAAGATCGAGAGGATTCAAGTTTTATAATCCCTCAAGCATGTCCTTTTTCGAAACTGGGAATGCCAAATTTATTGAGGACAGTGGGAGCACTAATTCGAGGGACATAGTCTTTGAAGAGGAAAATCAAAATTTTCCTAACACTTCTACTACTGTTGCAACTGATAGTGATCAGGTAACCATTCCTGACATTGTTGGTGTTGCAAATCCAGACAATGTAGTGGTTGCAGACATTTCCTTGGAACAACCAACTCAGTTGGGGGATCCCATAATGGTTGAGAAAACACCTCATGTGGTAGCAGTTGCACCTCACCCACCTCAAATGGAAGTGTCATTAAGGAGATCCACTAGAGAAAGGAGAAATGCATTTTCTGATGATTATGTTTATCTCCAAGAGCATGAATTTGATACAGGTTTGGAGGATGATCCTATATCTTTCAATCAAGCCAAATCATGTGCCAATTCAGCTAAGTGGATTGAAGCCATGAAGGATGAGATGAAATCCATGGCAGACAATGGTGTTTGGGAACTTGTTGATTTGCCTAAAGGTGTTAAAACTATTGGTTGTAAATGGGTGTTTAAGACCAAACGTGATTCACAAGGCAATATCGAGAGGTATAAGGCACGCCTTGTCGCAAAAGGATTTACTCAAAAAGAAGATATATATTACAGGGAGACTTTTTCACCGGTTTCAATGAAAGACTCATTTAGGGTAATCATGACACTTGTGGCTCATTATGACCTTGAGCTACATCAAATGGACGTAAAGACAGCGTTTTTCAATGGTGACATTGATGAAACAATTTACATGGTGCAACCGGAGAATTTTGAGCCGGAAGGCTCAAAGCACCTAGTATGTAAATTAAAGAAGTCCATTTATGGCTTAAAGCAGGCTTCCCGACAATGGTATCGGAAATTTGATCAAGTGATCTCTTCTTTCGGTTTCAAAGAGAACATTGTTGATCAATGCATTTATTTCAAGTTCAGTGGGAGAAAGTTTATCATTTTGGTGCTTTATGTCGATGATATGCTACTGGCAAGCAATGATAAGGACTTGTTGCATGACACCAAGAAATTCTTGTTTAAGAATTTTGAAATGAAAGATCTTGGTGATTCATCTTTTGTGTTAGGTATACAGATCCATCGGGATCGTTCTAGATGTATACTTGGTTTATCACAAAAGACTTATATTGATAAGGTACTCAGTAGGTATGATATGCAACATTGTGCACCAGGTGATACACCAGTGGCAAAGGGTGACAAATTTAGTTTGCACCAATGCCCTAAAGTTGAACTTGAAAAGAAGGAAATGGAAAAGTTCCCTTATGCTTCTGCAGTAGGCAGTCTCATGTATGCTCAGGTATGTACGCGTCCGGATATTGCGTACATAGTAGGGATGTTGGGCAGATATTTAAGTAACCCAGGATTGGCTCACTGGAAAGCAGCAAAACGGGTTATGCGATATCTACAGAGGACAAAAGACTTTATACTCACTTTTCGGAGATCTGACCACTTGGAGGTTATTGGTTACACGGATTCCGACTTTGCTGGGTGCGTGGATAGCATGAGATCCACTTCTGGCTACGTTTTCATGTTGGCCGGAGGAGCTATCTCTTGGAAAAGTGTTAAACAAACACTTGTAGCCTCTTCTACTATGGAAGCAGAGTTTATAGCATGTTATGAAACATCAAATCAAGCTATATGGCTGCGAAATTTTTTCTCTGGGCTGCAAATTGTTGATGGCATTGAGAAGCCATTGAAGATTAATTGTGATAACAAATCCGCAAAGATGTATTCTAAGAAAAATTGCAGTTCATCAAAGTCCAAACACATCAACATCAAGTATTTAGTTGTTAAGGAAAGAGTTCAAAATGATGAAGTGTCAATTGAACACATTAGTACAAACTTCAATATAGCTGATCCACTCACCAATGGTTTGCCACCCAAGGTGTTTCTTGAGCATGTAGCTCGTATGGGTGTTTGTCTTTTGGACGATGTACCAAACTAGTGGGAGTTTGTATATGGATATCTTTTGTGTATACTTTTTCTAAAGTTTGACATTATCAAGTACACAATATTTTCTTATGATTTCGTACGTACTAAAGTTTGTTAATATTGTGTTTTATATTTTGATAACTCTGAGATAATTGTCATGACTTATTGCTGCTGTTTAGCAATTAGTGTTTGTAAGTATGACAAACAAGACTCTCTTGAGTCATAAAGAGGACCAGTTGGAAATAGGCATGTCTAGATCACATTACATGTAATTTTCATGCTACACATCCATATTTGATCTTTTTCATTGCTTGAGTCAATATTGTGATCAATGATGGGTCCCATTACATAAAATAGTAATGATGACCTCTTTGATCTTTTATTGATAAAACTATTGGACTAGATTGTTTAGGAGTATTTCTGATATTAAATAGCACTATTGAGCTCAATAAAGTTATTCTCATATGTTATATACAGTAAATACATGTGTCCCAAGTGGGAGATTGTTAGCAATTTTCTATTTTGTGGGATAACATGTATTATTATAACATATGGACCAGCTATTTAAATTAAGGCCCAAAACCCACTTAAGCGATCTGATGGAATATAAAGGGTTTTAGAAATACTATTTATTATATAATATTATATGAGTTTATTGTGTAGAAAGCCTAAAGGTCTAATTTATTATTATTGATGTGTCAGTTTCAAATTAGACAATAAATTGGAAGAGCAATGGTCCCTAAGGAGTGGATAAATACATGTGATTATTCCTCAATCCCCATCAGAAAATAATCAGTCGTACATGTCCATCCACCTCCTTAGAAGATTCAGTGATTTGTCTCTTGGTGAAATTCCAACCATGGCATCAATGGAGTCAGGTTAGATTCCTAATTGAATTATGTCTTTTATATATCATATTCAAGCAATAACATGTGATCCGATTATAGATATTCTTATATAGTTGTTCTTGAGATTATACTTTAATTATGTAATTTAGAGTATAAGAATGAATATCTATTGTTATTTGGTTAATTCCAACAGGTATCGCTTTTCCAATACTTTAATTACGAAAATACGATGTATTAATGCTATTGTGATATAACTAGTCGTTATGTGGTTAAGATTGGATAAATAACACTAATGGTCTTTCTTATTATAAATTATTTATAAAGTTGTCCTTTTTAATTTTTTTTTCTTATATGAATCCATATTAAGAGTGATTTAGTTCACTTTGGTCATTGCCCTTTTAATACTAAGCACGACTACGGATCCGATGTTCACGTGATTTGCAATGTAGGTTTTATAGGGATTTAATTGTACCACTATCATAGCGAATGAACAAACACACCATCACGTGCAGGTCATGTTGGTGTCTAACAATTTGTGTACTTAAATATTTAGATCGAATACAAAAAATAGTGAGAAATACTTACTTGTTTCGAAACCAAAGATCACTTCAATCTTTACGTAAAATCAAGGAAATTAGACTGAGGCTTGCCGAAACAAATTTCCTTAAGACAATATTTTCGGGGCTGGAACGGTGCATACAGTTTGATTCCCGGTAGTCTCCCAAAATACAACAATCTGTTGTTCATTATTTGCACAAATAATGAACCAACGGCGAACTTGAACAAACAGAAATTTCGAACTAAATTTTGACGAAAGTAAGAGAAAGAGAGGGTGGTATTTTTTTCTTATAATTAATATACTAGTCTATTCTCGTGCTATGCACAAACTTAAATAATTATTTTAATTTACATCTAATAAACTACAATAATTTTTTTATCACTATTTACATGGAAGTGAGAATACAATATGAATAATTTTATTTACAATGCTTGAAATATTGTAAAGTTATAGTTTAATCAAAACCATAAATATGAACTTTGAATGCAATACATCATGTTATCATATAAAATCTTGGAATTAAAAAAACGAAAAGTATGAATAATAATAGTATAATTAAAACTGATGAAAACGAAAGTAATGAGATTAAATAGTTCACCTATTTAATATAATAATTTAAGAGTTATTTTATCCGATCTTTTAATTGAGTTCATTTCGTAGGATGTTGGTTTGATGACTTCATATGGGTTAGTGAAGAGATGACGTGTGTAAGTTTCTACTTAACATATTATTGCCTTTTATAGTAAATTCATTTTTTAGTTCTTGTGTTATAAAAGAGGTAAAATTTGAATAAGAAATAAAACAACAAAATAAATGCATTTAAGAAAAGCCAGAATCATTTTCGATATTTTAATAATGAAAAAGAAGGAATAAAATTTCTTACACACTCACAAATTTAGTGTCTAAGACAATCAATGTAAAATTCCCCTCCTCCTAAAGTTCATTGACTAACAAAAATGTCATAAAAGATGATGAATCCTCTCATGTGTATAAGAACACAATATATAATAACTATTTCATGTTTAGTTGAGTCAATCATTAAGTAAGATTTATCCTAAGTAAGAACATTCTACCTCTATCATTCAGCCAAAACCTAAAATCTCTTAATATCTTTAGTTCATATTTGAAAAACTAGGAGCTTCAATATCTTCCATAACAATCATGATTTCATCTCTTAGTTCAAGTTTCGTGGCAGTTAAAATTTCGTCTCTTGATTCAAGTTTTAGGATGAAAATTCTCATAAGTTCATGTTTCTTTCAGCTAAATTCTAATAAGTAATACACAATTAAAACTTCAATAGAATTTTAGAAATATAGATTCTAAGATAAAAAAGTATTCAATACAAAATAAATAATTTTTAGCTATACAATCCTTCTAAGATTAAAAATATCATTTTGCTTCAAAATTTCCTAAATCTACGAAAGGAATTGTTGGGAAACAAAAAAAAATCTTGAAATATAATAAATAAAAATTAAGCAATCATATTCAATTCACATTTCATACGAACGTATAAGTTAAAAAAATAAAAAAATCAATCATAATTATATTAAATTAGAGGAAGCTTCCACTTGATAATTCTATTATAATATCCATATTATCTAGAAATTAAAACCATCAAAATCCAATGAAAAGAAATTCATGTGATCAAATAAAAAATAGTATAGAAAAGAAATTACCAAAAGAACTGCCGAATGAGTGGAAAAAATCAAACCATGCATTTTGAACACTGTAGTTTACGTGGATGTGAGACTACAACTATTGATATTAGTATTTGATAAAAATAAAGTGTTAAAGATCATAATTTTATGTCAATAATTTACAAAAGCTAATAACATTTAAATTAATATCATAAGTTTACCTTTTAAATTAGAGTCAATGCTTCACAAAATTCCTGGAATCACACATGAAAGAATATGTACATGGTTAATATGGAATCACCAATTCAATCCATTATAAATAAAATATACAGTCAATCATTAACGTGTAGTCAAATATCCGATAAATAGTAAACCCAACCCAAATCTACATGTTCTCAAATATATATATATATATATATATATATATATATATATATACAAGGACATGTATATATATATATATATATATATATATATATATATATATATATATATATATATATATATACAAGGACATGTATATATATATATATATATATATATATATATTAAAACTTAATGTACTTCAATACACACATCCAATACTATAAATTTTAAATTAATATCATAAGTTTACCTTTTATATTAGAGTCAATTCTTCACAAAAATTTCTAGAATCACATATGAAAGAATATGTTCATGGTCAATATGGAATCACCAATTCAATCCATCATAAATAAAATATTCAGTCAATCATTAACGTTCAGTCAAATATAGACGATAAAAAGTAAACCCAACCAAAATCTAAAAATCCTCAAATTTATATATAAATTAAAACTTAATGTACTTCAATACACATATCCAATACTACATGGGCCATTTTGACTTCGGAAAAATGAAATGATATGGATCATGAAAATAATGTTAAAAAAAGATAGAAGTATGCATAAAATAAATTGACAAATTACAACAATATAAAAATATAGTAATTGGATGATTCTTGCATAGACCTGGTTTATGAGCTTTTCATAGACCTTGTGGTTGTAAATAAACCATATCATACATTTTGAGAGTATGACATCATCAAAATGTATGATGTGGTTCATTTACAACCACAATGTCTATGAAAAGCTCATAGACCAGGTCTATACAAGAATTTTCCATAGTAATTAAGTACGTACAGTACGTACCTTTACTATAATTTCCCTATAAAAAAAAAATGGAATGAATTAAAGGTTGGAGATTTGGAAGTGGTGGCCGTGATTGGCTACGCAGACTAAGGAAAATTGAAATTTGACGCCGTGGTGGTAATGGGGATCGAGAAGATATATATAGAACATATAATTGTAAACCTTAAATATAGGAAGGGGAATAATATGATTTTACTGCGTGGAATCATATAATCAAGCCTTGATTTGTGTAGAGTTTATATATGAAATACGTTATCTTCCAGAATTAGCGTCATTAATTTAAAGAAGGAATTAAATCACCATTGACAATATTGAAAATCTTCTTATGAATTAAGGAATTTTAAATAAATGCCAACTTTTTGAATGCATTTCCTTCAAACATGTATTTAGGCTACGATTTTTTTTTTTAGGAACACAAGAAGATAACAATATCTAGGATAGATAAAGGTAAAACATTGAATACATAAGGCCTTGTTTGGATCCATTTTGACCCAAGTATTTCGTCCAACATTTGGGTCAAAATAGATCACTTTGGTGTTTGGCCCATTTTTCCAGCCAAACATGCGTTTGGCTCAGGCCCAAACATGATAATTAGAAAAACCGACAGAAATCTGCTACAAAGACCGGTTGGTACTCTGCACATGTGCAAGTGGTCCCGACCTATCCTGCACTTTTTCCCAATCCTGCACTTTTTTTTCAACTAGTTCATTAATTCATATTTTAATATTCTTTTGACATCCTAAAACTTCAAGAATTTTAATTCACAAATAAAGATTCACGTATTAGAACTTACCATTTTTTTTTTTTTTTTTTTTTTTTTTTTTTGTGTAAAGATGATTGCGTTTAAACTTATGTGATGTAAAGATGATTGCAGTATCCATTTTCATGAGATCAATATTTTTTTTTTCTTAAAATTTTTTAATGATAATTTACCTCAACGTAATATTCATAATATTCAATTTACCTTAAATTGCCTCCTTTCAAATTATAAGAGATAAATTGAACATAATGAATAATATAGGGAATAAATTGTCATTAGTCCCTTAAAAAGGTAAAAAATGAATTGTCATTTTCATAAAATTAAATATTTAATAATGGACTAAATTCATGCCAATGACAAATTTTGTGACGAAATTTAATTAATTTAGTTTGGAACGAAAAATCAAAATTTATAATTAATTTATGACGAATTCTGCAATATTATATAATTATTTATGATAAAATTTGCATGATTGTTTATTAAAAGTATCTATGTGGCAAGTGAGATGATTTTTCAAAAAAATATAAAATTACGGAACTAAATTGATTAAGTGATATAGTTTGAAACGAAAATTAAAAATACTAACTAATTAGAGAACTTTTTTGCAATTTTTCCTGTAGTTAATTTTACACCTATATTCAATTATTATTAATTATAAAAATTAATACTACAATAATATTATTACAATCACCATCTCAACCATAACAATATTATTATTATCACAATCTCAATTATTACACTATTTAATAATATATCCTACTTTTATAAAGTCTATGATGTGACATGTTGTCATTAACTTTTCACCCCCAAACACCAACATCCAAACTCAATCCAAATTATATCTCAAATTCTCAAAACCCACTAACTATTATTTTACTATTATATCACTATCGAAATATTCCAACCAAAATCAATTCAAATCATGTTTCAAATGTTTCACCAAACTCATTCAAACCAATTTGAAACACCGAAACAGGACGAAACAGAACCAAAACCGATCCAAACAGGGCCTAAGATTCCTTAAAAGAAAGTCGAGCAACTTCATGAGCCGCTTTGTTCCCGTCTCTAAACACTATAACCTCTAGTTTTGAACATTTTCGGGCAAAATTAAGTTATTATATGATTAGAAAATTCGTTCTTGACATGTGAGAGAAACTTTCAAAATATACATATTTACCATAAATTAATGACATATAATTAATTATATATATATATATATATATATATATATATATATATATATATATTTCAAATGATAAAAAAATTCAAAATTACCACAAAATTACACCAAAATTCAAAATTTAGAAACAGATGATGACTATTAATAAGACTCTTTTAAAACTGAAATAATTAATTTGTTGGCCAATCAAATTCTTTTAGAAAGTAAAATAAATCAAAATTACCAGAAATTAGTATTAAGTCCACACTGAAAGATTTTGGTCAAAGACCATTCTTCTATATATATAATAACTAGCTTATTCCCGTGCTATGCACAAAATAATGCCGTTAATATATTTATAATAAGTTGTTAAATTAAAATCTTAAATATTACTAATTAAAGTTCAACAATATCCAGAATGTCAAGAATTTTTCAATGAATATAATACTAATAAATAAACTAAACTTAAAAAAGATAAAAATTATGAAGAGTAACATAGAATAAATATAGTAGCTTAACATCTTTCACATTGCAATTGTTGAAGTGAAACCTATAAAATAAAGGTAAATATATATATGAGTGATATTTTCAAAAATTGAGATTTTATATATCACTAATTTAAAAATATATTTGTGTTAATTGCAACAAATTGTACTCACCCTTCTTATTCTACCGCAGATGGTCTACTTGATAGATGTGAGCATTCTTCGGACCAATCAACTGGCAGAACAAACTTCACTGTGCAACGGATTGGTGGTGCCTTTCTTGGTGGTGCTGGAATGATAAATGAGAAGGAGCGGTCCAAAAATGTATTTAAATATTGTTGCAAGTTCTTCCTTCCACCATCCTAAACAATATAAGTTATTGTATCAACCTTTTTTAATAAAAGGAATATACTTTAGTGAAAATTTGAGAAAAGAATTATACCGTATCTAGCAATTCTTTTAGCAACCTCCATTTTGAATATATATTTTGCTTGAGAATTATATAGTCTTAAGTCGATAGCCCCACTACCATCTTTAACCGTCATATGAACTCGGTATCTACATATTAACAAAATTTTAAGGGTTAAGATAAGTTACTATCATTAAAAAAAAAAAAAAAAAAAAGACAAAGTATCAACATAACAATTAAATTGCATTTCAAAATTTATACCTGATTGTTGTATTGACCACATCACTACAACTCATACAAATTATTTTACCGAAATGTGATTTGCACTTTTCTCCACAATGATTACAATTTGCATACCACATGTTATCAATATCAATGCTCTGAATGCGGGCAAGAACCCGAAAAGAACTTATCTGTAAAAAAAATAGTCAAGTCAAACTATAATATCGATATTCTTACCATAGTCATAACATGAAACTTTTAAACACTTACATTGTCCTGATGCTCATACTGACGTATCCAAATTCTTTTTGCATTGGTAATCATTAATGCTTTGGATACACTCAAACTACTTCATCGCAAGATTGATACCATTTTTTTAGCACATGCATCTCCATAAAACCTGTTTCAAAAAATATCAAGTCTCAAAAAATATACAAATGAAATTGTGAACATGATAAGTAACTTGTAATTACCATGTCCGTAACCGATCTATACGGGGCGTGTGATAGTTGATGAACAATTTGGTAAATTTTTGACTATATATGGAGGGTCCTGCAATAATAGATTGAGTTATGATGAATTAAGTTTTTAAATAAATTATTGTGGAATAGTTACTAATACAAACCTTCAAAATATTTAACTATAACTCCGTATGCAATGATAATATTATTTTGATCAAGGTTCATCAATAATGATTGACCTTCTTCAATGGCAAACTTCTCACACAAGATCAATCGAACAACTTTCATACTATGAGACATTAAAAAGTAATTAGATCACAAATCTTATATATCACATAAACTAATTGAGAAATTTTAATTGAAAGTTGTACATACTTTATATCAATGATGAGGATTTCTCTATTTGGCAGACCATCATTTGTTGTGTGACAATCGCTAACACGAACAACCAACCCAATCACATCTGAAGGGATTATGTATATTAATTCAGTGTATATATATATATATATATATATATATATATATATATATACTTTTGCAATCGTTAAAAAAATATATAAAAAAAATTAATATCTTACCTATTAGGTGGTCTTCAAAATTAATGTAGTTCCCGACATCTTTTAACTCCACAATAGAATCAAAATCATGCAAAAAGTTATCAACATTTTCAACCGTATTTTGAATTTTGCAATCAGGTCCAAGTAGTAGTTGATAGTGATATGGTACTAATTTAAATTTTTTATCCGCAACGATCACTTGTACTTCATGAACACGGTAAATATCACCTTCAATGAGCTTAGAACCAAAGATCTCCACATTATCATGGAATACCACTCCTTGCATGAAGAATCCCTGATAAATTCAAACTTTAAAAAAGAGACAACTTCAGATGATATTTATTTTATCCACTATGAAAATTGTACACTTACATCCTGATCCACAAAAATCAACTTCAATAATCGCATTCCACGGTTACGTGTGGTTACACATACATATCTTATCAGTTTCACTATAACATTAAATCTTGAACCATGTGGATTGAGCATGTGTAATGGAGTATAAGTTATCTTCACTCTTTCTCCTATTTAAGCAAATTCATATAAAATTAATTTATATATGATGTTTCCATGTTTTACTTTGATGACAAAAAAAAAAAAAAAAAAAAAACTATAACCAACAAAAATATAATAAAATTTGAGATAACTGAAAAATATATTATAAGGTATTACGGAAAGAAATAAAGAAAAAAAACTTCGTAAGATAAATTGGTTGTCATTAATTTGGACCAGAATTGACTAATACATTGTTCAAAAGTAAAAATACTTTTATGCTTCAATTTATCAATACAATGTTTGAAATACTCTTATTCATGAACCGCATCAAGCACTTCACGGTAAACTATATTTTTTGTGCAGTTGTGAGATACTCCCGACCTATTATGAATAAGGATTTTCAATCCGGATGGATTTGTCACGCGCGACCACGCGACATATAGTTGACCTTGACCATGAGTAAAAACAGGATTTGGTAAGTACAATCCTACTTTATCAAGTGATTGTCCTTGACTTTTGTTGATAGTCATTGCAAATGCCAACTTTACTGGAAACTGTCTTCTTTTCATAAGATGGTAAGTCTGAGAATCAGTTGTTGTCATAATAACACGTGGAATCATAACTTCTTCACCCGTATGGGAACCTGTTATAACACGTGCTTTAAGGAACTTGTCACCCATTTTCAATATTGTAAGTCGAGTCCCATTACACAAACCCAAAGCTTGATTAAGATTTCTGAGAAGCATTATAGTAAGTAATAAGGTTTAGTAGTGTCATAATTATGTGAATGTAGAAGCATATGCTTTCTTAACATGTAGTTAATGTATTAATTTCTTTTAAATTAGATGCCAAATTATACTATTTTCAAAGTAGTAGAAATAGGGAAAAAATTTACTTTTATATTGATTGCTTAATTTTATTTCTTCAAAAGATATGTAAATAGGCCAGTTATTGAAATAGATTACTATCACATTAACAAAATATGAAGAAAAAAAAAAGTATAACAAAAGATATGATAAAATTGTAGCTTTACTGGGGAAACTTAATCACATTAAAAATAATAAAAGTTTAGAATAAAAGAGCCCAAAACCTTACATATTAAGTCTCATCTACTTTTTCTTATGACATATCCCAGAATATTATCAAAATTAAAAATGAAAAATCTCGAATCAATAATCAAATAATTAAAATATATAACATGAGGTTTCAAATGTACCTTAATATAAGAAAAGTCTATATAATAATAATCAATATCGATGTACCTGTTCACAAAAACGTAGTTCTCCACAACATATATATCTGTCCAACCAATAAATTAAAACAAAAAATATAAGAAGATCCCAAATTCCAAATGTACAATTACATAAAATAAATTACAAAAATTAACGGTAAGAAAAGAGAGATGAATTGGAGTAGATGCTTACAAAATAGGGAATTGTTTTTGAGAGATAGATGTCCAAATTCCAAATGTGAAGTTTTTCAAGTAAGATTAAGACAATGAAATAAACATATCTTATATATATGGTTTGGAAAGTTCTTTTAACTCTTTCCTATTAAATGTAAAATCAGAATAGTAAATAATTGCACTAAATAAAAAAAATCGTTTAGATGTTTTAGTGGATGAATAAATGCCTAAATATTTGCAAGATATAATAATTTTACCATGTTTAGCTTGTAAGTGAATTTTTTTATTTTTTATTTTGTAATAAGTGGATAATTTGTGCAATTAGTTAAATACGTATGTTTTGCTGGATGATAAATGCCTAATTTTAAGCAATTAGTTAGACTCCATGATCTAATACGTATTTTCATGTTTAGCTTGTAATAATTTTTTTCCTTTTCTATTTTAAAAAAAATAAATAATTTTTCATGTAGAAAAATAAATTTTATCAGGTTTTTTTTATTATAATTTAAAGAAAATTAGGTATATTTATTTAGTTAATTGTCGAAATAAATATATTAGTTAATCAAAAAAAAAAAAAAAAAATCGGTTAGATGTTTTAGGGGATGAATAAATGCCTAAATTTTTGCAAGATATAATAATTTTACCATGTTTAGCATGTAACTGAATTTTTTTATTTTTTTTATTTTGTAATAAGTGGATAATTTGTGCAATTAGTTAAATACATATGTTTTGCTGGATGATAAATGCCTAATTTTAAGCAATTAGTTAGACTCCATGATCTAATACGTATTTCCATGTTTAGCTTGTAACAATTTTTTTTCCTTTTCTTTTTAAAAAAAAATAATTTTTCATGTAGAAAAATAAATTTTATCATGTTTTTTAATAATAATTTAAAGAAAATTAGGTATGTTTATTTAGTTAATTGTCAATATAAATATATTATTTAATCAAAAATTCTATATGTATGTATTCATATTATTTTATTGAACTGTTTTGAATATTATGAAATATTTAAACTAAAAATATTTAAAATAAAAGTAACAAAAAACCAAATAATGGTAAAAACACAATCTAAATAAATAAAAAAAAATACTCAGAAATAAAAATATATACCCATTTAGAAGTTATAACAAATAAAATAAATATACCTAATTTTAATATTAGGTATATTTATTTAAATGAATGAATAAATAACAAAATTTTAATATTAGGTATATTTTAATAAAGTAATAAAAAAATATAACTAATTGATTTATATTTAAACGAATGAATATATAACAAATATTTTTTTTTTGCATATTTTTAAATAATTGAGCTATTAAATATTCAGATTATAGTAATAAATAAAGTTCAAATATTACTATGAATAATTGGTAGAAGATTAATAACTGTTATCTCATATCATATATAAATTAAATCAAATTTGAATCACATGCAAGTAATAGAAAAGATAAAACAAAAATTATACGATATTATATTAAAAAAGAATAATCTCCAACCCGTCTTTAACAATTTATTGCAACCAATTTCTTACAAAGTACTGTAATGATAATGACACTGCGAAGTCCCTATCCAAACTATTTCTACTTGTGATGGTATTTACACCCGAATAAAAAATGACACAAGACTTAAAATCAAAATTTTACATTATTACATTTAAGAAGAACGACCTCCAACACCGTCTTTAACATGTTGCAACCAAATTTTCACAATTACAGTATTACATTTAAGAAGAACGACCTCCAACACCGTCTTTAACCTGTTGCAACCAAATTTTCACAAAGTGGTTTAGTAATAATGATAGCAAAGTGTCTACTTTCTAGGAAAATAAAAAAACACGTAATGAACTACATATGCTGTTTTTTACCTTCAATCAAAAATATGATACGATTTGGGAGTAATATGAATCTTTAATAATTGGTCTTTCCTGATATTAGAATAAGAGAAAAATATTATGAATATTCAAAACTTACATAAAGACAACCATCTCTTATGTATCCCTCAGCCCAAGTCCAGCTTCCCTTCACTCAGTCCAGCTTCCCCTCAGAATCCAAGTCCAGCTTCCCCTTTCATTTTCATAAGTCATCTAAAATGTATCAATCTATCAATTCCATTTAATTAAAATTCTCAATTTCCCCAACTCTCACTTAATAATAATAATAATAGCAATACTAATAATAATAATAATAATTAAGTTGTATGTGAAATAAATAAATAATTAATAACAATAAGATATAATTTAAGATTGACAATAATGATAACAATAACAACCAATATTTTTTTTAAAAAAAACACAACAATACAATAATTAAATAGTTGACAACCAATAATTTGTAATGTTTAATTGTTAGGGTTATGTCGTTTTTTATTTAACGAGTCATATGTAATGTTCATTAAGTTCTTTTAAGGTTTATTATAAAAAAAAAAAGTTCGTTTAAGGTTTCTTTTTTATTAATTAAATTAAATTTGAGTTTCTAATAATTAGCTTTTAAAGGAATTGTAAAATTGGTGCACAATAATAAAACAATTAAATACTTGATTGACATTAAATTTTTCAACATAATAATTACATTAAATTTGATTTTATTAAATAAAAGTTACATTTTTATACTAAAATTAACTTTTTAAAAATAATACACAAATTAAATAAAATTAAGATTAAATAATAATTACATTTTATTTAATAAAGTATTTTAAAGAATTCTTTTTAAAATTAAAAGAGTTTTTATTTAAAAAAGAAAAAAATAAAAAAAAAATAAAAGTTGGGTTGGGCTGGGCTGGCGAGTGCATTGCAGCTCACCGCTTCAAGGGGTGAGGCAATCCATATGTGAGAAGGGATTGGAAGGGGAGAATAGCTTTTTCTCCCCTTCATACATTTTTTCTCATTTTCCCCCCCTATATCCAATAACCCCCAAATCCATCTTCCCCTCTTTATATAAGAATGTACAGAATGTTATACAAAATAAAAACATGCTTAAGGCCATCTCCTATGTATCTCTCAGCCCAAGTCCAGCTTCCCCTCACTCAGTCCAGCTTCCCCTCAGAATCCAAGTCCAGCTTTCCCTTTCCTTTTCATAAGTCATCTAAAATGTATCAATCTATCAATTCCATTTAATTAAAATTCTCATTTTCCCCACTCTCACTTAATAATAATAATAATAATTATAATAATAATAATAGCAACAATAATAATAATAAAAATTAAACAATAATAAATAAATAAATAATAAATAACAATAAGATATGTAATCGTATTTAGTTTAGATGTCTAATTGTTAGGATTATATCATTTTTAATTTAACGAATCATATGTAAGGTTCGTAAAGTTCTTTTAAGGTTTCATTTTTATTAATTAAATTAAATTAAATTTGAGTTTCTAATAATTAACTTTTAAAGGAATTTTAAAATTGGTGCACAATAATACAACAATTAAATACTTGATTGACATGATTTGGAAATTATAAAAATAATTTAATATTGACATTAAATTTTCCAACATAATAGTTACATTAAATTTGATTTTATTAAATAAAAGTTATATTTTTATACTAAAATTAACTTTTTAAAAATAGTACACAAATTAAATAAAACTAAGATTAAATAAGAGTTATATTTTATTAAATAAGGTATTTTAAATTTTTTTTTAAATTAAAAGGATTTTTTATTAAATAAAAATAGAAAACAAAAAAAAAATAGAATGAACAGGTGGCCGACAAGTGTCGGCCACCTGTTGGCCGGCAAGTGATAGATTGAAGCGGTGAGGCAAGCGAAGGGTCACTTGCCTCACCGCTTCAAGCGGTCTACAGTAAGATTGAAGGGATAATTCCCTTTTTTCCCCTCTTTACATTTTTTTCACTTTTTTTTTCCCCCTAGATCCAAAAACCCCCAAATCCACCTTCCCCTCTTTACATAGGAGATGCCCTAATTGTAAATATAAATGTTCATGAAAAATACAAAAGAATGAGAATGAGGATGTATGTGATGAAATATATATAGTGTGACTTGTCATCAAGATTTCCTAATTAATGTCTTACTGAATTGCCGATGAGGCCTTAGCCAAGTGGTTAAGGATGAGGCTCCATGACCACGAGGTCATGGGTTCAACTCCCACGAATGTAGGTATTTTCTCTAGTTTCATACTAGCATTTCTCTAGTTTAATACTAGTAATTAGTTCACCTTATTATCATTGGAATAGTTTCGATTCGATATAGTGTTTGATGTAACAATGTATTCACCATCTCAAAAAAAAAAAAAAATGTCTTACTGAATTTTAGGAAACGGATTTGACTAATGCATCTATATGATTTAATTTTTCTTTCCTAATATTAAGCCTACAATTTAGGGAAACTGATTTTTTCCCATTCAACTATACTCGGCATTATAGATTAGGTAATTAAAACTTCATAAACTTAATCATTTTTTGAAATTTGAATTGACCAATCATATATATTATAATAATAAAAATAATTCAAAAACACCAGATATTAGAATTTCAGTCCAAATTGGTCAAAGACCATTCTCATATATATATATATATATATATATAAGATATGATAATATGAAATGTTATTTACTTATTTATGTAATATCATCATAAAATTTTGTTTATGATTATAATATCTAAGAGATTTCATTATTATGCCTATGATATATGAATATGGAAACTGTGACATGAATATCACATTATTGATTTTAAATTAACAGGATAATACATCATGAAAATGAATACAATAAAATAATTAATTATATAATTGAAGATTAAACTTTGATTATCATCGTTCGGTTCAGAAAACATATAATTGGGGGTTGGATTATAATTTTTAATTAGAACAATAGAATAAAATGAATATTGATTTCAATTTGATTTTTTCAATATAAATTATACCCAGTAATTCTGAAAAATCAAACAAGAATCATGTATTCTTAATTTATCGGACACAACTTCAAGTTGTGCCTAATACTGTTTTTAATTTATTATTCTAGTACGTATCGAACGTGCTATATATGGCATATAATACCCAACATCCACTACATTTTATTAATTAATGGAGTATCCATATATCATAAATATATTTTCTATTATATCGACACCCGTCAGAATTCAAATAGAAAATAAAAACAATAACAATAAAAACCAAGAAATTGATCACTCTATAATTTGATCAAACAATATACATATATGACAATTGACAACCATGTTTGATTTTGCGTACTGGTTCATTATAATCATTTTAACATTAACTATTGGATTTCTCAGAATTCGAAAGCTTAAGAAAAGAGTGAAATTTGTCATCTTTCTCCTAAGCAATAAAAACTAAATTTAAATATTGTATATGTCTAATTGAAAAATGTATTTAGGATGGATGAAAGATAATTTGAGTTTATTTATAAAACAATAATTAAAGTCACAAACGTATTTAAATATAAGAATAATATGGACGAAAGGTGGTTTGAATTTATTTACAAAACATGAATGAATTGACTATGCAATTTAGGAAACTCGTGCAATGAGAAAGGAGAGAGAGAAAATATATTCATTAACTTTTATTTAACACACGTAATAATAAAGGATAAAGTAGTCATAATAAAAAAATTATTCTGACACCAAAAATTAGTGCTGTAATAACACTAATCATAATATATCACTTTTTTTTTTTAAAAAAACAATACTACTGGCATTGTTATTAATGCCATCGGGATTGTCTTACATAATCTATCTAAAAATCCGTGCCCCTGTGACACGAAGCAGTAGGTATGTGATTATTATATTAGAAAGCAATTATTACATAATTCAATAGGGTAAGGTGAATTAACAAATATAAACAACCCTCCATTCAGGGTGTAGATCCTCTGTATCACTTTTGGTGTACCACTTAGTGTATCATCATTAATTAATTGGCACTTGTATATATGACAATTATAATAATTCTCACATATGCATGTGTCAATCAATTAGTGGTGATACACTTAAGTGGTACAGAGGATCTTGAGCCTCCATTCAGGGACGGATCTACTACATGAGTTGGGGGGCTTGGCCCCCAAGATTTTGCTTTGCTTTTTTTTTTTTCAATTCTATCTATATATATATATTTAGTTCATTTGAATGATTATTGGTTTCTTTTAAAATTTAAATTACCAAATTTTGTAAATTTAAGTGATATGCCTATTAATAGTATGACTTTATTAATTAAATTATTTAGGTTCTTATACTAATATGATAGCAGCGTATTGTGATATTAGTTTATTCATTATTTTATATGTTCTATATGTGAAATATAAAGTAAAGCTTGTAAAAAATAAGCTTGAAAATAATATACAAGTTTATTTATTATTTATTATTTTGCTAATGTTTTAATTCATAATAAGAAGAATATTAGTTTTATTTGAAACTATTTTATAGTATTTTAATGAACATCTTGTACAATTATAAATAGCGAAAATACATTTTAGAGTTTACATTTTGTGTCTATCTATTTATGCAGATTTTTTTTTTCATGAAAATAAAAGTTGGCCCCCTCGACTTTGGAACCTGGATCCACCCCTGCCTCCATTCATCTTTAGTTAACAAGTTCTTCTAGGAATTGAAAAGAGTAAATCTTGCTTTTGATCTTTTTTATGGATTAACTTTTGCACTTTTGTCTCTTTCAAATCTTTTATAGTAGATTGATCCCTCTTATTAATGTAGTATATCACATTTGTCCTTCATAATTTTTTTATATCATATTAGTCCCTCTTATCAATATAGTGTAACACATTAGTCCCTCTTAAATACAAAATATATCACTTAAATTCAAAATATATTCTTAAGTGAACGAAAGTTGATGCATTTTGTATTTAAGAGGGTCTAATGTGTTACACTACATTGATAAGAAGGACGAATTTGCTATAAAAAATTAAGAGAGAAGAATGTTTTATAACAGGGACGAATGTGATACATTACATTGATAAGAGGGAGCAATCTACTACAAAAAATTCAAGAGGGACAAAAATTAAAAATATGACCTATATGAGGACCAAAAATGATATTCACTCAATTGAGAAATGGTTTGGATCGATAGGTCATTTGTAGGACCAGGATTTGTAATTTCCAACAGACACAAGAAAAATTATATTATCTTTTCTAAGACCTCAAGTACATCTTACGGTTTTAGCATTTTACACCCTGAAATTATAAGATTTTGACACTTTGTATTATGACTTAAAAGTTTTGATAATTTATACCCTGAAATATAAGGTTTGAACCCTAGTGTGTATTTTGGCCAGAAATTTCATTGGTAGAAAAGTAGAATAATCTTTTTTGATTTTTTTTTGGCACTTTGCACAATGACAATATATATTATGCACCCTGAAAATATTGAATATTGGCCTTTTTTATATCATAAAATTATAAAATATTGGTGCTTTTCATCCCCAATTTAATTTTTTTGCCACTCTGCATCCTAAAAATATAATTTATATTGCATTTTGCACCCATATGTGTTTTCCTTAAAAAATAATGAACGCCGTCGACGTAGAGATAAAATGTCATTTTTTATGCAAAACAATCATAAATATATTATTCTTAATTTATTTTATTTTATAATAACTTATTTTAATATTTTTTCTCAGTAAAAAATTTAGATTAAAGTAAAGACGTTGTCTTCATTTTGTTGTCAAGTATCCTATATGTTATTTATTTTATATCTAAAATACACATTTATAAATCTAACATGTTATTATATTGCAGTTATTTACATTATTTAGAGGGAAATTTACTTAGACACCCCCTGAGTATAAGCCTAATTACAGGAACTTACCCTCCGATTGCAAATATTACAAAGACACCCCCTCTGCCAAAACAATATTACAAGAAGACCCCTTACGGCGTCAATTTTTGACGACAGAGGATGATGTCATCAGAAATATTTAATGTTTTTCCAATTTTGCCCCCAAGGGGTGTATTTGTAATATATTTTGTGTTACAGGGAATGTCTTTGTAACCGTGTAATAAATATTGTAAATAAATTTATTAAATTTTAAAATTATAACAAACGAATTTAAAATTTAATAAATTTATATACGTAACACAATTCGATAAATAAAGCTTTAATAACTTTACAATAACACGTTTATTTTCATTCAAAAATCAAACCAACCAAATTAAAATTTATTAAATTTATTTACAATAACACAATTATTTAATAACATATATTTTTCTTAAAAAAAACCATTTAAAATTTAATAATTTATTTACAAAAACACAATTCGTAAATAAAGTTTCACTTTAATAACAAATATTTTTCTTACAAAAATAAACAAACCAATTTAATATTTAATAAATTTAGCTACAATAACACAATTCGAATTCTTGAAATCCAGAGAATTTTTTGGGATCTAGGGCTTGGTGATTTTGTTACGGGATTATTTCATTTTTGGTGCCACAACTTAAGCTTACTAGCATTTTTACCCCATATCTTTTGGGGTTGGCACATTTGGTGCTACACCTTCAACTTCAGTGGCAATTTTGGTCCAAATTGAGGTCCAATTTCAAAATTAGCCCGAAATCGCCTATGTGCGGGCCACGTGACATATAAATTGTGAATTTTGACCAAATCAAAATGGAAGTTTGAGTTTTTTTTATATATGTAGGGACATATTATAAAGATGGGAAAGTACAAGGGTCAATTTGCGAATTGGGATAAAGTGGCTGATTTTGCGAAGATGGAAAGCCGCCATTGACGTGAGCTTTGGAAATGGGGAACCTTCAATTCAACACCAAATTGGACAAGGTTGATACCAAAATGAACGCCACACCGAGGGGATTCTACGGCTGAAAGGGGAGGCGGTGTCAAGTTCCACCGTCGACGGCGGCGTAAATTCGAAAAACACACCAGATTCGTAGATTTGAAAATAGAGTGACGGGATAAACTTGGAACTGTTAATTAATGCCTAGGATCTGTAGAGGACGTGAAGACGAGTCTATAGCCATCAAATAGAGCTCAACCCGTATCCGGAGTCGCCGAAAAAGTGAAAAAAAATGGCGGTTGGAGCTTGAGAGCTGCGACCATGGAGTTTTTTTTTTTTTTTTTGTGTAAATATTAAAAACTACTAAGGGCATTTTGGACATTTTACGTGTACTGTTAAAGTTGACTAACGGCCGTTAAGTCAAGGGGGTATCTTTGTAATATTTGCAACAGGAGGGTAAGTTCCTGTAATTAGGCTTATACCTAGGGGGTGTCTAGGTAAATTTCCCTTATTTAGATTACCATATTAAGTAGAGTTTGAAAATACCAAAAAAATATATTTTTGGGGCACAAAGTATCAACATTCTATATATTCATGGTGCAAAGTGTCAAATTCTATACTTTTAGGGTGCAAAGTGCCAAATATTAAAAAATGATTATTCTACCCTTCCGTCAATGAATTTTTTTTTTTCAAAACACATACTAGAGTGCAAAATGCCAATACTAATTTTAAATCAAGGTGCAAAGTGCCAAAATCCTATAACTACATGATGCAAAGTGCCAAAAATCCTACATCTTATTCTTAGAATTGGTTATTTAAGAATTCATGCTGGTTACAATTTTAATGGTTTTTTCTCATTAAAATAGGTTTAGTTTTGTCATGAACAAATTGGAACACTATTTATATTGGGTATGTATGTTGAATGTTTGTGACTTTTGAAAATTTGATACACATGACAAACATTACTTATTTGATGTTTTACAATAAATAACATTTATGCCTTTAAACTTACAACACAAATAGAAACTCGAATATCATGAGAAACAACGTAAAAGCATGATCCCAATTGGCATGTCTATTTATAAATAATAACCTTTTAGATTTGGGTGAATTCTATCTCAAATTAGGTTTGTTCGAACTCAGTGCATATTAAATCTTTTAGAAAATCAATTACATGCGAATTCAATATATTTGATATATTTGTTATGTAATTAGTTGAGTTTTACAAATTCACTTTACAAAATATTTCCATATATATATAGACCCAATATAATCACGAGAGACAAAAAGGTACTCCCTCCATTTTATCTTAATTGTCGTTTTAGGCTTTTGCATATGTATTAAGAAAGTTATTAATTAGCCTAAATTCTAGGAAAAAGTTAGAGTTATATCTAAAATACCCCTCTTCTCTTTATACTCTTAAAGTATAAGTGAGTGAAAAACAAGGAGTAAATAATAATAAAATTGGAAGATATGTAATTATTGTTGCATTGAAATAAAATGACAATTAGTTTGGAATAGGAAAAAAATCTTTAAAGCGACAATTAAAATGGAATGGAGGGAGTGTTTTTATTGTGGGTCACAAACAATTTGAGACAATAAGCCAACTATTTTGTGCACCAAACTCACCATAAGACACAAATAATCTCCTAGCAACCACGGTTAATTTTCAGTAAATGAGCCAACAATGACAATATGTAGAGAATCATAGTTTCATGCAATGTTTTTAAAATCGGATCGGGGAGCGAATCGGTGAGCCTATTGATTTAGCGGTTTTACTAGTCGAACCGGGCGAACCGCTAAAACCAGCGAATTAACCGAACCGGACCAGCTTCTGGTTCACGGTTGAACCGGTCGGACCAGCCGGTCCGGTCTGATTTTAATAACATTGGTTTCATGTTGGTGGTCCATTTTAGATTTAAGGCCCAAGGGGAGCAAATTGCATTCCTTAATGCAAGTTAATGATAATTTATTTCTAGGTGATATTCATCATGTTTAATTTATCCTACTGTGATTTGAAAAAAAAAAAAAAAAACTTTATCTCCCTCCCACTGTAATATTTTTGTAAAAAAATTTACATTGTCTCTCTGATATTTTTATATGTGGCACTTTACCTACTGATGTTATAATAATGTGACAATTTAGCCCCCGTGTTATGATAAATGTGACAATTTATCCCCTATGTTACAAAATTCTTTTCATGTCCACTCTAAATTTCGGCAAGTGAGTTATACTTTCCAGCTCAAAGAGGTTAATTACTTCTTTAAAATTTTTACAGAGGATAAATTGCTCTTTTTCAAATTACAGAATGATAAATTAAATATTATGAATATCACAATTGAATAAATTGCCATTAACCCTCTTTAATGCAGATGGACTTGGGGAAGAAACAGAAACCCGTATGTTAACAAAAATTATTTTCCGTTAATAAAAGGCTCGAACAATTTCCACTTAATGAGTAAGACTATCAGTTATGTTGGTTCAACTCGAAGTTCAATTGCTCTAGTCTAGATCTGTTCGATTAAATTTGAGTAGAGCCTAAATAATTGTAAGCCAAGTTGATTTAGAGTCTTTTGGAGTATCGTGACAAAATAGTGATAATATTTTGTCATATTCAACTCAAATATAATGTTCGATAATATTAATTTTTTCATAATATTAATAAAAATATTAATTTAGTGATAATAATGGTGACAAGTGCAATAGTGATAAAATATGTTATTAAGTTGTTACTAACAACTATTAATGATAAATATATGGTAAGTTGTCACAATTGACAATTAGCGACACACTTTTAGTGACGACCTAATGATAATAAATATTATCACTATGGTATAGTGACAACTTTTTGTTTGTCACTTTTGGAGTATCGCTAAATGTCAATAGTGATAACATTTTTACAATTTTTGTTACTAGTATGTTTATGAAAACCGTTTTAGTGATAATATTTGAGTTCTTGTCACTTAATATATATAATAAGTGTTGTCACATAAAAATTCATCACTAAAATTAATTTTTTTTAGTGTTTTAGTACTATTAGAAAACATAGAATGTAGGGAAAATGCATTTTGTCAATCAGAACCTTGCAAGAGAATTAAAACTTTTTTATCCCTCAAAATAATGAGTCTAGGGATAGTCTAGAAAGCCTCACCCCGTACAAGAGGCATAAACGATCGTGCAAGGTGCTATCTTGTGGACGAGTACGACCCCTGGTACGACCCTTACTTAAACCTTGTAAATACTAAAATGCCCTTTCATTAAAATATTTAAACATTAAAACATTAATCATCATCTCCATTTTTTCATTCCTTATTAAGAGAAACTCTTGGAAGAACAATGTTTAAAAATTTGAAATTATCTTCAAGTAGGAAGGAACTCGAACCATCCCCAAATTTGCTACATTTGTTTGCTTATCCTCTCCATTGTTGTGTCAAGCACTATTCCTTTCTCCATAGTTAAATCAGTTTCTTTCGCTCCAACAAATCAATTGCAATGGTTGCAGGTATTTTTCGCAATTTTTGATAATTAGTTTATCCTTTGCTCCAAGTTCTGCTAATTATACAATTGTTGGGTTTCAATTGGTCAAAATAGTCTAGATGTAAATAGATCTTTTGAAATATTTTTCTTATATAACCTATGAATTCTTTTCCATGCTAAGATATACTGATTTGTTAGCAGGAATATCGTAGTAGATCACTCAGCTGTTGCAGAAAGCAATGAGCAGAGATAAACTTTGATGTGTGATAGACAAATAGATAACACACTTAGTAAAATAATTTTTTTTCCTATATAGCCTTTTACACGAAATTATTTCCCAATATGACTCAAACTGAAAAGTATTTCCCTAAATGTAACCTTTTATGTAAAATCGCAATTGGCAACAACGATTCTACTGAAAAATCGCAACTGCCAAACTCGATTTATAAATCATATTCGATAATTAAAAAAAATATAATAAAAATCATGGTTACTAGCCGATTCTTGTTAATTATAGTAATTAGGGCTTAATTAATCAGTGGAAGAATTGCATTGGCTAACTGCGATTACGTGCCCTAATTTAATCAGGTGAACGAATTAATTAATTCACTCACACTCACTCCAAATAAAGCCCGATCAGTTCTCCCTCTGCCCTCTGCCGCCCGCCTTTCGACTTCCACCGTTTGCCATATGCCGTCCTCTGTCTTCTGTCCCTCCATCAATTAAAAAGGTAACTATTCATGCCCTTGCAACTATGATGATTCATTTAGTTTACAAGTTGTGTGCCATAAAGAGACAAATCTGGTATTTTGTGTGAATATCTATCTATGCTTCAGATTATTTCAAATTTCATATCACATATAGACCACTTCATCCTTTTTTAAACCATTTTTTTAATATTCATATTTTCCATTTGTAATTGATCATCATTTTTTTTGTTTGTCTTTAAGAGTTGAATTAATTTGTTATCATCAATACCATTAGCGTTGTTCAATTTCAAGAAATGATTCATTAGCTCAGGAAGGCTGAAATATTTAAATCAAAATCTCCCAAGTTCTATTTGTTTGGCAATTGCACAAATAGAATAATAGTAGAATATACTCCTAAACCTACCTAGTAATCAATTTTTCCATTACAAAAGATAATTAATGGTCTCGGAATACTAGTAAATATATTAGCATATCAATACCTTTCTTGCATCATTTACATATCAAGTAAATGATGAGGAGATTAAGATAGTTTAAACGATAGTTGTAGAAGGCGCGCGAAGCGCGCGCCATTGCCCGAGGCGAGGCGAGCCCTCATCGCCTCGCCATGCTCGTTACCAGAAAGCGCATCCAAGGCCTCACCTTTAGGCACACCAAGGCGTGACTTTTCGGGAGAACCTTTTTTTTTTGAAAAAAAATTGAAGTCAATAACTTAATTTGACTTCAATTAAATTCCTATTTTGCCTATTACACTCTCTCTCCCCGATTTCTCTCTCTAAAAGGGTTGAAATTGAAAACCCTAACCTAATCCTTCACCTGCCACCACCGCCTGCTGCTGCCGCGGCCTCCAAGACTCCAAGGGAATAAGGTAATAATAATTATATTATAGTTATAAACTTATATAGTATACTAATATATATGGTATATACTTATATTAAATAGTATAACATTTATGGTATATACTTATATAGTTACCTTCCCACTTATACACTTATATAATTACCTTCACAAATCCCACTTTAATATTTAATAGTATAATATATACGGTATATACTTGTATAGTTGTAAACTTATAATGTTATAAACTTATATATACTTATATTATATTTTATATGTATTATGTATATGTATGATTGTATATTATTATTATTATTATTACTATTAACTTACTTAGTAGTTACTAACTTACTGTTATAATTTATAAATTTATATCAATCACTATAAATTTATAATGTTAATTATTTGACTTGTTGTTTACTTGTTCATATATAATTGTGAATTTGTGATCATAGATCATCCAATTGATTGTGTAAATTTCTTGAATATAGAATGTCTAGTCATGTGGACCTTGGGTGGAAACATTTGATTATGTTGACTCTGAATGATAAGACGAAGAATTTAAAGTGCAAGTATTGTGGTAAAGTAACAAATTGAGGTATATCAAGAGCAAAACAACATATTGTTGGAGGTTTTAAGAATGTGACATGTTGCACAAAAGTCTCCCCCGCCATCAAATTATTTTTCGAAGAAGTGTTTGATGCCAAACAAACCGCAGAAAGAGTATTGGAGGAAACACGATTGTAAACGCCTCATTTTGATGAAATTACGCTCATGGTAAAAGGCCCATCTCTTCCAGCCGACCACCAATGGTTCCCAAAAAGTCGAGACAACTAGGCTCCATCAATTTGTTCTATTATAAACAATCCGATGAGGATGTCCATAGAAAGAAAGGTGATTTATCCAACTCTTTCTTAGAAGTTCAAAAGAAGATGAGGGAAAATGCAGTTCAAAGATTTTGTAGATGGATGTATGATGCCGGCATCAAATTTAATGCGGCGAACTATGATAGGTTTAGAGCTATGATTGAAGCAAATACGGTCCTGGAATGAAACCTCTTACTTATCACTAGGTAAGACTTATTTATTTGAAGAAGGAGGTGGAGCACACAAAACAGTTGATGAAGGCAAATGAGGAAGAAAAAGAGAAGTATGATTGTTCTTTGATGGCGGATGGTTGGAAAGATGGAAAACAAAGGTCTTTGATCAATGTTTTGGTCAATACTCCTCGAGGGAGCATGTTCATCGAATCAGTTGATGCATCAAGTTTCTCTGAAACAGGCGAAAAAATGTTTGAGTTGCTCGATAATTTTGTGAGACGTATTGGAGAAAAAAGTGTGAGTGGTCACCGATAATGCAAGTGAAAATGTTTATGCCGTTGAGTAATAAATCATTAATCTCGTGTATTTTATAATATATTTATTATTAATTTTATTTAATTTTATTTTTTTTATTGTTGGATGAATTGGAAAGAGGTTGGAACTTCGATATCCTCATATGTTTTGGACTCCATGCGCGGCTCACTATTTGGATTTAATGTTCGAAGATATGTTCAAGTTACCCGAATGGAAAATGACACTTGAACGTGCAATTAATATCAATGGATATATCTATAATCGAACAATAGTTTTGAACATGATGAGAGAGTTCATTAGCCAAAGAGATATGGTTAGGACGGGATCAACTCGCTTTGCAATGGCTTTCTTGACTTTGAAAAGATTTCAAAAGCACAAGTCGCAATTGAGGGACATGTTCATTTCTAATAAATGAAAATCTAGCAAATTTGCAAAGGAAAGAGGCGACAAACAAGCAGTGAGAGTTATTTTGAATATAGAAATTTGAAAAATGATAAGTGTCATTTTGAAGTTTGCTGGCCCACTTGTTGAGGTTCTCCGACTTATGGATAGAGAGAAAAAATCTCCAATGAGATACATATATGAGGCAATTGACCGTGCAAAGAAGAAATTACGTTGTCTTTCAACAATAATGAGCAGAGGTATGCCAACATATTTGGAATCATTGACAACCGATGGCAAAATCAACTTCATAGGCAATTGCATGCCGCGGGACCTTTACTCAATCCCGAGTTTTATTGTGCAAATAAGGAGATTGAAGATGTTGAAGTGATTACCTATTGGTTTGACAAATGCGTTGAAAAGTTGGTGGAAGATGAAGATATACAAGATAAAATTGCCTCGGAGCTAAAGTTTTATAAACAAGCAGAATGAACTTTTTCAAGCAAACAAGCTATTAGGCAAAGAACAAAAATGGCACTAGATAATGAAAATACTAAATATACATGATTAATATTATTTTAATTTCATGAAAATGACATTAATATTTTTTAAATCTTTTCTATTTTCAATTAGCTGAATGGTGGGGTGCATATGAGAATTTGGCTCCAAATTTGAAAAAACTTGCCATCAAAATTCTCAGCCTCACTTGTAGCTCTTCCGGTTGTGAATGTAATTGGAGTGTATTTCAACACGTAAGTGTCTTTACATTCCATAATCTAAAGTTCTTACATATATTAATATAATATTCTAATAAGTTATTATTAATTAAACTTTGCAGCTCCATTCCAAGAAAATGAATCGTTTGGAGCAAAAATGTCTTAATGATTTAGTGTACATTAAGTACAAATGATCTTTAGGATGGAGATATGAGTTGCGTGATACCATCGATCCTATTGTCTTGGAGAATCCTTACGTAGATGGTACCGATGAATGGTTGGTGGAAAAATAGGGGAAGTGACGATGGATGATGATGATGATGATTATGATGATGATATTGATATTGTGCATTCCGACGATGACTTAATAAGGGAACAAGTTGCCCATGCATCAGGGGCAAATGAACCTGCATATTATTTGAGGAAATCGAAAGGTTCTGCTTCTACATCTAAAACCCTGATAGATAAAGTTTATGCACAGGGGAAAATCATCAAAGAATAGAGCACCGACACCACCATCTACTTTGCCAACTTCCTCATCATCTACACTACCATCATCCTCATCTACGTTGCCTACTCCAACATCATCTACATCAAGGGCGGACCTAGAACATTTTGGTTGGGGGGAGGAGGGGGGGGGGGGCGAGAATCTTTTAAAAAATGCATTCGATAATTTTTCGGGTTTACATAATAAAATAATAAAAAAAATCAAGACAAAAGTAATATAATATTGCACATAAATGTTGAAATATACATACATTAAAGAAACAATCATTTTAATTGACACCGACACTTTTTCTTTGCATAAAAATCGTCATATAATAGACTTCGTGCTAAAAGATTCTGCAATCTCTTTTTCAGTATGTAGAAGCATGCTATCTCTGAGAAATTCGTTGTCCATTTTGTTCCAAAGCCTAGTTTTAGTAAGCTTCATAGCAGAAAATGCTCGTTCTGTAGTAATCGTTGAAACAGGAAGAAGCATTATTAGACGAATCAACCTATCAACCAAGTGATATGTCTGATTTTAGTTCGTCTTTAATAATGCTTCACATAATGCCACAATAGTGGACAATTCACAAAAATCTGGATGTTGGATCATGTCAAGATGATAATGTTGCAACTGAAACTTCAAAGCGATTTTTTCTTGATCTGTGAAATATTCAGGATAGTATTTTTCAGCAAGATTGCAAATATGATCTATGTTAAAAGACTTGTACGAATCTCTCGGGTAAATGCGGAGCTCAAAGTTAAGAGTTCTATTGTTTGATCATTAAATCTGCTATTGAACTCTTGCAATTGTTTGTCTATTGTCTTCACGAAGATATCATAATGGAAATGATGCTCAAAAGTAATGTTAATATCTTATGGCTGATGAATAGACTTCCCTCAAGCTAGTCGAGCTACTTTATAAGCGGAATTCATATCACGCATCTCAACACCCTTACTTTCAGAAAATGATATAACATCTTTTAGAAAAGTATCCCACCCTTGTTCTCTTAATTGTTGAAGGAGTTGTTTTGTAGTTGAGACTAAAAACATAGTATTTAAGAAGTCTTGAGATCTTTGTTGCAAAGCTTGACACAGAGTCTCAGTAATTTCCTTACCTCCTTCATCAAAAGCAAGATGAAAACAAACTCAAATGATATATCATACTCTTATAAGCAGACTTGACTTGATTACGTTGAGTATGCTTGGCTTCATATTCCATAATATCTTCAAGCACAGTGGCCGTAGCATGATACATGGTTAATAAGCTACAAACTGAAGAAAAATGAGAACTCCAACGAGTATTTCCAGCTCGTTGCAAATTTATAATTTGATTAGCTCCTCTACCAAACTCAAATTTATTAATGGATATTAAATGATAAACTTCAATTTGTTGTGCACAAATTAACTGATCATTTCTCTTGCAAGAAGCACTTGCAATATTGACAATGGAACCTATTTGTTCGAAAAACTCATGAATAGAAAACTATTCTTGTGATGATGCAACTAAGGCTAGTTGAAGTCAATGTGCAAAACAATGAACATAATATGCATATGGGCAATCCTGTAAAAATAATGCTTGTCATCCATTCCATTCACCACGCATATTGCTTGCACCATCATAACCTTGACCTCGAAGGTTTCTGACATTCAAAGCATGATGATAAAATATAGTCAAGAGCTCTCTTTTAAGATTCAACGAAGTAGTATTTTTAACGCTTACAAGATCAAAAAAGCGTTCTTGGATATTAGAACACTGACATACCTCAAAATAAGACACATTTGTTCTTTTTTAGATTCATCCCGTGCTTCATCAACAAGAATTCATAATTTAGAATCACCAGTGTCTTCACGAATCTTGTGTCTCACTTTTGAAGCAACAATACTCAATATCTCTTTTTGGATTTTTGGAGATATATATTTGGCAAAAGAAAGAGGATTGTCTAAAACAAGTGCAACTACTTTTTCATTATAACTTGCCAAAAGCTTCACCAACTCTAAAAAAATTTCCTTGGTTACTTTATGTCGCTCCTTCATTATGACCCGAAAAGAACATGATTGATATGCTAGCCATCGAACGCAATCAGTCGATATTTTGAGTCTCAAACGATTATTCAATATTTGTTCCTTTGATTGTGTGTGCATAACCTTGTCAATATAGCGAGATATATACATTAGATTCTCACATAATCTTAAAGAGGATGAATGTGAGGAAGAATGATGTCCGACATGGTTTAAGAAAGCACATTTTTTTCCATCATTTACCACAGTTTTGAAATCCTTCTATTGTAAATGCATTTGCCCCAAAACGAGATGTAGGCTTATCAGAAAAAAGATAACATGGCAAACAATAAGCAGCATCTGTAGTAGGTGAATACTCCAACCAAGAACGAAATTGGGCAAACCAAGAATGTACAAATCGTCGAGGATTCTTTGCAGTTCCTGAATAAGGATATTGAGATGATTGAAATTGGTACGGCCCCAATCCGATATATGCACGCCAAGTTTCATCTCGTTGATCAACGATATATTCCCAAATTGGAGAACATTTTCCCGGATCACGTTCCAAAGTGTTGCTACTATATCCTTGACTAGGTTTAGGTATAACTTCAACTCCACGAGTAGAAATATCATTGGCCTTGTGTTTATCAATAGAAGATCTATCAACATTAGAAGTCGATGGCGCTTGTCGATCACTCTTGAAAAATGAATCAATGTACTACTTTTTGGTCGCTTGAATTGATTGTTAAACATTACGGCAATAGATTAGAACCTGCAAATATTTAATACTTGTCATTTTGTAAAACATTCAACTAAAGTAATAGTTTAAAAGTAATGTGATATGGTTACTAATTTATGATATGTTATCTCTTCAATTCTTATCTACGCATTAAAATATTGGATTCAAAAGGCAAGTGGAACAAAGTACTAATATTCTATTTTGAATGGGGACACAAAAACTTACACAAATGCCACAAAATCAATTAAAGAACATATGAACAACTATGAACATATTATACTCTCCAAACAAATTTTTTTCAAATCAAAAATACAATTGTCAATACAAATCCAAATAAACAAATCCAATCCAAGAATCCCAATAATACTTCCTAGAGGAACTAGACTGTCCCAATTTTTTCAACTTGAGATAATGTTTTAAATGATTTCAATTTTCATATTATGCTCAACAGTCAATACACTTCAACAAATACACTAACTCTCCAATTCTCAATTCTCACGCCACATCAATTCTATCTCTATTTCATTCTTCAAGTTATGATCTTGAGTTAATGCTGAAGAGTTAATCTCTATTCTTTCTTTCTCGTACAATCATCAAAGTCTTCAAAACTTCAAAATGGTACAAATTTCCCCTACTTCCCCAACCAAAGTGGGTTCAAATTTCCCCTTCTTCCACAACTAGAAAATGGCTCGGGTTTGTCACCCCTGTTAGGGAGGTTTACAAATTACAAGAAATTTTTGGCATAAATCTCCATATTTTCATAAAAAATCTGAATTTAGTGTTTTTATTTTTATAAAATCACCTCGAATTATCGATGGATGTCGGAGTTTCAACGGGTCTCCAACTGTGCTTTACTTTTGAGGTGGTCCGATATATCTGCTGCTCGCCTATCCGTTGCTTGGAGGAGACAAGGAGTTGAGGAAATTGAAAAGATTTGGTCTGAGAATTTTTATGGGATTAGTTTCTGCCTTTCTGGACAGGAGAAAAAGTTGAGGAAAATAAATTAAGTTGGGTTTTGACTTTTGTGTTGATGATTTGTACGTTTTGCATTAGATATTGTTCATTGTTAAAGAACGCTTTTTTTAATGGCCAAATTGCAACTTTAGAAATTATAATTGTTGAATACCTGTTACGCTCCAAATACGAGTACGTAATCGCGCAAGTATACGTTCATCTACTAGTAATAAAGTGATAAGGGGTGTCGAACCCACGAGGAATCTATGAATAATTGTCAAGATCTATTCTAACATCTTACGTGAACTTGTGTGAACGATAGTAGTGAGATTGTGGTTTGTTTAAACAACTAACGAAGCGATTAAGACAAATCTAAATACTTAACTTGCTAATAAGATAAAGGCTTCTAGGATTTTACGTCACCTAGTTCAATTCAAGATAAATGACTCGATAATTGATTACTAATGCTTGTGTTTGCTATTCAAGGATTCAAAGATGTTTGTATGTATCTTCCGATGGCATACCAACCTGTCAAATTAAACTAATCCAATTTATTCCTAAATGGACTAAAATCTAATCGATGACATTAAACTCAAACCTTAAACGAATATGAAATGTCTTAGGTATATGTCTATCCTAGAATCGAATCACAATCCAACTTCATAATCAAATCCTCAAAATCACTATATCTAGCAATCAAGAATCAAAAACTTTCGCCTCAAAGTTGATCAAACCTTAAGACGAACAATAAGCACGGAATCGGATAAACAAACACATGTAAGCATCATATCAATCATCATAGCATCATTTAATCAAGAACCAAACATAGCATCAATAAAAACTTAGAATAAAGGAGATTAGCTATTCATATTAATCAACACAATATTCATTACATTAAACAAAGTCACAAGTGTAAATGAACAAAGTAAGAAAGATAGAGTAAGCTTAGGTGATGAAATCTATATCAACTTCTCCTTCAAGCCCTTGTTGTTCTTCATTCACAAGTGCAAGCCAAGCTTTTCTTCCAAAAGGGAGGCAAGATATGAAAAGTGTGTAGTAGAAGTTGTTAATGATTTCACCTCCTAACTTCTAACCTAGCAAAACAAAACGTTTCCCATGCCTAAGTTACCCTCAAAAGCAAGGCAACCAAGACAAAATAACCCATAACAAGCTAAAATTACATTTGGGGACAAGGGGGAAAGTGTACAAAAAAGCCCCTGCTTCCCACAGATAAATATCTGCTGGTATCAGGGGTACACCGCGGTGTATATATCATACACCGTGGTGTGACAAGGCTCACACAGTGGTGTAAGTTTCATACACCGCGGTGTAAGTCTGGCAGTAAGTTTCCTGCTTTGCCACACTTCCTTCCGAGCAGCATATCTTTTGATTCCGAACTCCGAATGCGGATCCGTAAAGTTCGTACTGTAGCTATATCACTCATCTATGACATATCCAAAATTCAGCTCATTTGGATCATCCTTGATAAATTTGTGCATGCTTTAGTGAACAGCTATCTACAATCTTGTACAATTTGCTTCGGGTTCTTTTTCCTTTGAAGCTCAAGTTTGACTCGTGGGGTGGGCAGAGCGACTCGCATCAATGCTACGCAACTCCGAATCACTCTAAGATGTCAATACCTACAAACCACGGAGAAAATGATCAAAACGAGACCAAAGACACGAAAAAAAAACAGAGGCCAAACGAAGGGGCCAAAGAAGGAAAAACCACGCAAACACGCAAAAGTAAGCAAAACTCGGATTAAAACAAGACGTTTTGGGCTTAATAAGGCACGCGATAACGACGTTTTCATGGCATTATCAACACCCCCAAACTTAAACGCTTGCTCGTCCCCGAGCAAAGGAAACAAAAGACAAGTACTAAACGTGCATGCTTAAGATCAAAACACACAAAACTTGACAATTTCAAATTATTCTTCGAACAAGCTCCACGTGTGTTTGTGATGGCTTGGCTAGGTTCTATCTTAGGTGAATACGTCCCAATAGATCAAAATCATTGGTTCTAATTGCGTGGATTCCTAAGGTTTTGACAAAGAGTCTCTCCTAGCCGTAGATTTCCAACTTAATGTTCAAATCACATTACGAAACTAAGTTGTAGGCATTTTAAGAGCGTTGTCCCTATTCTTGAACTAGTTAACAATTTTAATCCCTAGCTCTTTCTCACCATACCATGCTTTTTCTTTTGATTTACAATGATAACATAGCACTTTGTGCTTTACAATGATATTACAATACAAAAATAGCACTAAATATGATGATTGTTTGTGCTTCTAAACATCTAACTTTTTGGGCTACTAGCACCATTCCAACGAAATAGAGTAATTACAAAAATGATTCATGAATTTCATCAATGAAGGCTTAGCCTTTCTTTTCTCTCATAGAAGTGCATACATTTTAGCAACTTCTCTTCTCGTTTCTTTTAAGAACTAGATATGCGAAGGTTTTTCATTCTTGAAAAGGGTTCACTCCCCCAAACTTAGGCCATTTTGCTCATATCACACTTAGTTTTCAAACTACAGTTTGGAGAGAATCTAAGTTAAACAAAAGGGGTCCTAGAACCTGTTATCACTATAGTTCTTATCCACCTCAAATACAACCTAGATTTAGCCAATGTGCTCAAATTTTGTAGAACACGTTCAAGTAATAATAAGAATTTGAAAAAAAAATTGGCGAGTCGACCTAGCATGTACGAAAGTACTTGCGACCTCTCTACACCCCCAAACTTAAAACGCACAATGTCCCCATTGTGTGAATTTAGAAAAACGGAGTGAGGTCGACACGACAAAACAACGCACGAAAGAAAAAACAAGCACACAAAAGCAGCAACAACAAAACAAAACAAAAGGAAAAGGTAAACGAAAGAGCACGGTTTCTAATATAATAATAAAGCAATGAAATACAGTCTCCTCGTTTCGAAGGCGCACGTGAGCTCCCACCTCTAGTTATCGGCATTGTTATCAAATGTATTCAAGACCAACCAAACGAGCCAACAATCAATTCACAATTGCTACCAAACAACCCTCAAACAAAATCACGAAAGAATTCACACTAACAACTAAAATATCTCACTAAAGCAATTCGTCGAACACCTTGCCTACACCCCCAAACTTACTCTTTTTCTTCAATGTTTTCAATAACTTCCACCCAAAAAAATAGCAATACCAACAATTATAGCAATTCCAATAAAAGGTTAAGCCACACGTACCTTTTGAGTGCACACAATCAATTGGAATCGAAGAATTTCGACTTTGAAGTTTTGGGGATGAATTTCGATTTTGTGGGGGTGTTGATGCAATTGAGGATTTTTAAATGAATGATTTGAATTGTTTGTGGGGTTTAAGTGATTGTGCTTGATTATGGGAGAGTTGGAGAGATTTGGTGAGTGAGAATTGGATTTGCGTGAGAGACGAGAGAGTTTGAGAGGAGGGGAATTGATACGATTTGAAGTTTTCAAATTGAGAAGTGAAGGAAATGAGAAAGCTACGGGACTTAAGTCCCTGGAATATATACACCGCTGTGTATATTTTGTACACCGCGGTGTGTGACTAATTGCACCGCGGTGTATAGAAAGCAGAATGTTTAAACAAAGTTTCTGGAAATTTTGCACCGCGGTGTGAGAAGCGATGAAACTTACTGGAAATTTTGCACCGCGGTTTGTTTGAAATTGCACCGCAGTGTATTATTTCCAGTAAGTTTTTTAGGATTTTTGAATACAGACTAAAAAAAAAAGTATGTGTTCAAAAATCTTTAACACTTCAAAACAACAAAATTTAAACACTTACCTCCAATCTCGGTTGGCTCAATTTCACAATCTCGATTTGTATTTCCAAGCTCGATTTCGCTAGGTTGTCGTGCTCAATCATTACCTAAAACAAAACACACAAGAACGAGAAATCAAAAGACACGATACGGCAACAACAAAAACAACAAGACAACGAAAAAGAAAAACAAAAGCCTTGGGTTGCCTCCCAAGAAGCGCTTGTTTATAGTCGTGAGCTCGACTTGGATACGTTGAAACTAGCTTGGGTGACTTTGAATCCCTTTCAGACTCCATTTGACTCTCATGGTCCCATTCTTCATGACATCGCAAGCTAGGAGCTTAGGAGAACATTGTTCATCCTTCATTGTTTCTTCCCATTTGATCTTTTTTTTTTTTTATCTCCGAGGACTTCTTTCGATGCCTTTTTCTCTTCTTTGGGCCTGCCTTAAACGGATTATCTTTCTTGGTTTCTTCGTGGACTTCATCATTCCGTGATTCGTTCTTTCTCACCTTGTCAATCATGTAGCAAACAATAGGGGTTATAGAATTAGGAATATCACCGAAAGCATTAAATTTAACCTTCTCGTTTTCCACATGCATAGTAAGTTCTCCTTTTGACACGTCTATGTGAGTTTGTCCCGTTGCTAAGAGTGGTCTCCCTAGGATGATTGGGACATCTTCATCGGCCTCACAATCTAGAATGATAAAGTTGGTCGGAAATATGAATTTGTCGACTTCAGCTAGCACGTCTTCAATTTTTCCCTCCGGGTTCGTGATAGAGCGGTCGGCAAGTAGAAGCGTCACGGTAGTTGGTCGAGCTTCTCCAATACCCAATTTCTTCAACACCGACATATGCATGAGGTTTATGCTAGCGCCTAAATCACACAAGGCCTTCCCTTGGTATTTATCTCCAATGGCAATCGGGATGGTGAACTTTCCGGGGTCCTTTAGTTTTGGAGGAAGCTTCTTTTGGACCATGGCACTACATTCCTCGGTCAAAGCAACCGTTTCAAATTCTCCAAACCTTCTTTTCTTTAATAGCACATCTTTCATGAACTTCGCATACTTTGGCATTTGCTCGAGAGCTTCTACCAAAGGAATGTTGATATGCAATTGTTTCAAAATACCCAGGAATTTTTCAAATTGTTTTTCCTCATTCTTCTTTTGAAACTTTTGAGGGAAAGGAGGAGTTGGCTTGTCTGCGGGTATGGGTATCAAAGGAATAGGTTCTTTGGGTGCTTCTTCTTCCAATTCTACTTCATTGGCTAGTGGTTCCTTATTTCCTTGTTGAATCACATCGGTTTCCGTCGAATTCTCATTAGGCACGACCGGACCTTCATATTCTTTTCCACTTCTCAAGGAAATAGCCTTGCAATGCTCAACAGGATCTTGATTCGGTGATCCGGTTGCACTCAGCAGAGCTCCCGGGGGTCTTGCAGTTAAAGCTTGTCCAACCTGCCCCATTTGCAATTGAAGTTTCCTTAATGCCCCCGAGTGTTCTTGCAACTGTTTGGAAACATCTTCCAATTTAGCATCGTTTTTAACCATGTATTTGGTGGTGTGCTTCATGAACTCACCAAATGCATCCTCCCATGCAGGTTTTGATTCAACGGGCTGTTTTTACCTTTCTTGAAACACGGGGGGTGCGGAGGATTGATGACCTCCTTGATATTGTTGTTGGGCATTGTTTGAGTTACTCCAAGAGAAGTTTGGATGCTTTTGCCACTGAGGGACATAGTTGTTTTGGTATGAAGGGTGTCCTTGATTATTTCGATAGTTATTCCCAAGGTAATTCACTTCCTCGGGATTTTCGGGACACATCTCATAAATATGAGCTCCTCCACACGTCACACAACTAGGTGACATGGCTTGTACTTGTTGGACTGCCTCCGGCTTTTGGCCAAGCTTGTCCTCTTGTTGCTCAAGATCGCCATTTGGGCACTTAATGCCGTAATTGCATCCAATTCGAGCCTTCCCGGAGTAGATTTAGTGGAGGTTGCTCTCTCGGATGTCCAAGAGTGATTGTTGTAAGTCATAGTATCAAGAATTTCCCACGATTTATCGTAGGTCTTGGAAAGCATAGCGCCACCCGCAGTGGCATCAACGAGAGCTCTAGTAGGTCCGTGCAAACCATTGTAAAATGTTTGCATTAAGATATACTCGGCTATGCCATTGTGTTGACATTTCTTTAGCAATTCCTTGAATATCTCCCAAGCTTCGTACAAAGATTCTTGATCTAATTGCCGGAATGCTAGAATATCATTCCTCAATTTGGTAGTCTTCGGGGGAGGGAAAAACTTCCTCAAAAACTTTCCGGTTAGATCTTCCCACGAAGTAATAGATTTGGGTTGTAGAGAATCCAACCAATCTTTCCCGAGGTCTCTCAACGAATACGAAAATAGCATCAACCTCAACGCATCTTTCGTTACTCCCGACATGATGAATGAATCACTAATCATCATAAACTTTTTCAAGTGAGCGTGAGGATCTTCACTCGAATGACCTCCAAATTGACCCGCAGCATTTAGCATGTTGAACATAACCGGCTTAAGCTCAAAGTTAGGTATGATGATACTAGAACCTAGTTCATCCAACTTAGGCGTACCATACTCATTAATAGGCCGATTCCTATTATTTGGTTCTTCCCGAGCAACTTGTAAAGGGTTCACCATAGCCGGATTAACTCCTTGATTGTCCATGGGTAGAGATTTACCCTTCTTTTTCCTTGCTTTTCTTCCCTTTCGAAAAGTCCTCTCAATATCCGGATCAACAAGAGCTAGGGGTGATGTCGAAGCTCTTGGCATACACTAAGAGAAAGGCACCTATGAATACAAAGATCACAAGGTAAATAATAAATTCAAGCTAAGATACACAAGAATATAAGTTGGCAATAATCGTTACAATTCCCCGGCAACGGCGCCAAAAACATGTTACGCTCCAAATACGAGTACGTAATCACGCAAGTCTACGGTCGTCTACAAGTAATAAAGTGATAAAGGGTGTCGAACCCATGAGGAATCTAACGAATAATTGTCAAGATCTATTCTAACATCTTACGTGAACTTGTGTGAACGATAGTAGTGAGATTGTGGTTTGTTTAAACAACTAACGAAGCGATTAAGACAAATCTAAATACTTAACTTGCTAATAAGATAAAGGCTTCTAGGATTTTACGTCACCTAGTTCAATTCAAGATAAATGACTCGATAATTGATTACTAATGCTTGTGTTTGCTATTCAAGGATTCAAAGATGTTTGTATGTATCTTCTGATGGCATACCAACCTGTCAAATTAAACTAATCCACTTTATTCCTAAATGGACTAAAATCTAATCGATGGCATTAAACTCAAATCTTAAACGAATATGAAATGACTTAGGTATATGTCTATCCTAGAATCGAATCACAATCCAACTTCATAATCAAATCCTCAAAATCACTATATCTAGCAATCAAGAATCAATAACTTTCACCTCAAAGTTGATCAAACCTTAAGACGAACAATAAGCACGAAATCGGATAAACAAACACATGTAAGCATCATATCAAACATCATAGCATCATTTAATCAAGAACCAAATATAGGATCAATAAAAACCTAGAATAAAGGAGATTAGCTACTCATATTAATCAACACAATATTCATTACATTAAACAAAGTCATAAGTGTAAATGAACAAAGTAAGAAAGATAGAGTAAGCTTAGGTGATGAAATCTATATCAACTTCTCATTCAAGCCCTTTGTTGTTCTTCATTCAAAAGTGCAAGCCAAGCTTTTCTTCCAAAAGGGAGGCAAGATATGTAAAGTGTGTAGTAGAAGTTGCTAATGATTTCACCTCCTAACTTCTAACCTAGCAAAACAAAACGTTTCCCATGCCTAAGTTACCCTCAAAAGCAAGGCAACCAAGACCAAAATGACCCCTAAGAAGCTAAAATTACATTTAGGGACAAGGGGGAAAGTGTACAAAAAGGCCCCTGCTTCCCGCAGATAAATATCTGCTGGTAGCAGGGGTACACCGCGGTGTATATATCATACACCGTGGTGTGACAAGGCTTACACCGCGGTGTAAGTTTCATACACCGCGGTGTAAGTCTGGCAGTAAGTTTCCTGCTCTGCCACACTTCCTTTCGAGCAGCATATCTTTTGATTCCAAACTCCGAATGCGGATCTGTAAAGTTCGTACCGTAGCTAACCCACTCATCTATGACATATCCAAAATTCAGCTTATTTGGATCATCCTTGATAAATTTGTGCATGCTTTAGTGAACAGCTATCTACAATCTTGTACAATTTGCTTCGGGTTCTTTTTTCTTTGAAGCTCAAGTTTGACTCGTGGGGTGGGCAGAGAGACTCACATCAATGATACTCAACTCCGAATCACTCTAAGATGTCAATACCTACAAACCACGGAGAAGACGATCAAAACGAGACCAATAACACGAAAAACAAACAAAGGCCAAACAAAGGGGCCAAAGAAGGAAAAACCACGCAAACACGCAAAAGCAAGCAAAACTCGGATTAAAACAAGACGTTTTGGGCTTAAGAAGGCACGCGATAACGACGTTTTCACGGCGTTATTAATACCTATATAATTTTTTTTCCTTTTTTCCTTAGGGGGCGATCACCTCCCAGCTCCTTCAATCGTCCATATCTGATCTACATTACCAACATCCTCATCTACATTACCACATCTTCGTCTAAACGTGATGTTATTAGTGATAGTGATGATGATGATGATGAAGAGGAAGAGAAAAATAATGAATGTTATAAAGATGATGACAACGGATGAAGCGGCAATAATGGCAGTGATGATGATGATAATGATCATGTGATTGAAGGAGAGTGTTCTGATTAGAGATTCACATTTATTGATTTATTATCGTTTTACATTGCTTTTGAATTTATTTTCTCAATCTACGACTATTTTGTATTTGACTATTGCAACTTTAAATTTGTTTTGAGTTATGAATTTGGTTTTTGAGATGTTGCATAATAAATATATTTATTATATTGTCTTTAAAAGTCTTGAATTTTATAATTTTTGTTGATAATTTGATATATATTGAAAAATTCATATACAAGTCTTTATCCCCAAAAGCCCTCGCTTTTCGCCTCGCCTTCGTCGCCTCGCCTCGCCTCGCCTCGCCTTGCGCCTCAAACAACTATGGTTTAAACTGAGATAAATTAGTAAAATTTATATTTTTCTTTTACTTTTAAGTTTCTCTTTTTTTTTTAAATTATTTGATAATTCAGAAAGTTGAAAAGTTTAATTTTACATTATATATGGTATTATTTATATGGAAGATTAGACCATCATCAATAGCAGTCACTTGACTAACAACTTGATAATAATATGGATTAATGAAAATTACACAAAAAAATCCTGTGACACTATAAGCATGAACATCACTTTTAGTTGATTATTGAGGGAGAATTTGACTATCTATTTTTTTTATATTTAAATTCATATGATAATTCTATACAGGCATTCGCTAATCAACAAATTTGAGTTTTCTTGGTAACAATCGATTTATTTAGTAAAGATGGATGCCGATCATTTCACACATTATTGTAAATGTTGGTCAATATATTCGGTAGTTCTCACTCAGCAGGATCATCACCGGTCTACATATATTTGGCTAGGGTAGGATCTTGGGCCCCTAAAGTGTCGTCGTGCGGACCCGTCCATTCCTTGGTTGTCGATTGACGGTAGAGTGTTGCCCTATTTGATTAACGCCAAATTTTATGGAGTTTATCTTATTGGGGTAATCGAGTACGACTGGCCATTGGTTACTGCATTGGTCGAGCGGTGGCGTATGGAAACTCATGGATTCCATCTATGCATTGACGAGGCTATTATTACCTTACAAGATGTAGTCGTATTACTTGGTCTCCCAATTGAAGGGGATGTTGTTAGTGGCATTGATCCAAACTATTCCGCAAAGCAATGCCAAGTTCTTTACCTCGAATTGTTTGGTGTCTTGCCCCCATTAAGTGCTTTTGAAGGTAGATTTTTGAAATTAAAATGGTCGATGTCGCAATCTCAATCACTACCCTATGATGCTACTGATGTATTGGTGCAATAATATGCGAGAGCACTTATACTAGCAATGATTTACGGTATCTTCCTACCTAACTTATTGGGGAATAAGGTAGATTTGAAGTATCTTCCATTTCTACATAATTTAGACACGATCGGAAACTTCAGTTAGGGTAGTGTCGCTTTAGAATATTTGTATCGTGAGTTATATCAGGCCACTAAATCACATATTATTCAGATTGGTTGGTGTTTGACGTTATTACATGTACAACAATTATACTTAAGTAACATATTAATTACAATATCTTTTGTATATGTACTTATTTTGATAACTGTAAAACATATTTGGGCATGAGAGAGATTTCGGTGCATGCGGCCCGATATTAAGTATGGCCTTCAGTATATGCCTCAAATAGATCCCTCTGGACCTCAGGGGTACAAGTAAGTACGCATACTTATTATTTACTTACGAATCAAGCACTTGAAAATTAGTATGATTAATTTGAAGTTTTTGAACCATAATCAGGTGGCGTGCAACGAAATTGCTAGAACATGTTCCTATTCATGTCTTACGTGTGTGTCGAGACCAACTAGACATGCTCACTGATAATCAATTTGAGTGGCAACCTTAACAGCTTGAGAAGTTACCTCGTTATTATCTACAAGGATAGAATATATGGAGGTCTAGGGTACCTCTGATATGTTTTGGCAGAGTAGAGTGGCACTTTTTAGATCGGGTGCTTAGATAATTTGGGATGTGGCAGAATATCCCAGAACCATATGAGACCAATATGGCCCCTACACAATGTAGACCTCTGGGGGCGTAACCAAGTTGATTGGATTGTTAATCACAATGATTATGTGAACTTGTGGGAGCAACGCGACCATCTAATCGTCATGTCAAATGCAAGGGGAGAACATATAGGTTATAGTGAGGCTTACAAGATTTGGTATAGGAATATTACGAGCATGTTGATATCAAACCCATACCAAAGACAACAAAGTGATGTCATAGGGTACAGGGGTATCAATGGTGGATTTGAGGGTTTGGTATGACAACCAACATTAACCAACTATATATATATATATATATATATATATATATATATATATATATATATATATATATATTTACGTATATGTTTTTGTCATCATGCAGATTCAAGAACTACAACGTATCAACCTCTTACTTGGGGAATTCCATATCGCCTATGATGCGCAAAAGGTGACGGAAGCTCAAGAGCACGTCGTAAGTGCTTTAACCTTAGTTGGAGAGCAAGAGCGACTAGCAAGTCAAGTACCGCCGACATTTTCGTATAATGCTTCTCCTATAGAGTTGAGGTGGTTGAATTCTCGTCATAAACACGGGCAGAACCACAAGGCCCATCTCATGCATCTCCTCTTGCTACTTCAGATGTTCCAGCTTCATCATCTGTACATCCTCCACCTCATAACCGTGAGTTTGTTCCACTACCATGGTATACGCACACCGAGTATTCTACACCAAATTAGATTGAGTGACTTACTCAGGCTGGTACGACGAGTGGTTCTCAGGCTGAGCCCCCCAGTGACCCCTTCCGCAATAATCAAAGGAGGTTGACTCAAACCTTGAATAGAATGAATAAACAACATGAGAGGAGAGCGCCAAATTGCTATATACCGTCCCAATGATTTTAGTTTAAGTTGTGATTGTAACTATATGAAGATAATCATATTATCATTTTATTACTAATTGTTAGTTAAGTAGGCTTAGTTGAAAGATATTGGCTTAATTTGATATATATTGTGATGGTGAATTGATTATGTTTTTGGATTGTTCTTGATTGTTTATGTTGATTATTTTGCATTTTGGTATTAGATATTGTGACGTTGTGTTGATGATATGTGACTGCTTAGTTTGATATATGTTGTTGCTTGAGTTAAAAAACCCGAGGTTATGCACCTTCACATTTCATAAGATTAAAATCGATTTTATTGAAGAATCCCAGTTAGCAACTGCGTTTTTTATTCCTCACGCGGTGAATATAACTGCGAGTCTTCTATAACATTGTAGTTATCAACTGCGATTCTTATATAAATCACAGTTAACAACTGCGATTTACACTTTTTTTATCTTGTGAAATGTGAAGGAGCAGAACCTCTGTTTTTTTAACTCATAAATTCGAGAATCACAATAATGTAAGCACACCTACAACCTCGGTCACTACAATGTAAACTTAACAAGTTTAATACATAAAATGTCTCAACAATAATGTCTCAGTCACAGTAATATCTATGAAAATATGTCCTATTATTCGTTCATTTGTGATGTGTATGTCCTTCCTTTCCACAAGTAGAAAAATTGAATCACCCGTTCTCGACTTGAAAATCCTTTTTCTTGCGAATGCGCCTTGATTTTGGTCGGCCTTTTTCCCGTTCAAGCTTGGAGTTTGGTATGAACACCGGACCATAATACTCATTCCAATAACCCTTATTCTCCAATAGTTCAAATCTACAACTCCTTGTCCTCGAATAATTCTCAACGGTAGAAAATGATGACACAAAATATAAATGATCAACATTTTGTTTACTAGAACAAGCAAGAACATGAGATCAAAGAACATGATAGACAACCTGTTGGATAAAGATGAAGATAAGAGTGCACTGAATTTGAATTAGTTAAGGGAGGTTTTGATGATTTCCAAAACTTCATATCAGCTAAGTAAAGATAACTTAGTTGTAATCCCTAATTTTGACCAAGTAAGAAGACATATCAGACGGGTCAAATATTCAAGGTCCAAAAGACTACTGATCTGCTGAAGAGAAGAAATCAGACTCGTGTAAATTAGCCGACTCAAATCAGATTTGTTCAAGTTTGAGATCAGCTTTGCTCATCATCAGACGTGTACTCTCATCAGCCAAGTGGAAAGATCAAGAAGTCGTCCCAACGGTAATAAATGCCACTGGAGTAATAAATGCTGAAGTCCGAGGTTATTAATGGCAAATGATTGAAGAAATAACTCGTATCAGCTCGGTGCATTTAATGCTGCCTGACAGAAAGTACAATCTGCAGTATTTGTCACTGTGCAGAGAGCCGTTCGCGAAAATTAAGGACCAGAAATCAAGAGATTTGAATTTTGTCTCACTTCAACGGACATAATTCAAAGTGTGAGTATAAATAGCTGAGAGAGACGAAGAGAAAATAATAACACAACATCTGAGAGATTGAATTCGAAGAAAAATATTATCTAAGTCTCAAAGCTCAAGAACAGCTCATTCGTCTGCTGAAGTCATTTGTTGACAGAAGCAGTTGAAGTTCAAAGATTATACATTTTCTTAGTGAATCTGTAAAAGAGAGTGTTGTGAGGAGTAAATATCCATCTTTGTGAGTGATATTACTTCGGAGAGTAGGAATTTCTTTGTGATTTCCTATTGCGAACTTGTGGCTTATCATTTCTTGTAAAGCATAAGCAGAGTGTACTAATTACTTTGTGTTTTTAGTATAACCCAAGATTTTTGTGACTTGGAAGAGTGGATTAAAGGATATTTACATCCATATAACCACTATAAAAATTCTTGTGTTTTTATCTTGCATACTTTCAGAGTTGCATAAAACACATTACAAAACTGTTTGAAAAGGGTTTAAAGGAGTTTACAAAAACTGAGGATAAAACTTTCAAACTACTAAGTATACCTGTGAAAAACACTTTCAAAATCCGCTGCAAGTATTCTGGTATTAAAACTGATTTTAACTAAAATCAGCTAAGTAACTATCAGACTAGTGGACAACAAAGTTGTTCAAAGATTTGTTCGCGATCAGCCTTGTAAGCTTACTGTTCTGTAACAGCTTAGTCTGCTTACGTTTGAGCAACAGTTTTAAAGTTAAATTTTGTTTAAAATTTTCAGAGGTCTATTCACCCCCCCTCTAAACCTCATCTGACCACTTGGGACCAACAAGTGGTATCAAAGCAGGTGGTTCATTAGAATCAGCTGCCTGATCAACGAGCTTGATCCGAGTGTTTTTCAAAGGTTTTTCAAACTTTTCAAAAGAGCATCTTTTTGAAAAATTAAAATTTTTGAAAAATGGATTGTATCAGCCATGTTCCCCACATAGCTGGTATGAGCTTCGAAGACTGGAAGATCAGAATGGAGATCTTCTTAGCTGCCTACAATGATAACATGTACACATGTATCATCAAAGGTCCATTCAAATTCACCCATACCATCAAAGTTGATGAAGTCGATATAACGGTGGAAAAGAATTTACACGAGATAACAGCCGAAGAAATAAAGTTGTTCAACCTGGACAAAGTTGGGCGATTCATCATGACCAAGGCCCTTGACAACGACAGATTTGACAAAGTCAAGCATTGCAAGACTGCCAAAGAAATGTGGGATAAGGTTCGTGATATGAGCGAAGGAAATGGCGCTATCAAAGAGCATCAACTGAGTGTTGCTCTGGAAAAGCGGGACAACTTCAAGATGAAGTCTGCGGAAACCATTGATCAGATGGATACAAGGTTCACAAGGACGCTGAATGAAGTTCTGAAGCTTGGAAAAACCTTCACTGATAAGGAGATAACCGTCAGAGTGCTGAAGGCTCTACCTCCAAAGTTCAACATGAAGGTTAAAGCCATAGAAGAGTCAAGAGATTTAGGAAAAATCTCACTCACCGAGTTGTTCTCAGTACTCAAGGCATACGAGTATAAACTGCCAAGAATGGGTGTTGAAGAAATCTCAACTTCAAGTCCCACAGCTGCCCTGGTTGCTGCTGAAAATCCCAGAAGACCATGTTGGGATTCGGTAAGATAAACAGCCCTAGGCACAGCGGAATATAAAAATTTTATAGGACCTCTTACGGAATCTTGTCAGGATACTACTCTAGTTGTATATATATGAATATAAATTTAAACGATAGTATAAGTAGTTTACACGTTATACCTATCTCCTTGCAAATCCAAGTTGGCAGTCGAGATCAAGTTTCTCCTCCAGCAAAATCGATCCAAGCCCTGCAGTAGCGCCCCACGTGTTGCGCCTCTACGAGTTGATACACCACAATATCACGAAAATTAATATATCCTAATGGACTAGACATAGGGTATATTACTTGTTGGTCCCAAGTGGTCAGAAGAGGTTTAGAGGGGGGGGGTGAATAAACCTCTTTAAAAATTTTCTTTAAATTTAACTTTAAAACTTTACCTCTACTGAACAGACTAAGCTGATCAGATTAGTAAGTTACAATTCTGTTCGCGAACAAATCTTTGAACAGTCCTGTTGACCACTCGTCTGATAGTTACTTAGCTGATTTTGCAGAAATCAGTTTTAATACTTAGAGTACTTGCAGCGGATTTTCAAAGTGTTTTTCACAAGTAATCTTAGCAGTTTGAAAAATGTTTCCCCAGTTTTATAAACTCCTTTTAACTTTTTTTCAAACAGTTAACTTAATGTGTTTTTATGCAATCAGGAAATATGCAAGTTTGAAAAGCAATGTAAAAACACAATCAATTTTTATAGTGGTTATATGGATTTAAATATCCTTTAGTCCACTCTTCCAAGTCACTCAGATCTTGGGTTATACTATAATCACAAAGTTTACAGTATACTCTGCTTGCGTCGAACAACAAATGAAACGACCACAAGTTCGCAATAGGAAATCACACAGAAAACCTATCCTCTGAAGTTTGATCACTCACAAAGATGGATCACAACTCCTCACAACACTCTTGTTTACAAAATCACTCAGAAGATGTATTTTTCTTGATTCTTCAACTCTGCTTTCGTCAACAAATGACTCAGCTGATGAGTGAGCTGTTCTTGAGACTTAAAGAATTTTGCTTCGGAAATTTCTCTCAGAAAGTGTGTTGCTTTTTTCTTCTTCGTCTCTTTCAGCTATTTATACTTGAGGATTGAAAAGTGTCCGTTGAAGAGAGACAGGATTCAAATTCCTCGAGTACTGGTCCTTAAAATCCGCGAACGGCTCTTTTGCAGTCTGTCCGTACTGTAAACAGTACTATTCTGCAGGCAGCATTAAATGCAGCATTAAATGCACTCGGCTGATGCGAAGCTTTTCTTCAATCATTTGTCTTAAATATCCTCGTACTTCAGCATTTATTACACCAAGGGGCATTTATTACCGTTGGGAACACTTTATGATCTTCTTCACTTGGCTGACGAAAGTATGAGTCTGATGGCGAACTCGGCTGATCTCAAACTTGAACAAATCTGATTTGAGTCGGCTGATCTTCACTAGTCTGATAACTTTACTTCAGCAGATCAGAAGTCTTGGACCTTGAAACTTTGACTCTTCTGATGTCTTCATTACTTAGTCAAAATTCCTTGATAAGTTTATCAGCTAAGTTACTCCATACTTAGCCAATTTATGAAGTTTTGGAATGCATCAAAACCTCCCTTATCAAACTTTCTTTAGTGCCTTCATCTTCATCTTTATCCAACAATTTCCCCCTTTTTGATGATGACAAAACTTCAGCTTAGTACCTGTTGAATACCTAAACTAAAGATTGAAATCCTCAAAATTTTCTGAGATAGAAAAAGTTTATTGGATTGAACTTGACTTTTCATTAATATTGAAAAAGAGTTACATAGTACAAGTTCATCAGATGAGATTTCTGAAGAAATAGATAAAGTAAACTGATTACAAGGATTTTTCAAATTCTAACTATCAGCTTCTTCATCTGATCCTTCCAGCACTTCTTCATATTCATAAGATGATTCTTCATCATCTTCTTCATCATCAGCTTCTTCTTCCAAGGTTGCTTTGGCAGCTTCCATCTTCTCCTTAAGTTCTTGTTCTTGAAGAGCTTTCAAAGCTTCCATAGCTTTCCTGGCAGATTCTGTATTCTTGTACTTGGTATCTTCTTTTTCAATCGTTTCTGATTCTTCTACCTTTCCAAGATTATCAGCCTTGTCAGCTGTTTCTTCAGTTTCCTTAGCTTTAATAGTTGCAGCAGTAGTTTCTTCCTTAGTTGGTTCTTCAGCAGCAAACTCCTTTGCTGGTTCTTCAGTAATGGTCTCTTTAGCTGGTTCTTTAGCAGCAGATTCCATAGCTGATTCTTCAGCAGCAGTTTCCTTAGCTGGTTCTTCCCTTTTATCTTCCCCCTTTTTGTCATCATCAGCTCTGATGACAGTAGCAGGTTCAACAGCAGGGTTGAGGGCAACTGTTGGAATTTTTACTCCAGCACATAAAGCCTTTAGATTCTGATTAACAACGTCATGACTAGCTGTTAGATGTTGAATATCAGTGCTGATGACGTCAGTCTTATCATTGAAGTAGTCAATGTTGAGGTTGATAGTTGCAATTTCATTTTGAATCTCCTGTGAAGCCTTTGCTACTTCTTGCAACATCCCTAAGTTGACTGCCTTCTCTTCTTCACTGACTTTTATGAAGGTTGCAGTTAAGTCAGCAATTTTGTGCTCAGCTGATTTTAAAGCAGTGTGAAGATGATTTACATCACCCTTCACATCTTCTACGTTCTGGTTCAGTTCTCTTAAGCTGTGAATCAACTGCAATGAATGATCTTGAGGAACAGGTAGCTGATCAATAGCTAACTTGATAGAGCTGCTAGTTAGAAGGTGCGTTCTTTCCACTTGATGAGTGTGTGATTCAATCAATTCTGTCTTCATCTTCTGTAACTGCAGACTATTCCTCTCTTCCATCTCTTTAATTTGATTTTCAATAAGTAATTGGAAGGCTTCCATCAGTGATGAGTGTTCATCCCCTGATGAAGTAGAAGCATCAGCTTCTTTCTCTTCAGTCGCCTGTTGAACAGGGACATCTTGCATATCCGTCATCTGATGATCTTCAGAAGTCTTAGCTTGCGGCTCAATAGCTAAGGACTTATCAGCGGACTTGTGCTCATCAGTGACATCATCGTAGAACAGATTAGTAATGGTTCCATCATCATTAAAGCATGTTGTCTGTCTAATCTGTCTTACAATAATCCAAGGGTTAACAGGAGCATTGTTACCCTTAGGGACTTCATAGTACTGTTGTACTTCCTTGCCAAAAATGATTTGCTGGATACTTGGCAGTAGTGGCAAATCACTTGAACAGCCTTGCTGATATTTTGACTTCTTAGCCCATCTCTTCAGGGCAGTCATAACAGCAAACTTAATTGCTCTTTCTTCAGCATCTTCAGACTTCTTCTTCTTGTCAGGCAAGGTGCTTTTGATTTTCTTGGCCTCCTCCAATGCAAAGCTTTTTGCATAATTATGCATGACTTCTCTTACATAACTGGGATCAAGGGCCTTTTGGATGGAGTTTGTCTTCAGCCAAGTCAGAACCCAACGTTCTTCATCAGCTAACTCCTTCATGCTTTGAAGTTCAGTGATTGACTTGTTCAGCCTGTTGTCCCTCCAACTGATATATCTTGGCTTTTCTTGGTTGAACAGGGTCATCAACATAAGCTTCTGATCATAGTAAGCTAGAGACTTCTCAAACTTCTTGAAAAGCTCTTTATCAGCATACACTATTTCAAATGCTTTTCTGACTTCAAACTTGTCCTTTGACTTGAGTTTGGGGGCAGGCAGTAATATCTTCTTTTTGTCCTCTTCAGTCTTGCCTTCTCCAATTTTGATGCCTCCTCCATGGACAGGTCCATAGGCATCAACTTTGCTCAATTCAATCACCATAGCCATTTCAGCATCCTCAGCAGCTTTTCTCTCTGCTTCAGACATTCTTCTTCTGGCCTCATCCTTTGCTTCTTGAGCTTTGCTTAGCTCAAGTGCTTTCTTCTCTTCAAGCTCATCCTGCTTCCTCTGTTCAGCTTCCTCCCTTGCCTTCTTATCAGCTTTGGAGACTTTCTTTCTCCTTAGCACTATTTTTCTCTTGCCTTTATCAGCAGGGGCTGGTCCAGCAGATGATATGGGAGCAGCAGCAATAGGATAGATGATTTGGACTTCTGGATCTTCTTGAGGTTGAGTAACCTCAGCTGTTGATGTGACTTGACTTGGCTGTTGCTCATCAGCTTTGTCAATCACAACAGTCTCAACTGTTACAGCAGGCCTTTCAGCAGCTTCAGGGTCTTCCCTTGCTACATTCTCCAAATCCGTTGGTTCTTCTATAAATGTCATCTGCTTTCTAGCAGACTTCTTGGTCCTCCCTTCACGGTAAGTGATTGCAGCAGTATCTCTCTGTTGACTCCTTGTCCTTTGAGAAATACCCTCAGCAGGCCTCTCTGCTGATGGAGTTCTTGATGGTGATGCAGGGGATCCAGTCCTTACATCAGCAATTATGTTCTCAACAATCTTAGTGGCTTCAGCAGAAGTCACTCTCTCCATCTGCTTAGATTCTTTCTTCTTGGGCTCATCAGCAGCCCTCTTCCTTTTAGTCTCAGCAGCCAAACTTGCTGTTTTGACTAATCTCTTTTGCCTTTTGGCAGGAACCTCCTTTGGTTCCTCAATATCAGCTTCCTCAGGCTCACCAGCCTTCCTCTTTTGAACAGGCATGTACTTGGACAATGCCTTAGATTTATGAATCTCTTTTCCATTCTTCATATCACAACCCAGCTTTGACAGCAAATAGCTGAGTGTGATCCTGTGGTTGGTAGTGGGGCCTTTTCCTTTCTTATCATCAAGAAAGTCAGCTAATATGTACCAAATTATGATGGACCAGTTGATCTCCAATCCATAGTATATGGCAGCCATGATGCTGAACCTCTTCATGGTAACAGCATCCAGTGAGAATGTGCAATTCTCAATCAGCTTGGACACCATATCAGCCATCCGCTGATATTCATCCTTCAGTAGCTTCTTCCTTATATTTCCAGATAACGTTTCTCCCTCTTTGGCGCAGATCGCCCAGAACTGTTGATGTTTGTCCTCTGTCAGCACAGTGACGTCATGTCGTCCTCTGTTAGGAAGCCCAAACGTCTCGTGAAGAACAGCAGGAGTGATAGTGATAGATTTGCCTCCCACTGAAGCATTAATCTCCAGTTTGTTGTAGTCAGCTTTCGCAGAGTTGTAGTACTCCATCACTTGGTCAGTCCAGATAATTCCTTCGTGGTATTCCATGAAGTTTACCAGCGAAGCAGCTTTGAACTTTTCGAGCAGTTCTTTCATCAGATTCGTACCGGATTGGTAGTAGGAATCATAGACGAGAAACATACCTTCAGCGGCCATTGTAGATCTGTTGAAGGTTAGAAAGACAAAGGAAAGTATGCAGAGAATTTGCAGAAATTTCTCACAAGTACTTTTGAATGCTTAGAGTGCGTAAAGAACGACTCGACTGATCAGATAGGGATTTATAGAGTTGGGGTATCTTGAAGTTCGTGATATCCGCCAACCGTTAGATCCGTTTTTCTGTCAGTGCTGATCGTGCGGCGTCAGTTACGACTTTTCGAATTCAAAAGATATTTAATGAAGAGCGGGAATATGTACCGCCCAACAGTTACTTATAAAAGCGTGTTTTGAATAAAACGTTTTTAAATAGTTCCGCTTTTATTGAAGTAATCAGATTAGTAACATAAATACTTATCTGATGGACTACTGTCCTGATGACAATGCTGTTATCAGAGAATGCCAATAGCTGATAACCTTCCTCAGCTGTTTGTCAATCCAGCTAGATAAAATAACTTTAATCTTCGATAGTTGAGTCTTCTGATGAAAACATAACTTCAACTAACTGTCATTAACAAATTTCATCTTTAATTCAGAAGTACCGCTAGTCTTACACGTTCCCCCTGAGTTTAAGAATTCATAAGTTAACTAGTCTGTTGAGAGTTAATCCTTGAAGATAATAACGAATTACTAAGCTGTTGAACTCCAGTCTTCTGATGAGTTCCCCCTCAGCTTATGCTTCCAAATTAAGTAGTCCTAGCTCAGCTCTTAGAGTTGAAAACCTTACTTCACTTAGAGGTTTAGTGAAGATATCAGCAATCTGATTATCAGTATGAACATACTCAATCATTACATTGCCTTTTTCCACATGATCTCTAATGAAATGATGCTTGATCTCAATATGCTTAGTCCTTGAATGACTTGTAGTGTTCTGAGTAAGTGAAATTGCACTTGTATTGTCACAGTAGATTGGAATTCCACTGATCTTGATGTTGTAGTCTTCTAGTTGATGCTTCAACCAAAGTATCTGTGCACAGCAGGCTCCAGCAGCTATATATTCAGCTTCAGCAGTAGATATAGAAACTGAGGTTTGCTTCTTACTCATCCATGAGATCAGACGACTACCTAAGAACTGACAGGCACCTGTTGTGCTCTTTCTGTCAATCTTGCAGCCAGCAAGGTCTGAATCTGAATAGCCAACTAGTTCAAATCCAGATTCTCTAGGATACCACAATCCCAATTCTTGAGTGCCTTTAACATACTTCAATATCCTCTTGGCAGCTAAGAGATGAGATTCTTTGGGGTTTGATTGAAATCTTGCACAGACTCCAACTGAGTACATTATATCAGGTCTGCTTGCTGTTAGATACAACAATGAACCAATAATGCCTCTATATTTGGTTATGTCCACTGATTTGCCATCTTCATCTTTATCCAAACGAAGACTTGTAGACATAGGAATGGTAGCTGTTGAGCTAGTTTCCATACCAAATTTCTTGAACAGATCTCTTGTGTACTTTGCTTGGCTGATGAATATCCCATCAGGCAACTGTCTAACTTGCAATCCAAGAAAGTAATTAAGTTCACCCATCATGCTCATTTCAAACTTATTCTGCATCAGCTTGGAGAACTTATCACACATCTGTTGATTAGTTGAACCAAAAATAATATCGTCCACATATATTTGCACAAGTAATATATGATTTTCCCATTCAATTGTGAACAAGGTTTTATCTACCTTACCTTTTCGAAATCCTTTTATTAAAAGAAAATCAGATAGGGTATCATACCATGCTCTTGGAGCCTGTTTCAGTCCATAAAGAGCTTTCTTCAGACGATATACTTTGTCCTCTTCTTGATAGACTTCAAATCCAGGAGGTTGTTCAACATACACTTCTTCTTGCAATTCTCCATTGAGAAAAGCAGACTTCACATCCATCTGATAGACAGTGAAGTTCTTGTAAGCAGCATAGGCTAGAAACAGTCTGATTGCTTCAAGTCTTGCTACTGGTGCAAAAGTTTCATCAAAGTCAATTCCTTCTTCTTGACAATAACCCTTGGCCACTAGTCTTGCTTTGTTTCTGGTGACAACACCATCTTCATTCATTTTATTTCTGAATACCCACTTAGTGCCAATTACTCTTTGATGACTTGGTCTAGGAACTAAGTACCAGACTTCGTTCCTTTCAAATTGATTCAACTCTTCTTGCATGGCTTCTATCCAGAAGGAGTCATTGAGAGCTTCTTCAATTTGCTTGGGCTCTATTTGAGATAGAAATGTGACAAACATAGCATCTTGTGCAGCAGCTCTTCTTGTTTTCACTCTATCTAAAGGATCACCAATAACTAATTCAGGAGGGTGATTCTTGAGCCATCTGAGATCAGGTTGCAGATCAGGATGTTGTCCTCTGTTTTGATCTTGCAACACTACTGTTGGAGTTCCAGTAGTAGTCTGTTGAACATTTGTAGTCTGTTGAACAGTCTCTGGTTTGTCAGCTGTTAGCAACTCGTCTGTTAGACAATCAGCACTGTGATTTTGAACAGCATTTGAGTTAGCAGCTGAACTTAGATTAGGTAGTATGATGGGAACATATTCTTCATTTCTTCCAATGTCTAACTTCTGTACATCAGCAGACAAATCTTGATTAACACTTTGATTCTTTTCAGAAGATTGACTTGGCTCATCAAATACTACATGGATAGATTCTTCTATTAGTAATGTTCTTTTATTGAAAACTCTATAAGCCTTACTAACAGATGAGTATCCTACAAAGACAGCTTCATCAGCCTTTTCTGCAAATGCAGCAAGGTGATTTTTCCCATTATTCAATACAAAACATTTACAACCAAAAATCTTAAAGTAATGAATGTTTGGCTTTCTGTTGTTCCAAACTTCATATGGAGTCTTGTTCTGATTTTTGTTGATCATACATCTGTTCTGGGTAAAGCATGCTGTATTTGTTGCTTCTGCCCAAAATCTTTGAGGCAGTTTAGCTTCAGCTATCATGGTTCTGACAGCTTCTTTTAGTGTTCTGTTTCTCCTTTCAGCAACACCATTCTGTTGAGGGGTTCTAGCAGCTGAATACTCATGATGTATTCCTTTGATGTTACAATACTCTTCAACAGTAGAGTTTGTAAACTCTGTCCCTCTATCTGATCTGATCTTCAATATTTTGATACTCTTCTCATTCTGGATCAGTTCCATCAGATTTGTAAGATGTTCCTTGGTTTCACTTTTCTTCTTCATGAAAATCACCCAAGTATATCTTGAATAGTCATCCACAACAGCTAGGCAGTATTTCTTTCCACCATTGCTGACTGGATCAATGGGTCCAAATAAGTCCATATGCAACAGCTCCAATATTCTTCCAGAAGATTGATGCTTCTTTTCTTTGAATGATGACTTGATTTGTTTACCCTTCTGACATGCATCACAGAGCTTGTCTTTGCTCATGACTGCTTTTGGAATCCCTTCTACCAGTTCATTCTTGATTAATCTGTTTATGGTCTTGAAGTTTAAATGATTCATCCTCTTGTGCCATAGCCAACTGACTTCACTTGGTGCAGATGCCACCAAACAAACACTTGAATTCTTGTCAACAGAATTCCAGTCGACTATATAGATATTTCCTTGTCGTCTTCCAGATAAAATTACCTTCTTTGTACCAATTTGTTCAACATAGCACTTATCTGTTGAGAAGATGACTGAATATCCCTTGTCACAAAATTGACTTATGCTCAGCAGATTATATTTTAGGCCTTTAACATAGGAGACGTCAGATATCTCTATGTTACCCTTGATTAATCTTCCTTTAGCTTTAATCTTGCCTTCTTTGCTGTCTCCAAAAGTGACTTTTGGACCATCCACAGCAACTGCATCAGTCAACTCATGTATGTTTCCACACATGTGCCTTGAACATCCACTGTCCAAGTACCAAATCTTCTCTACTTTACTCCTACTCCTAATCCTAACCTACAAAACAAAAATAAAATTGTTTTAGGTACCCTTATTGAGAGGGTCCTGAAGGATTAGTTCCACCCTTGACAACCCAAGATGTTGAAGTCTTAGGCTTCTTAGGTTTCTGAGTTTTAGGAGCATGAACAGTCTCATTTTTATCATAGTTATCAGATAAGTCATGTTGATGATCAGTATGATATGAATAATGTTCATAAGCAGGGTAAGGTGCATGATATGCAGGATATGCATGCATTGGATGAGCAGGGTAAGGTGCATAGTAACTAGGAAATTGAGGTGCATGATACATAGGATGATATGCAGCAGGTTGCACATAATATGACTCATTTCCATACCAAGCATTTTGATTTTTCTTATTCTTATGCTTCTTTGGTTTACTAGGTGCTTGCTCATTTGTTTTTGACTTAGTTTTACCACTAGTCTGATTGACTTTAGCTTTATCAGCAGACTTCTTAGGACTCTGCTGTTTGGTCTTACTAGTCTGATTTCCTACACTAGGCTCTTTGCTCTTTTTAGCCTTAGGAGATTTCTTCTCCTTTACCACTTTCTCAGATGAGGTAGGTTTAGAGGTTTGAACATACAGAATGACCTTACTATTGTCAGCTGATATGAATTTTTCAGTATGGTTCAACTCTAGTTTATCCTTTTCTAAAGGTGTCTCCTGTTTCTTAGGTGTATGCATGGATGCAACAGTTGACTTATCATGAGACTCAATGATTTTCTCAAGTTCCATGATTCTTCCTTTATAGACCTCACATTCAGCTTTCAGAGATTCATGCTCTTGCTCAAGCTGTTTATATTCAGCTGATTCTTTTGGCTTTTCAGCTAAAAGTTTCAGTGAACTATTTTGCTCTTTTAGCAGGATCATCTCTTCCTTAAGCTTTTTATATGCTTCAGCAATACCAGTATTGTTAAGCATCATTTGTTCAAATGAATTAAATAATTCATCATTAAGAGGAGTTACCTCATCCTCAGAGTCATCAGATTCCTTTGCCATAAGACATAGGAGAGCAGGTTTTTCTTCATCAGACGATTCTTCATCAGACGAGTCAGAATCTGAATCAGATGAGTAGACAGCAGTCAGCTTTTCTGCTTCAGCCATCATTGCCTTGCCTCTCTGATGCTTTCTTTCTTTTCTTATTTTCTTCTCCTCTTCAGTGTACTTTTCTGCTTTTGGATATGGGCAGTCTCTTATGAAGTGTCCCAATTTCCTGCAGTTGTAACACATCAGTTTTGATTTATAATCATCCTTATCCTGAGAAGAAAAATTAGGTTTAGAAGTAGAAGCATTGTTGTATTTGTTTTTCATCTTTCTCTTGTAGAACTTCTTGAAGTTGTTCATCAACAGTGCAACATCTCCAGCAGTGTACTCCTTTTTGTTGAGTAGGGTGGCTTCATCAGATGAGTCCACTTCAGCATTTCTTTGAGCCGGTCTTCTTTGATTTTCAGCAGCAACAAGTGCAGCTGTGGGTCCTGAAGTTGAGGTTTCTTCAATTCCCATCCTTGGCAGTTTATACTCATACGCCTTGAGTACGGAGAACAGCTCTGTAAGAGAAATCTTGCCCAGATCTCTTGATTCTTCCATTGCTGTCACCTTCATGTTGAACTTGGGAGGTAGAGCCTTCAGTACTTTAACAGTGATTTCTTTGTCAGTGAAAGTCTTTCCCAGCTTCAAAACTTCGTTCAGAGTTCTGGTGAATCTGGTATCCATCTGATCAATGGTTTCTCCAGACTTCATCTTGAAGTTGTCCAGCTTTTCCAAGGCAACACTGAGCTGATGCTCTTTAATAGCATCATTGCCTTCACTCATGTCACGAACCTTATCCCACATCTCCTTTGCAGTTTTGCAATGCTTGACTTTGTCAAACCGATCATTATCCAGGGCTTTGGTCATGATGAATCTACCGACTTTGTCCAGGTTGAACAGCTTTATTTCTTCTGCTGTCATTTCCGTTAAGTCTTTTTCCACCACTATTTGAGCTTCATCTACGATGATGGTCTTGGTGAATTTGAATGGACCTTTGATGATACATGTATGCATGTTGTCATTGTAGGCAGCAAGGAAAATCTCCATTCTGATCTTCCAGTCCTCAAAAGACATACCAGCAATGTGGGGAACATGGCTGATACAATCCATTTTTCAAAAAGTTTTTATTTTTCAAAAAGATGCTCTTTTGAAAAGTTTTGAAAACCTTTGAAAAACACTCGGATCAAGCTCGTTGATCAGGCAGCTGATTCTAATGAACCACCTGCTCTGATACCACTTGTTGGTCCCAAGTGGTAGAAGAGGTTTAGAGGGGGGGGGTGAATAAACCTCTTTAAAAAATTTCTTTAAATTTAACTTTAAAACTTTACTCTTACTGAACAGACTAAGCTGATCAGATTAGTAAGTTACAATTCTGTTCGCGAACAAATCTTTGAACAGTCCTGTTGACCACTCGTCTGATAGTTACTTAGCTGATTTTGCAGAAATCAGTTTTAATACTTAGAGTACTTGCAGCGGATTTTCAAAGTGTTTTTCACAAGTAATCTTAGCAGTTTGAAAAATGTTTCCCCAGTTTTATAAACTCCTTTTAACTTTTTTTCAAACAGTTAACTTAATGTGTTTTTATGCAATCAGGAAATATGCAAGTTTGAAAAGCAATGTAAAAACACAATCAATTTTTATAGTGGTTATATGGATTTAAATATCCTTTAGTCCACTCTTCCAAGTCACTCAGATCTTGGGTTATACTATAATCACAAAGTTTACAGTATACTCTGCTTGCGTCGAACAACAAATGAAACGACCACAAGTTCGCAATAGGAAATCACACAGAAAACCTATCCTCTGAAGTTTGATCACTCACAAAGATGGATCACAACTCCTCACAACACTCTTGTTTACAAAATCACTCAGAAGATGTATTTTTCTTGATTCTTCAACTCTGCTTTCGTCAACAAATGACTCAGCTGATGAGTGAGCTGTTCTTGAGACTTAAAGAATTTTGCTTCGGAAATTTCTCTCAGAAAGTGTGTTGCTTTTTTCTTCTTCGTCTCTTTCAGCTATTTATACTTGAGGATTGAAAAGTGTCCGTTGAAGAGAGACAGGATTCAAATTCCTCGAGTACTGGTCCTTAAAATCCGCGAACGGCTCTTTTGCAGTCTGTCCGTACTGTAAACAGTACTATTCTGCAGGCAGCATTAAATGCAGCATTAAATGCACTCGGCTGATGCGAAGCTTTTCTTCAATCATTTGTCTTAAATATCCTCGTACTTCAGCATTTATTACACCAAGGGGCATTTATTACCGTTGGGAACACTTTATGATCTTCTTCACTTGGCTGACGAAAGTATGAGTCTGATGGCGAACTCGGCTGATCTCAAACTTGAACAAATCTGATTTGAGTCGGCTGATCTTCACTAGTCTGATAACTTTACTTCAGCAGATCAGAAGTCTTGGACCTTGAAACTTTGACTCTTCTGATGTCTTCATTACTTAATCAAAATTCCTTGATAAGTTTATCAGCTAAGTTACTCCATACTTAGCCAATTTATGAAGTTTTGGAATGCATCAAAACCTCCCTTATCAAACTTTCTTTAGTGCCTTCATCTTCATCTTTATCCAACACTAGGATTTAGGAACGATTCAGGAACAAAAATCGAAGACGAAAAACTCTTCCACAGGGAAAAAGAGTTCGGCCGATCTAGACTGGGAGATAGGGAGATAATTCTTTGCTCTGCTCAATTTTTGCTTAGAGTTGTGTGTGAAAAATAACTGTAAGTTACCTACTTATAGTTATCTCCCTAACCTAGTCCTATTAGGACTAGGACTTTATTCTCCTACGTGGGCCATGGTCCTTTTAATTAGAAGACTAAGTTTTCCAATTAATTCATGGCCCAGTTAATTAATTTGACCAGGCTTTATTTTAATCTCCCAATTAAATAGCCCAATCAATTAACTACTCTCCCATTTAATTAAATCAGACTCTAAGTCTATTTATCTAAATCTTTTCTATAATTAATTAAATCCAACTTAATTAATTATTTCACAAGTTAAATTCCAATTTAATTTATGATCCTGATCTAATTCCAATTGGGTCGACCCAGTCAACCCAGTCGACTCGGTCGTTCTTATTTCATCGCTTTCGCTTCATGTGTATTGTGTATGCCCCCGTAGGTTCACCACATAATTGGCCGTGGGTTATAATTAAATATTATTTAATTATTCGAGTAACATATACTCTAAATCAATCGAACACTTTGTCGATTGATCATTCCAAAATTAGCACCCCTGCCAATTTAGGAATTCTCCCACACTCCACGGTCGATGTCCAGCCACAAGCCCATGGAGCCCAATCACTGGTGAATTAATTCAGTGAACCTTTAAACTCATTTACAATTTCCATATACAACATAATCTCTCCATCGATCAATCTCCCAGTCGAGACATAAGGGTATGGTCTTTCATCGGTTTCCCGTTTATTTTATCTTGACCTTATGTATTCTGGTCTCGAAATAAATTTTCTTTGACTTAATCTTTATGAACTACTTACATAAAGTCGTCAGATACCTTGGCCAAGGATTTCATCACAATTAATTTCTCACATAAATCCATAGGAGAATTTTCCAACCTATCAAGTCGGGCCAATGGATCCTTTGTTGATGATATGAATCTGCATACGAGTTCCTCCATACCATACATGAGTTCACCGAGACTTTCTGGTGATCTCCAGTCAGTCGGAACTAACATCAAAGCATGAACGTTCTCGCACCAGATAAACCCTATCACCTCAAGTAATTAGGGATCGTTCCTCGTATACTATTGCAAATTGGAATAACTTCAACCCCGATATGCGACTACCGCTTCCATGGTGAGTTATTTCCTAATTGGGGTATTCAGTGCGCTTGTCATCCCAGCAAGCCACCCACTTATGTGTATCGACTATCCCAGTCACGCTCGTGGACACCAGCGTTCTCCAGTTCATCGGAGCATACACAACAGTGAGAGTCTAATCGAATCCAACGATGTCCTATCTCGATTAGATTCTACGACTCTTGAATATGTTCTAGATCAAGGCCTTAGAGATTAGTCCACGGGTTGTCCCATAGCCCTGTGATCTAAGGACTTCTATCCTTATGCGTAGATATTTATTACATAAGATAAAGATGTCCATTTAATGAAATGCATTTATTAATCAAAATTGAATAGTTCCTTATTTATTACAATAAATGCTCGCCATACAGCTGGCTTGCAGGACACTATTCTTATCAATCCCCCACTTGTCCTAAAGCCAGTCTTTTATGTTCTTGAGTCCCATCTTATGCAGATGTTTCTCAAATGCCTTTTGAGGCAGAGGCTTCGTTAGCGGGTTCACGGTATTATCTTCTGAGTCGACATGTTCCATCTTAATGTCTCCTCTACCAATGTTATCTCTTATCACGTGGTATCGTCTTTGTACGTGCTTGGATTTTTGATGAGATCTCGGCTCCATTGCTTGCGCTATTACCCCATTATTATCACAGAAGATAGTAATGGGCTCAGCGATGCTAGGTATCACATCCAATTCCTGGATGAAGTTTCTCATCTAAACACCTTCCTTTGCTACATCATACGCGGCAATGTATTCTGCTTCGGTGGTTGAATCTGCGGTAGTGTCTTGCTTGGAGCTCTTCCAGCTAACCGCACCACCATTGAGGAAGAACATGTATCCAGATGTCAACTTGAAGTCGTCTACATCACATGGAAGCTCGAGTCTGTATAGCTTTCCAATTTCAATTCTCCACCACCGTATACCAAGAACAATTCCTTAGTCCTTCTAAGGTACTTCAGAATTGCCTTTACGGCTATCCAGTGCTGCTCACCTGGATCAGACTGGTAGCGACTTGTAACGCTTAAAGCGTACGCCACGTCTGGTCTAGTACATAACATACCATACATTATGCTTTCTATTGCGGATGCATATGGTACTCGAGACATATTGATTCTCTCTTCATGCATTTTTGGGGTTATAGACTTAGAGAGTGCAATTCCATGTCTCATTGGAAGCAGTCCTCTCTTGGATTCTTCCATGCTAAATCTTTTCAAGATTTTATCTATGTACTGGGATTGGGAGAGGCCCAGCAGTCCTTTTGATCTATCTCGGTAGATCCTTATACCTAGTACAATGATGCTTTTCCCAAATCCTTCATTGAGAATTATGTAGATAATCATGCTTTAGTTTCGGACAACACCTTTACATTGTTTCCAATGAGAAGAATGTCGTCAACGTAAAGCACCAAAAATTCAACTGTACTCCCACTGATCTTCTTGTACACGCAAGGTTCGAACACGTTTTTGGATTGTTTCATCGAAACATATGTTCCAACTTCGGGAAGCTTGCTTCAGTCCATAAATGGACCTCTGGAGTTTGCACACCTTGTGTTAATCTCCTTTGGATGCATATCCTTTTGGTTGCTCCATGTAGATCTCTTTGTCAATGTCCCCATTGAGAAAGGCAGTCTTTACATTCATCTGCCATATCTCGTAGTTATACCACGCAGCTATGGCCAGCAAGATTCGAATGGATTTAGGCATTGCGACGGGCGAGAATGTCTCCTCAAAGTCGATACCTGGCCTTTGAGTGTATCATTTTGCAACTAGTCGCGCCTTGTAGGTTATTACATCTCCGTTCACTCCAAGCTTTCGCTTATAGATCCACTTGCAACCCACGGGAGTCACTCCCACTGGTGGATCTACCAAGGCCCAGACCTTGTTTGAGTGCATGGAGTCCAATTCGGATTCCATGGCTTCGCGCCAATTTCCCGAGTCTATGTCTAGCATAGCCTCTTCATAAGTCCTTGGGTCGGTTAGAGACTGTCCAGTCTCATGCAGCAGACCGTAGTACCTCTCGGGTTCTCTACGCTGTCTTTCTGACCTACGAAGTATCGGTGTACTTTCTGGTGCACTTTCATGCTCATGTTCGACCTTTTCAGCTTCAGTGACCTCATCCAGTTCTACGTTATTTTCCTTCTTATCCACCAAGAAATCCTTCTCCAAGACAATAGTTCTCCCACTTTCTGGATGAGCTTGCTTCGGTGATAGCTTCTTCTCACAACTAAATTTTTCCACAAGTTTTCACCCACAAAGTGATGGGCAAACCGAGAGGGTGAATGCCTTGTTGGAATGCTACCTACGGCACTTTGTGAGTGCCAACCAAAGGGATTGGGCAAAGCTCCTTGACGTGGCGCAGTTTTCCTAAAACTTGCAAAGGAGCGAGTCCACAGGACGGAGTCCATTAGAGATCGCAACGGGACAACAACCACTTACACCGCATGCCTTGATGACATCCGGGGGCAGCCAAGATGGCTAAAACATGGGAGGAGCACGCTGACCTCGCCCGTTCCTGCTTGGAGAAACGCATGCGAATGAAGAAGTGGGCCGACGAGAAAAGACATGCTCGCGAGTTTCAAGTTGGTGATCAGGTGCTCGTGAAGTTACTGCCACAACAGTTTAAGGCACGAAGGAGCTTGCATAAGGGACTTTTCCGACGTTACGAGGGGTCTTATCCGGTTGTGGCTAAGGTAGGCAAGGTATCTTATCGCCTTGACTTACATAGTAATTTAAAAATTCATAATGTCTTCCATGTAAGTATGTTGAAGCCATATCACGAGGACGAGGAAGATGTAAGCCGAGGGCAATCTCACCGAGCACCACCCGTGGTGACTAAGTCATATGACAAAGAGATTGAGGAAATGCTCGGGAGCAAACCGCAACGCAAGAAGGGAGTGACTCCCACCACTCTCTACTTGATCAAATGGAAGGGGCTACCGGAATTCGAGGCGACATGGGAGATGAAGGAGGACTTGTGGCAATTCCGGGACAAGCTCGAGGCATACGAGGCGACGAGGGCGTCGCCCGATTATGTGGAGGAGAATGTGACGGACCACCCGACGGGAGGCCGAAATTCGCATCAAAGACATAGCCTATGGGTGGTCATATGGATCCTAGGGGCTGCCTAGGATGATTTGAAACAACCAAACATGCCCTTAGAGGTTCCGGAGAACTCTAAAGGGTTCCACACGAATCCGGAACGTTCAAGAGAGTTCCGGGATGTTCCTCATAACTCCGGAAGGGACTAAAAGGGTCCGTGTGAGCCTACACAAGTGTATAACGTGCCGGAAGAAACTAGAACCTTGTGGAAGGCTCAAGACACATCTTGTTCATAATAGAGAACTCTAGAAGCATGTACATAATTCTAGCATGTGTAGGAAGTTGTAGAAGGGTCTAGAGACTTAATCTCAACCCTTAGATCAAATAAATCCTAGCCGTCCACTTGAGATGGCAAGTAGTATAAATAGGTGTAGGTATTTCATTTGTAATCATCAAGTTCACAATCAATACAAGCATACTTCAAGTTCTTAAAGCTTTCTCACTTTCCACTTTCACACTTTTCCTTCAACCAAAGTTAGGTTGACTTAGCCGATTCCGCAAGGGGCGGTAAAAGTGCGCAAGGGGCGACAAGGCTAGGTTCCGCACGACAATTTAGAGAACAAGTCTGTGACACTATGCTCATCAGTGTAGCTGAAGGGCGAAGGATATTCAGCAGGAAGAGAAATACTGATTTAACCTGGAACATGCAGGGGTATGATTTTGTCTATCCTGTCAGATTGATTAAACTGGGAGGATGTCATTTGGTTCTAGGGTGTGATTGGATGACTCATGTTGGGTTGGATTTTGATTTTAAAAATAGGAGTATGGGGATACATATTGAGGGCAAGAGAGTGGAGTTTAACACAGTCAAGGAGGTTGGGGACTGTAAGTTGATTTCTGCACCTTCCTTATTTAAAATGCTCCAAATGGGAGAAGATAGTGAGATTGGCTGCCTATTTTATGTACAAGGGACTGCCATTAGTCCTATGAGTAATTCAGAAATGGAACACTTACTGGAACAATACAGTGATGTTTTTGAAGAACCTACAGGGTTACCACCTAACAGAGGGGTGGAACATCATATTATCCTTAAACCAGATGCCATACCTAAACAAATGTTTCCTTATAGGTATTCTCATGCCTACAAGAATGAGATAGAACAGATTGTGAAGGACTTACTCTAAAATAGTTTAGTTAGGCACAGCCAAAGTCCATTTGCTTCATCTGTTCTTCTTGTGAGGAAGAATGACTCTACTTGGAGAATGTGTGTTGATTATAGATACCTCAACACAATGACAGTGAAGCATGACTATCCTATACCAGTCATTGATGAGTTATTGGATGAACTACATGGAGCTAGGTGGTTTACTAAGATGGATCTCAGATCTGGTTATTTTCAGATCAGGATGAAGGAAGAGGACATATATAAAACTGCTTTCAAGACCCACCATGGCAACTTTGAGTTTTTAGTGATGCCATTTGGTATTTGCAATGCTCCTGCTACTTTTCAATCACTGATGAATCAGGTTTTTCACCTTATTTGAGAAAATTTATTTTAGTCTTTTTTGATGATATATTGGTGTATAGCAGGACTTTTGAGGAACACTTACATCATGTAGACACTACTTTAGCTCTTTTGAGGAAGCATCAGCTGTATGCCAAAGAGTCTAAGTGCCAATTTGGTCAAAATCAAATTGAATACTTAGGCCATATTATATCAGAGGAAGGGGTTTCAACTGATCCTGAAAAGTTGAAAAGTATGATGGAATGGCCCAAACCAGCCACTGTGAAGGGGTTAAGAGGATTCTTGGGTCTTACTGGTTACTATAGAAAGTTTATAAAGGGGTATGGCCTTATCAGTAAGACACTGACTGATATGCTGAAGAAGGACAATTTTATGTGGCCTGCTGATTCTGTAGCTGCTTTTGAGAATCTCAAAAAAGCAATGGTTCACCAGTCCTACCATTACCAGACTTTACTAAGACATTTGTGGTGGATACAGATGCTAGTTCCAAGGGACTAGGGGCGGTTCTAATGCAAGACTCCAAGCTTATTGCTTTCCTAAGCAAGGCTTTGAGCCCAAGGAATCAGACCTTATCAATTTATGAGAGAGAATTCATGGCTGTACTACTGGCAATACAAAAATCGAAACACTATCTACAGGGTCATCATTTCATCATCAGGACAGATCAACAAAGCATTAAATACATCATGGAGCAGAAGTTTACTACTGCTCTGCAACAGAGATGGATCTCTAAGTTGGTTGGTCTAGACTATGAAGTTCAGTACAAAAAGGGGACAGAGAATAGAGTAGCTGATGCTCTATCCAGGAGAGATATGGACCAAGAAGGTACCCTATCTGCCATTACAACTATTCCGCCAAGATGGTTGATGGAGGTTCTTGACAGCTATAAAGGGGATCCTACTCTACAGAAGGTATTGGCTGCTAAAGCTATTGATGATCAGTCTTTTGCTGATATTACAATTACTCAGGGGATTTTGAGGTATAAAGGAAGAGTCTGTGTGGGTTTGGGTTCTGATCTAAGGGAGAAGGTAATTCAGAGCTTACATGATTCTGCTATGGGTGGTCACTCTGGAATGTTAGCCACTTATCAAAGAGCTAAATCTATTTTCCATTGGCCAGGCCTAAAAACTGACATCCTCAACTATGTCAAAAGGTCTGATATCTGCAAAATGGCTAAGCATGAAACTAACCCTTACCCTGGGTTACTGGTCCCATTGGAAGTACCTAAGGAAGCTTGGTCACATGTGTGCATGGATTTTGCGGGAGGATTACCTAAGTCTGAGGGTAAAAATGTGATATTGGTGGTGATTGACAGGTTTACCAAATATGCACACTTCCTAGCATTGTCTCACCCCTACACTGCTACTTCTGTGGCAAAGGTTTTCTTGGACAACATTGTGAAACTCCATGGACAACCAATCAGCATAGTGACTGATAGGGACAGGGTATTCACAAGTTCTTTTTGGAAGGATTTATTCAAATCCTTGGGTACAAACTTGCACATGAACACTGCCCATCAGCCTCAAAGTGATGGCCAGACTGAGAGGTTGAACCAGTGCCTAGAGAATTATCTAAGGTGTTTTACTAGCCAAACACCTCATCAATAGTTCAAGAGGTTAACACTTGCTGAGTATTGGTATAACACCTCCTATCACTCAAGCTTGAAAATGACTCCTTTCAAGGCTTTATATGGCTATGACCCTCCTTACCTATCTATGGGTTCCTACTTGGATACTACTCATGCTGCTGTTACTAACTTAATATAGGAAAGATCTAAAATGCTTGATCTTATCAAAGAAAATTTGCATAAATCTCAGGAAATGATGAAGTTTTATGCAGACAGGAACAGGAGTGAGCGTACCAAAGTAAAAGAAATGCAAAAATTTGATATCGGTCTTATGTTCTTAGCAGCTAATGTGTGAACACTGTGAAGTTCATATACATATGGTGCAAGTATTGTCTGCGTCTGCAAGTTGTTTTTATTTATTGTGTGGTCGATGTGCTCGGAAGAAATACTCTGCATATATTTTAAATGATCCTGTGCTTTATGGTTTTATTCCATAGACTGAATTGACTTGTTGTAGTAACATGATAGATACATAGATACATATTGGACCAAACTCCAAAGTAGACTAAATGGTGCATCTACCATTATCTTAAGTAGAAGCTTGGATTAAATAGCAAAATTTAATATTCGAAAGTATTACAAGTACTAATAGTTTATGGGGTATACGTAACTAAATCAATACTAATAGATGTAGAAACAAAGTAGACTAAATGGTGCATCTACCATCATCTTAAGTAGAAGCTTGGATTAAACAGAAAAAATTAACATTTGTTGATCCATATGTCCATCTAAATATTGCGAAATTTGCTAAAATTTTAAATTGTGGTACTAGATTTGGTACTGACCCTATATCTAAAGAGCAGATATAATTTGGAACAAAATTTAGAATTTTGCCAACTTAGCCAAGTTTGCAATTAAGCATCTAATTAATAAATGGTATAAAATTGTTCTACACCAAACGCCACTCATCTTGTGGAGAAACGTTCTACAAATTTGCAATAGCTCCTATTTTCTTCAACAATATATCCACTAACATTTTGAAAATAGATAAACACTTGTAATTCTAATGGATACTCGAACACAGAACCTCTAAAATATTGGACATCAACTTTGTCATAGAATTCTGTAATATTGATTGTAAATTTAAAAATGAAAACATTGATTGACATTCAATAATGTGTCCATTCCCCTTGTCATTATTCCCCAATTCATAGTCACTTAACACGGGAAAACCAACAAAGGCCCAAATATCCACAGCAAAAGCAGTACATATCAACACATTTCACACATTCATATTCATATTCAAGAAAACATTATTCAACAGTAAATCTAATCGGAATATTAGGCAAAAAAATAAAGGAGCAGGGGAATTTACCTCTACAAGCAAAGGGAACTTAGGGCGGGTTGGGCAGAAGCACGGGCGGCGCGAGTCGGGCAGTGGGTGGGAGAGTGGAGCCGGTCAGCGGTGCAGTACGGGCAGTGGTGGGAAGGAGTCGGGCGGCGGTAGTTGTGTTGTGCAAGGCTGCGAGTGGGAGAGGGGGAGAGAAATGCCAACCGGTGGGAGAGAGATAGAGGGGGGAGGTGAGGAGCTTAGGTTATCTACATGGCCATCATCATGAGTATCAACTTCTTCATCAACTTGATGATCATCTGGTAGATGACTCAAAGGAACTGGTTTTGAGCTAATGAGTTCATCACTCTCTTGAGGAACTTGACAATTGTGTTGTGTTCTTTGTGACAATCAAGGAAGAAAGATTTGGTGTTGTGTTCTTTGTGACATATTGCTTCTTTCTCAACAAAGTGGTATCACGAGCTTAGGTTATTGTCCTTGTTAGTTTGATTGAACAATGGAGGGGAGTACGAACAAAATGGTTTGTTTGAATGGCACAAATTATCATATTTGGAAAAATAAATGAAAGATCTTTTATTTGTTAAATCTCTGCACCTTCCGGTTTTTGGTAAAGAGAAGCCGAAAGAAAAATTCGATGATAATTGGAGTTTTGAGCATGAACAAGTTTGTGGGTTCATTCGACAATTTATTGATGACAATGTTTATAATCACATTTGTAATGTGAATGAGGCAAAGAGTTTGTGGACAAAACTCGAGCAATTGTATGCCTCAAAAACGGGGAATAACAAATTGTTTCTTTTGAAGAAAATGATGCATTTGAAATACAATGATGGTAGTTCAGTGGCCGACTAATTGAATGAATTCCAAGGTACCGTCGATCAGTTATCTTGTATGGGTATCAAGTTTGATGATGAGGTTCTGGCATTATGGTTGCTTGCGGCTCTTCCGGACTCATGGGAAACCTTTAAAATTTCTTTGACTAATTCTGCTCTTGATGGTGTTGTCTCAATGGAACTTGTGAAAGGTGGAGTCTTGAATGAAGAGGTGAGAAGATCACAAGGTTCTTCATTACATTCGAAAATTTTGTATTCTGAAGATAGGGGGAGAAACAAACAAAGAGGTCAACAATCCAAAGAAAAGAGTAGAAGCAAATCAAGGTCTAAGCATAAGAATCTTGAATGTCATCATTGTGGTAAGAAGGGTCATATCAAGAAATTTTTCTACACATGGAAAAGAGAAAATAAAAGTAAGGGTGGTGAAAAGAAACAAGAAAAGAAAGACAACACTAATGATGATCGTGTCGCCACTACTTCGACTAATGATCTCTTCATTGTGTATGATGATGAGAATATGGTTAATTTTACTAGTCATGAGACGACTTGGGTGATTGATAGTGGTTCATCCCTTCATGTTACGTCACAAAAAGAGTTCTTTACATCTTATACGCCCGGTGATTTTGGGGTATTGAAGATGGGTAATGATGGTTTAGCACAAGTTGTGGGCAAGGGAGATGTTTGCTTGAAAACTAATGGTTCAATCCTTATGCTTAGGATGTTAGACATGCTCCAGATATTCTTTTGAATTTGATTTCAGCCGGAAAGCTTGATGATGAAGGATATTGCAACACTTTTCATGAAGGTCAATGGAAGCTCACTAAAGTTTCGCTGGTCTTGGCTCGGGGTAAGAAGTCATCTAGTTTGTATTTTATGCAAGCTTCTATTTACAAGGATATGGTAAATGTGATGGAGGATGATAAAATTACCGAGTTGTGGCATCGAAGACTTAGCCATATGAGTTAAAAGGGGCTTGGTTGCTTGGTAAAGAAAAATCTCCTTTGTGGGTTTAAAAAGGCAAAGTTGAGCAAGTGTGCTCATTATTGGAATGCAGAGAAGACTCTCACTTCAAAGTCACCCTCCTTCAAGGAAACCGGATTTGTTGGAGCTAGTGCTTTCGGATATTTGTGGTCCTTTGAAGGAAAAATCATTTGGTGGAGCACGTTACTTTGCGACATTTATTGATGATCATTCAAGAAAGGTATGGGTCTATCTTTTGAAGACGAAAGACCAAGTGTTTGATGCATTCAAACAATTTCAATCTTTAGCTGAGAGACAAATCGAGAAGAAGCTTAAGTGTATCCGCAGTGATAATGGTGGAGAGTATATTGGTCCTTTTGATGCATATTGCAGATCACAGGGTATTCGGCATCAAAAGACACCTCCAAAGACTCCTCAATTGAATGGCTTGGCAGAAAGGAAGAATAGAACTCTAGTTGAGAGAGTTAGATGTTTGCTTTCAGAAGCAAAGTTGTCGAGATCCTTCTAGGGTGAAGCTTTGAACACGGTGGTACTTGTTATCAATTTGTCACCTACTATTTCTTTGAGTGGTGATGTTCCCGACAGTGTTTGGTTTGGCAAAACTGTCTCATATGATCATTTGCGGGTCTTTGGTTGCAAAGCTTTTGTGCATGTTCCAAAATATGAAAGATCGAAGTTGGATGCTAAGACAAGACATTGCATCTTCATTGATTATGGGAATGATGAGTTTGGCTACAAATTCTATGATCCTATTGAAAAGAAGCTTGTTAGAAGCATAGATGTGATATTTATGGAGGATCAAACCATTGAAGACATTGAGAAGGCCAATTGTCAAGTTCCTCAAGAGAGTGATGAACTTATTAGCCCAAAACCAGTTCCTTTGAGTCATCTACTAGATGATCAACAAGTTGATGAAGAAGTTGATACTCATGATGATGGCCATGTAGATAACCTAAGCTCCTTACCTCCCCCCTCTATCTCTCTCCCACCGGCTGGCCTTTCTCTCCCCCTCTCCCACCCGCAGCCTTGTGTTCTTTGTGACATATTGCTTCTTTCTCAACAAAGTGGTATAAGAGCTTAGGTTATTGTCCTTGTTAGTTTGATTGAACAATGGAGGGGAGTATGAACAAAATGGTTTGTTTGAATGGCACAAATTATCATATTTGGAAAAACAAAATGAAAGATCTTTTGTTTGTTAAATCTCTGCACCTTCCGATTTTTGCTAAAGAGAGGTCGAAAGAAAAATCCGATGATAATTGGAGTTTTGAGCATAAACAAGTTTGTGGGTTCATTCGACAATTTGTTGATGACAATGTTTATAATCACATTTGTAATGTGAATGATGCAAAGAGTTTGTGGACAAAACTCGAGCAATTGTATGCCTCCAAAACGGGGAATAACAAATTGTTTCTTTTGAAGAAAATGATGCATTTGAAATACAATGATGGTAGTTCAGTGGCCGACTACTTGAATGAATTCCAAGGTACCGTCGATCAGTTATCTGGTATGGGTATCAAGTTTGATGATGAGGTTCTGGAATTATGGTTGCTTGCGGCTCTTCCGGACTCATGGGAAACCTTTCGGATTTCTTTGACTAATTCTGCTCCTGATGGTGTTGTCTCAATGGAACTTGTGAAAGGTGGAGTCTTGAATGAAGAGGTGAGAAGAAGGTCACAAGGTTCTTCATCACATTCGGAAATTTTGTATTCTGAAGATAGGGGAGAAACAAACAAAGAGATCAACAATCCAAAGAGAAGAGTAGAAGCAAATCAAGGTCTAAGCATAAGAATCTTGAATGTCATCATTGTGGTAAGAAGGGTCATATCAAGAAATTTTTCTACACATGGAAAAGAGAAAATAAAGGTAAAGGTGGTGAAAAGAAACAAGAAAAGAAAGACAACACTAATGATGATCGTGTTGTCACTACTTCGACTAATTATCTCTTCATTGTGTATGATGATGAGAATATGATTAATTTTACTAATCATGAGACGACTTGGGTGATTGATAGTGGTGCATCCCTTCATGTTACGTCACAAAAAGAATTCTTTACATCTTATACGCCCGGTGATTTTGGGGTATTGAAGATGGGTAATAATGGTTTAGCACAAGTTGTGGACAAGGGAGATGTTTGCTTGAAAACTAATGGTTCAATCCCTGTGCTTAAGGATGTTAGACATGCTCCAGATATTCGTTTGAATTTGATTTCAGCCGAAAAGCTTGATGATGAAGGATATTGCAACACTTTTCATGAAGGTCAATAGAAGCTCATAAAAGGTTCGCTAGTCTAGGCTCGGGGTAAGAAGTCATCTAGTTTGTATTTTATGCAAGCTTCTATTTACAAGGATATGGTAAATGTGATGGAGGGTGATAAAATTACCGAGTTGTGGCATCGAAGACTTAGCCATTTGAGTGAAAAGGGGCTTGGTTGCTTGGTAAAGAAAAATCTCCTTTGTGGGTTTAAAAGGGCAAAGTTGAGCAAGTGTGCTCATTGTTTGGCTGGAAAGCAGAGAAGACTCTCATTTCAAGGTCACCCTCCTTCAAGGAAACCGAATTTGTTGGAGCTAGTGCATTCGGATATTTGTGGTCCTTTGATGGAAAAATCATTTGGGGGAGCACGTTACTTTGCGACATTTATTGATTATCATTCAAGAAAGGTATGGGTCTATCTTTTGAAGACGAAATACCAAGTGCTTGATGCATTCAAACAATTTCAAGATTCAGCTAAGAGACAAACCGGGAAGAAGCTTAAGTGTATCCGCAGTGATAATGGTGGAGAGTATATTTGTCCTTTTGATGCATATTGCATATCACAGGGTATTCGGCATCAAAAGACACCTCCAAAGACTCCTCAGTTGAATGGCTTGGCAGAAAGGATGAATAGAACTCTAGTTGAGAGAGTTAGATGTTTGCTTTCAGAAGCAAAGTTGTCGAGATCCTTCTAGGGTGAAGCTTTGAACACGGTGGTACATGTTATCAATTTGTCACCTACTATTTCTTTGAGTGGTGATGTTCCCGACAGTGTTTGGTTTGGCAAAACTATCTCATACGATCATTTGCGGGTCTTTGGTTGCAAAGCTTTTGTGCATGTTCCAAAAGATGAAAGATCGAAGTTGGATGCTAAGACAAGACAATGCATCTTCATTGGTTATGGGAATGATGAGTTTGGCTACAGATTCTATGATCCTGTTGAAAAGAAGCTTGTTAGAAGCAGAGATGTGATATTTATGGAGGGTCAAACCATTGAATACATTGAGAAGGCCAATTGTCAAGTTCCTCAAGAGAGTGATGAACTCATTAGCCCAAAACCAGTTCCTTTGAGTCATCTACCAGATGATCAACAAGTTGATGATGAAGTTGATACTCATGATGATGGCCATGTAGATAACCATCAAGATGTGCCTGAAATACCTCAAGTTCCACTCCGTAGATCAAGTAGGTAAAGAAAACCTTCAAGAAGTTATCCTACTGATGAATATGTTTTTCTGACTGACGGGGGAGAGCCTAATTGTTTTGAAGAGGCTATGGATAGTGAGGATAAAGAAAAGTGGCTAAGTGCTATGAAAGAGGAAATGAAATCGTTGCATGATAATGCTACTTTTGAGTTGACGACATTACCTAAGGGTAAGAAAGCTTTGAAAAATAAATGGGTTTATCTTGTGAAATAAGAAGAGAATGCTCTTCCACGGCACAAAGCTAGATTGGTTTTCAATGGTTTCAGTCAGAAAAAGGGATTGACTTTGATGAAACATCTTCTCCAGTTGTGAAAATGTCTTCTATTCGGATTGTTTTGGGTCTCGCTGCTTGTTTGAATTTGGAGGTTGAGCAGATGGATGTGAAGACTGCATTTCTTCATGGTGACCTTGAAGAAGAAATCCACATGGAACAACCCGAGGGTTTCAAGGTCAAAGGGAAAGAAAATTGTGTGTGCAAGCTAAAGAAGAGTCTGTACGGGTTGAAGCAAGCACCGAGACAATGGTACAAGAAGTTCGACTATGTTATGGAGAAACAGGGTTATAAGAAGACTACTTCTGATCACTGCGTTTTTGTCCAAAAGTTTTCTGATGATGACCTTGTCATTTTGTTGCTCTATGTTGATGATATGATTATTGTTGGCTCCAATGTTTCCAGAATTAATAAATTGAAGTTGGCCTTGAGTAAGGCATTTTCTATGAAGGATTTGGGGCCTGCAAAACAAATTCTTGGTGTTAGAATCACACGTGATAGAAAAGCCAAGAAGTTATGGTTATTTCAAGAGAGATACATAGAAAAAGGGCTTCAGAGATTCAATATGGGAAATGCTAAAGTTGTAAGTACTCCGCTTGCTTTACATTTTAATTAAGTATGAAGCAAAGTCCTAGTACGGATGAGGAGAAAGCATACATGCAAAAGATTCCATATGCATCCGCGGTTGGTAGTTTAATGTATGCTATGGTTTGCACACGGCCGGATATAGCACATGCAATTAGTACTGTAAGTCGGTTTCTTTCGAATCCGGGAAAGGAACACTGGGAAGCTGTTAAGTGGATTATGAGATATCTCCGAGGAAGTTCAGATTTGAGACTGTTTTGGGAGTGAGAAGCTTATTTTAGTTGGCTATACTGATTCTGATATGGCGGGTGATATCGATTCTCGAAAGTCTACTTCGGGTTATTTAGTTTCCTTTGCAGGGGGAGCAGTTTCTTGGCAATCCAGATTGCAAAAATGTGTTGCTTTGTCTACTACCGAGTCTGAATTCATTGCCATTACCGAAGTATGTAAGGAGTTGCTTTGGATGAGGAGATACTTGCAAGAACTTGGCTTCGAGCAAGAGAGGTATGCATTATTTTGTGATAGCCAAAGTGCTATTCATCTTGGCAAAAATTCGACTTTTCATTCTAGATCAAAACATATTGATGTGAGGTATCTTTGGATACGAGATGTTTTGAATGATAGATTGGTAGAACTGGAAAAAGTTCACACGGATGGTAATGGGGCTGATATGTTGACTAAAGCACATCCTAAGGGAAAGTTTGACACTTGTTGTGAGATTGCCGGTATGGCGCACTCTTCCACATAGTCGGGAAGGGGAGATTTGTTGGGTTTTGGGTCCCTTCTTATGTGGATAAATGCCAAATATTTTGGTAGCCCATTTTGTACTCACTTAGCCCATTACTAACCCACATATTTAAGGTTATGTTAGGGTTATTGGCAAGTAATTTTCAGCACAATTTTCGGCTACACTCACAGCAGCTTCGGTTTTCTGGCCTTTCCGACTTTATCCACCGTTGGATCATCGTCAAAATTTAACTGGAGATTCTACACGTCCAGATCTATCATTTGACCGTTCGGATCGTCATTTTGGTGCCTGAAGGTGAAACGGAAGCCATTGGAGTTGGTGTTAAAGTGTGAGCTTTTATCTCTATTTTTTTTCTTGTATTGCTATCTCTTGTGTAAGTGTTTGGTGAAGGTTTTGTACCTATTTGGGGCTGTATTGAACACTTGTATTTGTGCTTGGTGATAGTGGAATACTTTGGGGCTCCCGTGGTTTTTCCTCTTCGATTAGGAGAGGTTTTCCACGTAAAATCTTTGTGTTGATTATTTACTTTTGTTGCATATTGGTTGGTTGTTTTTTATAAGTTTGTCGCATTTCCATCTTGGTTCAATCAAGGGAGAAAGATTTGGTGTTGTGTTCTTTGTGACATATTGCTGCTTTCTCGACAATATCCACCGCAAAAGCAGTACATATCAACACATTTCACACATTCATATTCATATTCAAGAAAACATTATTCAATACTAAATCTAATCGGAATATTAGGAAAAAAAATAAAGGAGCAGGGGAATTTACCTCTACAAGCAAAGGGAATTTGGGGCGGGTTGGGCAGAAGCACGGGCGGCGCGAGTCGGGCAGTGGGTGGGAGAGTGGAGTCGGGCAGCGGTGCAGTACGGGCAGTGGTGGGGTGGAGTCGGGCGGCGGTAGTTGTGTTGTGCAAGGCTGCGGGTGGGAGAGGGGGAAAGAAAGGCCAGCCAGTGGGAGAGAGATAGAGGGGGAGGTGAGGAGGTGAGTGAAATTAGGGTTTATGTGTTCATTTGAATTTATTTTTTTATTTTTAAATTATTAATTATTTATATATTCTTAAATTAACTAATCAAGTTATTGTATTAAATTGATGTACTTAAACATATTTAGAGTTAAATCAATCTAGACAGTTTAATTAAATAAAATCAATTTGATGAAAAATGAGTTAAATAAATCAATAATGAAAATATTCGTAACTATATAGATTAATTCGGAATATTCTTGCATAGACCTGGTCTATGAAATTTTTATAGACCTTTGTGGTAGTAAATACACCACATCATATACTTTGAGAGCATGACATCATCAAAATGTATGATGTGGCGCATTTACAATCACAATGTCTATGAAAAGCTCATAGACCAGGTCTATACAAGAATTTTCTGATCAATTCTTGATATGTCTCATTAATTGATCAATTGGTGACCTTAATTAGAGTTACGTACAATATATTCATGATTAGTCGCTAATTCAAAATTATTGACTAGTTATATGGCTATGTAACACTAAGTCTTTCGCATTATAAAAATATATCTATAATTTTAAAAATATTTTGATTCGGATATTATTTTAATCAAATTGTCTATTTTATGATTATTAAACACTTAGTCCTCCGTAATTTGAAAATATATCGATAATTTAAAAAAATTGATGATTCAGTCATTATTTCGACCAAATTTTTTATTCGATGGTTATGTAACACTAAGTCCTCCGTAATATGAAAATATATCAATAAATTAAAAAAAATGATGATTCGGTCATTAATTTTGATCAAATTGTCTATTAGATAGTTATATAACACTAAGTCCTTCGTAATTTGAAAATATATCGATAACTTTTAAAAAAAATTTGATTTGATCATTATTTCAATCAAATTGTTTATTAGATGATTATGTAAAACTATGTTCTCCATAATTTTAAACATATCGATAATTTTTAAAAAATTGATTATTCCGTCATTGATTCGATCAAATTGTTTATTAGATGGTTATGTAACACTAAATCCTCCGTAATTTGAAAATATATCAATAATTATAAAAAAATTGATGATTCTGTCATTATTTCTATCAAATTGTCTATTAGATGGTTATGTAATACTAAGTGCTCCATTATTTGAAAATATATCAATAATTTTAAAAAAAATGACGATTCGGTTCATTGTTTCAATTAAATTGTTTATTAGATGGTTATGTAACATTATTTCTTCGTAATTTGAAAATATATCGATAATTAGTCTCTAATTAAAACACTAGGGGTTATGTACATTGAGGTTATTCAAAATCAATATGGAACTCGGAATTAATTAATTAGTCTCTAATTCAAAGTTGTTGATTATATATATGGATATGTAAATTGAGTTATTTTCGCAATTCTATTGACCAGTTATATTTCGAACAAATAAAGTCATTTTTTTAAATATTTAAATAAAAAATAATGATTTACTTTAGCGACGGAATCTAATTTCCGTCGCTACTCTCATAACTTAGCTACGGAATTTAATTAATCCGTCGCTAAATTTAATTTTTTATTTAGTTAATTTTATTTTCATGCTCAGTGACAGAACAAAATCCGCCGTTGAGTTCAACTTTTTTTTAAATCCAGCGACCGAATTCAATTTCCCTCGCTAATAACAGAACTTAGCTACGGAACATCATAGATCCATAGCTAATTTTAATTTTTCAAGTTAAAAAAGAGAAAAAAATATTTCAAATTTTTTTATTCAGCGACAGAAACATAATTTCATCCTTAAGTTATAAATATTTTCTACTTAGCGACGGAAAATATAATTCCGTCGCTAATTTTTTTTTTGCTGATTTAAATTTTTTCACCTTAGATCATTCTGTAGCGATGGAAATAGTGAGGGATATACACTATTTTGTTCAGAAATAGCGATGGAATTAATGACGGAAATATATAGCGACTGAATTGCTCTTTCAACGCTATTCTAGTCAAAATTAGCGATGAAATTAGCATCAGTCACTGAATACCGTCACTAAAAATAGTTTTTCTAGTAGTGAATCTACTTTTACTATAAGAAAAAAAGAGTACTTACTTGAATTTACGTGTGATGCTAATGGAAAAAGAAACAGTTTCGAGTTTGCATACTTAATTGGGTAATGCATAAAATAAAGGAAATTGGTGTTTGCAGCACAAAATTAGTACCTTGATATAATCCATTCCGAATCTGACTTTATTTCAAGACGAGATCTTCGTTTATTACCAATATCATTCCCTCCATTTGATTCATATATTGCGTGTTTGAGATCTTCAGATATAATGTATTCATACAACATCAATACCAGAAAATTGCAAGTTGGATAAGATTTTTTTAGGTAATTTAGGTTTTAGTTACATGCCTTATAAAATATTAGTGGGTCCTAATTCCTTAAGGTTCACAGAATATTTAAATATATATGTTAAATATATGCATAAATTAATCAATAAAAGATATTTATTTTTATTTGTACGATACAATATTTTTACGTTATAAAATCAATAAGACCTATATCATACCAAAATATTCAGTACAGTTTTCATCTATACTAAGACATGTAATTTTAATTAAAAAAATCGATAATTCTATATGGTAAGGTACGGTTCGATCCGATCTAACCGGTTTCTAAAACCATGTGCTTTCATATATATGTAATTGTACTATATCATGTATTATGCACATATTAAAAGAATGGTAATTCATACTGATATAAATAAAATATAAATTAGATACATTTGAATAATTACAATATTTTTACATTTTAGTGTAAAAATTGTTCGAAAAACTATTTATTAGTATGCAGTAATTATGGAAGAATTGTTTGGCCCAGTAACTTTTTGAATCTCCAGCCAAATCCTCGAAATTAATTGGAGCTCACTTTTTCATTTTTTTTCTTTTTTTTTGTAATTTAAAGTATAATCACTTGATACCGGGCCGAAGAGGCAACAGGTCCAACAATTTAATAAAGATCCATTCAATCCAAGGATCTAACCCAGAGTTATCCATTTATCAAAAAAGGACCCAGAGGGTTTGTGTCGCGTCCATTTTATATTTTTTTCCTTTTTGAAGTTTAAAGGAAAACTAGGAGTGCATAGTAAATTAACTCTGTATTATTTTAAACAGATAATTTAACTTTCCGTAATAAATAAAAGAAAAAAGACCTTCTTATAATATCTTAAATAAACAATTTAACTCCTTGTGATAAGAAAAAGAAAAAATTACCTCTCTGTGTTTTTATAAAAGAAGCACATTATCTTCCTATAAATTGCTCAATTCATATCACAGAGAATTAAATTGTTCATTATTTCATTTTACATGGAGGTAAATTTGCCTAATTTTATATCACAAGGAGGTAAATTGCTCACTATTTTATTTTACAGGGAGTTAAATTGCCTATTTTGTGTTCACAAGGTGGTAATTTGCCCATTAAACATATCACAGAGAGTTAACTTGAAAAAAAATAAGTAAAGTACAAAATTGTGCATACTTTATTAGGTAGTAATTTGATTAATTGCTATAACTTGCAATAAAATTATCAAGAAATTCTTAGCATCAATTTTGTTGAAATGCAAAGGCAATCAAGATCCTATAAATTGAGTTAATGACAATTTTACCTTATGTGATATTCATAATAATCAATTTACCTTTATATAATTTAGGAAAAGTAATTTATCCTCGTGTTATGATAATTAATTCAACTAAAAGTAATTTTTTATTGTTTGATAAAGAGCTACTAAACTAATAATTATCTAATATCTAATAAAAATAATTAAATGCTAAGAAAAATATTAATGAGAATAAAGTACGTTTACAATATTTCACCAATATTATGCTCACAATATTGATTACTTTCCAAATTTTCACAAGTAAATCTTTTTCGCTATCTTAAGAGTCCTTTCTATTCTTATGTCTTTCGAATCAAACAATAACTTATGCAATTAATTCACTAAATTTATTCTTAAGCAGAGTTTTTTTTTTTTTTTTTGAGAAGATGAATACATTGTTACATCAATCACTATATCGAATCGAAACTATTACAATGATATCAGAGCGAACTAATTACTAGTATTAAACTAGAGAAATACTAGTATGAAACTAGATAAAATACTCACATTCGTGGGAGTTGAACCCATGACCTCATGGTCATGGAGCCTCATCCTTAACCACTTGGCTAAGGCCTCATCGGCATTCTTAAGCAGAGTTAAGCTAGTGTAATTAAACACATACATGAACTATATAAACAAGTTGCATATGAATGTGCTAGGTATATTCATATTCTAGAGATTCTAAAGAACGAGCAACGATCTAATTTCTCTTCACATGTTCAATCAAAAAAAAGTAAACAATCGAAAAGATGTCCAATCAATTCGAAAATAATAAGCATGAAATCAGGTAAAGGAATATCGTTAAATGAAGATCGAAAATCATTAGATTAAAACCAAAAAATAAAATCAAATATTAGTTGCAAAACATGGACCAGCAAAACCTTAGACTAAAAGAAAATTTTAATTACTTCATGACGATGAAAATAGAGAAAACAAAGATAAAAAAATTCATGATGTAATCTTCAAGTCCCAAAAATTAAAATTAAAATCTAAAATCTTTTTGTTCAATTTCACTCTTCCTGATGCAAGAACAAAGCGAACAATTCCTCTTTTCTTTAATTATCTCCTCAATTCAATTCTCTATTATGCCCATATCCCTTTAATTCCTCCTTAAGGTTGCTCTCTTTATTTCCTTCAAAAAAAGTCTTCACATCACTCTTTGCCTTTTCTTTGTTTTTTCTTTTTTTGGGCGTTTTTTCTTTTTTCTTTGACAAATTAGTGGACCCAACATTTGAGATTGATCAATTTGAGAATTATTGTTGGCTAATGCAACTCCTTCAACTAATTGGACGTCAATTGCATTTGTTTGCTTCCATTTTTTATCCCGATTTCTCTTCAACGAGAAAATATATCAAATTAACATCATAATCATGTAATAATAATAAATAAAAATAAAAATAAAAATTAAATTTATGAGTAGACCCAAATTGACAAACTAACTACTATTCCCTTCATTTTTTTTACTTGTCGTTTCGACAAGAAAAACTTGTTCACTTTTACTTGTCGTTTTAGAAGTTGAATGTAAAATTAAATTTTTTCTGCCAATATTACTCCATGTTAATGCTTGGAACTAATGCTAATTAATACTCTTGTTATTTGGTTAAAAGGATATTCAGGAGGTTTTACTTAAAAAAATAATTATTTAATATATTTTTTAATCTATGTGCAATCCTCCAAAACGAGAAATAAAAAAAAACAAAGGAAACAAAATCCTAAAGATTAACAAATACTTCAGATAAAACAATGATTTAAATCTGAAAAATAAATCCGATAATTTTATTTTCACATAGTTACTCGAAACTATGTCACCTTGATCTTTTTGATATAAAATTAGTACTGGAATATATGATAATAGAGTTAAAGACAATTTACATTGTAATGATATTTATAATGTTTATTTTCTTGTAATTTAAAAAAATTTACATTCTATCTCATTTAGATTGTATTTGAATGTTTGATTTTGTGGGTTTGAAAATTTTGAAATCTTATTTATATTGAGTTTGAATGACTGGATTTTCACAAAGTAATTGGCAGTTGTCAAAATAATGCATTTTATAAAGAAAAAATATTGTAGATGGTATATGCCAAAAAAATTATTTTATTTTATAGATTTGAGAATTATTTAGTTTAGATTTATAAATTAAAACTTGGAGTTTACAAATCTTGTGCTAGACTTAATTTGGAAAAGTTTTTGAACTTATTAAAGGAAAACCTAAAAGTGTTGTGGATGACCACCTCACTCACGCAATTCCATCCACTATTTATTTATTTATTTTTTTTTTTTTTTTTTGAGAGAAAACCATGAAAGATATATTAATCATGGAAGTCAGAAAAAACAATATTAGAGATAAAACTAGGTAGAACAGATCCGTTATAAGAAGACTTAATTCCTAACTTGGCTAAGGCATGAGCTGCTTGATTTCCCTCTCGGAAAACATGTTGAGCACGAAAAGACACAAAATGCGAAGAAAGGAAGCGGATTTCGTCCAGAATTGGTCCAATGGAGTTGTTCGTCGGATAGCTAACCTCAATACCATCAATGACCGTTTTGCAATCACCTTCAAGTATGATGTCACTCCAAGCTTTTTCTATACCAAAATTAAGTGCAATCTTGGCTGCATAGGCTTCCGCGGCCTCAGGTTCAAGTGGCAAAGTGATCCGGCAAACCTTCCAACCAAGGCAAAGTCCAATAGAGTTCTGAGCTAATAATCCGACACCAAAAGAGTTGTTAATTCTGTCGATGGCTGCATCAAAATTAATTTTGATGGTGGATCCTCCAAGAGCAGTCCATGTCGTGGCATTTCTGGGATTAGGAGCATGATTCAAGCTTTGATTAGCAATATGGAAACGTTGGCAGAAGTCAGTAGCAAAGATATAAACTTCATGCGGCTTCCTATCACTCTCTTCCCATCTTCTCTTATTACGGAAGAACCACAAAAACCAACAAAAAGTTGCAGCAAGACATAGGTCTTCCTCCTCAAGGACTTCTGAAAGGCGCATAAACCAACAATTAAAATTCTCACCATTTGAATTGTAAGCCGAAAAGGGGAGACTAGAGGCTGCCCAGGCTTGTCGAGCAAAAGTACACGTGGTTAGAACATGCATGATGGATTCTGTTTCGTTGCCTGAACAAGTTTCGCAAGTATCACTATCCGTCGCCCTTTTCCGGTATAAAAGTTGTTTAACAGGAATAGAGTCAGAACAACAATTCCAAATAAAAAGTTTGACCTTGGGGGCTGTTTTTAAGCTCCAAATTCTGCTCCACAATTTTGTAGGGCCTGAGCTTGCTCCTCCCGTTTGTTGTTGTCCTTCTTGCCCTTTTAAGGATTCGTATAAGTGGTAGGCCGATTTAACTGTAAATATGCTGCTCTTTCCGTAATGCCAGATCAGTTTATCCTCTCCTCCAAACCTGCTGATTGGAATAGATAGAATGGAATTCGCCTCTTCTGGCCAAAAGATTCCTTCAATAAGATCTTTATTCCAGCTCCCAGTTGTGGTATCTATAAGTGCGCTGGCTTTGCTGTTTGGAGGAAGAAGAATCGGTGGAGAATTGATCCGAAAAGTGCTAGGTCTCGGTATCCAGCGATCTTTCCAAATGTTTATTGAATTCCCATTACCCACCCTCCATCTAAGTTCAGCCTTCAGAATACAAGTTGCACCCCGAATGTTTATTCCATCCACTATTTGAGAGTCGGGAGATTCTACTGTGACTATCCACTCAAACTTTAGTCATCACTACAAATCAATCTCAATCATTGAAAAAATTAGAAAATTTATCTTATCCCTTGATTATGTATAAATGTGTATCATCCCTCCATTAAGTGTATTATACCCAAAAAATTAATAATCAATTCATTGTATAAAATAACAAAAAAATTCAGTTTTACCAAAATCATGTCCCTTCCATCTCTTCTTCTCCAATTTCTCTCCCAAGCACAATAGCATCCCCTTTCAAAACCCTAACCACCACCACCGCCATAACCACCCTCCCCATCCTCCCTTTTTGCTCCTACCCGTACCAGAATGACGGCGGAGAAGTGTCGCCTCCGTTCTCGACGCGACAAGAACAACAACACTTCCCTTGCCGTTGTTCTTATCGAGAGCGGTACGGCGCCAACCTGTTCTGGTCGCGACCAGAACGGAGTGGAGCTTCACCGGCGAAGCTTCCTTATCCAAGAAGAAGGTCTTTTTCTTTAATTTTGAATTTTCAGATTTTATTTTATTTTAATTATATGTTCTAGATCAGTAGATTTTATCTGTATTAGGTAATTGTTGCTATGATATTAATTTCTATATGTATTAATATAAATTGCACTGGCATTTACTCATCTATTTTTTAACTTGTGATGTAACCTTCTTTAAGCTACAATGTCTAATGAGAATAATAGCAATAGCAAAAGGATAGGATTTTAAGTTTTTGAATTTGGTGCAGATGACGAGGATGATTTTGATGGAGAAGAAGCTGCAGTTGTGTTTGGTGGTGTAGTTGGGGGTTGACGGAGCTTGGGGGTGTGGCAGGGTGCTCATATTACTCTTTTTTAATAAAAGAATATATTTGAATTTTCACAAAATAAACAGAAGAGTATAATGGATATTTCACAACGTTAATTGGGTTTGTACATGAGTTGATATTCTAAAACTTGGTTGTGATGCATGAGAAAATTATATAAACATATTTTCATGAGATAATATCTAAATACACTTTTTAGAATAATACATTTGTTGTTTCCTACTTTTTAATTTTAGAAAGAAAAAAAATAATAAAAAAATCTGTCCTCCGCTGTTATTAAGATATTTTAGCATTTAAGTAATCCTATTAGTTGTATAAATTGTACATACGTAATTGATATTGAGAGAATAATTTGTGAAGAAGAAAAATATTGTAAACTGTATATTGAAAATAAAAAAGAGTTGTTACAAGCTGCCGATTACAAAATACATATATATAGGAATAGGCTACAACAGAAATAACTAACTGGGCCTAACTAGGAATAAGTAATTGGGCCTAACAAATAAACTGATTACAGAAAAGAAAAAGAAAAAGAAATATAAAATAAACTTAATCAAAACGGGCAAAATTAAACTGAAGCCCTAAATCAAATCTCCTCAATCAGATTGGGAATAATCCTTCATCCTTCTCTTTCCTTATTTTTATCTTCAACTTCATTAGAAAATCAGATAGCCCCCCTCAAGTTCGGCGTGTGAAGATCCTTTATACCGAACTTGGACAAGATGGAAAGAAAAGCTGGTCGTGGGAGCTCTTTAGTGAATATGTCTGCTAGCTGTAATGATGATTGGATGGGAAGGAGACGAATATGTCGACGGGTGAAGTGTTCTCGCACAAAATGACAATCGATTTCAACGTGCTTTGTGCGTTCGTGAAAAATTGTCGAGGGTCTAATGTAGTAAAACTAAAATTGCAACTCTGCCTAGTTTTAAAGTTCCAATTTTATGTTCAACTTGATAAGTTTTTAATCACTAAAAGCTATGTGAGTTAATTAAGTAGGGTAAATTACGAATACCCCCCTCAGATAAGATCAAATTACAAAAATCACCCTCAAGTATTGGGTATTACAAAAAACCCCCTCAGGTTTGTCACCTTCTTACAACTAACACCTTGCCCCTAAAATATTCCAATTTTGCCCTTGTGTGTTATTTGTATTGTTTGTAATGTCTTATCAATGTTAAAACTTTGGATCTAATTATTATATCTTATAAATTAGAAAAAAAAAGAAAAGATAATTATATATTTATTACTAGAATAATTGATAAAATTTATTATTGCCCATAAGTTTTAATATAATTGCAAAAAAAAAAAAGGTATTTATATATTTATTAGCAATTTTTAATTATATATGTTAAATTAAACAGAATTTTAATAATATACTTTATAAATATGAATTGTTTACACATTAGTTAAATAAATTTATTTTATAAATTAGTAAATTTAATAAATTATATTGTATCATAAATAAGATATTTAATTTGTTAAAGTTTATCTTGTATTATAAATTGAAATATTTATTGAAATTCATGAGAAATTAAATTATATCAATTATTTTTGTGGTAAATATATGGTTATTATTTTTATATTTACAAGATATAATAAGTAACACCCAATTTTAAAAATTTGTAACATATTATAAACATTACAAATAACTTCCAAGGACAAAATTGAAATATTTTAGGGATAAGGGGTTAATTGTAAGAAGGTGACAAACCTGAGGGGAATTTTTGTAATATTCAATACGTGAGGGTGATTTTTGTAATTTGACCTTACCTGAGGGGGATATTCGCAATTTACCCTAATTAAGTAAGTTGAGGACTTCTAACAGCAGTTCAACAATTTTCCACAAAAATGAAATACTGGAATTTTTTAATAATAAAAAAATGACCTACTGACCCGATTGAACATAGCAGGTCACATTTGTGTCACTTACACATTTGCCCCTCCTTGATGATAATTTACCTTCTGCATCATTATTTCAACCATTTTTGCTTCTAATTTGATTAATATATAATAAAACGTCAACCAGATCAACCAAAATTTGTGTTCTTCCAGACTTGTTTAAAGTCCCAACAAATAAAGTAGTGAAGTGATACCTTTTTGTCTATAAACTTCATAATTACAGCAAGCCCATCACCTGTTCGATAAAATTCCTCAACAATATGCTGATTGCTGAATTCGATACATGAGTATCTGGGTTCATCGCACACTCTTTCTGCGATAAAGCCTATTCTATCTGTACCTTGTTAATAATATATATTAATTATTAATTATTAATAACATAAAATCTTTAATTCTTTTGACAATTAAAATTCTTCAAATCCATCAAAATGATAAAGTGAATTTTGATTAAATGATCCATCATATATATTGTTAACAATTAAAATCCATTTTATAATAACAATCTGCTGCTATATTCTTCCGAAAGTGAAATTAAAAGAATATAAAATTGTCTCTACGAAATTACAATTAAAAATCATATAAAATCTTTTGACAATTAAAATTCTTCACATAGAAACAATTGCTGCTCGTTTACTCTTCTCTAGGGCCTGAGTAGAGTGTTTCTGGAGTTAATTTCGCATTACATACACTAATTGAGCTGGTATTTAATTCGGGCCATGAAGAACTTGAACTGGCCGTGAGATTTCAGTTTGATTTTGATTGGAAAACACTCCTGGAGTGTTTAATTGCTGTTTCTCGTGTTCATTTAAGTGATTCAGAGGTTTGGGCCCTCAAGAACTTAAACGGGCCGTGAATTCTATTGAAAGTTGGTTCGGATTTCTTGAGGAATCATCTTCTTTTTGTTTGGAGGTTTGATTACAACCTATTTCCTACGCAATTAACATCTCTTGTTGAATTTTGCAAATTGGACTTCAAATCAGATTCTAGTTTTTTGAGTGTTTTTGTTCTTGATTCTTGTTCTACATTGCTTGTTTTGGTTCGTAGTGTTTAATTTCAGTTATTTTTTGCTTAAATTTGATGGTATACTTCTTTGTTTTAAGAAGAATGGAAGAAGAAGACAGAGGCATATAAGTTATTTCTTGCGGCCCTATAGTGTAAATATTTATCAGGTAACAGGTGCCATTTTTGTCACATGGCATATTTTGTATGGTGAACTACGAGCAGTTTAGCCAAGGCTGAACTGCCCATAGCAAACCCGAAGTAAGTTTACCATTCTTTGAACCTATATCATGCAAAAGAGAAAATGGCTAAAAATAGTCATGCAAAAGCTTGATCCAATTACACGGATAACAAACAATCTGACTACATAATAGAAGTCCTATTCAATAATCGTAGTACTTGAAGAACCAAGTTTAAATTAAGACATGAGTTGAATGTCTCATAAGTTTTGTATGATTGGATAAATTTAATTACAAATATTATTTGTGACAAATATGCCAAATCCATGATTAGTCATGACTAAGTGGTTCATTTCTTTTGAAAATATATAATTGTGATTTCAATTCATATTAGCTTGTTGTATAACTAAGATCTCATATTTACGAAAACAAAAGAAAAAAATTAGTACTTTTTTGGTATTTTAATAATATATTCATACAATAAATTATCAATTTCTTAATGAGACTCCCAATTTAATTATAATGCCATTGCCAACTTAATTAATTCTAGAAAATAAGAAATTAGATAATATATTTAATACATATAAATTGATGTAATATTTACTTATTCATTTACTTTTATCATTAGGCATTGAGTTATATCTCTATGAAGTGTCAAAAATACAATATTTATATTTTAACGCATTAATATGTCAACAAATCAAAGTGGCGCAGCGGAAGCGTGGTGGGCCCATAACCCACAGGTCCCAGGATCGAAACCTGGCTTTGATATTAAATGTCTACTTTTCTTTTATCCAATTTAACCTTTGGTTTGAAATTGTTTTTCATTACAAATTTATAACTACATTCAACAAAGACTTAATCCCACCTTTCCCCCTGAACTTACAATATAATTCCACTTTCCTCCCTCAACTTAAAACTTTTCAACAATTCAACCTCAACTTACTTAATTTTGGTTTGAAATTTTTTTTTTCATTACAAATTTATAATTACATTCCACAAAGAGTTAATCCCACATTTCCCCCTGAATTTACAATAGAATTTAACTTTCCTCCCTTAACTTAAAACTTTTCAACAATTCATCCTCAACTTACTTAATTGATAACACTGTCGCCCCTAAACAAAGTTTTCAATTTTATTTAGTGCACAGGGAGTTAAGTTGCCTATTTAGGATATCACAAGGAAGTATTTTGCCTTTTTATTTATCACAGAGAGTTAAATTGCCTATTTAGAATAACACAGGGAGTTTATTTGTTATTCACTCATTTATGAAAGAGGTAAATATGATAATCAACGAATTATTGTGCTAATTAATTCTAATCTACCTCTAACAATGCAATAAGTATTTTTCTGTTTAATAAATCAATTCAAAATTATGAAAAAAAAGTATTCAGGCATAGTAGTAGGATTTTGGTCAAAGACCATTCTCCTATTTATAAGAGACTAGCATATTTCCGTGCTATCCATAAAATTACTTCAAAATATTATATATAAATTTTTATAAAATGAGATTATTCAAAACTCGATTATGAAAAACAAATATAGCATGAAAAATAATTTTAATGAGAAATTGTAATTACTGAAACACCTCATTGACTTGGTGAACCGAAGCAGGGATAATTATAAATAAATAAAACTTTAATTAGGTTTACAACTACTATACTAACATGTAGGTTTCCTAAATCGAATGCTAACATGTATTACACCTTATTTTCAGTCAATCACATTTTTAAGAAAAATATAATAAATTAAAATTATCAGAATTTAGTGTTGAGTCCAAATTTAAGGATTTTGGTCAAAAGACCATTCTCCATGTAGGATTTTGGATACCATCTTTTTTTTTTTTTTTGGTTTCCCAAGGGTTTAATCCCTTTCGAGGCGCGTCCGGCACAAAAAGTGGGAACCTCTCCCAACAGGGATTCGAACCTGATCCGCTACTTTATAGTGACTAGTCCCTTCCACTAGACCAATCACATGTTGGTTTTGGATACCATCTTTAGTTTCTGGATTATGATATAATATGGTTATTATATTTAAATTAATTCGGTGGTTCGTTCTATAATAATACATATTATCTTAAGGTGCATGAATAAAAACATATGTAGGTCAATTATTAAATGTATTTTAACCTAATGTGTATTTCACCTATAACCTAATAGACAAAAACACCTATTAACATGAACATGTGAAATACAAAAGTGTAAGATTGATGCATTTTGTTAAACAGTAAAATAATATTTTCAAAATTTCAGAATTTATCTAACTATGTAATTTTTTTTTGCTTAGATTCAATAAAATATGCATGGCACAGGAACTATATGGTTGCATACTACAAAATCATTTTTATATAAGAAAATGGGAGAATTATGTGGCTAGTCTAAGTTCACTTCCTCCATTTTTCGGGGAAAAATTCTTGTACGAGTTTGGCTTGGCCAAACTTATTCAACCATCAAATTCAACAAGTGTATTGTACTTGCTTTGTGATTGGTCATTCTCCTGGGAGTTACGTCCAATCCCAAAGCAAAGGTATTATATTTGTCTTGTAGTTACTTTGGGCTCGGTCAAACCAGATGTGGGTAAGAATTTCTCACTTTTGGGTTAGATGAGCATTTTGAAATAGTGACCCTATAACAACAATAAAAAAAAAAAGGCAAAAATATGGGGAAGTTATGTGAGAGAAAAAGCAATGTTTATGGGGGTATAAAAATGGGAATTAAGTTCAGAAAGGGAGAGTAAAAAAATGGGAAAGTTTAGAGAATTTAGAGATGCAAAAATTGATGACGAGGGAGTAACCAACGTTATGTGATCAATTTTGAGATGCAAAATGGCAAAATACTTTGGGGCAAAATTGCTGAAAGGGTCCTTAAGTTACAAAATTTTAAGAACCTTACATATTTTTAAGCAAAATTGCAAAAAAAAAAAATCCCATATTATTTGGTATGTTTGCAAAATTAGAATGAGATATGTTTTTGTGAACAAACAAACAATTGGAAGTGAATATAACATCTTTTACAAATAATAAAGTGTTGTTGTGGAATCATTAGAAAGATTTTCAAAGTTAAGAATTGGTTAATGAAAATTCTCAAGGTTAACATGGGATTGCTGCCAAATTTTAGGTGAAGATGGGTATTTTTGCATTTTATGGTGGGGCGCAATTTTCATTTGGATGTTAAGAAGAGAGGATTTTTTGCAAATAAAAAATAGCACTATGATGAGTTTTTTGTTGTTAAGAAAAATAGAACATTGAGGTTTTATTAACAATTCGCTGGAGGTAAAAATGTAATTGCATCCCAATTGGACCAACCAAACGGGTAACAAAATATTTGGGACCGGATCTAATTAAATAATCAACCTAACTTTACAAATGGTCCTATTAAATTCCAGGGAAACTGAACACAACCTTATAGCATGAAACGTAATGATAATTATGAATTAATTGATCGACCTAAGGGGAATGCTCTTGGGTAATTATATCGATGGGCTCGGGTTGTACGATGGTGACTGTTGAGCGGTATGAAGCCGATGGTGGATAGTTTCCTAGACAATAGTCAATTAGATTCAGTCTCGCACAATTGAAGGTTAGATGTGTTCCAAGCTACACCCAATGGAAAGTTGTTTTAGATTGTATCGAAAACAACAATGATAAGGCAATATCCGCTCTGATGTTCAAGGAAGCCATTCATGGAACTATACTAGCGTCGAGAGTGACTAATTTTAGCTAGAGCTCCTTCTCGGGCCTGTCCTTTTATCTTGAAGCCAGGTGTTATGACTTTGCAACACCATATTCTAGCTTTGTGGCAAGAAAAAGTATTCAACTAATCTTATCAATTGGGCAACTAATCAACACTTTCAACGTAGAAAGTGGAACATCAATAGCTTTTCCACATGCAGCAGGAGTGGCAATGCTTTTGAAAGGAATTAACTCATGATTGGAGCCCTTCATCCATCTGGTCGACGATGATGACCACCATGGATGTACTTGACAATACGTTGAATCTGATAAAGGAAAAGGGACTGAAAATCATTGTAACTCATTTGGCAATAGGAGCTGGTCATGTCAATTTAAATAGCGCGCTAAACCAGAGTCTAGTTTACAATACAGATGTAGAGTAGTACACGAACCTCTTTTGTGATATGAATTTGACTACCAAACTTATTTGATCTATCATGATGTCTCATCGGGGTTGCATGAACCCGCCAGTAAACTTCTATCACTACGACTATTTGCTTTCATCATTCTTATTGGAATTACAACAATAACTAATCATACTTTTTATTCTGCACAGAACGCAAAAACATACCTTATCTATTTGGGCTCACAAATCATGCCCAAATCCTTCATTTCACATTGACAGTCTTCCATATTGTTTATTTTTTCATTTTCTTTGAAATTGATTTACTCCTATTAGGGCTATTCATTCGGTGAAAATCAAACCGAACCGAAATTTCGAATAACCGAAGTTTCTGTTCTTGATTTTTTTGAACCAAAAACCGAACTGAACATCCTAATTCGGTTTTCGGTTTTCGGTTTTAACCGAAAAATTTCGGTTCGATTCGGTTTCGGTTTAATCGAAGTTTTATATTATTGATAATTTATTAAAATTATATAATCAAATACTAAATCATTTATCATAAAAAAAATCAAATTAATAGGTAACCATAACACTAAACATTACATAAAACTAAATAGTAAAGTGGTTGACATTTAATAATCATCAAATGACATAAAAAAATTCATATCATAGGCATAAAATTAAAGAATTTTACAATACAACTGCAAAAACTAACATTTAATAATCCTCAATTGACATAAATTAGAAAAAAAAAATCATATCCATAGGCATAAGATTAAATAATTTTAAAGTCCATAAAATCGAACAAATAACTATTTGAATCAAAAATTTGGTTTTTGGTTCGGTTCGATTAACCGAACAAAAATAACCGAACCGAACCGAATACCAAATTAGGCCAAATCTCAAAACCGAAAATCGAACCGAATAGCTTTGGCTCTGTTCGATTTTCACCGAACTCATTTCGGTTCGGTTCGATCGGTTATCTGAACCGTGAACACCCCTAACTCCTATACTAATGTCATCCATGACTTTACTATCAAATTCCATGAGCCAGATTACTTAAGCATTTTTAACTTTTTTCTTCAAGTTGAAAAAATAAAAAAAAAATTCCTAAGTTGGTTTAAATCATCGTAAAAAATAAAAATGTCACACTTACCTCTTACAAAATATGTATCACAACGATCACATTTTCAGCTATTTTCTGGCATATGCATGTGATTTTCAAGTGAGATTCTATGTGGATTTTAAAATTATTAAAAGATTTAATTTTGATTTATTATAAAATAACACACAAGCTATGAAATCAAAACTAAACATTGTAAATGCAATAAAAAGCTGACCGGAGATCAGTTTTTCAAAGAAGTCAAAGTTTCCTAACACAAATGATTTTGCAAGAGACACCTTGAAACATAGGAAGCCCGTTGTCATGCCCCAACACTTTGATAGACCACGGGAGCCGAGCGGACAATGCATTTGATCAAGGCAAAGGCCGAAAGGGACATCACGGGACTGGCGGCAAGGCGGGTGGCCTAGCCATGCATGCATCTTATCTCCCTAGGCGAGGCCCAGGCCATGTCAGGAGCTAACATGGGCGAGGAAAGGCAGTGTGGCGAGACACAACCCGTCGGGTGGCACAATGGCATCCTAGAGGCTGCCCTGGATATTTTGAAGAACCAAACAGACCCTTGGAGGTTCCGGAGGATTCTAGAGGGTCCCACACGAGTCCGGGACTTTCAAAAGAGTTTTGGGAGGTTCCACATAGCTCCGGAAGGGTCAAGAAGAAACCAGAAGGTGCCGAATAGGTCTGGAAGAGTTCGGAAGGTGCTAGAAAGGACCAGAAAAGCCTACACAAGTTTAGAATACGTCGGAAGGACCTAAAACCTTGTGGAAGGCTCAAGAAGCATATAGAAGGTGATAGCATGTAGTAGGAGCATCTAGAAGGCTCCACAACCTTGTACATAGTTCTATTTTTAGGAGAGATGTGTAGAAGGGTCTAGAGAAGCATTCCTAGCCCTTAGATCAAGTAGATTTTGGCCATCCATTATAGCTTGTTTGGTTGTCGGGAAAGTGAGGGAAAATCGTAGGGAAAGGAAAAGGAAAAGAAAGTCATTTTCCTCTACATGTTTTTTTATCAGGAAAATCATTTTCGTGCAGATGTTTGGTTGTCAAGAAAATTTTGAAATATAATATTTTTGATAAAAAATTTTGTTTTATTATAAATACTTTCAAAATTATAAAATATATTAAAAGTGATTGCAAAATAAAAGTTATCAAATTAATCCCTAGAAAATAAAAAATACAAATCGAGTAACTGAATCAAATAAAAGCTAACAGTAATGAAATAAATAAACTAAAATATAATAACTTAAAATAATTATAAAAGTCACTGTTATGGTCATCAGTGGTTTTGTTGATCGCGATATTAAACTCCCTCTTCAAGTATTTGATTCTTATTGCAGGAGGATAAGTCATAAACGCCTTTGCCTTGAACTCATTCTGGAGGAAATGATCAAAAATAGCAAAAATATCATCTTCATCAACGCCTTCAATTTGTTGAAGGCATTCAAGTAATACAGACGAATCAATACCATATTTTTTCTTCTCTATGGTTGTGGCCATCTTGTCGATGCTCTTAGCCATGGAATTCATTGTTTGCACAAGACCTTTGGCATTGCTTACACGTCGATTAGATGAAGTACCTTGGCTTTTACTTTTAAATTGAGTTTGTTTTTGTTCGGTTTGAACATCAACTTCATCTGTTTCATTTTCTTCTATATCTTCACCATCCATGTCATCGACAAATTCATCTATCGGACTTTTTAGACTTCAAGCTGCCGAACATTTTTTATTAATGTCTGGCCCTCCCCGACACCATTCACCCGTTGCACCATCATTTCCACAAACTCTCGCCAACTCGTCAAACATTTCAATTTTCTTGTACCACAAATGCTTTACTTTTCTATTTGCCTACAATATAAATTCAAATTGTTTAGTATGTCCTTAATTAAAAATATAATCTAAGTAATATAGTAAAAACACATGTAGATATGTCTCCCATACAGGTTCTAAAGCTTTTTCTACTTTTTTTTGTTGTGTAGTTGAAACCAAAGCCACTTTGACGTATGAGCTTCTCAACGTCCCTATAATCTTTCTTGATTGTTTGATGCGATTCTTAACATGATCTTTGTTAATATCTAAGTTGAAAGTTTCACGAAGCACCTTAGTTGCAGCCACATAAGCTTGGGCTTTAAATCCCTTGTCAACCTTGTATCCCTCATTGCATTGGATGACCAATGCTTCAATAAGACATTTATCCATTTCCGGGCTCCAAATAATGTTTTTCCTTTCTTGGGATGTTGCATCTTCAATAGTTTCCATTGAGCTTTTGAAAGATATAATGGTAAAAGTATATTACAAGCCAAATTAATAAAGCATACGCGCATTTGAAATATATGAGGTCCATTGATCACTACATAAAAATTAATAATAAAAATTAAGTATAATAAACTGAAATCACTAACATAGCACATACTATATAGATATACTGAAGCATAGGGTAAACTGATTTACGAAAATAGTTTTAATCGAAAAACCATAAAAATTACACAAAAGACCTAGATCTATGACGACGATTATAATCCCCCCACATTGCATTCATGATAGATGCACGAAGTATTTTCCGAGCTCTACCTTCTTCTATTCTCCTCAGGTTTTCGCTAGAGTTTACTTCAATTGGAACTTGTCTTTCTAGTTCTCTATCAACCTCTTCAAGTAAAGGATCATTGGGCATGACACCTCTAAGAAAGTTATGGATGATACAACAAGCAACTACTATATCTAGTTGACTTCTCCATGGATGCGTTGGCTCCTTTCTCAAGATGGCAAAACTCCTCTTCAATACTCCAAACGTACGCTCAATTGCATTCCTTAGCAAGGAATGTCTAAGATTAAATAACTCTTTAGGATCGCACGGGGTACGACCTTGTACCTTTAAATTCATTCAAATGATATCTTGTAGAACGAAAAGGTGTAACAATATTTTTTAAAAGAGGAAATCCCGCATCTCCAAGATAATATTTCCCTACAACACATATAATAGAATTTATAAATTTATTCTATTGTTATTAATAATTTTACACACACACACACACTCATATATATATATATATATATATATATATATATATATATATATATATTTGGATGTTTAATTACAAAATAATACCATCACTTACCAGAAGGACAAGTAAGTTTGTGACTACTTCGAGTTAAAGCACATTCCAAAATTCTGGAATCAGATGCAGATCTTTCCCACACAGATAAAACATAAGTTATCTTTCAAAAGAACAAGTTGCAAGGATATTTTGGGTTGGTGTTCCTTTTCTACCTCTAAAACGAGCTCTTATATTCTCTGGGACCTTAGCAAGTACATGTGTTCCATCAATTGCACCAACACAGTCCTAAATAATAATTATTAATATACAATTAGTATCTTATTTATTGTAATTTACATTGACTAATAAAATAAATTACTCAGATTTACCTTGAAATATGGCATAAATCTATTATTTTCTCAAATGGCTGCTGGTATATCCCCATTTGGTTGTATGACAAAGAGGTCATGTAGTGATATTATAGCATACAAGACCTTATTAAAATAACGGCTAACAGTTTCTTCGGAACTTTTAAAATGAATTTTGAGTGAACGAATTTTCTGATTATGACCGACTACATATAAGAAAATCATACTGTTAGATGAATCGTGTCATGTAGCCTACCAGTTCCTTTAAGAATATATGCTAATCTACTCAATGATTATGTATTCATCCTCAATAAATTGTGACAATCTTGGTCAGAGCTTAATATTTCTTGTACGAATTTTCTATCTGTTAAATATTGATTGCGAGGTGGTCTATCTAGATAGGCTAAAAAGTATTGTCCAACAATCACTAGCTAAGCAGAAGCACTAGCAACAATCATACCCGCTACTTCCATCCCGTCATCACAATTATCTGTAGAAGCCATCTAGATTAGTAACACAAACAAATATTTAAAATTTAATAGAAAAGATAACATGCTTACATGATATATTAAAATAAATTTACTTTAAATGTCATAAGCATACAAATTTACTGTAAATAACATAAAATTATATGAAAAATAAATGCGGAACAAAAAATTTCATATCTAACCGAAGAAAAAACAAGGCTTTGAGAGTGTTCTAAACCTGGTGGATCTTTGATATTCTCAACAATTCTTGGTATCGAGAATTTAAACTCCAATTATTAATATCATCGTGTTGTTACATATATAAACTTATATATATAATATCAATATCAACAAATAAAGAGAATTTTTTGGAAGAATATAGATATTATTGGAGAATGATATACTTGAAAAAAAGATGCTTATAAAGCTATTTGGTTTGAGAGTTTGAATGGGTAAAAAGAGTTAGAATAACAGAATATATTCTATTGGGGAATGTTTATTTATCCATGTAGATATATGATATATCTTTATATATCGACATTATATATCTACATTATATATATATATATATATATATATATATATATATATTAATTAGTAAAAATTTTATTTTTCTTTAGTTGAGATTTATGTAAAAATTAGTTGATATTGTCGTTTGTTATTTGTATTTTTTTATTTCAAGATAGGATTTACATTTTCTTTGTTGATAAAATATTGTATGAATAATACTGTTTTCATTATATTAACTATAATATATAGATTAATTTGACACTGTTGTATATTTTTTAATCACTGAATTCGTATCAATTTTCAAAATTAACAAGGGGTTATCGTCCATTTTTAAAGTTAACCGGGGTTACTAATAATATTTTAGGTAATAGGGTTGCTTTTGCATCATTTTGTGGGGGTATAATTGTTATAATGACTTAAGAGGATACTTTTTTGCTAATAATAAATAAGCACAAAGGGGCTTTTGATAGGAAAAAATCACAAATGGAGAATTATGATAGTTAGACAAAATACAAGGGGAGTTTTGCAATTTACTAAAAAAAATTCCCAGGATTTTCCCATCAAATTGGTGGGGAAATTTTTTCTTCACAAAATTTTGCTGCAGGAAAGTTGAAGGAAAATAAAAATTTCCTTTCCTACTATCCAAGCAACAATGAGAGAAAAAAAAACTTCCTTTCCCTCACTTTCCCGACAATCAAACAGTATATTAGGGAAGGCATGTAGTATAAATATGTTAGGCCTTCATTTGTAAAATCCATCCAAAAGTTCTTCTAGTTAGTGAGCATTCCCAAGTTCTCTTAAGCATTCTCAAAGCTTTCCTTCTCACTTTCCAGCTTAATTAGCAAACTTCTTAGGGACTAGTAAGGCTGACTTAGCCGATTTCGACAGAGGGGCGAAAGTAATCACTAGTGATGAGTGTGTTTTTGGTAGGTTATTATATTATAGTCAATTTCCAGGTATCAATTCAAACACTGCTCATCAATGTGAGGATTAGCAGGTCACTCAAGCCGTTCCTCGATTTGTTTAGGGGATCATAACCTGTAATCAAAGAGAACTACGTCAGGTTAATTCCGGTGGTGACTCGGCGATAACCCTCCGATGCTTAAGTAAGTATCAAGATAAGAGATGTATGATCGAAATGGATAGTTAATGCTTGGAGGGTGCGTACCTGTTATCTCATTTAAGAGGGGTATTTATAGTTTTACATTTCAACTACGGGACGGATCGTGACAACACGCATAAATTCGGATATGGATCATTTTTATTCAGTTCGATCCAACCTTGAGCGAGTCAATAGAGTTGTTACCAGACATATGTCGATTTTGGCACGGGAATCGACGTGTTCAACATGAGATATTTGAGGTATCTAGTCTATGACGTCAGTTTCTATCATGTCAGTTCCTATCACATATCCTTGGTAATTCTATTTTATAATAATGATTTGAGTGCCACGTCAGGCGACGAAGACTTGGTACATCAAGAGTACCCCAAGTTCCAGAGTTCGAATGTAGGTCAAAGTCTGGAAGTTTAATTAGTTTAAAGAAGAAAAAAGATGAATTTTCTGTATATATTAGTGGTAGTAAGTTCGAGCGTAGGTCGAAGTCTGGAATTTTTAAAGAAAAAATTTTAATTTTCGCGCCGTTTGTCCAAACGATTAGTTTCTAAGCATTGTTTTGAAAATCTAGAGGTAGAAGATGAAACGTCTTTTCTCTTTGAGGGGGTTATTGTGCTATATGTGAAGCGGTAGTTTATCTTCTTATAAATAAGTACTCTTACAGCGGAGCGATTTCACCTTGCTGTAAAAAAATTTCTCATCTCGGGGCTTTTAATCGAATAGTTAGTAGGTTGTCGCTATCGGTTGAAGGTTGTCAGTAAATTAATTGAGATGGCGTATAACATGCCTTCGAGTCCGAAGAGTGGGGATGTAAATGATGTCGTGAATTTCGTCTTTCAAGACGATGAAGGAGAGGGAGCTCAAAATGCCGGAGGGGAAGTCACTCAGCAAGAAAGAGCTGCGAAAAGTGCCGATGAGGCGGATGCTCGGAACTATCAAACCGAGGATGCGTACTACGATCCGTCGTTGGTGGTTATAGACGTCCCTTGGCTATGATGACGTCAGCCTTCTCGATTCAAGGAGGTTGGACGATATAGACGCCGAGTGAAACACAGAGAATCCACACATCAAAAAATGAATTAAGGCCCAATAACAATTTCACATTGCTTCTTGGTTTTGATAAGGAGCATTCAAGATAATCTATCTATTTTATTAGTTTTCCTTGGTAATTAGGTTTCTTATATTTAGTTATTTAGTTATCCTATCTTTGATGACTTAGTTTCTATACGAGTATAGGAGTTATTTGATTTCCATGTGAGTCTTATTTTCCTTTAGTTATTTAGGGTTTGAGTCTTATAAATGAATTGTAATCTTCATTATTATGATAAATTGATTATTATAACTTCCTGGAAAAAATTAAAAGAGATTTGTTCTTTCAAGGGTTCATGGGCGCCTATTTCTCGTGTTCTTGTAGTTAATTTATATAATGGAACTTACATGTTCGCGATATAAACTAATATGCAAAACACGCAAGTATACGTATCGTTCTAAGTAATAAAGAGATAAGTTCAGTGTTGAACCCACGGAGAATTGAACAAACTACCTACCAACTAGGACTAAAGCTACTCTACTTAGATTCATGGTTCAAATATGTTGGGTTGGTTGTTTTAGCAATTAACACTAAAGGAAAGCAAATGAAAGTAACTCAGGCAAATTATCAAACACTTGGTGGGTATAATAATAAAAAGCTCCTAGAGTTCTATATCACATAGTATAATCTATGACTAATTAGCTAAATCAATTGATGACCCGTGCTAATGATTATTATCTTAGGATTCAAATATATTCAGACGTATCTTTCGAGTTGAATATGAACATATCAAGATAAACTAATTCATTTTATGTCTAAAAGGATTAATCTAGTTGATGCATTAAGATTGAACCTATTAGGATAGGGAAAATTGCTTTCTTGGTACCATAGGATAGGCTGACTTGCACTTTTGGTACCATTGGATATGAAAATGCAAATTTTGTACCATATGATAGGTTTTCATTGCAATTTTGGTACCAAACCCAATTTTTCTACAAAGTTAATGGCAATTTACCCCTGCTAAGTGCATAATGTTCAATTTAACCCCTCATGGTTTAAAAACGAGCATTTTACCCCTTGAAATTTTGTAAAAATTTCACATCGCCTCCCTGATATTTTTATAGGCGGCACTTAATGCACTTTTATTATGATAATATGATTTTTTGCTCACTGTGTTATGATAAATGTGGCAATTTATCCCATATGTTAAATAAAATAGTTTGCATGCATACTCTCAATTTCGGCAAGTGAGTTACAATCTCTGGTTGAAGGGGGTAAATTGCTTCATTAAAATTTTACAGGGGGTAAATTGATTTTTTTTCAAATTATAGAGGTATAAATTGAACATTATGCATTTCATAGGGGGTAAATTGCCATTAACTTTGTAGAAAAATTGGGTTTGGTACCAAAATTGCAATGAAAACATATCATATGGTACCAAATTTGCATTTTCATATCCAATGGTACCAAAAGTGCAAGTCAGCCTATCCTATGGTACCAAAAAAGTAATTTTCCCTATTAGGATATGAAATGAGTTAGATATATTTATATCCTAGGGTCAAATCACAATCTAATTTTCAATTTACTTGGTCAAGCACTTTAAAGACCAATAGATAACACCCAATTGGTGATCAAGCAATTAGATGACAATAAGCCCAAAATTAGATAAGAAATCACATACAAGCATGTAATCAACAATTAATTCAACATTCAATCAAGGATCAAATATAGGATTCATAAAACCCTAGGAATTGGGGATTTAGCTACTCATGGTATCAGTAAAATCATCCAATATCCGCCTCATAATCATATCCATATTCTAATGATAAAAAGATGAAATTAAAGATATAAAATGCTTAGTCTCTTGAAGATCTTCACAAATTCCCCAATTCACTCTTCCAAATCTCTCAAATTAAAGTAAAATGTAAATGAAGTGTCAAAAGATCTGGAAAATAGAGTTTTCATTCAGCATTTGTATCAACCCAAAATATGTCTTGCAAAATGCGGGAAAACCCTCCACTTATATTGCTGAAATTTCAACTTTTTTTCTTTCAAAACGTGCATTTTCTGCTAGCCGGAGTAGCGACTTTGGATTCTGAAGTCGCGCCCCTAAATTGCAATTTTTTTTCTTCTCTTCTACCGGGGTCGCGACTCTGGATTATGAAGTCGCGACTTTAACTCGGCTATTTTGGCAAGGCAGCTTCAAATAGATGTTTCTCCCTCGTCCTACCTTCAAATGTAGATCCGTAAAATCTGTAGCGTAGCTAACTTCCTCCTCTACATCATATTAAAAATTAAGCATCATTGGATAAACCATCCAAGAGTTATACTTGTTGGAGTGAGCAACCATCTACGGTTTGTACTATTTGCTTTGGATTTTTCTTTCCTTAAAGCTCTTATTCATAAGCTCTTACGAAAGCCACCAAAACCACGAAAATCAACGCCACAACAACGAAAACACGAAACAAGGAACAACGACACAAAGAAACACAAAAGAAGGGAAAAACACCCAAGAACATACAAAAGCTTAAGAACAATCAATACCTTTTGAGCTTGAGAGTGCCGATAATAATGATGTTTTCATGACATTATCATTCGCTATTTTGCCGACTTCATTTTTTCACTTGGTTTTTTTCTTCAAGATTTTTTTTTTTTTTTGTTTCCCATGGGTTTAATTCCTTTCGAGGCGCGTCGGGCATATAAAGCAGGAACCTCACCCAACAGGGATTCGAACATGAGTCCGTTATTTTGTAGTGACTAGTCCCTTCTAATAGAGCAATCACATGTTGGTAATAAATGAATATTTGTGAGGCTTTTTAAAGTTTGAATATATTTGAACTTTATCCGATTAGAAATTATTTGTGGCCGATATACACTAATATAGGTGCACATGGTACGGTGCAACGGTTTTTTTTAGTGAAATTAATACCGAACCAATTAATGCGGTTTGGAAAAGTTACATACCAAACTGAACTTTTGAATACCATACCATTATATTCGGTACGGTGCGGTTCCAGTACTGTATGATACGATTTTGCAGTATTTACAATACCTTTAGTTCTCAAGCTATTTACTAGTACAAATCAACGTTTTTTAGATGAAAAAAAATTGATTATTTATAAGCTTATAAATATATCTAACTATCTATGTATGTTCATTATCAAAATTTATAATCTCAAAATTCAACCATCAAATTCGAAAGTGCTAATTATTATAAAGAAAAGCATATTAATGTCCACCAAAACATATTAACAAAAATTGCAAAAAAATTCCATCCATTTGATTCATATATTGTGTTTTTGAGATCTTCAGATATAATATATTCATACAACATCAATACCATAAAATTGCAAGTTGAATAGGTTTGAGTCCTATACCATAAATTAATCAATAAAAGATATTTATTTTAACTGGTACAATAGGGTATTTTTGCGTTATAAAATCAATAAGATCTATATCATACCAAAATATTAAGTACGATTTTCGTCTATACCAAGATTTGTAATTTTGAGAAAAAAACCGAAAATGCAGTACCATGAGTTACATTTCGATTCAATCCGTCCCGAATTCTAAAACAATGTGCATCCCTATACAGCGTGTAACTGTATATCATGTATTATGCACATATTAAAAAGAAGGGTAATTCATACTGATATAAATAAAATATAAATTAAAGAAGGGTAATTCATACTGATATAAATAAAATATAAATTAAATACATTTGAATAAGTACAATATACACTAAATAGTGTAAAAAAAATTTCGAAAACTTATTTATTAATAGGCAGTAATTATGGAAGAATTGTTTGGACCCAGTTACTTTTTTAATCTCCAGACAAATCCTTGAAATTAATTGGAGCTCACTTTTTCATTTTATTTTTTTGTAATTAAAAGTATAAAAGTATAATCACTTGATACCGGGTCGAAGAGGCAACAGGCCCAATAATTTAATAAAGATCTATTCAATCCAAGTATCTAACCCAGAGTTATCCATTTATCAAAAAAGGACCAAAGGTTTGTGTCGCGTCCACTTTTCTATTTTTTTCCTTTTCAAGTTTAGAGGAAAAATACGAGAGAATAGTATATTATCTCTAGTGTTATTCTAAATAGGCAATTTAACTCTTTATAATAAATAAAATATCAAAACATCTCCCTGTAATATTTAAAAAGACAATTTAATTACTTGTGATAAGAAAAAGGATAAATTACCTCTCTGTGTTTTTATAAAAGAAGCACATTTTCTTCCTCTAAATTGCTCATTAATTCATATCATAGGGAGTTAAATTGCTCGTTATTTCATTTCAAATGGAGGTAAATTACCTAATTTTATATCACAATGAGATAAATTGCTCACTATTTCATTTCACATGGAATTAAATTGCTTATTTTGAGTTCACAAAGAGGTAATTTGCTCATTAGACATATTACATGGAGTTAATTTGCAAAAAAAAATCCCAAAAAATACAGAATTGTACATACTTTATTAGGTAGCAATTTGATTAATTGCTATAATGTGCAATAAAATTATCAGAAAATTCTTTGCATCAATATTGTTGAAACGCAAAGGCAATCAAGATCCTATAAGTTGAGTTAATGATAATTTTACCTTATGTGATATTCATAATAATAAATTTGCCTTTATGTAATTTAAAAAAAGCAATTTTTTCCCGTGTTAAGATAATTAATTCTAAAAAAAAGATTTTTTTTTATTGTTTGATTAAGAGCTACTAAACTAATGATTACCTAGTATCTAATAACAACAATTAAATGCTAAGAAAAATATTAATGAGAATAGAGTATGTTTACATTTCACCGATGTTATGCTCACAATATTGATTAATTTCTGAATTTTCTTTTTCGCTATTTTAAGGGTCCTTTCTATTTTAAATGTCTTCCGAATCAATCAATGATCTATGCAGTTAATTCCAAGGGCGGAACTATAGGGGGTGCGGGTGGGGGTGCCCGCATCTCCCAGCAAAAAAAAATGTTAGTAGCAGTGCATATCTATTATTATTATTATAATAGTACTTTATGTATTTTTGTTGGTATCTTTAAATTCCTAAAGGAAAGAATCTTGTGAATCAAAACTATTTGTTTAATTTAATTAAATGTGTGGTCAGATCTTAGAGAATAGAGTCCTACTAATAGAATTGCCTAGTTTAAGTATAATTTGATAAGAAAAATATTCTTTAACACTTAAAATAATTCTCTTTTAACAAAGAAAAGCAAAATTACGTTGAATTTTGAATTCCAATTTCTTCTCAAATTAACTTTTCTTCAATTTTTCTTCACCAAGTTATATAAAAAAAGGGGGGTTTTCTTCACAAATCGGCTGAATCACTCAACGCCATTATCAAAAGGTACTTTTATAAAACTTTTATGAATATTTGATATCATGAAAAAACGTAGAGCATAATTTAAGATGTCAAAGTAAATTTTAGTTACTAATATTTCCATTTATATGTATATTCAACTCTCTTCTTAAGTTGATTCATATTTTTCTTATGTTTAGTGATTGTTTTTGCATATTATTTATTATAAATTTATTAAATATTTTTTATTATCTTATTTGATTAGATATATTATCATTATCAAGTACCATAAGAATTATCGGCATATTAAATATAAATTTTGATAAACATAATTTTAAAATAATTTAATTATATACTTTCCATTTTAATCTCGCCCCCCGCAACTAAAATTTCAGGGTCCGCTCCTAGTTAATTCATTGAACTTATTCCTAAGCTAGTGTAATTAAACACATGCATGAATCATATAAACAAGTTGCATATGAGTGTACTAGGTTTATTCATATTTTAAAGATTCTAAAGAACGAACAACGACCTAATTTCTTCTTCACATATTTAATTAAGAAAAAGTAAACAATCGAAAAGGTGGCCAATCAATTCGAAAGTAATAAGCATGAAATCAGATAAATGAATATTGTTAAATGAAGATAGAAAATCATTAGATTAAAACCAAAAAATAAAATCAAAAGTTAGTTGCAAAACATGGACCAGCAAAACCTTAGACTTAAAAAAGAATTTAATTAGTTCATGACGATGAAAATAGAGAAAACAAAGATAAAAAAATTCATGATGTAATCTTCAAGTCACAAAAATTAAAATTAAAAATCTAAAATCTAAATCCTGAAATCTTTTTGTTCATTTTCACTCTTCCTGCTGCAAGAACCACGCGAACCTTTAAGGTTGCTCCCTTTCTTTCCTTCAAAAAAATTCTTCACACCACTCTTTGCTTTCTCTTTTTTTTTTTTTTTTTTTTTTTGGGCCTTTTTCTTTTTTCTTTGATAAATTGTATTTTTCGTCACAAAATTATTCTTTCAATTTGTATTTTTCGTGAACATCTCAACATAACTAACAAATAAATTTTTGGCCCCAAATTATTGCATATATTTTTTTGAGAAATTTGGATGTAATAATTAGTATTCTTTGGCCCTGTTATACCAAAAACCTATGTGGGTTAAAATTAAAGACGGTTAATTCAAGGTTTGTCACACTTTTCAATTTTAGGGCAAAGTGTATGCATGACAAATTCTTAAATAGAAAATTAAATTATCTGTAAGAATTGAATAACTGAATACAAAAGAATAATCAAGGATATAGTTTGTCGCTTTTAAAAAAAATTATTTACTTTAATTTATCATTTTTAGGAGTTCAACGTAAAATTTAAAAAAAAAATCTGTCAATTTTACCCTTTTTTTAATGGTTATAATTAATTTTAATTAATTATGTGATTATTTGGTTAAAAGTGTGTTATGGAATTTTTACTTCAAAAATATAACTATTAATTACATTTTTTTAATCCATGTGCGATTCACTAAAACGACAAATATAAAAAAGGGAGGGACTAGTATATTTTATTCTACACATCATAGTTTTATTTATTGAGCAATTTCAATAACCAACTACAATTTTTCGCAATTAAAAAAACAAGGGTAATTCGGTTGATTATTAGCCTATCATAGGAATATGAGGATATGATGAAATGTTTCCATTTTTATCAACAAAAACCCGAACCCGATTGCAACAAAAATCATCCAAATAAATTGCGTCTTGTTTATAGATGACCACCAATTTCACCACGTGATTTTCTCTAAGAATTATTTGTTTGGCTTCCTCTCCGTTCTTGCCAACTAATTCTGGCCACATATATTTGTACCCTGCAATTAATATACCAATGTTTCTCAAAAGAAAAAGAAAAAAGAATTAATATAACAATGAGCCAAATGCAAAATCATCCATTATACTTTGTCTAACTATTAAAAAATTCTCTCAAAATTATTATTGAGCTTGCAAATTTTAAATGAACAGGGAGTTAATATCAATTTTCAAGATAACAATGAAGAATATTTTCGAAAGATAAGAGGGCTTTTCGATATCTTTTGGTAGGGGTATAATCGTCATTTCAAATTGAGAGGATTTTTTTTTTTTGTTAATAAAAATAAACAAATATATTTTTTTGATAATTAGTCAAAGCAGAAGAGGTGTTTTTCAATGTCATTCATTTATATAACAATTTAAATAAAATGGAGAAATTCTGCATTATAAGAAATTAAAAATATATGAAGTTAAAGAAAAGTTACCTCTTGCACAACATTCACGACTGTCACAATCGGAACTCTCACAAGTATAACCATTTTCCGACATCATAATCCCTTAGCACCAAAGATGTGGTTTTTGTTACAAATTCTTTTGGCTCGACAAAGAAGGAAAAAAATTGATTGATTGATTCATGTAATAAGTTAGGACATTGCAATAACACTCACGAAATTTTATGGGAAAATATAATGATGTCTGTTATAAAACTTAGGATAAAAGGATGAAAAAATTGTAATAAGCAAAGTAATATGTAGAGGAACCTCTTTAACTCTTTTATCCTATTTGATGTTGTAGTTCATCTTCTACAAAGTGAGGCATGAACTCATTTATATATACAAGTTCAAGATTTCTATACAATAGACACATGTCTTATATGTGTCTTCCATGCAATTGTGATACATCTAGAGATTTCCACATAGGTTTGCTTTGTTCCACACTTCTTCATGTCTTGCCACATATAAGGTTATGTGTTGATTCTTTATTTTACCAAGTGGAAGAATTATGCATAGCCACATTATCTCTTGAATGGTAAATTACCAATGGCATCCACAAAATATGCATATTTCACAACAATGTTTTCTTTCCTATTCATTTATTTTGGGGAAAAAGTGATAAATGTGCCTATCCAAACCTTTTGAACTATGTATGGTCCATTGATTTGTTTCTATGGATTTTGTAATCTTCGAATGGAGAATATACAGTAGGGTAATTAAATTACAAATACCCGACCTAATTACGAAAATCTCATTCACATATTAGGTATTACAAAAATTTCTCTGAGGTTTGTCATCATCTTAATCCTAGGGGTGTCTCATTCACGTAATATGTATTACAAAAATTTCTCTGAGGTTTGTCATCATCTTACAGTTAACTTAACTCCTTTTCACTGAAAAGTTCCAACTTTGTATCTATGAGGTTATTTGAAATATTTGTAATATCCTAAAAAAAATTAAAGCTTGATTGCTAATTGTAATAACTCATAAATTCTAAAATTAATAATGATATATTTACCATAAAAAATAAGTTCCAAAAAAATTATAAACCCTTATTTTTACATATTTATTAACAATTTAATTTTAAAATAATAAATTAAACAAAATTTCATCAATAATATTTATATATAAAAGAAATTTATTTATACATTTAAATAAATTAATTGTTTTTAAAAATTTTAATATTTTATAAAATAACAAGAATGTTGGATGAAGATGAAGATGAAGTGCAAAGAAGATAAGTAATTAAGGGATGGTTTTGATGATTTCCAAAACATCAGAATCAGCTAAGTATGGAAAGCTTAGTTCCCTTAGAAGAATTTTGAACAAGTAAAAGAAGACATCAGAAGAGTTCAAAGTTCAAAGCCCAAAAGACTAGTGATCTCATGCTGAAACAGCGAACAGAAGGGTAGGTCATCAGCTGACTCAAATCAGATGAGTTCAGTATTTGATCAGCAGAGAATCTATCAGCAGAGTTGCTTTGATCAGCAGAGTAGAAGAGATCATGAGAGAAGTCCAACGGTAATAAATGCACCGGGTGTAATAAGTGCTGGAAGAGAAGGGTAGTAATGGCAAATGATTGGAATTTACTCTCTGATCAGCAGAGTGCATTTAATGCAGCTACATGAAAGTACAGCAGAAAAAGGACTGTAGCAGGTAGCCGTTCTGAAATTGGGCTGAGGCTATGGATTTGAGATTTGATTTCCTTCAACGGTCATAATTTCAAATCCAAGTATAAATAGAGTTGATTTCGAAGTGAGAGCAACACAACAACATCTGAGATTTCGCATTCGAAGCAGAAATTTATCTAAGTCTCAAGAAGCTCGAACAGCTCACTCGTCTGGTGGAAGTCATCTGTTGACAGAAACCCAGTTGAAGAAAACAGAAAAATACAATCTGAGTGTTTTGTATTAGCTGAGTGTTGTGCGAAGTTAGAATCCATCTTTGTGAGTGATTCTACTTTAGAGGACAGGTTTTCTGAGTGAATTCCTATTGTGAGCTTATAGCCTTTTCATTTGTTGTTTAGGTATAAGTGGAGAAATATTGTAATCCTTATGATTATAGTATAACCCAGAATCTAAGTGATCTGGAAGAGTGGACTAAAGGATTTTTATCCATATAACCACTATAAAAATTCTTTGTGTTATCTTGCATTTAAGTTTTCTTGCATATTTTGAACCTTGCATATTTCAACACTTTGAATTATCAAAAGATTTTATAAGAAGTTTTAAAACTGAGGATAAAATCTTTTTAAGGACTTAGTCTACTTGTGAAAAACACTTTCAAACATTGCAAGTATACTTTTGATAAAAATTGATTTTCACTGAAATCAGCTAAGTAAACTGTAAGAAGAGTGGTCACTCTGCTGTTCAAGATTTGTTCACGATCAGCATAGTTATCTTACTGTTCTTCATCAGCTTAGTCTGCTGACAGAAGAGTAAAAAGTTTTTAAGTCTAAAATTTTCAGAGGTCTATTCACCCCCCCCCCCCTCTAGACCTCATTTGACCACTTGGGACCAACAAGTGGTATCAGAGCGGGTGGTTCATTAGAATCAGCTGCCTGATCAACGAGCTTGATCCAAGTGTTTTTCAAAGGTTTTTCAAACTTTTCAAAAGAGCATCTTTTTGAAAATTTATAACTTTTTGAAAAATGGACTGTATCAGCCATGTTCCCCACATTGCTGGTATGTCTTTTGAAGGCTGGAAGATTAGAATGGAAATCTTTCTAGCTGCCTACAATGACAACATGTATACATGTATTATTAAAGGTCCATTCAGATTCACAAAGACCATAAAAATCAATGAAGTTGATACGGTTGTGGAAAAAGATCTTCATGAGATGACTCCAGAAGAAATAAAGCTATTTAATCTGGATAAGGTCGGAAGATTCATCATGACTAAAGCCCTGGACAATGATCGGTTTGACAAGGTCAAACATTGCAAAACTGCAAAGGAGATGTGGGATAAAGTCAGAGATATGAGCGAAGGAAACGACGCCATTAAGGAGCATCAGCTGAGTGTTGCTCTGGAAAAGCTGGACAATTTCAAGATGAAATCTGGAGAGACCATTGTTCAGATGGATACTAGGTTCACCAGAACATTGAATGAAGTGTTAAAGCTTGGAAAAACCTTCACGAACAAGGAGATAACCATCAGAGTGCTGAAGGCTTTACCTCCAAAATTCAACATGAAGGTGACAGCAATGGAAGAATCAAGGGATTTGGGAAAAATCTCTCTTACAGAGCTGTTCTCAGTACTCAAGGCATATGAGTATAAACTGCCTAGAATGGGAATTGAAGAAATCTCAACTTCAGGACCCACAACTGCCTTAGTTGCTGCTGAAAACACCAGAAGACCAGCACAGAAAAGTAAATAAGTGGACTCATCTGATGAAGCCACTCTACTCAACAAAAAGGAGTACACTGCTGGAGATGTAGCATTGCTAATGAACAATTTCAAGAAGTTCTACAAGAGAAAAATGAAGAACAAATACAACAATGCTTCTACTTCTAAACCTAACTTTTCTTCTCAAGATAAAGAGGATTATAAAGCCAAACTAATGTGTTATAACTGCAGGAAATTGGGACACTTCATCAAAGACTGTCCATATCCAAAAGCAGAGAAATACACTGAGGAAGAGAAGAAAATCAGAAAAGAAAGAAAGCATCAGAGAGGCAAGGCAATGATGGCTGAAGCAGAAAAGATGGCTGCTGTCTACTCATCTGATTCAGATTCAGACACGTCTGATGAAGAATCGTCTGATGAAGAAAAACCTGCTCTCCTCTGCCTGATGGCAAAGGAATCTGATGACTCTGAGGAAGAGGTAACTCCTCTTGACAATGAATTATTCAATTCATTTGAACAAATGATGCTTAACAATACTATTATTTCTGAAGCATACAAAAAGCTTAAGGAAGAGATGATATTGCTAAAAGAGCAAAATAGTTCACTGAAACTCACAGCTGAAAAGCCTAGAGAATCAGCTGAATATAAGCAGCTTGAGCAAGAACATGAATCTCTGAAAGCTGAATGTGAAGTTTATAAAGGGAAAATCATGGAACTTGAAAAAGTTATTGAGTCTCATGAAAAATCATCTGTTGCATCCACTCACATGTCTAGTAAACAGAAGATGCATTTAGAACAGGATAAGCACGAATTGAATCATACTGAGAAATTTCTATCTGCTGACAATAGTAAGGTCATTCTGTATGTTCAAACCGCTAGACCTGCTTCACCTGAGAAAGTATTAAAGGAGACGAAAACTCCTAAGGCTAAAAAGAGGAAAGAGCCTAGTTTAGGTAAACAGACTAGTAAGACCAAACAGCAGAGTCCTAAGAAGTCTGCTGATAAAGCTAAAGTCAATCAGACTAGTGGTAAAACTAAGTCGTCTGTTAATGAGCAAGCTACTAGTAAGCCAAAGAAGCATAAGAATAAGAAAAATCAAAATGCTTGGTATGGAAATGAGTCATATTATGTGCAACCTGCTGCATATCCTCCTATGTATCATGCACCTCAATTTCCTAGTTACTATGCACCTTACCCTGCTCATCTAATGCATGCATACCCTGCCTATCATGCACCTTACCCTGCTTATGAACACTATTCTTATCATACTGATCATCAACATGACTTATCTGCTAATTATGATAAAAATGAAACTGTTCATACTCCTGTCAAAACTCAGAAGCCTAAGAAGCCTAAGACATCAACATCTTGGGTTGTCAAAGGTGGAACTAATCCTTCAGGACCCTCTCAATAAGGGTACCTAAAACAATTTTACTTTTGTTTTGTAGGTTAGGATTAGGAGTAGGAGTAAGGTAGAGAAGATCTGGTACTTGGACAGTGGTTGTTCAAGGCACATGTGTGGAAACATACATGAGTTGACTGATGCAGTTGCTGTGGATGGTCCAAAAGTTACTTTTGGGGACAGCAAAGAAGGCAAGATTAAAGCTAAAGGAAGACTGATCAGAGGAAACATTGAGATATCTGACGTTTCATATGTTAAAGGCCTGCTGAGCATAAGTCAATTTTGTGACAAAGGATATTCAATCATCTTCTCAACAGATAAGTACTACGTTGAACAGATTGGTACAAAGAAGGTAATTTTATCTGGAAGACGACAAGGAAATGTCTACATAGTCGACTGGAATTCTGCTGATAAGAATTCAAACGTTTGTTTGGTGGCATCAACACCAAGTGAAGTTAGCTGGCTATGGCACAAAAGGATGAATCATTTAAACTTCAAGACCATAAACAGACTGATAAAGAATGATTTGGTAGAAGGGATTCCAAAAACAGTCATGAGCAAAGACAAGCTCTGTGACGCCTGTCAGAAGGGTAAACAAATCAAGTCATCTTTCAAAAGCAAGAAGCACCAATCTTCTGAAAGAATCTTGGAGCTGCTACACATGGACTTATTTGGACCCATTGATCCAGTCAGCAATGGTGGAAAGAAATACTGCCTAGCTGTTGTGGATGATTATTCAAGATATATTTGGGTGATATTCATGAAAAAGAAAAGTGAAACCAAGGAACATCTTACTAATCTGATGGAACTGATCCAGAATGAAAAGAGTACAAAAATATTGAAGATCAGATCAGATAGAGGGACAGAGTTCACAAACTCTACTGTTGAAGAGTATTGTAACATCAAAGGAATACATCATGAGTATTCAGCTGCTAGAACCCCTCAACAGAATGGTGTTGCTGAAAGGAGAAACAGAACACTGAAGGAAGCTGTCAGAACCATGATAGCTGAAGCTAAACTGCCACAAAGATTTTGGGCAGAAGCAACAAATACAGCCTGCTTTACCCAGAACAGATGCATGATCAACAAAAATCAGAACAAGACTCCATATGAAGTTTGGAACAACAGAAAACCAAACATTCATTACTTCAAAATTTTTGGTTGTAAATGCTTTGTATTAAATAATGGGAAAAATCACCTTACTGCATTTGCAGAAAAGGCTGATGAAGCTGTTTTTGTAGGATATTCTACTGTTAGTAAAGCTTATAGAGTTTTTAACAAAAGAACATTACTAATAGAAGAATCTATCCATGTAGTATTTGATGAGTCAAGTCAATCTTCTGAAAAGAATCAAAGTACTAATCAAGATCTGTCTACTGATTTCCAGAAGTTGGATATTGGAAAGAATGAAGAATATGTTCCCATCATACTACCTAATTTAAATTCAGCTGCTAACTCAAGTGCTGTTCAAAATCACAGTGCTGATTGTCTAACAGACGAGTTACAAACAGCTGACAGACCAGAGGATGTTCAACAGACTACAACTGTTCAACAGACTACTACTGGAACTCCAACAGTAGTGTTGCAAGATCAAAATAGAGGACAACATCCAGACCTGCAACCTGATCTTAGATGGCTCAGAAATCACCCACTAGAGTTAGTGATTGGTGATCCATTAGATAGAGTGAAAACAAGAAGAGCTGCTGCACAAGATGCTATGTTTGTCACCTTTCTATCTCAAATAGAGCCTAAACAAATTGAAGAAGCTCTCAGTGATTCCTTCTGGATTGAAGCTATGCAGGAAGAGTTGAATCAATTTGAAAGGAATGAAGTCTGGTACTTAGTTCCTAGACCAAGTCATCAAAGAGTAATTGGCACTAAATAGGTTTTCAGAAATAAGATGAATGAAGATGGTATTGTTACCAGAAACAAAGCAAGATTAGTGGCCAAGGGTTATTGTCAAGAAGAAGGAATAGACTTTGATGAAACATTTGCACCAGTAGCAAGACTTGAAGCAATCAGACTGTTTATAGCTTATGCTGCTTACAAGAACTTCACTGTTTATCAGATGGATGTGAAATCTGCGTTTCTCAATGGAGAACTGCAAGAAGAAGTATATGTTGAACAACCACCTGGATTTGAAGCTTATCAACAAGAAGACAAGGTGTATAGTCTGAGGAAATCTCTCTATGGACTGAAACAAGCTCCAAGAGCATGGTATGATACTTTATCTGATTTTCTTTTAATTAAAGGATTTCGCAAAGGTAAAGTTGACAAAACCTTGTTTACGATTGAATGGGAGAATCATATATTAATTGTGCAAATATATGTGGACGATATTATTTTTGGTTCAACTAACCAACAGATATGTGACAAGTTCTCCAAGCTCATGCAGAATAAGTTTGAAATGAGCATGATGGGTGAACTCAACTATTTTCTTAGTCTGCAAGTTAGACAGTTGCCTGATGGTATTTTCATCAACCAAGCAAAATACACAAGAGATCTGTTCAAGAAATTTGGTATGGAAACTAGCTCTACTGCTACTATTCCTATGTCTACAAGTCTTCGTTTGGATAAAGATGAAGATGGCAAATCAGTGGACATAACCAAATATAGAGACATTATTGGGTCACTGTTATATCTAACAGCAAGTAGACCTGATATCATGTACTCAGTTGGGGTCTGTGCAAGATTCCAATCAAATCCCAAAAAATCTCATCTCTTAGCTGCCAAGAGAATACTGAAATACATTAAGGGCACTCAAGAATTGGGATTGTGGTATCCTAGAGAATCTGGATTTGAGCTTGTTGGATATTCAGATTCAGACCTTGCTGGCTGCAAGATTGACAGAAAAAGCACAACAGGTGCCTGTCAGTTCTTAGGTAGTCGTCTGATCTCATGGATGAGTAAGAAACAGACTTCAGTTTCTATATCTACTGCTGAAGCTGAGTATATAGCTGCTGGAGCTTGCTGTGCACAGATACTTTGGTTGAAGCATCAACTAGAAGATTACAACATCAAGATCAGTGGAATTCCAATCTACTGTGACAATACAAGTGCAATCTCACTTACTCAGAACACTATAAGTCATTCAAGGACTAAACATATTGAGATCAAGCATCACTTCATTAGAGATCATGTGGAAAAAGGAAATGTTATGATTGAGTATGTTCATACAGACAATCAGATTGCTGATATTTTCACTAAACCTTTAAGTGAAGTAAGGTTCTCAACTCTAAGAGCTGAGCTAGGACTACTCAATTTGGATGCATAAGCTGAGGGGGAACTTATCAGAAGACTAAAGTTCATCAGCACAATCATCCATTATTCTATTCAAGGATTAACCTTCAACAGACTAGTTAACTTATGAATTCTTAAAGACAGGGGGAACGTGTAAGACTAGCGGTACTTCTGCTCTAAAGATGAAATTGGTTAATGACAGTTAGTTGAAGTTATGTTATCAGAAGATGTGTTCTTAATTCTTGAAGACTGAAGATTATTTTATCTTGCTGGATTGACAAACAGCAGAGGAAGATTACTAGCTATTGGCTTTCTCTAGTAATATCAGATAACAGATCACTCGTCTGTCAGATAAGTTAAAACTCTACTCATCTGATATCTTATATAAGCATGGTTATAAAATCGCATTTCTAGAAACACGCTTTTATAAGTAACAGATAGGTAACGCTTGAGTTTCCCGCCTGTCTGACATTAAAATAATAAAATTGAAATCCGCAGCTCCCACCCACATGATTAATAAACTGTCAGATTGATCCAACGTCTCAGATTAATCACGATAACCTAAATAAATGGAAACATATAAAATCCGATCTGAACAGTACAGTCGTCTTACGCACACACAAACTCTCAAATTCTCTAACTCTCAAACTCTCTTGCTTTCAAAAGTTTACTGCTCTCACAGATTTCTACTCAGTAATCCCAGAAATGGAGAAGATTATTGATGGAAGGTACTTGAACTACAGCAAATTCCACTTCTCTGGTACTGATTTGATGCGCTCAATCTTGGAGAAAATTAAAGAGGCATCCTTAGTTCCAGTTTTGGAAGCCCACGAAGATAGGGTTTACTTAGAAGATGTTGATCACTTCTATAAGACCAGGAAATTCACTAATAATGACACTGTTATGTCAGTTGTCATTGGGGGTAAGAAAATCGCTGTCTCTGCTGTTGTTTTGTGTGAGATTTATAAATTGAAAAATGAAGGAGGAAACGTAACAGACCTAGGGTCTGATAAGGAGGAAGAATTTTGGGCAATTTGTGCTAAGAAGGGAGAAGAGATTACTGGGACTCTGATGAAGACTCAGTTAAAAGACGAGTATCAGAGGTTCGCAGACATCATTGCGAAGGTACTGGATTGCAGTACGGGCTCTTTGGATGGGTTACCAAGAAAGAGGTACTACACCATGATTTTTATCTACTATGGACTGAAGGTGAACTGGGCAGCTCATGTCTATGATCTGCTGAGTGACAAAAGGACTTCGCATGCCATCTTGCTTAGTCATCTGTTCATGTCACTAAACTGTCCTATGGCTGGTGGAAAGACTACCCACGGTAGTAAAGAGTTCAAGTTGTATGAACCAGTAAGGAAAGTAGTGGCTGCTCCTAAAAGAAAAGCTACTGCAAAGTCTAAGAAGACCCCTTCTAAGAAGAGCAAGAAGGAGGGTCAGACAAGCCAATCTGCTGATCAAACAGCAAGCCCTGCTGTTGAAGCTGGATCAGCACAGCCTGAAGTTGTAATCCCTGAAAAGGTGATTGATGACTTCACCAAGGAGATTGAACAAATGGAGACGGGTTCCTCTCCTGAAAGAACTGAATCAGAAGAAGAAGTTCCTCTTCAAAGACTGAAGAGAATGAGAACAAAAGGAGAAGCAAGGGGACCTCCCCAAGCTAAGTTTCAACCGGAAGCTTCAAAGAGAATTCCTAAGTCTAAAGCAAAAAGGAAAGTGACATTCTCTGAAGAATCAACAGAAACAGTAAGGGACACAACATCATCAGCTGAGAGGCCAATCACTGTTGAAGAGCCTGCTGTCATGCCTGCTGAAGTTGCTGCTGCTGAAACTGGAGTCTCTGCTACAGACTCATCTGTTGTAGTGTCTGCTGAAGTTAGAGAAGAACAGCAGACTGGCACAACAAGTGAAGGAGAAACTCTCCTTCTGCATCCTACACCTGTTGCTGCCACTCCACTTCAAGCAGTTGAAAGTCCTGAAACTAAGAGGAAAAGGACTGGTAAGATCGCAACTTATGTGACTGCCGCTGAAAAGAAGAAACAAGAGGAAGCAGAAAGGAAAAAGAAAGCTGCAGAAAAGGCTGAGGAGGATCGTTTGAAGAACCTTGATCTCAAAAGGCTGGAAGAAGAAGCCAGCAGGATGACTCAAGAAGAAAGGGATGCCATAGAAGCAGCTGAGCTAGCTGCTGCTATTGAGGCAAGTGCTAAGGAAGCTCATGGTCCTAAGCAGACTGGTGGTATTGTCATTGGTGAACAAAGAGACCCCACCAAGCCCAAACCAGCTATGCCAACACCAGCAATACAACCTAAGAGAAGAGAGGAGGTCAAATTGGCTTTGGAGATTGTCAGGGATGACCCTGATACCTTTGAAGAATTCATCAAAAGGTTGGATGCTGAGAATGAGAAGATCACCCATCTGACAATGTTCAACAAAGAGAAGATTAGGTACAACAGATGGAGAGAATTCAGATTAACTAAAAGTCCAGAGCAGATTGCTAGTTGGAAAGCATTTGCTGTTGAAGAAGCATGGGTGATGAAGTGGCTTGAGACAGGTTCACTTACTCAAGCATTAGACTCAGAGTTCTTCCTGGACAAGTTAAGACTGAGGATCAGTCAAGTGGTGAAGGCAGAAGCTAAGAAGATATATGAATCTGTTCCTGAGGAGTATGCTGATGATGAAGACCTCAAGGAAAGATCCATCAAATTGGCTGTTTCCCAGACAATGGAAACATGGGCCAAAAAGACTAGGAAGATGGGAGGACAACCAAGCTCCATGATTCCCCTTCCAAGTCTGAAACAGATTGTCTATGGTCCCAATATAAGACCATATGAAAAGTTACCTGAGAATCCAACCTCACCGTTCATACCTCTTGATAATTTTACTTGGATTTCTCACAGGTCTACTGTGGACAATGCAGGTCTGATAAAAACAGTTGAAACTGTTAAGAAAGTTCAGCCACCTGCTGATGAAGAAAAGAAGAAAGAAGTCAGATAAAACCAAAGGAAAAGAAGGGTCGTCTGATATTGCTGATCAACAAAAAGAAAAAGAGGGTACACCTGACCTCACTGATCAGAACAAAGAAAAGGATGACAAGTCTGACCCAGCTGATGAATCAAAGGGAGAAGAAACCATTCCAGCTGATCAGATTATTGAAAAGGAGGCTGCTGCTGAGGAAAGTGATCAGACTAAGGAGAAGGAAAGCACTCCTAGTCAAGTTGATGAGACCATGAAAAAAGACTCTGCTTCTGGTCCAGCAGATCAGTTAACTGAAAAATCAACTCAAGCAGAAGAACAGTCCACTGAAAAGGAAGTTCTTGCCTTACCTCCAATCCAAACTGAAGTTGCTTCTACCTCTCAGAGCTTACAGCAAACATCCTTGTTGGATTCTATTCAACAAATGATATCAAGATCAATGAAGGAAATGGAAGAGAAGTTAACTGCAAATCAGAAAGTTGTTGCTGTTCCAATCTATCTGATAGAGGATACTGCTCAGAATGTCAAGTCTGTCTGTCAAGAGATGGACACTATCAGACGAAGAACCCAAAGCACAGCTGCTGGTTGGAGAGACATTACAGAAACAGTTGAGTTGGCCATCCAAGCTAAGGATGAAACTTTGGAAAATATGATGAGAGACTTCAAGGCATCTGCTGATTTGCTGCTGGCAACTCAAATTCAGTTAGGTGATCAAGGTGAAGTTGTTCTCAACAGAATGAATGCATTTGAAGCCAATCAACTGCGTCAACAGGCTCAACTGGATGCATTTGGAGCAAATCAACTAAGACAACAAGCTCAAATGCATGCTATGGAAGAAAACATCAAGCTTCTCTATGACTCACTTTTGATCACACCAATCTTACCAAATTATCCAATCATCCCTGCTGATGATGACAAAAAGGGGGAAGATAGGGTACTAAGGGAAGAAAGGGAAGATAAGGTACCTTCTGATGAAGAAGAAAATGCTGAAGCTGAAGGAACTGAAGTGTTGGAAGAATCTGCTGATAATGAAAAGAATGATGAAGATAATGAAGGCACAATCAGACCAACAGATGAGAAGATCACAGAAGAAGAAAGTGAAGCTGAAGAAACTGAAGCTGAAGCAAAAGCTAAGTCTGATAAAGAGATAGCTGCTGCTAAGGACTCAGCTGAAGAACAGCTTGACCCTGATGCTAGACAGAAGAAGTTAGAGCTGTTACAACAAAAGATCAAGGAAACTGAAGAAGACAAGCTAGAAGACTAGTCTTGTTTAGATCACTTATGTATTTCCTTGTATTTTTTTTTCATATCTCATCTGAACAGACTTGTAATATGTAACACTTCTCAATATCTATAAAAATTGCAAGTTTAAATCCAACAGACTATTTCTATCTCAGAAATTTTTGAGGATCAAAACTTTAGTTTAGGTACAGGTACTTAGCTGAAGTTTTGTCATCATCAAAAAGGGGGAAATTGTTGGATGAAGATGAAGATGAAGTGCAAAGAAGATAAGTAATTAAGGGATGGTTTTGATGATTTCCAAAACATCAGAATCAGCTAAGTATGGAAAGCTTAGTTCCCTTAGAAGAATTTTGAACAAGTAAAAGAAGACATCAGAAGAGTTCAAAGTTCAAAGCCCAGAAGACTAGTGATCTCATGCTGAAACAGCGAACAGAAGGGTAGGTCATCAGCTGACTCAAATCAGATGAGTTCAGTATTTGATCAGCAGAGTATCTATCAGCAGAGTTGCTTTGATCAGCAGAGTAGAAGAGATCATGAGAGAAGTCCAACGGTAATAAATGCACCGGGTGTAATAAATGCTGGAAGAGAAGGGTAGTAATGGCAAATGATTGGAATTTACTCTCGGACCAGCAGAGTGCATTTAATGCAGCTACAGGAAAGTACAGCAGAAAAAGGACTGTAGCAGGTAGCCGTTCTGAAATTGGGCTGAGGCTATGGATTTGAGATTTGATTTCCTTCAACGATCATAATTTCAAATCCAAGTATAAATAGAGTTTATTTCGAAGTGAGAGCAACACAACAACATCTGAGATTTCGCATTCGAAGCAGAAATTTATCTAAGTCTCAAGAAGCTCGAACAGCTCACTCGTCTGGTGGAAGTCATCTGTTGACAGAAACCTGGTTGAAGAAAACAGAAAAATACAATCTGAGTGTTTTGTATTAGCTGAGTGTTGTGCGAAGTTAGAATCCATCTTTGTGAGTGATTCTACTTTAGAGGATTGGTTTTCTGAGTGAATTCCTATTGTGAGCTTATAGCCTTTTCATTTGTTGTTTAGGTATAAGTGGAGAAATATTGTAATCCTTGTGATTATAGTATAACCCAGAATCTAAGTGATCTAGAAGAGTGAACTAAAGGATTTTTATCCATATAACCACTATAAAAATTCTTTGTGTTATCTTGCATTTAAATTTTCTTGCATATTTTGAACCTTGCATATTTCAACACTTTGAATTATCAAAAGATTTTATAAGGAGTTTTAAAACTGGGGATAAAATCTTTTTAAGGACTTAGTCTACTTGTGAAAAACACTTTCAAACATCCGCTGCAAGTATACTCTTGATAAAACTGATTTTCACTTAAATCAGCTAAGTAAACTGTAAGAAGAGTGGTCACTCTGCTGTTCAAGATTTGTTCACGATCAGCATAGTTATCTTACTGTTCTTCATCAGCTTAGTCTGCTGACAGAAGAGTAAAAAGTTTTTAAGTCTAAAATTTTCAGAGGTCTATTCACCATCCCCCCCCCCTCTAGACCTCATCTGACCACTTGGGACCAACAAAGAAAACTTAAAATTAGAATATAATTTTTAAATTAATTTTGTGTGTATAATAACAAAAAATATTAAAATATTATTATAAAAATAAAAATTAATTTATTCAATTAAATATGTAATAAATTTCTTAAATATAATTAATAATTTTTTTGATTTTTAATTGCAAAAATTAATTTGTCAATAAATTTGTTAAAAAAATGGAATTTATGGGCAATTATACAATTTTTGGTGGTAAATATATAATTATCAATTTTATAATTTATAAGATATTATAATTAACACCCAAGTTTTATTTTTTTAAATACTACAAACATTACAAATAATTTCAAGGCAAAGTTGGAACTTTTCATGGGTCACTACTAGAAAAACTATTTTTAGCGACGTATTAAGTGACTGATGCTAATTCCGTTGCTAATTTTGACTAAAATAGTGACGGAAGAGCAATTCCGTCGCTATATATTTTCTTCATTAATTCTGTTACTATCGCTAAATATTTCCGTCGCTAAGTCTCTCAATATTTCCATGCTACAGACGATCTAAGGAAAAAAATAAAAAGAAAATTTAAATCAGCAAAAAAAAATTATTAAAAAAAATTGATCAGCGACGGATTCTATTTTTCGTCGCTAAAACGAAAATATTTCTTCGCTAAAGTAAATGTTATTTTTTTATTAAAATATTTTAAAAAATGGCTTTTATTTGTTTCAAATATAACTGGTCAATATAATTGCAAATATAACTCAATTTACATATCCATATATATAATCAACAATTTTGAATTAGAGACCAATTAATTAATTCCGAGACTAATTCCGATTATCAATTTGATTTTGAATAACCTCAATGTACATAACCCCTAGTTTTTGAATTAGAGACTAATTATCGATATATTTTCAAATTACGGAGAACATAATGTTACATAACCATCTAATTAACAATTTGATTGAAATAATGAACCGAATCGTAATATTTTTAAAAATTATCGATATATTTTCAAATTACAAAGGACTTAGTGTTACATAACTATCTAATAACAATTTGATCGAACTAATGACCGTATTTTTATTTTTTTTAAAAATTATTGATATATTTTTAAACTACGGAGGACTTAGTGTTACATAACCATCTAATAGACAATTTGGTCAAAATAATGACCTAATCATCAATTTTTTTTTAAAATTATTTATATATTTTCAAATTACGGGGGACTTAGTGTTTCTTACATAACCATCTAATAGACAATTTGATCGAATTAATGACAGAATAATCAATTTTTTAAAATTTCAATATATTTTCAAATTACAGATAATATATTGTTACATAATCATCTAAGAAATAATGACCAAATCATAATTTTTTTTAAAATTATCGATATATTTTCAAATTATGAAGGACTTAATGTTATATAATCATCTAATATACAATTTGATCGAACTAATGACCGAATCGTCAATCTTTTTTAAATTATTGATATATTTTCAAATTACGGAGGACCTTGATAGAATAGTGTCCAGCAAGCCAACTGTTTTGACTGCATTTAATTGAAAGGACCATTCAATTGGATTAATAAATGCACTTTATTATATGGTCATCTTTATCTTATGTAATAATTATCTACGCATAAGGATAGAAGTCCTTAGATCACAGGGCTATGGGACAACCCGTGGACTGATCTCCAAGGCCGTGATCTAGAACATATTCAAGAGTCGTAGAATCCAATCGAGATAGGACATCGTTGGATTCGGTTAGACTCTCACTAATGTGTATACTCCGATGAACTGGAGAACGCTGGGGTCCACGAGCGTGACTGGGATAGTCGATACACATAAGTGGGTGGCTTGCTGGGATGGCAAGCGCACTGAATAACCCAATTAGGAAATAACTCACCATGGAAGCGGTAGTCGCATATCGGGGTTGAAGTTATTCCAATTTACAATAGTATACGAGGAACGATCTTTAACTACTTGAGGTGATAGGGTTTATCTGGTACGAGAACGTCTATGCTTTGATGTGAGTCCCGACAGACTGGAGATCGTCAGAAAGTCTCTGTGGACTCATGTTGGGTATAGAGGGACTCGTATGCAGATTCATATCATCAACAAATAATCCATTGACCAGACTTGATAGGTTGGGAAATTCTCCTGTGGATTTCTGTGAGAAATTAATTCTGGTAAATCCTTGGGCAAGGTATCTGACGACTTTATGTAAGTAGCTCATAGAGATTAAGTCAAAGAGAATTTATTTCGAGATCAGAGTACATAAGGTCGAGACTATAGAAAAGGGAATCCGATGAAAGACCATACCCTTAAGTCTCGACTGGGAGATTGATCAATGGAGAGATTATGTCGTATATGGAAATTGTAAATGTTAAAAGGTTCACTGTATTAATTCACCAGTGATTGGGCTCCATGAGCTTGTGGCTGGACATCGACCGTGGATTGTGGGAGAATTCCCAAATTGGCAGGGGTGCTAATTTTGGAATGATTAGTCGACAGAGTGTTCGATTAATTTAGAGTATATAATACTCGAATAATTAAATAATATTTAATTATAACCCACGGCCAATTATGTGGTGAACCTACGGGGGCATACACAATACACATGAAGCGAAAGCGAGGAAATAAGAACGACCGAGTCGACTGGGTCGACTGGGTGAATAATCGACTGGGTCGATTATCATGACTGGGTCAACTGGGTCGACCCAATTGGAACAAATTGGGATCCAATTGGAATTGGATCAGGATCATGGAATTTAATTCGTGAGTTAATTAATTAAGTTGGATTTAATTAATTAAAGGAATAATTAATTTATTAAACTTCGAGTCAAAAATAATTAATTAGAGAGAGTGGTTAATTAATTGAGCTATTTAATTGGGAGATTAAATTAGGCCTGGTCAAATTAATTAACTGGGCCATGAATTAATTAAGAAGACTTGGTCTTCTAATTAAAAGGGCCATGACCCATAGAATGAAGTCCTAGTCCTGATAGAACTAGGATAGGGAGATAACTATAAATAGGTATCTTATAGTTATTTCTCACATAACTCTATAAGCAAAATTGAGCAAGAGCAAAATACTCTCTCCCTCTCCCACATAGCAATAGCCGAACCCATTCTTCACTGTGGATGAATTTTTCGTTTTCGACTTTGTTCCAAGATCGTTCCTAAATCCCAGATCATAATATATCTTGTGTTCTAGCTGATCAAGATTTATTATTTTCGTGTAATTGTGGTGTATCAACCCGTAGAGGCGCAACACGTGGGGCGCTGCTGTAGAGCTTGGATTGATTTTGCTGAGGAGAAATTCAGAGTTCGTTTTGCTAGCTAAAGATTTGCAAGAAGATAGGTATAACTGCAACTGTTTATACTATCATTTTATTTATATTCATATATATATAAACTAGAGAATATCCTGGCAAGATTCCGTAAGAGGTCCTAAAATTTTATATTCCGCTGTGCCGAGGGCTGTTTATCTTACTGAATCCCAACAGTGGTATCAGAGCCAACTCTAGGCTTTGTATATTTATGAATTTGCAAATTCTGTGTTATAAATCATATGTTTGATTTATGTGGCTAGTTCTTTAACTTATTGCATGTTTTAGAACGTAGATATGTTAACTTAGAGTTAATGTTTAATTTTGGATTCGAAATTTTTTATCATGTTGATTTTATTTTTGGATTGGGATTTAATTGACTGGATCTGTTTAATTAAATCATAAGTAATCGAAGAAACAAAAAAAATTATTGGATCTAGGCGGCCACCGCGAGCATGCGGCACGCTGGCCGCGCACGCAGCACGCGGCAGCAGCCTACGGGCTACTGTCCGTGCGCTGCTGCGGGCGGCTGCTTGCTGCCGCACGCAGCCGCGCGTGGTGGCTGCTGCCATGAACAGCTCACGCGCCGACCTGGTGGTCGCGCGTTGGCTGTCCACGTGGCAGTCCTGATTGGTCTCGACTATTCGTGTTTGGCTTGGACTCTAATTCTGCCTATTTTGAAAATTCTGAAAATTTAGAATTTTGGGAGATTAGGAAACTTGGAGTTTTTGGATAAGGTAGTTATCTTGTTAAATTTGAACACTACCTTAATTAAAACTAATCCAGACAAAATAGGATTATCTTGAAAATCTTGGAAATTTGGTTGTTATGGAATCTTGGTGAATCTTGGATTGATCTTAGAGATCTAATTAACTAAGGAAACTTAGAGTTTCATTTGTGATAAGACATTTAATTAAAATTAATGTCTTCTAGTAAGTTACCAAGATTAAAGATCTTAGAGATCTTATTAGATTAGGAAACTTGGAGTTTTGGATAAGGTAGGAATCTTGGAAGATTTGGGAACTACCTTAGTTATCTAATCTAATCAAAATAGGATTATCTTGAGAATCTTTGAGATTTGTAAAATTGGGAAACTTGGAGTTTTGGATAAGATAGTAATCTTGGAATATTTGTAACTATCTTAATTAATCAATTTTAATCAAGATAAGTTAGTAGATTACTTAGAACTCAAGTAAGAGTTAATTAATCTTAGATATTAATTGTTAATTCAAAATTAATTAACTTAAATAAATTTTGTGAATTAAAATTGAAGAAGCTGGTAAATTTACATTTATGTCTTTATGTGAATTTATGCATGTTCTTGAGTGAATATGTGGATTGATCGATTTTGCCCCTAAGCCCTGTGCAGTTTTGGTTTATTTATTTTATGGGTTGTAATTAAATGGGCCTGATTGGTGCCCGTGCTTGCGCAAATGAATGTAATAGAATAGGACCATTTAAATTTGTAAGCTAGGCTTAGATTAGGCTTGGAACCGAGAAGACCTCATGAAGACTTGGAGATCCGCATGGAGGCCCATAACCTTGGAGGACATGGAGGCCCAATTCATTACATGGAGGCCCAATCAAGCTGGATATTACAAGAAGGCCCATGATGTATGGGTTTAAAAAATTGTAATAGTTAGGACATTTAATTTCCACCCTAGACTGACCAATTGATTCATCACATGGCTCGTGATGAATCGCATAGGATGGGCAATCGATCAATCATATCCTGCTAGGTGATGTATGTTTACTTATATTCTTTGATGTATGTCTTGCATGCTTAGAATAGATCACGTAAACAAGATAAAGCATAATCTGATGAGACCTCGCACAAGGAAAACCTAAAACCTCCAATTGAACTTACAACTCAATTATAATATTAAATCGAATAATGGGCGCATATGAATGGTGTCTATGGTCCGAGCCTATCCAATTACTAGGTCTTAGGTATATTGTACGAATATATCTCGATGTCTCACGAGTCGTGGGTCGAGCTATAGGAAGATGATATGTCTATTGCCTCGATGCACGAGATTAATGCCAAGGGAGGGGATAGCAAGGTTCTAGGCGCTGTCTCACGAGTCGTGGGGCGTCCAGGATTGAACTATTTCTCTTAACGAGTATTGGACATGATTTAACGCGAGTAAGTATGAATGCCTCACGAGTCGTGGGTCCATAACGAAAAACGAGGCTAAATAAACTCAAGGGTTAGCTGCGATGGTTAACCGGTGATGTAATCGCCCACCAAATGGATCAATTGGTATGGCCAACGAGTCGTGGGTACTGAGCGATCGCATTTGGGCCTTGAGCCCATTAGGAAATTCTTATTTCCCGAAGCTTATGTGGGGGCATAAGTATTCGTTAAAAATAGTGGGAGTAATTTACAAATGAAAACCATGTTTGTAAATTATGCATTGATATTAATCTGTCCCGTATTTATCATCATATTTATGATAGTTTTTCATAAGTGATGTATCCTTGAATATTTACCATCAATCTTGAATCAAAGAAATTGACTGAACCCAAATGAATTTTGAATGACTTCAAAACTTGAGAAATTATTCTCGAGTCCAAGCAAGGACTCATCTCCTTACAAAGATTTCATTAGTTTTCCTTTCAAAGTTACACTTCGACTGGAATGGTGATAGGTTTCACCAAGCTGCCTTTTTTAAGTTACTCTTCAATTAAGAAAGGTGATAAGTTTCACCGAAGGGTTGAGGATGGTTCTCAAGCCCAAATTTTCTTGAAGAAAAACATGAAATCTCCCATAAATGGGAAGTAACATCTTGTTAAAAGGCCTCAAAAGGCTCGAGAGATGGAAGAAGAGGAATGAATCCTCTCTGAAAGGAAATAACCTTAGAGGTTTTTCTGTAAGGATGATAAGTTGCAAAGTCAATCAAAATGGTTCTTCCATGAATTAAGATCAAGAAGGAATTGAACCTATTCATCCCATAGGGATGATTAAATTTTATTGAACTTGACCTTATGGTCAAAGTAATGCATAAGGGTGTTGGATGCCTGATGAAGTACTCATTGATGCATTCAATGCATCTAAAGCCATGAATTATTTAGATCATTAGAGTTTGCTTATACCATCCCTTGTCTTAAGGGATGTGATAGTTCCATAATGGTTGGAACTGATTGCGCTATAAGATTTATACGCAAAAGGTGTACATAAGCAAATGAGTATGAATACTCATATAACGACTAAATATAATATGCATAGTCAATAAAATATAAATAATCAAGATTTCACACACTTGAGTCGTTGTAAAAACCGAAAGGCGATACATGAGTACTAAAACATATTTCCGAAACAAAGATTCAAAAACTGAGCTCAACTGGGTCGAGCTTGACTGGGATGCTATACATAGTAACCGACTTTCAAATCTTGCTTAATGGAAATTAGATTTAGTAGTTGGTTGCTAGGCAACCAAGAGGGACAAAAAATTGCAATGGATTCAATCCATTTGAAAGTGTGGAGAAACATTAAAGCATTAGTGGGAGATAAGGCGTCTCTTGTACCCTCATGGGTAAAAGTACGTTGTGATGTACAATTCCAAATAATTTTTGGAATAAAGAAGAGAGCCTAATAATAAAAGCATGTAAGAGTTTTGGATCGATTCAAAATCGAACATGCATTTACTAATACACCATTGATTATTTAATAGAGAATTAGATTCTCGAAATGTAAGACTCGCTTAAAACATTGTCAGTGGTTGAGCATTCTGGACATGTAAATGTTCATTAAGAAATCTTACATGAAATTCCTTATTCAAACAAATGAAACTTGATCGAGAAAATCGAAGATACTGAGCTGAGTATCTCTGAAGCCAGATCCAAAACATATCACGTGATATGAGTTTTGGTATTGCCCCTTTATATGCATTCATGCGCATATGGGGTCTCCCGCTTATGTGAATAAGCTAGTGGGAGATAAGCTGAACGTATAGTCCATCTTATGCAATTCGTGGGGTATCCAGAAAACTTAATAGGATACAAGTTCTACGATCCTACAAGATAAACTAGGTTTGTCTCAAGGAACGCACACTTCTTGGAGAAGGATTTCTTGCTAGGCAGAAGGAACATAACGTAGAACTAGATGAGGTCACTGAAGCTGAAAAGGCCGAAGAGGTCAATCAAGCCGACCCATCACCACAGGCAGTGGAAGAACATGGGCATGAAAGAGCACCAGAAAGTACACCGATACTTCGTAGGTCAGAAAGACAACGTAGAGAACCCGAGAGGTACTACGGTCTGCTGCATGAGGCTGGACAGTCTCTAATCGACCCAAGGACTTACGAAGAGGCTATGCTAGACATAGACTCGGGAAAGTGGCGCGAAGCCATGGAATCCGAATTGGACTCCATGCCCTCAAACAAGGTCTGGGCCTTGGTAGATCCACCAGTGGGAGTGACTCCCGTGGATTTCAAGTGGATCTATAAGCGAAAGCTTGGAGTGAACGGAGAGGTGATTCACTAGTAGAAAAACTGTTTTTAGCGACAGAATTTAGAGATGGAAAGGAAATCCGTCGCTAATTTTTACTATTCCGTCGCTAAATCGGACCAAATCAGCGACGGGTCATCTGTTCATCGCTAAATTCCGTCGCTAAAATACTCCGTCGCTAATTCCCTCGCTATTTCCGTCGCTATTAAAATGTCTAATTTTAAAAATAAAAAAAAAAAGATTGCTGACATATACATTTTAGTGACGGAATAAATTTTCCATCGCTGGTTTGAAATCATTAGCGACGGAAATTGATATTCCGTCGCTGGTTAAAGGTTTAGCGACGGAATTTTAATCTGTCGCTAAGCTGATTTTTTTTTTTTTTTTTTCTTTTTCAAAATGATTCTGATTTGTTTCTAATATAATTGCGAACAACTTCAATATATATATCCAATATATACGCAAAAATTTTAGCGCATATATAGTAAACAATTTCGAAATTTTGAGCCAAGTTAGCTTCAGTTGGATCTTCGATTGATAAAATTTCAAAATAATTTTCCCAAAACTTTGATTTATGAAGAGGTTAGTAGTCATGAACAAGTTAGTCTCTCATTTTGATCTTCGGTTGATGAAATTTTGAAATAATTTCTCTTAAACTTTGATTTATGGAGGGGTTAATTATAGTGGTCATGTACAAGTTAATTGTTTTTTTATTTAAATATTAAAAAATAATTTTTATTTGTTTCTAATATAATTAATGCGAACAACCTCAATATATATATTCAATATATATGCAATAAGTTTAGGGCATATATATAGTCAACAGTTTCGAATTTTCGAGCCAAATTAGTTTTCCGTTTGGATCTTTGATTGACAAAATTTCGAAATAATTTTCCCTAAAATTTGATTTACGGAGGGGCTAGTGGCCATATATAAATTAGTCCCCCTTTTATATATCAAGTTATAACCAATTAATTAAAAAAGTGTTTATATATTAAAAACATTCTTTCTTTCGAGACATAAATATGAACACAAACACATTACTTGAATTATTTGAATTAATCAATATTGATCACAGCACGTCATGAAGTGGTTAGAGTTTCAAATTATGATTAATTAAAGTAATATAATATGAATAAATTAAAAATAGTTGGATATCATGTTTAATTTAAGATTAAATTACAATTTCTATAACTCTATCTCAACTGATACTAAATTATATTTTGACTAGAAAAAAAAGTTACTAGTTCGTAATTAATTAGTTCACTTAATATTATTATATATTAAATTTAATTTCATCCTAAATTATACATATTTACTAATTGACATAAGTCTTACCCAAAATTATACATATTTACTAATTGACATAAGTCTTACCCAAAAAAAAGAAATTGAGCCAAAACCCCTAATTCCAAAATCTCTCTCATTCTTTCTTCTTCCTCTCCTTCCGCCGCTAAGTCTTTTCTTTCTCTCCTCACTCAAAATCGAAATCTTTCACTCAAATCACTCAAATCTTTCACTCAAATCTCCACGCCGCAGCTAATCCCCAGACCGCGCCGCCCCTGCCCACCCCTGCCAGCAAGACCGCGCCGCCCCTGCCCACCACTGCCAGCCAGACCGCGCCACCCCTGACCACCGCCCATCCACTTTTCACTGCTCTTTCCGCTTCCACTTTCATTTCAGGTTAGTAAATTCCTTCATCTATGAATTAGGTTTTTATTTTCATGGGTTATTAATTGATTTGATTTGGTACCGTTTCAATAATTTATTGTGTGTGTGTGTGTGTGTCAACCTAAGAGAAACTTTAATTTGCTACAACATTATCATAGATGGATTGCCTGTTTGCTATTGAACTTTTTCAGTTTTTTTATATATATAATCTTAAATAGCCTGTGAATTGATTTGGTACCGTTTCAATTATGTATCCTATCCTATGTTTTGTGGGTGTGATTTAATATTCTGTTTCACAATCTTCTGAAAGTTGATTATGGTTCAGAATTTTGTTCTTGTAAAGGTTTTCTTTCTGCAAGTTGCTTGTGGCCTTGCTTTTCTGTAATTTGGATCTGGGTACTGTTGCTTTTGGAAAGTGGGTGAATATCTTATCAAGATGCATTGAATTTGTTAGGTGTTGACGCATATTCTTCAAGGTCCTAAGGAATTGTTTGAATAATTTTTATTTAGTTTAGAGTTGTAACAAATTTTGTTAGGCTTGACTCGAATTATTTGGGTGGGACAAATAAATGTAGGAAAGCCACCTTTTCTTGGGTACTAAATGATCACATTAGCAGTGGCAATAACATGGCGATTAATTAGTGTAGGAAAGCACGACATAATTTTGATTTAATATTGTTTAGTCCTTGACATATTGATATAAATTCTTCTTTTTACCTTAAAGTCTTAAACAACAAAGCAAAAGTTAGTAATGCTATAACATCGAAGTGGATAATATTTCAAGGAAGCAATTAAAAAGTCAAAACTAAAAAAAGAAAAAAGAAAGAAAGGGTGGAATCACATGAAAGTTGAGAAATAACAGCTAAATTCATTGCCACAGTTCCTAAGATGAAGGATTTGGTATGCACGTGTATAGATTGGAGTTATATTGCGAAATTTGCTAAAATTCTAAATTGTGGGACTAAATGTGGTATTGAGCCTATATCTAAAGAGCAGATATAATTTGGAACAAAATTTAGAATTTTGCCAACTTTGCCAAGTTTGCAATTAAGCACCTTCATTAATAAATGGTATAAAATTGTTCTACGCCAAACGCCACTCATCTTGTGGAGAAGCTTTGTACAAATTTGCAATTGCTCCTATTTTCTTCAACAATATATCCACTAACTTTTTGAAAATAGATAAACACTTATACTTCTAATGGATACTCGAACCCAAAACCTCTAAAATATTGGGCATCAACTTTGTCATACAATTATGTAATATTGATTCTAAATTTGAATTAAATACCACAAAATTAAAAAGGAAAACATTGATTGCCATTCAATAATGTGTCCATTCCCCTTGTCATTATTCCCCAATTTCTTTTGCTCAACAGGAATAACAAAATCCAAATTATAAAGCACAAGCACCATAGTCACATAACACAAGAAAATCAACAAAGGCCCAAATATCCACAGCAAAAAAAAAAGTACATATCCACATATTTCACAATCATTATTCAACACATTTCACACATTCATAACATTCATATTCATATTCAAGAAGACATTATTCAACACTAAATTTAATCCCAATATTAGGCAAAAAATAAAGGAGCAGGGAAATTTACCTCTACAAGCAAAGGGATTTTGGGGCGGATTGGGCAGAAGCACGGGCGGCGCGAGTCGGGCAGTGGGTGGGAGAGTGGAGTCGGGCAGCGGTGTACTACGGGCAGAGGTGGGGAGGAGTCGGGGGCCGGTGGTTGTGTTGTGCAAGGCAGCGTGTGGGAAAGAGAGGGGGGAGTTAGGAGTGAGGAGATGAGTGAAATTAGGGTAATATCCTACAAGGCGCGACTAGTGGCAAAAGGATATACTCGAAGACCTGGAAATTGAGGAGACCTTCTCGCCCGTCGCAATGCCCAAATCCATTCGGATCTTGCTGGCCATAGCTGCGTGGTATAACTACGAGATATGACAGATGAATGTGAAGACTGCCTTTCTCAATGGGGACATTGACAAGGAGATCCACATGGAGCAACTAAAAGGATATGCATCCAAAGGAGATGAACACAAGGTGTGCAAACTCCAGAGGTCCATTTATGGATTGAAGCAAGCTTCCAGAAGTTGGAACATTCGTTTAGATGAGACAATCCAAACTTTTGGATTCATCAAAAACATGTTCGAACTTTGTGTGTACAAGAAGATCAGTGGGAGTACAGTTGAATTTTTGGTGCTTTACGTTGACGACATTCTTCTCATTGGAAACAATATGAAAGCGTTGTCCGAAACTAAAGCATGGTTGTCTACACAATTCTCGATGAAGGATATGGGAGAAGCATCCTTTGTACTAGGTATAAGGATCTACCGAGATAGATCGAAAGGACTGCTGGGCCTCTCTCAATCCCAGTACATAGATAAAATCTTGTAAAGATTTAAAATGGAAGAATCCAAGAGAGGATTGCTTCCGATGAGACATGAGATTGCACTCTCTAAGTCTATGACCCCATAAAAAAAAATTCAAATGGACACATAAACCCTAATTTCACTCATCTCCTCACTCCTAACTCCCCCCTCTCTCTTTCCCACACGCTGCCTTGCACAACACAACCACCGGCCCCCGACTTCTCCCCACCTCTGCCCGTACTACACCGTTGCCCGACTCCACTCTCCCACCCACTGCCCGACTCGCGCCGCCCGTGCTTCTGCCCAATCCGCCCCAAAATCCCTTTGCTTGTAGAGGTAAATTCCCCTGCTCCTTTATTTTTTTGCCTAATATTGGGATGAGATTTAGTGTTGAATAATGTCTTCTTGAATATGAATATGAATGTTATGAATGTGTGAAATGTGTTGAATAATGATTGTGAAATATGTTGATATGTACTGTTTTTGTTGTGGATATTTGGACCTTTGTTGGTTTTCCTGTGTTATGTGACTATAGTGCTTGTGCTTTATTATTTGGATTTTGTTATTTCTGTTGAGCAAAAGAAATTGGGGAATAATGACAAGGGGAATAAACACATTATTGAATGTCAATCAATGTTTTCCTTTTTAATTTTGTGGTATTTAATTCAAATTTAGAATCAATATTACATAATTGTATGACAAAGTTGATGCCCAATATTTTAGAGGTTCTGGGTTCGAGTATCCATTAGAAGTATAAGTGTTTATCTATTTTCAAAAAGTTAGTAGATATATTGTTGAAGAAAATAGGAGCAATTGCAAATTTGTACAAGGCTTCTCCACAAGATGAGTGTCGTTTGGCGTAGAACAATTTTATACTATTTATTAATAAAGGTGCTTAATTGCAAACTTAACTAAGTTGGCAAAATTCTAAATTTTGTTCCAAATTATATCTGCTCTTTAGATATAGGCTCAATACCACATTTAGTCCCACAATTTAAAATTTTAGCAAATTTCGCAATATTTAGAAGAACATATGGATCAATAAATGTTAATTTTTGCTATTTAATCCAAGCTTTTTTGTTACAATTCAAATTGAGAACGATTTTTTGATTGAAAAAATCAATACTGAGTGATGCTGTATGGTAGATGCACCATTTAGTCTACTTTGTTTCTACATCTATAAGCATTGATTTAGTTACGTATACCCCATAAGCTATTAGTACTTGGAATACTTTCAAATGTTAATTTTTGCTATTTAATCCAAGCTTCTACTTAAGATAATAGTAGATGCACCATTTAGTCTACTTTGATCCAATATGTATCTATGTATCTATCACGTTACATCAACAATCAATTCAGTCTATGGAATAAAACCATAAAACACAAGGGCATCTAAAATATGTTCAAAGTATATATTCTGAGCACATCGACCACACAATAAATAAAACCAACTTGCAGACGCAGAAAATACTTGCACCATATATATATGAACTTCACAGTGTTCACACATTAGCTGGCAAGACCAAAAGACCGATATCAATCCAATACACGAACAAGTTATGCATATCCAAGTATAAGACTATATAATATGAGAAACCAAACTCTGTGTAACTTATAAGTGTTCTATATGGTCTCTATACGTGTCAATGGTGAAGAACATTCATAACCTGAGTTTTTTTTCTTCCTTAAATATGCCACAGATGTGAGAAACTAGCTTATGTATGCTTGGTTTCTCAAGCCAAATTAAACGCAATTTTATAGTACCCCCAAGCTTCTCGTAACCGAAGGCTTAAGAAAAGAATACCTATAGAGAAATCTCACACCCAAATCAGAACTACGAGCTCAATTGACCTGATCCCTATCTCTTCTAGCTGCATGAGACACCATTTGACAATAAATTTCACACTCAGTTAAAAGAAAATATTTTGACACTAACAACACTTATAAAACCAAATGGGTATGCCCAAACACACAAATTAAAGCATTCAAACCATACTTAAAAGAGGAGAGAAATACCCCTAAAACTATCATTAACACAAATCAAAGATTTTCAGATAATTAACAAAATAAAAATGTTCATGAAAAATTACCCGGAAAAAGGTGGAGTATGGACGCGTTAAGAGGGATTTGGAGAATAGAATAAGACATGCAGCAACATTTACAAATCATCCACGACTAAGGGCTTTCCTTAGGAACGTGCATTTGGGCTTGGAAAGTTGCACAAACCTGGACCTTAAAAGAAGTTGGGCCCGATGATATTTGAGCTCAGGAAACGAAGGGTCCAATAAGCTATCGGAATGATATATGTTTTAGGTCTCTCAATGGTTGTAGTCGGACCAGATCAGGGTCCACCTGAGTCCGATGATTCAATATCGCAATCGGATCCGACCGGATTTTTCAAATTCAAAATTGAATCCGAATATGGCGGGGATCCGAGATCCGAGATACACTAGCACATTTAATCTCATCCACTTTCCTTGCAAATTTGTCAAGTATGATTTGGGTGTTCATCAAAAAGATTATCATCAAAGTTCATGGGAGATCGATTGTTGTGGCCAGAAAAGTAAATGTAGAGTAATACTAATTATTAAAGATAAGAACTAGTCAATAAGTCGGTTTTAAAAAAAAAATAGTCAATAAGTCAATTTAGAAGAGCAAAAACTAGTTAGGACAAAAAGAGAATGAAAAAAAGGAAGAAAAGAACATGATGAAAATGGAGAGCGAGAGATTGAGGAAAGATGAAAGAGATGGCCGTAGAAAATGTTACATCTAACCCATTTTATTTGCTTATCTAACCATAATCCAATTTTGTACCTTTTGTTTCGATTTGATTTAAATACACAATATATAGATACTCAATATAATAATTATATATCAATCGGATATGAATTATGAACGGATCGGATCATACTAGCTCCGTATCCGCTCAATTATTTTAGATGACGGACCCTGCTAATCGGATAAGATCTATCGCACTAGTATTCGGATAAATATTTTCTAACCGCCATCCCTTTCATCTTTCCTCAGTCTTTCGCTCTCCATTTTCATCATGTTCTTTTCTTCCTTCTATTCAATCTCTTTTTGTCCTAATTGGTTTTTGCTCTTCTAAATTGATTCGTTCTTATTTTCTACATTTACTTTTCTGGCCACAACATTCGATTTTCCACGAACTTTGATGATAATCTCCTTGAGGAACACCCAAATCATACTTGATAAATTTGCAAGTGAAGTGGATGAGATTAAATGTGCTAGTGTATTTCGGATATCGATCCCTACCATATTCGGATACGGTTTTGAATTTGGGAAATCCGGTCGGACTCGGGTGGACCCTGATCCGGTCCGGCTACGACCATTGAGAGGCCTAAAACATATATCATTTCAATAGCTTATTGGACATTCCGTCTCCTGAGCTCAAATATCATCGGACACAACTTCTTTTAAGGTCCAGGTCTGTGCACCTTTCCAAGCCCAAATGCGCGTTCCTATGAAAAGCCCTTAGTCATGGTTGATTTGTAAATGTTGCTGCAAGTCTTCTTCTCCAAATCCCTCTTAACTCGTCCGTACTCCACCTTTTTTCGGGTAATTTCATGAGCATTTTTATTTTGTTAATTACATGTAAATCTTTTATTTGTGCTAATGATAGTTTCAGGGCTCTTTCTTTCCTCTTTTAAGCATGGTCTGAATGCTTTAATTTGTGTGTTTGGACATACCCATTTGGTTTTACAAGTGCTGTTAGTGTCAAAATGTTTTCTTTTAACTGAGTGTGAAATTTATTGCCAAATGGTGTCTCAGCTACATAAGAAATAAGTTCAATGATCAAGGTAATGTTAGAAGAGATCAGATCAATTGAGCTCGTAGTTCTGATTTGGGTGTGAACTTTCTCTATGGATATTCTTTTCTTAAGGCTTCGGTTGCGAGAAACTTTGTGGTACACTATAATTGAATATGGTTTGAGACACCAAACATACACAAGCTAGTTTCTCACATCTGTGGCATATTTTTACAAAAGAACTCAGGTTATGAATGTTATTCACCGACAGGTATAGAGACCATATAAAACACTTATAAGTTACACAGGATTTGGTTTATCATATTATAGTCTTATACTTGGATATGCATAACTTGTTTGTGTATTGGATTGACATCGGTCTTTTGTTCTTCGTAGCTAATGTGTGAAAACTATGACGTTCATATACATATGGTGCAGTTATTGTCTGCGTCTGCAAGTTGTTTTTATTTATAATGTGACCGGTGTGCTCGGAAGAAATACTCTGCATATTTTTCAAATTGCCCTGTGCTCTATGGTTTTATTCTATAGACTGAATTGACTTGTTGCACTGTAAAATGATAAATATCAAAGAAGATAGTGTGTGCTAATGTTGAGTTATGATTGATTGCTTATAGATGGTAAATGAGGCTATGAAACACAAAGTTAACATAAACTATACCTTGTATAACTAAATATGAAAACCATGTATGATCATTCCACACAATTTAAATACAGTCAAACACTCATAGTAAGCCTACACAATTTTAAATTGTTTGTTAATCCGATAAACTGCAAAGAAATTATTGGTTTAATTTCGTAGTTATATCAATGAATTTGCAAACTGTGTTGTATGCTTTACTATATGTTCATGTTATAATTTATTTATGTATTCCTAATATAATTCTAATTTTTGTCCTATGCTGCTTTTCTTAATTTTTATTTCTGAAGGAATTATAGATAGTTTGAAGTTGTCCCACCTTTGTTTCATATAAAAAATCAGCATTTTTACATGATAGATAGATAACTGTTTTTGTTGGCCTTTCCAGATAAGCCTGTTTATCCATTTTGAAGATGGGTTTTACACAAAGCGTGAAGCGTCCAATTGGGATGTTGTACAAGAGCCTTAGTAGTCAAGTGAAATGTAGACATGCTTATTCCACTTCATATGGAGAGAATCTATACACTAGGTTCCCTAAAAATAATGCTACTGTTTTTCCCAATTATACCAACCCAATCAATGGTTTCAGAATCTACTTAACTCGAAATTACTCGTTCGATATATCTTCATCTGAGCAAACAACTCTCATAAAACAGCTGAGGGAGAGAACTAGTGCTCCCATTAAGGAAGTCAAGTTAGCTCTTGTGGCTTGCAACTGGGATATTGGCAAGTCTACAAATTTCTTTCTTACATACCTAGCTTGGATGTTAAATTTTATGTCCAAGATTGTTATAAAATCTCATGTTAAATTACTGCAGAGGCTGCACAGAGGGATTTGAGAAAAAGAGGGGTTGTTCTTGCATCAAAGAAATCTTCTCGAACTGCTGCTGAGGGTTTACTTGCACTGGCGCAGGATGATAAGAAGGCTGTGGTTGTTGAACTCAACTGTGAAACAGATTTTGTTGCTAGGAACGACATTTTTCAGTACTTGGTCAGTATAGGATTTCTGTTGATCCCTTGTCTGATTATTTTCTTATTGCCTAGAAATAGTAAATTTGTTGGATAATCCAAAAAAAAAAAAAAAAAAAATAAAATAAAATAATTACTTTAAACTAGTTTTACTGCTATTTCTTGATAGATCAAATACATTTATTTATTATCTTTTGACAATGTTTTGTGTATTTCCATTGTAATTATTTAATATTACATTGTCTCAAATCTTTTCATGATTTATTTTGTAATATATAACAAATGTTTACAAATTGTGATTAATGCAGGCATCATCTTTGGCAAAGTCTGCTTTGTTGCTTGAAGGTTCTAGGCATCCTTCAATAGCTACTCCTGTTGGGCCTGAGCGTCTGGAGGTGAAGTTTTGCATTTGTTTCTTGTATGTGTCCTTGTACATTAACTGAAGCTTCTGGATTTCCATGTGGATTTTGTTTTCTTACAGGACCTGAAGTTGAGTTCCGATCATCCTAAGTTAATTGGTGAGAAATCTGTTCAAATTGCGATTACAGAAGTGGCTGCCATGATGGGGGAGAATGTTAAACTTGGAGGGGGTTTCGTAATATCTGCGCCATCACATGGTGTCCTGGCTACATATCTCCATACAAGTCCCCAACCAGGTAAACTCAGCTTCAAAATGCTTTAATCTGGCTGTCATTGTGCTTTGCATGCATGTATTTATGCACTATAAGGTATCATAAATGCAGGTATAGGGCGTATAGCTGGGATTTTATCACTTGAGGTAGAAGATAAGGATGCTCCATTGGATGCTGTCCAGCGTGTTGGATCAGAAATAGCAATGCATGTAGTTGCTGCAAAGCCATTATTTCTGACCAAGGAAGATGTTTCGTCTGATGCATTAGATAATGAGCGGGAGATTCTCAGGTCTCAGGTAACTTGTTATAATTTCGATAGCCTTATTATTTCTATGATTTCCTCGAGAATTCAGCCCTGTTATCTTATTAGGCTTCATATTTTGTTTTTCTTATTACAAAGTATGCATCATATGGAGTTATGATTGGCTGCTTCTTATTTTTAGTTTTTGATTCTTCTTTTGTTGCGTTTTATACCCCTAAACTATTACTTAGTGTTGAACGTTTCCATTAACTTCCAACTCTATTTGTAACTTGTTCCTATTCTCAAGGATTATCTCCAATTCTTTTTTTGGTATGGTTCATATAGTTGATTCATGAAGATAGTGGTTATTCTATGCATAGTTGTTTGAGGCGTAAAGCGAGGCGAGGCGATGCAAAAAGCGAGGGCTTTTTGGGGATAAGGCGCTTTTATACAAATTTTTGAGTGTATATATAATTATCAATAATAATTATAAAATGAAGACTTTAAAAGACAATATAATAAATATATTTAATATTTCAAACATATAAACAATATTTATAGTGTTATAGTTAATTAAAGACTTATTTGAAAGGTTCAAATTATTTTATTGTTATAATATCTATGGCCCATGAATATGGCCCATGATAAAACCCTATATTATATCTATTCTCAAACATTTCTTTATTTTTATTGTTATAATAACTATGGCCCATGACTATTGTCCCATAACAAAACCCTATTTCCTATCTATTCTTAAACATATCTCAGCCGACAACCATTCTTCTTCTTCTACTTCATCTATCTTTTCTTCTTTTCTCTACCATTAACCCCAACACCCTAAGACACATGAAATCCGGCTAGCATATTCTGACAGAGGATGGACGGTGCCTGAAAAATCTGGAAAAAATAAGCCATCCCCATAAAGCGTCGCTTTGTAGGCGCCAAAGGCGCTGCCTTGACAGCGCTTTCCGGGGACGGCCGAGGCGAGGCGAGGCGAGGCGAGGCGAGGTGAGGCGATGGGGGCTCGCCTCGCCTCGCCCTGTGCAATAGCAAGCGCTTTAGGCGCTTTTAATAACTATGATTCTATGAGATTCTCACCTAACAATGAAACTTGGGAATATTAATTTGAGCAAAGACAAAATCACCCCCTTTGCTCTGTCTAACTCCCCAAAACCTCCATGTGTTAATTTAAATATCAAAAAAAACCCCGTGTTTGATTTTAAATACCATACTCGACCCAAGTAGTATATACTTATAATTTTATTTTTTAATTTTGGTGGAATGACAAGATTACCCCTGTGTTTGTTTTTTTTAAATTTATTTATTCTTTTTTAAAAAACAAGTATATACGACTTGGATCGAGTATGGTATATAAAATCAAACACAGGGGGGTTTTGGGGATTTAAAATGACACATAGGGGGTCTTTTGGGAGTTAAACAAAGCATAGGGGTGTTTTTGTCTTTCGATGCTAGGGTAAAATTGTCATAACAAAAGCAAATTGTGAACAAATACTTGCAATTCTGGCGTGTGAAACACACTTTCTTTTTTGGGGGTGTATTTGGCACTTATTTGAAGTCATAGGGGTTTTTTCGGGAGTTAAAACAACACAAGGGGGTTTTTGGGAGTTAGACAAAGCATAGGGGGTGTTTTTGTCTTTTGCACATATTGAGCTAATTTTCTCAATGTTATACATACACGTAAGCTCTAGCTTACTTATTGTTCTCTATTTCAGGCAGAAAGTACTGGCAAATCTCAGATGGCCATCGATAAAATGGTTGAAGGTCGTCTAAGAAAATATTACGAGGAAGTAGTTCTGATGGAGCAAAAGTTTGTCGTGGACGACTCTCTAAATATTAAGGTCTGAGTTTATGATTTTCCTCGCATCTTCCACTTCTATTTCATATAATAGACTATATATTCTATAACTTGGATACGCAATATAAATATGGTACGCGTACATGATTTTGAACAAATAATCATGTATTAGTCATTATATTATGTTGGTGGCGTTACAAAGTCCTCGTTACGTTTATATTATTGTAGAAATTGTGTGCAGTTACTCGCGAGCTGGTCTAATTGATATTATAACATGCAAATCACTGCAGACTCTATTAAACAATCTATCCAAAGAAGTTGGATCCAATGTGAAAATTGGATACTTTCTCAGAGTGGAAGTTGGGGAAGGTTTGAAAAGGTAAATTCTGTCAAAACTGTACTATTGTTTTGTTGGTATTCATAAAATAGTCATTGTTTTGCACTTATGGTCCCGAATTGAACAGAGAGGAAGCGATAGGACCATGTGTGATTGGGACCGGAAGTTTAATTTTGTAAAATGTTTAGGATCTACTAAGTTTCCTTTTTATTCGAATTGGTTAATCATATGAGCATTATTTACGTCTTGCACGCACAAAAAAGATCGTTGGAGGCGAGTTTCTGACAGGCTTCCACTTTTCCTATCTTGCATTGTTACAGGCTTCAAGCTTCCAGTGGAACAGAAGCTTTGGCTCAAGCTGCTTAGGACCTGGTAGTTAGCTTTCCTACATGATGAGATTAAGATGTTATGGCCATTGAACTTTTCTTTTTCTTTTTCTTTTTTTTTTTTTTTTTTTTTTGGGTATTGTTGAAAATTCATAATAAAAAAAATTCTAGATTATAAATAAAACTAGAGAGTTGCAATATCTAGATGTTGAGCCGCCAATAAGCAACTTAATGCTTATAGATGTTGAATTCTAGTTGGGCGTATATTGTATTTTGAAATTCGAGGTTTGACCGATGGAAATTGCCAATGGTACTTAAAAAAGGTTCTTTTATTTGGAATATTCGTGGCTACCCTTGGTAGCTATCATCCGCCATGGTAGGGGAGTTATAGGGACACTTTGGCGGTAACGGTGGCGGCAAAAAAAAAAGTTGGTTTTTTTTTCGATGTGGGTTGTTTTCCCACTTCGATTTGGCACTTTCACCCCGATTGGGGGACGTTAGGGAAGGAAACGAGCCCTGGGGGGTTACCCTTACCCGTCGTGCCTTGCCTCATCCTACCACACCTCCCCTCCTCGGCAGCCTGTGCTGCCCTGGGCGCGCGATCTCATAAAAAGTTGTCCCTATTACTCCCCTAACATGGCGGATGGTGGCTATCCAGAGGGTAGTCACGAATATTCCCTTTTATTTTCTTGTAGTGAATTTGGTCGATAAATGAAATCGATATGCATGGGCCTAGCATGCAGTCTCTTTCAACAAACATTTTTTTCTTTGTTTTTTTTTTCCATGTGACTGATTGAATGAATGCTTTAGTTGACAAACAAGACTCGAAAATCTTGTTACTTAGATTCTACTCCAGTGAATTTCATTAATTGGGATTGAATGCCCTCCAAATGGCATCAGTGGACAAAAAATTGGTTTTCTGTATTAGAGTTACATGTGGATTGAGTTGCTCACTAACTATTGAGAAAAAAACAATATTTCATAAAGAACACAACAACAAATCTTTCTCCCTTGATTGAACCAGGATGGAAATGCGATACAATCAACACAAAGATTTTTACGTGGAAAACCTCCTCAAATCGAAGAGGGAAAAACCATGGGAGCCCCAAAGTATTTCACTATCACAAATACAAGTGTTCAATACAGCTCCAACTAGGTACAAAACCATCACCAAACACTTACACAAGAGATAGCAATACAAGGAACAAAAATAGAGATAAAGCTCACACTTTAACACCAACTTCCAATGGCTGCCGTTTCACCTTGAGGCACCAAAATGACGATCCGAACAGTCAAACGATAGAAATAGATGTGTAGAACCTCCAGTTAAAATTTGACGATGATCCAACGGTGGATAAAGTCGGAAAGGTCAAAAAACCGAAGAAGCAGTGACTGTAGCCGAAAAATGTTTCCTTTTTTCTCTCTTTTATTTTGTGTTGTAGAAAATGTGCTGAAAAGTCACTTGCCAATAACCCTAACATAACCTTAAATATGTGGGCCAAGTAATTGACTAAGTGAATACAAAATGGACTACTAAAAGATTGGGCATTTATCCACGTAGAAAAGGACCCAAAACCCAACAAATCTCCCCCTCCTGAGTTTGTGGAAGAGTGCGCCATACCGGCAATCTCACAACAAGTGTCAAACTTTCCCTTAGGAAGTGCTTTAGTCAATATATCAGCCCCATTATCATCCGTGTGAATTTTTTCAAGTTCTACCAATCTATCATTCAAAACATATCATATCCAATGATGCCTCACATCAATATGTTTTGATCTAGAATGAAAAGTCGAATTGTTGCCAAGATGGATAGCACTTTAGCTATCACAAAATAATACATACCTCTCTTGCTCGAAGCCAATTTCTTGCAAGTATCTCCTTATCCAAAGCAACTCCTTACATGCTTCGGTAATGGCAATGAATTCAGACTCGGTAGTAGACAAAGCAACACACTTTTGCAATGTAGATTGCCAAGAAAGTGCTCCCCCTGCAAAGGAAACTAAATAGCCCGAAGTAGACTTTCGAGAATCGATATCACCCGCCATGTAAGATTCGGTATAGCCAACTAAAGTAGGCTTCTCACTCCCGAAACACAGTCTCAAATCTGAACTTCCCCGGAGATATCTCATAATCCACTTAACAGCTTCCCAGTGTTCCTTTTCCGGATTCGAAAGAAACCGACTTACAGTATTAACTGCATGTGCTATATCCAGCCGTGTGCAAACCATAACATACATCAAACTACCAACCGCGGATGCATATGGAATCTTTTGCATGTATGCTTTTTCCTCATGCGTACTAAGACTTTGCTTCATACTTAATTTAAAATGCAAAGCAAGTGGAGTACTTACAACTTTAGCATTTCCCATATTGGATCTCTGAAGCACTTTTTCTATGTATTTCTCTTGCGATAACCACAACTTCTTGGCTTCACACCAAGAATTTGTTTTGCAGGCCCCAAAGCCTTCATAGACAATGCCTTACTCAAGACCAACCTCAATCTATTAATCCTGGAAACATTAGAGCCAACAATAATCATATCATCAACATAGAGCAACAAAATGACAAAGTCATCACCATAAAACTTTTGCACAAAAACACAGTGATCAGAAGTAGTCTTCTTATAACCCTGTTTCTCCATGACATAGTCAAACTTCTTGTACCACTGTCTCGGTGCTTGCTTCAACCCGTACAGACTTTTCTTTAGCTTACGCACACAATTTTCTTTCCCTTTGACCATGAAACCCTCGGGTTGTTCCATGTAGATTTTTTCTTCAAGGTCACCATAAAGAAATGCAGTCTTCACATCCATTTGTTCAACCTCCAAATTCAAACTAGCAGCTAGACCCAAAACAATCCGAATAGAAGACATTTTCACAACTGGAGAAAATGTTTCATCAAAGTCAATCCCCTTTTTCTGACTGAAACCTTTGACAACTAATCTAGTTTTGTACTGTGGAAGAGCATTCTCTTCTTGTTTCACACGATAGACCCATTTAGTTTTCAAAGATTTCTTACCATTAGGTAATGTCGTCAATTCAAAAGTAGCATTATCATGCAATGATTTCATTTCCTCTTTCATAGCACTTAACCACTTTTCCTTGTCCTCACTCTCCATAGCCTCTTCAAAATAATTAGGCTCTCCCCCGTCAGTCAGAAAAACATATTCATCAGTAGGATACCTTCTTGAAGGTTGTCTTTCTCTACTTGATCTACGAAGTGGAACTTGAGATATTTCAGGCACATTTTGATGGTTATCTACATTGCCATCATCATGAATATCAACTTCTTCATCAACTTGTTGATGATCTTGTACATGACTCAAAAGAACTGGTTTTGGGCTAATGAGTTCATCACTCTCTTGAGAAACTTGACAATTGACATTCTCAATGTCTTCAATGGTTTGATCCTCCATAAATATCACATCTCTACTTCTAACAAGCTTCTGTTCAACAAGATCATAGAACTTGTAACCAAACTCATCATTCCCATAACCAATGAAGATGCACTGTCTTGTCTTAGCATCCAACTTCGATCTTTCATCTTTTGGAACATGCACAAAAGCTTTGCAACCAAAGACCCGCAAATGATCATACGAGACAGTTTGCCAGATCAAACACTATCGGGAACATCACCACTCAGAGAAATAGTAGGTGAAAAATTGATAACATGTACCACCGTGTTCAAAGCTTCACCCCAGAAGGATCTTGACAACTTTGCTTCTGAAAGCAAATATCTAACTCTCTCAACTAGAGTTCTATTCATCCTTTCTGCCAAGCCATTCAACTGAGGAGTCTTTAGAGGTGTCTTTTGATGCCGAATACCCTGTGATCTGCAATACGCATCTAAATGACCAATATACTCTCCACCATTGTCACCGTGGATACACTTGAGCTTCTTCCTGGTCTGTCTCTCAGTTGAAGCTTGAAATTGCTTGAATGCATCAAGCACTTGGTCTTTCTTCTTCAAAAGATAGACCCATACCTTTCTTGAATGATCATCAATAAATGTCGCAAAGTAGCATGCTCCACCAAATGATTTTTCCTTCAACGGACCACAAATATCTGAATGCACTAGCTCCAACAAATCTGGTTTCCTTGAGAGTGACTTTGGAATGAGAGTCTTCTCTGTTTTCCAGCCAAACAATGAACACACTTGCTCAACTTTGCCCTTTTGAACTCACTAAGGAGATTTTTCTTTACCAGTCAACCAAGCCCCTTTTCACTCATATGGCTAAGTCTTCGATGCCAAAAATCGGTAATTTTATCATCATCCATCACATTTACCATATCCTTGTAAATAGAAGCTTGCATAAAATACAAACTAGATGACTTCTTACCCCGAGACAAGACCAACAAACCTTTAGTGAGTTTCCATTGACCTTCATGAAAAGTGTTGCAATATCCTTCATCATCAAGTTTTCCGGCTGAAATAAAATTCAAACGAATATCTGAAGCATGTCTAACATCCTTAAGTATAAGGATTGAGCCATTAGTTTTCAAGCAAACATCTCCCTTGCCCCACAACTTGTGCTAAACCGTCATTGCCCATCTTCAATACACCAAAATCACCGGGCGTATAAAATGTAAAGAAATCTTTCTGTGACGTAACATGAAGGGATGCACCACTATCAATCACCCAAGTCGTCTCATGACTAGTAAGATTAACCATATTCTCATCATCATACACAATGAAAAGATCATTAGTCGAAGTAGTGACGACACGATTATTATTAGTGTTGTCTTTATTTTCTTGTTTCTTTTCACCACCCTTACCTTTATTTTCTCTTTTCCATGTGTAGCAAAACTTCTTGATATGACCCTTCTAACCACAATGATGACATTCAAGATACTTATGCTTCGACCTTGATTTGCTTCTACTCTTCTCTTTGGATTGTTGATCTCTTTGTTTATTTCTCCCCCTATCTTCAGAATACAAAATTTTCGAATGTGATGAAGAACCTTGTGACTTTCTTCTAACCTCTTCATTCAAGACTCCACATTTCACAAGTTCCATTGAGACAACACCATCAGGAGCAGAATTAGTCAAAGAAATCCTAAAGGTTTCCCATAAATCCGGAAGAGCCGCAAGCAACCATAATGCCAGAACCTCATCATCAAACTTGATACCCATACCAGATAACTGATCAACGGTACCTTGAAATTCATTCAAGTAGTCAGCCACTGAACTACCATCATTGTATTTCAAATGCATCATTTTCTTCAAAACGAACAACTTGTTATTCCCCATTTTGGAGGCATACAATTGCTTAAGTTTTGTCCACAAAATCTTTGCATCATTCGCATTGCAAATGTTTTATAAACATTGTCATCAACAAATTGTCGAATGAACCCACAAACTTGTTCATGCTCAAAACTCCAATCATCATCGGATTTTTCTTTCGGCTTCTCTTTAACAAAAACTGGAAGTTGCATAGATTTAACAAACAAAGGATCTTTTATTTTGTTTTTCCAAATATGATAATTTGCGCCATTCAAACAAACCATTTTGTTCATACTCCCTCCACTGTTCAATCAAACTAACAAGGACAATAACCAAAGCTCTTGTTACCACTTTGTTGAGAAAGAAGTAACATTTCACAAAGAGCTCAACAACAAATCTTTCTCCCTTGATTAAACCAAGATGGAAATGGGACAAATTTATCAACAAAGCGACCAACCAATATGCAACGAAAAGTAAACAATCAACATAAAGATTTTTACGTGGAAAATCTCTTCAAATTGAAGAGGGAAAAACCACGGGAGCCCTAACGTATTTAACCATCACCAATCACAAATACAAGTGTTCAATACAGCCCCAACTAGGTACAAAACCATCACCAAACACTTATACAAGAGATATCAATACAAGGAACAAAAATAGAGATAAAGCTCACACTTTTACACCAACTTCCAATGGTTGACGTTTCACCTTCAGGCACCAAAATGACGACCCGAATGGTCAAAAGATAGAACTAGATGTGCAGAACCTCCAATTAAAATTTGACGATGATCCAACAGTGGATAAAGTCGGAACCAAAAAACCGAAGCAACAGTGAGTGTAGCCGAAAAATGTTTTCTCTATTCTCTCTCTTGTTTTGTGTTATAGAAAATGTGCTGAAAAGTTACTTGCCAATAACCCTAACATAATCTTAAATATATGGGCCAAGTAATAAGCTAAATGAATACAAATGAACTACCCAAAGATTGGACATTTGTCCACATAGGAAGGGATCCAAAACCCAACACACCTACTCTAAATTTTAATTTGAAGTAAGGATTTTATTCCATCACATTCCCTCAAGCTATCCTTTATAAATTATAGATTTTATTCTCCTAATTTTGTTATCAATTATTTCCACAGCAAATATATATATTCCATTCAACAATGAATATATAAACCAAAAAGTGTGAAAGCCGATTTCTCTCTACATGAAAAAATATTTTATACGGCCACCATCAAGTTAGTATTTTTTATTTAACAAAGCAATGATTCTTAATAATCTCATATATATATATATATATATATATATATATATATATATATATCATGGGCCGTTTGATAGGGTGTATGGAACTAAGTTGGATTAGATCGGAGACGGATTGAAGGTCATATTAAAAATACATTTGATAAATTTGATTGAGTTATATTACATTAAAGCAATCAATCGGAATTCACGCGGTTAATGTGACTATATATTATATATCAGAAAAATTATGACTATAACATACTTAATATCATGATGGATTTACAATTATATTATATTTTTTAGGAAAATGTTGGTGCTACGTATATATGGAGGTTCTTCCCTATCTTTTATGGAGTTATGATTTTAGGCATATATTAACATGTTTTCACTACTTAATTGAACATATTATGTTAGTTAAGATATATCAATTCATCGAAGTCATTTGCATAATACGTATAAGAGTATGAGCTGATGAAGGTTTAATATCGAAGCCTTGAATTGTGATATGGACATAGTTCATATATTTAAATTGTGTAATAAATGAGATTACAATATTTTTTGGAATCTTTTTTTACTGTATTTAATATGATTAAACACATTTTGCTAATTAAATTCATAAAAGCTAAACTAAACTAAGATCAGAATCTTGAATACAATTGATGTTAGCTAGTCATGATTTGGTGGACATTAATATGTTTTTGTTGATCATAATTAGTACTTTCAAATTTGATGGTTGAATTTTGAGATTATAAATTTTGGTGATGAACATACAACGTTCATAAAAAGTGATCAGCATAAATAATGATCTTTATAAAGAAATCAAAATTCAATCTGATAATTATTTTCAAATTGCACATAAAATTATCAAATTACATACAACATACGTGCGCCTTTCTAGAAACACATAACATTTGAAAGAAAAAATCATTGTTCATTCCCGCAAAAAGACGAAAGTGAAAAAATACATTTAACATGAGAGACGTAAGTGTACTATCGAAATATTAGAAAAATGCATGTGATTTGCGCATGAGGTCATTTTTATCAAAAATAGTCGAAAAAATGATCGGTGTAATACATATTTTATAACAGGAGTGTAAGTGTAACACATTTTTATTAGAGACAAAGGTGCCAACAATTTTATACCTGATGAATAATTAATGTGTTAACCTAACTTAAGAAAATGGTTCATTTTTCTTTCAACTTAAATAAAACAATTGAAAATGGTTAAGTCTCCTGGCTCACATACTTTGGAAAAGAAGGTAAAATTCAAGAAGAATTACAGGCCATAGATAACAATTCCACTTGGTCTGTCACAGAACTACCCCCTAGATCTAAATTCACTATTAAATTGAGACTAAATTCCTATATATAGAATTGACATATTCTAACGAGTGAATGGCATTTTTGTCTTTCTTATGGGTTAAATTTTGCATTTTCATTTTTCTTAAATTTATTGTAGTAGATTGGTCCCTCTTATCAATGTAATGTATCACATCCGTCTCTCTTATAACACAATCTTCCCTCTTAAATTTTGTAGCAAATCCGTCCATTTTATTAATGCAGTGTAACACAGTAGTCCCTCTTAACTACAAAATACATCACTTAAATTCAAAATACTAAAGTGGACAAGAGTTGATGTACTTTTTAAGAGGGACTAATGTGTTACACTATATTAATAAGAGGGACAAATTTGCTACAAAAAATTTAAGAGGGACAAATGTGTTATAAGAGGAACGAATGTGATATATTACATTGATAAGAGGGACCAATCTACAACAAAAAAATTAAAAGGGACGAAAATGTAAAAGTTAATCCATAAGAAGGATCAAAAGCGCGATTTACTCTGTTCTAAATCTGGACTCGTTATTTTCAAAGGCAATATGCCTTACAACTTTTACAGGGTACTGGGTATTTTCCTAGTAAGTGGCATACACTAAATCAGTATATTTCACAACCAAAAACTACCTAAACTTTTAGAAAATTCACTTATTTCATGAAATCAAAATCCGTCATTAGCAAGTATTACAAGTGAAATGTTGCGGCTTACCCAGTTACTAAAGGACTTGAAATTTCTTCAGCTTCACCATCAGTTGCACTTTTCATGCACACACTCCATTTCGACAAGTACATTATGCTTTCTTGCCGAAGTAGATAAATTATTTCTTAATTTTTTTTACAAAGGAGTAAATTGAATATATTCACTTCACGGGGGAATAAATTGACATTAGCTCTATAAGGCATATATGTAATATGTAGGACGAATCAATTCAAGTTTATGCTACATTTATATTAATTAATAAAAATTGAGAAATAATAAATTTATTTTAGAAAATAAAAAATACGTTTGTCCTTTCTTTCCATATACCAAGTTATTTTTGGAAAAGTGCCCTTAATGTTTAATAGCATAGTAGCTTCATATAGCTAGATTCAATTTGGAAATTGTGACTGTGTACTTTACATATTATATAACGAATGATTTTGTTTCTGCAAGGAAAAATTGCATTGTTAAATAATTAGCAATTTAACTCCCTATGATATGAATCAATAAGCAATTTAGAGGGAGGCAATATGTTTATTTTATAAAAACATAGGGAAGTATTTTTCCATTTTTCTTATTAATTACAGGGAGTTAAATTGCCTATCTAGGATATCACAGTGATTAAATATGCCCTTTTATTTATCACAAGTAGTTAAATTACCTATTTAGAATAACACGGGGAGTTAATTTACTAATCACTCCAAATAATAAGATTACATTCAAAAGAATTGAGGGCATTTTTAGGAATAACTTAATATTTCTCTGGCACCAACAGGCATGAATCCTAATTTTTTTTTTTGATAATTCGCATGAATCCTAAATGAAACTCTATAAATTAAGTACTTAAAGGCCAAATCTAATATATACATTATTACATATATCTCCAGGCCGGCCAGCCACCATGAAAAAGTTCAATAGGTCATTTTTCATGTTTTGTATAGTTTAGGGGTTGTTATTGTAATTTTCATTAATTGTTTTTGTCTTTGAGTCGTGTTTGTGTCATTACGTTTCTTACTTTCCTTGTATATAATGATCCACACTAAATGACACATTGATTGAGGCTTGGGAAAGAAACAATGATATTGGCATATCTTGGACACTAAACTCTGTTTTCCCTGACATCACTGAAAGTTAGGGCTGAAAATCAAATCAAGCTACTCGATATTTGATTCGAGTTCGTTCGATAAAAGCTCGTTCGAGTTCGATTCGTTACACTAATCAAACAAGCTTGAACATCTTTTTTCGTTCGATGACTTTTGAAGCTCGACTTGAGCTCTACTCGATAAGATAAAAAATAAAAAAATACATGTAAAATATCAAGCTACTCGATACTCGGCTCGAACTCGTTTGATAAAAGCTCGTTTGAGCTCGGCTCGATTGAAAATCAAACCAAGCTCAAACACAAAATTCAAGCTCGAACAAAAATCAACCAAGCTTGAACAGTGTGTCGTTCGATACTACTCGACTCAATTACAGCCCTACTCAAAGTATCCTTTACAAGAACACTGCAGCTGGTATATGGAAAGACTTGTATGAAAGATTCGAACAATGTAGTGGACCAAGAATCTTCCAATTGCGTAGGGATTTAATGCAACTCCATCAAGGTACCCTTACAATGTCTCAATATTTTACTCAGTTGAAAGTTTTATGGTAGGAGCTAGGAAACTTTTACTCCTACATGTCATTGTTTTGCTTGTACTTGGAATTGCCTTCACATGCTCTCTTAGAAGATTATTTTGATCATGAACATTGCATGAAATTTCTCATGGGACTCAATGATTCTTATTCTAATGCACGTACCCAGATTTTGTTAATGGATCCCTTGCCTTTTCTTACTAAAGCATTTAGTTTAGTCTCTCAAGAAGAGGCACATAAGGCATTGAATGGCTCATCTCATGAAACTGAATCCAATTCTTCCCTAGCCTTTAACAACTCTTCCTCCATTCCTGTCCTTTCAATCAATGTCGACTCTTCTGTTAATAAAACCCCCCCAGCAATTACCCCCCTCGCCAGTCTTCTACCTTTGCACCTCCCTCTCAAAATAACTCCTCCAGGCCACCATTCAACCCTCAATTCCGCAGGAAAGAAAGACCATTCTGTCTTCATTGTAACATGCCTGGTCATACTAAAGATACTTGCTATAAGATACATGGATATCCCCCTGGATATAGATCCAACTATCAAAGACCTACTCAAAACTTCCAGAGATCAAATAAGGTTAACTCTGCACAATCTTCACTGTTGGGATATCTAGGCTAGGGCTCGATTGTCAATACAACGAAGTGCGGAATTTTAAAATTTTTCGAGTCCCTAATAGTCCCATGAATTCTTTCTCCATAGTTATTATACGAATAAGGATGAATCAAACATCAATAAAACACGAAGGGGGTTAATCGCAAATTACCTGACCACCAAGTTGTGGTTGCCGTGTCCTCCAAGTGTTTGGTTCGATCCACAGATAGAGTGATCCATATGTCTCACCTCCAAAGCTAGTCCACACCAATCGGATTGTAGTGACACCTACAAGTCTTAGGCTACGAACTGGATATCGCAGGTTTGTCAGCAAAGGAACGGGAGATACCAATGGAAGAATCGACCCACAGAGCTTATGTGGTCGAGCAGGGTTCGGCCAGGGTTAGATCTGGTCCGATTTGGGTTCGGCCAAGTCTAATTGGGCGACTAGGGTTTAGGGGCGAAAACTATGGGGCGATTTTGTAATTAAAACTTCTTGCTCGAAAAACAATCTTACTCGATTTTCCTCTCAATTTTCAGCAAAAATATTTTCTCTCAAAAGCTTTTTAGGGTTTCAAAACTTGTGCAAAAACTTGTGTTCTCTCTTAATGAAGAGAAGAGAATGAGTATTTATAGGAGAAGAGTCCCTCTCTAAAAAGATCTTCTTCCCTTGTTTATCAAATCTTCATTCCTTATCAACTTAGGAATGTGAGATTTGATAAATCTCTTCAAACTTGCTTTTCAAGAAACAAAAACTCCTTTTCCTTTCAACTAGTAGAAATCGCCCATGCCCCCTAATTTTAGATAATTCCAAAATCAACCCATAATTATCCAATACTCAAATTGGTTAATTATTTATTCTTCCAATTAACTACTTTAATTAATTCCATAATTAATCAGATAACTCTAATTAATTAATTATCAATTAATCAATTAGTCATCTAATCAATAATCTCCAATTGAATTAATACCATAATTCAATTATCTTGATTTAACAACTTTAAATCAGTTTCTTTCCTTTAGACAGTCACCGTCCAATTGTATTGTGTGTGACCCTCTGGGTTCACCATCAACTGGCAGCAGGCCCACGACTTTCGTGATTTAATTAACGAGCAATTAAATGCTCCGATCAATTAAACTACTTTTAATTGACCACTCCTAGAATTAAATCCTCTATTAATTCCGGAGTACCCACACTTCATGGTCGATGTCTAGCCACAAGCCCATGAAGCCCAATCAAAGGTGAATTGATTTATTGTGAACCTCACCTCTTATAATTGCCATGTACATACGGTCCTTCTACAACTGATTTCCCGATCGAGACCTAGGGTGTGTGAATTGATCGGCACCTCTAATTATCTCGATACTGTACTTTCTAATTCAGGATAATAATTCCGGTGTGACTGCCTAATTTGGAAATACCTTCCAAATTCGTCACCAACCATGGCCATGGGTTTCTAGGAACATATTATCGAAGAACGTACAGGAAATGCTCTCATCTTATCAGGATGAGGTGTTAGATCCTCTCTTAGTACTAACCACTCGCGTACACTTTTGTACGCACCCAACTTAGGCACTTTGCGGCCAGGCTACGTGACCAGCACCTAAATCTAAGTACGCACATCCATGTACCGAATTCGCCCTAGTACCTCAAGTCTAAGGACTAAATCGTACACTATTATAAGCCTTGAGAAACATCCCATCACCGATATGCGACATGCGCTTCCACAATGAGTTTCTCTGTTCGGGTCGTTCGATGCGTTCAATCCTCCATTGTACCACCTACTCATATGCACTGGACTCAAATTCCTTGCTCATGAAACTCTACAAATTCACTCCATGTGAATCATGCATATTTGTACAAGTCTTGACGATTCCTACGATACCCCGTCTCGTTTGGAATCTATGACTTGGAACGGTTTTAAGATCACGACCTTTGAGACTGTTTCATGATTGCACTCAGTACTGAAGTGAATCGTCCCATAGTCTATTGTGACCTCAGGATTTCATCCAATCGCTTAGATAGGTTCGCGAGAGATGAAGTTGGCCATTGTTCAGTTTCACATACTATGAATGAACGGCGTATTAATTATAAACCATAAGAAAATAGTACTTCAACAAGCTAATTAACATTGGCTTGCTGGGCACTATTCCATCAATCTCCCACTTGCCCTAAAGCCAATCACAACATTTCTAAGACCCATCTATACCAAGATGTCCCTCGAACCATTTGTGAGAGAGCTTAATTAGTGGATCTGCTATGTTTGTCATTGTCGAGATGAAATAATACTACTACTCGTCTCAACCACCTTTGACTTGTTCAATCATACGGTGTTGCGTTCAGATTATAGGTGAGATCTCGATTTCCTTTCATTGAGCAATTGCCTCATCTAAATTGGCTAAGATTATGATGGGCTTTTGTCATGCTAGGTATTTCATCCAGTCGTTGGATGAAAATTTCTCATCTAAACACTTTCTTTTGTGCAGCATCATAATGGTGCCCTTTTATTCTTGTTTGAATCGGCAATGGTATATTATTGGAATTTCTTCCAATTTACCTTTGCTCTATCGAGACAGAATAAATTATCCACTTTAGACTGGAAATCTCGAATTTCAAAAATCCTTTGAGTTTCAATTCTCCACTACTACCATAGACCGGCGTTGCATCCTTTAATTATCTTCGAGGATTTGCTTTTATGGTAGACCAGTGTCCTTTACTGGTGTTTGACTATCAGTAGCTCGTTCAGAGCATTTTGACGAGTCAGGTCTAGTACAAGACTTTGCATGCTACATGCAATCCAAATGCCAAAGCATTAGGTTTCTTGAGACAGTTACTTCTTCACTCATTAATTTAGGGCTCATTAAATAAGTGAGAGAGTTTTTGTCTCTTTTGGAAACAATCCTTTCTTGGATTCTTCCATATTGAATTTAATCAATATAGTCTTTGTACTTTGATTTGGTAAATCACTACATCTTCTTCCTTCTATCTACCTTAGATTCGCATTGCCAGTACGCGAGATGTAATTCCAAATCTTATCATGGAGAATTGCGTGAAGAACACGCTTTCGTCTGTGCTTTTCTGATATTCTTATATCTTGCTTGATGTACTGTTCATCATCTTGTTGCGCTTCGAACTCAACTACACTCCCACTGATTCTTTTGCACATTTGGAATCTATATGCCTTTTGACAAATTCAACATTCTTGATCAACTATCAAGTTGCATGTTCCAAATTTGGGAAAAAGTCATAGATCGACCTTTGGATTAGAATAGAGATCTTCTCATCAATTTTCAATTGTGAGATGCAGGATTCATATCCAATAGTCATGCCTTCGGTAGTCAAAACCACCTTTCTATGGCTAATAGTTTCGAAATGAATTTTGACGTAGCTAATGGATATAAGGCCTTTTTCATCAATCCTAAAAGGACTTTTGAATAATGACCTATTGCCATTAAGTGAGTCAAAGTTTTCAACTTCGAATCTTATGGCTATGTGCCATATCCCTTAGATCATGTTTAACATAATCTCTTTGTAATCTTGGATTGGAATCCAATTTCTCAATTTCGTAAAATGGAATTTTGAGTTCCTTACGAATTTGATCAGATTACGATTTCTTTGTGCATAGATTGATTCAGCAGTTTTCAGTGTTTACTCCCACTGTTCATGGGGACGGGTCCAATCCTTGGACTTCATCAAGTTCTACGACATTCCTTATTTCCTTTTACAAGGTCTTGTCAACAGAGGAACAAGCTACTTACGAGATACTTTTTGTTTCTCGTCGTGGAACAGGTATTCAATGGATTTTGTTGAATACCCCATAAACTTTATATGAACTAGATCTACCATCTAATTTCTCATATAAGGGTGTTCTGCTATGTCTTAAAAGACATGGCGATGTAAGGACTTACTTCGAAATATACTGTACCAAGTATCTTTGAAGAGTCAAGGGAAGGTATCCCCTAATTTGAATAAAGGAAACTGAGCAAGATCAGAGTCGTGAATCAAACAAAGTTCGATTTCTTCTTTGATTTGCTTCATGAGAATTCTATTCTCGTCTTAGATAATCGAGGTGTTAAGTTGCTTATGTTTCAGCAGGTTTGATTAAATCAAATTGCATTTGACATAACGCATCTAGTTACTTCATTTCCAAAACGTCTATTGAATTACTTCAATAGTTTCAGAATTGCACTTCAGCCAAGTACACATATATTTTAACGATTGAAATCGCAAGTATATGTGAAGTAGCTTCCCTTTGAACTAGTGCTTTTAGTTCATGTCGATTGAAATGTTTTGGAATGCCTTAGCAATCCTTCTCTTCGGTTATCATTCCTTCAAGATTTGAAAGTTCCGATTTTACTCAAGTTCATTATCTCAGGAACAGTAAATAAAACTTCCCTTTCGCATCTCTCTTTAGGAAGAATGTTCAGAATGAACATTTCAAGCGTAAACGATTATCTCGTTTGTTTTGCTTGTTTTCGATTTAGCATATAGTCTTCAAAGTTTCGATTCGTTTATCATTGTTTATTTCTATGTTTCAAAACATCGACATTTGTACAAAGTTAAATTGCTCTAATTATATGAATTCCATTTCTCAATGGTAAATCAATAACGTCTCGTACAAAATGTGAAATAATACTCAAAGTAAACTAAAACCTTAAAACTCATGCTAATACGAAAAACTAAGAAAAACTTCTTTTGCTAAAAAGGAATGTCTAGGTACAATTCTTCCTTGACCCAGTCCCGGAATTCCAGTTTCCTCATCTCGCTCTGCACTACTTGCATCTCCCTTTCAAGGATTTTCCTCCTTTTAGGTTGAGCGGGAAGACTATCATCGCCTGTAAATGCTTTTACAGAAATGAAAGTTTTAATCAGATGTCTTACATCAAAAAGATTCAACAAGTGTATAACTTAAAAAGTCATACCGTAGTCAAGTCTTTCCAGGAAATCCTTTTCAACAAGCTTCCTTATTTTCTCTTCGTACTTACACAGAGGGCAATTCCAATCATATAGACCAAAACCACGTTGATGAGCTTCTTCATATTTGTCTAACAACTCATGCAATTGCTTTGTTTGTATTCCATCAGGCGGAATAACGCAATGTTGCATAAAATGAGTGAAGGTCTCAGATAATCCTTGAAGGGTTATCGTTATCTCATCTTCGAGAGTCAATTGGGCTCCAAACCCTTTGATCAGCTCGAATGTCTTGCTTAAGTAAGAACAATATTCCCTAACATTGTCAAACTTAGCCATGTCGGTTTCGTAGAGGAAATTGCACATCACCTTTTTCAAAGTTGGTTCGGTTCTTAAACGCATCGAGGATCGGATAGTGGATGGTAAATGGCTAACATTTAAAAACAGACAACTATAAGCAGACAGGTTTAATATTAACACTTATAATTAACGAAATTTGGACTTTTTATCGAAAAAGTTCTCCCACTATTTTATCGAAACAGTAACCCCTTCTAGTTTCGGGAAAAATCTATTTCCTAGTAGGTCTTGACGTCCCAGCAGCAATTAGTTGTACCCACGACTCGTGGCCATACAATTAATTCCCTAGGTAGGTATACATATTACCAATTGTGTCTACTACACAACCTTCAAGTTATTTTGCCTCGTTTTTCGCATTTATCTAGCACTGCTACATCATAAATGTTACTACGCGTTAAGTCTAACCCATTAATCATGATAAGCAACGAGCCCGGTCATGAATTCTCCGTAACTAGTTATCGGTCGATTTTCACGTCCCGACCAGTCCCTACCCTTGTCAAGTTTTAAGAAAACTAGAATCAAGGAATTTCGTGCATTGCCCCTTTCTTCGACTCGGGTGCCAGACTCTGGATCACCTCTATCGATAAGTAAACAACATACACTAGTCCCTATTAATGGAAGGCTTGGATTTTATAAAACCTCATTTTATAATTTAACCCAATATGACTTAATATTTATTCGAGAGGGGAATTTTCGTTTTGAAAGTTTGAAGAAACTCTCCTCGAGATCTCACCGCTTCAATTATGCTTTATCTTTTATTTACGATCTAGATTCTAGCGCGCAAACACACAAGCAATCATAAATCGACTAATAAATAAAAGCCATACAAGCCTAGCATGCATACTACCACAATATGTTTTCGATCGGGAGCCTCCTATGCGGGCCATCATCGAGCCAATGATGTTGGCCCAATTGGTCAATCTAAAGGGTTCTCAAAGGACCTATGCTATTACACAATGTACCACGCATACATGGCCTTCAATTCTTCTTGGGCTCCCACCTTGCTTGTAAATGGGCCTCCATCCTAAACTAGGAAAGCAGTAAAGCCCTATTCTATTACAAAGGCTCAAAGTGGCCCAAAAATAATAACAGGCTCGCAGGCCCAATAAAAAACCATGCATTAAATTAAACCAATCACATCTAACCTAAGCGCAAGGCTCGGCGCGATCGAAAACCACGTAAACAGTTCACGTAGAGCAAAGAAACATGTAAACATCTTTTACTTTCTTCTATCTTAATTTTAAAACACCTTTTAAAACTAACTTCCTATGATTCTTGCTTTTTAGTCACTACTAATTATGACAAAATAAATTCTCGGATAAACAAAACAACCTTTTTGCCTTAATTTCAGATTCTGATTTTTCAACTTTTTGAAAATTGCAGTTCGGCCCCTATACTTTCGGAAATTGCACTTTTGACCCCAAAACTTTTGAAAAGTTACAAAATACCCGCAAAACAGTTTTCGGACAGAATGAGCAGAAAATTAAAATTTTGAATCCAGAAAATTTTTGAATTTGCAAACAGACCCCTGAAGTTTCGGAAATTATAAAACAGTCCTCGAATTTTCAAAATTTGCAAAATGGTCCAAAATTGCGTGCGATCAGATTTTCAGAAAACACCTAGATTTTTCAAAAATTTCCAGAAACAGAAAATTAAATTTTCGGCCCTAATTATCGTGTTTTGCGATTTTTGCATAAAAGCCCTAATTTTTCGAAAAACTATAAATTCGCCACAGATCTAAAAAAGCAGTTTTACCCAATCATAGATCTAGTCATAACAAGCAAGAATCAATCACTAGAACATAATTAACATGCGTTCTCATACATACAATCAAGCATATACAGTGAAAACACATTATGTTCAGGCCTTTTCGTATAAAAACGTATGGAGTTGGCTCTGATACCACTGTTGGGATATCTAGGCTAGGGCTCGATTGTCAATACAACGAAGTGCGGAATTTTAAAATTTTTCGAGTCCCTAATAGTCCCATGAATTCTTTCTCCATAGTTATTATACGAATAAGGATGAATCAAACATCAGTAAAACACGAAGGGGGTTAATCGCAAATTACCTGACCACCAAGTTGTGGTTGCCGTGTCCTCCAAGTGTTTGGTTCGATCCACAGATAGAGTGATCCATATGTCTCACCTCCAAAGCTAGTCCACACCAATCGGATTGTAGTGACACCTACAAGTCTTAGGCTACGAACTGGATATCGCAGGTTTGTCAGCAAAGGAACGGGAGATACCAATGGAAGAATCGACCCACAGAGCTTATGTGGTCGAGCAGGGTTCGGCCAGGGTTAGATCTGGTCCGATTTGGCTTCGGCCAAGTCTAATTGGGCGACTAGGGTTTAGGGGCGAAAACTATGGGGCGATTTTGTAATTAAAACTTCTTGCTCGAAAAACAATCTTACTCGATTTTCCTCTCAATTTTCAGCAAAAATATTTTCTCTCAAAAGCTTTTAAGGGTTTCAAAACTTGTGCAAAAACTTGTGTTCTCTCTTAATGAAGAGAAGAGAAGGAGTATTTATAGGAGAAGAGTCCCTCTCTAAAAAGATCTCCTTCCCTTGTTTATCAAATCTTCATTCCTTATCAACTTAGGAATGTGAGATTTGATAAATCTCTTCAAACTTGCTTTTCAAGAAACAAAAACTCCTTTTCCTTTCAACTACTAGAAATCGCCCATGCCCCCTAATTTTAGATAATTCCAAAATCAACCCATAATTATCCAATACTCAAATTGGTTAATTATTTATTCTTCCAATTAACTACTTTAATTAATTCCATAATTAATCAGATAACTCTAATTAATTAATTATCAATTAATCAATTAGTCATCTAATCAATAATCTCCAATTGAATTAATACCATAATTCAATTATCTTGATTTAACAACTTTAAATCAGTTTCTTTCCTTTAGACAGTCACCGTCCAATTGTATTGTGTGTGACCCTCTGGGTTCACCATCAACTGGCAGCAGGCCCACGACTTTCGTGATTTAATTAACGAGCAATTAAATGCTCCGATCAATTAAACTACTTTTAATTGACCACTCCTAGAATTAAATCCTCTATTAATTCCGGAGTACCCACACTTCATGGTCGATGTCTAGCCACAAGCCCATGAAGCCCAATCAAAGGTGAATTGATTTATTGTGAACCTCACCTCTTATAATTGCCATGTACATACGGTCCTTCTACAACTGATTTCCCGATCGAGACCTAGGGTGTGTGAATTGATCGGCACCTCTAATTATCTCGATACTGTACTTTCTAATTCAGGATAATAATTCCGGTGTGACTGCCTAATTTGGAAATACCTTCCAAATTCGTCCCCAACCATGGCCATGGGTTTCTAGGAACATATTATCGAAGAACGTACAGGAAATGCTCTCATCTTATCAGGATGAGGTGTTAGATCCTCTCTTAGTACTAACCACTCGCGTACACTTTTGTACGCACCCAACTTAGGCACTTTGCGGCCAGGCTACGTGACCAGCACCTAAATCTAAGTACGCACATCCATGTACCGAATTCGCCCTAGTACCTCAAGTCTAAGGACTAAATCGTACACTATTATAAGCCTTGAGAAACATCCCATCACCGATATGCGACATGCGCTTCCACAATGGGTTTCTCTGTTCGGGTCGTTCGATGCGTTCAATCCTCCATTGAACCACCTACTCATATGCACTGGACTCAAATTCCTTGCTCATGAAACTCTACAAATTCACTCCATGTGAATCATGCATATTTGTACAAGTCTTGACGATTCCTACGATACCCCGTCTCGTTTGGAATCTATGACTTGGAACGGTTTTAAGATCACGACCTTTGAGACTGTTTCATGATTGCACTCAGTACTGAAGTGAATCGTCCCATAGTCTATTGTGACCTCAGGATTTCATCCAATCGCTTAGATAGGTTCGCGAGAGATGAAGTTGGCCATTGTTCAGTTTCACATACTATGAATGAACGGCGTATTAATTATAAACCATAAGAAAATAGTACTTCAACAAGCTAATACACTCAACTTGCTTCATTACTGGCCACACAATTACCACCTGCTCCCCCTTCTACCACTGAATCATTCAATGTGACATTCGTGTTAACCCAAGGGAAAGAACTTCAATGATACCAAAAAATATGAATATTCTAAATTCTAACAAATGTTTTTAACAAATGTTAACCCAAGGGAAAGAACTTCATTTATACCAAAAAAATATGTATATCCTAAATTTTAACAAATGATTGATTCCAATATGTATATTCAAATTTTTCATATCATTAGAATTGTCTATTTTGTATCTATTGAGCTATGATGAATTATACATTTATCGTAAGCTATTTGGTTGAGGTCATCGTACCAACTTTTATCATAGTTGATATTAGATGAAACTTAATGATATCTTAAATGGTATAATTTACTTTTGTCATGTCAGGACACAATAGGGGTATGGACTTGAAGTAATTTTTTAATTTAGGATATAAACATAATTTCTCTAATGTTACCAATTCACAAGAAAAAAATATGATACCCACCCGTGTTTTTGGGAAACATGGAGATACCAATTCACGAGAAAAAATATGGCTCCCTGCTATAACAAGATGCAATTTATATGGATGATTTTTGTTGCAATTGGGTTCGGCTATTTGTCGATAAAAATGGAAAAGTTTCATCATATCCTCATATTCCTATGTTAGGCTAAGAATCAACCGAATTACCCGTGTTTTTTTCATTGTAAAAAAATTGTAATTGAGCGGTTATTGAAATTGCTGAATAAATAAAACTATTATGTGTGAAATAAGATATACTATTCCCTCCGTTTTTCTATTTATCGTTTTAGAGAATTGGATATAGATTATAAATATAATTAATACCTATATTTTCTAAGCATAAATTCAAGAACACCCTTTTAAACAAATAATCACATAATTAATTACCATTAACAAGAAGGGTAAAAATTGACAGAAAAAATTAATTTTACATTGAACTCCTACAAATGACAAATAAAAATAAACAAATTTTCTTTGTCAAAACGACAAATAAAAAAATTGAGAGAGTACTATATATTAGAGATAACCTTCAAACCAAATTTTGTACGCCACAACATATTAAACTCAAGATCAAATTATGAACGCTGAGTAATGCGCGAAGCAATAGCTATTTGATAAATCTGTGAATCTAAAATTATCGCTGTGTATTTTTCAGATTTAAATCATTGTTTTACCTTAAGTATTTGTTAATTTTTAGGATTTTGCTCCCTTTGTTTTTTTTATTTGTCTTGTCGTTTTGTAGGATTGCACATATATTAAAAAATACAATAAATAATCAATTTTTTAAGCAAAACCTCCAAAATATCCTTTTAACCAAATAATCACAGTATTAATTAACATTAGTTATAAGCATTAACAAGAGGTCAAATTGGTAGAAGAAAATTAATTTTAAATTGAATTTCTATAACGACAAGTAAAAGTGAACAATTTTTTCTTGCCGAAATGACAAATAAAAAAAAAAAACGAAAGGAGTAGTACTTATTTTGTCAATTTGAGTCGACTAGTAAATTTAATTTTTTTGAGATTATTACATGATTCTGACGTTAATTTGATATATTTTCTCGTAGAAAAGAAACCGGGCTAAAAAATGGAAGCAAACAAATGCAATTGACGTCCAAGTTGAAGGAGTTGCATTAGCCAACAATAATTCTCAAAATTGATCAATCTCAAATGTTGGGTCCACCATTTTTGTCAAAGAAAAAAGAAAAAGGCCCAAAAAAAAAAAAAAAAAAAAAAAGGCAAAGAGTGATGTGAAGAATTAACGGGATATGGGCATAATATATTAGTTCAAACTATGCATGCGATCACCGTGTGAAGCAGTTTCTAGTATTTCAATAAAATTCATTGGAATTAAATTACGATATTTTGCATTAATTGGGTAATTTCTAAAACCTAATTATTTCCCATTTTGAGTACTTAACATTCAAGTTCGATCGATCGGCTTGGTTTTTATGCTTTGGCTTCCAATAAGCAGGGGTGTTCCTAAACCTGTTCCACCCGACCCACCTGCCCGATCTGCTCCAACTTGCCCACAATCCTTCGGTTTTATTTTTAAAATAATCAAGTACGAGTTGATAATTTGTAAATCCGCATGTTATAGGTCGGGTGACGGGTTTGATGGTTAAAAAACCGACTCACCCGTAACCCGCACTTAATCATCCGTGATGTACTTTTTATTAATAAAAGTGTGAAATAAATTACCATTTATTAACAAATGAATAAGAACAAATAATCAAACTTTCTTCAAGTGTTCGTTTATATTTAATGTTAATGGAACATATATGTTAGTATATTTTCTCCTAATAAAGAGTTTGTTTTTGGAAAAATCAAGAAGAAACTTCATTAATTTTTTATTTTTTGCAATGTGTGAGTGATGATTTGTAATGAATTTTTTTGTGGGGATTTGTAATATTCTTTTTAGTGGAGACTGTTAATTTAATTAGTAAGAAACCGTTGATTATATTCAAGTTTTGTACTTTTTGCTTCTTGAATTTAATTCAAATGTAACAATGAACATATTTGACACATCTTATTTGTTGTTTGAAGAACTTAAAACTATATGCTTAATCATTTATATTTAGATGTCAAGATTTTATGAAAATGTTTCCGTTTAATCCGCCAATCCAACTGTCACCCGCCCGCACCCATTTCACCCGAACCGAGCGGTTTATGAAAATAACAACGTGGGTGTGATTTAAAAAATTGACAATCAGCACGTGTTAAATTGGTTGATTTTTTTATGCAAACCCGACCTCGTTCATCCCTATCAATAAATGTGGAGTGCGTGAATTTCATTTGGCTGGATAGGAGGAACAAAGTTTATGTCGATGGGGTAAAGTGTAAAAACATGAATATTGGAACAAGTTAAATGGTACGACACTACAAGAAAAATATAATTTTTCGTCACATGAAATATCCATTTTATAAGAAGTACTCTTGCATCATAACTTATAATCCATTTAGAAGTTAAAAATATTATGAAGTTGAATTTGAGTTTTTTTACTGCTAATTTTTCAGTACTACATCTATTTAAAAAAGATTGATTTATGAGTTACCATTTCATAGAAGTGAGCCTAAATGGAGAAATGATGATACATATCAAGTAAATATCATTTAAGAATATCTCAAATTCACAAAATCGTTAGAGATTTCAATTACTATAGGGTAAATTATGAATATCCCCTGATATAAGGTCTATTTATAAAAATTCTCTGCACGTATTGAATATTACAAAAATCTCTTTGTGTTTTGTCACCATCTTACAATTGACCCCTTATCCCTAAAAAGTTCCAACTTTGCCTCTAGGGGTAATTTGTAATGTTTGTGTAATATTTTTAAAAAAATAAAACATAGGTGCTAATTGTAATATTTTATAAATTATAAAATTGATAATTATATATTTACCACCAAAAATTGATAAAATTGCATAATTGTCCATAAGTTTCAATTTTTTTTACATATTTATTAGCAAAAATTCTGTAATTAAAAAATAAACAAAATTATATAAGAAATTTATTTACATATTTAATTGAAATTTTGTTTAATTTATTATTTTAAAAATTAAATTGTTAATAAATATGTAAAAATAAGGGTTTTTAAATAATTTTTGGAACTTATGTGCAATTACAATTTTTTTTCAAATTTTTGTTGGTAAATATATAATTATCAATTATAAAATTTATGAGATATTACTACTACTCAGCTAGCATCCAAGCTTTAATTTTTTCACAAACTTTACAAATAACCCCTAAGGTCAAAATATATAATTTTTCAATGTATTTTCGTGATACTTAATACGTGAGAGAGATTTTCGTAATTAGATCGGGTATTGATAATTTCCGGTCAAATAATACATAAACTAAGGTCCCAAGTGCACTTTGACAGGTTTGTTTATATGTGCATCAATTTCTTTTTCTTTAGGGTTTGTTTATATGTGCATCAAATAATACCTTTTTCTTCTAACGGAGAACTAACTTGTCATTGAATATATTTCATAAAGATAGATTGCCAAAAATCCACACACAATATTTATAATAAAATTGAATTATGTATATATGTTTATTAATCAATGTTGCTTTCATTTGATAATATCGGCATAAATGAGTGAGTCCGACAATATATCATTTAAAATATATTATTTTATTAGTGATGATTTAATTGTAATGAATATTTTCCCACAAAATGATGAATCTAAGTTCGAATTTTCACTGGAAGATGATCTCATATATTATGTCCGGTACATCTAAAAGTGATTACGTAATGTCTAAGACTTGAATAATCTTGTAAAAAAATTAAAAAAATAGAAATGAAAAAATGGGGTTAATACAAGAATAACCACTAATATTGTTAGTAGATATAATTTGCATATATTTGTGTGTATATAAAATGTAAAGAGTTTGAATATGTATTCTTGGAGAAGATGAATGTAAATAAACTGTAGAGAATCTTTGTTATTGAATAATGAATCAAGTTGTGTTTCTGCAGTACAAAGAATGGGTATAAATAGAAACAATACAGGGTTAATTTAGTAAATACTCTATAACTAATTTAACAACCCTTGATCCGGTTAATAACAAACAAATACCGGACCGGGCCTAACTAAATAACGAAATAGAAAATGATCTGAACAATAACCCGTGAAATTAGATTACAATACCAAGCCCTAATTTTGTTCCTTTTCTTCAATCTTCCCAATTTTCTTCTTTGATTCAGATACTTTAGCTGATACCCCCCCTCCCCCGCAAGATGGAGCGTATATATTTTTGACGCCCATCTTGTGTAAAATAGCAGTGAATTGAGGTTTAGGTAGTGGTTTAGTTAGGATATCAGCCAGCTGCGCAGCAAAGGAAATGGGTAGAAGTTTCAAATGATTCCTGTTGATGTGTTCCCGAACGAAATGAAGATCGATTTCGATGTGTTTGGTACGCTCGTGAAAGATGGGGTTCTGTGCTAAATGGATGGCTGAGGCATTGTCGCAATACACGGCAGGAGGTAACTTCAAATTTATTTTCAAGTCTTGTAGTAGTTGAGTAAGCCAAAGTATTTCACTTGTTATTGCTGCTAGACTCCTATATTCTGCTTCGCCAGATGATTTAGATACTGTGGCTTGCCGTTTTGCTTTCCAGGATATGATTGAATTGCCTAGGAAGATACAAAAGCCTGTAGTTGACCTTCTTGAATCTAGGCAGGACCCCCAATCTGAATCACAAAAACCAGTTAAGTTTAAGTTAGAAGATTTAGCATAGAAGAGTCCTTATCCTGGTGTGGCTCTTGGGTATCTTAGTAAATGATGGGTTGCAATGAGGTGATCCTGATTAGGTTTAGACACAAACTGACTAAGTTTGTGAACAACATAGAAAATGTCAGGTCTTGTTATGGTTAGGTAGATAAGTCTACCTATGAGTCTTCTATAAGGTGAGGGGTCAGAAAGTAGGTTGTGATCTGTGGTTTTGAGGTTATTTTTAGGATCCATGGGAATGTGGATAGGCTTAGTTCCTAAATAATCTGTGTCTTTTAATAATTGCAATGTGTATTGTCTTTGAGAGATGATAAGTCCATTTTTAGAATATGCTAACTCAATACCTAAAAAATACCTTAGTCTGCCTAAGTCTCTTAGGTTGAATGTGTGGCTGAGTTTGAGTTTCATGTCAGTGATTAATTGAGTGCTAGGTCCAGCAATTAAAATATCATCCACATATACTAAAATAGCTAAAAAGTTAGAGTTAGAACCAAAAGTAAAGAGAGAGTAATCTGACCTTGATTGGTTGAAACCCATAGATACTAAAACCTCAGTGAGCTTACTGTTCCACTGTCTACTGGCTTGTTTTAAGCCATAGATAGATTTATTTAGTTTACAAGCTAGATTAAAAGACATACCTGTGAGTTTAGAAGAGGGAGGGGTGTATCCTTTAGGAAGTGTCATATAGATGTCTTCCTCCAAGTCTCCATTGAGGAAGGAATTAGTGATATCTAGTTCATGAAGATCCCAGTTGTTTGCCATGGCTAGTGCTAAAATGACTCTGACAGAAATGAGTTTGGCAACAAGGGAGAATGTTGATGTATATTCAATTCCCTCCTGTTGTGTAAAACCTTGGGCCACCAATCTGGCCTTGTACCTTTCTATTGACCCATCAGCATGAGTTTTGATTTTAAATATCCACTTGCAGCCAATTAGGTTTTTATTTTTAGGTAATTCAGTAACAGTCCAAGTATTGTTATTTTCCATTGCAGTAAGTTCTTCTTGAATAGCTGTGATCTATTTAGGATCTTTGATTGCTTGTTTATATGTGTGTGGTTCAGAAATTGTTGAGATATTGTTTATGAAAGCTTGATGAGACTGAGAGGTAGAAGAATAATCTAAAACTTTGTTAAGTAGATGCTTTGTGGAAGGTGATTCATATATATTACAGTGATAATCCTGGAGATAGGTTGGGGTTTTGTGTGTTCTGGTGGATTTTCTGATAGGTTTAATAGATGAGTTATCAATGGAAGGTGAGGGAGAGGATGAAGAATGTGTGTGAGGTATGTTGGTAAAAGTAGAGGGGATAGGTGGACTGTTAGGGATAGGATCATATAAGAAAGGATTAGGTGTGAGTGGGGATTGAGTGTCATCAGGATTAGTGAATTGCTTAAAAATAAAGGGATCAGAAAAAGGAAAAATACCTTCATGAAAAACCACATTTCTGGAGTGAAAAATATTATGATTAGAAAGGTTTAGTAATTTATAACCTTTGATAACTGGAGTATAACCTAGGAAGACACATTTGTGTGCCCTAGGATCAAATTTAGATCTGTTTTCCTTTAAAGTAGAAGCAAAGGTAAGACATCCAAAGGTTCTAAAATAAGAGTAATCCACTTGTTTATGAAATAATTTGAAATAAGGTGAACAATTCTGTAAAACAGTAGTAGGTAATCTGTTAATGATGAAAACATCAATTAAGACACATTCTGTCCAATATTGTAGGGGGAGGTGGGATTGAAATAAGAGAGACCTAGCTGTATTTAAAATGTGTTGGTGTTTCCTCTCTACCCTAGCATTTTGGTGGGGGGTTTCCACACAGGAATATTGGTGTAGGGTACCTAAATTAGTAAATAAGTTTGAAAAGGTGAGTTCTTTTGCATTATCACTTCTAAACTTTTTGATTTTGACATTAAATTGTGTGTCTATCATTTTAATGAAGTTAGGTAGTATTTTATGAACATCGGATTTAAATTTGAGTAAAAAAACCCAAGTGAACCTAGTATGATCATCAACTAATGTTAGAAAATATCGATATTCATTGTAGGAAGTAACTCTGTTATGGTCGCCATATGTCACAATGTATGATATCAAATGCCTTTGATGAATTGGATGAACTGATAGGAAAAGGTAAATGTTTCTGTTTAGCCATAGGACAAATCTCACAAACATGTTTAGTATTATTAGAAACAGAAGGTAAATTCAGTACAGATTTGAGAATATGTATCCTATCTAGAGCAGGGTGTCCTAGCCTGTTATGCCAAGTATATATACTGATTTTATTACAAGAAACTGTAGGATATTATTTTGATTCAAGATATACAGTCCATCCACTAGATCACCCTTGCCAATCTTCTTCAAAGAAGTCATGTCCTGAATATAAAAGTGATTTGACTTAAAAATGATACTGAGTGAGGTAGAGTCTAAAAGGGCACTAACTGAGAGTAAATTGAACATAAAGAAAGGAACATAGAGAACATTGTGTAAACAAATGTGTGAATCTAATAAAACAGTGCCTTTAAAGAAAACATTGATAATTGTATTGTTTGGTAGGGTGATGGTGGTGTGTGTAGTAGGGGATAGTGTAGTAAAATATGACAAATTATTTGAAATGTGATTTGAAGCCCCTGAGTCTAAAATCCAGTGATTGTGAAAAACAGAAGAAGTAATATTAAGAGTTGTAGAAAGAGTACCTGTCTGAGTAAGTGCAGTGCAAATGTTAGAGTCTGTGGTCTGTGTGGGAGTGGCTGGTGTAGCTGGTGAAGTAGATTGGGAATTGAAAATTTGTGAAAGTTGGTTGTACTGGTCAGGTGTCATGGATTGAATGAAAGTTTGTATGGGGTTGGTTTCTTGGATAGGATCAGTAGAAATGGTATTGATTCTGGAATTGGATGGGTTTGGAGTCCTGGGTGTTGGAGGTCTATAACCAGGTGGGTAGCCATGGAATTTGAAACAAGTGTTGGTTGTGTGGCCAACCATTTGACAGTGGGTACAAAATGGTCTATTTTGTCTTTGGAAGTTTGGATTAAAAGATGATCTGTAGTTTGGTCTAAAAGAGGTAGATTGGTTGGGAAAGGGTGGTCTGTAGTTGGGGTTAGGAGGTCTGTTTGGAGTGGACAGAGGGAAAGCTTTAGTGGAAAAAGCCATTGTATTAAGAGTGTCTTGTGGTGGGGAGGAAGAGTTGACTGCCATTTGTGTTTCCTCCTGTGAAACTAAGGCATAGGCCTTTGGAACATCTGGTAATGGGTCCATCAATAGGAGCTGGCTTCTTGTATGTGATAGTGAGTCTTGTAAGGCCATCAAAAAGATCATTAGGTAGAAATTTCCAAAGTACTGTTCAAGTAGGCCACATGTACATCTTGGCCTGAAATTGCAGATTTCATCATAAATAGTTTTAAGTTTAGAAAAGTAAACATTGGCAGATAGTGACTGTTGTTGTAATTGGAGTAGATCTCTATGTAGTTTGAACATTCTTGATCCATTTGCCTGTTTAAACCTTTGTTTCAATTCTTGCCAAAGGGCAGTGGCAGAAGTATGATTTTGAACAGTGTGGTTTATTTCTGTTGAAAGGGAATTTAGGATCCAAGTAATGATTAATGTGTTGTTCCTATCCCAGTAATTTGATAGAACTGGGTCTGTAGAAGGTCTAGGAAGACTTTGATCTATGAAATTCAACTTGTTTTTGACAGTTAATGCCCTGACCATAGCTTTGGACCAAGTTTGATAGTTTTTGTCATCCACTTTTTCAGATACTAAGATGGTTCCTGGACCATCAGTTGGATGGAGGTAGAAGGGACTGGAGGGGTCTTCAATCTCTGGTCTAGGCCGAGAAGAAGGTGTAGGGGTAATGGATGTTTCAGTGGGTTGGTCTGAAGACATGGTGATAAAATGGAAAGAAAATACTTATATGGAGGTTTTCTGACTGGAATCTTGGATCAAGAAAGATGGGATCTGAAGAGAAATAAAAGGAAAAGTAAGTGGAATGAGAAAACCTGGAAGAGGGATGATAATTGAAGACTGATGAGAGATCCGGGACAGGAACTTGATGGATCAGTGGAGTTGCAGTAATGGCGGACAGTAGAATGTGATGGCCGTTGTTGGATGAAGATGAAGATCAGGAGACAAGAAATTTAGAAGTTAAAGGGAGGTTTTGATGATTTCCAAAACATCTCAACCAGCTAAGTTAGGAGAGCTTAGTAAAATCCCTTAAAAGAATTTTGATCAAACTCAAAGACAAATTCAGTTAAGTCAAAATTCAGTTTGGTCTAGAAGACTACTGATCTGCTGAAGGAAGAAATCAGTTTGGTGAAAATCAGTCGACTCAAATCAGATTTGTTCAAGTTTGGGGTCAGCTCGGTTCATCATCAGAATAGTGATTCTTATCAGCCAAGTGAAGACGATCAGGAAGTCTCTCCAACGGTAATAAATGCAGTTGGAGTAATAAATGCTGAAGACTGAGGGTATTTATGGCAAATGATTGAAGAAAAACCTCGTATCAGCTCGGTGCATTAAAGGCTGCTGACAAAAAGTACTTTTGACAGTACTGCCGCAGTTCAGAGAGCTGTTCGCAGAAATTAAGGACCAGTACCCGAGGAATTTGAATCTTGTCTTTCTTCAACGGATATTTTTCAAACCTGGAGTATAAATAGTACGCGAGCTTGAGAGAGAAGATAACAACACAACTCTGAGAAAATTCTTGAAGCAAAATCTCTCTAAGTCTCAAGAACAGCTCACTCACCTGGCAAAGTCATTTGTTGACAGAACCAAGTTGAAGATTCAAGCTTAATCATTTTTCTGAGTGAAAAACTGTAAATGAGTGTTGTGAGAAGTATAGATCCATCTTAGTGAGTGATCTAACTTTAGAGGATAGGTCTTCTTAGTGATTTCCTATTGTGAGCTTACGACCTCTTCATTTGTTGTTTTGGCGTAAGTAGAGTATATTGTAAACTGTGTGTTTATAGTATAACCCAAGATCTAAGTGACTTGGAAGAGTGGACTAAATGATTTTTATCCATATAACCACTATAAAAATTCTTTGTGTTTTAACTTGCATTATTTTCTTGCATATATTCAAAATTGCATAAAACACTTTAGAAAACTGTTGGAAGATTTCAAAATAGAGTTTGTTAAAACTGGGGACAAAATCTTTCAAAGACTATGTTTACTTGTGAAAAACACTTATAAATATCCGCTGCAAGTATTCTGTTTTTAAAGCTGAGTTTTGCTGAAATCAGCTAAGTAGTGATAAGAGAAGTGGTCAACTGTGCTGCTCAAGATTTGTTCACGATCAGCTTAGTCAGCTTACTGATCTGTATCAGCTTAGTCTGCTGACAGACGACTGAAAAATTTTAAAGTCTAAAAATTTTCAGAGGTCTATTCACCCCCCCTCTAGACCTCATCTGACCACTTGGGACCAACAAGTGGTATCATAGCAGGTGGTTCATTAGAATCAGCTGCCTGGTCAACAAGCTTGATCCAAGTGTTTTTCAAAGGTTTTTAAGCTTTTTCAAAAGAGCATATTTTTGAAAAATCAAAACTTTTTGAAAATGGATTGTATCAGCCATGTTCCCCACATTGGCGGTATGAGTTTCGAGGACCGGAAGTTCAGGATGGAGATCTTCTTAGGTGCTTATAATGACAACATGTATACATGCATTACCAAGGGTCCATTCAAATTCACCAAGACTATAAAGGTTGATGAAGTAGATATAGTGGTGGAAAAAGATCTATCAGAGATGACAGCTGAAGAGATCAAGCTGTTCAATCTTGATAAAGTTGGCCGTTTCATCATGACCAAAGCCTTGGACAACGACAGATTTGATAAAGTCAAGCATTGCAAGACTGCAAAAGAGATGTGGGATAAGGTTCGTGACATGAGTGAAGGAAACGAAGCCATAAAAGAGCATGAACTGAGTGTTGCTCTGGAAAAGCTAGACAACTTCAAGATGAAGTCTGCGGAAACCATTGATCAGATGGATACAAGGTTTACAAGGACACTGAATGAAGTTCTCAAGCTAGGAAAAACCTTCACTGACAAGGAGATAACCATCAGAGTGCTAAAGGCTCTGCCTCCAAAATTCAACATGAAGTTGACAGCCATGGAAGAGTCAAGAGATTTGGGAAAGATCTTACTTACCGAGCTATTCTCAGTACTCAAGGCATACGAGTATAAACTGCCAAGAATGGGTGTTGAAGAAACCTCAACTTCAGGCCCCACAGCTGCCCTGGTTGCTGCTGAAAATCCATGAAGAACAGCACACAAAAGCAAAGAAGTGGACTCATCTGATGAAGCCACACTACTCAACAAAAAGGAGTACACTGCTGGAGATGTTGCATTGCTGATGAACAATTTCAAGAAGTTTTATAAAAGAAAAATGAAGAACAAATACAACAATGCTTCCACTTCTAACCTTACTTCTTTTTCTCAAGATAAAGATGCTTATAAATCCAAACTAATGTGTCACAGCTGCAGGAAATTGGGACATTTCATCAGAGACTGCCCATATCCTAAAGCTGAAAAGTACACGGAAGAAGAGAATCAGAAAGGAAATAAAGCATCAGAAAGGCAAGGTGCTGATAGCTGAAGCAGAGAAGCTGCCTGCTATCTACTCATCTGATTCAGACTCAGACACTTCTGAAGAAGAGTCTACTGAAGAAGCTGCCTGCTATCCAATGCATGCATACCCTGCCTATCATGCATCATATTCGGCTTATGAACACAATCCTTATCATACTAATTATCAACATAACAAATCTGATGGATATGATGAAGATATACCTGTTCATGCTCCTGTCAAATCTCAGATTGGGTTGTCAAGGGTGGTCCTAATCCTTCAGGACCCTCTCAATAAGGGTACCTAAAACAATTTTATTTTGTTTTGTCATTTAGGATTAGGAGTAGGAGTAACGTAGAGAAAATCTGGTACTTGGACAGTGCATGTTCAAGACACTTGTGTGGAAGCATACATGAACTGATTGATGCTGTTCCTGTGGATGGTCCTAAAGTAACTTCTGGAGACAGCAAAGAAGGCAAGATTGTAGCAAGTGGAAGATTAATCAAAGGCGACATTGAGATATCTGACGTCTCATATGTTAAAGGCCTCAAATAAAATTTGCTGAGCATAAGTCAATTTTGTGACAAGGGATTTTCAGTTATTTTCTCATCAGATAAGTGCTATGTTGAACAAATTGGTACAAAGAAGGTCATCTTATCTGGATGACGACAAGGAAATGTCTACACAGTGGACTGGAATTCTGTGGACAAGAATTCAAATGTTTGTTTGGTGGCATCAACACCAAGTGAAGTTAGTTGGCTTTGGCACAAAAGAATGAATCACGTGAATTTCAAGACCATAAACAGACTAATCAAGAATGATCTGGTAGAAGGAATTCCCAAAACAGTCATGAGCAAAGATAAGCTCTGTGACGCCTGTCAGAAGGGTAAACAAATCAAGTCATCTTTCAAGAGCATGAAGCACCAATCATTTGGAAGGATTTTGGAGCTGCTGCACACGGACTTATTTGGACCCATTGATCCAATCAACAATGGTAGAAAGAAATACTGCCTAGCTGTTGTGGATGATTTCTCAAGATACACTTGGGTGATTTTCATGAAGAAGAAAAGTGAAACCAAGGAGCATCTTACAAATCTGATGGAGCTGATCCAGAATGAGAAGAACATGAATATATTGAAGATCAGATCAGATAGAGGGACTGAGTTTACAAACTCAACTGTTGGAGAGTATTGTAACATCAGAGGCATCGGCCATGAGTACTCTGCTGCCAGAACCCCTCAACAGAATGGAGTTGCTGAAAGGAGAAACAGAACTCTAAAGGAAGCTACCAGAACTATGATAGCTGAAGCAAAGCTGCCCCAAAGATTCTGGGCAGAAGCCACAAACACAGCATGCTTTACCCAAAACAGATGCATGATCAACAAACATCAAAACAAGACGCCATATGAAGTTTGGAACAACAGGAAGCCAAATATTCATTTCTTTAGAATTTTTGGTTGTAAATGCTTTGTTTTAAACAATGGGAAAAATCACCTTACTGCCTTTGCAGAAAAGGCTAATGAAGCTGTTTTTGTAGGATACTCTACTGTTAGTAAAGCTTATATAGTCTTTAACAAAAGAACTTTACTTGTAGAAGAATCTATTCATGTAGTATTTGATGAACCAAGTCAATCTTCTGAAAAGAATCAAAGTACTAATTCAAGTTTGTCTACTGAATTTCAGAAATTGAGTGTTGAAAGAAATGAAGAATACATACCCATCATACTACCTGATCTCAATTCAGCTGCTAACTCAAATGCTGTTCAAATCACTCTACTGATTTTCTAACAGACGAGTTGCAAACAACTGACAGACCAGAGACTGTTCAACAGACAACTAATGTTCAACAGACTACTACTGAAACTCCAACAGTAGTGTTTCAAGATCAAAACAGAGGACAACATTCAGATTTGCAATCTGATCTAAGATGACTCAAGAATTACCCACCTGAATTAGTGATTGGTGATCCTTTGGATAGAGTAATGACAAGGAGAGTTGCTGAAAATTATGCAATGTTTGTCAGCTTCCTATCTCAAATAGAGCCCAAACAGATTGAAGAAGCTCTTAGTGATTCAAATTGGATTGAAGCTATGCAAGAAGAGCTAAATTTATTTGAAAGGAATGAAGTTTGGTACTTCGTTCCTAGACCAAATCATCAAAGGGTAATTGGCACTAAGTGGGTTTTCAGGAATAAAATGAATGAAGATGGTATTGTCACCAGAAATAAAGCAAGATTAGTGGCCAAGGGTTACTGCCAAGAAGAAGGCATTGACTTTGATGAAACCTTTGCACCAGTAGCAAGATTAGAAGCAATCAGACTGTTTTTTGCCTTTGCTGCTCATAAAAACTTCACTGTCTATCAAATGGATGTGAAATCTGCCTTTCTCAATGGAGAATTGCAAGAAGAAGTATATGTTGAAAAACCTCCTGGATTTGAAGCTTATCAAGAAGGAGACAAGGTATATCGTCTGAAGAAAGCTCTCTATGGACTGAAACAGGCTCCAAGAGCATGTTATGATACCCTATCTGATTTTCTTTTAATTAAAGGATTTCGTAAAGGTAAGGTAGACAAGACCTTGTTCACTGTTGAATGGGAGAACCACATATTACTTGTGATAATATATGTGGAAGATAATATATGTGGAACTTAACTATTTTCTTGGTTTGCAAGTAAGACAGTTGCCTGATGGAATATTTATTAACCAAGCTAAATACACAAAAGATCAGTTTATGAAATTTGGTATGGAAACTAGCTCTACTGTTAGTGTTCCTATGTCTACTGGACTTCGTTTGGATAAAGATGAAGATGGCAAATCAGTAGATATAACCAAGTACAGAGGCATAATTGGGTCCTTGCTATACCTAACAGCTAGCAGACCTGATATCATGTACTCTGTTGGGGTTTGTGCGAGATATCAATCAAACCCTAAGGAATATCATCTCCTGGCTGTCAAAAGGATACTTAGATACCTTAAAGGCACTCAAGAATTGGGATTATGGTACCGTAGGGAATCTGGATTTGAGCTGATAGGATATTCAGATTCTGACCTTGCTGGCTGGAATATTGATAGGAATAGCACAACAAGTGCCTGTCAATTCTTGGGTAGTCGTCTGATCTCATGGATGAGTAAGAAACAACCTTCAGTATCCATATCAACTGCTGAAGCTGAGTACATAGCTGTTGGAGCTTGTTGTGCACAAATACTTTGGTTGAAGCATCAACTAGAAGATTACAACATTAAGATCAGTGGAATCCTTATCTACTGTGACAATACAACTGCAATCTCTCTTACTCAGAACAATACAAGTCATTCAAGAACTAAGCATATTGAGATCAAACATCACTTCATCAGAGATCATGTGGAAAAGTGAAATGTTATAATAGATATGTTCATACTGACAATCATATCGCTGACATATTCACTAAACCTCTAAGTGATGCAAGGTTTTCAACTGTAAGAGCTGAACTAGGTCTACTAAATGTAGATGCATAAGCTGAGGGGGAACTCATCAGAAGACTAGAGTTTATCAGCTTACTCATATTAAAGTCAGGGGGAATGTGTAAGACTAGCGGTACTTCTGATTAAAAGATGAAATTTGTTGATGAAAGTTAGTTGAATTTAAGTTTTCATCATAGAAGTTCTTAATTATTGAAGATTGAAGGTTAATTATCTTGCTGGATTGACAAACAGCAAATGAAGATTACTAGTTATTAGCTTTCACTAGTAATACCTGTTATCAGAACACTCGTCTGATCAGATAAGTTTTAGCTTACTCGTCTGATTAATTATATAAAAGTGCTGCTACTTAAAAAAGGCTATATTTAAAAACACGCTTTTATAAGTCGACTGAGGCGGTTCGCATTCCCGCCAGTCATTAAATGCTTTTTGAATTTTGAATCGCTTAAATCTCACCCCACGATTAAAGCTGACACTAAATGATCTAACGGTTCGCGTGAATCACGAAAATCGAAACGTTTTCAAATCTATAAATTCAGATCTGATCAGCTCACTGATCCTTTTACGCACCCACAAAAACTTCTAAGGCATTTAAGATCTTTCTGCAAAAATACTCTCGTTCTACTAACACTTTTGAGATCAATCATCATGACTCAATCGCAAGAAGCTAAGGCTGAAGATATGTATCTAGTCTATGATACATATCACAAAACTGGAACGGATTTGATGAAGGCTATTCTGGAAAAGTTTAAGGCTGCTTCATTGGTGGATTTCATGGAAGCTCACGAGGAGTTGGTCTACAAGGACCAAGTTATAGAGTTCTATGGAACTAAGGATGCTGTTGACTTCAACAAACTTGAAATTAAGGCGAATGTTGGTGGAAAGGATGTGTGCATCACTCCTAAGCTGCTGAATGAGAAGTACGGTCTGTCGTTGAAGGGAAGAACAGACCTGTCCACCTTGGCTGAACCTAAAGAACAAGAATTCTGGAGCATCTGTGCTCAAGAATGGGAGGTTTTGTCTGGAAACATCAAGAAGAGACAATTGAAGGATGAATATCAGCGGATGGCTGATATGGTTGCCAAAATTGTTGAAAACTGCACCTTTTCTCTGGATAGTATTCCAATGAAGAGATTTCACTCAATGATTGTAGTTCACTATGGGTTTGAAGTGAACTGGGCTGTTGTCGTATGGTACATCCTGGCGAATCATCACAAGAAGGGGAATACCCATCACAGGATATTCCTAAGTCATCTGTTCACCAGTCTTGGATGTATACTGACAAATGGGAAGCCTGTTCATAATTCAAAGGCTATGGTATACTATCAGGCTGTGAAAGGAAATACGAAGAGAAAGACTGTTGAAGAGTCACCTGCTGAGCCAAAGAAGATGGCTCCCTGCAAAAAGAGAAAGGTATAAGTTCAAACAGCTAAGCCAGCTGTTGAAGCCAGAAAAGAAAAGATAGTTGTTGCTGACGCTATCATTCGTCAGACAACAATGGAAATACTAGATATGTCTTCTGGTTCTCCTTCCATAACCATATCTGAAGAGAAATCGGCTGAAAATGTTGCAAAAAGAACACGGAGTCAGTTAAAGGACACTGCAGCATCCAAGCCTGTTCAGGAGAATGTAGTTCCCAAAAAGACTGCCAAGAGAAAAATGGTTTTTGAACCATCACCCACTAAGTCATCTGATCTAGTAAGGGAAGACCCTCAATCAGCTGAGAGGCCTGTTGAAGTTGAAAAAGAGTCTGCTGCTAAGGAATCGGCTGCTGCAAAAGCTCCTCAACAGCCAACTTCAATAGCTGAGGTTCCTAAACCTCAAGATAATCTTGAAGTGCAGATCATCGAACCAAAGGCAGCTATTCCTGTCTCATCTGCTGCACCAGAACCAACTGATGCTGCATCTGGTGTTGTTAAGCCAAAAAGGAAAAGTATAATAAAAGTCAGAATTTCTGCTGCTGAGAAAAAGAGAAGGGAGGAAGAACTGGCAGCAAAGAAAGATAAGGAAGATTTTGACAGAGCAGTTAGACTGAGCAAGTTGCAAGCTGAGAAAGAAGAAAGAAAAAGAAAAATTACTCAAGCCGAGCTGAAGGCTTTAGAAGATGCTGATATGGCAAAAGCCTTGGAACTGAGCAAACAGGATGCTCATGGACCAAGCAGAGCTGGTGGAATCAAAATCGGGGAGTCTATGAATGCAAGACAAATCTTACCCCCAGGCCAAAGGGTTGAAAAGTGTCCCTTCGCTGTTAAATGGGCACTGAACATAGTAAATCAGCACCCTGGAGCCTTTGCAAGGTTTGAAGCCACCCTTGCAGATTTTGAAAAAAAGCTCCAACAGGCTACTCTGTTTGTTCAGGAGAAGATAAGATACAATCAATGGAGGAAATACAGAGTAAACAAGTCTGTTGCTGAAATCAAAGCTTGGAAGGAATTTGAAGATGAAGAAAAATGGGTATTATCCTTCTTTCAAACTTCTTCTATTACAAAAGCTTTGGACCCTGATCATGTAAGAGATGTCTTTCATGATTATACAAGGGGTATAGTGGCCAGAGAAGCCAAGAAGATCAAAGATACACTGCCTCTAAAGAGAAAAAGGAGTGAAGATCCTATCAGAAGAGCAGTGCTGATAGCTGTTTATCAGGCCTTGGAGAAATGGTCTGAAAGGTCAAGGAATTTCAAGGGATTTCCAAGTGACATTCCATCTCTGCCAATCGTGCAACATATTGCATTTGGGCCTGAAATCAGCGCGTATCAGGAATAAGTGATTAAGGCTCCTGCCCAAGGATCAATGCCTCACAACACTAAGGGTATTCATCAAACTACGAAGATATCAGCTGATGGAACTCCTGAAACAACAAAGGTGGAAGAACAGGATGTTGTTCAGCAAAAAGCTACCCAGACTGATGCTGAAGATGATCATAAAGAAGCTGGAGCTATTGTTGTACATGAAGCTGTTCAAGAGACTGTTGAACCTGAACAGAAAGAGGAAGACGAAGAGGTTCTAGAAGATGTCCCAGTCCACCAAACAGAACCATCAGCTTCCACTTCCATTCCAATAGCAGACAAGCACTCTTCACTATGGAATCCATTCAGTTGCTGCTGGACCAATCTTTGGAAGAAATGAGCAAACAACTGATGAAGGAGATACATGAAGAAAACAGAAGACTGCACGAGGAAAACAGTAGATTGATCAAAGAACGTTGAAGATGTGAAGTCTGGTGTCAATCATCTTCACACAACTCTCAAAAGACATGAAGAAGATATTGCTGATGTTTTAAGTCTGATCACCAAGCTTGTTGATGCTGAAACAGAAAAGAACATGGGGTTCATACGCAACTTGGATGAAACTGCAACAAAGGTTCATGATGAGGTGGCTACTTTGCAACTCAACATGGATTATCTGAATGACCAGACTGGAACTCTCAAATCTACACTCAATCATCATACATCTCAACTTGCAATAGTGGATGACAACATCAGAAGAATCTGCACTGCTATCAACATATCAGCTACTGAACTCAACCATGCCGATGATGACAAAAAGGGGGAAGAGAAGTCAGTACCTGAAAAATCAGCTCCAGCAACTGAACCTGTTCAAGTACCTGAGCAATCAAAGGACTCTGCTGATAAGGAGAAACCTGCTGAAAAGAAAACAGAGCCTGTACCTGAATAAGCTAAAGAAGCTGAAGAGAAAGCTGATGATAAGAAGGAAGTTGAAGCTGCTGAGGAAAAGGTAGTTGATGCTAAGGAAGCAGATGCTAAGGATGATGCTGATGAAGAAGTTGCTGATGAGAAGGAAGAGAATCCAAGAAACCAGTAAAGTCTGATAAAGAAATTGCTGCAACCAAGGATACACCTGAGGAGCAACTAGATCCATTTATGAAGTACAAAAACTTGGAACGTATCAAAAGAAGAGTTGGAGAGGTAGAAGAAGCTGAACGCAAATAGAATATGAAAGCTGCTCAGAAGAATCTTCTTACTGATGATGCCAATGAAGATGATGATGAAATTGATGATGAAGACGAAGAAGAATATGTTGAAATTGAATAAGAAGTGACTGATGAAGAATCAGATCACTAAAATTCAAGTTTTCTTGTATCAGTTTACTTTCTTGTTATTTCATCTGATGTAACTACTTGTAACTTGTACTCAAATTCAATCAATAAATAAAAGTTCAAGTTTTTACTCCAATAAATTATTTCTATCTCAGAAATCTTTGAGGATTAAAACTTTAGTTTAGGTACATGTAGTTAGCTGAAGTTTTGTCATCATCAAAAATGGGGAAATTGTTGGATGAAGATGAAGATCATGAGACAAGAAATTTAGAAATTAAAGGGAGGTTTTGACGATTTCCAAAACATCTCAACCAGCTAAGTTAGGAGAGCTTAGTAAAACCCCTTTGAAGAATTTTGATCCAACTCAAAGACAAATTCAGTTAAGTCAAAATTCAGTTTGGTACTGATCTGCTGAAGGAAGAAATCAGTTTGGTGAAAATCAGCCGAATCAAATCAGATTTGTTCAATTTTGGGGTCAGCTCAGTTCATCATCAGACTAGTGATTCTTATCAGCCAAGTGAAGACGATCAGGAAGTCTCTCCAACGGTAATAAATGCTGAAGACTGAGGGTATTTATGGCATATGATTGAAGAAAAATCCCGTATCATCTTGGTGCATTATATGCTACTGACAAAAAGTACTGTTGACAGTACTGCCGCAGTTGAGAGAGCCGTTCGCAGAAATTAAGGACTAGTACCCGAGAAATTTGAATCTTGGACATTTTTCAAACCTGGAGTATAAATAGTTCGCGAGCTTGAGAGAGAAGATAACAACAGAACTCTGAGAAAATCTCTCTAAGTCTCAAGAACAGCTCACTCGCCTGGCAAAGTCATTAGTTGACAGAACTAAGTTGAAGATTCAAGCTTAATCATTTTTCTGAGTGAAAAACTGTAAAGGAGTGTTGTGAGAAGTATAGATCCATCTTAGTGAGTGATCTAACTTCAGAGGATAGGTATTCTTAGTGATTACCTATTGTGAGCTTACGGCCTCTTCATTTGTTGTTTTGGCATAAGTAGAGTATATTGTAAACTGTGTGTGTATAGTATAACCAAAGATCTAAGTGACTTAGAAGAGTGGACTAAAGGATTTTTATCCATATAACCACTATAAAAATTCTTTGTGTTTTAACTTGCATTATTTTCTTACATATATTCAAAATTGCATAAAACACTTTAGAAAACTGTTAGAAGATTTCAAAAAGGAGTTTGTTAAAACTGGGGACAAAATCTTTCAAAGACTAAGTTTACTTGTGAAAAACACTTATAAATATCCGCTGCAAGTATTCTGTTTTTAAAGCTGAGTTTTGCTGAAATCAGCTAAGTAGTGATAAGAGAAGTGGTCAACTGTGCTGCTCAAGATTTGTTCACGATCAGCTTAGTCAGCTTACTGATCTGTATTAGCTTAGTCTGCTGACAGACGACTGAAAAATTTTAAAGTCTAAAAATTTTCAGAGGTCTATTCACCCCCCCCTCTCTAGACCTCATCTGACCACTTGGGACCAACAGCCGTGAACAGAACTGGATCAATGACGGACTGATGAATGGAATGATAGCCGGGAACAGAAAACACAATCAAGATGATGATCTTGATGAAATTTGTATCGGAATGTAGAAATTAATGGTTCAAGCTGATACCATGTTAGTAGATATAATTTGCATATATTTGTGTGTATATAAAATGTAAAGTGTTTGAATATGTATTTTTGGAGAAGATGAATGTAAATAAACTGTAGAGAATCTTTGTTATTGAATAATGAATCAAGTTGTTTTTCTGCAGTACAAAGAATGGGTATAAATAGTGTTGGTCCCAAGTGGTCAGATGAGGTCTAGAGGGGGGGGGGTGAATAGACCTCTGAAAATTTTTGAACTTAAAAACTTTTCAGTCTTCTGTCAGCAGACTAAGCTGATGAAGAACAGTAAGCAGACTAGTCTGATCGTGAACAAATCTTGAACAGATGACTGACCACTCTTCTTACAATAACTTAGCTGTTTTTCAGCAAAACAGTTTTCCAAGAGTATACTTGCAGCGGATTGTTTCAAAGTGTTTTTCACAAGTAAACTAAGTTCTAAAAAGATTTTGTCCCCAGTTTAAAACTCCTTATAAAATCTTTTGATTGATTCAAAGTGTTTAAAATGCAAACTTTAAAATATGCAAGAAAACTTTAAATGCAAGATAACACAAAGAATTTTTATAGTGGTTATATGGATAAAAATCCTTTAGTCCACTCTTCCAGATCACACAGATTCTGGGTTATACTATAATCACTTAGATTACAATATTTCTCCACTTACACCTAAACAACTAATGAGAAGGCTGTAAGCTCACAATAGGAATTCACAAAGAAAACCTATCCTCTAAAGTGGAATCACTCACACAGATGGATTCTCACTTCGCACAACACTTAGCTATCACAAAATCACTCAGATAATGTTTTTCTGATTTCTTCAACTGGGTTTCTGTCAACAGATGACTTCCACCAGACGAGTGAGCTGTTCGAGCTTTTGAGACTTAGAGAAATTCTGCTTCAAAATTTCGATCTCTGATTGTTGTTGTGTATTGCTCGATTTGAAATTCAGCTCTATTTATACATGGAGATGAAATTATGACCGTTGAAAGCAAGTCACAAATCAAATCCATCCTTCAGCTCCTTTTGAAACGGCTCCCTGCAGCATTCCGTACTGTGTACAGTACCTTTCTGTCCATCGCATTTAATGCTGCATTTAATGCACTCTGCTGATCCGAGGATATCTTCAATCATTTGCCATTACTACCCTTCTCTTTCAGCATTTATTACACCAAGTGCATTTATTACCGTTGGACTAATCTCTTGATCTCTTCCACTCTGCTGATTAAAACGACTCTGCTGATAGATACTCTGCTGATCAAATACTGAACTCATCTGATTTGACTCGGCTGATGATCTACCCTTCTGTTCGCTGTTTCAGCAAGAGATCACTAGTCTTCTGAGCTTTGAACTTTGAACTCTTCTGATGTCTTCTTTTACTTGTTCAAAATTCTTCTAAGGGAACTAAGCTTACCATACTTAGCTGATTATGATGTTTTGGAAATCATCAAAACCTTCCCTTAAATACTTGTCTTCTTTCATCTTCATCTTCATCCAACAATTTCCCCCTTTTTGATGATGACAAAACTCCAGCTAAGTACCTGTACCTAAACTAAAGTTTTGATCCTCAAAAATTTCTGAGATAGAAATGATGTGTTGGAGTCAAACTTGCAATTTTATAGATAATGATTTGATTATATTTTACAAGTTTTGAAAGATGAAAGGTACAAAAGATTACAAGGATTTTTAACAAAAAGAAAATCTAGCCAAGGCTAGTCTTCTGTCTTCTTTTCTTCTTTAGTTTCCTTGTCTTCTTTCTCAGATTCTTCTTTAGATAATTTAGAAGTTTCAGCTTCCAAATTTTCCATGAATCTTTTCTTCAGCAGCTCTAACTTCCTTTTCTTGACATCTGGATCAAGCTGTTCTTCAGTTGAATCTTTGGCAGCAGCTAGTTCCTTGTCTGACTTGGCTTTTGCTTCAAATTCTTCCCTTTCAGCTTGGTCTTCTTCCTCTGTGATTTTCTCATCTGTTGGTCTGCTTGATTCTTCCATATTTCTTTCAGTCTCACCAGCAGATTCTTCTAACACTTCAGTTTCTTCAGCATCTTGATTTCCTTCATTCCTTTGGAAATCAACCCTTTGCTGTCCAAATATCCTTTCTTCCCCCTTTTTGTCATCATCAGTAGGGACAGATGGATATTGTGGCATGACTGGTGTGATTAGAAGTGAGTCACATAGGAGTTTGATGTTTTCTTCCATTGCATTAATCTGAGCTTGCTGTTTAAGTTGATTGGCTTTAACAGTCTTGACTTCCTTGAGCAAGTCTTCTCCTTGATCACCCAATTGAATTTGAGATCCCAAAATCCAATTTGATGAAGCAGTGAAGTCTTTCATCATGTTGCCCATGACTTCATCTTCTGCTTGGAGAGCCAATTCAACAGTTTGTTCAATCTGCTTCCAACCTTCAGTAGTGCTCTGAGTCCTTCTTCTAAGAATATCCATATCCTGACAGATGGTTTTAACATTATGAGCAGTGTCTTCTATCAGATCTGTTGGGACAACAGCAGCTTTCTGAATTGGTTGTTTAACAGCAGCTAACACATCTGCTTTTATCTCCTCCTTCATTTCCTTCATTGATTTGATAATCATTTGTTGGATGGAATCCAACAGATTTGTTTGAGCACTTTGAGAGATTGAAGGATCTTCTGATGGAGTAGCAGAGACGGTTTCCTTGAGATGTTGCTCTGATGGTTGAGTTATCATTGCAAGGGACTGATCTGCTGGTTCACCAGCATGGCTTGGAGTGCTTCCCTTCTCCTTAGCTTGATCATCTTCTTCAGTAGCAACTTCTTTCTCCTTTAACTGATCTGCTGGAATTTCTTCTTCCTTCTTTGATTCATCAGCAGCATCAGACTTATCATCCTGCACTTTGTCTTGATCAGATGGGTCTGAAGTACCCTCAATTTGCTTTGGTTGATCAGAGGACTCTGCCCCTTCTTTATCAGCAGGTGATGTAATCTTCTTGACAGTTTCAACTGTCCTCATCAAACCTTCATTGTCCACTGCTGACCTGTTACAAATCCAAGTAAAGTTGTCAAGAGGAATAAAAGTAGATGATTGTTCCTCAGGCAGCTCTTCATAGGGTCTGATGTTTGGACCATAGACAATATGTTTGATGTTTGGAAGTGGGACCAGTGAGCTTGGTTGTCCTCTTAACTTCCTTGCTTTCTTGGCCCAAAGCTCCATTGCTTGAGCAATAGCCAACTTAATAGATCTTTCTTTGAGATCTACTGAGTCATCAAAATCCTCAGAAATGGATGCAAAGATCTTCTTAGCCTCTTCCTTGACTATGTGACATATCCTCATCCTTAACCTGTCCAGAAAGAATTCTGAATCAAGTGCTTGAATAAGTGAATTTGTCTCAAGCCACTTAAGTACCCAATCTTCTGTAGCCTTGAATTCTTTCCACTTGGCCATTTCAGCAGGACTCTTTGTTAATCTGAATTCTCTCCATCTGTTGTATTTAATCTTTTCAGAATGGAAGAGTGTCAGACGGTTGACTCTTTCATTTTCAGCATCTAGTCTTCTGAGAAATTCTTCAAAAATTGCAAGGTCTTCCCTGACAATTTCAAGAGATAGTTTGATTTCTTCTCTTCTCTTTTCCTTAATCTTAGGTGCAGGCATAGCTGGGATTGGTTTGTTTGGATCCCTTGGTTCACCAATAGCTATCCCACCAGTACGCTGAGGACCATGAGCATCCTTGATGCTTGCTTCAATAGCAGCAGCCAACTCTGCTGCCTCAAGAGCATCCCTTTGCTCTTGGGTCATTTTGCTGGCCTCTTCTTCCAGCTTTTTTAATTCTAGGCTTTTCAGCCTATCTTCTTCTGCTTTCTCAGCAGCAATCCTTTGCTTTTCAGCAGCATCCAGTCTCATCTTCTCTGCAGCAGTCACATAAGTTGAGGTTTTGCCTAACCTCTTTCTTCTAGATTCAGGGCTCTCAACTGCTTGAATAGGTGTTGCAGCAACTGGAGTAGGATGCAGCAACAGAACTTCTCCCTCTAGTGGTGTACTAGTCTGCTGTTCCTTTTCTACATCAGCAGATAGTGCAGCAGTTGAGGCTTCTGTTGTCACTTCAACTGTAGGAACACTTTCAGGCTCAGCAGTAGCAGCCTTAGCAGCTTCAACAACTGGTTCTTCAACATTTAATGGCCTTTCTGCTTCAGTTGTTGTTTTTCTTACAGTTTCAACAGGCTCTTCAGGGAAAGTGACCTTTCTCTTGGCCTTTGACTTAGGAATTTTCTTGATAGCAGGGGGGTTGGCAGTAGGAGGTCCCCTTGCCTCACTCCTAGTCCTTAGTCTCTTCAACCTTTGAAGTGGAATTTCCTCTTCAGACTCAGTTCTTTCAGGGGATGACCCTGTCTCCATATTTTCAATTTCAGCAGTGAAGTCATCTATCACCTTCTTAGAGACTTCTACTTCGGGTTGTGCTGATCCAGCCACAACAGCAGACTGTGCTGTTGGCTCAGCAGACTGACTAGTCTGACCTTCCTTCTTGCTCTTCTTAGAAGGGGTCTTCTTAGACTGTTTGGAGGCTTTTCTCTTTGGTTTTTCCACCAGTTGCCTCACTGGTTCGTAGAGTTTGAACTCTTTGCTTCCATGGGTTTGCTTTCCTCCACCCATAGGGCATTGTAGAGATGCAAACAGATTGCTTAATAAGATGGCATGAGAATGCCTTTTGTCACTTAACAGCTCATAAACATGAGCAGCCCAGTTCACTTTCATCCCATAGTAGATACACACCATTGTGTAGTATCTTTTCCTTGGCAACCCATCCAAAGAACCCGTAGCACAATCCAGAACCTTTGCTATGATATCAGCAAATCTTTGGTATTCATCCTTCAGCTGGGTCTTCATCAAAGTCCCAGTCATCTTCTCTCCCTTCTTAGCACAAATTCCCCAGAATTCCTCTTCTTTTTCTGACCCTAACGAGGTCACATCTCCTCCCTTGTCTGTCAACTTATAAACTTCATTAAGAACAGCAGCAGATACAGCGATTTTCTTACCACCAATGACAGCAGTCATAACAGTGTCATCATCGTTGAATTTTCTGGTCATGTAGAAATGGTAGACATCCTCTAAGTAGACTCTTTCTTCGTGAGCCTCCAAAACAGGAACCAATGATGCTTCTTTGATCTTTACCAGTATGGAGCGCATCAAATCCGTGCCAGAGAAATGAAATTTGCTGTAGTTGAAGTATCTTCCCTCAACAATCTTGTCCATTTTCAGAGATTAGAGAGTAGATTCTGCAAAAGAACAGTGAACTTTCGAAGCAGTAGGGTTTGAGAGTTAGAGAGTTTGAGAATTTTTGAGTGCGTAAGATGACTATTCTGTTCAGATCGGATTTTATAGGTTTCCTTTTGATCTGGTTTTCGTGATTTATCTAAACCGTTGATCTAATCTGACAGTTTTTAATCGTGCGGATGAGAGTCGCGGATTTCAATTTTATTATTTTAATGTCAGATGGGCGGGAAACTCTATCGACACTAATCTGTTTACTTATAAAAGCGCGTTTTTAAAGTGCGATTTATGACCATGCTTATATAATAAATCAGATGAGTAGAGTTTAACTTATCTGACAGACGAGTGATCTGTTATCTGATATTACTAGAGAATGCCAATAGCTAGTAATCTTCCTCTGCTGTTTGTCAATCCAGCAAGATAAAATAATCTTCAATCTTCAAGAATTAAGAACACATCTTCTTGATAACACAACTTCAACTAACTGACATTAACAGATTTCATCTTTAGAACAGAAGTACCGCTAGTCTTACACGTTCCCCCTGTCTTTAAGAATTCATAAGTTAACTAGTCTGTTGAAGGTTAATTCTTGAATGAAATAATCTGATGACTAAGCTGTTGAACTCCAGTCTTCTGATGAGTTCCCCCTTAGCTTATGCATCCAGGTTAAGTAATCCTAACTCAGCTCTTAGAGTTGAGAACCTTGCTTCACTTAGAGGTTTGGTGAAGATATCAGCAATCTGATTATCAGTATGAACATACTCAATCAAAACATTGCCTTTTTCAACGTGATCTCTAATGAAATGATGTTTAATCTCAATATGTTTAGTCCTTGAATGACTTGTAGTGTTCTGAGTAAGTGAGATTGCACTTGTATTGTCACAGTAGATTGGAATTCCACTGATCTTGATGTTGTAGTCTTCTAGTTGATGCTTCAACCAAAGTATCTGTGCACAGCAGGCTCCAGCAGCTATATATTCAGCTTCAGCAGTAGATATAGAAACTGAGGTTTGCTTCTTACTCATCCATGAGATCAGACGACTGCCCAAGAACTGACAGGCACCTGTTGTGCTCTTCCTGTCAATCTTGCAGCCAGCAAGGTCTGAATCTGAATAGCCAACTAGTTCAAATCCAGATTCTCTAGGATACCATAATCCCAATTCTTGAGTGCCTTTAACATACTTCAATATCCTCTTGGCAGCTAAGAGATGAGATTCTTTGGGGTTTGATTGAAATCTTGCACAGACTCCAATTGAGTACATTATATCAGGTCTGCTTGCTGTTAGATACAACAATGAACCAATAATGCCTCTATATTTGGTTATGTCCACTGATTTGCCATCTTCATCTTTATCCAAACGAAGACTTGTAGACATAGGAATGGTAGCTGTTGAGCTAGTTTCCATACCAAATTTCTTGAACAGATCTCTTGTGTACTTTGCTTGGCTGATGAATATCCCATCAGGCAACTGTCTAACTTGCAATCCAAGAAAATAGTTAAGTTCACCCATCATGCTCATTTCAAACTTATTCTGCATCAGCTTGGAGAACTTATCACACATCTGTTGATTAGTTGAACCAAAAATAATATCGTCCACATATATTTGCACAAGTAATATATGATTTTCCCATTCAATTGTGAAAAAGGTTTTATCTACCTTACCTTTACGAAATCCTTTAATTAAAAGAAAATCAGATAGGGTATCATACCATGCTCTTGGAGCCTGTTTCAGTCCATAAAGGGCTTTCTTCAGACGATATACTTTGTCCTCTTCTTGATAGACTTCAAATCCAGGAGGTTGTTCAACATACACTTCTTCTTGCAATTCTCCATTGAGAAAAGCAGACTTCACATCCATCTGATAGACAGTGAAGTTCTTGTAAGCAGCATAGGCAAGAAACAGTCTGATTGCTTCAAGTCTTGCTACTGGTGCAAAAGTTTCATCAAAGTCAATTCCTTCTTCTTGACAATAACCCTTGGCCACTAGTCTTGCTTTGTTTCTGGTGACAACACCATCTTCATTCATCTTATTTCTGAATACCCACTTAGTGCCAATTACTCTTTGATGACTTGGTCTAGGAACTAAGTACCAGACTTCATTTCTTTCAAATTGATTCAACTCTTCTTGCATAGCTTCTATCCAGAAGGAGTCATTTAGAGCTTCTTCAATTTGTTTAGGCTCTATTTGAGATAGGAATGTGACAAACATAGCATCTTGTGCAGCAGCTCTTCTTGTTTTCACTCTATCTAAAGGATCACCAATAACTAATTCAGGAGGGTGATTCTTGAGCCATCTGAGATCAGGTTGCAAATCAGGATGTTGTCCTCTGTCTTGATCTTGCAACACTACTGTTGGAGTTCCAGTAGTAGTCTGTTGAACATTTGCAGTCTGTTGAACAGTCTCTGGTCTGTCAGCTGTTAGCAACTCGTCTGTTAGACAATCAGCACTGTGATTTTGAACAGCACTTGAGTTAGCAGCTGAACTTAGATTAGGTAGTATGATGGGAACATATTCTTCATTTCTTCCAACGTCTAACTTCTGTAAATCAGTAGACAGATCTTGATTAGCACTTTGATTCTTTTCAGAAGATTGACTTGGCTCATCAAATACTACATGGATAGATTCTTCTATTAGTAATGTTCTTTTATTGAAAACTCTATAAGCTTTACTAACAGATGAGTATCCTACAAAGACAGCTTCATCAGCCTTTTCTGCAAATGCAGTAAGGTGATTTTTCCCATTATTCAATACAAAACATTTACAACCAAAAATCTTAAAGTAATGAATGTTTGGCTTTCTGTTGTTCCAAACTTCATATGGAGTCTTGTTCTAATTTTTGTTGATCATACATCTGTTCTGGGTAAAGCATGCTGTGTTTGTTGCTTCTGCCCAAAATCTTTGAGGCAGTTTAGCTTCAGCTATCATGGTTCTGACAGCTTCTTTTAGTGTTCTGTTTCTCCTTTCAGCAACACCATTCTGTTGAGGGGTTCTTGCAGCAGAATACTCATGATGTATTCCTTTGATATTACAATACTCTTCAACAGTAGAGTTTGTAAACTCTGTCCCTCTATCTGATCTGATCTTCAATATTTTGATACTCTTTTCATTCTGGATCAGTTCCATCAGATTTGTAAGATGTTCCTTGGTTTCACTTTTCTTCTTCATGAAAATCACCCAAGTATATCTTGAAAAGTCATCCACAACAGCTAGGCAGTATTTATTTCCACCATTGCTGACTGGATCAATGGGTCCAAATAAGTCCATATGCAGTAGCTCCAATATTCTCCCAGAAGATTGGTGCTTCTTTTCTTTGAATGATGACTTGATTTGTTTACCCTTCTGACAGGCATCACAGAGCTTGTCTTTGCTCATGACTGCTTTTGGAATCCCTTCCACCAAATCATTCTTGATTAATCTGTTTATGGTCTTGAAGTTTAAATGATTCATCCTCTTGTGCCATAGCCAACTGACTTCACTTGGTGCAGATGCCACCAAACAAACACTTGAATTCTTGTCAACAGAATTCCAGTCAACTATGTAGATATTTCCTTGTCGTCTTTCAGATAAAATTACCTTCTTTGTACCAATCTGTTCAACGTAGCACTTATCTGTTGAGAAGATGACTGAATATCCTTTGTCACAAAATTGACTTATGCTCAGCAGATTATATTTTAGGCCTTTAACATAGGAGACGTCAGATATCTCTATGTTTCCCTTGATTAGTCTTCCTTTAGCTTTAATCTTGCCTTCTTTGCTGTCTCCAAAAGTGACTTTTGGACCATCCACAGCAACTGCATCAGTCAACTCATGTATGTTTCCACACATGTGCCTTGAACATCCACTGTCCAAGTACCAAATCTTCTCTACTTTACTCCTACTCCTAATCCTAACCTACAAAACAAAAATAAAATTGTTTTAGGTACCCTTATTGAGAGGGTCCTGAAGGATTAGTTCCACCCTTGACAACCCAAGATGTTGAAGTCTTAGGCTTCTTAGGTTTCTGAGTTTTAGGAGCATGAACAGTTTCATTTTTATCATAGTTATCAGATAAGTCATGTTGATGATCAGTATGATATGAATAATGTTCATAAGCAGGGTAAGGTGCATGATAAGCAGGATATGCATGCATTGGATGAGCAGGGTAAGGTGCATAGTAACTAGGAAATTGAGGTGCATGATACATAGGATGATATGCAGCAGGTTGCACATAATATGACTCATTTCCATACCAAGCATTTTGATTTTTCTTATTCTTATGCTTCTTTGGTTTACTAGATGCTTGCTCATTTGTTTTTGACTTAGTTTTACCACTAGTCTGATTGACTTTAGCTTTATCAGCAGACTTCTTAGGACTCTGCTGTTTGGTCTTACTAGTCTGATTTCCTACACTAGGCTCTTTGCTCTTTTTAGCCTTAGGAGATTTCTTCTCCTTTACCACTTTCTCAGATGAGGTAGGTTTAGAAGTTTGAACATACAGAATGACCTTACTATTGTCAGCTGATATGAATTTTTCAGTATGGTTCAACTCTAGTTTATCCTTTTCTAAAGGTGTCTCCTGTTTACTAGATGTATGCATGGATGCAACAGTAGACTTGTCATGAGACTCAATGATTTTCTCAAGTTCCATGATTTTTCCTTTATAGACCTCACATTCAGCTTTCAGAGATTCATGCTCTTGCTCAAGCTGTTTATATTCAGCTGATTCTTTTGGCTTTTCAGCTAAAAGTTTCAGTGAACTATTTTGCTCTTTTAGCAGGATCATCTCTTCCTTAAGCTTTTTATATGCTTCAGCAATACCAGTATTGTTAAGCATCATTTGTTCAAATGAATTAAATAATTCATCATTAAGAGGAGTTACCTCATCCTCAGAGTCATCAGAGTCCTTTGCCATCAGGCACAGGAGAGCAGGTTTTTCTTCATCAGACGATTCTTCATCAGACGAGTCAGAATCTGAATCAGATGAGTAGACAGCAGTCAGCTTTTCTGCTTCAGCCATCATTGCCTTGCCTCTCTGATGCTTTCTTTCTTTTCTCATTTTCTTCTCTTCCTCAGTGTACTTCTCTGCTTTTGGATATGGGCAGTCTCTTATGAAGTGTCCCAATTTCCTGCAGTTGTAACACATCAGTTTTGATTTATAATCATCCTTATCCTGAGAAGAAAAATTAGGTTTAGAAGTAGAAGCAGCATGATTGTATTTATTTTTCATCTTTCTCTTATAGAACTTCTTGAAGTTGTTCATTAATAATGCTACATCTCCAGCAGTGTACTCCTTTTTGTTGAGTAGAGTGGCTTCATCAGATGAGTCCACTTCAGCATTTCTTTGAGCCGGTCTTCTTTGATTTTCAGCAGCAACCAGTGCAGCTGTGGGTCCTGAAGTTGAGGTTTCTTCAATTCCCATCCTTGGCAGTTTATACTCATAAGCCTTGAGTACGGAGAACAGCTCTGTAAGAGAAATCTTGCCCAGATCTCTTGATTCTTCCATTGCTGTCACCTTCATGTTGAACTTGGAAGGTAGAGCCTTCAGTACTCTGACAGTGATCTCTTTGTCAGTGAAAGTCTTTCCCAGCTTCAAAACTTCGTTCAGAGTTCTGGTGAATCTGGTATCCATCTGATCAATGGTTTCTCCAGACTTCATCTTGAAGTTGTCCAGCTTTTCCAATGCAACACTGAGCTGATGCTCTTTAATAACATCATTGCCTTCACTCATATCTCTGACTTTATCCCACATCTCCTTTGCAGTTTTGCAATGCTTGACTTTGTCAAACCGATCATTATCCAGGGCTTTGGTCATGATGAATCTCCCAACTTTATCCAGGTTGAACAGCTTTATTTCTTCTGCTGTCATTTCTGTTAAGTCTTTTTCCACCACTATTTGAGCTTCATCTACGATGATGGTCTTGGTGAATTTGAATGGACCTTTGATGATACATGTATACATGTTGTCATTGTAGGCAGCAAGGAAAATCTCCATTCTGATCTTCCAGTCCTCAAAAGACATACCAGCAATGTGGGGAACATGGCTGATACAATCCATTTTTCAAAAAGTTTTTATTTTTCAAAAAGATGCTCTTTTGAAAACCTTTGAAAAACACTCGGATCAAGCTCGTTGATCAGGCAGCTGATTCTAATGAACCACCTGCTCTGATACCACTTGTTGGTCCCAAGTGGTCAGATGAGGTCTAGAGGGGGGGGTGAATAGACCTCTGAAAATTTTTGAACTTAAAAACTTTTCAGTCTTCTGTCAGCAGACTAAGCTGATGAAGAACAGTAAGCAGACTAGTCTGATCGTGAACAAATCTTGAACAGACGACTGACCACTCTTCTTACAATAACTTAGCTGTTTTTCAGCAAAACAGTTTTCCAAGAGTATACTTGCAGCGGATTGTTTCAAAGTGTTTTTCACAAGTAAACTAAGTTCTAAAAAGATTTTGTCCCCAGTTTAAAACTCCTTATAAAATCTTTTGATTGATTCAAAGTGTTTAAAATGCAAACTTTAAAATATGCAAGAAAACTTTAAATGCAAGATAACACAAAGAATTTTTATAGTGGTTATATGGATAAAAATCCTTTAGTCCACTCTTCCAGATCACACAGATTCTGGGTTATACTATAATCACTTAGATTACAATATTTCTCCACTTACACCTAAACAACTAATGAGAAGGCTGTAAGCTCACAATAGGAATTCACAAAGAAAACCTATCCTCTAAAGTGGAATCACTCACACAGATGGATTCTCACTTCGCACAACACTTAGCTATCACAAAATCACTCAGATAATGTTTTTCTGATTTCTTCAACTGGGTTTCTGTCAACAGATGACTTCCACCAGACGAGTGAGCTGTTCGAGCTTTTGAGACTTAGAGAAATTCTGCTTCAAAATTTCGATCTCTGATTGTTGTTGTGTATTGCTCGATTTGAAATTCAGCTCTATTTATACATGGAGATGAAATTATGACCGTTGAAGGCAAGTCACAAATCAAATCCATCCTTCAGCTCCTTTTGAAACGGCTCCCTGCAGCATTCCGTACTGTGTACAGTACCTTTCTGTCCATCGCATTTAATGCTGCATTTAATGCACTCTGCTGATCCGAGGATATCTTCAATCATTTGCCATTACTACCCTTCTCTTTCAGCATTTATTACACCAAGTGCATTTATTACCGTTGGACTAATCTCTTGATCTCTTCCACTCTGCTGATTAAAACGACTCTGCTGATAGATACTCTGCTGATCAAATACTGAACTCATCTGATTTGACTCGGCTGATGATCTACCCTTCTGTTCGCTGTTTCAGCAAGAGATCACTAGTCTTCTGAGCTTTGAACTTTGAACTCTTCTGATGTCTTCTTTTACTTGTTCAAAATTCTTCTAAGGGAACTAAGCTTACCATACTTAGCTGATTATGATGTTTTGGAAATCATCAAAACCTTCCCTTAAATACTTGTCTTCTTTCATCTTCATCTTCATCCAACAAATAGAAACAATACAGGGTTAATTTAGTAAATATTCTATAACTAATTTAACAACCCTTGATCCTGTTAATAACAAACAAATACCGGACCGGGTCTAACTAAATAACCAAATAGAAAATGATTCGAACAATAACCGGTGAAATTAGATTACAATACCAAGCCCTAATTTTGTTCCTTTTCTTCAATCTTCCCAATTTCCTTCTTTGATTCAGATACTTTAGCTTATAAATATTGAGGAACATTTTAACAATATGCAAATTTTCATCTGATAATGAAATGATCAATTAACTTAGAATGGGTTGTTTTATTCTATTGTACCAAAATAATTTCCGTAACACGTATTTTCCGTTTAAATAAGGCAGAGGATTGTGACAATTAAACAATTATATGAATGAGTAAGAATCACACGTTATTATTTTGCCCCTTTTAAGCGAATATTGCATAAAAGAGCCAATTTATTCTATTAGGTACTAGCAACCACATAAACTTCCTTTTATAATATCTGCCGTAATAAAATTGCATAAATTATTCTCTATTAGGGGATAAAAGTTATCTTTTTTCCTTTTCGGGAAAAACGATGGTACTATTTAATTCATCAAATTCAGGTAAATTTTACAAGCATGATCCTTCTTCTATCACATGTGATTCTTCAATCTACCTCATATTCAATATATGTGGTATATGTCCAAATAAAATAATTATATCAAATAGCTTTTGAATTTTTACACCTAACATTACTTAACAAAATAATTCTTAAAAACAAAAAAGTATAAGATAATATCACTAATATTCAACTTCAAAAGCACAATGAATGTCAATTAGAACCAACTAAATGATCTGCAAAAAAGAGAAATGACATAAGTAAGCTGAAGTAATTGACTAAAATAAGAACCAAATAAATTCACACCTTCCCTTTTTCTTTTTTATTGCCCGGACACACTTTGAGGAAATACTCAATAAGTCTGTTAAAAATAGGAAATATCCCATTTTTTTTCTCAAAAAAAATGTAAAGGATAACAGAGTCAATCTGTATGGAAAATATCTAGTAGACTAAGACTAGCTTCTAATTCTTTTACATTTTTTTCACTAAAAATTGCCAAAGATTAATTATTTACAAGATATATATATATATATATATATATATATATATATATATATATATATATATATATATATATATATATATATATATATATATATATATATATATATATATAAAGCATCGCCCATTTCAACCCTTACATCCCTTACTTCTACAATCTGGAAACAGAGATCAAGAATTCTCTCTTCTCTTGAAAAATATGAAGATACAGTTAGTCTTAGCTTTCATCATCCTCTACAATCTCCTCCTTTTAGTTTCTTCTTCTTGTACACAGGAGGAGGCTTCTACATATATCATTCATTTGGACTCCAATTTAATGCCAAAACCATTCACTTCACATTTAGCTTGGCACTCTTCCATCCTTTCTACTTCAAAGCCTATATACTCTTACACTAATGCCATCCATGGCTTTAGTGCTAAACTCACCCCATCATAGCTTCAAGTAATTCAGAAATCTCCGGCCTTCATTTTCTCAACAAGAGACATGCCAATTCAACTTGCAACAACTCATTCTTCCGAGATTTTGGGCCTCGACTCATTTTCTGGTGCATGGCCAGCTTCTGATTTTGGTCGGGATGTAATTATTGGGGTGGTTGATAATGGAGTTTGGCCCGGAAGTCGCAACTTCAGTAATGATGAAGGAATGGAACACATTCCGAGAAGATGGAGGGGTGGATGCATTGGTGGCATCGATTTCAATAGCTCCTTGTGTAATAAGAAACTGATTCGAGTCCGATATTTTAACAAGGGAATAAAAGTTGCCTACCCAAATGATACATTTTACGATTCTGCCCGAGGCACCAATGGACAAGGGACCCACGTGTCCTCAACTGCTGTCAGGAATTTCATACATGGGACGTCGTATTTCGGCTACGGGACAGTCACGACAAAAGGAATGGCTCCCCGAGCATGCTTAGCTGTATACAAAGTCGTATTTTTGGAAAAATACGCCTTGTATGCCTCGGATGTCGTGGCTGCAATTGACAACGCCATCGAGGATGGGATTGATGTTATATCCCTCTCGATAGTTACTTCGCCACCACTATACCATGATCCGGGGGCAATAACGACATTTGCTGAAATGGAAAATTCTATTTAAAGCCGTTTAAGGTATCGACCCTAATAAAAGAAGTGTTATAATTACATATCTTTTACAATATGTGTTACACCGATCACAAATCCTGCTACTTTTTTGCAAAAAATGAACTTACGTGCAAATCACGTGCATTTTTCTAATATTTCGGTATTAACCTAACATGCCTCATATTTATATATTGTTTCATCATTTTTTACCTTTGGCGGGAATGAACAATGATTTTTTCCTCCAACTATGTGTGCTAATGCCTAAAATAATTGTACTCAACAACCACAAATTAATCTTTATTCTAGCAACAACGACGAAACAAAAAATCATTCTTAAAAATATAAAACTGGAAATCTTATAAGATATGTCAGTAAATTGTATTGATAAAACCTTAAAATTCCGTAACACGTATTTTTCATTTAAATAAGGCAGAGGATTGTGACAATTAAACAATTATATGAATGAGTAAGAAAATCACGTTATTGTTTTGCCCTTTTAAAGCGAATATTGCATAAAAGAGCCAATTTATTCTATTAGGTACTAGCAACCACATGGACTTTTTTTTATAATATCTGTCGCAATAAAATTGCATTAATTATTCTCTATTACGGGATAAAAGTTATCTTTTTTCCTTTTTGGCAAAAAAGATGGTACTATTTAATTCATCAAATTCAGGAAAATTTTACAAGCATGATCCTTCTTCTGTCACATGTGATTCTTCAATCTACCTCATATTCAATATATGTGAAATATGTCCAAATAAAATAATTATATCAAATAGCTTTTGAATTTTTACACCTAACATTACTTAACAAAATAATTCTTAAAAACAAAAAAGTATAAGATCATATCATTAATATTCAACTGCAAAAGCACAATGAATGTCAATTAGAACCAACTAAGTGACCTGCAAAAAAGAGAAATGACATAAGTAAGCTGAAGTAATTGACTAAAATGGGTTCTCAAAAAAAAAAAAAAATTGACTAAAATGAGAACCAAATAAATTCACACATTCCCTTTTTCCTTTTTATTGCCCGGACACACTTTGAGGAAATACTCAATAAGTCTGTTAAAAATAGGAAATATCCCATTTTTTTCTAAAAAAAAATGTAAAGGAAAAAAGAGTCAATCTGTATGGAAAATATCTAGTAGACTAAGATTAGCTTCGAATTCTTTTACATTTTTTTCACAAAAAATTACCAAAGATTAATTATTTACAAGATATATATATATATATATATATATATGTAAAGCGTCGCCTATTTCAACCCTTACATCCCTTACTTCTACAATCTGCAAACAGAGATCAGGAATTCTCTCTTCTCTTGAAAAATATGAAGATACAGTTAGTCTTAGCTTTCATCATCCTCTACAATCTCCTCCTTTTAGTTTCTTCTTCTTCTACACAGGAGGAGGCTTCTACATATATCATCCATTTGGACTCCAATTTAATGCCAAAACCATTCACTTCACATTTAGCTTGGCACTATTCCATCCTTTCTACTTCAAAGCCTATATACTCTTACACAAATGCCATCCATATCTTTAGTGCTAAACTCACCCCATCAAAGCTTCAAGTAATTCAGAAATCTCCGGCCTTCCTTTTCTCAACAATAGACATGCCACTTCAACTTGCAACAACTCATTCTTCCGAGGTTTTGGGCCTCGACTCATTTTCTGGTGCATGGCCAGCTTCTGATTTTGGTCGGGATGTAATTATTGGGGTGGTTGATAATGGAGTTTGGCCCGGAAGTCGCATCTTCAGTAATGATGAAGGAATGGAACACATTCCGAGAAGATGGAGGGGTGGATGCTCTGGTGGCATCGATTTCAATAGCTCCTTGTGTAATAAGAAACGGATTCGAGTCCGATATTTTAACAAGGGAATAAAAGTTGCCTACCCAAATGATACATTTTACGATTCTGCCCGAGGCACCAATGGACATGGGACCTACGTGTCCTCAACTGCTGTCAGGAATTTCATATATGGGACGTCGTACTTCGGCTACGGGACAGGCACGAAAAAAGGAATGGCTCCCCGAGCATGCTTAGTCGTATACAAAGTCATATTTTTGGAAAAATACGCCTTGTATGCCTCGGATGTAGTAGCTGCAATTGACAGCGCCATCGAGGATGGGATTGATGTTATATCCCTCTCGATAGTTACTTCACCACCACTATACCATGATCCGGGGGCAATAACGACATTTGCTGAAATGGAAAATTCTATTTAAAGCCGTTTAAGGTATCGACCCTGATAAAAGAAGTGTTATAATTACATCTCTTTTACAATATGTGTTACACCGATCACAAATCCTGCTACTTTTTTGCAAAAAATGAACTTACGTGCAAATCACGTGCATTTTTCTAATATTTCGGTATTAACCTAACATGCCTCATATTTATATATTGTTTCATCATTTTTTACCTTTGGCGGGAATGAACAATGATTTTTTCCTCCAACTATGTGTGCTAATGCCTAAAATAATTGTACTCAACAACCACAAATTAATCTTTATTCTTGCAACAACGACGAAACAAAAAATCATTCTTAAAAATATAAAAGTGGAAATCTTAGAATATATGTCAGTAAATTGTATTGATAAAACCTTAAAATTCCGTAACACGTATTTTTCGTTTAAATAAGGCAGAGGATTGTGACAATTAAACAATTATATGATTGAGTAAGAATCACACGTTATTGTTTTGCCCTTTTAAAGCGAATATTGCATAAAAGAGCCAATTTATTCTATTAGGTACTAGCAACCACATAAACTTTTTTTTATAATATCTGTCGCAATAAAATTGCATTAATTATTCTCTATTACGGGATAAAAGTTATTTTTTTTCCTTTTTGGCAATAAAGATTGAACTATTTAATTCATCAAATTCAGGTAAATTTTACAAGCATGATCCTTCTTCTGTCACATGTGATTCTTCAATCTACCTCATATTCAATATATGTGAAATATGTCCAAAAAAAATAATTATATCAAATAGCTTTTGAATTTTTACACCTAACATTACTTAACAAAATAATTCTTAAAAAGAAAAAAGTATAAGATCATATCACTAATATTCAACTGCAAAAGCACAATGAATGTCAATTAGAACCAACTAAGTGACCTGCAAAAAAGAGTAATGACATAAGTAAGCTGAAGTAATTGACTAAAATGGGTTCTCAAAAAAAAAAAAAAAAAAAATTGACTAAAATGAGAACCAAATAAATTCACACATTCCCTTTTTCCTTTTTATTGCCCGGACACACTTTGAGGAAATACTCAATAAGTCTGTGAAAAATAGGAAATATCCCATTTTTTTCTAAAAAAAAATGTAAAGGAAAAAAGAGTCAATATGTATGGAAAATATCTAGTAGACTAAGACTAGCTTCTAATTCTTTTACATTTTTTTCACGAAAAATTACCAAAGATTAATTATTTACAATATATATATATATATGTAAAGCATCGCCTATTTCAACCCTTACATCCCTTACTTCTACAATCTGCAAACAGAGATCAAGAATTCTCTCTTCTCTTGAAAAATATGATGATACAGTTAGTCTTAGCTTTCATCATCCTCTACAATCTCCTTCCTTTTAGGTTCTTCTTCTTCTACACAGGAGGAGGCTTCTACATATATCATCCATTTGGACTCCAATTTAATACCAAAAACCATTCACTTCACATTTAGCTTGGCACTCTTCCATTCTTTCTTCTTCAAAGCCTATATACTCTTACACTAATGCCATCCATGGCTTTAGTGCTAAACTCACCCCATCAAAGCTTCAAGTAATTCAGAAATCTCCGGCCTTCCTTTTCTCAACAAGAGACATTCCACTTCAACTTGCAACAACTCATTCTTCCGAGATTTTGGGCCTCGACTCATTTTCTGGTGCATGGCCAGCTTCTGATTTTGGTCGGGATGTAATTATTGGGGTGGTTGATAATGGAGTTTGGCCCGGAAGTCGCAACTTCAGTAATGATGAAGGAATGGAACACATTCCGAGAAGATGGAGGGGTGGATGCTTTGGTGGCATCGATTTCAATAGCTCCTTGTGTAATAAGAAACTGATTCGAGTCCGATATTTTAACAAGGGAATAAAAGTTGCCTACCCAAATGATACATTTTACGATTCTGCCCAAGGCACCAATGGACATGGGACCCACGTGTCCTCAACTGCTGTCAGGAATTTCATACATGGGACGTCGTACTTCGGCTACGGGACATGCACGACAAAAGGAATGGCTCCCCGAGCATGCTTAGCCGTATACAAAGTCGTATTTTTGGAAAAATACGCCTTGTATGCCTCGGATGTCGTGGTTGCCATTGACAGCGCCATCGAGAATGGGATTGATGTTATATCCCTCTCGATAGTTACTTCGCCACCACTATACCGTGATCCGGTGGCAATAGCGACATTTGCTGCAATGGAAAATTCTATTTAAAGCCGTTTAAGCTATCGACCCTAATAAAAGAAGTGTTATAATTACATCTATTTTACAATATGTGTTACACCGATCACAAATCCTGCTACTTTTTTGCAAAAAATGAACTTACGTGCAAATCACGTGCATTTTTCTAATATTTCGGTATTAACCTAACATGCCTCATATTTATATATTGTTTCATCATTTTTTACCTTTGGCGGGAATGAACAATGATTTTTTCCTCCAACTATGTGTGCTAATGCCTAAAATAATTGTACTCAACAACCACAAATTAATCTTTATTCTTGCAACTACGACGAAACAAAAAATCATTCTTAAAAATATAAAAGTGGAAATCTTAGAAGATATGTCAGTAAATTGTATTGATAAAACCTTAAAATTCCGTAACACGTATTTTTGGTTTAAATAAGGCAGAGGATTGTGACAATTAAACAATTATATGAATGAGTAAGAATCACACGTTATTGTTTTGCCCTTTTAAAGCGAATATTGCATAAAAGAGCCAATTTATTCTATTAGGTACTAGCAACCACATAAACTTTTTTTTATAATATCTGTCGCAACAAAATTGCATTAATTATTCTCTATTACGGGATAAAAGTTATCTTTTTTCCTTTTTGGCAAAAAAAGATGGTACTATTTAATTCATCAAATTCAGGTAAATTTTACAAGCATGATCCCTCTTCTGTCACATGTGATTCTTCAATCTACCTCATATTCAATATATGTGAAATATGTCCATATAAAATAATTATATCAAATAGCTTTTGATTTTTTACACCTAACATTACTTAACAAAATAATACTTAAAAACAAAAAAGTATAAGATCATATCACTAATATTCAACTGCAAAAGCACAATGAATGTCAATTAGAACCAACTAAGTGACCTGCAAAAAAGAGAAATGACATAAGTAAGCTGAAGTAATTGACTAAAATGGGTTCTCAAAAAAAAAAAAAAAAAATTGACTAAAATGAGAACCAAATAAATTCACACATTCCCTTTTTCCTTTTTATTGCCCGGACACACTTTGAGGAAATACTCAATAAGTCTGTGAAAAATAGGAAATATCCCATTTTTTTCTAAAAAAAAATGTAAAGGAAAAAAGAGTCAATATGTATGGAAAATATCTAGTAGACTAAGACTAGCTTCTAATTCTTTTACATTTTTTTCACGAAAAATTACCAAAGATTAATTATTTACAATATATATATATATATGTAAAGCATCGCCTATTTCAACCCTTACATCCCTTACTTCTACAATCTGCAAACAGAGATCAAGAATTCTCTCTTCTCTTGAAAAATATGATGATACAGTTAGTCTTAGCTTTCATCATCCTCTACAATCTCCTTCCTTTTAGGTTCTTCTTCTTCTACACAGGAGGAGGCTTCTACATATATCATCCATTTGGACTCCAATTTAATACCAAAAACCATTCACTTCACATTTAGCTTGGCACTCTTCCATTCTTTCTTCTTCAAAGCCTATATACTCTTACACTAATGCCATCCATGGCTTTAGTGCTAAACTCACCCCATCAAAGCTTCAAGTAATTCAGAAATCTCCGGCCTTCCTTTTCTCAACAAGAGACATTCCACTTCAACTTGCAACAACTCATTCTTCCGAGATTTTGGGCCTCGACTCATTTTCTGGTGCATGGCCAGCTTCTGATTTTGGTCGGGATGTAATTATTGGGGTGGTTGATAATGGAGTTTGGCCCGGAAGTCGCAACTTCAGTAATGATGAAGGAATGGAACACATTCCGAGAAGATGGAGGGGTGGATGCTTTGGTGGCATCGATTTCAATAGCTCCTTGTGTAATAAGAAACTGATTCGAGTCCGATATTTTAACAAGGGAATAAAAGTTGCCTACCCAAATGATACATTTTACGATTCTGCCCAAGGCACCAATGGACATGGGACCCACGTGTCCTCAACTGCTGTCAGGAATTTCATACATGGGACGTCGTACTTCGGCTACGGGACATGCACGACAAAAGGAATGGCTCCCCGAGCATGCTTAGCCGTATACAAAGTCGTATTTTTGGAAAAATACGCCTTGTATGCCTCGGATGTCGTGGTTGCCATTGACAGCGCCATCGAGAATGGGATTGATGTTATATCCCTCTCGATAGTTACTTCGCCACCACTATACCGTGATCCGGTGGCAATAGCGACATTTGCTGCAATGGAAAATTCTATTTAAAGCCGTTTAAGCTATCGACCCTAATAAAAGAAGTGTTATAATTACATCTATTTTACAATATGTGTTACACCGATCACAAATCCTGCTACTTTTTTGCAAAAAATGAACTTACGTGCAAATCACGTGCATTTTTCTAATATTTCGGTATTAACCTAACATGCCTCATATTTATATATTGTTTCATCATTTTTTACCTTTGGCGGGAATGAACAATGATTTTTTCCTCCAACTATGTGTGCTAATGCCTAAAATAATTGTACTCAACAACCACAAATTAATCTTTATTCTTGCAACTACGACGAAACAAAAAATCATTCTTAAAAATATAAAAGTGGAAATCTTAGAAGATATGTCAGTAAATTGTATTGATAAAACCTTAAAATTCCGTAACACGTATTTTTGGTTTAAATAAGGCAGAGGATTGTGACAATTAAACAATTATGTGAATGAGTAAGAATCACACGTTATTGTTTTGCCCTTTTAAAGCGAATATTGCATAAAAGAGCCAATTTATTCTATTAGGTACTAGCAACCACATAAACTTTTTTTTATAATATCCGTCGCAATAAAATTGCATTAATTATTCTCTATTACGGGATAAAAGTTATCTTTTTTCCTTTTTGGCAAAAAAAGATGGTACTATTTAATTCATCAAATTCAGGTAAATTTTACAAGCATGAGCCCTCTTCTGTCACATGTGATTCTTCAATCTACCTCATATTCAATATATGTGAAATATGTCCATATAAAATAATTATATCAAATAGCTTTTGATTTTTTACACCTAACATTACTTAACAAAATAATACTTAAAAACAAAAAAGTATAAGATCATATCACTAATATTCAACTGCAAAAGCACAATGAATGTCAATTAGAACCAACTAAGTGACCTGCAAAAAAGAGAAATGACATAAGTAAGCTGAAGTAATTGACTAAAATGGGTTCTCAAAAAAAAAAAAAAAAAATTGACTAAAATGAGAACCAAATAAATTCACACATTCCCTTTTTCCTTTTTATTGCCCGGACACACTTTGAGGAAATACTCAATAAGTCTGTTAAAAATAGGAAATATCCCATTTTTTTCTAAAAAAAATGTAAAGGAAAAAAGAGTCAATCTGTATGGAAAATATCTAGTAGACTAAGACTAGCTTCTAATTCTTTTACATTTTTTTCACAAAAAATTACCAAAGATTAATTATTTACAAGATATATATATATATATATATATATATATATATATATGTAAAACATCGCCCATTTCAACCCTTACATCCCTTACTTCTACAATCTGCAAACAGAGATCAAGAATTCTCTCTTCTCTTGAAAAATATGAAGATACAGCTAGTCTTAGCTTTCATCATCCTCTACAATCTCCTTCCTTTTAGTTTCTTCTTCTTCTACACAGGAGGAGGCTTCTACATATATCATCCATTTGGACTACAATTTAATACCAAAACCATTCACTTCACATTTAGCTTGGAACTCTTCCATCCTTTCTTCTTCAAAGCCTATATACTCTTACACTAATGCCATCCATGGCTTTAGTGCTAAACTCACCCCATCAAAGCTTCAAGTAATTCAGAAATCTCCGGCCTTCATTTTCTCAACAAGAGACATGCCAATTCAACTTGCAACAACTCATTCTTCCGAGATTTTGGGCCTCGACTCATTTTCTGGTGCATGGCCAGCTTCTGATTTTGGTCGGGATGTAATTATTGGGGTGGTTGATAATGGAGTTTGGCCCGGAAGTCGCAACTTCAGTAATGATGAAGGAATGGAACACATTCCGAGAAGATGGAGGGGTGGATGCATTGGTGGCATCGATTTCAATAGCTCCTTGTGTAATAAGAAACTGATTCGAGTCCGATATTTTAACAAGGGAATAAAAGTTGCCTACCCAAATGATACATTTTACGATTCTGCCCGAGGCACCAATGGACAAGGGACCCACGTGTCCTCAACTGCTGTCAGGAATTTCATACATGGGACGTCGTATTTCGGCTACGGGACAGTCACGACAAAAGGAATGGCTCCCCGAGCATGCTTAGCCGTATATAAAGTCGTATTTTTCGAAAAATACGCCTTGTATGCCTCGGATGTCGTGGCTGCCATTGACAGCGCCTTCGAGAATGGGATTGATGTTATATCCCTCTCGATAGTTACTTCGCCACCACTATACCATGATCCGGTGGCAATAGCGACATTTGCTGCAATGGAAAATTCTATTTAAATCCGTTTAAGCTATCGACCCTAATAAAAGAAGTGTTATAATTACATCTCTTTTACAATATGTGTTACACCGATCACAAATCCTGCTATTTTTTTGCAAAAAATGAACTTACGTGCAAATCACGTGCATTTTTCTAATATTTCGGTATTAACCTAACATGCCTCATATTTATATATTGTTTCATCATTTTTTACCTTTGGCGGGAATGAACAATGATTTTTTCCTCCAACTATGTGTGCTAATGCCTAAAATAATTGTACTCAACAACCACAAATTAATCTTTATTTGTGCAACAACGACGAAACAAAAAATCATTCTTAAAAATATAAAAGTGGAAATCGTAGAAGATATGTCAGTAAATTGTATTGATAAAACCTTAAAATTCCGTAACACGTATTTTTCGTTTAAATAAGGCAGAGGATTGTGACAATTAAACAATTATATGAATGAGTAAGAATCACACGTTATTGTTTTGCCCTTTTAAAGCGAATATTGCATAAAAGAGCCAATTTATTCTATTAGGTACTAGCAACCACATAAACTTTCTTTTATAATATTTGTCGCAATAAAATTGTATTAATTATTCTCTATTACGGGATAAAAGTTATCTTTTTCCCTTTTCGGCAAAAAAGATGGTACTATTTAATTCATCAAATTCAGGTAAATTTTACAAGCATGATCCTTCTTCTGTCACATGTGATTCTTCAATCTACCTCATATTCAATATATGTGAAATATGTCCAAATAAAATAATTATATCAAATAGCTTTTGAATTTTTACACCAAACATTACTTAACAAAATAATACTTAAAAACAAAAAAGTGTAAGATCATATCACTAATATTCAACTTAAAAACAAAAAATTATAAGATCATATCACTAATATTCAACTGCAAAAGCACAATGAATGTCAATTAGAACCAACTAAGTGACCTGCAAAAAAGAGAAATGACATAAGTAAGCTGAAGTAATTGAATAAAATGGGTTCTCAAAAAAAAAAAAAAAATTGACTAAAATGCGAACCAAATAAATTCACACATTCCCTTTTTCCTTTTTATTGCCCGGACACACTTTGAGGAAATACTCAATAAGTCTGTTAAAAATAGGAAATATTCCATTTTTTTCTAAAAAAAAATGTAAAGGAAAAAAGAGTCAATCTGTATGGGAAATATCTAGTAGACTAAGACTAGCTTCTAATTCTTTTACATTTTTTTCACAAAAAATTACCAAAGATTAATTATTTATAACATATATATATATATATATATATATATATATATAAAGCATCGCCCATTTCAACCCTTACATCCCTTACTTCTACAATCTGCAAAAAGAGATCAAGAATTCTCTCTTCTCTTGAAAAATATGAAGATACAGTTAGTCTTAGCTTTCATCATCCTCTACAATCTCCTTCTTTTTAGTTTCTTCTTCTTCTACACAGGAGGAGGCTTCTACATATATCATCCATTTGGACTCCAATTTAATACCAAAACCATTCACTTCACATTTAGCTTGGCACTCTTCCATCCTTTCTTCTTCAAAGCCTATATACTCTTACACTAATGCCATCCATGGCTTTAGTGCTAAACTCACCCCATCAAAGCTTCAAGTAATTCAGAAATCCCCGGCCTTCCTTTTCTCAACAAGAGACATGCCACTTCAACTTGCAACAACTCATTCTTCCGAGATTTTGGGCCTCGACTCATTTTCTGGTGCATGGCCAGCTTCTGATTTTGGTCGGGATGTAATTATTGGGGTGGTTGATAATGGAGTTTTGCCCGGAAGTCGCAACTTCAATAATGATGAAGGAATGGAACACATTCCGAGAAGATGGAGGGGTGGATGCTTTGGTGGCATGGATTTCAATAGCTCCTTGTGTAATAAGAAACTGATTCGAGTCCGATATTTTAACAAGGGAATAAAAGTTGCCTACCCAAATGATACATTTTACGATTCTGCCCAAGGCACCAATGGACATGGGACCCACGTGTCCTCAACTGCTGTCAGGAATTTCATACATGGGACGTCGTACTTCGGCTACGGGACATGCACGACAAAAGGAATGGCTCCCCGAGCATGCTTAGCCGTATACAAAGTCGTATTTTTGGAAAAATACGCCTTGTATGCCTCGGATGTCGTGGCTGCCATTGACAGCGCCATCGAGGATGTGATTGATGTTTTATCCCTCTCGATAGCTACTTCGCCACCACTATACCATGATCCGGTGGCAATAGCGACATTTGCTGCAATGGAAAATTCTATGTCGAGTTACAATGTAAAAGAATTAGAAGCTAGTCTTAGTCTACTAGATATTTTCCATACAGATTGACTCTTTTTTCCTTTACATTTTTTTTAGAAAAAAATGGGATATTTACTAAAAAATATCCTAAAAAAGTTTTTCATGCTTTCGTTCCTAAAAAATAAAAATGTCACACTTACGCGGCTCTTACATAATATGTATCACAACGATCACATTTTCTACTATTTTATAGCATAAACAATCTCATGTGAAAATCACGTGCATTTTTCTAATATTTCGATATTACACATATTTCCCTCATATTAATATGATGTTCCATTTTTGTCCTTTTGCACGAATGATTTTGTGTGTTTCTAGAAAGTTGCACATACATTGTGCGTGATTTAATAATTTTATAAGCGATTCTAAAATTATTAAAAGATTTAATTTTAATTTATTATAAAACAACACACGAGCTATGAAATAAAATCTAAACATTATAAATGCAATAGAAAGCTGACCGGAGCTCAGTTTTTCAAGGTACCCAAAGTTGCCTAAAACAAACGATTCTGCAAGAGACACCATGGAACATAGGAAGCACGTTCTCACGCCCCAACACTTTGCCCGACCACAGGGGGCGAGCGGACAATTAGTACGAAATAAAATATGATGATGATGAGTTATTTCCGATTGTTTCATATTTTCAAGATTCCGATGTGGCAGGAGTTGTTCTCATATGAAGTAAAACAAACATCTCTTATTTGCCATACTTACTCGACGAAGAGCTTGGATTGTCAGCAATATTTTTGAATGCCGCAAATGGGAAATTTGTTTATGAATATATCGACAACAACAATGACAAGGCAACATCTACTTACCATTCAGGGAAATCATTCATGGAACTAAATCGACACCTGAAGTGGCTAATTTAGCTCGAGAGGTCCATCTCAAGCATGTACCTTTATCATGAAGCTAGTTGTTATGGCTCCACGACATCAGATTCTAGCTTCATGGCAAGAAAAACATCCGGCTAATCTTATGAGAACTGGGCAACTAATCAATAGTTTCAACGTAGAAAATGGAACATCAATGGCTTCCCAACATGCAGCAAGAATGGCTCCACTTTTGAAACACCCTGAGTAGATCCCTGTATCATCTATTCGACAATGATGACCACCACATATATGCTCGACTAAATGTTGAATAACTTTAACTGCAACGAATGATTCTTGATAGCTAGCTGCCTAACCGCTAACACACGGGGGGAACATTTTGACAAGATGCAAATTTTCATCTGATAATAAAAGGATTAAGTAACTTCATTTATGTAAAATAAAAAATTGTGACAAATGGACAATTATAACAATGGTTGAGTAAGAATCACATTTAGCTTAATCACAATAATCATCTCCCAGATTTAAAGCCGTTTAAGCTATCGACCCTAATAAAAGAAGTGTTATGATTATATCTCTTTTAAAATATGTGTTACACCGATCACAAGTCCTGCTACTTTTTTGCAAAAAATGAACTTACGTGCAAATCACGTGCATTTTTCTAATATTTTGGTATTACCCTTACATGCCTCATATTTATATATTGTTTCATCATTTTTTACCTTTGGCGGGAATGAACAATGATTTTTTTCCTCCAATTATGTGTGTTAATGCCTAAAATAATTGTACTCAACAACAACAAATTAATCTTTATTCTTGCAACAACGACGAAACAAAAAATCATTCTTAAAAATATAAAAGGGGAAATCTTAGAAGATATGTCAATAAATTGTATTGATAAAACCTTAAAATTCCGTAACACGTATTTTCCGTTTAAATAAGACAGAGGATTGTGACAATTAAACAATTATATGAATGAGTAAGAATCACACGTCATTATTTTGCCCTTTTTAAGCGAATATTGCATAAAAGAGCCAATTTATTCTATTAGGTACTAGCAACCACCTAAACATCTTTTTATAATATATGACGTAATAAAATTGCATTAATTATTCTCTATTAGGGGATAAAAATTTATCTTTTTTCCTTTTTGGAAAAAATGATGGTACTATTTAATTCATCAAATTCAGGTAAATTTTACAAGCATGATCCTTCTTCTATCACATGTGATTCTTCAATCTACCTCATATTCAATATATGTGAAATATGTTCAAATAAAATAATTATATCAAATAGCTTTTGTATTTTTACACCTAATATTAGTTAACAAAATAATTCTTAAAAACAAAAAAGTATAAGATCATATCACTAATATTCAACTGCAAAAGCACAATGAATGTCAATTAGAACCAACTAAAATTCACACCTTCCCTTTCTCCTTTTTATTGCTCGGACACACTTTGAGGAAATACTCAATAAGTCTGTTAAAAATAGGAAATATCCCATTTTTTTCTAAAAAAAATGTAAAGGAAAAAAGAGTCAATCTGTATGGAAAATATCTATTAGACTAAGACTAGCTTCTAATTCTTTTACATTTTTTTCACAAAAAATTACCAAAGATTAATTATTTACAAGATATATATATATATATATATATATATATATATGTGTAAAGCATCGCCCATTTCAACCCTTACATCCCTTACTTCTACAATATGCAAACAGAGATCAAAAATTCTATCTTCTCTTGAAAAATATGAAGATACAGTTAGTCTTAGCTTTCATCATCCTCTACAATCTCCTTCCTTTTAGTTTCTTCTTCTTCTACACAGGAGGAGGCTTCTACATATATCATCCATTTGGACTCCAATTTAATGCCAAAACCATTCACTTCACATTTAGCTTGGCACTCTTCCATCCTTTCTTCTTCAAAGACTATATACTCTTACACTAATGCCATCCATGGCTTTAGTGCCAAACTCACACCATCACAGCTTCAAGTAATTCAGAAATCTCCGGCCTTCCTTTTCTCAACAAGAGACATGCCACTTCAACTTGCAACAACTCATTCTTCCGAGTTTTGGGGCCTCGTCTCATTTTCCGGTGCATGGCCAGCTTCTGATTTTGGTCGGGATGTATTTATTTGGGTGGTTGATACTGGAGTTTGGCCCAAAAGTCGCAGCTTCAGTAATGATGAAGGAATGGAACACATTCCGAGAAGATGGAGGGGTGGATGCTTTGGTGGCATCGATTTCAATAGCTCCTTGTGTAACGAGAAACTGATTGGAGTCCGATATTTTAACAAGGGAATAAAAGATGCCTACCCAAATGATACATTCTACGATTCTGCCCGAGACACCAATGGACATGGGACCCACGAGTCCTCAACTGCTGTCAGGAATTTAATACATGGGACGTCGTACTTTGGCTAAGGGACAGGCACGGCAAAAGGAATGGCTCCCCGAGCACGCTTAGCCGTATACAAAGTCGTATTTTTCGAAAAAAATACACCTTGTTTGCCTCGGATGCCGTGGCTGCCATTGACAGCGCCATCGAGGATGTGATTGATGTTTTATCCATCTCGATAGCTACTTTGCCACCACTATACCATGATCTGGTGGCAATAGCGACATTTGCTACAATGGAAAATTCTATTTTTGTAACAAGTGCCGCGGGAAATTCCTGTCCCTCTCCCAATACCATTTTTGTCGCAGCTCCATTGCATCTAACCGTATGAGCCGGTAAAATTGGCAGATCATTTACAGGAAACATAGCACTTGGCAGTGGAGCTTTAATTACAGGGGTATCTTTATGTCCTTTAAGCCTAAACATTCTAGCCAACCTAGCAAGTATATTCTTGAAAGACTCTGGAAGGAAGGAGGGGCTTACAAAATATGCCAAGAAGATCGTTGTTTGCTCAGTCAGTGCAAATATGAATAGTCTTTGGTTGGTTCTTATTTCCATAATTCTGGTGTGGCTGGAGCTGTCCTCATATGGAGTAAAACAAACAACTCATATTTGGCAGACTTACCAGACGAAGAGATTTGGTTTCCAGCCCTAGTTCTAAACGCCGCAATTGGAAAGTTATCTTAGATTATATCGAGAACAACAATGACAAGGCAACAGCTACTCTAGAAACAAGGGTGAGAAAAAAAGTTACAAGCTGAGAGTTTATGGTCCGTGTTTGAAAGAAGGAACCATTCCTCATGGTTCAGTAAGCTGGGAGCAGATTGGAGGCAGTCGAACAGTCAGAAGTCCGATTGTGGTTGCGGGTTTGAACCCAGACATGGGTAAAAATATTTAGATGTTAAAATGTGGTTTTATAGATTAAGTTGGTGGTGTAGTTATTATTGAAGCTTATTAGCTATGTTATTGTTCTGTGTTTGTTTGTTGTGCGATTTCTTAAGGTATTGTATTAGGAGTTTATTGGTGATCAGAGAAGAATCGAAGGAATTTTTTGCTAAACTTAGTTCGGAACTACATAAGGTTATAAGAAATAATAATGTCACTTCTAGTATCAAACTCTATTACAATATTAGAATGTGATACCGTATCAATTGTCTCTGCAGGATTTTGTCATATTTGGATATAACTGATGTATTGTATGCCGCTTCTGAATATATTAATAATTTTACTATCAAATTCCATGATACAAATGGACAATAATAACAATGGTTGAGTAAGAATCACATTTAGCTTAATCACAATAATCGTCTCCCAGATTTAAAGCCGTTTAAGCTATCGACCCTAATAAAAGAAGTGTTATAATTACATCTCTTTTACAATATGTGTTACACCGATCACAAATCCTGCTACTTTTTTGCAAAAAATGAACTTACGTGCAAATCACGTGCATTTTTCTAATATTTCGGTATTAACCTAACATGCCTCATATTTATATATTGTTTCATCATTTTTTACCTTTAGCGGGAATGAACAATGATTTTTTCCTCCAACTATGTGTGCTAATGCCTAAAATAATTATACTAAACAACCACAAATTAATCTTTATTCTTGCAACAACGACGAAACAAAAAATCATTCTTAAAAATATAAAAGTGGAAATCTTAGAAGATTTGTCAGTAAATTGTATTGATAAAACCTTAAAATTCCATAACACGTATTTTTCGTTTAAATAAGGCAGAGGATTGTGACAATTAAATAATTATATGAATGAGTAAGAATCACACGTTATTGTTTTGCCCTTTTAAAGCGAATATTGCATAAAAGAGCCAATTTATTCTATTAGGTACTAGCAACCACATAAACTTTTTTTTGTAATATCTGTCGCAATAAAATTGCATTAATTATTCTCTATTACGGGATAAAAGTTATCTTTTTTCCTTTTTGGCAAAAAAGGGTGTACTATTTAATTCATCAAATTCAGGTAAATTTTACAAGCATGATCCTTCTTCTGTCACATGTGATTCTTCAATCTACCTCATATTCAATATATGTGAAATATGTCCAAATAAAATAATTATATCAAATAGCTTTTGAATTTTTACACCTAACATTACTTAACAAAATTATTCTTAAAAACAAAAAAGTATAAGATCATATCACTAATATTCAACTGCAAAAGCACAATGAATGTCAATTAGAACCAACTAAGTGACCTGCAAAAAAGAGAAATGACATAAGTAAGCTGAAGTAATTAACTAAAATGAGAACCAAATAAATTCACACCTTCCCTTTTTCCTTTTAATTGCCCGGACACACTTTGAGGAAATACTCAATAAGTCTGTTAAAAATAGGAAATATCCCATTTTTTTCTAAAAAAAAATGTAAAGGAAAAAAGAGTCAATCTGTATGGAAAATATCTAGTAGACTAAGACTAGCTTCTAATTCTTTTACATTTTTTTCACAAAAAATTACCAAAGATTAATTATTTACAAGATATATATATATATATATATATATATATGTAAAGCATCGCCCATTTCAACCCTTACATCCCTTGCTTCTACAATCTGCAAACAGAGATCAAGAATTCTCTCTTCTCTTGAAAAATATGAAGATACAGTTAGTCTTAGCTTTCATCATCCTCTACAATCTCCTTCCTTTTAGTTTCTTCTTCTTCTACACAGGAGGAGGCTTCTACATATATCATCCATTTGGACTCCAATTTAATGCCAAAACCATTCACTTCACATTTAGCTTGGCACTCTTCCATCCTTTCTTCTTCAAAGACTATATACTTTTACACTAATGCCATCCATGGCTTTAGTTCCAAACTCACCCCATCACAGCTTCAAGTAATTCAGAAATCTCCGGCCTTCCTTTTCTCAACAAGAGACATGCCACTTCAACTTGCAACAACTCATTCTTCCGAGTTTTTGGGCCTCGTCTTATTTTCCGGTGCATGGCCAGCTTCTGATTTTGGTCGGGATGTATTCAATAGCTCCTTGTGTAATAAGAAACTGATTCGAGTCCGATATTTTAACAAGGGAATAAAAGTTGCCTACCCAAATGATACATTTTACGATTCTGCCCAAGGCACCAATGGACATGGGACCCACGTGTCCTCAACTGCTGTCAGGAATTTCATACATGGGACGTCGTACTTCGGCTACGGGACATGCACGACAAAAGGAATGGCTCCCCGAGCATGCTTAGCCGTATACAAAGTCGTATTTTTGGAAAAATACGACTTGTATGCCTCGAATTTCGTGGCTGCCATTGACAGCGCCATCGAGAATGGGATTGATGTTATATCCCTCTCGATAGTTACTTCGCCACCACTATACCATGATCCGGTGGCAATAGCGAAATTTGCTGCAATGGAAAATTCTATTTAAAGCCGTTTAAGCTATCGACCCTAATAAAAGAAGTGTTATAATTACATCTCTTTTACAATATGTGTTACACCGATCACAAATCCTGCAACTTTTTGCAAAAAATGAACTTACGTGCAAATCACGTGCATTTTTCTAATATTTCGGTATTACCCTTACATGCCTCATATTTATATATTGTTTCATCATTTTTTATCTTTGGCGGGAATGAACAATGATTTTTTCCTTCAACTATGTGTGCTAATGCCTAAAATAATTGTACTCAACAACCACAAATTAATCTTTATTCTTGCAATAATGACGAAACAAAAAATCATTCTTAAAAATATAAAACTGGAAATCTTAGAAGATATGTCAGTAAATTGTATTGATAAAACCTTAAAATTCCGTAACACGTATTTTTCGTTTAAATAAGGCAGAGGATTGTGACAATTAAACAATTATATGAATGAGTAAGAATCACACGTTATTGTTTTGCCCTTTTTAAGCGAATATTGCATAAAAGAGCCAATTTATTCTATTAGGTACTAGCAACCACATAAACTTTTTTTTATAATATCTGTCGCAATAAAATTGCATTAATTATTCTTTATTACGGGATAAAAGTTATCTTTTTTTCTTTTTGGCAAAAAAGATGGTACTATTTAATTCATCAAATTCAGGTAAATTTTACAAGCATGATCCTTCTTCTGTCACATGTGATTCTTCAATCTACCTCATATTCAATATATTTGAAATATGTCCAAATAAAATAATTATATCAAATAGCTTTTGAATTTTTACACCTAACATTACTTAACAAAATAATTCTTAAAAACAAAAAAGTATAAGATCATATCACTAATATTCAACTGCAAAAGCACAATGAATGTCAATTAGAACCAACTAAGTGACCTGCAAAAAAAAGAAATGACATAAGTAAGCTGAAGTAATTGAGTAAAATGAGAACCAAATAAATTCACACCTTCCCTTTTTCCTTTTTATTGCCCGGACAAACTTTGAGGAAATACTCAATAAGTCTGTTAAAAATAGGAAATATCCCATTTTTTTTTCTCAAAAAAAATGTAAAGGAAAAAAGAGTCAATATGTATGGAAAATATCTAGTAGACTAAGACTAGCTTCTAATTCTTTTACATTTTTTTCACTAAAAATTACCAAAGATTAATTATTTACAAGATATGTATGTGTATATATATATATATATATATATATATATATAAAGCATCGCCCATTTCAGGGAATTTTTGTGGTATCACTAAATGTCAATAGTGACAATTTTTTTCACATTTCTTGTCACTAGTGTGCCTATCTACATCACTTTAGTGACAATATTTAAATTCTTGTCACTTTGTCATTTAGTACAACACTCCTCTTCGTCTAACTGAGAGCCTCTCTCTACTCGTATCCCATTCAAGAGTAAAAGCTCCAAATGCTGGATTATTAACTCCAGACCACGAAGAAATAATCCAATTTCTTCCAGTCCTGTGGATGACCCCTAACTTCATCCCTGAAAGAAGGGTATCCGTTGGATAATCAAAGCTTCGCCACAAGATAACATCATATTCTTCTTCATGGTTTGAAAGGATAAAATTCCCGTAAATCCAACAAAGTAGCAGACACGTTATAAGTATTTTAGTGCTTAAATATTCACCCCAAGGCCCAATATAAAATAACCAGCGGACAAAAGGATTTTGTCCAACTCCACTCCTGTTGGCGAAAATGAGTAAGCTTCCATTGTTGTTTATCGTGAGAGTTGCACTGGAATTGTTGGGAATAGGCTCGTCTCTGTTGCCAATCCATACAGGGTCAGGATACCTTGAACGATCAGTGTACGATATTGCGACGTAACTGTTATTAGTATCTTCCGGTGTGTAGAATCCTAAGGTGAAGTTGTTCCCCGCAGAAACGAGTTGCGAAATGAAATTTAATGCGTCTCCTTGGCACATGATACAACTTCGTTTACTGAATGTACAGATGAGATAGGCCTGATTACATATAGGCCATCCTATCAGAAAGTTATTTGGTGATCAATGCACGGATTTAAAAGTTAAGCTTGACAAGTGTTTCCGTCAACAAGTAAGTTTAATTAAGTCTTACTAATGTTCCCCTTTGATAACCATCTAATTCGTTATAAATAAGCTCGGTGGATGGATGTATTAATTAATATAATTTTATCTGCAGAAAGCTGTGAAGCGAAAGGCCAACTTTGAAGAAAGCAGAAAATTGAAAGAGATATTGAGGGCACAAAATGTGAAGATCAGAGAAGAATCGAAGGAAGTTTTTGCCAAACTTAGTTTGGAACTACATAAGGTTATAAGAAATAATAATGTCACTTTTAATATCAAACTCTATTACAAGATTAGAATGTGATACCGTATCAATTGTCTCTGCAGGATTTTGTCATATTTGGATATGATTTATTGTATTGTATGCCGTTTCTGAATATATTAATAATTTTACTATCAAATTCCATGATCCGGATTACTTAAACATTTTCAACTTTTTTCTTCAAGTAAAAAAGAAAAAAGAATTTCCTAAGTTGGTTAAATCATCGTAGGTATAAAGTTTTTCATGCTTTCATTCTTAAAAAATAAAAATGTCACACTTACGCGCCTCTTACATAATATGTATCACAACGACCACATTTTCTACTATTTTATGGCATAAGCAATATCACGTGAAAATCACGTGCATTTTTCTAATATTTTGATATTACATTTATTTCCCTCATATTAATATGATGTTTCATTTTTGTCCTTTTGCACGAATGAACACTGATTTTTTCTTCCAAATTTTGTGTGTTTCTAGAAAGGTGCACATACATTGTACGTGATTTGATAATTTTATGTGCGATTTTAAAATTATTAAAATATTTAATTTTAATTTATTATAAAATAACACACGAGCTATGAAATCAAAACTAAACATTATAAATGCAATAGAAAGCTGATCGGAGCTCAGTTTTTCAAGTACCCAAAGTTGCCTAACACAAACGATTCTGCAAGAGACACCATGGAATATAGGAAGCACGTTGTCACGCCCCAGCACTTTGCCCGACCACGGGGGGCGAGCGGACAATTACTACGAAATAAGATGTGATGATGATGAGTTATTTCCGATTGTTTCATATTTTCAAGATTCCGGTGTGGCAGGAGTTGTTCTCATATAAAGTAAAACAAACATCTCTTATTTGCTATACTTACTAGACGAAGAGCTTGGATTGTCCGCAATATTTTTGAATGCCACATATGGGAAAATTGTTTTTGAATATATCGACAACAACAATGACAAGGCAACATCTACTTACCGTTCAGGGAAATCATTCATGGAACTAAACCGACACCTGAAGTGGCTAATTTAGCTCGAGAGGTCCATCTCAAGCCTGTAACTTTATCATGAAGCCAGTTGTTATGGCTCCACGACATTAGATTCTAGCTTCGTGGCAAGAAAAATATCCGGCTAATCTTATGATAACTGGGCAACTAATCAATAATTTCAATGTAGAAAATGGAACATCAATGGCTTCCCAACATGCAGCAAGAATAGCTCCACTTTTGAAAGAAACTCACCCTGATTAGATCCCTGTATCTAGGGCTGTCAATGGGGCGGATTTCAATCCGAATCCGTCCGAATCCGATCCGATTTATTAGGATAATTGTCCGATTAGAGATTCGATGGACCTGATCCGATTATAAAGATCCGAAATCCGAAACTCATGGAGCGAATATGGATTTAGGTCGATCCGATCCGTTGAAGATCCGTATCCGGCAACAAATAAAAAGAAAGATATATATACAAAATGATTTATAAAAATAAGTATCATTAATAATATTTCAACGTCAATTTAAGAAGATAGTAATTTATAATTCGTTTATAAATTTATTTAAACCAATATATTCATTCTACAAATATGAATATAGTAAAGAAATTTTGAAAATGTGAGCTAAAATTAAATAAAATTGAAAAGATAATAAATTTATTTTAGGAAAAAAATATTAATTTAACTTTTTAAACACAATTTATTGGATCCGAAAAATATTCGATATCCGGCCAAATCCGACCAAGATCCGTTGGATTCAAAAAATCTAGATCCGAGCACAATCCGAGCAAGATCCGAATCCGACAGGATTCGATCCGATATAAATGGAGCCGGATCTGGACGAGCCTGATTCGACCAGAATCCGACCCATTGACAGCCGTACCTGTATCATCTCTTCGACAATGATGACCACCACATATGTGCTTGACTAAATGTTGAATAACTTTAATTGCAACGAATGATTCTTGATAGCTAGCTGCCTAACCGCTAACACACTGGGGAAACATTTTAACAAGATGCAAATTTTCATCTGAAAATAAAATGATTAAGTAACTTAATTTTAGTAAAATAAAAACTTGTGAGAAATGGACAATTATAACAATGGTTGAGTAAGAATCACATTTAGCTTAATCACAATAATCATCTCCCAGATTTAAAGCCGTTTAAGCTATCGATCCTAATAAAAGAAGTGTTATAATTACATCTCTTTTACAATATGTGTTACACCGATCACAAGTCCTGCTACTTTTTTGCAAAAAATGACCTTACGTGCAAATCACGTGCATTTTTCTAATATTTCGGTATTACCCTTACGTGCCTCATATTTATATATTGTTTCATCATTTTTGACCTTTGGCGGGAATGAACAATGATTATTTCCTCCAATTATGTGTGTTAATATGTAAAATAATTGTACTCAACAACAACAAATTAATCTTTATTCTTGCAACAACGACGAAACAAAAAATCATTCTTAAAAATATAAAAGGGGAAATCTTAGAAGATATGTCAGTAAATTGTATTGATAAAACCTTAAAATTCAATTGTAAAAGACAAATGCAATTTGAACCAAATAAATAACCTGAAAAAAAGAGGAAGCACAATAGAAGTATTGGGAAGTGAAAGACTAAAATGAGAAGAAGTAAATTTACACCTTCAATATAAACTGAAGGTGAAATCTATATTAATCCTTAATCACTCTCCTCTTGTTATTCAATATCTTCTTCATCTTTTAACTTCCCTTCTTGATTGATCAATATAAAAGATACTATTATTAGCTTTCATTCTCTGTACTTGAATTACAACAAGAAGTATTGCTTCTGCACATAAGGCAAGCATATATTTTCCATGTAGACTTACAAGTCATGCCCAAACTCTTCACTTCTCATTATGCTTGACACTCTTCAATATTGTCCTCCTCTTCTTCATCTTCTTCAAAACTTATTTAGTCTTACATTAATGTCATCCATGACTTTAATACTGAACTCACCCCATCACAACTTGAGAAAATACATAAATCTTCAGGTTTTCTTTCCTCAACGAGAGACATGCCACTTCAACTATCAACCACTCATTCATCCTAGTTTTTTAACCTCGACTCATTTTTCAGTGCATGGCCATCTTTCGATTTTGTGTGGGACGTAATTATCGGAGTTGTTGATACTAGAGTTTGGTCGGTAAGTCGAAGCTTCATAAATGATGAAGGAATGTGACACATTCCGAGCAGATGTAGGGGTGGATGCTATGGCTGCATCGATTTCAATAGATCTTTGTACAACAAGAAGCATATATGAGTCCGGTATTTCAACAAACGACTCAAAGATATCTATCACAATGTCATATTTATTGATTTTGCACGAGATACCATGGGACACTTGACCTACGTGTCCTCAAATGCCGAAGGAAATTTTGTACATAAAACATCTTATTTTAGATATGGGATAGGCACGACAAAAGGACTGGCTCCCCAAGCACACCTAGTCGTATTCTTCATAGAATATGGCTTCTTTTTTTCTGGTTGTCATGTTTTCCGATGGGGTTGATATTTTATCCTTCTCGATAGTGTCTATGCCACCAATATATTACGATTATGTTGCAATAGTGACATTATCTACAATGGAGAAGTCCATTTTTGTAACAAGTGTATACTGAAATTCCTGTTTGTATTTCAAAACCATCTTTAGTGGAGCACATTGGCATCTACCAGTATGAGCTGGTACTATTGATAAATCATTTACAAGAAGTGTAATACTTGGTAGTGGATCTTTTATTACAGGGCTATCTTTTTGTCCTATAAACCCAAATTACATTCCAACCAATCTCCCGATTATATTTTTGAAAAACTATGGAAGAGATGAGAGGTTTTAGAAATATGCCAAGAAGATCGTCGTTTGCTTAATCATTACCAAATATGATAAAGATGAAGTATTTTCGGTTGTTTCTTCTCTCCAAGATTCTGGTGTGGGAGGAGTTGTCATCATATTTGCCAGACTTACCAAACGAATAACATGTCTTTTCCAGCTATAATTGTAAATACCGAAAATAGGACATTTTAGATTATATTGAAAACAACTATGACAAGGTGGCAACAACTTCTCTACTATTTAAGGAAATAATTCATGGCGCTAAACCAATGCCCGAAGTAGTGATTTTAGCTCCAGAGGCCCATCTCTAGCATGTCCTTTTATCGTGAAGCCATGTGTTATGGCTTTGGGATTTCAGATTCTAGCATCATGGCAAGAGGAAAGAACATGTTAATATTATCACAACTAGGCAACTAATCAATAGTTTCAGCATAGAAAGTGGAACAACTATAGCTCCCCCACATGCGGCAAGAGTGTAATCGCTTTTGAAAGGAGGTCGCCTTGGTTGGAGCCCATCAGCCATCCGATCAGCAATTATGACCACCACATATGTGCTCGACAACACGTTGACTCCATAAAGGAAAAAGGTATCAAAGATCATTGCCACTCCTTTGGCAATAGGAGTTTGGCATATCAATCTAAATATGGTGCTAAACATTGACCTGATTTATTAGGCAGATGTGGATGAACTACGTGAACCTTCTTTGTGCTATGAATATGACTACCAAACATATTCGAGCTATCACGAGGTCTCTCTAGGGTTGCATGAACCCATCATTGGACCTCAATTATTCGTCGTTCAAAGTCTATTTGAATTGTGATGTTGTCTCCAAATCTGTCATATTTGAGAAGACATTGACGAATGTGGGAGATGAATTGTCAAGTTAGTATGCCATATTGTCCTCTTCTTCATCTTCCTCGAAACTAACTTTATCCTATACTAATGTCATCCATGACTTTAGTATCAAAGTCTGCGAGCCATGAGACTTAACATTTCAACTCATTTCTTTAAGTTGAAAAAAGGAACTGTTACCTCCGGCATAAAGTTGTTCATGCTTTCGTCCTTTATATAAAAAAGTGCTTACGTCTCTCTACAAAATAAATGTTAGATTGATCACTTTTCCAACTATTTTCTTGCAAAAACGACCTCACGTGGAAATCCCGTGCATTTTTCTAACATTCCGGCATTACACTTACATCCTCGTCTTAATATGTTTCATTTTCGCCCTTTTGCTGGAATTGATTTTTCCTTTCAAACCCTTAACTTTTCATTATGCATGACAACTTTCATATATTCATCTTCTTCAAAAACTGATTCACTCCCACAATAATTCCATCTATGGTTTTAGTATCAAAGTATGCGAGCCAGGAGACTTAACCATTTTCAACTTTTTTATTTACGTTGAAAGAAAAATGAACCATTTCCCTAAGTTAGATTAAATCACATTAATTATTCATCAGTTATAAAGTTGTTCGCAGCTTCGTCCCTAATTAAAAAAATGTAACACTTACTCCTTTTATATATAAAATATGTATTACACCGATCACTTCTTCGACTTTTTCTGGCAAAAAACGACATCATGTGCAAACCACTTGTATTTTTCTAATATTTTGGTATTACACTTACGTCCCTCATAATAATATATTTTTCACTTTCGTCTTTTTGGGGAAATGAACATTGATTTTTCTTTCAAATTTTAGATTTTTTAGAAAGGTGCACTTACCTTGTACGTGATTTGATAATTTTATGTGCAATTTGAAAATTATTATAAGATTTAATTTTGATATTTTTATAAATATCATTATTTATATTGATCACTTCTGATTTCATCGCATATAAGCCCCACCTTTTTTTTCCTACTGTATTATATAGTTGAGTCAATCTGTATTAAAATTTTCATTAACCTTTGGTGTATAATTCATGTTTATATAGTCATTTGTGAAATATATCCAAATAACTATATCAAATAGCTTTGGAGAATTACATTACCTGACACAATCTATATCTGTTGTATTAGTTTAAATATCAATCGACTTCCATAAAATAAAAATTAATCTTAGCATCCTTACAACTCTGACTGAACAAGAAATAATTTTTACAAAATAAAGTAGGAGCATTTTTTTTAAGAAATAAAAGACTAGAAATCTAAGAAGATATATTAGTAATTGTATTGATCGAACACCTAATATTCAAATAAAAAGTATGAAAATCTTCAAAAAGAAGGAAGCATAAAACATTGAGAATTAACTAAAATGACAAGAATATTCACACTTCCCTTTTTCTTTTTATTGCCCGGACGACGCTTTGAGGAAATACTCAAAATGAATGTCTAAAAGTAGGAAGGTTACACATTCCATAAAAATAACTGGTAAAAGAAAATACTAAAAAAGACATAATGAGGAAAGTTAGAAATAAGAGAGAAATAATGTGGACGGTTGAGAGAAAATTGATTCAAAGCATTCCTCCTATTTTCGGGAGCTTCTATATAAATTAGAATATAAATGTTTGTTTCATACGTATCCAAATTCTTCTTTTTCTTACTCCTACACTAAAAGACATACAAAAATCATTCACTTTTTGGCGCCACAAGATTTACGCCACTTCAACTAGCAACTACTCGTTCATTTAATTTTTGGCGCGACATACACTACAAGAAAAATGAATTCTAGTGACAAAATTTTAAGTGACAATGTTGAAATTGTCACTTTTTGCATATATTTAGTGACAGTTTTGTCACAATAATAATAATAACAAGTGCAATAGTGACAAAATATATTTCTAAGTTGTCATTAATGGCTATTAGTGACAAATGTATAAAACTTAAGTATTGTCACTATAATTTAGTGACAATCTTTTAGTTGTCACTTTTGGGGTATCACTAAATGTCGATAATGGCAACTTTTTTCACATTTCTTGTCACTAGTGTGCCTGTCTACATCACCTTAGTGACAATATTTAAATTCTTGTCACTTTATCATTTAGCATTTTTTCACTAAAACTTAAATTTTTTGTAGTGATAATAATCGGGGTGGTTGATAGAGGAGTTTGACCAGAAAGCAAGAGCTTCATAAATGATGAAGGAATTGGACAATTTCCGAAAATATGAAGGGGTGGATGATATGGTGGAAACGATTTCAATAGTTCTATGTGCAACAAGAAGCTAATCATTATGTTTCACATTGCTTCTTGGTTTTGATAAGGGGCATTCAAGACAATCTATCTATTTTATTAGTTTTCCTTGATAATTAGGTTTCTTACATTTAGTTATTTACTTATCTTATCTTTGGTGACTTAGTTTCTATAGGAATCTAGGAGTTACTTGATTTTCATATGAGTCTTACTTTCCTTTAGTTATTTAGGGTTTGAGTCTTATAAAATGAGTTGTAATCTTCATATTATGATAAATCGATTATTAAAATTTTCTGAAAAAAATTAAAAGAGATTTGTTCTTTCAAAGGGTTCATGGATGCCTATTTCTCGTGTTCTTGTAGTTAATTTATCTGATGGAACTTACCGGTAGAATAATCGCTATTTTGCCGACTTCATTTTTTCACTCGGTTTTTTTTTTTTTTAAGAATAATGGGTTTAATCCCTTTCGAGTCGCGTCAGACACATAAAGCGGGAACCTTTGCCAACAGGGATTCGAACCTGAGTCATCTACTTTGTAGTGACTAGTGCATTCCACTAGACCAATCACCTGTTGGTTTAAGAATAATTAATGAATCCGTGAGGCTCATTAAAATTTGAATTCATTTGAACTTTCTCAAATTCGAAATCATTTGTAGCCGATATACACTAGTCACATGGTACAGTGCTACAGTTTTTTTAGTGAAATTAATATCGAACCAATTAATGCGGTTTGGAAAAGTTATATACCAAACGAAACTTTTGAATGCCATACCATTATATTCGGTACGGTGCGATTTCGGTACGGTTTTACGGTATTTACAATAACTTTAATTCTCAAGCTATTTACTTATACAAATGTACGTTTTTTAGATAGAAAAAAATTAATTGTTTATAAGCTTATAAATATATCTAACTATCTAAGTACGTTCATTACCAAATTTATAATCTCAAAATTCAACCATCAAATTCGAAAATGCTAATTATGATCAAGAAAAGCATATTAATGTCCACCAAAACATGACTAGCTAACATGCAAAATATGCTTAATCATAATAAATACAGTAATTGTCTCAAAAAAAAAAAAAAATACAGTAAAAAAAATTGCAAAAAATTCCATCCTTTTGATTCATATATTGTGTTTTTGGGATCTTCAGATATAATGTATTCATACAACATCAATACCAGAAAAATTGCAAGTTGAATAGGATTTTTTTAGGTAATTTAGGTTTTAGTTACATGCCTTATAAAATAGGTAAAATTGCAGAAAACGTCCCAAACTAATTACTGATTTTGGATTTTCGTCCCGAACTATTTAACTTGGCAAATTTCGTCCCGTAATTTAATATCTTTCTGGAATATCGTCCCAAACTAATTACTAATTTTAATTTTTCGTCCCAAACTATATCAACTCGTCAAATTTCGTCCCATAATTTACCATTTTGTATGAATTTAGTCCCAATATTAAATTTCTAATTTAATGAAAATGACGTTCAATCTTGTAAATAATTTGGGACGAACTCTGTAATATTATATAATTATTCATGTTAAAATTTACCATGTCATGACACTTAAGCAGCCATGTGATAATTCATTGGCAAATGCACAATTCCGTCTTATAATTATGGTGGGACGATATTCCAAAAAAAATATTAAATTACGGGACGAAATTCGCCAAATTAAATAGTTTGCAACGAAAATCCAAAATCAGTAATTAGTTGGGACAATTTTTGCAATTTTGCCTATAAAATATTAGCGGGATTAAGTTTGAGTCCTAATTCCTTAAGGTTCACTGAGTATATAATATTTAAATATGTATGTTAAATATATGCATAAATTAATCAATAAAAGATATTTATTTTTACTGGTACGATACAGTATTTTTGAGATATAAAATCAATAAGATCTACCATATCAAAATATTCAGTACGGTTTTAGTCTATACCAAGACTTGTAATTTTGAGGAAAAAACCGATAATTCGGTATGGTAAGATACGGTTCGATCCGATCTGGCCCGATTTCTAAAACCATGTGCATCCCTATACACTAGTGTGAAATTGTATATCATGTATTATACTCATATTAAAAAGAAGGGTAATTCATACTGATATAAATAAAATATAAATTAAATACATTTGAATAATTACAATATTTTTACATTATAGTGTAAAAAATGTTCGAAAAATTATTTATTAGTGTGCAGTAATTATGGAAGAATTGTTTGGACCCTGTAACTTTTTTAATCTCCAGACAAATCCTCGAAATTAATTGGAGCTCACTTTTTCATTTTATTTTTTTTGTAATTAAAAGTATAAATGTATAATCACTTGATACCGGGCCGAAGAGGCAACAGACCCAATAGTTTAGTAAAGATCCATTCAATCTAAGTATCTAACCCAGAGTTATCTATTTACCAAAAAACGACCCAGAGGGTTTGTGTCGAGTCCATTTTTCTATTTATTATTTATTTTTCAAGTTTAAAGGAAAAATACAGATCTGTACATACTTTATTAGGTAGTAACTTGATTAATTGCCATAATTTGCAATAAAATTATCAGAAAATTCTTAGCATCAATGTTGTTGAAATGCAAAGGCAATCTAGATCTTATAAATTGAGTTAATGGCAATTTTAATAATAATTAGTTTACCTCCATGTGATTTAAAAGAGGGCAATTTATTTCCCGTGTTATGATAATTAATTCAACTAAAAGAATTTTTTTATTGTTTGATTAAGAGCTACTAAACTAATAATTATCTAATATCTAATAAAAATAATTAAATGCTAAGAAAAATATTAATAAGAGGTCTAAAGTACGTTTACATTTCACCAAATTTTCACGAGTAATTCTTTTTGGCTATCTTAAGTAGGGCTGTCAATGGGGCGGATTTCAATTCGAATCCGTTCGAATCCGGTCCGATTTATTAGGATAATTGTCCGATTAGAGATTCGATGAACCTGATCCGATCATAAATATCCGAAATCCAAAACTCATGGAGCGAATATGGATTTAGGTCGATCCGATCCGTTAAAGATCCGTGTCCGATAACAAATAAAAATAAAGATATATATACAAAATGATTTATAAAAATAAGTATCATTAATAATATTTCAACGTCAATTTAAGAAGATAGTAATTTATAATTCGTTTATAATTTTATTTAAACCAGTATATTCATTCTACAAATATGAATATAGTAAAGAAACTTTGAAAATGTGATCTAAAATTAAATAAAATTGAAAATATAATAAACTTGTTTTAAAATTAAAAAAAAATTGAAAAGATAATAAACTTGTTTTAGGAAAAAAATATTAATTTAACTTTTTAAATACAAATTTATTGGATCCGAAAAATATTCGATATCCGGCCAAATCCGACCAAGATCCGATGGATTCAAAAAATCTAGATCCGAGCACTATCCGAGCAAGATTCGAATCAGACAGAATTCGATCCGATATAAATGGAGCGGATCTGGACGAGCCTGATCCGACCAGAATCCGACCCATTGACAGCCCTAATCTTAAGGGTCCTTTTTATTCATAAGTGTCTTTCGAATTAATCAATAACCTATTCAATTAATTCACTAAATTTAAGGGACTAGTCAATACAAATTAGCGGATTCAGGTTTGAATCCCTGTTGGAAGAGGTACCCACTTAATGTGTCCAACCCACCTCGAAAGGGATTAAACCCTTGGGAAACAAAAAAAAAATTCTAAAGAACAAACCACGACCTAATTTCTTTTCACAGGTTCAATCAAGAAAAAGTAAACAATCGAAAAGGTGATCAAGAAAAAGTAAACAATTTAAAAGTGGCCAATCAATTCGAAAGTAATAAGCACAAAATCAGATAAAGGAATATCGTTAAATGAAGATCGAAATCCATTAGATTAAAATGAAAAAATTAAATCAAATATTTGTTGCAAAACATTGACCTGCAAAACCCTAGACTAAAAGAATTCAATGACGATGAAAATGAAGATAACAAGATAAAAAAATTCATGATGTAATCTTCAAGTCACAAAAATTAAAATCTAAAGGGCCTGTTTGTTTGGCGTTTCTTAAAAAAATTTCGTGTTTGGAAAATGCCAAACAAACATGCTTTTTACTTTTTGAAATAAATTTTTCATCTCTCAATTTTCTCAAATTATTCTCTCAAAACCCAAACAAACAACAAATTTCTTATCTCTAAACAAAATCTATACAAACACTACTCTGATTTGACATAAAGTAATATATCTCTTACACAATTTATCTCACAACAAACATGATTTGATATAAAGTCTCACGCATCTTACACCTACAACCTAACTATTCCAAAAAAAACCTACACGTACTTTATTTCTCAAATCACCCTCTCAAAACTCAAACAAACATCTTTTTTTCATTTTCACTCAATTCAACAAACATGATTTGAGTTTGACTACTCTTAGGATATTATGGTCTTTTAACAATTTATTTTTATTGAATATAATATAAAACATGGAGAAAATACAAAATTATTATAATTTATATAAAATATAATTTTAAAAAAGAACAAAGGATAATTTTTTTTTTATTTATGAATCTTATAAACAACAACATTTGAGATGTCTTGGTAATTATTGAAACTCAAGGATATTTTTATAATTTTACTGAACATAAGGGATAAGCATGCAATTGTGTATATATATAGTCAATTATAAATCAATAAAGTTGTTCAGCTCAATTAGTTGCAACATCTTATCTATACAAGCAAAGCATGAGGTCAAGGGTTCAAATCCCACCTCCTACAATCTAATTAAAACATAGGCACTCAGGCGATGGTCGACCGCCTAGGCCTTGCCTAAGCGCCCAGGCGATAACCACACCGCTACCAACATATCTATGCCGACATAATATTTCCAACGCAATTGCTAGGCGTTGCCTAGGAGCCCATGCCTTGCCTACCGCCTCACCGCCTAGGCGCAACCAAGGTTCTCGAGCAATGGTGAACCGCCTAGGCGTACGAGCGGCGGGGGTTAACTGCTCGCCTAGGCATTGCCTAAGCGCCCGAGCGATGGTTAACCGCCTAGGGGTAGCTCAGGCGCACGACCGGAGGTTAATTGCTCGCCTAGGTCTTGCCTAAGCGCCCGGGCGATAACTACACCGCTACCAACATATTTATGCCGACATAATATTTTCAACGAATTTGCTGACATAAATATAATTCTGATACAAAATCCATTTCAATGTTTCCAACAAAATTACCAACAAAAAAAGTGTACAAAATTTTCCAACAGAATTAAAATATATTGTCTCTATATTTACTAACGGAAAATTATTCCGTCACTCCATTTACCTATGGGGCCTTCACACACAGAATATCTAACGGAAAAAATCCGTTCTACGCTTGAATACCAACGGAAATCGAGGCTTCACCAACGAAAATTTTTGTCACTGAAACTCCCTTTTCTTGTAGTGATACCACACTTGACCCAAGTAGTATATACTTATTTTTTCAAAATGAATAAATAAAAAAAAAAAAAAATAGGGGTAATCTTGACATTCCACCAAAAGTCAAAAATAAAATTATAAGTATATACTATCTGGGTCGAGTTTGGTATTTAAAATCAAACACCGGGAGTTTTTTGGGAGTTATAATAACACAGGGGGATTTTTAGGAGTTAGACAAAGCATAGGGGGTTGTTTTGTCTTTTACTCTATTAATGGTAATTAATTATATGATTATTTGTTTAAAAGGGTGTTCTGGAATTTATGCCTAGAAAATATAGGTATTAATTATATTTTTAATCTATATGCAAATTCTCTAAAACGACAAATAAAAAACCGAGGGAATACTATATTTTATTCCATACATAATAGTTTTATTTATTCAGCAATTTCACCGCTCAATTACAAATTTTTTGCAATGAAAAAAACAGGGGTAATTCGGTTGATTCTTAGCCTACCATAGGAATATGAGGATATGATGAAACTTTTCCATCTTTATCGACAAATATCCGAACCCGATTGCCACAAAAATCTACAACATATCGTGAACTGGTATCTTCATGTTTCCCAAAAATACGAGTGGTTATCATATTTTTCTTGTGAATTGGTAACATTAGGAAAATAATTTTGTACATTTTCTCCACAGATAATTTTCTATAACATACATGAGAAATTATGTTTATATCCTAAATTAAAAAAAAAAATGTTAATTCAAATCCATACCTCTGCCGTGTTCTAATATGACAAAAGTGAATTACACCATTTATGATATCATTAAGTTTCATCTAATATCAACTATGATAAAAGTTGGTTTGATCTATGGCCTCAATCAAATAGCTTACGATGAATGTATAATTCATCATAGCTCAATAGATACAAAATAGACAATTCTAACTATATGAAAATTTTGAATTTTCCACATATCATTTGTTAAAATCTTTTGTTAAAATTTAGAATATACATTTTATTTTGGTATCATTAAGTTATTTCCCTTTGGTTAACATTTGTTAAAATTTAGAATGTACATATTTTTTTGGTATCATTGAAGTTCTTTCCCTTGAATTAACACGAATGTAAAAAGAAAATGAAACACAATTGTCATTGTATTATAAGATATTGAATCTTTTGTTTTATCTTCAATTAATGAAAATAAAATAAAATCATACAAATAAAAAATAATATCGTTAACAAATTTGACTAAAAATAATAATTAAAAAATGCTCAAAAAATTTAGACTTCTCTTATTTTGTTATTTTTTCTACAAAAAAGAAAAAGGAAAATAAGCATGGTAAGAGATACAATATTAGAAATAAAAGTGTTCATATAGCTCCGCGATCTCTTCTGATATATTACAATTCAATATAAAATAAGTGCTCAAATATTAGGTCAATCGAAGAATTATTTGATAAAATTATCAAAAAACTTATAGTAATAAATAGATAGAAACATATCACCAAGCTTATTATTTTCTAAGAATTTTATAGGTACTATATCAACAAAATTAAAAGAATTAAGTTAGGATCAAAATGAAACAATACATGCATCCTTATATATATCAATATGTATATATCAATCATCAAGGATCGCAATTGAGCCACTAACAATACAAAATTAAATGAGAATTCAGTAAAAATAATGGATAACAGTATAAAAATATACAATTGGGCTTAATAATGTCGCCAGCAGGAAATAAGAAAAATTGGAAGAGAAAATTTGGCTTAAGTGATATTCATTTACCTAAAATATTTCTGTTCTTCTCAATTGATTCAGTATTACTATATTACTCCTCTTAAGTAATTATAATTTTTTTATTATTTTTTTAATAAGATTTTCGGGGTGTCACAACTTTGTATCCCCGAAATATTATTATAATTTTTTTTAAGCACATCTTCTATTTTTCGGCAGAGTTGACAATCGGAGTTCAAAAACTTAGGGACAAAATATGTAATTCATTTTTGGATATTTGGCATTGTGCACCCTAAAATAGAATTGTCACTTAGCACCCTTAAATTAAGGAATACTAAGCAACTAGCACACCCTCGTTTTTTCCGGCATAGTTGCCCACTGAAGTAAAAAAACCTAGGGGCAAATTAGGTAATTCATATTATTTCTTCCTTCAAATTTACAGACTACGATTGTGAATACTAGAATACTCATTTCCCGCTCCATCTTTCTTTTTACCAATATACAGTTCATGTTATAGACTTGAATTAAAATTTTATTTTTGTGATATGGTTCGGTCAATTTTATGTATTGAAACTTTTTAGATTTGGTTATGAAGAAACACAGAATTAACACTTTGCATTCTCGAAACAGGAACAATTCAACAATTCAGAATTAGCATTTTGCATCCCTGAATTACCTATTTTGCCTCTAGGTTTCTTGGACCCTGATGGTCAACTCTGTCGGAAAAAATGAGGGGGTGTTAATTGATAAAGTTTTCTTATTTTTTTTTTGGTCCTACTGAATTTTTCTTAATTTGAGGTGTTAAATGCTAATATTTTATTTCGGTGGGGGGGGGGGGGGGAATAATAAAAAGGGTTTTGCACTTTCAAAAAATTTCATTAGTAATAATTTCTTGTATGCATTAATGCGATTGTGATTTAAATTGTCATTATGTGGCATATGATTTTAGTTGTCATACGCTGTGAGAATAATAAAAAGGATTCAAATTAACCTACCTATGTTTTGGAAAAGTTGCACAAAACCCTTTTTATTATCCCCCCCCCCCCCAACACACACACAAGAATCTCCTTGTATTTTATCAATACTGCACACTCTCCTTTTAGTGATTAAATAGTTGACGTTGTTAGTTTGTTTATGTTAAATACTATTATATATTAATTAGATTTTGTACACAAGGGAAATTCCTCACGAGTGTTTGTAAAACACTAGGGAATTTTATGGGAAAAAAATAACATTATGGGGTTTTGCGCAGGTTTCCCAAAACATATGTCACTACAAGAAAACTGGGCTTCACCTACGGCAGATTCCATTGGTGAAGCCTTGATTTCCGTTGGTATTCATGCGTAGCGACGCTTTTTTTCCGTTAGTTGATCCGTAGGTGAAGGCCCCGTAGGTATATGAAGCAACGGTTTTTTTTTTCCGTTGGTAAATGTTGCAACGGTTTGTTTTTGTTGGTATTTTTGTTGGAAAAAGCGTCGGATGAACGATCTTGCCCGATTATTTTTTGCGACAATTTTGTTGTTGGAAATGCGTAGGAAAGTTACTAACTGATTTCCAACGGCATAAATATGTCGGTATTTTGTCGCCAATCGGTTGGAATCATTCTGACGGATTTAGCATTGTATGTTTCCGTTAGTTTATTTTTGTCACTAATTTGAAGTAAATCAGTTGGAACCTAGTGACAACTTATTTGTTGCTGATTTCGTTACTAGCAATCGGGTCGGAGCAAAAAATTGAACCTCGACTTAGAATTGACTGAGTCGTTCTTGAGCGCGCCTGAGCCTGACCCGGGCGCATAGGTCTCGTTTGGGCTTGGTTGAGGCGCCTAGGCTATGCTTGGTTTTTGTTGCTGATTCCGTTACTAGCAATCGGGTCGGAGCAAAAAATTGAACCTCGACTTAGCATTGACTGAGTCGTTCCTGAGCGTGCCTGAGGCTGACCCAGGTGTCTAGGTCTCGCCTAAGCTTGACTGAGGCGCCTAGGCCATGCTTGGTTATAGCCTAGGTGCGGGGGCCACTCATGGGGCTGCCCCGGGCGCCTCTATATCGCCTGGGCTTGGCCTAGGCGCCAATGCCACTCATGGGACTGCCTCGAGCTCGCCTGGACTTGGCCAAGGCGCCTAGGTCACGTCCGGGTCTTGCCTGGGCCACTCATAGGGCTGCCTCGAATGCCTAGGTCTCGCTTGGGCTTGGCCTAGGCAATGTGCGCCCTGGCGATGCCTGGGCGACTAGGCCATGTAATTTTAATTAACTTGTCGGATGTGGGATTTGAACCCTTGACCTCATATATACATATTAAAGGATCAAACCAGTTGAGCTGGACAACTTTATTATATTTTCATTTGACAATTATATATATGAGCCAACTAATAGTTTATTTCACCAAGTTTTCATCGATTTAAATCATTTTTAACCGTTGACCCATTTCCCACCGATTCATCTGTTTTATCATTAATTTCATCGATTGTAATTTTTTTTATTGATTTAACCCGTTTTGTTCACAAATTTCAGCGATTTAAACTGTTTTGGACCAACTTAACTCATTTTTTCACCAATCTCATAAGTTTTTTTTTTCAATTTCATTGAACCCATTTTTTCATTGATTTCACCCATTTTTTCTCCAAATTTATTGATTTTTTTTTTTTATCTATAACTAGTTTTTCCCCTTAATTTCATCATTTAATTTGTTTTGACCAATTTAACTAGTTTTTCCACCATTTTTATTTTCTTTTTACTAATTTAATCAAATTTAACCGTATTCACCCATTTTTCATCGACTTCACTTATTTTTAACTAAGTTAGCTGATTCAACATGTTTCAAAACAACTAAATTTTTTTTTTCCGATTTCATTCATTTTTTTACGAATTTCATCAAATTTACATGTTTCTGATAGGTTAAACTCATTTTAAATCGAATTCACCAATTTTTTTCTTCAATTTAACTGAAATCACCTGTTTTCAATGATTTAACCCATTTTCACCATTTTCCCATCAATTTACAGATTTACACATTTTTTCGCCGAGTAACTTGTTTTTTCACTAATTTTATCGAAGTGTAAAATCAGGAAAAATATTTTCACTGTATAAAATTTATGAATCGATAAAAAATTGGTTAATCCATTGGAAAATGAATTTAATCAATGAAAATATTCGGGAAACATATTTCTATCGTTGGTTTTGTCGCTATTCAGTTACACATTTGTTACTAGAGCTAAATAGCAACGAAAGTTTCCGTTGGAACAATTTTATCGTTGTGGATAACTTTTTCCTACAACTTAACAACCAAATTCCTATGAAAAATATTTTTTCCCAATTTTTCGTTGGTTATTATTAGTTATTATTGGTGGAACATATTTTTGTTGATGGTTCCGTCGCTGTTCAGTTACTAAAATCTAAATAGCGACGGATAATTTTCTGTTGGAATGATTTCATCGCTATGGATAAATTTTTCCTACAACTGAATTCCTACGAAAAGTATTTTTTCCCAATTTTTCGTTGGTTATTATTCGTTATTATTGGCGGAACATATTTTTTTTGATGGTTCCGTCGCTATTCAGTTATTAAAATCTAAATAGCGACGGATAATTTTTCGTTGGAATGATTTCGTCGCTATGGATAAATTTTTCCTACAACTTAACAACTGAATTCCTACGAAAAATATTTTTTCCCAATATTTTGTTAGTTATTTGTCGTTATTATTAGTGGAACATATTTTTGTTGATGGTTCCGTCGCTGTTCAGTTACTAAAATCTAAATAGCGACGGATAATTTTTCGTTGGAATGATTTCGTCGCTATGAATAACTTTTCCCTACAACTTAACAACCAAATTCCTACAAAAAATAATTTTGTCAACATTCCGTCGATAATTTGTCGCTATTATTGAAGGTAGATTTTCTAATTGAAATTATGTTGGTATTTGGTTACTAATCCGTCACTAATAGCGACATATTTATTTTCGTTGGAATCAGGTCGTAGGTGAAGCCCCTTTTATTTGTAGTGTGTGATACTATTAAAAAAAACAAAAAATCCAACCGATATTGCAACCGAAAATGGGTAAAAATCGGTTGGAAACTTGAATATGTTTCGGTTGCAATTCTAGGCTAAAATTGCAACCGATATTCTTTCGGCAACCGACGTTTAACTTCGGTTGCAGGTTTCCCAAAACACATGTGATACTATTAAAAAAAACAAAAAATCCAACCGACATTGCAACCGAAAATGGGTAAAAATCGGTTGGAAACTTGAATATGTTTCGGTTGCAATTCTAGGCTAAAATTGCAACCGATATTCTTTCGGCCGACGTTTAACTTCGGTTGCAAATTGGGCAAAATTTGCAACAGGTATTCTTTCGGTTGCAATTCTGGGCCCAGAATTGCAACCGACGTTTAACTTCGGTTGCAAATTGGCCAAAAATTGCAACCGAAAGAATAGCGGTTGCAATTCTAGGCCCAGAATTGCAACCGAATTAAACGTCGGTTACAAATTGGGCAAAAAGTGCAGTCGAAACAAATTCGGTTGCAATTCTGGGCCAAAATTGCAACCGACATTATTTCAGTTGCAATTTTATTCAAATTTTCAACCGATTTAATTCGGTTGCAAATATTCAGTTGCAAATTTAAGTTTTTCTAGTAGTGTGAGTTTGGTGCATTTTTTCCTTTAAAATCTTTGAATTTAAATTGATTAAAATTTAGTTTTAGTCTCATACCGTAAGTGATATACATTCTCCGTCACTTTTGACGAAAAAGGAATTTTCTGCCATTTTTTATAAAACAAAAGGAAATTTCTTGCAAGTATTTGTAAAATACAAGAAGGTTTTATGCAAAAAAAAAAATAATAATAACATAATGGAGTTTTGCGCAAGTTTCTCAAAATACATGTAGGTGTGGTGCTATGTATGTGTTTAATGACCAAACGTTGTCCCATGGTTCCAAATTTCCATCTTAATAGTCGAAAACATCAAAAAATTTCCATTTTTGAATCAAGCGAAACGAAAATAAGATGTAATTTCGAAATTATTTGTTTACCTTAAACTCTGTTATTTTTCTAAATTTAGTAGATTTTTCACAATTTTTTTCTTATTGCTTTCGAAACATTTTCGAAAAGTGTCGAAAAGTTTCCAATATTTGGCTGACCGAAACATACGCTCGAAACAAAATTGCAGAACTATTATCACAATATATATGCTTAGTTCACTCATGAAATGTGGGGTTAGATGCCAACTCAATTGCAGAACTATTATCACAATAAATAACAGGAGTAAGTAAGTTTGGAAGCTTGGAAGTCCCTCAATAAGCTTTGAATCCAAAGCAAGTCACTAGTAACGTAAGAGAGTGCTCTATATTCAACCTCAGTTGAAGACTTTGAAACTGTTGGTTGGCGCTTAGCTTTCCAAGAAATCAATGATCCACCAAGAAAAGAGCAATATCCAGTTGTTGTTTTCCTAGAACAATGCAAGATGCCCAATCAGAATCACAAAAGGCAGTGAGGGTAAGGGACTGATTTCTTTTGTAAATAAGTCCCTGATCCAGAGCTAACTTTAAATACCTTAATAAATATTGTGTTGCATTCATGTGTGCATATGTAGGTTGTGAAAGAAACTGACTTAATTTATGCACTGTGAATGCAATATCAGGTCGTGTAATGGTTAAGTAGATTAATCAACCTACAAGTCTTCTATAAGATGAGAAAGAATACCAGTTCGATCAGAATATAATTGCAATTTAGGATCCATAGGTAACTGATTTGTCTTAGCAGCTAAGACACCTGTGTCTTGAAATAATTTTAGAGTGTATTGCCTTTTGGAAAGAACCAAACACTCTGAATAGTATGCTAACTCAATACCAAGAAAAAATTTCAACTTACCAAGATCCCTTAATTTGAAATGATTATGTAGAGAGGCTTTGGTAGATGATATTAAGTCTAAGTTAGGCCAGCAAGAATTATATCATCCAAATAAACTAAAAGAGAGATAAATGACATACCTAATCCTTTAGTAAATAAAGAATAGTCACTTTTAGATTGAATGAAGTCCATAGAGCAAAGTACCTCTATGACTTTTTGATTCCATTGTCTACTGGCATGTTTAAGCCCATAAATGGATTTATTCAACCTGAAAACTAACTTAGTATTGGAAGGAACAATAGGTAAAGAAGATACATCATATCCTTTAGGAATTTCCATGTAAACCTCTTCTAAAAGATTCCCATTTAAGAAAGCATTATGAATATCTAATTGATGTAAAAACCAATTTTCAGATGTAGCAATTGATAAAAGGATTCTAACTGTTACCATTTTTGCCACTGGAGAAAATGTGCTAGTGTAATGAATCCCCTCTAACTGATTGAAACCTTTTGCTACAAGTCTTGCCTTGTACCTTTTAATGGAACCATCAGGGTTCCTTTTAGCCTTAGAAACCCACTTGCAACCTATAGGATTCTTTGAACTAGGGAGAGGAATGATAGACCAGGTAGAGTTATCTTCCATGGCCAAAAGTTCATCTTTGATTGCTTATAGCCAGTGAGGGCTTTTGATAGCCTGTTTATTAGTTTGAGGCTCAAGAGTAGAATCCAAGTTAGTAATAAATGCTTGATGTGAGGGAGAGGTATAGGTTGAGATGGTACGGGAGTATGTTTGAAGCAAGGAGCGAATAGCAAATTAACTCTCTGTGTTATTCTAAATAGACAATTTAACTCTCTGTAATAAATAAAATGGCAAAATACCTCCCTGTAATATCCTAAATAGGCAATTTAACTCCCTGTGATAAGAAAAAGGGCAAAATACCTCCCTGTATTTTTATAAAAGAAGCACATTGCCTCCCTCTAACTTGCTTATTAATTTATATCATAGGGAGTTAAATTGCTCATTATTTCATTTCACAAGGAGGTAAATTGCCCATTTTTATATCGCAAGAAGGTAAATTGCTCATTATTTCATTTCACAGAGAGTTAAATTGCCTTTTTATTTCACAGAGAGATAAATTGCCCATTAAACATATCACAAGGAGTTAACATGCAAAAAACCCTTGAAGCAAGTGGCAAAATCAATAGGTTGGTAGGAAAAAGGAAAAACAGTGGAAGGAGTAGGACAGGGGGGTAAATGCTTAGAGTTAGCAAAAGGGAAAATGGTCTCATGAAAAATGACATCTTCCTCTTCTATGAAATATCCAAAAATTCCACTATGGAAGGGTTTTTGGCATTTTGCACCCTGAAATTATAGGATTTTGGCACTTTGCATTGACTTAGAAGTTTTGACACTTTGCACCCTGAAAATATAATTTATTTGATACTTTGCACCCTACTGTGTGTTTTAGTGAGAAAATTCATTGGTAGAATGTTAGAGTAGTTATTTTCAAATTTTTTTTTCACTTTGCACCTTGGCAATATAGATTTTGCACCCTTAAAATCTAGAATATTGGCATTTTGCATCCTAAAAATATAAAATATTAGCATTTTCAACCCGATTTAAATTTATTGGTATTCTGCACCCTAAAATTATTATTTGTATGACATTTTGCACCCTAATGTATTTTTCTTAAAAGAAACAAACTCATGAATGTTGGCGATGTAGAGATAGAATCGTCAGTTCTATGCATAACAATCATAAACTTGTTATTATAAATTTATTTACTTTATAATAACTTATTTTAACATTTTCTTTCAGTAAAATTTAGATTAAAAAAAAGACATTGTCTTCTTTTTATTTCAAGTATCCTCTAAATTATTTACTTTATATCTAAACACGTTTACATATCTAACATAGTATTATATTGCATGTTATTTACATTATTTAGATTATCATATTAAGTTGGGGTTAAAAATGTCAGATATTTTATTCTATGGGTGCAAAGTGCCAATATTCTATATTCAGAGTGGAAAGTGTCAAAAACTATATTTTGAGGGTGCAAAGTGTCAAAATATTCGAAAATAACTATTATGCCCTTCAATCAATGAATTTTTTCTTCAAAACACACACTAGGGTGTAAAGTGCCAACTAAATTGTATTTTCAGGATACAAAGTGCCAAAATTCTATAATTCCAGTATGCAAAGTGCCAAAAGCCCACTATGTAATGATGTTTTAAACTACTATATGTAATTCACAAGTCCTCCATACAATTATATTGAATTACGATCAGATCATAATTTTCAAGAAATTTCGAATGCAATAATAGTGTCTAGATTTGCAACACTTTTCAGTTTTTCAATAAACAATAAGACAGATTATATATATTCTTAAATAGAAAATTAAATTATCGGTAAAAATTGACTCAATTAAAGAATACAAAAGAATAATCAAGGATATATTATATTTTATTCCACACATAATAGTTTTATTTATTCAGCAATTTCGATATCTGTTCAAGTATACAGTTTTTCAAATTCGCGCGGTTGATTCTTAGCCTACCATAGGAATATGAGGACATGATGAAACTTTTCCATTTTTATCGAAAAAAAATTAAAAGTTATTAGTATGGGTCGGTTATATGCGGGTTTTAACTATAAAAACCTGATACCCAACACAGATCATTCGGGTGTCCGAATTTTCAACTTTGATGAATATTATAACTTAAAAACCGACGGGTAATGGGTGGGTCGGGTCGGGTCGGGTCTGGCGGGTATATGTTCACCTCTATACCTCACTGAAATTGAGAGTGAGCATTAAAGTGTTTCGTAACATCTGGGGGCAAATTTTCATATATATCATAATACGGAGGAGTAAATTGCCACATTATCATAAAATAGGGGTGAAATGCCACGTATTAAAATATTAAAATGGTTTTGTGAAGCATTTATAATATTATAAGAGGGGTTAAAATACTCCTTTTCAAATAAATTATAAGGAGGGGTAAATTATTGGGTTTTTTGCACTTTGCACCTTCGAAACATAGGAATTAGGCACTTTACACCTTTAAAATTTAGATTTAGCACTTCGCACCCTCGAAATATAAAAAATGCAGCACCTTGCACCCTCTTCTATTTTCATGCAAAAACTCAAGGGCAAAATAGGTAATTCAATTGTAAATTTTGGCACATTGCACCCTCAAAACTTAAGAATTTGGCACTTTGCACCCCGAAAATAAAATTAGCACTTAACATCCTCTAATTAAGAACAACTCAACAACTTGCACTACCGAAAAACAATAAATGGGCACTTTGCAACCAAAACACAAAATTAATACTTAACACGCTCAATTAAAAAAAATTAAAAATACTCAAATCCCTTATTTTTTCATTTAAGTTGACTATCGGGGTGAAAAAAATCTAAGGCAAAATAGGTAATTATTTATGAGTCTTTGATATTTTGATGTAGACAATGGGTATTTGAGAAATTTACTTGTACTTTATTTAGTCATTTATGGATATGTATATTGATGAAAAGAAAAATGGAGAGAGAAATAAATATTCTAATATTTATAATTGTATTTTGCAAAATTTAAGAAAAAAAATGAATTACATATTTTGCCTTAGATTTTTTTGACCCCGATGGTCAACTTTGCCGGTAAATCTGAGGGGTTTGAGTTTTTTTTTTTTTTTTTTTTAATTTGAGGGTGTTAAGTGCTAATTTTGTATTTCGGGGTTCAAAGTGCCCATTGTGTTTCGGGGGTGCAAGTTGCTGAGTTATTCTTAATTAGAGGATGTTAAGTGCTAATTTTATTTTGGGGATGCAAAGTGTCAAATTCTCAAGTTTTAAGGGTGCAAAGTGCTAAAAATTTAAAATTAAAATACCTATTTTCCCTTTGACTTTTTGTCTGAAATGCAGAACTAAAAGTATAGGATTCCCTTTGAGATAAATGCAAAATTACCCCTTCTACTTTGATTAATTTGCAAAAACCCCTGTGTTGTTTTAATCTGCAAAAAACCCCTATTTTTTTTATTAGCGGAAAAGTCCATTTAAAATTTCTTCATAAGTCTATAGGATTACTGCGATTAACAAGATTAATCGGGGGTTACTGATAATTTTTTCAATTAAGAGGGATATTTGTGAATTTTTGTACGATTATAATTGTCATTTTTTCAACAAATTTTGCACTTCGACATGGATGGTTTTTTTGTCAATAAAATATAATAACAGAGGAGGAGATTTGCTAATAATAATAATACAAGGAGGTTACTAATTAGACAAAGCATAGGGGTTATTTTGCATTTCACTCCATTTCCTGTCGATCCAAAGGCTTCTTTCGGAGTATCGGAAAGTTTTGCCGACCCAATAAACAAGTGTGCGACAAGACTTTGATTTATAGAGACTTATGAAATGAGAAAGAAATGGTAGAGAGTAAGCATTTACATTTTTGTGTTTTTAGTCTTCTTGGTTTTATAATTGTTTACAAAAAAAAAAAAAAAAGGTCTTGATTTTATTAGGAATGCACAATCATTTATAAAGGCTAACAGAATTTATTCGATAAAAATGTTCGACATTTTGATTAAAATTCAATTATGTATTGTTCGTAATTTTTTTTTTTTGAGAAAACCCATAGGGTAGATATCGTTAATGATCAATATCGTCAAGTACAAAATCATGGATAAATCTAGGAAGTTCAGTAGCTAGGGGGTAACAACTAAATGCAACTTTCGCTAGTGCGTGAACCACAGAATTACTCTCTCTAAACACGTGAGAGCAAGTAAACGAATCTAAGCTCCTAGCCATACACTTAATGTCTTCGAAAATGTGGCCCAAAGGATGGAATTGGTTGTTGACCTGGGATCCCGCAACTCCATTGATGATTGATAAACAATCACCCTCTAGTATAATATTCTTCCACCCTTTTGATATACCAAATTCCAAGCCCCGTGCCATTGCTAATGCTTCAGCTGTTTCCAGGTCAGATTTTGTGTCTCGTTTTTCTGAACGCCAATCCAAACAAGTGCCCTGGCTATTACGGATTATAAGACCAATACCAAATCTATTAGAAGCCGAATCAATTGCTGCGTCAGTATTGATTTTAACAAAGCCCTCAGGAGGTGGTTTCCAGTCAGAGATGATAGATCTGTTCCGGGTTTGGGGGGGCAGTAAGCAAGTTCACTTCTTGAAATCTAAACCAGAAATTTTGAGCTAGTGATATTAAATTTGCTGGATCAATTTCTTCTTCATCCCAAAGCAGTTTATTGCGTCCGTACCAAATCCACCAAGTCAAAGTTGTTGCGTAACCAAGTTCTGAAGCATCCAAATTCGAGAATAAATGTGAAAACCAATCAGTAATCTCGAGCGAGTCAGTGAGGTAATGAGTGAGAGAAAGGCCAGAGAGGGCCCAACATTGTCTAGCATAAGTGCAACGGAGGAGGCAATGGAGGGACGTTTCACTGTTTTCTCCGCAGCGAATGCAAGATGCATCCAATATTACCCTACGGTTTCTAAGATTTTCACGGACAGGTATAGCATTATTACAACAAGACCACCAGAACATCTTCACCTTCGGGGGAGCCTTCAACGACCAAATTCGATTCCAAAGAAAAACAGAACCAGAACTCGAGCTACCAACACTTGATTCCCGAGCGGATTCCTTCAAAAACCGTCCCAATCTGTATGCAGAACGTACCGTAAATGAACCCAAACGATCATAGTGCCAAATTAGACGATCCGGACAGTCAACACGACTTAATGGAATGGATAATATGAGCTGGGCATCATCGTTAACAAAAAGATAATCAACTAGATCTCTATTCCAACATCCGCTATTTTGATCAATTAAAGTACTGACCTTTGCATCTTCCGGCAGCCAACGAGGTGGAGTTATTATTCTAAGAGAATGTGAGCGGGGCAGCCAATTATCCCTCCATATACAGATCCTGTCGCCATTCCCAACTCTCCATCTTGTACCTTTTTCCATGATTTTTATAGTTCCCCAGATACCACGCCAAGTGAGGGAAGGAGCCGAACCTAGTTGAGCATCCAAAAAATCAGAGTGCGAAAAATAACGGGCCTTTAAAATGCGAGTAAGAAGGTTATTAGGAGAAGTCAAAATCCGCCACGCTTGTTTAGCAAGAAGAGACATATTAAAACATTCCAAATCTCTAAAACCCATACCTCCGTCTCTTTTGCTAGCACAAAGTGAGTTTCAATTTTTCCAATGTATCTTTCTTTTTTCTCTATCGTCCCACCAGAAGCTCGCAATCATTGATTCTAATTCTTTGATCAAATAAACAGGAATTTTGAAACAACTCATAAGATACGAGGGGATGGCTTGAACAACAGCTTTTATTAAAATCTCCTTACCAGCCTTTGACAAAGATTTAGCTTTCAAACTTTGAAGGCGTCCCCAAACACGCTCTCTAATGAAGTCGAAGACTTCCCTTTTCGATTTTCCCACCGACAAAGGCAAGCCAAGGTACCTATCGTGTTTAAGCTCCCTTCGAACAGATAAAATACGGAGGATTGAAGCAATGTTGTCTTCACTGGTAGATTTGGTGAAGACAATACTAGATTTATCAAAATTGATACTCTGCCCAGAACCGATGCCATATGTTAATAACAGGTTATTAACATAGATTGCCGCCTCCTCCGTGGCCTGACAAAGAATCAAAGTATCATCAGCAAATAAAAGATGAGAGACACTCGGGGCCCCATTACAGATAGAGATACCCTCCAAATGACCCCTGTTTTCCTCCTGGCAAATAAGCGTACTCAAAGCTTCTGCACAAAATAGAAAAAGATAAGGGGAAAGAGGGTCTCCTTGTCGGATGCCCCTTTCCGGCTTAATGTATCCAAATTGCACACCATTCAGAACAAAAGAATAAGTAACGGAAGAAACACATGTCATAATGAGATCCACAAAACGCAAAGCAAAACCTAAACGGATCATTACAGCTCTTAAAAACTCCCACTCTACTCTATCATAGGCTTTACTAAGATCCAATTTGATGGCCATTTGGCCCACCTTACTCTTAGATTGTTTTTTCATGTAATGGGTAATTTCAAAGGCAACAAGGGCATTGTCTGTAATTTGGCGACCCGGAACAAAGGCAGATTGATACTCGGAAATGACAGAATTCATAATCGGTTTCAATCGATTGGCTATGGCTTTCGAAGCAATTTTGTAGACAACATTACACAAACTAATAGGGCGAAAGTGGGTCATGTACTCAGGACTTTGGCATTTGGGTATAAGGACAATATTAGTGGCATTGCAAGACTCGTCAAAGATACCAGCAATAAGAAAATCCAAAACCCATTTAATAACATCATTACCAACAATAGGCCAGAATTTTTGAAAAAATAAAGGGGGGAACCCGTCAGGGCCAGGAGATTTTAGGGGGTACATAGATAAAAGGGCTCGGTATACCTCTTGCGCAGTGTATGGCTGAAGCAGATGCTGATTATCTTCGAAACTCACCTTCGATCTCATAGCATTTATTGTCAAGTTTAATTCCTCCGTTGAAGGTCGGCTTGAAGTGAAAATCTTACTAAAGTAGTTAGTCACAACCCTCTCAATATCTTCAGTACGAGTCTTCCAAGTTCCTTCCTCATTTTTGATACCCTCAATGTTGTTCTTTCTTTTACGACCCGAGGCACGTGCATGAAAATACCGAGTATTACGGCCTCCCTCCCTCATCCAGTGAGCCTTGGCTCGTTGCTGCCACATTTTCTCTTCTTTACCTAACAACCCTTCTAGCTCCATATTCAGATTTTTTTCAGTTTCCTTTGAGGCAGCAGTGATCACCCCAATTTTTAGCTTGTGAATTTTTTCCCGAAGTTTCGCCACTCTCTTTTGAATTCCTTAAATGATAGGTTACTCCAAGCGATCAAGTTCTTCTTGCATGAATCAAGTTTATCCCACACATTGTCAGTCAGATTTAAATTGAAGTTACCCCACGATTCCTTGATGAAATTAGTGCAAGCAACTTCCTCAAGCCACATAGACTCAAACATAAAGTTTTTCTTTTTCGGCCTTGGCTGATCAATTACATGATCACGAACTCTAATAAGAATAGGGCAGTGGTCGGAACCACAAAATTTAAGATGTTCAACTTTGCTGTATGGGAATTTTTGCATCCAGAGATCTGTCACACAAGCTCTATCAATTCTTTCGGAGACTGTAAGCGGGGTTTCCCATCCGTTGGACCATGTGAAAGGGGAGCCCGAGAAGCCAATATCATTAAGCCCTGTGTCCTGTAACACCGATCTAAAGTCCCTCAAGAGATAACCAGCCGTTATGTTACCTCCCACTTTTTCAGAGTGGTAGAAAATAGCATTGAAGTCCCCCATACATAGCCAAGGTTTAGAACTTTGGATAGCAAGACGGCGAAGAAGATCCCATGATTGGAGTCTAAGAGCCGAGTCCGGTTCCCCATAAAAGCCGGTAAAGCACCATCCCGTGGTGTTATCATGTTCTGAAACATGTACATCAATATGGTTGGGCGAAAAACTTTGTAGATCAATTTGAACCTCTTTATTCCAAAGTAGTGCAAGACCTCCCGAACGACCATAAGAATCAACAAACACACCATTCATATTAAATTGAGCTTTCAACGATTCTATCTTCCTACCCTTCGCTTTAGTTTCTGATAGGAAGACAATCTGGGGGTTATGGTCCCGAATGTGATATCCGAGATATTGAACTGCCGAGGAACCCCCAAGTCCTCGACAGTTCCAAGCAATGCAATTCATAATGATAGGCGGGGCTGTCCCGCAGCCTCCGCCTCTATACTAGCGATCTGATTTTTCTTTGAAGGTCTTAGAAGAGCAACAGAAGAATCAACAGCACGCTCAGAAATAATATAACAATCAGAAATATTTGTAGGGTCCAAGTTCTTACCGGAATCTTCGAATTTTCTCTTAGTTCCACTATTGTTCACAGGGGATTCTTTTTCCAAACTACAATTGGGACCAGGGGAATTGTGTGTTTTCGGTTCAAGTTCTCTTTTCCTGTAGGGTGTTTTGGTTTAATTGGAAGTTTAGAGTGCTTTTTCGATTGTTCACAAGGTTCTAATTTGATCGGAACAAGGAAAAGATTTTCAGGTGTCGGTGCTTTGGTGAGGTTCATCGAGTTCAGATTTTGAGATGATTGGAGAGGGACTTTACTGGGGTTACGTGGTAGGGGAGGTTTGTGAGCTATCTGAGATGAGTCAGTGTTTAGATGGAGAGATTTTAATTTGGATATGGGACGGGAGGAGTTAGCTAGGACAGGACGGTTCGTATCAGTTTGTTTAGGTGGATCGGTACAAATGGTGTGTGAGCTGGGAATAGGAGATGACTTTGGTTTAGGTTTCTTAACCAAATTAGAGGAACTAGGCTCGATAGTTTGTGGGGGAGTTTTCCTAATATTATTGGTACTTTCAGCCTGAAAAGTTTGGATGAGAAATTCAGTAGGAGTTAACAGGGGCAGTTTCTTATCAGTAAGGGGGGAAATTGGGTTGAGGGTCGATTATGGGTTTGTTAATATGTTTGGTTGGTTGGGTAAACGGAGACTGGGTATGGGGAGAGTTCAGTTTGGTATGGGGAAATTCAGTATCCGAATCAGACTTGTGTAGTTTAGAATTGGGCTTCGGGTTGGGCTTGGTTTCGATAGGTCGATTTGGAGGGACTGTGGGCTTATTGGGATGGGTCATGCTCTTGATAGGTGAGGTGGGATTGGGTTTATTAGTATTTAATTCATGAAACGTACCTTTTCCATAATCTATGGGGTCTGTTGGAAATGTTGACTTAGTAGAATCCGTGAATACCCCAATTGAGTGGTTCAAATTGGAAATGGGATCAACTACATTTATCTTTTCCTCCAAATCTGGAGAAGATCTACTACTTCCTTCCTTAACGGGATTTCCCTGATCTCCTCCCGAAATTTTTGAGCAAGATTGGTGTTCTTTCCTAATTGGGGATGGGGGCGGATTCCGATCTCCGATCATATTTTCCGGCATTGAATTCGACGCTGAAGCTGGTGAGAATATATCTACTCCTCTAGGAGAGCGAGAGTTGGATGAACCTTTGCCCCTAGTATCCATATATAAACCCGTGGTTGCTTGCCAACTCGATAGAGGTGGAGGTGGCGATTCTCCGTTTGATGATGCTCGGAGCCATTTTCCATAGGGTAGCTTTTCCGGTGGAATTTCAGACTCACTCTCATAACGCTCATTACAGTTTAAGGACATGTGATCTAATAAACCACAGTGATAGCAAAAATTCGTTAATCTTTCATAGGTAAAGGTAACAAGAATCACATCACCCCTGTCGCTCCTAATTTTCATAAATCTTGGAATTGGCTTGGAGATGTCAATACCCACCCGAACACGAATACTTTCACCAATTAGAAGAATTTTTGGGTCAACTTTAAGTTCTTGGAATCTACCGAGACGTTTACAAATTTGATCAACCATGGCTTTGTTGGATTTGTTTAACGGCAATCCTTTGATGTGTACATAGAAATCACACCAAACTAGGCTAGTATCCAATGGGTTCTCATCTGGTAGTACAAGATTGAGTACAATAAGTCTCTTATCAAACGACCACGGTCCACCATATAGAGCCCTTTTCCAATCTATCTTGTGGAAGAAAGAAAAGAGAAACCTGCCATTACCAATTTGTTTAACATCCAAACCTTTGCCCGGACTCCATGCTTTTGTGAGAATGAGTTTCAAGGTTTCAAGATTTACCGAGCGATTACCGAGAATTTTACCAACTAGAATGAGATCTGTAGAAGTACTGAATTCATCCCAATCTTCCCCCGAAATAACAAAACCCTCCTCTATTTCAGTAAGGTTTAACTTCAAGCCTAAATCAAAATCAGAATTATCCATGAAAAAAAAAAAAAAAAAAACCACTATGAGAGATGGTCGAGTTTGTGGATAATCCGAAACTGCCCAGCCAAAAGACACCTGCAAAAAAAGCGCACAAAAAAGAAGATAAAACAGGGAAAAGAAAGGACAAAGAAAAAGAGGGGAAGGGGGAAAAGCGAACAGGAAAAAAAAACACCCAACACAAAAAAACAAACACAAAGAGAAAGGCAAGGAAACCGAGTAAAATCAAAATATTTGGAGTGGTAAGCTAGAGCACATGTAATGATCCATAATTAAGAAAAAGCTCTCCACGAGGAAGAGGGGAAAAAGCTCTCCACGAGGAAGAGGGGAAAATTAATACAACAGAAGTATTGGAATTTTGTTCGTAAATACTCAGTAGTATTTAAAATAAATACGAGTACCACATGTGTGGTTGCTAACAAGTTTCAAATAAAAGAAAATGTTGGTCCCAAGTGGTCAGAAGAGGTTTAGAGGGGGGGGTGTGAATAAACCTCTTTAAAATTTTCTTCAAACTTTAACTTTAAAAACTTTAAAACTTTACTTTAATTGAACAGACTAAGCTAATCAGATTAGTAAGTTACAATTCTGTTCGCGAACAAATCTTTGAACAGGTTTGTTGACCACTCGTCTGATAGTTACTTAGCTGATTTTGTTAAAATCAGTTTTAATACTTAGAGTACTTGCAGCGGATTTTTAAAGTGTTTTTCACAAGTAATCTTAGCAGTTTGAAAAATGTTTCCCCAGTTTTGTAAACTCCTTTGAATTCTTTTTCAAACAGTTAACTTAATGTGTTCTTATGCAATCAGCAAATATGCAAGTTTGAAAAGCAATGTAAAAACACAAGTAATTTTTATAGTGGTTATATGGATAAAAATCCTTTAGTCCACTCTTCCAAGTCACACAAATCTTGGGTTATACTATAATCACAAAGTTTACAGTATACTCTGCTTGCGTCGAACAACAAATGAAATGACCACAAGTTCGCAATAGGAAATCACACAGAAGACCTATTCTCTGAAGTAATATCACTCACTTAGACGGATATCTACTTCTCACAACACTCTTGATTACAAAATCACTCAGAAGATGTATTTTTCTTTGTTCTTCAACTCTGCTTTCGTCAACAAATGACTCAGCTGATGAGTGAGCTGTTCTTGAGACTTAAAGAATTTTGCTTCGAAAATTTCTCAGAGATTGTGTTTTTTTTTCTTCTTCGTCTCTTTCAGCTATTTATACTTGAGGATTGAAAAGTGTCCGTTGAAGAGAGACATGATTCAAATTCCTCGAGTACTGGTCCTTAAAATCCGCGAACGGCTCTTTTGCAGTCTGTCCGTACTGTGAACAGTACTATTCTGCAGGCAGCATTAAATGCAGCATTAAATGCACTCGGCTGATGCTAAGCGATTCTTCAATCATTTGTCTTTAATAACCTTGTACTTCAGCATTTATTACACCAAGGGGCATTTATTACCGTTGGGAATACTTCATGATCTTCTTCACTTGGCTGACGAAAGTATAAGTCTGATGGTGAACTCGGCTGATCTCAAACTTGAACAAATCTGATTTGAGTCGGCTGATCTTCATCAATCTGATAACTTTACTTCAGCAGATCAGAAGTCTTGGACCTTGAAATTTTGACTCTTCTGATGTCTTCTTGTACTTAGTCAAAATTCCTTGATAAGTTTATCAACTAAGTTACTCCATACTTAGCCAATCTTTGAAGTTTTGGAATGCATCAAAACCTCCCTTCTAAATTTGTCTTCAGTGCCTTCATCTTCATCCTTATCCAACAATTTCCCCCTTTTTGATGATGACAAAACTTCAGCTAAGTACCTGTCAAATACCTAAGCTAAAGATTGTAATCCTCAAAATTTTCTGAGATAGAAAAAGTATATTGGATTGAACTTGACTTTTTATTGATTTTGAAAAAGCATTACATGTACAAGTTCATCAGATGAGATTTCTGAAGAATAGATAAAAGTAAACTGATTACAAAGATTTTACAATTTCTAACTATCAGCTTCTTCATCTGATCCTTCAAGCACTTCCTCATACTCATAAGATGATTCTTCGTCATCTTCTTCATCATCAGCTTCTTCTTCCAAGATTGCTTTGGCAGTCTCCATCTTCTCCTTAAGTTGTTGTTCTTTAATAAGCTCCATTGCTTTCCTGGCAGATTCAGTATTCTTGTACTTGGTAGTTTCTTTTTCAATATTTTCTGCTTCTTCTACCTTTCCAAGCTTTTCAGTCTTGTCAGCTGTTTCTTCAGTTTCCTTGGCTTCAGCAGCATTTTCCTTAGCTGGTTCTTCCTTCTCTTCCCCCTTTTTGTCATCATCAGATTTGATGACATCAGAAGGTGCAACAGAAGGGTTGAGAGCAACTGTTGGAATCTTCATACCAGCACACAAAGCCTTGAGATTCTGATTGACAACATCATGACTTGCTGTTAGATGATGAATATCAGTGCTGATGACATCAGTCTGATCATTGAAGTAGTCAATGTTAAGGTTGATAGTTGCAATTTCATTCTGAACTTCCTGTGAGGCCTTTGCCACTTCTTGCAACATCCCTAGATTGATTTCCTTCTCTTCCTTACTGACTTGAATGAAGGTTGCAGTCAGATCAGCAATCTTGTGCTCAGCTGTTTTTAAAGCAGTATGAAGGTGGTTGACATCACCCTTCACATCTTCAACATTTTGGTTCAGATCTCTCAGGCTGTGCACTAACTGCAGAGAATTATCTTGAGGAATTGGAATACTGTTGATCTCTTTCTTGATGATCTCTTCTGTTGATCCTTGAACAGTTTCCAGCTGAAGTCTGTTGGTTTCTGCCAACTCTGCTTTAAGTTCAACCTTCAATAATCCTTAAATGCACTCGGCTGATGCTAAGCGATTCTTCAATAATTTGTCTTTAATAACCTTGTACTTCAGCATTTATTACACCAAGGGGCATTTATTACCGTTGGGAATACTTCATGATCTTCTTCACTTGGCTGACGAAAGTATAAGTCTGATGGTGAACTCGGCTGATCTCAAACTTGAACAAATCTGATTTGAGTCGGCTGATCTTCATCAATCTGATAACTTTACTTCAGCAGATCAGAAGTCTTGGACCTTGAAACTTTGACTCTTCTGATGTCTTCTTGTACTTAGTCAAAATTCCTTGATAAGTTTATCAGCTAAGTTACTCCATACTTAGCCAATCTTTGAAGTTTTGGAATGCATCAAAACCTCCCTTCTAAATTTGTCTTCAGTGCCTTCATCTTCATCCTTATCCAACAGAAAATATTATATTTTACTCACACATAATAGTTTTATTTAATCAACAATTTCGATATCTGCCCAATTACACATTTTTTCAAATTCGCGCGGTTGATTCTTAGCCTACCATAGGAATAAAAGGATATGATAAAACTTTTTCATTTTTATCAACAAAAATCCGAACCCGATTGAAGTCAATTTAAGGATTTTGAAATCAATTTCAAGATTAAGTGATGCATTTACGAGTTTACCCTTAATGATCTTCTCCTTTATAGTCTTCCTCTCCATTGCATCTGAGTTCGAACCCATCAAGTGGCAATCAGCATGCAATTTTGTTACATTATCTTATAACTTTATTTAATTCAATAGTTTGAACTAGCGTTATTGACAATTTACCTACATGTAATATTCATAATGTGATACATGATAAATTGAACTTTATGCATATTACGAGGGGTAAATGAAAATGAACCCATTCGAACATATTAATTTACAGAATATTCTACGAGTTACACGGTTTCAGTAAATATATAGTTTGTTCATTGATTACTACAAATTAAATGTTACATTATCTTTAAAATATTATAATTTTGTCATTTTTAGTCTATTTAATTACTTTGTTTTTAGTCTATTTTTAGTCTGAAGTCCTATACATATGCTACACATGGGTGAGTATGCAATTTATTACTTTAAAATTCAGTCAAATTTTCAAATTATCGAGCACATAACTCTAATACTGGGTCGGGCCAATTTTTGAAATTGAACCCAATTAGAACTGAAATATCCGGAAAATGAGAAATTATGGGGGTAAATACTCCAACCCGAATAGATATGAGTTAAATTCTCAAGCTATATATCAATAGGTATGGTATATATATACCAATTTTGCGCTTTTTTTTTTCTTTCTTCTCCTCTGTTTTATCATTGTATAACAATTTATAAATAATTTAATGAGTATGTGTATCCATGTGTATTATTGCTAAAATTCACAAGAATTTACGTGAACACTTTGTTATCATTTACTCTATTGATTAGCTAATTGAGTGAACCACAAACTGATATCTACGGATTTCTGAAAATTTAGTGATTCTGGCGCTGAAGATTGTAACAACCCGATAGAATTTTGGGATTATGGTTTTGAGAAATTTTTGAAAATGTGATATTGTAATAATTTGATATAATTTTTTTATAAAAAATAAAGTAGGCAATGCAAAGAAAAATTTAAGTTTTTCAATTCCTTGAGTTACTATATGTATGGTGTTGAGAATATTGTTGTACAAAATTGGAGTGGAGATTTTGGGGATTGTAAATTGGTTCGAAACTAATAAAATTTCTTTCAAAAATCAATAGACTTGAATTGAATCTAAATAAATATCTTGGAAATCCTGTAAGTTCAAACTCTTAAGCTGTTAGTCATGCTATTGAAGAAGCCACTTCTCTTATTCATGAGCTTAATTTGGAGAAAAGTCATCTTTAAAGCGTATATCCTAAATGTATATCAAAATGATTAATGCAAATATTTGGTATAGCCGTGTTAGATAAATTTTTTAAATGATAAGGGTCGTATATTTGATATTTTATTTAGAATGAGACAAATTAACAAGTACAATATTTGATTTAAAATTCTTGAGGATAATTTACTAGAGAACGACAAATATAGTAATATAGTATCTTAAATGGACAATATATACCTAACAATAAGATATACAACGGCCAAAAAAATATCGAATTGTATTAAAATTGAATCCTAGCTATTCAAGTCAATGTGTTAGAGGTAGACGATAGTTTTGGTCTCAACTAATTGAAAACTTTATTTATATTCAAATGTCCTCTATAAATCGTAAATTTTTTATTGTATGCGACTTTAGAAGTTGATTCGGTGAAGTTTGTCGATCAATTTAACCATTCATGCTATGTACCATGTACACACCATCCACTAATTAAATACCTAATTTTTTGAGGAGTAAGTATGAGACTTTTCAATCTAAAAATACACAGCGGTAAGTATCATGATGTACATAACTAGTTGATTTTTATTTCTTTTACTATGGACGAATTTGTTCTTATAACAAACTAGATTAAAGTTAGTATAATCAATGGAAAACCTCTAACAAAAAAAATAGAATTAAGTTAACAATCAAAATTAATCTCTCGTCAAAAGTTCGAAGATTTTGTTGTATTCGATTGTTATCTTCGAGAACACTTAGTTTAGCAGAAGAAACTTCTATGTTGTTCGGGCCACTACATACATATTTATGCATTAGATTTTATAGTGTAACCTAAATATTGTAATTAAGTCAACTTATGAACATAATTGTCTTACATATACGTGATACTATCGGGTCAAAAGATGAATAAACTCTATATTATTTACATATGATTACATACATTATAATGGTTTACTATATTATGAGAAGAAAATCAAGATTGTCATAATCTTTTTAAATTTATGTAATTAAACTTGGACTGGTGAAACTTTTAACTGGTAAATTTTCATTAATAACTTAACCTAAAATATCATAATATTTTATGCTTATATAAATTTTCATAGTCAATATTCAAATAAATAAGATACTAAATTTACCTCTGAAACCCTTAATTTGCACAACCTCAACACAATTGAAAATTTCAAATTGTTAATGGCAATAATGACGAAATTCTTAAATTGCACTCAACAATACTATTAACAAACAATTGACTTATGGATAAGAATTAATTTACTGTCTTCTTAAAACCTTGTTGATCTGTCATTTTTTCTTTTACACACACACACGCTCACACTCACACACTCACTCTCTCTCTCTCTCTCTCTCTCTCTCTCTCTCACACACACACACACACACTCTCGATAGGCACATCGTCAAATAGATCTATAGAATATTTTTACATTAATATCTCCGAAATTCTAAAATTGCAAAGGTATGAAAGAAAATCTAAGTAATTCATCATTTTCTAATCTTTTCCCTTTATGCATTCTCTTTTCTTTCATTTTTTTCAAGTGGAACATATGTGTTGCTTCACCATTGTTGTTAACGGAGTTTGATAACACTAAATCAGAAGAAAAAAAATTCAATCAAACAACTCTCTTTTTAAATGTGGTTGTATTTTTTCTTGTTCATCACAAGATCGTCAATAAAAAAAGGTTGATTTTACATTGAATTTGATTTGCAAAATCTAGTCATTTTTCAGTTCTTTCTTTGTCAGAATTTTACATTGTTTTATAAATAGAATTTTGCCCGATTTTTAAAGTTTTGTAATTGTTTTCACTTAATGCAGATGTTATTTATATTAGTTTAATCACGAAAAAATGTGAACTCATGAGACTTTAATTGTTTCTTCCAGAACTCACCAAATATGATTTCTGAAGATCTTGAAACTGTGATGTCACCCGAACCAGTTTCGTATATAATGCCGATACCAAAAGTTGAGCCTGAGGTACTCCTACAATTTTTTATTTTCTAATTTTGCTCATTCAAACACAATTTTCTTTGATAATCTTTCACTTCCGTGCACTACAAGAAAACTAGGATTCACCAACGGTAGTTTTCACTGGTCAAAGCCTCGATTGTCATTTATACTTAGTCTCATGGCGCGAAAGCCACGATCAAATAGTAGTGTTTAAATGGTTCACTACAAGAAAACAAGGGTTCACCAACAGTAGATTTCGTTTATGAAGCCTCGATTCCAATTGATATTAGCGATGGATATTATTTATTATATGTTCCATAAGTGAATGCCTCATTGGTCAATGTAGTGTTGAAATTATTTTTCGTTGATAAGAATAATATATATTTGATTGGTAATTTTTCTCAAAACCCTTCATTATAGATTACAAATAAGAATGAAATTCTCGACTTTTAATGAAATTTCCTCATTCTAGGAGGTTTTAATAGTTTTTAATTATGTTAATTAAATCCAAATTATTTAAGTTCAATATATAGAAAGTACTACAAGCCTATTTTCTTCGTCTAACATTTCTATCCATTAATAATGCACTTTATTTAGTAATGGAGATTATATGGAATATATATTCTTTGTTGGAAATGTAGGAAGTCCTTTTAAATCTTTTCTTTCCGAATTTTCAAAATCAGAAGGAATTGAGTTTTAATCTAGACATAAAATATATATTATGTTCAATATGATTCTATTTTATTGTATACCTTTTTATTTTTAATAGCATTTCTAACTAATTTCCAAAACTTAAACTTATAAAACTATTAAAGAAATTAAAGATAGAAAATTTTCATAGTTATAGTGGAATTTCCGAAACTTCTTCATCATTTACCTTTTTCAGTTGAATATTAAAAATTGCACATTCATGCATTTCATATTTTTTTTCCAGGAGCAATCTGAATCATCAAGCATTGAGCCTCAAACTCAAAGGAAGAGTCGTGATCTACTTTCATATGAAGTTGAAAAAACTTGGAATGCATCATTTAGGCTTCTGCAATACTATCAAAGTCAAGATAACTATGTTCTAGAGATGCACAAGGTACGATCCCATGACACTTAAGTTTCAAATATTTTCTTGCGTTAATTCAAATATAGTATTAAACTATACTATATATGAGTCATTAATGCATAAGATAAATATCATATATGTGTCATTATTAATTTTTGGAGAACTTAGACTTCCCCATTGCAAGCTAACAAGAAAATAAGTAACAATGTATCACGAAAGTCATATGTGAAATTGATTTTATCATCTATAACACTAATAATTGTAGTTACAGGTTGAAACAGGGAATGTTGAAATACGAAATATTATTGTGTATCAGTTGACAGTGAACGAGAAAGACATCAAAGTCAAGAATCTTTCTAACGACCAACACATGGATATGTCTCCGGTTGTACAAATTATCAACCCTCCTCTCCAACCAAGATATGAATTATCTCTACGAGAGCGATTGGGGAATTGGACAGTTGAAAAAAGAAAACACAAAATGTCAAAAAGACGCGATATGGTACTTTTAGTAGTTTATGTAAACAATATTTTTATATGAAGATATTTTGTTAAGTATTTTCCATCATCACTTAAAGATTGAATATGTATATCTTGTTAATGTATGCAGTACTACATCCACCAAAAGGTGTCCAAGAAATTTCGATCATTGCAAGAGGTTGCAATCTTCATAATGTACAATTGTCATCGTGAAGACTTGAAAAATGTGAGTTTGAGACTTCACAAGATATTCCTGCATATCTTGCAATTTTCGATCTAATTTTATTGAATTATAATCGTAATTTTGCATGACCTATATATATAGTTTATTAATTTTTCCAAGCATTATGATTTCACCAATAAAAATCATAATTTTATAGGATACAAAAGAGAAGGATCACAATGAATAAGGCTCACCATATTGAAGAATGTTACAAAGTATGTTGGAGTTTTTGTTAATCAATTTCACATGTTTTAGATTTTCGAGTAAATTTATAAATTTTTCAGTACATAATTTACAATTTACATTTTATGTAATTATTATTCATTTAATGAATTCTTTATTCTTTGGCAGGCATTCTAACTATTGGGAAAATGATGAAGAGCTTGAAATTCTCTCGAATGTTTTGAGTAGCTCAATAAGTTATATATTGTACTTGGTTTCCTAATTTTATTTTTCTTGTAAAACAAATTCCTACTTTGTTAATTCTTTGTTTAAGACTTACTATGTCATAGATTGCATAATCTTATTGTGAACACTCATTTTGGAATTTGTTTGGCATGTGTTTTAAATTGTATGGTAATTGATTTTTTTTTCATTATTCTAGATTCAAGAAAAAAATTTTGATACATCTTCTAATATTTACTCTTAATTAGCTATACAACAAATTTTATAATGGATTTCCCACAAATTTTGTTGATTTACATTTCCGGGGGGAGGGGGGCCATTTTCTTGCTTGCCCTTCTTTGCTGTGAGGCCTACACTTCAATATAGAATAAAACGCATAATTGACGTAATAAATTAAAATAAAAATAAATAAGATACTGATACAAAATAAACTAAATCAAATGATGAAAACAAACAAGGAAAAAAAAGTATAGTAACAAAGTCGATTAGCAATGAAATAAAGGATTTCATTAGGAAGGACCCAATAATAACAAAACAACAAAGAAAAAATAATACAAATTTTAAAAAAACCAAGCTGATGAGCAAACAAGAAGAAAATGTACAACTTGCAAACAGACCATAAATGAAACTATTAAATGAAAATAAATGGAAAAAACTTATTGAATAATAAAATATAAAATAAGAAATATAGAAAATGATAATAAGAAATAATAGTTCGTAAACCGATATGAAATAAGTAAAACATTAGGCCGAATCTCCAGAGCAATAAACTATATGATAACAAGTCACGAAAACAATGAGCAATAAAATAAAATTAAAAATATAAAATATAAATTAGTAAAATATAAAATACGAAAAATACTTGAATAAACTAACGACGCGATGAGTAATAAAACGCATAATTAATGTAGCAAATGAAAATAAAGCCACTTATCTTTTTGCTCGAGCATCAGTTTGGTGTCAGAGCAAAATTACATATTCCAATCTTAATTCCGACTGTAATATGCTCTTGGTCGAAACGAAATATTTTGTTGATTCGAACACTGACTAATAAAATATAGAATAAAACGCATAATTAACGTAGTAAATTAAAATAAAAACAAATTAGATACTGATACAAAAGAATCTAAATTAAATGATAAAAACAAACAAAGAAAAAAAAGTATAGTAACAAAGGCGATTAGCAATGAAATAAAGGATTTCATTATGAAAGCCCCAATAATAACAAAACAAGAAATAATAATACAAACTTTAAAAAAACAAGTTGATGAACAAACAAGAAGAAAATGTACAACTTGCAAACAGACCATAAATGAAACTATTAAATGAAAATAAATGGAAAAAAAAAACTTATTGAATAATAGTATATAAAATAAGAAATATAGAAAATGATAATAAAAGATAATAGTTCGTAAACCGATATGAAATAAGTAAAACATTAGGCCGAAACTCCAGAGCAATAAACTATATGATAACAAGTCACTAAAACAATGAGCAATAAAATAAAATATATAATATAAATTAGTAAAATATAGAATACGAAAAACACTTGAATAAACTAACGACGCGATGAGTAATAAAACGCATAATTAACGTAGCAAATGAAAATAAAGCCACTTATCTTTTTGCTCGAGCATCAGTTTGGTGTCAGAGCAAAATTATATATTCCAATCTTAATTTCGACTGTAATATGCTCTTAGTTGAAACGAAATATTTTGTTGGATCGAGTAACAGGCAGATATTAGAGCGCAATTACAGAGCATGAATTACAGAGCAATAAAATATATAACTGACAATAGTAAATGAAAACATATGTAACACCAAGTCAAATTTAATAGAAAAAAAGGGGAAAAAAATACCGAATACTGGAAATAGATCACGAAGAAAACTCCAGAGCAAACTAAAAACAGATAAAATAAGTAATAAATACAACATATTATTTTCATCCGATTAAAGATCAAGCAAAATCAACAAAAGAATGCCAAGATTCATGAAAGGAAAATAACAAACCAAACAAACAACGTACCGAATACTGGAAATAGGTCAGCAAGAAAAGTACAGAGCAAAATCACATTAGAAGAACAGAGCATAACAAACAAATTTATAAAAAAAAAAAGTGCAAATGAAAGTGATGCAGTGAACCCAAAGATTAACGAGAATACAGATTAAAAAGTGGCAATATGTAACATGCAACCGCCAACGAAAAAATATCTAAAAACTAAAAATTCAAGTAAGCCATTAAATACAAAACAACCGACTTATATATAATTAATTATTTATTATTATTAAGTAATTAATATATATAAATATATAATTAATTCGGACAAGAAGGATGATATGACACTCACAAATATATGACTATTCAATGGGCCAATTAACATTGGTTGTTAAAGGTTGAAGTATATGGTCGAAAACCATAAAATTCATCTGTTCTATAATTAATTATTAACCGTTGCAGTAGTTGGTCGGAGTGGAAAATATTGATCTAGTCGGGAATAAACATATGGGTCTTGGTGAAGAAACACGAGTAATAAAACGCATATACAACGTAGCAATTGAAAACACAAATAATAAATAACATATTTAGCATAATTAAAATAGTAATTTAACAAAAAAAAACGCAAGAGTAATAGAACACATATATACTGATACAAAAGAAAACAAAATAAATTATGAAAACAAGAAAAAAAAATTAGTAACAAAAGCAATTAGCAAATAAATAAAGGATTTCAAACAAACAAAGAAAAAATAATAAAAACATTACAAAAAGAAGACGCTGAAAAGATGAACGTGCTAGGCAAAAATCTCACAGATTAAACTCTTATGCCGGTCCCACAACTTGCAAGTTGTCCATAAATGAAAGTATTAAATGAAAAGAGAAACGATAATCAAGCAAGAGCAAATAATTCGGGAAAATAAATAAACGGCGGTGTTTTGTGATTAAACCGATTTAAAAAAAGCAAAAGTAAATTATGTTGGACTGTTTCTTGACCGTTTCGGCTAAAATAAAAAATACACGTAAATAGACAACTAAAGTGATAATGTAAAAAATCATCATTATAAATTAGGATGTAATAAATTAGTTATAGAAATATAAATAAACAAATAAACTCTTCTGGCAGACCCACACGCAAGCAGAGGAAGGAAAAATAATAGTTGGACGAAATTATATACATCGATATAAATATCGACTATGATATCCAATGATACATCGTTTTGGTCGAAATTAAACATGACGATCTAAACATCGACTATAATCTGCACAAATATAAATATAAAAAAAAAAAAAAAAAAAAAAAACTCTTCAGGCAGACCCACATGTAGGCAGGTGAAGGAGAAAGAAAAGTTGTTCGAAATTATATATGTCGAACTAAATAGCGACTATGATATTCAATGATACATCGTTATGGTCGAAATTAAACATGTCGATTTAAACATCGACTATACTATGTACAGTGTAATGATCAGGGAGAAATATTTTGTTGCATTGAATACCAGACACGAAAAATAATATTGAGTAACAGGCGGATCGAGTTAAACGACAAGTAATAAAATATATTAGCCAGGAATTGAAATTAAAGCAGAGAATGAAGATGAGGAAAATAAAAAAGAATTTAAAAGAACAATTTGGTAAAGCAAAATCTCACGACTTAAACTCTTCTGCCGGTCCTAAAGGTCGCAAGCAGACCGCAAATGAAAGTACTAAATGAAAAGAAAAAAGAAATTCAAGCAAGAGCAAATAATTCCGGAAAATAAAGAAACGGCGCCGTTTTATGATTAAACCAATTTAAAAAAAAAAAAAAGCAAAAGTAAACTGTGTTGGACTATTTCTTGACCCCTTCGGCTCGTATGAGCTATTATCGACTATGATATGCAATGATACATCGTATTGGTCGAAATTGAACATGACGATCTAAGCATCGACTATAATCTGCACAAATATAAATATAAAAAAAGAATAAAAAAAACTCTTCAGGCGGACCCACACGTAGGCAGGTGAAGGAGAAAGAAAAGTTGTTCGAAATTATATACGTCGAGCTGAATACCGACTATGATATGCACTGATACATCATTTTGGTCGAAATTAAACATGTTGATTTAAACATCGACTATACTATGTACAGTGTGTTGATCAGGGAGAAATATTTTGTTGCATTGAATACCAGACTCGAAAAATAATATTGAGTAACAGGCGGATCGAGTTAAACAACAAGTAATCAAAATATATTAGTCAGGAAACGAAATTAAAGCAGAGAATGAAGATAACGCATCATTAAAGCAATAAATTAGCATGTAATTAATTATTTATAAAGCTAAACGAAGATGAGGAAAAGAAAAAAGGATTTAAAAAAAATTAGTAAAGCACGATCGAAAAGCAAGATCGAAATCCAACTCTAAATGAAAGTATTAAATGAAAAGAGTAACGAAATTCAGGCAAGAGCAAATTATTACGGAAAGAAACGGCGTCGTTTTATGGTTATATCATTTTAAAAAAAAAGCAAAATTATATTGGGTTGGAATCTCACAAAAGAAACTCTTCTGTCGGGCCCACAGGTCGCAAGCAGACCGTAAATGAAAGTATTAAATGAAAAGAGAAAAGAAATTCAAGCAAGAGCAAAAGTAAATTGTGTTGGACTGTTTCTTGACTGCTTCGGCTCTTATAAGCTATAATATATATATATATATATATATATATATATATATATATATATATATATATATATATATATATATATATATATATATATTAAAACCATATAAGAAGCGATGGAGTTGTGAACAGTAAAATCATTTTTAATTTCCAATTAATTCTACCCGTTTTATTCCCTAAACGATGTAGTTTTCTTATTTATCGCCCCAATTTGTGCTTGGACATGATATCATTCTCATTTATTTTAGGCCGCTATTTTTTTTGTCCGACTTCCACTGTGGGCTAGTTATTTTTTTTCCTTATCCGCCTATTTCAACTCTCGCAACTCTTCTCCTCTTCTATTCACCTCCTTCCTCAACTAGGCCAAATTACAGCACCTGCTTGTCGCAATTTCTTGATTTCCACGAACTTGGGTCCCCCTCTCATGTGTGATGTTCTTCTCTTGCTCCGAATTAGATATTTTGGCCGATTTTTTATTAATTTTTCGTGGGTGAGGGAAGTACACGTCGGCTGCTTTCTGTCTTTTAAATTTATCTTGAATTGTTAATTCTTTTGCAGTACTCTGCAAAGAAAGCCGGTGCTCTGCTGCTCAGGCGATTATATTTATATTAAATACTTTTTGAATTGTTAATTCTTCTGCAATACCTCACAAAGAAAGGTTGTGCTCTGCTGCTCAACCGACTATTTTATATCACTGTTCCTTGAGGTTCTACAACGACGGATATAGTTATTACTGTCAATTTCCTTTCATTTTCTTAAGTTTTTGTATGGGCGCTTTCTTAATTTGCCCATGTCAACTGATTCCTCCTGCTTTGGGACTCTCATTTGCATAACACCTTATTCATAAGATGGTAAGAAATTATATTTTTGTTTACTTACTTAATATTTTACTCTGTCAAATGTTTTGGATAATTGCTAAGATCTCCACTTGTATTTTATTTATTTATTTATTTTTTGCAATATCGAAGAAGAATGGTCAGTGATTGCTTCCTTTTTTACTGAATTGCTGTTTTCGCCAATTGGAATTGTCGATTCTCTCATTATTCTTAGTAATTCCTATGGTCTCCTCCAACCTTGTCACATGCTTGCTTCACCATACTTCTCTGAATATCCACAAAATTTTTGTTGGTCATATTTACCAGTGCTTGTTCCTGTTTTGTGGAGGGTTTTGCTCTTTGGTAGACTTTTTATTTTGTATTGGTGTTTTGGGTTATTGTTATTTCTATATGTTTTAATATTCCTTTTTTTTTGTATTTTTTTATGTTGTAGGTTTGTTCTACTTTTCTTCGTTCTCAGCTTGGTTTAATTTTCCTTTATTCTTCATTGATTCATATATTTAGTTTATTTTGTGGTCATACTACTGCCTTTCTTTTCATTTGCAGGTATGTTCATGTTGCTTGTGTTCTCAGGTTTGTATTGGTTACCTTTCTTTTTAATTCACTTATATGTTTACTTTATTTTTGGTGATGCTAAAGGATTTATTTTCATTTGCAGGATTCCTTCTGTGTGTTCTGATTCTCTTCTTGGATTGTATTTCAGGTTATTTGATTTGTTTTTGTTCTTTTCTTATTGGATATGTGGTATTGTTTATTTTGTATATGTTTTGCTATGTTCAATATTGTGTGATTTTTTTTGGTGTTTGTTGTTTCTCTAATTTTTCATTTGTATTATTTCTATGGTTTTAGTTGTTTTGCCTTTTTACTTTGTCACTGTTGTTGTCATCGTTTGGAAGGATAGTTGTTTCTGAAATGGATAGTGTTGGGAATTCTTGAGGAAAGGGTGAGGGTAAGGTCCCGATGGGAATGGTCTTTGTGAATGCTGGAATATCGGACTCCTAGACGTTCGTAAGCTTTTGCAGAGTAATTTGGTTATTGAATGTGTTTCTAGAGTGGGTGATGTAGAACATGATTGCTCAATTGTTTCTAAGCGTATGCAATTTAGTTATTGGATGTGCTATTGGAAAGGTCCCTTAGTCTTATTCTCCTGAATTAAGTGTGAGTGATGTTGATGTATCTACCTATTTGTTGTGTTCTGTCTCTGAAAACTGTTCTCGGGGGTCTGCTGTTGATTGTGAAACTGTGTTAAGTTCTCCTCATGTATTTTATTCTCCACATTCACCTGTTGTAATAGCCTGTGAGTTCTATTCTTTATTTTGTTAAGTTTGTAATTTTTTTCCGAATTTTGTAGTCAAACGTTTGTCTGCTTTCTTTCGGTTGGTAACTTTTCTTTTTCTCAATTGTCTAGAAGTTCTTAGGGAAAGAAATTGTCGTTTAATTTGCTTGAAAAGAGGCGGACCGTATTTTAGATTTTGTGATAAATATTTGCTAATATTGCAAGATAGACGGCGAGTACTTGTCATTGAAAGATATTTAACAAAGCCTGATAGAATTTTGTGCAGGAAAATGGTAATACTGGGTTATATTTACTAAAACGGTTTATGTTTCTGGAATGGCTTGTGACGCCTTTTAATAGTGATTCCTAGAGTTTTTATTTTCTCAAAATATGTGCTATTCGTATCTTCTATTTGGCAGTTGAAATTGATAGTATAATTGTTTATTCAATGATATGTCTCCATGTGACCGACTCTGGCAGCAGCAGAAGCATTTCATTTTTATTTTGTGACCAACTCTGGGAGATACCGATGCAGCTCTTATTGAACCCCGGGGAACAAATATGGTGGGTACGAGTCAACATCAACCAACATTTAAGCATTGCATTGCCAAGGAACTTTTTTGCAGATCGTACGCACGTCTCTCTACACAATCCACTGCCCATTTCAGATTGGTTTTTACTAAAATATTAACTGCATTTTTCTACATTTATTGATATTTTAGTGGTGGAGAAACTGACTCCAAAAAGATGATGATGTTGGTCCTTTCAAGTTGTAACTTTGAAATAGAAAACTGAACACTGTTTGATGCATCATGGATGTAGATATGTGCCTACAACATGAACTCCTACTATCATTTGATTGCTTAAGAGTGTATATATATGCGTGTGGCTTTCAAAAACATATTCTGGTTGTGAGAGCTTAAGTATTTTCATTTTGCTTTATGTGCACTGGATGTACGCAGGAAACATGCAAATTTTTAATCGGCTAGGTTATCTCTCTTACGTGTGTGGACTTCATTTGCTATATGTTTGTCCTTGTATTGCATCTTATCATGTTGTTTTATTTGTTACAGGTTCTCAGGTTGTTTCTTGCTTGCATAGATTGCTTCCCAGGTGATTTATTCTTTCTTTCTTTTGGTGTTGTCTAAGTCTTAGGAATTTGACTTGGACTTCTTGGCTTTATTAGATACGGTTTCCAGTTTACGATATAAATGCATTTTTTTTTTGTGTCGGATATGATTTTGGCCTTCTAATATAACTCTTACCATGGTATGGAATATGACATTTGTACATATTATATATATTTCTGTCAAAATTTTGGTCTTATGGTTCTTATATTCTATATAATTTGCATATCAAGTAATGTGTTCTGATTTTCACCTCTGTGTTGAATGCTTTTCTGTTGGAGCAGAGGTGTATCCTCACAAAAGTAATCACCATTACAGAGTCATGGTTAGTAGTTTTACTGAAATATGTCATATTTCCTTTAAGCAAAGAATATAATCCATGCCTTGCATGCATATATTGCATTCATTGTGTTAAGTACTGCACTATTTGAAACAAGTTTCACAAGTTCAAGTTTACTAGCCTTGCAAATTACCCCTTGATATTGCTAAATAGTTATAATGTTTGCTTCGTAAAGGTTTTACCTTCATGTTGTTGTGGTAAAGTCTGATTTAAAAATTATGACATATTTTCATTCACAGTGGTCCTAATATATGTTTTTCTTATGACTGAAGATGTGAACCGAATTTTGTTTTAGCTCAGTACACTTCATTTTGAACCCCAAAAATGAAAATATACCAGCACACGAATGGTCCAAATAATACATTTAAATGTCTGGAAGATGATTTGATCAAGTTGGTTGCTAAGGTACGTGTATATTATAGCTAATGGTAGTCGAAACTTTTTCCCACTCTATGCCTTTGAAGTCAGTGGGCTAATCATATGCATACTCATTTGAAATACATGTACGTTTCCAGTGAAATTTAATTTGCTGCAATCATTTGATTGTTAGATTTCATTTCTAAACTTCTATTAATTTGGATTACATGGATCAAAACATAACAACTCTGTTGGGATTCGGTAAGATAAACAGCCCTAGGCACAGCGGAATATAAAAAAATTTATATGACCTCTTACGAAATCTTGCCGGGATACTACTCTAGTTGTTTATATATGAATATAAATTTAAACAATAGTATAAGTAGTTTACAAGTTATACCTATCTCCTTGAAAATCTACGTTGGCAGTCGAGATTAAGTTTCTCCTCCAGCAAAATCGATCCAAGCCCTGCAGTAGCGCCCCACGTGTTGCGCCTCTACGAGTTAATACACCACAATATCACGAAAATTAATATATCCTAATCGACTAGAACAAAGGGTATATTAATATCTAGGATTTAGGAACGATTCAGGAACAAAAATCGAAGACGAAAAATTCTTCCACAGGGAAAAAGGGTTCGGCCGATCTGGACTGGGAAAGAGGGAGAGAATTTTTGCTCTGCTCAATTTTGCTTAGAGTTGTGTGTGAAAAATAACTACAAGTTACATACTTATAGTTATCTCCCTAACCTAGTCCTATTAGGATTAGGACTTCATTCTCCTATATGGGCCATGGCCCTCTCTAATTAGAAGACTAAGTCTTGCAATTAATTCATGGCCCAGTTAATTAATTTGACCAGACTTTATTTTAATCTCCCAATTAAATAGCCCAATTAATTAACTACTCTCCCATTTAATTAAATCAGACTCTAAGTCTATTTAACTAAATCTTCTCTATAATTAATTAAATCCAAATTAATTAATTATTTCACAAATTAAATTCCAATTTAATTTATGATCCTGATCCAATTCCAATTGGATCCTATTTTGTTCCAATTGGGTTGACCCACACATTATAATCGACTTAGTCGATTATATTCCCAGTCGACTCAGTCGTTCTTATTTCCTCGCTTTCGCTTCATGTGTATTGTGTATGCCCCCGTAGGTTCACCACATAATTGGCCGTGGGTAATAATTAAATATTATTTAATTATTCCAGTAACATGTACTCTAAATCAATCGAACACTCTGTCGATTGATCATTCCAAAATTAGCACCCCTGCCAATTTAGGAATTCTCCCACACTCCACGGTCGATGTCCAGCCACAAGCCCATGGAGCCCAATCACTGGTGAATTAATTCAGTGAACCTTTTAACTCATTTACAATTTCCATATACGACATAATCTCTCCATCGATCAATCTCTCAGTCGAGACTTAAGGTTATGGTCTTTCATCGATTTCCCTTTTATTTTGTCTTGACCTTATGTATTCTGATCTCGAAATAAATTCTCTTTGACTTAATCTTTATGAGCTACTTACATAAAGTCGTCAGATACCTTGGCAAAGGATTTCATCAGAATTAATTTCTCACAGAAATTCATAGGAGAATTTCCCAACCTATCAAGTCGGGTCAATGGATCCTTTGTTGATGATATGAATCTGCATATGAGTTCCTCCATACCCAACATGAGTTCACAGAGACTTTCTGGTGATCTCCAGTCAGTCGGAACTCACATCAAAGCATGAACGTTCTCGCACCAGATAAACCTTATCACCTCAAGTAGTTAGGGATCGTTCCTCGTATACTATTGCAAATTGGAATAACTTCAACCCCGATATGCGACTACCGTTTCCATGGTGAGTTATTTCCCAATTGGGGTATTCAGTGCGCTTGCCATCTCAGCAAGCCACCCACTTATGTGTATCGACTATCCCAGTCACGCTCGTGGATCCCAGCGTTCTCCAGTTCATCGGAGTATACACAACAGTGAGATTCTAACCGAATCCAACGATGTCCTATCTCGATTGGATTCTACGACTCTTGAATATGTTCTAGATCACGGCCTTAGAGATCTGTCCACTGGTTGTCCATAGCCCTGTGATCTAAGGACTTCTATCCTTATGCGTAGATATTTATTACATAAAATAAAGATGACCATTTAATGAAATGCATTTATTAATCAAAATTGAATAGTTCCTTATTTATTATAATAAATGCTCGCCATACAACTGGCTTGCAGGACACTATTCCTATGAAACTGTATAAGTGAATTAGCCTTTTTATAGTTGTAAACATGTACGGCTTATTTGTAACCAAATGATACAAATTCAATGACTTGCTGCTATAAGTAAATGTACTTTTATGGTTTCATTTATCAGACCTTGGTGATGATGTTGTATTCTTTAGAAATAGGAACTTTGAAGGTCATGTACACCCCCCTGACAAGAGCTAAATATATGGATTCACCTCCTTTGGTTGTGGCTTATGCACTTCATAAAATGAATTTCTAATTCAGTTTACCTATGACTTCAATTACTTAAGTTTACAATAGCCACCCAACACTGGGCAAGAGCAATGGGCACCCGACACCGCACCTTGTGCGGTGCCACACCCCTAGTATATATATATATATATATATATATATATATATATATATATATATATATATATATATATATATATATACACATCTATGTATTAATCTGCTCCAAGCATTATAAAAATTTTCAATTTCGTGAAAACAAAACTTCTTGATGCAATTTCGTTTGAATTAATACCTTAAATTATCTTAACTAACTTTAGTTTCCCTAAAAAAAGATAGCCACACAATTCAACTTATTTTTTTCATTAAACATTTTGCTTATTTTTATTTAACTAAATTTAATTAATTTGTGTTTTTCTTTTACAATTCGATTCAATTGCATTTTTTAGCATTTACAAATATTATAAGTTAGTAAAAAAAATTATGTGGATCTATTTTCAACATGCAATTCTACAATAATGTGTGCACTCCTTCAAATAATATACAACAAATATTTGGGGAGCACGATGTCGTTATGAAAATCAAGCTCTTTTTCATAATACAAGAACAATGACCAACCGAGAGAGAAAATTATTGATTGCAAGAATTGGGTTGTAAGCTAGTGGTTAAAAAAAAAATTATTTCCTTTAGTAATTTATGATTTGTTTCATAAATTCATTCAAAGTTTTATTCTAGAAAGTATATGGCTGCAAATTATACAATGGATCGAGCCAAACGTGTATACAAAAGGATCAAAAAAATTGCTAGAAAAAAAAATGAGCAATGAAAAAACAATTAGCGGAATTGTGTGATTACAATTTTTAAGAGGAAGTGAAGTTAGTCATGGTAAATGAGGGTTTGAATTAAGCATAATTGGGCCAAATAAAATAAACAATTTAACTTTTGTCATGTCATGATGTAATTAAGGTTTAATAATGCAAGAAATATGTAAAGATATATAAGAGTACATGAGTGAGATGTATGTGAAAATAAACAATAAGGGTAAAATTGAAAAGTAGGACTAATTAATTTTTTGGCCCAATATTTAAAAGAAGGCCCGACACGATTTGGGTTTGGATTTGGATTGGGCTTGGGCTTCAACAAAATATTATCTTTTTGGACAAAGTTTAATTAATTTTTTGGCCCAATACTTAAAAGCCCAATAAATTATTTTAGATCCGCGTAGCTGACCCGTCTTAAAAAATCCGCGTGCCATTTTTTGAATTGTTGCACCGGTTCGGTTCAAACCGACTTGTTGCACCTATTCGGATCGAATCAATGCTAATGGTTTAATCCGAAAAGTCATGTCCTCCAGCAACACCTTCTCTGCTGATATAAATAGAAGGAGAATCTGGTCAATTCTCTCATCCCGTTTTCTAGCAATAAAGCAGAATCCTCTCTCTATATTCTTATTTTAATAATTGTTTAAATATTCTATTTGTTAAATTTCGTTGTGGACTTGATGTAAAGAAACAAGTATCCGACTGTTGTATCTTAGGATACTACTGGGACGAACTGTTAATTACGTTGCACCTTTGACAGCCAAGAAATATTATCTTAAGGACATTCATTAGCAAGACTCAGTCGATTTTTCGTTTCAGAATTATTTCAGTGAGTGCACTGTTATTAAATTCTAATTTTGTTTGTTTTTGTGAGAATAAACTACACTAAGATTTATAATTAGAGTTAATTATAAATAATTATTTTGTGAGAATAATTTATTATACTTTTAATTATAGTACTTAGACATATATAAAGTATATTATATACACATATTGTTTTAAATATTTAACAAACAATCTTAAGACAATAATTTAATCTATTTAATTCATCTGTGCAGATGGCAACAAACAGTACAATGGTCGAAACACCAAAAGTTGTTGATCTGCCAGCAGTACCACCATTCAAGTTCAACGGACTGATTTTGCAACGTGGCAAGATAAGATTTATTTTTACATCACATCCTTGAGCATGGCTAGGTTTCTCACTGAGGAGGTACCTAAACCAAAGGAGGGAGCCAGTTCGGTGGAACTCGAGGAACTGACCCTTGTGATAAAAGCTTGGAATCACTCCGATTGTATGTGCCAAAACTATATTCTTAGCTTTTTGGATGAATCTTTGTACAAGATTTATAGTCCCTTTAAGACTAGTAAACTCTTGTGGGAAAGCTTAGCCAAAAAGTTTAAGACTGATGATGCAGGCTACAGAAAATTTATGGTGGATAAATTCCAATTTTATCGAATGGTTGACAATAAGATTGTGAATGAGCAAGTGGAAGAACTCCAGAGGATGATTCATGATATCTTGGCCGAAAGTCATGAACTTAGCGAGTCTTACTTGGTTGCTTGCATCATTGGCAAGCTTCCTCCTGGTTGGACGGAGTTCAAGCATCACTTGAGGAACAAGAAATCTGTTTCAAAGTGGAATCTGCAAGATCTCACAGAATATCTTAAAATCGAAAAAAATTAATCGGTATACTGACAAGGACGGCAGTAACTATGTGGCTATGTCTCAGCCCAGAGGGGCTAAGGTTCACGTTGTAGAGGGCTCAAAGAAAAGCAAGAAGCATAAAGTCAATACCTCCAACAAATGACAAAAGGGTAACAAGAAGCAAAAGTTCAATGGAGCTTGCTTCACATGTGGAAAGAATGGACACCGTGCGAAGGATTGTCGTAGCCGTGCTCAGTCGAAGGATGAAGCAAATGTTAGCATTATCTGACATCGATAATATGCACTTATCTGCAATTGCTAAAGCATTCCTGACAAGTGAAACCAAAGGATGGTGGGTGGATAATGGAGCTACCCATCACATTTGCTATGACATAAACATGTTCACTTCATACAAGAAGTTTGATCATGAAGAGAAGATGTACATGGGAAATGATGCTCACTCCGTGGTGGAGGGACAAGGCAAAGTGGTTCTCAAATTTACCTTAGGAAAAGATGTTACTCTCAATGAAGTTCTTCATGTTCCGGACATTAGAAAGAATTTAATTTTTGGTTCTGTCCTAACTAAGAAAGGTTTTAGATTAGCCTTTGAGTCAGATAAATTTGTGCTGACCAAATGAGGTATGTATGTAGGCAAAGGATATTTGTGTGATGGCCTATTTAAGGCTAATGTAGCCGTTATTGGCAAAAACGACAAGTTTATTATTAATAATAATAATAAATCTTCTGCTTACTTGCTTGAGTCCACTTTACTTTGGCATGATAGATTAGGTCGCATTAATTTTAGAAAAATTAAAAAAGTTAGAAAACTTAGGATTAATTCCTAATTTGATATTGATAAATCTTATAAGTGTGAAATTTGCATTGAGACAAAGTTTTCGAAACAACCTTTTTCTTCAGTGAAAAGGAGGTCACAACCATTAGAGTTAATTCACACAGACTTGTGCAATCTCATGTAAACTCGAACTCGAGGAGGAAAAAAGTACTTCATCACATTTATTGATTATTATACACGTTATTGCTACATTTACTTATTGAGTAAGAAAAAGGAAGCAATTAATGACTTTGTAAGATACAAGGCTGAAGTGGAAAATCAGTTAAATAAGAAGATAAAAATTCTTAAATTTGATAGAGGTGGTGAATAGGAATGTCCCTTTGCACTGTTGTGTGTCAACTCGGGGATAATTCACCAAACAACAGCACCATACTCACCTCAATATGATCAATGTATTGCTTCTGAATTCGGTTTTCTCTAAGAACTTGTGGGGGGAAGCTCTATTTATGGCTAACCATATATTAAATAGAGTTCCGCACAAGAAAATTGACACCATTCCGTATGAGTTATGGAAAGGTAGACAACCAAGCTATAAATACCTCACAGTGTGGGGTTGCTTGGCAAAAGGTAGCGGTACCAAGACCTAAGAAAGAAAAGGTTGGACCAAAAACCGTGGATTGTTACTATACAGGTCATGCGGAAAATAGTAGCGCTTACAGATTTCTAGTGATCAAATCTGAAGTAAGCATCATACACGTGAATACTATAATTGAATCACATGATGCTACATTCTTCGAGAATGTATTTCCACATAAGAAAAACTCGAACGTTACTTCTCATAAGAGAATATATGAATTAATTTCTAAGGAAGATAATTCTCAAATCAGCAATGAAGTTGATCACTGGTCATACGAATCAATCTCTAAGGAAAATGATTATCAAATCAGTAATGAGTTTGCTGACGAGCCTGAATTTCTTAACTTATATGTTAGAGGATGATCCCAAAACATATATTGAAGCCATGTCTATTCCTAATGCCTCTTATTGGAAAGAGGCAATAGACAATGAATTACAGTCCATCCTAAGTAATAATATTTGGGAGCTGGATGATCTTCCTAAAGGAAGTAAATTGGATGTAAATGGGTATTTAAAAAGAAATTAAAACCCGATGAGTCAATTGATAAATATAAGGCTAGATTAGTAGCCAAAGGTTATCGTCAAAATAAGAGAATAGACTTCTTTATATAGAGCAACCAGAGAGTTTCATTGTTAAAGGCAAAGAGAACAAGTATGAAAACTTGTTCGATCTCTTTATGGCCATAAACAAGCTCCTAAACAATGTCACGAAAAAATTTGATAGTGTCATGATTAACAATGATTTTCAAATCAATGAATGCGACATTGTGTCTATATTAAACAATTTGGAGAAGCAATTGTCATAATATGTTTATATGTAGACAACATGTTAATACTTGGGACTAATATGGAGGTTATTAAGTCCGCTATGAAAATACTAACAAAACACTTCGATTTGAAAGACCTCGGTGAAGCGGATGTTATTTTGGGAATTAAGATAACAAGATCACCGGATGGGATTAAATTATCTCATTCACATTACGTGGATAAAATGCTTGAGAGATTTAAAAACTATGGAATTAAGGGAACAAATAACCCGTTTATTCCATATCTTGTTTTATACAAGAATAAAGGTGATAGTGAATCACAAAATGAGTATGATGTCTCATATATATCATGAATTGCGCGAGGCCAGACATCGCTTACTCAGTCAATAAATTGAGTAGGTACCCAAGCAATTCAAGCAAAGATCATTGGGACGCTCTGAAGAGAGTGCTTGGATACTTAAAGAATACGTCAAAATATGCATTACACTATGGAAAATATACAGCTGTCCCTGAAGGATATAGTGATGCAAATTGGATTTCTGATACAGAGGAATCTAAATCCACAAGCGGATATGTATTCACTTTGGGGGGAGCCGCTATTTCTTGGAAATATTCCAAACAAACTTGTATAGCTCGACCAACTATGGAATCGGAGTTTATAGCTTTGGATAAAGCTGGAAAATAAGTTGAGTGGCTTCATAACTTTTTGGAAGATATTCCACTATGGCCGAAATATGTGTCGGCTATATGTATTCATTGTGATAATCAGGCTGCATTACATAGAGTTCATAACTTTATGTATAATGGTAAATCATGACATATTCGTCGTCAACATAACACCATGAGACATTAGGGGTGCACATGGTTTTCAAAACCCCCGTACTGGACCGTCCCGTACCGTACTGAACCGAACCCAATGTTCGGCTTTTTACCTCAAAACCGAAGGTCTTGGTATAGATGAAAACCGTACCGAGTATTTTGATATGATTTTGATTTTAGACTTCGCATACCGTAAAAAATCATATCGTACCGAAACTGAGAAAAAACATGAAATAACTATTCATTTTTTTTATATTTACAACTAAATTTTACAAATTTATATTTTTAAATTTATAATCAAATATTATCGAATACTATTTTATTTATTATTTTATAGTATAGTCCATCATAGTTTATTTATTACTACATTGCTCGTGTTTATTTAAAAAAGATATGCTTGAATTTAGTACAAATTAAACTTGTTATATGTTGAAAACTTAAAATGTGAAAATTCTGGACAACAAATACCAAATAGTAAGTTTCTTCACATAATAAAAACAATGATCAAATAATTAACCAAATAATTTTATTAATTAGGTCGAATTATAGAGTCAAATTTGTAAACATTTTTTTTCAGTGCTTTATTTAATGTAAAAAAATCGTTTGTAAGATATTATATTATTAACTTTTATATAATTGTAAACCATGTAATCGACTATATAAGAAAATTTGCTTGAAAAAACCACAAAACCATACCGTACCATACCGAACCGTACCAAAACCGCACAAAACCGTGTTTGTTGGTATGGTTCATAAAACTCTAGTTTGGTTTTGAGTTTTTAAAAATCGCAATAATTGGTACGGTACAAATTTTGTTAAAAATACCACAGAATCGTACCATGTGCGCCCCTATGAGACATTTACTCTCAAATGGAATAATTTCCATTGACTTTGTGAAGTCAAAAGATAACCTCGCAGATCCGTTTACGAAAGGTTTATCTGGTGAGAGAGTAGAATGTGCGTCGAGGGGAATTGGCCTAAAATATAACTAAGTTACCTTGTACGAAAATCTAATTTGGCTACTGGAGATCCCACGGACCAAGTTCAATAGGACAACCAATCTTGATAAACTTAAAAAAGTGGAGCACTTTAGAGTCCAACTCTAGCTCATTCCTATGATGTAAAAAGTGCAACCTACATCGTTTGATTAAGGTTAAGCGTATGCTTTTAATGGCGTCTATATCTTGTAAAGAACAAATGGAGTATAGTAGAATACGCTTGATAGATGCGGTCACCTATGTAAGTGTGAGCTGGGGTCGGCTTGTTGAGAATTCTTATAAAGCTGGAATCCTATAAAGTACTCGCAGAACCCAAGAATGGTAAGGGCCAAAATGAACACAACCGAGAACTCTTAACAAATCGATGTAGTGCTGTGTTAAGTTTGTTCTCTTGGTTTACACAAATAGCCGACAGTTCAAAATGAAATATTTCACTGATTAGCTTAGTAAATCCGATAAACTCTAACCAGATAAGGTTCAAGATGGAATATTTCACCTATCCGAAGCAGTACTATTACTAAAGGATATTTGACTTTGATATGTCTCGTGTGACGATATATGAAGAATAATTTCATTCATTTGTGGGGAATTGTTGGTTTTTTATGGTTATTAACCCAATTGGATTGAGCCCGATTGGAATTAAGCCCATTGTTGGGATTCAGTAAGATAAACAGCCCTTCAAGCAGCGAAAATTAAATTTTTTTAAGAACCTCTTAACAGAATCTTGTTAGGCTGTGTTCGCTTCGTGAGATTAGGCCCCAATTGGTGTTATCGCGGGCTGAATTGTTGGGCTAATCGAAGATAGTAGACCGTTCGATTGGTGAGATAAGTTTTCGGGCTGCCCGCTATAATCTCGGGAATGTGTGGGCCAACCCATTAATTCCCCTGATTATAATTGGGTCTCCAACCCAATAATTAGGTAATCCAGCCCCATTTAAATAACTTCATCTGAAATTGTCCATGCACTTCACCTTATTTACGGTTAATTGCCATTGATATAATCTGAGAGATAAAATGGAAAACATTAAAATATCTCCTTCTCCCTTCCCTCCATCACGACCAGGTAAGAAGAGCCCTAGAAAATGAGCTGCAAAATTTAACTCTTCTCAAATCTTCGCTAATAACAAGTCTTTGCTGTAATTATTACCACAAGATTAGGAAGCCATCACCCGCACACCAAGCAAGAAAGAACGAGGTTAGCTAAAATTGATTTTTTTTTATGAAAATTTTTTCTGCCATGTTATGTTCTAGAGTTTATCATGGAGATATAGTATAGAACACGTTCTCAGTTTGTTATACTCTCTCTCAAATTGTTATGTTCTGCCATTTTTATGAAAAAAATCCTGCCATTGTTATGTTTTTTATGCAATTTTTTTGTGTTTCGTCTATTTTCCTAAATTTCGGTAGTTAGGAAATTACCTAGTACTTTATTAGTCGTAATTTTCGTGTGTATATATGATTTCATACTGTGCAAATGGATTCTAGGAGGAATGAACTCTTATTTGAGATGTTGTATCAATTCTTTTGGAGATTTGTCGTTATAATTTGTTTATGTATTATTGCACACGAAATGGAATGAAATTCCGGAATGAATGGTAGGAAAAGAAAATGATACAACATTATTCATAAGAAACTAAAACAAGCTAAGTATTTAGAACATGTTACCCTTAAAATTGATGTCAAGAGTAAGTTTAACCTACGATTCACGATGTCTGGCTTTAGTAAGTTGTGTATCTTATTGCGTAATGCTGGTCTTGTTGACACAAAATATGTATATCACTCAATGAAAACGTAGCTATATTTTTTGTTGTTCTTGCTCATCACAAGAAAAATCGCATTATTGGTTTTGACTATCGTCGGTCGGGGGATACTGTAAGCAAGTGTTTCCATCGTGTATTGCATTGCTTGCTCAAACTGTATCCAATTCTATTATCTCAACCGGAGCAAGTATTAGACAACGATGAGAGCGATAGGTGGGGTTGTTTTCCGGTAAGTAATAAATTGTATTGTTATTTAAAATTTGGAATTTGGTGTTTACGGGTTCATGAAGCTTCTATTTGTTAATACAAACATTTGTAATTGGGTCCATAGGGTCTCCTTGGGGTTTTGGATGGGAGTTATGTAAAATTAAACGTTTCAGCAATAGATAAACCCCGATATAGATCAAAAAAGGGAGAGATTTCAACGAATGTCTTAGTTGCGTGTGATGTGAGCGGTAGATTCACATACGCACTTGCGGGGTGGAAGAGTTCAGGTGCGGATGGCCGAGTCCTAAGAGATGCAATCACCCGCCCTAACGGACTTCGAGTTCCAATAGGTATTTTTGCATTGTAGTTAACAATTTTTGGTTGTTGTGGTCATCAAAGTGACTAAGTTTTTTCCTTTATTCTAATAGGTAGTTACTACCTATGTGATAACGGATACATAAATGGTGAAGGGTTTCTAATGACGTATCGAGGAGTCCGGTATCACTTAAAAGAATGGGGTGTGGGCCAAGATGCTCCACAAAATCATAGAGAGTATTTAATATGAAACATTCGCAAGCGAGAAATGTGATTGAACGTTGCTTTGGAATTGTAAAAAAGAGATGGGCAGTCCTTAGGACGTTCTACCCTTTGAAGACCCAAAATAGGATAATAATGGATTGTATCCTTATTCACAATTTCCGATTGATGACCATGCCAAACGATAGATTCATCTAGTGAGTCTGAAAGTAATGACGATGATGAAACTATTGTGGGTGGTGCTAATGGGGATTATGTGAATGTTATCGAACCATCTCAAGCATGGACCAATTTTCGAGAAAACATGGCCCGTAATATGTATCAAGAGTGGATGGCCAGCCGGACTTGATTACTAGCGCGGACTGAATTTGTAGTTTATGTTAACCATGAGTCTTTTTAACTGAAAATTTTACATGCTCATTTAAGTATGTTTGTGACTGGTTTAACTAATGTTGTATTGCTTTGTGTGATGGGCAGTACTAGTATAGGTTGTTACATGTAATTGTGAGTTGATATTTGTTATTTATGTGTGAATTTGTTTATTTTTATGACTTGTGATGTTATATGGGATGATGGTTATGTAAAAAATGATTACAAACTTGTGATATTAATATTTTTCCCTATTTTTATGCACATCCTTTGAATATGGAACCTATTCCTAGGTATGGCGGTACGTCCGGAACACGTGGACCAAAGAAAACTCAATCACCTCGTAGAGTTTGGAGCTCATTAGAAGAGCAAATGTTGATTACATGTTTGCATGAGATGATTGGCAATGGTTGGAGAGCAGATCACGGTTTCAAGCCTGGCTACTTACATAAGGGACTATTGCAAGAGGGTTCTCATTCACATTTTCCACCATAGTCACCGGGAGAGCATCTACAACCTTCTCGTCATCATCAAACATATCCAAACGGATAGTGACAATAGCACGTAAATCCTCCTCGGCGCCACGCACATGAATGGGCCACTCAGGGCTACCAACAACATCAGGAGGAAACTTGGCACATTTCTTAAATTTAAAAATGTACCTGAGCTTCCCATAATTTGGCATGCCATTCGTCCTGAAATGTCGGTAACACCCTGGTTCAGCCTGTTAGAACAAAATACAAACTGTTCAACAAAATATGTGAATCATGTCCTGAAATTGAAGAAACAATACAAACATTTTTGTATTTACGTGAGGGTTTATCTCACTCCAGTAGATGTTGGGAAAGATTTGGACAATGTTGTTTGCTTGGTCGTAATCAACCCCTGTCAGTGCTAAGAACCCATTGAACCGGTGATAATCCTTCCTAATACGTGCCAGCTTGTATTTCAAGGAGGGGAGGCTGAATCTACGTCCTAAACATGCACTCATCTGAACAGAAATACGACGACATACGTCTGTCAACGTGGCCAAATCACGTATGCCATGCTCCCTGGCAGCAGCCTGCAGACGCACAATGAAGTAACCTTCTTCATGATCTGCCCAACCATCGAAACATGCGGCCATTTTGGCTCTTTGAGACCTTGTGAGAGGAATTTTCTGGAATTAAACAATAAATCATTTAAAATTAAAGAATATTTATATAACAAAAAAAATTAGAGAAGATATAAACCTGATTACTTGATGAGGAGATGTATTTTTGTGTTGTGTTCGGTTGAGACTCTTCTAATATATAGAAGATAAACTCTTCAAATTACAAGTTGCCATTAAGTAGGGGAAGATTTGCATTTATTACCACTTTCCATTGGTAATAGAAGAACGTAATAAATGGAATTAACTTCAAATACATGTCTTAGCCACCAAAAGGGATGTGTGTGTCAGCTTCTATAAATCAAATCACCTAGCTTTTCATTTATTGCAAATGAAAAGTCACACATCCAATTACTTAGACAGATTAATCAATTCAACATTAATGTAATATGGGAAGATGGTTATCACAATCAATATATCCAACATGAAACATTACCTAATGCATGTTAAAATATGCAAATAAAAATCTACTATTAATGTCAACATTCTAATATTCCCAAGTAAACCACAAGCATGTCACTGAACAAACAACATATACCAAATTTATACCCAAGCACAGATACCAAATTTATACCATAGCAAGATTATACAAGAGATTGAGCTTTATGAGGCAAACAAAAGTTTCCATAAATGTCACCATTCTAATATACCCAACTGCAACTACTAACAAATAATTACACAAGAAACAAACACTACAGATCATCAACACATACAAATAAACTACAGGACAAATGTATAAACAAATAGCAAGCAAAACAATTTTGCACTGGCTTCACAAACTTCAGCTTTATGAGGCAAACAAAAGATCTCATAGTAAGGTCATCATTCTAATATCCCAACTGCAACACAAGCATTAGACTAAAACCAACCACTACCACATTTATACACAAATAACAGACACTAGAGATCATCAAAAAAGGGAAACAAATATAATCTACAACTTAAAAACATAAACAAGTAGCAAGCAAACCATAACAAAGAGCTTCACAAGCTTTAGCTTGTGAAGCAATGCTAGGTTTGCTGTCTTTAGTTCCAAAATGCTTGCACTCAATGATCTTATTTCTGCCTCCATGGCCACAATGAATGTATCCATACGCCGGTTCTCGTCATCTAGGTGGTTCACCCTTACCAACAGCCCTGGGTTTATTGAATGTGCTTGGGCACACATATAAGGGTCCACCCATTCAAAGAAATCACACATTTGTCCCTGCCAAGCATGAAATTGATCCATGTCAGTATGAAAAATGTCAACTCATTTCTGGAATCAAATAAACCGTCTGTAAAAATCTGGAATTTACATACTAACAGCTACAATAATACTCAATTGTCTAAAATATATTTGAAAATCATGATATCTTATTTGAACAATAATAAATAAGATATAGGTTTACAAATTAGAGCAATCAACAATTCATGAAATCTATGCTCAATCAACAATTATGCTAAATTCAAAATATAGAGCAACTATTACTCACCGAAACACCACCACACCGGAGAAAACGCCGTCCATGGTTTATCTTGGTATACAAAGTGTACATTCTCACTACAGCTCCACATTGACACATTCGGCCACCCATTGAAACACCATTGCAAGAACTATTGCAGCTTGATTGGTTGTTCTCCATGGCCAGAAGATGGAACGAGCTGCGAACACAGAAGTTAATATCAAGTTCAAAGAGAAAAAGCTGGAAACATAAGGGAAATAATGATTACCTTGCAGCGGTGGAACAAGAACTTCGAAAATGGCAAAGGAACGACGAGAATTTGGGCGGAGACGATGTGGCGGCGGAGTTGGAATTCAAAAGTGGAAACCCTAAAGGAGAACAAGTCGGAGAACATGCGCGGTCTAGAGGAGAAGATGCGATGTGGAAAATGGCAAAGGAACGACGAGAATTCGGTCGGAGACGATGGGGCAGTGGAGATGGAACGAGAAAGGGGAAACCCTAGAGGAGACAATTGATTTCTCCAAATGAGCTGCGTCTCTAGGGTTAGGGGGGTTTGATATGATCGAACGGCCATTATTATTCATTCATTTAACGGCCAGATCTTAATCTAGTTAGGGGGCAAAAATGTAATTTCACATTAATCGGGCCAACCGAACATGGTCTTACTTAATTGGGCCGAATCAACAAATTCATCATATTAACACCCGAACAACTAATAACACAGTTGGGCCAATTGTTTTATGGGTCTGTATTAGCAATTGGGCCATAAATTGATGAGCTCAAGCGAACACAGCCTTAGGATACAATATGAATGTATATATATGAATATAATTTACGAAGATAAAACATTGTTACAAAGTTATACATGTCTCCTTGCAAATCCAAACTTTAGCAAAGTAGATGCGTTTCTCCCTTTCCTTTTCACGTTTGATCCCAAGTTGGTGTAGCGCCCTACGTGTTGCGCCTCTACGGGTTGATACACCACAATATCACGAAAACCTTAATAATCCTAATCGGCTAGAACATTGAAATTAGGATCTAAAACTAGAGAACAATTTGGGAGCAAGAATCAAAAATCAAAAACTCTTCTAAAGAGAAAGGAAGTTCGACCAATCCAAGAGAAAGGAGAGAAAAAATATTTGTTAGACTTAATCTTTTGTGTGTTTGATTAGTTGTATATTGCATATAAGATCTATCATATATTCTCATATATATATATATATATATATATATATATATATATATATCCTAATCCTACTAAGACTAGGAGTTTAAGTCTTATCTCTACTCCTACATGGGCCATGGCCTTTTAATTGGAAGACTAAGTCTTTTAATTAATTAATGGATCATTCCTTATTTAATTAATTGATGCTTTATTTAATTTATAATTAAATAGCCCAATTAATTAATTACTCTTTCATTTAATTAAATTAGACTCTAAGCCTATTTAATTAACTATTCATATAACTAATTAAATTTAATTCAATTAATTAACTTACAAATTGAATTTAAATTTAATTTATAATCTCGATCCAATTCCAATCGGATCTTTTCTGCTCCAATTGGGTCGACCCAGTTGTTCTTCGTTTCCTTGCTATCGCTTCATTTGTATTGTGTATGCCCCCGTAGGTTCACCATATAATTGGTCGTGGGTTATAATTAAATATATATTTAATTACTCGAGTATTAAATACTCTAAATCAATCGAACACTAGCACCCCTGCCAATTTGAAAATTCTTCCACACTCCACGGTCGATGTCTGGCCACAAACCCATGGAGCTCAATCACTGGTGAATTAATTCATTGATCCTTTTAAACATTTACAACTTCTATATATGACATGATCTCTCCATCATTTGATCTCCCAGTCGAGACTTAAGGATATGAATTTTTCATCGGTTCTCTTTTTCTTCGTCTTGACCTTATATACTTTGATCTCGAAATAATTCTCTTTGACTTAATCTTTATAAGCTACTTTCATAAAGTCGTCAGATACCTCGGCCGAGGGTCTTACCAAAATTAATTTCTCACAAAAATCCATAGAAAAATTTCTCAACCAATAAAGTCGGGTCAATGGATCCTTTGTTGATGATATGAACCTGCATACGAGTTTCCCTATACCCAACGTGAATCCTCAAAGACCTTCTGGTAATCTCCAGTTGGTAGGAACTCACATCAAATTATAGACATTCTCGCACCAGATAAATCATATCACCTCAAGTATTAGGGATTGTTCCTTGTATACTATTGTAAATAGGAATAAGTTCAACCCCAATATGCGACTATCACTTCCATGGCGAGTTATTTCCTAATTGGGGTATTCAATGCACTTGCCATCCCAACAAGTCACCCACTTATGTGTATCGACTATCCCAGTCATGCTCGTGGACCCCAGCGTCCTCCAATTCATCGGAGTATACACATTAGTGAATGTCTAACCGAATCCAACGATGTCCTATCACGATTGGATTCTACGACTCTTGCATATGTTCTACATCACGGCCTTAGAGATCAGTCCACGGGTTGTCACATAGCCCTGTGATCTAAGACTTCTATCCTTATGCGTAGATAATTATTACATAAGATAAAGTTGACCATATATATTAAAATACATTTATTAATCTAAATTGAATAGTTCCTTTATTTATTACAATAAATGGCAATCATACAGTTGGCTTGTCGTACACTATTTCTATTACCCATAATATAAGAAATAAATGAAACTTAGAGAGAAAAATGTCTTCATCCCACATGGAGAAAATTGAAAATGCTTTTGTCATTTATAATGGCAAAATTTGCATAAGGGTTGGGCCCCTTGGTGGTACCAAGTTTTATGATGGGAGAAGACGTGCATGACCATGGTTTCACCACACACTCGTGCGTCGTCCGTCCGACCGGTCAGCTTGGCTCGGCTCGGCACAGCACGGTCCAATCCAATTCGGGTTCGGGTTTGGATTGAGATTGGGATTGGGCTTCAACAAAATATTATCTTTTTTGACAAAGTTCAATTAATTTTTTGGCCCAATACTTTAAGCACAATAAATTATTTTAGATCCGCGTAGTAGATCCGATTGACCCGAACAAGATCCGCGTGGCTGACCTGTCTTAAAAAATCCGCGCGCCACTTTTTGAATTGTTGCGCCCAAACCGAACCAATGCTAATGGTTTAATCCGAAAAGTCATGTCCCTCCAGCAACATCTTTTCTGCTGCTATAAATAGAGGGAGAATCTGGCCAGTTCTCCCATACCATTTTCTAGCAATAAAGCAGAATCCTATCTTTCTTCTCTCTATATTCTTCTTTTAATAATTGTTTAAATATTCTATTTGTTAAAGTTCGATGCTGACTTGTTCTTTGTGCAAAGAAACCAATATCCGATTGTTGTATCTTGGGAGACTACTGGGACGAACTGTTCCACTTTTGACAGCCCAGAAATATTGTCTTAAGGACATTGCATTAGCAAGCCTCAGTTGATTTTTGGTTTCAGAATTATTTCAGTAAGTGCACTATTATTAAATTCTGATTTTGTTTGTTCTGTGAGAATAAACTACTCTAAGGTTTATAATAAGAATTAATTATAGATAATTTTCTGTGAGAATAATTTACTATAATTTTTAATTATAGTACTTAGACATATATATAGTATTTTGTATACACAGATTGTTTTATACATTAACATAAATCACATTGTGTTATCAACTATAGGGATCGTCGCAATGCTTTGTTTTAATTAAACAGTCGGATTCCCCTTGTCCGTACTAGTTTTGAGTTGGTTGTTCGACGCCCGAGGAAGGCCCCCGAAGAAGCCGTTCCTAGTCCATTCTCCGGCCGACATGCAGTGACCCGCTCTCGCTGTTGGAGCAGCTTGAACAGTCTGCCGACAACTGACGAATTCGGGATTGGGACCCCGTGCCCAACTCTCAGAGGACTTTGGCCACTGTTTTACCCTTCTACAAAAAGGCCTAAACCAATAACCCCACCCCAAAAATTATTCTATTTGTTAAAGTTCGATGTTGATTTGTTCTTTGTGCAAAGAAACCAATATCTGATTGTTGTATCTTGGGAGACTACTGGGACGAACTGTTCCACTTTTGACAGCCCAGAAATATTGTCTTAAGGACATTGCATTAGCAAGCCTCAGTTGATTTTTTGTTTCAGAATTATTTCAGTAAGTGCATTATTATGAAATTCTGATTTTGTTTGTTCTGTGAGAATAAACTACTCTAAGGTTTATAATAAGAATTAATTATAGATAATTTTCTGTGAGAATAATTTACTATAATTTTTAATTATAGTACTTAGACATATATAAAGTATTTTATATACACAGATTGTTTTAAGCATTTAACAACATAAATCACATTGTGTTATCATCCATAGGGACCGTCGCAATGCTTTGTATTAATTAAACAGTCGGATTCCCCTTGTCCGTACTAGTTGTGAGTTGGTTGTTCGACGCTCGAGAAAGGCCCCGAAGGAGCCGTTCCTAGTCCGTTCTCCGGCCGACACGTGGTGACCCGCTCTCGCCGTGGGAGCAGCTTGAGCAGTCCATCGACAGCCTACGGATTCGAAACTGGGACCCCGTGTCTAGGGCTGAAAATCAAACCAAACTACTCGATACTCGACTCGAGCTCGTTTCAGCTCGATTCGTCACACTAATCAAACAAGCTTGAACATCTTTTTTCATTCAATAACTTTTGAAGCTCGACTCGATAAGCTAAAAAATTAAAAAAACATATGTAAAATATCAAGCTACTCAATACTCGGCTCGAGCTCGTTCGATAAAAGCTCGTTTGAGCTCGGCTCGATTAAAAATTAAACAAAGCTCAAACACAAAATTTTAAGCTCGATAAAAATCAAACCAAGCTTGAACAGCGTATTGTTTGATACTACTATGCTCGATTACAGCCATTGTCGTGCCCACCCCTCAGAGGACTTTGGCCACTAACTTACCCTTCTACAAAAAGGCCCAAACCAATAACCCCACCCCAAAAATTCCATTTGCATATAATTTTATCATAAGCCCATACTTCTTCACTGACGTCCATACAAACCCATTCCAATAATCCAACCCATACGGAAAAGTTAGACACCAAAACAAAACAAGATAATCACCCCTTGGAGTCATTTCAGAATTAGTATGCATGCTTAAATTAAATGAATTAAGACAAGGTTCATCGATTTATACTTAACTTCCTTTAGGAAGATGGCACACCGTTCTTTTTGTAATCTGACCCTTCGAATGGATTGACTGTAAAGTCGACTCCTTTTCATTTTTTTGTCCCTTGCTTCTTGAATGCAACGCCCCATACTTTGCGCCTCCACAAATTCGTACACAACACGAGTACAAAAAAAAAAAAAAAAAAAAGAGCTACAATCTAGAATATGTGAAAACCCGGAAAAACGAAACAAAACTCCCGACGGAAATTTACACTAGGGGGGGTGGGGCTTCTAGCTAGGGTTAGGGGGGAGAAATTTTGAGGACTAAATTCTCTTTGATGTGTATGCTCATAATTTGTATGTGTTTTGCAAATTCTTTTCACCTATCTAAAGATATTTCTACCGACAAGTGATTGATTTAGTAGAATGGACTAGCCACTACAAAGTAGCAAACCTATGATCTAGTATCTAATACGCCTTAAAAATGATTAAATACTTGAGAAATAATAAAAATAAAAATAAAATTTAAAGATATCTCTAACTAATCCTAGGCTTTTCTATGGTTAATACCATGCATATGTATTGGGCACATATCATAACATTACATCAAATTTGTTTAATTATATCTCAGTTTATTATTTTGGAGGGTGACTTATGCTTCATGTTATTGCACTCCACTATTAAACATTTTCTGAAATTTTGATAAATTACAATTAGTTAAAACATGTCCCTCCTTCTTCACGTATTCATATAAAACTCACGTGACCACCTTCCACCATCGTCAACTACACACCACGGCCAAACATACTTGGAAACCCCCCCCCCCCATTTTTTTAATTGGACTACATATATCTAATTTTATTAAACAAATAGTAGAGATCGTGGGATATATCGACATATATCCTTCTCCCACTCAATTAATTTAAAACATGTATTTATATATTAACATTATTAGGTTTTTAATCTCTTAACTAATTATGGATTAACACTAATATTCAATTTAGTTTGGGTCTAGTTTGTTATGTAGACTAATTTTCAATATCATTGGCCCTTGGGTGTCTTAGACTCTAAGTTGGGGTGGGCTTAATCAATATATATCCAAATTGTAACGGCCGGGGTAAGGTTCAATTAGGGGGTGTGATCGGGACGGTATTTTCGGGATTTGAGTTTTGATTTTTACTATCCGAATCTCATTTGAATCGACTTGGACCCAGTATTTCAATTTTCTGATAAATATTGAGTTTCTCAAAAATAGTAATTTTAAACTCCTATATGATAGAAGTAGCACAATTTTCTTTATTTTGCAATTTCATAGCATTATATTTTTTTTATGGTCATGAATTGTTAATTTCAAGACCATGGGGTAGGTGATGAGGCTTGGGTTTGGGAGTAAGAGACTAATTGAAAGGGGTAAATTATTTTATATAATAAGAAATTTGGATTCAGTTTTTTCGATCGGATATGAAATATTACCCGAATATTGTCCCGATTTAGTTTGTCGAATTATTGAGTTTTTTAAAACCCGAAAATCCATCATATTTCTCATTCCAACCACAAATGACGGGATGGGTTCCCGAAACCCGATCGATACCGAATGTCCACCCCTAGGCTCAATAAGACATTCTAATTTATAAAAGTTCCTAACTCTTAGTTTAACCTATTATTATTAATTTTCACTAACTCAATTTATCACCACGCTTAAATACTATTTATAAGTTTAACAATTTTTTAAATAATTTTAAATTTAAAAAGTAATAAATCTACTAACATAAAACATATACTTCTACAAGTATACTTATAATAAAATTGTGGGTAATAAAATCAACAAATTATTTTCTATTACATAATCATATTAAAAAGCTTTTTCTATTACATAATATGCTTCCAATTCGGATCAACGTCTTATATATTGCCCATCTCGAAAGTATCTCCACCAAACCCAACACAATTTTGTACCAACCTAAAATTCAAAATTGTACTTATTAATTACCAACTACCAAGTCAAGATCCAAAACTAAATTTTCATCTTCGTTAATTACGTGGAACAGGCCCATGCATGAAAAATTTTGGGTTGGGCCACAAGATTACATGTAAGATATTGTAATGTCATTAGCAAAACTCCTAATGAACAAAAGATAATCCAAACTAATGCATTTGTGTAATGATTTATTCCAGCAATTTTATCAATCAAAAAAAAAATATATATATATATATATATATATATATATATTCTGGTTTTTCAAGGGTTTAATCCCTTTGGAGGTGTGTCGGGCACATAAAGTGGGAACCTCTTCCAACAGGGATTTGAACCTGAGTTTGCTACTTTGTAGTGACTAGTCTCTTCCACTAGACCAATCACCTGTTGATATCAATCAAGAATATATAGTTGTTCTAGAAACTGAAAAAACAAAAAGAAAAGCATTGTGTATTATTTTTTGCTTGATTTCTAGATTTTGGATATGGGCTCAAAGGATTAAAAAAAAATTACTGTTTTTGGAAACCCGAAATATGGGTTCCATATACCAAATATTTTGGATACCCAAGTAACCGGGTACCAGCTGGATTATACAGGATTTGGGTAGTAAAATTAAAAACTCAATGCGGGATTATCCAAAAATCCCATTATTATTAGAATTCACTACATCGTTTAAGCTAAGTTCACACTGTTTAATTTGAGTCTAAGCTAGTCAACATTAAAAGCTAATTTAATCTTTCAATACTTTATAAAATGGACTTAACTTTAGTCTTAATAACCCACCTCTAAGTATATTTGAGTTAGGTAAAACTTTTTGGTTCAAACTTAAACTTCATTAATTCAAACTCTCAAAACTTACATCTACCTGTAATGTAAGGCTCAGTTCGGTTGCCCAAATTAGCCCAGAATTGCATTAATCAAGGTTTTTAATTTGGGCCAAATTTCCGTTCGGTGAGGCCGATTATAACACGGGCAGCCCGTGTTAATCTCGGGTTTTGTGGGCCAGTCACCGAATTTGACCCAATTAAAATTGGAGCCCCACCCTAGAAATTGTATAATTGAGCCTAAACCGAGATTAAATAGCAGGGATGATTAATCAATGGGCCCAAATTGACAATTGAGTAAAATTAGAATGGTGGGTACCGAACTGAGCCTAATAGCATATTTAATATATTATCCAATGTTATTAAAACCGGACCGGACCGGCCGATCCGACCGGTTCGACCGCGAACCGGAGGTCGGTCAGGTCCGGTTTACCCCTTAAAACCAGTATATCCAAAAACCAGTTTGGACCGGGTTGAACCGGTCCAAAACTGGTGAACCGGCGAACCGGTATGGACCGGTTCAACCCGGTTCTGATTTTCCTTTTTTTTTTTTTTTTTTTTGATTTTTTTAATATTAAAAATATACTAGAAATTCTTGTACAATGTAGGATTTGAACACCTAACCTCTAGGATGAAACATGACTTCCTTACCATTTGAACCACACCATTTTTTTGAAATTTTAGTACAAATTAAAATTTATAAATTATAGAAACTTGTAGCCAAATTTAGTTATAAATTAGATAATTAACTTAAATAAATATTTCACACATTATGAATGAAAATTAATACTCAAATAATAGTTTTTTATTAAAATTTATTCTATAAAATATTCTTTCAATATTATTTTTAGGATAAAGAGTCAAATCGATATAATATGCAAGTTTAAGTTTGAATATTAGACTTTTATACATAACCATTTTTTAAAATTTATGAATATCTTAGTTTGTTGTATTTTTAACTTACACTTTTAAATTTTTAAAAAGAAATATAATCACATTATATTTATACGAGCATACAAATTAGTACCATATTACCGTTATGATATAAGTTAGATAACTATTATATGCTTTAATTTTAAAATATTATAATTTTTTTATATTTTTAATCAATTGTATGATAATGTTTAAATTTTATGCATATTACATATACTTTAAAATTAAATATATTTATTATATTATTATTACGTCATCCGGTTCGACCAGTGGTCCAACCGGTTCGACCAGTAAAACCACTAACCATTCGGCTCACCGGTTCACTGTCCGGTCCGGTTTTGAAAACATTGATATTATCACAACTAACGCCTTATAAAACCACCCAACCCCCTCATTTACAACAATTGAAATCATATCTAAGATTTTCAATATCAATTAGTTACAGAATATTTCAACTAAAACAATTCAAATCGTAAGTTACGCTCCGCTAGATACACCCAAATTAGTACAAATTTAAAAATTAAAATCACTTGGAGCCAAAATCAGTGCATAAATATCCTTTCTTGGGAAGATGTCACCGTATCAACTTTCAACAAAGATATTTGGTTCTGTTTGTTTGGTGTTTTTCAAAAAAAATTGTGTTTGAAAAATACCAAACAAACATGTTTTAGACTTTCTGAAATAAATTTTTCATCTTTCAATTTTCTCAAACTACTCTCTCAAAAGCCAAAAAATAACACTTTTTTATCTATAAATAGTAAATACAAACTTTACTCTGATTTGACATAAAGTAACATGCATGTCTCTTGCACAATTTATCTCATATAACAAATATGATTTGACATAAAATCTTACACATCTTACACCTACTTTATTTCTCAAACTACTCTCTCAAAATCCAAACAAATAATATTACGTAAATCAAAATTATTTCACAAACCTTCATTACTCTCTCAAACTACTTTAACAAACACCAAACAAACAGACCTATAATATTTCCACTAAAATAAATTCAAATCGTAAGTTACGCTCCTCTAGATACACCCAAATTAATACAAATATAAAAAGCAAAATCAATTGGAGCCAAAATCGGTGCATAAATAAATATCCTTTCTTATTTTTCTTGGGAAGATGTCCCCGTATCAACTTTGAACAAAGATATTTTAACTTTATTACATTATTTATGGTATGATGTCAATTGGTTAAACCGGACGACCCATCACGTGGGTTGTGAACCGGCGTGTTTGATGGGTCCAAACATCCTAACAATTGACGTGGTACATACGTGCTTTGCAATGGTACGTTCCCGACAATTGTAGAGTGCTCTAATGTCTAACCACGTGGGGTGGGGGTGGGTGAGTCATCAAATCTAAATCTAAATTTAAATCTGGCGCACGCACCGTAACCGTATTGTCTTAGCCTGCACGCAATGATGCTTTTCACGTGACTACTTATTTCGAACCCCATCTAACCAAAAAAATAATAATAATAAATAAATAAATAAAAATGATATTCCTATCTCATCTCCACCACAAAAATTATACTTCAAATAGGCTAAACTTAATCGGCAAAATTTTAAAAATTGGCTAGTGATTTAAATTTTTTCTTTTAAAAATAGCCATGTAACCATACTTAATAAATATTTAGTTTTTTAACTTTCGTCAAATTTTAATTTTAGTCCTAGGCAAAAATTACAAAAATGGTCTCAAATTAATCATTAATTTTGGATTTTCATTTCAAATTATATCAACTTGACGAATTTTGTCCCGTAATTTAATATTTTTCTAGAATATCGTCCCACCATTAATTATGAGACGAAAATCGCGCAATTGTCCGTTAAATTACCACATGGCTGCTTAAGTGTCATGATGTGATAAATTTTAACATGAATAATTATATAATATTGCAGAATTCGTCCCAAACTAGTGTCAAGATTGAACCGTCATTTTCATTAAGTTGAAATTTAATATTGGGACTAAATTCATACAAAATGGTAAATTACGGGACGAAATTCGACGAGTTAATATAGTTTGGGATGAAAAATCAAAATTAGTTATTAGTTTGAGACGATATTTCAAAAGAATATTAAATTACGGGATAAAATTCGGTGAAGTAATATAGCTTGGGACGAAAATCTAAAATCACTAATTAATTTGGACGTTTTCTGCAATTTTATCTTAGTCCTGTGTATAACAATATATGTCCTCTAACTTTCACTCAATTTCAATTTTAATCTTATGTATAATAAATATTCCCCTGTAACTTTTAGTGGACTTCAAATGTTTCCGTTCTACATTTACAAATTTGGTCAAATTACCGACGAAAAAATTTGTAACTACTAGATGAATATTGAATTTATTGACAATTAGAGGACGAAATTTGTTATATCTATGACTAAATGTGTGTTCGGTTATAGTTATCTGACTATTTTTGAAAGAATCTCAAAGTTATATGACCGTTTCTGAAATTTTGCAAACATGATTATTAAAAGTAAAATTATGAGGGTCTATCTGTTTTGTTTATCTGAGTGTGATTTTATAACATGTCATATTTTGATTTGGTATGTAACATATCTCTTAACTTATCTTACTCATAACAAATTTTAATTTGCATTTTTTGTTTGTGATTAAACTTTAATTTGACATGAAATACATAAATATTACCCTACTTCTCTTTTTTCCACAATCTTCTGAAAAAGAGATCTATTATTCAAACAGTTAAACATACTATTCATTTTAGGAAAGTTAGTATCTACCCCAGTGGATTTAATCCACCTGGGTGTTGGATGAATGCCACATCACTACTAGAAATAATTAAAATTCCCACCGAAATTCCCACTGATTTTGGCCAAAATCGGTGGGAATGACAAAATTTCCACCGAAATTCCCACCAGAAAAAATGGTCGAAAAAAGTCGGGTCGGAATCGGATTCCCACCGAAATTCCGACCGACAATTTTCCCACCGAAATTTCCACCCAGATATTCGGTGGAAAAATAAATTCCCACCGAGCGCATATTCGGTGGGAATATTCCCACCGAATATGTCGGTGGGAATATTTCCACCGACTTAACTCGGTGGGAATATAATTATTCCCACTGAATCATATTTCAGTGGGAATTCATATATATTCAATTTTTTTTTTTATTTCTGAAAATATTTTTTTTTTAATTTTCAAAAATAATTTTTTTTTTAAATTTGTAACATGCATGAATTCTCGACAATATGAATTTACATAAACGTCCACCTACTCATAAGAAAATATTCAATTCTTACAAACTTAAATAATCAATCCTTGTAAAACCTAAATATTCAATTCTTACAAACCATAAATATTCATAATCATCCTACAAACATTCAATATTGTCTAACATAATTATACTACTCCAGCTCGGCTTGGTGCATGTCTTGACTGGATTGTTTGCATCTCCGCACGCATCTCCTCACTATGGATTTATGAGTCTTAATCACAACTATAAGACCAATAATTTCTATATTTAAAAAAAAAAAAGGAAATTAATGAATACATATATGCCAGAACTTAGCTTGCACGAAAAAAGCTATTCAACTAGTCTTACAATAATGGGTCAACTAGTCTTGTATTTAACCCTTCCAAATTGATTATGTCAATAACTATGCTTACATAAAGTAATACAATTATGCAGTATTAAGCCAAGAGTCCCAAATAACCATACTTTATCAAATTGTGCAGCCAACAAGTCGAGTCAAAGCATAATGATCCAAGGGGCAAACTTTTCAAAAGAAGTTATATGGTTATTTTTACTGATTTAATCTATAGATTTTAGCTAATGAGAACACTGATCTTTAAGAGGAAATCAATCAAATACTGATTTAGTTGCACAAGAACTAAGTTTTGGTCCTGTATTAGCATTTTTTATCCTACAGCTTCATAAATTTAATTAACCTAGTAAATAACAGCATCACTTTCAGTATCTTCATAAAGAAATTTTCCTAAAACTCCTAAAACTTAACCATTATAAAGAAATTTCCACAACTGCAAATGCAGGGCAATGGGCACAACCTCTTTTATTCTACTTTCCTTTAAGCAACTCAAATGTACAATTCGAATATAATATATAATTACACAAACTCTCCAAAGCAAAAAGTGCAATATTAATACTGAACAAGCAACTAAACAGATAGACTTAACTGGACATCTCATCCAAAAAATAAACTTACATCTATCCGAAGATCTTGTGGTAGCTGCGAAAAGTAATCTGCTGGAAGAACAAAACAATCCTGTATCCCAACAAAAAGAAAATCATGGATTAGTTGTAGTCAGCTCACTCCTTGTAAATCCTACTTGTTGCAGCATATATCGGAATTTCGGTGGCGTAAAAGGATTTAACTCAACCAATAACAGATCAGCTTAACAAATAACGTAAATATAAAAAGAGACCGACCAAAGATACATGAACAGGTGTAGAAGATTATCCACTGTATTAACTCAACCTTTCGGTGGCGCAAAAGGATTTAACTCAATTAATAACAGATCAGCTTAACAAATAACGTAAATATAAAAAGAGACCGACCAAAGATACATGAACAGGTGTAGAGATATTGAGTAATTCTTCATACCCTCCACATTTATTTTATACCAGTAGTTCTTAATCAAATTCAAAACCCAGAAAAAAAAGCTAAAGAATACCCTCTAATTCTTTCTTCCTACTTGGTGTCATTTCAATTCATTTCTTGTTTTTGATATACCTAAAACAAGAAAATGGGTTCAATTGTGCTGTACAGTCCAATTAATCCTCCTGTGACGATTTTATCAAGAACCCATTTTCCATTTTCGGTATCCAATCATTTCTCAACTAAAATCTGCCACTTAAAGCCCTGTTTCAAATATCAAGAAAATGAGTATTTGAAGAAATTGACAAAAGTTAATGCCACGGCTAGCAGTGTAGCCGAAGCTCCAGAAAAATTGAGGTCGCCGGAGAAATTGATTCATCATAGTATTTTACAATTATCTTTCGTTTGTAAGAAATTGAGACAAATTATTCTACATTTGCAGTCTCATCAGTCCAAATTCATATCATAAAAATTAGTCCATGAAAAATAAGCTCACCGGCAAAGGGGGATACCGGAGGTGTGGAGCCGGCGGGGGATACAGGCGGCGAGTCTTTCTGATTTGCTTCGGCTCCTGGCTCTGCTTCACGATTCTTTACTTACGAATGAGTTTTAGGGTTTTGTAGGTTGGGAAATTGGGGATATGATGGGGCTTTCGAGGGTGCAACTGTTAGGGGCGGCTGGTGGCCGGTGTACGGAGGTGAAGCTACGGTGGGTGAGAATGATGGGTGGTGTACGGTGGTGTGGTGTCGCGCGCGATCGGGGCCAGATCTGGTGGTGTACGGCTGTTAGGTTGGGAAATGAATTTTGTTTTTTTAAAAAAATTAAAGGGCTGAAGCTGAAATGAATTCTTGTTCGCGCGGGGAGCTAGCTAGAGAGTATAGCTAGAATTAAATGTGGTATTCCCACCGCGTGTAAATTCGGTGGGAACATTCCCACCGAATTTACACGAGGTGGGAATAATAATCTCATTGTTAATTTTGCATAAAAAATGTTTAAGGAGTAATTTTAAGTAATAGTAGTATTGTTATTAGACGAATGTAATTATTTTTTATTTAATAAAATTGTGTATCGTATTATTGATATTTTTTACCAAGTAATAGTGTTTCTTATTTAAATAATAATATGTGAAAATTATTTAAATTGAAGTCTCAGGGTCGGCTCTATTAACTTTGAAATTTTTTTATTGAAGTCTCGATCGTAACCTGATATATGGTATTTTCCTAAATGTGGTTTCTATTCTATATATATTTGTACATGGCTAAACACTATACTAGAATAATAAGGTGAAATAATAAAACTGGTACTAGTTAAGCATTCCTGTCTAGAGATTTAAAAATGTTTGATCTTATTGTTTATTGGGGTGATAAATTAAGAATTAAATGGTTGATCTAATATAAACCATTTTATTGTTAAAAGTAGAAAATAATTCGAGAATTACATCGAAATTATATTTGATCTATTAATTCTTTTTTATTCTTGCAGTACATAAACACCCATCATGATTGCTCGAAAAGAAAATGAAGGGTTACGCCTTATAACAGTTTACAAAATAGTTGCGCTAATTAACTCTTGAAATTTAAATTTTTAATATTCCAGGACTATTTTTTTTAATAAAATCCTAAAAGTATAGAGTTGTTTATACAATTTTAAGTTAATCCTTATGATTAATTATTTTTCTTAAATAATATAATTTAAGATTTCGACATAATTCATTTTATAAATCATGACCATATTTACAAATATATAATCTCATATAAAGTATTGGATAATAAAATTCCCACCGATGTATAATTCGGTGGGAATTAATTCCCACCGACTTTTACTTCGGTGGGAATAAAAAATATTCCCACCGATGTCAGTCGGTGGGAATATTAATATTCCCACCAGCTTTTACATCGGTGGGAATATTTCCACCGAAACTAAATTCGGTTGGAATTCTTGAAATATTCCCACCATTTATTTTCGGTGGGAATATTTCGGTGGAAATTTTAACTCATTCTAGTAGTGCATGAGCATTTTGTCCTTTCATACCCACGTGACATTCATCTAACCCCAATAGATTAATTCCACTAGTGTAGGATCTAAGTAACCTTCATTTTATCTTTATAGATTCGGACAACCAACATTTTTTAATACACGAAACCAACTCCCGAATTTTTCTTAGTTCTAAATATGCCTCATGTTGTCATTCAATTTATATTAGTTCATATAATTTGTTTATAAATATATGGTTTCATTATGTCTTCTAATAAGAAAGTAAATCATAGATTTATGAGTTGAGCTATTACGCTATTTAAGCGGGTTTTTTTTTTTTTTTTATCAATGTGTATTATGACAGTAAATAATTAATTGATCAACGTATATTCCCATTGTAATCCTCATTTTAAAGGCATCCCCAATTCATTGGGGTAGATTGGAGATGCCCTGTGGTGGGAGGGGAGGGTGCCCGGAGGTGTACTAGGGTATGGCTTCACAGGGCAAGCCCCGAGTCGATGGATGATTAAACATTTAATCTAATTTTTTTTTCAAAACTTGTTTTTTTTTCAAATGAAAACTTAACTAAAAATGGAAAATTTTATTTTTAAATTTCGTGTAAGATTTAATAACATTGTATTATAAATTAAAAATGTAACATTATCGATTTTTGAATTTTTAAATTTGTCTACAATAGTAAAATTTAGTCAAAATGCACAAATATTTTAAATTTGATTTTTCATATTAATTTAATTTAATAACATTGTATTTTAAATATTGTTAATTTAAATTTTAAAATGTTAAATATACAATTTAGAAAAAACGTAGAAATACGCTTTTTTTAAAAAATTTAATATATTTAAACACAAAGATACATATATAAAAACTTATATAAAACAAATTGCAAACTAAAAACATCTTTGGACCTAATTTTGGGAGTGAATTCTTGACACATGAATGATTAAGTCTTTTTGAAGTTCTTGATTGATTTTTTAAATTATTATTATTATTATTATTATTATTATTATTATTATAGAGTTAATTATTAATATAGGTGAGGGTGGGGTGTTTATTTTAGTTACCCGCACCCCCGAGTAGTTGGAGACGAGGTAGCCCATGTGTAGGGTTGTTAATTGGGCGGATTTCAATTGGAATTCGATTCGAGCTCGACCCGATTTATTAGATTTTGATTCGATGAATTTGATCCGATAATAAATATTTGAAATTCAAAATACGTGGCATGAATATGGATATATGTAGATCCGATCCGTTAGAGATTTATATCCGATAATAAATAAAAGAATTATATTTATACATAATATTTTATTAAAATAAGTAACATTAATAATATTTAACCATTATTTAAGATGATAATAGCTAATAATTCATTCATAATTACATTTTTCGTGCATATTTCCATCCAAAGATATGAATAACAGTTAAGAAAGTTCGAAGATGTGAGTTAAATTAAATAAAACCGTAAAGTTATCAAACTTGTTTTAAGAAAAAATAGTGATGTAAATATTGAAAATAAAAATTATGTTGCATCCGAAATAGATCTAGTATACGACCAAATCCGGCCAAATTCGATGGACTTAATGATGCAGGACAAATTTGAAAGAATATCAAAGAGAAGATTTGCAGAATATTTTTGTTATCTTTTTAGTTATTTTGTTTTTAGAAAAGTCTTCATTTTATCTTTAACTTATTTTGTTTCCTCTAGGAGTTTCATCTATTATGAGTTAGTTAATTTGTTTTAGTTATAAAAGTCCGGCATGTGGACTTATTTTCAGATAATTGTTTATTGATATTAAAAAAGTATTAGAGATTTTTCTCTCTCTCGGATTTTTACCCATCTTGGGTTTATTTTTATGCATTTTAAATTTGTAGATTTATGATGAAAACTCGTCTGCAGAATAATCATTATTATGCCCGGCTTCAGTTGGCATCAGAGCCGCATTCGTTTCCTGGTGGCAAGGTTCATGGTCGGCATGGGCAGGTTTCGAAAGAGGAAGTCCAACATAAGCGTTTCGCTACGATGGAGATGATTGAGGATCTACAGAGAAACATTGCATATTTGTCCCGGCGTTTGGCGGCGCGTGAAATATATCACAAACGTCAAGTATTTCGAGAACACCATGACCGGGAGGAGCAACATCGACAATTCGAGTTTCCAGTTGATCTTCCCGAGTTGTCGAGTGAGATCGAGATAAATCTTCCTAATTATGATTAATCTGAAACTGAAGACATTCCTTATGTTGATGAAGGACATTCGATTTATGATGAATCAGATGAGGAAGATGTTTCTTTTGTAGACGAAAATCCTCCAATTTATGATGAGTCAGATGAAGAAGACGATGCTCCTTCTTTTGATGAAGAAATTTATGATGAATCGAAGGAGGAAACCGAGTCTAATAAATTCATGGCTTCCGTGAATATTGAAGATGACAAATATTCTAAAAATGTGATTGATTTCGTTATTGGTACATTTTCAGAAAATTATCATGTTAATTGGGCAGATTACATTATGAATTTCTTGTGTCCAAATCAAGGTTTCAGTATCATACGTCTAAAATTCATTCTTCCATTAATTAAAAGGTTGATTAAAATTCGCGGTCGTTCGATCTCAATTCGAACTCGAGGACGAGTTCTTTCCAAGTGTGGGAGACTGATGCAGGGAGGATTTGAAAGAATATCAAAGAGGAGATTTGCAGAATATTTTTGTTATCTTTTTAGTTATTTTGTTTTTAGAAAAGTCTTCATTGTTATATTTAACTTATTTTGTTTCCTTTAGGAGTTTCATCTATTTTGAGTTAGTTAATTTGTTTTAGCTATAAAAGTCCGGCATGTGAACTTATTTTCAGATAGTTATTTATTGATATTAAAAGAGTATAAGAGATTTTTTTCTCTCTCTGGTTTTTACCCATCTTGGGTTCATTTTATGCATTTTAAATGTTGGTCCCAAGTGGTCAGTTGAGGTCTAGAGGGGGGGGGGTGAATAGACCTCAAAACTTTAAAATATTTCTTAAACTTCTCTTCTATAAGTAGAGTTCGCTTATCAGCAAAATAAGATGACTGAGCTGATTTTGCACTCAGCTTATCAGCAGAGTAAGCTGATCTTATTCGTGAGACTACTATGCTGATTTAGCACTTAGCTTATTCAGTAAAGTAGACTACTATGCTGATTTTGCTCATCAAACTTATATAATCAGAGTTTCAAACAATGATGCAGCGGATAATGTATATGTGTTTTTCAAACAATGTTTTCAACTCAATTAAACTTTTAAAGCACAAAGAAAGTTTTGCCCCAAGTTGGAAATTCCTCAATTTAAAAGACTCTTCTTTTAAAGCATTTACTTAGCTTATGAAATATGCAATGCAAGACAATTAAAGTAAATAACACAAGGAATTTTTATAGTGGTTATACAGGAACAAATCCTCTTAATCCACTCTTCCAAGTCACTTAGATCTTGGGTTATACTATAAACACAAAGTTTACAATATTTCTCCACTTACACCAAAACAACAAATGAGAAGGCTGTAAGCTCATAATAGGAAATCACTAAGAAGACCTATCCTCATAAGTAATATCACTCACAAAGATGGATATCTACTTCTCACAACACTCAGTTGAATATCACTCAGATATACAAGGGTTTAATCTTGTTCTTCAACAATCAGCTTCGTCATAAGATGACTAAGCTTATGAAAAGATGACTCAACTGATGGATTCTTGCTCTAAAGATTTGATCTTGAAAGTGTGCAAGTCTCTCTTGAATCTTCAGTTTACCATCTATTTATACTCTTGGATTTGTAATTTTGCCCGTTGAAGGTTGGCAAAATTGCATTTAAGTCCTTGAGCAACGGTCATAATTTGAATGGTAACTTTTGCAGACTGTCGCACTGTTCACTGTACACTCTGCTGTACTTTCTGCACTGTTTACTGTACACTCTGCTGTACTTTCTGTCAGCAGCATTTAATGCACTTAGCTTGTTACCGTTGGAGAGCTTTCTGACCGATTTTACTTAGCTTATGGGATCCACTCTGCTGATGATCACTAGTCTGATGCACTAGTATGATGCACTAGTCTTATGCACTAGTCTGATCACTAGTCTCATGCACTAGTCTTATGCACTAGTCTGATCACTAGTCTCATGCACTAGTCTGATCACTAGTCTCATGCACTAGTCTGATGTACTAGTCTTATGCACTAGTCTTATGCACTAGTCTGATCACTAGTCTCATGCACTAGTCTGATGCACTAGTCTTATGCACTAGTCATCTCATGATCAGTCATCTGATGATCACCCATCTCATTTCCACCAAGCTGATTTTTACTAATCTGATTTTCAATCTTTCACTAATCTGATTTTCACTCTTCTCATAAGATTGAATCTTCATTTCTTGAATACTTCTGTTCTTGAATGATTTTCTTTTAGACCAAGTATCCAATCTTCAAAGGCTTACTAAGCTTCCATAACTTAGTTGATGACACCTTTTTGTTATCATCAAAACCTTTTAACTAACTTAATTAACTCAACTGATAAGATCACTTAGCTGTTCTTGAGTTAATAAATTCTTCCAACAATTTCCCCCTTTTTGATGATGACAAAACCTTCAACTAAGAACGTCTTCCAAGTCTTCAGTTTAGTCTTCATACTCTAGGATTAAAATCATTAGATCCAATGCAACCTTTGAGAGTTCTTAGTTGCGTCTCACTTTTCCCCCTTTTTGTCATCAACACTAAAACTTAGTATGCTGAAGACAAGTAGGTGAATACTTAGCTGTTCGGGGTAGTTGGCTGTTAATTAATTCTTCTTTATACGCAAGCCAGCAGTTTATGTCTTCTTTGCTGTTTATCACTCTAGTTAGAAAAGATGTTCCCCCTGACTTCAAGAATTGATACCACTTATTGGTTACTTCCTTCACCCTTTTTGAAGTGTATTCTTGAATGTCACTTGGTTGTTGAGTTTCAGTCGGCTGATGAGAAGCAGTCTTCTGATAACTTCATTTGACTTATTGAAAACGTCATCTCTAATCAGGAGTACCGCTAGTCGTACACGTTCCCCCTGAGTTCAAGAATCTGTGGTCAAGTAGTCTTATGAGAGTCAGTCTCGAAAGATACTCAGCCGTTGAATTCCAGTAAGCTATTGAGATGATTTTTCTGATATGTTCCCCCTCAGCTCATGAATCCAAATTCAACAAATCCATTTTCAACTCTTGAGAGCTGAAAGATTGTTGTCACATGATTGACTATACCACTTGTTGGATACAAAACGTTGATTCACTTGATAAACTTCAATTTTCCAACAATCTTGCTTTCCTTGTTATTTCCAAACAATGCGGCTACCACTTGTTGGTTGATATCACATGTTGATACAGTACTGGATACCAATTGTTGATATTCTCCCACTCGATGGTAAAACCACTTGTTGAACTTGTTGAAATCAGCAAGGGCAGTCAACTCAACCTTTGTCATCACACATGCGTTTTTCCTACAAAACAGATTACTGTTTTTGGTACCCCTTATATTGGGTCCTGCATGGTTAGTATAACCTTTAACATGTGATGATTTTGTGACTCAGTTTTATCATGAATTTCAGTAAATTTAGCATGGTAATAATTTTCATGATGAAAACAGTGCTCATAAGCAAGGTAAGATGCATGAAGTAAGTGATAAGCTGAGTTAACTGATAACTCTCCTATAGATTGAGCAGACTTAACATTTTTAATTTCACTCCTATCAGCAGCATCTTTCAGCTTACTAAGCTGATGAGTTTTACTAGTCTGTTTAGTCTTAGGTTGCTTACTAGGCTTCTTAACCTTTTGAGCTTCAGTAGGCTTCTTCTCTTTAGCCTCTGATTTATTTATAGAGAATGATGCAATTACTTCTTTCAAGTTTATTTATATTTTCTATACGAATTGCACACTCAGCTTTTAGAGTTTCATTCTCATGCCCAAGCTTTTTGAAGTCAGCTGATTCTTAAGGTTTTTCAACCTGAAGTTTCAGTGATCTGTTTTGCTCTTTTAGCAGAGTCATCTCTTTCTTAAGCTTGGCAAATACACCAACAATATTTGAATTTGAAATTAACATTTGTTCAAACGATTCAAATAATGCAAGTTCATTAATTTGTAGAAGTTACCTCAGTTTCAGAATCATCAGATTCCTTGGCCATTAAGCATAGAGTTTCAGGTACTTCTTCAAACTCTTTATCAGACGACTGACGGTCTGAATAAGATGTGTAGGAGTTTATTAGCTTTGCTGCATCAACTAACTTTGATTTGCTCTTACTAAGCTTACGCTCCTTTTTGGCACACTTTTCCTTTTCAGCAAACTTTTCAGATGATGAGTGAGAATGATCTTTGATCAAGAGTTCATACTCCTCTTCATTGTGGTCTCTAAGTCTTGCTTTGGAGGAATCCCTGTTTTCCTGAAAATGATCAGAAGAAGATGAAGTAGCATTTTTATATTTTAATTTCATTTTCTTCTTGTAGAACTTCTCAAAATCATTCAGCAGCAGGGTAACGTCGTCAGCAGTGTAGACTTTTTCTGAATTCAGCAGAGTCTTCTGTTTTGACTTGTCTGCTGATTTTCTTGACTTGTCTGACGCCATGAGAGCAGCAGTAGGGTCTGAACTGGTTGACACTTCTAAACCCATTCTTGGCATTTGATACTCATATGCTTTGAGGGATGAGAACAGTTCGGAAAGGGAAATCTTCCCTAAATCCCTTGATTCTTCCATGGCTGTCACCTTCATGTTGAATTTAGGTGGCAAGGCCTTGAGAACCTTTGCGGTGATCTCCTTGTTCGAAAATTCTTTACCAAACCTTAGAACTTCATTCAGAGCCTTGGTAAATCTGGTATCCATCTGATCAATCGTTTCACCAGACTTCATCTTGAAATTTTCAAACTCCTCAGGAGCCACACTGAGCTTGTGTTCTTTGATAGCGTCGTTTCCTTCGCTTAGCTCGCAGACTTTATTCCACATCTCTTTTGCAGTTTTGAAATGCTTGATCTTCTGGAATCTTTCTTCGTCTACAACTTTGAACATAATGAGCTTAGCCTTTTTATCAAGATTTACTAACTTGACTTCTTTGGGAGTCAGCTCATCCAGCTCTTTGTCAACTATCTGATCTGGTTGGCCAGCAACCTTCACAATCTTCTGAAATCTGAATGGTCCTTTTGTAAAACAAGTAAGCATGTTGTCGTCATAAGCGGCAAGAAGGATTTCCATTCTTATTTTTCAGCTTTCGAAGTCCATAAGGCCAATGTGAGGAACATGGCTTATGACATCCATTTTTTTTTTTTAAAAAGTTTTTGATTTTCAAAATATGCTCTTTTGAAAATTTTTGAAAACCTTTAAAAAACACTTGGATCAAGCTCGTTGATCAGGCAGCTGATTCTAATGAACCACCTGCTCTGATACCACTTGTTGGTCCCAAGTGGTCAGTTGAGGTCTAGAGGGGGGGGGGGGGTGAATAGACCTCAAAACTTTAAAATATTTCTTAAACTTCTCTTCTATAAGTAGAGTTCGCTTATCAGCAAAATAAGATGACTGAGCTGATTTTGCACTCAGCTTATCAGCAGAGTAAGCTGATCTTATTCGTGAGACTACTATGCTGATTTAGCACTTAGCTTATTCAGTAAAGTAGACTACTATGCTGATTTTGCTCATCAAACTTATATAATCAGAGTTTCAAACAATGATGCAGCGGATAATGTATATGTGTTTTTCAAACAATGTTTTCAACTCAATTAAACTTTTAAAGCACAAAGAAAGTTTTGCCCCAAGTTGGAAATTCCTCAATTTAAAAGACTCTTCTTTTAAAGCATTTACTTAGCTTATGAAATATGCAATGCAAGACAATTAAAGTAAATAACACAAGGAATTTTTATAGTGGTTATACAGGAACAAATCCTCTTAATCCACTCTTCCAAGTCACTTAGATCTTGGGTTATACTATAAACACAAAGTTTACAATATTTCTCCACTTACACCAAAACAACAAATGAGAAGGCTGTAAGCTCATAATAGGAAATCACTAAGAAGACCTATCCTCCGAAGTAATATCACTCACAAAGATGGATATCTACTTCTCACAACACTCAGTTGAATATCACTCAGATATACAAGGGTTTAATCTTGTTCTTCAACAATCAGCTTCGTCATAAGATGACTAAGCTTATGAAAAGATGACTCAACTGATGGATTCTTGCTCTAAAGATTTGATCTTGAAAGTGTGCAAGTCTCTCTTGAATCTTCAGTTTACCATCTATTTATACTCTTGGATTTGTAATTTTGCCCGTTGAAGGTTGGCAAAATTGCATTTAAGTCCTTGAGCAACGGTCATAATTTGAATGGTAACTTTTGCAGACTGTCGCACTGTTCACTGTACACTCTGCTGTACTTTCTGCACTGTTTACTGTACACTCTGCTGTACTTTCTGTCAGCAGCATTTAATGCACTTAGCTTGTTACCGTTGGAGAGCTTTCTGACCGATTTTACTTAGCTTATGGGATCCACTCTGCTGATGATCACTAGTCTGATGCACTAGTATGATGCACTAGTCTTATGCACTAGTCTGATCACTAGTCTCATGCACTAGTCTTATGCACTAGTCTGATCACTAGTCTCATGCACTAGTCTGATCACTAGTCTCATGCACTAGTCTGATGTACTAGTCTTATGCACTAGTCTTATGCACTAGTCTGATCACTAGTCTCATGCACTAGTCTGATGCACTAGTCTTATGCACTAGTCATCTCATGATCAGTCATCTGATGATCACCCATCTCATTTCCACCAAGCTGATTTTTACTAATCTGATTTTCAATCTTTCACTAATCTGATTTTCACTCTTCTCATAAGATTGAATCTTCATTTCTTGAATACTTCTGTTCTTGAATGATTTTCTTTTAGACCAAGTATCCAATCTTCAAAGGCTTACTAAGCTTCCATAACTTAGTTGATGACACCTTTTTGTTATCATCAAAACCTTTTAACTAACTTAATTAACTCAACTGATAAGATCACTTAGCTGTTCTTGAGTTAATAAATTCTTCCAACATTAAATTTGTAGATTTATGATGAAAACACATCTGCTATTCTGCCCGGCTTCACTTAAGAAATGTAGATCCGAGTGAAATTCAAATTCAACCGAAATCCGATCCGACATAAATGAATTTGAATCTGAATCGAGACTAATCCGACACGAATCCAATACATTGACAATCCTACCCGAGTGGGTAAGAGGGGGAAGGGGGGGGGGGGTGTGATGCCGTAACGGAAATTTCGGCTCTTGAATCACCCACGTACTTGATCTTCTGCCTTGTTTAAAAGAACGGTCAGCTTCGTCGTTTCTATGTTGACATAGGCGCTCTTTTCAATTAAATGCAAGAGTTGATTTTTTTATGTAATTACTAATTATCAATGAGCAAAAGGCAAAAACACTCTAGATGCTTAGTTTAATTCTAAAAAATTTCTCTGTGTTATTTAACTACTAAAAAACTCCATGTTTTTTATTTTAAATATCAAACTTGACCCAAGTAGTATATACTTATAAATTATTTTTTACTTTTGGTGGAATGACAAGATTACCCCCATGTGTTTGTTATTTTTAAATTTTTTTTGTTTTGAAAAAATAAGTATATACTACTTGGGTCGAGTGTGGTATATAAATTTCAATGCATATGGAAAATTTTCGTGGCTACTCTCTGAGGTAGCCACCATCCACCATGTTAGGAAAATTTTAGAGACAAAAGTGACCTAATATGACATAAACACACTCCAAATATTAACGGACTCGAGGTAATTTAGGGAAATTATTGTGTCACACGAAGTGCTATTATTATGGATTAATTATGATCAGGTGTAATTGCATCAAATTGAATCTAAACCGATATGTATCTAGTTTCATGTAAAATAGGATCAAGGGTGATTTACACTCAGACCTCCTCATGTTTGAGCATATTATAAGAAATCCTTCGTTGTTTAAAAAATTATAGGGACACCCTCTCAGGTTTGGGCATATTACAAGAAACCCTTACGGCGTTAAAAAAGACGGAATTTGATGATGTCAGCCACAAAAATTTGATTTTTCAAATTTACCCCTGGCTAAATGTACCTACATGGGGTGTCTATGTAATACTATTATACCACAGTGGGCGTCTATATAATAATATCATACCACAGGAGATGTCGGTGTAATAATATTATACCACATGGGTGTCTACGTTATAATATTATACAACATCTAACGGTCATTTTTTAAAATATGATAGTTGGCTACAAGTAACTTCATGAAGTTATTGTAATCTTTCAAATACACCCCATGTGGTATGATACTGTTCACTCCTATCACGAACCCTCTCCTGAAGGGTATTATTACATAGATACCCCCTATGAGTATATTTAGCCAAGGGTAAATTTGAAAAAATAATATTTTTTGCTGACATCATCAAATTCCGTTTGTTTTTAACGCCGTAAGGGATTTCTTGTAATATCCCCAAACCTGATAGAATGTCCTTATAATTTTTAAAACATAGAGGAATTTCTTGTAATATACTCAAACCTGAGAGGGTCTTAATGTAAATCACCCTAGGATCAATTCATTTTCCACCCATCTCCTCAAATTCATTGAACCTACATCAAACATACACAATTTTATATCTTTATCTCAAACCCTATAAAAATCATTTATTTGAAATTTAGAAATTTACTAGCTCACTTTTCTTTTTCCATGTCCAACATCCAAACTCAATCCAAATTAAATTTCAGTGTTTCAAAATCCAAAAAAGCCATAAACAAACATATCATATCTCGTATTCATAAAAAAAAAATGAATATTTAAAAATCAAATAAACAACAATTTTCTTATCTCTGAAAAAACATATATAAATTATACTCCAATTAACAACATTTTTCGTATCTCTGAAAAAAACTTAAAAATATTCTATTTTGATTTGACATAAAGTAGTATATCTCTCATAACAAATATGATTTGACATAAATTACATCTCGTATAATATTTTTCTTCTTTTCATAATCGCAAAAAAAAGCATACAAAATTTTATTTCTCCAGTAATTACTTTCACAAAAAAAAAAAAATTAATATCACTATATAAAATCGAGAATATTAGAATCACAAACCGTTTCTAAAACTACTCTCATATAACCCAAACAAACAAGTTATAAAAATCCCGCAAACATGAACTATATAAAAACTCGTCGAATAAACCATTATTTCCTCAATCCAAAGATCAAAATTCATTAAATGTTGACAGCTTATACAATACTAGCAGGATTTATGCTACATATTTTTTACAAATACATTAATTATTATTAATTATGCATGCTTCCGCTCTCAAAGAGATCTCTAGATGCTAAAGTAAAGTGCGTGTACTAAATTAAATACACTTTTTAATTATTATTATTTTTATAATTACTAAATTAAATATACTAGGAAGCATTGTGTTGCACACGACAAAACGAATAATTTGACCAATTGTTTCACTTCTTAGAAACTAAGCATTGAGCTGTCCGATGTAAGTTAGATTCTTAGTATTAGCTTTTGTTTGTGCACGATGACACGAAATTAATAATAACATGGTCTATAGTCAGTATTTAAATAATTTGGGCACTTAGGTCGGCTAAAATAATGCATTCCTATTTCGGATTATTAAAATGATGCCTATAATAATTCTAGATTGAATTTTGGGCAGATATGAGCTAGGAAAGCACCGCCTCTTTTTGAGAATTAAATATGATAATTTTTTATATTTATGAGCTTAATTAATTGTTCATTGAATTGAGAGGTGCTATGAGTCATCACAAAGCTAAGTTGTACGGATATGGATCCAAATACGATGATATGATGAGATATTATATGAATTTTAAATTTATAGAATATAATACAATTGAAATACGTGTTTATTTAAAAAAGAATGAATCATTGTTTAAAAAATTATATAATAAAAATTATGAAATTAGTTCAATTTTTATTTTATGTTCAAATGAAATATTTTTTTTCTTCTTACCCAAACCGGGTTTGTCCAAACCTAAAATAACTAAAAAGCAAGTGTGATACACTTGCTTTGTGATTGAATGTAACTCTCAGGAGAATAACCAATCACAAAGCAAGTGCGCTTGGGCAAGAATTTTCCTGTAAATTGTAGTATTCACATCATATATAGAGTGAAACATAAAAACACTCATTATCCTTTGTCTAACTTTCAAAAAGCTCCTTGTGTTACTCCCCAAAACTTCTTTGTGTTTGGTTTTAATTATCACACTCGATCCAAGTAGAATTTGATATTTAATTTTTGGCGAGATGACAAAATTACGCCTATTTATTTGTTTTTTTATTAGTATTCCTTTTGAAAACATAAGTATATACTACTTGAATCAATTGTGGTAATTAAAACCAAACGCATGGGAGGGGAGTTAAAATCACACAAGGTATTTTTTCTTGGAGTTAAACAAAGCATAGGGAGTATTTTATCTTTCACTTTCATGGATAATATTGTCATATTAAAAGTAAAATGTAAACATAATACTTGCAATTTTCGCGTATGAATCACACGCTCTTTTTCTGAGAGGTATATCTGGGATTGATTTGAGAGCACATTGGAACATATACATTGTTTTTGTCTTTTGCTCACGTATATATTCAAAGCCTTAATTTGGCCTTTTGAAAAGTTTTCTATGTTTCAGGAGTGACTTAATGAAAATCGCTTTGATAGTATACATAATTTAATATATAATATTTGTAAAAATATATGTCTTTAAATATCTTCGACAATCTGATACGATATTATTTGTATTTTTTATTTTTTGAAATATCACAGTGACATATTTATTATAATACACGAGTATTTAAATATTCAATACGTATTTGATACTACACAGTATATAATTATAATTATGAAATAACCTTATATACAACCAAAAAGAAAAAGAAAAAGAAAAAATTTGAACGACAACTATTAATATTTAAATAATTTTTACAATGACCTTCTCTAGAAGATTTGACATTTGATATGGTTTTCCCAGTGGCACCTTCTAGTTAGATCAAGAATACGTACCCCACTCCTATGGTCAATTGAATTGAAGTTGAATTCATATTGCTTAACCAAGAATTATTATTCTTTTATTTTGTACGACCAATATTTGTAGAATAATTTTTAAATAATAGGAAAAGTCCAATTCAACATCCCAATCAATCCGCCAACCAATCTAGTCCTCAGAATTGATGAAAGTCGGAATCGAGTACAAATTTAAGCTACCGAAAAAGAAAAAAAAGAAAAAATGACTATAAAATATTAAGGCCGGTTTGTTTGGCATTTTCCAATTTTTTTATTTTTTTGTGTTTGAGAAATGTCAATCAAACAAGATTTCTACTTTTTAAAATATCACTAAATTTTCTCAAACTACTCTCTCTCGAAAGTCAAACAAACAACAATTTTCTTATTTATAAATAAAATTTATGCAAACTCTATTCTGATTTGACATAAAGTAACATATCACTTACACAATTTATCACATAAAAAATATGATTTACTTATACCTACAATCTAACTATTCCAAAAATCACTTACACCTACTTTATTTCTCAAACCACTCTCTCAAAATTCAAACAAACAACATTATACAAATCGAGATTATTTCACAAACTTCAACTACTCTCCAAAATTACTTTCCCAAACACTAATCAAACAGGCCCTACAATCCTCTCAAGCATTTTTTGAGTGAAGTATTTATTACATTATACAATTAATATTTATTAACAAGACTGGTATTATTAAATTATAGAAAAATTCACATATAAGTTGGGATTCGAACTCATAAGACATGTTTGTTTGGAGTTTCTCAAATATGTTTCGTGTTTTGGAAATACCAAACAAACATGTTTTCTACTTTTTGAAATAAATTTTTCATCTCTCAATTTTTTCAAACTACTCTCTCAAAAGCCAAACAAACAACCATTTTTTTTTATTTCTAAACAAAACCAATAGAAAACTCTACTCTGATTTGACATAAAATAATCTATCTCTTACACAATTTATCTTAACAAACATAATTATATATAAAATCTAATACATCTTACACCTACAACAATATACACTTATTTTATTTGTCAATTCACTTTCTCAAAGATCAAACGAACAACAATATGCAGATCGACATAATTTCACAAATCTCAACTATATGTATTCTCACAAACACCAAACAAACAGGCCCATAACCCCTAGGTCATGGGACAGTTCCCATTAGGCTTAGCCTCTTTTTCAAACCCTCTTCAACCAAACTTTTATCAATTATGTATGTATATAATGAGAGATCAAATAATTTACGTTATTCCTCTAAAATCAATATGAAATATGGTAAAGTCTCTCTTATTTAAATACACCATATTATAGGTGGATCTAATTTGTGGTCTATGATTCTTGCAAAACAACATGTTATATAAATATAAACTTGATTGCCATCCACATCAATAATTATGTTGCCCCGAAATCAATTATGCATATGAGCCCTACAAATTAAACAAAGCGCCCGAGTTTGGTATGGGGTGATATATTTCGACAAAACTCGATCTGATGTATAAGTAAGATATCTTACTTTAATAATGGGTGAGCATGGATCAATTTTAAAAAATGTGACATGTGAAATCGAACCAAAACTCATCCGAATAGATCCTTAATTAGGGTTCCGAGTGCGTGTCTTATGTCTAACATAATGAAATGCTTATATAAGATGATGCTAGAGTATGTGTCCTACATGAAGCCCATGGTTTTATATGCACTAGGTCCAAACATTTGCCCTAATTACCTAACCTATCTACATGCATGGTAGCTGGCACATATTCGAGGTTGCTATAACATGATTGTACTATTTGTATTGATGTGTACCATCTAGGTACATTTGTAGGACTCAAATGGAATCTTCATTATTGATAGTTTATAGGAAACAATTTGTTATGCATATTACTAAAATTAAAATTAAGTGAAAGTTAAAAGATTAAATATATGTTCAATATAGTTAAATGACTATTTTTCAAAGAGACCAAAATCACAAAATATTTATGAGATTTTGCCAATGAAAAAATATTATACTCAGATAGCACGTCTTGAAAGATGATTTCATGAGTCAAGGAACGTTGGGCCTGTTTGTTTGGCGTTTTCCAAAAAAATTTTGTGTTTGAAAAATGTCAAACAAACATATTTTTTAATTCGAAATAATTTTTTTTCTCAGACTACTCTCTCAAAATCCAAACAAACAATAATTTTTTTTATCTTTAAACAAAACTTATACAAACTCTACTCTCATTTGACATAAAGTAACCTATCTTTTACACAATTTTTCTCACAACAAACATGATTTGACGTAAAGTTTTACACATCTTACACCTACAACCTACTTCTTCCAAAAAAATCTACACCTACTTTATTTCTCAAACCATTCTCTCAAAACCCAAACAAACAATATTACGTAAATCGAGAATATTTTACAAACCTCCATTATTTTCTCAAACTACTTTCTCAAATACCAAACAAACAGACCTGTTTATTTTAGTAATTAAGTACTACCTAATTCATGAAGATTATGAACCACTCTATCTCCCTAAGGAGAAAAGAATAACAAAAGAATTATCGATAAAAGAAAAGAATAACAAAAAGGTGTTGGCCAAAAATCCGAAAATCTAAAAAGGACCATAGAAAATGACAAACGGATCATGCCCATTATCGTTGTCGACGGCCGATGCCACTTTATTTTAAGCAAAATTTCAAAAATAGATATGTAACTTTGAGATTCTTTCAAAAATAATCCTATAACTATATTAAACATATATTTAGTCCTCTAACTTTTATACGATTTTAATTCTCGTTCTATACATAACAAATTTAGTCATCTAACCTTCAATAAGTTTCAATTTCGTCATGCAGTTCCTAATTTTGTCTTCGAACTCCTAAAAAGTTTCAATTTTTGTTATTCAGTAACAATTTTTTTCTTTTGTTATAAGACTAAATTCGTAATTGCAAGACGATAAATTGGGTGAAAGTTGGAAGATTAAATTTGTTATGAAGGGAGTAATGAGAGTTAAAAGATGACATATGTGTTTAGTATAATTATAGGACTATTTTTAAAAATTTTCTAAAATTACAGGACCATTATTGAATTTTTACCCTATCTTTTATCCAAAAAGTACAAATCCATGAAACACGTATAAAACCCAGAGAACAAAGAAAAAGATAAATTCTGAAGCCAAAAGCTGTGATTGACCATGCCCAAACTGGGACACCACTTTACTGACCGGACTCCAAACCCTTAATCAAATACAGTTAATCATCCAATATTTAGAGCTTCTTTATCTCGTTTTTCGATGTTAACTATAAATAGCATTTTTGGGGCTGTTTGTTTAATATTTGAGATAATAGATGAAGTTTGTGAAATAATTTCAATTTACGTAGTAGTATTTGTTTGAATTTTGTTCTGAGTAGTATAAGAAATAAGATAGTTGTATTTTTTTTTGGAAGACTTTATCTTTTTATTTTTTTTTATTTTAGGGTTTAATTATTCTGGAGAAGGGTTGAACACATTAAGTAAGTATATTCCTCAACATGTATTCGAATCTGAGTCTGCTACTTTATAGTGACTAGTTCTTTTCACCGGATCAATCACCTGTTGGTTTAGAAGAGTTTATGTTATGGGTGATGTCAAATCATGTTTGTTATGTGAGGTAAGTTATATAAGAAATAAATTATTTTTTGTCGAATCAAATTAGAGTTTGTGTATGTATTTTTAAAAAATAAGAAAATTGTTGTTTGTTTATTTTTGAAAGAGTAGTTTGAGAAAACTGAGAGATGATAAATTTATTTCGAAAAATAAAAAACATGTTTGTCTCGCTTTTTTCCTAACACGAAATAAATTTTAGGAACACCAAACATATCTTTTATTTTCAAAATTTTATTTATAAAAAAATATCTTTTTTAAAAAATAATATATTCAATCTCTACTTTAATTTCTAATAAAATAAATCATCTCTTACACTACTTATCTCGCATTACAAGCATAACTTGATATACAATGATATATATATCTCATTTTTTTCTACAAAATTTATGTAAAAAACATGCTCTTTTCTAAAACAATACATATTATTCATTTCATAAGAAAATCGATTTTTTTTTCAAATCTCAATTTATTTTTTAAACTATTTTCGAAAAAAAAAAACATGATAAACAAGCCTGAAGGGTTATTACTAAAGTGCTTTGGTTGGGTTCGTTCTGAGTTTTTGGAGAGACTTTTGTAATTCTCAATTTGGATAATAGTTCAATAATATATTAATAAACTAATATTTAGTGGATTTGAATCATGATTTGAATTGAATGTTGGTTATTAGAGTTCGTACAGGTAATAAATTATAAATGTCAAATCAATAATTTCTTAAAAGTAAAAAGTATACAAAAAATTTAAAATAAAAATAATTATAGGTTTTCATAGATTTGAATATGTTCCATGTATGGGAAAAAGTGAGAAAATTATAGTATAATATAACTGATGCACCACATTTATTTGTTTACATGGTACTACAATCAAAGTAATTATTATACGTGGAATAGAATTTTACATTGATCGGTTACACCATGTATACTTAATGACGTGATGAAGCAGTTGTACTATATAATTCCTCGTTAAAAGGTAACATGTATCAAATCTGTAACTTATTTAGAAAATATTAAATTACTCCAGATTTACTTTTTCTCTCAAAGAATAACAAAAATTTACTTTTTTAACAAATTGTCTAAAACTCCGTGTCAAACCTAAAGTAAGCAAAAACTTTGGGATGAAAGGAGTATTATTTTTAGATTTAAAATTTATAAAATTTAGATTTCGTGAAATTTATATCCAGATTTAATTAGTGGTGGGCTTAATTTAATAATATCATAAAATCAAGAAAGTACCAAACTAAAATTTCGAATAAAGAAAAAGAAAAGTATACTAAAAATAAACAGACAGGACAGAAAGGAGAAGATGGGCATACACGTCAAAGGAAAGTAAAATACAATTGGCGAGACGTCCGTGATCGGGCCCGGATCGACCCGGCCCGAATTATTGGCACGTCACAATCACTACTCCCTAATATCCTATTCTCCCCCACTATAAATATTACCCGATTTTCTTTTCCCCAAATCACATCGAAATACATTTTCTCTCTATATTTCTCTCTCTATAAATCCTTGAAAGTATAAATTTTAATGGAACAATTGGTGGTTAGCAATAAGAGGTTACGTGACGAATCGGAGTCGGAAATTGACTCGCCGGAGGTGAAGCGGCTGAAGGAGAATCTTCTAGATAGTTTTGACGACGATTCCGAACTCTGTACCATAAATCAGGATCTCGATTCGTTTATGAAGAGCTTTGAGGAGGAAATTACAGCTTCGCCCTCCGCCGCCGGAGGTGGTGCGGCAGCGGAGGTGGTGGATCTGACGTCGGAGACCGGCGAGTCTCAGCCGGAGCTAGGGTACTTGTTGGAGGCGTCTGACGATGAGCTTGGACTCCCGCCGACGACGACGTCGTCGCCGGTTGGATTGAGGACTGAGTTGGATCGGGTTGAGTTTGATACACTTGGAGGTGAGTTTTGGGAGAATCCGAGTTATGACCCGTTCGGGTTTGGATTTGGGGAAACGGATAATTACGGTGATGGGAATGGTGACGTGGCGTTTGACGGTTTGTTTGATTATTCGGATATGGGTTTTGGATCGAGTGAGTTTTTGTGGAGACCCGAAACGACGCCGGCTCAATAGAAGGACTTTTTTGGAATTTATGAATTTGCTTAGGTAGAAGATACTGTTAATACCACTTTTATTAAATTTTTTAAATTTTTGTTATACTGGAATATATTGTTGAGGACAGTAAGCTATTTAGAAAAAAATCGTTGATCTTAATATATTTATTTATTGATATATTATAAAATAATTATTAATATTAGTATTAAATTAAAGAAAAATATTCAGACAACTTTGCATTTGGGTTGCTTCACCTTGGCCCCGTAGAAATGGATCAAACCTAACTTGTATTTCATTTCGATCCATCTCTTTAAATTTAATAATCAAATTTCGTAACAAATAGATTTAACACCTAGTATTATTTATTATAAAATTACCAATTATTTAATATTTTTAATAATCAATTCGAGTTTTAGAAGGTTTTGCTTGAATTTTAATCACTAAATTTATAATTTAGAGACTAAAATTAGATGAGATTTGATGAACATAGATTCATATGACTTTGAGGGTTAGGTTTCGAGTAACTAAAATTTATTTACGAGCCCAAGTATGACAAATTACAACTTGGGCCTTTTTATAGAATGGGCCCAAACACGTTTATAACCGATCCAGCAAAAAGACAACAAATCTCCCACAAAGAAAGTGTATTGCACTTACTTTGTGATTGGTTACTCTTATGGGAGTTATATTCAATAATAATGCAAGTGTATTGCATTTGTAATTACTTTTAATTCGATCAAACCCGGTGTAGATAAGAGTTTCTCTTTAAATATATACAAGGGAGATTTGCTCAAATTAGCCGTCAAGTTTGATGCAATTACATAGACTATTCTTTATATTTTAAAAATTACTCAAACTATTTTTACGACATTAATTTCATCAAAGAAAAATTAAGTTTCAGAAATATTTTTGGTACCATCTGAAAAATCATAAACATAAACATCAAGTTGTCAGCTGATTTTCGTCATTTTTTCCACCAAATTTTCACCAATTTAACCCAAATTCACTATTTTTTCACTAATTTCTTCCTGTTTTCACATCAAAAGTTTTTCTTGAGGACGTCGACATGCAAAACTTAGAAATTTTAATGACGTAAAGAGAAAAATTGTAATAAATTAGTTTGTATGATTTTCCAAACATAAAAGGATAGTTTAATTAAGTAACCCCATTCGTATGAAGTCTCCCACACGACAGTTTGATGCGTGTCAAAATCACTAGTAGGAATGCTAAGATAAATTTAACCGAAAAAACCAATTTCACAACTTTGGAAAAAGAGAAATTAAAGAGAAATACTGATTCAGAATTAGGTTCTCACTTCGAAATCGTGAGCTTTTGACACTTTGCATTCTAGTGTGTGTTTTAAAGAAAAAATTCATTGATTGAAGTGTATAATAGTTATTTTCGAATATTTTTGGTACTTTACGCCTTAAAAGTAAAGATTTTGACACTTTCCACTTTGAAATATATAATACTAGCTTATTCCCGTGCTATGCACAAACTTACAAAATTTATTTCAATTTATATAAAAATAAATTATAATGTGTTGTGATCTCTGCAATTTTCATGTATGTGAGAATTACAATTACCATTTATTTGGAAGTAAATTTTTACCATTTTTAAAGTAGTAGAACATGAAAACTCTTTCCAATCAGATTTTTGTTTGAAAATGCTATAAATATAGAAGTTTAAAGTTTGGGCTACTTTTTAAAGTGATTTATTTTCTATGAGATATTTAATATTTAAGTAAAAATTTTCTCTTGTTAATTTAGTATTTAAGTAAGTACAAACCATTGATTTCGTTTTCATTTTGATTAGTTTGCCCTAAATTTATATTAGAGAATAAAGTCCCTCAAGTGGAACGTGAGATTCATCACCTCGAGCTTGCCGAAGATCCTTAAGTTCTGTTTCTAAAGTAACTTATAAATATTAGTTGGGCCATTTTGAAAGTAATTTATTTTCTTACTTAAAAAAATCTTTTTAATGGAGAATTTCGGTAAGTAATAAGGTTTAGTAGTGTCAGAACTATGTGGACATAGAAGCATATACTTACTTGGGAGCTTCTACCAGCAGTTCAACTTGTGGAAAACTGCTGGCAGTTTTCCAGAGCAACAATTGGTATGGGCTAGCGATATTGCCAGAGCAACAATTATTGCTGTCAGAGCAATATTTATCAACTACCTAATTTGCCCTTGCCTTAATTATCCTTCTCTCACCTTAATTATTATATCCTCCATTCTCTCTTCATTAATGTCCAATATTATCAATCAGCTTTTTCCTTTTTCTTCACCAAATTAAATTTTTTTTTTATTTAGAGAACTCTTCACCAAATTAATTGATCACTCCTAATACTTTTTCTCTTTCTTCACCAATTTTATATATCTAATCATCTTTGTAACTCATGAAAAGAAAAAGGAGAAGTGAAAAGATATTTAGTCAAATGAAAATAAAATGGATCTTAAAATTAGATCTCTCTATCTTAATACATAATTGAGACTGATTTTTTTAATCCAAAAGTTATGAATCATGAAATTATAACTCATTTTCTAGTTTCCCTTATTTCTCCGAATATTTTTAGTTCATTACAACTAGCATGAAATTATAATTCAACATCATTTTTTATTATTTTCCCAAACGCAGCCCTTTTTACCTTTCATTTTTTTTCAAGAATGGACTGGAAATTTTAGTAGTTGATACGAGGAGCATCAATGGTGTGATTATGAACCTTAATTACAAATTCTTCAGTAAACATCTTCAAATGAAATTAAGTGTAAAACTTATTATCCATTTACTAACCAAACTCTGAAACCAACAAAAAGTTAAAGAAAGAAGAACTTGCATATTGTGCATATGGAGGAAGATGTGGGTTTGCTGAAGTGTGATGGTGGTGATTTATCAAAAAAAAAAAAAAAAAAGGTGTGATGGTGGTGATTTATCATAAAACAATTTATAAAAAAAGTGTGATGGTGGTGACATTAAATAGCATGGAATAAAGACAAAAGCTGAAAATGATAATTGGATGTTTTAATTGCAGAAATTAAATTTGTGCACTAAAATCAATATTGAAATGTATTTAATGAGAAGGGTAGTTTTGGAAATATATAAATATTGCTCTGGCAGCAACAATTGTTGCTCTGGCATTATCGCTAGCCATTGGTATGTTGCACTCAATAAATATAATTTTTGGTATTTTCAACCCCGATTTAATTTAATAATCTAAATAACATAAATAACATGCAATATAATAATATGTTAGTCATGTATAAATAATTTAGAGGATACTTGAAAACAAAATGAAGACAATATCTTTTTTTAATCTAAATTTTACTGAGATAAAAGGTTAAAATAAATTACTATAAAGTAAAATAAATTAAGAATAACATGTTTAAGATTGTTGTGCATAGAAATGACCATTTTATCTTTACATCGCCGACATTCATGAGTTTTTTTAAGGGAAGTATGTTAGGTGCAAAATGTTATATACATTATATTTTTAGGGTGCAGAGAGCCAAAAAATTTAAACTGGGGAGAAAATCGATAACATTTTATAATTTTAGAGTGGAAGATACCAACATTCTATATTTTAAGAGAGTAAAATCTATATTGCTAAGGTGCAAAATGAAAAAAAAAAATGATTATTCTACCTTTTTATCAATATATTTTCTCGCTAAAACATATATTAGGTTGCAAAGTGCCAAATAAATTATATTCACAGGTGCGAAGCGTCAAACTTTTAAGTCAAGGCGCAAAGTATCAGAACCTTATAATTCCAAGTTACAATGAGCCAAAAATTCCCGAAATCGAAGTAAAACACAATTGATTCTATTAAACACTGTAAGCTTTATTTTTCAAAATTTGATTATATCATGTTTGTTATGAAATATGCATATTTTGTGGATGCCATTTGTAATTTACCACTCAAGACATAAGGTGGATTTACATAGTTCTTTCACTTGGTGAAATAATGAGATAACACATACCCGTTTTATGTGTCAAGACAAGATTAAGTGTGGCATTGCATATGATATATGGCAAGACATGAAGAAGTGTGGCAAAGCACACACCTATGTGGAAATCTCTAGATGTATACAAGTGTTTGAATTTGTAGTAAAGCCATGTTACACAATTGTATGGAAGACACATACAAGACATATGGCTATTATATAGGAGTCTTGAACTTGTATAAATAGATGGGTCTCATCCATCACTTTGTGAGTAGAGTAGAGATTTGAAAAAAAACCACAACTTGAAATGAAATAAAAGAATTGATGAGTCTTCTCTACATATCACTTTGTTTACTACAATTTGTTCATATTTTTATCCTAAGTTTTATAACAATGTTGATATTAACGACTAGTTAATTTCACGTGCTTGTTGTAAAGTACAATTTAAATGGTTGATATAACTATGAGATTTAATTGCTTAATTCCTATAGTGCATTGTCAATCTTGTCACTTCAGTTCTAAATGTTGGTATCTATATGGTTGTTGGGAATGAGTCTAATAATGACCGGCCAATTAATTGACTATCTACTAAGAAAATTAGTGCAAGATCTTTAATAACTATAATATATAAAATTTATTAATAGGATTTATAATTAATTACATTTGTAATTAGGACTGATATACTTCAAATTTATGAATTGTGGGGTAAATTTATTGGTCATAAAATATGTGAGGTAAAATTTAGTAATAAACTATAACTATAGGAACAATTTTGTTAATTTTCATCAATTTTTCGTTCAAAAATTAACCGAAGAATCAAATGTATCAATGACACTTAATATGTGATATCAAATATATGTATTTTCAAAATTATTGTACCGTAACCTTAAAAAATCAAAAATTAAATTCTTTCTGGACATATCTTTTGTTTTTTTTCTTGTGAAGATGTCACCGTATCAACTTTGAACAAAGATATTTTAACGGTAAAATAGCAATTTATGTCCCTTAATTTTTACTGGTTCGCATAATCAGGACATTTATTTTTTTAGTCCGCAAAATTAGGACACTTAATTTTTCAGTAAACATTATATATACCTTAACTTTCACTGGTCCGCAGAATCAGGACACTTAAAATCCCAGCAAGCATTTTACGTTCCTTAACTTTTACTGTTTCGCATAATCAGGCCACTTAATTTTTCAGTAAGCATTTTACATTCATTAACTTTCACTGGTCACCGAAATTAGAACACTTAATTTTCGACAAGCAAATTACGTCTTATAACTTTTCTATACCTTGTGGTCACTGGTCGGATGGCGACGGGTTTTCTATCAAAACAAAAAAAAATTTAAATCAATATTACATTAAGGAACATAGAAAAGAAAAAAATTACATTAAATATTAAATTAACCAATAGGAGGAAATTTATCATATCCGTCATATTCGTTGCTGCCATTGATAATGCTTTTAAAATAATACATAAATTATAGGAATTCTTTTAAATAAAATTTATTTTTAGGTGATAATATAATTTGAAAATTATTAAAACAAATTAATATTAAAATAATAATGTTAATGAAATCAAATAGAAGTTATATTTTTATAATTAAAAATAATTATTTGCGAATAAACACAACTTTACGATTTTTTAAAAAAAAAATCAAGAAAATGACCACATAAAAAAAAAAAAAAGAGGAGCATGTGATCTTGTGGGTTTGGGCTTATTTACCCCTCCCTCTCCTCTAGTCATTAGAATTTATTCCTCCAGGACATCTCCTGTTATTAGAGATGCCTTACGTTCTGAAAGTCAATAAATTAATGAGTTTTAAAATTCAGGAACTCATACAAATCAGATAATGTGAATATAAATAATTATGAATTAGCAAATTATTTTCAATAATTGAGTAAAAATATAATAAATTTAACCCATCAAAATCATAAATACGGAGAAAATCCGCATGACAATAAGATGTACTTTCAATTTGTGTGAAAGAATAATAAATTCTTACCACATAAAATAAATTGAATCCCAAACCATAAGCCTCCTCTTTTTTTTTTTGAAGTGACCATAAGCCTCCTTTAAAGTAGAAGTAATCACAAACAATAAAGCGTAGGAACTTTCAATTAAAGTAGTGTGAAAGGAGGCCCACAATGCTTAGTTAATTTTCTCTTAAATCAATTAAGTCTTAATGGAGATTAAAAAAAGAAAAGCAGATCTTTTTTTCGGCCCATCAAATTTTAATAATAAAATTACATAATTTTAAGTCCACGCAATGAGCCCACACTCACTAAAGACAAGCAAACCCTACTTCTTCCGTTCCAATTATTTTTATTCATTGACACGGCTGATCAATCAACATGACTAAATTTATAAAAATTATAATAAATAATTCTAATAAAATATTCATTAATAAATTAATAATATCATATGATATCATATGATACCATATACTATTTATATTTAAAAAGTTTAAAAACTTCACAATTGTGAATAATATTTTTTGTGCATAGAAATGACCATTGTCTTTTTTGTGAATGACACTTGTGAATAATATTTTTTGTGCATAGAAATGACCATTTTTTGTGCATAGAAATATACAATTGTCGTAATACTCCCTTCGTCTCATTTATTTTGCTCTATTTGCTACAATACCCGATCAGACTTTTCAATCTTTTAAATGACTTAAAATATTACTAAGAGAAAATGTCTTTTTTTATTTTAAATTTTACTGAGATAAAAAATTAAAATAAGTTATTATAAAGTAAAATAAATTTAGAATAACAAGTTTATGATTGTTGTGCATAGAAATGACCATTTTATTTCTACATCGCCGACATTCATGAGTTTGTTTTTTTTTAAGAAAAATACGTTAGGGTGTAAAATGTCATACAAATTATATTTTTAGGGTGCAAGGTGTCAAAAAATTTAAATCGGGGTGAAAATACTAATATTTTATAATTTTAGGGTGCAAAATACCAACATTCTATATTTTAAGGGTGCAACATCTATATTGCCAAGGTGCACAGTGGAAAAAAAATTGAAAATAACTATTCTACCCTTTTACCAATAAATTTCCTCACTAAAACATACACCAGGGCGCAAAGTGTTAAATAAATTATATTTCTACGGTGCAAAGTATAAAATCCTATAAATTCAGGGTGCAAAATACCAAAACCCGTTAAATTACCATTAACCCTTTATTGATATATTTAAGACAGGACAAATCAGGAAAATTTACTTTAAGTAAATAATCAAACAACAACTTGGCGTTTTTCAATTTCAAAACAAAAGTCATCATGTTCAAATTTATTGATTGATATATTTAAGACAGGACAAATCAGGAAAATTTACTTTAAGTAAATAATCAAACAACTTGGCGTTTTTCAATTTCAACACAAAAGTCATCATGTTCAAATTTATTGATTTATTGATTTATTTGAATGTGAAGGAGACAGGCTGTATATCATCATGTTCCATTCCCCCAATCAAAGGCAAGTCCAGAAAAGAGGCCATTAAAATATATTTTTGCACATTTTATGAAACTTTAAAAAATACAGGCATGCTTCATAATGAAAGAACACAAAGCACCATACAAGAGTTAATCGCACTTTTCATCCTATTTATGGTCAACTTATGAACTTTATCCTTCTTAATTTTTTTCTAGATGCTTCCCCTAATCAATATATTATAACACATTCGTCTTTCTTATATCTAAAATATATTAATTCTTATTCATTTTAGGATGTATTTTTTATTTAAAAGGGACGAATGTGTTACACTATATTATATATTAATGAGAGGGACTCATCTGTTACGAAAAATTTAAGAAGGACGAATCTGCTACGGAAAATTTATAATGGACAAATGTGCAAAGTTGGCTGAGGACGCAAAAGTACAATTCACTACATTTACAACTACTTTTTTTCGGGTAAATACAAAATACTATCATATCCCTGTAAAATTTTTATTGCGCCATATTTCCTTGTGTTTTCAAAAAAATCCTGCAAAAAACATCCAATTCGTGAAAAATAGATTGTTTTGGGTCGACATATTTCAAGAAATCGTTTCTAAAATACTTCAAGCTGGTCCCTACAATTTCACGTAAAATATTTTTAAAATTATTTCTTGAAATATATTGATCCAAAATGACTCATTTTTTACAAATTGAGTGTTTTTTGCAGAATTTTTGAAATCACAAGGAAGTTTGGTGCACTAAAAATTTCACATGATAGTTTTTTAGGTTTAACATAACACAGGGGAGTATTTTGCATTTACCCCACTTTTTTCTTTTTCTTTCTTGATAAGCAAATATATGTACTTATTCTCCCTATCAAAACATTAGAATTTCATTTTTTTTTCAAATTTTCAAGAGATGGCAGCTGCCTATGCATCTTTAATTTCTTTTAATCAGCTCATAGAGCAGATCCAACTGCACCATACTCGCGGGTGCAAACCAATTTATTCTGTGGAACATCTTAAACAAATTGAATCTCTCAACGAAACCACTAGTTTCTTGCAAGAATTTCTAGAAAATTATTCCACTAAAAATGAAGTGGAAATCTTGGAGAATGGGATTAGATGTGTTGTTGATGCAGCACAAGATATAATTGAATCCCATATGGTGGATTATATTTTATCTCCATGTGTTGAAGAAAATATTCCATGTTTTGAAGGTGGTTTGGAGAAAGTAATAGAAGACATGAATTCTATTAAGGAACAAGTGATGGAGATTAAAGATCGACTTCGACCGCGAGATCTAGTGCATCCAGGACCTCCTGCGAGTAAAAACGACATACCCGTGGTGGAATTAGTTGACGAACGGCTTAATCAAATCATGGACAAGCTTAGGGGAGAACAATCTGATTTGCAGATCATTCCAATAACTGGAATGGGAGGCATTGGTAAGACTACTCTAGTTAAAAAAGTTTACGATCATCCATATAGGAGACACTTTGATATTTGTGCTTGGGTGACGATATCTCAAGTATATAATATAGGACAAATATTGGAAGACCTTTTACCAGTTAATACTAATAAAAGCAAGCCACGAAGTAGCGACTCACAAGAGATGGGAAAAGAATTACGCCAACATCTATTTGGTAGGAGGTTTTTCTTAGTAATTGACGATATGTGGGTACATATATATGGGATAAGTTAAAGTTATTCATTCCTGACAACAACAATGGAAGTTGAATATTAGTAACTACTAGGCTATTAAAAGTTGCTAATTATGTTAACTCATCTGGCCTTTATGAGATGAGTTTTCTAGATGAGAATGAAAGCTGGAGTCTACTCTGCAGAAAAATATTTGGGCAAGAAGGTTGTCCTAATCCTGAATTTGAGGAAATTGCAAAAAATTGCAAAGGACTTCCTCTATCCATTGTTGTGATTGCAGGGTTCCTCGCAAAGTCTGAACTGATTCGAGAATTCTTGGAGTGGGTTGTCAACAATACAAATCGAACTATAAATTCGGAGGTCAATGATAATTCCTTGAAAATATTATTATTGAGCTACAATCATTTGCCCATTCACTTAAAACCATGTTTACTCCACATAGGAGCTTATCCAGAGGAACATAAAATTTGAATCAAAAAGCTTATTCGACTTTGGATAGCTGAGGGATTTCTAAAACCAGACAAACCTAAAATCTTGGAAGAGGTTGCAGAGGAGTACCTGAAGGATCTCATTGAGAGAAATCTTATTATGGTTGATAGGTTGGGTTCTAATGGGAAAATGAGAACATGTGTCATGCATGATCTAGTATGGGATCTATGTTTGAGGGAAAGTGATAAAACTAACTTTCTCTGTGTCACTAAAATGCATCACACTAGTACTTCATGTAAAGTAAATGGGGTGCGTTGCATAATTGTTATCGATTGGGACAATTCCAGACATGGCACGAAGAAGGCTTGTGTCTTTGAATATTCAGAATCAACACGTGCTCGTTCTCTGACATATCATCTTCCAAGTGATGGGCCGATGATGTTGTCGGATAACTTGAAATTACTCAGGGTCTTCAGCATGTTCCATCCAAATGAAAAGGAAATTAATAGTTCCGATTTTAGATCTGAAGTCTTTTCGCCTATGGAGCTTTATAACTTACGGTACATTGATGCATATCTTAATCCAAGAATTTCTTTATTAAACAAAAGAAGAACCTACAAACAATAATTGCTAAAGGAGACATACACTTTAGAACAGTTGTAGCGCTTGATATCTGGGAAATGCTCGAACTTAGGCACGTAGAGGGCAAAACAATTCACCTCAGCGATCCTCCTCCTTCGTGTGGCCTAGAAGAAGAACATGTGTTGGAAAATCTGCAAACGCTCTCGAGAATTGTAAATTTTAAGTGTACTGAAGAGGTTCTTAAGAGAACCCCCAATGTCAAGAAATTAAGACTACGATATAGAGGAATAACATGTGAATATTCTGAGAATTACTCTCTCAATATCCTTGATCGGCTACATAAACTCGAATCACTAGATATCTTCTTCGATATATCAGTTCCGAGGTTATATTATGTCAGAGTGTTCCCTCCTACCCTCAAGAAGTTACATTTACACAACTGTTGTACGTTTGATGATATTATAACAAATATCGGTCAGCTGCCCAATCTTGAAAAGCTCACATTGGCAAGGATTCATGGAATGAAAGAGTGGGTCTCGGTTGAGGGGCATTTCAGTTGCCTAAAATTCTTGGATCTAGATTTATTATGCAGTGATATGATTTGGATAGCGGACAATAGTCATTTTCCAGTACTCGAGTGCCTAACTCTTAGACGTATGAGCGTCGAGATTCCTTTAGACTTCGCGTATTCAACAACCCTTTGATCAATACGCTTGGTGAACTGCAGTGAGTCCACTATTGTCTCGAGAAAGAATATACTAGAGGAACAAAAGAGCCTTGGCGTTGAGGAAAGTCTTCGTATAATGGTGTATTTATTTAGTACTTGTCCTGGTTGATTTTTTGTTTTCGGTTTTTTCAGGTGATTGTAATTGAATTGTTAACTAAGGCTTGTCAATTTCACTTTTGGTTCATGAATTCTTGGTTGTTGGTTGCCTAAATTATACTACTATTGCTTGAAATTAACTTGCATTGGGCTTTAATTAGTATGAAGGTTGCATTAAAATTTTTTTGGCTAGTCATTTAACAAAGAGATTATTTAGTGCAATCGCTGCACCACGTCATCAAGTATACGTGGTGCAGCCACCAATACATTTGGAACATGTGGAGTGATACTCTACATCACCTCATATTTTGACTATGTTTCCAAAAAATAGAATTTCGAAAAATTGTGTTCACATTGTAAGTGATGTGAATTATCATTCCACATATCCCATATGTATTGGTGGATTGTACCACATATACTTAATGATTTGGTGCAACGATTGAACTAAATAATTTCTCATTTTAACGAGTGCAATTTTGCCCAGCTTGTATCCTATTAGGCCTAAGCCGATATGAGCATTAGGCTGATTTATTTATCAATTTAGGCCCCGTTCGTTTGGCCTGATGACAATCGGGCCAATATCTAGTTTGGTCTGATAAAAAAGTTTGGCCAACTATTTAATGACCCGTTTGGCAGATTAAATTGTATTTATTGGACATTGGCCCAATTATTTAATATTGTGTTCGGTTTACCCGATTTGACTGGGATTGCCATTTTGCCCTTATGTTAATTTAAATCTGGCCCTTCATTTGTTATCTCATTCTCGACCATTGGATCAAATTTTGAAAACACCCAGGTCAACTAGGTTTTATTTTCTCATTCGCGACCCAAAATCAGAATTTCTTCCTGTCACCTTCCCTTACATTCACCATCGACCTAATTCACAAACAATTTCCCCTCCTCCATTGAAGTGTATATCTCATTCGCGACCCAAAATCAGAATTTCTTCCTAATTCACATACACTAGTTTTCTTCCTAATTCACGAAGAACAATTTCCCCTCCTCCTTTCGATTACGGTTGGGAAATAGAGTGTGCTTCGTGTGCAATGAGACATAAACATATTATTATAACACATTTTCAAAAAAATTGACGGAAGAAATTTAGGAGTTGTTCGTTCCTCCCCGAATCCATACCCGAGCAGTATTTGATATGCCAAGAACTTCAATTTAAATATATGAAAATTGTTCCAAACATATCGTAAAAAAAAACTGTCCAAAGAAACTAGAAAGGAGAAAAATACATAAGCATTGGAAATAAAATATGTAAGACACCATACATCATTCTCTAGTACTACACTACAACTAAAAACAGTTCATTGAAAAACAAACAAACAAACAAACAAACAAAACGGCAACAGCAGCAGTAGAAAAAAAATTTTGGGCAAAAAAAATTACATTACAATCTTGAGCTATATAAAACATAGGAAGTAAATAGGTAATGTGTTCTTATATTTCTTGTCCTTGTTCAAGTGCCTTTAATATTGAGCTATGTTAACACAAAAAAAAAAAGGAACAAATTAATGAAGATTTGAAAGCTTGAGTAGTCAAGAATTAATTCTTAGTTTTTGTTAACAAAAGAGTAAACAATAATAGAGACAAAAATAAAAAAGAAATAAAATATTTTAATTTTTAGGGTTCTCACCATGAACTAGGATGGAGGGAAAATGAAAATGGAGGTGGGAAATGAAGATGAAGACTTTCTCTTAATCCATCAGATTATTTTAGTGGCAATTTTAATGTAATAAGTTCGAAATCTAGGAGCATTTTTGTCTCATTTATTTGATATCTTACCCAATTAAATAATATATGGTCCAATCCAGAGATTATAATTGGGCCAATTAGGTGGGGTGGCCCACCAGTTCACCCGATAACTACGGGCTGTCCAAAAATTATCGGGCCAACGACAAAAAGCAAATGTGGAGATCACGGGTTGGCCAACGATAAAAAGATTAAATCTGAATTACAAAATCACTTCGTAAATTCATAATTATATTTAGGGGCTTTTGACGCTTTGCATCCTGGAATTATAGAGTTTTGACATTTTGTATTCTAACTTAAAAGTTTTGGCACTTTGCACCCTGAAAATACAATTTAGTTGGCATTTTGCATCCTAGTGTGTGTTTTGAAGAAAAAAACCATTGATTGAAGGGCATAATAATTATTTGCACCCATAAAATATAATTTCTGACATTTTCAACCCCGACTTAATATCATCATCTAAATAATGTAAATAACATGCAATATAATAATATGTTAGATATGTAAACGTGTATTTTAGATGTAAAGTAAATAATTTAGAGGAAACTTGAAATAAAAAAAAAGAAAATGTCATTTTTAATCTAAATTTTACTGAGAGAAAAATTTATGATTGTTGTGCATAGAAATGACCATTTTATCTCTACATCGCCGACCTTCATGAGTTTGTTTCTTTTAAGAAAATACATTAGGGTGCAGAATGTCATACAAATTATATTTTTAGGGTGCAGAGTACCAATAAATTTAAATCAGGGTGAAAAATGCTAATAATTTATATTTTTAGGGTGTAAAATGCCAATATTCTAGATTTTAAGGGTGCAAAATCTATATTGCCAAGGTGCAAAGTGAAAAAATAAATTGAAAATAACTATTCTACCCTTCTACCAATGAATTTTCTCACTAAAACACACACTAGGGTGCAAAGTGTCAAAAAAATTATATTTTCAGGGTGCAAAGTGCCAAAACTTTTAAGCCAAGGTGCAAAGTGCCAAAACCCTATAATTCCAGGATGCAAAATGTCAAAAACCCGAACTTTCACTCACATTTCAAAAATCTTACAAAATCGTAACAGACGCTGAAGGAATTGAAAGACAATTGTGAAATAACCCTATTGTCCTCATCAATTTTATTTAAAAAATAAGATTAACAAAATATCCAATATACCCATTTTGTTGATGAAAAAAATTACAAAAAGCCCTAATGTTTGGAAATTTTTGCGTCCATTTTCCTCGGAAAACTTAAAATTGCATATCAGTCCCTGGATTTTAATAAAGTTCAATTTTTACATTAACAATTTTGCTTTTTTTTTCCTTTCATTTTTTTAATAACTAATACATATATATATATATATATATATATATATATATATAATTGGCAAAAGAAGTCCAATATTTTATAAAGTGTATATTTCATTTCAATATATAATTTATTATTAGTTTAAAAATTAATTTAATAGATATGTAAACAAGATTTATTTAATAGTATTTTGTTTAAGTAAGAAACAACTTTATGATTATTATTTTATTAAATGGCTATTTGAATGAGTGTTTTGATAAAAAAAGTTCTACGGGTTAATCATTAAAACTTTTGAATTTTTATAATTCTATTGATTATGCCCATGTTTCTTTTCCTCAATAACCATAATCTTTTACTGATTTTTTTTTTTAATGTGCATTTCTTTCCTAGTTCATCGTAGGCCTGGGCTCTTCGATCCAGGCCAACAATGTCCAGGTTCTCCTTCCAAGCCCTCACTAGCCCTCACTGGCATGGGAGGAGCGATGCAAGGTTGGGGACGACGGGTGGGAGGAGCGATGCAAGGTTAGGGATGATGAGGTTTCTTTCTAAGATAATATATTAATAAAATTATTTAAATATTAGTAAATATGTAAATAAGATACTATTTTCTATTTTATAGTAAAATATTTTAATAATCCTTAGTATTATTGTATTTAAGTAGGAAATATTAAAAAAATATAATAACTATTTTATTAAATCGGGTATTTGAATGAGTATTTTTTATTTTGCAAAAAAGTTATTGAATTTTTTAGTTAAAAGTTTATGATTTTTAGGTACGGGTTAATTATGAGCATCTTTACAATGTCCAATAATTAATGTTCAAGTTTTTTTCTTCTCATGATCAAATGTAATACTTTTTATTTATCCTTGAACTTTAATTATGAGAAAAATTGAAATTATTAAAATTACCGGTTAAATGTGAAAGTTGAATGTATTTACATTTTTATTTATGTTTTACAATGTTTTTTCTCATAATTAACCATAATTAATTTACTTCTCCTTTTACTTTAATTGTAAAAGGATTATGAAAGAAATTTGAGAAAAACATTTGTGTTCTATTATATTAATAGTTTAAGAATATATACACACTAATATACTGATTATAAGTTTCATGTAAATTTACAATATTTAAACCCATATTTATTACATGTATACATTGCAAAGAAACTCTCTTATGCACCAAATATAATAAAGACATAATCGTTCACCAAAATAGCTATAGTAAACCCAAGGGTAAAATATTAAGTTCAATAAAAAATGGATGATGACATCATAAGAAATTAACAAAACCCTAAAAAATGCAAGGTTTTTCAAACGTCACGGCAGGTCGATGTAATTATGAAATTACGATAGGATTGGACATAATTATCCCAAACATAAGGGGAGGTCTATATAATTATTGCTTTTAACATCTGGAGAGCTAGGACAAAAAATTATAGTAGCAATCAAAAGGAGTCGCTAATTTAATTGAGGGAAAAACACTTTTAGTCCCAAACTTTACCCCAGAAAACACATTTGGTACCATGCTTTGCAGAAAAACAGATTTGGTACCACAATTTAGAGAGTCTTGACACATTTGGTCATTCCGTTAAATTTTGTACGGAATTTGCACGCGTGACCGTCACGCGCCTGTTAAGTTCACGAGTTTTGCACGTGACAAATCGGTCAAAACACTTTTGGTCCCAAACTTTACCCCAGAAAACACATTTGGTACCATGCTTTGCAGAAAAACAGATTTTGTACCATAATTTACATACTCTTGACACATTTAGTGTCCCCGTTAAATTGATAAAAATCACATATAATGAACGGACAACAATTTCTCTAAAAGATTTGATAAAAATCACAAAGTGTACTTAAATCTTTGAAAATATTCTTAACAAAAGTACCTTGGATACCTAACTTGGTGCACTTTGACTTGCACTTGTATCCATGGATCAAAATTTCGTTTCGAATGTATGTTTCGGAGAGCCAAATATTGAAAACTTTTCGAGACTATTCAGAAATATTTGAGAAACACTAAGGAAAATTTGTAAAAAATGTTACTAAATTTAGGAAAATAACTGAGTTTAAGGCAAATAAATAGTTTCGGAATTACATATTGTTTTCGTTTCGCCTGATTCAAAAATGGAAACTTTTCGATGTTTTCGATGGAACAGATGAAACTTTTGATCAGTGCTTGTATCAACATTGGAATACAAGTGCAAGTCAAAGTGCACCAAGTCAGGTATCTAAGGTACTTTTATTAAGAATATTTTTAATGATTTAAGTATATTTTGTGATTTTTATCAAAAATTTTAGCGAAACTGTTGTCTGTTCATTATATGTGATTTTTATCAATTTAACAGGGACACTAAATGTGTCAAGAGTATGTAAAGTGTGGTACCAAATCTGTTTTTCTACAAATCATGGTACCAAATGTGTTTTCTGGGGTAAAATTTGGGACCAAAAGTGTTTTGACCGATTCCTCACGTGCAAAACTCGTGACCAATTTGAACTTGTCGCGCGCGTGACGGTCACGCGCGAAATTTCCGTCCAAAATTTAACGGAATGACTAAATGTGTCAAGACTCTCTAAATTGTGGTACCAAATCTGTTTTTCTGCAAAACATGGTACCAAATGTGTTTTTTGGGTAAAGATTGGGACCAAAAATATTTTTCCCTCTAATTTAATTTAATGAAACGACGAGAACAAATAAATAATATCAGATCTTACACAAACGGGTCTAGAACCTGTATGTTTGGTGTTTGAGAAAATATTTTGATAGAGTAGGGATGATTTGAGAAATTTATTGTTTGTTTGCTTTTGAGAAAGTAAATTGGGAAAATTGATATGTTTTACAATGTTTTTTGTTTAAAGATAATAAATTTATTGTTTGTTTGACTTTTGAGAGAGTAATTTGAGAAAATTGACATGACAAATTTATATTTAAAATAGAAAATATGTTTGTTTGACATTTCTCAAACACAATTTTTTCTTAAACTCAAAAGAAATAGGCCTATATTCGCTTCTCCCCCACCTCCAACAAGGGAAGTGTTGACAATAATTAAGTAACCAAACAAAACAGCTCAATTTCAATCAACAAAATGTTGTAGGTATTTATAAAATGTAGTTCAAACTGATTTGAGAGATGAGAATTGGAGAATATCCAATCTAATAAATAAACTCCGAAGATACATTATTTAGTTTCCACTCCAAAATCTCATCCTCGAATTGAAAATACGATGAAATACCAAATTCAAGGTAGAAAGAGTCGCAATGACATGATACAACTTCCGATCAGTCTTGTCTCGCTCCAGAAATTCACGTTCAATCAGAGACTTAAATACATTCCTTCCAATTTTGACGTAAATTGATAGGCAAATTCAGTCTTGAGCTTCATGATGAAGTTTCTCTCTGCATCAGATGACGTCTTCCCTGAAAGAAGTCTCTTTGCCAAATGCTGCTGGTAGTACTTCTCAAATACATCTTTCTCTTGGAGGTAGCGGAAAAGCATCGTCACCTTGTCCAGCACAAGCTCAATTTCCTCCTCTTTCAACCCATTTCGGAGCTTGTCATCCACAAATAAGGAAATGAATTCGGGGGATTGAGGGTTTAAATTAATGAAATATTCAAAGGAAGAACTTAGAGCATTTTGGAAATCCTTGTCGTCGTTAAATGCCAAATTTATGATCTTATCAAGTCTATCTTTCTTATCCAGAAGCTCCTGAACAAAATTAACAGGATCTTTTAATCTTACCGTATCTGTAACTAAATCCCTCCCAGTTTCTCTAATATGAGAGGTCATGACGTCTTTCATGATTGTGAGTCCACTTGGCACTCTCAATAACAAGTTATACATCCTCCCCAAATCTTCGAACTTTTCATCCATGATCATACTAACTAAGCCTGAATTCTCCATATGAACTAATCTGTGCATGTGGCTTTCAATCATCTCTTTCTCTACCACACGAGTAATTTTGGCTTCACTTCTTACATCCAAGTAATGGGACACTCTCTTGATCTCTTCATGAAGTCGTTCCTCAGCTTTCTTTAGGTAGTCTCCACAATCACAGTGCTCAATAACTTGCTGAGACTCCTCACGATAGAAATCGGAGGATACATCCAGGAAAGGCTTTTCGAAGATTTCTTCGTACACAGAAGGACCTAAATCCATTAACATTCTAGTTATATTCCTCGTCAGACCCCTATTAATGACATCACCAGTTCTCTCACACTGCACAAGTTCAAGAAGTGTATCCCGAAGCCTTTTCTGAATTTTGCTTGAGTGGATAATGTTGTCCCTCCATAGATTCAACCCAAGCTCGTGAATATGAGTTTTGTGTGTGCTCGGTATGAAAGTCATGTCCATGTACTTCATTATGTCCCGAATCATTTTCACTGCCTTGTTATGTTCTGTCCAGTTCCTATTGAGCTCCTCGAGAAACATGGCTCCTTGAACAGCCTCTATAGATTTCACAATTTCTTTTTGATGTGATGTCATAGCTGAAACAAGTCCGGAATATAGCTTATATCCAAATTTGTGGAGGACCATACTGTAAGCAGCGCTGAACATGGCAAACATGAAACAAACAACTCAACAAATTCAAGAAGAAAGCAATGCAATGTATGAAAACCTGGCATTAATGAAAACGAAAATAAGAAGAAAGCAGTGCTGAACATGGCACACCAAGAAAATTATTTTTAATTTGGTACCATAGGATAGTTTTTCATTACAATTTTGGTATCAAACCAAAATGGCTATTTACCCCATATGAAATGCATAATGTTCGATTTACCCCTCTATAATTTGGAAAAAAATCAATTTACCCCCTGTAAAATTTTAATGAAGCAATTTAACCCCTTCAACTGAAGATTATAACTAACTTTCGGAAATTGAGAGTATGCATACAAACTATTTTATTTATCATAAGGGGATACATTGTCACATTTATCATAACACAAGAGACAAAATGTCACATTATCATAATAAAAGTGAATAAAGTACTGCCTATAATCTTATTCGGCAAAAGTAAATACTGCCTATAAACCTTATGCTATACTTTTAACTAAAATAAAGTGAATAAACTTTACAAAATTTCAGGGGTTAAAATGCTCGTTTTTAAACCACGAGAGGTTAAATTGAATATTATACATTTCACAAGGGTTAAATTATCATTAACTTTAGAGAAAAATTGGGTTCCGTACCAAAGTAACAATCAAAACTTATTCTATGGTACCAAATTTGAATTTTTGTATAAGCAGGACTATCCTATGATACCAAATTTGACAAACTAATCCAACACAAATGGAGAGAAAACCAATCACAAATTGAACTAGGCTCAATCCAATGAATCTCTCAACAAAATTTCCAAAATTAATGAGAAGTAGCAAACTGTTTGAGGGGTAAATGCAAAATGCTCCCATGTGCAAAAAAAATTACCATAGGAAATTTTTATCACGTCACACTTAAAAAACCTGAAAAAAACACCCAATTTATAAAAAATAGGTCGTTGTAGATAACACATTTCCAGAAATCACAAATTGAACGAGGCTCTATCACAAATTCAACAAAAAAATTTCCTAAATCAAGGATATGTAGCATACTGTTTGATGTTTTAATAAAAACTCAATTCCAAGCCTGATATGTAGCACATCTCACGATTTATATCTTTTAGGGTTTTAGGACAAATATTTTGATGATCTAAAATTAGTCTGTGTAAGATCGTATACCTGAATTATTAAAAAAAATTAATAATATATCTTGTCATAAGCTAGTTAAGATACTAATTTAATTAATAGGCTACTACAACAAGAAAATAACTACAAACATGCATGAGCACTTCGTATTTTGGGTCATTGTAGCACTTTGTTGTACTGTGTATGATTGTATTTTTAGTTGATTTTTTTTATATATGGAATATATGTTTTTCTTGTACTATTTTATTTTATTTAAGCAAATTAAAAATGGCATTGTGTCCAAAAAAATTGTACTTGGGCCGGGGCTGAGTGCTTCACAGTCCACAAATGTAAATTTTTTACTATGACCAGATGAAACGGCGAAATCAATTTAAGCATGGGGCTAAATCACCTGTACAATTCTCCGAAAACGCAGCCTCTAGCATCGTAATTATAAATCTCGTGGATTGCATGTTCCAGAATATTCCAAGCCTTCTCTGCATCCTTCAGGTTAAATCCGACCCGATACTTGAACGATTCTAAGTTAAACTTCGCGCCGCTCATCCTGAATCCCTAATTAATTTCGCTTAATTTGATTTGCCGAACCTGAATCCAAAATCGAACTTAAATTAATCAAATAGCAAAAAAATATGACTTATCAGGGTTTAAATTTTTCACAATAACTGGTGGTGATAAAATCATAGAATTGTTGAGGTTTTGAGATTTACTTTCTCTTTGATTTGGTGTATGTGATTTAGGGCAAATAAGAAGAGGTCTTATACACTGTGCCTTTGCTTTTTCTTCTACTCTTCAGCAATGGGGTCCTAATTTTCTGTTTCTTCCTCTGCTTTTTTAATTTATTTAAGGGTAATTTACATATGCACCCCTACTATTTCCCTACTTACAAGAAATGATTAATGAGTGATTAAAAGACTTATACGATAATAAATAATTTTACATAATGTGAAATTCAAATATTGATAAAACACATATTTATGCAATTTAAAATTCATTCTTTGTACTGATCTGGTCAATTTTGTGACTAACAAATCATCATAACATGAATTTTAAATAATAAATGTATAATATATCACATTATCTCAATAAATATGAATTCGTACATAACAAAATTACTAGGGGGTGACTAACAAATCAATATAACTTTAGAGATCCTTTTTCAAAAGTATACAATTAAATATTCATGACAAAATCTAGTTTACCATGAAAATTTACTAATCATACTGATTAGGCCACTTTGATGACTAACAAGTCATCAATATATATATTTTAGTACACAAATTGCTATATTATACCATTTAAATAGTTACACAATAAAAATATTAATTATATTAAATCAGATCACTTTGGTGACTTACATATTAATATAAGATTTAAAGATCCATTTTCATAACGTGTAACTTAATGTCATCTCTCATGACTTCGAGGGAGAATTAATAACCTCCCCCCCCTCACTCCCTTCCTCCCTTCCTCCCTCTAGTTTTTTTTAATCATCTCTAATGACTCATTCTATTAAATTCATTTAATTACAAATTTTATTCTTATCCACTCTTACTACTTATTATTATTATTATTATTATTACATCAAAAATAAGTTTAAAATTGAAATTAATTTAAAATCAAAAGTACATTAGGGAACATAGAAATATTAAATTAACCTATATAAGGAAATTCATCATCTTCGTTACCACCATATATTATTGCTGTTGTTGATAATTATTTTGAAATAATACCAAATTATAGGAATTTTTTTTAAAAAGAATTATGTTTAGGTGATAAATACAACCTCAAAATTATTAAAATAAATCAATATTAAAATAATATTGTTAATTATATTAAATGAAATTTATATTTTTATAATTAAAAAGGACAAAAAAAAAAGAGCATGTGATCTCGTGGGTTTGGGCTGGGGAAGCCCCCCCTCCCACTCCCCCTTGGTCACCTCCAACGTTCATCTAGCTTATTTGTCATTCTCTTTTTCCTAGTCATTAGAGTTTATTTATTTTTCCTCTTCGCCCCACGTACTCTATTAGGCATTTCCCTACTTGACATTAGAGATGCCCTGAGTTCTAGTAGTCCATTAATTAATGAGTTTTACAATTCAGGAACTCATACAAATAAGATAATGTGAATTTAAATTCTTTTAGTGCGCATTTTGAATTATGGATTAGCAAATTATTTTCAATAATTTTCAATAATTCCATCAAAATTATAAATACAGAGGAAATCAGCATGACAATAAAATGCACTTTCTCTTTGCCTGAAATAATAATAAATTCTTGCCACATAAAATAGGCCCAATTCAAAAAAAATAAATTGAACCCCAAACCATAAGTCTCCTTTAAATTTGAGGTTTAAAGTAGAACTAATCACATTCAATAAGGGTCTATTTGGATGGATTTTCGCTCGGTTTAAAAAAAAATAGTTTGGGTGATCTCGATGAAACATTTGAGACATCAATTGGATGAGTTTTGATTGTTGAATTTTTTGATTTGAATAAGTTGAAACCCCACTTGGATTGGGCTTGTATGTTGAAATTTAGGAGAAAAAATAGGTGGTATGTGTCAAATCAATGTCTTTTTTAATGAGATTTGGGAAAAAAAAATATAGGTGGTAGGTGTCAAATTAATGTTTTATAGGTTTGAAGAACTGAGTGTGAGTTTTTGAATATATTTTTAATGGTTTTATAGGTTTGACGAAAATTCATTTGAAAGGGTTTCGCTTGGACTCGCGAAACCCGCGAGACCGGGCCAAAACCCATCCACATACACTCAAAGGCGGATGCACATAGGGGCAGGGGGGGGGGGGCGGCTATAGCCCCTCCTGAATTTTTGTTTTTTTTTTTAATATAGTAGTGTTGTATTTTTTTTTTTAAATTCAATAAATTAGTCCAATATGAAATTTTCAGCCCAAATATAAGTTACTTTTTTTTTTTGTTCTAAATAAGAAATTAAAATTCCTCCAATGAGTAATGTGTATGTTCCATATGAGAGGCCAAAGCGTATGATTGAACAAGTGACTATCAAACATCATATATCATAAATTGAGAGATTCAATTCGGTGATAGATAGACAATTGCAAGAGTTGAATAACGTTTCAATGAAGTAAACACAGAGTTGCTTATTTGTGTTGCATGCTTAAACCCATCCAATCACATAGCTTTTGACAAAGGAAAACTTGTTTGACTGCCGAACTTTATCCAAATGACTTCTCTATCCTTGAGCTCTCGGCCCTTCCCAATCAACATGAAAATTAGATTAGGGATGTTCAATCAAGTGATGATTTTTCTAGATTGAAAGGGATTGGTGATCATCCTAAGAAGATGCTTGTAACTAAAAGACTTGTCGCATTCTCTATGGTTTACAAACTTGTGATATTGACGCATATTCTACCCGTTGCAACTGCATCAGTGGAGAGAGCTTTTTTGGCTATGAAGATAGTAAAGAATCGACTTCGTAACCGATTGCGCGATCAATGGCTAAATGATAGCTGTCTTTATACAGAGAGACATATTTAGTAGTATTTCGAACGATGCTATCATAGTCGACCCGTTTCAGAAGATGAAAAACCATTGTGGTCAAATATCAATGTAAATATGTAGATATTTTGGGTTCTTTTGGTACTATAGTGGAGTATCATATATAATTAAAATATCTCTTGAGGTTTATTTTTGTCAAACTCCACCTCCCCATTTTTGTATTGCGTTATATATTTTCTCGTGAATAATATAAACTCTACGTTTAACTGTTTGATAGATTTTTTTTTTGTAAGTTTAACCCCCGACCAAAACTCCCGGTGATGTACCAAGTCTTCGTCATTATAAAACATCTGTGGATCAGTCGATTAATATCGAGGACCTCCCCTCTCAAGTTCACACCGAACATAAACAAATAATCTAACGTCGGCATCGACCTCGATCTCTTCGACTTATCCGACGTAGTGGCCGACGTTCTATTAAAATTAGCCCACTTGCAATCGGATCGAATCAATCGCTGAGGATCCATATTCGAACCAAAACGTCCAATCGTGGTTTGACCCGGTGACCCGTCTGAAAAACTATAAATAATCCTCATAAATGAAATAAAAGGTACGCACGTTCCGAGTATTAAATACGTTCCGACATACAACCTTATCTCGATACTTACTTTAACCATCGGAGGGTTATCGCCGGGTAACCACCGGCATTAACCTGACGTGGTTATCTTTGATTGCAGGTTAGGATCCCTTATACAAATCGAGGAGAAGTTTGATTGACCTGCTTATCCTCACATTGACGAGTCGTGAGACCCGAAACACTGATTAGAAATAAATACCCTAACGATAACACGCTCATCAATTGGCGCCGTCTGTGGGAAACCTTTAACTTTGAATCGAGAAAGATGACTACAAGATCTAAAGCAGCTCTGGCTCGAGAGCGAGAGGCCAATCGAGATCAAAACGGGGAAGGTCAGGGTGACAATTTGTTGCCTCGAAACCCTGAGCAGCCGCAGAATGAAGAAGGTGGAACTTCTAGACCCCCGGCCCCACCTACTTTTCAACTCACTAAGGATGACTTGAAGGCACTCTTAGATGACGCCAAGAAGGAGTGGCTAGCAGAAGCCGCAAGGGAAAATCATAACCTTCCCCGAAGACTCCATCGCGCTGTCATCCAAGACGTCGAGAATGAAGTAGAAGTTGACCAAGCCGACAGTTGGGCAAATAAACGTCAAGCTAGACGCTTGGGAAAACAGGATTGTGAAGAGCAATCAGTTAGGGAGGTCAACAAACTCGCCTCAGAAGTAAGGTCGCTTCATCAGAAGTTGGATAGGCAGGAAAAAAGAAACGAACTCCCGGTGTCAAATTCCCGATTAAGAAAATCGCCCTTTTGCGACGAAATTTTCTTCGAGAGGTTGCCACTCGACAAAAGATTACCCACTCAACTGCCTCGTTATTTTGGAACCGAAGACCCAGACGAGCACCTAGCCTCGTTCAACCTTCAGATGCAGCTCCACGGAATCTCGGACAATGTAGCAGCTAAAGCCTTCTCGACTACGTTATCGGGAATGGCGCAGTCGTGGTTTGGAAGATTAGAGGAGAAATCCATTTTTGACTACGATCAGCTTTGCGACAAGTTTATGAGCCAGTTTGGTAGCAAACGAGCAGTTAGGCCCCCCGCCAATCACCTGTACTCTATCATACACAAACCTGACGAGAGTTTTAGGAGCTTTATGGGGAGATTTAACAACGAGCTCCTGAAAGTCGAGATGCCAAGAGTGGACTTCCTGATAACTGTATTGTTTCAGAGTACCTTGAATAGAGGCTTTGCTAGCGCCATAGTCAGGGAAAATCCATCGACGTATGAAAAATTAATGAAAATGGCCAATCAATATATGAACGAAGAAGAAATGAACAAGCTAAGGGGAACCTTCTTTGGACTGGCGAAAACCGAAGACAAGCAGCCGGTCGTTGTCGCAGATCGACCATTGGAAAGGATTCCAAACAATCGATATAATGAAAGGAAAGACAGAAGAGGATACGGAGAAGAAAGAAACTTTAATCCTGGGAAACGAGGAGCAGGAAGATCGAATAAAGAGTACCACGATAACTATACTCCATTGAAAAAACTTAGGTCGGAAATCTTATTCGCCATACAAGACAAAAACTTGTTAAGAAAACCCGCCGCAATAAGAGACAATCCGAGCTCGAGGAAGTATTGTCGTTTCCATAGACAAAGAGGACACGATACGGACGACTGCTATCAGTTGAGAGATGAAATAGAAAGATTAATAGCGGAGGGACACTTAACTGGCTATGTGAAAGTCTCGAATAATGACCATGTTGCAAATCGATCACATAACAATAGGTCGCGGTCCAGATCTCCCCCAAGGAGGGATCATAATCAGGACACCCGAGAAGAACAGCCCAGGAGAGCCCAGCCTGGAACTATTGTCAATATGATATCAGGGGGGCCGGCTGGAGGAGACAGTAGGAACTCAAGAAGAGTTGTTTCTCGAATACTCCGAGATGGAGCCCTGAATGATAGGAAGGAAGTCTTCTCGATACGACCCACGATACAAAATCAAGTAATAGGGTTTGATGACTCAGATCGACAAAGGAATTATCTGCCATTCAATGATCAGGACATGCCGGATTGCCCGATGGTAATCACGGCCCAAATTGCTGGAGCTACCATCAAAAGAATCTTAATAGACTCGGGAAGTTCGGCAAATATCCTTTTCGTGGACGCGCTGGAGAGAATGGACCTTGGTCCCACTCCTTTGGGGACGGTAGTAACACCACTTATTGGGTTTGGAGGAGCCCAGGTCGTTCCTCGAGGGACGTTAACCCTATCGCTCACCTTGGGAGATACCGGCAACTCGAGAACCCGAATGGTAAAATTCCTGGTGGTTGAGGCGCAGTGTGCTTATAACGTGATATTGGGCAGACCCGCTCTCAACACTTTTCAGGTTGTTATTTCCACCTACCACCAAAAACTAAAATTTCCGACGTCTCAAGGAGTCGGCCAAGTGATTGGAAACTTGAAAGACGGGTGGGATTGCTACACAGTCTCCCTCAAGCAAGAAGCTAAAAATAAGGAGCTTTGCTCGGAAGCTCCGAAGATAGCCGCGGGAGTAAAAATCAAGCCGGTTGCCCCAGTTGACACCAATGATTTACTCAAGTCAGCTGTAACGCAAGAGAAGAAAGAAAAACAAGAAGAAATCAATTCCAAGAAAAGAAAGTTTGAAAGAATCGAACCATTGGAAGGACACAGATCAATTGAATTGTTACCTGGAGAGCCTTCGAAAACTACTAGGGTAGGAACTCAACTCTCTGAGGGGCTGGAAACTCAATTAATTGAATTCTTAAGGGAAAACGTGGACGTCTTTGCTTGGTCAACCACCGACCTACAGGGAATCGACCCAAAGATCATAGTCCATAGGCTCAATATCGATCCTTCATCTCGTCCTGCCAGGCAAAAGAAGAGAAATTTTGGCCCAGAAAGAAACAAAATAATAAAGGAAGAAGTCCAGAAGCTTCTGGATGCCGACTACATCGCTGAGGTTCAATTCACGGAGTGGCTCTGCAATGTCGTTTTAGTCGCTAAAGGAGGTGGGAAATGGAGAATGTGTAACGACTTCACAGACTTAAATAAACTCTGCCCAAGGGACCCATATCCCCTTCCAAGGATCGACTCCCTGGTAGATTCCACAGCAGGATGTGCTATCTTGAGTATGATGGACGCCTTCCAGGGCTTCTACCAGATCTTTATGGCCCTTGAAGATCAAGAGAAAACAACATTTATTACAGAGATGGGCGTCTATTTTTTCAAAGTAATGCCATTCGGACTAAGAAACGCAGGAGCGACTTACCAACGACTAGTAAACAAGATGTTCGAAGCATTAATAGGCAAATCGATGGAGGTATATGTCGATGACATGCTAGTTAAAAGTCTTGACGAGAACGACCACCTGGTCCATATCAAACAAGTATGGTATGAAACTAAACCCGGCGAAATGCACATTTGGAGTTAGGTCGGGAAAGTTTCTTGGTTACTTGGTAAACGAAAGGGGAATTGAGGCTAATCCGGAGAAAATTCAAGCAATAATCGACCTCAAAGCCCCACGTAACTTGAATGAAGTCCAAAAGCTCGTCGGCAAAATCACGGCCCTGAATAGATTTATATCTCGATCTGCCGACAAAAGCCTCCCCTTTTTCAAAATCATGAGAAACGCAAGGAAATTTGAATGGTCGGAGGAATGTGATCGGGCTTTCGAGCAATTGAAAGCGTATCTCGTATCTCCTCCGCTTCTAGCAAAACCGCAGGGCAACGAAGATCTCCACCTCTATGTAGCTGTCTCTGAACAAGCGATCAACTCGGTCCTAGTAAGAGTGGAAGCTAAGGACAACTACCCAATATACTACGTAAGTAGAGTCTTGCAAGGCCCTGAAAAGAATTACTCTATAATTGAAAAGTTCGCCCTCGCCGTAATAACCACTGCTCGCAAGTTGAGACCATATTTCCAGTCCCATAAAATCATCGTCCTAACTAATCAACCACTGAGGCAAACGCTATCCAAACCAGACGCGTCAGGACGATTAATCAAATGGGCCGTGGAGTTGGGGGAATATGATATCCAGTATCAACCTAGAACGTCGATAAAGGGTCAGATACTGGCCGATTTTGTGCTCGAAAGCACTCAAGTAGAAGAAGAGGACAAAGAAATGTGGATGCTTCATGTCGATGGGTCGTCAACATCCGTGGGAGGTGGTGCAGGAATTTATTTCCAAGGCCCCAATGAAGTAGAACTGGAATTCGCTTTAAAGTTGGATTTTATCGTATCGAACAATGAAGCGGAATACGAAGCCTTACTGGCCGGCCTGAAAATGGCAGCTGAAACGGGAATTCGGAATCTCGTCGCTTATACCGATTCGCAGTTAGTCGAGAAACAATTCAAAGGATTATTTGAGGCCAAAGAGGATTCTATGATCAAATACTTGTCTTTAGTTAAGGCTCAAGTTTCGAAGTTTGAAACTTTTCAATTGGAGTACATAAGGCGAACTGAAAATACGAGAGCCGACGCGCTTTCCAAGTTCGGGAACTTGATAGAAGGAATCACCACCAGAAAGGTAACACTGATGATATCGAACAAGCCCGCCATCGACGGACGGTGCGACGTTCCATGCACGGAAGTCTTAAATCTCCAGAGCGATGAGCCGACATGGAAAACAGATTTATTAGATTATCTACTCAAAGGGACACTACCAACTGATCACTCTGAGGCTAGACGACTTAAATACCGAGCTCCTCACTATGCTATTATCAATAACGATTTGTACATACGATCCGTCACCGGAGTACTTCAAAAATGTATAGCATTTCCTCAAACCGACTTGATACTTAAGGAGGTTCATGAGGGTTCTTGTGGAAGCCACTCGGGCGGCAGAGCGTTAGCAGTTAGAGTATCTCGTTTAGGATACTATTGGCCATCTTTGGTGAAGGACGCCAACAGTTACGCCAGAAAATGCGCCAAGTGCCAGTATCACGCGACTATGCCTCATCAACCTGCCCAAGTAATGGAGTCGATCTCGATTTCATGGCCCTTCGACCAGTGGGGCGCAGACTTGGTTGGACCATTACCTGTAGCCAGATGACAGAAACGTTTCTTACTGGTGGGAGTCGAATACTTTAGCAAGTGGATTGAGGTCGTGCCGTTAAAACAAATCACCCAAACTCAGATTGTCAACTTGTACTGGTCGATAATATGCAGGTTTGGACTCCCAAGGGTGATCATCTCAGATAATGGTGCCCAATTTGCAGGAAAAAGGCTGACCGACTGGTGTACAAAACACAGAATTACACAACGATTCACATCGGTTGGATGTCCGCAGACCAATGGACAGACCGAAGTAACTAATAGAGAAATCTTAAGATTACTGAAGAAGAGGTTGTCGGAAGCTGGAGGTGCCTGGCTGGATGAATTACCATGGGTCGTTTGGGCTAATCGAACGAAGGAGAAAACGGCAACCGGGGAAACACCTTTCAGTCTAGTTTATGGTTCCGAAGCAGTGGCCCCGGCTGAATTAGAAGTACCATCTCCGAGAGTCGATCTTTACGATCAATCGGACAACACTGACAAGAGGAACTTCGAGCTCGACCAGCTAGAATCGAAAAGAGAAAGGGCCTCCGCACGGATACAGGCCTACAAAACCACAATGGCGAAGGCATACGATAAAAATGTGAGATTAAAGTTTTTTCAGGTAGGAGACCTCGTGCTGAAACGAGTTGACGTCTCGAAGAAAAAAGTAAAGCTTGACAGCAACTGGGAAGGACCTTACAAGGTGGTCGAAGTCGGAAAAAAGGGAGCTTATCGATTAAATACGATGGAAGGAGAACTCGTAAAGAGGACCTGGAATGGGAGAAACCTCAGAAAATTTTATACTTAAGAAATTTTCTTTAGTTTGTCTTTATTTCCGAGTATTTCGTAAATTATACTTCCAGACGTTTTGTGAGTTCCTGGAAAGTTATTTTTGAAAACTAATGTTAAGTTCTTTCGTCATTTTCTAATGATTTTACAAAGATCTCGAAATCGCCATATGTTCCTCGATCGCCGCTGAGGCATCGAGAGGAAATCTCCAAATCGTCGAAATCGCCATATGTTCCTCGATCGCCGCTGAGGCATCGAGAGGAAATCTCCAAATCGTCGAAATCTCCATATGTTTCTCGATAGCCGCTGAGGCATCGAGAGGAAATCTCCATATCGTCGAAATCTCCAAATCGTCGAAATCTCCATATGTTTCTCGATCGCCGCTGAGGCATCGAGAGGAAATCTCCAAATCGTCGAAATCGCCATATGTTCCTCGATCACCGCTGAGGCATCGAGAGGAAATCTCCATATCGTCGAAATCTCCATGTCTTCGAAATTGCCAAATGTAACCCGAATATAATCGAAATTGCGAAAACAAAGCGATAAATAAATACCAAGTATAAACATATCTCGATTATGATAAAGGCATCGATCGTAAGTCAACATCGACAAAAACGCATGGAGATAAATAATTGGGATCATTGATTACATTGAATAAGCTAAGTGTAAAAGCATCTCGATCATAATAAAGATACCGATTGTATAAACGGAGTCGACAAAGTAGTGATATATCTCGATTATGATGAAGGCTGGAGTTATAAACTCAAAATCGACAAATACGTTCAGAAATAAAGATTGAAATTCGGAATAAAAGATGCAACTCGAAAAAGTTGAGATATTAATGATTATTTTATTCATGATATCGACATAGATACAAATGTACAAATGAAATCGACAATACAGCTATCAGAAAATCTAATACAGGCTATTACATTGGTTAAATCGACTAAGTTGAGGAAATCCCGAGTTTTCCTACATATTCGACAACCGACTTCGGATTAGCTATAGGCTTAAATATGGAGGTTTTCCGCCTATAGCTTTTTCTCTCATTGATCGAAGCCTTGAGGGGACGATTCGCCCTCGGCGTCAGCGAAGGACAGGAGGATCTTTTTAATTGCAGCATGCTTGCTCGAGAGACACACCATCTCAGTCAATAAGTCGACCATGGGTGATGGGTCTCTCTGCTTCGACCAAGTGACAGAAGAGGAAAAAGTCGCTCAAAATTTTTGCGCTTTAAGTCCTCCACCATCTGATCGGCTGCCATACCTTCTACTTCACCCCTGTCCTCCGAGCTCACGGGAGCACCTCAAAATCATCGAGGACCCAGCATATGTTGCAGAGTGCCGAGCCAATGAGGATTCCGAGATGCCCCCGGGCAGACCTCGTTGTCGTTACCGATGCCACCCATTCGAACAACGAGGCCCACCCATTGGAGTACTCCCTTTACCGATACCACCCAATCGAAAAGAATATCAACATTTTTATATCGATCTGGAGGTCGAATAGGATGAAAAGTCCCAAAGGAGGGAAAGGGACCCTTCGATAACTTGATATCGAATAACGAACTATCGAGGAATATTGTCCTCGGATGTTTCTTACAAAGGAACATGTTGGTATGATTTTGATGTGAAGAATACTGGGAACCCCTCTACCTATTTATAGGGTTGGCCCATCCAATCCAACGGCCCAAAATTATCAAGATCAACGGTCAAGATGGGAGGCATTTAAGTAGCCGGCCGTTACGCTACCCGAGGTAACTAACGCGGCTTATATCCAACGGTCAAAGGAAAGCCACGATCAACGACTGAGATTGCTCCCATTTAATGCACTGACCGCTTCAACTACCTTAGAGTTTTAATGGTTCGACTAGTAATTATGAAATTACCCTACGACGCCGAACATATCGAGTTAGATGGAGATTTGATCGACTTAATCTAACTAAACGATAGACTAAGCGAAGACAATCATCGAACATACTCAGATGAAGAAAAGCCAATTAATGTGGAGATAAACAGATTAAACGCAATCGATCAATGAAAATGGAAATATTCAACATTCTTTAAAAATTACATATAAACAACAAAACACGCCGCCCACACGCCACTCGACAACCAACAAACCGAGCTTTAGAGGAAATAAAAGTTTTTTTTTCTTTTTTCAAACTCAGGGCCAAAATAAATGCCGTCAACAATCGTTGTGGGTCTGAAAGTTGAGGAGATCAACATGATCGGAGGAAGTCGATTTGGGGACTTCACCTCCGTGGTCAGCACTCTCAGCTCTCAGCTTGGACGCTTGCAGCTCGAGTAGGAATCCAAATTCATGGTCCTCGGGAGCACCCTTGGAATCATCCTCTATCAAGAAATCCAAGTCGAGGGGAACACCGTTTTCATCAGAAGTGGCGCTAAGCTTCGTCTCATCAAAATGATCGTTCAAAAAGCCCAGCGCCCTACACTGCTTCCAGCACTTCTCAAAGACCTTGGATAGATCGATTCCGGATTGGCGTTCAACAAGCTCCTCATAAACGACGCTGTGAAAGAATTCAGTGACGATAGCCTTCCTCTCAGCAGCAGTTGCTTCATTGCGACTCTTCAGTCCTTCTTGTCGACCCAATTCAAAGCTATCAGCGACCTCATCCTTTAGCTTCGAGGCAAACTCTTGATCCTTCAGCTCGAGTTTTGCCTCCAACTCGGCAATTCGACTATCTTTACTCGTCGCCTCTTTCTCCAGAACAGCTACCTTTTCATCGACCCCCTTCATCTTCTCCTCCAGATGACCGTGCTGGGATATGCCTCGATTGTCAATACAACAAAGTGCGGAAATTAAAATTTTTCAAGGCACACCCACAGGTCCCATAATAATATCTCCAAGTTATATATACGAAAGACACAAAACAAAGCACATAAATAATCTAACAAAGGGGGTTTTCGATTTTTACCTCACCACAGACAAGGTGGTGGAAACCTCCAACTCTGATTCTGAACTCTGATTAAGGTTCTGGTTCACTGGAGTGATCCAAGCGTCTCACCTCCAGAGAAAAGTCCACACCAACTGGATTATGATGACACCTTTTAGTCTTAGGCTCATAACTAGATCTAAGAGGTTTGTTGATGAAGGATTGTGCAGATCTATTTGACAGATCAAAATTCTGCACAAAAGGAATGAGGGAGAAGATATGCGGCGGCGGCGCTAGGGCTTTCACGGCGGCGGTGCGGCGGTGTTACGGCAGCACACGGCGGCGGCGCTAGGGCTTGGGCGGCGCAGGGTGGGGCGGATTTCTTAGGGCAAGAGAAGACTAGGGTTTTTGCTTAGGTGTTAGTTCTCTGAGTTCTGTCAGAGCTCTATTTATAAGCACTCCTCAAGACCTAGGGTTACAAGATTCCTAATGGGCTTAGGAGTCCATCTCTTGCAAGCCCACCTTAATTTAATTAATTACTTAATTAAATATCCAGCCCATATTAATTAATTAATTAATTAATATTTAGTTTAATTAATCAATTGTCATTTAAATCAATTAAATCAATTAATTAATTTATCTCCCACTTGAATTAACACTTTAATTCACTTAATTGATTTAATTACTTTTAAATCAATTAATTCCTTTTATATTCCTACAGAACAGTCACCGTCCAATTGTATTGTGTGTGACCCTCTGGGTTCACCATCAATTGGCAGCAGGCTCACGAAACCTCGTGATTTAATTTATGAACAATAAATTGCTTCGATCAATTAAACTTCCTTTAATTGACCACTCCTAGAATCAATTCCTCTACTAATTCAGGAGTACCCACACTTCATGGTCGATGTCTAGCCACAAGCCCATGAAGCCCAACATCAGGTGAATTGATATTTAGTGAACCTCACCTCATATAATTACCATGTACATACGGTCCTTCTGTCGACCAATTTCCCGATCAAGACTTAGGGTGTGTGAATTGATCGGCACCTCTAAATTTGTCTCGATAACTATACTTTCTAATTCAGGATAATGTTCCAGTGTGACTGCCTAATTTGGAAACCCCTTTCCAAATCCGTCACCGACTACGGCCGTAGATTCATTGGAAACATTATCTAAGAATCGTATAGGAAATATTCTCATCCATTACGATGAGTCAACAGATTCCATCTTGGTACTAACCACTCGCGTACATGTCCATACGCACCCAACCTAGGCATTTTTATGACCAAGCTAAGTGGCCTATACCTAGATCTAAGTACGCACTTTCATGCACCGAATTCGCCCTAGCACCTCAAGTCATAGGACTAAATCGTACACTATTATAATCCTTTGAGAAACATCCCATCACCGATATGCGTCATGCGCTTCCACAATGGGTTTCTCTGTTCGGGTCGTTCGATGCATTCGATCCTCCATCGAATCACCTAGTCATATGCACTGGTCTCAAATGCCTTGTTCATGAAACTACAACAAATTCACTCCGTGTGAATCATGCATAATCGTACAAGTCTTGACGATTCACTCGATACCCCGTCTCGATATGAATCTATGACTTGGAACATTTTCGAGATCACGACCTTTGAGACTGTTTCATGATAAGTGCGCTCAGTACTGAAGTGTATAGTCCCATAGTCATGAGTGATCTCAGGGTTTCAACCAATCGCTTAAATGTATTCGCGAGAGATGAAGTTTGGCCATTGTTTATCCTTATACATATATAAATAAACATGCGTATTATTATAAAATCAAAGATTGTTATATACAAGATAGATCTATTACAAGCTAATTGAACTGGCTTGCAGGGCACTATCCTATCAATCTCCCACTTGCCCTAAAGCCATTCACAAACGTTTCTTAGACCCATCTTATCTAGATGTCCCTCGAACACCTTTTGCGAAAGTGGCTTAGTTAGTGGGTCAGCTATGTTGTCTTCTGATTTGACATACTCCATATGCATCTCCTCTACCAATGATCTCTCTGATCACGTGGTACTTCCTCAGTACGTGTTTGGATTGATGGTGTGATCTCGGCTCCTTTGCTTGAGCTATTGCCCCGTTGTTGTCACAAAAGACGACTACAGGTTCAGCAATGCTAGGAACAACATCCAATTCCTGGACGAAGTTTCTCATCCATACACTTTCTTTTGCTGCATCTGATGCTGCGATATATTCTGCTTCTGTGGTTGAGTCGGCAGTGGTAGACTGTTTACAGCTTTTCCAACTGACCGCTCCTCCATTGAGGCGGAATATGTATCCAGAGTTGGATTTGAAATCATCCACGTCAGACTGGAAACTCGAATCAGTGAATCCTTCAAGTTTCAGTTCTCCACTACCACCGTAGACCAAAAACATATCCTTAGTCCTTCGCAGGTACTTTAGGATTGCTTTTACGGCAGTCCAGTGCTTCTCGCCTGGATTTGACTGATAGCGGCTCGTTACACTTAGAGCGTGTGCTACGTCTGGTCGAGTACACAACATTGCATACATTATACTCCCTATAGCATAGGCATAAGGTATGATAGACATTCTCGTCTTTTCTTCGTCGGTTGTAGGGCACATAGACTTAGAAAGAGAGATACCATGTCTCATTGGAACAAATCCTTTCTTAGATTCTTCCATACTAAATCTCTTCAAGATCGTGTTGATGTACTGAGATTGGGAGAGTCCTATCATCTTCTTCGATCTATCCCTATAGATACGTATTCCCAATACGTAAGATGCGTCTCCCATATCTTTCATAGAGAACTGCGCGGATAACCACGCTTTAGTCTGCGCTAACATCTTGATATCGTCTCCGATTAACAAAATGTCATCGACGTACAAAACAATGAATTGTATTGAGCTCCCACTATTCCTTTTGTACACACAAGGTTCATATACGTTTTTGATAAAGCCAAAAGCTTTGACTGTCTCATCAAATCGTATGTTCCAGGTTCGGGACGCCTGTTTGAGGCCATAGATTGACCTTTGAAGCTTACACAGTTTGTGCTCACTTCCTTTGGACGCAAAACCTTCAGGTTGTTGCATAAAGATCTCCTTATCAATGTCTCCATTGAGAAAGGCGGTCTTTACGTCCATTTGCCATATTTCGTAGTCATGCCACGCGGCTATAGCAAGTAATATCCGAATGGATTTTGACATCGCCACGGGAGAGAAGGTTTCCTCATAGTCTATACCAGGCCTTTGAGAATACCCTTTCGCCACTAAGCGAGCTTTATGAGTAATTACCTCTCCATTCATTCCAAGCTTACGCTTGAAGATCCATTTACATCCTACAGGGATAGTTCCCTCAGGTGGATCGACCAAGGTCCAAACCTTGTTGGAATGCATGGAATCTATTTCGGATTGCATGGCTTCGAGCCACGCACCCGAATCTATGTCAGACATCGCTTCTTGATAGGTCCTTGGATCAGCATCAACTTTCTCGTTTTCGTGAATGAGACCAAATCGCTCTGGCTCCTTACGAATTCGATTAGACCTTCGAAGCATAGGTGTACTAGTAGGTTCAGTTAATTCTGGTTCAGCTCCCACTGTTTGTGGGGATGGGTCCGATTCTTGGACTTCATCAAGTTCTACGATTGTCCTATTTCGGTTGGTGAGGAAATCCTCTTCCAAGAAGTGGGCGTTCCTAGATACGAACGTATTACGTTCTTTAGGATCGAAGAACAGGTATCCAATAGAGTCCTTTGGATAACCCACAAATTTGCACAAACTAGATCTACTATCTAGCTTATCTCCCTTCTTGTTCTTTACATACGCAGGAGATCCCCATACTCGTAAGAACGAATACACGGGTGCTTTACCATACCATACTTGGTGCGGCGTTGTTGGCACTGACTTTGAAGGTACTATGTTAAGTATCTTCGAAGCAGTTAATAGGGCTAAGCCCCAAAACGAAAAGGGAAGGTCAGCAAAGCTCATCATGGAACGAACCATGTCTAACAAAGTCCGGTTCCTCCGCTCAGACACTCCATTGAGTTGAGGTGTCCTAGGGGGAGTTCGCTGTGCGAGAATTCCATTCTCTTTTAGATAATCAAGGAATTCTTGGCTTAAATACTCACCACCTCTATCAGAACGAAGTGCTTTAATACTATGTCCAAGTTGGTTCTCTACTTCCATTCGAAACTCTTTGAATTTCTCAAAGGTTTCGGATTTGTGTGTCATAAGATACACATATCCATAACGACTAAAATCGTCGGTGAATGTTACGAAGTAAGAGAATCCACCTCTCGCATTGACACTCAATGGTCCACAAACGTCAGTATGGATAAGATCCAATGTCTGTTTGGTTCGCTCGGGATTCCCGGTGAAGGGTGATTTGGTCATCTTTCCTTTGAGACAAGATTCGCAAGTCGGGAGTTCATCTAAGTTCTTTATTTCAAGAGCCTTAGAGGAAACCAACTTTTGAATCCTACTCTTGGAAATATGTCCAAGTCTAGCGTGCCAAAGTTGTGGAGTTTGATTATCATATTTCCTTTTTCTAGATTGAATGTGCATGACGTTGGAATTTATAGGTTCTAGGGAATATAGACCATCTATCAAAGTACCACGAGCATACATTAAATCACCTTTAAATATGCAAAAAGATCCATTTTGAATGGAAAAATTAAAACCATCAATGTCTAACATAGGAATAGAAATGATGTTTTTAATAACGTTTGGTACGTACAGACAATCCCTTAAAATTAAAGTAAAATTCCCTAAGACTAATTCCACGTCTCCTATAGCCTCGGCGGCGATCCTAGCTCCGTTTCCAAAACGCAGGATTCTATCCCCGGGCTTCAGGGTTCTTACTGCTCCCATCACCTGCAAATCATTGCAGATATGAGAACCTGCTGCGGTGTCTAACACCCACGATGCACAGTTAATAGAAATATTAACTTCAACTAGAAAAATACCTTTGGCTACCAATTTCATCTTTAGGTAGTCTGGGCAGTTCCTTTTCCAGTGCTCTGCTTTCTTGCAGTGGAAACATTCGTCTTCTGGGCTTTTGCGCTTTTTCTCGACCACCTTGGTAACTGCCTTTGAAGAAAATACCTTCTTCTTTTTCTTACCTTTCTTAGGCTTTGCAGCCTTCGATTGGTGTGCAATCATTACAGGTTTCTCTTTCTTGAGAGTCGATTCTGCCGTTACCAATAAATTGGTCAGTTCGTGAAGAGCGAGGTTTCTATCCTCCATATTGAAGTTCAATACGAACTGGTCAAATGAACGGGGCAGCGTATGGAGAAGGAGGTCAGTGCTAAGATCAGCGTGCAAATCCACGTCCAATCGCCCCAGTTTTTCAACCAAGTTGATGAAACGCAGACAGTGATCTTTTACACTGCTTCCCTTAGCCATCTTGAGATTAAACAACTCTTTAGAGGTCGCGAATCTTTCAGCGCGAGACCTTTCCCCAAACATCTGCTGGAGATGGAGAAGCATATCTCTAGCAAGCGGCATAGCAGCATGCTGTTTCTGCAGTTCGTTTGACATCGAAGCTAGCATGAGGCAACGAACCTGAAGATCATCATCAACCCTTTTAGCATGGGTGGTTCGTTGTTCCTCAGTAGCTCGTGCTGCGGGTGCAGCAGGCATGGGTGTGTCGAGCACATAACTGCGACGTTCGGAGTCTAGGACTATCCTCAGATTTCTCAGCCAGTCGACAAAGTTTGAACCATTCAATTTGTTTGCGTCGAGGATAACAGATAATGGATTCTTAGACATTGTAATTAATATCTACAATAGGAAAGAAGACAACATTAAGCTAACTGATCTTATGTCTAATACTTATAATTATCGAAGTTGGACTTAGTTTCGAAAAAGTTCTCCCACTATTTTGTCGAAACAATCACCCCTTTGATTGCTCGGGAAATTCTATTTCCTAGTAGGTCTTGACGTCCCAGCAGCAATTAATTGCATCCACGACTCGTGGCCATACAAGTAATTCTCCAGGTAGGTATACTTTTACCAATTGTGTTACTCCACAACCTTCAAGCTATTTTGCCTCGATTTTCGCACCTATCTAGCACTGCTACATCATAGATGTTACTCCTCGTTTAAGTCTGACCCAGTCAATCTTGATGAGCAACAGGCCCGGTCATGAAATCCCCGTAACTAGTTATCGGTCGATTTTCACATCCCGACAAGTTCCCACCCTTGTCTTGTTTAGTTAAAAACAAGAATCGAGGAATTTCGTGTATTGTCCCTTTCTTCGACTCGGGTGCCAGACTCTGGATCACCTCTATCGATAAGTAGACAACATACACTAGTCCCTATTGATGGAAGGCTTGGATCTATAAAACTTCATTTTATAGTTTACCCAATATGACTTAATATTTTATTTCGAGAGGGGTATTTCTGGTTTGAAAGTTATACTAACTCTCCTCGAGATCTCACCGTGTAAGTTATGCTTTATTCTTTTATTACGATCTAGATTCTAGCGGGCATCACATACAAGCTAAATATAAATCGACAAATAAATTAAAAACATACAAGCCTAGCATGCATTCTACCACAATATGTTTTCGATCGGGAGCCTCCTATGTGGACCATCATCGAGCCATGATGTTGGTCCTATTGGTCAATCTAAAGGGTTCTCAAACAGGCCTATGCTATTACATTAATCACCATGCATACATGGCCTTCATATCTCCTTGGGCTCCCATCTTGCTTGTAACGGGCCTCCATCCTAGACTAGGAAAGCATTAAAGCCCTATTCTATTACAAAGGCTCAAAGTTGGCCCAAAAACATAAAAGGCTCGCAGGCCTTAATAAAAACCAAACATTAAATTAAACCAATCACATCTACCCTAAGGTCAAGGCTCGGCTCGATCGAAAATCACGTAAACAGTTCACGTAGAGCAAGAAACATGTAAACAACATTTTACTTTCTCCTTTCTTTAATTTTAAAACATCCTTTTAAAACTAACTTCCATTGATTCTTACTTTTAGTCACTACTAATTATGACAAAATAAACTTTCGGGTAAACAAAATAAATTTTCCTGCTGAAATCAGATTCTGTTTTTCAACTTTTGAAAATTGCATTTTCGGCCCCTCAATTTTCGAAAATTGCACTTTGACCCCAAAACTTTTAAAAAGTTACAAAAACACCCAAAGCAGTTTCGGCCAGCATTCCAGAAAATAAATTTTGAATTCTGAAAATTTTCGATTTTTCCAAACAGATCCTTGAAGTTTCGGTAATTGCAAAACAGTCCCTAAACTTTCGGAAATTACAAAATGACCCCAAAAAGCGTTCGACCAGTTTGCGAAAACAGTCCAGAATTTTTGAAATTTCCAGATTCTAAAATTTCGAATTTTTAGCCCTTTAAAACCCTAATTTGCGATTTTTGCCCAAAAAGTCCTGAAGTTTTCAAAAACTATGAAAACGCTATAGATCTGAAAAACAGTTTTACCCAATTGTAGATCTAGTCATAACAAGTAAGAATCAATCGGCAGAACATAATTATCATGCGTTTTAATATACATAATTAAACATATAATATAAACACATATTATGTTCAAGCCTTTCGTATAATAATCATGGAGTTGGCTCTGATACCACTGCTGGGATATGCCTCGATTGTCAATACAACAAAGTGCGGAAATTAAAATTTTTCAAGGCACACCCACAGGTCCCATAATAATATCTCCAAGTTATATATACGAAAGACACAAAACAAAGCACAGAAATAATCTAACAAAGGGGGTTTTCGATTTTTACCTCACCACAGGCAAGGTGGTGGAAACCTCCAACTCTGATTCTGAACTCTGATTAAGGTTCTGGTTCACTGGAGTGATCCAAGCGTCTCACCTCCAGAGAAAAGTCCACACCAACTGGATTATGATGACACCTCTTAGTCTTAGGCTCAGAACTAGATCTAAGAGGTTTGTTGATGAAGGATTGTGCAGATCTATTTGACAGATCAAAATTCTGCACAAAAGGAATGAGGGAGAAGATATGCGGCGGCGGCGCTAGGGCTTTCACGGCGGCGGTGCGGCGGTGTTACGGCAGCACACGGCGGCGGCGCTAGGGCTTGGGCGGCGCAGGGTGGGGCGGATTTCTTAGGGCAAGAGAAGACTAGGGTTTTTGCTTAGGTGTTAGTTCTCTGAGTTCTGTCAGAGCTCTATTTATAAGCACTCTTCAAGACCTAGGGTTACAAGATTCCTAATGGGCTTAGAAGTCCATCTCTTGCAAGCCCACCTTAATTTAATTAATTACTTAATTAAATATCCAGCCCATATTAATTAATTACTTAATTAATATTTAGTTTAATTAATCAATTGTCATTTAAATCAATTAATTAATTTATCTCCCACTTGAATTAACACTTTAATTCACTTAATTGATTTAATTACTTTTAAATCAATTAATTCCTTTTATATTCCTACAGAACAGTCACAGTCCAATTGTATTGTGTGTGATCCTCTGGGTTCACCATCAATTGGCAGCAGGCTCACGAAACCTCGTGATTTAATTTATGAACAATAAATTGCTCCGATCAATTAAACTTCCTTTAATTGACCACTCCTAGAATCAATTCCTCTACTAATTCAGGAGTACCCACACTTCATGGTCGATGTCTAGCCACAAGCCCATGAAGCCCAACATCAGGTGAATTGATATTTAGTGAACCTCACCTCATATAATTACCATGTACATACGGTCCTTCTGTCGACCAATTTCCCGATCAAGACTTAGGGTGTGTGAATTGATCGGCACCTCTAAATTTGTCTCGATAACTATACTTTCTAATTCAGGATAATGTTCCAGTGTGACTGCCTAATTTGGAAACCCCTTTCCAAATCCGTCACCGACTACGGCCGTAGATTCATTGGAAACATTATCTAAGAATCGTATAGGAAATATTCTCATCCATTACGATGAGTCAACAGATTCCATCTTGGTACTAACCACTCGCGTACATGTCCATACGCACCCAACCTAGGCATTTTTATGACCAAGCTAAGTGGCCTATACCTAGATCTAAGTACGCACTTTCATGCACCGAATTCGCCCTAGCACCTCAAGTCATAGGACTAAATCGTACACTATTATAATCCTTTGAGAAACATCCCATCACCGATATGCGTCATGCGCTTCCACAATGGGTTTCTCTGTTCGGGTCGTTCGATGCATTCGATCCTCCATCGAATCACCTAGTCATATGCACTGGTCTCAAATGCCTTGTTCATGAAACTACAACAAGTTCACTCCGTGTGAATCATGCATAATCGTACAAGTCTTGACGATTCACTCGATACCCCGTCTCGATATGAATCTATGACTTGGAACATTTTCGAGATCACGACCTTTGAGACTGTTTCATGATAAGTGCACTCAGTACTGAAGTGTATAGTCCCATAGTCATGAGTGATCTCAGGGTTTCAACCAATCGCTTAAATGTATTCGCGAGAGATGAAGTTTGGCCATTGTTTATCCTTATACATATATAAATAAACATGCGTATTATTATAAAATCAAAGATTGTTATATACAAGATAGATCTATTACAAGCTAATTGAACTGGCTTGCAGGGCACTATCCTATCAGACCGACCTTTTGCTTCAGATGAGAGCTAGAACGTTTACTCTTCTCGTAACGCTTCCTCAGGCTATCATGCCGAGCAGCAGAAGAATAGATGGTCTGGCCTAGCTACAAGATCAAAAATTCGTACATTATTAACATGAACTAAAGAAAAGCACAACGTGAAACATATTCGAACGAAGAATACCGAAAGAAGGAGGGACGCCTGCAACCGTAGGATGTCCGCATCGTCTTTCTTCAAGAGCGTGGCGTGATCCTCGAAGGACACAGTTGACAAAATTTTTTCCCACACTTGAGGAGTGATTGAAGAATCCAAAATTGCAGGATTCATCATCGAGATGCCGGCCGTCCTCGATCCGAACTTTCTTTTGTGTTCCTCGAGAATGGACTCGAGGTTGCCTCCAGCAGGAGCAGGGATCTCACTACTTGTCGGGGTCGGTAGATTTTCCAACCTAGCCTTTTTCGACGAAGGTAGGTCTTCCTGATCGACTTCAGCCGACACAGGCCTTTTTCCTTTATCAACTTCTTGTTCTCCCTCCGCTCGTTGGTTTGTCTGTGGAGGGACAGTGCTCGAGTGGCCAAGAGGCTTCGACGCCTTGGCGGTAGCAGCAGTCGGAGACGGAGGCACAGGTGGTTTCACAATATGCTGAGATTTCCATATGGATCTAAGGTAACGATTAACCATAGGAACGATGTTTTCTGCACAAACGAATATATTAAAAGAATACATCAATATGTTATATAAAGAAACACAAAGAACGATCAAAACTACCTAAAGTAGGACAATCGACAGGTAAGGGAGCCATCGACATTCCTCCTAGACTCAAAATTGGCTCCCGCAGAAGTGCGTTGGTGTCATAAGTCGATTCCGACAACTGAGAAAGAAAGTCGGGCCCCCATGAAGGTTCGGGTATATTCTTCAGGAGAATAGCACCCGACCTCCATTCACGTGTCGTCCTCCATACATAGTTCTCGGGGCCATGAACAAAAATAAACCTATTCTTCCAACCTTTCCCATGTGACGACTTCAAATAACTAAGAAACCTAACTTTGGGTTTAGACCGTACAAAGTAAAAACCTTCATTGGACTGAGGGGAAGGGCGGACATCGAAAAGACCGCAAAAATTAGCAAAGGAAGCGAGTTGACCGACTGCTTTCATCACTATACAGAAAGCAATTATATATCCAATAGCATTAGGGACCAATTGGGTAGGACATAAACCGAGACCATTAACTATGTCGATGAATTCATTTGCTAAAGGAAAGCGAAGACCGTTTTCCAGACTATCGATATGAAAAGCTCTATAACCACTCGGAGGCTCGTTCATCCTATCATCCGAAGATGGCATCTTAATACCCCAACCTGAAGGGAATTCATATTTCAACAGCAACGACTCGTCCGACAGGCCGATATGGCACTGAATAATTCTTTCGTTCGATGGCGGTCCGACTTAGACCCTGACGGGATCACGACTCCCTTCTTCGAACGCCTTACCGAACCTATCGACACACCTTCTCCTTCCCCGACAGACTCATCTCCTATGGACTTAGACCCACCAGACATAAATAAAAGAAAGAGATAGAAATACCTAAGAGGGAAGGAATACTCCGACTTAGAGGCTGCAGGCTTTCGCTGATCGACAACGCTCCGACAACTTTCCGCCCAAGACGTTTTTATAAGTATGAACAGTTGAGCTCCTAACACCCTATATATAGGCAAGAGTTCCTAAAGAACGCGCCCAATGGCAAATTATTTGAATAGATGTGGCGGTTCAATCTAAAGCAGACAGATTTAATATTCCGGCCCATTAGCACTCCTTTTGAAGTAAGGATGTTGGCCCAAATATTAGCCCATTTACAATACTCAACATCGATGATTCAATTATAAATGATTCGAAGTGTAGAAAGTTATATATATATATTTATCGATAAAAAAGATACGTCGACAGTTCATCAATACAGTCAAAATATTCTTAAAACTATAACCTTACTCCTAAAAACTACATCCTATCTACGATTAAGCATCCGAACTCCTGCGATCGAGCGGCTTCATATTCTTCTTCTATACCGTCGAGCACTGGGGGTTGACACTGCTCGTCAAGAGATGCTCCTATAACTGATGGATCAAAATTCTCAGTAAGAAAACCTTTGTATCGACACTGTTTGACAGTCTTCATATGCATTTCGACCAGAGCATCTCCCATCCTGGCTTCGGCAAGAAAGTCATAAACGGGAGATGCGAGAAACTCCTTAACAATTTCTAGACGTTGGGCGGAAGAAACCACCCTAGCTTCTGGAGGATACCCAGAACGAAGTCGCTCAACTTCTCGAGTAGAAATGCTAAGCTGCCTCATAGCCTCGTCAAGTTGCTGTTCTCGCTCTTTAATAGCAACATCATGCTCGGCCTTGAGTTTTTCTAGTTCTTGTTGTGCGAGATCCGCCTGGAGGTAGCCTTGAAACAGATATTGTGTTACCTGCAGAAATCAAAACGATGACTTCCGATACATAATTCATTATCAATATTTAAAGTTGTTATCAAGAAACAGTACTTACTGCAGAGACTGCTCGCCCCGAAGTATGTAAATTCTTCTGTAGCGATTTCCTCGACAACCACCTCTGATCGCGACTAAAAACGCTGTGAATAAAACTTTTGAAACCAGTATCCTTCGAATCTCGTTGAAGAACCGAATCACTGGAGCCCAAACCACCGGGATACTTACGCTCGGAATCGACCCATTGAGATATCGACCAATTAAGATCGACCTCATCGTCATCTGCGCTTTTGTCGCTATCATCCTCAATCGGAACGACGGGATCATTTTTTGCCTTCAATACCGTCTCTTCTTCTGTGCGAGGCCTCTTTCCTCGCTTAATGTCGATTCGACGAGCTTCATTATCACCAACGCTCTTCACTCGTCCCTCCGCGCTAGGTCCAGCCATGGTTATCTAGGCTAGCCAAAGCCTTGTGGCCATTTGCGTTGAATCTCGGCCTCCAGAGCTTCCTTTTTCTTCCCTTTGGGCGCAAGCATAGCGCCCCTAAGAAGATCATCTAAGGAAGGATCGTCGCCTCTCTTTTGTGATACAGATAACCCGCATGTTCGAAGATACGGCTCTTGGATAAGAACCTTCACATCTAGGCAGAAGGTACGTAGATTCTCCAAAAATTGCGGTGACAGTGTCGACGGTGGAGGCCTCTGTACGTTGATGGGGCCGATACGCCAGGACGACGTAATGTTTAGCTTTTGTCCCTTTGGTGGCCTAAGATACACAAATCGGGATTTCCATCCTTTCCCGTGAGAGCTTTTCGCATTTGTCAGAAAACTATTCCTATTCCCCCTGGACTTGACTTGACAAAAACCCTTACCCGACTTCGGAGACTCCCTCACAGTGAATAAACACCAAAAGTTGCCGAACGACGCCTCTTGTCTAAAAGCCTTCATAACAACGATAAACCCTAGGATCATCGACATGCCATTCGGAACAATCTGGGCAGGCAAGACACCCAAATGATTGAGAATCGAGGCCAGCTCAGGAGCAATAGGAACCCGAAATCCACACTCCATCGACGCCTCGTGTATCGCTATTATCTTCTTCGGCGGGTTATGCATTCGCTGTACCTTATTTGGGGATGATAACACCCAACCTTGAGCAATCGAGAACGTCGACAGCCAGGTCGGCAACGGTCTTTTATAATCCCCAGCTTGAATCTCATGATATGCCAGCTTCTTTTCCTCTTCGTCTTCGTCATCGTCATTAGCCTGACCACCACTTACAGGTATGTCACCTTCGATGCCTTCCTGTTGATTTTCCTCTTCGCCAAAGACTTCCTCGATGACATCCTCTACATGAACACTCTCCGGACTAGATACTTCGCTCTCCGACATCTCTTAAGTATCTCAGAACAGAAATCGATGAAACTCTTTCTTATTTAGCGTACAAAGCTCCGACGTCAAAAATATTTCCTTTTTACCGTAGTGTAAAAGCACAGGAAGAACAACCAACATATATATAGGCGCAAAAACTACCGCTTCACCAAAATTGCACACTGCCCCATGACAAGACGCGACGTTTAATCTTCCACCCCTAATATAAAAATTACCCGCCAATTTCAACCCTAAATATGCGACGGCGCAAAAACATAGACGCTATGGCGGGAAATTATGCTCCAATACTTCAAATTTCCAGAGTTCGACTTACGCTTGAACTCTCGAAACTTGGGGGACTCCCACTGATACGTGCAGAATTTAAAATTCAAACGAACACTACTTCAAATTTCCAGAGTTCGACTTACGCTCAAACTCTAGAACTTGGGGGACTCTTGATGTACCAAGTCTTCGTCATTATAAAACAACTATGGATCAGTCGATTAATATCGAGGACCTCCCCTCTCAAGTTCACACCGAACATAAACAAATAATCTAACGTCGGCATCGACCTCGATCTCTTCGACTTATCCGACGTAGTGGCCGACGTTCTATTAAAATTAGCCCACTTGCAATCGGATCGAATCAATCGCTGAGGATCCATATTCGAACCAAAACGTCCAATTGTGGTTCGACCCGGTGACCCGTCTGAAAAACTATAAATAATCCTCATAAATGAAATAAAAGGTACGCACGTTCCGAGTATTAAATACGTTCCGACATACAACCTTATCTCGATACTTACTTTAGCATCGGAGGGTTATCGCCGGGTAACCACCGCGGCATTAACCTGACGTGGTTATCTTTGATTGCAGGTTAGGATCCCTTATACAAATCGAGGAGAAGTTTGATTGACCTGCTTATCCTCACATTGACGAGTCGTGAGACCCGAAACACTGATTAGAAATAAATACCCTAACGATAACACGCTCATCACCCGGATCCGCCCCTGCATACACCCTAAGTCTCCTTTGAAGTTGAGGTTTAAAGTAGAACTAAATAGAGAAGCTGTCATAACGCGTAATAGTCTGAACTTTCATATCTATCATTATGCCTTTATTGATATAGTATTTAATAGTTAATACCGGCCAAATTTCATCATGTTCACATTTATTGAATGTGAAGGAGACAGGCTGTATCATCATCTTCCACTCCACCAAGGCACCAATCAAAGACAAAGTCCAGGAAGGAGGCCATTAAAATATATTTTTGCACATTTACGAAACTATAAAAAATATAGGTATTAGGTATGCTTCATAAAGAAAGAACACAAAGCACCATACAAGAGTTAATCGCACTTTTCATTTTACTTATGGCTAACTTTTGCATTTCATCCCTCGTAAACTTTTTATAGCATAACCTTCCTTCTAATCAATTTATTGTAACATATTCGTTTCTTCTAAATTCAAAATACATCCATTTTTATTCATTTTAGAATATATTTTTTATTTAAAAGAGACGAATATGTTACACTGTATTAATAAAAAGGGATGTATTTGTTACGAAAAATTTAAAATGGACGAATATATTACATTTATTGATAAAATGGATGAATCTGCTACGAAAAATTTATAATGGACAAATGTGCAAAGTTGGCTAAGAAGGACGCAAAAGTACAATTCACTACATTTTTTCGGGTAAATACAATATACTCCCATATGTTATGCTTAACCTGCAAAAAACTACCCTGTAATATTTTTATTGCGCCAAACTTATTTATATTTTTCAAAACCCTGCAAATGACATCCAATTAATTTGTAAAGAATAGATCGTTTTAGATCGACATATTTCAATAAATCTTTTCTAAAATACTTCAAGTGGGTCCCTACAAGATCCAAAATGGTTCATTTTTTACAAATTGGGTGTTTTTTGAAGAATTTTTGAAATCACAATGAAGTTTGGTGCACTAAAAAATTTATATGGTAGTTTTTTACAGGTTTAGCATAACATAATGAAGTATTTTGCATTTACCCCTCTTTTTTCTTTTTCTTTCTTGGTAAGCAAATATCACATATTGTTGGATAAGGATGAAGATGAAGGCACTGAAGATAAATTTAGAAGGGAGGTTTTGATGCATTCCAAAACTTCAAAATCTGCTAAGTATGGAGTAACTTAGCTGATGATCCCTTTGGAAGAATTTTGACTAAGTAAAAGAAGACATCAGAAGAGTCAAAATTTCAAGGTCCAAGACTTTTGATCTGCTGAAGGAAAGTTATCAGACTGATGAAGATCAGCCGACTCAAATCAGATTTGTTCAAGTTTGGGATCAGCTTAGCTCGCCATCAGAATTGCACTTCCGACAGCCAAGTGGAAAGGATCATGAAGTCTTCCCAACGGTAATAAATGCTGAAGTACAAGGACATTAAAGACAAATGATTGAAGAAATGCTTCGCATCAGCTGGATGCATTTAATGTTGCCTGCAGAATAGTACTGTTGACAGTACGGACAGACTGCAAAAGAGCCGTTCGCGGAAATTAAGGACCAGTACTCGAGGAATTTGAATCCTGTCTCTCTTCAACGGAAACCTCAAGTATAAATAGCTGAAAGAGACGAAGAGAAAAGAAGCAACACAATCTCTGAGAAATTTTCGAAGCAAAATTCTTTAAGTCTCAAGAACAGCTCACTCATCAGCTTAGTCATTTGTTGACGAAAAGCGAAGTTGAAGAACAAAGTTATACACATCTTCTGAGTGAATTTGTAAAATAGAGTGTTGTGAGAAGTAGATATCCATCTGAGTGAGTGGTATTACTTCAGAGAGTAGGATTTCTTTGTGATTTCTTACTGCGCACTTACGGCCTGTTCATTTGTTGATCGGCGTAAGCAGAGTGTACTGGTTACTTTGTGTTTCTAGTATAACCCAAGATCTTTGTGACTTGGACGAGTGAATTAAAGGATATTTACATCCATATAACCACTATAAAAATTACTTGTGTTTTTACATTGCTTTTAAACTTGCATATTTTCTGATTGCATAAAAACACTTTACTTAACTGTTTGAAAAGATTTTAAAAGGAGTTTATAAAACTGGGGAAACACTTTTCAAACTGCTAAGATTACTTGTGAAAAACACTTTGAAAAATCCGCTGCAAGTACTCTAAGTATTAAAACTGATTTTGACAAAATCAGCTAAGTAATCATCAGACGAGTGGTCATCAAATCTGTTCAAAGACTTGTTCGCGAACATACTTTTAACTTACTACTCTGATCAGCTTAGTCTGCTCACTGTTAAAGAAAAAGTTTTAAAGTTAAAATTGGAAGAAAATTTTTAAAGAGGTTTATTCACCCCCCTCTAAACCTCATCTGACCACTTGGGACCAACAAGTGGTATCAGAGCAGGTGGTTCATTTGAATCAGCTGCCTGATCAACGAGCTTGATCCAAGTGTTTTTCAAAGGTTTAAAAACTTTTCAAAAGAGCATCTTTTTGAAAAATCAAAACTTTTTGAAAAATGGACTGTATCAGCCATGTTCCCCACATTGCTGGTATGTCATTTGAAGACTGGAAAATCAGGATGGAGATTTTCTTAGCTGCCTATAATGATAACATGTACACATGTATCATAAAAGGTCCATTCAAATTCACCAAGACCATTATAGTTGATGAAGCTGAACTGGTGGTGGAAAAAGATCTGACAGAGATGACAGCCGAAGAAATAAAGCTGTTCAATCTGGATAAAGTTGGCCGTTTCATCATGACCAAAGCCCTGGACAATGATCGGTTTGACAAAGTCAAACATTAAAACTGCAAAGGAGATGTGGGACAAGGTTCGTGACATGAGCGAAGGAAACAACGCCATCAAAGAGCATCAGCTGAGTGTTGCTCTAGAAAAGCTGGACAACTTCAAGATGAAGTCTACGGAAACCATTGACCAGATGGATACAAGGTTTACGAGGACGTTGAATGAAGTGTTAAAGCTTGGAAAAACCTTTACGGACAAGGAGATAACCGTCAGAGTTCTGAAGGCTCTACCTCCAAAGTTCAACATGAAGGTGACAGCCATGGAAGAGTCAAGAGATCTGGGCAAGATTTCTCTCATCGAGCTGTTCTCAGTACTCAAGGCGTATGAGTATAAACTGCCAAGAATGGGTGTTGAAGAAACCTCAACTTCAAGTCCCACAGCTGCACTTGTTGCTACTGAAAATCCCAGAAGGCCAGCTCACAAAAGCAAAGATGTGGACTCATCTGATGAAGCCACAATACTCAACAAAAAGGAGTACACTGCTGGAGACGTTGCATTGCTAATGAACAACTTCAAAAAGTTCTACAGACGAAAAATGAAGAACAAATATAACAATGCTTCTACTTCTAACCCTACTTCTTCTTCTCAGGATAAGGATTCTTATAAATCTAAGATGATGTGCTATAATTGCAGGAAACTGGGTCATTTCATTAGAGACTGTCCATATCCTAAAGCTGAGAAGTATACTGAAGAAGAAAAGAGAATCAGAAAAGAAAGAAAGCATCAGAAAGCTAAGGCGATGGTAGCGGAAGCAGAAAAGCCAGCTGCCGTCTACTCATCTGATTCAGATTCTGACACTTCTGATGAAGAGTCTTCTGATGAAGAGAGCCCTGCCCTTCTCTGCCTGATGGCTAAGGAATTTGATGACTCTGAGGATAGTGAGGTAACTCCTCTTGAGAATGAACTATTTAGTTCATTTGAACAAATGATGCTTAACAATACTACTATTGCTGAAGCATATAAAAAGCTTAAGGAAGAGATGATATTGCTAAAAGAGCAAAACAGTTCACTGAAACTCTCAGCTGAAAGGCCAAGAGAATCAGCTGAATATAAACAGCTTGAGCAAGAACATGAGTCTCTAAAAGCTAAATGTGAAGTTTATAAAGGAAAAATCATGGAGCTTGAGAAAGTCATTGAGTCTCATGAGAAGTCATCTGTTGCATCCACTCATATGTCTAGTAAACAGAAGACATCTTTAGAACAGGATAAGCAAGAATTGAACCATACTGAGAAATTTATATCTGCTGACAATAGTAAGGTCATCCTGTATGTTCAAACTGCTAGACCTGCTTCATCTGAGAAAGTATTAAAGGAGACGAAAACTCCTAAGGCTAAAAAGAGAAAAGAGCCTAGCGCAGGAAAACTGACTAGTAAGCTTAAACAGAAGAGTCCTAGGAAGTCCTCTGACAAGGCTAAAACTAATCAGACTAGTGATAAAACTAAGTCTTCTGTTAATGAGCAAGCAAGTAGTAAACCAAAGAAGCATAAGAATAAGAAAAATCAAAATGCTTGGTATGAAAATGAGTCTTATTATGTGCAACCTGCTGCATATCATCCTATGTATCATGCACCTCAATTTCCAACTTACTATGCACCATATCCTGCTCATCCAATGCATGCATATCCTCCTTATCATGCATCTTACTCTGCATTTGAACATTATCCTTATCATGCTGATCATCAACAATATGACAAATCTGATGAACGTGGTAAAGGCAAAGCTGTTCATACTCCTGTTGAAACTCAGAAACCTAAGAAGCCTAAGACCTCATCATTTTGGGTTGTCAAAGGTGGAACTAATCCTTCAAGACCCTCTCAATAAGGGTACCTAAAACAATTTTATTTTGTTTTGTAGGTTAGGATTAGGAGTAGGAGTAAAGTAGAGAAGATTTGGTACTTGGACAGTGGCTGTTCAAGGCACATGTGTGGAAGCATACATGAACTGACTGATGCTGTTGCTGTGGATGGTCCAAAAGTTACTTTTGGAGACAGTAAAGAAGGCAAGCTTGTAGCAAAAGGAAGCTTAATCAAGGGAAACATAGAGATATCTGACGTCTCATATGTTAAATGCCTAAAGTACAACCTGCTGAGCATAAGTCAATTTTGTGACAAAGGATATTCAGTCATCTTCTCAACAGATAAGTGCTATGTTGAACAGATTGGTACAAAGAAGGTAATTTTATCTGGAAGACGACAAGGGAATGACTACATAGTCGACTGGAATTCTGTTGACAAGAATTCAAACATTTGTTTGGTGGCATCAACACCAAGTGAAGTTAGTTGGCTGTGGCACAAAAGAATGAATCATGTGAATTTCAAGACCATCAACAGACTTATCAATAATAATCTGGTAGAAGGAATTCCAAAGACAGTCATGAGCAAAGATAAGCTTTGTGACGCTTGTCAGAAGGGTAAACAAATCAAGTCATCATTCAAAAGCAAGAAGCATCAATCTTCTGGAAGAATATTGGAGCTGCTTCACATGGACTTATTTGGACCCATTGATCCAGTCAGCAATGGTGGAAAGAAATACTGCCTAGCTGTTGTGGATGACTATTCAAGATATACTTGGGTGATATTCATGAAAAAGAAAAGTGAAACCAAGGAACATCTTACTAATCTGATGGAGCTGATCCAGAATGAGAAAAATATAAAGATATTGAAGATCAGATCAGATAGAGGGACAGAGTTTACAAACTCTACTGTTGAAAAGTATTGTAATATCAAAGGAATACATCATGAGTATTCAGCTGCTAGAACCCCTCAACAGAATGGTGTTGCTGAAAGGAGAAACAGAACACTGAAGGAAGCTGTCAGAACCATGATAGCTGAAGCTAAACTGCCTCAAAGATTTTGGGCAGAAACAACAAACACAGCATGTTTTACCCAAAACAGATGCATGATCAACAAGCACCAGAACAAGACTCCATATGAAGTTTAGAACAACAGGAAGACAAACATTCATTACTTTAAGATTTTTGGTTGTAAATGCTATGTTTTAAATAATGGTAAAAATCACCTTACTGCATTTGCAGAAAATGCTGATTAAGCTGTCTTTGTAGGATACTCTACTGTTAGTAAAGCTTATAGAGTTTTTAACAAAAGAACATTACTAATAGAGGAATCCATTCATGTAGTATTTGATGAACCAAGTCAATCTTCTGAAAAGAATCAAAATGTTAATCAAGATCTGTCTACTGATTTACAGAAGTTGAATGTTGGAAAGAATGAAGAATATGTTCCCATCATACTACCTGATCTCAACCCAGCTGATAACTCAAGTGCTGTTCAAAATCACAGCGCTGATTGTCTAATAGACGAGTTGCTAACAGCTGATAGATCAGAGACTGTTCAACAGACTACTACTGGATCTCCAACAGTAGTGTTGCAAGATCAAAACAAAGGACAACATTATGATTTGCAACCTGATCTCAGATGGCTCAAGAATCACCCACCAGAACTGGTGATTGGTGATCCTTTGGATAATGTAAAGACTAGGAGAGCTGCTGCAAGTGATGCAATGTTCGTCAGCTTCCTATCTCAAATTGAGCCTAAACAGATTGAAGAAGCTCTTAGTGATTCCAACTGGATTGAAGCTATGCAAGAAGAGCTTAATCAATTTGAAAGGAATGAAGTCTGATACTTCCTAAACCAAATCATCAAAGGGTAATTGGCACTAAATGGGTATTCAGGAATAAGATGAATGAAGATGGTGAAGTCACCAGAAACAAAGCAAGATTAGTGGCTAAGGGTTACTGCCAAGAAGAAGGCATTGACTTTGATGAAACGTTTGCACCAGTAGCAAGATTAGAGGCAATCAGACTCTTTCTTGCCTATGCTGCTCACAAGAATTTCACCGTCTATCAGATGGATGTGAAATCAGCTTTTCTCAATGGAGAATTGCAAGAAGAAGTTTACGTTGAACAACCACCTGGTTTTGAAGTCTATCAAGAAGAAGACAAGGTGTATCGTCTGAAGAAAGCCCTCTACGGACTGAAACAGGCTCCAAGAGCATGGTATGATACCTTATCTGATTTTCTTTTAATTAAAGGATTTCGCAAAGGTAAAGTTGACAAGACCTTGTTCACTATTGAATGGGAATAACATATTTTGCTAGTACAAATTTATGTGGACGATATTATTTTTGGTTCAACTAACCAACAGATGTGTGACAAGTTCTCAAAGCTGATGCAGAACAAGTTTGAAATGAGCATGATGGGAGAACTCAATTATTTTCTTGGTTTGCAAGTAAGACAGTTGCATGATGGAATTTTCATCAGCCAAGCAAAATACACAAAGGACCTGTTCAAGAAATTTGGTATGGAGACTAGCTCTACTGCTACTATTCCAATGTCTACAAGTCTTCGCTTGGATAAAGATGAAGATGGCAAATCAGTGGACATAACCAAATACAGAGGCATTATTGGGTCATTGTTGTATCTAACAGCAAGCAGACCTGATATCATGTACTCAATTGGGGTCTGTGCAAGATTCCAATCAAATCCCAAGGAATCTCATCTCTTAGCTGCCAAGAGAATACTGAAGTATATTAAGGGCACTCAAGATTTGGGATTGTGGTATCCTAGAGAGTCTGGATTTGAGCTTATTGGATATTCAGATTCTGACCTTGCTGGCTGCAAGATTGATAGAAAAAGCACAACAGGTGCCTGTCAATTCTTAGGTAGTCGCCTGATCTCCTGGATGAGTAAGAAACAGACTTCAGTATCCATATCTACTGCTGAAGCTGAATACATAGCTGCTGGAGCTTGCTGTGCACAAATCTTATGGTTGAAGCATCAACTGGAAGACTACAACATCAAGATCAGTGGAATACCAATCTACTGTGACAATACTAGTGCAATCAGCCTTACTCAGAATACTACAAGTCATTCAAGGACTAAGCATATTGAGATCAAGCATCACTTTATTAGAGATCATGTGGAGAAAGGAAATGTCATAATAGAATATGTGTTTACCGAAAATCAAATTGCTGACATCTTCACAAAACCTTTAAGTGAGACACGGTTTTCAACTCTAAGAGCTGAACTAGGTTTATTAAAATTAGATGCATAAGCTGAGGGGGAACTTATCAGAAGACTAAAGTTCAACAGCTTACTCATCTTATTTATCTTCAAGGAATAACTCTCAACAGACTAGTTAACTTATGAATTCTTAAAGTCAGGGGGAACGTGTAAGACTAGCGGTACTTCTGATTAAAAGATGAAATCTGTTAATGTCAGTTAGTTGAAGTTATGTTTTCAATAGAAAATTAAAGTCTTGAAGAATGAAGATTTATTTGTTTATCTAGCTGGATTGACAAACAGCTGAGGAAGGTTATCAGCTATTGGCTTTCTCTGATAACAACTGTGTCATCAGGACACTAGTCCATCAGATAAGTATTTAAATTTACTCATCTGATCGCTTATGTAAAAGCTGACTGTTTAAAATGTTTTATTTCAAAACACGCTTTTACAAGTGACAGAAGGGCGGTACAAATTCCCGCTCCTCATTTAATGCGATTTGAATTTGAAAGGTCGTAACTGACGCCGCACGATCAGCACTGACAAGAAACGGATCTAACGGTTGGCTGGTATCACGGAATCCAAGATACCCTAACTCTATAAATCCCAATCTGATCAGCCGTGTAGTTCTTTACGAACCCTAAATATTCAAAGCATACTTGAGAGAAAATTTACTTGAAAATTCTCTGCAAATTTCTTCCTATTTCTCTAACTTTCAACAGATTAAGATGGCCGCTGAAGGTATGTTCCTAGTTTATGAATCCTACTACCAATCTGGTACGGATTTGATGAAGGAACTGTTGGAGAAGTTCAAATCTGCACAGTTGGTAAATTTCATGGAGTACAACGAAGGCGTAATCTGGACTGACCAGGTTATGGAGTATTACCATACGGCATCTGCTAATTACAACTCTATGGAAATCAAGGCGACAGTCAGTGACAAATCTGTGGTCATCACACCCGCTGTTCTTCACGAGACGTTTGGTCTCCCAAACAGAGGAAGACACGATATTACTGTGCTGACTGAAGAAAAGCACCAACAATTCTGGGCGATCTGCGCCAAGGAATGAGAAATGTTGACTGACAACATTAGGAAGAAACAGCTGAAGGACGAATATCAGAAGATGGCTGATATGGTCTCTTAGCTGATAGAGAACTGTACCTTTTCTTTAGATGTTGTTACCATGAAGAGGTTCAGCATCATGGCTGCTATCTATTATGGGCTGGAAGTCAACTGGTCCATCATAATATGGTACATCTTCGCTGATTTCCTTGAAGTGAAGAAAGGAAAAGGCCCCTACACCAACCACATAATCACACTCAGTTACTTACTGTCAAAACTGGGTTGTGTTATGTTGAATGGAAAGGAGATCCATAAGTCCAAGGCAATGTCCAAATACTTGCCTGTTATGAAGAGAAAGGCTGGTGAGCCTGAAGAGGATGAAGATGAGGAACCAAAGGAGGTTCCTGCCAAACGGCAAAGGAGATTAGTCAAAACAGCTGACTTGGCTGTTGAGATTAAGAAGAAGAAGGTTGCTGATCAACCTAAGGAGAAGGCTTCCAAGAAAGTGAAGACCGTGGCTGACGTGGCTGTTGATCAAATTATAAGTCAGACCACTGCTGATGTAAGGGGAATGTCTCCTGCATCACCTTCAAGGACTCCATCTGCTGAAAAACCTATCGAGAATGTCTCTCACAGGACAAGGAGCCAACTAAGGGATACTGCTGCTTCAAGACCTATTCAGGGTCTGTCAAAGAAGTCAGCAAGGAAGCAGATGATGTTTTTAGAGAAGGACACTGAGTTGGTAGACTTGGTGAGATCAAGTTCTGAGTCTGCTGAAAGACCCCTTGAAGCTGTTGGGGCTTCTGTTGCTGACAAAGCTGATGCGCAACAGGTGACTCAAACTGCACCAACAGTTGAGGCTGCTCAACCTCAAGATGATCCAGACATCATGATCATCAATCCTATAGCTGCTACTCCCATTTCTTCTGCTGGTCCAGCCCCTGCTCCAGCTGATAAAGGGAAGAAGAAAATTGTGATTAAGAGAAAGAAAATCTCTAAAGCTGATAAGAAAGCAAGGGAACAAGCTGAACAGAGAAAGCAGGATGAATTGGAGGAAAAGAAAGCTCTTGAGCTAAGCAAGGCTGAAGCTGCTAATGATGAAGCCAGAAGACAGATGTCTGAGGCTGAAAGGAAAGCTGCAGAGGATCCTGATTTGGTTATTGCCATTGAACTCAGCAAAACTGATGCCTATGGACCTGTCCATGGAGGAAGCATCAAAATAAAGGAGGCTGCTGATGATGAAGAAGAGCTTAAGAAGCCAAAGATGCATGCTGCTGAGCCTAAGCCCAAAGAAAAGTTTGAAGTTAGAAGAGCTTTTAACATAGTGTATGCTGATAAGGAACTCTTCAAGAAATTCGAGAAGTCCTTAGCTTACTATGATCAGAAGCTGATGTTAAAGACCTTGTTCAATCAAGAGAAGCCAAGATACATTAATTGGAGAGACAACAGGCTGAACAAATCTATAACTGAACTTCAAAACTCAAAGGAGTTAGCTGATGAAGAACGATGGGTTCTTAATTGGCTAAGAACAAACTCCATTCAAAAGACCCTGGATCCCAGTTATGTCAGAGACATCATGCATCAGTATGCAAAGGAGTTTGCACTGGAGGAGGCCAAGAAAATAGAAAACTCCCTGCCTGCCAAGAGAAGAAAAACTGAAAATGCTGAAGAAAGAGCAGTTAACATTGCTGTTATGACCGCCTTGAAGAGATGGGCAGAAAGGTCAAGATATCAGCAGGGTCACTCAAGTGAGCTGCCCCAACTGCCAAGTATCCAGCACATTATCTTTGGCAAGGAAGTAAAAGAGTTCAGTGAAGTGCCCAAGGGAAATAACGCCTTTGTCAACCCTAGGATCATTGTGAGGCAGATTAGACAAACAACATGCTTCAACGACGATGGCACTATCACTAACCTGTTCTATGATGACGTCACTGATGAGCATAAAACAGCTGACAAGTCTGCTGACAAGACCTTAGCCTTGAGTGGAATGCTAAGGCTTCTGAAGATCATCAGGAGACAAAGATAGAAGATGTCCCTGTCCACCAGGAGACTGAAGAAAAGGATGAAGCTGCTGCTTCTGCTTCATCAGATGATGAACACTCATCACTGATGGAAGCTTTACAGATGCTGATGGAGAATTCAGTAAAGGAACTGGAAGAGAAGCATAACCAGCAGCTGTTGAAGGTCAAAGAGGAGCTGAAGAATGAGCTTAAGACAGAGTTGGCAGAGTCAAATAAACTTCAGCTGGAATCTATGCAACAGTCAACAGAGAAGATCATAAAGAAAGAAGTTGATAATATTCCTATTCCTCAAGACAACTCCTTGCAGTTAGTGAACAGCTTAAATGACATGAACAGAAACGTGGAAGATGTGAAGGCTGATGTAAATCACCTTCATACTGCCCTACAAAGAGCTGAACACAAGATAGCTGATCTGACTGCAACCTTCATCAAAGTCAGTGAAGAAGAGAAGGAAATCAACTTAGGGATGTTGCAAAAAGTATCAAACGCTGCAAAGGAACTCCACAATGAAATTGCAACTATAAACCTTAACATTGACTACTTCAATGATCAGACTGACAACATCAGCACAACTCTTCATCACCTTACAACAAGTCATGACGTAGTTAATCAGAATTTAAAGACCATAGGTGCTGCTATGAAGGTTCCAACAGTTGCACTCAACCCTACTGCCAAACCTGAAGAAGTCATCAAGTCTGATGATGACAAAAAGGGGGAAGATAAAGGGGAATCAACCAAGGAAACCTCTGCTGCTGAAGACAAGAAAACTGATGAAACTACTGAACTGACCAAGACGGCTGAAAAAGAACTTGGAAAGGTACAAGGCAAAGACAAGTCTGAAGAAGAGACTAAGGAAAAAGCCAAAACTGATGAAGTAATGACTGAATCCAAATACTCTGCTGCTGATCAATCACAGCCATTGACCAAGTACAAAAATACAGAATCAGCTAGGAAGGCGATGGAACTTCTAAGAGAGCAGCAACTTAAAGAGAAAATGGAAGCTGCTAAAGAAGTCATCCTTCAAGGTGAAGAAGCTGATGAAGATGAAGAAGAAGATGATGAGGAGTCATCTTACGAATACAAAGAAGTGCTTGAAGAATCTGATGAAGAAGCTGATAGTTAGGACTTATAAAATCTTGTAATCAGTTTACTTTATCCATTCTTCAGACATCTCATCTGATGAACTTGTAATTGTAATTCTTTTTCAATATCAATAAAAAGACAAGTTCAATCCAATATACTTTTTCTATCTCAGAAAATTTTGAGGATTACAATCTTTAGCTTAAGTATTAACAGGTACTTGGCTGAAGTTTTGTCATCATCAAAAAGGGGGAAATTGTTGGATAAGGATGAAGATGAAGGCACTGAAGATAAATTTAGAAGGGAGGTTTTGATGCATTCCAAAACTTCAAAATCTGCTAAGTATGGAGTAACTTAGCTGATGATCCCTTTGGAAGAATTTTGACTAAGTAAAAGAAGACATCAGAAGAGTCAAAATTTTAAGGTCCAAGACTTTTGATCTGCTGAAGGAAAGTTATCAGACTGATGAAGATCAGCCGACTCAAATCAGATTTGTTCAAGTTTGGGATCAGCTTAGCTCGCCATCAAAATTGCACTTCCGACAACCAAGTGGAAAGGATCATAAAGTCTTCCCAACGGTAATTGATTTAACCGGATTTCGTCGGGTTAATTGAATATCAGTGAATTTGTGATATCGGGGGGTTTCCGATATTTATATATATATTATATAGGGCTCTGTTACTTTATTCCGGATGGATCGGTTACAAAGAAAAGCAATATTCAAGAACAAGAAGTAAAACCACAAAACAAAGCTAAGAACACACTGATATGAAGGTAAAAAGCTCTTCAATAATATTGAGTATTCTTGAGTTCTGCTGTTGTAAGCAATGTTAAATCCTGTATTCTTAGAGTTCAGGAATTTCGTAGTTGTCTAATACAATGATTTACTAGGTATTTATATAATGTTAAACCTAGCGTTACAAGGAAACATAGTCCTAATAGGACTCGGCCATAATATCCTTCTTGGGTCCGGAGTATAATCTTCTATTGAAGCGAGCTGCACTTGGCCGGGTCGATAAGATGATCCCGAACTGTTTGAATAGGTCGAATTGATCTTATCTTCTTCATTCGATCCGAGTAGTATGTAGGGTGCGAAATATCCCCCATCAGTACTCCCTCACTTCTTCGAGCGTATAGATAATAGAAGCTCGTAGAAGTAGATAAATCTTTACGACTGTTTGTTTTCTATGAATGGAGCCTCGTTAAAAACCTTTCTTAAGAAAAAACCCTGTGGGAAAAATCTTAAGTAAGGAAAAGAGTGCTACATATCATAGATAGTCGTTTTCTCTGTCCGATTACGAATCGCCATGCGTCTATTCAGGAGGCTTTTCATATCCTTCCGTTTATGGCGGGAATATGATTAGCTGCGATGAGTTCGAAACGTCTTTTCTCATCTTATTATAAATAGGTGACCTTTGAGTTCGCCATTTCTCCTTTATACTTCCTTATAACTTGTAATCATTTTCCTGCTTGGTCGTTCATCACATAAAATTTTTCCTTTTATCGACCTTTATTTTCCGAGAACCAGAATATATGGCTTCTGTAAGAAGATCTTCTTCTTCTTCTAGAGAGATCGTCGCCCCCGATAACGAGGAGGAGTTGCATTCTAATCCTTTGGGCGAACAAACTACAGTATCTGACTTCGTCGTCCCTGTAGAAGATAGTTTCAAGGTACGAATCCTTTCTGATGCGGATGTGGCTGCCCGAGCCAAAAAGGGCAAAGGTACTGTTCCTCAGATTTCTGAACCAATTGAGGACGTAGCTTGTGCTTATACGGTGGAAACATTCCCGGAGGTTGTGAATAATTATACCAAATATTTTCCGGAAGGTTCTGAGATAATTCTTCCTTCCCCTTCTGATAGGGTCACATCTCCACCGGAGGGATGTCGAGCCTTTTATACGGCTCATTTCAATAGCGGACTGCGTCTTCCTTTGTCTCCCCTCTTTCTCGAAGTTTTGAAAACTTTCAGTGTGTGCTTGACACAGCTGGTTCCAAATTCCGTTGCTTTTGTGGTTTGTTTTTCCGTTTTGATGATCGCAAAGGGGTTTAAACCTTCTTTTCGTAATTTTACGCAACTTTTCCGCTTCAATATTTCTAGTTCTTCAAATCGTGGATATTTCTTCGCTAGTCAGCGGCCTAGCCGAGCAATTTTTGACGCCCCTGTTTCTAGTAATCCTTTATGGAAATCTCATTTCTTCTTTGTTCGTCCTCCGTCTAACCTTTGTTTGACGGATGGTTCGACCATGCCTTTTTCATGGGATCATGGTTCTAGATGGATTCCTGGAGGTCGCTTACCGACTGGTGAACTTGTTCCTGACGATGCACAGTTTATCACTGAGATTCCCGAAATGCGTGCAAACAAATATCAAAGCGCTCTTCTGATCGGGGAAGCTTTCCTTCGTAAGGCGGGGTTAAGTGTTCATAACTTTCCCACCAGTTTATCATCTGAACCTCTTGGTTAGTACTTTATTTGATCTTAGTGTTGTGACTATACCTTTTATACAGAGAAACTAACTTTTATTTTGTTTCTTTTTCAGCCCATATGGTAGAAAACTCTCGACATTCTTCGAAGGGAAAAATGGTGCTGTCGAAATCTTCCAAATCCGTAGAGAACGCCCCCATCGAGCAGAGAGCGTCACGAAAAAGGAAGCTGGAGTTGGGTCATGAATCTGAGGAGAATAGAGAGGAATCTCCATATTCTTCTCGTGAGTCCCCTATTCGTCAGGGCACGGGATCTGGTTATCCTCCTCTTCATCTTAGAACCTCTCTGGGTATTCGAGGATGTCGCAGCTGGTCGATGCCTCATCCTACTAATAATCCAGTTGATAGAAAAAGGAGTTACTATGGACGTTCTGGTGACGACCTTTCTTTACTCAGAGATAAACATCCGAAACCTACTCTGGTCGAAATGATCGAGGATCATTTAGAGGGAAGGAGGGCCGCTGGTTATTCCGAGAAGGATTCTCTTATTCATGATGATAGTGAGAACGCGGTCGATAAGGCAACCCGTGTTCTTTTGTCTGGTGTTTTTACTCGCGATCTCAATAAGCTCCTTCATAAGGATCCTCTGGAGAAATTCCAGCGAGCTTCTCTTTATGCTGAGAATGTGATATCTTTTTCCTTCGATCATATTAACAGATAATTTTAAGGGTCTTCCTTAATTTACTAATCCATCTCTTTTTCTTGCTCTCTTTGTTTTTCCAGACTAAAACTTGTCTTGCGTCATACGCCTATGAAAATGTACTTTGGAAACAACAGTGTGAGTTCCTGGAAGAGAAGTATAAAACTTTACTCCATAAATCCTCCGGTTCAGAGGTTGGTCCCTCAACATCTTCTTCCGTTCCCGTCGTAGAGACTCGTGCTACCGGGACTGAAGATCAAGAAATGATAGACAAGGTGATGGAGGTTTCTCGTGCTCAAGAGCAGGCCAATCAAATGGCTAGAAAATTAGAGGAATTCCAGTTACAGAGCACGGCTCGAATTAGTGAGCTTGAATCTCAAGTATCAAACCTTGAAACTTCTTTAGAGGAGTACGAAAAGGATGTCCCACTTAGTGGACTTAGGGATCGATACGGTAGGAATCCTGACGAAAGAGTTGTTCGTGAGTTCCTTAGTTCTCCTGTTCATACGGCGTTGGTGTATCGGATGGTCGGTCCTCTTCTTGAGAATACTTTTAAGAAGGCGATTCATCAGCTGGTCGCCTTAGAGATGATCGATGACCGTCGAAAGGAGTACTTTAAGGCGGCGCATATTCGGTTGAATCGTTATTGCGAGATTTATTCTTCTTCCGAGCTTCCAGATGTCGTATACCAAGGTTTTCCTTTGGCTCACCTTGTCGAAGAATTTGGAAATCCATTGCCGATTCCTCCTTCTGATGTTAACGAGGAGCTCGATAAAACTTTTATCGATCCAGAAGACGAAGAAGAAGAGGAAGGCGATATTGGCATGAGCGAGAACACTGATAGCGAGCAGAGAATCCCCGATGGCGACCAGGCTCTATGATGATATATTTTTACTTTTGACATATTCTCTGTAATTTTTTAACCGTAGGTTTAATTGTAATTTTACCTTTTCATCCCGTTGTACGCTAAACGTTTCATATTCCGACAGTCACGTCTTTTCATCTTTCCCGTAATAATTCAGACAAGTCATTAAGTCCGCCGTAATCATTATGAGTGAGTCTTTTCAAATTCTAGTGTGTATCTCGAAGTCAGTTTTCCTAGTTCGCGCCTTTTCTTTCAGGTCTGTAGCGTCTTTTCGTGTAGTAAAAATACTGAAGGTAAAAACTTGAATCGTTTTACTGCTATACTCCTCTTTTTAATAGAATACTCCTCCGCCGGCTAGTCGATAAGCTTTCTCGATATTCATTTTATACTTTTCAATAATCCGATCATGAGCAACCTTTTTGGCAATACTTCGAAGCGACCTTCCCGTGAGGGCGCTCGGGATAACAGATCGAAAAAATCTCGAAGAGAGGGGCCTTCGATGGAGCCTCCTCGTTCGTCCTTGATTAGCAGTTCGATGATCGATAGTCCTGTTATCACGTCCCAGCCTTTATCAGAAGTTAGTTCGTCGCTTATTCAACCAAATTTTTCTTCTTCCACCGGGGTAGGTAATAGGCCTTCCCCTGGTCGATTAGCTTTCGGGGATCCATCCAACATGGAGCATGTTTACGACATACCTGTTTCTTCAGGTTTTTCTTCTTATGAGTATGGGTCTCATGGAGGGGATTTTGTTAGTTCCCTTCCTTTTTCTACTTCTACTGCCCTGATTGCCAGTGAAGGGCAAGTTGGCGATGGTTTTTCTGTTAATCCTTCCGTAACGCAATCTATTTTGCAAGATTGTCCTGAATATTTGTTTCATGATACCACTGTGATGACTACATCCTTTGAATCGGGAGGACCTTCCGGAGGTGGGACCGGTTCCAGGTCTGGTCGTCGAACCGTTATTTCTGCTTCGGGCAAGGAAACCTCCGTTAACCCCAACGAGAGAGAATCTCCTCGTCCTTTGGATGACCGATGCATCTCTGAGCAAGTTAAGGATATTATGTTGTCAGAGGCTCCACGCCCTGATGGTGTCCCACCTAATAGCTAACTGCCTGGCTCAGTTGAGCCTGATGCTTTGTCTTGGGATCTGGGTTTGAGCACCATTCTGCCCGGAGAGTTGAAGAAACTTGAGGGTACTTCAAACGTACGCCTTGTTCAATCGCTAGTGAATATATGCGAACAGGTGGATGAATCTTTCATTGTTTTATTTGTTTTTATTTTGACTGCCTTGTTACATAAAGGCTGTTTTCTTTTTCCAGGCTATGTACTTTGCACTCCAGCTGGGTGTGCAAAACGATGAACTGTGGAATAGTAAGGATTCATACCGAAAACGGTTGGAGTCGGAGTCGGCGAAGGTCGCGGGGCAGACTCTCCAGCTGCAGCTCGTCAATGATGATTTGAAAAAATTGCAGGAGGAGAAGTCTGTCTGGGAGAAGGAGAAAAACGACTTGGTTCGGCTGCTGCCCTTGCAGAGGAGTCTCAACGGCGGTCCTATGAGGAAGGATATGACGCCGGTTATCTAAAGCGTCAAGAGGAGTTGATGGCGTTTGCTGGCAAGTTGACTCCTCGGCGGACTGTTTCTGGTAGTCGACCTACTGACCGTTCTTCTCAATGATCTTTGTTCGACCTGGCAGGCCTTGGACTGTCTATTTTTTTTTTTTTTTTTTTTTTTTGCTGCCCAACTTTTTGTGCATTTGTTTGGGCTGAAATTTTTGTAATGGGAGAAGTACTAAATTGGAAATTATGACCTTCTTGTAGGCAGATTCTTGCCTATTTCTATTTTCTTCTCTTTGTTATGCACATTTTGCCTTTATGCATAAATATATAGGAAATTTACATAGACACCCCCTGACTTTTACCCTAATTACAAGAAATTACCCTACTGTTTGAAATATTACAAAAACACCCCCTCGAGGGGTGTATTTGTAATGATTTTAGGGACCAAATTGGTAATATTTTTTGTGTAACAAGGGGGTGTCCTTGTAATACAATTTTTGGTTGAGGGGGTGTTTTTGTAATATTTCAAACAGTAGGGTAATTTCTTGTATTTAAGGTAAAAGTCAGGGGGTGTCTATGTAAATTTCCCTAAATATAATCATCATGAAATAATCAGTATTGTTTAGCATACTTATCTGAAATTGATCTTTGCGGAGAATATTTAGGATAGAGAAAAGGTAGCTTGTCCTTGCCATTGTTTGAGTAACTGAATTGTATAATGTTTGCTTCTGCAAACCAAGTCTTCTGTTGATCAAACCCAGTATACTCCTTTGGATTACATGCACCAGCATGTTTTACGTCATTATTTAGACAATAGGTTATTCATATCGACAATAGTCGTTAAGGAACGCTCATCATCTTGGTCGATGTTCAATCTATGCCTTGTACTTTTGTCTTTTTGTGATCTAAATCTTATATAAGGAGGCTATTGTCCCTTTTATTGAACTCCGTTTTTCTTTACATCAAACTAAGGAAAAATATCCCTTTCGGTATCTTCCAAACCTTTATGTTTCCCAGCATTAACTTTGAAGTATATGTTCCTCAATTGATGTATTGTCATGTCATTCCTTTGATATGGGAGGAATTGGAAAGTGTAGAAGTCTTGGTCAGATCTGACCTGTTCAGACCTCCTTAAGCAATTCTTTGGTATGTTAGGCAGTTACGTCCTTGCTGTTTTGAATAAGGAGGACTATTCTCCTGATTTCTATATCAGATATCTTGGATTCCAGAGGAGTTCCTGTATGGCTTAGTCAATGGTCATCCATATGATGTATGAGGCAGTGACGTCCCTCGTATGGTGAAGGGTTTGGTCTTTTATCTTTTATCGAGCAACTGTCCTTTTCGCTGCGATTATAAAGCTTGTATGACTTCGTTTGTGGATTCTAGGTTTTTAAGCCATCGACCATGAAGTATGATTGTGCCGGTATGTCTAATCCAAAGCTTTTTTAGGTTCGATCATTTCGATCTACGACCTCTCTTGTTATCGACTAGTTGAGGCGATTAGATAGTGCCGTTCCAACTTATTTGCATTTATTGCGGGGAGTCAAGGGGTCGCATCTGTGTCCGTTGATCAAATGCTTTTTCAGCCGTTGGATTGTTTGAGTCTATCCCTATAAATAGGGTGGTGGTTTGCATTCTTCCTTTGCAATTTCCCAAAGAGAATGGAGATCTCAACTTCTTTAGATTTTATTCTGCCTTCAGATCCCATAATATTCAAAAAGTCACATTATCGTGATTCACTTTGTAATAACTTGGTGTTCATCTACCTTGTACTGACGGGTCCCATTAGACTTAGGTTTTTAATCCAAAAAGTCTTTTTGATCGTTGAAGATATATCGAGGAGTTTTTATCGAGCGGATCGATGTTTACTCAACTCGTTTTGTTTAGACTTAGGTTTTTAACCCAAAAGCCTTTTAATCGTTGAAATATGGGCGAGGAGTTTGTATTGTGCGGATCAATGTATACTCGACTCACTTTTGAATATATCGAGGAGTTTTTATCGAGCGGATCGATGTTTACTCAACTCATCTGTAATTTAGACTTAGGTTTATCACCAAAAAGTCCTTTTTGTTGTTGATATAAATCGAGGAGTGTTTATTGAGCGGATCAATGTATACTCTACTCGTTTCGTTCTAATTTTCATCAATATGATAGTGTAATCCCAAGGAGCGTTAACCGAAATAATCGATGTATAGAAAATGCTAAAAATCTCTACTAATTGAATTGTAGGCTAAGGCCTTTGTTACAAGGATTAAAACTTGATAAAGTAAAATAAAACAATGCAGTATAATCTGCTAAAATTTATTTACCATAGTATTTCCTAAGGTTGACCGCATTCCAGGTTCTTGGTAAGGCCGTTCCATCCAAGTGTGCAATTTTGTATGAACCTTTCTTTCCTACGCCAATGACGATGTAAGGTCCATCCCAATTTTGTTGTAACTTTCCCACATGCTTGGATACTTCTACCTTTTTCAAGACCAAGTCTCCTTCTTTGAAAGTTCGGATGCGTACTTTTTGATTGTATGCTTTCTCCATATTTGCTTTAGTGGCTTGTAGGCGTACGACAGCTTTATCTCTTAAAGCTTCTGTTAAATCAATGTCATTTTCTCTCGCCTTTTCATTTTCTTGATCATCGAACATCTCTATTCTTGGCGTTGGGATTAAGGTTTCAACAGGAATAACAGCCTCCGACCCATATACCAACCTAAATGGGGTTTCCCCGGTTGAGCTCCTTACTGTGGTTCGATTAGCCCATAGTACTCCTGGGAGTTCATCAAGCCATTTTCCTTTGGCAGCTCCTAATCTTTTTTCCAAAGATTTTATTATTTCTCGGTTTGCTACTTCAGTTTGTCCATTCGCTCTAGGATGTCCTACTGAGGTAAAATTTTGTTGAATTCCGAGTTTTGTGCACCATTCTATTATCTGTTTTCCCGCGAATTGAGTTCCATTATCGGAGATAAGGATCCTTGGGATGCCGAATCGACAAACTATGAATTTCCATAGGAAGTTGATCACTTGGAATTGAGTTATTCGTGCGAGGGCGATGCATTCTATCCATTTGCTGAAATATTCTACAGCGACCAGGACGTAAGCTTTCTTGGATCTGGCCGCTGGGAATGGTCCCACGATGTCCATTCCCCATTGATCGAAAGGCCAACTGATCGGGATTGGGTGCATGTTTTCTGCTGGTTGATGACATACATTAGCATGTACTTGGCAATGATGACATTCTTGGACATACTGAGTGGCGTCCTTATTGATGGTAGGCCAATGCCCTTGATCCGCTGTGATTTCCTGCGTCTCCTTCATGTATTTCTCGCAGTATATCGGCGGTTTGTGATTCAGGGATGCATTTCAGGAGAATTCCTGATACTGACCTTCGGTAGAGTTTTCCTTCTACGAGCGTATACTTTGGGGCTCGATATTTTATTTTCCGAGCTTCATTCTGATCAGATGGTAGTTTTCCTTCTCGAAGATAGTCTATCATTGGGGTCATCCAGTTTTCTTCGACTTCTTCGATTTCCATTATATCGACTACCTGTGTTTCATCGATATCGATTGTCGGCGTATTAGAGATCAACCAATTGATCACCCGTTCGGTCTTTCCGTCATGGGATCCTGTGAACTTGGATAGCTGATCGGCCCATTTATTTTCCGAACGTGGGATGTTCTGAATACCGAATCTTTCAAATTTCTCAGCTAGTGTTTTCACTTTGGCGAGGTATTTGACCATATTGAATTCTTTAGTCTCGTATAGGCCTTCAATTTGTCTTTGCACTAACTCTGAATCAGTTAATACTTTAAGACTTTTTATGTTGGCTTTGATCGCCATTTCCATTCCCGCAATCAATGCTTCGTATTCTGCTTCATTGTTTGTTACGACGAAGTCCAATGTTATCGCGTAATTCAAATCTTCTTTATTTGGTCCGGTGAAGTTGATTCCGGCGCCTCCTCCTTCTCGGCATGAAGCACCGTCGACATGCATTAACCAAGTTTGATCTTCTATGATCAAGACATCGTCGTTGAGGCTGCTCGAAGATTCAGTAGCCTGTGTCGGTGTTTCTAATATAAAATCAGCCAAGACTTGGGCCTTAATTGCGATTCTTGGTTTGTAATCGATTTCGAACTGGCCTAGTTCGATCGCCCATTGAATTAGTCTTCCGGAGGCTTCCGGTTTTGCTAAGACTTGTCTTAGCGGTTGATTTGTCAAAACCACTATTTTGTAAGTTAGGAAGTAGGGTCGGAGTTTTCGTGCAGCCACTACTAAGGCCAGCGTGAATTTTTCTATTTCCAAGTAATTCTTCTCCGCCCCCTGCAATAATTTGCTTAGGTAATAGACCGGCTTATGTTCTGAGCCTTCGACTTTAATTAGTACCGAACTAATAGCTACGTCGGAGATGGAGATGTACATATACAATGGTTCTCCTTCTGTTGGTTTTGCCAACATCGGTGGTGTTGTCAAATATTCTTTGAGTTGATCGAAGGCCTGATCGCATTCTTCGGTCCAAACAAAGTTTTTTGCCTTTCGGAGAGTTTGAAAAAATGGGAGGCTTCTGTCTGCTGACTTTGATATGAATCTGTTTAATGCTACGATCTTCCCAACTAAGCTTTGTACTTGGGAGATGGTTTTGGGAGGTTTCATTTCAGTTATGGCCCGATTTTTTTCCGGGTTGGCTTCTGTTCCGCGTTGGTGAACTAAATATCCCAAGAATTTTCCTGATTTGACACCAAAGGTGCATTTCGCGGGGTTTAACTTCATACGATATTTCCTTGAGATCTGAAAACATCGATCGAGATGTTTTACGTGATCCGCTTCGTTCATACTTTTGACCAGCATGTCGTCCACGTAGACTTCCATCAATTCTCCGATTAACTCTTTGAACATTAGGTTTACTAACCTTTGGTAAGTAGCTCCTGCATTTCTTAAGCCGAATGGCATTACTATGAAGCAATATACTCCCTGCTCGGTTACGAATGCAGTCTTTTCTTGGTCCCGCTCATCCATGTATATTTGATAAAACCCTTGAAAGGCGTCCATCATGCTGAATATCGCGAAGCCAGCGGTCGAATCGACCAATAGGTCGATTCTTGGCAGGGGATATGGGTCTCGTGGGCATAACTTGTTAAGATCAGTAAAATCATTACACATTCTCCATTTGTTGTCCTTTTTATCCCCTTTTGCCACTAGAACAACGTTGCATAGCCATTCCGAGAAATGGATTTCTCGGATTTGTTTCGCATCAAGCAGTCTTTCTACCTCGGCTTTGATAATCTTATCTTTTACCGGCCCATGATTTCTCTTCTTCTGTCTGGCGGGTTTCGCCAAAGGATCAATTTTTAAGGAATGTTTGATTATTCGAGGATCAATTCCTTCGATGTCGTTTGCGCTCCAGGCGAAGACGTCGGCATTGTCTCTGAGGAAGTCGATTAACATTATTTCCCCTTCTTTGCTCAGTTCTATTCCTATTCTTGTTGTTTTGGACGAGTCCCCTTGTACTAGAATTATATCCTTATGTTCTGGAGGTTTCAATGATAAATCTAGCGGTTCTTTTCCCTTTTTATCCATTCTATCAGTACTCGGGATTTCAATTTTATTTCTAATAAGATCGTCTTCGATCTTTCTTTTACTTGGAGTAATCGATTTTGGTTGTTCTTTCATAGTTAACGAGGTGCTGTAGCAATCCCAGGCCATGCTATGATCGTTTGTTATTTCTCCGATGCCTCTATCGGTCGGAAACTTTATCTTCTGATGATAAGTAGAGACAACAGCTCGGAATAGGTTGAGAGCTGGTCGTCCCAATATTGCGTTATAAGCGAAAGGGGTTTCTACCACCAGAAATTTTACTAACTTCACTGTCCGGTGGGGTATTTTTCCGATAGATACGCTTAAGGTTATTGTTCCGCTGGGGATGATTTCGGACCCTCCGAATCCTATTAATGGCGTAGCTACTTTCTGCAGGTTTATTTGTCCCAAGTTCATTTGAGCTAACACTTCTCGGAAGATGATATTGGCTGAGCTCCCATTATCGATCAGGATCCTCTTGACATTGTAGTTTGCTATTTCTAGCGAGATTACCATCGGGAAGTCGGGGTTATCCTCTTTTGTGTCCCAGACGATATTTTTAGGTACTTCACCTTCGTTAAAGCTGATCGGCTGGTCGTTTGATGGCCTGCTTTCCAGGGTCCAAATTTCTTTTGGGTATTTTGAGTTTCCAATTATGGATCGGGCTGTCCTTCGTCGTGCGTTACGACTATCTCCACCCGCGGGTCCCCCGGATATCGTATGGATAGTCCCATTGATCTGGTTGTGATTCAACTCCTGAGTAGGTCGACGTTCAGGTGACCTTCGATGAGAACTTCTCCTTTGATTACCGTTCCGAGGGCTTCTACTTCTTTCCCTTTTGCGATTATCTCGCTCTATGTATTCGTCTAATTTTCCTTGTTCGATCAGTTTTTCAACTTCCCTCTTAAGGTGAAAACAATTCTCCGTTCGGTGTCCATGTGCCCTATGGTACTTACAGTATTGATCGTAGTTTCGAGACCCTGGTCTTGGCTGAGCGATTTTCCTTGCCTCGGGAATCCAGTTATTTCTTTCTAGAACTTCCAATATTTCTTCCATTGGAGCATTTAACCTTGGGTGTTCCACTTGATTCACCCTGCTTCTGATTGGTTGTTCAGGGTTTCTTGGTCTTTGGTAGAAATTAGGTTGCCTTTCTTGGTCGGCTTTTCTGTATTCCAATCGCTGGAAAACGTTACCTCTCCTAGAAGATCGCTCGTAATCCAAGGATATGTGGTCAGGAATCTTGTCATGCCGCTTGGAGCCTGAAGCTGTGGATTTGTTTTTGTTTTTATCCTTAAAGGAATTCATCTCTTCTTGGGTCATATACTTAGACGCCAAGCTCATGATTTCGGCGAACGTTCTCGGCTGTTTTCGACTGAGGGCGTTTCCGAACTGCCTGTTTTTAGTAAGATCGAAGAGGATAGAAATTATGTAATCGATATTTGGAGAATCGATTTTGAGTAGTTCTACGTTAAATCTGGCCAACCAGTTCCTTAGGGATTCTCCTTCTTGTTGATTTATGGTTCCTAGGTAACTCATCGGGAGTTTTTGTCTTTTCTGACTGGCAAACTGCTGCGTCAGTTTATTGCATAATTCCCGGAAACTGAATATAGAGTTGGCCGGCTGTTTGGCAAACCAATCTAGCGCGAGTCCTTCGAATGTGGTCACCATTAACTTGGCGGTGAATTCGGCAGAGTGGGCATATAAATTCATTATGTTCGTAAAGCTAAAAATATAATCATCCGGGTCGGTGGTTCCATCATATCGGGGTAATCTTCCTGGGACCTGTCCCATGGATTGTGCCTCTTTTATTTCCCTGCAGAATGGAGAACAAGCCGCAAGGCTTTCCTGGAGTTCCGCAGTTCGGGCCCATGGGTTTTGAACAGATCGTAGGCGTTGTTCGAGTCGCTCCTGTACCATCCTTTCAATTTCCCTTTCCGAGAATCGAGTCGCTCGTTGTCGATCTGGGATAGCATCATCAATGTCATCCTCGATAGGGATTATTGTTCGTTCCTTCGATCCGCTGCGACCCAACTGTGGCTTTCTTCGACCTGGTTTTCTTCGGGGATGGTTATCGGAGGGTTTAGAATTTCCCTGCTGTGGGCTGTGTAGCGAGCGTCGCTCACTCATTGGGCTGTCCGCTTGTTGAGAGGTTTGTTCGTTTGGCCTTGGCACTCCTGGTGCAGGAGTTGTCCTGGCAGCCGTAACGTTTCGAGGAATTTGATCTAGTACAAGTAATTCTTCTGGAGAAAGTGATTTGAAGAGCATTGCTATTTGTCGCAGTTTCTCCTGAGCGCCCGGGAGAGGAACGAGGATTTCGGGGCCTTCTGGTTCTTCCCGTATGGCACCGGGAAGGCCTCCTTGGGGTCCCTGCGGTCGGGGGTGTGTATCTTGGACATTCTCGTCGGTGTTGGGAATGTTATTATCGTTGTTATCGTGTATGTCTTCCGATGTGTTATGGCCGGTGGTTGTATTGCTTCTCGCTCCAATACGAGCGCTTTTCCTTGGGCGAGCCATGTGTCAATCGAATAATTAACCTAGCCCCTCGGTGGGCGCCAACTGATTTAACCGGATTTCGTCGGGTTAATTGAAGATCAGTGAATTTGTGATATCGGGGGGTTTCCGATATTTATATATATATTATATAGGGCTCTGTTACTTTATTCCGGATGGATCGGTTACAAAGAAAAGCAATATTCAAGAACAAGAAGTAAAACCACAAAACAAAGCTAAAAACACACTGATATGAAGGTAAAAAGCTCTTCAATAATATTGAGTATTCTTGAGTTCTGCTGTTGTAAGCAATGTTAAATCCTGTATTCTTAGAGTTCAGGAATTTCGTAGTTGTCTAATACAATGATTTACTAGGTATTTATATAATGTTAAACCTAGCGTTACAAGGAAACATAGTCCTAATAGTACTCGGCCCAAATATCCTTCTTGGGTCCGGAGTATAATCTTCTATTGAAGCGAGCTGCACTTGGCCGGGTCGATAAGATGATCCTGAACTGTTTGAATAGGTCGAATTGATCTTATCTTCTTCATTCGATCCGAGTATTATGTAGGGTGCGAAATAGCCCCCATCAGTAATAAATGCCCCTGGACGTAATAAATGCTGAAGTACAAGGACATTAAAGACAAATGATTGAAGAAATGCTACACATCAGCTGGGTGCATTTAATGCTGCATTTAATACTGCCTGCAGAATAGTACTGTTGACAGTACGGACAGACTGCAAAAGAGCCGTTCGCGGAAATTAAGGACCAGTACTCGAGGAATTTGAATCCTGTCTCTCTTCAACGGACACTTTTCAAACCTCAAGTATAAATAGCTGAAAGAGACGAAGAGAAAAGAAGCAACACAATCTCTGAGAAATTTTCGAAGCAAAATTCTTTAAGTCTCAAGAACAGCTCACTCATCAGCTTAGTCATTTGTTGACGAAAAGCGAAGTTGAAGAACAAAGTTATACACATCTTCTGAGTGAATTTGTAAAATAGAGTGTTGTGAGAAGTAGATATCCATCTGAGTGAGTGGTATTACTTCAGAGAGTAGGATTTCTTTGTGATTTCTTACTGCGCACTTACGGCCTATTCATTTGTTGATCGGCGTAAGCAGAGTGTACTGGTTACTTTGTGTTTCTAGTATAACCCAAGATCTTTGTGACTTGGACGAGTGAATTAAAGGATATTTACATCCATATAACCACTATAAAAATTACTTGTGTTTTTACATTGCTTTTAAACTTGCATATTTTCTGATTGCATAAAAACACTTTACTTAACTGTTTGAAAAGATTTTAAAAGGAGTTTATAAAACTGGGGAAACACTTTTCAAACTGCTAAGATTACTTGTGAAAAACACTTTGAAAAATCCTCTGCAAGTACTCTAAGTAGTAAAACTGATTTTGACAAAATCAGCTAAGTAATCATCAGACGAGTGGTCATCAAATCTGTTCAAAGACTTGTTCGCGAACATACTTTTAACTTACTACTCTGATCAGCTTAGTCTGCTCACTGTTAAAGAAAAAGTTTTAAAGTTAAAATTGGAAGAAATTTTTTAAAGAGGTTTATTCACCCCCCCCCCCCTCTAAACCTCATCTGACCACTTGGAACCAACACATATTCTCCCTATGCATCTTTAATTTCTTTTAATCAGCTCATATAGCAGATCCAGCTGCACCATCCCCGTAGACGCAAACCAAATTATTCTGTGGAACATCTGAAACAAATTGAATCTCTCAAAGAAACGACTAGTTTCTTGCAAGAATTTCTAGAAAATTATTCCACGAAAAATGAAGTGGAAATCCTGGAGAATGGGATTAGATATGTTGTTGATGCAGCACAAGATATAATTGAATCCCATAGGGGTATTATATTTTATCTCCATGTGTTGAAGAAAATATTCCATGTTTTGAAGGTGGTTTGGAGAAAGTAATAGAAGACATGAATTCTATTAGGGAACAAATGATGGAGATTAAAGATCGACTTCGACCGCGTGATTTAGTGCATCCAGGACCTCCTGCGAGTAAAAACGACATACCCACGGTGGAATTGGTTGACGAACGGTTAAATCAAATCATGGACAAGCTTAGGGGAGAACAATCTGATCTGCAAATCATTCCAATCACTGGAATGGGAGGCATTGGTAAGACTACTCTAGCTAAAAAAGTTTACAATCATCCATATAGGAGACACTTTGATATTTGTGCTTGGGTGACGATATCTCAAGTATATAATATAGGACAAATATTGGAAGACCTTTTACCAGTTAATACTAATAAAAGCAAGCCACGAAGTAGTGACTCGCAAGAGTTTGGAAATCAATTCCATTGTTGTGATTGCAGGGTTCCTCGCAAAGTTTGAATTGACTCGAGAATTCTTGGAGTGGGTTGTCAACAATACAAACCAAACTATAAACTCGGACGACAACGATTATTCCTTGAAAATGTTATTATTGAGCTACAATCATTTGCCCATCCACTTAAAACCATGTTTACTCCACATGGGAGCTTATCCAGAGGATCATAAAATTTGTATCAAAAAGCTTATTCGACTTTGGATAGCTGAGGGGTTTCTAAAACCAGACAAACCTAAAATCTTGGAAGAGGTTGCAAAGGAGTACTTGAAGGATCTCATTGAGAGAAATCTTATTATGGTTGATGGGTTGGGTTCTACTGGGAAAATAAGAACATGTGTCATGCATGATCAAGTAAGGGATCTATGTATGAGGGAAAGTGATAAAACTAAGTTTCTCCGTGTCACTAAAACGCATTACAAAAGTTCATGTAAAATAAATGGGGTGCGTTGCATAGTTGTTATCGATTGGGACAAATCCAGACATGGCACAGAGAAGGATTGTGTCTTTGAATATTCGGAATCGTCACGTGTTCGTTCTCTGACATATCATCATCCAAGTGATGGGCCGATGATGTTGTCGGATAACTTGAAATTGCTCAGGGTCTTCAGCATGTTCCATGCAGATGAAAAGGGAATTACTTCTATTTCCGATTTTAGATCTGAAGTTTTTTCGCCTATGGATCTTTATAACTTACGGTACATTGATGCGTATCTTAATCCAAGAATTTCTTTAGTAAACAAAAGAAGGAACCTACAAACAATAATTGCTAAAGGAGACATACACTTTAGAACAGTTATAGCGCTTTATATCTGGAAAATGCTCGAACTTAGGCATGTAGAGGGCCAAACAATTTATCTCAGTGATCCTCCTCCTTCGTGTGGCCTAGAAGAAGAACATGTGTTGGAAAATCTACAGACGCTCTCGAGAATTGTAAATTTTAAGTGTACTGAAGATGTTCTTAAGAGAATTCCCAATGTCAAGAAATTAAGACTACGATATAGAGGAATGACATTTGAATATTCCGAGAATTACTCTCTCAATATCCTTGATCGGCTACATAAACTCGAATCACTAGATATCTTCTTCGATATATCAGTTCCGAGGTTATATTATATCAGAGTGTTCCCTCCTACCCTCAAGAAGTTACGTTTACACAACTGTTGTACGTTTGATGATATTATAACAAATATCGGTCAGTTGCCCAATCTCGAAAAGCTCACATTGGCAAGGATTCATGGAACGAAAGAGTGGGTCTCGGTTGAGGGGCATTTCAGTTGCCTAAAATTCTTGGATCTAGATTTATTATGTAGTGATATGATTTGGGTAGCGGACAATAGTCATTTTCCAATACTCGAGTGCCTAACTCTTAGATGTATGAGTGTCGAGATTCCTTTAGACTTCGCATATTCAACAACCCTTCGATCAATACGCTTGGTGAACTGCAGTGAGTTCACTATTATCTCGAGAAATAATATACTAGAGGAACAAGAGAGCCTTGGCGTTGAGGAAAGTCTTCGTATAATGGTGTAATTATTTAGTACTTGTCTTGGTTAATTTTTTGTTTTATGTTAGTTCAGGTGATTATAATTGAATTGTTAATTAAGGCTTGTCAATTTCACTTTGGTTCATTAATTCTTGGTTACTGGTTGCCTAAATTATACTACTATTTCTTGAAATTAACTTGCATTGGGCTTTAATTAGTATGAAGGATGCGTCAGAAATTTTTGGCTAGTCTTAATGAAGAGATTGTCCATATCATCAAGTATATGTAATGCAGCCACCAATGCATTTGAAACATGTAGAGTGATAATCCACATCACCTCATATTCTGGTCATATTCTCAAAAAGTAGGGTTTTCAAAATTTATGTTCACATTGCTAAAACTCGAATGATGTGAATTATCACTCAACATGTCTCAAGTGTATATATTGGTGAACTGCATCACGTGTACTTGGTGACGTGGTACATCGATTGCACTAAATAATTTTTCCTTAATTGAGTTCAATGTATAAATACTATGCCTGTTCATAAGATGACTTCAATGGATGATGAATCACTACTAGAAATAATAAAAATTTCCATCGAAATATTCCCACCGACCTCTGATAATTGTCCAATCCTTTCGTAATTTCATAATTATAAGAACTTTCCTTCACATTTCAAAAACCTTACAAATTCCTAACGGATGCTGAAAGAATTGGACGACAAGTGTGAAATAACCCAATTATCCTCGTCAATCTTATTAAAAAAACAAGAATCACAAAATGTACAATTTACCCTTTTTGTTGATGAACAAAATTGCAGGGGCCTTCCCAAAGGTTTGGAAATTTTCGCATCCATTTTCCTTGAAAATCCAAAATTGCATATCAGTCCCTGGATTTTAATAAAATTCAATTTTTACATTAACAATTTTTGCCTTTTTTTCTTTCATTTTTTTTTAATAAATAAGATATATAAACTATCATTGATTGGCAAAATAAGTACAATATTTTATAATGTGTATGTTTCATTTCGATATATATTTTATTAATAGTTTGAAAAATAATTTAATAGATATGTAAGTACAAGATTTATTTAATAATATTTTATATAAGTAAGAAATTAATTAATGATTATATATTTTGGGTATTTGAATGAGTATTTTGATAAAAAAAAATTATTCATTTTTTCTAAAAAAATAAGTACGGGCTAATAATTAAAATATTAGAATTTTTACAATTCTATTGATTTACGCCCAAGTTTTTTTTCCCCTCAATAGCCGTAATTTTTTACTATTTTTTTTTAATCTAATTAAAATCACGCATTTCTTTCGCAGGCCTGGGTTCTTCGATATCCAGGCCAACAATGTCCAGGTTCTCCTTCTAAGCCGTCATTAGTATGGGAGTTGCAGTCCAGGGTTGGGGACCACGAGTGGGGGGTGTTAGGGATGGTGAGGTTTCTTTTTAAGATAATATATTATTAAAATTATTTATTGATTTATTCATATTAGTAAATATGTAAATAACATATTATTTTCTATTTTATAGAAAAATATTTTATTAATCCTTAATATTATTGTGTTTAAGTAGGAAATTGTTTGTACCCAAAAAATCAACAGAAATATTTTAAAAAATATAATAACTATTTTTTTAAATCGGGTATTTGAATGGGTCTTTTTTATTTTTGTAAAAAAATATTTATTTTTTTAGTTAAAATTTTATGATTTTTTATAGTACGGATTAATTATGAACATGTGAACATCTTTAAAATGTCTAATAAATTATGTTCAAGTTTTCTTTTTTCTCATGATCAAACGTAATTCATTTATTTATCCTTGAATATTAATTATAAGAAAAACTGAAATTATTTACGGGGTTCAATGTGAAAGTTGAATGTATTTACATTTTTATGTATGTTCGACAATGTTTTTTTTATTTTTTATTTTTATAGTTTACCATAATTTATTTACTTCTTCTTGTACTTTAATTGTAAAAGCATTATGAAGGAAATTTGAGAAAAACATTTGGTTTTATTACATTTTTAGTTTAAGAATATATACATACTAATAAACTGATTATAATAAATTTCATGTAAATTTAAAACATTTGAACCCATACTTATTATATATACATTGTAAAGAAAATTCTCATATAACTTCAGCAACCACAAGAGTAAAATATTAAGTTCAATAAAAAATGGACGCTAACGTCATAAGAAATTAACAAAACCCTAACAAATGTAAGGTTTTCGAAACATCATGAAAGTCGATGTAATTATGAAATTGCGATGGGATTAAATATTAAATAGCCCAAACATAAGGGGAGATCTATATAATTATTTCTTTTAACATATGGAGAACTAGGACAAAAAATTATAGTAGCAATCAAAAACAGTCGGCAATTTAATTTAATGAAACGACGAGAACAAATAAATAATATCAGATCTTACACAAAAGGGTCAGAAGACTCAGAACCTGTGGCTGTATATGAATCTAGTTTGCCTATGTTTGGTTTTATTTAAATCGGGTCAAACTCCATCAAGTAAGGCCATTTCCAGCGGTTCGCTGCGGGCTCGGGGCGGGGTCGGGCTGAGGTGGGAGAACCGCTGGAGATGGAGAGGGGTCGGGGCCGGGCGGGGTTGCGGGGCGGAACGGGCGGGGCTGCGGGCTGTTTGGAGCCCGCAGGCCAGCCCTGCTCCGCGAGTCGTTTTTTGAGGAATAAACACGCGCCCCTCTTTAAAACAGGTGCCGCCAAGTGGCGGCACCTGATTGGTCTTTCCTTTTTTTTTGTTTTTCCTTTTAATTAGTTGACTATAATTAATTGATTATAAGTAATCATCCTAAATTAACGAGCTAATTAGTTGCATAATTAATAATTATAATTAATGAGCCTAAATTAACGAGCTAATTAGTTGCATAATTAATAATTATAATTAATGAGCCTAAATTAACGAGCTAATTAGTTGCATAATTAATGATATGGCCTTAATTAATGTTATATCTATGTTAATTAGTTGCATAATTAATGTGTACCTTTAATTAATAAGATAGGTTTTAATTAATGTGTTATATACTATATATAATTAATGTGTTACTTAAGATAATTATGATATACTTATAGATATAGTATATAGTATGATTACTTATTTAAAGTAAATTTAAATAAAATTCAAAGTTCCTCCTAATTAAATTAAATTTGTAGAATTAAATTATTTAATAAAATGTGTAAGTATATTTATTGTACATATTTAATAAATATATGTAGTCATCAATTTTTAATTTAATTATTTAATATAATAAAATATAATTAAGATTTTTAAAATTAAAATCATTAATAATTTATTAGAATTGTAATTAAATTTATTTATGGACAAATTATTATTATTAATATTAAAAACAAAATTAAAGCTAAAAGTATAGGTGAGAGTGGGGTGAGAGTGGGCAAATGAAAAAAATGCAATTAATTCCCCCACGGAGCCCCAACCATTGGAGACGACCAGCAGGGCCCCGGGCTGGCCCTAGGCTAGCCCGGGCTCCAGAGCCCGGGGCTAGCCCTCAACCATTGGAGATGGCCTAAAGAGTTTGAAAAGGTCTCACGCAAAATTTCAAGTTTCAGACAAATCGAAACCTACACAATCCTATTTGAAACATATAAAGTCATTGATTTGACATTTGTCATCTATTTTTTACACATAAAGTTATTGATTTGACATCTACCACCTACTTTTCTTCTCCAAACCCCAACAATCAAACCTCAATCCAATCCAATATTCTATTGAAACTATTATCCAAATCGAGTTTCAAAGGTTTCGGCGAAACCTCTGAAATCAATTATTGAGACCAAACCGAGACTAAACCTACTTCCATATTAACCCTGTATGTTTGGTGTGTGAGAAAATAGGGATGATCGTGAAATAATTTCGATTTGCATAATGTGGTTTGTTTGATTTTTGAGAGAGGTTCGAAAAATAAAATATGTATATGTTTGTTTTAAGAGTTATGTTGTAAGTGTAAAATGTATAAGACTTTTTATCAAATCATTTTTGTTATATGAGATAAAGAAATATTAATTTATGTCAAATCAGAATGGAGATTGTATAAATTTTTGCTTAGAGAAAATAAATTTATTGTTTGTTTTGCTTTTGAGAGAGTAACTTGAGAAAACTAATATGACAAATTATATTTAAAGTAGGAAACATTTTTATTTGACATTTCTCAAAAACGAATTTTTTTTTGGAAAACTCCAAACAAACATGCCCATATTCACTTATCCCCCACCTCCATCAACGGAAGTTTTGACAATAATTCATATAACCAAACAAACCAGCTTAGTTTCATATTCAATCAACAAAATGTTCTTGGTATTTATCAAATGTAGTTCAAACTGATTTGAGTGATGAGATTTGGAGGATATCCAATCTAATAAACTCCAAAGATACATTTGGCTTCCACTCCAAAATCTCATCCTCAAATCGAAAATACGATGAAAAACCATGCGCAGTAAGTATAAAGGCATGATACGACTTCCTATCAATTTTGTCTCGCTCCAGAAATTCACGTTCAATCAGAGACTTAATTACATTCCTTCCAATTTTGACGTAAATTGATAGGCACATTCAGTCTTGAGCTTCATGATGAAGTTCCTCTCTGCATCAGATGACGTCTTCCCTGAAAGAAGTCTCTTTGCCAAATGCTGCTGGTAGTACTTCTCAAATACATCTTTCTCTTCGAGGTAGCGTAAAAGCATCGTCACCTTGTCCAGCACAAGCTCAATTTCCTCCTCTTTATCCTTTTTCAACCCATTTCGGAGCTTGTCATCCACAAATAAGGAAATGAATTCGGGGGATCGAGGATTTAAATTAATGAAATATTCCAAGGAAGAACTTAGAGCATTTTGGAAATCTTTGTCGTCGTTAAATGCCAAATTTATGATCTTATCAAGTCTATCTTTCTTATCCAGAAGCTCCTGAACAAAATTAACAGGATCTTTTAATCTTTCCGGATCTGTAACTAAATCCTTCCCAGTTTCTCGAATATGAGAGGTCATGACGTCTTCCATGATTGCGAGTCCACTTGGCACTCTCGATAACAAGTTATACATCCTCCCCAAATCTTCGAACTTTTCATCCATGATCATACTAACTAAGCCTGAATTCTCCATATGAACTAGTCTGTGCATGTGGCTTTCAATCATCTCTTTCTCTACCACACGAGTAATTTTGGCTTCACTTCTTGCATCCAAGTAATGGGACACTCTCTCGATCTCTTCATTAAGTCGTTCCTCAGCTTTCTTTAGGTAGTCTCCACAGTCACAGTGCTCAGTAACTTGCTGAGACTCCACACGATAGAAATCGGAGGATACATCCAGGAAAGGCTTTTCGAAGATTTCTTCGTACACAGAAGGACCCAAATCCATTAACATTTTAGTTATATTCCTCGTCAGACCCCTATCAATGACATCACCAGTTCTCTCACACTGCACAAGTTCAAGAAGTGTATCCCGAAGCCTTGTTTGAATTTTGCTTGAGTGGATAATGTTATCCCTCCATAGATTCAACCCAAGCTCGTGAATATGAGTTTTGTGTGTTCTCGGTATGAAAGTTCCATCCATGTACATCAATATGTCCCGAGTCATTTGCAACGCCCTGTTATGTTCTGTCCAGTTTCTATTGAGCTCCTCGAGAAACATGGCTCCTTGAACAGCCTCTATAGATTTCATAATTTCTTTTTGATGTGATGTCATAGTTGAAACAACTCCGGAATATAGCTTCTCTCCAAAGTTGTGGAAGACCATTTTGTAAGCAGTCCTGAACATGGCAAACATGAGACAAACAACTCAACAAATTCAAGAAGAAAGCAATGCAATGTATGATCCCATATGAAAGGAGGTTACTACGTAAAAGTGCAAAATAAAACCTGGCATTAATGATCTCAACCAATTTCCACAGGCCGGAAGCCCGAGGTCCAAATTCCAAAGATGAAAAGGAAAATAAGAGTTTTGGCACACCAGGAAAATTATTTTTAAAATCTTGCAAAAACAGCTAGTATTTTTCAACATGAATCTTATTAGTGAACTTACTTAAAACACTTCAAATTGCACCAAAGAAACGAGATAGAAAAATATGGTAATTAAAAAACAACCACTTAATTGCCAGTTTTAAAGTGTAATGCATCCAAGGCCACCAATTATCGCAGTAATGATCCTTTGTGTACAAAAAAACTCGGCCATCTAGGTTTCCTATTTTGTCTGCTCCGGAAGCAGGTTTAGCCAACAAAAGGTAACAACATAAATGTTTTTTCAGAGCATTGAAGTGTTACCTTGTCGACTCATGATTTAGCCCTTGAACTTACGGGAGAATAGCTTTTTTGGTACCATGGGATAGGCTAACTTGAACTTTTGGTATTATTGAATACGAAGATGCAAATTTGGTATCATAGGATAAGTTTTCATTGAAATTTTGGTACCAAGCCCAATTTTTCTATAAAGTTAATGGCAATTTACCCTCTATGAAATGCATAATGTTCAACCTACTCCTTTATATTTTGAAAAAAAATCAATATACCCTTGTAAAATTTTAATGAAGCAATTATCCCCTTTAGCCGGAGACTTTATCTCACTTGCCGCCGAAATTGAGAGTATACATGCCAACTATTTTATTTAACATGGGGAGATAAATTGCTACATTTATCATAATACATGGGGTAAAAAATCACATAATCATAATAAAAGTGGATACAGTGCTGCCTATAAAAATATCATGTAGGCTATGTGAAATTTTTACAAAATTTCAAAGGGTAAAAAAAACCTTAAACCACGAGGAGGTAAATTGAATATTATGCATCTCACGTATGCATTTCACATAGGTTAAATTCATTGCACATAGGTTAAATTATCATTAACTGTTGATAAAAATTGGGTTTGACATTTTACATTTTCGGTACCAAATTTGACAAACTATTCCAATCAGCAACTCGCAATTTCACTACACATAATCAAGTGAATCTCTCAACAAAAAAAAAAAAAAAATCCTAAATCAATGATATGTAGCAAACTGTTTGATGTTTTAATAAAAACTCAATTCAGGACCAAATCAATTTAAGCATGGGGCTAAATCAATCACCTGTACAAATCTTCGAAAAAGAAGCCTCTAGCATGGTAATTATTATAAATCTCGTGCATTGCATGTTCCAGAATATTCCAAGCCTTCTCTGCATCCTTCAGGTCAAATACGACCCTATGCTTGAGCGCCTCTACCTGAAAATTCCTCTTCTTCGCGCCGCTCATCCTGAATCCCGAATTAATTTCGCTTAATTTGATTTGCCGAACCTGAATCCCACAATCGAACTAAAATTAATCAAATAATATGAATTATTTAAATTTTTTACAATCAATGGCGGTGATAAAATCATAGAATTTTTGAGATTTACTTTCTCTTTGATTTGGTGTATGTGATTTAGGGCAAATAAGAAGAGGTTTTATACACTGTGCCTTTGCTTTTTCTTCTACTCTTCAGCAATGGGTTCCTTTTTCTGTTTCTTCCTCTGCTTTTGTAATTTATTTAATTCAATTTATATTTTCGATATTATATTCTGTAAATGAAATAGTGTATTTCTCCTTTTTCTGATAATCTATTTTTAAGATCAAAGATTAATAAATATAGTCTAAAGTATAGCACAAGTATTTTAATTGTTTCTTCCTTTTAATTTAATAAGTCTCTAAAATTTTCTGTTGATGGCTGGTCTTATCCTATGCATTATAGAAATAAGATTAATCTTCGTGGGTTAATTTTTGCACTTAGTTCCTTTTAATTTTTTGTAGCATATTGGTCCCTTTTATAAATATAGTGTAATATATTTGTCCCTTTTATCAATTAGAATAACATATTTGTCATTCTTAAATTTTTCATAGCGGATTCCTCCCTCTTATCAATATATTGTGACACATTAATTCATTTTAAATACAAAATACATCACTTAAATTCAAAATATATTATAAAATGGACGAAAGTTGATATATTTTTAATTTAATAGGGACGAATATGAGACACTACATTGATAAGATGGACGAATCTGCTACAAAAAAAATTAAGAAGAATGAATGTGTTATAAGAGGGACGTACTTGATATACTAAATTGATAAAATTGACGAATCTGCTACAAAAAATTTAAGAGAGACGAAAATACAAAATTTGACTCATAAAAAGGATAAAAAATGCTATTCACTCTAAAAATAAAGTCTTTTGTAATTTGAAAAATCATGTAATAAAGAGTTAATTCTCCTGTTGTACTTCACGTAATATTATTATTAGTGGCTTAATTTCAATTTCCAGAATCGGTTTTTCTTTCATTTTTCTCCTATGCATTATAAAATAAAGTCTTTTATATTTTGAAAGTTCAAATAACAAGGAGTTAATTCTCCTCTTGTATCCAGCAAAGCATTACTTTACATAATATTAATAGTTGCTTAATTTCAATTTCCTTTTCTTTCCTTTGAATTGGTTTATGATCTTGGACTAGTGAATACAATTCACTACTAATACATAACAAAAATTATTTTTTCTTTTTTTTTTGAATTATTTTTATTATTAAATGCTCTCTCTTTTGTCACTTTTATCCCACATTTGTAAAATTTCAGCATCTGTTCTTCTTCCTTCCACTTCCTTCATAAATTAGAAAATGAAATTTTGAATGGAAAACTGATAATTTAGTCTATAATGATACGGTTATGATTCAAATTCCTAAACTTCTTATACCCACTTTATCCAACTTCCTTTATTCTCGCTCTTACTCTTCATCCCCAACAACCAATTCCATTCTCTTTCATTTTTTTTACTTTTCGTTGAATTAATGTCTTTGTTAAAGAAAATGGACAAATTGTAATATTTTTCAAGCCCACGTCCTCGCTTCTCCTAGTTCGTCCCCTCTTCATCTTCCTTCTACTCTCAAATTCTTTGTTCATGTTCGGAATTGTTGGAGTAAAAGCACAAAAGAGCGCACTTCTCACCATTGATTATAGCATGAACGTGTTCACATATTAGGCATAAAATTGTACCAGAATTATTCCTTTTGTCTTTTTCATATTACTCTGTGTTATCACATAAACAATACAATGAAATATACAAAGTCTTAGCATCTCTCTGTCTATGTCTATGGTGTCTTTACTATTATTTATCATGTTATCAAGAATCCTATAGGACTCACGTCCATCATCCCATCGCCATCTCCAATGGCAGAAATTTCTGAAACAGCTAAACAAACTGAAGAACTCATATATTCTTCTTCCCCTCTCTCCCTGGTTATCCATTCCCATCTCTCTCCTCTCTCATCTCTATAAAGCTTAATGATGATAATTATCTGCTATGGGACAAAATTTATATGGATTTATAGATGGATAACACCTTTGGATACTGCTTTTCTTCTGCTTGCCGGGTGTCTAATTTTGCTCCGTGTCATGCATCTTCTTATTGATTTATTATTAAGTGGGAGAGAAATCCTTGTTGCTTTCACTTATTGGAATACTTGCTGAAAATTACTGCGGAAAAGTGGGAAGCTTTGTTTTGTGAAGTTTGCTACTTTTTTTTTGAGTTGCTTGCTTAGGGTGATTTACTTTGTGGTCAGTTTGTTTAGCCATATGTTGGTTAGATTGTTTTAGCATACCTTTGGATTTGAGACTGTATCTTTTACATTTGGGTCCCTGCGAGGATAATTTTACCACCTTGTTGGCTTTTTTTGGTCCGGGAATTGATCCCTTGATCTTTTGGGGGTTATATAAATTGTGAGGTTCCCCCCTCAATCCTTTTTCGGGGGTTGGTCCCTTGATGCATTAGGGGGTTAAATAAACTGTGAGATTCCCCCCTCACTTTATTAAATCCTCTCTCATCTCTATAAGGCTTAATGATGACAATTATTTGCTACGGTCAGAATTTATTTGGATTTATAGATGGATCCACACCCCACCCCCCCAGGTGTTTGATAAAAGTTCTCACCAAACTCCAGCCTATCTCTCTTGGCAAAGACAAGATCAAGCCATTCTCAGTATTATTCTTTCATCCCTTTCTGAGTTTATACTTGCTCACGTTATTAACTCTACCTCTCATGAAGTTTGGAAACCATTGAAACCTTATTTGCTGCAAACTCTCAAGCAAGAGTTACGCAAACTCTTCTTCAGCTTAATATTTTGAAGAAAGGCTCCAATTCTATTGTTATTTACTATAGGCATGCCAAACATCTGGTGGATACATTAACTTTAGCTGGTAAAATCATTCATTCAACGGATTTTATAGCCCACCTATTAAAAGGTTTGGGAGATGACTATGACAATGCCGTGTCTTCTCTTACCACACGAGCAGATCCACTCACTCCCCCCAAGTTTACAGCCATCTTCTTGCTCGCTTAAATTATCAACTTGAATCGCTTTCGATATTCGTGAAAATGCTCAACCAATATTACTCACCGCAGCCCTATTCCTAATCAAAATAGTGGTCGTGGTTTCAGTCGAGGAAGGGAGGTTTTCACGGTCGAGGTAGTCGGGGCAGGGATTCTCTTTTTGTTGTGTCTCTTTTTGCTTCAAGCAGACCAATATACAAACAAGAGATTTCAAATGAATGGATTTTAAATCATTAGAATTTCAATTCCATTCATTTGAAATCCCTCTTCATTTGAAATCCTCCCATGCAAATGGGCCCTGAGAGAATTGGATGCAAAATACATCAAACAATATGAATGTCTTTGTACTTAATAAAAAAAAACCAAAGATTGCCCTGGCAAAACATTGGATAGGTGGGACAATGACGGGTTTTTCTATCTTCCCTCTTTTTCTCTTACCAGTATTACGCCTTTACTTTAATCTTCGGAAAGACTTTCATTAAACTTATGCGGAAATCCTAACAATATGCAAATCAACTAACGTATATTATAAATAATTAGGATACGAGAGTTAATCCGTATACCGTTCGCCATCGAGTTTCTAAGGTATGACATTGCTTTTAATTAATCCTTCGAACTAAGCTTCCTATCTCCTCATTGTACAACCTTTTATAGCGAACTCACATTCTCCTCTCTTTCTATCCCAATGACACGATCTTAAAACACTTTTAAATGATGGAAGTTTGCTAACAATTTTAGTTCTTTTATTTTGGTGTAACTTTGAGGAGTGATTGTGTTTCCTTTTATAGATGAGAGTAGAGGACCACTTAATGCAAAAGTTACAAAAATTGAAAGGTGAACCATCACGACCTCCATAAAACACTTCTTTGCAAGGTACAAGACTTTAACTTACCCATTTAAGTATCAACCTTTAATCGATCATATGAAGAGTCTCAACCTTAAATTTTATTGTTAAAGGAGGTTAATGGACCATTTAATAAAACAAAACAAACATTCTCCCACTTAGTCCACAAAATCGATTAAATTAAAAATAATTTTGACTCTATTGGTCTCTTCAAGAAAAATTTATCACATGATCACGATTTAGATAAAAACAAAGGGTGACAACTAAAATAGATAGGTTGTATACTTTAACACTAGATATAGTTTAAATCACAAATGTGAATCATAGCGTCATATGACTTTATTTATCATATTCCCTTCCATGTATTATATACACCACTAACAACTTCTACTACTCTAGTCCATAATTGCCCCTTTAGCTTTGTTTTGTTAAGAATATCATTCACGATAAATGAGAAAGAGTCAAAGAAAGACAAATATGAAAGTGTGTAAAATTTCAAGAAGATCAATGTTTGTTATCATGTCACATTTCCCGTCCCAAAAAATTGTGAAATGTAAGGGATCCATATTTATTAGGATTATATTTCAGTTTAAATAAACCAATAATAAGTAACCAAAATCAGTTAAGGGTTACTTTAATAAACCGAAAGATTAATTTCCTAAAGTATGTCACAATCCCAACATGTTCTTGTAAGCAAGAGTACATTCAAGCAAATTTATATCCCACATAACGATAATTAAGTATGATTTAAACAATAACAAGGCTAAACTTTCGCCTCCTTTTGAATCATACTTTACATTTCGGGACTTTTTTTATGATACTGCTAAATCCAACATTCATATGTTCACAACTTACATAATTATTAGCTTATTGAGTCACTATATTGATGAAACTCAAACCTTCCTATATGATAAGTGATTTCGCTTGAATCAACATACATGACAATTCTTTTAAAATATCCATGTTTGGAAAGTAACAATTTCATAATAACATATAAGGAGAGATTCATTAGCGATACTTGATGACAATAATTAATAATATTAAATCTCCAATGCACGATTTCACTTGCTTTTTAACCACTGATACTTGTAAACAAGTTTAATTGTCAAGACGAAATATTAAATAGCGGAAACAATATCTCAAAATTATAACACTCTTCTTATCTTGAGAAATGGTATTATTAATTATTCTTTATGAGGGTGTATCTCAAGAAATTTCGTACTAATCTATTGATCATTATCCAATCTAGCAAAAGAAAATTGGAATCACTAAGGGAAACAAAAGCGTGAATTCATTTGAGAGAATCTTAAATATTGCAAGAAAGAAATTCACATTAAAATTAAATTCATAAGCTCATATCATAGTAAAATTCAATAAAATACTATAACACACGAAATAATATTAATTATTGGCTTGGACTCATGATGTTTACCAGAAAAATGAGGGTCGACTCTTATGACTTTTCATTCTAAACTGATTTATTTGTCTTTTAATTGTTAATATAAACATTATATTTGTGCATATAAAATCACTAACAGTACTGATCAAGTCACTTTTATGACTAACAATCATCATAACAGGAATTTATGAACAAAATTCGAATTATCAATTAACAAATAAATAAATTACACATAAAGGAAATCCACTAAATCTGTAAGCTAGACTACTTTGATCAGATCACTTTGATGACTAACAAATCATCATAATGCGAATTTGAAATAAACATACAATAATTCTGATTAAATCACCAATTAAATTAATTTACACAGTAAAATTAACCAATCATATTAGTTAGACCATTATGGTGATTAAGAGATTTATACAATAATAAATTATTTTACATAATGTGAAATTCAAATATTGATAAAATACATATTTATGCAATTTAAAATTCATTCTTTGTACTGATCTGGTCAATTTGATGACTAACAAATCACCATAACATGAATTTTAAATAAAAAATGTATAATATATCACATTATCCCAATAAATATGAATTCGTACATAACAAAATTACTAAGTAATTAATAATGTCACTTTGGTGACTAACAAATCAATATAACTTTAGAGATCTTTTTTCAAAAGTATACAATTAAATATTCATGACAAAATCTAGTGTACCATGAAAATTTATTAATCATACTGGTTAGGCCACTTTGATGACTAACAAGCCATCATTATATATATTTTAGTACACAAATTGATGTATTATACCATTTAAATAAGTTACACAATAAGAATATTAATTATATTAATCAGACCACTTTGGTGACTTACATATTAATATAACATTAAAGGATCCATTTACATAACGTGTAACTTAATGCCATCTCTAATGACTTGGAGGGAGAATAACCTATCCCCCCCTCCCTCTTAATTTTTTTAGTCATCTCTAATAACTCGTTCTATTAAATCATTTAATTATAAATTTTATTTTTCTCCACTCTCACCATTTATTATTATTATTATTATTATTATTATTATTATTATTATTACACCAAAAATAAGTTTAAAATTTACATTAATTTAAAATCAAAAGTATATTAGGGGACATAGAAAATAAATTTTTATATTAAATATTAAATTAACCCATATAACGAAATTCATCATCTCCGTCAGATTCGTTGCCACCATTATTGCTGCCGTTGATAATTATTTTGAAATAATACCAAATTATAGGGATTTTTATAAAAAAAAAATTATGTTTAGTTGATAAATACAACCCCAAAATTATTAAAATAATAATGTTAATTAAATTAAATGGAAGTTATATTTTTTATAATTAAAAAGGACCAAATAAAAAAAATGAGCATATAATTAAAAAAAATTGACCTATCATTGAAGCGTATGAACTTTCATATCTATATTATATTATCATTATCCCTTATTGATACATTTAATACCAGCCACCAGTAAAGTTTACTTCACAAAATAATTAAACAACAACTTGGCGTTTTTCAATTTCAACACAAATGTCATCATGTTCACATTGATTTATTTATTGAACGTGAAGGAGACAGGATGTATATCATCAATGAAAGACAAGTCCAGAAAGGAGGCATTAAAATTCATTTTTTCACATTTTATATTGATAAATAGGACACATATGTTACGAAAAATTTAAAAGGGACGAATATATTACATTCATTGATAAAATGGACGAATTTGCTACGAAAAATTTATAATGGACAAATGTGCAAAGTTGGTGATGTGTCCAAATTTTGTACCCAAGGGCGATTAAGATATTACACTAAGTTGATATAAATGAGAGATCTGTAACGTCTTTATCATTTAAATCTTGTAGCGTTAGTAACGTCTTTATCATAAACTCGTAACGTCTGTAACGTCTTTGTATTTATTACTTGTAACGTCTTTCCTGAAAAGACTATTGTACCCCTGTATGTACCTATAAATAGGTAGCCCTATTTCCAAACAAAGGGAACTTAACTCACAATGACAATTACAATACAATTTTTCTCTCGATATAAGTGTGCAAACCTTATTTCATTATATCCAAATCCAGATCCAGAACTGAAGGTTTCCACCGCCTTGCCTGTGGTGAGGTTATATCGCAAAAACCCCCTTGTTTAATTACTATGTGTGTTTTTGTTCTTGCTTACGTATAATTAATATGGAGAATTAATATGGGACCTTGGGTGCTTCGAAAAATTTTAAATTCCGCACTGTCGTTGTTCTGACAATCGAGGCATCCCAACCACTATGATGTTGTATAAAAATGTTCAGGACAAAAATGGAATAAGCCCTTCGATCTATAACAACATCACAATAATGAAATAAGGTCTGCACACTTATATCGAAAGAACATTTGTATAGAAATTGTAATAGTGAATTGAGTTTCCTCGAAGTTCGTCCCGTGACGTCAGAACGAGAGGGAAAAACGATCAAGATAGGAGGAGATCATCCCGAAGATACCCTTGATCATTTTCACGCAACATCATTTTTGGCGCCGTCTGTGGGAAATTTCTAATTGGCACGTTGAGATGGCGAACGAGAATGAGGAAAACCAATGGATGGAAGAACCAAAGGGACCACCTGAAGGGGATGAAGACGTGGTAGAAGGCGCACCAGATCCAGCATATGTCCCGGAAGCAACCCCTGATGTGGCACCTGTAGCATCCACAATTCAAATGACTCAGGAGAGGCTCGATGCGATGGCAGCAACGGTTGCCGCACGAGCAGTTGCACAGTATGTGGCTGAACAGCGACGAACGCACATTTCAGTATTCCATCACAGGGAATCAACAACAGCAACCAGAGAATAACAAAGACCGAGGGAGCGGCAGACTTTAGGACAAACTTGGAATGAAGAAAGAGTTGATGGTAGAGATCTAGCAGGAGAAGAGGAGGCCCTCAGAGAACCTCTCTTGGGGATTAAACGAGGTGCTGCTCTAGCAGAAAATGAAGGAAGAAGAGAGCGTGAGGAGCAAAACTATGAGCAACCGAGGCGGGGAGAAGTAGGAGAACAATTTACAACCGCAATTCGAATGAGAAGAAGTCCCTTTGCTCCGGCAGTCCTTTCAGAACCCTTACCACATGGGTTCAGGATCCCAAGCCTCACAGAGTATGATGGAACAGGAGATCCCCAAGAACATTTAGATAAGTTTGCAGCAAAGGCAGACTTATATGCAATGAGCGACGCAGCCACCAGCAAAATTTTCCGTACAACTTTAGCCAAAAGTGCTCTTACATGGTTTAACCAACTACCAACAGGCACAATTACCAACTTTGAACAAATGAGTCAACACTTCCTTCATCACTTCTCAATGAATAAGAAGACTCAGAAGACTGCAGCGTATTTGTTCACCGTGAAACAAAGAACAGGAGAATCGCTGAGAGAATATATACGACGCTTTACTAATGCCGTGTTAGAAGTACCTCAGGTGGATCTAGAGCTCCTCTCCAGTAGACTCCAGCAAACACTGTTGGATGAACGACTGAAGGAGTCTTTAGCAGGAAAACCCCCAACAACTCTTGATGTACTCTTAGCCCGAGCAGAAACATTCGTCAGGATTGAGGAAGCATCGGAGGTGAAAATGGAGAAATGAGAGAAGAGGAATAAATAGAAGAGATATTGCACCAGCCAACTCACATTCTGGAAGAAACCCTGCACAGGAACGTAGTAGGAGGCAAGAGCCTAACAGAAACAGCTCAGTACAAGGAAGATGTGATGAGAATATGCCTGGAGCAGGCGTTATCAACGTAATATCAGGAGGACCAGTTGGAGGAGATTCAGCTAGTGCTAGAAAAGCTCTGGTAAGGGCAGCAAAAGCATTTCCAGAACTTCCACCACAACCCAAGCATCATATTCAGCAAGCTGCAGAAAAACATTCACTCTATCACATTTGATGATAAGGATTTAGAGAATGGGCAGTTACCTACTCAAAATGATGCTCTAGTGATCTCTGCTACACTTGCGAACTACTGGGTAAAGAAAATATTGGTGGATAGCGGAAGTTCTGCTGATATAATCTTTTACAATGCCTTCAAGCAGCTGAACATTGACAACGCCGAACTTAAGAGAGATAATACAGCACTGTCCAGGTTTTTCAGGAGAAACAATAGAAGCATTAGGAGAGGTCATGTTGCTTATTTCATTAGGAAGTTTTCCGAAAAGGGCCACGAGAATAGTCAAAGTTCTTGGTGGTTAAAGCGCCTTCCACTTATAACATAATATTGGGAAGGCCTAGCTTAAACCTCTTCAAAGCGGCAATCTCCACTTATTACATGAAGATGAAATTCCCTATGACAGACGGAGTGGGAGAGGTAATAACAGATCAAATGATGGCTCGCGAATGCTACGCCAATCTCCTCAGAAATGGTAGCAAAAAAGGAAGATCTCAAACATATCCCATTGATATATAGAACAAATACCGAATGAGAAATCCATCATCAAAGAAAAGAAGGTCAAAAACAAGAAAAGAAAATCAAATGATCTACAGGTGGAGGTAATGAAAAGAAAATTATCATGATGCATAATTGTTAAGATTCAGCTATAAAAGTTGTCATTATCATGTACTGATCAATAAAAAGTTCAATGAGATCTACTGGTAGATCCTATTTTTACTCAAGAAATTTTGTCAGATTTTCAATATTTGATGTATCAAAAGAGAAGAGCGTTACACCTCTAAAAGGGGTCAAATTAAAAAAGTCTCAATAAAGAGCATTACACCTCTAAAAGGGATCAGATTAAAAAGTCTCAATAAAGAGCATTACACCTCTAAAAGGGGTCAGATTAAAAAAGTCTCAATAAAGAGCATTACACCTCTAAAAAGAGGTCAGATTAAGGAAACACCTTCATACCGAAGGTAGAATAAACTGCCCAGAAAAAGAGCAATACACCTCTAAATGAGGCCCAAAATAATCGCTCATCATAAGAGCATTACACCTCTAAAAAGAGATAAAAAAAACTTCAGCTTTATAACAAAGCAAAATAATATGAATAGAGCATTACAGATAAATAACTTTTCCGAAGTCTAACGTCAATAAAAGAAGACAAATTAAATAGCAAAACTACTCCCATATAAAGAGAAAGTATTATGCAAAACATTTAAAATAAGACATCAAAAGTCAAAGTAAACAAAGTCTTCCACCAAAAATAAGAAGTGTGAAAATGGAAATGATGATTACATAATAATCAACTTATTAAACATCTATCGATAAAGTAAGTGAAAATAACTATTTCTCTCCATCAGCGAGAATCGAAAATTCTTCCTCTCCCAAGTTAGGTTCTTCGGAGACATCAACATCCAAGAATATAAAGTCTTCACCAGGATAACGCCCAGATTCCCTAAGAACCCTGCGGCAATTGCGGATAGTGCGATCGTACACTAGGAGAGACTCTTTCATTAAGTCTTCTCTATAAGTATCAGAATTCTTGTAGTTGCTAACTACCTCTTTCTCCACAGAACTTTGGTGCTTGGTAACCAACTCCTTCTCTAAAGTACTGAAGTATATCTTCCCTTCCTCAGACATTTTTAATTTGTCCCCAGTCTGAACTTCATGTTTCAAGTCCTTAGAAAGTCTGGCATTCTCCTTTTCCAGCTCTGCATTTGAATAGTCATCTGAGCAAGTTTCTCCTCAGCAATCTTAGCTTCCCCCTCAAAATGGTTGGAACGTTGACTAAGTAAATGAGACATTAGTGGAATCTGCATAATAAAGGGAGAAATTTAAAAATATATACATACATATAATAATAGATAGGTATTATTGAATACTAGTAAATTTTACCCGAGCCAAGTTAGCACAAAGCATCTGATCTAAGGTGCTAGAAGAAAATTGGTCAAAACGAGCAACGTCATATGAAGATATGGGAGCCCTTGTTTTCTCATACCCTATATCGTGATCAGCTGAATCCCAAAAAGAATTAACGCCTTGATCTATGTTAAGTCCATATATAAAAAGTCCTTTTCCTGCACCAGGACGAGGAGAAACCTCACTCAAATGCTCCCTAGGACGCTTAGACGGAAGGGAAGACGCACGATTCTTTCCAGAAGTCACAATGGTACCAAATGTTTTTGTAGGACTGCTTTGTGATGCAGGAAGCATGGCCCCTTCATTTTCTCTCTTAGAGGAACTCCCTTTCAGTTGGCTGACTGGATTTCCTCTTGGGGAGGGAGGAGGACGATGAGAACCAGAACGATGGGCCTGAGCTTCAGAACGATTAGATTGAGTTTTTCTTGCAGCACGAAGCTCACTAACGGATAAACCTTTACCTGCTTCAAAAGGAAAAACGAATCAGTAAAAAAAAATAATAAAAAAATAAAAAATAAAAAATAAAGGAAGGAAGGTAATTATACCCTTAGAAAAAATATTAGACACGTCAAAGTTATTCCTAAAAAGGCCAGCATACTCAAACCTCTCATAAATATCTACATCCATGGAAGGATCATCAGAAAAGAAATTTTCACTCCAGCTATCACTCCACTCGGTCAAGAAATCCCACCCATCGTTTCTCACATAAAAGAACTTAGATTTCCAAGGACCTTTCCCTATAGTACAACCTTCTAAGAATTTACATGTTTTCTGAGGAAAAAAGTGAAAGTATAATTGATTCGCGACCCTTCTCAGATTAAATAGAGTCCTAAAGGAAGCCAATGTAGGAGAAATGTTCAAGTTAGCACAACATTGCAGGAATCCCTCGTAGTACATAAATGAGGTTGGAGTAAGTTGGCTAATGCAGATATCGAAACTCCGAAGAATTTCCACCAAAAGAGGATTCGGGGGAAATTGAGAAACCGCAGTAAAAATACTCTTTATAAACGGTAAAATACCCTGAGGGAGGGGATCTAATTCTCTGACCCTCACGGGGAAGCAGAAATTCATGGGAAAGAGATAACCTTATGCTACTTTTCAAATTTTCTAACTCCCTAAAAGGCATTTCACTGTTTGAAATATCAATGTTCACTGTCCGACTTTTACGTTTAGAAAGTTGGACAACCCCTTCATCTTCGTCCATCATCCAGTTACTTGTCTCATCAGGCCTAGTGCCTAAAGGAAAAGGGGGACACATCAGAAACAAATTCATTATAAAATAAAACATCAGAACACTCTAAGGGTAATTCACGAATAGCTCTAGCAATTTCTTCCTCAGTGGGAAGACCAAATCTTGAATCAAAATCCAAAAAATCAGCTAACGCATGGAAATAAAGACTATTAATTCAAGCTAAAAAATTCAACCTAACCTTGGTTGAACCAAGCCAAGACAAGGCTACCTTGGCGGAACTCTGACGAGGCAGCGGCACCTCGGCAGAACTCTGCCGAGGCATAGCCGCCCTGGCAGAACTCTGCCAAGGCAGCAGAACCTCGGCAGAACTCTGCCGAGGCATCAGCACCTCGGCAGAACTCTGCTGAGGCATAGCCGCCCTGGCAGAACTCTGCCGAGACAGAGATGCCCTAGCAGAACTCTGCCGAGGCAGCAAAACCTCGGCAGAACTCTGCCGAGGCATCAGCACCTCGGCAGAACTCTGCCGAGGCATAGCCGCCCTGGCAGAACTCTGCCGAGGCATAGCCGCCCTGGCAGAACTCTGCCGAGACAGAGATGCCCTAGCAGAGGGATGCCTCTGTAGAATTCGGTCGAAACAAGATCTCGGTTATTTAATAAAATATATATATATTTTAAAGGCTGTTTTATGCAGTGCAAAAAAGGAGGAAATAATGATAATACTTCATACCTCGTGAAGACATTCTTGGAATTGAGCTCTTGAAAGATTGCAAATTTAGAGGATTTTAAAAGTTTGATTAAAGCAAATGTATAGGAAGCTTATATATACCTCATACAAAATTTTAATTATGGAAGTGTGAGATCCCCAAGGAGAGTAATCTTCCCTAAAGATTTCCCCATAATTAAAGTGCAATCTTAAAATATTTTTATTCTTAATTATGGAATGATCCCATGAAAACGATTATTAAATTCCACAATTGAATATCTCTAAGATATTCATTTATGGAATTGGGGGGCTTATGATGTGGATATATAAATCATAAGGGCATTTTAGTAATTACCAAATTCCATATTATTAAAATCAAGAGTTACATTTATGACATTCATTAGAATGACCATCTCGCCCCTATTCAATTTTGAGGTTAGTAGGAGACTTATCCTCTCCACCTAATTGATGGTGACTTCTCATCTCCCACCATTAATAAGGTGACTCTTCACCTCCTCAGTTTTACCTATAAATACTACCCTCATTTTCATTTGGAGGGGCAGGTTGCAGAAGAGTAAAGAATAGCTGAATAGTTTCCTCGAAGTTCGTCCCGTGACGTCAGAACGAGAGGGAAAAACGATCAAGATAGGAGGAGATCATCCCGAAGATACCCTTGATCATTTTCACGCAACATCAGTTGGCTTGAGAGGACGCAAAAGTAGCGACTCGCAAGAGTTGGGAAAACAATTACACCAACATCTATTTCGTAGGAGGTTTTTCTTAGTAATTGACGACATGTGGGATACAAATATATGGGATAAGTTAAAGTTATTCATTCCTGACAACAACAATGAAAGTCGAATATTTGTAACTACTAGGCTATTAAAAGTTGCTAATTATGTTAACTCATCTGATGAGAATGACAGCTGGAGTCTACTTTGCAGAAAAACATTTGGGCGAGAAGGTTGTCCTAATCCTGAATTTGAGGAAATTGTAAAAAGAATTGCAAAAAATTGCAAAGGACTTCCTCTATCCATTGTTGTGATTGCAGGGTTCCTCGCAAAGTCTGAACATACTCGAGAATTTTTGGAGTGGGTTGTCAACAATACAAACCAAACTACAAATTTGGAGGACAACGATTATTCCTTAAAAATGTTATTATTGAGCTACAATCATTTGCCCATCCACTTAGAACCATGTTTACTCCACATGGGAGCTTATCCAGAGGATCATAAAATTTGTATCAAAAAGCTTATTCGACTTTGGATAGCTGAGGGGTTTCTAAAACCAGACAAACCTAAAATCTTGGAAGAGGTTGCAGAGGAGTACTTGAAGGATCTCATTGAGAGAAATCTTATTATGGTTGATAGGTTGGGTTTTAATGGGAAAATGAGAACATGTGTCATGCATGATCTAGTAAGGGATCTATGTTTGAGGGAAAGTGATAAAACTAACTTTCTCTGTGTCACTAAAATGCATAACACTAGTACTTCATGTAAAGTAAATGGGGTGCGTTGCATAGTTGTTATCGATTGGGACAATTCCAGACATGGCACCAAGAAGGCTTGTGTCTTTGAATATTCAGAATCAACACGTGCTCGTTCTCTGACATATCATCTTCCAAGTGATGGGCCGATGATGTTGTCGGATAACTTGAAATTACTCTGGGTCTTCAGCATGTTCCATCCACATGAAAAGGAAATTAATAGTTCCGATTTTAGATCTGAAGTCTTTTCGCCTATGGAGCTTTATAACTTACGGTACATTGATACGTATCTTAATCCAAGAATTTCTTTATTAAACAAAAGAAGGAACCTACAAACAATAATTGCTAAAGGAGACATACACTTTAGAACAGTTGTAGCGCTTGATATCTTGGAAATGCTCAAACTTAGGCATGAAGAGGGCAAAACAATTTACCCCAGCGATCCTCCTCCTTCGTGTGGCCTAGAAGAAGAACGTGTGTTGGAAAATCTGCAAACGCTCTCGAGAATTGTAAATTTTATGTGTACTGAAGAGGTTCTTAAGAGAATCCCCAATGTCAAGAAATTAATACTATGATATAGAGGATTAACATTTGAATATTCTGAGAATTACTATCTCAATATCCTAGATCGGCTACGTAAACTCGAATCACTAGATATCTTCTTCGATATATCAGTTCCGAGGTTATATTATATCAGAGTGTTCCCTCCTACCCTCAAGAAGCTACGTTTACACAACTGTTGTATGTTTGATGATATTTTAACAAATATCGGTCAGTTGCCCAATCTCGAAAAGCTCACATTGGCAAGGATTCATGGAACGAAAGAGTGGGTCTCGGTTAAGGGGCATTTCAGTTGCCTAAAATTCTTAGATCTAGATTTATTATCCAGTGATATGATTTGGATAGCGGACAATAGTCATTTTCCAGTACTCGAGTGCCTAACTCTTAGATGTATGAGTGTCGAGATTCCTTTAGACTTCGCGTATTCAACAACCCTTCGATCAATACGCTTGGTGAACTGCAGTGAGTCAACTATTGTCTCGAGAAAGAATATACTAGAGGAACAAAAGAGCCTTGGCGTTGAGGAAAGTCTTCGTATAATGGTGTAATTATTTAGTACTTGTCTTGGTTGATTTTTTGTTTTCTGTTTTTTCAGGTGATTGTAATTGAATTGTTAATTAAGGCTTGTCAATTTCACTTTGGTTCATGAATTCTTGGTTGTTGGTTGCCTAAATTATACTACTATTGCTTGAAATTAACTTGCATTAGGCTTTAATTAGTATGAAGGTTGCATTAAATTTTTTTTGGCAAGTCATTTAACGAAGAGATTATTTAGTGCAATCGCTGCACTAAGTCATCAAGTATACGTGGTGCAGCCACCAATACATTTGGAACATGTGGAGTGATAATCCACAATCACCTCATATTTTGACTATGTTTCCAAAAAATAGAATTTCAAAAAATTGTGTTCACATTGTAAGTGATGTGAATTACCATTTCACATATCCCATATGTATTGGTGGATTGCACCACATATACTTAATGATTTGGTGCAACGATTGAACTAATAATTTCTCCTTTTAACGAGTGCAATTTTGCCCAGCTTGTATCCTATTAGGCGTAAGCCGATATGAGCATTAGGCTGATTTATTTATCAATTTAGACCCCGTTCTTTTGGCCTGATGACAATTGGGCCAATATCTAGTTTGGCCTGATAAAAAAATTTAGGTCAACTATTTAATGACCCGTTTGGCAGATTAAATTGTATTTATTGGACCTTGGCCCAATTATTTAATATTGTGTTCGGTTTACCGGATTTGACTGAGATTACCATTTTGCCCTTATGTTTATTTAAGTCTGGCCCTTCATTTGCTATCTCATTCTCGACCATTGGATCAAATTTTGAAAACACCCAGGTCAACTAGGTTTTATTTTCTCATTCGCGACAATTCCCTTACCTTCACCATCGCGACCTAATTCACAAACAATTTCCCCTCCTCCATTGAGGTGTATATCTCATTCGCGACCCAAAATCAGAATTTCTTCCTAATTCACATACACTAGTTTTCTTCCTAATTCACAAAGAACAATTTCCCGTCCTCCATTGAGGTGTATATCTCATTCGCGACCCAAAATCAGAATTTCTTCCTAATTCACATACACTAGTTTTCTTCCTAATTCACAAAGAACAATTTCCCGTCCTCCTTTCGATTAGACGGTTGGGAATAGAGTGTGCTTCGTGTGCAATGAGGCATACACATATTATTATAACACATTTCCAAAAAAACTGGCGGAAGAAATTTAGGAGTTGTTCGTTCCTCCCCGAATCCATACCCAAGCGGTATTTGATATGCCAAGAACTTCAATTTATATATATGAAAATTATTCCAAACATATCATAAAAAAAAAACTTTCCAAAGAAACTAGAAAGGAAAAAAATACATAAGTATTGGAAATAAAATATGTAAGACACCATACATCATTCTCTAGTACTGTACTACAACTAAAAACAGTTGATTGAAAAAAACAAACAAACAAACAAACAATCAAACAAACAAAACGGCAACAACAGCAGTAGAAAAAAAAATTTGGGTTTGGCGTGAGTTATTCTCATGTAAAGACATCATCTTGAAAGGGACTTGTTTCTCCGTCACGGCTAGTTCGAATGTACTTACTTGGAAAGAACCATGGCTTCCTTTTATGCCTGGCTTTATCCCCGTTGGATATTGTTGATCCTTCCTCTCGTTATATTTTAGTTAGACATCTCATGATTGAAGGGAGTAATTCTTGGAATTTTGAATTACTCAACAGCCTCTTCCCCGAATCGGTTGTTCGAGCGATTGTTAGAATCCATATCTCTCCCTCCCCCGAGCTTAAAAAGTTGGTTTGGACTCCCTCTACGTCAGGAGTCTTTTCCTCCAAAAGTGCTTATCTTGTATCTCAGGCCCACCGTATTACGTCACTTCAAGTTTCATATTCTCTTATTGTGAAAAATCTTTGGAAGGCGAAGCTTCATAATAGATTCAAGGGTTTTTTTGGAAAGTTTTTCATAATCTTCTTCCGACCAAAGTTAGGCTTAACGCGTTGTTTCGATTTGATTGTTTGGATTGCCCCGTGTGTGGTTTAGAAGACGAGTCTTTGGAGCGTTTGTTTCTTCGTTGTCCTTTCGCCAAAGCAGTTTGGTTCACATCTAAATGGTCTTTTCGTCTTGATGCATTTAGTAATGAACCCCTTAATTGCTTTCTCTCGGCCATTCTGGACAGCAAAGGAAACTTGTTCACTTGTGACGATTCTAGACGGGAATTTCTCATTTTTGCAGCTACTACTCTTGATTCCCTTTGGGTGAACCGAAACCTCATCACTCACGGCAAACCTTCTTCTTCGGTTTCTACTTGTGTCAAACGGATAGAGTTGAGAGCAACTGATCATTCATTGGCCCAATCCCGCCTCTCTTTCACGCAAAAATCTGCACCTCTTTGCTCGGTTTGGATTCCCCCAAAGCTTGGTTGGTTTAAAGTGAATTCGGATGCAGCGTTTCGTGATGGCAAAGCTTTCATTGCGGTTTTGGTCCGTAATTCTTTGGGCTCCATCCTTTTCGCCTCCTCTCTCTCTTGCACTTGTTCTTGTGCTGCAATGGCCGAGGCTTTCGAGATAAAGCTTGCTCAATTGTGAACCGGCTAAAGTGCTCAAATGTTATCTTTGAAAGTGATTGCGCTCAAGTTGTTTGTGATATAAACAACCGTCTCAAGGAACCGGATTGGGAGTCTCGTGGTCTTATCTTGGAAATCCGCAACTTTTGGGTATGTTGGCCTAAGTGGAAGTTTCGATTTTCTCCCCGTGGTTCCACCTTCGCCGCTCACAACCTAGCTTCGTGGGCTTTTGCTTCAAATTGGTCGTCTACGATCCCTTTTAATTTAATTCCTTGTATTCATTGAACATTTTGTATAATGTTTATTTTTAATGAAGTTTTGATTTATCAAAAAAAAAATGTGTTCTTACTATATTTCTTGTCCTTCTTCAACTTGTTTAAGTGCATTTAATCTTGAGCTATGTTAACACACACAAAAAAAAAAGGAACAAATTAATGAAGATTTGAAAGCTTGAGTAGTCAGGAATTAATTCTTAGTTCTTGTTAACAAAAGAGTAAACTATAATAGAGACAAAATAAAATATTTTAATTTTTAGAGTTCTCACCATGAACTAGGATGGAGGGAAAATGAAAATTAAGGTGGGAAATGAAGATGAAGAAGAAGACTTTCTCTTAACCCATCAGATTATTTTAGGGGCAATTTTAATGTAATAAGTTCGAAATCTAGGGGCATTTTTCTCTCATTTATTTGATATCTAGCCCAATTAAATAATATTTGATCTAACCCAGAGATTGTAATCGGGCCAATTAGGTGGGGTGGCCCATCAGTGCACCCGATAACTACGGGCTTTCCAAAAATTATCGGGCCAGTTGAACACAAAATTGCTCCTTTTTGTCTGATCCGATTCAGCCAATTGGGCCTAATCAGGCCATTCGAACAGGGCCTTAATAATAATATTAATAAAAGATCTTTGTAACAATGAAAAACAAATGTGGAGATCATGGGTTGGCCAACGACAAAAAGATTAAATATGAATTACAAAATCACTTCGTAAATTCATAATTATACGAACTTTCACTCACATTTCAAAAATCTTACAAAATCGTAACAGATGCTGAAGGAATTGAACGACAATTGTGAAATAACCCTATTGTCCTCATCAATTTTATTTACAAAATAAGATTAAATAAGATTAACAAAATATCCATTATACCCATTTTGTTGATGAAAAAAATTACAAAAAGCCCTAATGTTTGGAAATTTTTGCGTCCATTTTCCTCGGAAAATTCAAAATTGCATATCAGTCTCTGGATTTTAATAAAGTTCAATTTTTACATTAACAATTGTGCTTTTTTGTTCCTTTCATTTTTTTTAATAAATAATATATATATATATATATATATATATATATATATATATATATATATATTTATTTATTATCATTAATTGGCAAAATAAGTCCAATATTTTATAAAGTGTATATTTCATTTCAATATATAATTTATTATTAGTTTAAAAATTAATTTAATAGATATGTAAACAAGATTTATTTAATAGTATTTTGTTTAAGTAAGAAACAAATTAATGATTATTATTTTATTGGCAAAAATTCAATTTTGGTACCATAGAATAGGGCAATTTTCAATTTTCATACCATAAGTCCAGAAATAACACCAGTTCCTACTCAACCGTTTCAAAAAAGGCACTTCCGTTAATTTTCTTAACGTTTCTGCCACGTGTCCGTTAAGTCTTTGTGGGCGGGCTGAGCATGTGGGTCGGATTCTGCCCGTTGGAACATAAAATTCAATTTTGGTACCATAGAACTGGGCAAATTTCATTTTTCATACCAAATTCCGTTATGTTTTTCTTTTTTTGAAATGGTTGTGGTGATATGTTTGAATTGGTTTGTTCTACAGTAGACTAGTAGTCATGTTACTTTTTTTTCATTTCATTTTAACAACAAGCTAAAAAAATAAGTTTAATTTGCACAATTTAAATTTGCAACTTAGATTCCCGGGACTCCCGAACCCGTCCCGAAATCCCGAAATTAAATCGGGTACCCGAAACTCACGGGACCTTGGTTGATCTACCGGGTTTCGGGACTTAAATTTGAAATCCCGAAACTCAAAATCCTGTCCCGAAATACCCGAATTCCCGAAAAGACCGCCGGCTCTGGTGGCTTTTGGTCGGAATTGGTTGAGGGTTTATGTTCCCCTTGTCGTGGAGAACTCGTACATATAAAGATCTTTTCAATTCTTTGAGTAATCTATTCGAAATTTGAGTTCTAATTTCGAATTGTAGTCAAAATTTTCGAAATTTCAAATCGTGATTTCTTCTTCGATTCTTAACCAAACTTCGTAATTCTTATTGCATTAGTTTCCCATGACCGTGGGCATCATTTTCCATAGGTTTATTGTAGCTGCCATAGACGGTTGAGCTCCGCCCAAGTGGCTGCCATAGACAGTTGAGCTCCGCCCATGACAAGAGGAACAAAAATCTTCAACCAATTTCGACAAACGGCCACCTGAAGCCGGCGATCGTCCATAGGAGGAAGAAGGCAATAATTGCAAAAACAACCTGCTCAATTTTAGACAATTGTATTTCCCCCTATTTTGAAACGGTTGAGTGAGAATTGGTATGATTTTTGGACTTTTGGTATGAAAATTGAAAATTCCCCAATTCTACGGTACCAAAATTGAACGGGCAGATTAGTACCAAAGTTGAACGGGCAGATTAGTGCCCCACGTGCCCCTCACATGCACTTAACGGAGGAGACTAAACGGTCGTGGCAAAACTTAACGGCTGTATGATTTTTGGACTTTTGGTATGAAAATTGAAAATTGCCCTATTCCATGGTACCAAAATTGAATTTTAGCCTAATTAAATGGCAATTTGATTGAGTGTTTTGATAAAAAAAATTCTATGGGTTAATTATTAAAACTTTGAATTTTTATAATTCTATTGATTATGCCCATGTTTCTTTTCCTCCATAAACATAATCTTTTACTAATTTTTTTTAATGTGCATTTCTTTCCTAGTTCATCGCAGGCATGGGTTCTTCGATCCAGGCCAACAATGTAGTTCTCCTTCCAAGTCCTCACTGGCATGGGAGGAGCGATGCAGGGTTGGGGACGACGGGTGGGGGGTTTGGGGATGATGAGGTTTCTTTCTAAGATAATATATTATTAAAATTATTTAAATATTAGTAAATATGTAAATAAGATATTATTTTCTATTTTATAGCAAAATATTTTAATAATCCTTAATATTATTGTATTTAAGTAGGAAACATTAAAAAAATATAATAACTATTTTATTAAATCGGGTATTTGAATGAGTATTTTTTATTTTTGCAAAAAAGTTATTGAATTTTTTAGTTAAAAGTTTACGATTTTTTAGGTACGGGTTAATTATGAGCATCTTTAAAATGTCCAATAATTAATGTTCAAGTTTTTTTCTTCTCATGATCAAATGTAATACTTTTTATTTATCCTTGAACTTTAATTATTAAAAAAATTGAAATTATTAAAATTACCTGTTAAATGTGAAAGTTGAATGTATTTACATTTTTATTTATGTTTTACTATGTTTTTTTCTCATAATTAACCATAATTAATTTACTTCTCCTTTTACTTTAATTGTAAAAGGATTATGAAAGAAATTTGAGAAAAACATTTGTGTTCTATTATATTAATAGTTTAAGAATATATACACACTAATATACTGATTATAAGTTTCATGTAAATTTACAACATTTGAACCCATATTTATTACATGTATACATTGCAAAGAAACTCTCTTATGCACCAAATATAATAAGGGCATAATCGTTCACCAAATAACTATAGTAAGCTCAAGGGTAAAATATTAAGTTCAATAAAAAATAGACGATGACGTCATAATAAATTAACAAAACCCTAAAACATGTAAGGTTTTTCAAACGTCACAGCAGGTCGATGTAATTATGAAATTACTATAGGATTGGACATAATTAGCCCAAACCTAAGCGGAGGTCTATATAATTATTCCTTTTAACATATGGAGAGCTAGGACAAAAAATTATAGTAGCAATCAAAAGGAGTCGCTAATTTAATTTAATGAAACGACGAGAACAAATAAATAATATCAGATCTTACACAAACGGGTCTAGAACCTGTTGGCCTGTTTGTTTGGTGTTTGGGAAAGTAGTTTGGGAGAGTAGTGGAGGTTTGTCAAATATTATCGATTTGCGTAATGTTGTTTGTTTGGGTTTTGAGAAAATGGTATGAGAAATAAAGTAGGTATAAGTTTTTTTTTGGAAGAGTTGAGTTGTAGGCGTAAGATGTGTAAGAATTTATGTCAAATCATGTTTGTTGTGAGATAAATTGTGTAAGATATATGTTACTTTATGTCAACTCAGAGTAGAGTTTGTAGAGGTTATGTTTAGAGATAAGAAAATTGTTGTTTGTTTGGAATTAGAGTGAGTAGTTTGAGAGAATTGAGAGTTGAAAAATTTATTTTAGAAAATAGAAAATATGTTTGTTTGACATTTCCCAAACACGAATTTTTTTTGGGAGAGGCCAAACAAACAGGCCCCTAGATTTTTGGTGTTTGAGAAAATATTGTGAGAGAGTAGGGATGATTTGAGAAATAATTTTGATTTGCGTAATGTCGTTTGTTTGAGTTTTGTGAGAGTTGTTTGAAAAAATAATGTATATGCTTTTTTTTAAAGAGTAATGTTGTAGATATAAAATATGTAAGACTTTATGTCAAATCATATTTGTTATGTGAGATAAATAAATATTACGTTATGTCAAATCAGAATGGAGTTTGTATAAATTTTGTTTAAAGATAATAAATTTATTGTTTGTTTGACTTTTGAGAGAGTAATTTGAGAAAATTGATATGACAAATTTATATTTAAAATAGAAAATATGTTTGTTGATATAAGAGAGTTTGCACTTTTCACACACTATTTGATCCCAGTATATCACCACTTCTATACTTAACCAGGCCTTTGCACTTTTCACACACTATTTTATGTTGGTTTTGGTTGCGGTGAGAGGTTGGTGGTGTTGGTGATTTCCTTGTACATGGTTAGCCTTGTGGTAGAGTCCTCATCCAGGGATTCTTTTTCAGGGGTTGGAGTTGTGGTGTTGATCTTTTTGTTTTGGGCATTATCTTTATGTTTGTATTGTGATGGTTGGTGCTATTTGCTAGTAGTTGCTTTTCTATCAGGGCTCAGAGGAGACTATATGTTGGAGGCTGTTTGAGGAGTTGCTACTTATCTTTGACTTCAAAGGGCTCTTCTTCTATTCAGGACTCATATGAGGCTATATTCTGGAGGCTGATGGAAGGAGTTGTTACTTTTGTGTTAGTTATTTGTTATGATTCTGCCCCTGCGTGGGTGTTTTGGCCAGTCTGTTGGTACCATTTCATACCCCTGCGTGGGTTCTCCCAGTATGTGGGCATTTATATAACTTTTTGGTTTTTTTGGGTTTTTTGATACTGTGTGGTCTTTTGAGATATTATGGCCCTTCGTGGTCTTGTTGCTGTGTGTTGTGGTTCTGTTTCGATTTTTTTCTGTTGTCTTTGATTCTGGATTTTACTTGGAGGGTTAAATAAATTGTGGGCCCCTCACCACCTTTTATTAAAAAAAAATATGTTTGTTGATATTTCTCATACACAATTTTTTTTTAAAACTCAAAACAAATAGGCCCATATTCGCTTCTCCCCCACCTCCAACAAGGGAAGTGTTGACAATAATTCAAGTAACCAAACAAAACAGCTCAATTTCAATCAACAAATGTTCTAGGTATTCATCAAATGTAGTTCAAACTGATTTGAAAGATGAGAATTGGAGAATATCCAATTCTAATAAACTCCCAAGATACATTATTTGGTTTCCACTCCAAAATCTCATCCTCGAATCGAAAATACGATTAAATACCAAATTCAAGGCAGAAAGAGTCCCAATGACATGATACAACTTCCGATCAGTCTTGTCTCGCTCCAGAAATTCACGTTCAATCAGAGACATAAATACATTCCTTCCAATTTTGACGTAAATTGATAGGCACATTCAGTCTTGAGCTTCACGATGAAGTTTCTCTCTGCATCAGATGACGTCTTCCCTGAAAGAAGTCTCTTTGCCAAATGCTGCTGGTAGTACTTCTCAAATACATCTTTCTCTTCGAGGTAGCGGAAAAGCATCGTCACCTTGTCCAACACAAGCTCAATTTCCTCCTCTTTATCCTTTTTCAACCCATTTCGAAGCTTGTCATCCACAAATAAGGAAATGAATCCGGGGGTGTTGGGATAGTGGTTGGGTTGCCTCGATTGTCATAACAACGAAAGTGCGGAATTTAAAATTTTTCGAAGCACCCAAGGTCCCATATAAGATTCTCCATATTATTTATACGAAAGCATGAAACAAAAACACACATTGAATTAAACAAGGTGGTTTTTGCGATTTACCTCACCACAGGCAAGGTGGTGGCAACCTTCAGTTCTGATTCTGAATCTGGATCTGGATCTGGTTCACAGAAGTGATCCAAGCGTCTCACCTCCAAAGATAGTCCACACCAACTGGATTCTGGTGACACCTCATAGTCTTAGGCTCAGAACTGGATCTAGGAGATTCCTTGTTGCAGGACTGTGCAGATCAACTTGACAAAGCAAGATCTAGCACGGTGGAACAAGGGAGAGGCGGCGGCGGCGCTAGGGCAGCAGGTTGGCGGCGGCACTAGGCTTGGCGGTGCAGGGAGAGGGGCGGCGGCTACTAGGTCAAAGGAGGGAGCTCAGGGTTTTTGTGCTAGGGTGTTAGCTTTCTGAGCTCTGATAGAACCCTATTTATAGAGTTCTATTTGACCTAGGTTTGCAAGACTCCTTATGGGCTTTTAATTAAAGGGCCATGTCTTGCAAGCCTTTCATTTAATTAACTAACTTTAATTAAATGTCCAATCCAAATAAATCAATATTTCTTTTATATAATTAATTAGCAACTTAATTAAGTATTTAATTAATTAAGTCAACCAATTAATTAATCTCCCACTTGAATTAAATATTTAATTCATTAATTGATTTAATTACCTTTAAATCAATTAATTCCTTTAGTATCCTTTTTCAACAGTCACCGTCCAATTGTATTGTGTGTGACCCTCTGGGTTCACCATCAATTTGCAGCAGGCCCACGAATTCCTCGTGATTTAATTTATGAACAATAAATTGCTCCGGTCAATTAAACAACCTTTAATTGACCACTCCTAGAATCAAATCCTCTATTAACTCAGGAGTACCTACACTTCATGGTTGATGTCTAGCCACAAGCCCATGAAGCCCAACTTCAGTTGAATTGATACTTGTGAACCTCGTCTCATATAATTACCATGTACATACGGTCCTTCTATCGACTAATATTCCCGATCAAGACTTAGGGTGTGTGAATTGATCGGCACCTCTAAATTTATCTCGATAACTATAATTTCTAATTCAGGATAATATTCCAGTGTGACTCCTAAATTTGGAAACCCCTTTCCAAATCCGTCACCGACTACGGCCGTAGATTCCTTGGATATATTATCTAAGAATCGTATAGGAAATTCTCTCACCCATTACAGTGAGTCAATAGATTCCATATTGGTACTAACCACCCGCGTACATGTCCATACGCACCCAACCTAGGCATGTTATGACCAAGCTAAGTGGCCTATACCTAGATCTAAGCACGCACTTTCATGCACCGAATTCGCCCTAGCACCTCAAGTCAAAGGACTAAATCGTACACTAACACTATTATAATCCTTGAGTAACATCCCGTCACCGATATGCGACATGCGCTTCCACAATGGGTTTCTCTGTTCGGGTCGTTCGATGCGTTCAATCCTCCATTGAACCACCTACTCATATGCACTGGCCTCAAATGCCTTGCTCATGAAACGCTACAAATTCACTCCATGTGAATCATGCATACTTGTACAAGTCTTGGCGATTCCTACGATACCTCGTCTCGTTCGGAATCTATGACTTGGAACAGTTTTAAGATTACGACCTTTGAGACTGTTTCATGATTGCACTCAGTACTGAAGTGAATCGTCCCATAGTCTAATGTAATCTAAGGGTTTCAACCAATCGCTTAAATGTATTCGCGAGAGATGAAGTTGGCCATTGTTTATCCTTATACATATATAAATAAACGTGCGTATTATTACATTTATACTAAAGAAAGATAATGATAGTTCCAATACAAGCTAAATATATAGGCTTGCAGGGCACTATCCCATCAATTTCCTACTTGCCCTAAAGCCAATCACAAACGTTTCTAGGACCCATCTTTTTAAAGATGTTCTTCGAACTCATTTCATGATATAGCCTCCTTTTAGTGGATCCGCTAAGTTGTCTTCTGAGTCGACGCGATCCATTACGCGCGTTAACTCTACCAATGATTTTTCTAATCACATGGTACCTTTCTTTCAATTGTGTTTAGATTTCTGGTGAGATCTCGAATGCTTTGCTTTAGCAATAGCTCCAATGTTATCATGGAAGATAATCATAGCTTCGCAATGCTAGGCACTACATCCAACCATATGATGAAGTTTTATATCCAAACACTTTCTTAAGCCGCATTTAATGCTACATTTAATGCTGCAATATATCTTGCTTCAGTGGTTTGGATGGTTACGGTGATTTGCTTGGAACCCTTTCAAATTTACCGTTACCCCATTGATGCAGGATATGTATCCAAAAATGGATGTATTTAATTCATCCACATCAGACTGAAAATCCGAATCAGTAAATCCTTCGAATTTTAATTCTCCACTACCACCATAGACCAAGAAAAATCCTTAGTCTTTGTCAAGAGCTTAAGGATATCTTTTACGGTGGTCCAGTACTTCTTTACTGGAGTTTGACTAGCAACTGCTCGCGATACTTGAGCAAGTTCTACGTCTGGTCTAGTACATAGTAAAGCATGCCACATGCAACCTTTTGTTTGAATAATAAGGTATTTGAGACATTTTCCTTTATTCTCATTTGACGTAGGGCACATCAATTTTGGAACAAGGGATACAATGTCTCACTGGAAGCAATCCTTTCTTGGATTCTTCATACTGAATATTTTCAATATTGATTCTATGTACTTAGATTTAGAGAGTGTCAACATCTTTTCTGATCTACTTCTATAGATACGTATCCCAATACGCAAGATGCTTCTCCTAAATCTTTCATGGAGAATTGCATGGACAACCATGCTTTCGTCTGTGCTAACATTCCGATATCATACCAGATAGCCAGAACATTATCGACATATAAAATATGAGCTTCATCGCGCTCCCACTAATCCTTTTGTACACTCACAGTTCATACTCGTTTTGATGAAGTCAAATGTCTTGACTATCTCCTCAGAACAAATGTGAATCTAAATGGATCCAGACATTGCAAATGGAGAAAATGTTTCATCAAAGACTGTTCCAGAACATTGTGAATAGCCTTTTTACCACTAGTCAATTCTCAGATACAACACCTCTCCATTCATTCCAAGTTTGAAGATCCATTTACAACCAACTTATAGGGATAAATCCCTCGGGTGGATCAATCAAGGTTTATACCTTGTTGGAATGGATGGGATCCATTTCGGGTTGCATGGCTTCGAGCCACGCATCCGAATCTATGTCTGACATCGCTTCTTTATAGGTCCTTGGAGCACTTTCCACTTTCTCGTTTTCGTGAATGAAACCAAATCGTTCTGGCTCCTTACGAATTTGATCAGACCTTTAAAAAGTAGGTGTACTAGTAGGTTCAGTAAATTCTGGATTAACTCCCACTATTTGCGGGGACGGGTCCAAATCTTGGACTTCATCAAGTTCCATGACGTTTTCATTTCCTTTGACGAGAACTTCATCAACAGAGGAACGGGTATCTAGGAGAAATGTGATAACGCCATTAAAACGTCGTTATTACCTATCTCTTTAAGCCCAAAACATTTTGTTTTGATCCGAGTTTTTGTGTGTCTTTGCGTGTTTTCGTGTCTTTTGTGTTTTTGGCCCCTTTGTTTGGCTTTGTTCGTTTTTGTGTTTTTGTTCTCGTTTTGATCGTCTTCTCCGTGGTTTATAGGTATTGACATCTTAGAGAGATTCGGAGTTGTGTATCAATGGTACGAGTCGCTCTACCCACCCCGCGAGTCAAGCTTGAGCTTCAAAAAAATTAGAACCCGGAGCAAATTGTACAAGAATGTAGATAGCTGTTCACTAGAACATGCATAAATATTTCATAGATGATCCAAATGAGCTGAATTTTTGATATGTCATAGATGAGTGAGTTAGCTACGCTACGGACTTTACGGATCCGCAATCGGAGTTCGGAATCAAAAGATATGCTACTCGGAAGGAAGTGCGGCAGAGCAGAAAACACCAGCTCACCTTCGGCATAAACCTCGCCGCGGCGAGGTGGAGGCTCGCCGCGGCGAGTTGCCAGCAGAAAAAACAAGTTTGCCTACGGCATAAACCTCGCCGCGGCGAGGTCCACTGGACCTCGCCGCGGCAAGGTCTGCTCTGTTTTTCTGCGTATTTTGAAGGCCTTTTTGTATATTGCCCTTCTCCCACTTGTAAATATAACTTCCTTTAGGACTTTTTGACCTTTGTTACTATAGTTTGGAGGGTAACATAGGCATGATGAACTTGTTGTTCCTCTAGGTTAGAGGCTTAAAGGTGGAATCATTCAACCAACTTCAACAATTCTACAATTCTACACTTTGCATTTTCTCTTTTGCCTCCCTTTTGAAGAAAAGAGAAGAACTCTCACTTGGACTCCCCAAAGAAGATAAAAAGGCATTGAGGGAGAAGTTGTTGAAGACCTCCTCACTAAGCTTACTCTAAACTCTTTTACTTTGTTCATTTATATTGATGTCTTTTAATGTAATGAATGACATATTATTGTTATGAGTGGCTAATCTCATTTATTCTATGTTTTTATTGATCCTATGTTTGGTTCTTGATTCTTGATTAAATGATGAGTTAATGGTTGTTGCTATGCTTGTATACAAGTGTTTGTTAAACTAGTTTGAGCCTTTGTCAACTTATGGATTAGCTAACCATAGGATGAAATGGATTGATCTTTAATTGCTAGACATAGTGGATTAAAGATTAGATTGAAAAACTAGGTTGTGATTTGATTTTAGGATAGAAATATACCTAGGTCATTTCATGTTCTAACAAGGTTTGGAGTTAATGCATCACTTAGGCTTAATCCTCTTAGACATAAATTGGATTAGTCTACTTTGGTAGGTTCGTACGCTATCGAAAGATATGTATGAATAATTTACGAAATCTTGAACAACAAACGTGAATATGGTTGTCAATTGTTGAGTCGTTTGTCTTGAATTGAACTAGGTGATGTAAAATCATAGAAGCCTTTACATATATTAAGTCAAGTGTTAGTTTCAAAATCACCTTAATTTGAGTTGTAGTATCAAAACCACAATCACCTCACCAAATTCAACTTACGAATCTAAGTCGAAGTAACAAGACGTTAGTTGGTAATTAATTGAACAATTCCTCGTGGGTTCGACACTCCTTATCACTTTATTACTTGTAACGACCGTATACTTGCGCGTTTACGTACTCGTATTTGGAGCGTAACAAGTTTTTGGCGCCGTTGCCGGGGAGTTGTAACGATTGTTTGCCAATTTATATTCTTGTATATCTTAACTTGGATTTGCTATTTACGTTGTGATCTTTGTCTTCCTAGGTACGATAGCCTACAATGATTGCTATCCAAGGTCAACCGAGGGACGATCACTTTGTTATTGTATGCATTGCATGGGGGAGAGCACAATCGCCGGTTACCCAATGAGTCCAACTCATTTTCAATATGGGAATTCATACATGGGTAATCATTATGAGCCGAGTCCCCCTTACAATAGCTACAATATCAAATGGGGAGATAACTCGTATTATCCAAGGAACAATGAGTGGGGAGGTGGACCACACCCGGATATGATGATGATTACCCCATTCATCCAACCGAACTATCATGAATATTCTCAACCTCCGGTAGAAGCACAATCATCTTTGGAAGAAGCATTCACTAAGTTCATAGAGCACACCACCAAATACATGGTTAACAATGATTCTAAATTGGAAGAGGTTTCCAAACAATTGGAAGAGGTTTCCAAACAGTTACAAGAAGACTCGGGGACATTTAGGGATCTTCAAACACAAATGGAGCAAATCTCACAAGCTTTATTCATAAGACCCCCGGGAGCTTTGCCGAGTACAATTGAATCAGTTGCTCCTAATGAAAGCTTTAATGAACCGAGTGAAATGTTCGAAATAAATGGGTTTCATACTAGAGAGGAAGAACAAGGTGGATCGAAAGAGCTTGCAAAGGACGATAAGTTCATCATGGATGAAGGGTTTGATCAAAATGTCATCAAATATTCTTATGGGGACTTGGTTATTCCCGAAGAAGACAAGTGGATCCACCCGAGCAAAGCATCATGGATAATTATGGGAAAAGATTACAAAAGATTTGAACCGGGAGATAAAAGTTTTCGATTTGATATGAGGTTCAAATCCGTCCCAAAAGACCGTATAATGGAAAAACTAAAGCGTGGGACGAATTTAAAAGCAAAGAGGCCGGGGCTCATACTTGATCCCGATGGGATCCTATTCGATTATTGGCCACCCTAAAAGAAAAGAGAAGCTTCAAGTCGAGCTTTCGACTATAAACAAGCGCTTCTCGGGAGGCAACCCGAGCCTATTGATTTTTCCTTTGTTGTTTTGTGTTTTGTGTTGTTTTCGTTTTTGTTTTTGTTGTCGTTTTTGCGTTTTGTGTTGTAGGTAAATGAGCGCCGGTGAAAGATCGAAGATTGACAAGCACAAATCGAGCGAGGTCAAGCGAATGAACCATGGTTCGCGAACGTCGTAAGGTGAGTAGTTGTACTTTTAAAAAAAAAATATTTAAAAACTACACTACTCACTCACCGTTTTAAATTTCTCATACAAACTCTCTTCCCTCTCTCACGATCTCTCAAGCTCACTCACTCAATTCTTCCCAAACTCACATAAATTTCTCTCTCAATCACATAATCTCCCAAATCCCACAAACAAGCCACCAATTCACCCCTAAAATCCTCCATTTCCATCATACATTACCAAAAAACGGGAGTCAACACTCAAGGGTTCGAAAGGAAAAATTCTTCGATTACGATCCAAAGGTAAGTGTGGCTTGACTTAATTGGTATTGGTGTGTCGGTGTTGAACTATTTGGTATTGAAATTTTTTTGGGTTGAAGCTCTTGTAAACTTTGAAGAGAATTAGTGAATTGAGGAGTGCACACAAGGTGTTTGATAAATTGCGTGTGAGAAATTTTTACCCTCTTTGCTATTTTTTCGATTGTGGAGTTGCCGGGGTTTTAGTTTGTTGAAGTTGTGTGATTGCAACACAAGTTTGGGGGAATTTTGCGCATTTGGAATAAAAGGGAAGAGTACGGGAAAGCAATGGAGCGTGCCCTCAATGCACGAAACCACTGAAGACGGGAGCAACCACGGGATGCATACGAAAAGGGACGTTGGATTTAAATTTACGCAGTCCCGTCGGTTTAAATTGAGCTTAAAATGTTTTAATTATATTCTCGTCTTGTGTTGGTTTTGTTATTAACTCTTGAGAGATATTGGCATGTTTACTCGTTTCAATTTATAACGTTTGCTTGTTGGAATTAATTAGAGCCGTGCTCGCTCATTTATTATTTTGTTTTGTTTTGTTTTGCTTGTGTTTTTGTTGTGTTCTTGTTTTTGTCATGTCGTACCTTATTCCGTCATTCTCAATTCACACAATGGGGACATTGTGCATTTTAAGTTTGGGGGAGTAAGGTCACTTGTTGCGTACTAAGTCGACCTGCCAAAATTTTTCAAATTCTTATTATTATTTGAACATGCTCTACAAAGTTTAAGACACATTGGCGATGGCTATGATTATATTTAAAGTGGATAACGAACTTTAGCGATAATAGGATCTAGGACTCCTTTTGCTTAACTTAGAATCCCTCAAATCCTTAGCTTGGAATCTAAATGTAAAAAGAGCATAAATGGCCTAAGTTTGGGGGAGTAAATCCTTTTCGAGAATGAAAAACCTTTGAACACCTAACTCTTAAAAGAAATGAGTAGAAAAGTTGCTAAAATGTACGCACTTCTATGAGAGAAAAGAAAGGCTAAGCCTTCAATCGTTAGTTTTCATTGATCATTTTTGGTAATTACTCTATCTCATTAATCTAGTGCAAGAGTTGTAATAGAAAAATCTATATGTATGCACAAAAGAAGAACAGAGAGTGGTGCTAGTAGCCCACAAAAGCAAAATTGCATCAAGTTCGCCATTAGTGCAAGTATCGTATCGCAATATTCTTATAAAGCACAAAATGCTATGTTATTATTGTAAATCAAAAGAAAAGCAAAGAATGGTGAGAAAAGAGTTAGGAGCTAAAAGTCGTCAATTAATTCAAGAATAGGGATAACACTCTTAAATTACCTATAACTTAGTTTCGTGAAGTGATTTGAGCATTAAGTTTGTAATCTACGGTGAGGAGAGATTCTTTGTCAAACATTAGAAGTCCTTGCAAATAGAACCGATGATTTTGACCTATCGGGACGTATTCACCTAAAATAAAATCTAGTCGAAGCCATCACACACACATGGAGTTTGTTTAAATAATAATTTGAAAGTGTTAAGTTTTAGCATTTCGATCTTAAGTCTGTTTGTTTTGTTCTTGTTTTGTTTTCTTGCGAGGTGGGACCTCGCCGCGGCAAGGTCTGCTCTGTTTTTCTGCGTATTTTGAGGGCCTTTTTGTATATTGCCCTTCTCCCACTTGTAAATACAACTTCCTTTAGGACTTTTTGGCCTTTGTTACTATAGTTTGGAGGGTAACTTAGGCATGATGAACTTGTTGTTCCTCTAGGTTAGAGGCTTAAAGGTGGAATCATTCAACCAACTTCAACAATTCTACAATTCTACACTTTGCATTTTCTCTCTTGCCTTCCTTTTGAAGAAAAGAGAAGAATTCTCACTTGGACTCCCCAAAGAAGATAAAAAGACATTGAGGGAGAAGTTGTTGAAGACCTCCTCACTAAGCTTACTCTAAACTCTTTTACTTTGTTCATTTATATTGATGTCTTTTAATGTAATGAATGATATATTATTGTTATGAGTGGTTAATCTCATTTATTCTATGTTTTTATTGATCCTATGTTTGGTTCTTGATTCTTGATTAAATGATGAGTTAATGGTTGTTGCTATGCTTGTATACGAGCCTTTGTCAACTTATGGATTAGCTAACCATAGGATGAAATGGATTGATCTTTAATTGCTAGACATAGTGGATTAAAGATTAGAAAAACTAGGTTGTGATTTGATTTTAGGATAGAAATATACCTAGGTCATTTCATGTTCTAACAAGGTTTGGAGTTAATGCATCACTTAGGCTTAATCCTCTTAGACATAAATTGAATTAGTCTACTTTGGTAGGTTCGTACGCTATCGAAAGATATGTATGAATAATTTACGAAATCTTGAACAACAAACGTGACTATGGTTGTCAATTGTTGAGTCGTTTGTCTTGAATTGAACTAGGTGACGTAAAATCATAGAAGCCTTTACATATATTAAGTCAAGTGTTAGTTTCAAAATCACCTTAATTTGAGTTGTAGTATCAAAACCACAATCACCTCACCAAATTCAACTTACGAATCTAAGTCGAAGTAACAAGACGTTAGTTGGTAATTAATTGAACAATTCCTCGTGGGTTCGACACTCCTTATCACTTTATTACTTGTAACGACCGTATACTTGCGCGTTTACGTACTCGTATTTGGAGCGTAACAAAATGATTGTTTCTCATTGTCGTGGAACAGGTATCCAATGGATTTCGTTGGATACCCCACAATTATATACAAATTGGATCTACTAGCCAATTTATCTCCTTTTTTCGTTTCTACCATTGGCAGGAGATCTCCATACTCAGAGGTAAGAGCATAGAGGTATTTTGCTATACCTTTCTTGGTAAAGCTTTGTAGGCACGAACTTTGAAGGTACTTTGCTCAGTATCTTCGATGCAGTCAGCAGGACTAACTCCTAGAATGCATAAGGAAGCTTAACAAAACTCACTATGGATCGAACAATGTTAAACAATGTTAGATTCCATCTCTTTAGACACTTCAATAAGTTGAGGTGTCTTAGGAGGAGTTTGTTGTATGAGAACCCCATTCTCAATGAGATAATTGAGGAATCATTGACAAGTATTTGTTATCTCGATTAGATCGAATAATACTATGTCTTTGTTGATTCTCTACTTCGCATTGAAATACCTTTCTTGGTTTTTCGGATTTGCATCTCACTAGATTCATTTTTCACTAACGACCAAGGTCATTAGTAAAAAGTACGAAGTATGAGTAATCTCCTCTCACAGTAACTTTTAGTGATCCATATTCATGGATTAAATCCAGATTTTGTTTGGTTCGCTCTGGATTCCCTGTGACGGGAGATCTGGTCATATCTCCTTTGAGACATGATTCGCAGGTTGGAAGTTCATCCAAGTTCTATTTTTCAAGAAGCTTAGGCGAAACCAACTTTTAAATCCTACTCTTGGAGATGTGTCCAAGTCTAGCGTACCAAAGTTATGTATTATTATCTTTGTATTAATTGAATTTCACACATTAATTTAATAAGATTGAGTCAATGGTTTAATTCAATTAATTTACTTCCTTTCAATTAACTTCTTTAATTGCTTCCCTTTTCCTTTTCAATTAACCCTTTAATTGAAACGTTGCTTAATTAATTAGATCATCTAATCAATTAAACATATCAGTGCCTTTCTTAGATCCAGTGGGATAATTCGACTTTTAGGCTACTTGCGTTCTTATGACTACCTTTATGGTCGAATTTAGAAGAGAATTAATTCTTCTTCATTTTACTCTTCTTTGACTTCGCAGTCCATGAAGTGTAAACGATCATGACAGGTTTATCCTATTTGCCTTTAACCAGTACTTTGGTTGATTCATGAAATGTGATCAACTTATCAAATAAGATCAGTTTATTTCAAGAATCATTTGAATGAGCAGGAGGAGAATTTAGGAGGAAGTTAATGTTAAGATCACTTGCAGGCTACCGTTTAATCGATCCAGTTTTCAACTAGATTGATAAAACAAAGACAGTGATCCTTGACACTAGTTCCTTCAATTATTCTCGAGTTTTGAAACAATTCCTTAGAAGTCTCGAATCATATTGATTCAAAACTACTCCTCAAAACAAGCCTTTTGAGGTGGAGGTTTGTTTCAGAAGACTGGTCCTCAAAACAGGCCTTTTGAGGTTTGTTTCAGAAGCTTCAGACATGCTACTCATGTTGCTTCCATAGCTCGTTCAATCTTGATGCTTATTTGAGGAAACGATCATTAAGATTCCTATACTTCATAGGTGATTCGTTTCACTTTTGAGATTCATCTTTATAGGAGAAAACGATCATTAATATTCCCATATTCTACGGGTGATTCGTTTCTCTTTTTGACTTATCTCAGAAGCGCATAAGGCATAGGCTCGTCGTTGAAGAACATCATTCCCCTTTTGGAATTTAAGACAATTCTCAAGTTTCTTGCCTAGTCGATATTTTGATCCAGTTATTTTATTAGTCGAGGATAAATAGTAAAATGGATAATTACAGATATCTCAGTATCCCAAAGAGAAGACAAAGATTCAGTGGACTAGTTAATGAATAATACTTATAATCTACGAAGGTTGGACTTTCTACCGTAGAAGTTCTCCCACTATTTTATCGAAACAATTACCCCTTCAATTGTTCGGGAAATTCTATTTCCTAGTAGGTCTTGACGTCCCAGCGGCAATTAATTGCACCCACGACTCGTGGCCATACAACCAATTCCCCAGGTAGGCATACTTATTGCCAATTGTGTCACTCCACAACCTTCAAGCTATTTTGCCTCGGTTTTCGTACTTATATAGCACTGCTACATCATAAGTGTTACTAATCGTTAAGTCTAACCCATCAATCATGATGAGCAACGGGCCCGATCGTGAATTCTCCGTAACTAGTTATCGGTCGATCTTCACATCCCGACCAGTCCTCATCCTTGTCGTGTTTAGTTAAAAACAGGAGTCAAGGAATTTTACGTATTGTCCCTTTCTTCGACTCGGGTGCCAGACTCTTGATCACCTCTATCGATAAGTAGACAACATACGCTAGTCCCTATTGATGGAAGGCTTGGATTTTTATAAATACTTCATTTTATTTTAATCCAATATGACTTAATATTTAATTCGAGAGGGGAATTTCTGGTTTGAAAGTTATGCTAACTCTCCTCGAGGTCTCACCGTTTCAATTATGCTTTATCTTTTATTACGATCTAGATTCTAGCACGCATCTCATACAAGCTAAATATAAATCGACAAAATAAATAAAAGTCATACAAGCCTAGCATGCATACTACCACAATATGTTTTCGATCGGGAGCCTCATATGCACGCCATCATCGAGCCAATGATGTTGGCCCTATTGTTCAATCTAAAGGGTTTGTAAATAGGCCTATGCTATTACACAATGTACCATGCATACATGGCCTTCATATCTTCTTGGGTTCCCACCTTGCTTGTAAATGGGCCTCCATCCTAAACTAGGAAAACAGTAAAGTCCTATTCTATTACAAAGGCTCAAAGTGGCCCAAAAAACATAATAGGCTCGCAGGCCCAATAAAAACCAAACAATAAATTAAACCAATCACATCTAACCTAGGGTCAAGGCTCGGCTCGATCGAAAACCACGTAAACAGTTCACGTAGAGCAAGAAACATGCAAACATCCTTTACCTATTTCTTTCTTAATTTTAAAACTACCTTTTAAAACTAACTTCCTATGATTCTTACCTTTTAGTCACTACTAATTATGACAAAATGAATATTCGGGTAAAGGAAAATAAATTTTCTGCTTAGATTCAGATTCTGTTTTTCAACTTTTGAAAATTACATTTTCGCCCCTCAACTTTTGAAAACTGCACTTTGACCCCAAAACTTTTAAAAGTTACAAAAACACCCCTGAGCATATTCGGGCAGCTACCAGCAAATAAAATTTTGAATTTTGAAAATTTTTTGATTTTTCAAATTGACCCCTCAAGTTTCGGTAATTGCAAAACAGCCCCAAAGTTTTCGGAAATTACAAATTGACCCCAAAACCCGTGCGACCAGATTTGCAAAAACAGTCCAGAATTTTGAAATTTCCAGATTTCAAAAAATTCGAATTTTCAGCCCTTTAAAAACCCTAATTGCGATTTTAGTTCAGAAAGTCCTGAAGTTTCCAAAAACTATAAAATCGGCACAAATCTGAAAAAGCAGTTTTACCCAATCATAGATCTAGTCATAACAAGTAAGAATCAATTTACAAATAATAATTATCACGTGTTTACATATACATAATTAAACATATACGATGAAAACACATTATGTTCAGGCTTTTCGTATAATAATGATGGAGTTGGCTCTGATACCACTGTTGGGATAGTGGTTGGGTTGCCTCGATTGTCAGAACAACGAAAGTGCGGAATTTAAAAATTTTCAAAGCACCCAAGGTCCCATATAAGATTCTCCATATTATTTATACGAAAGCATGAAACAAAAACACACATTGAATTAAACAAGGGGGTTTTTGCGATTTACCTCACCACAGGCAAGGTGGTGGCAACCTTCAGTTCTGATTCTGAATCTGGATCTGGATCTGGTTCACAGAAGTGATCCAAGCGTCTCACCTCCAAAGATAGTCCACACCAACTGGATTCTGGTGACACATCCTAGTCTTAGGCTCAGAACTGGATCTAGGAGATTCGTTGTTGCAGGACTGTGCAGATCAACTTGACAAAGCAAGATCTAGCACGGTGGAACAAGGGAGAGGCGGCGGCGGCGCTAGGGCAGCAGGTTGGTGGCGGCACTAGGCTTGGCGGCGCAGGGAGAGGGGCGGCGGCTACTAGGTCAAATGAGGGAGCTCAGGGTTTTTGTGCTAGGGTGTTAGCTTTCTGAGCTCTGATAGAACCCTATTTATAGAGTTCTATTTGACCTATGTTTGCAAGACAACTTATGGGCTTTTAATTAAAGGCCCATGTCTTGCAAGCCTTTCATTTAATTAACTACTTTAATTAAATGTCCAATCCAAATAAATCAATATTTCTTTTATATAATTAATTAGCAACTTAATTAAGTATTTAATTAATTAAGTCAACCAATTAATTAATCTCCCACTTGAATTAAATACTTTAATTCATTTAATTGATTTAATTACCTTTAAATCAATTAATTCCTTTAGTATCCTTTTTCAACAGTCACCGTCCAATTGTATTGTGTGTGACCCTCTGGGTTCACCATCAATTGGCAGCAGGCCCACGAATTCCTCGTGATTTAATTTATGAACAATAAATTGCTCCGGTCAATTAAACAACCTTTAATTGACCACTCCTAGAATCAAATCCTCTATTAACTCATGAGTACCTACACTTCATGGTCGATGTCTAGCCACAAGCCCATGAAGCCCAACTTTAGGTGAATTGATACTTGTGAACCTCGTCTCATATAATTACCATGTACATACGGTCCTTCTATCGACTAATATTCCCGATCAAGGCTTAGGGTGTGTGAATTGATCGGCACCTCTAAATTTGTCTCGATAACTATACTTTCTAATTCAGGATAATATTCCAGTGTGACTCCTAAATTTGGAAACCCCTTTCCAAATCCGTCACCTACTACGGCCGTAGATTCCTTGGATATATTATCTAAGAATCGTATAGGAAATTCTCTCACCCATTACAGTGAGTCAATAGATTCCATATTGGTACTAACCACCCGCGTACATGTCCATACGCGCCCAACCTAGGCATGTTATGACCAAGCTAAGTGGCCTATACCTAGATCTAAGCACGCACTTTCATGCACCGAATTCTCCCTAGCACCTCAAGTCAAAGGACTAAATCGTACACTATTATAATCCTTGAGAAACATCCCATCACCGATATGCGACATGCGCTTCCACAATGGGTTTCTCTGTTCGGGTCGTTCGATGCGTTCAATCCTCCATTGAACCACCTACTCATATGCACTGGCCTCAAATGCCTTGCTCATGAAACGCTACAAATTTATGATCTTATCAACTCTATCTTTCTTATCCAGAAGCTCCTGAACAAAATTAACAGGATCTTTTAATCTTTTCGGATCTGTAACTAAATCCTCCCCAGTTTCTCGAATATGAGAGGTCATGACATCTTTCATGATCGTGAGTCCACTTGGCACTCTCGATAACAAATTATACATCCTCCCCAAATCTTCGAACTTTTCATCCAGGATCATACTAACTAAGCCTGAATTCTCCGTATGAACTAATCTGTGCATGTGGCTTTCAATCATCTCTTTCTCTACTACACGAGTAATTTTGGCTTCACTTCTTGCATCCAAGTAATGGGACACTCTCTCGATCTCTTCATTAAGTCGTTCCTCAGCTTTCTTTAGGTAGTCTCCACAATCACAGTGCTCAATAACTTGCTGAGACTCCTTACGATAGAAATCGGAGGAAACATCCAGGAAAGGCTTTTCGAAGATTTCTTCATACACAGAAAGACCTAAATCCATTAACATTTTAGTTAAATCGGTGGAAACATCCAGGAAAGGCTTTTCGAAGATTTCTTCATACACAGAAGGACCTAAATCCATTAACATTTTAGTTATATTCCTCGTCAGACCCCTATTAATGACATCACCAGTTCTCTCACACTGCACAAGTTCAATAAGTTTATCCCGAAGCCTTGTCTGAATTTTGCTTGAGTGGATAATGTTGTCCCTCCATAGATTCAACCCAAGGTCGTGAATTTGAGTTTTTTGTGTGAACGTTATTAATATGAACCGAATCATTCGCAACGCCATGTCATATTCTTCCCAGCTCCTATTAAGCACCTCAAGAAACATCGCTCCTTGAGCAGCCTCTATAGACTTTGCAATTTCTTTTTGATGTGATGTCATAGCTGAGACAACTCCGGAATATAGCTTCTCTTCAAATCTGTGCAAGACCATATTATAAGCAGCCCTGAACATGGCAAACATGAGACAAACAACTCCACAAATTGAAGAAGAAAGCAATGCAATGAATGATCCCATATGAAAGGCAGTTACTACGTAAAAGTGCAAAATAGAACCTGGCATTAATGAAAACGAAAATAAGAGTGTTGGCACACCAGGAAAATTATTTTTAATAAATCCTGCAAAAAGAGCTTGCATTTTTTCAACATGAATCTTATTAGTGAACTTACTTAGAACACTTCAAATTGCACCAAAGGAACAAGATAGAAGAATATGGTAATTAAAAAAAACCACTTATCGATTGTTCAAAATAGTTATGTTAATGAAAAGAAGAATAAAGATCCTATTTTGTCTGCTCCGAAAGCAGGATTAGCCAACAAGGTAGGTCATGAGCTCAGTGGTAATCTGAAATAATCAGAAACATTAACAACATAAATGGTTTTTAAGACCATTGCTTTTTTGGTACCATAAGATTGGTTAACTTGCAGTATTGGTACAATTGGATACGAAAATGCAAATTTGGTACCCTATGATAGATTTTTATTAAAATTCTGGTACCAAACCCAATATTTTTACAAAGTTAATGGCAATTTACCCCCATGGAATGCATAATGTTCAATTTACCCCCATGGAATGCATAATGTTCAATTTACCCCTCTATAATTCGGATAAAATCAATTTACCCCTTGTAAAAGTCTAATGAAGCAATTTACCCTTTTCAGCCGGAGATTGTACCTCACTTGCGAAATTGTGAGTATGCATGCAAACTATTTTATTTAACATAGGGTGATAAATTGTCAAATTTATCATAACACAAATGGTAAAATGTCACATTATCATAATAAAAGTGGATAAAGTGCTGCTTATAAAAATATCAAGAAGGTTTTCAGGGGGTAAAATGCTCTTTTTTAAACCACGAGAGGTTAAATTGAACATTATACATTTCATAAGGGTTAAATTATCATTAACTTTGGAGAAAAATTGGGTCGGTACCAAAGTAACAATCCTATAATACAAAATTTGCATTTTCGTTTAATTAAGTAGGTCTATCCTATCCTATGGTACATAATTTGACAAACTAATCACGAATTTCACTACACATAATCTCAAATTGAACTAGGTTCAATCCAATGAATCTCTTAACAAAAAAATTTCCTAAATCAATTTAAGCATGGGGCTAAATCACCTGTACACCTCTTTGAAATCCAAGCCTCTAGCATCGTAATTATAAATCTCGTGGATTGCATGTTCCAGAATATTCCAAGCCTTCTCTGCATCCTTCAGGTCAAACCCCCTCTCCATCGAGCCGCTCATCCTGAATACACTTTCTCGTGGATCTGTTATTGGATTTGATTTATTATTAAGTTTTTGTTCTTGGGACTTGTGGGTTATATTAGGAGGTGAACTATGCGAATAACATAGTTCGAGAATAACCGCTATCTCGACATTGCATTTGACCTGTGTGCTCGAAAAACCAGCTTCTCGCATAACTCTGCTGACGCTCGGGTCATCTAGGATCGAGATTATGAGCTGTTCGAGCTCGATTTTAACGGCTAGGATGGGTTGTTGTTGATTCTCAACTGATCCGCGTCGTTGATGGGCTTGGGCCCTCTTAAAGGCGGCCACGAGGGCGTTTGAGATCGAAGGGTATTGGGAATGATGGGTTATTATGGGGCTCGATGAGGTAGCCGGGAGCATGGATCAAAATTTCTATCTTTTCCATCGAAAACATCGAAAAGTTTTCGTTTTTGAATCAGGCGAAACGAAAACAAGATTTAATTCCGAAACTATTTGTTTGCCTTAAGCTTTGTTATTTTCCTAATTTTAGTAACTATTTTTTACAAATTTTCCTTAGTGTTTCCGAAACATTTCCGAATAGTCTCGAAAAGTTTCCAATATTTGACTGAACAAAACCTACATTTGAACCGAAATTTTGATCCATGGCCGGGAGGCGGTTAAGTGCCACGTTGAAGCAAAGCTCGAGGGCTTTGCATTGGAGGGGGTGGGAGTGGGATTGTAGGCAAGCGACTCGAAGTAACCCGGTGGGAGAGGATAGCATGGTGCTGGCCACGTGTAATGTTGTTACTTGTGCGTGTCCTCGTCTTTTAGCTAATGCTACCGCTTGTTTTACGATGGTCGAAGCCTCGGTGGTTATGGCTTGTTGCACTGCACAATTTCCTGCTCTCATTTTTCCTTTTTTCTATTTTTGTTTGATTTGGATGAGATGAAGTTTACAAGAAAAAAAGGGAAATGTTGGGTTAATATGGAAGTAGTTTGATTGGGTTTGGTCTCGGTTTGGTCTCAATAATTGATTTCAGAGGTTTCGCCGAAACCTTTGAAACTCGCTTTGGATAATGGTTTCAATGGAATATTGAGATTGTAAAATATTATTAAATAATAATTAGTGGATTTTGAAACTTTGAGATATGGCTTGTATTGATGTTTGATTGTTGGGGTTTGGAGAAGAAAAGTAAGTGGTAGATGTCAAATCAATAACTTTATGTGTAAAAAATAGATGATAGATGTCAAATCAATGACTTTATAGGTTTCAAGTAGGATTGTGTAGGTTTCGATTTGTCTGAAACTTGGAGTTTCGCCTGAGACCTCTTCGAACTCTTTACTTAATGGAGTTTGACCCGATTTGAGTGAAACCAAACCTAGGCAAACTAGATGCATATACAGCCGTTGTGCCCGAGACAGGTCAAATTACGCTTAAATTACAATGTGCCTTTGCTTTTCTTTCTACTCTTCGGCAATTGGGTTTTTTTGCACTTTGCACCCCCGAAACATGGGAAATAGGCACTTTGCATCCCTGAAACTTAGATTTAACACTTTGCACCATCGAAATATGAAAACTACAACACTTTGCACCCTCTTTTATTTTCAAGCAAAAACTCAAGGGCAAAATAGGTAATTCTATTGTAAATCTTTGGCACTTTGCCCCCCAAAAATAAAATTAGCACTTAACACTCCCTAATTAAAAACAAATTAACTTGCATCCAAGAAACACAATAAATGGACACTTTGCACCCCAAAATATAAAATTAACACTTAATACCCCCAAAATTAAAAAAAAACTCAAACCCCTCATTTTTTCCGGCAAAGTTAACCGTTAAAGTTAATTTTTTTTAGGGCAAAATATGTAATTTTTTATTGGTCTTTGATATGTTGAAGTAGACAATGGGTCTTCGAGAAGTTTACTTGAATTTTATTTAGTTATTTATGGTTATATTGTTGAAAAGAAAGATGGAGGAAGAAATGAGTATTCGAGTATTTATGATTGTATTTTACAAAATTTAAGTAAAAAAATAAATTACCTATTTTGCCTTAGATTTTTTTCACTCCGATAGTCAACTTTGACGAAAAAAACGAGGGGTTTGGGTTTTTTAAATTTAGGGTGTTAAGTGTTAATTTGTGTTTTGGAATGCGAAGTGTCCATTTATTGTGTTTCGGGGGTGGAAGTTGCTGATTTGTTCTTAATTAGAGAATGTTGAAGTGCTAATTTTATTTTGGGGATACAAAGTGCGAAATTCTCAAGTTTTGAGGGTGCAAAGTGCCAATACTATTGAATTACCTATTTTGCCCCTGAATTTTTGCTTGAAAATAAATAACGGTGCAAAGTGCTATATTTTTCATATTTCGAGGGTGCAAAGTGCAAAAAACCTGCAATGGGGACCTAATTTTCTGTTCCTTCCCCTGGCTTTTTTTTGTTAATTTATTTAATTCAATACTTCATCCTAGTTGATCCGTCATTGACTAAATTCATAAATAAAAGCATAATAAATAATTTAATTAATATATTTTACTAATAAGTTGATAATATCATATGACATCATATATATTATATTTAAAATGTTTAATACGCATAATTGTGAATAATTTAATATAATAAGTCACTTAAAAAATTAAAAAATTTGATCGAATACTGTAACAAATGGAACAAAATAAATGAAACGGATGGAGTATTATATTCTGTAAATGAAATAAGGTATTTCTCCTTTTCTGATAATATATTTAATCTTATCTAATCTAATCTAACTTACTATTATTTCAATCAAAGAGTTGTATTGGCCAAAAATGTTGATTTTGACTGTTAAAAGTAAATAAAGTAGATTTTTTAAGACCAAAGATTAATAAATATAAAGTATAGCACAAGTATTTTTGTTTCTTCGTTTTAATAAGTCTCTAAAGTTTTCCATTGATGGCTAGTCTTCTCCTATGCATTATAGAAATAAGAGTAAATCGCATTTTTGCCATATTTATGGGTTAATTTTTGCACTTTTGCCCCTTTTAATTTCTTTTAGCAGATCAGTCTATTTTATCAATGTAGTGTAACATATTTGTCCCTCTTACCAATTAGTGTAACATGTTTGTCACTCTTAAATTTTTCATAGCGGATTCCTCCCTCTTATCAACATAGTGTAACACATTAGTCCATTTTAAATACAAAATATATTAATTAAGTTCAAAATATATTATAAAATAGACGAAAGTTGATTTATTTTTAATGTAAGAGGGACTAATATGAGACACGACATTGATAAGAGAGACGAATCTGCTATAAAAAAATTAAGAAGAATGAATGTGTTATAATAGGGATGAATGTGTTATAAGAGGGACGAATGTGATACACTACATTGATAAGAGGAACAAATCTGCTATAAAAAATTTAAGAGGAGCGAAAATACAAAATTTGGTTCATAAGAATGAGCAAAAATGCTATTCACTCTTGTTTGTACTCAAAAAATCACCCTCGATTAATCGAGAAATGATGGCTCGACGATAAGCCAAAAATGGCAGGAGAACCGAACTCAATGGATCCAAACGGGTCAGATCGGATCTGACCCAATTTAATCCGAAATTGATCCGACCGAGACAATAATTTGGCAGCGAGCCCAATTTGAAACTCGACCCAATTTTCACAATTAATTAATTTTTTGACTAAGTTAAATTAATTAATTGACAAGTTAATTAATTTATGGGCCAAAGTTAATTAATTAAGCCAGGATATGGTTAAGGCCCAACCAACCCAATGGTTAATTGTGGCTATTAGAGATTTAATTAATTAATTAAGTTAATTAGTTAAATGGGCCAAGAATAATTTAATCGGCCCACATTTTAAATAAGGCCATTAAGTAATTAATTAAATGATTAATTACAATTATCAAAAGAAATGGCCCAATTAAATCAACCCGATCAACCAAAGCCGCCCGCGACCCAACCAAATCCGCCCAGGCCCAATCATGTGAAAGAGGCCAACCTAATGGCATAACTAATTAATTAATTATCAAAGATAATTAATTAAAGAGATCAATGCAAAAGCCACGTGAGTAGTTGGCATAGATATAACCACTTCCTTAATTATCTCCTAGGTGGTTACAAACACTATCAAAATTGAATTTCAAATGGGCAGAACATCACGTTTTTCATCCTAAAACTGCCATTAACATTACTTTTCAGCAAGCAAGAAGAAGAAAACCATCTTTAAAGTAGTGGAGATAGTGGGGAAATCTGAAAGTAGTGGAGAAAGTGGGAGATAGGCCATCAAAGGAGCTGTTATTCGGCCATCAGCTCAATTTCCAGCAACTATAAATACACACAGGCCGCCATTCGCGCAAAACACAGACACAACTCAATCAACAAATTTTCAGTCTACACTGATCGGCTCTACGCCTCACCGGAAGTCCAGCGCACCGCTGCTTCTCTCATCAGCAAACACCTGTTAATCCCTTGATATCAACCGTCCCTCCTCAGCCACCAGCGAATTCTCGACCGCCTGAAGTCTTGCCGCCGCCGAAAACAAGTCGTCACCGCCGCCGCCGCCGTCAGAACGCTGTCTCGAGCGAAACCCCTTGATAGCGAGCAGATAACACGCTGTTTCTGTCAAGTTATCAGCCTGCCAACTCCTTGATATCAGTCTGTTGATCCTCAGCCACCAGCTATTCCTGACCGCCTGAAGGCTTGCCGCCGCCGCCGCTCAAAGTAAGCCGCCGCCGTCTTCCGCTGTCAGCTGAAGCTGTCTCGAGCTAAACCACTCGATATCAACCAAGTAGCACACTGTTAACCGTCATGTAAGTGCCCACGTATTTATATGACAAACTCATCGAGTAGCCATCTGCTTGACGGCTATCGATTGAGTAGCCATCTGCTCTGTCGATGCCCTTTTCAGTGGCCACCCGCTGATCAGGAGCCCGATTGATGGTCATCCATCAAGGCTGGGCGAACCATTGACGGTGGTCTTCCGTCATCAATGTTACTTTCTGTAAACAAGCTGTACTATCATGCATTATCAGCTCATCGGCGGGTTTACCTGCCGATCAAGGAGTCATTTTTCAGAACTTATTAGATTTATCAACTCATATGGCAGATCATGCCAAAACAGGAGACTTTATCGTTTTGCATATGGTTGTAGTATTTGTACATCGGGGAACTTACTGAATTTCTTTTATTATTAATGGAAGTATTTTGGCTCGTATTTCTTGATGCTTTTGCTACTATATGCTTTACGTCAATTGATTTCCATTGATATGTTGTTTTCTGTCAAGATTATGTCTTCTGTCAAGGTGAATGTTTAAACTGATTGATCGTCAAGTCATTTGCTGATTTATAAATTCGCTGATATGTTGAGCAGGCCATCGATTGGTCATAAGTTTTTGGCATTTAAGAGAGATTTTCATAAATTATTTAAGTCCTGCGGCCAGGCAGGCATAGAAAAGAACTAGGGGTAGTGTTTGCCTACTCTGTCACAATCGTTTAGAAGTCAGCCTTATCAGGACAACATATTTCGATATCAATATGTCTTTATCAGGACACTTATACTATTAATATACTGATATCAACATATCTATTTTCAAATCGTTATGTTTGCACGCACAAACATTAGCACGCCCGCATTTATTTCACATCATATCGAAGCATTTTACATCGAGCTATTGGCTCGTCGAGGTATCTGCTGACAGGGTTGCAACAAACAATGTTCAGGCACTCCTCGATGCCAAATATCCCTCGACATCAGTCCCTCGATGCTAAGCATCCCTCGATGCCAATCCCTCGACGTCGATCCCTCGACGTCGATCCCTCGATGCTAAATTTTATGCAAACAATATTTTGGCACGATCGATGCCAAGCATCTCGACGTCAAGGCGTAACATGGCCAAATTTATAGCAAACAACTCTAAAAATAAAATCTTTTGTATTTTGAAAAATCAAGTAATAAAGAGTTAATTCTCCTATTGTATTTCACGTAATATTATTAGTTGCTTAATTTCAATTTCCAGAATTACTTTTTCTTTCCTTTTCTCTCCTATGTATTATAAAATAAAGTCTTTTGTGTTTTGAAAGTTCAAAAAATAAAGTAATAAAGAGTTAATTCTCCTCTTGTACTTCTCGTAATATTAGTAGCAGTGTTCTTAAAATCGGATCGGATCGATCGGTTTACTCGGTTTAACCGCTAACCGGTCTTTAGTCCGATCCGACTTACCCTTTAAAAACCATCCTTTAAATTAACCTGTTTGAACCGATCAAAATCGGTAAAATCAGTGAACAACCGGTTTTAATGAACCAACGGTTCACTTATAAAAACTAAAAAAAAAAAAGAAAAGAAAAAGGAAAAGAAAAAATCAAAGATAAGTGCCCTTACCTTGACCTTTCCATGTTCCCAGCAAATACGACAGCGGCAGCACCGCCGGAGGTACTGCAGCAATTTTTATTTTATTGGAGCTTCAGCAGCTGGGGTTGTGGCTCTAGCTTGTTTTGATTTTGATTTTGATTTTGATTGTTATTCTTTATGTCCAAATAGAAGATGGGTATCAATTTGCGAGTTCGTGGGCCAGGTCGGATACGATATTTCTAATCCTCCTACCCATTAAGTGGCTTAATTCAATTTTGCACCTTCAACTTCATAATTCATAATAATGCAACTTAACTTATTTCGGCGACAAATCTTTCAATTCGGAAGTTTATTTGATTAAAAAATAGGGGCAATTTCATCTTTACTTGTTTTTCTTCTAATAAATTTAATCGTGTGGGTGACAAAATAAGACAAGGTTGACCATTGTGCCTAATATGTAAAATTAATGTGACTAATAACCTTATTGAACAAATGAAGTGGGAAAATTAATTCATGATAGATAGACTAATTAAAAAGTAATTTATTTTCTCTCACTAATTTCAGGTAATTTTTTATTTTCTAAAATGTAGAAGTTTTTTGTTATTTTTTTTATTTGAACTCTTGTTTATCATTTAATAGGATTAATTATATACTTGAATTGAAATAATGATCGTGAAGTACTTAACATCTTAAGACAACAAAGACATATGCTTATTGATGAAGATGATTAGATATTTTAGTCTTACCTTCAAAAGACTCCATGGAATTTATTTTTTATTTTTGAGACATTGTTATTTAATTATGTGGTACTTTATTCTATGTTTTAAACATTGAATTGTTGTTTTTAATCATGTTGTCTTGTTTTGGATGTATGAATCCCTGAAGGATATTTGAAATTTAGGGTTCTGACATTGTTCTTGATTTTTGAGACACTTTAATTATTTGCATGAAAAAATTTGAATTTATATTGACAAAGAATGATAATTTTTTTTTAATTCACACCGGCTATTCCGATCGAACCAGTGGTCGAATCGATTAACCGATCAAACCAATAACTAGCAGAGCTTCCAGTTTTATGACCGGTCCGCTTTTCAAAACACCGATTATTAGTTGCTTAATTTCAATTTTGAGAACCCGTTTTTCTTTCCTTTTCTCTCCTATGCATTATAAAATAAAGTCTTTTGTATTTTGAAAGTTCAAATTGTTAGACTTTCTAAAATATCACGATATTTTAAACATACATATACACTTTTAACTAAATATCATATATGAAAACTGAATGCGGAATGGATCATCATACTTGATTGATGTTTGGAAGAAATCCGGTTATGTATAAGATACTTCTACACTATAGCAACCTTTTTTAGATGGTGTATTTTTAGTGAAGAATGTTGAGTGTAGGGACCTTATACACGACTCACCTATATATAGTGTCTTGCCATGAAAGATACTATGAAGGTGTAGAGTTTTTTACTTTATGACTAACATTATGCTCAAGTTAGTGGGACAAAATAATGAGTTAAGGGATTAAATTTATTGGTTAGTGGGGAGATCAAATGACCACTTTATGAATTTTATAAATTATAATAAACTTGCATTCTCCCACTTGGTCCGAATAATGATATCCAAATCCCATAAACACTTATAGAAATCAAATACATGAATCATGGCAATAGATCCTTTTAGAATGATATCCAATGCATTTTATTTCTCCAAAAGCCCAACATTTCTTAATGAATAAACCTTATGTTTATTCTAGGTCCTTCAGATGATTTTCTCAAATGAACTTAATATGCACCCGAATATGAGAAATATCATCACTTTATAAGAGTTTCACTGAAACCTTATACCTACATTTACTTTTTCTTTATATGATCCTTAAATTTAAATATTTGCATGCCTTTAGTCTAAGGATCAATAATTATCAATTCAGTATTGTCGTGCTTAATGACCACTAAATTATCCTTAACACGTTGTTAATGGCTAAGTACTTAATGTTGATGTATTAGCTCGACTTTTACCTTTGTGATTCTTAGCCATTAAGACTAAATCTGAATTGATATAGTACGCTCTTTATGACATAGCACGAAATCCACAATGTTAATACCTAATATGAAACTACTTAACCATACACCATACAAAGTAGTCTTAAAATGGGAAAAATCAGCATCTATAATGGAAATATCAGTCGAGGATACAACTTTATTGGCCAACATATCATGATGTTAATCTATGAAAATTAACATATATATAGCCAACAAAGTTTGAATTTAGATAACCAAATTACTTTCAAATTTACCGTCCGTCTATACATAAGCATGTAAATTTGTGATTACTTAAATGTACATCACCACTTTAGTGGTCTATATCTGAATTACTTGATATCGACTCAACATTCCGATCGCAAATGCGATATCATGCCTTTATGGAATGTTTATTATTTGTTCCCTCTTAATGTCATTTAGAGCACTACTGCTCCTCAGAATGGGAGCTACTATTTCTGAATAATTTGTCATCCGAAATCTCTCCAAATCTTTATTGATATAGGTTATTCGAGACCCATGTCTTCAAAATCCTTAGAGAGAAATTGTTCACCTCATGTAATATACCCTTTACATTGGCTGTAAGTAAAATGTCATCCATGCAAAAAAAAAAAAAAAAAAAAATCATATTTTGCTCTCCCACTAACCTTATGGTATATAAATAAATCCATGAAATTTCATCCAATCCTAATGAAGAAATTACTCAATGGAATTTTAAAGTACCACGAATGGGATGCTTGTTTAAACTGTATATGGATTTCATTACAACAAAATGCTCACTGTATCATTTTATGAACATCACATTTGATATCAGCAAAATTAACAGGTAGTGATGCTGCATAAAAATTAAAATTGCTTATGTTCAAATTTGAGGTTTAACTTAAAATTTTCATGTTTCACCAATGCAAAACATGTAAGAATTAAATCTAGTGACATAAAATTTGCCTGTGTGCTGAAATTTTAATTTAGTTAGATTCAACTAAGATTGTATGACAGAACTATCAAATTGCTTACTCAATTCATAATTAATCATTATATTATGAAGACAAGTTGATATTCATCTAAATTCTTTATGATAAACTACCAAATTATGTTTCTTTTCCTAATACTCGTGAGTAAATTAGGAAATATAATATGATATTTATCCTAATTAGTTATTTAAATATAACAAATAGTTCCCGTGGGATAACAATTCGTTATATTAAGTATAACTAATTACAACTAATGTCTTTTTTTTCTTTATGTAATCATCATAACCAAGCTCAATATATAACTTCATTCAATTGAAGATGTTGTGGCTACTCCTCAATCAAACAATATTATATGGATCACTAGACATTAAATATAAGCCTTATAAGAATTTTTCACTTAATAATTCTCAAACATAAAATATTGCATAATTCAAAACATTAGATTATGCAAGACATGTAATTTCACAAAATTACAACTTCAAATTATTCATCTCCACATATCATGTATAATTATAATTGATTTATACATATTAACTAAATGTACGAATAATTTTTACCTTTATAAAATGATTACAATAAGTGGACGGTATAGGCTCAATTCATTAAGTGCTTAAACCATATACAGCCTCATAAACAATATACTGGAAAATTTTGGAAAATCAAAAATTCCAAGAAAACATTTTAATAATCAAGTTCTCTTGGTCTCAACAATTTCTAAATTGTCAAATCAGGATACTATATGAGCTCAAGCTATTATCCATAATTTTATTTTCATGTACAAATTGACATATCATCATGTACGATAAATATGAACATAAATATCTCGATCCATTTGACAAAAGTAGTTGAATTACAACCAAAATTGATATACTAGTTGTAGATTCAATTTGTGAAACAAGGAAACATATATCCTAGTTGAGAAACCTTATCCAACAGAACTATTTCATCATTTTAAATGTACATGCTCATAATCCGAAATACAAAGAGTCAACCAAATGGTTTTGTATCTCCAGTATACAAGAACCGATATAACTTTTGGTACACCACTTTTAATATTCTTTTAATAATAAGGTTGTTGCCAAACATAATTGATTAAGATAAAATCAGATTATACAGACAATCAAAATTATTAATCAAAAACAAGTTATAACAAAATTATGATTTCCCAATGATTTTCTAATATCAATCAGTCATGATAACAAATTGGAAACATCAAGACACAAGTATCAATTGCTCTGATACCAATTGTTAGACTTTATAAAATCTCACAATGATATTTTAAACATACATACACCCCTTTTAACTAAATAGCATATTTGAAAACTAAATACGGAATGGATCATCATCAGTGGCGGAGCCAGAAACTTTTTTCACCGGGGTCCTTCTAAATTAATGAGTATTATTTAAAATATTTAAAAAAAAATCAGCAACAAAAATTAAAATATGACCAAACTAATTCAAACTCAAAATAAACTAAATGGAATGAAAACTTTTTTTTTTTACAAATGTACAAGTCGATTTGTCATAGACTGAAATCGTTGCATGATTAAATCATTTGTAACGATATCAAATATTCAAATATATCTTTCTCTATATAAGTAACATCCGATTCCTCAGTCGATTTTTTAGTCGATTTCCCATCCGATTCCTCAGTCGATTTTTTATATACTTCATAGCAGAAAACGTTCTCTCCACAGACGTTGTAGCAACTGGCAAAATCATTATCAATTTTAAAAGTAAAAATACAAGAGGATCTAATTTTCTAGCAAGATCACCAATTCCTTTTAATTTTGAGAACTCTTGATATTCCTAAAAAGTGTCAATCCCTAAAAAGTATTATTAGTGTTATAGTATGATTCAAATTACAAAATAAAAATAAAATATTAGAGTTTGAGTTAATGTTCACTTTGTAACTCTTAAATTTTTCAAACTCTAATAAACATGGACCCCTTTTATTTAAAAATTTAATTTTAATTAAGGGTCCACTAAAACAAAATTATAAATTATCTTATAGTTTAACATAAATGTATTAATATATCATATATACGATACATATATATGATGCTTGGGACCAAAATTTCAGGGGGGTCCATGCACCCCCTTGTCTATAGTGTAGCTCCGCCCATGATCATCATACCTCCAGCCATTGATGTTTGGAAGAAATCCGGTTATGTATAAGATGCTTCTACACTTTAGCAACCTTCTTTAAATGGTGTATTTTTAGTGAAGAATGTTGAGTGTAGGCACCTTATACATGGCTCACCTATATACAGTGTCTTGCCATCAAAGACACTAAAAAAATGTAGAGTCTTTTACTTTATGGCTCACATTATGCTCAAGTTAATGGGACGAGATAATGAATTAAGGAATTAAATTCATTGATTAGTGGAAAGATCAAATGACCAATTTATGAAGTTTATAATAATATTTATAATAAATTTACACAAATAACTTGTATCTAACAAAGTATTACTTTACATAATATTAATAGTTGCTTAATTTCAATTTCCTTTTCTTTCTTTTAAATTGGTTTATGATTTCAGACTAGTGAATATTCTGCAATTGTTCTTCTTCCTTCCGCTTCCCTCATAAATTTGAAAATGAAATTTTGAATGAAAAACTGATAATTTAGTTCATAATGATACGGTTATGATTCAAATTCCTAAAATTCTTAAGCCCACTTTCTCCAACTTCCTTTATACTCGCTCTTCTTCTTCATCCCCAACGCCCAATTCCATTCTCTTTCATTTTTTTTACTTTTCATTGAATAATGTCTCTGTTAAAGAAAATGGACAAATTATAATATTATTTGAGCCCACGCTCTCACTTCTCCCATTTCATCCCCACTTCATCTTCCTTCTACTCTCAAATTCTTCATTCATGTTAGGAATTATTGGAGTATCAAGTATTACACAAGATAAAAACACAAAAGAGTGCACTTCTCACCATTGATTATAGCATACACGTGTTCACATATTAGGCATACTATTGAACCAAAATTATTCCTTTTGTCTCTTCATATTATACTCTCTGTTATCACAAAAACAATACAATGAAATACACAAAGTCTTAGCATCTCTCAGTATATGTCTATGGCGTCTTTACTATTATTTATCATGGTATCAAGAGCCCTATAGGACTCACTGATATACCAAATATTCAATCACTGACTTGACATATTACACGTCAGATGATAAATCAATATTAAGATTAAAACTCTATCTTAATCAACGTGGATCAGATCTAATCCTAGTAAAATTGGTTCTCTTCGACATAGACCAGATCTGGTTCTCTTCGACATAGATCAGATCTGGTTCCACTCGACATAGGCCAAGATCTGCTCTTACTCGACATATAGCATACTGGGCCTATTCGACGTACACCAGACTGATCTGGTCGACATACACCAGACAGATCTAGTTCTAATAAAATTGGTTCTATTCGTCATAGTAAAACTGGTTCTCTTCGACATAGACCAGATCTGGTTCTCTTCGACATAGATCAGATCTGGTTCCACTCGACATAGGCCAAGATCTGCTCTTACTCGACATATAGCAGACTGGGCCTATTCGACGTACACCAGACTGATCTGTTCGACATACACCAAAATGAGCCTTATTCGACATAACCACTAAAGATCCGACCCGACCCGACCGATCCGAAAGATCCGCTTCCTCTCCTATAAATACCCCTCATTTGTTACATTTAAAGGTAGATTCTGATCGACTTAACTATTACTTTTCTGCTATATTCTGCTATGCATTGAATTGATCTGACTTAGGCATCGGAGGGTCAGCGCCGGGTCAACCACCGGCACAACCTGACGAGTTTCTTTGAGCACAGGGTTAGGAACCTTGAAGTGGAGTCCAGCTCGATCTGACCGGCTTAGGATTCCATACTGTGGAGCGGAAAACATCATAACGTGGCACACTGGACGTGGACCAGACACTTAGACGAAAATTCCCTTCATCAGTTGGCGCCGTCTGTGGGAACCTCTAACCAATGCTCGAACAAGAACGATGATCATATCAAGGATGGTAGCAGCAACGCTAGAGTATGATCAGAATGGAGACAACATATAAGTTGATTGAATAAGCATATGCGATGAGGAACAACCAAATTTAAAGACTTTCAGTACCAGAACAAAGCTTTATCAAGTTATTCGACCAGAACTGAACTCATCGATAGCACCCATTCATATTTTATGAACATAAAAGCAAATACACATCGGATGATCGACCATAAAGATTTTGATTGACCACATCGATGGATGAGCTCGATGATGAAGTAAACAAATTGTCATCAACATAAGGAGAGGTTTTGTTCGACATGCATTGTTCGACATAAGTGCCTTATTCGACATCAGTGCATTGTTCGACATAAGTGCATTGTTCGATATAAGTGCCTTGTTCGACTTAAGTGCCTTGTTCGACATCAGTGCCTTGTTGCCTTGTTCGACATAAGTGCCTTGTTCGACATCAGTGCATTGTTCGACATAAGTGCATTGTTCGACATAAGTGCCTTGTTCGACTTAAGTGCATTGTTCGACATAAGTGCCTTGTTCGACTTAAGTGCCTTGTTCGACATAAGTGCCTTGTTCGACATAAGTGCCTTGTTCGACATAAGTGCCTTGCTCGATATCAGTGCATTGTTCGACATAAGTGCATTGTTCGACATAAGTGCCTTGTTCGACTTAAGTGCATTGTTCGACATCAGTGCCTTGTTCGACATAAGTGCCTTGTTCGACATCAGTGCCTTGCTCGACATCAGTGCCTTGCTCGACATAAGTGCCTTGCTCGATATCAGTGTCTTGTTCGACATAAGTGCCTTCTTCGACATCATCAATGATCAGAATCAGCTGCCAAAAAGGCCTTTTTTCGACATCAATGCCTTGTTCGACATAAGTGCCTTGTTCGACATCAGTGCCTTGTTCGACATCATCAATGATCAAAATCAGCTGCCAAAAAGGCCGTTCTTCGACAGCGATGCCTTGTTCAACATAAGTGCCTTCTTCGACATCATCAATGATCAAAATCAGTTGCCAAAAAGGCCTTTCTTCGACATAAGTGCCTTGTTCGACATCAATGCCTTGTTCGACATAAGTGCCTTGTTCGATGTAAATGACTTCTTCGACGTAGAATGTCCTGTTGTTCGACATTATCAATGATCAAATCAAAGAAGATGAGCAAAATCTATGTTCTTCGACATAACAAATTGGAGCAGAATGTCATGTTCTTCGACATATCAAAGAAGAGGAGCAAAATCTATATTCATCGACATAACAAATTGGAACAGAATGTCATGTTCTTCGACATATCAAAGAAGAGGAGCAAAATCTATATTCTTCGACATAACAAATCGGAACAAAATGTCATGTTCTTCGACATATCAAATTCAATGAAGAGTGGAACAAAATCTCATGTTCTTCGACATAAACAAAATCAATGAAGAGGAGAGCAAAAATGTCACAAACAGCTTCAAAGCCTTGTTCGACATAAAGCATCTTTGAAAAACATTCCATCGACTTTATCGATGATCAAATCAATGAAGAGGATAGCAAAAATATCACAGCTGCTATAAAAGCCTTGTTCGACATCGACGACCATAAAGGTGTTGTTCGACATCATCGATGATCAAATCAATGAAGAGGATAGCAAAAATGTCATATCTGCTATAAAAGTCTTGTTCGACATCAAACAACCATAAAAGCGTTGTTCGACCTCATCATTGACGAGATCGATGAAGAAAGCCAAAGGTCATTGACCAACTTTCTAGAAATACTGATTATGTAGCAAAAGAAGAAAAAAGAAATCAATTTTTCATCGACAAACACGAAGAATTCTATCTACATCTTTCAAAACATCGAATTCTGAATAGTCTACAGCTTTCAAAGCTTCAATTCCTTACACTATAAAAGTGATAAGCTGAACAGTTGATAGCTTTCAAAGCATCAATCATTTCGACAACTTTCAAAGCATCGAATTCTGAACAGTCGACAGCTTTCAAAGCTTCGATCCCTCGCACTATAAAAGTGCTAAGATGAACTGATCTACAGCTTTCAAAGCTTCAATTCCTTACGCTATAAAAGTGATAAGTTGAAAAGTTGATAGCTTTCAAAGCATCAATCATTTCGACAGCTTTCATAGCATCGAATCCTTACACTATAAAAGTGATAAGTCGACAAATCAAAAGCTTCAAAGCTTCAATTCCTTACACTATAAAAGTGATAAGTTGAAAAGTTGATAGCTTTCAAAGCATCAAGTCCTTACACTATAAAAGTGATAAGTCGACAAATCAAAAGCTTCAAAACTTCAATGCCTTACTCTATAAAAGTGATAAGTGGAACAATTGATAGCTTTCAAAGCATCAATCATTTTCGACAGCTTTAAAAGCTTCAAGTCCTCACGCTTTATATTTCAAAACAAAAACACCTGATCAAATTGAACTGGTTTGTTCAACCAACTAGTTATTCATATATTTGATCAAAATTGATACTTATCTTATTTCGACCAAATTGATACTGATTTGTTCGACCAACTAGTCAGTTTCATATATCTGATCAAATTGCTACTCTTTTTTTCGACCAACTTGGTACTAATCTGTTCGACCAAACACTTTGTTAAATATATCTGATCAAATTGCTACTTTTCGACCAACTTGGTACTAATATGTTCGACCAAACACTCGTGTATATTGCTACTCACTTGTTCGACCAAATTGATCAAAATACAAAATGTGAAACATTTGATTTGTTCAACCAAATTAAGATGATCATAGTGTCGGCTCTTATGAAACAATTGATAGCTTTCAAAGCATTAATCATTTTGACAGCTTTCAAAGCATCGAATCCTTACACTACAAAAATGATAAGTCGACACATCAAAAGCTTCAAAGCTCCAATTCCTTATACTATAAAAGTGATAAAGTTGAAAAGTGGATAGCTTTCAAATCATCAAAATCCTTACACGATAAAAGTGTTAGTGAAGAATCTGGTCGACAACTCATCGACCAGAATTTAGGTCGAATAGATTTAAAATCATCGACCAGAATTTAGGTCAAATAGCTTTAAAAGCATCGACAAAAAAAAACACTATAAAAATGTTAGCGAAGTATATGGTCGACATCAAAGCATCGACCAGAAAGACCGATCGATAGCATTAAAAACATCGACCAAAATTAGGTCGACATCAATTATCGACAAAGAATAGGTCGAACGCCGACCAAAAATGCGATCGACAACTTCAAAACTTCGGTCGACCTAAAAGGTCACCAAGTACTATAAACGCCTCGAGCTTCTCAACCAATGAAAGCCTCAATTACATGCTCGATCAAGAAAGTAAAATTGAACACCCATTGAATTGACAATTGCATCATAAAATTCAAAATTATAACTTCCAGACTTCGATTTACAATCGCACTCTTGAACTTGGGGGATTATTGATATACTACGAATTCGAAAATTCAAAAATTACAAACTTCAAAACTTCGATTTACAATCGAACTCTTGAACTTGGGGGATTATTGATATACTACGAATTCTAAAATTCAAAAATTACAAACTTCAAAACTTCGATTTACAATCGAACTCTTGAACTTGGGGGACTATTGATATACCAAATATTCAATCAGTGACTTGACATATTACACGTCAGATGATAAATCAATATTAAGATTAAAACTCTATCTTAATCAACGTGGATCAGATCTAATCCTAGTAAAATTGGTTCTCTTCGTCATAGTAAAACTGGTTCTCTTCGACATAGACCAGATCTGGTTCTCTTCGACATAGATCAGATCTGGTTTCACTCGACATAGGCCAAGATCTGCTCTTACTCGACATATAGCATACTGGGCCTATTCGACGTACACCAGACTGATCTGTTCGACATACACCAGACAGATCTAGTTCGAATAAAATTGGTTCTATTCGTCATAGTAAAACTGGTTCTCTTCGACATAGACCAGATCTGGTTCTCTTCGACATAGATCAGATCTGGTTCCACTCGACATAGGCCAAGATCTGCTCTTACTCGACATATAGCAGACTGGGCCTATTCGACGTACACCAGACTGATCTGTTCGACATACACCAAAATGAGCCTTATTCTACATAACCACTAAAGATCCGACCCGACCCGACCCGAAAGACCCGACCGATCCGAAAGATCCGCTTCCTCTCCTATAAATACCCCTCATTTGTTACATTTAAAGGTAGATTCTGATCGACTTAACTATTACTTTTCTGCTATATTCTGCTATGCATTGAATTGATCTGACTTAGGCATCGGAGGGTCAGCGCCGGGTCAACCACCGGCACAACCTGACGAGTTTCTTTGAGCACAGGGTTAGGAACCTTGAAGTGGAGTCCAGCTCGATCTGACCGGCTTAGGATTCCATACTGTGGAGCAGAAAACATCATAACGTGGCACACTGGACGTGGACCAGACACTTAGACGAAAATTCCCTTCATCACTCACGTCCATCTTCTCATCGCCATCTTCCATGGCATAAACTTCTGAAACAGCTCCAGAAACTGAAGAATCCATATCTTCTTCTTCCCCTCTCCCCCTAGTTATCCATTCCCATCTCTCTCCTCTCTCATCTCTATAAAGCTTAATGATAATAATTATTTGCTATGGAAGGCTCAAGTCTTTCCTTATCTTCGTGAGCAGAATTTATTTAGATTATAGATGGATCCACTCCTACCCCCCGGTGTTTGATTTCTCTTGGCAAAGCAAGATCAAGCCATTCTCAGTATTATTCTCTCATCCCTTTCTGAGTCTGTACTTGCTCACGTTATTAACTCTACCTCACGTGAAGTTTGGGAAACCCTTGAAAATTTATTTGCTGCAAACTCTCAAGCAAGAGTTACGCAAACTCTTCTTCAGCTCAATACTTTGAAGAAAGGCTCCAATTCTATTGCTATTTACTATAGGCATGCCAAACTTCTGGTGGATACATTGGCTTTAGCTGGTAAAATCATTCCTTCAATGGATTTTATAGCCCACCTATTAACTGGTTTGGAATATGACTATGCCACGTGGTGTCTTCTCTTACCACACGAGCAGATCCACTCACTCCTCCCCAAGTTTACAACTATCTTCTTGCTCGCTTAAATTATCAACTTGAATCGCTTTCGGCATCCATGAAAATGCTACAACCAATATTACTCACCCAAGCCCTATTCCTAATCAAAATAGTGGTCGTGGTTTCAGTCGAGGAATGGGAGGTTTTCATGGTCGAGGTAGTCGGGGCCGTTTTGGAGGCAGCGGTTCTCTTTTTGTTGTGCCTCTTCTCACTTCATATCCAAACAAGAGATTTCAAATGGATGAATTTAAATCATTTGAAATTCTCCCATCCAAATGGGCCCTGAGAGAATTGTACTTAATAAAAAAAACAAAGATTGCTGATTTAACCTAATTTTGTGTGGTTCTATTAAATCAATAATATATATCTGGAGTTAGATTATATTCTGATTAGAGGGCTTAGTTACTTTATTCCGGATGTATCAATCTCAAAGATGAACAATATGTAACGAAGTTAGAGTACGGAGATTATATTGTAAAGATGAATAAATATAGCAAAAGCTCTTATATTAGATTAATCTCAGATTGCCCAGTATGTAGGCGTAAGATCTTATTATTGTGTGTGTGCCCTAATACAATATCGGATCAAGGTATATATTTATATGTGATAATCCCTAGCTGTATAAGGAAACATAATCCTACTAGGACTCAAATTGACGTCCGTCCTGTACTCGGCTATTAGCTTGGTCGCTAGGGCGCATCACGTTAGATCGGATAGACGAGTACTTACGATCGATCTGTAAGGTCAGGTCGATCTACCATTCTCAAGTTCTCCGAATACCATATGGGGTATAAAATAGCCCCCATAAGTACTCCCTCACTTCTTCGAGCGGAGAAGTAATCGAAGCTCGTAGAAGTAATAGATTGATGTTTCATGAATTGTGCCTCATTAAAAATCGTATTTGGAAAAAACCCTATGGAAAAAAATCCAAAACAAGGAAAAGATTGCAACGCTTCATAAATAGTTGTCTTGTCGTTTTAGCGTCGTGTGTCATTTCGATTTGAGAAGTCACTTTTCTCGTTTGATGGCGGGAAAGTGAATAGTTACGAAGGGATCTAAGCGTCTTTTCGACTTCGTATATATATACGCGTTTCTGGTTTCACCCTTATTTTTTTACTTTCCGCTCTCTGTCTTTTTAGCAGTAATTTCTCAAGTCGATAGTTTTCTTAGGCATCATACTTTTCGACAACCTATCCCGACAATTACTTATAATGGCTTCTGGTTCCCGAAATCCTAACTTCTCAACCATCGAGGACATAAATCCCATCGTCGACCTGGAAGGTTCTCAAAGTCCTCCCTCAGAACAAACGGAGGCTTTAGATGTAATTATTCCTGAGAAAGATACGTTTAAGGTGGGCATCCTCTCCGACGCTGAGGTGGCTGCTAAGGCTTCTAAAAAAGTTAAGGGTGCCAACCCTCATGTTTCTGAACCGGTCGAGAATCTCGTTTGCGCCTTCGCCGAGGATAACTTCAGCGAGGTGCGGGATAATTACAACAAGTATTTTCCTAAAGGCTCGGAGATTCTTCTTCCATCTCCCACTGATAGGGTTACTTCACCCTCGGAGGGTTGTCTGCCTTCTATACTTCCCATTTCAATCATGGCTTCAAACATCATTTGTCTCCTTTGTTCCTGGAGATACTAAAAATCTTTACTGTTTCTTTAACCCAGTTGGTCCCTAATTTCGTAGCATTCGTTGTTTCTTTTTCCGTTTTAATGATTGCCAAGAGCCTTCAACCTTCTTTACGCAACTTATATCAACTATTTCGTTTTAATATTTCCAGCTCTTCGAACCATGGCTACTTCTTTACGAGCCAAAGATCTGGTCTTTCCATTTTTGACTCGCCCGTTTCAAGTAACTCTGACTGGAAATTTCATTTTTTCTTCGTTCGGCCTCCGACCCATAGGATTTTAGCTGATGGATCAAGAGAGCCTCTTCCTTGGGACCATGACTCTAAATAGATATTTTGAGGTCGCAGCGTTGATGGCCAAATGATTCCCGACGACCCATCCTTATTGGATATGATAAAGGAGATGCGGTCAGATAAATATCAGTGTGCTGTCCTCATTGGAGAGGCCTTTCTTCGGAAAGTTGGCCTAAGTTCTCACAATTATCCTGTTTCCATCCGTTCTCAATCACATGGTAAGTCTCTGTCTTTCTTGTAATATATTTTGATTACCTTTTATTCACTACTATTCGTAACCTTCTTTTTGTTTCTCTGTAGCTTCTATGGTTGAAAACTCCAGGCGTTCGAAGAAGGGAAAAATGGTTTTGTCTAAATCTACCAAAACGGCTGAGAACCAACCCATAGAGCAAAGAATTTCTCGAAAGAGAAAATTAGATCAAGACTTGATTTAGATGATAATAGAGAAAATGATAGAAATAGTGTCCTGCAAGCCAGCTGTATGGCTAGCATTTATTGTTATAAATAAGGAACTATTCAATTTTGATTCATAAAAGCACTTTATTATATGGTCATCTTTATCTTATGTAATAATTATCTACGCATAACGATAGAAGTCCTTGGATCACAGGGCTATAGGACAACCCGTGGACTGATATCTAAGCCATGATCTAGATCATATTCAAGGGTCGTAGAATCCAATCGAGATAGGACATCATTGGATTCGGTTAGACTCTCACTGTTGTGTATACTCCGATGAACAGGAGAACGCTGGGGTCCACGAGCGTGAATGGGAAAGTCGATACACATATGTGGGTGGCTTGATGGGATGGCAAGCGCACTGAATACCCCAATTAGGAAATAACTCACCATGGAAGCGGTAGTCGCATTCCAATTTACGATAGTATACGAGGAACGATCCCTAATTACTTGAGATGATAGAGTTTATCTGGTGCGAGAACATCTATGCTTTGATGTGAGTTCCGACTGACTGGAGATTGCCAGAAATTCTCTGTGAACTCATGTTGGGTATAGAGGAACTCGTATGCTGGTTCATATCATCAACAAAGGATCCATTGACCCGACTTGATAGGTTGGGAAATTCTCCTATGGATTTCTGCGAGAAATTAATTCTGGTAAAAATCCTTGGCCAAGATATCTGACGGGTTTATGTAAGTAGCTCATAAAGATTAAGTCAAAGAGAATTATTTCGAGACCAGAATACATAAGGTCAAGACAAAATAAAAGGGAGATCGATGAAAAACCATAGCCTTAAGTCTCGACTGGGAGATTGTTCGATGGAGAGATTATGGCGTATACGGTAATTGTAAATGATAAAAGGTTCACTAAATTAATTCACCAGTGTTTGGGCTCCATGGGCTTGTGGCCAGACATCGACCGTGGAGTGTGGGAGCATTCCTAAATTGGCAGGGGTGCTAATTTTGGAATGGTCAGTCGACAGAGTGTTCAACTGATTTAAAAGTATTTAATGATAGAAATAGTGTCCTGCAAGCCAGCTGTATGGCTAGTATTTATTGTAATAAATGCGGAACTATTCAATTTCGATTAATAAATGCACTTTATTAAATGGTCATCTTTATCTTATGTAATAATTATCTACGCATAAGGATAGAAGTCCTTAGATCACAGGGCTATGGGACAACCCGTGGATTGATCTCCAAGGCCGTGATCTAGAACATATTCAAGAGTCGTAGAATCCAATCGAGATAGGACATCGTTGGATTCGGTTAGACTCTCACTGTTGTGTATACTCCGATGAACTGGAGGACACTGGGGTCCACGAGCGTGACTGGGATAGTCGATACACATAAGTGGGTGGCTTGCTGGGATGGCAAGCGCACTGAATACCCCAATAGGAAATAACTCACCATGGAAGCGGTAGTCGCATATCGGGGTTGAAGTTATTCCATATTTATAATAGTATACGAGGAACGATCCCTAACTACTTGAGGTGATAGGGTTTATCTGGTGCGAGAACATCTATACTTTGATATGAGTTCCGACTGACTGGGGATCACCAGAAAGTCTCTGTGGACTCATGTTGGGTATAGAGGAACTCGTATGCAGATTCATATCATCAATAAAGGATCCATTGACCCGACTTGATAGGTTGGGAAATTCTCCTGTGGATTTCTGTGAGAAATTAATTCTGGAAAATCCTTGGCCAAGGTATCTGACGACTTTATGTAAGTAGATCATAAATATTAAGTCAAAGAGAATTTATTTCGAGACCAGAGTACATAAGGTCAAGACAAAAGAAAAGGGAATCCGATGAAAGACCATACCCTTAAGTCTCGACTGGGAGATTGATCGATGGAGAGATCATGTCGTATATGGAAATTGTAAATGATAAAAGGTTCACTGAATTAATTCACCAGTGATTGGGCTCCATGGGCTTGTGACTGTACATCGACCGTGGAGTGTGGGAGAATTCCCAAATTAGCAGGGGTGCTAATTTTGGAATGATTGATCGACAGAGTGTTCGATTAATTTAGAGTATTAATTGCTCGAGTAATTAAATAATATTTAATTACAACCCGTGGCCAATTATGTGGTGAACCTACGGGGGCATACACAATACACATGAAGCGAAAGCGAGGAAACAAGAACGAGTCGACTGGGTCGACTGAGTCAAAATCGACTGGGTCGATTAAATGGGTTGGTCGACTGGGTCGACCCATGTGGAACGAAAATGGATCCAATTAGAATTGGATCAAGATTATAAATTAAATTGGAATTTAATTTATGAGTAAATTAATTAATTAGGGTTTTAATTAATTAATGGAATAATTAATTAATTAAACTTGGAGTTTAGTTAATTAATTGGGAGATGATTTAATTAATTGGGCTATTTAATTGGGAGATTAAATAAAGCCCTGAAAGATTAATTAAAGTGGGCCATGAATTAATTAGAAGACTTAGTCTTCTAATTAAAAGGGCCATGGCCCATGTAGGAGAATTAGTATCCTAATCCTAGAAGGATTAGGGTATGGGAGATATCTATAAATAAGAGACTAGGTCTCATATTTCAAACACAACTCTACAAGCAAAAATAAGAAAAGCAAAAATTCTCTCTCCCCTCCCAAGTGTGATCGGCCGAACCCTGTGCAAAATTAGGAAGAATTTTCGGTTTTGATCTTTTAGTTCCCAAAGTCGTTCTTAAAGTCCTGAATTAATATAGCCTATGTTCTAGTCGATTAGGTTATATTATTTTCGTTATATTGTGGTGTATCAATCCGTAGAGGCGCAACACGTGGGGCGCTACTGCAGAGCTTGGATCGATTTCTGTGGAGGAGAGTTCAGAGTTCGTATTAGCCAACAAGGATTTGCAAGGAGACAGGTATAAACGAGAAAAACTTATACTGTCATTTATTTATATTCATATATATACAACTAGAGAATATCCTGGCAAGATTCTTTAAGAGGCCCTAGAAAAATTTTATATTCCGCTGTGCCTAGGGCTGTTTTTCTTACCGAATCCCAACAGTGGTATCAGAGCCAACTCTAGGCTTTGTATATATATGAATTTACAAATTCTGTGTTCATTAAATCATATGTTTGATTTATGTGGCTAGTTCTATAACTTTGCATGTTTTAGGACTTTATTGTTAACTTAGAGTTAATGGGAAATTTTAGATTCGTATTTTTATCATGTTATTTTAATTTTGGATTGTGATTTAATTGGGACTGTTTTAATTAAATCATAAAAGTAATCAAAAAAAAAAAAAATATATTTAGATCCAACCCTGCGGTGGCACACCGCGGCTGGGCGGCCACCGCAAGCCGCGGCATGCGGCAGCATGCGGACAGCATGCTGTCCGCGCACGCTGCGCACAGCAGCAGCCCACGGGCTGCTGTCTGCGCGTGGCTGCCGCGCGCTGTCACGCGCCGCGGCTGCTGCCCGTGGCAGCTCACGCGCCCCTGCGGGATCGCGCGTGGGTTGTCCGCGTGGCAGCTCCTGATTAGCTTCGACTGGTCATGTTTGGGTTGGACTCTAATTCTGCCTATTTTGAAAATTCTGGAAATTTAGAATTTTGGGAAGATTAGGAAACTTGGAGTTTAGGGATAAGGTAGTTATCTTGTTAGAATTAAACACTACCTTAATTAAACTAATCTAAACAAAATATGATTATCTTGAGAATCTTGGAGATTTGGGAATATTGGGAAACTTAGAGTTTTGGATAAGGTAAGAATCTTAGAGATTTAGATTACCTTAATTAGCCAATCTTAATCAAGATAGGATTTGTAGATTACTTGAAGCTCAAGTAAGAGCTAATTAATCTTAGAGGTTAATTGTTAATTCAAAATTAATTAACTTGGATAAATTTTATGAATTAAAATTAAAGGAGCCGGTAAATTTACATTTTTGCCCTTATGTGAATTTATGCATGTTCTTGAGTGAATATGTGGATTGGTCGATTTTGCCCTTAAGCCCTGTGATGTTTTTGGTTTATTTATTTTTGGGTTGTAATTAAATGGGCCTGATTGGTGCCCTTGCTTGCGCAAACAAATGTAATAGAATAGGACCATTTAAATTATGTAAGCTAGGCTTAGATTAGGCTTGGAGCCGAGAAGACCTCATGAAGACTTGGAGATCCACATGGAGGCCCATTTACCTTGGAGGACATGGAGGCCTAATTCATTACATGGAGGCCCAATCAAGCTGGATATTACAAGAAGGCCCATGATGTATGGGTTTAAAAATTGTAATAGTTAGGACATTTAATTTTCACCCTAGACTGACCAATTGATTCATCATGTGGCTCGTGATGGATCGCATAGGATGGGCAATCGACCAATCATATCTTGCTAGGTGATGAATGTTTACTTTTTCGCAAATTATTCTTTGATGTATGAGATGCATGCTCAGGATAGAAAACGTAAACAAGATAAGCATAATCTGATGAGACCTCGCACACTTAGAAACCTCCAATTGAACTTAAAATTCAATTAGAATATTAAATCGAATAACGGGCGCATATGAATAGTGTCTATGGTCCGAGCCTATCCAATTACTAGGTCTTAGGCATATTGTACGAATATATCTCGATGTCTCACGAGTCGTGGGTCGAGCTATAGGAAGATAATATGTCTATTGCCTCGATGCACGAGTTTAGTGCCAAGGGAGGGGATCGCAAGGTTTTAGGCGCTGTCTCACGAGTCGTGGGGCGTCTAGGATTGAACTATTTCTCTTCACGAGTATTGGACATGATTTAACGCTAGTAAATATGGATGTCTCACGAGTCGTGGGTCCATATCGAAAAACGAGGCTAAATGAACTTAAGGGTTAGCTGCAATAGTTAACCGTCGACGTATTCGACCACCAAGTGAATCAAATAGTATGGCCAACGAGTCGTGGGTACTAGGAGATTGCATTTGGGCCTTGAGCCCGCTAGGATATTTTAAATTCCCGAAACTTATGTGGGGGCATAAGATTTTGATTAAAATAGTGGGAGTAATTTACAAATAAAAACCATGTTTGTAAATTGTGCATTTTAAATTAATCTTTCGCGTATTTATTTCTTCTGTCGTCGTTTTAATAGATATGATGTCAAAAGAGCTTAGAGCACTTAGAGATTTGTCCATCTCATCATACTTGAACAAAACAAATTGACTGGACCCAACTTCCATGACTGGGTCAGGAACCTTAAGATCATTCTCGCTTCTGAAAAGCGAGGTTTTGTCCTTGATGGGCCCCCTCCCGAACTTGCTAAGGATGCCGATGATACTGAGAAAGAAGCCGTGGATTTATGGCTTGACGATGACTTGCAGTCACGTTGTCTCATGTTGGCATCCATGACGAATGAGCTTCAAAAGCAGCACGAGCATATGAAGTCTTCTTTTGAAATCTACACGTACCTGAATGGTTTATTTGGGGTGCAAAGTAGATACGAGCGGTATGAAACTGCTAAGGCTTTGCAACAAACGAGGATGGCTGAAGGTGCTGATGTTCGATCTCACTGCATCAAGATGATTGGGCTAATTGAAAAGCTTAGTCATCTTGACGTAAAGACGGACAAGACCTACTGCCAGGATATAATCCTCCAGTCATTGCCAAGATCATTCGAGCAATTCGTAGTGAACTACAACATGCACAAGATGAATGTTGAACTTCACGAGTTGGCTAATATGCTCGCCACTGCCGAGGCTTCCATGAGAAAAGAGAAGCCAGTGATGGTTGCTACCTCGACCCAATCCAAGTCCAAAAGGACAAAGAGAGGGAAGGGGAAAGGAAATGCTTCTTCAAGCAAAGGCAAAGCACCATCTGGGCCCATAGGGAAGGGAAAGAAGCGTAATTTCGTCTGGTGAACAGAAATGTTTCTACTGCAAGAAACCTGGACACTGGAAGAGGAACTGCAAAGAGTTCTTGGAGAGCTCGAAAGGTATATTCCTTGTTGAAGTTAATTTATCAATTAACTGTGCATCATGGGTGCTAGACACTGCTTGTGGTTCTCATCTTTGTAATGATTTACAGGTGATGGGAGCAACAAGGCCACTTAGGCCAGGGGATTGGATCCTGAGATTTGGCAATGGAGCTAGAGCTGCTGCCGAGGCCATAGGCGAAGTGGAGTTAGATTTAGGTGGTAATAAATTAGTCCTTAGGAACGTTCTTTATGTACCTGGTTTGGTGAAAAACATTATTTCAATTCCTGTTTTGGATAATGAAGGTTTTAATTTTACTATTAATAAAGGTTCCTTTTCGTTATTCATGAATGATAATATGTTTTTCACTGGTACATTAAAAGATGGACTATATACCATTGAACCACCTAAGTTAGTGATGCATGTACAACAAAACAAAAGGAAACAAGATAATGAAATATCTGCCCAATTGTGGCACGCTCGACTTGGACATATATCTAAGTCAAGGATTCAAAAGTTAGCATCATCTGGCGCGATTGAAATCAATCGCATTGATGAAATGCCAACATGTGAACCATGCTTAAAGGGTAAAATGGCTAAGTTGCCGTTTAAGGGAAACCCTGAGCGAGCCAAACAAACATTGGACTTAATACATACTGACGTATGTGGACCACTAAGGAAAAGCGCCCGAGGTGGCTATGACTACTTCATCACTTTCACTGACGACTTTAGTCGTTATGGATATGTGTTCTTGTTGAAACACAAGTCTGAAGCCTTTGAGCGATTCAAGAATTCAAGATGGAAGTAGAGAATCAACTTGGTCATACGATAAAGGCTCTTCGTTCTGACCGAGGTGGAGAATTTCTTAGTAACGAATTTCTGAATTATCTTGTAGAGCATGGAATACTATCGCAGTGGACTCCTCCTGCAACACCCCAATTAAATGGAGTAGCAGAGAGAAGGAATCGAACCTTGATGGACATGGTTCGATCCATGATGAGTGCCACTGACCTTCCTCTTTCATTTTGGGGACATGCCCTCCTCACGGCAACGAAGATACTAAACATGGTACCTTCCAAATCCGTAGAAAAGACACCATACGAATTATGGTTTGGCAAGGCACCCTCATACGCATTCATGCGCATATGGGGATCTCCCGCTTACGTTAAAAAGCTAGTGGGAGATAAATTGGAAACTAAATCCACTTTGTGCAAATTCGTGGGGTATCCGGAAAACTCAATAGGATACGAGTTCTACGATCCTACAAGACAAACAACGTTTGTCTCGAGGAACGCTCACTTCTTGGAGAAGGATTTCTTGGTGGACAAGAAAGAAAATAACGTAGAACTAGATGAGGTCACTGAAGCTGAAAAGGCCTTAGAGGTCGATCAAGCTGACCCGTCGCCACAGGCAGTGGAAGAACATGAGCATGAAAGTGCACCAGAAGGTACACCGATTCTTCGTAGGTCAGATAGACAACGTAGAGAACCCGAGAGGTACTACGGTCTGCTGCATGAGACTGGACAGTCTCTAACTGACCCAAGGACTTACGAAGAGGCTATGCTAGACATAGACTCGGGAAAGTGGCGCGAAGCCATGGAATCCGAATTGGACTCCATGCACTCAAACAAGGTCTGGGCCTTGGTAGATCCACCAGTGGGAGTGGCTCCCGTGGGTTGCAAGTGGATCTATAAGCGAAAGCTTGGAGTGAACGGAGAGGTAATAACCTACAAGGCGCGACTAGTGGCAAAAGGATACACTCAAAGACCAGGTATCGACTTTGAGGAGACCTTCTCGCCCGTCGCAATGCCCAAATCCATTCGGATCTTGCTGGCCATAGCTGCGTGGTATAACTACGAGATATGGCAGATGGATGTAAAGACTGCCTTTCTCAATGGGGACATTGATAAGGAGATCTACATGGAGCAACCAAAAGGATATGCATCCAAAGGAGATGAACACAAGGTGTGCAAACTCCAGAGGTCCATTTATGGACTGAAGCAAGCTTCCCGAAGTTGGAACATTCGTTTTGATGAGACAATCCAAACTTTTGGATTCATCAAGAACATGTTCGAACCTTGTGTGTACAAGAAGATCAGTGGGAGTACAGTTGAATTTTTTGGTGCTTTACGTTGACGACATTCTTCTCATTGGAAACAATGTGAAAGCATTGTCCGAAACTAAAGCATGGTTATCTACACAATTCTCGATGAAGGATATGGGAGAAGCATCCTTTGTACTAGGTATAAGGATCTACCGAGATAGATCAAAAGGACTGCTGGGCCTCTCCCAATCCCAGTACATAAATAAAATCTTGAAAAGATTTAGTATGGAAGAATCCAAGAGAGGATTGCTTCCAATGAGACATGGGATTGCACTCTCTAAGTCTATGGCCCCAAGGACGCCAGAAGAGAGAAGCAATATGTCTCGAGTACCATATGCATCCGCGATAGGAAGCATAATGTATGGTATGCTATGTACGAGACCAGACGTAGCGTACGCTTTAAGCGTTACAAGTCGCTACCAGTCTGATCCAGGTGAGCAGCACTGGATAGCCGTAAAGGCAATTCTGAAGTACCTGAGAAGGACTAAGGAATTGTTCTTGGTATACGGTGGAGGAGAATTAAAATTGGAAGGCTATACAGACTCGAGCTTCCAATGCGATGTAGACGACTTCAAGTCGACATCAGGATACGTGTTCTGCCTCAATGGTGGTGCGGTTAGCTGGAAGAGCTCCAAGCAGGAAACAACCGCGAATTCAACCACCGAAGCGGAATACATTGCTGCGAGTGATGCAGCAAAGGAAGGTGTTTGGATGAGGAACTTCATCCAGGAATTGGATGTGATACCTAGCATCGCTGAGCCCATTACTATCTTCTGTGATAACAATGGGGCAATAACGCAAGCAAAGGAGCCGAGATCTCATCAGAAACCCAAGCACGTACAGAGACGATACCATGTGATAAGAGATATCATTGGTAGAGGAGACATTAAGATGGAACATGTCGACTCAGAAGATAATACGGCGGACCCGCTAACGAAGCCTCTGCCTCAAAAGGCATTTGAGAAACATCTGCATAAGATGGGACTCAAGAACATAAAAGACTGGCTTTAGGACAAGTGGGAGATTGATAGAAATAGTGTCCTGCAAGCCAGCTGTATGGCTAGTATTTATTGTAATAAATGCGGAACTATTCAATTTCGATTAATAAATGCACTTTATTAAATGGTCATCTTTATCTTATGTAATAATTATCTACGCATAAGGATAGAAGTCCTTAGATCACAGGGCTATGGGACAACCCGTGGACTGATCTCCAAGGCCGTGATCTAGAACATATTCAAGAGTCGTAGAATCCAATCGAGATAGGACATCGTTGGATTCGGTTAGACTCTCACTGTTGTGTATACTCCGATGAACTGGAGGACGCTGGGGTCCACGAGCGTGACTGGGATAGTCGATACACATAAGTGGGTGGCTTGCTGGGATGGCAAGCGCACTGAATACCCCAATAGGAAATAACTCACCATGGAAGCGGTAGTCGCATATCGGGGTTGAAGTTATTCCATATTTATAATAGTATACGAGGAACGATCCCTAACTACTTGAGGTGATAGGGTTTATCTGGTGCGAGAACGTCTATACTTTGATATGAGTTCCGACTGACTGGGGATCACCAGAAAGTCTCTGTGGACTCATGTTGGGTATAGAGGAACTCGTATGCAGATTCATATCATCAATAAAGGATCAATTGACCCGACTTGATAGGTTGGGAAATTCTCCTGTGGATTTCTGTGAGAAATTAATTCTGGAAAATCCTTGGCCAAGGTATCTGACGACTTTATGTAAGTAGCTCATAAAGATTAAGTCAAAGAGAATTTATTTCGAGATCCGAGTACATAAGGTCAAGACAAAAGAAAAGGGAATCCGATGAAAGACCATACCCTTAAGTCTCGACTGGGAGATTGATCGATGGAGAGATCATGTCGTATATGGAAATTGTAAATGATAAAAGGTTCACTGAATTAATTCACCAGTGATTGGGCTCCATGGGCTTGTGACTGAACATCGACCGTGGAGTGTGGGAGAATTCCCAAATTAGCAGGGGTGCTAATTTTGGAATGATTGATCGACAGAGTGTTCGATTAATTTAGAGTATTAATTGCTTGAGTAATTAAATAATATTTAATTACAACCCGCGGCCAATTATGTGGTGAACCTACGGGGGCATACACAATACACATGAAGCGAAAGCGAGGAAACAAGAACGAGTCGACTGGGTCGACTGAGTCAAAATCGACTGGGTCGATTAAATGGGTGGGTCGACTGGGTCGACCCATGTGGAACGAAAATGGATCCAATTAGAATTGGATCAAGATTATAAATTAAATTGGAATTTAATTTATGAGTAAATTAATTAATTAGGGTTTTAATTAATTAATGGAATAATTAATTAATTAAACTTGGAGTTTAGTTAATTAATTGGGAGATGATTTAATTAATTGGGCTATTTAATTGGGAGATTAAATAAAGCCCTGAAAGATTAATTAAAGTGGGCCATGAATTAATTAGAAGACTTAGTCTTCTAATTAAAAGGGCCATGGCCCATGTAGGAGAATTAGTATCCTAATCCTAGAAGGATTAGGGTATGGGAGATATCTATAAATAAGAGACTAGGTCTCATATTTCAAACACAACTCTACAAGCAAAAATAAGAAAAGCAAAAATTCTCTCTCCCCTCCCAAGTGTGATCGGCCGAACCCTGTGCAAAATTAGGAAGAATTTTCGGTTTTGATCTTTTAGTTCCCAAAGTCGTTCTTAAAGTCCTGAATTAATATAGCCTATGTTCTAGTCGATTAGGTTATATTATTTTCGTGATATTGTGGTGTATCAATCCGTAGAGGTGCAACACGTGGGGCGCTACTGCAGAGCTTGGATCGATTTCTGTGGAGGAGAGTTCAGAGTTCGTATTAGCCAACAAGAATTTGCAAGGAGACAGGTATAAACGAGAAAAACTTATACTGTCATTTATTTATATTCATATATATACAACTAGAGAATATTCTGGCAAGATTCTTTAAGAGGCCCTAGAAAAATTTTATATTCCGCTGTGCCTAGGGCTGTTTTTCTTACCGAATCCCAATATTTAATACTTGAATAATTGAATTAATATTTAATTATAACCCACGGCCAATTATGTGGTGAACCTATGGGGGCATACACAATACACATGAAGCGAAAGCGAAGAAAAAGGAAACAACTGGGTCGACCGAATCAACTGGGTCGATTGGGTTGACTGGGTCTGAGAAATCGACTGGGTCGATTGGTGACTGGGTCGACTGGGTCAATCCAATTGGAACAAATTGGATCCGATTGGAATTGGATCAAGATTATAAATTAAATTGGAATTTAATTTGTGAGTTAATTAATTAAGTTGGATTTAATTATTTATAGAAAGATTTAATTAAATAGATTTAGAGTCTAATTTAATTAAATTGGAGAGTTGTTAATTAATTTGGCTATTTGATTGGGAGATTAAATAAAGTCTGATCAAATTAATTAACTAGGCCATGAATTAATTAGGAAGACTTAGTCTTCTAATTCAAAGGGCCATGGCCCATGTAGGAGACTTGGAGTCCTAGTCCTAGGAGGATTTTAGTCAAAATCAGTTTTAATACCAGAATACTTGCAGCGGATTTTTAAAGTGTTTTTCAAAATTATACTTAGTAGTTTGAAAGTTTTATCCCCAGTTTTTTATAAACACCTTTAAACCCTTTTCAAACAGTTTTGTAAATGTGTTTTATGCAAATCAGAAAGTATGCAAGTAAAAAGCAATGTAAAAACACAATGATTTTTATAGTGGTTATATGGATGTAAATATCCTTTAGTCCACTCTTCCAAGTCACACAGATCTTGAGTTATACTAAAAACACACAGTAATCAGTATACTCTGCTTGTGCTTTACAACAAATGATAAGCCACAAGTTCGCAATAGGAAATCACAAAGAAATTCCTACTCTCCGAAGTAATATCACTCACAAAGATGGATATCTACTCCTCAAAACACTCTCTTTTACAGATTCACTCAGAAAATGTATAATCTTTTAACTTCAACGGCTTCTATCAACAAATGACTTCAGCAGACGAGTGAGCTGTTCTTGAGCTTTGAGACTTAGAAAATATTTTGCTTCGAAATCAATCTCTTAGATGTTGTGTTGTTATTTTCCCTTCGTCTCTCTCAGCTATTTATACTCACATTTTGAATTATGTCCGCTGAAGTGAGACAAAATTCAAATCTCTTGATTTTTGGTCCTTAATTTCCGCGAACGGCTCTCTGCACAGTGACAGTACTGCAGACTGTACTTTCTGTCAGGCAGCATTAAATGCACCGAGCTGATACTAGTTATTTCTTCAATCATTTGCCATTAATAACCTCAGACTTCAGCATTTATTACTCCAGTTGCATTTATTACCGTTGGGACGACTTCTTGATCTTTCCACTTGGCTGATGAAAGCGCAAGTTTGATGATGAACAGAGCTGATCTCAAACTTGAACAAATCTGATTTGAGTCGGCTGATTTACACCAGTCTGATTTCTTCTCTTCAGCAGATCAGTAGTCTTCTGGACCTTTAATATTTGACCCATCTGATATGTCTTCTTGCTTGGTCAAAATTCTTCTAAGGGATTACAACTAAGTTGTCTTTACTTAGTTGATATGAAGTTTTGGAAATCATCAAAACCTCCCTTAACTAATTCAGATTCAGTGCACTCCATCTTCATCTTTATCCAACAATTTCCCCCTTTTTGATGATGACAAAACTTCAGCTTGGTACCTGTTTACCTATACTAAAGTTTTGATCCTCAAAATTTTTTGAGATAGAAAAAGTATGTTGGAAACAGAACTTGAATTTTATTTATGATATTGAAATTCATTACAAGTACAAGTCTGGTCAGATAAGATGTCTGATAGAAAATAAAGAAAACTGATTACAAGGATTTAACTATTCTAATCATCAGCTTCTTCACTTCCTCCTTCAAGTCCCTCATAATACTCATATGAGGATTCTTCATCTTCGTCACCTTCTTCATCATTATCATCATCTAAGAGCAAATTGGACTTGGCAGCTTCCATCTTTTCTTTGATTTCTTGTTCTCTTTGAAGCTCTTCCATCTTTCTCTTTGTTCTCTCACCATTTTTTTACTTGGTGTATGGCTCTGGTTGTTCTTCAGCAGATTCCTTGGATGCAGCCATTTCTTCATCAGTCTTGGCTTTTTCCTTGGGTTCTTCAGCAGACTTCTCTTTGCCATCAGCCGTTCCAACTGCATAAGACTCCTTGGTTTCAGCAGCAGCATCAGACTCCTTGATTTCAGCAGCAGCAGCTTCCTCAGCTTTTTCTTCAAGTACTTGATTGTTATCAGCAGCAGCTTGAAGAGTTGGCTCTTCCCTTTTCTCTTCCCCCTTTTTGTCATCATCAGGGTTGATAGGAGGGTTGAGTGCAACAGGCTGAATCTTCAGGGCAGCACACAAGGCCTTGATGTTCTGATTTACCAAATCATGGCTTGCAGTGAGATGATTGAGAGTTGTGGTGATGATATCATTCTGATCATTCAGACAGTCAACGTTGAGTTGCATAGTGGGAAGTTCCACGTGAATAACATCTCCAGCTATATGAACATCTTTCAATAATGCCACATTTGTTGCTTTCTCTTCTTCGCTGACTTTGATGAAGGTTTCTGTTAGATGAGCAATGTTGTCTTCTTCTCTTTTCAGAGCAGTATGAAGATGATTCACATCTGCCTTAACATCTTCAATGTTTTTATTCATGTCTAGCACACTCCTCTTCAAAGTGCTATCATCAGGCAGAGGGAAGTTATCAATACCATCATGTACTATTCTTGCAGTGGATTTCTGCATTTGCTCAAGTTGCAGCTTGTTGGATTCTTCTAGGTCTTGCTGCATTTTCTCCATCTTTAATATGTTCATTTCCTCCATTTCTCTTAAGTTGTTCTCCAGCAACATCTGGAAGGCTTCCATCAGTGATGAGTGCATATCAGCTGATGAAAGCTGGTCAGTCTCAGTCTCCTGGTGGACAGGTGCATCTACCAGATCAGTCTCTTTTTCAGCAGATGACTCCTTAGCTTTCCACTCAATTGCTAAGGGTGCTTTAGAAACAGTAGGCTGATCAGTGACATCTTCAAAGATCTTGTCAATGATCTTGCCATCATCAGTGAAGACTGTTGTCTTACGAATCTTTCTTACAACAGGCAGACGAATGGGAGCTGGTTTCTTCACTTTAGGCAGTTCATGATAGTCTTTCAGTTCTTTGCCAAAAGTAATCTGTTGAACACCAGGCATGGAAGGCAGATCACTTGGCGAGCCTTGTTCGTATCTAGATTTGGCAGCCCAATTTTGCAAGGCTGTTAGAACAGCAATTTGCACAGCTCTTTCTTCTGGATCATCATTCTTTCGTTTCTTAGCTGGCAAAGTGTTAGAGATAATTTTTGCTTCTTGAGTAGCAAACTCCTGTGCATACTTGTGCATCCTATCTCTAACAAAATCTGGATCCAATGCTTTGGTGATGGAAGAAGTCTGCAGGCAATTCAGAACCCACTTTTCTTCATTAGCAAACTTTTCCCAGCTTTGGATCTCTTCAACAGATCTGTTCACCCTGTACTCTCTCCATTTGATGTATCGTTGCTTCTCGTGAGTGAACAGAGTCTTCAGCATCAACTTCTTGTCAAAGTAAGCTCGTGTCTTCTCAAACCTGTTGAAAACAGAAGAGTCTGAGTTTATGATTTCAAAAGCTTTTCTAACTTCAAACTTCTTCTTTTCTTTAATCATGCCAGTAGGCATCTTCTTTTTAGCCTGTAAAGATTCTCCAATCTTTACTCCTCCAGCAATTTTAGGGCCATGAGCATCCTTCTTGCTGAGCTCAATGAAAACATCTAACTCAGCATCTTCAGCAGCTTTGCGTTCTGCTTCAGATAACTTTCTTCTTTGCTCCTCTTTTTCAGCCTGAATTTTGCTGAGTTCTATGACCTTTTGTTCCTCCTGTTCATCCCTCTTTCTCTGCTCAGCTTCTTCTCTCTTCTTCTTATCAGCAGCAGAGATCTTCTTCTTTTTGATAATTATCTTTCTTTTCCCTTTGCTCTTATCAACAGGGGCAGGTTCAGGAATAGGTCCAGCAGATGCAAGTGGTGCAGCTGCTATTGGATTGATGATCTGCACTTCAGGATCATCAAGGGGTTGAGCAACCCCAGCTGTTGGTGCTGTTGAAGTGGTCTGTTCTTCAGCAAGTTTCTCATCAGCAGACTTCTCTTCAACACCAGCAGGCCTCTCTGCTGATGGAGGGCTTTCTCGATCCAAGGTTGACAGTTCAGTAGGAGAATCAATAAAAGTCACTCTCTTCCTTATTGTCTTCCTTGCTCTTCCTCCTTGAACAGGTTTGGAAGCACCTGTATCTCGGAGTTGACTTCACGTCCTGCGAGCAACATTTTCATCATTTCAGTAGAGATTGTTCTTGAAGATGAACCAGTAGACATGTTCTCTATCTCCTTCGTTGTCTGATCTATGATCTGATCAACAACCTCCTTCTCAGCAGGCTCTTCTGTTCTGGCTTCAACAGCTGGCTGGGCTGTTTGAACAGAAGTCTTAGCCTTTTTCTTTGGAGCCACCTCCTTTGGCTCATCAGCCTTCTTCTTTTTCTCAACAGCAGGCTGAGCTGTTTTTTTTCTGCTTCTTGGCAGGAACCTTTTCCTTAGGTTCCTCCTCTTCTTCTTCTTCAATTTTTCTCTTCATAACAGGCACATATCTGGCCATTGCCTTGACGTTGTGGATTTCCTTTCCATTTGTCATTGTACAGCCCATATTTGAAAACAGATAACTCAGGGTAATCCTGTGGTTTGTCTGCTTTCCCTTCTTTTCATGGAAGTATGCAAATATGTACCAGATAACAACTGACCAATTTACCTCTAAGCCATAGTAAATTGCCAGCATGATACAGTACCTCTTCATGGTTACTGCATCCAGAGAGAATGTGTTGTTCTCTATCAGCTTAGAGACCATATCAGCCATGCGCTGATATTCGTCCTTTAGCTGTTTATTCTTGATGTTCCCAGTCAGCATTTCTCCTTCTTTGGCACAGATTGCCCAGAAATCTTGAAGCTTCTCCTCTGCCAAAGTAACAACATCATGTCGTCCTTGATTTGATAAACCAAATTTCTCATGCAACAGAGCAGGAATAATGGTGATGGCCTTTCCTCCTACAGTTGCTGTGATTTCCAGCTTATCAAAGTCAACCGCAACAGTTTTGTAGTACTCCAAGACTTGATCTGTCCAAATTATTTCTTCGTGAGATTCCATGAAGTTTACCAGTGATGCGTCTTTGAATTTTTCCAGTAATTGATTCATCACATCGGTACTTGACTGGTGATATGCATCATAGACTAGATACATTCCTTCGGCCTTAGCTTCTTGAGCAGAACCCATTTTGATTTTGTAGAAAGTTAGTGAAACAGAGAGAATTTCGCAGAAAATAGAAGGCAGAATTTCTCACAAATGCTCTTGTATGTATTTGAGTGCGTAAAGAGTTATAAGTCTGATCAGATCTGGATTTATAGAGTTAGGGGTTCTCGGTTTCCGTGATACACGCTAACCGTTAGATATGTTTGTGTCAGTTCTGATCGTGAGGGCATCAGTTACGTGATTCAAAATTCAAAAAACATTAAATGATAGGCGGGAATGCGAACCGCCTTAGTATACATGTAAAAGCGTATTTTAAATAAAACGTTTTTAAAACAGTAAGCTTTTACACAGCTGATCAGACGAGTAAACTAAAGTACTTATCTGATGGGACTACCGTCCTGATGACATATTGTTATCAGTGAAAACCAATGACTGATAACCTTCCTCGGCTGTTGTCAATCCAGCTAGGTGAATAATCTTCAATCTTCAAGACTTTAATCTTCTGATGAAAGCATAACTTCAACTAAATTTCATCTTTTAATCAGAAGTACCGCTGATCTTACACGTCCACCCTGACTTTAAGAATCCATAAGTTAAATAGTCTGTTGAGAGTTAATCCTTGAAGATAATATGATGTGTAAGCTGATGAACTTCAGTCTTCTGTTGAGTTCCCCCTCAGCTTATGCATCCAATTTTAGTAGACCTAGTTCAGCTCTTAGAGTTGAAAACCTTATGTCACTCAGAGGTTTTGTGAAGATGTCAGCAATCTGATTTTCAGTAAAAACATATTCTATCATGACATTTCCTTTCTCCACATGATCTCTGATGAAGTGATGTTTGATCTCAATATGTTTAGTCCTTGAATGACTTGTAGTATTTTGAGTAAGACTGATTGCACTTGTATTGTCATAGTAGATAGGTATTCCACTGATTTTGATGTTGTAATCTTCTACTTGATGTTTCAACCATAATATATGTGCACAGCAAGCTCCAACAGCTATGTATTCAGCTTCAGCAGTAGATATGGATACCGAAGTCTGTTTCTTACTCATCCAAGAGATTAAACGACTACCTAAGAACTGACAGGCACCTGTTGTGCTTTTTCTGTCAATCTTACAGCCAGCAAGGTCAGAAATCTGAATATCCAATAAGTTCAAATCCAGATTCCCTAGGGTACCACAATCCCAAATCTTCAGTGCCTTTAAGATATTTGAGTATTCTTTTGGCAGCCAAGAGATGAGATTCCTTAGGATTTGATTGATATCTCACACAAACCCCAACAGAGTACATGATATCAGGTCTGCTAGCTGTTAAGTACAACAGTGATTCAATAATTCCTCTGTACTTGGTTATGTCTACTGATTTGCCATCTTCATCTTTATCTAAACGAAGACTAGTAGGCATTGGAATATTAGCAGTCGAGCTAGTTTCCATACCAAATTTCTTGAACAGATCCTTTGTGTATTTTGCTTGGCTGATGAATATTCCATCAGTCAACTGATTTACTTGCAAGCCAAGAAAAGAGTTAAGTTCTCCCATCATGCTCATTTCAAACTTGTTCTGCATCAGCTTTGAGAACTTATCACACATCTGTTGATTTGTTGAACCAAAAATGATATCGTCCGCATATATTTGCACAAGCAATATATGATTTTCCGATTCAATAGTGAACAAGGTCTTGTCTACCTTACCTTTGCGAAATCGTTTAATTAAAAGAAAATCAGATAGGGTATCATACCATGCTCTTGGAGCCTGTTTAAGTCCATATAGGGCTTTCTTCAGGCGATACACCTTGTCTTCTTCTTGATAAGCTTCAAATCCAGGTGGTTGTTCAACATAAACTTCTTCTTGCAATTCTCCATTGAGAAAAGCTGATTTCACATCCATTTGATAGACTGTGAAATTCTTATGAGCAACATAGGCAAGAAAGAGTCTGATTGTCTCTAATCTTGCTACTGGTGCAAAAGTTTCATCAAAGTCAATACCTTCTTCTTGGCAGTAACCTTTGGCAACTAATTTTGCTTTATTTTCGGTGACAACACCATCTTCATTCATTTTATTCCTGAATACCCATTTGGTGCCAATTACTCTTTGATGACTTGGTCTAGGAACTAAGTACCAGACTTCATTCCTTTCAAATTGATTTAGCTCTTCTTGCATAGCTTCACTCCAGTTTGAACCATTAAGAGCTTCTTCAATCTGTTTAGGCTCAATTTGAGATAGAAAGCTGACAAATATTGCTTCACTTGCAGCAACTCTCCTTGTCTTTACTCTATCCAAAGGATCACCAATCACCAGCTCTGGTGGGTGATTCTTGAGCCATCTAAGATCAGGTTGCAAATCATAATGTTGTCCTCTGTTTTGATCTTGCAACACTACTGTTGGAGTTCCAGTAGTAGTCTGTTGAACAGCAGTTGTTTGTTGAACAGTCTTTGGTCCGTCAGCTGATTGCAACTCTTCTGTTAGACAATCAGCACTGTGATTTTGAACAGCATTTGAGTTAGCAGCTGAGTTGAGATCAGGTAGAATGATGGGAACATATTCTTCATTCTTTTCAACACTCAATTTCTGAAAATCAGTAGACAGATTTTGATCAGTACTTTTATTCTTTTCAGAAGATTGATTAGGTTTATCAAATAATACATGAATGGATTCTTCACAAGTAAAGTTCTTTTGTTAAAGACTCTATAAGCTTTACTAATAGTAGAATATCCTACAAATACTTCTTCATCAGCCTTTTCTGCAAAAGCAGTAAGGTGATTTTTCCCATTATTTAAAACAAAACATTTACATTAAAAAATTCTAAAGTAATGAATGTTTGGCTTTCTGTTATTCCAAACTTCATATGGAGTCTTGTTTTGGTGCTTGTTGATCATGCATCTGTTTTGGGTAAAGCATGCTGTATTTGTTGCTTCTGCCCAAAATCTTTGAGGCAGCTTAGCTTCAGCTATCATGGTTCTGGTAGCTTCTTTCAGAGTTCTGTTTCTCCTTTCAGCAACTCCGTTCTGTTGAGGGGTTCTGGCAGCAGAGTACTCATGGCTGATTCCTCTGGCATTACAATACTCTTCAACAGTAGAGTTTGTAGATTCAGTCCCTTTATCTGATCTGATCTTTAGTATTTTCATACTCTTTTTGTTCTGAATTTGCTCCATCAGATTTTTAAGATGCTCCTTGGTTTCACTTTTCTTCTTCACGAAAATCACCCAAGTGTATCTTGAATAATCATCCACAACAGCTAGGCAGTATTTCTTTCCACCATTGCTGATTGGATCAATGGGTCCAAATAAGTCCATGTGTAGCAGCTCCAAAATCCTTCCAGATGATTGGTGCTTCTTGCTTTTAAATGATGACTTGATTTGTTTACCCTTCTGACATGCGTCACGAAGCTTATCTTTGCTCATGACTGTCTTTGGAATTCCGTCTACCAAATCATTCTTGATAAGTCTGTTGATGGTCTTGAAATTCACATGATTCATTTTTTTATGCCACAGCCAACTGACTTCACTTGGTGTTGATGCCACCAAACAAACGCTTGAATTCTTGTCAACAGAATTCCAGTCCACTGTGTAGACATTTCCTTGTCGTCTTCCAGATAATATGACCTTCTTTGTACCAATCTGTTCAACGTAGCAATTATCTGTTGAGAAGATGACTGAATATCCTTTGTCACAAAATTGACTTATGCTCAACAAATTGTATTTGAGGCCTTTAACATAGGAGACGTCATATATCTCAATGTTGCCTTTGATCAGCTTTCCACTTGCTACAATCTTGCCTTCCTTGCTGTCTCCAAAAGTGACTTTTGGACCATCCACAACAACAACATCAGTTAGCTCATGTATGTTTCCACACATGTGTCTTGAACAACCATTGTCCAAATACCAAATCTTCTCTACCTTACTCCTAGTCCTAATCCTAACCTACAAAACAAAATAAAATTGTTTTAAGTACCCTTATTGAGAGGGTCCTGAAGGATTAGTTCCACCTTTGACAACCCAAGATGTTGAAGTCTTAGGCTTCTGATTTTCAGCAGGAGTATGAACAGTTTTGCCTTTATCACGTTTATCAGATTTGTCATGTTGTTGATAATCAGCCTGATATGGATAATGTTCATAAGCAGAATAAGATGCATGATAAGCAGGATATGCAAGCATTGGATTATCAGGATATGGTGCATAGTAAGTTGGAAATTGAGGTGCATGATACATAGGAGGATATGCAGTAGGCACATAATAAGACTCATTTCCATACCAAGAATTTTAATTTTTCTTGTTTTTATGCTTCTTTGGTTTACTAGATGCTTGCTCATTAACAGACGACTTAGTTTTATCACTAGTCTGATTGGTTTTAGCCTTATCAGAAGACTTCCTAGGACTTTTCTGTTTGGACTTACCAGTCTGTTTTCCTACACTAGGCTCTTTGCTCTTTTTAGCCTTAGGAGTTTTCGTCTCCTTTAACACTTTCTCAGGTGAAGCAGGTTTAGTAGTCTGAACATACAAAATGACCTTACTGTTCTCAGCTGATACAATTTTTTCAGTATGGTTAGGTTCTAACATATCCTATTCTAAAGGTGCCTTCTGTTTACTAGAGATAAGAGTGGATGCAACAGATGACTTTTCATGAGACTCAGTTGTTCAAGTTCCATGATTTTTCCTTTAAGGACTTCACATTAAGCTTTCAGAGATTCATATTCTTGCTCAAGCTGTTTATATTCATCTGATTCTTTTGGCTTTTCAGCCCTGAGTTTCAGTGAACTGTTTTGCTCTCTTAGCAATATCATCTCTTCCTTAAGCTTACTAAATGCTTCAGCAATAGTAGTATTGTTAAGCATCATTTGTTCAAATGAATTAACTAATTCATTATCAAGAGGAGTTACCTTATCATCCTCAGAGCTATCAGATTCCTTAGCCATCAGGCAGAGAAGAGCAGGACTCTTCATCAGACGAGTCTGAATCCGAATCTGATGAGTAGATAGCAGCTAGCTTTTCCGCTTCTGCCACAAGCACCTTGCCTTTCTGATGCTTTCTTTCTTTTCTGATTCTCTTTTCTTCTTCTGTATACTTCTCAGCTTTAGGATATGGGCAGTCTCTGATGAAATGACCCAGTTTCCTGCAGTTATAGCACATCATTTTAGATTTATAAGAATCATTGTCATGAGAAGTAGAAGCAGGGTTAGAAGTAGAAGCATTGTTGTATTTGTTCTTCATTTTTCTTTTATAGAACTTCTTGAAGTTGTTCATTAGCAATGCAACGTCTCCAGCAGTGTACTCCTTTTTGTTGAGTATTGTGGCTTCATCAGATGAGTCCACATCTTTACTTTTGTAGGCTGGTCTTCTGGGATTTTCAGCAGCAACCAGGGCAGCTGTGGGACTTGAAGTTGAGGTTTCTTCAACACCCATTCTTGGCAGTTTATACTCGTATGCCTTGAGTACTGAGAACAGCTCGGTGAGGGAGATTTTTCCTAAATCTCTTGACTCTTCCATGGCTGTCACCTTCATGTTGAGCTTTGGAGGTAGAGCCTTCACCACTCTGATGGTTATCTCCTTATCAGTGAAGGTTTTTCCAAGCTTCAGAACTTCATTCAGCGTCCTTGTGAACCTTGTATCCATCTGATCAATGGTTTCCGCAGACTTCATCTTGAAGTTGTCCAGCTTTTCCAGAGCAACACTCAGTTGATGCTCTTTGATAACGTCGTTTCCTTCGCTCATATCACGAACCTTATCCCACATTTCTTTGGCAGTCTTGCAATGCTTGATTTTGTCAAATCTGTCGTTGTCAAGGGCCTTGGTCATGATGAATCGCCCAACTTTGTCCAGATTGAACAGCTTTATTTCTTCGGCTGTCATCTCGTGTAAATCTTTTTCTACCGTTATATCGACTTCATCAACTTTGATGGTCTTGGTGAATTTAAATGGACCTTTGATGATACATGTGTACATGTTATTATTGTAGGCAGGTAAGAAGATCTCCATTTTGATCTTCCAGTCTTCGAAGCTCATACCAGCTATGTGGGGAACATGGCTGATACAATCCATTTTTCAAAAATTTTAATTTTTCAAAAAGATGCTCTTTTGAAAAGTTTGAAAAAAACCTTTGAAAAACACTCGGATCAAGCTCGTTGATCAGGCAACTGATTCTAATGAACCACCTGCTCTGATACCACTTGTTGGTCCCAAGTGGTCAGATAAGGTCTAGAGGGGGGGGGGTGAATAGACCTCTGAAATTTTAAACAAATTTTAACTTTAAAACTGTTGCTCAAACGTAAGCAGACTAAGCTGTTACAGAACAGTAAGCTTACAAGGCTGATCGCGAACAAATCTTTGAACAACTTTGTTGACCACTAATTTGAGAGTTACTTAGCTGATTTTAGTCAAAATCATTTTTAATACCATAATACTTGCAGCGGATTTTTAAAGTGTTTTTCACAAGTATACTTAGTAGTTTGAAAGTTTTATCCCCAGTTTTTTATAAACTCCTTTAAACCCTTTTCAAACAGTTTTGTAAATGTGTTTTATGCAAATCAGAAAGTATGCAAGTAAAAAGCAATGTAAAAACACAATGATTTTTATAGTGGTTATATGGATGTAAATATCCTTTAGTCCACTCTTCCAAGTCACACAGATCTTGGGTTATACTAAAAACACACAGTAATCAGTATACTCTGCTTGTGCTTTACAACAAATGATAAGCCACAAGTTCGCAATAGGAAATCACAAAGAAATTCCTACTCTCCAAAGTAATATCACTCACAAAGATGGATATCTACTCCTCACAACACTCTCTTTTATTCACTCAGAAAATGTATAATCTTTTAACTTCAACGGCTTCTGTCAACAAATGACTTCAACAGACGAGTGAGATGTTCTTGAGCTTTGAGACTTAGAAAATATTTTTCTTCGAAATCAATCTCTCAGATGTAGTGTTGTTATTTTCTCTTCGTCTCTCTCGGCTATTTATACTCACACTTTGAATTATGTCCGTTGAAGTGAGACAAAATTCAAATCTCTTGATTTCTGGACCTTAATTTCCGCGAACGGCTCTCTGCACAGTGACAGTACTGCAGACTGTACTTTCTGTCAGGAAGCATTAAATGCACCGAGCTGATACAAGTTATTTCTTCAATCATTCGCCATTAATAACCTCGGACTTCAGCATTTATTACTCCAGTGGCATTTATTACCGTTGGGACGACTTCTTGATCTTTCAACTTGGTTGATGAGAGTACAAGTCTGATGATGAACAAAGCTGATCTCAAACTTGAACAAATCTGATTTGAGTCGGCTGATTTACACCAGTCTGATTTCTACTCTTCAGCAGATCAGTAGTCTTCTGGACATTGAATATTTGACCCGTCTGATATGTCTTCTTGCTTGGTCAAAATTCTTCTAAGGGATTACAACTAAGTTGTCTTTACATAGCTGATATGAAGTTTTGGAAACCATCAAAACCTCCCTTAACTAATTCAGATTCAGTGCACTCCATCTTCATCTTTATCCAATAATAATATATCCTGTGTTCTAGCCGATCAGGGTATATTATATTTCGTGTAATTGTGGTGTATCAACTCATAGAGGCGCTAGTGCAGGGCATAAGATCGACCAACCGAGGGAGAAACTTGATTACAACTGCCAACTAGGATTTGCAAGGAGACAGGTATAACGTGCAACTGTTTATACTGTCGTTTATTTAATATTCATATATATACAACTCGACCCGCTCGATAAACACTCCTCGATCTCCATAACGACGATGACTAAAATGGTTAAAGACAAAAAATTGGCGAAAAACTTAAGTCTTAAGAGAGTTGAGTAAAATCGATTCGCTCGATAAACGCTCATCGATCTCCATAACGACGACTAAATAGGTTAAAAGCCAAAATTTGGTAAAAAATTTAATTCCTAAAAGAGTTGAGTAAAATCGACCCGCTCGATAAACACTCCTCAATCTCCACAACGACGATTAAATAGGTTTAAAGCCAAAATTTGGTAAAAAACCTAAGTCCTAAAGAGTTGAGTAAAATCGATTAGCTCGACAATCGCTCCTCGATCTCCATAACAGCGAATAAATAAGAACAAATTGAGAGAAATCAACAAATATGAAAATAATAATACTGAGGTTTTATTCATCTGAATACAAAGAACATCTCTCGAATTGCATGCGAAGTTTTATTCAGAGCACAAAGAACGTTTATACTATTTACATATCATCACAAATGTTTAAGTGAAATAATCCTATTCCATAGATTGGTGTTCTTCACGACAATGTCCACGGAAACATCAATCTCCTCCCTAGTGCCTCGATGATTATGATTGACCACCTAAGATGCATGCTGCTCAGGATGGTCGACTTCTGTAGTTCGATGGACAGGCTCTGAAGATCAACTCTCCTTTAGGTCGGAATGGCCATTATCGACCAGATGTCCGATAACGGTCACTCGCCCAAAACGAGCTACTGCTTGTATGATGGGGTTGACTTTTACTCTAAAGCAGCATCTCTCGAGGACCGTCGCAAAAGTGAAAACTTACCAGCACATCCCGGCGGCCTATCACTCCGGAGGTAACCTCCAAGAACAGGGATGTCTGGTAAGAATGAACCCTCCATGTGCTAACAAAATACCATGGACCTCAACCCCGTGAAGACTAAGGCTGAGGCCACATGGGACCCGTCAGTACTAGGTAGGGCATCAATGGGACCTGTCAGTACTAGGCAAATGATGCTAGAGTTATTATATGATAATGGTTCACGATAATGAGACTTTTTGAAAATTATGGGATCACTGGGCAAAATAAAACCCAAAGAAACTGATATCTCCATTTCGTACGGTATGGATAGATATGGGAAGAAACTGAATGTCTATTTACAGGGAAATTTTAAGTTAATCCTATGGTTGAATAGAAATTTGATCAAGGGACGGGAATGCGACTTTTGACTTCCCGAATTTAATGCGAGTAAGTTGGAACAGCGCTAGGATTGTCGATAAAACTGCTCGATGAGAATGAAGTATCAAGGTTAAAACGACCAGAATGGAAAATCCATATACGTTCCAATGAATTCAGTGAGAGACAACTTGGAACATTACGAAGAGTACTCGACCGACGAACATAGTCCTTAAGAAAAAGAGATTTACAACGAGGAACAATTATTTCTACGAAGAATTAGAAATGCGTAAGCAGAAAGACGAAATAGTTGGTCGTTTTGACGACAAATATGTGCTTGACGACGTCAAGTCCAGCTTTTCCCTTGGAGTCCAAGAAATCGGACGGACTGATAGATAAAGCAGTCGACGAAGCTAAGATATACAGACTTGTCACCGCCTCATATATCAAAGAATTGCTTAAGGGGGTCTAAACAAGCTGGATCTAACTAATGATTCTACATTTTCCAATTCCTCCCATACCAAAGAATTAACATATTGGTACACTGGTTGCTTTATTTGAGGAACATGGAGCTCACAATCAGTGCAAAGAAACATGGAGTTCAAGAAAATGGGTAGAACAAAATCCCTTCTAAGAGCTTAAACTTTTAGAAGAACAACAATGCTCAAGGGAGGTGATAATAACACCCTTATATAGAAGTTCATGACAAATATTTTACAAACACTAATCAATCATCGATAAGGATGATAAATGTATTTTACAGTTCTCTGTCAAGCCGATTACATGAACGACCTACAGTTAACATTTTATAATGATTAAACTAACTACAGAAATAGCCTAAAGGACTATGCATGTTCGATCAACGTACTTATACGTGATTAAAATTCAAGATATTCACGACTGTTCAACCAGAGCGAACTACTCTTTCAAACAGAGATGATCGCCCACGAAGTCAAAATATCAGATAAGTCTATATCTCCTACTTACTGAAGAAATTTGCATTTGATTAAAACGACAATATTGCGCAAGACATAATAAATCTAAGCGCATCAACATGCTACATACAGGTTGTGGCCAACATTGCAAAAAAAAAAAAAAAAAAAAAAGACAACCACATACAGGTCAAATAGAACAGGTCATTAACGCTGGATATCATTGCTAGGCCGACTGTAAGAAGTACCCCTCCGAGGAGTCGCAGTATCCACAAACGCCATCAACTCCTCCTGACGTTTTTGATAACCGGTCTCATAGCCTTGATCATACGCAAGGCGACGAGACTCCTCCAAATGGACATTCAGCTGAGCCAAATCATCCTCTCCTTCTCAAGAGCTGACTTCTCTTCTTGTAATTTCAGAAGATCATCACCAAGTAACCTGAGTTGGAGAGTTTGCCCTTCAACCTTCACTCTCTCCGAGTCCAAGCAAAGCTTTAGGCTCTCCTTACCGAGCCGCAGATCATCACTCTGAACACCCAGCTGCAGCGCAAAATACTTGGCCTGAAAAGAAAAAAAAAAAAAAAGTCGTATGTAACAAAGCGGTCAAAATAATCCAAGAAATAAAGTCAGAAACCCTGCTCGCACATCTTGACAAGGGACTGAACGAGGCGAACATTGGAAATACCTTCGTGCTTCTTCAACTCACCAGGCAAGATAGTACTCAGACCCAACTCCCAGGACAAAGCATCAGGCTCAAGAGAGTTGGGCAGCTCACTAGTAAGGGGAATGTTATCAGGCCGAGGAATCCCTGACTCCGTTATATCCCTAACCTGTTCAAGGATACAACGATCATCCAACGAACGAGGGGATTCCCTCTCATTAGGACTCGCTGAGGTCTCTTTACCCAAAGAAGAAATAATGGTCCACCGACCGGACTTTGAGCCTGTCCAACCTCCAGAAGATCCGTCGGCTTCAAAAGAAGTAGCCACAACGGTGGTATCAGTAAATAAAAAGTCAGAAAATTCCTGACCAACAAATTATGTCAAGGATGGATTCAAGAAGGTACCACCGCCATCTACCCCTGCGGCAGCATCCCCTTGATTTTCGCCGATATCTGGTTCAGTAGAAGTAGATAAAGGAATGGAGTTATCTAGAGCATGCTCGTGAAAGCTGTGCTGGAAAGAAGGAACACCTGAAGAAACGGGCATATTAAAAGTCGGCTCTATGTTGGACACATCTCCAAAGGCCACCCGACCAGGAGAAGATCTTCCCTCGACCTCACTAGAAACTGGGAAGTCTTGTCGAGCAAAAATTGAACTAACCTCAGACAAAGGTTCGGAGGGAATAACGGGGGTCTGAGTCCCCGACCTTCTGATTGATTGGGAGCGAGGAGGATCTACCGAAGGCCCCTCAGTGCGGGACCTTTTAGGTCTTAAGTTTCTACTACCTTCGCGAGAAGAACGCTTTGAAGTGTTACCGAAAAGGTTGCTCATGTTCGAAAATAAAGAAAGTATTTTAACTATCGAGAAAGCTTATCGACCTAAGTTGAGAGAATATTCTATCGGAGTTGAGTAAAAGCGGTAAATAGCGAGTAAACTTTTTACCGTATGTATTTATACTAAATGAAAAGACGCGACATACCCTAAGAACATACGCGAAACAGAGAACCTGACCTATGAACGACCGCAAGAATTCGAAAAGACATAAACATAATAATTACGCCTAAATTAATGACTTGTCTGAATTGTTATTATCAATGAAGAAACAGAAACGACATACCATCAGAATACAAATCTTCTCATTTACAAAGGAATAAAAAAAATTACAAATCATGCAATGATAATTATTGTCAGGGTTATTTCTCAAGCTTGCTGGTCGCTCCTTGACACGACCTGATCGCCAACGGGTACTCCCTGATCGTCAGCGACCTGTCCTTCATCAGCTTCATCATTCGCTGCCTCTGGATTCTCCTCCTCGTCCTCTTGGTCAACAAAATTATTATCAACCTCTGGGTTAATGTCTGAAGGAGGAGTCGGCAACGGCTTTCCAAACTCTTCAACAATATGAGCCAATGGAAAATGTTGGTAATTGACGCTCGGCAGATCAGTAGAAGAATATTCCTCACCATAACGATTCAGGCTGACATGTATCGCCTTGAAATACTCCCTTCGGCGATCTTCAATCAATCCCAACGTGACCATTTGATGAATCGCCTTTTTGAAAGTACTTTCGAGGAGCGGACCGACCATCTGATGCACCAAAGCAGTATGAACAGGATAACTAAGGAACTCACGAATCACCCTCTCATCGAAATTCCTACCATAACGATCAGTAAGTCCGCTAAGAGAAAGGTCCTTATCATACTCCTCCAAGGAGGCTTGAAGATCTGCGACCAGAGATTCCAACTCACTGATCCGAGTAGTACTTTGAAGTTGATAATCTTCCAACTCCTTAGACAACTGATCAACCTGCTCTGGGTACGAGAAGTCTCCAAAACCTTGTTTATAATTTCCTGATCGCCGGTTCCCTCTACTTGAGAATCTATAATTGGAAGAGGAAGGGAAGAGGACGTAGAAGGACCGGCCTCTGATCCACTCGCCTTATGAAGCAATACCCTGTTCTTCTCATCTAAAAATTCGCATTGTTGTCTCCAAAGAGCAGCTTCATAGGCATACGACATCAGGCAAGTATTTGTCTAAAGAGTAAAGGGAACGAATCAATAAGTCGAAAACCCATTAGAAAAGTCACTAAAGAAACATATTTAACAAGGAATACCTTCTCGGCATAAAGAGAAGCTTTTTGTAACTTCTCCAAAGGATCTTTCCGAAGCAGCTTATTGACATCACGAGTAAAAACGCCAGAAAGAAGAATACGGGCTGCCTTGTCAACGGCATTCTCATTCTCGTCATGAATTAAAGAGTCGTTCTCAGGATAACCAACTGCTCTCTTCCCCTGTAAATGATCTTCGATCATCTCAACGACAGTAGGCTTCGGATGCTCTTCACCAAGCAAAGAAAGATCCTCACCAGAACGACCATAGTAATGCCTTCTTCTCTTAACTGGCTTGTCGATAGGATGGGGCATCGACCAAATGCGACATCCGCGAATGCCAAGGGAAGTCCGAAGTTGGAAAGGAGGATAACCCTGTCCCGTCCCTTGGTAAACTGGAGTCTGCGCAATTGGAGGAGGCGGAGGAGTTTCTTGAGATGAATCTGGAGGTTCCTCTCTGTAATCCTCTAAATCGTGGCCCAAATCCAACTTTCTCTTCTTGGACCCTCTCTGCTCGATTGGAAGGTTCTCTACCGTTTTAGTAGACTTTGACAGAACCATCTTCCCTTTTGAGGAGTGCAGATAATTTTCTACCATAAAAATTGAAGAAAACAAATTCTAAATTAGACGTGTTAGTAAAAGAAAATATAATGTAAATGTGACATTAAAATAAAACGCTTACCCAGCGATTGAAATGGGGAAGTGATAGGAAAAGTATGAGGACTCAAACCCGCTTTACGGAGAAAAGCCTCACCAATAAGAAGAGCACTCTGGTACTTGTCGGCACGCATCTCCTTAATCTGGCCAACTAATTGTGGATCGTTAGGGATAAAATGGCCCGTAACTGAGCGACCACCAGAAATCCATTTGAAGCCATGGTCCCACGAAAATGGCTCGGAGGAACCGTCAGCTAACACAATATGAGAAGGGGGACGTACAAAGAAAAAATGAGATTTCCAGACTGGATAGCTGGAAACTGGAGAATAAAAAATAGAGCGACCAGACTTTTGACTGGCAAAAAAGTATCCGCGGTTCGAGGAACTAGAAATGTTAAAATGAAATAATTGTGTAAAATTACGAAGAGAGGGCTGAAAGCCTTTTACTATCATCAGAACTGAAAAGCACATGACAAAAGCCACGAAATTTGGGACTAGTTGTGTTAAGGAGACACTAAATATTTTCAGAATATCAAGGAATAAGGCAGATAAGGGAAGGCGTAGACCATAATTGAAATGGGCGGTATAAAAAGCCCGACAACCTTCTGGTGGAGAAGTAACTCTATCGGAAGAAGAATGGAGGATAATCTCAGAACCTTCCGGAAAGTACTTCGCATAATTATCCACGACCTCGTGGATAGTCTCATCGGTATACGCGCAAGCAAGATCCTCGATTGGTTCAGATATTTGAGGAGCAGTACCCTTGCCTTTCTTGGCCCTGGCCGCAACCTCGAAATCTGATATAATTTGCACCTTGAAAGTATCCTTATCAGGAATGGTGATTTCAGATACACCAGTCTATTCTGTTGGAGGGCTGGGAATTGCCCCCTCCTCGATGATAGGGGCAACTCCTTCCATAGTAGATGAAGAAGATGTTTTCGAAAGTGAAGTCATTTTGATGGGATCCTCGAAAAATATTGATCGAGGAAAACAATATAGGTGAGAAACTATCGAGTAAGAAAGTTACTGCAAGAGTATGGGAAGTAGAAAGTAAAAAGTGATTGAAACAACAATCACCTATTTATATAGGATGATGAAAAGACGTTTCGAACTTCTCGCGGCTAATCATATTCCCGCCAAACAGTAAAGTCGGAACGCCTCCTCGAGAGAAAAGTAACGGTTCATTCCGGAAACGACAAGACGACTATCTCTATGAAGTGTAGCACTCTTTTCCTTACTTAGGATTTTTTCCCACAGGGTTTTTTCCAAGTAAGGTTTTTAACGAGCCACAATTCATAGAAAATACAGTAGTAATTGACCATCTACTTCTACGAGCTTCTACGAGCTTCTACTGCATTTACGCTCGAACAAGTGAGGGAGTACTGATGGGGGCTATTTTGCACCCCTTATAATATTCGGAGCGACAAGTCAATATACGTTCGGACCGATCAGGAGACTAATTAGATGACGAGCTGCCCGGTCCGATCTGAACTATCAATCCTTGGCGACTAAGAATGAAGTCCAAGTTCCATAAGGATTACTATACCTAGTCCTATTGGGATTATGTTTCCTTGAATAGCTAGGGTTAATATCATATAAATACCAAGTTAAACATTGTATTAAGACAACTACACATAATCAGAGCTTACGCCTCCATACTGGGGCAATCTGATATTAGAATCTATAGAAAAGCTTTTGCTATACTATATTCATATTCATTGTCTTGTTTACTGATTGTTCTTTACGCGTTGTTCTTTCTTGAGATTGATCCATCCGGAATAAATTAACTAAGCCCTATAATCTATACGTAATTTAACCTCAGAAACAAACCTCATTGATTTAATCGAACCCTACGAAAAACGGTTAAATCAAGGCCCAATCAAGTTGGGTATTACAAGAAGGCCCATGATGTATGGGTTAGAAAATTGTAATAGTTAGGACATTTAATCTCCACCCTAGACTGACCAATTGATCCATCACATGGCTCATGATGGATCGCATTGGATGGGCAATCGATCAATCATATCCTGCTAGGTGATGTATGTTTACTTGTATTCTTTGATGTATGTCTTTATGCTTAGAATAGATCACGTAAACAAGATAAAGCATAATCTGATGATACCTCGCACAAGAAAACATAAAACCTCCAATTGAACTTAAAATTCAATTAGAATATTAAATCGAATAACGGGCGCATAAGAATAGTGTCTATGGTCCGAGCCTACCCAATTACTAGGTCTTAGGCATATTGCCTCGATGATGCGTGGGTCGAGCTATAGGAAGATGATGCGTCTATTGTCTCGATGCACGAGTTTAGTGCCAAAGGAGGGGATAACAAGGTTTTAGGCACTGTCTCACGAGTCGTGGGGCGTCTAGGATTGAACTATTTCTCTCCACGAGTATTGGACATGATTTAACGCTAGTATGTATGGATGTCTCACGAGTCGTGGGTCCATATCGAAAAACGAGGCTAAATGAACTTAAGGGTTAGCTGCGATGGTTAACCGACGACGTAGTCGACCACCAAGTGAATCAAATAGTATGGCCAACGAGTCGTGGGTAATAGGAGATTGCATTTGGGCCTTAAGCCCGCTAGGATATTTTAAATTCCCGAAACTTATGTGGGGGCATAAGATTTTGATCAAAATAGTGGGAGTAATTTACAAATAAAAATCATGTTTATAAATTGTGCATTTTAAATTAATCTTTCGCGTATTTTTCTATTGTCATTTTATAGATATGATGTCAAAAGAGCTTAGAGCACTTAGAGATTTGTCCATCTTATCACTTGAACGCAATATTTTAACTGGAACCAACTTGCATTTCTGGACGCATCATTTGAATGGACTGTTTGAAGCTGAAAACATCTCATATGTTTTGTCTGTATCACCACACATTACTATTTCACATGATATTCCTGATGAGCTCCGAAAAAGCATCACCAAGTGGAAACTGGATGATGGCTTAGCTTGTGAATACATGATGGAATATATGTCACTGGATCTGCGGTTGCAACATGAGCATATGGCATCCGCGAAAGAGATTCTTTCGAATCTCAAATTCCTTTATGGGATTAAAGATGGTCGTCGCAGATTCGCGATCACGAGGGAACTCTTGCAAGCAAAAAGAGAAGGGAAACTCCTGTCGAAATCCACGTACACAAGATGATTCGACTTCTGTCTAAACTCGATGATATGGGTGTCGTGATGGACAATGATTTTCGAGTGGATATTATTCTACAATCTCTTCCTAGATCATACGACAGATTCATCGCGGACTTGAATCTCCAAAGGCGAGAGATCACTGTACACGTCCTGCGACAAATGCTCGAGGAACACGAGGCTTCTTTTGGAAAGAAAGCGAGGGTTGGCGAAAAGACTGGGCGGCGTTCAAAGTCAAAGCAAATAGAAACCAGAGCTCCTTACTGCACAAGGTCAAGGGAAAGGATTAAGCTCGAACCTATGGAGAGTTCAAACAGGTATATTCCTTGTTGAAGTTAATTTTACAATTAACTGTGCATCTTTGGTGTTAGACACTGATTGGAGTTCTCATATTTGTACTAATTTACAGGTGATGTGAGCAACAAGGATACTGGAGCCTGAGGATTGGATCCTAAGATAAGTCAATGGAGCTGGAGCTGCTACCAAAGCCGTAGGCAAAAGTAGATTTAGGTGGTTTGATAAAAATCATTATGAAATTTTCATTTATGTACCTGTTTTTAGTGGAAAACTTTTATTCATGTTTTTGGATAATGATGATTTTAATAAAAGCTCTTGTTTATCGTTTTTCCTTTGGTACACTGAAATATTGACTTTACATCATAAAACCACCTAAGTTAGTTATGCACGTACAACAAAATAAAAAGGAAACAAGATAATGAAATATCTGCCCAATTGTGACACGCTCGACTTGGACATATATCTAAGTCCAGGATTCAAAAGTTAGCATCATCTGGCGCCCTTGAAATCAATCGCATTGATGAAATGTCAACATGTGAACCATGTTTGAAGGGTAAAATGGCTAAGTTGCCATTTAAGAGAAACCCTGAGCGAGTACCAGAGAGTACACCGATATTTCGTAGGTCAGAAAGACAACGTAGAGAACCCGAGAGGTACTACGGTCTACTGCACGAGACTGGACAGTCTCTAACCGACCCAAGGACTTACGAAGAGGCTATGCTAGACATAGACTCGGGAAAGTGGCGCGAAGCCATGGAATCCGAATTGGACTCCATGCACTCAAACAAGGTCTGGGCCTTGGTAGATCTACCAGTGGGAGTGACTCCCAGGGGTTGCAAGTGGATCTATAAGCGAAAGTTTGGAGTGTACGGAAAGGTAATAACCTACAAGGTGCGACTAGTGACAAAAGGATACACTCAAAGGCCAGTCATCGACTTTGAGGAGACCTTTTCGCCTGTTGCAATGCCTAAATCCATTCGAATCTCGCTGGCCATAGCTGCGTGGTATAACTATGAGATATGGCAGATGGATGTGAAGACTGCCTTTCTCAATGGGGACATTGACAAGGAGATCTACATGGAGCAACCAAAAGGATATGCATCCAAAGGAGATGAACACAAGGTGTGCAAACTCCAGAGGTCCATTTATGGACTAAAGCAAGCTTCCTGAAGTTGGAACATCCGTTTCGATGGAACAATCCAAACTTTTGGATTCATCAAAAACGTGTTCGAACCTTGCGTGTACAAGAAAATCAGTGGGAGTACACTTGAATTTTTGGTACTCTACGTCGATGACATTCTTCTCATTGGAAACAATGTGAAAGTGTTGTCCGAAACTAAAGCATGGTTATCTACACAATTCTCAATGAAGGATTTGGGAGAAGCATCCTTTGTACTAGGTATAAGGATCTACTGAGATAGATCAAAAGGACTGCTGGGCCTCTCCCAATCGCAGTACATAGATAAAATCTTGAAGAGATTTCATATGGAAGAATCCAAGAGAGGATTGCTTCCAATGAGACATGGAATTGCACTCTCTAAGTCTATGGCCCCAAAGACGCCTGAAGAGAGAAGCAATATGTCTCGAGTACCACATGCATCCGCAATAGGAAGCATAATGTATGGTATGTTATGTACTAGACCAGACGTAGCGTACGCCTTAAGCGTTACAAGTCGCTACCAGTCTGATCCAGGTGAGCAGCACTGGATAGCCGTAAAGGCAATTCTGAAGTACCTAAGAAGGACTAAGGAATTGTTCTTGGTATATGGTGGAGGAGAATTGAAATTGGAAAGCTATACAGACTCGAGCGTCCAATGTGATGTAGATGACTTTAAGTCGACATTTGGATACGTGTTCTGCCTCAATGGTGGTGAGGTAAGCTGGAAGAGCTCCAAGCAAGACACCACCGCAGATTCAACTACCGAACATAATACATTGCCGTGTATGATGCAGCAAAGGAAGGTGTTTGGATGAGGAACTTTATCCATGAATTGGATGTGATACCTAGCATCGCTGTGCCCATTACTATCTTTTGCGATAATAATGGGGCAATAGCGCAAGCAAAGGAGCCAAGATCTCATCAGAAATCCAAGCACGTACAAAGACGATACCATTTGATAAGAGATATCATTTGTAGAGGAGACATTAAGATGGAACGTGTCGACTCAGAAGATAATACCGCCGACCCCCTAACGAAGCCTCTGCCTCAAAAGGCATTTGAGAAACATCTGCCTAAGATGGGACTCAAAAACATAAAAGACTGGCTTTAGGACAAGCGGGAGATTGATAGAAATAGTGTCCTGCAAGCCAGCTGTATGGCTAGCATTTATTGTTATAAATAGGGAACTATTCAATTTTGATTAATAAAAGCACTTTACTATATGGTCATCTTTATCTTATGTAATAATTATCTACGCGTAATGATAGAAGTCCTTGGATCACAGGGCTATGGGACAACCCGTGGACTGATCTCTTAGGCCATGATCTAGAACATATTCATGGGTTGTAGAATCCAATCGAGATAGGACATCATTGGATTCGGTTAGACTCTCACTGTTGTGTATACTCCGATGAACTAGAGAACACTAGGGTCCATGAGCGTGACTGGGATAGTCGATACACATAAGTGGGTGGCTTGCAAGGATGGCAAGCGCACTAAATACCCCAATTAGGAAATAACTCACCATGGAAGCGGTAGTCGTATATCGGGGTTGAATTTATTCCAATTTATGATAGTATATGAGGAACGATCCCTAATTACTTGAGATGATAGGGTTTATCTGGTGCGAGAACATCTATGCTTTGATGTGAGTTTCGACTGACTGGAGATTGCCAGAAAGTCTCTGTGAACTCATGTTGGGTATAGAGGAACTCGTATGCAGGTTCATATCATCAACAAATGATCCATTGACCCGACTTGATAGTTTGGGAAATTCTCCTATGGATTTCTGTGAGAAATTAATTCTGGTAAAAATCCTTGGCCAAGGTATCTGACGGTTTTATGTAAGTAGCTCATAAAGATTAAGTCAAAAAGAATTATTTCAAGACCGGAATGCATAAGGTCAAGACAAAATGAAAGGGAGACCGATGAAATACAATACCCTTAAGTCTCGACTGGAAGATTGTTCGATGGAGAGATTATGGCGTATACGGTAATTGTAAATGATAAAAGGCTCACTGAATTAATTCACCAGTGATTGGGCTCCATGGGCTTGTGGCCAGACATCTACCATGGAGTGTGGGAGAATTCCTAAATTGGCAGGGGTGCTAATTTTGGAATGGTCAGTCGACAGAGTGTTCAACTGATTTAAAAGTATTTAATACTTGAATAATTGAATTAATATTTAATTATAACCCACGGCCAATTATGTGGTGAACCTATGGGGGCATACACAATACACATGAAGCGAAAGCGAAGAAAAAGGAAACAACTTGGTCGATAGGTTAATGAGATACCTATAAATAGGGAACTTGATATCATATCTCACACACAGCAAACAAGAGCCAAAAACACCAAGTCAAGAAAAACTCTCCTCCTCTCCTACACTTGTTATCGGCCGAACTCTCTCTCTCTCTCTTTTGGAGGAGTTCGATTTTTTGTCTTTCGTTCCAAGTTCTTTTCCTAAACCCAGACCATAATATATCCTGTGTTCTAGCCGATCAGGGTATATTATATTTCGTGTAATTGTGGTGTATCAACCTATAGAGGCGCAACACATGGGGCGCTACTGCAAGGCATAGGATCGACCAACCGAGGGAGAAACTTGATTACAACTGCCAACTAGGATTTGCAAGGCGACAGGTATAACGTGCAACTGTTTATACTGTCGTTTATTTAATATTCATATATACATACAACTAGAGTAGTATCCTGGCAAGATTCCGTAAGAGGTCCTAAAAAATTATTAAATTCTGCTGTGCCTAGGGCTGTTTATCTTACCGAATCCCTACAGAAGAGACCCCAGAAGTCACTCAAGAGGTTCCTCACGAGCCTTCTTTTTCTAAAATTCTGGCTTCTTCATCCACTACTAGGACCGGACAAGGATATCCTCCCCTGTATCTTCGATCCTCCCTCGGTATTCGCGGCTGCCGCTCATGGTCGATGCCCAATTCCTCTGGCTCTGTGGCGAAGAGAAGGAAACATGTTTATGATCGTTCCGGTTAAAACCTTACATTGTTGGGTGAGCAAAACCCCAAAGCCACGCTGGTCGAGATGATAGAGGATCATCTTGTTGGCAAGAGAGCGGCAGGTTATTCTAATCGTGACTCTCTGGTTAACGATGAAAAGAAGAGTGCTGCAGATAAAGCTACACGAATTCTTCTTTCTTCTGTTTTTACGAAAGATATGCAGCGGTTGCTGGAAAAGGATCCGCTGGAAAATTTGGCAAAGGCTACCCAATCTTATGACAAAGTAAGATAGGATTAACTATTTCTTCTAAATTTACTTCTCTTCTTATGTGGCGGGGCTTTTTTATAACTTGCTGCTCATTTTGAGCTTCCAGGTTGGTACTTGTATGGCGTCTTCCATGCACGAGTCAGCTCTATTAAGGCAACAATGTCAGTTCCTGGAAGAGAAGAACAAAGTTCTTCTTCAAAAGGTGGCGGATTTGGAGCAAGGGTTTTCAACTTCTTCTACTCAACCGCCTCGAGTTGGTGGTGATTTAGATTTGGGGACAGACGACCCCCATATAATTGACAAAGTCTTGGATGCAACTCGTGCTCAAGAGCGAGCTGATCAGTTGGCCAAGGACTTAGAGGATCAACAAGTTCAACATGCCACTCATATTAGTGAGCTCGAGTCCCAGGTTACTCGTCTTCAAGCTTCTCTTGATGAGCAAGAAAATAACCTCCACCTTGATGGTCTGATCGATCGTTCTGGCAAGAGCCCCAGGGAAAGAGTTATTCGAGAATTCCTTGGTTCTCCGGTCCACACTGCTCTGGTGTATCAAAAGGTGGGTCCGCTCCTAGAAAGTACATTCAAGAAGGCAGTTCACCAGATGGTGGCTCTTGGCTTGATCGAGGACCGCAGAGAGGAGTATATTAAGACCATCCATATCAGCCTTGATCGGAATGGTCAGAGGTATTCTTCTACTGATGTTCAGACAGTGGATTATAAGTATCTCCCTCTGGCACATTTGGTAGAGGAGTTTGGAGTTGCATATCCCGTGCCTCCTCCCGACGTTGATCCTCCGAGGGATGATAAGAGGAGGAGGAAGCTGACCCAGAGCGCGAAGATAATGTCGACCAGCAGATTCAAGCTGAATTTGACCAGCAGGTTTAGGGTGAAGCAGATCAGCAGATTCCAGAGGGTGGCGATGAGGAGAGTTAGGAAGACTAATCGTCATAAGATAACTTGTAATTTTACAATATTCTCCTTTCTACTAAGACGATTCGTATTCGGCTCTTATGATTTTACTTCGTCGTTTATTCAACATATTTAGACATAAGTCTTTATCTAAATAATTTTATTTTGTTTAACATATTCAAATGTGCGTAACTGCTTAGAATTTAGAACAAATCATTTCGCGCTTCTTCCAGGGTCCGTCGCGTCTTTTCCTTTAGTATAAATACTGAGTTAAAAAGTTCTTCGCTATTTTACTGCGCGTCCCCACTTAGATAAAATATTCTCCCAAGTAGTTCGAGCGTTCTCCTCGATTTTTCAATCACTTCTTAGATTCTTCGAGAATGAGTTCCATTTTTCAAATACTTCTAGGCTCTCTTCGCGCGACCCCCCCCAGAAACCCTAGATCTAAGAGGTCCCGAACTGAGGGGCCTTCTTCTGATCCTCCAGAACCCCGAGCATCTGCCAGCTCGGGGGCGCAAGTGTTTATTCTTATTCCGAGTAGAGTGGGTGACGCAACCATACACCCGACCCCTACCCGTCAGACTATTCAACCAAACCCTTCTTCTTTAGTAGATCTAGAGATAAGAGCTTCTCCTGGGCGGGTTGCTTTTGGGGATATGTCCTCCCATGACCAAGCTGAGGATATTCTTATTCCAATTTCCGTAGCCTCTTCCGAGCATGATCCTCAAAGTCATTCCCAAATTAACCCTACCGTTACCGATCCCACTGCTGACTCAGTCATTGGTCAAAGTCAAGCAGATAACACTGTTGGGCAAGTCAGCAGTAGTCCATTTTTAGATGCGTTGTTGGATAGTTCTAGGGCGCAGCCTGTTACTCAGGGTTTCCCTGATTCCCTGTTCACTGATACCACCGTGCCTGTTTCTTTAGCTGAGGTCGGGACTTCTTCCCAAGGTCGGGCCGAACAAGGGTCTGATCGATTTGTTCATTTTTCTGCCTCGGGGAAAGAAATTCTCGTGAGTCCCAATGCGAGAGATTCCCCGCTCCCGTTGGATGATCGCCGTGTCAAAGAGCAAGTTTATGACATCACTGGGTCTCAAACTCCTCGTCATGACAATGTTCTGCTTGATTCCGTTCTGGCTGGTTCATGTGAACCTGATGCATTGTCCTGGAACCTTGGGCTTAGTACGATTCTGCCTGGCGAACTGAAGAGATACGAGGATGTTTCCAACATTCTACATTCGCCTTGTTCAATCTCTTTTCAAGCTTTTTGAACAGGTATAATTTGATATACCCTTTCTTACTTATTCGAATTGCTCACTGATTACGCCTTTATTCCTTCAAGGGAAGTATCTTGCCTTGCAGCTAGGCGTTCAGAACGATGAGACTTGGTTTAGCAAAGAGAACCTGAGAAATCGGCTGGATTTGGAGGTGGCTAAAACCGACAGACTCTCTCTTCAGAACGAGCTTCTTAATGATGACATTAATAAGTTACGTGAGGAAAATTTGGCTCTTAGAGGGAGAGAGATGACCTTGCTCGACTGCAAGAAAATCTGGAGGGAGTATTAGAGTCTCGGATTCAATGGGCGCGAGAGGAGTCTCGTCATGATGCCTTTGCAGAAGGTTATGATTAAGGGTACCAGAAGAGGCAGGAAGAGCTGATGACATTTTTGGGCACCCCGACCCCGAGAAGCTCCTCTTCGACTAGGCCGTCCCGTTCCGATCAGCCCTAATAACTTAGCTGGCTTTTTCCCTTTTTTTTTTAAACAGTTAAGGAATTTGTCTTCCTTGTTAGAAATATTATTCACCTACTTTTTGTATAAATGGTATATTTTTGGTTTATATGTTTCTGCTGACCTCTATTTTTGTCGAATGTAATTCGAATTACTTTGTCGAATAGACATTAGTTTTTAGGAATCTGAAGGGTCACCTTCTAAGTTGGGGTTTCACAGCGTTTCGTCTCCCCTTCATTATGACTTTGTAATTATAAAACTTGCAATAAGTTATATTTACCAACCCAGAACTTTGTTATAGCTTCTAGGATCATATTCCAAACATTCGCTAGATGATTAACCTTCTTCGCATTAAGCCTTGCAAAGTTGTTTCCTTCATCGTATAGCTTGCTTAGAGTTTTCCTTACGGTTAACGAAAGGACTTTACTGGTCTTGATGTGAATGATTAACTTAGTGTATATCCCAAGTTGGTTAAAAATTGTCGAAATAGGTATTACACCAATGTCGACTTAGACAAATGTCTTTATGTTAGGTCTTGCATAATTCTTTCCTTCGTCCTTGAGCTGATCAATTTTACTAATGGGTCCATAGCCTTTGATCCGAGTAGGTTTTACAACGAGTGAAATGATTACGCTGGGCCTGATGTGGAATCCTTTGAGCCAGCAGGTCATTTTAAGAATGAGCTTGATAAGGGGTAATTTGGATCCCCTACTCTCACTGGCTCGATAATGATCGAATAGCACCATTTTCCGTCCCCAAAGACACCGAGCAGAGTCAAGGTCTTGGAATAAACTGTTCGGGGCCTATAAAGAGAATCCGAGGCCGAAGGCTACTATTGGGCCGAGCCCAAGCCCAAGCCAATCCGCACAACTATAAATACCCCATGCATTTATGACACCAGAGAGAACTTCCCAGGTGCTCTAGCTTCGAGACTGCTGCTCGGACTCACTTGGGAAATATAATATAGTTTTGGTCATATGTATTTCACTCTCTAGCTTGTACGGCATCCAATAATGCTCGAGTAGGACCCCAAATACTTGTATTTGTACCCAGTTAATTCGAATACAATTACTATTGATCTTTACTTTCCTTTTAATATTGTTATTATAGCACTACAATCCACCTTTGATCGAACAAACGAAATCGCGTAAGATCAATTGGCGCCCACCGTGGGGCTTCTATTCGAGTTTTAGATCGAAATATGCCTACTACGAGGAGAAATACGTATATCAGAGGAAAATCTTCCCATGCAATGGGAGCGCAAAATTCAGTGAACAATGAACACGACAATTAGTCGCATGCGAATCATTAATTAGTAACTTGGCAATCTGTTTTCCAGGGTGCTTTCCAACCAGCAAGACGCTCATCAGATAAAGGTCGAAGATAAAATGGGTTGAATTTCCAACTTTTAGATTGTTAATTCTATTCTGTGATAGTTTAGTTCGTTGTTTCTTTCTTCGGATTTATTTTCCACAAATGATCAGTCCTTAACCCGAGTTAAATATTGCAAAGATATCATTCTAAATATAATTAGTTTGATCATCAATTTATGGGAAAAAAGTTGTGAGAATCTATGGATTTGCAATTTACTGATGTTTGGAATTTATTTTTCCGACCATCATAATTAATAATTTCAGAATGTGTCATTTCTCAATCTGTATTCATCGACTATCTGATGTTAATCTCGATCAATGGGAATAGATTTGTTTAGTTTCCTTTGCTCGATAAAAGTTCTAAGCGGACCTTGCTATTAGATATCATTGAAGGCCCAGTAAAACGATGGGAATAGGTTATATGAGCTTTCGAAGTCGCAACTAAGGATGCAGTGCAGCTCGATCGATAAATAGGGATTCATGATCTCAAGGGTAGAGATAATTCGGGAATAACTACAAATTCCGATGAGTCTAACTCGAAGTCGATCAAAGGAATTGAAGAGACATAAAAGGATAAAATTAAGGAATTCGACCTGAAAACAAAGTTTTATTGATGATATTCTTTGAATCAAGTTACAAGAGAAGCCTCGAACATAATATTAGAATCCGAGCTCAAATAATACAGCACTAACACTCCTGCCCTATTACAAACTCTACAAGTTATTCTACTTCGTTACATGCTTGGTTTTCCTTCCCTAGGATCGCCCCAGATGCAGAACTCAGCAGTGATTCTTCTTGGCAATCACTAGCCACGTGTCGCACATCCGTCTTCGTGCGGGATAAAAGCCGGATCGCAGCTCCTCCCCAGGGCTTCAGACCAACCCAAGGTCTTCATCTGTAAATAATGATGGAAATCCTCGATCATTATTTACAGGTTAATCCGAATCGGTGCAGCAGAGGGTTATCCCAGCGGAGGCACCCCAAGCAAGCTCGAAGGAACTATACTTCAAGAAAGCCCTCGAGGAAGCTGGTGCCTTAGATTTAAAGAACTCCTCTCAGATTAACCAGCTGCCCGATCAGATACTGCGCCAGAAGACCGGAATTCTAACCCGCACCAGATAAGATATGTCTGGGAAAACAGGTTGCCTGTCGGTATTCTAGGCGCAATTTCTTTTGCCTGTCGATATTCTAAGCGAAAAGGATTGTATCAAAAGAGCTAAGATCGAAAAACAGCGTTCGAAGTCTTATCTCAAATTCCTTTATCTGGGAGAGAATATGAATCAAATCTAAATCTCGACCCATAGTGATCGGAGGAAGCATAAAAGAAAAAGTAAGGAGTGTCGTAAACATAAAGGGACCTATTTATAGTAGTAAAAGATTTTGAAACAACGGCCTAGATAGCGGATTACGAATGGCTAGGATGTCCGCATTAAATGGACTGACCGATACGTTTCCCGAGAAATAGGGTCCTGTTTGGTTTGCAGATTATACAATCCAATTATATGCAACGAAGGGCTTATTCGAAACATTCGTTCAAACAATGGTTTCACTTACTATTATACTCCGAAATGGTGCGAGGATCAGGGACACTTGTCTGGAAGATCAACCCTCTAGCTTTTGAAATTCGGCGTTAGCAAGGATCGATCATAACAAGTTCTTTATTAATCTCAAATCTACCAAGACATTAATATTTTGTCGTTAATCTTAGATATTCGGGATCGAAGTTATGGGAAAAATAAAAATGTCTGGCTATCCTTTGTTCTATCAACAAGGAAAAGTGAAAATTCTATTCATAGACATTATTAAAAAGATACAAGAGATCAGAAAGAAAATATGGAAAATACATTTCGAACATAGGACAAGCTGATATGTTATATAAGAACACCTTTACTCTCTACAATCCTATTAAATTTTTGGTTCCCTCTCCTATCGGTTACTCAGAGTAACCTAGCTCCGAGCAGGGAACCTCCGTTGGATCCGCAGGCTTTTAACTTTATTTACGATCTTCCGAAGACAAAAGGGCGAACACATGGCTTATCGAGTGACTATATTCTGGATAGTTCGCTCCCCGCTGTGTCTTCATAAATGCATTGTAGCAACAGGTCCCTAATCGAAGACCTGCGCGACAGCATGTGGATTTCGTGAATCTGGCATATTGGCTTTCAAGATGGAAATTGTATTTGCCTGACGATATTCTAAGCGAGGTCGGGTTAGGAGACTGTCAATCTTAAAAATTGTTCGAAGTCTGAGCTCAAATAGTTGAATTGATCGAGTAACAATCTTGATCAGCATGGTCGGACAGATAAAATGCTGCTATAGCGAATAAGAAAATCTCAATAGTATGACACCCCTTTTTATAAGTAAAAAGATGAAGGAATCCGGCGGCAGATAATTCACGAAATGAATGGATGAGATTTTGTCGACCCTTGCAATTCTCGATAAATGAGGAACCATTTGGAAAAAATTAAACATGACGAGATTGGGAACTTATAGACAAAGAGTTTTCTCGACAAGGCATAAAATTTATTTATTAAGCCCTAAGGTTATTTGCTATTGGCTGTTTCTCTATGATTCATCTTTTCCCATGATTGCAGAAGACTATTATCTCGTCAAAATTTATTTCGATCAGAGTTATATATTCAGTGGAAACTAATCTCGTCAATATTCATATTCATTCATCTCTTTCTTATATTATCGATCTCGGTTCATCTATTGTTCAATCTCTTCTCGTCTCCATCTACTATTAAAGAAGGGTGAAAGCTGTTGCTACGACCCTCGGGCTAAAAATGCTCTGAAACGACTAAGGGTGAAAGCCTCTGCTATGCCCCTTAGATCGAAATTATTAAATGGGTGAAAGCTATTGCTACGACCCTCGGGCTAAAAATGCTCTGAAACGACTAAGGGTGAAAGCCTCTACTATGCCCCTTAGATCGAAATTATTAAATGGGTGAAAGCTGTTGCTACGACCCTCGGGCTAAAAATGCTCTGAAACGACTAAGGGTGAAAGCCTCTGCTATGCCCCTTAGATCGAAATTATTAAATGGGTGAAAGCTGTTGCTACGACCCTCGGGCTAAAAAGCTCTGAAACTACTAAGGGTGAAAGCCTCTGCTATGCCCCTTAGATCGAAATTATTAAATAGGTGAAAGCTATTGCTACGACCCTAAGTACAAATTATCAACTAAACAAGATTCCGATACATATCCTATCTCGAACTACGGCAATCGTGATCCGCTAAGATCGCCTATTATTATTCAAGTATTATTAATTCTCGAATCACTCTACCGGTAAATGAAATCAGCGAAGACGTCAATTATAAATTATCTGAATATCAATGGTCGAAGAGTGTCAATTATCGTTTATTATCCAGATACTTATCGGAGTCGTTGGAAGATAACGTTTATTTATGTCTTTAAGGAAAAAAAAAATTGATGCTCGGTAGCAATATATAGAAGCAATTTTGCAGATTAGCTAATAGAACTGATGAAGGAAATAAATATTTCATTCATGTTTTTTCAAACAGTTACAAGAGGATTCCTGATTACAATGATAAACGAAATTGAACAAAGCTGAGACTTTACATTTAATTAAATCCTAGTACAAGAATTGCCTACAAGAGTGTATACATCGAACTTCATTGTCACCCCCAGTTTATAAACTGCCAATGGTGATCAAAGGGGGAAGGAGGGGCTAGGATAACACTTCTACCCTTCATCCTTCGCCTCTTCAATGATTGTGCCACGCCGGACCAGGTCGAGAAACAGGGAAGCAATCTCTAGAGAAATTATTCCACGCAATCTCGGAGGCAACATTCTTCAAGAAACATCTTGAAGAAGTGGAGATCGAGTGCAGGAAAACTCCTCCAGCAGTCGACCCCCTATCCGACTGGGTGGATTGACAGGATACAGGAGTTCGAACTAGTCTCAAATGGTTGGAATCAGAGAGAGCTGGTCGCCTGCCGGTACCCCAGTCGCAATCCTTTTCGCCTGTCGATACCCTAGTCGAAGATATTCCCCATACAGGGACGCCGAAGAAGTCGAAAAAGAGAGTCCTAGTCCGAATCTCGAACGTTTTTATTGCTGAAATCAAATGGAACATAAAGACGGTCGGGGGAAGTAAAAATACAACCATGTCGATCGAACGAGATGTTTACAGACAAGTAAAAAATACGAAGGTAAAACTCAGAGGTATTTATAGGGGGAAGAATTCCGTTTCAACGGTGTAGATCTCTTTAGATGAACGGTGGCCAAACATACATTAAAAGCGACCTGTCCGCTCAGATTCCCGACGAATCAGGGATTATTTTGTTAAAAGAAAACGGGACGTAACGATAAAAACTCAATCTCCAAAGCTGAATGGCTAAGATGCAAGCAATAAACGCGCCGACCGTTAGGCTTCCCAAAAGTTCGGGAATACTATGGGTAAATGAAGAAAAAGTCAAATTCAATAGCGCTCGAAGTACTTGTAGCCTCGATTCAGGTCGTAAAAGAGAGTCACAAAAAGAATTTCAGATTTCAACTAATCAAAAAAGGGCACTATCAACTCGTCTAAGATCGACTGAAGTGGGCAAGGTGCACTATTTAAACGTATAAAAGTAACTAAAAGGTTTAATCAAGGAATTATTATTTCCGAAGTTCAATACATTGAGGGATTACAAGCTATAAAGATATTAATTCCTATTACATATCGAGCTAATCTTTCGATGCCAGTACATTCCCAATCCTGAGATTATTGACAAAGGACTAATATATCCGAACATGAGGAGACCTTCATGAGCAAGCAATCCTATGAAATTTTCGGCTGAGGATAATGTCCTTACTCGAAAGATAGCAGCCCATCAAGCCGACAGTGTTATGTCCTTTTATAGTTTTTAAAAGAGAAGAGGGGTGATGCATCTTTTTCTAGGAGTAATGTGGATACTTTTTAAGGACCTCGATTCTCGAAGCATCACCTCCTCACATCTTCCAGAAGAACCGAACAAACTACCGAACATCCTCGCAAAAATTTTTGATGCTTAAATCTCTCCCCGGCCATAGAAGGTCGAGGGAGCTACCGGGGTCGTGGATGGTCAGCAATAAGGCTGTTCGACCTTCAAGGTCGAAATAATGTTCGCCTGCAGGTATCCTAGTCGAATTAGAAGTACTAACCAGCCTGCAACATGCAAAATAGGACCTTACTCGGAAATCAAAAAGTTGGGTCATGAAACAAGATCTTTTAGATAGCATGATCGAAGGACATTGCTTTCAAACAATTTTATAAGGATACAAGATGAAAGACCCCATTTATAGGTACTATTCTCAAAATCCAACGGCTAGCTGAAAGCAGAATGAACGGTCAAGATCGACAGACTGTTGCGCTTCCCGAGAATTTCAGCGGGAAGAGAAAGTAATATAGTTTTGGAAATTAAGCAGAATTGATGTACCAAGATCGAAGATTGAAGATCGCAAGCATAAGACCAAACGAAGAAAGCAAACTAAAGCATGGAAAGAAAAAAATACATCAAATTATGGAAAAACAGGCAATCCGAGAAGCAAATAGATTATTACAAACCAGAGGGGATAAAATGTCTAAAATTGTTCATGATCACACTAGAGTAAAAACAATATTGTAATACAGCAAATCAGGGTAAATAAAAAACAGCATCTAGAGAAGCTTATTGTCGGAAAAAATCTTCCGAAGCTCGGCATTACGAGCCTCATATCCAGCTTCGTATCCACGGTCGTAAGCCTCCTTCTCTCGACGCGTGAAGTCTTGCCTATCCTGCTCATGAAGACTTTTTAATTTTTCGAGCTCCTCATTCAACCGCTTGTGGATCTCCTCTCCATCCTCTTTGACAGACTTCTCCCTCTCTAGAGCAAGCTTCTCCGCAAAGACACGGTCGAATTCGGCTTTCTTCTCCTCCAGCTCGAGGAAAATAGCAGCACGCCGATTTGTCTCCCGCTCAGCAAACGTTTTAAGCTCAATAAAATCTTGTCCGGCCTGTCAAAAGGAATCGTCACCTTTTAAAAAAAAAATAAAATAATAATAATAATAATAATAATAATAATAATAATAATAATAATAATAATAATAATAATAAAAATAATATACCTGAAACAAGAAGTGCTGCCCAGACTCGAACAACTCTTCTATATTTCTCTCCTTGGACATGTTTCTCTCCTTGGGCATGTTAGTTTCCGAAAAAGTAAAGTTAACCTGCAACAAACTATCCATGGGATCAGCCTTAAGAGGAGACCCATTTTTCGACCCCTCAGGCAGGGAAGAGGTAACTTTTGGAGGAATGGAGTCAACAAGGGGTTTGGGAGGATTATCAATTTCTAAGGCTTCAGCAGAAGCCCCCCCACCTATCGTTAACTTGTATTTTTTGCTGGGACTCCCTGCGGGAGGAACGGTTGAAGCATCGGAAGATGACTTGCTACCAATAGCAAGATTTTGCAAAGCCTCAACAGGAGTAACCCCATCGGAATAAGGCCTTTTGTTCAAAGAAGGAAAAGAAGTCTTTTCTCTGGCAGGACCTTCACTCGAAGAATCGACAACTTTTGGAGAAGAGCCCCCGAGCGAAGCCTCGAGCTCTTCGTCCAAAATGGACTTGCTGGAATTGCCCTTGGTTAGCTTTGAGGAAGTACTTTTCTCTTTCTTATTTTCTCCCCCTTTAGGAGCCTTCGGGGAAGACATAGAGGTTTTAGAAGAGGATTTGGAGGGTTTGGCCTCCTTGGCAGGTTTCTGCTCTTTGCTCGGATTCTTATTCTTCAAGCCCCCAAACAGCGATTTAGGGTCGATAGCTTTGCCTAGTACATTTTCCATGATAAGCGGATTTGGGGTCAATAGCTCGGATCCTTATTCTTTAAAGAATTCGAAGAATGCGAAAAATATGGGGAGAGCTCCGATCTCTATAAGCAAGATGTCGTGTGAATAATGAGAAGAGATCCTAATATTTATAGACATTACACCCGACAAATATGATAATGGATCGACGCAACCTTTAAGAAAAATCCCGTCTGGAATGAATAAAGTTCGAGCATTAAGTGTGAAGAGTTATCGAACTTTGAAAAGTTTCCTGAATGATATCCAGATATTTGTAAGGTTGGAATTTACAAGTTACACGAATCAAATCAAAAAAGAAAATAAACCCGTTTACAAAATTGAGTTACATGGGTAAATACAATTGATTCCTAACTACAAAACTATGAATCGCCCCCTCCGGCACGCTCGACCCCAGTAACTTGCTAAACAGAAGATCAGACGATATATGTTTGAAGTTGAACAATTACTCAGTCTGATCGAAAGATCGATCGTCTTCCTTATCTGGTGCATCGCCTATGTCGAGTTCTTCGCTTTTTTCCCCTGACACAATAGGAGGATCGTCGTTGGAACGCTCGAGCACATCGGGGTTAGGCATCGGAATGCCATACTCCTCAACTAAGGGGGCAAAGCGATGATCCCGCCAGTTAGGATTCGTCTTGGGTAGAGAAGAAGCTTTATAATCCTTCCCTTCAGCATTCTTGAAAGGGTTCATATACTTAAAATACTCCTCCATGTCATCTGGAATTTTCTTGGCCGCGACTAATTGTTGAACCCCTTTATAAAAGATCGTCTGAAGGATCTCTCCCATTTTCCTTTGAACTAAAGGATCTAAGATAGGGGATTCCAAGAATTCTCGTATGGCCGGAATCTCGGCTTCTTCCCGGCCCTGGGCATATGCGTGCTCGGAATCTTGCTTTGCTAACTCAAGTTCTATTTTCACCGTCTTCAGCTCTTCCTCGAGGGCACTTCTCTCTTTAACGGATGCCAGCAAATCCTCTTCTACAGATGAGGAATGTTTCATAGTTACTTCCTTGAGCTCCTTCTTTACTTGGGATAATTCCCGCTGGCTCTCTGCCAGTTGAGATCGAAGGGCTTGATTATCAACAAAAATTTGCGCATATGCGTCGTGAGCGTCTTGTGATTCCTGCTCTAGTAGTGCCAAACGATAGGTTTGAATAGCGAACAAGTCCCCGACCTATGAGATAGTTTAAGACATCAGCAAACATTATGGACTTTAAAGAAAGAAAAGATAGTCGAAAGATAAATTTTCACCTCATGATACGTTCGAGAGAAGTCACTCAAAACCTCAAAGTCGCCTTTGACGGTGTGAAGCAGCATATCCCGTTTGAACCGACTAGCCATATAGATTCTAGCGGCTTTATCGAATTCATTCTCACCACCCGCATCCAGATCAGTTTGAATGGTGCCATCTTCAGGGTACCCAGCAGCCCTGCTACCTCGAAGATGTTCGTCCATAAAATCTACCACATCAGGCTCCGACCTACCTGCTCGACAGGGAACTGAATCAGAACTCGCACCAAAAGGTTTTTACCCTCCTCGAGGGCCCCGGGTGGTTAGCATTCCTCTTCCGACTCAGAAGCTTCTCATACTCCTGAATACCCTGGATCCGGTTCCAGGAATGTTGACTATAGCCAACGCTTGAAAGAATGGAAGTATCGGGGGAAAATAAAGTTCGAAGAGGCCCAGCAGAGGCAGAGTTCAAGGAACTCATAGTACCAACGCCTCTCAGTTCGGGAATTGCGACTGGAATAGTAACTGAGTTTCCGCCCAAGCTACTTGTACCCGCTCTGTTTTCGGAAGTACGGGGCAACGGATCGAAATAGAACGGTTTGTCTTCAACCGGACAGACCGCAGATAGTCGGAATTTCTCAACAATTTGACCTGCCAAGGAAAGACGAGAGTCGCATGAATGTAAATTAATAATCCATCGCGCCTCAAGATAGGAACAAGCTGAAAACATACCCAAAGAAAGAGAGGCGAGAGCTGGAACGGCAGAAGCTGACAAGTCACCAAACTAGGGAAGCGACCCTTCTAAGGATTGATCAGATACGGCACGAGAATATTTGAGTATTGGAGCAGGATAATCACAGCGGCTCAACCTAGCCAATCGTAAAACACCTTCCTGAATAAGGAGCTCGGTTTGATAAAGACTAGACCGCAACTGCTCAAGAAATTCGTCGGAAAGGCGATGGTTGAGTTTCTCTTTAATCTTGCGAGGACCATATGACCAAGAGTTGACTCCATCCCATTGATAGGGTCTCATCTTCGAGCTACCTTCCGATATAGGGACATCAGGGCCCTTCACAAAGAAGAATCTCCTTTTCCAACCTATACTCTTTTCCGTTGTTATTCTCGTAAGAAAAGGCCGCTTCGACCGCTGGCGGATGGACACAAACCCCATATTTGAGCCCTTGCACAGGTCCATTCGGAATATTTGCCAGAAATTACTAAAAGAGGCCTCTTCTCCCTTTGCCTCCATAAGAGCGCTAAACGCTGCTATATACGCAACAGAGTGCGGGAGAAGCTGAGCGGGAGAAAGTGAAAAGAAAGTCAAGATGTTTCTGACAAGGGGAATGAACGGGATACGCAAACCATAAGAAAATTGATCCTCGTAAAAGGCTTGACAGCCAGCCGGGGGATCGGTAGCACGTTCGGTATAAGAGGAAATAACGATTGAAAACCCTTTGGGAAGAAATTTCCCGAACTCCGCCTCGAGGAAAGAGCGATCCTTCTTTGAAAAACAGCAGGAAGTCTGGCTGGCAGGAAGTTCTGACTTGTTCGAGATGGTGGCGGTAGAAGGTTGTGTATGTTTAAAAATCCTGACAAAAGCACCCTCGCCGATGCTGCGTTTCTCGACCTCATTTTCTTCGAGATCCTCGCTCGGATCCTCATCCTCGCCTCCTTGACGGAACTCCCCATCCTCATAATCATCAACAAGCTTCAGCAAAGGATAGGACTCTGGATTTTCTCCGACCTTATTCTTGCCCCTTGCGCTTCTAGAGCTCGACATTATGGATTGAGAAACAAGCGTACTAAATCAAGTGCTATTTCGAACGCAAGTGCTCCGAGCTCAAGAGAGAACGTGATACGTAAGTAATTCTCAACGAGTCAACATATATATATGGGGTCAAAAAGGTAAAATTGCAAACAAGTCCCCGACTAACCGCGACGGTTGAACTTACTCTAGGTAAAATTTTAAAATTATCCTTCAGAGAATTGCACTCTTGATCCTTCACTTTGCAAATTGGGAAGGAAGCTCCTTGGTAATCGTCCCCGGATACCACATTAGCCTCTTAGGCTCATGCTCGGGAAATAAAGAAAGCGTTCGATGAAGGATTGAAGCAAGCATCAAGGGAATCGTCTTGAAACACCGATATATTGTTTCTTATGTATGCACTCTTTTTCCCTAGCTCGGTTTTTATCCCTATGGGTTTTTCCGAGTTAGGTTTTTAACGAGGCGTATCCGAAACATATCGTGGACGGCTCTTCTCGTAACAAGCGGGCATCATAACTTGTACTTCTTCGAGCGCAAGCTCCTCTTTACGCTCGAGAAGTGGGGGGAGTATTGATAAGGGGTAATTTGGATCCCCTACTCTCACTGGCTCGATAATGATCGAATAGCACCATTTTCCGTCCCCAAAGACACCGAGCAGAGTCAAGGTCTTGGAATAAACTGTTCGGGGCCTATAAAGAGAATCCGAGGCCGAAGGCTACTATTGGGCCGAGCCCAAGCCCAAGCCCATCAGCACAGCTATAAATACCCCATGCATTTATGACTCCAGAGAGAACTTCCCAGGTGCTCTAGCTTCGAGACTGCTGCTCGAACTCACTTGGGAAATATAATATAGTTTTGGTCATATGTATTTCACTCTCTAGCTTGTACGGCATCCAATAATGCTCGAGTAGGACCCCAAATACTTGTATTTGTACCCAGTTAATTCGAATACAATTACTAATGATCTTTACTTTCCTTTTAATATTGTTATTATAGCACTACAATCCACCTTTGATCGAACAAACGAAATCGCGTAAGATCAGAGCTATTTGTTGATTATTTTTTAAAGTCGGAATAGGCATAATACCTTTGTTGACTAAACATAAATCTTTATACTAGGTCGTGCAAAACTCTTTCCTTCATCATTGAGTTGACTAATTTTATTTAAGGGGTCAGTACTCCTCGTTTCGAGTAGTTTCTATGATGTAGGAAAGGGTTTTGCTTGGCCTGGTGTAAAAATTCCTCGGCCATCCCGGTATGATACCTTTGTTGATCACTAAGTGTTTATTCTTTATTGATTATCATTCATAGTCGGAATAGGTATGATACCTTTGTCGACTAGACATGAGGTCTTTTTGGAATTCCAAAGGTCACTTTAATAACGCCTCCTTGTTTCAAGAAATACGACGTTTCCTTTCCTTTCTCTTAATATTAAAGTTTCCAGACTTATAAATATGTAAGGGAGGCTTTACATATTTTCCCAAATGGGTTCAAACATGCTAATCCCAGTTCTTACTTTCGCTCCTGAAGAATTAACTTATGAGGTTTCTTGTCAAACCAAATGGTGTGTTAAGTTTGACAAATCTCTTCTATATTTTGATTTGGGTGAAATTGGAAAAATGGAGGATCCATCCTTTTCTGGAGGATCCATTATATCTAAACTAGCTTTAGCGGAAAGCTGGTCAATTCATTAAAAGGGCCAACACTTCCCTTTCTATGTATTCCGTTCGATGATGGCCGTTACTTTGTAAGGGATAGGTGAAGTGTTGGTACAGTTTTCTCCATCCGGCGTCCTTGCAAAATCCCTTGTTGAATACACGGGCCTCCTTTGCTGAGGATGTGTTACTAGGGGGTAGTGTCCTTCTCTGATCAAGGAGGATACTTCGTCATCAAGGAGCCTATCTCGAGAAGTACATGCAACAATTTGGAGATCGACCAACGTCGTCGATAGAATACCACTAGTACTCTGTAATATTTGTAGATTCGAATGTAATAGGAATGTTCTCCTGATTTGTAATATTGTCGAACGTAACTATTTATAATAAAATCCTTTTGATCTTGATTTTTGTGTCCATTTTGCATTAAATATTTAGGAACTTGTTTATTTGTAGTGAATGTGACGTCTCATATTGATACTGCCAATCCTTGTTAATTATCGAAATTCATATCCCATAGTTTAGCTCTCATTGAGATATGTAGCTCGATTTTAACGTCCATCGTGTACATAAGTTGACATATCTTAATCCAAAACTGAAACTTGGTTAACAGCTCGTCAAGGTGATTAGTCGAGAATTATTCCTATCGTCCTTGTCGATCCTCGAGCACCGAAGGTCATAGATATGATTTTGTCTTTTCCAAAATTCTATATAAGGACCCTTATTTCTTCTTTTAAGCATGACATAAAGTCTTCTGACACAGTAATCCTTATTCTTTCCACAAGAAATGTACCTCTACACAAATTGTTATTCTCATAATCCTCAAATAAAGCAACCATTTCACGTATCATGTCCTTATGTCAAATACTTGGTAGGGGGAGGAATTGGAAAATGTAGAACCATTTTTTAGATCCAGCATGCCACGACCTCCTTAAGCAGTTCTTTGGAATATGAGGCAGTGACAAGGTCACCTGTCTGGATGAGATGAACTGCTGTTCTTAACACTCTGGCAGATTTCTTGGACCCCAAGAGGAAAGCTGGATTCTATTTCGTTGATTCCATATAAATTCTCAAAACGATCAACTATTTCTAAATTTCCTCGTTTTTCCTTTGTAACAAGCCGTAATAATAACAGATCTCGTAGTTTGAGTAGTATCGCTCTGTTCCTTAAACTGTTTTTCTTTATTTCCTGAAGGATTTCATTTCAATGTGATTTTGGTATCACCTTAGGCTAATAAAATATTTTAAATCGACTCGTTTGCTTATCGAGAATCGATCTTGACATGTTAATCATTCCGATCTCGCTTAGCACCTGTTGTCGAGGGGTGTTATCGACCTCAACCGCTGCCGTTCCAACTTACTTGCAATAAATAGAGGAAGTTGATAAGTCAAGTTTTTGTCCATTGATTTAATTACTTCCTGTCCGTGGGATTAACTCCGTCATTCCTATATAAAGGCACCAACTCATTTACCATTTCTATCCGCCCCAAAAATATGGACAATTCAGTTTCCACTAATTTCATTTTGCCAAGTGATCCCATATTCTTTAGAAAAGCACATTATCATGATCAGTCTTGTCACGATCCTCCGTTTCTCATCATGCCTAGTGCTGACGAGTCCCATTAACGCCCTACCTAGTACTGACGAGTCCCATGTGACTTCTTGCCTTAGTCTTCAAAGGGTTGAGGCCCGTGATATTTGATCAGCACATGGAGGTTTCAGATCTACCTAGCATCCTCGTTCTTGGATGTTACCTCCGGAGTGATTCCTCGTTGGGGTGTGCTGGTAGATTTTAACTTTCACGATGGTCCGTGCGAGACCTTGCTTTGGACGAACAACTGCAACAACATGTCAAGCGAGGTCTCGTTTCGATCGAATAACCGCTACAAGCTATCAGGCTTTTTAGAGGTTGTCTGATCGATAGGGACATAGATCTTCCGAGCCTGGCCATCGAGCCAAAGAAGTCGACCATCATGAGCAGCATGCTTCTTAGGTGGTTGAAGAAGAATGTCGAGGTACCAGGGAGGAGATTGATGTTTTCGTGGACATTATCGTGAAAAACTTTCGACCTGTACGGTTTTCATTTCTGTATTGTAACAACCTGTAAAGGGAAAGATGTATTTGTATACGATGAATTCAATAAAAATTTTGATTTTCTTCATATTCGTTGCGTATGATTCTCTTTTATTTGTATCGAGTATCTATATATTTTGACTTGATCATCATAACAATCGATCTATTTGAGGTCATTGAGTGTTTTCCGAACTGATCGCTTTTACTCGTTCTGTACTTAGGTATTTTTACCAACGGTTGGGTTTAACCTTTTTAATTCGTAATTTGGAGATCGCTGAGTGTTTACCGACCCAATCGTTTTACTCAGTTTGTACTTAGGTTTTTTTTACCATTAGTTGGTTTTAACCTTTTTAATTCGTAATTTGGAGATCGCTGAGTGTTTACCGACCCCATCGGTTTTACTCAGTTTGTACTTAGGTTTTTTTTTTTTACCAATAGTTGGTTTTAACCTTTTTAATTCGTAATTTGGAGATCGCTGAGTGTTTACCGACCCAATCGGTTTTACTCAGTTTGTACTTAGGATTTTTACCAATAGTTGGTTTTAACCTTTTTAATTCCTAATTTGGAGATCGCTGAGTGTTTACCGACCCAATCGGTTTTACTCAGTTTGTACTTAGGTTTTTTACCAATAGTTGGTTTTAACCTTTTTGATTCGTAATTTGGAGATCGCTTAGTGTTTACCGACCCAATCGATTTTACTCAGTTTGTACTTAGGTTTTTTACCAATAGTTGGTTTTAACATTTTTGATTTTTAATTTGGAGATCGCTGAGTGTTTACCGACCCAATCGGTTTTACTCAGTTTGTGCTTAGGTTTTTTACCAATAGTTGGTTCCAACCTTTTTCGTTGTTCGATTTTTGTAGATCGATGAGTGTCTTCCGAGCCAGTTGGTTTTACTCAGTCAATTCTTAGCTTTTTTTTAACCAATTATTGGTTTTAACCTTTTTGTTGTTTGATCGTTATAGATCGACCTGTGTCTACCGAGACAATCGGTTTTACTCAGTCAATACTTAGGTTTTCTACCAATTATTGATTTTTAACCTTTTTTGTTGTTCATTTTTTGTAGATCGACGAGTGTCTTCCGAGCCAGTCGGTTTTTCTCAGTCAATACTTAGGTTCTTTACCAATTATTGGTTTTAACCTTTTTTTTGTTAAGCGCAAATGGCTATCTACGAGAAAATTAATCATAATATTGAAACAGTACCTTGAAGAATCAAGGAAAAGCTTTTATTACAGTAAATTGTATTGAATAGTTAACTTGTGGAAATAAAAGATAATTACTATGTAATGATAAAACAAAAATGAAAAATAACTCTCAGGAGTTGTATCGTCAACGTCCATAGCATCTTCTCAGGTTGACAGCATTCCAAGTTCTTGGTAAGGGTGTTCCATCCATGTGCGCGATTTTGTATGAACCCTTTTCTCCTACACCAACAACGATGTAAGGTCCGTCCCAATTTTGTTGCAATTTTCCCACATGTTCGGATACCTCCACCTTTTTCAGTACTAAGTCCCCTTCCTTAAAGGATCGTATACGTACCCTTTGATTGTAAGCTTTTTCCATGTTAGATTTGGTGACTTGTAAGCGTACTGCAGCTTTTTCTCTTAATGCTTTAGTCAGATCGACGTCATCTTTCCTAGTCATTTCATTCTCCTCGCTATTGTACATCTCAATCCTCGGGCTAGGGACCAAAGCTTTGACTAGAATAACAGCCTCTGAACCATAAACTAAGCTAAAAGGGGTCTCGCCAGTCGAGGCTTTAACAGTTGTTCGATTGGCCCAAAGTACTCCAGGAAGTTCAACCAACTATTTTCCCTTTGCTGCCCCCAATCTTCTTTCTAGGGACTTAATTATTTCACGGTTAGCCACCTCTGTTTAGCCGTTTGCCCTTGGGTGTCCTACCGATGTAAAGTTCTATTGAATCCCAAATTTCGAGCACCAGTCCAATACTTGTTTTCCCGCGAACTGAGTTCCATTATCGGAGATTAAGACTCGAGGGACGCCGAATCGACATACTATAAATTTCCACAAGAAATTAATAACTTGAAACTGTGTGATTCTTGCTAGAGAAATTCAATCCATTTGCTGAAATATTCCACTGCGACTAAAATATAGCTTTTCTTTTATCTGGCCGCTGGGAAGGGTCCCACAATGTCTATTCCCCATTGATCAAAAGGCCAGCATATAGGTATGTGGTGCATTTTCTCAGCCGGTTGATGATTTATATTTGCATGAATTTGGAAGTGATGGCATTTCTTCACATAGTCAATAGCATCATTGTTCAGGCTTGGTCAATAGTATCCTGTTCGTAGACATTTTAAAGCCAATGCCATGGCTCTGCTATGATTCACTGCCTCCCCTTCATGAATTTCTCGTAGTACCTCAAGGATTTGCAGTCCGGAAATGCATTTTAGCAGGATTCCGGAGACTGATCTCCTGTAAAGCTTTCCATCTAGGATCGTGTATATAGGTGCTCAGTATTTTACCTTTCGCGCTTCATTCTGATCTGTTGGTAAGGTTCCTTCCAAAAGATAATCCATTATTGAGTCATCCAGTTTTCTTCTGATACGTCGATTTCCGTCACCTCGGTGATGGGCATGTTATCAATATCAATCGCTGGGGTGTTTGAGACTAACCAAGTGATTACCCGTACCGTTCGTCCATCTCTAGACCTCGTGAATCGGGAAAGCTGGTCCGCCCATTTGTTTTCCGAGTGTGGGACGTTCTGAATTTCGAACTTGTCAAATTTTCCCGCAATTTCTTTTACCTTAGCGAGGTATTTCACCATGTTATACTCTTTTGCCTCGTATAAGCCTTCTATCTGTCGTTGGACCAATTCCGAGTCAGTTAAAACCTTCAGGCTTCTGATGTTTGCTTTAACTGCCATCTCCATTCCTGCAATCAAGGCTTCATATTTTTCCTCATTATTGGTCACCATGAAATCCAAAGTGATCGTGTATTTCAAATCTTCCTTCTCCGGTCCGGTAAAATTGATTCCGGCTCCTCCTCCTTCCCTATTTGTGGCGCCGTCGACATGCATCAATCAAGTGTGATTTTCGACAATCATAATGTCATTTACATAATGTGAAATTCAAATATTGATAAAATACATATTTATGCAATTTAAAATTCATTCTTTGTACTGATCTGGTCAATTTGATGACTAACACATCATCATAACATGAATTTTAAATAATAAATATATAAGATATCACATTATCCCAATAAATATGAATTCTTACATAACAAAATTACTAAGTAATTAATAATGTCACTTTGGTACTAACAAATCAATATAACTTTAGAGATCCTTTTTCAAAAGTATACAATTAAATATTCATGACAAAATTTAGTGTACCATGCAAATTTATTAATTATACTGATTAGGCCACTTTGATGACTAACAAGTTCATTATATATATTTTAGTACACAAATTGATGTATTATACCATTTAAATAAGTTACACAATAAGAACATTAATTATATTAATCAGACCACTTTGGTGACTTACATATTAATATAACATTAAAGGGTCCATTTACATAATGTATAACTTAATGTCATCTCTAATGACTTGGGGGGAGAATAACCTCCCCCCTCCCTCCTAGTTTTTTTAGTCATCTCTACTGACTCATTCTATTATATTCATTTAATTATAAATTTTATTCTTCTCCACCCTCACTACTTATTATTATTACATCAAAAATAAGTTTAAAATTGACATTAATTTAAAATCAAAAGTACATTAGGGGACATAGAAAATAAATTTTTATATTAAATATTAAAATAAACCATGTAAGGAAATTCATCATCTCAGTCATATTCGTTGCCACTATTATTCCTGCCGTTGATAATTATTTTGAAATAATACCAAATTATAGGGATTTTTAAAAAAAATTATGTTTAGGTGATAAATACAACCCAAAAGTTATTAAAATAAATCAATATTAAAATAATAATGTTAATTAAATTAAATGGAAGTTATATTATTATAATTAAAAAGGACTAAAAAAAAAAAAAAAAGAGCATGTGTTCTCGTGGGTTTGGGTTGGGAAAGCTCCCCCTCCCACTCCCCCTTGGCTACCTTCAATGTCCATCTAGCTTATTTGCTTTTCTCTTTCTCCTAGTCATTAGAATTTATTTATTTTCCCCCTTCGCTCCAGGTATCTTCTTAGGCATCTCCCCACTTGTCATTAGTAATGCCCTGAGTTCTAGTAGTCCATAAATTAATGAGTTTTAGAATTCAGGAACTCATACAAATAAGATTACATGAATTTAAATTCTTTTAGTGCACATTTTGAATTATGGATTAGCAAATTATTTTCAATAATTGGGTAAAAATATAATAACTTTAACCCATCAAAACTATAAATACAGAGGAAATTCGCGTGACAATAAAATGCACTTTCTCTTTGCCTGAAATAATAATAAATTCTAGCCACATAAAATAGGCCCTATTCAAAAAATAAATTGAACCCAAACCATAAGTCTCCTTTAAATTTGAGGTTTAAAGTAGAACTAATCACAGACAATAATTAAGAAGGGGAGGGTAGAATTGGGGGTTTTTGGATCTAGGGAGGAAAAAAATGAGAAAAATTGTATGAAGGGGAGAAAAAGCTATTCTCCCCTTCCAATCCCTTCTCACCGCTTGAAGCGGTGAGTTAATTTTTTTTTATTTTTTTTCTTTTTTAAATAAAAACACTTTTAATTTAAAAAAAATTCTTTAAAATACCTTATTAAATAAAATGTAATTCTTATTTAATCTTAATTTTATTTAATTTGTGTACTATTTTGAAAAAGTTAATTTTAGTATAAAAATGTAACTTTTATTTAATAAAATAAAATTTAATGTAACTATTATGTTGAAAAATTTAATGTCAATATTTAATTATTTTTATTATTTTCAAATCATGTCAATCAAGTATTTAATTGTTGTATTATTGTGCACCAATTTTAAAAAAAATTAGTTGTTATATTATTATGTACTTTAAAAAAAATTATTGGTTGTCAACTATTTAATTATTATATTGTTGTGTTTTTTTAAAAAAATATTGGTTGTTATTGTTAGTATTAATTTCAATCTTAAATTATATCTTATTGTTATTATTTATTTATTATTTTTTAATTTTTATTATTATTATTATTGCTATTATTATTATTATTATTATTATTATTATTATTATTATTATTAAGTAAGAGTGGGGGAAATTGAGAATTTTAATTAAATTGAATTGATAGATTGATACATTTTAGATGACTTATGAAAAGAAAGAGGAAGCTGGACTTGAATTCTGAGGAAAAGCTGGACTGAGTAAGGGGAAACTGGACTTGGACTGGATATACACTGACGATGCCTAAGTCTCCTTTTTAAAGTTGTGGTTTAAAGTAGAACTAATTAGATAAGCTGTCATAACGCGTAATAGTCTGAATATTATATTTACCCTCAAAATCAATTGACCTATCATTCAAGCGTATGAACTTTCATATCTATATAATCATTGTCCCTTTAATGATAAATTTAATACCGGCCAAACCAGTAAAGTTTACTCCACTAAATAATTAAATAACAACTTGGCATTTTTCAATTTCAACACAAATGTCATCATGTTCACATTTATTGATTTATTGAATGTGAAGGAGACAGGTTGTATATCATCATGTTCCACTCCACCAATCAAAGACCAGTCCAGAAAGGAGGCCATTAAAATATATTTTTTCACATTTTATGAAACTATAAAAAATATAGGCATGCTTCATAATGAAAGAACACGAAGAACAATACAAGAGTTAATCGCACTTTTCATCCTATTTATGGTCAACTTATAAAATTTATCCTTCTTAATTTTTTTCTAGCATTCTTCCCTCTAATCAATATATTACATCACATTCGTCTTTCTTAAATCTAAAATACATTAATTTTTATTCATTTTAGGATCTATTTTTTATTTAAGAGGGACGAATATGTTACACTATATTAATAAGATGGACGCATCTGTTACGAAAAATTTAAGAAGGAAAAATATATTACATTCATTGATAAGAGGGACGAATCTGCTATGAAAAATTTATAATGAACAAATGTGCAAAGTTGGCTAAGGAGGACGCAGAAGTACAATTCACTACATTTACTACTACTTTTTTCGGGTAAATACAAAATACCCCATATGTTATGCTTAAACTGTAAAAAACTACTTTGTAAAATTTTTATTGCGCCAAATTTTCTTATGTTTTCAAAAAAATCCTGTAATAAATTCAATTTGTGAAAAATGGATCGTTTTGAATCGACATATTTCAAGAAATCGTTTCTAAATTTTTTCAAGTCGGTCCCTACAATTTCACGTAAAATATTTTTAAAATTATTTCTTGAAATATGTCGATCCAAAATGACTCATTTTTTACAAACTGGGTGTTTTTTGCAGAATCTTTTAAATCACAAAAAAGTTTGGTGCACTAAAAATTTCACATGGTAATTTTTTACAGGTTTAGCATAACACAGGGGAGTATTTTGCATTTACCCCACTTTTTCCTTTTTCTTTCTTGATAAGCAAATATATGTACTTATTCTCCCTATCAAAACATTAGAATTTCATTTTTTTTTCAAATTTTCAAGAGATGGCAGCTGCCTATGCATCTTTAATTTCTTTTAATCAGCTCATAGAGCAGATCCAGCTGCACCATACTCGCGGGCGCAAACCAATTTATTCTGTGGAACATCTTAAACAAATTGAATCTCTCAAAGAAACCACTAGTTTCTTGCAAGAATTTCTAGAAAATTATTCCACTAAAAATGAAGTGGAAATCTTGGAGAATGGGATTAGATGTGTTGTTGATGCAGCACAAGATATAATTGAATCCCATATGGTGTATTATGTTGTATCTCCATGTGTTGAAGAAAATATTCCATCTTTTGAAGGTGGTTTGGAGAAAGTAATAGAAGACATGAATTCTATTAAGGAACAAGTTATGGAGACTAAAGATCAAATTCGACCGCGAGATCTAGTGCATCCAGGACCTCCTGCGATTAAAAACGACATACCCACGGTGGAATTAGTTGACGAACGGCTTAATCAAATCATGGACAAGCTTAACAGGGAACAATCTCATCTGCAAATCATTCCAATCACTGGAATGGGAGGCATTGGTAAGACTACTCTAGCTAAAAAAGTTTACGATCATCCATATAGGAGACACTTTGATATTTGTGCTTGGGTGACGATATCACAAGTATATAATATAGGAAAAATATTGGAAGACCTTTTACTAGTTAATACTAATAAAAGCAAGCCACGAAGTGCCGACTCGCAAGAGTTGGGAAAACAATTACACCAACATCTATTTCGTAGGAGGTTTTTCTTAGTAATTGACGATATGTGGGATACAGATATATGGGATAAGTTAAAGTTATTCATTCCTGACAACAACAATGGAAGTCGAATATTAGTAACTACTAGGCTATTAAAAGTTGCTAATTATGTTAACTCATCTGATCTTTATGAGATGAGTTTTCTAGATGAGAATGAAAGCTGGAGTCTACTATGCAGAAAAACATTTGGGCAAGAAGGTTGTCCTAATTCTGAATTCAAGGAAATTGCAAAAAGAATTGCAAAAAATTGCAAAGGACTTCCTCTATCCATTGTTGTGATTGCAGGGTTCCTCGCAAAGTCTGAATTGACTCGAGAATTCTTGGAGTGGGTTGTCAACAATACAAACCAAACTATAAACTCTAACGACAACGATTATTCCTTGAAAATGTTATTATTGAGCTACAATCATTTGCCCATCCACTTAAAACCATGTTTACTCCACATGGGAGCTTATCCAGAGGATCATAAAATTTGTATCAAAAAGCTTATTCGACTTTGGATAGCTGAGGGGTTTCTAAAACCAGACAAGCCTAAAATCTTGGAAGAGGTTGCAGAGGAGTACTTGAAGGATCTCATTGAGAGAAATCTTATTATGGTTGATAGGTTGGGTTCTACTGGGAAAATGAGAACATGTGTCATGCATGATCTAGTAAGGGATCTATGTATGAGGGAAAGTGATAAAACTAAGTTTCTCTGTGTCACTAAAACGCATTACAAAAGTTCATGTAAAATAAATGGGGTGCGTTGCATAGTTGTTATCGATTGGGACAATTCCAGACATGGCACCGAGAAGGACTGTGTCTTTGAATATTCGGAATCATCACGTGTCCGTTCTCTGACATATCATCATCCAAGTGATGGGCCGATGATGTTGTCGGATAACTTGAAATTGCTCAGGGTCTTCAGCATGTTCCATGCAGATGAAAAGGGAATTACTTCTACTTCCTATTTTAGATCTGAAGTTTTTTCGCCTATGGAGCTTTATAACTTACGGTACATTGATGCGTATCTTAATCCAAGAATTTCTTTATTAAACAAAAGAAGGAACCTACAAACAATAATTGCTAAAGGAGACATACACTTTAGAACAGTTGTAGCGCTTGATATCTGGAAAATGCTCGAACTTAGGCATGTAGAGGGCCAAACAATTTACCTCAGCGATCCTCCTCCTTCGTGTGGCCTAGAAGAAGAACATGTGTTAGAAAATCTGCAGACACTCTCGAGAATTGTAAATTTTAAGTGTACTGAAGATGTTCTTAAAAGAATTCCCAATGTCAAGAAATTAAGACTACGATATAGAGGAATAACATTTGAATATTCCGAGAATTACTCTCTCAATATCCTTGATCGGCTACATAAACTCGAATCACTAGATATCTTCTTCGATATATCAGTTCCGAGGTTATATTACATCAGAGTGTTCCCTCCTACCCTCAAGAAGTTACGTTTACACAACTGTTGTACGTTTGATGATATTATAACAAATATCGGTCAGTTGCCCAATCTCGAAAAGCTCACATTGGCAAGGATTCATGGAACGAAAGAGTGGGTCTCGGTTGAGGGGCATTTCAGTTGCCTAAAATTCTTGGATCTAGATTTATTATGCAGTGATATGATTTGGATAGCGGACAATAGTCATTTTCCAGTACTCGAGTGCCTAACTCTTAGATGTATGAGTGTCGAGATTCCTTTAGACTTCGCGTATTCAACAACCCTTCGATCAATACGCTTGGTGAACTGCAGTGAGTCCACTATTGTCTCGAGAAAGCATATACTAGAGGAACAAGAGAGCCTTGGCGTTGAGGAAAGTCTTCGTATAATGGTGTAATTATTTAGCACTTGTCTTGGTTGATTTTTTGTTTTCTGTTTTTTCAGGTGATTGTAATTGAATTGTTAATTAAGACTTGTCAATTTCACTTTGGTTCATGAATTCTTGGTTGTTGGTTGCTTAAATTATACTACTGTTGCTTGAAATTAACTTGCATTGGGCTTTAATTAGTATGAATGTTGCATTAGAAATTTTTTGGCAAGTCTTTTAATGAAGAGATTATTTAGTTCAATCGCTGCACCATGTCATCATATATGTGGTGGAGCCATCAATACAATTGGAACATGTGGAGTGATAATCCGCATCACATCATATTTTGGTTATGTTCCCAAAAAATAGAATTTCAAATAATTGCGTTCACATTGTAAGTGATGTTAATCATCATTCCACATATCCCATCTGTATTGATGGATTACACCATATGTACTTGATGATGTTGTGCAACGATTACACTAAATAATTTCTTCTTTTAACGATTGCAATTATGCCCAGCTTGTATCCTTTTAGGCCTAAGCCAATATGAGCATTAGACTGATTTATTTATCAATTTAATAATAATAATAAAAAAAATCACGGGTTGGCCAACGACCAAAACACGAAATCTGAATTACAAAATCACTTCGTAAATTCATAAGTATTAAGAACTTTCACTCACTTTTCAAAAACCTTATAAAACCATAACGGACGTTGAAGGAATTGAAAGACAATCCTGAAATAATCCTATTGTCCTCATGATCAGTTTTATTTTAAAAAATAAGATTAAAAAATGTCTAATTTACCCCTTTTGTTGTTGAACAAAATCACAAATGACCTTAATGTTTGGAAATTTTTGCGTCCATTTTCCTCGGAAAATTCAAAATTGCATATCAGTCCCTGGATTTTAATAAAGTTCAATTTTTACATTAACAATTTTGCTTTCTTTTTCTTTCATTTCTTTTAATAATATATATATAATATTATAATTAATTGGCAAAATAAGTCCAATATTCTATAGAGTGTATATTTCATTTCAATATATAATTTATTTATAGTTTAAAAAATAATTTAATAGATATGTAAACAAGATTTATTTATAGTATTTTATTTAAGTAAAAAACAAATCAATGATTATTATTTTATTAAATGGGTATTTGAATGAGTATTTTAATAATAAAAAAATAGTTCAGGTTAATTATTAAAATTTTAGATTTTTATAATTCTATTGTTTATGCCCATGTTTTTTTCCTCAATAACCATAATTTTTTACTTATTTTTTTTTAATCTGATTAAAATCACACAATTCTTTCCTAGTCCATCGCAGGCCTGAGGTCTTCGATCCAAGCTAACAATGTCCAGGTTCTCCTTCCAAACCCTCACTGGCATGGGAGGAGCGGTGCAGGGTTTGGGACGACGGGTGGGGGGTTAGGGATTGTGAGTTTTCATTCTAAGATATATATTATTAAAATTATATATTGATTTATTAATATTAGTAAATATGTAAATAAGATATTATTTTCTGTTTTATAGTAAAATATTTTAATAATCCTTAATATTATTGTATTTAAGTAGGAATATTTAAAATATAATAACTATTTTATTAAATCGGGTATTTGAATGAGTATTTTTTATTTTGTAAAAAAAATATTGACTTTTTTAGTTAAAAGTTTACGATTTTTTATGGATCTGGTTTGGCCCAGTTTGGTCTAACCCAAACAATCAAACTGGGCCAAACCTTATTTGACAACATGCCTGGACGGGTTTCGGCCCAGACCCCGGGCTCTCACTGAATTTCTAGTGAATGGATAGGTGCCAACAAAATTGCCAGCGCCCATCTTCTTAATTTTTTTTTTTAGCTTTTTCTCTTCATTTTATTTTTTGCCTATTATTTTTATTTCTACTTCCATATTAACCATATGTATGTTTGGTGTTTGAGAAAATATTTTGAGAGTGTAGGGATGATTTGTGAAATAATTTTGATTTGCGTAATGTTATTTGTTTGAGTTTTGAGAGAATGGTTTGAAAAAAAATATGTATATGTTTTTTTCGAAAGAGTTATATGGTAGGTGTAAAATGTGTAAGACTTTATGTCAAATCATGTTTGTTATATGAGATAAAGAAAAATTACTTTACGTCAAATTAGAATGGAGTTTGTCTTGATTTTGTTTAAAGACAATAAATTTATTGTTTGTTTGGCTTTTGAGAGAGTAATTTGAGAAAATTGATATAACAAATTTATACTTAAAATAGAAAACATGTTTGTTTGACATTTCCCAAAAACGAAAAAACCATATTCGCTTCTCCCCCACCTCCATCAACGGAAGTTTTGACAATAATTCATGTAACCAAACAAAACAGCTTAGTTTCAAATTCAATCAACAAAATGTTCTTGGTATTTATCAAATGTAGCTCAAACCGATTTTTTTTTTTTTTATTAAAACAATGATTTTATTAGTCAATTCAAATCAACGTTTACAAAATTCAAAGTACGACTAGGTAGAACAAGAAATTCATCAAAAGTAGCTAATCTAGCTAAAGAGTGGGCTGCCCTATTACAATTCCTCCTAACTAACAGCGGGGCTTCTAGGGTGCGGGTATCGTAACTCGCCCTCACATGCGGGATGGCCCTGAAATGATGCCATGTGGCGTGCGTAACTAGTATGTGACTCGGCGAATTAACTCAGTCTGTAAATAGACCCTTTTACCCTTTTTTTTAAATTTAATTAAAAGTTTAGATAATCTTCAATTAATAAAAGACATTTATAATCTTTGAATCAAAATAATTAAAATTAAAAACAAATTGACCCTTATAGTTCCATGATATTATGAATTGAATTATTTTGTTTCTAAAAAAAAAAAAAAAAAACCACTTATGATATAAAAAGACCATTTTACCCAATTTTGATAATAATTGACTTTGAAAATTTTGCAAATTGACCCCTATGTTTTGCGATTTTACGTATTGAATTATTTTGCTTCTAAAAAAATATAAAAAACCGCCTGTCATATAAAAAGACCATTTTACCCCCAATGTAGATAATAATTGACTTTGAAAATTTTGCAAACTGACCCCTATATTTTGCGATTTTACGAATATAATTATTTTGCTTCTAAAAAATAAAATAAAAGTCGCCTGTCATATAAAAAGACCGCTTTACCCCCAGTTTAGATAATAATTGACTTTGACGATTTTGCAAATTGACCCCTATATTTTGCGATTTTACGAATTGAATTATTTTGCTTTTAAAAATAAAATAAAAAACCGCCTATGATATAAAAAGACCGCTTTATCCCCAATTTTGATAATAATTGACTTTGACAATTTCGCAAATTGACCCCTATGTTTTGCGATTTTACGAATTGAATTATTTTGCTTCTAAAAAATATAAAAAAACTGCCTACTATATAAAAAAGACCGTTTTACCCCCCAATTTAGATAATAATTGACTTTGATAATTTTGCCAATTGACCCCTATATTTTCCGATTTTACGAATCGAATTATTTTGCTTCTTAAAAAAAAAAAACCGCCTATCATATAAAAAAGACCGCTTTCCCCCCAATTTTGATAATAATTGACTTTGACAATTTTGTAAATTGACCCTTATGTTTTCTTATTTTACGAATTGAATTATTTTGCTTCAAAAAAATAAAAATAAAAACGCCTATAATATATCAATTTTGATAAAAATTGACTTTGACAATTTTGCAAATTGACCAATATGTTTTGCGATTTTACGAATTGAATTATTTTGCCTCTAAAAACTCCCACAGATGCATAACGATGTAAACTGCTAGAACATCTGATCCTCACATTATCTGAATCAACATTACATAAATCTTATAAAACAAACCAACTCCATACCAGGTGGGCCTCTAGGTCTCCCCCTCCCTCTACCAAATCGTCTCGCGGTCGCAAGATGTAGGCCGAAAGTTGGGCAGCCTTTCTACCAACGTCTCGCGGCCGCGAGACATAGCCTAGCAGCCGCGAGACGAGGGCCAAAATTTTGATTGATTATCGGCCTTCGTCTCGCGGCCGCGAAGCTATGTCCCGTGGCCGCGAGAATTACGCCGAAAGCTTGGCATACTTACGGGAGGCCATGTCTCGCGGCCGCTAGAGGTTGGCAGATAGTCTAGCCAACTTTTGACCTACGTCTCGCGGCCGCGAGATGAAGGCAGAAAGTTTGTAATTAGTTACATATAAAAAAACCTCGTTTCTGCCACATTCTCGCGGCGGTAAGGCACGATATTAAAAAAAATTGTTATCTTCTATTTCTATATTGCATTGCTATTTTTTTTAATTTTTCGAGATGTTGCCATGTTAACTTCTTAGAGCTCTTTTAATATGAAATGAGGTGGCCTTTATATTTTCTAGAAACAAAATAATTCAATCCGTAAAATCGCGGAGCATAGGGGTCAATTTGCTAAATTGTCAAAGAAAATTATTATCGAATTTGGGGGTAACGAGGTCTTTTTATATAAAACAAGGTGGCCTTTATATTTTTCAGAGGCAAAATAATTCACTTCGTAAGATCGCGAAACATAGGGGTCAATTTGCAAAATTGTCAATTTGGGGGTAACGAGGTCTTTTCATATGCAACGAGGTGGCCTTTATATTTTTTAGAAGCAAAATAATTCACTTCGTAAAAACTTGGAACATAGGGGTCAATTTGCAAAATTGACAAAGTCAATTATTATTAAATTTGGGGGTAACGAAGTCTTTTCATATGAAACGAGGTGGCCTTTATTTTTTTTAGAAGCAAAATATTCACTTCGTAAAAACGCGGAACATAGGGGTCAATTTGCAAAATTGACAAAGTCAATTATTATCAAATTTGGGGGTAACAAAGTCTTTTCATATGAAACGAGGTGGCCTTTATATTTTTTAGAAGCAAAATAATTCACTTCGTAAAAACACGGAACATAGGGGTCAATTTGCAAAATTGACAAAGTCAATTATTATCAAATTTGGGGGTAACGAAGTCTTTTCATATGAAACGAGGTGGCCTTTATATTTTTTAGAAGCAAAATAATTCAATTCGTAAAAACGCGGAACATAGGGGTCAATTTGCAAAATTGACAAAGTCAATTATTATCAAATTTGGGGGTAACGAAGTCTTTTCATATGAAACGAGGTGGCTTTTATATTTTTTAGAAGCAAAATAATTCAATTCGTAAAAACGCGGAACATAGGGGTCAATTTGCAAAATTGTCAAAGTCAATTATTATCAAATTTCGGGGTAACGAGGTCTTTTTATATGAAACGAGGTTTTTTTATATTTTTTAGAAGCAAAATAATTCAATTCGTAAAAACGCGGAACATAGGGGTCAATTTGCAAAATTGACAAAGTCAATTATTATCAAATTTGGGGGTAACGAAGTCTTTTCATATGAAACGAGGTGGCCTTTGTATTTTTTAGAAGCAAAATAATTCAATTCGTAAAAACACGGAACATAGGGGTCAATTTGCAAAATTGTCAATGTCAATTATTATCAAATTTGGGGGTAACGAGGTCTTTTTATATGAAACGAGATTTTTTTATATTTTTTAGTAGCAAAATAATTCAATTCGTAAAAACGCGGAACATAGGGGTCAATTTGCAAAATTGACAAAGTCAATTATTATCAAATTTGGGGTTAACGAAGTCTTTTCATATGAAAAGAGGTAGCCTTTATATTTTTTAGAAGATAAATAATTCACTTCGTAAAAACGCGGAACATAGGGGTCAATTATTATCAAATTTGGGGGTAACGAAGTCTTTTCATATGAAACGAGGTGACCTTTATATTTTTTAGAAGCAAAATAATTCAATTCGTAAAAACGCGGAACATAGGGGTCAATTTGCAAAATTGACAAAGTCAATTATTATCAAATTTGGGGGTAACGAAGTCTTTTCATATGAAACGAGGTGACCTTTATATTTTTTAGAAGCAAAATAATTCAATTCGTAAAAACGCGGAACATAGTGGTCAATTTGCAAAATTGTCAAAGTCAATTATTATCAAATTTCGGGGTAAGGAGGTCTTTTTATATGAAACGAGGTTTTTTTATATTTTTTACAAGTTAAATAATTAAATTCGTAAGATCGTGGAACATAGGGGTCAATTTGCGAAATTGTAAAAGTTAATTATTATCAAATTTGGGGGTAACGATGTCTTTTTATATGAAAGGAGGTTTTTTGTATTTTTTACAAGCTAAATAATTAAATTCGTAAAATCGCGGAACATTGGGGTCAATTTGCAAAATTGTCAAACTCAATTAATATAATAGGGGTAAAGTGGTAATTAACAATATTGGCCGATTTTTTTATTTTTTTTAAAATTTAATTAAAAGGGTAATTTTGGTATATTGTAAATTAATTAAAAGTCAATAGTTACCAATTGACTTTGACCAAGTTCCCAAATCAACGGTCCAGATTAATCTGATCCAAATGAACGGCCCGATTAACCCTCCCGCATGTGAGGGCGTAACTCGGGCGCCCGCACCCTAGAAAGATCCAACTAATAGAATAGAAAACTCATCAAGAGAGGTGGCCAAACGCTTAACATCATCAACGATTGTACCAATGTCCAAAAAGTTAGTCTCTCCATCTTGTATCGCCTTTATAACTGAGCTGAAATCCCTTTCTAAAGCTACTTTTCTCCAGCCCTTTGAAATAGCAAGCAAGATTGCCTCCTTTGCCGCAAGCGCTTCAACAATTTCAGGGGTGAGTGTGGAATGAAGACGTCTAGTTTTCCATGCCAAGCACAACCCATCACTATTTCTAGCAATGACACCAAGTCCCACATCACCAACCTCTTTAAAGCATGCTCCATCAAAGTTCAACTTGACAACCCCTGTACTTGGCAGAATCCATCTCCCAATTTTCTCTAGATTGTCAAGGCTCTGTGTTGGAGTCACCACAGTCCCCCTTGCCGTCGCCACACGGAATCTCTCCAAATAAGCGATGGAGAAATCAGCCACTGTTTTCTGGTCGCGAAATTCTTCACCAAACAACTTCTGATTTCTATTGTACCAAAGTGCCCAGCAAATGACCCCAACTTGTTCAAGCACTTGTTTGCCGGCAGTGCCTCGAATCTGTTGGAACCAATCAACCAAGCTACCATTTTCAGCCACACTTACAACAAACCATGGAATATTGGACAGTGCCCATACCTGTCTAGTAAAAGAACAATGCCGCAATAGATGATGCGAGGTTTCCTCCATACCTTCGCAAATCAATCAAGTGACTTCGGTATTTATTTTCCGCTTACGAAGATTAGTTTTTGTTGGTAGAGCCTCTTTGCACAAACGTTGGATGAAGATGAAGATGAAAGAAGACAAGTAATTAAGGGAAGGTTTTGATGATTTCCAAAACATCATAATCAGCTAAGTATGGTAAGCTTAGTTCCCTTAGAAGAAATTTTGAACAAGTAAAAGAAGACATCAGAAGAGTTCAAAGTTCAAAGCTCAGAAGACTAGTGATCTCTTGCTGAATCAGCGAACAGAAGGGTAGATCATCAGCCGAGTCAAATCAGATGAGTTCAGTATTTGATCAGCAGAGTATCTATCAGCAGAGTCGTTTTGATCAGCAGAGTAGAAGAGATCAAGAGATTAGTCCAACGGTAATAAATGCACTTGGTGTAATAAATGCTGTAAGAGAAGGGTAGTAATGGCAAATGATTGAAGATATCCTCGGATCAGCAGAGTGCATTAAATGCAGCATTAAATGCGATGGACAGAAAGGTACTGTACACAGTACGGAATGCTGCAGGGAGCCGTTTCAAAAAGAGCTGAAGGATGGATTTGATTTGTGACTTGCCTTCAACGGTCATAATTTCATCTCCATGTATAAATAGAGCTGAATTTCAAATCGAGCAAATAACAACAACAATCAGAGATCGAAATTTTGAAGCAGAATTTCTCTAAGTCTCAAAAGCTCGAACAGCTCACTCGTCTGGTGGAAGTCATCTGTTGACAGAAACCCAGTTGAAGAAATCAGAAAAACATTATCTGAGTGATTTTGTAATAGCTGAGTGTTGTGCGAAGTGAGAATCCATCTGTGTGAGTGATTCTACTTTAGAGGATAGGTTTTCTTTGTGAATTCCTATTGTGAGCTTACAGCCTTCTCATTAGTTGTTTAGGTGTAAGTGGAGAAATATTGTAATCTTTGTGATTATAGTATAACCCAGAATCTGTGTGATCTGGAAGAGTGGACTAAAGGATTTTTATCCATATAACCACTATAAAAATTCTTTGTGTTATCTTGCATTTAAAGTTTTCTTGCATATTTTAAAGTTTGCATTTTAAACACTTTGAATCAATCAAAAAGATTTTATAAGGAGTTTTAAACTGGGGATAAAATCTTTTTAGAACTTAGTTTACTTGTGAAAAACACTTTTAAACAATCCGCTGCAAGTATACTCTTGGAAAACTGTTTTGCTGAAAAACAGCTAAGTCATTGTAAGAAGAGTGGTCAGTCGTCTGTTCAAGATTTGTTCACGATCAGACTAGTCTGCTTACTGTTCTTCATCAGCTTAGTCTGCTGACAGAAGACTGAAAAGTTTTTAAGTTCAAAAATTTTCAGAGGTCTATTCACCCCCCCCCCTCTAGACCTCATCTGACCACTTGGGACCAACAAGTGGTATCAGAGCAGGTGGTTCATTAGAATCAGCTGCCTGATCAACGAGCTTGATCCGAGTGTTTTTCAAAGGTTTTTAAAACTTTTCAAAAGAGCATCTTTTTGAAAAATCAAAACTTTTTGAAAAATGGATTGTATCAGCCATGTTCCCCACATTGCTGGTATGTCCTTTGAGGACTGGAAAATCAGAATGGAGATTTTCCTTGCTGCCTATAATGACAACATGCACACATGTATCATTAAAGGTCCATTCAGATTCACAAAGACCATAAAGATAAATGAAGTAGATACGGTTGTGGAGAAAGACCTTCATGAGATGACTCCAGAAGAGATAAAGCTTTACAATCTTGATAAAGTTGGGAGATTCATCATGACCAAAGCCCTGGATAATGATCGGTTTGACAAGGTCAAACATTGCAAAACCGCAAAGGAGATGTGGGACAAAGTCAGAGACATGAGTGAAGGAAATGATGCTATTAAAGAGCATCAGCTCAGTGTTGCATTGGAAAAGCTGGACAACTTCAAGATGAAGTCTGGAGAAACCATTGATCAGATGGATACCAGATTCACCAGAACTCTGAACGAAGTTTTGAAGCTGGGAAAGACTTTCACTGACAAAGAAATCACTGTCAAAGTACTGAAGGCCCTACCTTCCAAATTCAACATGAAGGTGACAGCAATGGAAGAATCAAGAGATCTGGGCAAAATTTCTCTAACAGAGCTGTTCTCCGTACTCAAGGCTTATGAGTATAAACTGCCAAGGATGGGAATTGAAGAAACCTCAACTTCAGGACCCACAGCTGCACTTGTTGCTGCTGAAAACACCAGAAGACCAGCCCAGAAAAGCAAAGAAGTGGACTCATCTGATGAAGCCACTCTACTCAACAAAAAGGAGTACACTGCTGGAGATGTAGCATTATTGATGAACAACTTCAAGAAGTTCTATAAGAGAAAGATGAAAAACAAATACAATCATGCTGCTTCTACTTCTAAACCTAACTTTTCTTCTCAAGATAAAGAGGATTATAAATCAAAACTGATGTGTTACAACTGCAGGAAATTGGGACACTTCATAAGAGACTGCCCATATCCAAAAGCAGAGAAGTACACTGAAGAGGAGAAGAAAATAAGAAAAGAAAGAAAGTATCAGAAAGGGAAAGCAATGATGGCAGAAGCAGAAAAGCCAGCTGCTGTCTACTCATCTGATTCAGACTCAGACTCGTCTGATGAAGAATCGTCTGATGAAGAAAAACCTGCTCTCCTGTGCCTGATGGCAAAGGAATCTGATGACTCTGAGGATGAGGTAACTCCTCAAGAAAATGAACTGTTTAATTCTCTAGAGCAAATGATGTTGAATAATACTACTATTGCTGGAGAGTTTGTTAAGCTTAAGGAAGAGATGAACTTGCTAAAAGAGCAAAATAGTTCACTGAAACTTTTAGCTGAAAAGCCAAAAGAATCAGCTGAATATAAACAGCTTGAGCAAGAGCATGAATCTCTGAAAGCTGAATGTGAGGTATATAAAGGAAAAATCATGGAACTTGAGAAAATCATTGAGTCTCATGATAAGTCAACTGTTGCATCCATGCATACACCTAAGAAACAGGAGACACCTTTGGAAAAGGATAAACTAGAGTTGAACCATACTGAAAAATTCATATCAGCTGACAATAGTAAGGTCATTCTGTATGTTCAAACCTCTAAACCTACCTCATCTGAGAAAGTGGTAAAGGAGAAGAAATCTCCTAAGGCTAAAAAGAGCAAAGAGCCTAGTGTAGGAAATCAGACTAGTAAGACCAAACAGCAGAGTCCTAAGAAGTCTGCTGATAAAGCTAAATTGAACCAGTCTGTTGGTAAAGCTAAGTCTAAACAAGTTGAGCAAGCACCTAGTAAACCAAAGAAGCATAAGAATAAGAAAAATCAAAATGCTTGGTATGGAAATGAGTCATATTATGTGCAACCTGCTGCATATCATCCCATGTATCATGCACCTCAATTTCCTAGTTACTATGCACCTTACCCTGCTCATCCAATGCATGCATATCCTGCATATCATGCACCTTACCCTGCTTATGAACATTATCCATATCATACTGATCATCAACATGACTTATCTGATAACTATGATAAAAATGAAACTGTTCATGCTCCTAAAACTCAGAAACCTAAGAAGCCTAAGACTTCAACATCTTGGGTTGTCAAGGGTGGAACTAATCCTTCAGGACCCTCTCAATAAGGGTACCTAAAACAATTTTATTTTTGTTTTGTAGGTTAGGATTAGGAGTAGGAGTAAAGTAGAGAAGATTTGGTACTTGGACAGTGGATGTTCAAGGCACATGTGTGGAAACATACATGAGTTGACTGATGCAGTTGCTGTGGATGGTCCAAAAGTCACTTTTGGAGACAGCAAAGAAGGCAAGATTAAAGCTAAAGGAAGATTAATCAAGGGAAACATAGAGATATCTGACGTCTCCTATGTTAAAGGCCTAAAATATAATCTGCTGAGCATAAGTCAATTTTGTGACAAGGGATATTCAGTCATCTTCTCAACAGATAAGTGCTACGTTGAACAAATTGGTACAAAGAAGGTAATTTTATCTGGAAGACGACAAGGAAATATCTACATAGTTGACTGGAATTCTGTTGACAAGAATTCAAGTGTTTGTTTGGTGGCATCTGCACCAAGTGAAGTCAGTTGGCTATGGCACAAGAGGATGAATCATTTAAACTTCAAGACCATAAACAGATTAATCAAGAATGATTTGGTGGAAGGGATTCCAAAAGCAGTCATGAGCAAAGACAAGCTCTGTGACGCCTGTCAGAAGGGTAAACAAATCAAGTCATCATTCAAAGAAAAGAAGCACCAATCTTCTGGAAGAATATTGGAGCTGTTGCATATGGACTTATTTGGACCCATTGATCCAGTCAGCAATGGTGGAAAGAAATACTGCCTAGCTGTTGTGGATGATTATTCAAGATATACTTGGGTGATTTTCATGAAGAAGAAAAGTGAAACCAAGGAACATCTTACAAATCTGATGGAACTGATCCAGAATGAGAAGAGTATCAAAATATTGAAGATCAGATCAGATAGAGGGACAGAGTTTACAAACTCTACTGTTGAAGAGTATTGTAACATGAAGGGAATACATCATGAGTATTCTGCTGCAAGAACCCCTCAACAGAATGGTGTTGCTGAAAGGAGAAACAGAACACTAAAAGAAGCTGTCAGAACCATGATAGCTGAAGCTAAGCTGCCACAAAGATTTTGGGCAGAAGCAACAAATACAGCATGCTTTACCCAAAACAGATGTATGATCAACAAAAATCAGAACATGACTCCATATGAAGTTTGGAACAACAGAAAACCAAACATTCATTACTTTAAGATTTTTGGTTGTAAATGTTTTGTATTGAATAATGGGAAAAATCACCTTACTGCATTTGCAGAAAAGGCTGATGAAGCTGTCTTTGTAGGATACTCATCTGTTAGTAAGGCTTATAGAGTTTTTAACAAAAGGACATTACTAATAGAAGAATCTATTCATGTAGTATTTGATGAGCCAAGTCAATCTTCTGAAAAGAATCAAAGTGTAAATCAAGATCTGTCTGCTGATTTACAGAAGTTAGACGTTGGAAGAAATGAAGAATATGTTCCCATCATACTACCTAATCTAAGTTCAGCTGCTAACTCAAGTGCTGTTCATAATCACAGTGCTGATTGTCTAACAGACGAGTTGCAAACAGCTGACAGACCAGAGACTGTTCAACAGACGGCAAATGTTCAACAGACTACTACTGGAACTCCAACAGTAGTGTTGCAAGATCAAGACAGAGGACAACATCCTGATTTGCAACCTGATCTCAGATGGCTCAAGAATCACCCTCCTGAATTAGTTATTGGTGATCCTTTAGATAGAGTGAAAACAAGAAGAGCTGCTGCACAAGATGCTATGTTTGTCACATTTCTATCTCAAATAGAGCCTAAACAAATTGAAGAAGCTCTAAATGACTCCTTCTGGATAGAAGCTATGCAAGAAGAGTTGAATCAATTTGAAAGGAATGAAGTCTGGTACTTAGTTCCTAGACCAAGTCATCAAAGAGTAATTGGCACTAAGTGGGTTTTCAGAAATAAAATGAATGAAGATGGTGTTGTCACCAGAAACAAAGCAAGACTAGTGGCCAAGGGTTATTGTCAAGAAGAAGGAATTGACTTTGATGAAACTTTTGCACCAGTAGCAAGACTTGAAGCAATCAGACTGTTTCTAGCCTATGCTGCTTACAAGAACTTCACTGTCTATCAGATGGATGTGAAGTCTGCTTTTCTCAATGGAGAATTGCAAGAAGAAGTGTATGTTGAACAACCTCCTGGATTTGAAGTCTATCAAGAAGAGGACAAAGTATATCGTCTAAAGAAAGCCTTATATGGACTGAAACAAGCTCCAAGAGCATGGTATGATACCCTATCTGATTTTCTTTTAATTAAAGGATTTCGTAAAGGTAAGGTAGATAAAACCTTGTTCACAATTGAATGGGAAAATCATATATTACTTGTGCAAATATATGTGGACGATATTATTTTTGGTTCAACTAACCAACAGATGTGTGATAAGTTCTCCAAGCTGATGCAGAATAAGTTTGAAATGAGCATGATGGGTGAACTTAACTATTTTCTTGGATTGCAAGTTAGACAGTTGCCTGATGGAATATTCATCAGCCAAGCAAAATACACAAGAGATCTGTTCAAGAAATTTGGTATGGAAACTAGCTCAACAGCTACCATTCCTATGTCTACAAGTCTTCGTTTGGATAAAGATGAAGATGGCAAATCAGTGGACATAACCAAATATAGAGGCATTATTGGTTCATTGTTGTATCTAACAGCAAGCAGACCTGACATAATGTACTCAGTTGGAGTCTGTGCAAGATTTCAATCAAACCCCAAAGAATCTCATCTCTTAGCTGCCAAGAGGATATTGAAGTATGTTAAAGGCACTCAAGAATTGGGATTGTGGTATCCTAGAGAATCTGGATTTGAACTAGTTGGCTATTCAGATTCAGACCTTGCTGGCTGCAAGATTGACAGAAAGAGCACAACAGGTGCCTGTCAGTTCTTGGGCAGTCGTCTGATCTCATGGATGAGTAAGAAGCAAACCTCAGTTTCTATATCTACTGCTGAAGCTGAATATATAGCTGCTGGAGCTTGCTGTGCACAGATACTTTGGTTGAAGCATCAACTAGAAGATTACAACATCAAGATCAGTGGAATTCCAATCTACTGTGACAATACAAGTGCAATCTCACTTACTCAGAACACTACAAGTCATTCAAGGACTAAACATATTGAGATTAAACATCATTTCATTAGAGATCATGTTGAAAAAGGCAATGTTTTGATTGAGTATGTTCATACTGATAATCAGATTGCTGACATCTTCACCAAACCTCTAAGTGAAGCAAGGTTCTCAACTCTAAGAGCTGAGTTAGGATTACTTAACCTGGATGCATAAGCTGAGGGGGAACTCATCAGAAGACTGGAGTTCAACAGCTTAGTCATCAGATTATTTCATTCAAGAATTAACCTTCAACAGACTAGTTAACTTATGAATTCTTAAAGACAGGGGGAACGTGTAAGACTAGCGGTACTTCTGTTCTAAAGATGAAATCTGTTAATGACAGTTAGTTGAAGTTATGTTATCATGAAGATATGTTCTTAATTCTTGAAGATTGAAGATTATTTTATCTTGCTGGATTGACAAACAGCAGAGGAAGATTACTAGCTATTGGCATTCTCTAGTAATATCAGATAACAGATCACTCGTCTGTCAGATAAGTTAAACTCTACTCATCTGATATCTTATATAAGCATGGTCATAAATCGCACTTTAAAAACGCGCTTTTATAAGTAAACAGATTAGTGTCGATAGAGTTTCCCGCCCATCTGACATTAAAATAATAAAATTGAAATCCGCGACTCTCATCCGCACGATTAAAAACTGTCAGATTAGATCAACGGTTTAGATAAATCACGAAAACCAAATCAAAAGGAAACCTATAAAATTCGATCTGAACAGAATAGTCATCTTACGCACTCAAAAACTCTCAAACTCTCTAACTCTCAAACCCTACTGCTTCGAAAGTTCACTGTTCTTTTGCAGAATCTACTCTCTAATCTCTGAAAATGGACAAGATTGTTGAGGGAAGATACTTCAACTACAGCAAATTTCATTTCTCTGGCACCGATTTGATGCGCTCTCTACTGGTAAAGATCAAAGAAGCATCATTGGTTCCTGTTTTGGAGGCTCACGAAGAAAGAGTCTACTTAGAGGATGTCTACCACTTCTACCTGACCAGAAAATTCAACGATGATGACACTGTTATGACTGCTGTCATTGGTGGTCAGCAGTGGACAATGAAGGACTGATGCAGACAGTTGAAACTGTCAAGAAGATAATATCACCTGCTAATGAAGAGAAGGACAAGTCTTCTGATCAACCAAGGCAATTAGAGGGTACATCAGACCATGGATCAAAATTTCCATCTTTTCCATCGAAAACATCGAAAAGTTTCCGTTTTTGAATCAGGCGAAACGAAAATAAGATGTAATTCCGAAACTATTTATTTGCCTTAAACTCTGTTATTTTCCTAAATTTAGTAACATTTTTTTACAAATTTTTCTTAGTGTTTCCGAAACATTTCCGAATAGTCTCAAAAAGTTTCCAATATTTGACTGACCGAAATATACATTTGAACCGAAATTTTGATCCATGCATCAGACCCATCTGATCAGAATCAAGCACAAGGTGATAAGTCTGATGCTGCTGATGAATCAAAGAAGGAAGAAGAAATTCCAGCAGATCAGTTAAAGGAGAAAGAAGTTGCTGATAAAGGAGATGATCAGGCTAAGGAGAAGGAAAGCACTCCAAGCCTTGCTGATAGCTCAGCAGATCAGTCTCTTACACTGACAATTCAACCAACAGAGCAACTCATCAAAGAAACACCTGCTGCTACAACAGAGACAAATCTGTTAGACTCCATTCATCAAATGTTTACCAAATCAATGAAGGAGATGAAAGAAGAGTTAAAAGCAGAAGTGTTAGCTGCTGTTCATCAACCTATTCAGAAGGTTGCTGCTGCTGTTCCTACTGATTTAATGAAAGATACTGCTCAGAATGTACAATCTATATGTCAGGATATGGATATACTCAGGAGAAGGACACAAAGCACTACTGAAGGTTGGAAAAACATTGAACAGACTGTTGAATTGGCACTCCAAGCAGAAGATGAAGTCATGGGCAACATGATGAACGACTTCAAGGCTTCATCAAATTGGATTCTGGGAACTCAAATCCAATTAGGTGATCAAGGAGAAGATCTGCTCAAGGAGATGAGAACATTCAAAGCCAATCAACTCAGACAGCAAGCTCAGATCAATGCAATGGAGGAGAACATCAAACTTCTATGTGATTCTCTTCTAATTACACCGGTTGCACCACAATATCCACCTGTCCCTGCTGATGATGACAAAAAGGGGGAAGAAAGGATATTTGGACAGATGAGAGTTGGAACTTCCTATGAAAGAGTCAGAAGATCTGTTGAAGAGGAAGAAGACAACCAAGATGAAGCAACTGAAGTGTTAGAAGAATCTGCTGGTGAGACTGCTAAAAATATGGAAGAATCAAGCAGACCAACAGATAAGAGAATAACAGAAGAAGAAGACCAAGCTGAAGAGGAAGAATCTGAAGCAAAAGCCAAGTCAGACAAAGAACTAGCTGCTGCCAAAGATTCAGCTGAAGAACAGCTTGATCCAGATGTCAAGAAAAGGAAGTTAGAGCTGCTGAAGAAAAGATTCATTGAAAATTTGGAAGCTGAGACTTCTAAATTATCTGAAGAAGAATCTGAGAAAGAAGACAAGGAAGAAAAGAAGACAGAAGACTAGCCTTGACTAGATTTTCTTTATATTAAAAATCCTTGTAATCTTTTAAAGTATTTTGTACTTTTCATCTTTCAACTTGTAAAATGTAATCAATTCATTATCTATAAAATTGCAAGTTTGACTCCAACACATCATTTCTATCTCAGAAATTTTTGAGGATCAAAACTTTAGTTTAGGTACAGGTACTTAGCTGGAGTTTTGTCATCATCAAAAAGGGGGAAATTGTTGGATGAAGATGAAGATGAAAGAAGACAAGTAATTAAGGGAAGGTTTTGATGATTTCCAAAACATCATAATCAGCTAAGTATGGTAAGCTTAGTTCCCTTAGAAGAAATTTTGAACAAGTAAAAGAAGACATCAGAAGAGTTCAAAGTTCAAAGCTCAGAAGACTAGTGATCTCTTGCTTAATCAGCGAACAGAAGGGTAGATCATCAGCCGAGTCAAATCAGATGAGTTCAGTATTTGATCAGCAGAGTATCTATCAGCAGAGTCGTTTTGATCAGCAGAGTAGAAGAGATCAAGAGATTAGTCCAACGGTAATAAATGCACTTGGTGTAATAAATGCTGTAAGAGAAGGGTAGTAATGGCAAATGATTGAAGATATCCTCGGATCAGCAGAGTGCATTAAATGCAGCATTAAATGCGATGGACAGAAAGGTACTGTACACAGTACGGAATGCTGCAGGGAGCCGTTTCAAAAAGAGCTGAAGGATGGATTTGATTTGTGACTTGCCTTCAACGGTCATAATTTCATCTCCATGTATAAATAGAGCTGAATTTCAAATCGAGCAAATAACAACAACAATCAGAGATCGAAATTTTGAAGCAGAATTTCTCTAAGTCTCAAAAGCTCGAACAGCTCACTCGTCTGGTGGAAGTCATCTGTTGACAGAAACCCAGTTGAAGAAATCAGAAAAACATTATCTGAGTGATTTTGTAATAGCTGAGTGTTGTGCGAAGTGAGAATCCATCTGTGTGAGTGATTCTACTTTAGAGGATAGGTTTTCTTTGTGAATTCCTATTGTGAGCTTACAGCCTTCTCATTAGTTGTTTAGGTGTAAGTGGAGAAATATTGTAATCTTTGTGATTATAGTATAACCCAGAATCTGTGTGATCTGGAAGAGTGGACTAAAGGATTTTTATCCATATAACCACTATAAAAATTCTTTGTGTTATCTTGCATTTAAAGTTTTCTTGCATATTTTAAAGTTTGCATTTTAAACACTTTGAATCAATCAAAAAGATTTTATAAGGAGTTTTAAACTGGGGATAAAATCTTTTTAGAACTTAGTTTACTTGTGAAAAACACTTTTAAACAATCCGCTGCAAGTATACTCTTGGAAAACTGTTTTGCTGAAAAACAGCTAAGTCATTGTAAGAAGAGTGGTCAGTCGTCTGTTCAAGATTTGTTCACGATCAGACTAGTCTGCTTACTGTTCTTCATCAGCTTAGTCTGCTGACAGAAGACTGAAAAGTTTTTAAGTTCAAAAATTTTCAGAGGTCTATTCACCCCCCCCCTCTAGACCTCATCTGACCACTTGGGACCAACAAACGCCACATAAATACACAAATTTTGCTCGGAATTTTTAGAGACCAAAGCCATCTCCAATCTGATGTATTTGCACTACTTGTTGAACCAAACCGGGCTGCATATGTCGCTTTTTTCATCGCCATGGCAAGATGATAAGCAGATTTAACCGAGAATCTACCATTCTTTGTGTAGTGCCATACGATTATATCTTGATTTTGGCTATCACCCAACGGAATTGCAAGTATTTCCTTGGACTCAGCCTCCCAAAAGATTGCCTCCACCAAATCTCTCTTCCAAATATGGATATCATCATCAATAAGTTCTTTAACCATGCTATCCCGTGAGAGTAAACTAGGAGGGGAACTTATTCGAAAGCTATTATCTTTAGGAATCCAATTATCACCCCAAATACGGACCTTATGACCTTTGCCAATTCTCCAGCGTAAGCCACACTTCAAAATCTCCTTCGCCTCACAAATACTCCTCCAAGAGTAGGAAGCCCCAGTTGCTGTCACATCATTAAGAATATCGGTGTTTGGGAAGTACTTTGCTTTTAATATACGACTAAGTAGCCCATCTGGATTAATTAGAATTCGCCAAGCTTGCATTGCAAGGAGAGCCAAATTGAAAAGATGAAAATCTCAAAAACCCATCCCTCCTTGTCTCTTACTCATACACAACTGTTCCCAACACACCCAATGCATTTTCTTGTAATCTTTATTGTCACCCCAAAAATTGGCAATGAGCGATTCAATTTCCTTAATGAGGAATAAAGGAAGTTTGAAACAACTCATTGCATAGGCAGGTATGGGTTGAAGCACCGATTTGATTAAGACCTCCTTCCCGGCTTTAGATAATTTTTTCTCCCTCCATCCATTAACTCTTTCCCAAACTCTATCACGCAGGCTAGCAAAAATCTCACCCTTAGATGCCCCAATAATAGCCGGCAAACCAAGATATTTGCCATGTTTGTCAACTTCATCTATGGACAGAATGCTTACAACTCGAAGGCAATCCTCAGTTGGTGTGTTTTAGCTGAAAACTACACTGGATTTTTGCATATTAATCTCTTGTCCAGAGGCCTTTTCGTATACTTGTAGAATTTGTTTTACCAGTAGCCGCTCCACTCGTTGCTTGGCAAAATAAGAACGCGTCGTCTGCAAACAACAAGTGGGATACACTAGGGGCCTCCTTGCAAACAGCCACCCCCTTTAAAGAGCCACAACTCTCGTGATGTCGAATAAGTGTACTTAATGCCTCCGTACAAAGCAGGAACAAGTAGGGTGAAAGTGGATCACCTTGCCTTATCCCCCTCCCTGGCCGAAAGAACCCTATTTGTTCATCATTCAAAATAAAAGAATAAGAGACAGACGAGACACATAACGTGATAAGATCCACAAATGCACCAGCAAAACCCAATTTGAATAACAGTTTTTTAAGAAAACACCACTCCACCCTGTCATAGGCTTTGCTCATATCAAGTTTGATGGCCATGTGACCATCATTACCCCAAGATTTTCGTTACATGTAATGAGTTAATTCGTAAGCCACTAAAACATTATCAGTGATTAAACGTGAGGAGACAAAGGCTGATTGTCTTTCGGATATCAAGGAATTCATATAAGGATGTAAACGATTAGCAATAGCCTTGGCAGTGATTTTATACACAACATTACTTAGGCTAATGGGGCGAAATTGTGTTATTGTCTCAGGATTATTACATTTAGGTATGAGAATAACATGGGTGTAGTTATATTTATGCATGAAGACTTTATGATTAAGAAAATCAAGAACAAAACGGGTAACATCTGAACCAACAATATGCCAATAATTTTGGTAAAAAGTAGCAGACATATCGTCAGGGCCTGGAGATTTTAAAGGATGCATACCGAATAGTGCTTTATTCACCTCATCAGTTGTATACGCTCGAGTCAGGTGTTGGTTCATTATCTCATCCACTCTAGGTTCAAGAAATTCCAGTGCCCTAGTCATAGCTGCTTCAGATGGACTGCGTGAAGTGAAAATTTTCCTAAAATAGTCAATTACAATCCTCTCCATATCCTTAGGATTATCACACCAATTACCATTTTCATCCCTTAAGCCAATAATTTCATTCTTTTTCTTTCTACTTGACGCTGTACCATGGAAGAAGCTAGTATTCTGGTCACCTTCCCGGAACCAATTTAATTTTGCTCTTTGTTGCCACATAATTTCTTCCTTATCTAACAATACTTCGAGTTCTAACCTAAGGCTTGCCTCCTGTTTTTTTGATTCTTCAATGATCGGCCCGGCCCTAAACCAGTGAATCATCTCTTTAAGGTCAACGATCTTCTTATATATTCACATTGCCAAATACCGATTTGTTCCATCTTAGAGGCCCGACCCTGCAATTCTGAATACCTTTCCAGACCGCTAAACCCGACTCTCTACAAGTCTCTTTTTTCCAATTCTCTTCAATGATTTTGTCACACTCAGCCGTTCTCACCCACATATGCTCAAACCGAAATTTGTTCCTTTAAGGTTGTTTATTAGGCTGCTGTTTTTCGGAAAATCTAATCTTGATGGGATTATGATCTGAGTTACGTGTCGGTAAGTGCATAACCTTCCAGAACTTAAATCTATCCAGCTAATTTTCCGTCGCACATTCTCTGTCCAATCTTTCACGTATGGTAAATGGATATAGATGTCTATCACACCAAGTAAATGGCGTACCCTCGTAAACCAAGTCCATAAGTTTTGTGTCCTGTAAACATTCTCGAAACGCACGTAGTTGCCAGTTTGGAGGTCTATTACCTCCACTCTTCTCTTGTGCAGATAGAATTGCATTAAAATCTCCAACACATAACCATGCCATTCTGGATTGAACCGCTAGCCTTCAAAGTAACTCCCATGTTTCTCCTCTTCTACTTGCATCCGGGTGACCATAAAAGCCTGTGAATCTCCAGCCAGATTTATCTACATCACGAAACACATGGACATCAATATGATTATCTGACCAGCTCTGTAAATGAACGTCAAGATCTTTCTTCCACAATAATGCTAAACCACCGGATTGGCCTTTAGAACTAACTGCAACTCGAAACATATTAAATTTCTCCTTCAAAACTTCTACTTTTCTCGTACTTAGTCTTGTCTCCATAAGAAAGACAAGTTGGGGGGAATTCTCTCGAATATGCTCCCCGAGAGTTCGAACTGTCCAAGGTCCCCCCAGACCTCGGCAGTTCCAGCTTAGGCAGCTCCTGAGGAATGGCGGGGTTGCCTTGCAGCCTCCGCCAGGGGGGAGGTGTGTGCCCCCAAACCTGTCTGAAACCCAGCAATCTCTTTCTTCCCCGACCTGTTCTCATCAGCTGTGTCTTCCCCTATCATAATTGTAGTTCTCTTACCCTTTAGAACAGCTTTTCGAATTTTTTGGTCTCCGTTCGAGTTAGCTAAACCTTTTCTTTTCCTCTTGGTAACCAATTTGGCTTTGGTATTTAGTCCTGCTTGATGTAGAATCATCGGAACATCATTTAATAGGGATGAATTCTCTACTTCTTCAGCAATAACAGGTGTGTAGGCTCAATGTATCTCCGTAGTCATTTTTGTGGGTTGTGGTTGAGGTGGAGTAATCAATTCACTTGATGGGTCAACTATTGGTTCGTCTCGCTCAATTACCACCTCTTTCTCTACCTCCACACTTGTACCTTCATGACTAACTACATCATTTCGCTCAGTTTCTCCCAACTCCTCTACCCCAATAATCCTTTTACCTTTATCGATGTCATGCCTCCATGAGGGCCCCTTTCTATCCTGATGAGTCGTTGCATTACTTTCTAGTCCGAAAAAATCCCTCGCTGTGAGTCGGGGGCTGCTGTTGCGTTTGTTATCAGACCATATACCCGACCCAATTGAATTAACAAAAGGTTGTCGTTGTCCCGATGGAGCTCGTAACCATGGTCCATACCGTAACTCCTCATCATCAATATTATGCTCAACCTCGTACCCGAGTCCACACAACTTTATCAAATGAGTGATGAGAATTGAAGGATATCCAATCTAATAAATAAACTCCGAAGATACATTTGGTTTCCGCTGCAAAATCTCATCCTCGAATCGAAAATACGATGAAAAACCAAGGGTTTTTTGCACTTTGCACCCCCGAAACATTGGAAATAGGCACTTTGCACTCTCAAAACCTAGATTTAGCACTTTACACCCTCGAAATATGAAAAATACAGCACTTTGCAACCGCTTTTATTTTCAAGCAAAAATTCAAGGGCAAAATAAGTAATTCAATAGTATTGGCACTTTGCACCCTCAAGACTTGAGAATTTTGCACTTTGTACCCCCAAAATAAAATTAGCACTTAATACTCTCTAATTAAGAACAAATCAGCAACTTTCACCTCCAAAACACAATAAATGGGCACTTTGCACCCCAAACATATAATTAACACTTAACACCCTTAAATTTAAAAAACCCAAACCCCTCGTTTGTTCGTGAAAGTTGACTATCGGAGTGAAAAAAATCTAAGGCAAAATAGGTAATTCATTTTTTTACTTAAATTTTGCAGAATACAACTATAAATACTCGAATACTCATTTCTCTCTCAATTTTTCTTTTCAACAATGTAACCATGAATAACTAAATAAAGTACAGGTAAACTTCTCGAAGCCCATAGTCTACTTCAACATATCAAAGACCTATAAATAATTACCTATTTTTCCTTAAAAAAATTTCACCTTAATGGTCAACTTTGCCGAAAAAATGAGGAATTTGAGCTTTTTTTTTTTAATTTGAGGGTGTTAAGTGTTAATTTTGTATTTTGGAGTACAAAGTGTCCATTTATTGTATTTTCGGGGTGCAAGTTGTTAATTTATACTTAAGTAGGGAGTGTTAAGTGCTAATTTTATTTGGGGGGACCAGAGATCTACAATAGAATTACCTATTTGCCCTTGAGTTTTTGCTTGAAAATAAAAAAAAGTGCAAAGTGCTGTATTTTTCATATTTCGAGGGTACAAAGTGCTAGATCTAAGTTTCGGGGAGTGCCTATTTTCCATGTTTTGGGGGTGCAAAGTGCAAAAAACCCAAAAACCCAAAAACCACGCACAGTAAGTATACAGGCATGATACGACTTCCTATCAATTTTGTCTCGCTCCATAAATTCACGTTCAATCAGAGACTTAATTATATTCCTTCCAGTTTTGACTAAAATTGATAGGCACATTCAGTCTTGAGCTTCAAGATGAAGTTTCTCTCTGCATCAGATGACGTATTCCCTGAAAGAAGTCTCTTTGCCAAATGCTGCTGGTAGTACTTCTCAAATACATCTTTCTCTTGAAGGAAGCGGAAAAGCATCGTCACCTTGTCCAACACAAGCTCAATTTCCTCCTCTTTATCCTTTTTCAACCCATTTTGGAGCTTGTCATCCACAAATAAGGAAATGAATTCGGGGGATCGAGGGTTTAAATTAATGAAATATTCAAAGGAAGAACTTAGAGCATTTTGGAAATCCTTGTCGTCGTTAAATGCCAAATTTATGATCTTATCAAGTCTATCTTTCTTATCCAGAAGCTCCTGAACAAAACTAACAGGATCTTTTAATCTTTCCGGATCTGTAACTAAATCCTCCCCAGTTTCTCGAATATGAGAGGTCATGACGTCTTTCATGATCGTGAGTCCACTTGGCACTCTTAATAACAAGTTATACATCCTCCCCAAATCTTCGAACTTCTCATCCATGATCATACTAACTAAGCCTGAATTCTCCATATGAACTAATATGTGCATGTGGCTTTCAATCATCTCTTTCTCTACCACACGAGTAATTTTGGCTTCACTTCTTGCATCCAAGTAATGGGACACTCTCTCGATCTCTTCATTCAGTCGTTCCTCAACTTTCTTTAGGTAGTCTCCACAATCACAGTGCTCAATAACTTGCTGAGACTCCACACGATAGAAATCAGAGGATACATCCAGGAAAGGCTCTTCGAAGATTTCTTCGTACACAGAAGGACCCAAATCTATTAACATTTTAGTTATATTCCTTGTCAGACTCCTACTAATGACATCACCAGATCTCTCACACTGCACAAGTTCAAGAAGTGTATCCCGAAGCCTTGTCTGAATTTTGCTTGAGTGGATAATGTTGTCCCTCCATAGATTCAACCCAAGCTCGTGAATATGAGTTTTGTGTGTTCTCGGTATGAAAGTTCCGTCCATGTACATCAATATGTCCCGAGTCATTTGCAATGCCCTCTTATGTTCTGTCCAGTTCCTATTGAGCTCCTCGAGAAACATGGCTCCTTGAACAGCCTCTATAGATTTCGCAATTTCTTTTTGATGTGAAGTCATAGTTGAAACAACTCCGGAATATAGCTTCTCTCCAAAGTTGTGGAAGACCATTTTGTAAGCAGTCCTGAACATGGCAAACATGAGACAAACAACTCAACAAATTCAAGAAGAAAGCAATGCAATGTATGATCCCATATGAAAGGCACTTACTATGTAAAAGTGCAAAATAAAACCTGGCATTAATGATCTCAACCAATTGCTACAGGCCGGAAGCCCGGGGTCCAAATTCCCAAGATGAAAAGGAAAATAAGAGTTTTGGCACCCAGGAAAATTATTTTTAAAATCTTATTAGTGAACTTACCTAAAACACTTCAAATTGCACCAAAGAAACAAGATAGAAAAATATGGTAATAAAAATACAACCACTTAATTGCCAGTTTTACTTAGTTCGTTTGAAAAGAAGAATAAAGATGTAATGCACCCAAGGCCACCAATTATCGCAGTAATGATCCTTCGCGTACAAAAACTCGGCCGTGTAGGTTTCCTATTTTGTCTGCTCCGGAAGCAGATTAGCCAACAAAATGTAACAACATAAATGTTTTTTCAGACCATTGAACTTATGGGAAAATAGCTTTTTTGGTTCCATGGGATAGGGTAACTTGCACTTTTGGTACTATTGAATACGAAGATGCAAATTTGATACCCTAGGATAAGTTTTCATTGAAATTTTGGTACCAAACCCAATTTTTCTACAAAGTTAATGGCAATTTACCCTCTATGAAATGCATAATGTTCAATATGCTCCTCTATATTTTGAAAAAAATAAATTTACCCTTGTAAAATTTTAATGAAGCAATTACCCCCTTTAGCCAGAGACTTTATCTTACTTGCCGAAATTGAGAGTATGCATGCAAACTATTTTATTTAACATAAGGAGATAAATTGCCACATTTATCTCACATGGGGTAAAAAATCACATTATCATAATAAAAGTGGATACAGTGCCGCCTATAAAAATATCACGGAGGCGATGTGAAATTTTTACAAAATTTCAAAGGGTAAAATGCTCTTTTTTAAACCTTAAACCACTAGGGGAAAAATTGAATATTATGCATTTCACAAGGGTTAAATTATGAAGAAAAATCGGGTCTGATACCAAAGTAACAATCCTATGGTACCAGATTTGCATTTTCGGTAGGTATGGTACCAAATTTGACTAACTAATCCAATTAACAACTCATAATTTCACTACACATAATCCCCAAGAAACAAATTGAGAGAAAACCAATCACAAATTGAACTAGGCTCAATCCAATGAATCTCTCAACAAAAAAATTTCCTAAATCAATGATATGTAGCAAACTGTTTGATGTTTTAACAAAAACTCAATTCAGGACCAAATCAATTTAAGCATGGGGCTAAATCAATCACCTGTACAAATCTTCGAAAAAGAAGCGTCTACTATAGTAATTATTATAAATCTCGTGCATTGCATGTTCCAGAATATTCCAAGCCTTCTCTGCATCGTTCAGGTCAAATACGACTGAACGATGATCTGGAATTCGTAAGACTACTAAGCTGTTCGCGCACAAAGCTTTGAGCAGCAGAGTTGACCACTCTTCTGATTTTACTCAGCTGATTAAGAAGAAATATCAGAGTTCTAGAAACTAGTTGGCAGCGGATTTATCAAGTGTTTTTCAACCAATCTGTTCCTTTTTAAGTTTTCTCACTCAAAAGATTTTATCCCCAGTTTTTACAACTCCTTTTAAAATCTTTTGATTCAGTTCGTATGTTTGAGTTCTTTTGAAAGTAAGCAAGGTAAAGAAACTATGAATCAAACACACATAATTTTTATAGTGGTTATATGGATAAAAATCCTTTAGTCCACTCTTCCAAGTCACGAAGATCTTGGGTTATACTAAAAACACAAAGTAATCAGTATACACTGCTTGCGCCAAACAACAAATGAAATGGCCACAAGTGCGCAGTAAGAAATCACACAGAAATCCTACTCTCCGAAGGTAGATCACTTACACAGATGGATCTACACTCCTCACGCTATGTTCAGTATAGGAGCTCACAAAGAAAACCTACACTAAGAAGCTATATCACTTCACACAGATGGATATACACTCCTTTCTTTTCTCAGTTGAAAGTCACTCAGACAGACAACGCAAGTTCTCTGTTCTTCAACGAAAAGCTTCGTCAACAAATGACTGGGCTTGTGATCAGATGACATAACTGATGGATCTTGCTCTATAGATGTGATCTTAAATTGTTCATGTCTCGTTTAGATCTTCAGATAGTCTTCTATTTATACTCTTCACTGATCTGATATCCCACTCGGCTGATTCGGTCACATAGCTTCCAGACCTTGAGATAGGTTTCACTAAGCTGTTCTTAGTTGATGACTTAACCTTTTGATCTTCAAAGCATTTATGGCCTTTTGTCATCTTCAAAACCTTCTCTAATTTATACCAACACATATAGTCTAATGTATAGCACAAGTATTTTAATTGTTTCTTTCTTTTAATTTAATAAGTCTCTAAAATTTTCTATTGATGGCTAGTCTTATCCTATGCATAATAGAAATAAGATTAGTTCATTTTATCTCTGTAGTGTAACATGTTTGTCCTTTTTATCAATTAGTATAACATATTTGTCACTCTTAAATTTTTCATAGCGGATTCCTCCTTCTTATCAATATAGTGTGACACATTAATTCATTTTAAATGCAAAATACATCACTTAAATTCAAAATATATTATAAAATGGACGAAAGTTGATGTATTTTAATTCAATAGGGACGAATATGAGTCACTACATTGATAAGAGGGACGAATCTGCAACCAAAAAAAATTAAGAAGAATGAATGTGTTATAAGAGGGACGAATTTGATATACTAAATTGATAAAATAGACGAATCTGCTACAAAAAATTTAAGAGAGACGAAAATACAAAATTTGACTCATAAAAAGGATAAAAATGCTATTCACTCTAAAAATAAAGTCTTTTGTAATTTGAAAAATCATGTAATATAGAGTTAATTCTCCTGTTGTACTTCACATAATATTATTATTAGTTGCTTAATTTCAATTTCCAGAATGGGTTTTTCTTTCATTTTTCTCCTATGCATTATAGTATAAAGTCACTTATATTTTGAAAGTTCAAATAACAAGGAGTTAATTCTCCTCTTGTATCCAGCAAAGTATTACTTTACATAATATTAATAGTTGCCTAATTACAATATCCTTTTCATTCCTTTGAATTGGTTTATGATCTTGGACTAGTGAATACAATTCACTACTAATACTTTACAAAAATTATTTTTTCTTTTTTATTTTATTTTTAAATGCTCTCTCATTTGTCACTTTTATCCCATGTTTGTAAAATTTCTGCATCTGTTGTTCTTCCTTCCACTTCCTTCATAAATTAGAAAATGAAATTCTGAATGGAAAACTGATAATTTAGTCTATAATGATATGGTTATGATTCAAATTCCTAAACTTCTTAAGCCCACTTTATCCAACTTCCTTTATTCTCGCTCTTCTTCTTCATCCCCAACAGCCAATTCCATTCTCTTTCATTTTTTTTTACTTTTCGTTGAATCAATGTCTCTGTTAAAGAAAATGGACAAATTGTAATATTTTTTAAGCCCACGTCCTCGCTTCTCCTAGTTCGTCCCCTCTTCATCTTCCTTCTACTCTCAAATTCTTCGTTCATGTTTGGAATTGTTGGAGTAAAAGCACAAAAGAGTGCACTTCTCACCATTGATTATAGCATGAACGTGTTCACAAATCAGGCATAAAATTGTACCAGAATTATTCCTTTTGTCTTTTTCATATTATACTCTGTGTTATCACATAAACAATACAATGAAATATACAAAGTCTTAGAATCTATCTATCTATGTCTATCGTGTCTTTACTATTATTTATCATGTTATCAAGAATCCTATAGGACTCACGTCCATCTTCCCATCGCCATCTCCCATGGCAGAAATGTCTGAAACAGCTCCAGAAACTGAAGAACCCATATATTCTTCTTCTCTTCTCTCCCTGGTTATCCATTCCCATCTCTCTCCTCTCTCATCTCTATAAGGCTTAATGATGACAATTATTTGCTACGGTCAGAATTTATTTGGATTTATAGATGGATCCACACCCACCCCCCAGGTGTTTGATAAAAGTTCTCACCCAACTCCAGCCTATCTCTCTGATTTAACCGTTTTTCGTATGGTTCGATTAAATCAATGATATTTGCTTAAGGTTAGGTTTGTATTGCAACTATAGGGCTTAGTTACTTTATTCCGAATGGATCAATCTCAAGGAGGAACAATACGTAAGGAGATTAATGTAAGAATAATAAAGATCAATAAGTATAGCAAAAGCTCTTATATTAGAATAATCTTAGATTGTACAAGTATGTAGGCGTAACCTCTGTTCTTGTATCTGCGTAATAAAATGTCTGATCAAGGTATTTATAGGGTATAATCCCTAGATATACAAGGAAACATAATCCTATAAGGACTCTGGCTATTTGTCCTTCTCAAGCTCGGATTGCGGCCTGGTCGCTGAGGATCACCATCTCTGATCAGGCCGAATCGTGATAGTGAGTGAGCTATATGGTCGAGCCGATCTAATATCTCTGAGTCATTCCGAGTATTATATGGGGTATAAAATAGCCCCCATCAGTACTCCCTCACTTCTTCGAGCGGAGATGTAATAGAAGCTCGTAGAAGTATTGAACTTCTTTCGACTGACTTTTCTATGAATTGTGCCTCATTAAAAACCTTACTTGTAAAAAACCCTATGGGAAAAAAATCCATAATAAGGAAAAGAGTGCAACGTTTCATAGATAGTCGTTTTGTCGTTTCCGAACCGTGTAGTTATTGTGTGAGGGGGGCTATTTCATACCCCATATAATATTCAGATCGAGTCAAGCATATGAGGTCGGCCCGACCACATGGGTCATGCAATATAACAGTTCTACCCGATTAGAGACGACTCTTCACGGCAACCAGGCTGCAATCCGAACTGAAGAAGGATATGTGTCCCGAGTCATAATAGGATTATGTTTCCTTGTATGGCTAGGGTTTTGTAACATATAAATACCTAGATTCATCATTGTACACACACAATACCAGAGTTTACGCCTACATACTTGGGCAATCTGTGATTAATATAATACAAGAGCTTTTGCTATACATATTAATTACTATTATTTGCTGAATAACGTCGTTATATATTGTTCTTCCTTGTGATTGATCCATCCGGAATAAAGTAACTAGGCCCTATAATCTTCATATAACTTTTCATTACTGATTTAATCAAACCCTACGAAATTCGGTTAAATCAGTTGGCGCCCACCGAGGGGCCTGAGTTAATTATTCGATAGACACATGACTCGCCCGAGGAAGAATGCTCGCAACGACGCAAGGAGCAACACAACGCACCCACTTATGACGTCAGACGATGTCCACAACAACACAACGAAGAACGAACATATCGTCAACGATGGCGATAATCAGTAAGAAAACGATCGACTGCAAAATCAAGAAGAACACCAAAAGGTCAATGTTCTAAATTCTCAAGGACAGCAAGAAATCGCCACCAATGCTGTACCTCAAGCCCCTGGGGTTCCTACAATCCCTGTCCTTTTGGCAAGAACATAAGAGAAATTGAGACAGATCGCACCGTTATTTAAATCTCTGTGCCCATGAGGACTGTTGGCTCCTGAACACCAGCTCAGAGACCCTGGAGCGACTAGGGTGCATCCAGGCAGAAAAGCTCCTAGACAGCTCGACCAGACATCAGAACAAGCGGACAGTCCTGTGAGCGAGCAGCGATCACTACCCAGCCCACAAAGAAGCAACATGAGACCAACAGACGATCGAATCCGAAGAAAAACGGATCGAACAAAGCCACAGCCGGGGCATCGAGGCTCAAAAGAAAATACTATAATTTTCGTCGATGAAAACGTCGTTGATACAATCCCTAATCAACCAAAAGCTGTCCACATCTCGGAAAGAGAGATCGAAAAGATGGTATAAGAACGCCTTGAACAACGTCTACTGACCGTTCGAAATCCTTGGGCAAGGAGCACGAAAGTCCAGGAAAGTTTAGCAGCATGTTCCCCCTTCTGCAGGGAGATAAAAGAAGCACAATCATCTGGGCAGGTTCCAGGAGGACTACCGCGATATGACGGAACCATTGATCCTGATGATTACATATTCAGCTTTACGAACATAATGAATTTATATGCTCATTCAGCGGAGTATACCGCCAAGCTGATGGTTACCACATTCGAAGGACTAGCTTTGGATTGGTTCGAAAAGCAACCCACCAATTCCATATTCAGTTTTCGTGAGTTATGTAACAAACTGACACAACAATTTGCTAGCCAGAAGAGGCAGAAACTGCCTATGAGCTACCTTGGAACCATTCATCAACAAGAATGAGAATCCTTGAGAAGCTGGTTGGCAAGATTTAATGTGGAACTACTAAAGATTGATTCTCCGAATATTGATTACATAATCCCCATCCTTTTCGACCTTACCAAAAACAGGCAATTTGGGAATGCGCTGAGTAGAAAACAACCAAGAACCTTTGCAGATATTATGACTCTGGCATCATAATATATGACTAAAGAAGAGATGAACTCTTTCAAGGATAAGAATAGAAACAAAGCCCCCGCCTCTGGCTCGAGGCGACAAGACAAAGCTCCTGTTTCAAGGCCAACCGATTACGATCGATCCTTCAGAAAAGGAAACGTTTTTCAACGATTAGACTATAATCGAAACGATCAGGACAAAAGACCTAATGTCTATAGGAGATCGAGATCGGCGGAACTAACCAACAGAAATTGAGTAAACCATGTGGATTACCCCAGATTGACGGTTCCTATTAAAGAAATATTGGTAGTGCTCGAGAGGAACAATTGAATTCCGCTAGCGAAAAGAATAACACAACCAAAGCCAGGAGCTCGAAACTACAATCTCTATTGTAGGTATCATCGAGCCCACGGTCATCGGACCGAGGATTGTTTTCACTTGAAGCAGGAAATTGAGAGGTTGATCGAACAAGGGAAGTTGGATGACTATCTCGAAAGAAACAGCCGCAAAAAAACAGAAGCAGGAGTCCTCGAACTAGCAACCGGAGAAGAACCCCAGCTAGGAGGTCTCCTAATAATGGTTCGCCACATCAATTGAACAATGATCAAATCAACGGAACCATACATACAATCTCTGGAGGACAGGCTGGGGGAGATAGTCGTAATGCCCGCCGTAGAACCGTGAGATCAATAGAAAGAAATCTTAGACATCCAAGGGAGGTATGGACTCTTGATAGCAAATTACCAAAGGACCAACTCATTAGCTTCAATGAGAGTGAAGTACCAAGAAATATTGTTTGGGATTTGAGGGAAGATAACCTTGACTTCCCGATGGTGGTATCTCTCGAAATAGCAAACTACAATGTGAAAAGGATCATAATCGATAACGGCAGTTCAGCGAACATTATATCCAAGGAAGTCCTAATATGCAGATGAACATGGGAGAAATAAAACTTCAGAAAGTAGCAACTCCTTTATTGGGATTTGGAGGCTCCGAGATAGTCCCATCTGGGTAGGGGTGGGCGTTAGGTTCGGGTAACACAAACCCGACCCGTCCCGTTTTAAAAATACTCGAACGGGACGAGTGTTTTTTGGGTTTGGGTACCCGAACTTGAATACCCGTATTTTATTACGGGAATATGGGACGGGTTTGGGATTGGTCTCTCCAACCCCGAATACCCGAACCCGCCTATATAATATTATTATTACATAATTTATACACTTTTTACTTACATAATAATTAACATTATCTAATAAATGAACTTTTTTACTTTACCCTAGTATTACTTTTAAATCTTACATTAGTTATTAGTAATTAATATTATGGGTCATTATATAATTTTAGACTTTTAGTTGTTTTAAAAAATTATAACTTTTGCGTAATTTAAGTGTAGGCTTACATAAATTATTTTGGTATCAATTCTAGATAGTATTTGGATTGAATTTTTCTTATTGAGACTCGATGTGGATCGTATTTTATCATATGCTCATTATATGATTTCACTTTTTGATCGTGTTTGGATATATTTAAAATAGTCGTTATGATAAATTGATGATATATTTATGTAATAATGAGCTAAAAGTGATACGATTTAGCAAAAGGAAAATGACGAAATATAATTACGTATTATTGTAATATTATTTTGTGAGGTGGATGAAGAATTGATGAATATAAATAATATGGGACCCGTAATCCCGTCCCGCAATAATTTGGGTACCCGCTTCCGGGTACCCGAATTATTACGGGGCGGGTTTGGGATGAAAAGTGTCAATCCCAAAATTTATTATACCCATATATCTAGCCCCGAACCCGTCCCAAACCCGCCCCATGCCCACCCCTACCTCTGGGACTTTGGACTTGAGTGTCTCATTAGGAAAAAGACCGCAGCGAACGGTGAAAATGATAAAGTTCTTGGTCGTGGAGACTCCTTTTGCATACAATGCAATATTAGGACTACCAGCCCTCAATCTATTTTGCGCGGTGGTATCAACATACCATCAGAAGATAAAATTTCCAACAGCTTCTGGGATCGGAGAAATAGTGAATGATCACTGCATGGCGTGGGATTGCTATAATACCTCCCTAACACTGGGGAACCGATCCAAATCATTCACCCCAGCTAAAAAGAACCTCGAAGATGACATCGAAGGAGTTGAAGTCGAGATCCCCAACACTGACAGAATAGATCGGAAGGGAAAAGAGCCGATCGATTTAACCATAAAACCACCAGAACACAAGGACATTATGCTCGTGCAAGGAGATCCATTAAAAATGACCCGGATCGGAACCGAACTCAGTTCGGTAGGGGAAGTAATGTTGATAAACTTTCTCAGAGACAATGTAGACATCTTCGCTTGGAGTGCGGATGACATTGAGGGTATTGACCCTAGAGTAATCACTCATTCTCTAAAAATTGATCCGATGGCAAAACCCGCAAGACAAAAGACGATGAATCATGGGCCGACAAAAGATAAGATAATCAAAGCTGAGATTGAGAAGCTACTCAAAGCTAAACAAATTCGAGAAATACATTTCTCAGAATGGCTCTGCAATGTTGTCTTAGTTGCAAAGGGGGATAAAAAGGATAATAAATGGAGGATGTGCAACGATTTCACTGACCTCAATAAATTATGTCCACACGATCCGTACCCTCTCCCAAGAATCGACCTATTAGTCGATTCAACGGCAGGATTCTCTATTTTCAGCATGATGGACGCCTTTCAAGGTTTTTATCAAATATATATGGATGAGCGAGACCAAGAGAAAACTGCTTTCGTCACAGAGCAGGGTGTATACTGCTTTATTGTAATGCCATTCGGCTTAAGGAATGCTGGTGCAACTTACCAAAGATTAGTTAACTTAATGTTTAAAGAACTGATCGGAGAAATCATGGAAGTATACTTGGACGATATGTTGGTCAAAAGAATGAATGAAGCCAACCACGTAAAACACCGATGCTTCAAGATACTGATGAAATACCGTATGAAGCTCAACCCTGCAAAGTGTACTTTCGTGGTCAAATCCGGAAAGTTCTTGGGATATATGGTTCATCAACGTGGAATTGAAGCTAATCCCGAAAAGATTTGAGCCATAACCGAGAAGAAACCATCTAAGACAATCTCCCAGGTACAAAGCTTAGTAGGGAAAGTTGTTGCACTAAATAGATTCATATCCAAATCCGCGGATAGAAGTCTGCTTTTCTTTCAAACCTTGCGGAAGGCGAAAATTTTTATTTGGACTTAAGAATGTGACCAGGCATTCAGTCAACTGAAAGCATATTTTACTTCTTCTCCATTATTAGCCAAATCAACTGAAGGAGAGCCGTTATACATTTACATATCTATCTCCACAGTCGCCATTAGTTCGGTATTGGTAAAAATAGAAGGAGTTGAACATAAGCCTGTCTATTATCTAAGTAAACTACTATAAGGAGCTGAGAAGAATTACTTGGAGATAAAAAAGTTTTCTCTAGCCTTAGTGGTGGCAGCACGCAAGCTCCGACCATACTTTTTGACCTATAAAATAGTGGTACTCACAAACCAACCACTAAGACAAGTATTGGCGAAGCCAGAAACCTCTGGCAGATTGATTAAATGGGCGATCGAATTAGGACAATTCAAAATTGAATATAAACCACGAACCGTGATTAAGGCTCAAGTTCTAGCCGACTTCCTACTAGAAACTCCGACCTCAATACAAGAACCTAACTACTCGAGCAGCTGTGATAATGATATCTTGATTGTCAAAAATCACACCTGGTTAATGCATGTCGACGGTGCCTCGAGCAGAGAGGGAAGCAGAGTTGGAATCAATTTCACCGGACCAGACAAGGAAGATTTGAACTATGCGATCACGTTAGATTTCATGGTAACCAATAACGAGGTTGAGTATGAAACGTTGATTGCAGGAATGGAGATGGCAATTAAAGCCAACATAAAAAAGACTTCAATTATTAACTAACTCGGAGTTGGTACAACGGCAAATAGATGGCTTATACGAAGCAAAAGAATTCAACATGGTCAAGTATCTCGCTAAGGTAAAGGAGTTAGCAGGAAAATTCGAGAATTTCGAAATACAAAATGTTCCCCGTTCAGAAAACAATTTGGCGGATCAACTCTCCAGATTCACAGGATCGAGAGATGGACGAACGGAAAGAGTAATCACTTGGCTGATATCGATTACTCCAGCAATTGACATCGACAACACACCTGTCGATGAAATGATGGAAATTGAAGTAGCAGAAAAAAACTGGATGACTCCAATGATGGATTACCTTCTGGAAGGAAACCTACCACCCAATCAGAATGAAGCTCGAAAAATAAAATATCGAGCACCAAGGTACACGGTTTTGGAGGGAAAGCTTTATAGAAGATCAGTATCAGGAATACTACTAAAATGCATTTCCGAACCACAAACCAATGACGTACTTCGAGAAATACATGATGGGGAGGCAGGAAACCACAGTGGAGTCAGGGCCTTGGCTTTGAAATGTCTCCGAACATGATACTACTGGCTAAATTTAAACAGGGATGCTATTGAATATGTGCAAAAGTGTCATCACTGCCAGATTCACGCTAACGTGAGCCATCAACCCGCCGAGAAGATGCACACGATACCAGTATGTTGTCCCTTTGATCAATGCGGAATAGATATTGTGGGTCCTTTCCCAGTAGCCAGGTCAAAAAAAACTTATGTCTTAGTCGCTATCGAGTATTTCATTAAATGGACATAATGCGTCGCTTTGGCCCGAATAACACAGTTTCAAGTAATTAATTTATTGTGGAAGTTTACTGTATGTCGATTTGGCATCCCACGAATCCTAATCTCTGACAATGAAACTCAATTCGCGGGAAAACAAGTGTTGGAATGGTGCTCTAAGTTTGGAATTCAACAAAATTTCACCTCAGTAGGACACCCAAGGGCAAATGGACAAATTGAGTTAGCAAACCGTGAAATAGTGAAATCCTTGGAGAAAAGATTGGGGGGCAGCCAAAGGGAGGTGGTTAGATGAACTCCCTGGGGTGCTTTGGGCCAACTGGACGACTGTCAAAACCTCAACTGGCGAGACCCCGTTCAGTTTAGTTTACGGCTCGGAGGCTGTTATTCCAGTCAAAGCATTGGTCCCAACACCAAGGGTCGATATGTACGACAGCGATGAGAATGAAAAGACTAGAAATGATGACGTCGACCTGACGAAATCCTTAAGAGAAAAAGCTGCAGTACGTTTGCAAGTCGCTAAATCGAATATGGAAAAAGCCTATAATAAAAAGGTGCGTATACGAACCTTCAAAGAAGGGGACTTGGTACTAAAAAAGGTAGAGGTGTCCAAGCACGTTGGAAAACTGCAACAAAATTGGGATGGACCTTACATCGTTGTTAGCGTAGGAAAGAAAGGTTCATACAAGATTGCGCACATGGATGGAAGACCCCTACCCAGGACTTGGAATGCAGTTAACTTGAGGAGATACTACGGAAGATGACTTCTATGAATTATCCCTCCTATTTTCTTTTATTTATTTTAATTGTCATTTATTATGTTTATTCCAAAGATTTCGTACTGTTAGTTGCAATAAAAGCTTTTGCTTAAAATTCTTTTAGAGTATGTTCTATGGTTATAAACTATTGGCCAAAGCAGCGAATTAATAGGTTAAAACCAATAATTGGTATACAACCAAAGTACAACATCGAGTAAAACCGACCTGTTCGGTATACACGTGTCGATCTCCAAAAAAGCAGACCTAAAAAGGTTAAAGCCAATTATTGATAAACAACCTAAAGTCCTAAATTGAGTAAAATCGACCTGCTCGATAAACACTCACTGATCTCCAAAAAAGCAGACTTAAAAAGGTTAAAGCCAATTATTGGTAAACAACCTAAAGTCCTAAATTGAGTAAAATCGACCTGCTCGATAAACATTCACTGATCTCCAAAAAGCAGACTTAAAAAGGTTAAAGCCAATTATTGGTAAACAACCTAAAGTCCTAAATTGAGTAAAATCGACCTGCTCGATAAACACTCATTGATCTCCAAAAAGCAGACTTAAAAAGGTTAAAGCTAATTATTGGTAAACAACCTAAAGTCCTAAATTGAGTAAAATCGACCTGCTCGATAAACACTCACTGATCTCCAAAAAGCAGACTTAAAAAGGTTAAAGCCAATTATTGGTAGAAAACTTAAGTACAAAAATTGAGTAAAATCGATCCGCTCGATACACACTCATCGATCTCCAAAGTGGAGACTAAACGGGTTAAAGCCAACTATTGGTAAAAAACCTAAGAACAAAAATTGAGTATAATCGACATGCTCGATAAACACTCACTAATCTCCAAAAAGCAGACTTAAAAAGGTTAAAGCCAATTATTGGTAAAAAAACCTAAGTACAAAAATTGAGTAAAATCGATCCGCTCGATATACACTCATCGATCTCCAAAGTAGAGACTAAAATGTTAAAACCAATTATTGGTAAAAAACCTAACTACAATAATGAAACCAAATCGATCTGCTCGATAAATGCTCACCGCTCTCCATAATTACAAAACGAAAGGTTAAAACCAAGTATTGGTAAACAACCTATTCATTACATCAACTAAAATGGGACTTATCGATGCAACACTTAGTGATACAGAGAATAAAAGCAAAGATCAATAATGACATGAGCAAGAACAATTACATAAGGCAAGATATGGAGAAATATGAAGTTTTATTCATCTGCATACAAAGAATATTTTTTGATTTACATATCTTTACAAACATAAAGTGGAAAATCCTATTCAATAGATCGAAGTTTTTCACGACAATGTCCATAGAAATATCAATCTCCTTCCTAGTGCCTTGTCGTTCTTCTTCAACAACCTAGTAAGCATGCTGCTCAGGATGGTCGACTTCTTTAGTTCGATGGCCAGACTCTGGAGATCGATTCTCCCTTAAACCGGAACGGCCATTACAAGCCAGATATCTTGTAGCAGTCATTTGACTAAGACGAGCTCCTGCTTGAGAGATTGCAGCAGTTATTCGTCCGAAGCAGGATCTAGCGAGGACAATCGCAAAAGTGAAAATTTACCAGCACATCCCGTCAGTCTATCACTCCGGAGGTAACATTGAAGAACAGAGATGCCTGGTAAGTATAAACCCTCCATGTGCAAACAAAGTACCACGGACCTCAACCCATTGAGACCAAGGCAGAGGTCACATGGGACTCGTCAGTACTAGGTAGGGCAGTAATGGGACTTGTCAGTACTAGGCAAGATGACTCAACCCATTGAGACCAAGGCAGAGGTCACATGGGACTCGTCAGTACTAGGTAGGGCAGTAATGGGACTTGTCAGTACTAGGCAAGATGGGGACGGAGTAATCACAAATGGATACTCATGATAATGCGATTTTCTAAATATTATGGGATCACTTGGTAAAGTGAAGCCTGAGGAAACTGAATTTTTAATTTTGTACGGTGTCAGTTGAAATGGTGGAATGAAGTGTTACCTATTTTTAAGGAACTCTGATTGGATCCTACGGTTGGATACTAATTAAATCAACGGACGAAAAAAATGCCTTTTGACTTTCCGTCTTTAATGCGAGTAAGTTGGAACGGCACAAGAACGGTCGATAAAGCTGCTCTGCAAAAACGGGATGATGAGATAGAAACGACTGGCATGACAGAACCAATATGCAACAAGGTCAATTTGATAAATAAACCGCTTAGTAATTTGAGAACAGAAATTAACGGACAATAAAAAATATAAATTAAGGGATAAGCATTCCTGCCAAAAGATGCCAGATCTGTTCTTCCTACACGATGTTTACAAAATAGTTGATCGTTTTGAAGATTAATGAGAACCCAACAATGTAGAATCCAACTTTCCTCTTGGAGCCCATGAAATCTGACTAATAATAAAAGAGACAGTCGTCCTTGCTAGAGCATACGGACTTGTCACTGCCTCACATTCCAAATAATTGCTTAAGGAGGTCTGAACAAGCTGGATCTAACTAATGGTTCTACATTTTCCAATTCCTCCCACACCAAATATTTGACATGATGGCATAATGGTTGTTTTATTTGAGGAAAATGAAGCTCACAGTCTGTACCCAGAAACATGGATTCCGAGAGTAGCAGACGAGCTATCCTACAAGCCTAATTCCGATCAGAATAATGTATGCGAAAGAACTACAATGAAAGCTTTATATAGATCTTCGTAAAAGACAAAATAATGTCTAACGTCTTCGGCTAATCGATTATCGATAAGAACGACAAACTTATTACCCGACAATTTTGAAGTTTGGACAGAAAGAAGAACTGTTCAAATTAACTATCTAGTCGAACTTACAATTAAAAAGTTCTAGCGACCTACATGAATCTGCTGAATGACAGATATGAACTTTAGTGTACAAATTCTAATATCCACAAAATTTAATGAAATATTGGATTGGTTTACAATGATCGGCAGTATCGAGATACAATATGATCCATTTGGTTAGACAAGAGTTCATCAGTCGTTAAAGAAGAAATGAAAACAAGAGGTCTAAATTAAAAATGATTGTATTACGGGATTACATTCAGTAACGTTGCAGGATTACACTTTTACATCTGTTACAAACGACTAGTGACGTCTTACAACCATAATCGACTAAATCTTCGACTTGCTACTACGCTTCTTGCAACCAGCACCTTGAAGACGATGTATCCTGCTTGATCAAGAAAGGACAATAGTAATTCACCCTAGATCAAAGGGGCATACATATTCGACAAGGGCTTTTGCAGGGTTAACGGGAGAAGATAATAGTCAACAACACTTCATCTCTGCCACCAATGACAATCGCCATAATAGAAAGGAAAGCTGAAAAAGCAGGGGAGTGTTTGCCCTTTTTGATGAATTGACCAACTTTCCGTTAAAACTGGTTCAAATACAATGGATCCCTCGAAGAAAGATGGACTTTCCATTTTTCCGATTCCACCCAAAACGAAGAAGAAAAGAGATCCTGGACGACCTGAGCGCAATTTGGTTCGGCAAAAAAATCTCATACTTTGTTATTTCTACAGAATGAAGGGGTCGAAATACATATGAAGCCATCATAGAAAGGTTACATGGAATCTGCATATTTATAAGCCCAGAAAACATTATAAAGAGCAGACGAAACGTCATACACTATAGGTAACATCTCCAAAAACCAAGGAAGACTCATGTCTAGTCGACGTCGACATCTCACTTATTCCCGACCTATACAGCTGGTCGCTATAAGACAAATACTTAGAAATAACCAAAGCAATCTACACTAAGTACACCAAAATAAGCTTTTCCTAAGCCATATCTACGAGTCATTTACTAACAAGAAGCCAAACATTGCTTAAACAGTAAAATGCTAGATATTTATACTATCAGATTATGCCTAATCGATAGGTAATCTAGACTACTTCTCGATGAAGATTGCGAATAACAAAATTTGTATTTATACCAAAATATATATACAAAAGTATTAAGGAAATACTATTTCCTTAAACAAAAAAAAAAAGAGAAACAAGGCCAATGGAAGTTTTAGGGCTGATCGGGACCGGTTGGTCTACTCGAAGAAGCACCTTTTCAAGGAGTAGGTGTATCCAGAAATGATCTGATCTCCTCCTGACGCTTCTGATAACCTTCATTATAGTCCTCTTCAAAAGCAAGTCGACGAGACTCCTCTGAATTGGCATTCAATTGAGCTTGATCATTCCTCTCCTTCTCAGGAGCTAGTTTTTCATCACGTAACTTTTTAAGATCATCATTAAGCAGCTCAAGATGAAGGGCAATCCCACCGGCCTTTGATGTCTCTGCATCCAATCGAAGCCTCAGGTTCTCTCTGCTGAACCACAACTCATCATATTGGGCACCCAGTCGCAGAGCATAGTACTTCCCCTGAAAAGATGGAAGATATAAGTGACAAGCAACGAAAAGCAATACAAAGACAAGATCGAAAAGATAAATACCTGCTCAAATTGTTTGAAGAGGAACTGAACAAGATGAAGGGTAGAAGTACCCTCATGTTTCTTCAACTCGCCGGACAGAATGGTACTAAGACCCAGATCCCAGGATAGAGGATCGGGTTCACAAAAATCAGGAACAACATAATTAAGGGGAATCTTATCATGACGGGGAATTTCTGACTCAATTATATCCTTAATCTGCTCAAGAATACAACGGTCATCCAACACACTTGGGGATTCCCTCTCGTCATGACTCACAGAGGTCTCCTTCCTCGAGTACGAGATTATAGTCCTCCGACTAGACCTACGTCCGGCCTGACCTACAGATGGACCACCAGCCTCAAGGGAAGTAGTCATGGTTGTGGTATCAGAAAGTAAAAAATCGGCAAAACTTTGGGTGACTGATTGCGGATTAGAACTACCCAAAGAAGGACCTATAACCAGACCACTGCTTACCGGCCCAATATTATCGTTTACTTGACCCTGACTAATGACTGGGTCAGCAGAAGTGTTCAAAAAACTTGAATCAACATGAGCATAATTGCGTAATTCATGCGCGAGCGTGGGAATGGACGTCAATAGGGGATTGTCAAAGGATTGCTCCTCATTAGGCATATCCCCAAAGGCAATCCGACCTGGAGAAGGTCGCTGTTGAACCTCTGAAGATGAAAGGGGATTTTGTTGGGAAAGGATCGAGCGAGCATTAGCATCGCTTGTATCTTTAGAACCACTCGGAGGGACAGTAGAGACTTGTGCCCCCGAGCTGGTGGATGTTCGAGGATGAGAAGGATCAGTAGAAGGCCCCTCAGTGCGGGACCTTTGGGACCTAGTATCTCTAGGACGGTCGCGCGAAGAGAGCTTGGACGTATTGCCAAACAGACTACTCATTGTCGGGAAATCGAGAAAATAATTGGAATATCGAGTGAAGTTATCGACCTGCTCGGGAGAATATTTTATCTAAGTGGGGACGCGCAGTACAATAGCGAAGAACTTTTTACCTCAAGTATTTATACTAAGGGAAAAGATGCATTGGACCTTGCAAATAGGCGTGAAACAAATTACCTAGCTAATGAACAGTCGCACAGAATTCGAAAAGCGTGCGCGTAATAAATATAATGAAAATAAAGATTAACGAGACAGTTAAACCATAATGATGGGATACAAATCGTCTCAGAATAAAAGGTTAATACAGTAAAATTACTAGTCACAGTGTGATGATTACTATTCCTAAAACTACTGCTCGCCTTCACCTTGATTTTGATAATCACCCTCGTCAGTGTTCCGCTCCTCGGCTTCACCCCCAGCTCGCTTGTCGCCCTCAACCTAATCTTTATCGTTAACATTATTTGTGGGGCCAGGATTCTCCTCTTCCTCTTCCTGGTCGCCTAATTCATTATCCTGCTCGGGATCAATATCTGAAGGAGGTACTGGTAAAGGTACTCCAAACTCCTCAACCAAATGAGCCAACGGAAAATGTTCGAATTCGACAGTCGGAAGGTCTGAAGAAGAATACTCCTCGCCATGACGATTAAGTCTGACATGAATGGTCTTGAAATACTCACTCCGACGATCCTTGTTTACACCCATAGCGACCATCTGATGAATTGCTTTCTTGAAGGTACTCTCCAGAAGAGGACCAACCTTTTGATATACCAAAGCTGTGTGAACCGGAGATTTGAGAAACTCGCGAATCACTTTCTCATTAGGATTCCTACCGTATCGATCAGTGAGTGCACCAAGAGGGAGGTTTTCTTCATACTCATTCAGAGAAGCCTGAAGACTAGCGACTTGGGATTCCAGTTTGCTGATACGGGTAGTGTACTGGACCTGATGATCATCCAACTCATTGGCCAACTGGTTCACTTGCTCCTAGGCACGAGACTACTCCAGAATACTATTTAGTATGTGAGGATTATCTGTTCCCGTTACCGGCTCACCATCGACCTGAGATGGATGAGAAGAAGAAGTGGAAGGACCAACTCCTGTTGCACCATGTTCCAAATCGGTCACTCTCTGAAGCAAGACTTTGTTCTTCTCCTCCAGAAATTCACACTGCTTCATAAATGGATGACAACATACATGTGCTAGTCTGAAAAATCAAGAAAACAAGCAACTATGAGTAAAATCCTCTCGAATGCAAAAATGACGAATGATATTGTTTACCCTTTCAATGGAGAGAGAGGCTTTCTGCAACTTCTCCAAGGGATCTTTATTAAGAAACTTCTGGATATCACGTGTGAAAACGGAAGAAAGAAGAATCTGGGTAGCCTTATCTGCTGCACTTTCTTTCTCATCATTGATCAAAGAATCACGGTCAAAGTAACCCGCAACTCTTTTCCCTGCGCGGTGGTCTTCAATCATCTCGACAAGGGTAGGCTTGGGATGCGGTTCGCCAAGTAATGTGAGGTCTTAGCCAGAGCGATCATAGACCTGTTTTCTTCTCTTCGCCGGGCACCGACCACATGTGGCATCCACGAATACCCGAAGAAGATCTGAGATGCAGGGGAGGATAACGTTGCCCGGACCGCGTAGAAGCTGGAATTTGTGAAGAAGAAGGTTCCTGACTCTCCTCTCTGTTATCATCAGAGTCATCGTCCTGGTCTAATTTCCTTTTTCTAGAGACCCTTTGCTCTATAGGGTGATTCTCTACAGTCTTGGTGGATTTTGAGATAACCATTTTCCCCTTTTTCGAACGCCTTGAATTTTCGACCGTAGAGGCTGAGAAAATAATAAAAGAGGAAATTGTTACGAATTTTAGTAAAATAAAGACAAAGGAATAATATAGCAAAATATATGAGAGAAACTTACCAAGTGGTTGAGGAGAGGGAGAGATGAGGAAGGTATGTGAACTTAAGCCTGCCTTGCGGAGAAATGCCTCACCAACAAGGATAGCACATTGATATTTGTCTGAACGCATCTCCCCTATTTCTTTCAACAAGATCGGGTCATCAGGAATCAATTGACCTTCAACAGAGCGACCACCAAAAGTCCATTGGGAATCATGATCCCATATGAAAGCTTCTCTAGAACCATCGGATAGAGTTATATGAATCGGAGGACGAACAAAGAAAAAGCGGAACTTCCAGTCAGAATTATTGGAAACAGGAGAATCAAAAATAGACAGACCAGACCGTTGACTGGTGAAAAAATAGCCATGGTTAGAGGAACTGGAAATGTTGAAACGAAATAACTAACTAAAATTACGAAAGGAAGGCTGGAACCCTTTATCAATCATCAATACAGAAAAAGAAACGACGAACGCCACAAAATTAGGGACTAACTGAGTCAAAGAAACACTAAATATCTTTAATATCTCCAGAAATAAAGGAGACAATGGGAGCCTAAGACCATGATTGAGATGAGCAGTGTAAAAGGCGCGGCAGCCTGCCGGCGGAGAAGTAACCCTATCAGTAGGGGATGGGAGAAGAATTTGAGAACCCTCAGGAAGATACTTTGTGTAATTATCCAGTACCTCATGAAAGGTCTCATCGGTATAAGCACAAGCAAGGCTTTCAACAGGATCAGATACCTGAGGATTGGCACCCTTACTCTTCTTAGCCTTAGAAGCCACCTCGGCATCAGAGAGAATTTTTACCTTGAATGTATCCTCCTCGGGGATATTTACATAGAGCATCCCCATTTGCTCTGGAAGAGGGCTAGGAGAAGCCTTCACATCGATAACGGGATTAGCATTCTGAGTAGAGGAGGAGGTGGGTTTTCTTGAATTCGAAGCAATGACGAGGATTCTTGTAAGATGATGGTCAATAAATACGATATTTGGGTGAATTATCGACTAAGAAATTAACTGCTAAGAGACAGAGGGTGGAAAGTAAAAAATGTGGGTAAAACCAGGAACACATGAAAGGACCTTTCAGCCCTTTCACGACTATTCATGTTCCCGCCATTAAACGAAGAGAGTTGCCTCCTCGAAACCAGGCAATGAAACAGCTCGGTAATGACGTAACAACTCTCTATGAAACATTGCACTATATTCCTTGCTTAGGATTTTTTCCCATAGGGATTTTCCATGTAAGGTTTTTAATGAGGCACAATTCATAGAGAAGTCAGTCGAATAAGGCCTAATACTTCTACGAGTTTCTATTACATATCCGCTCGAAGAAGAAGAAATGAGGGAGTACTGATGGGGGCTATTTTATACCCCATATAATATTCGGATCGAGTCAAGCCGATGAGGTCGGCCCGACCACATGGGCGACCTGGCTGCAATCCGAACTGAAGAAGGATAAGTGTCCCGAGTCCTAATAGGATTATGTTTCCTTGTATGGCTAGGGTTTTGTAACATATAAATATCTAGGTTCATCATTGTATAACACACACAATATCAGAGTTTACGCCTACATACTTGGGCAATCTGTGATTAATATAATACAAGAGCTTTTGTTATACATATTAATTACTACTTATTTACTGAATAACGTCGTTGTATATTGTTCTTCCTTGAGATTGATCCATCCGGAATAAAGTAACTAGGCCCTATAATCTTCATATAACTTTACATTATTGATTTAATCAAACCCTATGAAATTCGGTTAAATCGTTGTGATTCGAGGAGCCATATTTCTTCGTTTAGTGGCGGAAATACGAATAGTCGTGAGAGGGATTAAAGCATCATTTCATCTTCATATATATATATATATATATATATATATATATATATATATATATGCGCCCCTGGTTTCACCCTCACTTTTTTAGTCTCTGCCCTTAGTCTTTTAGCAGTAATTTTCTTAGTCGATAATTTATCCAAATATCATACTTATTGACAATCGTTTTCGACAATCTTTATTATGGTTTCAAATTCGAGAAATCCTAACTCCTCGTCTACTGATGTGGAAGCTTCTCTGAGTTCTCCTCCATAACAAACGGGGCCTCCAGATGTAAATATTCCTGAGAAAGATACAGTCAAAGTGGGCATTCTTTCCGATGCGAAGGTGGCTGCTAAAGCTAAATCGGCCAAGGGTGCCAACCCTCAGGTTTCTGATCCGGTCGAGAATCTCGTTTGTGCCTACAACGAGGATAATTTCCACGAAGTTGTGGATAACTGTAGCAAGCATTTCCCGGAAGGCTCTGATATTCTTCTTACGACCCCTACTGACAGGGTTACTTCACCCCGAGAAGGCTGTCGTGCTTTTTATATTGCTCATTTCAATCACGACCTCAGACTTCCATTGTATCCTTTGTTTTTGGAGATATTAAAAATCTGCAGTGTTTCGTTAACCCAATTGGTTCCAAACTTCGTGGCCTTCGTTGTTTATTTCTCAGTTTTAATGATTGCCAAAAATCTCCAGCCTTCTTTTAGCAATTTTTATCAATTATTTCCAGCTCTTCGACCCACGACTATTTTTTTACAAGCCAAAGACCTGGTCTTTCCATTTTCAACTCACCCGTTTCCAGTAATTCCGACTGGAAATTCCACTTTTTCTTCGTTCGTCCACCAAATCATAGGACTTTAGCCGAAGGTTCTAGAGAACTTTTCACTTGGGACCACGATTCCAAATGGACTTTTGGTGGTCGCTCGAGGGCCAATTGATTCCCGATGACCCAAATTTGCTGAATAAAATAGAGGAAATGCGTTCGGACAAATACGAATATGCTATCCTTATTGGGGAGGCCTTTCTTCGCAAAGCTGGCCTAAGTTCTCACACATTCCCCATTTCTTCCTCTTCTCAACCACTTGGTAAGTTTTCTCTCATACTTGCCATATATATTCTTCATCTTTATTTCGTTACTATTTATAACTAACTTTTGTTTCTTCTTCAGCTTCTATGGTTGAGAATTCTAGACGTTCCGGAAAAGGAAAAATGGTTCTGTCCAAATATACCAAAACGGTGGAGAACCATCCCATAGAGCAACGGGTTTCTCGGAAGGGTTTTTTAGACCAAGGTCTTGATTCTTAGGATAACAGAGAAGAGACCCCAGAACTTTCCCAAGAGATTCCAGATGAACCTTCTCCTTCTCACATTCCGATTTCTACAAGTACCGGACAAGGTTATCATCCTCTGCAACTCAGATCTTCCCTTGGCATTCGTGGTTACTGTATGTGGTCGATGCCTAATTCATCTTGTCCCGCGGCGAAGAGAAGGAAGCAGGTCTATAATCGTTCTGGCGAGGATCTCACATTGCTGGGTGAGCCGCATCCCAAGCCTACGCTAGTCGAGATGATTGAGGATCATCTTGTTAGGAAAAGAACTACAGGTTACTCTGACCGTGATACTCTGGTCAACGATGAGAAGGAGAATGTTGCAGATAAAGCTACACGGATTCTCCTTTCTTCTGTTTTTACGCGGGATGTTCAGAGGTTGCTCGTGAAAGACCCATTGGAGAAGTTGGAGAAAGCCTCTCTCTCTTACGCCAGGGTAAATAAACAGATCATTCCTTTAGCATTCTATGCATTCAAGAAGATTTTACCTAATCTGCTTGTTATTTTGAATTTTCAGACTGGCACTTGTATGTTATCTTCCATTAACGAAGCGGCCCTTCTGAGGCAGCAATGTGAATTCTTGGAGGAGAAGAACAAAGTTCTTCTTCAGAAAGTGGCTAATTGGAACGTGGTGTGACTGGAGCTGGTCCTTCCACTTCTTCCTCTCATCCATCTAAGGTTGATGACGAGCAGGGTTTGGGGACAGATAATCCTCACATAATAAACAGTGTTTTAGAAGCGACTCGTGCCCAGGAGCGAGTTGATCAATTGGCCAAGGACCTAGATGATCATCAAGTTCAGTACGCTACTCATATCAGTGAGCTGGAATCACAGGTCGCACGTCTTCATGCTTCCCTTGATGAGCAGAAAGAAGACCTCAATCTCGATGGTCTTACTGATCGGTATGGTAAAAGCCCCAGGGAGAGGGTTATTCATGAATTCCTTAGCTCTCCGGTTAATACAACTTTAGTTTATCAAAAGAGAGCCCTCTTTTGGAGAGTACCTTTAAGAAAGCCGTTCATCAGATGGTTTCCATGGGTTTGATCGAAGATCGTCGAAATGAGTATTTTATGGCCATCCATGTCAGCCTTGATCGTCATGGTCAGAATTATACTTCCTCTGACGTTAACACTGTGGATTCAAGCATCTTCCTTTGGCACATTTGGTAAAGGAGTTCGGAGTATCCTTGCCGGTACCTCCTCCTGATGTTGATCCCGAGCAGGATAATGATTTGAGCGACCACGAAGAGGAGGAGGAGAACCCTGATCCGGTGAATAATGCCAACGAGCAGCTTCAAGCTGAAGGCGACCAGCAAGTCAGAGATGAAGGCGACGAGCAGCTCATAGGTGAGGGCGACCAGCAGATCCAAGGTGAAGGCGAGCAGTAGTTTTTAGGAAGAGTAATCATCATAATATTATATGTAACTTTACGATTGTAACCTTTATATTGAGACGATTCATATTCCGTCTTTACGGTTTAACTTCCTCATTTATATGACAAGTTCAGACATAAGTCTTTATTTTCAGTATATTTATTATATATATGTTTTTAAATTCTGCGCAACTGTTCAGTGGCTAGATAATTTGTTTCGCGCTTCTTTCCAAGGTCCGTTGCGTCTTTTCCCGTAGTATAAATACTTGAGGTAAAACGTTCTTCGCTATTTACTGCGCGTCCCTACTCAGATAAAATATTCTTCCCAGTAGGTCGTTCACTGTCCTCGATTTTTCAATCACTTCCTTGATTTTCCGAGAATGAGTTCCCTTTTCGGCAATACTTCCAAGCGCTCTTCGCGCGATCATCTCAGAAATACTAGATCTAAAAGGTCCCGCACCGAGGGGCCTTCCTGACCCTCCACAACCCGGAACCTCCATCAGCTCAGGGGCACAGGTATCCGGTGTCCCTCTGAGTGGGTTGAGTGGCACAAGCGACGCGAACGCTCACTCAAATTCTTAACAACAAAATTCTTCTTTATCTTCAGATCTTCAAATGAGACCTTCTCCTGGTCGGGTTGCATTTGGAGATATGTCCCTCGATGAATCAGTTGGAAATATCCTTATCCCGACTTCCGTGCATGATCTCCAAGGTCATGCTAATAATAATACAAGTCTTACTAACTCTACTACCGACCCAATCATTGGCCATGGTCGAGTAGACGATACTGTAGGGCCAGTGAGCAGTGGCCTGTTTTTAGATCCTCCTTTGGATAGCTTTAGAGCGCAGTCCATTATCCAAAGTTTCTCGGATTTTTTATTTGTTGATACTACGACAATGACTACTTTGATCGAGGCTGGTACTTCTTCCAGGGGTGGGACCGAGCATAGGTCTGGTCGAAGGACTAGGATATCTGCTTCGGGGAAAGAATTTTCTATGAGTCCCAACGCAATGGAATCCCCACACCAGTTGGATGATCGTTGTATAATGGAGCAGATTAAGGATATAACTGAGTCTGAATCTCCTCGTCATGATAAGATCCCCCTTGATTCTGTTCTGTCTGATTCTTGTAAACATGATGCTTTATCATGGGATTTGGGCCTTAGTACTATTCTGCTAGGCGAGTTGAAGAAAAATGAGGATACTTCCAGCATTCGCCTCGTTCAGTCCCTTTTCAAACTTTTTGAGCAGGTACTCATTTACTTGAGCTATTCTCTTTATTGCTTATATTGCTTATTAATTACATCTTTTATCCTTCTAGGGGAAGTACTATGCTTTGCGGTTAGGTGCCCAGAACGACGGGAATTGAACCCGCGCATGGTGGATTCACAATCCACTGCCTTGATCTACTTGTGTCAGTAGCGGAACGTTCTGTGCACAAAACAGGGGAAGAGAATGAACTAAAACAGAGCATATTTTTCTTCTTCTTCATTCCAGCACTACAAGCAAATTAGATGTGGTTCAGCAAAGACAGCATGAGGCATCGTTTGGATGTGGAGGTGGCTAAGACTGACAGACTCACTCTTAAAAATCAGCTTCTTGAGGATGATATCCAAAAGTAACGTGACGAAAAACTTGCTCTTCAAAGGGAGAGGGAGGACCTTGCTCGATTGAATGCCAATTTTGAGCAGTCTCGTCAAGGCGCTTTTGATGATGGCTATGATCAAGTTTACCAGAAATGCCAGGAAGAGCTGGTAGCGTTTCTGGATACGCATACTCCAAGAAAAAGTGCTTCCTCGAGCAGGCCTACTGGTCCCGATCAGCCCTGAAGCTTTAGCTAGCCTTTTCCTTTTCCTTTTTTTTAATTTTTTTTTAAGAAGTAGTAGGAGGAGACTTATTGCTGACTGTTAAGGAATATTATTTCCTTAGTCTATTTGTACAAAACTCTTTATTTTGGTGTAAATATATTTTTGTTGTCTTCAATCTTTGTGAAGAAACAATTTGAATCACTTGATCGAGTAGACATAATTTGAATTTGAACTGAAGGGATACTAATCAATTTACTGTTAAACAATGTTTTATCTGCTTGCCAGTATGATGTTTAAGCATAGAGCTCTGTAAAATGTTATCTTGCTAGACTTTGTGTAAATTGCTTCAGTTATGTCAAGGTGCTTGGTCCGTATCGACTACCTTCGTAGGTCGGAAGTAACTAAGTTATTGCCATCGATTAGACATGAGTCTTTCGAGAAGTAATATGCGACGTTTCGTCTGTCCTTTTGTTGTAATGTTTTCGGTGCTTACAAATATGCAGAGGCCGCATAACTTATCTAAAATGGCTTCATACGCATTTACACCAATTCTTTCTGCAGAAATAACAAATCATGAGATTTTTTGTCGATCTAAGTGGCGCTTTAATTGTCCGGAGTCTCTTATCTACTTTGGTTTGGGTGGAATTGGAAAAATGGAGGATCCATCCTTCTCCGGGGGATCCACTGTATCTGAACCAGTTTTAATGGAAACCTGGTCAATTCATCAAAAGGACCAACACTTCCCTTCCTCGGTATTTCGTTTGATTGAGGTAATTACTGTATGTGGGAGAGGTGAAGTGTTTGTTATTATTTTCTTCACCCGACGGCCTTGCAAAAGTCCTTTTTGAAAATGTATGCCCCTTTGGTCGAGGGTGCATTACTAAGGGGTAGTGTCCTTTTCTGATCAAGGAGGATACTTCACCTCCAAGGTGCCGGTCTCAAGAGGCATAGCAGGAAGTCGAAGATTTAGTTGATTATAGTTTTAGGATGACACTAGTCGTTTGTAATAGATGTAGTAGGAAAGTTTTATCCCGTAACACTGCTGGATGTAATTTCATAATAAAATTGTTTCCAATTTTGACAAACTGTGTTCATCTCTATTTTGACATTTATGAACCTTGTTGAATTCTGTGTGTCATATTTCATCTTAATACTGACGATCGTTGTAAGGTAATCTATTTTTTTTGCTGAGTTTTGTGGATATTAGAATATGCACACTAAAATTCATGTTCGTCACTCAGCCGAGTCATGTAGGTCGCTAGAACTTTTAATTGTAAGTTTGACCTTGATATTTTATCTGAACAATCCATCCATCTGTTCAAATTTCAAAATTGCCGGGTAGTAGATTTGTCGTCCTTGTCGATAGTCGATCAGCCAAAGTTTTCAAACATTATTTTGTCTTTTATGAAGATCTATATAAGGGTCTTCTTGTAATAATTTTTCCAAAAAAGCTTATCACCAAGATTTATTTTCCTAGTATAGGAACTCTTGTGATCTTCATAATGAATGTTTTTATGTACAGACTGTGAGTTTCATTTCCCTCTAATAAAGCAACCATTATGCCATCATGTCGTATCCTTGGTGTGGGAGGAATTGGAAAATGTAGAACCATTAGTTAGATCCAGCTTGTCCAGACCTCCTTAAGCAATTCTTTGGAATATCAGGCAGTGACGAGTTCATATGCCATAGTGAGGAAGACTGCCGCTCCTAATATTCTGGCAGATTCCTTGGACTCTAAGAGGAAGGCTGGATTCTTTGTTGTTTTGTTCTCATAGGTTTTCAAAATGATCAACTATTTTGCACTTTCATCATTTTCTCTTCGTATTAGATCGTAATAACAACGGATCTGTTGAGTAGAGACGTTTTGTCCTTTTCTGTTTTTCTCCTTTTGGCAAAGGATTTTCCTTTAGGCGCTAGTCGTATATGATTCCCTGCGAACAAGTTGTTAGTCGATCTATCTTCTGATCATGGATCGATCTTGACATGCTAGTCGTTTCAAATTCGGTCTTCCCTTCTCATCGAGTAGTCATATCGACTTACCCTCTGCCATTCCAACTTACTCGCATTAAATACGGGAAGTCAATAAGTTCTTTTCACGTCCGTTGATTTAATTATTATCCATTCGTAGGATCAACATAGATTTCCTTATAAATAGGTAACAACTCATTTCAACATTTCAACTCATACCGTACAAATGGAAAATTCAGTTTCCTCAGGCTTCGCTTTACCGAGTGATCCCATAATCATTAGAAAGTCGCATTACCATGATCATCCATGTTACGATTACTCAATCATCATCTTGCCTAGTGCTGACAAGTCCCATTGATGCCCTACCTAGTACTGATGAGTCCCATGTGGCCTCAGCCTTAGTCTTCATGGGGTTGTGGTCCATGGTATTTGATCAGCACATGGAGGGTTCTGATCTACTTAGCCATCCTCGTTCTTGGAGGTTACCTCCGGGTACTTCTTTGCCGGGGTGTGCTGGTAGATTTTTAACTTTTGCGACGGTCCGTGCGGGATCCTGCTTTTGGACGAACAAATGCAACAATCTCTCAAGCGGGATCTCGTTTTGGTCGAATGACCGCTACAAGATATCTGGCTTGTAGTGATTGTTCCGATTAGAGGGAGAATAGATCTTCAGAACCTGGCCGTCGAACTGAAGAAGTCGACCATCTTGAGCAGCATGGTTCTTAGGTGGTTGAAAAAGAATGTTGAGGTACTAGGGAGGAGATTGGTGTTTCCGTGGACATTGTCGTGAAAAGTTCCAACCTACTGGATAGGATTTTCCACTTTTTGTATTTTTAACGATCTGTAAAGCGAAAGATGTACTTGTTATACAAATGAATTCAATAAAACCTTTATATTCTTTACATTCGTCTCATATTTTTATTTTTACTCGTATAATTTTGATCATCATATCGATCGTTCTGTTTTGAGTGTTTTCCCCGATTTAATCGGTGTACTCAATTTGCACTTAGGTTTTTTACTAATAATTGGCTTTAACCCTTTATGTCATAGTTTTGAAGATCGCTGAGTGTTTATCGATCTAGTCGATTTACTCATTTAGAACTAGGTTTTTTACCAATAATTGTCTTTAACCCCTTTTCTTGTCGTAATCTTGGAGATCGTTGAGTGTTTATCGATCTAGTTGATTTTACTCAATTTATAACTTAGGGTTTTTACTAATAATTGGCTTCAACCCTTTTTCTTGCCGTAATCTTAGAGATCGCTGAGTGTTTACCGACCTGGTCGGTTTTACTTAATTTAGGAGTTAGGTTTTTTACCAATAATTGGCTTTAACCTTTTATGGCTTTAACCTTTTAAGTCTTAATTTTGGAGATCGTTGAGTGTTTATCGATCTAGTCGATTTTACTCAATTTAGGATTTAGATTGTTTACCAATAATTGGCTTTAACCCTTTAACTCATAATTTTTGGAGATAGCTGAGTGTTTACCGACCTGGTCGATTTTACTCAATTTGGGACTTAGGTTGTTTACCAATAATTGGCTTTAACCCTTTATTGTCGTGGAATGTTCGTAGGTCGACAAGTGTTTACTGACCCAATCGGTTTTACTCAGTCAATATTTAGGTTGTATACCAATTATGGGTTTTAACCTTTTCTTGTCGTGGAATGTTCGTAGGTCGACGAGTGTTTACCGACCCAATCAGTTTTACTCAGTCAATATTTAGGTTGTATACCAATTATTGGTTTTAACCTTTCTTGTCGTTGAATGTTCGTAGGTCGACGAGTGTTTACCAACCCAATCGGTTTTACTCAGTCAATATTTAGGTTGTATACCAATTACTGGTTTTAAACTTTCTTGTCGTTGAATGTTCGTAGGTCGACGAGTGTTTACCGACCCAATCGATTTTACTCAGTCAATATTTAGGTTGTATACCAATTATTGGTTTTAACCTTTCTATTGCATATGGCTAGTGATGTATAACCTTGAAATATACTTAAAAGAACTTAAGCAAAGGCTTTTATTGCATTAAACTGTACTGGGTATTTGACTAAACAAAATAAATGATGACTATTATGTAAAAAAGAAAATAGAAAGGGTAACTTTCAGGAGTAATTTGTTAACGTCCATAGTATCTTCTTAGGTTGACAACATTCCAAGTTCTGGGTAATGGTGTTCCATCCATGTGCGCAATTTTGTATGAACTTTTCTTTCCTACACAAACAACGATGTAAGGTCCATCCTAATTCTGTTGCAGTTTCCTGACGTGCTTGGATACCTCCACCTTTTTCAGTACTAAATCCCCTTCTTTGAAGGTTCGTATACGCACCTTTTGATTGTAGGCCTTTTCCATGTTGGATTTAGCAACCTGTAAGCGTATTGCTGCTTTTTCTCTTAAGGCTTCAGTCAGGTCGACAACATCCTTCCTAGTCTTTTCATTCTCCTCATTATCATACATCTCAATCTCGGGCTTGGGACTAATGCTTCGACCGGAATAAAAACCTCCGAGCCATAAACTAAACTGAACGGGGTCTCGCCAGTTGAGGCTTTGACAATTGTCCGGTTGGACCAAAGTACTCCAGGAAGTTCATCTAACCATCTTCCTTTTGCTGCCCCCAATCTTTTCTCTAAAGATTTGACTATTTCACGATTAGCCACTTCAGTTTGTCCATTTGCCCTCGGGTGTCCTACCGAGGTAAAATTTTTTTGGATTCCGAACTTAGAGCACCAGTCCAATACTTGTTTTCCCGCGAACTGAGTTCCATTATCTGAGATTAGGACTAGCGGGATGCCAAATCGACATACTTTGAACTTCCACAATAAATTAATTACTTGAAACTGTGTTATTCGCGCCAGGGCGACACATTCTATCCATTTGCTGAAATACTCCACTGCGACTAAAACATAGCTTTTCTTTGACCTGGCCACTGGGAAAGGTCCAACAATATCTATTCCCCATTGATCAAAAGGCCAGCATACCGGTATGGGGTGCATCTTCTCAGCAGGTTGATGACTCATATTAGCATGAACTTGACAGTGATGGCACTTCTTTACATATTCACTTTCATCATTGTTTAAATTTGGCAAGTAGTATCCTGTTCGGAGACATTTTAAAGCTAACGCCCTGGCTCCACTATGATTTCCTGCCTCCCCTTCATGTATTTCTTGAAGTACCTTAGCGATTTGGGTTTCGGAAATGCATTTTAGTAGGATCCCGGAGACCGATATTCTGTAAAGCTTCCCATCTAATATCGTGTATCTAGGTGCTCGGTATTTTATTTTTCGAGCCTCATTTTGATCGGTTGGTAGGGTTCCTTCCAAAAGATAATCCATTATTGGAGTCATCCAGTTCCTTTCAGCTATATCGATCTCCATCATCTCGGTGATTGGTGCGTTGTCAATGTCAATCGCGGGGGTATTCGAGATCAACCAAGTGATTACTCTTTCTGTTCGTCCATCTCTCGATCTTGTGAATCGGGAGAGTTGGTCTGCCCATTTGTTTTCTGAACGGGGAACGTTCTGAATTTTGAACTTCTCGAATTTTTCTGCCAGTTCTTTTACCTTGGCGAGGTACTTCACCATGTTGAATTCTTTCGCCTCGTATAGACCGTCTATCTGTCGAAGCACCAATTCCGAGTCAGTTAACACCTTTAGGCTTCTAATGTTTGCTTTTATTGCCATTTCAATTCCTGCAATTAACGCATCATATTCTGCCTCATTATTGGTCACCATGATGTCCAAAGTTATTGCATAATTCAAGTCTTCTTTGTATGGTCCGGTAAAATTAATCCCGGCTCCGCTTCCCTCATTGTTTGAGGCACCGTCGACATGCATCAACAAGTGTGATTTTCGACAATAATAATATCATTATCACCACTGGTCGAGTCGTTAGTATTTTGTATTGAGGTCGGAGTTTCCAATAGGAAATTAGCTAGTACTTGAGCCTTAATCGCAGTCCTTGGTCTATGCTCGATCTCGAATTGTCCTAATTCGATCGTTCATTTAAGTAATCTTCCAGAGGTTCTGGTTTTGCCAAGACTTGTCTTAGTGGTTGATTTGTAAGCACTACTATTTGGTATGTCAAGAAATATGGTAGGAGCTTTCGTGCGGCTACCACTAAAGCCAAAGCAAATTTTTTTATCTCTAAATAATTCTTCTCTGCTCCTTGTAATAATTTACATAGATAATAACCAGGCTTATGCTCTGTGCCTTGTATTTTTACCAATACCGAACTAATTGCAACCTCGGAGATTGATATGTAGATATATAATGGTTGTCCTTCGATTGGTTTGGCCAGTAAAGAAGCAGAAGTCAGATACTCCTTTAATTGGTTAAAAGCTTGATCACATTCCTCTGTCCATATAAAGTTCTTTGCTTTTCGCAAGGTTTGAAAGAAGGGCAAACTTCTGTCTGCCGATTTGGATATGAATCTGTTTAGTGCAACAATCTTACCAACTAAACTTTGCACTTGGGAGATCGTTCTAGGTGGTTTCATTTCTGTTATGGCTCGAATATTTTCGGGGTTGGCTTCAATCCCTCGTTGATGAACCATATATCCCAGGAATTTTCGTGACTTGACCCCAAAAGAGCTTTTTAACAACATGTCGTCAACGTAGACTTCCATTATTTCTCCAACCAGCTTTTGGAACATTAAGTTAACTAATATTTGGTAGGTTGCCCCTGCATTCCTTAATCCGAATGGCATCACAATAAAGCAGTAAACTCCCTGTTCTTTGACGAAAGCAGTTTTTTCTTGGTCTCGCTCATCCATGTAAATTTGATAGAAACCCGGGAAGGCGTCCATCATGCTAAAGATAGCAAATCATGCAGTTGAATCGACTAGTAGGTCAATTCTAGGGAGAGGGTAAGGATCTCGTGGACATAACTTGTTGAGGTCGGTGAAATCGTTACACATCCTCCATTTGTTGTCTTTTTTATCCCCTTTTGCTACTAAGACGACATTGCATAGCCATTTCGAAAAATGTATCTCCCGAATTTGTTTGGCGTTGAGCAGTCTTTCAACTTCTGCTTTGATTATTTTATCTTTGGTAGGTCCATGATTCCGCTTCTTTTGTCTTGCGGGTTTTGCCATTGGATCTATCTTTAGAGAGTGAGTAATTATTCTCGGGTCGATGCCCTCTATGTCGTCTGCACTCCATGCGAAAATATCCACATTATCTCTGAGGAAGTTTACTAGCATAACTTCCCCTTCCATACTGAATTCAGTCCCAATCCTGGTCGTCTTTAGCGGATCGCCTTGCACATGTAGAATATCCTTGTGTTCCGGCGGCTTTATGGTTAAGTCGACCGTCTCCTTCCCTTTCCGATCTATTCTGTCTGTACTGGGGATCTCGACTTCAGCTTTCTCGACATCACTCTTGAGTTTCCTTTTGGTAGGAGTAAAGGATTTAGGTCTATTTCCCAATGGTAGGGAGGTGTTATAACAATCCCATGCCATGCAATGATCATTCATTATTTCTCCAATGCCTGAGGCAGTCGGGAACTTTATCTTCTGATGGTATGTTGATACTACTGCGTGAAAAAGATTGAGCGCCGATCGTCCTAATATTGCATTGTATGCAAATGGAGTTTCTACGACCAGGAATTTTATCATCTTTACTGCTCGTTTTGGTCTTCCCAACGAAACACTTAAGTTCACGGTCCCAGATGGGACTATTTCTGATCTTTCAAAGCCTACCAACGAGTTGCCACCTTTTGAAGCGTTATTTCCCCCAAATTCATTTGCGTTAGAACCTCCCTTGAAATGATGTTCGCCGAACTGCCATTATCGATTAATATTCTCTTCACCTTGTAGTTTGCTATTTCTAGAGACACTACCATTGGAAAGTCGGGATTGTCTTCTTTCAAATCCCTGACGATATTTCTTAACACTTCGCTTTCATTAAAGCTAATAGGTTGTTCTTTTGGCAACTTGCTTTTGAGAGTCCATACTTCCCTCGAATTTCTGAAACTTCCTTCGATTGACCTGGCAGTTCTACGGCGGGTATTACGGCTGTCTCCCCCTACTGGTCCTCCTGAGATCGTGCGTATAGTCCCGTTGATTTGATCGTTATTCAGTTCTTGGGGCGTACCATTGTTAGGGGTTCTTCTCACGGGGGTTCTTCTCCGATTATGAGTCCGAGGACTCCTGCTTCTATTTCTCTTTCTCCCGTTCCGTTCAACGTAATCGTCTAACTTTTCTTGTTCAATTAGCCTTTCGATTTCCTGCTTCAGGTGGAAACAATCTTCGGTCCGATGTCCATCGGCCCGATGATATCGACAATATAAGTTATAGTTTCGACCTCCTGGCTTCGGCTGTGTAATTCTTTTCGCTGGTGGAATCCAATTATTCCTCTCGAGTACTACCAAGATTTCATCAACAGGGACAGTCAATTTGGTATGTTCCACGTGGTCTACTTGATTCCTATGAGGTAGTTCGGCCGATCTTGATCTTGTATAGACATTAGGTCTTTTATCTCGATCGTTTCGATTATAATCCAATCTTTGGAAAATGTTTCCTTTCTGAAGGATCGATCGTAATCTGTTGGTCTAGATACAGGAGCTTTATCCTGTCTCCTTGGACCGGAGGTTGAAGCTTTATTCCTACTCTTATCTTTGAAAGAGTTCATCTCTTCTTGAGTCATATACTTTGAAGTCAAGGTCATAATATCTGCGAATGTCCTTGGTTGTTTCCTACTCAGGGGATTCCCAAACTGCCTGTTTTTGGTTAGGTCGAAAAGGATAGAGATTATGTAATCAATATTTGGCGAATCAATCTTAAGTAGCTCCACATTAAATCTCGCCAACCAACTCCTCAAGGATTCTCCTTCTTGCTGATGAATGGTTCCTAGGTAGCTCATAGGGAGTTTTTGCCTTTTCTGCCTGGGGAACTGTTGAGTCAGCTTGTTGCATAGCTCACGAAAACTGAATATGGAATTGGTGGGTTGTTTCCCAAACCAATCCAGCGCCAATCCTTCGAATGTAGTGACTATCAGTTTGGCGGTATATTCCGCAGAATGTGCATATAGATTCATTATGTTCGTAAAGTTGAATATGTAATCGTCCGGATCGGTTGTTCCGTCGTAACGCGGTCGTCGTCCTGGAACTTTTCCGGACGATTGTGCTTTTTTATTTCCCTACAGAAAGGAGAGTATGTTGCTAAACTTTCCTGGACTTCCGTGCTCCTCGCCCATGGATGTTGAACAGTCAATAAACGTTGTTCAAGACGTTGCTGTACCATTTTTTCAAGGTCTCTTTCCGAGACGCGGACAATTTTTGGTTGATTAGGGATTGGGTCAGTGATGTCATTGTTGATGGGAATTAAAGTGTTTTCCTTCGATCCTCGATGTGCTGGGTGTACGAGGGGTTTTGTTCGATCCGTTCTTCTTCGGATCCGGTTGTCCATAGGTTTTGCGTTGCTCCTTTGTGGACTAGGTAGTGATTGCTGCTCGGTCCCAGGGCTATCTGCCTGTTCTGATACTTGATCGAGCTGTCTTTGAGCTCTTCTGTCTGGTTGCGCCTTAGTTGCCCTAGGATCTATGGGCTCTTGTTCAGGAATTAATTGGCCTCCAGGACACAGGGAGTTAAACAGTAGCATAATTTGTCTTAATATTTCCTCCCTTTCAGCCAATGGGATGGGGATGGTTGGAACACTAAGACCTTTAGGTATCGTGTCGGCGGCAATCTCCTGCTGTCCTTGAGAGATCTGGACATTGGCCTTCTGGCATTCTTGCTAATTTGAAGGACGATCGTTTTCTTGCTGATTATCGACATCGTTGACGATCGGTTCTTTATTTCTTGTATCGTTTTGCAGATCGTTTGACGTCATAGGTGGGTGCGTCGTGTTGCTTCTTGTCTCGTTGCGAGCGTTCTTCCTCAAGCGAGCCATGTGTCTATCGAATAATTAACTCAGCCCCACGGTGGGCGCCAACTTATTTAACCATTTTTCGTATTGTTCGATTAAATCAATGATATTTGCTTAAGGTTAGGTTTGTATTGCAATTATAGGGCTTAGTTACTTTGATCCGATCAATCTCGAGGAGGAATAATACGTAACGAGATTAGTGTAAGAATAATAAAGATCAATAAGTATAGCAAAAGCTCATATAATAGAATAATCTTAGATTGTACAAGTATGTAGGCGTAAGCCCTATTGTTGTATCTGTGTAATACAGTGTCTGATCAAGGTATTTATAAGGTAAAATCCCTAGATATATATGGAAACATAATCCTATAAGGACTCTGGCTATTTGTCCTCCTCAAGCTCGGATCGCAGCCTGGTCGCTGAGGATCACCATCTCTGATCGGGCCGAATCGTGAGAGTGAGTGAGCTATATGGTCGAGCCGATCTAATATCTCTGAGTCATTTCGAGTATTATATGGGGTATAAAATAGCTCCCATCACTCTCTTGGCAAAGGCGAGATCAAGCCATTCTCGATTTTATTATCTCATCCCTTTCTGAGTTTATACTTGCTCACGTTATTAACTCTACCTCTCGTGAAGTTTGGAAACCCTTGAAACCTTATTTGTTGCAAACTCTCTAGCAATAGTTACGCAAACTTTTCTTCAGCTTAATATTTTGAAGAAAGGCTCCAATTCTATTGCTATTTACTATAGGCATGCCAAACATCTGGTGGATACATTGGCTTTAGCTGGTAAAATCATTCCTTCAACGGATTTTATAGCCCACCTATTAAAAGGTTTGGGAGATGACTATGCCAATGTCGTGTCTTCTCTTACCACACTAGCAGATCTACTCACTCCTCCCGAAGTTTACAGCCATCTTCTTGCTCGCTTAAATTATCAACTTGAATCGCTTTCGATATTCGTGAAAATGCTACAACCAATATTACTCACCACAGCCCTATTACTAATCAAAATAGTGGTCGTGGTTTCAGTCGAGGAAGGGGAGGTTTTCACGGTCGAGGTAGTCGGGGCCATTTTGGAAGCAGGGGTTCTCTTTTTGTAGTGTCTCTTTTCGCTTCAAGCAGACCCATATCCAAACAAGAGATTTCAAATGAATGGATTTTAAATCATTACAATTTCAAATCCATTCATTTGAAATCCCTCTTCATTTGAAATCCTCCCACGCAAATGGGCCCTGAGAGAATTGGATGCAAAATACATCAAACAATATGAATGTCTTTGTACTTAATAAAAAAAAAAAAAAACCAAAGATTTCCCTGGCAAAACATTGAATAGGTGGGATAATGACGGGTTTCTCTATCTTCCCTCTTTTTCTCTTACCAGTATTACGCCTTTACTTTAATCTTCTGAAAGATTTCCATTAAACTTATGTGGAAATCCTAACAATATGCAAATCAACTAATGTATATTATAAATATAATTAGGTTACGAGAGTTAATCCGTATACCGTTCGCCATCGAGTTTTTAAGGTATGACATTGCTTTAAATTAATCCTTCGAACTAAGCTTCCTATCTCCTCATTGTACAACCTTTTATAGCGAACTAACATTCTCCTCTCTTTCTATCCCAATGACACGATCTTAAAACACTTTTAAATGATGGAAGTTTGCTAACAATTTTAGTTCTTTTATTTTGGTGTAACTTTGAGGAGTGATTGTGTTTCCTTTTATAGATGAGAGTAGAGGGCCACTTAATGCAAAAGTTACAAAAAGTGAAAGGTGAACCTTCACGACCTCCATAAAACACTTCTCTGCAAGGTACAAGACTTTAACTTACCCATTTAAGTATCAACCTTTAATCGATCATATGAAGAGTCTCAACCTTAAATCTTATAGTTAAAGAAGGTTAATGGACCATTTAATAAAACAAAACTAACATTCTCCCACTTAGTCCACAAAATCGATTAAATTAAAAATAATTTTGACTCTATTGGTCTCTTCTAAGAAAAATTTATCACATGATCATGATTTAGATAAAAACAAAGGGTGACAGCTAAAATATATAAGTTGTTTACTTTAACACTAGATATAGTTTAAATCATTAATGTGAACCATAGCGTCATATGACTTTATTTATTATATTCCCTTTCATGTATTACACCACTAACAACTTCTACTACTCTAGTCCATAATTGCCCCTTTAGCTTTGTTTTGTTAAGAATATCATTCACGATAAATGAGAAAGAGTCAAAGGAAGACAAATATGAAAGTGTGTAAAATTTCAAGAAGATCAATGTTTGTTATCATGTCACATTTCCCGTCCCAAAAAATTGTGAAATGTAAGGGATCCATATTTATTAGGATTATATTTCAGTTTAAATAAATCAATAATAAGTAACCAAAATCAGGTAAGGGTTACTTTAATAAACTGAAAGATTAATTTCCTAAAGTATGTCACAATCCCAACATGTTCTTGTGAGAAAGAGTACATTCAAGCAAATTTATATCCCATATAACGATAATTAAGTATGATTTAAACAATAACAAGGCTAAACTTTCGCCTCCTTTTGAATCATACTTTACATTTCGGGACTTTTTTTATGATAGTGTTAAATCCAACATTCATATATTCACAACTTACATAATTATTAGCTTCTTGAGTCACTATATTGATGAAACTCAAACCTTCCTATATGATAAGTGATTTCGCTTGAATCAACATACATGACATTTCTTTTAAAATATCCATGTTTGGAAAGTGACAATTTCATAATAACATATAAGGAGAGATTCATTAGCGATACTTGATGACAATAATATTTAATTATATTAAATCTCCAATGCACGATTTCACTTGCTTTTTAACCACTTGTTGGATAAAGATGAAGATGAAGGCACTAAAGAAAGTTTGATAAGGGAGGTTTTGATGCATTCCAAAACTTCAAGATTGGCTAAGTATGGAGTAACTTAGCTGATAAACTTATCAAGGAATTTTGACTAAGTAATGAAGACATCAGAAGAGTCAAAGTTTCAAGGTCCAAGACTTCTGATCTGCTGAAGTGAAGTTATCAGATTAGTGAAGATCAACCGACTCAAATCAGATGTGTTCAAGTTTGAGATCAACCGAGTTCACCATCAGACTTGTACTTTCGTCAGCCAAGTGAAGAAGATCATGAAGTGTTCCCAACGGTAATAAATGCCCCTTGGTGTAATAAATGCTGAAGTACGAGGATATTTAAGACAAATGATTGAAGAAAAGCTTCGCATCAGCCGAGTGCATTTAATGCTGCATTTAATGCTGCCTGCAGAATAGTACTGTTTACAGTACGGACAGACTGCAAAAAGAGCCGTTCGCGGATTTTAAGGACCAGTACTCGAGGAATTTGAATCCTGTCTCTCTTCAACGGACACTTTTCAATCCTCAAGTATAAATAGCTGAAAGAGACGAAGAAGAAAGAAGCAACACACTTTCTGAGAGAAACTTCCGAAACAAAATTCTTTAAGTCTCAAGAACAGCTCACTCATCAGCTGAGTCATTTGTTGACGAAAGCAGAGTTGAAGAATCAAGAAAAATACATCTTCTGAGTGATTTTGTAAACAAGAGTGTTGTGCGGAGTTGTGATCCATCTTTGTGAGTGATCAAACTTCAGAGGATAGGTTTTCTGTGTGATTTCCTATTGCGAACTTGTGGTCGTTTCATTTGTTGTTCGACGCAAGCAGAGTATAATGTAAACTTTGTGATTATAGTATAACCCAAGATCTGTGTGACTTGGAAGAGTGGACTAAAGGATATTCAAATCCATATAACCACTATAAAAATTGATTGTGTTTTTACATTGCTTTTCAAACTTGCATATTTCCTGATTGCATAAAAACACATTAAGTTAACTGTTTGAAAAGAAGTTAAAAGGAGTTTATAAAACTGGGGAATTACTTTTCAAACTACTAAGTTTACTTGTGAAAAACACTTTGAAAATCCGCTGCAAGTACTCTAAGTATTAAAACTGATTTCTGCAAAATCAGCTAAGTAACTATCAGACGAGTGGTAAACAAGACTGTTCAAAGATTTGTTCGCGAACAGAATTGTAACTTACTAATCTGATCAGCTTAGTCTGTTCAGTAAGAGTAAAGTTTTAAAGTTAAATTTGAAGAAAATTTTTAAAGAGGTTTATTCACCCCCCCCCCCCCTCTAAACCTCTTCTGACCACTTGGGACCAACAAGTGGTATCAGAGCAGGTTGTTCATTAGAATCAGCTGCCTGATCAACGAGCTTGATCCAAGTGTTTTTCAAAGGTTTTCAAAACTTTTCAAAAGAGCATCTTTTTGAAAAATCAAAACTTTTTGAAAAATGGACTGTATCAGCCATGTTCCCCACATTGCTGGTATGTCCTTTGAGGACTGGAAAATCAGAATGGAGATTTTCCTTGCTGCTTACAATGATAACATGTACACATGTATCATTAAAGGTCCATTCAGATTCACAAAGACCATAAAAATCAATGAAGTAGATACGGTTGTGGAAAAAGACCTTCATGAGATGACTCCAGAGGAAATCAAGCTTTACAACCTAGATAAAGTTGGGAGATTCATCATGACTAAAGCCCTGGATAATGATCGGTTTGACAAAGTCAAACACTGCAAAACTGCAAAGGAGATGTGGGACAAAGTCAGAGACATGAGCGAAGGCAATGATGCTATCAAGGAGCATCAACTCACTGTTGCATTGGAGAAACTTGACAACTTCAAGATGAAGTCTGGAGAAACCATTGATCAGATGGATACCAGATTCACCAGAACTCTGAATGAAGTTTTAAAGTTGGGAAAGACTTTCACTGACAAAGAAATCACTATCAGAGTACTGAAGGCTCTACCTTACAAGTTCAACATGAAGGTGACAGCAATGGAAGAATCAAGAGATCTGGGCAAGATTTCTCTTACAGAGCTGTTCTCCGTACTCAAGGCGTATGAGTATAAACTGCCAAGGATGGGAATTGAAGAAACCTCAACTTCAGGACCCACAGCTGCACTGGTTGCTGCTGAAAACCAAAGAAGACCAGCTCAAAGAAATGCTGAAGTGGACTCATCTGATGAAGCCACTCTACTCAACAAGAAGGAGTACACTGCTGGAGATGTTGCACTGTTGATGAATAATTTCAAGAAGTTCTACAAAAGAAAAATGAAGAACAAATACAACAATGCTTCTTCTTCTAAACCTAACTTTTCTTCTCAAGATAAAGATGATTATAAATCAAAACTAATGTGTTACAACTGCAGGAAATTGGGACACTTCATCAAAGACTGCCCATATCCAAAAGCAGAAAAGTACACTGAGGAGGAGAAGAAAGTAAGAAAAGAAAGAAAGCATCAGAGAGGAAAAGCAATGATGGCTGAAGCAGAAAAGCTGACTGCTGTCTACTCATCTGATTCAGATTCAGACTCGTCTGATGAAGAATCTTCTGATGAAGAAAAACCTGCTCTTCTGTGCCTGATGGCAAAGGACTCTGATGACTCTGAGGATGAGGTAACTCCTCTTAATGATGAATTATTTAATTCATTTGAACAAATGATGCTTAACAATACTGGTATTGCTGAAGCATAAGCTTAAGGAAGAGATGATCCTGCTAAAAGAGCAAAATAGTTCACTGAAACTCTTAGCTGAAAAGCCAAGGGAATCAGCTGAATATAAACAGCTTGAGCAAGAGCATGAATCTCTGAAAGCTGAGTGTGAGGTTTATAAAGGAAAAATCATGGAACTTGAGAAAATCATTGAGTCTCATGACAAGTCTACTGTTGCATCCATGCATACATCTAGTAAACAGGAGACACCTTTAGAAAAGGAAAAATTAGAATTGAATCATACTGAAAAATTTATATCAGCTGACAATAATAAGGTCATTCTGTATGTTCAAACTTCTAAACCTGCCTCATCTGAGAAAGTGGCAAAGGAGAAGAAATCTCCTAAGGCTAAAAAGAGCAAAGAGCCTAGTGTAGGAAATCAGACTAGTAAGACCAAACAGCAGAGTCCTAAGAAGTCTGCTGATAAAGCTAAAGTCAATCAGACTAGTGGTAAAACTAAGTCAAAATCAAATGAGCAAGCATCTAGTAAACCAAAGAAGCATAAAAACAAGAAAAATCAAAATGCTTGGTATGGAAATGAGTCATATTATGTGCAACCTGCTGCATATCATCCTATGTATCATGCACCACAATTTCCTAGTTACTATGCACCTTACCCTGCTCATCCAATGCATGCATACCCTGCTTATCATGCACCTTATCCTGCTTATGAACATTATTCATATCATACTGATCATCAACATGACTTATCTGATAACTATGATAAAAATGAAACTGTTCATGCTCCTAAAACTCAGAAACCTAAGAAGCCTAAGACTTCAACATCTTGGGTTGTCAAGGGTGGAACTAATCCTTCAGGACCCTCTCAATAAGGGTACCTAAAACAATTTTATTTTTGTTTTGTAGGTTAGGATTAGGAGTAGGAGTAAAGTAGAGAAGATTTGGTACTTGGACAGTGGATGTTCAAGGCACATGTGTGGAAACATACATGAGTTGACTGATGCAGTTGCTGTGGATGGTCCAAAAGTCACTTTTGGAGACAGCAAAGAAGGCATGATTAAAGCTAAAGGAAGATTAATCAAGGGAAACATAGAGATATCTGACGTCTCCTATGTTAAAGGCCTAAAATATAATCTGCTGAGCATAAGTCAATTTTGTGACAAAGGATATTCAGTCATCTTCTCAACAGATAAGTGCTATGTTGAACAGATTGGTACAAAGAAGGTAATTTTATCTGGAAGACGACAAGGAAATATCTACATAGTTGACTGGAATTCTGTTGACAAGATTTCAAGTGTTTGTTTGGTGGCATCTGCACCAAGTGAAGTCAGTTGGCTATGGCACAAGAGGATGAATCATTTAAACTTCAAGACCATAAACAGATTAATCAAGAATGATTTGGTAGAAGGGATTCCAAAAGCAGTCATGAGCAAAGACAAGCTCTGTGATGCATGTCAGAAGGGTAAACAAATCAAGTCATCATTCAAAGAAAAGAAGCACCAATCTTCTGGAAGAATATTGGAGCTGTTGCATATGGACTTATTTGGACCTATTGATCCAGTCAGCAATGGTGGAAAGAAATACTGCCTAGCTGTTGTGGATGATTATTCAAGATATACTTGGGTGATTTTCATGAAAAAGAAGAGTGAAACCAAGGAACATCTTACCAATCTGATGGAACTGATCCAGAATGAGAAGAGTATCAAGATATTGAAGATCAGATCAGATAGAGGGACAGAGTTTACAAACTCTACTGTTGAAGAATACTGTAATATCAAAGGAATACATCATGAGTATTCTGCTGCAAGAACCCCTCAACAGAATGGTGTTGCTGAAAGGAGAAACAGAACACTAAAAGAAGCTGTCAGAACCATGATAGCTGAAGCTAAACTGCCTCAAAGATTTTGGGCAGAAGCAACAAATACAGCATGCTTTACCCAAAACAGATGTATGATCAACAAAAATCAGAACAAGACTCCATATGAAGTTTGGAACAACAGAAAACCAAACATTCATTACTTTAAGATTTTTGGTTGTAAATGTTTTGTATTGAATAATGGGAAAAATCACCTTGCTGCATTTGCAGAAAAGGCTGATGAAGCTGTTTTTGTAGGATACTCTACTGTTAGTAAAGCTTACAGAGTTTTTAACAAAAGAACATTACTAATAGAAGAATCTATCCATGTAGTATTTGATGAGCCAAGTCAATCTTCTGAAAAGAATTAAAGTGTTAATCAAGATCTGTCTGCTGATTTACAGAAGTTAGAAATTGGAAGAAATGAAGAATATGTTCCCATCATACTACCTAATCTAAGTTCAGCTGCTAACTCAAGTGCTGTTCAAAATCACAGTGCTGATTGTCTAACAGACGAGTTACAAACAGCTGACAGACCAGAGACTGTTCAACAGACTACAAATGTTCAACAGACTACTACTGGAACTCCAACAGTAGTGTTGCAAGATCAAGACAGAGGACAACATCCTGATCTACAACCTGATCTCAGATGGCTCAAGAATCACCCTCCTGAGTTAGTCATTGGTGATCCTTTAGATAGAGTGAAAACAAGAAGAGCTGCTGCACAAGATGCCATGTTTGTCACATTTCTATCTCAAATAGAGCCCAAGCAAATTGAAGAAGCTCTCAATGATTCCTTCTGGATAGAAGCTATGCAAGAAGAGTTAAATCAATTTGAAAGGAATGAAGTCTGGTATTTAGTTCCTAGACCAAGTCATCAAAGAGTAATTGGCACTAAGTGGGTTTTCAGAAATAAGATGAATGAAGATGGTGTTGTCACCAGAAACAAAGCAAGACTAGTGGCCAAAGGTTATTGTCAAGAAGAAGGAATTGACTTTGATGAAACTTTTGCACCAGTAGCAAGACTTGAAGCAATCAGACTATTTCTAGCCTATGATGCTTACAAGAACTTCACTGTCTATCAGATGGATGTGAAGTCTGCTTTTCTCAATGGAGAATTGCAAGAAGAAGTGTATGTTGAACAACCTCCTGGATTTGAAGTCTATCAAGAAGAGGACAAAGTATATCGTCTGAAGAAAGCCCTCTATGGACTGAAACAGGCTCCAAGAGCATGGTATGATACCCTATCTGATTTTCTTTTAATTAAAGGATTTCGAAAAGGTAAGGTAGATAAAACCTTGTTCACAATTGAATGGGAAAATCATATACTACTTGTGCAAATATATGTGGACGATATTATTTTTGGTTCAACTAACCAACAGATGTGTGATAAGTTCTCCAAGCTAATGCAGAATAAGTTTGAAATGAGCATGATGGGTGAACTTAATTACTTTCTTGGATTGCAAGTTAGACAGTTGCCTGATGGAATATTCATCAGCCAAGCAAAGTACACAAGAGATCTGTTCAAGAAATTTGGTATGGAAACTAGCTCAACAGCTACCATTCCTATGTCTACAAGTCTTCGTTTGGATAAAGATGAAGATGGCAAATCAGTAGACATTACCAAATATAGAGGCATTATTGGTTCATTGTTGTATTTAACAGCAAGCAGACCTGATATAATGTACTCAGTTGGAGTCTGTGCAAGATTTCAATCAAACCCCAAAGAATCTCATCTCTTAGCTGCCAAGAGGATATTGAAGTATGTTAAGGGCACTCAAGAATTGGGATTATGGTATCCTAGAGAATCTGGATTTGAACTAATTGGCTATTCAGATTCAGACCTTGCTGGCTGCAAGATTGACAGGAAAAGCACAACAGGTGCATGTCAGTTCTTAGGCAGTCGTCTGATCTCATGGATGAGTAAGAAGCAAACCTCAGTTTCTATATCTACTGCTGAAGCTGAATATATAGCTGCTGGAGCTTGCTGTGCACAGATACTTTGGTTGAAGCATCAACTAGAAGACTACAACATCAAGATCAGTGGAATTCCAATCTACTGTGACAATACAAGTGCAATCTCACTTACTCAGAACACTACAAGTCATTCAAGGACTAAACATATTGAGATCAAGCATCATTTCATTAGAGATCATGTGGAAAAAGGCAATGTAATGATTGAGTATGTTCATACTAATAATCAGATTGCTGATATCTTCACTAAACCTCTAAGTGAAGTAAGGTTTTCAACTCTAAGAGCTGAGCTAGGACTACTTAATTTGGAAGCATAAGCTGAGGGGGAACTCATCAGAAGACTGGAGTTCAACAGCTTAGTTATCTATTATTATCTTCAAGGATTAACTTTCAACAGACTAGTTAACTTATGAATTCTTAAACTCAGGGGGAACGTGTAAGACTAGCGGTACTTCTGAATTAAAGATGAAATTTGTTAATGACAGTTAGTTGAAGTTATGTTTTCATCAGAAGACTCAACTATCGAAGATTGAAGTTATTTTATCTAGCTGGATTGACAAACAGCTGAGGAAGGTTATCAGCTATTGGCATTCTCTGATAACAGCATTGTCATCAGGACAGTAGTCCATCAGATAAGTATTTATGTTACTAATCTGATTACTTTAATAAAAGCGGAACTGTTTAAAAACGTATATTCAAAACACGCTTTTATAAGTAACTGTTGGGCGGTACATATTCCCGCTCTTCATTAAATATCTTTTGAATTCGAAAAGTCGTAACTGACGCCGCACGATCAGCACTGACAGAAAAACGGATCTAACGGTTGGCGGATATCACGAAATTCAAGATACCCCAACTCTATAAATCCCTATCTGATCAGTCGAGTCGCTCTTTACGCACTCTAAGCATTCAAAAGTACTTGTGAGAAATTTCTGCAAATTTTCTGCATACTTTCCTTTGTTTTTCTAACCTTCAACAGATCAACGATGGCCGCTGAAGGTATGTTTCTCGTTTATGATTCTTACTACCAATCCGGTACGGATCTGATGAAAGAACTGCTCGAAAAGTTCAAAGCTGCTTCGCTGGTAAACTTCATGGAATACCACGAAGGAATTATCTGGACTGACCAAGTGATGGAGTACTACAACACAGCGAAAGCTGACTACAACAAACTGGAGATTAAGGCTTCAGTAGGAGACAAATCTGTCACTATCACCCCAGCTGTTCTTCACGAGACGTTTGGACTTCCTAACAGTGGACGACATGACGTCACTGTGCTGACAGAGGACAAACATCAACAGTTCTGGGCGATCTGCGCCAAAGAGGGAGAAACGTTATCTGGAAATATAAGGAAGAAGCAACTGAAGGATGAATATCAGCGGATGGCTGATATGGTGTCCAAGCTGATTGAGAACTGCACATTCTCACTGGATGCTGTTACCATGAAGAGGTTCAGCATCATGGCTGCCATATACTATGGATTGGAGATCAACTGGTCCATCATAGTTTGGTACATATTAGCTGACTTTCTTGATGATAAGAAAGGAAAAGGCCCCACTACCAACCACAGGATCACACTCAGTTATCTGCTGTCAAAGCTGGGTTGTGATATGAAGAATGGAAAAGAGATTCATAAATCTAAGGCAGTATCAAAGTACTTGCCTGTTCAAAAGAGGAAGGCTGGTGAGCCTGAGGAAGCTGATGTTGAGGAACCAAAGGAGGTTCCTGCCAAAAGGCAAAAGCGGTTAGTCAAAACAGCAAGTGTGGCTGCTGAGACTAAAAGGAAGAGGGCTGCTGATGAGCCCAAAAAGAAAGAATCTAAGCAGATGGAGAGAGTGACTTCTGCTGAAGCCACTAAGATTGTTGAGAATATAATTGCTGATGTAAGGACTGGATCCCCTGCATCACCATCAAGAACTCCATCAGCAGAGAGGCCTGCTGAGGGTATTTCTCAAAGGACAAGGAGTCAACAGAGAGATACTGTTACCTCCACTTACCGTGAAGGGAGGACCAAGAAGTCTGCCAGAAAACAGATGACATTTATAGAAGAACCAACGGACTTGGAGAATGTAGCAAGGGAAGACCCTGAAGCTACTCAAAGGCCTGCTGAAACAGTTGAAACTGTTAAGACTGACAAGGCTGATGAGCAACAGCCAAGTCAGGTCACATCAACAGCTGAGGTTGCTCAACCTCAAGAAGATCCAGATGTCCAAATCATCTATCCTATTGCTGCTGCTCCCATATCATCTGCTGGACCAGCCCCTGCTGATAAAGGCAAGAGAAAAATAGTGCTAAGGAGAAAGAAAGTCTCCAAAGCTGATAAGAAGGCAAGGGAGGAAGCTGAACAGAGGAAGCAAGATGAGCTTGAAGAGAAGAAAGCACTTGAGCTAAGCAAAGCTCAAGAAGCAAAGGATGAAGCCAGAAGACGCATGTCTGAAGCAGAAAGAAAAGCTGCTGAGGATGCTGAAATGGCTATGGTGATTGAATTAAGCAAAGTTGATGCCTATGGACCTGTCCATGGAGGTGGCATCAAGATTGGAGAAGGCAAGACTGAAGAGGACAAAAAGAAGATATTACTGCCTGCCCCCAAACTCAAGTCAAAGGACAAGTTTGAAGTCAGAAAAGCATTTGAAATAGTGTATGCTGATAAGGAGCTGTTCAAGAAGTTTGAAAAGTCCTTGGCTTACTATGATCAGAAGCTTATGTTGATGACTCTGTTCAACTAAGAAAAGCCAAGATATATCAGTTGGAGGGACAACAGGCTGAACAAGTCAATCACTGAACTTCAAAGTATGAAGGAGTTAGCTGATGAAGAACGATGGGTTCTAAGTTGGCTGAAGACAAACTCCATTCAAAAGGCTCTTGATCCCAGCTATGTGAGAGATATCATGCATAGCTATGCAAAAGGCTTTGCATTGGAGGAAGCCAAGAAAATCAAGAGCACCTTGCCTGAGAAGAAGAAGAAGTCTGAAGATGCTGAAGAAAGAGCAATTAAGTTTGCTGTTATGACTGCCCTGAAGAGATGGGCTAAGAAGTCAAAGTATCAGCAAGGCTGTTCAAGTGATTTGCCACTACTGCCAAGTATCCAGCAAATCATTTTTGGCAAGGAAGTACAACAGTACTATGAAGTCCCTAAGGGTAACAATGCTCCTGTTAACCCTTGGATTATTGTAAGGCAGATTAGACAGACAACATGCTTTAATGATGATGGAACCATCACTAATCTGTTCTACGATGATGTTACTGATGAGCACAAATCTGCTGATAAGTCCTTAGCTATTGAGCCGCCAGCTAAGACTTCTGACGACCATCAGATGACAGACTTGGAAGAGGTCCCTGTTCAACAGGCGACTGAAGAGAAGGAAGCTGAAGCTGATGCTTCTGCTTCATCAGCTGATCAACACTCATCACTGATGGAAGCAATCCAGATGCTGAAGGAAAACCAACTTAAGGACCTGGAAGACAAGCACAAGCAACAGCTTTTGAAGGTTAAGGAGGAGCTGAAAGCAGAGTTGGCAGAAACCAACAGACTTCAGCTGGAAACTGTTCAAGGATCAACAAAAGAGATCATCAAGAAGGAGATCAACAGTATTCCAATTCCTCAAGACAACTCATTGCAGTTGATACACAGCTTAAGAGAACTGAACCAGAACGTAGAAGATGTGAAGGGTGATGTAAATCATCTTCACACTGCTTTAAAATCAGCTGAGCACAAGATTGCTGACTTAACTGCAACCTTCATTAAAGTCAGTCATGAAGAGAAGGAAATCAATCTGGGAATGTTGCAAGAAGTGGCAAAGGCTGCACAGGAAGTTCAAAATGAAATTGCAACTATCAATCTCAACATTGACTACTTCAATGATAAGACTGATGTAATCAGCACTGACATTCATCATCTAACAGCTAGTCACGACGTTGTTAATCAGAATCTAAAGGCTTTATGCGCTGGAGTAAAGATTCCAACAGTTGCTCTCAACCCTGCTGTTGAACCTTCTACTGTCATCAGAGTTGATGATGACAAAAAGGGGGAAGATAAAAGGGAAGAACCAGCTAAGGAAACTGCTGCTGAAGAACCAGTTATGGAATCTGCTGCTGAAGAACCAGCTAAAGAGACTGTTGCTGAAGAACCAGCAAAGGAGTTTGCTGCTGAAGAATCAACTAAGGAAGAAACTGCTACTGCAACTATTGAAGCCAAGGAAACTGAAGAAACAGCTGACAAGACTGAAAAGCTTGGAACGGTAGAAGAAGAAGAAAAGATTGAAAAAGAAGATACCAAGTACAAGAATACAGAATCTGCCAGGAAGGCTATGGAAGCTTTGAAAGCTCTTCAAGAACAAGAACTTAAGGAGAAGATGGAAGCTGCCAAAGCAACCTTGGAAGAAGAAGCTGATGATGAAGAAGATGATGAAGAATCATCTTATGAATATGAAGAAGTGCTGGAAGGATCAGATGAAGAAGCTGATAGTTAGAAATTGAAAAATCCTTGTAATCAGTTTACTTTATCTATTTCTTCAGAAATCTCATCTGATGAACTTGTACTATGTAACCCTTTTTCAATATTAATGAAAAGTCAAGTTCAATCCAATAAACTTTTTCTATCTCAGAAAATTTTGAGGATTTCAATCTTTAGTTTAGGTATTCAACAGGTACTAAGCTGAAGTTTTGTCATCATCAAAAAGGGGGAAAGTGTTGGATAAATATGAAGATGAAGGCACTAAAGAAAGTTTGATAAGGGAGGTTTTGATGCATTCCAAAACTTCAAGATTGGCTAAGTATGGAGTAACTTAGCTGATAAACTTATCAAGGAATTTTGACTAAGTAATGAAGACATCAGAAGAGTCAAAGTTTCAAGGTCCAAGACTTCTGATCTGCTGAAGTGAAGTTATCAGATTAGTGAAGATCAGCCGACTCAAATCAGATGTGTTCAAGTTTGAGATCAGCCGAGTTCACCATCAGACTTGTACTTTCGTCAGCCAAGTGAAGAAGATCATGAAGTGTTCCCAACGGTAATAAATGCCCCTTGGTGTAATAAATGCTGAAGTACGAGGATATTTAAGACAAATGATTGAAGAAAAGCTTCGCATCAGCCGAGTGCATTTAATGCTGCCTGCAGAATAGTACTGTTTACAGTACGGACAGACTGCAAAAGAGCCGTTCGCGGATTTTAAGGACCAGTACTCGAGGAATTTGAATCCTGTCTCTCTTCAACGGACACTTTTCAATCCTCAAGTATAAATAGCTGAAAGAGACGAAGAAGAAAGAAGCAACACACTTTCTGAGAGAAACTTCCGAAGCAAAATTCTTTAAGTCTCAAGAACAGCTCACTCATCAGCTGAGTCATTTGTTGACGAAAGCAGAGTTGAAGAATCAAGAAAAATACATCTTCTGAGTGATTTTGTAAACAAGAGTGTTGTGCGGAGTTGTGATCCATCTTTGTGAGTGATCAAACTTCAGAGGATAGGTTTTCTGTGTGATTTCCTATTGCGAACTTGTGGTCGTTTCATTTGTTGTTCGACGCAAGCAGAGTATACTGTAAACTTTGTGATTATAGTATAACCCAAGATCTGTGTGACTTGGAAGAGTGGACTAAAGGATATTCAAATCCATATAACCACTATAAAAATTGATTGTGTTTTTACATTGCTTTTCAAACTTGCATATTTCCTGATTGCATAAAAACACATTAAGTTAACTGTTTGAAAAGAAGTTAAAAGGAGTTTATAAAACTGGGGAATTACTTTTCAAACTACTAAGTTTACTTGTGAAAAACACTTTGAAAATCCGCTGCAAGTACTCTAAGTATTAAAACTGATTTCTGCAAAATCAGCTAAGTAACTATCAGACGAGTGGTAAACAAGACTGTTCAAAGATTTGTTCGCGAACAGAATTGTAACTTACTAATCTGATCAGCTTAGTCTGTTCAGTAAGAGTAAAGTTTTAAAGTTAAATTTGAAGAAAATTTTTAAAGAGGTTTATTCACCCCCCCCCCTCTAAACCTCTTCTGACCACTTGGGACCAACACCACTGATACTTGTAAACAAGTTTAATTGTCAAGACAAAATATTAAATAGCGGAAACAATATCTCAAAATTATAACACTCTTCTTATCTTTACAAATGGTATTATGAATTATTCTTTATGAGGGTGAATCTGAAGAAATTTCGTACTAATTTATTGACCATTATTCAATCTAGCAAAAGAAAATTGGAATCACTAAGGGAAACAATAAGCGTGAATTCATTTGAGAGAATCTTAAATATTGCAAGAAAGAAACTCACATTAAAATTAAATTCATAAGCTCATATCATAGTAAAATTCAATAAAATACTATAACACACTAAATAATATTAGTTATTGGCTTGACTCATGATGTTTACCAGAAAAATGAGGGTCGACTCTTATGACTTTTCATTCTAAACTGATTTATTTGTCTTTTAATTATTAATATAAACATTATATTTGTGCATATAAAATCACTAACAGTACTGATCAAGTCACTGTTGTGACTAACAATCATTATAATAGGAATTTATGAACAAAATTCGAATTATCAATTATCAAATAAATAAATTACACATAAAGGAAATCCACTAAACCTGTAAGCTAGACTACTTTGGTAACTAACAAACTAATAAAAATTAGTAAATCGCCTTTTTCGTAATATGCTAATTAATATATGGTAATAAATAAATCAATGTACTATTTTAAATTCATTAAAGAATTGATCAGATCACTTTGATGACTAGCAAATTATCATAATGCAAATTTGAAATGAACATACAATAATTCTGATTAAATCACCAATTAAATTAATTTACACAATAAAATTAACCAATCATATTAGTTAGACCATTATGGTGATTAAGAGACTTATACGATAATAAATTATTTTACATAATGTGAAATTTAAATATTGATAAAATACATATTTATGCAATTTAAAATTCATTCTTTGTACTGATCTGGTCAATTTGATGACTAACAAATCATCATAACATGAATTTTAAATAGTAAATATATAATATATCACATTATCCCAATAAATATGAATTCGTACATAAAAAAATTACTAAGTAATTAATAATGTCACTTTGGTGACTAACAAATCAATGTACCTTTAGAGATCCTTTTTCAAAAGTATACAATTAAATATTCATGACAAAATTTAGTGTACCATGAAAATTTATTAATCATACTGGTTAGGCTACTTTGATGACTAACAAGCCATCATTATATATATTTTAGCACACAAATTGATGTATTATACCATTTAAATAAGTTACACAATAAGAATATTAATTATATTAATCAGACCACTTTGGTGACTTACATATTAATATAACATTAGAGCTAGAGGATCCATTTACATAACGTGTAACTTAATGCCATCTCTAATGACTTGGAGGGAGAATAACCTATCCCCCCTCCCTCCTAGTTTTTTTAGTCATCTCTAATGACTCATTCTATTAAATTCATTTAATTATAAATTTTATCTTCTCCACTCTCACTACTTACTATTATTATTATTATTATTATTATTATTACACCAAAAATAAGTTCAAAATTGACATTACCCTTAATTTAAAATCAAAAGCATATTAGGGTACATAGAAAATAAATTTTTATATTAAATATTAAATTAACCTATATAACGAAATTCATCATCTCAGTCATATTCGTTGCCACCATTTTTGCTGCCGTTGATAATTATTTTGAAATAATACCAAATTATAGGGATTTTAAAAAAAAAAATTATGTTTAGGTGATAAATACAACCACAAAATTATTAAAATAATAATAATGTTATAAATTAAATGGAAGTTATATTTTTATAATTAAAAAGGACCAAATGAAAAAAAATGAGCATATAATTAAAAAAAAAAAATTGACCTATCATGGAAGCGTATGAACTTTCATATCTATATTATCATTATCCCTTATTGATACATTTAATACCAGCCAAACCAGTAAAGTTTACTTCACTAAATAATTAAACAACAACTTCGCGTTTTTTATTTCAACAAAAATGTCACATTGATTTATTTATTGAATGTGAAGGAGACCTGCTGTATATCATCAATCAAAGACAAGTCCAGAAAGGAGGCATTAAAATATATTTTTTCACATTTTATATTGATAAATAGGACACATATGTTACGAAAAATTTAAAAGGGACGAATATATTACATTCATAGATAAAATGGACGAATTTGCTACGAAAAATTTATAATGGACAAATGTGCAAAGTTGGCTTGAGAGGATGCAAAAGTAGCGACTTGCAAGAGTTGGGAAAACAATTACACCAACATCTATTTCGTAGGAGGTTTTTCTTAGTAATTGATGACATGTGGGATACATATATATGGGATAAGTTAAAGTTATTCATTCCTGACAACAACAATGAAAGTCGAATATTAGTAACTACTAGGCTATTAAAAGTTGCTAATTATTAATTATGTTAACTCATCTGATCTTTATGAGATGAGTTTTCTAGATGAGAATGAAAGCTGGAGTCTACTCTGCAGAAAAACATTTAGGCGAGAAGGTTGTCCTAATCCTGAATTTGAGGAAATTGTAAAAAGAATTGCAAAAAATTGCAAAGGACTTCCTCTATCCATTGTTGTGATAGCAGGATTCCTCGCAAAGTCTGAACAGACTCGAGAATTTTTGGAGTGGGTTGTCAACAATACAAACCAAACTACAAATTCGGAGGACAACGATTATTCCTTAAAAATGTTACAATTGAGCTACAATCATTTGCCCATCCACTTAAAACCATGTTTACTCCACATGGGAGCTTATCCAGAGGATCATAACATTTGTATCAAAAAGCTTATTCGACTTTGGATAGCTGAGGGGTTTCTAAAATCAGACAAACCTAAAATCTTGGAAGAGGTTGCAGAGGAGTACTTGAAGGATCTCATTGAGAGAAATCTTATTATGGTTGATAGGTTGGGTTCTACTGGGAAAATGAGAACATGTGTCATGCATGATCTAGTAAGGGATCTATGTATGAGGGAAAGTGATAAAACTAAGTTTCTATGTGTCACTAAAATGCATCACAAAAGTTCATGTAAAATAAATGGGGTGTGTTGCATAGTTGTTATCGTTTGGGACAATTCCGGACATGGCACCGAGAAGGCTTGTGTCTTTGAATATTCAGAATCATCACGTGTCCGTTCTCTGACATATCATCATCCAAGTGATGGGCCGATGATGTTGTCAAATAACTTGAAATTGCTCTGAGTCTTCAGCTGTTCCATCCAGATGAAAAGGGAATTACTACTACTTCCGATTTTAGATCTGAAGTTTTTTCACCTATGGAGCTTTATAATATACGGTACATTGATGCATATCTTAATCCAAGAATTTCTTTATTAAACAAAAGAAGGAACCTACAAACAATAATTGCTAAATGAGACATACACTTTAGAACAGTTGTAGAGCTTGAAATTTGGGAAACGCTCGAACTTAGGCATGTGGAGGACCAAACAATTTACCTCAGCGATCCTCCTCCTGCATGTGGCCTAGAAGAAGAACATGTGCTGGAAAATCTGCAGACGCTCTCAAGAATTGTAAATTTAAAGTGTCTGAAGAGGTTCTTAAGAGAATCCCCAATGTCAAGAAATTAAGCCTACGATATAGAGGAATAACATTTGAATATTCCGAGAATTACTCTCTCAATATTCTTGATCGGCTACATAAACTCGAATCACTAGATATCTTCTTCGATATATCAGTTCCGAGGTTGTATTATATCAAAGTGTGTTTCCTCCTACCCTCAAGAAGTTACAGTTACACAATTGTTGTACGTTTGATGATATTATAACAAATATCGGTCAACTGCCCAATCTCAAAAAGCTCACATTGGCAAGGATTCATGGAACGAAAGAGTAGGTCTCGGTTGAGGGTCATTTCAGTTGCCTAAAATTCTTGGATCTAGATTTATTATGCAGTGACATGATTTGGATAGCAGACAATAGTGATTTTTCAGTACCCGAGTGCCTAACTCTTAGATGTATGAGTGTCGAGATTCCTTTAGACTTCGTGTATTCAACAACCCTTCGATCAATACGCTTAGTGAACTGCAGTAAGTCCACTATTGTCTCGAGAAAGAATATACTAGAGGAACAAAAGAGCCTTGGTTGAGGAAATTCTTCGTATAATTGTGTAATTATTTAGTACTTGTCTTGGTTGATTTTTTGTTTTATGTTTTTCAGGTGATTGTAATTGAATTGTTGATTAAGGCTTGTAAGGCTTGTCAATTTCACTTTGGTTCATGAATTCTTGGTTGTTGGTTGCCTAAATTATACTGCTATTGCTTGAAATTAACTTGGATTGGGCTTGAAGGTTGCATTAGAAATTTTTCGGTATGTCTTTTTACGAAGATATTATTTAGTGCAATTGTTGCACCACGTCATCAAGTATACGTGGTGCAACCATCAATACATTTGGAACATGTGGAGTGATAATTCACATCACCTTTATTCTGGCTATGTTCCCAAAAAAAAGAATTTCAATTTTTTTTTTCACATTGTGAGTGATGTGAACTATCACTCCATATATTCTATATGTATTGGTGGATTACAACGATTGCACTAAATAATTTCTTCTTTTAACGAGTGCAATTTCGCCCAGTATGTACGCTATTAGGCCTAAGCCGATATGATCATTAACTAGGCTGATTTATTTATCAATTTAATAATAATAATAAAAAAAAATCTTTGTAACAATGAAAAATTAAGAAGAATGAATGTAATATAAGAGGGACAAATGTGATCTACTAAGTTGATAAAATTGACGAATCTGCTACAAAAAATTTAAGAGAGAAGAAAATATAAAATTTGACTCTTTAAAAAATGCTATTCACTTTAAAAATAAAGTCTTTTGTAATTTGAAAAATCATGTAATAAAGAGTTAATTCCCCTGTTGTACTTCACGTAATATTATTATTAGTTGCTTAATTTCAATTTCCAGAATCAGTTTTTCTTTCCTTTTTCTCCCATGCATTATAAAATAAAGTCTTTTATATTTTGAAAGTTCAAATAACAAGGAGTTAATTCTCCTCTTGTATCCAACAAAGTATTACTTTACATAATAATAATAGTTGCTTAATTTCAATTTCCTTTTCTTTCCTTTGAATTGGTTTATGATCTTGGACTAGTGAATACAATTCACTACTAATACTTTACAAAAATTAATTTTTCTTTTTTTTTTTGAATTATTTTTATTACTAAATGCTCTCTCTTTTATCAGTTTCATCCCACATTTGTAAAATTTCTGCATCTGTTCTTCTTCGCTACCAAAAAAAATTAAAAAGAATGAATGTATTATAAGAGGGACGAATGTGATCCACTATATTGATAAAATGGACGAATCTGCTACAAAAAATTTAAGAGAGACGAAAATACAAAATTTGACTCTTTAAAAAATGCTATTCACTCTAAAAATAAAGTCTTTTGTAATTTGAAATATCATATAATAAAGAGTTAATTCTCCTGTTGTACTTCACGTAATATTATTATTAATTGCTTAATTTCAATTTCCAGAACCGGTTTTTCTTTCCTTTTTCTCCCATGCATTATAAAATAAAGCCTTTTATATTTTGAAAGTTCAAATATCAAGGAGTTAAGTCTCCTTTTGTATCCAACAAAGTATTACTTTACATAATAATAGTTGCTTAATTTCAATTTCCTTTTCTTTCCTTTGAATTGGTTTATGATCTTGGACTAGTGAATACAATTCACTATTAATTAATACTTTACAAAAATTAATTTTTCTTGTTTTTTTGAATTATTTTTATTACAAAATGCTCTCTCTTTTATCACTTTCATCCCACGTTTGTAAAATTTTTGCATCTGTTCTTCTTCCTTCTGTTTCCTTCATAAATTAGAAAATGAAATTTTGAATGGAAAACTGATAATTTAGTCTATAATGATACGGTTATTATTCAAATTCCTAAACTTCTTAAGCCCACTTTCTCCTACTTCCTTTATTTTCGCTCTTCTTCTTCATCCCCAACTTCAATTCTCTTTAATTTATATTTTTTATTTTTCGTTGAATAGATGTCTCTGTTAAAGAAAATGAACAAATTGTAATATTTTTTAAGCCCACATCCTTGCTTCTCTCAGTTCGTCCCCTCTTCATCTTCCTTCTACTCTCAAATTCTTCGTTCATGTTCGGAATTGTTGGAGTAAAAGCAAAAAAGAGTGCAATTCTAACCATTGATTATAGCATACACATGTTCACATATTAGGCATAAAATTGTATCAGAATTATTCCTTTTGTCTTCTTCATATTATACTCCGTGTTATCACAAAAGCAATATAATGAAATATACAAAGTCTTAGCATCTCTCTGTATATGTCTATGGTGTCTTTACTATTATTTATCATGTTATCAAGAGCCTTAGAGGACTCATGTCCATCTTCCCATCGACATCTCCCATGGCAGAAATTTCTAAAACAACTTTAGAAACTGAAGAACCCATATATTCTTCTTCCCCTCTCCCCCTGGTTATCCATTCCCATCTATTTCCTCTCTCATCTCTATAAAGCTTAATGATGATAATTATCTGCTATGGACATAATTTATATGGATTTATAGATGGATCCACTCCTGCACCCCAGGTGTTTGATAAAAGTTCTCACCCAACTCCAACCTATCTCTCTTGGCAAAGCCAAGATCAAGCCATTCTCAGTATTATTCTCTCATCCCTTTCTGAGTCTGTACTTGCTCACGTTATTAACCCCACCTCTCGTGATGTTTGGGAAACCCTTGAAAACTTATTTGCTGCAATCTCTCAAGCAAGAGTCACACAAACTCTTCTCCAGCTTAATACTTTGAAGAAAGGTTCCAATTCTATTGTAGTTTACTATTGGCATGCCAAACTTCTGGTCGATACATTGGGCTTTAGCTGGTAAAATCATTCCTTCAACGGATTTTATAGCCCACCTATTAACTGGTTTGGGAGATGACTATGCCACTGTGGTGTCTTCTCTTACCACACGAGCAGATCCACTCACTCCTTCCCAACTTGAATCGCTTTCGGTATCCGTGAAAATTGTACAACCAATATTACTCACCACAACCCTATTCCTAATCAAAATAGTGTTCGTGGTTTCAGTCGAGGAAGGGGAGGTTTTCACAGTCGAGGTAGTCGGGGTCATTTTGGAGGCAGGGGTTCTTTTTTTTTTTGTGCCTCTTTTCGTTTCAAGCAGACCCATAAGCAGGTGTGCTCTAAACCGGGTCAAACGGCAGCCTCGTGTTATCACTGCTTTAATTATTACTACCAACCACCAGAGCCACCTTCTCTTTTGGCTCACGACTCATCAAGACCTGCCCCTTCACCGCATTCTCCCTCTATTATAGACTTCAGTTGGTACCTGGATTCTGCTGCAACTCATCATTTCACCAATGATTTTTCCAATCTAACTATCCAACCGACTGAATATGGAGGGGATGATCATGTTCAAATTGGTGACGGCTCTTCTCTCCCTATACAAAATGTTGGCGTTGCTCGATTTCCTACTCCCAATGGCAAATTCCGACTCTCTAATCTATATCATGTTCCTTCCATTGCTAAGAATTTAGTTTCAGTTCTTCAATTTTGTATTGGTAATGATGTGTTTTTTGAACTTCATTCTTCCTATTTTGGTGTGTAAGGACTGTCGAACCAAGACTCTCCTTCTTCAAGGATGTACTAGGAATGGAATATATGTCTTTCCATCCTCCGCATCTTCTCCATTTGCTCTAGTCATTGATCGTGTCACTCTTAATCAATGTCACAGTAGGCTTGGTCACCCCTCCATGTCCACTGTTTATCATCTCACTACCAAAGCTTCTCTTCCAATAAATGTGCACTCTACTACAAGCTCATTTCCGGCATGTCGTATGTCCAAGTCTCATCGTCTACCTCATCCTTTGTCACCTCACAAGTCATCAGCTCCTCTTGAACTTTTGTTTACGTATGTATGGGTCCATCACCATATCTCTCCCGGGATGGATTTCGTTACTATTTGTAGTTTGTTAATGATTTTAGTCGATATACATGGATTTTTCCATTAAAATGTAAATTCGATGTTACTCTTGTTTTTCTATTGTTCAAAAGAAATGTTGAAATTCTTTTAGTACAAACAATTCGATCTATTCAACCTGATTGGGGTGGGAAATTTAGATCTTTTTAAAAAGTTTTGAATTCTTTTGGCATTACAAATCATATTATTTGTCCTTATACACATGCTCAGAATGGCTTGGTTGAAAGAAAACATAGACATAGAGTTGAAACTGGCCTTGCTTTACTCTCATTTGCATCTCTCCCTAAAAGCTTTTGGTCCGATGCTTTTACAACGATCGTTTATCTCATAAATCGATTACCTACACCATCCTTGGGCCATAAATCTCCCTTTATGGTTGCATTTAATCAAAAGCCAAATTATCTCTTTTTAAAAACTTTTGCTTGTTGGTGTTGGTCTAATCTTAGACCATATAACAAGCATAAAATGGATCCTCAATCTCTTCCATGTGTTTTTATTGGTTATAGTTCTTCTCAACTTGGCTATCTATGTCTCCATATTCATTCGTCCCGTATATATACTTCACGAGATGTCATCTTTGATGAAAAATAATTTCCCTTTTCACAAAATCAGCCCACTGATCTCTCTTCCCGGCCCATTTCAGAAACTCAGCTTCCTTTTACATTTCCAAACAATTTTGGGCCTATTTGCTCATATCCAACTTCTTCTACTCCTCCTGTCCATTCTTCACCCTAACTACTTGGGTCAGCCTTTGTAAGGCCTCTAGAAAATTTCGTAAACTCTCCCACTTCAGCCCACACTACTCCCTCTTTACTTGGCCCAGTACCATCAAGACCCACATCTCCTATAAACAACTCTTTTTTTCAATCTCTTTATCAGCCTCCTACCTATCTCCCATTGTCGCTGCTGATCCCTCACCCACCACAAACCACCACTTCTCCTCACTAAATGTTGACCAAATAAAAAACTAATCACTCTTGTCCCTAAGCTAGATTTGATGGCACCGTCAATTGGCTCAAATCGAGAGCTATGCTCGTCTCCTCTGGTATTCTCGATGAACTGAATTCGGTAACTCAGGCTTCTAAGTACTCTGAATGGCGGTATGCGATGCAACGAGAGTTTGATGCTCTTCTCTCCACTCGCACATGGACTCTTTTTCTCCATTCCGTGCATCATAATTTAATTGGTTGTCGATGGGTTTTTCGAACCAAATACCTTTCTAATGGCTTTGTTGAAAGGCGAAAGGCTCGACTTGTGGCCAAGGGATTTGATCAATTGGAAGGCTAGGACTTCACTGAAACCTTCAGTACGGTAATTAAGCCCACCGCCATACGGTTAATCTATCGATTGCTTTTTCTTTTAATTGGCCCATCCTTCAACTAGATGTTCAAAATGCATTCTTACATGGTGATTTAGATGAAACTGTTTACATGGCTCAACCTCCTGGTTTTGAGCATCCGAATTTTCCAAAGTATGTCTGTAAGCTTAATCGATCTATATATGGTCTTAAGCAGGCACCAAGAGCTTGGTATGCTCGTCCGAGTACAAGATTACTAGAATTGGGATTTGTTTTATCTAAATCTGATGCCTCTTTGTTACTTATCGTCATGGATCTGTGATCATGTATTTCCTAGTATATGTTGATGATATATTACTCACAGGGTCCTGCCCGCGAACTATGAATGTTCTAATATCAAATTTGTCCTCCGGTTTTTTCCAATAAAAAATCTTGGTGGTCTGCACTATTTACTCGGCGTTGAATGTGTTCAGACAGCCTCGGGTCTTCATATATCACAAAGAAAGTATATATTGGACTTGCTTAAGAGGGCAAAAATGGCTGCATGCAAGCCTGTCAGTAGTCCAATGGCAACAACCACCAAACTTCATGTTTTTGACTTCGATTTGTTAGATCCTACTATGTATCGGAGTATCGTTGGCAGCCTTCAATATTTATCATTCACTCATCCAAATGTTGCATTTTTAGTGAATCATGTTTACTAATATGTGCATGCTCTTTGTGTTTTGCTTTGGCAAAGTGTTAAGAGAATACTTCGATATCTTAAATTCACTGTAGACAATGGTTTGTACTTATGACCTTCTTCAAGTCCATCATTATCTGCACATTGAGATGCCGACTGGGCCGGTTGTCTTGATAGTAGAAAGTCGACTGGAGGGTTCTGTATTTTCTTTGGAAAAATCTTGTTTCATGGACTTCGAAGAAACATATGACAATAGCTAGATCAAGCACCGAAGCCGAGTACAAGGACTTGCTCTTGCCATTTGTGAAATACTTTGACTATAGTCACTATTGACAATCTTGGAGCAACGTATCTTTCCAAGAATCCAATGATGAACTCTCATATCAAACATGTTGATATAGATTATCACTTCATTCGAGACAGAGTACAAGCTAACACTTTGCAAGTCTCCTTCTTATATGGAAATATCAATTGGCCGATATCTTTACTGAACCACTATTGATTCTTAGATTTTTTTCTTTTGAAGATGAGCTTCACCGTCCTTCCTGAACACCTCAGCTCACGGGGGCGTGTTGGATTATCTAGTAATACACAAGATAAAAACCCAAAAGAGTTCACTTCTCACCATTGATTATAACATACACATGTTCACAGATTAGGCATACAATTGTACCTGAATTGTTCCTTTTGTCTTCTTCATATTATACTCTGTGTTATCAAAAAAACAATACAATGAAGTATACCAAGTATTAGCATCTCTCTGTATATGTCCATGGTGTCTTTACTATTATTTATCAGGAATGTATCCCATGGGCAAGAGAAGAGCCGATTCTTATATATTTGTCATTTTATACAACGTAGATGAATTAGTATTTCACAACGGTTTTCTTTGTGATCGACCTCTTATTTGCTGGTGTTGATAAGACATGTCGAAATTTTTGAAGGAATAAATATTCAGCGTTTACCGCATTTGTTTCTGCGTATCAAATCACGAAGAATTTATATAGGAATAAATTGAGTGCTGGTCGACCTATTATAGCATTGTATGCGAAAGGTGCTTCTACCACCAGAAATTTGATAATTTTGACCACTCTTACGGGTTTTTTCCTAGTGAAACACTTAAGTTGATGGTCCCAGATGGAACGATTTCTGATCCTCCAAATCAGACCAAGGGTGTCGCCACCTTTTGGAGTGTTATTTCCCTTAAATTCATTTGTTCAACACCTCTCTCGAATTAATGTTGGCAGAACTTCCATTATCAATCAGTATTCTTTTGACATTGTAGTTTGCTATTTCAAGTGAAACTACCATGGGGAAGGCGGGGTTATCCTCCTTGGTATCCTAGGTGATATTCCGGAGTACTTCATTTTCGTTGAAACTGATGGATTGTTCTTTAGGAATCTTGTTCTTAAGTGTCCATACTTCTTCTGGTGTTTCCAACCTTTCTTCGATTGATCTACTAGATCGTCGACGACTGGTCCACAAGAAATAGTGTGTGTCGTTCCGTTCACATGGTCGTTGTCCATATCTTCAGGAGGATCATTGTTTGGGGTTCTCCTCGGTGGGGTTCTTCTTTGATTATGATTTCGAGGGCTTCTCGTTCTATTCCTATTTCTACTATTTCGTTCGACATATTCATCCAAATTTCCTTCTTGAAATTAGCCTCTCGATTTCTTGTTTAAGATGAAAACAATCTTCGGTACGATGGCCATGAGCGCAATGGTACCGGCAATACAAGTTGTAATTTCTGGCTCCAAGCTTAGCTTTCATAATTCTCTTAGCCGGAGGAATCCAATTATTCCTTTCGAGAAGCACTAGGATTTCTTCACGAGGAACATTAAATTTGGTATATTCCAGATGTTCTACCCGATTCCTTTGTGGTTTCTCCGCTGATCGTGGTCTGGTATAGACATTAGATCTTTTATCCTAATCATTGCGGTTGTAATCCAACCTCTGAAACACATTTCCTTGCCTGAGGGATCAGTCATAATCTATTATTTTTGGGATTGGAGCTTTATCTTGTCGCTTCATCCCCGATGTGGAGGTTTTACTCCTATTTTTGTCCTTAAAGGTGTCCATCTCTTCTTGAGTCATATATTTCGAAGCCCGTAATTATCACCGTGAATGTTCTTGGTTGTTATCGACTTAGAGCATTACCAAATTGTCTATTCTTGGTAAGGTCGAATAAAAAGGAGATTATGTAATCGATGTTGGGAGAATCTATCTTTAGTAACTCCACATTAAACCTTGCCAGCCAGCTCCTTAAAGATTCTCCTTCATGTTGATTAATTATTCCAAGATAACTCGTAGGAAGTTTTTGTCGTTTCTAACTAGCAAATTCTTGGATGAGTTTATTGCATAGCTCTCGGAAGCTAAAATAGAATTAGTTGGTTGCTAGGCAAACCAGTCTAACGCCAGTCCTTCAAATGTTGTGACCATGAGTTTAGCAGTATACTCAACCGAGTAAGCGTACAAATTTATTATGTTTGTGAAGCTGAATATGTAAACATCTGGATCAGTGGTACCATCGTAACGAGGGAGACGTCCTGGCACTTGTCCAGACGATTGTGCTTCCTTAATTTCTCTACGAAAAGGGGAGCATGCGACAACGCTTTCTTGAACTTCTCCACTTCTTGCCCAAGGTTGTTGAGTAGCTAGCAACATTTGTTCTACGCGTTCTTTTACCATCTTTTTGATTTCTCTTTCAGAAACCCGCACCGTTTTGGGCTGGCTAGGTACTTGATCGACCATATCATCATCGATAGGGATAATAGTATTTTCTTTCGACTCTCGCTGTACGGGACGAGCAGTAGCTCTTGCCCGATTGGGTCTTCTTCGGATATGATTATCGATCACTCTTCCATTACTTTTGTGTGGAGTAGCTAAAGATTGTCGATCGGTCCCCGGGCTATCGGCCTGATCTGAGATGTGATCGATCGGTCTCTAATTTCTCCTAACAGGTTGTGCCGGAGCTGTTCTCTGATTTCTAGGCTCTTGTTCGGGAATTGATGGGAGTTCGAGATATAAAGAATTCATCAACTTCGGGATATAAAGAATTCATCAAATGCGCTAGTTGTCTGAGCTTTTCTTCCTTCTCCTGTAATGGAAGGGGAATCGTTCTGACTATTGGATCTGCTGGGACTGGATCCGTCGCCGGATTCTGTGGTTGCGCATGGACCTGCATGTTGGAATTAGGGTGATCTTCTTGAGTAGCAGAATGATCGAGTTCATGTCGTCGATTGACATCCAGCGGGTTGTTGATGCCTTCACCATCGGTGTTTTCATGCAACCCATCCGTTGGTGGAGGTGGGTGCGGGTGCGTAGTGTTGCTTCTTCCGTCGTTGCGTGCGTTCTTCCTCGAGCGAGCCATATTTCTATCGAGTAATTAACCGAGCCCCACGGTGGGCGCCAACTGATTTTACCGAATTGCGTTAGGTTTAGTAATATCGATAATAATATGATCAAGTCTAGTTTGAATATAATTTACTGGCTTAGTTATTTTACTCCTGATGGATCAACTCGAAGATGAACAATATGCAACGTAAGAACATAAGAAAAAGTACGTCATATGTGTAGCAAAGGCTCTCTTATTAGATTAATCAAGTATTACAAAGTATGTAGGCGTAAGTATGATATTCTGTGTTGTGCCCTAATACAATGTAAGTGGTGTATTTATATAGATCTTCGTCCCTAGCTATACAAGGAAACATAACCATAATTGGACTCAGATTAATGTCCCTAAGGACTTCGGACTCTGGAGCTAGATCGCTGAGATGCTCACTTTAGGTCGAGACGAACTTCATAGTCGATCTGTACTTGGGCTGAGTATCTAGTCGGGTCTACCTTATTCTCCTCGAGTTCTCGACTATCCCTTAGGGTGTAAAATAGCCCCCATCAATAATAAACTAGTGAAGCTTTTTTTTTCCCATTTTTCGACAGCAAGCTCTTTATAAACCTAGTGAACAATTAAAGAAATGTTAAGAATCATCATGGTATTGAAATAAAAATATAATGATATGGAAAATGAATATAACTACCAACAAACTTTTATTAATCAATTACTTTTGACTTGCCCGTTGGAGTACCCGAATTGTGAAATTATTAAATTATACATAAGTACAAGTGAATTAGTCTTTAGCAAATGGATTGAATGCATTGCTTTAGCACGAATTACACAATTCCAAGTCATTTATGGAAATATATAGTCTACCTATTTGTAATCCCTCGAATTCTTATCTCCGATAATGGGACTCAATTTGCGGGAAAACAAGTACTGGATTGGTGTTCAAAATTTGGAATTCAACAGAACTTTACATCAGTAGGACACTCAAGGGCTAATGGTCAAACTGAAGTGGCGAACAGAGAAATAATTAAGTCATGGAAAAAAATTAGATGCTGCTAAGGGAAAATGGCTAGACGAACTCCCTGGAGTAATTTGGGCTAATCGAACGACTGTTAAAGCCTCAACAGGTGAGACTCTCTTCAGTTTAGTATATGGATTGGAAGCTGTCATTCCAGTCGAAACAATGATTCTGAGCCCGAGGACGAACAGTTCGATGAGGAAAGTAATGAAGCAAGAAGGAAAGATGATGTTGATTTGACGGATGCATTAAGGGAAAAAGCAGCAGTTCGTTTGCGGGTTACCAAGTCGAACATGGAAAAAGCCTACAATCATAGAGTCCGAATAAGTTCTTTTAAAGAAGGAGATTTGGGCTTAAAGAAAGTAGAAGTATCAAAGCATGTGGGAAAGTTGCAACAAAATTGGGATGAACCTTACATCGTCATTGGCGTAGGAAGAAAGGGGTCATACAAAATTGCTCACATGGATGGTACATCTTTACCGAGAACTTGGAATGCAGTCAACCTAAGGAGATATTACGGACGCTGATAAGCATCGTCTGAACATCGATTTCAGATTTTAATTTGTTATTTTTTGCGTAATGTTCTTCCCTCTTTGAGTATCTGTTACAATTTAAAATAATAAAAGCTTTTACTTATTTCTTCAAATACTATTTAGCTATTACGATTAGAGTTTTTAGAAAAAGCCATTGCTTAACAAAATAAAAAGGTTAAAACCAATAATTGGTAAAAAAACATAAGTATAAAATGAGTAAAGCCGATTGGGTCGGTAAACACTCATCGATCTCCAATTATCGAATTAAAAAAGGTTAAAATCAATAATTGGTAAAAAACCTAAGTACAAAATGAGTAAACAGTATTACAAGTACTCATCATTGAGCTAAGCAGCAAAACAAAATTATGCGCGGAAGATATGAAAAAATTGAAATTTTATTAAAATCATTCTTACAAATACACGATTACATCATTTGCTTTACAGTATGCTACAAAATAGAAATAAAAAAGCCTTAACTAACAATTGATGCTTTCACGACAACGTCCACGAAAACATCAATTTCCTCCCTAGTATCTCGACCTTCTTCTTCGACCACCTTAGAAGCAAGCTGCTCAGGATGGTCGACTTCTTTGGTTTGATGGCCAGGCTCAAAAGTTCGATTCCCGTTTTAATCGAATTAACCTCCAAAAAGCCTGATAGTTTGTTGTAGTTATTCGACCAAAATGAGATCCCGCCAGGATCGTCGCATAAGTGAAAATCTACCAGCATATCCCGACATTAGGGCACTCCGGAAGTAACCACAAGAACGATGATGCTGGCTAGAACTGGACCCTCAATGTACTGATCAAATACCACCGACCCTAAACTTTGGAAGACTAAGGCTGAGGCCATGTGGGACTTGTCAGTACTAGGTACGGCGCTAGTGGGACTCGTCAGCACTAGGCAAAATGAAAGGCTGGTAACTGCGACAAGCATGTTCATAATAGTGTGCTTTTTTTAAAGGTTATCGGATCAGTTGGCAGAACCAACTCAGAGAAAACTGTATTTCCCATCTTTGCGCTATGATAAAAAAAATGCTAAATGAGTTGTTGCCTTTTATTGCCATAACAAGGTTTATCCTACGGATAGGAAATGATTAGATCAACTGCAAAAAACTTGATTTATCAACTCCCCGTATTTATGGCAAGTTAGTTGGAACGATCGCATTCGTTGTCAATGACCTAATTCGATAAATTGGGAGCCTGGTTGGAATGAGTCATCATATTAAGATCAATTCGCGACAAATTGACAGGTTGATCGAAATACATTATTTTCTACTACCTCACACAAAGGTAAGATTGAGGTCAAAAAGTGAGATGAAAATCCCCTCGGGATGTAACAGATTGGAATAACTTGGAGAAAAGGTGATAATGTTTAAACATTAAAACATATTATCGCCAGAAGGAATTACAAGGAAAGTCCAGAAACACTAAGATAATTACATGTTGTAAGCAAAATACTATGGACACCTATTTTCAAAAAGCTAGAATAAAATACAGCTTTTCTCTTAGCTCGGCAAAACCTCCCAAAATATAAGGAGCAACAGTTTTTCCCGAGCAGATATTCGATATCGTCACTGCCTCACGTTCCAAGAGAGTGCATTGAGAGATCGGGGGACGTTAAACCATGGAGACAAGTCTATATTTTCCAGTTCCACCCATACCAAGTAAATTGCATTACGGATTTTATGCGGTAAAGAGTGTGGTTGTATAATTCTGGGATAATGGAAGTAACAAGCTATGAATAGATTCATTCCCCATAAATATGGATGCAGTGTTAATATATTAAAGAGCAAATTCGTTATTAAGATATTTGAAAGCGGAAGTAAAAGCCTTTATCTAGGTTTTCAGAAGACAGAGTCACGTCGGAGATCTCCGACCTGCAGAATATGATTTTCGACGAAGATAAAATATTGAATATCTCGACAAGAAATTCCGATCTTCAGGGGATAATATAAGAAAATATTCGACAAGAAACTAAGAATTTAGTATCGCGACAAAGATTTCGAATTGAGTATTTCGACAAGATATTGAATATGGATTTTGACAAAAACAAGAATTGAGTACCTTGTCAAGAAATATCGAATTCATAAGATAAAAACGAAGTTCATAAACATTTGATATGGAATGGACACAAGAGATTAAAGATCAAAGTAATTTTATTAATAAAATTATTACATTCTACGATATTACAAAATCAGAGTCACTTTCCTATTACATTACAACTATTACAAAAGGCTAATGGCTTTTTCTCGACTACGATGATCGATTTCATAGTTGTTCCATGTAATTCTCGAGACAGGCTCCTTGATGATCAAGAATCCTCCTTGATCAGAGAAGGACACTAACCCTTAATAACACATTCCCGACGAGGGAGACCGACATATTCAACAAGGGGTTTTGCAAAGACGCCGGACAGAGAAAATTGTAACAACACTTCACCTATCCCTTACAAAGTATCCGCCGTCATCAAATGAAATATGATCTTACGTGTTTTCGTATATGATCAAAGTATTAAAGTAAAAATCTAAAACACATGTATAAGGGGAATAGATCAATATTATGTATTCCGAGCTTGTGAGTACATGTTACAAATGATGGGGGTCCTATCCGAGCATTATAGGATGCCGTACAAGCTAGAGGATAGATACATATAAAATAACCTATGCTAACTTTCCAAGACGGCTCCGAGCTGCAATGCTTCGAGTAGAGAGCACCTGGGAAAGCGTGTGCGTCCCCCCCAGCGTCATAAATGCTCGTGGTATTTATAGTTGAAATGGGAAGCTACCTAGTCCATCCGTAGGAATATATTTCTCGGCCCAGGCCCAACAGTATTCTTCGACTATGAGCTTTCTCTGATAGATCGGATTAGATGAATTGTGATTAGGGCTCGATTTTATGCCTTCAGGGTCGGGATCTGTAACCTTCGATCTTGAATGGACCCCTAAAAATAGAGTCCAAACATCCCTCATCAATACTCCCCCACTTCTTGAGCGCAAAGTGAAACTTAAGCTCGAAGAAGTATGGACTGTTTCGAATGTTGGGATGAGCAAACCATCTAAAATGTGTTTCGGATATGCCTCGTTAAAAACCTAACTCGAAAAAACCCATTGGGATAAAAACCGAATCAGGGAAAAAGATTGCACATCTTGGAAACAATTTAGTGGCTTTACTGTGATGAGATAAAATTTAGACATTAACAATCTTCGCCTGGCTTTTTTAATTGAATCACGATCAAAGCATCCTTCCACATTGACTACCGTACTACCGTAATTGACTCTTTATTCATACTTCCCTATTTTTCCGACCGTAGGATAAAATAAAGCGTTGGGCAATAAATATAAATATACCGAGGCGTATCTTTCTATATTTTGGTACTCAGCCCCCAATTGCGAAAAGTATAGGGGTCTAAAATGCAATTACCGGAAAGATAGTTTTGAATTTTTCCTGAGGGAGTTCAACCGTTGCGGTTACTCGGGGACCGGTTTGCAATTTACCTTTTTGACCTTATATATATGTGCTGATCGTTGGGGGCTTGCACAAGATTCTCAAAAAAAAACCCTAGATCGGAGCAAAGAGATCGATAAGAAAACATAAAGATACGTCCGACCATCCATCTCGTATTTACAATGTCTAGTCCAATAGATCCAAAAGGTAAAGCCAAAGTAGCGGAAGAACAAGAGAGTGGTCCAGATGAGATGCGGGCCGAGACTACCCGATCACCAGTGGCGGAAAATTTGGGGAGCCCGAGCTCTGATTCTGACCCTGAAAGGGAAGAAGGAGAGCTCAATTCTGATTCGGAGGATGATGAAGATGACGGTTCAAACGAGGCGACTGATGAAGACCGCGGAAGACGACATCCTTATATTGGCGGACAATGAACAGATGAAATACAGAATAGGTAGCCAGGTCACCATTACAATCTTTAAATGGGTAGACCCATCGACCAGCGTAAGGCTTAATAAAACCGAGCTAAAGGCTGACCAAATTGCTTGCCGTTATACTAAGAAACATCGAGAGTATCTAGAGAATGAGTTCGGTAAGTATATTCCGGATGGATACTCGATCGTTATACCGACTCCTGAGCAACGAGTTACCAATCCTCCGGAGGGGTGTCAAGCCTTCTATACCAGGCAATTTTTTTACGGTCTACGCATCCACTTCATTCCTTTAATTCGTAGTATCTTAGAGGCATTCCATCTCGCTCCGTCCCAAATCCTTCCGAATTCGATTGGGTATATCGTCGCCTTCAGCGTGCTAATGAAGGCCAAAGAGAAGAAAGGGGCCTTCCAAAATTTCTGGCGAATCTTCCAAGTGAGTTCATCCACATCTTCGAACGCTGGATATGTATATTTTTCACAAAGGTTGAATCGATCAATTTTGTCGAGCAATGTCTCGAGCAACCTAAAGGGTTGGAAAGAAGAGTTCTTTTTTGTTCGAGGCCCCGATACTCCGTCTTCTGCAGAGACTCCTGAGCCGACCCCTTACGAATGGCCCGGAGAAAGGTCTTGGACTTATGGTAGCGGAGCCTTAAAGGGAGGATGAATCATGAACTCCCGGATGAGTTTTTGCGGACTCTTCAACCTGACCTCTATCAAACTGCTCTAATGACCCAAGAGGGGGTCTTGAGAATGGCTGGGCTCAACAAATGTACTTATCCTGCCCCCGCGATCACATTTGGCCATCTTTCTTCGACGCCAGCCGATATCCAAACCAATCAAGTTGTAAGGACTGATGGGCAGGCTGACGCCGTTGTTGCTCCTCTTACTCTAGGTATGTTTACTTGTTTCTTATAATTCAATGGATTTTCCTTTGGTCGGAATTAACATTCTTTGGTTTTTAGCCGAGGTTGTTGAGAGGTTTCGAACCTCTATAGCCGGCTCGAACGTAGCTTTTTTTTCAAAAGGGACCCAAGGCCAGCCCCGTAAACAAAAGAAATCAAGGGCTACTTTGAAGATCGGAGGAGCCATTCCCAGCACAGCTACTACTGCGGTTCCGGACCTAGCTGTGAGTTTTTCTCAAATTGCGGCTGAGGGAACTTCACAATCCCGAGCAGCCGGGCCTCTACGGTTGGTATTCTTGGTTGATACATCCGATCCGAACGCAGTTGGATATAGCTATTACACATTCAAGGGAATCCAAGCTCAAGAGATAATTGAAACCCGAACGGCTCGGAAAAGAAACAGTGAAGAACCTGAGTCTTCAAGAAGGGTAAGGCCCTTTGGTCGGAATTCAGGCCCAATCCAATGTCGACCCGGCCGGACCGAACCACATTTGGCAGATTTCATTGAAGATCATCTTCGAGGACCCAGAGCCGCTGGATTTCTGTAGAGTGGGACGATCGAGTCTGACTTTGGTCCCAATGGCGAACATACCGTGGATAAATCCTTCAGAATTATGATGGCCGGAAGATTTAAAGATGATAATACCGAGCTCTTCAGTAAAGATGGTTTTCAAATCATGGGCGATTACGCTTATGCACATCAAAGGGTATATGTTTTTCCGAATGTACTAATTTTTCTTTAAACTCCTAGTTATTACTGATAACTGTTTTTCTTCAGGCTGGGGATTTATTTGTTCATCAATCTCTTCGACTAGCGATATTAGAGGAAAAATCTCAACAGGCTCAAAATGCTCTCTACGATATCCTGAAGGAAGACGCCATTACCGCCAACCAATTGAGGCAGACTACTACCAAGCTTTCTGAGGTTGAAAAGGAGCTTGCCGAAGCTAGGAAAGAGCTTGAAGGGAAGAGGGCCCTTGAGGAAGAGGTTGAAAAATTATGGTCGGATCTTGAGCAGGCTAAGATGCTTTTCCATCTGTCTTACGCTCGAGGCCGAGAAGAAGCCAAACATCCAGCCTTTGTTCGATTACGATCAGGTTCGATTAATCAGGCCTTTTTCTACGAAGGAGTTCAGCAGCTCATTGTGGCCGGAAGGATTCCGGGCGTTCTCAGCGATTATCTTCCCCATATGAATCCTTATAAAAACATTTTTGGGGAAACTACAAAGCTTCCTCTCTTCCTCCCGAAATTGCTGGTCTTCAAGGTCATGAGTATGCCACATTCCTTACGGAATTCGGGGTTTCCATGCCCAACCCTGATATGCTTGAAGCGTAAGGTGCGATGGAAGAGAGCGAGGAGGTGAATATTGATGGCGATTCTAATGATCGGGGAGAAGAAAACATCTCTTCACCTAGAGCAAGTAGTTCTTCCACTGATGACCAAAGTAGCGACGAAGGGGATGATAGCTCGAGTAGCGGTGATAGCGATAGTTTGGAAGGTGATTCTGGCAAAGAAGACGAAAAAGCTGAGGAGGGTCGCGATTTTTGTGCTGAAGAATCCGATCGTTGATAAATATTGTGTAATAGGACTTCCTTTATTAACTTTCCCTTTGTAGCTTATGAATTTGTGTAGTTCTTGTCTTCCCAAATGTTCATATATACTTAACTTTGCATTCTTTAATCTACACTGTTGATATTTTTAGCGAGAACTTTGGTTTTTTCCATATCTAATATTTTCTGGGGGTGATGACTGTTCTATTACTGTGATAACAAAATGCTATATTTTACTAATATCTTTATTTCCGAGAAAGGAAAACGTCCTTCGTTCCTTTTTCAGTCGGGATCGAATTTTCTTGCTCAGGTTATTTTCTTGGATGCTAAAATCTGCTCCAAACCCCCCCTTTTTTTTTCTTTTTTTAATCTCTCGTGATAGGCCGGTCAGGACTTCCTTAAGCTTAAGATGTTAGCAGAGCGTGGGATCGAATACCGAGCTGCTATATCCATCGAACTATCAAAGAATAAGATCGAGCTTGATTGCGCCGTTGAAGTCAATAGATTCCTCAAGGAAAGGCTAGCTTTGGAGAAGGAAAAGGCTGCCTATAATCGAGGAGATAAGATCTTGGTGATGCTGAGCAAAGATCTATGTGATTTTTCCCACCAAACATTTTCTTATTCCTCGGGAAACTGATCGGTCGTTAAATTTTGATCGTACGATTTGTTACATTTCAACCGTTGGATAAGGTTGGGCTACGCCTATAAATGGGGCATTTCTCTAGTTTCTCAGATAAATTCTTCCTTCCTTTTCAGTAGATTTTCTTCGATCATGTTGCTCAAGAAAAAACGTCTCTCAATCCAATATTTCGAAATTCGAAGTAGGACTTATTTTTCGAGTTCTACAATGTTGATTATCTCGACTCAGACTAGAATATCTGCAGACGAAGATCTATTCAACCTCGAAGGCCAACAAGCCTCATTGCTGACCATCCACGGCCCCAGCGATTCCCTCGATCCGACAAGGTGTTGGAGGGGTTCAAGCACAAGTTTTTTAAGGATGTTTAGTGATTGGTCATTATTTCTCTGGCACGGTTCTCATACTGGGGGACCTATTGCCACGATGTTTTCAGAGGATGTGAAAGGGTGTGGCGTCAACGATCGAGGACCTAGCTGTGAGTTTTCCTCAAATTGCGGCTGAGGGAACTTCACAATCCCGAGCAGCCGGGCCTCTACGGTTGGTATTCTTGGTTGATACATCCGATCCGAACGCAGTTGGATATAGCTATTACACATTCAAGGGAATCCAAGCTCAAGAGATAATTGAAACCCGAACGGCTCGGAAAAGAAACAGTGAAGAACCTGAGTCTTCAAGAAGGGTAAGGCCCTTTGGTCGGAATTCAGGCCCAATCCAATGTCGACCCGGCCGGACCGAACCACATTTGGCAGATTTCATTGAAGATCATCTTCGAGGACCCAGAGCCGCTGGATTTCCGTAGAGTGGGACGATCGAGTCTGACTTCGAGGTGGCGTTCGATATTAGTTACTCGATCGAACTAAAGCCTTCAATTCCTTATCCCGATTATCAACCAACACCCAATATTCGCTATCCTTGTAAATCTTTCGAGTAAGGACATTATCGTCCGTTTGAGCTTATACTGCTAATTGTAGTAGGATCGAAATGTAATAAGATCGAAGTAAATTGTAGCTTTGACGAACACTGGTGTAATAGAATTTAAGATTCATCACTGTATCATTTCAGACATCTTTACGAATAATAATATTCTTGCTTTGTCCGATCTAATAATCTTTGTTTAATTGTTGCAAATTTATTCCGTGGGCTAATGAGTTTAAAAGAGCTATTTCACGTAGCCAAACAGTCCCTAATTCATTGGGAATCTCAATGGTCGTTAAATCTTGGCCGTTTAATGAACAAATCATTGCCGTTAAATCCAGTCCATCCCCACTATAAAAGATATTGTTGTATCTTTGAGACTATTCCTCTCATCCTACTGGTCCTTCACTTATCCAATCATGATGATCAAAACCATTACTCTATCAATTCAACTTTTTGAGTTTAGACTTCGAACAGTCTTTTTGAGAAACAAGATTGCTTCGAACTCGCTTAGAATATCGTCAGGCAAATATATTCTCAATCTGGAAGGCCACTAAGCCAAATCCAGGAAATCGATGAGCTACCGATCTTTGCCCGGGGTCAGTTAATGAAGGATAATACTTTGCTATGGCTGACCACTTCGAGGTCCGGAGAACCGCTCGACCTGCAAAAGTGTTGGTGGAGCACGAGCATTAAGCTCTCCAATGATGATCGGTAGCTTTTACTATTTCTCTGGCATGGGTCTCCGTTCGGGGGACCTATTGCCACAATGCATTTAGGAAGACGTACTAGGGGCTGCGTTGGAGGACAGAGTTACTTAGAAAATTATGCATTAGTCCTTATGTCTTTGGAGGACCACAAATAAAGACAAAAGCCTGCGTGTCTGAAGGAGATTCCATGCTTGGAGATGGACAATCTTGATTGACTGGTAGGAGAAGAAACCGAAGATTTCATAGGATTGTAGAATGCAATAGGTTCGGAATGTAATGTACTATGCTCGAAATTTGTACATTTGAATTATTGTACCTTTGTAATAAGATCAAAACTGTACATATTTTCTTTCCCGAAATAATACTTATAAACTTTTTCATCTCTTCTTTGTTGGTCGATCAAATAATAGTCTGATGAACTCTTATCTTTGATAACCCGATCGAATTTGAATATTTTGAACCAACACGGGAATAACCAAACATCTCTTTTTGAACGAGCAATGAATAAGTAATTTGATAAGTAATCAATTAATCTTCCTCTGGAAAATTTCTAAGTACGAGTATTTAACCGATCCTCAGCATAAACGAATTTTTGAAGTTAAGCAAACTCTTTAATTTGAGAATCTCCAACTGAACATAAGCCGTCGATAATAATACTTGTATTAATCATTCGGATATTTTGGACGAGCACTTTAATTCGAGAATTGTTACTTAACACAAATAATAACTTTTGAATCGTTTCTGGTGCTCGATTCATTGTAATTGATGGACTGGTGCCGATCGGGCCGATCACAGTCTTTCCAACTCGAGCCTTAATAACTGGTAAATTTTTGAAAACCGTACTGGTAATCGAACGGGACTTCTCGATTATGATAATGCATTGAGTTTTCCAAGCTGGTATCGTATTTTGAATAGCACGTCCAAAAGATCGAATTTTGGACAAACATCTTTGATTCCAGCGTTGCCCTTTTAGATTAATTAACAGATAAGGACCACTGAACCATCTTTATGTGTCTATAAGATTACTTCTTCTCCCTACCAAACATGATCCTATTCCTTGGGAAATGTAATAGTCAGTACATTTATTATTTAGATCATAGCAGTCCGTGACATGTTATCTGGTCCGTCGGTTTTAACCCTTCGCTGTTATAAATAGTTCCAATTTTTTTGTTACATTCTTCACTCATCACCAATGCCTCGTCCGATTACTACCGCTCGAGTTGTGAATTCTTTTAGCAATATGATCCATAATACTTCTGAGATAAAGGAGTTTGAAATTAGGACACGAACCCTATTTTTCGATTCTAGTCCTTTGGCATAGTTTTTCTCGCTTAGAATATCGACAGGCATAAGAAATTGGGCCTAGAATACCGGCAGGCAACCTGCTCTCTTGGATCTAATCCATCTGTGCTGGGTTTGAATTTCAGTTTTCTGGCGCGGTGCCCGATCGGACATTGGGTCGTCCTCAGAGGAGTTCTTTAAATCTCGAGCATCAGCTTCTTCAAGGATTTTCTTGAAGTATAGTTCCTTCGAGATTGCTTGGAGTAATTCTGCTGGGGTCACCTCCCGCTGTCCTGGATCGATAATTCGGGTATGAACAAAGACTGCCATCACTATTGGGCATAGCAATCATTGTTCACGCTCGACGATCTTTGATCGGTCTAAAAGTCCTGGTGATGGACTACGATCCAGCTCTTATCCCGTTCCGCAGAACGCTCGAGGATGTGTGACACGTGGCGAGTGATTGACATGTAGAATCTTTGCTGAGTTCTGCATTTGGTGCGGACACAGGAATGTGGACCGAACACGCTTAATTTTGCTCGTAGGATTTGTAGTAGGCTAGGAGTGGATGTATTATTCTTTTTGAACTCGAAATTCACTATTGTACTCGAAAATTCATTTGTAATTTATTCGAAGAACGAATATAAACTTTGTTTCCTGCTTATCTTCGTTGCATGTTTTTCTGAGTCTGTTGAGTGTTTTCTTGATTTGTTGGTCGAATAATATATATGATCGATGTGATCGAACAAAATGAACTTGGATGAACGTAACTTTGTGCAAATATCCTGAAGTTATTAAACCTTTCATTCGAAAAAAGAGATTCCTTCGGCGAATGAATGATACTTCAAAAATAGGTAGCAAGTTTGAAGATTTCTATTGTTGGTATGCCAACATTCCTTCGACCGTAGGATCGACTCCCTTTGAAATAACTGTCAATCGAGAAGACCAAATTAATTCTGTGTTAGTTGATCGAACAAAACAGCTGACAAAGTTTTCCTTGTCTATTTTTAACAAGGTCATTCCATAGTTCTCTAAATGACTTAATCGGATAAATAACCTTCATCAATGATGATCGGATCGATAACTGGAAAATAAGTCCAATAATTCATTTATCAATTCATTGATCAATAAAAGTGTGGAGAAATGATTTTTATATTATTTTTGAGGTTGCTCGATTCAATCGCTCGTATTCTCTTTCACGAGTTCCCTCTTTGGGTTTTTGCAACAGCTTTCACCCTTTTCATTTTTATCAGTCATAGCAATAGCTTTCACCTGAGGGTCTTAGCAACAACTTTCGCCCTTTTTATTTTTATCGGTCATGGCAATAGCTTTCACCTGAGGGTCTTAGCAACAGCTTTCACCCTTTTTATTTTTATCGGTCATAGCAATAGCTTTGACCTGAGGGTCTTAGCAACAGCTTTCACCCTTTTTATTTTTATCGATCATAGCAATAGCTTTCACCTGAGGGTCTTAGCAACAGCTTTCACCCTTTTTATTTTTATCGGTCATAGCAATAGCTTTCACCTGAGGGTCTTAGCAACAGCTTTCACCCTTTTTATCTTTATCGGTCATAGCAATAGCTTTCACCTAAGGGTCTTAGCAACAGCTTTCACCCTTTTCATTTTTATCGGTCATAGCAATAGCTTTCACTTGAGGGTCTTAGCAACAGCTTTCACCCTTTTCATTTTTATCTCGATCCAAGGGGCATAGCAACGGCTTTCACCCATAGTCGATTTCGAGGGTCCTAGCAACAGCTTTCACCCTTTTTCGATATTTGATTGATATATTTAGAGATTGGGCATAGCCTCATAATATCTTCGTGACCAGATAATGAACTAATAACATCTCTGGCGAATAAGGCTTTTCATTGAATAGATAAGATAATGAATTGATAATATCTCTGGCGAATAAGACTTTTCATTGAATAGATAATCCTCTAAAACACAAGATAAAAATAAATCGAATGAGATAACAAGGCAGTAGATAGCCTAGAGATCAGTAAATAGTCTTCATAGTCCATAGTAACGCATTTCCGAACTGTGTACTCCTTGTCTATTTGAACTTATAGAAGATAAATACTCGATTTGCTAGAATATCAAAACCTTTGTTCGACCGCTCCCAATCGATCAAACTGGTGTTTTAATTTGTCATATACTCGTCGAATAGAAAATATAGAGTCTGGCGGTGATCATAATTCTGCGATAGAAATCCCTCGAACGATCACACGAATTCATCATATTGAATAAACTGCCGATATGTTCCCCGGGGTCGGTAGTCCCGTAATACTGCAGTAACCTAGTTGGAGCATCGTACGATGCTATTTCCGACCTCGGATCGGTGATAGTCGTATGGATCGGAATATTATCCTGGGGAATGATAGGAGGAGCTTCCGGTTGTTGAGCCGCTCGAGATAGATTATCAGGCTCATTATTAACTGAGTTCTGCGCTCCGGCTGCATGGGAAGGTTTACCTCGAATATATGTACTTCTCCTCGTAGTAAGCATTTTTTCGATCTAACACCCAAATAAGGCCCCTCGGTGGGCGCCAATTGATCTTACGTGATTTCGTATATGATCAAAATATTAAAGTAAAAATCTAAAACACATGTATAAGGGGAAAAGATCAATATTATGTATTCCTAGCTTGTGAGTACAGGTTACAAATGATGGGGGTCATATCCGAGCATTATAGGATGCCGTACAAGCTAGAGTATAGATACATATAAAATAACCTATGCTAACTTTCCAAGACGGCTCCGAGCTGCAATGCTTCGAGTAGAGAGCACCTGGGAAAGCGTGTGCGTCCCCCCAGCGTCATAAATGCTCGTGGTATTTATAGTTGAAATGGGGAGCTACCTAGTCCATCCGTAGGAATATATTTCTCGTCCCACAGGCCTGGGCCTAAGGTCGGCCCAACAGTATTTTTCGACTATGAGCTTTCTCTGATAGATCGGATTAGATGAATTGTGATCAGGGCTCGGTTTTATGCCTTCAGGGTCGGGATCCGCAACCTTCGATCTTGAATGGACCCCTAAAAATAGAGTCTAAAACATCCCTCATCAAAATACCAGAGAAGGAAGTGTTGCCCCTTTTAATGAACTCTAGTTTTGGTATAGAGGATCTCCTAATAAAAGATAAATCCACCATTTTCCAATTCCACCCAAACCAAAATAAGAAGAATCTAAAAAGATAATTAATCGCCATTTGGTTCGACAAAGAATTTCATGTGATGATTCCTCAAGAATGAAAATGAAGATTGACATTGAATTATTTGAATCCATTTTGAGAGGTTCAAAGGAACTCACTTACATATTTATAAGTTTGAGTAACTTTATTATCAGGAGGAAGATGAAACGTCGCATTCTTGGAATAGGTCACCAACTTTAAAAGTGACTTTTTATATTCAAAGACTTATGTCTAAGGTATCCTGCTGAATTCCTACTTAGAGGATAATGCACATAGCATGTACATGAGATTTATCGATATAGATGATCGAGAAAAGTAATACTTATAAATGGGCAAACTATTTTTGTTCATCTACACAAAAAAAAAAAAAAACCAACTAGACTATAGTTGCTACTAAACTAATGTTGTTCGGAACGAGAGGGCCTAGTCGAAGAGGTATGCCTAGGAGTCCCTAGAAAGGTCATCAACTCATTGGCGATTCTGATATCCCTGGTCGAAACCTTTGTAGAAAGCACCTTGTCAACAGTCCTCTCTCGCTTGCTGAATGCGAGACTCAATTGTGCTCTCTAGATTGTTGTTCAGCTGAGCCAAATCATCTCTCTCCTTCTGAAGAGCCTCCTTCTCAGCACGCAGCTTCTTGATTGAGTAAAGTGTCCCGATGAGAGTTGATCTCTTTCTCTAGTCGATCTTTCAGAGCCACTTTGCTAAGCAAAGAATCATCATTCTGAAGTCCTAACTGCAGGACCAAATGCTTTCCTTGAACAATTGGTAAACAATCTAGTAATAAATTGCAGGATGAAACATCCAAAATAAGGAACATAGAGAAGAGATACCTGCTCATAGTGTTTAAAGATAGACTAAACAAGGTGTAGATTAGACATATCTTCATATTTCTTCAGCTCGCCAGGAAAAATGGTACTGAACCCAAGATTCCAAGATAACGGGTTGGGTTCACAAGTACCAGGGAAGAAGGACTCGGAAAGGATTCCGTTGGAACGAGGAGTGGCGGACTCCGTAATATCATAGACCTGCTCCAGAAGACAACGATCATCAAGTATCACTGGGGAGGCTGTCGGATTAGGACTCGCCAGAATTGTTTTTCCCAAAGCATAATATCGAACCTGAGGTTCAACCAGAGAATCCGTTTGGCCCTGGGAAGATGGACCAGCCTCAGCGGAAGAAGAAACAAGCATGGTGGTGGTGGTGTCAGTAAAAATAATATTGGCATAATTGTCCGTAGTGGACCGTTCAACGGGGCTCCCCAAAGGTGGATCTGAATCTTGGTCACCACCAATCAGCACGTTCTCACTTCCTGACCGGTAGCAAAGTCAGCAGCGGGGTTATCTCTAAGAATCTCAGTTTGAACATGATCTTGAGAACCGTGTTTGAAAAAAGGGAGGGAGGTAGGAATTTCGACCTCCGAAGATCGTTCACCAGTAGCAGAATCTCCAAAGGCTACCCGCCCAGGAGAAGGTTTTCTTAAAATATTTGAGGTAGGAGGAAGGCTCAAACGAATGTCTTGTTGAGTGGTTGATAAGTGAGTTAATGGGCTCAGGGGATTATCTGCCCTACTCCTAGAAAGGGTAGACGTATGAGTCCCCGAGCTAGCAGCTGCTCGGGGTTCAGAAGGTTCAGAAGAATAGCGCTCGATACGAGATCTCCTTTTGGGTATGACGTTCCTCGGAGGATACCGCGAAGTGCGTTTGGAAGAATTCGAGAAAAGGGAACTCATTCTCGAAAAGTCAAGGGGAAGATTGAAAAATAGAGAGGAGTGCTCGAACAACTCGAGAGAATATTTTATCTGAGTGGGGACACACGGTAAAATAGTGAGAATTTTTTACCCCAATATTTAAGTAAATGAAAAGACGGGATGGTTCCTAAAGGAGGCGCAAAAAACATATTGAAAAATAAGATATTGTAGTCGATTAATCAGTTCGACGAAAAAGAATCCGATAAAGGAAACAAATTATGCAAAAAAGACTTATGTCTAAATTATCTTGTATAAACAAAAAGATAAAAAATATACAGCTTTGCAAGGAGTTCATAATACAAAGAAAAATAATACGGAAAATATAGGAACGATACATCCTTTATCCAAATTCCCTCAAGGTTCTTGATCGTTATTGCCCTCCTGATCAGCACCCTCCTCATCCTCATCGTCTCGAGAACTAACCGCAAGATCAGCTCCAGAAGTACCCTCGCCGTCTGCTTTAGGAGGATCTGCATCAGGAGGAGGCACTGGCAAAGGAACCCCCAACTAATTCACCAAATGTGACCAACGAAGATGTTCATACACGACGGTCAAAACATCCTCAGGAGAATATTCCTGGCCATTCCAATCCCTGCTCATATGAATAGCATTGAAATACTCTTCTCTGCGGTCTTCGATCAATTTGAGGGCCACTAGTTGAGGAACAATTTTCTTGAAAGTATTCTCTAAGAGCGGTCCGACCATCTCATGGAACAGGACAGTTAGAACTGGAGATGCTATGAATTCCCAAATGACCTTCTCTTTAGGGTCAACACCAACTCTATTAATCAAGCCATCGAGGTCTTCATCCTCTTCGTGCTTATCAAGGTGAGCTTGAAGACGCGTGATTTTAGACTCAAGTTCACTAACTATGGTCGCATCCTGAACTTGCTGATCTTCTAGTCCCTTAGCCAATTGATTTGTTCGTTCCTCGGCCCGAGTAGCCTCCATGATAGTATTGATTATATGAGGATTGTTTGTCTCCATATTTGGATTGCCATCAGGACCAAGATGTTGGGAAGAAGACGTAGAAGGCCCAACCCTGGTCTAAGTCCGCCACTGTTTGGAGAAGTATCTTGTTCTTCTCATCCAGAAATTTACATTGTTGTTTTAGCAATGCCGATTCATACATAGAAGACACCATGAATGCTCCAGACTGAAAAGAAAGGATTTAACCAATTAAGAGGGGGTCTGGATAATAAGTGAAGAAATTAATAATCGCAGAGTATCTCTTCTTACTTTAACTTGGGAGTAAGCAGTTTTGGTTAGACTTTTTAAGGGATCCTTGTCCAAGAAATGTTGCATTTCCGTAGTAAAAACGGTGGAGAGAAGAAGTCGAGTAGCTTTGTCAGCAGCATTCTCCTTATCATCTGATACCAGCGCATCACGCTCATAAATCTTGGCGCCCTTCTCCCTAAGAGATGATTTTCCACCATCTCGACCAAAGTAGCTTTTGGGTTCGCTTCACCATCCAAAGTAAGATTATGACCAGTACGATCATAAACTTGCTTTCTCAATTTCACCGAAGAACCAGTAAAATTACGCTTGGACCATGATTTGCAACCAAGAATACCATATGAAGTTCTAAGTGATAACGGAGGTTATCCCTGGCCCGTTCTGGTAGTGGAAGAGGACGGTTGAGCCTTGGAAGAGGAAGGCTCAGGAGGGAAGTTCTAAGGAACCTCTAGAGTTTCTTACCTATTGTCCTCAGAGTCTCGGTCTCGATCTCTTCTTCTCTTACGGGAATGCCTTTGTTCTATGGGCTGGTTATCGGTAGTCTTGGTAGACTTAGATAGAACCATTTCTCCAGTTTTTGAATGTCTGGAACCTTCGACCATAGATGCTACCAAAATAAAAGGTAAAGTTAGAGAGAATCCTGAATATGGGAATAGTTATAGTATACAAAAAAGCAAACGAGGAAATTTACCAAGAGATCGACTAGGAGTTGTAGTAGGATACCTTCCGAAGAAAAGCCTCTCCCACGAGAACAGCGCATTGATATTTGTCCGATCTTATCTCCTTTATCATATTCATCGGGAATCATTTTGCCTGTAATTTTTCGACAACCAAAGGTCCAAGTGGAGCCGCGATCCCAGGTAAACTCGAAAGGAATGGTCGATCCATCTGCCAACATTTGATGGGTTGGAGGTCGTACGAAGAAATAGCTGGATTTCCAATCCGAATTACTAGAGATGAGAGACTCAAAAATAGCACAGCCAAGTCTTTGACTCACAAAGAAATAACCATGGTTCGAAGAAGTGGAAATGCTAAAGCGAAACAATTGAAAATGTTGCAAAAAGATGGTTGTAGACCTTTGGCAACCATTAAAACGACAAATGAAACAACATAAGCAACAAAATTGGGAACCAATTGAGTCAGAGAGACAATGAAGGTAGCCAGAATCTCAAGGAGAAGAGGAGAAAATGGGTCTGAGACCATGCTGAAAATGGGAGGTATAGAAGGCACGACAGCCCTCAAAGGGGGGAATTGACCCTATCCTCTGGGGACGGAAGAAAAATTTCAGAACCTTTGGGGAAGAACCGGCCATAATTCTTCTACAGATCGCTCAGCTCTTCCTCCTCATGAATACAAGCGAGGAGTTCAATTGGTTCGGAGATTTGGGGATTGGTACCTTTTGTTTTGGTAGCAGCTTTGGCGGCTACCTCCTCATCGGTATGGATATCTACCAGGAGGGTATCTTTTTCGTGAGGATTTATGTCCACGGTCTCAGTCTGATCAGGAGGGGGCTCTGAGAACACTCCAGGATGTTTGTAAGGATCACGTCCTCAAGGGTCGATGAGTTGGGATCTCTAGATGTAGAGGCCACTTCTTGGAATGTTTGAATGATGATCGAGAAGTATACCAATTACAGAGCTTATCGACCTAAAATTTTACTGCAAAGAATTGAAGGTAGAGAGGAAAAAGTAATTGTGAAAAATAAGACGGTTATATGTATATACAAAGTTGAAAGGACACTTTAGCCCATTCGCGATGATTCTTTTTCCCGCCATCGATAGGAGTGAATCGGCTTCTCTAATTTAAACAATGCCTGTTAACAGGAGTGAAGATACGATTGTTTATGAAATGGTGCACTCTTTTCCTTATTTCGGATTTTTTTCCCACATGGTTTTTTTTCTGAGTAAGGTTTTAATGAGGTACAATTTATAAATCAATTTAGAGAAATCGACTACTTCTACGAGCTGCAACTACATCTTCGCTCGAAGAAGTGAGGGAGTACTGATGGGGGCTATTTTACACCCTAAGGGATAGTCGAGAACTCGAGGAGAATAAGATCGACCCGACTAGATACTCAGCCCAAGTACAGATCGACTATGAAGGTTGTCTCGACCTAATGTGAGCATCTCAGCGATCTAGCTCCAGAGTCCGAAGTCCTTAGGGACATTAATCTGAGTCCAATTATGGCTATGTTTCCTTGTATAGCTAGGGATGAAGATCTATATAAATACACCAGTTACATTGTATTAGGGCACAACACAGAATATCATACTTACGCCTACATACTTTGTAATACTTGATTAATCTAATAAGAGAGCCTTTGCTACACATATTACGTACTTTTTCTTCTGTTCTTACATTGCATATTGTTCATCTTTGAGTTGAACCATCCTGAGTAAAATAACTAAGCCCGTAAATTATATTCAAACTAGCCTTGATCATATTATTACCGATATTACTGAACCTAACGAAATTCGGTATAATCAATTATGGTTGAGAAATTTGAGACATTTATCTAATTATATTTTGAGTATGTTATTCTTATATTGGTAAGAAATTGTGAGTCTCAGTGATGATTTATAATACTCTTGTTTGGTGGAGATTGATGATTATATTAGTCAGAAATTATGTCTTACTAATAACTATATTCAAGTTTTGTACCTTCTCTTTCTTGATTTAGTTTTAATTTGATGTAGTAATAAATATTTATTGAAACATTTTATATTTTGTTAGACTAATTTAAGATATTATCCATATATTTATTTATATATTGTGTATATTAAATGTTAAAAATTTATGGGCTTTTTGGGGTTTAACCCGACCGCCAGCCTGCACTCGCCTCACCTGATCCATGTGGTTTATGAACATAAAAAATGAAGGTGCGATTTAAAATTTTGATAATCTGCATGTGTAGTGTCGGGTCGAGTTGATTTTTTCATTGGCACCTGCCAAAAATCAGACCGCATTCACCATAGATATACAATAAAGTGGGCAAATTTAGACCACAATTTTCTTTCCTAAAAAGTTGGGATCTTCACGGGGTGCGGGGGGCCTCTACTGATTTTGGCCTTCTTTCAAGATGGGACTTCATTTGGATTTGTGGTACCAAATTTTATATTGATTTTCATTTGTGGTACAATAAATATTCCAATCGATAAATTTGGCATCATAATTTAACAAATTCATTAACATTTAGTGCCGTCAATAAAAATTACAGTTAAGTGGTGACATGACAATTAAATCTTATTACAAAATTGATGATGTTACTTATTTTTACTGACAATTCAACCCTACAACATTTTAGGCTAGCAAAATAACCCCACATCTTCAAATTACTGATGATTTAGTCCATATTGTTGCCAAAAATTTCGAAATTGACTCGAATAAGATCACATGCAGACAAATTTGGAGATTTTACATATTATATTTCCATAACTAATTCAATTTTATAAATAATATTAATAAATTAAATTAAATTATACTATAAATATAATTTTTTAAATACTAATATCCTTATAAATTCTCTTATTTATATAATAATATTATAAATCTATTTAATATTTATTAAAATAATAAACTATATAATATTTGTAAATAATTATAATTTAAAAAAAAAACCTAAAACCTACCCATCCCACCCCACCCAAATCGAAGAACTGATCATATTACATAAAGCACTTCCATCCTTAATGTGTGAATAACAATGATTCGGATCTAGATAATTTTAATTTTCAGTGGATCGTAAAAGGTCTCGACTTTGACTTACTAATGTCTATTTAGTCTATTATTTATGATTTTAATCCTCATGTACATCCTTAGATATATAACATCCACATTTAACAAGTAGACATAGAATTTTTTATAATTACATTATGCATGATAAAAAGAATAATTGAAACGAATGTATGAAATTTTAAAAAAATTGTTAACTATTTACACATTAAGTAATTTTCATACAAATGCTTTATGATCCACTACAACAAAATTCATGTTTGGAGACACATAAAAGTGTCCCAAGATTGCATATATTGGGAAACTTAGATATTTTGGGACATTTAAAAAAGTGTCTCATGGTTGTGCGTCCCGTGATATGTAGGAAAACTTATATATGTGTCCCTAGATAATTCCGCTTAACAATATTAATATGTGTCCCTAGATAACTATGTCTAAGGACAGTAATATGTGTCCCTAGATAATTCCATCTAACGACATTAATATTTGTCCCTAGATAGCTATGTCTAAGGATAGTTATATGTGTCCCATAAGAACATTGTGGAGACACATCTAAATATCCTTAGAAAAGTTACATGTACATTTTTTAGACACTTATTTATGTTTTTAAATTGATTTATTAAATCACATTTAAGTATCCTTAAAGTAGTTTCATATAACTTCTATAAATGTCCCGTGTTCGATTTCTAAGAACACTTGAAAGAGTGTCATAAACTATTTTATTCCCATTCACTTTTACAATATTCATTAATATATAAAATAACAATATAAGTGACCAATCAAATACAAATGATCAATTCTTTAAACAATTTCAATATCCCATCCAAAATGTATGAATTATCCTTAATAGTATTCTAATGCCATAGAAATTTTCCAAGACTACAAAACTACAATAACATGTTCTTGGAAACAAGTACAACCTAAAACAATTCACTGGAACAATATCTAGGAAACAAAATCAAAACTAATTACTGATATCATCATTAACCATTAAAGCTCAAGAGTTATGGTACCCACTTATCCATTTTGTATCAATTTTCTTCTTCATCTAAAGCAACCTGTTCAATATAGATAATTATATAATGTTGTCTTTTCTTTTGAAAAGTTATATGAAATGGATATCAAGAAAAGAAAAGAAAAATACCATAAACAAAGGCCAAACAATAGGTACTCCAAGAACATCTTCAATTGTTTGAAAATGACTATGAGGGAATAACAATCTTGCATCTCTTTTCTCTTGATATTGAATTATTATCTCACAAAAGCCTTGCTCCAACTCCATACCATTCACAAAAACATTACTCATCATAGTTACTATATCACTTACAATAGTTTCATTCAAATTGCCCCCACTTTTCGAAATGACATAAGATCCAACCGTCAAATTTCATTTCTAAAGAAAAATTAAATTCACTAGCCAACTAAATCAAATCAAAATTTCAGTTTGTCCTTTATCAATCATCAACAACAAATTGTAGCAGCCACAAAGATGCCAAATATACCAAATTCTGACAACATATGCACACACACACACATATATATAAACTTTGCTACTAGTTTCAGTTTCTAATCCAAGTTAAGCAATGTGTCCGAAGCACAAAATGTCTATTTAAATGAAGAATATGATCACAAGCACCACTTATGTGCATCAAAACTGAACATAATCTAGTAAATGGCATCCGCATCCCCTCATGTTGCATAATGAATGAAAAAGTTTAAATTTTAATTGTTTTTACCTTGAATTGGACGAGAAATTGATGTTGATGAAATGTGATTGTTTGGAGATATGATTGGAGCGCTTTGAGAATAAGATTACCCTCTTAGAGTTGCGACTCGAGCACTTCCTACATCAGGTTGCATGATCTACCTTGCACAATTGCTATCAACTCTTCTACCTTTACATTCAAAACATCAAATTTTTCTACTTGCTAAAAATACTTCTCTTTATATCTTGACTTGAAGAACCTTTCTGATATCTTGACTTAGAAACCCATCTCTTCAGGGCAGTCATCACAGCACTTTGAATAGCCCTTTCAACAGGATCATCATATTTCCTTCTCTTGCCTGGCAAAGTGTTAGCAATGATCTTTGCTTCTTCTGTTGCAAAGTCATTGGCATAATGATGCATAGCATCTCTGACAAAGTCAGGATCCAAGGTTCTTGTGATGGAGTCAGTTTTCAGCCATTGAAGAACCCACTTTTCTTCAGCAGCAAACTCCTTCCAGTTTTGTAAGCTCTTCAACAGACTTATTCACTATGTAGTCTCTCCTTCCAGATGGTGTTCCACTCCTTCCAGTTTTGGCTCATCAGCCTTCTTCTTCTTAGCCTGAACAGCAGGCTGAACTACTTTTCTTTTGCTTTTGGTAGGAACCTCTTCCTTGGGCTCCTCCAAATCTTCTTCAGCTTCAACTTCATCAGCTTTCCACTTCATAACAGGCATGTACTTGGCCATTGCCTTAGCATTATGAATCTCCTCCCCATTTGTCATCTCACAACCCATGTGGTGCAGCAGATAACTTAAAGTGATTCTGTGATTAGTCTGTTGAGCAGACTTTTTGCCTTTCTTCTCATGAAAATTAGCCAGAATGTACCAGACAACCACTACCAATTTACTTCCAAGGCATAGAAGATAGCCAACATGATGCTGAATCTCTTCATAGTCACTGCATCAAGAGAGAAGGTGCAGTTCTCTATCAGCTTAGCAACCATATCAGCCATGCGCTGATACTCGTCCTTCAGTTGCCTCTTCTTGATGTTACCAGTCAACATCTCACCCTCCTTGGCACAAATTACCCAGAACTCTTGAAGTTTTTCCTCAGCAAGAGTAGTTACATCATGTCGTCCACTGTTTGGCAGACCAAACGTTTCATGAAGCAGAACAGGGGTGATGACTATAGATTTACCCCCAACTGTAGCTTTAATCTCCCTTTTCGTGAAGTCCACTTCAGCCGTCCTGTAATATTCCAAAACTCGGTCCTTCCAGACCAATCCTTCGTGTAGTTCCATGAAATTTATCAGAGAGGCAAATTTGAACGTCTCTAACAGTTGCTTCATCAAATCGGTACCAGACTGATAGTACACATCATAAACCAGATACATACCCTCCGCCTTAGTTTCTTGGCTAGACTCATGTTGAATCTGTGGGAAGTTAGTGAAAAACAGAAGTTTGCAGAAGATAGAGTGCAAAGAAATTTTCTCACAAATGCTCTAAGTATATTTGGGTGCGTAAAGAACGACAAGTCTGATCAGATCTGAATATATAGAGTTAGGGTATTTCGGTTTCCGTGATACCCGCGGACCGTTAGATCCGTTTTTTGTCAGTTCTGATCGTGCGGCATCAGTTACGCCTTTTCAAATTCAAAGCGCATTAAATGAGAGGCGGGAATTTGAACAGCCTTAGTTTAACTTGTAAAAGCGTATTTAAGTGAAAACGTTTTTAAGCAGTAAGCTTTTGCACAGTTGATCAGACGAGTAATTAATATACTTATCTGATGAGCTACCGCTCTGATGACAGTTTGTTATCAGTGAAAGCCAATAGCTGATAACCTTCCGCAGCTGTTTGTCAATCCAGCTTGGTAATTAATCTTTAATCTTCAAGACTTTAATCTTCTGATGAAAACATAAATTCAACTAACTTTCATCAAAAAAATTCATCTTTTAATCAGAAGTACCGCTAGTCTTACACGTTCCCCCTGACTTTAAGAATCCATAAGTTAACTAGTCTGTTGAGAGTTAACCTTGAAGATAATATGATGTGTAAGCTGTTGAACTTTAGTCTTTTGATGAGTTCCCCCTCAGCTTATGCATCCAATTTTAGTAGACCTAGTTCAGCTCTTAGAGTTGAAAACCTTGTCTCACTTAGAGGTTTTGTGAAGATGTCAGCAATCTGATTTTCAGTGAACACATATTCTATCATGACATTTCCTTTCTCCACATGATCTCTGATGAAGTGATGTTTGATCTCAATATGTTTAGTCCTTGAATGACTTGTAGTATTTTGAGTAAGACTGATTGCACTTGTATTGTCACAGTAGATAGGTATTCCACTGATTTTGATGTTGTAATCTTCTAGTTGATGTTTCAAGCATAATATCTGTGCACAACAAGCTCCAGCAGCTATGTACTCAGCTTTAGCAGTAGACATGGATACTGAAGTCTGTTTCTTACTCATCCAAGAGATCAGACGACTACCTAAGAACTGACAGGCACCTGTTATGCTTTTCCTGTCAAACTTACATCCAGCAAGGTCAGAATCTGAATAACCAATAAGCTCAAATCCAGATTCCCTAGGGTACCACAATCCCAATTCTTCAGTGCCTTTAAGATATTTGAGAATTCTTTTGGCAACTAAGAGACGAGATTCCTTAGGATTTGATTGATATCTCGCACAAACCCCAACAGAGTACATGATATCAGGTCTGTTAGCTATTAAGTATAACAGTGACCCAATAATTCCTCTGTACTTGTTTATGTCTACTGATTTGTCATCCTCATCTTTATCCAAACGAAGACTAGTAGATATTGGAATATTAGCAGTAGAGCTAGTTTCCATACCAAATTTCTTAAACAGATCATTTGTGTATTTTGCTTGGCTGATGAATATTCCATCAAGCAACTGTCTTACTTGCAAGCCAAGAAAATAGTTAAGTTCTCCCATCATGCTCATTTCAAACTTGTTCTGCATCAGCTTTGAGAACTTATCACACATCTGTTGATTTGTTGAACCGAAAATGATGTCGTCCACATATATTTGCACAAGCAATATATGATTTTCCCATTCAATAGTGAACAGGGTCTTGTCTACCTTACCTTTACGAAATCCTTTAATTAAATGAAAATCAGATAGGGTATCATACCATGCTCTTGGAGCCTGTTTCAGTTCATAGAGGGGTTTCTTCAGACGATACACCTTGTCTTCTTCTTGATATGCTTCAAATCCAGGTGGTTGTTCAACATAATCTTCTTCTTGCAATTCTCCATTGAGAAAAGCTGATTTCACATCCATCTGATAGACTGAAATTCTTGTGAGCAGCATAGGCAAGAAAGAGTCTGATTGCCTCTAATCTTGCTACTGGTGCAAACGTTTCATCAAAGTCAATTCCTTCTTCTTGACAATATCATTTGGCAACTAATCTAGCTTTATTTCCGTTGACCACACCACCTTCATTCATTTTATTTTTGAATACCCATTTAGTGCCAATTACCCTTTGATGACTTGGTCTAGGAACTAAGTACCAGACTTCATTCCTTTCAAATTGATTCAGCTCTTCTTGCATAGCTTCAATCCAGTTTGAATCACCAAGAGCTTCTTCAATCTGTTTAGGCTCAATTTGAGATAGGAAGCTGACAAACATTGCTTCACTTGCAGCACCTCTCCTTGTCTTTACTCTATCCAAAGGATCACCAATCACCAGCTCTGGTGGGTGATTCTTAAGCCATATAAGATCAGGTTGCAAATCATAATGTTGTACTCTGTTTTGATCTTGCAACACTACTGTTGGAGTTCCAGTAGTAGTCTGTTGAACAGTCTCTGGTCTGTCAGCTGTTTGCAACTCCTCTGTTAGACAATCAACATTGTGATTTTGATCAACACTTGAGTTAGCAGCTGAGTTGAGATCAGGTAGTATGATGGGAACATATTCTTCATTCTTTTCAACATTCAATTTCTGAAAATCAGTAGACAGCTTTTGATCAGTACTTTGATTCTTTTCAGAAGATTGACTTGGTTCATCAAATACTACATGAATGGATTCTTCTGTAAGTAAAGTTCTTTTGTTAAAGACTCTATAAGCTTTATTAACAGTAGAATATCCTACAAATACTGCTTCATCAGCCTTTTCTGCAAAAAAAGTAAGGTGATTTTTCCCATTGTTTAAAACAAAAAATTTACAACCAAAAATTCTAAAGTAATGAATGTTTGGCTTCCTGTTGTTCCAAACTTCATATGGAGTCTTGTTTTGGTGCTTGTTGATCATGCATCTGTTTTGGGTAAAGCATGTTGTATTTGTTGCTTCTGCCCAAAATCTTTGAGGCAGCTTAGCTTCAGCTATCATGGTTTTGGTAGCTTCTTTCAGAGTTCTGTTTCTCCTTTCAACAACTCCGTTCTGTTGAGGGGTTCTGGCAGCAGAGTACTCATGGCTGATTCCTCTGGCATTACAATACTCTTCAACAGTAGAGTTTGTAAATTCAGTCCCTCTATCTGATCTGATCTTTAGTATCTTCATACTCTTTTTGTTCTGAATTTGCTCCATCATATTCATAAGATGCTCCTTGGTTTCACTTTTCTTCTTCATGAAGATCACCCAAGTATATCTTGAATAATCATCCACAACAGCTAGGCAGTATTTCTTCCCACAATTGCTCATTGGATCAATGGGTCCAAATAAGTCCATATGTAGCAGCTCCAAGATCCTTCCAGATGATTGGTGCTTCTTGCTTTTGAATGATGACTTGATTTGTTTACTCTTCTAACATGCGTCACAAAGCTTGTCTTTGCTCATGACTGTCTTTGGAATTCCTTCTACCAGATCATTCTTGATAAGTCTGATGATGGTCTTGAAATTCACATGATCCATTCTTTTGTTCCACAGCCAACTGACTTCACTTGGTGTCGATGCCACCAAACAAACACTTGAATTCTTGTCAACAGAATTCCAGTCCACTGTGTAGACATTTCCTTGTCGTCTTCCAGATAAAATAACTTTCTTTGTTCCAATCTGTTCAACGTAGCACTTATCTGTTGAGAAGATGACTGAATATCATTTGTCACAAAATTGACTTATGCTCAACAAATTGTATTTGAGGCCTTTAACATAAGAGACGTCAGATATCTCAATGTTGCCTTTGATCAGCTTTCCACTTGCTACAATCTTGCCTTCCTTGCTGTCTCCAAACGTTACATTTGGACCATCCACAGCAACAGCATCAATCAGCTCATGTATGTTTCCACACATGTGTCTTGAACAGCCACTGTCCAAGTACCAGATTTTCTCTACTTCACTCCTACTCCTAATCCTAACCTACAAAACAAAATAAAAATTGTTTTAGGTACCCTTATTGAGAGGGTCCTGAAGGATTAGTACCACCTTTGACAACCCAAGATGTTGATGTCTTAGGCTTCTTAGGTTTATGAGTTTCAACAGGAGCATGAACAGTTTTGCCTTTATCACGTTCATCAGATTTGCTATGTTGTTGATAATCAACATGATAAGGATAATGTTCATAAGCAGAATAAGATGCATGATAAGCAGGATATGCATGCATTGGATGAGCAGGATATGGTGCATAGTAAGTAGGAAATTGAGGTGCATGATACATAGGAGGATATGCAGCAGGTTGCACATAATAATACTCATTTCCATACCAAGCATTTTGATTTTTCTTGCTTTTATGCTTCTTTGGTTTACTAGATGCTTGCTCATTAACAAACGACTTAGTTCTATCACTAGTCTGATTGGTTTTAGCCTTATCAGAAGACTTCCTAGGACTCTTCTGATTGGACTTACCAGTCTGTTTTCCTATACTAGGCTCTTTGCTCTTTTTAGCCTTAGGAGTTTTCGTCTCCTTTAATACTTTCTCAGGTGGAGAAAGTTTAGTAGTCTGAACATACAAAATGACCTTACTGTTGTCAGCTGATATAAATTTTTCAGTATGGTTCAGTTCTAACGTATCCTGATCTAAAGGTGTCTTCTGTTTACTAGACATATGAGTGGATGCAACAGATGACTTTTCATGAGACTCAATTGTTTTCTCAAGTTCCATGATTTTTCCTTTAAGGACTTCACATTCAGCTTTCAGAGATTCATTTTCTTGCTCAAGCTGTTTATATTCATCTGATTCTTTTGGCTTTTCAGCCTTAAGTTTCAGTGAACTGTTTTGCTCTCTTAGCAATATCATCTCTTCCTTAAGCTTTGTAAATGCTTCAGCAATACTGGTATTGTTAAGCATCATTTGTTCAAATGAATTAAATAATTCATTATCTAGAGGAGTTACCTCATCATCCTCAGAGCCATCAGATTCCTTAGCCATCAGGCAGAGAAGAGCAGGACTCTCTTTATCAGAAGTGACTGAATCCAAATCTGATGAGTAGATAGCAGCTAGCTTTTCCACTTCTGCCACCAGCACCTTGCCTTTCTGATGCTTTCTTTCCTTTAGGATTCTCTTTTCTTCGTCAGTGTACTTTTCAGCTTTAGGATATGGGCAGTCTCTGATGAAATGACCCAATTTCCTGCAGTTATAGCACATCATTTTAGATTTATAAGAATCTTTATCTTGAGAAGAAGAAGTAGGGTTAGAAGTAGAAGCATTGTTGTATTTGTTCTTCATTTTTCGTTTGTAGAACTTCTTGAAATTATTCATCAGCAATGCAACGTCTCCAGCAGTGTACTCCTTTTTGTTGAGTATTGTGGCTTCATCAGATGAGTTCACGTCTTTGCTTTTATAGGCAGACCTTCTAGGATTATCAGCAGCAACCAGGGCAGCTGTGGGACTTGAAGTAGAGGTTTCTTCAACACCAATTCTTGGCAGTTTATACTCGTACGCCTTGAGTACTGAGAACAGCTCGGTGAGTGAGATCTTTCTCAGATCTCTGGACTCTTCCATGGCTGTCACCTTCATGTTGAACTTTGGAGGTAGAGCCTTCAACACTCTGACGGTTATCTCTTTATCAGTGAAGGTTTTTCCAAGCTTCGGAACTTCATTCAGCGTCCTTGTAAACCTTGTATCCAATTGATCAATGGTTTCCGCAGACTTCATCTTGAAGTTGTCTAGCTTTTCCAGAGCAACACTCAGCTGATGCTCTTTTATGGCGTCGTTTCCTCGCTCATATTACGGAACTTATCCCACATTTCTTTGGCAGTCTTGCAATGCTTGACTTTGTCAAATCTGTCGTGTCAAGGGCCTTGGTCATGGTGAATCGCCCTACTTTGTCCAGGTTGAACAGCTTTATTTCTTCAGCTGTCATTTCATTTAAATCCTTTTCCACCGTTATATCGACTTCATCAACTTTGATGGTCTTGGTGAATTTAAATGGACCTTTGATGATACATGTGTACATGTTATCATTGTAGGCAGCTAAGAAGATCTCCATTCTGATCTTCCAATCTTCAAAGCTCATACCAGCTATGTGGGGAACATGCCTGATATAATCCATTTTTCAAAAATTTTAATTTTTCAAAAAGATGCTCTTTTGAAAAGTTTGAAAACCTTTGAAAAACACTAGGATCAAGCTCGTTGATCAGGCAGCTGATTCTAATGAACCACCTACTCTGATACCACTTGTTGGTCCCAAGTGGTCAGATGAGGTCTAGAGGGGGGGTGAATAGACCTCTGAAAATTTTTAATCAAATTTTAACTTTAAAACTTTTACTCAAACTTAAACAGACTAAGCTGTTACAGAACAGTATGTTTACAAGGCTCATCGCGAACAAATCTTTGAACAGCTTTGTTGACCACTAATCTGATAGTTACTTAGCTGATTTGGTGAAAATCAGTTTTAATACCAGAATACTTGCAGCAGATTTTTGTGTTTTTCACAAGTATACTTAGTAGTTTGAAAAACTTATCCCAAGTTTTGATAAACTTCTTTTTAAAACTTTTCAAACAGTTAATCAAGTGTTTTATGCAGTTTTTAGAAATATGCAAGAAAACTTATGCAAAAATCAAACACCAGAATTTTTATAGTGGTTATATGGATTTAAATCCTTTAGTCCACTCTTCCAAGTTACACAGATCTTGGGTTATACTATAATCACAAAGTTTATAGTACACTCCACTTACGCCAAAACAACAAATGAATCTGGCCGTAAGCTCGCAATAAGAAATCACCAAGAAATCCTATTCTACAGAGTTTTATCACTTCACACAGATGGATAAACACTCCTCACAACACTCTAACAGATTTCACTCAGAAAAATGTGTTAATTTTGATCTTCAGCTTCAGCTTAAGTCAACAAATGACAAGGCTGATGAGTGAGCTGTTCTTGAGCTTTGAGACTTAGAAAATATTTTGCTTCGAAATCAATCTCTCAGTTGTTGTGTTGTAGTTTTTTTTCTCTTCGTCTCTCTCAGCTATTTATACTCACTCTTTGAATTATATCCGTTGAAGAGAGATATAATTCAAATTCCTTGATTTCTGGTCCTTAATTTTCGCGAACGGCTCTCTGCACAGTGACAGTACTGCAGACTGTACTTTCTGTCAGGCATCATTAAATGCACTGAGCTGATACGAGTCTTTTCTTCAATCCTTTGTCATTAATAACCTTAGACTTTAGCATTTATTACTCCAGTGGCATTTATTACCGTTGGGACGACTTCTTGATCTTTCCACTTGGCTGATGAGAGAGCACGTCTGATGATAAACAGAGCTGATCTCAAACTTGAACAAATCTGATTTGAGTCGGCTGATTTACAACAGTCTGATTTCTTCTCTTCAGCAGATCAGTAGTCTTCTGGACCTTGAATATTTGACCTGTCTGATATGTCTTCTTACTTGGTCAAAATTCTTCTAAGGGATTTCAACTAAGTTGTCTTTACTTAGCTGATTTCAAGTTTTGGAAATCATCAAAACCTCCCTTAACTAAATAACTTCAGTGCACTCTTTCTTCATCTTTATCCAACACTTGGAATTGCTCGGCTAGCCATTTGTTTATGTTAGATAATATCCGAGATAATTGATTTAATATCAAATCAAGTTTGTTATGTAAGATAAATAATGTAAGAGAAAATTACAATATGTCTAATCAAAGTAAAGTTTAGATAAGAGAATAATTTTAAGATGATATTATTTATTTAAAGTTGAGAGAGGATGAGCTTATTTCTAGAGGCAAGAAATATTGTTTGTTTGATTTTTTAGAGAACACTATAATGCTCTTCGAAAAGAAAGGCAAACATGCCCAAAATATTGTAAAAGCTACATTAAAGTTCCAATAACAATCAAACAAATATCTTTAACTAAAAAAGTGAATACTAAAATGACTTTTTCAATTATAAATATTCAGTATATTACAAAATTTAAATTAAAAACATGTTTTAGATACAATTTACTGAAAATACTTATCCAACAAAAATATTTAAAATCAAATTCAAACAAAACTAATTTGATGAAACTTGCATATCATTCATATGATTTATCTCAAGTGTAAGATCATGCAAAAATATTAATCCGGGTAGAATAGTGATTATTCTGCAGGTGAGTTCTATCAGATAAAATGCACAGAAGAACAAAGAACTTAGGCATCCATGAACATTATAGATAACATATCTCTTAAATATTTGTTCAAAGTGGCATAATATCAATCACCTTATAATATTGATGATTACGAGACTTTATATAAGACTCTGAAACTTAAAAACTGAAATGAAATAAAAGTCTAAATGGAAAACTTATAAAAGAAACACAATTGTCTTGGATTCTTATGTATCAATTATCTACCCAATAATAAGGTGATTTAATGCCATCTAAATAAATTCCATCATTCTTTGCTGCCCAATCACAGTTATTATCATTACAATAATTCTCAGTCCAGTTTGCATTAAAAACATCGAAACTCGAGATTTTACTACCCCATCGAAGGGTACAAAAGTATAAAGTGCTAAAAAGTTTTACACAAAAACCAAATTTAAATACTTGGTTTATTTTCAATGTATGATTTCCAAGATCATCATCTTTTGACGCGCAGTGTACCAATAACGGATCAGAATTCGAAGGAAGGTTATTAGTCACTGAGACATGCATTTTATAACCAGGGAAACAAATGCTTTTTCCTTCATGAACAAGAGTTGCAAAAAAGATGAAGATTAGAAAAATGAGTTTTGTCATTTTATATTTTTTTATTGCTTGTTGGAGAATTATGAAAAGCGTTAGCATCATGAGATATAAGTAGACCATCTTATATAGTTGAGTGTTATTTCTCTCTGTTTCTAAAAAAAAAGTAAGTACATTATTATAATGTGTCTTGGATATCAAAAGTTATTATAGAATATCAATAATTGTTAAAGTTGTCATAATTTGGTCAAAGTCTTCTGGCTAAAAGTAGGTAGTAATAATTATGGTAACTCCGAGGTCGATTTGAAAAGTCAATATATGATTTTGGAATGGCTAGGGTCCCTAGGGATATATCTAGAGTATGAAATGTTGTAGCTAAAGCATATTTTTAATTTTGACTAATTACTTTTATTTGAATTCTTTATTATATGAGTGAAAAGAAAAATCAATTAAAGTTAAGATATATTGTATAGAAGAATAATAATTTTATGTAAATTTGGGCATAAAAGCTATTATAATAAATAAGGCAAATAAGGAGCGATTCGATAAAAGAATAATCCACATCACTTATGCTTCTATTGTAAGGTACGATTCCCCTTTATAGTGGAAAAACTCCATATTGACAATTATGAAGTTTGAAGTTATAGATAAGGATGACCACCATTATTATTCACCTTATCAATATTCTTACCAAATAGATATACTAGAATAATATTTAAATGTAATTTTGTTCATAACACAAGAATAAAAGCAAACGAGGGTAACATTGCCAATTTTTTTTTAGCATATTAGTCCATCTTATCAATGTTGTATAACATATTTATTCATCTTATTAATACCGTGTAACATGTTCGTCACTTTTGAATTTTTCATAGCGGATTTTAAATACATTAGTTCATTTTAAATATAAAATGCATCACTTAAATTCAAAATATATTATAAAATGGACGAAAGTTGATGAATTTTTTATTAAAGAGGAACGAATATGAGAAACTACATTGATAAGAGGGATGAATCTGCTAAAAAAATTTTACAAGAATGAATGTGTTATAAGAGGGGCGAATGTGATAAACATTGATAAAAAAAAAAAAAAAAAAAAACGAATCTGCTACAAAAAAATTTAAAAGGGACAAAAGTGCAAAATTTAACTCATAAGGAGGACCAACAATACAATTCACTCAAAAGATAAAGTCTTTTGTATTTTGAAAACTCAAGTAATAAAGACTTAATTCTCCTCTTGTACTTCACGTGATATTATTAGTTGTTTAATTTCAATTTCCAGAATCAATTTTTCTTTCCTTTTTCTCCCACGCATTATAAAATACAGTTTTTTATATTTTGAATGTTCAAATAACAAGGAGTTAATTCTCTTGTATATGGCGATAGCTAAAAGGAATTACTGAATAACAATAAAGTATTACTTTACATAATAATAATAATAGTTGCTTAATTTCAATTTCCTTGTCTTTCCTTTAAATTGGTTTATGATCTTGGCCTAGTGAATACAATTCACTACTGTACTTTACACATAAATTATTTTTTTTTTTTTGAATTATTTTTATTACTAAATGTTCTTTCTTTTACCATTTTCATCCCAAGTTTGTAAAATTTTTACAACTGTTATTCTTTCTTCCGCTTCCCTCATAAAATTTGAAAATGAAATTTTAAATGGAAAACTGATAATATAGTCTATAATGATACGATTATTGATGTATCAAATCTTCGTCACCTCATGTGACACTTAAAACATTATTATAAAATAGAATTACCAAGGATGCGTGGCAGGAACAGACGTAATCGACTATGTCAAACACATCGATACCCATGCAAAAACTAACATGCTATCGATGTCCCCCTTGACAATTCTATTGACCAGGTCAAAGTTGTATCGAATCAAATAAAAAAGATCCATATCCGAACTTATGCGTCTTGTCACGACCCAACCTTATAGTTGAAATGTAAAACTATAAAAACCCCTCATAAGTAACAGGTACGCACTCTCCGAGCAATAACTACCATATAAGATCATACCTCTCTTATCTTGATACTTACTTAAGCATCGGAGGGTCATCGGAGGGTCTAAACCACCATTAACCTGACGGAATTTTCATTGATTACAGGTTAGAATCCCCTAAACAAATCGAGGAAAGGCTTGATTGACCTGCTAATCCTCATATTGACGAGAAGTGTTTGAATTGAGATCTAGACATTGACTAAATTATAATAACCTACAGAAAATACACTCATCAATTGGCGCCGTCCGTAGGAATATTAACTTCGAATCAGAAAAAAGATGACTAGAAGATCAAAAGCAGCTCTCATACGGGATCGAGATGAAAATAGAGATCAAAATGGGGAAGGCCAGGACTACAACATGCCTGGACATAACCCCTACCTCCACCCGTCGAGGAGGTTGGACCCTCGAGGCCCCAGACCCCCGTTGTTATCCAAATTACCAGGGAATACATAAAAGCCTTTTTAGACGATGCCAAAAAGGAATGGGCCGCTGAAATTGCTAGAGGAAATGTCAATACTCTCCAAGGGCTCCCACGTGCGGGGGCACCAGGTGCCGGAACAAGAATCGAATTAAACGAAGCCAATAATAAAGCCAACATATATCAGTATAGGCACCTCGGAAGGGCGACATAGAAGAGCAATCAGTGAGAGAAGTCAATAAGTTGGCTTCCGATGTAAAGTCACTCCATCAGAAATTGGATCGACAAGGAAAGAAAAATGAGATACCGATATCGAACTCTCGATTGAGGAAGTCTCCCTTCTGTGATGAAATTTTCTTTGAAAGATTGCTCTCAGATAGGAGGTTACCAACTAAGCTCCCTCGAGACTTTGGTACCGAGGACCCTGAAGAACACTTAGCAGTGTTTAATATTCAGATGCAACTACACGGAATCTCGATAATGTGGGGCAAAAGCCTTCTCGACCAGATTGGTGGGTATGGCTCATTCCTGGTTAGGAAGATTGGAGGAAAAGTCTATCTTTGACTTTGACCAACTGTGTGACAAATTCAGGAGCCAGTTTGATAGCATAAGGGTGATCAAACCCCTTGCCAATCATTTACTCGATAGTTCATTCGCCCGATGAGACTTTCAAAGCCTTTATGGGAAAATTTAATAGCGAACTATTAAAAGTCGAGATGCCAAGGGTGGATTTCCTGGTCACGGTAGTATTTCAAAGTAGCTTGAACCGAGGCTTTGCCAGTGCTATTGTCAGGGAAAACCCCTTGACATACGAAAAACTAATGGAAATGGCCAATCAGTACATGATCGAGGAAGAAATGACAAAACTAAGAGAAACTTTCTTTGGTTTGAGCAAAACCGAGGAGAAGCAGCATGTCCCCTTTGCTGAACGGACGAACGAAAGAATTCTGAACAGGTACAATGAAAACAGAAACAAAAGAGGATTTCGCAAAGAAGAAATAAATTTCGACACACGAAGGCAAAGGATAGGGAAGTTGCCAAGGGAATATTATGACAACTATACTCCACTCATGAAGCTTAGTTCAGAGATCTTGTTCGCTATACAAGACAAGAATCTGTTGAGGAGACCTCCCCCACAAAGGGACTCCCCTAACTCAAAAAAGTGTTGTCGGTTCCATCGACAGAGGGGACATGACACTAAAGATTGTTATCAACTTAAAGATGAAATTGAGAGGTTGAAAGCAGAAGGCCACTTAACTAGATATGTCAAGGTACAAACGAATAACCAAGCGAGGAACAAGGCGAAAACTAATCGCCCCGTTTGAGGTCTCCAGCTGGAAGAAATCAAAACCAAGAAACTCAAGATGAACAGCCCAGGAGAGCCCATCCGGTAACAATTGTCAATATGATCTCATGAGGCCCCGCTGGAGGGGATAGTAAAAATGCAAAGAGGGTAGTTTCCCGAGTCCTCCAAGAAAGAACTCAGAATATATATATATATAGGGATTCTTGGAATTTTTGGTCATTGAAAGATCCCACAATTTCAGGAATACCCTTATCACTTTCTGCTGAATTCAGACGACTATAAATGTTGCAGACTGTTTTGACAATGTAGCAATACGAACCTGTCAGGTGCATTTAATAAACTTTGTTATCCAAAGAATGTCGAGTTCAATGTTGATGTCCAGTCATAACACTTCTGATCCAAAGAATTTACATGTAGCCTTTAATTTGTCGTTGTCATTCCATCATAAATGACTCGTCTCTTGAATTGCAGTCGACTGGTAGAGTCACTTAGCTGCCCAAACAACTTGGTGTTTTGATACTCTGCTGGTCAAATGAACTTCTCTTCAGACTTAGCTTGCAGAAAGTCTTGAAAAAATTTCAGTCAAAACATTCTGAATAATTCTTCAATCTTCAAGTTCTTTGAAAACAGTACTTGATCTTTTTCCAATTTTCTTGACTTGAATGTTTCACAACTAAGCTTCCATTACTTAGTTGTTCAACAAACTTGGCGGATGACGTCACTGGTCTGTTCTTCTACGGATATGTCTATTATCATCAAAACCTTTAACTCTTACGGTCTTCATACTTAGTTGATGCTTGAGTTAACAAATTTCTTCCAACAAATCTTGTTTGTTGGATTGGGAAATAGACAAATTGTTAACTATGGTGAAATAAATTTTGTAAAGAAGAACACTAAAGGATGAAAAACTGTCGTCTTAGATCATGAATTTTTGCATGTAAGGTGTTCCAGACATATTTGAATTTTATTGTGAAGGATGGTGTAAAATAACAAAATGAAGCAATTCTCAAAATTTGAAATTCCATAAGATTTGTGTGCTCATCTCTGGCTAGACTTCAAACACTAACAAAATATGTCGATATTGAAAAAATTGATAAGAAATTTCTTGTTTGCCGTGATATTGTAACTAGGTGGAAGTCTACATATTCAAAGCTAGAAGCAGCTATAAAGTTTGCAAAAGCTTTTGGGCGTCTTACGGAAGATGACTCGAACTATGGAATGTATTTTTCTTTAGGTGACAATGATAAAGATGATGGAGATGTAAATCAAGTTGTAGAAGATGATGAAACTAACGAGAGTTGTGAAAGTGGTAAGACAAAAGATAGAAAATACATTGCCCGCCTAATGCAGATGATTGGAATGTTGCTAAATTTTTTGTATGGTTTTTGAAGCTTTTCTACTTTGTTATATTGCAATTTCCAAAAGTACTTTGTATGTAACTTCTAGTATGTTTTATCAAGAATTTGTGGTTGTCCAAACTAGATTGAAATATTTGTCTAAACATCATGGTCCAAAAGTGTGTCAAATGTCATTGAAAATGCAGAAAAAGTTCACTAAGTATTTTTTTTTTGGTTTCCCAAGGGTTTAATCCCTTTCGAGGCGCGTCGGGCACATAATGTGGGAACCTCTCCCAACAGGGATTCGAACCTGAGTTCACTACTTTGTAGTGACTAGTCCCTTCCACTAGACCAATCACCTGTTGGTAAAGTTCACTAAGTATTGGGATAATAGTGGTAAGCTTAATTTCTTCTTGTTTGTTGCAACTGTATTTGATCCACACAATTAATTGAGGTTCGTTAGACTTTTTCTTAACCAAGCTTATGACATTGATAGTACTTTGGCTAGTTTCATGGAAGAACAATTGATAAAAGTTTTGGTTCGTTTGTATGAATATTATCAATATTCCACTACTAGTCAGTGTAGTCAAAACTTTTCCTACAAGCTCAATCAAACTCCAATGGACGAGGAGGATGATGATGAGGCATGTAGCTCTTTGACTTCTCAATTCGCAAAACATTTTTAGGAAGATGAATGTGTTAAGACTAAGTCCGAACATTATAAATATTGTGTAGAAAGTTGTGGAAAGTGTGTGGAGTAATTCGATTTATTAAGGTTGGTGGAAAGAGCATTCAATTAGGTTTTAGATTCTCTCAACATTTGCTAGAGATATTTTGGCTATTCCTTTTCTCTACAGTGGCATCGGAGTCAGCCTTTAGTATATATAGTCATACCCTTGATCCATATTGAAGTTCTCTTAATCTAGAAATGGTAGAGGCTCTTGTATGTTATCAAAGATGGTTAAGATGAAAATCAGTCACAATTAAAATTCAAGAATAATTGAGAGAAGTGTCACTTCAAGAAATAGAAAAGTATACTCAAATTATAAAAGGTAAATATAATGTTACTTATTTTATCTTAATATTTTGATTTGTCATTTCTTCTCCCAATTATGTTTCTATCATATTTATATAAGGTTATTAATTCACTTGTCCTTAATTTGATGTAGTAATACATATTTATTAACACATTTTATTTCTTATTTGACGAATTTAAGATTTTATCCTTATATTCATTGATATATTGTTAGTATATTAAATGTTAAAAATTTATGGGCTTTTTTGGGTTTAACCCGGCCGCCTGCCGGCCAACCTGCCTGCACTAGCCTCACCTGATCCAGATGGTTTATGAACATAAAAAATAAAGGTGCAATTTAAAATTTTGATAATCCGCATTTGTCGTGCTGGATTGGGTTGATTTTTTCATTGACACTTGGCAAAACCCGACCACGTTCATCCTTAGGTATATCATAAGTTGGCAAATTGTGGTCTTCACGGGATGATAGGGGCCTATAATGATTCTAGCCTTCTTTCAAGATGGGCCTTCAATTACACTTGTGGTACCAAATTTTATATTGATTCTTACTTGTGGTATCATAAAAGTTTAAGTAGACACATTTGACACCATAATTTAACAATCCATTAATATTTGGTATCGCCATTAAAAATTACCGTTAAGTGGTGAAGTGACAATTATGTCTTGTTACAAAATTGATGTCGTTATTTATTTTGATTAATAATTCTACCCAAAAACGTTTTAGGCTAGCAAAATAACCCCACATCTTCAAATTTACTGACGATATAGTCTATATTATTGCCAAATTTTAAAATTGACCCGAATAAGACCACATGTTGGAGATTTTACATATTATATTTGCATAACTAGTTTAATTCGATAAATAATATTATTAAATTAAATAAAATTTTACTGTAAATATAATTTTTAAATAATAGTATCCTTATAAAATCTATTATTCATATAATATTATAAATCTATTTAATATTTATTCAAATAATAAATTATACAATATTTATAAATAATTATAATTTAAAAAAAAACCTATCCCACCCCACCCAAATGGAAGAACTTATCATATTACATAAAGCACCTCCATCCTTAACGTCTCAACATCAATGATCCGGATAGAGATAATTTTTTATTTTCAATGGATCGTAAATGATCTCAACTTTGACTTACTAAGGTCAATTTAGTCTATTATTTATGGTTTTAATTGTCGTGTACAACCTTATATGTAGAAAACCACATTTAATAAGTAGACATAGAATTTCTAATAATTACATTATTCATGATAAAAAGAATAATGGAAATGAATGTAAACTTTTTTTAAAAATTATTATTTATTCCCATTAAGTAATGTTCATACAAATGCTCTATGAACACTATTCGTCGCGATTTCCCACTTGCACTTAAATCAAATTAGACATATCTCTAATACACATTCCTACCAAGTACATGCACTTTAAACAACTTTAAAAGTAATGTCTTGGTAACTGCTTTTTGGATGCTACACAAGCCACTATTCGACTTTTATGGTCGAATATGTTGAACGGGATTGTTTGAAACTTTTTAAACAACAACTACACCATTAAAATCGAATATTGATCCTGATTTCAACTTTCAACATCCTTTGTGTAATAGAAAATCATAACCATTATATTATATATGACTCATGTCACTGCCTGGATACAAAAGTATATAGTTTCTCGTTTTCCTTAAATACTGGAGAATATTCTTTACTACGACCTTTTGATCAAATCTAAGGTTGGATTGAAAACGAATAACTATTTCAACTGCATAGCATATGCCAGTTCTAGTCCACTATAATGCATACATAAGACTTCCTACTGATGAAGCATATGAAATCTTTCTCATTCCCTCTTCTTCCTAAGGTGTCTTAGGACATTGCTCTTTAGAGAGTATAATTTCATATCCGGTTGATAATTGACCTTATTTGGAATTCTAAATTGAAAAACGAGGTAGCACCTTATCAATATAAGATAGTTAAACAAAGTGATCAATTGCTTTCTCATACCAAGAATATGCGTTGTTTCTCCCAAATCTCTCACTTGGAATTGTTCGGCTAGCCATTTATTTATGTTAGATAATGATTTAACAGTTTTTCGTATGGATAGATTAAATCAATGATGTCAGTCTTGGATGTCGAATTATGTATAGAGTATAGGGCTTTGTTACTTTATTCCGGATGGATCAATCTCAAGGAAGAACAATTATGTAAAGAACAATAAGTAAGTAAGACGATGAAAATGTAAATAGTATAGCAATAGCTTATCTATTAAATATGATATCAGATTGCCAATGTATGTAGGCGTAAGCTTTTGATTGTTTCCCCCTTTAATACAATGTATAACTAGGTATTTATATGTTTTTAACCCTAGCTTTACAAGGAAACATAATCCTAATAGGACTAGGTGTAGCAATCCTTATGGAACTCGGACACTGCTATTGGTCGCCGAGGATTGATAACGCAGATCGGACCGTGCAGGTCTTTAGTGCATTAGACTCCTGGTCGGCCCGAACGTATATAGACCAATCATTCTGATTATTATAAAGGGTGTGAAATAGCCCCCATCAGTACTCCCTCACTTCTTCGAGCGCATATGTAGTAGAAGCTCGTAGAAGTAGATAGTCGATTTCGACTGTATTTTCTAAGAGTTGTGCCTCGTTAAAAACCTTACATGGAAAAAAACCATGTGGGAAAAAAAATCCTAAGTAAGGAAAAGAGTGCTACGCGTCATAGATAGTCGTTTCGTCGTCCTGAACTAAACCGTTACGTGTCTCAAGAGAAGGCGTTTTGACTTTTACCATTTGGCGGGAATGTGGTCAACCGCGAGAAGTTCGAAACGTCTTTTCATCTCTCTTTATAAATAGGTGATCGTTGTTTTAATCACTTTTTACTTTCTACTCCCCATATTTTCGCAGTGAATTTCTTACTCGATAATTTCTTTCCCATCTTGCTTTTATCGACTCATATTCTTCGAGGATCCCAAAAATGGCTTCAATTTCCAGGAAACCTTCTTCGTCTTCAAGGGAAAAGGTCACTCCTATGATCGAGGAAGTGGTACCACCGAGTCCGAGCAGACCGGAATGTCTGAATATACTATTCCGGATAAGGACACTTTCAAAGTCCAAATTATATCCGATACTGATGTTGCTGCCAGGGCCAAGAAAGGCAAGGGTACGGCTCCTCAAATTTCTGAACCGATCGAAGACCTTGCTTGTGCCTATACTGATGAGACTTTCCACGAAGTCGTGGATAATTATGCGAAATACTTTCCTGAAGGTTCTAAGATTGTCCTTCCTTCTCCTTCCGACAGGGTTACTTCTCCACCGGAGGGTTGTCGGGCTTTTTGTACTGCCCATTTTTATTACGATTTACGTCTTCCCTTGTCTGCCTTATTTCTTGACATTTTGAGAATATTTAGCGTGTCCCTCACACAATTAGTCCCAAATTATGTGGCCTTTGTGGTGTGCTTTTCTGTTCTGATGATAGCGAAAGGATTTCAGCCATCTTTTCATAATTTTACTCAATTATTCCGTTTTAATATTTCTAGTTCTTCCAACCGCGGATACTTTTTTGCCAGCCAAAAGACTAGTCGTTCTATCTTTGATTCCCCAGTTTCCAGCAATCCTTCCTGGAAATCTCATTTCTTCTTTGTACAACCCCCTTCTCACCTCCGACTAGCAGACGGTTCTACTAAGCCATTTTCGTGGGACCATGATTCCGAGTGGATTTATGATGGTCGCTTGGCGACGGGCCATTTTATCCCTGACGATCCTCAATTGATTGGTGAAATCAAGGATATGCGTGCCGAAGTATCAGAGTGCTCTTATTATCGGCGAGGCTTTTCTTCGTAAAGCGGGATTGAGTCTTCATACTTTCCCAATCTCTTCCCCTTCTGAATCGCTGGGTAAGCATCTTATTCTTGTATCAAATTAACATTATAATTTCTTTTAGTATCATGCCTAATTTGGAATCCGTTTTCTTTTCAGTTCTTATGGTAGAAAATTCTCGTCGCTCTTCTAAAGGAAAAATGGTTTTGTCAAAATCTACCAAAACGATAGAGAATCTTCCTATCGAGCAGAGAGCATCCCGGAAGAGAAAATTGGACATGAGCCATGATTCAGAAGATAACAGAGAGGAATCTCCGAATTCATCCCAAGAATCTCCAGTCCGTCAGGGGATGGGACCGGGTTATCCTCCTCTTCAACTTCGGACTTTCCTTGGCATTCGTGGATGCCGCAGCTGGTCGATGCCCCATCCCAACGATAAGCCAGTAGAGAGAAAAAGGCATTACTATGGTCGTTCTGGTGATGACCTTTCTTTTCTTGGTGAGAATCATCCGAAACCCACTCTTGTTGAGATGATCGAAGATCATTTGCAAGGGAAGAGAGCGGCTGGCTATCCTGAGAACGATTCTTTGGTTCATGATGAGAGCGAGAATGTTGTGGATAAGGCAACTCGTGTTCTTCTTTCTGGTGTCTTTACTCGCGATATGAATAAGCTTCTTCGGAAAGATCCTTTGGAGAAATTTCAGAGAGCTTCCCTTTACGCTGAGAAGGTTACTTTGTTGTTATGTATGCTCGTTCATTGATCTAGCTAACAAATTCTTTAGCTCACAAGTTCGTTTAATTTACTTTTTAGACCAAGACTTGCTTAGCCTCGTATGCCTATGAAGCTGCTCTCTGGAAACAACAGTGTGAATTTTTGGATGAGAGATGCAAGGCATTGCTTCAGAAGGCTTCTGGTTCAGAAGCTGGTCCCTCGACATCCTCTTCTGTTCCACTTCCGATTATAGGACCTTAGGCCATGGGAATTGATGACCAGCAGATCTTGAATAAAGTTTTGGAGACTTCCCGCGCTCAAGAGTAAATTGATCAGATGACTAAGAAGTTGGAAGATCATCAACTTCGAAGTACTACTCGGATTAGCGAGCTGGAATCTCAGGTGGTAAGTCTTCAAGCCACGTTGGAGGAATACTATAGGGACCTTCCTCTTAGCGGACTCAGATACCGTTATGGCAGGAATTCCGACGAAAGGGTAATTCTTGAATTCCTTCGTTCTCCCGTTCATACGGCCTTGGTGTATCGAAAGGTTGGTCCGCTTCTGGAGAGTACTTTCAAGAAGGCGATTCATCAACTGGTTGCTCGGGAATTGATTGAAGATCGTCGAATGGAATATTTCAAGGCAGCGCACGTCAGCCTGAATCGTTATGGCGAGGAATACTCTCCTTCCGAGCTGCCAGATGTTATCTATGAACAGTTTCCCTTGGCTCACCTTGTCAAAGAGTTTGGGAAGCCGTTGCCGACTCCTCCTTCGGATATTAACCAGGAGGTCGATAATAAGTTTATCGATCCAGAGGAAGAGGAGGAGAATGTGGAGGCAGCGGGCGAAGGAGAGGCCACAGGCGATCAGGGAGTTCCAGATGGCGACCAAGTTGTCTGAAGTATGGAGCGACCAACCGGCTTAGGGAATAACTCTGACAATATCCTTTGTAAATAAGACAATTCGTATTCTGACAGTTACGTCATTTCGACTTCTCTTTTAATAATAATTTTAGACAAGTCATTAACTTCGATGTAATCATTATGCTCATGTCTTTTCGAATTCTTGCAGCTATTCATAGGTCAGGTTCTCTGTTTCGCGCCCTTTCTTAGGGTCTCCTGCGTCTTTTCGTTTAGTATAAATACATACGGTAAAAACTTTACTTGCTATTTACCGTTTTTGCTCACTCCAATAGAATACTCTCTCGCAGGAGGTCGATAAGCTTTCTCGATAGTTAAATATGTTCTTCTATTTTCGAATATGAGTAATCTTTTCGGCAACACTTCGAAGCGTTCTTCCAGTGAGGGTAGTCAAAACCCGAGACCGAAACGGTCCCGTACTGAGGGGCCTTCGGTAGATCCTCCTCGTACCCATTTGATTAGAAGGTCGAAGACTCAGACTCATGTTATTCCTTCCGAAACTCTTCCCGTAGTTAGTTCGGCTCTTATCCAACAAGATTTTCCCGTTCTTGGTGAGGTCGAAAGGAGGCCCTCCCCTGGTGGCCTTCGGAGATATGTCCAATATGGAGCAAACCTTCAATATGCCGGTTTCTTCAGGTGTTTCTTCTTTTGAGCATGGCTTACGTGAGCATGTTCCTGATAACTCCGTTCCTTCCTCTACTTCTACCGAGCTAGTTGTTGGCGGAAGCCAAGTGGATGTTGCCGCGGGGGCATTTAGCGGAGATTCCATTTTGAATCCCTCCATAACACAATCTGCTCCCTGGGATTTTTTTGACTTTTTGTTTACTGATACTACTGTTGTAACAACTTCTTTTGAGGCCGGTGGATCCTCGGGGGGTCAGACAGGCTCCATGTCAGGTCGGCGGACAGTACTTTCTTATTAGGGGAAGGAGACCTCTGTGAGCCCCAACGAGAGGGAATCCCTGCGTTTATTGGATGAGCGGTGTATTTTGGAGCAGATTAAGGACATAACCGAGTCCGGACTCCCCCGTCATGATAAGATTCCTTTATCTTCTGTCTTGCCTGGTTCTTATGAGCCTGACCCTCTTTCCTGGGACTTGGGTCTTAGTACCGTCTTGCCGGGCGAGCTGAAGAAGCATGAGGGTTCTTCTCCTCTTCACCTTGTTCAGTCTTTGTTCAAGCAATTCGAGCAGGTACTTCTTCACTTTAACTTTGTCGTTCGTACTTTCTTTCTTGTTATCTTGTCGTTTATACTTTCTTTCTTCTCCCCCTGCAATTGGGTGCCCAACATGACGAATTGTGGCTTAGTAGGGAGAATCTAAAACTCCGATTAGATGCGGAGATTTCGAAGGTTGGGGGGCAGGCTCTCCAGATTGAGCTTCTGAACGACGATCTTCAGAAGTTTCGTGATGAAAAGCTAGCTCTTGAGAAGGAGGGGGATGACCTAGCAAAGGTCAAACGCCATTTTAGAAGAATCTCGTCATCGTGCGTTTGAAGAAGGCTACGATGCAGGTTATCAAAAGCGTCAAGAGGAGGTGAAGGCATTTCTTGATACAGGTACTCCTCGAAAGGGTGCTTCTACTAGTCGGGCTAGCGATGGCAACCAACCTCAGTGACCTGTTCCGATCAAGTTGCTATAGGCCACAATTTTCATGTGGTTGACAATTCTGGATATTTTTTGTACATAAAAATGAATGACAATGTCAATTTTGTTGCATCAGTGTATTGCCTTAATTTCATTTAGTCAGTAGATGTGTTTCGATAAATTATGCTTTGCAAATCAAACTTTTAATCAAGTATGATGATCGACCAAGCATGGTCCATTAGGCTATCTCTGAAGTCAATTTAGACATTAGAATGTTGACTGTAGATCGTCCATAAAAACATTTTATTGAAGAGTTGTGAAGGACGTTTAGCGCTCTTGTCGATAATCGATCAATGCTTTTTGTAAAATTGTCCATTTGCCATGAACCATGAACATCTTATATAAGGAAGTTGTTATTTCCTCTGTTGAGCACCACTTTTCTCTTTTAAAAGTCTAAGCTCGTAAAAATATATCGTCCTATTCATCTTCTTAAAACCCATGTTTCTTTGCACTGATTGTGAGTTCCATATTCCTCAAATAAAGCAACCACTATTTCATTAAGGTGCATCCTTGGTATGAGAGGAATTGGAAATTGTAGAATCATTTGTTAGATCCAGCTTTTTTAGACCTCCTTAAGCAATTCTTTGGAATGTTAGGCAGTGACGAGTCTGTATATCTTAGTTTCATCGACTGTTTCATCTATTAGTCCATCAGATTTCTTGGACTCCATTAGAGGTCTAACATAGTTAACTAACAATCTGCCTTGTGATATATGAGGCAATGACGACCTCGTATGCTGGAATATGAGATTTTGTACCTCTAAACGAGCTAGTACTTGTCATATTGGTGCAAACTTGTACGTCTGCTTCGAGGATCTCTTTCTTCTTTTATCAGGCAATTAGCATTTGTAAATGTGCAAGCTCTTTTCGGTCTGGAGTTCTTTTGATCCGCTTTATTTTTATGTTGATCGCTTCGATCTTGATCCTTCTTTACCATCGAATAGTCTTTCGATTATAGAGGAGCCGTTCCAACTTACTCGCATTTAAAGGTGGAAGTCAAACGGTCGCGGTCCTTTTTCTCTTAGATCTTCATCCAACCGTAAGATTAATTGTAACTGTGCCTATAAATAGGTACGCAGCTTCCATATAACACTCATAATTCCCAAAAAGGATGGAGATATCAGTTTAATGCATACATAAGACTTCCTACTGATGAAGCATATGAAATCTTTCTCATCCCTTCTTCTTCCTAGGGTGTTTAGGACATTGCTCTTTAGAGAGTATAATTTCATGTCCGGTTGGTAACTGACCTTATTTGGAATTCTGGATTGAAAACGAAGTAGCACCTTATCAATATAAGATAGTTAAAACAAAGTCAATTGCTTATTCTTAAAACCCTTTATGATTTGGATCCCAAGAACATACGTTGTTTCTCCCAAATAACTCACTTGGAATTATTCGGCTAGCCATTTATTTATGTTAGATAATATCCATGATAATTGATTTAATATAAAATCAAGTTTGTTACGTGAGATAAGTAAGAAAATTGCAATATGTCTAATGAAAGTAAAGTTTAGATTGGAGAATAATTTTAAGATGATATTATATATTTAAAGTTGAGAGAGGGTGAGCTTATTTCTAAAAGCAAGAAATATTGTTCGTTTGATTTTATGGAGAACACTATAATGCTCTCAGAAAAGCGAGACAAACATGCAACATATTGTAAAAGTTGCATTAAATTTCAAACAAATATCCTCAAATTAAAACGTGAATACAACAATTGTTATATAAGACTCTGACACTTAAAAACTGAAAGGAAAAAAGACTCTCAAAGGAAAACTTATAAGAGGAACACAATTGTCTTGGATTCTTTTGAATCAATTATTTCCCCAATTATAAGGTGATTTAGCGTTATCTAAATAAATTCCATCACTCTTTGCTGTCCAATCACAATTATTATCATCACAATAATTCCTCATTCAGTTTGCATTAAAAACCTCAAAACTCGAGATCTTACTACCCCATCGAAGGATACAAAAGTATAACGTGCTAAAAAGTTTCACATAAAAATGAAATTTAAATACTTGGTTTATTATCAATGTATGATTTCCAAAATAGTCATCTTTTGACGCGCAGTATATAAATAACGGATCAGAATTAGGAGGAAGGTTATTAGTCACTGAGACATGCATTCTATAACAAAGGAAACAACTGCTTTTTCCTTCATGAACAAGAGTTGCAAAAAAGATGAAGATTAGAAAAATGAATTTTGTCATTTTATATATTTTTATTGCTTGTTGGAGAATTATGAAATGTCATAGCATCATTAGATATAAATAGACCATCTTATATAGTCGAGTGTTATTTCTCCCTATTTCTAAAAAAGTACGTTCATTATTGTAAAATGTCTTCGTTATCAAAAGTTATTACAGAATATCAATAATTGTTAAAATTGTCATACTTTGGTCTAGAGTCTTCTGACTAAAAATGATAGTAATAATTATGGTAACTATGAGTTCGATTTGAAAAGCCAATATATAATTGTGATGGCTAGGGATATATCTAGAGTACGAAATGTTGTAGATAAATAATATTTTTAATTTTGACTAATTACTTTTAGGGAAATTTACATAGACACCCTCTGATTATAAGCTTAATTACAAAAAATTATCCTCCTGTTTTAAATATTACAAAGACACCCTCTTGACTTAACGGCCGTTAGTCAACTTTAACGGAAAACTTAAAATGTCCAAAGTACCCATATTTGTTTTTAATATTTACAAAAAAAATAAAAAAAAAAAACCTTCAACGGCTGCCGCCTCAAGCTAAGCCACCTCTGTTTTTTTCACTTTTCCGGCGACTCGGGACACGTTTTGAGCTCTCATTGATGGCTATAGACTTGTCTTCACATCCTCTAGAAATCCCAAGCATTAATTATCAGTTCAAAGTCCATCCCGTCACTTTATTTTCAAACATACGAATTTTACGTTTTTCGGATTTTATGCCGCCGTCGCCGGTGGAGCTTGACCCACCGCTTCCCCTCTCAGCCGTAGACTCCCCTCGGTGTGACGGTAATTTTTGTACCAACCTTCTACAATTTGGTGCTGAATTGAAGGTTCCCTATTTCCAAAACTCACGTATCAATGGCAGCTTTCTATCTTCGCAAAATCAGCCCCTCTATCCCAATTCGTAAAATAACCCTTGTATTTTTTCACCTTTTTAATATGTCCCTAGATTTGTAGAAAAACGTAAAATTCCACTTTGATTTGGTCAAAATCCACAATTTAAATGTCACATGGCCCGCACATGGTCGATTCTGGGATAATTTTGAAATTAGACCTCAATTTGGACCAAAATTGCCCCTGAAGTTGAAGGTGTGATACCAAATATGTCAGCTCAAAAGATATGGGGTGAAAATGCTAGTGAGCTTAAGTTGTGACACAAAAAATACAATAATCTAGTAACAAAATCCACCAAACCCTAGATCCCCAAAAGTTCTCTGGATTTCAAGAATTCGAATTGTGTTATTGTAGATAAATTTATTAAATTTTAAATTGGTTTGTTTTAATTTTGTAAGAAAAATATTTGTTATTAAAGTGAAATTTTATTTACCAATTGTGTTATTGTAAATAAATTATTAAATTTTAAAAGGGTTTTTTTTGTAAGAAAATATTTGTTATTAAATAATTGTGTTATTGAAAATAAATTTAATAAATTTTAATTTGGTTTGTTTGATTTTTGAATGAAAATAATCGTTATTAAAACTTTATTTACCAGATTAAGTTATTATAAATAAATTTATTAAAATTTTAAATTGGTTTATTTTAGTTTTTTAGAAAATATATGTTATTGAAATTTTATTTATCGAATTATTTTATTGTAAAGTTATTAAAGCTTTATTTATCGAATTGTGTTACTGTAAATAAATTTATTAAATTTTAAATTAGTTTGTTATAGTTTTAAAATTTAATAAATTTATTTACAATATTTATTACATGGTTACAAAGGCACCTCCTGTAACACAAAATATATTATAAATACACCCCTAGGGGGCAAAATTGGAAAAACATTAAATATTCTGATGACGCCATCATCTACCGTAAAAAATTAACGCCGTAAGGAGTCTTCTTGTAATATTGTTTTGGTCGAGGGGGTGTCTTTGTAATATTTGAATCAGGAGGGTAATTTCTTGTAATTAGGCTTATAGTCAGAGGGTGTCTATGTAAATTTTCCTTACTTTTATTTGATTCTTTATTATACGAGTGAAAAGAAAATCAATTAAAATTAAGATATATTATATAGATGAATAATAATTTTATGTAATTTTGGACATAAAAGCTATTATAATAAATAAGACAAATAAGGGAAGATTCAGTAAAAAGAATATTCCACATCACTTATGCTTTTATTTTATTCTAAGACAAGATTTCCCTTTATAGTGGAAAAAGTCCATAGTGACAATTATAAAGTATGAAATTATAGATAAGGATGACCACCATTATTATTCACCTTATCAATACCAAAAAGGTATACTACAATAATAATTAAATGTAAATTTATTCATAGCACAAGAATAAAAGAAAACAAGGGTAACATTGTCAAATTTTAAGAGAAGAAAAATATGTTGAAGAACATTAATTAAATTCTCTTTTCCATTCATATAATAAATGGCAGACAAGAGTAAATTAATCTGAATTAGAAATTTTTGCTGGCACAATCAATATTTGAGATTTGGAAAAAATGAATACAAGCTGACTGAATCTAAGAAATGAAGAAGATAGAGAATTTTTAATTAATAAAGAAGTTAGATAAATGTAAATTATGTGGGTGTCTAACAATCTGTGTACTTAAATATTTCGATTTAATATAAAGAATAGTGAAAAATACTTACTTGTATCGAAACCAGAGATCATTTCAATCTTTACGTAAAAAACAAGGAAATTAGACTGAGGCTTGCCGAAATAAATTTCCTTGAGGCAATATTTTCGGAGCTACCACTGTGCATACAGTTTGATTCCCGGTAGTCTCCCAAGATACAACAGTCTGTTGTTCATTATTTGCACAAATAATGAACCCACGGCGAACTTGAACAAACAGAAATTTCGAAATTTTGACAAAAGTAAGAGAAAGAGAGTAGTATTTTTTTTCTTATAATTACTATATAAATTGATTCAGAATTGGCTAGATTATGTTTCATATTTATAGACATAAAAGTGCCTCTTGAAAAGGGACAATGGATCGGGCCAAAGGGTACATCTTCGGACCGTATAGACACATCTCTTACTTTTATTTATTTCATTCACACATAAAACTCCAACAATCCTCCACATGAATGAAATTGTTGTTCGAGTTCCTTCACGTAGACATATCATGTCGAAATTTCTTTAGGAATAATACCGCACCGGGATAGGTGAAATATTTCATCTTGAACCTTCCCTAGTTAAAGCTTATCAGATTTACTTAGCCAATCGGAGAAATATTTCATCTTGAACCGTCGGGTGTTTGTGTAAACCAAGACAATAAACTTAACACAGTACTAAACCGATTTGTTTCAATTTCTCGGTTGTGTTCGTTTTGGCCCTAAACATTCTTGGTTATGCGAGTGCTTTAGAGAATTCCAGCCTATAAAGAAATTCTCAACGAGCCGACCCAGCTCACCTAACATAGGTGACCGCATCTATCAAGAGTATCCTACCATACTCTACTTGTTTTGACAAGATATAGACGTCATTAAAAGCATTTGCTTAACCTATAAAACAACGCGGTAGGCTTGCACTTATTGCATCATAAGAATGGGATAGAGTTATACTCTTAAGTGCTTTCTTTTAAGTTAGCCAAGACTGGTTGTCCTATTGAACCTGGTCCGTGAGATCTCCAGTCGTCAGGTTAGGTTTCCATACGAGGTAACTTAGTCTAATTTAGGCTTTAAGCCCATTTCCCTTGATGCACATACTACTGTCTAGATAAAACATTTAATATCTGGAATCAGGATTATCTCTTGACTTCATAAAGTCCATTCAATTTGAAAGTAGATGTCGCTCAGTATTGTATCAACGACAACGAATAAGTCATGTCGTGATTTTACCATTATACATAGAGTTTGTTGAGCTCTGTGAATCACCGCTTGATTATTGCATTTACGGATGACTAACACAATTTTCAGTCATATTAGAATATCTTCCAAGAATTTTGTGAAGCCATTCAAATTTTTCATTAGCTTTATCCAATGATATTTACTCTTATCTCAAAGTGGAATGAATTATATGCGTATGTTTGAAAGATTCTCAAGAAATAGCGGTGCCTCCAAAATTGAATACATATTCACTTATAAACTTTAATTCATCAACATCAGAAGTTTCATTTGCATTACTATATCCCTCTTGGATCATTTGAAATTTTTTCAAATATAATGCACATATGTATGTATTCTTTAAAGATTCAAGCATTCTCATTAATGTATCCCAACGAATCTTGATAAGATTGCTCATGTATCTCCTTAGTTTATTAACCAAAGAGACGATGTCTAGCCTCTTGCATTTTAGGATATATGCGTGACATCTAATTTTATGAGCATACTCAAATTGTGATACTCTATCACATTTGTTCTCGTATAGCACACAAGGTATGAATTAAATAGAATTATGAAATCCCTTTTCATAATTATTAAACTATTTATAACTCATCCATGTAATGTACTTGAGATAGTTTAATATCATCACATGACCTCTTAATCATGATTGATTAAACCGAAGTTTTTCATATCATAAACTAATATTTTCTCAATGGATTTAATACTCACAGTATTAGTCTCAAATATTGACATATCATTTGCATATAAACAAACTCTCATACTCAATTATCCAGTTAGTTTACACAGACACACTTGTCATATGTATTAATATGACAGTCAAAATTTCTTAGTGACACTATCACATTTTATTTATAAGTTTGTTAAAGGTCAACAAAAAAATACAAAAGTTTTGCAAACTATGTTTTTTTTTTTCATTTAAAACCTAAACTCTCTGGTTACTCCTTATAAATTTTCTCATTTAATTCACCATTAAGAATGATAATCTCAACGTCCATTATATATAGTTATTAGAGCTATTAACATTCAAATGGATGTCATCCTAATCTCTAGTGAATATGAGTCAAAGAAATAAAATTATTTCTTTTATAAGGCAACTTGGCTACTCGTCTAGCCTAGTTTTTTATCGATTGACTTATCAAGGTCTTTAAACTCTTGAACTTAAAAAATCCATCTACATCTAATTGGTTCACTCCTCGAGATCCACCAATTTTTGAATGTAACTCGCTATCAATCGCCTCTTTCCAATCCATGATATTGGAATGTGATATAATTTATTTATATGTTTGAGGTTAATCCTCTACATATAAGTTAGAATATCTATCAAGTTTTTAAACTCTTGAACTTAAAATATCCATCTACATCTAATTGGTTCACTCCTCGAGATCCACCAATTTTTTAATGTAACTCGTTGTCAATCGCCTCTTTCCAATCCATGATATTGGAATGTGATATAATTTATTTATATGTTTGAGGTTAATCCTCTACATATAATTAAGTTAGAGTATCTAGATCGAAGAACTTGGATTTGTCTCTTCAACTCGTCAACAAACTCATGTTGAAGTAAGCAATTCATATGTATATTCTCGCAAAAAAGTGTAGTTTATAATTAATTATAATTATAAACTTCACAAAGTTGATCCTCTTGATCAAAATCAATTAAATATTTTTGCAAAATATTCAATAAAATTTTAAAAAATATTTTAATCTAAAATGGATTAGACTATAGTGATATTCTCACAGAATAAATAATTTATAATTAACTCTAATTATAAAGTGAAAAAGATTTATATAAGTAATATAATAAATAATATTACTTTATTATATTTTAATATTAGTAAATCACTTACTGAAAATAAATCTGAAACAAAAGAAAGATAAATTTATTTCTCAAATCCTTCTTGCATTCTCAATGAATGTTACATCACGTGACTCGGTTCACATGATTACAATTATGTAAGATTTAAATACCAAAAATATGAACTACTACTATTTATCGCATAAGCTAGTAGTAATTAAAATTTTAAAGTTATTTTCTTTTTTGATGGTGAAACCGAACTCTGACCTAAATACCCCCCACATTTTAAGATATTTGATTTTTCCTCCCTTTCCATAACTCATATGGAATGACAATTGACTTTCTTGTATGAAACTCGACTTAGTATGTGTGTAGACATCTAGCGAGCTTTCCCCCAAAAGATGTCAAGTAAACCCGAATTTAAAGAGTGACGCTTAACCACATCTTAAAATTCTATTATTTTAGCAACCAAATTGAATTGAGTTGAGCTAGGTAAATTATTTGACTAATTTTTCCTAATTTAACACACTCTTGTGCAAGTGAACATATTCGTATTTACCCCCACAATTTGGATATAAGAATTTAAAATTTTCATATTCGATTTTCTAGATTTGTAGTTCACAAATGCATCTCTTTGTATTTCGCAAATACTTTTATTGCCTCTTATTTATTATTCAATAAATAGCGCAATAAAATATATATGTGATCGAATACATTTTAAACTTCACGAGTTAGTAATGATTTAAAATCACATAATTAATTTGGATTAGTTCAAAAAGTTTGAACTTTTACATATTTGTTTCGCAAACAAATAAATTATAATTGATAAAATAGTGTCCGTCAAGCCAACTGTATGGCTAGCATTTATTTTAATAAATAAAGGAACCATTCAATTTTGATTAATAAATTCACTTTAATATATGGTCAACTTTATCTTATGCTATAATTATCTACGCATAAAGATAGAAGTCCTTAGATCACAGGGCTTTGGGACAACCCGTGGACTGATCTCTAAGGCCGTGATCTAGAACATATTCAAGAGTCGTAGAATCCATTCGAGATGGGACATCGTTGGATTCGGTTAGACTCTCACTGTTCTGTATATTCCGATGAACTGGAGAACGCTGGGGTAGAGATCCTGTTGGATTTAAACACTACCTTAATTAAACTAATCTAGTCAAAATAGGATTATCTTGAGAATCTTGGAGATTTAAAAAATTGAGAAACTTAGAGTTTTTGATAAGATAGAAATCTTAGAGATTTGGTCTATCATAATTAACCAACTTAATCAAGATAAGAATTGTAGATTACTTAGAACACAAGTAAGAGTTAATTAATCTTAGAGATTAATTTTTAATTCAAAATTAATTAACTTGGATAAATTTTGTGAATTAAAATTAAAAGAGCCGATAAATTTATATTTATGTCCTTATGTGAATTTATGCATGTTCTTAAGTGAATAAGTGGATTGGTCGATTTTGCCCTTAAGCCCTGTGTAACTATGGTTTATTTATTTTATGGGTTGTAATTAAATGGACCTGATTGGTGCCCTTACTTGCGCAAACGAATGTAATAGAATAGGACCATTTTTTTATAAGTTAGACTTAGATTAGGCTTGGAGCCAAGAAGACCTCATGAAGACTTGGAGATCCACATTGAGGCCCATAACTTTGGAGGACATGGAGGCCCAATTCATTACATGGAGGCCCAATCAAGGAGGATATTACAAGAAGGCCCATGCATGTATGGGTTTGTAAATTGTAATAGTTAAGACATTTAATTTCCACCCTAGACTGACCAATTGATCCTCGCATGGCTCGTGATGGATCGCATAGGATGGGCAATCGATCAATCATATCCTGCTAGGTGATGTATGTTTACATATATTCTTTGATGTATGTCTTGCATGCTTAGAATAGATCACGTAAACAAGATAAAGCATAATCTGATGAGACCTCGCACAAGAAAACTTAAAACTTCCAATTGAACTTAAAACTCAATTAGAATATTAAATCGAATAACGGACGCATATGAATAGTGTCTATGGTCCGAGCCTACCCAATTATTAGGTCTTAGGCATATTGTACGAATATATCTCGATGTCCCATGAGTTGTGGATCGAGCTATAGGAAGATGATGTGTATATTGCCTCGATGCACGAGTTTAGTGCCAAGGGAGGGGATAACAAGGTTTTAGGCATTGTCTCACGAGTCGTGGGGCGTCTGGGATTGAACTATTTCTCTCTACGAGTATTGGACATGATTTAACGCTAGTAAGTACGGATGTCTCACGAGTCGTGGGTCCATATCGAAAAATGAGGCTAGATGACCTCAATAGTTAGCTGTGATGGTTAACCGACAACGTAGTCGACTACCAAGTGAATCAAATAGTATGGCCAACGAGTCGTGGGTACTAGGAGCAAGCATTTGGGCCTTGAGCTCGCTAGGAATTTTAAATTCCCGAAACTTATGAGGGGCATATGATTTTGATTAAAATAGTTGGAGTAATTTGCAAATAAAATCCATGTTTGTAATTGTGCATTTTAAATTAATCTTCTGCGTATTTATTTCTTCTATCGTCGTTTTGTAGATATAATATCTAAGAATTCGATTTCCATCATACTTGAACAAAACAAATTGACTGGACCCAACTTTCATGACTGGGTCAGGAATCTTAAGATCATTCTCGCCTCTGAAAGGCAAGGTTTTGTCCTTGATGGGCCTCCTCCTGAACCTGCTAAGAATGCCAATGATGCCGAAAAGGAAATGAATGATATGTGGCAAGACGATGACTTGCAGTCACGTTGTCTCATGCTGGCATCCATGTCGAATGAGCTTCAAAAGCAGCACGAGCATATGAAGTATATGCTTTTGAGAGCTACACGCACCTGAATGGTCTATTTGGGGTGCAGAGTAGATACGAGCGGTATGAAACTGCCAAGACTCTGCAACAAACGAGGATGGCAGAGGGTTATGATGTTCGTTCTCACTGCATCAAGATGATTGGGCTTATTGAAAAACTTGGTCATCTTGACGTAAAGATGGACAAGACCTACTGCCAGGATATAATCCTTTAATCGTTGCCGAGATCATTCGAGCAATTTGTAGTGAACTACAACATGCACAAGATGGATGTTGAACTTCACGAGTTGGCTAATATGCTCGCCACTGCAGAGGCTTCCATGAAAAGAGAGAAGCCAGTGATGGTTGCTACCTCGACCCAATCCAAGTCCAAAAGGACGATGAAAGGGAAGGGGAAGGGAAATGCTTCTTCAAGCAAAGGCAAAGGACCATCTGGGCCCATAGGGAAGGGAAAGAAGCAAAAAGCTTCTGCTGGTGAACAAAAATGTTTCTACTGCAAGAAACCTGGACACTGGAAGAGGAACTGCAAAGAGTTATTGGAGAGCTCAAAAGGTATATTCCTTGTTGAAGTTAATTTATCAATTAACTATGCATCTTGGGTGCTAGACACTTCTTGTAGTTCTCATCTTTGTAATGATTTACAGGTGATGGGAGCAACAAAGCCACTTAGGCCAGGGGATTGGATCTTGAGATTTGGCAATGGAGCTAGAGCTGCTGCCGAGGCCATTAGGACTGTCAATTGAGCCGGGCCTACCCGAAGCCCGATGGATCAGCCCGATTAAATATGACCCGAACCCGAATAATTGTGAGTTGGGCCAATTTTGAGCCATTATATTAAACCCGATCAATTTATGAGCCGAGTTTGAGCCTAATAAGGCTCAGCCCGAATAAAGCCCGAACTGTTAATTATTTATATCAAAATTATTATGTACCAAATATCAAAATAATTACATACAATTGTACAAGCAAATGGAAAACATAAAGGAAAAAAGAAAAGGAAAAAGATAAAAGAAAGTGATCAAGATTGTGAATTTGGAAATCTTGGAACACTAAAACTCCACTTACCTGGAGTAAATAAAAACGTAAATCAATAATTCTATTTCTAGGAAGATGAAAAGTTTTTATCTAATACAGTAATACAATTTAATCACTCATAAGAAAACTTTTCATTATCTTGGGTCTTCTCAGAAGTCTAATTATATTGTTCATTCATCAAAGGCATATTATTTTCAAGATATGGCATCACCGGAGACTGAGGTACTATACTAAATTCTTGATTTTTTTTTGTTACTTTGAACATGTCGTTTGTGCATCCCTTTAATGTTTAATATTATGAAGAACAAGTGTGGAATTTACATATTCTTGTCTCTTGTGTATTAAGTAAGAGTGGTTTATTCATATTAGTGCGTATTTCTTTTATTTATATAGTAACATTTGCTAGTATTAATAACCCGGACATAAGCCCGATATAAACCCGAAGCCCGAAACGTTACATGAGCTGAGTTTGAGCCGAAATAATTAAAAAATATATGAGCCGAGCTTGAGCCTATAACTATGAAGCCCGATGGTATTAGAGTTTGAGCTATTTAAAGCTCGGCTCACAGGCCCGATTGACAGTCCTAGAGGCCATAGGCGAAGTGGAGTTAGATTTAGGTGGTAATAAATTAGTCCTTAGGAACGTTCTTTATGTACCTGGTTTGGTTAAAAACATTATTTCTATTCCTGTTTTGGATAATGAAGGTTTTATTTTTAAAATAAATAAAGGATCCTTTTCGTTATTCATGAATAATAATTTGTTTTTTACTGGTACATTAAAAGATGGACTATATACCATTGAACCACCTAAGTTATTATGCACGTACAACAAAACAAAAGAAAACAATATAATGAAATATCTGCTCAATTGTGGCACCCTCGACTTGGACATATATCTAAGTCAAGGATTCAAAATTTAGCATCATCTAACGCGCTTGAAATCAATCGCATTGATGAAATGCCAACATGTGAACCATGTTTAAAGGGTAAAATGGCTAAAAGTTGCCGTTTAAGGGAAACCCTGAGCGAGCCAAACAAATATTTGACTTAATAAATACTGACGTATGTGGACCACTAAGAAAAAGTGCCCGAGGTGGCTATGATTACTTCATCACTTTCACAGACGACTATAGTCGTTATGGATATGTGTTGTTGTTGAAACACAAGTCTGAAGCCTTTGAGCGATTCAAAGAATTCAAGATGGAAGTAGGGAATCAACTTGGTCATACGATAAAGGCTCTTCGTTTTGACTGAGGTGGAGAATTTCTTAGTAACGAATTTCTGAATTATCTTGTAGAGCATGAAATACTATCGCAGTGGACTCCTTCTGCAACACCCCTATTAAATGGAGTAGCATAGAGAAGGAATCGAACCTTGATGGACATGGTTCGATCCATGATGAGTGCCACTGATCTTCCTCTTTCATTTTGGGGACATGCCTTCCTCACGGCAACGAAGATACTAAACATAGTACCTTCTAAATCCGTAGAAAAGACACCATACGAATTATGGTTTGGCAAGGTACCCTCATAAGCATTCATGCGCATATGGGGATCTCCCGCTTACGTTAAAAAGCTAGTGGGAGATAAATTGGAAACTAAATCCACTTTGTGCAAATTCATGGGGTATCCAGAAAACTCTATAGGATACGAGTTATACGATCCTACAAGACAAACTACATTTGTCTCAAAGAACGCACACTTCTTGGAGAAGGATTTCTTGCTAGACAAGCAGGAACACAACGTCGAAGTAGATGAGGTCACTGAAGCTGAAAAGGCCAAAGAGGTCGATCAAGCCAACCCATCACCACAAGCAGTGGGAGAACAAGAGCATGAAAGTGCACCAGAAAGTACACCAATACTTCGTAGGTCAGAAAGACAACGTAGAGAACCCGAGAGGTACTAAAGTCTGCTGCACGAGACTGAAAACCGACCCAAGAACTTACGAAGAGGCTATGCTAGACGTAGACTCGAGAAAGTGGTGCGAAGCCATGAAATCCAAATTGGACTCCATGCATTCAAACAAGGTATGGGCCTTGGTAGATCCACTAGTGGGAGTGACTCCCATGGATTGCAAGTGGATCTATAAGCGAAAGCTTAGAGTGAACGAAGAGGTAATAACCTACAAGGCGCGAGTAGTGGCAAAAGGATACACTCAAAGGCCAGGTATCGACTTTGAGGAAACCTTCTCGCCCGTCGCAATGCCTAAATCCATTTGGATCTTGCTGGCCATAGCTGCGTGGTATAACTAAGAGATATGGCAGATGGATGTGAAGACTGCCTTTCTCAATGGAGACATCGATAAGGAGATCTACATGGAGCAACCAAAAGGATAAGCATCCAAAGGAGATGAACACATGGTGTGCAAACTCTAGAGGTCCATTTATGGACTGAAGCAAGCTTCCCGAAGTTGGAACATCTGTTTTGATGAAACAATCCAAACTTTTGGATTCATAAAAAACGTGTTTGAACCTTGCGTGTACAAGAAGATCAGTAGGAGTACAGTTGAATTTTTGGTGCTTTACGTTGATGACATTCTTCTCATTGGAAACAATATGAAAGGCTTGTTCGAAACTAAAGCATGGTTATCTACACAAGTCTAAGTGAAGGATTTGGGAGAGGCATCCTTTGTACTGGGCATAAGGATCTACCGGGAGAGATCAAAAGGACTGATGGGCCTCTCCCAGTCGCAGTACATATATAAAATATTGCAGAGATTCCATATGAAAGAATCCAAGAGAGGATTGCTTCCGATGAGACATGGAATTGCACTCTCTAAGTCTATGGCCCCAAAGACGCCCGAAGAGAGGAGAAATATGTCTCAAGTACCATATGCATCCGCTATAGGAAGCATAATGTATGGTATGTTATGTACTGACCAGACGTAGCATACGCTTTAAGCGTTACAAATCACTACCAGTCTGATCTACGTGAGCAACACTGGATAGCCGTAATGGCAATTCTGAAGTACCTGAGAAGGACTAAGGAATTGTTTTTGGTATACGGTGGAAGAGAATTGAAATTGGAATGCTTTATAGATTCGAGCTTCCAATGTGATGTAGACGACTTCAAGTCGACATCTGGATACGTGTTCTGCCTCAATGGTGGTGTGGTAAGCTGGAAGAGCTCCAAGCAAGAAACTACCGCTGATTCAACCACCGAAGCAGAATACATTGCCGCGTGTGATGCAGTAAAGGAATGTGTTTGGATGAAGAACTTCATCCAGGAATTGAATGTGATACCTAGCATCGTTGAGCCCATTACTATCTTCTGCAATAATGATGGGGCAATAGCAAGCAAGGGAGCCGAGATCTCATCAAAAATCCAAGCACGTACAAAGACGATACCATTTGATAAGAGATATCATTGGTAGATGAGACATTAAGATGGAACGTGTTGACTCAAAAGATAATACCGAGGACCCGCTAACGAAGCCTCTGCCTCAAAAGGCATTCGAGAAACATCTGCTAAAGATGGGACTCAAGAACATAAAAGATTGGCTTTAGGACAAGTGGGAGATTGATAGAAATAGTGTCCGACAAGCCAACTGTATGGCTAGCATTTATTGTAATAAATAAAGGAACTATTAAATTTGGATTAATAAATGCACTTTAATATATGGTCAACTTTATCTTATGTTATAATTATCTACGCATAATGATAGAAGTCCTTAGATCACAGGGCTATGGGACAACCCGTGGACTGATCTCTAAGGCCGTGATCTAGAACATATTCAAGAGTCGTAGAATCTATTCGAGATGGGACATCATTGGATTCGGTTAGACTCTCGCTGTTGTGTATACTCCGATGAACTGGATAACGCTGGGGTCTACGAGCGTGACTGGGATAGTCGATACATATAAGTGGGTGGCTTGCTGGGATGGCAAGTGCACTGAATACCCCAATTAGAAAATAACTCACCATGGAAGCGGTAGTCACATATCGGGGTTGAAGTTTTTCCAATTTACGATAGTATATGAGGAACGATCTCTAAATATTTGAGGTGATAGGGTTTATCTGGTGCAAGAACGTCTATACTTAGATGTGAGTTCCGACTGACTGGAGATTACCAGAAGGTCTCTGTGGACTCATGTTGAGTATAGAGGAACTCGTATGTAGGTTCATATCATCAATAAATGATCCATTGACCTGACTTGATAGGTTGGGAATTTCTCATATGAATTTCTGTGAGAAATTAATTCTGGTAAAAATCATTGGCCAAGGTATCTGACGACTTTATGTAAGTAGCTCATAAAGATTAAGTCAAAGAGAATTATTTCGAGACCAGAATACATAAGGTCAAGACAAAAGAAAAGGGAACCGATGAAAAGTCCATACCCTTGAGTATCGACTGGGAGATTGATTGATGGAGAGATTATGTCGTATATGGTAATTTGAAATGATAAAAGGTTCCCTGAATTAATTCGCCAGTGTTTGGGCTCCATGGGCTTGTGGCCAGATATCGACCGTGGAGTGTGGGAGAATTCCTAAATTGGCAGGGGTGATAATTTTGGAATGATCAATCGATAGAGTGTTCGAATGATTTAAAGTATTTAATACTTGAATAAATAAATTAATATTTAATTATAACCCACCATCAATTATATGGTGAACATATGGGGGCATACACAATACACATGAAGGGAAAGCGAAGAAAAAGGAAACAACTGGGTCGACCAAATCGACTGGGTCGATTGGGACAAATAAATCAACTGGGTCGATTGAGTTACTGGGTCGACTGGGTCGACCTAATTGGAACAAGATTGATCCATTTGGAATTGGATTAAGATTATAAATTAAATTGAAATTTAATTTGTGTGTTAATTAATTAAGATGGATTTAATTAATTATAGGAAGATTTAATTAAATAGACTTGGAGTCTAATTTAATTAATTGGGAGATTAATTAATTAATTGGGCTATATAATTGAGAAATTAAATAAAGCCTGATTAAATTAATTAAGTGAGTCATGAATTAATTGGAAGACTTAGTCTTCTAATTAAAAGGGTCATGGCCCATGTAGGAGACTTGGAGTCCTAGTCCTAGGAGGATTATGAGAGTTAGACACCTATAAATAAGTGTCTAGGTGTCATAACACATAAAAAACTAAAAAAAGCCAAAACCAAGTCAAGCAAAATAATCTCTCAATCCCTTCCTCTCCCAAGCAAGAAATCGGCCGAACACTCCTTCCCTGTCGAAGAGTTCGATTTTTTCGACTTTCGTTCCAAACTCGTTTCCTAACCCTAGATCTTAAAATATCCTGTGTTCTAGCCGATCAGTATATATTATTTTTCATGATATTGTGGTGTATCAACTCATAAAGGCGCAACACGTGGGGCACTGTAGCAGGGCTTGGATCGATCTAGCTGAAGGAAGAATCTGACTTCATTTGATGACTCGGATTTGCAAGGAGCCAGGTATAACGTAGATCTGTTATTACTGTCGTTTATTTAATATTCATATATATACAACTAGAGTAGTATCCTGACAAGATTTCGTAAGAGGTCCTAAAAATTATTAAATTCCGCTGTGCCTAGGGCTGTTTATCTTACCAAATCCCAACAATAATTATATACTTATTTCTCACAAATACATAATAATTATTTCGCAAATAAGTTCAATCAATATTTTTTCAATAATATATTGATATTTATTTCTCAAATAATTTGTAATTATTTCTCACAAATAAAATATTATCAATATTTGCTCAATAAAATATGGATATTTATTTCACGAATAAATTATAGATATATTCAATATTTCCTCAATAAAATATTGATATTTATTTCAGGAATAAATTATAAATATAATCAATATTTCTTCAATAAAATATTGATATCATAGCAAATTATAATTATTCCATAATTGAATTATATTTACTTTACATATAAATTTTCAATATTTTCTCAAAATATTGATATAAATTATATTTCTTATAAGTTATCAATATTTTCTCATTAAAATATCGATAGGAATTATAAATATTTTGCAAACATTTTTAATTATTTGTCAATAATAAATTACCAATATTTTCTCGTTAAAATATTAATATGATTATAATTACTATTTAATCCTTTATTTTCACATAAAGCTATTAGTAATTCACTCCTTTCCTTATGCTTGACATATGCATAATCACACTAATAAATGTACACAAGCCATGAATCAGATACTCATATGAGGTTCACAATTGCATGCTCATGTCATTAAATTTTACACAAATCATTACCTTCATGGAATGAATTAATAATCCTCCTCATTTATATATTGAGTTCGCAATTCAGATATAACATATACTACGATTTCTTATCATTTCTTGTTGAATCGCATTCTAACAATTTGGAATAGATAATCGTGACGACTCTTCGTCTTTAATTTCATTTAATGATACTCACTCCAGATTATCATATCCTTACCGAACCCATATAACAATTTAATGAAGTTGATTTTATCACATTAAAAAATTTGTATTCTCATGAATCAGAAACATAGGCTCCATTCATGCAAAAAGAGAATACACATTGGACTTGATTAAAAAATTACGGTCCAAATAATGTACCGATTCACTTTACGCACCAATCCAACAGTTTTTTCATAAAGTATTGACTGTCCGAATATGATTACTCATTTGCAGTTGTCAAGGCAATATAAAAACACACCTATTAAAACTCTCTGAAGGAAATACTCCATTCACACCCTTTGAAAAATCTCAAAATTAAATAAGGAGACGTCATTTTTTTTTATCAGGTATTTAATTTCGGGATTCATTTCTACATAAATAAATAAAACAAATGTTTGTTCTTTGGCTGGAGCCTTCCCTTAAAGTCGTGACCACTAATTGAGTTTCAATTCAAGCAGATTCATAGGCAGGACTCGAGAGAATAAGAAAAGACACATTTTCAGTTCTTTTAAATCTTTCATCTGCCAACACACTTATTCACAATTTGCTTTGAATTAGTTAATCAATTAGGGAAATTTACATAGACACCCCCTGGCTATTTCCCTAATTACAGGATTTTACCCTCTTGTCTCGAATATTACAAAGACACCCCCCTCGACCAAAACTATATTACAAGGAAACCCCCTTCTAACCCCTCAAAAATTACAATTATCTATTTTTCAAAATTAAGTTGGTGCTTTTGTTACGCTCATCAAGACGAGTTCATAGACATCAACCTTGTCAAATTTCATCGAGTAATTTGGGTCAAACGACGACCGAGTTTGAAATTTCGGATCTAGGGTTCTTCGCGAACCAAACTTTGAACAACAATTTCTCTCAAATGACTTGATAAAGCTTGATAAGGTTAGTGTCTATGAACTCGTCTTGATGTGAGGAAAAAGGGCCAAAAAAGTCACAACTTAATTTTGATAAATAGAAGCCTAAAAATGGCGACCGAGTTTGAAATTTTGGATACAGGGTTCTTAAATATCAAATTTTGATCTACGATTTCCCCCAAATTACTTGATGAAATTTGACAAGCTTGGTGTCTGTGAACTCGTCTTGATGAGAGGGAAAAAACGACACCAACCTTATCAAATTTCATCAAGTGATTTGAGAAAAAATTTTATTCAAAGTTTGGTTCGCGAAGAACCATACATCTGAAATTTCAAACTCGGTCGTCATTTCTCCCAAATTACTCGATGAAATTTGACAAGGTTGGTGTCTATGAACTCGTCTTGATGAGAGGAACAAAATTCCCAAATTAATTTTGGAAAATAGACAATTGTAATTTTGTAGGGGGTAGCAGGGGGTGTTCTTGTAATATAGTTTTGGTCTAGAGGGGTGTCTTTATAATATTTGAAACAAGTGTGTATATCCTGTAATTAGGGTAATAGCTAGGGGGTGTCTATGTAAATTTTCCAATCAATTAAAATATAAACATCTATTCATGAAGGATTGCACCTATTCATTAACACAGAGGAATCAGTTCTCTTCATTCTCTTTGGAGTGTTTAATGATTTTATAATGATCTTAATTCCTCCACTAACAGAACTGAATGGCATATTAATATAAAGCCTACACAATCCGAATTAATTCTGAATGGTTCGAACATTCTGTCTTCACATTTTGAGTTTCATACGTATGATTAGTAAACAATGTCCACGCAACATGTTATCTCAGTTCATACAAACTCAGTTTTAATTTTATCATAAGTTTATCAACTTTACATGTTTTGTTTTGTGAATTTTACAGAATAAATGATCGTAATTAATCATTATAATATTAACACATATGTTAAACAAAATAATATTGTCTTAAGATTGTTGGTGTCTAACAATCTGTGTACTTAAATATTTCGATCTAACACAAAGAATAGAGAAAAATACTTACTTGAATCGAAACCAAAGATCACTTCAATCTTTACGTAAAAAACAAGGTAAGTAGACTAAGGCTTGCCGAAATAAATTTCCTTAAGACAATATTTTCGGGGTTGTCACGGTGCATACAGTTTGATTCCCGGTAGTCTCCCAAGATACAACAGTTTGTTGTTCATTCTTTGCACAAATTATGAACCCACGGCGAACTTGAAAAAACAGAAATTTCGAACCAAATTTTAACAAAAGTAAGAGAAAGAGAGAGTAGTATTTTTTTCTTATAATTACTATATAAATTGATTTAGAATTGGTCAGATTCTGTTTCATATTTATAGACATAAAAGTGCCTCTTGAAAATGGACACAATGGTTCGATCCAAAGAGTAACTCTACGGACCGAATAGACACATCTCTTACTTTTATTTATTTCATTCACACATAAAACCCCAACAAATTAGTCAAAATAAAAATTTTGTTTTAACTACCACAATTGGTACTCTACATATATCGCTAGATTATGACAATTTTAATAGTTATTAATATCCTATAACAACGTATAATACACAAGACTTAATATAATAATTTAATTACTTTATCTAGAGACATAGAAAAATAACACTCAACGTCTAATTATAACTAAAGATGCTAATGTTATAAAATATATAGTGGATATTGTAATATATTTTGTACACGTCAAGATGAATGATAATGAAATATATTTCTCCCTAATTCACTCTCTACATTATAGTTTTAGCTTGTTCTTTTAGACCATCTCTTGAATAAATTTATTACACGTTATTAGCACAATTCGCTTGAAATTCCTAATTCATCGAAATCAAGTATCTTTGTTGAATTTGATCTAGGTAAAATATCCAATTTTTCTTTTAAATGAATACATCATGTATTGATTTTGCATATTGAAGTAATTATGAAATCGATTTAATGGGTGTAATAGTTTTCCTATCTTTTCCCATATCATGAATTTGTTTTTACTTATAATATACTACAGTATTAAGCTTTTCTTTACATAAATTTTGCATATTGAAGTATATCTGATTTGTTTGATCTTTTCCACTTTCAAGCCATGAGATGCTTTAATCTATGGTTTGTTTTCAAAGTGATAAATATGTACTGTATAAATACTTATTATTATTAATAGTTTTTTTTTTGGTATATTAAATAAAATATATATACAAAAAATATTTTGTTAGGCTCTAAGCCTAAATGAAAACTGAGAATCTAAATATTTTGGTAAATTTTTATGTTAGGCTTGAAGCTAGATTATGAACTCAAACCCGAAGATTTGAGGACATTTTTAGCATTTTATATGACATGGATTATTGATATTGAAATCCATTGGAATGTAAAAAGTCTCAAAATACAATCATAAAAGGAAAAATGAGACGATTGATAAAGATAAAATTAAGGCAATGCTTCATTCGTAATTTCATCCTTATAGGATTGAATTCCAACATAGTTTTTTAGTAGAGGACCCATTTGTCCTAAAATATTTGGAGGAATTATTTTAATACCAAAAGTGGGATTTTTTCCACTTGAGTAAAACTGTATTCATTTTTGCGAATTTAACTGTCCATCTTCTCGTCCAAGGTAAACGGAAATTTTTTGTTCATGTTCATCATTGGCATGAATTAATAATATGTTTTTTAAGTCATGCATTTTATGGATGAATTTATGGATAAAAGCATGTGTTGTCGTTGAGAATTCTATTAAGAATATCTACTTTATTGTTTTGTCATATTTTTTGGCTAATATCCAGAGCCTTGGAAGGTCGAGATTTCTTGTATCGACAATTTGAGTATTTATAATTACGGGACTAATATGGACTTGAATAAAGAGAGTTCAACTCTCTAAAATACATTTTTCCTTAAAAGCTTGCTATGAAAGTTTGCACTTGAAGTTGCGATATTTGAAACTAATAAATACAATCCATGACAAAAAATTAGTTTTCAATTGAAATTATTTGGAGATATTACAACTTTCGGAATCCCAAATTCTTAATAAGTAGCAATCTCATGGAGAGATTTTAAGAAATACTATCAATTGAATTCTGGTAGTTGAATAAATGAAACATTGATGAAAAAACTCCTATTATGATTGATAAGCATTCCCCGAAGTGGATGCAAATGGGAATATAAATGATTTATTCCCAAGGGAATGTGGATGCAAATGTGAATATAAATGATTTATTCCCAGGAGTGAACGTACATGATTCATTCTCAGAAATGAATGGAATATACATTAGACATAGACATTATTTAGATATGGTCAAATTTTTATTATGTATTGCATTTCATATAATGATTGCATCATACCACTCCATGTGAAACGATATAGTGGTAAAATTTGATAAAATTAAAAGTATGCAAATTGACTCTAAAATGGTTCAAAATGATTTTTGTTGAAAGAAACGTTCATAAATTGAAAATAAATTAATATGGTGTCAGTAACATTCTTGATGATAAAAATTGAATCACTTAAATAATTTGAATGTTGAGAATTTCTATTGAGATAAGTAGAGCTAATAGAAATTATAAAAATAATAATGATTAATTTTATATTAAGTTTATGGAATAACGTTTTGTGATTAAATATATGAATTTCTCATATGATTATTATATTTCAATTATGTATTTAGGTATTATTTGAGTTAATGGTTAAAATATATGTCATATTCTTTATTCCTTTATTTGTATCAATTTATCTTATCTCATGTCGTAATTAAAAGTAAAATTAAAACTGGTTAACTTCATAATTATTTCATTTGATTAAAGTATTCACCAAGTCATGAGTTATATGAGGTTACTTTGATGTGATTATTGAGCTTATTAATTCTTCATATTAAGTAAAGACTTATTATTTTGATTATCCTCGTTTATTTAAAATTTCAAATGTGGGGATTTTATAGAAATGTGTTTGTACAATTGAAACATATATTATAGTAAACCAGAAGTTTACTGATCAAAATAAATTTGGCATGTCTAGTTAGACCATCCCGGATAAAATATGATGCGAAAAATTATTGAGAGTTCATATGGATCTTCACTGAAGAACCAGAAGATTCTTCAATTCAAAGAATCTTTTTGTGCTGCTCGTTCTCAAGGTCAATTGATTACTAAATCATTCCAATTATGAATGTGATAGAATCTCCAGCATTTTGAAACACATTCAATGTGATATATATGGGCCCACTCATCCCCTATATAGATTTTAATAGATGCATCTACTACAAATGTGACATGTGTGTTTATTTTCAACTGGCAACCTTGATGTTTAATGAATTATTTGCGCAAATAATTAAATTTTCAGATTATGCAATTAAGACGTCTTAGTAATGCTGGTGATTCACATGCTATTGCGAGTCATGTTGTCCATATTCATACAGAAAATAATTTAATAGAATTATTCATCAAACGCCTCCAAGTAATTGCTAGAAAATTAGTAATGAGAACAAAACTTCTTGTTTCAGCATGTAGATATGTTGCTTTACATGTAGCAGCACTTGTGTGCATCATGCCAACAAATTATGATAATTTCTCTATGATGAAACTAACATTTGGTCATGAGCCAAACATTCCCCATCTTAGAATTTAAGGATGTGCGGTATAAATTCCTATTGCTCCACCACAACGCACAAAGATGGGTCCTCAAAAGAGATTGGGATGTTGGATATGCCCCATCCATAATAAGTATCTCGAACAAATGACTGAAAATTTATTTACAACATGGTTTGTCGATTGTCATATTGATTATATAATATTCCTAACATCAGGGGTAATATAAAGAGCTGATAAAAGAAATTACATGAAAATACCAACATGATCTTCTCTAGATCCTCGAAAAAAATAGTGTACACTAAAAGCCCAGAAGATAATTTATTTGCAAAATATTGCAAATCCACTGCCATATGAATTTGCTAATGTAAAAAGAGTTATTAGATCTCATATACTAGATGCTCCAATTCAAATGAAAATAAACTAAGCTTAAATGTGGTGAGTCAATCAGTTCCAATGATAAAAATCTTCGTAAAAACAAAAAATGAGCTATCACTGAAGATGGTCATATTTTGGAGGCGAGCACTCATAAAGAGTCACACGACATAATTAATAGATAATACCCCAGAAGAGGTTCAGGTACCTGAAAATAATAAAATAAACAGATCTATATAAGTTATGTCACTACGAGAAAAAGATGGAACCAAATTAAAACAGTTGTCGACAACACTTTTGCATATAATTATAAAATAAAGAGGAACTTGAAATTAAATTTGTTATAAAAATGTAAACATATAAATGATTGACCAAAATAAGAAGACACAATTCAAGCAGAATTAAGTTCATTTTCAAAGTTTTAAGGTGTAAAGTCCGTTGAATATGCGAAATCCAAATGTGAATATTAAAGTCGTTATATATAAAGCACGAGTAGTGGTACAAGAATTGTAGAGACCCGATATTGATTATGAGGAGACGTAATCTCTTGTGTTGGATGCAATTATTTTCATATACCATATAAGTCTGGCAGTAGATGAAAACTTGATTTGCGTCTAGTGAATGTTGATACAACCTATTTATATGGTTCACTCGATACTAAAATTTATATGATAATCCGTGGAGGATTTAAAATTCCAAATGCATTTGGAAACTCCGGAGAAAAATGTTCAATATGCTTGCGTAAATCTTTATATGGCTTAAAACAATTAGGACGTAAGTAGTACACCTGAATTGGTGTTGTTAAAAGAAAGTTATAAAAATGATCCAATTCACTCATGTGTTTTTATAAAAATAAATTGGATCAAAATTTGTTATAATTGTTGTAAATATTGATGATGTAAATATTATTGAAACATACAAAGAGTTTTAAAGAAAGAATTTGAAAGGAAAGATTTTAAAAAATAAAATTTTATCTCGACTAGCAGATCGAGCATTTAATAGATGAAATCTTTGTCCATAAATCGATACATACAAAAATGATTATGAAAAAATTTATATTGTTGGTCCCAAGTGGTCAGATGAGGTCTAGAGGGGGGTGAATAGACCTCTGAAATATTTTGACTTAAAAACTTTTTAGTCGTCTGTCAGCAGACTAAGCTTATAGAGAACAGTAAGCTGACTAAGCTGATCGTGAACAAATCTTGAACAGCAGAGTGACCACTCTTCTTATAGTAACTTAGCTGATTTCAGCAAAAACTAGTTTTACAAGAGTATACTTGCAGCGGATAATTTGTAAGTGTTTTTCACAAGTAGACTAAGTCTTTTAAAGATTTTATCCCCAGTTTTAAAACTCCTTCAAAACCTTTAAAGTAATTCAAGGTGTTTACTTTTGCAGTTTTGAAATATGCAAGAAAACTTAATGCAAAAATAACACAAAGAATTTTTATAGTGGTTATATGGATAAAAATCCTTTAGTCCACTCTTCCAGATCACTTAGATTCTGGGTTATACTATAAACACTAAGTTTACAATATTTCTCCACTTACACCAAAACAACAAATGAAAAGGCTGTAAGCTCACAATAGGAAATCACTCAGAAAACCTATCCTCTGAAGTTAGATCACTCACAAAGATGGATCTGAACTCCTCACAACACTAAAAAATAAAATTCACTCAGAAAATGATTTCTTTTTGGCTTCAACTTGGTTTCTGTCAACAGATGACTTCACCAGACGAGTGAGCTGTTCTTGAGCTTCTTGAGACTTAGAGAAATTTCTACTTCGGAAACAAAATCTCAGAATGTTGTTGTGTGTCTCGCTCGTTGAGATCAGCTCTATTTATACTTGGATTTGAAAATATGACCGTTGAAAGAAATCACAATTCAAATCCATAGCCTTAGCCCAATTTTCAGAACGGCTTCCTGCTACAGTACTTTCTGCTGTACTTTCCTGTAGCTGCATTAAATGCACCCTGCTGATCCGAGATTAATCTTCAATCATTTGCCATTACTACCCTTCTCTTACAGCATTTATTACACCAAGTGCATTTATTACCGTTGGACTAACTTCTCGATCTCTTCTACTCTGCTGATCAAAACAATCCTTCTGATAGATACCCTGCTGATCAAACTCTGAACCCATCTGATTTGAGTCAGCTGATGGTCTACCCTTCTGATTGTTGTTTCAGCATAAGATCAGTAGTCTTCTGGGCTTAGAATTTTAGACCCTTCTGATGTCTTCTTTACTTGGTCAAAATTCTTCTAAGGGACCTAAGCTTTCCACACTTAGCTGATTTTGACGTTTTGGAAATCATCAAAACTTTCCCTTATCTTCTTATCTTCATTGCACTTCATCTTCATCTTCATCCAACAATTTCCCCCTTTTTGATGATGACAAAACTTCAGCTAAGTACCTGTACCTAAACTAAAGTTTTGATCCTAAAAAATTTCTGAGATAGAAATGATTTATTGGATTTAAACTTGAACTTTTTATAGATTTAGAAAGGATTAAAGATTACAAGTTCAACAGATGAGATATGCATAGAGAAAAAAAATTTACAATGATTTTAAGCATAAGTAATCTAGACTAGACTAGTCTTCTGCTTTATCTTCTTGCTTGTCCTCTTCATCTTCTTCAGGTTTGAAAGTTTCAGCTTCTAAATCCTTGAAGAATCTTTGTCTTAAAAGCTCCATCTTTTTATGCTTTACATCAGGATTAAGCTGTTCTTCAGCTGAGTCCTTAGCAGCAGCAATTTCTTTATCAGCCTTTGCTGTTTCCTTAGGATTTTCTTCAGCTTCAGTTTCATCAGCTTCCTCTTCTTCTTTTGCAATTGACTGATCTACTGGTATGCTTGTGCCTTCATTTTCTTCAGCAGCATTTTCATCCTTGGCAGATCCATCCAGTATTTCAGTTCCTTCTAATTCAGCAGTCTTTGAGAAATCTTCCTCTTCACAAGGTACCCTATCTTCCCCCTTTTTGTCATCATCAGCAGGGTTGATTGGATATTGTGGTAAGACTGGTGGAACTTGAAGTGTTTCACTTAGAAGTCTAATGTTTTCTTCCATTGCATTAAGTTGAGCTTGCTGTCTGAGTTGATTGGCCTCAAATGCATCCATTCTGTTAAGTACTACTTCCCCTTGGTCACCTAGCTGAATCTGAGTTGCTAGAATCATATCAGTATATGCCTTGAAGTCCTTCATCATATTTTCTAAGGTTTCATCCTCAGCTTGTATGGCCATCTCAACAGTTTCAGTAATCTGCCTCCAACCAGCAGCAGTGCTTTGAGTCCTTGCTCTAATTATATCCATATCTTGTCTGATAGTCTCTACAGTATGAGCAGTGCCTTCTATCAGAGAAGTAGGAATAGCAGCAGCTCTCTGGGTTGGTTGACTTATAGCAGCCAGCAGATTGATAGTTAACCTCTCTTCTATTTCCTTCATTGAAGTTGAAATCATCTGTTGAATTGAGTTCAACAAAGATGGTTGAATGTTTTGGGAAGTAGAGGCAACTTCTGCTTGAACAGAAGGTAAGGCAAGGTTTGCTTCTTCTGTGATCTGATCTGCTGAACCAGGAGTAGTCTATTTTTCCTTGGTCTCATCAGCTTGACTGGGAGTGCTTTCCTTCTCCTTAGTCTGATCAGCTGGTTCAGAAGTGCCTTCCTTTTCCTTGTTCTGATCAGCAGGTTCAGAAGTACTCTCCTTCTCCTTGTTCTGATCGATCAGCTGGTGGTGCTTGGACCTTTTTAGTATCTGCAATAGTAATCACTTTACCATCATTATTCAAAATAGATCTATGAGTAATCCAGGTCATGTTATCTATTGGAATGAATGGAGAAATTTGATCCTCTGGAAGTTCCTCATATGGTTTGATGGTAGATCCATAGACAATTTGTTTCAGACTTGGAAGAGGAAGCAGTGAACTTGGTTGTCCCTTCATCTTCCTAGTTCTTTTGGCCCAATTTTCCATGGTGGTGGAAACAGCCAACTTGATTGCACGTTCCTTTAGGTCTTCATCATCAGCATACTCTTCTGGAACGGAATCATATAACTTCTTGGCCTCAGCTTTTACAAGATGACTGATCCTCAGTTTTATCTTGTCAAGAAAGAACTTTGAGTCCAATGCTTGAGTTATAGAGTTTGTTTCAAGCCACTTCATGACCCAGGCTTCTTCAGTTGTAAAAGCTTTCCATTTGGCAATCTGATCTTGACTCTTCAGCAGACGATACTCTCTCCATCTGTTATATCTAACCTTTTCTTTGATGAACATCGTCTGACGAGTAATCTTGTCATTTTCAGTCTACAGGCGTGCTAGGAACTCATCAAAAACAGCAGGGTCATCTCTAACAATCTCCAATGCTAGCTTCAACTCTGCTTTCCTCTTAGGTTGCACTTCTGGTCTAGGCATGACTTGCCTAGGCTGTGTAGGGTCTCTTTGTTCGCCAATGACAATGCCACCAGCTTGACTTGGACCATGAGAATCCTTAGCACTGGCTTCAATGGCAGCAGCCAACTCTGCAACTTCAATGTCATCTCTTTGTTCTTGAGTCATCTTACTGGCTTCTTCTTCCAGTCTTTTGAGCTCAAGTGCCTTTAGGCGATCCTCCTCAGCCTTTTCTGCAGCCTTCCTTTGTCTCTCAGCTTTATCTAATTTATTATTTTCAGCAACAAAGAGATAAGGGATCACAATTTTGCCAGTCCTTAACTTCTTGGCTTCAGGACTTTCCACAGTCTGTAGTGTGGAGTGGCATCAACAGGAGCAGGATGCAGAAGGAGTGCATTTCCATCATTTGTTGTGCCAGTCTGCTGTTCTTCTCTATCATCAGCAGACACTCCAACAGTTGAGTCTCCAGCAGGTTCTTCAATAATGATTGGTCTTTCTGCTGTTGCTGGTATCTCCCTCACTGTTTCAGATGATTCTTCAGAGAATGTGACCTTCATTTTTGCCTTTGACTTGGTAATTCTTCCTGAAGGTTTAGGTTTAGGAGGTCCTTTCACAGAACTTCTTGTCCTCATTCTTTTTGTAACTTGAGTAACAGCTTTATCTGATTCTGTTCTTTCTGGAGATGATCCAGTCTCCATTTTTTCAAGTTCTTCAGTACAGTCATCGATTACCTTGTCAGGAATCACAATCTCAGGCTGAGCTGATCCAGCTTCAACAGTAGTACTTACTGTTTGATCAGCAGACCCACTGGTCTGACCAGCTTTTTTGCTTTTCTTGGCAGGTGCCTTAGCAGTCCTGGCAGGAGCCTTTCTTTTAGAAGTACCTCCACTTCTAACTGGCTCATACAACTTGAATTCCTTGCTAAGATGGACAGGTTTTCCATTTACCACTTGACAATTCAGTCTTAAGAACAGATGACTGAGCAGAATGCCATACTTGGTCTTCTTATCACTCAGCAAATCAAATACATGAGCAGCCCAGTTAACCTTTAAGCCATAGAAAATGCAAATCATTGTATAATTTCTCCTTCTGGGTAATCCATTCAGAGAACTAGTGCTGCAGTCCAACACTTTCGCAAGTATATCAGCAAACCTCTGATACTCATCCTTCAGCTGAGTTTTCATCAGAGTCCCTGACATTTCTTCTCCCTCCTTCGCACAAATCAGCCAAAACTCCTCCTCTTTCTCAGATCCTAGATCTGTTACATCTCCTCCTTCATTTTTCAGCCCATAAATTTCACTTAAAACGGCAGCAGATATGCAAATCTTCTTTCCTCCAACAGTGGCAGTCATAGCTGTCTTATCACCGTTGAATTTTTTGGTTTTGTAGAAATCAGCAACATCTTCTAGGTACACATGCTCCTCATGAGCTTCTAGAACAGGTACCAACAACGATTCTTTGATTTTCTTCATGATTTCCCTCATTTGATCAGTACCAGTCGCGAAGAATTTGTCATAGCTCAAAAACCTTCCTTCAGCAATAGCCATTTTGTGATTAAGTGATGTAAACCTGTGAGAATTTGAGAGCTAAAGAAACAGAGAGCTTAGAGAGTTAGAGAATTTTGGGAATTTTGTGTGCGTAAGTCGACTAATCTGTTCAGATCGGATTTTATACGTTTCTTTTGGTTTTGGTTATCGTGATTAATGTGAACCGTAAGATTGATCTGACAGGTTTTAAATCGTGTGGGTGAGAATTGCGGATTTAAAATTTATTAAATTAATGTCAGATGGGCGGGAAACTCAATCGGCACTTATCTGTTACTTATAAAAGCGTGTTTCCAAAAATGCGTTTTATGACCATGCTTATATAATGTATCAGATGAGTAGAGTTTAACTTATCTGACAGACGAGTGATCTGTTATATGATATTACTAGAGAAAGCCAATAGCTAGTAATCTTCCTCTGCTGTTTGTCAATCCAGCAAGATAATTTGATCTTCAATCTTCAAGAATTAAGAACATATCTTCTGATAACATAACTTCAACTAACTGTCATCAACAAATTTCATCCTTTAATCAGAAGTACCGCTAGTCTTACACGTTCCCCCTGACTTTAAGAATTCATAAGTTAACTAGTCTGTTGAGCGTTAATCCTTGAATATGATAATGGATGACTGTGCTGATGAACTTCAGTCTTCTGATAAGTTCCCCCTCAGCTTATGCATCCAAATTCAGTAGTCCTAGATCAGCTCTTAGAGTTGAAAACCTTACTTCACTTAAAGGTTTGGTGAAAATGTCAGCTATCTGATTGTCTGTATGAACATACTCAATCATAACATTCCCTTTTTCCACATGATCTCTAATGAAATGATGCTTGATCTCAATATGTTTAGTCCTTGAATGACTTGTAGTATTCTGAGTAAGAGATATTGCACTTGTATTGTCACAGTAGATTGAAATTCCACTGATCTTGATATTGTAGTCTTCTAGTTGATGCTTCAACCATAGTATCTGTGCATAGCAAGCTCCAGCAGCTATATATTCAGCTTCAGCAGTAGATATGGATACTGAAGTCTGTTTCTTACTCATCCATGAGATCAGACGACTACCCAAAAATTGACAAGCACCTGTTGTGCTCTTCCTATCAATTTTGCAGCCAGCAAGGTCTGAATCTGAATATCCAATAAGCTCAAATCCAGATTCTCTAGGATACCACAATCCCAATTCTTGAGTGCCCTTAATATATTTCAGAATTCTCTTGGCAGTTAAGAGATGAGATTCCTTAGGATTTGATTGAAATCTCGCACAAACCCAACAGAGTAAATGATATCAGGTCTGCTGGCTGTTAGTTACAACAGTGACCCAATAATGCCTCTGTATTTGGTTATGTCCACTGATTTGCCATCTTCATCTTTATACAAACGAAGACTAGTAGACATTGGAACAGTAGCAGTGGAGCTAGTTACCATACCAAATTTCTTGAACAGATCCCTTGTGTATTTTGCTTGGTTGATGAATATTCCATCAGGCAACTGTCTAACTTGCAAACCAAGAAAATAATTGAGTTCACCCATCATGCTCATTTCAAACTTGTTCTGCATCAGCTTGGAGAACTTGTCACACATCTGTTGGTTAGTTGAACCAAAAATAATATCGTCTACATATATTTGTACAAGTAATATATGATTCTCCCATTCAATTGTGAACAAGGTCTTGTCTACCTTACCTTTAAGAAATCCTTTAATTAAAAGAAAATCAGATAGGGTATCATACCATGCTCTTGGAGCCTGTTTCAGTCCATAGAGGGCTTTCTTCAGACGATACACCTTGTCCTCTTGTTGATAAGCTTCAAATCCAGGCGGTTGTTCAACATACACTTCTTCTTGCAATTCTCCATTGAGAAATGCTGACTTCACATCCATCTGATAGACAGTGAAGTTCTTGTAAGCATCATAGGCAAGAAACAGTCGTATTGTTTCAAGTCTTGCTAATGGTGCAAATGTTTCATCAAAGTCAATTCCTTCTTCTTGACAATAACCCTTGGCCACTAATTGATGGGGGCTATTTTGCACCCCTTATAATGTTCGGATCGACTAAGGAATATAAGATCGGTTCGACCAGACGAACCCGTTCGGAATCATCTATCGACCCAGTTGAAGACGACTCCCCTCAGCGAGCGGATTATAATCCGGACTCAAGAAGGACGATTGGGCCGAGTCCTATTAGAATTATGTCTCCTTGTAAAGCTTGGTTAATTGTGATATAAATACCTATTTAATCATTGTATTACAGACCCTGGGCATACTAAGCTTACGCCTCCATACTAAAATAATCTAAGATTATTGAATAGAATAGTTTTTGCTATACTTTTTATTCATTGATTGTCTTAATTACTGATTGTTCCATATAATTGTTCTTCCTTGAGATCGATCCATCCTGAATAAAGTAACAGAGCCCATTAATTCATATTGATTGAGAACTCCTTAATACACTCCTTACTGATTTAATCTTACCCGACGAAATTCGGCTTAATCAGTTGGCGCCCACCGTGGGGCTAGGTTAATTATTCAATCGACATATGGCTCGCCCGAGGAAGAGCGCTCGTAATGGGGCAAGAAGTAACACAACCAACCAACCTAATACGTCTGAGGATCCGCAGGGCAATACTAATAATAACGCCCCTGAGAACAACGACGATTTGTAGGGACCTCTTCAGAATCAGCAGGAACCGCAAGGGATCCCTACTGGTGCGATACTGGAAGAACCTGTAGCTCCAGCGATCCCTGTTCCCCTCTCAGACGCTCAGGAGAAATTGCGACAGATTGCTATGCTTTTAAAATCACTCAGTCCAGAAGAACTACTCGTACTAGAACAGGTTCCTCGAAACCCTAGAAATACTAGGGCAAATCCAATTCACAGGACGCCGAGGCAGAATGATCAAATCTCTCAACAGGCTGATAGCCCGGTAAGCGAGCAGCGCTCATTACACAGTCCGCAAAAGGGGAACTCTAAACCCTCCGATAACATTCCCCGAAGGAATCCGGGTCAAAGGAAACCGCAGCCGGAACGCAGCGGGTCGAAGGAACATACCATAATCCCCATCGAAGATGACGTAGGAGATGCAATCCCAGATCGACCACGAACTATGCGGTTCACGGAAAGAGAGATCGAAAAGATGGTACAGGAACGACTTGAGCAACGCTTACGATCTGTTCAAAACCCATGGGCCAGAACTACGGAACTCCAGGAGAGCTTAGCGGCCTGCTCTCCCTTCTGCAGAGAAATAAAAGAGGCACAATCAACCGGATAGGTTCCAGGTAGACTACCCAGATACGACGGAACCACTGATCCAGATGACTATATTTTTAGCTTCACAAACATAATGAACTTATATGCTCACTCGGCGGAATTCACCGCTAAGTTAATGGTGACCACGTTAGAAGGACTTGCTTTGGACTGGTTCGCCAAACAACCGGCCAACTCCATATTCAGTTTTCGGGAATTATGCAACAAGCTGACACAGCAGTTCGCCAGTCAGAAGAGACAAAAACTTCCAATGAGCTATTTAGGTAACATTTATCAACAAGAAGGCGAATCCCTAAGGAACTGGTTGGGAAGATTTAATGTGGAATTACTCAAAATTGATTCCCCAAATATCAATTACATAATCTCCATTCTCTTCGACCTCACAAAGAATAGGCAGTTCGGAAATGCCCTCAGCCGAAAGCAACCAAGAACGTTCACTGACATCATGAGCTTGGCATCTAAATATATGACCCAGGAAGAGATGAATTCTTTTAAAGATAAGAACAAAAATAAAGCTACGGCCTTAGGCTCCAAACTGCAAGATAGAATTCCTGCCCAAAGATCCATGGACTATGAACGATCTTTAAGAAAAGGCAACGTCTTCCAGCGATTAGAATACAATAAAAACGATTAGGACAGACGACCTAACACCTATTGTTTGCTATAAATTTGGCGATTTTTTGGGTACAAACACCTATCAAAGACCTAGAACCGCCGAGCCGGCAATCCGGAGCAGGGTCAATCAAGTAGAACACCCAAGGCTAACTGTTCCGATAGAAGAAATCTTGGCTTTACTAGAAAGGAATAATTGGATCCCGGAAGCAAAGAGAATCGCTCAGCCCAGACCAGGTGGACGAAACTATGAGTTATACTGCAAATATCACCTGGCACATGGGCATCGCACTGAAGATTGTTTTCACCTTAAAAGAGAGATTGAAAGACTAATCGAACAAGGAAAACTAGATGGCTATTTGGAGCGGGATAACCGCAAGCGAGGAAGAAGTAACAGTCCTCGGTATAACAATCGAAGAAGGAATTCCCGTCGAAAGTTCCCTCAGGATGGTCCCCCACAGGAGTTGAACAATGACCAGATTAACGGTACCATCCATACAATTTCAGGAAGACCCGCCGGCGGGAACAGTCGTAATGCTCGACGTAGGACTGCCATATCCATAATCGGAGGTTTAAAATACCCGAAAGAAGTATAGACTCTAGAAAGCATATCAACAAACAACCAGCTGATCAGTTTTATCGAGGGCGAGGTACCCAAAAACCTTGTTTGGGACACAAAAGATGATAGCCCCGACTTCCCGATGGTGGTATCGCTCGAAATAGCAAATTACAACGTCAAGAGGATCCTAATCGACAATGGAAGTTCAGAAAATATCATCTCTAAAGAGGTCTTAGCCCAGATGAACTTGGGACAAATAACTTTCCAGAGGGTAGCTACGCCTTTAGTAGGATTTGGAGGATCCGAGATTGTCCCCAGTGGCACAATAACTTTAAGTGTCTCACTCGGGAGGAAACCGCATCGGACGGTCAAGCTGGTAAAATTTTTAGTAGTAGAAACTCCCTTTGCCTACAATGCGATCTTAGGGCGACCTGCCCTCAATCTATTCCGAGCTGTTGTTTCAACTTACCATCAGAAGATAAAATTTCCGACTGACACAGGAATCGGAGAAATAGTGAATGATCATTGCATGGCATGGGATTGCTACAACACATCACTAACTTTGAAAAATCGCCATGAATTAATTACCCCAAGCAAGAGAAAGCTAGACGTCGACGCTGACAAAATTGAAGTCGAAATTCCTAGCACCAACCGAATAGATAAGAAGGGAAAGGAACCGGTAGACCTGGCTTTGAAACCACCGGAACACAAAGATGTCCTACTAATGCAGGGGGACCCAACCAAAACAACAAGAATTGGAACTGAATTAAGCAAAGAGGGGGAAGTAATGCTGATCAACTTTCTCAGAAACAATGCAGATATCTTCGCCTAGAGTGCGAACGACATAGAAGGGATTGACCCCCGAATAATCAGTCACTCGCTAAAAATTGACCCCATTGCAAAACCTGCTAGACAAAAGAAGAGGAATCATGGGCCGATAAAGGATAAAATAATCAAGGCAGAAGTAGAAAGGCTACTCAAAGCAAAGCAAATTCGAGAAATACACTTCTCGGAATGGCTTTGTAATGTTGTATTAGTTGCAAAAGGGGATAAAAAGGATAACAAATGGAGAATGGCAATGATTTCACCGACCATAATAAATTATGTCCGCGCGATCCATATCCCCTCCCAAGGATCAACTTATTAGTCGACTCAACCGCTGGTTTTGCAATTTTCAGCATGATGGATGCTTTCCAAGGTTTCTATCAGATATACATGGATGAGCAAGACCAAGAAAAAACTGTTTTTGTAACAGAGCAGGGAGTGTATTGCTTCAGAGTTATGCCATTTGGATTGAGGAACGCCGGGGCCACTTACCAAAGGTTGGTAAATATGATGTTCAAAGAATTAATCGGAGAAATAATGGAATTTTACGTAGACGATATGCTGGTCAAGAGCATGAATGAAGCAGATCACGTAAGGCATCTCGATCGATGTTTCCAAATACTGAGAAAGTACAGAATGAAGCTAAATCCTGCAAAATGCACTTTTGGTGTTAAGTCAGGAAAATTTTTGGGATATTTGGTACATCAACGAGGAATCGAGGCCAATCCAGAAAAAATTAGAGCAATAACCGAAATGAAACCTCCTAAAATGATCTCCCAAGTGCAGAGCTTGGTAGGAAAAATCGTGGCGCTAAATAGATTCATATCCAAATCGGCTGACAGAAGTTTGCCTTTCTTCCAAACTCTTCGAAAAGCAAAAAACTTTGTTTGGACCAAAGAATGCGATCAGGCATTTGATCGGCTAAAGGAATATCTAACGACATCCCCGCTATTGGCCAAACCAACCGAAGGAGAACCATTATATGCCTACATATCGATCTCCGACGTGGCCATCAGTTCGGTTTTAGTTAAGGTGGATGGCTTAGAACATAAGCCTGTTTATTACTTAAGCAAATTACTACAGGGGGCCGAGAAGAACTACTTGGAAATAGAGAAATTTGCTTTGGCCTTAGTGGTAGCAGCACGAAAACTCCGACCCTATTTTCTAACTTACAAAATTGTGGTCTTGACGAACCAACCACTAAGACAGGTCCTCGCAAAGCCAGAAGCCTCTGGAAGATTGATCAAGTGGGCTATCGAACTCGGCCAGTTTGAAATCGAGTACAAACTAAGAGTTGCGATAAAAGCCCAAGTCTTAGCCGACTTCATGTTAGAAACTCCAACCCAGGATACCGAACACACCGAATCAACTTGTCATAACAACGATATCTTGATCGTAGAAAATCAAACCTGGTTAATGCACGTCGACGGTGCTTCATGCCGAGAGGGAGGAGGTGCCGGAATCAACTTTACCGGATCTAATAAGGAGGATATAAATTATGCGATAACATTGGACTTCATCGTAACAAACAACGAAGCAGAATATGAAGCGCTGATCGCAGGAATGGAAATGGCGATTAAGGCCAACATAAAAAGCCTTAAGGTATTAACCGATTCAGAGTTAGTACAGAGACAGATAGAAGGTCTATACGAGGCTAAGGAATTTAATATGGTCAAATACCTTGCCAAAGTGAAAAAATTGGCTAAAAATTTTGAAAGTTTCGGTATACAGAACATTCCACGCTCGGAAAATAAATGGGCCGATCAACTGTCTATGTTCACAGGATCCCACGACGAAAAAACTGAAAGGGTGATCCACTGGTTAATCTCCAATGCACCGACAATCGATATCGGTGAAACACCGGTCGCCGAAATGATGGAAGTCGAAGAAGTTAGAGAAAACTGGACGACTCCAATGATAGACTATCTTCGAGAAGGAAAATTGCCGTCTGACCAAAAAGAAGCTCAGAAAATAAAATATCGGGCTCCAAAATATACGTTGATAGAAGAAAAACTTTACCGAAGATCAGTATCAGGAATTCTCCTAAAATGCGTCTCCAAATCTCAAACCAACGATATCCTACGGGAGGTACACGAGGGAAATGCAGGGAATCATAGCGGAGCAAGGGCCTTGGCTTTAAAGTGCCTTCGAACAGGTTATTATTGGCCTACCATCAACAATGATGCCGTCCAATATGTCCAAAAATGTCATCATTGCCAAGTCCATGCTAATATATGTCATCGACCAGCCGAAAACATGCACCTAATACCAGTATGTTGGCCGTTCGATCAATGGGGGATGGACATAGTGGGACCTTTCCCAGCGGCTAGATCCAAGAAAGCATATGTTTTGGTCGCTGTTGAATACTTCAGCAAATGGATAGAATGCATCGCCCCTGCCCGAATAACTCAATTCCAAGTGATCAAATTCTTATGGAAATTCATAGTATGTCGATTTGGCATCCCGAGAATTCTGATCTCAGATAACGGAACCTAATTTGCGGGAAAACAGGTAAGGGAATGGTGTACAAAGATAGGAATTCAGCAAAATTTCACTTCAGTTGGGCATCCTAGAGCAAACGGACAGACTGAGGTAGCGAACCGAGAAATAATAAAATCTCTGGAGAAAAGATTAGGGGCAGCCAAAGGAAAATGGCTAGATGAACTCCCAGGGGTACTATGGGCTAATCGAACCACGGTCAGAACCTCAACCGGGGAGACCCCGTTCAGTCTAGTATATGGCTCGGAAGCTGTTATTCCAGTCGAAACGCTAATTCCGACACCAAGAATTGAAATGTACGACGACCAGGAAAATGGGAAGACAAGGGAAAATGATATTGATTTATCAGAAGCTTTAAGAGAAAAAGCGGCCGTACGTTTGCAAGTCACTAAATCAAATATGGAAAGGGCCTACAATCAAAAGGTACGCGTCCGAACCTTCAAAGAAGGAGACCTGGTCTTGAAAAAGGTAGAGGTATCCAAGCACGTGGGAAAGTTACGACAGAATTGGGATGGACCATTCATTGTCATCGGTGTAGGAAAGAAAGGTTCATACAAGATTGCACACTTGGACGGAACAGCCCTACCAAGAACATGGAATGCAGTCAACCTTAGAAAATACTATGGTAAATAAATCACAATAGATTATGCTGCTTTATTTTCTTTTTAGAAAGTTTTATTTTTGGTAATAAAGGCCTTGGCCTATGGTTCGATTTTTAAAAGATTTTAGCAAGTTTAAATATCAAAGCAAAGCTTGATTAGAGAAAAATATCAAAACGAGTTGAGTACAAATCGGTTGATTCGGTGAACGCTCCTTGGAATTCTACAATCATCTTGATAAAGATCCAATAAAGATATGACGAGTTGAGTATAAATTGATCCGCTCAATAAACACTCCTCGATCTAACAATACAAAGAGTTGAGTATAAATTGATCCGCTCAATAAACGCTCCTCGATCTAACAATACAAAGAGTTGAGTATAAATTGATCCGCTCAATAAACGCTCCTCAGTCCACTTTTAACGATTAGACAGGCTTTGGTATAAAAACCTAAGTCTAAATAGAAAAGAGTTGAGTAAAAATTGATCCGCTCAATAAACGCTCCTCGATCTAACAATACAAAGAGTTGAGTATAAATTGATCCGCTCAATAAACGCTCCTCAGTCCACTTTTAACGATTAGACAGGCTTTGGTATAAAAATCTAAGCCTAAACAAAAAAGAGTTGAGTATAAATTGATCCGCTCAATAGAAGCTCCTCGATCTAACAATACAAAGAGTTGAGTATAAATTGATCCGCTCAATAAACGCTCCTCGATCTATTTTCAACGATTGAAAAGGCTATGGTATAAAAACCTAAGTCCTAAAACGAGTCGAGTATAAATTGATCCGCTTAATAAACGCTCCTCGACCTATATCTAACGATCAAAAAGATTTAAAAAAAAAAAATACCTAAGTCCTAAAACGAGTCGAGTATAAATTGACCCGCTCAATAAACACTCCTCGACCGACAAAAATGGTTTTTGATATAAAAACCTAGATACTAAAACGAGTCGAGTATAAATTGATCCGCTCAATAAACACTCATCGACCGACAAAAATGGTTTTTGATATAAAAACCTATATATTAAAACGAGTCGAGTATAAATTGATCCGCTCAATAAACACTCCTCGATCTATATCTAACGATCAAAAAGATTTGGAAAAAAAAATACCTAAGTCCTAAAATGAGTCGAGTATAAATTGATCCGCTCAATAAACTCTCCTCGACCAACAAAAATGGTTTTTGATATAAAAACCTAGATATTAAAAAGAGTTGAATATAAATTGATCCGCTCAATAAAGGTTCCTCGATCTATGCAATAAAAGTAAGTTACAATTAGAGAGAAATCAACAACAAGAAATATGAGAATAATAACATTAAAAGTATTATTCATCTGAAGTTCTGAGAACAGATCTCAAGTTACATACGAAGAATACAAATAACTTTGTATGATCTACATATCATCACAACTATTTAGAAAAAATAATCCTATTCTATAGATCTGCGGTCTCCACGACAATGTCCACGGAAACATCAATCTCCCCCCTGGTACCTCGACGATCGGAATTAACCACCTAAGAAGCATGCTGCTCAGGATGGTCGACTTCTTTGGTTCGATGGTCAGGATTAGAAGATCAAATGTTCTTCCAGACGAAATGACCATTACCAGCCAGATGCTCGGTAACAGCCACTCGCCCAGAAGGAGATACTGCTGGTATGATGGGGTTGAATTTTACTCTAAAGCAGCATCTCTTCAGGACCGTCGCAGGAGAAGAAATTTACCAGCACACCCCGGTGGTCTATCAATCCGGAGGTAACATCCAAACGTGGCGGTGCCTGGTAAATATGAACCCTCCATTGCAAACAGAAACCACGGACCTCAAACCCGTGAAGACAAAGGTTGAGGCCTCATGGGACCCGTCAGTACAAGGTAGGGCTTTCATGGGACCCGTCAGTACAAGACAGAAGAAATTTAAGATACTATGATAGAAATCACGATAATGTGACTTTTTGAACATTATGGGATCAGAAGGCAAAATGAAATTTAAGGAAACTGAGACCTCCATCCTTTTCGAGAGTTACAATTAAAATATGGAAACCACATCCCCATTTATAGGGATAGATCTGATTAATCCTACGGCTGGATGGAGATTAGATCAAGGGACGGAAATGCGACCTTTTGACTTCCCGTAATTAATGCGAGTAAGTTGGAACGGCACCTCTCTGATCGACTCAACGAATCAATGACTAAAGAAAATCCGGATCGAAGCGATCAATGCACAATAAAAGCAGATCTAAAAGAGCTCCAGAATAAAAAAAGTTTGCACGCTCACATATGCTAGTCGCTCGATAAATAGCTTGAGATCCTCAACAAAGGCATGCAAGTTTACACCATTATGAAACGTTACTGGTTCGCTTAGAAGTGTAAGACCTAACCCTCCAGCATATGAGGGTCGTCACTGCCTCATATAATATATGAAAAATTAATAATTGGCTATACAAGAACTCAATTGGAGTCCAAGAAGCCTGACACCGATATTAAGGCAATAATTACCATCGTTTCAAAGTGCACTATCGCCACTGCCTAACATACCAAAGAATTGCTGAAGGAGGTCTGAACAGACTAGATCTAACTAATAAATCTACATTTTCCATTTCCTCCCATATCAAAAAAAAATTTTTGACATATTTGATACACTGGTTGCTTTATTTGAGGAACATGGAACTCACAATCAGTACAGAGAAACATGAATTTTACGAAGATACCTAGAACGATATCTTTTCACAAGGTTCAGCGAACTTAAACCTATGATAAAAGCAGAGCTCAACAGTGGAAATAACAGCGTCCTTAAATAAGATACCCTTAGCAAAAGGACAAATTTACAAGGGACTGGTCGAACAGCAATGACAACGCTGAGCGTTCCTTAACAAGTATTCAATCAACTATCTACATGGATGGCCTACTGTCCAGATTTTTATGTCTAACACGACTTCGGGACAAACATAAGGGATCATGCTTGGTTGATCATCATTCTTATACTTGATTTAAAAAGTTTGATTTGCAGAACAAACGTTATATCATTCAGTTACTTAAAAAACTGATCGAGCCAGACTAAGCTACTCTTTCGAACAAAGCATATTCTCCCAGAAGATCAATATCAGATAAGTATGCTAACCTATACTGATTATTTCGAGAAGTTATACTTATTCATAACAACAAAATATGCATAACGAAAGATATCTACTAACTAAAATTAATCAAGGAATAAATCTAGTCATAAAAGATTAGTTCATTCTCCCAATACAAAAATTCAGCCCAAACAACCACACAAAATGTTAGGGCGCTACAAAAAAAAAATAGAGAAATGCCAGATAATAGCTGGGTCGAAACAGATCATTGAGAAGGGTTACTACCACCAGGCCGTCTAGCAGAAGCACTCCTCAGAGGAGTCAAGTTACCTGTAAACGCCATCAATTCCTCCTGACGCTTCAGATAACCGGCATCATAACCTTCTTCATAGGCCTGCCGACGAGACTCTTCTGCTAGGGCAGCAGCCTGAACCGAGTCACTTTTCTCCTTCTCCAAGACAGACTTCTCTTATTGTAATTTTTTGAGGTCATCATTGGCAAGCTGCAACTGGAGGGTCTGCCCTGCGGCCTTCGCCGTCTCTGACTCCAAACGACGTTGATAGGCATCCTTACCGATCCACAGATCATCATTTTGCACACCCAGTTGGAGTGCAAAATATTTGGCCTGGAAAAGAAAAGAAAAAGAAAGCCCTTACATAACAAGGCAGTCAAAATAAAAGTGGGAAAAGTAATCAAAAATATGTTTACCTGCTCACATATCTTCACCAGCGACTGAACAAGGCGAATATTGGAGGTACCCTCGAGCTTCCTCAACTCGCCAGGCAAAATAGTGCTCATGTCCAGATCCCAGGACAAAGCATCAGGCTCAACAGAGCCAGGCAGTTCACTACCAAAAGGAACACCATCAGGACGTGGAGTCACCGACTGCATAATATCCTTAACTTGCTCGAGAATGCAGCGATCATCTAACATACGAGGGGATGGCCTCTCGTTAGGACTCACTGAGGTCTCCTTACCTGAAGCTGAGATAACGGTCCGCCGACCGGACCTTGATCCGGTCCGACCTCCAGAAGGCCCGCCAGATTCAAAAGAAGTAGTCATCACAGTAGTATCATTAAACAAGTAATCAGGGAAATCTTGAGAAATAGGTTGTGTTGCGGAGGGATTTACAAAGGAACCCTCATTAATCACCTCCTAGACAACATCAACTTGGCCTCCGCTGACAACCGGGGCAGCAGAAGTAGAAAATGGAAGGGAATTAACAGGAACATGTTCATATGTGCCATGTTCGAAAGAAAAAGTGCCTGAAGGAAAGGGTACGTCGAAAGCTTGCTCCATAAATGACGAATCGCCAAAGGCCACCCGACCAGGGGAAGGCCTCCTTCCTGCCTCACCAGAAGAGGAAAAGTTTTGTTGTGTGAAAGACGAACTAACTACGGAAAAAGGTTCAGAAGGAACAACAAGAGTATCGATCGCCGACCTACTAATGGAAGATGAACGAGGAGGTTCTATCGAGGGCCCCTCTGTTCGAGACTTTTTTGGTCTAGTATTCCTAGCACTGTCACGGGAAGGACGCTTTGATGTGTTACCGAAAAGATTGCTCATGATCGGAATTTAAAAAAGAAAATTAATTATCGAGAAAGCTTATCGACCTGCTAACGAAAGAGTTTTCTGTTGAGAAATGAGTAAAAGCGATAAATAGCGAGTAAAGTTTTACCTTTCGTATTTATACTATACGAAAAGACGCAAGAGACTCAAGGAATGGGCGCGTAACACAGAAAATAGCCTAGGAATTGATGCAAGAATTCGAAAAGACATACGCATAATGATTACGGCAAAGTTAATAACTAGTCTAGATTATTACAGAGAAGACGAAAGGACGTAACTGTCAGAAATATTAAAGCGTCAATTTTACAAAGGGATAGAAGAGTAATATTACAATTCAACCTACGATAACAGTTACAAAGGTTATCTCACAGATCAACATATCATACAACTTGGTCGCCATCAGGAATTTCCTTTTCGCCAGCGGTCTCTCCTTCATTCGTTGATAAAATTATACAATATTCTCCTCCTCTTCTTCCGGATCGATAAAATTACTATCGACCTCATCATTAATATCTGAAGGAGGAATCGGCAATGGCTTACCGAACTCTTTCACAAGGTGAGCCAAAGGAAACTTTTGATAAATGATGTCTAGTAGCTCGGAAGGAGAGTATACTTCGCCATAACGGTTCAACCGAATGTGCGCCGCTTTAAAATATTCCTTTCGACGATCATCTATCAGTTCAAAAGCGACCAACTGATGAATCGCCTTCTTGAACGTACTCTCCAGGAGAGGACCAACCATTTGATATACCAACGCTGTAAGAACAGGAGAGCTAAGGAATTCACGAATAACTTTTTCATCATAATTCCGGCCGTAACGATCCCTGAGTCCACTAAGAGGAATGTCCCTCTCATACTCCTCTAAAGAAGCCTGAAGACTCGATACTTGAGATTCCAACTCGCTAATTCGAGCAGTACTCTGAAATTGATACTCTTCCAACTTTTTAGCCAATTGATTGGCTTGTTCTTGAGCACGAGAAGTCTCCAAAACCCTACCTATGATCTCCGGGTCATCAGTCCCCATAGCCCGAGCCTCTACGATGGGAAGAGAAGAAGTCATTGAGGGACCAAGCCCTGAACCAGAAGACTTATGAAGTAAAGCTTTATATTTCTCATCCAGAAATTCACATTGTTGTTTCCAGAGAGCAGCTTCATAGGCATATGATGCCAAACAAATCTTAGTCTGAAAGAGGGAAAGATAAAGGAAAAAAATTAGCAAGATAATGTATTCATTGAGGAAAATTACCCTACGAGCACACATAAAAGGAGGTCACCTTTTCAGCATAAAGAGAAGCTCACTGAAATTTCTCTAAAGGATCTTTCTGAAGAAGCTTATTCATGTCACGAGTAAAAACGCCGGACAGAAGAACGCGAGTTGCCTTATCCACTGCATTTTCGCTCTCGCCATGAACTAAAGAATCATTCTCGGGATAGCCAGCGGCTCTTTTTCCCTCTAAATGATCCTCGATCATCTCGACCAAAGTGGGTTTCGGATGATTCTCGCCAAGTACAGAAAGATCGTTACCAGAACGACCATAATAACTCATTTTTCTCTCCACCGAATTGTCGTTAGGATGAGGCATTGACCAGCTACGGCATCCTCGAATGCCTAAGGAAGTTCGAAGTTGAGAAGGAGGATAACCAGATCCTGTCCCCAGACAAACAGGAGATTCTTGGTAGGAATCTGGAGATTCATCTCTATTCTCTTCAGAATCATTACCCAATTCTAATTTTCTCTTCCGGGACGCCCTTTGTTCGATAGGAACGTTCTCTATGGTTTTGGTGGATTTAGATACTACCATTTTCCCCTTTGAAGAACGTCGGGGGTTTTCTACCATAAGGGCTGATAAGGAAACAAAATCGAAATTAGGCTAAGTGCTAAAAGAGTATCACGTAAAAATAAATACTTACCCAATGATTCGGAAGAAGAAGAAACCGGAAAGACATGAGTACTCAATCCCGCCTTGCGAAGAAATACCTCGCCAATAAGAAGAGCACTCTGATACTTGTTGGCACGCATAGCCTGGATCTCACCAAGGAACTGGGGGTCGTCAGGAATAAGGTCCCCTGTCGGTAGGCGACCACCATATATCCATTTGGAGTCGTGGTCCCATGAGAAGAGCTCACTCGAGCCATCCGCCAAACGGAGATGAGTAGGAGGGCGAACGAAGAAAAAATGAGACTTCCAGGAAGGATTGCTAGAAACCAGGGAATCAAAGATTGAGCGACTAGTCTTTTGGCTAGCAAAAAAGTAACCGCGATTACAAGAACTAAAAATGTTGAAACGAAACAATTGTATAAAATTGCGAAAAGAGGGTTGGAATCCTTTCGCTATCATCAAAACGGAAAAACAGACCACAAAGGCCACTGAATTTGGGACCAATTGAGTCAAAGATACACTAAATATCCTCAGAATATCAAGAAACAGAGCGGACAATGGAAGCCGAAGGCCGTAATTAAAGTGGGCTGTATAAAAAGTTCGGCAACCCTCCGGTGGAGAAGTAACCCTATCTGAAGGAGAAGTAAGAATGATCTGAGAACCTTTCGGAAAATATTTTGCATAATTATCCACGACCTCGTGAAAAGTTTCCTCGTTGTAAGCACAAGCGAGATCCTCAATTGGTTCAGAGATTTGAGGAACAGTACTCTTGCCTTTCTTGGACCGAGCAGCAACATCCGTATCGGATATGATTTGCACCTTAAAAGTGTCCTCAGTCGGAATGATAAATTCAGACGCTCCGGTCTGCTCATTCGAAGGACTTGGGGGAATCACCTCCTCGACAATAGGAGTGATTCTTTCCCTTGAAGATGAGGAAGATTTTCTTGGAATCGAAGCCATTTTGTTGAAATCTCGAAGAATACGAATCGATAAAGACAACTTGAGAATGAAATAATCGAGTAAGAAAACGTCTGCAGAAATGGGGGAAGTAGAAAGTAGAAATTGACTAAAGGAACAATGACCTATTTATAACGAGAAAGGAAAAGAAACATTTCGAATTTCTTACGACTGATCGTATTCCCGCCAAAACAATATAGAAACGATACGCTTCCCGAAGAGCCACGTAGCGAATCAGGTCGGAGAAACATGAAATGACTATCTATGAGGAGTTGCACTCTTTTCCTTATTTAGGATTTTTTTCCCACAGGGTTTTTCCCTAGATAAGGTTTTTAACGAGGCACAACTCATAGAAGATACAGTCGTAATTAACCATCTACTTCTACGAGCTTTTACTACATAAACGCTCAAAGAAGTGAGGGAGTACTGATGGGAGCTATTTTGCACCCCTTATAATGTTCGGATCAACTAAGGAATATAAGATCGGTTCGACCAGACGAACCCGTTCGGAATCATCTATCGACCCAGTTGAAGACGACTCCCCTCAGCGAGCAGATTATAATCCGGACTCAAGAAGGACGATTGGGCCGAGTCCTATTAGAATTATGTCTCCTTGTAAAGCTAGGTTAATTGTGATATAAATACCTAGTTAATCATTGTATTACAGACCCTGGGCATACTAAGCTTACGCCTCCATACTAAAATAATCTAAGATTATTGAATAGAAAAGCTTTTGCTATACTTTTTATTCATTGATTGTCTTAATTACTGATTGTTCCATATAATTGTTCTTCCTTGAGATCGATCCATCCTGAATAAAGTAACAGAGCCCATTAATTCATATTGATTGAGAACTCCTTAAAACACTCCTTACTGATTTAATCTTACCCGACGAAATTCGGCTTAATCACTAATCTTGCTTTATTTCTGGTAACAATACCATCTTCATTCATTTTATTTCTGAAAACCCATTTAGTGCCAATTACTCTTTGATGACTTGGTCTTGGAACTAAGTACCATACTCCGTTCCTTTCAAATTGATTCAACTCTTCTTGCATAGCTTCAATCCAGAAGGAATCACTGAGAGCTTCTTCAATTTGTTTAGGCTCTATTTGAGATAGAAAACTGACAAACATAGCATCTTGGGCAGTAGCTCTTCTTGTCTTTACTCTATCCAAAGGATCACCAATCACTAACTCTGGTGGGTGATTCTTGAGCCATCTAAGATCAGGTTGCAGGTCTGGATGTTGTCCTCTGTTTTGATCTTGCAACACCACTGTTGGAGATTCAGTAGTAGTCTGTTGAACAATTCTTGTCTGTTGAACAGTCTCTGGTCTGTCAGCTGTTTGCAACTCGTCTGTTAGACAATCAGCACTGTGATTTTGAACAGCATTTGAGTTAGCAGCTGAATTGAGGTCAGGTAGCGTGATGGGAACATATTCTTTATTTCTTTCAACACTCAATTTCTGAAAATCCGTAGACAGATCTTGATTAGTACTTTGATTCTTTTCAGAAGATTGATTTGATTCATCAAACACTACATGAATGGATTTTTCTACTAGTAATGTTCTTTTGTTAAAAACTCTATAGGCTTTACTAACAGTAGAGTATCCTACAAAAATAGCTTCATCAGCCTTCTCTGCAAATGCAGTAAGGTGATTTTTTCCATTATTTAACACAAAGCATTTACAACCAAAAATTTTAAAGTAATGAATGTTTGGTTTCCTGTTGTTCCAAACTTCATATGGAGTCTTGTTCTGATTTTTGTTGATCATGCATCTGTTTTGGGTAAAGCAAGCTGTATTTGTTGCTTCTGCCCAAAATCTTTGTGGCAGCTTAGCTTCAGCTATCATTGTTCTGACGGCTTCCTTCAGTGTTCTGTTTCTCCTTTCAGCAACACCATTCTGTTGAGGGGTTCTAGCAGTTGAATACTCATGATGTATTCCTTTGATATTACAATACTCTTCAACAGTAGAGTTTGTGAACTCTGTCCTTCTATCTGATCTGATCTTCAATATTTTTGTGCTTTTCTCATTCTGGATCAGTTCCATCAGATTAGTAAGATGTTCCTTGGTTTCACTTTTCTTCTTCATGAATATCACCCAAGTATATCTTGAATAATCATCCACAACAGCTAGGCAGCTCAAAGATTCTGTCAGAAGATTGGTGCTTCTTGCTTTTGAATGATGACTTGATTTGTTTCCCTTTCTGACATGCGTCACAAAGCTTATCTTTGCTCATGACTGTTTTTGGAATCCCTTCTACCAGATCATTCTTTATCAATCTGTTTATGGTCTTGAAGTTTAAATGATTCATCCTTTTATGCCACAGCCAACTGACTTCACTTGGTGTTGATGCCACCAAACAGATACTTGAATTCTTGTCAGCAGAATTCCAGTCGACTATGTAGACATTTCCTTGTCGTCTTCCAGATAAAATTATCTTCTTTGTACCAATCTGTTCAACATAGCACTTATCTGTTGAGAAGATGACTGTCCTTTGTCACAAAATTGACTTATGCTCAGCAGGTTGTACTTTAGGCCTTTAACATATGAGACGTCAGATATCTCTATGTTTCCTTTGATTAATCTTCCTTTAGCTACAATCTTGCCTTCTTTGCTATCTCCAAACGTAACATTTGGACCATCCACAGCAACAGCATCAGTCAGCTCATGTATGCTTCCACACATGTGCCTTGAACAACCACTGTCCAAGTACCAAATCTTCTCTACTTTACTCCTACTCCTAATCCTAACCTACAAAACAAAAATAAAATTGTTTTAGGTACCCTTATTGAGAGGGTCCTGAAGGATTAGTTCCATCTTTGACAACCCAAGATGTTGATGTCTTAGGCTTCTTAGGCTTCTGAGTTTTGACAGGAGTATGAACAGTTTCGTCTTTATCATAATTAGCAGATAAGTCAGGTTGATGATCAGTATGATAAGGAAAATGTTCATAAGCAGGATAAGGTGCATGATAGGCAGGGTATGCATGCATTGGATGAGCAGGATATGGTGCATAGTAAGTTGGAAATTGAGGTGCATGATACATAGGAGGATATGCAGCAGGTTGCACATATTAAGACTCATTTCCATACCAAGCATTTTGATTTTTCTTATTCTTATGCTTCTTTGGTTTACTAGATGCTTGCTCATTAACAGACGACTTAGTTTTACCACTAGTCTGATTCAATTTAGCTTTATCAGCAGACTTCTTAGGACTCTGCTGTTTGGTCTTACCAGTCTGTTTTCCTACACTAGGCTCTTTGCTCTTTTTAGCCTTAGGAGTTTTTGTCTCCTTTAACACTTTCTCAGGTGAAGCAGGTTTAGCAGTTTGAACATACAGAATGACCTTAATATTGTCAGCAGATATAAATTTTTCAGTATGATTCAATTCTAACTTATCCTGATCTAAAGGCATCTTCTGTTTACTAGACATATGAGTGGATGCAACAGATGATTTATCATGAGACTCAATAACTTTTTCAAGTTTCATGATTTTACCCTTATAGATTTCACATTCAGCTTTCAGAGATTCATTCTCTTGCTCAAGCAGTTTATATTCAGCTGATTCTTTTGGCTTTTCATCTTTAAGTTTCAGTGAACTATTTTGCTCTTTCAGCAATATCATCTCTTCCTTAAGCTTTTTAAATGCATCAGCAATGCTAGTATTGTTGAGCATCATTTGTTCAAATGAATTAAATAATTCATTATCAAGAGGAGTTACCTCATCCTCAGAGTCATCAGATTCCTTGGCCATCAGGCAGATGAGAGCAGGGTTCTCTTCATCAGAAGACTCCTCGTCTGAAGTGTCTGAGTCTGAATCAGATGAGTAGATAGCAGTCAGCTTTTCTGCTTCAGCCATCATTGCCTTGCCTCTCTGATGCTTTATTTCCTTTCTGATTCTCTTCTCTTCTTCAGTGTATTTCTCTGCTTTTGGATATGGACAGTCTCTGATAAAGTGTCCCAATTTCCTGCAGTTATAACACATTAGTTTGGCTTTATAATCATCCTTATCTTGAGAAGAAGAGTTAGGTTTAGAAGTAGAAGCATTGTTATATTTGTTCTTCATTTTTCTTTTGTAGAACTTCTTGAAATTATTCATCAGCAATGCTACATCTCCAGCTGTGTACTCCTTTTTGTTGAGTAATGTGGCTTCATCAGACGAGTCAACTTCTTTGCTTCTTTGTGTTGGTCTTCTGGGATTTTCAGCAGCAACTAAGGCAGCTGTGGGTCCTGAAGTTGAGGTTTCTTCAATTCCCATTCTTGGCAGTTTATACTCAAATGCCTTGAGTACGGAGAACAGCTCTGTAAGGGAGATCTTTCACAAATCTCTTGATTCTTCCATCGCTGTTACCTTCATGTTAAACTTAGGAGGTAAAGCCTTTAGTACTCTGACTGTGATTTCTTTGTCAGTAAAGGTTTTTCCCAACTTTAGAACTTCATTGAGTGTTCTGGTGAACCTAGTATCCATCTGATCAATGGTCTCTCCAGATTTCATTTTGAAGTTATCCAGTTTCTCCAAAGCAACAGTAAGCTGATGCACTTTTATAGCATCATTGCCTTTGCTCATATCACGAACTTTGTCCCACATCTCTTTTGTAGTCTTGCAGTGTTTGACTTTGTCAAACCGATCATTATCCAGGGCTTTAGTCATGATAAATCTTCCGACTTTATCCAGATTGAACAGCTTTATTTCATCTGCTGTCATCTCATGTAAGTCTTTCTCCACCACGGTATCAACTTCATTGATCTTTATCGTCTTGGTGAATCTGAATGGACCTTTTATGATACATGTGTACATGTTATCATTATAAGCAGCTAGAAAAATCTCCATCCTGATTTTCCAGTCTTCAAAAGACATACCAGCAATGTGGGGAACATGGCTGATACAATCCATTTTTCAAAAAGCTTTTATTTTTCAAAAATATGCTCTTTTGAAAAAGTTTTGAAAACCTTTGAAAAACACTTGGATCAAGCTCGTTGATCAGGCAGCTGATTCTAATGAACCACCTGCTCTGATACCACTTGTTGGTCCCAAGTGGTCAGATGAGGTCTAGAGGGGGGGTGAATAGACCTCTGAAATTTTTTGACTTAAAAACTTTTTAGTGGTTTGTCAGCAGACTAAGCTTATAGAGAACAGTAAGCTGACTAAGCTGATCGTGAACAAATCTTGAACAGCAGAGTGACCACTCTTCTTATAGTAACTTAGCTGATTTCAGCAAAAACTGGTTTTACAAGAGTATACTTGCAGCGGATAATTTGTAAGTGTTTTTCACAAGTAGACTAAGTCTTTTAAAGATTTTATCCAAGTTTTAAAACTCCTTCAAAACCTTTAAAGTAATTCAAGGTGTTTACTTATGCAGTTTTGAAATATGCAAGAAAACTTAATGCAAAAATAACACAAAGAATTTTTATAGTGGTTATATGGATAAAAATCCTTTAGTCCACTCTTCCAGATCACTTAGATTCTAGGTTATACTATAAACACTAAGTTTACAATATTTCTCCACTTACACCAAAACAACAAATGAAAAGGTTGTAAGCTCACAATAGGAAATCACTCAAAAAACCTATCCTCTGAAGTTAGATCACTCACAAAGATGGATCTGAACTCCGCACAACACTCAAAAAATACAAATTCACTCAGAAAATGATTTCTTTTTTGCTTCAACTTGGTTTCTGTCAACAGATGACTTCACCAGACGAGTGAGCTATTCTTGAGCTTCTTGAGACTTAGAGAAATTTCTGCTTCGGAAACAAAATCTCATAATGTTGTTGTGTGTCTCGCTCGTTGAGATCAGCTCTATTTATACTTGGATTTGAAAATATGACCGTTGAAGGAAATCACAATTCAAATCCATAGCCTTAGCCTTAGCCCAATTTTCAGAACAGCTCCCTGCTACAGTACTTTCTGCTGTACTTTCCTGTAGCTGCATTAAATGCACCCTGCTGATCCGAGAATAATCTTCAATCATTTGCCATTACTACCCTTCTCTTACAGCATTTATTACACCAAGTGCATTTATTACCGTTGGACTAACTTCTTGATCTCTTCTACTTTGCTGATCAAAACAACCCTTCTGATAGATACCCTGCTGATCAAACTCTGAACCCATCTGATTTGAGTCAGCTGATGGTCTATCCTTCTGATTGTTGTTTCAGCATAAGATCAGTAGTCTTCTGGGCTTAGAATTTTAGACCCTTCTGATGTCTTCTTTACTTGGTCAAAATTCTTCTAAGGGACCTAAGCTTTCCACACTTAGCTGATTTTGACGTTTTGGAAATCATCAAAACTTTCCCTTATCTTCTTATCTTCATTGCACTTCATCTTCATCTTCATCTTCATCCAACATATATTGATAAAAAGCTCAACCATTGAGGGCAATCTCATTGTCGTTTCAATCTTTGAATGTAATAAAAGCTTATTTTCAACTAATCGCTTATAAATCCTCCTTACCACATAATTAACTCCCCATTTACTTGCTTTCATAGTTAGATTTACTTTACCGCTCGTAGTTAAATAAAATCACCCTTATCATATACTTGGGTTCGATAATATTGTATCAAGCATTCTTAGATAAAATAAGCCTTCGATTGATTCGTTTATTCCCACCTTTTACCCATTCGTTGGGATTCGATACTCGGTATGTACTTATCGTTTTATATTACTTGTAACGACCGTATACTTGCGTGTTTGCGTATTAGTATTTGGAACGCAACAGTAGCAGGGGGTGTCCTTGTAATATAGTTTTGGTCGATGGGGGTGTCTTTGTAATATTTGAAACAAGTGCATATATCCTGTAATTAGGGTAATAGTCAAGGGGTGTCTATGTAAATTTCCCATAAATTTATAATAGCTAACATATTATATAATTTTCTAACAACACGGCCCAATTGTTTTTTTTTTTTTTTTTTTCATATTGATTTCCATTATGTGTTATTTATTTCACTTTGTTCATTTTTGGGTAGTCCACAATGACTCTGAACTTACGTGATATTCACATGAATATTTGGGTGGATTTTCGTCCCTTCACTGCGACAATGTTAAATTTAGGCACTCCATAAAATCTATTTATATCAAATTTGTCCCTGACTTTCTTGAAAAATAATAAATAAAGCAAAATTATTTAAAATTATTCTTTATGAATAAAAAATCTAGTAAAAAGAATCAAAACCAAAAACTTAAAAATACTAAGAACTCACCTATTTATATAAATATATAAAATAACATACGTTCTTACCTATAATAAGGAACAATGTTTTCTCTAATTGTAAGGTATAATTATATAATATGAAAGTACCTATTATGTAATAGGATGATTTACACTCAGATTCCCTTAGGTTTGGGCATATTATAAGGAACCCCTCGATATTTCAAAAATTACACGGATACCCTCTTAGGTTTGGGCATATTACAAGAAACTCCTTACGATGTTAAAAACAAATGGAATTTGATGATGTTAGCCAAAAAAAAAATTGTTTTTCTAAATTTACCCTTTCCTAAATATACCCGCAGGGGGTGTCTATGTAATAATATCATACCACAGGAGGTATAATTGAAAGATTACAATAACTTTATGGAGTTACTTGTAGTCAACTATCATATTTTAAAAAATGACAGCTAGATGTTGTATAAACCCTATGTTGTATAATATAATTACGTAGACACCCCTATGGTATAATATTTTTACATCGACACCCCCTGTGGTATGATATTATTATATAGACATCCCCTCCCTGTGGTATAATAGTATTACATAGACACCCCATGTGGGTACGTTTCGGTAAATTTGGAAAATCAAAATTTTTTTTCTGACATCATCATGCCTTAAGGGGTTTCTTATATAATATGCCCAAACCTGAGGGGATATCCCTGTAATCTTTTAGACAACGGGGGATTTCTTGTAATATTTCCAAACCTGAAGGAGAGACATGTAATATGAGGCCGTTACTTATGATAATACTAGATATAACATGACGACATATCTAAATTTAGGATATGTTTCGACTCGGAAAATTCCTGTCTATCAAGGTGGATTAAATCCATCGGGATGCTGAATGAATACCACATGGGCATGAAAGGAAAATTTTTTATCTTTTTATGCCCATGTGTAAGACATCCAACACCAATGAATTAAATCCATTGAGGTAGGATCTAAGTAACCCGTTCAAACACAAATTGATTCATGTTTAAATTATTTAAAAGAGAAGTAAAATACACTCATATTGTATATGGGTAATAACTTAATAGTGATCAATCAAGATATATTTTGGGTAAACATCACTTTTGGTCCCTCCTATCATTAACTTTTTATAGAGTGGTCCCTTTTATGTTTCTTTTTCCACTTTAGTCCCTACTATGAATTATTTATTTCATTTTAGTCATTTTCAAGTGGTCCAAGGCGATTCCGATAACATGTGATATGCTCATGAGGGCAATCTTGTCATTTCAAGTAAACTAACATGGATATTTTCGTTTTTCTAATTATTTTAAAAAAAAAACTAAATTTTCAAACTAGGCTTTCATTCCAATCGAACTTAATCGTACATTTCGTTCCAAACTAAAGTTTTTTCCTAAAATATTTTTCAAACACAAAAATTGCTCACCAATTAAACAATATCTCAAATAGTCTCAATAGTGAACGGACGAAAATGCCCTAAAAAATATTCATATGCATGCCACGTGTTATCGGAACCACTTGATAAGGACTAAAGTGAAACACATAATTCATAGTAGGGACTAAAGTGAAACAAATAATACATAGTAGGGACTAGAGTGGGAAAAAAAACATAAAATGGACCACTCTGTAAAAAGTTAATGATAAGAGGGACCAAAAATGATATTTACCCATGTATTTTTATTGTGAACGAAAAGAAGTCGTGTAAGCATGTGTATACTGCGGGTATATATGTATTAACAATTGAAACATTTCATAGTTGTTAAGATTTTGTCTTTGAAAAGTAAGGTTTGTAAAACTGGACCAAGAAACGAATCGGCAATGCAACTGACCACTGGTTTTACATGTCGAGTGGAGTGGATCGAATCACTAGTTCAATCAATATCAAGTAATAATGACATAATAATTATGTTAAATCGTTAATATTTATAAACTCACAATTTATAAGCTTGATCCAGGAGGATCATTCATATATAAAAATGATTTTCAAAGTCAAGATTTTTAAGTTTGTATTTTTATTTACGATGAATACCACGAGTGGTGCTCCTTATATATGACTTTTTATAGAGTCGTTCCTCTTAAGTTTATTTTTTTCACGTTAGTCTCTACAAAGAGTTATTTGTTTCACTTGAGCTCTTTATAGGCTGAGCAGTAAAGGCTCCGATGTCTAGTGACCTGCACGTGAGGGTGTTTTTGTTCGTTCGCTATGATAGTGTTACACTTAAGTCCATATAAAACCTATATTGCATGTCATGTGACATCGGATATACCGTGTTCAGCCTGAAAAGGGCCAAATTGAAATAAATAACTCTTAGTAGGAATTAACGTGGGAACATAAGGAGGATATAATATGTACGTGTAACTCATATTATGTATATATTTTGGTGATAATAGAACATATTATATATATGTATCAATTAATCAATAAAATTGGGAACTTTTGCTAAATTCAACAAAAATTTCTGACTTGCCCCCAAAAATATGACAAGAGAATATAAATGAATATATGTCTTGTAAATGCTATCAAATACCAAACATCATCAAAAACCTTGTACTACGCTCCGTAAGAACCGTTATATAGAAAAAAGTTTAGTAAGTGTGTCTTCTTATTCGTCCACACTGTACTTGTAAAAAAGTCTATCATCAAACAACTTCAAATTTTTCAGATTATTTATCATTGTGTTCAAAATCCCCTTCTCGTATACTTTTCGCTCTAAGATTGTTCAATCAATTCAAGGAAGACTTCCTTCTAAACGAGATTTTCCCGACACCTCCAGCTAATTGCTTCAAGGCTATGCTTAATTTGATGATGACGATTCGATTTAAGCCATTCCAAATAATGCATTACTTAAGAATAAATCAGCAACTTTTAGCGTCCAAAACACAATAAATGGGCATTTTGCACCCCAAAACACAAAATTAACACTTTACAACCTCAAATTAAAAAAAAAAAACTCAAACCCCTCGTTTTTTTGGGCGAAGTTGACCATTGGGGTTAAAAAATCTAAGGAAAAATAGGTAATTATTTATTGATCTTTGATATTTTGAAGTGGACAATGGGTTTTCCAGAAGTTTATTTGTACTTTATTTAGTTATTTATGGATATGTATAGTGATGAAAAGAAAAATGGAGAGAAAAATGAGTATTCTAATATTTATAATTGTATTTTGCCAAAGTTAAGGGAAAAAATGAATTACCTATTTTGCCTTAGATTTTTTTCACCCCGATGGTCAACTTTGACGAAAAAAAGAAGAAGAGGGGTTTGAGTTTGTTTTTATTAATTTGAAGGCGTTAAGTGTTAATTTTGTGTTTTGGGGTGCAAAGTGTTCATTTACTGTGTTTTGGGGAGCAAGTTGCTGATTTGTTCTTAATTAGAGAGTGTTAAGTGCTAATTTTATTTTGAGGGTGTAAAGTGCCAATTCAAATTTTGAGAGTGAAAAGTGCCATAAATTTACAATTGAATTACCTATTTTGCCCTGCATGCGTAATTGATCGAAAAAGAGGCCGGGTCCGAGATCCAATCGACCTGGGGACCATATCACTTATTTGACATTTTTAGCAATAAACCATTTGTTCATTTAAAATGTTAAAAGATAGCAACTTCTTGACTATATGGGTGTAATCTTTTTTGTTTTTCTACATTAAACTCGTATTAATTTGTGATTGTGTATTATTAAACTAATAAAATACTACTCCTTCCCTTTTTTTATTTGTCGCTCTGGCGAAGAAAATTATTTACTTTTATTTGTCGTTTTATGATTTCAATGTAAAATTAATTATTTTTTACCAATATTACCCTTCCTTTTAATACTTGTAATTGATACTAATTAATGTTATTATTATTTGATTAAAAGAGTATTTTGGAATTTTTACTAAAAGAAAGTGACTTTTTATTGTATTTTTTAATATGTGTGCAATTCTTCAAAACGACAAATTAAAAAAAACGAGGGAATAACACATAAGATGGGTAATAAAAATAACATACCATCTCTTTAATTCCAATTAAATAAACATTAAAAGTGGTTTTGCGTTTTACTCTAATGAAATGAGAGTGTCAATTTTCATACTAAACTTTTATTTACTTTATATACTTGATACAATACTTTTTAAAAAAACACATTTAAAACTATGATTTCATTCTCCTCAACTCATTTTCTTTCTCCGTCTTCGTTATAAGGCCAAATTTTGTATTCTTTATATGGCTGGAAAGCTCTTGATGAGAGATTTCTAGCGGTACAAGTTTCAATCAAGTAACTTCAAAAATTAACGAAGTTTTCGAATATTAATCAAAATTAAATCATACTCCATCAGTTTTTTTTAATTTGTCGCTTTCGCCAAAAGATTGTTTACTTTTATTTGTCATTTTAGGATTTCAATGTAAAATTAATTATTTTCTACCATTGTTACCCTTCTTGTTAATGCATGTAATAAATGCTAAATTGCTAATTAATGATGTTATTATTTGATTAAAATGGTGTTTTGGAGTTTTTATTTAAAAAAGTGGCTATTTATTGCATTTTTTGATCCGTTTGCAATCCTCCAAAACGACAAATAAAAAATAATGGATGAAGTATTTCATAATCTACAAGGAATTATGCCACAATAATTTTCAAGAAATGTGTCGAGGGGATGAATTCATAGCATTAAATGTATTTTTTTAAGAAAGTATTATACCAACTGTTTAAAGTGGGTTAAAGTTTGTGAAATTTAATTGCATGTAACAATGTACCAATACAGGGAGTACTAGCTTATTCCGGGGATTGACCGAGAGAGTGTAAACTGTATACCAACAAACATGGTAGGTAGATATTCAATATAATCATGGATCAAAATTTTGTTTCGAGTATATGTTTCGGTCAGTCAAATATTAAAAACTTTTGGAGACTTTTTTGATATGTTTCGGAAACACTAAAAAAAATTGTAAAAAATTTATTAAATTTAGAAAAATTACAGAGTTTAAGGCAAACAAATAGTTTCGAAATTACATCTTATTTTCGTTTCGCTTGATTCAAACACAGAAACTTTTCGATGTTTTCGTCGGAAAAGATAGAAATTTTGATCTATGAATATAATCAAACATTAATTAATTAATTAATTAATTTCAAGAGGACTAGGATTCAAGGACGCGAAAGCAAGCAACTCCGGATCTGTCTGAAAAAGATTCATGTCTTGTTCAGGTAAAGTCACCCATGCTTCAACCCCATTTCCATAACTTGTATCCATCAACATCATCATATTACTAAGTATAGGAATATTTGCATCTGCATACCCAACACTTATCCATATTGGCTTTCCCCACCCAAAATCAATTTCATACATCCCACCATTGCACGTGCTTGTTACCGTCATATAATCAGCATTTTCATCAGAATAAAACTTCTTCAATTCATTCAATTCCTCCTCAACTTTCAATGACCATTCTTGTCCTTTCATTTTTTCGACAGAATCGCTGTCAATTACTTCGGTAGCACTCTTTAGTCGTCGAACGATAGACATAATTTTCATATCTTCATCATGATCTGATGTGCACCGAATAGGAACACTACTCCAGAAAATGTTCCCAATTACAAAATCAGGGATTGGTGGTGAGCTTTTATTCCTTAGGCTGACTGTCATTGCCAAAACAGAGGATCGAGCTTTAGACGCCGCCATCGCGCATTTCCATATAAGACCTGTTACAGCCATTACGCGGCTTGGGGCGCCCGTTTTCTCTTTCAGTTCCTTAATAGACGATGAACTAAATACAAATCGCCTGGTCGGACCTTTGCTATGTTTCAAAAGCATAGGCAATAACACCAATGTCGTGCTTTCGGGCAGGGTAGGGTTGGGCGGGAAAATCGATGGTGAAATGAACCTAGGACGTATTATTTCTTCTCCATTTGTTGCGTTGGCGGCTGCCCAAGCTTTGAGAAATGTTGTTTGTGAATAGGCATCGAGGATCTTGTGCGAAGTGTATAAACCTATAGCAATACCACCACAATCGAATGCGGTTACTTGAATCATAACTAGATATGTTTTTGAGAATAATGATTCCATGGAATTAGGATCCACAGGCAGAAACCGGTGTATGGATTTGTTGTCCGGGTGTTTGAGAAAATTGGATAAATGATCGTTCGCATGGGCGTCTACATAATACACCCCTTCGTCGTTACAATCAATTTCTCGACTATTCTTAATTTTACCAGCTAGTGGATAGAATCTCGTTAATGTTTCTGAAAGGGACTTCTTCATAAGTTGCCTTCTTCTATTTAAAGTTAATAATAAGTCGGAGTCGGAGTTGCAGTCGGAGTCGTTTTGACGATTGTCGTTGGGGAAGAAGTAAACAAAGGAAGAGTAAAAATGGGGAAGGAGTTGATCCAGAAGCGAAACCTCATACGTTCTTAGGTGATCCGGAGTCGGAGATGCAGGTTTTATGTTTTCTTCGGAGATGATTTCAACCTTTTCGTATTGATTTCTAAAGATTTTTTTTGAAAAAAAGCAGGTCAAGAAACTAGAGATTAAATCGGATTAACTTGCACCCTTAAAATAAATATTGTTGCAGAATGCACCTTGAAAATAACATTTAGCAGAGTGGATTCAGGAAATACATTAGTTTTGTAGGTTGTGCCCTATAATCTTCTATGGCCAAAAAAAAAAAAAAAACTGCAGGAAAATTGAGAAACTTGATACCTTAGGGGTAGAATTGTACTTGTGACTCATCTCCGTCGAAATTTTTTACTTGTTAAAACGAAAACGATAGCAACATGTGTAATTTTGTTTGTTATTTTCAAATTTTTTATTGTCACATAAAAAACGAAATTACACACATGTTACTATCGTTTAAAATTTTTCAAGTCAGATGAGTCACAAAGACATGAATTCTGCCCCTAAGATATCAAATTTCTCGAATTTTCGGCAATCTTTATTGCTAGAGAAAATCAGAGGCACTACAGGATTTTCCTACAGAAAATTTCCGACGGACTAGTTGAAAATTCGCAATAACTAATGTATTCAAGGGTGCATTCTGCCAAAAGTTCGATTAAATCCATATCTGGGCAATTATATTTATGATAATTAACAGGGAATGTTTAAAAAAAAAAAAAAACATACATGCTTACCTTTGACTGGAAAAATGAGCATACTGCTGCAGGAATCCTCTATGCGGGTGAAATTGACTCAGGCGTGGTGGCGGCGCGGCAAATAGTCTCGTTGAACGGAAGAGGAGGAGCGTTGAGAATCTGATTCTCCTCATGATTGAAAATTTTGCCTAAAAATTGGATGGATAAAAATTTCCAGTTTGATTTGATTTTGTACAAGTTTTTTCCATGTGGAACATTGACGTCAACGTGAGAATTAATAATTTAATATAATTATAAATTGTTGCATTGTCGTCTTCTCATATAAAAATATAAGAGAAACTTATTACGTGCAAGTCTAATTCATTAATTGTTTAAGTAACATGTATAAATATATTTGATTTGTACAATTCCAGATTTATTTTCAATAATGTCCTTTTTCATTTTTCAAACTTACTTAAATTCATTACTTGTAATTAGGGCTGTCAATGGGACGGATTTCAATTTGGATCCGTCCGAATTTGGACTGATTAGATATTCGATGGATATGATCCGATAATAAAGATTCGTAATCCGAAATACATGGAGCAAATATGGATTAGGTCGATTTAATCCGTTAAAGATATGTATCCGACAATGAATTAAAAAAGTGATATATATACATAATATTTTATAAAAATAAGAATCATTAATAATATTTCACCGTATTTTTTATCTTTTTTATCTTCGTATGGAGTATTTATGAAGCAACGGGGGTTATTCATATGAAAATCAATACCGACTTAATTGGATTGGTTCTGAATTTATTTAATTATTTTCACATGAAATAATGCTTATATAATTAGTGTTGTGCAGCAAACTCACATGGGAAGGGATGATAGTCAGAATTTCCATTTGCTTTCACATGCAATTTTTATATGGTGAGCTATGTATGGTTGATTAAGAGTAATCAGAATGCGTATCTCAAGTATCTTGAATACAGTGAGCATTAAATATTTTGTTAAATAATCTTTGCAACCATGCTAACCTGAAAGTACGAGCAAGAACCATGTGGAATAAATATCGACATCTTTCACATATTTTATAGGGTTAATTACCGGGACATTCCCTGAGATTAGGTGTAATAATCGTCTAATTCTCTCCGACTATCATAATTACAGGGACCTTCCTTGAAGTTTCAAAAGGATTACAAAACCCTAACGGGCTTTGACAGAATTGGATGGAATTAGTGAAATGACGATGTTGCCCTCGGTAGTTTTACTTAAGGAAAAAAGTAAAAAATTTGATTAAAGAAATGTCCGATTTAACCCTTGAAATAAAGCACATATTGTCATACTACCCTTACAAAAACTTAATTTGAATAGAAATAAAAAATCAGAATTGCACATTAATCCCTAACTTTTAGAAAATGAATTTTATGCAAAAAAAAAAAAAAAAAAAAAAAAAAAAACCCAATCCCTAAACCCCCCATCCCCATTCCACATCCCTCCCCCACCCCACCACCACGCCTGCCCCCATCTCGCCGGCCTGGAAGAAGTCAGGCCATCGCACGGCCTGGGTTGAAGAACTCAGGCCAACGACGGCAAACCCTAATAACCCTATTTTATACCATGTGGTGACATGTTGTTTAATCAGAGACGAGCAAAAACGGTGTAGTCCGCTCTGATAACACGATGCATGACAAAACTGCAGCATAAAGGAAATGAAAGGTTAAATACTGGGATTCACTCAACTGGTGGTAGCCATTTGTCGACTTATGAACTATGATGCACGGATACGAATACAGTACGATACGGATATGATGATACAAATTTTTAAAATTTATTGAATACGATACAATATGGATACGGATTTAAAAATATAATGTAAATTTATGTTTAAGCAACTAGATCATTCAATTCAAGCTCTAGATGAAAAGATAATCCAATTTAACATAAAAAAAAAATAAAAAATAAAAAATAAAAAGGTTATATCTACAAAATCAAATATAAATCATTCTTAACATGCATTTTGCAGATTTCATGACTTAGAAGATATACTTGAATAAGAGATGAGTAGTAGTACTAGTCCTAGAGACTTTATTGTGTTTTTGGCATTTTGTATCCTAAAATTATAGGGTTTTTGTACTTTGCACCCTAACTTAATAGTTTTGGCACTTTGCACCCTAGTATGTGTTTTAGTGATAAAATTCATTGATATAAGGGTAGAATAGTTATTTTCAATTTTTTTTTCACTTTGCACCTTGGCAATATAGATTTTGCACCCTTAAAATATAAAATGTTGGCATTTTGCACCCTACTATTATAAAATATTAGCATTTTTCACCCCGATTTAAATTTTTTGGCACTCTACACCCTAAAAATATAATTTGTATGACATTTTGCACCATAATGTATTTTTCTTAGAAAAAAAAACAAATTCATGAATATCGGTGATGTAGAGATAAAATGATCATTTATATGTACAATAATCATAAACTTGTTATTCTTAATTTATTTTACTTTATAATAACTTATTTTAATCTGATTTATTGTTTTATTTTATTTTCATATGCCTGATTTCCGAATATTTTATTGGTCACGTAGTAAATTTTTTATAGGTAGCGTTTAGCTAAGTCTATATACACTTTAGCGCAGGAGAGAGAGAGAGAGATCTTAGGCCATCTCCAGCAGTGGCTTACGGGGTCGGGGCGGGCTCGGGGCGGAGAGGAGAACTGCTGGAGACGGCGCGGGCTGGCGGGGCGGGGCGGCCTGCGGGGCGGCTGGGGCTGGGCAGCGGGCTCGGGGCGGCCCGTACGGCGGCCTGGGCGCGAGTCGGGAGAATTTTTTTTTTTTTGTTGAAGATGAGGGGCGCGTGTTTAAAACAGGTGCCGCCAAGTGGCGGCACCTGATTGGACCGATTTCTTTTTTTTTTTCTTTTTTTTGTTGTGTATTTATTGTGTATTTATTTGTGTATTTAATGTGTGTATGGTTTATTTAATGTGTGTATGATTTTGTATAATTAATGTGTTGTATGTAATTTTAATTAAAGTGTTGTATTTTGATTAATGTGTTATTGCAATTAATGTGATTTTATTTAATGTGTTATTTTAATTAGTGTGTTATTTTAATTAGTGTTTTATTTTAATTAATGTGTTATTGTAATTAATGTGATTTTATTTAATGTGTTATTTTAATTAATGTGTTATGTTAATTAATGTGTTATTTCAATTAGTCCATTTAATTTAACACTAATATAAATAATTTTTTTTTAAATATGAAATTAGTTAAAAATACAAAATAAACACGTCATAAGCATAAAATTTAGATTAATACTTAATCTAAATTAAATTTAAATACATACTAAAATAAACAAGATAATTAAATGTAAACACTCAATTTTAACCGTATTTTGCATAAACATGTTCTATTAAGTCTTTTTGAAGTCTACGGTTAGTCGCCTTAGAACGAATTGCTTCATGACGCAGCATATAATTATCCAACGTTTGTCTTCTTGGTGCAACATCTTGTAATTGTACTCCGCGACGGTCATAAATTCTAGCACGTGCTCTACGAGACGGGCTAACGTCAGTATCATCATCGTCCGAGTCATCGTCTTTGTATTCGTCACGTTCATCCTCCACAATCATGTTGTGGAGTATGATACAAGTTAACATAATATTGCTAAGATCTTGCGTATGCCACCCCCTGCCAGGTTGATTAACGATTGCGAACCGAGCTTGGAGAATTCCGAACGCTCGTTCAACATCTTTGCGGAACGATTCTTGATATCGCGAGAATACTTGTTCATGATGTGTTCTCGGATTTCTCACCGATTGTATTAGCGTTCCCCACTTCGGATATATACCATCCGCAAGATAGTAAGGCATGCGGTAAGTATTTCCGTTCACTTCATACTGAACCTCGGGAACGTTACCAGAAGTGAGGTTATCGAATAGAGGTGAACGACCAAGTACTGTAATGTCGTTCAAAGCTCCCGGCACGCCAAAAAAGGCGTGCCATATCCACGTATCATGTGATGCAACAGCTTCAAGAACAATAGTAGGTTTTTTTGACCTTCCAGAAAAACTTCCTTGCCATGCGGTTGGGCAATTTTTCCACGTCCAATGCATACAGTCGATCGAGCTAATCATCCCCGGAAATCCACGTCGTTCTGATTTCTTAAGTAGACGGTCCAAATCGTCTGCGGTTGGGGCACGAAGGTACTCGTCTTTATATAAACGCAAAATTGTTTGACAAAATTCACGGACAATCTCGCAGGTGGTACTCTCCGCAACACGAAAATTTTCATCTTGAGCATCGTGGGGAGTTGCGTATGCCAACGTCCGCATGGCAATTGTTGCCTTTAGAATTGGTGAAAACCCTGCTCGATTGGCGGCATTGTATCTTTGACGAAAATATTTATTTTCACGCTCGCAATCCGCAAGGATACAGAGGAAAAGAGGACGCTTCATACGGAAACGGCGCCTGAACGTTTCATCAGAGTACAACGGTCTTTCGATGAAATAATCGTTCATCAGTTGTATGTATCGTGCTTGGTGGTTCCTGTCTAAACTTTTACGACCAGGAACAGAACCACCATGAACAGGCACAATTTCTGTTGGTGAACTGAAAAGTTCATCATCAATTTCTTCTTGTACACGTTTATTTTCATTTTCTTCTTCTGCAATCCTGTCGTTATAATCTTCCCAAAATTGGTTTCGGGAAGAAGATGATACGTCATAAGCACCATAACCGCCAAAATCATAAGCACCATAACCGCCAAAATCATAGTTCGGATTCATCTTGAGAAAGTAAATATTTTATGTAGATTGAATATTTTATGTAGAGTGAATATTTTATGTATCAGATATTTTTTAAGAATGAATGTGTTCACTACAAGGTGAGATTGGATTATTAAATAGGCAAAATGTATCAAATCTCAACCCTTCTTTATTTTGTACCGATCAGATCTCAACCCTTCTTTTTCTGCACCAATCTCAACCCTTCTTTATTTTGTACCGATCAGATCTCAACCCTTCTTTTTCTGCACCAATCTCAACCCTTCTTTATTTTGTACCGATCAAATCTCAACCTTTCAATTTTTAGAAAATTACGTAATACACCCTATAGCTTTTCCTATTTAAAGGGAGTTTTATTCACTTCTGAAATCACACCTCTCAATATCTTTCTCTCTAACTAAAAAAGAAAGCAAAAATTTTTAAGGCAATGTCAACTAAAAAGTGGACTCCCGCTGAAGATGTAGCCTTGACAAAGGCTTACATCGAGATATCGGAGGACAACATCGTAGGGGCAGACCAGGCTTCGGGCAATTTCTGGGATAAAGTCATCTTTTTAATGTATGTCCTTCTTGAAAGTACTGGAGTTACATACGAACGCAGGACAAAAGAGTCACTCGCTAGCAGATGGAAAAAACACATCTGCGCCAAGATGCAAAAATGGAACGAAGCACTTGAAAGAGCCAGAAGGGAAGTGGGAAGTGGCGGCCAAATAATGGAAGAGGTAAATATTACATTAATTATATGCTAAGTAATTATTAATAGGTTATATTAACAATTTTTTGTAATTTTTAGCGTGATTTGGCATTGCGTTTGTATAAGTCCGAGGTGAAGCAAAATTGGTGCTTCCAGCACACATGGGAAGTTGCATCAGAGTGGATCATGTTCAGATCAACAGGTGGAACGTCTCAAACACCTCCGGTTAACCGATCTATGCCAACGGAAGATTGTTATATTCCAACCCCACTAGAATCGGAAACAACTCCACTAGGCGACGAAGAAAATCCCGAGACTCCCCACTCGAGTTCAAGATCTGAAAGACCTATTGATAATAAAAAAGCCAAGAAGGGAAAAGGGAAGGCTTCGTCGAGTTCGCATCTTTCTGATTTTGAAAGCCAAAAATTGATAGCCATTGAGCTGTCCAGACAAACTCAACTTGAATTCGAGGCTGGACGAGAGAGAAGGCATGCGGAGAATCTTCAACGTCAACGGGAAGAAGAAGCAACGAGAGTGGGAATCACAGAAAAGTTACAAGAGGAACGGATTATGGCGATGGACTGCTCATCATTCACTCCAGTTACAAAGGCGTATTGGAGTCACAAAAGAAGAGAAATAGCAAGGAAAAATCTTCCAACGAACTTATTTGGAGATGCATCGAATGAAGGATCCGACTGGTTTTCGGGGAGAGATGTAATATTTTCATGTGTTTCCTTTCTTGTATTTCCCGTATTTTCGATTTCTTGCATTTTCTTTGCTGTTTGTTGTATTTCCTTGATTGTATTTTCTTTCTTGTTATAAAAATATTTGTTTGCGTATTATGTATTAATTTTAAGTTACTTTAATTAAATATTCTATTTAATGTTAATATTTTAATATAATTAATAATTAAATTACAAGTACTAATATAATTACTATTATTAATATTACAAAATTATAAATCATAAATAATAATAGGTGAGAGTGGGCAAAGGAAAAAAATGGAAGTAATTCCCCCACGGAGCCCCAACTGCTGGAGACGACCTGCAGGGCCCCGGGCTGGCCCTGGGCTAGCCCGGCCTCCAGAGCCCGGGGCTAGCCCTCAACTGCTGGAGATGGCCTTAATTGGATTTGTTCTGAATTTATTTAATTATTTTCACATGAAAATAATGCCTATATAATTAGTGCTGTGCAGCAAACTCACATGGGAATGGATGATAGTCAGAATTGCCGTTTGCTTTCACATGCAATTTTTATATGGTGATCTGTGTATGGTTGATTTATATATATTTTGGATTTTAAAAAAATATGTATTAATTTTTTAATTTTTCAGAAGATTTATATATTAAAGTATTATTTAATTTATTAATATTATTTATTAATTTAAATTAATTAAATAGATATATAAATATAATAAGTAAAATATTCAAATTAGCTCGTACGTGTTCTTATTCAAGCCAATATGAATATTTATGAAAGCCAATGTTCATATTTAATTTCAGAATTGCGTATTTCAAAGATCTTGAATACAGTGAGAATTAAATATTCAGTTAAATAGTCTTTGCAACCATACTAACCTGAAAGTACGAGCAAGAACCATGTGGAATAAATATCGACATCTTCCACATATTTTATACCATGAGATGACATGTTGTTTAATCAAAATACGAGCAAGAACGTTGTAATCCGCTCTGATACCACTTGATGCATGACAAAACTGCAGTGATGTACCAAGTCTTCGTCACCTGACATGACACTTGATGGGGGCTATTTCGCACCCCTTATAAAACTCGGATCGACTTAAGGATATCAGATCGGTTCGACCATACAAGCTCATCTAGGATCATCCATCGACCCGATCAAAGACGCTTCTCCTCGGCGACCAGATTACAATCCTGGCTTGAGAGGGATAGTTATGCCAAGTCCTACTAGGACTATGTTTCCTTGTAAAGCTAGGGTTGGTATCATATAAATACCTAGTTAAACATTGTATTAAGGACGAATTAAGAACTAACGCCTACATACTTTGGCTATCAAAGAATATCATATTGAATAGAAAAGCTTTTGCTATACTATTTACTCATTAACTCTTTCGTTGTCTTGTTTACCTTTTCGTTCTTTTACTTAATTGTTCTTCCTTGAGATTGATCCATCCAGAATAAAGTAACGGAGCCCTATAATTAATACAAAAACCTGATCTCCTAATCACAAAATATTGATTTAATCAGAACCAACGAAAAACGGTTAAATCAGTTGGCGCCCACTGTGGGGCTAGGTTAATTATTCAATCGACATATGGCTCGCCCAAGGAAGAGCGCTCGTAACGGAGCAAGAAGTAACACGACCAACCAGCATAATACGTCTGAGGATCCGCAGGGCAATACCGATAATAACGCCCCAATAACCAACGACTCAGCAACAGAACGAGCATCATCAGAACCAGGAGGAACCACAGGGGATCCCTACTGGGGCGGTACCGGAAGAACGGGCGGCTCCAGCGATTCCGGTTCCCTTATCAGACACTCAGGAGAAGTTACGACAGATTGCTATGCTCATTAAATCACTCTGCCCAGAGGAATTACTCGTACTCGAATAGGTTCCTCCAAACCCTAGAACTGCTAGGGCAAATCCCACTCAAAGGATGCCAAGGCAGAATGATCAAATCTCTCAACAAGCTGACAGCCCGGCAAGCGAGCGGCGCTCGCTACACAGTCCGCAGAAGGGCAATTCAAAACCATCCGATGACAACGTCCGAAGAAAAGCGGATCGAAGTAAACCGCAACCAGGACAGAGCGGATCCAAGGAACATACCATAATCCCCATTGAGGATAACCTAGATGAGGCAATCCCAACACGGATTATGCGATTCTCGGAAAGAGAAATCGAAAAGATGGTACAGGAACGACTTGAGCAACGCCTACGATCCGTTCAAAACCCATGGGCCAGAACCACAGAACTCCAGGAGAGCCTAGCAGCATGCTCTCCCTTCTGCAGAGAAATAAAAGAAGCTCAGTCAATCGGACAGGTTCCAGGTCGACTACCCAGATATGACGGAACTACTGATCTAGATGACTATATTTTTAGCTTTACAAACATAATGAACTTATATGCTCACTCGGTGGCATTCACCGCTAAGTTAATGGTGACCACATTGGAAGGACTCGCTTTGGATTGGTTCGCCAAGCAACCCGCTAACTCCATATTCAGTTTCCGGGAATTATGCAACAAACAGACACAGCAGTTCGCCAGCTAGAAGAGACAAAAACTTCCAATGAACTATTTAGGAACCATTTATCAACAAGAGGGCGAATCCCTTAGGAATTGGCTGGCAAGGTTTAATGTGGAACTGCTCAAGATCGATTCCCCAAATATCGATTACATAATCTCCATTCTCTTCGACCTCACTAAGAATAGGCAGTTTGGAAATGCCCTCAGCCGGAAACAACCGAGAACATTCGCTGAGATCATGAGCTTGGCATCAAAATATATGACCCAGGAAGAGATGAACTCTTTTAAAGATAAGAACAAAATTAAAGCTACGACTTCAGGCTCCAAACGGCAAGATAGAATTCCAGTCCAAAGATCCATGGACTATGAACGATCTTTTAGAAAGGGCAACGTCTTCCAGCGATTAGAATACAATCGAAACGACCAGGACAGACGACCAAATACCTATCAAAGACCTAGAACCGCCGAGCCGACAATCCAGAGCAGGGTTAATCAGCTAGAACACCAAAAGCTGACTGCTCCACTAGAAGAAATCTTGGTTGTACTAGAAAGGAACAATTGGATCCCGGAGGCAAAGAGAATCGCTCAACCCAGACCAGGTGCACGAAACTATGAATTATACTGCAAATATCACCGGGCACATGGGCATCGCACTGAAGATTGTTTTCACCTCAAAAGAGAAATTGAATAACGAATCAAACAAGGGAAACTAGATGACTATTTAGAGTGGAATAACCGCAAGAGAGGAAGAAGCAGGAGTCCTCGGAATAATAATCAAAGAAGGAATTCCCGTCGAAGGTCTCCAGAGGATGGTCCCCCTCAGGAATTGAACAATGACCAGATTAACGGTACAATCCATACAATCTCAGGTGGACTCGCTGGCGAGGATAGTCGTAATGCTCGACGAAGGACCGCGATATCCATAATCGGAGGCTTAAAATACCCGAAAGAAGTATGGACTCTAGAAAACAAATCAACAAACAACCAGCTGATCAGTTTCAACGAGGGCGAGGTACCCAAAAACCTTGTTTGGGACACAAAAGAGGATAACCCCGATTTCCCGATGGTGGTATCGCTAGAAATAGCAAATTACAACGTCAAAAGGATCTTGATCGATAATGGAAACTCAACAAATATCATCTATAGGGAGGTCTTAGCCCAAATGAACTTGGGACAAATAACATTCCAAAAGGTAGCTACGCCTTTAGTAGGATTTAGAGGATCCGAGATTGTCCCCCAGTGGCACAATAACTTTAAGTGTTTCACTCGGGAGGAAACCACATCGGACAGTGAAGCTGGTAAAATTTCTAGTAGTAGAAACTCCCTTTTCCTACAATGCGATCTTAGGGCGACCTGCCCTCAACCTATTCCGAGCCGTTGTTTCAACTTACCATCAGAAGATAAAATTTCCAACTGACACAGGTATCGGAGAAATAGTGAATGATCATTGTATGGCATGGGATTGCTACATCACATCATTAACTTTGAAAAACCGCCCTGAATCAATTACCCCAAGCAAAAGAAAGCTAGAGGTCGATGTTGACAGAATCGAAGTTGAAATCCCTAGCACTGACCGAATAGATAAGAAGGGAAAGGAACCAATAGATCTAGCTTTGAAACCATCGGAACAGAAAGAAGTCCTACTGGTGCAGAGGGACCCAACTAAAACAACAAGAATTGGAACTGAATTAAGCGAAGAGGGGGAAGTAATGCTGATCAACTTTCTCAGAAATAATGCAGATATCTTCGCTTGGAGCGCGAACGACATTGAAGGGATTGACCCTCGAATAATTAGTCATTCATTAAAAATTGACCCCATGGCAAAACCTGCTAGACAAAAGAAGAGGAACCATGGGCCAGTAAAGGATAAAATAATCAAGGCAGAAGTAGAAAGGCTACTCAAAGCAAAACAAATTCGAGAAATACACTTCTCGGAATGGCTATGTAATGTTGTTCTAGTAGCAAAAGGGGATAAAAAGGATAACAAGTGGAGAATGTGCAATGATTTCACCGACCTTAATAAATTATGTCCGCGCGATCCATATCCCCTCCCAAGGATCGACTTATTAGTCGACTCAACCGCTGGCTTTGCGATTTTCAGCATGATGGATGCTTTCCAAGGTTTTTATCAGATATACATGGATGAGCGAGACCAAGAGAAAACTGCTTTCGTAACAGAGCAGGGAGTCTATTGCTTCATAGTTATGCCATTTGGGTTGAGAAACGCCGGGGCCACTTACCAAAGGTTAGTAAACCTAATGTTCAAAGAATTAATTGGAGAAATAATGGAAGTTTACGTAGATGATATGCTGGTCAAGAGCATGAATGAAGCGGATCACGTAAGGCATCTTGATCGGTGTTTCCGAATATTGAGAAAGTACCGAATGAAGCTAAATCCTGCAAAATGCACTTTCGGTGTTAAGTCGGGAAAATTTTTGGGATATTTGGTACATCAACGAGGAATCGAGGCCAATCCAGAAAAAATTCGAGCCATAACTGAAATGAAGCCTCCCAAAACAATCTCCCAAGTCCAGAGCTTGGTAGGGAAAATCGTAGCGTTGAGTAGATTCATATCCAAATCGGCTGACAGAAGTTTGCCTTTCTTCCAAACTCTTCGAAAAGCAAAGAACTTTGTTTGGACCGAAGAATGCGACCGGGCCTTCGACCAGCTAAAGGAATATCTGACGACATCCCCGTTGCTGGCCAAACCAACCGAAGGGGAACCATTCTACGTCTACATATCAATCTCCGATGTGGCCATTAGTTCAGTTCTGGTTAAAGTGGAAGGTTTAGAACATAAGCCTGTCTATTACTTAAGCAAATTATTACAATGGGCCGAGAAGAACTACTTGGAAATTGAAAAATTCGCTTTGGCCTTAGTGGTAGCAGCACGAAAACTCCGACCTTATTTTTTAACTTACAAAATTGTGGTCTTAACAAACCAACCGCTAAGGCAGGTCTTAGCGAAGCCAGAAGCCTCTGGAAGACTGATCAAATGGGCGATCGAACTCGGTCAGTTCGAAATTGAGTATAAACCAAGAATTGCGATTAAAGCCCAGGTATTAGCTGATTTCCTGCTAGAAACTCCAACCCAGGCAACCGAACATACCGAATCAACCAGCCATAACAACGATATCTTGATCGTAGAAAATCAAACCTTGTTGATGCATGTCGACAGTGCTTCATGCCGAGAAGGAGAAGGTGCCAGAATCAACTTTACCGGACCAAGTAAGGAGGATATAAATTATGCGATAACGTTGGACTTCGTCGTAACAAACAACGAAGCAGAATATGAAGCGCTGATTGCAGGAATGGAAATGGCGATCAAAGCCAACATAAAAAGCCTTAAGGTATTAACCGATTCAGAGTTAATTCAGAGACAGATAGAAGGTTTGTATAAGGTAAAGGAATTTAATATGGTCAAATACCTGGCCAAAGTAAAGAAATTGGCTGAAAAATTCGAAAGTTTTGGTATACAGAACATTCCACGCTCGGAAAATAAATGGGCCGATCAACTGTCTAGGTTTACAGGATTCCACGACGGAAAAACTGAAAGGGTGATTAACTGGTTAATTTCCAATACGCCGGAAATCGATATTGATGAGACACCGGTCGCCGAAATGATGGAAATCGAAGAAGCTGAAAGAAACTGGATGACTCCAATGATAGACTATCTTCGAGAAGGAAAATTGCCGTTTGACCAAAACGAAGCTCGAAATAAAATATCGGGCCCCAAAATATACATTGATAGAAGAAAAACTCTACAGAAGATCAGTATCAGGAATTCTTCTGAAATGCATCTCCGAATCTCAAACCAACGATATCCTCCGGGAAGTACACGAAGGAGATGCAGGGAATCACAGCGGAGCAAGGGCCCTGGCTTTAAAATGCCTTCGAACAGGTTATTATTGGCCTACCATCAATAATGATGCCGCCCAATATGTCAAAGAATGTCATCATTGCCAAAATTTCACTTCAGTTGGGCATCCTAGAGCGAATGGACAAACTGAGGTAGCGAACCGAGAAATAATAAAATCTTTGGAGAAAAGATTAGGGGCAGCCAAAGGAAAATGGCTAGATGAACTCCCAGGAGTACTTTGGGCTAATCGAACCACAGTCAGAACTTCAACCGGGGAAACCCCATTCATCCTAGTATATGGCCCTGAAGCTGTTATTCCGATCGAAACACTAATTCCAACACCGAGAATTGAAATGTATGACGACCAGGAAAACAAAAAGGCAAGAGAGAGTGATACCGATCTAACCGAAGCCTTACGAGAAAAAGCAGCGGTACGATTACAGGTCACTAAAACAAATATGGAAAAAGCCTACAATCAAAAAGTACGCATACGAACCTTTAAGGAAGGAGACTTGGTGTTAAAAAAGGTAGAGGTATCCAAGCACGTGGGAAAATTACAACAGAATTGGGATGGACCATACATTGTCATCAATGTAGGAAAGAAAGGTTCATACAAGATTGCACACTTGGATGGAACACCCCTACCAAGGACTTGGAATGCAGTCAACATCCGGAAATACTATGGGAGATGAATCCTAGTAAATTATCCTGCTTTATTTTCTTTGTTTTATTTTCATGTTATTTCAATTTAAATTAGCTGTAATAAAGGCTTTGGCCTGAAATTTATTATCAAAGAATTTTAATAGAAAATCAGAAGTTTGTCTAAGTAAAAGAGGCATTAACAAGAGTTGAGTATGAATCGATCAGTTCGATAAACGCTCCCTGGATTTCTGCAATCAACTTGGTTTAATCCAATAAGTTGATCATGAAGTAAAACGAGTTGAGTAAAAATTGATCCGCTCAATAAACGCTCCTCGCTATTATATCTAAACGATCAAAAAGATTTGGGAAAAATACCTAAGTCTTAAAAACGAGTCGAGTATAAATTGATCCGCTCAATAAACGCTCCTTGATTTATATCAAAAAGATTTGGGAAAAATACCTAAGTCTTAAAACTGAGTCGAGTATAGATTGATCCGCTGAATAAACGCTCCTCGATTTATATCTAAAAGATTTGGGAAGAATACCTAAGTCTTAAAAACGAGTCGAGTATAAATTGATCCGCTCAATAAACACTCCTCGATTTATATCCAACAATTTAAAAGATTTGGGATGAATACCTAAGTCTTAAAAATGAGTCGAGTATAAATTGATCCGCTCAATAAACGCTCCTCGATCTACATTATTAATCTAAAAAGATTTGGGAAAAATACCTAAGTCTTAAAAACGAGTCGAGTATAAATTGATCCGCTCAATAAACGCTCCTCGATCTACAAAGATTTGGGAAAAATACCTAAGTCTTGAAAACGAGTCGAGTATAAATTGATCCACTCAATAAACGCTCCTCGATCTATATCTAACGATCTAAAAGATTTGGGAAAAATACCCAGATTTTAAGATGAGTTGAGTAAAATTGATTCGCTCAATAAACACTCCTCGGCCTACATAACAGCAACGACTAAATGAGTTGAGAAAAATTGATTCGCTCAATAAACACTCCTCGATCTCCACAAAAAGGTTAATAAACCTAAAGCTTAAAACGAGTTGAGTAAAAATTGATCCGCTCAATAAACGCTTCTCGATCTTATATCTAAACGATCAAAAAGATTTGGGAGAAATACCTAAGTCCTAGAACCATTCGGGTATAATCGACCTCGACGTCAATAGAAGAAATCAACAACCAAAAGATATCAAGTTAAATAAATAACGTTTTATTCATCCGAGTTCAAAGAACAAGTATAAAATTACATACGACGTTTCGATCAGAATACAAGAATTTTCTACACATCGCTACATCTGCTTATACAAAATAATCCTATTCTATGGATTGGTGCTCTTCACGACAATGTCCACGGAAACATCAATCTCCTCCCTAGTACCTTGATGGTTGGAATTGACCACCTAAGAAGCATGCTGCTCAGGATGGTCGACTTCTTTAGTTCGATGGCCAGGCTCTGGAGATCAAATGTTCTTCCGGACGAAATGACCATTACCAACCAGATAACCGGCAATACTCATTCACCCACAACAAGATACTGCTTCTACATTAGGGGTTGAATTTTACTCTAAAGCAGCATCTCTTCGGGGCCATCGCAAAAGTGAAAATTTACCAGCGCACCCCGGCGGTCTATCAATCCGGAGGTAACTTTGAAGGGCGGCGGTGCCTGGTAAATATGAACCCACCATGTGCAAACAGAAACCACGGACCTCAAACCCATGAAGAATAAGGCAGAGGCCACATTGGACCCGTTAGTACAAGGTAGGGCAGCAATGGGACTAGTCAGTACAAGGCATATAATATTTGAGTGATTATATGATAACGACTCGCGATAATGGGACTTTTTGAAAGATATGGGATCATTGGGCAAGATGAAGTCCACAATATATGATATATTCATTTCGTATGATGTGAATATGGACTGAAACTGAATCCCTTTTTATAGGGAAAGCGTGACGCTAATCCAACGATCAGATGAAACACTGATCACGAGATGAAAACGCGCCGTTTTGACTGCCAGTAATTAATGCGAGTAAGTTGGAACGACACCTCTGAGGTTGAAAAGATTATTCGCTTATGGAGATGAATCAAGATCGAAGCGATTAGTGTAATAAGAACGCGGATCTAAGGAGCTCGAGATTGAAAAAGCTTACACGCTTACAAATGTCAGTTGCTTAATAAAAGAAGCTTGAGATCCTCGACAAAGGCATACAAGTCTACACCATTATGATAAAATACTGGTTTGATTAAAGGTGTAAGGCCTAACCCTGCAGCATACGAGGGTCGTCACTGCCTAATATATCATATGGAAAATTATTAATTGGCTATACAAGAACTCCACTGGAGTCCAAGAAGCCTGACACCGATATTAAGGCAATAATTATCATCATTCCAGTCTGCACTATCGCCACTGCCTAACATTCCATAGAATTGGTGAAGGAGGTCTGAACAGGCTGGATCTAAATAATAAGTCTACATTTTCCAATTCCTCCCATATCAAGAAATTTGACATATTTGATACACTGGTTGCTTTATTTGAGGAACATGGAACTCACAATCAGTACAGAAAAACATGGATTTTAAGAAGATACCTAGAATGATATCTTTTTACAAGATTCAACGAACTTAAACCTATGAGCAGAGCTCAACAGACGAAATGACATCGTCCTTAAATAAGATATCCTTAGCAAAAGGACAAATCTACAAGGAATTGATCGATCATCGACAAGAACGATTCTTTCACAGTTGTTCAATCAATTACTTACATGAATGGCCTACACTCCACATTTTAGTGTCTAAAGTGATTTTAAGACAAGCCTAAGGAACCATACTTGGTCAATCGTCATTCTTATACTTGATTAAAAAGTTTTGATTTGCAGAACAAATATATTTCAGTTACTTAAGACTGACCGAGCCAGACCGAGCTACTTTTTCCTACAAAGGATAATCTCTCAGAGGATCAACATCAGATAAGTAAAACTAAACTATCCTGTTTAGTGAAGAAAATTATACTTATTCATAGCAATAAGATACAAATAACAAAATATATCTATTGATTGAAATTAACCAAGGCATGAATCTGGTCGTGAAAGATCATCGTTGTCATTAATTCATATTTCCCATACAAAAATTCAGCCCAAAACAACCGCATAAAGGTTGAGGGCCCAAAAAAAAAAATAAATAAATAAATAAATAAAAAGAGACAGAGATTTATCAAAAGAAAATTAATCAGCTGCATCAGAACAGGTCATTGAGATAGGCTACTATCGCGGGGCCGACTAGAAGAAGCGCCCCTCCGAGGAGTCGCGTTACCTACAAACGCCATCAATTCCTCCTGACGCTTTTGATAACCGGCATCATAACCTTGCTCATATGCCTGCCGTCGAGACTCCTCGGCAAGAGCCAGAGCCTGAACCAAGTCACTTATTTCCTTTTCAAGGACAGACTTCTCCTCTTGCGGTTTCTGAAGATCATCGCTGACGAGCTGCAACCGGAGGGTCTGCCCCGCGACCTTCGCCATCTCCAAATCTAAGCGACGTTGCTGGGCATCCCTACCAATCCACAAATCATCATTTTGCACACCCGGCTGGAGCGCAAAGTACTTGGCCTGGAAAAATGAGAAAAGCTCATAAGTGACAAGTCGACCCAGATAAAGCAACAAAGAAAGTTATAAATATGATTACCTGCTCACATAACTTGACCAGCGACTGAACAAGGCGAACATTAGGAATACCTTCGTGCTTCCTCAACTCGCCAGGAAGAATTGTGCTTAGGTCCAAATCCCAGGACAAAGCATCAGGCTCAACAGAGCCGGGTAGTTCACTATCACGAGGAACTCGATCAGGCCGAGGACTAACTGAATGCATTATATCCTTAACTTGCTCAAGGATGCAACGGTCATCTAACACACGAGGAGAATCCCTCTCGTTAGGACTCACCGAAGTCTCCTTGCCCGATGCAGAAATAACAGTTCGCCGATCGGACCTACTGCCTGCCCGACCTCCAGAAGGGTCGCCGGTTTCAAAAGAAGTAGATACCACAGTAGTATCATTGCAGCAGCGACGCTCACCTGGCTTTCGCTAACGACCGGGGCAGTGGAAATAGAAGAAGGAATGGAGTTATCAGAAACATGGTCATTTAAACCTTGTTCAAAAGAGGAAACACCTGAAGAAACGGGTACATTTAGAGTTTGCTCCATGAAAGACAAATCGCCAAAAGCCACCCGACCGGGGGAAGGTCTCCTTTCTACTTCGCCAGAAGTGGGAAAATTTTGCTGAATAAAACTTGAACTTATTACAGGAAAAGCTTTAGAAGGGACAACGGGAGTCTCGATCCCCGACCTTCTAGTTGAGGATGGACGAGGAGGATCTATCGAAGGCCCCTCTGTACGAGACTTTTTAGGTCTAACATTCCTATTATTTTCGCGGGAAGGACGCTTTGAAATATTACCAAAGAGGTTACTCATGTTCGGAAATGAAAAAAGAATTTTTAGTTATCGAGAAAGCTTATCGACCTCTTAGCAAGAGAGTATTCTATTGAAGCCAAGTGAAAGCGGTAAATAGCGAGTGAAATTTTCACCGTTTGTATTTATAGTATACGAAAAGTCGCCGGAGAGCTAAGGAATGCGCGCGAATTGCAAAGACTAGCCTACAAACAGTCGCAAGAATTCCAAAAGACACAAGCATAATGATTACGGCAAAATTAATAAGTTGTCTAAATTATTACATAGAAGCCGAAAAGACGTAACTGACAGAATATGAATTGTTTATTGTACAAGAGGATAAAAAGGTAATATTACAAGCCGTGTAATATTAACTCTAACGAAAATTATTTCCAAGGTTAATGGATCACTTCCTCCTCATTTAGACCAATCAACATTTAGAATTCCCTGTTCACCAGCAACCACACCTTCGTCCGCCCCATCGTCCGCTGCCTCCTCATCGCCACCCTCTTCCTCCGGTTCGTTAAAATTATTATCGACCTCATCATTAATGTCCGAGGGAGGAATCGGCAATGGCTTCCCAAACTCTTCGACAAGATGGGCTAAAGGAAATTGTTGATAAATGACATCTGGCAGCTCGGAAGGAGAATATTCCTCGCCGTAACGATTCAGCCTGATATGTGCTGCTTTGAAATACTCCATTCGACAATCTTCAATCAGTTCCTGAGTCACCAGCTGATGGATTGCTTTCTTGAAAGTACTCTCTAAGAGCGGTGTGAACGGGAGAATTAAGGAATTCACGAACGACTCTTTCATCAGGATTTCGACCATAGCAATCTTTTAGACCACTAAGAGGAATATCCTTATCATACTCCTCCAAGGAGGCTTGATGGCTTAATACCTGAGATTCCAGCTCGCTAATTCGAGCAGTACTCTGAAATTGATGATCTTCCAACCTTTTAGCCATTTGATTGACATGTTCTTGAGCGCGGGAAGTCTCCAGAACCCTTTCTATAATCTCTTGGTCATCAGTCCCTGTAGCCTGAATCTCCGTGACCGGAAGAGAAAAGGACATTGAGGGACCAACCTCTGAACCAAAAGTCTTATGAAGTAAAGTCTTATATTTCTCATCCAGAAACTCACATTGTTGTTTCCAGAGAGCGGCTTCATAGGCATACGATGCCAAACAAGTTTTAGTCTGAAAGAGAAAATGATAAAGGAGATAAATTAGCAAGCTAAAGTACTCGTTAAGTAAAATTACCCTACTAGCGCACATAAAAGGAGATCACCTTTTCAGCATAAAGAGAAGCTCGCTGAAATTTCTCCAGAGGATCCTTCCGAAGGAGCTTATTCATATCGCGAGTAAACACACCAGATAGAAGCACACGAGTTGCCTTGTCCTCGTTCTCAGGATAACCGGCGGCTCTCCTCCCTTGCAGATGGTCTTCGATCATCTCTACAAGAGTGGGCTCCGGATGATTCTCACCTAGAAGAGACAGGTCCTCACCAGAGCGACCATAATAACACATTTTCCTCTCCACTGGCTTATCGTTAGGATGAGGCATCGACCAGCTACGACACCCACGAATACCTAGAGAGGTTCGAAGATGGAAATGAGGATAGCCGGATCCGGTCCCCTTACCGACGGGAGATTCTTGGGAAGAATCCGGAGATTCCTCCCTGTTTTTCTCTGAATCGTGGCCCAATTCCAATTTTCTTTTTCGGGACGCTCTCTGTTCGATAGGGAAGTTCTCTATGGTTTTTGTGGATTTGGATAAAACCATTTTTCCCTTAGAAGAACGTCGGGAATTTTCTACCATGAGAGCTGAAATGAAACAAAGCCAAAAATTAGACATAATGTTAAAGGGATTGTAATGAGTTCATACAAATGAACAATACTTACCCAACGATTGAGAGGGGGAAGAAATGGAAAAACTATGCAGACTCAGTCCCGCCTTGCGAAGAAAGGCCTCACCAATAAGAAGAGCACTTTGATATTTGTTGGCGCGCATTCCATGAATTTCGCTAATCAATTGAGGGTCGTCAGGGATAAGATCGCCAGTCGCCAAGCGACCACCATAAATCCATTTGAAATCATGGTCCCATGAAAAGGCCCCAGTTGAGCCGTCCGACAAAGAAACATGAGAAGGAGGTTGAACGAAGAAAAAATGAGATTTTCAGCAAGGATTGCTAGAAACCGGGGAGTCGAAAATAGAGCGACTAGTCTTCTGACTGGCAAAGAAATATCCGCGATTGGAAGAACTAGAAACATTAAAATGGAACAATTGCGTAAAATTACGGAAAGAAGGCTGGAATCCTTTCGCTATCATCAGAACGGAAAAGGCCACCACAAAAGCCACAGAATTTGGAACCAATTGCGTCAAAGATACGCTGAATATTTTCAGAATATCAAGAAATAAAGCAGACAAAGGAAGACGTAAGCCATAATTGAAATGAACTTTATAGAAGGCTCGACAACCCTCCGACGGAGAAGTGACCCTATCCGAAGGAGAAGGTAGAATAATCTTAGAACCTTCCGGAAAGTATTTCGCATAGTTATCCACGACCTCGTGGAAAGTCTCCTCGGTATAGGCACAAGCGAGGTCCTCAATTGGTTCAAAAATTTGAGTGACCGTACCTTTACCCTTCTTGGCCCTGGCGACAACATCCGTATCAGATATAATTTGCACATTAAAAGTATCCTTATTCGGGACAGTGAATTCAGACGCTCCAGTCTGCTCAGACGGGGGACTCCGGGGAACCTCCTCCTCGACATTAGGAGTAACTCTTTCCTTGATTAACGAAGAAGGTTTTCTTGAGATGGAAGCCATTTTCAGGATCCTCGATGAATATGAGTCGATAAGAGCAAATTAGAAAAGAAATGAGCGAATAAGAAAATGATTGCGGAATATGGGAAGTAGAAAGTAAAAGATGACTGAAACAACGATCACCTACTTATAAAGAAAGATGAAAAGACGTTTCGAACTCCTCACGGCTGATCACATTCCCGCCAAACGGCAGAGAAAGTCGAAGCGCCTTCTCAAAGAGACACGTGATAGTTCATGATTGGAAAAATGACTATTTATGAGGTGTAGCACTCTTTTTCTTACTTAGAATTTTTTCCCACATGGTTTTTTTCCTAAGGAAGGTTCTTAACGAGGCACACTTCATAGAAAATACAGTCGTAACTCACCATCTAGTTCTACGAGCTTCTACTACCTATACGCTCGAAGAAGTGAGGGAGTACTGATGTGGGCTATTTCGCATCCCTTATAAAACTGGGATCGACTTAAGGATATCAGATCGGTTCGACCATACAAGCTCATCCAGGATCATCCATCGACCCGATCAAAGACGCTTCTCCTCGGCGACCAGACTACAATCCTGGCTTGAGAGGGATAGTTATGCCAAGTCCTATTAGGACTATGTTTCCTTGTAAAGCTAGGGTTGGTATCATATAAATACCTAGTTAAACATTGTATTAAGGACGAATTAAGAACTAACGCCTACATACTTTGGCTATCAAAGAATATCATATTGAATAGAAAAGCTTTTGCTATACTATTTACTCATTAACTCTTTCGTTGTCTTGTTTACCTTTTTGTTCTTTTACTTAATTGTTCTTCCTTGAGATTGATCCATCCAGAATAAAGTAACGGAGCCCTATAATTAATACAAAAACCTGATCTCCTAATCACAAAATATTGATTTAATCATAACCAACAAAAAACGGTTAAATCAACACTTAAAATATTGATATAAAGCTATCGATTAGGAGAACTGGCACGTCGATCACCATGAATAATCCGATATGCTTGTCAACAGACGTGACCGACATGCTCTTCGACATCCTTTAATAAGGTCAAATCAAATAACTGAGACCCATTTCCGACCCGGTGTTTGAGACATCTTATCATGACCCGATCTGGTGTGCGAGATGTCTTGTCATGATTCGACCCATTGATATGGACGAAATCTATAAATAGCCCTCATAAATACGGTGAAAGGTACGCATGCTCTGAGCCTAAAGTACCCATTTCGATATCTCACCTCGGCTCGACTCTTACTTAAGCATCGGAGGGTTACCGCCGGGTCACCATCGGCATTAACCTGACGTAGTTCTCTTTGATTGCAGGTTAGGATCCCCTCATCCAAAATGAGGAAAGGCTTGTTTGACCTACCGATCCTCACATTGACGAGTTGTGTAAGAACCGACATCCAGACTCTACACTCGACATTGAAATAATCAATCCACCGAAAACATACTCATCAATTCTCGATGTACCAAGTCTTCGTCACCTGACGTGGCACTTAAACCATTGACATAAAGCTATCAATCTGGAGAATTGGCACGTCGATAAACATGAATAATCCGATATGCTCATCGACAGACGTGACCGACATGCTCTTCGACATCCTGTAGTAAGGACAAATCAAATAACCGAGACCCATATTCGACCCGGTGTTTGAGATGTCTTATCATGACCCGATCCGGTGTCCGAGATGTCTTGTCATGATCCGACCCATTGATCCGGACGAAATCTATAAATAGCCCTCATAAATACGGTGAAAGGTACGCATGCTCTGAGCCTAAAGTACCCATTTCGATCTCTCACCTCGACTCGATACTTACTTAAGCATCCGAGGGTTATCGCCGGGTCACCATCGGCATTAACCTAATGTAGTTCTCTTTCATTGCAGGTTAGGATCTCATCATACAAATCGAGGAAAGGCTTGTTTGACCTACCGATCCTCACATTGACGAGTTGTGTTAGAATCAACATACAGACTCTACACTCGACATTGAAATAAATCAATCCACCGAAAACACACTCATCAATTGGCGCCGTCTGTGGGAACTTTAACTTTGAATCGAGAAAAGATGACTACACGATCAATGGCCGCTCTTGCTCGAGAACGAAATGGAGATAGAGATTGAAATGGGGAAGGCTAAGGAGATAGCATCCTCCACGAAATCTCGACCCGACACACGTAGAGGAAGTCGGACTTTCGAGACCTCCGGCCCCAGCAGTCTTTCAATTTACTAAAGACGACGTGAATGCCCTTTTAGATGAAGCTAAAAAGGATTGGGTAGCCGAAATCGCTAGGGGAGAGATCAATCTTCCTCGAGAACCTCTACGCACCAAAGGTTATTTAATCTTAAGTATTATGTATCCCTTAACCATGTGCGCCCTTTTTAAAATATAAGGCCCAGGATTACTTGTCAAAATGACGAGTTGCAATGGAGATTCGACAGAAGAAATTCCTCGAAAGCCGCAGAGGCAGGGACAATCAAAGAAACTCCTCGATTGATGAAAAAACATCGAGAGGGAAATCTACAATCAGAGAAATTCCTCGATTGCTGAAAAAGCATCGAGAGGGAAATCGACAATCAAAGAAATTTCTCGATTGCTGAAAAAGCATCGAGAGGGAAATTGACAATCAAAGAAATTCCTCAAAAGCCGCAGAGGCATCGAGATTAAATTGACAGAAGAGGAAAGCTATTAATCGTTAGAAGAAATTCCTCGAAAGCCGCAGAGGCATCGAGATGAAATTCACAGAAGAAATTCCTCGAAAGCCGCAGAGGCATCAAGATGAAATCCACAGAAGAAATTCCTCGAAAGCCGCAGAGCATCAAGATGAAATCGACAGAAGAAATTCCTCGAAAGCCGCAGAGGCATCGAGATGAAATCGACAGATGAAGAAAGCTATTAATAAGCTTACTCTACAAATTCCTCGAAAGCCGTAGATGCATCGAGATGAAATCAATTAAGAAGGATAGAAATAAATTTTAACTTCAAAGTTCGTCATTCACCACAGAAGCATCGAGACTAAATCTATTAAGAAAGACAAATTACATTGATTTAAAGAGATCTCTAGCAATCAATAAAATCGACACTATTTCGGTGATCGAACAAATAAGAAGGTTAAATTCATTGAATCAACAACTTGGAGAATTGAGAATTCAACAAACATAAAAGTTGATATCAGTAAATCGACAATTGAGAAGAAAGAAACTATTTGAAGGAACATACTTATGTTTTGAGAGAATTCTACTTCAAACGAACTACTATATGTAGAATCATGTGTACAATCCGAGGGCCCAGAACCAATCTTATGCCTCCGGATCGCTACCTACACAATAAAATTTCTGACAAGTAGGACCGAGCAATTGCCAACATACAAATGAAATCGAAATTAGATGGATGGTATCGAACTTCGACAAAACTAGTGAAATACCATTCATTACAAAGCGAAATTTACAAAGTCAGAGAATTAAAAAGTCAAAACACGCCAGCCAAGGATGACTCGATGTAAAGTTCACCAAGATTTACAACTCAAAACAAAATGTCTGTTCATAATAAATCTAATGGCCAAAAAAAGCACTGTCAATTTGCATCGAGGCCGTGATGGGTTTCGTACTCAAGCCGATTGAGATGAGTGGACGCACTCGACGTCTCAGGAGCTTCCTTGAGAGCTGCTTCTTCAACCATCTTGGCCTGAATTTCGATAAGGAAGCCGACTTAATTATGGCAAAGGATTTTTTGTAATCTCCAGCAACGAACTCTTGATATTCCAAATCGGTTTGATAGTTCCGAGGATCAGCATCGTCGTCGCTCTCCTCGACTCCCCCTTGCTGAACATTTGCTCCTCCCACTTCTTCATTAATCTCGACTTCATCACCAAACACCTCATCTACAAACTCATTTACTTGGCTGCTATTGGGACTTGATGGCATAGTACTCGACATCTCAACTTAGTCTTTGAAGATGGTTCGACAGCACACTCTTTAATCGACTACAAGCTCCGAGAACAAATTTTTTTACTAAATGATGAATTGGCTCTTCGGTAAAAAAGACCTACATATATAGAGATAAACTACCGCTTCGCAAAATTTCACGAAAGCCTCTCAAAAAGTCGCGTCGCTTATTATTCCATTCTGGAGTTTCAAAATTGCCAACAACACAAATACGACTGGCGCGAAAAAGAGGAAAAACCAATTAAACTTCCAGACTTCGACCTTCACTCGAACTCTAGAACTTGCGGGAGTACTACTAATATACACACAAAATCAAAAAACCAATTAAACTTCCAGACTTCGACCTTCACTCGAACTCTAGAACTTGGGGACTCTTGATGTACCAAGTCTTCGTCACCTGACGTGGCACTTAAACTATTGACATAAAGTTATCGATCAGGAGAACTGGCACGTCGACCACCATAAATAATCCGGTATGCTCGTCGACAGACATGACCGACATGTTTTTTGATATCCTGTAATAAGGTCAAATCAAATAACCGAGACCCATATTCGACCCGGTGTTTGAGCGTCTTATCAAGACCCAACCCGGTGTCCGAGATGTCTTGTCATGATCCGACCCATTGATCCGGATGAAATCTATAAATAGCCCTAATAAATATGGTGAAAGGTACGCATGCTCTGAGCCTAATGTACCCATTTCGATCTCTCACCTCGACTCGACACTTACTTAAGCATCAGAGGGTTATCGCCGGGTCACCACCGGCATTAACCTGACGTAGTTCTCTTTGATTGCAGGTTAGGATCCCCTCATACAAATCGAGGAAAAGGCTTGTTTTACCTACCGATCCTCACATTGACGAGTTGTGTTAGAATCGACATCCAGACTCTACACTCGACATTGAAATAAATCAATCCTCCGAAAACACACTCATCATGCAGCATAAAGGAAATGAAATGTTAAATATTGGGATTCACTCAACTGGTGGTAGCCATTTGTCGACTTATGAGCTATGTTGCACGGATATGGATATAGTACGACACGGGTATGACGATACGAATTTTTAAAATTTATTGAATACGATACAATATGGATACGGATTTAAAAATATAATGTAAATTTATGTTTTAGCAACTAGATCTTTCAATTCAAGCTTTAGAAGAAAATATAATCCAATTTAACATAAAAAATAAGTTATATAACTACAAAATCAAACACAAATCATTCTTAACATATCGTAAAATTGGAACAAATTCATGTGAGATTTCATGACCTAGAAGATAGACTTGAATAAAAGGCTGAGTAGTAGTACTAGTCGTTTATGTTAGTCCTAGAAACTTTATTCAATTTTTTGCATTTTGTACCCTGGAATTATAGGGTTTTGGCACTTTGCACCCTGACTTAAAATTTTTTACACTTTGCACCCTAGTGTGTATTTTAGTGAAAAAATTCATTGATAGAAGGGTAGAATAGTTATTTTCAATTTTTTTTTTTTACTTTGCACCTTGGCAATATAGATTTTGCACCCTTAAAATATAGAATGTTGGCATTTTGCACCCTAATATTATAAAATATTAGCATTTTTCACCCGGTTTAAATGTTTTGGCACTCTCCATCCTAAAAATATTATTTGTATGACATTTTGCACCATAATGTATTTTTCTTTAAAAAAAAAAAAAACACTCATGAATATCGGCGATATAGAGATAAAATGGGCATTTATATGCACAACAATCATAAACTTGTTATTCTAAATTTATTTTACTTTATAATAACTTATTTTAACATTTTCTCTTTGTAAAATTTTGATTAAAAGACATTGTCTCATTTTATTTTCAAGTATCCTCAAGAATATTTACTTTATATCTAAAATACACGTTTGCATATCTAATATATTATTATATTGCATTTTATTTACATATAGATTATCATATTAAGTCGGGATTGAAAATGCCAGAAATTATATTTTTTGGGTACAAAGTGCCAATGTTCTATATTTCATAGTGCAAAGTGTCAAAATCTATACATTTAGGGTTTAAAGTGCCAAAAATATTCGAAATAACTATTATACACTTCAATCAATTAATTTTTTCTTCAAAACACACACTAGAGTGTGAAGTGCCAACTAAATTATATTTTCAGGGTGCAAAGTGCCAAAACTTTTAAGTTAGGGTGCAAAGTTCCAAAACCATATAATTTCGGGGTGCAAAGTGCCAAAAGCCCTCATTTTGTTATAATTTAAATTTGGCCTATAATATTACATAAAAGGTCCTCCGGAGTGTCTTGATGTTCAATTAGTGTTTTCGATAAGTATTTATTTTAATTTTTATTTATTTTTAAATGGTGTATCGGATACGTATTCCACGCATATTCTACAAATATCCGATACAGTACTTTGTATTCTTTTGGACTATCCAAGTATCATAGCTTATGGGTGTGATTTTGTTTATTTATCTGCATTCAACTATAATATACATAAATGAGCGTACTGAACTGTTTGAGTTAATTTTGACATCGAGGGACAACTAGCATCGAGGAACACTTGGCATCGAGACGTGCCAAAATATTGTCTGCGATACAGTTGACATCGAGGGATGCTTGGCATCGAGGTGTGCCAAAATATTGTTTGTTGTAAATCTGGCAGTAAATACCTCGACGAGCCAATGGCTCGATGTGAAATGCCTCGATATGATATAATATGAATGCGGGCGTGCCAATGTTTGTGCGTGCAAACATAACGATTTAAAAATGGACATGTTGATATCAGTGTAATAATAATATAAGTGTCCTGATAAAGACATATTGATATACAAACATTACAAGAATATGCAAAACGATAGAAGTCTATTGTTTGGCATGATCTGCCAAATGAGTTGATAAGTCTAATAAGTTCTGAAAATTGACTCCTTGATCGGCAGGTAAACCCGCCGATGAGCTGATAATATATGATGGTACAACTTGTTGACAGAAAGTAACATTGACGATGGAAGACCACCGTCAATGGTTCGCCCAACCTTGACGGATGACCATCAATTGGGCTCCTGATCAGCGGGTGGCCACTGAAAAGGGCATCAACGGAGCAGATGGCTACTCAACCGATAGCCGTCAAGCAGATGGCTACTTGACGACGAGCTCATCAAGCAGATGGCTACTCGATGAGTTTGTCATATAAATACGTGGGCACTTACATGACGGTTAACAGCTTGCCACTTAGTTGATATCGAGTGGTTTAGCTCGAGATGGTGTTGCTTACGGCGGAAGCAGTGGCGGCGGCGGCTTATTTGAGCGGCAGCGGCAGGACTTCAGGCGGCCAGGAGTCACTGGTGGCTTATGATCAACAGACTGATATCAAGGAGTTGGCAGGATGATAACTTGACAAAAACAGCGTGTTATCTGCTCGCTATCAAGGGGTTTCGCTCGAGACAGCGTTCTGATGGCGGAAGCAGCGGTGGTGGCGGCTTATTTTCAGCGGCGGCGGCGGCTTACTTTCGGCGGCGGCGACGGCAAGACTTCAGGCAGTCAAGAATCGCTGGTGGCTGAGGAGGGACTGTTGATATCAAGGGATTAACAGGTGTTTGCTGACGAGAGAAGCAGCGGTGCGCTGGACTTCCGGTGAGGCGTAGAGCCGATCAGTGTAGACTGAATTTTATTGATTGAGTTGTGTTTGTTCTACGCGTATGGCGGCCTGCTTGTATTTATAGGCTGGAAATCGAGAGCTGATGGCCAAAAACTGCTCCCTTGATGGCCATTTTCCCCACTTTCTCCACTACTTGTGAATTCCTCCACTACATCCACTTTTCCCACTACTTTGGAGGTTGCTTTTCCTTCTTCTTCTTCTTTGAATTTTCAGATTTGAAATGGTGAGAAGGAAACGTGGGTTGCTAATTGTTTTGTGTAACCAACTTGAGATAAATTAGGAAGTGGTTGTGTTTTAATCTATCTCTTTTGGTTAGAGAGATTTATGTGGCCACTTCCTAACTAATTGGCCTTATCTATTTAATTAGCTATTATTTAATTAAATGGCCATCATTTAATTAAATTTCGTATGGGCCATTTGGATCACTGGGCCGATTTAATCGGCTGGGCCATGTCATTTAGGGCCATTTCGGATCAGTTGGCCTGATAATTGGGCCATTTAACCTTATTTCTTAATTGTAATTAATTATTCAATTAATTACTTATTTTGGCATTTATTAATTATATGGGCCAATTAATAATACTCGGCCCAATTAATTAACTAATTAACTTAATTAATTAATTATAACAATTGGGTTGTATTACAAATTGGGCTCGTGACCCGTTTAGTTTCGGTCGGATTGATTTTCGGATCAGAGTGGGTCCGATCCTGATCCAATTCACTTAGCTCGGATCGACCCATTGTCATTTTTCGGCCCTTCATCGAGCTGCTACTCCTCGATTAATCGAGGGTGACTTTTTCGGTACAAACAATGCCCCCTGTAAGTCGTATTCGATGTAATTAATTTAATCGAATTAGACTTAGATTAAAGTTTTTCTCTCTCTCTTTTAAAATGAAAAATTGGGACAATGCTTCATTTAATAAACAACTATCGGCTTTATAAAACCGAAACTATTTGTAGAAAATAGACCAAATTACAATGGCCTTTATGATGGCGGATCTCTCGATGTCAGCCAAGTATGGATCTCTTCTATATCAAGATACTATGGATCTCTTTGATATCAAGACATCTCTTGATATCAGGACACCTATAAATACAGCGCGTCGATATCAGTGGGCCTCTCGATATTGAATAAACTCAATATCAGATAACTTATAGTAATATATCGAGGACTTAGCAGTCAGCCAAAATTTTGGCAGTTAACCAAATTCACTTTTTCAAGTGACTGGTCTGATGAACAAAGCCTTATTTTATTTTTGTTGCTTTGCTTGATGAAATGGCCTGATGACCATAGACTAGTTTGCCTTTCCTTAGTAGAATTTCTTTTGGCTTGGTTTATCTTGTGTTTTTCTCCAAAACCGAAACCAACTATGACTACTTACCAAAAATTGAAGACATTGATTTTGCAACCCAACAAACAACTTCGCAAGCAAAAACACAACTTTCTTGTCAGCAAAACTTAACTAAAAATCGGATCAACCCAATAGACTTAAACAAACTGCCTTGATGTAAAAACTTGAAAATCAGGGAAACAAAAATCTAAATTAAAACGGAAGTACTTAGACAAAATTTTTGGAAATAAATGTAACAACTAATAGTACTTTAAAAGACTTAGTCTAACAACGCAGAAAGGGAAATAAGAACAAGACTAAAAAAATAAACCTTCTTATATTTACAAAGGGATGGGCGCATTAAAGTACTCTTGGCGCCGCTCGATTTCTAGCTCCAAAGCTCGTTGATGTTCTAGACACAATGATTCCCAAAGGGTTGGTCTGGACTTTTTCAAGTATCTTCCATTGATGGGGTCTCGACAGAGATTCCCATCTGGCTTTTTCAAAATGTAACCCCCTCCTCGAGTTATCGAGAAGACTTCATATGGTCCTTTCCACGTCGCGCTCCATTTGCCATACTTTTTCTCGCGCTGATGAAGTGGCAAAACAGTCCTCCAGACCATGTCCCCGATGTCAAAGTGTTTTCAGCGTATCTTTTTATTGTAGCATCGGGCGACTAGCCTCTTTTGTGCCTCAATTCTGTCTAACGCGGCAACCCTGACCTCGTCGAGTTCATCGAGCTGCTGGAGCATGGTTTCAGTGTATTCTTCCGGTGTCAACTCATTTTGCTGCATCACCCGGAGTGATCGGACGTTGATTTTCATCTGTAGAACGGCATCCTGTCCGTAAGTCAGTTTGTACGGAGTGGTGCCAGTGCTTGTCTTTGCTGGTCCGATAAGCCCATAATGCCTCTGACAGCATCAAGTGCCAAGCTCTTGGGTTTTCCTCGATCGTTTTCGAAATAATGTCCTTAAGGACTCAATTAGAAGCTTCTCCTTGGCCATTCCCTTGTGCATAATACGGTGTTGAATGGGCCAACTCAAAACCCATTGATCTGGCAAACTCCTTGATCTCCTGACCGACAAACATCAGTCCCCTGTCAGTGACAATGGTTTGTGGCAGGCCAAACCTATGAATGATTAAGTCCTTGATGAACTTCATCACTTCGGCCTGATTGGCCTGTTTGAGTGGTTTGGCCTCTACCCACTTTGTAAAGTAATCAGTGGCCACAAGAATGTATCGATGGTGTTTGGAAGATTATGGGTGAATCTCCCCGATGATATCGATGGCCCAGCATCGGAAAGGCCATGGTTTAATTATCACATTCATCTCCTCGATGGGGATCCTCTGAATTACCCCTAAATCATTGGCATTTCTCACAACCTTTCGCCAACTGTACACAATCTCCCACCATTTTTTGCCAATAGTAGCCATATCGGCGAAGCAGCCATGCTAACTTGCGGCCGTTTTGATAGGCCCCACAAATTCCTTCATGAGCTTCCATCATAATTCCCATGGCTTCCTGTTGATCTACGCATAACAGGAGCACGCCGTCGTGGCTTTTTCTGAACAACTGATCTCCTATCAAGACATAATTAACTGTCCTGAGCCTCGTCTGTCGAGATGCTCTGTCTGACGGATTAGCCAGATATTTTCTGATCGGCTCTCTCCAGTCATCAAGGTCCTGAAACACGCTCAAAACAATCAGAATATTGTCTCGATACATAAATGACGAACAGTGTCGTCTCCTGACAACGTAATGAGATTCCTCGACGTCATCAGGTAGATCGATATCAGTCGCCAATTGGGCTAAACTGTTGGCCTCGCCATTATTTCCTCTTGTCACATGATAACATGTAACATCAACAAACTCCGACAACAAAGACATCGCAGTTAAATAATATTTGTCAAGTGTTGGGTTTCGTCATTTATAAGTACCTTGTATCTACCTGATAACCAACTGTGAGTCCCCGATGATGACGACAGACTTGCTGTCGAGCTCCCTGAGCATTTCTAGTCTGATTATCAAGGCTTCGTATTCGGCCTGATTATTCGTACATTCAAAGTCAAATTGAATCGATAGCTTACTTTTTACATTTGATAGAGAAATCAAAACGATATCTGCTCCGCATAGTCTATCTGTTCTAGACCCATCGAAAGCCAATGTCCATGGCTTGATCTCAACTGTCATCGAGTCTAGTTCTTTGAGAACGATCTGATCAATATCGATACATGGATGGTCAACTAGAAAATCAGCCAATACTTGGCATTTGACTGCCTTTTGCGGTACGTATTGCAGATGATATTCCATCAACTGGATGGCCCATCGACTGATCCGTCCCATCATCACAAGCTTAGCTATCATATACTTTATCACATCAACACTAGAAATAACTAACACTTTCACAGGCAACATATAATGACGTAATTTCTTGCAAGAGAAAAACAATGTGAGGCATACCGTTTCTATCGGCGAGTACCTCTGTTCTGTTTCTGTCAAGTGCCTGCTCAAGTAATAAATTGCTCGTTAAAATCCATCCTCGTCGTCTTGTGCTAAAAATCTGCCGACGGTGTCCATCATTCTGACAGTTATCTCCTTATCAGTGAAGGTTCTTCCAAGGTTGAGAACTTCATTTAGTGTCCTCGTAAACCTTGTATCCATTTGGTCAATGGTTTCCGCACACTTCATCTTGATGTTATCCAGATTTTCCAGAGCAGCACTCAGCTGATGCTCTTTGATGGCATCGTTTCCTTCGCTCATATCACGAACCTTATCCCACATTTCTTTGGCAGTCTTGCAATGCTTGACTTTATCAAATCTATCGTTGATGGGGGCTATTTCGCATCCCTTATAATAATCGGAATGACTAGTCCTTATACGCTCGGACCGACCAGGAGTCTAATTCATTAAAGAGCTACCAGGTCCGATCTGCATTATCAATCCTCGGCGAACATGAGCAATGTCCGAATTCCATAAGGATTGCTATGCCTAGTCCTATTAGGATTATGTTTCCTTGTAAAGCTAGGGTTACAGTCATATAAATACCTAGTTAAACATTGTATTGGTGGGAGACAAATCAGAGTTTATGCCTATATAATTAGGTAATCTGATATCATATTTAATAGAAAAGCTTTTGCTATACTATTTACATATTCATCGTCTTGCTTACTTATTGTTCTTTACGTAATTGTTCTTCCTTGAGATTGATCCATCCGGAATAAAGTAACAAAGCCCTATAACATATACTTAAATTGACCTCTAAAACATTCATCATTGATTTAATCTAACCCAAGGAAAAACGGTTAAATCAGTTGGCGCCCACCGTGGGGCTAGGTTAATTATTCGATCGACATATGGCTCGCCCAAGGAAGAGCGCCCGTAACGGAGCAAGGAGTAACACAACAAACCCGCGTAACACATCTGAGGATCAACCGAACCATACTAACAACAACGTCCCTTTAATTAATAACAATCAACAAGAAAACGAGCAGCTGCCGAATCAAGAGGAACCACAAGGGATAAACATCCAAAACCCACAAGGACAACAAGGGATCCCCGCCAATGCGGTACCAGAAGACCATGTGGCTCCAGCGATCACGGTTCCACTTTCAGACACTCGAGAGAAGCTACAACAGATCGCTATGCTCTTTAATTCACTCTGCCCAGGAGAAGTACTAGTACCCGAGCAGGTTCCTAGAAACTTTAGAGCGACTAGGGCAAATCCTATTCAAAGGACACCGAGACAAGTCGATCAGATCTCGCAACAAGCGGACAGCCTTACAAGCGAGCAACGATCACTGCACAGTCCGCAAAAGAGCAATTCGAAACCCTCCGATGAACATGTCCGAAGAAAAATGGGTCGGACCAGGCCGCAACCCGTCGGCCCCGGATCAAAGGAACATACCATAATTCCCGTCGAAAATAACGTAGTTGACGTAATTCTTAATCGACCACTAACCATGCGATTCTCGGAAAGAGAAATTGAATAGATGGTACAAAAACGTCTGGAACAACGCCTACGAACTGTTCAAAATCCATGAGCCAGAATTACGGAGATCCAAGAGAGCCTAGTTGCGTGCTCCCCCTTCTGCAAGGAAATAAAAGAATCACAATCCTCAGGGCAGATTCCGGGACGACTACCCAGATATGACGGAACCACCGACCCAGATGATTATATATTCAGCTTTACTAACATAATAAACTTATATGCTCACTCGGCTGAATTCACTGCAAAACTAATGGTCACCACATTCGAGGGACTAGCTTTAGACTGGTTTGCAAAACAACCCACCAATTCCATATTCAGCTTTAGGGAATTATGCAATAAGCTAACTCAGCAGTTCGCGAGCCAGAAAAGACAAAAATTGCCAATAAGCTACCTAGGGACCATCCATCAACAAGATGGAGAAACCCTCCGTTACTGGTTGGCAAGGTTTAACGTAGAATTGCTTAAAATCGATTCCCCAAATATCGATTACATAATCTCCATTTTCTTCGATCTCACCAAAAATAGGCAATTCGGGAATGCCCTCAGTAGAAAGCAACCAAGAACATTTGCTGATATTATGACCTTGGCATCAAAGTACATGACCCAAGAGGAGTTCAACTCTTTTAAAGACAAGAATAAATATAAAGCTCCCGCCTCCGGTTCCAAGCGGCAAGATAGAGTTCCTGCTAAAAAATCCATGGATTATGATCGATCCATTAGAAGAGGCAATGTCTTCCAGAGATTAGAATATAATCGAAACGATCAAGACAGATGACCTAATGTCTATCAAAGACCTAGATCGGCCGAGCCGGCGAACAGGAGCAGAATCAACCAAGTAGAATACCCTAGGCTGACCGTTCCAATAGAAGAAATCTTGATAGTACTTGAGAGGAACAATTGGATCCCGGCAGCGAAGAGAATCGCTCAGCCAAGGCCAGGTGCACGAAACTATGATTTATACTGTAGATATCACCGGGCACATGGGCATCGCACCGAAGACTGTTTTCACCTTAAAAAAGAAATTGAAAAATTGATCGAACAAGGAAAATTAGATGACTATTTAGAACGGAACAACCGCAAGAGGGGTAGAAGTCGGAGTCCTCGGAATAATAACCAAAGAGGAAGCTCTCGAAGAAGGTCCCCTAACGATGGCCCCCCACAAGAGTTGAACGATGGTCAGATCAACGACACCATCCATACGATCTCACGAGGACCAGCCGGCGGGGACAGTCGCAATGCTTGCCGCAGGACCACCAGGTCCATACTGGAAGCGTCAGGTACCCAAAAGAAGTGTGGATGCTAGAAAGCAAACCACCAAAGCACCAGCTGATCAGTTTCGATGAGACCTGTCAGTACAAGGCAAATTCTAACTAAGATTTCTTGGAACGATGGATCACGATAATGTGACTTTTTGAAAATTATGGGATCACTGGGCAAAATGAAATCCAAAGAATATGATATCTTCATTTCGTACGATATGAATAGATATGAAAAGAAACTGAATCTCTATTTATAGGGAAAAGCGTTAAGTTAATCCTACGGTTGGATAGAGCTCTGATCAAGGGATGAAAATGCGACATTTTGACTGCCCGTAATTAATGCGAGTAAGTTGGAACGGCTCCTCTATGGTCGCAAAGACTATTCGATTGTAAAGAAGAATCAAGATCGAAGCGATCAACACAAAAATAAAGCGGACCTAAAGAGCACCAGACTGAATAAGCTTGCACACTTACAAATGCTAGTCGCTTGATAAAGAACAAGAGATCCTCGACACAGACATATAAGTTTGCACCATTATGACAGGTACTAGCTCGTTTAGAGGTATAAGATATCATACTCTGGCATACGAGGTCGTCACTGCCTCATATATCACATGGCATATTATTAATTAACTATATTAGACCTCCACTAGAGTCCAAGAAATCTGACACGAAATTAGAGGAATGATCGTCAACATTCCAGCCTACAAAATTGTCACTGCCAAAACATTCCAAAGAATTGCTTAAGGAGGTTTGAACAAGCTAGATCTAACTAATGATTCTACATTTTCCAATTCCTCCCATATCAAAGAATTGACATGTTGATACACTGGTTGCTTTATTTGAGGAGCATGGAACTCACAATCAGTGCAAATAAACATGGATTTTAAGAAGATGAATAAATCGATATTCTTTCTACGAGCTTAGACTTTTAAAAGAGAAACGATGCTCAACAAAGGAAATGACAACGTCCTTATATAAGAAGTCCATGGCAAATGGACAAATTTACAAGGCATTGATCGATTATTGACAAGAGCGCTAAACGTCCTTCACAATTCTGCAATAAATTGCTTACATGGACGACCTACAGTAAACACTCTAATATCCAAAGTGACTGCATCAATAGCCTCAATGACTAGGCTTGATCGATCATCATTCGATTTGCTAAGGATACACTACATCGTTCAGCTATTTAAGACTGATCAGCCAAGAACGAGCTACTTTCAAACAAGAGATGATCTCCCAGGAAATTAATGTCAGATAAGTCTGCTAAAATTTCCTGCTTATTTAGAAAATTTATACTTATTTACTACGATAAAATTGTGCATGACATAATTTATCTATTGACTGAACTCAAGCAAGGCATGAAACTGATCAAAACAGATCGTCATTGTCATTAATTTTCTTTTACATACAAAAATATTCAGCCTCGACAACCACATAAAGATTGGGGGCAGCATTGTCTAAAACAAAAAACAAACAAAAAAATGGAAAAGCATTCCACTATAGCAGCTTGATCAGGTCAGTGAGGTGGGTTGCCATCGCTGGGTCGACTAGCAGAAGCACTCCTCCGAGGAGTCGCATTACCCACAAACGCCATTAACTCCTCCTGACGTTTCAGATAACCGGCTTCATAACCTTGTTCATATACTTGCCGACGAGACTCCTCTGCAAGGGTGTTAGCCTGGACCAAGTCACTTTTCTCCTTCTCAAGAACAGACTTCTCTTCCCGCAATTTCTCAAGATCATCATTGAGAAGTCTGAGTCGAAGGGTCTGTCCTTCGACTTTCGCGGTCTCCGAGTCCAAGCATTGCTTATGGCTCTCCTTACTGAACCACAGATTGTCGTTTTGCACACCTAGCTGCAGCGCGAAATACTTGGCCTAAAAAGAAAAAAGGTTATACGTAACAAAGCAATCAAAATAACAACAAGAAATACAGTCAGAAATATAATTACCTGCTCGCACAGTTTGACGAGCGATTGAACAAGGCGAACATTGGGAGTTCTTTTATGCTTCCTCAACTCACCAGGCAAGATAGTGCTCAGACCCAAATCCCAGAACAAAGCGTCGGGCTCGAGAGAGCTGGGCAGTTCACTATCAAGGGGAATACGGTTAGGCCGAGGAATCACAGACTCCATTATATCCCTAACCTGCTCAAGAATACAACGGTCATCTAACATTCGAGGGGATTCCCTCCCGCTAGGACTCACCGAGGTCTCCTTGCCCGAAGCAGAGATAACGATCCGCCGACCGGACCTAGAGCGTGCCCGACCTCCAGAAGGCCCGCCAGTTTCAAAAGAGGTGGCCACAACAGTGGTATCATTAAGTAAGAAGTCAGAAAAATCTTGAGGAACAGACTGTCTCATGGATGGATCCAAAAAGGAATCTACGCTAACTGCCCCCGCGGCAGCGTTCCCTTGGCTTCTGCCATTAACTAGGTCAGTAGAAGCAGTGGAAGGAACGAAGTTACCTGGAACATGCTCATGTAGGCCATGCTCGAAAGAAGAAACACCTGAAGAAACGGGTATAGTAAAGGTTTGTTCCATATTGGAAATATCTCCGAAGGCCACCCGACCAGGGGAGGGCCTCCTTTCGACCTCACCAGAAACAGGGAAATCCTGTTGAGTAAAAGTCGAACTAATTACGGGAAGAGTTTCGAAAGGAATAACGGGAGTCTCAATCTCCGACCTCCTAATCGAGGGGGGGCGAGGAGGATCTACCGAAGGCCCCTCAGTACGGGATCGTTTTGGTCTCGGGTTTTGATTACCCTCACGGGAAGAACGCTTTGAAGTGTTGCTGAAAAGATTGCTCATATTCGGAAATAGAAAAGAAAATTTAACTATTGAGAAAGCTTATCGACCTCATTTGAGAGAATGTTCTATTGAAAGTGAGTAAAAGCGGTAAATAACGAGTAATCTTTTTACCCTATGTATTTATACTAAGTGAAAAGACACGACAAACCCTAAGAACGGGCGCGAAACACAGAAACTGACCTATCAACGGCCGCAAGAATTCGAAAAGACATGAACATAATGATTACGCTGAAGTTAATAACTTGTCTGAATTACTATTATCAATGGAGAAGCCGAAAAGACATAACTGTCAGAGTACGAATCGTCTTATTTACAAGAGGATAAAAAAAAAGTAAAAGTAAAATTACAAATCAAGTGATGTTGGTTATTGTCAAAGTTATTTCTTAAGGCCAGATTGATCACTCCCCACTTCACACAACCCGGTCGCCATCTGGAACTCCCTGATCGACAACTGCCTATCCTTCGTTCGCTCCCTCGTCTGCTGCCTCCACATTCTCTTCCTCTTCCTCTTGATCGATAAAATTATTATTGACCTCCTGGTTAATGTCCGAAGAAGGAATCGACAACGGGTTCCCGAACTCTTCGAAAAGGTGAGCCAATGGGAATTGTTGATAGATAACATCTGGCAGCTCGGAAGAAGAATATTCATCGCCATAACGATTCAGACGTACATGCGTCGCCTTAAAATACTCCTTTAGGCGATCTTCAATCAATCCCAGCGCGACCATCTGATGAATCGCCTTTTTGAAAGTACTCTCAAGGAGCGGACCGACCATCAGATTCACCAAGGCAGCATGAACAGGGGAATTGAGGAACTCACGAATCACCCTCTCATCGTGATTTCTACCATATCGATCTGTAAGACCGCTAAGAGGAAGGTCCTTATCATACTCCTCCAAGGAGGCTTGAAGATCTGCGACCTGAGATTCTAGCTCACTGATTCGAGTAGTACTTTGGAGTTGATAATCCTCCAACTCCTTACCCAGACGATCGACCTGCCCTTGGGCACGAGAAGTCTCCAAAACATTGTTTATGATTTCCTGGTCACCTTTCTCCGTTACCTGAGAATCCGAAATTGGATGGGGAAGGAATGAGGACGTAGAAGGACCGGCCTCTGAACCGCTCGCCTTGTGAAGCAATGCTCTATTCTTCACATCTAAAAATTCGCATTGTTGTCTCCAAAGAGCAGCCTCGTAGGCATACGACATCAGGCAAATATTTGTCTAAAGAACAAAAAAGGACGAATCAATGAGTTGTAAGCCCATTAGGAAGGTCAATAAAGAAACGTATTTAAATGGCGAATACCTTCTCGGCATAAAGAGAAACTTTTTGTAACTTCTCCAAAGGATCTTTCCGAAGCAGCTTATTGACATCACGAGTAAAAACACGGGAAAGAAGAATAAGGGTTGCCTTGTCAACATCATTCTCATTCTCATCATGAATTAAAGAATCATTCTCCGGGTAACCAGCTGCCATTTTTCCCTGTAAATGATCTTCGATCATCTCAACGACAGTGGGTTTCGGATGCTCTTCGCCCAGCAGAGAAAGATCCTCACCTGAACGACCGTAGTAATGCCTTCTTCTCTTAACCGGGTTATCAATAGGATGAGGCATTGACCAACTACAACATTCGCGAATGCCAAGGGAAGTCCGAAGCTGGAAAGGAGGATAACCCTGTCCTGTCCCTTGGTAAACTGGAGCCTGTGCAATTGGAGGAGTTTCTTGAGATAAATCTGGATATTCCTCTCTGTAATCCTCTGAATCATGGCCCAAATCCAACTTTCTCTTCTTGGACACTCTCTGTTCGATTGGAAGGTTCTCTACCGTTTTGGTAGATTTGGACAGAACCATCTTCCCTTTTGAGGAGTGCCGAGAGTTTTCTACCATAAAAACTGAAGATAACGAATTCTAAATTAGACATGATGGTATAAAAAAATATAATGTGACATTAAAATAAAATGCTTACCCAGCGATTGAGAAGGGGAAGTGATAGGAAAGGTATGAGGACTCAAACCCGCTTTACGGAGAAAAGCCTCACCAATAAGAAGAGCACTATGGTACTTGTCGACACGCATCCTCTTGATTTCGCCAACTAATTGTGGATCGTCAGGAATAAAATAACCTGTAACTGAGCGACCACCAGAAATCCATTCGATGCCATGGTCCCACAAGAATGGCTCGGAGAAACCGTTAGCTAACACAATATGAGAAGGGGGACGTACAAAGAAAAAATGAGATTTCCAGGCAGGATTGCTGGAAGCTGGAGAATCGAAAATAGAGAGACCAGACTTTTGACTGGCGAAAAAATATTCGCGGTTCGAGGAACTTGAAACGTTAAAACAAAACAATTGTGTAAAGTTACGAAGTGAGGGTTGAAAGCCTTTTGCTATCATCAGAACCGAAAAGCACACAACAAAAGCCAGATAAGGGAAGACATAGACCATAATATCAAGGAATAAGGCAGATAAGGGAAGACGTAGACCATAATTAAAATGGGCAGTATAGAAAGCCCGACAACCCTCCGGTGGAGAGGTAACTCTGTCGGAAGGAGAAGGGAGGATAATCTCAGAGCCTTCCGGAAAGTACTTCGCATAGTTATCCACGACCTCGTGGAAAGTCTCATCGGTATACGCGCAAGCAAGATCATCGATAGGTTCAGATATTTGAGGAGCGGTATCCTTGCTTTTCTTAGCCCTGGCCGCAACCTCGGCTTCTGATATAATTTGTACCTTGAAGGTATCCTTATCAGGAATGGTGATTTCAGATGCAACAATCTGTTCTGTTGAAGGGCTAGGAATTACCCCCTCCTCGATGACAGGGGCGACTCCTTCCGTAATAGATGAAGAAGGTGTCTTCGAAAGTGAAGCCATTTTAAAGGGATCTTCGAAAAATATCGATCGATAAAAACAAAGTAGGAGAGAAATTATCGAGCAGGAAAGTTACTACAAGAGTCTGGGAAGTAGAAAGTAAAAAGTGATTGGAACAACGATCACCTATTTATATAGGTGGATGAAAAGACGTTTCGAACTTCTCGTGGCTAATCATATTCCCGCCAAACGATAAAGTCAGAACACCTTCTCGAAGAAAAGAGTAACGGTTCAGTCCGAAAACGACACAACGACTATCTATGAAGCGTAGCACTCTTTTCCTTACTTAGGATTTTTTCCCACAGGGTTTTTTCCAAGTAAGGTTTTTAACGAGGCACAATTCATAGAAAATACAGTCGTAATCAACCATCTACTTCTACGAGATTCTATTACATATGCGTTCGAAGAAGTGAGGGAGTACTGATGGGGGCTATTTCGCATCCCTTATAATAATCGGAATGACTAGTCCTTATATGCTCGGACCGACCAGGAGTCTAATTCATTAAAGAGCTGCCAGGTCCGATCTGCATTATCAATCCTCGACGAACATGAGCAATGTTCGAATTCCATAAGGATTGCTATGCCTAGTCCTATTAGGATTATGTTTCCTTGTAAAGCTAGGGTTACAGTCATATAAATACATAGTTAAACATTGTATTGGAGGGAGACAAATCAGAGCTTACGCCTATATACTTTGGCAATCTGATATCATATTTAATAGAAAAGCTTTTGCTATATTATTTACATATTCATCGTCTTGCTTACTTATTGTTCTTTACGTAATTGTTTTTCCTTGAGATTGATCCATCCGGAATAAAGTAACAAAGCCCTATAACATATACTTAAATTGACCTCTAAAACATTCATCATTGATTTAATCTAACCCAACGAAAAACGGTTAAATCAATCGTTGTCCAGGGCTTTGGTCATGATGAAACGGCCAACTTTGTCCATATTGAACAGCTTGAATTCTTCAGCTGTCATCTCATTTAGATCTTTCTCCACCACTATGTCGACTTCATCAACTTTTATAGTCTTGGTGAATTTGAATGGACCCTTTATGATACATATGTACATGTTATCACTGTAGGCAGCTAAGAAGTTCTTCATTCTGATCTTCCAGTCCTCAAAACTCATACCAGCAATGTGGGGAACATGGCTGATACAATCCATTTTCAAAAAAATATGCTCTTTTGAAAAAGTTTGAAAACCTTTGAAAAACACTCGGATCAAGCTCGTTGATCAGGCAGCTGATTCTAACGAACCAACCGCTCTGATACCACTTGTTGGTCCCAAGTGGTCAGATGAGGTCTAGAGGGGGGGGTAAATAGACCTCTGAAAATTTTTGACTTAAAAAGTTTTCACTCGACTGTCAGCAGACTAAGCTGTCGAATGTCAGTAAGCTGACTAAGCTGATATTTGAACAAATCTTTGAACATCTTAGTTTAACCACTTCTCTTTATACTACTTGGCTGATTTCACCAAATCTAACTTTTAAAAGCAAAGTACTTGCAGCGGATTTATATAAGTATTTTTCACAAGTAAACTTTTAACATTTTGAAAGATATATCCCTAGTTTTATCAAACTTTTTTAACAAAATCTTTCAACAGTTTTGTTAAAGTGTTTTTATGCAATCTGAAAATATGCAAGTAAAAATGCAAAGTAAAAACACAAAGAATTTTTATAGTGGTTATATGGATTTAAATCCTTTAGTCCACTCTTCAAAGTCATTTAGATCTTGGGTTATACAATAATCACAAAGTTTATAGTATACAACACTTAAGCCATGTTGGATAGAGATAAAGATGAAGGCACTGAAGATATTTAGTAAAGGGAGGTTTTGATGATTTCCAAAACCTAAAATCAGCTAAGTATGGAAAGCTTAGTTGTAAAGTCCCTCAGAAGAATTTTGCTAAGTAAGAAGACAAATCAGACGAGCCAAAATTCAAGGTCCAAAAGACTACTGATCTGCTGAAGGAAAGAAATCAGACTGGTGAAGATCAGCCGACTTAAATCAGATTTGTTCAAGTTTGGGATCAGCTTCGTCTGTCATCAGACTTGCACTTTAATCAGCAAAGTGGAAAGGATCAACAAGTCTTCCCAACGGTAATAAATGCCCCTGGAAGTAATAAATGCTGAAGTACAAGGTTATTAAAGATAAATGATTGAAGAAAGACTTCATATCAACTTGGTGCATTTAATGCTGCCAGCAGAAACGTACTGTTGACAGTACGGACACTTTGCAGAGAGCCGTTCGCGGAAATTAAGGACCAGAAATCAAGAGATTTGAATTTTGTCTCTCTTCAACGGACAAAATTCAAAGAGTGACTATAAATAGCTCAAGAGACGAAGAAAGAAAATACACAACAACTGAGAGATCGATTTCGAAGCAAAAAATTTCTAAGTCTCAAGAAGCTCATCAACAGCTGACTCATCAGCTTTGTCATTTGTTGACTACAAGCCGAGGTTGAAGATCAAAGATAAACACATTTTCTGAGTGAAAAACTGTTTGAGTGTTGTGAGAAGTGTAAATCCATCTTTGTGAGTGATCTAGCTTCAGAGGATAGGTTTTCTTAGTGATTCCTATTGTGAGCTTACGGCCAGATTCATTTGTTCTTTTAGACGTAAGTGGAGTGTACTAATTACTTTGTGTTCTTAGTATAACCCTTGTGACTTGGAAGCGTGGACTAAAGGATATTCAAATCCATATAACCACTATAAAAATTACTTGTGTTTTTACATTGCTTTTTATCTTGCATATTTTTTAATTGCATAAAAACACATTAGAAACTGTTTGAAAAAGATTTAAAGAGGTTTTAAAGTTGGGGATTATAGTTTTAAACTACTAAGTTTACTTGTGAAAAACACTTTGAAAATCCGCTGCAAGTACTTTAGTATTAAAACTGATTTTAACCAAATCAGCTAAGTAATTATCAGACTAGTGGTCAACAAAGTTGTTCAAAGATTTGTTCACGTTCAGCTGAGTAACTTACTGTTCTGTAACAGCTTAGTCTATTTGCAGTTAGACAGAAGTTTTAAAGTTCAATTTTGAAGAAAAAGTTTTAGAGGTCTATTCACACCCCCCCCCCCTCTAGACCTCATCTGACCACTTGGGACCAACAAGTGGTATCAGAGCAGGTGGTTCATAGAATCAGCTGCCTGATCAACGAGCTTGATCCGAGTGTTTTTCAAAGGTTTTCAAAACTTTTCAAAAGAGCATATTTTGAAAAATTAAAATTTTTGAAAAATGGATTGTATCAGCCATGTTCCCCACATAGCTGATATGAGCTTTGAAGACTGGAAAATCAGAATGGAGATTTTCCTGGATGCCTACAATGATAACATGTACACATGTATCATCAAAGGTCCATTCAAATTCACCAAGACCATCAAAGTTGATGAGGTCGATATAACGGTGGAAAAGGATTTAAATGAGATGGCGGCTGAATAAATAAAGTTGTTCAACCTGGACAAAGTTGGGCGATTCATCATGCCCAAGGCCCTTGACAACGACAGATTTGATAAAGTCAAGCACTGCAAGAATGCCAAAGAAATGTGGGATAAGGTCAGAGATATGAGCGAAGGAAACGACGCTATCAAAGAGCATCAGCTGAGTGTTGCTCCGGAAAAGCTGGATAACTTCAAGATGAAGTCTGTGGAAACCATTGATCAAATAGATACAAGGTTTACAAGGACGCTGAATGAAGTTTTAAAGCTTGGAAAAACCTTCACTGATAAGGAGATAACCGTCAGAGTGCTGAAGGCTCTACCTCCGAAGTTCAACATGAAGGTGACAGCTATGGAAGAATCCAGAGATCTGGGAAAGATTTTACTCACCGAGCTGTTCTCAGTACTCAAGGCATACGAGTATAAACTGCCAAGAATGGGTGTTGAAGAAACCTCTACTTCAAGTCCCACAGTTGCACTTGTTGCTGCTGAAAATCCCAGAAGACCATCTTACAAAAGTAAAGACGTGGACTCATCTGATGAAGCCACATTTCTCAACAAAAAGGAGTGCACGGCTGGAAACGTTGCATCGCTGATGAACAACTTCAAAAAGTTCTACAAGAGAAAAATGAAGAACAAATATAACAGTGCTTCTACTTCTAACCCTAACTCTTCTTCTCAAGATAAAGATTCTTATAAATCTAAAATGATGTGCTATAACTACAGGAAATTGGGTCATTTCATCAGAGACTGCCCATATCCTAAAGCTGAAAAGTACACAGAAGAAGAAAAGAGAATCAGAAAGGAAAGAAAGCATCAGAAAGGCAAGGTGCTGGTAGCAGAAGCAGAAAAGCTAGCTGCTATCTACTCAACAGATTCAGATTCAGACACTTCTGATGGAGAGTCTTCTGATGAAGAGAGTCCTGCTCTTCTCTGCTAGATGGCTCCGAGGATGAAGAGGTAACCCCTCTTGATAATGAATTATTTAATTCATTTGAACAAATGATGCTTAACAATACAAGTATTGTTGATGCATTTAAAAAGCTTAAGGAAGAGATGATATTGCTGAAAGAGCAAAACAGTTCACTGAAACTTAAAGCTGAAAAGCCTAGAGAATCAGTTGAATACAAAATGCTTGAGCAAGAGAATGAATCTCTGAAAACTGAATGTGAAGTTTATAAGGGTAAAATCATGGAGCTTTAGAAAGTCATTGAGTCTCATGATAAGTCATCTGTTGCATCAACTCACATGTCTAGTAAACAGAAGACACATTTAGAACAGGATAAGTTAGAACTGAACCATACTGAAAAGTTTATATCAGCTGACAACAGTAAGGTAATCTTGTATGTCCAGACTACTAAACCTGCTTCACCTGAGAAAGAATTAAAGGAGCAAAAAGCTCTTAAGGCTAAAAAGGGCAAAGAGCCTAGTGTAGGAAAACAGACTGGTAAGCCTAAACAGAAGAGTCCTAGGAAATCTTCTGATAAGGATAAAACCAATCAGACTAGTAGTAAAACTAAGTCGTCTGTTAATGAGCAAGCAACTAGTAAACCAAAGAAGCATAGAAACAAGAAAAACAAAATGATTGGTATGGAAATGAGTCTTATTATGTGCAACCCTCAGCATATCCTCCTATGTATCATGCACCTCAATTTCAACTTACTATGCACCATATCCTGCTCATCCAATGCATGCATATCCTCTTTATCATGCATCTTATTCTACTTATGAGCATTATCCTTATCATGCTAATTATCATCAACATAGCAAATCTGATAAACATGATGAAGATGAAACTGTTCATTCTCCTGCCAAACAACAGAAACCTAAGAAGCCTAAGACTTCATCATCTTGGGTTATCAAAGGTGGAACTAACCCTTCAGGACCCTCTCAATAAGGGTACCTAAAACAATTTTATTTTGTTTTGTAGGTTAGGATTAGGAGTAGGAGTAAAGTAGAGAAAATCTGGTACTTGGACAGTGGATGTTCAAGACACATGTGTGGAAGCGTACATGAGCTGACTGATGCTGTTGCTGTGGATGGTCCTAAAGTTACTTTTGGAGATAGCAAAGAAGGCAAGATTGTAGCAACTGGAAGACTAATCAAAGGCAACATTGAGATATCTGACATCTTTTATGTTAAAGGCCTCAAATAAAATTTGCTGAGCATAAGTCAATTTTTTTGACAAAGGATATTCAGTCATCTTCTCAACAGATAAGTGCTACGTTGAACAGATTGGTACAAAGAAGGTTATTTTATCTGGAAGACGACAAGGAAATGTTTACACAGTGGACTGGAATTCTGCTGACAAGAATTCAAGTATTTGTTTGGTGGCATCAACACAAAGTGAAGACAGTTGGCTGTGGCACAAAAGAATGAACCATGTGAATTTCAAGACCATAAATAGACTGATCAAGAACAATCTGGTAGAAGGAATTTCAAAAACAGTCATGAGCAAGGACAATCTTTGTGATGCATGTCAGAAGGGTAAACAAATCAAGTCATCATTCAAAATCAGGAAGCATCAATCTTCTGGAAGAATATTGGAGCTGCTACACATGGACTTATTTGGACCCATTGATCCAGTCAGCAATGGTGGAAGGAAATACTGCCTAGCTGTTGTGGATGACTATTCAAGATATACTTGGGTGATTTTCATGAAGAAGAAAAGTGAGACCAAGGAACATCTTACAAATCTGATGGAACTGACCCAGAATGAAAAGAGCATGAAGATATTGAAGATCAGATCAGATAGAGGGACTGAGTTTACAAACTCTACTGTTGAAGAGTATTGTAATGTCAGAGGAATCAGCCATGAGTACTCTGCTGCCAGAACCCCTCAACAAAATGGAGTTGCTGAATGGAGAAACAGAACTCTCAAAGAAGCTACCAGAACAATGATACCTGAAGTTAAGTTGCCTCAAAGAATTTGGGCAGAAGCAACAAACACAGAATGTTTTACCCAAAACAGATGCATGAGCAAACAAGCACCAAAACAAGACTCCATATGATGTTTGGAACAAGAGGAAGCCCAACATTCATTACTTTAAGATATTTTGTTGTAAATGCTTTACTGTTTTTGCAGAAAAGGCTGATGAAACTGTTTTTGTAGGATACTCTACTGTTAGTAGAGCTTATAGAGTCTTTAACAAAAGAATTTTACTTATAGAGGAATCCATTCATGTAGTATTTGATGAACCAAATCAATCTTCTGAAAAGAATCAAAGTACTAATCAAGATCTGTCTACTGATTTACATAAATTGAATGTTGGAAAGAATGAAGAATATGTTCCCATCATACTACCTAAGCTCAACCCAACTGCTAACTCAAGTGTTGTTCAAAATCACAGTGCGGATAGTCTAGCAGACGAGTTGCAAACAACTGACAGACCAGAGATTGTTCAACAGACAACAAATGTTCAACAGACTACTACTGGAACTCCAACAGTAGTGTTGCAAGATCAATACAGAGGACAACATCCTGATTTGCAACCTGATCTTAGATGGCTCAAGAATCACCACCTGAACTGGTAATTGGTGATCTTTTGGATAGAGTAAAGACAAGGAGAGCTGTTGCAAGTGATGCAATGTTTGTCAGCTTCCTATCTCAAATAGAGCCTAAGCAGATTGAAGAAGCTCTTAGCGATTCAAACATGATTGAAGCTATGCAAGAAGAGCTAAATCAATTTGAAAGGAACAAAGTCTGGTACCTAGTTCCTACACCGAGTCATCAAAGGGTAATTGGCACTAAATAGGTATTCATGAACAAAATGAATGAAGATGGTGTTGTCACTAGAAACAAAGCTAGATTAGTGGCCAAGGGTTATTGCCAAGAAGAAGGTATTGACTTTGATGAAACTTTTGCACCACTAGCAAGACTAGAGGCAATCAGACTCTTTGTTGCCTATGCTGCTGACAAGAATTTCACAGTCTATCAAATGGATGTGAAATCAGCTTTTCTCAATGGAGAATTGCAAGAGGAAGTTTATGTTGAACAACCACCTGGATTTGAAGCATATAATGAAGAAGACAAGGTGTATCGTCTGAAGAAAGCTCTTTATGGACTGAAATAGGCTCCAAGAGCATGGTATGATACCCTATTTGATTTTCTTTTAATTAAAGGATTTCGTAAAAATAAGGTAGACATGACCTTGTTCACTATTGAATGGGAAGAACATATTTTGCTTGTGCAAATATATGTGGACGATATTATTCTTTTGTTTAACTAATCAACAGATGTGTGACAAGTTCTCAAAGCTGATGCAGAATAAGTTTGAAATGAGCATGATGGGAGAACTAAATTATTTTCTTGTTTGCAAGTTAGACAGTTGACTGATGGAATTTTCATCAACCAAGCAAAATACAAAGGATTTGTTCAAGAAATTTGGTATGAAAACTAGCTCCACTGCTAATATTCCAATGTCTACAAGTCTTCGTTTGGATAAAGATGAAGATGGCAAATCAGTGGACATAACCAAGTATAGAGGTATTATTGGGTCACTGTTATACTTAACTGCTAGCAGACCTGATATTATGTACTATGTTGGGGTTTGTGCGAGATATCGATCAAATCCTAAGGAATCTCACCTCTTAGCTGCCAAAAGAATACTTAAGTATCTTAAAGGCACTGAAGATTTGGGATTGTGGTACCCGAGAGAATCCCATTTGAGCTAATTGGATATTCAGATTCTGACCTTGCTGGCTGCAAGATTGACAGAAAAAGCACAACAGGTGCCTGTCAGTTCTTAGGTAGTCGTCTGATCTCCTGGATGAGTAAGAAACAGACTTCAGTATCCATATATACTGCTGAAGCTGAGTACATAGCTGTTGGAGCATGCTATGCACAGATATTATGGTTGAAACATCAAGTAGAGGCTACAACATCAAAATCAGTGGAATACCTATCTACTGTGACAATACAAGTACAATCAATCTTACTCAAAATACTACAAGTCATTCAAGGACTAAACATATTGAGATCAAGGATCACTTCATTAGAGATCATGTGGAGAAAGGAAATGTCATTATAGAATATGTTTTTACTGAAAATCAGATTGCTGACATATTCACAAAACCTCTAAGTGAGACAAGGTTTTCAACTTTAAGAGCTGAACTGGGTTTACTAAAATTGGATGCATAAGCTGAGGGGAAACTTATAGAAAACTGAAGTTCATCAGTCTATTCATCAGCTTACTATCTTCAAGGTTAACTCTCAACAGACTAGTTAACTTATGGATTCTTAAAGTCAGGGGGAACGTGTAACACTAGCGGTACTTCTGATTAAAAGATGAAATTTATTGATGAAAGTTAGTTGAAGTTATGTTCTCATCAGAAGATTAAAACCTGAAGACTGAAGATTAACTATCTAGCTGGATTGACAAACAGCCAAGGAAGGTTATCAGCTATTGGCTTTCTCTGATAACAATCTGTCATCAGGACAATAGTCCCATCAGATAAGTAGTTAGTTTACTCGTCTGATAAACTGTGTAAAAGCTTACTGTTTAAAACGTTTTATTTAAAAACACGCTTTTACAAGTGAGAATAAGGCGGTTTGCATTCCCGCTCTTCACTAAAAGCGATTTTAATTTGAAAAGGCGCAACTGACGTCGCACGATTGGAACTGACAGAAACAGATCTAACGGTTAGCTGGTATCACGAAAACCGAAATACCCTAACTCTATAAATCCAGATCTGATCAGCTCAGTCGCTCTTTACGCACCCAAATATTCGGAGAGCACTTGTTAGAAAAATCCCTGCTATTTTCTGCAAAAATTTCTTCTTTTTCACTAACAATCTACAGAATCACGATGACTTCTGGACAAGAATCCAAGGCCGAGGGTATGTACCTGGTTTATGAGGTTTATTATCAGTCTGGTATGGATTTGATGAAGCAACTGCTGGAGAAGTTCAAGTCCGCCTCCTTGGTCAATTTCATGGAATTGCACGAGGGTTTGATCTGGACTGATCAAGTACTGGAATATTATAGAACAGCCACGGTTAATTTCACTACCCTGGAGATTAAGGCAACGGTTGGAGGTAAATCTGTTATTATTACCCCCACTTTGCGTCATGAAACCTTTGGACTTCCGAACAGAAGACGACATGACGTCACTGTTCTGACTGAAGATAGACATCAAGAATTTGGGCAATTTGTGCCAAGGAGGGCGAACTCTTGACTGGTAACATTAAGAAGAAGCAGCTGAAGGATGAGTATCAGCGGATGGCTAATATGGTCTCTAAGCTGATAGAGAACTGCACATTTTCATTGGATGATGTTACCATGAAGAGATACAGCATAATGGTGGCCATTTACTATGGATTGGAGATTAACTGGTCCACAGTGATCTGGTACATCCTAGCAAATTTCCTTGACAAGAAAGGCAAAAAGACTGCTCCCCAGACCAATCATAGAATAACTTTTGAGCTATCTGCTCTTCAAGATGGGATGTGATGTGACTAATGGGAAGGAGATTCATGCTGGTAAGGCAATGTCTAAGTACTTGCCTGTTCTCAAAAGGAAAACTGATGAGGCTGAAGTGGAAGAGGAAGAGGAGGAAACAAAGGAGGTTCCTGCCAAGAGGCAGAGGAGGTTAGTCAAAGCAGCTCAGCCAGCTATTGAGACTAAAAAGAAAAAGGCTGATGAGCCTAAGGAGAAGGCTCCAAAGAAGATGAAGAAAACATCTAGTCAAACAGCTGAGCCAGCTGTTCAAGCTAGAGTAGATCAGTCTGATGCCCAGCAAGCTGATGACGTGATTAATCAGACTATTGCAGAAGTCAAAACTATGTCTCCTGCATCATCTTCAAGGACTCCATCTGCTGAGGTGCCTGATGAGAATGTTGCTCATAGGACCAGGAGTCAATTAAGAGACACAGGTGCTTCTCAACCTGTTGAAGGAAGAAGACCTAGAAGGACAATCAGAAAAAGAATGACATTTCTTGAAGAGCCCACTGAGCTGACAGACTTAGTGAGGAAAAGTCCTCAATCAGCAGAGAGGCCTGCTGGTGCTGAGGAAGTGTCTACCAAGGAAAAGTAAGTGACTGATCAGACTGCTATTAAGATTATTCCTCAAGAACCAACAGCTGATGTTTTACAACCTCAAGATGATCCAGAAGTGCAGATCATCGAACCTTTAGCAGTTGCACCCATTGCATCTGCTGGACCTGCTGCTAATCCTATCCCTGCTGATAAAGGAAAAAGGAAGTTAATCATCAGGAAGAAGAAAATCTCCAAAGCTGACAAAAAGAAAAGGGAGGAAGCAGGGCAGAGAAAGAGAGATGACCTGGAGGAGAAGAGGGTCATTGAACTCAGCAAAATTGAGGCTGAGAAAGAAGAGCAAAGAAGGAAGGTGTCCGAAGCAGAGAGGAAAGCTGCTGAGGATGCTGAAATGGCTCTAGTTCTTGAGCTAAGTAAAACAGATGCCTACGATCCTGTCCATTCTGGAGGGATCAAGATTGGTGAATCTCTACAGGCAAAGAAGAAGATGCCTACTGGGATGGTTCAACCCAAGAAAAAGTTTGAAGTTAAAAGATCTTTCGAGATCATCAATTCTGATCCTGCTGTCTTCAAACAGTTTGAATCAGCTCTCGCATATTTTGATAAGAAAATTATGCTCAAGACCCTGTTTACTCATGAAAATGAAAGGTAAATGAAGTGGAGAGACTACAGAGTAAACAGAACAGTTGAAGAAATACAAAGCTGGGCAGAGTTTGCCAATGAAGAGAAATGGGTTCTTCAATGGCTTAAAACAGATTCTATTTCAAATGCACTAAACCCAGACTTTGTCAGAGATGATATGCATCAGTATGCTCGGGAGGTAGCTACTGATGAAGCCAAAATCATCTCAAACAGCCTGCCAGAGAAGAAAAGAAAGCAAGATGATCCTATTAAGAGAGCTGTGCAGATTGCTATCAAAACAGCCTTGGAAAACTGGGCGAAAAAGGCGAGGTACGGTCATGGTTCTCCAAGTGATCTCCCTTCCTTGCCAAGTGTTCAACAGCTCAGTTTTGGTAAAGAAGTCAGAAATTACACAGTGCTGCCAAAAGTTGAACGTGCCAAGAGTTGTCTGCCAGTGCTGAAATTCATTCGTCAGACAACTATAGTAAATGAAGATGGCACCATTGCTAATCAAATATTCGAAGAAGTTCCTGAAAAGCAAGCTGATACAGAAACCTTAGAAATTGAATGGAGTGCTAAGGACAAAAATAAAAACAAAGCTGTTATGAAGGACATGCATGTTCAACAGGAAGATGATCGCAATCAAACTTCAACTCCTTCTACTTCATCAGGTGACATGCATTCATCACTGATGGAAGCCTTCCAGATGCTGTTGGATAATTCTTTACAGAAGATGGAAGAGAAGCTGGAGGCAAAGAGCAGTTGCAACTCGAGCAAATGCAGCAAGCCACTGCAAGAATGGTTAAGCATGCCATTGATGATTTTCCTCTGCCAGAGGATAATACTCTAAATATGACGCATAGTGTGCTTGATATGAATAAGAACATTGAAGATGTCAAGGCTGATGTCTATCATCTTCATGATGCCTTAAAAAGAGTTGAAGACAATATTGCTCATCTCACTGATACTTTCATCAAAGTCGGTGAAGCAGAGAAAACAATGAACACTGAATTGTTGCAAGGAGTTCAAAAATCTGGAACATACATTCAAGAGGAACTTGCTACAATGCAGATAAATGTTGATTGTTTGAATGATAGAAATGATGTCATCACGACTACTCTCAATCATCTCATTGCCAGCCATGATCTGATAAATCAAAACATAAAGACCTTGTGTGCTGCTTTGAAAATTCAGCCAGTTGCACTCAACCCTCCTATCAACCCTGATGATGACAAAAAGGGGGAAGAGAAAAGGGAAGAGCCAACACTTCAGGTTGCTGATCAAAGTCAAAGACTTGAAGAAAAAGCTGAGGAAGCTGCTGCTGATCAACCCAAGGAGTCTGATGATGCTAAGAAGGATGAACAAGCTGATGGCAAAGGGAATTCTGATGAAGTACCCAAAAACACTTCTGATGAACAACCAGAACCAAGTGCTAAGTTCAAAGACACTGAGAGATTGAAGAAGAAGATTGAGGTTGCAGCCAAAGAGCTAGAACAAGAAAGAGAACTCAAACAGAATATGGAAGCTGCAAAATCAAATCTGGTAGTTGATGAAGATGATGAAGAAGAAGAAAGGGATGAGGATGAAGAATCCGCTTCTCAACATTTCTTGCCTGAGTCGTTGACCATCACCTGAGTATGAAGAAGTCCTCGTAAAAGAAAGTGAAGAAGCTGATAAATAGTATAGGCAATCCATTGTAATCAGTTTTCTTTAATTTTGCTCCAGTCATCTTATCAGTAACAGAATTGTACTTGTAATCAATTTTCAATATCAATAAAAAGTTCAAGTTCTGTTTCCAACATATCTTTTCTATCTCAAAAAATTTTGAGGATCACAAACTTTAGTATAGGTAAACAGGTACTTAGCTAAAGTTTTGTCATCATCAAGAAGGGAGAAATTGTTGGATAGAGATAAAGATGAAGGCACTGAAGATATTTAGTAAAGGGAGGTTTTTATGATTTCCAAAACCTAAGATCAGCTAAGTATGGAAAGCTTAGTTGTAAAGTCCCTCAGAAGAATCAGCTTTGTCATTTGTTGACTACAAGCCAAGGTTGAAGATCAAAGATAAACACATTTTCTGAGTGAAAACTGTTTGACTGTTGTGAGAAGTGTAGATCAATCTTTGTGAGTGATCTAGCTTCAGAGGATAGGTTTTCTTAGTGATTTCCTATTGTGAGCTTACGCCTAAAACAACAAATGAATCTGGCCGTAAGCTCACAATAGGAAATCACTTAGAAAACCTATCCACTCAAGCTAGATCACTCACGAAGATGGATCTACACTTCGCACAACACTCTAAACAGTTTTTCCACTCAGAAAATGTGTTTATCTTTGATCTTCAACTTATGCTTGTGTCAACAAATGACAGAGCTGATGAGTGAACTGTTCATGATACTTAAAGATTTTGCTTTGAATTTTCTCTCAGAGATTGTGTTCATCTTTTTCTTCTTTGTCTCATGAACTATTTATACTCCAAGAATTGAAAAATGTCCGTTGAAGCGAGACAAGATTCAAATCCTCGGGTACTGGTCCTTCATTTTTCGCGAACGACTCTCTGCACAGTGACAGTACTGCAAACAGTACTTTCTGTCAGGCAGCATTTAGTGCACCTAGCTAATATGAGGTATTTCTTCAATCATTTGTCATTAATACCCTCGGTCTTCAGTATTTATTACTCCAAGTACATTTATTACCGTTGGAGAGACTTTTTTATCCTTTCCTCTTGGCTGATGAGAGCACGTGTCTGGTGATGAACAGAGTTGATCCCAAACTTGAACAAATCTGATTTGAGTCTTCGGATCTTCACCAATCTGATTTCTTTCTTCAACAGCAGATCAATAGTCTTCTTGGACTTTCTTGAATTTTGACTTGACTAATAATTCTTTAACTTAATTCAAAATTCTTCTTAGGGATTATACTAAGCTTTCCTAACTTAGCTGGTTATGATGTTTTGGAAATCATCAAAACCTCCCTTCAAACTTACAACTACTTGTCTTCTGATCTTCATCTTAATCCAACACTTACTTAAATTCGTTACTTGTAAGAAGGGTTGTCAATGGGGCGGATTTCAATCCGAATTCGTCCGAATCCTGTTCGATTAGAGATTATGGACCTAATCCGATAAAGATCTGTAATTCGAAACACGTGGAGCGAATATAGATTTAGGTCAATCCGATCCGTTAAAGATCCGTATCCGACAATAAATAAAAAGAATGATATATGTACATATTGTTTTATAAAAGTAAGTACCATTAATAATATTTCACCGTCAATTTAAGAAGATAGTAATTTATAACTCGTTTATAAATTTATTTAAACCAATTTTCATCTATAAATATGAATTAAAGAAAGTGTGAACATGTGAGATAAAATTTAATAAACTTGTGAATTTGCGACATGTGGGTGAAGATCCAACAAACGAATTACGATCCCCAGCCTTTGTTAACCAGAGGAATAATGAATTTTGAAGCCTTGAATAAATGGAGGAACAAGAATGACCCAAACCTTTGTTATCTGGATAAAGTGTGTTGGTAGATAATGAAGTCTATCATGCGAATAAGGAGGAGTCCATCATGAAAGGAGGTGGTCCACTTTAACTTGGGGGCTTTAATACCATATTAGAATTCGCTACATAGGTTGGGCTAAGTCCACAAATTTGACTTCGGCTAAGTTCAATAATTTGGTTTGGGCTTAACTCAACCTCAAAAGCTAAGTTGTAAGGTTGAAATTGTCCAAAACCTTATAACGAGAACTTAGCTATTGTTTTCAACAACGTGAGATATTTAATCTGAATATGTAACCTGATTTATTGTTTTCTTTTACTTTCATGTGGCTGATTTCCGAATATTTTATTGGTCACGTAGTATTTTTTTTATGGGTGTAGATCCTCTGTATCACTTTTAGTGTATTATTCTTGTGTATAATAATTATCACATATACATGTGTTAATTAATTAATAGTGATACACAAGAATGGTACCACTTTTCTTGAGCTTTTTTATAGGTAGCGTTTAGCTATAGTCTATATACACTTTAGTGCAGGAGAGAGAGAGATCACATCAAAATCAACACCAACTTAATTGGATTGGTTCTGAATTTATTTAATTATTTTCACATGAAAATAATGCGTATGTAATTAGTGCTGTGCAGCAAACTCACACGGGAAGTGATGATAATCAGAATTTCCACTTGATTTCACATGCGATTTCTATATGGTGAGCTGTGTATGGTTGATTAAGAGTAATCAGAATGCGTATTTCAAGTATCTTGAATACAGTGAGCATTAAATATTTTGTTAAATAATCTTTGCAACCATGCTAACCTGAAAGTACGAGCAAGAACCATGTGGAATAAATATCGACATCTTCCACATATTTTATAGGGTTAGTTACAGGGAGTAATTATCGACGAATCCCCTCCGACTATCATAATTACATGGACCTCCCTTGAAGTTTTAAAAGGATTACAAAACCCTAACGGATGTTAACATAAAAAAAAAAGTTATATAACTACAAAATTAAACATAAATCATTCTTAACATATCGTGAAATTGGAACAAATTCATGTGAGATTTTATGACCTAGAAGATAGACTTGAATAAGAGACTGAGTAGTAGTACTAGTCGTTTATGTTAGTCCTAGATACTTTATTGGGTTTATTGTACTTTGTACCCTGAAATTATAGGGTTTTGGCACTTTGCACCCTGACTTAAAATTTTTGCACTTTGCACCCTAGTGTGTGTATTAGTGATAAAATTTGTTGATAGAAGGGTAGAATAGTTATTTTCAATTTTTTTTTCACTTGGCAATATAGATTTTGCACCATCAAAATATAGAATGTTGGCATTTTGCACCCTAATATTATAAAGTATTAGCACTTTTCACCCCGGTTTAAATTTTTTGGCACTCCGCACCATAAAAATATAATTTGTATGATAAAAAAAAAAAAAAAAAAAAAATATAATTTGTTTGATTGCACCATAATGTATTTTTCTTAAAAAAAGAAAACTCATGAATATCGGCGATATAGAGATAAAATGGGCATTTATATGCACAACAATCATAAACTTGTTATTCTAAATTTATTTTACTTTATAATAACTTATTTTGACATTTTTTCTCTGTAAAATTTAGATTAAAAGACATTGTCTCATTTTATTTTCAAGTATTCTCAAGATTATTTACTTTACATCTAAAATACATGTTTACATATCTAATATATTATTATATTGCATATTATTTACATAATTTAGATTATCATATTAAGTCGGGATTGAAAATGCCAGAAATTCTATTTTTTGGGTGCAAAGTGCCAATATTCTAAATTTTAGAGTGCAAAGTGTCAAAATCTATATTTAGGGTTTAAACAACTAAAAATATTCGAAATAACTATTATACTCTTCAATCAATTAATTTTTTCTTCAAAACACACACTAGGATGTGAAGTGCCAACTAAATTATATTTTCAGGGTGCAAAGTGCTAAAACTTTTAAGTTAGAGTGCAAAGTTCCAAAACCCTGTAATTCCGTGGTGCAAAGTGCCAAAAGCCCTCATTTTGTTATAATTTAAATTTGGCCCATAATATTACATAAAAGTCCTCCGGAGTGTCTTGATGTTCAATTAGTGTTTTTGATAAGTATTTATTTTAATTTTTATTTATTTTTAAATCACTACAAGAAAACTGGGCTTCACCTACAGCAGATTCCGTTGGTGAAGCCTTGATTTCCGTTGGTATTCATGCGTAGCAACACTTTTTTTCCGTTAGTTGATCCGTAGGTGAAGGCCCCGTAGGTAAATGAAGCAACGGTTTTTTTTTTTTTCGTTTGTAAATGTTGCAACGGTTTGTTTTTGTTGGTATTTTTGTTGGAAAAACCGTCGGATGAACGATTGGGCCCGATTATTTTTTGCGACAATTTTGTTGTTGGAAATGCGTAGGAAAGTTACTAACTGATTTCTAACGGCATAAATATGTTGGTATTTTGTCGCCAATCGGTTGGAATCATTCTGACGGATTTAGCATTGAAATGTTTCCGTTAGTTTATTTTTGTCACTAATTTGAAGGAAATCAGTTGGAACCTAGTGACAACTTATTTGTTGCTGATTCCGTTACTAGCAATCGGGTCGGAGCAAAAAATTGAACCTCGACTTAGCATTGACTGAGTCGTTCCTGGGCGCGCCTGAGGCTGACCCAGGTGTCTAGGTCTCGCCTAAGCTTGACTGAGGCGCCTAGGCCATGCTTGGTTATAGCCCAGGCGCCGGGCCCACTCATGGGGCTGCCCCAGGCGCCTCTGTATCGCCTGGGCTTGGCCTAGGCGCCTAGGACACGTCCGGGTGTTGCCTGGGCCACTCATAGGGCTGCCTCGGATGCCTAGGTCTCGCTTGGGCTTGGCCTAGGCAATGTGCGCCCGGGCGACGCCTGGGCGACTAGGCAATGTAATTTTAATTAACTTGTTGGATGTGGGATTTGAACCCTTGACCTTATATATACATATTAAAGGATCAAACCAGTTGAGCTGGACAACTTTATTGTATTTTCATTAGACAATTATATATATGAGCCAACTAATAGTTTATTTCACCAAGTTTTCATCGATTTAAATCATTTTTAACCGTTGACCCATTTCCCACCGATTTCATCTGTTTTATCATTAATTTCATCGATTGTAATTTTTTTTATTGATTTAACCCGTTTTGTTCACAAATTTCAGCGATTTAAACTGTTTTGGACCACCTTAACTCATTTTTTCACCAATCTCATAAGTTTTTTTTTTTCAATTTCATCGATTGAACCCATTTTTTCATTGATTTCACCCATTTTTTCCCATATTTATTGATTTAATTATTTTTTTTATCGATATAACTAGTTTTTCCCCTTAATTTCATCATTTAAATCGTTTTGACCAATTTAACTAGTTTTTCAACCATTTTCATTCTCTTTTTACTAATTTAATCAAATTTAACCGTATTCACCCATTTTTCATCGACTTCACTTATTTTTAACTAATTAGCTGATTCAACATGTTTCAAAACAATTAATTTTTTTCCGATTTCATTAATTTTTTTACGAATTTCATCAAAGTTACATGTTCCTGATAGGTTAAACTCATTTTAAATCGAATTTACCAATTTTTTTCTTCAATTTAACTGAAATCACCTGTTTTCAATGACTTAACCCATTTTCACCATTTTCCCACCAATTTACAGATTTACACATTTTTTCGCCGAGTAACTTGTTTTTTAACTAATTTTATCGAAGTGTAAAATCAGTGAAAATATATAAAATTTATGAATCGATAAAAAATTGGTTAATCCATTGGAAAATGAATTTAATCAATGAAAATATTCGGGAAACATTTTTCTATCGTTGGTTTTGTCGCTATTCAGTTACACATTTGTTACTAGAGCTAAATAGCAACGGAAATTTTCCGTTGGAACAATTTCATCGCTGTGGATAATTTTTTCCAACAAATTAACAACCGAATTCCTATGGAAAATATTTTTTCCAATTTTTCGTTGGTTATTATTCGTTATTACTGGTGGAACATATTTTTGTTGATAGTTCCGTCGCTGTTCAGTTACTAAAATCTAAATAGCGACGGATAATTTTCTGTTGGAATGATTTCGTCGCTATGGATAAATTTTTCCTACAACTTAACAACTGAATTCCTACGAAAAATATTTTTCCCAATTTTTCGTTGGTTATTATTCGTTATTATTGGCGGAACATATTTTTGTTGATGGTTCCGTCGCTGTTCAGTTACTAAAATCTAAATAGCGACGGATAATTTTCCGTTGGAATGATTTCGTCGCTATGGATAAATTTTTCCTACAACTTAACAACTGAATTCCTACGAAAAAAAAAAATTTCCCAATTTTTTGTTGGTTATTTGTCGTTATTATTAGCGGAACATATTTTTGTTGATGGTTCTGTCGCTGTTCAGTTACTAAAATCTAAATAGTGACGGATAATTTTTCGTTGGAATGATTTCGTCGCTATGAATAACTTTTCCCTACAACTTAACAACCGAATTCCTACAAAAAATAATTTTGTCGACATTCCGTCGGTAATTTGTCGCTATCATTGAAGGTAGATTTTCTAATTGAAATTATGTTGGTATTTGGTTACTAATCCGTCACTAATAGCGACATATTTAATTTCGTTGGAATCAGGTCGTAGGTGAAGCCCATTTTTTTTGTAGTGAATGGTGTATCGGATACGTATTCCACGCATATTCTACAAATATTCGATACAATACTTTGTATTCTTTTGGAGTGTCCAAGTATCATAGCTTATGGGTGTGATTTTGTCTATTTATCTCATTCAACTATACTGTATGTAAATGAGCGTAGTGAGCTAATAAAAATAAAATTGTAACCAATAGGTACGCGAATAAAAAAACGTGTTGAGTTTTTTCTCCCAATTAAATAAAACACATAAAGTGGTGAAATATTTTGGTGTGTCAACGGAATCGAAAGAGCGTAAATAAACACGAAACATGGTAGATCATTATATCATTTTAAGAGGACTAGGATTCAAGGACGCAAACGCAAGTAACTCCGGATCTTTTTCAAGAACATTCATGTCTTCTTCACTTAAAGTCACCCACGCTTCAACTCCATTTCCATATCTCGTATCCATCAACAACACAAAATTACTAAATAAAGGGATATCTGCGTCTGCATTGCCAACACTTGCCCAAATTGGCTTTCCCCACCCGAAATCGACTTCATATATGCCACCATTGCACATGCCTGTTACAATCAAATAATCTGCATTTCCGTCTGCATAATGCTTTTTCAGCTCATACAAATGCTCCTCAACTTTTGAAGACCACTCTCTTCCTTTCATTTTCTCAATAGAATCACTATTATTATTTTCTGCGATAGCACGCTTTAGGCGATGAACGATCAAACTCATTTCCAAGTCATCATCTGATCTCCACCGAATCGGAACACTACTCCAGAAAACGTTCCCGATTAAATAATTTGGCATCGGCGGTGAGCTTTTATTCCGTAAGTTGATAGCCATTGCCAAAACTGAGGACTTGGGATCGGAATTAGTAGCCGTTGATTGAGTTTTTGAAGCAGCCATGGCGCATTTCCAAATAAGCCCCGTTACAGCAACTACACGGGTTGATGCCCCCGCTTTCTCTTTCAATTCCTTAATAGACGAAGAAGTAAATACAAATCGCTTTGTCGCACTTTTGCTTTGTTTAGGAAATAGAGGAGCCAACGCCAATGTTGTATGTTCGGGCAGGCGAGGGTTGGGAGGGAAAATCGAGGGTGAAATAAAACTAGGACATATTGTTTCTTCTGAAGATTCATTTGTTGCTGCTGCCCAAGCTTTGAGAAAAGTTGCGTGTGAATAACCATCGATAATCTTGTGCGAAGTGCATAAGCCTATAGCAATGCCACCGCAATTGAACTCGGTTACTTGAATCATAACTACATATGTTTTTGAGAATAATGATTCAACGGAATTCGGATCCACCGGGAGAAAACGATGGATGGACTTATTGTCGGGTTGTTGGAGACAATCGGATAACCGATCATTGACTTTGGCTTCTACATAATAGACACCATCGTCATTACATTCGATTTTACGACTACTCTTAACTTTACCAGCTAGTGGATAAAATCTCGTTAAGATTTCTGAGAGTGACTTCTTCAAAAGTTGCCTTCTTTTTCTTAAGATTAATAATAAGTCGTCGTTGTCGTTGTCGTTTTTATGGTTGTTGGGGAAGAAGTAAACGAAGGGCATGTAATGATGGCCAACGACTTGATCCAAGACCGAAAACTCGTACATTCTCAGGTGAACGGGAGTCGGAAATGCGGGTTTGATATTTTCTTCGGATATGATTTCAACTTTTTCGTATTGATTCCTAAAGATAAAAAAAAATAAGTAATTGAAGATTAAATTCAAATTTTGGCAATTCTTGATAGAGCTAATGTTAATTACTTACATTTAATATTCATAATATTCAAGTTATGGCATTTGATTTGAAATAAATATTTTATCCCCTGTAAAAAATATAAAGGAACAATTTTCCTCCTTCAATCGGAAAGTGTTACTCACTCGCCAAAATTGATAGTAAACATGAAAATTATTTTTGTAATATAGAGGGATAACTGATAACATTTATCATAATTAGCACCCAAGTTTTAACATTTATAAAACTTTACAAACAATACAAATAACACCCAAAGACAAAATTTGAATATTTTATGGACAAGGGGTTAACTGGAAGAAGGTGAAAAACCTGATAATTTTTTTTGTAATATCCAACATGTGAGGGAAATTTTTGTAATTAAGCCTTACCTGAGGGAAGTCTTGGTAAAATGACACATGTAAAAGAGCTAGTATGTCAAATTTTTGTTGTTTAAAAATGTCAGGAGTATGAAAGTTTTATTGGATTATAGATAGATAAAATGCTCTTTATCAAATAACAACAAGGGAGTAATTGAACATTATGCACACCAATGAGTAGATTGCCATTAACTCTTTTCTTATACGAGTATAAGTATTTAACAGGAAATATGAAAAAAGAAAGAAAAAAAAGAAAAAAAGGAAAAAAACATACCTTTGATTAGAGAAATGTGCATGCTGCTGTAGGTAATTATTATTAGAGCTGAAAATTGATGTATTATCAGCCACCATTGATGAAAACAGGAATCTTTTAGGAGAGTGAAATTGACTCAGGCGTGATGGCGGCGGAGACGAGGCGAATAGTCGCGGTGGCGTTGAACGGAGGAGGAGGAGCGATGAGAATCTGAATCCCCTCATGATTTTTGCCTAAAATTGTGGATGGATAAAAAAATTCCAGTTGATTTGCTTTTGCACAAGTTTTCCCATGTGCAACATCGACATTAAATAGAGAATTAATCATTTAATATTAGTATCCATTGGCTCGGCAAATTTGATTTCACCATTATCGTCTTCTCTTATAAAAATATAAGAGAAACTTATTACATGCAAGTCTGATTCATTAATTGTTTAAGTAACATGTACAAATATATTTGATTTGTAGAATTCCAGATTTATTTTCAATAATGTCCTTTTTCATTTTTCAAACATACTTAAATTCGTTACTTGTAAGAAGGGTTGTCAATGGGGCGGATTTCATTATAAATTCGTCCGAATCCTGTTCGATTAGAGATTATGGACCTAATCCGATAAAGATCCGTAATTCGAAACACGTGGAGCGAATATAGATTTAGGTCAATCCGATTCATTAAAGATCCATATCGGACAATAAATAAAAAGAATGATATATGTACATATTGTTTTTTTAAAAGTAAGTACCATTAATAATATTTCACCGTCAATTTAAGAAGATAGTAATTTATAACTTGTTTATAAATTTATTTAAACCAATTTTCATCTATAAATATGAATTAAAGAAAGTGTGAACATGTGAAATAAAATTAAATAAAATCTAAATTTTAATAAACTTATGAATTTGCGACATGTGGGTGAAGATCCAACACACGTATTATGAAGCCCCAGCCTTTGTTAACCAGAGGAATAATGAATTTTCAAGTCTTGAATAAATGGAGGAATAAGAACGACTCAAACATTTGTTATCTGGATAAAGTGTGTTGGTAGATAATGAAGTCTATCATGCGAATAAGGAGGAGTTCATCACGAAAGGAGGTGGCTCACTTTAACATGGGGGCTTACCATATTAGAATTCACTACATAATTTGGGCTAAGTCCACAAATTTGACTTTGGTTTGGGCCTAACTCAACCTCAAAAGCTAAGTTGTACGATTAAAATTGTCCAAAACCTTATAAGATGAACTTAACTATTGTTTTTAACAACCTGAGATATTTAATATGAATATGTAACCTGATTTATTGTTTTCTTTTACTTTCATGTGGCTGATTTCCGAATATTTTATTGTCACGTAGTAAATTATTTATAGGTAGGGTTTAGCTATATACACTTTAGCGCAGGAGAGAGAGAGATCACATTAAAATTAACACCGACTTAATTGCATTGGTTCTGAATATATTTAATTATTTTCACATGAAAATTTAAATAATGTTTGCACCCACGTGTAAAGAACAACCCCTTAACCCCCTTGGTCATTCATTATATTTTTAGATGCGAAATTCATAGTTGGTGTTCTATTAGAATCAGCACGTCTAAAGGATCTATATTTAATGTGCTATTCCATCCGAGTTATAATTACGCTTTATTTTACTGGATTAAGAAAAAATGTGATCTAGATGAAAATCATTTTTTTCTTTTTCTTTTTCTTTTTTTCAAAAATGCGTTGATTAGGTCAAAACACCCTACATCTGTGAAGTACGGATACTTCAAAAATTTAGTAAATACTGTGTCGGATACTTTTTGAATACTTGTAGGATACGTATTCGACATTCCACGTGGTGTGTCGATAAATATAATCAAAAAGAAAAGTTGGACACACGTATCGGATACTTATTTAGACGTATTTAACACATTTTTTATACTGAATTTTGCTAAGTCACCACAATTGGTAAGAACAATGTAAGGCATCAAATCACACTTTGTATTATATACAACTGCAATACAAAATAATTTGTCTATAACGAGATATGTTTTATTTAACATAATAAAACAATGTACATTATGTATAATTAGTAGTATTAAATTACTAATTAATTTTTTTTCTAAAAATTATGCAATTTAGTACATATGAAACTTAACTTGATCTATTTCAATATGTATGAATATATACATATATTATTTTACTTATTTTAATATGTAAAAATATATAAATTTATATTTTTTACATTCATATTCATGTCGTATCGTATCCAGTACATTTTTTAAAATTTGTGTCGCCGTATCCGTATCATTCATATTCGTATCGACGTATCCGTATTCGTTCAACATAGCCCTACGTGGACGATTTCGGGCCAATTTGAACCAAAACAGTTTTTTTTTAATTTTCATAAACAAAAACATTTTTAACTGGGGTCATCTCCAATGGTGAGGCCAGGGTCAGGGCTCTGGGTTGCCCTATCCCTGTCCATACCGCTGCATGGTCGTCTTCAATGACAGGGAACCCCAATTACTTCTTATTTCATAAATTCTCCACTTTTACCATTATAATAATAATAATTTTATTTTTAATAATAATAATAATAATAATAATAATAATAATGTTATTATTATTATTTAAATATTAAAATTATAGATATTAAATGATTTAATTTTAAATAAAATAAATTAATTATTTAAATGAGATTATTTATTTTAAATAATAAATATAATTCCAAGTAATTTTAATTCTAAGTACAATTTAACTAATTTATGAATTTAAATATTTTAATTACAATTCAAATTAATTATTAATAATTTAATTTACAAGAAATTTTAATTTTAATTATTTTTAATAATCATTTAAAAGAAATTGTATTAAGTGGTGCCACCTGACTTAAAGAGGGGTTCTTCACGAGGCTCCAGGCCACCAGGAGCCAGGAGGGCCTCAATTTGCCCTCCTCCCACCTCGTCCCCGCCACGAGCCATCAGACCGCCGCCTTTCTCTACCACTAATTCCTACCATATCACCAAACCCTAGCCCCAGCCAAACCATCTCCATTGGAGATGGCCTAATAGTACATGATAAGTGCAATATATAATGGAATCAATGACATATATTACATAATAGTGGGTCGTGAGTTTAAACTGCAACAAATTATTTTTCGCCCTTTTACATTTTTTAGTCTAGTCGTTGTCTTATTTTCTTACATCGATGTTTGTATTTTTCTTGAGTTATTTCTTACAAAATCATTGCCTTTATTTTTAATTTATTTATTGGATTCGTATTAATTACTTAGGCAATCTATAGCCGAAGCAGGCAATAGCTCCCTATTGTCTGTCTGTCTGCCTTGCCAAGTTAGTCATCTCCAACCGAACCAACAATCCAAAACATTTATTTCAATCTCAAATTTTTCTCACTCTCACTTAACTATAACAACAACAACAACAAAAAAAAATAATACAATAATAATAATAATAATAATAATAATAATAATAATAATAATAATAATAATAATAATAATAATAATAATAATAATAACAATAATAATAATAACAATAATAATAATAACAAGAACAACAACAAGAACAACAACAACAATAATAATAATAATAATAATAATAATAATAATAATAATAATAATAATAATAATAATAATAATAATAATAATAATAAGTCATTCATAAAAATAAAAACGAGTAAACATAATTAATGAAAAATAACAACAATTACTATTGCACTTGAAGTGAAAAGAAAAACAACTATTACACACTAAAACAAAATATAATTCTCAAGAAAAACACCAGCAATTAAACATAATTAAAGCAACAAAACAAACACTACAACAAGTTGGAACATGTGCCTATGGAGAGAAATCACGGCTAAAATGGGAATCGCCTAGGTTGCTTCCCCCTTCAACCGAACCTCCAAAATTTAGCTTTTTTTTTTTCCTTGCGGATGATGTCCTCCTTCTTCATCCTCCAAAATTCTTTTGATAGAGGAATCATATTAGATATATTCATCAAGAATACCTTCATTTCAATCTTCTACTGTTTGATGGCCATTATTGCAGCATGTCTACGGTCTTGTACATCCTCATGGATTTTAATTGCTCGTTTCCAAACGCTCACTATCTTCAGAATGACAGCCTTTCCCTTTCCCTTATTTTTTTAGCCTCCATTGTTCCAATTGGCCTTGCATTAGGTTGTTCTGACATAGGAGTAAGCTCAAGAGTCACAAATACATTGTCAACGTCAATTGGAAAATCGAATGTTGGATGATAATGTTGTGCGGAATCCGCCTCTTATTGCGTATGGAGGGGATCCACTTTTGATTCTGAATTTTCTGAAGAGATCACTCTATGAGAGGATGAATGAATGGTTTGCAGTATGTTAGAATCTTTAACCATATGATCAGATCCTCCTGTGTTAATAATCCAAGTACTATTTCTAGAAGTGACAAAAAATACATCTGCCTTACCGAAACTACCTGGTTGAGCCACGTTAGATGCAGGATTGATTTTTCCTCCTGAGTTGAGCGAGCATCCCCTTGTATGGCCATCGCTGCTCTGCCAATATTGTTCTTTCTTGTTTTTTTTTGAGAAATTCCACCAATCCGGATATCCGATAATCTCATAACACTTTTGTTTTGAATGCCCTGTTTCACTACAATGACTACAGACAAAGTTATTAGTTTCACCAGAGGGTAAGTTATTTCATCCTTTAACATAATTGCCCTCGGGTCCTTGTGAGTTTCGGTGAGCCACCATCGACGAGCTTTTTGGTACTGGTCGGGAAACTCCCATTTAAATTCAAGTAGAAATAAATTTTCAAGGTTTAAAAAAAATTGTGACTCTGTGATACGGGTATAAATGGAGGCTGAAAAATGAGAGAAAAGAGCTTCGACCTGCTCTGGTACCATGTAGAAATTAAGATATTTGTATGATATATTTTATAGCCATATCTTATTCTTCTCCAATGAGGTAAATATATACAAGACTAAAGGGTTCTATTCTAGGAAGATATATACGTAATACTCCTACTGATTACAAAAAAGGGTGATTTACACTCAGATCCCCTCAGGTTTGGGTATATTACAAGAAACCCCCTGTTGTTTTAAAAATTACAGGGACACTCCCTCAGGTTCGGGCATATTACAAGAAACCCCTTACGTCGTTAAAAACAGATGGAATTTGATGACATCAACAAAAATATTTTTGATTTTCCAAATTTACCCCTGCTAAATATATCCATAGGGGGTGTCTATGTAATTATACTATAGCTCAGGGGGTGTCTATGTAATAATTTTATACCACAGGGAGTGTATTTGAAATATTACAATAACTTTAGGGAGTTAGTGATGGGGGCTATTTCACACCCCTTATAATAACCGGAATGACTAGTCCATATACGTTCGGACCGACCAGGAAGTCTAATTCACTAAAGAGCTGCCTGGTCCGATCTGTGCTATCAACCCTTGGCGACCAAGAGTGATGTCCGAGTTCCATAAGGATTTCTATACCAAGTACTATTAGGATTATGTGTCCTTGTAAAGCTAGGGCTAATGTCATATAAATACCTAGTTGAACATTGTATTACGAACAACATACAAACAGAGCTTACGCCGACATACTTCGGCAATCTGATAACATATTTAATAGAAAATCTTTTGCTATACTATTTACATATTGATCGTCTTGCTTACTTATTGTTCTTTACGTAATTGCTTCCTTGAGATTGATCCATCCGGAATAAAGTAACAAAGCTCGAAAACTCGTACATTCTCAGGTGAACGGGAGTCGGAAATGCGGGTTTGATATTTTCTTAGGATATGATTTCAACTTTTTCGTATTGATTCCTAAAGATAAAAAAAATAAGTAATTGAAGATTAAATTCAAATTTTGGCAATTCTTGATAGAGTTAATGTTAATTACTTACATTTAATATTCATAATATTCAAGTTATGGCATTTGATTTGAAATAAATATTTTATCCCCAGTAAAAAATATAACACTAAGGCAAAATGACACATATAAAAGAGTTAGTATGTCAAATTTTTTAAATTTAAAAATGTCCCGAGTATGAAAGTTTTATAGGATTATAGAAAGATAAAATGCTCTTTATCTAATAATAATAAGGGAGTAATTGGACATTATGCACACCAATGAGTAGATTGCCATTAACTCTTTTCTTATACGAGTATAAGTAGGACTGTCAATCGGGCTATGTGAGCCGAGCTTTAAGTAGGTCGAACTTAAATAATGTCGAGCTTCATAGTTATAGGCTCAAACTCGGTCATAAATTTTCTGTTTTCTCTGGCTTAAACCCGGCCCAGGTAATTTTTCGGATTTCGAGTCTATATCGGGCTTATATCGGGTTTGTTAATATAGGCACAAATAGCTTGAGGTATAAAATATTTAGATTACCGAAACACATATGTATAGACTATTATAACTTAAGACACGAGTATATATTATTAAATAATATTTTAACTGTAAGATCGAGTTATTTGCCCACATTTTTTAAGATACATTTGATATATACGAACATGCAGTAGAGTTTTAGAGTCTCAATACTTCAATTTATTGAACCGTATTTTTTTTATCTTTAATTTTTTTTTTTTTTTTTGTCATCAGTACGAGATTGATATACCAGCATATATGTGAATTTACATTATAACTTTTTGTAAGTTTACTTAATAAAAATAATAATTAGTAACTATAACTACAATACAGATAATCAATCGTAATATTTAAAACAATCATATGTTCGGGCTTTATTCGGGTTGAGCCATGTTAGGCTCAAGCTCAGCTCATAAATTGATCGGATTTAATATAATGGCTCAAACTCGACTCGGCTCACAAATATTCGGATTCGAGCTAATTTTAATCGGGTTGAGCCATCGGGCTTCGGGTAGGCCCGGCTCAATTGACAGTCCTAAGTATAAGTATTTAACAGGAAATGTGAAAAAAGAAAAAAAAAAGAAAAGAAAAAAAAAAGAAAAGAAAAGAAAAAAACATACGTTTGATTAGAGAAACGTGCATGCTGCTGTAGGTAATTATTAGTAGAGCTGAAAATTGATGTATTATATCAGCCACCATTGATGAAAACAGGAATCTTCTAGGAGAGTGAAATTGACTCAGGCGTGGTGGCGGCAGAGACGAGGCGAATAGTCGCGGCGGCGTTGAACGCAGGCCGGCCCTAGATATTCGGGGGCCCTAGGCAAATTTTAAATTTTGGGCCCGTTCTTATAAAAAATAAATAATCAATTTATTTTTTTAAAAGGCAAAAATATTAATTAAATATTGAGATATTATTTTCTCTGACATAGTATTTTTTAGATAGATAATTAAATCTATCATATTATTTTTTAGATAGATAATTAAATAACAAACTTATTTAACTTTTAAAAGATTTAACCGTAAATTTTTTTGTATAATTTTTAATATTAAAAATATTATTTTAGCCGAAGCAAATTTTACAAGTATATGTACATCCTTAACTCTATATCATTCTTTTACAAATATCATAATTGATTGCTTGACTTTTATTTCATTTCGTGACATTCTTCACTCTATTAATTATATATTATCATTTATAGGAAAAGTTATACATCATATATAAAACTAAGAAAAAGATACACATACATATAAAAATATGGATGGGGCTAGACCAATTTTATTTGGGGGTGAAATTCTTTTTTGCAATATATTAAGTGAGAAAGTAATAAGCAAAAAAATTATATTTCAAAGAAAAAATCGTATTCATTTTATAATAATTATGAAAGAATTTTTTTTGAAGTACTTATTAAGAAAAAAAAAATTAACAAGAAATCACTAAGTAAGAAAAAGAAACGAAAGGAAAATAAAAAAGATGAACATTATTACAAAAAAAAAAAGTTAAATAACATAAACAATCAAAATATACGAAAAACACTCAACATTGGGATTTGAACCCGAGACCTCTCACTCATTATAAGAAAGTCTTACCAAGTGACAAGTGAGTCATGATACATGGTATGTACATAAAATTAATAAAATTAAAAATATTTAATTTTTTAATTTTCCTAAAGGCCTAATATAAATTTTGGGGCCCTCCGAACCGGGGGCCCTAAGCGCCGGCCTAAGTTGCCTAGCACTTGGGCCGGCCCTGGTTGAATGGAGGCGGAGGAGGAGCAATGAGAATCTGAATCCCCTCATGATTTTTGCCTAAAATTGTGGATGGATAAAAAATTTGCAGTTTGATTTGTTTTTTGCACAAGTTTTCCTATGTGCAACATTGACGTTAAATAGATAATTAATAATTTGCTCGCTTGGGCAGCTCAACTGGTCTCAGAGGTGGAATTTGGAACAAGAGACCAAGGATCGAACCTCACCAGCGGCAGTGTGGGAGCAACCTCTCAAAAAATGAGGGGGGCTCCTTGAGCGCAGTGAGCACTGGTCCCAGCCTCTGTTGCCGATTGAGTCACCATGATTTACCTCCTCTCATAATCCCGTCGGGCAGGAAGTGAGGGGCGCCTGGGGTGAGCGATTTCACCTTGGAACAAGAGAATTAATAATTTAATATAATTATCCATTGGCTTGGGCAATTTCATTTCACCATTTCCCAATAGCGGTTGCATTATCGTCTTCTCATATAAAAATATAAGAGAAACTTATCACATGCAAGTCTGATTCATTAATTGTTTAAGTAACATGTATAAATATATTTGATTTGTAGAATTCCAGATTTATTTTCAATAATGTCCTTTTTCATTTTTCAAACTTACTTGAATTCGTTACTTGTAAGTAGGGCTGTCAATGGGGCGGATTTCAATCTGAATCCTGTTCGATTAGAGATTTGATGGACCTGATTTGGTTATAAAGATCTGTAATTCGAAACATGTGGAGCGAATATGGATTTAGGTCGATCTGATCCGTTAAAGATCCGTATTCGATAATAAATAAAAAGAATGATATATGTACATATTGTTTTATAAAAGTAAGTACCATTAATAATATTTCACCGTCAACTTAAGAAGATAGTAATTTATAACTCGTTTATAAATTTATTTAAACCAATTTTCATCTATAAATATGAATTAAAGAAAGTTTGAACATGTGAGATAAAATCAAAAATTTAATAAACTTGTTTTAGAAAAAAAAAATATTAATCTAATTTTCTAAATACAAATTTTATTGGATTAGAAAAAGATCCAATATCTGGTCAAGTTCGGCCAAAATCTATTGAATCTAGATCCGAGTACAATCCGAACATGATCTAAATTCGACAGAATTGTATCCGATTTAAATGGAGCCGGATCTGGACGAACCTAATCTGACCAGAAGCCGACCCATTGACAACCCCACTTGTAAGTTGTAATATTAGAATTCACCACATGGATTGGGCTAAGTCCCACTTACTTGGCTTAGGTCTAACTCAACCTCAAAAACTAGGTTGTAAAGTGTGGATTGTCCAATGCCTTATAAGGTGTACTTAACTATTGTTTTAAATCAATGTGGGATATCTAGTCTCAATACTCCCCCTTCACGTGTGGGCAGAATGTTTAGCCGTGTAGGTGAAACAAGCCAAACACATGACATATGAAAGCCCAACCTTGTGAATTTGCGACATGTGGTTGAAGATCCAACACACGAATTATGACGCTCCAGCCTTTGTTAACTAGAGGAACAATGAATTTTCAAGCCTTGAATAACTGGAGGAATAAGGACGACCCAAACCTTTGTTATCTGGATAAAGTGTGTTAGTAGATAATGAAGTCTATCATGCAAATAAGGACGTGGCCCACTTTAACATATGGGCTCTGATACTATATTAGAATTCACTACATTGTTTGAACTAAGTTCACAAATTTGACTTGGGCTAAGTTCAATTACTTGGTTTGGGTCTAACTTATCTTCAAAAGCTAACTCATAAGTAGGAACTGTCCAAAATCTTATAATGTGGACTTAACTATTGTTTTCATCAATGTGATATATTTAATCTGAATATGTAACCTGATTTATTGTTTTGTTTTACTTTCATATGGCTTATTTCCGAATATTTAATTGTTCACGTAGTAATTTTTTTATTGGTAGCGTTTAGCTATAGTCTATATACACTAGAGGTGCGGTGCAGTCTGTTGCGGTTTCATACTCGCCTAAACCCAATCTAGTATTTGCGGATTTTTAATACTCTAGACCAAATCCAACCCAATAAGTCTAGCGACACTAGAGATTGCATTTTGCGGTCCCATTAGTTTGGGGCGGGTTTTGCGGTCTAATCTTTTCCTATTTTAATGAATTAATTTTTTTTTGAGACTTTACTGTAATTTATTATCCCTTACTATTTTGTTATTATCCTTTTATCAAAGAATAAAATTCTTGATTGTTCCATAATCATATGAAATACTACTTTTTTTTATAATTTTTAGCTTTAATTTGTTAATCTATTTAAAGTCTATATTTGCTATACAAAGATCAATAATTGTTACTCAAATACAAAATAAAACAAGACTTTTTCAAACAATAAACAAAAATAGAAAATACTTTAATTATATAACTTGGATTGTTAATAAATTGTATCGAGTAAATTTAGGGGATATATTAGGCTTTGGGATTGAGACGGTAAATTAAAAGTATGTACGTGTTTAACTTTTATTAAATAATAAAACACAATTTGTTATTTTATATACATGCGGTTGGGTGCAGTTTATACGGTTTTTTAAAATATAAACCTAAATCAGATCATATTTTGCGGTTTTTTTTCCACGAAGTCTAAGACCAACCCATTCATCGTTCAACCCACGAATTGCGATCAAGTTGGATTGGAACGATCAGTTTAGGCGATTTAACGATTTCATTGAACACCCCTAATATACACTTTAGCGCAGGGGAGAGAGAGATATCACATTAAAAATCAACACCGACTTAATTGGATTGGTTCTGAATTTATTTAATTATTTTCACATGAAAATAATGCGTATTTTCACATGGGAAGGGATGATAGTCAGAATTTCCATTTGATTTCACATGCAATTTTATATGGTGAGCTGTGTATGGTTGATTAAGAGTAATCAGAATGCGTATTTCAAGTATCTTGAATACAGTGTGCATCAAATATTTAGTTAAATAATCTTTGCAATCATACTAACATGAAAGTACGAGCAAGAACCATGTGGAATAAATATCGACATCTTACACATATTTTATACTATGAGGTGACATGTTATTTAATCAAAGTACGAGCAAGAACGGTGTAGTCCGCTCTGATACCACTTGATGCAGGCCAAAATCGCAGCATAAAGGAAATGAAGGATTAAATATTGGGATTCATGATATACCAAGTCTTCGTCATTATAAACAACTATGGGTCAATCGATTAATACAGAGGACTTCCCCCCTCATGTTCACATCGAACATAAACAATTAACCTAACGTCGGCATCGATCTCGATCTCTTCGACCTATCCGACGTAGTGGCCGACGTTCTCTTAAGCTTGACCCAGTCGCAATCGGATCGAATCAATTGCTGAGGATCCATATTCGAACCAAAACGTCCAATCATGATTCGACCCAGTGACCCATCTGGAAAACTATAAATAGCCCTCATAAATGAGATAAAAGGTACGCACGTTCCGAGCATTAAATACCTTCCGATCTCCAACCTTATCTCGACACTTACTTTAGCATCGGAGGGTTATCGCCGGATAACCACCGGCATTAACCTGACGTAGTTATCTTTGATTGCAGGTTAGGATCCCTTATACAAATCGAGGAGAAGCTTGATTGACCTGCCAATCCTCACATTGACGAGTCGTGAGACCCGAGACACTGATTAGGATTAATTACCCCAACGATATCACACTCATCAATTGGCGCCGTCTGTGGGAAACTTTAACTCTGAATCGTAAAAGATGACTACAAGATCTAAAGCGGCTCTGGCTCGAGAGCGAGAGACTAATCGAGATCAAAACGGGGAAGGTCAAGGTGACAACTTGTTACCTCGAAACCCTGAGCAGCCACAGAATAATGAAGGGGGAACTTCCAGACCCCCGGCCCCACCTATTTTTCAACTTACCAAAGATGACTTGAAGGCACTCTTGGATGACGCCAAGAAGGAGTGGCTAGCAGAAGCCGCAAGGGAAAATCATAATCTTCCCCAAAGACTCTCTCGCGCTGTTAACCAAGACGTCGAGAATGAATTAGAAGTTGACCAAGCCGACAGTTGGGCAGATAAACGTCGAGCTAGACGCCCGGAGAGACAGGATCACGAAGAACAATCAGTTAGGGAAGTCAACAAACTCGCCTCAGAAGTAAGGTCGCTTCATCAGAAGTTGGACAGGCAAGAAAAAAGAAACGAACTCCCGGTGTCAAATTCCCGATTAAGAAAATCACCCTTCTGTGACGAAATCTTCTTCGAGAGATTGCCACTCGACAAAATATTACCTACTCAACTGCCTCGTTACTTTGGAACCGAAGACCCTGACGAGCATCTAGCCTCGTTCAACCTTCAGATGCAGCTCCACGGTATCTCGGACAATGTAGCGGCAAAGGCCTTCTCGACGACACTGTCGGGAATGGCACAGTCGTGGTTTGGAAGATTAGAGGAGAAGTCCATCTTTGACTACGATCAGCTTTGCGACAAATTCATGAGCCAGTTTGGTAGCAAACGAGCAGTTAGACCCCCCGCCAATCACCTATACTCTATCACACAAACCTGACGAGAGTTTTAGGAGCTTTATGGGGAGATTCAACAACGAGCTCCTAAAGGTAGAGATGCCGAGAGTCGACTTCCTAATAACTGTATTGTTTCAGAGTACCTTGAATAGAGGCTTCGCTAGCGCCATAGTCAGAGAAAATCCATCGACATACGAAAAATTAATGGAAATGGCCAATCAATACATGAACGAGGAGGAAATGAACAAGTTAAGGGGAACGTTCTTTGGATTGGCAAAAACTGAAGACAAACAACCAGTCATCATTACAGATCGTCCGGTGGAAAAGATTCCGAACAATCGATATAACGAAAGGAGAAATAGAAGAGGATATGGGGAAGAAAGAAACTATAATTCAGGGAAACAAGCAACAGGAAGACCGAACAGAGAGTACCATGACAACTATACTCCTTTGAAAAAACTCAGGTCGGAAATCTTATTTGCCATACAAGATAAAAACTTGCTGAGAAAGCCCGCTGCAATCAGAGATAGTCCTAGCTCGAGGAAGTATTGTAGCTTCCATAGACAAAGAGGACACGATACGGACGACTGCTATCAGTTAAGAGACGAAATAGAAAGATTAATAGCAGAGGGACTTTTAACTGGTTATGTGAAAGTCTCAAACAATGACCATGTTGCAAATCGACCACATAATAATAGATCACGGTCCAGATCTCCCCCAAGGAGGGATCATAATCAGGACACCAGAGAAGAACACCCCAGGAGAGCCCAGCCTGGAACTATTGTCAATATGATATCGGGGGGACCAGCTGGAGGAGATAGTAAGAACTCGAGAAGAGTTGTTTCTCGGGTACTCCGAGAGGAAAGCTTGAACGACCTGAGGGAAGTATTTTCAATACGACCCACGACACAAAATCAAGTAATAGATTTTGATGACTCTGATCGTCAAAGGGATTATTTGCCATTCAACGACCAGGACGTGCCAGATTGCCCGATGGTGATCACGGCCCAAATTGCTGGAGCTACCATCAGAAGAATCTTGGTAGACTCGGGGAGTTCGGCAAATATCCTTTTCTTAGACGCATTAGAAAGAATGGACCTCGGTCCAACTCCTTTGGGGACCGTGGTAACGCCGCTTATTGGCTTTGGAGGAGCCCAAGTCGTCCCTCGCGGTACGTTGACCCTGTCGCTCACCTTGGGAGAGGCTGGCAACTCGAGAACCCGAATGATAAAATTCTTGGTGGTTGAGGCGCACTGTGCTTATAATGTTATACTGGGAAGACCCACTCTGAACGCTTTTCGAGCTATCATCTCCACCTATCACCAAAAACTAAAATTTCCGACGTCTCAAGGAGTCGGCGAAGTAATCGGAAACTTAAAAGAAGGGTGGGATTGCTACACAGTCTCCCTCGGTCAAGGAGCAAAAAACAAGGAGCTTTGCTCTGAAGCTCAGAAGATAAGCGCAGATGTAAAAATCAAGCCAGTCTCACCGGTCGATACCGATGATTTAATCAAGCCAGATGTGACGCAGGAGAAGAAAGAAAAACAAGAAGAAGTCAATTCCAAGAAGAGAAAGTTCGAAAGAATCGAACCACTGGAAGGGCATAGATCGATTGAATTGGTACCCGGAGAGCCGTCGAAAACTACTAGAGTAGGAACTCAACTCTCCGAAGGGCTGGAGACCCAATTAATTGAATTCTTAAGGGAAAACGTGGACGTCTTTGCTTGGTCGACCACTGACCTACAGGGAATCGACCTGAAGATCATAGTTCATAGGCTCAATATAGATCCTTCCTCTCGTCCAACCAGGCAGAAGAAAAGAAACTTTGGCTCAGAAAGAAACAAAATAATAAAGGAGGAAGTCCAGAAGCTCCTAGACGCCGACTACATCGCTGAGGTTCAGTTCACGGAGTGGCTCTGCAATGTCGTTTTGGTCGCTAAAGGAGGTGGGAAATGGAGAATGTGTAACGACTTCACAGATTTAAATAAACTCTGCCCAAGGGACCCATACCCCCTTACAAGAATCGACTCCCTAGTCGATTCTACAGCAGGATGCGCTATTCTAAGTATGATGGATGCCTTCCAGGGTTTCTACCAGATTTTTATGGCTCTAGAGGATCAGGAGAAAACAACATTCATCACAGAGATGGGCATCTATTTTTTCAAAGTAATGCCATTCGGACTGAGAAACGCAGGTGCGACTTACCAACGACTAGTAAACAAGATGTTCGAAGCATTGATTGGCAAATCGATGGAGGTATATGTCGATGACATGCTAGTTAAAAGTCTCGACGAGAACGACCACCTGGTCCATATTAAACAAGCGTTCGATATAATGAGAAGATATGGTATGAAACTAAACCCGGCGAAGTGTACCTTCGGAGTTAGATCGGGAAAATTCCTTGGTTATCTGGTAAACGAAAGGGGAATAGAGGCCAACCCGGAAAAGATCCAAGCGATAATTGACCTCAAAGGCCCGCGTAACTTGAATGAAGTGCAAAAGCTCGTCGGCAAAATCACGGCCCTGAATCGATTTATATGTCGATCTGCCGACAAAAGCCTTCCCTTTTTCAAAATCATGAGAAACGCAAAGAAATTCGAGTGGTCGGAGGAATGTGATCGGGCTTTCGAACAATTAAAAGCATATCTGGTATCTCCTCCTCTTCTGGCAAAACCACAGGGCAACGAAGATCTCCACCTCTATGTAGTTGTCTCTGAACAAGCGATCAGCTCGGTCCTGGTGAGAATGGAAGCTAAGGACAACTACCCGATATACTACGTAAGTAGAGTCTTGCAAGGCCCTGAAAAGAATTACTCTGTAACTCGCCATATGACCACCGCTCGAAAGTTGAGACCCTATTTCCAGTCCCATAAAATCGTCGTCCTGACTAATCAACCGCTAAGGCAGACGTTATCCAAACCAGACGCATCAGGACGATTAATCAAATGGGCCGTGGAGTTGGGGGAATATGATATCGAATACCAACCCAGGACGTCGATAAAAGGGCAGGTACTGGCCGATTTTGTGCTCGAGAGCACTCAAGTAGAAGAATAGAAAAAAGAAATGTGGATGCTTCATGTCGACGGATCATCGACATCAGTGGGAGGTGGTGCAGGAATTTATTTCCAAGGCCCCAATGAAGTAGAATTGGAGTTCGCCTTAAAATTGGATTTTATCGTGTCAAACAATGAAGCAGAATATGAAGCCTTATTGGTCGGCCTGAAAATGGCAGCTGAAACGGGAATTCGGAATCTCGTTGCTTATACCGATTCGCAGTTAGTCGAGAAACAATTCAAAGGATTGTTTGAGGCCAAAGAAGATTCGATGATAAAATACTTGTCTTTAGTTAAGGCTCAGGTTTCAAAGTTTGATACCTTCCAGTTGGAATACATAAGGCGAACTGAAAATACGAGAGCCGATGCGCTTTCAAAGTTCGAAAACTTGATAGAAGGGATCACCACCAGAAAGGTAACACTGATGATATCGAACAAGCCCGCCATCGACATGCGGTGCGACGTTCCATGCACGGAAGTTCTGAATCTCCAGAGCGATGAACCGACATGGAAAACGGAATTATTAGATTATCTAATCAAGGGAACACTACCAACTGATCGCTCTGAAGCTTGACGATTGAAGTACAGGGCTCCTCACTATGCTATTATCAATAATGATTTATACCGACGATCCGTCACCGGAGTACTCCAAAAATGCATAGCTTTTCCCCAAACCGACTTGATCCTTAAGGAGGTTCATGAGGGCTCTTGTGGAAGCCACTCGGGCGGTCGAGCACTAGCAATTAGAATATCTCGTTTGGGATATTATTGGCCATCTTTGGTGAAAGACGCCAACAGTCATGCCAGAAAATGTGCCAAGTGCCAATATCACGCTGCTATGCCTCATCAACCTGCCCACTTAATGGAGTCGATCTCGATATCATGGCCCTTCGATCAGTGGGGCGCAGACTTGGTCGGACCATTACCGGTGGCGAGGGGGCAGAAACGTTATTTACTGGTGGGAGTCAAGTACTTTAGCAAATGGATAGAGGTCGTGCCGTTAAAACAAATCACCCAAACTCAGATTGTCAACTTCTATTGGTCAATAATCTGCAGGTTTGGACTCCCAAGGGTGATCATCTCGGATAATGGTGCGCAATTTGCAGGAAAAAGAGTGACCGACTGGTGCACCAAACACAAAATAACACAGCGATTCACGTCGATTGGATGCCCGCAGACCAATGGACAAACCGAAGTGACTAATAGGGAAATTTTAAGATTACTGAAGAAGAGGTTGTCGGAAGCTGGAGGTGCCTGGCTGGATGAACTACCATGGGTCGTATGGGCTAATCAAACCAAGGAGAAAACGGCAACCGGAGAAACACCTTTCAGTCTAGTTTATGGTTCTGAAGCAGTGGCCCCAGCAGAATTAGAAGTACCATCTCCAAGAGTCGATCTTTATGATCACTCAGACAACACTGACAAAAAGAACTTCGAGCTCGACCAACTAGAATCAAAGAGAGAAAGCGCCTCCGCAAGGATACAAGCATACAAAACCACGATGGCAAAGGCATACGATAAGAACGTAAGATTAAAATTTTTCCAGGTAGGAGACCTCGTGCTGAAACGAGTTGACGTCTCGAAGAAGAAAGCAAAGCTTGACTGCAACTGGGAAGGTCCTTTCAAAGTGGTCGAAGTTGGAAAAAAGGGGGATTATCGATTAAAGACGATGGAAGGAGAACTTGTCAAAAGGACCTGGAATGGGAGAAACCTCAGAAAATTCTATACTTAAGAAATTTTCTTTAGTTTGTCTATATTTCCAGCTGTCTATGTTTCCAGCTATTTTGTAATCGTGCGCCCAGCTGTTTTGTAATTCCCTGGACAGGTACAAATCTTTCCTTTATTTTTGAAACTAATGCTAAGTTCTTTTGTTATTCTCTAATGTTATCACATAAATCTGCAAATCGTCGAAATCTCCAAATGTACCTCGATAGCCGTTGAGGCATCGAGAGGAAATCTCCAAATCGTCGAAATCTCCAAATGTACCTCGATAGCCGTTGAGGCATCGAGAGGAATTCTCCAAATCGTCGAAATCTCCAAATGTACCTCGATAGCCGTTGAGGCATCGAGAGGAAATCTCCAAATGTACCTCGATAGCCGTTGAGGCATCGAGAGGAATTCTCCAGATCGTCGAAATCTCCAAATGTACCTCGATAGCCGTTGAGGCATCGAGAGGAAATCTCCAAATCGTCGAAATCTCCAAATGTACCTCGATAGCCGTTGAGGCATCGAGAGGAAATCTCCAAATCGTCGAAATCTCCAAATGTACCTCGATAGCCGTTGAGGCATCGAGAGAAAATCTCCAAATCGTCGAAATCGCGGAGCAAAAAGCTATAAATAAGCTAAGTATAAACGTATCTCGATTATGGTAAAGGAATCGATCATAAATCACATTGACAGACTTGTGGAGATAAATAATCAAGATCGACGACTACATTAAAAAATTGAAATTGCGGAGTAAAAGGCTATGGATAAGCTAAGTATAAAACATATCTCAATTATAATAAAGGCATCGATTGTAAAACAACATCGACAAAGTAGTGATATACCTCGATTATAACGAAGGTTTGGATTATAAATCAATGTCGACAGATACATTTAGAAATAAAAATTAAAGTTCTGAATAAAAGAAACAAGTCGAAAAAGTAGAGATATCAATGATTATTTTATTCATTATATCGACATCAATACAAGTGTACAAATGAAATCGACAATACAGCTATCAAAAACCTATTACAAACTGTTACAATGACGACAAGAGTAAGTTGAGGAAATCCCAAGTTTTCCTACAAATTCGACGACCGAGGACTGCTGAAGACGACCGACTTCGGATTAGCTATAGGCTTAAATATGGAGGTTTTCCGCCTATAGCTTTTCCTCTCATTGATCGAGGCCTTGAAGGGACGAATCATCTTCGGCGTCAGCGAAGGACATGAGGATCTTTTAACGGCAGCATGCTTACCAGACAAACACACACCATCTCAGTCAATAAATCGACCATGGGTGATGGGTCTCTCTGCTTCGACCAAGTGACAGAAGAGGAAAAAGCCGCTCAAATTTTTGCGCTTTAAGTCCTCCACCATCTGATCGGCTGCCATACTTTCTACCTCACCCCTGTCCTCCGAGTTCTCGGAAGCACCTCGAAATCATCGAGGACCCGGCATATGTTGCAGAGTGCCGAGCCAATGAGGATTCCGAGATGCCCCCGGGCAGACCTCATTGTCGTTACCGATGCCACCCATTCGAACAACGAGGCCTACCCATTGAAGTACTCCCTTTACCGATACCACCCAATCGAAAAGAATATCAACATTTTTTTTATATTGATCTGGAGGTCGAACTAGATGAAAGGTCCCTAAGGAGGATAAGGGACCCTTCGATAACTTGATATCGAAGAACGAACTATCGAGGAATATTTTCCTCGGATATTTCTTAAAAAGGAACATGTTGGTATGATTTGGATGTGAGGAATACTGGACATCCCTCTACCTATTTATAGGATTGGCCCATCCAATCCAATGGCCCAGATTTATCAGGATCAACGGTCAGGATGGAAGGCATTTAAGTAGCCGACCGTTACGCTACCCAAGGTAACCTACGCGGACTATATCCAACGGTCAAATGAATGCCACGATCAACGGTTGAGATTGCTTCCATTTAATGTGCTAACCGCCTCAACTACCCCACGTTTTTAATGGTTCGACAAGTATTTATGAAACGAACCCAGCGATGTCGAACAGATCAGCTCATGCGTTTACCAGGCCATAACGTATTTTTGTGCCTCGAGGTGCCGAAAATAACGTACCGAAAGAGTCAACTTATCAAACTTTCCCTTTTATTATTATTATCAAGTTGGATGGAGATTTGATCGACTTAACCCAACTACTCGACAAAATCAAAGACAACATTCATCGAACATACTAAGATGACAAATAGCCGATTAACATACATACATTAAAATATACGGCATACGAGCAGAATGGAGATAAACAGATTAAACACGATCGATAAATGAAAGGGGAAATATTCAGCATTCTTTGAAAAATAACATATAAACAACAAAACACGCCGCCCACACGCAACTCGATAACCAACAAACCGAGCTTTAGAGGAAATAAAAGTTTTTCTTTTTTTCGAACTCAGGGCCAAAACAAATGCCGTCAACAATCATTATGGGTCTCAAAATTAAGGCGATCGACATGATCAGAAGAGGTCGCCTTGGGGAGTTCACCTCCTGGGTCAGCACTCTCAGCCTTCAGCTTTGCCGCTTGCAGCTCGAGTAGAAATCCAAATTCATGGTCTTCTGGAGCTCCCTTGGAATGGTCATCTATCAAAAAATCCAGATCGAGCGGAACACCATTTTCGTCAGAAGTGGCGCTGAGCTTCGTCTCGTCAAAACGATCATTCAGGAAGCCGAGCGCCCAACATTGCTTCCAGCCCTTCTCAAAGATCTTAGACAAATCGGTTCCAGATTGGCGTTCGACAAGCTCCTCGTAGACGACGCTGTTGAAGAATTCGGTAACGATAGCCTTCCTCTCAGCGGCAGTTGCTTCATTACGACTCCTCAGCCCTTCTTGTCGACCCAATTCAAAGCTATCGGCAACCTCATCCTTTAGCTTCGTGGTAAACTCTTGAACTTTCTGCTCAAGTTTTGCCTCCAACTCGGCGATACGACTATCTTTAGTTGTCGCCTCTTTCTCCAGAGCGGCCACTTTTCCCTCGACCTCTTTCATCTTCTCCTCCAGATGACCAACCTTTTTTCTCAAATGCGAGCTTGAACCTTTACTCTTCTCGAGACGCTTCCTCAGGCTATCATGTCGAGCAGCAGAAGAATAGAAGGTCTGGCCTAACTGCAAGATCAAAATTTCATACATTCTTAGTGTGAACTAAAGAAAAATAGAACGTGAATCAATGTCGAATGAAGAATACCGAGAGCAGGAGAGACGCCTGTAAGCGTAGGATATCAGCATCGTCTTTCTTCAATAGCATGGCGTGGTCCTCAAAGGACACTGTCGACATAAATTTCTCCCACGCATGAGGAGTGATTGAAGAATCCAAAATCGCAGGATTCATCATCGAGCTATCGGCCGCCCTCGATCCGAACTTTCTCTTGTGATCCTCGAGAATTGACTCGAGGTTACCTCCGACAGTGGCGGGGATCTCGCTGCTGGTAGGAGTCGGTAGGTCGTCCAGCCTAGCCTTTTTTGAAATAGGTATGTCTGTCTGATCGACCTCAGCCGAAACGGGCCTTTTTCCCTTATCACTTTCTTGTTCTCCCTCCGCTCGGTGACTTGTCCGCAGAGGAACATTGCTCGAGTGGCCAAGGGGTTTTGAGGCCTTGTCGGTAGCAGCAGTCGGAGACAATGGCACAGATGGCTTCACGATATTCTGAGACTTCCATATAGCTCTCATAGCACGATTAGCCATAGGGATTACGCTTGTCTCTGCACAAACGGATATATTAAAAGATTACATCAATATATTATTTAAATAAACACAAAGAACGATCAAAACTACCTAAGGTAGGACAATCAACAGGTAAAGGAGCCATCGACATTCCTCCTAGACTCAAAATAGGCTCCCGCAGAAGCGCGTTGGTGTCGTAGGTCGATTCCGACAACTGAGAAAGAAAGTCGGGCCCCCATGAAGGTTCGAGAATATCCCTCAACAGAATGCCACCCGACCTCCATTCACGTGTCGTCCTCCATACGTAGTTCTCAGGGCCATGAACGAAAATAAACCTATTCTTCCAACCTTTCCCATATGACGATTTTAGATCACTAAGAAACCTAACTTTGGGTTTAGACCGTACGAAGTAAAAACCTTCGTTAGACTGAGGAGAAGGGCGAACATCGAAAAGACCACAAAAATTAGCAAAAGACGCAGGTTGACCAACTGCTTTCATCACTATACAAAACGCAATGATATATCCAATAGCATTAGGGACCAATTGAGTAGAGCATAAACCGAGACCATTCACTATATCGATGAATTCACTCGCTAAAGGAAAACGAAGACCGTTTTCCAAACTATCGATATGAAAAGCTCTATAACCGCTCGGAGGCTCATTCGTCCTATCATCCGAGGATGGCATTCTAATACCCCAACCCGAAGGGAATTGATATTTCGACAGTAACGACTCATCCGACATACATATATGACACGTCGATATGGCACTGAATAATTATTTCGTTCGATGTCGGTCCGACTTCGACCTTGAAGGAATCATAACTTCCTTCTTCGGATGCCTTACAGAACCTATCGACACACCTTCCCCTTCCCCGACAGATTCATTTCCTATAGACTTAGACCCACCAGACATAAATAAGAAAAGAGTTAGAAATACCTAAGAGGGAAGGAGTACTCCGACTAAGAGGTGGCAGGCTATCGCTGATCGACACGGCTCCGACGATTATCCTCCCAAGATGTTTTTATAAGTGTGAACAGTTAAGCTCTTAACATCCTATATATAGACAAGAATTCCAAAGAGCGCGCCCAATGGCAAAATTATTTGAATGGACGTGGCGGTTCAATCTAAAATGGACTGATTCAGTATTTCGGCCCAATAACATTCCTTTCGAAGTAAGGAAGTTGGCCCAAGTATTAGCCCATTTACAATCCTCAAAATCGATGATTCGATTAGAAATGATTAGAGACGCATCGAAAATTATATATTTATCAATCGAAAAGATACGTCGACGGTTCATCAATACAATCAAAATATTCTTGATATAACCCTATGTCTACAAACTACAACCTAGCTACAACTAATCTGGTGAAATCAAACATCCAAACTCATGCGCTCGAGCAACTTCGATTTCTTCATCTATACCGACAAGCACAGGGGGTTGACATTTCTCGTCGAGCGATGCCCCTATCACTGAAGGATCAAAATCTGCGGTAAGGAAACCTCTATATTGGCATTGTTTGATGGTCTTCTCATGCATTTCGATCAGGGAATCTCCCATTCTAGCATCTGCAAGGTGTTCATAAACAGGAGATGCGAGAAACTCTTTCACAATCGCTAGACGTTGGGCGGAGGAAACAACCCTAGCTTCTGGAGGATACCCAGCTCGAACACGTTCGACTTCCCGGGTCGTGATATTGAGCTGTTTAATAGCCTCTTCGAGTTGCTGCTCTCGCTCTTTTATCGCGACGTCATGCTCGGCCTTAAGCTTCTCCACTTCTTGTTGGGCGAGATCAGCCTGGAGGTAGCCTTGAAACAGATATTGTATTACCTGCATGAAACAAGACAAATAACCTCTGGTATATGATCCATTAATCAAAATTAGAAAAGGTGATGTCGAGAAATAATACTTACCGCAGAGATTGCTCGCCCTGAAGTATGTAAATTCTTCTGCAGCGACTTCCTCGACAACCAGCTTTGATCGCGACTAAAGATGCTGTGTATAAAACTTTTGAAACCAGCATCCTTTGAACCTCGTTGAAGAACCGAATCACTTGAGCCTAGACCGCCGGGATACTTGTGCTCGGAGTCGACCCATTGAGATATCGACCAACTAAGATCGAACTCATCATCATCTGAGCTGTTGTCGCTATCATCCGCAATTGGAACAACGGGGTCATTTCTTGTCTTCATTTTCGTCTCCTCTTCCATGCGAGGCCTCTTTCCTCGCTTAACCTCGATACGACGACCCTCATAATCACCAACGCTCTTAGCTCGTCTCTGATCTCCGCACTAGATCCAGCCATGGCAATAAAACCATGCGGCCACTTACGTTGAATCTCGGCCTCTAGAGCTTCCTTTTTCTTTCCTTTGGGCGCAAGCATAGCGCCCCTAAGAAGATCCTCTAAGGAAGGATCATCGCCCCTCTTTTTGGATGCAGATAACCCACAGGTTCGAATATATGGCTCTTGGATAAGAACCTTCACATCGAGACAAAATCTGCGCAGATTGTCCAAGAATTGTGGCGACAGAGTCGGTGGTGGAGGCCTCTGTATAACGATGGGGCCAATACGCCAGGACGATGTTATATTTAGCTTTTGCCCCTTTGGTGGTCTAAGATACACGAATCGGGCTTTCCGTCCTTTCCCGTGAGAGCTTTTGGCATTAGTAAGAAAACTATTCCTATTCCCCCTGGACTTGACTTGATAGAAGCCCTCGCCCGACTTCGAAGACTCCCTCACAGTGAATAAACACCAAAAATTGCCGAACGACGGCTCCTGTCTAAAAGCCTTCATGACGACGATAAATCCAAGAATCATCGACATGCCATTCGGAACGATCTGGGCAGGTACGACACCCAAATGATTGAGAATCGAAGCCAGCTCAGGAGCGATAGGTACTCGAAATCCACACTCCATCGACGCCTCGTGTATCGTAATTGTCTTCTTCGGAGGGTTGTGCATTCGATGTACCTTATTCGGAGCCGATAAAACCCAACCTTGATCAATCGAGAACGACGACCGCCAAGTCGACAACGGTCTTTTATAATCCCCAGCTTGAAACTCATGATATGCCAGCCTCTTTTCCTCTTCATCTTCTTCGTCGTCATCAGCCTGACCACCACTTACAGGTATACCACCTTCATTGACTTCCTGTCGATTTGCTTCCTCACCAAAGACTTCCTCGACAACATCCTCCACATGAACATTCTCCGGACACGATACTTCGCTATCCGACATCTTTTGAGTATCTTAGAACTGAAATCGATGAAGCTCTCTCTTATTTGCGTACAAAGCTCCAACGTCACAAATATTTCTTACCGTAGTGTAAAAGCACAGGAAGAACGACCAACCTATATATAGGCGCAAAAACTACCGCTTCACCAAAATTGCACAATCCCCCATGAAAAGACGCGACGTTTAATCTTCCACCCTTAATATAGTTATTACCCGCTGAATCAAACCCTAAATCTGCGAAGGCGCAAAAACACAAATGCTATGGCGGGAAATTCTGCTCCGATACTTCAAGTCCCAGACTTCGATTTACAATCGAACTCTAGAACTTGGGGGACTCCCATTGATACTAGCAGAATTTAAAATTCAAACGAACACTAATTCAAATTTCCAGAGTTCGACTTACGCTCAAACTCTAGAACTTGGGGGACTCTTGATGTACCAAGTCATCGTCATTATAAACAACTATGGGTCAATCGATTAATACAGAGGACTTTCCCCCTCATGTTCACATCGAACATAAACAATGAACCTAACGTCGGCATCGATCTCGATCTCTTCGACCTATCCGACGTAGTGGCCGACATTCTCTTAAGCTTGACCCAGTCGCAATCGGATCGAATCAATTGCTGAGGATCCATATTCGAACCAAAACGTCCAATCATGATTCGACCCAGTGACCCATCTGGAAAACTATAAATAGCCCTCATAAATGAAATAAAAGGTACGCACGTTCCGAGCATTAAATACCTTCCGATCTCCAACCTTATCTCGACACTTACTTTAGCATCGGAGGGTTATCGCCGGGTAACCACCGGCATTAACCTGACGTAGTTATCTTTGATTGCAGGTTAGGATCCCTTATACAAATCGAGGAGAAGCTCGATTGACCTGCCAATCCTCACATTGACGAGTCGTGAGACCCGAGACACTGATTAGGATTAATTACCCCAACGATATCACACTCATCAATTCACTCAACTGGTAGTAGCCATTTGTCGACTTAGGAACTATGTTGCACGGATACGGATGCAGTACGATACCGATATGACGATAAGAATTTTTAGAATTTATTGAATACGATACAATATGGATACGGATTTAAAAATATAATGTAAATTTATGTTTAAGAAACTAGATCTTTCAATTCAAGCTCTCGAAGAAAAGATAATCCAATTTAACATAAAAAAAAGTTATATAACTACAAAATAAAACGTAATTCATTCTTAACATATAGCAAAATTGGAAGAAATTCATATGTGAGATTTCATGACCTAGAAGATAGAGTTGAATAAGAGGCTGAGTAGTAGTACTAGTCGTTTATGTTAGTCCTAGAGACTTTATCATTTTTTGGATTTTTGGCATTTTGCACCCTGAAATTATAGGGTTTTGGCACTTTGCACTCTAGTGTGTGTTTTAGTGTTAAAATTCATTGATAGAAGGGTAGAATAGTTATTTTCAATTTTTTTTTTCAATTTGCACATTGGCAATATAGATTTTGCACCCTTAAAATATAAAATGTCAGCCTTTTGCACCCTAATATTATAAAATATTAGTATTTTTCACCCCGTTTTAAATTTTTTGGCACCATGCACTCTAAAAATATTAGTGTTGTGCGGCAAACTCACATGGGAAGGGATGATAGTCAGAATTTCCATTTTCTTTAATCAGAATGCGTATTTCAAGTATCTTGAATACACTGAGCATTAAATATTTTGTTAAATAATTTTTGCAACCATGTGTAAAGAACAACCCCTTAATCCCCTTGGTCATTCATTTGTGATCTAAATATTTTTATTGGCGAAATTCAAGTTCGTATTCTATTAGAATTAGAACATTTGTGAGGATTTATATTCAATGTGCTATTCGATCCGAACTATAATTACAAGGTTAACTTTACTGGATCCAAAAAAAAAAGGTGACCTAGATGAAAATCACCCTTTCAACTTGTCATTTAGTAAGAGTGTATGATAATGTTGAAGTGCTAACTTAAAAGGCATCATTAATTTGGCTCAATGGGTCTTCAATATTTATTTCAACGGAATTACTGCATATTTGGTTCCACAACTTAAGTTCACGGGCATTTCTATACATATTTTTTTGAACTAGGGCATTTGGTGCCACAAGTTCAACTTCAATGTTAACTTTGATTCAGATTGAGGTCCAAATTCAAAATTAGCCCGAAATCGTCCATTTGCGGCCATGTGACATGTGAATTGAAGATTTTGATAAAATCAAAGCGGTTTTGAGTTTTTCTACAAATATAGGGACATATTGTAAAGGTGGAAAGTATAAGGGTCAATTTGCGAATTGGGATTAAGGGGCTAATTTTGCAAAGATGGAAGATCCTCCATTGACGTGAGATTCGAAATGGGGAATCTTCAATGAAGCACCAAATTAGAAAATGTTGGTACCAAAATGACCGCTACAGTGAAGGGAGTCTATGGCTGAAAGGGGAGGCGGTGGGAGCTCAAACCATGGCCAAAGTCGCCGGAAAAGTGAAAAAAACGAAGGCAATTTTAGGGCTTCTAAATCGTGAATTTCAGATGCCAAAATTGAGTGATTTATAAGGCTAAAAATGAAAGTATTTATACGGGTGAGTCCGCGGCAAAAATACGCACAAGACTCCCCGATGAATTCTAATGGGAAACCATCGAAGGTGCTGACAGTGATTGTGTTGTTTTTCTTCTCTTTGTCTCTTCAGCTATTTATACTCGTAGGTTTGAAAAATGTCCGTTGAATAAGATAAAATTCAAAATCCTCGGGTACTGGTCCTTAATTTTCGCGAACGGCTCTTTGCAAAGTGTCCGTACTGTCAACAGTACTTTTTTGCAGGCAGCATTAAATGCACCAAGCTGATAGGAAGTCTTTCTTCAATCATTTGTCTTTAATAGCATTGTACTTCAGCATTTATTACTTCCAGGGGCATTTATTACCGTTGGGAAGACTTCTTGATCTTTTCCACTTGGCTGACGAAAGTGCAAGTCTGATGGCGAACGAAGCTGATCCCAAATTTGAACAAATCTGATTTGAGTCGGCTGATCTTCACCAGTCTGATTTCTTTCCTTCATCAGATCAGTAGTCTTTTGGACCTAGAATATTTGACCCGTCTGATAGTCTTCTTACTTGGTCAAAATTCTTCTAAGGGATATCATTTAAGTTGTCCTTTACTTAGCAGATTTGAAGTTTTGGAAATCATCAAAACCTCCCTTTACTAATTGTCTTGAGTGCCTTTCATCTTCATCCTTATCCAACAATTTCCCCCTTTTTGATGATGACAAAACTTCAGCTAAGTACCTGTTAACCTACACTAAAGTTTTGATCCTCAAAATTTTCTGAGATAGAAAAAATTTGTTGGAAACAGAACTTGAACTTTTTATTGATAAAAAGAAAATGATTACAAGTTACAATTTCTGTTCAAATTAGATGAATGAAAAATAAACAAAGATAGCTGATTACAAAGAATTTGTCTTTACTAATCATCAGCTTCTTCATCATCTCCTTCAAGCACTTCTTCATATTCATATCAAGATTCTTCTTCATCATCATCTTCTTCATCTTCATCAGCATCTTCATCCAAGAGTAGGTTGGACTTGGCAACTTCCATTTTATCTTTCATTTCTTGCTTCTTTGCAGCTTCCTCCACTTTTCTCTTGATCCTCTCTTCATCTTTGTATTTGGTAAAGGGCTCTGATTTATCTCCATCAGAATCCTTAGATGCAGCTGTTTCCTTAGCTTCATCTTTGGTTTCTTCAGCATCTTGTTTGCCTTCTACCTTTTCAGTCTGTTCAGCAGCTTCAGTGCTGTCAGGTTCAGTGGCAACAGCTTCCTCAGGTTGAGTTAACTCTTCCTTCTTCTCTTCCCCCTTTTTGTCATCATCAGAATTGGTGACACTGGCAGGTTTGATTGGAGGGTTGAGTGCAACTGACTGAATCTTCATAGCAGCACATAAAATCTTCAAGTTCTGATTTGCTACATCCTGACTGGCAGTTAGGTGATTGAGAGTAGTGCTGATGGTGTCATTTTGATCATTTAAACAATCAACATTTATTTGCATTGTGGCAAGCTCATCTTGAATAGCAGCTTCAGATTTACTAACTTCAAGCAACAAAGCAACGTTTACTGCTTTCTCTTCTTCACTGACACGAATGAAGTTGGCAGTGAGATCAGCTATGTTGTGTTCAGCTCTCTTCAAGACAGTATGAAGATGGTTGACATCAGCCTTCACATCTTCAACATTTCTATTTATTTCCACAACACTCTGTATCATCTGCCTAGAATGATCTTCAGGCATGGGAAAACTATCAATGGCATTCCTGATAGTTCTGGCAGTAAGAAGTTGCATACTCTCAAGTTGTAATCTGTTGGATTCTGCTAACTCCTGCTGCAATTTCTTCAACTGCGTGTTGTTCTTCTCTTCCAATTCCTTCATTGAATTTTCCATTAACATCTGGAAGGCTTCCATCAGTGATGAATACAGATCACTTGATGAAGCAGAATTAGCAGCAGCTTCCTTATCTTCATCCTCCTGGTGGACAGGGGCATCCTTCAGCTCTGTTTCCTGATCAGCTCTTGACTCCTTAGCATTCCACTCAAGTGCTAAGGGTTCTTCAGCAGCTTTGGGCTGATCAGTAACGTCTTCAAACACTTTACTTATGATTTTGCCATCATCAGTAAAGGTTGTTGTTTGACGGATTTGTCTCACAACAGGCCACGGCTTTTGAGCAGATGGCTTTACCTTAGGCAATTCATAGTTATTGTCCTTTTATCAAAGAATAAAATTCTTGATTGTTCCATAATCATATGAAATACTATTTTTTTCATAATTTTTAGCTTTAATTTGTTAATCTATTTAAAGTCTATATTTGCTATACAAAGATCAATAATTGTTACTCAAATACAAAACAAAACAAGACTTTTTCAAACAATAAACAAAAATAGAAAATACTTTAATTATTTAACTTGGATTATTAATAAATTGTGTCGAGTAAATTTAGTGGATATATTAGGCTTTGGGATTGAGACGGTAAATTAAAAATATGTACGTGTTTAACTTATATTAAATAATAAAACACAATTTGTTAGTTTATATACATGCGGTTGGGTGCAATTTATGCGGTTTTTTAAAATATAAACCCAAACCAGATCATAATTTGCGGTTTTTTTTTTCACGAAGTCCAAGACCAACCCATTCATCGTTCAACCAACGAATTGCGGTCAGGTTGGGTTGAGACAATCGGTTGAAGCGATTTAACGATTTCATTGAACACCCCTAATATACACTTTAGCGTAGGGGAGAGAGAGAGAGAGATCAGATTAAAAATCAACACCGACTTAATTGGATTGGTTCTGAATTTATTTAATTATTTTCACATGAAAATAATGCGTATTTTCACATGGGAAGGGATGATAGTCAGAATTTCCATTTGATTTCACCTGCAATTTTTATATGGTGAGCTGTATATGGTTGATTAAGAGTAATCAGAATGCGTATTTCAAGTATCTTGAATACAGTGAGCATCAAATATTTAGTTAAATAATCTTTGCAATCATACTAACCTGAAAGTACGAGCAAGAACCATGTGGAATAAATATCGACATCTTCCATATATTTTATACTATGAGGTGACATGTTATTTAATGAAAGTACGAGCAAGAACGGTGTAGTCCGCTCTGATACCACTTGATGCAGGCCAAAATCGCAGCATAAAGGAAATGAAAGATTAAATATTGGGATTCACTCAACTGGTATGTTGCACGGATACGGATGCAGTACGATACCAATATGACGATAAGAATTTTTAAAATTTATTGAATACGATACAATATGGATACGGATTTAAAAATATAATGTAAATTTATGTTTAAGAAAATAGATCTTTCAATTCAAGCTCTCGAAGAAAAGATAATCCAATTTAACATAAAAAAAGTTATATAACTACAAAATAAAACGTAGTTCATTCTTAACATATAGCAAAATTGGAAGAAATTCATATGTGAGATTTCATGACATAGAAGATAAAGTTGAATAAAAGGCTGAGTAGTAGTACTAGTCGTTTATGTTAGCCCTATAAACTTTATCATTTTATTGGGTTTTTTGGCATTTTGCACCCTGAAATTATAGGGTTTTGGCACTTTGCACTCTAGTGTGTGTTTTAGTGTTAAAATTCATTGATAGAAGGGTAGAATTGTTATTTTCAATTTTTTTTTCACTTTGCACCTTGGCAATATAGATTTTGCACCCTTAAAATATAAAATATTGGCATTTTCACCCTAATATTATAAAATATTAGCATTTTTTATCCCGGTTTAAATTTTTTGGCACCCTGCACTCTAAAAATATTAGTGCTGTGCGGCAAACTCACATGGGAAGGGATGATAGTCAGAATTTCCATTTGCTTTAATCAGAATGCGTATTTCAAGTATCTTGAATACAGTGAGCATTAAATATTTTGTTAAATAATTTTTGCAACCATGTGTAAAGAACAACCCCTTAACCCCCTTGGTCATTCATTTGTGATCTATATATTTTTATTGGCGAAATTTAAGTTCGTATTCTATTAGAATTAGCACATTTATGAGGATTTATATTCAATGTGCTATTCGATCCGAACTATAATTACACGGTTAACTTTACTGGATCCAAAAAAAAAAAGGTGACCTCGATGAAAATCACCCTTTCAACTTGTCATTTAGTAAGAGTGTATGATAATGTAACTTAAAAGGTATCATTAATTTGGCTCAATGGGTCTTCAATATTTATTTCAACGGAATTACTGCATATGTGGTTCCACAACTTAAGTTCACGGGCATTTCTATACATATTTTTTTGAACTAGGGCATTTGGTGTCACAAGTTCAACTTCAATGTTAACTTTGATTCAGATTGAGGTCCAAATTCAAAATTAGCCCGAAATCGTCCATTTGCGGCCATGTGACATGTGAATTGAAGATTTTGATAAAATCAAAGGGGTTTTGAGTTTTTCTACAAATATAGGGACATATTGTAAAGGTGGAAAGTATAATAGTCAATTTGCGAATTGGGATTCAGGGGCTGATTTTGCAAAGATGGAAGATCCTCCTTTTACGTGAGCTTGGAAATGGGTAATCTTCAATGAAGCACCAAATTAGAAAATGTTGGTACCAAAATGACCGCTACAGCGAAGGGAGTCTATGGCTGAAAGGGGAGGCGGTGGGAGCTCAACCATGGCCAGAGTCGCCGGAAAAGTGAAAAAAACGAAGGCAATTTTAGGGCTTCTAAATCGTGATTTTCAGATGCCAAAATTGAGTGATTTATAAGGCCAAAAATGAAAGTATTTATATGGGTGAGTCCACGGCAAAAATACGCACAAGACTCCCCGATGAATTCTGATGGGAAACCATCGAAGGTGGTGACAGTGAAAGATTGATGCGTCGGTTAGGTGACAGAGACTTAAATGCAAAATCGACAAAGTTTTTATTTTTTTTTTCTGGTAAAAATCATTTCTTTTTCTTTTTCTCAAAAATGCATTGATTAGGTCAAAACACCCTACGTGGACGATTTCGGGCCAATTTGAACCAAAATAGTTTCTTTTGTTTACATAAACGAAAACTTTTTTAACTAAGGTCATCTCCAATGGTGAGGCCAGAGTCAGAGCTCTGGGCTGCCCTATCCCTGTCCATGCCCTTGCCTGATCGTTATCAATCACGGGGAACCCCAATCACTTCATATTTCATTTATTCTCCACTCTTACCATTATAATAATAATAATATTTAAATATTAAAATTATAGAGAGTTTATAATAATAATATTTAAATATTTTTATAAATATATAGCCACCAACATTGTAATTAAATGATTTAAATTTGAAGTACAATAAAATAAAATAAATTAAAATATTTAAAAGAAATTATTAATTTTAAATATTTAATACAATTCTTATTAAATATTTCAAATTAAAATTCTAATTAATTTTAATTTTAAATACAATTTAACTAATTTATGAATTTATATATATTAATTACAATTCTAATTAATTATTAATAATTTAAAATAAATTTTAATTTTAATTTTGTTTAATAATCATTTAACAACCACTTAGAAGAGATTAAAAAAGAAACATTTAAAAAAAACAATCAGGTGGCGCCACTTGGCACCACGGACTTAAAAGGGGTTTTCACTAGGCTCTAGGCCACCAGGAGCTTGGAGGGCTGCAATCAGCCCTCCTCCCACCTTGTTCCCGTCTCGAGCCATGAGACAACCCCCTTCCTCTACCACTAATTCCTACAAAATCGCCCACCCTTAGCTCCAGTCCAACCATATCCATTGGAGATATCCTAATAGTACATAATCAGTGCAATATATAAGGTAATCAATGATGTATATCATATAATAGTGGGTATTGAGTTTAAACTGCAACAAATTATTTTTTGCCCTTTTACATTTTTTTAGTCTACTTATTTTATTATTTTCCTACGTCGATGTTTGTATTTTTCTTAAGTTATTTCTTAAAAAATCCTTGTCTTTATTTTAATTTATTTATTGGATTTGTAATAATTAGTTAGGCAATCTCCAGCCGAAACAGGCAATAGTCCTCTCATGCATGCCTATCTCCCTGGCCTAGTTAGTCATCTCCAACCGATCCAACAATCCAAAACATTTATTTCAATCTCAAACTTTTCTCACTCTCACTTAACTATAACAATAATAATAATAATAATAATAATAATAATAATAATAATAATAATAATAATAATAATAATAATAATAACAATAATAAAATGTAAGACCTATGATAGATTTGGAAGAAAAACCTATAAATAGAATTGTCTCTACTTCTCATCTTCAGCCACCACCTGAAATAACAGATTTAAATTAAAATCACACAAAGAATTAGAAAATTTTCTAGAAGAAAAATTTAAAGGATTAAAATTAAATACTCTAAATCATGAGTTTTCTGAAGGTATTAGTAGAGATAACTACAAAGAAAAAATAAACGATGAATTAAACAAAATTGAAAAATTTGCTGATAGACCTACCCAAAGATTATATTACTATAGGAGACCTTCACCTATGGATACTTTACATGAAAAACAAGAATATACTGTTAATAACAGTTAAATGGAAAAAATATTTATGAATGGAATCTAGATGGTTATACCGAAAAACAAATCTATACTTTAGCCCATAGGATGCTTATGTATAGCACTATTTGTAAAAGTAATTATAACAGTGATAGTATTGTTGCTAAAATGATAGTTGCTGGATTTACTGGCCAATTAAAAGGTTGGTGGGATAATTATTTAACAGAAAGAAGTAAAACAGATATTTACAGGACTATGTTACAAAATCTAAGATGTAAAACTCTTACAGATTTTAGATGGTATAAAGATACTTTCCTAAGTAGAGTAATGGAGTTACCAGAGTGTAATAACTCTCATTGGAAATCAAAATTTGTCGATGGATTGCCTAACTTATTTGCTGAAAGGGTTAGGAAAAACCTTAGAAAAGATAGAATTAATATACCCTATGAAGATTATACTTATGGTAAACTAATTGGTACTTGTATTCAAGAAGGATTAGCTTTATGTAATGAGATAAAACTAAACCAACAGATTAAAAGACAAAACGTAAATGAAAAAAGTCAATTAGGACAGTTTTGTAATCAATTTGGTATGGATATTCCAACCACTTCAAGAAAAGAAAAGAATTATAAGTCTAATCTAGGAATATGAACAGATAATGTTTCTTACCATAAGAAAAGAAGACATTTTTCTAAAAAGAAGTCAGAACAAAAGAATAAAAAGAAAGAAGAAAGAACTTCAAATAAAAAGAAGATTGTTTGCTATAAGTGTGGTAGAATAGGCCATTACGCTAATAGGTGTAAAATGAAGAAAAAGATTAATGAATTAAAAATTGATAAATCTATAAAAGAAAATCTAGAAAAATTACTTATAAATTCTGACTCAGAATCAGAAGAATCTCAAGATAGTGATAATAGTTCTAGTAATAATTCTTCAGAAGAGATTGATATGTTAGAAGAAGAGGAGATAGCTTCTCAAGATTCTAGCTATTGTTGTGATTCTTGTGCTTAAGGAGGCACTTGTGTAACACATAGAGAAAAGGAGGATTATTATAAAATCCTGTCTCAATTTAAAAATATGCATTTAAATGTTTTAACTTCAGGAAATATGTTAGAATTCCTAAAACAAATTAAAGATCCAGAGCTAAAATTAAAATTAATAGATCAAATGCAAATAGAGGACATTCCTTCTACTAGTAGAGATTATGATAGAATCCAAACACCTACATCTATAAGTTCTTCAGAACCTTATACTATGAATAAAGTTTATCAATTACTTAAAGAAAGACAGAATATAGAAATACCTACTTCTGTTAATGATTTGAATAAAGAAATTAAGAATTTAAAATCGGAGATTTCGAATTTGAAAAATGCTAATCAACAATTAGAAAACAGAGTCACCAAGTTAGAAATGGTCAGACAAATCGATACTCAGGAAGATTATGGACAAAATAAATTTGATGAAAATTATTCAAGAAAATTTCTTGTCTAACCTTTATATGGTTATTTCTCAAAAATGGTTTATAAAAATCACTTTACTTATAGATAATCATTTTAGAAAAGAAATTATAGCTCTTGTTGATAGTGGAGCAGATATGAATGTTATACAGGAAGGAATAATTCCTACAAGATATTTTCATAAAACTACAAATTCACTTAGTCATGCTGGAGGAGAAAAATTAGACATAAAATTTAAAATCCCTTTGGCTTATATATGCAAAGATAAGGTTTGCATCCCTACAAGTTTTTTACTTGTTAAAAATATTACAAATCAAGTTATTCTTGGTACGTCTTTTATCGACCAGATATATCCTCTTACTAGAGTTGATAACTCAGGGATTACAGGAACTTTTGAAGAAAAAGAGATAACTTTCAAATTTATTACTAGGCCATTCCCTAAACTTTTGCATGAATTAAAAAACCTCTTAGATCATAAGGTTTCTCATTTGAATTATTTAAAACAAGAAGTAAGTGTTCTTACTATAGATCAAAAACTTCAAAGTCATACTTTGCAAGAAAAAATAAAATTGATCTACAATAAATTATCATTAGAAATTTGCAATGATCATCCTAATGCTTTTTGGGAAAGAAAACGACATATTGTTGAACTTCCTTATGAGGAAGATTTTGATGAAAGGAAAATTCCTAATAAGGCTAGGCCTTGTCAGGTGAATTCTGAATATTTAGAATTATGTAAAAAGGAAATAGAATCTCTTTTACAAAAAGGTTTAATAATACCATCTAATTCGCCTTGGTCATGCACTGCCTTCTATGTTAATAAACATAGTGAACAGGAGAGAGGAGCCCCTAGATTAGTTATAAATTATAAACCTTTGAATAAAGTCCTAAAATGGATTAGGCATCCCATACCTAATAAGAAAGACCTTTTAGATAGGTTGTATGATGCGATTATATTCTCTAAATTTGATTTAAAGTCAGGATACTGGCAGATTCAAATAAGTGATAAAGATCAATATAAAACTGCTTTTAATGTTCCTTTTGGACAATATGAATGGAAAGTTATGCCATTCGGTTTGAAAAATGCCCATCTGAATTTCAAAAAATCATGAATGACATTTTCATACATTACAGTGATTTTATAATTGTGTATATTGATGATATTTTAGTATTTTCAAAAACTATTGAAAATCATTTTAATCATTTAGAAATATTTGAAAAGGTTGTAATTCAACATGGTTTGGTTATTTCTAAACCAAAGATGTTTATTTTTCAAAGTAATATTAGATTTCTTGGTCATAATATTGAAAAAGGGAAGATAATTCCTATTAATAGAAGTATAGAATTTGCTTCTAAATTTCCTGATGTTATAAATGATAAAACTCAACTCCAAAGATTTCTTGGAAGTTTAAATTATATTTCGTCTTATTATAAAGATTTAGCTACTGATGCAGCTGTTTTATATGATAGACTTAAAAAGTCTCCTACTCCTTGGACAGATATACATACTAATGCTGTCAAATTAATTAAGAGTAAAGTGAAATCACTTTCTTGTTTAATGCTTGCTAATCCCACTTGGGAAAAAATTATTGAAACTGATGCCTCTGATATATGTTTTGAAGGAGTTCTTAAGCAAATATGCCCTATTACAAAACAAGTATTTTTAGTAAGATTCCATTCAGGAAAATGGAATATTATTCAGAAAAATTATGCTACTATTGCTAAAGAAATTCTTGCTATACTTAAATGTGTTTTGAAATTTCAAAATGATTTATATAATAAAAAATTTAAGACTTTTACTGATTGCAAATCTGCCAAATATATGTTTGATAAAGATTTTAAACATGATATTTCTAAACAAATGTTTGCAAGATGGCAGGCTCATTTAGCCCCTTTTGATTTTGAAATACATTATAAAAAAGGAGAAGATAATCATCTTCCTGATTTTCTAACCCGAGAATATTTACAAGAAACCTGATAATAATTGATTCTCATATAATTTCACAAATTGTCTTACAGGGTATGATACATCGAGACTATTCATTCCGAGGAAGGCCTCAAAATTATAGAGGTCGAGGAGGTAGGGGGAACATAATCTCCCAGATTCATGGTAAAAAATTGGTTGCAGAAAATATTTCCGGATTGGGTGAATCATCCACATCTCAAAAGGGAAATTCCTAGACTTTTGCAAATATTTTGCAAGAAAATGAGTATGATGACAGCATAAATTATGCTGAAAATGATAAAAAGGAAGTCATACTTCATTTAGAATATTCTGATCTCAAATGGCAGGATGATCCCTGGTTTCTAATGAACAGGTATATTGATAATACTCAATTCGCTGCTACGTCATACAAGCAAAGAAATTTTTATGAAAATTTGCTCAAAACAACTGATAGTTGTGAAATTACACACTTTACTTCGAATGATCAAAAAAGTTATACTTTTAGTAAGATCTTTGTGAAAAAAAAAATTCATACCAAGAATGGGGTTTATCCACATTCAAAGAAAAAGATTATATCTTTTCTGAGAAAAATATTTCTATCAAATTTAATTATTGGGATTATATCTCAGCCTTTGATAAGGTATTTTATTACCAGAATACCAAGAAAAAACATACTTGGTTCATAAAAATTTGTGGAGAAGTATATAAATCTCCTATACCAAATTGGTTTGTTAATTGGTGGTCCTACCACGGTCCTTCATATGAAATACTTCCGGAAAAATGGAAGAATTTATATTCTGAATGGATAGATTCATCCCCACAAATGTCTAAGTTAATAACTTCTCATAAAGCAGATGAGCTTATAGCTTCTATGCACTTTTTCATTGAATTTTCTATCCCATGGATATCAAAATGGATCCCTATAGTTGGATATACAGAACACCAAACCCCATGTCTTTATAGGACTTCGTTCTCAAAATTTTGGGAAAAAATGAATAAAGTTGATCCATCATCTGGAAAATTATTCGGAGCAGAGACTGAAGAATTAATCCAGTCTAAAATATTAACATATAAGACAAAAGGCAAAGAAGAGACTCCTAGTCCATTCCAGATTATATCGGGGAAATTAAAAATGAAAAGACAAGATTTGACTAAGGCTGAAATTATTAAAGCTTATATGGAGGAGATGAAAAAGGATTTACAGAAGAATTTTAAAGAATTTTTGGATGATGATTCCAAATCAGATACATCTATGGCATCTGTAGCAAAAGAAGATTCCCAAGATCCATATGAGGATAATGAAGATTTGCTTAATGCTGATAATCTCGAATCTATATTTGAGAAATTCTGATCAGAAAAGGGGTAAAAGCCAAAAGTCTCAATCAAGGTAAATGACAAAAGTCTTAATCAAGGTAAATGCTAAACATGTTCATCAACATGTCACGAGTGATATTACATTCCCTTAATCAAGGTAAATGCCAAACATCTTAATCAAGGTGTCACGGGTGATATTACATTCAGAAAATCTTTGAAGATTCGGACATCCGCCTATAAATAGCGAAGATCTCAGCTGTAGGAAGCATCATTCCACTACCGTCTCTACTACTACTACTACTACTATTCTCCCAAAAAAATTTCAAGTTTTTAAGTTTGTAAAAAAATCTTGTAATATATTGAAGAAATAAATAAGAGCTTTGGTTTGAAGTTTCATCTGAGGTATTCCTTTTTACTTTTATGTTATCAATTTTATATTTGTGTGTTATATTTAGTTTAATGACAGGCTAAATACTTTTTAATCATGTGTTGAACCATATATAACTATGTATCATAAACCCCATGGGTTTTAATATTATTTTGAACATGGGTCTTGAATAATATAAGGAACTAAGATTATGGGTAAGAAAATATTTTTGGCAATAATAATCTTACGAATTCACTAGTAAATATCCTTGCCCTCCTTTGCCATTTGAAGGCGTTTTCTTGGGCTTTTTGATATTGAAAATGAGTCTATTAAGATTATTAACCGTCCAGATTTATATTCTTGTAATAAATATCCAAATCTAATCCTAAGCCTTATACTATAATTGTACCTGGGTCCAGAATGGTTATGGAATAATAATAATAATAATAATAATAATAATAATTATAATATAATGGAATGATAATAAAAATATAAGGCATTCATAAAAATAAAACGAGTAAATATAATTAATGGAAAACGATAACAATTACTATTAATGCACTTGGAGAGAAAAGAAAAACAACTATTAAACACTAAAACAAAACATGATTTTCAAGGAAAACACCAGCAATTAAACATAATTAAAGCTGTTGGGCCCAAGTGGTCAGATGAGGTCTAGAGGGGGAGGGGGTGAATAGACCTCTAAACTTTTTACAAACTTTTACTTAACTGTTGAATAGACTAAGCTGATATAGAACAGTAAGTTTACAAGGCTGATCGCTAACAAATCTTTGAACAACTTTGTCGACCACTAATCTGATAGTTACTTAGCTGATTTAGTTAAAATCAGTTTTAATACTAGAGTACTTGCAGCGGATTTTCAAAGTGTTTTTCACAAGTGAACTTAGTAGTTTGAAAATTTAATCCCCATTTTTGTAAAGTCCTTTAAACATTTTTCAAACAGTTTTGAATGTGTTTTATGCAATCTAAAAATATGCAAGTTGAAAGCAAATGTAAAAACACAAGTAATTTTTATAATGATTATATGGATTTAAATATCCTTTAGTCCACTCTTTCAAGTCACAAAGATCTTGGGTTATACTAAGAACACAAAGTAATTAGTACACTCCACTTACGCCAAAACAACAAATGAATCTGGCCGTAAGCTCACAATAGGAAATCACTAAGAAAACCTATCCTCTGAAGCTAGATCACTCACAAAGATGGATCTACACTTCTCACAACACTCAAACAGTTTTTCACTCAGAAAATGTGTTTGTCTTTTATCTTCAACTTCGGCTTCAGTCAACAAATGACAGAGCTGATGAGTGAGCTGTTCTTGAGACTTAAGAGATTTTGCTTCGAATTTCTTCTCAGAGACTGTGTTGTTTTCTTCTCTTTGTCTCTTCAGCTATTTATACTCGTAGGTTTGAAAAATGTCCGTTGAAGTAAGACAGAATTCAAAATCCTCGGGTACTGGTCCTTAATTTCCGCGAACGGCTCTCTGCACAGTGTCCACGCTGTCAACAGTTCTTTTCTGCAGGCAGCATTAAATGCACCAAGCTGATAGGAAGTCTTTCTTCAATCATTTGTCTTTAATAGCATGTACTTCAACATTTATTACTTCCAGGGACATTTATTACCATTGGGAAGACTTCTTGATCTTTTCCACTTGGCTGACGAAAGTGCAAGTCTGATGACGGACGAAGCTGATCCCAAATTTGAACAAATCTGATTTGAGTCGGCTGATCTTCACTAGTCTGATTTCTTTCCTTCAGCAGATCAGTAGTCTTTTGGACCTTGAATATTTGACCCGTATGATAGTCTTCTTACTTGGTCAAAATTCTTCTAAGGGATATCAGCTAAGTTGTCCTTTACTTAATAGATTTGAAGTTTTGGAAATCATCAAAACCTCCCTTTACTAATTGTCTTGAGTGCCTTTCATCTTCATCCTTATCCAACAATTTCCCCCTTTTTGATGATGACAAAACTTCAGCTAAGTACCTGTTAACCTACACTAAAGTTTTGATCCTCAAAATTTTCTGAGATAGAAAAAAATTTGTTGGAAACAGAACTTGAACTTTTTATTGATAATAAGAGAATGATTACAAGTTACAATTTCTGTTCAGATTAGATGAATGAAAAATAAACAAAGATACCTGATTACAAAGAATTTGCCTGTACTAATCATCAGCTTCTTAATCATCTCCTTCAAGCACTTCTTCATATTCATATGAAGATTCTTCTTCATCTTCATCAACATCTTCATCCAAGAGTAGGTTGGACTTGGAAGCTTCCATTTTATCTTTCATTTCTTGCTCCTTTGCAACCTCCTCCACTTTTCTCTTGATCATCTCTTCATCTTTGTATTTGGTAAAGGGCTCTGATTTATCTCCATCAGAATCCTTAGATGCAGCTGATTCCTTAGCTTCATCTTTGGTTTCTTCAGCAGCTTCTTTGCCTTCTACATTTTCAATCTGTTCAGCAGCTTCAGTGCTATCAGGTTCAGTGGCAACAACTTCCTCAGGTTGAGTTGACTCTTCCTTCTTCTCTTCCCTCTTTTTGTCATCATTAGAATTGGTGACACTGGCAGGTTTGATTGGAGGGTTGAGTGCAACTGACTGAATCTTCATAGCAGCACATAAAATCTTCAAGTTCTAATTAGCTACATCCTGACTGGCAGTTAGGTGATTGAGAGTAGTGCTGATGGTGTCATTTTGATCATTTAAACAGTCAACATTTATTTGCATTGTGGCAAGCTCATCTTGAATAGCAGCTTCAGATTTACGAACTTCTTACAACAAAGCAACGTTTACTGCTTTCTCTTCTTCACTGACACGAATGAAGTTGGCAGTGAGATCAGCTATGTTGTGTTCAGCTCTCTTCAAGGCAGTAAGAAGATGGTTGACATCAGCCTTCACATCTTCAACATTTCTATTTATTTCCACAACACTCTGTATCATCTGCCTAGAATGATCTTCAGGCATGGGAAAACTATCAATGGCATTCCTGATAGTTCTGGCAGTAAGAAGTTGCATACTCTCAAGTTGTAATCTGTTGGATTCTGCTAACTCCTGCTGCAATTTCTTCAACTGCGTGTTGTTCTTCTCTTCCTATTCATTCATTGAATTTTCCATTAACATCTGGAAGGCTTCCATCAGTGATGAATGCAGATCACTTGATGAAGCAGAATTAGCAGCAGCTTCCTTATCTTCATCCTCCTGGTGGACAGGGGCATCCTTCAGCTCAGTTTCCTGATCAGCTCTTGACTCCTTAGCATTCCACTCAAGTGCTAAGGGTTCTTCAGCAGCTTTGGGCTGATCAGTAACGTCTTCAAACACTGATCAGTAAAGGTTGTTGTTTGACGGATTTGTCTCACAACAGGTCACGGCTTTTGAGCAGATGGCTTTACCTTAGGCAATTCATAGTAATCCTTCACTTCTTTGCCGAAAGTAATCTGTTGAATACTTAGCAGCTTGGGCAGCTCACTTGATGATCCTTGCTGATATCTTGACCTATCAGCCCATCTCTTCAAGGCGGTCATAACAGCAATCTGTATTGCCCTTTCACCAGCATCGTCAGACTTTCTTCTCTTAGCAGGCAAAGTGTTTTCAATTATTTTGGCCTCCCCTGATGCAAACTCCTTTGCATATTGATGCATAGCATCCCTTACATAATCAGAATCCAAAGTCTGTTGAATGGAGTCAATCTTCAGCCAATTAAGAACCCACCTTTCTTTATCAGCTAACTCCTTCCAACTTTGAAGTTCTTCAATAGACTTGTTCAATCTATAGTCCCTCCACTTCATGTATCTAGGATTTTCATGAGTGAACAGAGTCTTCATAATTAACTTCTGATCACAATAGGCTAAGGCCTTTTCAAATCTGTTGAAGAGAGCTTTATCAGAATTGACAATGTCAAAAGATCTTCTCACTTCAAACTTTGCCTTTGGCTTAACAGCTCCAGCAGGCATTTTGGGCTTGGCTTCTTTTGACTCTCCAATTTTAACCCCTCCTCCATGAACAGGTCCATGTGCATTTGTCTTGCTCAACTCAATGACCATTGCAAGTTCAGCAGCTTCAGCAACCTTTCTCTCTGCTTCAGACATCTTTCTTCTTTCTTCGTCCTTAGCTGTTTAAATCTTGCTTAGTTCAAGTACTCGCTTCTCCTCTTGTTCATCCCTTTTTCTCTGTTCAGCTTCCTCCCTCTTTTTCTTATCTGCAGCTGAAATCTTCTTTCTTTTGATAAGTATTTTTCTTTTTCCTTTATCAGCTAGGACAGGGGCTGGACCAGCAGATGCAAGAGGTGCAGCTGTTATGGGATTGATGATCATTACGTCCGGATCATCTTGAGGTTCGGAAACCTCAGCTGTTGGTTTTTCTTCAGCAGTAGACGTTTCTTCAGCTCCAACAGGCCTCTCTGCTTGAGGACTTTCTCTCACCAAATCTATTAACTCAGTGGGTGAGTCAATCAAAGTCATTTTCTTTCTCACAGTCCTTCTTGCCCTTCTTGGAACAGGCATAGAAGTTCCTGTGTCCCGAATTTGACTTCTTGTCCTGTGAGCAACATTCTCATCAGGACGCTCCGCAGATGGCGTTCTTGAAGATGATGCAGGAGACATGTTCCTGACATCAGCAGTGGTCTGATTTATAATTTCATCAGCTTCAGCATCAGACACCTTCTTCATCTTCTCAGGAGCCTTCTCCTTAGGTTCATCAGCCTTTTTCTTTTTGGATTCAACAGCCAGCTGAGCTGTTTTAACCAATCTCCTTGACCTTTTGGCAGGAACCTCCTTTGATTCCTTAGCTTCTTCTTCCACGTCAGCTTCATCAGCTTTCCTCTTAAGAACAGGCAGGTACTTGGACATTGCCTTAGCAGCATGGATCTCCTTCCCATTCGTCACATCACAACCCATGTGAAAGAGCATATAACTTAGAGTGATTCTATGATTCGTCTGGGGACTCTTTTTTTTTCTTCTTCGTGGAAGTTAGCCAGGATATACCAAATAACAACGGACCAGTTGACCTCTAATCCATAGTAAATTGCTGCCATGATGCTGAATCTCTTCATTGTAACAGCATCCAACGAAAAGGTGCAGTTTTCTATCAGCTTAGAGACCATATCAGCCATACGCTGATATTCATCATTCAGCTGCTTCTTCTTAATGTTGCCAGTCAACATTTCACCATCATTGGCACAGATTGCCCAGAAATCTTGATGCCTCTCCTCAGTCAGAACAGTGACGTCATGTCGTCCACTGTTGGGCAGTCCAAAAGTTTCATGAAGCAAAGTGGGGGTAATGATAACAGATTTACCTACGACTGTTGCCTTGATCTCCTGGGTAGTGAAATCATCTGTCGCTGTATGGTAATACTCCAAAACTTGATCAGTCCAGACCAAACACTCATGATACTCCATGAAATTTACTAAGGAAGCAGATTTGAACTTCTCCAGTAGTTCCTTCATTAGATTGGTACCAGATTGGTAATAATACTCGTACACCAAGTACATACCCTCAGCCTTTGATTCTTGTCCGGAGGCCATCTCGATTCTGTTGATTGTTAGTGAAAAAGAAGAAATTTTTGCAGAAAACAGCAAGTATTTTTCTCACAAGTGCTCTCTGAATATTTGGGTGCGTAAAGAGCGACTAAGCTGATCAGATTTGGATTTATAGAGTTAGGGTATTTCGGTTTCCGTGATACCAGCTAACCGTTAGATCCGTTTCTGTCAGTTTCGATCGTGCGGTGTCAGTTACGCCTTTTCAAATTCAAAAAGCATTTAATGATAGGCGCGAATCCGAACCGCCTTACTGTACTTATAAAAGCGTGTTTTAGATAAAACGTTTTAATACACTTAGCTTTTATACAGTTGATCAGACATGTAAATAAAATACTTATCTGATAGGACTACCGTCCTGATGACAAAGCTGTAATCAGTGAAAGCCAATAACTGATAACCTTCCTCGGCTGTTTGTCAATCCAGCTAGATAATTAATCTTCAATCTTCAAGACTTTAATCTTCTAATTAAAAAATAACTTCAACTAACTGTCATCAACAAATTTCATCTTTTAATCAGAAGTACCGCTAGTCTTACACGTTCCCCCTGACTTTAAGAATTCATAAGTTAACTAATCTGTTGAGAGTTAATCCTTGAAGATAATATGATGAATAAGCTATTTGAACTTTAGTCTTCTGATGAGTTCCCCCTCAGCTTATGCATCCAATTTTAATAAACCCAGTTCAGCTCTTAGAGTTGAAAACCTTATCTCACTTAGAGGTTTAGTGAAGATGTCAGCAATCTGATTTTTAGTAAGCACATATTCTATCATGACATTTCCTTTCTCCACATGATCTCTAATGAAATGATGTTTGATCTCAATATGCTTAGTCCTTGAATGACTTGTAGTATTCTTAGTAAAGCTGATTGCACTTGTATTGTCACAGTAGATAGGGATTCCACTGATTTTTATGTTGTAATCTTCTAGTTGATGCTTCAACCATAATATTTGTGCACAGCAAGCTCCAGCAGCTATATATTCAGCTTCAGCAGTTGATATGGATACTGAAGTCTGTTTCTTACTCATCCAAGCGATCAGACGACTACCTAAGAACTGACGGGCCCCTATTGTGCTTTTCCTGTCTATCTTGCAGCCAGCAAGGTCAGAATCTGAATATCCAATAAGTTCAAATCCAGATTCCCTAGAATACCATAATCCCAAATCTTCAGTACCCTTAAGATATTTGAGTATCCTTTTGGCAGCTAAGAGATGAGATTCCTTAGGATTTGATTGAAATCTCTCACAAACCCCAACAAAGTACATAATATCAGGTCTACTAGTTGTTAAGTATAACAGAGACCCAATAATTCCTCTGTACTTGGTTATGTCCACTGATTTGCCATCTTCATCTTTATCCAAACGAAGACTAGTAGATATTGGAATATTAGCAGTAGAGCTAGTTTCCATACCAAATTTCTTAAACAGATCTTTTGTGTATTTTGCTTGGCTGATGAATATTCCATCAGGCAACTGTCTTACTTGCAAGCCAAGAAAATAATTAAGTTCTCCAATCATGCTCATTTCAAATTTGTTCTGCATCAGCTTTAAGAACTTATCACACATCTGTTGATTTGTTGAACCGAAAATGATATCGTCCACATATATTTGCACGAGCAAAATATGTTCTTCCCATTCAATTGTGAACAAGGTCTTATCTACCTTACCTTTACGAAATCCTTTAATTAAATGATAAAAGAAAATCAGATAGGGTATCATACCATGCTCTTGGAGCCTGTTTCAGTCCATAGAGAGCTTTCTTCAGACGATACACCTTGTCTTCTTCTTGATAAGCTTCAAATCCAGGTGGTTGTTCAACGTAAACTTCTTCTTGCAATTCTCCATTGAGAAAAGCTGATTTTACATCCATATGATAGACTGTGAAATTCTTATGAGCAGCGTAGGCAAGAAAGAGTCTGATTGCCTCTAATCTTGCTACAGGTGCAAAAGTTTCATCAAAGTCAATACCTTCTTCTTGACAATATCCTTTGGCAACTAATCTTGCTTTATTTATGGTGACTTCACCATCTTCATTCATTTTATTCCTGAATACCCATTTAGTGTCAATGACTCTTTGATGACTTGGTCTAGGAAATAAGTACCAGACTTCATTCCTTTCAAATTGATTTAGCTCTTCTTGCATAGCTTCAATCCAGTTTGAATCACTAAGAGCTTCTTCAATCTGTTTAGGCTCGATTTGAGATAGGAAGCTGACAAACATTGCTTCACTTGCAGCAGCTCTCCTTGTCTTTACTCTATCCAAAGGATCACCAATCACCAGCTCTGGTGGGTGATTCTTGAGCCATCTAAGATCAGGTTGCAAATAATAATGTTGTCCTCTGTTTTGATCTTGCAACACTACTGTTGGAGTTCCAGTAGTAGTCTGTTGAACAGCACTTGTCTGTTGAACATTTTCTGGTCTGTCAGCTGTTTGCGACTCTTCTGTTAGACAATCAGCACTGTGATTTTGAACAACACTTGAGTTAACAGCTGAGTTGAGATCAGGTAGTATGATGGGAACATATTCTTCATTCTTTTCAATATTCAATTTCTGAAAATCAGTAGACAAGTTCTGATCAGTATTTTGATTCTTTTCAGACGATTGACTAGGTTCATCCTACAAACAAAGCATTTACAACCAAAAATTCTAAAGTAATGAATGTTTGGTTTTCTGTTGTTCCAAACTTCATATGGAGTCTTGTTCTGGTGCTTCTGCCCAAAATCTTTGAGGCAACTTAGCTTCAACTATCATTGTCGTGGTAGCTTTTTTCAGAGTTCTGTTTCTCCTTTCAGCAACTCCGTTCTGTTGAGGGGTTTTGGCAGCAGAGTACTCTTGGTTGATTCCTCTGGCATTACAATACTCTTCAACAGTAGAGTTTGTAAACTCAGTCCCTCTATCTGATCTGATCTTTAGTATTTTCATACTCTTTTTGTTCTGGATCTGCTCCATCAGATTTGTAAGATGATCCTTGGTTTCATTTTTCTTCTTCATGAAAATCACCCAAGTGTATCTTGAATAATCATCCACAACAGCTAGGCGGTATTTCTTTCCACCATTGCTGACTGGATCAATGGGTCCAAATAAGTCCATATGTAACAGCTCCAAGATCCTTCCAGATGATTGGTGCTTCTTGCTTTTGAATGATGACTTGATTTGTTTACCCTTCTGACAAGCATCACAAAGCTTATCTTTGCTCATGACTGTCTTTGGAATTCCTTCTACCAGATCATTCTTGATGAGTCTGTTGATGGTCTTGAAATTCACATGATTTATTCTTTTGTGCCACAACCAACTGACTTCACTTGGTGTTGATGCCACCAAACAAACACTTGAATTCTTTTCAGCAGAATTCCAGTCCACTGTGTAGACATTCCCTTGTCGTCTTCCAGATAAAATAACCTTCTTTGTACCAATCTGTTCAACGTAGCACTTATCTGTTGAGAAGATGACTGAATATCCTTTGTCACAAAATTGACTTATGCTCAGCAAATTGTATTTGAGGCCTTTAACATAAGAGACGTCAGATATCTCAATGTTACCTTTGATCAGCTTTCCACTTGCTACAATTTTGCCTTCCTTACTGTCTCCAAACGTCACATTTGGACCATCCACAGTAACAACATCAGTCAGCTCATGTATGTTTCCACACATGTGTCTTGAACAGCCACTGTCCAAGTACCAGATTTTCTCTACTTTACTCCTACTTCTAATCCTAACCTACAAAACAAAATGAAAATTGTTTTAGGTACACTTATTGAGAGGGTCCTGAAGGATTAGTTCCAACTTTGACAACCCAAGATGTTGATGTCTTAGGCTTCTTAGGTTTTTGAGTTTCAAGGAGCATGAACATCTTTGCCTTTATCACGTTCATCAGATTTGCCATGTTGTTGATAATCAGCATGATAAGGGTAATGTTCATAAACAGAATAAGATGCATGATAAGCAGGATATGCATGAATTGGATGAGCAGGATATGGTGCATAGTAAGTTGGAAATTGAGGTGCATGATACATAGGAGGATATGCAGCAGGTTGCACATAATATGACTCATTTCCATACCAAGCATTTTAATTTTTCTTATTCTTATGCTTCTTTGGTTTACTTGATGCTTGCTCATTAACAGTGTTGGGATAGTGTTTGGGTTGCCTCGATTGTCAGAACAACGAAAGTGCGGAATTTAAAATTTTTCGAAGCACCCAAGGTCCCATATTAGATTCTCCATATTATTTATACGCAAGCAAGAAACAAAAACACACAAAGTAATTAAACCAGGGGGTTTTTGCGATTTACCTCACCACAGGCTAGGTGGTGGCAACCTTCAATTCTGATTCTGGATCTGGATCTGGTTCACGAGAGTGATCCAAACGTCTCACCTCCAAAGATCGTCCACACCAACTGGATTCTGGTAACACCTCCTAGTCTTAGGCTCAGAACTGGATCTAGGAGGTTTGTTGTTACAGGACTGTGCAGATCTACTTGGCAAGGCAAGATTTAGCACGGTGGAACAAGGGAGGATGTGCGGCGGCACTATAGCAGCTCACGGCCAGCAAGGGACGGCGGCTATTGGTGGCGGCGCAGGAGAGGGGCGGCGCTTAAGTGCAGAGAAAGAGGCTAGGGTTTTTGCTAGGTTGTCTTCTTTCTGAGATCTTGTAGAACTCTATTTATAAGAGTTCCTTTTGACCTAGGTTTGCAAGACTCCTTATGGGCTTTTAATTAAAAAGCCCATGTCTTGCAAGCCTTTCATTTAATTAACTACTTTAATTAAATGCCCAATCCAAATAAATCATTATTTCTTTTATATAATTAATTAGCAACTTAATTAAGTATTTAATTAATTAAGTCAGCCAATTAATTAATCTCCCATTTGAATTAAATACTTTAATTCATTTAATTGATTTAATTACCTTTAAATCAATTAATTCCTTTTATGTCCTTTTTCAACAGTCACCGTCCAATTGTATTGTGTGTGACCCTCTGGGTTCACCATCAATTGGCAGCAGGCCCACGAATTCTCCGTGATTTAATTTATGAACAATAAATTGCTTCGGTCAATTAAACAACCATTAATTGACCACTCCTAGAATCAAATCCTCTATTAACTCAGGAGTACCTACACTTCATGGTCGATGTCTAGCCACAAGCCCATGAAGCCCAACTTCAGGTGAATTGATACTTGTGAACCTCGTCTCATATAATTACCATGTACATACGGTCCTTCTATCGACTAATATTCCCGATCAAGACTTAGGGTGTGTGAATTGATCAGCACCTCTAAATTTGTCTCGATAACTATACTTTCTAATTCAGGATAATATTCCAGTGTGACTCCTAAATTTGGAAACCCCTTTCCAAATCCGTCACCGACCGTGGCCACGGGTTTCTCGGATATATTATCTAAGAATCGTATAGGAAATTCTCTCACCCATTACAGTGAGTCAATAGATTCCAAATTGGTACTAACCACTCGCGTACATGTCCATACGCACCCAACCTAGGCATGTTATGATCAAGCTAAGTGACCTATACCTAGATCTAAGTACGCACTTTCATGCACCGAATTTGCCCTAGCACCTCAAGTCAAAGGACTAAATCGTACACTATTATAATCCTTGAGAAACATCCCATCACCGATATGCGACATGCGCTTCCACAATGGGTTTCTCTGTTCGGGTCGTTCGATGCGTTCAATCCTCCATTGAACCACCTAATCATATGCACTGGCCTCAAATGCCTTGCTCATGAAACGCTACAAATTCACTCCATGTGAATCATGCATACTCGTACAAGTCTTGCCGATTCCTACGATACCCCGTCTCGTTTCGGAATCTATGACTTGGAACAGTTTTAAGATTACGACCTTTGAGACTGTTTCATGATTGCACTCAGTACTGAAGTGAATCGTCCCATAGTCTAATGTAATCTAAGGATTTCATCCAATCGCTTAAATGTATTCGCGAGAGATGAAGTTGGCCATTGTTTATCCTTATACACATACAAATAAACGTGCGTATTAAGTCATTTATACAAAAGAAAGATAATGATAGTTTCACTACAAGCTAAATATATTGGCTTGCAGGGCACTATCCCATCAATCTTCCACTTGCCCTAAAGCCAATCACAAACGTTTCTAGGACCCATTTTTCTAAAGATGTTCTTCGAACTCATTTCATGATATAGCCTCTTTTGGTGGATCCGCTTAACTTGTCTTCTGAGTCGACGCGATCCATTACGCGCGTTAACTCTACCAATGATTTTTCTAATCAAATGGTACCTTTCTTTCAATTGTGCTTGGATTTCTGGTAAGATCTCGAATGCTTTGCTTTAGCAATAGCTCCAATGTTATCATGGAAAATAATCATGAGCTTCGCAATGCTAGGCACTACATCCAACATAGGATGAAGTTTTATATCCAAACACTTTCTTAAGCCGCATTTAATGCTACATTTAATGCTGCAATATATCTTGCTTCAGTGGTTTGGATGGTTACGGTGATTTGCATTGAATCCTTTTCAAATTCACCGTTACCCCATTGATGCAGGATATGTATCCAAAGATGGATGTTCTTAATTCATCCACATCAGACTGAAAATTCGAATCAGTGAATCCTTCAAATTTTAATTCTCCACTACCACCATAGACCAAGAACAAATCCTTAGTCTTTGTCAAGAGCTTAAGGATATCTTTTATGGTGGTCCAGTACTTCTTCACTGGAGTTCGACTAGCAACTGCTCGCGATACTTGAGCAAGTTCTACGTCTGGTCTAGTACATAGTAAAGCATGCCACATGCAACCTTTTGTTTGAAACATAAGGTATTTGAGACATTCTCCTTTATTCTCATTTGATATAGGGCACATCGAATATTTCCAGTATTGATTCTATGTACTTAGATTTAGAGAGTGTCAGCATATTTTCTGATTTAATTCTATAGATACGTATCCCAATACGCAAGATGCTTCTCCTAAATCTTTCATGGAGAATTGCATGGACAACCATGCTTTCGTCTGTGCTAACATTCCGATATCATACCAGATAGCCAGAACGTTATCGACATATAAAATATGAGCTTCATCGCGCTCCCACTAATCCTTTTGTACACTCATGGTTCATATTCGTTTTAATGAAGTCAAATGTCTTGACTATCTCATCAGAACAAATGTGAATCTAAATGGATTCAGACATTGCTAATGGAGAAAAGGTTTCATCAAAGTCTGTTCCAGAACATTGTGAATAGCCTTTTTACCACTAGTCAATTCTTAGAGGCAACACCTCTTCATTCATTCCAAGTTTGAAGATCCATTTATAACTTATAACCAACTTATAGGGATAAATCCCTCTGGTGGATCAATCAAGGTTTTTACCTTGTTGGAATGGATGGGATCCATTTTGGTTTGCATGACTTCGAGCCACGCACCCCAGTCTATGTCTGACATCACTTCTTGATAGGTCTTTGGATTACTTTCCACATTCTCGTTTTCGTGAATGAAACCAAATCGCTTTGGCTTCTTACGAATTCGATCAGACCTTCGAAGAGTGGGTGTACTAGTAGGTTCAGTAAATTCTGGATTAACTCACACTGTTTGCGAGGACGGGTCCAAATCTTTGACTTCATCAAGTTCCATGACGTTTCCATTTCCTTTGACGAAAAATTCATCAACAGAGGAACGGGTATCTAGGAAAAACTATTGTTTCTCATTGTCGTGGAACAGGTATCCAATGGATTTCGTTGGATACCCCACAATTATATACAAATTGAATCTACTAGCCAATTTATCTCCTTTCTCGTTTCTACCATCGGCAGGAGATCTCCATACTCAGAAGTAAGAGTATAAAGGTATTTTGCCATACCTTTCTTGGTAAAGCTTTGCAGGCACGTACTTTGAAGGTACTTTGCTCAGTATCTTCGATGCAGTCAGGAGGACTAACCCCTAGAATGCATAAGGAAGCTTTAACAAATCTCAATATGGATCGAACAATGCCTAACAATGTTAGATTCCATCTCTTTAGACACTTCAATAAGTTGAGGCGTCTTAAGAGGAGTTTGTTATATGAGAATCTCATTCTCATTAAGATAATTGAGGAATCCTTGACAAGTATTTGCTATCTCAATTAGATTAAATAATACTATGCCTTTGTTGATTCTCTACTTCGCATTGAAATACCTTTCTTGGTTTTTCAGATTTGCATCTCACTAGATTCATTTTTCACTAACGACCAAGGTCTTTAGCAAAAAGTACGAAGTATGAGTAATCTCCTCTCACAGTAACCTTTAGTGATCCATATTCATGGATTTAAATCCAGACTTTGTTTGGTTCGCTCCAGATTCCCTGTGAGGGGAGATCTGGTCATATTTCCTTTGAGACATGATTCGCAGGTTGGAAGTTCATCCAAGTTCTGTTTTTCAAGAAGCTTAGGTGAAACCAACTTTTGAATCCTACTCTTGGAGATGTGTCCAAGTCTAGCGTACCAAAGTTATGGATTATTATCTTTGTATTAATTGAATTTCACACATTAATTCAATAAGATTGAGTTAATGGTTTAATTCAATTAATTTACTTCCTTTCAATTAACTTCTTTAATTGCTTCCTTTTTCCTTTTCAATTAACCCTTTAATTGAAACGTTGCTTAATTAATTAGATCATCTAATCAATTAAACATATCAGTGCCTTTCTTAGATCCAGCGGGATAATTCGACTTTTAGGCTATTTGTGTTCTTTTGACTACCTTTATGGTCGAATTTAGAAGAGAATAAATTCTTCTTCATTTTACTCTTCTTTGACTTTGCAGTCCATGAAGTGTAGACGATCATTACAGGTTTATCCTATTTGCCTTTAACCAGTACTTTGGTTGATTCATGAAATGTGATCAACTTATCAAATAAGATCAGTGTATTTCAAGAGTCATTTGAATGAGCGGGAGGAGAATTTAGGAGGAAGTTAATGTTAAGATCACTTGCAGGCCTACGTTTAATTGATCCAGTTTTCAACTAGATTGGAAAAACAAAGACAGTGATCCTTGACACTAGTTCCTTCATTTATTCTCGAGTTTTGAAACAATTCCCTAGAAGTCTCGAATAATATCGATTCAAAACTACTCCTCAAAACAAGCCTTTTGAGGTGGAGGTTTGTTTCAGAAGACTGGTCCTCAAAACAGGCCTTTTGAGGTGGAAGCTTCAGACATGCTCCTCATGTTGCTTCCATAGCTCGTTCAATCTTGATGCTTATTTGAGGAAACGATCATTAAGATTCCCATACTTCATAGGTGATTCGTTTCACTTTTAAGATTCATCTTCATATGAGGAAACGATAATTAATATTCCCATACTCTACGGGTGACTCGTTTCTTTTATTTTGACTTATCTTGTAAGCGCATAAGGCATAGGCTTGTCGTTTAAGAACATCATTCCCATTCTTGGAATTTAAGACAATTCTCAAGTTTCTTGCCTAGTCTATATTTTGATCCAGTTATTTTATTAGTCGAGGATAAATAGAAAAAATGGATAATTACAGATATCTCAGTATCTAAAGAGAAGACAAACATTTAGTGGACTAGTTAATGAATAATACTTATAATCTACGAAGGTTGGACTCTCTATCGTAGAAGTTCTCCCACTATTTTATCGAAACAATTACCCCTTCAATTGTTCGGAAAATTCTATTTCCTAGTAGGTCTTGACGTCCCAGCGGCAATTAATTGCACCCACGACTCGTGGCCATACAACCAATTCCCCAGGTAGGCATACTTATTGCCAATTGTGTCACTCCACAACCTTCAAGCTATTTTGCCTCGGTTTTCGCACTTATCTAGCACTGCTACATCATAAGTGTTACTAATCGTTAAGTCTAACCCATCAATCATGATGAGCAACAGGCCCGGTCGTGAGTTCTCCGTAACTAGTTATCGGTCGATCCTCACATCCCGACCAGTCCTCACCCTTGTCGTGTTTAGTTAAAAACAGGAGTCAAGGAATTTCGCGTATTGTCCCTTTCTTCGACTCGGGTGCCAGACTCTGGATCACCTCTATCGATAAGTAGACAACATACGCTGGTCCCTATTGATGGAAGGCTTGGATTTATATAAATACTTCATTTTATTTTAATCCAATATGACTTAATATTTAATTCGAGAGGGGATTTACTGGTTTGAAAGTTATGCTAACTCTCCTCGAGATCTCACCGATTCAGTTATGCTTTATCTTTTATTACGATCTAATATTCTAGCGCGTAATACCATACAAGCTAAATGTAAATCGACAAATAAATAAAAGTCATACAAGCCTAGCATGCATATTACCACAATATGTTTTCGATCGGGAGCCTCCTATGCAGGCCATCATCGAGCCAATGATGTTGGCCCTATTGGTCAATCTAAAGGGTTGGCAAACAGGCCTATGCTATTACACAATGTACCACGCATACATGGCCTTCATATCTTCTTGGGCTCCCACCTTGCTTGTAAACGGGCCTCCATTCTAAACTAATAAAACAGTAAAAGCCCTATTCTATTACAAAGGCTCAAAGTGGCCCAAAAAATATAAAAGGCTCGCAGGCCCATTAAAAACCAAACAATAAATTAAACCAATCACATCTAACCTAAGGTCAAGGCTCGGCTCGATCGAAAACCACGTAAACAGTTCACGTAGAGCAAGAAACATGCAAACATCATTTACCTATTTCTTTCTTAATTTTAAAACAACCTTTTAAAACTAACTTCCTATGATTCTTACTTTTTAGTCACTACTAATTATGACAAAATGAATATTTGGGTAAACAAAAATAAATTTTCTGCTCAAATACAGATTCTGTTTTTCAACTTTTGAAAATTGCATTTTCGCCCCTCAACTTTCGAAAATTGCACTTTGACCCCAAAACTTTTAAAAAGTTACAAAAACACCCCTGGGCAGATTTGGGCAACTACCAGAAAATTATATTTTGAATTCTGAAAATTTTTGATTTTTCAAACAGACCCCTGAAGTTTCGGTAATTGCAAAACAGCCCCAAAGTTTTCGGAAATTACAAATTGACCCCAAAACCCGTGCGACCAGATTTGCAAAAACAGTCCAGAATTTTGAAATTTCCAGATTTCAAAAATTTTGAATTTTTCAGCCCACAAAAATCCTAATCTCGATTTTTAGTTCAAAGAGTCCTGAAGTTTTCAAAAACTATAAAAACGGCACAGATATAAAAAAACAGTTTTACCCAATCATAGATCCAGTCATAACAAGTAAGAATCAATTACAGAACATATTTTTCACGTGTTTACATATACATAATTAAACATATACGGTGAAAACACATTATGTTCAGGCTTTTCGTATAATAATGATGGAGTTGGCTCTGATACCACTATTGAGATAGTGGTTGGGTTGCCTCGATTGTCAGAACAACGAAAGTGCGGAATTTAAAATTTTTCGAAGCACCCAAGGTCCCATATTAGATTCTCCATATTATTAATACGCAAGCAAGAAACAAAAACAAACAGAGTAATTAAACCAGGGGGTTTTTGCGATTTACCTCACCACAGGCTAGGTGGTGGCAACTTTCAATTCTGATTCTGGATCTGGATCTGGTTCACGGGAGTGATCCAAACGTCTCACCTCCAAAGATAGTCCACACCAACTGGATTCTGGTAACACCTCCTAGTCTTAGGCTCAGAACTGGATCTAGGAGGTTTGTTGTTACAGGACTGTGCAGATCTACTTGGCAAGGCAAGATCTAGCACGGTGGAACAAGGGAGGATGTGCGGCGGCACTATAGCAGCTCACGGCCAGCAAGGGACGGCGGCTATTGGTGGCGGCGCAGGAGAGGGGCGGCGATTAAGTGCAGAGAAAGAGGCTAGGGTTTTTGCTAGGTTGTCTTCTTTCTGAGCTCTTGTAGAACTCTATTTATAAGAGTTCCTTTTGACATAGGTTTGCAAGACTCCTAATGGGCTTTTAATTAAAAAGCTCATGTCTTGCAAGCCTTTCATTTAATTAACTACTTTAATTAAATGCCCAATCCAAATAAATCATTATTTCTTTTATATAATTAATTAGCAACTTAATTAAGTATTTAATTAATTAAGTCAGCCAATTAATTAATCTCCCATTTGAATTAAATACTTTAATTCATTTAATTGATTTAATTACCTTTAAATCAATTAATTCCTTTTATGTCCTTTTTCAACAGTCACCGTCCAATTGTATTGTGTGTGACCCTCTGGGTTCACCATCAATTGGCAGCAGGCCCACGAATTCTACGTGATTTAATTTATGAACAATAAATTGCTCCGGTCAATTAAACAACCTTTAATTGACCACTCCTAGAATCAAATCCTCTATTAACTCAGGAGTACCTACACTTCATGGTCGATGTCTAGCCACAAGCCCATGAAGCCCAACTTCAGGTGAATTGATATTTGTGAACCTCGTCTCATATAATTACCATGTACATACGGTCCTTCTATCGACTAATATTCCCGATCAAGACTTAGGGTGTGTGAATTGATCGGCACCTCTAAATTTGTCTCGATAACTATACTTTCTAATTCAGGATAATATTCCAGTGTGACTCCTAAATTTGGAAACCCCTTTCCAAATCCGTCACCGACCGTGGCCACGGGTTTCTCGGATATATTATCTAAAAATCGTATAGGAAATTCTCTCACCCATTACAGTGAGTCAATAGATTCCATATTGGTACTAACCACTCGCGTACATGTCCATACGCACCCAACCTAGGCATGTTATGATCAAGCTAAGTGACCTATACCTAGATCTAAGTACGCACTTTCATGCACCGAATTCGCCCTAGCACCTCAAGTCAAAGGACTAAATCGTACACTATTATAATCCTTGAGAAACATCCCATCACCGATATGCGACATGCGCTTCCACAATGGATTTCTCTGTTCGGGTCGTTCGATGCGTTCAATCCTCCATTGAACCACCTACTCATATGCACTGGCCTCAAATGCCTTGCTCATGAAACGCTACAAATTCACTCCATGTGAATCATGCATACTCGTACAAGTCTTGGCGATTCCTACGATACCCCGTCTCGTTTCGGTATCTATGACTTGGAACAGTTTTAAGATTACGACCTTTGAGACTGTTTCATGATTGCACTCATTACTGAAGTGAATCGTCCCATAGTCTAATGTAATCTAAGAATTTCATCCAATCGCTTAAATGTATTCGCGAGAGATGAAGTTGGCCATTGTTTATCCTTATACACATATAAATAAACGTGCGTATTAAGTCATTTATACTAAAGAAAGATAAGGATAGTTTCACTACAAGCTAAATATATTGGCTTGCAGGGCACTATCCCATCAAACAGATGACTTAGTTTTATCACTAGTCTGATTAGTTTTAGTCTTATCAGAAGACTTCCTAGGACTCTTCTGTTTAGACTTACTAGTCTGTTTTCCTACACTAGGCTCTTTGCTCTTTTTAGCCTTAGGAGTTTTCGTCTCCTTTAACACTTTCTCAGGTGAAGCAGGTTTAGTAGTCTGTACATACAAGATGACCTTACTGTTGTCAGCTGATATAAATTTCTCAGTATGGTTCAGTTCTAGCTTATCCTGATCTAAAGGTGTCTTCTGTTTACTAGACATATGAGTGGATGCAACATATGACTTTTCATGAGACTCAATTGTTTTCTCAAGTTCCATGATTTTTCCTTTTAAGGACTTCACATTCAGCTTTCAGAGATTCATTTTCTTGCTCGAGCTGTTTATATTCATCTGATTCTTTTGGCTTTTCAGCCTTGAGTTTCAGTGAACTGTTTTGCTCTCTTAGCAATATCATCTCCTCCTTAAGCTTTGCAAATGCTTCGGCAATACTTGTATTGTTAAGCATCATTTGTTCAAATGAATTAAATAATTCATTATCAAGAGGAGTTACCTCATCATCCTCAGAGCCATTAGATTCCTTAGCCATCAGGCAAAGAAGAGCAGGACTCTCTTCATCAGAAGATCCTTCATCATACGTTTCTAAATCCGAATCTGATGAGTAGATAGCAGCTAGCTTTTCCGCTTCTGCCACCAGCACCTTGCCTTTCTGATGCTTTCTTTCCTTTCTGATTCTCTTTTCTTCTTCAGTGTACTTTTCAGCTTTAGGATATGGGCAGTCTCTGATGAAATGACCCAATTTCCTGCAGTTATAGCACATCATTTTAGATTTATAAGCATCTTTATCTTGAGAAGAAGAAGTAGGATTAGAAGTAGAAGCATTGTTGTATTTGTTCTTCATTTTTCGTTTATAGAACTTCTTGAAGTTGTTCATCAGCAATGCAACGTCTCCAGCAGTGTACTCCTTTTTGTTGAGTAGTGTGGCTTCATCAGATGAGTCCACGTCTTTGCTTTTGTAGGCTGGCCTTCTAGGATTTTCAGCAGCAACTAGGGCAGCTGTGGGACTTGAAGTAGAGGTTTCTTCAACACCCATTCTTGGCAGTTTATACTCGTACGCCTTGAGCACTGAGAACAGCTCAGTGAGTGAGATCTTTCCCAGATCCCTGGACTCCTCCATGGCTGTCACCTTCATATGAACTTTGGAGGTAGAGCCTTCAGCACCCTAACGGTTATCTCCTTATCAGTGAAGGTTTTTTCAAGCTTCATCACTTCATTCAGCATCCTTGTAAACCCTGTATCCATCTGATCAATGGTTTCCGCAAACTTCATCTTGAAGTTGTCCAGCTTTTCCAGAGCAAAACTCAGCTGATGCTCTTTGATAGCGTCGTTTCCTTCGCTCATATCACGGACCTTATCCCACATTTCTTTGGCAGTCTTGCAATGCTTGACTTTGTCAAATCTGTCATTGTCAAGGGCCTTGGTCATGATAAAACGCCCAACTTTGTCCTGGTTGAACAGCTTTATTTCTTCAGCCGTCATTTCATTTAAATCTTTTTCCACCGTTATATCGACCTCATCAACTTTGATGGTCTTGGTGAATTTGAATGGACCTTTTATGATACATGTATACATGTTGTCATTATAGCCGACAAGAAGATCTCCATTCTGATCTTCCAGTCTTCAAAGCTCATACCAGCTATGTGGGGAACATGGCTGATACAATCCATTTTTCAAAAATTTTAGTTTTTCAAAAATATGCTCTTTTGATAAAGTTTTGAAAACCTTTGAAAAACACTCGGATCAAGCTCGTTGATCATTGTAATAAAAATAACGCTTAGGATTTTGATAGTTTATCTTTACAGGATTGTTATACGACGTTCTATGTAGTAAATTATGTGTTGACCGATTTTATCTTTTGACAAAAAACGTCCATTCCGTTTTTCATTTCATTTCCCAACCGTTTTTCAATATTTCTTTTGTTTCTCCTCCTATATGCTTCATAATTTTCAATTTATCTCATTGATACTCATAATGTTCAATTTACCATGAAAATAGCAAAAAAAATATATTATAAAAATGAGTTAATGGCAGTTTATTTCTGTGATACTCATAATGTTCAATTTACCTCATTGTAATTTGAAAATGAGCAATTTATTCCTCTATAATTTTATAAAAGTTTCACACTACCTCCCTGACATTTTTATATGTGACATTTTACCCCCCCCCCCTCCCCCCCTCCAATGCTATGATAATGTGACAGTTTACCTCGTTTTATTATGATTAATGTGACAATCTACCCTTTGTTATAATAAATATGATAATTTATCCCTATATTATAAAACACTTTTCATGCCCATTCTTAGTTTCGGCAAGTGAATTACACTTTCCGATTGAAGGGAGTAAATTGCATATTTAAAATTTTTATAGGGAGACAAAATGCTCTTTTTCAAATCACAAATATGTAAATTAAACATTATGAATATCACGGGGTAAATTGTCATTAACTTTATAAAAAGATACAATCAATATTTTGTTTCTCCTCTTCTGTGCCTCAATATTTTATTTTTCTAAAACCCTTCTCCATTTTTTGCGCCCATCCTATCCCTTTTGTCATAACTTTCCCTCAATTAATGTTACATTCAATTTAGTTATAATTAAAATAACTTAAAAATATAAAAAAATATATGTATATATAGTCAATATTTTATACTTTCACAAATATGTATTCTTATTGGCGCCTTTTTCAATCTGTTACATCCTAACTTCATAAAAGTAAGGAAACAGAATTTGGTTTAATGATTATCTAGTATAATTAAATATTGACACAATCAACACATATCCCTCCCTTTTCTATGAACGATCTATACACCTATATACACCTATATATAAAAGTTGGGGTCGTCTATGGTTCCTCGAGGTCATTCTTTGAGGAATCGTTTCATTCAATAAAATTTTGATACATGCTCACATGTACAACACCCTCATATTTAGAATACTTAATTTAAAAAGACTTTATTACCCTTTTAATAGTTTTAGTTTAATAAATTAAATTTTAATTCTTTCATCTATCAAAAATTCCTCCCCTCTTTCATCGATGTTTCTCCCAATTTGAAACCCTTCTCCCAATTGTCCATCTTTTCTCCAAAATTTCATTTCATTTGGCATCTCCTTCAAAGCCCCCGTTTCCCTCAAATTTGTATTGAGTCCTATTCATCTTTCCAATTTAATCCACCCCCATTGCCGATTTATTAGTACTTCAGTCCTATTGCTTTCATGATGCTGATTTTTATACATTAATGTGAATGCTGATTTTTATTCAATGTTTTGTATAATAATTATGTGGCTTCATGTTTGGGCTTTGATAAATTTACGTCTTCATTTCTTATTTGAATAGGTTATGTCATTTACATTTTTGAAATACTTTTGAAAGCACTTTTAGATTCTTCCGACGAGGTATTTTTTGTCTACCTTCAGATAAATTTTCCAGGATGCTGATTTTTATTCATATGATTCAGTTTCTTTTGGTGTTAAAAGAGGAGTTGATTAGCCAATTAGTGTTTGAAAAAATTGATGCTGCTGGGAAATTTTATTTGCATATTCCAAAGCCGAATGTTTTGATGTTAGGAAACAAAGTGTTCAAGTCACGGGTGATTTAGTGAAATTATAGGGTGTGGGTTTGCACACGAGAGGGGTTCCGCAAAGCAAGGAAAGAAAGTTTTTATAGGATTCGAGAACCCAAATCAATGACTAGATATGGATGCGATGTCAGATTTCGGATGTCAGATGACCGATTTTCAGGGCGTTATATAGTTTTGAAATTTGTGAATACTCACAATCATTCTTTAGATGGATGCAAAGGTATATTATTAATCATCAGGTGGTTCTTCTCTATATGTTGCATTCGTCAAGATACAAAATCTTTTTAAGTAATATCAGTTATCTCTTGTATGCAGATACATGTCAACTTCAGAGAAGTCTATGTAGAGTATGATGACAGACATTGGATTAAGGCCATCCCAAGTTATGAATTACTTGGAGCAATTAGCCGGAGGTGCTGAAAAACTAGTGGATATTCTAAATTCCAAGCCATCAATAAATTTCAAGATTCTAGAAGCAAATGTTGTGGTTCTACTCATAATTATCATCGAGTTTAAACTTTTTTAATTTTTTTAACTTTTTGTTGAAGTCAGCATCAATGTTTAATTTTTCAACGACTGTTCAAATGCTATTGTTATTCCATATTGTGCGTGTTATGTAAATGGATTATTACTCAGATTTAAATAGTTAGGTTTGTCAGCAGTTAGCCACTAATATTACATGTACGCTTTAAAAAAATGAAAAAGTAGAATTACAAAAACTACATCTATATAATGATTTCTGCTTTACTAGTGAGTGGTATTCAAAATTTCAAAAACTGCTATTCCAATTACACTCTTTCTTTCATGTAAAGACATATCTTTTAAAATAAATGACGATTATTAACCAATATGCAATTTCAATAATTTCAGAAACTTGACAAATTTATTGAAGATAGGTTGCCTCGATTTGAGATAGAAAAGGAAAAAACATGTTTTGAATTCTTCTCCGCATGCCACCGTATAAAAACAAGTTTCTACATCTCACTCATCAAATTCCAAGTTTTTCATTCCTCCAAGATATTTGGATTGGCCAAAACACAAAAATCTAAATTCTTCTACCCCAAAAAAATGTACAAAATGCAAATCCATATTGCTTGATTGAAGCCAAATGCATATATACAGAAGAATTATATCTCTTTGCCTATGGATGAGTTTCAAACATTGTCGGGGGAAAATGATATTTTCAAACGCTAATGCAATACGTGTACTCGTCAATGGTCCTTGGGTGCTTCTCATACTCAGTCTTCTCACTTCTCTTTAATTAGTGAATAATATGCTCTGAGAGCTTTCATACAATTGCCAAACCTGCAAAATTGAATAAAAAATTACAGATTAACATACAGTTAAACACAAAAATAGAAAAATATTGTTATATTATTGACAGTAACAAAAGAGTCTAACTCATGAAGAATACAATTGGAAGTTGTCAAATTTTTGCTATCCCTTTCTTGGACTTTTGGCCTCTTCTACTAGCATCTGAATCATTTTGAATCCGCAATTACATATCGCAAGGACCAAGGAAAAGAGTATTTGTGAGGGGATGACGTGTCTTAGGAAAAACGACAAATACATGGATAGAGGAGGACTACTAGTTGAAGCAAAGACAATATCTTCATGAATAGAAGAGGACCCAACCCTTTTGAAGTAAAGGCAATATTTTCATTTTATATAGACCCACACAAATAACCAAAGTCTTCTTTTAATCTCAAATAACAGAACTGAATCATACATTGAAGGTTTTACAAATGGATTCGAAGAAGTAGTACTTACTACTCAACTAGCTTATCACATGTCGCAAGATCCATATCCCTCCAAAATTATAAAAAAAAATGATGCTATCTGAAACTTCTTTCACTGAAGAAGATAAAACAAAACAAAGAACATAGTTCAGAATATGGATTGCCCGTGAACCAGTAGTGCAAAGATGTCTTTTACCCAAAAGGAAATAACTTTCATAGAAATAAGAGAAGCTTTGGTGTACATTCAGATGAACTCAAATACTTAGCCACGTGTATTCAATCACTCAGTAACTTGCTTTCATGTTTACTGAAGTTCAAGATTATCACAGTATTTACATTAACAATAAAATTCTCATATGCAAAATTTAGGAAGCAGGATTAGAACTGCCTAATTGGATATGATGATAAGTAACTAACTCAAACATATTAAAATAATGTTGTATTGTATCCAATCCAATTGTATGATCCTTGCTTATACGTGTACCATTAATTCCTTTCAAACTTTCAACCAATAATATCAGTCAAAAGGATAAAGATACTTACTTTGGAGTTGCCGTTTTTGTGCTTCTAGTTCATTCTTTCAACTACTTCAGCCATCTTAATAGAGATTGAAGCCATCCCATTTTTTATCCGATCATTTTTTTATTAGTATAGATAATACTAACTGATTGTTGCTTAAGCCTATTTCTTAGCATCAAAGTCAAGAATAACTTATTGTTGTCACTTTTTTTATATATCTGAGCTGCATTGGCACATTCACCATATGGACACTCAAGAGTCACCAGCTCCAGCAAGCACATACCAAAAGCATATATATCTACAAGCTCATTGTATTCTTCCTGAAAAGTTCGGGTGCCATGAATTCGGGTGTGCCTAGCATCAAAACACATTAAACAATTACCTTCACTGTTTAAAACCTCTATTAAAGATAATAATATTGAGACTAAATGTCCCACATTGGTTGAAAATAATAGTTAAGTCCACCTTATAAGGCATTGGACAAACCTCACCTTACAAGGGAAAGAATACCAGATTAGTAACAACTAATATCACAACGGAAGCAATTCTTTTTTTCCCACAAATATCCACGGATTGAAATTGAGAATAACAAGATCAAATTAAACCCAAGCACTAATTCACTGAACTAAACAAGAATTAAGGTGCGAGAAAAGTAAATATGCACATGACAATTTTACGTGGAAACCCAAATCGGGAAAAAACCACGAGATCGAAAACCGATCTAACTCAACCACTATAATGATAATGAGTTTACAAAATTCTCCCTAAAACCACTAGGGGCTAACCAAATTCTCAAGAGAACACTCTTGGATCACACTATTAATAATCTCACCAACAAGGTGGAAAACCTCAAGTCCCTAACTTGAATAACACAGAGAACAAATAAATCACCAAATTAAAGAGCAAGAATAAAAACCCGAACCAATTGGACGATTGAGCACTTTGTGAAGAATCTCTGACTGAATCTGAGACGAAACCAATTACTTGTAGTACCTCGATCTCTTTCACAAACCCCAAAATAAATCTCTATAGTTCTCCCTATATTCTTCTTTTATTGTGACTATTATTTTCTCTTAATGTTGATGTACGTATTTTTCTGGTATGTGTAGCACACAACACACGCAAACAAGAAGACTAAAAGTCTTTTTATACTAGTCTCATATAACCTAATTTTCCTCTAATGGGCTCAAACCACATGGGCTGGACATAAGACCCAACATCTCCCCCTCCAGCACATGTGGGTGCACAAACAAGTCTGCACTGCGACTACAAACTTCAATAACAAAACCGATGTGAAATTTTCTGACTTTTTACCTTCGAGATAACATCACATTGCTCATCCAGTGCATCTCCCCCATAATTTTGAACCATGAATAAATAAAGTAGTAGATCTGAGTTGACACGAGCTTCTAGAGCAATATTCTCTGAATCATCAGCGGTCTGATCAACAAGAAATATAATTCCCTACTTATAACAACATCCGAATAAAATTTGATCTGTTCAACACAAACATATATCTAAGATCCGTGTTAACCTCTATGCCTCTGGTGCCACAATTGTTATTGCTCAAGATGCAGCAACCTTGGGCTCTGATACCATATTAGAATTCACCACATGGATTGGGTTAAGTTCACTTACTTGGCTTGGGCCTAACTCAACCTCAAAAGCTAGCTTGTAAGGTGAGGTTTGTCCAATGCCTTATAAGGTGGACTTAACTATTATTTTCAACCAATGTGGGACATTTAGTCTCAATAAATAATTCAATTGATGGTACCTATGACATTATGAGCATAACGTGCCTGCTGAGAATACAACGAGTCCCATATCACCGATTTTCACTTCTCCTTGATTCCCATTAATATATATTATCACACTTCAAGTCACCATGAACAACTGGGGTCATGTAGTCTAGACTATTTCTTCAATGCCCACACATCAACATGCTTGGGTTTCTTCCTATACCTACACAAACATACACAAACCAACTTGATTCTCACATATTGCAGTAGATGGTTATCTAAATTCATAGTAGCTCCTAAAAGAAAATTAAACATAATGTCGCAAATTTACAGATGTGAAAATCCCGGTGATGGTATATGACTTAAATTGGATGTCAGGAAAAAAAATCAAAACCCTAGGTCTTTAATAAACGCACCTGAACGCACCACGGTGCGGCAAAAAGGAGACCTTAGTTTGGCCACTGGATCTGCACTTCTCGACTCAAATGATGGTGGAGGAGGCAAGAGGAAGGGTGGCGAGCCGGACTGAATATAGATGGAGGCAAGAGGAAGGGTGGCGAAAGAGATTCTCCGGAGTTGGTGTGAGAGGAATACAGTGAAATCGTCTGGTGAGAGAGAGAGAAATCTGGAAAGAGGGGTTTGAATGAGAAGGGCTTAACTGTAATTTGTTATTTTCGAATTAATTAAATCAGGGATCTAATGATAATTTTGTTAGTGTACAATGTTTATTATAGAAAGTATGATATTAACCTTTATGTTATACACTAATATATTTAATAACTGACTATTGTACACTCTTGTACAAAATTGAATGGCTTAGATTGAAGATTTTAAATTTTTAATGGCTTCGATCTTACATGAAACGATTCCTCAAGTACACACTCGAGGAACCATAGACAACCCCATAAAAGTTACCTATTTCAAGAGAAACATAGACTTTGATTAGTTCTCTTTTTCTCTGCAATTTTCTAAAGCAATTTTCTGATAAATATATTACAGTTTCATCACTTTAATTGAGAATTAATTATGAATTTTAATTCTTTGTATGTTCTTGATGCAAATTAGATAGGAATGGTTCAATTTGTGGTTTTTGTTCACTGATTTTAAACAATTGTAGATATAAAACTTTTTGTTTCTTCATCACGTTAGGCTTCTCTGTTGTTTAGGATAACAAAGTGTGATAACACTATTATTATATAATTTACATTTATATACAATTGTAGAATATTTCATATTTAAATTTATACACAGATGTATATCATCTGTTCGAGCTAGTACCGAAAATTTTGCAATGATTTTTTGGTGTCACAATTTCAGTATTTGATATCTATTGTGATATATATTTATCTATGTTTTGCTTCTATGGAGTAATATGTATGGATTGCAGATTTTTTTTCTTTTTTGTTATGATTTATGATTTTAAATTTGCGTTTGTGATGATAAATTATTTCGTCCATAACTTATTTTGTCCTATCCCTTTAATGTTTATTGCAAAAATTTTAGGATTATGAGTGGTAAAAGTACTTTTTTTTAATAGAATTATGAGCTTTAAGAATTACTTATTTATTGGGATTACTTATTTATTGGGATTATCAGTTTTGTAATTGGTTATATTCAATTAGTTTGGCTTTATCATAAATAGTTTCATGCTAATTTTTAATTTTATAGTTATGATTCATATTGGATAATGAGATTGTTTCGATTGATTGATTGTCTTAGTTTGAAATTCTGAACATTAAATTTGAACTTTACTTTAGATTTTATCCTTGAATTTAAATTTTTGTTAGAATGTTGTTTGATTTTGAAAAAAATCGAACTCACGAGTCTAACTCGATGGACTTGATATTTTTTATGATAATGTACATATAGTTTCTCAATTTATAGTTTGTTTAATAAAATAGAATTGTATATTTAAACACGAGTCTAACTCGAATGAGTAAAGCGAAAGCAAGCGTAGCTTCATTACAAGTTTATAACCATTACGTATTTACATATTCATTATAGAATTTGTGCTCACTCACGAAAGGAGAAAACTGTAAGAAAGTGTAGGTTCATTTGTTTCTTGTAAGCAAGTGTATGTTCATTCATTATAGAAAATCTCTTTTGCTGAAATTGAAAATTGACGATTAGTGTGATTATTACTTTCTCTACTAGACAATAAAGATATACCAAATTATTAAGTCATGTTGGATGAAAATGAAGATGAAGTGCAAAGAAGTTAAGAAGATAAGGGAAGGTTTTGATGATTTCCAAAACGTCAAAATCAGCTAAGTATGGAAAGCTTAGGTCCCTTTGAAGAATTTTGAACAAGTAAAGAAGACATCAGAAGAGTTCAAGATTCGAAGCCCAGAAGACTACTGATCTCATGCTGAAATAGCAATCAGAAGGGTAGGTCATCAGCTGACTCAAATCAGATTAGTTCAGTATTTGATCAGCAGAGTATCTATCAGCAGAGTTGCCTCGATCAGCAGAGTAGAAGAGATCAAGATATTAGTCCAACGGTAATAAATGCACTTGGTGTAATAAATGCTGCAAGAGAAGGGTAGTAATGACAAATGATTGAAGAATATTCTCGGATCAGCATGGTGCATTTAATGCAGCTACAGGAAAGTACAGCAGAAACAGTACTGTAGCAGGGAGCCGTTGTGAATTTTGGCTAAGGCTATGGATTTGAAGTGTGATTTGCTTCAACGGTCATATTTTCAAATACAAGTATAAATAGAGCTGATTTCGAAGAGAGAGATACACAACAACATTTCTGAGATTTCGTTTTTGAAGCAGAAATTTTCTAAGTCTCAAGAAGCTCGAACAGCTCACTCGTCTGGTGGAAGTCATCTGTAGACAGAAACCCAGTTGAAGAAAATAGAAAAATACATTCTGAGTGATTTTGTATTTAGCTGAGTGTTGTGCGAAGTTTAATCCGTCTTTGTGAGTGATTTAACTTCATAGGATAGGTCTTCTTTGTGATTTCCTATTGCGAGCTTATAGCTTTTTCATTTGTTGTCTAGGTATAAGTGGAGATATATTGTAAACTATGTGTTTATAGTATAACCCAGAATCTAAGTGATCTGGAAGAGTGGACTAAAGGATTTAAATCCATATAACCACTATAAAAATTCTTGGTGTTAATTTGCATTTAAGTTTTCCTTGCAGGAGTTTTGAAACTGGGGATAAAATCTTTTTAAGGACTTAGTCTACTTGTGAAAAACACTTTCTATTTATCCGTTGCAAGTAAACTCTTGAAAAACTGATTTTGCTGTAATCAGCTAAGTTGTTATAAGATAAGTGGTCACTCTGCTGTTCATTTACGATCAGCAAAGTAAGCTTACTGTTCTTCACAAGCTTAGTCTGCTGACAGACTACTAAAAAGTTTTTAAGTCTAAAAATTTTCAGAGGTCTATTCACCCCCCCCCCTCCCTCTAGACCTCATCTGACCACTTGGGACCAACAAGTGGTATCAGAGCAGGTGGTTCATTAGAATCAGCTGCCTGATCAACGAGCTTGATCCAAGTGTTTTTCAAAGGTTTTTAAAACTTTTCAAAAGAGCATCTTTTTGAAAAACAAAATTTTTTTGAAAAATGGACTGTATCAGCCATGTTCCCAACATTGCTGGTATGTCGTTTGAAGACTGGAAAATCAGAATGGAGATTTTGCTAGCTGCTTATAATGATAACATGTACACATGTATCATAAAAGGTCCATTCAGATTCACCAAGACGATAAAGATCAATGAAATTGATACCGTGGTGGAAAAAGATCTTCATGAGATGACTCCAGAAGAAATAAAGCTTTTCAATCTGGATAAGGTCGGAAGATTCATCATGACTAAAGCTCTGGACAATGATCGGTTTGACAAAGTCAAACATTGCAAAACTGCAAAGGAGATGTGGGATAAAGTCAGAGATATGAGCGAAGGAAACGACGCCATTAAAGAGCATCAGCTGAGTGTTGCTCTGGAAAAGCTGGACAATTTCAAGATGAAATCTGGAGAGACCATAGATCAGATGGATACCAGGTTCACCAGAACATTGAATGAAGTTTTAAAGCTTGGAAAAACCTTCACAGACAAGGAGATAACCATCAGAGTGCTGAAGGCTTTACCTCCAAAATTCAACATGAAGGTGACAGCAATGGAAGAATCTAGAGATTTGGGAAAAATCTCTCTTACAGAGTTGTTCTCAGTACTCAAGGCGTATGAGTATAAACTGCCTAGAATGGGAATTGAAGAAACCTCAACTTCAGGACCCACAACTGTCCTGGTTGCTGCTGAAAATCCCAGAAGACCAGCACAGAAAAGTAAAGAAGTGGACTCATCTGATGAAGCCACATTACTCAACAAAAAGAATTACATAGCTGGAGATGTTGCATTGCTGATAAACAATTTCAAGAAGTTCTACAAAAGAAAAATGAAGAACAAATACAACAATGCTTCTACTTCTAAACCTAACTTTTCCTCACAAGATAAGGATGATTATAAAGCCAAACTAATGTGTTATAACTGCAGGAAATTGGGACATCAAAGACTGTCCATATCCAAAAGCAGAGAAATACACTGAGGAAGAGAAGAGAATCAGAAAAGAAAGAAAGCATCAGAGAGGCAAGGCAATGATGGCTGAAGCAGAAAAGCTGACTGCTGTCTACTCATCTGATTCAGATTCAGACACGTCTGATGAAGAATCTTCTGATGAAGAAAAACCTGCTCTCCTGTGCCTAATGGCAAAGGAATCTGATGACTCTGAGGATGAGGTAACTCCTCTTGACAATGAATTATTTAATTCATTTGAACAAATGATGCTTAACAATACTGGTATTGCTGAAGCATATAAAAAGCTTAAGGAAGAGATGATATTGCTAAAAGAGCAAAATAGTTCACTGAAACTCACGGCTGAAAAGCCAGGAGAATCCAGCTAAATATAAACAGCTTGAGCAAGAACATGAATCTCTGAAAGCTGAATGTGAAGTTTATAAGGGTAAAATCATGGAACTTGAAAAAGTTATTGAGTCTCATGAAAAATCATCTGTTGCATCCACTCTTATGTCTAGTAAACAGAAGATGCCTTTAGAACAGGATAAGCTAGAATTGAATCATACTGAAAAATTTATATCTGCTGACAATAGTAAGGTCATTCTGTATGTTCAAACTACTAAACCTGCTTCACCTGAAAATGTGTTAAAGGAGAAGAAATCTCCTAAGGCTAAAAAGAGCAAAGAGCCTAGTGTAGGTAAACAGACTAGTAAGACCAAACAGCAGAGTCCTAAGAAGTCTGCTGGTAAAGCTAAACTGAATCAGACTAATGGTAAAACTAAGTCGTCTGTTAATGAGCAAGCCTCTAGTAAACCAAAGAAGCATAAGATTATGAAAAATCAAAATGCTTGGTATGGAAATGAGTCATATTATGTGCAACCTACTGCATATCCTCCTATGTATCATGCACCTCAATTTCCTAGTTACTATGCACCATATCCTGCTCATCCAATGCATGCATATCCTGCTTATCATGCACCTTACCCTGCTTATGAACATTATTCTTATCATACTGATCATCAACATGACTTATCTGATAACTATGATAAAAATGAAACTGTTCATGCTCCTGTCAAAACTCAGAAACCTAAGAAGCCTAAGACATCAACATCTTGGGTTGTCAAAGGTGGAACTAATCCTTCAGGACCCTCTCAATAAGGGTACCTAAAACAATTTTATTTTTGTTTTGTAGGTTAGGATTAGGAGTAGGAGTAAAGTAGAGAAGATCTGGTACTTGGACAGTGGTTGTTCAAGGCACATGTGTGGAAACATACATGAGCTGACTGATGCAGTTGCTGTGGATGGTCCAAAGGTTACGTTTGGAGACAGCAAAGAAGGCAAGATTGTAGCTAAAGGAAGATTAATCAAAGGAAACATAGAGATATCTGACGTCTCATATGTTAAAGGCCTAAAGTACAACCTGCTGAGCATAAGTCAATTTTGTGACAAAGGATATTCAGTCATCTTCTCAACAGATAAGTGCTATGTTGAACAAATTGGTACAAAGAAGGTACTTTTATCTGGAAAACGACAAGGGAATGTCTACATAGTCGACTGGAATTCTGCTGACAAGAATTCAAATGTTTGTTTGGTGGCATCAACACTAAGTGAAGTCAGTTGGCTGTGGCACAAAAGAATGAATCATTTAAACTTCAAGACCATCAACAGATTGATAAAGAATGATATGGTAGAAGGGATTCCTAAAACAGTCATGAGCAAAGATAAGCTCTGTGACGCCTGTCAGAAAAGGAAACAAATCAAGTCATCATTCAAAAGCAAGAAGCACAAATCTTCTGAAAGAATCTTGGAGCTGCTACACATGGACTTATTTGGACCCATTGATCCAGTCAGCAATGGTGGATAGAAATACTGCCTAGCTGTTGTGGATGACTATTCAAGATATAATTGGGTGAAATTCATGAAAAAGAAAAGTGAAACCAAGGAACATCTTACAAATCTGATGGAACTGATCCAGAATGAGAAATGTACAAAAATATTGAAGATCAGATCAGACAGGGGGACAGAGTTTACAAACTCTACTGTTGAAGAGTATTGTAATATCAAAGGAATACATCATGAGTATTCAGCTTCTAGAACCCCTCAACAGAATGGTGTTGCTGAAAGGAGAAACAGAACACTAAAAGAAGCTGTCAGGACTATGATAGCTGAAGCCAAGCTGCCACAAAGATTTTGGGCAGAAGCAACAAATACAGCCTGCTTTACCCAGAACAGATGCATGATCAACAAATATCAGAACAAGACTCCATATGAAGTTTGGAACAACAGGAAACCAAACATTCATTACTTTAAGATTTTTGGTTGTAAATGTTTTGTACTGAATAATGGGAAAAATCACCTTACTGCATTTGTAGAGAAGGCTGATGAAGCTGTTTTTGTAGTATACTCTACTGTTAGTAAGGCTTATAGAGTTTTTAACAAAAGAACATTGCTAATAGAAGAATCCATTCATGTAGTATTTGATGAGCCAAGTCAATCTCCTGAAAAGAATCAAAGTGCTAATCAAGATCTGTCTACTGATTTACAGAAGTTGGATATTGGAAAGAATGAAGAATATGTTCCCATCATACTACCTAATCTCAATTCAGCTGCTAACTCAAGTGCTGTTCAAAATCACAGTGATGATTGTCTAACAGACGAGTTGCAAACAGCTGACAGACCAGAGACTGTTCAATAGACGGCAAATGTTCAACAGACTACTACTAAATCTCCAACAGTAGTGTTGCAAGATCAAAACAGAGGACAACATCCAGATTTGCAACCTGATCTCAGATGGCTCAGGAATCACCCACCAGAGTTAGTGATTGGTGATCCCTTGGATAGAGTGAAAACAAGAAGAGCTGCTGCACAAGATGCTATGTTTGTCACTTTTCTATCTCAAATAGAGCCTAAACAAATTGAAGAAGCTTTTAGTGATTCCTTCTGGATTGAAGCTATGCAAGAAGAGTTGAATCAATGTGAAAGGAATGAAGTCTGGTACTTGGTTCCTAGACCAAATCATCAAAGAGTAATTGGCACTAAATGGGTTTTCAGAAATAAGATGAATGAAGATGGTATTGTTACCAGAAATAAAGCAAGATTAGTGGCCAATGGTTATTGTCAAGAAGAAGAAATTGACTTTGATGAAACATTTGCACCAGTAGCAAAACTTGAAGCAATCAGACTATTTCTAGCCTATGCTGCTTCCAAGAACTTCACTGTCTATCAGATGGATGTGAAGTCTGCATTTCTCAATGGAGAATTACAAGAAGAAGTGTATGTTGAACAACCACCTGGATTTGAAGCTTATCAACAGGAAGACAAGGTGTATCGTCTAAAGAAAGCCCTCTATGGACTGAAACAGGCTCCAAGAGCATGGTATGATACCCTATCTGATTTTCTTTTAATTAAAGGATTTCGTAAAGGTAAGGTAGACAAGACCTTGTTCACAATTGAATGGGAGAATCATATATTAATTGTGCAAATATATGTAGACGATATTATTTTTGGTTCAACTAACCAACAGATGTGTGACAAATTCTCCAAGCTCATGCAGAACAAGTTTGAAATGAGCATGATGGGCGAACTAAATTATTTTCTTGGTTTGCAAGTTAGACAGTTGCCTGATGGAATATTCATCAACCAAGCAAAATACACAAGAGATCTGTTTAAGAAATTTGGTATGGAAACTAGCTCTACTGCTACTGTTCCAATGTCTACAAGTCTTCGTTTGGATAAAGATAAAGATGGCAAATCAGTGGACATAACCAAATACAGAGGCATTATTGGGTCACTGTTATATCTAACAGCAAGCAGACCTGATATCATGTACTCGGTTGGGGTTTGTGCGAGATTTCAATCAAATCCTAAGGAATCTCATCTCTTAGCTGCCAAGAGAATTCTGAAATATATTAAGGGCACTCAAGATTTGGGATTGTGGTATCCTAGAGAATCTGGATTTGAGCTTATTGGATATTCAGATTCAGACCTTGCTGGCTGCAAAATTGATAGGAAAAGCACAACAGGTGCTTGTCAATTTTTGGGCAGTCGTCTGATCTCATGGATGAGTAAGAAACAGACTTCAGTATCCATATCTACTGCTGAAGCTGAATATATAGCTGCTGGAGCTTGCTGTGCACAGATTTTATGGTTGAAGCATCAACTAGAAGATTACAATATCAAGATCAGTGGAATTCCAATCTACTGTGACAATACAAGTGCAATCTCTCTTACTCAGAACACTATAAGTCATTCAAGGACTAAGCATATTGAGATCAAGCATCACTTCATTAGAGATCATGTGGAAAAAGGCAATGTAATGATTGAGGATGTTCATACTGACAATCAGATTGCTGATATTTTCACTAAACCTGTAAGTGAAGTAAGGTTTTCAAATCTAAGAGCTGAACTAGGACTACTTAATTTGGATGCATAAGCTGAGGGGGAACTTATCAGAAGACTAAAGTTCATCAGCATGGTCATCCGTTATTATTTTCAAGGATTAACTCTAAACAGACTAGTTAACTTATGAATTCTTAAAGTCAGGGGGAACGTGTAAGACTAGCGGTACTTCTGATTAAAAGATGAAATTGGTTAATGACAGTTAGTTGAAGTTATATTATCAGAAGATCTGTTCTTAATCTTGAAGATTGAAGATTAATTTATCTTGCTGGATTGACAAACAATAGAGGAAGATTACTAGCTATTGGCTTTCTCCAGTAATATCATATAACAGATCACTCGTCTGTCAGATAAGTTAAACTCTACTCATCTGATACACTATATAAGCATGGTTATAAATCGCATCTTTTGAAACACGCTTTTATAAGTAACAGATAAATGCCGATAGAGTTTCCCGCCCATCTGACATTAAAATACTAAATTTGAAGTCCGCAATTCTCACCCACATGATTTAAAACTGTCAGATCAATCTTATGGTTCATGTTTATCACGATAACCAAAACCTAAGGAAACCTATAAAATCCGATCTGAACAGATTAGTCGTCTTACGCACACAAAATTCCAAAACTCTCTAACTCTCTAAGTTATATGTTCTCTAGCTCTCTGTTTTCTACATATTCTACTCCACTTAATCACAAAATGGATGTCTTTGAAGGAAGATATCTAAGCTACGACAAATTCTTCAAAACTGGTACTGATTTGATGAGGGAAATCAAGACGAAGATCAAGGAAGCATCTCTAGTACCTATTCTGGAAGCTCATGAGGAGCGTGTATACCTTGAAGATGTTAATGATTTCTACACAACCAGAAAGATCAACAATGAAATGACTGTTATGACTGCCACAGTTGGGGGCAAAAAGATTTGTATTTCGGCTGCAGTGTTAAGTGAAGTATACAAACTGACTAATGAAGGAGGAGATGTGACAGACCTTGGGTCTGAAAAAGAAGAGGAATTTTGGGCAATTTGTGCTAAGGAAGGGGAGGAGATGACATGAACTCTGATGAAGACTCAATTGAAAGATGAGTATCAGAGGTTCGCTGACATCATTGCGAAGGTACTGGACTGCAGTACAAGTTCTTTAGATGGTTTACCAAGAAGGAGGTATTACACCATGATTTCCATCTACTATGGCTTGAAAATCAACTGGGCAGCTCATGTATTTGATCTTTTATGTGATAAGAAGGTCAAGTATGGTATTCTGCTAAGTCATCTGTTCATGAGCCTAGGATGTCCTATGGGAAGTGGAAAGACTATCCATGGTGGCAAAGAATTCAAGCTATATGAGCATGTTAAGAGTGTGGGCACCTCTAAAAGAAAGGCTCCTACTAAGGCTGCCAAAGTCCCTGCAAAGAAGGGAAAGAAGACTGGTCAGACCAGTAGGACTGCTAATCAAAGAGTAACCACTACTGTTGAAGCTGGATCAGCACAGCCTGAAGTTGTCATTCCTGAAAAGGTAATTGATGACTTCACTAAAGAAATTGAGCAGATGGAGACTGGATCATCTCCAGAAAGGACAGAATCTGAGGTAGTTGTTCCTGTTCAATCAAAAAAGAGAATGAGGACAAGGAGTGCTGCTAAAGGACCTCCGAAACCTGAACCTTCAAGGAAAATTACCAAGTCAAGAGCAAAAAGAAAAGTCACATTCTCTGAAGAACCAACTGAAACAGTGAGGGAGACATCAGCATCAGCAGAGAGACCTGTTGTTATTGAAAAACCTGCTGCTAAACATGCTGAAGACTCATCTGTTGCACTATCTGCTGAAGTTAGAGAAGAACAACAGACTAGTACAATAAATAAAGGGGATGCACTTCTTCTGCACCCTACTCCTGTTGCTGCCACTCCACTTCAAGCAGTGGAAAGTCCTGAAGCAAAGAAGAGAAGGACTGGTAAGATTGTGATTCCCTACCTTACTACTGCTGAAAAGAAAAGATTAGAAGAGGCAGAAAGGAAAAGAAAGGCTGAAGAAAAGGCTGAGGAAGATCGCCTTAAGGCCCTTGAGCTCAAAAGACTGGAAGAAGAGGCCAGTAAAATGACTCAAGAACAAAGGGATGTTGTTGAGGCAGCAGAGTTGGTTGCTGCTATTGAGGCAAGTGCTAAGGACTCACATGGTCCAAAGCATACTGGAGGCATTGTGATTGGTGAACAAAGAGATCCCACCAAGCCTAAACCAGTTATGCCTACTCCAGCAATACAACCTAAAAGAAGAGAAGAGGTCAAACTGGCATTGGAGATTGTCAGAGATGACCCTGATGTTTTTGAAGAGTTTATCAAAAGGTTAGATGCTGAAAATGCAAAGATCACTCGTCTGACGATGTTCAACAAATAAAAGATCAGATATAACAGATGGAGAGACTATCGTCTGACAAAGAGTAAAGACCAAATTGCAAGCTGGCAAGCCTTTGCTGAAGAAGAAGCCTGGGTGCTAAAGTGGCTTGAGACAGGTTCACTAACTCAAGCATTAGACTCAGAGTTCTTTTTGGACAAGTTAAGACTGAGGATCAGTCATGTTGTCAAAGCTGAAGCAAAGAAGTTATATGACTCAGTTCCTGAAGAATATGCTGAAAATGAAGACCTAAAGGAACGGTCAATAAAATTGGCAGTTTCCCAGACAATGGAAACCCAGACTTATACTTTCGTCAGCCAAGTGGAAAAGATCAAGAAGTCGTCCCAACGGTAATAAATGCCCCTGGAAGTAAAAGGCTATTAAAGACAAATGATTGAAGAAATGCTTCGCATCAGCTTGGTGCATTTAATGCTGCCTGCAGAAAAGTACTGTTAACAGTACGGACAGCTACAGAGAGCCGTTCGCGAAAATTAAGGACCAGTACTCGAGGAATTTGAACTTTGTCTCTCTTCAACGGACATTTTTCAAACCTCAAGTATAAATAGCTGAAAGAGACGAAGAGAAGAAAATAGAACAACACAATCTCCGAGAAGAATTTCGAAGCAAAATCTCTTAAGTTTCAAGAACAGCTCACTAATCAGCTCATTCATTTGTTGACCAAAGCAGAGTTGAAGAACAACGATAAATACATCTTCTGAGTGATTTTGTAAAAAGTGAGTGTTGTGAGAAGTAGATATCCACCTTTGTGAGTGATATTACTTCGGAGAGTAGGAGTTTCTTTGTGATTTCCTGCTGCGAACTTGTGGCTTATCATTTCTTGTAAAGCACAAGTAGAGTATTCTGTAAACTTTGTGATTATAGTATAACTCAAGATCTATGTGACTTGGAAGAGTGGACTAAAGGATTTAAATCCATATAACCACTATAAAAATTCTGGTGTTTGATTTTTGCATAAGTTTTCTTGCATATCTCTAAAATTGCATAAAACACTTTGGTGACTGTTTGAAAAGTTTATAAAAAGAGTTTATTAAAACTGGGGATAAAATTTTCAAACTGCTAAGTTTACTTGTAAAAAACACTTTGAAAATCCGCTGCAAGTACTCTAGTATTAAAACTGATTTTAGCAAAAATAAGCTAAGTGATTATCAGATTAGTGGTCAACAAAGCTGTTCAAAGATTTGTTCGCGATCAGCCTTGTAAAATTACTGTTCGATAACAGCTTAGTCTGTTTAAGTTAGAACAAAAGTTTTAAAGTTACAAATTGTCAAAAAGTTCAGAGGTCTATTCACCCCCCCTTCTAGACCTCATCAGACCACTTGGGACCAAGAATTTCTCTTCCGCGACCTTTAAATTTCAACAATATTCTCACATCTATTCTTTTATTTTTCACTTTGAATTAAACAAAATCAACAAGAATCAAAAAAAAATTTATATATAAGAAGTTATATAAATATATTTTGAGTATCAAATTCATTATAAAAGCCATTTTTTACAAACTTCAAGTATTTTTTATTTTTTATTTTTTTTATATAATTCAATGACAAAATTCATTAATAATTTCTCTTTTTCATAGGTGATCAGTAATAAAATTATTATTTTTGATATGGTGTTTATTATAATTTGAATTATTGTCTGATATCATGTTATTATACGTGCAATTTTATTGCTATCAATTATTCTCAACTCAAATTTTGTAAGAAAAATAATTGATCATGAGATAAACATTTAGTGTATGGAAATAAACTTGAAAAATGAATAATATATTTTTTTAACTAGTTGATTACATACATTAAAATTAAAATTAAAATTAAAATATTTTATTGTACTGACGTCACACCGGTTAGACCAGTGATTAAAACGGTTAAACCTACCTAATCAGTAATAAGTAAGGCTACCGGTTCGATGTCCGATCCGGTTTCTAAAACATTGATTATAATGTGGTGGAGCAAAAGACAAAAACACCCCCTATGCTTTGTCTAACTCCCAAAAACCCCCCTGTGTTATTTTAACTCTCAGAAAAACTCCTGTGTTTGATTTTAAATACCACACTCGACCCAAGTAGTATATACTTATAATTTTGTTTTTGACTTTTGGTGGAATGACAAGATTACCCCTATGTGCTTGTTTTTTAAAATTTATTTATTCTTTTTGAAAAATAAGTATATACTACTTGGGTCAAGTGTGTTATATAAAATCAAACACAGGGGAGTTTTGTGGATTTTAAATGACACATAGGGGATTTTTGGGAGTTAAACAAAGCATAGGGGTGTTTTTGTTTTTCAATGTCAGGGGTAAAATTGTTATATCAAATGCAAAATATGAACAAATACTTGCACTTTTGGCGTTTGAAACACACTAGATCTCTTATTTGGGGTTGTATTTGGCACTTATTTGAAATTATAGGGGGTTTTTTTAGAGTTAAAATAACACAGGGGAATTTGGGGAAATTAGTCAAAGTATAGGGGGTGTTTTTGTCTTTTGATCTAATGTGGTGATGTAATTCGTCCTTTAACTAGGAAAAAAAAAATTACCTGTCGTTTTCCAAAGCATTATTGCAGAATTCCACATATGTATTTGTACCCAGACATATAGGGCTAACAATTTGTTAATCTATATCTTGATTTAGATCATGTGGCCAAATGCAATGATTCAAAGTCTAAACCGGTAATAAAGATCCAACGTACTCTTCTAAGTTTCATACTTTACTCGAATAAGATACTTTAACTAATTAACATTTTTTTAGGGGACTTTATTTAATTAACTTTAGAAATACAATTTTCTCACGATTAGATTTGTACACATACTACTTTTATTAGTAAGAAGATGTTTAATGATTATATAACTTGTTATTGTCACATACATTGAACGATAATGATTTTAATTATTTTGTTTTTGACGATTAATAACACAAGTGGCAAGGAGTCTTGGTGACAAAAAAAAAAATCTTTACACTGATCACTAAATATTAATACTGCAATTTATGAAAGTATTTTTGCAATTAAATTTGTTGAAAGATGAATAATGATGTATTAATACAGGGAATTATAAATATGGCACAATATACAGTCTACAAGATGATTAAGGAAGTGTAAGATGGTAAATATGTCAGATAAAAATAGGTAAAATCGATGAAAGTAGGAATTTGATATCTGAGGGGATCGGAGATCAATGAAAATGGATTAAAATAGAAAAATAGGTGAAATTGAAAAAAGAAAAGAAAAATTAAACTAGTACTAAAAAAGGAGTGAATAGCAAATTAACTCCCTGTGTTATTCAAAATAGGCAATTTAACTCCCTGTGATAAATAAAAGGGCAAAATACCTCCATGTGATATCCTAAATAGGCAATTTAACTCCCTGTGATAAGAAAAAGGGCAAAATACCTCTCTGTGTTTTTATAAAAGAAGCACATTGCCTCCCTCTAAATTGTTCATTTATTCATATCACAGGGAGGTAAATTGCTCATTATTTCATTTCACAGGGAGGTAAATTGCCTATTTTTATATCACAAGGAGGTAAATTGCTCATTATTTATTTCACAGGGAGTTAATTTGCCTATTTTTATTTCACAGGGAGGTAAATCGCCCATTAGACATATCACAGGGAGTTAACTTGCAAAAAAACCCCTAAAAAAAGAGTAAAATAGGTATTAGAAGGGGGAGTCATAGTGGTGAAAATGGGTGCAATCGGTGAACACACAAATTTGATTTATAAAAGCGGGTGAAAACGATTAAAAAATAGTTAAATAGACAAAAAAAATTCAGAAATCCATGTTAAAAAGGGTAAAGTGGAGGAAAATGTGAAATCCGTAAATCACAAGTTAAGCACAAAAATAAGTGAATTATATAGATAGTATAAAATAAAAATAAAAAAAGAGCTCAAACGAAAATTATTGAAAAGAAATTCACCAAGATACTCAGCCCTTTTAACTCTCCAATACTATTCCCTTCATTTATATTATCCTTGTATTGTGGGAAAAACACTCTTTGATACCAATTTTTTTGTCCAGATTACAAATTTAATACTAAATTTTCTGAAAAAATATATTTGATACCATAATTTAGGCACTTTTGACACATTTTATTTGACCGTCAATTTTTTAACAGAATTCATAACGTGCAGCATGTGTCCGTTAAGTGGCACGGGTATTGTACGTGCAGGCTCGCGTAGGGTATAAAATTTCATTTTTAACGGTACAAGTTTCATGAAACGCACGTGATGTACTGTTAGAAAGCTCTCGTCAAGAGTTTTTCGTCCATATAAAGAACACGAAATTTGGCCTTGTAACGAAGGAGTTATGAAAAAATTAAGATTAGGTTCAAATACTCGCTGCTCGAACATATCATGTGCAAAAAAGTGCAATTTTGACGACTTAACGGTCACGTGGTTGTTCCCGTCCAACAAATTGATGGTCAAACGATCTTCAATTTTGATATTAAATGTGTATTTCTGGAATGTTTGGTACCAAATGTATAATGTAGGTAAAATCTAATATCAAAAATAAAATTTTACGTGCAAAACCCGTGTCACTAAGACACATGTTGCGCACAACATGAAATCTGTTGAAAAATTGACGACCAAATGCAACGGATCTAAAGGACCTAAATTATAGAATCAAATGTGTTTTTTTTATAAAACTTGATATCAAATATGTAATCTAGACAAAAATATAATTTCAAAGCATTTTTCCCTCACCTTTTATTAAATAATTTGTCACTAATTACACCATACAAAGGTATATTCTAGAACCAAGTCGATCCAGTCCAAAATAGGACCATTTAGTCTAAACAGTCACACTCCAACCCACCCCCACTAACTTTTGATAATCAAAATTGAAACAGGAACTTCAATTCATTGGAAGGAGAAAGAGAAAGAAATCAGGCACTGCTCTTTCTCCAGTTGTGACAAACTCTTCATAAATTGACATGCACAAATTATTGTAAAAGCAGGAGAATGTGAAGTGGACATGTGTTGTTACTACCCAAAAGAATGGATTTCTTGTTAGATTTGTTTTTAGTTTAGTAGGTCAAATTTTATTTGAATTTGATTAATTAGCTCTATTTAGTAAATTAAGTTTAAATGGAATTTATCGTTTGAATAACATTTGCGTATATGCTCGAGGTAAAATATGATATAGTATTTAATTGAATTAGTCAACTCGGGATGTGCTTCTTTGGAAAATTAAAAGTTATAAGAAAGTGTAATATATATTACATGAATTTAGTAAATTAACACGATGAACTATTAAATTAATAACCAATTAAGTTGAAAATATTATTTTGCATATCGATGAGATCGTAGTCTAAGAAAGCCGAGGTTTCAAGACTAAGAAATTTTGAGTTTCATTTCCATTAATTTGGAAATTTTCTAATTTGTTATTGGTGCGTAGTTAGTTTTTCTTTCTAATTGAATAGTAATTGGAAAAATTCTAAAAATTTAATGTAAAAATATATTCACCGTCTAAAAAATACATATAAAATACATATAAGGAAGATGCAATAAAATACTTTTTTTTGAAAGCGAAGATGCAATAAAATATTGGGCCCAAGCAAATTAGCAAATATGCAACTATGGAAACGGTAAAGACAATTTGAGTACGAGTCAATAGTTTCATAAAGAAGCAAAAGAGTACATCTATTTAAATAAGAGTAAATTACACTTTTTGTCCTCCTTTTGAGCTAATTTTTGCATATTCCTCCCTCTTATATTTTTCGTAGCAGATTCGTCTCTCTTATCAATGTAGTGTAACACATTTATTCCTTTTAAATTCTTTTTTTGTAGCAGATGCGTCCCTCTTATCAGTATACGTAGTGTATACCGTTGATAGGCTTCAAATTTGTAGTACTAAACATATATACAATTTGAATAAACCCTAAAACTTAAATTATATCCATTTAATAAAATAAAATAAATATTTAATATACTAGTTTAAAAAAATTACTATACTCAAAATTAATTTTGGAGAAAGTAATTCATTGTTTATCGATTTTATATTTACGCTGCTATAAGACACTGTTTATATTATCATTTATAATTAAATATTTGAAAATATAAAATATTAATAGATAGCCACATATGAAGTTTATTGTTTTTTTTTAGATGGTGAATATATTGTTACATCAAATATTATGTCAAATCGAAACTATTATAATGATATCGAAGTTAACTAATTACTAGTATTAAACTAGAGAAATGCTAGTATGAAGTACTGTGAATGAGCTAAATTTTATTTTAATTAACTCCTTAAGTTTTTATCTCAAAAAAATGAAATATAAATCCTTATTTTTTACTATTATTGTTGGAGATGCTCTAATGTACGTTAATTTAATTACTTCATATTATATATGTCTGAACGCACTTTAGAATGCTATTGTTAAATTAGATTAACAAAATTGGTTAGTTATGGAAATTTTTATAGATAATAATTTTTTTTTAAATTTATTTATGGTTCTCATCATTTAATAACACAATTTATTAAATGAGATGGTCATTTTCTTGAATTTATTCTTCTAGCATGCAAATATTAGTTAACAATCAAAATTATATAAAATAATATAATATAATCTTACATTCGAGACTAATTACTGCAGATAATTAATGTGGGCTTAATTCCAGACAAACATACTTTTGCAAAAGAGACCATTTTTTGGACAATTCTTATTTCTTATGTCACCTCTGACATCACTTAGCACTGTACATGGACTAAAATTCATTGAGGATGAATCCATAATTGTACTAATTACATACATATATTTAGACATATTCGTGTCACGCTTATTTTCATTTCCAAACGATATTCATTTTCTATCCTTATCTCTATTTCATGCCCAAAATTCTATCAATAATGACAGCTATCTATAATTTTGGGCTGCAGCATGTGATAGCAAGATTGACATGAACCGAAAGGTTTTTTTTTTTTTTTTTTAATTATGAATAACCGAAAATGTTTTTTGTTATTTGCAATTGCAATTACTCTTTGTTCTTGCTTCTAAAGAATTTCATATGTTATTACTAGCTCTGTCCCTTTTTTCTGACATTTTACGTTTAATGCGGAGTTTTAGGTAAAAGATTAAAAAATAAAACTTTTAGATATTTTTTCATAAATGTCTGATGTCAAATCATTATTTTATGTGTGAAAGTAGTTTTAATTAAAAATAATAATTTTATTTATAGAAAGGAGTGTTATTTTGGGACATTCTAAAAAATGAATAATAGTGAAAATTAAGGACATTAAGTGTATAAAATAAGCAAAATTTCCTTATGTGTTGCTCAATCAGAAACGCGTGTTTAGACGGTCAATAGGTAGCGCTTATACACAAAGATTATATTACTTTTTAAATAATATTTAATTAATTTGTATTTATTTGTAAATGTATACACGAAAAACTAACTAAAATGAATTCAAAAGTGTAGTTCCATCGTCTAAAGTAGGATCTTACTTGCATAATGAGTGTGTGTCACGTTTGGTTTATATTTGATTATAAGTAAAATTTTAACGATTTAAAAGGCTCAATCACATTTTGCCTCCTCCAATCATGTCAATTTGCACATTCCACCCTTATAAAATTGTTATTTTGAACCCTCTAATCACCATAATTACGTCGTTGAGCTAAACTTGAAAATACCACCTGTATTTTGCCTAATTAGAAAAACTCCCCCGTGTTTAGTGAAAATCCCGCAATATTATTTTTTTATTAACAAAAATTTCAATTTGAAATTCTTTCATAAATCAATAGGGATGTTATTGTAATTTTTTTTAAATGGATATGGGGGTTATTATCAATTTTTAAAGTTAACAGAGAGATTATTGTCAACGTTGCATTTTGAATTTAACGTAATTGCTAATTTCAATTCAAGTATAGAAAACATATTATATTTGTGGGTTTATGCAAATTAATAAAATAGTTTGAATATTATTTTTAATGAACTTTAAACGGATTAATTCCACTTTGCATTCTCGAATTAGGTTAATTTTGCACTTTGTAGCTCACTTTGAACTTTCAGAATATCGTAATGATTTCATTTTGCAACCCAACGTCTTCAAACACTTTAATATATCCGGAAAAAGCCATTCCAACTCCCAGAAAGAACAAGTTTGGTAGTTATGGAAACAATTCCTCTATTTCTTCAAACGTAATTTTTTTCTCTCAAATTGATTGTTGAACAAGCCCAAAAATATTTTGATCAAAATTTGCTACATCTCCACCAAAATAATGAAAAGTTTTCACTTTTTGGATTCAGTCGTAAAGAAACTGTAGAGTAGTTTACATTCAATATTTTTCTTTAATTTACAAATTTTACACATGTCTCTAAATTTTCTAATATTTTCTAATATTTGATCATACAAAAAAAAGATACCATAGAAATGAAATTTTATTTCATGGTCTCAATATAGTGAGAAGCTTGTAGTGTAGGTTTAATAACTGTTGTAGATAGTAAGTTTCTTATATATCATTTCGGATGTAAACAATAATGTGACTTTGAGACGAAAACTTCAAGTAATTTCCATCTTAATTTCATTGCGATTAATATTTTCAGACTACTTTAACATTTAAGGGAAGAAAAAAATTGATGTGTTCAATAAAAATAACGGAGCTGGAACAACTTTTTCCGATAACACTAAGGTGGTTGAAGACAGTGGGTTGCAAAGTCATGTCAATAAACTAATTTATAGGTTCAAAGTGGAATAGTTAATCTTTTGAAGGTGCAAAATGAAAAATTACCTAATTTGCTTGTGCCAAGTGGAATGAAGCCATACTTAAACTCGTTCCTGACTCTCCAGTCTTTGATTAGAGGGTGCAGAATTCATTGATGTGGCTAACTTATTAAAAAAAAAAAAATGAGTTTGTAAATTAATTTATTTAATTCTCAATATTTAATCATGCTGCACTCATTGATGTGGTGATGGGTCTGATATCTGAATCATCTTTAGTTAATACCTTAGTGGAAAAAAATTAAGTGTCAAATCATTATATAGCTATCATGATTATGATTACATCAAAAGGTTCTCAATATCATTGCCTAATTATATCTTCACCTCATACTTTTTTTTTCTTTCTTTTGCTTCCTTAAGCTCAAACACATGTTAATTTTAAATAAGAGTTGAAAAAGAAATTGAAGCATTTTGGTTCCTTTGAAAATAATGTCAGCAAATTAATGATGTTAAATCACTACTTTATATGGAAAAAAAAATTTAAAATTAAATTGAAAATAAATTCATTATAATATTTAAATAACACTGCAAATTGAAGATAAATTTCAAAAAAAATTAAAGAAATACATTTTCAATTTTTTAATTACATATAGAATATAACTTGTTAAATATATATATATATGTATCAAACATTCATGTTTTTATAAACAATCTATCATTTATTATTAGTTTAAAGAAAATGAAAATGGTTAATAACATAAATGATGTAAAAGGTAATTAACAAAACTAAAGAAAAATAATACTATGGGACAATATTGTAATTAAATCAAATAAATAGTAACTTGGAGTAGTCTTTGAATTCGAGAGAATTGCACTTGTGGTACCAAACTATATATCGATTCTCACTGTGGTACCATAAAAAGCGAGGTCGACACATTTTATATCACAATTTAAGAAATCAATCACTTTTGGTACCACCGTTAAAAATGGACGTCAAGAAATTGATATCATTACTTATGTAGACTGATAATCATACCCCTAATATTCCAGGTTGTCCAAATTATCCCATTTTTTTGAATTTACTGCTAATTTTAGTCCACATTATTGTCCAATTTCAAAATTGACTCGAATAAGACACGTGCAGACCAATTTAGAGACTTTACTTATTATATTTACATATTTATTTAACTAATTTAGTTTTATAAATAATATTAACATGCCAAATGATACTTTAATATAAATCCAACCAAATATTAATTAAATCTAAAATTTATATTGTAATATTTATTAAAAAATATAAAGTTATATATTTTGTAGAAAAATTATAATTATTTTATTAATAATATATAAGTTTATTTTAATTAATATTATTATATAAAATTTAGATTTAATTAATATTTTGTCGAATTTATAACACAGTATTATTTGGTCTGTTAATATTATTTATAAAACTAAATTAGTTAAATATATATATGTAAATATAATAACTAAAATCTCTAAATTAGTTTGCACGTGTCTTATTAGAGCATTTGAAATTGGACAATAATGTGGACTAAAATTGTCAGTAAATTTGAAAATATGGGGTTATTTTGACAACCTGGAATATTAGGGGTATAATTGTCTACATAAGTTATGGTATAAATTTTGCAATAAAACTTAACTATCACATCAGTTAATGTTTGATGAAGATGAAGATTAATGAACAAGGAAGTTAGAAGTTAAAGGGAGGTTTTGATGATTGCCATAACATCATAACCAGCTAAATAAGGAATGCTTAGTAAAATCCCTTAGAAGAATTTTGATCAACCAAAGAAAAATCAGACAAGTCAAAATTCATAATGGTCCAGAAGACTACTGATCTGCTGTTGAAGGAAGAAATCAGTTTGGTGAAATTCAGCCGATTCAAATCAGATTTGTTCAAGTTTGGGATCAGCTCAATACGTTATCAGACGAGTGACTCTTATCAGCCAAGTGAAGACGATCAGGAAGTCTCTCCAACGGTAATAAATGCACTTGGAGTAATAAATGCTGAAGAAGGAGGGTATTTATGGCAAATGATTGAAGAAATCCTCGTATCATCTCGGTGCATTAAATGCTGCTGACAGAAAGTACTGTTGACAGTACTGTAGGGAGCTGTTTGGTAGGACTTAATATGGGGTATTAAGTCATATTATATGAGTTAATATGGTCTAATATAACGTTTGGTGGCATTGCTCTAATATCGGGTCAAATAGATTAAATCCTTACGACCAGGTATTAAAACTAGATTATAATCCACCCAAGCATGGGTGGATTAGTTAATCCGAGTGAATATGGATTAGGTAAAATGTCACTAATAACCTCAAATTTAAATATTTTCTTTTTAACATATCATTAAATATCATAAATTCTTCTCAAATCTTTGAAAATATATAAATATATATCTAAACTCATAACTCTACAAAACATATTACGGTAGATTGTTTTAATATAATATGACTCAATCAAATCTACCAAACGTATTTTTAATATGACCTTCAATTCGGCTCCAATCTAATCTACCATAATCTCATACACCCTACCAAACGGCCCCTAGCAGTACAGAGAGTCGTTTGCAGAGTTTAAGGACCATACCCGATGCATTTGAATCTTGTCTTTCTTCAACGGACACTTTTCAAATATGAAGGTATAAATAGTTCGCGAGTTTGAGAGAGAAGAAAGCACCACAACTGAGATCAATCATGCAAAGCAAAAAGCTTCTAAGTCTAAAAAAAAAAAACTCAAGAACAGCTCACTAGTCTACCGAAGTTATTTGTTAACTGAAGCTAGTTGAAGTCAAAAGAAAAATCATTTTCTGAGTGAATCTGTTATTGTAGAGTGTTGTGAGAAGTAGATATCCATCTGAGTGAGTGATATTACTTCGGAGAGTAGGAGTTTCTTTGTGATTTCCTGCTGCGAACTTACGGCTCATCATTTGTTGTAGAGCGTAAGTAGAGTATATTGTAAACTGTGTGTTTATAGTATAACCCAAGATCTAAGTGACTTGGAAGAGTGGACTAAAGAATTTTCATCCATATAACCACTATAAAAATTCTTTGTGTTTTAACTTGCATTATTTTCTTGCATATCTTCAAAGTTGCATTAAACACTCTAGAAAACTGTTGAAAAAATTTTAAAAAGGAGTTTTGTTAAAACTGGGGATAAAATCTTTCAAAAGACTTAGTTCACTTGTGAAAAATACTTTAAAACATCTGCTGCAACTAATCTGATAAAACTGATTTTACTGAAATCAGCTAAGTACTTTTCTAAAAGAGTGGTCAACTATGTTGCTCAAACTTTGTGTGCGAACAGCTTAGTTAGCTTACTCTTTGCGATCAGCTTAGTCTGCTAACAGTTAAGTGAAAAGTTTTTAAAGTCTAAAAATTTTCAGAGGTCTATTCACCCCCCTCCCCCCCTAGACCTCATCTGACCACTTGAGACCAACAGTTAACGTCCATTTTTAACGGTGATACCAAAAGTGATTGATATCTTAAATTGTGATACCAAATATGTCGGCCTCAATTTTTATGGTACCATAAATGAGAATCAGTATATAATTTGGTACCACAAATGCAGTTCTCCCCTTTGAATTCGAACTCCAAATTTGGTTTACAATTTAACCCATCCTCCAAATTCGACCAATTTGGGGTTGAGTGGGAAGATAATTTTTGCTATGTTATTCCTCATTTTGTTAATGGATGTCATTTTTTTTCATCTCAAACGAGGAAACACCAAAATAATTCAATAATCTCTTGAAAAGATCTTGTTGACTGGCAAGGTAGAGCCCAAATCTAAAATCATGAGAAACTCGGGTCAAATCACACCAAAAAGTATATTAACATATGATTTATTATACTTTTGATTAAAAAATGATTTATTATACTTTTTTATTGAATTTGATCAGTTATTAGTGTTGGTTGATTCGATAAAATAACGATAGAGGACGACTAAGAATTGACTGATAAGATTTGATAACGTATTGAAATTATGAGACCCAACAATATATCTAGTCTCCATTTGGATTTGGATGATATATGAGTTTGGATTTTATAAGTTTGAAATTCATATGATTTAGATTAATATATATAGTGTATATATCATATTGTAAATTTATTTCAAATTTATTGTTTGGATAATGATTGAAAACTTATGTGTTTCATAAGTTTTTCACTGATTAACCTTGATTTAATTTTCACTCATTTTTATCGGTTAAATCCTATATTACCATTTTAGTTCTTTATTTAACTGATTTATGCCGGTTTAACTCGGGTTTTGCTAACTTCTTGCTTTGCTAATTTGACCCTTTTTACAGATTTCACTAATTTATAATACTTCTTCTGTCCCATTTTTCTCTATCCATTGCTACAGTTGACCAGTCAACTTGGTTAAATTTATAAATATTATTATAAATAATATAATTAATATATTTCACTAATAAGTTGATAATATCATATGACTCCGTATATATTAATATTTAAAAGGTTTAATACACCACAAATGTGAATAATTTAACATGCTAAGTCGGGTAAAAGATTGAAAATTTTGATCAAGTATTGTAGCTAATTGAGTAAAAATAATGGGACGGAGGGAGTTATTTTCGAACCCTCGAATTTTATTTTGGGCTAAATATCTTGTGATTTCCTTGCAATTCGTCTCGTAGAACTTACTTACAGATTAATCGCTAATACGCATAGCCTAATTATATGTCCAATTATAGTTATTGATGTTTTGGCAGTCTCATATGTTTTACTTGTGCTCGAGCAAGATTTTATTGCTCAAGCGTGATTTGACCAAACTCAATAAATAACAAAACATGTATATTTCACTCATCATTTGATTGATCTAACTACAAAACAATTTTATTTTTATTGTAGATATTTTGGATTCGATCATACCCGATCGAAAAAAAAAAAAAAGTTACTCTCAAATAGAATAAAATCATTTGGTTTTCCTTTCCACTATTAATTACCTAACAACCCTTTGTTGATAGGGACTCTTTAAAATTGTCACTGACGCAAATAATTTCATACTTTATTATATAAGATTAATAATTGCACTAAATTATGAAATAATAATGAATTTATCAACTCAAATATCTAACCAACTAAATTATAGTGGCCTCACTTTCTTGGCCAGCCGTGGCATGAGGACAGAAAACCTTTTCAGACTGTTTTACATCTGTCCTTATTTGCTTCGTCACATTGAAATTAATCTTTTTTTTTTTTTTTATTGAGAATAATTGAAATCCTCTTTTTACAGCCATACATATGTTCACATGTTTAGCTCTTCAAACTCTTTTGTTTTTCTCTATTTGTATTTTTCTTTTATGAAAAATTCCTTTTATATTAATGTATGAATAATTCCTTTTATATTAATGTAAATATATCAAGTTTCAATTAATTTTTCTTGACATTCACATGTTATGTTGAGTTAATTTAGAAATACTAGAAGAAACATATTGCATGGCTTTTAAAACATGGAATGGGCCATACAAACATTTATAATTATAAGGTAAAAAATGGAAAAATCAATAAAAGCTTTTGCCTTCGTGTGCTAATGATAATGGGATTATTTGAAGCAATTTGAAGATCAACTTACCTAATCATTTATTTCCAGCTAAAAGGTGTGAACCGAATTGAATATAGTATTATTTGTAGGCAAAAGGTGAGAAAAGTTTCAAATAATAAATTAAAAAGGTAGCTTTACATTTTACTCGTCCTATTACTAGAGAGGGACTAGAGGCCATGTTTGTTTGGTGTTTTTCAAAATATTTTTGTTTAAAAAAATGAAACAATTATGTTTTCTAATTTTTGAAATAAATTTATCATTTTATTTGTCCCGTTTTTATATTAGTAAATTTATAAAATAATCCAATCTCAGTTCATTAGGAAAAATTTGTCCCTTTTTTATATTAATAAATAATAAATATTTATAATTAGTTTGGAACAAATTTTTTTTCCCATGTCATTTCAATTATGGGAAGGAAGTTGGCGTGTTGATATAGTTTGGGACGAAAAATTAAAATTTGTAATTAGTTTGTGATGAATTCTCTAATTTTATATAATTGTTTATGCTAAAATTTGTCACATCGTGACACGTATATAGCCATATGGCAAATGTGACGATATTCCAAAATAATATAAAATTACAGGACGAATGATTAAGTAATATAGCTTAGGACAAAATTCAAAATCACTAATTAATTTGAAACGTTGTTTATAATTTTGCCTTCGCATAATATTTACACAAGAAAATTTCGTGCATTTTAGCCGACATGTGACTAGCAATATTCAATCATCTATTGTAGTAATTTTTTATTTTTTATATGGAGGCAAGTATAAAATTCCACTCACATGTTACTCGGATAAGATTTCCTTTGACTTGAATTGATTGTTTCATGTTAATGCGTCCGACTGTGGTGAAAAATGCTCGAATTTCTAATAAAATAAGATCACTAAATAATCTGAAATAAAAAATAAAGAAGGAGTTTCAATTAATAGCAAAGTATCCCTATGTTACTAGGATTGTCTAAAATGAGATTTCACTGAATGAGGAGCATGTGAGATACTCTTTTTCATGTCGCCAAGTGTTCTATTTTAAATTATCTAATTGTAGAAAGACATTAATACCATCTTTGTCTTATTTGAAATTTTATACTCTTTCATTACGTATATTACATGTAAAAATATGTGAATTTAAAAGACTAATAAAAATCACTGTCACTATATTTTTAGTCAGTAGTTTAAAATATTTATATTTTGTAAATGAAAAATTAATTAGGAAATGGTTCATTATTACTTGATAATTATGTTTATTTGAAGGGTCACAAAATTTGATATTCAAGGAACTATATTTAATTAAATCGGAAAATATAGAACCCAATTGACAATTCAAATTGCATTCAATCAAACACATATTTAGAATTTAAGGATGAAGTGCAATTTTTCAGAAAATTAACACACTCCCCCCACCCCATTTCAATCATCTCCCCCTACGTCACCGATCCCTTATGCAAATTAAACAAAAAAAAAATTATGAAAATATGTAGATCTATATATAAATTAGACTAGACATACTCTAATTGTTTGTTTGTTCATTTCGAGATCTGAAAATTTCAAGTAAACTATGGGACTCATTTATAACGTTAATTGAATCTTATCCATTTCTTGAAATCTCTCTTCTGATTCAAAATCGAACAAGTAGAAAGGTAGAAGATGAAGATGAAGGTGAAGGTGAAGGTGAATGTGTTGTTGAAGTTTTGGAGATTGGAAAATTTTGAGAGAGTAAACGATAGCACAAGAATAGAAAATCTAATCTCTTCCTAAAATATATTTATTGTAGGCTTATATTATATTTAATATAGGGTTATTTGTGTAATTTATTAAATACGTATTTTTTTCAAATGTCCGATTGTCTCGTCATCGTCGGACATTTTGACTTTATTTTGTGGTCCAAATTCGATTTTGACTTTTTATGGTTAAAATAGGATACCTCATATGCACTCTTGTCCCATGAAATCTCGTTTTAGAAAGACCCACGTTACTGTTTAAAAGATAATTTAGTAATTTACCTCCTGCTGATAAATTAAATGGCACCATATTTTTCTCTGTTTTTGTTTAAAAAAAAAAAAAAAGGCTAATTGTATCACTCATATTCTTAAAATCCATGGACGCAATTACTTTCCCTTATATTGCGTCCACTAAAATATAATTAATAGGGGATAAAATACTCATTAGGAATATTATAGAGGATAAAGTAACCATTAAATAATATCGGGATAATAAAATGCAGATTATGCATTTTACAGGGGTAAAGTGAAGGAAGATGTTTTCCAATGAGGGTTCAATTTATAATTTTCGTATTAAGATGAAGTTTCACTCGCATATTTAATCGCGTGTACAACACCAGTCGATAAATGAGGTAAAATGCTTGTTATTATTTTTCATAGGGGTAAATATGGTTATTTTCAATTATCCGTGAAGCACATCACAAAGAGTAACCTAAGAAAAATCCCAATAAGTATACACAATGAAAAAGTGTGAAATTCATATAAATATTCCATTTAAATTGCTTAATTAGTAAAAGAAATTCCGTGTTATTTTAATTAGCAAAAAAGCTCTCTCAAGCCATAATACATATTATACAAGAAAAATAACAATTTTAACCCCTCCAAAAAATACAAAACAACCTTATTCACCTAAATTATCAGTATCCCCATGTTAACTTTGAAAATTAACTAATGAGGAAATTTCAAATTGAATTTTTTACTAATAAAAAATAATAACACAAAAGGATTTTGGTTAATAAATTTAGGGCTGAAAATCAAACCAAGTTACTCGATACTCGACTCGAGCTCGTTCGATAGAAGCTTGTTTGAGCTCGGTTCGTCATACTAATCAAACAAGCTTGAACATTTTTTTTCGTTCGATAACTTTTGAAGCTTGGCTCAAGCTCGACTTGATAAGCTAAAAATTGAAAAAATACATGTAAAATATCAAGCTACTCGATACTCGGTTCGAGCTCGTTCGATAAAAGCTCGTTTGAGCTCGGCTTGATTGAAAATCAAACCAAGCTCAAACACAAAATTTCAAGCTCGATAAAAATCAAACCAAGTTTGAATAGTGTGTCGTTCAATACTACTAGGCTCGATTACAATCCTAAATAAATTAACACGGGATTTTTTTTATCAATTAGACAACGCTAGGGGGTATTTTTGCATTTAGCTCAATTTGAAAATGACGGAGTTACCGCTCTTTTTTAATAAGTTTAATTCATCAATTACATATTGTAAAATAAAAAATAAAAAAGAAAATAAAAAAGTTATGTATGTCTATAAATACCTTGTTCCGGGTGGCCTAACTTCTTAAATTTCAAGAACAAAACACTAAAATATGGGAATGATGATAAAGAAGAAAGGCAACAACAATGTTGAAAAAACACAGGGTGGCATGATCACTATGCCATTTATTTTTGGTAACCTTAATTTTCATAAAAAAATATTTTAATTTATGCATAAACTTTGTGAAGGGTGATTATTACATATATTTAATTTAAATTTTTTTTTTTTCAAATTTGTGCAGCAAATGAAATATGTGAGAAATTGGCTGTAGTTGGTTTTGGTACAAACATGATAAGTTACTTAACGGGGCAACTTCATCTTCCACTAACTAAAGCTGCAAATACTCTCACAAATTTTGGAGGCACTTCGGCCATGACCCCCCTAATTGGGGCCTTTATTGCCGACTCTTTTGCCGGAAGGTTTTGGACCATAACAATTGCTTCAATTATATACCAAGTAGTAAGTAATTTCTTGTATATTATGTTTAAATAAGGGTGTAAGAATAAATTAAAATAAAGTCTTACCCAATCTTTTTTTATAGAAAGCACTTATTTTTGGGTGTGGATCTTCCGAATCAATTCTTGAGGGAGATAGGGGCCTTTTTTTTTTTAACTTTTCTAGAAAAAAGATTCATTCACTTTTGTGGAAAATCGGGGATTATTAAATGCAAAAATACTTCATATACTTTGTCTAATTTGGAAAAACAAAAAAAAATTTCATGTATTATTTTTATTGAATAAAACTTCGCATTTGAAATTCCTTCATAAATCAATAGGGATGTTATTGTTAATTTTTAAATAGAACAGGGGAATTATTATAAAGTTTCAAAGTTAACAGCGGGATTATTGTCAAAAAAAATTAGATAAGGGGTTTTCATATTTTCTTGGTGGGGGTATAATTGCCATTTTTTTCTGCAAATTTTTACGTCGACTTAAGAGGGGGTAAAAATCAGCATAGAGAGATTTTCGATAATGAAAATAACATAGGAGATTATTTGCTAATTAGGCGAATATAAAGAGTTTTTTTGCATTTCGCTCAAAAATCGGAGGCAAAATCAATATTATATTGTAACATATGATAAAAACATTTGACTTATTTAAGTCTTAATTATGTAATTAACTCTTTGATTTTCCCAATTCATGTACAGGGGATGATTAGCTTGACACTATCAGCAGTTTTACCAAATTTAAGGCCTCCACCTTGTAAAAGTGACCAAGCATGCAAAGAAGCCGATTTAGGCCAACTTTCAATCCTCTACGTCTCACTCTTGCTTACGGCCTTAGGCTCGGGGGGCATTCGCCCCTGTGTCGTGTCCTTTGGGGCCGATCAATTCGATGAAAATGATCCAAAGCAAAAGACCACAACTTGGAAATTTTTCAATTGGTATTATTTTTGCATGGGGGCTTCGATTTTGCTGGCAAATACGGTAATTGTTTATGTTCAAGATAATGTTGGATGGGGTTGGGGCCTTGGCATTCCTACGGCGGCTATGGCTTTGTCGATTTTCGCGTTCATATTTGGATACCCGTTGTATCGGAAATTGGACCCGGTGGGTAGCCCGTTTACGCGGTTGTTGCAAGTGTGTGTGGCGGCGTATAGGAAGAGGAATGTGGTTGTGGATTGTGATGATCCTAAATTGTTGTATGAGAATAAGGATATGGATGCTGCAATTTCTTTGGGTGGAAGACTTGTTCATACTAAGAATATGAAGTAAGTAGTTTCTTTAAACCAACTTTGCTTTCATTAATTTATTTATTATTATTAGAATGTTATAATTTTGGCATTCAAGATTAATTCTTCGGAATTATTGGTGAAAATAATGTGTAAATCAATAAAATGAATTATATGAAGACGAGGTAAAGACAAAACGGTCTTATAATTCATGGTTGCTGGTAAGTTTGCATATATGAGTTAGTAGTTTTAGCCAACAACCTATAAAATTGAAGCAATATTGGAATTTTTTCGGCCCAACCATACAAGTGAACTTCACTCGCGAGCCTGTTGAGTTTTAATTTGATCAAAGTTGATCATTTAGAAAAAGAATTGTTTACACCTCTAAGTAGCGAGTTCATGTTCGAATCCCTGTTAGATCTCTCTTACTGTGTCCGATACACCTTACAATAAATTAAATCCATGAGAAAAAAAAATAGCTAATTATTCTAACATTAAAAATTTAATTATTTTCTACAAAGAAGCATGTACATACATTTTTATGTGATGCAAATTTCCTTACAACCTTAGCTAGTTTTAAGTTTAACTACCTAACAAACTAGTCTTTTGTCACGTTTGCTATTTTAGGCGCCCACCATATGTCTACAAGAGATAAAAGTTTGCTATAAATTTTGTAAAGAGATAATATATAGCTCTTCTTTAGGACTGGCCTAATAAAAACAAGTATATTTTCCATCATCCTCTACATATGTTCTATTTTTACAGCCAAAAAGAGAAACTTGAATTAGTTAACGTTCTAAGATCATCTCGAATATAACTCTTAAATTCAGGCATCTTATCTTAAAATTTAAGGGGTGAACGGTGTTATACATATTTGCTTTTTATTCTGCATTTCAATAACTCGTTTATATTTCCAGATTCTCACTTTATATTTTTATCGGAAAGTACAAAAGATGTTTTATTTTCCTTCATATCACAATTATTTCTATTAGTAAAAATCCTTTTTGAAAAACCTTCATAATTATTTATGGTCAACTTTTAAGTAAACATAGAGATTATTCAAATTTTTAAAGTTAACAGTGAAATTATTGCTAATTTTTTTATGGAGTATAATTGTTATTTCGACTTATAAGTGGGTTTTTCGCTAATAAAAAATTAACATATACGCTTTTTTAACAATAAAAATAACACATGGGGATTTTTAATGATTATAGTATAAGGAGTGTTTTGGCAATTTTCACTCGATAATATAACAATCAAAGACTAAAGTTTCATTTTCGACATATGTTTTCGCCAACTGAATATTGAAAATATTTCGAATATTTTCTGAAAATGTTTTGAAAAAAATTACTAAATTTAGAAAATAGAAAGGTTCAAGACAGATATAGAGTTTCGGAAATATACCTTATCTTCATTTTCATTAAATCAAAATCAGAAACTTTTCGATATTTTCGACAGAAAATATGATAATTTTGATTCATAATAACAATCACAAACAATTTTATTTCTTTTATCCTTTCTTCAAACAATTTAAATTCAATTTGATCAAATTTGACAGGTTCCTTGACAAAGCAGCAGTGGTGACCCAAGAAGACAACCCAAAATCCCCAAACCCATGGCGACTCAACACCGTCCACCGCATCGAAGAACTCAAAACCCTAATCCGAATGTCCCCAATTTGGGCCGCCGGAATCCTCCTAATCACCGCCTCCGCCCAACAAAACACCTTCTCCCTCCAACAAGCCAAATCAATGAACCGCCACCTCACCCCCAAATTCCAGATCCCCGCCGCCTCCATGTCCGTCTTCACCCAAACCTCAATGCTCTCCACAATCATCTTCTACGACCGGATCTTCGTCCCAATCGCCCGTAAATTTACCGGCCTCGAACGCGGAATCTCATTCCTCACTCGTATGGGCATCGGATTTACAATCTCACTCCTCGCCACATTCGCCGCCGGATTCATCGAGATCCGGCGAAAACACGCCGCGATTGTTAACGGATTAATGGATAAACCTAACGAAATCATTCCGATCTCGGTTTTCTGGCTCATGCCGCAGTACTGTTTACATGGAATCGCGGAAGCGTTTATGTCGATCGGACATTTGGAGTTTTTCTACGATCAGGCGCCGGAGAGTATGAGGAGTATGGCGACGGCGCTGTTCTGGCTGTCGATTTCGGCGGGGAGTTATACGAGTACACTTTTGGTGACGCTTGTGCATAGCTTTAGCGGCGATGGGGACTCCAACTGGTTGCCGGATAATAATTTGAATAAAGGAAAATTGGAGTATTTTTATTGGTTGATTACATTGTTGCAGCTTTTTAATTTGATTTATTATTTGGTTTGTGCGAGATTTTATACTCTGAAGCCGGTCCAGGTGAGGAAAGAGGGGGATGATGGTGATGGTAGAGGAAAGAAGGATGAAGTTGAGTTAATTGAGCATGTTTAGGGTTTCTTTAGGAGTTAAACTGGTTTAGTGGGGAGGATTAAGAATTTAGTTAATGAGTTTCTTATGAATTAAATATAATTATTAATTATATCATATATGTAATCTATGTATGATCTTAAAGAGGAGGGTGCATTTATATGTAGTTATGAATTATAAATGCTTAATTTGTAGCAAAATTCTTGTTTTTAAAGCTCGGGTGGATTTTTTATTTTTTATTTTTTATTTTTCTGAGAAATGATTATTACATGAATATCACTGAATCAATAGAATTAATATAAATTACAAAGAATATAAATCTATAAGCACTATTATTAAACTAGGAGAAACACTATTAATATTTCTTTTAAAATGTTTATTTGGAGCTTTTATATACTAAAAAAGATTCCCAAAGTACTATAAGTTCAAATAATTTTTTAAAATATATAATTAAATAAACAATGCATAAAATTCATGACATAATAAAGGGAAAATGTTATAACCGTTTACTTTGTCTATTATATGTACCATCTGCAACATATAATATACGTGGGACTTCTAAGGTGTTGTCACCTTATGTGACATCAGTTTAGGCCATCTCCAATGGTTCAGGGCTAGCCCTGAGCCCTGTCGTCGTCTCCAGTGGTTGGGGCTCCGTGGATGAATTAATTCCATTTTAAAACTTTGCCCACTCTCACCTATTAATATTATAGTTTTAAATTTTTTTAATATTAATATTAATAATAGTAATTATATTAATACTCGTAATTTAATTATTAATTATATTAAAAATATTAATATTAAATAGAATATTTAATAAAAGTAATTTAAAATTAATACAGAAAATTAATACGCAAACAAATATTTTTATAACACGGAAGAAAATACAAGAAATGAAATACAACAAACAACAAAGGAAATACAAGAAACAACAACGGAAATACAAGAAATCAAAAATACGAGAAATACAAGAAAGGAAACACATAAAAATATTACATTTTACTGATTACCCCCCTGAAACCAGTCGGGACCTTCATTCGATGCATCTCCAAATAAGTTTGTTGGAAGATTTTTCCTTGCTATTTCTCTTCTTTTGTGACTCCAATACGCCTTTGTAATTGGAGTGAATGATGAGCAGTCCATCGCCATAATCCGTTCCTCTTGTAACTTTTCTGTGATTCCCACTCTCGTTGCTTCTTCTTCCCGTTGACGTTGAAGATTCTCCGCATGCCTTCTCTCTCGTCCAGCCTCGAATTCAATTTGACTTTGTCTGGACAACTCCATGGCTATCAATCTTTGGCTTTCAAAATCAGAAAGATGCGAACTCGACGAAGCCTTCCCTTTTCCCTTCTTGGCTTTTTTATTACCAATAGGTCTTTCAGATCTTGTTGTCGAGTGGGGAGTCTCGGGATTTTCTTCATCGCCTAGTGGAGTTGTTTCCGATTCAAATTGAGTTTCTAGTGGGGTTGGAGTATAGCAGTCTACCGTTGGTTGAGATCGGTTAACCGGAGGTGGTTGAGACGCTCCAGCTGTTGACCTGAACATGATCCACTCTGATGCAACTTCCCATGTGTGTTGGAAGCACCAACTTTTCTTCATATCGGACTTGTACAAACGCAATGCCAGATCATGCTAAAAAATTACAAAAAATAGTTAATATAACATATTAATAATTATTTAGCATATAATTAACTTAATATTTACCTCGTCCATTATTTGGCCGCCACTTCCCACTTCCCTTCTAGCTTTTTGAAGTGCTTCGTTCCATTTTTGCATGCTGTTGCAGATGTGTTTTTTCCATCTACTAGTGAGTGATTCTTTTGTTCTGCGTTCGTAATGAACTCCAGTACTTTCAAGAAGAACATACATTAAAAGGATGACTCTATCCCAGAAATTTCCCGAAGCCTGGTCTGCCCCGACGATGTTGTCCTCCGATATCTCGATGTAAGCCTTTGTCAAGGCTACATCTTCAGCGGGAGTCCACTTTTTAGTTGACATTGCCTAAAATTTTTTTGCTTTCTTTTTTAGTTAGAGAAAAAGATATTGAGAGGTGTGATTTCAGAAGTGAATACAACTCCCTTTAAATAGGAAAAGCTATAGGGTGTATTATGTAATTTTCTAAAAATTGAAGGGTTGAGATCTGATCGGTACAAAATAAAGAAGGGTTGAGATTGTTGCAGAAAAAGAAGGGTTGAGATCTGATCGGTACAAAATAAAGAAGGGTTGAGATTGGTGCAGAAAAAAAGGGTTGAGATCTGATCGGTACAAAATAAAGAAGGGTTGAGATTGGTGCAGAAAAAGAAGGGTTGAGATTTGATCGGTACAAAATAAAGAAGGGTTGGGATTGGTGCAGAAAAAGAAGGGTTGAGATTTGATCGGTACAAAATAAAGAAGGGTTGGGATTGGTGCAGAAAAAGAAGGGTTGAGATTGGTGCAGAAAATATAGGGTTGAGATCTGATCGGTACAAAATAAAGAAGGGTTGAGATTTGATACATTTTGCCTATTTAATAATCCAATCTCACATTGTAGTGAACACATTCATTCTTAAAAAATATCTGATACATAAAATATTCACTCTACAAAAAATATTCACTCTACATAAAATATTTACTTTCTCAAGATGAATCCGTACGATGATTTTGGTGGTTATGGTGATTATGACGTATCATCTTCTTCCCGAAACCAATTTTGGGAAGATTATAACACCAGGATTGCAGAAGAAGAAAATGAACGTGTACGAACACAAGAAGAAATTGATCATGAACTTTTCAGTTCTCCAACAGAAATTGTGCCTGTTCATGGTGGTTCTGTTCCTGGTCGTCGTAATTTAGACAGGAACCACCAAGCACGACACCTACAACTGATGAACGATTATTTCATCGAAAGACCGTTGTACTCTGATGAAACGTTCAGGCGCCGTTTCCGTATGAAGCGTCCTCTTTTCCTCCGTATCCTTGCGGATTGCGAGCGTGAAAATCCATATTTTCGTCAAAGATACGATGCCGCCAATCGAGCAGGGTTTTCACCAATTCTGAAGGCAACAATTGCCATGCGGACGTTGGCATACGCAACTCCCCACGATGCTCATGATGAAAACTTTCGTGTTGCAGAGAGTACCACATGCGAAATTGTCCGCGAATTTTGTCAAACAATTTTGCGCGTATATAAACACGAGTACCTTCGTGCCCCAACCGCAGACGATTTGGACCGTCTACTTAAGAAATCAGAACGACGTGGATTTCCGGGGATGATTGGCTCGATCGACTGTATGCATTGGACGTGGAAAAATTGCCCAACCGCATGGCAAGGAAGTTTTTCTGGAAGGTCGAAGAAACCTACGATTGTTCTTGAAGCTGTTGCATCACATGATACGTGGATATGGCACGCCTTTTTTGGCGTGCCGGGAGCATTGAACGACATTACAGTACTTGTTCGTTCACCTCTATTCGATAACCTCACTTCCGGTAACGTTCCCGCGGTTCAGTATGAAGTGAATGGAAATACTTACCGCATGCCTTACTATCTTGCGGATGGTATATATCCGAAGTGGGGAACGCTAATACAGTCGGTGAGAAATCCGAGAACACCTCAAGAACAAGTATTCTCGCGATATCAAGAATCGTTCCGCAAAGATGTTGAAATAGCGTTCGGAATTCTCCAAGCTCGGTTCTCAATCGTTAATCAACCTGGCAGGGGGTGGCATACGCAAGATCTTGGCAATATCATGTTAACTTGTATCATACTCCACAACATGATTGTGGAAGATGAACGTGACGAATACAAGGACGATGACTCGGACGATGATGATACCGACATTAGCACGTCTCGTAGAGCACGCGCTAGAATTTATGACAATCGCGGAATAGAGTTTCAAAATGTTGGACGGAGAAGACAAACGTTGGATAATTATATGCTGCGTCATGAAGCAATTCGGGACAAGATGACCAACCGTAGACTCCAAAAAGACTTAATAGAACATGTTTATGCAAAATACGGTTAAAAACGAGTGTTTAAATTTAATTTTCTTATCTATTTTAGTATGTATTTAAATTTTTAATTTAGATTAAGTATTAATCTAAATTTTATGGTTATGACGTGTTTATTTTGTATTTTTAACTAATTTGGTATTTAAAAAAAAATTATTTGTATGAGTGTTAAATTAAATGGACTATTCTAATATTAAATAGTATATCATAATTTTATTTAAAATATCATTAAATAATTAATCATATTATATCTATATAATTAAAACAACACATTAATTAAAATAATACATTAATTACTATAACACATTTATTAAAATAAAACACTAATTAAAATAACACATTAAATAAAATCACATTAATTACAATAACACATTAATTAAAATACAACACATTAATTAAAATTACATACAACACATTAATTATACAAAATCATACACACATTAAATAAACCATACACACAATAAATACACAATAAATACACAACAAAAAAAAGAAAAAAAAAAAACCGGATCCAATCAGGTGCCGCCACTTGGCGGCACCTGACTTAAAGAGGGGCGCGTGTTTACACGCGCCCCCTTTCTTCCCACTCGCGGAGCGGGCTGGGCGCAGGGCTCCGCCGAGCCCTGCGCCCAGCCCGTTCCGCCCCGCTCGCGACCCCGGCCCCCGCCCCGCACCGCTGGAGACGACTCGCCGCCACCACCCCGACCCCGGCCCCGGCCCCGGCCCCGACGATGCCGCTGGAGATGGCCTTAGTTTAATTTGAGGCATTGGATTATAAATATTAAATCACAACCTCATAAATTTCATAATATAGAATAAGATTACACTTATTTAGTTATTAGTTATCTGTTTAACAGGTTATCTTATACTCTTTAATATCATAAGTATTTCTATTTTCCTTCTTTTCTTTTTTCTACCCAAATTAATATCAAATCACCATAAAAATTGTATGTTTTCACATTGTATGGTACTAGTTCATATATAATAGTACAATATTATTAATGTGTATAATTCTTCACATTACATAGTATAATATCTCACATGTAATAATATTGACTCTGCATACTTAGCATGGTCTCATATTTATAGCAATTAGTCACATTATATAGTATTACAATTAGTACTAACCAATTTATGGATAATTTTTCACATTACTTGGTTATCTCACATGTAGTAGTATAGACTCACATAACTTAATATTGACTGAATAAACTTACTATGGTCACATATTAATAGTAATTAGTCACATTATGAAATATTATCATTAGTACTAAACAATGTATATAATTCTTCACATTACATAGTATAATGTCTCAGATGTAATATTATTGACTCCACATACTTAGTATAGTCTCATACTAGTAATAATTAGTCACATTATATAGTATTTGATATAAATAGTGTCCGACAAACCAACTGTATGACTGTCATTTATTGTAATAAATAAATGAACTATTCAATTTAGATTAATAAATGCATTTTAATTATGTATGGTCAACTTTATCTTATGTAATAATTATCTACGCATAAGGATAGAAGTCCTTAGATCACAGGGCTGTGTGACAACCCGTGGACTGATCTCTAAGGCCGTGATCTAAAACATATTCAAGAGTCGTAGAATCTAATCGAGATAGGACATCGTTGGATTCAGTTAGACTCTCACTAATGTGTTACTCCGATGAGCTGGAGGACGCTGGGGTCCACGAGCGTGACTGTGATAGTCGATGCACATAAGTGGATGACTTGTTGGGATGGCAAGTACACTGAATACCCCAATTAGAAAATAACTCACCATGGAAGCGGTAGTCGCATATCGCGGTTGAAGTTATTCCTATTTACAATAGTATATGAGGAACGATCCCTAATACTTAAGGTGATAGGGTTTATCTGGTGCGAGAACGTCTATACTTTTATGTGACTTCCGACTCACTGGAGATTACCAGAAGGTCTCTGAGGATTCACATTGGGAATAGGGGAACTCATATGCAGGTTCATATCATCAACAAAGGATCTATTGACCCGACTTGATAGGTTGGAAAATTCTCCTATGAATTTCTGTGAGAAATTAATTCTGGTAAAACCATAGACCAAATCTGACGACTTCATGAAAGTAGCTCATAAATATTAAGTCAAAGAGAATTATTTTGAGATCAGAGTACACAAGGTCAAGACGAAGAAAAAGGGAACCGATGAAACGTTTATACCCTTAAGTCTCGATTGGGAGATCGACTGATGGAGAGATCATATCGTATATGGAAGTTATAAATGTTTAAAAGGTTCACTGAATTAATTCACCAGTGATTGGGCTCCATGGGATTGTGGCCAAACATCGACCGTGGAGTGTGGGAGAATTCTCAAATTGGCAGGGGTGCTAATTTTGGAATAATCAGTCGACAAAGTGTTCGATTGATTTAGACTATTTAATACTAGACTAATTAAATAAATATTTAATTATAATCCACGATCAATTATGTGGTGAACCTATGGGGGCATCACAATACACATGAAGCAAAAGCAAGGAAACGAAGAACAACTGGATCGACTGGATCGACCCAATTGGTGCAGACGAGATCCGATTGGAATTGGATCGAGGTTATGAATTAAATTGAAATTTGATTTGTAAGTTAATTAATTGAATTGGATTTAATTAATTATAGGAATATTTACTTAAATAGACTTAGAGTCTAATTTAATTAAATGAGAGAGTAATCAATTAATGGACCATTTAATTGTGAAATTAAATAAAGCCTCAATTAGTTAAATAAGGAATGGGCCATTAATTAATTAGAAAACTTAGTTTTCCAAATTGAAAGACCATAGCCCATGTAGGAGAAAGAGAGAGGACTTAAACTCCTAGTCCTATTAGAATTAGGAGATATAAGATATCTATATATATGAATATATATCATATCTTATATGGTCAGTGAAAACATATCAAACACATAAGAAAACAAATCTTGGAAAAATTATCTCTCTCCCTCTCTCTCTAGATTCGGTCGAACACTCCCTCTCTTTAGAGGAGTTTTCGATTTTTGATTCTTGCTCCCAAATTGTTCTCTAGTTTTAGATCTTAATAATTTCTATGTTCTAGCCGATTAGGATTATTAAGGTTTTCGTGATATTGTAGTGGATCAATCTGTAGAGGACCAACAACTGGGACGCTACATCAACTTGGGATTGAACGTGGAAAGGAAAGGAAGAAACGCATCTACTTTGCTAACTGTTTGGATTTGCAAGGAGAAAGGTATAACTTTGTAACAAAGTTTTATCTTCGTTATTTATATTCATATATATACATCCAGATTGTATCCTGGCAAGATTCTGTTAGGAGATCCTTAAAAATTTTAATTTCTGCTGCCTGAAGGGTTGTTTATCTTACCGAATCCCAACAGTATTACTATTAGTACTAACCAATTTACTGATAAATCTTCACATTAAATGGTATATGTCTCACATGTAGTAGTATAAACTCACATAGCATAGTATTGACTCCACAAATTAAACTTAGTACGATCACATATTAATAATAATTAGTCACATTATGAAGTATTATCATTAGTCCTAACCAATGTGTATAATTCTTCACATTACATAGTATAATGTCTCACATGTAATAGTATTGACTCTCATACTTAGTATTATCTCATATTAGTAGTAATTAGTCACATTATATAGTATTATCGTTAGTACTTATAATCAATTTACTGATAATTCTTCACATTACATGGTATATGTCTCACATTTAGTAGTATAGACTCACACGTCATATTATTTACTCCACATACTTAGTACAGTCTCATATTAGTAGTAATTAGTCACATTATATAGTATTAACATTAGTAATAACCAAATTACTGATAATTCTTCACATTACATGGAGACTCACATAGCATAATATTGATTCCACAAACTTAATTAGTACGATCCCAAATTAGTAGTAATTAGCCACATTATAAATTACTACCATTTGTACTAACCAATGTGTATAATTATTCACATTACATTTATACCAAAAAAAAATTCACATTACATGGTATATGTCTCACATGTAGTGGTATAGACTCACATAGCACATTATTGACTGCACATACATAGTACGGTCTCATATTAGTAGTAATTAGCCACTTTATGAAGTATTACCATTAGTACTAACAAATGTGTATAATTCTTCACTTTACATGGTATATGTCTCACATGTAGTAATATAGACTCATATAACACAGTATTGACTCCACATATATAGTACAATATCATATTAGTAGTAATTAACCAAGTTATGAAGTATTACAATTAGTATTATCCAATTAGTATTAAAATATTAATTATGTGTATTAAAATATATTATAAATTTTTTCAAATGTTAATATTAATTATTCAATACAAAAATATTATATATGGTTTATTATAAAATATTATTATACACAATTACTATTTATTTTTATGATAATATATTACTTTATAATTTATTATTGATGTGGCTAAATATTATAATGAATGTGGTCAAATAATAATATAGTATAATTACTTATGGTAATACTATTATGACTTGTTGTAACATGTTAAGTGGGTAATTTATTAATGAGGTGTCATAATTCTATTGATTATAACTTACGTCATATGACGTGATGTCACTTTAGAATTTTCCATATGTTAGTGAATATCTTCCTTCTCATCTTAGCTTATCTTTTCTTATCTAACTTACTATTATATAAAAGGGGTCTTTTGGTCAAAGAATGTAATTTTGATTGAAATTCTTTTTTTTTTTCTGTAATTTAGAATTAATTTATTAATAGAAAATGAAGCTTGTTACAAATATCACTTTCCTACACGGCTCTCGTACACCTAAACTAACTTCTTCTGTTTTTCATTTTCCCACCACTTCTCCACTACATCAACTTTCCCACATCCTATTCTATCCTATCCTATCCTATCCTTTCAAGGGTGCCTTTTGGTCAAAATATTTAATTTTGACTCAAATTCTCTTTTTCTTGAATTTATAATTATTTTAAAAACAAAACTAGGATTTACAATTAATGGCAATAACTTCCACTCACATGTCTCCAACATAACCACGTCTAATATATGGTTTGTGGTCACATAAAAAGATTTTAAAAAGAAAAAAGAAAATTTATTATGGAAAAAATCCATACACCCACTATCTCTTTGTCTCCACGAACTCAACTGCTAAAACTTCATCATCCACCAAACGGTTTACATAAACTTATAGTTACATTAAATAAATTTAAAAAAAAAAAAAAACTATGCTCTAAACCAAACCTCACAGCACATATTATAATTAAGGTCGTGTCCTAACTCAAGCACATGTACTTTCAGCTTCATTTATCTATTGACAAACAAATTGCCGCGCAAAACTTTCATCAACGCTTCATCACGATTTAAATGCTATAGGTTAGTGTCATTAATCAAATTTGGTTTCTGATTCTTTTATCATTTAACTACCACATCTTTTTTTTTTTTTTTTTTTTTTTCAGATTTTACATTCCGTAAAAATTCACGGAATTTTAATCACAGTTCCTCAAGGCTCAAAAGTTGTAGGTTTGTTATACTTTTATCATCATCCAATCCACTGATCAATTTTTCTATTCCATGATACATATTTTATTTGTATTACTTAATTTGAGGTTTGACAAATACTATATTCTTATAAACATGGGTTCTATGGTTTCATGGAATACACTACACTGGAAACATTGGAACACGGTCTTCCTGGAGAAATTGACAAAACTTACATCTACTCAAGCCCATTTTAAGGTATTTTCTTTGCCCGAATAATTAATCTTTTTAGTTCGTGTCAAAATCAGATGTCGAGTATTGAAAGTTTGCAGTATGTCCAAATATTGATTTCTCATAGAATTCGCAGCAACTTTTTACTTTTTATTTTATTTTTTAGGGAACTTATTAATTTTCCTCATATATTCTTCTAATTGCCTGCATTTCAATCATTGTCACCTCATTTTTTGGGTTGATTTTTGGGGTGAATTATAATGATGTACTCATTGAACTTCATTTATAATGTTTTAATTTTATTGTTCACTGCACCCATTTGAAGTACCCTCATATACGAAGATTTTTGCTAATTTCCAAACTCAATAATGAGATTATTGTTATTTTTAAAATGAATAGGTGTTCTTTCACATTTTAAGGTGAAGGTATAAAATAAACTTTCTTACTATTTTTTATTTACAAAAATATAAAAACACTCCTATTCATACAAAAAAATAACTTTTTATTTTTTATAATTTTTAACTTTGAAAATTGACAATAACTTTCATGTTCATCTAAAAATTTGTCAATAACCTATTGACTTTTGAAGGAGTTTCAATGGGATTTTTACTAATAAAAGAGAACACATTGGGGATTTTGCTAAAATAACACATGGGTATCTTTTACAATTAAAGAAAATATCGAGGGGAGGGGGGGGGGGGGTTGTTTTGGCTTTAATTAAGCTACCATAAAAATACAAGCTGCATGCTTGTTGATAGAAAAAGTCAATGATTTAAAAAAAAAAATTTCTAATTTTTCTTACTATTTTTATTCACAAAAATATAAGAACACTCCTATTCATACAAAAAATAACTTCTTTTTTTTTTATAATTTTTTAACTTGAAAATTGACAATAACTTTCATGTTCATCTAAAAAATTGTCAATAACCTCTCTACTGACTTTTGAAGAGTTTCAATGGGATTTTTACTAATAAAAGAGAACACATGGGGGATTTTGCTAAAATTACACAGGAGTATATTTTACAATTAAAGAACATGTCAGGGGGGTTTGCTTTAAGCTATCATAAATATATATTTTCTAATTTTCAAGTAATGTTATTTTAACAATATGTATGTGTAGGAGTTCTATGGACAATCGTCGAGTAAATTTCAAGATCGTTAGACTGCGACGAAGAATACATTTATTGCTCAAACGCCACAGACGTCGACATATCCATTCGTCGTCATTTGCATAGTAGTAAGTTTCTTACGATTCAAGATACGGATCGTACGATTCGATACGATTCCAGGTCTTGGCGATTCAACTCAGTCGAAAGAATCGTCGGGTGTTTGTTTCGCAACGATTCGTTTGCGATAAGATACGAATCGTACGATACACGATACATTTTTAATACGTACGATTCTTTGACTTTAAGTAGTTTTTTTTTTTTTTTTTTTTTTTTGAAAATGGTCAATTTTTCCTCTTTGCTATTAGATGTATGTCGCAGTTAAACATTGTGATATTTTATGTGAAACTATTTATCTCATGTGTTTTTATGTGTGGATTGATAGTTTGTCTTTTTAGCATAATAATATTGAGTTTTAGCTGCAATGACTGCATAATTTTGTCTTTTTAGTATAATAATAATAAGGTGTAACTATACGGTCAGTACATTTATTTAGTATTTATTTTAGTTTTGAAACTTTATTTTATTATTTCTTTTTGACGACTGGGAATGGGTGTACTTTATGAAATTTGAATGAACATTGAGTATCACAGAGTTTATACTTTAATTGGTTGTAACTTTATTTTGGTTGATTCTTTAATTAAACTGTTATTTTATTTGGGTAACATTGATATTGGTGGTAATGCGTAGTCTATATTTGAGAAAAAAATCATTTAAGATTGATATTTCGATGTTAATTTATAAAATTCTATTATTTCTTTTTATTTTGTGACAAGAAAGTTCAAATTTGAAACTTGATTTTTTTAATTATGTTTTTTTACTTTATTTGGTTAGTCTTTTACATGTTTCTATTTCTTAGTAATGTTGAAGATATAATTTATTCAACTTTTTATAAGTGATTTGTATCTTACGATACACGATACATGATTCAATACGATACAAGGGCTCACCGATACGCGATACGATTCATGGTTCAATAACTATGGGCATCTGTGTTTTATGCAGATATCACTTCACCATACAATATTGAACATGGGATTTTTATCACTTTTATAAAATTAGTGTATGATTGTTATGTTTTAATTTTGTTTTAAGATCATAAATATTTGTATTTTTTTTTTGTCACATCAACAATTATTCTAAATATCTAATATGATTCCGTGCATAGCACGAGTTTAGGCTAGTTTTTCTATTATTCAATAGATTAATTCAGTTTCTTACATTCCCTCTCTATTTCTCCCCACCATTTGACAATCTTATCTCCTATTTTATTTGATATAGTGTATGTAATATTTTCTTTGTAAGATTTTGTTGTTCTAAATTTTTTTTATTCTAAATTAACTTGGAACTGCATTGTTATGGGTTTCTTAGATAGCTATTGAGATAAATCCTCAAATTTATGTAAAAACAAAGTTGTGCAGATAGTTTCTCTTATACTTTATATTGGATATTTAGTAAGATGAATTTGGTTGATACCAAAAAGTATCTCAATTTTATTTAATTTTCTAACATATTTCACGGTACGTGTTACAGTTACATCTGAGTTACGAATGAGAATAAATGATGGGCATGTTTTAATCGACACATGCCAGCCTTTCTGAATGAGAATATGAACTATATAATATATGTTCTACAATGTTAGAAATTACACATGAATCTATTGTATACAAGTTATAATATTTCAACTCTTGAATCAAGGAACATAAAAATAAAATGAGATAGGAGTACTAAAGCTTGTACTTTAGTTTGAGTGATAATTTTTAGGATTTGGTTGGAGTAGGTTAAGGTGTACTAATTTGTGTCCAAGTATAACCATTGAAAATTGTGTAACATTCATTCATCATATTTACTATAACCACTATTATATTAAAATTTGACTTCACGATTTATATAAATTGGGTTTTCTTTTGATTAATCCTCAACTGAATTTCAATAAGCTAATAAAATTAATTACTTGGATTTAACTGAATTGTTTAACACATACAATTTTTGACTAGGATAAATCACATTAGTTTGGTCAAATGGGTTCAGCTTTAGGCAGTAATAAAAATTTATTTTTACGAAAAAATATATTAATGGATTGGACCACTAACAAAATAACTAATAATTCACCTTTTGAGATTTAGCAATTTCATCAATTGTTTCAATTTTTAGGTGTTTTTATGTTATTAAACTAATTCAAATAGTTTAAATTATATTTTAAAATTTGCTAATTAAGTTGTGAAAATGAACCTTCACAATTAGTATAGTCCATGTGCATAGCACGGATTTAAGCTACTATGATCTTAAAGGAGAGTGCGTTTATATGTAGTTGTGAATTATAATTACTTAATTTGTAGCAAAATTCGAAAAAATTATCATTACATTAATATCACCAAATCTATAAATAAACAATGCATTAAATTCATGAAATCCTAAAATGAAAATATTATAACCATTTCCTTTGTCTATTATATCACCTGCAACATCTAATATATCTATGCTATTAATACGGTCATACTATCAAATAAATCAGTTGAAAATTTAAGATGTGAAATGGGTTGCCAACACATACATAGGTAAGATCTGTTGGGTCCATATTGGGCTTTATTCAGGGTTGGGTTGGGCTGGGCTGGTCCTTAATTGGCTGACTATTCTATTTGGAATTACTCAATATTTGACAAAAAAATAATAATAATAGTTCTTTAACTTACATAGAGACGCGGAAGTGAGTTCTGACAAATAATTTACATCTTTTATATTTTAAGTTGTCATAATCTTAATTTTTTTATCCGTAATTTTAGTCCTAGATTCGTCGAAATTAAAATTAGTGCCCATAAATTGCCACATATACAAACAAATTGAGAAGTTATAATATTTTTGCCCTAATAATTAATAAGTAGGAAAAGAAAATGAGAAAAATAAGATGTTATTTTTCCTATAATCTTATTAATTCTAGTCTTGGTAGTTAGTTATTCTTTATACTATGACAACACTTGAAAATATCCTAACTCAAAATACAAAAGATTTAATAGAATTTGCTAGTACCTCATCCAATTAAGATATATATATCTAACTAATATGTACCAACCATAGAATCCATATGGGCAGCCCAGACCTGCTGGTTGGCCCTTACTCTCTTCCTAAACCATTCTTAGATTAGGCCTTGGCCCAAACCATAGTCCATGCCTCAACCCAAAGGCCCTGGTTTGGGCCTAATTCACTTGCTACTTAGATGGTAAAATAGCAATTTACGTCCCCTAACTTTCACTAATCCACAGAATTAGGAAACTTAATTTTTCAGCAAGCAATTTACGTCCCTTAACTTTCACTAGTCCGCAGAATTAGGACACTTAATTTTTCAGCAAGCAATTTATGTCCCTTAACTTTCACTGGTATGCAGAATCAGGACACTTAATTTTTCAGCAAGCAATTTACGTCCCTTAACTTTCACTGGTCCGCAGAATCAGGACACTTAATTTTTCAGCAAGCATTTTAGGTTCCTTAATTTTCACTGGTCAAAAGAATCAGGACGCTTAATTTTTCGACAAGCAAAATACATCATAACTTTTCTATACCCGCAATTTTACTCCACTTGACAAAACAAACACCCACTTGACAATCACTTAACAAACCGTCTACAACTATTTAACAACATCAGTATTAATTCAAATCCCCAAATTAATTGTCCAGTTGGCAATTATGGAATTTTCAGCGAGTTGTGGAGTAAAATTGCGGTCAAGTGGACTAAAATTGTAGGTATAAAAAAGTTATAGATTTCACAGACCAGTGAAAGTTAAGGGACGTAAAATGCTTGCTGAAAAATTAAGTATCTTGATTTTTCGGACCAATGAAATGAAAGTTAAGGGATGTAAAATGCTTGCTGAAAAATTAAGTGTCCTGATTCTGCGGACCAGTGAAAGTTAAGGGACCTAAAATGCTTGCTGAAAAATTAAGTGTCCTGATTCTGCGGACCACTGAAAGTTAAGGGACGTAAATTGCTTGCTGAAAAATTAAGTGTCCTGATTCTGCATACCAGTGAAAGTTAAGGGACGTAAATTGCTTCCTGGAAAATTAAGTATCCTAATTCTGCGGACTAGTGAAAGTTAGGGGACGTAAATTGCTATTTTGCCCTACTTAGATTAGATGGTTTTGTTTTTCTATTGTTCATTTATGCAATTTGACATGGGAATTTTTTTTTTTTTTAATTTTTTTTTACCATTGGATATACTTACTTGCGATTTTGGTATCATTGGATAGAAGAATGCAAATTTGGCACCATATGATAGGATTTCATTGCAACTTGGGTTATAAATCCAATTTCTCCCCAAAGTAATGATAACTTAACTCCTATAAAATGCGTAATCTTCATACCCTCTCGTGGTTTAAAAAAAAAAAAAATTCCCCCCTGAAATTTTGTAAAAGTTTCACATCGCCTCCTAATATTTTTATAGGCGGCACTTAATTCACTTTTATTATGATAATGCATGTGGCATTTTTACCCCATGTGTTGTGATAAATATGGCAATTTATTCCCCTATTTTATATAATTGTTTGCATGCCTACTCTCATTTTCGGCAAGTGAGTTACACTCTCCGGTTGAAGGGATTAAATTGCTTCACTGAAAAATATATAGGGGTAAATTGATTTTTTCCAAATTATAGAGGGGTAAATTAAATATTATGCATTTCATAGGGGGTAAATTGCCATTAGCATTGTAGAAAAATTGTGTTTGATACCAAAATTGCAATGAAAACCTATCATATGGTACCATATTTTCATTTTCGTATCCAAAGATATCAAAAGTGCAAGTTAATCTATCCTATTATATAAAAAACCAATTTCCCCAATTTTACAGTATCTATTATAATTTGTTTTATAATGTCAAGTTTATTAAAATTTAGCTTTAATCATAATAAATTAGTTTGATATTGTTTTACATTAAAATTTACATATATGATGTACGTCCTATGTTTGTTCTGAATTTATCTTTATCAATTTTATTTCATTTTTATTTTTCAAGGGTATTCAAATATGAGACTTAACTTATTTTTAGGCGAGTCGAAGACTTTAAGTGGGAACTTTCCTAACAGATTTTCGAATATGAATTCGCCATATTATTGAGACTAATCATTTCCCCTAAATCAATCACAATATCTTTATCAATTTTGACTTATAATGTAATTGTAATGATCTAGTTTCCAGAGTTGGCCTAAAGTTTTATTTACCTTCCCTTAAATCAATCACCTATTATTGATATTTCTATCAATTTTGACTTATAATCTATGTTGCACGGATACGGATACGTCGATACGAATACGACTCGATACGGATACAGCGACGCGGATTTTAAAAAATTTATTGGATACGATACGACATGGATACGAATATAAAAAAATATAAATTTATATATTTATGCATATTGAAATAAGTAAAATAATAAATGTTTATATTCATATACATTGAAATAAATCAACTTAAGTTTCATAAGTACTAAATTGCATAATTTTCAAAAATATTATTTAGTAATTTAAAACTATTAGTTTTACATAATGTTCATTGTTTTATAATGTTAGATAAAACATGTCCCGTTATAGTCAATTATCTTGTATTGCAGTTGTATATAATACAAAATATGGTTTGATGCCTTACATTGTTGATTGTTCTTACCAATTGTGGTAACTTAGCAAAATTTAGAATATAAAATGTGTTGGATACGTCTAAATAAGTATCCGATACGTGTGTCCAACTTTTCTTTTTAATTATATTTACCGACACGCCACGTGGAGTGTCGAATAAGTATCTCACGAGTATCCGAGGAGTATCGTATCCGAAAAGAGTCCGACTCGGCATTTTATTATTTTTTGAAGTATCCGTGCATCATAGCTTATAATGTAATTGTAACGTTATAGATTCTAGAGCTGGCCTAAAATTTTAGGGTAAATTACGAATACCCCCCTCAGGTAAGGTCGAATTACAAAATCACCCTCACGTATTGGGTATTACAAAAATTTCCCTCAGGTTTGTCACATTCTTACAATTAACCCCTTGTCCCTAAAATTGTTCCAATTTTGCCCTTGGAAGTTATTTGTAATGTTTATAATATGTTATAAATTTTTAAAATTGGGTGTTAATTGTTTATATCTTGTAAATATAAAAATAATAATCATGTATTTACCACCAAAATAATTGATATGCATTATAATTTCTCATAAATTTCAATGAATATTTCAATTTATAATACAATATAAACTTTAACAAATTAAAATATCTTATTTATAATACAATATAATTTATTAAATTTACTAATCTATAAAATAAATTCATTTAAATAATGTGTAAACAATTCATATTTGTAAAGTATATTATAAAATTCTATTTAATTTAATATTCTACAATTTAAATTGCTAATAAATATAAATACCCTTTTTTTTGCAATTTTATTGAAAGTTATGGGCAATTATTAATTTTTATCAATTATTCTAGCAGTAAATATATAATTATCTTTTTTTCTATTTTATAAGATATAATTAGATCCCATGTTTTAACATTTATAAGACATTACAAACAATACAACTAACACCCAAGGGCAAAATTGAAATATTTTAGGGGCAAGGGGTTCATTGTTAGAAGGTGACAAACCTGATGGGGATTTTTGTAATATCCAATACGTAAGGATGATTTTTGTAATTATGTCTTACCTGAGGGGGTATTCGTAATTTACCCTTTTTACTTTACGAAAAATTATGTGTATGAGAAATGACTTTAACTTCTGCTTTTCTCAAAATAAGCTATTTAAAACTCATAAATTATAAGTTTCCCTTAATAAAAGTAGAAGTTAAAAGTCATTCATAAGATTTTTTGTAAAGTCAATGGCATAGTGTCATATGTTCTTTGTTTAATTGGTAAAATCTCTAATGAATGACAACTCAATGTCGCAGTGTCATATGGAAACTTCATAAAAAAACCGCCCAATACGAATAATCAATGCTACATTGAAGACTATGGCTATTAATCAACACTTCAGAATCTTTTATATGCAACTAGTACACACAATTATTATTAAAAAAAAAAATACCCATGAATTCACATAATTCTTTTTTTAACATTTAACTTGTAATTATTGATAATATTTTACATTATACGTGTCCATAAATTTTCGTTATTATTTTATTTTAAAATGTCCCAAAATAATATTATTTTTTTATAAATAAAATTATTTTTCTCAACATCTTCTTACATAAACTAATGATTTGACGCAACTATTTTTAAGAATATATATGTAATAATACTTAAAAACACTACCTTTCTAACTGTATCTAAAACTTCAGATCAGAAGTAAAGGATATAAAAAGAAAAAAGGGACAGATGATATATAATGAAAGATAAGAAAAAAAGTTTCTTTTTTTATTTGTATTGACCAAATTTATATACACGAAGCTTATGCAAAATAATTAATATTAATATATTGAAAATGAAAAAAAAAATATTAAATGACAAAATAGAAAAGTCAAATCCGTGGCTAGAACGACTCTTTCTAATTCCGCAAAAGTAATAAATAACCAACACGTTTAATATCTCCCACTTTCTATATAAATTACAATCTCTGCACATAAATTTTGCAGATATTTTTTGAATCAAAATTCTTTAATTTGAAGGGTAAACCGCAAAATTCTCCATCCCAAAACAACAATGACCCTCAAATTCTATTCCCTTTTTTCAAGAACAGAGCAATCATGTACACAGAAGTAAGTCTTTATTTTTTTTTTTCATTTTTAATTCAATGTCTACCCTTTACGCTTGCTTTGAATTTTTAATACTCAGTAGATAAAAAATAAATGAGTATTCAATGTTGTTGATTTTTGAAGGAGGAAAAATTCAATGGATGAAGATGATGTTTTTGAGGACGCCACCACCACCACCGCCGAATTGACGCCTTTATCGGCGGTGGCGGATGCGTTTGAAGAACTTTCGGCGGTGGTGAAGACTAATGGCTTTGATTATGATTTTGATTTGAAGCCCTTTTGTGATGCTTGTTCGCTTGTTTCTGTTCTATTTGGTTGCTTGGGAATCGCTTTCAAATTTGCTGAATTGGAGTATTGTTCTAAGGTTTGTGGGATCTTGTTTTCTTGATTTTGACCTAATATTGTTGTTTGTATTAATTTTGAGATACATTAATTATGATTTAATGGCAATTTACACCCTATGTGATATTCACAATGATCAATTTAAAAAAGTATTTTACCACTATGTAATCTTATAAAAGTTTCACACTATGTGTTACGATAATATGACAGTTTACCCATGTGTTACGAAAAATGTGGTAATTTACCCCACATGTTATGATAAATGTGGCTATTTACCACCCCATGTTACAAAAATATTTTTCATGTCCACTCTCAATTTCGGTAAGTGAATAAGGAGACAAATTGCTTCTTTAAAATTTTACTGGGGGTAAAGGGTTATTTTTCAAATCATAAGGGGTAAACTGAACATTATGCATTTAACTGGAGAGTAATTGACATTAGGCTCTAATATTGTGGTTTGTATTTATATGAGATACATTGATTATTATGTGAAATTCAAATGTGATGATATGAAGAATGAAGGGTTTTTGGCAAGTTACCTCCCTTCACCCTCGTCTCATAAGAAAATAGGCAATTTATTCCATGTGATATATAATAATGAACAATTAAACTTCTTTTTCGTGGATATGTTACATATACACTCTATAATGCGACTGCGATTGAGACTTCATTCTGACGTGGAATATGACCATTTTGCCTCTACCTTGACAATATATATACTTCCCCTTATCCCTGTGATTTGTTTAAAAATGGCACATAAGCCATATGATATTGCATAAGAACAATTCGAAATAACTAGACTTTTTAAGAACAGGCCATTGTGTGTTTTGATTTAGTGAAAACAGCAAATTACCTCCCTATGTTTTTGTTAAAAGACAGCTTATCATGATAAATAAAAGGGCAAGATACCCCCTGTGTTTTTTCAAAAGAAGTAGCTCTTGGTTTTTGCATTTTCACAGGGGTAGATTGCTTATTAGGCAATATTACAGGGGGTAAAGTGCCCATTAAACAATTTCTTGGGGGTAGAGTGCCCATTATATTTTGTCAAATATTTTGTCAATTTTGGGTTAAACTAGTCATTTTTCACATCAAATTGAAGTCGCATTTGCATTTCGGAGCGTATGAGCAATACATCTGATTATAATATCACGTGTGGGTAAATTGCCCATTAGACATATCACAGTGTGGTAACTTGCCAAAAACCAGTTCGATTTATATAAAGGAGATCAAAACACCAATGAGAAACTTGTTATTTCTTACATCAGAAACTTGTTATTTCTTCCTCTTTTTAGAAACTTGTTATTTCTTACATCAGAAACTTGTTATTTCTTCCTCTTTTTAGAAACTTGTTATTTCTTCATAGGGCAACTCCAAATGGAGTACACAAAAGGTGATGTAAACCATTAACTGCCCATTTGTGCCCCCTTTTAACATTTTTTCTCAATCCCTTTAATTTGTCATGAATATTACATTTTACATCCTTAAATTTGCATATTCTTGCTATTAACCGTTGTAAGATTTGTAATACATTATGGAAATGGTTTAATCTATAATTTACTTTGGTTTATCAGGTAAGTGATCTTGCAGAAGCATCAGAAAGCTTTGGGACACTAAATAATGTGCTCGATTTTGATGTACAAAACGATACGGTGAAGTCACCGGGAAGTCTTTCACGTAATTTACGCAGAGTTAGGCAGGGTCTTGATCTCATCAGAGCTCTTTTCCAAAACTTTTTGTCATCAGAGTATGTCTATCTCCCTATACTTATACTTCAGACATAGTTTTCTTTCTCTTTTTGGGTGATTTACGCTCGGAACCCCCTGTAGTTACAGAAATTACAAGGACACACCTTACAGGGGGGTTTTTGTGAACATTTTCAGAAGTTGCAGGAGGTGTCCTTGTAAGGATTGTTGAAGTTGTAAGGGGTGTTTTAGTACATAGTCTAAACCTTAGGGAGTCTACTTGAATTATCTACATTGTCAGGGGGTTTCTAGTAAGACGACTATACCTCATTGACACAATTTTACGATTTTGGACTTGCAGTGATTGTTTATTGAGAGAAGCAGCGTCGAGTGCATATACGAATACATGTGCAGCTTATCACACATGGGCAGTGAGGACTGCTGTTTATGCTGGTATGTATGCTTTGCCCACAAGGGAACAACTTCTGGTGAGGCTAAATGAAAATGGTAAGTTTAAGTTTATACACATTTCCATTCTTTTAATGTTTTTTCGTGGGATTTTAGTGGTACTCGTAGTTTTTATTTGAGATAAATGTAAAAATATCCCGTCATTTGCCTAAATAGCAAAAGTCCCCTTGTGCTCTTCTTTTATCAGCAAAAAAACTTATATGAAATTCCTTCATAAATCATAGGGAAAAGAAGGGTTACTGCCAATTTTGAAAGTTTATGGGGATTATTGTCAATTTTTTTAAGTGTATAGGGGTGTTTTCGCATCTTTTAGTGGGGGTATAATTGTCAGTTTAACTTGAAAGGGGTATTCTTGCTAATACAAATTAGCACAGGTTAGTTTTGGTAATAAAAATAACAAAGGGGGTTTTGCTAATTAGGCAAAACATAAGGGGTATTTCAGCATTTCACGCTTTTTATTTGAGTTTATGCCACTTCACCGTCAATGTGATATTCATTATATTCAATTTACCTCCCCTGTGATTTGAGCATTTTATCCCCCGTAATCTTATAAAAGTTTTATGTGGTACTTTACCCCCGTGTTATGATAATTTGGCAGTTTATCCTCCTATTGTTATTAAAAAATGAGCAATTTATCCTCCTATGTTACAAAAATACTTTTCATGTCCACTTTCAATTTCGATCGACTGAGGAGTTAAATTGCTTCTTTAAAAATTTTACATGGGAATAAAGTGCTATTTTTTTTTTGTAAATTGAGTTTATGCATTTCGCAGGGTATAAATTGGCATTAGCTCGTTTTTATTTTAAACTCTACTAATGTCCTTAATTAAATTACAATTTTTTTTTACAGATGAGTCAGCTGAAAGGGAAATGATTAGATACATCAATGCATCACTTCCAATTATTCAATACGTTGATAACTTATACACTTCAAGAAACATCATTTTGGATTGGTGAAGAGATTTTGTAACTTTTCCAGATTTTAACACCCATTTCTATTATTATTTTATTCAAAAAAATTAAGCCAGAAACTTAGGTGTAGGTAGATATTATTGTCGATGTAATTTTATTTGCAGACCGACAGGCACATATGTTGTATCAAATATTGCACTATATAGGAAAATCCAGATGAGCATTATTATTGAGCCTTCATTGCCAGCATATACATGTTTAGACAAGTATGTTGAGATAAATTTTTGGAAAAATTGCACTTTGCCCCCATACTTTTGGCCTTTTGGGTTATTTTGAAGTTTACCCTTTAATCGGTTTGAGTTTGCACTTGCTTCTTTAAGCTTTGCATGAAATGATTGAAAGGATAGAAAGTAAAGTGTAAAATTATGCAAAGGTTAGGGGTAAATGTATACTTTTGTTGATTATTAGATATTCGATGGCAATTTACATGATATGTCTAATGTGCAATTTACTCCCATTGTGATTTGAAAATAGGCATATTATCAGCCTGTAATCAAAATATCATGCTAAAGAGCGTGGAGGTTCGAGTCCTCTTCAAGGCATAATATTGAGAATGCTCATTAATGAGCAATTCAATAAGAGAGCTCGGATCGAATCGGTATTGATTATTTGTATCTCCTTACTTGTGAAGATATTGCACAAGCACTTTATAATGTGAGTAGAACGTTACTGAATGTGGAAATTTATCAATTTGACCATACATTGATAACATACTAGATTCATTTACGCTACTCCCCTGTGATACGCGTAAATGGACATTTTACCCCATGATATTATCTATTGACGATTTACCCTCTGAATATGTAAAACTCAGAGACCGTATTTTTCTTTTGCAAGAACATGGGAGGGCATTTTACCCCTTTTGTTTATCAAACAGGGTTAAACTATCTTTCAGAATAACGTACAGGGTAATTTGCTATTTATTTGATATTCAATTTATGACGTTCCCAATGTGATAGTCTAAAGGTTGTGAACAACTACTACTTACAAATTGAGGGGATATGTACAAAATCAGAACATATAGGGGTGAAGTGTTGAACAAGAAAAGTATGGGATATTAATTATCACACCACCCCATGATATACACAAATTGTATTGCTTTCTTGTCTTACTACACCAATCTTGTTACGTGTGCGTGTGCGAGCGGAGAAAGAGAGAGAGAGACACGAGAAATCAATTAATGATAATTTTACTCCTGTAATTATCATAATTTTTAATTTACTTCCTATGATTTGAAAAAGAGCAATTTACTCTCTATAATTTTAAAAATAATTCATACTGTCTACCTAAAAATTTTAAGTCATCAGAAAATAATGAATTGACAACAATACCCCTTTTATGTGGACCATTTTAACCCCCAAAGGGTAATTTCATCTTTTCACACAATATATTTCACGCCTACTTCCATATTTGAGTAAGTGAAATACACTCTTCAACTCATGGAGGTAAATTGCTCCTTTAAAAAAAATCACAGAAGGATAAATTGCTCTTTTTCAAATTATAGGGGAGATAAATTGAACATTATGATAATAAGGGGGGGTAAATTGCCCTTAACCCCCCCAAGATATTCTACACCAATTTTGATTGCTCATGATCATAATATAAATACTAAAGCCAACAAAAATCCTTCCAAACAGACAATACAGAGGATGACTAGATATTTCAACAAAGTTTAACTGCATTTGCTTCAAAATTTTGTTGATAATACGTAATCTCAAGTAAAGAATCAGATAAAACAAAACAATGCCAGAAACTCTAACAGGAGAAGCTGTAAATGATCTGTAACACTTGTTACCAACCCAAATTATTCGTTTGTCTACATCGTCAAGCTTTCTGGGTTCTCGATTATCTTTGAGAATGTCTGAAGGAATGCAGCCAAGTCAGCACCATAGATGATTCTGTGATCTGCTGTCACATTCACCTGATAACATTTTCCGAAATCATTTAATTCACATTCTTTCAACAAAATTTACAAAGTTCAGTAGCTCTATCTTGTAGCCCAAAATTCAATTAGAAATACTAATGTTTTATATTCATGGTGTTTAAATTCAACAAGACAGCGGCAAAAATAAAACATAGTACCATGTAAAAAGCAATAGATCATGCCTATAGAAGTACTATTTTTTAAATCTAATCATGCCGGGCAATACCCATGAGTGAAATCAAGGTCTAAATATACCATTTAACATAACATAAGTAGATATTATAAGCACTCATAAACTAGTCAATAAACTTACTAGCATCTTGTTTTTGACACTGAAGAATCCATCTTTGTCGGCTATAACAGTAGGCTTTGATGCTCCAACAGCCATAATGGCCCCCTGATAATCATCCAAGTTACATTAGCAACACATATACTATTTTGTGAAATAAAATACACTCTGTCACATAATGTTGGATATCATTCCTCACCTGTCCTGGAGGAAGGATAGCATCAAACCTATCCACTCCAAACATGCCCAAATTGGAAAGTGTGAAAGTTCCTACATGTCAAAAGTACCATGTAAATCATTATTAGTACAACCATGAATATAAAAGTATTAAACAACTTTTGTTATTAAAATTAATTTTAAGTACCTGAGTTGTACTCTTGGGGCTGGAGTTGCTTTGCCCGAGCCTTCTCAACGAGCTCCTTCCACTTTTGTGACAACAAATAAAGATCCAACTACAGAAGGAAAAGATAAATCAATGCACCCAAATTTCATCACTTAAAAAGCTACGACCAAATGTTTATGCACAAACAACAGAACATTTTGAATCATATATTATACCTTATCAGCATCCTGGAGAACAGGGGTGATCAATCCACCATTAATTGCCACAGCCACAGCAATGTTTATACTGCTATTGTGAGTGAAACTTTTCCCATCTTTACACGAAGCATTCACTGTCGGATGCATAACTAATGCCATCGCTGCAGCTTTTGCTAACAACGCAGTCATGGTAACACCCTTCGGCTTCACCTATCATTAACAGAAATATTCCAAGATTCATTTCCCTCCTATCCTTTCCAAACCAAATTAACAACGTGTATTTTGATAGAGGAAATTGGAGCTAAAGGATTCCAAATCAAGAACAACAAATAGCACTTGTTTGGATATTGTTGGATTCGTATAAATTTCAAATCTCTACATAACCATTTTGAAATAGTCTTAACAGTATATGCACCTAATACTAATATAATCTGAAAGCCTAGCTCCAAATCATTACTTTAAATCCAAATCCCTCAATCTAGATTCACCATGTATATATTATTGATACTAACTTAATAATGCATCTAGCAAAGTCTATTTCAACTCATCAGTTTAAATCTAAACAATTCTTATCCTCACTAATTAAAGAGTACATGAATTCACAACCACATCCAATTAAATCACAAAACTAATTAACAAAATGTACCTTCTCATATAAAGCATCAAGTGCATCCGTGGCAATCGGGTAACCCACTCTAAATGTCGGCACACTCAAACTCTCCACCATATTCTTCGACACCGCAGCCTGCATTGTAGTGAACGAAACCACATTCGACCCCTCAATCTCGGGATAACTCGTTGCACTTTTCGCCGGAGCCGGAGCTGGAGCCGCAACAACCGCAGGTGCAGCCACAGCTACATTATTAGACTTGGGCGTAATTCCAGCCGCCTTCTCAACATCCTCAGGCGTAATCCTTCCAAATGGACCCGTCCCTACCAATTTACTAATATCCACTTTATGTTGCTTCGCTAATTTCTTTGCATAAGGAGTCACCACAGTCTTCCCCGGAGTCACAACAGGAGTAGCCACTGGAGCTGGAGGTGGAGGCGAATTTTCCACTTTAGCTGATTCCTCCACCTTCGGTGATGGCGTGGCGGCGGGAGGAGCTCCGGATGCGGCTTTCGCCTTGGCTTCAGCGATCTCGTCCTCCGTTTCCGCTAAAAGTCCGATTGGGGAACCTACAGGAGCGGATTCACCTTCGTTAACAACAATGGCAGCCAAAATGCCGTCGTAGAAAGTCTCGACATCCATATCAGCTTTATCGGATTCAACGACGACCACGGATTCGCCTTTGGAGAGGAGATCGCCTTCGGATTTAATCCAGGAGACGATTTTGCCCTCGGTCATTGTGGAGCTTAGTGCCGGCATGAAAATCTCGCGGATCTTAGAGCGGATGACGGAGGACGACGCGTTGCGGGGGCGGAGGAAGAAGGCGGAAGGGCGGAGGAGAGGAGTGGTGGTGGAGAGTGAAGAGGAGAAGGAGAGAGAAGGGGAAGCCATGGCGGTGAGAGTTTGGTCGATTTGGTGTTTGTGTAAATGCCTGAGAGAATGTACGTAGAAGTGTGTGTTACTGTGTGAGTATTAATTATTAATAATAAGTAATTGGAAAATTGGGGCGGAGAAGACGAGGGAGGGAAAAAGTTGGTTTGTATAGTTAGCTTTGAGTTGTCCGCCTGCCTTGTGTGTGACTGTGTGTGTAAATTCTTTCTGATTTTTTTTTTTTAAGAATTACTACTCAAAGAATCCTCGAAGTTTAGTGTAATTATAATGATCATCTTTCATGTTTAAAAAATTATGCAAACTATCTCTTAGATATCGGATTCATTATATTTATCCTCTTACGATGTAAATTTCATCAAGAAATAATTTGACTTCCAAAATCCCCCTAGGTACCAACTAAGGAAATAATTTGATAAGAAAAAATGAAATTGGGTTCCATCGGTGAAATTAATGGTTAATATATGTGGAAAATTGAGTGAAATTAGTGGAAAAACAGGTGAAATCGGTTTTTCACCTTTGATATTTGTAATTTCTTAGCTGGTACCTATGGGTATTTGTGGAATTTAAACTTTTTTAAATAAAATTAACGTCATAAGAAGGTAATTATAATGAATCAAATATCTTAGAGGTAGTTTGAATATTCTCAAACATGAAGAGTGATTTGTTTAATTGCAATAAGCTTTAGGGGTAGTTTGAGTGATTCTCCCTATTTTTATTTTTTATTTTTTACTAAGCCTTTAAAAGATTTGTTGCAATATTGGTTAAGCTAACCTTTTAGCCTATATAAATGTATTTTGACTCTAGGTTTTTTAGGTTTATGAGTTGTAAAATGTTCATTTGAATTGTTTATGTTCCAATTCATTATAATGCGAAAAGGATTCTTATGATGATAGATGATAGCTAGGTAGCAAGATCGCTTATTTAATAATACATGTGTCATTGATGTTGTGTAAAAACATAGAGGACAAAAGCAAAATTCGTGATCGAGTTATATATCATTTCGTTTTTAATCCACATCAAGATTTTTAAATGATTTAGTATGCATACAAATGCTTAGAGAGCTCGAGTGATATTCAATAGTGATATAGAGAAGTTATATTTATTTATAAAGAACTATACATTTATAATTCAAATCGATAATAAAAACGTCTTTTGATATAATAATAATCATAAATGAAATAATGTTACGATTTATATAAATTAGAAATATATAATGTTTCTCTCATTTATGCCAAGTTACTTTATTTTTTAAATTTATATTAAGGGTGGATAATTTCTAAATTGGCCTTGCTCTCAAATTTATACACATCACCGACAAATATTATGACTTATAGAGATAGCGGAAGTATATTAAAATAAGATGATAGTCTGATATAGTTAGAAAAATTTAAATGTCCCAAAAATAATAACCAACAATGCTATACAAATAAAAAAATAAATAAAAAACCGTAAATATTTTCTAGAATATACATATTTGAAAAGCAAAAAGTTTTTTATACTATTTTTTTTTAAATATTACACTTATTTTATGAATCACAATTTATATTGTTTTCTCTAGAAAATATTACTAATCTGAATTAAATAAACCATATTTGTGAAGTATGATGAGACTTGAATTCTGCAACATAATGAGATGTAATACTACCCCTTTTCACGTCAAAAATTCATGTATTATGACCACCTCCATATGCTTGCTTAGAATGATGCTCATAATTATCTCTGAAAAATAGATATAATTGACTTTAACATATTTTGAATAAGGATTATAATCTTAAAAAAAAAAAAAAAAAACCAAGTGAACAATAATGTTCTGTTAGCCCAATCAAATGATTGGTTAATTAAGTTATTGTTAGTGTTTGAGGTTTCTTATTGTGTTTTGTTTACACATTGTATTAATTTACTAATTTGCACCTTCAATTTTTTTAATTTAATTTACTTTATATGATTTAATTTCAATATAATCAGAATACTGTGAATTAAGACCAGATTTTCTGAGGTTTAATAGTCTCACAAAGAATCTTTGACGTTTCAAATTAGAAGAAGACCCTCTCTGATTTAGACTATGTATTAAAACACCATTTAGAGCATCTTCTATGGTGAACAACACCATTTTACAGTTGATCTTCCATGGTTAGCACGCCATTTTTGGTGAAAAAATAGTAATTTTGGTCTCCCATTATTTTCATTAAAATTTACACCAAACTATAAAGTAATAATATTTCAACATTTCACCATTTTTAGAGACTTAAATTTGGTTTGGTTTCCCATGGTATTTCACCAAATGTCTCACCAAATTATAAATTTGATGTTTACTATAATTTTATTTCATTTAATTTTCAACACAATATTATCAATTTTATAGTGCTATGTACAATTATAAATCATTTTTGCTAGAATTTTTATAACTATATCATTTAAATTTTATGTTGTGAATTATAAAAAACATCTAAATATGAAACACAATAAACTCCAAATGTTATACATATAATAAAATCATACATAAAAAATATTTTCATAAATTATTGCATAATTAAACAACATTACAAAAAAAAAATATATTGACTCATTACAAAACATCTCATCATCATCATCATCATCATCATCTATTTGACTAAGTGTATCCCAAGAGGGCTGAAGAAAGAACGAGAAGCCTCACCCGAAGTTCAATTCTATCTTGTTAACTTGGTTCGATCGTATTCTCTGGACCTAATTTAAGTAAGCACTTATTAAAATCTGTAGTAAATTATAATCATCACTAGACTTGAAGTAAACTAATAATAATAGAACTATAAGCCTAGGAGTTTCAGATAGTGTAAATAAATGAACAAACAATTACCTTTAGTGTTGGCAGGAAAGCTTATTGTTTGAATAACTTTTTACATATGTAATGGAATGATCTGAAACAAAATCCTATGGTTTCCTAACTCCAAATAATTTCATTAGATTGAAAGACATAATTTTAAATGGTCGGAATCAATAGTATATCAAAGTCAAAATTTCCAGCAGTAGCTCAAAAAGAATTCAAGATAGGTTGATTATCACCTTCTCTTTTCAACTAGTTAATAGAAGGTAAATACAAATGTTAGCCCTTTTTCATAACATAAAAGCCATAAATTAACAGAAGATATTATAAGGTTATAAAAAGTAAAATTATAAGATGAGTAAAAAATAAACATAAATACTCAATACCCAAAACAGTCCTAGTGAATCTAACTCCCCTGTTTGAGCTGTTCTGAAACCGAGCCACCACCATCATATGAACTGGACATGGCAGACTAAAATCCTACTTGAACACACAAAATTTTGTCTTCTTTCCAACCCAACAATCAGCTAAAAATTTCAAACCGAACTCAACTTATAGGCTAAACAATAACTCAGCGCAGAATTGTGTAGATTATAAGTTTACCTTAATAACTTCCTTGGTAAGTGATGGATTGAGACAAGACTTGAACCTACTTCTTTCCATCTTTAATTTGATTCAAATATTAACTGGAATCAAAAGTTTTCAATTAGATATTAGGTATAAAAGAAAAGAATTTCAGGTGTATAAGTTAGGAGAAGAATTATTACCTTGACTTGCTTCTACTTCTTTAGAATTCTTAAACTTTTAGGGATATTTTTCTTTGTTTATTTGGAGGAAGGTATGCTCTGTTTAATAGCTCTATATTTCTCTTAAGTAGGAAGGAAGAAAGGGTTTATTTTATTAATGTTAAGAGGTTGGGGTAAAAGTTTTCTTGTCTAAATCTTTCTTACCTTAAGTCTTATTTGGTGAAACAATGTTTTCACCTATTTACTTATTAAAATTGTATAAAGTATTTAATAATAAATTTTTATTTCTACCACTTCAATTAATTGATTTAGTAGGGATGTTACAATATCCCCCTCTTAAAAAATCTAGTCTCCAGATTATAACCTGAAGTGAAGAGTTCAGGATGATGCTTCCTCATTTCTTCTTCTCGTTCCCATGTTGCTTCTTCTACATTTTGATTTCTCCATAATACTTTTACCAAAGGTATCTTGCGGTTGCGAAGCTCCTCGAACTTTTGATAAGGATGTGAACCGGTATTTCTTTGTAAGATAGGTCATTTTTTATTTGTAGACAATAGGGTTAATGTGGGTTTTGCCTGGCTGGTATTTCACCAAATGTGTCACCAAATTATAAATTTGATGTTTACTATAATTTTATTTCATTTAAATTTCAACACAATATTATCAATTTTATAGTGCTATGTACAATTATAAATCATTTTTTGCTAGAATTTTTATAACTATATTATTTAAATTTTATGTTATGAATTATAGAAAATATCTAAATATGAAACACAATGAACTCCAAATGTTATACATATAATAAAATCATACATAAACAATATTTTCAAAAATTATTGCATAAATTAAACAACATTAAAAAAAATAATATATTGACTCATTACAAAACATCTCATCATCATCATCATCATCATCATCTATTTGACTAAGTGTATCCCACAAGTGTGCAATCAATCTTCTTCTTAGTTCATTATGAACTCCTTGATTCATCAAATTCCGCAATCGACCAAGAAAATTCTGACATTTTCCTAATTTGAACTATGAAAGTCAATACTTGATTTAAGTAGTGACGACGCCAAGACTTGAATGCGGGGGAAAGTGGTGACGCCCGACTAACTCAATTGACTTGACACTTGTAAATGTCGATTCAATTGAATTGGTCGTGTGTCAATTCTAACAGAACATTCCATGGTATAAGGTAAGTACTATACTTATAATCTATATAGCGGAAGTTCTAGACTTACAAAGTTTTAAAACAAAGAGTGACTTATATTTAAAGTAATACATATCACTCATTTTCTCCTACTTTACGTATTACAATCCAAAATGGAATTCAAACCTAGAACATAATAAGTTGAAAACAAACATATGATAATAAAGCGTTTACATATGTGACTTCTAAAAAAACTCAAACAATTGTCTCGCATTCTTCACCTCTTGATTCTTAGTTTCCAAAGTCAATCTGAGAAAGAACAACAATAGAAAGAGGTGTAAGTCTTGTTCGATTTAGTGAGGAAGTTTGATGTCAAAACAAAGTTATATATGTATTAACAAGAATATGGATAGTGAACTAGAAAGGAATAGTAAAACTAGAGAGCATATGAACTACGAAGCATTATTTATAAGATCAAGAAGTAAGGAGAACGAAATTCAGAATTTCAAGTTCTTACTCGGTAAAAAGAATAATAAAGTACATATCTTATCCACCTTATACCTCCTTACGAGGAGCGACCTTGCCAAACAAAAACAGAGGACATGCTCGGGTGCATGTCAGTTCAGTTCGGAGCACTTACCGATAACTGAACCACAGAGAGGTACTAATCAAAGAGATCATATACCGATGAACCGATGTCGCCCAACCGTCAACTTTGTTAGTCCCAGGGCCCAACTTCCCAATGGCTTCACCAACGGTGATAGTAACATAACAAAAGATAGACATAATCCATAACTTGGGATAATATTACCTACTAGATTGAATAAAAGAAATGAGGGATGTCATTGGAATGTCTAAATAGGAGTGAAGCACAATCAAAATCACCAAGAACATATTATATTAAGAACGGGTTCAATCAAGTCAGAAAGTAGATCACATATATAATAAAATGAGTTTGTGCTCTGGAATAATATGAAATTTAGAATATCAAAGTTGTTGTTGTTCTCAGGGTGGTGTGCCAAGAGGGCTGAAGAAAGAACGAGAAGCCTCCCCCGAAGTTCAATTCTATCTTGTTAACTTGGTTCGATCGTATTCTCTGGACCTAATTTAAGTAAGCACTTATTAAAATTTGTAGTAAATTATAATCATCACTAGACTTGAAGTAAACTAATAATAATAGAACTATAAGCCTAGGAGTTTCAGATAGTGTAAATAAATGAACAAACAATTACCTTTAGTGTTGGCAGCAAAGCTTATTGTTTGAATAACTTTTTACATATGTAATGGAATGACCTGAAACAAAATCCTATGGTTTCCTAACTCCAAATAGTTTCATTAGATTGAAAGACATAATTTTAAATGGTCGGAATCAATAGTATATCAAAGTCAAAATTTCCAGCAGTAGCTCAAAAAGAATTCAAGATAGGTTGACTAACACCTTCTCTTTTCAACTAGTTAATAGAAGGTAAATACAAAGGTTAGACCTTTTTCATAACATAAAAGCCAAAAATTAACAGAAGATATTATAAGGTTATAAAAAGTAAAATTATGTCATAAGATGAGTAAAAAATAAACATAAATACTCAATACCCAAAACAATCCTAGTGAATCTAACTCCCCTGTTTGAGTTGTTCTGAAATCGAGCCCCCACTATCATATGAACTGGACATGGCAGACTAAAATCCTACTTGAACACACAAAATTTTGTCTTCTTTCCAACCCAACAATCAGCTAAAAATTCCAAACCGAACTCACCTTATAGGCTAAACAATAACACAGCGCAGAATTGTGTAGATTATAAGTTTACCTTAATAATTTCCTTGGTAAGTGATGGATTGAGACAAGACTTGAACCTACTTCTTTCCAACTTTATTTTGATTCAAATATTAACTGGAATCAAAAGTTTTCAATTAGATATTAGGTATATAAGAAAAGAATTTCAGGTGTATAAGTTAGGAGAAGAATTATTACCTTGACTTGCTTCTACTTCTTTAGAATTCTTAAACTCTTAGGGACATTTTTCTTTGTTTATTTGGAGGAAGGTATGCTCTGTTTAATAGCTCTATAGTTCTCTTAAGTAGGAAGGAAGAAAGGGTTTATTGTAATAATGTTAAGAGGTTAGGGTAAAAGTTTTCTTGTCTAGATCTTTCTTACCTTAAGTCTTATTTGGTGAAACAATGTTTTCACCTATTTACTTATGAAAATTGTATAAAGTATTTAATAATAAATTTTTATTTCTACCACTTCAATTAATTGATTGAGTAGGGATGTTACAATCTCCCCCTCTTAAAAAATCTAGTCTCCATATTCTAACCTGAAGTGAAGAGTTCAGGATGATGTTTCCTTATTCCTTCTTCTCGTTCCCATGTTGCTTCTACATTTTGATTTCTCCATAATACTTTTACCAAAGGTATCTTGCGGTTGCGAAGCTCTTCGAACTTTTGATAAGGATGTGAACTGGTATTTCTTTGTAAGATAGGTCACTTTCGATTTGTAGACAATCGGGTTCTAAAATGTGGGATTTGCCTGGCTGGTATTTTCTCAGTGGTGATACGTGGAACACATTATGAATTCCCGTAAGATTTGGGGGTAAATCTAATATGTAGGCCAATTTGTCTATTCGCTCAATGATTTCAAAAGGTCTTACATAACATGGATTTAATTTTCCACCTTTCCCTATTCTTTTGAATACCTTCCTGGGTGATACCTTTAGAAATACTTTGTCCCCTATATCAAATTCTAGATCTCATCTACGGCGATCGGCATAACTTTTTTGTCGGTCTTGTGCAGCTTTTATTCTTTGTTTGATTATTTGTACCTTATCAATGGCGTCCTGAATAATATCTCGTCTTATTGCTCTAAGTGAGCCGTTTGAAGTTGCTCGCCACTCGTCCAAATCCCAATGGAGTGGAGAGCGACATTTTCTGCCATATAAAGCTTCGTATGGTGCCATTTGAATGGAAGCATGATAACTATTATTGTATGCGACTTCTATAAGTGGTAAATGTTGGTCCTAACTACCATTGAAATCCAATACGCATGCTCTCAACATGTCCTCTAAGAAGCCAATAACTCGCTCTGACTGTCCATTTGTTTCAGGATGTGCTGCTGTACTGAATTTCAGCTTAGTTCCAAGATTTTCCTGTAACTGTTTCCATAGCCTTGAAGTAAATTTAGGATCTCCGTCTGAAATTATACTAGATGGTATCCCATGTAGTCTAATGATCTCTTTCTTGTATAATTCAGCCAATGTTCCAACATTGTAGTTCGTCTTACAGGAAGAAAATGAGCCGACTTAGTAAGCCTAATTTCTTACAGTTGGTAGACCTGTTACGAAATCCATAGTAATCTGATCCCATTTCCAGGCAGGTATCGGGAGTGGTTGCAGTTTTCCGGCAGGATGTTGATGTTCAACTTTTATCAATTGACAAGTCATGCATTTCTTTACATAGTCAGCAATGTCACACTTCATTCCATTCCACCAAAATTGTTTCTTCAAGTCTTTGTACATTTTAGTACCTCCAAAATGAACTGTGTACCTTGCTCTATGTGCTTCTTCCATCAACTCTTTTCGCATAGTTTTTGGAACTCAAACTTGATTTTGAAATCATAGTATACCTGATCGATCCATGTCAAATTTTGAATCTAATTTCTTTTCCATGAATTCCATTTGTTTTCTAATATCTTCATCTTCGTGTTGAGCTTTTCGAATTTGAGTGCACCATTCGGGCTGCATATCTAAATTGGTCAATCGTCTACGAGCTTGCATACATATCATAGCTTTCACGTATGTTTGTTCTTTCCTTTTGATATTTTGAATCTTTGCCTTCCGACTTAAGGCATCGACTACTGCATTAGCCTTTCCAGGATAATACAAAATTGAACAATCATAGTCTTCAAGGAATTTCATCCACCTGCGCTGCCTCATGTTTATTTCTTTTTGGGTGAACAAGTATTTCAAACTTTTATGGTCGGTGTATACTACAAAAGTTGTATCGTACAAATAATGTCTCCATTTTGCCAAAGCAAACACGATTGCTCCCAATTCTAGGTCATGAGTGGGGTAATTTTGCTCATGCAATTTTAGTTTCCTTGAAGCATATGCAATCACCATCTCATTATGCATCAATACACACCCAAAACCTTCTTTTGAGCTTTTGAAAGCTTGATTCACATTTATCGCTCCATATAAATTTGCATTGCTTTTGGGTCAATTGTGTTAATGGTGCCGCAATCTTAGAGAAGTCCTTGACAAATTTGCGATAATAACCAGCTAGTCCCAAAAAGCTACGTACTTCAGTAACATTTGTTGGTTGTTTCCAATTGACAATTGCTTCTACTTTGGAAGGATCAACTTCAATACCAGCATTGGATATCACATGTCCTAAGAACGTTACTTGTTCCAACCAGAATTCACATTTACTAAATTTGGCGTAAAGCTTATTCTTTTTCAGAGTCTTTAATACTATCCTGAGATGTTGTGCATGCTCTTCCTTAGACTTCGAGAATACCAAGATATCATCTATGAATATTACCACAAAGTTATCCAGATAAGGTTTGAATATTTGGTGCATCATATCCATAAAAGCCGCTGGTGCATTTGTTAACCCAAATGGCATTACTAGAAATTCAAAATGGCCATATCTTGAGTTAAATGCAGTTTTTGGGACATCTTTCTCTTGATTTTTCAATTGATAGTAACCTTGTCTAAGATCCAACTTTGAGTACACATGTGATCCTTGTAATAGGTCAAATAGTTCATCAATGTGTGGTAAAGGGTACTTATTCTTTATAGTGATGTTATTCAGTCCTTGATAATCGATGCACAGTCGAAGATATCCGCCCTTCTTTTTAACGAACAAGACTGGTGCTCTCCAAGGGGAGGAACTAGGTCGAATGAACCCTCGTTCAATCAGATTTTGTAACTGAGTTTTCAGTTCTTTTAACTCAGCAGGAGCCATACGGTAAGGAGTTTTTGAGATGGGTCCTGTCTCGGGTAGAGTTTCAATGACAAATTCAATTTCGCGATCCAGAGGTAAAGTAATTAGTTCCTCAGGAATACTTCTACGAACTCATTTACTACCAATACTTCTTCTATTTGAATTATGTCTTTGGGCTTATTTATCAAATAAGCCAAGAATCCATAACCTTCATCTTGCAGTATTTTTCTTGCTTCAATTGTCGAGATGATTGGTATTGGTTGCTGTTTTTTCTGGCTAACCTCGAGTTCTCTTAGTGTAGTCTTGTTAAGTTTTATCTCTTTGGTATAACAATTTAGTTCAGCTTGATGTTGGTACAACCAATCCATCCCTAGGATGACATCATATCCTTGGATGTTTAGTTAGATTAAGTCGGTCGGGTAATTAATACCATCTATCATAATTGGGCATGCTTTACAAACCAAATCTGTAGTCATACTAATAATACTCATAGGAGTACTTACTTCAAAAGTGTAAGACATTCTTTCAAATTCCAAGGACATGTTGGTTGAAAAAGAAGTAGCAATAAAAGAATGGGTAGCTCCAGGATCATATAGAGCTTTGCCAATTTTGCCAATTATATGGATTTTACATTCCACCACTGCCGTTGGGTCAGGTACTTCCTCATTGGCATCCAATGCGTAAACACGAGCAGGGACCTTAGGTCTTCCAGTTTGGCCAATTGATTGTCCACCTTGCTTGGCTTGTGGTGTTGTGCAGCTATTCTTCGCCCTTGGGCAATCTTTGATAAGATGTCGGTCACTACCACATGCAATACATCGTCCACTCTTTTTCCAGCAAGCTTCCTCATTGTGACTTAGGTGGCCACAAAAGTTACATGGCCCTCTCACTGCCGATCTCATGTGGTTAGTAGCAGATCTTGTCTTTGTATTATTCTTCTTCTTGAGATCCCCATGAACTATTTTTGAAATTGTATTCCCTTGATTGAATTTTCCTACATTATCCCATCTAGAGCTCGATGGACGATTTCTTTTGAGTTGTTCTTCAACCTTCATTAACTCTTTCATCTCTGACTCTACTTGCAATGCTTTTTCTACTGTATGTGTGTAAATAGTGGTGTCTGTAGAAATTATTGCCCATCGTAATTCCAAATTTAGTCCTTCAATTAATTAATTTTCTCACCTTTCTAACCTCATCATTTTGGTAATGTGGAGCATACATAATCAGTTTAGTAAATCGATCATCATTGAGACACGGTCATTGTACCTTGGGTTAAGTCTAGAAATTCTTTTTCACGACGGGTTTGCACAACTTGAGGAATATATTTACAATTAAACTCTTTTACAAAATTCTCCCAAGGCCGAAGGGTATTATCATGTTGCCATCGTTGTTCCACCGTTCTCCACCAATGTCTAGTTGTATCCTCTAACCGAAATGTGCCAAAATTTATTTTCTGCGCATTGGTGTAATCAAGTACATTAAAAATATTCTCTATTGCAGAAAGCCATAATTATGCCTTGTGATCATTGGGTTCTCCAAAGAATTTTGGGGGTTGGAAACGAAGAAACCTCTCAAGTGTTTGATCCATAATCGGATGAACTAATGTAGGCATGTCTTTGTTGTTGACAAAATTGCATATATTGATGCATAAATGAAAACATTTGCGTGAGGTCTGGAAGGGTCGTTGTGCCATGGCAGGTTCTATATTAGCAAAGTTTTGTCCTTGATTGGGATCATTTTGGCTTGGAGTTGGTGCCGGGTTTGCTTGAGTAATTAATGGTGGTGTAGCTCGTGGACTGGTGGGCGTAGTTTGATTCCTTGTTCGTGCCATCCTAAGAAATGTAGATGTGTTAGTGTATTAAATGTACTGTTACATATGATTTGATGTATACATATAATATTATAGCATAGTAAAATACAAAATAGTTATGTCATGATATTACATCACAGTGAAATACAAAATGGTTATGCAAATGCATCGCTATGAAATATTGTGTCATAGTTACATACATGGATTACATAGCAAAACTCATATATTCTAATGTTAACTCTAAGGATATTAGATTCCAAGACTAAGACAAAAAGAGTTAACTTGAGTACTAGCCTATATAGTTATAATGATATTAGTATATATCTAAAGAGTATCATTAAGGTTTTACAATAACTAGACAAGTGTCTAATTATCTCCTAACTTATAGTTAGTTCTAGAGATAATACCAGACAAACAAAATTCTAACTTGTCACTAAAGGGGAAAACTAGTGACAGCTAGTCGTGTAAAGATCATGGGTTGGTACGTGGTGGTGCGGGTATTTCCGCTCCACTATCCGTCCCATCATCTGCATTCCTCAAATCAGCCTCTTCTTCTTGATCTATATTAAGTTAATTCGTACATCCAAGCCGGATATTCCTCTGGTTCTTCCTCATTTTGATAATTAGTCACGGGTGGTACAATTTGTCCAACTTCTCCTACTTCAACCCCTTATCCAAGCAAAATACCTTGCTATATATATTCCATTGATGGATCAAAAGCAGGATTTTGCTGACGGAGTTTGTAGAAGGTCCTTCTCCTGCTGCCACTTGTATCCCTGGAAAATTTACTTCATCATTTTGGCCAAACAATGCTCCGTTAGTTATCGTTTGAGCTCTAAGGCGAGCCATATCGATCAAGTCTTAATAGTCGGAGTTTCTTCTTGTCAATAACTAAATCAAATTTCCCAGATGATCATGTCCTTCGGCCAAAAACATAGTGTGTTCCACTTCGTTGCGCAAAATTCTTAGTATCGTATCTACATACCTTTGAAGCTCGAATAATGTATGGTTTCTTTCTTGAGTGCGAGCATGTGTCAGGGCTTCCCAAGCTGCTGAAATTCCCATTAAATCATGCCGAAATTCGAGAAGTTTTTCTCGCATTGTTTGTACTTGGTTTTGGAGTAGTGTTCGTTCGTTTTGCAAATCTACTAACTGGGAGCCTTGTCTCACATATGCAACAAGAATTTCTTCCTTTTTATTCATTACTTTGTCTCTATCATTTTCCAAGCTGCGTACAACATGATAATGCCCAATCAAATCGGTACCCGGGGGAGTGAAAGTCAGAATAGGAGCATATCTACGGAGATGTACAGTACGTGGTGGCCCATAATGTCCATTGGTTAAAGGTAAGCAATTACTATAATTTCGATCAGCCATCCTGTGGTCAAAGGAATCAAGTCCTAATATATCAGAACATAATTAACATGAGGTCATAATGAATTAAAAATACTTGTTACTGACTTTCGAAAACATAAAGAAACACATGAATGTCAAGTTCCAAATAATCAAGCAGAATCTAATCTATGTTTAACCAACCTTATTTTCCAAGAATCATATCCCTGACTTATAGCTTGTCACTCTGATACCACTCTGTGACGCCCGACTAACTCAATTGACTTGACACATGTAAATATCGATTCAATTGAATTGACCGTGTGTCAATTCTAACAGAACATTCCATGGTATAAGGTAAGTACTATAATTATAATCTATATAGCGGAAGTTCTAGACTTACAAAGTTTCAAAACAAAGAGAGACTTATATTTAAAGTAACACATGTTACTCAATTTCTCTTACTTTACGTATTAAAATCCAAAATAGAATTCAAACCTAAAACATAATAAATTGAAAACAAACATATGATAATAAAGCGTTTACATATGTGACTTTTAAAAAAACTCAAACAATTGTCTCGCATTCTTCACCTCTTAATTCTTAGTTTCCAAAGTCAATCTGAGAAAAGAACAACAATAGAAAGAGGCGTAAGTCTTGTTCGACTTAGTGAGAAAGTTTGATGTCAAAACAAAGTTATATATGTATTAACAAGAATATGGATAGTGAACTAGAAAGGAATAGTAAAACTAGAGAGCATATGAAGCATTATTTATAAGATCAAGAAGTAAAGAGAACGAAATTTAGAATTTCAGATTCTTACTCGGTAAAAAAAATAAAGTACAGATCTTATCCACCTTATACCTCCTTACGAGGAGCGATCTCGCCAAACAAAAAACAGAGGACATGCCCGGGCGCATGTCAATTCAGTTCGGATCACTTACCCGTAACTGGACCACAGAGGGGTACTAATCAAAGAGATCATATAACGACGACCCGATGTCGCCCAGCCGTCAACTTTGTTAGTCCTAGGGCCCAACTCCCCAAGGGCGTCCCCAAGGGTGATAGTAACATAACAAAAGATAGACATAATCCATAACTTGGGATAATATTACCTACTAGATTGAATGAAAGAAATGAGGGATGTCATTGGAATGTCTAAATAGGAGTGAAGCACAATCTAAATCAACAAGAACATGTTATATTAAGAACGGTTTCAACCAAGTCAGAAAGTAGAACATATATACAATAAAATGAGTTTGTGCTTTGGAATAATATGAAATTTAGAATATCAAAGTTGTTTTTGTTCTCAGGGCGGTGTGCCAAGAGGGCTGAAGAAAAAACGAGAAGCCTCACCCGAAGTTCAATTCTATCTTGTTAACTTGGTTCGATCGTATTCGCTGGACCTAATTTAAGTAAGCACTTATTAAAATCTGTAGTAAATTATAATCATCACTAGACTTGAAGTAAACTAATAATAATAGAACTATAAGCCTAGGAGTTTCAAATAGTGTAAATAAATGAACAAACAATTACCTTTACTGCTGACAGCAAAACTTATTGTTTGAATAACTTTTTACATATGTAACGGAATGACCTGAAACAAAATCATATGGTTTCCTAACTGAAAATAGTTTCATTAAATTGAAAGACATAATTTTAAATGGTCAGAATCAATAGTATATCAAAGTCAAAATTTCCAGCAGTAGTTCAAAAAGAATTCAGGATAGGTTGACTAACACCTTCTCTTTTCAACTAGTTAATAGAAGGTAAATACAAAGGTTAACCCTTTTTCATAACATAAAAGCCATAAATTAACAGAAGATATTATAAGGTTATAAAAAGTAAAATTATGTCATAAGATGAGTAAAAAATAAACATAAACACTCAAAACCCAAAACAGTCCTAATGAATCTAACTCCCTTGTTTGAACTATTATGAAATCGAGCCACCACCGGCATATGAACCGGACATGCCAGACTAAAATACTACTTGAACGCACAAAATTTTGTCTTCTTTCCAAACCAACAATCATATTCTAAAAATTTCAAACCGAACTCAACATATAGGCTAAACAATAACAGTGCGCAGAATTGCGTAGATTATAATTTTACCTTAATAACTTCATTGGTAAGTGATGGATTGAGACAAGACTTTAACCTACTTCTTTCCAACATTAAATTGATTCAAATATTAACTTGAATCAAAAGTTTTCAATTAGATATTAGGTATAAAAGAAAAGAACTTTAGACGTGTAAGTTAGGATAAGAATTATTACCTTGACTTTCTTCTACTTCTTCCTAGAATTCTTAAGCTCTTAGGGACGTTTTTTCTTTATTTATTTTGAGGAAAGTATCCTCTGTTTAATAGCTCTATAGTTCTCTTAAGTAGGAAGGAAGAATAGCTTTATTGTAATAATGTTAAGAGATTGGGGTAAATGTTTTCTTGTCTAGATCTTTCTTACCTTAAGTCTTGTTTGGTGAAACAATGTTTTCATCTATTTACTTATGAAAATTGTATAAATTATTTAATAATAAATTTTTATATCTACCACTTCAATTAATTGATTTAGTAGGGATGTTATAAAAGTTATCAAAAACGAATTTTTTTATTTATTGATGGTAATTAGTGTATTTATTAATAAAAACAAATATATTATTGATAATTATTCCCAAAAATATAAAACTTAATTAACAATAATGTAAGCATATTTATATTTATTATTAATAATATTTTATTAATAATAATTATTGTATTTATTTAATAAAAATCAATAAATGAATTAAAATTTTATAGCTAAATATATGGAAATTAACTAACAATAATTTTATAATAAACATGTCAATAAGTCAGTAATCACATGAAATTAGTTGAAATAATCATTTTAATTGCTAAATAATTAAATGGGTGCAATTACACAAAATCCTATTTTCCCTATATTTTTGGTGGTAAAAATAGGGTTGATGGAAAAAATGGTGAAATGGTGGAAGGGTGGGAGATGCAAATTCCTTCACCAATAGAATTAGTGTTAAAATAAGATTTAATGAAATGGTGAAATGGGGTTGACCACCATGAGAGACTAAAACTAAATCTCCATAATTTTTGGTGTAATGGTGAATTGGTAATTTAGGATGGGAGGCTAAAAACATGTAAATTTAGTAAAAAAAAAATAGGATTTGATGCACCATGAGGATGCTCTTACAGCTTCAACAATTCTTACTAAGATACCTCTCTACAACTTCTGGAAATGTTCACAACAAACCGTTTATAAGGGGTGTCATGATAATTTTTGGAAGCACATGAAATTTTCTATAATTATGGTAAACCTTAGTATAAATCACCCATCAATCAATATATTCAAAGCACGTATTACACCCACCAGAAGTTGGCGAGGGTGGTTGTATAATATAATTACGAGGCGTACAATAATCGAGTCGAGTAGTGTCGAATGATAAACTATTGAAGTTTGATTTGAATTTTATCGAACTTGAAATTTTATGTTTGAGCTTGGTTTGATTGTTAAACGAGTCAAGCTCAAATAAGTTTTTATCAAATTAGCTCGAACCAAGTATCGAGTGGCTTTATATTTTATACGTGTTATATATATTTTTAAAAGTTATCGAACGAAAAATAATATGTAAATTTATTTAATTTATACAATAAATCGAATTCAAATGAACTTTTATAGTACGAGCTCCAGCTCATTTTGATTTTTAGCGATATTCTTTTAAGACGGTATTTAACAATTTCAAAATTACTCCCGAAAAAGTGTATAATAAGTAGTAGTTTAGATTTGCTTCCCCAATCTCATCATTATAATATCAAACGGATCTGTGTTTGTGCCGAAACCCCAAAACCAAAAATACCAAATCGGGTTCTTCGTCAGAACCCTAACCCTAATAATAATTTTATCGCAATCACAATTCAATATTTGAATAGTCTGAATAGTCAATGGCCAGCGATTCCGGTGAACCCACGCGTCGAAAGCACCACCGCTCGTCTTCCCCCGAAGATACGGAGGAGCGCTCCAAACGCCGTAAGCATCGCCACAGCCGCCGCCACCGCCACCACCACCACCACCACAGAAGCAAGAAGGATAAAGAAGAAACAACAGAAATGATACCCGAGGAAGAATTTATGGAAGGCGGAAAACTTGAATTCGAAGAAAGGAAATCGGAAAATAATGGCGATGAGGGACGTGGTGATGCCGTGGGAGAAATTTTGGTGTCGAGTGGGTTGGGTTTATCTGGGGTAGATTATGATATGGAGGAAGGAGAGATTGTCGATGATGATGGGTTGGTTGGTGGGAAATTCAATAAGTCGAAGAAAAGTTTAGATTCGGATGTTGAGTCTGGGGAGATTGAGCCGAATGGATACAGAGATGATTCTAACATGGTGTGTTCAGATTCCCCTCATTCTTTTTACATAATTCTTAACATAATTCTTGTTTATGTTATATGATCATATTGAATCTGTTTTAGTGTCTATTAGGTTTGCTGAGAGTAAGACTCATTATTCACTGTTAATTTCATACTTGTGCTCATTCATTTTGTGACCATAAACATATTTTTTGTTACTGGACTTGTTTCATATGTGGAAAATTTCTAATCTGGTTTCTCGAAACCATGACATGATTTGGTCCTGTGAGTTTACTGAATTTTTGTTTGTAATAATATTTGATGGCATATTGACCAATGCTTAGATGTTGTGCTTCCCTACAATCCTAGCTTTGCACTCCTACATTTTGTTTCTATCCAGGCAAAGTTATGCTAGGCGTATCCACTTTCCAGAAGTCTGAACTGATGCCTTTCAGTTGATTTGTAAGACTTGTTATATGATTACAACTTCTAGCATGTGTTGTTCAAGTTGTACGAATGGTACTGATGAGTTCAGGGATTTATGTTTTTCTTTATAAATCTCCTCTGCAGGGTCTTAATGAAGAGAAAGTGGAAAGAGTTGATAAAAAATCATGGGTATCAGGAAAGGACGGTATGGGTGGCAAAGAAGATGGTGAGATGGACCAAGAGATAGCATCTGGCTCTGAGGTGCTTGCAAACAGTGATTATACCCACAAATATCACAAAGATGATGATGGGCTTCTCCATGGAGATGACAAGACATCAAGAGGTTCTGATGGTGAAGTTGAGCGAAGAAGTCGGAGGATATCTTCGTCATCTGAGGAAAGGCGCAAAGCTATTTCACCCTCCCATTCGCGTGACAAGTACCTGAATGAGTGTTCTCGTGGTAATTTATCAAAGTCGCCTGAACGGTCTAGGGTAAGGTCTCGTTCCAGAAGTATTCTACAAGAGGCTTCTACTATCGGTCGTCCAAACAAGACGGAGGACCCATATTATTTGGAAAGAAAACACAGGAGTGAGTCAGATGATGAAAGGATGATCACACAGGACAGAAAATACCGATGCAGCAGCAGAGATGATGGTAGGGATAAAGAAAGGGAGCGTAGTTCTAGCAGATATTCAGAGCGAACAGAACGACATTATGATAGGGAGACTCTACAAAGATACAAGGAGAGCAGCAGGGAGAGGGATTGGGATAGAATAAGAGATAAAGAAAGGGAGGATGATAGAAAGAGGGATAGAGAAAGGGCTAGACTTCGAGACGTAGACAGAAGTGAGAGGGAAAAGGAGAGGGAGATGCTGAAGGAAAGGGAAAGGGAGAGAGGCCGAGAAAGAGAGCGGGGAAGGGAGAGAGAGAGGGAGAGGGATCGAGTAAGAGAGGAGAGGAACAGGGGTAGGGATAGAGGTAGAGAACGGGATAGAGATGGCGGCAGGGCTAGAACCAGAGATAAGGACAGAGATAATGATAGTGATAGGTTAAGTGGGCGCCAAAAGAATGATTATGACAATGATGGTTATAGATATAGGGATACTAATTCCAGGCATGTGAGAAATCCTGAAGAATACTATAGAGATAGATCTAGGAGAAGTGATGTAGAAAATGAGAGCTTAAAAGTTAACCTGGAGGAGAAGGATAATGAGAATCTTAATAGGTAATGTCTCGTTGAACAAATTTAGTTAAATTTTATGGATCTTATTCTTCTTTATTTGTTTGATTTGGGGTTTTGATGGTCTCAGAGAAGATGACAAGTTAGAGGATTATCAAGAAAGTATCACAATGCAACTTGCAGAACAGGAAGAAGATGATCTGGAAAGAATTAAGGAGGAAAGTAGGAGACGCAGACAAGCTATTCTTGAAAAGTATAAAAACATACATAAAAATGAAACACAATCTCAAGTAATCGGTAAGATTTTATATTTTTCTTCTTTTTTTCTGTATGTGTGTGTGCTTACATATTCTAGTTGTTTTATGATATCATTTTTCTTGCATTGCAAAGCTGGAGTATCGGGAATTTGAAAATTTGAGCTATTTGGCTATCTTGTGAGGACTTGTTAATTGAGCTTCATATTCAAAGGAAATTTGTTCATTATTGCACCATGCTGGTCATGTCTTCTTTTGAAGTTCTTGTTGGTTCATTACAACTTGGTAGATTTCTTAAATGACTTACTACATGGGATTCTGCGATATTATGTCATTTTATTAAATATGTGGTGTTGGTGTTTCTTTTCTGAATTAATAATGTTCTTGTCCGAGGTATGAATTTAATGTAAGGTGTTATTGATATTATCATGAACTTCAAACAATCCATTATTTGTTAATGGCTTTAAAGTTCTCCCTTTTTGAGTATTTCTGATGGCAGGATTGATATGTTGTAATGAAGAATAAGCTTTTACCACTTTTCAATGATAAATATTTTATATTTAACTTGTATTCTCTCCGTGTTTAGTTTGGCTAATATTGCTTCTTATGTGCCAGTTAAGGAGAAAGTTGGTCGGTCTCTTGAACAAGTACCATCTGCTGAGCCAAATATAGGAAATACTGACAGTCAGGTGGAGGGTGCTGAAATTTATGTATCTGAGCCATCCTTTTCTGTTGGTAAATCTCCTTACCATAATGGTCTCTCAGCTCTTGAGAGGCACACTGGGACTGGCGGACTAGGAGAGGGTACCCCGAAGGTGAGTCATATAAATTTCCTCTCATTAAAGCATTTTTAAGTCCACTCCCCATTGATGTATTTTAATTGATGAGGGGTTTTTATTTATTTTGTTTTGTTGATTTCTATATATTCATTTCTTATATTCTTTTGTTCTGATTTGCTTTAAGATGGTTGATTTTTATTCTTTGTAAACTATGCAGAGCGAGAGGGGGGATGATATGTTTTGTGATGATATATTTGGAGAATCACCAGCTGGACTCCGCAAAATGGTTAGTCTTACACTTTCATGTTCTCGTGAAGCCTTCAGTTTCCTCCCAGAGTTACATTACCTTTTAATCATCAGAGTGCATTGTTAGTTTTCAACATCCTCATGCTCTTTCTTGCTGATATATTTTTCTTGTTTGGCATCCTACATGAGTACATTATCATTGTTTTTTCAGTTTATGTTTGCAAGAACCAATATTCTCTTCTTAGCATTTCCATACGTTTACCCAATTTCTTGTTTTATTTTGCAAAGTATTGTTTTCTTGCTCTTGATGAGTCACCTGGTAGTAAAGCTTTTTGTTAACTTATGTCTCATTTCACTATACAATTGTCTTTGATATCGACCTATTTAATCTCTTACTTTGAAGTATCCTTCCACAGGGTAAAGGAGATGGTGTAGCTGTTGAAAATAGTTTACTTAATGATAATTGGGATGACGCAGAAGGTTACTATGGTATGTGCCTGATCACCAATCTTTAGTTTGTAATATATGTTCATCCATCTGGACGTTGGTATCTTCTAGACATTGTGCCTCTCACGCTTTAGGCTTGGGTACATATGAAAATATGGTTTTATGTAATTTAACCATGTGTTGGTGCATGTAAATATTGATGAACATCTTCATCTCTATTTATATGCCGACTCCCATATATTAGGGGAATATGTTCATCTTCCTTTAATATAAAATGCAACTTTTATTTGCTAATCTGCTTCTCATGTTTCACATTCAGGTTACCGTTTTGGAGAAATACTTGATGGCCGGTATGAAATAATTGCTGCTCATGGGAAAGGTGTATTTTCTACTGTTGTTCGTGCTAGGGATCTCAAGGTTAAACCTGGTCATCCTGAAGAAGTAGCAATTAAAATTATACGTAACAATGAAACAATGTAAGCAATTATCGTCTCTCTGGCTTTATGCTGCAAATGGATGTTATTTAAGTTGAGTCTTGATCTATTATTCTCTTCCTCTTCACCTCTCTTTGATCCTTAGGTACAAGGCAGGAATGGAAGAATTGGTCATATTAAAGAAGTTAGTTGGTGCAGACCCTGAGAACAGGCGCCATTGTGTTCGTTTTCTTTCTACTTTCAAATATAGAAATCATCTGTGTTTAGTTTTTGAATCTCTTCATATGAATTTACGAGAAGTTCTCAAGAAATTTGGTCGTAATATTGGTCTGAAGCTTACTGCTGTGAGGGCATATGCAAAACAGCTCTTCATAGCGCTGAAACATCTGAAAAATTGTGGTGTTCTTCATTGTGATATCAAGCCAGATAATATGCTGGTATGCGTCTTCATTTATCGTGATAATATATCTGCTTGCTATGGCCAATATAAATCTGTTTCTTTTGCTTATTTTTGTGATTTCTCTGCTTAGGTGAATGAAGCAAAAAATGTACTAAAGCTTTGTGATTTTGGCAATGCCATGTTTGCTGGTAAAAATGAAATCACTCCTTACCTGGTGAGCCGTTTCTATCGTGCCCCTGAGATCAGTAAGTGCTTTATTTTGTCTATTTCGTTGTATAGTTCCGCAATATTTTTTGGTGCTTACTAATCGTTGTTCTTTTTCTTTAGTTTTAGGGCTGGCTTATGACCATCCCATGGACATTTGGTCAGTTGGCTGCTGTTTGTTTGAGCTTTACACTGGTAAGGTCCTCTTTCCTGGTGCGACCAATAATGACATGCTTCGCCTTCACATGGAATTGAAAGGTCCATTCCCCAAAAAGATGCTCCGAAAGGTCAGAACCCAGTTTTGTTTTTTATTGGCCGTTGACATTCCTCAGAACTTTATCGTTTCAAATATGAACTTTTTCTTTTGTGGTATGGATACATGTTGGTCGCAAGTGTTTACTAGCTACGTTGTTACAGGGAGGATTTACGGACCAGCACTTTGACCAAGATTTGAATTTCCTTGCAACAGAGGAGGACCCTGTCACCAAAAAGGTCAGTGTATGACTTATCTGCTCTTTAATTTTCTCTATGGATGGTTGAAGCTCAAGTTTCTATAACAAGAACAATTGAATTCAGCTTTTGAATTTTACCCTACTGTTGCAGGCAATAAGGAGACTCTTAGTAAATATCAAACCAAAAGATTTTGGCACATTAATTTCGGGATCTCCTGGTGAAGATCAGAAAATGGTAGCTAATTTCAAAGATCTTATGGAAAAAACTTTTGTGTTGGATCCAGACAAGAGGTTAACTGTATCACAAGCTCTGAGTCATCCTTTCATCACTGGCAAGTGAACCCTGATGCTGATTCTCTGACTACAGAACTGCTGTTGCATTAGATACTTATAGATTTTGATGTGATGTTGATACTCAATTATCTAATGGTTGGGCGTTTACATGTCTTTGTCTTCTCTGTGTGGGAGCAAGAACTCAGGAGACTGGTTGGGCATGGTTGAAGTTCTTAGTAAAGATCTTGGCACGCTTCTTACTGGGAGTTCTTTCCATGGATTGTTTTCTGGTTCTATTGTAAGATAACTTGCCAAATGGCGTTTTCTCTTTTTAATTGTACTAATTCTTATTGGTGACAATTATGAGAACTTTTAATGCCATTATTTGCTGATAGCAATTTTATTGTGTATGCTGGACCTGATTCTGGCAGTTTAATTTGGAGGCTATTTGCCTCGGAAGAGATAGTAGAAACTAGTACCCGACATATAGATATATGTTGTGTATTGTGATCCTGGTTCTTCTAGGAATAATCTTATGTGTTTTTGTTATCATTCCTCACCATTATTTTCAACCAGGTGTTCTGTTTTAACAATGGTTATTTCTTTTGAGACTTCTTTCTAATGATCTCATTGTTTTATTTGTTCATTTATTTTCTTCTATATCCTGCTATAGACTTTTTGGATCCTGGAGAGTCTAATGTAATATTTCATTCAGGAAATCTACCTGAGCTATGAGGAAACCATTCAGTGGTTTAGATGATTAGAGGCACTCTGGAGAAGGTACCTTGGTTTGTTTCTTAGGAGTTTACTTGCGGAAACTTTTGTGAATATCTGGTTTTTGTCTTGGTTCCAACACGTTAAACCATCTAAAATTTAAACTCCTGTACCTGTAGAATGCACACGTCATGTTTTTCTGCATTTTTATTCTGAAATAAAGATATTTAGTGCTCAGTGTTTTATTTTTGTTCTAGTGGTTACAATAACTTAATGCTCCTTGTTCATCATCAACTGTCACGTCACTTGTTCTATTTTCTCCTTTTGTTTCTTTACACCACCTGATATGTTTGGTTGTGACTTGGAGTGCATTCTTGTTAATGTATTTCTTAGACGTTAACTGTATATATCCTAAAGTTGTGTCTGATCCATGGTTTGGTTGTTCTTGAGGATGTCCCTGAGATGTTTGGATGCTGCTTTGAAGTGTGAAATGTGCACGTGAGTAACTCAATTTAATTTCTTTAATTGTTTTTGTTGTAAGAATTTATTGTTTACGATTTTTGATACGACCTGACCTTTTTGTTTTACAGGATTGAGAGTTTGTGCTTCTTCAACTCGGGTGAGTATCCTCCATGTTTTTGCTTATTATCATATTTTAGCTCGTAAACTGGATCTTTGAAGGGCACCTATGGTTGATAAATATTCATTCAGGATTTCTAGTTCCTACAATGCAATTTAAAATCGTTGGAAATCATAGACAACCAATTGTCTTTTTATGCTTTGTCAAAGTGTAGTACTTATGTTTTTGGAAATGAAGCTATCTCTCGTGATGAACCGGTATTTTTCGGCATCTTTGTGAAATTGAGATTTCTCCATTTGCATTATATATGGACAACAGTATTTAGATTTTTCTTTCAACACTAGTTCACGACTTAGTTTTCCGAGATCCTCTTATAATGTTATATCTGTTAAATATGAGTGAATTGCATTCTCCGTCCTCTTTATGGGTCGACTTTTGCACATTCGTCTTTCCCAAAAATTTTTGTAGCAGATGCATCTCTCCTAATTTTTTTGTAGCAGATGCATCACTCCTATCAATGTGGTGTATCACCGGTTCATTTTTCGGATATCTCACGGTGGAGACGGCTTCATGTGCATTACTTGAAGGTTTAATATTAGGTGAAGGGACGGAAACGACCACCAAGTAATGCACGTGAGGCTGTCTCCGCCGTGTAATAATGAATCGGTGATATCCTACATTGATCAGAGTGATGCATTTGCTACGAAAAAATTAGGAGGGACGAATGGGCAAGGGCGGCCAATAAAGAGGACGAAAAGTGTGATTTCACTCTAAATATATACTCCCTTTACTTCTTATCCTCTTACTTCGGCACAAGAGTTAAAAAGTGAACTTTTTTTTATTTGTATTATGTATGCATAGAATTAAAGATGTTTAATTATTTTATGTAAGAGTGTACTTTTGGGAAAATAATTCAATTTTAGGAAAGGGAATCTTGGCTAATATTAGATGTCGGAAGTTGAGTGAAGGTATCAATCGGGACAGAATGAGTGAAACTTTATATGTTGTACATTTCCAATTTTTAGACGACAAACTTAATCTATTTCATTGAACTTGGGAGATCTATTTCTTTTGGATGCGGTTCTTTTATTAGTATTTAATTATCTAGCTTGTAAGAAAAAAATCTCATTTTTTTTATTTAGGAAATCCCATGTTCATGAAGTATACCTAGTTATTTTCACTATATCACTTAAATCTGAAAAATACTTTAATTTTTCACACCCCTCCACTAAAATAATTATTAAATTATATGATTTAAAGCTTAAAATTAATTTAATAATAACTATTTAATATTGTCAGAAGAATGTTAATGTTTGATTTTAATTGCCCAGCCATTCAAAAATCAAAAAAAATTAAGACATCTATGAATAATATTAATTTAGTTCATAAATATAGGGATTATTAATGGAGAAAAAGATAGGTCAATACAGAATCATTAAATAAAATAAGAACAAAGAAATTTGCCAACTACGTGCAGACAATGCCGACCTCTGCGTGGCGGCCAGTTCCGGCCAGGCGAGGTAGGGGTGGTTTTGATTACATTTGGTTATTTTTTTTGTTTTGTTTTGAATTTGATCTTTTTCCTTTGCCTGTATGTTGACTGAGATCTTGAGAAGCCGCCATGTTTTAAAGGGGAAGCTAACAAACATTCCATACAAATATAGTTTTTTTTTTAGAATTTACATATGGACTGTTAATCCATGTATGTTCTTATCTATTTTTCGTAAATATAAATTTTGAAAAATGTCTTCAAACATGGACTAAAACATGGTTGATGTAGAGTGATGACCACGTGTATAAATATGATTGGGTGATGCAATACATGTCGTTGATGACATGGTACAACTGTTGTATTACATAATTTCTCATAGACATAATTGAATTTTAATTTTAGCCGAAATTTTGATATTAAACCAACTTTATTACCAAAGTTTTGCTCACTTTTTGTTGCAGTCATAATCTCAATATGTACTAAAGTATTTATATTTCTTCATGAAAGACGTAAAATTGACTCATATTTTGCTCTTTCAAATTCAAATTATATTTTCTCACTTCCATTTGAAGTATAAATAAAGTTTGACGAATTCACATGCAACAAATGATACACATTTAGTCCCACGCTTCAATGAGTATCATTGTATTGAATAGCTTCACCTTTAAAACAAAGTTGCTAGGTTTTAGTCTAGATTGAAATTCTTTAGATAAAAACTAAGTAATTTCAAGTAGCAAAAACCATATGAATATGTTGTTTAATCTACAGAAATAATTAGTTTCACATTTATTGAAAGAGTTTGGATTTCTCGCACCTCAAAAGCTAGTTAAAGAGGCAATAGATATTTAATTCATGTGACATATTTGGTCTCAACATATCTCCTTTTTCACTTGTGGGCGGGTTAAATGTGCGGGTGAAATAAGCTCAACATGTGATGTTATTAACCTTATTAATTGTGACATATGGGTACGATTGCCTAAGCCGTGCTGTCAAATGATTTATATGAAGGCATTAGTCTTGATATTCAAGAGGAGGAAATTGTCAAAAATCTATATGGGGTACTTACTCTTGATATTTAATCTATGAATAACTTTTTTTATCAATACTTTACTTTCACGTGTAGATCGGCTTAACATGCGAGAATTAACGAAACCTTATAAAAAATATACTTGATCTTAATATGTAATTCATCTGGGACATTTAGTCTAAACAATTCTAGCAAAACTTGTTGATCTCCATTCATTTTAGATCCAATGTATATTCTTGTGAAATTTCTCTTGTGAAATTTCTCTTAAGACCACTAGTTGTTGACATTTTATATTAAAGACAACATGGTTGATTTAATCAAATATTGTAGCAATTAAAACCCAACTGTTAAAGGGATTGTAGGTACACGAGTGGGTAAGAGTTTCTTCTAGAACTGGTTATCCTCTGCATTTCGTTAATTTTAAGAAAATGATTTCGGTGAAATCTTTAAGATGTTATTTGAACTGACTCTGAATTTTGGGTTTCGTGATTATTAAAATCTTGAGATGTGATTTTGATTGGGTTCGAAAGTTAAAGTTTGAGAAAAAAAAATAGATGATATGTGTCAAATCAATAATCTTTATAGAAAAAAATGAGGTATTTGTTAAATCAATATTTATTGAAATTATATTAGCCAACATTAATAAAAACGTGAATTGGATCAAGAACAATTAGTTAATGTCAATATTACCCTATGTGAAATGCATATTGTTCAATTTATCCATCTGTGATTTGGAAAAAAAATTCTGTGATTTTTTTAAAGAAGTAATTTATCTAATTTAGCCGAAAAGTGTAACTCACTTGCCAAAAATTGAGAGTGAATATATAAAATATTTTTAACATATGAAGGTAAATTGTCATATTTATCATAACATAAGGGATAAATATTACGTATAAAAATGTCAACATTATGAATATTACAGGGAATAAATTATCATTAACTCTAACAGCAATGCGTACAAAACCCATGAGCTTTTGTCTAAATTTCAACCTTGGGGCTTAAATCTTAATCGGCAGGGAATTTTGAGGACCAAATTAGCAATAAGGTCAACTGCAGGACAAAACATGCAATTTATCCACAATTTAATTTTCATGAATGAAAGCACGCCACGTATCATGCTCCGCTCCACTTAAAACGCCTACGTTTAAATATCAAAAAATCGTCGCCGCCACCGTTACCGGCGGAGAAATCGACACGAAAATGCAATTTGCCGCCGCGCTATCATCATTCTCCACCTATAAGCCGGTACTGAATATCACTACTTCATTCAAACCTTCGAAAATTATCAAACCAAAACCTTATTTTTTGCTTCTTAAAGCAAGACCAAACGGCGTCGCATTTACCCCCACGAATAAGAAAAACCAGCGCAGTGTATCGACTATCGCCAATCGACGTAATTTCTTGTCCTCTACCACCGCCGCCGCGAGCGGCGGTGGGGGATCGGTATCGGATTCCGACGGAAATGTGCGGAGAATACTACAATCTGTTTTGTGGATTGCTGAGGGTATTTACGTCATTTGGCTTTTCTTACTTCCTTATGCTCCTGTAAGTATGTACCTTCAATTTAATTTTTTTTTCATAAAGTGATTAATTGTTTATTAAGTTAGGGTTTTAATTATATTCCGCAATTTAATTTTCAGTAGAAAAAGAATAATATTAGTTCTTTAATGGGAAAATTGTATTTTTTTCTAACCATAGGATATATTTTAATTGCAATTTTAATACCAAATTCAGTTTTCCCCAACATTAACGATAATTTAACCCTTATGAATTGCATAATGTTTAATTTAATCCATCGTGGTTTAAAAAAGAGCTATTTATCCCTTGAATTTTTTTAAAAATTTCACATCGCCTCCCTGATATTTTTATAGGCGGCACTTTATCCACTTCTATTATGATAAGACGATATTTTAGCCCTTGTGTTATGATAAATGTGGTAATTTATCCCCTTATGTTAAATAAAATATTTTGCATGCATACTCTCAAGTAAGTGAGTTACAATCTCCGACTGAAGTTGGTAAATTGCTTCATTAAAATTTTACAGGGGGTAAATTGATCTTTTTCAAATTATAGAGGGGTAATTGAACATTATGCATTTTATAGGGGTAAATTGCCATTAATTTTGTAGAAAAATTGGGTTTGGTACTAAAATTGAAATAAAACGTAACATATGTTACCAAATTTGCATTTTCATATCCAATGGTACCAAAAGTGCAAGTTAGCATATCCTATGGTATCAAAAAACTATTTTCCCGTTCTTTAATTTTCTATGGAACGTGTTATGGGACACTTGTAGCTCTAGTAAGCAATTTACATTATTTATATTTTAAGTTGTTTTAATTTTAGTCCTCTTACCCTATTTTAGACATAAGTTCGTCGTAATATATTAGTGTCAATAAAATTGTACATAAGCAAACAAATCAAAGATTATAACATCTTTGCCCTAATAATTATAATTGTTAATTTGACAAGGTGACGTGATAGATTATCACTGCGTGACATCAAGAATGACAAAACCCCCTAATTTATTTGCTTGCGTAGCAATACAAAGACACTAATTTAAATTCTAATGAATATAAACTAAAATTACTGGTAAGAGGACTTTAACTGCGACACCTTAATACATATAGGATATAAATTATTTTTCGGAACTACATGTCTCGATTTTTCGCCTCTGCACAAGTTAAAGGACTAAAGTTGTTTTCTTTCTTATTTATTTCAATTAATTAGTAAATGATGCAGGGGGATCCTGTATGGGCAATCAGTAAAGAAACAATCGACTCTTTGATTGGGCTTTCTCTCAATTTCTTCTTCATTCTGCCCTTGTCCAATTCTGGTATTGTTAAACCTTCATACTTGTTTGTCTCTTTCAAAAATAGTCCTCTGACTATACTGACCACACATTTAATTCTTTAATTTTCCCCAAATTTTAATTTTAGTCCTATACATAACAAATTTTGTCCTTTAACTTTCAACAAGTTTCCATTTTCATCGTGCAGTTTTAAATATCTTCCTATAACTTTCAATAAGTGTTAATTTTCGTCCTCCAATTACAAAGTTTTCCCCCCGTTAATAAAACAAAATTGTAAATTTCAGACAAAAATTGAAACTTATTGAAAGATCAAATTTGTTATGCATAGAACTAAACTTGAAATTGGATAATAGTTAACAGACTAAATATATGTTCACTATAGTTGGAGGACATTTTAAATATTTTGCCAAATCTTTATTATCATGTTTTCTATGGGGCCCTAATTTGGTAATATTTGTTGATTTAAGAACATTTCGATAATGTGAAAAATATTGAAAAATACATTTTCTTTAAGTAATACAATTTAAATTTAATGGAAAATTAAGCCTTTTGTGTCATCAACGAAAGAAAATCTGATCAATGGAGTATTAGTTTTTTGAGTTAATGGTAATTTACGTCCTGCTACATGCGTAATGTTTAATTTACCCCCTGTAATTCTGAAAAAGAGTGGTTTACCCCCTTATGAATCATACAAAAGTTTCACATTGTCTCTGTGACATTTTTCAACTTAGATATACGAATTGACAAAACTATCCCTCTTATATATGACACTTTACCCCCTATGTTATGATAAATGTGACATTTTCCCCCATGTTATGATAAATGTGATACTTTACCCCCTATTTAACAAAAACACTTTCCATACCACTCTTAACTTCTGCAAATGAGTTACATACTTACACCTCTTTGGCTGAAGAAGGTAAATTGCTCCTTTCAATTTTTCACAAGGGGTAAACGGATTTTTTTTCAAATTACGGAAGATAAATTGAACATTATGCATATCACAAACGGTAAATTGACATTAACTCATAGTTTTATACAGTTTGGAGGAGAAACTAGTCGCCCATATTCTTGATATGCAGTATATTAATATTTTGATGTATGTATAGTAGACTCTTAGGTACCACCAATATGTGTTGGAACAAGGAACAACTGCAAATTGATCCCCACCATTGCATTCTGATTTTGGACAAATAAAGGACATTGGATTGTATATAGTAATAGTTTGTAACTTTGTATAAGATGTTCATGTGAGATAAGTTTTTTACCAGATGATGTTTTCTTATAAAAATCTTGTTTTATTTGTGCAATGGAACTTCCTAGTTGGATTTCATCTAATTGAGGCACCAGTACTTCATCCGGTAAACCTCAAATCTTTAGCACCTTATTTTTACAAGCGATCGTGGTTTACGATCGGACCCCCTGAGGTTTAGACATTTTACAAGGAACCCCCTGACATTTCAAAAATTACAAGGAGACATCCTCTGGTTTAGACTATGTATCAAAACACTCGTTACAGCTTCGACAATCCTTACAAGAACCCCCTAAAAAATGTTACTAAAATCTTCCTTAAGGGGTGTCCTTGTAATATTTTAAACAAAAGGGAGTTTTCTGTAATTACAGTAAACCTCAAGGGGTCTGAACGTAAATCACCATTAAAATAATTAAAATATTTGTATCTTCTATTATTCTCAGATATCTGAAGGTTTATTCAACTTTGTAATTGGATGGACACTCATGTTTGCTCCTTTGCTTTACACGGATGTAAAAAGAGACAAATATAAGGGATCTATTGACCTTCTATGGGGCTTTCAAATGTTCCTCACAAACAGTACGTTCTCGGATTATCGAATTTATCCCTGCGGTTTAGTGTAATTACACTGTCCACCCTTCATATGTTTTCCAACTTATAATCGTATCTCTGGCAATTGTTTTTAAATTAAAGGGAGAATTACTCAAACTATCCCTTAGGTTTAGTGTAATTACACTGCCCAGTGCCTACCCTTCATGTTTGAGAAATTACACTAACTACTCATTTGGTATTGGATTCATTACAGTCACCCCTTACGAAGTTAACGTCATTATAAAAAAATTATTCTAAAAATACCTCTGTGTACCATCTAAGAAATCGCAAACCTCGAGAGTGGCAAATCGATGTGAACTAATTTCACCCATCTTTTCATAGATTTCAACCATTTTTTCACCGATTTAACCTAATTTCACATCAAACTATATTTCAGATGGTAACTAGGGGGGTTTTCTGGATTTTTTTAGGATGAAATTAACGTCGTAAGGGGCTAACTGTAATGAACTCAATACCTCAGGGATAGTTTGAGTAATTTTCCAAACAAGAAGGGTGGTTAGTGTATTACACTAAACCTCAGGGGTAGTTTGAGTAATTCTCCCTAAATTAAATTCACAAAGCTTATTGTTCCGGCCACCTCCTATAAGTTCTGCCCTCAATTTGATGCAGCATTCTTAATACCCTACATGGCTATTCGTTTGAACGAGGATGATAGCAAAAACACTCCAAGAAAGACGTCTCAACTCGGTTTAGTTATGACTGATGGTGCACCAATTGTTGGACTCGTTGGGGGGCTCGTTTGTCTGTTTTCGATAATATGGGCCATTTATGGTCGTGGGGATGGTGGTTACGGAGATTTGGCTGAACGATGGAAGTTTCTAATAAGTTACCTCGGGTCCGAAAGACTTGCTTATGCCTTCATTTGGGATATTTGCTTCTACATAGTTTTCCAGCCATGGTTGATAGGAGATAACCTACAAAACATTCAAAAGGATAAAGTTGGTGTAGTTAGTTTCCTTAGGTTTGTCCCAGTAATTGGATTGATTACCTACTGTCTTTGTTTAGATGCTGATAATGAGATGTAGATTTGTTACAAAATATGTACATTAATTGTTATTTACAATGTAATGTTACATTAATCATAAGGGTTATTTACAAGAACCTCCCCTGAGCTTTGGTCAAATTCGCGCCCATTCCCCTCCAAGAATGCTAATTATTCAGACCTCCCCTAAGGTTTGCAAAACCTTACAAAATCCTAACGGAGACTAACGGAGGTGGATGGAATGCGTGAAATTACCCTCTTGTCCTCATCAATTTTAATTACTTCGACCTCCCCTAAAGGTTACAAAACCTTACAAAAATTTATATTTGCCTATTAGTCCCCAAACTTTAATAAAATTAAATTTACACATAAAAAGAAAAGAAAAACTAACCCCACACCAATTTATATCACATAAAAAAGACAAAAAAATAGTTTATTAACTATGCAATTAATAGTAATAATAAATATGTAAATAAGATTTTATTTTTGTATTTTATAATAAAATATTATTTAATTGTATTGTATTTAAGTAAGATATAAATTTATGATTTTATTGTTGAAAATATAACACTTTTATATATATATATATATATATATATATATATATATATATTAAGTTTAAAACTGAAATAACCCAAAAATTTAATTATTTACAAATACCTCATAGATAATTATTTTATAAAAGGGTATTTGAATTAGTATCTTTAAATTTTGTGAAAAAAATATTTATTGATTTTTTTAGTTAAATTTTTATAAAATGCATATTTCAATACTGTATAAATTTATCAATAGCGTAAAATATAATTTATTAATTATGTAAACAAGATTTATTTTAGTATTTTATAGTAAATATTATTTAATAGTATTGGGTTTGAGTAATCAATAAATAAATTAATAATTCTTATTTTATTAAATGTGTATTTGATGAGTATTATTTAATTTTTTTCAAAAAATAATTGATTTTCTTTAGCATTTTTTTATATAATGATTTTTCTGTTCAATTTTTTCCTTATTAATCATAATTCTTATTTATTATCCTTGTTGTTAAATTTTTTTAGAATTATGAAAAGAAATTGATATTATTGAAATTACGGTTTGGATATGGATAAATCTTCATATTTTTGCATTTTCATAATGATCTTTTTATTTATCTTTAATTTTTCTTATGATTAACAATAATTTATTCACTCTTCTTTGTACTTCAATTTTAAAAACATTATGAAAAAATATTGAAATTAATATCTACACATTATTGTTAATTTATTCATTTTACATTTTAAATTACAAATTATATAAATTTTACATGCCTTCATTGAAATAATTTGTTATATAAGAGTTACTAGTGTATTTCTCTTTGCATATATTTTACAATAAGTAAGAAAATACTTTAGAAATATTTAAAATGTTATTTAAATATGAATATACATTAATAAAGTCATTACCCATTATATATAAATTTAACAACATTTTAATCCACAAATGTCATTTGACATTGCTATTAGATCCTTTCTCATGCAACAACATAACATTTGCTGAGAGGGGTAATATAGTCCATACAAATTTGCTACAGTAAGTCGGGGGCAAAATTGGCAATCGATCGAAAATTTTATGATGACGTAAGCAAAAATTAACAGAACCCTAACGGTTGTAAGGTTTTGCAAACATCAGGGGAGGTCTGAGTAATTAACATTCTTGGAGGGGAATGGACGCGAGTTTGACAAAACCTCAGGGGAGGTCCCTGTAATTAACCCTAATCATAATTATGAGTTTGAAATTGGATGATTTATGACCAGACTCCCTGAGGTTTAGTCGTCTTACAAAGAACTCCCTAACATTTCAAAAATTACAAAAAGGTCCCTTCTGGTTAGGGCTGTAATCGAGACGAGTAATATCAAACGACACACTGTTCAAGCTTGGTTTGATTTTTATCGAGCTTGAGATTGGTTTGATTTTCAATCGAGTCGAGCTTAAACGAGCTTTTATCGAACAAGCTAGAGCCGAGTATCGAGTAGCTTGATATTTTACCTGTATTTTTTTAATTTTTAGCTTATCGAGTCGAGCTCGAGCCAAGCTTCAAAAGTTATCGAACGAAAAAAGACGTTCAAGCTTGTTTAATTAGTGTGACGAATCGAGTATCAAGTAGCTTGGTTTGATTTTCAGTCCTAATTCTGGTTTATTCAACAATCTTTGCAAGGACACCCTTACAACTTCTGAAAATATTTACATGAAAATCCTGTAAGGGGTGTCTTTGTAATTTTTAATCACGAGATGGGGGTTCTCTATAATTACGATAAATCTTAGGGGTTTGATTGTAAATCATCTGTTTGAAATTTGTTTCTTTTGGGAGGTTTTGAATTTTATCATCTTACATAGTAAGAAAGTGCAGATATGGATCCTTAAATGGAATTGTGTTGTGCAAAAGTTTGTCTTGTGTTTAACTGTTTATAGAAATGTAGCTCACTACTCCTTAATTTTTTTAATAGTAAACAGAAATAACAATTATACCCCATTAAAGGATGAAAAACATTATTCTTAACCAGAAAAATGATCAATAATCCCGTGTTAACTTTGAAAATTTGCAATAATCCCTTTGTTTATTTTAATAATTGACAAAAATATCCCTATGAATTATAAAGGAATTTAAAAAAAATTATCGAGGGGTTTTTAATTATAACTAAAAATGAATTTCTGCTACTTAAATATAATTAGACAAAGCACAAGGGATTTTTTGCATTTAGCTCATGTTTGAGCCTTTGAGGACAAATATATTATTTAAATATACTTTTTCATTGAATTATTTCACAGAAACAAATTTGGAAAAGTCATTTAGATAAAATTATGATTTATATTTAAAATAAAAATGACAACTGTACTTTTAGTTTTTCAGATCCAAACAAACTAAAGAGTAAAGAACATAAATTGACACTACAATGGAATGAATTTTTTTTGCTTGATCAGTTCTCCTATAAATAAGTCTAGACCTTATGGTTGAAAGTTATTCAATAATTTTAGTTTTTCTGATTCAAACAAATTTGGTGTTCTTACAAATAACTCTTGGCAAGATCTTGGTTATCTTCAATTCAAACACTCATTGTTGAATAATACTCTTTGTTCCTAATTTTTTTTAATTTTATTTTTATGTCGCAAAATAATACTCAATTTCTATAAATGAAATTTTTTTTAAAGAAAAATACATTATCATATAAAGTAATGATTTGACACCACTTACTAGGCAAAAAAACAATATTAGTCCCTTACTTTTGTAGGGATGCGGAAATGAAACACATTTAGTTCCGACAAACAATTCAGATCCTTTATGTTTCAAGTTGTTGCAATTTTAGTCCCAACGAAATTAAAATTAGTACTAGAAATTACAACAATTTATTGGGAATGGAAGAAATGGATAGAGATTCTAAACTTTTTGCCATAATAATCAGTATAAAGGGGAAGAAATGGAGGAAAATATGTGTTATTTTGCCACCAATTTAAGCTGCTTTGAGGTGACATGGCCTAATTTATTTGTTTGTGTGACAATTATTAGACATAAATTTCAATTTCAGCGAGTTTAGGACTAAAATTACGAAAACTCAAAACATAAATGACATTAATTGCTTACCAGAACTACAAGTATCCTATTGGCGTGTTATAGAACCAACATTGCCTTTAGCCCCACTTACCACCAACCACTACAATTAAGGACATATTTAAACAAAAAAAGTAAATCGCACTTTTGATCCTCCTTATGGATTAACTTTTGTATTTTCATCCCTCTTAATATTTTTATTTTTGTAGCAGATAGATCCCTCTTATCAATGTAGTATATCACATTGGTCCTTCTTAAATTTTTTGTATCAAATTCGTCCATTTTATCAATGTAGTGAAACACATTAGTCCCTATTAAATACAAAATAAATCACTTAAATGTATTTTGTATTTAAGAGGGATTAATGTGTTACACTACAATTGATAAGAGGGACGAATTTGCTACAAAAAGTTTAAGAGGGAAGAATGTGTTATATGAGGGACGAATGTGATACATTACATTGATAAGAGAGACCAATCTACTACAAAAAATTTAAGAGATACGAAAATGAAAAATTTGACCCAGAGCACCAAAAATGCTATTTACTCTAAAAAAAATACCTAATAGCATCACCATTTAAACTTTCGCCTAAAACTCCGCGTCAAAAGTAGATATTGAAAAAAAGGGTACCAAGGGAGTAACTTTTTAATACTGAAATTTCAAATTTCAAACTCAATAAATACCTGGATATAAAACCCCTCTCAACAATTAGTTTCATCTTGCAGAAATTGAACAAGAAGGTAAACATATCACTAAACAAACTCAACCCCAAAAGTAAAAAATACAAAACATTAAAACTTAAATACACAAATGGCTATATATCCTCCTCCAACAATTTTAGGACAAATTACCACCACTTTGTTGCCAGAGATTGATAATGTCAGTTGCCTGATTAAGAAGTATAATCATTTTCTTCTGGGAAATCCATGGTTTGCTCTCTAAAGTTGTCTTGAGTTCTTCCCAAGCATCTTTCCTCGGCCAAAAGAAGTAAGGACTCAAAGGCACGGTTCCATGGCCTGGTATGATTTGATCCAACCCGAGACCAATGTTCTTCTCCATCCATATGAACTTCAAAACTAGCCTTGGTTTCGCCACCGATTTAACATCCACTGCCAATTTCTGGAAAATCAAGAACCAACTTGAATTAGGACAAGATAGAAAAGATATACTCCATGGGTGATTTACACTCAGGTCCCCTGAGGTTTACTGTAATTACAGAAAACCCCCTGTTGTGGTTCCAAAAAAGAACCAAGGACACCTATTACAGGGAGTTTTTTGTAAATATTTTTGGAAGTTGTAGGGGGTGTCCTTGTAGGGATTGTTGAAGCTGTAAGAGTTGATTTGATACCTAGTCTACATCAGATGGGGTCTCCTTGTAATTTCTCAAATGTCAGGGGTTTCTTGTAAAATGACTAAACCTCAGGGGGTCCAATCGTATCAAATATCAAGTTATTTGCAGAATACTTTGTGTTCGTTCTAATCGACAAGTACACTCATGTGGTATATTGATTAGCAAATAAACTGGTGTTCCGAGAAATGTAGATTACTGCATTAACTTATAATAAAATATGCAATGACAGATCTATCGTTTTACAAGTATTAAACACATTATCTAGACTAGTTTTGTTATTTCAAAGAACAATTGGATGAAATTAAGACTCCATTTGAAGAAAAAAATTGGTAATTCCTTTTATTTTTTTGTTCTTAAAAGGCATGAATTGATATTCTAACAGACTAAATTAATCTAATATGCCTTGGTACTAAATGGAGGAGTATATATATAGGTAAATTTACTAGAAAAAATGAAGAAAACTATCAATCGCAATAATCGAGCATACAAGACATTTACTATAAATACTGTTGCGGGATACCTATCAATTCATAGTACAACAGTTTGGGGTATTTTGACAAGTTAACTCCATGTGATATGCCTAATTAACAATTTATCCACTGTGATATGAAATAATGACCATTTTCCTCTGTCTCATGGAGTTGCTGCACACACGCTCTAAGATGCTACCGAGACTTCATTCTCATGTGGAAAATGACCAATTTAACCCTACTTTAAGAACATTTTCACTTCATTTTACCCTTATGATATGCATAATTGGGCACTTTACCCCGTGTTATGCATAACGGGCATTTAACCCCTTCTAAACATTTCAGTGTGCCCCGTTTACAAAAACACAAGTAAGTATTTTGCCCTTTTATCAATCATAGGGGATAAAATTGTCTATTAAGTATAAAAAAGGAGGTAATTTGCTATTCACTCAAAATTTTGGTGCATTTAATAATTAGTAATACTGTGACAAAAAAAAAAAAAATAGTACTTAATACATCAAACTAGCTATGTTTCCATTATCCAATCAAATTCCAATAAATCTAAAATCTAAAATTAACAAGAAATTATTTACAAAATTCTGGAGCATTAAATTGAACGAACCTGGGGTTTTTCTGAAATCTCATCAATTGTTTCAACCGGAGCCAATTCTGCGGCGGTTTTAGGAGCAGGAAGCCTTCCAATTGTTCTTCTCGTAATTCTAAGGTCAAAATTGGTAAATGAATGCAGAGAAGAAGCTTTTGGTTTCATGGACAGTGGTAGTGCTGGGGTTTTGAAACAGAAATCGCCGCATGTCAAAATGCTCTTCACACTTGGTTGAATTGTCATCGACGACATCTTCTCTGTTTCTCTGTGTGTGTGTGAGAGAGAGAGAGTGTGTTTGTGTGTGTTCTATAGGTGAAGAAGAGAAGTTGGGAGAATCCATGGATAAGGATAAATTTGGAGAAGTCTGAATAATTAGACAATGGGCCATTAGGTAAATTTGGGCTTTTGGGCTTTTCTTTCATTATTTAAGCCCAAAAAGAATACTTTTTTGGTAATGCTCATTTTATCTTATGGGCTACATTTTGGGAGCCCAATCACATCCTTAAGTCCACACTCGAGTTAATGCTAATTTACGATAATGTTCAATTTATTCCTGTGAAAATTTTAAAGGAATTTTTTTTTTCAGTCGAAGAGTATAGCTCATAAGCGAGCATGAAAAGTGCTAACACATGAAGGTAAATTGCCACATTTATCATAACACGATGGGTAAACTGCGACATTATCGTAACACATGGGGGTAAATTGTCACATATAAAAATGTCAGAAATACGGTGTAAAACTTTATTACGATTACAAGGGGATAAAATACTCTTTTTCAAATCATGAGGAAGTAAATTAAACATTATAAATATCACATAGGGTAAATTATCATTTAACTCATCTATACTCCAATCATAAAGGGGAAAAAAAGGAAAATTGATGCCACAATTAATGCTCGTTAGTGTTTTTACTCTGTACATATTTAGATTGGCAACATTATCCCATATTTAACGCACCCTCATATATTTATCAACTTAGAGAGAATTTTTGCTTCCTACATGTAAATTTAATCTCGTCTCTTCTAATCTTTTTCAGAATTCACTATGAGTACCAAGGAATCAAACGCTGAAGGGAGATACTTAAACTATGGTACATATCATACAAATGGAACTCCGCTGATGAAGGAGATCCTGGAAAATTCAAAGCGGCTTCGCTTGTGGATTTCATGGAGGCTCACGAGGATATGGTCTTCAAAGACCAAGTACTAGAGTTTTATGGGTCTACTGCTGATCCAGATCATGAGAAGTTGGAGATTAAGGCTAAAGTGGGAGGAGTTAATATCTGTATCACTCCTAAGCTGTTAAATGAGACGTACAAACTTTCAATGGAAGGGAGTACTGAAATATTTACTTTGGCTGAGCCCTACGAGACTGAGTTCTGGAACTTGATTGCAAAGAAAGATGAAGTCCTTGCTGGTAATATCAAGAAAAACCAATTAAAGGATGAATATGCGATCTCTTCGCCAAGATTATTGAGAACTGTACATTTTCTTTAGATAGCGTACCTATGAAAATATTTCACGCCATGATTGCTGTCCACTACGGTTTGAATCAACTGGGCTGCTTATGTTTGGTATATTCTGGCCGATCACAAGGCGAAGGGCCATACTTTTCATAGAATATTTCTCAGTCACTTACTTTTTAGCCTCGGCTGTTCTATGACCCATGGGAAGGTCATTCACAATGCCAAGGAAATGAAGGTATACGTAGTTGTTAAAGAGCAACTGAAAAGAAATGCTGATGCCGAGCCAAAGCAGCCTACTGCTAAGCTAAAGAAGAGCAAGGTGACTGCTCCCAAGGCATCTATTTAAACAACTCAGCCAGCTGTTCAAGCCAGAACAAAGTCGCTTGCTGACAAGGATGCTGCTGATGCTATCATAAATCAGACATCAAAAGAAATTGAAGACATGGCTTATGGTTCTCCATCAAGAACTGTTTTTGCTGAAACGCCTTTGGAAAATGTTGCTGCCAGGACAAGGAGCGCATCAAAAGACACCGCCACTTCCAAAGTTGCTCACACTAAAGTAACTGTTAGAAAAAGGATGACTCTCATCCAATCACCTACTAAACTTTCAGAGTTAGTAAGGGAAAGTCCTCCAATAATAGAGAGGCCTATTGAAGCTGAGAATGAGTCTGCTGCTGTCAAATCTGCTGATGCACATATTACTTCTACACCAATAGCTGAGGTTGACCAACCTCAAGAGGATCCTGAAGTGCAGATCCTTGAACCAATTGCAGTTGCTCCCGTTGCAACAGCTGCCCCTGAACCATCTGCTGCTGCACCAGTTCCAGAGATAAGAGTTCAAAAGAGAATGATAACTGGAAAAAGGAAGGCAAAGGTACTTGCTGCCTACAAGAAGAAAAGAGAAGAAGCAGAACAGAGGAAGAGGGACGAGGCCGTATTCCAAAAAGTTGTTGAACTGAGCAAGGCTGATGCTCAGAAGAGACAACTGACTGAGGCAGAGCTTAAGGCCAAGGAAGATGCTGATATAGCCTTAGCATTAGAATTGAACAAGAAATATGCTCATGTCCTAGAAGGACTGGAGGCATCAAAATAGGAGAGAAAATGGACGGAAAGTTCCCACTACCGCATGGTCAGAGGCCTAAGAAGAAAAAGTTTGAAGTACGCAAGACTCTTGAAGTTGTCGAGAGTGATACTGCTGCTTTTGCAAGTTTTTGAAGCAGAGTTGGAAAAGCTTGATCAACTACTGCAAACCAAGACTGTTTTCCTTCCTGAGAAAATCAGATACAACAGATGAAGGGACTCCAGGGTGAACAAGTCTGAAGCAGAAGACAGAGCTTGAAAGGATTTTCCGCTGAGGAGAAATGGGTTTTGTCCTTGCTGCAAATCACTTCAATTGCACAAGCCTTGGACACAGATTTTGTTCATGATAGATTACATGGCTATGTAAAATCCATTGTAAAGAAAGATGCTGATTCTATCAAGGATGCATTACCAAAGAAGTTGAATCCTATTGGTGATCCTGTTGATAGAGCAATAAAAATAGCTGTCTACACGACTTTGGAGAAGTGGTAGAAAGGTCAAGATATGGCCAAGGAACTTCAAGTGATATGCCCAGCCTGCCTGTAACGCCCCGACTAAAAATTACGGCTAGCGATATTGCCAGAGCAACAATTGTTGCTGCCAGAGCAATATTTATCAACTACCTAATTTGCCCTTGCCTTAATTATTCTTCTCTCACCTTAATTATTATATCCTCCATTCTCTCTTCATTAATGTCTCATATTATCAATCAACTTTTTCCTTTCTCTTCACCAAATTAATTTTTTTTTTGTTTAGATAACTCTTCACCAAATTAATTGATCACTCCTAATACTTTTCCTCTTTCTTCACCAATTTTATATATCTAATTATCTTTGTAACTCATGAAAAAGAAAAGGAGAAGTGAAAAGATATTTAGTCAAATGAAAATAGAATGGACCTTAAAATTAGATCTCTCTATCTTAATACATAATTGAGACTGATTTTTTTAATCCAAAGAGTTATGAATCATGAAATTAAAACTCATTTTCTAATTTCTCTTATTTCTCCGAAAATTTTTAGTTCATTACAACTAGCATGAAATTATAATTCAACATTATTTTTTATTATTTTCCCAAATGCAGCCCTTTTTATCTTTTCTTTTAATCTTTCATTTTTTTTTCAAGAATGGACTGGAAATTTTAGTAGTTGATACGAGGAGCATCAATGGTGTGATTATGAACCTTAATTACAAATTCTTCAGTAAACATCTTCAAATGAAATTAAGTGTAAAACTTATTATCCATTTACTAACCAAACTCTGAAACCAACAAAAAGTAAAAGAAAGAAGAACTTGCATATTGTGCATATGGAGGAAGATGTGGGTTTGCTGAAGTGTGATGGTGGTGATTTATCATAAAACAATTTATAAAAAAAAGTGTGATGGTGGTGACATTAATTAGCATGGAATAAAGATAAAAGCTGAAAATGATAATTGGATGTTTTAATTGCAGAATTAAATTTGTGTACTAAAATCAATATTGAAATGTATTTAATGAGAAGGGTAGTTTTGGAAATATATAGATATTGCTCTGGCAACAACAATTGTTGCTCTGGCATTATCGCTATCCAAAAATTACTTAACTAATATTTACATATAGACTTAGTAAATTTATATAAGCTGGTTTTTACAAAATATAAGTTAATAGTTGCTATTTTACATATATATATAAGCTTCAACATTCTAGTTCAACGAGGACGATAATCCTCATGGCTTTTATGCTATATCCAAAAATCTGAAAATAAATAAGACACATGAGCAAGTTGACTTGCAACTTAGTGAGGTGGGTATGCGTGATTCATATAATTTCAAATAAAAGAGCAACAAATGTCAAATAAAGTAAACAAAACAAGTATTAATATACAGTATAAAAGGATACGTCTTGGTGTCTGTCAACTTCCAAAGCTTACTCTCCCAAACACACCTTATAATTTCCTCCAATCACACCTTTTAATATTCCCCCGTACACACCTTATGCATGACTAGTCAGTGCATCCAAAAATGACTTCGTATATCCGAGAAAAACCCTGTTCTCTCGAATATATGAGCCAAGCCAGGGGCTCATGATCGAGTTAATAGCCAGTGCTATTCAACTTAATCATATAACCACACAAGCCAAATGAACACAAAACAACAGCAGATAAATCATTAACATAAACAACTTTTTATCTGGATGAGATAAAGTACTACACCCTGATAAAAATCAACATAGAATTATTCCAATAGCAGTCAACAAATAAAACATTATCACATTCCAAATTTAATTGCAAAATCAGCCCTTTCTAAAACCACACGTCAATCACCATGCGTCAAGCCACCAGAAATATACATGTAATATCAATTTACTACCATTTTGATTATAGATGGACATTTTATACCAATCTTTTTAAAATTATGAGATTATCAACTACTTAATTCAAAGTTTATCAAATGAGTAATTTGAGTTGTTGAATTCTAAAAATTTAAGAGAATGATTACTACACTTAACGAATATAACTAAGCTTTAACGCACAGAGATTAATTCCTCGTTATTTAAACTCCCACGCTCACCTTTTTCACCAAAAACTCGGATTATCAAAAACTTGATTTACTCCAAACGATCACCTTCACTTTCTCCCCAAGCTTCCTATTTTCTCAACTTCTTTCTCACAATTTTCTTTCCTTTCTTTCACCTTATTTTCTTTCCAATTTTCTTGTAACTTTCTCTCACTCACACACACTACTAGGGGTTGAATGTGTCATGCTAAATTAACTTCAAGAATGAGGAAGATGAAGTATTTATAGGAGTATTTAGTCAATCAAATTATTCCAAGATTACTAAATGTAATTAGAAAGAAAACTTATAAACAAGTGTCCCATGAGTTGTCTTTATTAGTATTAAGCACATTGTTAATTTAGGACGAAATTGCAAAAAGACCCCTGTAATTTTTCAATTTTCATTTTTGACCCAAAAATATCAAGAATTGTACATTCAGGTCCCAACTGAAATTTCAAAACTTAATTAAATTTTTTTAAGGCTTTAGGTTAAAATTTTAAAATTTTAAAAGCAAAAATTTTGGGGTTTTTACACTGCCAAGTCTTCAACATATAGCTTTTGGCTCGGAAATCATCAAGTACTAGGAACAACCTAGCTTACAATAGTACACTTCCAAATTCATGCCTCTGCTCCTGATTCATCAGTTGACTTATGTGTCTGATGATGGTACTACAGAAGTAGTTCACAAAGCTGCTGAGCCAATTATTGAGGAACAACACGGGGAAAATAGTCCTTCAGCACTTGAGTGGAAAGCTGAAGATGACAACGTTCTTCAAGATACTCCCGTCCTTCAGGAAGAACCTGCTGAAGAATCAACCTCCATTCCTACTATTGACATCCATTCATCACTTATAGAGTCAATACAGTTAGTAATTGAAAATTCAATAAAGTAGATGGAAGAGCGGAACAAATTGATGTTAAAGCAAATGGAGGAGGCTACTGCAAAATCATGCAGAATCCATAGACAACTTTCCTCTACCACCAGATAATTCATTGGCACTGACTCAGAACATTGAAGATGTGAAGGCATATGTCAACCATTTGCATACTTCTTTTCAGAGAAATGAGTCAGATCTAGCCCATGTTGCAAATGATGGGATAGTGCCCTGCAAGCCAATACATTTAGCTTGTACTGGAACTATCATTATCTTTCTTTAGTATAAATGACTTAATATGCACGTTTATTTATACGAGTATAAGGATAAACAATGGCCAACTTCATCTCTCGCGAATACATTTAAGCGATTGGTTGAAATCCTTAGATTACATTAGACTATGGGACGATTCACTTCAGTACTGAGTGCAATCATGAAACAGTCTCAAAGGTCGTAATCTTAAAACTGTTCCAAGTCATAGATTTCGAACGAGACGGGGTATCGTAGGAATCGCCAAGACTTGTACGAGTATGCATGATTCACATGGAGTGAATTTGTAGCGTTTCAGGAGCAAGGCATTTGAGGCCAGTGCATATGAGTAGGTGGTTCAATGGAGGATTGAACGCATCGAACGACCCGAACAGAGAAATCCATTGTGGAAGTGCATGAAGCATATCGGTGATGGGATGTTTCTCAAGGATTATAATAGTGTACGATTTAGTCCTTTGACTTGAGGTGCTAGGGCGAATTCGGTGCATGAAAGTGCGTACTTAGATCTAGGTATAGGCCACTTAGCTTGGTCATAACATGCCTAGGTTGGGTACGTATGAACATGTACGCGAGTGGTTAGTACCAATATGTAATCTATTGACTCATTGTAATGGATGAGAGAATTTCCTATACGATTCTTAGATAATATATCCAAGGAATCTACGGCCGTAGTCGGTGACGGATTTGGAAAGGGGTTTCCAAATTTAGGAGTCACAATGAAATATTATCCTGAATTAGAAAGTATAGTTATCGAGACAAATTTAGAGGTGCCGATCAATTCACACACCCTAAGTCTTGATCGGGAATATTAGTCGATAGAAGGACCGTATGTACATGGTAATTATATGAGACGAGGTTCACAAGTATCAATTCACCTGAAGTTGGGCTTCATGGGCTTGTGGCTAGACATCGACCATGAAGTGTAGGTACTCCTGAGTTAATAGAGGATTTGATTATAGGAGTGGTCAATTAAAGGTTGTTTAATTGACCGGAGCAATTTATTGTTCATAAATTAAATCACGAGGAATTAGTGGGCCTGCTGCCAATTGATAATGAACCCAGAGGGTCACACACAATACAATTGGACGGTGACTGTTATAAAGGATACTGAAGGAATTAATTAATTTAAAGGTAATTAAATCAATTAAATGAATTAAAGTATTTAATTCAAGTGGGAGATTAATTAATTGGTTGACTTAATTAATTAAATACTTAATTAAGTTGCTAATTAATTATATAAAAGAAATATTGATTTATTTGGATTGGACATTTAATTAAAGTGGTTAATTAAATGAAAGGCTTCCATGACATGGGCCTTTAATTAAAAGCCCATAAGAGTCTTGCAAACCTAGGTCAAATAGAACTCTATAAATAGGGTTCTATCAGAGCTCAGAAAGCTAACACCCTAAGCAAAAACCTTAGCCTCCTTTGACCTAGTAGCCGCCGCCCCTCTCCCTGCGCCGCCAAGCCTAGTGCCGCCGCCAACCTGCTGCCGTGAGCTGCCCTAGCGCCGCCGCCGCCTCTCCCTTGTTCCACCGTGCTAGATCTTGCCTTGCCAAGTTGATCTGCACAGTCCTGCAACAACAAATCTCCTAGATCCAGTTCTGAGCCTAAGACTAGGAGGTGTTACCAGAATCCAGTTGGTGTGGACTATCTTTGGAGGTGAGACATTTGGATCACTCTTGTGAACCAGATCCAGATCCAGAATCAGAATTGAAGGTTGCCACCACCTTGCCTGTGGTGAGGTAAATCGCAAAACCCCTTTGTTTAATTCATTGTGTGTTTTAGTTTCATGCTTGCGTATATATAATATGGAGATTCATATATGGGACCTTGGGTGCTTCAAAAAATTTTAAAATTCCGCACTGTATGTTGTTCTGACAATCGAGGCAACCCAACCACTATCCCAACAGTGGTACCAGAGCCAACTCCATCATTATTATACAAAAAGCCTGAACATAATGTGTTTTCATCGTATATGTTTAATTATGTATATGTAAACACGTGATAATTATGTTCTGTAAATTGATTCTTACTTGTTATGACTAGATCTATGATTGGGTAAAACTGCATTTTCAGATCTGTGCCGATTTTATAGTTTTTGAAAACTTCAGGACTTTTTGTGCAAGAAATCGCATATAGGGTTTTATAGGGCTGAAAAATTCAAAATTTTTGGATCTGGAAATTTCAAAAATTACTGGATTGTTTTGCAAATCTGGTCGCACGCTTTTTGGGGTCGTTTTGTAATTTCCAAAAGTTTGGGGACTGTTTTGCAATTACCGAAAATTCAGGGAAAATAAAAAAATTTCAGAATTCAGAATTTTATTTTCTGGTAGCTGCCTGAATCTGCTCAGGGGTGTTTTTGTAACTTTTTAAAAGTTTTGGGGTCAAAGTGCAATTTTCGAAAGTTGAGGGGCGAAAATGCAATTTTCAAAAGTTGAAAAACAGAATCTGAATTTGAGCAGAAAATTTATTTTTGTTTACCCGAATATTCATTTTGTCATAATTAGTAGTGACTAAAAAGTAAGAATCATAGGAAGTTAGTTTTAAAAGGTAGTTTTAAAATTAAGAAAGAAATAGGTAAAGGATATTTGCATGTTTCTTGCTCTACGTGAACTGTTTACGTGATTTTCGATCGAGTTGAGCCTTGACTTTAGGGTAGATGTGATTGGTTTAAATTAATGTTTGGTTTTTATTGGGCCTGCGAGTCTATTATGTTTTTGGGCCACTTTGAGCCTTTGTAATAGAATAGGGCTTTACTGCTTTCCTAGTTTAGGATGGAGGCCCGTTTACAAGCAAGGTGGGAGCCCTAGAAGATATAAAGGCCATGTATGCATGGTACATTGTGTAATAGCATAGGCCTGTTTTGAGAACCCTTTAGATTGACCAATAGGGCCAACATCATTGGCTCGATGATGGCCCACATAGGAGGCTCCCGATCGAAAACATATTGTGGTAGTATGCATGCTAGGCTTGTATGACTTTTATTTATTTGTCGATTAATATTTAGCTTGTATGAGATGCGCGCTAGAATCTAGATCATAATAAAAGATAAAACATAATTGAATCGGTGAGATCTCGAGGAGAGTTAGCATAACTTTCAAACCAGAAATTCCCCTCTCGAATTAAATATTAAGTCATATTGGATTAAAATAAAATGAAGTATTTATATAAATCCAAGCCTTCCATCAATAGGGACTAGCGTATGTTGTCTACTTATCGATAGAGGTGATCCAGAGTCTGGCACCCGAGTCGAAGAAAGGGACAATACGCGAAATCCCTTGACTCCTGTTTTTAACTAAACACGACAAGGGTGAGGACTGGTCGGGATGTGAAGATCGACCGATAACTAGTTACGGAGAATTCACGACCGGGCCCGTTGCTCATCATGATTGATGGTTTAGACTTAACGATTAGTAACACTTATGATGTAGCAGTGCTAGATAAGTGCGAAAACCGAGGCAAAATAGCTTGAAGGTTGTGGAGTGACACAATTGGCAATAAGTATGCCTACCTGGGGAATTGGTTGTATGGCCACGAGTCGTGGATGCAATTAATTGCCGCTGGGACGTCCGCCACCACCACCTTCGGAGGTCTGGAAATGAAGAGGTTTTATCCCTTTCATTGATTTGGGTAAAAAGACATCTATGCATGTGTTCTTTAATCTTTGTGATATTACTTTCTTATCTTTAAAGTATATATTGAAGAAGTTTGGCTTATCCTTTGAGCTTTTGTGATAAGTTGTTGAGTTCATATTTAATATTAGATATTTAATGTGACTTGCTTTGATTTTGTTTAAATGTTGCTTATATGTTTGGATCTTGATTTATTTTTCTAAAAGGTTATTGCTCATAATTTTCGAAACTTGGGGGGGGGGGGGTATTTTTGAAAGATTTTAAAAGTTGAAGGGTTGAGGGTTGCGATTTTTGTTGGGACTAAAAAGGGACTGAAAATATAAGTTTTGTTTGATATTTGGTTAGGTTTACTTGAAAAGCATTTGTTTTAAAGTTTGTTTCGATATTTTGCAAAAATGGGAGTTTTTGAAACATTTGGGGTTATTTTTGTAAATTTGAAAATAAGGGGGCAAATGCGCTGATTTGTCACTGTTTTTACATTGTTCTTTTATAAACTCTTGATTAATTGATTTGAAATAGTGGTTTATTCATTTTAGTTTTAAGATTGAAAGTTTGTAAATTTTTCCGATAAAAATTTATGATTAAAGAACTTTTTGTTTCTCATTGTTAGTTTGGTGGAAAGTTACTAAAACTTATCTTTAATACCAGTTTTATAGTGAAAAATATGCTTGATTATTTTTAAATATTGCTTAGATGCTTGGATCTTGAATTATTTTTCAAGAAAGTTGATTTTTTTTAAGCTTTTTAAAACTATGAGGGTATTTTTGAAAAGTTTTAAACTTATGGGAATCTTAAAGATTTGAGTTTTGAAGTAACAAGATACTTAATACTTTTATTTGATTTTCGATATGAGTTTGGTTAAAAATCTTTTAATTTAAAGTTTGTTGCAAATTTTGCAAAAATGGAGATTTATAAAAGTTTAGGGGCTGTTTTGTAAATTTGGAAAATAAAGGGAAAATTTTGCTGTTTTGGCACTGTTTTATGAAATTAGAATTTTGAGTTTTGAAAATAATAACTTTAAGTGGAGTTCATGTCGAAAGTTCTAAGCAATTTTGTGCGAAGTGTTAGTTTAGGAAATCCTTTTGTGGGATTTTCAATAGTTATGTTTAAGTAAGGTTGTTGGATACATTCTAAGTTGTATACGTACTTGCTCAGGTTTCAGATACGCATCATTTGTGGAGTTTTAGTCGCTATACTAAGCGACAAAGGTGAGCGCTGTGTGTTTAATTTGTATGTCGGTCCGATGTGCTAGTAGATCGAATCCAAACATGCACTTAGGCTCTTAATAATCAAAGCATGAATTTTATTCTAACTTTTCTTGCATGTCGTCACGAATAAGTTGACTTATTAGGTCAACATTACTCGCATGAAATCACTTAGCATTTCAACATGATTATCCAATACATGCTATATCCGAATCTACTAGTTGCGAATATATTTTTCGAAATTATCATGATACCCAAAATTTCATTTGATAAAAAATTATTAAATGTTGATAATATGTTTGATATGTTATGTTCCGTTTGTTTCCGACTATATGTTTCCGTTTGTTTCCAATTTTGTGTGGGCCACCTTTTGATTGGTATATGGACCTGATGTCGACCTGGTCGGCAAAGGCCGGCAGGATTGTCACGGTTACCCGTAGGCCTGGCCTTACAACCCAAGTGGGGAGGAACACTTGGGGAGTAAGGACGAACTCCGGCAAAGACATGTCGATGCATTTCAGATAGTAAGGTCGCTCCTTACTTGGTGAGTTTGGATGGACATCATAATGAGGATGGAGGGTAAGTGGAGGACGTCATCAACAATTATGAGTTATGTGAATTCCGTGTTTCTTCCGTCTTGAATATATGTTTATTTGCTTGATAACATGCTTATACTATATAATATGTTGCATTCACACATCACCATGCAAATTCGCACATAGCCTAATTAAGTTGGACGATCAACTTATGCGTTCTATGTTTCACTCTTTTCAGTTTCAGGTGCTCTGAAAAATAATAGTCGGGTTGCGGTTAGATCATCACGCTTGCGGTCCCACCCTTGTATTCGGGAGAGTAGTAATATTTTGTGGTCGATTTATGTTTTTTTCGATTTTGTTTAAACCTTGCTTAGAATATTTGAATCGTTAAAGATGATTTATATTTTCGCAAAGAGACAAGATTTTCATAAATTACTTATTTATCTCTCTCGGTTGATTTTGTTCAAATATTTTGATATATTGTGATTAAATATTTTCGCTTTAAAACCTTTAATTTATCGTTTCTGTTTTCTTTAAATAATAATAATAATAATAATAATAATAATAATTTTTCGACCGTTATCCGACGGACCCGCGGAGCCGGGCCGTCACAGATGGTATCAGAGCTTCGGCCCAAGGCCAGGATAGGATCCTCAGATTTGTACTGAGGGGTTAGTAAGGTGGGACTCACTGTCATGATTTTAAGGTGTCTACCCACATTGGGTATTTCACATTTAGAACAAGACCGCAACAGAAACCATATGCTTAGTACGTGTCCTTGGGGTTAATGGTTATTTTTGCTTGATTCTGTGTTTTCTTGATTAATTGTTTTGTTATTGGTATCCCAAATACCATAATGATTATTCGAACTTTATTGTTGATATTAATGCCTGGTTATAATTGTATATGTCTGTGTTCCGTGATTTTACTTAAATATTGAAATATTTGAATCAAGTGACGTTTCTTGAAGTACATATAGAATGACTAAAATAGCCCTAATCCTTTTGAATTCCATTATCGAGTTTACCTTACTCATAATTCTGATTCTAAACGAATCCATCTCCAAATTGAAGTAAGCTCTCTTGAGCCTATTTTCGCTTAATTAATTGTTTCGCCCTTATTCTAATGTTGGTACTTATTCATTTTTGAGCTTGTGACGCCTAGATGTCTTTTCTTCATCATTTTGGTGAATCAAATTGTTATGTATGTAATCTTTCTTTCGATAGACAAAATATCATTCAAATTTCGTTGACACCAGTCTTGTGTTCTAACTCGTCTATTACCCATTCCTTGCATTCAATTATGAATCACTTTTGATAGCGAGTTACTTCATTTTGATTTCTAAAACTACCCTAAGTTCATGTCTAATCTTTTCATTTCCGCTCGTACCTTTCTGAAGTTTCTAAATGCGATTGCCCGATTGTATATTTTCCTTCATGTTGTGTAATTTACCGTAAAATATTCTTCAATCATTTTAGCCTCATTCTTGATATGGCTTCTTCAAGTCGTGCCCTTAATTACATTTAATCTGACTCCCTGGTTATTTTTCCTGAGTGCTTATCGACTCTCTAAATGAACATGTCTTTGCCTATTGGGGATTGACTTCTTGTATCCTATCAAACTTTTATATTGATCCCTTATTTTTGTACTCGTTCAGAGTTTACCCCTCCCTATTTCATGAGATACTTTCTCATTTCGACTTCGTAAACCAAAATTATTTATTTTTGTTCGGATCTTATGATTGTTATTGTTCCTTGTCCTTCTTTTTCCCAGCCTATTTATTCCGTTATGATCGTTTTGACATTACTATATGATTTCATGTTACTCTTTTTCGTTGTATTCAATTATACAATCTTCTAAATTTCCTGAAGGAATTGAATTGTCTCGGTTTCTTTTTGCACTTCACCTTTTCATTTGTCCATTCATAAATTCTTGTTCCTTTGTCCATTTCATTCCTTTTGCGAGCCGCATAAATCAGATCAATTTATTCTCAATTTATTTTGAACTTCGAGCTTACCTTCTATTTGTTTTGAACTTATTTTTAATCCGGTCTCGCTCAATTTGATCATTTCGATGTTCTCAGATATCACTATTAGCTTTACTGGTTTTCTATTGCAGCTTGTTGCAATCATTATTGAAATGAATCCTTAAATCGCGCCATTTATCTTGACTTGCTTTTCAAATGACCAAACACACCTTAATGTTTTGGTTATTATTGTCATGATACTTGTTTCGACTTTCTATTATTCTTACCTATATCCTTGATTTGATTTTATTTTTTCTTACACCTTTTGAAATGGTGATGCTCATCCCTTCCGTTATTCTTATCGGTGCGCCTTAATTGTTCTCCTTGTCACTTATATCGAACTATTCATTTGGTTATCTTTATTATCGATATTTCAGTCCCTTTGCAATCTTCGTTGATTCTTCTATATGTTGCCATTGCTAATTCTTGTCTTGTCATCTTGAGCACCTTGATTCGACCATCTTTTCTGATTTTTATCGTGTCCCTTCATTTGACTCATTTTGTTCCTTGCGAGAATCCCAAGTCAAATGTCATTCAATACCTTTTGAATTCTTTGGGCCAAACTGAACTATATATTGTTATGTGAGTAGTTTTTCTTTTGAGAAGAATCTTAATCCGCGACATAGGAGTTGGAATTATCATCGTATCACATTCTACCACGTCATGATTATGCGTAATGTATATGAAGTACTACATCGATCATCCTCGTGAACCTGACTGCATATCTTAAGATCTTCAGAAATATCTAACGTACAAACGAAGACACGTTTGCATACTCATCTAGATGAAGAAACAAGTGAATTCCATTATGGCGCGGCCAGAGTATAAAAAGATGACTTGGGAGTTAGAGAAAAGATACGTCAGAGTTTTAAAAATGCCTAACGTACGAGAGAACATTTTCGCACACTCGTTTTAATTAAGAAGGCTGCAGATTCTACAGAAAAATGTTTTATGACGCACACAGAGTAAGGAAGAAACGTTTCGGGAGCAAGAAAAGAAGATACATCGGCGTTAACAGTACCACACGAATCTCAAGAACGAATTTGGGGACCAAATTCTTTTAAGGGGGGAGGATTGTAACGCCCCCAAAATTTCGAACGCTTTCGATTGGATTTTAATCCAAATTAAGTGCTACATTTTATTTTCAAAGTTAAGCATTAATTTGAACTAAAATATACAAATTAATTAAATCTTGTGATATTTTGAACTTTGAAATAATTAAAAATAGAAAAGTTACTTTAAATAAGATTAAGACCTTTTTAAATTTTTTTTGGGCTTGGATGCACAAAAAATTTGTTTTTGGGGACAAAAATGTAAGTGTTCAAAATTTCGGGGGGCAAAGTGCAAATTTGCCCAAAGTTGCAGATTTTTGCAGGAGAGTAATTATTTTCTCTCCTTGCACACTCCAAGGGCTGCTAAGGCATGCCCTTGGGTAGAGTAAACTCCACTACCAAGGTTTACATGCATTGGTGGATAAAAATATAATTAAGCTTTTTGTCCCCCTCTCTTCCCAATGTGTATATATTTAATGTATACACTTAACATCAGATTTTTATCCTCACTTTAACCTCATTTACATACACATTATACATTATAGAGAATAAGAGAGAGAGAGAGAGAGAGAGAGAGAGAAGAGAGAGAACACACTAGAAAGAGAATTTCGGATTCTCACTACACAGCCTTGGTTTTTCGATCATTCCGCCTTCGTCCACCGTTGGATCATGCCCAAATTTTGCGTGGAGGTTCTACACACTTGAGGCTACATATTGACCGTTCGGATCGTCGATTGGATCTCCCAAAATGAATCTCCAGTCATTAGAAGTTGAAGAAAAGTAAGGATTTGAGGGCTTTTGTTATGAACCACCATCGGAGCCGCCACCACCGCCACCGGAGCCGCCACCACCACCTTCGGTGGTCTGGAAATGAAGAGGGTTTTATCCCCTTCATCGATTTTGGTAAAAAGACATCTATGCATGTGTTCTTTAATCTTTGCGATATTACTTTCTTCTCTTAAAGTATATATTGAAGAAGTTTAGCTTATCCTTTGAGCTTTTGTGATAAGTTGTTGAGTTCATATTTAATATTAAATATTTAATGTGACTTGCTTTGATTTTGTTTAAATGTTGCTTATATGTTTGGATCTTGATTTATTTTTCTAAAAGGTTAATGTTCATAATTTTCGAAACTTTGGGGGGGGGGGTATTTTGAAAGATTTTAAAAGTTGAAGGGTTGAGGGTTGCGATTTTTGTTGGGACTAAAAAGGGACTGAAAATATAAGTTTTGTTTGATATTTGGTTAGGTTTACTTGAAAAGCATTTGTTTTAAAGTTTGTTTCGATATTTTGCAAAAATGGGAGTTTTTGAAACATTTGGGGTTATTTTTGTAAATTTGAAAATAAGGGGGCAAATGCGTTGATTTGTCACTGTTTTTACATGGTTCTTTTATAAACTCTTGATTAATTGATTTGAAATAGTGGTTTATTCATTTTAGTTTTAAGATTGAATGTTTGTAAATTTTTCCGATAAAAATTTATGATTAAAGAACTTTTTGTTTCTCATTGTTAGTTTGGTGGAAAGTTACTAAAACTTATCTTTAATCCCAGTTTTATAGTGAAAAATATGCTTGATTATTTTTAAATATTGCTTAGATGCTTGGATCTTGAATTATTTTTCATGAAAGTTGATTTTTTTAAGCTTTTTAAAACTATGAGGGTATTTTTGAAAAGTTTTAAACTTATGGGAATCTTAAAGATTTGAGTTTTGAAGTAACAAGATACTTAATACTTTTATTTGATTTTCGATATGAGTTTGGTTAAAAATCTTTTAATTTAAAGTTTGTTGCAAATTTTAACAAAAATGGAGATTTATAAAAGTTTAGGGGCTGTTTTGTAAATTTGGAAAATAAAAGGAAAATTTTGCTGTTTTGGCACTGTTTTATGAAATTAGAATTTTGAGTTTTGAAAATAATAACTTTTAAGTGGAGTTCATGTCGAAAGTTCTAAGCAATTTTGTGCGAAGTTTTAGTTTAGGAAATCCTTGTGTGGGATTTTCATTAGTTATGTTTAAGTAAGGTTGTTGGATACATTCTAAGTTGTATACGTACTTGCTCAGGTTTCGAATACGCATCATTTGTGGAGTTTTAGTCGCTATACTAAGCGACAAAGGTGAGCGCTGTGTGTTTAATTTGTATGTCGGTCCGATGTGCTAGTAGATCGAATCCAAACATGCACTTAGGCTCTTAATAATCAAAGCATGAATTTTATTCTAACTTTTCTTGCATGTCGTCACGAATAAGTTGACTTATTAGGTCAACATTACTTGCATGAAATCACTTAGCATTTCAACATGATTATCCAAATACATGCTATATCCGAATCTACTAGTTGCGAATATATTTTTCGAAATTATCATGATACCCAAAATTTGATTTGATAAATTATTAAATGTTGATAATATGTTAATTTGTTTGATATGTTATGTTCCGTTTGTTTCCGACTGTTGGTCCCAAGTGGTCAGATGAGGTCTAGAGGGGGGGGGGGGGGTGAATAGACCTCTAAAAATTTTAGACTTAAAAACTTTTTACTCTTCTGTCAGCAGACTAAGCTGATGAAGAACAGTAAGATAACTATGCTGATCGTGAACACATCTTGAACAGCAGAGTGACCACTCTTCTTACAGTTTACTTAGCTGATTTCAGTGAAAATCAGTTTTATCAAGAGTATACTTGCAGCGGATGTTTGAAAGTGTTTTTCACAAGTAGACTAAGTCCTTAAAAGATTTTATCCCCAATTTTAAAACTCCTTATAAAATCTTTTTATAATTCAAAATGTTGAAATATGCAAGGTTCAAAATATGCAAGAAAACTTAAATGCAAGATAACACAAAGAATTTTTATAGTGGTTATATGGATAAAAATCCTTTAGTCCACTCTTCCAGATCACTTAGATTCTGGGTTATACTATGATCACAAAGATTACAATATTTCTCCACTTATACCTAAACAACAAATGAAAAGGCTATAAGCTCACAATAGGAATTCACTCAGAAAACCTATCCTCTAAAGTAGAATCACTCACAAAGATGGATTCTAACTTCGCACAACACTCAGCTTAATACAAAACACTCAGATTGTATTTTTCTGTTTTCTTCAACTGGGTTTCTGTCAACAGATGACTTCCACCAGACGAGTGAGCTGTTCGAGCTTCTTGAGACTTAGATAAATTTCTGCTTCGAATGCGAAATCTCAGATGTTGTTGTGTTGTTGTCTCACTTCGAAATCAGCTCTATTTATACTAGGATTTGAAAATATGACTGTTGAAGGAAATCAAATCTCAAATCCATAGCCTTAGCCCAATTTCAGAACGGCTACCTGCTACAGTCCTTTTTCTGCTGTACTTTCCTGTAGCAGCATTAAATGCACTCTGCTGATCCGAGAGTTAATTCCAATCATTTGCCATTACTACCCTTCTCTTCCAGCATTTATTACACTCGGTGCATTTATTACCGTTGGACTTCTCTCATGATCTCTTCTACTCTGCTGATCAAATACTGAACTAATCTGATTTGACTCGGCTGATGACCTACCCTTCTGTTCGCTGTTTCAGCATGAGATCACTAGTCTTCTGGGCTTTGAACTTTGAACTCTTCTGATGTCTTCTTTTACTTGTTCAAAATTCTTCTAAGGGAACTAAGCTTTCCATACTTAGCTGATTCTGATGTTTTGGAAATCATCAAAACCATCCCTTAATTACTTATCTTCTTTGCACTTCATCTTCATCTTCATCCAACAATTTTCCCCTTTTTGATGATGACAAAACTTCAGCTAAGTACCTGTACCTAAAGTGCTTGGTTGCCCCTGCATCTTTCTAGTCTTTTTGGCCCAAGTTTCCATTGTCTGGGAAACAGCCAACTTGATGGATCTTTCCTTGAGGTCTTCATCATCAGCATACTCCTCAGGAACAGATTCATACAACTTCTTGGCTTCTGCCTTCACCACTTGACTGATTCTCAGTCTTAACTTGTCAAGGAAGAACTCTGAGTCTAATGCTTGAGTAAGTGAGCCTGTCTCAAGCCACTTCATCACCCAGGCTTCTTCATCAGCAAAGATCTTCCAATTTGCAATCTGGTCTTTACTCCTTGTCAGACGATAGTCTCTCCACCTATTGTATCTGACCTTTTCTTTGGTGAACATCGTCAGACGAGTAATCTTCTCATTCTCAGCATCCAACCTTTTGATGAATTCTTCAAAGGCGTCAGGGTCATCCCTGACAATCTCCAAAGCCAATTTAACCTCTTCTCTTCTCTTAGGTTGTATTGCTGGTGTTGGCATAGCTGGTTTGGGCTTGGTGGGATCTCTTTGTCCAGCTATAACAATACCACCAGTCTGCTTAGGACCATGAGCGTCCTTAGCACTTGCTTCAATAGCAGCAGCTAACTCAGCTGCTTCTATGGCATCCCTTTCTTCTTGAGTCATTTTACTGGCTTCTTCTTCCAGTCTTTTGAGCTCAAGAGCTTTGAGGCGATCTTCCTCAGCCTTTTTTTCAGCCTTCCTTTTTCTTTCTGCCTCTTCTTGTTTCTTCTTTGCAGCAGCAGATACATAAGGAATCACAATCTTTCCAGTCCTTTGCTTCTTAGATTCAGGACTTTCAATTGCTTGAAGTGGAGTAGCAGCAACAGGAGTAGGATGCAGAAGGAGTGTTTCTCCTTCACCTGTTGTGCTAGTCTGCAGTTCAACTCTTTCCACAACAGACTCTCCAACAGCAGGGTTTGCAGCAGGCTCAACAGCAGTTTCAGTTGAAGGTTCTTCAATAATAATAGGTCTTTCTGCTGATGCTGTTGTTTCCCTTACTGTTTCTGTTGATTCTTCAGAGAATGTCACTTTCCTTTTCACTTTAGACTTAGGAATTCTCTTTGAAGCTTCTGGTTGAGACTTAGCTTGGGGAGGTCCCCTTGCTTCTCTTTTGGTCCTCATTCTCTTCAGTCTTTGAGGAGGAACTTCTTCCTCTGATTCAGTTCTTTCAGGAGAGGAACCTGTCTCCATTTGTTCAATCTCCTTGGTGAAGTCATCAATCACCTTTTCAGGGATTACAACTTCAGGCTTTGCTGATCCAGCTTCAACAGCAGGGCTTGCTGTTTGATCAGCAGACTTGCTTGTCTGACCCTCCTTCTTGCTCTTCTTAGAAGGGGTCTTCTTAGACTTTGCAGTAGCTTTTCTTTTAGGAGCAGCCACTACTTTCCTTACTGGTTCATTCAATTTGAACTCTTTGCTACCGTGGGTAACCTTTCCACCAGCCATAGGACAGTTTAGTGACATGAACAGATGACTAAGCAAGATGGCATGCGAAGCCCTTTTGTCACTCAGCAGATCATAGACATGAGCTGCCCAGTTCACCTTCAGTCCATAGTAAATGCAGATCATGGTGTAGTACCTCCTCCTTGGTAACCCATCTAAAGAGCTCGTACTGCAATCCAGTACCTTCGCAATGATGTCTGCGAACCTCTGATACTCATCTTTTAACTGAGTCTTCATCAGAGTCCCAGTCATCTCTTCTCCCTTCTTAGCACAAATTGCCCAAAATTCTTCCTCCTTATCAGACCCTAGGTCTGTTACATCTCCTCCTTCATTTTTCAATTTATAAATTTCACTCAAAACAGCAGCAGAGACAGCGATTTTCTTACCCCCAATGACAGCTGACATAACAGTGTCATTATTAGAGAATTTCCTGGTCTTATAGAAGTGATCAACATCTTCCAAGGAAACCCTGTCTTCGTGGGATTCCAAAACTGGAACTAAGGATGCCTCTTTGATTTTCTACATGATTGAGCGCATCAGATCAGTACCAGAGAAGTGAAATTTGCTGTAGTTCAATTACCTTCCATCAATAATCTTCTCCATTTCTGGGATTATTGAGTAGAAATCTGTAAAAGCAGTAAACTTTTGAAAGCAGGAGAGTTTGAGAGTTAGAGAATTTAGAGAGTTTATGTGTGCGTAAGACGACTGTACTGTTCAGATCGGATTTTATATGTTTCCATTTGTTTAGGTTATCGTGATTAATCTGAGACGTTGGATCAATCTAACAGTTTATTAACCGTGTGGGTGGGAGCTGCGGATTTCAATTTTATTATTTTAATTTCAGACAGGCGGGAAACTTAAATGACACTAATCTGTTACTTATAAAAGCGTGTTTCTAAAGATACGATTTATAACCATGCTTATATAAGATATCAGATGAGTAGAGTTTAACTTATCTGACAGACGAGTGATCTGTTATCTGATATTACTAGAGAAAGACAATAGTTAGTAATCTTCCTCTGCTGTTTGTCAATCCAGCAAGATAAAATAATCTTCAGTCTTCAAGAATTAAGAACACATCTTCTGATAACATAACTTCAACTAACTGTCATTAACCAATTTCATCTTTAGAGCAGAAGTACCGCTAGTCTTACACGTTCCCCCTGTCTTTAAGAATTCATAAGTTAACTAGTCTGTTGAAAGTTAATTCTTGAATAAAATAACGGATAACTAAGCTGTTGAACTTCAGTCTTCTGATGAGTTCCCCCTCAGCTTATGCATCCAAATTAAGTAGTCCTAGTTCAGCTCTTAGAGTTGAAAACCTTACTTCACTTAAAGGTTTAGTGAAAATATCAGCAATCTGATTGTCAGTATGAACATACTCAATCATAACATTTCCTTTTTCCACATGATCTCTAATGAAGTGATGCTTGATCTCAATATGTTTAGTCCTTGAATGACTTGTAGTGTTCTGAGTAAGTGAGATTGCACTTGTATTGTCACAGTAGATTGGTATTCCACTGATCTTGATATTGTAGTCTTCTAGTTGATGTTTCAACCAAAGTATCTGTGCACAGCAAGCTCCAGCAGCTATATACTCAGCTTCAGCAGTAGATATAGAAACTGAAGTCTGTTTCTTACTCATCCATGAGATCAGACGACTACCTAAGAACTGACAGGCACCTGTTGTGCTTTTTCTGTCAATCTTGCAGCCAGCAAGGTCTGAATCTGAATAACCAATAAGCTCAAATCCAGATTCTCTAGGATACCACAATCCCAATTCTTGAGTGCCCTTAATATATTTCAGTATCCTCTTGGCAGCTAAGAGATGAGATTCTTTGGGATTTGATTGGAATCTTGCACAGACCCCAACTGAGTACATGATATCAGGTCTACTTGCTGTTAGATATAACAGTGACCCAATAATGCCTCTGTATTTGGTTATATCTACTGATTTGCCATCTTTATCTTTATCCAAACGAAGACTAGTAGACATAGGAATTGTAGCAGTAGAGCTAGTTTCCATACCAAATTTCTTGAACAGATCTCTTGTGTATTTTGCTTGGTTGATGAATATACCATCAGGCAACTGTCTAACTTGCAATCCAAGAAAATAATTAAGTTCACCCATCATGCTCATTTCAAACTTATTCTGCATGAGCTTGGAGAACTTGTCACACATCTGTTGGTTAGTTGAACCGAAAATAATATCGTCCACATATATTTGCACAATTAATATATGATTCTCCCATTCAATTGTAAACAAGGTTTTGTCAACTTTACCTTTGCGAAATCCTTTAATTAAAAGAAAATCAGATAAAGTATCATACCATGCTCTTGGAGCTTGTTTCAGTCCATAGAGAGCTTTCCTCAGACGATACACCTTGTCTTCTTGTTGATAAGCTTCAAATCCAGGTGGTTGTTCAACATATACTTCTTCTTGCAATTCTCCATTGAGAAAGACAGACTTCACATCCATCTGATAGACAATGAAGTTTTTGTAAGCAGCATAGGCTAGAAACAGTCTGATTGCTTCAAGTCTTGCTACTGGTGCAAATATTTCATCAAAGTCTATTCCTTCTTCTTGACAATAACCCTTGGCCACTAATCTTGCTTTGTTTCTGGTGACAATACCATCTTCATTCATCTTATTTCTGAAAACCCATTTAGTGCCAATTACTCTTTGATGACTTGGTCTAGGAACTAAGTACCAGACTTCATTCCTTTCAAACTGATTCAACTCTTCTTGCATAGCTTCAATCCAGAAGGAATCACTGAGAGTTTCTTCAATTTGTTTAGTCTCTATTTGAGATAGAAAGGTGACAAACATGGCATCTTGTGCAGCAGCTCTTCTTGTTTTCACTCTATCTAATGGATCACCAATCACTAACTCTGGTGGGTGATTTCTGAGCCATCTAAGATCAGGTTGCTGGTCTGGATGTTGTCCTCTGTTTTGATCTTGCAACACTACTGTTGGAGTTCCAGTAGTAGTCTGTTGAACAGTTGTAGTCTGTTGAACATCCTCTGGTCTGTCAGCTGTTTGTAACTCGTCTGTTAGACAATCAGCACTGTGATTTTGAACAGCACTTGAGATAGCAGCTGAATTTAGATTATGTAGTATGATGGGAACATATTCTTCATTCTTTCCAATATCCAACTTCTGTAAATCAGTAGACAGATTTTGATTAGTAATTTGATTCTTTTCAGAAGATTGACTTGGCTCATCAAATACTACATGGATAGATTCTTCTATTAGTAATGTTCTTTTGTTAAAAACCCTATAAGCTTTACTAACAGTAGAGTATCCTACAAAAACAGCTTCATCAGCATTTTCTGCAAATGCAGTAAGGTGATTTTGAAGTAATGAATGTTTGGCTTCCTGTTGTTCCAAACTTCATATGGAGTTTTGTTCTGATTTTTGTTGATCATGCATCTGTTCTGGGTAAAGCAGGCTGTATTTGTTGCTTCTGCCCAAAATATTTGTGGCAGTTTAGCTTCAGCTATCATGGTCCTGACAGCTTCTTTTAGTGTTCTGTTTCTCCTTTCAGCAACACCATTCTGTTGAGGGGTTCTAGCAGCTGAATACTCATGATGTATTCCTTTGATGTTACAATACTCTTCAACAGTAGAGTTTGTGAACTCTGTCCCTCTATCTGATCTGATCTTCAATATTTTTGTACTCTTTTCATTCTGGATCAGTTCCATCAGATTAGTAAGATGTTCCTTTGTTTCACTTTTCTTTTTCATGAATATCACCCAAGTATATCTTGAATAATCATTCACAACAGCTAGGCAGTATTTCTTTCCACCATTGCTGACTGGATCAATGGGTCCAAATAAGTCCATGTGTAGCAGCTCCAAGATTCTTTCAGAAGATTGGTGCTTCTTGCTTTTGAAAGATGACTTGATTTGTTTACCCTTCTGACAGGCATCACAGAGCTTGTCTTTGCTCATGACTGTTTTTGGAATCCCTTCTACCAAATCATTCTTTATCAGTCTGTTTATGGTCTTGAAGTTTAAATGATTCATCCTTTTGTGCCATAGCCAGCTAACTTCACTTGGTGTTGATGCCACCAAACAAACGCTTGAATTCTTGTCAGCAGAATTCCAGTCGACTATGTAGACATTTTCTTGTCGTCTTCCAGATAAAATTACCTTCTTTGTACCAATCTGTTCAACGTAGCACTTATCTGTTGAGATGATGACTGAATATCCCTTGTCACAAAATTGACTTATGCTCAGCAGATTATATTTGAGGCCTTGAACATATGAAACGTCAGATATCTCAATGTTTCCTCTGATCAGTCTTCCTTTAGCTTTAATCTTGCCTTCTTTCTGTCCCCAAAAGTAACCTTTGGACCATCCAAAGCAACTGCATCAGTCAGCTCATGTATGTTTCCACACATGTGTCTTGAACAGCCACTGTCCAAGTACCAAATCTTCTCTACTTTACTCCTACTCCTACTCCTAACCTACAAAACAAAAAATAAAATTGTTTTAGGTACCCTTATTGAGAGGGTCCTGAAGGATTAGTTCCACCTTTGACAACCCAAGATGTTGATGTCTTAGGCTTCTTAGGCTTTTGAGTTTTGACAGGAGCATGAACAGTTTCATTTTTATCATAATTAGCAGATAAGTCATGTTGATGATCAGTATGATAAGAATAATGTTCATAAGCAGGGTAAGGTGCATGATAAGCAGGGTATGCATGCATTGGATGAGGAGGGTAAGGTGCATAGTAACTAGGAAATTGAGGTGCATGATACATAGGAGGATATGCAGCAGGTTGCACATAATATGACTCATTTCCATACCAAGCATTTTGATTTTTCTTATTCTTATGCTTCTTTGGCTTACTAGTAGCTTGCACATTAACAGACGACTTAGTTTTACCACTAGTCTGATTGACTTTAGCTTTATCAGCAGACTTCTTAGGACTCTGTTGTTTGATCTTACTAGTCTGTTTTCCTAAACTAGGCTCTTTGCTCTTTTTAGCCTTAGGAGATTTCTTCTCCTTTACCACTTTCTCAGGTGAAGCAAGTCTAGCAGTTTGAACATACAGGATGATCTTACTATTGTCAGCAGATATAAATTTCTCAGTATAATTCAATTCGTGCTTATCCTGTTCTAAAGGTATTTTCTGTTTACTAGACATATGAGTGGATGCAACAGATGATTTTTCATGAGACTCAATAAATTTTTCAAGTTCCATGATTTTTTCTTTATAAACTTCACATTCAGCTTTCAGAGATTCATTCTCTTGCTCACGTAGTTTATATTCAGCTGATTCTCTAGGCTTTTCAGCTGTGAGTTTCAGTGAACTATTTTGCTCTTTTATCAATATCATCTCTTCCTTAAGCTTTTTGTATGCTTCAGCAATAGTAGTATTGTTAAGCATCATTTGTTCAAATGAATTGAATAATTCATTGTCAAGAGGAGTTACCTCTTCCTCAAAGTCATCAGATTCCTTTGCCATCAGGCAGAGGAGAGCAGGTTTTTCTTCATCAGACGTGTCTGAATCTGAATCAGATGAGTAGACAGCAGCCAGCTTTTCTGCTTCAGCCATCATTGCCTTGCCTCTCCGATGCTTTCTTTCTTTTCTGATTTTCTTCTCTTCCTCAGTGTATTTCTCTTCTTTTGGATATGGACAGTCTTTAATGAAGTGTCCCAATTTCCTGCAGTTATAACACATTAGTTTGGATTTACAATCCTCTTTATCTTGAGAAGAAAAGTTAGGTTTAGAAGTAGAAGCATTGTTGTATTTGTTCTTCATTTTTCTTTTGTAGAACTTCTTGAAATTGTTCATTAGCAATGCTACATCTCCAGCAGTGTACTCCTTCTTGTTGAGTAGGGTGGCTTCATCAGATGAGTCCACTTCTTTGCTTTTCTGTGCTGGTCTTCTGGTGTTTTCAGCAGCAACCAAGGCAGCTGTGGGTCCTGAAGTTGAGGTTTCTTCAATTCCCATTCTAGGCAGTTTATACTCGAATGCCTTGAGTACGGAGAACAGCTCTGTAAGAAAGATTTTTCCCAAATCCATTGATTCTTCCATTGCTGTTACTTTCATGTTGAACTTTGGGGGTAAGGCCTTTAGTACTCTGACGGTGATTTCTTTGTCAGTGAAAGTCTTTCCCAGCTTTAGAACTTCATTGAGTGTTCTGGTGAACCTGGTATCCATCTGATCAATGGTCTCTCCAGACTTCATCTTGAAGTTATCAAGTTTCTCCAAAGCAACAGTGAGCTGATGCTCTTTTATTGCATCATTGCCTTCGCTCATATCTCTGACTTTATCCCACATCTCCTTTGCAGTCTTGCAATGTTTGACTTTGTCAAACCGATCATTGTCCAGGGCTTTATTCATGATGAATCTTCCGACTTTATCCAGATTGAATAGCTTGATTTCTTCGGGAGTCATCTCATGAAGGTCTTTTTCCACAACCGTATCAACTTCATTGATTTTTATGGTCTTTGTGAATTTGAATGGACCTTTAATGATACATGTATACATGTTGTCATTGTAGGCAGCTAGAAAGATTTCCATTCTAATCTTCCAATCTTCAAAAGACATACCAGCAATGTGGGGAACATGGCTGATACAGTCCATTTTTCAAAAAAATTTAAATTTTCAAAAAGATGCTCTTTTGAAAAGTTTTGAAAACCTTTGAAAAACACTAGGTTCAAGCTCGTTGATCAGGCAGCTGATTCAAATGAACCACCTGCTCTGATACCACTTGTTGGTCCCAAGTGGTCAGATGAGGTCTAGAGAGGGGGGGGGGGGTGAATAGACCTCTGAAAATTTTAGACTTAAAAACTTTTTACTCTTCTGTCAGCAGACTAAGCTGATGAAGAACAGTAAGATAACTATGCTGATCGTGAACAGATCTTGAACAGCAGAGTGACCACTCTTCTTACAGTTTACTTAGCTGATTTCAGTGAAAATCGGTTTTATCAAGAGTATACTTGCAGCGGATGTTTGAAAGTGTTTTTCACAAGTAGACTAAGTCCTTAAAAGATTTTATCCCCAGTTTTAAAACTCCTTATAAAATCTTTTTATAATTCAAAGTGTTGAAATATGCAAGAAAACTTAAATGCAAGATAACACAAAGAATTTTTATAGTGCTTATATAGATAAAAATCCTTTAGTCCACTCTTCCAGATCACTTAGATTCTGTGTTATACTATAATCACAAAGATTGCAATATTTCTCCACTTATACCTAAACAACAAATGAAAAGGCTATAAGCTCACAATAGGAATTCACTCAGAAAACCTATCCTCTAAAGTAGAATCACTCACAAAGATGGATTCTAACTTCGCACAACACTCAGCTTAATACAAAACACTCAGATTGTATTTTTCTGTTTTCTTCAACTGGGTTTCTGTCAACAGATGACTTCCACCAGACGAGTGAGCTGTTCGAGCTTCTTGAGACTTAGATAAATTTCTGCTTCGAATGCGAAATCTCAGATGTTGTTGTGTTGTTGTCTCACTTCGAAATCAGCTCTATTTATACTAGGATTTGAAAATATGACCGTTGAAGGAAATCAAATCTCAAATCCATAGCCTTAGCCCAATTTCAGAACGGCTACCTGCTACAGTCCTTTTTCTGCTGTACTTTCCTGTAGCAGCATTAAATGCACTCTGCTGATCCGAGACTTAATTCCAATCATTTGCCATTACTACCCTTCTCTTCCAGCATTTATTACACTCGGTGCATTTATTACCGTTGGACTTCTCTCATGATCTCTTCTACTCTGCTGATCAAGACGACTCTGCTGATAGACACTCTGCTGATCAAATACTGAACTAATCTGATTTGACTCGGCAGATGACCTACCCTTCTGTTCGCTGTTTCAGCATGAGATCACTAGTCTTCTGGGCTTTGAACTTTGAACTCTTCTGATGTCTTCTTTTACTTGTTCAAAATTCTTCTAAGGGAACTAAGCTTTCCATACTTCTAAGGGTAAGTGGAGGACAGCATCAACAATTATGAGTTATGTGAATTCCGTATTTCTTCCGTCTTGAATATATGTTTATTTGCTTGATAACATGCTTATACTATATAATATGTTGCATTCACACATCACCATGCAAATTCGCACATAGCCTCACTAAGTTGGACGATCAACTTATGCGTTCTATGTTTAACTCTTTTCAGTTTCAGGTGCTCTGAAAAATAATAGTCGGGTTGCGGTTAGATCATCACGCTTGCGGTCCCACCCTTGTATTCGGGAGAGCAGTAAACCTTGCTTAGATCATCACGGTTGCATTCACACATCACCCTTTGTGGTCGATTTATGTTTTTTTCGATTTTGTTTAAACCTTGCTTAGAATATTTGAATCGTTAAAGATGATTTATATTTTCGCAATCATAAATTACTTATTTATCTCTCTCGGTTGATTTTGTTCAAATCTTTTGATATATTGTGATTAAATATTTTCGCTTTAAAACCTTTAATTTATCGTTTCTGTTTTCTTTAAAAAAAAAATAATAATAATAATAATAATAATAATAATAATAATAATAATAATAATAATAATAATAATAATAATAATAATAATAATAATAATAATAATAATAATAATAATTTTTCGACCGTTATCCGACGGACCCACGGAGCCAGGCCGCCACAGTAAATCGAAAGAATTTGTGTCCAGGTAATGAAGAAGAGATAACATAACTTAATTACTAGAACAACCTTTCGGGATTAAATAATCAAATCAACTAAATAATTCTTTCTAATCACATTAAAAGACTTACACTATCTTTAATATTTAAAATAACTTTTTATGTTTTTATATGATTTTCTTTACTCTATTCTTCGTAACCTAACATATTAAACGAAAATAGGATTCAAGCCGTTCATTTTTCACATAATATTTTGCACGGAAGCCAAACGAATTTGAAATTTCATATTTTTATTGATTTTTATATTTCGCACATCTCCAATTCCTTGGACCAAAACAGCTCTAAAGACTCATAATGAACCAACTAGTGCTATTTCTAAAGACTCATAATGAACCAACTAGATATTTAAAGAAACAACCTTCAAGCATTTAACTTATAAGTTATAATGTTCTCGCTGAATACATAAATATAGGGTTGAATAATACCTATTGATTTATTAGTTTGAAAGAAAAATGTAGATTCGAGGAGGGTATAACATAACATCCATAATTACATCCTAGAGCAAATAAAATATAACATAAAAATTACCACAAGTAAGTCCATGATTGGGTTGGGCTTATTATGAACTCAAATTATTTTTATGTTGAATTTTGACCAATATTTTGGGAATTCTTCTTCTCGGATCAAATGTAGTCCATTAAGTCTTAAAATTAATCTAAACTTTGAGTTGAACCGGTTTTGTTAATTGGGCTGGATGGGGATCCACTATCCTCCACGGCCTCATTTGAAGAGGCAACGTAATGAAGTTCATTCATTCTAGCTTTTAGCTGTTGTTGAGTTTCCTTCATGACCAAAATCATAATGTCCGCATCGCGACAGTCAAAATCGGACACGCTAGTCAATCCTGCCATGCATTTATACATAAATAACTTCATTTCCTTCTTTTTGTTTTCCATTTTTAAACAATAAAGTTCATCCTTCTTTTTCTGAAGTTTGTCGCGCATTAGTTTCTCTTCATCGACCAACTTCTGCAATTGATGTCTTCTCTGCAACGTCTGAAGACGCTCCAACATTGCACGTGCCTTCTCATGGGATGGCCATACCACCAGCACAGGTTCACCATCATTGAAGATGATGGTACAAGCCTCCACACCGTAAAGTGTGATTAGCTCACCCACCTCCTTAATGAGCTCCTCCTTTATTTTGTTGAAGGAATCCTTATCTTGTTAGTCATCGGTTCTACTCATCATTTTGACCTTTTTTCTCCCTCACTCCATATTTTGGAATTGTGGTTAATTGTATAAGCGTAAACTTATCTGGGGCTATATATAGGTGTGAAATGAGAATCTAAATTTGTATGGTCATTATTTTATTTGTTATAAATTTATTGTGCTTCATTGCTTTAGTGTTGGTCAAAATTAATTTGATACAATTGTCATTATTACTCGTTGTTGTGACTTTTTAGTTTTCTTTATTTGTAATTTTAATAAATTGGACTTACTCAAATTATAAAATGTAATAATTACATTATCCCGATTTCAATATTTGAATGATTACATATTTTTTTATATAAGGTCACTCATTTTTTTGAATGTTTTTCTTTATTTCAGATCACAAGGACATTTAATATTATTTTTGAAAGCGTAAATTGAAGTATTTTTTTTTCCTATCAGAGTGTCTAGGCTAGTCTACTTTAACTATTGTAGCTGTAAATTGAAAGAATTTTTGTCCAGGTAATGAAGAAGAGATCACACACCTTAATTACTAGAACACCTTTCGGGATTAAATAATCAAATCAACTAAATAATTTTTTCTAATCACATTCAAAGACTTAGACTATCTTTAATATTTAAAATCACTTTTTATGTTTTTATATGATTTTGTTTACTCTATTCTTCGTAACCTAACATATTTAACGAAAATAGGATTCAAGCCGTTCATTTTTCACATAATATTTTCCTCGGAAGCCAAACGAATTTGAAATTTCATATTTTTATTTATTTTTATATTTCGCACATCTCCAATTCGTTGGACCAAAACAGCTCTAAAGACTCATAATGAAACAACTAGTGCTATTTCTAAAGACTCATAATGAATCAACTCAGTTTTGTGCGGTTTCAGTACGGTACGGTTTTGTGGTTTTGTGCGGTTCACAAACAATTTTTTTTCATGTAATTTTTTTATATAGTCAATTAGGTGGTTTGCAATTATATATTTATATTGTATTGAGACCTTCCTTATTGACTAGATATTTAAAGAAACAAAGTTCAAGCATTCAACTTATAAGTTATAATGTTTTCGTTGACTACATAAATAGAGGGTTGCATAATCCCTTTTGATTTATTAGTTTAAAAGAAAAATGTAGATTCGAGGAGGGTATAACATTACATCCACAAGTACATCCTAGAGCAAACAAAATATAACATAAAAACTACAACAAGTAAGTCCATGATTGGGTTGGGTTTATTTATGAACTCAAATTATTTTTATGTTGAATTTTGACCAATATTTTGGGCATTCTTCTTCTCGGATCAAATGTAGTCCATTAAGTCTTAAAATCAATCTAAACTTTGAGTTGTACCGGTTTTGTTAATTGGGCTGAATGGGGATCCACTATCCTCCACGGCCTCATTTGAAGAGGCAACGTAATGAAGCTCATTAATTCTAGCTTTTAGATGTTGTTGAGTTTCCTTCATGACCAAAATCATAACGTCCGCATCGCGACAGTCAAAATCGGACACGCTAGCCAATCCTGCCATGCATTTGTACATAAATAATTTCATTTCCTTCTTTTTGTTTTCCATTTTTAAACAATAAAGTTCAGCCTTCTTTTTCTGAAGTTTGTCGCGAATTAATTTCTCTTCATCGACCAACTTCTGCAATTGATCTCTTCTCTGCAACGTCTGAAGACGCTCCAACATTGCACGTGCCTTCTCATGGGATGGCCATACCTCCGGCACAGGTTCACCATCATTGAAGATGATGGTACAAGCCTCCACACCGTAAAGTGTGCTTAGCTCACCCACCTCCTTAATGAGATCCTCCTTTATTTTGTTGAAGGAATCCTTATCTTGTGAGTCATTGGTACTACTCGTCATTTTGACCTTTTTTCTCCCTCTCTCCATATTTTGGAATTGTGGTTAACTGTATAAGCATAGACTTATCTGGGGCTATATTTAGGTGTGAAATGAGAATCTAAATTTGCATGGTTATTATTTTATTTGTTATAAATTTATTGTGCTTCATTGCTTTAGCGTTGGTCAAAATTAATTTGATACAATTGTCATTATTACTCGTTGTTGTGACTTTTTATTTTTCTTTATTTGTAATTTTAATAAATTGGACTTACTCAAATTATAAAATGTAATAATTACATTATCCCGATTTCAATATTTGAATGATTACATATTTTTTTTTATATAAGTTCACTCATTTTTTTGAATGTTTTTCCTTATTTCAGATCACAAGGACATTTAATATTATTTTTGAAAGCGTAAATTGAAGTATTTTGTTCCTATTAGAATGTCTAGGCCAGTCTACTTTAACTATTGTAGCAGTAAATCGAAAGAATTTGTGTCCAGGTAATGAAGAAGAGATCACACACCTTAATTACTAGAACAACCTTTCGGGATTAAATAATCAAATCAACTAAATAATTTTTTCTAATCACATTCAAAGACTTACACTATCTTTAATATATAAAATAACTTTTTATGTTTTTATATGATTTTCTTTACTCTATTCTTCGTAACCTAACATATTAATGGAAAATAAGATTCAAGCCGTTCATTTTTCACATAATATTTTCCTCGGAAGCCAAACGAATTTGAAATTTCATATTTTTACTGATTTTTATATTTCGCACATCTCCAATTCCTTGGACCAAAATAGCTCTAAAGACTCATAATTAAACAACTAGTGCTAATTCTAAAGACTCATAATGAACCAACTCAGTTTTGTGGGGTTTCGGTATGGTACAGTTTTGTAGTTTTGTGCGGTTCTCAAACAAAATTTTCATGTAATTTTTTTATATAGTCAATTAGGTGGTTTGCAATTATATATTTATATTGTATTGAGACCTTCCGTATTGACTAGATATTTAAAGAAACAACCTTCAAGCATTCAACTTATAGGTTATAATGTTCTCGTTGACTACATAAATAGAGGGTTGCATAATCCCTATTGATTTATTAGTTTAAAAGAAAAATGTAGATTCGATGAAGGTATAACATTACATCCACAAGTACATCCTAGAGCAAATAAAATATAACATAAAAATTACCACAAGTAAGTCCATGATTGGGTTGGCCTTATTTATGAACTCAAATTATTTTTATGTTGAATCTTGACAAATATTTTGGGCATTCTTCTTCTCGAATCAAATGTAGTCCATTAAGTCTTAAAATCAATCTAAACTTTGAGTTGTACCGGTTTTGTTAATTGGGCTGAATGGGGATCCACTATCCTCCACGGCCTCATTTGAAGAGGCAACGTAATGAAGTTCATTCATTCTAGCTTTTAGCTGTTGTTGAGTTTCCATCATGACCAAAATCATAACGTCCGGATCGCGACAGTCAAAACCGGACACGCTAGCCAATCCTGCCATGCATTTGTACATAAATAATTTCATTTCCTTCTTTTTGTTTTCCATTTTTAAACAATAAAGTTCATCCTTCTTTTTCTGAAGTTTGTCGCGAATTAATTTCTCTTCATCGACCAACTTCTGCAATTGATCTCTTCTATGCAACGTCTAAAGACGCTCCAACATTGCACGTGCCTTCTCATGGGATGGCCATACCTCTGGCATAGGTTCACCATCATTGAAGATGATGGTACAAGCCTCCACACCGTAAAGTGTGCTTAGCTCACCCACCTCCTCAATGAGCTCCTCCTTTATTTTGTTGAAGGAATCCTTATCTTGTGAGTCATTGGTACTACTCGTCATTTTGACCTTTTTTCTCCCTCTCTCCATATTTTTGAATTGTGATTAACTGTATAAGCGTAGACTTATCTGGGGCTATATATAGGTGTGAAATGAGAATCTAAATTTGTATGGTTATTATTTTATTTGTTATAAATTTATTGTGCTTCATTGCTTTAGCGTTGGTCAAAATTAATTTGATACAATTGTCATTATTACTCGTTGTTGTGACTTTTTTTTTTCTTTATTTGTAATTTTAATAAATTGGACTTACTCAAATTATAAAATGTAATAATTACATTATCCCGATTTCAATATTTGAATGATTACATATTTTTTTTATATAAGGTCACTCATTTTTTGACTATTTTTCTTTATTTCAGATCACAAGGACATTTAATATTATTTTTGAAAGCGTAAATATAAGTATTTTCTTCCTATCAGAGTGTCTAGGCTAGTCTACTTTAACTATTGTAGCGGGAAATCGAAAGAATTTGTGTCCAGGTAATGAAGAAGAGATCACACACCTTAATTACTAGAACAACCTTTCGGGATTAAATAATCAAATCAACTAAATAATTTTTTTAATCACATTCAAAGACTTACACTATCTTTAATATTTAAAATCACTTTTTATGTTTTTATATGATTTTCTTTACTCTGTTCTTCTAAACCTAACATATTAAAGGAAAATAGGATTCAAGCCATTCATTTTTCAAATAATATTTTCCTCGGAAGCCAAACGAATTTGAAATTTCAAATTTTTATTATTTTTATATTTTGCACATTTCCAATTCCTTGGACCAAAACAGCTCAAAAAATTGTATTAGTGCAAAAATTAAATCAACTAAGGGAAAAATAGGTACAAGACAATCGTTAAAAGATGAAGAAAAAGTTCTTCCTAATGTTTTGTTTTATTCCTTGATATGTTGGATTAATCTTTAAATTTACTTTCGAGGAATGGAATCTATTCATTACAATTTCTTCCTCCTATTGAAGGATAAGTAAAAAAATGGATAGAAGAGATATTTTGTGCAATGTCCACTTTCGAAGATGTCAAACTTGAAAAATGTTTATTAAAAGTTAATTTTTTCTTCTGTCTAAGATATCATTATATACATCGAGATTTTATTTATTTATTTGTCAAGTAATTATAACGTTATCTCGACAAAACCAGTTAAGGGTACACGTGGTACGGTTCTGCGGCATATTTAACAAAATTTGTATCGTACAAATTAGTGCTATTTCTAAAAACTCAAAATCAAACTAGAATTTCATGAATCAACTCAGTTTTGTCCGGTTTCGGTACGGTACGGTTTTGTGGTTTTTTGCGGTTCTCAAACAAATTTTTTTCATGTAATTTTTTTATATAGTCAATTAGGTGGTTTGCAATTATATATTTATATTGTATTGAGACCTTCTGTATTGACTAGATATTTAATGAAACAAAGTTCCAGCGTTCAACTTATAAGTTATAATTTTCTCGTTGACTACATAAATAGGGGGTTGCATAATCCCTATTGATTTATTAGTTTAAAAGAAAAATGTAGATTCGAGGAGGGTATAACCTTACATCCACAAGTACATCCTAGATCAAATAAAATATAACATAATAATTACCACAAGTAAGTCCATGATTGGGTTGGGCTTATTTATGAACTCAAATTATTTTTATGTTGAATTTTGACCAATATTTTGGGAATTCTTCTTCTCGGATCAAATGTAGTCCATTAAGTCTTAAAATCAAGCTAAACTTTCAGTTGTACCGGTTTTGTTAATTGTGCTGAATGGGGATCCACTATCCTCCACGGCCTCATTTGAAGAGGCAACGTAATGAAGTTCATTCATTCTAGCTTTTAGCTGTTGTTGAGTTTCCTTCATGACCAAAATCATAATGTCCGCATCGCGACAGTCAAAATCGGACACGCTAGCCAATCCTGCCATGCATTTGTACATAAATAATTTCATTTCCTTCTTTTTGTTTTCCATTTTTAAACAATAAAATTCATCCTTCTTTTTCTGAACTTTGTCGCGAATTAATTTCTCTTCATCGACCAACTTCTGCAATTGATCTCTTCTCTGCAACGTCTGAAGACGCTCCAACATTGCACGTGCCTTCTCATGGGATGGCCATACCTCCGGCACAGGTTCACCATCATTGAAGATGATGGTACAAGCCTCCACACCGTAAAGTGTGCTTAGCTCACCCACCTCCTTAATGAGCTCCTCCATTATTATGTTGAAGGAATCCTTATCTTGTGAGTCATTGGTACTACTCGTCATTTTGACCTTTTTTCTCCCTCTCTCCATATTTTGGAATTGTGGTTAACTGTATAAGCGTAAACTTATCTGGGGCTATATATAGGTGGGAAATGAGAATCTAAATTTGTATGGTTATTATTTTATTTGTTATAAATTTATTGTGCTTCATTGCTTTAGCGTTGGTCAAAATTAATTTGATACAATTGTCATTATTACTCGTTGTTGTGACTTTTTATTTTTCATTATTTGTAATTTTAATAAATTGGACTTACTCAAATTATAAAATGTAATAATTACATTATCCCGATTTCAATATTTGAATGATTACATATTTTTTTATATAAGTTCACTCATTTTTTTGAATGTTTTTCTTTTTTTCAGATCACAAGGACATTTAATATTATTTTTGAAAGCGTAAATTGAAGTATTTTGTTCCTATCAGAGTGTCTAGGCCAGTCTATTTTAACTATTGTAGCAGTAAATCGAAAGAATTTGTGTCCAGGTAATGAAGAAGAGATCACACACCTTAATTACTAGAACAACCTTTCGGGATTAAATAATCAAATCAACTAAATAATTTTTTCTAATCACATTCAAAGACTTACACTATCTTTAATATTTAAAATAACTTTTTATGTTTTTATATGATTTTCTTTACTCTATTCTTCGTAACCTAACATATTAAAGGAAAATAAGATTCAAGCCGTTCATTTTTCACATAATATTTTCCTCGGAAGCCAAACAAATTTGAAATTTCATATTTTTATTGATTTTTATATTTCGCACATCTCCAATTCCTTGGATCAAAACAGCTCTAAAGACTCATAATGAACCAACTAGTGCGATTTCTAAAGACTCATAATGAACCAACTCAGTTTTGTGGTTTTGTGCGGTTCTCAAACAATTTTTTTTCATGTAATTTTTTTATATAGTCAATTAGGTGGTTTGCAATTATATATTTATATTGTATTGAGACCTTCCTTATTGACTAGATATTTAAAGAAACAAAGTTCAAGCATTCAGCTTATAAGTTATAATGTTCCCGTTGACTATATAAATAGAGGGTTGCATAATCCCTATTGATTTATTAGTTTAAAAGAAAAATGTAGATTCGAGGAGGGTATAACATTACATCCACAAGTACATCCTAGAGCAAATAAAATATAACATAAAAATTACCACAAGTAAGTCCATGATTTGGTTGGGCTTATTTATGAACTCAAATTATTTTTATGTTGAATTTTGACCAATATTTTGGGCATTCTTCTTCTCGGATCAAATGTAGTCCATTAAGTCTTAAAATCAATCTAAACTTTCAGTTGTACCGGTTTTGTTAATTGGGCGGAATGGGGATCCACTATCCCCCACGGCCTCATTTGAAGAGGCAACGTAATGAAGTTCATTCATTCTAGCTTTTAGCTGTTGTTGAGTTTCCTTCATGACCAAAATCATAATGTCCACATCGCGACAGTCAAAATCGGACACGCAAGCCAATCCTGCCATGCATTTGTACATAAATAATTTCATTTCCTTCTTTTTGTTTTCCATTTTTAAACAATAAAGTTCATCCTTCTTTTTCTGAAGTTTGTCGCGAATTAATTTCTCTTCATCGACCAACTTCTGCAATTGATCTCTTCTCTGCAACGTCTGAAGACGCTCCAACATTGCACGTGCCTTCTCATGAGATGGCCATACCTCCGGCACAGGTTCACCATCATTGAAGATGATGGTACAAGCCTCCACACCGTAAAGTGTGCTTAGCTCACCCACCTCCTTAATGAGCTCCTCCTTTATTTTGTTGAAGGAATCCTTATCTCGTGAGTCATTGGTACTACTCGTCATTTTGACCTTTTTTCTCCCTCTATCCATATTTTGGAATTGTGGTTAACTGTATAACCGTAGACTTATCTGGGGCTATATATAGGTGTGAAATGAGAATCTAAATTTGTATGGTTATTATTTTATTTGTTATAAATTTATTGTGATACATTGCTTTAGCGTTGGTCAAAATTAATTTGATACAATTGTCATTATTACTATTTGTTGTGACTTTTTTTTTCTTTATTTGTAATTTTAATAAATTGGACTTACTCAAATTATAAAATGTAATAATTACATTATCCCGATTTCAATATTTTAATGATTACATATTTTTTTTATATAAGGTCACTCATTTTTTTGACTATTTTTCTTTATTTCAGATCACGAGGACATTTAATATTATTTTTGAAAGCGTAAATAGAAGTAATTTTTTCCTATCAGAGTGTCTAGGCTAGTCTACTTTAACTATTGTAGCGGGAAATCGAAAGAATTTTTGTCCAGGTAATGAAGAAGAGATCATACACCTTAATTACTAGAACAACCTTTTGGGATTAAATAATCAAATCAACTAAATAATTTTTTCTAATCACATTCAAAGACTTACACTATCTTTAATATTTAAAATCATTTTTTATGTTTTTATATGATTTTCTTTACTCTATTCTTCTTAACCTAACATATTAAAGGAAAATAGGATTCAAGCCATTCATTTTTCACATAATATTTTCCACGGAAGCCAAACGAATTTGAAATTTCATATTTTTATTGATTTTTATATTTCGCACATTTCCAATTCCTTGGACCAAAAGAGCTCAAAAAATTGTTTTAGTGCAAAAATTAAATCAACTAAAGGAAAAATAGGTACAAGACAATCGTTAAAAGATGAAGAAAAAGTTCTTCCTAATGTTTTGTTTTCTTCCTTGATATGTTGGACTAATCTTTAAATTTACTTTCGAGGAATGGAATCTATTCATTACAATTTCTTCCTCCTATTGAATAATTAGTAAAAAAAAAGGATATAAGAGATATTTTGTGCAATGTCCACTTTCGAAGATGTCAAACTTGAAGAATGTTTATTAAAATTTAATTTTTTCTTCTGTCTAAGATATCATAATATACATTGAGATTTTATTTATTTATTTGTCATGTAATTATAACGTTATCTCGACAAAACCAGTTAAGGGTGCAGGTGGTACGGTTCTGCGGCATATTTAACAAAATTTGTATCGTACAAATTAGTGCTATATCTAAAAACTCAAAATCAAACTAGAATTTTATGAATCAACTCAGTTTTGTGCGGTTTCGGTACGGTACGGTTTTGTGGTTTTGTGCGGTTCTCAAACAAATTTTTTTCATGTAATTTTTTTATATAGTCAATTAGGTGGTTTGCAATTATATATTTATATTGTATTGAGACCTTCCGTATTGACTAGTTATTTAATGAAACAGAGTTCCAGCGTTCAACTTATAAGTTATAATGTTCTCGTTGACTACATAAATAGATGGTTGCATAATCCCTATTGATTTATTAGTTTAAATGAAAAATGTAGATTCGAGGAGGGTATAACATTACATCCACACGTACATCCTAGAGCAAATAAAATATAACATAATAATTACCACAAGTAAGTCCATGATTGGGTTGGGCTTATTTATGAACTCAAATTATTTTTGTGTTGAATTTTGACCAATATTTTGGGCATTCTTCTTCTCGGATCAAATGTAGTCCATTAAGTCTTAAAATCAATCTAAACTTTCAGTTGTACCGGTTTTGTTAATTGGGCGGAATGGGGATCCACTATCCCCCACGGCCTCATTTGAAGAGGCAACGTAATGAAGTTCATTCATTCTAGCTTTTAGCTGTTGTTGAGTTTCCTTCATGACCAAAATCATAATGTCCGCATCGCGACAGTCAAAATCGGACACGCAAGCCAATCCTGCCATGCATTTGTACATAAATAATTTCATTTCCTTCTTTTTGTTTTCCATTTTTAAACAATAAAGTTCATCCTTCTTTTTCTGAAGTTTGTCGCGAATTAATTTCTCTTCATCGACCAACTTCTGCAATTGATCTCTTCTCTGCAACGTCTGAAGACGCTCCAACATTGCACGTGCCTTCTCATGGGATGGCCATACCTCCGGCACAGGTTCACCATCATTGAAGATGATGGTACAAGCCTCCACACCGTAAAGTGTGCTTAACTAACCCACCTCCTTAATGAGCTCCTCCTTTATTTTGTTGAAGGAATCCTTATCTTGTGAGTCATTGGTACTACTCGTCATTTTGACCTTTTTTCTCCCTCTATCCATATTTTGGAATTGTGGTTAACTGTATAACCGTAGACTTATCTGGGGCTAAATATAGGTGTGAAATGAGAATCTAAATTTGTTATATATAGGCTATATATAGGCTATATATAGGCTATATATAGGGGTTATTATTTTATTTGTTATAAATTTATTGTGATACATTGCTTTAGCATTGGTCAAAATTAATTTGATACAATTGTCATTATTACTATTTGTTGTGACTTTTTTTTTTCTTTATTTGTAATTTTAATAAATTGGACTTACTCAAATTATAAAATGTAATAATTACATTATCCCGATTTCAATATTTTAATGATTACATATTTTTTTTATATAAGGTCACTCATTTTTTTGACTATTTTTCTTTATTTCAGATCACGAGGACATTTAATATTATTTTTGAAAGCGTAAATAGAAGTATTTTTTTCCTATCAGAGTGTCTAGGCTAGTCTACTTTAACTATTGTAGCGGGAAATCGAAAGAATTTTTGTCCAGGTAATGAAGAAGAGATCATACACCTTAATTACTAGAACAACCTTTTGGGATTAAATAATCAAATCAACTAAATAATTTTTTCTAATCACATTCAAAGACTTACACTATCTTTAATATTTAAAATCATTTTTTATGTTTTTATATGATTTTCTTTACTCTATTCTTCTTAACCTAACATATTAAAGGAAAATAGGATTCAAACCATTCATTTTTCACATAATATTTTCCACGGAAGCCAAACGAATTTGAAATTTCATATTTTTATTGATTTTTATATTTCGCACATTTCCAATTCCTTGGACCAAAAGAGCTCAAAAAATTGTTTTAGTGCAAAAATTAAATCAACTAAAGGAAAAATAGGTACAAGACAATCGTTAAAAGATGAAGAAAAAGTTCTTCCTAATGTTTTGTTTTCTTCCTTGATATGTTGGACTAATCTTTAAATTTACTTTCGAGGAATGGAATCTATTCATTACAATTTCTTCCTCCTATTGAATAATTAGTAAAAAAAAAAGGATATAAGAGATATTTTGTGCAATGTCCACTTTCGAAGATGTCAAACTTGAAAAATGTTTATTAAAATTTAATTTTTTCTTCTGTCTAAGATATCATAATATACATTGAGATTTTATTTATTTATTTGTCATGTAATTATAACGTTATCTCGACAAAACTAGTTAAGGGTGCAGGTGGTACGGTTCTGCGGCATATTTAACAAAATTTGTATCGTACAAATTAGTGCTATATCTAAAAACTCAAAATCAAACTAGAATTTTATGAATCAACTCAGTTTTGTGCGGTTTCGGTACGGTACGGTTTTGTGGTTTTGTGCGGTTCTCAAACAAATTTTTTTCATGTAATTTTTTTATATAGTCAATTAGGTGGTTTGCAATTATATATTTATATTGTATTGAGACCTTCCGTATTGACTAGTTATTTAATGAAACAAAGTTCCAGCGTTCAACTTATAAGTTATAATGTTCTCGTTGACTACATAAATAGATGGTTGCATAATCCCTATTGATTTATTAGTTTAAATGAAAAATGTAGATTCGAGGAGGGTATAACATTACATCCACAAGTACATCCTAGAGCAAATAAAATATAACATAATAATTACCACAAGTAAGTCCATGATTGGGTTGGGCTTACTTATGAACTCAAATTATTTTTATGTTGAATTTTGACCAATATTTTGGGCATTCTTCTTCATGGATCAAATGTAGTCCATTAGGTCTTAAAATCTATCTAAACTTTCAGTTGTACCGGTTTTGTTAATTGGGCTGAATGGGGATCCACTATCCTCCACGGCCTCATTTGAAGAGGCAACGTAATGAAGTTCATTCATTCTAGCTTTTAGCTGTTGTTGAGTTTCCTTCATGACCAAAATCATAATGTCCGCATCGCGACAGTCAAAATCGGACACGCTAGCCAATCCTGCCATGCATTTGTACATAAATAATTTCATTTCCTTCTTTTTGTTTTTCATTTTTAAACAATAAAGTTCATCCTTCTTTTTCTGAAGTTTGTCGCGAATTAATTTCTCTTCATCGACCAACTTCTGCAATTGATCTCTTCTCTGCAACGTCTGAAGACGCTCCAACATTGCACGTTCCTTCTCATGGGATGGCCATACCTCCGGCACAGGTTCACTATCATTGAAGATGATGGAACAAGCCTCCACACAGTAAAGTGTGCCTAGCTCACCCACCTCCTTAATGAGCTCCTCCTTTATTTTGTTGAAGGAATCCTTATCTTGTGAGTCATTGGTACTACTCGTCATTTTGACCTTTTTTCTCCCTCTCTCCATATTTTGGAATTGTGGTTAACTGTATAAGCGTAGACTTATCTGGGGCTATATATAGGTGTGAAATGAGAATCTAAATTTGTATGGTTATTATTTTATTTGTTATAAATTTATTGTGCTTCATTGCTTTAGCGTTGGTCAAAATTAATTTGATAAAATTGTCATTATTACTCGATGTTGTGACTTTTTTTTTCTTTATTTGTAATTTTAATAAATTTGGCTTGCTCAAATTATAAAATGTAATAATTACATTATCCCGATTTCAATATTTGAATGATTACATATTTTTTTTTATATAAGGTCACTCATTTTTTTGACTATTTTTCTTTATTTCAGATCACGAGGACATTTAATATTATTTTTGAAAGCGTAAATAGAAGTATTTTTTTCCTATCAGAGTGTCTAGGCTAGTCTACTTTAACTATTGTAGCGGGAAATCGAAAGAATTTGTGTCCAGGTAATGAAGAAGAGATCACACACCCCGTAAATTTATAATATTTTAAAATGAAGTTATTGAATTTTTAATCCGATTTTGTGTGACACATTCTATATTTAATAAACATAGCATTTCTTTAAACCTAAACGTAGAATCAAAATTTTCGAGCCCAAAAATTGAACTCTCTTTTGTGCTATTTTAGGAACATTAATTAATTCTTATGGAATATTGGACTTAGAAATAAATTAGGAAACATGTCTATTGCCTTTTAAAAACATTGGGGTCATTTTGTAATTTATTTTGGACCTAAGTGCGCAAAATTTTATGTTTTTGGGGCAAAAATGCACTTTACCAAAGCTCAGGGAGCAAAGTGCAAATTCGCCCCAATCTTTTCAAATCCTACATCAAACAATGTAATGAGTGGAAAGCCAAGAAATCAACTATGGCCATGACCCTTGAAGTAGCCATGCCCCTACATGAGGTATAACCATACCTCTACCCCACCTTCTCCATTCAAACACTTCACCACTCTTATTATACCTCAAAAAAAAATCAGATTTTTGTGTTCCCCTACACCATCCATTTCCTTCTTGAAGTAAGTTAGAGAGAAAGTTAGAGAGAAAATTAGAGAAGAAGTGAAGATTTCTTGAAAATATATAAAAGGTAGGAGAATATAGGAGGAAAACCCCATCATCACCACCACCTTCCGACGGACCACCACCACTGCCGCCGCCGCTGCACTTTCATCACTGCCGCCACCACCGCCGCTGCTGCCGCCGTGAACCGAAAAAAGGAAAAGGCTAACTTGGAAGCTTGTAAGAATGTTAAAAAAATCCCATAAGCACCTTTTTACTTGATTATGTGGAACAATCTTTAAAAACTTATTTGAAGTTTTGAAACCCAACTTTAGATGAATGTTTAATGTTCAAATTTTTAGATTTATATATTAGTTAAAAGATTTGATAATTTTGTGGTGTTCTTGTTTTAATTTCATATGTTGAAGTTTGTGTGAGAAAGTAAGTATTTTTATAAAATATTTTTATGGCTAAATAAAGTGAAAGAGTGTTATTTAGAAAGCATGTTATACCTATATGTTTATGATTTTAGATTTTTGGATCTATAGATTTTCATACAAGATTTCAATTTTTATAAAAGTTTGAAAATTTTTGGTGTCTAAACTTGATCTATTTTATTTGGGGGTTATTTATGCAAATCTAAAAATTTATTCTCGTGTGCATTTTCCGATGGGATTGGCCGGAGCCACCCCACCACCGGCAAGCAACCACCGGCCACTGCCATAGCAGTGACCGTGGCTGCTGCTTTGTTTGTTGTCTGTTGCAAAATTGCAACAGAGGCAATCCTCTGTTGCAATTTGCAACAGAACAACAGGCCCATTAATGGGCCTGTTGCTACCAATTAAGTGGGCTGGCCATCAGGGCCAGCCCATAGTTAAAAAAAAAATAATAAAAATTAAAAAGAGAAAATATGAAAAAAAAAAACTAGTAAACCTAAATTTGTTAAGTTTTATTAACCTAATTTTAAAATATTAAAGTAGATAGATTTAATGAGTAAATATTTGCCTTAAAGAAAAATAATTGTTTTATTGCTTTTAATATTAAATTTTGAAAATAGTGATTTATTAAAATTAAGTAACAAAAATTTCATTAAAGAATAGAATAATTTTATTATTGAATAAAATTATGATAACTTTAAATAGAGTAAATGTTTAACTTTTTATGGGTTAATAAAAAGTACTTTATAATAAAGATATCCATATGAAAATAATTATTTTAGAAAATAAAATGAAATAATTATATTTTTGAATAATAAAATATTTAATATATATGCTCCAAAAATAAATATTTTTACTTATTGATAAAAAAAAAAAAGAATGTTAAATAAAATATAAGAATTTTCCGAATAAGAATCTAATTAATTTTTGAAAAATAAAATAAGGTTAAATACTAATTAATTATTTTCCGAATAAGATCATGATTAAATAATACTTTTCGAAAGGATATTAATTTCAATGGTATATTAATTCTTAATCAAATAAAATAAAATAATTCATAATTTGGAAAAATAAAATAAAATAATTTGGATAATATTTTTCGCAAAATAAGTAATTTGAAAATAAAATAACATAATTTGATTAAATATTTTTCTGAATTTAATAATTTCGAGAATAAATTTTTTTAAATATAATTTTAATTAATCTTGATCATTAATTTTTATAAAGAAAATTAGTAAATAATTTGAATAATTATTTTATGGAATTAATTAATTTCAAAAATAAATTAAAATAATTTGGACAATTATTTTTCTGAAAATAAATAAATTCAAAAATAAATTATTTATTTTTCTGGAATTAAATTTAAAAAAAAAAGTTTTAATAAATGATATCGAAAATAAATAATAACTTTTTCTAAATTCAAATAAATTTCGAGGAAAATATAAAACGAATAATCAAGGTAAAGGAATTTAATTAATTTTGAATAAACTAAAAGATTAAAATAAACAATTTAAAAATAAATTAAAATAATTTTGGATAATTGTTTTTCTGAATTAAATAATTTCAAAAATAAATTATAATTATTCCGAATAATAATTTTTCTGAATTCTAATAAGTCTGAAAATAAAGATAAAATATTTTACAAGAAAGGAGAAGGAATTTAATTATTTATCCAAATAAAAAGAATAAACAATAATCGATTATTTTTCAAATAAAATTGATAAAGAAATTAATATTTTGAAAGATAATATAATAAAGTTTAATTTTCGATAATAAAATGTTTCTAATAAAATTAAAATTATAAATTTGAAAATAAGTTATTGTTTGAATACTTTTGAAACATAAAGTTGTTTGAAGGTAATAACTTAACTTTAAATTTTTAATTAAATATTTTAAAGCTCTATTAGAATAGTTTTGTTCTAGTTTAACTTTCTCGTGGCTATGTTTACCACGCTTTACGAACCGACCATAGAACCTTTAGATCGGACATAAATGTCCAAGTTTTAATCGTGGTTTCGATATTGAACAAACCACGATTCAATTGTTTGCTCGACTAAAGCATTACTTTAGTCAATCTATAATCATTGTGGAGTAATTAGATTCTAAGATCATTATATAAACGTGTAAAGGAACCGAAGACGCTACTTTCCGCATTTCTTCGAGAATCGTAAGCTACACAGGTGAGTGTTGTGTGTTACTTGTGTGTCAGTCCGAATGTGCTAGTAGGTAGAGTCATAACTGTAACTTAGTCCCTAAACGAACGAGCATACGACGTATGATATAATGAAAAACTCAACTGTTAGGACAAACTATACACACCTTGAATTATTATGATAATGCCTATGTGCTTACTAGTCATTGATATCATATATTGAACCATTTTAATTATTGTTATTGAGTTGGTTGCTGATTTCACGTTACTCGATTGTTATTGTACTGTATTGTTACTGTACTGTATTGTTAAGTGGGCCCTATTTTGGTGTGCGGAATCGTGGATAACCCGGAAGGTTAGGACCGGAGGGTTACCTCGATCCACCGTAGACCCGCTTCACGAGCCAAGTGTGGAGGTTACACTTGGGGAGTGAATGTCAAACTCCTGGCATGAGACGTCTATGCGCACAGTTAGTAAGGTAGCTCCTTACTTGGAGTGTTCGGTGGGGGCGTCATAATATGGACTGGAGGGTAAGAGGAGGACGGCATCAGCAACTGTCGGTTACTTGTTTAATGTGCTTAAATTGTTATCGCATGTTTTTATTTACTGCAATGTTATATATGATCATGTATAATAAGTTGCATCCATATGTCACACGCACATGTGCACTACAGCCTCACTAAGTTGGACGATCAACTTACGCATTCCCGTTTACTTCTTTTCTGATACAGGTACCCCAGAGTCTGACGTCTAGGGTTGGTGTTCGTCTCCGAGATCCTGTCTGTCGGTCTTCGTGGGTCGTCATGTTACTTTTGATTTTTGTTATGTTATGTATTAATGCGTATCAATCATGATTAAGTACTTAAAGGCTATGCTTGTTGGAACCCTGTGGTTATGCGCGGTTTGCGCCTAGGTTGTATTTTGTGCCCGCTCCTGCATATCGCAGCGTACTGGGTTTTATTTTGTTATTTTTGAACTATGATTCGAATTACTGTGTTGTATGTTAAAAAAAAAATCTGGTCAAAATTTGGTTGTGCTCACCGAATACGGACCCGGACTCGGGGGTGGATCCACGTCGGACCCGACCCGGGGGCTCGGGCCGTCACAGGTGGTATCAGAGCTTAGGCTTATAAGTCAGGTCAAGGATCCTCGGAAGTCGTCTGTTGTGTCGTGTCTTAACTATCTTTTCGAGTCCTTTCGTGTAACTATTATATGTTATGTATTTGTCTTTATTTTATGAGTGTGATAGGATGTCGAGCCAAGATAATTGTTTTCAAGCGCATGAGAGAGAAACATGATTTTTTTAGGTTGAGTTAGGGTCTCGCTGGGGCAATGCTGCTCCAAGTCATAATGATTCTAACCCTCGTCGCACGGTTAGTCGACGTTCTGTACCTCGTCGGGTCTATCCGCCCTCCCGTGATCATGTGCGACATGGAGGTCGTCGATCAAGGGTTGATTTTCCCAATAGTGTAGTGCATGAGTTGGAGGTTGACCCTGATCGGTACTCTCGGGTTGCATCACTTGTAAGAACTTGTGCTCAAGATGCGAAAATTTGGGTCCAAGTGATTGAAGATCTTCTCAATGAAATGAGGGCCCGAATGAAGGATTTTCGGCTCCATAGAAATCATGGATTGCTTCAATCCAACACGATTCAATATGGGTTGAGGGGTATTATCGTTTCCCTTTTGGTTGTTAGAGAGGAGCTGGGTGAGCAGAACCCGGAAGAGGAGGACCCCTTAGGTGTGGCAACTCCTATGGATGGTGAGGATTCCCGAGATGGTGTTCAGGAGACATCATTTGAGATGACTTAGATTGAGAGCTCGTTTAGGACTTCCCTTTTACCTTGTTTATTTTGAAGTCGTCTTGACTAGTTGAATGTTTTATCGTACTATGTCTCTGTTTTGATACACTATGATTGATTTTCTGATGTTCGACAATATTTTGATCAAAAAATAAACTAATTATGCGATAATTAGTTTAGTTTTGAATGATTTTCTTTTTGTCTAATATAGTAGATTCGGTCTCGTTATGCTAACGAGTCGTCCTTCATTGTTTAGATGGCAGGAACTCATGGTGATAGTTGTGCTAGTCGATTGGTTCCCTCTCATCAGTCTGAGGGAGCACTGACAGCCCCACCAGTCGAACAAGCTGAGCGGATCATTTCCGCTTTGGCAGAGTTCACCCAAGCGTTGCAAGGCTCTGCACGAGCCGCGCCTCTACCACTTGCACCGCTAGCTTTGGACCAGACCTTGGAACGTTTTCTGCAATTCCAACCGCCCCAATTTCTTGGAAAGTCTGACGATCAAAATGCCGAAGTATGGTTGGCCGAGATTGAGCATATCTTCCGAGTCATGGACTACTCGAACATCCCAAAAATTTCATTGGCCACTTATTGTTTGAAAGATGGTGCTAAGGCCTGGTGGCAAACGAAGGAAATAGTTTGGGAGCAGAACCGAACCGAGAGAACCTGGGAGAACTTTGTTAAGGACTTTATCGATAAGTATGTGCCTCCTATTATTAGGGAACTACGTGAAGAGCAGTTTAATACTCTGAAGCAAGAAAATATGAGTGTGTCGGAGTTTGAGGTTGTCTATTCCCGGCTAGTTCGTTATGCTCCCCACTTGACAATGGATGAACCACGTCGCACCCTCCAATTTATCAAGTGCTTGAGGCCTGAACTTCAACGAACCCTTCTTTCCCAAAACATAGCCTCTTATGTCGAAGTAGTTGGGAGGGCCACCCGAATTGAGAATGACCTGATTGAGCTCAAGGCATTTCGGGTTTCAGGGAAAAGGGCTTCGCAATCAAATTGGAAAACTGGAAGAGTTTCAGGCATGGAACCGAAGTTTGGAAATTCAAGCTCGGAAAACCTGAACAATTGTCGCCAATTCAATCGACCACAAAAGCAATCAGGAAAATCAGACAAGGGTGCTTGCACGTATTGTGGAGGAAAAGGGCATAGAGAGCCCACGTGCTAGAAGAAAGCTGGCAAGTGTCTGAGATGTGGAAGTCAAGATCATTTGGTAAAATATTGTCCCAAGGCACCACCTGCAACAGCTCTAGCTAGCAAAGGACTATCATTGCCAGCAAAAAAAAAAAAAAAGCGCGAAAGCGCCAAACTCTCAAGTGAACCCTTAAAATGGAAGCGGAGCAATGGACAGAGCCTGACCTATGGTGCTATGAAAGGCATACAATATTGTTTTAAGGATTTATGTATAATATCATTTGGATATGAGGCATCGCATTCCTTCGTATGATTGTGTTATGGATCTATGATATTGAGTATGGTTTAATGAGTTTCGTATAAGTTAGGATTTCGTACTCCGTCAGGAACCTCGTTTACAACGAGTTCAACTTAGAGATGCGATGTTAAGATCAGAATAACGAAATTTTTCCTGCCAATCTGATCACATTCCTTATCCTAGGTTGTGATATAATGATGGACTGAATGTCCAAAGTAAGATATCATCATAAGAAGTTGTCAATTGCTACCATGAACTTTTTGAAGATAATAAGCGAATTTGGGGACCAAATTCTTTTAAGGAGGGAGGATTGTAACACCCCGTAAATTTATAATATTTTAAAATGAAGTTATTGAATTTTTAACCCGATTTTGTGTGACGCATTCTATATTTAATAAACATAGCATTTCTTTAAACTTAAACGTAGAATCAAAATTTTCGAGCCCAAAAATTGAACTCTCTTTTGTGCTATTTTAGGAACATTAATTAATTCTTATGGAATATTGGACTTAGAAATAAATTAGGAAACATGTCTATTGCCTTTTAAAAACATTGGGGTCATTTTGTAATTTATTTTGGACCTAAGTGCGCAAAATTTTATGTTTTTGGGGCAAAAATGCACTTTACCAAAGCTCAGGGAGCAAAGTGCAAATTCGCCCCAATCTTTTCAAATCCTACATCAAACAATGTAATGAGTGGAAAGCCAAGAAATCAACTATGGCCATGACCCTTGAAGTAGCCATGCCCCTACATGAGGTATAACCATACCTCTACCCCACCTTCTCCATTCAAACACTTCACCACTCTTATTATACCTCAAAAAAAAATCAGATTTTTGCGTTCCCCTACACCATCCATTTCCTTCTTGAAGTAAGTTAGAGAGAAAGTTAGAGAGAAAATTAGAGAAGAAGTGAAGATTTCTTGAAAATATATAAAAGGTAGGAGAATATAGGAGGAAAACCCCATCATCACCACCACCACCTTCCGACGGACCACCACCACTGCCGCCGCCGCTGCACTTTCATCACTGCCGCCACCACCGCCGCTGCTGCCGCCGCCGCCGCTGCCGCCGTGAACCGAAAAAAGGAAAAGGCTAACTTGGAAGCTTGTAAGAATGTTAAAAAAATCCCTTAAGCACCTTTTTACTTGATTATGTGGAACAATCTTTAAAAACTTATTTGAAGTTTTGAAACCCAACTTTAGATGAATGTTTAATGTTCAAATTTTTAGATTTATATATTAGTTAAAAGATTTGATAATTTTGTGGTGTTCTTGTTTTAATTTCATATGTTGAAGTTTGTGTGAGAAAGTAAGTATTTTTATAAAATATTTTTATGGCTAAATAAAGTGAAAGAGTGTTATTTAGAAAGCATGTTATACCTATATGTTTATGATTTTAGATTTTTGGATCTATAGATTTTCATACAAGATTTCAATTTTTATAAAAGTTTGAAAATTTTTGGTGTCTAAACTTGATCTATTTTATTTGGGGGTTATTTATGCAAATCTAAAAATTTGTTCTCGTGTGCATTTTCCGATGGGATTGGCCGGAGCCACCCCACCACCGGCAAGCAACCACCGGCCACTGCCATAGCAGTGACCGTGGCTGCTGCTTTGTTTGTTGTCTGTTGCAAAATTGCAACAGAGGCAATCCTCTGTTGCAATTTGCAACAGAACAACAGGCCCATTAATGGGCCTGTTGCTACCAATTAAGTGGGCTGGCCATCAGGGCCAGCCCATAGTTAAAAAAAAAAAAAATTAATAAAAATTAAAAAGAGAAAATATGAAAAAAAAACTAGTAAACCTAAATTTGTTAAGTTTTATTAACATACTTTTAAAATATTAAAGTAGATAGATTTAATGAGTAAATATTTGCCTTAAAGAAAAATAATTGTTTTATTGCTTTTAATATTAAATTTTGAAAATGGTGATTTATTAAAATTAAGTAACAAAAATTTCATTAAAGAATAGAATAATTTTATTATTGAATAAAATTATGATAACTTTAAATAGAGTAAATGTTTAACTTTTTATGGGTTAATAAAAAGTACTTTATAATAAAGATATCCATATGAAAATAATTATTTTAGAAAATAAAATGAAATAATTATATTTTTGAATAATAAAATATTTAATATATATGCTCCAAAAATAAATATTTTTACTTATTGATAAAAAAAAAAAGAATGTTAAATAAAATATAAGAATTTTCCGAATAACAATCTAATTAATTTTTGAAAAATAAAATAAGGTTAAATACTAATTAATTATTTTCCGAATAAGATCATGATTAAATAATACTTTTCGAAAGGATATTAATTTCAATGGTATATTAATTCTTAATCAAATAAAATAAAATAATTCATAATTTGGAAAAATAAAATAAAATAAAATAATTTGGATAATATTTTTCGCAAAATAAGTAATTTGAAAATAAAATAACATAATTTGATTAAATATTTTTCTGAATTTAATAATTTCGAGAATAAATTTTTTTAAATATAATTTTAATTAATCTTGATCATTAATTTTTATAAAGAAAATTAGTAAATAATTTGAATAATTATTTTATGGAAATAATTAATTTCAAAAATAAATTAAAATAATTTGGACAATTATTTTTCTGAAAATAAATAAATTCAAAAATAAATAATTTATTTTTCTGGAATTAAATTTAAAAAAAAAGTTTTAATAAATGATATCGAAAATAAATAATAACTTTTTCTAAATTCAAATAAATTTCGAGGAAAATATAAAACGAATAATCAAGGTAAAGGAATTTAATTAATTTTGAATAAACTAAAAGATTAAAATAAACAATTTAAAAATAAATTAAAATAATTTTGGATAATTGTTTTTCTGAATTAAATAATTTCAAAAATAAATTATAATTATTCCGAATAATAATTTTTCTGAATTCTAATAAGTCTGAAAATAAAGATAAAATATTTTACAAGAAAGGAGAAGGAATTTAATTATTTATCCAAATAAAAAGAATAAACAATAATCGATTATTTTTCAAATAAAATTGATAAAGAAATTAATATTTTGAAAGATAATATAATAAAGTTTAATTTTCGATAATAAAATGTTTCTAATAAAATTAAAATTATAAATTTGAAAATAAGTTATTGTTTGAATACTTTTGAAACATAAAGTTGTTTGAAGGTAATAACTTAACTTTAAATCTTTAATTAAATATTTTAAAGCTCTATTAGAATAGTTTTGTTCTAGTTTAACTTTCTCGTGGCTATGTTTACCACGCTTTACGAACCGACCATAGAACCTTTAGATCGGACATAAATGTCCAAGTTTTTATCGTGGTTTCGATATTGAACAAACCACGATTCAATTGTTTGCTCGACTAAAGCATTACTTTAGTCAATCTATAATCATTGTGGAGTAATTAGATTCTAAGATCATTATATAAACGTGTACAGGAACCGAAGACGCTACTTTCCGCATTTCTTCGAGAATCGTAAGCTACACAGGTGAGTGTTGTGTGTTACTTGTGTGTCAGTCCGAATGTGCTAGTAGGTAGAGTCATAACTGTAACTTAGTCCCTAAACGAACGAGCATACGACGTATGATATAATGAAAAACTCAACTGTTAGGACAAACTATACACACCTTGAATTATTATGATAATGCCTATGTGCTTACTAGTCATTGATATCATATATTGAACCATTTTAATTATTGTTATTGAGTTGGTTGCTGATTTCACGTTACTCGATTGTTATTGTACTGTATTGTTACTGTACTGTATTGTTATGTGGGCCCTATTTTGGTGTGCGGAATCGTGGATAACCCGGAAGGTTAGGACCGGAGGGTTACCTCGATCCACCGTAGACCCGCTTCACGAGCCAAGTGTGGAGGTTACACTTGGGGAGTGAATGTCAAACTCCTGGCATGAGACGTCTATGCGCACAGTTAGTAAGGTAGCTCCTTACTTGGAGTGTTCGGTGGGGGTGTCATAATATGGACTGGAGGGTAAGAGGAGGACGGCATCAGCAACTGTCGGTTACTTGTTTAATGTGCTTAAATTGTTATCGCATGTTTTTATTTACTGCAATGTTATATATGATCATGTATAATAAGTTGCATCCATATGTCACACGCACATGTGCACTACAGCCTCACTAAGTTGGACGATCAACTTACGCATTCCCGTTTACTTCTTTTCTGATACAGGTACCCCAGAGTCTGACGTCTAGGGTTGGTGTTCGTCTCCGAGATCCTCTCTGACTTTGTCCCACATCTCTTTTGCATTTTTACAATGTTTGACCTTGTCAAACCGATCATTGTCCAGGGCTTTAGTCATGATGAATCTCCCAACTTTGTCTAGATTGTAAAGCTTTATTTCTTCTGGAGTCATCTCATGAAGATCTTTTTCCACAACCGTATCAACCTCATTGATTTTTATGGTCTTTGTGAATCTGAATGGACCTTTAATGATACATGTGTACATGTTATCATTATAAGCAGCTAGGAAAATCTCCATTCTGATTTTCCAGTCCTCAAAGGACATACCAGCAATGTGGGGAACATGGCTGATACAATCCATTTTTCAAAAAGTTTAGATTTTTCAAAAAGATGCTCTTTTGAAAAGTTCTTGAAAACCTTTGAAAAACACTTGGATCAAGCTCGTTGATCAGGTAGCTGATTCAAATGAACCACCTGCTCTGATACCACTTGTTGGTCCCAAGTGGTCAGATGAGGTCTAGAGGGGGGGGGGGGGTGAATAGACCTCTGAAAATTTTTGAACTTAAAAACTTTTCGGTCTTCTGTCAGCAGACTAAGCTGATGAAGAACAGTAAGCAGACTGAGCTGATCGTGAACAAATCTTGAACAGCAGATTGACCACTCTTCTTACAAATACTTAGCTGTTTTTCAGCAAAACAGTTTTCCAAAGAGTATACTTGCAGCGGATTGTTTGAAAGTGTTTTTCACGAGTAGACTAAGTTCTTTAAAAGATTTTATCCCCAGTTTTGAAAACTCCTTATAAAATCTTTTGGTAATTCAAAGTGCTTAAATATGCAATCTTTAAAATATGCAAGAAAACTTAAATGCAAGATAACATGCACAAAGAATTTTTATAGTGGTTATATCGATGAAAATCCTTTAGTCCACTCTTCCAGATCACTTAGATTCTGGGTTATACTATAATCACACAGATTACAATATTTCTCCACTTACACCTAAACAACAAATGTAAAGGCTATAAGCTCACAATAGGAAGTCACTCAGAAATCCTATCCTCTAAAGTAGAATCACTCACAAAGATGGATTCTCACTTCGCACAACACTCAGCTATTACAAAATCACTCAGATAATGTTTTTCTGTTTTCTTCAACTGGATTTCTGTCAACAGATGACTTCCACCAGACGAGTGAGCAGTTCGAGCTTTTGAGACTTAGATAAATTTCTGCTTTGAATGCAAAATCTCTGATTGTTGTTGTGTGTCTCTCTCTTCGAACTTAGCTCTATTTATACTCGGATTTGAATTTATGACCGTTGAAGCAAATCAAATCTTCAAATCCAAAGCCTTAGCCCGATTTCAGAACGGCTACCTGCTACAGTACTTTTTCTGCTGTACTTTCCTGTAGCTGCATTAAATGCACTATGTTGATCCGAGAGTTAATTCCAATCATTTGCCATTACTACCCTTCTCTTTCAGCATTAATTACACCAGGTGCATTTATTACCGTTGAACTAGTCTCATGATCCCTTCTACTCTGCTGATCGAAGCAACCCGTCTGATAGACACTCTGCTGATCAAATACTGAACTAATCTGATTTGAGTCGGCTGATGGTCTACCCTTCTGTTTGCTGTTTCAACAAGAGATCACTAGTCTTCTGGGCTTTGAACTTTGAACTCTTCTGATGTCTTCTTTTACTTGTTCAAAATTCTTCCAAGGGAACTAAGTTTTCCATACTTAGCTGATTATGATGTTTTGGAAATCATCAAAACCTTCCCTTAATAATTAACTTCTTTTCTCTTCATCTTCATCCAACAATTTCCCCCTTTTTGATGATGACAAAACTTCAGCTAAGTATCTGTACCTAAACTAAAGTTCTGATCCTAAAAAATTTCTGAGATAGAAATTGTATGTTGGATTCAAACTTGCAATTTTATAGATAATTGAACTGATTACATATTACAAATGTTGACAGATGAAGGGTGCAAAATAAATAAAAAGATTACAAGGATTTTTAATATAAGAGGAAATCTAGCCTAAACTAGTCTTCTTCCTTCTTTTCTTCTTCTGCTTCCTTATCTTCTTTATCAGATTCTTCATCAGATAGCTTGGAAGTTTCAGCTTCCAATTCTTCAAAGAATCTTTTCCTCAACAGCTCTAACTTCTTATACTTGACATCAGGATCAAGCTGTTCTTCAGCTGAGTCTTTGGCAGCAGCTATCTCTTTATCAGACTTAGCTTTTGCTTCAGCTTCAGCATTGTCAGCTTCTTCTTCTTCTGTGATCTTCTCTTCTGTTGGTCTGCTTGTTCCTTCCATATTTTTATCAGTTTCACCAGCAGATTCTTCCAACACTTCAGTTTCTTCTTCTTGATTTTCTTCTTCCCTTACAAAAGAGGTTCCAACTCTTTTCTGTCCAAATACCCTCTCTTCCCCCTTTTTGTCATCATCAGCAGGGTTGATTGGATATTGTGGCCAGGCAGGTGTAATCTGAAGTGCGTCACAGAGAAGTTTGATGTTTTCTTCCATGGCATTTATTTGAGCCTGTTGTTTGAGTTGATTGGCCTTAAGGTCCTTTACTTCTTTGAGCAAATCCTCTCCTTGATCACCCAATTGAATTTGAGTTCCTAAAATCCAATTTGATGAAGCAGTGAAGTCTTTCATCATATTCTCCATGACTTCATCTTCTGCTTGGAGGGCCATTTCAACTGTTTCTTCAATACGTTTCCAACCATCAGCAGTGCTTTGAGTCCTTCTTCTAAGTATGTCCATATCTTGACAAATGGACTTAACATTTTGAGCAGTATCTTCTATCAGATTGGTCGGAATAGCAGCAACTGTCTGATTTGGTTGACGTACAGCAGCCAACACATCTGCTTTTAACTCCTCCTTCATTTCCTTCAATGATTTGTCCATCATTTGTTGAATAGAATCCAACAGAGATGTTTGCTGTAAGCTCTGAGAAGTAGAAGCAACTTCAGTTTGAGTTGGAGGTAAGGCAAGAACTTTCTTTTCAGTGGATTGTTCTTCTGCTTGAGTAGACTCTTTTGTGGTCTGATCTGCTGATCCAGAAGCAATCTCTTCTTTTCTGGTTTCATCAGCCTGACCAGGAGTGCTTTCCTTCTCCTTAGTCTGATCATCTAGCTCAGCAGCAGCCTTCCTTTCACTAATCTGATCAGCTGGAATGGTTTCTTCTCCCTTTGATTCATCAGCTGTGTCAGACTTGTCACCCTAGTCTTTGTTTTGATCAGATGGGTCAGATATACCCACCAAATCTTCCTTTTCTTTGTCAGAAGGGGACTTGATCTTCTTAACAGTTTCAACTGTTTTCATCAAACCTTCATTATCTACAGCAGACCTGTGAGAAATCCATGTAAAATTGTCAAGAGGGATAAACGGTGAGTATGGTTCCTCAGGTAGCTGTTCAAATGGCTTGATATTTGGACCATAGACGATGTGCTTGATGTTAGGAAGAGGGACCAATGAGCTTGGTTGTCCCATCAGCTTCCTAGACTTCTTTGCCCAGAGCTCCATTGCTTGAGCAATAGCCAACTTGACTGATCTTTCCTTGAGGTCTTCTGAATCATCATAATCCTCAGGGACAGACTCAAACAATTTCTTTGCTTCAGCCTTTACTATGTGACTTATTCTCAATCTTAACCTGTCCAGAAAGAATTCTGAATCAAGTGCTTGAATTAGGGATCCAGTCTCAAGCCACTTTAGTACCCAGGCTTCTTCAGCATTGAAGGCTTTCCACTTGGCTATTTCAGCAGGGCTCTTTGTCAGTCTGAATTCTCTCCATCTGTTGTATCTGATCTTTTCAGAATTAAACAGCGTCAGACGGTTGATTCTTTCATTTTCAGCATCTAGCCTCTTGAGAAACTCATCAAAGATAGCAGGGTCATCCCTGACCATCTCCAGAGCCAATCTGATCTCCTCTCTTCTTTTAGGCTTTGTCTTAGGTGCAGGCATAGCTGGTATTGGTTTGGTAGGATCTCTTCGTTCACCAATAACTATTCCACCAGTATGCTTTGGTCCATGAGCATCTTTGGTGCTTGCTTCAATAGCAGCAGCCAACTCTGCTGCCTCAACAGCATCCCTCTGCTCTTGAGTCATTTTGCTGGCTTCTTCTTCCAGCCTTTTTAGCTCTAGGCTTTTCAGCCTTTCATCTTCTGCCTTTTCTGCAGCTATCCTTTGCTTTTCAGCAGCATCTTGTTTCTTCTTTTCAGTAGCAGTTAAGTAAGTTGCAATTTTACCAGTCCTCTTCCTCCTTGATTCAGAACTTTCAACTGCTTGAAGAGGGGTTGCAGCAACTGGAGTAGGATGCAGCAAGAGTGCATTTCCTTCAAATGTTGTACTAGTCTGCTGTGCTTCTTCAATTTCAGCAGATAGTGCAGCATATGAGTCTTCTGTTGACACTCCAACTGTGGAAACAATTTCAGTTCCAGCAGCAGCAGCTTTAGCAGCCTTGACAGCAGGCTCTTCAATAGTTAGTGGCCTTTCTGCTTCTGTTGTTGTTTCCCTTACTGTTGCAACTGGCTCTTCAGAGAAAGTGACCTTTCTCTTGACCTTTGATTTTGCAAGTCTTTTGGCAGGGGGGTTGGCAGTAGGAGGTCCCCTTGCCTCACTTCTTGTTCTCAATCTTTTCAACCTTTGAAGAGGTATTTCCTCTTCAGATTCAGTTCTTTCAGGAGAAGACCCTGTCTCCATTTGTTCAATCTCCTTGGTAAATTCTTCAATTATCTTTTCTGGAACTGCATCTTGAGTTTGTGCTGATTCATCCACAACAGCAGACTGTGTTGTTGGCTCAGCAGGTTGACTAGTCTGACCCTCCTTCTTGCTCTTCTTAGAAGGGGTCTTTTTGGATTTTGCAGTGGCCTTTCTTTTTGGCTTTGCCACCAAATGTTTCACTGGTTCATATAGTTTGAACTCCTTGCTACTGTGGGTTGTCTTTCCTTCACCCATAGGACATTGCAGGGACGCAAACAGATTACTGAGTAAGATGGCGTGAGAAAGCCTCTTGTCACTCAGAAGCTCATAGACGTGAGCAGCCCAGTTAACCTTCAGACCATAGTATATGCAAACCATGGTGTAGTACCTTTTTCTAGGTAACCCATCCAAAGAACTCGTGCTACAATCCAGCACCTTCGCAATGATGTCTGCGAACCTCTGATACTCATCTTTTAATTGAGTTTTCATCAGAGTTCCAGTCATCTTTTCTCCCTTTTTCGCACAGATTGCCCAAAATTCATCCTCCTTTTCTGACCCTAAGCTGGTCACATCTCCTCCCTTACTTGCTAACTTGTAAATTTCACTAAGAACAGCAGCAGAGATAGCAATTTTCTTACCACCAATAACAACCGTCATGACAGTTTCATCATCATTGAACTTCCTGGTTGTGTAGAAGTGATAAACGTCTTCTAAGTAAACCTTATCTTCATGTGCTTCAAGAACAGGAACAAGTGATGCCTCTTTGATTTTCTCCAGAAGTGACCGCATCAGATCGGTACCCGAAAAGTGAAATTTGCTGTAGTTTAAGTATCTTCCATCCATAATCTTGTCCATTTCTGAGATTAGTGAATAGAATTCTGCAAAACCAATATACTTTCGAACAAGAGAGCTTGAGAGTTAGAGAATTTGAGAGTGTTTGAGTGCGTAAGACGACTGTACTGTTTCAGATCGGATTTTATAGGTTTCCTTTTGATTTGGTTATCGTGATTAACCTGAAACGTTGATCTAATCTGACAGTTTACTAATCGTGTGGGTGAGAATTGCGGATTTCAATTTTATTATTTTAATGTCAGATGGGCGGGAAACTCTATCGTCACTAATCTGTTACTTATAAAAGCGCGTTTCTATATATACGATTTATAACCATGCTTATATAAGATATCAGATGAGTAGAGTTTAACTTATCTGACAGACGAGTGATCTGTTATCTGATATTACTAGAGAATGCCAATAGCTAGTAATCTTCCTCTGCTGTTTGTCAATCCAGCAAGATAAAATAATCTCCAGTCTTCAAGAATTAAGAACAGATCTTCTGATAACTTAACTTCAACTAACTGTCATTAACTGATTTCATCTTTAAAACAGAAGTACCGCTAGTCTTACACGTTCCCCCTGTCTTTAAGAATTCATAAGTTAACTAGTCTGTTGAAAAGTAATTCTTGAGTAGAATAGTGGATAATTAAGTTGTTGAACTCCAGTCTTTTGATGAGTTCCCCCTCAACTTATGCATCCAAATTTAGTAGTCCTAGCTCAGCTCTTAGAGTTGAAAACCTTACTTCACTTAAAGGTTTGGTGAAGATATCAGCAATCTGATTGTCAGTATGAACATACTCTATCATTACATTGCCTTTTTCAACATGATCTCTAATGAAGTGATGCTTGATCTCTATATGTTTAGTCCTTGAATGACTTGTAGTGTTCTGAGTAAGAGAGATTGCACTTGTATTGTCACAGTAGATTGGAATTCCACTGATCTTGATGTTGTAGTCTTCTAGTTGATGTTTCAACCAAAGAATCTGTGCACAGCAAGCTCCAGCAGCTATATATTCAGCTTCAGCAGTAGATATAGAAACTGAAGTTTGTTTCTTACTCATCCATGAGATCAGACGACTACCTAAGAACTGACAGGCACCTGTTGTGCTCTTTCTGTCAATCTTGCAGCCAGCAAGGTCTGAATCTGAATAGCCAATAAGTTCAAATCCAGATTCTCTAGGATACCACAATCCCAATTCTTGAGTGCCTTTAATGTATTTCAATATCCTCTTGGCAGCTAAGAGATGAGATTCCTTGGGGTTTGATTGAAATCTTGCACAGACTCCAACTGAATACATTATATCAGGTCTACTTGCTGTTAGATACAACAAAGAACCAATAATGCCTCTATATTTGGTTATGTCCACTGATTTGCCATCTTCATCTTTATCCAAACGAATACTTGTAGACATAGGAATTGTAGCAGTTGAGCTAGTTTCCATACCAAATTTCTTGAACAGATCTCTTGTGTATTTAGCTTGATTTATAAAGATTCCATCAGGCAGCTGTTTGACTTGTAAACCAAGAAAATAATTAAGTTCACCCATCATGCTCATTTCAAACTTATTCTGCATCAGCTTGGAGAACTTATCACACATCTGTTGGTTAGTTGAACAAAAAATAATATCGTCCACATATATATGCACAAGTAATATATGATTTTCCCATTCAATCGTAAACAAGGTTTTATCTACCTTACCTTTATGAAATCCTTTAATTAAAAGAAAATCAGATAGGGTATCATACCATGCTCTTGGAGCCTGTTTCAGTCCATAGAGGGCTTTCTTCAGACGATATACCTTGTCCTCTTCTTGATAAACTTCAAATCCAGGAGGTTGTTCAACATATACCTCTTCTTGCAGTTCTCCATTGAGAAAAGCAGACTTCACATCCATCTGATAGACAGTGAAGTTCTTGTAAGCAGCGTAGGCTAGAAACAGTCTGATTGCTTCAAGTCTTGCTACTGGTGCAAAAGTTTCATCAAAGTCAATTCCTTCTTCTTGACAATAACCCTTGGCCACTAATCTTGCTTTGTTTCTGGTAACAATACCATCTTCATTCATCTTATTTTTGAAAACCCATTTAGTGCCAATTACCCTTTGATGACTTGGTCTAGGAACTAAGTACCAGACTTCATTCCTTTCAAATTGATTCAGCTCTTCTTGCATAGCTTCTATCCAGAAGGAATCATTTAGAGCTTCTTCAATTTGCTTAGGCTCTATTTGAGATAGAAAGGTGACAAACATAGCATCTTGTGCAGCAGCTCTTCTTGTTTTCACTCTATCTAATGGATCACCAATCACTAACTCTGGTGGGTGATTTCTGAGCCATCTAAGATCAGGTTGCAGGTCTGAATGTTGTCCTCTGTTTTGATCTTGCAACACTACTGTTGGAGTTTCAGTAGTAGTCTGTTGAACATTTGCAGTCTGTCGAACAGTCTCTGGTCTGTCAGCTGTTTGCAACTCGTCTGTTAGACAATCAGCACTGTGATTTTGAACAGCACTTAAGTTCTCAGTTGAGTTTAGATTGGGTAGTATGATGGGAACATATTCTTCATTTCTTCCAATGTCTAACTTCTGTAAATCAGTAGACAGATCTTGATTAACACTTTGATTCTTTTCAGAAGATTGGCTTGGTTCATCAAATACTACATGGATAGATTCTTCTATTAGTAATGTTCTTTTATTGAAAACTCTATAGGCCTTACTAACAGTTGAGTATCCTACAAAGACAGCTTCATCAGCCTTTTCTGCAAATGCAGTAAGGTGATTTTTCCCATTATTCAGTACAAAACATTTACAACCAAAAATCTTAAAGTAATGAATGTTTGGTTTTCTGTTGTTCCAAACTTCATATGGAGTCTGGTTCTGATTTTTGTTGATCATGCATCTGTTTTGGGTAAAGCATGCTGTATTTGTTACTTCTGCCCAAAATCTTTGTGGCAGCTTGGCTTCAGCTATCATGGTCCTGACAGCTTCTTTTAGTGTTCTGTTTCTCCTTTCAGCAACACCATTCTGTTGAGGGGTTCTAGCAGCTGAATACTCATGATGTATTCCTTTGATATTACAATACTCTTCAACAGTAGAGTTTGTAAACTCTGTCCCTCTATCTGATCTGATCTTCAATATCTTGATACTCTTCTCATTTTGAATCAGTTCCATCAGATTGGTAAGATGTTCCTTGGTTTCACTTTTCTTCTTCATGAAAATCACCCAAGTATATCTTGAATAGTCATCCATAACAGCTAGGCAGTATTTCTTTCCACCATTGCTGACTGGATCAATGGGTCCAAATAAGTCCATATGTAGTAGCTCCAATATTCTTTCAGAAGATTGATGCTTCTTGCTTTTGAAAGATGACTTGATTTGTTTACCCTTTTGACATGCGTCACAGAGCTTGTCTTTGCTCATGACTGTTTTTGGAATCCCTTCTACCAGATCATTTTTGATTAATCTGTTGATGGTCTTGAAGTTTAGGTGATTCATTCTCTTGTGCCATAGCCAACTAACTTCACTTGGTGCAGATGCTACCAAACAAATACTTGAACTCTTGTCAACAGAATTCCAGTCGACTATGTAGACATTCCCTTGTCGTCTTCCAGATAAAATTACCTTCTTTGTACCAATCTGTTCAACGTAGCACTTATCTGTTGAGAAGATGACTGAATATCCCTTGTCACAAAATTGACTTATGCTCAGCAGATTATACTTTAGGCCTTTAACATATGAGACGTCAGATATCTCTATGTTTCCCTTGATTAATCTTCCTTTAGCTTTAATCTTGCCTTCTTTGCTGTCTCCAAATGTAACACGTGGACCATCCACAACAACTGCATCAGTCAACTCATGTATGTTTCCACACATGTGCCTTGAACATCCACTGTCCAAGTACCAAATCTTCTCTACTTTACCCCTACTCCTAATCCTAACCTACAAAATAAAAATAAAATTGTTTTAGGTACCCTTATTGAGAGGGTCCTGAAGGATTAGTTCCACCTTTGACAACCCAAGATGTTGAAGTCTTAGGCTTCTTAGGTTTCTGAGTTTTGACAGGAGCATGAACAATTTTATTTTCATCATAGTTATCAGAATAGTCATGTTGATGATCAATATTATAAGAATAGTGTTCATAAGCAGAGTAAGGTGCATGATAAGCAGGATATGCATGCATTGGATGAGCAGGGTAAGGTGCATAGTAACTTGGAAATTGAGGTGCATGATACATAGGATGATATGCAGCAGGTTGCACATAATATGACTCATTTCCATACCAAGCATTTGATTTTTCTTATTTTTATGCTTCTTTGGCTTACTAGTGGCTTGCTCATTAACAGATGACTTAGTTTTCTCACTAGTCTGATTAGTCTTAACCTTATCAGAAGACTTCCTAAGACTCTTCTGTTTGGGTTTACTAGTCTGTTTTCCTACACTAGGCTCTTTGCTCTTTTTAGCCTTAGGAGATTTCTTCTCCTTTACCACTTTCTCAGATGAGGTAGGTTTAAAAGTTTGAACATACAGAATGACCTTACTATTGTCAGCAGAAATGAATTTTTCAGTATGATTCAATTCTAGTTTATCCTTTTCTAAAGGTGTCTCCTGTTTATTAGATGTATGCATGGATGCAACAGTTGACTTATCATGAGACTCAATAATTTTCTCAAGTTCCATGATTTTTCCTTTATAGACCTCACATTCAGCTTTCAGAGATTCATGCTCTTGCTCAAGCTGTTTATACTCAGCTGATTCTTTAGGCTTTTCAGCTTTAAGTTTCAGTGAGTTATTTTGCTCTTTTAGCAAGTTCATCTTTTCCTTAAGCTTAACAAATTCTCCAGCAATAGTAGTATTATTCAACATCATTTGCTCTAGAGAATTAAATAGTTCATTATCTTGAGGAGTTACCTCATCCTCTGAGTCATCAGATTCCTTAGCCATCAGGCAGAGGAGAGCAGGTTTCTCTTCATCAGAAGATTCTTCATCAGACGTGTCTGAATCTGAATCAGATGAGTAGACAACAGCAAGCTTTTCTGCTTCAGCTACCATTGCTTTCCCTTTTTGATGCTTTCTTTCCTTTCTGATTCTCTTCTCTTCCTCAGTGTATTTCTCTGCTTTTGGATATGGACAGTCTCTGATGAAATGTCCCAATTTCCTGCAGTTATAACACATTAGTTTTGCTTTATAATCATATTTTTCTTGAGAAGAAGAGTTAGGTTTAGAAGTAGAAGCAGCATGATTGTATTTTTTTTTCATCTTTCTCTTGTAGAACTTCTTGAAGTTGTTCATCAATAATGCTACATCTCCAGCAGTGTACTCCTTCTTGTTGAGTAGTGATGCTTCATCAGATGAGTCCACATCTTGGCTTCTATGTGCTGGTCTCCTGGTGTTTTCAGCAGCAACTAAGGCAGCTGTGGGTCCTGAAGTTGAGGTTTCTTCAATACCCATCCTAGGCAGTTTATACTCGAATGCCTTGAGTGCAGAGAACAGCTCAGTAAGAGAGATTTTTCCCAAATCCCTTGATTCTTCCATTGCTGTCACCTTCATGTTGAACTTAGGAGGTAAGGCCTTCAGTACTCTGATGGTTATCTCCTTGTCTGTGAAGGTTTTTCCAAGCTTCAATACTTCATTTAATATTCTTGTAAATCTTGTATCCATTTGATCAATGGTTTCAGAGGATTTCATCTTGAAGTTATCCAGCTTTTCTAGAGCAACACTTAGCTGATGCTCTTTTATGGCGTCGTTCCCTTCGCTCATGTCTCTGACTTTGTCCCACATCTCTTTTGCATTTTTACAATGTTTGACCTTGTCAAACCGATCATTGTCCAGGGCTTTAGTCATGATGAATCTCCCAACTTTGTCTAGATTGTAAAGCTTTATTTCTTCTGGAGTCATCTCATGAAGATCTTTTTCCACAACCGTATCAACCTCATTGATTTTTATGGTCTTTGTGAATCTGAATGGACCTTTAATGATACATGTGTACATGTTATCATTATAAGCAGCTAGGAAAATCTCCATTCTGATTTTCCAGTCCTCAAAGGACATACCAGCAATGTGGGGAACATGGCTGATACAATCCATTTTTCAAAAAGTTTAGATTTTTCAAAAAGATGCTCTTTTGAAAAGTTCTTGAAAACCTTTGAAAAACACTTGGATCAAGCTCGTTGATCAGGTAGCTGATTCAAATGAACCACCTGCTCTGATACCACTTGTTGGTCCCAAGTGGTCAGATGAGGTCTAGAGGGGGGGGGGTGAATAGACCTCTGAAAATTTTTGAACTTAAAAACTTTTCGGTCTTCTGTCAGCAGACTAAGCTGATGAAGAACAGTAAGCAGACTGAGCTGATCGTGAACAAATCTTGAACAGCAGATTGACCACTCTTCTTACAAATACTTAGCTGTTTTTCAGCAAAACAGTTTTCCAAAGAGTATACTTGCAGCGGATTGTTTGAAAGTGTTTTTCACGAGTAGACTAAGTTCTTTAAAAGATTTTATCCCCAGTTTTGAAAACTCCTTATAAAATCTTTTGGTAATTCAAAGTGCTTAAATATGCAATCTTTAAAATATGCAAGAAAACTTAAATGCAAGATAACACAAAGAATTTTTATAGTGGTTATATGGATGAAAATCCTTTAGTCCACTCTTCCAGATCACTTAGATTCTGGGTTATACTATAATCACACAGATTATAATATTTCTCCACTTACACCTAAACAACAAATGTAAAGGCTATAAGCTCACAATAGGAAGTCACTCAGAAATCCTATCCTCTAAAGTAGAAGCACTCACAAAGATGGATTCTCACTTCGCACAACACTCAGCTATTACAAAATCACTCAGATAATGTTTTTCTGTTTTCTTCAACTGGGTTTCTGTCAACAGATGACTTCCACCAGACGAGTGAGCTGTTCGAGCTTTTGAGACTTAGATAAATTTCTGCTTTGAATGCAAAATCTCTGATTGTTGTTGTGTGTCTCTCTCTTCGAACTTAGCTCTATTTATACTCGGATTTGAATTTATGACCGTTGAAGCAAATCAAATCTTCAAATCCATAGCCTTAGCCCGATTTCAGAACGGCTACCTGCTACAGTACTTTTTCTGCTGTACTTTCTTGTAGCTGCATTAAATGCACTATGCTGATCCGAGAGTTAATTCCAATCATTTGTCATTACTACCCTTCTCTTTCAGCATTAATTACACCAGGTGCATTTATTACCGTTGAACTAGTCTCATGATCCCTTCTACTCTGCTGATCGAAGCAACCCGTCTGATAGACACTATGCTGATCAAATACTGAACTAATCTGATTTGAGTCGGCTGATGGTCTACCCTTCTGTTTGCTGTTTCAACAAGAGATCACTAGTCTTCTGGGCTTTGAACTTTGAACTCTTCTGATGTCTTCTTTTACTTGTTCAAAATTCTTCCAAGGGAACTAAGTTTTCCATACTTAGCTGATTATGATGTTTTGGAAATCATCAAAACCTTCCCTTAATAATTAACTTCTTTTCTCTTCATCTTCATCCAACAGTAACCTAACATATTAAAGGAAAATAAGATTCAAGCCGTTCATTTTTCACATAATATTTTCCTCGGAAGCCACTCGAATTTGAAATTTCATATTTTTATTGATTTTTATATTTCGCACATCTCCAATTCCTTGGACCAAAATAGCTCTAAAGACTCATAATGAAACAACTAGTGCTAATTCTAAAGAATCATAATGAACCAACTCAGTTTTGTGGGGTTTTGGTACTGTACGGTTTTGTGGTTTTGTGCGGTTCTCAAACAAAATTTTCATGTAATTTTTTAATATTGTCAATTAGGTGGTTTGCAATTATATATTTATATTGTATTGAGACCTTCCGTATTGACTAGATATTTAAAGAAACAACCTTCAAGCATTCAACTTATAGGTATAATGTTCTCGTTGACTACATAAATAGAGGGTTGCATATCCCTATTTATTTATTAGTTTAAAAGAAAAATGTAGATTCGATGAGGGTATAACATTACATCCACAAGTACATCCTAGAGCAAATAAAATATAACATAAAAATTACCACAAGTAAGTCCATGATTGGGTTGGGCTTATTTATGAACTCAAATTATTTTTATGTTGAATCTTGACCAATATTTTGGGCATTCTTATTCTCGAATCAAATGTAGTCCATTAAGTCTTAAAATCAATTTAAACTTTGAGTTGTACCGGTTTTGTTAATTGGGCTGAATGGGGATCCACTATCCTCCACGGCCTCATTTGAAGAGGCAACGTAATGAAGTTCATTCATTCTAGCTTTTAGCTGTTGTTGAGCTTCCATCATGACCAAAATCATAAGTCCGCATCGCGACAGTCAAAATCGGACACGCTAGCCAATTCTGCCATGCATTTATACATAAATAATTTCATTACCTTCTTTTTGTTTTCCATTTTTAAACAATAAAGTTCATCCTTCTTTTTTTGAAGTTTGTCGCGAATTAATTTCTCTTCATCGACCAACTTCTGCAATTGATCTCTTCTATGCAATGTCTGAAGACACACCAACATTGCACGTGCCTACTCATGGGATGGCCATACCTCCGGCACAGGTTCACCATCATTGAAGATGATGGTACAAGCCTCCACACCATAAAGTGTGCTTAGCTCACCCACCTCCTTAATGAGCTCCTCTTTTATTTTGTTTAAGGAATCCTTATCTTGTGAGTCATTGGTACTACTCGTCATTTTGACCTTTTTTCTCCCTCTCTCCATATTTTGGAATTGTGGTTAACAGTATAAGCGTAAACATATCTGGGGCTATATATAGGTGTGAAATGAGAATCTAAATTTGTATGGTCATTATTTTATTTGTTATAAATTTATTGTGCTTCATTGCTTTAGCGTTGGTCAAAATTAATTTGATACAATTGTCATTATATATTACTCGTTGTTGTGACTTTTTATTTTTCTTTGTTTTTAATTTTAATAAATTTGACTTACTCAAATTATAAAATGTAATAATTACATTATCCCGGTTTCAATATTTGAATGATTACATATTTTTTTTATATAAGTTCACTCATTTTTTTTAATGTTTTTCTTTATTTCAGATCACAAGGACATTTAATATTATTTTTGAAAGCGTAAATAGAAGTATTTTTTTCCTATCAAAGTGTCTAGGCCAGTCTACATTAACTATTGTAGCAGTAAATTGGAAGAATTTTTGTCCCGGTATTGAAGAAGAGATCACACACCTTAATTACTAGAAAAACCTTTCGGGATTAAATAATCAAATCAACTAAATAATTTTTTCTAATCACATTCAAAGACTTACACTATCTTTAATATTTAAAATAACTTTTTATGTTTTTATATGATTTTATTTACTCTATTCTTAGTAACCTAACATATTAAAGGAAAGTAGAATTCAAGCCGTTCATTTTTCACATAATTTTTCCTCGGAAGCCAAATGAATTTGATATTTCATATTTTTACTGATTTTTATATTTCGCACATCTCCAATTCCTTGGACCAAAACAGCTGTAAAAATTGTATTAATGCAAAAATTAAATCAACTAAGGAAAAAATAGGTACAAGACAATCGTTAAAAGATGTAGAAAAAGTTCTTCCTAATGTTTTGTTTTCTTCCTTGATATCTTGGACTAATCTTTAACTTTACTTTCGAGGAATGGAATCTATTCATTACAATTTCTTCCCCCTATTGAAGGATTAGTAAAAAAAAAAAGATAGAAGAGATATTTTGTGCAATGTCCACTTTCGAAGATGTCAAACTTGAAAAATGTTTATGAAAATTTAATTTTTTCTTCTATCTAAGATATCATTATATACATCGAGATTTTATTTATTTATTTATCATGTAATTATAATGTTATCTCAACAAAACTAGTTAAGGGTGCACATGGTACGGTTCTGCGGCATATTTAACAAAATTTGTATCGTACAAATTAGTGCTATTTCTAAAAACTCAATATCAAACTAGAATTTTATGAACCAACTCAGTTTTGTGCAGTTTCGGTACGGTACGGTTTTGTGGTTTTGTGCGGTTCTCAAACAAATTTTTTTCTTGTAATTTTTTTATATAGTCAATTTGGTGGTATGCAATTATATATGTATATTGTATTAAGACCTTCCGTATTGACTAGATATTTAAAGAAACATCCTTCAAGCATTCAACTTATAAGTTATAACGTTCTCGCTTACTACATAAATAGAGGGTTGCATAATACCTATTGATTTATTAGTTTTAAAGAAAAATGTAGATTCGAGGAGGGTAAAACATTACACCCACAAGTACATCCTAGAGCAAATAAAATATAACATAAAAATTACCACAAGTAAGTCCATGATTGGGTTGGGCTTATTTATGAACTCAAATTATTTTTATGTTGAGTTTTGACCAATATTTTGGGCATTCTTCTTCTCGGATCAAATGTAGTTCATTAAGTCTTAAAATCAATCTAAACTTTGAGTTGTACCGGTTTTGATAATTGGGCTGGATGGCGATCCACTATCCTCCACGGCCTCATTTGAATAGGCAACGTAATGAAGTTCATTCATTCTAGCTTTTAACTGTTGTTGAGTTTCCTTCATGACCAAAATCATAACGTCCGCATCGCGACAGTCAAAATCGGACACGCTAGCCAATCCTGCCATGCATTTGTACATAAATAATTTCATTTCCTTCTTTTTGTTTTCCATTTTTAAACAATGAAGTTCGTCCTTCTTTTTCTGAAGTTTGTCACGCATTAATTTCTCTTCATCGACCAACTTCTGCAATTGATCTCTTCTCTGCAACGTCTGAAGACGCTCCAACATTGCACGTGCCTTCTCAGGGGATGGCCATACCTCCGGCACAGGTTCACCATCATTGAAGATGATGGTACAAGCCTCCACGTCGTAAAGTGTGCTTAGCTCACCCACCTCCTTAATGAGCTCCTCTATTTTGTTGAAGGAATCCGTATCTTGTGAGTCATTGGTACTACTCGTCATTTTGACCTTTTTTCTCCCTCTCTCCATATTTTGGAATTGTGGTTAACTGTATAAGCGTAAACATATCTGGGGCTATATATAGGTGTGAAATGAGAATCTAAATTTGTATGGTCATTATTTTATTTGTTATAAATTTATTGTGCTTCATTGCATTAGCGTTGGTCAAAATTAATTTGATACAATTGTCATTATTACTCGTTGTTGTGACTTTTTATTTTTCTTTATTTGTAATTTTAATAAATTGGACTTACTCAAATTATAAAATGTAATAATTACATTATCCCGATTTCAATATTTGAATGATTAATTTTTTTTTTTTATATATGTTCACTCATTTTTTTGAATGTTTTTCTTTATTTCAGATCACAAGGACATTAAATATTATTTTTGAAAGCGTAAATAGAAGTATTTTTTTTTCCTATCAAAGTGTCTAGGCCAGTCTACTTTAACTATTGTAGCAGTAAATCGGAAGAATTTGTGTCCATGTATTGAAGAAGAGATCACACACCTTAATTACTAGAACAACCTTACGGGATTAAATAATCAAATCAACTAAATAATTTTTTCTAATCACATTCAAAGACTTACACTATCTTTAATATTTAAAATAACTTTTTATGTTTTTATATGATTTTCTTTACTCTATTCTTAGTAACCTAACATATTAAAGGAAAATAGGATTCAAGCCGTTCATTTTTCACATAATATTTTCCTCGGAAGCCAAACGAATTTGAAATTTCATATTTTTACTGATTTTTATATTTCGCACATCTCCAATTCCTTGGACCAAAACAGCTCTAAAAATTGTATTAATGCAAAAATTAAATCAACTAAGGGAAAAATAGGTACAAGATAATCGTTAAAAGATGTAGAAAAAGTTCTTCCTAATGTTTTGTTTTCTTCCTTGATATCTTGGACTAATCTTTAACTTTATTTCGAGGAATGAAATCTATTCATTACAATTTCTTCCCCCTATTGAAGGATTAGTAAAAAAAAAAAGATAGAAGAGATATTTTGTTCAATGTCCACTTTCGAAGATGTCAAACTTGAAAAATGTTTATTAAAATTTAATTTTTTCTTCTATCTAAGATATCATTATATACATCGAGATTTTATTTATTTATTTATCATGTAATTATAATGTTATCTCAACAAAACCAGTTAAGGGTGCACATGGTACGGTTCTGCGACATATTTAACAAACTTGTATCGTACAAATTAGTGTATTTCTAAAAACTCAATATCAAACTAGAATTTTATGAACCAACTCAGTTTTGTGCGGTTTTGGTACGGTACGGTTTTGTGGTTTTGTGCGGTTCTAAAACAAAAATTTTTCTTGTAATTTTTTTATATAGTCAATTTGGTGGTATGCAATTATATATTTATATTGTATTAAGACCTTCCGTATTGACTAGATATTTAAAGAAACAACCTTCAAGCATTCAACTTATAAGTTATAACGTTATCGCTTACTAGAAAAATAGAGGGTTGCATAATACCTATTGATTTATTAGTTTTAAAGAAAAATGTAGATTCGAGGAGGGTAAAACATTACACCCACAAGTACATCCTAGAGCAAATAAAATATAACATAAAAATTACCACAAGTAAGTCCATGATTGGGTTGGGCTTATTTATGAACTCAAATTATTTTTATGTTGAGTTTTGACCAATATTTTGGGCATTCTTCTTCTCGGATCAAATGTAGTCCATTAAGTCTTAAAATCAATCTAAACTTTGAGTTGTACCGGTTTTGATAATTGGGCTGGATGGCGATCCACTATCCTCAACGGCCTCATTTGAATAGGCAACGTAATGAAGTTCATTCATTCTAGCTTTTAACTGTTGTTGAGTTTCCTTCATGACCAAAATCATAACGTCCGCATCACGACAGTCAAAATCGGACACGCTAGCCAATCCTGCCATGCATTTATACATAAATAATTTCATTTCCTTCTTTTTGTTTTCCATTTTTAAACAATGAAGTTCGTCCTTCTTTTTCTGAAGTTTGTCACGCATTAATTTCTCCTCATCGACCAACTTCTGCAATTGATCTCTTCTCTGCAACATCTGAAGACGCTCCAACATTGCACGTGCCTTCTCAGGGGATGGCCATACCTCCGGCACAGGTTCACCATCATTGAAGATGATGGTACAAGCCTCCACACCGTAAAGTGTGCTTAGCTCACCCACCTCCTTAATGAGCTCCTCTATTTTGTTGAAGGAATCCTTATCTTGTGAGTCATTGGTACTACTCGTCATTTTGACCTTTTTTCTCCCTCTCTCCATATTTTGGAATTGTGGTTAACTGTATAAGCGTAAACATATCTGGGGCTATATATAGGTGTGAAATGAGAATCTAAATTTGTATGGTCATTATTTTATTTGTTATAAATTTATTGTGCTTCATTGCATTAGCGTTGGTCAAAATTAATTTGATACAATTGTCATTATTACTCGTTGTTGTGACTTTTTATTTTTCTTTATTTGTAATTTTAATAAATAGGACTTACTCAAATTATAGAATGTAATAATTACATTATCTCGATTTCAATATTTGAATGATTACATATTTTTTTTTTATATATGTTCACTCATTTTTTTGAATGTTTTTCTTTATTTCAGATCACAAGGACATTTAATATTATTTTTGAAAGCGTAAATAGAAGTATTTTTTTCCTATCAAAGTGTCTAGGCCAGTCTACTTTAACTATTGTAGCAGTAAATCGGAAGAATTGGTGTCCAGGTATTGAAGAAGAGATCACACACCTTAATTACTAGAACAACCTTACGGGATTAAATAATTAAATCAACTAAATAATTTTTTCTAATCACATTCAAAGACTTACACTATCTTTAATATTTAAAATAACTTTTTATGTTTTTATATGATTTTCTTTACTCTATTCTTAGTAACCTAACATATTAAAGGAAAATAGGATTCAAGCCGTTCATTTTTCACATAATATTTTCCTCGGAAGCCAAACGAATTTGAAATTTCATATTTTTACTGATTTTCATATTTCGCACATCTCCAATTCCTTGGACCAAAACAGCTCTAAAAATTGTATTAATGCAAAAATTAAATCAACTAAGGGAAAAATAGGTACAAGACAATCGTTAAAAGATGTAGAAAAAGTTCTTCCTAATGTTTTGTTTTCTTCCTTGATATCTTGGACTAATCTTTAACTTTATTTCGAGGAATTAAATCTATTCATTACAATTTCTTCCCCCTATTGAAGGATTAGTAAAAAAGAAAAGATAGAAGAGATATTTTGTGCAATGTCCACTTTCGAAGATGTCAAACTTGAAAAATGTTTATTAAAATTTAATTTTTTCTTCTATCTAAGATATCATTATATACATCGAGATTTTATTTATTTATTTATCATGTAATTATAATGTTATCTCAACAAAACCAGTTAAGGGTGCACATGGTACGGTTCTGCGGCATATTTAACAAAACTTGTATCGTACAAATTAGTGCTATTTCTAAAAACTCAATATCAAACTAGAATTTTATGAACCAACTCAGTTTTGTGCGGTTTTGGTACGGTACGGTTTTGTGGTTTTGTGCGGTTCTAAAACAAATTTTTTTCTTGTAATTTTTTTATATAGTCAATTTGGTGGTATGCAATTATATATTTATATTGTATTAAGACCTTCCGTATTGACTAGATATTTAAAGAAACAACCTTCAAGCATTCAACTTATAAGTTATAACGTTCTCGCTTACTACATAAATAGAGGGTTGCATAATACCTATTGATTTATTAGTTTTAAAGAAAAATGTAGATTCGAGGAGGGTAAAACATTACACCCACAAGTACATCCTAGAGCAAATAAAATATAACATAAAAATTACCACAAGTAAGTCCATGATTGGGTTGGGCTTATTTATGAACTCAAATTATTTTTATGTTGAGTTTTGACCAATATTTTGGGCATTCTTCTTCTCGGATCAAATGTAGTCCATTAAGTCTTAAAATCAATCTAAACTTTGAGTTGTACCGGTTTTGATAATTGGGCTGGATGGCGATCCACTATCCCCAACGGCCACATTTGAATAGGCAACATAATGAAGTTCATTCATTCTAGCTTTTAACTGTTGTTGAGTTTCCTTCATGACCAAAATCATAACGTCCGCATCGCGACAGTCAAAATCGGACAGGCTAGCCAATCCTGCCATGCATTTCTACATAAATAATTTCATTTCCTTCTTTTTGTTTTCCATTTTTAAACAATAAAGTTCGTCCTTCTTTTTCTGAAGTTTGTCACGCATTAATTTCTCCTCATCGACCAACTTCTGCAATTGATCTCTTCTATGCAACGTCTGAAGACGCTCCAACATTGCACGTGCCTTCTCAGGGGATGGCCATACCTCCGGCACAGGTTCACCATCATTGAAGATGATGGTACAAGCCTCCACACCGTAAAGTGTGCTTAGCTCACCCACCTCCTTAATGAGCTCCTCTATTTTGTTGAAGGAATCCTTATCTTGTGAGTCATTGGTACTACTCGTCATTTTGACCTTTTTTCTCCCTCTCTCCATATTTTGGAATTGTGGTTAACTGAATAAGCGTAAACATATCTGGGGCTATATATAGGTGTGAAATGAGAATCTAAATTTGTATGGTCATTATTTTATTTGTTATAAATTTATTGTGCTTCATTGCATTAGCGTTGGTCAAAATTAATTTGATACAATTGTCATTATTACTCGTTGTTGTGACTTTTTATTTTTCATTATTTGTAATTTTAATAAATTGGACTTACTCAAATTATAAAATGTAATAATTACATTATCCCGATTTCAATATTTGAATAATTACATATTTTTTTTTATATATGTTCACTCATTTTTTTGAATGTTTTTCTTTATTTCAGATCACAAGGACATTTAATATTATTTTTGAAAGCGTAAATAGAAGTATTTTTTTCCTAGCAAAGTGTCTAGGCCAGTCTACTTTAACTGTAGCAGTAAATCGGAAGAATTTGTGTCCAGGTATTGAAGAAGAGATCACACACCTTAATTACTAGAACAACCTTACGGGATTAAATAATCAAATCAACTAAATAATTTTTTCTAATCACATTCAAAGACTTACACTATCTTTAATATTTAAAATAACTTTTTATGTTTTTATATGATTTTCTTTACTCTATTCTTGGTAACCTAACATATTAAAGGAAAATAGGATTCAAGCCGTTCATTTTTCACATAATATTTTCCTCGGAAGCCAAACGAATTTGAAATTTCATATTTTTACTGATTTTTGTATTTCGTACATCTCCAATTCCTTGGACCAAAACAACTCTAAAAATTGTATTAATGCAAAAATTAAATCAACTAAGGGAAAAATAGGTACAAGACAATCGTTAAAAGATGTAGAAAAAGTTCTTCCTAATGTTTTGTTTTCTTCCTTGATATCTTGGACTAATCTTTAACTTTATTTCGAGGAATGAAATCTATTCATTACAATTTCTTCCCCCTATTGAAGGATTAGTAAAAAAAAAAAGGTAAAAGAGATATTTTGTGCAATGTCCACTTTCGAAGATGTCAAACTTGAAAAATGTTTATTAAAATTTAATTTTTTCTTCTATCTAAGATATCATTATATACATCGAGATTTTATTTATTTATTTATCATGTAATTATAATGTTATCTCAACAAAACCAGTTAAGGGTGCACATGGTACGGTTCTGCGGCATATTTAAAAAAACTTGTATCGTACAAATTAGTGATATTTCTAAAAACTCAATATCAAACTAGAATTTTATGAACCAACTCAGTTTTGTGCTGTTTTGGTACGGTACGGTTTTGTGGTTTTGTGCGGTTCTAAAACAAATTTTTTTCTTGTAATTTTTTTATATAGTCAATTTGGTGGTATGCAATTATATATTTATATTGTATTAAGACCTTCCGTATTGACTAGATATTTAAAGAAACAACCTTCAAGCATTCAACTTATAAGTTATAACGTTCTCGCTTACTACATAAATAGAGGGTTGCATAATACCTATTGATTTATTAGTTTTAAAGAAAAATGTAGATTCGAGGAGGGTAAAACATTACACCCACAAGTACATCCTAGAGCAAATAAAACATAACATAAAAATTACCACAAGTAAGTCCATGATTGGGTTGGGCTTATTTATGAACTCAAATTATTTTTATGTTGAGTTTTGACCAATATTTTGGGCATTCTTCTTCTCGGATCAAATGTAGTCCATTAAGTCTTAAAATCAATCTAAACTTTGAGTTGTACGGGTTTTGATAATTGGGCTGGATGGCGATCCACTATCCCCAACGGCCTCATTTGAATAGGCAACGTAATGAAGTTCATTCATTCTAGCTTTTAACTGTTGTTGAGTTTCCTTCATAACCAAAATCATAACGTCCGCATCGCGACAGTCAAAATCGGACACGCTAGCCAATCCTGCCATGCATTTCTACATAAATAATTTCATTTCCTTCTTTTTGTTTTCCATTTTTAAACAATGAAGTTCGTCCTTCTTTTTCTGAAGTTTGTCACGCATTAATTTCTCCTCATCGACCAACTTCTGCAATTGATCTCTTCTATGCAACGTCTGAAGACGCTCCAACATTGCACGTGCCTTCTCAAAGGATGGCCATACCTCCGGCACAGGTTCACCATCATTGAAGATGATGGTACAAGCCTCCACACCGTAAAGTGTGCTTAGCTCACCCACCTCCTTAATGAGCTCCTCTATTTTGTTGAAGGAATCCTTATCTAGTGAGTCATTGGTACTACTCGTCATTTTGACCTTTTTTCTCCCTCTCTCCATATTTTGGAATTGTGGTTAACTGTATAAGCGTAAACATATCTGGGGCTATATATAGGTGTGAAATGAGAATCTAAATTTGTATGGTCATTATTTTATTTGTTATAAATTTATTGTGCTTCATTGCATTAGCGTTGGTCAAAATTAATTTGATACAATTGTCATTATTACTCGTTGTTGTGACTTTTTATTTTTCTTTATTTGTAATTTTAATAAATTGGACTTACTCAAATTATAAAATGTAATAATTACATTATCCCAATTTCAATATTTGAATGATTACATATTTTTTTTTTTATATATGTTCACTCATTTTTTTGAATGTTTTTCTTTATTTCAGATCACAAGGACATTTAATATTATTTTTGAAAGCGTAAATAGAAGTATTTTTTTACTATCAAAGTGTCTAGGACAGTCTACTTTAACTATTGTAGCAGTAAATCGGAAGAATTTGTGTCCAGGTATTGAAGAAGAGATCACACACCTTAATTACTAGAACAACCTTACGGGATTAAATAATCAAATCAACTAAATAATTTTTTCTAATCACATTCAAAGACTTACACTATCTTTAATATTTAAAATAACTTTTTATGTTTTTATATGATTTTCTTTACTCTATTCTTGGTAACCTAACATATTAAAGGAAAATAGGATTCAAGCCGTTCATTTTTCACATGATATTTTCCTCGGAAGCCAAACGAATTTGAAATTTCATATTTTTACTGATTTTTGTATTTCGCACATCTCCAATTCCTTGGACCAAAATAACTCTAAAAATTGTATTAATGCAAAAATTAAATCAACTAAGGGAAAAATAGGTACAAGACAATCGTTAAAAGATGTAGAAAAAGTTCTTCCTAATGTTTTGTTTTCTTCCTTGATATCTTGGACTAATCTTTAACTTTATTTCGAGGAATGAAATCTATTCATTACAATTTCTTCCCCCTATTGAAGGATTAGTAAAAAAAAAAAGATAAAAGAGATATTTTGTGCAATGTCCACTTTCGAAGATGTCAAACTTGAAAAATGTTTATTAAAATTTAATTTTTTCTTCTATCTAAGATATCATTATATACATCGAGATTTTATTTATTTATTTATCATGTAATTATAATGTTATCTCAACAAAACCAGTTAAGGGTGCACATGGTACGGTTCTGCGGCATATTTAACAAAACTTCTATCGTACAAATTAGTGCTATTTCTAAAAACTCAATATCAAACTAGAATTTTATGAACCAACTCAGTTTTGTGCGGTTTTGGTACGGTACGGTTTTGTGGTTTTGTGCGGTTCTAAAACAAATTTTTTTCTTGTAATTTTTTTATATAGTCAATTTGGTGGTATGCAATTATATATTTATATTGTATTAAGACCTTCCGTATTGACTAGATATTTAAAGAAACAACCTTCAAGCATTCAACTTATAAGTTATAACGTTCTCGCTTACTACATAAATAGAGGGTTGCATAATACCTATTGATTTATTAGTTTTAAAGAAAAATGTAGATTCGAGGAGGGTAAAACATTACACCCACAAGTACATCCTAGAGCAAATAAAACATAACATAAAAATTACCACAAGTAAGTCCATGATTGGGTTTGGCTTATTTATGAACTCAAATTATTTTTATGTTGAGTTTTGACCAATATTTTGGGCATTCTTCTTCTCGGATCAAATGTAGTCCATTAAGTCTTAAAATCAATCTAAACTTTGAGTTGTACCGGTTTTGATAATTGGGCTGGATGGCGATCCACTATCCCCAACGGCCTCATTTGAATAGGCAACGTAATGAAGTTCATTCATTCTAGCTTTTAACTGTTGTTGAGTTTCCTTCATGACCAAAATCATAACGTCCGCATCGCGACAGTCAAAATCGGACACGCTAGCCAATCCTGCCATGCATTTCTACATAAATAATTTCATTTCCTTCTTTTTGTTTTCCATTTTTAAACAATGAAGTTCGTCCTTCTTTTTCTGAAGTTTGTCACGCATTAATTTCTCCTCATCGACCAACTTCTGCAATTGATCTCTTCTATGCAACGTCTGAAGACGCTCCAACATTGCACGTGCCTTCTCAGGGGATGGCCATACCTCCGGCACAGGTTCACCATCATTGAAGATGATGGTACAAGCCTCCACACCGTAAAGTGTGCTTAGCTCACCCACCTCCTTAATGAGCTCCTCTATTTTGTTGAAGGAATCCTTATCTTGTGAGTCATTGGTACTACTCGTCATTTTGACCTTTTTTCTCCCTCTCTCCATATTTTGGAATTGTGGTTAACTGTATAAGCAAAAAGATATCTGGGGCTATATATAGGTGTGAAATGAGAATCTAAATTTGTATGGTCATTATTTTATTTGTTATAAATTTATTGTGCTTCATTGCATTAGCGTTGGTCAAAATTAATTTGATACAATTGTCATTATTACTCGTTGTTGTGACTTTTTATTTTTCTTTATTTGTAATTTTAATAAATTGGACTTACTCAAATTATAAAATGTAATAATTACATTATCCCGATTTCAATATTTGAATGATTACAAATTTTTTTTTTATATATGTTCACTCATTTTTTTGAATGTTTTTCTTTATTTCAGATCACAAGGACATTTAATATTATTTTTGAAAGCGTAAATAGAAGTATTTTTTTCCTATCAAAGTGTCTAGGCCAGTCTACTTTAACTGTAGCAGTAAATCGGAAGAATTTGTGTCCAGGTATTGAAGAAGAGATCACACACCTTAATTACTAGAACAACCTTACGGGATTAAATAATCAAATCAACTAAATAATTTTTTCAAATCACATTCAAAGACTTACACTATCTTTAATATTTAAAATAACTTTTTATGTTTTTATATGATTTTCTTTACTCTATTCTTAGTAACCTAACATATTAAAGGAAAATAGGATTCAAGCCGTTCATTTTTCACATAATATTTTCCTCGGAAGCCAAACGAATTTGAAATTTCATATTTTTACTGATTTTTGTATTTCGCACATCTCCAATTCCTTGGACCAAAACAACTCTAAAAATTGTATTAATGCAAAAATTAAATCAACTAAGGGAAAAATAGGTACAAGACAATCGTTAAAAGATGTAGAAAAAGTTCTTCCTAATGTTTTGTTTTCTTCCTTGATATCTTGGACTAATCTTTAACTTTATTTCGAGGAATGAAATCTATTCATTACAATTTCTTCCCCCTATTGAAGGATTAGTAAAAAAAAAAAGATAAAAGAGATATTTTGTGCAATGTCCACTTTCGAAGATGTCAAACTTGAAAAATGTTTATTAAAATTTAATTTTTTCTTCTATCTAAGATATCATTATATACATCGAGATTTTATTTATTTATTTATCATGTAATTATAATGTTATCTCAACAAAACCAGTTAAGGGTGCACATGGTACGGTTCTGCGGCATATTTAACAAAACTTCTATCGTACAAATTAGTGCTATTTCTAAAAACTCAATATCAAACAAGAATTTTATGAACCAACTCAGTTTTGTGCGGTTTTGGTACGGTACGGTTTTGTGGTTTTGTGCGGTTCTAAAACAAATTTTTTTCTTGTAATTTTTTTATATAGTCAATTTGGTGGTATGCAATTATATATTTATATTGTATTAAGACCTTCCGTATTGACTAGATATTTAAAGAAACAACCTTCAAGCATTCAACTTATAAGTTATAACGTTCTCGCTTACTACATAAATAGAGGGTTGCATAATACCTATTGATTTATTAGTTTTAAAGAAAAATGTAGATTCGAGGAGGGTAAAACATTACCCCCACAACTACATCCTAGAGGAAATAAAATATAACATAAAAATTACCACAAGTAAGTCCAAGATTGGGTTGGGCTTATTTATGAACTCAAATTATTTTTATGTTGAGTTTTGACCAATATTTTGGGCATTCTTCTTCTCGGATCAAATGTAGTCCATTAAGTCTTAAAATCAATCTAAACTTTGAGTTGTACCGGTTTTGATAATTGGGCTGGATGGCGATCCACTATCCTCTACGGCCTCATTTGAATAGGCAACGTAATGAAGTTCATTCATTCTAGCTTTTAACTGTTGTTGAGTTTCCTTCATGACCAAAATCATAACGTCCGCATCGCGACAGTCAAAATCGGACACGCTAGCCAATCCTGCCATGCATTTATACATAAATAATTTCATTTCCTTCTTTTTGTTTTCCATTTTTAAACAATGAAGTTCGTCCTTCTTTTTCTGAAGTTTGTCACGCATTAATTTCTCCTCATCGACCAACTTCTGCAATTGATCTCTTCTCTGCAACGTCTGAAGACGCTCCAACATTGCACGTGCCTTCTCAGGGGATGGCCATACCTCCGGCACAGGTTCACCATCATTGAAGATGATGGTACAAGCCTCCACACCGTAAAGTGTGCTTAGCTCACCCACCTCCTTAATGAGCTCCTCTATTTTGTTGAAGGAATCCTTATCTTGTGAGTCATTGGTACTACTCGTCATTTTGACCTTTTTTCTCCCTCTCTCCATATTTTGGAATTGTGGTTAACTGTATAAGCGTAAACATATCTGGGGGTATATATAGGTGTGAAATGAGAATCTAAATTTGTATGGTCATTATTTTATTTGTTATAAATTTATTGTGCTTCATTGCATTAGCGTTGGTCAAAATTAATTTGATACAATTGTCATTATTACTCGTTGTTGTGACTTTTTATTTTTCTTTATTTGTTATTTTAATAAATTGGACTTACTCAAATTATAAAATGTAATAATTACATTATCCCGATTTCAATATTTGAATGATTACATATTTTTTTTATATATGTTCACTCATTTTTTTTGAATGTTTTTCTTTATTTCAGATCAAACGGACATTTAATATTATTTTTGAAAGCGTAAATAGAAGTATTTTTTTCCTATCAAAGTGTCTAGGCCAGTCTACTTTAACTATTGTAGCAGTAAATCGAAAGAATTTGTGTCCAGGTATTGAAGAAGAGATCACACACCTTAATTACTAGAACAACCCTTCGGGATTAAATAATCAAATCAACTAAATAATTTTTTCGAATCACATTCAAAGACTTACACTATCTTTAATATTTAAAATAACTTTTTATGTTTTTATATGATTTTCTTTACTCTATTCTTAGTAACCTAACATATTAAAGGAAAATAGGATTCAAGCCGTTCATTTTTCACATAATATTTTCCTCGGAAGCCAAACGAATTTGAAATTTCATATTTTTATTGATTTTTATATTTCGCACTTCTCCAATTCCTTGGACCAAAACAGCTCTAAAAATTGTATTAATACAAAAATTAAATCAACTAAGGGAAAAATAGGTACAAGAAAATCGTTAAAAGATGTAGAAAAAGTTCTTCCTAATGTTTTGTTTTCTTCCTTGATATCTTGGACTAATCTTTAACTTTACTTTCGAGGAATGGAATCTATTCATTACAATTTCTTCCCCCTATTGAAGGATTAGTAAAAAAAAAAGATAGAAGAGATATTTTGTGCAATGTCCACATTTGAAGATGTCAAACTTGAAAAATGTTTATTAAAAGTTAATTTTTTCTTCTGTCTAAGATATCATTATATACATCGAGATTTTATATATTTATTTATCATGTAATTATAACGTTATCTCAACAAAACCAGTTAAGGGTGCACATGGTACGGTTCTGCGGCATATTTAACAAAATTTGTATCGTATAAATTAGTGCTATTTCTAAAAACTCAAAATCAAACTAGAATTTCATGAACCAACTCAGTTTTGTGCGGTTTCGGTACGGTACGGTTTTGTGGTTTTGTGCGGTTCTCAAACAAATTTTTTTCTTGTAATTTTTTTATATAGTCAATTTGGTGGTATGCAATTATATATTTATTGTATTAAGACCATCCGTATTGACTAGATATTTAAAGAAACAACCTTCAAGCATTCAACTTATAGGTTATAATGTTCTCGCTGACTACATAAATAGAGGGTTGCATAATACCTATTGATTTATTAGTTTGAAAGAAAATTGTAGATTCGAGGAGGGTAAAACATTACATCCAAAAGTACATCCTAGAGCAAATAAAATTTAACATAAAAATTACCACAAGTAAGTCCATGATTGGGTTGGGCTTATTTATGAACTCAAATTATTTTTATGTTGAATTTTGACCAATATTTTGGGCATTCTTCTTCTCGGATCAAATGTAGTACATTAAGTCTTAAAATCAATCTAAACTTTGAGTTGTACCGGTTTTGTTAATTGGGATGGATGGGGATCCACTATCCTCCACGGCCTCATTTGAAGAGGCAACGTAATGAAGTTCATTCATTCTAGCTTTTAATTGTTGTTGAGTTTCCTTCATGACCAAAATCATAACGTCCGCATCGCGACAGTCAAAATCGGACACGCTAGCCAATCCTGCCATGTATTTGTACATAAATAATTTCATTTCCTTCTTTTTGTTTTCCATTTTTAGACAATGAAGTTCATCCTTCTTTCTCTGAAGTTTGTCGCGCATTAATTTCTCTTCTTCGACCAACTTCTGCAATTGATCTCTTCTCTGCAACGTCTGAAGACGCTCCAACATTGCACGTGCCTTCTCATGGGATGGCCATACCTCCGGCACATGTTCACCATCATTGAAGATTATGGTACAAGTCTCCACACCGTAAAGTGTGCTTAGCTCACCCACCTCCTTAATGAGCTCCTCCTTTATTTTGTTGAAGGAATCCTTATCTTGTGAGTCATTGGTACTACTCGTCATTTTGACCTTTTTTCTCCCTCTCTCCATATTTTGGAATTGTGGTTAACTGTATAAGCGTAAACATATCTGGGGCTATATATAGGTGTGAAATGAGAATCTAAATTTGTATGGTCATTATTTTATTTGTTATAAATTTATTGTGCTTCATTGCTTCAGCGTTGGTCAAAATTAATTTGATACAATTGTCATTATTACTCGTTGTTGTGACTTCTTATTTTTCTTTATTTGTAATTTTAATAAATTGGACTTACTCAAATTATAAATTGTAATAATTACATTATCCCGATTTCAATATTTGAATGATTACATTTTTTTAATATAAGTTCACTCATTTTTTTGAATGTCCAAGGACATTTGATATTATTTTTGAAAGCGTAAATAGAAGTATTTTTTTCCTATCAAAGTGTCTAGGCCAGTCTACTTTAACTATTGTAGCAATAAATCGAAAGAATTTGTGTCCAGGTATTGAAGAAGAGATCACACACCTTAATTACTAGAACAACCTTTCGGGATTAAATAATCAAATCAACTAAATAATTTTTTCTAATCACATTCAAAGACTTACAGTATCTTTAATATTTAAAATAACTTTTTATGTTTTATATGATTTTCTTTACTCTATTCTTGGTAACCTAACATATTAAAGGAAAATAGGATTCAAGCCGTTCATTTTTCACATAATATTTTCCTCGGAAGCCAAACGAATTTGAAATTTCATATTTTTATTGATTTTTATATTTCGCACATCTCCAATTCCTTGGACCAAAACAGCTCTAAAAATTGTATTAATGCAAAAATTAAATCAACTAAGGGAAAAATAGGTACAAGACAATCGTTAAAAGATGTAGAAAATGTTCTTCCTAATGTTTTGTTTTCTTCCTTGAAATCTTGGACTAATCTTTAACTTTACTTTCAATCAAATGGAATCTATTCATTACAATTTCTTCCCCCTATTGAAGGATTAGTAAAAAAAAAAGATAGAAGAGATATTTTGTGCATGTACACTTTCGAAGATGTCAAACTTGAAAAATGTTTATTAAAAGTTAATTTTTTCTTTTGTCTAAGATATAATTATATACATCGAGATTTTATATATTTATTTATCATGTAATTATAACGTTATCTCAACAAAACCAGTTAAGGGTGCACATGGTACGGTTCTGCGGCATATTTAACAAAATTTGTATCGTACAAATTAGTGCTATTTCTAAAAATTCAAAATCAAACTAGAATTTTATGAACCAACTCAGTTTTGTGCGGTTTCGGTACGGTACGGTTTTGTGCGGTTCTCAAACAAATTTTTTTCTTGTAAACTTTTTATATAGTCAATTTAGTGGTATGCAATTATATATTTATATTGTATTAAGACCTTCTGTATTGACTAGATATTTAAAGAAACAACCTTCAAGCATTCAACTTATAAGTTATAATGTTCTCGCTGACTACATAAATAGAGGGTTGCATAATACCTATTGATTTATTAGTTTGAAAGAAAAATGTAGATTCGAGGAGGGTAAAACATTACATCCACAAGTACATCCTAGAGCAAATAAAATATAACATAAAAATTACCACAAGTAAATCCATGATTGGGTTGGGCTTATTTATGAACTCAAATTATTATTATGTTGAATATTGACCAATATTTTGGGCATTCTTCTTCTCGGATCAAATGTAGTCCATTAAGTCTTAAAATCAATCTAAACTTTGAGTTGTACCGGTTTTGTTAATTAGGCTGGATGGGGATCCACTATCCTCCACGGCCTCATTTGAAGAGGCAACGTAATGAAGTTCATTAATTCTAGCTTTTAACTGTTGTTGAGTTTCCATCATGACCAAAATAATAACGTCCGCATCGCGATAGTCAAAATCGGACACGCTAGCCAATCCTGCCATGCATTTGTATATAAATAATTTCATTTCCTTCGTTTTGTTTTCCATTTTTAAACATTGAAGTTCATCCTTCTTTTTCTGAAGTTTGTCGCGCATTAATTTCTCTTCATCGACCAACTTCTGGAATTGATCTCTTCTCTGCAACGTCTGAAGACGCTCAAACATTGCACGTGCCTTCTCAGGGGATGGCCATACCTCCGGCACAGGTTCACCATCATTGAAGATGATGGTACAAGCCTCCACACCGTAAAGTGTGCTTAGCTCACCCACCTCCTTAATGAGCTCCTCCTTTATTTTGTTGAAGGAATCCTTATCTTGTGAGTCATTGGTACTACTCGTCATTTTGACCTTTTTTCTCCCTCTCTCCATATTTTGGAATTGTGGTTAACTGTATAAGCGTAAACATATCTTGGGCTATATAAAGTTGTGAAATGAGAACCTAAATTTGTATGGTCATTATTTTATTTGTTATAAATTTATTGTGCTTCATTGCTTCAGCGTTGGTCAAAATTAATTTGATACAATTATCATTATTACTCGTTGTTGTGACTTTTTATTTTTCTTTATTTGTAATTTTAATAAATTGGACATACTCAAATTATAAAATGTAATAATTACATTATCTCGATTTCAATATTTGAATGATTACATATTTTTTTTTAATATAAGTTCACTCATTTTTTTGAATGTTTTTCTTTATTTCAGATCACAAGGACATTTGATATTATTTTTGAAAGCGTAAATAGAAGTATTTTTTTCCTATCAAAGTGTCTAGGCCAGTCTACTTTAACTATTGTAGCAGTAAATCGAAAGAATTTGTGTCCAGGTATTGAAGAAGAGATCACACACCTTAATTACTAGAATAACCTTTTGTGATTAAATAATCAAATCAACTAAATAATTTTTTCTAATCACATTCAAAGACTTACAGTATCTTTAATATTTAAAATAACTTTTTATGTTTTATATGATTTTCTTTACTCTATTCTTGGTAACCTAACATATTAAAGGAAAATAGGATTCAAGCCGTTCATTTTTCACATAATATTTTCCTCGGAAGCCAAACGAATTTGAAATTTCATATTTTTATTGATTTTTATATTTCGCACATCTCCAATTCCTTGGACCAAGACAGCTCTAAAAATTGTATTAATGCAAAAATTAAATCAACTAAGGGAAAAATAGGTACAAGACAATCGTTAAAAGATGTAGAAAATGTTCTTCCTAATGTTTTGTTTTCTTCCTTGAAATCTTGGACTAATCTTTAACTTTACTTTCAATCAAATGGAATCTATTCATTACAATTTCTTCCCCCTATTGAAGGATTAGTAAAAAAAAAAAGATAGAAGAGATATTTTGTGCAATGTCCACTTTCGAAGATGTCAAACTTGAAAAATGTTTATTAAAAGTTAATTTTTTCTTCTGTCTAAGATATAATTATATACATCGAGATTTTATATATTTATTTATCATGTAATTATAACGTTATCTCAACAAAACCAGTTAAGGGTGCACATGGTACGGTTCTGCGGCATATTTAACAAAATTTGTATCGTACAAATTAGTGCTATTTCAAAAAATTCAAAATCAAACTAGAATTTTATGAACCAACTCAGTTTTGTGCGGTTTCGGTACGGTACGGTTTTGTGCGGTTCTCAAACAAATTTTTTTCTTGTAAACTTTTTATATAGTCAATTTGGTGGTATGCAATTATATATTTATATTGTATTAAGACCTTCTATATTGACTAGATATTTAAAGAAACAACCTTCAAGCATTCAACTTATAAGTTATAATGTTCTCGCTGACTACATAAATAGAGGGTTGCATAATACCTATTGATTTATTAGTTTGAAAGAAAAATGTAGATTCGAGGAGGGTAAAACATTATATCCACAAGTACATCCTAGAGCAAATAAAATATAAAATAAAAATTACCACAAGTAAATCCATGATTGGGTTGGGCTTATTTATGAACTCAAATTATTTTTATGTTGAATTTTGACCAATATTTTGGGCATTCTTCTTCTCGGATCAAATGTAGTCCATTAAGTCTTAAAATCAATCTAAACTTTGAGTTGTACCGGTTTTGTTAATTGGGCTGGATGGGGATCCACTATCCTCCACGACCTCATTTGAAGAGGCAACGTAATGAAGTTCATTAATTCTAGCTTTTAACTGTTGTTGAGTTTCCATCATGACCAAAATCATAACGTCCGCATCGCGACAATCAAAATCGGACACGCTAGCCAATCCTGCCATGCATTTGTACATAAATAATTTCATTTCCGTCTTTTTGTTTTCCATTTTTAAACATTGAAGTTCATCCTTCTTTTTCTGAAGTTTGTCGCGCATTAATTTATCTTCATCGACCAACTTCTGCAAATGATCTCTTCTCTGCCAACGTCTGAAGACGCTCAAACATTGCACGTGCCTTCTCAGGGGATGGCCATAACTCCGGCACAGGTTCACCATCATTGAAGATGATGGTACAAGCCTCCACACCGTAAAGTGTGCTTAGCTCACCCACCTCCTTAATGAGCTCCTCCTTTATTTTCTTGAAGGAATCCTTATCTTGTGAGTCATTGGTACTACTCGTCATTTTGACCTTTTTTCTCCCTCTCTCCATATTTTGGAATTGTGGTTAACTGTATAAGCGTAAACATATCTGGGGCTATATAAAGTTGTGAAATGAGAATCTAAATTTGTATGGTCATTATTTTATTTGTTATAAATTTATTGTGCTTCATTGCTTCAGCGTTGGTCAAAATTAATTTGATACAATTGTCATTATTACTCGTTGTTGTGACTTTTTATTTTTCTTTATTTTTAATTTTAATAAATTGGACTTACTCAAATTATAAAATGTAATAATTACATTATCCCGATTTCAATATTTGAATGATTACATATTTTTTTTAATATAAGTTCACTCATTTTTTTGAATGTTTTTCTTTATTTCAGATCACAAGGACATTTGATATTATTTTTGAAAGCGTAAATAGAAGTATTTTTTTCCTATCAAAGTGTCTAGGCCAGTCTACTTTAACTATTGTAGCAGTAAATCGAAAGAATTTGTGTCCAGGTATTGAAGAAGAGATCACACACCTTAATTACTAGAATAACCTTTTGTGATTAAATAATCAAATCAACTAAATAATTTTTTCTAATCACATTCAAAGACTTACAGTATCTTTAATATTTAAAATAACTTTTTATGTTTTATATGATTTTCTTTACTCTATTCTTGGTAACCTAACATATTAAAGGAAAATAGGATTCAAGCCGTTCATTTTTCACATAATATTTTCCTCGGAAGCCAAACGAATTTGAAATTTCATATTTTTATTGATTTTTATATTTCGCACATCTCCAATTCCTTGGACCAAAACAGCTCTAAAAATTGTATTAATGCAAAAATTAAATCAACTAAGGGAAAAATAGGTACAAGACAATCGTTAAAAGATGTAGAAAATGTTCTTCCTAATGTTTTGTTTTCTTCCTTGAAATCTTGGACTAATCTTTAACTTTACTTTCAATCAAATGGAATCTATTCATTACAATTTCTTCCCCCTATTGAAGGATTAGTAAAAAAAAAAGATAGAAGAGATATTTTGTGCAATGTCCACTTTCGAAGATGTCAAACTTGAAAAATGTTTATTAAAAGTTAATTTTTTCTTCTGTCTAAGATATAATTATATACATCGAGATTTTATATATTTATTTATCATGTAATTATAACGTTATCTCAACAAAACCAGTTAAGGGTGCACATGGTACGGTTCTGCGGCATATTTAACAAAATTTGTATCGTACAAATTAGTGCTATTTCAAAAAATTCAAAATCAAACTAGAATTTTATGAACCAACTCAGTTTTGTGCGGTTTCGGTACGGTACGGTTTTGTGCGGTTCTCAAACAAATTTTTTTCTTGTAAACTTTTTATATAGTCAATTTGGTGGTATGCAATTATATATTTATATTGTATTAAGACCTTCTATATTGACTAGATATTTAAAGAAACAACCTTCAAGCATTCAACTTATAAGTTATAATGTTCTCGCTGACTACATAAATAGAGGGTTGCATAATACCTATTGATTTATTAGTTTGAAAGAAAAATGTAGATTCGAGGAGGGTAAAACATTATATCCACAAGTACATCCTAGAGCAAATAAAATATAAAATAAAAATTACCACAAGTAAATCCATGATTGGGTTGGGCTTATTTATGAACTCAAATTATTTTTATGTTGAATTTTGACCAATATTTTGGGCATTCTTCTTCTCGGATCAAATGTAGTCCATTAAGTCTTAAAATCAATCTAAACTTTGAGTTGTACCGGTTTTGTTAATTGGGCTGGATGGGGATCCACTATCCTCCACGACCTCATTTGAAGAGGCAACGTAATGAAGTTCATTAATTCTAGCTTTTAACTGTTGTTGAGTTTCCATCATGACCAAAATCATAACGTCCGCATCGCGACAATCAAAATCGGACACGCTAGCCAATCCTGCCATGCATTTGTACATAAATAATTTCATTTCCGTCTTTTTGTTTTCCATTTTTAAACATTGAAGTTCATCCTTCTTTTTCTGAAGTTTGTCGCGCATTAATTTATCTTCATCGACCAACTTCTGCAAATGATCTCTTCTCTGCCAACGTCTGAAGACGCTCAAACATTGCACGTGCCTTCTCAGGGGATGGCCATAACTCCGGCACAGGTTCACCATCATTGAAGATGATGGTACAAGCCTCCACACCGTAAAGTGTGCTTAGCTCACCCACCTCCTTAATGAGCTCCTCCTTTATTTTCTTGAAGGAATCCTTATCTTGTGAGTCATTGGTACTACTCGTCATTTTGACCTTTTTTCTCCCTCTCTCCATATTTTGGAATTGTGGTTAACTGTATAAGCGTAAACATATCTGGGGCTATATAAAGTTGTGAAATGAGAATCTAAATTTGTATGGTCATTATTTTATTTGTTATAAATTTATTGTGCTTCATTGCTTCAGCGTTGGTCAAAATTAATTTGATACAATTGTCATTATTACTCGTTGTTGTGACTTTTTATTTTTCTTTATTTTTAATTTTAATAAATTGGACTTACTCAAATTATAAAATGTAATAATTACATTATCCCGATTTCAATATTTGAATGATTACATATTTTTTTTAATATAAGTTCACTCATTTTTTTGAATGTTTTTCTTTATTTCAGATCACAAGGACATTTGATATTATTTTTGAAAGCGTAAATAGAAGTATTTTTTTCCTATCAAAGTGTCTAGGCCAGTCTACTTTAACTATTGTAGCAGTAAATCGAAAGAATTTGTGTCCAGGTATTGAAGAAGAGATCACACACCTTAATTACTAGAACAACCTTTCGGGATTAAATAATCAAATCAACTAAATAATTTTTTCTAATCACATTCAAAGACTTACAGTATCTTTAATATTTAAAATAACTTTTTATGTTTTATATGATTTTCTTTACTCTATTCTTGGTAACCTAACATATTAAAGGAAAATAGGATTCAAGCCGTTCATTTTTCACATAATATTTTCCTCGGATGCCAAACGAATTTGAAATTTCATATTTTTATTGATTTTTATATTTCGCACATCTCCAATTCCTTGGACAAAAACAGCTCTAAAAATTGTATTAATGCAAAAATTAAATCAACTAAGGGAAAAATAGGTACAAGACAATCGTTAAAAGATGTAGAAAATGTTCTTCCTAATGTTTTGTTTTCTTCCTTGAAATCTTGGACTAATCTTTAACTTTACTTTCAATCAAATGGAATCTATTCATTACAATTTCTTCCCCCTATTGAAGGATTAGTAAAAAAAAAAAAGATAGAAGAGATATTTTGTGCAATGTCTACTTTCGAAGATGTCAAACTTGAAAAATGTTTATTAAAAGTTAATTTTTTCTTCTGTCTAAGATATAATTATATACATCGAGATTTTATATATTTATTTATCATGTAATTATAACGTTATCTCAACAAAACCAGTTAAGGGTGCACATGGTACGGTTCTGCGGCATATTTAACAAAATTTGTATCGTACAAATTAGTGCTATTTCTAAAAATTCAAAATCAAACTAGAATTTTATGAACCAACTCAGTTTTGTGCGGTTTCGGTACGGTACGGTTTTGTGCGGTTCTCAAACAAATTTTTTTCTTGTAAACTTTTTATATAGTCAATTTGGTGGTATGCAATTATATATTTATATTGTATTAAGACCTTCTGTATTGACTAGATATTTAAAGAAACAACCTTCAAGCATTCAACTTATAAGTTATAATGTTCTCGCTGACTACATAAATAGAGGGTTGCATAATACCTATTGATTTATTAGTTTGAAAGAAAAATGTAGATTCGAGGAGGATAAAACATTACATCCACAAATACATCCTAGAGCAAATAAAATATAACCTAAAAATTACCACAAGTAAATCCATGATTGGGTTTGGCTTATTTATGAACTCAAATTATTTTTATGTTGAATTTTGACCAATATTTTGGGCATTCTTCTTCTCGGATCAAATGTAGTCCATTAAGTCTTAAAATCAATCTAAACTTTGAGTTGTACCGGTTTTGTTAATTGGGCTGGATGGGGATCCACTATCCTCCACGGCCTCATTTGAAGAGGCAACGTAATGAAGTTCATTCATTCTAGCTTTTAACTATTGTTGAGTTTCCATCATGACCAAAATCATAACATCCGCATCGCGACAGTCAAAATCGGACACGCTAGCCAATCCTGCCATGCATTTGTACATAAATAATTTAATTTCCTTCTTTTTGTTTTCCATTTTTATACATTGAAGTTCATCCTTCTTTTTCTGAAGTTTGTCGCGCATTAATTTCTCTTAATCGACCAACTTCTGCAATTGATCTCTTCTCTGCAACGTCTGAAGACGCTCAAACATTGCACGTGCCTTCTCAGGGGATGGCCATACCTCCGGCATAGGTTCACCATCATTGAAGATGATGGTACAAGCCTCCACACCGTAAAGTGTGCTTAGATCACCCACCTCCTTAATGAGCTCCTCCTTTATTTTGTTGAAGGAATCCTTATCTTGTGAGTCATTGGTACTACTCGTCATTTTGACCTTTTTTCTCCCTCTCTCCATATTTTGGAATTGTGGTTAACTGTATAAGCGTAAACATATCTGGGGCTATATATAGGTGTGAAATGAGAATATAAATTTGTATGGTCATTATTTTATTTGTTATAAATTTATTGTGCTTCATTGCTTCAGCGTTGGTCAAAATTAATTTGATACAATTGTCATTATTACTCGTTGTTGTTACTTTTTATTTTTCTTTATTTGTAATTTTAATAAATTGGACTTACTCAAATTATAAAATGTAATAATTACATTATCCCGATTTCAATATTTGAATGATTACATATTTTTTTTAATATAAGTTCACTCATTTTTTTGAATGTTTTTCTTTATTTCAGATCACAAGGACATTTGATATTATTTTTGAAAGCGTAAATAGAAGTATTTTTTTCCTATCAAAGTGTCTAGGCCAGTCTACTTTAACTATTGTAGCAGTAAATCGAAAGAATTTGTGTCCAGGTATTGAAGAAGAGATCACACACCTTAATTACTAGAATAACCTTTTGTGATTAAATAATCAAATCAACTAAATAATTTTTTCTAATCACATTCAAAGACTTACAGTATCTTTAATATTTAAAATAACTTTTTATGTTTTATATGATTTTCTTTACTCTATCCTTGGTAACCTAACATATTAAAGGAAAATAGGATTCAAGCCGTTCATTTTTCACATAATATTTTCCTCGGAAGCCAAACGAATTTGAAATTTCATATTTTTATTGATTTTTATATTTCGCACATCTCCAATTCCTTGGACCAAAACAGCTCTAAAAATTGTATTAATGCAAAAATTAAATCAACTAAGGGAAAAATAGGTACAAGACAATCGTTAAAAGATGTAGAAAATGTTCTTCCTAATGTTTTGTTTTCTTCCTTGAAATCTTGGACTAATCTTTAACTTTACTTTCAATCAAATGGAATCTATTCATTACAATTTCTTCCCCCTATTGAAGGATTAGTAAAAAAAAAAAGATAGAAGAGATATTTTGTGCAATGTCCACTTTCGAAGATGTCAAACTTGAAAAATGTTTATTAAAAGTTAATTTTTTCTTCTGTCTAAGATATAATTATATACATCGAGATTTTATATATTTATTTATCATGTAATTATAACGTTATCTCAACAAAACCAGTTAAGGGTGCACATGGTACGGTTCTGCGGCATATTTAACAAAATTTGTATCGTACAAATTAGTGCTATTTCAAAAAATTTAAAATCAAAGTAGAATTTTATGAACCAACTCAGTTTTGTGCGGTTTCGGTACGGTACGGTTTTGTGCGGTTCTCAAACAAATTTTTTTCTTGTAAACTTTTTATATAGTCAATTTGGTGGTATGCAATTATATATTTATATTGTATTAAGACCTTCTATATTGACTAGATATTTAAAGAAACAACCTTCAAGCATTCAACTTATAAGTTATAATGTTCTCGCTGACTACATAAATAGAGGGTTGCATAATACCTATTGATTTATTAGTTTGAAAGAAAAATGTAGATTCGAGGAGGGTAAAACATTATATCCACAAGTACATCCTAGAGCAAATAAAATATAAAATAAAAATTACCACAAGTAAATCCATGATTGGGTTGGGCTTATTTATGAACTCAAATTATTTTTATGTTGAATTTTGACCAATATTTTGGGCATTCTTCTTCTCGGATCAAATGTAGTCCATTAAGTCTTAAAATCAATCTAAACTTTGAGTTGTACCGGTTTTGTTAATTGGGCTGGATGGGGATCCACTATCCTCCACGACCTCATTTGAAGAGGCAACGTAATGAAGTTCATTAATTCTAGCTTTTAACTGTTGTTGAGTTTCCATCATGACCAAAATCATAACGTCCGCATCGCGACAATCAAAATCGGACACGCTAGCCAATCCTGCCATGCATTTGTACATAAATAATTTCATTTCCTTCTTTTTGTTTTCCATTTTTAAACATTGAAGTTCATCCTTCTTTTTCTGAAGTTTGTCGCGCATTAATTTCTCTTCATCGACCAACTTCTGCAATTGATCTCTTCTCTGCAACGTCTGAAGACGCTCAAACATTGCACGTGCCTTCTCAGGGGATGGCCATAACTCCGGCACAGGTTCACCATCATTGAAGATGATGGTACAAGCCTCCACACCGTAAAGTGTGCTTAGCTCACCCACCTCCTTAATGAGCTCCTCCTTTATTTTCTTGAAGGAATCCTTATCTTGTGAGTAATTGCTACTACTCGTCATTTTGACCTTTTTTCTCCCTCTCTCCATATTTTGGAATTGTGGTTAACTGTATAAGCGTAAACATATCTGGGGCTATATAAAGTTGTGAAATGAGAATCTAAATTTGTATGGTCATTATTTTATTTGTTATAAATTTATTGTGCTTCATTGCTTCAGCGTTGGTCAAAATTAATTTGATACAATTGTCATTATTACTCGTTGTTGTTACTTTTTATTTTTCTTTATTTGTAATTTTAATAAATTGGACTTACTCAAATTATAAAATGTAATAATTACATTATCCCGATTTCAATATTTGAATGATTACATATTTTTTTTAATATAAGTTCACTCATTTTTTTGAATGTTTTTCTTTATTTCAGATCACAAGGACATTTGATATTATTTTTGAAAGCGTAAATAGAAGTATTTTTTTCCTATCAAAGTGTCTAGGCCAGTCTACTTTAACTATTGTAGCAGTAAATCGAAAGAATTTGTGTCCAGGTATTGAAGAAGAGATCACACACCTTAATTACTAGAACAACCTTTCGGGATTAAATAATCAAATCAACTAAATAATTTTTTCTAATCACATTCAAAGACTTACAGTATCTTTAATATTTAAAATAACTTTTTATGTTTTATATGATTTTCTTTACTCTATTCTTGGTAACCTAACATATTAATGGAAAATAGGATTCAAGCCGTTCATTTTTCACATAATATTTTCCTCGGAAGCCAAACGAATTTGAAATTTCATATTTTTATTGATTTTTATATTTCGCACATCTCCAATTCCTTGGACCAAAACAGCTCTAAAAATTGTATTAATGCAAAAATTAAATAAACTAAGGGAAAAATAGGTACAAGACAATCGTTAAAAGATGTAGAAAATGTTCTTCCTAATGTTTTGTTTTCTTCCTTGAAATCTTGGACTAATCTTTAACTTTACTTTCAATCAAATGGAATCTATTCATTACAATTTCTTCCCCCTATTGAAGGATTAGTAAAAAAAAAAAGATAGAAGAGATATTTTGTGCAATGTCCACTTTCGAAGATGTCAAACTTGAAATATGTTTATTAAAAGTTAATTTTTTCTTCTGTCTAAGATATAATTATATACATCGAGATTTTATATATTTATTTATCATGTAATTATAACGTTATCTCAACAAAACCAGTTAAGGGTGCACATGGTACGGTTCTGCGGCATATTTAACAAAATTTGTATCGTACAAATTAGTGCTATTTCTAAAAATTCAAAATCAAACTAGAATTTTATGAACCAACTCAGTTTTGTGCGGTTTCGGTACGGTACGGTTTTGTGCGGTTCTCAAACAAATTTTTTTCTTGTAAACTTTTTATATAGTCAATTTGGTGGTATGCAATTATATATTTATATTGTATTAAGACCTTCTGTATTGACTAGATATTTAAAGAAACAACCTTCAAGCATTCAACTTATAAGTTATAATGTTCTCGCTGACTACATAAATAGAGGGTTGCATAATACCTATTGATTTATTAGTTTGAAAGAAAAATGTAGATTCGAGGAGGGTAAAACATTACATCCACAAGTACATCCTAGAGCAAATAAAATATAACATAAAAATTACCACAAGTAAATCCATGATTGGGTTGGGCTTATTTATGAACTCAAATTATTTTTATGTTGAATTTTGACCAATATTTTGGGCATTCTTCTTCTCGGATCAAATGTAGTCCATTAATTCTTAAAATCAATCTAAACTTTGAGTTGTACCGGTTTTGTTAATTGGGCTGGATGGGGATCCACTATCCTCCACGGCCTCATTTGAAGAGGCAACGTAATGAAGTTCATTCATTCTAGCTTTTAACTGTTGTTGAGTTTCCATCATGACCAAAATCATAACGTCCGCATCGCGACAGTCAAAATCGGACACGCTAGCCAATCCTGCCATGCATTTGTACATAAATAATTTCATTTCCTTCTTTTTGTTTTCCATTTTTAAACATTGAAGTTCATCCTTCTTTTTCTGAAGTTTGTCGCGCATTAATTTCTCTTAATCGACCAACTTCTGCAATTGATCTCTTCTCTGCAACGTCTGAAGACGCTCAAACATTGCACGTGCCTTCTCAGGGAATGGCCATACCTCCGGCACAGGTTCACCATCATTGAAGATGATGGTACAAGACTCCACACCATAAAGTGTGCTTAGCTCACCCACCTCCTTAATGAGCTCCTCCTTTATTTTGTTGAAGGAATCCTTATCTTGTGAGTCATTGGTACTACTCTTCATTTTGACCTTTTTTCTCCCTCTCTCCATATTTTGGAATTGTGGTTAACTGTATAAGCGTAAACATATCTGGGGCTATATATAGGTGTGAAATGTGAATCTAAATTTGTATGGTCATTATTTTATTTGTTATAAATTTATTGTGCTTCATTGCTTCAGCGTTGGTCAAAATTAATTTGATACAATTGTCATTATTACTCGTTGTTGTGACTTTTTATTTTTCTTTATTTGTAATTTTAATAAATTGGACTTACTCAAATTATAAAATGTAATAATTACATTATCCCGATTTCAATATTTGAATGATTACATATTTTTTTTAATATAAGTTCACTCATTTTTTTGAATGTTTTTCTTTATTTTAGATTACGAGGACATTTGATATTATTTTTGAAAGCGTAAATAGAAGTATTTTTTTCCTATCAAAGTGTCTAGGTCAGTCTACTTTAACTATTGTAGCAGTAAGATCGAAAGAATTTGTGTCCAGGTATTGAAGAAGAGATCACACACCTTAATTGCTAGAACAACCTTTCGGGATTAAATAATCAAATCAACTAAATAATTTTTTCTAATCACATTCAAAGACTTACAGTTTCTTTAATATTTAAAATAACTTTTTATGTTTTATATGATTTTCTTTACTCTATTCTTGGTAACCTAACATATTAATGGAAAATAGGATTCAAGCTTTTCATTTTTCACATAATATTTTCCTCGGAAGCCAAACGAATTTGAAATTTCATATTTTTATTGATTTTTATATTTCGCACATCTCCAATTCCTTGGACCAAAACAGCTCTAAAAATTGTATTAATGCAAAAATTAAATAAACTAAGGGAAAAATAGGTACAAGACAATCGTTAAAAGATGTAGAAAATGTTCTTCCTAATGTTTTGTTTTCTTCCTTGAAATCTTGGACTAATCTTTAACTTTACTTTCAATCAAATGGAATCTATTCATTACAATTTCTTCCCCCTATTGAAGGATTAGTAAAAAAAAAAGATAGAAGAGATATTTTGTGCAATGTCCACTTTCGAAGATGTCAAACTTGAAAAATGTTTATTAAAAGTTAATTTTTTCTTCTGTCTAAGATATAATTATATACATCGAGATTTTATATATATTTATTTATCATGTAATTATAACGTTATCTCAACAAAACCAGTTAAGGGTGCACATGGTACGGTTCTGCGGCATATTTAACAAAATTTGTATCGTACAAATTAGTGCTATTTCTAAAAATTCAAAATCAAACTAGAATTTTATTAACCAACTCAGTTTTGTGCGGTTTCGGTACGGTACGGTTTTGTGCGGTTCTCAAACAAATTTTTTTCTTGTAAACTTTTTATATAGTCAATTTGGTGGTATGCAATTATATATTTAGATTGTATTAAGACCTTCTGTATTGACTAGATATTTAAAGAAACAACCTTCAAGCATTCAACTTATAAGTTATAATGTTCTCGCTGACTACATAAATAGAGGGTTGCATAATACCTATTGATTTATTAGTTTGAAAGAAAAATGTAGATTCGAGGAGGGTAAAACATTACATCCACAAGTACATCCTAGAGCAAATAAAATATAACATAAAAATTACAACAAGTAAATCCATGATTGGGTTGGGCTTATTTATGAACTCAAATTATTTTTATGTTGAATTTTGACCAATATTTTGGGCATTCTTCTTCTCGGATCAAATGTAGTCAATTAAGTCTTAAAATCAATCTAAACTTTGAGTTGTACAGGTTTTGTTAATTAGGCTGGATGGGGATCCACTATCCTCCACGGCCTCATTTGAAGAGGCAACGTAATGAAGTTCATTCATTCTAGCTTTTAACTGTTGTTGAGTTTCCATCATGACCAAAATCATAACGTCCGCATCGCGACAGTCAAAATCAGACACGCTAGCCAATCCTGCCATGCATTTGTACATAAATAATTTCATTTCCTTCTTTTTGTTTTCCATTTTTAAACATTGAAGTTCATCCTTCTTTTTCTGAAGTTTGTCGCGCATTAATTTCTCTTAATCGACCAACTTCTGCAATTGATCTCTTCTCTGCAACGTCTGAAGACGCTCAAACATTGCACGTGCCTTCTCAGGGGATGGCCATACCTCCGGCACAGGTTCACCATGATTGAAGATGATGGTAGAAGCCTCCACACCGTAAAGTGTGCTTAGCTCACCCACCTCCTTAATGAGCTCCTCCTTTATTTTGTTGAAGGAATCCTTATCTTGTGAGTCATTGGTACTACTCGTCATTTTGAACTTTTTTCTCCCACTCTCCATATTTTGGAATTGTGGTTAACTGTATAAGCGTAAACATATCTGGGGCTATATATAGGTGTGAAATGTGAATCTAAATTTGTATGGTCATTATTTTATTTGTTATAAATTTATTGTGCTTCATTGCTTCAGCGTTGGTCAAAATTAATTTGATACAATTGTCATTATTACTCGTTGTTGTGACTTTTTATTTTTCTTTATTTGTAATTTTAATAAATTGGACTTACTCAAATTATAAAATGTAATAATTACATTATCCCGATTTCAATATTTGAATGATTACATATTTTTTTTAATATAAGTTCACTCATTTTTTTGAATGTTTTTCTTTATTTCAGATCACAAGGACATTTGATATTATTTTTGAAAGCGTAAATAGAAGTATTTTTTTCCTATCAAAGTGTCTAGGTCAGTCTACTTTAACTATTGTAGCAGTAAAATCGAAAGAATTTGTGTCCAGGTATTGAAGAAGAGATCACACACCTTAATTACTAGAACAACCTTTCGGGATTAAATAATCAAATCAACTAAATAATTTTTTCTAATCACATTCAAAGACTTACAGTATCTTTAATATTTAAAAAAACTTTTTATGTTTTATATGATTTTCTTTACTCTATTCTTGGTAACCTAACATATTAATGGAAAATAGGATTCAAGCCTTTCATTTTTCACATAATATTTTCCTCGGAAGCCAAACGAATTTGAAATTTCATATTTTTATTGATTTTTATATTTCGCACATCTCCAATTCCTTGGACCAAAACAGCTCTAAAAATTGTATTAATGCAAAAATTAAATCAACTAAGGGAAAAATAGGTACAAGACAATCGTTAAAAGATGTAGAAAATGTTCTTCCTAATGTTTTGTTTTCTTCCTTGAAATCTTGGACTAATCTTTAACTTTACTTTCAATCAAATGGAATCTATTCATTACAATTTTTTCCCCCTATTGAAGGATTAGTAAAAAAAAAAAGATAGAAGAGATATTTTGTGCAATGTCCATTTTCGAAGATGTCAAACTTGAAAAATGTTTATTAAAAGTTAATTTTTTCTTCTGTCTAAGATATAATTATATACATCGAGATTTTATATATTTATTTATCATGTAATTATAACGTTATCTCAACAAAACCAGTTAAGGGTGCACATGGTACGGTTCTGCGGCATATTTAACAAAATTTGTATCGTACAAATTAGTGCTATTTCTAAAAATTCAAAATCAAACTAGAATTTTATGAACCAACTCAGTTTTGTGCGGTTTCGGTACGGTACGGTTTTGTGCGGTTCTCAAACAAATTTTTTTCTTGTAAACTTTTTATATAGTCAATTTGGTGGTATGCAATTATATATTTATATTGTATTAAGACCTTCTGTATTGACTAGATATTTAAAGAAACAACCTTCAAGCATTCAACTTATAAGTTATAATGTTCTCGCTGACTACATAAATAGAGGGTTGCACAATACCTATTGATTTATTAGTTTGAAAGAAAAATGTAGATTCGAGGAGGGTAAAACATTACATCCACAAGTACATCCTAGAGCAAATAAAATATAACATAAAAATTACCACAAGTAAATCCATGATTGGGTTGGGCTTATTTATGAACTCAAATTATTTTTATGTTGAATTTTGACCAATATTTTGGGCATTCTTCTTCTCGGATCAAATGTAGTCAATTAAGTCTTAAAATCAATCTAAACTTTGAGTTGTACAGGTTTTGTTAATTAGGCTGGATGGGGATCCACTATCCTCCACGGCCTCATTTGAAGAGGCAACGTAATGAAGTTCATTCATTCTAGCTTTTAACTGTTGTTGAGTTTCCATCATGACCAAAATCATAACGTCCTCATCGCGACAGTCAAAATCGGACACGCTAGCCAATCCTGCCATGCATTTGTACATAAATAATTTCATTTCCTTCTTTTTGTTTTCCATTTTTAAACATTGAAGTTCATCCTTCTTTTTCTGAAGTTTGTCGCGCATTAATTTCTCTTCATCGACCAACTTCTGCAATTGATCTCTTCTCTGCAACGTCTGAAGACGCTCAAACATTGCACGTGCCTTCTCAGGGGATAGCCATACCTCCGGCACAGGTTCACCATCATTGAAGATGATGGTACAAGCCTCCACACCGTAAAGTGTGCTTAGCCCACCCACCTCCTTAATGAGCTCCTCCTTTATTTTGTTGAAGGAATCCTTATCTTGTGAGTCATTGGTACTACTCGTCATTTTGAACTTTTTTCTCCCACTCTCCATATTTTGGAATTGTGGTTAACTGTATAAGCGTAAACATATCTGGGGCTATATATAGGTGTGAAATGTGAATCTAAATTTGTATGGTCATTATTTTATTTGTTATAAATTTATTGTGCTTCATTGCTTCAGCGTTGGTCAAAATTAATTTGATACAATTGTCATTATTACTCGTTGTTGTGACTTTTTATTTTTCTTTATTTGTAATTTTAATAAATTGGACTTACTCAAATTATAAAATGTAATAATTACATTATCCCGATTTCAATATTTGAATGATAACATATTTTTTTAATATAAGTTCACTCATTTTTTTGAATGTTTTTCTTTATTTCAGATCACAAGGACATTTGATATTATTTTTGAAAGCGTAAATAGAAGTATTTTTTTCCTATCAAAGTGTCTAGGTCAGTCTACTTTAACTATTGTAGCAGTAAAATCGAAAGAATTTGTGTCCAGGTATTGAAGAAGAGATCACACACCTTAATTACTAGAACAACCTTTCGGGATTAAATAATCAAATCAACTAAATAATTTTTTCTAATCACATTCAAAGACTTACAGTATCTTTAATATTTAAAAAAACTTTTTATGTTTTATATGATTTTCTTTACTCTATTCTTGGTAACCTAACATATTAATGGAAAATAGGATTCAAGCCGTTCATTTTTCACATAATATTTTCCTCGGAAGCCAAACGAATTTTAAATTTCATATTTTTATTGATTTTTATATTTCGCACATCTCCAATTCCTTGGACCAAAATAGCTCTAAAAATTGTATTAATGTAAAAATTAAATCAACTAAGGGAAAAATAGTTACAAGACAATCGTTAAAAGATGTAGAAAATGTTCTTCCTAATGTTTTGTTTTCTTCCTTGAAATCTTGGACTAATCTTTAACTTTACTTTCAATCAAATGGAATCTATTCATTAAAATTTCTTCCCCCTATTGAAGGATTAGTAAAAAAAAAAAGATAGAAGAGATATTTTGCGCAATGTCCACTTTCGAAGATGTCAAACTTGAAAAATGTTTATTAAAAGTTAATTTTTTCTTCTGTCTAAGATATAATTATATACATCGAGATTTTATATATTTATTTATCATGTAATTATAACGTTATCTCAACAAAACCAGTTAAGGGTGCACATGGTACGGTTCTGCGGCATATTTAACAAAATTTGTATCTTACAAATTAGTGCTATATCTAAAAATTCAAAATCAAACTAGAATTTTATGAACCAACTCAGTTTTGTGCGGTTTCGGTACGGTACGGTTTTGTGCGGTTCTCAAACAAATTTTTTTCTTGTAAACTTTTTATATAGTCAATTTGGTGGTATGCAATTATATATTTATATTGTATTAAGACCTTCTGTATTGACTAGATATTTAAAGAAACAACCTTCAAGCATTCAACTTATAAGTTATAATGTTCTCGCTGACTACATAAATAGAGGGTTGCATAATACCTATTGATTTATTAGTTTGAAAGAAAAATGTAGATTCGAGGAGGGTAAAACATTACATCCACAAGTACATCCTAGAGCAAATAAAATATAACATAAAAATTACCACAAGTAAATCCATGATTGGGTTGGGCTTATTTATGAACTCAAATTATTTTTATGTTGAATTTTGACCAATATTTTGGGCATTCTTCTTCTCGGATCAAATGTAGTCCATTAAGTCTTAAAATCAATCTAAACTTTGAGTTGTACAGGTTTTGTTAATTAGGCTGGATGGGGATCCACTATCCTCCACGGCCTCATTTGAAGAGGCAACGTAATGAAGTTCATTCATTCTAGCTTTTAACTGTTGTTGAGTTTCCATCATGACCAAAATCATAACGTCCGCATCGCGACAGTCAAAATCAGACACGCTAGCCAATCCTGCCATGCATTTGTACATAAATAATTTCATTTCCTTCTTTTTGTTTTCCATTTTTAAACATTGAAGTTCATCCTTCTTTTTCTGAAGTTTGTCGCGCATTAATTTCTCTTAATCGACCAACTTCTGCAATTGATCTCTTCTCTGCAACGTCTGAAGACGCTCAAACATTGCACGTGCCTTCTCAGGGGATGGCCATACCTCCGGCACAGGTTCACCATGATTGAAGATGATGGTAGAAGCCTCCACACCGTAAAGTGTGCTTAGCTCACCCACCTCCTTAATGAGCTCCTCCTTTATTTTGTTGAAGGAATCCTTATCTTGTGAGTCATTGGTACTACTCGTCATTTTGAACTTTTTTCTCCCACTCTCCATATTTTGGAATTGTGGTTAACTGTATAAGCGTAAACATATCTGGGGCTATATATAGGTGTGAAATGTGAATCTAAATTTGTATGGTCATTATTTTATTTGTTATAAATTTATGGTGCTTCATTGCTTCAGCGTTGGTCAAAATTAATTTGATACAATTGTCATTATTACTCGTTGTTGTGACTTTTTATTTTTCTTTATTTGTAATTTTAATAAATTGGACTTACTCAAATTATAAAATGTAATAATTACATTATCCCGATTTCAATATTTGAATGATTACATATTTTTTTTAATATAAGTTCACTCATTTTTTTGAATGTTTTTCTTTATTTCAGATCACAAGGACATTTGATATTATTTTTGAAAGCGTAAATAGAAGTATTTTTTTCCTATCAAAGTGTCTAGGTCAGTCTACTTTAACTATTGTAGCAGTAAAATCGAAAGAATTTGTGTCCAGGTATTGAAGAAGAGATCACACACCTTAATTACTAGAACAGCCTTTCGGGATTAAATAATCAAATCAACTAAATAATTTTTTCTAATCACATTCAAAGACTTACAGTATCTTTAATATTTAAAAAAACTTTTTATGTTTTATATGATTTTCTTTACTCTATTCTTGGTAACCTAACATATTAATGGAAAATAGGATTCAAGCCTTTCATTTTTCACATAATATTTTCCTCGGAAGCCAAACGAATTTGAAATTTCATATTTTTATTGATTTTTATATTTCGCACATCTCCAATTCCTTGGACCAAAACAGCTCTAAAAATTGTATTAATGCAAAAATTAAATCAACTAAGGGAAAAATAGGTACAAGACAATCGTTAAAAGATGTAGAAAATGTTCTTCCTAATGTTTTGTTTTCTTCCTTGAAATCTTGGACTAATCTTTAACTTTACTTTCAATCAAATGGAATCTATTCATTACAATTTTTTCCCCCTATTGAAGGATTAGTAAAAAAAAAAAGATAGAAGAGATATTTTGTGCAATGTCCATTTTCGAAGATGTCAAACTTGAAAAATGTTTATTAAAAGTTAATTTTTTCTTCTGTCTAAGATATAATTATATACATCGAGATTTTATATATTTATTTATCATGTAATTATAACGTTATCTCAACAAAACCAGTTAAGGGTGCACATGGTACGGTTCTGCGGCATATTTAACAAAATTTGTATCGTACAAATTAGTGCTATTTCTAAAAATTCAAAATCAAACTAGAATTTTATGAACCAACTCAGTTTTGTGCGGTTTCGGTACGGTACGGTTTTGTGCGGTTCTCAAACAAATTTTTTTCTTGTAAACTTTTTATATAGTCAATTTGGTGGTATGCAATTATATATTTATATTGTATTAAGACCTTCTGTATTGACTAGATATTTAAAGAAACAACCTTCAAGCATTCAACTTATAAGTTATAATGTTCTCGCTGACTACATAAATAGAGGGTTGCACAATACCTATTGATTTATTAGTTTGAAAGAAAAATGTAGATTCGAGGAGGGTAAAACATTACATCCACAAGTACATCCTAGAGCAAATAAAATATAACATAAAAATTACCACAAGTAAATCCATGATTGGGTTGGGCTTATTTATGAACTCAAATTATTTTTATGTTGAATTTTGAACAATATTTTGGGCATTCTTCTTCTCGGATCAAATGTAGTCAATTAAGTCTTAAAATCAATCTAAACTTTGAGTTGTACAGGTTTTGTTAATTAGGCTGGATGGGGATCCACTATCCTCCACGGCCTCATTTGAAGAGGCAACGTAATGAAGTTCATTCATTCTAGCTTTTAACTGTTGTTGAGTTTCCATCATGACCAAAATCATAACGTCCTCATCGCGACAGTCAAAATCGGACACGCTAGCCAATCCTGCCATGCATTTGTACATAAATAATTTCATTTCCTTCTTTTTGTTTTCCATTTTTAAACATTGAAGTTCATCCTTCTTTTTCTGAAGTTTGTCGCGCATTAATTTCTCTTCATCGACCAACTTCTGCAATTGATCTCTTCTCTGCAACGTCTGAAGACGCTCAAACATTGCACGTGCCTTCTCAGGGGATAGCCATACCTCCGGCACAGGTTCACCATCATTGAAGATGATGGTACAAGCCTCCACACCGTAAAGTGTGCTTAGCCCACCCACCTCCTTAATGAGCTCCTCCTTTATTTTGTTGAAGGAATCCTTATCTTGTGAGTCATTGGTACTACTCGTCATTTTGAACTTTTTTCTCCCACTCTCCATATTTTGGAATTGTGGTTAACTGTATAAGCGTAAACATATCTGGGGCTATATATAGGTGTGAAATGTGAATCTAAATTTGTATGGTCATTATTTTATTTGTTATAAATTTATTGTGCTTCATTGCTTCAGCGTTGGTCAAAATTAATTTGATACAATTGTCATTATTACTCGTTGTTGTGACTTTTTATTTTTCTTTATTTGTAATTTTAATAAATTGGACTTACTCAAATTATAAAATGTAATAATTACATTATCCCGATTTCAATATTTGAATGATAACATATTTTTTTAATATAAGTTCACTCATTTTTTTGAATGTTTTTCTTTATTTCAGATCACAAGGACATTTGATATTATTTTTGAAAGCGTAAATAGAAGTATTTTTTTCCTATCAAAGTGTCTAGGTCAGTCTACTTTAACTATTGTAGCAGTAAAATCGAAAGAATTTGTGTCCAGGTATTGAAGAAGAGATCACACACCTTAATTACTAGAACAACCTTTCGGGATTAAATAATCAAATCAACTAAATAATTTTTTCTAATCACATTCAAAGACTTACAGTATCTTTAATATTTAAAAAAACTTTTTATGTTTTATATGATTTTCTTTACTCTATTCTTGGTAACCTAACATATTAATGGAAAATAGGATTCAAGCCGTTCATTTTTCACATAATATTTTCCTCGGAAGCCAAACGAATTTTAAATTTCATATTTTTATTGATTTTTATATTTCGCACATCTCCAATTCCTTGGACCAAAATAGCTCTAAAAATTGTATTAATGTAAAAATTAAATCAACTAAGGGAAAAATAGTTACAAGACAATCGTTAAAAGATGTAGAAAATGTTCTTCCTAATGTTTTGTTTTCTTCCTTGAAATCTTGGACTAATCTTTAACTTTACTTTCAATCAAATGGAATCTATTCATTAAAATTTCTTCCCCCTATTGAAGGATTAGTAAAAAAAAAAAGATAGAAGAGATATTTTGCGCAATGTCCACTTTCGAAGATGTCAAACTTGAAAAATGTTTATTAAAAGTTAATTTTTTCTTCTGTCTAAGATATAATTATATACATCGAGATTTTATATATTTATTTATCATGTAATTATAACGTTATCTCAACAAAACCAGTTAAGGGTGCACATGGTACGGTTCTGCGGCATATTTAACAAAATTTGTATCTTACAAATTAGTGCTATATCTAAAAATTCAAAATCAAACTAGAATTTTATGAACCAACTCAGTTTTGTGCGGTTTCGGTACGGTACGGTTTTGTGCGGTTCTCAAACAAATTTTTTTCTTGTAAACTTTTTATATAGTCAATTTGGTGGTATGCAATTATATATTTATATTGTATTAAGACCTTCTGTATTGACTAGATATTTAAAGAAACAACCTTCAAGCATTCAACTTATAAGTTATAATGTTCTCGCTGACTACATAAATAGAGGGTTGCATAATACCTATTGATTTATTAGTTTGAAAGAAAAATGTAGATTCGAGGAGGGTAAAACATTACATCCACAAGTACATCCTAGAGCAAATAAAATATAACATAAAAATTACCACAAGTAAATCCATGATTGGGTTGGGCTTATTTATGAACTCAAATTATTTTTATGTTGAATTTTGACCAATATTTTGGGCATTCTTCTTCTCGGATCAAATGTAGTCCATTAAGTCTTAAAATCAATCTAAACTTTGAGTTGTACAGGTTTTGTTAATTAGGCTGGATGGGGATCCACTATCCTCCACGGCCTCATTTGAAGAGGCAACGTAATGAAGTTCATTCATTCTAGCTTTTAACTGTTGTTGAGTTTCCATCATGACCAAAATCATAACGTCCGCATCGCGACAGTCAAAATCGGACACGCTAGCCAATCCTGCCATGCATTTGTACATAAATAATTTCATTTCCTTCTTTTTGTTTTCCATTTTTAAACATTGAAGTTCATCCTTCTTTTTCTGAAGTTTGTCGCGCATTAATTTCTCTTCATCGACCAACTTCTGCAATTGATCTCTTCTCTGCAACGTCTGAAGACGCTCAAACATTGCACGTGCCTTCTCAGGGGATGGCCATACCTCCGGCACAGGTTCACCATCATTGAAGATGATGGTACAAGCCTCCACACCGTAAAGTGTGCTTAGCTCACCCACCTCCTTAATGAGCTCCTCCTTTATTTTGTTGAAGGAATCCTTATCTTGTGAGTCATTGGTACTACTCTTCATTTTGACCTTTTTTCTCCCTCTCTCCATATTTTGGAATTGTGGTTAACTGTATAAGCGTAAACATATCTGGGGCTATATATAGGTGTGAAATGTGAATCTAAATTTGTATGGTCATTATTTTATTTGTTATAAATTTATTGTGCTTCATTGCTTCAGCGTTGGTCAAAATTAATTTGATACAATTGTCATTATTACTCGTTGTTGTGACTTTTTATTTTTCTTTATTTGTAATTTTAATAAATTGGACTTACTCAAATTATAAAATGTAATAATTACATTATCCCGATTTCAATATTTGAATGATTACATATTTTTTTTAATATAAGTTCACTCATTTTTTTGAATGTTTTTCTTTATTTTAGATTACGAGGATATTTGATATTATTTTTGAAAGCGTAAATAGAAGTATTTTTTTCCTATCAAAGTGTCTAGGTCAGTCTACTTTAACTATTGTAGCAGTAAGATCGAAAGAATTTGTGTCCAGGTATTGAAGAAGAGATCACACACCTTAATTACTAGAACAACCTTTCGGGATTAAATAATCAAATCAACTAAATAATTTTTTCTAATCACATTCAAAGACTTACAGTATCTTTAATATTTAAAATAACTTTTTATGTTTTATATGATTTTCTTTACTCTATTCTTGGTAACCTAACATATTAATGGAAAATAGGATTCAAGCCGTTCATTTTTCACATAATATTTTCCTCGGAAGCCAAACGAATTTGAAATTTCATATTTTTATTGATTTTTATATTTCACACATCTCCAATTCCTTGGACCAAAACAGCTCTAAAAATTGTATTAATGCAAAAATTAAATAAACTAAGGGAAAAATAGGTACAAGACTATCGTTAAAAGATGTAGAAAATGTTCTTCCTAATGTTTTGTTTTCTTCCTTGAAATCTTGGACTAATCTTTAACTTTACTTTCAATCAAATGGAATCTATTCATTACAATTTCTTCCCCCTATTGAATGATTAGTAAAAAAAAAAAGATAGAAGAGATATTTTGTGCAATGTCCACTTTCGAAGATGTCAAACTTGAAAAATGTTTATTAAAAGTTAATTTTTTCTTCTGTCTAAGATATAATTATATACATCGAGATTTTATATATTTATTTATCATGTAATTATAACGTTATCTCAACAAAACCAGTTAAGGGTGCACATGGTACGGTTCTGCGGCATATTTAACAAAATTTGTATCGTACAAATTAGTGCTATTTCTAAAAATTCAAAATCAAACTAGAATTTTATGAACCAACTCAGTTTTGTGCGGTTTCGGTACGGTACGGTTTTGTGCGGTTCTCAAACAAATTTTTTTCTTGTAAACTTTTTATATAGTCAATTTGGTGGTATGCAATTATATATTTATATTGTATTAAGACCTTCTGTATTGACTAGATATTTAAAGAAACAACCTTCAAGCATTCAACTTATAAGTTATAATGTTCTCGCTGACTACATAAATAGAGGGTTGCATAATACCTATTGATTTATTAGTTTGAAAGAAAAATGTAGATTCGAGGAGGGTAAAACATTACATCCACAAGTACATCCTAGAGCAAATAAAATATAACATAAAAATTACCACAAGTAAATCCATGATTGGGTTGGGCTTATTTATGAACTCAAATTATTTTTATGTTGAATTTTGACCAATATTTTGGGCATTCTTCTTCTCGGATCAAATGTAGTCCATTAATTCTTAAAATCAATCTAAACTTTGAGTTGTACCGGTTTTGTTAATTGGGCTGGATGGGGATCCACTATCCTCCACGGCCTCATTTGAAGAGGCAACGTAATGAAGTTCATTCATTCTAGCTTTTAACTGTTGTTGAGTTTCCATCATGACCAAAATCATAACGTCCGCATCGCGACAGTCAAAATCGGACACGCTAGCCAATCCTGCCATGCATTTGTACATAAATAATTTCATTTCCTTCTTTTTGTTTTCCATTTTTAAACATTGAAGTTCATCCTTCTTTTTCTGAAGTTTGTCGCGCATTAATTTCTCTTAATCGACCAACTTCTGCAATTGATCTCTTCTCTGCAACGTCTGAAGACGCTCAAACATTGCACGTGCCTTCTCAGGGGATGGCCATACCTCCGGCACAGGTTCACCATCATTGAAGATGATGGTACAAGACTCCACACCATAAAGTGTGCTTAGCTCACCCACCTCCTTAATGAGCTCCTCCTTTATTTTGTTTAAGGAATCCTTATCTTGTGAGTCATTGGTACTACTCTTCATTTTGACCTTTTTTCTCCCTCTCTCCATATTTTGGAATTGTGGTTAACTGTATAAGCGTAAACATATCTGGGGCTATATATAGGTGTGAAATGTGAATCTAAATTTGTATGGTCATTATTTTATTTGTTATAAATTTATTGTGCTTCATTGCTTCAGCGTTGGTCAAAATTAATTTGATACAATTGTCATTATTACTCGTTGTTGTGACTTTTTATTTTTCTTTATTTGTAATTTTAATAAATTGGACTTACTCAAATTATAAAATGTAATAATTACATTATCCCGATTTCAATATTTGAATGATTACATATTTTTTTTAATATAAGTTCACTCATTTTTTTGAATGTTTTTCTTTATTTTAGATTACGAGGACATTTGATATTATTTTTGAAAGCGTAAATAGAAGTATTTTTTTCCTATCAAAGTGTCTAGGTCAGTCTACTTTAACTATTGTAGCAGTAAGATCGAAAGAATTTGTGTCCAGGTATTGAAGAAGAGATCACACACCTTAATTACTAGAACAACCTTTCGGGATTAAATAATCAAATCAACTAAATAATTTTTTCTAATCACATTCAAAGACTTACAGTATCTTTAATATTTAAAATAACTTTTTATGTTTTATATGATTTTCTTTACTCTATTCTTGGTAACCTAACATATTAATGGAAAATAGGATTCAAGCTTTTCATTTTTCACATAATATTTTCCTCGGAAGCCAAACGAATTTGAAATTTCATATTTTTATTGATTTTTATATTTCGCACATCTCCAATTCCTTGGACCAAAACAGCTCTAAAAATTGTATTAATGCAAAAATTAAATAAACTAAGGGAAAAATAGGTACAAGACAATCGTTAAAAGATGTAGAAAATGTTCTTCCTAATGTTTTGTTTTCTTCCTTGAAATCTTGGACTAATCTTTAACTTTACTTTCAATCAAATGGAATCTATTCATTACAATTTCTTCCCCCTATTGAAGGATTAGTAAAAAAGAAAGATAGAAGAGATATTTTGTGCAATGTCCACTTTCGAAGATGTCAAACTTGAAAAATGTTTATTAAAAGTTAATTTTTTCTTCTGTCTAAGATATAATTATATACATCGAGATTTTATATATATTTATTTATCATGTAATTATAACGTTATCTCAACAAAACCAGTTAAGGGTGCACATGGTACGGTTCTGCGGCATATTTAACAAAATTTGTATCGTACAAATTAGTGCTATTTCTAAAAATTCAAAATCAAACTAGAATTTTATTAACCAACTCAGTTTTGTGCGGTTTCGGTACGGTACGGTTTTGTGCGGTTCTCAAACAAATTTTTTTCTTGTAAACTTTTTATATAGTCAATTTGGTGGTATGCAATTATATATTTAGATTGTATTAAGACCTTCTGTATTGACTAGATATTTAAAGAAACAACCTTCAAGCATTCAACTTATAAGTTATAATGTTCTCGCTGACTACATAAATAGAGGGTTGCATAATACCTATTGATTTATTAGTTTGAAAGAAAAATGTAGATTCGAGGAGGGTAAAACATTACATCCACAAGTACATCCTAGAGCAAATAAAATATAACATAAAAATTACCACAAGTAAATCCATGATTGGGTTGGGCTTATTTATGAACTCAAATTATTTTTATGTTGAATTTTGACCAATATTTTGGGCATTCTTCTTCTCGGATCAAATGTAGTCAATTAAGTCTTAAAATCAATCTAAACTTTGAGTTGTACAGGTTTTGTTAATTAGGCTGGATGGGGATCCACTATCCTCCACGGCCTCATTTGAAGAGGCAACGTAATGAAGTTCATTCATTCTAGCTTTTAACTGTTGTTGAGTTTCCATCATGACCAAAATCATAACGTCCGCATCGCGACAGTCAAAATCAGACACGCTAGCCAATCCTGCCATGCATTTGTACATAAATAATTTCATTTCCTTCTTTTTGTTTTCCATTTTTAAACATTGAAGTTCATCCTTCTTTTTCTGAAGTTTGTCGCGCATTAATTTCTCTTAATCGACCAACTTCTGCAATTGATCTCTTCTCTGCAACGTCTGAAGACGCTCAAACATTGCACGTGCCTTCTCAGGGGATGGCCATACCTCCGGCACAGGTTCACCATGATTGAAGATGATGGTAGAAGCCTCCACACCGTAAAGTGTGCTTAGCTCACCCACCTCCTTAATGAGCTCCTCCTTTATTTTGTTGAAGGAATCCTTATCTTGTGAGTCATTGGTACTACTCGTCATTTTGAACTTTTTTCTCCCACTCTCCATATTTTGGAATTGTGGTTAACTGTATAAGCGTAAACATATCTGGGGCTATATATAGGTGTGAAATGTGAATCTAAATTTGTATGGTCATTATTTTATTTGTTATAAATTTATTGTGCTTCATTGCTTCAGCGTTGGTCAAAATTAATTTGATACAATTGTCATTATTACTCGTTGTTGTGACTTTTTATTTTTCTTTATTTGTAATTTTAATAAATTGGACTTACTCAAATTATAAAATGTAATAATTACATTATCCCGATTTCAATATTTGAATGATTACATATTTTTTTTAATATAAGTTCACTCATTTTTTTGAATGTTTTTCTTTATTTTAGATTACGAGGATATTTGATATTATTTTTGAAAGCGTAAATAGAAGTATTTTTTTCCTATCAAAGTGTCTAGGTCAGTCTACTTTAACTATTGTAGCAGTAAGATCGAAAGAATTTGTGTCCAGGTATTGAAGAAGAGATCACACACCTTAATTACTAGAACAACCTTTCGGGATTAAATAATCAAATCAACTAAATAATTTTTTCTAATCACATTCAAAGACTTACAGTATCTTTAATATTTAAAATAACTTTTTATGTTTTATATGATTTTCTTTACTCTATTCTTGGTAACCTAACATATTAATGGAAAATAGGATTCAAGCCGTTCATTTTTCACATAATATTTTCCTCGGAAGCCAAACGAATTTGAAATTTCATATTTTTATTGATTTTTATATTTCACACATCTCCAATTCCTTGGACCAAAACAGCTCTAAAAATTGTATTAATGCAAAAATTAAATAAACTAAGGGAAAAATAGGTACAAGACTATCGTTAAAAGATGTAGAAAATGTTCTTCCTAATGTTTTGTTTTCTTCCTTGAAATCTTGGACTAATCTTTAACTTTACTTTCAATCAAATGGAATCTATTCATTACAATTTCTTCCCCCTATTGAATGATTAGTAAAAAAAAAAAGATAGAAGAGATATTTTGTGCAATGTCCACTTTCGAAGATGTCAAACTTGAAAAATGTTTATTAAAAGTTAATTTTTTCTTCTGTCTAAGATATAATTATATACATCGAGATTTTATATATTTATTTATCATGTAATTATAACGTTATCTCAACAAAACCAGTTAAGGGTGCACATGGTACGGTTCTGCGGCATATTTAACAAAATTTGTATCGTACAAATTAGTGCTATTTCTAAAAATTCAAAATCAAACTAGAATTTTATGAACCAACTCAGTTTTGTGCGGTTTCGGTACGGTACGGTTTTGTGCGGTTCTCAAACAAATTTTTTTCTTGTAAACTTTTTATATAGTCAATTTGGTGGTATGCAATTATATATTTATATTGTATTAAGACCTTCTGTATTGACTAGATATTTAAAGAAACAACCTTCAAGCATTCAACTTATAAGTTATAATGTTCTCGCTGACTACATAAATAGAGGGTTGCATAATACCTATTGATTTATTAGTTTGAAAGAAAAATGTAGATTCGAGGAGGGTAAAACATTACATCCACAAGTACATCCTAGAGCAAATAAAATATAACATAAAAATTACCACAAGTAAATCCATGATTGGGTTGGGCTTATTTATGAACTCAAATTATTTTTATGTTGAATTTTGACCAATATTTTGGGCATTCTTCTTCTCGGATCAAATGTAGTCCATTAATTCTTAAAATCAATCTAAACTTTGAGTTGTACCGGTTTTGTTAATTGGGCTGGATGGGGATCCACTATCCTCCACGGCCTCATTTGAAGAGGCAACGTAATGAAGTTCATTCATTCTAGCTTTTAACTGTTGTTGAGTTTCCATCATGACCAAAATCATAACGTCCGCATCGCGACAGTCAAAATCGGACACGCTAGCCAATCCTGCCATGCATTTGTACATAAATAATTTCATTTCCTTCTTTTTGTTTTCCATTTTTAAACATTGAAGTTCATCCTTCTTTTTCTGAAGTTTGTCGCGCATTAATTTCTCTTAATCGACCAACTTCTGCAATTGATCTCTTCTCTGCAACGTCTGAAGACGCTCAAACATTGCACGTGCCTTCTCAGGGGATGGCCATACCTCCGGCACAGGTTCACCATCATTGAAGATGATGGTACAAGACTCCACACCATAAAGTGTGCTTAGCTCACCCACCTCCTTAATGAGCTCCTCCTTTATTTTGTTTAAGGAATCCTTATCTTGTGAGTCATTGGTACTACTCTTCATTTTGACCTTTTTTCTCCCTCTCTCCATATTTTGGAATTGTGGTTAACTGTATAAGCGTAAACATATCTGGGGCTATATATAGGTGTGAAATGTGAATCTAAATTTGTATGGTCATTATTTTATTTGTTATAAATTTATTGTGCTTCATTGCTTCAGCGTTGGTCAAAATTAATTTGATACAATTGTCATTATTACTCGTTGTTGTGACATTTTATTTTTCTTTATTTGTAATTTTAATAAATTGGACTTACTCAAATTATAAAATGTAATAATTACATTATCCCGATTTCAATATTTGAATGATTACATATTTTTTTTAATATAAGTTCACTCATTTTTTTGAATGTTTTTCTTTATTTTAGATTACGAGGACATTTGATATTATTTTTGAAAGCGTAAATAGAAGTATTTTTTTCCTATCAAAGTGTCTAGGTCAGTCTACTTTAACTATTGTAGCAGTAAGATCGAAAGAATTTGTGTCCAGGTATTGAAGAAGAGATCACACACCTTAATTACTAGAACAACCTTTCGGGATTAAATAATCAAATCAACTAAATAATTTTTTCTAATCACATTCAAAGACTTACAGTATCTTTAATATTTAAAATAACTTTTTATGTTTTATATGATTTTCTTTACTCTATTCTTGGTAACCTAACATATTAATGGAAAATAGGATTCAAGCTTTTCATTTTTCACATAATATTTTCCTCGGAAGCCAAACGAATTTGAAATTTCATATTTTTATTGATTTTTATATTTCGCACATCTCCAATTCCTTGGACCAAAACAGCTCTAAAAATTGTATTAATGCAAAAATTAAATAAACTAAGGGAAAAATAGGTACAAGACAATCGTTAAAAGATGTAGAAAATGTTCTTCCTAATGTTTTGTTTTCTTCCTTGAAATCTTGGACTAATCTTTAACTTTACTTTCAATCAAATGGAATCTATTCATTACAATTTCTTCCCCCTATTGAAGGATTAGTAAAAAAGAAAGATAGAAGAGATATTTTGTGCAATGTCCACTTTCGAAGATGTCAAACTTGAAAAATGTTTATTAAAAGTTAATTTTTTCTTCTGTCTAAGATATAATTATATACATCGAGATTTTATATATATTTATTTATCATGTAATTATAACGTTATCTCAACAAAACCAGTTAAGGGTGCACATGGTACGGTTCTGCGGCATATTTAACAAAATTTGTATCGTACAAATTAGTGCTATTTCTAAAAATTCAAAATCAAACTAGAATTTTATTAACCAACTCAGTTTTGTGCGGTTTCGGTACGGTACGGTTTTGTGCGGTTCTCAAACAAATTTTTTTCTTGTAAACTTTTTATATAGTCAATTTGGTGGTATGCAATTATATATTTAGATTGTATTAAGACCTTCTGTATTGACTAGATATTTAAAGAAACAACCTTCAAGCATTCAACTTATAAGTTATAATGTTCTCGCTGACTACATAAATAGAGGGTTGCATAATACCTATTGATTTATTAGTTTGAAAGAAAAATGTAGATTCGAGGAGGGTAAAACATTACATCCACAAGTACATCCTAGAGCAAATAAAATATAACATAAAAATTACCACAAGTAAATCCATGATTGGGTTGGGCTTATTTATGAACTCAAATTATTTTTATGTTGAATTTTGACCAATATTTTGGGCATTCTTCTTCTCGGATCAAATGTAGTCAATTAAGTCTTAAAATCAATCTAAACTTTGAGTTGTACAGGTTTTGTTAATTAGGCTGGATGGGGATCCACTATCCTCCACGGCCTCATTTGAAGAGGCAACGTAATGAAGTTCATTCATTCTAGCTTTTAACTGTTGTTGAGTTTCCATCATGACCAAAATCATAACGTCCGCATCGCGACAGTCAAAATCAGACACGCTAGCCAATCCTGCCATGCATTTGTACATAAATAATTTCATTTCCTTCTTTTTGTTTTCCATTTTTAAACATTGAAGTTCATCCTTCTTTTTCTGAAGTTTGTCGCGCATTAATTTCTCTTAATCGACCAACTTCTGCAATTGATCTCTTCTCTGCAACGTCTGAAGACGCTCAAACATTGCACGTGCCTTCTCAGGGGATGGCCATAACTCCGGCACAGGTTCACCATGATTGAAGATGATGGTACAAGCCTCCACACCGTAAAGTGTGCTTAGCTCACCCACCTCCTTAATGAGCTCCTCCTTTATTTTGTTGAAGGAATCCTTATCTTGTGAGTCATTGGTACTACTCGTCATTTTGACCTTTTTTCTCCCTCTCTCCATATTTTGGAATTGTGGTTAACTGTATAAGCGTAAACATATCTGGGGCTATATATAGGTGTGAAATGTGAATCTAAATTTGTATGGTCATTATTTTATTTGTTATAAATTTATTGTGCTTCATTGCTTCAGCGTTGGTCAAAATTAATTTGATACAATTGTAATTATTACTCGTTGTTGTGACTTTTTATTTTTCTTTATTTGTAATTTTAATAAATTGGACTTACTCAAATTATAAAATGTAATAATTACATTATCCCGATTTCAATATTTGAATGATTACATTTTTTTTTTAATATAAGTTCACTCATTTTTTGGAATGTTTTTCTTTATTTCAGATCACAAGGACATTTGATATTATTTTTGAAAGCGTAAATAGAAGTATTTTTTTCCTATCAAAGTGTCTAGGTCAGTCTACTTTAACTATTGTAGCAGTAAAATCGAAAGAATTTGTGTCCAGGTATTGAAGAAGAGATCACACACCTTAATTACTAGAACAACCTTTCGGGATTAAATAATCAAATCAACTAAATAATTTTTTCTAATCACATTCAAAGACTTACAGTATCTTTAATATTTAAAATAACTTTTTATGTTTTATATGATTTTCTTTACTCTATTCTTGGTAACCTAACATATTAATGGAAAATAGGTTTCAAGCCGTTCATTTTTCACATAATATTTTCCTCGGAAGCCAAACAAATTTGAAATTTCATATTTTTATTGATTTTTATATTTCGCACATCTCCAATTCCTTGGACCAAAACAGCTCTAAAAATTGTATTAATGCAAAAATTAAATCAACTAAGGGAAAAATAGGTACAAGACAATCGTTAAAAGATGTAGAAAATGTTCTTCCTAATGTTTTGTTTTCTTCCTTGAAATCTTGGACTAATCTTTAACTTTACTTTCAATCAAATGGAATCTATTCATTACAATTTCTTCCCCCTATTGAAGGATTAGTAAAAAAAAAAAGATAGAAGAGATATTTTGTGCAATGTCCACTTTCGAAGATGTCAAACTTGAAAAATGTTTATTAAAAGTTAATTTTTTCTTCTGTCTAAGATATAATTATATACATCGAGATTTTATATATTTATTTATCATGTAATTATAACGTTATCTCAACAAAACCAGTTAAGGGTGCACATGGTACGGTTCTGCGGCATATTTAACAAAATTTGTATCGTACAAATTAGTGCTATTTCTAAAAATTCAAAATCAAACTAGAATTTTATGAACCAACTCAGTTTTGTGCGGTTTCGGTACGGTACGGTTTTGTGCGGTTCTCAAACAAATTTTTTTCTTGTAAACTTTTTATATAGTCAATTTGGTGGTATGCAATTATATATTTATATTGTATTAAGACCTTCTGTATTGACTAGATATTTAAAGAAACAACCTTCAAGCATTCAACTTATAAGTTATAAAGTTCTCGCTGACTACATAAATAGAGGGTTGCATAATACCTATTGATTTATTAGTTTGAAAGAAAAATGTAGATTCGAGGAGGGTAAAACATTACATCCACAAGTACATCCTAGAGCAAATAAAATATAACATGAAAATTACCACAAGTAAATCCATGATTGGGTTGGGCTTATTTATGAACTCAAATTATTTTTATGTTGAATTTTGACCAATATTTTGGGCATTCTTCTTCTCGGATCAAATGTAGTCCATTAATTCTTAAAATCAATCTAAACTTTGAGTTGTACCGGTTTTGTTAATTGGGCTGGATGGGGATCCACTATCCTCCACGGCCTCATTTGAAGAGGCAACGTAATGAAGTTCATTCATTCTAGCTTTTAACTGTTGTTGAGTTTCCATCATGACCAAAATCATAACGTCCGCATCGCGACAGTCAAAATCGGACACGCTAGCCAATCCTGCCATGCATTTGTACATAAATAATTTCATTTCCTTCTTTTTGTTTTCCATTTTTAAACATTGAAGTTCATCCTTCTTTTTCTGAAGTTTGTCGCGCATTAATTTCTCTTAATCGACCAACTTCTGCAATTGATCTCTTCTCTGCAACGTCTGAAGACGCTCAAACATTGCACGTGCCTTCTCAGGGGATGGCCATACCTCCGGCACAGGTTCACCATCATTGAAGATGATGGTACAAGACTCCACACCATAAAGTGTGCTTAGCTCACCCACCTCCTTAATGAGCTCCTCCTTTATTTTGTTGAAGGAATCCTTATCTTGTGAGTCATTGGTACTACTCTTCATTTTGACCTTTTTTCTCCCTCTCTCCATATTTTGGAATTGTGGTTAACTGTATAAGCGTAAACATATCTGGGGCTATATATAGGTGTGAAATGTGAATCTAAATTTGTATGGTCATTATTTTATTTGTTATAAATTTATTGTGCTTCATTGCTTCAGCGTTGGTCAAAATTAATTTGATACAAATGTCATTATTACTCGTTGTTGTGACTTTTTATTTTTCTTTATTTGTAATTTTAATAAATTGGACTTACTCAAATTATAAAATGTAATAATTACATTATCCCGATTTCAATATTTGAATGATTACATATTTTTTTTAATATAAGTTCACTCATTTTTTTGAATGTTTTTCTTTATTTTAGATTACGAGGACATTTGATATTATTTTTGAAAGCGTAAATAGAAGTATTTTTTTCCTATCAAAGTGTCTAGGTCAGTCTACTTTAACTATTGTAGCAGTAAGATCGAAAGAATTTGTGTCCAGGTATTGAAGAAGAGATCACACACCTTAATTGCTAGAACAACCTTTCGGGATTAAATAATCAAATCAACTAAATAATTTTTTCTAATCACATTCAAAGACTTACAGTATCTTTAATATTTAAAATAACTTTTTATGTTTTATATGATTTTCTTTACTCTATTCTTGGTAACCTAACATATTAATGGAAAATAGGATTCAAGCTTTTCATTTTTCACATAATATTTTCCTCGGAAGCCAAACGAATTTGAAATTTCATATTTTTATTGATTTTTATATTTCGCACATCTCCAATTCCTTGGACCAAAACAGCTCTAAAAATTGTATTAATGCAAAAATTAAATAAACTAAGGGAAAAATAGGTACAAGACAATCGTTAAAAGATGTAGAAAATGTTCTTCCTAATGTTTTGTTTTCTTCCTTGAAATCTTGGACTAATCTTTAACTTTACCTTCAATCAAATGGAATCTATTCATTACAATTTCTTCCCCCTATTGAAGGATTAGTAAAAAAGAAAGATAGAAGAGATATTTTGTGCAATGTCCACTTTCGAAGATGTCAAACTTGAAAAATGTTTATTAAAAGTTAATTTTTTCTTCTGTCTAAGATATAATTATATACATCGAGATTTTATATATATTTATTTATCATGTAATTATAACGTTATCTCAACAAAACCAGTTAAGGGTGCACATGGTACGGTTCTGCGGCGTATTTAACAAAATTTGTATCGTACAAATTAGTGCTATTTCTAAAAATTCAAAATCAAACTAGAATTTTATTAACCAACTCAGTTTTGTGCGGTTTCGGTACGGTACGGTTTTGTGCGGTTCTCAAACAAATTTTTTTCTTGTAAACTTTTTATATAGTCAATTTGGTGGTATGCAATTATATATTTAGATTGTATTAAGACCTTCTGTATTGACTAGATATTTAAAGAAACAACCTTCAAGCATTCAACTTATAAGTTATAATGTTCTCGCTGACTACATAAATAGAGGGTTGCATAATACCTATTGATTTATTAGTTTGAAAGAAAAATGTAGATTCGAGGAGGGTAAAACATTACATCCACAAGTACATCCTAGAGCAAATAAAATATAACATAAAAATTACCACAAGTAAATCCATGATTGGGTTGGGCTTATTTATGAACTCAAATTATTTTTATGTTGAATTTTGACCAATATTTTGGGCATTCTTCTTCTCGGATCAAATGTAGTCAATTATGTCTTAAAATCAATCTAAACTTTGAGTTGTACAGGTTTTGTTAATTAGGCTGGATGGGGATCCACTATCCTCCACGGCCTCATTTGAAGAGGCAACGTAATGAAGTTCATTCATTCTAGCTTTTAACTGTTGTTGAGTTTCCATCATGACCAAAATCATAACGTCCGCATCGCGACAGTCAAAATCAGACACGCTAGCCAATCCTGCCATGCATTTGTACATAAATAATTTCATTTCCTTCTTTTTGTTTTCCATTTTTAAACATTGAAGTTCATCCTTCTTTTTCTGAAGTTTGTCGCGCATTAATTTCTCTTAATCGACCAACTTCTGCAATTGATCTCTTCTCTGCAACGTCTGAAGACGCTCAAACATTGCACGTGCCTTCTCAGGGGATGGCCATAACTCCGGCACAGGTTCACCATGATTGAAGATGATGGTACAAGCCTCCACACCGTAAAGTGTGCTTAGCTCACCCACCTCCTTAATGAGCTCCTCCTTTATTTTGTTGAAGGAATCCTTATCTTGTGAGTCATTGGTACTACTCGTCATTTTGACCTTTTTTCTCCCTCTCTCCATATTTTGGAATTGTGGTTAACTGTATAAGCGTAAACATATCTGGGGCTATATATAGGTGTGAAATGTGAATCTAAATTTGTATGGTCATTATTTTATTTGTTATAAATTTATTGTGCTTCATTGCTTCAGCGTTGGTCAAAACTAATTTGATACAATTGTAATTATTACTCGTTGTTGTGACTTTTTATTTTTCTTTATTTGTAATTTTAATAAATTGGACTTACTCAAATTATAAAATGTAATAATTACATTATCCCGATTTCAATATTTGAATGATTACATTTTTTTTTAATATAAGTTCACTCATTTTTTGGAATGTTTTTCTTTATTTCAGATCACAAGGACATTTGATATTATTTTTGAAAGCGTAAATAGAAGTATTTTTTTCCTATCAAAGTGTCTAGGTCAGTCTACTTTAACTATTGTAGCAGTAAAATCGAAAGAATTTGTGTCCAGGTATTGAAGAAGAGATCACACACCTTAATTACTAGAACAACCTTTCGGGATTAAATAATCAAATCAACTAAATAATTTTTTCTAATCACATTCAAAGACTTACAGTATCTTTAATATTTAAAATAACTTTTTATGTTTTATATGATTTTCTTTACTCTATTCTTGGTAACCTAACATATTAATGGAAAATAGGATTCAAGCCGTTCATTTTTCACATAATATTTTCCTCGGAAGCCAAACAAATTTGAAATTTCATATTTTTATTGATTTTTATATTTCGCACATCTCCAATTCCTTGGACCAAAACAGCTCTAAAAATTGTATTAATGCAAAAATTAAATCAACTAAGGGAAAAATAGGTACAAGACAATCGTTAAAAGATGTAGAAAATGTTCTTCCTAATGTTTTGTTTTCTTCCTTGAAATCTTGGACTAATCTTTAACTTTACTTTCAATCAAATGGAATCTATTCATTACAATTTCTTCCCCCTATTGAAGGATTAGTAAAAAAAAAAAAGATAGAAGAGATATTTTGTGCAATGTCCACTTTCGAAGATGTCAAACTTGAAAAATGTTTATTAAAAGTTAATTTTTTCTTCTGTCTAAGATATAATTATATACATCGAGATTTTATATATTTATTTATCATGTAATTATAACGTTATCTCAACAAAACCAGTTAAGGGTGCACATGGTACGGTTCTGCGGCATATTTAACAAAATTTGTATCGTACAAATTAGTGCTATTTCTAAAAATTCAAAATCAAACTAGAATTTTATTAACCAACTCAGTTTTGTGCGGTTTCGGTACGGTACGGTTTTGTGCGGTTCTCAAACAAATTTTTTTCTTGTAAACTTTTTATATAGTCAATTTGGTGGTATGCAATTATATATTTATATTGTATTAAGACCTTCTGTATTGACTAGATATTTAAAGAAACAACCTTCAAGCATTCAACTTATAAGTTATAATGTTCTCGCTGACTACATAAATAGAGGGTTGCATAATACCTATTGATTTATTAGTTTGAAAGAAAAATGTAGATTCGAGGAGGGTAAAACATTACATCCACAAGTACATCCTAGAGCAAATAAAATATAACATCAAAATTACCACAAGTAAATCCATGATTGGGTTGGGCTTATTTATGAACTCAAATTATTTTTATGTTGAATTTTGACCAATATTTTGGGCATTCTTCTTCTCGGATCAAATGTACTCAATTAAGTCTTAAAATCAATCTAAACTTTGAGTTGTACAGGTTTTGTTAATTAGGCTGGATGGGGATCCACTATCCTCCACGGCCTCATTTGAAGAGGCAACGTAATGAAGTTCATTCATTCTAGCTTTTAACTGTTGTTGAGTTTCCATCATGACCAAAATCATAACGTCCGCATCGCGACAGTCAAAATCGGACACGCTAGCCAATCCTGCCATGCATTTGTACATAAATAATTTCATTTCCTTCTTTTTGTTTTCCATTTTTAAACATTGAAGTTCATCCTTCTTTTTCTGAAGTTTGTCGCGCATTAATTTCTCTTAATCGACCAACTTCTGCAATTGATCTCTTCTCTGCAACGTCTGAAGACGCTCAAACATTGCACGTGCCTTCTCAGGGGATGGCCATACCTCCGGCACAGGTTCACCATCATTGAAGATGATGGTACAAGACTCCACACCATAAAGTGTGCTTAGCTCACCCACCTCCTTAATGAGCTCCTCCTTTATTTTGTTTAAGGAATCCTTATCTTGTGAGTCATTGGTACTACTCTTCATTTTGACCTTTTTTCTCCCTCTCTCCATATTTTGGAATTGTGGTTAACTGTATAAGCGTAAACATATCTGGGGCTATATATAGGTGTGAAATGTGAATCTAAATTTGTATGGTCATTATTTTATTTGTTATAAATTTATTGTGCTTCATTGCTTCAGCGTTGGTCAAAATTAATTTGATACAATTGTCATTATTACTCGTTGTTGTGACTTTTTATTTTTCTTTATTTGTAATTTTAATAAATTGGACTTACTCAAATTATAAAATGTAATAATTACATTATCCCGATTTCAATATTTGAATGATTACATATTTTTTTTAATATAAGTTCACTCATTTTTTTGAATGTTTTTCTTTATTTCAGATCACAAGGACATTTGATATTATTTTTGAAAGCGTAAATAGAAGTATTTTTTTCCTATCCAAGTGTCTAGGTCAGTCTACTTTAACTATTGTAGCAGTAAAATCGAAAGAATTTGTGTCCAGGTATTGAAGAAGAGATCACACACCTTAATTTCTAGAACAACCTTTCGGGATTAAATAATCAAATCAACTAAATAATTTTTTCTAATCACATTCAAAGACTTACAGTATCTTTAATATTTAAAATAACTTTTTATGTTTTATATGATTTTCTTTACTCTATTCTTGGTAACCTAACATATTAATGGAAAATAGGATTCAAGCCGTTCATTTTTCACATAATATTTTCCTCGGAAGCCAAACGAATTTGAAATTTCATATTTTTATTGATTTTTATATTTCGCACATCTCCAATTCCTTGGACCAAAACAGCTCTAAAAATTGTATTAATGCAAAAATTAAATCAACTAAGGGAAAAATAGGTACAAGACAATCGTTAAAAGATGTAGAAAATGTTCTTCCTAATGTTTTGTTTTCATCCTTGAAATCTTGGACTAATCTTTAACTTTACTTTCAATCAAATGGAATCTATTCATTACAATTTCTTCCCCCTATTGAAGGATTAGTAAAAAAAAAAAGATAGAAGAGATATTTTGTGCAATGTCCACTTTCGAAGATATTAAACTTGAAAAATGTTTATTAAAAGTTAATTTTTTCTTCTGTCTAAGATATAATTATATACATCGAGATTTTATATATTTATTTATCATGTAATTATAACGTTATCTCAACAAAACCAGTTAAGGGTGCACATGGTACGGTTCTGCGGCATATTTAACAAAATTTGTATCGTACAAATTAGTGCTATTTCTAAAAATTCAAAATCAAACTAGAATTTTATGAACCAACTCAGTTTTGTGCGGTTTCGGTACGGTACGGTTTTGTGCGGTTCTCAAACAAATTTTTTTCTTGTAAACTTTTTATATAGTCAATTTGGTGGTATGCAATTATATATTTATATTGTATTAAGACCTTCTGTATTGACTAGATATTTAAAGAAACAACCTTCAAGCATTCAACTTATAAGTTATAATGTTCTCGCTGACTACATAAATAGAGGGTTGCATAATACCTATTGATTTATTAGTTTGAAAGAACAATGTAGATTCGAGGAGGGTAAAACATTACATCCACAAGTACATCCTAGAGCAAATAAAATATAACATAAAAATTACCACAAGTAAATCCATGATTGGGTTGGGCTTATTTATGAACTCAAATTATTTTTATGTTGAATTTTGACCAATATTTTGGGCATTCTTCTTCTCGGATCAAATGTAGTCCATTAAGTCTTAAAATCAATCTAAACTTTGAGTTGTACAGGTTTTGTTAATTAGGCTGGATGGGGATCCACTATCCTCCACGGCCTCATTTGAAGAGGCAACGTAATGAAGTTCATTCATTCTAGCTTTTAACTGTTGTTGAGTTTCCATCATGACCAAAATCATAACGTCCGCATCGCGACAGTCAAAATCGGACACGCTAGCCAATCCTGCCATGCATTTGTACATAAATAATTTCATTTCCTTCTTTTTGTTTTTCATTTTTAAACATTGAAGTTCATCCTTCTTTTTCTGAAGTTTGTCGCGCATTAATTTCTCTTCATCGACCAACTTCTGCAATTGATCTCTTCTCTGCAACGTCTGAAGACGCTCAAACATTGCACATGCCTTCTCAGGGGATGGCCATACCTCCGGCACAGGTTCACCATCATTGAAGATGATGGTACAAGCCTCCACACCGTAAAGTGTGCTTAGCTCACCCACCTCCTTAATGAGCTCCTCCTTATTTTTGTTGAAGGAATCCTTATCTTGTGAGTCATTGGTACTACTCGTCATTTTGACCTTTTTTCTCCCTCTCCCCATATTTTGGAATTGTGGTTAACTGTATAAGCGTAAACATATCTGGGGCTATATATAGGTGTGAAATGTGAATCTAAATTTGTATGGTCATTATTTTATTTGTTATAAATTTATTGTGCTTCATTGCTTCAGCGTTGGTCAAAATTAATTTGATACAATTGTCATTATTACTCGTTGTTGTGACTTTTTATTTTTCTTTATTTGTAATTTTAATAAATTGAACTTACTCAAATTATAAAATGTAATAATTACATTATCCCGATCTCAATATTGATTACATATTTTTTTTAATATAAGTTCACTCATTTTTTTGAATGTTTTTCTTTATTTCAGATCACAAGGACATTTGATATTATTTTTGAAAGCGTAAATAGAAGTATTTTTTTCCTATCAAAGTGTCTAGGTCAGTCTACTTTAACTATTGTAGCAGTAAAATCGAAAGAATTTGTGTCCAGGTATTGAAGAAGAGATCACACACCTTAATTACTAGAACAACCTTTCGGGATTAAATAATCAAATCAACTAAATAATTTTTTCTAATCACATTCAAAGACTTACAGTATCTTTAATATTTAAAATAACTTTTTATGTTTTATATGATTTTCTTTACTCTATTCTTGGTAACCTAACATATTAATGGAAAATAGGATTCAAGCCGTTCATTTTTCACATAATATTTTCCTCGGAAGCCAAACGAATTTGAAATTTCATATTTTTATTGATTTTTATATTTTGCACATCTCCAATTCCTTGGACCAAAACAGCTCTAAAAATTGTATAAATGCAAAAATTAAATCAACTAAGGGAAAAATAGGTACAAGACAATCGTTAAAAGATGTAGAAAATGTTCTTCCTAATGTTTTGTTTTCTTCCTTGAAATCTTGGACTAATCTTTAACTTTACTTTCAATCAAATGGAATCTATTCATTACAATTTCTTCCCCCTATTGAAGGATTAGTAAAAAAAAAAAGATAGAAGAGATATTTTGTGCAATGTCCACTTTCGAAGATGTCAAACTTGAAAAATGTTTATTAAAAGTTAATTTTTTCTTCTGTCTAAGATATAATTATATACATCGAGATTTTATATATTTATTTATCATGTAATTATAACGTTATCTCAACAAAACCAGTTAAGGGTGCACATGGTACGGTTCTGCGGCATATTTAACAAAATTTGCATCGTACAAATTAGTGCTATTTCTAAAAATTAAAAATCAAACTAGAATTTTATGAACCAACTCAGTTTTGTGCGGTTTCGGTACGGTACGGTTTTGTGCGGTTCTCAAACAAATTTTTTTCTTGTAAACTTTTTATATAGTCAATTTGGTGGTATGCAATTATATATTTATATTGTATTAAGACCTTCTGTATTGACTAGATATTTAAAGAAACAACCTTCAAGCATTCAACTTATAAGTTATAATGTTCTCGCTGACTACATAAATAGAGGGTTGCATAATACCTATTGATTTATTAGTTTGAAAGAAAAATGTAGATTCGAGGAGGGTAAAACATTACATCCACAAGTACATCCTAGAGCAAATAAAATATAACATAAAAATTACCACAAGTAAATCCATGATTGGGTTGGGCTTATTTATGAACTCAAATTATTTTTATGTTGAATTTTGACCAATATTTTGGGCATTCTTCTTCTCGGATCAAATGTAGTCCATTAAGTATTAAAATCAATCTAAACTTTGAGTTGTACAGGTTTTGTTAACTAGGCTGGATGGGGATCCACTATCCTCCACGGCCTCATTTGAAGAGGCAACGTAATGAAGTTCATTCATTCTAGCTTTTAACTGTTGTTGAGTTTCCATCATGACCAAAATCATAACGTCCGCATCGCGACAGTCAAAATCGGACACGCTAGCCAATCCTGCCATGCATTTGTACATAAATAATTTCATTTCCTTCTTTTTGTTTTCCATTTTTAAACATTGAAGTTCATCCTTCTTTTTCTGAAGTTTGTCGCGCATTAATTTCTCTTCATCGACCAACTTCTGCAATTGATCTCTTCTCTGCAACGTCTGAAGACGCTCAAACATTGCACGTGCCTTCTCAGGGGATGGCCATACCTCCGGCACAGGTTCACCATCATTGAAGATGATGGTACAAGCCTCCACACCGTAAAGTGTGCTTAGCTCACCCACCTCCTTAATGAGCTCCTCCTTTATTTTGTTGAAGGAATCCTTATCTTGTGAGTCATTGGTACTACTCGTCATTTTGACCTTTTTTCTCCCTCTCTCCATATTTTGGAATTGTGGTTAACTGTATAAGCGTAAACATATCTGGGGCTATATATAGGTGTGAAATGTGAATCTAAATTTGTATGGTCATTATTTTATTTGTTATAAATTTATTGTGCTTCATTGCTTCAGCGTTGGTCAAAATTAATTTGATACAATTGTCATTATTACTCGTTGTTGTGACTTTTTATTTTTCTTTATTTGTAATTTTAATAAATTGGACTTACTCAAATTATAAAATGTAATAATTACATTATCCCGATTTCAATATTTGAATGATTACATATTTTTTTTTAATATAAGTTCACTCATTTTTTTGAATGTTTTTATTTATTTCAGATCACAAGGACATTTGATATTATTTTTGAAAGCGTAAATAGAAGTATTTTTTTCCTATCAAAGTGTCTAGGTCAGTCTACTTTAACTATTGTAGCAGTAAAATCGAAAGAATTTGTGTCCAGGTATTGAAGAAGAGATCACACACCTTAATTACTAGAACAACCTTTCGGGATTAAATAATCAAATCAACTAAATAATTTTTTCTAATCACATTCAAAGACTTACAGTATCTTTAATATTTAAAATAACTTTTTATGTTTTATATGATTTTCTTTACTCTATTCTTGGTAACCTAACATATTAATGGAAAATAGGATTCAAGCCGTTCATTTTTCACATAATATTTTCCTCGGAAGCCAAACGAATTTGAAATTTCATATTTTTATTGATTTTTATATTTCGCACATCTCCAATTCCTTGGACCAAAACAGCTCTAAAAATTGTATTAATGCAAAAATTAAATCAACTAAGGGAAAAATAGGTACAAGACAATCGTTAAAAGATGTAGAAAATGTTCTTCCTAATGTTTTGTTTTCTTCCTTGAAATCTTGGACTAATCTTTAACTTTACTTTCAATCAAATGGAATCTATTCATTACAATTTCTTCCCCCTATTGAAGGATTAGTAAAAAAAAAAGATAGAAGAGATATTTTGTGCAATGTCCACTTTCGAAGATGTCAAACTTGAAAAATGTTTATTAAAAGTTAATTTTTTCTTCTGTCTAAGATATAATTATATACATCGAGATTTTATATATTTATTTATCATGTAATTATAACGTTATCTCAACAAAACCAGTTAAGGGTGCACATGGTACGGTTCTGCGGCATATTTAACAAAATTTGTATCGTACAAATTAGTGCTATTTCTAAAATTTCAAAATCAAACTAGAATTTTATGAACCAACTCAGTTTTGTGCGGTTTCGGTACGGTACGGTTTTGTGCGGTTCTCAAACAAATTTTTTTCTTGTAAACTTTTTATATAGTCAATTTGGTGGTATGCAATTATATATTTATATTGTATTAAGACCTTCTGTATTGACTAGATATTTAAAGAAACAACCTTCAAGCATTCAACTTATAAGTTATAATGTTCTCGCTGACTACATAAATAGAGGGTTGCATAATACCTATTGATTTATTAGTTTGAAAGAAAAATGTAGATTCGAGGAGGGTAAAACATTACATCCACAAGTACATCCTAGAGCAAATAAAATATAACATAAAAATTACCACAAGTAAATCCATGATTGGGTTGGGCTTATTTATGAACTCAAATTATTTTTTTTGTTGAATTTTGACCAATATTTTGGGCATTCTTCTTCTCGGATCAAATGTAGTCCATTAAGTCTTAAAATCAATCTAAACTTTGAGTTGTACAGGTTTTGTTAATTAGGCTGGATGGGGATCCACTATCCTTCACGGCCTCATTTGAAGAGGCAACGTAATGAAGTTCATTCATTCTAGCTTTTAACTGTTGTTGAGTTTCCATCATGACCAAAATCATAACGTCCGCATCGCGACAGTCAAAATCGGACACGCTAGCCAATCCTGCCATGCATTTGTACATAAATAATTTCATTTCCTTCTTTTTGTTTTCCATTTTTAAACATTGAAGTTCATCCTTCTTTTTCTGAAGTTTGTCGCGCATTAATTTCTCTTCATCGACCAACTTCTGCAATTGATCTCTTCTCTGCAACGTCTGAAGACGCTCAAACATTGCACGTGCCTTCTCAGGGGATGGCCATACCTCCGGCACAGGTTCACCATCATTGAAGATGATGGTACAAGCCTCCACACCGTAAAGTGTGCTTAGCTCACCCACCTCCTTAATGAGCTCCTCCTTTATTTTGTTGAAGGAATCCTTATCTTGTGAGTCATTGGTACTACTCGTCATTTTGACCTTTTTTCTCCCTCTCTCCATATTTTGGAATTGTGGTTAACTGTATAAGCGTAAACATATCTGGGGCTATATATAGGTGTGAAATGTGAATCTAAATTTGTATGGTCATTATTTTATTTGTTATAAATTTATGGTGCTTCATTGCTTCAGCGTTGGTAAAAATTAATTTGATACAATTGTCATTATTACTCGTTGTTGTGACTTTTTATTTTTCTTTATTTGTAATTTTAATAAATTGGACTTACTCAAATTATAAAATGTAATAATTACATTATCCCGATTTCAATATTTGAATGATTACATGTTTTTTTTAATATAAGTTCACTCATTTTTTTGAATGTTTTTCTTTATTTCAGATCACAAGGACATTTGATATTATTTTTGAAAGCGTAAATAGAAGTATTTATTTCCTATCAAAGTGTCTAGGTCAGTCTACTTTAACTATTGTAGCAGTAAAATCGAAAGAATTTGTGTCCAGGTATTGAAGAAGAGATCACACACCTTAATTACTAGAACAACCTTTCGGGATTAAATAATCAAATCAACTAAATACTTTTTCTAATCACATTCAAAGACTTACAGTATCTTTAATATTTAAAATAACTTTTTATGTTTTATATGATTTTCTTTACTCTATTCTTGGTAACCTAACATATTAATGGAAAATAGGATTCAAGTCGTTCATTTTTCACATAATATTTTCCTCGAAAGCCAAACGAATTTGAAATTTCATATTTTTATTGATTTTTATATTTCGCACATCTCCAATTCCTTGGACCAAAACAGCTCTAAAAATTGTATTAATGCAAAAATTAAATCAACTAAGGGAAAAATAGGTACAAGACAATCGTTAAAAGATGTAGAAAATGTTCTTCCTAATGTTTTGTTTTCTTCCTTGAAATCTTGGACTAATCTTTAACTTTACTTTCAATCAAATGGAATCTATTCATTAAAATTTCTTCCCCCTATTGAAGGATTAGTAAAAAAAAAAAAGATAGAAGAGATATTTTGTGCAATGTCCACTTTCGAAGATGTCAAACTTGAAAAATGTTTATTAAAAGTTAATTTTTTCTTCTGTCTAAGATATAATTATATACATCGAGATTTTATATATTTATTTATCATGTAATTATAACGTTATCTCAACAAAACCAGTTAAGGGTGCACATGGTACGGTTCTGCGGCATATTTAACAAAATTTGTATCGTACAAATTAGTGCTATTTCTAAATATTCAAAATCAAACTAGAATTTTATGAACCAACTCAGTTTTGTGCGGTTTCGGTACGGTACGGTTTTGTGCGGTTCTCAAACAAATTTTTTTCTTGTAAACTTTTTATATAGTCAATTTGGTGGTATGCAATTATATATTTATATTGTATTAAGACCTTCTGTATTGACTAGATATTTAAAGAAACAACCTTCAAGCATTCAACTTATAAGTTATAATGTTCTCGCTGACTACATAAATAGAGGGTTGCATAATACCTATTGATTTATTAGTTTGAAAGAAAAATGTAGATTCGAGAAGGGTAAAACATTACATCCACAAGTACATCCTAGAGCAAATAAAATATAACATAAAAATTACCACAAGTAAATCCATGATTGGGATGGACTTATTTATGAACTCAAATTATTTTTATGTTGAATTTTGACCAATATTTTGGGCATTCTTCTTCTCGGATCAAATGTAGTCCATTAAGTCTTAAAATCAATCTAAACTTTGAGTTGTACCGGTTTTTGTTAATTGGGCTGGATGGGGATCCACTATCCTCCACGGCCTCATTTGAAGAGGCAACGTAATGAAGGTCATTCATTCTAGCTTTTAACTGTTGTTGAGTTTCCATCATGACCAAAATCATTACGTCCGCATCGCGACAGTCAAAATCGGACACGCTAGCCAATCCTGCCATGCATTTGTACATAAATAATTTCATTTCCTTCTTTTTGTTTTCCATTTTTAAACATTGAAGTTCATCCTTCTTTTTCTGAAGTTTGTCGCGCATTAATTTCTCTTCATTGACCAACTTCTGCAATTGATCTCTTCTCTGCAACGTCTGAAGACTCTCAAACATTGCACGTGCCTTCTCAGGGGATGGCCATACCTCCGGCACAGGTTCACCATCATTGAAGATGATGGTACAAGCCTCCACAACGTAAAGTGTGCTTAGCTCACCCACCTCCTTAATGAGCTCCTCCTTTATTTTGTTGAAGGAATCCTTATCTTGTGAGTCATTGGTACTAATCGTCATTTTGACCTTTTTTCTCCCTCTCTTCATATTTTGGAATTGTGGTTAACTGTATAAGCGTAAACATATTTGGGGCTATATATAGGTGTGAAATGAGAATCTAAATTTGTATGTCATTATTTTATTTGTTATAAATTTATTGTGCTTCATTGCGTCATCGTTGGTGAAAATTAATTTGATACAATTGTCATTATTACTCGTTGTTGTGACTTTTTATTTTTCTTTATTTGTAATTTTAATAAATTGGACTTACTCAAATTATAAAATGTAATAATTACAACATCCCGATTTCAATATTTGAATGATTACATATTTTTTTTAATATAAGTTCACACATTTTTTTGAATGTTTTTCTTTATTTCAGATCACAAGGACATTTGATATTGTTTTTGAAAGCGTAAATAGAAATATTTTTTTCCTATCAAAGTGTCTAGGCCAGTCTACTTTAACTATTGTAGCAGTAAATCGAAAGAATTTGTGTCTAGGTATTGAAGAAGAGATCACACACCTTAATTACTAGAACAACCTTTCGGGATTAAATAATCAAATCAACTAAATAATTTTTTCTAATCACATTCAAAGACTTACAGTATCTTTAATATTTAAAATAACTTTTTATGTTTTATCTGATTTTCTTTACTCTATTCTTGGTAACCTAACATATTAAAGGAAAATATGATTCAAGCCGTTCATTTTTCACATAATATTTTCCTCGGAAGCCAAACGAATTTGAAATTTCATATTTTTATTGATTTTTATATTTCGCACATCTCCAATTCCTTGGACCAAAACAACTCTGTTGGATAAGGATGAAGATGAAGAGCACTGAAGACAATTTGTAAAGGGAGGTTTTGATGAATTCCAAAACTTCAAATCTGATATGTATGGGTTAACTTAGCTGATATCCCTTTGAAGAATTTTTGACTAAGTATAGAAGACATCAGAAGAGTCAAAATTCAAGGTCCAAGGCTACTGATCTGCTGAAGGAAAGTAATCAGACTGGTGAAGATCAGCCGACTCAAAACAGATTTGTTCAACTTTGAGATCAGCTTAGTTAGACATCAGACTTGTCCTTTCGTCAGCCAAGTAGAAAAGATCAAGAAGCCTTCCCAACGGTAATAAATGCCCTGGAAGTAATAAATGCTGAAATACAAGGCTATTAAAGACAAATGATTGAAGAAATGCTTCGCATCAGTTGGATGCATTTAATGCTGCCTGCAGAAAAGTATTGTTGACGGTACGGACAGCTGCAGAGAGCCGTTCACGGAAATTAAGGACCAGTACTCGAGGAATTTGAATCTTGTCTCTCTTCAACGGACATTTTTCAAACCTCAAGTATAAATAGCTGAAAGATAGGAAGAGAAGACACACAACAACACAATCTCTAAGTAATTTTCGAAGCAGAACTCTTTAAGTCTCAAGAACAGCTCACTCATCAGCTTAGTCATTTGTTGACAAAAGCATAGTTGAAGAACAACGATAAAATACATCTTCTGAGTGATTTTGTAATCGTGAGTGTTGTGAGAAGTGTAGATCCATCTTTGTGAGTGATCTAACTTCAAAGAATAGGTTTTCTTAGTGATTTCCTATTGTGAGCTTACGGCCAGTTTCATTTGTTGTTTTGGCGTAAGTGGATTGTACTAATTACTTTGTGTTCTTAGTATAACCTAAAATCTTTGTGACTTGGAAGAGTGGACTAAAGGATATTTAAATCCATATAACCACTATAAAAATTACTTGTGTTTTTACTTGCATTTCACTTGCATATTTTCAATTGCATAAAAACACTTTAATTTAACTGTTTGAAAAGTTTTATAAGGAAAGAAGTTTTGTAAAACTGGGGAACAAACTTTCAAACTACTAACTTTACTTGTGAAAAACACTTTACAAATCCGCTGCAAGTACTCTAAGTATTGAAACCGATTTTGACAAAATCAGCTAAGTAAGTGGTCAACGAAGTTGTTCAAAGATTTGTTCGCGATCAGCCAAGTAACTTACTGTTGATAACAACTTAGTCTGTTTAAGTTAGAACAAAAGGTTTTAAAGTTAAAAATTATTAAAAAGTTTAGCGGTCTATTCACCCTCCCCCCCCCCCCCCCTCTAGACCTCATCTGACCACTTGGAACCAACAAGTTGTATCAGAGCAGGTGGTTCATTAGAATCAGCTGCCTGATCAACGAGCTTGATCCGAGTGTTTTTCAAAGGTTTTCAAACTTTTTCAATAGAGCATATTTTAAAAAAATTTAAATTTTAGAAAAATGGATTGTATCAGCCATGTTCCCCACATAGCTGGTATGAGCTTTGAAGACTGGAAAATCAGAATGGAGATTTTCCTGTCTGCTTACAATGATAACATGTACACATGTATCATCAAAGGTCCATTCAAATTCACCAAGACTATCATAGTTGATGAAGCTGAACTAGTGGTGGAAAAAGATCTGACAGAAATGACAGCCGAAGAAATAAAGTTGTTCAATCTGGATAAAGTTGGCCGTTTCATCATGACCAAGGCCCTTGACAATGATCGATTTGACAAAGTCAAGCACTGCAAGACTGCCAAAGAGATGTGGGATAAGGTTCGTGACATGAGCGAAGGAAACGACGCCATCAAAGAGCATCAGCTGAGTGTTGCTCTGGAAAAGCTGGACAACTTCAAGATGAAGTCCGCGGTAACCATTGATCAGATGGATACAAGGTTTACAAGGATGCTGAACGAAGTGTTGAATCTTGGAAAAACCTTCACTGATAAGGAGATAACCGTCAGAGTTCTGAAGGCTCTACCTCTGAAATTCAACATGAAGGTGATAGCCATGGAAGAGTCAAGAGATCTGGAAAAGATTTCACTCACCGAGCTGTTCTCAGTACTCAAGGCGTACGAGTATAAACTGACAAGGATGGGTGTTGAAGAAACCTCTACTTCAAGTCCCACAGCTGCTCAACAAAAAGGAGTAAACTGCAGGAGACGTTGCATTGCTGATGAACAACTTCAAAAAGTTCTAAAGACGAAAAATGAAGAACAAATATAACAATGCTTCTACTTCTAACCCTACTTCTTCTACTCAGGATAAGGATTCTTATAAATCCAAAATGATGTGCTATAATTGCAGGAAACTGGGTCATTTCATCAGAGACTGCCCACATCCTAAAGCTGAGAGGTATACAGAAGAAGAAAAGAGAATCAGAAAGGAAAGAAAGTGTCATAACCCGTTTTCGTGACATGTTGCATGTGTGTGAATCTGCATATATTATATTGGGCACTGCGTGCTTTGCATTCATTTATTGCTAGATAATATTGTTTTATTTGGTTTATGACATAATTATGTGTTATATGACTTCATTTACATGTTCATGTGAGTTTTTAAACTCAATGTGTTGATCTATAAGTTTTCGGGGCTTTGTGAACCAAATTTGAAGCCTTAACTTCAGAAAATCATAATTAATTCATACGACCTCGGAATCAGGTGATTCAAAAGGGTAACTTGCCTAATTTTTCATGATCTAGCTAATGGAAGAGGTTTTGATTGTTTTTGGTTCAGTAAAATATAACAAACGAGCCCTGGACAGAATTGAAAAGGCTAGGCAATCTAGAAGGGTCAAAATGGTCCTTTCTCATTTCCATTCACTTATCCTCTACAAGATTATCTTCAACCTTAGTTCCAAATCAGATAGAAACAGAGCAAAAACGTTCAGGTCTTCTTGGAGGGTTTCAAAGCATTAAAACAATTGTTAAGAAATCAAGAAAAATCGGTACAGTGTTGGCTTTGACTAAAGTTGCTCCTTGTGTCTTCATCTTCAATTTGCACCGATTATTTTCTCTTGTAAGTGATGTTGTTAACTTCTAAGATTCATCCATGTTTATGGATAATTAAGATTAATTCATGGGGTGGTTATATACTTGTTATAAATTGTTCTAGCTTGGTACTTTGTAGAAGTTATGGCTATAATTGTGAGTTTTCCCATAGATGTAACATAGGTATGGGATGATTTTATAAGGACTTTATGGTTGTGTCTTAGGAGTATTTAGTAGGATCTATCGTGACAAATTGAGCTTCCTTGACATATAAAACAATGGTGAAATTGTTGGACTAGTTTTAATTGACTAGTTTTATGAAATTGTGCACATATCATAGTTATATGTACATTAAACATTAACTTGTCATTGTTGGAAATTAGTGTTCAATTTCTTGATGTTCTTGGATGGCTTATTGCTATATAGGAAAATAACTTGTACATATGAGATATTGTTATTTGGTGATGTATTGATTATTGATATAATTAGGCATATAGAATTCATCCATGTACTTTACCTTGGATGAATTTGGTTATATAGTTCATTGATACATCATATGGAAACCATGGTTTTATTTGTGCATACTCGAGGTGATGGTTTCTTGTGAATCCTAACCGACCCTTGATCGTTGGCCACGATTCAAGGTATACGGCATTGGAACCCTTGCTAGCAAAGGGAACCTTTGCGATCCATTTATGGATTACATGATATGTTGATACCGGTACATTCTTGGACTTCTTTGTGTGATCGTTTATTTCGACACACGGTCGTATATTTGACATGGATATGAGATGGACATGATTCAAGGCATCGAGTAAAGCTTCATCGATAACGTATCCTAATTTCATGTTATATCCTTTCCAACGTGCCCATACATATATGGCTTGTTACATGACTTGTATATGACTTGATTTTTGATATATGGAGTTATAAATGTTATTTTGGATGAATTGTTATAATTGTATAACTCTCCCACATGCATGAATCACGACATCACTTACTAAGTCTTTCGACTTACCCCGTTTACTTTGTTTTCCTTAGATCACAGTACCACCGACGGTAGGCCTGAGTGAGGACCGGGGATCAACATCGAGTAGCCTGGGGTAGGTTGTTGTACATAGTTTGGTAAGGTAGTTGTAGATCACGGTGAGGCATTTTTGTACATGTACGGATCATTTAGATCCTTTGAGTCTCTTTTGTTGTATTTTTTGTAGCTCATAGCCTCACTCTTGTATTTTTACTTATGACTATCTTGGTTGTAACACAGTATTAGCCACATAGTTTGTACCGTTTCAGTTGAGGAGATGACAATTATTTGCTACAGGGTTTGTTTATATGGTTGCTACAATATTGTGGTTTATTTTTATACTTGTGTTGGTGCCACAATTGTTGGTTTGATTAATTGTACAGGTTATGTATTTTTGTTATGCCATATTGAAGTAGTAAAATCGCCCGATTACTTTGTATAACTAATAGCTCGGCGGAATTTTAATATCCGTCCCTTTATTACTTGCTATGTTATATATTTTACAAAGGAATTATATGTCACGAGATATGGTTTTGTTGATAAAATGACATGTACTTGATATGATATGCTTGACATGCACGTCACTTTCCCGTGCTCGGGACCTACCCGGGACGGGGGTGTGACAGTTGGTATCAGAGCGCGTTAGCTATAAGCCGGGATAGGTTCCTTGGCTGTAGGTATGTGTTGACCATGTTTCTATAGTAACTTAGAGTGTTACGTGTACGTACTTTGGGGTTCGTGAGTGTCGATTCTGATTCAGGATGAGTGCCGAGAGTAACCCACCTCACAAACAGGGGAAGGAACCTGCAGGAATTGAGCATAGTGCTTCTTCTGATCATGTTCCCTTGGCTAAAGAGCAGGAGATGAGTGAGATACATCAGAAACTTGAGTATATTATGACCATGTTAGCTCAACTACAGCAGCGTACTCAGCAGGCAGTACAAGCTGCAGGACCCCCAATTGAGGTTGTATCGTCTCCTCCGGTTGCTAGTACTTATTCTGATAAGCAAGGAAAAGCTTTAGAAAAGTTTATGAAACTGAACCCACCGAGATTTGATGGCCAGCCAGATGTGGATAAGGCAGAAGAGTGGCTTGAGAGCATTACTCATATTTTTGTTGCCTTAGGCTTAGAGGATTCTTGGAGGGTTGTTTTTGCAGCATTCATGTTTACAGGGGCTGCCAGGAAATGGTGGAGGTTAGTTGAGGAAACTTGGGCTACTAAGCATCAACAACCGACATGGGATATGTTCAGACGGGAGTTTCGAGCACAATATGTTCCTTCCATTGTTCGTAAACAGCGGGAGAGAGATTTCTTGAACCTGATACAGGTGGATTTCACTGTGTCAGAGTATGAGGCCAGATTTACCGAGTTGGCCGCCTTTAACAAGCATTTGATAGAGACTGAAGATATGAAGATTGACAGGTTCATCATAGGTCTAAATGATGACTACCGTGACAGGTTGGAAGCCCTATATTTTGATAATTACCATCAGGTCGTGGATAGGGCCTTGAGATTGGAGCAGGGCAGGAGAGATAGGAGGACTCAGTCAGGATCCGTATCAGTTTCTGTAGCATCTACAGCCTCCGCAGCATCAACACAACAACCATTTTCCCAAAGTGGAAAAAAGCCATGGAGAGGAGGCAGGTACAGGGAAAAGGGCAAGGACTTTGGTAGACAGAGTCAGTTTTCACAGCCATCTAAATCAGTTGCAGCTAGCACAATTAGTCCAAACTCACCTCAGATTGGTACAAGCACAGGTTCAGTGTGTAGACATTGTGGTAGGACCGGGCACACCGAGGATACATGTTGTCGTAAGCTTGGCCAGTGTTTTGTTTGTGGTGAGATGGGACATTTTTTACCAGATTGTCCCAAGGCAAAGAACAAAGGTCAGGTATCAGGAGTGAAGAGGGACAATGTAGGGCGTCCCAAGGTTCAGGGAAAGGTGTTTTCCCTAGGACAGCAGGAGGCGAAGAATTCGACCTCAGTCATTACAGGTACACTAGTCCTTTCGAACTATCATTCTAGAGTACTTATAGACCCAGGATCATCCCATTCATATGTGGCATCACATTTTGCACAACATTTGCATTTACAACCTTCTTATCTGCCATATGTGCTAGAGGTGTCCACCCCGTTGGGTGAGATGTTTGTGCCTAGGGTGGTATATTATGCGTGTGATGTTATAGTAGAGGGTCATACTTTACCTGCTGATCGGATAGAGTTACCACTACATGAGTTCGATGTCTTGCTTGGTATGGATTGGCTTGGTGCTTATCATGCCCAGGTCAATTGTTTTAACAAGATTGTGTCATTTCATGTGCCTGGCCTGGATACTTTACATGTCACTGGGGACAAGGGGAAGCCTACCTTGCATATTTTATCTGCGGTACGAGCTACCAAGTTGATTAACCGGGGTTGTGAAGGGTTTCTGGCATTTGTATCTGAGACTGATAGGGGTGAGATTACGTTAGATGATGTACCTGTTGTGCGTGATTATTCTGATGTATTCCCTGAGGATTTCGCTTTTCCTCCTGAGAGGGAGATAGAGTTTTGTATTGATGTTACACCAGAGACTGCACCGATTGCTATACCACCTTACAGGATAGCACCAGCTGTTATGCAGGAATTGAAAGTACAGTCACAAGAGCTGTTGGAAAAGGGGTTTATCAGACCGAGTGTATCACCGTGGAGTGCACCAGTATTCTTTGTAAAGAAGAAGGATGGTTCATGGCGTATGTGTATAGATTACAGACAGCTGAACCGAGTGACAGTGAAGAACACGTACCCGTTACCATTAATTGAAGATTTATTTGATCAGCTTCAGGGGGCTAAAGTGTTCTCAAAGTTGGATCTTCGAAGTGGGTATCACCAGTTGAGGGTTCGAGACTCAGACATCCAGAAGACAACTTTCAGGACTAGATATGGGCACTACGAGTTTATGGTTAAGCCATTTGGGCTAACCAATGCTCCAGCTGTTTTTATGGATTTGATGAACCGGGTTTTCAAACCCTACCTTGATAGTTTTGTTGTGGTGTTCATTGATGATATTTTGGTGTATTCCAAGACTAGGGCTGATCACGAGCAACATTTGAGGGTTGTTTTATCCACCTTGCGAGACAGGAAGTTGTATGCCAAGTTTAACAAATGCGCTTTCTGGTTGGAGCACATTTCTTTTCTTGGCCATGTGATATCTAGTGCAGGAGTGATTGTTGATCCTTCTAAGATTGAGGCGATAGTGGATTGGAAACAACCGAGCAGTATTAGAGAGGTAAGAAGTTTTCTGGGCTTGGCTGGTTATTATCGGCGATTTGTACCAGGTTTCTCTAGAATTGCTGCTCCGTTATCTAGTTTGACCCGAAAAGGTGTTCCTTTTGTTTGGAGTGATCGTTGCGAGCATAGTTTCCAGACTCTGAAGGAGAAATTAGTTACTGCTCTAGTTTTGTCATTACCCGAGGGATCAGAAAACTTTGTTATATATAGTGATGCCTCAAAAGAGGGCTTGGGTTGTGTATTAATGCAGAACGGCAGAGTGATAGCATATGCCTCGAGAAAACTTAACCTACACGAACATAACTACCCTACACATGACTTAGAGTTGGCTGCGGTTGTTTTTGCTTTACACAAGTGGAAACATTACTTGTACGGGGCCAAGTTCGAGATTTACACGGACCACAAAAGTTTGAAATATTTGTTTTCTCAAAAGGAGCTTAACATGCGACAACGTCGATGGATGGAGTTCTTGAAGGATTATGACTGCACGATATTGTATCATCCCGGGAAGGCGAACGTGGTAGCTGATGCCTTGAGTAGGAAGGCAACCATTTCTAGCATCATGGCACGAGAATGGAGACTTGTTGAGAGTGCAGCCAGATGGGGTTTCACTACTATCAGACATGGGTTTATATGTGCAAGTATCCAGATTCAACCCAGGGTGTTACAGGATATTAGAGATGGACAGGCACAAGATATGAAATTTCAAGAGATTATTAAGACCTTCGGGAATAGCCAGAAGTCCGATTTCCGAGTACATGAGGATGGTATTCTGCGGTTTCGTGGTAGACTATGTGTTCCTTCTGTTGATGAGTTGAGACAGAAACTATTGGATGAGACACACCGATCTCGGTACACCATTCACCCAGGTAGTACCAAGATGTACTGGGACTTGAGACAGCATTATTGGTGGCAGGGATTGAAGAAGGATATGGCAGAGTTTGTTGCCCACTGTTTGACTTGTAAGCGGGTGAAGGCAAAGCATCGAAAACCTCCGGGATTGCTTCAGCCATTGAGTATTCCAGAGTGGAAGTGGGACAACATCACGATGGATTTTGTTATAGGTTTACCACGTACGAGTCGGGGACATGATGCAGTATGGGTTATAGTGGATCGACTGACCAAGTCCGCGCATTTTCTTGCCTTCAGTATGACTTATACACCGACTCAATACGCTACCTTGTATGTGAATGAGGTTGTGAGATTACATGGGATTCCACTTAGCATTGTGTCAGATAGGGATCCGAGGTTCACTTCACGTTTTTGGTGCGCTGTTCAGGATGCTATGGGGACGCGACTGGATTTCAACACATTTTTTCATCCCCAGACCGATGGGCAATCCGAGCGCACATAAAAATTTTAGAGGATATGTTGAGAGCTTGTGTCCAAGACTTCCGAGGGAGTTGGGACAAGCATTTAGCACTTGCAGAGTTTGCCTATAACAATAGTTTCCAGTCTAGTATCGGTATGGCTCCATTTGAGGCTTTGTATGGGAGACCTTGTAGATCACCATTATGTTCGATGGACGTCGGAGAGGCCAAGGTATATGGAATTGATTTGGTTCAGCAGTCGGTTGAGATGGTGAGATTGATTAGACAGAGGCTTCTTACAGCACAGAGTCGTCATAGGAGTTATGCTGATCACCGTCGTCGAGAACTTGAATTCCAGGTAGGAAATTTTGTATTTCTGAAGATATCGCCAAACCATGGGATCAAGAGGTTTGGGATGAAAGGTAATTTGACTCTGAGATTCATAGGCCCTTTTGAGATACTTGAGAGAGTCGGCCCATTGGCTTACCGGTTGGCTCTACCACCATCAATCACCGGAGTACATGATGTTTTCCATGTTTCTATGTCGCGGAAGTATATATCTGATCCGTCACATGTCTTGAACTATGAGCTACTTGAGGTTCAGCCCGATGTATCATATGTTGAGCATCCAGTTCGAATTCTTGACACGAAAGAACGAGTACTGCGGTCTAAGGTCATTCCTCTCGTGAAGGTTCTTTGGAGAGATCATGGAATAGAGGAAGCTACATGGGAAACGGAAGCCGACAAGAGATTGAATTACCCCCATTTGTTCGACGATCATGGTATGAATTTAGAAGACTAAATTCCTATAAGGAGGGTAGGATGTCATAACCCGTTTTCGTGACATGTTGCATGTGTGTGAATCTGCATATATTATATTGGGCACTGCTTGCTTTGCATTCATTTAATGCTAGATAATATTGTTTTATTTGGTTTATGACATAATTATGTGTTATATGACTTCATTTACATGTTCATGTGAGTTTTTAAACTCAAAGGGTTGATCTATAAGTTTTCTGGGCTTTGTGAACCGAATTTGAAGCCTTAACTTCAGAAATTCATAATTAATTCATACGACCTCGGAATTAGGTGATTCAAAAGGCTAACTTGCCTAATTTTTCATGATCTAGCTAATGGAAGAGGTTTTGAGTGTTTTTGGTTCAGTAAAATATAACAAACGAGCCCTGGACAGAATTGAAAAGGCTAGGCAATCTAGAAGGGTCAAAATGGTCCTTTCTCATTTCCACTCACTTATCCTCTATAAGATTATCTTCAACCTTAGTTCCAAATCAGATAGAAACAGAGCAAAAACGTTCAGGTCTTCTTGGAGGGTTTCAAAGCATCAAAACAATTGTTAAGAAATCAAGAAAAATCGGTTACGGTGTCGGCTTTGACCAAAGTTGCTCCTTGTGTCTTCGTCTTCAATTTGCACCGATTATTTTCTCTTGTAAGTGATGTTGTTAACTTCTAAGATTCATCCATGTTTATGGATAATTAAGATTAATTCATGGGTTGGTTATATACTTGTTATAAATTGTTCTAGCTTGGTACTTTGTAGAAGTTATGGCTATAATTGTGAGTTTTCCCATAGATGTAATATAGGTATGGGATGATTTTATAAGGACTTTATGGTTGTGTCTTAGGAGTATTTAGTAGGATCTATTGTGACAAATTGAGTTTCCTTAACATATAAAACAATGGTGAAATTGTTGGACTAGTTTTAATTGACTAGTTTTATGAAATTGTGCACATATCATAGTTATATGTACATGGAACATTAATTTGTCATTGCTGGAAATTAGTGTTCAATTTCTTGATGTTCTTGGATGGCTTATTGCTATATAGAAAAATAACTTGTACATATGAGATATTGTTATTTGGTGATTTATTGATTATTGATATAATTAGGCATATGGAATACATCCATGTACTTTACCTTGGATGAATTTGGTTATATAGTTCATTGATACATCATATGGAAACCATGTTTTTATTTGTGCATACTCGAGGTGATGGTTTCTTTGTGAAGCCTAACCGACCCTTTATCGTTGGCCACGATTCAAGGCATACGGCATTGGAACCCTTGCTAGCAAAGGGAACCTTTGAAATCCATTTATGGATTATATGATATGTTGATACCGGTACATTCTTGGACTTCTTTGTGTGATCGTTTATTTCGACACACGGCCATATATTTGACATGGATAAGAGATGGACATGATTCAAGGCATCGAGTAAAGTTTCATCGATAACGTATCCTAATTTCATGTTATATGCTTTCCAACATGCCCATACATATATGGCTTGTTACATGACTTGTATAAGACTTGATTTTTGATATATGGAGTTATAAATGTTATTTTGGATCAATTGTTATAATTGTATAACTCTCCCACATGCATGAATCACGACATCACTTACTAAGTCTTTCGATTTACCCCGTTTACTTTGTTTTCCTTAGATCACAGTACCACCGGCGGTCGGCCTGAGTGAGGACCGGGGATCAACATCGAGTAGCCTGGGGTAGGTTGTTGTACATAGTTTGGTAAGGTAGTTGTATATCGCGGTGAGGCATTTTTGTACATGTACGGATCATTTAGATCCTTTGAGTCTCTTTTGTTGTATATTTTGTAGCTCATAGCCTCACTCTTGTATTTTGTACTTATGTATCTTGGTTGTAACATAGTATTAGCCACATAGTTTTTACCGTTTCAGTAGAGGAGATGACAATTATTTGCTACAGGGTTTGTTTATATGGTTGCTACAATATTGTGGTTTATTTTTATACTTGTGTTGGTGCCACAACTGGTGGTTTGATTAATTGTACAGGTTATGTATTTTTTGTTATGCCATATTGAAGTAGTAAAATCGCCCGATTACTTTGTATAACTAATAGCTCGGCGGAATTTTAATATCCGTCCCTTTATTACTTGCTTTGTTATATATTTTACAAAGGAATTATATGTCACGAGATATGGTTTTGTTGATAAAATGACATGTACTTGATATGATATGCTTGACATGCACGTCACTTTCCCGTGCTCGGGACCTACCCGGGACGGGGGTGTGACAGAAAGCATCAGAAAGGAAAGGTGCTGGTAGCAGAAGCAGAAAAGCTAGCTGCTGTCTACTCATCTGATTCAGATTCAGACACTTCTAATGAAGAAAGTCCTGCTCTTCTCTGCCTGATGGCTAAGGAATCTGATGACTCCGAGGATGATGAGGTAACTCCTCTTGATAATGAATTATTTAATTCATTTGAACAAATGATGCTCAACAATACAAGTATTGCTGATGCATTTAAAAAGCTTAAGGAAGAGATGATATTGCTGAAAGAGCAAAATAGTTCACTGAAACTTAAAGCTGAAAAGCCAAAAGAATCAGCTGAATACAAAATGCTCGAGCAAGATAATGAATCTCAGAAAGCTGAATATGAAGTTTATAAGGGTAAAATCATTGAGCTTGAGAAAGTCAATGAGTCTCATGAGAAGTCATTTGTTGCATCCACTCACATGTCTAGTAAACAGAAGACACCTTTAGATCAGGATAAGTTAGAATTGAAACATACTGAAAAATTTATATCAGCTGACAATAGTAAGATCATTTTGTATGTTCAAACTACTAAACCTGCTTCACCTGAGAAAGCATTAAAGGAGACGAAAACTCCTAAGGCTAAAAAGAGCAAAGAGTTTAGTGTAGGAAAACAGACTGGTAAGTCCAAACAGAAAAGTCCTAGGAAGTCTTCTGATAAGACCAAAACCAATCAGACTAGTGATAAGTCTAAGTCGTCTGTTAATGAGCAAGCAACTAGTAAGCCAAAGAAGCATAAAAACAAGAAAAATCAAAATGCTTGGTATGAAAATGAGTCATATTATGTGCAACCTACATCATATCCTCCTATGTATCATGCACCTCAATTTCCTACTTACTATGCACCATATCCTGCTCATCCAATGCATGCATATCCTCCTTATCATACATCTTATTCTACTTATGAGCATTATCCTTATCATGCTGATTATCATCAACATAGCAAATCTGATAAACATGATGAAGATGAAACTGTTCATGCTCCTGCCAAACAACAGAAGCCTAAGAAGCCTAAGACTTCATCATCTTGGGTTATCAAAGGTGGAACTAATCCTTTAGGACCCTCTCAATAAGGGTACCTAAAACAATTTTATTTTGTTTTGTAGGTTAGGATTAGGAGTAGGAGTAAAGTAGAGAAAATCTGGTACTTGGACAGTGGATGTTCAAGACACATGTGTGGAAACATACATGAGCTGACTGATGCTATTGCTGTGGATGGTCCTAAAGTTACTTTTGGGGACATCAAAGAAGGCAAGATTGTAGCAAGTGGAAAGCTGATCAAAGGCAACATTGAGATATCTGACGTCTCTTATGTTAAAGGCCTCAAATACAATTTGCTGAGCATAAGTCAATTTTGTGACAAAGGATATTCAGTTATCTTCTCAACAGATAAGTGCTACGTTGAGCAGATTGGTACAAAGAAGGTCATCTTATCTGGAAGACGACAAGGAAATGTTTACACAGTGGACTGGAATTCTGCTGATAAGAATTCAGGCATTTGTTTGGTGGCATCAACACCAAGTGAAGTCAGTTGGTTGTGGCACAAAAGAATGAATCATGTGAATTTCAAGACCATCAACAGACTTATCAAGAACAATCTAGTAGAAGGAATTCCAAAGACAGTCATGAGCAAAGATAAGCTTTGTGACGCATGTCAGAAGGGTAAACAAATCAAGTCATCGTTCAAAAGCAAGAAGCATCAATCTTCTGGAAGAATATTGGAGCTGCTACACATGGACTTATTTGGACCCAGTGATCGTGTCAGCAATGGTGGAAAGAAATACTGCCTAGCTGTTGTGGATGATTATTCAAGATACACTTGGGTGATTTTCATGAAGAAGAAAAGTTAAACCAAGTAGCATCTTACAAATCTGATGGAAAAGATCCAAAATGAGAAAAGTATGAAAATACTGAAGATCAGATCAGATAGAGGGACTGAGTTTACAAACTCTACTGTTGAAGAGTATTGTAATGCCAGAGGAATCAGTCATGAGTACTCTGCTGCCAGAACCCCTCAACAGAATGGAGTTGCTGAAAGGAGAAACAGAACTCTTAAAGAAGATACCAGGACAATGATAGCTGAAGCTAAGCGGCCTCAAAGATATTGGGCAGAAGCAACAAATACAGCATGCTTTACCCAAAACAGATGCATGATCAACAAGCACCAAAACAAGACTCCATATGAAGTTTGTAACAACAGGAAGCCAAACATTCATTATTTTAAGATATTTGGTTGTAAATGCTTTGTTTTAAATAATGGGAAAAATCACCTTACTGCATTTGCAGAAAAGGCTGATGAAGCTGTTTTTGTAGGATACTATACTGTTAGTAAAGCTTATAGAGTCTTTAACAAAAGAACTTTACTTATAGAGGAATCCATTCATGTAGTATTTGATGAACCAAATCAATCTTCTGAAAAGAATCAAATCAAAGTATTAATCAAGATCTGTCTACTGATTTACAGAAGTTGAATGTTGGAAAGAATGAAGAATATGTTCCCATCATACTACCTGATCTCAACCCAGCACACACAGATTCTTCTTTCATTTTCAATTCCTTTCAGGTCGGAAACGCGGGCTGCTGTCACGATATAAAAAAATAATAATCATAATGACGGAAAGGAACCAACGATTTTCTCTTCTTAAACAACCGTTCAAAATCACAATGCTGATTGTCTAACAGACGAGTTGCAAACAGCTGATAGACCAGAGACTGTTCAACAGACAACAAATGTTCAACAGACTACTACTGGATCTCCAACAGTAGTGTTGCAAGACCAAAGCAAAGGACAACATTATGATTTGCAACCTGATCTCAGATGGCTCAAGAATCACCCACCAGAGCTGGTGATTGGTGATCCTTTGGATAAAGTGAAGACAAGGAGAGCTGCTGCATGTGAAGCAATGTTTGCCAGCTTCCTATCTCATAATTGAGCCAAAACAGATTGAAGAAGCTCTAAATGATTTAAACTGGATTGAAGCTATGCAAGAAGAGCTAAATCAATTTGAAAGGAATGAAGTCTGGTACTTAGTTCCTAGACCAAGTCATCAAAGAGTCATTGGCACTAATTGGGTATTCAGAAATAAAATGAATGAAGATGGTGTTGTCACCAGAAACAAAACAAGATTAGTGGTCAAGGGTTATTGCCAAGAAGAAGACATTGACTTTGATGAAACTTTTGCACCAGTAGCAATATTAGAGGCAATCAGACTCTTTCTTGCTTATGCTGCTCACAAGAATGTCACAATCTATCAGATGGATGTGAAATTAGCTTTTCTCAATGGAAAATTGCAAGAAGAAGTTTATGTTGAACAACCACCTGGATTTGAAGCCTATCAAGAAGAAGACAAGGTGTATCGTCTGAAGAAAGCCCTCTGTGGACTGAAACAGGCTCCAAGAGCATGGTATGATACTCTATCTGATTTTCTCTTAATTAAAGAATTTCGTAAAGGTAAGGTAGACAATACCCTGTTCACTATTGAATGGGAAGAACATATTTTGCTTGTGCAAATCTATGTGGACGATATTATTTTTAGTTCAACTAATCAACAGATGTGTGATAAGTTCTCAAAGTTGATGCAGAACAAGTTTGAAATGAGCATGATGGGAGAACTTAACTATTTTCTTGGTTTGCAAGTAAGACAGTTGCCTGATGGAATATTCATCAGCCAAGCAAAATACACAAAGGATCTGTTCAAGAAATTTGGTATGGAAACTAGCTCTACTGCTAATATTCCAATGTCTACTAGTCTTCGTTTGGATAAAGATGAATATGGCAAATCAGTGGACATAACCAAGTACAGAGGAATTATTGGGTCACTGTTATACTTAACAGCTAGCAGACCTGATATTATGTACTCTGTTGGGGTTTGTGCGAGGTATCAATCCAATCCTAAGGAATCTCACCTCCTAGCTGCTAAAAGGATACTCAAGTATCTTAAAGGTACCGAAGATTTGGGATTGTGGTATCCTAGGGAATCTGGATTTGAACTTATTGGATATTCAGATTCTAACATTGCTGGCTGCAAGATTGACAGAAAAAGCACAACAGGTGCCTGTCAGTTCTTAGGTAGTCGTCTGATCTCATGGATGAGTAAGAAACAGACTTCAGTATCTATATCAACTGCTGAAGCTGAATACATAGCTGCTGGAGCTTGTTGTGCACAAATATTATGGTTGAAGCATCAACTTGAAGATTACAACATAAAAATCAGTGGAATCCCTATCTACTGTGACAATACAAGTGCAATCAGTCTTACTCAGAATACCACAAGTTATTCAAGGACTAAGCATATTGAGATCAAATATCATTTTATTAGAGATCATGTGGAGAAAGGAAATGTCATGATAGAATATGTGTTTACTGAAAATCAGATTGCTGACATCTTCACAAAACCTCTAAGTGAGACAAGGTTTTCAACTCTAAGAGCTAAACTGGGTTTATTAAAATTGGATGCATAAGCTGAGGGGGAACTCAACAGAAGACTGAAGTTAAACAGCTTACTCATCACATTTATCTTCAAGGATTAACTCTCAACAGACTAGTTAACTTATGAATTCTTAAAGTCAGGGAGAACGTGTAAGACTAGCGATACTTCTGATTAAAAGATGAAATTTGTTGATGACAGTTAGTTGAAGTTATGTTTTCAACAGAAGATTAAAATCTTGAAGATTGAAGATTTATTATCTAGCTGGATTGACAAACAGCCGAGGAAGGTTATCAGTTATTGGCTTTCACTGATAACAACTTTTTCATCAGGATAGTAGTCCATCAGATAAGTAGTTACTTCACTAATCTGATTACTTGTGTAAAAGCTTACTGTTTAAAACGTTATATTTAAAAACGCGCTTTTACATGTACGAAAAAAGCGGTACATATTCCCGCTCCTCATTTAATGCGATTTGAATTCGAAAGGTCGTAACTGACGCCGCACGATGAGACCTGACAAGAAATGGATCTAACGGTTAGCTGGTATCACGGAAACCAAGATACCCTAACTTTATAAATCCCAATCTGATCAGCCGTGTAGCTCTTTATGCACCCAAAACATTCAAAGAGCACTTGTGAGAAAATACTTGCAATTTTCTACGAATTTCTTCTTGTTTCCTCAACTCCCAACAAATTCGCAATGGTCGCTGAAGGTATGTTCCTTGTCTACGACTCATACTACCAATCTGGTACTGATTTGATGAAGGAACTGCTGGAGAAGTTCAAATCGGCTTCATTGGTAAATTTCATGGAATACAATGAAGGAGTGATCTGGACTGATCAAGTCTTAGAGTACTATCAAACTGCGACTGTTGATTTCAGCACAATGGAAATCAAGGCTACAGTTGGAGGTAAATCATTGTCATTACCCCCGCTGTTCTTCACGAAAGTTTTGGGCTTCCAAACAGAGGACGACATGATGTCACTGTGTTGACGGAGGAGAAGCACCAACAGTTCTGGGCAATCTGTGCCAGGGAGGGAGAGATGTTGTCTGGCAACATCAAGAAGAGACAACTGAAGGATGAATATCAGCGGATGGCTGATATGGTCTCTAAGCTGATTAAGAACTGCACATTTTCTCTGGATGCTATTACCATGAAGAGGTTCAACATCATGGCAACCATTTACTACGGACTGTCATTTGGTACATTTTGGCAAACTTCCACGAGGTAAAGAGAGGCAAGACTCCTCAGACAAATCACAGAATCACACTCAGTTATCTGCTGTTCAAACTGGGATGTGCAATGACAAATGGTAAGGAGATTCATTAATCCAAAGCAATGGTGAAGTATTTGCCTGTTCTAAAAAGAAAAGCTGACGAGGCTGATGAGGAAGAAGCCGAGGAAGCAAAGGAGGTCCTTGCAAAAAGGCAAAGGAGATTGGTCAAAACAGCTGAGTTAGCTGTTGAGACTCAGAAGAAAAAGGCTGCTGAAAAGCCTAAGGAGAAAGCTCCTAAGAAAATGAAGACAGTGGCTGATGTTGCTGCTGACCAGATCATTGATCAAACCACTGCTTATGTCAGGAATATGTCCCCTGCATCATCTTCATGAACTCCAACTGCTCAAGTGCCTGATGAGACTATTTCTCATAGGACCAGAAGTCAGTTGAGAGATACTGCTGCTTCTAGACCCACTCAAGGAATACCAAAGAAAACATCAAGGAAGCAGATGAATTTTTTTGAGGAGCCTACTGAGCTGAAGAACTTAGTAAGACAAAGCCCTCAAACTGCTGAAAGACCTGTTGGAGCTGAAGAGGCTTCTGTTGCTGAACAGATTGATGTGCAACAGACCACACAAGCAAAGCCAACAGTTGAGGTTGCCAAACCTCAGGATGATCCTGATGTAATGATCATCCATCCCATTGCAGCTGCACCTCTTGCATCTGCTGCTCCTAATCCTGCCCCAGCTGATAAAGGAAAAAGAAAATTCATCATCAAGAAGAAGAAGATATCAGCTGCTGAAAAGAAAAGGAGGGAGGAAGCTGAGCAAAGAAAGAGAGATGAGCTCGAAGAAAAGAAGGCTTGAACTAAGCAAGATTCAGGAGGCTAAAGATGAAGAAAGAAGGAAGATGTCTGAAGCTGAAAGAAAAGCAGCTGAAGATGCTGAACTTGCTATGGTCATTGAGCTAAGCAAAACTGATGCTCATGGACCAATTCATGGTGGAGGCATCAAGATTAATGAAGCTGATGATGGCAAACTAATGAAGCCTAAGATGCCTGCTGGAGAGGTCAAGCCAAAGGAGAAGTATGAAATCAGAAGAGCATTTGACATTGTCTATGCTGATAAAGAACTCTTCAAAAGGTTTGAAAAGACCTTGGCTTACTATGATCAGAAGTTGATGCTCAAGACTTTTTTCACCCATGAAAAGCCTAGATACATGAAGTGGAGAGACTATAGGCTGAACAAATCTGTTGCAGAACTTCAGAGTTGGAAGGAGTTACCTGATGAAGAACAATGGGTTCTAAATTGGCTAAGGACTGACTCAATACAAAAATCTTTGGATCCTCATTTTGTAAGGGATGCTATGCATCAATATGCTAAGGACTTTGCCTTACAGGAAGCCAAGATCATCAAGAATACTTTGCCTGCTAAAAGAAGAAAATATGATGATGCTGTTGAGATGGCTATCAACATTGCTGTTATGACCGCCTTGAAGAGATGGGTAGAAAGGTCAAGATATCAGCAAGGATGTTCAAGTGAGCTGCCTCAGCTGCCAAGCATTCAACAGATCATATTTGGCAAAGAAGTTAAAGACCACTACAAAGTGCCTAAGGGAAACAATGCTTTTACAAATCCATGGATAATTGTGCGACAAATTCGTCAGACAACATCCTTCAATGATGATGGCAAGATCGTAAGTTTAGTCTATGATGATGTCACTGATGAGCACAAAGCTGCTGATGAACCCTTAGCAATTGAGTGGAATGCTAAGGAGTCCAAAGCTGATCAGGAGACAGAGCTGAAAGATGCACCTGTCCACCAGGAGACTGAGGAAAGGGAAGCTGATACTTCTGCTTCATCAAGTGACTTACATTCATCACTGATGGAAGCCTTCCAGCTATTAATGGAAGATCAAATGAAGAAACTGGAAGAGAAGAACAGCCTGCAGTTGAAAAAGTTGAAAGAAGAGCTGAAGGAAGAGTTGGCAGAGTCCAACAAATCCCAACTGGAAAGTATTCATCTCCAAACTGCAGAAACTATCAAGGCATCCATAGATAGTTTACCCCTGCCAGAAGATCATTCAAAGCAGTTAGTGCAAAGCCTTGTTGAAATGAACAAAAAAGTTGAAGATGTGAACGCTGATGTAAATCACCTTCATGATGCTTTACAAAGAGATGAGCACAAGATGGCTGATCTTACTGCTAACTTCATCAAGATCAGTGAAGAAGAGAAGACTATTAATGTTGGGTTGTTGCAGGAACTTCACAAAGCTGGAGATGTTATTCATGGAGAACTCTCAACAATGCAACTTAACATTGATTGTTTCAATGATCAAACTGACGACATCAGCACTGCTATCACTCATCTTACTGCAAGTCATGATGTAGTAAATCATAATTTGAAAGCTTTATGTGCTACAATGAAGATTCCTACTGTTGCACTCAACCCTGCTGCTGAACCTGAAAATGTCACCAAGGCTGATGATGACAAAAAGGGGGAAGATAAAAGGGAAGAACCAACTAAGGAAACCTCTGCTGCTGAAGCTAAAGAGACTGATGAAGCTGCTGAAGACACTAAGGCTGCTAAAGAAGTTGGAAAGGTAGAAGGTAAAGAGAAGTCTAAGGAAGAGACTATGGATAAAGTTAACTCTGATGAGGAAATGGCTGAAACCAAGGACTCTGCTGAAGATCAAACAGAGCCACTTACCAAGTACAAAAATACTGAATCAGCCAGGAAAGCAATGGAAAAACTGAAGGAGCAGCAACTCAAAGAAAAGATGGAAGCTGCCAGGTCAAACCTGCTTTTGGATGAGGATGCTGTTGATGAAGATGAAGAAGAAGATGATGAAGAATCATCTTATGAGTATGAAGAAGTGCTATAAGGATCTGATGAAAAAGCTGATAGTTAGAGTATATAAATCTTTTTGTAATCAGTTTACTTTATCTATCTTTCAGACATCTCATCTGATAAACTTGTACTTGTAATATTTTCCATATAAACAAAAGTCAAGTTTACTCCAACACATCTTTTCCATCTCAGAAAATTTTGAGGATTACAATCTTTAGCTTAGGTAAAACAGGTACTTGGCTGAAGTTTTGTCATCATCAAAAAGGGGGAAATTGTTGGATAAGGATGAGGATGAAGAGCACTGAAGACAATTTGTAAAGGGAAGTTTTGATGAATTCCAAAACTTCAAATCTGCTAAGTATGGATTAACTTAGCTGATATCCCTTTGAAGAAGTTTTGACTAAGTATAGAAGACATCAGAAGAGTCAAAATTCAAGGTCCAAGGCTACTGATCTGATGAAGGAAAGAAATCAGACTGGTGAAGATCAGCCGACTCAAACCAGATTTGTTCAACTTTGAGATCAGCTTAGAGAGACGAAGAGAAGAAACACAACAACACAATCTCTGAGAGAATTTTCGAAGCAGAACTCTTTAAGTCTCAAGAACAGCTCACTCATCAGCTTAGTCATTTGTTGACAAAAGCAGAATTGAAGAACAACGATAAAATACATCTTCTGAGTGATTTTGTAATCGTGAGTGTTGTTAGAAGTGTAGATCCATCTTTGTGAGTGATATAACTTCAAAGGATAGGTTTTCTTAGTGATTTCCTATTGTGAGCTTACGGCCAGTTTCATTTGTTGTTTTGGCGTAAGTGGAGTGTACTAATTACTTGGTGTTCTTAGTATAACCTAAGATCTTTGTGACTTGGAAGAGTGGACTAAAGGATATTTAAATCCATATAACCACTATAAAAATTACTTGTGTTTTTACTTGCATTTTCACTTGCATATTTTCAATTGCATAAAAACACTTTAATTTAACTGTTTGAAAAGTTTTATAAGGAAAGGAGTTTTGTAAACTGGGGAACAAACTTTCAAACTACTAAGTTTACTTGTGAAAAACACTTTACAAATCCGCTGCAAGTACTCTAAGTATTGAAACTGATTTTGACAAAATCACCTAAGTAACTATCAGTTTAGTGGTCAACGAAGCTATTCAAAGATTTGTCCCAATCAGCCAAGTAACTTACGGTTGATAACAGCTTAGTATGTTTAAGTTAGAACAAAAGGTTTTAAAGTTAAAAATTGTTAAAAATTTTAGAGGTCTATTCACGCCCCCCCCCCCCCCCTCTAGACCTCATCTGACCACTTGGGACCAACAAGCTCTAAAAATTGTATTAGTGCAAAAATTAAATCAACTAAGGGAAAATAGGTACAAGACAATCGTTAAAAGATTTAGAAAAAGTTCTTCCTAATTTTTGGTTTTCTTCCTTGATATCTTGGACTAATATTTAACTTTACTTTCGAGGAATGGAATCTATTCATTACAATTTCTTCCTCCTATTGAAGGATTAGTAAAAAAAAAGAGATAGAAGAGATATTTTATGCAATGTCCACTTTCGAAGATGTCAAACTTGAAAAAAGTTTATTAAAAGTTAATTTTTTCTTCTGTATAAGATATCATTATATACATCTAGATTTTATTTATTTATTTATCATGTAATTATAACGTTATCTCGACAAAACCAGTTAAGGGTGCACATGGTACGGTTCTGCGGCATATTTAACAAAATTTGTATCGTACAAATTAGTGCTATTTCTAAAAACTCAAAATCAAACTAGAATTTTATGAACCAACTCAGTTTTGTGCGGCTTCGGTACGGTACGGTTTTGGGGTTTTGTGCGGTTCTAAAACAAATTTTTTTCTTGTAATTTTTTTATATAGTCAATTTGGTGGTTTGCAATTATATATTTATATTGTATGGAGACCTTCCGTATTGACTAGATATTTAAAGAAACAACCTTCAAGCATTCAACTTATAAGTTATAATGTTCTCGCTGATTACATAAATAGAGGGTTGCATACTACCTATTGATTTATTAGTTTGAAAGAAAAATGTAGATTCGAGGAGGGTATAACATTACATCCACAAGTACATCCTAGAGCAAATAAAATATAACATAAAAATTACCACAAGTAAGTCCATGATTGGGTTGGGCTTATTTATGAACTCAAATTATTTTTATGTTGAATTTTGACCAATATTTTGGGCATTCTTCTTCTCGGATCAAATGTAGTCCATTAAGTCTTAAAATCAATCTAAACTTTGAGTTGTACCGGTTTTGTTAGTTGGGTTGGATGGGGATCCACTATCCTCCACGGCCTCATTTGAAGAGGCAACGTAATGAAGTTCATTCATTCTAGCTTTTAGCTGTTGTTGAGTTTCCTTCATGACCAAAATCATAACGTCCGCGACAGTCAAAATCGTACACGCTAGCCAATCCTGCCATGCATTTGTACATAAAGAATTTAATTTCCTTCTTTTTGTTTCCATTTTTAAACAATAAAGTTCATCATTCTTTTTCTGAAGTTTGTCGCGCATTAATTTCTCTTCATCGACCAACTTCTGCAATTGATCTCTCCTCTGCAATGTCTGAAGACGCTCCAACATTGCACATGCCTTCTCATGGGATTGCCATACCTCCGGCACAGGTTCACCATCATTGAAGATGATGGTACAAGCCTCCACACCGTAAAGTGTGCTTAGCTGACCCACCTACTTAATGAGCTCCTCCTTTATTTTGTTGAAGGAATCCTTATCTTGTGAGTCATTGGTACTACTCGTCATTTTGACCTTTTTTCTCCCTCTCTCCATATTTTGGAATTGTGGTTAACTGTATAAGCGTAAACTTATCTGGGGCTATATATAGGTGTGAAATGAGAATCTAAATTTGTATGGTCATTATTTTATTTGTTACAAATTTATTGTGCTTCATTGCTTTAGCGTTGGTCAAAATTAATTTGATACAATTGTCATTATTACGCGTTGTTGTGACTTTTTATTTTTCTTTATTTATAATTTTAATAAATTGGACTTACTCAAATTATAAAATATAATAATTACACTATCCCGATTTCAATATTTGAATGATTACATATTTTTTTATATAAGGTCACTCATTTTTTTGAATGTTTTTCTTTATTTCAGATCACAAGGACATTTAATATTATTTTTGAAAGCGTAAATTGAAGTATTTTTTTCCTATCAGAGTTTCTGGGCTAGTCTAGTTTAACTATTGTAGCAGGAAATCGAAAGAATTTGTGTCCAGGTAATGAAGAAGAGATCACACACCTTAATTACTAGAACAACCTTTCGGGATAAAATAACCAAATCAACTAAATAATTTTTTCTAATAACATTCAAAGACTTACACTATCTTTAATATTTAAAATCACTTTTTATGTTTTTATATGATTTTCTTTACTCTATTCTTCGTAACCTAACATATTAAAGGAAAATAGGATTCAAGATGTTCATTTTTCACATAATATTTTCCTCGTAAGCCAAACGAATGTGAAATTTCATATTTTTATTGATTTTTATATTTCGCACATCTCCAATTCCTTGGACCAAAACTGCTCTAAAAATTGTATTAGTGCAAAAATTAAATCAACTAAGGGAAAAATATGTACAAGACAATCGTTAAAAGATGTAGAAAAAGTTCTTCCTAATGTTTTGTTTTCTTACTTGATATCTTGGACTAATCTTTAACTTTACTTTCGAGGAATGGAATCTATACATTACAATTTCTTCCTCCTATTGAAGGATTAGTAAAAAAAAATGGATAGAAGAGATATTTTGTGCAATGTCCACTTTCGAAGATGTCAAACTTGAAAAATGTTTATTAAAAGTTAATTTTTTCTTCTGTCTAAGATATCATTATATACATCGAGATTTTATTTATTTATTTGTCATGTAATTGTAACGTTATCTCGACAAAACCAGTTAAGGGTGCACGTGGTACGGTTCTGCGGCATATGTAACAAAATTTGTATCGTACAAATTAGTGCTATTTCTAAAAACTCAAAATCAAACTAGAATTTTATGAACCAACTCAGTTTCGTGCGTTTTCGGTACGGTACGGTTTTGTGGTTTTGTGCGATTCTCAAACAAATTTTTTTCTTGTAATTTTTTTATATAGTCAATTTGGTGGTTTGCAATTATATATTTATATTGTATTGAGACCTTCCGTATTGACTAGATATTTAAAGAAACAACCTTCAAGCATTCAACTTATAAGTTATAATGTTCTCGCTGACTACATAAATAGAGGGTTGCATAATACCTATTGATTTATTAGTTTGAAAGAAAAATGTAGATTCGAGGAGGGTATAACATAACATCCACAAGTACATCCTAGAGCAAATAAAATATAACATAAAAATTACCACAAGTAAGTCCATGATTGGGTTGGGCTTATTTATGAACTCAAATTATTTTTATGTTGAATTTTGACCAATATTTTTGTCATTCTTCTTCTGGGACAAATGTAGTCCTTTAAGTCTTAAAATCAATCTAAACTTTGAGTTGTACCGGTTTTGTTAATTGGGCTGTATGGGGATCCACTATCCTCCACGGCCTCATTTGAAGAGGCAACGTAAGGAAGTTCATTCATTCTAGCTTTTAGCTGTTGTTGAGTTTCCTTCATGACCAAAATCATAACGTCTGCATCGTGACAGTCAAAATCGGACACTCTAGCCAATCCTGCCATACATTTGTACATAAATAATTTCATTTCCTTCTTTTTGTTTTCCATTTTTAAACAATAAAGTTCATCCTTCTTTTTCTGAAGTTTGTCTCGCATTAATTTCTCTTCATTGACCAACTTCTGCAATTGATCTCTTCTCTGCAACGTCTGAAGACGTTCCAACATTGCACGTGCCTTTTCATGGGATGGCCATACCTCCGGCACAGGTTCACCATCATTGAAGATGATGGTACAAGCCTCCACACCGTAAAGTGTGCTTAGCTGACCTACCTCCTTAATGAGCTCCTCCTTTATTTTGTTGAAGGAATCCTTATCTTGTAAGCCATTGGTACTACTCATCATTTTGACCTTCTTTCTCCCTCTCTCCATATTTTGGAATTGTGGTTAACTGTATAAGCATAACTTATCTGGTGCTATATATAGGTGTGAAATGAGAATCTAAATTTGTATGGTCATTATTTTATTTGTTATAAATTTATTGTGCTTCATTGCTTTAGCGTTGGTCAAAATTAATTTGATACAATTGTCATTATTACTCGTAGTTGTGACTTTTTATTTTTCATTATTTAAAATTTTAATAAATTGAACTTACTCAAATTATAAAATGTAATAATTACATTATCCTTATTTCAATATTTGAATGATTACATATCTTTTTTATATAAGGTCACTTATTTTTTTGAATGTTTTTCTTTATTTCAGATCACAAGGACATTTAATATTATTTTTGAAAACATAAATAGAAGTATTTTTTTCCTATCAGAGTGTCTAGGCCAATCTACATTAACTATTGTAGCAGTATATCGGAAGAATTTGTGTCCAGGTAATGAAGAAGAGATCACACACCTTAATTACTAGAACAACCTTTCGGGATTAAATAATCAAATCAACTAAATAATTTTTTCTAATCACATTCAAAGACTTACACTATCTTTAATATTTAAAATCACTTTTTATGTTTTGATATGATATTCTTTACTCTATTCTTCGTAACCTAACATATTAAAGGAAAATAGGATTCAAGCCGTTCATTTTTCACATAATATTTTCCTCGGAAGCCAAACGAATTTGAAATTTCATATTTTTATTGATTTTCATATTTCGCACATCTCTAATTCATTGGACCAAAACAGCTCTAAAGACTCATAATGAACCAACTAGTGCTATTTCTAAAGACTCATAATGAACCAACTCAGTTTTGTGCGGTCTCGGTACGGTACGGTTTTGTGGTTTTGTGCGGTTCTCAAACAGATTTTTTTCATTTAATTTTTTTATATCGTCAATTAGGTGGTTTGCAATTATATATTTATATTGTATTGAGACCTTCCGTATTGACTAGATATTTAAAGAAACAACCTTCAAGCATTCAACTTATAGGTTATAATGTTCTCGTTGACTACATAAATAGAGGGTTGCATAATCCCTATTGATATATTAGTTTAAAAGAAAAATGTAGATTCGAGGAGGGTATAACATTACATCCACAAGTACATCCTAGAGCAAATAAAATATAACAAAAAAATTACCACAAATAAGTCCATGATTGGGTTGGGCTTATTTATGAACTCAAATTATTTTTATGTTGAATTTAGACCGATATTTTGGGCATTCTTATTCTCGTGTCAAATGTAGTCCATTAAGTCTTAAAATCAATCTTAACTTTGAGTTGTACCGGTTTTGTTAATTGGGCTGAATGGGGATCAACTATCTTCCACGGCCTCATTTGAAGAGGCAACGTAATGAAGTTCATTCATTCTAGCTTTTAGCTGTTGTTGAGTTTCCTTCATTACCAAAATCACGAAGTCCGCATCGCGACAGTCAAAATCGGACACGCTATCCAATCCTGCCATGCATTTGTACAAAAATAATTTCATTTCCTTCTTTTTGTTTTCCATTTTTAAACGATAAAGTTCATCCTTCTTTTTCTGAAGTTTGTCGCGCATTAATTTCTCTTCATCGACCAACTTCTGCAATTGATCTCTTCTCTGCAACGTCTGAAGACGCTCCAATATTGCACGTGCATTCTCATGGAATGGCCCTACCTCCGGCACAGGTTCACCATCATTGAAGATGATGGTACAAGCCTGCAAACCCTAAAGTGTGCTTAGCTGACCCACTTCCTTGATGAGCCCTTCCTTTATTTTGTTGAAGGAATCCTTATCTTGTGAGTCATTGGTACTACTCGTCATTTTGACCTTTTTTCTCCCTCTCTCCATATTCTGGAATTGTGGTTAACTGTATAAGCGTAAACATATCTTGGGCTATATATAGGTGTGAAATGAGAATATAAATTTGTATGGTCATTATTTTATTTGTTATAAATTTATTGTGCTTCATTGCTTTAGCGTTGGTCAAAATTTATTTGATACAATTGTCATTATTACACGTTGTTGTGACTTTTTATTTTTCTTTATTTGTAATTTTAATAAATTGGACTTACTCAAATTATAAAATGTAATAATTACATTATCCCGATTTCAATATTTGAATGATTACATATTTTTTTTATATAAGATCACTCATTTTTTTGAATGTTTTTCTTTATTTCAGATTACAAGGACATTTAATATTATTTTTGAAAGCGTAAATAGAAGTAATTGTTTTCCTATCAGAGTGTCTGGGCTAGTCTACTTTAACTATTGTAGCAGGAAATCGAAAGAATTTGTGTCCAGGTAATGAAGAAGAGATCACACACCTTAATTACTAGAACAACCTTTCGGGATTAAATAATCAAATCAACTAAATAATTTTTTCTAATCGCATTGAAAGACTTACACTATCTTTAATATTTAAAATCACTTTTTATGTTTTTCTAAAATTTTCTTTACTCTATTCTTCGTAACCTAACTTATTAAAGGAAAATATGATTCAAGCAGTTCATTTTTTACATAATATTTTCCTCGAAAGCCAAACGAATTTGAAATTTCATATTTTTATTGATTTTTATATTTCGCACATCTCCAATTCCTTGGACCAAAACAGCTCTAAAAAGTATATTAGTGCAAAAATTAAATCAACTACGGGAAAAATAGGTACAAGACAATCATTAAAAGATGAAGAAAAAGTTCTTCCTAATGTTTTGTTTTCTTCCTTGATAACTTGGACTAATCTTTAACTTTACTTTCGAGGAATGGAATCTATTCATTACAATGTCTTCCTCCTATTGAAGGATTAGTTAAAAAAAATGATAGAAGAGATATTTTGTGCAATGTCCACTTTCGAAGATGTCAAACTTGAAAAATGTTTATTAAAAGTTAACTTTTTCTTCTGTCTAAGATATCATTATATACATCGAGATTTTATTTATTTATTTGTCATTTAATTGTAACGTTATCTCGACAAAACCAGTTAAGGGTGCACGTGGTACGGTTCTGCGGCATATTTAACAAAATTTGTATCGTACAAATTTGTGCTATTTCTAAAAACTAAAAATCAAACTAGAATTTTATGGACCAACTCAGTTTTGTGCGTTTTCGGTACGGTACGGTTTTGTGGTTTTGTGCGATTCTCAAACAAATTTTTTTCTTGTAATTTTTTTATATAGTCAATTTGGTGGTTTGCAATTATATATTTATATTGTATTGAGACCTTCCATATTGACTAGATATTTAAAGAAACAACCTTCAAGCATTCAACTTATAAGTTATAATGTTCTCGCTGATTACATAAATAGAGGGTTGCATAATACCTATTGATTTATTAGTTTGAACGAAAAATGTAGATTCGAGGAGGGTATAACATTACATCCACAAGTACATCCTAGAGCAAATAAAATATAACATAAAAATTACCACAAGTAAGTCCATGATTGGGTTGGGCTTATTTATGAACTCAAATTATTTTTATGTTGAATTTTGACTAATATTTTGGGCATTCTTCTTCTCGGATCAAATGTAGTCCATTAAGTCTTAAATCAATCTAAACTTTGAGTTGTACCGGTTTTGTTAGTTCGGTTGGATGGGGATCCACTATCCTCCATGGCCTCATTTGAATAGGCAACGTAATGAAGTTCATTCATTCTAGCTTTTAGCTGTTGTTGAGTTTCCTTCATGACCAAAATCATAACGTCCGCATCGCGACAGTCATAATCTGACACTCTAGCCAATCTTGCCATGCATTTTACATGAAGAATTTCATTTCCTTAATTTTGTTTTCCATTTTTAAACAATAGAGTTCATCATTCTTTTTCTGAAGTTTGTCGCGCATTAATTTCTCTTCATCGACCAACTTCTGCAATTGATCTCTTCTCTGCAATGTTTGAAGACGCCCCAACATTGCACATGCCTTCTCATGGGATTGCCATACCTCCGGCACAGGTTCACCATCATTGAGGATGATGGTACAAGCCTCCACACCGTAAAGTGTGCTTAGCTGACCCACCTACTTAATGAGCTCCTCCTTTATTTTGTTGAAGGAATCCTTATCTTGTGAGTCATTGGTACTATCGTCATTTTGACCTTTTTTCACCCTCTCTCCATATTTTGGAATTGTGGTTAACTGTATAAGCGTAAACTTATCTGGGGCTATATATAGGTGTGAAATGAGAATCTAAATTTGTATGGTCATTATTTTATTTGTTACAAATTTATTGTGCTTCATTGCTTTAGCGTTGGTCAAAATTAATTTGATACAATTGTCATTATTACGCGTTGTTGTGACTTTTTATTTTTCTTTATTTGTAATTTTAATAAATTGGACTTACTCAAATTATAAAATGTAATAATTACACTATCCCGATTTCAATATTTGAATGATTACATATTTTTTTTATATAAGGTCACTCATTTTTTTGAATGTTTTTCTTTATTTCAGATCACAAGGACATATAATATTATTTTTGAAAGCGTAAATAGAAGTATTTTTTTCTTATCAGAGTGTCTAGGCTAGTCTAGTTTAACTATTGTAGCAGGAAATCGAAAGAATTTGTGTCCAGGTAATGAAGAAGAGATCACACACCTTAATTACAAGAACAACCTTTCGGGATAAAATAACCAAATCAACTAAATAATTTTTTCTAATAACATTCAAAGACTTACACTATCTTTAATATTTAAAATCACTTTTTATGTTTTTATATGATTTTCTTTACTCTATTCTTCGTAACCTAACATATTAAAGGAAAATAGGATTCAAGCCGTTCATTTTTCACATAATATTTTCCTCGGAAGCCAAACGAATTTGAAATTTCATATTTTTATATTTCGCACATCTCCAATTCCTTGGACCAAAACAGCTCTAAAGACTCATAATGAACCAACTAGTGCTATTTCTAAAGACTCATAATGAACAAACTCAGTTTTGTGCGGTCTCGGTACGGTACGGTTTTGTGGTTTTGTGAGGTTCTCAAACAAATTTTTTTCATTTAATTTTTTTATATAGTCAATTAGGTGGTTTGCAATTATATATTTATATTGTATTGAGACCTTCCGTATTGACTAGATATTTAAAGAAACAACCTTCAAGCATTCAACTTATAGGTTATAATGTTCTCGTTGACTACATAAATTGAGGGTTGCATAATACCTATTGATTTATTAGTTTAAAAGAAAAATGTAGATTCGAGGAGGGTATAACATTATATCCACAAGTACATCCTAGAGCAAATAAAATATAACAAAAAAATTACCACAAATAAGTCCATGATTGGGTTGGGCTTATTTATGAACTCAAATTATTTTTATGTTGAATTTAGACCTATATTTTTGGCATTCTTATTCTCGGATCAAATGTAGTCCATTAAGTCTTAAAATCAATCTTAACTTTGAGTTTTACCGGTTTTGTTAATTGGGCTGAATGGGGATCCACTATCCTCCACGGCCTCATTTGAAGAGGCAACGTAATGAAGTTCATTCATTCTAGCTTTTAGCTGTTGTTGAGTTTCCTTCATTACCAAAATCACAAAGTCCGCATCGCCACAGTCAAAATCGGACACGCTAGCCAATCCAGCCATGCATTTGTACATAAATAATTTCATTTCCTTCTTTTTGTTTTCCATTTTTAAACTATAAAGTTCATCCTTCTTTTTCTGATGTTTGTCGCGCATTAATTTCTCTTCATCGACCAACTTCTGCAATTGATCTCTTCTTTGCAACGTCTTAAGACGCTCCAACATTGCACGTGCATTCTCATGGAATGGCCATACCTCCGGCACAGGTTCACCATCATTGAAGATAATGGTACAAGCCTCCACACCGTAAAGTGTGCTTAGCTGACCCACCTCCTTGATGAGCTCCTCCTTTATTTTGTTGAAGGAATACTTATCTTGTGAGTCATTTGTACTACTCGTCATTTTGACCTTTTTTCTCCCTCTCTCCATATTTTGGAATTGTGGTTAACTGTATAAGCGTAAACATATCTGGGGCTATATATAGGTGTGAAATGAGAATATAAATTTGTATGGTCATTATTTTATTTGTTATAAATTTATTGTGCTTCATTGCTTTAGCGTTGGTCAAAATTTATTGGATACAATTGTCATTATTACACGTTGTTGTGACTTTTTATTTTTCTTTATTTGTAATTTTAATAAATTGGACTTACTCAAATTATAAAATGTAATAATTACACTATCCCGATTTCAATATTTGAATGATTACATATTTTTTTTATATAAGGTCACTCATTTTTTTGAATGTTTTTCTTTATTTCAGATCACAAGGACATTTAATATTATTTTTGAAAGTGTAAATAGAAATATTTTTTTCCTATCAGAGTGTCTGGGCCAGTCTACTTTAACTATTGTAGCAGTAAATCGAAAGAATTTGTGTCCAGGTAATGAAGAAGAGATCACACACCTTAATTACTAGAACAACCATTCGGGATTAAATAAACAAATCAACTAAATAGTTTTTTCTAATCACATTCAAAGACTTACACTATCTTTAATATTTAAAATCACTTTTTATGTTTTTATATGATTTTCTTTACTCTATTCTTCGATACCTAACATATTAAAGGAAAATAGGATTAAAGCCGTTCATTTTTCACATAATATTTTCCTCGGAAGCCAAACGAATTTGAAATTTCATATTTTTATTGATTTTTATATTTCGCACATCTCCAATATTTTGGGCATTCTTCTTCTCTGATCAAATGTAGTCCATTAAGTCTTAAAATCAATCTAAACTTTGAGTTGTACTGGTTTTGATAATTGGGCTGAATGGGGATCCACTATCCTCCACGGCCTCATTTGAAGAAGCAACGTAATGAAGTTCATTCATTCTAGCTTTTAGCTGTTGTTGAGTTTCCTTCATGACCAAAATCATAACGTCCGCATCGCGACAGTCAAAATCGGACACGCTAGCCAATTCGACCATGCATTTGTACATAAATAATTTCATTTCCTTCTTTTTGTTTTCCATTTTTAAACAATAAAGTTCATCCTTCTTTTTCTGAAGTTTGTCGCGCATTAATTTCTCTTCATCGACCAACTTCTGCAATTGATCTCTTCTCTGCAATGTCTAAAGACGCTCCAACATTGCACGTGCCTTCTCATGGGATGGCCATACCTCCGGCACAGGTTCACCATCATTGAAGATGATGGTACAAGCCTCCACACCGTAAAGTGTGCTTAGCTCACCCACCTCCTTAATGAGCTCCTCCTTTATTTTGTTGAAGGAATCCTTATCTTATGAGTCATTGGTACTACTCGTCATTTTGACCTTTTTTCTCCCTCTCTCCATATTTTGGAATTTTGGTTAACTGTATAAGCGTAAACTTATCCGGGGCTATATATCGGTGTGAAATGAGAATCTAAATTTGCATGGTCATTATTTTATTTGTAATAAATTTATTGTGCTTCATTGCTTTAGCGTTGGTCAAAATTAATTTGATACAATTGTTATTATTACGCGTTCTTGTGGCTTTTTATTTTTCTTTATTTGTAATATTAATAAATTGGACTTAAATCATAAAATGTAATGATTACATTATCCCGATTTCAATATTTGAATGATTACATATTTTTTTTATATAAGGTCACTCATTTTTTTGAATGTTATTCTTTATTTCTGATCACAAGGACATTTAATATTATTTTTTAAAGCATAAATAGAAGTATTTTTTTCCTATCAGAGTGTCTAGGCTGGTCTACTTTAACTATTGTAACAGGAAATCGAAAGAATTTGTGTCCAGGCAATGAAGAAGAGATCACACACCTTCATTACTAGAACAACCTTTCGGGATTAAATAAACAAATCAACCTAATAATTATTTCTAATCACATTCAAAGGCTTACACTATCTTTAATATTTACAATCACTTTTTATGTTTTTATATGATTTTCTTTACTCTATTCTTCGTAACCTAAAATATTAAAGGAAAATTGGATTCAATCCATTCATTTTTTACATAATATTTTCCTCGGATGCCAAACGAATTTGAAATTTCATATTTTTATTGATTTTTATATTTCGCACATCTCCAATATCCTCGGGCCAAAACAACTTTAAAAATTGTATTAGTGCAAAAATTAAATCAACTAAAGGAAAAATAGGTACAAGAGAATCGTTAAAAGATGTAGAAAATGTTCTTCCTAATGTTTTGTTTTCTTCCTTGATATCTTGTACTAATCTTTAACTTTACTTTCGAGGAATGGAATCTATTCATTACAATTTCTTCCTCCTATTGAAGGATTAATAAAAAAAAAGATAGAAGAGATATTTTGTGCAATGTCCACTTTTGAAGATGTCAAACTTGAAAAATGTTTATTAAAAGTTAATTTTTTTTCTTCTGTCTAAGATATCATTATATACATCGAGATTTTACTTATTTATTTATAATGTAATTATAACGTTATCTCGACAAAACCAGTTAAGGGTGCACATGATTCTGTTCTGCGGCATATTTAACAAAATTTGTATCGTACAAATTAGTGCTATTTTTAAAAACTCAAAATCAAACTAGAATTTTATGAACCAACTCAGTTTTGTGCGGTTTCGGTACTGTACGGTTTTGTGGTTTTGTGCTGTTCTCAAACAAATTTTTTTCATGTAATTTTTTTATAGTCAATTAGGTGGTTTTCAACTATATATTTATATTGTATTTGTTGGATAAAGATGAAGATAAGAGTGGACTGAAGTTAGAAGAATTAAGGGAGGTTTTGATGATTTCCAAAACTCATCAAGATCAGCTAAGTAAGGAAAACATAGTTTTAAAATCCCGTGAAAGAATTTCGACCAAGTAAGAAGACAAATCAGAAGGGTCAAATATTAAAGGTCCAGAAGACTACTGATCTGCTGAAGGGAAGAAATCAGACTGGTGTAAATCAGCCGACTCAAATCAGATTTGTTCAAGTTTGAGATCAACTTTGTTCATCATCAGACTTGTACTCTCATCAGCCAAGTGGAAAGGATCAAGAAGTCTTCCCAACGGTAATAAATGCCACTGGAGTAATAAATGCTGAAGTCTGAGGCTATTAATGACAAATGATTGAAGAAATAACTCGTATCAGCTCAATGCATTTAATGCTTGATTTAACCGGATTTCGTCGGGTTATTTGTATCAGTGAATTTGTGATATTGGGGGTTTTCTATATGTTTATTTTATAGGGCTCTGTTACTTTATTCAGGATTGATCAATCTCAAGGAAAAACAATATTCGTTAGAGCAATTTAGTAATAAAGTCAATCAACAAAAAGAACCTTGTCAAGATGGTGAATTGGTGATTCTTCGTGTATAAATTGGGATTATGCTGTTTTGTAAGCATAAAATCCGTAATGTTGAATGTGTCTAATACAATGATTAACTAGGTATTTATATCATACTAAACCTAGCGTTACAAAGAATCATAGTCCTTATAGGACTCGGCCCAAATATCCTTCTTGGGACCGGACCATAGTCTTCTAGTCGAGGAGAGGTGTATTCGGCCGGGTCGTCAAGATGATCCGGAACTGTCTCATTTGATCGAATCGATCTCATGTTCTTTACTCGATCCGTGCTGTATGTTGGGTGCGAAATAGCCCCCATCAGTACTCCCTCACTTCTTCGAGCGTATAGATAATAGAAGCTCGTAGAAGTAGGTAATTCTTTGCGACTGTTTATTTTCTATGAATGGAGCCTCGTTAAAAACCTTTCTTAAGAAAAAACCCTTTGGGAAAAAATCTTAAGTAAGGAAAAGAGTGCTACATATCATAGATAGTCGTTTTCTCTGTCCGATTACGAATCGCCACACGTCTATTATGGAGGCTTTTCATATCCTTCCGTTTTTGGCGGGAATGTGATTAATTGCGATGAGTTCGAAACGTCTTTTCTCATCTTAGTATAAATAGGTGACTTTTGAGTTCGTCATTTTTCCTTTATCCTTGCTCATAGTTCATAGTCATTTTCTTGCTTAGTCGTTCGTCATATAAAGTTTTCCTTTTATCGACTTATACCGTTCGAGAGTCTGAAAATATGGCTTCTTTGAGAAAATCTTCTTCTTCCTCGAGGGAGAACATTGCTCCTAATAACGAGGAGGAGTTGCGCTCCAATCCTTTGGGCGAACAATCTGCAATTTCTGAATTCGTTGTTCCTATAGAAGACACTTTTAAGGTACAGATCCTTTCTGACACAGAGGTTGCTGCCCGAGCCAAAAAGGGCAAAGGTACTGCTCCTCAGATTTCTGAACCAATTGAGGACCTTGCTTGCGCATATACAGTGGATACTTTTCCGGAGGTTGTGAATAATTACGCAAAATATTTCCCGGAGGGTTCCGAGATAATTCTTCCTTTCCCTTCTGATAGGGTCACCTCTCCACCGGAAGGATGTCGCGCCTTTTATACGGCTCATTTCAATAGCGGCCTCCGTCTTCCGTTATCCCCCCTTTTTCTTGACATCTTGAGAATATTTAGTGTGTCCTTGACACAATTAGTTCCAAATTCTGTGGCTTTCCTGGTTTGCTTTTCTGTTCTGATGATCGCGAAAGGGTTTAAACCTTCCTTTCGTAATTTTACACAACTTTTCCGGTTCAATATTTCCAGTTCATCCAATCGTGGGTATTTCTTTGCTAGTCAGAGGCCTAGTCGAGCAATTTTTGATGCCCCTGTTTCAAGCAACCCTTTTTGGAAATCTCACTTTTTCTTTGTTCGCCCCCCACCTCACCTTCGTTTGGCGGATGGTTCGACTATACCCTTCTCGTGGGATCATGATTTCAAATGGGTATACGGAGGTCGCTGGCCGACGGGTGAATTTATTCCTGACGATGCTCAGTTTATCGCCGAAATCCCCGATATGCGTGCAAATAAATATCAGAGTGCTCTTTTCATTGGGGAAAGTTTCCTTCGTAAAGCGGGATTGAGTGTTCATACTTTTCCAACCAATTCATCATTGGAATCGCTGGGTAAGCATTATTTCTTTAATTTAGTGTTACGATAATATTTTCTTATATAGAGAAACTAACTTTTAATTTGTTTCTTGTTCAGCTCAAATGGTAGAAAATTCTCGACATTCTTCACAGGGAAAGATGGTGTTATCCAAATCCTCTAAGTCCGTAGAGAACAATCTGATCGAGCAGAGAGCTTCTCGGAAGAGAAAACTGGAGTTGAGTCATGAGTCCGAGGAGAATGGAGAGGAGTCTCCAAATTCTTCCCAAGATTCCCCTGTTCGTCAAGGGACTGGGCCTGGTTATCCCCCTCTTCAGCTTAGATCATCCTTGGGAATTCGTGGATGTCGTAGTTGGTCGATGCCTCATCCTAGCGAGAACCCGGTAGGGAGAAAGAGGAGCTATTACGGTCGTTCTGGTAACGACCTTTCTTTACTTGGCGACAATCATCCGAAACCTACTTTGGTTGAAATGATCGAAGATCATTTAGAGGGGAAGAGAGCCACTGGTTATTCCGAGAAAGATTCTCTTGTCCATGATGAAAACGAGAATGCTGTTGATAAGGCGACTCGCGTTCTCTTATCCGGGGTTTTTACTCGTGATTTGAACAAACTTTTTCGTAAGGATCCTCTGGAGAAATTTCAACGAGCCTCTCTTTATGCTGAGAAGGTAAATTCTTTTGAGCTTGCTTTATAGGATCTTCTTTATTCTGAAGACATTTTTGCTAACTTATTTCTTGTTTTACCCTTTTGCTTTTTCAGACTAAGACTTGTTTAGCATCATACGCATACGAGACTGCACTCTGGAAACAGCAATGTGAGTTTCTAGATGAGAAAAATAAAGCTCTACTTCGTAAGTTTTCTGGTTCAGAGGTTGGTCCCTCGACATCTTCTTCCGTTCCCGTTGTAGATACTCATGCTACGGGGACTGAAGACCAGGAGATTATGAACAGGGTCTTGGAGACTTCTCGTGCTCAAGAGCAAGCCGATCAAATGGCTAAAAAGTTAGAGGCATTTCAGTTTCAGAGTACTGCTCGTATCAGTGAGCTAGAATCTCAAGTATCAAGTCTTCAAACTTCTTTAGAGGAGTACGAAAAGGATGTCCCTCTTAGTGGACTTAGGGATCGATATGGTAGGAACCCTGATGAAAGAGTTATTCGCGAATTCCTTAATTCTCCTGTTCATACGGCGTTGGTGTATCGGATGGTCGGTCCTCTTCTGGAGAATACTTTCAAGAAGGCGGTTCATCAGCTGGTCGCCTTAGAGATGATCGACGACCGTCGAAAGGAGTATTTTAAGGCGGCGCACATTCGGTTGAATCGTTATGGTGAAATTTATTCTTCTTCCGAGCTTCCAGATGTCGTATATCAAGGTTTTCCTTTGGCTCACCTTGTCGAAAAATTGGGAAAACCATTGCCGATTCCTCCTTCTGATGTTAACGATGAGCTTGATAATACTTTTATCGATCCAGAAGACGAAGAAGAAGAAAAAGAAGACGATATTGACACGACCGAGAACGTCGGTAGTGAACAGAGAATTCCGGATAGTGACCAGGCTTCTTGAAACAGCGATTTTTGAAATAATCTTTGTAATTATTTACCCGTAGGTTTAATTGTAATTTTACCTTTTCATCCCTTTGTACGTTAAACGTTTCGTATTCTGACAGTTACGTCTTTTCATCTTCGCCGTAATAATTCAGACAAGTCATTAAGTTCGCCGCAATCATTAGGCGTGCGTCTTTTCCAATTCTAGTGTTTGCTCCAAGGTCAGTTTTTCTATTTCGCGCCCTTTCTTTAGGTCTATAGCGTCTTTTCGTGTAGTATAAATACTAAAGGTAAAAACTTGACTTGTTATTTACCGTTATACTCGTCTCTTCTAAGAGAATACTTTTCCTTTGGCTAGTCGATAAACTTCCTCGTTACTTGCTTTATACTTTTTAACAATTCGATCATGAGTAATCTTTTTGGCAATACTTCTAAACGACCTTCTCGTGAGAGCGCTAGGGATAATAGATCCAAAAAATCTCGAAGAGATGGGCCGTCGATGGAGCCTCCTCGTTCGTCATCAATAATTAGGTCGGAGATTGATACTCGTGTTATCGCTTCCGAACCTTTTTCTGTAGTAAACTCGTCGTTTTCAGAACCAATCTTTTCTTCTTCTACTCAAGTAGGAAGCATGTCTTCCCCTGGTCGGATAGCTTTTGGCGATATGTCCAATGAGGAACCGACCTATAATATACATGTTACTTCAAGTGCTTCTTCCTTCGAGCATGTTCTTCATGGAGGGGATTTTGCTATTTCCCTTCCTTTGTCTACTTCCACTGCCCCAATTGCCCGCGGAGGGCAAGTTGGTGATGGTTTTTTTGTCAATCCTTCCGTAACACAATCTATCGTGCAGGATTGTCCTGATTATCTGTTTGGTGATACTACTGTGATGACTACTTCCTTCGAATCGGGAGGACCTTCCGGAGGTCGGACCGGTTCTAGGTCTGGTCGTCGAACCGTTATTTCTGCTTCAGGCAAGGAGACCTCTGTTAGCCCCAACGAGAGAGAATCTCCTCGTCTGTTAGATGATCGTTGTATTCTCGAGCAGGTCAAAGATATTATGTTGTCAGAGACTCCGCGGCCTGACGGTGTCCCTTCTAGTAGTGAATTGCCTGGCTCAATTGAGCCTGAAGCTTTGTCCTGGGATCTGGGTTTGAGCACCATTTTGCCTGGTGAGCTGAAAAAACTTGAGAGTACTTCCAATGTACGTCTTGTTCAGTCTCTAGTTAAGATATGCGAGCAGGTAGACATATCTTTCGATAATTTTCCTAGTTTTATTTTGACTTTCATGTTGTGTGAGGGTTTATCTCATTCTTCTTCTTTTTCAGTCCAAATATCTTGCCCTTCAGCTTGGTGTGCAGAACGATAATCTGTGGAATAGTAAGGATGCCTACCAAAGACGGTTGGAGTCGGAATCGGCGAAGGTCGCAGGGCAGACTCTCCAGCTGCAGCTTGCCAATGACGATTTGAAAAAATTGCAGGAGGAGAAGTCTGTCTGGGAGAAAGAGAAAAATGACTTGGTTCGGGCTGCTGCCCTTGCAGAGGAGTCTCAACGACGGTCCTATGAAGAAGGATATGACGCCGGTTATCTAAAGCGTCAAGAGGAGTTGATGGCGTTTGCTGGCAACTTGACTCCTCGAAGGACTGTTTCTAGTAGTCGACCTGCTGACCGTTCTTCTCAGTGATCTTTGTTCGGCCTGGCAGGCCCCTTGGACTGTCTCTCTTTTTTTTTTTTTTTTATTTTTTTTTTTTTTCGCCCGTTGGGCTGAAACTTTTGTAATGGGAGAAGTATTAAGTTGGAAATTATGACCTTTTTGTAGGCAGATCCTTGCCTTGATCAATTTTCTTCTGTATATCTACTTTGTTATGCACATTTTGCTTTTATGCAAAAATATAATCATCATGAAATAATCAACATAGATTAGCACACTTATCTGATACTGATCTTGGCGGAGAATATTCAGGTTAGAGAAAAGGTAGCTTGATCTTGCTTGGTCACTGTTTAAGTAACTGAATGGTATAATGTTTGCTCTGCAAATCAAATCTTTGTTGATCAACCCAGTATAGTTCCTTGGGTTATATTCCAAATCACGTTGCATATAAAAATGTAGATAGTAGGTTTATTCGTATTGATGATCGATTGAATAGCTGTTAAGGAACGCTCAGCATCTTGGTCGATGTTCAACCTATGCCCTGTAAATTTGTCTTTTTGTGATGTAAATCTTATATAAGGAGGCTATTGTCCCTTTTGTTGAATTCCGCTTTTCTCCTCATCAGACTAAGAGAAAATATCCCTTTCAGTATCTTCCAAAGCTTTATGTTTCTCATTATTAAATTTGAACTATATGTTGCTCAATCGGTGTATCATTACGTCATTTCTTTGATATGGGAGGAATTGGAAAATGTAGCAGTCCTGGCCAGATCTGACCCGTTCAGACCTCCTTCAGCAATTCTTTGGAAAATTAGGCAGTGATGGCCTTGCAGTTTCGAATAAGGAGGGCTATTCTCCTGATTTCTATGTCAGATATCTTGGACTCCAAAGGAGTTCTTGTATGAGTTAGTTAATGGTTACCCATGTGACGTATGAGGCAGTTACGGCCCTCGTATGGTGGAGGGTTTCATCTTTTATCTTTTATCGAGCAAGTAATCTTTTCACGACGATCTTAAATTTGTATGCCTTCGTTCGTGATTGGTCTATTTGGTCCGGGGCTCCTTTAGGTGTCCAAACGATGATCGCTTCGATCTGCTAATTGAGTTGATCAGACGGGTGCCGTTCCAACTTACTTGCATTTATTTCGGGGAGTCAAAGGGTCGCATTTTCGTCCTTTGATTAAATTCCTACCAACCGTAGGATCTTTTTCACGAGCACCTATAAATAAGTAGGCAGTTTCCTTATCTTCTATTCATAACAATGGAGGTCTCAGTTTTCTTAGATTTCATTTTGCCTTCGGATCCCATAACATTCCAAAAGTCGCATTATCGTGATTTATATCGCAATGGCTTGGATTCCACTTGCCTTGTACTGACGGGTCCCATGGAAGCCCTACCTTGTACTAACGGGTCCCGTGAGGCCTCAAATGTTGTTTTCACAGATTTGAGGTCCGTGGTTTCTGTTTGCACATGGAGGGTTCGTACTTGCCAGCCACCCTCGCTCTTGGATGTTACTTCCGGAGTGATAGACTACAGGGGTGCGTTGGTAAGTTTACTGTTTTACGCCCGCTCCGAAGAGATGCTGCTTTAGAGTAAAATGTTTTAATTTTAAAGTTAAAGCAGTATCTTGTTGTGGGTGAATGAGTATTGCCAGTTATCTGGCTGGTAATGCTCATTTCATCTGGAAGAACATTCAATCTTCAGAGCATGGCCATCGAACTAAAGAAGTCGACCATCCTGAGCAGCATGCTTCTTAGGTGGTTGTTCATAATCGTCGAGGTACTAGGAAGGAGATTGATGTTTCCGTGGACATTGTCGTGAAGATCGCCGATCTTATAGGATCATTTTATCTAAATCATTGTAACGATCTTTAAGTAGCATGTAGACCTTTGTAACGTAGGATTTTTGTATGTAACTGATCTGATGAATAAAATATTACTTTCATTCCTTACATCTTCTTTGTCGTTTGATTCTGTCATAATTTTTATTCACGAGGAGTAATTTCCGAGTAGATGGATTTGTACTTAACTCATATTCATGACTTAGACGTGTTAGTAGATCATTTTTAGATCGTTAGGAATAGATCGAGGAGTGTTTATTGAGCGGATCAATGTATACTCAACCCTTTTATAATTTTGACTTAAGTTTTTATAACAAAAGCCTTTTTTGATCGTTGGGGATAGATCGAGGAGTGTTTATTGAGCGAATCAATGTATACTCAACTCTTTTATAATTTTGACTTAAGTTTTTATAACAAAAGCCTTTTTAGATCGTTGGGGATAGATCGAGGAGTGTTTATTGAGCGGATCAATGTATACTCAACTCTTTTTTATGATTTAGACTTAGGTGTTCTTACCAAAAGTCTTTTTATCGTTGTAAATAGTTCGAGGAGTGTTTATTGAGCGGATCAATGTATACTCGACTCGTTATATTTCAGACTTGGGTTTTCATACCAAAAAGTCTTTTTATCATTAATAAAATTGATCGAGGAGTGTTTATTGAGCGGATCAATGTATACTCGACTCGTTATAGTTTAGACTTAGGTTTTTCGTACCAAAAGTCTTTTTATCGTTGAAAATAGTTCGAGGAGTGTTTATTGAGCGGATCAATGTATACTCGACTCGTTATAGTTTAGACTTAGGTTTTTCGTACCAAAAGTCTTTTTCTCGTTGAAATCGATCGAGGAGTGTTTATTGAGCGGATCAATGTATACTCGACTCGTTATTATTTAGACTTAGGTTTTTAGTACCTGAAGTCTTTCAATCGTTGTAGATATATCGAGGAGTTTTTATCGAGCGGATCGATGTTTACTCAACTCGTTTTGTTTAGACTCAGGTTTTTCATACCAAAAGTCTTTTAATCGTTGTAGATATATCGAGGAGTTTTTATCGAGCGGATCGATGTTTACTCAACTCGTTTTGTTTAGACTTAGGTTTTTCATACCAAAAGTCTTTTAATCGTTGTAGATATATCGAGGAGTTTTTATCGAGCGGATCGATGTTTACTCAACTCATTTTGTTTAGACTTAGGTTTTTCATACCAAAAGTCTTTTAATCGTTGTAGATATATCGAGGAGTTTTTATCGAGCGGATCGATGTTTTACTCAACTCGTTTTGTTTAGACTTAGGTTTTTCATACCAAAAGTCTTTTAATCGTTGTAGATATATCGAGGAGTTTTTATCGAGCGGATCGATGTTTACTCAACTCGTTTTGTTTAGACTTAGGTTTTTCATACCAAAAGTCTTTTTCGTCGTTGAACTTAATCGAGGAGTTTTTATTGAGCGGATCAATGTATACTCGACTCGTTTATAATTTTGATTTTAATCAACAGTTTATCGAAGAATTGCGAGGAATGTATACCGAATCAAATCGATTTATACCCGATCTTTATTTATAATTAAATTGTAGGCTTAAGCCATTCATTACAACGAATAAAACTAATTGAAATAATCAAAGTAAAACAGTAATACTTATTAAAATTTATTTACCATAATATTTTCTAAGGTTGACAGCATTCCAGGCCCTTGGTAAGGCCGTTCCATCTAAGTGTGCTATCTTGTATGAACCTTTCTTTCCTACGCCAATGACAACGTAGGGTCCATCCCAATTTTGTTGCAATTTTCCCACATGTTTGGATACCTCTACCTTTTTTAAGACCAGGTCTCCTTCTTTGAAGGTCCGGATGCGTACCTTTTGATTGTATGCTTTTTCCATATTTGCTTTAGTGGCTTGTAGTCGTACAACGGCCTTTTCCCTCAAAGCTTCTGTTAAATCGACGTCATTTTCTCTTGCCTCTTTATTTTCCTGATCGTCGAACATTTCGATCCTTGGCGTTGGGATTAGATTTTCAACAGGAATAACAGCTTCTGAACCATATACTAAACTGAATGGTGTCTCCCCTGTTGAAGTTCTGACTGTGGTTCGATTGGCCCAAAGTACTCCTGGGAGTTCGTCGAGCCATATACCTTTGGCTGCTCCTAATCTTTTCTCCAAAGACTTTATTATTTCTCTATTTGCTACTTCGGTTTGTCCGTTCGCTCTAGGATGCCCGACCGAGGTAAAGTTTTGTTGAATTCGTAAGTTTGAACACCATTCAACTACTTGTTTCCCCGCGAATTGGGTTCCATTGTCAGAAATCAAAATTCTCGGGATGCCAAATCGGCACACTATGAATTTCCATAGGAAGTTGATCACTTGGAATTGGGTTATTCGTGAGAGGGCGATGCATTCTATCCATTTGCTGAAATATTCTACAGCGACCAGGACATAAGCTTTCTTGGATCTAGCCGCTGGGAACGGTCCCACGATGTCCATTCCCCATTGATCGAAAGGCCAACATATCGGGATTGGGTGCATGTTTTCTGCTGGTTGATGACATACATTAGCATGAACTTGGCAATGATGACATTCTTGGACATATTGAGCGGCGTCTTTATTGATGGTAGGCCAATAGTAACCTGTTCTGAGACATTTTAAGGCCAATGCCCTTGATCCGCTGTGATTTCCCGCATCTCCTTCATGTATTTCTCGCAGTATATCGGCGGTTTGTGATTCAGAGACGCATTTCAGAAGAATTCCTGATACTGATCTTCGGTAGAGTTTTTCTTCTACAAGTGTATATTTTGGAGCTCGATATCTTATTTTTCGAGCTTCATTCTGGTCATGTGGTAGTTTTCCTTCTCGAAGATAGTCTATCATTGGAGTCATCCAATTTCCTTCAGCTCTTTTGATTTCCATAATATCGAGTGCCGGTGTTTCATCGATATCGATCGCCGGTGTATTAGAGATTAACCAGTTGATCACCCTTTCGGTTTTTCCATCATGGGATCCTGTGAACTTAGATAGTTGATCGGCCCATTTGTTTTCCGATCGTGGAATGTTCTGTATGCCGAAATTTTCAAATTTCTCAGCTAGTGTTTTCACTTTGGCGAGGTATTTGACCATATTGAATTCTTTAGCCTCGTACAGGCCTTCGATTTGTCTTTGCACTAACTCTGAATCGGTTAATACTTTAAGACTTTTTATGTTGGCTTTGATCGCCATTTCCATTCCTGCGATTAACGCTTCATATTCTGCTTCATTATTTGTTACGACGAAGTCCAATGTTATTGCATAATTCAAATCTTCTTTGTTTGGTCCGGTGAAGTTGATTCCGGCGCCTCCTCCTTCTCGGCATGAAGCACCGTCGACGTGCATTAGCCAAGTTTGATTTTCTATGACCAAGACATCGTCGTTGAGGTTGCTCGATGATTCAGTTGCCTGTGCCTGTGTTTCCAATTGAAAATCAGCTAACACTTGGGCCTTAATTGCGATTCTTGGTTTGTAATCGATTTCGAACTGGCCTAGTTCAATCGCCCATTTAATTAATCTTCCGGAGGCTTCCGGTTTCGCTAAGACTTGTCTTAGTGGTTGATTTGTCAAAACCACTATTTTGTAGGTTAAAAAGTAAGGTCGAAGCTTTCGTGCGGCCACTATTAAAGCCAGAGTGAATTTCTCAATTTCCAAATAATTCTTCTCCGCGCCTTGTAATAATTTACTAAGATAATAGACAGGCTTATGTTCTGAACCTTCTATCTTTATCAGTACTGAACTAACGGCCGCGTCAGAGATCGAGATGTAAATATACAATGGTTCTCCTTCCGTTGGTTTGGCCAACATCCGTGGAGTCGTCAAATATTCTTTGAGTTGTTCGAAGGCTCGATCGCATTCTTCAGTCCAAACGAAGTTTTTTACTTTTCGAAGTGTTTGGAAGAAAGGCAAGCTTCTGTCCGCAGATTTTGATATGAATTTGTTCAATGCTACAATTTTCCCGACCAAGCTTTGTACTTGTGAGATGGTCTTGGGAGGTTTCATTTCAGTTATGGCTCGAATTTTTTCTGGGTTGGCTTCTATTCCTCGCTGGTGTATTAAATAGCCCAAAAATTTTCCTGACTTAATACCAAAAGTGCATTTTGCGGGGTTTAATTTCATACGGTATTTTCATATGATGGGGGCTATTTCGCACCCTACATACTGATCAGATCGAACAAAGATTATAAGATCGATTCGACCAATTATAAAGGATCGGGATCTTTTTACAGACCCTGCCAAATGCTGCTCGCTCCGAGTAAGGATTATACTCCGGACCCAAGAAGGATAGCTGGGCCGAGTCCAAGCAGGACTATGATTCCTTGTAATACTAGGTTTAGCGTAATATATATACCTAGTTATTCATTGTATAAAACAACTACGAATTCTCTTAATTCTGGGATAACACAAGAATACATTGATAACAATAGAACTCAATAATATCCATTATTATTGCAGTATTTTACCTTCATATCGTTGTGTTCTTAATTTGGTTAATGGTTTTACTTCTTGCCTTTGATTATTGCTTTTCTTTATTAACGATCCATCCAGAATAAAGTAACAGAGCCCAATATACTGAATAATTCAATATCCAAACCCCCGATATCACAAATTCACTGATATTAAATTAACCCGACGAAAAACGGTTAAATCAGTTGGCGCCCACCGTGGGGCTAGGTTAATTATTCGATCGACATATGGCTCGTCCAAGGAAAAGCGCCCGTGTCGGAGCAAGAAGTAACACAACCACCGGTCATGACACATCTGAAAATCCACAGGAGAACGACAATAATAACGTTCTCAACACCGACGAGAATATGCAGAATACCCATCCCCGACATCAGGAACCCCTAGAAGGTCCTCCCGATACGATACAGGAAGAGCCGGAAGTCCCCGAGATCCCTGTTCCTCTCCCTGGTGCTCAGGAGAAATTACGACAAATAGCGATGCTCGTTAAATCGCTCTCCCCAGAAGAATTACTTGTGCTTGATCAAATTCCACGAAACCCTAGGACTGCCAGGACAATTCCTGCTCGGAGAACGCCCGGACAAAACGATCAAGTATCTCAACAAGCTGATAGCCCACCAAGCGAGCACCGCTCACTACACAGTCCACAACAGGACAATTCAAAACCCTCCGACAATAATCCTCGAAGAAAGCCAGGTCACAGAAAAACCCAGGCGAAACGCAGTGGATCCAGGGAACGTACAATTATCCCTATTGATGATGACATAGGTGATACAATCCCTGATCGACCACGAACGGCTCGACTGACGGAAAGAGAAATTGAAAGGATGGTGCAGGACCGACTCGAACAACGCTTACGATCTATTCAAAATCCGTGGGCCCGAACCACGGAACTCCAGGAGAGCCTTGCGGCCTGTTCTCCCTTCTGCAGGAAAATAAAAGAGGCACAATCGATCGGACAAGTCCCGGGTAGACTACCTCGCTATGATGGAACCACTGACCCGGATGATTATATTTTTAGCTTTACGAATATAATGAATTTATATGCCCACTCTGCCGAATTCACTGCCAAATTAATGGTAACCACATTCGAAGGACTCGCGTTAGACTGGTTCGCGAAACAACCTGCCAACTCCATATTCAGCTTTAGGGAACTCTGTAACAAATTGACGCAGCAGTTCGCCAGTCAGAAGTGACAAAAACTTCCGATGAGCTACCTTGGAACTATATATCAGCAAGAAGGAGAATCCCTAAGGAATTGGTTGGCCAGATTCAACGTAGAATTACTTAAAATCGATTCCCCAAATATCGATTACATAATATCTATCCTCTTCGATCTCACTAAAAACAGGCAGTTCGGAAATGCCCTCAGTCGAAAGCAACCAAGAACGTTCGCCGACATCATGAGCCTGGCGTCTAAGTATATGACCCAAGAAGAGATGAATTCCTTTAAGGATAAGAACAAAAACAAAGTCGCGGCTACAGGGTCTAAGCGGCATGACAAGATTCCCGCCCAAAGATCCTTGGATTACGAGCGATCTTCCAGGAGAGGTAACGTTTTCCAGCGACTGGAATACAGCGGAGCCGACCAAGAAAGGCAACCTAATTTCTACCAAAGACCAAGAAACCTTGAACAACCAATCAGAAGCAGAGTGAATCAAGTAGAACACCCAAGATTAAATGCTCCAATGGAAGAAATCTTGGAAGTTCTAGAAAGGAATAATTGGATTCCCGAGGCGAGGAAAATCGCTCAGCCCAGACCAGGGTCTAGAAACTATGATCAATACTGTAAGTACCATAGGGCACATGGGCATCGAACGGAAAATTGTTTTCACCTTAAGAGAGAAGTTGAAAAACTGATCGAGCAAGGAAAACTAGACGAATACATAGAACGAGATAATCGCAAAAGGGAAAGAAGCAGAAGCCCCCGGAACGGAACTCAAAGGAGAAGTTCTCATCGAAGATCACCTGAACGTCGGCCCACTCAGGAATTGAATCACGACCAGGTCAATGGGACTATCCACACTATATCCGGGGGGCCGGCGGGTGGAGATAGTCGTAATGCTAGACGAAGAACGACCAGATCCATAATGGCAAATTCTAAATATCCAAAAGAAATATGGACATTAGAAAACAGGCCAACAAATCACCAGCTGATCAGCTTTAACGAAGGTGAAGTACCTAAAAACATCACTTGGGATACAAAAGAGGATAACCCAGATTTCCCTATGGTAGTCTCGTTAGAAATAGCAAATTATAATGTGAGAAGAATCCTGATCGATAATGGAAGCTCAGCAAACATCATCTCCAGAGAGGTCTTAGCACAAATGAACCTCGGGCAAATAAACCTACAAAGGGTAGCAACGCCGTTAGTAGGGTTTGGAGGCTCCGAGATCATCCCCAGCGGAACGATATCTTTAAGTGTATCGCTCGGAAAGAAACCACTTCGGACCGTGAAGTTGGTAAAGTTCCTAGTGGTAGATACACCCTTCGCTTATAACGCTATATTAGGGCGACCAGCCCTTAACCTTTTTCGAGCTGTAGTCTCTACCTATCATCAGAAAATAAAATTTCCAACCGACAGCGGCATTGGAGAAATAACGAACGACCACTGTATGGCATGGGACTGCTACAGCACATCATTAACGTTGAAAGAACACCCCAAGTCAATTACTCCGAGCAAGAGAAAGATCGTAGACGATCTCACTAGAAACGAGGTCGAAATTCCTATTACTGATCGATTAGATAAAAAGGGGAAAGAACCACTAGACTTATCCTTGCAACCCCCAGAACATAAAGATATAATTCTGGTAGAAGGCGACTCGTCCAAAAAGACAAGAATTGGTACAGAATTGAGCAAAGAAGGAGAAGTAATGTTAATCGAATTTCTAAAAAATAACGTGGACGTCTTCGCCTAGAGTGCAAATGACATCGAAGGGATCGATCCTCGGGTAATCAAGCATACCCTAAAAATTGACCCTTCAGCGAAACCCGCCAGACAGAAGAAAAGAAATCATGGACCAGTAAAAGATAAAATTATCAAAGCCGAGGTTGAGAGACTCCTGGAAGCAAAACAAATCCGAGAAATACATTTCTCGGAATGGCTATGTAATGTTGTACTAGTAGCAAAAGGGGATAAAAAGGACAACAAATGGAGGATGTGTAATGATTTCACCGACCTTAACAAGTTATGTCCACGCGACCCTTACCCCCTCCCAAGAATTGATTTATTGGTCGACTCGACCGCTGGCTTCGCGCTGTTCAGCATGATGGACGCCTTCCAAGGTTTTTACCAAATATACATGGACGAGCGGGATCAAGAGAAGACCGCATTCATAACCGAACAGGGAGTATACTGCTTTATAGTAATGCCGTTCGGATTAAGGAACGCCGGGGCCACATACCAAAGATTGGTAAACCTAATGTTCAGGGAATTAATCGGAGAGATAATGGAGGTCTGTGTAGACGACATGTTAGTAAAAAGTATGAATGAAGCGGATCACGTAAGACATCTAGATCGATGTTTCCGAATCCTAAGAAAATACCGTATGAAGTTGAACCCTGCAAAATGCACCTTCGGTGTTAAGTCAGGAAAATTTTTGGGATATTTGGTACACCAGCGAGGAATAGAAGCCAACCCAGAAAAAATTCGAGCAATAACTGAAATGAAACCTCCTAAGACCATCTCTCAGGTGCAAAGCTTGGTTGGGAAGATCGTAGCATTGAATAGATTCATATCTAAATCTGCGGACAGAAGCTTGCCCTTTTTCCAAACGCTTCGAAAAGCGAAAAACTTCGTTTGGACCGAAGAATGTGAACGAGCCTTCGAACAACTCAAAGAATATTTGACATCCCCTCCGATGTTGGCCAAACCAACAGAAGGGGAACCATTGTACATATACATCTCCATCTCCGATACGGCCATTAGCTCAGTACTAATTAAGATAGAGGGTTCAGAGCATAAGCCTGTCTATTATCTCAGCAAGTTATTACAAGGGGCGGAGAAAAATTATTTGGAAATAGAAAAATTCACGCTGGCCTTAGTAGTGGCTGCTCGAAAACTCCGACCCTACTTCTTAACCTACAAAATCATTGTTTTGACAAACCAACCGCTTAGGCAGATCCTAGCGAAACCAGAAGCCTCCGGAAGACTAATCAAATGGGCCATCGAACTCAGCCAATTCGATATCGACTACAAACCAAGGGTCGCCATCAAGGCCCAAGTATTGGCTGATTTTTTATTGGAAACACCAACACAATCATCAAACACCCTCCATGAGGATATATTGACCATAGAAGATCAAACCTGGTTAATGCATGTAGATGGTGCTTCAAGCCGGGAAGGAGGAGGTGCCGGAATCAACTTCACCGGACCTAATAAAGAAGATTTGAATTATGCTATTACATTGGACTTTGTCGTAACAAATAACGAAGCAGAGTATGAGGCGTTAATCGCAGGAATGGAAATGGCAATCAAAGCCAACATAAAGAGGCTAAAAGTATTAACCGACTCAGAGTTAGTACAAAGGCAAATAGAAGGCTTATACGAGGCTAAGGAATTCAACATGATCAAATACCTCGCCAAAGTAAAAGCACTGGCCGAGAAGTTTGAAGATTTTGACATACAAAACATTCCACGTTCGGAAAATAAATGGGCCGATCAACTATCTAAGTTTACAGGATCCCAAGACGGAAAGACCGAACGAGTGATCAACTGGCTGATCTCTTCTACACCGGCTGTCGACATCGATGAGACACCGATAGTCGATATAATGGAAATCGAAGAAGTCGAAGATAATTGGATGACACCAATGATAGACTATCTTCGTGAAGAAAAACTACCGTCTGATCAGAATGAAGCTCGGAAAATAAAATATCGAGCCCCAAAATATACACTCGTAGAAGGAAAACTCTACCGAAGGTCAGTATCAGGAATTCTCCTGAGATGCGTCTCTGAATCCCAAACCGCTGAAATACTGCGAGAAATACATGAAGGAGACGCGGGGAATCACAGCGGATCAAGAGCATTGGCCTTAAAATGCCTCAGAACAGGTTAATATTGGCCTACTGTCAATAAGGACGCAGCAAATTACGTCCGAGAATGTCATCATTGCCAAGTACATGCCAACGTATGTCATCAACCAGCAGAAAATATGCACCCGATCCCAATTTGTTGGCCTTTCGATCAATGGGGAATGGACATCGTGGGGCCTTTCCCAGCGGCCAGATCAAAGAAAGCTTACGTCCTGGTCGCTGTAGAGTATTTCAGCAAATGGATAGAGTGCATCGCCTTAGCACGAATAACTCAATTCCAAGTGATCAACTTCCTTTGGAAGTTCATAGTCTGCCGATTTGGCATCCCTAGGATCCTAATTTCCGATAATGGAACCCAATTTGCTGGAAAACAAGTGATAGAATGGTGTTCGAAACTGGGAATTCAACAAAATTTCACTTCAGTCGGACATCCAAGAGCGAACGGACAAACCGAAGTAGCAAACCGAGAGATAATAAAATCTTTGGAAAAAAGATTAGGATCAGCCAAAGGAAAATGGCTCGATGAACTACCAGGAGTATTGTGGGCTAATCGAACCACGGTAAGAAACTCAACTAGGGAAACCCCATTCAGCTTGATATATGGGTCGGAAGCTGTTATTCCTGTGGAAACTTTAATTCCAACGCCAAGAATAGAGATGTTCGATGAACAAGAAAATGAAAAGGCGAGGGAAAATGACGTTGATTTAACAGAAGCCCTAAGAGATAAAGCTGCCCTACGCCTACAAGCCACTAAGGCAAATATGGAGAAAGCATACAATCAAAAAGTACGCGTCCGAACCTTCAAAGAAGGAGACTTGGTTTTGAAAAAGGTAGAAGTATCCAAGCATGTGGGAAAGTTACAACAAAATTGGGATGGACCTTACATCGTCATTGGCGTAGGAAAGAAAGGTTCATACAAAATTGCACACATGGATGGGACAGCCTTACCAAGAACCTGGAACGCAGTCAACCTTAGGAAATACTATGGTAAATAAATTTTAGCAGATTATACTGCATCGTTTTATTTTACTTTATCAAGTTTTAATCCTTGTAACAAAGGCCTTAGCCTAGAGTTCAATTAGTAAAAATTTTAGCATTTTCTATACATCGATTATTTCGATTAACGCTCTGTGGAATTACACTAGCATATTGATAAATATTAGAACGAAACGAGTCGAGTATACATTGATCCGCTCAATAAACACTCCTCGATTTATGTCGACGGCATAAAGGACTTCTTGGTGACAAACCTAAGTCTAAATTATAATGAGTCGAGTATACATTGATCCGCTCAATAAACACTCCTCATTCCGACCACAAAAACAAAACGAGTTGAGTAAACATCGATCCGCTCGATAAAAACTCCTCGACATATCTACAACGATTGAAAGACTTCAGGTACTAAAAACCTAAGTCTAAACAAAAAAGAGTAGAGTAAACATCGATCCGCTCGATAAAAACTCCTCGACATATCTACAACGATTGAAAGACTTCAGGTACTAAAAACCTAAGTCTAAACAAAAAAGAGTAGAGTAAACATCGATCCGCTCGATAAATACTCCTCGATATATCTTCAATAAAGACTTTTTGGGTTAAAAACCTAAGTCTAATCAAAAAAGAGTAGAGTAAACATCGATCCGCTCGATAAAAACTCCTCGATATATCTTCAAAAAAAGACTTTTTGGGTTAAAAACCTAAGTCTAATAAAAAAAAAAGAGAGTGAGTAAACATCGATCCGCTCGATAAAAACTCCTCGATGTATTCAAAAGCGAGTCGTGTATACATTGATCCGCTCAATACAAACTCCTCGCCCATATATTCGACGATCAAAAAGTCTTTTGGTATTAAAAACCTAAGTCATAATAAAACGAATTGAGTAAACATCGATCCGCTCGATAAAACTCCTCGATATGTTTTCAATGATTAAAAGACTTTTGGGTTAAAAACCTAAGTCTAAATAAAACGAGTTGAGTAAACATCGATCCGTTCGATAAAAAACTCCTCGGTATATCTACAATGATTGAAAGACTTCGGGTACTAAAAACCTAAGTCTAAATAAAACGAGTTGAGTAAACATCGATCCGCTCGATAAAACTTCTCGACATATCTACAACGATTGAAAGACTTTTGGTATTAAAAACCTAAGTCATAATAAAACGAGTTGAGTAAACATCGATCCGCTCGATAAAACTTCTCGACATATCTACAACGATTGAAAGACTTTTGGTATTAAAAACCTAAGTCATAATAAAACGAGTTGAGTAAACATCGATCCGCTCGATAAAACTTCTCGACATATCTACAACGATTGAAAGACTTTTGGTATTAAAAACCTAAGTCATAATAAAACGAGTTGAGTAAACATCGATCCGCTCGATAAAACTCCTCAATATGTTTTCAATGATTAAAAGACTTTTGGGTTAAAAACCTAAGTATAATTACAAACGAGTCGAGTATACATTGATCCGCTCAATAAAAACTCGTCGATCTACTCCTAACGATCTAAAAAAGATCCGCTGATACTCCTAAAGTTTTGAAAGATAAATCAAGTATGAATTCATCTGCTCGGAAATTACTCCTCATAAATAAAATTATCAAACGACAAAGAAGATGCAAGAAATAAATAATATTTTATTCATCAAATCAATTACATACAAACATCCTACGTTACAAAAATCTGCTCGCTATCTAAAGATCGTTACAATGATCTAGTTAAATTGATCCTATGGGATCGACTATCTTCACGACAATGTCCACGGAAACACCAATCTCCTCCCTAGTACCTCATCGATCATAATAAACCACCTAAGAAGCATGCTGCTCAGGATGGTCGACTTCTTTAGTTCGGTGGCCAGGCTCTGAAGATCGGTATGTTCCTCCAGGTGAAATGAGCATTACCAGCCAGATAACCAGCAGTACTCAATTCACCCACAAAAGATACTGCTTTTACATTATCTATAAAACATTTTACTCTAAAGCAGCATCTCTTCGGGACCGTCGTAAAACGGTAAGTTTACCAGCCACCCCGTTGGTCTATCGATCCGGAAGTAACCTCCAAGGACGAGGATGGCTGGCAAAGTACGAACCCTCCATGTGCAGACGGAAACCACGGACCTCTAAAGTGATGAAGACTAAAGCGGAGATCTCATGGGATCCGTCGATACAAGGAAGGGCTGACATGGGACCCGTCAATACAAGACTGGGGATAATTCCTTTACTGCGAACGAACAAATCACGATAATGTGATTTCTTGAACATTATGGGGTCCGAAGGCAAAATGAAATCTAAGGAAACAGAGATCTTCATTGTTATGAATGGAAAATAAGGAAACTGCCTACTTATTTATAGGCGCCCGTGAGAATGATCCTACGGATAATAGGAGTTTAATCAAGGAACGAAAACGCGACCCTTTGACTTCCCGAATTAAATGCAAGTAAGTTGGAACGGCGCCCGTCTGATCGACTCAACTAATCGACGACAAACAAATCTACAGATCGAAGCGATCAACAAAATAATCCAAGAAAACTTAAAGAAGTTCAAAGACCAAAACGATCTGCACGATCATATATGAGGGTCGCCTAATAGAAAATATTAAGAACTCCTCAACGAAGGCATGCAAAGTTGAACCGTTGAAAGAGGATAATTGCTTAAAAACGACCAGAGCCTCCACCATACGGGGGTCGTAACTGCCTCATACATCATTAGGGGACTACTAAGTTGGCCATACAAGAATTCCATTTGGAATCCAAGAAATCTGACATCGAAATCAGGAGAATAGCCCTCCCTATTCGAAACTATAAGGCCGTCACTGCCTAATTTTCCAAAGAATTGCTGAAGGAGGTCTGAACGGGTCAGATCTGGCCAGGACTGTTACATTTTCCAATTCCTCCCATATCAAGAGTATGATATACTGGCTAGAGAAATGTATAATTGAAAAGCTAATGATGGAAGACATGGATAGGTGAAAAGCACCTAAAGGAAAATTTCCCTTTGAGAAAAAGCAAAACTGAAATTCGACAGGAGAAACAATAACCTCCTTATATAAGATATATGTCATATAAGGACAAATTTATAAGGCATGAATCGAGCATCGACCAGACAGCTAAGGGTCTACACAATGACGATCGGCTGGATCAATCAACAAAGATTAAATATACGAAGCAAATATTATACCGTTCGGTTATCTTAAAAGTGATCAAAGGAAGATCAAGCTTACTCTCTCCATACTCAAATCTCTCCGCAGAAATAAAAATCAGATAAGTAAACTAATCTTTGTCAATTACTACATGACGGTATATTTGTGCATAGCAATAACATATATGAACAAGATATATCATTAGAATCAAGGCAAGAATCTGCCTACAGAAGAGATCATAATTTCCAGTCTAATCTCCCAATACAAAAATCTCTGCCCGAACAACTACACAAAAGCCGGGCATCAAAAAAAAAAAAAAAAAAAAAAAAAAAAAAAAAAAAGAGACAGTCCAAGGTCTGCCAGGATGAATAAAGATCATTGAGAAGAATCGCCAGAGGGTCGACCAGCAGAAACAGGCCTCCGAGGAGTTAGGTTACCAGCAAACGCCATCAACTCCTCCTGACGTTTAAGATAACCGTCATCATAACCGGCATCATATGCCTGCTGACGAGATCCCTCTGCTGACGCGGCAGCCTGAACTAGGTCGCTTTTCTCTTTCTCAAGAACAACTTGGTTAGCCTCTAACTTTTGGAGATCATCTTTAGCAAGTTGCAGCTGCAGCTCCAAACCCCTGGTTTTAGCTTTCTCCGACTCCAGCTGACCTTGAAGAGCTCTCCGACTATTCCACAGTTCATCATTTTGCACACCCAGCTGGAGTGCAAAATACTTGCCCTAAAAATCATTGAATAAAGATCATTGAGAAGAATCGCCAGAGGGTCGACCAGCAGAAACAGGCCTCCGAGGAGTTAGGTTACCAGCAAACGCCATCAACTCCTCCTGACGTTTAAGATAACCGGCATCATAACCGGCATCATATGCCTGCTGACGAGATCCCTCTGCTGACGCGGCAGCCTGAACTAGGTCGCTTTTCTCTTTCTCAAGAACAACTTGGTTAGCCTCTAACTTTTGGAGATCATCTTTAGCAAGTTGCAGCTGCAGCTCCAAACCCCTGGTTTTAGCTTTCTCCGACTCCAGCTGACCTTGAAGAGCTCTCCGACTATTCCACAGTTCATCATTTTGCACACCCAGCTGGAGTGCAAAATACTTGCCCTAAAAACAGAAAGAGTAAGAAAAACCGCCGTACAACAAAGAATTCAAAACAAAGAATAGGAAAATGTTCAAAATATGTTTACCTGTTCACATATCTTCACCAGAGATTGAACAAGGCGAACATTGGAAGTACCTTCGAGCTTCCTCAATTCGCCGGGCAAAATAGTACTCATACCTAAGTCCCAGGACAAAGCATCAGGTTCAACAGAACCAGGCAGTTCACTAGTCAAAGGGACACCATCGGAACGTGGAGTTTCCGACAAAAGAATATCATTAACTTGCTCAAAGATACATCGATCATCTAATGGACGAGGAGATTCTCTCCCGTCGGGACTAACCGAAGTTTCCTTGCCCGAAGCAGAAATTATGGTTCGACGACCAGACCTGGAACCGGTCCCACCTCCGGAAGGTCCTCCCGATTCAAAGGACGTAGTCATTACAGTGGTATCATGAAACAGATATTCAGGACCATATTGCGAAATAGACTGCGTTATGGAAGGATTGACAGAAAAATCATCACCGACTTGCCCTTCACTAACTTGCAGGGCAGTAGAAGTAGAAAAAGGAAGGGAACTAACAAAATCCCCTCCATGAGATCCATACTCGTAAGAAGAAAAACCTGAAGAAACAGGTATGTCGTAAACCTGTTCCATGTTGGATGGGTCGCCGAAAGCTAATCGACCTGGGGAAGATCTATTACCTCCCGCGGGGGTAGAAGAAAAGTTTGGTTGGAGGAGCGACGAACTAACTTCTGATAAAGGTTGGAACATGGTAATAGGAGTATCGATCATCGAACTACTAACTGAGGACGAACGAGGAGGCTCCATCGAAGGCCCTTCTCTTCGAGATTTTTTAGATCTATTATCTCTAGCGCCCTCACGAGAAGGTCGCTTTGAAGTATTACCGAAAAGGTTACTCATGATCGGACTAAAGGAAAATACAAATTACTATCGAGAAAGTTTATCGACTAGCTAAAGAAAGAGTATTCTGTTAAGAGAGGAGAATAGCAGTAAAAAACAAGTCAAATTTTACCTCTCGTATTTATACTACACGAAAAGACGCGAGTGATCCGAAGAAAGGGCGCGAAACAGGAAAACTGACCGTGGAGCAAACGCTAGAATTTGAAAAGACACATACATAATGATTACGGCAAATTAAATGACTTGTCTGAATCATTACAGCGAATGTGAAAGGACACGACTGTCAGAATAACAAACGTTTAGTGTACAAAGTAGGGAAAGCTAAGCTACAATTAAGCCTACAAGCGGATAATTACAAAGATTATTTAAAAAATAAATCGCTATTTCAAGAAGCCTGGTCGCTTTCCGGAATCTTCTGCTCACTATCGACGTCCTCAGTCATGCCTGTATCGTCTCCTTCTTCCTCTTCGTCTACCGGATCGACGAAAGTATTACCGAGCTCATCGTTAACATCAGAAGGAGGAATCGGCAATGGATTTCCAAATTCCTCGACAAGATGAGCCAGAGGAAAACCTTGATATTCGACATCTGGAACCTCGGAAGAAGAATAAAGCTCGCCATAACGGTTCAACCGAATATGAGCTGCCTTAAAATACTCCTTCCGACGATCGTCGATCATCTCCAAAGCGACCAGTTGATGAATCGATTTTTTAAAAGTATTCTCAAGAAGAGGGCCGACCATCCGGTACACCAACGCCGTATGAACAGGAGAGTTGAGGAATTCACGAACAACTTGTTCGTCAGATTTCCTAACATATCGATCTCTTTGCCTAAGTGGGACATCATTTTCATACTCCTCTAAAGAAGCTTCAAGGGTTGATACTTGAGATTCGAGCTCACTAATTCGAGTCGTGCTCTGCAACTGCAATTCCTCTAATTTTCTTGCCATTTGATTAGCTTGTTCTTGAGCACGAGAAACCTCTATCACCCTATCTATCATTTCTTGATCTTCGGTCCCGGCAGCACGAGTCTCTACGACAGGAACAGAGGAAGATGTCGAGGGACCAACCTCTGAACCGGAAGATTTGTGAAGCAAAGCTTTATACTTCTCTTCAAGAAAATCGCATTGTTGTTTCCAGAGAGAATTTTCATAGGCATACGATGTCAGACAGGTGTTAACCTGAAATAACGAAAGGGGTCAGAAAGAAACGAATTAGCGAATTAAGAAAATCCTAAAAGATCACTTCATCAGAATAATAAGAAAGAAAAGGATCTCACCTTTTCAGCGTAAAGAGAAGCTCGCTGGAATTTCTCCAAAGGATCCTTATGAAGAAGCTTATTAAGATCGCGAGTATGAACGCCAGATAAAAGAATACGGGTCGCCTTATCGACCGCATTCTCGTTATTATCATGAATAAGAGAATCCTTCTCGGAATAACCTGCGGCCCTCCTTCCCTCTAAATGATCCTCGATCATTTCGACCAGAGTGGGATTTGGATGTTTATCCCCGAGTAAAGAAAGGTCGTCACCAGAACGTCCATAGTAACTCCTCTTTCTATCAACTGGATTATTAGTGGGATGAGGCATCGACCAGCTACGACATCCTCGAATACCCAAAGATGTTCTAAGATGAAGCGGAGGATAACCGGATCCCATGCCCTGACGAATAGGGGACTCACGTGGAGAATCCGGAGATTCCTCTCTATTCTCCTCGGATTCGTGACCCAATTCCAATTTCCTCTTTCGAGACGCCCTCTGCTCGATAGGATTATTCTCCACTGACTTGGAAGATTTCGACAGCACCATTTTTCCCTTCGAAGAGTGTCGGGAGCTTTCTACCATATGAGCTAAAAAAGAAACAAAATAAAGTTAATTTCTCCATATAAAAAGTATAGTGACAATACTAAAGATCAAATAAAATGCTAACCTAGAGGTTCAGATGATGAACTGATGGGAAAATTATGGACACTTAACCCCGCTTTACGAAGAAAAGATTCCCCAATCAGAAGAGCGCTTTGATATTTGTTTGTACGCATCTCGGGAATCTCAGTGATAAACTGTACGTCGTCAGGAACAAGTTCACCAGTCGGTGAGCGACCTCCGGGAATCCACCTGGAACCATGATCCCACGAGAAAGGCGTGGTCGAACCATCCGCCAAACGGAGATTAGACGGAGGACGAACAAAGAAGAAATGAGATTTCCAAGAAGGATTACTAGAAACTGGAGCATCAAAGATTGCTCGGCTGGGCCGCTGACTAGCGAAGAAGTATCCACGGTTTGAAGAACTAGAAATATTAAAACGAAAAAGTTGCGTAAAGTTACGGAAAGAAGGTTTAAATCCCTTTGCAATCATCAGAACGGAAAAACAAACCACGAAAGCAACAGAATTTGGAACCAGTTGTGTCAAGCACACGCTGAAAGTTTTTAGAACTTCCAGAAAAAGGGGAGACAAAGGAAGACGCAGTCCGCTATTAAAGTGAGCCGTATAAAAGGCTCGACATCCCTCCGGTGGAGAAGTGACCCTATCAGTAGGGGAAGGAAGAATCATTTCAGAACCTTCCGGAAAATATTTAGTATAGTTATTCACGACTTCAGGGAATGTTTCCTCTGTATATGCGCAAGCTACATCCTCAATTGGTTCAGAAATCTGAGGAACAGTACCTTTGCCCTTTTTGGCTCGGGCGGCTACATCCGCATCGGAAAGGATTCGTACCTTGTAAGTATCTTCTACAGGGATAACAAGGTCAGATACCGTAGTCTGTTCACCCAGAGGATTAGAATGTAACTCCTCCTCGTTATCGGGGGCAATGATCTCTCTAGGAGAAGAAGAAGATCTTCTAACGGAAGCCATCTATATTCTAGTTCTCGGAAGAAGAAGGTCGATGAAAGGAAAATTTTATACGACGAAGGACCAAACTAGAAAATGACTGCGATCTAAAAGCAAATATAAAAGAGAAATGGCAAACTCGAAAGTCACCTATTTATAAGGAAATGAGAAAAGACGTTTCGAACTCATCGCAGCTACTCAAAATTCCCGCCAAAAACGGAAGGATACAAAAAGCCTCCTGAATAGACTCGTGGCGATCCATAATTAGACAGAAGAAACGACTATCTATGATACGTAGCACTCTTTTCCTTACTTAAGATTTTTTTCCCACTGGGTTTTTTTCTTAAGTAAGGTTTTTAACGAGGCTCCGCTCATAGAAAAGAAACAGTCGACCAGATTTATCTACTTCTACGAGCTCCTATTGTCTATACGCTCGAAGAAGTGAGGGAGTACTGATGGGGGCTATTTCGCACCCTACATACTGATCAGATCGAACAAAGATTATAAGATCGATTCGACCAATTATAAAGGATCGGGATCTTTTTACAGACCCTGCCAAATGCTGCTCGCTCCGAGTAAGGATTATACTCCGGACCCAAGAAGGATAGCTGGGCCGAGTCCAAGCAGGACTATGATTCCTTGTAATACTAGGTTTAGCGTAATATATATACCTAGTTATTCATTGTATAAAACAACTACGAATTCTCTTAATTCTGGGATAACACAAGAATACATTGATAAGAATAGAACTCAATAATATCCATTATTATTGCAGTATTTTACCTTCATATCGTTGTGTTCTTAATTTGGTTAATGGTTTTACTTCTTGCCTTTGATTATTGCTTTTCTTTATAAACGATCCATCCAGAATAAAGTAACAGAGCCCAATATACTGAATAATTCCATATCCAAACCCCCGATATCACAAATTCACTGATATTAAATTAACCCGACGAAAAACGGTTAAATCATCATAAGATCCGGAAACATCGATCGAGATGTTTTACGTGATCTGCTTCGTTCATGCTTTTGACCAACATATCGTCCACATAGACCTCCATTAATTCTCCGATTAACTCTTTGAACATTAGGTTTACCAACCTTTGGTAGGTGGCCCCGGCATTCCTTAAGCCGAATGGCATCACTATAAAACAATATACCCCCTGTTCGGTTACGAATGCAGTCTTCTCTTGGTCCCGCTCATCCATGTATATTTGGTAAAATCCTTGGAAGGCGTCCATCATGCTGAATATTGCGAAGCCAGCGGTTGAGTCAACTAATAAGTCGATCCTTGGGAGAGGATACGGGTCGCGTGGGCATAGTTTGTTAAGGTCGGTAAAATCATTACACATTCTCCATTTGTTGTCCCTTTTATCCCCTTTTGCTACGAGAACAACATTACATAGCCATTCTGAGAAGTGGATTTCTCGGATTTGTTTTGCTGCCAGTAGTCTTTCTACCTCGGCTTTGATAATTTTATCTTTTACCGGACCATGATTTCTTTTCTTTTGTCTGGCGGGTTTTGCCATAGGATCTATTTGTAGAGAATGTTTGATTACTCGAGGATCAATTCCTTCAATGTCATTCGCGCTCCAGGCGAAGACGTCAACATTATCTCTGAGGAAGTTAATCAGCATTACTTCCCCTTCCTTGCTCAATTCAGTACCTATTCTTGTCGTTTTAGAAGAGTCCCCTTGTACTAGAATTATATCCTTATGTTCTGAGGGTTTTAGGGCTAAATCTAGCGGTTCTTTTCCCTTTTTGTCTATTCGATCAGTAATGGGGATTTCGACCTTGTTTCTAACAAGATCTTCTTCAAGTTTTCTTTTGCTCGGAGTGATTGATTTTGAATGTTCTTTCAAGGTTAACGAGGTGCTGTAGCAATCCCACGCCATACAGTGATCGTTCGTTATTTCTCCGATACCTCCATCGGTCGGAAACTTTATCTTCTGATGATAAGTAGAGACAACGGCTCGAAATAGGTTGAGAGCAGGTCGTCCCAATATTGCGTTATAAGCGAAGGGAGTTTCTACCACTAGAAATTTCACTAGTTTCACCGTCCGGTGCGGTTTCTTCCCGAGCGACACACTTAAGTTTATCGTTCCGCTAGGGATGATTTCTGCACTCCAAAGCCTACTAACGGCGTAGCTACTTTCTGTAGATTTATCTGCCCCAAGTTCATTTGGGCTAAAACCTCCCGGGAGATGATATTTGCTGAGCTTCCATTATCAATTAGGATTCTTTTGACATTATAATTCGCTATTTCTAACGACACCACCATCGGGAAATCGGGATTATCCTCTTTTGTGTCCCAAATGATGTTTTTTGGTACTTCGCCTTCGTTAAAGCTGATCGGCTGGTCGATTGACGGCTTGTTTCCCAGAGTCCATATTTCTTTCGGGTATTTTGAGTTTCCAATTATGGATCTGGCTGTCCTTCGTCGGGCGTTACGACTATCCCCGCCTGCGGGTCCCCCGGATATTGTATGGATGGTCCCATTAATCTGGTCGTGGTTCAGCTCCTGTGTAGGTCCACGCTCGGGTGACCTTCGACGAGAATTCCTTCTTTGATTATTATTCCGAGGGCTTCTACTTCTTTCCCTTTTGCGGTTATCTCGCTCTACGTATTCGTCTAGTTTTCCTTGTTCGATCAGTTTTTCAATTTCTCTCTTAAGGTGAAAACAATTTTCTGTTCGATGTCCGTGTGCCCTATGGTACTTACAGTATTGGTCGTAGTTTCGAGACTCTGGTCTGGGCTGAGTGATTTTCCTCGCTTCGGGGATCCAATTATTTCTCTCTAGAACTTCCAATATTTCTTCCATTGGAGCATTCAACCTTGGGTGTTCCACTTGATTCACCTTGCTTCTGATCGGTTGTTCGGGGTTTCTTGGTTTTTGGTAGAAATTAGGTTGCCTTTCTTGGTCGGCCTTGGCGTATTCCAATCGTTGGAAAACGTTGCCTTTCCTAAAAGATTGCTCGTAATCCATGGATCTTTGGGCAGGAATTGTTGGATGAAGATGAAGATGAAGGCACTAAAGAAAGTTTGATAAGAGAGGTTTTGATGCATTCCAAAACTTCATAAATTGGCTAAGTATGGAGTAACTTAGCTGATAAACTTATCAAGGAATTTTGACTAAGTAATGAAGACATAAGAAGAGTCAAAGTTTCAAGGTCCAAGACTTCTGATCTGCTGAAGTAAAGTTATCAGACTAGTGAAGATCAGCCGACTCAAATCAGATTTGTTCAAGTTTGAGATCAGCCGAGTTCGCCATCAGACTTATACTTTCGTCAGCCAAGTGAAGAAGATCATGAAGTGTTCCCAACGGTAATAAATGCCCCTTGGTGTAATAAATGCTGAAGTACGAGGATATTTAAGACAAATGATTGAAGAAAAGCTTCGCATCAGCCGAGTGCATTTAATGCTGCATTTAATGCTGCCTGCAGAATAGTACTGTTTACAGTACGGACAGACTGCAAAAGAGCCGTTCGCGGATTTTAAGGACCAGTACTCGAGGAATTTGAATCCTGTCTCTCTTCAACGGACACTTTTCAATCCTCAAGTATAAATAGCTGAAAGAGACGAAGGAGAAGTAAGCAACACACTTTCTGAGAGAAATTTCCGAAGCAAAATTCTTTAAGTCTCAAGAACAGCTCACTCATCAGCTGAGTCATTTGTTGACGAAAGCAGAGTTGAAGAATCAAGAAAAATACATCTTCTGAGTGATTTTGTAAACAAGAGTGTTGTGCGGAGTTGTGATCCATCTTTGTGAGTGATCAAACTTCAGAGGATAGGTTTTCTGTGTGATTTCCTATTGCGAACTTGTGGTCGTTTCATTTGTTGTTCGACGCAAGCAGAGTATACTGTAAACTTTGTGATTATAGTATAACCCAAGATCTGAGTGACTTGGAAGAGTGGACTAAAGGATATTCAAATCCATATAACCACTATAAAAATTGATTGTGTTTTTACATTGCTTTTAAACTTGCATATTTCCTGATTGCATAAAAACACATTAAGTTAACTGTTTGAAAAGAAGTTAAAAGGAGTTTATAAAACTGGGGAAACATTTTTCAAACTGCTCAGATTACTTGTGAAAAACACTTTGAAAATCCGCTGCAAGTACTCTAAGTATTAAAACTGATTTCTGCAAAATCAGCTAAGTAACTATCAGACGAGTGGTCAACAAGACTGTTCAAAGATTTGTTCGCGAACAGAATTGTAACTTACTAATCTGATCAGCTTAGTCTGTTCAGTAAAGAGTAAAGTCTTAAAGTTAAATCTGAAGAAAATTTTTAAAGAGGTTTATTCACCCCCCCCCCCTCTAAACCTCTTCTGACCACTTGGGACCAACAGGAATTCTGTCATGCCGTTTGGAGCCTGAAGCGGCTTTTTTGTTTTTATCCTTAAAGGAATTCATTTCTTCTTGGGTCATATATTTAGACGCCAAGCTCATGGTGGGCCCATAACCCAACAGTGGTATCAGAGCCAACTCCATACTTATTATACGTAAAAGCCTGAACATAATGTGTTTATCGTATATGTTTGATTATGTGTATGAAAACACTTTAGAATTATGTTCTGTCGATTGATTCTTACTTGTTATGACTGGATCTATAATTGGGTAAAACTGCTTTTTCAGATCTGTGGCGTTTTTATAGTTTTTCGAAAAATCAGGACTATTTTGCAATAATCGCAAATCTTGAAAATTAGGGCTGAAAATTAATTTTCTGTTTCTGGAAATTTTAGAAATTTATGGGCTGATTATGAAATTCTGATCGCACAGGTTTTTGGACCATTTTGCAATTTTCGAAAATTTATGGGCTATTTTGTAATTTCCGAAATTTCAGGGGTCAGTTTGCAATTCGAAATATTTTCTGAATTCAAAATTTTTATTTTCTGGTCCTTCTGTCCGAAAACTGTTTTGGGGGTGTTTTGTAACTTTTCAAAAGTTTTGGGGTTAAAAGTGCAATTTCCGAAAGTACAGGGGCCGAACTGCAATTTTTCAAAAGTTGAAAATCCGGATCTGTTTTAAAGCAGAAAACTTGTTTTGTTTATCCGAGAATTTTTCTTGTCATAATTAGTAGTGACTAAAAGTAAGAAATCAATAGGAAGTTAGTTTTAAAAGGTAGTTTTAAAATTAAGAAAGAAAGTAAAAGATGTTTACATGTTTCTTGCTCAACGTGAACTGTTTACGTGGTTTTCGATCGCGCCGAGCCTTGACCTTAGGGTAGATGTGATTGGTTTAATTTAATGTTTGGTTTTATTGGGCCTGCGAGCCTGTTATTGTTTTGGGCAACTTTGAGCCTTTGTAATAGAATAGGGCTTTACTGCTTTCCTAGTCTAGGATGGAGGCCCGTTTACAAGCAAGGTGGGAGCCCATGAAGAATTGAAGGCCGCGTATGCGTGGTACATTGTGTAATAGCATAGGCCTGTTTGAACCCCTTTAGATTGACCAATAGGGCCAACATCACTGGCTCGATGATGGCCTGCATAGGAGGCTCCCGATCGAAAACATATTGTGGTAGCATGAATGTTAGGCTTGTATGGCTTTTATTTATTTGTCGATTTATGATTGCTTATGTGTATGCGCGCTAGTATCTAGATCGTAATAAAAGATAAAGCATAATTGAAACGGTGAGATCTCGAGGAGAGTTTCTTCAAACTTTCAAAACCGAAAATCCCCTCTCGAATAAATATTAAGTCATATTGGGTAAACTATAAAATGAAGTTTTATAGATCCAAGCCTTCCATTAATAGGGACTAGTGTGAGTTGTCTACTTATCGATAAAGGTGATCCAGAGTCTGGCACCCGAGTCGAAGAAAGGGGCAATACACGAAATTCCTCGATTCCTATTTTAACTAAATACGACAAGGGTAGGGATTGGTCGGGATGTGAATATCGACCGATAACTAGTTACGGGGAGTTCACGACCGGGCCCGTTGCTTATCACGATTAATGGGTTAGACTTAAACGCGTAGTAACATTTATGATGTAGCAGTGCTAGATAAATGCGAAAAACGAGGCAAAATAGCTTGAAGGTTGTGTGGTAGACACAATTGGTAATATGTATACCTACCTAGGGAATTAATTGTATGGCCACGAGTCGTGGGTACAATTAATTGCTGCTGGGACGTCAAGACCTACTAGGAAATAGAATTTCCCGAAACTAGAAGGGGTCACAGTTTCGATAAAATAGTGGGAGAACTTTTTCGATAAAAAGTCCAAATTTCGTTAATTATAAGTATTAATGTTAAACCTGTCTGCTTATATGTTGTCTATTTTTGTTAGCCATTCACCATCCACTGTCCCATTCAAACAAGTTGTGTTACGTTTTCAAACCGAACAAACTTTGGGGAACATTATGAGCTATTCACTCTATGAGACAAACATGGATGAGTTTGACAATGTTAGAGAATATTGTTCTTACTTAGCCAAGATGTTCAAACGACTCAGAAAGTTTGGAACTCGAATATCTAAAGAAGATGAGATAACCATTACTCTCAATGGCTTGTCTGAAGACTTCGATCATTTCTTGCAACATTGTGATATTCCGTTTGATGGAATTGAAACAAAACACTTGCATGAGTTGTTAGACAAATATGAGGATGTCCATCTACTTGGATATGGTCTATATGAGTGGGGCTGCCATATATGTGACTACGAAGAACAAATGAAGGATTATGCTGGAAAGAAATTCCTGAACAGAATTAACAATGGTATGACTTTTAAGTTATACACCTGTTAAATTCTTTATGATGTAAGACATCTGATAGAACTTTCATGTCTGTAAAAGTGTTTGCAGGTGATGATGGTATTCCCTCTCGACCTAAAAGGAAGAAATTCCTTAAAAGGAGGATGCAATCAATGCATAGAGAGATAAGGGAGAATCGCTTCAGGGATTGGGTCAAGGACTATCTAGACCTAGAACTTTGCATAAAGAGATATTAGTTTTTCGTATTAGCATAAGTCTTTAGTTTTAGTTTGTCTTTGAGATTTTATTTCAAATTTTTGTACAAGACATTATTGCTTTACCATTGAGAATGGAATTTATTTAATTAAAGCTATTTAACTTTGTACAAATATTGATGCTTTAAAGCATAGAAATAAATACAATGATAAACAAATCAAAACTACGAAAAACTATATGCTGAATCGAAAAACGTGGCAAAATAATCGTCCACGATTGAAATGTTCTTTTTGGACATTCTTCCTGAAGATAGATACGAAAGGGAAGCTTTTATCTATTGTTCTTGAAATAAGGAACTTGGATAAATTCATAACTTTCAAATCTTGAAGGATTGATAACCGAAATTAATGGAATATTTAGCATTCCAAACAATTCAACCGAATGGATTCAATCCATTAGGACAAACGTGGAAGAACTAAAAGCACTAGTTCAAGAAGAACGTAACTTCAGATATACTTACGATTTCTTAATCGTCAAAGTATATGTGTCATAATTGAAGTACAATTCTAAGACTATTGAAGCAACTAAATGCATTATGACGAAAGCACTTTTGATCTAATCAAGCTTGCTGAAACATAAGCAATTAATTCCACGATTATCTAAAACGAGAATAGAATTCTCATGAAGCAAATCAAGAAGGGGGTCGAACCTAGTTCGATTCACAACTATGATCTTGCTAAACTTCCTTCATTCACATTAAGGGGATAGCCTCTCCTGACTCTTCAAGAAACTTGGTGTAGTGCCTTCCGAAGAAAGTTCTTACACTACTAAATCATTTATGAAATGAGAGAATACCCATGTATGAGAAATTCGATGGTAGATCCGATTCTTACAAATATTTGTGGGGTATCCAAAGAAATCCATTGGATACCTGTTCTATGACAACGAGAAACGAAAGTATCTCGTGAGTAGCTTATTCCTATGTTGACGAATCTTTTGTCAAAGGAAATAAGGGAATGTCATAAAAACTTGATGAAGTCCAAAAGACATTGGACCCATCCCCACAAATAGTGGGAGTAAACCCCGAAACCCAATGAACCGATTTTTGCACAAATTCTTAGTAATCTAATCAAATTCGTAAGGAACTCACAATTCCCTTTTACGAAATTGAGTGATTAGATATTTAATCCAAGATTACAAAGAAAAATATGTTTAGACATAAATCAAGGGATATGGCATGAAGCCATAAGATTCAAAGTGATAAGTTTGACTCGCTAAATGGCGATAGGTGATTATTCAAAAGTCCTTTAAAAGATCTATGAAAATACCTTCTCTCCATTTAAAACGTCAAAACCCATTTTGAAACTATTAGCCATAGAAAGGTGGTTGTTGACTACCGAGATATGACTATTGGAAATGGATTCTGCATCTCACAATTGATGAGATGATCTCTATTCAAATCCAAAGGTCAATCTATGACTTTTTCCGAATTGGAACATGCAACTTGATAAGTCAATCAAGAATGTTGAATTGTCAAAAGGCATATGGATTCCATTTGTGCAAAAGGATCAGTGGGAGTACAGTTGAGTTCGAAAAGTAACAAGAAGATGTTCTATACATCAAGATTGATATAAGAATATCAGAGAAGCACAGACGAAAGCGTGTTAATCACGCAATTCTCCATGAATAGATTTGGAATTGCATCTCACGTACTGGCGATACGTATCTAAAGTAGATAAAGAAAAGTAGATGTTGAAATTCACAAATCTAAGTACAAAGACTATATGGAAAATCCAAGAAAGGATCAATTCCATAGAGATATGAATTTCTCTGTCTTATTTAATGTGAATGCCCTGCATTTAATAAGTAAAGAAGAAATTGTCTCAAGAAGCCTTATGCTTAAGCGTTTGGATTGCATGTAGCATGCAAAGTCTTGTACATGACCTGACTCATCAAAAGCTCTGATATTTCACGAGCTACTGATAAGTCAAACTCCAGTCAAGGACACTGGACTACCATAAAGCAATCCTCGAAGATAATTAAAGGATATGTTGCTGGTCTATGGTAATAGTGGAGAATTGAAACTCGAAGGATTTATTAATTCGAGATTTTCAAAGTCAAAAGTGGATGATTTATTCTGTTTCGATGGAGCAGAGGTATATTGGAAGAAATTCCAATAGTATACCATTGCCAACTCAATCAGAATAAAAGCACCAATGTGATGCTGCACACACACACAAAAAGGTGTTTAGATGAGAAAACATTCATCCATTGGATGAATTACCTAGCATGACGAAAGCTTGTTATAATCCTAACCGATTTAAACAAAGCTATTGCTCAATGAAAGAAAATCGAGATCTCATCAAGAATCTAAACACAAAACCAAATGATTAAAAAAAAAAAATCATAGGTAGTTGAGACGAGTAAAAGTACTACGTCATCTCAACAAGACAACTTAACAGATCCACTAATGAAGCTCTTTCACAAATGGTTCGAGGGACATCTTGGTATAGATGGGTCTTAGAAATGTTGTGATTGGCTTTAGGGCAAGTGGGAGATTGATAGAATAGTACCCGGCAAGCCAATCTAAATTAGCTTGTTTGAGGACTATCTTCTTATGGTTTATAATTAATACGCCCGTTTATTCATAGTACGTGAATTAAACAATGGCCAACTTCATCTCTCGCGAACCTATCTAAGCGATTGGATGAAATCCTGAGTTCACAATAGACTATGGGACTATACACTTCAGTACTGAGTGCACTTATCATGAAACAGTCTCAAAGGTCGTGATCTCGAAAACGTTCCAAGTCATAGATTCATATCGAGACGGGGTATCGAATGAATCGTCAAGACTTGTACGATTATGCATGATTCACATGGAGTGAATTTGTTGTAGTTTCATGAACAAGGCATTTGAGGCCAGTGCATATGACTAGGTGGTTCGATAGAGGATCGAATGCATCGAACGACCCGAACAGAGAAACCCATTGTGGAAGCGCATGTCGCATATCGGTGATGGGATGTTTCTCAAGGATTATAATAGTGTATGATTTAGTCCTTAGACTTGAAGTGCTAGGGCGAATTCGGTGCATGAAAGTGCGTACTTTGATTTAGGTATAGGCCACTTAGCTTGGTCATAACATGCCTAAGTTGGGTGCGTACGGAAGTGTACGCGAGTGGTTAGTACTAAGAAAGGATCCATCGACTCATCCTGATAAGGTGGGAGAATTTCCTGTACGTTCTTCGATAATAGTTCCGAGAAACCCGTGGCCACGGTCAGTGACGAATTTGGAAGGGACTTCCAAATTTAGCAGTCACACTGGAATTACTATCCTGAATTAGAAAGTACAGAATCGAGATAATTAGAGGTGCCGATCAATTCACACACCCTAGGTCTCGGTCGGGAAATCAGTCAAGGAAGGACCGTATGTACATGGCAGTTCTAATAGGTGAGGTTCACAAATATCAATTCACCTGAAGTTGGGCTTCATGGGCTTGTGGCTAGACATCGACCATGAAGTGTAGGTACTCCTGAATTAATAAGGAAATTAATTCTGGAGTGGTCAATTAAAGATAGTTTAAAGTTGATCGGAGCATTTAATTGCTCGTTAATTAAATCACGAGAGTCGTGGGCCTACTGCCAATTGATGGTGAACCTAGAGGGTCACACACAATACAATTGGACAGTGACAGTCATTAAGGGAAATGTGAATGATTTAAAGTTGTTAAATCAAAGTTATTGAATTAAAGCATTAATTCAAGTAAGAGATTATTAATTAGATATTTAATTAATTAATGTTCAATTAATTAATTAAGGGTTATCTGATTAATTATGAAATTAATTAAAGTGGTTAATTAATTAAGTTGGAAGAATAAATTTAATTGGTAATTTTTCGGATTAGCCAATTAAATGACAGAGGGGTCGATTTGTAATTATCACAAATAGAAGTGATAGGGGGCGATTTTTTTGAAGATAAGGAAAAGGAAGTTTTTAATCTTGGAAGATAAGCAAGAAGAAATATATCAAATCTTAGATTCCTAATTAGAAAAGGAAGAAAAGATTTGATAGACAAGGAAGAAGATATCTTATAGGAGTAGGACTCTTCTCCTATAAATACTTCTTCTCCTCTCTTCATTCAAAAAAAAAAAAAAAAGGGGAGACTGAAAACTTTTGAGAGAAAACTCTGCAAAACTTTTGAGAGAAAGTTATAGCCGATTTTTGAGAGAAAAATCTGATTTTCGAAAATAAGTTTTAGAAATTGCATAACCGCCCCAAACTATTTCGCCCCGAACCCTAGTCGCCCATCCTAGCTCGGCCGAACCTAACCTGGCCGATCCAAGCTTGGCCGAACCAAATCCAGCCGCATAAGCCCTGCGTGTTTGGTCTTCTTCCAGTTGATCTCCAAACCCAAACCTAGATCAAAGTCCTGATCAAGTTCAGAAGTACCTTTGTTGACAAACTTTCAAGTTCCAGTTCTTAGCCTACGACTTGGAAGTGTTGCTACAATCCAGTTGGTGTGGATACATTCTGGAGGTGAGACACTTGGATCACTATATTGTGAATCGAACATGAAGCCTGGAGGTAACCACCACCGAGCTGTGGTGAGGTAATTTCGATTAACCCCCTATGTTTTATTTATGCTTGCGTTCGTTTCTTGCTTTTCGTATACATAATATGGAGACTTTATTTGTTGGGTTTGTGCCTCGATTGTCAATACAACAGAGTGCGGAATTTAAAATTTTTCAAGACACACCCACAGTCCCGTAAATAAAGTCTCCATATTATGTATACGAAAAGCAAGAAACGAACGCAAGCATAAATAAAACATAGGGGGTTAATCGAAATTACCTCACCACAGCTCGGTGGTGGTTACCTCCAGGCTTCATGTTCGATTAACAATATAGTGATCCAAGTGTCTCACCTCCAGAATGTATCCACACCAACTGGATTGTAGCAACACTTCCAAGTCGTAGGCTAAGAACTGGAACTTGAAAGTTTGTCAACAAAGGTACTTCTGAACTTGATCAGGACTTTGATCTAGGTTCGGGTTTGGAGATCAACTGGAAGAAGACCAAACACGCAGGGCTTATGCGGCTGGATTTGGTTCGGCCAAGCTTGGATCGGCCAGGTTAGGTTCGGCCGAGCTAGGATGGGCGACTAGGGTTCGGGGCGAAATAGTTTGGGGCGGTTATGCAATTTCTAAAACTTATTTTCGAAAATCAGATTTTTCTCTCAAAAATCGGCTATAACTTTCTCTCAAAAGTTTTGCAGAGTTTTCTCTCAAAAGTTTTCAGTCTCCCCTTTTTTTTTTTTTGAATGAAGAGAGGAGAAGAAGTATTTATAGGAGAAGAATCCTACTCCTATAAGATATCTTCTTCCTTGTCTATCAAATCTTTTCTTCCTTTTCTAATTAGGAATCTAAGATTTGATATATCTCTTCTTGCTTATCTTCCAAGATTAAAAACTTCCTTTTCCTTATCTTCAAAAAAATCGCCCCCTATCACTTCTATTTGTGATAATTACAAATCGACCCCTCTGTCATTTAATTGGCTAATCCGAAAAATTACCAATTAAATTTATTCTTCCAACTTAATTAATTAACCACTTTAATTAATTTCATAATTAATCAGATAACCCTTAATTAATTAATTGAACATTAATTAATTAAATATCTAATTAATAATCTCTTACTTGAATTAATGCTTTAATTCAATAACTTTGATTTAACAACTTTAAATCATTCACATTTCCCTTAATGACTGTCACTGTCCAATTGTATTGTGTGTGACCCTATGGGTTCACCATCAATTGGCAGTAGGCCCACGACTCTCGTGATTTAATTAACGAGCAATTAAATGCTCCGATCAACTTTAAACTATCTTTAATTGACCACTCCAGAATTAATTTCCTTATTAATTCAGGAGTACCTACACTTCATGGTCGATGTCTAGTCACAAGCCCATGAAGCCCAACTTCAGGTGAATTGATATTTGTGAACCTCACCTATTATAACTGACATGTACATACGGTCCTTCCTTGACTGATTTCCCGACCGAGACCTAGGGTGTGTGAATTGATTGGCACCTCTAATTATCTCGATTCTGTACTTTCTAATTCAGGATAGTAATTCCAGTGTGACTGCTAAATTTGGAAGTCCCTTCCAAATTCGTCACTGACCGTGGCCACGGGTTTCTCGAAACTATTATCGAAGAACGTACAGGAAATTCTCCCACCTTATCAGGATGAGTCGATGGATCCTTTCTTAGTACTAACCACTCGCGTACACTTCCGTACGCACCCAACTTAGGCATGTTATGACCAAGCTAAGTGGCCTATACCTAAATCAAAGTACGCACTTTCATGCACCGAATTCGCCCTAGCACTTCAAGTCTAAGGACTAAATCATACACTATTATAATCCTTGAGAAACATCCCATCACCGATATGCGACATGCGCTTCCACAATGGGTTTCTCTGTTCGGGTCGTTCGATGCATTCGATCCTCTATCGAACCACCTAGTCATATGCACTGGCCTCAAATGCATTGTTCATGAAACTACAACAAATTCACTCCATGTGAATCATGCATAATCGTACAAGTCTTGACGATTCATTCGATACCCCGTCTCGATATGAATCTATGACTTGGAACGTTTTCGAGATCACGACCTTTGAGACTGTTTCATGATAAGTGCACTCAGTACTGAAGTGTATAGTCCCATAGTCTATTGTGAACTCAGGATTTCATCCAATCGCTTAGATAGGTTCGCGAGAGATGAAGTTGGCCATTGTTTAATTCACGTACTATGAATAAACGGGCGTATTAATTATAAACCATAAGAAGATAGTCCTCAAACAAGCTAATTTAGATTGGCTTGCCGGGTACTATTCTATCAGCTCATGATGTCGGCAAATGTTCTTGGCTGTTTTCGACTGAGGGCATTTCCAAACTGCCTATTCTTCGTGAGGTCGAAGAGAATAGATATTATGTAATCGATGTTAGGGGAATCGATTTTGAGTAACTCCACGTTAAACCTTACCAACCAGTTTCTCAGGGATTCTCCCTCTTGTTGGTGTATAGTTCCTAGGTAGCTCATCGGGAGTTTTTGCCTCTTCTGACTGGCAAACTCCTGTGTCAGTTTATTTATAATTCTCGAAAACTGAATATGGAGTTGGCAGGTTGTTTGGTGAATCAATCCAACGCAAGTCCTTCGAATGTGGTCACCATTAACTTGGCGGTGAATTCGGCAGAGTGGGCATATGTTGGATGAAGATGAAGATGAAAGAAGTCAGAATTTAAGGGAAGGTTTTGATGATTTCCAAAACATCATAATCAGCTAAGTATGGAAAGCTTAGTTCCCTTGGTAGAATTTTGAACAAGTAAAAGAAGACATCAGAAGAGTTCAAAGTTCAAAGCTCAGAAGACTAGTGAACTCTTGCTGAAACAGCGAACAGAAGGGTAGATCATCAGCCGAGTCAAATCAGATTAGTTCAGTATTTGATCAGCAGAGTATCTATCAGCAGAGTCGTTTTGATCAGCAGAGTGGAAGAGATCAAGAGATTAGTCCAACGGTAATAAATGCACTTGGTGTAATAAATGCTGGAAGAGAAGGGTAGTAATGACAAATGATTGAAGATATCCTCGGATCAGCAGAGTGCATTAAATGCAGCATTAAATGCAATGGACAGAAAAGTACTGTACACTGTACGGTTTGCTGCAGAGAGCCGTTTCAAAAGAGCTGAAGAATGGATTTGATTTGTGACTTGCCTTCAACGGTCATATTTTCATCTCCATGTATAAATAGAGCTGAATTTCAATCGAGCAAAAACACACAACAACAATCAGAGATCGAAATTTTGAAGCAGAATTTCTCTAAGTCTCAAAAGCTCGAACAGCTCACTCGTCTGGTGGAAGTCATCTGTTGACAGAAACCCAGTTGAAGAAATCAGAAAAACATTATCTGAGTGATTTTGTAATAGCTGAGTGTTGTGCGAACTGAGAATCCATCTTTGTGAGTGATTCTACTTTAGAGGATAGGTTTTCTTTGTGATTTCCTATTGTGAGCTTACAGCCTTCTCATTAGTTGTTTAGGTGTAAGTGGGGAAATATTGTAATCTAAGTGATTATAGTATAACCCAGAATCTGTGTGATCTGGAAGAGTGGACTAAAGGATTTTTATCCATATAACCACTATAAAAATTCTTTGTGTTATCTTGCTTTTAAAGTTTTCTTGCATATTTTAAAGTTTGCATTTTAAACACTTTGAAAGATTTTATAAGGAGTTTTAAACTGGGGATAAAATCTTTTTAGAACTTAGTTTACTTGTGAAAAACACTTTCAAACAATCCGCTGCAAGTATACTCTTGGAAAACTGTTTTGCTGAAAAACAGCTAAGTCACTGTAAGAAGAGTGGTCAGTTGTCTGTTCAAGATTTGTTCACGATCAGACTAGTCTGCTTACTGTTCTTCATCAGCTTAGTCTGCTGACAGAAGACTGAAAAGTTTTTAAGTTCCAAAATTTTCAGAGGTCTATTCACCCCCCCCCCCCTCTAGACCTCATCTGACCACTTGGGACCAACAGCATATAAATTCATTATATTCGTGAAGCTAAAAATATAATCATCCGGGTCGGTGGTTCCATCATATCGGGGTAGTCTGCCCGGGACCTGTCCAATGGATTGTGCTTCTTTTATTTCTCTGCAGAAGGGAGAACAAGCCGCAAGGCTCTCCTGGAGTTCCGCGGTTCGGGCCCACGGGTTTTGAACAGATCGTAGGCGTTGTTCGAGTCGTTCCTGTACCATCCTTTCGATTTCTCTTTCCGAGAAACAGGTTGTTCGTGGTCGATCTGGGATTGCATCTTCTATGTCATCCTCGATAGGGATTATCGTACGTTCCTTGGAGCCACTGCGCCCCTGCTGCGGTTTTCTTTGTCCTGGTTTTCTTCGGGGATGATTATCGGAGGGTTTAGAATTGCCTTGCTGCGGAGTGTGTAGCGAGCGTCGCTCGCTTGCTGGGCTGTCAGCTTGTTGAGACGTCTGATCGTTTCGCCTCGGCGCTCTCGGAGCAGGAGTTGTCCTGGGAGCCCTATCGTTCTGAGGAATTTGATCAAGTACGAGTAACTCTTCGGGAGAGAGTGATTTAACGAGCATCGCTATTTGTCGCAATTTCTCCTGAGCGCCTGGGAGAGGAACAGGGATTTCATGGGCTTCCGTTTCTTCTGGAATTGTACCGGGAAGACCTTCTTGGGGTTCATGCTGATCGGGGTGAGGATCTTGCAAATCTTCGTTGATGTTTTGAGCGTTATTATTGTTGTTGTCCTGTAGATCTTCAGATGTGTTATGACCGGTGGTTGTGTTACTTCTTGCTCCGATACGAGCGCTTTTCCTTGGGCGAGCCATATGTCAATCGAATAATTAACCTAGCCCCACGGTGGGCGCCAACTGATTTAACCGGATTTCGTCGGGTTATTTGTATCAGTGAATTTGTGATATTGGGGGTTTTCTATATGTTTATTTTATAGGGCTCTGTTACTTTATTCAGGATGGATCAATCTCAATGAAAAACAATATTCGTTAGAGCAATTTAGTAATAAAGTCAATCAACAAAAAGAACCTTGTCAAGATGGTGAATTGGTGATTCTTCGTGTATAAATTGGGATTATGCTGTTTTGTAAGCATAAAATCCATAATGTTGAATGTGTCTAATACAATGATTAACTAGGTATTTATATCATACTAAACCTAGCGTTACAAAGAATCATAGTCCTTATAGGACTCGGCCCAAATATCCTTCTTGGGACCGGACCATAGTCTTGTAGTCGAGGAGAGCTGTATTCGGCCGGGTCGTCAAGATGATCCGGAACTGTCTCATTTGATCGAATCGATCTCATGTTCTTTACTCGATCCGTGCTGTATGTTGGGTGCGAAATAGCCCCCATCAATGCTGCCTGACAGAAAGTACAGTCTGCAGTACTGTCACTGTGCAGAGAGCCATTCGCGGAAATTAAAGACTAGAAATCGAGAAATTTGAATTGTGTCTCTCTTCAACGGACATAATTCAAATGAGTGAGTATAAATAGCTGAAGAGACGAAAAGAAAAGAAGCTACAACCCAACAACTGAGAGATTGAATTTGAAGCCAAATATTTTCTAAGTCTCAAAGCTCAATAATAGCTCACTCGTCTGCTGAAGTCATTTGTTGACAGAAGCCGTTGAAATTCAAAGATTATACATTTTCTGAGTGAATCTGTAAAAGAGAGTGTTGTGAGGATTAGATATCCATCTTTGTGAGTGATATTACTTCGGAGAGTAGGAATTTCTTTGTGATTTCCTATTGCGAATTTGTGGCTTATCATTTGTTGTAAAGCACAAGCAGAGTGTATTAACTACTTTGTGTTCTTAGTATAACCCAAGATCTGTGTGACTTGGAATAGTGGACTAAATGATATTTACATCCATATAACCACTATAAAAATCAATGTGTTTTTACATTGCCTTTTACTTGCATACTTTCAGACTTGCATAAAACACATTACAAAACTGTTTGAAAAAAGTTTAAAGGAGTTTACAAACACTGGGGATAAAACTTTCAAACTACTAAGTATACTTGTGAAAAACACTTTAAAAATCCGCTGCAAGTATTCTAGTATTAAAACTGATTTTAACTAAAATCAGCTAAGTAACCATCAGACTAGTGGTCAACAAAGTTTTTCAAAGATTTGTTCGCGATCAGCCTTGTAAGCTTACTGCTCTGTATCAGATTAGTCTGCCTACAGTTAAGCAAAAATTTTGAAGTTAAAATTTGATTAAAAAGTTTGAAGAGATCTATTCACCCCCCCCTCTAGACCTCATCAGACCACTTGGGACCAACAAGTGGTATCAGAGCAGCTGGTTCATTAGAATCAGCTGCCTAATCAACGAGCTTGATCCGAGTGTTTTTCAATGGTTTTCAAACTTTTCAAAAGAGTATCTTTTTGAAAAATTAAAATTTTTGAAAAATTGATTGTATCAGCCATGTTCCCCACATAGCTGGTATGAGCTTCGATGACTGGAAGATCAGAATGGGGATCTTCTTAGCTGCCTACAATGATAACATGTACACATGTATCATCAAAGGTCCATTCAAATTCACCAAGACCATCAAAGTTGATGAAGTCGATATAATGGTGGAAAAGGATTTACACGAGATGACAGCCTAAGAAATAAAGCTGTTCAACCTGGACCAAGTTGGGCGATTCATCATGACCAAGGCCCTTGACAACGACAGATTTGACAAAGTCAAGCATTGCAAGACTGCCAAAGAAATTTGGGACAAGGTTCGTGATATGAGCAAAGGAAACGACGCTATGAAAGAGCATCAACTGAATGTTGCTCTGGAAAAGCTGGACAACTTCAAGATGAAGTCTGCGGAAACCATTGATCAGATGGATACAAGGTTCACAAGGACGCTGAATGAAGTTCTGAAGCTTGGAAAAACCTTCACTAATAAGGAGATAACCGTTAGAGTGCTGAAGGTTCTACCTCCAAAGTTCAACATGAAGGTGACAGTCATGGAAGATTCAAGAGATTTAGGAAAAATTTCACTCACCGAGTTGTTCTCAGTACTCAAGGCATACGAGTATAAACTGTAAAGAATGGGTGTTGAAGAAACCTCAACTTCAAGTCCCACAGCTGCCCTGGTTGCTGCTGAAAATCCCAGAAGACCAGCCTACAAAAGTAAGGATGTGGACTCATCTGATGAAGCCACAATACTCAACAAAAAGGAGTACACTGCTGGAGACGTTGCATTGCTGATGAACAACTTCAAGAAGTTCTATTAAAGAAAAATGAAGAACAAATACAACAATGCTTTTCCTTCTAACCCTGCTTCTACTTCTCATGACAAAGATTCTTATAAATCTAAAATGATGTGCTATAACTGCAGGAAATTGGGTCATTTCATCAGAGACTGCCCATATCGTAAAGCTGAGAAGTATATAGAAGAAGAAAAGAGAATCAGAAAGGAAAGAAAGCATCAGAAAGTCAAGGGGCTGGTAGCAGAAGCGGAAAAGCTAGCTGCTATCTACTCATCATATTCGGATTCAGACACGTCTGATGAAGAGTCCTCTGATGAAGAGAGTCCTGCTCTTCTCTGCCTGATGGCTAAGGAATCTGATAGCTCTGAGGATGAAGAGGTAACTTCTCTTGATAATGAATTATTTAATTCATTTGAACAAATGATGCTTAACAATACCAGTATTGCTGAAGCATTTACAAAGCTTAAGGAAGAGATGATATTGCTAAGAGAGCAAAACAGTTCACTGAAACTCAAGGCTGAAAAGCCAAAAGAATCAGATGAATATAAACAGCTTGAGCAAGAAAATAAATCTCTGAAAGTTGAATGTGAAGTTCTTAAAGGAAAAGTCGTGGAACTTGAGAAAACAATTGAGTCTCATGAAAAGTCATATGTTGCATCAACTCACTTGTCTAGTAAACAGAAGACACCTTTAGGTCAGGATAAGTTAGAACTGAACCATACTGAAAAGTTTATATCAGCTGACAACAGTAAGGTCATTTTGTATGTTCAGACTATTAAATCTGCTTCACCTGAGAAAGAGTTAAAGGAGACGAAAACTCCTAAGGCTAAAAAGAGCAAAGAGCCTAGTGTAGGAAAACAGACTGGTAAGCCTAAACAGAAGAGTCCTAAGAAGTCTTCTGATAAAGTTAAAACCAATCAGACTAGTGATAAAACTAAGTCGTCTGTTAATGAGCAAGCATCTAGTAAACCAAAGAAGCATAAAAACAAAAAAAATCAAAATGCTTGGTATGGAAATGAGTCTTATTATGTGCAACCTGCTGCATATCCTCCTATGTATCATGCACCTCAATTTCCAACTTACTATGCACCATATCCTGCTCATCCAGTGCATGCATGTCCTCCTTACCATGCATCTTATTATGCTTATGAACATTATCCATATCATGTTGATTATCATCAACATAGCAAATCTGATAAACATGATAAAAATGAATCTGTTCATGTTGCTGCCAAACATCAGAAACCTAAGAGGCCTATGACTTCATCATCTTGGGTTGTCAAAGGTGGAACTAATCCTTCAGGACCCTCTCAATAAGGGTACCTAAACAATTTTATCTTGTTTTGTAGGTCAGGATTAGGAGTAGGAGTAAAGTAGAAAAAATTTGGTACTTGGACAGTGGCTGTTCAAGACACATGTGTGGAAACATACATGAGCTGACTGATGCTGTTATTGTGGTGGTCCGAAAGTCACCTTTGGAGACAGCAAGGAAAGAAAGATTGTAGCAAGTGGAAAGCTGATCAAAGGCAATATTGAGATATCTGACATCTCTTATGTTAAAGGCCTCAAATACAATTTGCTGAGCATAAGTCAATCTTGTGACAAAGGATATTCAGTCATCTTCTCAACAGATAAGTGCTACGTTGAACAGATTGGAACAAAGAAGGTTATTTTATCTGGAAGACGACAAGGAAATGTCTACACAGTGGACTGGAGTTCTGTTGACCAGAACTCAAGCGTTTGTTTGGTGGCATCAATACCAAGTGAAGTCAGTTGGTTGTGGCACAAAAGAATGAATCCTATGAATTTCAAGACCATCAACAGACTTATCAAGAATGATTTGGTAGAAAGAATTCCAAAGACAGTCATGAGCAAAGAGAAGCTTTGTGACGCATGTCAGAAGGGTAAACAAATCAAGTCATCATTCAAAAGCAAGAAGCACCAATCATCTGGAAGGATCTGGTGGCTGCTACACATGGACTTATTTGGACCCATTGATCCAATCAGCAATGGTGGAAAGAAATACTGCCTAGCTGTTGTGGATGACTATTCAAGATACACTTGGGTGATCTTCATGAAAAAGAAAAGTGAAACCAAGGAGCATCTTACAAATCTGATGGAGCTAATCCAAAATAAGAAGTGTATGAAGATGCTTAAAGATCATATCAGACAGAGGGACTGAATTTACAAACTCTACTGTTGAAGAGTATTGTAATGTCAGAGGAATCAGCCATGAGTACTCTGCTGCCAGAACCCCTCAACAGAACGGAGTTGCTGAAAGGAGAAACAGAACTCTGAAAGAAGCTACCAGAACGACGATAGCTGATGCAAAGCTGCCTCAAAGAAGCAACAAATACAACATGCTTCACCCAAAACAGATGCATGATCAACAAGCACCAAAACAAGACTCCATATGAAGTTTGGAACAACAGAAAGCCAAATGTTCATTACTTTAGAATTTTTTGTTGTAAGTGCTTTGTTTTAAATAATGGGATAAATCACTTTACTGCTTTTGCAGAGAAGGCTGATGAAGCAGTATTTGTAGGATATTATACTGTTAGTAAAGCTTATAGAGTCTTCAACAAAAGAACTTTACTTGTAGAAGAATCCATTCATGTAGTATTTGATAAGCCTAATTAATCTTCTGAAAAGAATCAAAGTACTGATCAAAATCTGTCTACTGATTTTCAGAAATTGAGTGTTGAAAGAAATGAAGAATATGTTCCCATCATACTACCTGATCTCAACCCAGCTGCTAACTCAAGTGCTGTTTAAAATCACAATGCTGATTGTCTAACAGAAGAGTTACCAACAGCTGACAGACCAGAGACTGTTCAACAGGCAACTGCTGTTCAACAGACTACTACTGGAACTCAAACAGTAGTGTTGCAAGATCAAAACAGAGGACAACATTATGATTTGCAACCTGATCTTAGATGGCTCAAGAATCACCCACCAGAGCTGGTGATTAGTGAACCTTTGGATAGAGTAAAGACAAGGAGAGCTGCTGCAAGTGAATCAATGTTCGTCAGCTTCTTATCTCAAATAGAGCCTAAACAGATTCAAGAAGCTCTTAACGATTCAAACTGGATTGAAGCTATGCAAGAAGAGCTAAATCAATTTGAAAGGAATGAAGTCTGGTACTTAGTTCCTAGACCAAGTCATCAAAGAGTAATTGGCACTAAATGGTTATTCAGGAATAAAATGAATGAAGATGGTGTTGTCACCAGAAATAAAGCAAGATTAGTTGCCAAAGGTTATTGCCAAGAAGAATATATTGACTTTGATGAAACCTTTGCACCAGTAGCAAGACTACAGGCAATCAGACTCTTTCTTGCCTATGCTGCTCAAAAGAATTTCACAGTCTATCAAATGGATGTGAAATCAGCTTTTCTCTATGGAGAATTGTAAAAAGAAGTTTATGTTGAACAACCACATGGATTTGAAGCTTATCAAGAAGAAGACGAGGTGTATCGTCTGAAGAAAGCCCTATATGGACTGAAACAGGCTCCAAGAGCATGGTATGATACCCTATCTGATTTTCTTTTAATTAAAGGATTTCGTAAAGGTAAGGTAGACAAGACTTTGTTTACCATTGAATGGGAAGAACATATTTTGCTTGTGCAAATATATGTGGACGATATTATTTTCGGTTCAACAAATCAACAGATGTGTGACAAGTTCTCAAAACTTATGCAGAACAAGTTTGAAATGAGCATGATGGGAGAACTTAATTATTTTCTTGGCTTGCAAGTTAGACAGTTGCCTGATGGAATATTCATCAGCCAAGCAAAATACACAAAGGATCTGTTCAAGAAATTTGGTATAGAAACTAGCTCTACTGCTAATATTCCAATGTCTACTAGTCTTCGTTTCGATAAAGATGAAGATGGCAAATCAGTAGATATAACCATGTACAGAGGAATTATTGGGTCACTGTTGTACTTAACAGCTAGCAGACCTGATATCATGTACTCTATTGGGGTTTGTGCGAGATATCAATCAAACCCTAAGGAATCTCATCTCTTAGCTGCCAAAAGAATACTTAAATATCTCAAAGGCACTGAAGAATTGGGATTGTGGTACCCTAGAGAATCTGGATTTGGGTTTATTGATTATTCAGACTCTAACCTTGCTGGCTATAAGATTGACAGGAAAAGAACAACAGGTGTCTGTCAGTTCTTAGGTAGTCGTCTGATCTCTTGGATGAGTAAGAAACATACTTCAGTATCCATATCTACTGCTGAAGCTGAATACATAGCTGCTGGAGCTTGCTGTGCACAGATATTATGGTTGAAACATCAACTAGAAGATTACAACATCAAAATCAGTGGAATACCTATCTACTGTGACAATACAAGTGCAATCAGTCTTACTCAAAACACTCCAAGTCATTCAAGGACTAAACATATTGAGATTAAACATCACTTCATCAGAGATCATGTGGAGAAAGGAAATGTCATGATAGAATATGTTTTCACTGAAAATTAGATTGCTGACATCTTCACAAAACGTCTAAGTGAGACAAGATTTTCAACTCTAAGAGCTTAACTAGGTCTACTAAAATTGGATGCATAAGCTGAGGAGGAACTCAACAAAAGACTGAAGTTAATCAGCTTACACATCATATTATCTTCAAGGTTAACTCTCAACAGACTTGTTAACTTATGGATTCTTAAAGTCAGGGGGAACGTGTAAGACTAGCGGTACTTCTAATTAAAAGATGAAATTTGTTGATGAAAGTTAGTTGAAGTTATGTTCTCATCAGAAGATCAAAGCTTGAAGACTGACGATTAATTATCTAGCTGGATTGACAAACAGCCGAGGAAGGTTATCAGTTATTAGCTTTAACTAATTACAGCCTGTCATCAGGACAGTAGTCCATCACATACTTTAGTTACTAATCTGATCAGTTAAGTAAAAGTTGTGTATGTTAAAAACGTATTATTTGAAACACGCTTTACAAGTATACTAAGGCGGTTCGCATTCCCGCCTGTCATTTAATGCTTTTTGAATTTTAAATCGCGTAAATGACGCCCACACGATCAGAACTGACACAAACGTATGTTAGCGTGTATCACAGAAACCGAAAAACCCTAACTCTATAAATCCAGATCTGATCAGACTTATGACTCTTTACGCACTCAAATACATTCAAGAGCACTTGTGAGAAATTATGCCTTCTATTTTCTGCAAATTCTCTGTCTTTCACTAACTTTCTATAGAATCAAGATGAATCCTGCTCAAGAAGCCAAGGCCGAAGGTATGTATCTGGTCTATGATGCATATCACCAGTCCAGTACCGATGTGATGAAGCAACTACTGGAAAATTCAAGGCCGCGTCACTGGTGAACCTTATGGAATCTCACGAAGAAATAATTTGGACAGACCAAGTTTTGGAGTACTACAGAACTGCTGAAGTTGACTTTGATAAGCTGGAAATCAAAGCAACTGTAGGAGGAAAGGCCATCACCATTACTCCTGCTCTGTTGCACGAGATATTTGGATTATCAAACCAAGGACGACATGATGTTGTTACTCTGGCGGAGGAGAAACTCCAAGATTTCTGGGCAATCTGTGCTAAAGAAGGAGAAATGCTGACTGAGAACATCAAGAAGAAACAGCTAAAGGACGAATATCAACGCATAGCTAATATGGTCTCTAAGCTGATAGAGAACTGCACATTCTCTCTAGATGCAGTTACCATGAAGAGGTATTGTATCATGCTAGCAATTTACTATGGCTTAGAGGTAAATTGGTCAGTTGTTATCTGGTACATTTTTGCATATTTCCATGAAAAGAAGGGAAAGCAGACAAACCACAGGATTACCCTGAGTTATCTGTTTTCAAATATGGGTTGTATGATGACAAATGGAAAGGAAATCCATAACACCAAGGCAATGGCCAAATATGTGCCTGTTATGAAGAGAAAGATTGAAGAAGTAGAAGAAGTAGAAGAGGAGGAACCGAAGGAAGAGGTTCCTACCAAGAAGCAGAGGAAAGGCACCAAAACAGCTCAACATGTTGTTCAGGCTAAAAAGAAGAAGGCTGATGAGCCAAAGGAGGTAGCTCCAAAGAAAAAGACTAAGGCTTCTGTTCAAACAGCCGAGCCAGCTGTTGAAGCCAGAACAGAAGAGCCTGCTGAGAAGGAGGTTGCTGACCATATCATAAATCAGACAACTGCAGAGATAAGAAACATGTCTCCTGCCTCCCCATCCAGAACAGAATCTGCTGAATGTCCTGCGAAAAATGTAGCTTACAGGACGAGGAGTCAATTGAGAGATACAGGAGCTTCCCATTCTGTTCAAGGAAGAAGAGCAAGAAAAACAATAAGGAAGAAAATTACCTTTATTGATTCCCCCACTGAGTTATCAGACTTGGTAAGAGAGAGTCCTCATTCAGCAGAGAGGCCTGCTGGAGCTGAAGAAGAGTCTGCCAATGAGAAGCAAGATGCTGATCAAACTGCCCAACATACCACTTCAACAGCACCAACAGCTGAGGTTGATCAACCTCATGATGATCCAGATGTGCAGATCATCAATCCAATAGCAGCTGCACCACTTGCATCTGCTGGCCCTGCACCTGCCAGTACTCAAGAAGATCATTTAGCTGACAAAAGAAAGGAAAGAGGAAGATACTTATCAAAAGAAAGAAAGTATCAGCTACTGACAAGAGGAAGAGAGAAGAGACAGAGCAGAGAAAAAGAGATGACCAAGAAGAACAAAAGGTCATAGAACTCAGCAAAATTTAGGCTGAAAAAGAGGAGTAGAGAAGAAAGTTGTCTGAAGCAGAACGCAAGGCTGCTGAAGACGCAGAAATGGATCTTGTGATTGAGCTTAGCAAAAAGGATGCCCATGGTCCAAACATTGCTGGAGGCATATAGATTGGTGAATCGTTAAATGCCAAGAAAAAGATGTATGCTGGCATGGTTCAACAAAAGAAGAAGTTTGAAGTAAGAAGAGCATTTGAGATTATAAACTCTGACTCTTCTGTTTTCAACAGGATTGAAAAGACACTGGCTTATTTTGACAAGAAGGTGATGCTTAAGACATTGTTCACTCATGAAAAAAAAATACATAAAATGGAGAGAGTACAGGGTGAACAGATCTGTTGAAGAGATCCAAAGCCGGAAAGAGTTTGCTAATGAAGAGAAGTGGGTTCTGAATTGGCTGCATACTTCTTCCATCACCAAAGCATTGGATCCAGACTTTGTTAGAGATAGAATGCACAAGTATGCACAGGAGTTTGCTGCTGAACAAGCAAAGATTATCTCTAACTCTTTGCCAGCCAAGAAACGAAAGCATGATGATCCTATAAAGAGAGCTGTGCAAATTGCTACTCTGACAGCCTTGGAGAACTGGGCTGCAAGGTCAAGATATGAACAAGGCTCTCCAAGTGATCTGCCCTCTATGCCTGGTGTACAGCAGATCACCTTTGGCAAAGAAGTGAAAAGCTATCAAGAAATGCCTAAAGTGAAGAAGACTGCTCCTAATAGCCTGCCTGTTGTAAGGATGATTCGTCAGACAACAGTCTTCACTGATTATGGCAAGATTGTTAACAAGATCTTTGAAGATGTCACATATCAGCCTGATGCTGCTAAAGAGCCTTTGTCCATTGAGTTGACTGATAAAGGAAAACCCAAGGACGAAGCTGATTTGAGAGACACTCCTGTTGAACAGGAAGAAGATCAACCTGCATCACCTCAAATTCCAACAGCTGATGTGAACTCATCACTGATGGAAGCCTTCCAAATGATGCTGGAGAATTCTTTAAGAGAAATGGAAGGGAGGAACCAGCTGCAACTACAGAAAATGCAGAGAGAGTTGGAGGAAAAGCACCAGTTGCAGTTGGAACAGATGCTGAAAAACACTGAGATAATGGTGAAGGACGCCGTTGACAACTTTCCTCTACCTGAGGATAATACTCTTAGGATGGCACCTAGTGCTTTGGATATGAACAGGAACATTGAAGATGTCAAAGCTGACATGAATCATCTTCATACTGCTCTGAAAAGAAGTGAATTGCTCATCTAATAGAAACCTTCATCAAAGTCAGCGAAGAGGAGAAAGCAACAAATGTGGAATTATTGAAAGACGTACATATAGCTGGAGATGTTATTCACGAGGAACTTGCCACTATGCAACTCAACGTTGACTGTCTGAATGATCAGAATGATATTATCACCACCACTCTCAGTCATCTCATTGCAAGCCATGATTTGGTAAATCAGAACATCAAGGCCTTGTGTGCTGCTCTGAAGATTCAACCTGTTGCACTCAACCCTCCTATCAACCCTGATGATGACAAAAAGGGGGAAGAGAAAAGGGAAGAGCCAACTCTTCAAGCTGCTGATAACAGTCAAGTACTTGAAGAAAAAGATGAGGAAGTTGCTGCTGCTAAAACTAAGGAGTCTGATGCTGCTGAAACAGTTGGAACGGTTGATGGCAAAGAGAAGTCCGCTGAAGAATCCAAGGAACAAGCCAAACCTGATAAAGAAATGGCTGCATCCAAGGAACCTACTGAAGAAAAAAATCAGAGTCATTTACCAAGTACAAGGATGAAGAGAGGGTAAAGAGAATGATGGAGGAGGTAGAAAAAGAGCTAGAAATCAAACAGAAAATTGAAGCTGCCAAATCCAATCTAGTCATAGATGATGCTGCTGATGAAGAAGATGAAGAAGATGATGATGAAGAATCTTCTTATGAGTATTATGAGAAAGTTGAAGGAGAAAGTGAAGAAGCTGATGACTAGAATAGATCAATCCTTTGTAATCAGTTTTCTTTATTTTTTTCTCAGTTATCTCATCTGATGAAAAACTTGTAACTTGTAATCATTTTCATTATATATAAAATTCAAGTTTTTACTCCAACATACATTTCTATCTCAGAAATTTTGAGGATTAAAACTTTAGTTTAGGTAACAGGTACTTAGCTGAAGTTTTGTCATCAACAAAAAGGGGAAAATTGTTGTATAAAGATGAAGATAAGAGTGCATTGAAGTTAGAAGAATTAAGGGAGGTTTTGATGATTTCCAAAACTCATCAAGAACAGCTAAGTAAGGAAAACTTAGTTTTAAAATCCCGTGAAATAATTTTGACCAAGTAAGAAGACAAATCAGAAGGGTCAAATATTCAAGGTCCAGAAGACTACTGATCTGCTGAAGGGATGAAATCAGACTGGTGTAAATCAGCCGACTCAAATCAAATTTGTTCAAGTTTGAGATCAGCTTTGTTCATCATCAGACTTGTACTCTCATCAGCCAAGTGCAAAGGATCAAGAAGTCGTCCCAACGGTAATAAATGCCACTGGATTAATAAATGCTGAAGTTTGAGGCTATTAATGACAAATGATTGAAGAAATAACTCGTATCAACTCAGTGCATTTAATGCGGCCTGACAGAAAGTACAGTCTGCAGTATTGTCACTGTGCAGAGAGCCGTTCGCGGAAATTAAGGACCAGAAATCGAGAAATTTGAATTGTGTCTCTCTTCAACGGACATAATTCAAATGAGTGAGTATAAATAGCTGAAGAGACAAAAAGAAAAGAAGCTACAACACAACAACCGAGAGATTGAAATTGAAGCAAAATATTTTCTAAGTCTCAAAGCTCAAGAACAACTCACTCGTCTGCTGAAGTCATTTGTTAACAGAAGCCGTTGAAGTTCAAAGATTATACATTTTCTGAGTGAATCTGTAAAAGAGAGTGATGTGAGGAGTAGATATCCATCTTTGTGAGTGATATTACTTCGGAGAGTAGGAATTTCTTTGTGATTTCTTATTGCGAACTTGTGGCTTATCATTTGTTGTAAAGCACAAGCAGAGTGTACTAACTACTTTGTGTTCTTAGTATAACCTAAGATCTGTGTGACTTGGAAGAGTGGACTAAATGATATTTACATCCATATAACCACTATAAAAATCATTGTGTTTTTACATTGCCTTTTACTTGCATACTTTCAGACTTGCATAAAACACATTACAAAACTGTTTGAAAAAGGTTAGAAGGAATTTACAAAAACTGGGGATAAAACTTTCAAACTACTAAGTATACTTGTGAAAAACACTTTAAAATCTGCTGCAAGTATTCTGGTATTAAAACTTATTTTAACTAAAATCAGCTAAGTAACCAACAGACTAGTGGTCAACAAAGCTATTCAAAGATTTGTTCGCGATCAGCCTTGTAAGCTTACTGCTCTGTATCAGCTTAGTCTGCCTACAGTTAAGCAAAAGTTTTCAAGTAAAAATTTGATTAAAAAGTTTGAAGAGGTCTATTCACGCCACCCCCCCCTCTAGACCTCATCTGACCAATATGGACCAACAGTATTGAGAGCTTCCGTATTGACTAGATATTTAAAGAAACAACCTTCAAGCATTCAACTTATAAATTATAATGTTCTCGCTGACTACATAAATAGAGGGTTGCATAATCCCTATTGATTTATTAGTTTAAAAGAAAAATGTAGATTCGAGGAGGGTATAACATTACATCCACAAGTACATCCTAGAGCAAATAATATATAACATAAAAATTACCATAAGTAAGTCCATGATTGGGTTGGGCGTATTTATGAACTCAAATTATTTTTATGTTGAATTTTGACCAATATTTTGGGCATTCTTCTTCTCGGATCAAATGTAGTCCATTAAGTCTTATAATAAATCTAAACTTTGAGTTGTACCCGTGTTATTAAGTGGGCTGGATGGGGATCCACTATCCTCCACGGCCCCATTTGAAGAGGCAACGTAATGAAGTTCATTCATTCTAGCTTTTAGCTGTTGTTGAGTTTCCTTCATGACCAAAATCATAACGTCCGTATCGCGACAGTCAAAATCGGACACGCTAGCCAATCCTGTCATGCATTTGTAGATATATAATTTCATTTCCTTCTTTTTGTTTTCCGTTCTTAAACGTTTAATTGATAAAGTTCATCCTTCTTTTTCTGAAGTTTGTCGCGCATTAATTTCTCTTCATCGACCAACTTCTGCAATTGATCTCTTCTCTGCAACGTCTGAAGACGCTCCAACATTGCACGTGCCTTCTCATGGGATGGCCATACCTCCGGCACAGGTTCACCATCATTGAAGATGATGGTACAAGCCTCCACACCGTAAAGTGTGCTTAGCTCACCTATCTCCTTAATGAGCTCTTCCTTTATTTTGTTGAAGGAATCCTTATCTTGTGAGCCATTGGTACTACTCGTCATTTTGACCTTTTTTCTCCCTTTCTCCATATTTTGGAATAGTGGTTAACTGTATAAGCTTAAACTTATATGCGGCTCTATATAGGAGTGAAATGAGAATCTAAATTTGTATGGTCACTATTTTATTTGTTATAAATTTATTGTGCTTCATTGCTTTAGCGTTGGTCAAAATTAATTTTATACAATTGTCATTATTACGCGTTGTTGTGACTTTTTATTTTTCTTTATATGTAATTTTAATTAATTGGACTTACTCAAATTATAAAATGTAATAATTGCGTTATCCCGATTTCAATATTTGAATGATTACATATTTTTTTTTATATAAGGTCACTCATTTTTTTGAATGTTTTTCTTTATTTCAGATCACAAGGACATTTCATATTATTTTTGAAAGCGTAAATAGAAGTATTTTTTTCCTATCAGATTGTCTAGGCTAGTCTACTTTAACTATTGTAGCAGGAAATCGAAAGAATTTGTGTCCAGGTAATAAAGAAGACATCAAACACTTTAATTACTAGAACAACCTTTCGGGATAAAATAACCAAATCAACTAAATAATTTTTTTCTAATCACATTCAAAACACTATCTTTAATATTTAAAATCACTTTTTATGTTTTTATATGATTTTCTTTACTCTATTCTTCGTAACCTAACATATTAGAGGAAAATAGGATTCAAGCCATTCATTTTTTACATAATATTTTCCTCGGAAGCCAAACGAATTTGAAATTTCATATATTTATTGATTTTTATATTTCGCACATCTCCAATTCCTCGGACCAAAACAACTCTAAAAATTGTATTAGTGCAAAATTTAAATCAACTAAGGGAAAAATAGGTACAAGACAATCGTTAAAAGATGTAGAAAAAGTTCATCCTGATGTTTTGTTTTCTTCCTTGATATCATGGACTAATCTTTAACTTTACTTTCGAGGAATGGAATCTATTCATTACAATTTCTTCCTCCTATTGAAGGATTAGTAAAAAAAAAAGATAGAAGAGATATTTTGTGCAATGTCCACTTTCGAAGATGTCAAACTTGAAAAATGTTTATTAAAAGTTAATTTTTTCTTCTGTCTAAGATATCATTATATACATCGAGATTTTATTTATTACTTTATCATGTAATTATAACGTTATCTCGACAAAACCAGTTAATGGCGCACATGGTACGGTTATGTGGTTCTCAAACAAATTTTTATCATGTAATTTTTTTATATAGTCAATTAGGTTGTTTGCAATTATATATTTATATTGTATTGAGATCTTCCGTATTGACTAGATATTTAAAGAAACAACCTTCAAGCATTCAACTTATAAGTTATAATGTTCTCGTTGACTACATAAATAGAGGGTTGCATAATACCTATTGATTTATTAGTTTAAAAGAAAAATGTAGATTCGAGGAGGTATAACATTACATCCACAAGTACATCCTAGAGCAAATAAAATATAACATAAAAATTACCACAAGTAAATCCATGATTGGGTTGGGCTTATTTATGATCTCAAATTATTTTTATGTTGAATTTTGACCAATATTTTGGGCTATCTTCTTCTCGGATCAAATGTAGTCCATTAAGTCTTAAAATCAATCAAAACTTTCTGTTGTACTGGTTTTGTTAATTGGGCTGGATGGGGATCCACTATCCTCCATGGCCCCATTTGAAGAGGCAACGTAATGAAGTTCATTCATTCTAGCTTTTAGCTGTTGTTGAGTTTCCTTCATGACCAAAATCATAATGTCCGCATCGCGACAGTCAAAATCGGGCACGCTAGCCAATCCTGCCATGCATTTGTACATAAATAATTTCATTTCCTTCTTTTTGTTTTCCATTTTTAAACGATAAAGTTCATCCTTCTTTTTCTGAAGTTTGTTGCGCATTAATTTCTCTTCATCGACCAACTTCTACAATTGATCTCTTCTCTGAACGTCTGAAGACGCTCCAACATTGCACGTGCCTTCTCATGGGATGGCCATACCTCCGGCGCAGGATCACCATCATTGAAGATTATGGTACAAGCCTCCACACCGTAAAGTGTGCTTAGCTCACCCACCTCCTTATTTGTTGAAGGAATCCTTATCTTGTGAGTCATTGGTATTACTCGTCATTTTGACCTTTTTTCTCCCTCTCTCTATATTTTTGAATTGTCGTTAACTGTATAAGCGCAAACTTATCTGGGGCAATATATAGGTGTGAAATGAGAATCTAAATTTGTATGGTCATTATTTTATTTGATATAAATTTATTGTGCTTCATTGCTTTAGCGTTGGTCAAAATTAATTTGATACAAATGTCATTATTACGTGTTGTTGTGACTTTTTATTTTTCTTTATTTGTAATTTTAATAAATTGGACTTACTCAAATTATAAAATATAATAATTGCATTATCCCGATTTCAATATTTGAATGATTACATATTTTTATTATATAAGGTCACTCATTTTTTTGAATGTTTTTCTTTATTTCAGATCACAAGGACATTTCATATTATTTTTGAAAGCGTAAATAGAAGTAATTTTTTCCTATCAGAGTGTCTAAGCTAGCTTACTTTAACTATTGTAGCAGGAATCGAAAGAATTTGTGTCCAGGTAATGAAGAAGAGATCGCACACCTTAATTACTAGAACAACCTTTCGGGATTAAATAATCAAATCAACTAAACAATTTTTTCTAATCACATTCAAAGACTTACACTATCTTTAATATTTAAAATCACTATTTATGTTTTTATATGATTTTCTTTACACTATTCTTCGTAACCTAACATATTAAATGAAAATAGGATTCAAGCCATTCATTTTTTACATAATATTTTCCTAGGAAGCCAAACGAATTTGGAATTTCATATTTTTATTGATTTTTATATTTCGCACATCTCCAATTCCTCGGACCAAAACTACTCTAAAAATTGTATTAGTGCAAAAATTAAATCAACTAAGGGAAAAATAGATAAAAGACAATCGTTTATGAACTCAAATTATTTTTATGTTGAATTTTGACCAATATTTTGGGCATTCTTCTTCTCGGATCAAATGTAGTCCATTAAGTCTTAAAATAAATCTAAACTTTGAGTTGTACCGGTTTGATAATTGGGTTGGATGGGGATACACTATCCTCCAATGCCTCATTTGAAGAGGCAACGTAATGAAGTTCATTCATTCTAGCTTTCAGCTGTTGTTGAGTTTCCTTCATGACCAAAATCATAACGTCCGCATCGTGACAGTCAAAATCGGACACGCTAGCCAATCCTGCCATGCATTTGCACATAAATAATTTCATTTCCTTCTTTTTGTTTTCCATTTTTAACGATAAAGTTCATCCTTCTTTTTTCAAGTTTGTCGCGCATTAATTTCTCTTCATCGACCAACTTTTGCAATTGATCTTTTCTCTGCAACGTCTGAAGACGCGCCAACATTGCACGTGCCTTCTCATGGGATGGCCATACCTCCGGCACAGGTTCACCAGCATTGAAGATCATGGTACAAGCCTCCACACCGTAAAGTGTGCTTAGCTCACCCACCTCCTTAATGAGCTCCTCCTTTATTTTGTTGAAGGAATCCTTATCTTGTGAGTCATTGGTACTACTCGTCATTTTGACCTTTTATCTCCCTCTCTCCATATTTTGGAATTGTTGTTAACTGTATAAGCATAAACTTATATGGGGCTATATATAGGTGTGAAATGAGAATCTAAATTTGTATGATCATTATTTTATTTTTTATAAATTTATTGTGCTTCATTGCTTTAGTTCTGGTCAAAATTAATTTGATACAATTGTCATTATTACGCGTTGTTGTGACTTTTTATTTTTCTTTATTTGTAATTTTAATAAATTGGACTTACTCAAATTATAAAATTTAATAATAGTATTATCCCGATTTCAATATTTGAATGATTACATATTTTTTTTATATAAGGCCACTCATTTTTTTGAAAGTTTTTCTTTATTTCAGATCACAAGGACATTTCATATTATTTTTTAAAGCATAAATAGAAGTATTTTTTCCTATCAAAGTGTCTAGGGTAGTCTATTTTAACTATTGTAGCAGGAAATCGAAAGAATTTTTGTCCAGGTAATGAAGAAGAGATCACACACCTTAATTACTAGAACAACCATTTGGGAATAAATAATTAAATCGACTAAATATTTTTTTCTAATCACATTCAAAGACTTACCCTATTTTTAATATTTAAAATCACTTTTTATATTTTTATATGATTTCTTTACTATATTCTTCGTAACCTAACATATTAAAGGAAAATAGGATTCAAGCCATTCATTTTTTACATAATATTTTCCTCGGAAGCCAAACGAATTTGAAATTTCATATTTTTATTGATTTTTATATTTCGTACATCTCCAATTTCTCGGACCAAAACAACTCTAAAAATTGTATTAGTGACAATATTAAATCAACTAAGGGAAAAGTAGGTACAAGACAATCATTAAAAGATGTAGAAAAGGTTCTTCCTAATGTTTTGTTTTTATCCTTGATATCTTGGACTAATCTTTAACTTTACTTTCGAGTAACGGAATCTATTCATTACAATTTCTTCCTCCTATTGAAGGATTAGTAAAAAGAAAAGATAGAAGATATATTTTGTGCAATGTCCACTTTCGTAGATGTCAAACTAGAAAAATGTTTATTAAAAGTTAATATTTTCTTCTGTCTAAGATATCATTATATACATCGAGATTATATAAATTTATTTATCATGTAATTATAACGTTATCTCGACAAAACCAGTTAAGGGTGTACATGGTACGGTTCTGCGGCATATTTAACAAAATTTGTATCGTACAAATTAGTGCTATTTTTAAAAACTCAAAAACAAACTAGAATTTTATGAACCAACTCAGTTTTGTGCGGTTTCGGAACGGTATGGTTTTGTGGTTTTCTGCGGTTCTCAAACAAATTTTTTTCATGAAATTTTTTTATATAGTCAATTAGGTGGTTTGCAATAATATATTTATATTGTATTGAGACCTTCCATATTGACAATATATTTAAAGAAACAACCTTCAAGCATTTAACTTATAAGTTATAATGTTCTCGCTGACTACATAATGTTCTCTTGGTCTCGCTCATTCATGTATATTTGATAAAAACCTTGAAAGGCATCCATCATGCTGAAGATTGCGAATCCAGCCGTTGAGTCGACCAATAGGTCAATTCTCGGCAGGGGATATGGATCGCGCGGACATAGTTTGTTAAGGTCGGTGAAGTCATTGCACATTCTCCGCTTGTTATCCTTTTTATCCCCTTTTGCTACTAATACAACATTACATAGCCATTCCGAGAAGTGTATTTCTCTAATTTGTTTAGCCTTGTGTAGCCTTTCTACTTCTGCTTTGATTATCTTGTCTTTTATCGGCCCATGATTCCTCTTCTTCTGGCTAGCAGGTTTTGCCATTGGGTCAATTTTAGCGAATGTGTGATTACTCTGGGATCAATCCCCTCGATGTCGTTCGTACTCCAGGCGAAGATATCTATATCTGAGAAAGTTTACTAACATTACTTCCCCTTCCTTACTGAGTTCAGTTCCAATTCTAGTTGTTTTTGTGGGATCCCCTTGTACCAACAGGACATCTTTGTGCTCCGGTGGCTTTAAAGTTAAATCGACCGGTTCCTTTCCCTTTTTATCTACTCGGTCTGTGTTTGGGATTTCAACTTCTACTCTATCAACTTCATCCTCGAGCTTTCTTTTAGCTGGGGTAAACGATCTGGAACGATTCCCCAATGTTAAGGAGGTGTTGTAACAGTCCCATGCCATACAATGATCGTTTATTATCTCTCCGATTCCCATGTCAGTAGGAAATTTTATCTTCTGATGGTAAGTTGAAACAACCGCTCGGAATAGGTTGAGGGCGGGTCGCCCTAGGATTGCGTTGTAGGCAAAGGGAGTTTCTACTACCAAGAATTTAATTAACTTCACCGTACGACGTGGTTTCTTTCCGAGCGAGACACTTAAAGTTATTGTGCCACAGGGAACAATTTCGGAACCTCCAAATCCTACTAAAGCCGTAGCTACCTTTTGGAACGTTATTTCTCCCAAGTTCATCTGAGCTAGGACCTCTTTAGAGATGATGTTTGTTGAGCTTCCATTGTCGATCAAGATTCTTTTGACGTTGTAGTTCGCTATTTCCAGCGATACCACCATCGGAAAATCAGGATTGTCCTCTTTCGTGTCCCAAACAAAGTTCTTTGGTACCTCGTTCTCATTAAAATTGATCAGCTGGTCCTTTGATGGTTTGCTTTCTAGCGTCCACACTTCTTTTGGGTACCTGATGCTTCCAAGTATGGACCTGGCGGTCCTGCGGCGAGCATTGCGACTGTCCCCGTCGGCTGGTCCTCCTGAGATCGTATGAATGGTGCCGTTAATTTGACCATCGTTCAACTCTTGTGGGGGACCATCGTTAGGGGACCTTCTTTGGGATCTCCCTCTTTGGTTATTATTCTGAGGACTCCGACTTCTACCCCTCTTGCGGTTGTTCCGTTCTAAATAGTCATCTAATTTTCCTTGTTCGATCAGTTTTTCAATTTCTTTTTTTAGGTGAAAACAATCTTCAGTGCGATGCCCATGTGCCCGGTGACATCTACAGTATAAATCATAGTTTTGTGCACCTAGCCTTGGCTGAGCGATTCTCTTCGCTGCCGGGATCCAATTGTTCCTCTCAAGTACTACCAAGATTTCTTCTATTGGAACGTTCAGCCTGGGGTATTCCACTTGGTTAATTCTGCTCCTGTTCGCCGGCTCGGCCGATCTAGGTCTTTGATAGACATTAGGTCGTCTGTCTTGATCGTTTCGATTATATTCTAGTTGCTGGAAGACATTGCCTCTTCTGATGGATCGATCATAATCCATGAATTTTTTAGCAGGAACTCTATCTTGCCGCTTGGAGCCGGAGGCGGGAGCTTTATTTTTATTCTTGTATTTAAAAGAGTTCATCTCCTCTTGGGTCATGTATTTCGATGTCAAGGTCATAATATCAGCAAACGTTCTTGGTTGCTTTCTACTGAGGGCATTCCCGAATTGCCTATTTTTGGTGAGATCGAAAAGAATGGAGATTATGTAATCGATATTTGGGGAATCGATTTTAAGCAATTCTACGTTAAACCTTGCCAACCAGGAACGAAGGGTTTCTCCGTCTTGTTGATGGATGGTCCCTAGGTAGCTCATTGGCAATTTCTGTCTCTTCTGGCTAGCGAACTGCTGAGTTAGCTTATTGCATAATTCCCTAAAGCTGAATATGGAATTGGTGGGTTGTTTTGCAAACCATTCCAAAGCTAGTCCCTCGAATGTGGTGACCATCAGCTTTGCAGTGAATTCTGCCGAGTGAGCATATAAGTTCATTATGTTTGTGAAGCTGAATATATAGTCATCTGGGTCGGTGGTTCCGTCATATCTGGGTAGTCGTCCCGGAACCTGTCCCGAGGATTGTGCTTCTTTTACTTCCTTGCAAAAGGGGGAGCACGCAGCTAGGCTCTCTTGGATCTACGTGCTTCTGGTCCATGGATTTTGAACAGTTCGTAGGCGTTGTTCCAGACGTTCTTGTACCAGCTTTTCAATTTCTCTTTCCGAGAATCGCATGGTTCGTGGTCGATTAGGAATTGCATCGACTACGTCATCTTCGATGGGAATTATGGTATGTTCCTTTGATCTGGGGTGGACGGGTTGCGGCCTCGTCCGACCCATTTTTCTACGGATATGTTCATCGGAGGGTTTCGAATTACTCTTTTGCGGACTGTGCAACGATCGTTGCTCGCTTGCAGGGTTGTCCGCTTGTTGCGAGATCTGATCGACCTGCCTCGGTGTCCTTTGAATAGGATTTGCTCTAGTCGCTCTAGGGTTTCTAGGAACCTGCTCGGGTACTAGTAATTCTCCTGGGTAGAGTGAATTAAAGAGCATAGCGATCTGTCGCAACTTCTCCTGAGTGTCTGACAAGGGAACAGGGATTGCTGGAGCCACATGGTCTTCTGGTACCGCATTGGCGGGGATCCTCTGTTGTCCTTGGGGGTTTTGGATATTTATCCCTAGTGGTTTCTCCTGATTCGGCAACTGCTCGTTCTCTTGCTGACTATCATTTATTATAGGGATGTTATTGTTAGTATCGTCCGGTTGATCCTCAGATGTGTTACGAAGGTTCGTCGTGTTACTCCTTGCTCCGTTACGGGCGCTCTTCCTTGGGCGAGCCATATGTTGATCGAATAATTAACCTAGCCCCTCGGTGGGCGCCAACTGATTTAACCGTTTTTCGTCGGGTTAGATTAAATCAAAAAAGATATGTTTTTTAGGTCAAATTAAGTGTAGATTATAGGGCTTTGTTACTTTATTCCGGATGGATCAATCTCAAGGAAGTAATTACGTAAAGAACAATAAGTAAGCAAGACGATGAATATGTAAATAGTATAGCAAAAGCTTTTCTATTAAATATGTGTCAGATTGCCAAAGTATATCGGCGTAAGCTCTGATTGTATATTGTTTTTAATATAATGTTTAACCAGGTATTTATATGACATTAACCTTAGCTTTACAAGGAAACATAATCCTAATAGGACTAGGTATAGTAATCCTTATGGAATTAGGACTTCATTACTAGTCGCCAAGGATTGACAGTTCAGATCGGACCGGGCAGCTCATCATCTAATTAGTCTTCTGGTCGGTCCGAACGTATGTTGACTTGTTGCTCTGATTGTTATAAGGGGTGTGAAATAGCCCCCATCAGTGAATAATCTTCAGTCTTCAAGACTTTGATCTTCTGAAGAAAACATAACTTCAACTAACTTTCATCAACAAATTTCATCTTTTAATCAGAAGTACCACTAGTCTTACACGTTCCCCCTGACTTTAAGAATTCATAAGTTAACTAGTCTGTTGAGAGTTAATCCTTGAAGATAATATGATGAGTAAGCTGTTGAACTTCAGTCTTCTGATGAGTTCCCCCTCAGCTTATGCATCCAATTTTAGTAGACCTAGTTCAGCTCTTAGAGTTGAAAACCTTGTCTCACTTAGAGGTTTTGTGAAGATGTTAGCAATCTTATTTTCAGTAAACACTTATTCTATCTTGACATTTCCTTTCTCCACATAGTCTCTAATGAAATGATGTTTGATCTCAATATGTTTAGTCCTTGAATGACTTGTAGTATTCTGAGTAAGGCTGATTGCACTTGTATTGTCACAGTAGATAGGTATTCCACTGATTTTTATGTTGTAATCTTCTAGTTGATGCTTCAACCATAATATCTGTGCACAGCAAGCTCCAACAGCTATATATTCAGCTTCAACAGTTGATATGGATACTGAAGTCTGTTTCTTACTCATCCAAGAGATCAGACGACTACCTAAGAACTGACAGGCACCTATTGTGCTTTTCCTGTCAATCTTGCAGCCAGCAAGGTCAGAATCTGAATCAAATCCAGATTCCCTAGGATACCACAATCCCAAGTCTTCAGTACCTTTAAGATATTTGAGTATCCTTTTGGCAGCTAGGAGATGAGATTCCTTAGGATTTGATTGATACCTCGCACAAACCCCAACAGAGTACATAATATCAGGTCTGCTAACTGTTAAGTAAAACAGTGACCCAATAATTCCTCTGTAATTGGTTATGTCCACTGATTTTCCATCTTCATCTTTATCCAAACAAAGACTAGTAGACATTGAAATATTAGCAGTAGAGCTAGTTTCCATACCAAATTTCTTGAAAAGAACCTTTATGTATTTTGCTTGGCTGATGAAAATTCCATCAAGCAACTGTCTTACTTGCAAACCAAGAAAATAATTTAAGTTCTCCCATCATGCTCATTTCAAACTTGTTCTGCCTCAGCTTTGAGAACTTATCACACATCTGTTGATTTGTTGAACCAAAAGTGATGTCGTCCACATATATTTGCACAAGCAAAATATGTTCTTCCCTGATGGGGGCTATTTCGCACCCCTTAGAATCTTCAGATTGACCAAGTGATATAAAGATTGATTAGAACAGGCGAGCCTGTTCGGGAACATCTATTGAGCCGATAGAATACGACTCTCCACAGCGAGTGGGTTACAATCCGGACTCAAGAAGGACTATTGGGCCGAGTCCTACTAGAACTATGTTTCCTTGTAAAACTAGGTTAATGATGATATAAATACCTAGTTAATCACTTGTATTAGGTACGTTCAACATATTCAGTTGACGCCTGCATAACAACATAATCTAAAATTATTAAATAGAAAAGCTTTTGCTATACTATTATATTCATTGATTGTCTTTATTACTGATTGTTCCATCTAATTGTTCTTCCTTGAGATTGATCCATCCGGAATAAAGTAACAGAGCCCTTTAAATCATATTGATTGGGAATCCCTAATATCACCTATTTACTGATATAATCTTACCCGACGAAATTCGGTTAAATCAGTTGGCGCCCACCGTGGGGCTAGGTTAATTATTCGATCGACATATGGCTCGCCCAAGGAAGAGCGCTCGTAATGGAGCAAGAAGTAACACAACTAACCCTCATAACACATCTGAAGATCCATAGGGCAATACTGATAATAACGCCCCTGAGACCAACGACAATTTGCAGGAACCTCTTCCGCACCAGCAGGAACCCCAAGGGATTCCTACCGGTATAATACCGAAAGAATCTGTACCTCCAGCGATCCCTGTTCCCCTCTCGGACGCTCAGGAGAAATTGCGACAAATTGCTATGCTCTTTAAATCTCTCAGTCCCGAGGAATTACTCGTACTCGAACAGTTTCCTCGAAACCCTAGGGCTACTAAGGCAAATCCAATTCATAGGATGCCGAGGCAGAATGATCAAATCTCTCAACAAGCTGATAGCCCGGTAAGCGAGCACCGCTCATTACACAGTCCGCAAAGAGGGAACTCAAAACCCTCCGATGACAATCTCCGGAAAAAACCGGGTCAAAGAAGACCGCAGCCGGGACGCGGCAGGTCCAAGGAACATATGATAATCCCCATCGAGGATGACGCAGGCAATGCAATCCCTGATCGACCACGAACTATGCGGTTCTCGGAAAGAGAAATCGAAAAGATGGTACATGAACGACTTGAGCAACGCTTACGATCTGTTCAAAACCCGTGGGCCAGAACCACGGAACTCCAGGAGAGCTTAGCGGCCTGCTCTCCCTTCTGCAGAGAAATAAAAGAGGCACAGTCAACCGGACAGGTTCCGGGTAGACTACCCAGATACGACGGAACCACTGATCCAGATGACTATCTTTAGCTTCACAAACATAATGAACTTATATGCTCACTCGGCAGAGTTCACCGCTAAGTTAATGGTGACCACGTTAGAAGGACTAGCTTTGGACTGGTTCGCCAAGCAACCAGCCAACTCCATATTCAGTTTTCGAGAATTATGCAACAAAGTGACACAGCAGTTCGCCAGTCAAAAGAGACAAAAACTGCCAATGAGCTATTTAGGAACCTTTTATCAACAAGAGGGCGAATCCCTAAGGAACTGGTTGGCAAGATTTAATGTCGAATTGCTCAAAATCGATTCCCCCAATATCGATTACATAATCTCCATTCTCTTCGACCTCACAAAGAATAGGCAGTTCGGAAATGCCCTCAGCCGAAAGCAACCAAGAACGTTCGCTGACATCATGAGCTTGGCATCTAAGTATATGACCCAGGAAGAGATGAATTATTTTAAAGATAAGAACAAAAACAAAGCTACGGCCTCAGGCTCCAAACGGCAAGATAGAATTCCTGCCCAAAGATCCATGGACTATGAACGATCTTTTAGAAAAGGCAACGTCTTCCAGCGATTAGAATACAATAAAAACGACCAGGACAGATGACCTAACAGCTATCAAAGTCCTAGAACCACCGAGCCGGCAATTCGGAGCAGGGTCAATCAAGTAGAGCACCCAAGGCTAACCGTTCCTATAGAAGAAATCTTGGCTGTACTAGAAAGGAATAATTGGATCCCAGAACCGAAGAAAATCGCTCAGCCTAGACCAGGTGGACGAAACTATGACTTATACTGCAAATATCACCGGGCACACGGGCACCGCACTGAAGATTTTTTTCACCTTAAAAAAGAGATTGAAAAGCTGATCGAACAAGGAAAACTAAATGACTATTTGGAGCGGGATAACCGCAAGCGAGGAAGAAGCAGGAGTCCTCGGTATAACAACCAAAGAAGAAATTCCCGTAGAAGGTCCCCTAATGATGGTCCCCCACAAGAATTAAATAATGACCAGATTAACGGTACCATCCACACGATCTCAGGGGACCCGCAAGCGGAGACAGTCGTAATGCTCGCCGAAGGACTGCTAGATCCATAATCGGAAGCTTAAAGTACCCGAAAGAAGTATGGACCCTAGAAAACAAAGCAACGACCAACCAGCTAATTAGTTTCAACGAGGGCGAAGTACCCAAAAACCTTGTTTGGGACACGAAAGAGGATAGCCCCGACTTCCCGATGGTGGTATCGCTAGAAATAGCGAATTATAACGTCAAAAGAATCCTAATCGATAATGGGAGCTCAGCGAATATCATCTCTAAAGAGGTCCTAGCCCAGATGAACTTGGGACAAATAACATTCCAAAAAGTACCCACACCTTTAGTAGGATTCGGGGGATCGGAGATTGTCCCCAGTGGCACAATAACTTTAAGTGTCTCACTCGGGAAGAAACCATATCGGACGGTGAAGCTAGTAAAATTTTTAGTAGTAGAAACTCCCTTTGCTTACAATGCGATCCTAGGGCGACCAGCACTCAACCTATTCCGAGCTGTAGTTTCAACATACCATCAGAAAATAAAATTTCCAACTGACGCAGGGATCGGAGAAATAGTGAACGATCATTGCATGGCATGGGACTACTACAACACATCACTAACCTTGGGAAATCACCCAAGATCGATTACCCCAAGCAAAAGAAAGCTTGAAGACGACGATGATAGAATCGGAGTTGATATCTCTAGCATCGACCGAATAGATAAGAAGGGAAAGGAACCAGTGGATTTAGCTTTAAAACCACCGAAACATAAAGATGTCCTATTGGTACAAGGGGACCCAACAAAAACAACAAGAATAGGAACCGAAATAAGCAAAGAAGGGGAAGTAATGTTGATCAACTTTCTCAGAAATAATGTAGACATCTTCGCCTGGAGCGCGAACGACATTGAAGGGATTGACCCCCGGGTAATCAGTCATTCGCTAAAAATCGACCCTTTGGCAAAACCTGCTAGACAAAAGAAGAGGAATCACGGGCCAATAAAGGATAAAATAATTAAGGCAGAAGTTGAAAGGCTACTCAAGGCAAAACAAATTCGAGAAATACACTTCTCGGAATGGCTATGTAATGTTGTGCTAGTAGCAAAGGGAGACAAAAAGGATAACAAATGGAGAATGTGCAACGATTTCACCGACCTTAATAAATTATGCCCGCGGGATCCATATCCTCTCCCAAGGATCGACTTATTAGTCGACTCAACCGCTGGCTTTGCAATTTTCAGTATGATGGATGCTTTCCAAGGTTTCTATCAAATATACATGGATGAGCGGGACCAAGAGAAAACTGCGTTCATAACCGAGCAGGGAGTGTATTGCTTTATAGTGATGCCGTTTGGCTTGAGGAACGCCGGGGCCACTTACCAAAGGTTAGTTAACCTGATGTTTAAAGAATTAATTGGAGAAATAATGGAAGTATACATAGACGATATGCTGGTCAAGAGCATGAATGAAGTTGATCATGTGAAGCACCTCGATCGATGCTTCCAAATATTGAGAAATTATCGAATGAAGCTAAACCCTGTAAAATGCACTTTCTGGGTTAAATCCAAAAAATTTTTGGGATATCTGGTACATCAACGAGGAATCGAGGCCAACCCAGAAAAAATTCGAGTCATAACTGAAATGAAGCCTCCAAAAACGATCTCCCAAGTACAGAGCTTGGTAGGCAAAATCGTGGCATTAAACGGATTCATATCCATGTCGGCTGACAGAAGTTTGCCGATCTTCCAAACCCTTCGGAAAGCGAAAAACTTTGCTTGGACCGAAGAATGCGACCAGGCCTTTGAACGGTTAAAAGAATACCTAACGACGTACCCGCTATTGGCCAAACCAACCGAAGGAGAACCATTATATTTATACATATCGATCTCCGAAGTGGCCATTAGTTCGGTATTAGTTAAAGTGGATGGCCTAGAACATAAGCCTGTTTATTACTTAAGCAAACTACTGCAAGGGGCCGAGAAAAACTACTTGGAAATAGAGAAATTCGCCTTGGCCTTAGTAGTGGCAGCAAGAAAACTCCGACCCTATTTTCTAACCTATAAAGTTGTGGTATTAACCAACCAACCATTAAGACAAGTCTTAGCAAAGCCAAAAGCCTCTGGAAGATTGATCAAATGGGCGATCGAACTCGGTCAGTTCGATATCGAGTACAAACCAAGAATTGCAATTAAAGCCCAAGTCTTAGCCGATTTTCTATTAGAAAATTCGAGCCAGGCAGTTGAACATCCTGAATCAACCAGCCATGCCAATGATATCCTGATCGTAGAAAATCAAACCTGGTTAATGCACGTCGACGGCGCTTCATGCCGAGAGGGAGAAGGTGCAGGAATCAACTTTACCGGGCCAAATAAGGAGGATATCAATTACGCAATAACACTAGACTTCATCATGACAAACAACGAAGCAGAATATGAAGCATTGATCGCAGAAATGGAAATGACAATCAAGGCCAACATAAAGAATCTTAAAGTATTGACCGATTCAGAGTTAGTACAAAGACAAATAGAGGGCCTATATGAGGCAAATGAATTTAACATGATCAAATATCTGGCCAAAGTGAAAAAATTGGCTGAAAAATTCGAAAGTTTTGGGATACAGAACATCCCACGATCGGAAAATAGATGGGCCGATCAACTCTCTAGATTTACAGGATCTGACGACGGAAAGACTGAGAGAGTAATCAATTGGTTAATTTCTAATACACCAGCGATCGATATCGATGAAACACCGATCACTCAAGTAATGGAAATCGAAGAAGCCGAAGCAAACTGGATGACTCAAATGATAGAGTATCTTCGAGAAGGAAAATTACCGCTGGACCGAAACGAAGCTCGTAAAATAAAATATCGGGCTCCGAAGTATATAATAGAAGAAAAATTTTACCGAAGGTCAGTATCGGGAATTCTTCTAAGATGCATCTCCGAATCTCAAACCGATGATATACTCCGAGAAGTACATGAAGGAGAAGCAGGAAATCACAGCGGAGCAAGGGTCTTGGCTTTAAAATGCCTTAGAACTGGATATTATTGGCCTACCATCAACAATGATGCAATCAAATATGTCCAAATATGTCATCATTGTCAAATACATGCTAATGTAAGTCATCAACCAGCCGAAAACATGCACCCCATACAAGTATGTTGGCCATTCGATCAATGGGGAATGGAAATCGTGGGACCTTTTCCAGCAGCTAGATCCAAAAAAGCAAATGTTTTAGTCGCTGTAGAGTATTTTAGTAAATGGATAGAATGCATTTCCCTTGCTCGAATAACCCAATTCCAAGTAATCAATTTCTTATGGAAATTCATAGTATGTCGATTTGGAATCCCAAGGATTCTGATCTCTGATAACGGAACCCAATTTGCGGGAAAGCAGGTCATAGAATGGTGTGCAAAGCTAGGAATTCAGCAAAATTTCACCTCGGTTGGGCATCCTAGAGCAAATGGACAAACTGAAGTAGCGAACCGAGAAATAATCAAATCTTTGGAGAAAAGATTAGGGGCAGCCAAAGGAAAATGGCTAGATGAACTCCCAGGAGTACTTTGGGCTAATCGAACCACAGTCAGGACCTCAACCGGGGAAACCCCATTCAGCCTAGTATATGGCTCCGAAGCTGTTATTCCGATCGAAACACTAATTCCAACACCGAGAATTGAAATGTATGACGATCAGGAAAATGAAAAGACAAGAGAAAATGATATTGATTTAACAGAAGCTTTAAGAGAAAAAGTCGTCGTACGTTTGCAAGTCACTAAAGCAAATATGGAAAGGGCGTATAATCAAAAGGTACGCATCCGAACCTTCAAAGAATGGGACCTGATCTTGAAAAAGGTAGAAGTATCCAAGCATGTGGGAAAGTTACAACAGAATTGGGATGGACCATACGTTGTCATTGGTGTAGGAAAGAAAGGTTCATACAAAATTGCACACTTGGATGGAACAGCCTTACCAAGAACCTGGAATGCAGTCAACCTTAGAAAATACTATGGTAAATAAATTATAGTAGATCATGCTGCTTTATTTTATTTTATTTTTTTGGTAAGTTTTATTCTTTGTAATAAAGGACTTAGCCTACGGTTCGATTTTTAAAGATTTTAGCAATTTTAAATATCAAATCAAGATTGAGTATAAATCGATTGATTCGGTAAACACTCCTCGGAATTCTACGATCGTATTGGTTGAGATCAAGATACAACGAGTCGAGTATAAATTGATCCGCTCAATAAACGCTCCTCGATCTAACCATACAACGAGTCGAGTATAAATTGATCCGCTCAATAAACGCTCCTCGATCTAACCATACAACGAGTCGAGTATAAATTGATCCGCTCAATAAATGCTCCTCGATCTAACCATACAACGAGCCGAGTATAAATTGATCCGCTCAATAAATGCTCCTCGATCTAACCATACAACGAGTCGAGTATAAATTGATCCGCTCAATAAATGCTCCTCGATCTAACAATACAAAGAGTTGAGTATAAATTGATCCGCTCAATAAACGTTCCTCGATTTATCTTTAACGATTAGACAGACTTTGGTATGAAAACCTAAAAAGTCCAAAAAAAAGAGATGAGTATAAATTGATCCGCTCAATAAACGCTCCTCGATCTACTTTTAATGACAAAAGATTTTTGGTATAAAACCTAAATCTAAATGAAAAAGAGTTGAGTATAAATTGATCCGCTCAATAAACGCTCCTCGATCTATTTTTAACGAGTAAAAGATTTTGGGTATGAAACCTAAATGAAAAAGAGTTGAGTATAAATTGATCCGCTCAATAAACGCTCCTCGATCTATTTATAGCGATTAAAAAGGCTTTTGGTATTAAAACCTAAGTCTAAATAAAAAAGAGTTGAGTATAAATTGATTCGCTCAATAAACGCTCCTCGATCTATTTATAGCGATTAAAAAGGCTTTGGTATTAAAACCTAAGTCTAAATAAAAAAGAGTCGAGTATAAATTGATCCGCTCAATAAACGCTCCCCGATCTATTTTTAACGATAAAAAAGATTTGGTAAATACACCTAAATCTTAGAAATGAGTTGAGTATAAATTGATCTGCTCGATAAACGCTCCTCATAAATAAGATTAAGAGAAATCAACAGCAAGAAGAATGCAAGGAATAAAAATAAAGTTTTATTCATCTGTGAACATGTAATAAATTACATACAAAAGCTTTGATCAAAATTACAAAGGTCTATATACGATTTACACATCGTTACAATTGTTTAGATAAAACGATCCTATCCTATAGATCAGGGATCTTCACGACAATGTCCACGGAAACATCAATCTCCTCCCTAGTGCCTCGACGATTATGATAGACCACCTAAGAAGCATGCTGCTCAGGATGATCGACTTCTTAGTTCGATGGCCAGGCTCTGAAGATCAAATGTTCTTCCAGACGAAATGAGCATTACCAGCCAGATAACCGGCAATACTCATTCACCCACGAGAAGATACTGCTTCTACATTAGGAGTTGATATTTTACTCTGAAGCAGCATCTCGCAAGGACCGTCGCGGTACGCACATTTACCAGCGCACCCCGGGGGTCTATCACTCCGGAGGTAATATCGAAGAGCGGGGGTGACTGGTAAATATGAACCCTCCATGTGCAAATAGAAACCACGGACCTCAAACCTGTGAAGACAAAGGTTGAGGCCTCATGGGACCCGTTAGTACAAGGTAGGGCTTCCATGGGACCCGTCAGTACAAGGCAGAAGAAATTTAAGTTATTATGATATGAATCACGATAATGTGACTTTTTGAATATTATGGGATCAGAAGGCAAAATGAAATTTAAGGAAACTGAGGTCTCCATCCTTTTTGAGAGTTACAAATGAAGTATGCAAACCACCTCCCTATTTATAGGGATAGATCTGAGTAATCCAACGGCTGGATAGATATTTGATCAAGGGACGGAAATGCGACCTTTTGACTTCCGGTAATTAATGCGAGTAAGTTGGAACGGCACCTCTCTGATCGACTCTACGAATCGATCATAAAAGAAAAAGAAAATCGAAGCGATCAACGCAGAAAAGCAAATTGGATCGGAACGGCTCCAGACCTTTAGCCGGCCTACACAAATACTAAAACAGTTAACGAAGAATGAAAGATCTTCAAGTTGGGCAAATAAAATTATGCCAATATGACAGTTAAAAGGTCATACTCCAACATAGAGGGTCGTCACTGCCTCATACGTCACGAGCAGGACTGATGATTACCAAAGTTGGACCTCCACGGGAGTGTAAGAAATTTGACACGAAAATAAGAGGAATATTTGTCAACATTCCAGTTTATGAATTCGTCACTGCCTAACATTCCAACGAATTGCTTAAGGAGGTCGGGAGAATCTAGATCTAGCTAATAATCCAACATTTTCCAACTCCTCCCATATCAAAGAAATAATATATTGACACACTGGTTGCTTTATTTGAGGAACATGGAACTCACAATCAGTACAGAGAAACATAAATTTTAGGAAGATACCTAGAGAGATATCTTCTCTTCAAACTCAGTCCTATGGTAAGAAAAGCAGAAGTTCAACAGAAGGAATGATAGCCTCCTTATATAAGATGTACATGAGAAAAGGACAAATTTACAAGGCATTGATTGAACATCGACCAGAACGCTGAGCGTTCCTTAACAGTTATTCAATCGATTATCGATACGAGTGGCCTACTGTCCACATTTTAATGTCTAACGTGACTTTGGATATAACCCAAGGGACCATACTTGGTCGATCATCATTCTTAATTTAAAAAGTTTGATTTGCAGAACAAACGTTATATCATTCAGTTACTTAAACACTGATCGAGCAAGACTAAGCTACATTTTCAAAGACTGGACATTCTCCCAGAAGATCAATATCAGATAAGTAAGCTAATCTCTCCTGATTATTTCGAGAAGCTATACTTATTCATAACGGCAAAAGGTGCATAACAAAAGATATCTACTGACTAAGAATTGATCAAGATGTGGATCTAGTCATAAAAGATTATCATTTTCATTAAAATCATTCTCCCCGTACAAAAAATCAGCCTAAAAAAGCCACACAAAAGGTTGGGCACTACAAAAAAAAAAAAAAAAAAAAAAGAGAGAGAAATTCCAGATAACAATCGGGTCGAAAACAGATCAAGGGTTGCTATCACCAGGCCGCCTAGCAGAAGCACTCCTCAGAGGAGTCAAGTTACCTGCAAACACCATCAATTCCTCCTGACGCTTTAGGTAACCTGCATCGTAACCTTCTTCATAGGCCTGCCGTCGAGACTCCTCTGCAAGGGCACCAGCCTGAACCAAATCACTTTTCTCCTTCTCCAAGATAGATTTCTCTTCTTGTAATTTTTTCAGATCATCATTAGCAAGCTGTAGTTGGAGGGTCTGCCCTGCGGCCTTCGCCGTCTTCGACTCCAAACGACGTTGATAAGCATCCCTACTGATCCACAGATCATCATTTTGCACACCCAACTGGAGTGCAAAATACTTAGCCTGGAAAAGAAAATAGTCCTTACATAACAAGGCAATCAAAATAAAAGCGGGAAAAATAATCAAAAATATGTTTACCTGCTCGCATATCTTCACCAGCGACTGAACGAGGCGAACGTTGGAGGTACCTTCGAGCTTCCTCAACTCACCAGGCAAAATAGTGCTCAGGCCCAGGTCCCAGGACAAAGCGTCAGGCTCAACAGAGCCAGGCAGTTCACTAACAGAAGGAACACCGTCAGGACGTGGAGTCACCGACTGCATAATATCCTTAACTTGCTCGAGGATGCAACGGTCATCTAACAAACGGGGGGATTCCTCTCTTTGGGACTAACCGAGGTCTCCTTACCCAAAGCAGAAATAACGGTCCGACGACCGAACCTTGACCCAGTTCGACCTCCAAAAGGCCCGCCGGATTCGAAGGAAGTAGTAACAACAGTTGTATCATTAAATAAAAAATCAGAAAAATCGTGGGAGACAGATTGTGTCATGGACGGATCCAAAAAAGAATCTCCACCAACTACCCCCGTGGCATCTCCCCTTTGGTGTCCACTGACAAGCAGGGCGGTAGAAATAGTAGAAGGAACGGAGTTATTAGGAACCCCTCTATGAAAACCATGCTCAAAAGAAGAGACACCTGAAGAGACAGGTACATTAAAAGTCTGCTCCATGTTAGACATATCACCAAAGGCCACCCGACCAGGGGAAGGCCTACCTCCTGCTTCACCAGGAGAGGAAAAATGTGGTTGTGCAAAAGACGAACTAACTACAGAAAAAGGTTCAGAAGGAATGACAAGAGTATCGGTCGCCGACCTACTAACGGAGGACGAACGAGGAGGTTCCATCGAGGGCCCCTCTGCTCGAGACTTCTTCAGTCTGATATTTCTAGCGTTCTCACGGGAAGGACGCTTCGATGTGTTACCGAAAATATTACTCATGATCGGAATTCAAAAAGTAAAATTAAAATATCGAGAAAGCTTATCGACCTGCTAAAGAAAGAGTATTCTGTTAAGAGATGAGTAAAGCGGTAAATAGCGAGTCAAGTTTTTACCTTTCATATTTATACTATACGAAAAGACGCGATAGACCCAAAGAAAGGGCGCGAATTACAGAAACTAGCCTTGGAATAAACACTAGAATTTGAAAAGACATACGCATAATGATTACGGCAAAGTTAATGACTTGTCTGAATTATTACAGAGAAGACGAAAGGACGTGACTGTCAGAGTATGAAACGTTTATCTTACAAAGGGATAAAAGAGTAATATTACAATTAGACTTACAGTAAATAGTTACAAAGGTTATTTCACAGATCAATATATCATACATCTTAGTCGTCGTCCGGAATCTTCTGCTCGCTAGCGACGTCTCCTTCTTTTGCTGACTCAATATCCTCTTCCTCTTCCTCTGGATCAATAAAATTGTCATCGACCTCGTCATTAATATCTGAAGGAGGAATCGGCAATGGTTTTCCGAACTCTTTGACGAGGTGAGCCAAAGGAAATTTTTGATAAACGACGTCCGGAAGCTCGGAAGGAGAATATACTTCGCCATAACGGTTCAACCGAATGTGCGCCGTTTTAAAATATTCCTTTCGACGATCATCTATCATTTCAAAAGCGACCAACTGATGAATCACCTTCTTGAATGTACTTTCTAGGAGCGGACCGACCATTTGATATACCAACGCTGTATGAACAGGAGAGCTGAGGAATTCATGAATCACTTTTTCATCAGGATTCCGGCCATAACGATCCCTGAGTCCACTAAGGGGAATGTCCCTCTCATACTCCTCTAAGGAAGCCTGAAGACTTGATACTTGAGATTCCAACTCATTAATACGAGCAGTACTCTGAAATTGATACTCTTCCAACTTTTTAGCTAATTGAGTAGCTTGTTCTTGAGCACGAGAAGTCTCCAGAACCCTGTCTATAATCTCCTGGTCATCAGTCCCCGTAGCCCGAGTCTCTACGACCAGAAGAGAAGAACTCATTGAGGGACCAACCTCTGAACCAGAAGTCTTATGAAGTAAAGTTTTATATTTCTCATCCAGAAACTCACATTGTTGTTTCCAGAGAGCAGTTTCATAGGCATATGATGCCAAACAAGTCTTAGTCTGAAAAAAGAAATGAATTAGCAAACTAAAGTAATCCTCGAAGAAAATTACCCTATAAGCACACTTAAAAGGAGATCACATTTTCAGCATAAAGAGAAGCTCGCTGAAATTTCTCTAGAGGATCCTTCCGAAGAAGCTTATTCATGTCACGAGTAAAAACGCCGGACAATAGAACACGAGTTGCCTTATCCACTGAATTTTCGCTCTCGTCGTGAACTAAAGAATCATTCTCAGGCTAGCCCGCGGCTCTTTTTCCCTCTAAATGATCCTCGATCATTTCGACCAAAGTGGGTTATGGATGATTATCGCCGAGTAAAGAAAGATCGTTACCAAAACGACCATAATAACTCTTCTTTCTCTCCACCGGATTATCATTAGGATGAGGCATCGACCAGCTGCGACATCCACGTATACCCAAAGATGTCCTAAGCTGGAGGGGGGGATAATCGGATCCTGTCCCCTAACGAATAGGGGATTCTTGAGAAGAATCTGGAGATTCCTCTCTATTCTCCTCAGAGTCATGACTCAACTCCAGTTTTCTCTTCCGAGACGCTCTCTGCTCGATAGGAACGTTCTCTATCGTTTTGGTGGATTTAGACAACACCATTTTTCCCTTTGAAGAATGTCGGGAATTTTCTACCATATGAGCTGAAAAAGAAACACGGTCAAAGTCAGACCTTCTGCAGAAAAGGGATCATCACCACACTATGCTGAAATAAATGCTTACCAAGTGATTCAGATGACGAAGTGATGGGAAAAACATGAGCACTCAATCCCGCTTTGCGAAGGAAAACTTCTCCAATAAGAAGAGCACTCTGATATTTGTTGGCACGCATAGCCTGGATTTCACCAATAAACTGAGAATCGTCAGGAATAAGTTCACCAGTCGGCAGGCGACCTCCATAAACCCATTTGGAGTCATGATCCCACGAAAAGGGCGTAGTCGAGCCATCCGCCAAACGAAGATGAGATGGTGGACGAACAAAGAAAAAATGAGATTTCCAGGAAGGGTTGCTAGAAACTGGGGAGTCAAAGATTGCGCGACTAGGCTTCTGGCTAGCGAAGAAATATCCGCGATTGGAGGAACTAGAAATGTTAAAGCGAAACAATTGCGTAAAATTACGAAAGGAGGGTTGGAATCCTTTCGCTATCATCAAAACAGAAAAACAAACCACGAAGGCCACGGAATTAGGGACTAATTGAGTCAAGGACACACTGAATATATTTTTAAAATATCAAGAAAGAGGGCAGACAACGGAAGACGCAGACCGCTATTAAAATGGGCTGTGTAAAAGGCTCGACATCCCTCCGGCGGTGATGTAACCCTATCAGAAGGAGAAGGGAGAACTATCTCGGAACCTTCCGGAAAATAGTTGGCATAATTGCTCACAACCTCAGAGAAAGTATCCGCAGTGTAAGCACAAGCAAGATCCTCAATCGGTTCAGAAATTTGAGGAGTTGTACCTTTGCCTTTCTTAGCTCGGGCAGCGAAGTCCGTATCAGAGAGAATTTGTACCTTAAAGGTGTCTTCAGAAGGAACAATGAATTATGAAACTCCAATTTGCTCGCTCGAAGGATTAGAATGTAACACCTCCTCGATAATAGGAGCGACACTCTCCCTAAAGGAGGAGGAAGATTTTCTTATAGAAGCCATTTTTTAGGATCCTCGGAGGATATAAGTCGATAAAAGCAAAATTTTAAATGATGAACGACTGAGCAAGAAAATGACTGCGAGGTTAAAGGAAGTATAAAGTAAAAATGACAAACTTAATAGTCACCTATTTATAGTGAGAAGTGAAAAGACGTTTCGAACTCCTCACAACTAATCACGTTCCCGCCAAACGGAAAAAGATTAAGGGCCTCCCCGAAGGGACGCGTAGCGGTTCATAATTGGGATGAGAAAACGACTATCTATGATGCGTAGCACTCTTTTCCTTACTTAGGATTTTTTCCCATAGGGTTTTTTCTTAAGTAAGGTTTTTAACGAGGCACAACTCACAGAAAATAACAGTCGTAAGAAACCATCTACTTCTACGAGCTTTTACTACATATGCGCTCGAAGAAGTGAGGGAGTACTGATGGGGGCTATTTCGCACCCCTTAGAATCTTCAGATCGACCAAGTGATATAAAGATCGATTCGACCAGGCGAGCCTGTTCGGGAACATCTATCGAGCTGATAGAATACGACTCTCCACAGCGAGTGGGTTATAATCCGGACTCAAGAAGGACTATTGGGCCGAGTCCTACTAGAACTATGTTTCCTTGTAAAACTAGGTTAATGATGATATAAATACCTAGTTAATCATTTGTATTTGGTACGTTCAACATATTCAGTTGACGCCTGCACAACAACATAATCTAAGATTATTAAATAGAAAAGCTTTTGCTATACTATTATATTCATTGATTGTCTTTATTACTGATTGTTCCATCTAATTGTTCTTCCTTAAGATTGATCCATCCGGAATAAAGTAACAGAGCCCTTTAAATCATATTGATTGAGAATCCCTAATATCACCTATTTACTGATATAATCTTACCCGACGAAATTCGGTTAAATCATTCCCTCTAATTGTGAACAAAGTCTTATCTACCTTACCTTTACGAAATCCTTTAATTAAAAGAAAATCAGATAGGGTATCATACCATGCTCTTGGAGCCTGTTTCAGTCCATAGAGGGCTTTCTTCAGACGATACACCTTGTCTTCTTCTTGATAAGCTTCAAATCCAGGTGGTTGTTCAACATAAACTTCTTCTTGCAATTCTCCATTGAGAAAAGCTGATTTCACATCCATTTGATAAACTGTGAAATTCTTGTGAGCAGCATAGGCAAGAAAGAGTCTGATAGCCTCTAATCTTGCTACTGGTGCAAAAGTTTCATCAAAGTCAATACCTTCTTCTTGACAATAGCCTTTGGCAACTAATCTTGCTTTATTTCTGGTGACAACACCATCTTCATTCATTTTGTTCCTGAATACCCATTTAGTGCCAATAACTCTTTGATGACTTGGTCTAGGAACTAAGTACCAGACTTCATTCATTTCAAATTGATTTAGCTCTTCTTGCATAGCTTCAATTCAGTTTGAATCATTTAGAGCTTCTTCAATCTGTTTGGGCTCAATCTGAGATAGGAAGCTGACAAACATTGCTTCACTTGTAGCAGCTCCCTTGTCTTTACTCTGTCCAAATGATCACCAATCACCAGCTCTGGTAGATGATTCTTGAGCCATCTAAGATTAGGTTGCAAATCATAATGTTGTCCTCTGTTTTGATATTGCAACACTACTGTTGGAGTTCCAGTAGTAGTTTGTTGAACAGCAGTTATCTGTTGAACATTCTCTGGTCTATCAGTTGTTTGCAACTCCTCTGTTAGAAAATCAGCATTGTGAATTTGAACAGCACCTGATTTTGCAGCTGAGTTGAGATCAGGTAGTATGATGGGAATATATTCTTCATTCATTTCAACACTCAATTTCTGAAAATCAGTAGACAGATTATGATCAGTATTTTGATTCTTTTCAGAAGATTGAGGTTCATCAAATACTACATGAATAGATTCTTCTACAAGTAAAGTTCTTTTGCTACAGACTCTATAAGCTTTACTAACAGTAGAGTATCCTACAAATACTGCTTCATCAGCCTTTTCTGCAAAAGCAGTAAGGTGATTTTTCCCATTATTTAAAACAAAGCATTTACGACCAAATATTCTAAAGTAATGAATGTTTGGCTTCCTGTTGTTCCAAACTTCATATGGAGTCTTGTTTTGGTGCTTGTTGATCATGCATCTGTTTTGGGTAAAGCATGCTCTGTATTTGTTGCTTATGCCCAAAATCTTTGAGGCAGCTTAGCTTCAGCTATCATCGTTCTGGTAGCTTCTTTCAGAGTTTTGTTTCTCCTTTCAGCAACTCCGTTCTGTTGAGGGGTTCTGGCAGCAGAGTACTCATGGCTGATTCCTCTGGCATTACAATACTCTTCAACAGTAGAGTTTGTAAGTCCAGTCCCTCTATCTGATCTGATCTTTAGTATCTTCATACTCTTTTTATTCTGAATTTGCTCCATCAGATTTGTAAGATGCTCCTTGGTTTCACTTTTATTCTTCATGAAAATCACCCAAGTGTATCTTGAATAATCATCCACAACAGCTAGGCAGTATTTCTTTCCACTGTTGTTGATTGGATCAATCGGTCCAAACAAGTCCATATGTAGCAGCTCCGAGATCCTTCCAGATGATTAGTGCTTCTTGCTTTTGAATTATGACTTGATTTGTTTACCCTTCTGACATGCGTCACAAAACTTATCTTTGCTCATGACAGTCTTTGGAATTCCTTCAAACAGATCATTCTTGATAAGTCTGTTGATGGTCTTGAAATTCACATGATTCATTCATTTTTGCCACAACCAACTGACTTCACTTGGTGTTGATGCCACCAAACAAACACTTGAAATCTTGTCAACTGAATTCCAGTCCACTGTGTAGACATTCCCTTGTCGTCTTCCAGATAAAATAACCTTCTTTGTTCCAATCTGTTCAACGTAACACTTATCTGTTGAGAAGATGACTGAATATCCTTTGTCACAAAATTGATTTATGCTCAGCAAATTGTATTTGAGGCCTTTAACTTAAGAGACGTCAGATATCTCAATGTTGCCTTTGATCAGCTTTCCACTTGCTACAATCTTGCCTTCCTTGCTGTCTCCAAACGTCACATTTGGACCATCCACGGCAACAACATCTGTCAGCTCATGTATGTTTCCACACATGTGTCTTGAACAGCCAATGTCCAAGTACCAGGTCTTCTCTAATTTACTCCTACTCCTAATCCTAACCTACAAAACAAAATAAATTATTTTAGGTACCCTTATTGAGAGGGTCCTGAAGGATTAGTTCCACCTTTGACAACCCAAGATGTTGATTTCTTAGGCTTCTTAGGCTTTTGAGTTTCAACAGGAGTATGAACAACTTTGCCTTTATCACGTTCATCAGATTTGCCATGTTGTTGATAATCAGCATGATAAGGATAATGTTCATAAGCATAATAAGATGCATGATAAGCAGGATATGCATGCATTGGATGAGCAGGATATGGTGCATAGTAAGTTGGAATTTGAGGTGTATGATACATAGGAGGATATGCAGCAGGTTGCACATAATAAGACTCATTTCCATACCAAGCATTTTGATTTTTCTTGTTTTCATGCTTCTTTGGTTTACTAGATGCTTGCTCATTATTAGACGACTTAGTTTTATCACTAGTCTGATTGGTTTTAGCCTTATCAGAAGACTTCCTAGGACTCTTCTTTTTGGACTTACCAGTCTGTTTTCCTACACTAGGCTCTTTGCTCTTTTTAGCCTTAGGAGTTTTCGTCTCCTTTAACACTTTCTCAGGTGAAGCAGGTTTAGTAGTCTGAACATACAAAATGACCTTACTGTTGTCAGCTGATATAAATTTTTCAGCATGGTTCAGTTCTGACTTATCCTGATCTAAAAGTGTCTTATGTTTACTAGACATATGAGTGGATTCAACAGATGACTTTTCATGAGACTCAATTGTTTTCTCAAGTTCCATGATTTTTCCATTAAGAACTTCACATTCAGCTTTCAGAGATTCATTTTCTTGCTCAAGCTGTTTATATTCATCTGATTCTTTTGGCTTTTCAGCCTTAAGTTTCAGTGAACTGTTTTGCTCTCTTAGCAATATCATCTCTTCCTTAAGCTTTGTAAATGCTTCAGCAATACTTGTATTGTTAAGCATCATTTGTTCAAATGAATTAAATAATTCATTATCTAGAGGAGTTACCTCATCATCCTCAGAGCCATCAGATTCCTTAGCTATCAGGCAGAGAAGAGCAGGTCTCTCTTCATCAGACGACTCTTCATCAGAAGTGTCTGAATCCGAATCTGATGAGTAGATAGCAGCTAGCTTTTCCGCTTCTGCCACCAGCACCTTGCCTTTCTGATGCTTTCTTTCTTTTCTGATTCTCTTTTCTTCTTCAGTGTACTTTTCAGCTTTAGGATATGGGCAGTCTCTGATGAAATGACCCAATTTCCTGCAGTTATAGCACATCATTTTAGATTTATAAGAATCTTTATCTTGAGAAGAAGAAGTAGGGTTAGAAGCAGAAGCATTGTTGTATTTGTTCTTAATTTTTCGTTTGTAGAACTTCTTGAAATTGTTCATCAGCAATGCAACGTCTCCAGCAGTGTACTCCTTTTTGTTGAGTAGTGTGGCTTCATCAGATGAGTCCACGTCTTTGCTTTTTTAGGCTGGCCTTCTAGGATTTTCAGCAGCAACCAGGGCAGCTGTGGGACTTGAAGTAGAGGTTTCTTCAACACCCATGCTTGGCAATTTATACTCATACGCCTTGAGTACTGAGAACAGCTCGGTGAGTGAGATCTTTCCCAAGTCTCTTGACTCTTCCATGGCTTTCACCTTCATGTTGAACTTAGGAGGTAGGGCCTTCAGCACTCTGACGGTTATCTCCTTATCAGTGAAGGTTTTTTCAAGCTTTAAAACTTCATTCAGCGTCCTTGTAAACCTTGTATCCATCTAATCAATGGTTTCCGTAGACTTCATCTTGAAGTTGTCCAGCTTTTCCAGAGCAACACTCAGCTGATGCTCTTTGATAGCGTCGTTTCCTTCGCTCATATCACGGACCTTATCACACTTTTCTTTGGCAGTCTTGGAGTGCTTGACTTTGTCAAATCTGTCATTGTCAAGGGCCTTGGTCATGATAAATCGCCCAACTTTGTCCAGGTTGAACAACTTTATTTCTTCGGCTGCATTTCATGTAAATCTTTTTCCACCGTTATATCGACTTCATCAACTTTGATGGTCTTGGTGAATTTGAATGGACCTATGATGATACATGTGTACATGTTATCATTGTAGGCAGCTAAGAAGATCTCCATTCTGATCTTCCAGTCTTCGAAGCTCATACCAGCTATTTGGGGAACATTGCTGATACAACCCATTTTTCAAAAATTTTAATTTTTCAAAAAGATGCTCTTTTGAAAAGTTTGAAAACCTTAGAAAAACACACGGATCTAGCACGTTGATCAGGCAGCTGATTCTAATGAACCACCTGCCCTGATCAGGCAGCTGATTCTAAGCTCATTGGTCCTAAGTGGTCAGATGAGGTCTAGAGGATGGGGGTGAATAGACCTCTGAAACTTTTTAATCAAATTTTAAACTTCAAAACTGTTGTTCAAACGTAAACAGACAAAGTTGTTATCGAACAGTAATTTTACAAGGCTGATCGCTAAAAAATCTTTGAACAGCTTTGTTGACCACTAATCTGATAATTACTTAGCTGATTTTTGTTAAAACTGTTTCAATACTTGAATACTTGCAGCGGATTTTCAAAGTGTTTTTACTAGTAAACTTAGTAGTTTGAAAATTTTGTCCCCAGTTTTGTAAACTCCTTTAAATTAATTTTCAAACAGTTTTATAGAGTGTTTTATGCAGATCTGAAAATATGCAGAAAAACTTATGCAGAAATAAACACCAGAAATTTTATAGTGGTTATATGGATTGAAATCCTTTAGTCCACTCTTCCAAGTCACTTAGATCTTGGGTTATACTATAAACACACAGTTTATAATATACTCTGCTTGTGCTTCTCAACAAATGATCAGCCACAAGTTCGCAATAGGAAATCACAAAGAAACTCCTATTCTCTGAAGTAATATCACTCACTAAGATGGATATCGACTCCTCACAACTCTTTTCTCTTACAGATTCACTCAGAAAATGTTTTCTTGAACTTCAACGGCTTCTGTCAACAAATGACGTTCAACAGACGAGTGAGCTGTTCTTGAGCTTTTGAGACTTAGAAAATATTTTGGCTTTGAATTCAATCTCTCAGAAGTTGTGTCTCTTTCTTCCTTCGTCTCTTCAGCTATTTATAGTCACTCTTTGAATTATGTCCGTTGAAGAAAGACAAAATTCAAATCTCTTGATTTCTGGTCCTTAAAATCCGCGAACGGCTCTCTGCACAGTGACAGTACTGCAGACTGTCCTTTCTGTGAGGCAGCATTAAATGCACCAAGCTAATACGAGGTCTTTCTTCAATCATTTGTCTTTAATAACCTTGTACTTAAGCATTTGTTACTTCCAGGTGCATTTATTACCGTTGGGTAGACTTCTTGATCCTTTCCACTGGGCTGATCGAAAGTGCAAGTCTGATGATGAACAGAGCTGATCCCAAACTTGAGCAAATCTGATTTGAGTCGGCTGATCTTCACCAGTCTGATTTCTTTCCTTCAGCGGATCAGTAGTCTTCTGGACCTTGAATCTTTGACGTCTTCTTAATTGGTCAAAATTCTTCTAAGGGATTTTACAACTAAGTTTTCCATACTTAGCTGATCTTAGGTATTGGAAATCATCAAAACCACCCTTTACTAATTGACTTCAGTGCTTTTCATCTTCATCCTTATCCAACACAAATTATAAAATGTAATAATTGCATTATCCCGATTTCAATATTTAAATGATTACATATTTTTTTTATGTAAGGTCACTCATTTTTTGAATGTTTTTGTTTATTTCAGATCACAAGGACATTTCATATTATTTTTTAAAGCGTAAATAGAAGTATTTTTTTCCTATCAGAGTGTCTAGGCTAGTTTACTTTAACTATTGTAGCAGGAAATCGAAAGAATTTGTGTCCTGGTAATGAAGAATAGATCACACACCCTAATTACTAGAACAACCTTTTGGGAATAAATAATCAAATCAACTAAATAATTTTTTCTAATCACATTCAAAGACTTACACTATCTTTAATATTTATAATCACTTTTTATGTTTTTATATGATTTTCTTTACTCTATTCTTCTGCGGTATATTTAACAAAATTTGTATCGTACAAATTAGAGCTATTTTTAAAAACTCAAAATCAAACTAGAATTTTATGAACCAACTCAGTTTTGTGCGGTTTCGGTACGGTACGGTTTTGTGGTTTTGTGCCTTTCTGAAACAAATTTTTTTCATGTAATTATTTTATATAGTCAATTAGGTGGTTTGCAATTATATATTTAATATTGTATTGAGACCTTCCGTTTTGACTAGATATTTAAAGAAACAACCTTCAAGCATTCAACTTATAAGTTATAATGTTCTCGCTGACTACATAAATAGAGGGTTGCATAATCCCTATTGATTTATTAGATTAAAAGAAAAATGTAGATTCGAGGAGTGTATCACATTACCTCTTCAAGTACATCCTAGAGAAAATAAAATATAACATAAAAATTACCATAACTAAGTCCATGATTGGGTTTGGCTTATTTATGAACTCAAATTATTCTTATGTTGAATTTTGACCAATATTTTGAGCATTCTCCTTCTCATATCAAATGTAGTCCATTAAGTCGTAAAATCAATCTAAACTTTGAGTAGTACCGGTGGAGTTCATTGGGCTGGATGGGGATCCACTATCCTCCACGGCCTCATTTGAAGAGGCAACGCAATGAAGTTCATTCATTCTAGCTTTTAGCTGCTGTTGAGTTTCCTTCATGACCAAAATCATAACGTCCGCATAGCGACTGTCAAAATCGGACACGCTAGCAAATCCTGCCATGCATTTGTACATAAATAATTTCATTTCCTTCTTTTTGTTTTCCATTTTTAAACGATAAAGTTCATCCTTCTTTTTCTGAAGTGTGTCGCGCATTATTTCTCTTCATCGACCAACTTCTGCAATTGATCTCTTCTCTGCAACGTCTGAAGACGCTCCAACATTGCATGTGCCTTCTCATGGGATGGCCATACCTCCGGCACAGGTTCACCATAATTTAAGATGATTGTACAAGCCTCCACACCGTAAAGTGTGCTTAGCTTACCCACCTACTTAATGAGCTCCTCATATATTTTGTTGAAGGAATTCTTATCTTGTGAGTCATTGGTACTACTTGTCATTTTGACCTTTTTTCTCCCTCTCTCCATATTTTGGAATTGTGGTTAACTGTGTAAGCGTATACTACTATAGGGCTATATATAGGTGTGAAATGAGAATCTAAATTTGTATGGTCATTATTTTATTTTTTTATAAATTTATTGTGCTTCATTGCTTTAGCGTTGGTCAAAATTAATTTGATACAATTGTCATTATTACGCGTTGTTGTCACTTTTTATTTTTTTTCATTCAGAATTTTAATAAATTGGACTTACTAAAATTGTAAAATGTAATAATTGAATTATCCCGATTTCAATATTTGAATGATTACATATATTTTTTATGTAAGGTCACTCATTTTTTTAATGTTTTTGTTTATTTCAGATCACAAGGACATTTCATATTATTCAAGTACATCCTAGGCAAATAAAATATAACATAAAAATTTCCTTAACTAATTCCATGATTGGGTTTGGCTTATTTATGAACTAAAATTATTCTTATGTTGAATTTTGACCAAAATTTTTGGCATTCTCCTTCTCAGATCAAATGTAGTCCATTAAGTCTTAAAATAAATCTAAACTTTGAGTTGTACCGGTGGAGTTCATTGGGCTGGATGAGGGTCAAGTATCCTCCACGGCCTTATTTGAAATGGCAACACAATGAAGTTCATTCATTCTAGCTTTTAGCTGCTGTTGAATTTCCTTCATGACCAAAATCATAACGTCCGCATCGCAACAGTCAAAATCGGACACTCTAGCTAATCCTACCATGCATTTGTACATAAATAATTTCATTTCCTTCTTTTTGTTTTCCATTTTTAAACGATAAAGTTCATCCTTCTTTTTCTGAAGTTTGTCGTGAATTAATTTCTCTTTATCGACCAAATTCTGCAATTGATCTCTTCTCTGCAACGTCTGAAGATGCTCCAACATTGCACGTGCCTTCTCATGGGATGGCCATACCTCCGGCACAGGTTCACCATCATTGAAGATGATGGTACAAGCCTCCAAACCGTAAAGTGTGCTTAGCTTACCCACCTCCTTAATGAGCTCCTCCTTTATTTTGTTGAAGAAATCCTTATCTTGTGAGTCATTGGTACTACTCGTCATTTTGACCTTTTTTCTCCCTCTCTCCATATTTTGGAATTGTGGTTAAGTGTATAAGCGTAAACTTATATGGGGCTATATATAGGTGTGAAATGAGAATCTAAATTTGTATGGTCATTATTTTATTTGTTATATATTTATTGTGCTTCATTGCTTTAGCGTTGGCCATAATTATGATAGAATTGTCATTATTACCCGTAGTGGTGTCTTTTTATTTTTCTTTATTTGTAATTTTAATAAATTGGACTTACTAAAATTATAAAATTTAATAATTGCATTATCCCGATTTCAATATTTGAATGATTACATATTTTTTTTATATAAGGTCACTCATTTTTGGAATGTTTTTGTTTATTTCAGATCACAAGGACATTTCATATTATTTTTTAAAGGGTAAATAGAAGTATTTTTTTTCCTATCAGAGTGTCTAGGCTAGTCTACTTTAACTATTGTAGCAGGAAATCGAAAGAATTTGTGTCCAGGTAATGAAGAAGAGATCACACACCTTAATTACTAGAACAACCTTTTGGGATCAAATAATCAAATCAGCTAAATAATTTTTTCAAATCACATTCAAAGGCTTACACTATCTTTAATATTTAAAATCATTTTTTAATGTTTTATATGATTTTCATTACTCTATTCTTCGTATCCTAACATATTAAAGGAAAATAGGATTCCAGCCCTTCATTTTTTACATACTACTTTCCTCGAAAGCCAAACGAATTTGAAAATTCATATTTTTATTGATTTTTATATTTCGCACATCTCCAATTCCTCGGACCAAAACAACTCTAAAAATTGTATTAGTGCAAAAATTAAATCAACTAAGGGAAAAATAGGTACAAGACAATCGTTAAAAGATGTAAAAAAAAGGTTCTTCCTAATGTTTTGTTTTCTTCCTTGATATCTTGGACTAATCTTTAACTTTACTTTCTAGGAATGGAATCCATTCATTACAATTTCTTCCTCCTATTGAAGGTTTAGTAAAAAAAAAAAAAAAATAGAAGAGATATTTTGTGCAATGTTCACTTTCGAAGATGTCACACTTGAAAAATGTTTATTAAAAGTTAATTTTTTCCTTCTGTCTAAGATATCATTATATACCTCGAGATTTTATTTATTTATTTATCATGTAATTATAACGTTATCTCGACAAAACCAGTTAAGGGTGCACATGGTACGGTTCTGCGGTATATTTAACAAAATTTGTATCGTACAATTTAGTGCTATTTTTAAAAACTCAAAATCGAACTAGAATTTTATGAACCAACTCAGTTTTGTACGGTTCTCAAACAAATTTTTTTCATGTATTTTTTTTATATAGTCAATTAGGTGGTTTGCAATTATATATTTATATTGTATTGAGACCTTCCGTTTTGACTAGATATTTAAAGGAACAACCTTCAAGCATTCAACTTATAAGTTATAATGTTCTCGCTGACTACATAAATAGAGGGATGCATAATCCCTATTGATTTATTAGTTTAAATAAAAATGTAGATTCGAGGAGGGTATAACATTACCTCTACAAGTACATCCTAGAGAAAATAAAATATAATATAAAAATTACCATAACTAAGTCCATGATTGGGTTTGGCTTATTTATGAACTCAAATTATTCTTATGTTGAATTTTGACCAATATTTTGGGCATTCTCCCTCTCAGATCAAATGTAGTCCATTAAGTCATAAAATCAATATAAACTTTGAGTTGTACCGGTGGAGTTCATTGGGCTGGATGGGGATCCATTATCCTCCACGGCCTCATTTGAAAAAGAAACGCAATGAAGTTCATTCATTCTAGCCTTTAGCTGTTGTTGAGTTTCCTTCATGACCAAAGTCATAACGTTCGCATGGCGAAAGTCAAAATCGGACACGCTAGCCAATCCTGCCATGCATTTGTACATAAATTATTTCATTTCCTTCTTTTTTTTCCATTTTTAAACGATAAAGTTCATCCTTCTTTTTCTGAAGTTTGTCGCGCATTAATTTCTCTTCATCGACCAACTTCTGCAATTGATCTCTTCTCTGCAACGTCTGAAGAGGCTCCAACATTGCACGTTCTTTCTCATGGGATGGCCATACCTCCGGCACAGGCACCATCATTGAAGATGATGGTACAAGCCTCCACACCGTAAAGTGTGCTTAGCTCACCCACCTCCTAAATGAGCTCCTCCTTTATTTTGTTTTCTTCCTTGATATCTTGTACTAATCTTTAACTTTACTTTCTAGGAATGGAATCTATTCATTACAATTTCTTCCTCCTATTGAAAGTTTAGTAAAAAAAAAAAAAAAAAGATAGAAGAGATATTTTGTGCAATGTTCACTATCGAAGATGTCACACTTGACAAATGTTTATTAAAAGTTAATTTTTTCCTTCTGTCTAAGATATCATTAATACATCGAGATTTTATTTATTTATTTATCATGTAATTATAACGTTATCTCGACAAAACAAGTTAAGGGTGCACATGATATGGTTCTGCGGTATATTTAACAAAATTTGTATCGTACAAATTAGTACTATTTTTAAAAACTCAAAATCAAAATAGAATTTTTTGAACCAACTCAGTTTTGTGCGGTTTCGGTACGGTACGGTTTTATGGTTTTGTGCCTTTCTCAAACAAATTTTTTTCATGTAATTATTTTATATAGTCAATTATGTGGTTTGCAATTATATATTTATATTGTATTGAGACCTTCCGTTTTGACTAGATATTTAAAGAAACAACCTTCAAGCATTCAACTTATAAGTTATAATGTTCTCGCTGACTACATAAATAGAGGGTTGCATAATCCCTATTGATTCATTAGTTTAAAAGAAAAATGTAGTCTTCAAGTACATCCTAGAGCAAATAAAATATAACAAAAAAAATTTCATAACTAAGTCCATGATTGGGTTTGGCTTATTTATGAACTCAAATTATTCTTATGTTGAATTTTGACCAAAATTTTGGGCATTCTCCTTCTCAGATCAAATGTAGTCCATTAAGTCTTAAAATCAATCTAAACTTTGAGTTGTACCGGTGGAGTTAATTGGGCTGGATGGGGATCAACTATCCTCCACGGCCTTATTTGAAGAGGCAACGCAATGAAGTTCATTCATTCTAGCTTTTAGCTGCTGTTGAGTTTCCTTCATGACCAAAATCATAACGTCCGCATCGCGACAGTCAAAATCGGACACGCTAGCCAATCCTACCATGCATTTTTACATAAATAATTTCATTTCCTTCTTTTTGTTTTCCATTTTTAAACGATAAAGTTCATCCTTCTTTTTTGAAGTTTGTCACGCATTAATTTCTCTTTATCGAACAAATTCTGCAATTGATCTCTTCTCAGCAACGTCTAAAGACGCTCCAACATTGCACGTGCCTTCTCATGGGATGGCCATACCTCCGGCACAGGTTCACCATCATTGAAGATGATGGTACAAGCCTCCACACCGTAAAGTGTGCTTAGCTTACCCGCCTTGTTGGTCTCAAAAGTGGTCAATGAGATCTAGAGGAGGGGGTGAATAGATCTCATAAACTTCAAAACTTTTTCTCCAACTTTTTCTGTCAGCAGACTAAGCTGATCTGAGTCGTAAGTTTACTAAGCTGATCGGGCTCAAAGCTTTGAACAACAGAGTTGACCACTCATCTAATTTCACTAGGCTGATTCAGATATACTTAGAGTTTCAAAACTTGTATGCAGCGAATTTTATCAAGTATGTTTTTCAAACAAGTTTCTCTTCAAACTTTTACCCCAGTTTAGTAAATTCCTCAATTTAAAAGCTATGTCTTTTAAACGTTTGTTTACTTATAAACATATGCAAGTTAAAAACAAGTAATCAAACACAAGGAATTTTTATAGTGGTTATATGGATAAAATCCTTTAGTCCACTCTTCCAAGTCACACAGATCTTGGGTTATACTAGAAAACATAAAGTAATCAGTACACAATGCTTGCGCCAAACAACAAATGAAATGGCCAAAAGTGCGCAGTAAGAAATCACACAGAAATCCTACTCTCCGAAGCTAGATCACTCACACAGATGGATCTACACTCCTCACGCTATTTTCAGTATAGGAGCTCACAAAGAAAACCTACACTAAGAAGCTATATCACTTCACACAGATGGATATACACTCCTTTCTTTTCTCAGTTGAAAGTCACTCAGATAGACAACGCAAGTCCTCTGTTCTTCAACGAAAAGCTTCGTCAACAACTGACTGGGCTTGTGATCAGACGACTCAACTGATGGATCTCGCTCTTAAGATGTGAACTTGAATTGTGCAAGTCTCCTTTAGATCTTCAGTTAGTCTTCTATTTATACTCTCGAATTTGAATTTCTGCCCGTTGAAGATGAGACAGAAATCTGCAGTCCTCGAGTTATGGTCCCCATTTTCTGGAACGGCTCCCTGCAACTGCTCCAATACAGTCTGTTGTACTTTCCGTCAGTCGCATTTAATGCACTCAGCTGGTTACCGTTGGACAGCTTGCTGACCGTCTTCACTTGGCTGATGGGAGTACTAAGCTGATGGCTACTCGGCTGATTCAAGAATGAACATATCTATCTTGACTCGGTTGATGATCACCAATCTGATCTTTATTGATATGATATCCCACTCGGCTGATTCGGTCACATAACTTCCAGACCTTGAGATAGGTTTCACTAAGCTGTTCTTAGTTGATGACTTAACCTTTTGATCTTCAAAACTTTTATGGCCTTTTTTTGTCATCTTCAAAACCTTCTCTAATTTATATCAACAATTTCCCCCTTTTTAATGATGACAAAACCTTCAACTAAGAACGTCTTCTAAGTCTTCGAATTTGTTCTTCATACCTTGAGATGGAAATTTATTGATCTGATACAACTTTCAAAAATTACAAATAGTTGGTTCTTTTCCCTTTTCTGATCTTCTGTTTAAAGGGTTCTTAGTTGCATTATGTATCTTCCCCCTTTTTGTCATCAACAATAATACTTGAGTTGCATCTCTTCATCCCCTTTTTCTCTTTATAGGATTGCAAACTTAGTATGCTGAAGACAATTAGGTGAGTGCTAGGCTGATTTAGGTAGTCTTCGTTGATGTTTATCACTCCAGCTAGAAAATTCCCTTAACTTCAAGAATTGATACCACTTGATGCTGTTTGTGGTCTGATTACACTTGTAGTCTGATGCTACTTGTAGTCTGATACTACTTGTATGAATGTAAATCAGATTAGTCAGCTGATATCACTTGTTGATGTGATAACACTTGCTGATACCACTTGATGTTGATAGAAATAGTGTCCTGCAAGCCAGCTGTATGGCTAGTATTTATTGTAATAAATGCGGAACTATTCAATTTCGATTAATAAATGCACTTTATTAAAATGGTCATCTTTATCTTATGTAATAATTATCTACGCATAAGGATAGAAGTCCTTAGATCACAGGGCTATGGGACAACCCGTGGACTGATCTCCAAGGCCGTGATCTAGAACATATTCAAGAGTCGTAGAATCCAATCGAGATAGGACATCGTTGGATTCGGTTAGACTCTCACTGTTGTGTGTACTCCGATGAACTGGAGGACGCTGGGGTCTACGAGCGTGACTGGGATGGTCGACACACATAAGTGGGTGGCTTGCTGGGATGGCAAGCGCACTGAATACCCCAATTAGGAAATAACTCACCATGGAAGCGGTAGTCGCATATCGGGGTTGAAGTTATTCCAAATTTATAATAGTATACGAGGAACGATCCCTAACTACTTGAGGTGATAGGGTTTATCTGGTGCGAGAACGTCTATACTTTGATATGAGTTCCGACTGACTGGGGATCACCAGAAAGTCTCTGTGGACTCATGTTGGGTATAGAGGAACTCGTATGCAGATTCATATCATCAACAAAGGATCCATTGACCCGACTTGATAGGTTGGGAAATTCTCCTATGGATTTCTGTGAGAAATTAATTCTGGTAAAATCCTTGGCCAAGGTATCTGACGACTTTATGTAAGTAGCTCATAAAGATTAAGCCAAAGAGAATTTATTTCGAGACCAGAGTACATAAGGTCAAGACAAAAGAAAAGGGAATCCGATGAAATACCATACCCTTAAGTCTCGACTGGGAGATTGATCAATGGAGAGATTATGTCGTATATGGAAATTATAAATGATAAAAGGTTCACTGAATTAATTCACCAGTGATTGGGCTCCATGGGCTTGTGGCTGGACATCGACCGTGGAGTGTGGGAGAATTCCCAAATTGGCAGGGGTGCTAATTTTGGAATGGTCAATCGACAGAGTGTTCGATTGATTTAGAGTAAGTCTTACTCGAATAATTAAATAATATTTAATTATAACCCACGGCCAATTATGTGGTGAACCTACGGGGGCATACACAATACACAAGTAGCGAAAGCGAGGAAATAAGAACGACCGAGTCGACTGGGTCGACTGGGTGAAAAATAGACTAGGTCGATTATATTGGGTGGGTCGACTGGGTCGACCCAATTGGAACAAAATTGGATCCAATTGGAATTGGATCAGGATCATAAATTAAATTGGAGTTTAATTTGTGAATTAATTAATTAAGTTAGATTTAATTAATTAGAAAAGGATTTTAATTAAATAGACTTAGAGTCTGATTTGATTAAATGGGAGATTAAGTTAATTAATTGGGCTATTTAATTGGGAGATTAAATTAGGCCTGGTCAAATTAATTATCTGGGCCGTGAATTAATTAGGAGACTTGGTCTTCTAATTAAAGAGGGCCATGGCCCATGTAGGAGAAAGAAGACCTAGTCCTAATAGGACTAGGTTAGAGAGAGAAAAAAAAACTATAAGTATCTTTCTTGTAGTTGAATTTCACACAACTCCACATGCAATATTGAGCAAGAGCAAAAAAATTCTCTCTCCCTCTCCCTAGCTACATCGACCGAACCCTTCTTGTAAGCTAGACTTAGATTAGGCTTGGAGCCGAGAAGACCTCATGAAGACTTGGAGATCCACATGGAGGCCCATTTACCTCGGAGGACATGGAGGCCCAATTCATTACATGGAGGCCCAATCAAGCTGGATATTACAAGAAGGCCCATGATGTATGTGTTTGAAAATTGTAATAGTTGGGACATTTAATTTCCACCCTAGACTGACCAATTGATTCATCACTTGGCTCGTGTTGAATCGCATAGGATGGGCAATCGATCAATCATATCCTGCTAGGTGATGTATGTTTACTATTATTCTTTGATGTATGTTATGCATGCTTAGAATAGATCACGTAAACAACATAAAGCATAATCTGATGAGACCTCGCACAAGAAAACTTAAAACCTCCAATTGAACATTAAAATTCAATTAGAATATTAAATCGAATAACGGGCGCATAAGAATAGTGTCTATGGTCCGAGCCTATCTAATTACTAGGTCTTAGGCATATTGTACGAATATATCTCGATGTCTCACGAGTCGTGGGTCGAGCTGTAGGAAGATGATATGTCTATTGCCTCGATGCACGAGTTTAGTGCCAAGGGAGGGGATAGCAAGGTTTTAGGCGCTGTCTCACGAGTCGTGGGGCGTCTAGGATTGAACTATTTCTCTCCACGAGTATTGGACATGATTTAACGCTAGTAAGTATGGATGTCTCACGAGTCGTGGGTCCATATCGAAAATCGAGGCAAAATGAACTTAAGGGTTAGCTGCGATGGTTAACCGTCGACGTATTCGACCACCAAGTGAATCAAATAGTATGGCCAACGAGTCGTGGGTACTAGGAGATTGCATTTGGGCCTTAAGCCCGCTAGGATATTTTAAATTCCCGAAACTTATGTGGGGGCATAAGATTTTGATTAAAATAGTGGGAGTAATTTACAAATAAAAACCATGTTTGTAAATTGTGCATTTTAAATTAATCTTTCGCGTATTTATTTCTTCTCTCGTCATTTAATAGATATAATGTCTAAGAATTCAATTTCCATCATACTTGAACAAAACAAATTAACTGGACCCAACTTCCATGACTGGGTCAGGAACCTTAAGATCATTCTCGCTTCTGAAAAGCGAGGTTTTGTCCTTGATGGGCCCCCTCCCGAACTTTCTAAGGATGTCGATGCTACTGAGAAAGAAGCCGTGGATTTATGGCTTGACGATGACTTGCAGTCACGTTGTCTCATGTTGGCATCCATGACGAATGAGCTTCAAAAGCAGCACGAGCATATGAAGTCTTCTTTTGAAATCTACACGCACCTGAATGGTCTATTTGGGGTGCAAAGTAGATATGAGCGGTATGAAACTGCTAAGACTTTGCAACAAACGAGGATGGCTGAAGGTGCTGATGTTCGATCTCACTGCATCAAGATGATTGGGCTTATTGAAAAGCTTGGTCATCTTGACGTAAAGATGGACAAGACCTACTGCCAGGATATAATCCTCCAGTCGTTGCTAAGATCATTCGAGCAATTCGTAGTGAACTACAACATGCACAAAATGGATGTTGAACTTCACGAGTTGGCTAATATGCTCGCCACTGCCGAGGCTTCCATGAAAAGAGAGAAGCCAGTAATGGTTGCTACCTCAACCCAATCCAAGTCCAAAAGGACAAAGAAAGGGAAGGGGAAAGGAAATGCTTCTTCAAGCAAAGGCAAAGCACCATCTGGGCCCATAGGGAAGGGAAAGAAGCGTAAAGCTTCGTCTGGTGAACAGAAATGTTTCTACTGCAAGAAACCTGGATACTGGAAGAGGAACTGCAAAGAGTTCTTGGAGAGCTCGAAAGGTATATTCCTTGTTGAAGTTAATTTATCAATTACTTGTGCATCATGGGTGCTAGACACTGCTTGTGGTTCTCATCTTTGTAATGATTTACAGGTGATGGGAGCAACAAGGCCACTTAGGCCAGGGGATTGGATCCTGAGATTTGGCAATGGAGCTAGAGCTGCTGCCGAGGCCATTGGCGAAGTGGAGTTAGATTTAGGTGGTAATAAGCTAGTCCTTAGGAACGTTCTTTATGTACCTGGTTTGGTGAAAAACATTATTTCTATTCCTGTTTTGGATAATTAAGGTTTTAATTTTACTATTAATAAAGGTTCCTTTTCGTTATTCATGAATGATAATATGTTTTTCACTTGTACATTAAAAGATGGACTATATACCATTGAACCACCTAAGTTAGTTCGCATGTGCAACAAAACAAAAGGAAACAAGATAATGAAATATCTGCCCAATTGTGGCATGCTCGACTTGGACATATATCTAAGTCAAGGATTCAAAAGTTAGCATCATCTGGCGCAATAGAAATCAATCGCATTGATGAAATGCCAACGTGTGAACCATGTTTAAAGGGTAAAATGGCTTAGTTGCCATTTAAGGGAAACCCTGAGCGAGCCAAGCAAACATTGGACTTAATACATACTGACGTATGTGGACCACTAAGAAAAAGCGCCCGAGGTGGCTATGACTACTTCATCACTTTCACTGACGACTTTAGTCATTATGGATATGTGTTCTTGTTGAAACACAAGTCTGAAGCCTTTGAGTGATTCAAAGAATTCAAGATGGAAGTAGAGAATCAACTTGGTCATACGATAAAGGCTCTTCGTTCTGACCGAGGTGGAGAATTTCTTAGTAACGAATTTCTGAATTATCTTGTAGAGCATGGAATATTATCACAGTGGACTTCTCCTGCAACACCCCAATTAAATGGAGTAGCAGAGAGAAGGAATCGAACTTTGATGGACATGGTTCGATCCATGATGAGTGTCACTGACCTTCCTCTTTCATTTTGGGGACATGCCCTCCTCACGGCAACGAAGATACTGAACATAGTACCTTCTAAATCCGTAGAAAAGACACCATACGAATTATGGTTTGGCAAGGCACCCTCGTACGCATTCATGCGCATATGGGGATCTCCCGCTTACGTTAAAAAGCTAGTGGGAGATAAATTGGAAACTAAATCCACTTTGTGCAAATTCATGGGGTATCCGGAAAACTCGATAGGATACGAGTTCTACGATCCTACAAGACAAACTACGTTTGTCTCGAGGAACGCTCACTTCTTGGAGAAGGATTTCTTGGTTGACAAGAAGGAAAATAACGTAGAACTGGATGAGGTCACTGAAGCTGAAAAGGCCGAAGAGGTCGATCAAGCTGACCCGTCGCCACAGGCAGTGGGAGAACATGAGCATGAAAGTGCACCAGAAGGTACATTGATTCTTCGTAGGTCAGAAAGACAACGTAGAGAACCCGAGAGGTACTACAGTCTGCTGCATGAGACTGGACAGTCTCTAACCGACCCAAGAACTTACGAAGAGGCTATGCTAGACATAGACTCGGGAAAGTGGCGTGAAGCCATGGAATCCGAATTGGACTCCATGCACTCAAACAAGGTCTGGGCCTTGGTAGATCCACCAGTGGGAGTGGCTCCCGTGGGTTGCAAGTGGATCTATAAGCAAAAGCTTGGAGTGAACGGAGAGGTAATAACCTACAAGGCGCGATTAGTAGCAAAAGGATATACTCAAAGACCTGGAATTGACTTTGAGGAGACCATCTCGCCCGTCGCAATGCCTAAATCCATTCGAATCTGGCTGGTCATAGCTGCGTGGTATAACTACGAGATATGGCAGATGGATGTGAAGACTGCCTTTCTCAATGGGGACATTGATAAGGAGATCTACAAGGAGCAACCAAAATGATATGCATCCAAGGGAGATGAACACAAGGTGTGCAAACTCCAGAGGTCCATTTATGGACTAAAGCAAGCTTCCCGAAGTTGGAACATTCGTTTCGATGAGACAATCCAAACTTTTGGATTCATCAAAAACATGTTCGAACCTTGCGTGTACAAGAAGATCAGTGGGAGTACAGTTGAATTTTTGGTGCTCTACGTTGACGACATTCTTCTCATTGGAAACAATGTGAAAGCATTGTCCGAAACTAAAGCATGGTTATCTACACAATTCTCGATGAAGGATATGGGAGAAGCATCTTTTGTACTAGGTATAAGGATCTACCGAGATAGATCAAAAGGACTGCTGGGCCTCTCCCAATCCCAGTACATAGACAAAATCTTGAAAAGATTTAGCATGGAAGAATCCAAGAGAGGATTGCTTCCAATGAGACATGGGATTGCACTCTCTAAGTCTATGGCCCCAAAGACGCCAGAAGAGAGAAGCAATATGTCTCGAGTACCATATGCATCCGCGATAGGAAACATAATGTATGGTATGTTATGTACGAGACCAGACGTAGCGCACGCTTTAAGCGTTACAAGTCGCTACCAGTCTGATCCAGGTGAGCAGCACTGGATAGCCGTAAAGGCAATTCTGAAGTACCTGAAGGACTAAGGAATTGTTCTTGGTATACGGGGGAGGAGAATTGAAATTGGAAGGCTATACAGTCGAGCTTCCAATGCGATGTAGACGACTTCAAGTCGACATCAGGATACGTATTCTGCTTCAATGGTGGTGCGGTTAGCTGGAAGAGCTCCAAGCAAGAAACAACCGCGGATTCAACCACCGAAGCTGAATACATTGCTGCGAGTGATGCAGCAAAGGAAGGTGTTTGGATGAGGAACTTCATCCAGGAACTGGAAGTGATACCTAGCATCGCTGAGCACATTACTATCTTATGTGATAACAATGGGGCAATAGCGCAAGCAAAGGAGCCGAGATCTCATCAGAAATCCAAGCACGCACAAAGACGATACCATGTGATAAGAGATATCATTGGTAGAGGAGACATTAAGATAGAACGTGTCGACTCAGAAGATAATACTGCGGACCAGCTGACGAAGCCTCTGCCTCAAAAAGGCATTTGAGAAACATCTGGAAAGGATGGGACTCAAGAACATAAAAGACTGGCTTTAGGACAAGTGCGAGATTGATAGAAATAGTGTCCTGCAAGCCAGTTGTATGGCTAGTATTTATTGTAATAAATGCGGAACTATACAATTTCGATTAATAAATGCACTTTATTAAAATGGTCATCTTTATCTTATGTAATAATTATCTACGCATAAGGATAGAAGTCCTTAGATCACAGGGCTATGGGACAACCCGTGGACTGATCTCCAAGGCCGTGATCTAGAAAATATTCAAGAGTCGTAGAATCCAATCGAGATAGGACATCGTTGGATTCGGTTAGACTCTCACTGTTGTGTGTACTCCGATGAACAGGAGGACGCTGGGGTCCACGAGCGTGACTGGGATGGTCGACACACATAAGTGGGTGGCTTGCTGGGATGGCAAGCGCACTGAATACCCCAATTAGGAAATAACTCACCATGGAAGCGGTAGTCGCATATCGGGGTTGAAGTTATTCCAAATTTATAATAGTATACGTGGAACGATCCCTAACAACTTGAGGTGATAGGGTTTATCTGGTGCGAGAACGTCTATACTTTGATATGAGTTCCGACTGACTGGGGATCACCAGAAAGTCTCTGTGGACTCATGTTGGGTATAGAGGAACTCGTATGCAGATTCATATCATCAACAAAGGATCCATTGACCCGACTTGATAGGTTGGGAAATTCTCCTATGGATTTCTGTGAGAAATTAATTCTGGTAAAATCCTTGGCCAAGGTATCTGACGACTTTATGTAAGTAGCTCATAAAGATTAAGCCAAAGAGAATTTATTTCGAGACCAGAGTACATAAGGTCAAGACAAAAGAAAAGGGAATCCGATGAAATACCATACCCTTAAGTCTCGACTGGGAGATTGATCAATGGAGAGATTATGTCGTATATGGAAATTATAAATGATAAAAGGTTCACTGAATTAATTCACCAGTGATTGGGCTCCATGGGCTTGTGGCTGGACATCGACCGTGGAGTGTGGGAGAATTCCCAAATTGGCAGGGGTGCTAATTTTGGAATGGTCAATCGACAGAGTGTTCGATTGATTTAGAGTAAGTCTTACTCGAATAATTAAATAATATTTAATTATAACCCACGGCCAATTATGTGGTGAACCTACGGGGGCATACACAATACACAAGTAGCGAAAGCGAGGAAATAAGAACGACCGAGTCGACTGGGTCGACTGGGTGAAAAATCGACTAGGTCGATTATATTGGGTGGGTCGACTGGGTCGACCCAATTGGAACAAAATTGGATCCAATTGGAATTGGATCAGGATCATAAATTAAATTAGAGTTTAATTTGTGAATTAAATAATTAAGTTGGATTTAATTAATTAGAAAAGGATTTTAATTAAATAGACTTAGAGTCTGATTTAATTAAATGGGAGATTAAGTTAATTAATTGGGCTATTTAATTGGGAGATTAAATTAGGCCTAGTCAAATTAATTAACTGAGCCATGAATTAATTAGGAGACTTGGTCTTCTAATTAAAGAGGGCCATGGCCCATGTAGGAGAAAGAAGACCTAGTCCTAATAGGACTAGGTTAGAGAGAAAAAAAAAAACTATAAGTATCTTTCTTGTAGTTGAATTTCACACAACTCCACATGCAATATTGAGCAAGAGCAAAAAAATTCTCTCTCCCTCTCCCTAGCTACATCGACCGAACCCTTCTTCCACTTGGAAGAATTTTTTGTTTTCGAGTTTTGTTCCTAAATTGTTCCTAATTCCTAGTTTATAATATATCCCGTGTTCTAGCGGATCGAGATATATTATTTTCGTGATATTGTGGTGTATCAACTCGTAGAGGCGCAACACGTGGGGCGCTACTCAAAAGGTCTGGGTCGATTTTGCCGGAGCAGAATTCAGAGCTCATTTTGCTAGCCGAGGATTTGCAAGGAGATAGGTATAAACGAGAAAACTTATACTATCGTTTTATTTATATTCATATATATACAACTAGAGAATATCCTGGCAAGATTCCTTAAGAGGTCCTAAAAGTTTTATATTCCGCTGTGCCTAGGGCTGTTTATTTTATCGAATCCCAACAGTGGTATCAGAGACAACTCTAGGCTTTGTATATATATGAATTTGCAAATCTTGTGTTTATTAAATCATATGTTTGATTTATGTGGCTAGTTCTTTGACTTTGCATGTTATAGGACGTATGTTTAATTAACTTGGAGTTAATGTTTAATTTAGGATTCGAAAAATTTTATCATGTTTGTTTTTAATTTTGGATTGGGATTTAATTAACTGGGTTTGTTGAATTAAATCTGTGAGTAATCGAAACAAAAAAAAATTATTAGATCCGACTCGCGGTGGCACGCGGCGGTGCGCGGCAGCGCACCGCGGCTAGGCAGCCACCGCAAGCCGCTGCCAACGGCAGCGTGCTGGCAGCACGCTGGCAGCACACGCTGCGCGCAGCAGCAGCCTTCGGGCTGCTGTTTAAGTGCTGCTGTGCGCGGCTGCTCGCTGCCGCACGCAGCCGCGTGCAACGGCTGCTGCCGCAGGCAGCTCACGCGCCGACCTGGTGGTCGCGCGTGGGCTGTCCTACGTGGCAGTCCTGATTGGTCTCGACTAGTCGTTTTTGGGTTGGACTCTAATTCTGCCTATTTTGAAAGTCCTGAAAATCTTGGAGAATTTTTGGAAGATTAGGAAACTTAGAGTTTTTGGATAAGGTAGTTATCTTGTTAGATGTGAACACTACCTTATTTAAACTAATCTAGTCAAAATAGGATTATCTTGAAACTCTTGGAGATTTGGGAATTTTGGGAAACTTAGAGTTTTGGATAAGGTAAGAATCTTAGAGATTTAGATTACCTTAATTAACCAATTTAATCAAGATAAGAATTGTAGATTACTTAGAGCTCAAGTAAGAGCTAATTAATCTTAGAGGTTAATTGTTAATTCAAAATTAATTAACTTGGATGAATTTTTGCGAATTAAAATTAATGGAGCCGGTAAATTTACATTTATGCCCTTATGTGAATTTATGCATGTTCTTGAGTGAATGTGTGGATTGATCGAATTTGCCCTTAAGCCCTGTGTAGTTTTTGGTTTATTTATTTTTGGGTTGTAATTAAATGGGCCTGATTGGTGCCCTTGCTTGCGCAAACAAATGTAATAGAATAGGACCATTTAAATTATGTAAGCTAGGCTTAGATTAGGCTTGGAGCCGAGAAGACCTCATGAAGACTTGGAGATCCACATGGAGGCCCATCTACCTTGAAGGACATGGAGGCCCAATTCATTACATGGAGGCCCAATCAAGCTGGATATTACAAGAAGGCCCATGATGTATGTGTTTGAAAATTGTAATAGTTAGGACATTTAATTTCCACCCTAGACTGACCAATTGATTCATCACTTGGCTCGTGTTGAATCGCATAGGATGGGCAATCGATCAATCATATCCTGCTAGGTGATGTATGTTTACTATTATTCTTTGATGTATGTTATGCATGCTTAGAATAGATCACGTAAACAACATAAAGCATAATCTGATGAGACCTCGCACAAGAAAACTTAAAACCTCCAATTGAACATTAAAATTCAAGTAGAATATTAAATCGAATAACGGGCGCATAAGAATAGTGTCTATGGTCCGAGCCTATCCAATTACTAGGTCTTAGGCATATTGTACGAATATATCTCGATGTCTCACGAGTCGTGGGTCGAGCTGTAGGAAGATGATATGTCTATTGCCTCGATGCACGAGTTTAGTGCCAAGGGAGGGGATAGCAAGGTTTTAGGCGCTGTCTCACGAGTCGTGGGGCGTATAGGATTGAACTATTTCTCTCCACGATATTGGACATGATTTAACGCTAGTAAGTATGGATGTCTCACGAGTCGTGGGTCCATATCGAAAACCGAGGCAAAATGAACTTAAGGGTTAGCTGCGATGGTTAACCGTCGACGTATTCGACCACCAAGTGAATCAAATAGTATGGCCAACGAGTCGTGGGTACTAGGAGATTGCATTTGGGCCTTAAGCCCGCTAGGATATTTTAAATTCCCGAAACTTATGTGGGGGCATAAGATTTTGATTAAAATAGTGGGAGTAATTTACAAATAAAAACCATGTTTGTAAATTGTGCATTTTAAATTAATCTTTCGCGTATTTATTTCTTCTCTCGTCATTTAATAGATATAATGTCTAAGAATTCAATTTCCATCATACTTGAACAAAACAAATTAACTGGACCCAACTTCCATGACTGGGTCAGGAACCTTAAGATCATTCTCGCTTCTGAAAAGCGAGGTTTTGTCCTTGATGGGCCCCCTCCCGAACTTTCTAAGGATGTCGATGCTACTGAGAAAGAAGCCGTGGATTTATGGCTTGACGATGACTTGCAGTCACGTTGTCTCATGTTGGCATCCATGACGAATGAGCTTCAAAAGCAGCACGAGCATATGAAGTCTTCTTTTGAAATCTACACGCACCTGAATGGTCTATTTGGGGTGCAAAGTAGATATGAGCGGTATGAAACTGCTAAGACTTTGTAACAAACGAGGATGGCTGAAGGTGCTGATGTTCGATCTCACTGCATCAAGATGATTGGGCTTATTGAAAAGCTTGGTCATCTTGACGTAAAGATGGACAAGACCTACTGCCAGGATATAATCCTCCAGTCGTTGCTAAGATCATTCGAGCAATTCGTAGTGAACTACAACATGCACAAAATGGATGTTGAACTTCACGAGTTGGCTAATATGCTCGCCACTGCCGAGGCTTCCATGAAAAGAGAGAAGCCAGTAATTGTTGCTACCTCAACCCAATCCAAGTCCAAAAGGACAAAGAAAGGGAAGGGGAAAGGAAATGCTTCTTCAAGCAAAGGCAAAGCACCATCTGGGCCCATAGGGAAGGGAAAGAAGCGTAAAGCTTCGTCTGGTGAACAGAAATGTTTCTACTGCAAGAAACCTGGATACTGGAAGAGGAACTGCAAAGAGTTCTTGGAGAGCTCGAAAGGTATATTCCTTGTTGAAGTTAATTTATCAATTAATTGTGCATCATGGGTGCTAGACACTGCTTGTGGTTCTCATCTTTGTAATGATTTACAGGTGATGGGAGCAACAAGGCCACTTAGGCCAGGGGATTGGATCCTGAGATTTGGCAATGGAGCTAGAGCTGCTGCCGAGGCCATTGGCGAAGTGGAGTTAGATTTAGGTGGTAATAAGCTAGTCCTTAGGAACGTTTTTTATGTACCTGGTTTGGTGAAAAACATTATTTCTATTCCTGTTTTGGATAATGAAGGTTTTAATTTTACTATTAATAAAGGTTCCTTTTCGTTATTCATGAATGATAATATGTTTTTCACTTGTACATTAAAAGATGGACTATATACCATTGAACCACCTAAGTTAGTGATGCATGTGCAACAAAACAAAAGGAAACAAGATAATGAAATATCTGCCCAATTGTGGCATGCTCGACTTGGACATATATCTAAGTCAAGGATTCAAAAGTTAGCATCATCTGGCGCAATAGAAATCAATCGCATTGATGAAATGCCAACGTGTGAACCATGTTTAAAGGGTAAAATGGCTAAGTTGCCATTTAAGGGAAACCCTGAGCGAGCCAAGCAAACATTGGACTTAATACATACTGACGTATGTGGACCACTAAGAAAAAGCGCCCGAGGTGGCTGTGACTACTTCATCACTTTCACTGACGACTTTAGTCATTATGGATATGTGTTCTTGTTGAAACACAAGTCTGAAGCCTTTGAGCGATTCAAAGAATTCAAGATGGAAGTAGAGAATCAACTTGGTCATACGATAAAGGCTCTTCGTTCTGACCGAGGTGGAGAATTACTTAGTAACGAATTTCTGAATTATCTTGTAGAGCATGGAATATTATCACAGTGGACTCCTCCTGCAACACCCCAATTAAATGGAGTAGCAGAGAGAAGGAATCGAACTTTGATGGACATGGTTCGATCCATGATGAGTGCCACTGACCTTCCTCTTTCATTTTGGGGACATGCCCTCCTCACGGCAACGAAGATACTGAACATAGTACCTTCTAAATCCGTAAAAGACACCATATGAATTATGGTTTGGCAAGGCACCCTCGTACGCATTCATGCGCATATGGGGATCTCCCGCTTACGTTAAAAAGCTAGTGGGAGATAAATTGGAAACTAAATCCACTTTGTGCAAATTCGTGGGGTATCCGGAAAACTCGATAGGATACGAGTTCTACGATCCTACAAGACAAACTACGTTTGTCTCGAGGAACGCTCACTTCTTGGAGAAGGATTTCTTGGTTGACAAGAAGGAAAATAACGTAGAACTGGATGAGGTCACTGAAGCTGAAAAGGCCGAAGAGGTCGATCAAGCTGACCCATCGCCACAGGCAGTGTGAGAACATGAGCATGAAAGTGCACCAGAAGGTACACCGATTCTTCGTAGGTCAGAAAGACAACGTAGAGAACCCGAGAGGTACTACGGTCTGCTGCATGAGACTGGACAGTCTCTAACCGACCCAAGGACTTACGAAGAGGCTATGCTAGACATAGACTCGGGAAAGTGGCGCGAAGCCATGGAATCCGAATTGGACTCCATGCACTCAAACAAGGTCTGGGCCTTGGTAGATCCACCAGTGGGAGTGGCTCCCGTGGGTTGCAAGTGGATCTATAAGCGAAAGCTTGGAGTGAACGGAGAGGTAATAACCTACAAGGCGCGATTAGTCGCAAAAGGATATACTCAAAGACCTGGAATTGACTTTGAGGAGACCTTCTCGCCCGTCGCAATGCCTAAATCCATTCGAATCTTGCTGGCCATAGCTGCGTGGTATAACTACGAGATATGGCAGATGGATGTGAAGACTGCCTTTCTCAATGGGGACATTGATAAGGAGATCTACAAGGAGCAACCAAAATGATATGCATCCAAGGGAGATGAACACAAGGTGTGCAAACTCCAGAGGTCCATTTATGGACTAAAGCAAGCTTCCCGAAGTTGGAACATTCGTTTCGATGAGACAATCCAAACTTTTGGATTCATCAAAAACATGTTCGAACCTTGCGTGTACAAGAAGATCAGTGGGAGTACAGTTGAATTTTTGGTGCTCTACGTTGACGACATTCTTCTCATTGGAAACAATGTGAAAGCATTGTCCGAAACTAAAGCATGGTTATCTACACAATTCTCGATGAAGGATATGGGAGAAGCATCTTTTGTACTAGGTATAAGGATCTACCGAGATAGATCAAAAGGACTGCTGGGCCTCTCCCAATCCCAGTACATAGACAAAATCTTGAAAAGATTTAGCATGGAAGAATCCAAGAGAGGATTGCTTCCAATGAGACATGGGATTGCACTCTCTAAGTCTATGGCCCCAAAGACGCCAGAAGAGAGAAGCAATATGTCTCGAGTACCATATGCATCCGCGATAGGAAACATAATGTATGGTATGTTATGTACGAGACCAGACATAGCGTACGCTTTAAGCGTTACAAGTCGCTACCAGTCTGATCCAGGTGAGCAGCACTGGATAGCCGTAAAGGCAATTCTGAAGTACCTGAGAAGGACTAAGGAATTGTTCTTGGTATACGGCGGAGGAGAATTGAAATTGGAAGGCTATACAGTCGAGCTTCCAATGCGATGTAGACGACTTCAAGTCGACATCAGGATACGTATTCTGCCTCAATGGAGGTGCGGTTAGCTGGAAGAGCTCCAAGCAAGAAACAACCGCGGATTCAACCACCGAAGCTGACTACATTGCTGCGAGTGATGCAGCAAAGGAAGGTGTTTGGATGAGGAACTTCATCCAGGAACTGGAAGTGATACCTAGTATCGCTGAGCCCATTACTATCTTCTGTGATAACAACGGGGCAATAGCGCAAGCAAAGGAGCCGAGATCTCATCAGAAATCAAAGCACGTACAAAGACGATACCATGTGATAAGAGATATCATTGGTTGAGGAGACATTAAGATGGAACGTGTCGACTCAGAAGATAATACGGTGGACCCGCTGACGAAGCCTCTGCCTCAAAAGGCATTTGAGAAACATCTGGAAAGGATGGGACTCAAGAACATAAAAGACTGGCTTTAGGACAAGTGGGAGATTGATAGAAATAGTGTCCTGCAAGCCAGCTGTATGGCTAGTATTTATTGAAATAAATGCGGAACTATTCAATTTCGATTAATAAATGCACTTTATTAAAATGGTCATCTTTATCTTATGTAATAATTATCTACGCATAAGGATAGAAGTCCTTAGATCACAGGGCTATGGGACAACCCGTGGACTGATCTCCAAGGCCGTGATCTAGAACATATTCAAGAGTCGTAGAATCCAATCGAGATAGGACATCGTTGGATTCGGTTAGACTCTCACTGTTGTGTGTACTCCGATGAACTGGAGGACGCTGGGGTCCACGAGCGTGACTGGGATGGTCGACACACATAAGTGGGTGGCTTGCTGGGATGGCAAGCGCACTGAATACCCCAATTAGGAAATAACTCACCATGGAAGCGGTAGTCGCATATCGGGGTTGAAGTTATTCCAAATTTATAATAGTATACGTGGAACGATCCCTAACTACTTGAGGTGATAGGGTTTATCTGGTGCGAGAACGTCTATACTTTGATATGAGTTCCGACTGACTGGGGATCACAAGAAAGTCTCTGTGGACTCATGTTGGGTATAGAGGAACTCGTATGCAGATTCATATCATCAACAAAGGATTCATTGACCCGACTTGATAGGTTGGGAAATTCTCCTATGGATTTCTGTGAGAAATTAATTCTGGTAAAATCCTTGGCCAAGGTATCTGACGACTTTATGTAAGTAGCTCATAAAGATTAAGTCAAAGAGAATTTATTTCGAGACCAGAGTACATAAGGTCAAGACAAAAGAAAAGGGAATCCGATGAAATACCATACCCTTAAGTCTTGACTGGGAGATTGATCAATGGAGAGATTATGTCGTATATGGAAATTATAAATGATAAAAGGTTCACTGAATTAATTCACCAGTGATTGGGCTCCATGGGCTTGTGGCTGGACATCGACCGTGGAGTGTGGGAGAATTCCCAAATTGGCAGGGGTGCTAATTTTGGTATGGTCAATCGACAGAGTGTTCGATTGATTTAGAGTAAGTCTTACTCGAATAATTAAATAATATTTAATTATAACCCACGGCCAATTATGTGGTGAACCTACGGGGACATACACAATACACAAGTAGCGAAAGCGAGGAAATAAGAACGACCGAGTCGACTGGGTCGACTGGGTAAAAAATCGACTAGGTCGATTATATTGGGTGGGTCGACCCAATTGGAACAAAATTGGATCCTATTGGAATTGGATCAGGATCATAAATTAAATTGGAGTTTAATTTGTGAATTAATTAATTAAGTTGGATTTAATTAATTAGAAAAGGATTTTAATTAAATAGACTTAGAGTCTGATTTAATTAAATGGGAGATTAAGTTAATTAATTGGGCTATTTAATTGGGAGATTAAATTAGGCCTGGTCAAATTAATTAACTGGGCCATGAATTAATTAGGAGACTTGGTCTTCTAATTAAAGAGGGTCATGGCCCATGTGGGAGAAAGAAGACCTAGTCCTAATAGGACTAGTTTAGAGAGAAAAAAAAAACTATAAGTAGCTTTTTTGTAGTTGAATTTCACACAACTCCACATGCAATATTGAGCAAGAGCAAAAAAATTCTCTCTCCCTCTCCCTAGCAACATCGACCGAACCCTTCTTCCACTTGGAAGAATTTTTCGTTTTCGAGTTTTGTTCCTAAATTGTTCCTAATTCCTAGTTTATAATATATCTCGTGTTCTAGCTGATCGAGATATACTATTTTCGTGATATTGTGGTGTATCAACTCGTAGAGGCGCAACAAGTGGGGCGCTACTCAAAAGGTCTGGGTCGATTTTGCCGGAGCAGAATTCAGAGCTCGTTTTGCTAGCCGAGGATTTGCAAGGAGATAGGTATAAACGAGAAAACTTATACTATCGTTTTATTTATATTCATATATATACAACTAGAGAATATCCTGGCAAGATTCCTTAAGAGGTCCTAAAAGTTTTATATTCCGCTGTGCCTAGGGCTGTTTATCTTATCGAATCCCAACAGATGTAGTACATTCTTGAATAACACTTGGCTGTCGAGTTCCAGTCGGCTGAAAAGAAGCAGTCTTTTGATAGCTTCATTTTGACTTATTTACAATTTCATCTTTATTTAGGAGTACCGCTAGTCGTACACGTTCCCCCTAAGTTCAAGAATCCGTGGTCAAGTAGTCTGATGAGAGTTTCTCTTCAAGACACTCAGCCGCTGAATTCCAGTAAGCTGTTATGGGTTGGTCTTCTGATAAGTTCCCCCTCAACTTATGAATCCAAAATCAACAAACCATTTTTCTTTGTCACATGGTTGACTTGTTGGTTTCTGATGGTCTTTATACCACTTGTAATCCTTTGATAGCCTTCAGCTTTCCAACAATCTTGCTTCCTTGAAATCTCCAAATGTAGCGTCTACTTGTTGATTTATACCACTTGTTAGTTTATACCAATTGTCTGACACCACTTGTCTGATATCACTCACTTGACTGATATCACTTGATGGTTTGGAGCAATCTGATATAAGCAGCTTGATAGTACCATTTCCTGGTGCATACTTTATGGTAAGATCACTTGTTGAATTTGTTGAAATTTGCAAGGGCAGTCAACTCATCTTTGTCATCTCACATGCACTTCACCTGTAAAACAGATGACTATTTTTGGTACCCCTTATTTATTGGGTCCAGCAGGGTTAGTAAAACCTTTAACATGTGATGATCAAGTGACTTATGTTTTATCATGATGAGCCACTTGTCATTATGATACCACTTTACTGGTCATGATTAAAACAATGCTCATAAGCAAGGTAAGATGCATGAAATGTGTGATAAACATGCATGTTGAAATGAGGATGGCAATCAGCACAGTGAACATGATCAACATGATAATATGAATAAGCATAGTGCATGTCATAATAATAATTATCATAATGTGATTCAAATTTTTGCCATATAATTTCATTTTACCTCAATTTCTTACCTTAGTTATTTAAATAACTAACCTTAGATTTAGCAGACTTGACATTTAAATTTTACTCCTATCAGCAGCCTATTCAACTGATGGGTTTTAGCAGTCTGATTCGTCTTAGGTAGCTTACTAGGTTTTCTAACTTGTTGAGCATCAGTAGACTTCTTCTTTTAAGCCTCTGATTTCTTTTTATTTAGAGAATGATGCAATTTCTTCTTTTAAAGTTCATTTATATCTTCAAAACAAACTGCATACTCAGCTTTTAGAGTTTCATTCTCATGCTCAAGCTTTTTGGGTAGTCAGCTGATTCTTGAGGTTTTTCAACCTAAAGTTTCAGTAATCTGATTTGCTCTTCTTTTTTTTTAGCAGAGTCGTCTCTTCATTAAGCTTGGAAAATGCACAAACAATATTTGAATTTGTAATTTAGCATTTATTCAAACGATTCAATGCATTTCATTAATAGTAGAAGTTACCTCAGTTTCAGGATCATCAGATTCTATGACAGTTAAGCATAGAGTTTCAGGTACTTCTTCAAATTTTTTATCAGACGACTGGTTGTCTGAATAAGATATGCCGGAGTTTATTAGCTTTGCTGCATCAGCTAACCTTGATTTGCTCTTACTAAGCTTACGCTCATTTTTGGTACGCTTTTCCTTTCCAGCAAACTTTTCAGATGATGAGTGAGAATGATCTTTGATCAAGAGTCCATACTCCTCTTCATTGTAGTCTCTAAGTTTTGCTTTGGAAGAATCCCTGTTTTCCTGAAAATGATCAGAAGAAGATGAAGTATCATTTTTATATTTTAATTTCATTTTCTTCTTGTAGAACTTTTCAAAATCATTCAGCAGCAGGGTAACGTCGTCAGCAGTGTAGACTTTTTCAGAATTCAGCAGAGTCTTCTGTTTTGACTTGTCTGCTGATTTTCTTGACTTGTCTGACGCCATTAGAGCAGCAGTAGGGTCTGAACTGGTTGACACTTCTAATCCCATTATTGGCATTTGATACTCTTATGCTTTGAGGGATGAAAACAGTTCGGAAAGGGGAATCTTCCCTAAGTCCCTTGATTCTTCCATGGCTGTCACCTTCATGTTGAATTTAGGTGGCAAGGCCTTGAGAACTTTTGCGGTGACCTCCTTGTTCGAAAATTCTATACCAAACCTTAGAACTTCATTAAGAGCTTTGGTAAATCTGGTATCCATCTGATCAATCGTTTCACCAGACTTCATTTTGAAATTTTCAAACTCCTCAAGAGCCACACTGAGCTTGTGTTCTTTGATAGCGTCGTTTCCTTCGCTTAGCTCGCAGACTTTATCCCACATCTCTTTGGCAGTTTTGAAATTCTTGATCTTCTAGAATCTTTCTTTGTCTACAGCTTTGAACATAATGAGCTTAGCCTTTTTGTCAAGGTTTACTAACTTGACTTCTTTGGAAGTCAACTCATCCAGCTCTTTGTCAACTATCTGATCTGGTTGGCCAGCAACCTTCACAGTCTTCTGAAATCTGAATGGTCCTTTTGTAAAACAAGTAAGCATGTTGTCGTCATAAGCGGCAAGAAGGATTTTCATTCTGATTTTCCAGCTTTCGAAGTCCATAAGGCTAATGTGAGGAACATGGCTTATGACATCCATTTTTCAAAAAGTTTTTGATTTTCAAAATATGCTCTATTTTTGAAAAATTTGAAAAACACACCTTGGATCAAGTTCGTTTGATCAGGCAGCTGATTCTAATAGACCACCTGCTCTGATACCACTTGTTGGTCCCAAAAGGGGTCAATGAGATCTAGAGGGGGGGTGAATAGATCTCATAAACTTTAAAAAAAAATTCTAACTTTTTCTGTCAGTAGACAAAGCTGATCGCGCACAAAGCTTTGAACAGCAGAGTTGACCACTCATCAGATTTCACTAAGCTGATTCAGATATACTTAGAGTTTCAAAACTTGTATGCAGCGGATTTTATCAAGTATGTTTTTCAAACAAGTTTCTCTTCAAACTTTTACCCCAGTTTAGTAAATTCCTCAATTTAAAAGCTATGTCTTTTAAACGTTTGTTTACTTATGAACATATGCAAGTTAAAAACAAGTAATCAAACACAAGGAATTTTTATAGTGGTTATATGGATAAGATCCTTTAGTCCACTCTTCCAAGTCACACAGATCTTGGGTTATACTAGAAAACACAAAGTAATCAGTATACAATGCTTGCGCCAAACAACAAATGAAATGGCCACAAGTGCGCAGTAAGAAATCACACAGAAATCCTACTCTCCGAAGCTAGATCACTCACACAGATGGATCTACACTCCTCACGCTATTTTAAGTATAGGATCTCACAAAGAAAACCTACACTTAGAAGCTAAATCACTTCACACAGATGGATATACACTCCTTTTTTTTCTCAGTTGAAAGTCACTCAGACAGACAACGCAAGTTCTCTGTTCTTCAATGAAAAGCTTCGTCAACAAATAACTGGGCTTGTGATCAGACGACTAAACTGATGGATCGCTCTTAAGATGTGATCTTGAATTGTGCAAGTCTCCTTTAGATCTTCAGTTAGTCTTCTATTTATACTCTCGAATTTGAATTTCTGCCCGTCGAAGATGAGACAGAAATTTGCAGTCCTCAAGTTCTGGTCCCCATTTTCTGGAACGGCTCCCTGAAACTGCTCCAGTACAGCCTGTTGTACTTTCTGTCAGTCGCATTTAATGCACTCAGCTGGTTACCGTTGGACAGCTTGCCGACCGTCTTCACTTGGCTAATGGGAGTACTAAGCTGATGGCTACTCGGCTGATTCAAGAATGAACATATCTATCTTGACTCGGTTGATGATCACCAATCTGATCTTTACTGATCTGATATCCCACTCGGCTGATTCGGTCACATAGCTTCCAGACCTTGAGATAGGTTTCACTAAGCTGTTCTTAGTTGATGACTTAACCTTTTGATCTTCAAAACCTTTATGGCCTTTTTTTTGTCATCTTCAAAACCTTCTCTAATTTATACCAGCGAACCTCCTTAATGAGCTCCTCCTTTATTTTGTTGAAGAAATCCTTATCTTGTGAGTCATTGGTACTACCCGTCATTTTGACCTTCTTTCTCCCTCTCTCCATATTTTGGAATGTGGTTAAATGTATAAGCATAAACTTATATGGGGCTATATATAGGTGTGAAATGAGAATCTAAAATTGTATGGTCATTATTTTATTTGTTATAAATTTATTGTGCTTCATTGCTTTAGCGTTGGTCAAAATTAATTTGATACAATTGTCATTATTACGCGTAGTTGTGACTTTTTATTTTTCTTTATTTGTAATTTTAATAAATTGGACTTACTCAAATTATAAAATATAATAATTGCATTATCCCGATTTCAATATTTGAATGATTACATATTTTTTTTATATAAGGTCAGTGATTTTTTGAATGTTTTTGTTTATTTCAGATCACAAGGACATTTCATATTATTATTTAAAGGGTAAATAGAAGTATTTTTTTTCCTATCAGAGTGTCTAGGCTGGTCTACTTAAACTATTGTAGCAGGAAATCGAAAGAATTTGTGTCCAGGTAATGAAGAAGAGATCACACACCTTAATTACTAGAACAACCTTTTGGGATCAAATAATCAAATCAACTAAATAAGTTTTTCTAATCACATTCAAAGACTTACACTATCTTTAATATTTAAAATATTTTTTTAATGTTTCTATATGATTTTCTTTACTCTATTCTTCGTATCCTAACATATTAAAGGAAAACAGGATTCAAGCCCTTCATTTTTTACATACTATTTTCCTCGGAAGCCAAACGAATTTGAAAATTTATATTTTTATTGATTTTTATATTTCGAACATCTCCAATTCCTCGGACCAAAACAACTCTAAAAATTGTATTAGTGCAAAAATTAAATCAACTAAGGAAAAAATAGGTACAAGACAATCGTTAAAAGATGTAAAAAAAGGTTCTTCCTAATATTTTGTTTTCTTCCTTGATATCTTGGACTAATCTTTAACTTTACTTTCTAGGAATGGAATCTATTCATTACAATTTCTTCCTCCTATTGAAGGTTTAGTAAAAAAAAAAAAAAAGATAGATAGAAGAGATATTTTGTGCAATGTTCACTTTCGAAGATGTCACACTTGAAAAATGTTTATTAAAAGTTAATTTTTTCCTTCTGTCTAAGGTATCATTATATACATCGAGATTTTATTTATTTATTTATCATGTAATTATAACGTTATCTCGACAAAACCAGTTAAGGGTGCACATAGTACGGTTCTGCGGTATATTTAACAAAATTTGTATCGTACAAATTAGTGCTATTTTTAAAAACTCAAAATCAAACTAGAATTTTATGAACCAACTCAGTTTTGTGCGGTTCTCAAACAAATTTTTTTATTGTAATTTTTTTATATAGTCGATTAGGTGGTTTGAAATTATATATTTATATTGTATTGAGACCTTCCGTAATGACTAGATATTTAAAGAAACAACCTTCAAGCATTCAACTTATAAGTTATAATGTTCTCGCTGACTACATAAATAGAGGATTGCATAATCCCTATTGATTTATTAGTTTAAATAAAAATGTAGATTCGAGGAGGGTATATATAACATTACCTCTACAAGTACATCCTAGAGCAAATAAAATATAACATAAAAATTACCATAACTAAGTCCATGATTGGGTTTGGCTTATTTATGAACTCAAATTATTCTTATGTTGAATTTTGACCAATATTTTGGGCATTCTCCTTCTCAGATCAAATGTAGTCCATTAAGAAATAAAATCAATCTAAACTTTGAGTTGTACCGGTGGAGTTCATTGGGCTGGATGGGTATCCACTATCCTCCACGGCCTCATTTGAAGATGCAACGCAATGAAGTTCATTCATTCTAGCTTTTAGCTGTTGTTGAATTTCCTTCATGACCAAAGTCATAACGTCCGCATCGCCACAGTCAAAATCGGACACGCTAGCCAATCCTGCCATGCATTTGTACATAAATAATTTCATTTCCTTTTTTTTTTTTTTCCATTTTTAAACGATAAAGTTCATCATTCTTTTTCTGAGGTTTGTCGCGCATTAATTTCTCTTCATCGACCAACTTCTGCAATTGATCTCTTCTCTGCAACGTCTGAAAAGGCTCCAACATTGCAAGTGCTTTCTCATGGGATGGCCATACCTCCGGCACCATCATTGAAGATGATGGTACAATCCTCCACACCGTAATATGTGCTTAGCTCACCCACCTCCTTAATGAGTTCCTCCTTTATTTTGTTGAAGGAATCCTTATCTTGTGAGTCATTGGTACTTCTCGTCATTTTGATATTTTTCTTCCTCTGATCTATATTTTGGAATTTTGGTTTACTGTATAAGAGTACACTTATCTGGGGCTATATATAGGTGTGAAATGAGAATCTAAATTTGTATGGTCATTACTTTATTTGTTATAAATTTATTATGCTTCATTGCTTTAGCCTTGGTCAAAATTAATTTGATACAATTGTCATACTAACGCGTTGTTTTGACTTTTTATTTTTATTTATTTGTAATTTTAATAAATTGGACTTACTAAAATTATAAAATGTAAAAATTGCATTATCCCGATTTCAATATTTGAATGATTACATATTTTTTTTATATAAGGTCACTCATTTCTTTGAATGTTTTTCTTTATTTCACATCACAAGGACATTTCATATTATTTTTGAAAGTGTAAATAGAAGTATTTTTTTCCTATCAGAGTGTCTAGGCTGGTCTACTTTAACTATTGTAGAAGGAAATCGAAAGAATTTGTGTCCAGGTAATGAAGAAGAGATCACACACCTTAATTACTAGAACAACCTTTTGGGATCAAATAATCAAATCAACTAAATATTTTTTTCTAATCACATTCAAAGACTTACACTATCTTTAATATTTAAAATATTTTTTTAATGTCTCTATATGATTTTATTTACTCTACTCTTCGTATCCTAACATATTAAAGGAAAACAGGATTCAAGCCCTTCATTTTTTACATACTATTTTCCTCGGAAGCCAAACGAATTTGAAAATTTATATTTTTATTGATTTTTATATTTCGAACATCTCCAATTCCTCGGACCAAAACAACTCTAAAAATTGTATTAGTGCAAAAATTAAATGAACTAAGGGGAAAATAGGTACAAGACAATCGTTAAAAGATGTAAAAAAAGTTTTTCCTAATGTTTTGTTATCTTCCTTGATATCTTGGACTAATCTTTAACTTTACTTTCGAGGAATGGAATCTATTCATTACAATTTCTTCCTCCTATTGAAGGTTTAGTAAAAAAAAAAAAGATACAAGAGATATTTTGTGCAATGTTCACTTTCGAAGATGTCAAACTTGAAAAATGTTTAGTAAAAGTTAATTTTTTCCTTTTGTCAAAGATATCATAATATACATCGAGATTTTATTTCTTTATTAATCATGTAATTATAACGTTATCTCGACCAAAACCAGTTAATGGTGCACATGGTACTGTTCTGCGGTATATTTAACAAAATTTGTATCGTACAAATTAGTACTATTTTTAAAAACTCAAAATCAAACTAGAATTTTATGAACCAACTCAGTTTTGTCCGGTTTCGGTACGGTACGGTTTCTTGGTTTTGTGCGGTTCTCAAACAAATTTCTTTCATGTAATTTTTTTATTTAGTCAATTAGGTGGTTTGCAATTATATATTTATATTGTATTGAGACCTTCCGTATTGACTAGATATTTAAAGAAACAACCTTCAAGCATTCAACTTATAAGTTATAATGTTCTCGCTTACTACTTAAATAGAGAGTTGCATAATCCCTATTGATATATTAGTATAAAGAAAAATGTAGATTCGAGGAGGGTATAACATTACCTCTACAAGTACATCCTAGAGCAAATAAAATATAACATAAAAATTACCATAAGTAAGTCCATTATTGGGTTTGGCTTATTTATGAACTCAAATTATTTTTATGTTGAATTTTGACAATATTTTGGGCATTTTCCATCTCAGATCAAGTGTAGTCCATTAAGTCTTAAAATCAATCTAAACTTTGAGTTGTACCGGTAGAGTTCATTGGGCTGGATGGGGATCCACTATCCTCCACGGCCTCATTTGAAGAGGCAGCGTAATGAAGTTCATTCATTCTAGCTTTTAGCTGCTGTTGAGTTTCCTTCATGACCAAAATCATAACGTCCGCATCGCGACAGTCAAAATCGGACTCGCTACCAAACCCTGCCATGCATTTGTACATAAATAATATCATTTCCTTCTTTTTGTTTTCCATATTTAAACGATAAAGTTCATCCTTCTTTTTCTGAAGTTTGTAGCGCATTAATTTCTCTTCATCGACCAACTTCTACAATTGATCTCTTCTCTACAACGTCTGAAGACGCTCTAACATTGCACGTGCCTTCTTATGGGATGGCCACAACTCCGGCACAGGTTCACCATCATTGAAGATAATGGTACCAGCCTCCACACCATTAAGTGTGCTTAGCTCACACACCTCCGTAATGAGCTCCTCCTTTATTTTGTTGATGGAATCCTTATCTTGTGGGTCATTGGTACTACTCGTCATTTTGACCTTTTTTCTCCCTCTCTCCATATTTTGGAATTGTGGTTAACTGTATAAGCGTAAACTTATATGGGGCTACATATAGGTGTGAAATGAGAATCTAAATTTGTATGGTCATTATTTTATTTGTTATAAATTTATTGTGCTTCATTTCTTTAGCGTTGGTCAAAATTAATTTGATACAATTGTCATTATTACGCGTTGTTGTGACTTTTTATTTTTCTTTATTTGTAATTTTAATAAATTGGACATACTCAAATTATAAAATGTAATAATTGCATTATCCCGATTTCAGTATTTGAATGATTACATATTTTTTTATATAAGGTCATTCATTTTTTTGAATGTTTTTCTTTATTTCAGATAACAAGGACATTTCATATTATTTTTGAAAGCGTAAATAGAAGTATTTGTTTCCTATCAGAGTGTCTAGGCTAGTCTACTTTAACTATTGTAGCAGGAAATCGCAAGAATTTGTGTCCAGGTAATGAGGAAGAGATCACACACCTTAATTACTACAACAACCTTTCGGGATTAAATAATCAAATCAACTAAATAATTTTTTCTAATCATATTCAAAGACTTAAACTATCTTTATATTTAAAATAACTTTTTATGTTTTTATATGATATTTTTTACTTAATTTTTATGTTTTTATATGATATCTTTATGTAGATTCGAGGAGGGCATAACATTACCTCTACAAGTACATCCTTGAAAAAATAAAATATAACATAAAAATTACCATAGTTAAGTCCATTATTGGGTTGGGCTTATTTATGAACTCAAATTATTTTTATGTTGAATTTTGACCAATATTTTGGGTATTCTTCTTCTTAGATCAAATGTAGTCCATTAAGTCCTAAAATCAATCTAAACATTGAATTGTACCGGTGGAGTTCATTGCACTGGATGGGGATCCACTATCCTCCCCCTCCTCATTTGAAAAGGCAACGTCATGAAGTTCATTCATTCTAGCTTTTACATGCTGTTGAGTTTCCTTCATGACCAAAATCATAACGTCCGCATCGCGACAGTCAAAATCGGACTCGCTACCAAACCCTGCCGTGCATTTGTAATTATATATGTATATTGTATTGAGACCTCCGGTATTGACTAGATATTTAAATAAACAACCTTCAAGCATTCAACATAGAAGTTATAATGTTCTCGATGACTACATAAATAGAGGGTTGCATAATCCCTATTGATTTATTAGTTTAAAAGAAAAATGTAGATTCGAGGAGGGTATAACATTACCTCTACAAAGTACATCCTAGAGCAAATAAAATATAACATAAAAATTACCATAAGTAAGTCTATGATTGGGTTGGGCTTATTTATGAACTCAAATTATTTTATGTTGAATTTTGACCAATATTTTGGGCATTCTTCTTCTCGGATCAAATGTAGTCCATTAAGTCTTAAAAGCAATCTAAAATTTGAGTTGTACCGGTTTAGTTAATTGGGCTGGATGGGGATCCACTATCCTCCACGGCCTCATTTGAAGAGGCAACGTAATGAAGTTCATTCATTCGAGCTTTTAGCTGTTGTTGAGTTTCCTTCATGACCAAAATCATAACGCCCGCATCGCCACAGTCAAAATTGGACACGCTAGCCAATCCTGCCATGCATTTGTACATAAATAATTTCATTTCCTTCTTTTTGTTTTCCAATTTTAAACGATAAAGTTCATCCGTCTTTTTCTGAAGTTTGTCGCGCATTAATTTCTCTTCATCGACCAACTTCTGCAATTGATCTCTTCTCGGCAACGTCTGAAGACGCTCCAATATTGCACATGCCTTCTCATAGGATGGCCATACCTCTGAAACAGGTTCACCATCATTGAAGATGATGGTACCAGCCTCCACACCGTAAAGTGTGCTTAGCTCACCCACCTCCTTAATGAGCTCCTCCTTTATTTTGTTGAAGAAATCCTTATCTTGTGTGTCATTGGTACTACTTGTCATTTTGACCTTTTTTTTCTCTCTCTCTCCATATTTTGGAATTGTGGTTAACTTTATAAGCGTAAACTTATCTGGGGATATAAATAGGTGTGAAATGAGAATCTAAATTCGTATGGTCATTATTTTATTTGTTATAAATTCATTGTGCTTCATTGCTTTAGCGTTGGTCAAAATTAATTTCATACAATTTTCAATGTAACGCGTTGTTATGACTTTTTATTTTTCTTTATTTGTAATTTAAATAAATTGGACTTACTCAAATTATAAAATGAAATAATCGATTTATCCCGATTTCAATATTTGAATGATTACATATTTTTTTTATATAAGGTTACTCATTTTTTTGAATGTTTTTCTATATTTAAGATCACAAGGACATTTCATATTATTTTTGAAAGCGTAAATAGAAGTATTTTTTTCCTATCATAGTGTCTAGGCTAGTCTACTTTAACAATTGTAGTAGGTAATCGAAAGAATTTGTGTCCCGGTAATGAAGAAGAGATCACACACCTTAATTACTAGAACAACCTTTTGGGATTAAATAATCAAATCAACTAAATAATATTTTTTTAATCACATTCAAAGAATTACACTACCTTAAATGTTTAAAATCACCTTTTTTGTTTTTATATGATTTTCTTTACTCAACTCTTCGTAAAATAACATATTAAAGGAAAATAGAATTCAAGTCGTTCATTTTTTACATACTATTTTCCTCGGAAGCCAAACAAATTTGAAAATTCATATATTTATTGATTTTTATATTTCGCACATCTCCAATTCCTTGGACTAAAACAACTCTAAAGATTGTATTAGTGCAAAAATTAAATAAACTAAGGGAAAAATAGGTACAAGACAATCGTTAAAAGATGTAAAAAAGTCGTTCCTAATGTTTTGTTTTCTTCCTTGATATCTTGAACTAATCTTTATCTTTACTTTTGAGGAATGGAATCTATTCATTACAATTTCTTCCTCCTATTGAAGGTTTCGTAAAAAAGAAAAAACATTGAAGAGATATTTTGTGCAATGTCCACTTTCGATAATGTCAAACTTGAAAAATGTTTATAAAAAGTTAATTTTTTTCTTCTGTTTAGATATCATTATATACATCAAGATTTTATTTATTTATTTATCATGTAATTATAACGTTATCTCGACAAAACCAGTTAAGGGTGCACATGGTACTGTTCTGAGGTATATTTAACAAAATTTGTATCGTACAAATTAGTGCTATTTTTAAAAACTCAAAATCAAAGTAGAATTTTATGAACCATACCAACAAACTCAGTTGTGTGCGGTCTCGGTACGGGGCGGTTTTGTGGTTTTGCGATATTCTCAAACAGATTTTTTTCATGCAATTTTTTTATATAGTCGATTAGGTGGTTTACAATTATATATGTATATTGTATTGAGACCTTCCGTATTGACTAGATATTTAAAGAAACAACCTTCAAGCATTCAACTTATAAGATATAATATTCTCACTGACTACATAAACAGAGGGTTGTATGATGATTTATTTGTTTAAATGAAAAATGTAGATTCGAGGAGGGTATAACATTACCTCTACAAGTACATCCTAGAGCAAATAAAATATAACATAAAAATTACCATAAGTAAGTCCATAATTGGGTATGGCAAATTTATGAACTCAAATTATTTTATGTTGAATTTTGACCAATATTTTGGGCATTCTTCTTCTCGGATCAAATGTAGTCCATTAAGTCTTAAAAGCAATCTAAAATTTGAGTTGTACCGGTTTAGTTAATTGGGCTGGATGGGGATCCACTATCCTCCACGGCCTCATTTGAAGAGGCAACGTAATGAAGTTCATTCATTCTAGCTTTTAGCTGTTGTTGAGTTTCCTTCATGACCAAAATCATAACGCCCGCATCGCCACAGTCAAAATCGGACACGCTAGCCAATCCTGCCATGCATTTGTACATAAATAATTTCCTTTCCTTCTTTTTGTTTTCTATCTTTAAACGGTAATGTTCATCCTTCTTTTTCTGAAGTTTGTCGTGCATAAATTTCTCTTCATCGACCAATTTCTGCAATTGATCTCTTCTCTGCGACGTTTGAAGACGCTCCAACATTGCACGTGCCTTCTCATGGGATGGCCATACATCCGGCTCAGGTTCACCATCATTGAAGAGTTGGTACAAGCCTCAACACCATCAAGTGTGCTTAGCTCACCCACCTCCTTGATTAGCTCCTCCCTTATTTTGTTGAAGGAATCCTTATCTTGGTAGTCATTGGTACTACTCGTCATTTTGACCTTTTTTTTTCCCTCTCTCTCTAACTGTATAAGCATCTAAACTTATCTGGGGCTATATATAAGTGTGAAATGAGAATCTAAATTTGTATGGTCATTATTTTATTTGTTATTAATTTATTGTGTTTCATTGCTTTAGCGTTGGTCAAAATTAATTTGATACAATTGTCATTCTTACGCGTTGTTGTGACTTTTTATTTTTCTTTATTTGTAATTTTAATAAATCGGACTTACTCAAAATATAAAATGTAATAATTGCATTATACAGATTTCAATATTTTAATAATTACATATTTTTTTATATGAGGTCAGTCATTTTTTTGATTGTTTTTCTTTATTTCAGATCACAAGGACATTTCGTATTACTTTTGAAAGCGTAAATAGAAGTATTTTTTCCTATCAGAGTGTCTCGGCTAGTCTACTTTAACTATTGTAGTAGGTAATCGAAAGAATTTGTGCCCAGGTAATGAAGAATAGATCACACTCCTTAAACTTGAACAACCTTTTGGGATTAAATCATCAAATCAACTAAATAATTTTTTTTAATCACATTCAAAGACTTACACTATCTTTAATATTTACAATCACTTTTTTTTTTTATTTTTATATGATTTTCTTTACTCTATTCGTAACCTAACATATTATAGGAAAATAGGATTCAAGCCGTTCATTTTTTACATATTATTTTCCTCCGAAGCCAAACAAATTGGAAAATTCATATTTTTATTGATTTTAAAATTTTGCACATCTGCAATTCCTCGGACCAAAACAACTCTAAAAATTGTATTATTGCAAAAATTAAATCAAGTTAGGTAAAAATAGGTACAAGACAATCGTTAAATTATGTGAAAAAAGTGATTCCTAATGTTTTGTTTTCTTCCTTGATATCTTGGACTAATCTTTAACTTTACTTTTGAGGAATGGAATCTATTCATTACAAATTCTTCCTCCTATTGAAGGTTTAGTAAAAAAAAAAATAGAAGAGATATTTTTTGCAATGTCCACGTTCGAAGATGTCAAACATGAAAAATATTTATTAAAAGTTAATTTTTTCCTTCTATTTAAGATATCATTCATAAAAATAGTGTTCGGCAAGCCAACTGTATGGCTGCCATTTAATATAATAAATGCAGGAACTATTCAATTTCGATTAATAAATGCACTTTATTATATAGTTAACTTTATCTTATGTAATAATTATCTACGCATAAGGATAGAAGTCCTTAGATCACAGGGCTATGGGACAACCCGTGGATTGATCTCCAAGGCCGTGATCTAGAACATATTCAAGAGTCGTAGAATCCAACCGAGATAGGACATCGTTGGATTCGGTTAGACTCTCACTATTGTGTATACTCCGATGAACTGGAGAGCACTGGGGTCCACGAGCGTGACTGGGATAGTCGATACACATAAGCGGGTGACTTACTGGGATGGCAAGTGCACTGAATACCCCAATTAGGAAATAACTCACCATGGAAGCGGTAGTCGCATATCGGGGTTGAAGTTATTCCAATTTACGATAATATAAGATGAACGATCCCTAAATACTTGAGGTGATAGGGTTTATCTGGTACGAGAACGTCTATGCTTAGATGTGAGTTCCGACCGACTGGAGATTACCAGAAAGTCTGTGAACTCATGTTGGGTATAGAGGAAGTCGTATGCAGGTTCATATCATCAACAAAGGATCCATTGACCCGACTTGATAGGTTGGAAAATTCTCATATGGATTTCTGTGAGAAATTAATTCTGGCAAAAATCCTTGGCCAAGGTATCTGACGACTTTATGAAAGTAGCTCATAAAAATTAAGTCAAAGAGAATTATTTCGAGACCAGAACGCATAAGGTCAAGACAAAAGAAAATGGAACCGATGAAAAGTCCATACCCTTAAGTCTCGACTGGGAGATAGATCGATGGAGAGATTATGTCGTATATGGAAATTGTAAATGAGATTAAAAGGTTCACTGAATTAATTCACCAGTGATTGGGCTCTATAGGCTTGTGGCCAGACATCGACTGTAGAGTGTGGGAGAATTCCCGAATTGGCAGGGGTGCTATTTTTGAAAAGATCAGTCGACAGAGTGTTCGACTGATTTAGAGTATTTAATGCTCGAGTAATTAAATAAATATTTAATTATAACCCACGGCCAATTATATGGTGAACCTATAGGGGCATACACAATACACATGAAGTGAAAACCGAGGAAAAGGAGAACAACTGGGTCGACCGAATCGACTGGGTCGATTTAGTTGACTGGTCAACTGGGTCGACCCAATCGGAGCGAAAATGATCCGATTGGAATTGGATCAAGATTTTAAATTAAATTAGAATTTAATTTGTGAGTTAATTAATTAAGTTGGATTTAATTAATTATAGGAAGATTTAATTAAATAGATTTAGAGACTAATTTAATTAATTGATAGAGTAATTAATTAATTGGGCTATTTCATTGGAAATTAAATAAAGCCTAATTAAATTAATTAAAGTGTGGGCCATGAAATTGAAAGACTTAGTCTTCTAATTAAAAGGGCCATGGCCCATGTAGGAGACTTGGAGTCCTAATCCTATGAAGATTAGGTTAATGAGAGACCTATAAATCGGAAACTTGATGTCATATCTCAAACACACAACTAAGAGCCAAAAAGCCAAGTCAAGAAAAATTATCCGTCCCCTCTCCCTAGTGAAATCGGCCGAACACACCCTTCCTATTTGGAAGAATTTTTCGATTTCGTTTTAGTTCCAATCTTGTTCTCTAAACCTAGATCTTAATATATCCTATGTTCTAGCCGATTAGGATATATTATATTTTCTGATATTGTGGTGTATCAACTCGTAGAGGCGCAACTCGAGGGGCGCTACAACAAGGCTTGGATCGATTCTACTGAGGGAGAAACGCAACGACTTTGCTACCTACTTGAATTTGCAAGGAGACATGTATAACTTAGATCTAGTTATTAATATCGTTTAAATACATTCATATATATAGTCGCGGGTCGGGTATTATGGGTATTGGGTATTTCGGGTCGAGTACCCGACTTGGCGGGTAGTGAATTTTCACACCCGAAACCCGACCAGATCTGGCGGGTACTCGAAGTTCGGGTACCCGAAATTTTCGGGTATTTCGGGTATTGGGTTTCGGGTACCCGAAATTTCACACTTTTTTTTTCAAGAATTTTTTTTTAACATATATGTACGTAAAATTGTAAATAAATGAATTCAAACATTAATTGTACACAATAACTTCAAAACAAAACAATACGGATGTCTCAAGCCTTCAAGATTCAAGTATTCAATAAATTACAAATGAACAAAATAATCACCTTGAATGAAGATTTGATACAAATTGCTTCTCTTCTTGGCTGGATTTTCATATTTGCTGTAAAATTGATTGAGCAGTAGGGAGGGAGTTCAAATGTCGACTGCTGTGATAGTGTGAATTGGGGAGATGAGTTAGAGACTTAGAGTTAGCCAGTTAGGTTTTTCTAGCCCAATTAAAATTAGTCTGTTAAAATAAATATTGGGCATTTGGGCTGTCAATTACTTAATCATTATTGGGCCAATTTTTTTTTTTAAATACCCGAACGGGTACCCGAAATACCCGTTCGGGTGTGAAACTAATACCCAATACCCAACCCGAAAACATATTTCGAGTTCGGGTACCCGAACCCGAATGTAAAAATACCCATTTTTTTGTCCCAAACGAAAAATACCCAAACGGGTCGGGTACGGGTCCCAAAAAATCCGACCCAAACGCCCCACCCCTAAGATATACAATCAGTTTAGTATCCTTGCAAGATTCCATAAGAGGCCCTAAAATGTTTCAAATTCCGCTGCCTATAGAGCTGTTTATTTTATCGAATCATAACAACCTTTTGGGATTAAATAATCAAATCAACTTGATATTTTTTTTCATCATATTCAAAGACTTAGACTATCTTTAATATTTAAAATTATTTTTTTATGTTTTTATATTATTTTCTTTATTCTATTCTTTGTAACCTAACAAAATAAAGGAAAACAGGATTCAAGCCATTCATTTTACATACTATTTTCCTCGGTAGCCAAACAAATTTAAAATTTCATGTTTTTATTGATTTTTATATTTCACACATCTCGAATTCCTCGAACCAAAACTACTTTAAAAATTGTACAAATGCAAACATTAAATCAAATGTGAGAAAAATAGGTCCATTATATTATACATATTTTTCATAAAAAATTCTAAATACCAAGTGGTGGAGCTATTTAAGGGCTGGGGTTGGGGTGGGCCCGGTCGCCCCTCCAAGAAAATACTGGATATAAATATATATATTATTTGCTTAAGAAAACAAATCAAGAATTGTGGTTTGATGGTCAGGGAAATTAAGTTATTTTTTGAGGTCCAGAGTTAGAATTTCGTGTTGAACATTCTCCTTTTTTATTTAAATTATTGTATTTCTCAAATATCAATTATAATGCATCTTAAGTTACATAAATTTTTTTTGGTACTTTATTAATTCCTAAATATTTTGAACCATATATTTAATAGACTCTTAACAAGCTTGCCGGTAGATTTTTTTCATCATTTGTTGTATAAAACAATAACTAGTATATTTTTTTATCTTATGTTGGATAACAGTATAGTGTTACTTTATCTTAAATAAAAATTTCTCATACTATTATAACTTTAAAAAGATATCGAATTTGCTATATGTTGGTCCCAAGTGGTCAGATGAGGTCTAGAGGGGGGGGTGAATAGACCTCTGAAAAATTTTAGACTTAAAAACTTTTCAGTCGTCTGTCAGCAGACTAAGCTTATAAAGAACAGTAAGCTGACTAAGCTGGTCGTGAACAAATCTTGAACAGCAGAGTGACCACTCTTCTTATAGTTACTTAGCAACTTTCAGCAAAAATAGGTTTACAAGAGTATACTTGCAGTGGATAATTTGTAAGTGTTTTTCACAAGTAGACTAAGTCTTTTAAAGATTTTGTCCCCAGTTTTAAAACTCCTTTAAAATCTTTAATGAAATATTTCAAAGTGTTAACTTATGCAGCTTTAAAATATGCAAGAAAAACTTATGCAAAAATAACACAAAGAATTTTTATAGTGGTTATATGGATAAAAATCCTTTAGTCCACTCTTCCAGATCACTCAGATTCTGGGTTATACTATAAACACAAAGTTTACAATATTTCTCCACTTACGCCAAAACAACAAATGAGAAGGCCGTAAGCTCACAATAGGAAATCACTAAAAAGACCTATCCTCTGAAGTTAGATCACTCACAAAGATGGATCTACACTCCGCACAACACTCAACTATTACAAATTCACTCAGAAAATGTTTTCTGTTTGGCTTCAACTTGGCTTTCGTCAACAAATGACTCTACCAGACGAGTGAGCTGTTCTTGAGCTTCTTGAGACAAAGAGAAAATTCTGCTTCGAAAATAAAACCTCAAAGTGTTGTTGTGTATTTGCTCTTTGAAATCAGCTCTATTTATACTCAGATTTGAAAATGTGACCGTTGAAGAAAATCACAAATCAAATCCATAGCCTTAGCCCAATTTTCAGAACGGCTCCCTGCTACAGTACTTTTCTGTTGTACTTTTCTGTAGCTGCATTAAATGCACCCTGCTGATCCGAGAATAAACTTCAATCATTTGCCATTACTACCCTTCTCTTGCAGCATTTATTACGCCAAGTGCATTTATTACCGTTGGACTAACTCCTTGATCTCTTCTACTCTGCTGATCAAAATAACCTTGCTGATAGATACCCTGCTGATCAAACTCTGAACCCATCTGATTTGAGTCAGCTGATGGTCTACCCTTCTGATTGCTATTTCAGCATAAGATCAGTAGTCTTCTGGGCTTAGAATTTTTGGACCCTTCTGATGTCTTCTTTACTTGGTCATAATTCTTCTAAGGGACCTAAGCTTTCCATACTTAGCAGATTTTGACGTTTTGGAAATCATCAAAACTTTCCCTTATCTTCTTATCTTCATTGCACTTCATCTTCATCTTCATCCAACAATTTCCCCATTTTTGATGATGACAAAACTTCAGCTAAGTACCTGTACCTAAACTAAAGTTTTGATCCTCAAAAATTTCTGAGATAGAAATAGTTTATTGGATTCAAACTTGTACTTTTATAGATTCAGAAAAGATTACAGATTAGAAGTTTAGTAGATGAGATGTGCATAAAAAAAATTACAAAGATTTCAAGCATAAGTAATCTAGTCTAGTCTTCTCTTTTGTCTTCTGGCTTGTCCTATTCATCTGACTTTTCATCTTCAGGTTTGGAAGTTTCAGCTTCTAATTCCTTGAAGAATCTTTGTCTTAAAAGCTCCATCTTTTTGTACTTGACATCAAGATTAAGCTGTTCTTCTTCTGAGTCCTTAGCAGCAGCAATTTCTTTATCAGTCTTTGCTGTTTCCTTAGGATTTCCTTCAGCTTCAGTTTCATCAGCTTCCTCTTCTTCTTCTGTAATTGACTGATCTACTGGTCTGCTTGTGCCTTCATTTTCTTCATCAGCATTTTCATCTTTGGCAGATCCATCCAGTATTTCTTCCTTCCAATTCAGCAGTCTTTGAGAAAGATGTGCCATCTTGTCTATCTTCTTCTTCACAAAGTACCGTATCTTCCCCCTTTTTGTCATCATCAGGGTTGATTGGATATTGTGGTAAGACTGGTGTGACTTGAAGCGTATCACAGAGAAGTCTGATGTTTTCTTCCATTGCATTAATTTGAGCTTCTTGTCTAAGTTGGTTGGCTTCAAATGCATCCATATTGTTAAGCACAATGTCCCCTTGGTCACCTAGCTGAATCTGAGTTGTTAGTATCATATCAGCAGATGCCTTGAAGTCCCTCATCATATTTTCTAAGGTTTCATCCTGTGCTGTTAGACCCATTTCAACAGTCTCAGTAATTTGTCTCCAACCAGCAGCAGTGCTTTGAGTTCTTGCTCTGAGCATGTCCATGTCTTGTCTGATAGTCTCTACATTATGAGCAGTGTCTTCTATCAGAGAAGTAGGAACAGCAGCAGCTCTTTGGGTTGGTTGATTTATAGCAGCCAGCAGATTGGCAGTTAACCTCTCTTCTAATTCCTTCATTGAAGTTGAAATCATCTGTTGAATTGAGTTCAACAGAGATGGTTGTATGCTCTGGGAAGTAGAAGCAATCTCTGTTTGAACAGGAGGTAGGGCAGTGCTTTCTTTTTCTGTGATCTGTTCTGCTGGACCAGGAGTACTCTCTTTCTCCTTGGTCTTATCTGCTTGACTAGGAGTGCTTTCCTTCTCCTTGGTCTGATCAGCTTGACTAGGAGTGCTTTCCTTCTCCTTAGTCTGATCAGCTGGTGGTGCTTGGACCTTTCTAGTATCTGCAACAGTAATCACTTTACCATCATTATTTAAAATTGATCTATGAGTAATCCAGGTCATGTTATCTATTAGAATAAATGGAGAGATTGGATCCTCTGGAAGTTCCTCATAAGGCTTGATGGTAGGTCCATAGACAATTTGTTTCAAACTTGGAAGAGGGAGCAATGAACTTGGCTGTCCCTTCATCTTCCTAGTTCTTTTGGCCCAAGTTTCCATGGTTGTGGAAACTGCCAGCTTGATTGCACGTTCCTTTAAATCTCCATCTTCAACATACTCTTCTGGAACAGAATCATACAACTTTTGGGCCTCAGCTTTTACCAGATGACTGATCTTCAGTCTCACCATGTCTAGAAAGAATTTTGAGTCCAATGCTTGAGATATAGAGTTTGTTCCAAGCCACTTCATGACCCACTTCTTCACTTGTAAAAGCCTTCCAGTTGGCAATCTGATCCTTACTCTTCAACAAACAATACTCTCTCCATCTGTTATACCTAACTTTTTCTTTGATGAACATCGTCTGACGAGTAATTCTGTCATTTTCAGCTTCCAGGCGTGCAATGAATTCATCAAAAATATCAGGATCATCTCTAACAATTTCCAATGCTAGTTTCAACTCTGCTCTTCTCTTAGGTTGCACTTTTGGTGTAGGCATGACTTGCCTAGGCTTTTTAGGATATCTTTGTTCTCCAATAACAATGCCACCAGCTTGCCTTGGACCATGAGAATCCTTAGTACTGGCTTCTATGGCAGCAGCCAACTCTGCAGCTTCAATTGCATCTCTTTGTTCTTGAGTCATCTTACTGGCTTCCTCTTCCAGTCTTTTGAGCTCAAGTGCCTTTTGATGATCCTCTTCAGCCTTTTCAGCAGCTTTCCTTTGTCTCTCAGCTTCATCCAATTTCTTCTTTTCAGCTGTAGAGAGATAAGGGATTACAATTTCGCCAGTCCTTAGTTTCTTGGCTTCAGGACTTTCCACAGCCTGTAGTGGAATGGCATCAACAGGAACAGGATGTAGAAGGAGTGCATTTCCTTCATTTGTTGTGCCAGTCTGCTGTTTTCCTCTAACATCAGCAGACAATCCAACAGTTGAGTCTCCAGCAGGCTCATCAGCAGTCTCTTCAATAGTAATTGGATTTTCTGCTGTTGCTGGTATCTCTCTTACTTTTTCAGGTGACTCTTCAGAGAATGTGACCTTCTTTTTTGCCTTTGACTTGGTCATATTTCCTGAAGGTTGAGGTTTAGGAAGTCTTTTCACAGAACTTCTTGTCCTCATTCTCTTTGTAACTTGAGGAGGAACAGCTTCATCTGATTATGTTCTTTCAGGAGATGATCCAGTCTCCATTTCATCAAGTTCTTTAGCAAATTCACTGACTACCTTGTCAGGAACTACAATCTCAGGCTGAGCTGATCCAGCTTCAACAGTAGTACCTACTGTTTGATCAACAGACGCACTGGTCTGACCAGCCTTTTTGCTTTTCTTGGCAGGGGCCTTAGCAGGTTTGACAGGAGCCTTTCTTTTAGAAGTACCTTCACTTCTAACTGGCTCATACAACTTGAATTCTTTGGCAGGATGGGTAGGTTTTCCATTTACCACTTGACAATTCAAGCGTAAGAACAGATGACTGAGCAGAATGCCATACTTGGTCTTCTTATTACTCAGCAGATCAAATACATGAGCAGCCCAGTTAACCTTTAAACCATAGAAAATGCAAATCATTGTGTAATACCTCCTTCTGGGTAATCCATCCAGAGAACCAGTGCTGCAGTCCAACACCTTCGCAATTATATTAGCAAACCTCTGATACTCATCCTTCAGCTGAGTTTTCATCAGAGTTCCTGACATTTCCTCTCCCTCCTTGGCACAAATTTGCCAAAACTCCTCCTCTTTCTCAGATCCTAGATCTGTTACATCTCCTCCTTCATTTTTCAGCCCATAAACTTCACTTAAAACGGCAGCAGATATGCAAATCTTCTTTCCCCCAATAGTGGCAGTCATAGTTGTCCTATCATCGTTGAATTTTCTGTTTCTGTAGAAAGCAGCAGCGGCGTCCATATATACATATTCCTCATGAGCTTCTACAACAGGTACCAGTGATGATTACTTGATTTTCTTCATGATTTCCCTCATCAGATCAGTACCAGTGGAGAAGAATTTGTCATAGCTTAGAAATCTTCCTTCAGCAATAGTCATTTCGTGATTAAGTGATGTAAATCTGTAAAAGATTGAGAGCTAAAGAACAGAGAGCTTGGAGAGTTAGAGAATTTGGGGATTTTGTGTGCGTAGGTCGACTGATCTGTTCAGATCGGAATTTATACGTTTCTTTTGTTTTGGTTATCGTGATTAATATGAACCGTAAGATTGATCTGACATGTTTTAAATCGTATGGGTGAGAATTGCGGATTTCAAATTTATTAAATTAATGTCAGGTGAGCGGGAAACTCAATCGGCACTTATCTGTTACTTATAAAAGCGTGTTTCCAAAAATGCGTTTTATGACCATGCTTATATAATGTATCAGATGAGTAGAGTTTAACTTATCTGACAGACGAGTGATCTGTTATATGATATTACTAGTGAAAGCCAATAGCTAGTAATCTTCCTCTGCTGTTTGTCAATCCAGCAAGATAATTTGATATTCAATCTTCAAGAATGAATATATCTTTTAGCAGCATAACTTCAACCAACTGTTATTAACTTATTTCATCTCTAGAACAGAAGTACCGCTAATCTTACACGTTCCCCCTGAATTTGAGATTTCATGAGTTAATTAGTCTGTTGAGAGTTAACCTTGAATATGATAATGGATAACTGTGCTGATGAACTTCAGTCTTCTGATAAGTTCCCCCTCAGCTTATGCATCCAAATTCAGTAGTCCTAGTTCAGCTCTTAGAGTTGAAAACCTTACTTCACTTAAAGGTTTGGTGAAAATGTCAGCTATCTGATTGTCTGTATGAACATACTCAATTATAACATTTCCTTTCTCCACATGATCTCTAATGAAGTGATGCTTGATCTCAATATGTTTAGTCCTTGAATGACTTGTAGTATTCTGAGTAAGAGAGATTGCACTTGTATTGTCACAGTAGATTGGAATTCCACTGATCTTAATGTTGTAATCTTCTAGTTGATGCTTCAACCAAAGTATCTGTGCACAGCATGCTCCGGCAGCTATATACTCGGCTTCAGCAGTAGATATGGACACTGAAGTCCGTTTCTTACTCATCCATGAGATCAGACGACTACCCAAAAATTGACAAGCACCTGTTGTGCTCTTCCTATCAATTTTGCAGCCAGCAAGGTCTGAATCTGAATATCCAATAAGCTCAAATCCAGATTCTCTGTGATACCACAATCCCAATTCTTGAGTGCCCTTAATATATTTCAATATTCTCTTGGCAGCTAAGCGATGAGATTCCTTAGGATTTCATTGATATCTCGCACAAACCCCAACAGAGTACATGATATCAGGTCTGCTAGCTGTTAAATACAACAGTGACCCAATAATGCCTCTGTATTTGGTTATGTCCACTGATTTGCCATCTTCATCTTTATCCAAACGAAGAATAGTAGACATTGGAACAGTAGCAGTGGAGCTAGTTTCCATACCAAATTTCTTGAACAGATCCCTTGTGTATTTTGCTTGGTTGATGAATATTCCATCAGGCAACTGTCTAACTTGCAAACCAAGAAAATAATTGAGTTCACCCATCATGCTCATTTCAAACTTGTTCTGCATCAGCTTGGAGAACTTGTCACACATCTGTTGGTTAGTTGAACCAAAAATAATATCGTCTACATATATTTGCACAAGTAATATGTGATTCTCCCATTCAATTGTGAACAAGGTCTTGTCTACCTTACCTTTACAATCCTTTAATTAAAAGAAAATCAGATAGGGTATCATACCTTGCTCTTGGAGCCTGTTTCAGTCCATAGAGGTCTTTCTTCAGACGATACACCTTGTCTTCTTGTTGATAAGCTTCAAATCCAGGTAGTTGTTCAACATACACTTCTTCTTGCAATTCTCCATTTAGAAATGCTGACTTCACATCCATCTGATAGACAGTGAAGTTCTTGTAAGCAGCATAGGCAAGAAACAATCTGATTGCTTCAAGTCTTGCTACTGGTGCAAATGTTTCATCAAAGTCAATTCCTTCTTCTTGACAATAACCCTTGGCCACTAATCTTGCTTTATTTCTGGTGACTATACCATCTTCATTCATTTTATTTCTGAAAACCCATTTAGTGCCAATTACTCTTTGATGATTTGGTCTTGGAACTATGTACCATACTTCATTCCTTTAAAATTGATTTAACTCTTCTTGCATAGCTTCAATCCAGAAGGAATCACTAAGAGCTTCTTCAATTTGTTTAGGCTCTATTTGAGATAGGAAGCTGACAAACATAGCATCTTGTACAGCAGCTCTTCTTGTCTTCACTCTATCCAAATGATCACCAATCACTAACTCTGGTGGGTGATTCTTGAGCCATCTGAGATCAGGTTGCAGGTCTGAATGTTGTCCTCTGTTTTGATCTTGCAACACTACTGTTGCAGATTCAGTAGTAGTTTGTTGAACAGTTCTTGTCTATTGAACAGTCTCTGGTCTGTCAGTTGTTTGCAACTCGTCTGTTAGACAATTAGCACTGTGATTTTGAACAGCATTTGAGTTAGCAGCTGAATTGAGATCACGTAGTATGATGGGAACATATTCTTCATTTCTTTCAACACTCAATTTCTGAAAATCAGTAGACAGATCTTGATTAGTACTTTGATTCTTTTCAGAAGATTGATTTGGTTCATCAAATACTACATGAATGGATTCTTCTACTAGTAATGTTCTTTTGTTAAAAACTCTATAAGCTTTACTAACAGTAGAGTATCCTACAAAAACAGCTTCATCAGCCTTCTCTGCAAAGGCAGTAAGGTGATTTTTCCCATTATTTGACACAAAGAATTTACAACCAAAAATTTTAAAGTAATGAATGTTTGGTTTCCTGTTGTTCCAAACTTCATATGGAGTCTTGTTCTGATTTTTGTTGATCATGCATCTGTTTTGGGTAAAGCAGGCTTTATTTGTTGCTTCTGCCCAAAATCTTTGTGGCAGCTTAGCTTCAGCTATCATTGTTCTGACAGCTTCCTTCAGTGTTCTGTTTCTCCTTTCAGCAACACCATTCTGTCGAGGGGTTCTAGCAGCTGAATATTCATGATGTATTCCTTTGATATTACAATACTCTTCAACATTAGAGTTTGTGAACTCTGTCCCTCTATCTGATCTGATCTTCAATATTTTTGTGATTTTCTCATTCTGGATCAGTTCCATCATATTAGTAAGATGTTCCTTGGTTTCACTTTTCTTCTTCATGAAGATCACCCAAGTATATCTTGAATAATCATCCACAACAGCTAGGCAGTATTTCTTTCCACCATTGCTGACTAGATCAATGGGTCCAAATAAGTCCATGTGTAGCAGCTCCAAGATTCTGTCAGAAGATTGGAGCTTCTTGCTTTTAAATGATGACTTGATTTTGATCTTACGCGTTTTCGTGTGATAGGATTATATGGGGTGGTGTGCTAATCGAACATAAATAAATGCGAATAAATGGAGAAAGATCAATAGTATCAATATTCAATGAGTTTTAATACAAAGTATAAGTAGGATGAGTCCTATTCGAGCATTATTGGATGCCGTACAAGCTAGAGGGCGAAACATGTACAATTGGGCCTATCCTAACGATCCGAGCTGCGATCTTAAGCTTGAAGTCTCTTCCCTGGCCCCCCCAATGTAATAAATGCATGGAGTATTTATAGCCAACTTTAAGGACTTGGGCCTGGGCTCGGCCCAACAGTGTCCTTCGACCATGTGAGCTCGAAACAATCATTTTCATGCTTTGGTTCGTCCTTTGGTCCCTGGCGACAGGGTTCATAACTATTCGAATCGCGTTGAGGCTAAAGAACAGGGAATCCGAATTACCCCTCATCAATACTCCCCCACTTCTCGAGTGTGAAGCGAAGTAAGCGCTCGAAGAAGTATAAAGTACGTTCCATGTTATGGTTAGACGAGCCGCTCAGTATGTTTTCAGAATATGCCTCGTTAAAAACCTGACTCGGAAAAACCCATTGGGATAAAAACCAAGTAAGGGAAAAAGAGTGCATATATAAGAAACATACTTTGGCGCGCTCTGAAATTATCCTCGTCGGGGGATGTTGAAATAGTAATACCCCTTTCGGTTTCGTGCTGCGTTGTTCGATCCCTCGATGAATGCTTTCCAGAATTTCCGACTTACAACCGGGAGGGCTTCTGAGAATCTTAAGGATAGATTGCAAGGACATATTCCGCAATTCTAGGGAATGAAGGATCAAAGAGGTAATTTTGAGAGGGACGACCCTAAGCTTTTACCCTTGGTAAGTTCAACCGTCGTGGTTACTCGGGGACCTCTCTGCAATTTTTACCTTTTTTAACCCTGTATATATATACATATTGACTTCGTTGAAAAATATTTTCACATAACAACTTTCTTGAACTCGAAGAGTTTGAGCTCGAAATAGCATTTTTCTCCTGTATAAATACTTCTTAGTCCATTATGTCGAGCTCTATAAGCGTGAGAGGCAAGAAGAAGGTTGAGGAGAGCCAAGAATCTGATCCCTTGTTTAAGCTTGTAGATGACTTTGAAGACGGGGAATTTCATCGAGACGACGAAGACGACGATCCGAGCGAGGATCTCGAAGAAAAAGAGGTCGACAAACGTAGTATTGGCGAAGGAGCTTTTGTTAGGATTTTTGAACATACGCAGGCCTCACAAGCCGTCACCTCGGGTAAGTCAGAACTTCCTGCTAGTAAAACTTCCAGTTGTTTTTCGAAAAGAGATCGGGCTCGCCTTGAGGCGGATTATGGGAAATTTCTTCCGAAAGGTTTTTCGATTGTCGTTCCTTCTTACACCGAACGTGCCACTGAGTCTCCCGCTGGATGTCAAGCCTTTTATGAGGGACAATTTCTTTGTGGCTTGCGTATCCCGTTCGCTCCTCTTATCAGAAATATTTTGAATTTCTTTTCGCTTTCCCCGGCTCAGCTTCTCCCGCACTCCGTTGCATATATAATAGCGTTTTGCACTCTTATGGAGGCGAAAGGAGAAGAAGCTTCTTTTAGCAACTTTTGGCAGATATTCCGAATGGATCCCTGCAAAGGTTCGAATATAGGCTTTGTGTCCGTTCGTCCGAGGTCTAAACGGCCTTTCCTTACGAAAATATCAACAAAGAAAGCTTTAGGTTGGAAGAGGAGATTCTTTTTCGTGAAGGGCCCTGACGTTCCTATTTCGGAAGGTAGTTCGAAAACGAGACCTTATCGATGGGACGGCGCAAATTCTTGGACATATGGTTCTCGCAAAATAAAAGAAAAACTTAGCCATCGTCTTTCGGATGAACTCCTGGGGCGATTGGAGTCTAACCCTTATCAAACCAGATACTTGGTTCAAGAAGGCGTTTTGAGGCTGGCTGGGTTGAGCTACTGCGATTATCCTGCCCCGGCGATTAAATATCCCGGTCAGTCCTCCGAAGGGCCCCTTCCTCTGTCCGATGTACAGGCAAACCCCAGTGGTCCGAACCCTACTTCTCTTTCTTTGGGTATGCTTCTCACCTTCTGTTTGGTTTTATGTTTATCTAATGAATTTGTTATTTAAGCTCGTCCCGATCCATTTTATCCTTGTAGGCCGGGTTGTTGAGAAATTTCGAGTGTCTGCTGCCGAATTAATTGAAGATAAACCCTTTTATTTTGATCCATTGCCTCATACTTCCGGGAATAGACCTGGTACAAGTAATTTGGGCGAAAATCCTGTTATCATTCCACTCACGACTCCCGAACCAAGAGGTGTCGGTACTTTGAGTTCCTTGAACTCTGCCTCTGCTGGGCCACTCCGAGCCTTATTTTGCCCTGATACTCCTGCCCTTTCATCAGTTGGTTATAGTCAATACTCCTGGAATCGAGTTCTGGGCGTCCAGGAGTACGAGAAACTTTTGAGTCGCAAGAGAAACGCTGAAGGTCCTGGACCCTCTAGGAGGGTAAAACCCTTTGGTGTGAGTTCCGACCCCGTTCCAAGTCGAGAAGGCAGGTCAGAACCTGATGTAGCGGATTTTATGGATGAGCACCTTCGGGGTAGCAGGGCTGCTGGGTATTCCGAAGATGGTAGCATTTTAACCGATCCGGATTCTGGTGGTGAGAACGAGTTCGACAAAGCCACCAGAATTTATTTGGCTAGTCGGTTCAAGCGGGACATCCTGCTTCAGACCGTTAAAAGTGACTTCGAGGTTTTGAGTGACTTTTCCCGAACGTATCACGAGGTAAACGTTTATTTTGATTTTCTTTTCTTTCTTCTGTGCCCTTGACACTTTGCTGATATGTTTGAACTACTTCGCAGATCGGAGATTTATTTGCTATCCAAACCTATCGCTTAGCTTTATTGGAGCAGGAATCGCAGGATGCTCATGACGCGTGTGCTCAGATTCTCGTTGATAACCAAACTCTTCGAGCTCAGTTAGTAGAAAACCAGCGGGAGCTGTCCCAAGTGAAGAAAGAGCTCGAAAAAGCTAATACGAAACATTCTTCCTCATTAGAAGAGGACTTGCTGGCGTCCGTTAAAGAGAGAAGTGTCCTTGAGGAGGAGCTAAAGAAAATAAAGATAGAACTCGATTCGGCGAAACGGGATTCTGAGCGTGCATATGCCCAAGGTCGGGAAGAAGCCGAGATTCCGGCCATACGAGGATTCTTGGAATCTCCAGTCTTAGATCCTTTAGTTCAAAGAAAAACGGGAGAAATTCTTCAGACGATTTTTTATAAAGGGGTTCAACAATTGGTCGCGGCCGAGAAAATTCCGAATGACATGGAAGAATATTTCAAGTATATGGACCCTTTTAAAAACGCTGAAGGGAAGGCTTATAAAACTTCTTCCCTTCCCAAGGCGAATTCTAATTGGCAAGAACATCGCTTTGCATCCTTAGTCGAGGAGTATGGTATTCCGATGCCTAACCCTGATGTGCTTGAGTACTCCTGCGACGATCGTTCTAATGCGTTCGGAGAAGAAGACAAAGATGTCAATACGGGCAATGCCCCGGATAAGGGAGACGGTCGATCTTTCAATCAAGCTGAGTAAGCCGGAGGGGGCGATTCGAGGTTTTCCAGTTAGGAATCAATTGTATTTTCTCATGCAACCCAATTTTGTAAACGACTTAACTTTATATTTCTTGACTTATTTTATGTAACTCATGAATTCTAACTTCATAAATATCGATGATTTTCCATATTTTCTGCTCGAACTTCGTTTATCCGAGTGGGGTTTCTTACCATGGTCGCGTCGATTCGTTATCTCAATCGTAGTGCATAGCGTCTATAAATATTAAGATCTCTTATCATTATTCACACGACATCTTTGCTTATAGAGATCGGAGCTTTCCCAAAATTTTCCTGCATCTTTCGAACTTCCTGCGGGTAGAGATCCGAGCAGTTGATCCAAATTCACTCAACATGGAAGACGTGCTAGGCAAAGCTATCGACCCCAGGTCGCTATTTGGTGGTTCGAAAAATAAGAAGTCGAATAAAGAGCAAAAGGCCGATAAGGAGGTTAAACCCTCCAAATCTTCTTCTAAGACCTCCGCCTCTTCCCCAAAAGCACCTAAAGGTGGGGAAAAGACGAAAGAGAAAAGTACTTCATCGAAGCAGAACAAGGGTAGTTCCAGCAAGTCCATTCTGGACGAAGACCTCGAGGCTGAGCTTGGAGGTTCCTCCCCGAAGGTTATTGATTCTAAGAGCGAGGATAGTGTCCGGGAAAAGATTCCTGTTCCCTCTTCGAATAAGAGGCCTTATTCTGATGGGACGCCCATTGAGGCTTTGCAAAATCTTGCTATTGGCGGCAAGTCTTCCTCCGATGCTTCGATCATTCCTCCCTCAGGGAATCCCAACAAAAAGTCCAAGTCAGAGACTGGTGTGGGGGCTTCCGCTGAAGCTTTAGGAATTGATAATCCTCCCCGACCTTTTGCCGATTCCTCTCCTCGAAAAACTGCTTCTCCCCTGCATGAGGAGTTGAAAGATGGATCTCCTTCTAAAGTTGACCCCATGGGTAACTTGTTGCAAGCTACCTTTACTTCTTCGGAGACTGACATGCCCACAGGGAGAAATGCGTCTAAGGAGAGGAATGTAGAGGAGTTGTTCGAGTCCGGGCAGAATTTCCTGTTTCAGGTATAATAATTTTTTTTTTTTTTTTTTTTTTTTTTTTTTTTTTTTTTTTTGAAGATTCAATGAAAGAAAGTCTAACTTTTTTTTTTTTTTTTTTTTTTTTTTTTTTTTTTTTTTTTGGCAGGCCGGGCAAGATTTTATTGAGCTTAAGACACTTGCTGAGCGGGAGATCAATTATCGTGCAACTGTTTCCCAGCAGCTGGAGGAGAAGAAAACCGAGTTCGATCGTGTCTTCGCGGAGAAACTCGCTCTAGAGAGGGAGAAGTCTGCTAGAGAAAGTGGAGAAGAGGTCCATAAGCAGCTGAGTGAAGAGCTTGAAAAACTGAGAAGTCTTCACGAGCAGGATAAGCAGGAATTCATTCGTCGAGAAAAAGAAGCTTTTGATCGTGGATATAAAGCTGGATATGAGGCTCGTAGTGTCGAGCTTCGGAAGATTCTTTCTGACAATAAGCTCCTCTAGGCGTTGTCTTTTATTTTCTCTGATTTGTAGTACAGCTAAAATATCTTTACCTGTTGTGTAATCCTGAATAATTTTCATACATTATATTTTCTATGGTTTGCAATAATCCACTTTCTTCTCGAATCGTATGCTTCCCTTGTGTGTTCTTTAATTTCGACTACGGCATCTGCAGGCGAAACTATTTCAACCCTGAAAGTTTCGACCTGGTATGATGCAATTTGCTAGGCTCCCTTTTGAAAATGTTTCGGGCAGTGCTTCGGAGATTGACGTCCTTTATAAAATGTTCACGTTTTTTCTGGTAAAGAGATGTATTGCCCTTCTCCTTTCCGAAGAAGTATGACTACAGTCGGAGACCTGTTGGCTTGATAGGCGTCTCCTTGTTGAGTAAGGACACTATCGTCCGCCGAAAATTTCATTGGGTCGGTCAGTTACAAAGATGTGACGGGGGTTGTTATCTTGTAATTGCTTCCTGTGCCAAGTTCGGAGAATACTTTTTATCAACATTTCGATGGCTTTACTTATTCTCGGGCCATTATGTGATGACGCTTTCTTTACAAGATGTATTTAGATCTCTTTATGATTTCTCTTGGATGATAGGTACCGGGACTTCGATGAATTCGGATAGGAATGAACTCGAGTAGAATAATCTTGACATTTCCTTCATTTCTCTTTCGGAATGGTTTCTGCAATTTCGGGAATCGTAACGGTCAGCGCATTTACTGCTCATATCTCAGCCGTTAGCACCATCAAATCTTAGTCGTTGATTGCTCTTTCTCCTCAATATATATAGTTCTGTGGAGACCCCCAGATTTTTACATTTCAGTAACAATTTTGAACAGTCCTATGACTGAAGATTTATTCTTTCTAGCCAACATGCCTCGTTTCCTTTCTTTGATCAAATCGTTCGAAGTTCTCCTTCGTACTATTTTTAAATTCCTCTTTCTCATGATGGTAACCCAATTCGACTAGGGTATCGGCAGGCGAAAATAATTGCGACTGGGGTACCGGCAGGCGACCTGCTTCTTTGGATTCATCCCTCCTGAGACGGGTTAGAATTCCGGTACCCTGATCTCCATCCAGTCGGATAGTGGGTCGACTGCTGGAGGAGTTTTCCTGCTCTCGATCTCTACTTCTTCAAGATATTTCTTGAAGAATGTTACCTTCGAGAGAAGCGTTGTTCTGGTCCAGTGTAGGATTTATTTGTAATAGGGTTACATTAAATGTAAAGTCTTTGCTTGACTTCTCTTATCCTTGTAATTTCGAATTCTTTTGTAACTGTTTTGAATGACATGAATAAGATATTTATTTCTTTATCATCCTTCCTTATTGTCTGTGGAATTGTTTTTGTATGTTGTTATCGAGCGTCAATTTTTCATGCCTCCAAAATATGATCAAGTGACATTCTTTATCTACTTTGAATAATACTTAGTTGATAGATGATGGTCGATATCTTTCGACTTTGAGTATAGCTTATAAGAAGCTTTTATTCTCTCGCCATATATTTAAGACATTCAGGTAGAGGAATACAAAATCTTCTTCGAGTGACAAATTCTAATTTGAAGGGCCAAATTCTGTACTCTGGACAAATAATTGTGAAGTAATAATCGAACAGGGTCTTGTTCGATCTCGAATAATAGCTTCGATTCAAGTGTTTGTGAAGATGGCTACTAGCCTTAGATGATCGAATAATAATAGAATCGAGTACCAGTTGATCTTGGTTGATCAAGGGTAATAGTTTCGATCTAAGGGGCGTAGCAACGGCTTTCACCCTTAGTCGTATCAGAGCATTTTTAGCTCGAGGGTCATAGCAGAGGCTTTCACCCGTTCAATAATTTCGATCTAAGGGGCATAGCAGAGGCTTTCACCCTTAGTCGTTTTTAGAGCATTTTTAGCCCTTGGGTCATAGCAGAGGCTTTCACCCGATAAATAATTTCGATCTAAGGGGCATAGCAGAGGCTTTCACCCTTAGTCGTTTTTTTAGAGCATTTTTAGCCCTTGGGTCATAGCAGAGGCTTTCACCCGATAAATAATTTCGATCTAAGGGGCATAGCAGAGGCTTTCACCCTTAGTCGTTTTTAGAGCATTTTTAGCCCTTGGGTCATAGCAGAGGCTTTCACCCGATAAATAATTTCGATCTAAGGGGCATAGCAGAGGCTTTCACCCTTAGTCGTTTTTAGAGCATTTTTAGCCCTTGGGTCATAGCAGAGGCTTTCACCCGATAAATAATTTCGATCTAAGGGGCATAGCAGAGGCTTTCACCCTTAGTCGTTTTTTAGAGCATTTTTAGCCCTTGGGTCATAGCAGAGGCTTTCACCCGATAAATAATTTCGATCTAAGGGGCATAGCAGAGGCTTTCACCCTTAGTCGTTTTTTAGAGCATTTTTAGCCCTTGGGTCATAGCAGAGGCTTTCACCCGATAAATAATTTCGATCTAAGGGGCATAGCAGAGGCTTTCACCCTTATATAATAGTAGACTGAGATAAGTACGGAACAAATAACAAAGATCGATAATATCAGGAAGAGATGAACGAATATGAATTTTGACGGGATCAGTTTCCATTGAATATATATATAACTTTCGAATGCAATAAATACTGAAGAGAAAATAGTCTTCTGCAATTATGGAGAAAGAGGCAGTAGTGAACAGCCCTAGAAAATAATCCTTATGCCTTTGTCGAGAAAATTCTTTGTTCGTAGGTTCCTAATTCTGATAAGTTTGATCTTTTCCAATCGGTTCCCGTTTTACCGGGAATTGCAACGGTCGACAAATCCTGTCCATTTAATTTGCGAATTATACGTCGTTGGATTCTTTTCTGTTTTTGCCTATAAAAGGCTGGCACATTGTTGAAATTATCTCATTCGTTGCATCGAGAATTTTTTATCTGATCATGGCGGTCAAGAGAACTATTCGATTAATTCAACTGTTTGAGTTCGGACTTCGGACGGTCTTTAAGCGGAATAGTCGCCGAGCGGAAAAAATTACAGCAACCACGCTTAGAATATCGACAGGCAAACGCGACTTCCATCTTGAAAGCCAATAAGCTAGGCTCATGGCCTTGCTGCTCCAATGCATTTAGGAAGACGTTGGGCCGATAGCATTCGATCCTCTGTCTTCTGAAGAATGCAAATAAAGTTAAAAGCCTGCGGGTCCTAAGGATATTCCTTGTTCGGAGGAAACGATAGGAAGAGAGACCGAAAATTTCATAGGATTGTAATAACATATTGATGCAATATATAGGCTTATGCTATACTCGATGTATTTTCCCACTTCTTGTAATCTTTCGAGATAATATAAATACAATTCATCTCCCTTTTGTTGATAACCTCAATATAACTAGGTAGAATTTTATCTTTCATAATTCCATCTTGATCTTCTAACATCGATCGATCAAGAAGTAATCTATCACCACTTGCGCGAGTGGATAATATGTAAATATCTTAACGGATCTGAGACTGATAAGGAAAAATGATGCCATAAATCTTTATCACTGTTGAATATTCATAATTGCATAACTTCCAGGTCGAGAAACTCTGTTCGACTGAATTGATTATATTCCTTCTCTGTTGGCAGCGTAAAAGCATAGCAACAAATACTTGTGTAAAAATATCCAAAATAATCGAATAAGAATCCGACATGCCGTCCCTTCATAATAATGACATTAATACGTCGTCAAATTCTATAGAATGTCGTAATTCTTCTACACCCATTGTTGAATAGCATGTCCTTCGTTACCAAACAGGGCCCTATTTCTCGGGAAATGTAACGGTCCTTCCATTTAATGCGGACATCCAGATCGCTCATAAGATACTATCTGGGCCGTTGATTTTAAATTCCCTACCCCTATAAATAGGTTCCTTCGCGTATTCAACACTTCTTGCTTTTCTCCTTATGCCCCATCCGACCACCATGGGTCGATTTTTAGATTTGATTCGCATTTTGTCCCAAATAAAAGAGTTTGAGATTAGAGTTCGAACTTTGTTTTTCAACCTTGCTTCCCTTGGTATAAGCTTTCCGCTTAGAATATCGACAGGCAAAAGAAATTGCGCCTAGAATACCGGCAGGCAACCTGTTTTGCCTGACATATCATCTCTGGTGCGGGTTAGAGCTCCGGATTCTAGGCGTAGTACCTGATCGGGCAGCTGGTTACTCCGAGCGGAGTTCTTTAAGTCTGAGGCACCAGCTTCCTCGAGGGCTTTCTTGCGAGATAGTTCCTTCGAGCTCCCTTGAAGCGCCTCTGCTGGGATAACCCTTTGCTGCTCCGGTTCGGATCGATCGGTAGATAATGGTTGATTTCGACCATCATTATTTACCGATGAAGACCTAAGATCGGTTTTAAAGCCCTGGAAAGGAGCTCCGATCTGGCCTTTATCCCGTACGAAGACGGATGTGCGACACGTGGCAAGCAATTGCCGGGAAAGAATCACTGCTGAGTTCTGCATCTGGGGCGATCTTAGGGATGGGAGACCAAGTCGTAATAGCACAGAATTATTCGGATAATTTGTAATAGAGTAGGAATAGTCGTACTTTATTTCTGGAGCTCGAACTCTGTATTCGAAGCTTCGCATTTGTAACTTGTTTGAATGACATCAATAATAAAACTTTGCTCTTGAATGAACTTTGTGTAATTTTCGAGAATCCGCATAACTTCCTTTAATTACTCCCAATTGATTTGAGAATTCCCATAATTTTCATTCTCGAAATTAATCGGTACCATGATCGGAAAAATAAATTCCGACCATTAATAACCTGTGCATCTATTGAATTCTGGTCGGTGAGGCTCTCTGCTACCACATGTACTTCTCCTCGTAGTAGGCATTTTTCGATCAAATACTCGAATAGGGCCCCACGGTGGGCGCCAATTGATCTTACGCGTTTTCGTGTGATAGGATTATATGGGGTGGTGTGCTAATCGAACATAAATAAATGCGAATAAATGGAGAAAGATCAATAGTATCAATATTCAATGAGTTTTAATACAAAGTATAAGTAGGATGAGTCCTATTCGAGCATTATTGGATGCCGTACAAGCTAGAGGGCGAAACATGTACAATTGGGCCTATCCTAACGATCCGAGCTGCGATCTTAAGCTTGAAGTCTCTTCCCTGGCCCCCCCAATGTAATAAATGCATGGAGTATTTATAGCCAACTTTAAGGACTTGGGCCTGGGCTCGGCCCAACAGTGTCCTTCGACCATGTGAGCTCGAAACAATCATTTTCATGCTTTGGTTCGTCCTTTGTTTCCCTTTCTGACATGCGTCACAGAGCTTATCTTTGCTCATGACTATTTTTGGAATCCCTTCTACCAGATCATTCTTTATTAGTCTGTTTATGGTCTTGAAGTTTAAATGATTCATCCTTTTGTGCCACAGCCAACTGACTTCACTTGGTGTTGATGCCACCAAACAAATACTTGAATTCTTGTCAGCAGAATTCCAGTCGACTATGTAGACATTCCCTTGTCGTCTTTCAGATAAAATTACCTTCTTTGTACCAATCTGTTCAACATAGCACTTATCTGTTGAGAAGATGACTGAATATCCTTTATCACAAAATTGACTTATGCTCAGCAGGTTGTACTTTAGGCCTTTAACATATGAAACGTCAGATATCTCAATGTTTCCTTTGATTAATCTTCCTTTAGCTACAATCTTGCCTTCTTTGCTGTCTCCAAAAGTGAACTTTGGACCATCCACAGCAACATCATCAGTCAGCTCATGTATGCTTCCACACATGTGCCTTGAACAGCCACTGTCCAAGTACCATATCTTCTCTACTTTACTCCTACTCCTAATCTTAACCTACAAAACAAAAATAAAATTGTTTTAGGTACCCTTATTGAGAGGGTCCTGAAGGATTAGTTCCACCTTTGACAACCCAAGATGTTGATGTCTTAGGCTTCTTAGGCTTCTGAGTTTTGACATGAGCATGAACAGTTTTATCTTCATCATAGTCAGCAGATAAGTTAGGTTGATGATCAGTATGATAAGTAAAATGTTCATAAGCAGGGTAAGGTGCATGATAAGCAGGATATGCATGCATTGGATGAGCAGGATATGGTGCATAGTAAGTTGGAAATTGAGGTGCATGATACATAGGAGGATATGCAGCAGGTTGCACATAATAAGATTCATTTCCATACCAAGCATTTTGATTTTTCTTGTTCTTATGCTTCTTTGGTTTACTAGATGCTTGCTCATTAACAGACGACTTAGTTTTACCACTAGTCTGATTCAATTTAGCTTTATCAGCAGACTTCTTAGGACTCTGCTGTTTGGTCTTACCAGTATGTTTTCCTACACTAGGCTCTTTGCTCTTTTTAGCCTTAGGAGTTTTTGTCTCCTTTAACACTTTCTCAGGTGAAGCAGGTTTAGTAGTTTGAACATACAGAATGACCTTACTATTGTCAGCAGATATAAATTTTTCAGTATGGTTCAGTTCTAACTTATCCTGTTCTAAAGGTGTCTTCTGTTTACTAGACATGTGAGTGGATGCAACAGATGACTTCTCATGAGACTCAATGACTTTCTCAAGCTCAATGATTTTACCGTTATAAACTTCACATTCAGCTTTCAGAGATTCATTTTTTTGCTCAAGCAGTTTGTATTCAGCTGATTCTCTTGGCTTTTCAGCTTTAAGTTTCAGTGAACTGTTTTGCTCTTTCAGCAATATCATCTCTTCCTTAAGCTTTTTAAATGCATCAGCAATGCTAGTATTGTTGAGCATCATTTGTTCAAATGAATTAAATAATTCATTATCAAGAGGAGTTACCTCATCCTCAGAGTCATCAGATTCCTTAGCCAACAGGCAGATGAGAGCAGGGTTCTCTTCATCAGAAGACTCTTCATCAGAAATGTCTGAGTCTGAATCAGATGAGTAGATAGCAGTCAGCTTTTCTGCTTCAGCTATCATTGCCTTGCCTCTCTGATGCTTTCTTTCCTTTCTGATTCTCTTCTCTTCTTCAGTGTATTTCTCTGCTTTTGGATATGGACAGTCTCTGATGAAGTGTCCCAATTTCCTGCAGTTATAACACATTAGTTTGGATTTGTAATCATCCTTATCTTGAGAAGAAGAGTTAGGTTTAGAAGTAGAAGCATTGTTATATTTGTTCTTCATTTTTCTTTTGTAGAACTTCTTGAAATTATTCATCAACAATGCTACATCTCCAGCAGTGTACTCCTTTTTGTTGAGTAAGTGTGGCTTCATCAGATGAGTCCACTTCTTTACTTCTTTGTACTGGTCTTCGGGATTTTCAGCAGCAACTAAGGCAGCTGTGGGTCCTAAAGTTGAGGTTTCTTCAATTCCCATTCTTGGCAGTTTAAACTCATACGCCTTGGTACTGAGAACAGCTCGGTGAGTGAAATCTTTCCCAGATCTCTTGACTCTTCCATGGCTGTTACCTTCATATTGAATTTCGGAGGTAAAGCCTTCAGCACTCTGATGGTTATCTCCTTATCCATAAAGGTTTTTCCAAGCTTTAAAACTTCATTCAGCGTCCTTGTAAACCTTGTATCCATCTGATCAATGGTTTCAGCAGACTTCATTTTGAAGTTGTCCAGCTTTTTCAGAGCAACACTCAGCTGATGCTCTTTAATGGCGTCGTTTCCTTCGCTCATGTCTCTGACTTTATCCCACATTTCCATTGCTGTTTTGCAATGTTTGACTTTATCAAACCGATCATAATCCAGGGCTTTAGTGATGATAAATCTTCCGATTTTGTCCAGATTGAACAACTTTATTTCTTCTGCTGTCATCTCATGTAAGGCTTTCTCCACCACGGTATCAACTTCATTGATCTTTATCGTCTTGGTGAATCTGAATGGACCTTTGATGATACATGTGTACATGTTATCATTATAAGCAGCTAGAAAAATCTCCATCCTGATTTTCTAGTCTTCAAAAGACATACCAGCAATGTGGGGAACATGGCTGATACAATCCATTTTTCAAAAAGTTTTTATTTTTCAAAAATATGCTCTTTTGAAAAAAGTTTTGAAAACCTTTGAAAAACAATTGGATCAAGCTCGTTGATCAGGCAGCTGATTCTAATGAACCACCTGCTCTGATACCACTTGTTGGTCCCAAGTGGTCAGATGAGGTCTAGAGGGGGGGGGAGGTGAATAGACCTCTGAAAATTTTTAGACTTAAAAACTTTTCAGTCGTCTGTCAGCAGACTAAGCTTATAAAGAACAGTAAGCTGACTAAGCTGATCGTGAACAAATCTTGAACAGCAGAGTGACCACTCTTCTTATAGTTACATAGCAACTTTTAGCAAAAATAGTTTTACAAGAGTATACTTTTAGCGGATAATTTGTAAGTGTTTTTCACAAGTAGACTAAGTCTTTTAAAGATTTTGTCCCCAGTTTTAAAACATCTTTAAAATCTTTAATGAAATATTTCAAAGTGTTAACTTATGCAACTTTAAAATATGCATGAAAAACTTATGGAAAAATAACACAAAGAATTTTTATAGTGGTTATATGGATAAAAATCCTTTAGTCCACTCTTCCAGATCACTCAGATTCTGGGTTATACTATAAACACAAAGTTTACAATATTTCTCCACTTACGCCAAAACAACAAATGAGAAGGTCGTAAGCTCACAATAGGAAATCACTAAGAAGACCTATCCTCTTGATTTAACCGTTTTTTGTCAGGTTAATTTAATATCAGTGAATTTGTGATATCGGGGGTTTGGATATTGAATTATTCAGTATATTGGGCTCTGTTACTTTATTCTGGATGGATCGTTTACAAAGAAAAGCAATAATCAAAGGCAAGAAGTAAAACCATTAACAAAATTAAGAACACAACGATAAGAAGGTAAAGTTCTGCAATAATAATGGATATTATTGAGTTCTAATGTTATCAATGTATTCTTGTGTAATCTCAGAATTGAGAGAATTCGTAGTTGTCTCATACAATGAATAACTAGGTATATATATTACGCTAAACCTAGTATTACAAGGAATCATAGTCCTGCTTGGACTCGGCCCAACTATCCTTCTTGGGTCCGGAGTATAATCTTTATTCGGAGCGAGCGGCATTTGGCAGGGTCTGTAAGAAGATCCCGATCCTTTATAATTGGTCGAATCGATCTTATAATCTTTGTTCGATCTGATCAGTATGTAGGGTGCGAAATAGCCCCCATCAGTACTCCCTCACTTCTTCGAGCGTATAGATAATAGGAGCTCGTAGAAGTAGATAAATCTGGTCGACTGTTTCTTTTCTATGAACGGAGCCTCGTTAAAAACCTTACTTAAGAAAAAACCCAGTGGGAAAAAATCTTAAGTAAGGAAAATAGTGCTACGTATCATAGGTAGTCGTTTCTTCTGTCTAATTATGGATCGCCACGCGTCTATTCAGGAGGCTTTTTGTATCCTTCCGTTTTTGGCGGGAATTTGAGTAGCTGCGATGAGTTCGAAACGTCTTTTCTCATTTCCTTATAAATAGGTGACTTTCGAGTTTGCCATTTCTCTTTTATATTTGCTTTTAGATCGCAGCCATTTTCTAGTTTGGTCGTTCGTCGTATAAAATTTTCCTTTCATCGACCTTCTTCTTCTGAGAACTAGAATATAGATGGCTTCCGTAAGAAGATCTTCTTCTTCTCCTAGAGAGATCATCGCCCCCGATAATGAGGAGGAGTTACATTCTAATCCTATGGGTGAACAAACCACGATATCTGATCTTGTTATCCCTGTAGAAGATACTTACAAGGTACGAATCCTTTCCGATGCGGATGTAGCCGCCCGAGCCAAAAAGGGCAAAGGTACTGTTCCTCAGATTTCCGAACCAATTGAGGATGTAGCTTGTGCATATACGGAGGAAACATTCCCTGAAGTCGTGAATAACTATACCAAATATTTTCCGGAAGGTTCTGAAATAATTCTTCCTTCCTCTACTGATAGGGTCACTTCTCCACCGGAGGGATGTCGAGCCTTTTATACGGCTCACTTTAATAGCGGACTGCGTCTTCCTTTGTCTCCCTTTTTCTGGAGGTTCTAAAAACTTTCAGTGTGTGCTTGACACAACTGGTTCCAAATTCTGTTGCTTTCGTGGTTTGTTTTTCCGTTCTGATGATTGCAAAGGGATTTAAACCTTCTTTCCGTAACTTTACGCAACTTTTTCGTTTTAATATTTCTAGTTCTTCAAACCGTGGATATTTCTTCGCTAGTCAACGGCCTAGCCGAGCAATCTTTGATGCTCCGGTTTCTAGTAATCCCTCATGGAAATCTCATTTCTTCTTTGTTCGTCCTCCATCTAATCTCCGTTTGGCGGATGGTTCGATCACGCTTTTCTCGTGGGATCATGGTTCCAGGTGGATTCCCGGAGGTCGCTCACCGACTGGTGAACTTGTTCCTGACGATGTACAGTTTATCACTGAGATTCCCGAGATGCGTACAAACAAATATCAAAGCGCTCTTCTGATTGGGGAATCTTTTCTTCGTAAGGCGGGGTTAAGTGTCCATAATTTTCCCATCAGTTCATCATCTGAACCTCTAGGTTAGCATTTTATTTGATCTTTAGTATTGTCACTATACTTTTTATATGGAGAAATTAACTTTATTTTGTTTCTTTTTCAGCTCATATGGTAGAAAACTCCCGACATTCTTCGAAGGGATAAATGGTGCTGTCGAAATCTTCCAAGTCAGTGGAGAATAATCCTATCGAGCAGAGGGCGTCTCGAAAGAGGAAATTGGAATTGGGTCACGAATCCGAGGAGAATAGAGAGGAATCTCCGGATTCTCCACGTGAGTCCCCTATTCGTCAGGGCATGGGATCCGGTTATCCTCCGCTTCATCTTAGAACATCTTTGGGTATTCGAGGATGTCGTAGCTGGTCGATGCCTCATCCTACTAATAATCCAGTTGATAGAAAGAGGAGTTACTACGGACGTTCTGGTGACGACCTTTCTTTACTCGGAGATAAACATCCAAATCCTACTCTGGTCGAAATGATCGAGGATCATTTAGAGGGAAAGAGGGCCGCTGGTTATTCCGAGAAGGATTCTCTTATTCATGATAATAATGAGAATGCGGTCGATAAGGCGACCCGTATTCTTTTGTCTGGCGTTCTTACTCGCGATCTTAATAAGCTTCTTCATAAGGATCCTTTGGAGAAATTCCAGCGAGCTTCTCTTTACGCTGAAAAGGTGAGATCTTTTTCTTTCTATTATTCTGATGAAGTGATCTTTTAGGATTTTCTTAATTCGCTAATTCGTTTCTTTCTGACCCCTTCGTTATTTCAGGTTAACACCTGTGTGACATCGTACGCCTATGAAAATTCTCTCTGGAAACAACAGTGCGATTTTCTTGAAGAGAAGTATAAAGCTTTACTTCACAAATCTTCCGGTTCAGAAGTTGGTCCCTCGACATCTTCCTCTGTTCCTGTCGTAGAGACTCGTGCTGCCGGGACCGAAGATCAAGAAATGATAGATAGGGTGATAGAGGTTTCTCGTGCTCAAGAACAAGCCAATCAAATGGCAAGAAAATTAGAGGAATTGCAGTTGCAGAGCACGACTCGAATTAGTGAGCTTGAATCTCAAGTATCAAGCCTTGAAGCTTCTTTAGAGGAGTATGAAAATGATGTCCCACTTAGGCAAAGAGATCGATATGTTAGGAAATCTGACGAACAAGTTGTTCGTGAATTCCTCAACTCTCCTGTTCATACGGCGTTGGTGTACCGGATGGTCGGCCCTCTTCTTGAGAATACTTTTAAAAAATCGATTCATCAACTGGTCGCTTTGGAGATGATCGACGATCGTCGGAAGGAATATTTTAAGGCAGCTCATATCCGGTTGAACCGTTATGGCGAGCTTTATTCTTCTTCCGAGGTTCCAGATGTCGAATATCAAGGTTTTCCTCTGGCTCATCTTGTCGAGGAATTTGGAAATCCATTGCCGATTCCTCCTTCTGATGTTAACGATGAGCTCGATAATACTTTCATCGATCCGGTAGACGAAGAGGAAGAAGGAGACGATACAGGCATGACTGAGGACGTCGATAGTGAGCAGAAGATTCCGGAAAGCGACCAGGCTTCTTGAAATAGTGATTTATTTTTGAAATAATCTTTGTAATTATCCGCTTGTAGGTTTAATTATAGCTTAGCTTTCCCTACTTTGTACACTAAACGTTTCTTATTCTGACAGTCGTGTCCTTTCACATTCGCTGTAATGATTCAGACAAGTCATTTAATTTGCCGTAATCATTATGTATGTGTCTTTTCAAATTCTAGCGTTTGCTCCAAGGTCAGTTTTCCTGTTTCGCGCCCTTTCTTCGGGTCAGTCGCGTCTTTTCGTGTAGTATAAATACGAGAGGTAAAATTTGACTTGTTTTTTACTGCTATACTCCTCTCTTAACAGAATACTCTTTCTTTAGCTAGTCGATAAACTTTCTCGATAGTAATTTGTATTTTTCTTTAGTCCGATCATGAGTAACCTTTTCGGTAATACTTCAAAGCGACCTTCTCGTGAGGGCGCTAGAGATAATAGATCTAAAAAATCTCGAAGAGAAGGGCCTTCGATGGAGCCTCCTCGTTCGTCCTCAGTTAGTAGTTCGATGATCGATACTCCTATTACCACGTTCCAACCTTTATCAGAAGTTAGTTCGTCGCTCCTCCAACCAAACTTTTCTTCTACCCCCGCGGGAGGTAATAGATCTTCCCCAGGTCGATTAGCTTTCGGAGACCCATCCAACATGGAACAGGTTTACGACATACCTGTTTCTTCAGGTTTTTCTTCTTACGAGTATGGATCTCATGGAGGGGATTTTGTTAGTTCCCTTCCTTTTTCTACTTCTACTGCCCTGCTAGTTAGTGAAGGGCAAGTCGGTGATGGTTTTTCTGTCAATCCTTCCATAACGCAGTCTATTTCGCAATATGGTCCTGAATATCTGTTTCATGATACCACTGTAACGACTGCTTCTTTTGAGTCTGGGGGACCTTCTGGAGGTCGATCTGGGTCGAGGTCTGGTCGTCGGACCGTTATATCTGCTTCCGGCAAAGAGACCTCTGTTAGTCCCGACGAGAGGGACTCCCCTCGTCCGTTAGATGATCGTTGCGTGCTTATGCAGGTTAATGACATTCTTTTGTCGGAGACTCCACGTTCCGACGGTGTCCCTTTGACAAGCGAACTGCCTGGTTCTGTTGAACCTGATGCTTTGTCTTGGGACCTAGGCATGAGTACTATTTTGCCCGGCGAATTGAGGAAGCTCGAAGGTACTTCCAATGTTCGCCTTGTTCAATCTCTGGTGAAGATATGTGAACAGGTAAACATATTTCGAACATTTTTCCTGTTCTTTGTTTTGAATTCTTTGTTGTACGGCGGTTTTTCTTACTCTTTCTGTTTTTAGGGCAAGTATTTTGCACTCCAGCTGGGTGTGCAAAATGATGAACTGTGGAATAGTCGGAGAGCTCTTCAAGGTCAGCTGGAGTCGGAGAAAGCTAAAACCAGGGGTTTTGAGCTGCAGCTGCAACTTGCTAAAGATGATCTCCAAAAGTTAGAGGCTAACCAAGTTATTCTTGAGAAAGAAAAAAGCGACCTAGTTCAGGCTGCCGCGTCGGCAGAGGGATCTCGTCAACAGGCATATGATGCCGGTTATGATGCCGGTTATCTTAAACGTCAGGAGGAGTTGATGGCGTTTGCTGGTAACCTAACTCCTCGGAGGCCTGTTTCTGCTGGTCGACCCTCCGGCGATTCTTCTCAATGATCTTTATTCATCCTGGCAGACCTTGGACTGTCTCTTTTTTTTTTTTTTTTTTTTTTTTGATGATGATGCCCAGCTTTTGTGTAGTTGTCCGGGCAGAGATTTTTGTATTGGGAGATTAGATTGGAAATTATGATCTCTTCTGTAGGCAGATTCTTGCCTTGATTCTAATGCTATATCTTGTTCATATATGTTATTGCTATGCACAAATATACCATCATGTAGTAATTGACAAGGATTAGTTTACTTATCTGATTTTTATTTCTGCGGAGAGATTTGAGTATGGAGAAAGTAAGCTTGATCTTGCTTTGGTCACTTTTAAGATATCCGAACGGTATAATATTTGCTTCGCATATTTAATCTTTGTTGATTGATCCAGCCGATCGTCGTTGTGTAAACTCTTAGCTGTCTGGTCGATGCTCGATTCATGCCTTATAAATTTGTCCTTATATGACATATATCTTATATAAGGAGGTTATTGTTCCTCCTGTTGAATTTCAGTTTTTCTTTTCCTCAAAGGGAAGTTTTCCTTTAGGTGCTTTTCACCTATCCATGTCTTCCATCATTAACTTTTCAATTATACATTTCTCTAGCCAGTATATCATACTCTTGATATGGGAGGAATTGGAAAATGTAACAGTCCTGGCCAGATCTGACCCGTTCAGACCTCCTTCAGCAATTCTTTGGAAAATTAGGCAGTGACGGCCTTATAGTTTCGAATAGGGAGGGTTATTCTCCTGATTTCGACGTCAGATTTCTTGGATTCTAAATGGAATTCTTGTATGGCCAACTTAGTAGTTCCCCAATGATGTATGAGGCAGTTACGACCCCCGTATGGTGGAGGCTCTGGTCGTTTTTAAGCAATTATCCTCTTTCTACGGTTCAACTTTGCATGCCTTCGTTGAGGAGTTCTTAATATTTTCTATTAGGCGACCCTCATGTATGATCGTGCAGATCGTTTTGGTCTTTGAACTTCTTTAAGTTTTCTTGGATTATTTTGTTGATCGCTTCGATCTGTAGATTTGATTGTCATCGATCAGTTGAGTCGATCAGACGGGCGCCGTTCCAACTTACTTGCATTTAATTCGGGAAGTCAAAGGGTCGCGTTCTCGTCCCTTGATTAAACTCCTATCGTCCGTAGGATCATTCTCACGGGCGCCTATAAATAAGTAGGCAGTTTTCTTATTTTCTACTCATAACAATGGATATCTCGGTTTCCTTAGATTTCATTTTGCCTTCGGATCCCATAATGTTCAAGAAGTCACATTATCGTGATTTGTTCGTTCGCAGTAAAGGAATTGTCCCCAGTCTTGTATTGACGGGTCCCATGTCAGCCCTTCCTTGTATCGACGGATCCCATGAGATCTCTGCTTTAGTCTTCATCACCTTAGAGGTCCGTGGTTTCCGTCTGCACATGGGGGGTTCATACTTTGCCAGCCATCCTCGTCCTTGGAGGTTACTTCCGGATTGATAGACCAACGGGGTGGCTGGTAAACTTACCGTTTTACGACGGTCCCGAAGAGATGCTGCTTTAGAGTAAAATGTTTTATAGATAATGTAAAAGCAGTATCTTTTGTGGGTGAATTGAGTACTGCTGGTTATCTGGCTGGTAATGCTCATTTCACCTGGAGGAACATACCGATCTTCAGAGCCTGGCCATCGAACCAAAGAAGTCGACCATCCTGAGCAGCATGCTTCTTAGGTGGTTTATTATGATCGATGAGGTACTAGGGAGGAGATTGGTGTTTCCGTGGACATTGTCGTGAAGATAGTCGATCCTATAGGATCATTTTGACTAAATCATTGTAATGATCTTTAAGCAACAAGCAGATCTTTGTAACGTAGGATTTTTGTATGTAACTGATTTGATGAATAAAATATTACTTTTATCTCTTGCATCTTCTTTGTCGTTTTATTTACGAGGAGTAATTTCCGAGCAGATGAATTCATACTTGATTTATCTTTCAAAACTTTAGGAGTATCGGCGGATCTTTTTTTAGATCGTTAGGAGTAGATCGAGGAGTTTTTATTGAGCGGATCAATGTATACTCGACTCGTTTGTAATTATACTTAGGTTTTTAACCCAAAAGTCTTTTAATCATTGAAAACATATCGAGGAGTCTTTATCGAGCGGATCGATGTTTACTCAACTCGTTTTATCTAGACTTAGGTTTTAATACCAAAAAGTCTTTTTCTCGTTGTAAATAGTTCGAGGAGTGTATATCGAGCGGATCGACGTTTACTCTACTCGTTTTATTTAGACTTAGGTTTTTAATACCAAAAGTCTTTTTGATCGTTGAATATATATATGTTGAGGAGTTTTTATCGAGCGGATCGATGTTTACTCAACTCGTTTTGTTTAGACTTAGGTTTTTGGTACCTGAAGTCTTTCAATCATTGTAGATATATCGAGGAGTTTTTATCGAGCGGATCGATGTTTACTCAACTCGTTTTGTTTAGACTTAGGTTTTTAGTACCTGAAAGTCTTTTTGATCGTTGAATATATATCGAGGAGTTTTTATCGAGCGGATCGATGTTTACTCAACTCGTTTTGTTTGGACTTAGGTTTTTAGTACCTGAAGTCTCTCAATCATTGTAGATATATCGAGGAGTTTTTATCGAGCGGATCGATGTTTACTCAACTCGTTTTGTTTAGACTTAGGTTTTTAGTACCTGAAAGTCTTTTTGATCGTTGAATATATATCGAGGAGTTTTTATCGAGCGGATCGATGTTTACTCAACTCGTTTTGTTTGGACTTAGGTTTTTCGCACCAATAAGTCCTTTTTGTCGTTGACATAAATCGAGGAGTGTTTATTGAGCGGATCAATGTATACTCGACTTGCTTCGTTCTGATATTTATCAATATGCTAGTGTAATTCCACAGAGCGTTAATCGAAATAATCGATGTATAGAAAATGCTAAAATTTTACTAATTGAACTCTAGGCTAAGGCCTTTGTTACAAGGATTAAAACTTGATAAAGTAAAGTAAAATAAAACAATGCAGTATAATCTGCTAAAATTTATTTACCATAGTATTTCCTAAGGTTGACTGCGTTCCAGGTTCTTGGTAAGGCTGTCCCATCCATGTGTGCAATTTTGTATGAACCTTTCTTTCCTACGCCAATGACGATGTAAGGTCCATCCCAATTTTGTTGTAACTTTCCCACATGCTTGGATACTTCTACCTTTTTCAAAACCAAGTCTCCTTCTTTGAAGGTTCGGACGCGTACTTTTTGATTGTATGCTTTCTCCATATTTGCCTTAGTGGCTTGTAGGCGTACGACAGCTTGGAAGGCGTCCATGTATATTTGGTAAAAACCTTGGAAGGCGTCCATCATGCTGAACAGCGCGAAGCCAGCGGTCGAGTCGACCAATAAATCAATTCTTGGGAGGGGGTAAGGGTCGCGTGGACATAACTTGTTAAGGTCGGTGAAATCATTACACATCCTCCATTTGTTGTCCTTTTTATCCCCTTTTGCTACTAGTACAACATTACATAGCCATTCCGAGAAATGTATTTCTCGGATTTGCTTTGCTTCCAGCAGTCTTTCAACCTCGGCTTTGATAATTTTATCTTTTACTGGTCCATGATTTCTTTTCTTCTGTCTGGTGGGTTTCGCTGAAGGGTCAATTTTTAGGGTATGCTTGATTACCCGAGGATCGATCCCTTCGATGTCATTTGCACTCCAGGCGAATACGTCCACGTTATTTCTTAGAAATTCGATTAACATTACTTCTCCTTCTTTGCTCAATTCTGTACCAATTCTTGTCTTTTTGGACGAGTCGCCTTCTACCAGAATTATATCTTTATGTTCTGGGGGTTGCAAGGATAAGTCTAGTGGTTCTTTCCCCTTTTTATCTAATCGATCAGTAATAGGAATTTCGACCTCGTTTCTAGTGAGATCGTCTACGATCTTTCTCTTGCTCGGAGTAATTGACTTGGGGTGTTCTTTCAACGTTAATGATGTGCTGTAGCAGTCCCATGCCATACAGTGGTCGTTCGTTATTTCTCCGATGCCGCTGTCGGTTGGAAATTTTATTTTCTGATGATAGGTAGAGACTACAGCTCGAAAAAGGTTAAGGGCTGGTCGCCCTAATATAGCGTTATAAGCGAAGGGTGTATCTACCACTAGGAATTTTACCAACTTCACGGTCCGAAGTGGTTTCTTTCCGAGCGATACACTTAAAGATATCGTTCCGCTGGGGATGATCTCGGAGCCCCCAAAGCCTACTAACGGCGTTGCTACCCTTTGTAGGTTTATTTGCCCGAGGTTCATTTGTGCTAAGACCTCTCTGGAGATGATGTTTGCTGAGCTTCCATTATCGATTAGGATTCTTCTCACATTATAATTTGCTATTTCTAACGACACTACCATAGGGAAATCTGGGTTATCCTCTTTTGTATCCCAAGTGATGTTTTTAGGTACTTCACCTTCGTTAAAGCTGATCGGCTGGTGATTTGTTGGCCTGTTTTCTAATGTCCATATTTCTTTTGGATATTTAGAATTTGCAATTATGGATCTGGTCGTTCTTCGTCTAGCATTACGACTATCTCCACCCGCAGGCCCCCCGGATATAGTGTGGATAGTCCCATTGACCTGGTCGTGATTCAATTCCTGAGTAGGCCGACGTTCAGGTGATCTTCGATGAGAACTTCTCCATTGAGTTCCGTTCCGGGGGCTTCTGCTTCTTTCCCTTTTGCGATTATCTCGTTCTATGTATTCGTCTAGTTTTCCTTGCTCGATCAGTTTTTCAACTTCTCTTTTAAGGTGAAAACAATTTTCCGTTCGATGCCCATGTGCCCTATGGTACTTACAGTATTGATCATAGTTTCTAGACCCTGGTCTGGGCTGAGCGATTTTCCTCGCCTCGGGAATCCAATTATTCCTTTCTAGAACTTCCAAGATTTCTTCCATTGGAGCATTTAATCTTGGGTGTTCTACTTGATTCACTCTGCTTCTGATTGGTTGTTCAGGGTTTCTTGGTCTTTGGTAGAAATTAGGTTGCCTTTCTTGGTCGGCTCTGCTGTATTCCAGTCGCTGGAAAACGTTACCTCTCCTGGAAGATCGCTCGTAATCCAAGGATCTTTGGGCGGGAATCTTGTCATGCCGCTTAGACCCTGTAGCCGCGACTTTGTTTTTGTTCTTATCCTTAAAGGAATTCATCTCTTCTTGGGTCATATACTTAGACGCCAGGCTCATGATGTCGGCGGACGTTCTTGGTTGTTTTCGACTGAGGGCATTTCCGAACTGCCTGTTTTTAGTGAGATCGAAGAGGATAGATATTATGTAATCGATATTTGGGGAATCGATTTTAAGTAATTCTACGTTGAATCTGGCCAACCAATTCCTTAGGGATTCTCCTTCTTGTTGATATATAGTTCCAAGGTAGCTCATCGGAAGTTTTTGTCTCTTCTGACTGGCAAACTACTGCGTCAATTTGTTACAGAGTTCCCTAAAGCTGAATATGGAGTTGGCAGGTTGTTTCGCGAACCAGTCCAATGCGAGTCCTTCGAATGTAGTTACCATTAATTTGGCAGTGAATTCGGCAGAGTGGGCATATAAATTCATTATATTCGTAAAGCTAAAAATATAATCATCCGGGTCAGTGGTTCCATCATAGCGAGGTAGTCTACCCGGGACTTGTCCGATCGATTGTGCCTCTTTTATTTCCCTGCAGAAGGGAGAACAGGCCGCAAGGCTCTCCTGGAGTTCCGTGGTTCGGGCCCACGGATTTTGAATAGATCGTAAGCGTTGTTCGAGTCGGTCCTGCACCATCCTTTCAATTTCTCTTTCCGTCAGTCGAGCCGTTCGTGGTCGATCAGGGATTGTATCATCTATGCCATCATCAATAGGGATAATTGTACGTTCCCTGGATCCACTGCGCTTCGCCTGGGTTTTTCTGTGACCTGGTTTTCTACGAGGATTATTGTCGGAGGGTTTTGAATTGTCCTGTTGTGGACTGTGTAGTGAGCGGTGCTCGCTTGGTGGGCTATCAGCTTGTTGAGATACTTGATCGTTTTGTCCGGGCGTTTTCCGAGCAGGAATTGTCCTGGCAGCCCCAGGGTTTCGCGGAATTTGATCAAGCACAAGTAATTCTTCTGGGGAGAGCGATTTAACGAGCATCGCTATTTGTCGTAATTTCTCCTGAGCACCCGGGAGAGGAACGGGGATCTCGGGGACTTCCGGCTCTTCCTGTATCGTACCGGGAGGACCTTCTAGGGGTTCCTGATGTCGGGGATGGGTATTCTGCAAATTCTCGTCGGTGTTGGGAACGTTATTATTGTCGTTCTCCTGTGGATCTTCAGATGTGTTATGACCGGTGGTTGTGTTACTTCTTGCTCCGACACGGGCGCTTTTCCTTGGGCGAGCCATATGTCGATCGAATAATTAACCTAGCCCCTCGGTGGGCGCCAACTGATTTAACCGTTTTTTGTCAGGTTAATTTAATATCAGTGAATTTGTGATATCGGGGGTTTGGATATTGAATTATTCAGTATATTGGGCTCTGTTACTTTATTCTGGATGGATCGTTTACAAAGAAAAGCAATAATCAAAGGCAAGAAGTAAAACCATTAACAAAATTAAGAACACAACGATAAGAAGGTAAAGTTCTGCAATAATAATGGATATTATTGAGTTCTAATGTTATCAATGTATTCTTGTGTAATCTCAGAATTGAGAGAATTCGTAGTTGTCTCATACAATGAATAACTAGGTATATATATTACGCTAAACCTAGTATTACAAGGAATCATAGTCCTGCTTGGACTCGGCCCAACTATCCTTCTTGGGTCCGGAGTATAATCTTTATTCAGAGCGAGCGGCATTTGGCAGGGTCTGTAAGAAGATCCCGATCCTTTATAATTGGTCGAATCGATCTTATAATCTTTGTTCGATCTGATCAGTATGTAGGGTGCGAAATAGCCCCCATCACCTCTGAAGTTAGATCACTCACAAAGATGGATCTACACTCCGCACAACACTCAACTATTACAAATTTCACTCAGAAAATGTTTTCTGTTTGGCTTCAACTTGGCTTTCGTCAACAAATGACTCTACCAGACGAGTGAGCTGTTCTTGAGCTTCTTGAGACTTAGAGAAAATTCTGCTTCGGAAATAAAATCTCAAAGTGTTGTTGTGTATTTGCTCTTTGAAATCAGCTCTATTTATACTCAGATTTGAAAATGTGACTTTTGAAGAAAATCACAAATCAAATCCATAGCCTTAGCCCAATTTTCAGAACGGCTCCCTGCTACAATACTTTTCTGCTGTACTTTTCTGTAGCTACATTAAATGCACCCTGCTGATCCGAGAATAAACTTCAATCATTTGCCATTACTACCCTTCTCTTGCAGCATTTATTACGCCAAGTGCATTTATTACCGTTGGACTAACTCCTTGATCTCTTCTACTCTGCTGATCAAAACAACATTGCTGATAGATATCCTGCTGATCAAACTCTGAACCCATCTGATTTGAGGCAGCTGATGGTCTACCCTTCTGATTGCTATTTCAGCATAAGATTAGAATTTTTGGACCCTTCTGATGTCTTCTTTACTTGGTCAAAATTCTTCTAAGGGACCTAAGCTTTTCCATACTTAGCTGATTTTGACGTTTTGGAAATCATCAAAATTTTCCCTTATATTCTTATCTTCATTGCACTCCATCTTCATCTTCATCCAACACTATAAAAAAAAATTCGCCCTCCCCTAGAATAATTGTCTAGTTTAGCAGTGTTTTAAAAATCGGATCGGATCGACCGGTTCGATCGGTTTAACCGGTTACCAGTTGCTAATTCGGTCCGATTAACCCTCCAAAATCAGATTTGTTCCTGACCAGTTTGAACCCAAAAAAATCGATCAAAAACCGATAAAACCAATGAACCAGTTAATAGATTGAACCACTGGTTCACTTATAAAAAGAAAAAGTTTACGCTATGGATTTTTATTTCTCTTTCGCGACCTTTAAACTTCACAATACTCTCACATCTCTTCTTCTATTTTTCACTTTTTTTTTTCATCTATTTTTCACTTTGAATTAAACAAAAGGGTAAACACCACTTTTGGTCCCTCTTATCATTAACTTTTTACAGAGTGGTCCCTCTTATATTTTTTTTCCCATTTTAGTCCCTACTATGAATTATTTGTTTCACTTTAGTCCTTATCACGTGGTCCAAGGCGATTCCGATAACATGTGATATGCTCATGAGGGCAATTTTGTCATTTCAAGTAAACTAACATGGATATTTTCGTTTTTCTAATTATTTAAAAAAAAAAACTAAATTTTCAAACTAGGCTTTCATTCCAATCGAACTTAATCGTACATTTCGTTCCAAGCTAAAGTTTTTTCCTAAAATCTTTTTCAAACACCAAAATTGCTCAACAATTAAACAATATCTCAAATAGTCTCAATATTGAACGGACGAAAATGCCCTAAAAAATAATCATATGCATGTAATTACGTGTTATCGGAACCACCTGATAAGGACTAAAGTGAAACACATAATTTATAGTAGGGACTAAAGTGAAATAAATAATTCATAGTAAAGACTAGAGTGGGAAAGAAAACATAAAAGGGACCACTCTGTAAAAAGTTAATGATAAGAGGGACCCAAAGTGGTATTTACCCTAAACAAAATAAACAAGAAAGAAAAAAATCTTATATATAATAAGTTATATAAATATATTTGAGTATCAAATTCCTTAATAAAGTCATCTTTTTCACAAACTTCAAAAGTTTATTTTTTTTATATAATTCAATGACAAAATTAATCAATAATTTTTCTTTTTCATAGGTGATTAGTAATGAAATTATTGTTTTTGAGATGATGTTTATTATAATTTGAATTATTGCATTGATATCATGTTATCATACTTGTAAATTTGTTGCTATCATTCATTCTTAATTCAAATTGTGTAGGAAAAATAATTGATCATGAGATAAACATTTAGTTTATTGAAATAAAGTTGAAAAAATGAATAATATAAAAAATGAATAATATATTTTTTTAACTAGTTGATTACATATATTAAAATTAAAATTAAAATATTATATTGTAATGACGTCACACTGGTTGAACCAATGAAAATGATTAAATCGATCTAACCAATAATCAGTAAAACTACCGATTCGATATCCGTTTCGGTTTTTAAAACATTGAGCTCCGCCACTGCACGTACCTTTAAATTTAACTCTTAAGTCAACTAAAAAAAGTTTAATTGGATTGTAACTTTCTTCCGTAAGAAGAGCACCATTTTTCTCTGAGATTGACCTAGATGGCACGAACCCGCCATAACTCAGTGTCTTCCTTTTATGGAATATATGTTTTGTAAATCGCGATTTTATTTACATAGTTCGAAACAAAGTCGCATGTCTGTACCCGACGATTACTAAAACCGATCTAAAAGCTCAACAGAAAATTCATAAAACTCTCTCTCTCTCTCTCTCTCTCTCTCTATCTCTCTCTGCAAATCTGAGGAAAGCCGGGAACTCATAGCCTCCGGTCGGTAACTCTCTTCCAATTTATGTTCCAGTTTTTTTACATATGTGTATTTCTTTCTCTATTTATTGTTTTCTGGATTCAATTTATTGATTGTGGCCAGATCTTAGATTTGATTTCATAAATTAAGAAATATTGACATGAAATTTGCTGGTAAAGCTCCAATTTTAGCAAATAGTAAGAATATGATTATCTAAGCTATTAAAAAATAAATAAATTTAGAGACAGTTATTTTTCGTAATGACCTAAATTTCACTTTATTTTGTTTATTGTGGAATATATCGATAAAGCTTTGGTAGCTGGTTACATTTTTAGGAATTTGAAGAATTAGGATGTAAATTATTTATTCTGGATTATTTCAATTTCTTATGAGGGATATAATGTGCCTTTAACTTGAAATCACCAGATATTTTTTTGACTTTACCCTACAAATTTAGCTAAGCCGACTTCATACTCTAGGAAAGTTAATTTTGTCTCACAATGGCAATGGTGGACGAGCCACTCTATCCAATAGCAGTACTGATAGATGAGTTAAAAAACGATGATATTCAACTACGTTTGAACTCTATAAGAAGACTATCAACCATTGCTCGTGCGCTTGGGGAGGAAAGAACCCGAAAGGAGTTGATTCCTTTTTTGGCTGAGAACAATGATGATGATGACGAGGTTTTGCTTGCTATGGCTGAAGAGTTGGGTGTGTTTATCCCGTATGTTGGAGGTGTGGAGCATGCTCATGTGTTGCTCCCTCCACTGGAAACACTTTGTACTGTGGAGGAGACCTGTGTGAGGGACAAAGCTGTAGAGTCATTATGCAGAATCGGATCACAGATGAAGGAAAGTGATTTGGTTGACTGGTTTGTTCCTCTTGTGAAGGTCAGATATCTAACTGCTATATTGTTGCTTTCATCGTTCTTTATGTTACTGAGCAATGATCACTTTGATACATAGTTTGGAACAGGGACGGAAGTATTCATTCTCTTAGCGCTTATGTTTTTGTATGAGTTGAGCCTGCATCATATATTTAGCATAAAGATTTATTTCAAGAGGTGCTTCTTATTTTAACTTCTTTTCGATATATATGCATGAGATGGTTTATTTTCAATTTTTTCCAGAAATTACACAAAAAAGGGAATATTTTCGATCTGGACTAATTAAAGAGTATTTTTGTCATCAAGAACTCAATCTGTCTTTAAGTAATTGTGTCTGGTTAAAAACTGCATCTTCTTATCTTTAAGTTGTTTATATTCTTTTTGAATAGCATAGTTGTTGAGAAAATTGATATTGATTCTATTTTACATGAAAACTTCGATATTTTTTTTGTTGATTAAATTATATTGTCATTTAAAATTCAATATAATTTTATTCACAGTATATTGTTAGTATTATTATTGTAGACTAATTATGCGAATAAAATAGTTTGAAAATCTTTTTAACAAGTTTCAGTAGTATTTATACTCTGCACCCCCACCACTCAAATCCTAGATCCGTCCCTGGTTTGGAATATCTTGTGCTTCAATATTCTGTGATGGTTTAATTGTTTCACATAGTATTATTCTTAAGTCCCTCATGAATTACTTATAATTTTTTGTATGAAAGGTGAATCATTAAATATTTATCATTATTCTCCATTGGTATTTTCTCATATAAAGGACAAACACAAATCTGGAGGGCATTCATATTTCAGAGTCTTATCTGTGTCAATATATGCTGTTAATACTTGCAATTTCACTTTTCATTTTTATGCTACTTTGAGCAATGTTAGAGGTGGAATCATGTAATAATATCATCGTTTTCCTGTCATTCCTCTCTTGAGTATCTGATAGATTGTTTATTACCATGATGGAAATACTAGAGGTTGAATCACATAAATAACATCATCTATTTCCTACGATATAGCCTCAAATAAAATAAAGCAAACATTTTATTTTGTGGGCTTATTGAGTTGTCTGTTGAAATTTGTGATAGAAATTGCTTTGAGTATGTGAAGATCTTGAATTTTTTTTTTCCCCTTGAGTTAATATCCAGACTTAATTACTATCTTTGTATCAAAGCCTTTGAATTTCTTATTCTCATGTGTAGTTATATTTATTTACCAATTCTGATTGTTCATGTTCTAATTTGAAATTACAGAGGTTAGCAGCTGGTGAATGGTTTACTGCTCGAGTCTCAGCGTGTGGACTGTTTCATATTGCTTACTCCAGTGCTCCAGATATGTTAAAGACAGAATTAAGGTCGATATACACTCAATTATGTCAGGATGATATGCCTATGGTGAGAAGGGCTGCTGCAACAAATTTGGGAAAATTCGCTGCCACTGTGGAAGCTGCTCATCTCAAGATTGACATCATGTCTATGTTTGAGGATCTTACTCAGGATGGTAAGTTAAAAAAAACAAAGGAATAAAGGATATAATTTTATTTTGTTATAATTTATAACTCGGATATCAGTGATGAAGGCACAGCCACCTATAGATGATAGACAATGGGCCTAGATATAATTTACTTGACACTGTTAAACTGTTTTTACTTATATTTAAAATAATTGATGTAGGATAGGTGTGAAAAGTAAGTTCGACTCAGAGTTTGCTTTGAGATCTCACTACAACTCCATCGTGTTCATGTATTTTTTCATGTGAAACCTCGTTAGATCACTTCTCAAAACTCATTTTTGTATTATGTATAAATATAGCTATTTTCGCAATTGATTCATCCTGCCCCATATTGATGTAATTTGGAAGAATTTTTATTGGTAGTGTTTAGTAGATATGGAAGCATTTTTAGTTATTCAATTAACAAGTAAATAATAGACTATTTGAATTTATGCTTGATTGTCGTAATCTACATGGAGAAAGAAGAAAGTATATATTTAGTCAGCCGCTGAAACAGTTATCAGTTTTTTTCTGGTGCGTGGTTATTAAGAAGATTAACAGTTAAAAGGTTGAATTAATCAAATTAACTTTTTGAATGCCTCTTTTTAGATCAAGATTCTGTACGTTTGTTAGCTGTCGAGGGTTGTGCTGCTCTTGGCAAGTTGTTGGAGCCTCAAGATTGTGTTGCACATATTCTCCCTGTAATTGTTAACTTCTCGCAGGTAAACTTGAAATTGTGTTGCTTGTTCTATTAGATAATTGTAGATATTTTCTTTATATCAATATAGTTGCTTTAAAAGTATTCTCACTAGGTATTCACCTGGCTAATTTATTCTTAAATAGTTATTCTCTATGATTGGAATTTGGATATGTCGGTTAGTGATGACAATCTTTCGATATGTCAAAATGTAGTGATGTATTATTATCTCACTGATTTTGGGTTGAATGCCCACATGTTCTTTTTTTATTAGTTTAGCATGAAACCGCTCTTTTGAAAATTGAGTTTTAACGTCAAATGTTGCTGGATTCTTTTTTACTTATTTCTTTATGTAAAATTGTGATTTGCTTATTGTTTGTATCAGGATAAATCTTGGCGTGTTCGGTACATGGTTGCCAACCAATTGTATGAGCTTTGTGAGGCTGTGGGACCTGAACCTACCAGGTAGCTGTTTAATTTTCATTTCCATTTCAGTGTTCTGTGCCTCTACAAATTTATACTATTAGACTTGTATTCTGATATCCTGGCTGTATCTTGTATATTTACTAAATAATTATTATGGCTAAACTTTTATCTAACTTTATTTTGATTAACAAAACTTCTGTCAGTATATATAATCATATGCTCCTTCTGTTCCTTTCTCCTATTTCCTTTGTGGGATTTCCCAAAACACTGAATAATTTTTCTCAAAACTACCCTCACACATAAAGTAATGATTTAACACCACTAATTCCCAACAACTACTCTTAAGGGGCATAATTGTAGAAATAACTAAAAGTTTCACTTTTTCAACACTTATCTAAAACTCCGCGCCAAATCTAAAGGGATCAAGAAATATGGGACAGAGTGAGTAATTTATTAAGTAGTTTCTCTTTTCTTCCATCCCCTTCAATACTTGTTTTTCGTAGTATCTGATTTGTTGTTATCTGGCATTCCAGGACAGATTTGGTTCCTGCTTATGTGCGTCTACTTCGAGATAATGAAGCAGAAGTTCGAATAGCAGCTGCTGGGAAAGTCACAAAATTCTGTCGGATTCTTAATCCAGAACTTGCTATTCAGCATATTCTTCCCTGTGTGAAGGTAGCCACAGTGGTGCATTAATTAATACGGTTATTTTTAGTTAATTAATATTTTTTATGTCTATATGCTCTCTGTTTTTTTTATAATGGAAGGTGCTTTATTACAGGAATTGTCATCCGATTCTTCTCAACACGTAAGGTCTGCTTTGGCCTCCGTCATAATGGGAATGGCTCCAGTGTTGGGAAAGGTAAAAGATATGTGTTGGTAAAAACTAAAGCATAGGGTTATACAACATATAAGCATCCACGTGATTGTATATCTATATATTCATTAAAATTGATTTGAATTGCTATGTTATTTGTCGGATTTGATAGATAATTCGTTTCACATACTGACTTTTTATATTATCCTCATGATAAAAAGAAACTAATTTATGTACTAAAATCTGTTCTTTTTTTTCTTTATCATGATTGTTCAACATGTTTCATTAATTTATAATGTTTTAAATGTTCCTTGAAAAGTTCTAATGTTGAGCTAACCAAAACACATACTGGGAACAAAATTTAACATCGTTGATGCAGGATGCAACAATTGAACAACTTCTTCCGATATTTCTTTCCCTTTTGAAAGATGAATTTCCCGATGTTCGTCTTAATATCATTAGCAAGTTAGATCAAGTCAATCAGGTTTGTGATGTTCCATTCAATTTTTATTTTGTTCAGTTACTATGTAAAATTGTATCACTTATTTGTCTTTTGTTTTTTGTCTGAACATGCAGGTTATTGGAATTGATTTACTCTCCCAATCTTTATTACCAGCTATTGTTGAGCTAGCAGAAGATAGGCATTGGAGAGTTAGGCTTGCCATAATTGAATACATACCTTTATTGGCTAGTCAATTGGGCGTTGGATTTTTTGATGATAAGTTGGGTGCCCTTTGCATGCAGTGGCTACAAGACAAGGTCCGTGTTTCTGTTTTAATTATTACTTTTTTTTCGAGCAAATGTCAATTTGCTCCCATGTGATATGCATAATGTTCAATTTACCCCTGTGTGATTTGAAAAAAGCACCTTACACCCCTGTGAAAATTTAAAGGAGCAATTTACCTCCTTCAACCAGAGAGTGTAACTCACTCGCCAGAAGAGTGGGCATGAAAAGTGTTTTTGTAACATAGAGGGGTAAAGTGTCACATTTATCATAACACAGTGGGTTAGAGTGCCACATATAAGTGGAGTAGTTTTGTCAGTTCATATTTTTTTTAAGTTAAAAAATGGCAGGGAGGATAAGATTGTGGGGGGTAAAGTCCTCTGTTTCAAATTAGGGGGGGTAAACAGAACATTATGCATATCACAGAGGGGCCATAACTCCTTTTTTTGATTGGGAAACACGGCGCTGGGGGTGGGCCGTGTGTAATTGAAATAAAATCCGTAATTACATCCAAAAATTTGGATTTTGTACAGGTTTACTCCATCCGAGATGCTGCAGCTAATAACTTGAAACGTCTGGCTGAGGAATTCGGTCCAGAGTGGGCAATGCAGCATATAGTTCCTCAGGTTTGTGGTTGAATAATACTTTGAAATGAAAGTTGTGACATTATAGAATATTTTTTGTCAATCCTTTTTCCAACAAACAGATTTGTTTTTCTGGGTAAATATGGTAACCATATCAAACTATAATAACAAAATTAGCCTCTACCTAATAATGTCAACAATATATGCAGCTATTGGTATTATTATGCCTCGTTGCAATTATGCCATCAAAATATTTAGCCCAGTAACTTGTGAAAAGTGCACATTCGAGAAACAAAAATGAATTAGCTGTTGTAATCACCATCTGGAAACAAGATAAACAAATGATGAATGTTCGAATAATAACATCCAAGATAAAAAGGTTATCTATGTAATTGTGAAATTTTGTTCTCTTTCTAAATTTGCATTGCTTTTAGTTTTTGGATTCTATTTTCATCTTGCTCCTTACCTTCCAATATAGGAATTTTTTTGAAAATATTCATGTAACTATGTTGAACATACATTTAGTCCCTTAACTTTCACCCAATTTCAATTTTAGTCTTATCAATTACAAATTTCGTCCTTTAACTTTCATTAAGTTTCAATTCCCGTCCTGCAATTACAATTTCATCCTCTTAACCTTCAAAAGGTTTCAATTTTTCGTCATGCAATTACAAACTTTTTCTCCTTTAATAGGACCAAATTTTTATTTGCTGGACGAAAATTGAAACATATTGAAAGTTAGAGGACGCAATTTCTTATAGATAGGACTAAAATCGAAATTTGGTGAAAGTTAAAGGTCTGAATGTGTGTTTAACATAGTTAGAGGACTGTTAAGAATTACAAAGTTAGCGGACCGTTGTGGAAATTTTGCCTTCAAATATACGTCCTACACATAATTCCACGACTTCTTTTGTGATGTTTTATTACGATTTCTATTATCAATATTTTAGCTTACTTTGCTTTTAACACGATTGAGGAAAATTCCCTTTTTTTCCATTTTTTTTTAATTCTCAATGCAGGTTTTGGATATGATAAACAACCCACATTATCTGTACCGAATGACTGTTCTTCGTGCAATTTCATTACTTGCCCCTGTCATGGGTTCAGACATAACATGTTCTAAATTATTGCCTGTAATTGTCACTGCAACAAAAGACAGGTGGATTATCTTTTCATACTCATCGTCGGGGTGTCTTTTCACAAGAACTAATAAGCTGAATTGTGTTATTTTTGCAGAGTGCCCAACATTAAATTTAATGTGGCTAAGGTTTTGCAGTCCATGATCCCCATTGTTGATCAATCTGTGAGTCCACTTCTTTGTCATTGCTCTCTTTTGCTTATATGAGCCAATGCCCATAATTCCATATATTGCAGATAATTACTTCTTGCCGTATGTATATCTATTGATTCGGGCTACTTCCATTTACACCCCCCCCCCCCCATGATATGTATGTTCAATTTACCCATCGGTGATTTGAAAAATAGCTCTTTATCTCCCTGTGGAAATTTAAAGGAGCAAATTACCTCCTTTCATGTAGAGTGTAACACTCGGTTAAAGTGCCGCATTTTATAGGTTGACCGAGTCAAAGTATATATATAAGAGGGGTAGTTTCATCAATTCGCGTTTAAAAATGTCAGGGAGGTGGCGTGAAACTTTTATAAGATTATTGGGTGGTAAAGTACCTTTTTTCATACTACGAGGGATAAATTGAACATTACCCATATCATAAGGGTAAATGACATATCACACTGGGATAAATTGCCATTAACTGATTTTGTATCTAACTTTTCTTGATTTCTAGGTGGCCGAGAAAACCATACGCCCGAGTTTGGTAGAGCTTGCTGAGGACCCGGATGTCGATGTTCGTTTTTTCGCTAATGAAGCACTTCAGTCAATCGACCATGTCATGATGTCGAGCTAAATTTCGTTTGTTAATGGTTTTTACAATTTGTATGCCCTTTTGTTATTTTAATGGATACTAATTGATTTGTTTGAAAGAACTAACATATTATGGTGTTAACTTTATGGCTAGTGTTAACGCTTTAACATCAAGGCTTCTTAAAGTTCGACAGTGGGTATTTTAGGGCTTTTGGTTTGGCCAAAGAATCTTTGCAATTATTCGTGTAAAATTATGATCTTGGAAATTTAAGTGTAGCCATTATAAAAATATGCGAGTTAGTGTCATTGTCAATTTACCCATTGTGAAATGTATAATGTTCAATTTATCTTTCGTAATTTGAAAAAGAATATTTTATCTTTGTGAAAATTTTAATTTACTTCCTTCAGTCGGAGAGTGTAACTTATTTGCTAAAATCAAGAGTGAAAACTTAAAGGGTTAAATAAATCGTCACCTTTATCATAAGACATGAAAGGGTTAAATTATCACATTATGATAATATAACTGGGTAAAGTGTCATATTAAAATGTTAGGACGGTGTGAAACTGTTATAATATTATGAGGTAAAGTATTTTTTTCAAATTGTAGGAAGATAAATTAAATATTATGTTATCATATGGGTATATTTCGATTTAACTTTATAATATGCCTTGTAAGAAGGTATGGCTATAACTTATTTTCCTTTGAAAATTGTTTTGGATGCCCAATTACACCTCCAAAACGTTCCAGATGTATCATGTCCTTTAGAGGTTGTATTTGGCCTTTTATTTTCTCGGTGTAACACAATTTATACGACTCTAAAATATAAATATAGTCCATTTTTAATGAAAATATCGAAATTTTTTTATTTTTGAATTAATGAAAATGAAAATAGAATGTAATATCGAAATTATTTGTTTGCTTTAGATCTCTCTTATTTTTCTTAATTTAGTAATTTATTTATAATTTTTCTTAGTGTTTTCTAAACGTTTACTATTTTTTTCCAAAAAAGATTTTAATATTTTGTTAATCGAAACATGCAATCGAAACCATATTTTGATTCATGTATATAGTTCAATAGTTTTGTAAATTTTGGCCTATACGACGTCTTTTAGTAGAAATTTTATAGCACATAAAATAGAGGAACAAATGATGTTTGACTCCCAATTTAAATATGACTTTAAGTGTTTGGCATTTTTTTTTTGGTAGTATTGTTTGGTTCAAATGATTATCACCAAATCGATGAAGTTACCAATTAAATGTGTGTTTTTGAAAATAATATAATGATATTTTTCCCTTTTATTTATATTGTGTTATTGATTAGAAACTTATTGCTTTTGTATAAATATTACATAATAATTTAATGAGTACTTTAATGATAATAAAACGAGCATTATGATTTCATTGTTCTGAGTGTGTTGACTGTTGAGCTTGAAGGAAATGAAGGATAATTCTTAAATATTGTACATGTTATTGATTAGAAACTTATTGCTTTTGTGAATATGTTACAAAATAATTTACTTATTTTCTAATTAATGAGTACTATACTTATGAATAACAAAATAACAAATTAAATTCTGAGCCACTTGCCCACTTAATATTACCTTTTTTAAATTAAAAGATCTAAATTTGGCTTTAGTAATTACTACTTTTGTCCCAAATTATTTTTCATTTTACATGTTTTCACACATATTAAGGTACTTACGAAATAGCCTCAGTTTTAGGGAAAAAATAAATTATGTACCTAAAATAGCCTTATATTTTATTTATCTCACTATTAGCTATTTACTGATTATTCAAGTTTACACTTTCTCTCTTATTTGTTCTCATATATATCTAAAGTATGTAATTAATATAGTATTGTAATCATAAAGTGAGAAGGGATTTTCTGTGGTTAGTTCCAGTTTGTGCTAATTCTTATTAGGTCATTTTTAAAATTCAATAAATCTGACCTGTTACCTTCAGAAAAGGTAATAATTTAAAGATGATTTTATTAAAGAGAAAATTGCATTTTTTGGTACTGAACTATATGTCAATTTTCACTTTTGGTACCAAACAATTTGAGGCCAACATATTTTGTACCATAATTTTATAAATTCACTCATATTTGCAACTGCCGTTAAAAATCACCGTTAACTGGTGACGTTGCAATTAAGCCTTATTATAAAGTTGATGTCATTACTTATATTGACCGACACTTTTACCCCATAGCATTTCAAGTTATCAAAATAATCCCACATCTTTAAATTCACTGGCGATTTTAGGCCACATTATTGCTAAATTTCAAAAATGACTCGAATAAAACCACGTGCGGGCCAATTTGATTCTACATATTATATTTATATAATTAATTTGATTTATATACAGTATTTAAACATAAATCTAAAAAATTTAAGAAAACATATTTTTTTTCAAATTTAAATTTATATAACAATATTAATTTATTTAATATTTATTAAAATTATTTATTATTTAATAAAAATATTTAATATTCATTAAAAAATAAATTAATAATTATGATTATAATTAAAAATACTAAAAAACCTACCCCACCCAAACCTCGTAACTAGGAGTGGCAAATGGATCATCCGAATCGAATACGGACCTACCCGACCCTACCCTACCCACCCATCCCCTAACCTACCTCATACCCACCCCACTAACAATTTTCATTCGTTTTTCACTAATTTTGTTGGTCCCAAGTGGTCAGATGAGGTCTGGGGGGGGGGGGGGGAATAGACCTCTGAAAATTTTTAGACTTAAAAACTTTTCAGTCGTCTGTCAGCAGACGAAGCTTATGAAGAACAGTAAGCTGACTATGCTGATCGTGAACAAATCTTAAACAGCAGAGTGACCACTCTTCTTATAATAACTTAGTTGATTTCAGCAAAAATTAGTTTTACAAGAGTATACTTGCAGCAAATAATTTGTAAGTGTTTTTCACAAGTAGACTAAGTCTATTTAAAGATTTTATCCCCAGTTTAAAAAACTCCTTCAAAATCTTTAAAGCTATTCAAAGTGTTTACTTATGCAATTTTGAAATATGCAAGAAAACTTAATGCAAGAAAACTTAATGCAAGAATAACACAAAGAATTTTTATAGTGGTTATATGGATAAAAATCCTTTAGTCCACTCTTCCAGATCACTTAGATTCTGGGTTATACTATAAACACAAAGTTTACAATATTTCTCCACTTACACCTAAACAACAAATGAAAAGGCTGTAAGCTCATAATAGGAAATCACTCAGAAAACCTATCCTCTGAAGTTAGATCACTCACAAAGATGGATCTAAACTCCGCACAACACTCAGCTAATACAAATTCACTCAGAAGATGTTTTCTATTTGGCTTCAACTTGGTTTCTGTCAACAGATGACTTCACCAGACGAGTGAGCTGTTCGAGCTTCTTGAGACTTAGAAAGATTTCTGCTTCGGAAACAAAATCTCAGAATGTTGTTGTGTTGTTCCTCGCTCGTTGAAATCAGCTCTATTTATACTTGGATTTGAAAATATGACCGTTGAAGGAAATCACACTTCAAATCCATAGCCTTAGCCCAAATTCAGAACGTCTCCCTGCTTCAGTACTTTTTCTGCTGTACTTTCCTGTAGCTGCATTAAATGCACTCTGCTAATCCGAGAATAATCTTCAATCATTTGCCATTACTACCCTTCTCTTGCAGCATTTATTACACCAAGTGTATTTATTACCGTTGAACCATCTCATTGATCTCTTCTACTCTGCTGATCGAAGCAACCCTGCTGATAGATACTCTACTGATCAAACTCTGAACTAATCTGATTTGAGTCAGCTGATGGTCTACCCTTCTGATTGCTGTTCAGCATGAGATCAGTAGTCTTCTGGGCTTAGAATTTTGAACCCTTCTGATGTCTTCTTTACTTGGTCAAAATTCTTCTAAGGGACCTAAGCTTTCCATACTTAGCTGATTTTGACGTTTTGGAAATCATCAAAACCTTCCCTTATCTTCTTATCTTCATTGCGCTTCATCTTCATCTTCATCCAACAATTTCCCCCTTTTTGATGATGACAAAACTTCAGCTAAGTACCTGTACTTAAACTAAAGTTTTGATCCTCAAAAATTTCTGAGATAGAAATAGTTTATTGGATTCAAACTTGAACTTTTATAGATTTTGAAATGGTTACAGATTACAAGTTCAACAAATGAGATGTGCAAAAAAAAATTACAAGATTCTAAGCATAAGTAATCTAGACTATACTAGTCTTCTGTTTTATCTTCTTGCTTGTCCTCTTCATTTTCTTCAGGTTTGAAAGTTTCAGCTTCTAAATCCTTGAAGAATCTTTGTTTTAACAGCTCCAACTTTTTAAGCTTTACATCAGGATTAAACTGTTCTTCAGCGGAGTCCTTAGCAGCAGCAATTTCTTTATCAGTCTTTGCTGTTCCCTTAGACTTTCCTTCAACTTCAGCTTCATCTTCTTCTTCTGCATTTAACTGATCTACTGGTCTGCTTGTGCCTTCATTTTCTTCATCAGCTTCCTCTTCATCCTTGGCAGATTCCTCCAGTATTTCAGTTCCTTCTAGATCAGCAGTCTTAGAGAAGTCTTCCTCTTCACAATCCCCCTTTTTGTTATCATCAGCAGGGTTGATTGGATATTGTGGTAAGACTGGTGGAACTTGAAGTGTTTCACAGAGAAGTTTGATGTTCTCTTCCATTGCATCAAGTTGAGCTTGTTGTCTGAGTTGATTGGCCTCAAAAGCATCCATTCTGTTAAGGACAACTTCCCCTTGGTCACCTAGCTGAATCTGAGTTGCCAGAATCATATCAGCAGATGCCTTGAAGTCCTTCATCATATTTTCTAAGGTTTCATCCTCAGCTTGAATGGCCATTTCAACTGTTTCAGTAATCTATCTCCAACCAGCAGCTGTACTTTGAGTTCTTGCTCTAATCACATCCATATCTTGTCTGATAGTTTCCACATTATGAGCAGTGACTTCTATCAGCGAAGTAGGAACAGGAGCAGCTCTTTGGGTTGGTTGACTTAAAGCAGCCAACATATTTGCAGTTATCTTCTCTTCTAATCCCTTCATTGAATTTGAAATCATCTGTTGAATTGAGTCCAACAGAGATGGTTGTAAGCATTGCGAAGTAGAAGTAACATCAGTTGGAATAGGAGGTAAGGCAAGGGTTGCTGATTCTGTGATCTGATCTGCTGAACCAGGAGTAGTCTCTTTTTCCTTGGTCTCATCAGCTTGACTAGGAGTGCTATCCTTCTCCTTAGTCTGATCAGCTTGTTTAGAAGTACCCTCATTTTCCTTGATCTGATCAGCTGGATTTGGAGTGCTTTCCTTATCCTTTGTCTGATCAGCAGGTTCAGAAGTATCTTCTTTTTCTTTGATTTGATCAGCAGGATCATAAGTACCTTCTTTTTCCTTATTCTGATCAGTAGGTGGTGCTTGGACCTTCTTAACATTTGCAATAGTACGCATTTTACCTGCATTATCCAAAGTAGATCTATGAGTGATCCATGTCAGATTATCAATTGGAACAAATGGGGAGATTGGATCCTCAGGGAGCTCTTCATATGGTCTAATGGTAGGTCCATAAACAATCTGCTTCAAACTTGGAAGTGGGAGCGGTGAACTTGGCTGTCCCTTCATCTTCCTAGTTCTTTTGGCCCAAGTTTCCATTGTGGTGGAAACAACCAACTTGATTGCTCGTTCCTTTAAGTCTTCATTATCAGCATACTCCTCAGGAACGGAATCATACAACTTCTTTGCTTCAACCTTTGCTATATGACTGATCCTCAGTCTCAGCTTATCCAGGAAAAACTCTGAGTCCAATGCTTGAGTCAGAGAACTTGTCTCAAGCCATTTCATAACCCAGACTTCTTCATCAGCAAAAGCCTTCCAGCTTGCAATTTGATCCTTACTTTTTGTAAGACGATATTCCCTCCATCTGTTATATCTAACCTTTTCTTTGTTGAACATCGTCAGACGAGTAATCTTGTTATTTTTCGCATCCAAATGTGCAATAAACTCATCAAATACAGCAGGGTCATCTCTGACAATCTTCAATGCCAGTTTTAACTCTGCTCTCCTCTCTGGTTGCACTGCAGGAGTGGGCATAACTTGCTTAGGCTTGGTGGGATCTCTTTGTTCTCCAATCACGATACCACCAGCTTGCCTTGGACCATGAGAGTCCTTAGCACTTGCTTCAATGGCAGCAGCCAACTCTGCTGCTTCAATTGCATCTCTTTGTGCTTGAGTCATTTTACTGGCTTCTTCTTCCAGTCTCTTGAGCTCAAAGGCCTTCTGGCGATCTTCTTCTGCCTTTTCAGCAACTTTCCTTTGTCTCTCAGCCTCATCTAATTTTTTCTTTTTAGCAGCAGAGAGATAAGGGATTACAATCTTATCAGTCCTTCGTTTCTTTGCTTCAGGACTTTCCACAGACTGTAGTGGAGTGGCAGCAACAGGAGTAGGATGCAGAAGGAGTGCATCTCCTTCACTTGTTGTGCCAGTCTGCTGTTCTTCTCTAACATCAGCAGACAGTGCAGTAGATGAGTCTCCAGCAACCTTATCAGCAGGCTCTTCATTAAGAATTGGAGTTTCTGCTGTTACTGATGTCTCTCTTACTTTTTCAGGTGACTCTTCAGAGAAGGTAGCCTTTCTTTTTGCCCTTGACTTGGTAATTTTTCTTGAAGGTTTAGATTGAGGAGGTCCTTTCGCAGAACTCCTTGTCCTCATTCTCTTTGTAACTTGAGGAACAGGTTCATCTGATTCTGTTCTCTCAGGAGATGATCCAGTCTCCATCTTCTCAAGTTTTTCAGTAAAATCATCAATTACTTTGTCAGGAATGAAAATTTCAGGATGAGCTGATCCAGCTTCAACAGTAGTGCTTACTGTTTGATCAGCAGACCTACTGGTCTGACCAGCCTTTTTGCTCTTCTTGGCAGGTGCCTTAGCAGTCTTGGCAGGAGCCTTTCTTTTAGAAGTACCCACACTTCTAACTGGCTCATACAGCTTGAATTCCTTGCCTCCATGGATAGCCTTTCCATTTATCACTTGACAATTCAAGCTTAAGAACAGATGACTAAGCAGAATGCCATAGTTGGTCTTCTTGTCACTCAGCAGATCAAATACATGAGCAGCCCAGTTAACCTTTAAGCCATAGAAAATGCAAGGACCTAAGGACTGATCTCACCCTTTAAGCCAGTCCTTCTTTGCAAGGACCCAAGGACTGATCTCCAAGGTCGTGATCTAAAACTAATTCAATTTCTCGAATACCTTTTGAGGCAATGGCTCAGTTAGTGGGTCCATCGTATTATCCTTTGAGGTGACATGTTCCATCTTTATGTCTCCTCTACCAATGATATAACATATCAAATAGAATCGTCTTAGTACGTGCTTGAATTTCTGATGAGATCTCGACTCCTTCACTTGCGAGATAGCTCCATTATTATCACAGAAGATAGTAATGGCTCGACAACGCTAGGTACGATGTCCGATTCTTGGACGAAGTTTTTCATCCAAACACATTCCTTTGCAGCTTTACATGCTACAATATTTTATGTCTCGGTGGTTGAATTTGCGGTAGTATCCAACTCACCGCACCACCATTGAGACAAACATATCTAAATTCAATTATTGACTCGAAATCATCTACATCACATTGGAAGCTAGAATCACTATAGCCTTCCAATTTCAATTCTCCCCTGCCATATACCAAGAACAATTCTTTACTCCTTTAAGGTACTTCAGAATTGACTTTACGGCTACCCAGTGCTGCTCTACTGGGTCAGACAACTAGCGGCTAGTTACGCTCAGGGTGTACGCTATGTCTGGTCTGGTACATAACATACCATATTATGCTTCCTATCGCAGAGGCATGTGGTATCTTAGACATATTGCTTCTCTCCTCAGAGATCTTTGGGGCCATATACTCAGAGAGAGCAATACCATGTCTCATCGAAAGCAATCCTCTCTTGAATTCTTCCATACTGAATGTCTTCAATATTTTATCTATGTAATTTAATTGGGAGAAGTCCAGCAGTCATTTCGATCTATCCATGTAGATCCTTGTACCCAGTACAAATGATGCTTCTCCCAAATCCTTCATTGAGAATTGTGTAGAAAACCATGCTTTCATTTCGGATAACATTTTTGCATCATATCCAATGGACTAAATGTTATCAACGTAAAGCATAAAAATTCAATTGTACTCCCACAAATTTTCTTGTACACACACTACTCGAACACGTTTTTGACTAATCCAAAGGTTTGGATTATATCATTAAATGTATGTTCCGATTTCGGGAAGCTTGCTTAAGTCCATATATGGACATTTGGAGTTTGCACACCTTGTGCTCATCTCCCTTGGATGTATATCCTTTTAGGTTGCTCCATGTAGATCTCTTTATCAATGTCTTCACTGAAAAGACGTTTTTACACCCATCTGCCATATCTCGTAGTTAATACTATGCTGATATGTCCAAAAATATCTGAATGGATTTGGAAATTGCTACATGCAAAATTTCATCAAAGTCAATGCTAGACATTTGAGTGTATTATTTTGTGACTAGTCGTGCCTTATAGGTAATAACCTCTCCGTTCAGTCCAAGCTTTCGCTTATAGATCCACTTGCAACCCAAGGGAGCTACTCCCACTGGTGGATCCACTAAGGTACAGACCTTGTTAGAGTGCATGGAGTCCATTTCAGATTCCATGGCTTTGTGCCACATTCCCAAATCTATGTCTTGCATAGCTTCTTCGTAGGTCATTGGATTAGTCTCAGACTGTCCAATTTCATGCAGCAGACTGTAGTACATCTTGGGTTCCCTACGTTGTCTTTCAGACCTTCGAAGTTCATGTGTACTAGTTGGTTCGTTTTCATGCTCAGGTACTGTCACTGCCTGTGGTGATGGGTCGATTTTATGAACTTTATCTTGTTCTATGTTGTTTTCTTTCTTGTCCAACAAGAAATCCTTCTCTGAGAAGTTAGTTTTCCTTGAGACAAAGGTGTTTGTCTTACAAGACCATAGAACTAGTATCCTTTTGAGGATTTTGGATACTCCATGAATCGCATAATGCATACGATGGATTTAATTTTCAGCTTATCTCCCACTAGCTTATTCACATAAACGGGAGACCCCATATGCGCATGAATGCATATGAAGGTACAAAACCAAAACTCATATCACTTGATATGTTTTGGAATTGGCTTCATAGATACTTAGCTCACTATCTTCGATTTTCTCAATCCAATTTTATTTGATTGAATAAGGAATTTCATGTAAGATTTCTTAATGGACATTTACATGTCCGGAGTGCTCGACAACTGACAATGTTTCGAGCAGGTCTTACTTTTCGAGAATCTAATTCTCTACTAAATAATCAATGGCGTATTTGCCAAATGCATGTTCGATTTTGAATCGATCCAAATCTCTTACATGCTTTTAGATCAGGCTCTCTTCTTTATTCCTTGGAATTGTATAATGTACTTTTACCCATGATGGTACAAGAGACGACTTATCTCCCACTAATGCTTTAGTGTTTCTACACACTTTTAAATGGATTAAATCCATTGCAATTGTTTATACCTCTTGGTTGCCTAGCAACCAACTACTAAATTTAGTTTTCGTTAAGCAAAATTCGAAAGTCGGTTACTATTTATAGCATCCCAGTCAAGCTTGACTTAGTCATGCTCAATCTTTTGAATCTTTAATTTGGATATTTGTTTTAGTGTTCGTGTATCGCCTTTCGTTTATGCAACGAGTCAAGTGTGTTTAATCTTGATTATTTATATTTTATTGACTATGCATATATTTAGTCGTTATATGAGAATTCATACCATTTTGCTTGTTCATACCTTTTGCGTATAAATCTTACGGCGCAACCAGTTCCATCCATTATGGAACTTTCACATCCCTTATGACAAGAGATGATATAAGCAAATTCTAACGATCTAAAGAATTCATGGCTTTAGATGCATTCAATGCATCAATGAGTACTTCATTGGGCATCCAACACCCTTATGCATTACTTGACCATAAAGGTTAAGTTCAATAAAATTTAATCATCTCTTACGGGATGAGTAGGTTCAATTCATTCTTTCCTTCTTTCCTTCTTTCCCTTGATCTCAATTCATGGAAGAACCATTTTGATTGACTTTTCAACTTATCATCCTTACATAAAAACCTCTAAGGTTATTTCCCTTCGGAGAGGATCCATTCATCTTCTTCCATCTCTCAAGCCTTTTGGGGCCTTTCAACGAGATGTTACTTCCCATTTAAGGGAGATTTCATGTTTGCCTTAAAGAAAATTTGGGCTTGAGAACCATCCTCAACCCATTGGTGAAACTTATAACCTTTTTTATTTGAAGAGTAGCTTCGAAAAAAGGCAGCTTGGTGAAACCCATCACCATTCCAGTCGATGTGTAAATTCGAAAAGATAACCAATGAAATCCTTGTAAGGAGATGAGTCCTTGCTTGGACTCAAAAATAATTCTCATGTTTTGAAGTCATTCAAAATTCATTTGGGTTCAGTCAGTTTATTTGATTCAAGTATGATGGTAAATATTCTAGGATAATAACTTATGAAAAACTATCATAACCGTGACGATAAAAGAAAATAAATACGCAGCAAATTAATATCAATGCATAATTTAGAAACATGGTTTTCATTTGTAAATTACTCCCACTATTTTTATCGAATACTCATGCCCCCTGTTAGATGAAGATGAAGATTAAAGGACAAGGAAGTTAGAAGAAAAAAGGGAGGTTTTGATGATTTCCAAAACATCATAAACAGCTAAGTAAGGAATACTTAGTAAAATCCCTTAGAAGAATTTTGATAAACTTAAAGACAAATCAGACAAGTCAAAATTCAATTTGGACCAGAATACTACTGATCTGCTGCTGAAGGAAGAAATCAGTTTGATGAAAATCAGCCGACTCAAATCAGATTAGTTCAAGTTTGAGAATAGCTCAATACATCATCAGACGAGAGATTCTAATCAGCCAAGTGAAGACGATCATGAAGTCTCCTTAACGGTAATAAATGCACTTGGAGTTATAAGTGCTGAAGAAGGAGGGTATTTATGGCAAATGATTGAAAAATTCCTCGTATCAGCTCAGTGTATTAAATGCAGCTGACAGAAAGTACTGTAGACAGTACTGCAACAGTCGCAGAGAGCCGTTTGCAGAGTTTAAGGACCAGTACTCGAGGTGTTTGAATCTTGTCTTTCTTCAACGGATACTTTTCAAAACCAAGAGTATAAATAGTTCGTGAGTTTGAGAGAGAAGATATACAACACACAACTGAGATCAATCATGCGAAGCAAAATCTTCTAAGTCTCAAAGCTCAAGAACAGCTCACAAGCCTGCTGAAGTTATTAGTTAACTAGACCTGAGTTGAGGTTCAAAAGATAAATCATTTTCTGAATGAATCAGTTAAGAGAGTGTTGTGAGAAACTGTTATCCATCTTTGTGAGTGATAAAGCTTTGTAGTATAGGATCTCTGAGTGATCTCCTGTAACGAACTTGTGGCCTTTTCATTTGTTGATTGGCGCAAGCAGAGTATGTAATATGTGTGATTATAGCATAACCCAAGATCTAAGTGACTTGAAAGAGTGGACTAAAGGATTTAAATCCATATAACCACTATAAAAATCAGTGTGTTCATCTTGCATTAATTTTCTTGCATTCTTTAAAAGTTGCATAAGCTCACATTTGAACAAATTGTTTAAAGATTTTAAAAGGAGTTTCAAACTGGGGATAAAATCTTTACAGGACTTAGTTTACTTGTGAAAAACACTTTAAAACACCCGCTGCAAGTAACCTGATTAAAACTGATTTTACTGAAATCAGCTAAGTACTTTCTAAAGAGTGGTCAACTCTGCTGCTCAAACTTAGTGTGCGAACAGCTTAGTCAGCTTACTGTTTACGATCAGCTTAGTCTGCTAACAGTTAAGTGAAAAGTTTTTAAGTCTAAAATTTTAAGAGGTCTATTCACCCCCCCTTCTCTATACCTTATCTGACCAATTGGGACCAACACCCCCCACATAAGCTTCGGGAAATTCTTATTTCCTAATGGGCTCAAGGCCCAAATGCAATCGCTCAGTACCCATGACTCGTTGGCCATACCAATTGATTCACATAGTGGGCGAACATGTCACCCGTTAACTATCGCAACTAACCCTTGAGTTCATTAAGCCTCGTTTTTCGGTATGGACCCTCGACTCGTGAGACATCCATATCTACTCGCGGTAAATCATGTCCAACACTCATGAAGAAAAATAGTTCAATCCTAGACGCCCCACGACTCGTGAGACAGCGCCTAGAACCTTGCTATCCCCTCCCTTAGAACTAAACTGTGCATCGAGGCAATGGACATACCATCTTCCTATAACTCGACCCACGATTCGTGAGATATTGAGAGATATTCTATACGATATGCCTAAGACCTAGTAGTTGGATAGGCTCGGACAATAAACACCATTCTATGCGCCCGTTTTACGATTTAATATTATAAGTGAATTTTAGGTTCAATTGGAGGTTTTATGAATTGTTCAAGTACGAGGTCTCATCAGATTATCAATTATCTTGTTTACGTTTTTCTATCCTAAGCAAGCATCTCATACATCAAAGAATAATTACGAAAAAGTAAACATTCATCACCTAGCATTGCGCATACGATTGATCGATTGCGATCCTATGCGATCCATCACGAGCCACGTGATGGACCAATCGGTCAGTCTAGGGTGAAAATAATTGGCCTAATCTATTGCAAAATAAATCCCATGCATACATGGGCCTTCACTTGTAAGGTCCACCATCTTTCAGAATGGGGCCTCCATGGTAATGGGCCTCCATGTTGATCTCCAATCCATGAGGACTTTCGGGCTCCAAGCCTAATCTAAGTCTAACTTAAGACCCTATTCTATTACATTTGAATTCAACAAAGAAGGGGCACCAATCAGGCCCATTTAATTACAACCCATAATGAAAAATCAAAAATAAACTACACAGGGCTTAAGAGTAATTCGATCAATCCACATATTCAAGAAAGAACATGCATAAATTCACATAAGGGCAATACTGTAAATTTACCGACTTTTTTAAATTTTAATTCAAAATATTGTCCATATAATTAATTTTGAGTTGTCCAATATTAAAAGGACTATTATGCTCTTGCTTGAGCATCAAGGAATCTAATCTTGCAAGTTAATAAAAGATAGAAATAAAATCCAATTTAGTTATCTATCCTTATCTTGAAACTCTAAGTTTCCTTGTTTAATAAGATCACTAAGATCTATAATCATGGTAACTTACAAGAAGACATTAATTTTAATTAAATGTCTTATCACAAATGAAACTCTAAGTTATCTTGTTTAATAAGATCTCTAAGATCTTTAATCTTGGTAATTAACTCGATGACATTAATTTTAAATGAAACTCTAAGTTTCCTAGTTAACTAGATCTCTAAAATCAATCCAAGATTTCATAACAAGCAAATCTCCAAGATTTTGTCCACGGTTATCCAAAAACGAAAATTCCCGAAATCCTAATTTTCCACTATCGCAAGCGTGCAGTTTACGTGCAACTGTAGTGCAACCGCCGTGCAGCTGATGTGCAGACGATGTGCATCTGTCGTGAAACTGCCGTGCAACTGTTGTGAGTCTTCCGTGCAATCGTTGTGCGTCTGTCGTGCAAATGCCGTGCAATTGATGTGCTTCTGCCGTGCAATTGTTGTTCGTCTGCCGTGCAGCTGTCGTGCGATTGTCGTTTAATTGTTGTGCAACTACTGTGCAATTTTCAGATTTCGGTTCCAATACGTTTTATATAACAATTTCTTGATTCCTTAATTAATTAAAATCAACAATTTTTACTTTTACTAATTTAATCCAAAATTAAAAACATGATAACAATAACGAATCTAAAATTACAGTTTTAACAATCCAGTTAAAAACTACAGATCTATCCAACAGATCTAATCTACAGATCCAACATGCATGTTAATATAATCAACATAAAAAATCCAACATATGATTTTAATCCACAAAGTTTGCTCATTAGTTTAAATATAGAGCCAGATTTGGCTCCGATACCACTGTTGGGATTCTTACGGGAAAACGAGCCTCATGCAACGGAAATATAAAACTTTTAGGCTCCCCTTGAGAATCTTGTCAGGATACAATTTGGTGTATATTTAAACTAATATTAAACAAGTATAATAATAGGTAGATTGAGTTATACCTGCTTCCTAGCACTTCCGAGCCAAACTCTGCTTTGTTGGAAATCCCCGGAGACGCGAACTAGACCTCTATCAATTTTCAAATTTAGTCCCAAGCTTTTGCTTAGCGCCTAACGTGTTGCGCCTCTACGGTTCTATACCACATACACACGAAAACCTTCAGATCTCTGATTGGCTAGAACACAGAAGAAATCAAGATAAGAAACTCGAGAAGAAAAGATAGAGGCGACGGCTAGGGCTTAGGGAAGAGAGAGAGAGTTTTTCTTTTTCTTTCTTTTGAAGAGTTACAAAGTGTGTACTTAGTATTGTGTCTTGTGTTTTCTCCAAGATTTAATGGGGCTTATTTATAGATCTTGTAATCCTAGCCTACTAGGATTCCTAACAAGATCTAACTCCTAAATGGGCTAAGCCTTTTAATTAATGCAAGACTTCATTAATTAAATGGTCTTATTTTTTATTTAGTCTTGGGCCCATCTAAATCTACAAGATTAATTGGCCCACTAATTAAAAATCCATTTATCCTAATTAATTAAATTGAGATCCTAGCCCAATTAATTAACTCCCATTAATTTTTATTTAATTAAATTAAACTTCAAATTTAATTAATTAAATATTCTCTCTCCTCAATTAATTAAATCTAATTTAATGAATTATTCTTATCAAATTAAAAACATATTTAATTTGACATTTTGATCCAACCTAATTGGATCGGATTCTCGCGCCCAAATGGATCAACCCAGTCGTGTCCAACTTTCTTCGTTTCCTGTTTTCGCTGGATGTGTCTGTGTATGTCCCTGTAGGTTCACCACATTTAATTATTCGAGTAAACATATACTCTAAATCAATCGAACACTCTGTCGATTGACCATTCCAAAATTAGCAACCCTGCTAATTTGGAAATTCTCCCACACTCCACAGTCGATGTCTGGCCACAAGCCCGTGGAGCCCAATCATTGGTGAATTAATTCATTGAACCTTTAACCTTTACAATTACCGTGTACGACTTAATCCTTCCATTAGTTGGTCTTCCAATCAAGACTAAGGTTATGGATTTTAATCGGCTTCCTTACTTGTCTCGACTACATGTATTCTGGTCTCGAAACTATTCCCTTTGACTTAATCTTTATAAGCTACTTTCATAAAGCCGTCAGATACCTTGGCCAAGGATTTACCAGAATACGTGTCTCACAAATATTCATAGGAGATGCTCCCAACCTATCAAGTCGGGTCAACGGATCCTCTGTTGATGATATGAACCTGCATACACGTTCCTTTATACCCAACATGAACCCGCAGAGACCTTCTGGTAGACTCCAGTAAGTCCGGACTCATATACAAGCATAGACGTTCGTGCACAGGATCGTTACTCGTACACTATTGTAAATAGGAATAACACCATCCCCGATATGCGACTACCGCTTCCATGGTGAGTTATTTCCTAGTTGGGATATTCAGTTCGCTTGCCATCCAAGCAAGCCACCCACTCGTGTATATCAACTATCCTAGTCATGCTAGTGGACCCCAGAATCCTCCAGTTCATCGGAATATACACACTCGTGAGGGTCTAACCGAATCCATTGATGTCCCATCTCAATTGGATTCTACCACCCTTGAATTAGTTTTAGATCATGACCTTGGAGATCAGTCCACATGTTGTCCCATAGCCTTGTGACCTAAGGACTTCCATCCTTATGCTAGATAATTATTCATAAGATGAAGGTGACCATATATTTAAATGCATTTATCTAATTGAATAGTTTTTTTAATTATTTTAAATTAAATACAGCCAAAACAATTGACTTGCAAGACACTATTCTATCACAAGTATCTTCCTCAAAAAAAAAAAAAAGGCATATTTGTTTAATCATTTTTTTAAAATACATTCATTGTCAATCATTATATCAGTATCATTTCGATAACTGTAAAAGTACAAATAATTACTAATAATAACCAATTACAAATATTAGTAATAAACTAGAAAATAAATACCATATTACTTTCTGCCATTAGAATACGGCCTCATTGCCATTTATTTAAACCATTTAGCAACGCAGACTTATATGACCATATACGTTGAAGAAAGTACCTACTACAACAGTTCTAGGTGAACAAGAAAGTTTTTTTTGTTTAACATAACAACTAATTATAAAATAAATTCAAATTATTTAGCCTAAAACATTAGGTCCAATTCTTCGATTATCCACTCAAATTAATAAATTTCAAAAAAATTATGTGATAATTTTTTGGTACATAATGAAAGAAATTAAAGAGAAAATGAAGAGTAAAATTAACAAGACTATAAGGAAAAATATTTCGGTAATAAGATTGAGTTAATTATCGTATTAAAGAATTTAAATATATACTTGATCATTGTATGAAATTTCACTTGAATAATAATCCATGATAAACTAAGTAATTGAAAAATTTACATATTTCAAAATAAATTTAATCGAGATTAAATAGTGAGTATGTTATTATTAAATTGATTTTCCATGGAACAGTTATTATTAAATAAGTATTGGTGTCTAATAATCTGTGTAATAAATATTTCATCAAAAATATTTCTAATTTAAATCTCAGCATATAACAAATAAAGATAATCTAACATATATTAACTCTAATAAAGCTAGATTATATAGCAACGTAAAAACTAGTAAGAAATACTTACTTGGATCGAAATAAACCAAACAACACTCCAATCAATATACGAAAACTATGAAGTGAGACTGAGGCTTGCCAAAGCGATTTCCTTAAGAAAATATTTCCGAGACTGCCACGGTGCATGCAATTTAATTTCCGGTAGTCTCCCAAGATACAGCAGTCTGTTGTTCATTATTTGCACGAATAATGAACCCACGGCGAACCGAAGCAAATAGAAAATTCGACATAAATTTAAAGTAGAGAAGAGATTAATTTTTTTTTATTATTGTCTGAAAAAGGATGCTTAATTGGCCAGATTAAGTCTCCTTTTTATAGGCACAAAAATGTCTATTCGCAAGAGACACATCGTTTGGATTGCACTGTTTCAGTCCAAAGGGTACCTCTTCAGATCGAACAGACGCAGCCCCTTAATTACTCTCAACTAATTTTATTCACATATAAATCGTAAAATCCAACAATCTCCCATGAATAAAATAGTTCTTCGTGTTCCATATCACAGGTGATATTATGTCGAAGTATTCTTTAGGTATAATACCGCATCGTGATAGGTGAAATATTTCATCTTGAACCTTCCCTAGTTAATGCTTATAACCATTCGGTGAAATATTTCATCTTGAACCGTCGGTTGTTGGTGCAAACCAAGACAATAAACATAACACAACATTAAACCGATTTGCTTCAAGTTCTTGGTTGTGTTCATTTTGGCCCTGAACATTCTTGGTTATGCGAGTGCTTTAGAGAATTTCAACCTATAAAGAACTTGTCAATGAGCCGACCCAACTCACACTAACATAGGTGACCGCATCTATCAAAAGTATCCTACCATACTCTACTTGTTCTTGACAAGGTATAGACGTCATTAAAAGCATTTGCTTAACCTTATAAACGCGGTAGGCTTGCACTCATTGCATCATAAGAATGGGATAGAGTTAGACTCTTAAGTGCTTTCTTTTAAGTTAGCCAAGACTGGTTGTCCTATTAAACCTGGTCCATGGGATCTCTAGTCGCTAGATTAGGTTTCCGTACGAGGTAACTTAGTCAAATTTAGGCTTTAAGCCCATTCCCCTCGATGCACATACTACTCTTTATATAAACCTTTAATATCTGGAATCAGGATTATCTCTTAACTACATAAAGTCCTTTCTATTTGAAAGTAGATGTCTCTTGACATTGTATCAACGACAACGAATATGTCATGTCGTGATTTTACCATTATACATAGAGCTTGTTGAGCTATGTGTATCACCGCTTGATTATCGCATTTTACGTATGACTAACACAATTTTCAGTCATATGAAGCCACTCAAATTCTTCACTAGCTTTATCCAATTCTATGCACTCTTATGTGGATTGAGCTATATGCGTATGTTTGGAAGATTATCAGGAAATAGCGGTGCCTCCAAAATTGAATACATATCCGCTTATAAACTTCGATTCCTCTAAATCAGAAGTTTCATTTGCATTACTATATCTATCCAAGATTGTTTGAAATTTTTCCAAAATATAATGCACATATGTATGTATTCTTTCAAGATTCAAGCATTCTCATTAATGCATCCCAACGAATCTTGCTAAGATTGCTCATATATCTCCTTAGTTTATTAACCAAATAGACAATGTATGTCCTCTTGCATTTTACGATATATGTGTGCCATCTAATTTTATGAGCATACTCAAAATGTGATATCCTATCACATTTGTTCTCATGTAGCATACAATATATGAATTAAATAAAATTGTGAAATCCCTTAATTTCATAAGTACTTAACTTAGACATCATTCATCCACGTAATGTGCTTGAGATAATTTAATGTCATCACATGACCTCATAATCATAATTGATTAAATTGATGTTTTTCATATCATAAGTTAATATTTTCTCGATGGATTTAATATTTACAATAAAAGTCTCAAATATTAACATATCATTTGCGCATAAACAAACTCTGATACTCAATTATCCAGTTAGTTTATATGGACACACTTGTCATATTTATTAATATGACAGTCAAAATTTGTTAGTGACACTATCACATTTTTCGTGTCATTGTTTAGGAGTTTGTTAAAGGTCAACAAGAAAATACAAAAGTTTGTCAAATTATGTTTTCTTTTCATTTAACAACTAAACTCTCTGGTTACTCCTTATAAATTTTATCAACCATTAAGGATTATAATTTTAACGTCCATTGTACATAGATAGTAGAGCTATTAACATTCAAATGGATGTTATCCTAATTGCTAGTGAATATGAGTCAAAGAACTAAAATTATTTCTTTTAATAAGGCAACTTGGCTACTCGTCTAGTCTAGTTTTTATTGATTGACATATCAAAGTTTTTGAACTCTTGAGCTTTAAAATCCATCTACATCTAATTGGTTCACTCCTCGAGGTCTACCAATTTTATGAATATAACTCGCTGTCAATCTTCTACTTTCAATCCACGATATTAGAATGCGATATAATTTATTTATTTGTTTGAGGTTAATCCTCTACATATATGTTTAAATATCTAGATCGAAGAACTTGGAGCTTTTAGCTCATTTGTCTCTTCAACTCGTCAACAAACTCATGGTGAAGTAAGCGATTCATTTGTTATTCTAGAATATTGTAGTTTATAATTATATTATAATTATAAACTTCACGAAGTTGATCATTTTGATCAAAACTAATTAAATATTTTTGCAAAATATTCAATAAAACTTTAAAAAATATTCTAGTCTAAAATGGGTTAAACTATAGTGTTTATTCTCTTAGAATAAATAATTTATAATTAACTCTAATTATAAACTGTAAAAATGTTTATGTAAGTAATATAATAAATAATATTACTTTATCATATTTTAATATCAGTAAATCACACTTATTGAAAATAAATCTGAAACAAAAGAAAGATCAATTTATGAGAAATGATTCTCAAATCCTTTTTGCATTCTCAATGAATGTTACATCACGTGACTCGGTTCACATGATTACATTTAATTTAGATTTAAATATAAAAAATATGAACTGCTATTATTTATAGCATAAGCTAGTAGTAATTAATATTTTTAAGTTATTTTATTTTTTGGTGGTAAAACCGAAATCTGACCCAAGTACCCTCACATTTTAAGGTATTTGGTTTTTCTTCCCTTCTATAACTCATATGAAATTATATTTTATTTTCTTGTGTGAAACTCGATTCATATGCAGATAGGCATCTAAAGAATTCCCACCCACCCCCCCCCCCCATAAGTTATTCAGTACAAGTACACCCGAATTTATAGAATAATATTACCCGCGCCTTCTTAGGTTTGATTATTCAGTTTAGCTATGTACTCAATTGAAAAGTGTTGAGCTAGGTGAATTATTTTGACGAATTATTCTCAATTTAACACACTCTTGTGTAAATAAATATATCGTATTCTCCCCCACAATTTGGATATAAGAGTTTTTCATTTTCTTATTCCATCATCCGGATTTGTATTTCACAAATATATCTCTTCGTATTTCGCAAATACATTTATTGCAATAAATATATATGTGATTAAATATATTTTTAAAACTTCACGAGTTAGTAATGATTTAAAATCACATAATTAATTTGGATTAGTTCAAAAAATTTGAACTTTTACATATTTGTTTCGCAAACAAATAAAGTATAATTATATACTTATTTCTAAAATATAAATCATAATTATTTCAAAAATAAGTAATAAGTACAATCAATATTTTCTCAATAAAATATTGATATTTATTTCTCAAATAATTTATAGTTATTTCTCACAAATAAAATATCATAAATATTTGCTGAAAAAATATTAATATTTATTTCACAAATAAATTATGAATATAATCAATATTTCCTTGATAAAATATTGATATCATGGCAAATTATAATTATTCCACAAAAGAATTATAATTACTTTTACATATAAATTTTCAGTATTTTCTCAATTAAATAGTGCTATTACTTATACTTATTTCGCAAATGATTTATCTTTATTATCAATATTTTTCCTCATATATTATTGATATGATAGTAACCACTAATTAGTCATTTTTCTTCGTATAAAGGTTATTAGTAATTACACAAATATCATTTGTCCTACATATAAGTCACACTTATTAGAAAAATCTTCATTCAAAGAATTATGACATCACATTCATATATATATGAACTGATTAATTCAATGACCGTGAAATATTTTTATTCATTACCCCGTGATAATGAAATAATGATAACACACTCGTGACAAGAGTTTGATAATTACAGAGAATTTATCTTCCCGTATTCAATTAATCAATATTTTTATTGAACGCGACAATTTGAAAGGTACGTCTTTAATTTCTCTTTCTTGACAATTTAATTTAATTTGTTTCCATAATTATAATTATCATTAAACAATAACCGCTAGAAATAAAAAGACATGGAATCCGAAAGCCAGAGGCACATCTCTTCAAATGCATCGCTTTGAATTACATTTGGGTCAACTGTTTAAACAACATAGGATGAAGACACCTCATCGTGTTCATTTTCCTTTTTGTATTAAACATTCAATCTCAATTTGAACTATTTCAATTTAGGGGCTTAAAAAAAAATTTACTCAATTTTAAGTATCAACATAATAGAAAATTAAAATCTTAAAGGAGAAAGATTCAAATTCTTTTGAGAGTGTGTGATATAACCCATTAAATTTGTAGAGACCAGTATTTCATCAATCCTAAAACGACGAGATCTCTTATCGTCACATTGCTTGGTTCAGTAATGGATTTTCATTACTAAACTCTTCTTCCCACCTTTTTATTCTTAATTTTTTTTACTATCAATACCTCCTGAAGTTCGGATAAAATTATAAAGAGATGGTGATGGGAATAATGGGCCGCACCATCTGGACCCGAGGCGTAGCGGGCGGCAACCCAAACCCAATCCACGATATCTAGAGTAGGAGTATTTACATTCAGTAGTATCTAATGTTAGTTAGGTGGTTTTATTGTTTTAAAAGTCTTTTGCTTCCTTTTATTTCTGTTGCTAGGAAGTTTCCTTTGAGTAGAGTTCTTTTTCGATAGAGGGTCTTAAAGAACTATAAGAATCATCGTTCAAGGTGATCAGTTTTTTATAAAGAATTACGTTGAATTATTATTACTCCTGTGAGTTTTACAATTGGGTACTCTAGTGATTTCCATCATTTGGTATCAAGAGCCGGTTGCGACCTCTCATCAAAGCTTCGCTCGAATGGCAACACACCGTGAAAGAATCGCAAACTTGGAACAATCAGTGGAACGCATGGAACAATTGGAACAAGCGGTGCAAGGGATTCAATCATCCATAGATCAACTTTTTCTGATGATGGCAGAAAAGAAAAATAGAAGGGGACAATCCTCGACCTCATCAAGGAAGGGAAGTAAGGCTGATTCGGATTAAACATCGAATGAGGGAAGTAGCGAGGGTGATGTATCATCAGATGACAATCGCAAGAAACTCGTGAAGACGAAGAAGAAACAACCCCCAATTCGGATGGAGTTCCCAAAATTTTCAGGAGAAGATCCACATGAGTGGATTGATCGAGCCAAACAGTTTTTGAAGTCCACGACATCCACGGGTCTGAAAAGGTACGGTTGGCATCGTTTTATCTTGAGAAGGAAGCAAATCAGTGGTGGCAGTGGTTCACCAAGGTTAATCAAAATCGGAAGATATCATGGGAACGGTTCACTAAGGGACTGATTCTCCGATTCAGGAATGGAGACTATGAGAATGCAAACGAATCCATTAATAGGTTGAGACAATCGGTATCTTTTCGAGAGTTTCTGACTGAATTTGAACGTATCATGAACCGTTTGCAAAATTGGCCGGAAGAGGCATTGTTGGGAGCGTTTATGGCTGCTCTAAAGGAGGAAATTGCAGGGGATGTGCGTATTTGGAAACCTAGAACACTGCAGCATGCAATCGAACTTGCAAAACGAAAGGACGAGCAAAATCAACGAGTAAAGAGGACCAATCAACCATGGCGATCAAACTCACGACCTGTTCGAACGACGGAAATTGTAGTTAGAGGAAACTCGAGTATCCCAACTACTGAAGGACCAAAGAGGATGAACTGGGAGGAGATACAACAGAGAAGGGCAAACAGATTGTGTTTTAATTACGATGAGAAGTTCACTCCGGGCCACCGATGCAAGAATGCACAGGCATTATTGATTGAAGTGGAGAACGAAGTTGAAGAGGGGACAAACACCGAGGCAGAAGAACAAAATCCTCAAATATCTATTAATGCTTTAGTTGGTGAAACAGGGGGAAAAACAATTAGGGTCTTCGGGACAGTAAAACAGCAGCCCGTTTTTGCCTTAGTGGACAGCGGATCGAGCCTCAATTTCATTAGTCCTCAAGCGGCTCAACGCTTAAAAATGACTGTTACAAACATAAAACCCTTCGCTGTCAAGGTTGCAAATGGGGAAAGATTAGAGTGTGGAGAAAAATATGAGGGAGTGGAATTGGTGATCCAAGGATTCGCATCAAAGGTCACGTTATATGCACTTCCTATCGCGGGTTTAGACGTGGTCTTAGGAATTCCGTGGCTGATGCAATTGGGCCCATTGACGACTAATTTTCGAAATCTGACTATGTCATTTTGGAGCGGGAAAAAAGAGTATTGTTTACAGGGGACTCGCTCAAAGGGCATAGAACTAATAGATCTTGCGGCTGTATGGCAAGATTGGAGAAAGGGTGCGGAATTGTTCGGAATAATGGTGCAATCGATTGAACAACCTCTAACGGTCGAACATGATAGTCGACAGGGGGAAATTGATTCAATTCTTAATGAATTTAAGGGTGTTTTGGTAGAACCAAGGGGGTTACCACCCAGCCGCGAGTTCGACCATCGAATTCGCTTAACCGATGAAAAGAAGGCAGTCAATGTTGCCCCATATCGATACGCACATTACCAAAAAAATGAAATCGAAAAGCAAGTGCAAGACTTGCTGAAATCTGGGCTGATCCAACCGAGCACGAGCCCTTTTTCATCACCAGTGTTATTGGTTAAAAAGGAAGATGGGACGTGGAGGTTTTATACTGATTATCGGGCACTAAACGAAGGGACCATCAAGGACCGCTTTCCGATTCCCACCGTTGATGATATGTTAGATGAATTATGGGGAGCAGAGTACTTCAATAAATTAGATCTACGGGCAGGGTACCATCAAATTCGAGTCTACCCTGATGATGTGCACAAAACGGCTTTCCGGGCGCACAATGGCCACTACGAATACTTGGTTAAGCCATTTGGGTTGTGCAACGCACCATCAACTTTTTAGGCCGCAATGAACCAGATTTTTCGACCTCACCTTCGTCGGTTCATCTTGGTGTTCTTCGACGATATATTGGTTTATAGTGCGTCATGGGCAGAACATTTAAAACACTTACGGGCTACTCTTATGATTCTTCAAGAAAACCAATTTTTTGTCAAGGTTTCTAAGTGTTTGTTTGGGCAAACTGAGGTGGAGTATCTCGGCCATTTTATTTCAAAACAGGGGGTAAGGGTGGATCCGAGGAAAATCGAAGCGATGGTCAATTGGCTGCGTCCCACCACCATAACAAAGTTGCGTGGGTTTCTTGGACTTACGGGATATTATTGGAAATTCTTAAGGAGATACGGTGAGATTGCAAAACCGTTGACACAATTGCTTAAGAAGGGCGGGTTCGTGTGGAATGCCGATGCAGAAGAGGCATTTAAGGATTTAAAATCTGCTATGACATCGACTCCAGTTCTAGCTTTACCTAATTTCGACAAGGAATTCGTCATTGAAACGGATGCTTCGGGGTACGGCATAGGTGCGATCTTAGCTCAAGAAGGACGACCTATCGCTTTTCTTAGCAAAGCCATTAGTGAGACAAAGAAAGCATGGTCAACTTACGAGAAGGAGATGTTGGCGATATTGGAAGCTATTCGAGCATGGCGACCGTACCTTCTAGGACGAAGGTTTAAAATATGCACGGACCAAAAGAGCCTTCGATACTTACTCCACCAGCGCATCACCACTCCCGAACAACAAAAATGGCTTACTAAACTACTTGGGTTCGATTACGAGGTGGTGTATAAACCAGGAAAGGAGAATAATGCAGCGGATGCATTATCTCGACATGGTTACGATCAGCAAGAGCATCAAGGGATCAAGGAGGACCTGGCTGCGGTATCAACACCAGTATGGGGCTTATGGGAGGAAATAGCACAAGCCACGACGGCAGATGCTGATCTAGCCATAGTGATGAGGAAAATACGGGATGATCCAACCCAAACTAAAGAGTATACCGTACGGAACGGATGTGTATGGAAAGGGGGTAAAGTAGTAGTTCCGCAAGACACCCAATTACGAGAAAAATTGCTGCGAGAGTTTCACTCTTCACCATCAGCGGGACATTCTGGGATTTTGAGGACATACAAGCGGCTAGCTAGCGCATTCACTTGGGACGGCATGCAAGCGGCAGTCAAAACGTTTGTCAAAGAGTGCGATATATGTCAGCGTAATAAATCTGATAATCAGACACCAGCGGGACTATTGCAACCTCTTTCGCTGCCCGAACTAGTTTGGAGTGATATTTCGATGGATTTCATCGAAGGACTACCGACTTCTGGGGGGAAAGACACTATTTTGGTAGTGGTTGATCGTTTGACAAAGTATGCTCATTTTTTGGCAATGAACCACCATTTTTCAGCCAAGAATGTAGCAGATACCTTCGTTCGCGGAGTGGTGCGATTGCATGGCATTCCTCGTTCCATTGTCTCTGACAGAGACCGTATCTTCGTGAGCCACTTTTGGCGTGAGTTATTTAAGATTTAGGGGACAGAACTAAGGACGAGCTCAGCTTATCACCCGGAGATCGATGGTCAGACAGAAGTCGTGAATCGTTGCCTAGAACAATACCTTAGGTGCTTCGTTTTTCAGCGACCACGACAATGGGAGTCGTATTTGGCCTGGGCTGAGTTTTGGTACAACACATCCTTTCACAAATCGACGGGTATGACACCATTCGAGGCCGTTTATGGACGACCCCCACCAGCATTGGTGCAACACGTAACGGGAACAACAGTTGATGAAGTCGAGCGTAATCTGCGTTCTAGGGATGAAATCCTAAAGGAATTAAAGTCCAATCTTGCATTTGCGAGAAATAAAATGAAACAATATGCTGACAAGCATCGAAGGGAAGAACAATTTGAGGTTGGAGATTGGGTATATCTGAAGCTGCAACCATATAGACAGCAATCGGTATTTAAGCGGGTATATCAGAAACTAGCGAGCCGTTACTATGGTCCATTCCAGATCCAAGAGAAATTCGGAAATGTAGCATACTGACTTGATCTACCACAGTCCGCTAAAATTCACCCCATATTTCATGTATCGTTGCTAAGAAGGAAGTTAGGGGAGCACGGGAGCGCTCTTCCTACATTACCGCCATACAGAAGTGACGGGGTGGCCGACATTGAGCTAGAAAGAATCTTGGAGTACCGGCGGGTTGCAAGTGGCCAAGGGGATATTCTTGAAGCCTTGGTTCAATGGCGTTCTTTACCACGGGATGATGCGACTTGGGAACCAGTACACGTTCTTCAACAACAATTTCCTAGCTTGAACCTTGAGGACAAGGTTCGTCTTCTTGGGGGAGGGAATGATGGGAATAATGGGCCGCACCATATGGACCCGAGGTGTAGAGGGCGGCAACCCAAACCCAATCCACGATATCTAGAGTAGGAGTATTTACATTCAGTAGTATCTAATGTTAGTTAGGTGGTTTTATTGTTTTAAAAGTCTTTTGTTTTCTTCTATTTATGTTGCTAGGAAGTTTCCTTTGAGTAGAGTTCTTTTTGGATAGAGGGTCTTAAAGAACTATAAGAATCATCGTTGAAGATGATCAGTTTTTTATGAAGAATTACTTTGAATTATTATTACTCCTGTGAGTTTTACTATTGGGTACTTAAGTGATTTCCATCAGATGGAAATAATTAACTGACACGTTGCTTTACACGAAGCCGGAGTCGTAAATCGGATGAAGTTTACACCGATTCACATACTTAATTCATAACTTATAAGCATCTCAATTCGGTAAATCACCAGAGTCATGATTTCATAATTGAGCAAATCTCACATAATTATTGAAAGTTTGGAACTTGAAACTCATTGAAACATTAAGACGATTAATACAGTTGAATCGTGATAGTAATTCCTTATTTCAGTAATATTGTCTTAAAATTGTTGGTGTCTAACAATCTGTATTAAATATTTCATCAAAAATATTTCTAATTTTGAATCTCAGCATATAACAAATAAAGATAATCTAACATATATTAACTCTAATAAAGTTAGGGAAAATTCTTGTCTAAGTCTGGCTTGGTCAAACCCATCCAACCACCAAGCAAGTGTATTGCACTTATTTTGTGATTGGTCACTTTTCTGAGAGTTACATCCAATCCCAAAACAAGTGTATTACACTTGCCATGTAGTTGCTTTGGGTTCGGCCAAACCCGGTCTGGATAAGAATTTCCCTAAAGTTAGATTATATAACAACAAAAACTAGTAAGAAATACTTACTTGGATCGAAGTAAACCAAACAACACTCCAATCAATATACGAAAACTATAAAGTGAGACTGAGGCTTGCCAAAGCGATTACCTTAAGACAATATTTCCGAGACTGCCACGGTGCATGCAGGTTGATTCCCGGTAGTCACCCAAGATACATCAGTCTGTTGTTCATTATTTGCAAAAATAATGAACACACGGCGAACCGAAGCAAATAGAAAATTCGACATAAATTTAAAGTAGAGAAGAGAGTAATTTTTTTTATTATTGTCTGAAAAAGGATGCTTAATTGGCCAGATTAAGTCTCCTATTTATAGTCACAAAAATGTCTATTCGCAAGAGACACATCGTTTGGATTGCACTGTTTCGGTCCAAAGGGTACCTCATCAGATCGAACAGACGTAAGCTGATTACGCCCAAACTAGTCGAAACAAAGCGATCGATGTAGAATAGATTGGCCGGTCGTATCCATGAGGAGATGACTAAACTAAGCTAAAAATCGTTAGTAGACAAAGTAGCTTTAAAGATAAATAAACAAACAATATTAAAGAAGCGATTTGATTTTAAGAAAACTTAAAGAAAAGTAAATTTTGGAAGATGTTTATGATTTTAAGAAAACAAAAAATAATGATTATGATTTGGGAGATTTGTAATTAAGACTAATTGTGTGTTCCAAGACGTGTGATTCTAGGACTATATATAAGTGCTAAATAACCCTAATCCAAGTAGGAGAATGCTTAGGAGGTAAAAATTGATTAGGAAGATGTTTAGGAGGCTCAATCCTCGTATGGAAAGGATTTATGCAAGTTTCCTAATCACTTTAGGACAAAAATCGCGATTCCCGCGTAGAAGATTCTGCTCTGCGCGACATATTTGAAAAATACATATCTTTGTGCTCCTAACTCCAAATCCAGATCCGTAAAGTCCATAATGTAGCTAACTCCTCCCTCTACAACATATCCGAAATTCAGCTTAATTGGAGTTTCCTAACGAGAGTTATCGTCCTTGGAAGTAGCAGCAATATTTCTGGCAGATTCCTTATTTGTTGTCCTGCACTAATTGACTTCCTTGAACCTTTCCTTGTTTCAAATAATGTCTTTGATATTTGTACAATTTGGAAAAGCTAAATATTCCGGGGTCCATATTTTATTTTCCTACAAAAACAAATCAAAACTCAATATTTTCTAATCACAATAATTTCTATTAATTTCATGAAAATATCAAATTAACACTTGATTTATTTAGAAAATAAGACAAACTTAAGTGCATTTTCAAGCACTAATCACAAGCCCTTAATTACACTCAACTAATTTTATTCACATCAAAATTGTAAAATCCAACAATAAGTATAGTTAAAATCTAATATTATTAATGAAATCATAATCTTGTGTTGATGTTAAAGCAAGCTGAAGATAAAGTGATGAAAATAAATAAATAAATTGACGGAGTGAAAACTCTCTTTTTATTTGTTTTTATTTTCACCTCCTATCAAACTATTTTAAATTGAAAAAAAAAAAAAGGGCTTGAATGTGAAATTTTAAATGTTAAGATAAATATTCTCTTATCATGTGAAATTTCATGAGAAATATTTGTAAGGTAGATTTTCCCAAGAGAAATATTATTAGATTTCACCAATATGGATTGAGCTAAGTCTACTTGCATGACTCGTGACTAGCTCAACTAAAAAGCTATCTTAAGAGGTGTTAATTATCCAATACATTATAAGGTGAACTTAACTATTGTTTTAAATTCACGTGAGCCATTTAGTCTCAATACTCACCCATCACATGTGGGCGGGCTGAATGTGTCCATAAAGCAAGCCCATCATGCGACAATATATAAAGGAAACCCTTGCAAATTTGCAACATGTGGATAAAGCCCATCCCACGAATAATGACACTCCGGACCTTTGTTAACCGAAGGAATAATGATACTCTAAGTATTGTTTAGCTGGAGGAATAATGGCAATTCATATCTTTGTTATTAAGGTGAAGTGTGTGGGTAGATCGTAAATTTCATCATGCGTACAATGAGGAGCCCATTACGAAAGAAGGTGACTCACTTTAAACTGAAACTCTGATACGATATTAGAATTCACCAAACATGGATTGGGTTAAGCCTTCTTACATGACTTGTACCTAACTAAACTGAAAAGCTAACTTGCCATGTAAGTGGACTTAACTCTATCCATATGATAAAATTCTATTAAATATAATTCGAGAGTGTATATAACTTGCCATTTTTTCTTTTAATTTCCAAGGGTGCATATTGCCAAATGGGGTTAGTCCTGGCCTTCTCGGTGCATTAGGAACACAAGCAAAATGTAATACATATAATTTTATAAGAAATGTAATTGTAATTCTTTTTTCTGACCAGTGCAAAAATATTTAATTGTCAAAGTTAATTATTATCAAAATTGGGGCTAAAGCGGTCTTTTTATATGAGAGGCGGTTTTTTTTTTAGAAACAAAATAAGTGAAAGGGTAAATTAGGCAAATTGGAATTTAATTAAAGTCAATAGTTACAAATTAATTTTGACCAAGTTACCTAATCAACGATCCTGATCAATTTGAGCCAAATGAACGGCATGATGAGGCTTCCCACATGTGAGAGCGTAACTCACATGCCCGCACCCTAAAAAAATCCACCTTATCTAAAGGTTATGGTACCATAAGTTACAAAATCAACACATTTTATATCAGAAGTTAATGATTCTTAACACATTTGATATTTTCGCCAAATTTTGACCGAACTTCAAATTTTGGACGTAAAATTAATGGAAAATTTGTAGAATTGGTTCAATAATTAAAGATTGCTGGCAAAGTTTACCCCCAATATTGAACGGCAAATTAACTCCACAATTCACAAGTTTAAAATATTTCAGTCCCAATTATAAAAATAATTAAATTACTAATCCTAATTAATAAATTTTATATTATTATTATTAAATCTCTTAAACTGATTAGATTTTATATATAATATATCAATTAAATAATATTTTATACAAAATTTGAACAAAATAAATATCAATTAAACTTATTAGAACATTAAAATTAATGAAATTTTACAAAATATATAGAAATGAAATAATATGTAATATAAAATTTAAAAAGAAAATATTTTTAAAATTACATTAATATTAATAATCTTACTTAATAAATATTCTATATTATTATTATAATTTCAAAAAAAATACGAATCCCTAGTCATCATGACCCACCCAATGCCTAACCCATCCCCCTAAGATGGAAACCAGGCTGAGGGCGGCCTGGGTTCCATCTTGGAGAGGGTTGGGGTTGGGGTTGGGGTTGAGATTAGGGTGAGGTGGGGAGGTGGGTTAGGGGTTGGAAGGGTGAGAACTAGGGTTTTGTATTTTTTTTAATTTATTATATATAAAATTTATTAAATAAAATTATTAATATTTAAGTAATTTTAAAAATATTTCCTTTTCAGATTTAATTTTAAATTTTATTAATTTATATATATTATAAGCAAAATCTAACTAGTTTAAAATATTTATTTTCTAAATTTAAAAAATCTATAAGTATATGATATTTATTTAATTTATATATATTGTATATAAAATGTAATTAGTTTAAAAGATTTAATAATATATATATATATATAAAATTTATTAAATAGGATTAATATTTAACTATTTTTGTAATGTGAACTGAAATGCTTCAAACTTGTCTGTTAAAAAATATGTGGGGCAAACATTGCTAGCAATTTTTAATTATGGGACCAATTCTTCAAATTTTCTATTAATTTTCCATGCAAAATTGGATGTTCCGTCAAAAGTACCAAGTGTGTTGAGCATCGTTAACTTTTGGTATGAAATGTGCTGTCTTTGTGACTTATGGTACCATAACCTTAAAAAAAAGGTCACTTATGAACCAAAAATGAAATTCTATTGGCTTAAAGAGTGAAATATAAATACTCTTGTGCTTTGTCTAACTAACAAACTCCCCCTGTATTATTTTAACAAGCAAAATATCCTATATGTTCTTTTTTATTAGAAAAAAAACTCCTCCCAAATTGAAATGACAAATATACCCCATCAAAGGATATAAAAACACTCCTCTTAACCTAAAAATTATAAGTAACTCCATCATTAACTTTAAAAATTGATGTTCACTTAAACAACTAACAAAAATCTCCTTATAGTTTATGAGGAATTTCAAATGAACTTTTTTTTGTTAATTAAAAAAAAAACAGAAGGGGAATTTTTATTAGTTAAAATACACAGAATGAATTTTGCTAGCTAGACAAAGCACGAAGAGTGTTTTAACATTTAGCTGCTGACTTAAACATAAGATGATCATCTGAGTAGGGTGCCCTCTCCAACTTTAATAAATTCTTCCGTGCGGACTAACAAAATCTAATTTCTTATAAAATCAATTTGGTATGAAAATAAATTGTAACTAACAACAATATTCCCTAATGTTTGATTTTATTTAAATTTAGGGTAAAATACAGTTTACCCTTTTAAAGTATGGGAATGGTACAAGATATATATCTAAAGTATCAATTGTATCACTTTACCTCGTTTTATTAAGGTTTAGAACTTTTTATTCCAAAACTACCCCGTCCCTTTTATAAATAATAAATTCTTTCTTTATTAATTTATCAAAATTTATATGTTCCTTTATTAATTATGAATCCCTCTATCAACCAAAGGACATTATGTTTCAATTACTTCAATTCTTATATTTTCTTCCCTTTTTTTTTTTTTTTTTTGTATTTGTTGGGATTTACGGGGTATGATTGTCAAAATAACAATGCTGAATTTTAAAAAAATTCATACACCCAAAGCCCTAGGATTTATTTACTAGGACATTTGAACATGTTGAAAATAATTTTGCAATAAATTACAAAATTAAAGGTGGTAAATCGAAATTTACCTCACCATAGGCAAGGTGGTGGTTTTCTCCGGTCTTCTCTTTCGTTCACTAGAGCATCCCAAGTGTTGTGCCTCCAGAGATAGTCCACACCAAATGGATTGAGTGACACCTTCGATCCTCAGGCTTAGAACTAGGAGGGAAGGTTTGTCAATGGCAGAGCTGGATCTAGATCCAACTCTAGGTGAAGGAGAGAGCAAGAGAGAGAGAGAGGGGCGGCGCACATCTAGGGCAAGGGGCGGTGCGGCGCACGGCTAGGGCAAGAGGGGGCGGGTGGAGCGGCTAAGGTTTGTGTTTTTGCACTTAGGGTTTTAGTCTCCACTTAAACCCTTTTTATAGCCACCTTAAAAGGCCCCTTTAGAACAAGACTTAGTATGGGCCATTAATTAAATTGGCCCATTCTTGCATTAATTTAATTAACTCCTTTAATTAAATTAATCCAATTAATTCCCTATCTCTTTAATTAACTCTTTAATTAACATTTAATTAACTAGACTATCAAATTAATTATTTCTCGCACATAATTAACTCTTTTATTCTTTTATTTTATTTAACCCTTAAAATCAAATCATTCCTCAATTGACTGTCATTGTCCAACTGTATTGTGTGTGACCCTCTAGGTTCACCATCAATTGGTCGTAGGCCCACGACATTCATGATTTAATTAATGAGCAATTAATATTCAATTAATTGCTCCGATCAATTAAACTCTTTTAATTGACCACTCCAGAATTAATCTCCCATTAATTCAGGAGTACCCACACCTCATGGTCGATGTCTAGTCATAAGCCCATGAGGCCCAACTTCAGGTGAATTGATATTAGTGAACCTCATCTCTTAAAAGTACCATGTACATACGGTCCCTCTATCGACTAATTTCATGATTGAGACTTAGGGTGTGTGAATTGATTGGCACCTCTAATTATCTCGATAGCTATACTTTCTAATTCAGGATAATAATTCCAATGTGACTGCTAAATTTGGAAACCCCTTTCCAAATCCGTCAATGACCATGGCCACGGGTTTCTCGGAATCTATTATCTAAGAATGTATAGGAAATTCTCTCAACACACTACGTTAAGTCACTAGATCCCATATTAGTGCTAATCATTCGCGTACACGATCCTACGTACCCAAAGTAGTCGCACAATGATCAGGCTAAGTGATCGGCTCCTAAATCTAAGACTTACTCACGTGCACCGAATTCGCCCTAGCACCTCAAGTCAAAGGAATAAATCGTACACTATTATAAGCCTTGAGAAATATCCCATCTCCGATGTGCGACATGCGCTTCCACAATGGGTTTCTCTGTTCGGGTCGTTCGATGCGTTCGATCCCCTATCGAACCACCTACTCATATGCACTTGCATCAAATGCCTTGCTCATGAAACGCTACAAATTCACTCCATGTGAATCATGCATACTCGTACAAGTCTTAACGATTCCTTCGATACCCTGTCTCGACAGGAATCTATGACTTGGAACGTTTTTAAGATCACGACCTTAGATTCTGTTTCATGATTGCACTCATATGGAAGTGAATCGTCCCATAGTCTATTGTGATCTAAGGATTTCATCCAATCTCTTAAGTGATTCGCGAGAGATGAAGTTGGCCATTGTTTAATTTACATACTATAAACAAACGAGCGTATTAATTCATTTATACTAGAGAAAGCTTATCACATGATAGTCCTTATACAAGCTAAAATCTATTGGCTTGCAGGGCACTATCCTTTCAATCTCCACTTGCTCTAAAGCCAATCACAAACGCTTCTAAGAGCCATTTTCCAAAGTTGTTCTTCGAACTGTTTTTGTGACAAAGGCTCTGCTAGTGGATCCATTAGATTGTCTTCCGTGTCGACACGATCCATTATGTGCGTCAACTCTACCAATGATTTCTCTAATCAAATGGTACTTTTATCTTGTGTTTAGATTTCTTGTGAGATCTCGATTCCTTTGCTTTAGCAATAGCTCCATTGTCATCACAGAAGATAACCACGAGCTTCGCAATGCTAGGCACTACATCCGACTTATTGATGAAGTTTTTCATCGAAACACTTTTCTTACGCTGCACTCCTTGCTGCGGGATATCATGCTTCGGTGGTTAAGATGGCAACGGTGCTTTCCTTGGAACCTTTCCAACTTACCGCTACCCCATTGAGGCAAAATATGTATCCAAAATTGGATACATATATTCATCCACATCAGACTAGAAACTCGAATCAATAAATCCTTCGAATATCAATTATCCACTATCACCGTAGACCCAGGTCAAATCCTTAGTCTTTCTCAAGAGCTCAAGGATATCTTTACGGCGATCCAGTACTCTTCACTGGAGTTTGACTATTAACTGCTCGTGGCACTTAGAGCAAGTTCTACATCTGGTCTAGTACATAGTATTGCATACCATATGCTACCTTTTGTCCAAACATATTTTTTTAAGGTATTTGAGACATTCTCCCTTTCCTGATTCGATGTAGGGCACATCGATTTGGGAGGAGAGATACAGTGTCTCACTGAAAGCAATCCTCTCTTGGATTCTTCCATACTGAATACTTTCAGTATTGTTTCTATGTACTTAGATTGAGAGAGTCCCAACATCTTCCCCGATCTATCTCCATAGATACGTATCTCAATACGCAAGATGTTTCTCTCAAATCTTTCATGGAGAATTGCATGGACAATCATGCTTCCGTCTTTACTAACATTCCAATATCAATCCAGATAATCATAATGTTATCGACATGTAAAAAATAATGAACTCCAAAGAGCTCCCACAAAACTTCTTGTACACTCAAGGTTCACATTTGTTTTCGATGAAGTCAAATGCCTTGACTTTCTCATCAAAATGAATGTGAGTCCAAATGGATTTAGACATTGCTAATGGAGAAAATATTTCATCAAAGTCCATTCCAGGCCTTTGTGTATAACCTTTTGCCATTAGGCAAGTTTTATAGGTCAATACCTCTTCATTCATTCCTAGCTTACGCTTGAAGATCCATCTGCAACCTATAGAGATACTTCCCTCGGGTGGATCGACCAAGGTCCGTACCTTGTTGGAATGGATGGAATCCATTTCGGATTGTATAGCCTCTTGCCATACATGAGCGTCTACATCCAATGTAGATACTTCGTATATGGCCTAACCATTTCTTTCAAGTTCCTCACGAACTTGGTCAGATCTACGAAGTATTGGTATACGTTGATGGTTCAACAGTTTCTGGATTAACTCCCACTGTTTGTGGGGATGAGTTCCACTTCTTGGACCTCATCATGTTCTATTAGGGCACCATTTCTATTCATGAGGAAGCCATCCTCTAAGAAATGAATATTCCTTGAAACAAACACCCTTTGTTCTTTAGGAATGTAGAACAGGCATCCAAATGGATTTCTTTGGATACCCCACAATTTTGTACAAACTAGATCTACTATCCAATTTATCTCATTTCTTGTTCCTAACATAGGTAGGAGATCCCCATACTCAATAGAGAGAGTATAGAGGTGTTTTACCACATCATTCTTGGTAGGGTTTTGCAGGCACGAACTTTGAAGTTACTTTGTTCAGTATCTTCGATGCAAACATTGGGGTCAATCCTTAGTATGCATAAGGATGTTAAATGAAACTCATCACTGATCGAACCATGTCCAACAAGGTTCGATTCTCTTCTTTCAGACCCTCCAATAGGTTGAGGTGTCTTAGAAGGAGTTCGTTGTATGAGAATATCTTTCTCAGTAAGATAATCGAGGAACTTCTAGCTTAAGTATTTGCCATCTCGATCAGATTGAATGGCCTTAATACTATGCCTTGTTTGATTCTCTAATTCGTTTCGGAATTCTTTAAACTTTACAAGAGTTTCGGATTTGTGTATCATAAGATACACATATCACTAATGACTAAAGCCATCAGTAATACTCACGAGGTACGAGTAATATTCTCTCTCACTAATACTTTAGTGGTCCACATTCATTCGTATGGATCAAATTCAAAGTTAGCTTGGTACGCACCGGATGCCCAACAAACGGTAACTTTGCCACCTTTTTCCTTCAGACATGATTCGCAAGTTGATAGTTCATCTAATTAAGCCCTATTTTGCAAGAAGCATCGATGAAACCAACTTTTGATTCCTTCCTATGGAAACGCGACCTAATCTTGCGTGCCATATGTGTGGAGTATTATCTTGGTATTGATTGAACTTAACACATTAATTCAATCAATTTTGTTTCCTCTCAATTAACTTTTTAATTGAAATTTTACATTCAATCAATTGATTCATTTTCCTTTTTCAATTAACTCTTTAATTGAAACGTTGCTTCTCAATTAACTCTTTAATTTCCTTTTCAATTAACTCTTTAATTGAAACTTCTCTTTTCAATTAACTCTTTAATTGAAACTTTTTCTTTTCAATTAACTCTTTAATTGAAACATTGTTCAATTTATTAGACTTTCTAATCAATTAAACTTGTCAGTGCCTTTATTAGGTGCAGTGGGATAATTTAATTTTTAGGCTACTTGCATTATTTCCACTACCTTTATGTTTGCTTTGGAAGAGAACACTTTCTTCTTTCTTATACTCTTCTTTGACTTTGCAGTCTTTGAAGTGTAAGCAATCATGACAGGTATACCTTTTAAAAGGTTCTTATTTGCCTTTTACCAGTACTTTGGTTATTTCGAGAAACCTGATCAACTTATCAAATAAGTTCAGATTTTTTCACGAATCGTTCGAATGAGCGGGGAGGAGAATTTAGGCGGAATTCAACGTTAAGGTCACTTGCAGGCCTACGTTTAATCGATCTAGTTTCCAAACAGATTGACAAAAACAAGGACAGTTATCCTTGACATTAGTTCCTTCATTTATTCTCGAGGTTTTAAACAACACCTTAGAAATCTCGAATCAAACAATTCGAAATTGCTCCTCAAAACAAACCTTTTGAGGTGGAGGTTTATTTTAGAAGCTTCAGACATACTCCTATGTCGCTTCTTTACCTCATTCAATTTTTTATGCTTATATGAGGCAACGATCATTGAGATTTCCATACTCTATAGGTGGTTCGTTCTTCTTTTGAGACTCATCTCAAAATGCATCAGGCATAGGTTGATTATTAAGAACACGATTCCGACTTTCGGAATTGAGGACAATCCTCATGTTTCTAAGCCAATCGATATTTTAATCCAGTTATTTTATAAGTGGAGGATAAATAGTAAATTCATGTAGATATCACAATATATAATCTAAAGAGAAGACAAATATCTAGAAGACTAGTTAATGAAAAATACTTATAATCTACGAAGGTTGGACTTTCTATCGTGAAAGTCCTCCCACTATTTTATCGAAATAATTACCCCTTCAATTGTTCGGGAAATCCTATTTTCTAGTAGGTCTTGACGTCCCAGCGGACATTAATTGCACCCACGACTCGCGGCCATACAATTAATTCCCCAGGTAGGCATACTTATTGCCAATTGTGTCCCTACACAACCTTCAAGCTATTTTGCCTCGATTTTTGCACCCATCTAGCACTGCTACATCATGAGTGGCACTACTCGTTAAGTCTGACCCATCAATCTTGATGAGCAACTGGCCCGGTCATGAAATCCCCGTAACTTGGTTATCGGTCGATGTTCATGTCCCGACCAGTCCCCACCCTTGTCAAGTTTAATTAAAAATGAGAATTAAGGAATTTCGCGTATTGTTTCTTTCTTCGACTCGGGTGCTAGACTCTGGATCACCTTAAACGATAAATGGACAACTCACGCTAGTTCCTATTGATGGAAGGCTTGGATTATAAATACTTCATTCTATTTTAACCCAATATGACTTAATATTATTTTCAGGAAGGGTTTTTCGGGTCTAAGAGTTTGAGGTAAATCTCCTCGAGATCTCACCGTTCCAATTATGCTTTACCTTTTATTTACGATCTAAATTACTAGCGCGCATCACCATACATGCTAAAAGATAAATCAGTAAATAAAACATACACACCGAGCATGCATTCTACCACAATATTTTTTAGATCGGGAGCCTCCAATGCGGGCCATCATCGAGCCAAAGATGTTGGCCTAATTTGTCAATCTAATTGGGTTCTAAAGAACCTAGTTTTTTACATAAATAACCATGCATATATGACCTTCACTTTTCTTGGGCTCCCGCCTTGCTTGTAATGGGCCTCCATCCTAAACAATTTAAAACAGTAAAGCCCGAATTTATTACAAAGGCTCAAAGTGGCCCAAAAACTTAAGGCTCACAGGCCCAATAAAACCAATGTAATTAAAATTAACCAATCACATCTACCCTAGGGTCAAGGCTCGGCGCGATCGAAACCACGTAAACAGTTCACGTAGAGCAAGAAACAAGCAAAACACCTTTTCTTATTTCTTATCTTATTTTAAACTCCCTTTTAAAATATCTTAAGATTCTAGTTTTAAAATTCCTTTTAAAATAATCCTCTGATTTTCACTCTAGTCTCCACTAATAATGATAAAATTAATTTTTCGGATATATTAAACCCTTTTAGTGCACAAAACAGTTTTTGTTTTTCAACTTTGAAAAATTACAGTTCGGCCCCCTGAATTTTCAAAAATTACATTTTGACCCCTCAACTTTTGGAATTACAAATCAGCTCCAATATTCTCAGAACATGCCAATCGGACCAGAGCAGAAAATTAAAAAATTTCCAGAAACTTTTGAATAATGCAAAACATACCCCAGATTTTACGGTAATTGTGAAAACAGTCCCTAGCCTTTCGTAAATTGCAAAACAGCCCAGATTTTTGAAAAATTCCAGAAATTACAATTTGGTCCAGAATTGCAGAAAAACAAAAATTTAACTTTCTGTCCAGATTTTCGAATAATTGCAATTTGCACATAAGCCCTCAAATTTTCAGAAATTGCAGTTTTGGCCCATAACCGAAATATGCATATACCCGAACACATAATTCATCATAACAAGCAAGAATCAAAACTTAGAACACAATAAACAAATATACACATATATTTTGAAGTGTTCAGGCTTATTCATATGAGCGTAGTAAATTTGGCTCTGATACAATTGTTGGGATTTACGGGGTATGATTGTCAAAACAACAGTGCGGAATTTTAAAGAATTTCATACACCAAAAGCCCTAGGATTTATTTACTAGCACATATGAACAGGTTGAAAATAATTTTGCAATAAATTACAAAATTAAAGGTGGTACATCGAAATTTGCCTCACCACAGGCAACATGGTGGTTTCTCCGGTCTTCTCTTTCGTTCACTAGAGCACCCCAAGTGTTGTGCCTCTAGAGATAGTCCACACCAGATGGATTGAGTGAAACTTTCGATCCTCGGGCTTAGAACTAGGAGGGAAGGTTTGTCAATGGTAGAGCTGGATCTAGAACCAACTCTAGGTGAAGGAGAGAGGAAAAGAGAGAGAGGGGCGGTGCACTGCTAGGGCAAGGGGTGGTGGGGCGCGCGGTTAGGGCAAGAGGGGGCAGGTGGAGTGGCTAGGGTTTGTGTTTTTGCACTTAGGGTTTTAGTCTCCACTTAAACCCTTTTTATAGCCATCTTAAAAGGCCCCTTTAGTGCAAGACTTAGTATGGGTCATTAATTAAATTGGCCCATGTCTTGCATTAATTTAATTAACTCCTTTAATTAAGTTAATCCAATTTATCCAATTAATTCCCTCTCTCTTTAATTAACTCTTTAATTAACATTTAATTAATTAGACTATCTAATTAATTATGTCTCTCACATAATTAACTCTTTAATTCTTTTATTTGATTTGATCCTTTAAATAAAATCATTCCTCAATTGACTGTCACTGTCCAACTGTATTGTGTGTGACCCTCTAGGTTTACCATCCATTGGTCGTAGGCCCACGACTATCGTGATTTAATTAACGAGCAATTAATATTCAATTAATTGCTCCAATCAATTAAACTCTTTTAATTGATCACTCCAGAATTAATCTCCCATTAATTCAGGAGTACCCACACCTCATGGTCGATGTCTATCCACAAGCCCATGAGACCCAACTTCAGGTGAATTGATATTAGTGAACCTCACCTCTTATAAGTACCATGTACATACGTTCCCTCTATCGACTAATTTCCTGGTCGAGACCTAGGTGTGTGAATTGATCGGCAACTCTAATTATCTCAATAACTATACTTTCTAATTCAGGATAATAATTCCAATGTGACTGCTAAATTTGGAAACCTCTTTCCAAATTCGTCAACGACCATGGCCGCGGGTTTCTCGGAATCTATTATCTAAGAATGTATAGAAAATTCTCTCAACACACTACGTTGAGTCAGTAGATCCCATATTAGTGCTAATCATTCGCGTACACGATCCTACGTACCCAAAGTAGTCGCACAAAGATCAGGCTAAGTGATCGGCTCCTAAATCTAAGTACTTACTCACGTGCACTGAATTCGCCCTAGCACCTCAAGTCAAAGGACTAAATCTTACACTATTATAAGCCTTGAGAAATATCCCATCGCCGATGTGCGACATGCGCTTCCACAATGGATTTCTCTGTTCGGGTCGTTCGATGCGTTCGATCCCCTATCGAACCACCTACTCATATGCACTAGCATCAAATGCCTTGCTCATGAAACGCTACAAATTCACTCATGTGAATCATGCATACTCGAACAAGTATTAACGATTCCTTCGATACCCCGTCTCGACAGGAATCTATGACTTGGAACGTTTTTAAGATCACGACCTTAGAGACTGTTTCATGATTGCACTCATACTAAAAAAATATATTAAAAAAAAACTTAAAATAGAAATAAAGAAAAAATTGAATCAGAAAAATAAAGCAACAAATTGATATGGGAATAAAGAAAAAATTTAAAATCGAAAAAGGGAAAAAAACCAAAAGAAAGATATTGAAACTTAATATTATTTAGTGGATGGATGATTTTATAATTAATAAAAGAAATAATTTTTTAGGATAAATTAATAAATAAATATTTTTCGAGTTATAAAAGGGTGGGATTGTTTTGGAATAAAAGGTCCAAAACTATAACAGAGGGAGAGAATTTCACTTTTGATACCTTAATTATACTTACTTTAGGGATTTGATACCACAACAATTTATGTCGACACATTTGGTACCATATTTCAATTACACTTTACAGATTTGATACTTCCGTCAAATTAATGACGGAATTGACACGTGATTATCACGTGCTCGTTAAATCTCGTTATAAATTTCACTTTTGGTACCACAAGTAGCCCTACTTTAAGGTTATGGTACCGTAACTTTAAAAACTTACACATTCGGTACCACATGTTAACTGCTCTCAACACATTTGGTGCTTCCGTCAAATTTTGGATAGAAAATACAATTTCAGACGAAAAGTTGATGAAAAATTTACATAATTGGTCCTATAGTTATAGATTGTTGACAAACTTTGCCTCACATATTTTGACCTAAAAATTTACACCACAATTCACAAGTTTTACAAATTTTATTTATTATTATTATTATATTTCTTAATCTAATTATAATATATATAACCTAAATAATATTTTATATAAAATTTGATATATATAAATTAAATTTATTGGAATTTTATAAGTTTAATTGATATTTATTTTTCAAATTTTATATAATATATTATTTATTTTATATTTGTTATATGTAAAATCTAATTAGTTTAAAAAATTATTGATATTTTTTTTTGGATTTTATATAAATTATTATTTAGTTTATATATATTATATATAAAATCTAATTAGTGTAAGAGATTTAATAATTATAGTATATAAAATTTATAACTAGGATTTATAATTAATTATATTTGCAATTGGGACTGAAATGCTTCAAACTTGTGAATTGTGGTGCGAATTTGTCGGTCAAAAAATATGTGAGGCAAAGTTTGTCAACAATCTATAACTATATGACCAATTCTATAAATTTTTCATCAATTTTCAGTCTAAAATTGAATTTTCCGTACAAAATTTGACGAAAGTACCAAATGTGTGGAGAGCAGTTAACATGTGGTACCAAATGTGTATGTTTTTAAAGTTATGGTACCGTAACCTTAAAGTAGGGTTACTTGTGGTACCAAAAGTGAAATTTATAACAAGATTTAACGAGCACGTGATAATCACGTGTCAATTCCGTCATTAATTTGACGGAAGTATCAAATCTGTAAAGTGGAATTGAAATATGGTATCAAATGTGTCGACAAAAATAGTTGTGGTACCGAATCCCTAAAGTATGTATAATTTAACGAGCACGTGATAATCACGTGTCAATTCCGTCATTAATTTGACGGAAGTATCAAATCTGTAAAGTGGAATTGAAATATGGTATCAAATGTGTCGACAAAAATAGTTATGGTACCGAATCCCTAAAGTATGTATAATTATGGTATCAAAAGTGAAATTCTCTCATAAAAAAGGGGGTAAGTGATACTTTAAGAAAATAGCTGGTATCATCCACGTAATTTAGAGGGCAAACAGTATTTAGCCCTTAAACTTTACAATGTGTCCTCCTACGGCGATAACTTTTAAAATTAATTATGTCATCATTTAAAATAAGAATTTTATTTTTCTTACCAACAGGTGATTGGTCTAGTGGAAGGGACTAGTCACTACAAAGTAGCGGACTCAAGTTCGAATTCCTGTTGGGAGAGGTTCCCACTTTATGTGTCCGACGCCCCTCGAAAGGGATTAAACCCTTGGGAAAAAAAAAAAAAAAGACAGACCGACCTTAGATTTCTTGAGGCCCTATGTGAAATCTAAATTTGAGGCTCTATATCGTAAGAAAAATTATTTCATGTAGAATTATTTATAAAAATATTGATTAAATCTAGGTATTCTAGTTTTTCTAATATACATTATGAGAGAAATATAGGTATTCTAGTTTTTCTAATATACATTATGAGAGAAATAGAGCAATATCTAGAAGTTGGAATTGTGATTGTGTGTAATTATTTAATGGTAAGTCGAAGGAACTAAAATTAGTAATAATAAAAAATTGGCACTCTAAAGCAGAGGGAATTTTATATTTATTGTTGTTGGACAGTTGGAGAAAATAATGGTTATTCGAGGGAGAAAATACACATTAAACTAAAATTTTGATTTTAATATTCTTAAATTTATTTGATTATTATAATATGGAATCTACAGTTTAATTAGTTGCAAAAATAAGGGTCAATGATATTTAGTCATTAGTGCATTCGCGCGACTTTCCCGACTTATATTTTGTTTTTACACACTCTACCAATTTTTTTTACTCCCCGTACAGGTTAAATATCTTAATTATGTGTTAAGCTATATATAAATCTATGTATCAGAAACCCCATGTGTTTTAGTACTATTTTGAACATGGGTCATGGGTAATATAAGAAATTAGGATTATGGTTAAGAGAATATTTCTGACAAGAATAATCTTTCGAAATCATTAGTAAATATCCTTGCCCCCAGGTACAATCATATTATAAGAATTAGGATTAGATTAGGATGAATATTACAAGAAAATAAACCCGTCAAATAATAATCTTAACAAACTCATGTTCAATATCAAAAAGTCCAAGAACACGCCTCCACACGGCAAACAGGGAACAAGGATATTTACTAATGAATTCGAAAGATTATTCTTGTCAGAAATATTCTCTTAACCATAATCTTAATTTCTTATATTACTCATGACCCATGTTCAAAATAACACTAAAACACATGGAGTTTCTGATACATAGATATATATAGCTTAACACATGATTAAGATATTTAGCCTGTCATTAGGCTAAATGTAACACAAATATATCAAATATTAACAACAAAAAAGTAATAAGAATATTATCTTATTACTCCAAACCAAGATTTTATTAATATCTTCAAATATATTACAAAGGGGGAAACAAACTTAAAAGTAGAAAATATTACAAGACTGAATTTTTAGAGCAATATTAGGAGAGTATGTTGGAAGCTGATGATCCTCCTGAGCTGCATATGCCAGCTATTTATAGACGGAATTTCCGGACTTGAAATCTGATTTCAATTTCCTTAATTACTGTTATTTTACTCGCCTGTAAATTTTTGGGAAAAAGTATTATTTTTTACTATTCATGAACAGTGACTTTTTTACTATTCATCAATAGTATTTTGTCTGCCGATACTTTTGCCAACAATATTCTATTTTACTGATCTGATTTTATCAAAAAAAATTTCCAGATCATACGCGTTAAATGGATCCTCTTCCTCATACGGATCTTGTGTTTCCCTTGCTAATTCAAAATTGGAGGTGGATGCCATGGACGTATCCGACTTAGTATCATTGTTCAAGAATTCTTTAGAATTTTTCTGCAAATCCTTTTTCATTTCTTCCATGTAAGCTTTAATAATTTCTGCCTTAGACAATCCTTGTTTTTTCATTTTTAATTTTCCTGATATAACTTGGAAGGGACTTGAAATTTCCTCCTTGGATTTATTCTTTTATGTCAATAATTTTTCCTGAATTAATTCTTCAGTATCGGCTTTGAATAATTTTCCAGATGATTGATCAACTTTGTTCACCTTTTCCCAAAATTTTGAGAAAGAAACCCTATAGAAGCATGGAGTATTGTGTTCTATATAACTCACTATTGAAATCCATTTGGAAATCCAAGGAATAGAGAATTCAATAAAAAAAAAGTGCATAGAAGCTATAAGCTCGTCTGCCTTATGAGAGTTATTAGTTGAGAAATCTGAGGGGATAAATATATCCATTCCGAATACAAATTTTTCCATTTTTCTGGAAGAATCTTGTAAGAGGAACCGTGGTATGACCACCAATTAACAAATCAATTTGATATAAGAGATTTACATACTTCTCCACAAACTTTAATAAACCAAGTATGTTTTTTCTTATTGTTTTGGTAATATAATACCTCATCAAAAGCTGAGATATAATCCCAATAATTAAATTTTATAGAGACATTTTTCTCGGAAAAGATATAATATTTTTCCTTAAACGTGGATCACCCCCATTCTTGACATGAAAAAATCTTTTTAATAATGATTTTGCTAAAAGTATAACTTTTTTTTATCATTTGAGGCAAAATGTGTAATTTCACAGCATTCTGTTGCTTTAAGCAAGTTCTCATAAAAATTTCTTTGCTTGTATTAGGTAGCAGTAAATTGGGTATTATCAATATACCGGTTCATTAAAAACCATGGATCTTCTTTCTTGTGATTCTCATCATATCAGCATATTCATTTTCTTGCAAAATATTTGCTAAAGTTTGGGAATTTCCCTGGATTTGAGAGATTATATTTCATCTTCCTCCTCAACCTCTATAATTCTGAGGCCTTCCTCTAAAAGAATATTTTATTACTGAGATAGGAAATATTCTTGTTTCTTCTCATTATTGTTGATTTACTTAAGTGTGGGGGTCGTTATTGTTCATTTATAAAATGAGAGAATTTCACTTTTCATACCATAATTCAACTTACTTTAGGGATTTGATACCACAACTTTTTCTACCGACACATTTGATACCATAACTCAAACCAACTCGACACATTTGATACTTCCGTCAAATTGAAAACGGAATTGTCATGTGATTGTCACGTGGCCGTTAAAAATTTGCACATTTGATACCATAACTTATGTTGACTGATAATTTTACCCCATAACATTTCAGGTTACCAAAAAAGCCCCACATCTCCAAATTTAGTGGCGATTTTAGTCCACATTATTGCCAAATTTCCAAATTGACTCGAATAAGACCACGTGCTGACCAATTTAGAACTTTACACATTTGATACCATTATTTATGTTGACTGATAATTTTACCCCATAACATTTCAGGTTACCAAAAAAGCCCCACATCTCCAAATTTAGTGACGATTTTAGTCCACATTGTTGTCAAATTTCCAAATTGACTCGAATAAGACCACGTGCTGACCAATTTAGAAAATTTTACTTATTTTATTTAAATAACTAATTTAATTTATAAACAATATTAATAAATTAAATAATACATTAACATAAATATCACCAAAATTGAGAAAATATATTCTTTTTAAATATAAAATTTATATAATAGAATTAATATATTTAATATTTATTAAAATAATAAATTATATAATTTAAAACTATTTAATATTTATTAAACTATTAAATAATAAATAATTTTAATTTAAAAAAAAATCCCCACCCCACCCACCACCTCCCCACGTTTCCCCCTTACCCCCGATTCCCAGGCCGCCGGCGGCTTGGGTCTTCTGTTCCAGGCCACCGCCGGCCTGGGACCGAAGATCCCAGGCCGGCAGTGGCCTGGGATTTGAGAACCCAGGCCGACCAGGCCGACGGCCTGGGTTCTGTTCGGGAATAGGGGGGTAGGGGGAGGGGTGGGTTGGGTTGGGTGGGTGGGGTGGGGATTTTTTTTATTAAATTATAATTATTAATTATTTAATTTTTTTAATAAATATTAAATAGTTTTTAATTATATAATTTATTATTTTAATAAATATTAAATAGATTAATTCTATTATATAAATTTTCTATTTAAAAAGAATATGTTTTCTTAATTTTGGTGATATTTATGTTAATGTATTATTTAATTTATTAATATTGTTTATAAATTAAATTAGTTATTTAAATAAAATAAGTAAAATTTTCTAAATTGGTCAGCACGTGGTCTTATTCAAGTCAATTTGGAAATTCGGCAACAATGTGGACCAAAATCGTCACTAAATTTGGAGATGTGGGGCTTTTTTGGTAACCTGAAATGTTATGGGGTAAAATTAGCAGTCAACTTAAGTAATGGTATCAAATGTGTAAAGTTCTAAATTGGTCAGCACGTGGTCTTATTCGAGTCAATATGGAAATTTGGCAACAATGTGGACTAAAATCGTCACTAAATTTGGAGATGTGGGGCTTTTTTGGTAACCTGAAATGTTATGGGGTAAAATTATCAGTCAACATAAGTAATGGTATCAAATGTGTAAAGTTCTAAATTGGTCAGCACGTGGTCTTATTCGAGTTAATTTGGAAAGTTGGCAACAATGTGGACTAAAATCGTCACTAAATTTGGAGATGTGGGGCTTTTTTGGTAACCTAAAATATTATGGGGTAAAATTATCAGTCAACATAAGTTATGGTATCAAATGTGCAAAGTTTTAACGGCCACGTGACAATTCCGTTTCCAATTTGACGGAAGTATCAAATGTGTCGAGTTGATTTGAGTTATGGTATCAAATGTATCGGTAGAAAAAGTTGTGGTATCAAATCCCTAAAGTAGGTTGAATTATGTTATGAAAAGTGAAATTCTCTCTTTATAAAATCCTTGTACTCTTAACAATCTATGCTGTAAATATTTTACGAATTCATCATAATGTTGTATCATCTCAACCTGGGGTTCATCCCAATCCGATTCATCAAGGGTTCTTCCTTTAAATAGTTTATTAGACAAATTCTTTTTTCTTCATATAACTCTATAGTTTTTCTAATATATCTCACATGTCCTCCTTTTATGACACAGGGTTTCATGATTCCTGTTAAAATTCATGCGTTAAAAAATCAGGAAGATTATTATCTTCTCCTTATTTATAATGTATTTCAAAATCAAAAGTAACTAAATGAGTCTATCATCTGACAGACATTTGTTTAGCAACATCATGTTTAGAATCTTTATTAAACATATATTTAGCCGATTTACAATCAGTAAATATTTTAAACTTTTGATTATATAAATCATCTTGAAATTTCAAAACACATTTAAGTAAAGCAAGAATTTCTTTAGCAATAGTAGCATAATTTTTCTGAATATTATTCTATTTTCCTGAATGAAATCTTACTAAGAATATTTGTTTTGTTGTAGGACAAATCTATTTTAGAAATCCTCCAAAACCTATATCAGAGGCATCTGTTTCAATAATTTTTTCCAAGTGGGATTGGCTAGCATTAAACAAGGAGGAGATTTTACTTTACTTTTAATTAGTTTTACAACATTAGTGTGCGTCTCAGTCCAAGGAGTTGGAGACTTTTTGAGTCTATCATATAAAATTGCCGCATCAGTAGCTAAATCTTTATAATAAGGCGAAATATAATTTAAACTTCCTAGAAATCTTTGGAGAGAGTCTTTATTTATAGTAGCCTTCACTAGGTTTTAACATTTTGAAGTTTTCTTCATGAAACGAGTATGGCCCAAAGTTAAATGAAAACTTAAACTATAGTATCAAATTTGTATTTTCGTGTTCAATAGTACCCAAACTGTAAAGTAGCATATCTTGTAATACTAAAAAGGAGAATTTTCCTAATTATTTTAAACTAAAGTGCCTCTTGGTTTTTCAAAAGGGTAAATTATGAATACCCGTTTAGATAAGGTCTAATTAAAAAAACTTCCGCTCATATATTTGATATTAGATATTATAAAAAAAAATTCTCAAGTTTTTCACCTTCTTACAATTAATCACTTGTCCCTAGAATGTTCCAAATTTACCATTGGGGTTCTTTGTAATGTTTATAATATCTTATAAATTTTGAAATTTGGGTGCTAATGGTTGTATAATTGATATAAATTATAATTGCACATAAATTTCAATCATTAATGCATTTTTCACATATTTATTATTACTTATAAAACTTTAGGGCAAAATTGGAACATTTTGGGCCAAAGAGTTAATTGTACGATGGTGACAAACCCTGAGGGAGTTTTTCTTAATACCCAATACGTGAGATAAATTTTTGTAATTGTACGTTGCATCATAGAGGTATTCATAGTTTACCCTTTCGAAAAAGAAGCGGGAATTCATATAATTGATTAAGGTTTCCTCAAATGGAGAAGATCATATTTGTTTTACTTCAAAATCATCGTATCAATCATATGATATGCATACGCTCACATTTTCTCAAAGAAAAACACCTTAGATAAAAATATTATTAAATAGATATTAATGATTACTAACTTGCGTTTTAGTAGTTAAAATTTTTTTATTGAACAGTCGAAATTCCGCTCCTTCTGTCTATTGGCCTCTGGTTTAACATTGAGGTTGTGTTCTAGGCGAACACGTCTGAGTTGCGTAGCAAACATTCCACAAGTTTAGCCTTGAGGTGAGGTCCGAGCTTGGTCCCGAGCTCAATATTTATTTTATTATCATATCATAGCTCAAAAATAATGTGTCCGTATTACTACTATTTTAATATACAACAAATTCAAATTAGGTCGTACTATCAAACTTTTAATAAAGACTAGAAAAGTGTACGTACGTTGTACGTGTCTAGTTTTAATTTCATGGATATCTTTCGTAAATTAGAGTAAAATGAGATATTTTCATGTCATATAATATCATATATTTATGACTGATCAATTTATTTTTTATGAAATTTATTTTTATTAATTATTACTGGTTTACAAAAAATATTATTTAGTTCATTCCATCGTAGTATTTTTCATGTCAAGTTTATTCGTTATTCATCGGTGACATGTGTTTCATCCGTTTCTTCATAAATTTCACCGAACTTTCAATGATTTCACGAGCATTTTTCTTACTGGTTTCACCAGTTTTTTCACCAACTTCACCAGTGTTCACCAATTTCACCCGAAGTTTCATCGATTCATATTTTTTAATATTTGAATTTTTTATCGATTTTTTCAGCTTTTTTATCGATCATCAATTTTTCATTGTTTTTCCGTTTTTCGTCTATCTTTTTTTCAATTTAAACCATTTTCTTCTTATTTCACATTGTTTTTGTCAGTCAAAGTTTAACTTATTTTCACTTATTTCACTGATTTCATATGTTATTCACATAAATTTTTCATTGATTAAACATGTTTTCACTTCAGGCTTTAACAAATTTCACCAAACTTTCATCGATTCATATATTCTCAGTGTTCAAAATTTTTACCTTTTTTTTATAGGTTATAACATTTTTCATTGTTTTCTCATTTTCCGTCGATTTCTTTTTTTTTTTCTTCAGTTTAAACCATTTTTCTCTAGATTTTACCAGTTAAACTTTTTTTTAAATTGATTTCACTCGTTTTTACCATTTAACCCCTTTTTGCCTATTTTTCATGTTTTCTTCACTAATTTCACATGTTAATTCACCTGAATTTTTCATTGATTAAATATGTTCTTACCAATTATACGTTTTTGACCGATTTTACCCTTTTTTCACCGGTTTTACCCAATTTTACCGATTTCACTTATTTTTATCATTTTTCTTAGAAATTCCATTCGAATTAATTTTCATTGATTTCCACATATTTTCACAAATTTTACCTTTATTTTACCCGATATTACCCGTTTTCATCCATTTTTCACAAATTTTATTCAATTTTTTTATCGATTTCAAATGTATTTACGATTTCACATGCATTTTTTTCACCGGTTTAAAGTGCACATACATTATTGTACGTGTCTATTTAATTTTAGTGGTATTTTATTGTAAATCAGAGTAAAATTAACTTCATTATGTCATAAAATAGCACATATCAATGACTGTTATTCAATTTATTAACTTCATCATTGGTATTTTCATCGATTTCTTTAGTTTTTTTCGGTTTAAACAATTTTCTCAAGGTTTGACTTTGTTTTTGTTGTTTGAACTTTTTCATTTTATTGATTTAACTCATTTTAACCACTTTAATGAATTTTCACATGTTTTCACCAATTTCACGTTGTTTTCACATGTTTTATCATTTTTTATGTAATTTTCTCGTTTCACCGAAGTCATCCATTTTTTTGGCGAATTTCACTTGAATTTTTGTCAATTTCACATGTATTTACCGAATTTTCAACTCAAATAATTATACATTATACATCTTCAATTAATTTTAAGTATATCTCAAATTATTTCACTTACCTTATTATTTGAAAGATTTTTCTTTACCGATCTAAGCCATTTCACTTATTATGTTAATTAGTTTAATTCGATTTTCATTGATTTTTATTGATTTACTCGTTTTTGATCAATTATAACCTATTGCTCATTGTTTTTCCTATTTTTCATCGACTTCTTTTGTTTTCTAATATTCAAAAAAAGAAAATTATACTGGTTTAGTTCACACTGTTTTTGCTAGTTAAACCTTTTATTTATTTATTTATTTATTTTCAGATTTTACTTATTTTTATCAGTTTAACTTATATTTCACCGATTTCACTTTTTTTTTTTTTATAAACATCACTTAAATTTTCATTGATTTCACATTATTTCACAGACTTTAACATTTTTCAATGATTTAACTCATTCTTAGTATATTTCATCCACTTTTCACTGATTTCACCAATTTGTTTCCCATGTTTTAACAAATGTCACCCAAATTTTCATCAACTTCACATGTATTTATCGATTTAATCAGCACTATATTTACCAATTTCACCAATTTTTCCACCTACTTCACCAGTGTTCATAAATTTCATCCAGACCGATTTCACATGTTTTCATCAATTACAAAAAATTTATTTGATTTGTTTCACCAACTTTCATTAATTTTCATCCGTTTTTTCACTTATTTCACACGTTTTTCTCGAAAAGATTTCCATGAAAGTCTAAGGTAATGTTTCTCATGTCAAAGCATTTTTGTTCATAGGTAAGATGCGATTCTACTTTAACATATTTTATGATATTTAAGAGAATTATAATACTTTTAAGGAGTGACATATTGTACTAAATCTTTAAATGAAACAAATAATATTTTTTACATAACAACATATTGATAATACATTATAATAATTTTACATGTATATTTAAACAACTATTCAAAGTAATAGTTTTTATTTTTATTTTTATGTGTTATAGGAGAACAATAATGAAATTGTAAAAGTGATGTAAGAGTTAATTTCTTTGGAGTTATTGTAGGAAATAACTATTATAAGAATTTATGTCTAATTTGAATATACATTTGTTTTTCTTCCATATTCATGGTGCTTGGTTAGGAGGAAAGAAAGTTACAATTTTTCTTAAAATATTTTCATACCAAATGTTCTATGAGAAAATTTAAGGAAAATTTCATGTCTAATTATATTTTATTAATATACTTTACAATTTGAATAAGGACATTTTTGTCTTCACAAAAAAAGAAAAAAAACTTAAATTATTCACACTTTTAGTATTAGTATAGATATTAGTATAGAATTATAATATTTTTAAGGAGTGATATATTGTACTAAATCTTTAAATGAAACAAATAATATTTTTTAGATAACAACATATTCATAATACATTATAATAATTTTACATGTATATTTAAACAACTATTCAAAGTAATATTTTTTATTTTTATTTTTATGTGTTATAGGAGAACAATAATGAAATTGTAAAAGTGATGTAAGAGTTAATTTCTTAATTATTGGAGTTATTGTAGGAAATAACTATTATAAGAATTTATGTCTAATTTGAATATACATTTGTTTTTCTTCCATATTCATGGTGCTTGGTTAGGAGGAAAGAAAGTTACAATTTTTCTTAAAATATTTTCATACCAAATGTTCTATGAGAAAATTTAAGGAAAATTTCATGTCTAATTATATTTTATTAATATACTTTACAATTTGAATAAGGACATTTTTGTCTTCACAAAAAAAAAGAAAAAAAACTTAAATTATTCACACTTTTAGTATTAGTATAGATAAAATATATAGAATAAGCAAACCAACAAAACAAAATTCATATTCTCTGTTAAACAATACATGAAACACACAAACTAAATAAAGAGACATAGAAACACCTTCCAACAGAAAAACAAATAGCTGTAAAGTATAAAAACATTGTCTGAACCAAAAGGATTGCAGAAGTTATTCAATCAAATAATGATGAAAATTGATAGCATATGTTGACTCGTTGGCACCATTACAGCTTGGTACGTATATGCCTGCAATAATCAAGATTCATTTTGAACTCATGTGCTGAGAATTACTGCAAATACGAAAAAATTTAAAATTGTTTGCTACAAATGCAATTCCAATGTACATGTTGTTTCTAAGCTCATTTCATCTTCGTAAATAAACAAATATGAATCATCTAGTGCATTGGTGCACAATTTGAAGAAGAGTATTGTACCCCTATAACTTTTTTAAAAGGATCAATTTACCAACTCCTTCAACCAGAGAGTTTGACTTACTCGTCGAATTGAGAATGGGCAAGAAAAGTTTTCTTTAGCTTGGGGGAGGGGGGTAAAAGTGCAACATTTATCATGACACATGGAATAAAATGCTAAGCGGGTAATTTTGTCAATTCAATTTTTTTAAGTTCACAAATATTATGGAGACAGTGTGAAACTTTAAAAAGATTATAGGGGATAAAGTGCTCTTTTTTCAAATTATAGGGAGATAATTTGAACAATATGCATATTTGAGGGGATTAATTGCAATTAGTTCAAATATGAAGATGTATTACTGGACATCATATTTATTAAACTGTAACTTGAATCGAAACTACAGAAACTAAAAATCTTTCTCACCAGTATGATAAGGTGCTGATCATTCATCTCCAGGAGCAACTATGAGTTTAAATTTTCCCTTTTTTGCCTTTTGATTTCTTTCCGCCTCTTTTTTTTTCTTCTCTATATTCCGGGCAGATCTTACTGCATATGTGGTGACACGTTCCATGGACAACATCGTAAGATTTTCTACCAAGTTATTAGGAACTCCTTCGAGTTTCTCGCAATTTTTAAGTACAAGGCTTCTTAGTTTTGGAAATGAACCATCGGAGGCTGTCCAAACCTGTAGATTTGCTCGTGAAATGGACAAGAACTCGAGTTGATGAAATCCTCCGGCAACAGCGTCCCAAGAATTTCCATGAAATGCATTGTTTTTCAATTTGAGCACCTCTAAAGTACTAAATTTTCCCACTGTAGACATATGTTCCCAATCCAAATAGGTAGCTGATAGTGTCAGAAACTTGATCTTTAGTGGCAATCTCTGAGGAAAGCGGCGCAATGGGTTTTCGGATGCTACATTGTGATGTAGATCATTCACTAGCTTCAGCTTCTCGAGACATTCCAATTTTTCCAAGCAATTGGAATCCAAAATCGTGGTTAAATCACCACGAATACCAAGTGTCTTTAGATTCTTGGCCTTATTAAACACAACATCTGTACAATTTGCGGTTGATAGTCTACTAAGTGTTTGTAGGCTTTCGCCTCCTTTACCTTTCCCAGCATTCTTGAGAATAATGGATGCTTTTGTCTTCAGATGCCTCAGTTGCAACATATCCCATATGTTAGCTTTTAACTCGAGGGTCCTTTGCATCGTGTTCACTGTAAGAGTCTGCATGTTATAGAGCTTATTCATGGAGTCAGGAAGAAGCTTTAACTCGGTACAAGAGAGAGTGAGATACCTCAAATGCATTAGTTTGGTAACCTTAATAGGAAACACCGGGAATTTAATGGGGCTGACTTCTAAGACCCTGATCAATTCAAAGCCGTCAGTGATATACGGAATATATTTTTTCTCTAGGTTGATGTCTTCCTTAGAGGTGCATACAAAAGAACGGGTATTTGGGAGCTTTAGTCTTTTCAAGAAGAAGTCTTTGACATGAGAATGGATGGAAAGGCGGCGACATTTTTCTATATCCTTCTCGGAAGGTTCAAAACATCCAGTACTCTTAGACTTACTTATTTCTTGGAAGACGTTCTGGTCAGCAAGTCCGGCCTTTTTCTGGCAGAATTCACGTATGGTGTCGTGTACAAGGCATGTTTTAACTTCACCATTGAGCTTTGTTTTTTCAACCATCACTAAGTTTCTGTTGATAAGATCCTTCAAATTATCTTGTGCAGTTTCTTCCAAGCTCTCTCCTGGCTTTTTCTTTATGAATCCTTCGGCAATCCATAATTGAGTCAATTTCAATGAACGGATCTCTATGTCTTCGGGGAACATACCCAAATATAGAAAGCAATCTCTCAAGTCGTAAGGCAAATTTTTGTAACTCCATGATACAATCTTTTCTAAATTCTCCCCTTGGTCTTTCTCAATGAGATGGCCTACCACGTCCTCGGAGATCCTTCTCCACTCGCTTGTTGAGGATTTACCAACGAGAATTCCCCCTATAACTATTATTGCAAGGGGAAGTCCTCCACATTTTTTTGCAATGATTTTGGCAAGAGTGTTCAAATCAGAAGGGAATTCTTGGTCAGACGTACCATATACTTCTATACGAAGGAGCTCCAAACTTTTATCATCGGACAGAAACTCTAACCGATGGGCTTCTCTTGGACGACTTGCAAACGTTGCCACTTGTGCATCACGAGTGGTCATCAAGACTCTACCCATATCATTACTCTTGGGCAAGAACCTTTCAATTTGAGCCCATGCATCAGTTGTCCAAACATCATCGATGAATATCAAGAACTTTCCTCTCTTAAGATGCCCACGAACCAATTCGACCAATTCATCGATCGTCTTGCTAGACATGTCATCTTGGATGAACTTTTTCAAAATAGTGAGTAACACATTCCGCATGTTGAAATCTTGAGAAAAATCAACCCATATGAGAGTAGGGAATTCATATTGGATTCTTGGATCACGATAAATCTTCCATGCTAGTGTTGTCTTCCCAAGACCAGGCATACCATGGATGGAGAAAACATCAAATCCCTGTTTTTCATCTTGGATGTTTTCGATTAGTGTATCAATCTGTTCTTCCAAACCAACTACATTGTCTTCCCTCGGAGCCTGTAAATAATTCACATGTGATGCATTATAAAATGAAAAGTTGATCAATGCACATGGAGTGAATGAACATTGAAAATAATGAAAGTTGGACAATTTAATTTAGTTTGATAATTACTTGTATCCACCTTTCTTATCTTAACAAAAAGGAAAATTTACATAGACCCCCTGTGAGAAGGTTTATATACAGAAACTTAACAGTCTTTTCAGTAATTACAAAGACACCACCTCGATCAAAACTATATTACAAGAACACCCCTTACGACGTTAATGTCAGAAATGATGATGTCATCTAATTTATTTTAACTTTTTTGAAATTTATCCTTTGTCAAGTCAAGGGAGTTTCGTTGTAATTTATGGAAAGGCCGGTAAGTTCCTTTAATTAAACCTTCTATCATGGGGTGCATATGTAAATTTTCCTAAAAAAAATTACAAATACCAAGGAAAATGAATGTAAATTTTTCAAAATTGGAGGAGGTGAATGCTACTACCCAATAAATTGTACTCCAAGGTAAAAATGGATAATATTATGAAGTCAATCGTACTTTAGTCATTTAAGAAAAAGGCAAAATTGTAAAAAACTTCTCAAACTAATTAGCAATTTAGGTTTTCGTCTTAAATTATATCACCTCATCGAATTTTGTCCAATAATTTAATATTTGTTTGGAATATCGTCCCACCGTTAATTATGAGACGGAAACTACAGTTAAACGAAAAATTATACAAGATTGATGAACTCGTCCCAAACTATTTATAAATTTTGGTTTTTTGACTCAAACTATATCAACTCGTCGAATTCCGTCTCGTAATTTACCATTTTGCATGAATTTAGTCCCACTATTAAATTTTAAATTTTATGGAAATGATAGTTCAATATTTTACTTTTTCCCAGAGAAAAATAGTATGAATTTTCAAAACTCTCGTGCGCTTTTAAGAAAAGAAAATCTCATGTCATTTCATTAAGAAAATATTGTGTGTTCTTTTTTAGTATTAATAAATAGTTGTAGTGGCAAAACAATATGAAATATGTGATTAAACCCTTGGGAAACCAAAAAAAAATATGAAATATGTGATGACTTTCTTCGCCTATTTTTGTCAAGCATTTGGTAAAGTATATTGTAACTTGTGATCTTATTTTGCCATAACAACCAACTTTCATTAATCTATTTTGTATTAGTGTTATTGAAATAGGGCAGCTTATAAAATATATGTGGTTTATAACCCTCATTTGAGTTTGATTGGTAAGCAAAAATTCATATAACACGTATATATATGTTTACCAACATATGACTGGTTTGGTGGAATAGACTGATCATTATAAAGTAGCGAATTCATATTCGAATCCCTTTGACATAAATTCTACTTTTAACATAGGAAATTTTTGATTTTTTTTCCAAAATCGCATAGGAGTTTCGAAAACCATTTCATTAACTAAAACTTTAATAGTGAGACTAAATTAAGATAAAATGATAAATTACGGGACAAACTTTGACGAGTTGATATAGTTTGACTCAAGGGCTGATGCCCTCGAGGTGTTGGGCTTCAAGTTGAAGCCAGCCTGAAGGGGTGAGGCAATTTGAACTCAATTTGTCTCACCCATTGATCAATTCTCACGGCCCAGCAAGTAGGTGGACGACACTACCACCTACTCTATTTTTCTTTCTTCATTCAATTAGTTCCTTATTTTCTTTTATTTATTTATTATATTAATTAATGGGTATATTTTTCTTTAACTCTATTAATAACTAATTTTTTCTTGATTTGATTAATAAATACATTTTTCTTTAACTTTAATAATTGATAAATGTTGGATTACACTTGAAATAATTATAATTAGGACAAATTTGAAGTTCGATTTTAATGCCAATGTAAAGTTAATTTAGAAGTATTCTTAATTTTTTTGCGCATTATTTATTATTGTTTATTGCTATTATTATTATTATTAAGTGAGAGTAGGAAAAATGAGAATTATAATTAAATGGAATTGATAGATTGAGTTATTTGATATGACTTATAAGGAAATGGAAAGCTGGACTTGAAATTTGAGGGGAAGCTGAACTTGAAATTTGAGGGGAAGCTGGACTTAGGCTGAATAGTCACTGGAGATGGCCTAAGAGTAGTTTTCGTCTCATAATTAACAGTGGGACGATATTCCAAAAAATATTAAATTATGAGACACAAATTCGGTGAGTGATATATAGTTTGTGACGAAAATTCAAAATCGTTAATTAATTTGACACGTTTATTTATCGTTTGAAATCGTGCGAAATTTATGTTCTTTTTCTCGAAAAATAAAGGTTTCAGTATGTACTAAAAATCATACATGTATTTTAATACGGTAAAAGCTTTATAAATTTCAAACAACCAAAACCTCTGTCGTACTGTAATTAATAAATTTCATTTACTAATCATTTGTTTATCGATTGATACACTAAAACATTATTAATTAGTATTATTTAGTACTCTCTAATCTAAAATCTAACACATTGTATATAATTAGTGATTATTTCTTAAGTTTGATTCTAAATATTTTTAAACCGCATTAAGTGATATAATGCAATTGTTTAACTAATAAATCAACAAGACTATAAAGTGTCACATAATCTGATTCAAAAATCGTTTGAATTGGTATTGACTTAATTTCACAATACAAAATTGGCCCACAACATGAGTCCAAATGAACAATAACTTTGGTATGTGGTAGATCAATTGATTATAAAATTAAGTGCTCATGTAATAAAAAATTATTTACTTCAGTTTTTAATTTCCATTTAAATTACATGGTAATTAAAACTCAATTAAATAATTTATTTTTATTTACTTAAGTTTTTTAATATGTACTCATAATTCAATTTCAACCCAATCATGTATGATCCCCCCCCCCCCTAAATTTATATTAAATTTATCAATTCTTTTTGACAGAAACATGCACTTTCCAACCAAATTTTCACCTATTTACATATGGTACCATGTTTTGTTAAGTAAACACATTTCATACGTTGATTTAACTCCCCTCGACTTTCTTCGTCAAATTTTTACATAAACCGCTGTTACGTTACAAACCACCGTCAATTAATATAACGAAACTTTGTTATTTATATGAATTGTTTATTGCGTTTCATGAACTGAAACTTACACTTAGAATACTCTATTCAAGAGCTTTCCATCAGTATAAAGAACACGAAATTTGTCCTTATGACGAAAGAGTTATGGCGGTTAATTTCCTCTTTAAGCTAAGGATGTATATTTTTTTTAGTGAAAAATTTGCCAAATATATAAACCCATAACAAATTATGAATTAATGACTTAATTATCCTTCAATCAAGCAATATGATGAGTTAAAAAAAATAATAAGACTTTAAAATCATAAAAAGATGAAAAACTAACCTTTATCCTTATGGACTTGGTTCCTAGAGCACTTGAATCAGATGATCCACCCATATTGGCAAGACCTGAAAATTCTTCTTTAGCGAGGACTAACACGCCTTTGACTTTTTCCCTTAGGTCTTTGACCTTATTCGCGAAACCGAAGCTCGTCGGGCTGGAGATGTACGAGTCGATGGTGTCGTCCACTTCATAAACAACCTCCCTCATCTGTCTCATCGATTCTTTGAAATGTTCTTCCATATTTTGCTTATTCGACGCATCCTCCAAGTAGGCTTTCATTCTTTTGAGTTCTTTCTCAAGCTCCTTTAGCTCTTCTTTCGCATTCATCATTAGATGTACATTGTCCGCCAATAGTTTCACCATGTTTTCTAGCAAGAACGTTATCGCAGCATCACCCATTTTTCTTTTTTTTTCTTTGTTGAGATCTAGAGAGAAAGAAAGAGATAAATTGAATGAAATTAAATTGATGCTGTATTTTTATCACGAGTGAGTACGGATTAAATAGTTAAGTAGCTAACTTTGAAAAAGTCTTACCTAGACCAGGTGTGACAATTTACTCCTAAACCTTTTGGATAGGTTTAGTCCAACTCTTTTAAAGAAAAATTGTCGATTCAATTAAATTTAAAAAAGACTTGTCAATTCTATTAAATTTAAAATAAGACCTTCATTAAATTTAAAAAAAGACTTGTCAATTCTATTAAATTTAAAATAAGACCTCAATTAAATTTAAAAAAAGACTTGTCAATTCAATTAAATTTAAAGTAAGACCTCAAGTATTATTAGAGTGTACAAAACTAACACCTAACACACCTAGTACGTCATTTTAATTATTTTGATTATGGACAATAGTAATCAAATGACTACGATGGTAGTTAGTATCGCACAATTCAAGATATGATACGTGCGATACAATTCGATACTGGTCCAAAACGATACAACTCGGATGGACCAAAATGATGCGATTCGCGATACGATACGTGCGATACGATTCGATACGAGAGGAAAACGATACGCGATACGATACACGGTTTGATAACCATGCTACGAGCTGGAAGAGAGAGGGAAAAGACACATGGAGATGAACTCCGACAAGAAAGGGTACGAGGAAACAAGATATGATTTTAACTATGACTATTGATGTAGATATTGACCGGCTCACTCAATTATATATGTTAATAATAATTGATCAATTAACTACTTAATGTTTTTATGATTGAAATCGATTAACTAATTAATTCATGTCATGTAATTGAGATCACAAAGTAGCTTTCAGTCATATAGAATAATCATATTCCCTTTTTTTTTAGAGGCATAATCATATTCTTTTTTAGAATAAATAGAATAATCATATTCGTACATATAGCAAGTGACAGACGATAATGTAAAATATGGTAGTAGCTAGGTGTGGTTTATTACATCAACCAGCTGCTAATCTTATCTTTATGGTAGTAGGTGTGAGCACATCCAACTATAATTTATGATTATTATAATAAAATGAGATTTAACAACAAAATATATAAGTATAATTTTTAGTATAAAACTATACACCAATGAAGAAATAAAACAAAGGTGGATATGATGTTTTTTGAAGCATTTAAAATGTGAAAAATTGCATATTTGATATCATGCAATACGATATTTTGCAATCTTGGTACCACTAGATACGTATCTATACATTTAAAGTCATAATTTAACTATTAATTACAATGTTCAAAGCACCGTAAAATTAATAAATGGACGGAATTAGAATAAAAATTATCAAGTAATCTCATTTTTTTTAGGAAAAATGATAATATTTCCCTCATGCTGTGCACGATGCCAGTTAGTACACTTTCGTCCAATTATTTGATGCCTAGTATTCATGCCTAGTATTCCCCTTTATATATATGTACACTTTCGTCCAATTATTTGATGCCTAGTATTCATGCCTAGTATTCCCCTTTATATATATCTACACTTTCGTCTAATTATCCATGCCTAGTATTCCCCTTTATATATATGTAACTAGGTCAATTGCTCCACGCTCCCGCGCGGAGGATATTGCCCAGTGCTAATGCATAATTAAGGACTTGTATGGGTGGAATTGGATATTTTATGGTAAAATGAATAACTATCGACCGGTTCAATCATATTGTTCTCGACCATGCACTACAGCCTTCACAACGCGGTGTCTACAGACTTTATAATTACAAGTTTGTGGAGAAGTTTCTAGGGAGTCAAAGAGAATGTGAAGAATTAAAGGAGAAAAATTCTAGGTTGGTTGAGGATCAAAAACTTCGATAATGAGAAAAAGGCAGAGGAGCGGTATGCGAAGGCTCTCAAGACTTTTATGTCCATAATATTAAGTTTATCCTTATATTCTCCTATCATACGCTCATTGTTCAATTGTTTACTCTTCAACTCATTGATTTTGTTGGTTCCAATTTAGTGATGTTTTCTATTATTAATTAATTTTGTGTGTACAATTTTTTTTGTTTGCATTTTAAATCGACTTCCATTTTCTTTTACTACTAACACAATATACTTTCTATTTTTTTTGTAACAGTATATCATAAAACGATACTGTTTTCGTTTGATTCTGTCATTCGCAGTATAACATAATTTACTTTCGATTTGTGTGAGTATCTAATGAGTCTGATCAACTATAGAATGAAGTTTTATAAGTATCCATAAAAGCCTAAAAGGTTATTGTTTATTTAATTTAACTCAACATAAACAAATACCTGGTGATCATCTGTCAACTTTATAACTTTTTAAGCTGCTCTCCTTTGCTCTAAGATTGTTCTCCGACTGTTCACTTCTCCAATGAAATGACCTCTAAGTAGATTTAACGTAATTTTTACCACAAATTATCCAATTCCACCCATACAAATTGATTAGCAAATATTGGATTATAATATAATTGAAATTCTACACACAACAACTTATCTGTTGAATTAATCTGCTCTATTTTGGTCTAAGATTGTTCTTCTACTGTTCACTTCTCTAATGAAATGACCTCTAAGTAGCTTTAATGTAATTTTTTACCACAAAATATCCAATTCCACCCATACAAGTTGATTGGCAAATCTTGGATTATAATATAATTCAAATTCCACACACAACAACTTATCTGTTGAAACAATACAACTATATATTAAATAGAAAATATTATTTACGAAAGATAATTTATAGATGATATTAGTTAAACGGTGTAGATTGTATAAGGGAAATGTTCCGACCTTCTGAATTACTCTAATTTAAGGGGGAAGTTTTAAATTAGATACATAAAGTATGATGGCTTAAATGCTTCAACATAATGTCCACCAGCATGTCTTCTAAAACGCAATCACAATAAATAAGCAAATAACATTTTATCTTATGACTGTTTGTTTCGTTTTCCCTGAATAACGTAAAAAATTCCCCAAAATGTGCTGTGTTGTAAAACTTACTGCAATGTACCTTGTTGCTATTTTATTCTAAATAGTAATAGGTTAATATTATTCCGCAATAGTATTATATTTATTTAACTCTGCATATTTAAAACATTATAAATTATCAGCAAATATATTTAAAGATTTTTATAGGACATTACTGTTGATATATGAATTAAATAGTAGTAGATAAATTAGTTTTTTAAAATTTTAATATAAGTACTTTAATTTAATTTGAGATATTATTAAATTTTAAACAAATAAACAAATAGCGTATATTTATTGACTTAATTTTCAATTAACAATATTATTTTATTATTATCTTCATAATTCATGAAAAATAATTAGTTAAAATATTAAATACCTAAATTATCTAGCGGTATTTTATTATTTAGTATGATTTGGTCGTAAAAATATAGACAAAACTGTTCGTTTAGGAGGAAACAGTTGTTCGAAATAAATATAATATATATTGATATATAAGCAAAACGAAATAAGAAATACTTGACCTAATTTTTTATAGAGCACTAAATGTACGTACAAAGACGATATTGGATGAGTAAAGTAGCAGTGACTTAGGATGACCAGCTAATGCCTTAGGAAAATGGAAAGAAAATCGAAATTGGAGTCAGGACATATATATTGTTAATAAAATCTATCTAATCTTATATTTGTTATATTTGTATTCATTTTATTCCTTTTTCTTTCCTATGTTTCGCGTTGTAATTTATTTGTACTAAAATGCATATTCAACATAGCAAGTGTAATTAGAAAAAATATCAATCAGGTAGATAATTTGTTTAGTCAACGGATTGCGACATGTACGGAAATATAGTGTTCATTTATTCAACTAAGGACAATTTTCTGTATTAAAATGAATTTGAATATCTAAATTTTACTAAATTAGTATACTATAATATTTTTCTAAATTTTATTTACCTAACAAAAAAATGTGTGAAAAAAGTTATTTAGATAAAAAAAAGCAAGAAAAAATAAAAAGCATCATTAAAGTAATAAATTAACACATAATAAATAACGGTCAGCATAAATAAAAACAAACAACTAAGGCGATCCATAATAAACCGCATAATTAAATATAGTAGTCAATAATCTAAACGAAAGCAATTGATAAAAAAAATTAATTTGACAATGCAAAATTTCACAAAATAAACTCTTCTGGCAGGCTCACAAGTATTATATTGTAAAAATTCAAAGACGAGCTAAACATGTTTTATGTAATATGTTATCCGACAGAATTGGCCCTCAATAACCTCTCTATTATTCAACTATCGTAGAGTGATTTCTTTATCTTTGCACCTCTTCATTCCTCTCGACCTCTGATCGAGGAAGCGATTACTTTTATTTTCAATATGGTGGTATCGGTAAAGGGGGTTCCCCAATGGGTCGGTCTCGTCGTTCGAATGGGTGGGTTCGGTAAGGAAGACGAAGTCAGCATCGTCGGTTCTTTTATGTGTCGGTGCTTGGATACTCTTCGTCTTGTATCTGAGTATCGATGTCACGAGACGTGCTCTGGTGTTGTCAGAGGTCTTCATCAAACTGATATCGGAGGACTATGGTTGTCGAATTTGTAGGAATCCATCAGAGAGTTCGTCTTCGTTCAGATAGTAAAAAAAACGATAAAGTTACTCATCTTATTTAGTTTAATCGAGGTTGTCGACTTCTCCTTATTTTTTGTCGTCGAATATTTAGCTTTATTTTCTTGAATGTTGGTTTGTAGATACCTATGTAGTCGTGGAGGAATAATAGAAGTTAGCTTACACTTTTACCACTAAACTATCACCGCTACACTACACTTATTGTATACAAATGGACTTTCTGTCGAACAATATAATTTAGCATGATAAGGAGATAAAAATTTAATGGGATTCATATCGGTTCGATAAATATTAGCTTCTCTGGAGTACCAAAAGCAAGCATAATAGCTGTCGTTTGTTGATTGGCGATTTCATCCGGCTGCCTCTACGGCTGCTGATCTACAATAGTAAATATAAATTTTGAAAAGCATTTTGACGACATTAGAATTTACATCATTTAATTTCTCAGCACGACACCAAGTGCGTTCTGTTTTTAAAACTATTAGGACTGTCCATTAAATTTAAAATAATATGACTTTTCATATACTACGAAAAGGAAATATTTTAACAAAAAATATGTGGCAGTTATTGAATATTGGTAATACAATTCAAATTTATTTAAAGGATTCGTAAAACGGACTGACAATAAATAAGCAAATAACGTTTGTTTTATGACCCTTGTTTTTTTCATTTTCCGCAAATATCGTAAAAAGTTCCAAATAATGTACTATTTTGTAAATGCTATATATATATATAATTATAATTATAATTCTAAAGAATTTTGACTCAAAGGTAAATTGCTTTTATAAATTATTGAATATTGTAATTGATTGCAATATTAATAATAATATTTTTTATTTTTTTATAATTGTCCTAGCAATGATATATAGCACGAAGCGGTCTAAACACAGTACAACATAATATACTTTATTTATTTGTTAAATTGATTTAATCTATCTTTTTATTAAATGCTTTTTCCCCCGTCTGTTTGCAACCAATGCGCTCGGCAGGGGAATTCTGGTCGTGCGAGTGTGCTTTTGCAATTTATTTTTAAACTGCATAATAATGAAACAGCGCGGTTTATTGAATTTTTTTTATGACCATAATATATTATCGATTGAAACCAATAAATACATTTCCGATATAGAATTATTGTTTTCTATCTTGTTTAGCGCTTATTATTTATTATGAGGACAACATATTATCTTTGTAAAAGATATTTTTTTTATTGAATTGAAACATACAAAGCAATGGTCAAAATCTTAATTCTAAAAATCTAAATATCAATTAACATTCATCATGTAATGCTGAAGAAGTTAGTCGAAGACCGTATACTTGGCCTCCTCGGAGACATCAGGACATAAATTTTGGTCGGAAAACAATATATCACAAAGTAAAATTACACAAAATATACATATTGGTCAAAATTCAAAGACAAGCGGATTTTCATACAAAACTACATCCGCATAAGATCAGAATAATTCTTTTAATTATAATGACAGTACCGATCATCGACGGATATTCCAGAGTGAATCGGCAATCATTAGAAGTTGAAGAAAAGTAAGGATTTGAGGCATTTTGATATGAACCACGAGTTCATCCTATTCGTTACTCTGGCTGAAAAAAAGGTACTTAATTAAGCTCCCATCATCGTCATCTCCACGAAAATTTCGATATCTCCAAATTAGTTAGGAATGTTAATCTAAGACGGCTAATGGGAGTGTTTGGGTTATACGTTTTCTCCTGCTTGGCTGTACACTGTAAAAAAAAAAAATTTTAAACACTGGCTCGCAGAAGTATATTTGAACTATGTCGAAAATCCGACTCTGTATAGGTATTTGTAATATTTTAAATGAGATGTAAGAATAAAATTTATCTTATATTATTAACACATACTAATATATTATCCTTGAAAGAAAATTTACAGTATCTGTGAGAAAGAACTAACGGATTTAAAAAATAGATACCTTATTTTGTGCAGCCTCGTATATAGCATTAGCAATGGTACGATAATTGTCTTCTTCAATAAGAGCCAATCTGACATTCTTCAAAGTTTCATCATATTTTTTTGTACCAAAAATTTCGAATTCCACCCATACAAAAACTACTTTAGAAATTTTTTTTATAGATATTAAGTTGAATAGCAAATATTGGATTATAATATACTTCAAATTCCATGCCCGCAAAATCATATGTCGAATATAAATAATATTCTAACTGAATCAACAACACAACTCTAATTTATATCGAAAAATATAATTGATGTGAGACAATTTATAGTGGTCATTTTAGATCTCACGACCATAATATTATAAGATAAACGGTGTAGATTGTTTAACGGGAAACGTTCCCACCTTTTCAACTACTCATAGTTATAGCTTTATAGTGGTAGTTTAAAAATATATAAAAAAAAGTAATATTGCTTAAATGCTTTAACCTAATTGGACGTGCATAAAGTAAAACGCACCGACAATAAATAACCAAATAATTGAATAACGTTTTGTTTTGTGACTATTTGTTTCATTTTCTAAAAGTTTTGTAAAACTTACTGCAATGAACCTTGTTAATTTTTTATTTTAAATAGTTACAGGTTAATACAATTTTCCAATAATATATATTAAATATTTTTTTATAGAATATCGTTGTTGGCATATGAATGAAATAGTAGTAAATAACAACTAAAAAAATAACATATATTATATTATCTCTGTAAAAGATAAGTATATTCTCGACATCGAAACATACAAAGGGACGGTGAAAATTATATGTGTAAATTAAGATATCAATTATAATATGTACAATGCAATAACACATCAAATTGCTCGAAATTAGAAATACCGATCTAAACAACAACTATTATTTGCACAATGTAATGATCATGGAGAAATATTTTATTATATTTTATATATTTGTATTTGCGTTATTACTTTATCTTTAATGGTTAGTGTAGTATGTACATTAAGTCGAACGGAGCAAATTAATCTAAACCTGAATTTGCATGTTCAATGGGACAGATTAATCTGAACATGAATCTGAATCAAAGAATGTTTTACTATCTATATACAATAATAATTTGAATATTTATTTATTTAATATAGTAATATTATTCTTTACAACCATGGCATAATTTTGAAATCTCATTAAATTCATCAATATATTCTTTTTCTTTCTTCCTCAATATCTCGTGCAAAAAACCGACATCGTCTTCCTTATGTTGAATCTCTAAATTATGAATTCCACCCAGTTGTTCGCACACTGTTTTTGCCTTATGTTGGAATACCCTCGTTTCTCTCTGTGATAAAAAACACAGATGTTTACAGTTTTAACCATCCTAAAAAATTATACTAATATTCCAACAAATACAAAAATACCTTATGTTTTTCTTCCAACTCGAAAAGTTTTTTCTCACAATTTCCGAATTCCTCGATAGCAGCTTTTAGTGCATTGGATTTCTGCACGCATTATAAATTTAGAAAATTTTGTACAATTTTAACAAGGCTTGTAAAAAAAAAAAATTTGCACCACCTTTTCTTTATCCAGGCCTTCAGCACATCGGAAACTTAGTTCTTGTTTTTAATCGATATTAAAGTATGAACAGAAATAAAAATACGATTATAAATTAAAATAAAATAATTATATTCTATAGGTATCGTTCCAACTTCCAAGACCTGATAGAGGAGATTGCCCCGATCTTGATGAACAGTGCCTATTTCTATACACTTCAAACAACGGAAATTTTGCTTCATCTTATCCATCTATGCTTATTTCGATTTGCTATTTTAGAATTCCGAATAAATTTAGGGTAATGGGTTAGTGGATTTGTTGTGGCCCCGTAGTTGGCGGCCCGCGGCCGTATTTCTTCTTTGGTTGAAACCGAAATAGAAAAAATAAATAAACATAACAAAAAAATATTTGGTAAGCTCAGATCGAAAAGCAAGATCAAAATTAAAAAGTAATAGAAAAAATTAATTAACGTAGAAAATAAATAAAATAATTACCCGACTGAAAAATAAATGTGGATCGAGTAACACAATGAACATAAAATAATTGTTCAAATATAAAATACAGAAAAATAAACCACAGAGTTACTAATAATGTAACGCACAATTAAAGCAATAAAATACCTTGAAACAAATTACAAAAAAAAAATATGGGAATTTTTTATTTATCTTAAGAAATTCAAAATAAAATAAATTAATCGCACAGTCCATTACATATATAAGAACATATAATATTCTTCAGGCAAAGGAGGATAACAAATATAATAGTTAAATAATAATATTTTGTTTAAGCAGCAAATTAAATTATGTAATAAACTGATCCAAATTAAAGAAAAAATGACAGAGCATAAACTTCAGAGCATTTTCATATCATTTTCGAAATACTTCTATATAACTTTTTCCATATTCAGCCAATTTTTTCGAAGATGTGCTTGCCTTTCCAATTTATTTTTTCCCGCATAATTCTGAAACGACGTCATTTTGATTGTGAGCCTGTTTTTTTTATCTCATCCTTCTCAATTTCCCGTCTACCCTGCTTCCTAAGAGCAGCGTGTCTACCAATTTCACCACAGCGGCTTGTCTTGAACTCTGTCTCCACTAATTCTGTTTTAAATGAACAAGATGGAACAGAAGAGGAAGATAGGATTCATGATTTGCCAGATTGTCTTCTCCTACACATCTTGGCTCCAATCACTTGCCTAATAAACTCGATTAACCACCTATACCAAGCCAAATTGATAAGAAATTATGATCTATTTCAAATTGGATGGCATATCTTGGATGGTAAAATATTTCCAATTCCACCCATACTAACTTATAATTTTTACGACAATTAAGCATCATCAATTTTATTATCCTTAGATTTCTAGAACAAAAAAATAATTTACATTTACTCCACAATATTAGTTCACAAATATAATCAAGGTAAGCCAATTTATAGTAGCTATAGTAAAGATCTAACGGCCAAGAAATTAGGAAAATCCAACGGTCAATTAATTAATAAATCAACAGCGTTTTATTTGCAAATATTTAAACAGATCTGAACTTTCGTGTCTTGTAAAACGTGCTAAAAAATAATATATAAATTTGTTTTGACCGTTGATCTTTAAACTTTAATTATATGGACTGTTCGAGTATCACCATAAATATAGGTAGTTGATAACGCGGAACGCGTCCTATTATAAAATTTACGCAATCTATCTTGAAATTCCTTGGCCGTTGGATTACGATTGCTTCTATAGATTCAGTCATTTTTACTTACATATATATGAAATATTTAAAAAATAATTATTAATTAATAAATAATGTTGTGAAACCAGCACATGTGACTCATCAGATTCTAGAAAGTACTATGTCAGAAAATAGGCCCGAGTAATTTGTTTGACAAGCTACAAGACACGCAAGTTAATAAAATTCGAGAAAGACTGATTTAATGAAAAATATGAGTTTAATTTTATTAACGAAGATGATTTCGAGATTTATGGAAAGCGTTGTTTTGTCCTTTGTCGACTTTTTTTTTTATTCAATTTGGCTTGTTCTTACATATGTTTTCGTTTACTTTTGTCGGTTATATGCTTTATTTCTGTGTTAAATATTTTATATAGTCGATAAAGAGGTAAAGCGGTAGACAAAGATGGAAGTAGAAGAAATATATAGAACAAAGATCGCGGAGATAAGATCTATTACCAAAGATCGGAATATAATTTTAAGCATTTTTCAACCCTGCCTCTATTATCAGTAGTTTAATTTTATCCCCATTAACAACGTCTAAACTTTAAAACCTGGCGCGCATTAGTAAGACGCTATGTCATGGTTTGAAGATAAGTTTAAGTAAATTATTTGTTCTGACAACAAATCAGTATAAATATAAGTAAAACGCATGTAAAAAAAATTATCTAAGATTTATATTTTGTTAAAGTAAAAACAAGAAAATGGTAAATTATTTTGAGTTGGAACGTTTTATAAAGAATCAATTGGGTTCTTTAGATCTTGATATAATAGATGTCGATGAACTTATCTATGCAGCGGAGGTAAATTTCCGATGTAATACTTATATCGACAAATCATTCATAGAAGATGTAATTCGAAGTTATAAGTTAGAACAGTGAGCTGCAGGGGAACCAAAATATGGAATCATTAGTTACGAATGCCAGAATAACACTCCGATAAGAGAAAGAGGAGTATTTTTCATGCTAACTTACAATCCATTAGAAGAAATTCAGGTATTATGTAAATATCCTAAATAAATGTCTAATGAATGTATAACTTCAACATTTTCTATAACATGTGTTAATAATGTTGTAGAAAGTTCCAGTTGGAATGCAAAAAAATATTGGGATGTCAAAAGTAAAAGAGATCTATATACGGAATGGGAACATATTTTGGACAATCAAAGTAGCTCATCTTCTTTTGGGAGTAGCATGGAATGGAGTAATGATTGAAAATTCAGTAGAATATGCAGACATAATAATGTTATATCAGTCAGCAGTTAATACATTCGAATTTAGCCTTTTCAGTGGTTACTCATCTCGGAAGTTTCAAACATTTAATGAATATGGAGGGATTGAGGATATTAATACTGAATATGAAGGGCAAAAAGAAGTTTCAAATCTTACAACTCCATTTGTATTGAAATCTTGCTATAGTTTTTCAATAATGCCTGCTTTCTTGGTGACAATGCATGGAGCAAATCAACGATTGGTAATGATTTCTCATATTTATTTTAATGTTGCTTAAAAAGTGCTTTAACAAATTTATGTATAATAAAAGAAAATTTTTATTTTAGAGAATACCGGCGCAGTTTATTCAATCAGCTGCCATGCTAAGTACTCGACGCGTAAATTTGAAATCTGGGATACGAAAATGGTTAGTTAAAATGACAGATGAAGGTTTTGGAGATGGATGGGATATTTTCTATCGAGACCATAACCTGAGTACAGAAATGGTGGTTTTCTTTCGAACAAGTGCAATAACATATCGTCCAGTTATATTTAAGCAAAGTAGAGTACAGATGTTATATAGTTGGTATATTCAAATATCTATAAATTGTGCTTAAATTATTTTGACTGCGTTAAAACAAGCAATTATTTCCGTTTGGATCAAAATTTCCAATCCTGATTCCTGACCAACTATTGCAATGGTTAATAACTAATTACCGACCTCTAACTTTTTAATGTCATCGACCGTGCAATTTAACCTACACAAAACGGTGTTAATTGGCTAACTGAATAGCGAGATATTTTTTATCGTCCGTCACATCATCCTTCTTGTCCAAATTAATTAAATAACAATAAGGAGGTCTCCTACTTCTTGTCAAGAGTAAAATTAATTGGCAGTATCGCAATGAATTGGAGCAATTCTTCTTGTATAGGAATCCAGGAACAAGATAAAAAAAAATTGTATTGGAAAATGGAAAACAAAATCATGAACAAGTAAATTGATTCTCTAGATATTTTAAAATAAACCAAGAAAAATATCTCCAAATTAAATACTATAACTATGTAGCAATAACTAAAAAGCCTTCTGAGAAGAAATTACCTGGAAGAAGATAGATTGGTTCGATAAAGTGTAGAAGTAAAAGAAAGTTTAAAGTTAGAAATAAATGTAATTTGATTTGCATGACTTTGTAAGAAAATTAGGATGGAGAGAACATGAGATTAAAAACTCACCAAATAATAAACTTATACGTGAATGTAATAATCGATAAATAACCAATACCTTTATGAATAAGAATAACCATTATATTTGACATACTTTAATCAAGTCAAACTACGGTCACGATTATAAAAGATAATAATTGTTATAAGTCATAATATACATGTTAAATAAAAGAAAAATAATATTTTCGCCGGTGAACCTAGCAATCCTCTCGTTCTCCATCTATTTAGCAAAGTTGAAAACCCAAGCCCAACAGATTACATTATAAAAAAATTATCTCAGAATCTTTATTCAGTACAACACATGTATATTATTCACACGTTGTCAGAATATTGTGTATGAATCTCACTACCTAAACTCATCCCGTTGTATGATTATACAGTTATAAAAAACTAATATAATAAATTAGATATCTGAACAATAATATATACAGTGTATCTATTATAATTAAATAATTTATTTCATTGCTAATTGTCATGAAAGTATAAATGAGAAAATCACCGAAATGCAACCAAGAGAAAATGGGTCCGATAATATTTTGTTGATTAAAATACCGACCAATAAAATATAGAATAAAACGCAGAATTAACAGAGTTAATTAAACTAAAAAATCGTTAAGCCCCAAAACAAAATAACATAAATTAAATAATATAAACAACACATAAATAATATATTGAATAATAAACATATAAAATACAAAATAAAAAAGAATTAAAATAAAATATAACAAGGTAGTTCGTCCACAGCAAAAAAATTGTCGACAAAAAATTACTAAAACAATTATCAATAATAAAATTTAGAATAAAAAAGAAAAAAATATAAAATAAGAATAGCAGTTGAATAAACAAAATTAAGGCAGTTACCGAGTATGTAATTTTAAAATCGATTTAATCGAGAAATGCTGGGGTTTTTTAAGTTCCCGAAATTATGTTAAAGAACGAAAAAATTAAAAAGCAAATACGAAGCATGACACGTCAAGCCAAAAATTATTTCGTACTTGGAAGTTGAAAAGTAAGACTATGTTATACGCAGTCATGCATTTGTTAGCTTGGCATAATAAAACTGAGATCGAAAAAGTTAGATACTATGAGGAGATAGGAAAGCCATAGAGAATAAATGTGGAGGAGGTCGAAAAATTAATTTGGGTAAAGATATGGGAGAGAATGAGATAAGAAATGAGGAAATCAGACCTCTTTGGGCCCACCACTTACAAATTGACGGCCCATTAAACCATTATATGAAAAGGATAAAGAAAATCAGCAATGCACAAGGTACAATAAAACACAGCGCGTATGGCATCAAAATTAAGTCATTTTGTATATTAATCTTTATTTGTAACTGGGTTACTGTGTAAAAGTTTGTGAAAATTAAAAATTTTTTTAGTTTCATTAACTTAACTTATCCAAAGATATCCTAGATTATATTGAATTAATCTACTCGACAATAATCAGATAACGTCGAAAATTTCCCGGCTATACTGTATGCACAATGATTAAGTTCTCTTAGACCAATATACTATCATTCACTACAAAGATGAGTAGATACTGTTTATTAAAATATTGTTCAATAAATAAGTATTAATATATAAACTAATTTAACTAAGTGCAAAATATAAACATAAAATAATTTATTTAATCCATATAATGCACTGAATATAACCCAAAATTTAAAATTTAGTTTGTCTTTTAAACTATCATCATAAACATGAATAGTTCATAAGGTGTATAAGTTATCGATATATATAATACTCTCTAATAAAAGTATGTCTACAAGAGATATTATGTAAATAATAAGCAACATAAGTTAAAGTCTACATAAACGTAACTCCAAATTCTACAAATAATATATAACGGTATAACACAGAGCTGAGAACAACAGTGCGACCCACGTTAGTTGCCGGTTGAGTCACCATGATTTACCTCCTCTCACAATCCCGTCAGACAGAGAGTTCAGGGACGCCCGGGGTGAGCGATTTCACCTTTTGGAACAAGATTATCACATCTTTTATCAACTAAGTTATTACAACTTATCTGACAATTGTAGATATTGTGAATTATTCGATCACAAAATATGTACCAACATATGACATAACTCTTATTGGGAGGATTAGCAGAATCCATCTATCTACTCCCAAGAATAGGTCGTAAGGAGCACTATCGAGTAACATTTGCAACCATAATCCTACTCCTCAACAAAACGTAACTCCATGAAATACCCACACCAAGCTAACTTGATTATAAATTATGGTATATTTCAAGTTAGCTAGCATATATTGGATTATAAATATTTCCAATTCCACCCATACTAACTTATCCTTTGCATATATATTATTCATTATCGAATTTATTTTCCTAACTTTTCTACAACAAAACAGTAATTTAAAAATATTTCTTGTTACCAGTTGAGAAATACGCTGAAGGTGCGAATTTATAGTATCTATGATAAAGATCCAACGGCCAAGAGAATATAAGATGAACTTCTACATTGTACTACTGTAAACGTACAACAAAACATTAATTTAAAAATTGTGATTGTGCTTAATTATTATAATCTAAAAAAAAAGCTAAAAGTTGTAGAGAAGTAAAAGTAAGTGGTGTTTGCAAATTATGCCAACAAGTCCAAAAAAAGCAACTTTGGATGTTTGCAAAAAAATCACTTTTGTCCACTTTCTTCTCTCAAAATATAAAAGTATAAGCTAAAAGCACCTACCATGTCAACTTTATGTAGACAGTTTAAATAAATTACTTACAACATTCATCATTATCTGACATTGCGTGTATTGCTACTATCCTCTGTAAAATAATTGATTCGACATCTAACACCAATATGACTTCAATATGCCACACTAAATTAACTTATTCGAGAAGGTGGATTCGATCACTCCGTTCACCCATCACCCACTGTCCGATGGGATTGTGAAAGGACGTAAATAATGGTGACTCAACCGACAACAGAGGCTGGGACCAGTACTAAATTAACTTCATATGCAAAAAAAAACCCAAAACCATATTTAATTATTTTATTCGACCAATCATGATATAATATCTGTTGTTCTACGATGTTGATCAATATATTACAGTAATAGTTCAGTGGTTATGCATCGACCAAGTGTATATTGACCAATATACAAACATTAATTAAATGGGTTAAAATTTTATAAATTATATATTCATCTGACTGAAACAATAATATTTAAAAAAACTAATCTATCATTATATAGTTAATATATATATATATATACATACAAATATATAATAATTTATTACAAAAATGTTTCAGAATCATTGAATTTTAATATATCTTCGATGTTAATTAAAGATTTAAACACGATTGAACTATTTTTTTAACTATAATATTTTGAAATATTACAAAATAAAGAATAATATCTTAAATTCGTAAAAAATATGGCAAGTTTTTTTTTTGTTATTGAAACTATGAATACGGTAAAGTTTCTTTATTATATAACATTACATTTTAGTGCAAGTAACCGTAAATTTTACCATACTATTTAAATCAATTCTTAAATAATAAAAAAAATAACAATTTAGTTAATAAAACGTTAAACTATTATACAAGTAAAATCATTATAAAAAGCAAAAAAAAAGAAAATACGAAAATAATGTTCATATTTATAAAATTTCAGAGTCTACATATATTTCACGCACTATTACAAAAACAAACACATTTCACATATTATCTTACTCACATAACTTAGGAATTTTTTTTTTATTAGCATAATATACAAACCTATTACAATACATAAATATACACACATATATATACAAAAAAATACTTCATAGAGACGTTATGATCTTCTAAAAAGCATTTTCAGACGTCCACAAATCCAGCCTTTCACTTTAACATTCCAGGATTCGACAGCAGCTTTTAGCATTGATCGTGCTTTATCGTGATTTTGTGTTCATTTTCAAAATATATTATTTTAGTAACTATAATCTGTAAAAGAACAAATTATTTTAAAAGTATAATATAATAATAAGAAAGGAAATTTGTTGAATTACTAAAGGTGCATGTAAATATATGATAGACAACTAATAAATAAAGCACTAATATTTGAGAAATATTACAAAGTCATAAAATATTTTTTAAATTATGTAGAGAATAAAGTTACGACGAAGTATAAGAAGTTTCAATAAAATTATATAGAGAATAAAGTTACGATGGGGTATAAAAATTATTACCAAGCCATATTTATTTTGAACAATCAGCATATGAAAAGATTTTGATTTAGCTATGCTATCCACCGTTTCCGTATTAAAGGAAATGAAGATGTTCAAATTTGTATTGGCTGGAGAACTTTTGGCAACCATTTTCACATGCTACGGAAATATCTGCAATAATATTATTAAATATAAAATTTAAAAAGATAATTTTTCTTAATTAAATAAATAAGTAAGAAAATACTAATAATCTTTACCATTAATGCAATAAACGGTTTGTCAGCACAAACAAAAAAAAAATATTCAGTAGTTGTTAACTACATTAGCGCGAAAGTAAATACAGGTTCACACATCTTCACTGGCAGTAAAGTTATAGAACGTTGTCTCCATACCATCCAAAACCCTGTACATGATCCGTTAAGTTGAGCATATATCGATCCATCATACCCCTTGTCTCTAAAGGTCTGGGATAAGAAGCTAAATTTTATTTCTGGATTGTACATTATAATCATTTGTGGTGATTGTTTGTCAGATATTTTCCGAAACATCGTTTGAACAATATTTATATTGAGGCTTTTGATATTCCATGATAATATTGAACGTTGTTGATGCGAATTTGTATCAAATTTTTTGGCAATGGATATTTCAGTGTGCGTTAAATCAGATATAATGCTCACTGGAAGACATATCTTTAAAAAACATGCCATTACATTTTGCCCTATGTAAGTAGTTTGAAAGAGTTCGTCGTTTGTACGAAAATAATAGTTGATTTTTTCGGACCGAAGAATGTTTACATCCATATTTCCAAGTACTGCCATTGCTGTAGAGAATAATATATCTATATTAAATAAGTAAATACTCTAATTGATTCGTTTGGATTAAAAAAACGGTATTTAACCGAGAATAGCTGTTCCATATATGAAATTCATTATCATCGTAAACCAAATTCATTAAAATACGAATAAATCATATACAATCCGAACATACAAAATCTGCACAATTAATTATATTTATTAATAGATTTGATGATAGTGATGATAGAGTATACATGTTTGTAACTAACGTCTTAACAACATAAATAGATCTCCAGAAAATTAATTTTCTACAACCACTTAAATCATAATGTTGCACATATATATAACAAAATTATATAAACATTTGCACAAAGTACTGCTAAGATGATAAACGAAATACCTTTTGTTTTTGCAAGATAAATTGTAGAAATTTAGATTGTATCCGCAGTAAATGACTTATTTTCAACAGAAAGACAATTTATAAAGCAAAGATATTATACACATAATAACTATTCACAATTGCGTGCATTGGAAGCCAGTCTACACTAACGCACGGTATATTATATTATATTATATTATTTTATATTATAGTAATAAAGTAAACAAAAGTCTTGACAATCAGATAAATTAATATTAAAAGAATAAAAATTCAATTAAATTAATACTTGAATAAGCATGAATATACTTGAATAAGCATGAATACTTGAATAAGCATGAATTACCTTCACATACTGTTCATCTACAATTTTATATCTAAATTTTATTGTATGTGTTATATATAGGCAAGATAATATTAATTATAAAATAGTTTAAAAATATTGTTACAAATTAGCAACAGCTTCAATAAGATAAACAAATAAATAAAATTTATTTACAATACCATAGTATAAGAAAAAAATTATGCTAATTAAATTGCAAAACCAAACTCGCACGACCACAATTCCCCTGTCGGGGCCACACGTATCTGGTAAAATTTTGTTACCACTAATCAGTAGGCCACTTAACGTTAGTCCAAGATAACATGTATTTATTTAGAAAATTACATAAAATATCGTTCAATAAATGAGATTTATTTGTTACGCTTCCCAAGGATTACAGACAGTTTGGCAAAAGGAATCACGGTGTTCAGTTTATTTGTTTTTAGTTCAATGTAATGTTAGAACGGCTCAAGATCCTCTGTACCACTTTTGGTGTACCACTTAAGTATATCATCACTAATTGATTGACACATGCATATGTGAGAATTATTATAATTGTCATATTTGCAAGTGTCAATTAATTATTGGTGATACACTTAAGTGGTAAAAATATAATATGTTAGTGAAACTCGATCAAATTCCATATACTCGGTAAGATAAATAATGAAGGAAGACATACCAAGTTATGCATGCACATTATAGTCGAACACAAACTCGAAGAACAATATAATTGCTGATTCATCAATTGTGCAACAGAACAAGTCAAAATACATAAAAAGAGAAAAAGCTAGGAGGTGCTAATAATTCATCAAAGTAGCCATCAATTTTTATAAACCAACCGGAAGATAAATGGCCGGTATCTCAAATCGACTCTAATTCAAATTAACGAACGCCCATTTTCTCGAACTTAAACTCATCGCCATCACTAATTATCCAATGCCGAACAGTCCAACCGTATACAAACAATTACCACCATATTGCGTACAAAAACTTGATTCCATTCAGCAGTCATATAAATCTTACTACGATTCTTGACAAAATCTCATTTTCTCAAACCCAAACTCATCACCATCACTAATTATACTGTTATTGAAGCCTCTCCAATGCCGTACTGTCCAACCGTATACAAACAATTACTATTTTAGTAATTTCCCAAGAGAGTGGAGAAACCCAACAAAAATATTGGGATCATGGCTTCGTAAAATGCATTCTATACAGCACTAAATCTGTAAAATAGCTGTGATAGAAAATGCACAAGAATTTTCCAATTCCTCCCATATCAAAAAAAATTGATTTAAAAATTTAAATTTTTTTGAGATAAATAAAATATCTTGAATAATAATATATTCATATTTCGGGCACGCTAACTCATACATTACATATAGATTACTCTTACTTGATTTTATAATCATAAATTTTCGACAACATATAATTATTTATTACTAATTAATAATTAATTTATATATATTTCATATTATTATGAGTTATTATATTAATTAAGAGTAAGTCAATTTATAGCAGCAATCGTAAAAATCTAACGAACGGGAAATTTTAAGATAGACGGTGTAGATTTAACAATGGGAGACGTTCCACTTTTTCAACTACCCATATTTATGGGGCAGTCTATAAAATTACAAAGATCAACAGCAAAAAACAAAACGGATAGAGATATTTTTGTTTCTGCACGTTTTACAAGACACGCAACTTCAGATTTGCATAAATATTTGGTAATAAAGAAGATTCGCAGTCAAGATCAGTTCTCAATATATTAAATGATAACAAATTAAAGACCAGCACACGTGGCTCGCTAAAGACTAAAAAGTACTACCTACAAGGTAGTTCGGAATAATTCGTTTAACAAGACACGCGAGTTCTTATTCATATTTACGAATTATTTTAACAAACTCCTTTTAAAAACACCGGAAGATTAAAACATTGTTTTGTTAATAAAATTATTCTAAATTTCGTTGTGGTCTATCTTTTGTATGTACGATATTTTTAATATTAAAACAAATAAACTGATAGTTGAAGTTAATCGTATTACAAACTAATTGTAACTAACATTGTTTTTTACTAAAGAGCGATCAAAAAAAATTGTAACTAATATTGGTTTTTATACGATAATATAAAATATTAAAAAAGTTAAGCTAACATATTCTAATAATAATAAAAATTAAATAAATAAATGTTTTATCAATCACAATACTTTCTACAATAGTTGTTTACAGTTTTATTGATCTATACAAAGTATTACAGTTTTCATGTAAATGATAAGCTATTAACGCGAATTTTCACTTGAGCATTAACTTTGGCTCTTATTTTATGCTTGCTAATTGGTTTTAATCTATCAAGTATAACAATCGATGATCATTATTGAATTGAATAACTGATAGATATTGAAGCAGCAAACAAGAACTATAATGGAAGCTGTATATCTCCGTACTTTTTTCCAGTAGTATTATGTAATGTTCGAAGGTTCCAAGGTTTCAAGGTTCAGGAGAAGATTGAAGTGCAAGCTGAAATCGACCGACGAGAGAAAATTGAAAATTTTATGGAAAATATAATCTTAACTATATGTTCTTCAAAATATGTTTTCCTTTTCGACAACAAATTTGGAGTTGTAAGATTCCAACGCATTATACTTTTGTCTTATTTGAAAAACTGTAAAATTATTAAACAGTGCTATCGTCTTCGTTCACTGCTTTAAGTAATTTTGAAATGCACCTGATCATCAAATATTATAAATATGATTAAGTTAAAGTTTGGAAGTTTTTATCTCCGATAAAAAACATTTAACTATACTCATTAGCTTGACCATTTTATTCGATAATTGTCTTGTCAATTAAGTAATTTTGTCAAACATTTTTATTACTGCACGCTTATGCTAAGTGTGAATATAAATAGAGATATAAAGAATATTTTGTTAAAAAAAAAAAAAAGAATAACCGACATAACTTCGGAAAAGGTTTGTCGAAATTTGATAGTATATAACATGTTTTTACATAAACTCTAACTCGTTATCCAATGCAGCCAAACAACCTCTGCACACTTCTGTATTAGTTAAATTTTGTTTATCTTACCACAAATCAAAATTATTTACGTTAAAAAATTTCAGGGACTTTCACCTCGACACGTCTTCGCTCGTGAGCGCTTTTCTGAATTATAATAAAGAAACAGCGTTTCTTTATTTTACTTAATTATTTGCTATTTGTTGAATTATTTTCTCTTTTCAGTAAATACTTTTCTAACATTCTATTTTTGCTATAGCGCAGCAGAGTATGGATACTGTGGATAGCTCAATCATCATCGGTAAACAGTTTGTAGATGATCCTCCGATACCTGCCCAACAAATTATAAATATTTGGTCGGATAATCGAGAACAAAATGATTATTTAAAAATTCATGATGTTACAACTATTCTTGATGATCATTCATTACTTGATGAACGTTGTTTTAAAATTCAAGTCGAAAAGATTGACCAATCTAAAATTGAAAAACCAGTGAGCTTATCACACAGCGTTTTAAGCCCTGGTTCTACTGAGACAAACAGGATATCTACTCATTTTGGTTTGGCTGACATAGAGCCTTGCGTATTCGATAAGTTCATAAATCTTTCTCCTTTGCAGCTTGTTCAATCAAGTTTTAAACATATAGAACTGGTATTTTCTAAATCACTCTTTTAGATTATCTTTTTTTACAAATCATAATGATTTAAATGCTTAAATGTTCTACTTTAAATTTATCAGGCCAAGCATCAAATTGCACAGATCGGGATTCAAAATGAAGATATTTTATTCAATCAGTTTATTATACAAACTCCACTCGATAACATTGATTTTGCTCATCAATCTTTGATGATAAAATTAGAATTACTCCGAGCAGAAAATGAACAACTTTTGAAACTAAATGGTAAAATAGCTACACAGAGGAATTATATTCTTAAAGATCGAGATGATCTTTGTCTGCTGAATAAAAATATGGACGATATCTTGCAGGCGCAGATCGATAAGGCTAAGATATATCATTTCGAGGCTGGTTATTCTTATGGATATAAGTAATGGACAGAGGAAATTCTTACTTACCTTCATCATCCAGCCTGTCCTGATTTTAATTTTTAAAAATATGAATATTATTATATATTATATTATATATTATTACATCAGCAAAATCCCGTTTGCAATATGATTTACAAATAGTAAATTTATATTAATTAAAATATATAAATTAAAACGACCGATCGTGAGATTTATTATGTTATAAAAAAACTAATGCGATACATTAGATAAAAAATTCTACATAACATTACAGCAAAATAATTTGCTTTGCTGATCAGATGTATATAATAACTTTTATAACAGACGAGTACAATATCGGTAATACAAATTTGCTAAGTTAATAATTTTTTTTTCCAAATTAAGTTAGCATGGAACGCGTAGAATAGAATAATATGGACTATTCAAATTCCCACAATAAATATGAGTAGTTTGAAAAGCTGACGACGCATTTAATTGAGTATTATCTATACCATTATCTAGGGTACATACTTGTTATATATACATGTGTCAATTACTCATTTGTGGTACACACTTGTGGTACATGTGTCAATTACTCATTTGTGGTACACACTTGTGGTACATACTTGAGTATTATAATTGTTATATTTACATGTGTCAATTACTCATTTGTGGTACACAAATTATGGTACAGAGGATCTAGGCCCGTTATCCAGACGTTTTTCTGGCCGTTGGATATTTACCATTACTAATATAAAAGAACTTACAAACAATTCTACTTTTTTTTACCGATTAACATATGAAAATGGAGATATATTTGTTCAATAAGAATAAAGGACAATCTCCAAGCATGGAATATATCATAATTTCTAAGGAATTTATCATTGTGAGGGTGCAGTTTTTTTCTTTAAAAATGAGGGACGACCACTCATCCAGTATTCTCTCATGAGCAATTATATGTTAGCCTATATGGCGTGCACAACTCAAAGGCTACAAAAGTACTTATTCATTATGATTTTAAAGGGGAGAAAACGATAGATTGTACAAAGAATATAGTTTTTCATTATATTTTTTCGTTGCCTGCGGTTTTTTGTATATTTGTTTTTAATTTATTTTTGATAGATTTGTTTATTTTTCCATGTTCTTTAATTTCTTAAATGCTTAGTAAATCTTTGCAATGCCAACCTCTATTTTATTTATCTTTTCTTAAATAATTCCCATTATTGTCAAATTGTATAAAGTTTTGCTCATCATCCGACTAATAATTCGAGATTTATTCATATAATAAATAGTTTTTCTTCCATCTAGAAAACAAAATTAGCTTTCTCATGAAGTTTATTTTTCCAAATTTATTACACGATAACAGAAACAATTCTGCAAAGAAAAAGATACGTTTTATGATTATACCTTTTCAAAACAAGAAATGGAAAAGTATATTGTGTAAGAATGTCACTACTTAAACTCATCTCGTTTTATTAAGATTATAAAGTTAAAAAAAATATATTATTAAATACCAAAAACTGGTTATCACTCCCTCTGTTCTCTTTTAGATGTCGTTAAGGTTGTTTTACAAGGATTAAGAAATTATTTAATGCTCTAGATTTTAGGAAAATTAAAGGATAGTTGGACAAAATTACCCTTAATAAATGCATTGTTATTTGTTTTGAAAATTCGGAGATATTAAGAATAGTATTTAGGATTAAAGAAGGGTAAAATATCAAATTAGCATTTTAATCTATCTTGAAATTATAAAGAGACATGTATAGTAGAATATTTTTTTTTCTCTAAAGTGACATGTAAAAGGGAACGGAGGCAGTAGATGAGAAGAAGTAATTATGATAAACCGATTTTCAAGAAAAAAAGAGGGTAAATTTTTTGGACTATTTCTTAACCGCCATAGTCGGGAAAATAGTAATTCATAGAAACTCGAGTAAAAAGACAAAACAAATAAATAAACAAATAGCGGGACATTCTTACTTAGACCTTGTGGTTGAAAAATACTCCACATCATCATTGTGAGAGTACCACATCATCACAATTAATGATGTGGAGTATTTTTCAACCACAAGGTCTAGGAAAATCTCCTAGACCAGGTCTAAGTAAGAATTTTCCGCAAATAGCATTCTGGTTAAAGCATTAATGCAAAATTATATTTCTACATTTTGTCTCAATTATACATTGAACATTAATGCTATATTAGAGTTTAAATAAAATTAGAATATTTAAAATCAAATTTTAAATGCGACTAAATAAATTATTATTTCATAAACAAATATATAATTTCAAAATTAATATTGGATAAGAATTTTATTATACTATAATTTTCCCTCTCCTGGTTTAGTTCGATATATTTAATTTATAATTTTACCAGATTTCCTGACCAAAATTACAAAACTACTACCGACAAAAGTCCACAAACTACATTAATTGCATTAATTTTATAATGTAAATTAAGCTGTCAAGAGACCTTCACAATATTCAACGGATAATAACTAAATATAGTTTATAAAATTTGATAGAAATATATTATTATGCACACTCAGAGCAAATTAAGCATGGTCCAACGATTTGCTAATATACCAATCATACAACACCTCCTTACCATCATCGTTAAATATTACAACATTGAATGTCGTCCGAACATCCAAAAAGAAAAACAAGTAATTATTGAATAGTAGATGATCTTCTGAAAATTGTTTCCAGCCATCACCAAATCCAAATCCATCTACATACACTGGCCAGGTTCTCCATCCATTTTTTAGCTTAGCTTTGGTTTTGTTGCACATACGTGCAGCATGGATGAATTGCGTTGGAATCAGCTGAAAATAAATCCATTGTTTTTAATCTATAATTTAAAAGGATGACGAATATAGATAACGAATGAATGACACAATAATTACCAGATAATCTTCAGTGTCATTAACATGCGCCCAGAAACCATTTGACCTTGCGAAGTGATTTTCTCGGTATAAAGGGAACTCTGTAGTTAGAAATCTTCAATTCACCATTCAAAAAAGTACTTATATTTTTTAAATGCTGATATTCATTAAACCATTGCCATTTTTTTAAACCAACTTTTGTGAAAAAAGTAATCTCAAAAATATTTGTGTACGATTGATACAAAAGTATTTTTTCGCCATGTTTAACATCATTATCTTTGATTAATTTCTTCCACTGACTGCAAAAACAGTTTTCTTTTATATGCAAAGTCCAAGAACATGTTCCGTTTCTTATAATAATTGTATCAATTGTAGACATTCCAGCAGCTTCTTTTACATGTTCTGGAAATTCCTGCAACATAATTATTGACAATTTCATATGATTAGATAAAACATATAAATTAAATAACATAAAACAAAATATATATATATATATATTATTAGTCCTTACCTTTACTGCTTTCAAAGCAGTATTTGGTAGCATAAAAAAGACTCCTTTAATTTGTTCTTGATTATTTAAAGCAGAATTATCCATGCTAATAATTATAGTCTCTGGCTCCTCTGATGAAATGTTCAGATATTTATACTCGTCTACCAATTGAGATATAAATAATTATTTTTTTGTTAAGTTACATTGAAAATGCATTTCTAAAATATCTGACATAAATAAAAAGCAATGTTAAAAATTGCCGGATCCAATGACCTCATCGTAAATTATAGTATTCGCAATCATATTTGTTATATTTTGTTGGCACGTGCTCAATAAAACGTAACAACATTACTTACACATAAAGAAAAAATTATATCATATATATATATTTAAATTTAATATAGACTAAATATTTTAATAAAATTATGAGCATAGTGTGTATTCTGATATATAGCAATCTACTTCGGAATTATAAAATCATATACACCTGGTTTACTTATTTTTCTAAGTTTTATTTGCAATAATAATATAAGGACTATTAAGAATATTTGGCTGTTGTTTGAATACATTTAGACTTAATTTTTTAACGTGGATTCCGATCGGTAGTTCATGATTTCATTTACAATATAAACAATGTTGGCCTTCAGATTTATACATGTAAAGTCCATACAATGTCGATATATTACACTATTACTATATTAACACATATTGACTACTTCTCTCCGATGGACACAAAATATACAATTATTTTTTCTTTATGTTTATAAAACTTTTTTTTTTCAAGTTTAGTTTTCGTTAAACTATTATCTTTGTAAAGAATTATACGAAGAAAAATTGATTTCTTACCAGTATGCATAAAACCCACAACTCCAAAAGGTTAATCCAAATAAAATTGATGATATATACGCAAAATACTAAACGGAATATAAATTAAGCATGTCAAATTTGGCAGTAGAAGTCTACTTTTGCCTTAATTTTTTTTAAACGGTACAATCTCCCAGAGTAATAGTTTGTATACAACCAAATATAAATGTTTCCTGCTTTAGAAGTTTATTTAGTCGTATAATATATTTTATTATACACGTATCACGAGAAGATTCCCAATGCATATTAGTTTAATGCATACAATAATTTTATGCATCGATCTTGCCTAATATCAATTTCATATATTTGTTTATAAAGCAATTAAAGTTAATTAATATATAACGGTATTTGTTTAGAAGCTATGTAGAAACGAATTAACACTTTAATAGTAGACTACGATATTTCAAATTTCCAATTGCAATCGCATTCGTACACAGTCAAATCAACTTAGATATTTATACTTTATAATTATAAAATAAATCTATATTCAACAAAATAAAAAACAAAGTAGCGATAGTGAGTCTACACCGCATCCGACCGATATACAATGTTAAATTTTTTTTTTGTTTCTTTGTGGTTTCTACCATTTTACTTATCAAATTATATTCGACCAATGTTATGCGATTTACATCGTTGTTCACTTACCAATGTTAAGCAATGTATTGTATATTTATTAAATATTTACATATTTCTAAGCATCATATTATTCTTGCCTGTCAGCTTAATTAAAATATTTTATTTACTGTTCCATGAAGGTGAAATTGCTCACCCCGGACACAATACTATATTCTTAAATATACTTATATAATATAATAAACATATAAAACCTTTTTTTTTAATTAAGAATATTAGTCCAAACATAAATCATTAACATAAACGTAACTTCTACTAAATTGTTTAGATTTGACCCATTTTCTCTTGGTTGCATTTCGGTTATTTTCTCATCTATACTTTAATTTCGAGTTTAATTTGATCGCAATTTTCGATCTGTACTTTAAATTTTATTTTTTATGTTTGTTTATTTAGATCCGACGGTTGAAAGTAAGACAGATGACGACCAATGCACATTAAAATTAGAACGTACGTTAATAATTACAATAATTTCAATGATTACAAAATTTTTTATTTTCAGAAACTATTACACAGTAATCCAGTTACAAATAAAGATTAATATAGAGTATACAGTCAAATTAGTACAAGTTGTACATCCTATTCTAGGATATTCGAGCAAGCGTTTGAAGGGTAAATGATTTCAATTATTTCACTTCATCAAAATTTAATTAACGTAAATGCTATACTGACACATAAACTGCAGATAATTATCACTAGAAATAGAATTATGGTCAGTTAATTTCTATAAAGGGTTACGATCTATATTACAGATCAACAACAAAAGCAAGCACATATTTAGAGACATGTTGTAGATTGTCTATACAATATAGAAAACAAAGTTAAATAATAAGCTTTTCAACAGACGTCAAAACTGTGTACGTAAGAAATACTCCAGTCTATGATTAAACTAAGAAACAAAAATAAATTTTTAAACGATTTTTTGAAAATTGTCCCAAAACAATCTGTCTTTTACAGATTGGGTGTTTTTTGCATGGTTTTTTAAAACGCAAGGAAGTTTAGCAGAATAAAAAATTCACAGGTTAGCTTCATGCAGATTATAAAAGGGGAGTATCTTGCATATTACCCACAAATTTGTCTAGAAAATATATTATTACTAAGATCATACAATTAATCTATTAAAATCGTTAGAGCACAAAATGAGATAATTTTTTTTTTTGTAAACAATAAATAATATTGTTACAAATATATAAATATTGGAGGATTATTGCCAAGTTAATTTTTCAAAGTAGTCAAGCAGGTCATTGAAAACAAGATAATCTCATACGAGCGTAAAGATTATCACTACATTATGGACATAGGAAAAAATAGACAGCTAAAAAAATATCATCCCGATGCTTTGCTGGAAGTTTAATATCATAATAATTGTTTAGCACATTTAGTCGAAGAGTTTAATCTTTTTAGAACCATTGTCTATACCTTATCCAGATTTAAATCCAGAAGATATCGTCGAAGACAAGAAAGACTAAGAAAGCAAAAAGTAATCAATCAGAATGTAAGCACAAATAGCAATTTTTATAGAACTATTCTTGTATATAACGTAGCAACAATAAGTTAATATTACATTTTTTATAACAAACGTGTTCCATATAATATTTATACAAAATCATGCACACTCAATAGATATACTACTGTACCAGTCATATAACACCTCTTTTCCATTGAGGTCGAAAATAACAACACCAAATACCATGTCATCTACCAAATAAAAAAACAAATTATTAATCGATATTCCATGGTCTTCTGAGAAACACTTCCAACCATTAGCAAAGCCAGTATTTGTCACTTCAACAATCCAGGATCTCGTTCCAGTTACCAGCTTTGCTAGCGTTTTGTTGTGCATATGTTCAGACCGAATAAATTCAGCTGGGATAATCTGTAAATATAATAAATATTTAGAGGCAAATATATATACGTAAAAAATTCCAAAATTCGTAAAGAAAACTACCAAGCAGTCATTCTTTTGCACAACGATCACATGGAAAGCTCGAGTTTTACCAAAATGATCCACTGTTTCCGGTATAAACGAAACACACAAGTTACAAATATGCAGTGTCCTATTATAAACGGTACTTAAATATTTAAAATAACAACTTCGATTAAAGCATTGATTTTTTTTATTCCATGCACGTCAAAAACATTAATTTCAAAAATATTCGTGTGCGATTGATAAAGGACTATCCTTTCGCCATGTCCAACAAAATTATCTGCTATTAACTGGTTCCAAAGCCTAACAAAATCGTTTTCTTTTATTTGTAAAGGCCAATATTTAGTCCCGTTTCTTAAAATAATCGTATCATTAGGAGCCAATCCAGCAGCCTTCCTAACATGAACTGGAAAATCCTGAGAAGTAATCGTCCACGATTAAGCAAAATAATAAATTAAACAAAAAAATTGGGAAAATATAGAAATCTCATCGACGTTTACCTCGACCGATTCCAAACTACCGCATGCTAGCATAAAGAAGACCCCCCTAATTTCTTGTGCACAATGCACTGCAGATTTACTAATATTACTAATTCTATTAAGAGATTCTTTTGATGGAAAATTATCATCTATATGTTGCTCAACTAATTTATATATGAAAAACTTTTTTTCATCAAGGTTGGTACAAAAATGACTCTGTAAAATTGAAAGCACAAAGAACAATGTAATATTCTCAGGATTAATAGAGCTAATTTTTTTCTGGAATACATTACGAATAAGAATATTGGAAATCATCCTTGTTAAAATCAGAGTGCTAATTTTATTTTACAAAGTACACAGAAATCTCATCACATATTACCTTACTTATATAGAGGCAAAACAAATATATACAAATATATTTTATGCTATTACGTAGCATATCCAATTAGCAGTCATAAAAGTATAACAATAAAACAGTACTCTCTATTTCCAATACAAACACAAAACGGCACCATTACTCTAATATGCGATCCAGAGCAACGTGCGTTTACCATTGTCGATGATTTGCATTTCCTGTCTTATTTAACTATTTTCAGGTAGACGTAATATTGGGAACGTATTGTTTTAAATTAATTTTGAACAATAGAAAATCCCCTTGATTAAAATGCTAAATCCTAAGTTTATCAAATGCAACAACTACGAGACTGATTTTAGATTGGAGGTTAATTTTGATTGGATTTTGCTTGTTTTTTAATAATAGCAATTTCCTTTGTTAATTGTGGTCGCGCGAGTTTGATTTTGCAATTTATTTTTAAACAGCATAATTACGAAACAGTTCCGTTTACTGAGTTTATCTTTTTACGTTCAAACAATTTGTTCGATTAGAATCAACTATATTTCCGATGTTCACTTATTGCTTCCAATTTTATTTCCTTTTATTTTTTTAAAACAGCATAACCACGAAACAGTACCGTTTAATGAGTTAATCTTTTTACGTTCGAACATTTTGTTCGAATTACAACGAAAGCGAATATAAGAAATTAGAAATATCTAAAAAGTAAGAGAAGAGAATAGCATAAAAACCAAAACAACCGGCATATAGAATTACAATAAATATAATATTTTAATTAAGATGACGGTCAAGAGTTATGTCATGCTAAAAAATATCTAAGTATTTAGTAACTATTCAATGCACAGCTTAACATTGGTAAGTAATATCGGAGATAAATGTGAAAAACGTAATCGATAATCATATTATCGATGTATAGCCAAATAGAGGAAATAATAAGTGTCACATATTGCTATAGTATATCATATCGACATTACGTCGACATTACATATATCAATCTTAATGGGCAACATTGTTTTAATCGAAAACTAAAGCACGAACTAAATATCCGAGACCAAAAGCCAAAATGGCGCCGTTTTTTGTATATATATTTTAAAAAATATATATTTACCAAAGATACACGCGTTCAAATACGACGAGGTGAAGTCCGACCAACATTAATTCGTTTTCTGATATACTATTACAAAAATAATAGAAAGTATATTGTGTTAGTAGTATTGCAAACAAAAAAAAATAAAACGTTCACACAAAATTAATTAATAATAGAAAACATCACTAAATTGGAACCAAGAATCCTCGATTTTCACACAATTATTTCTTCCAATATTCTTTAATTATAATTTGTATTAATTAAGAATAATTATTTACGAATATATATTTATGTTTTGCAATAAATTAAAAGTTCACAACCTCATGATCAACATATATGTAGAAAATGTATTTGCTAGAATAAAAATGATCACATAATAAAATATACGAAAGAAATACTTGTTTTGATATTTTCATACCATGCGGGGTCGGTGTTATTGTGCCTCGTCTCCTTTTCATAGAACGGTTACCGTACTAAACAGTTATAGGTTAATATTATTTTGCAATAACATAATACTTATTTAACTCTATTCATATTTATAACATCCTAAATTATCAGCAAATATATTTAAATATTTATTTATAGAATATCAATGTCGATATATGAATTAAATAGTAGTAAATAAATTATTTTCTATAAATTTAAATATAAGTACTTAAATATAATTTAATTATATTATTAAATTGTAAACAGCTAATCAATTAACGTATATTTAATGACTTAATTTTCCTAAATTCACAAAATATAATTAGTTAAAATATTAAAATAATTTGCAAGTAGTTTTATCTAATTTTTTCATCTATCATGTAAATGTCGAAATTATTCATCTTCCAAACAGACGGTGAATTGGACCATTATATGAAAAGGAAAAATAAAATCAACAACACGAGGTACAACAACAATGAGCACACATGACATTAAAACAACGGCATTATATAATTATCTGGGCCCAAAAAAATTGGAAAGGAATTTGATAAATACTGTTCCTTGTCCGCTTTGTTTTTTATAAACGCGTGTCGATCTCCTACTTAGTATCAATTACCCGATCTAATATTTTCCAATCGCGTAAGCTATTAAGTCTCCCCAGATTTCCGATATAAAATATTTTATTCAATATTGTATACGTCTTTCCGATCTCCTGCTATTCTTACAAAAAAAATACAGATGCAGCATTACGATCCCTCGTATGACGTCCATCCTGGCCGATTGGGTCATCAATACATCGTATTATAAGAATAATGAGAAGATCGTATTATGAGACAAGTAAGAGAAGAGAATAAATCGCCAGCAAACTTCTGACGAGCAATTGAGACTATAAGGAAAAACTCTGCATGTAGGCGGTATGCGCCATATATCGCCAACAAACTTCTGAAGAGAAATTGAGATTGTTTAGAACTATAAGGCATAAACATGGTAAAGTAAGACAGAAAATTTAGAGAAAAAAATAAAAATAAAATAAACGTTGGTTTAATTTGCCGAAAGAGTCAAGAAACAGAGCACAATACAATAATTAAACGGGTTGGAAAGAATAATCTTTATGCAAGCGAGACCACCAATTTATAGAAGAAGCTATTTAGATCCGGCGGTTAAAATAAACACAGATGAACGGCGAAGATAAACACATTAATTAAGAACAGTACTAATCAAAATCCCTTCCAATTTGTTTGGGACCAGATAATTATAAAACGACGTTGTTTTGATGTTGCGGGTTAATTCCCGTTGATCTCTAAAACACATTTCCGACCTATTTATATTATTCTCAATTAACCGATCTCCTATTTTGTTACTTAAATATTATACGTTAAGTAGTGAGGCCCAAATGTTTAATTAGTCAAAACGAAAATCTATTTTTAAAATATAAAATATACGAATAAATGTTGTTATCTCAATTACCTAGGACAGACTAAAGTAGTTGTTCATCACAAAACTAAAATAGTTAAACCTCTAATTGCATTATAAACAAATATGTCAAATTGATCTTTACACAATGCATTGGAAATGTTCTTGTAAAGCATGTATAATAAAATATATTATGCAAAGAAAATAAAGTTGTATATTCGGAACAGCTACATATTCTGAATAGTCCTTATATAATTTTTGCAAATAAAACTTGGGAGAAAGAAGAAAATCAACTGTTTATGATCTAATAATACCGAAGTATGTAATTATATTTGTTCTTTGACCAGCTGCTTACAAATTTAAGTAAACAAATCAATTTTAATATACAGCTTTTGTTATATTTTTAATATCTTATCTTATAGGCGCGCGTCGATCTCCTCATTAATGTCAAATACCCGATCTTCTATTTCCACTTGTTGGATCTATTCCCCCCCCCCTAAATGTTACGATCTCATAAGTTTTGTTTCATTATACTCCCTAGATTTCTGATCCCCTAATATTGTTACAAAATACAGATGCAGCATGGCAATCCCTCATAAGTCGTCCATACTGGTCGATTTGGTAATCAATATATCGAACAAAAACATTAAAAAGTCCAGGATTGTCACCCAAAATAATAGAATAAAACTAACAAGATCGAATAAATGTTATTTTGCCGAGTATATTTCATATTTTAACTGCATTTTATTACTCGTGTATGTTCGCCGACTGCATATGTTGTGTATCGACCATAATTGTATTACTGATAATAAAGATTATTACACATAATGAAACTAAAAAAAATATTAATTTTCACAAACTATTAAACAGTAATCCATTTACAAATAAATATTAATATAGAGTATACAGTCAAATTACTACAAGTTGTACATCCTATTATATTATAGGATATTCGTGCAAGCGTTTGAAGGGTAGGTAAAATTTATTTTTGTACAACACTTGCCCCTGCATACCTTCACACCATTGTCTGAGAAAGAAGTATTTCACCTACTGCCTAGATCAAATACAATAGTCATTTGACGAAGAGCAGAGCTTTCATAGCATATATGCGATGAAGCGTCTATGACAAATCGACATTCTATTGAGGCCCTTGATAATTTGTTGGCTGATTTATGCGGTAATAAGTTGGCTTTTGGAGGGAAAATTGTGTTATTTGGCGGAGATTTTAGACAAACTTTGCCGATAATAATACATGGAACACGTGAGGATATGATTGCAGCCAGCATCGTGAGTTTTCTTATCTTATTTTCTTCCATATCGTTCCCCGAATAAAAATTCCGACCTCCTCCACATTAATTCTATGTGGCCTTCCTATCTCCTCATAGTATTTAACTTTTCCGACAGCACTTATATTATGCCAAACCAACAAATGCATGACGGCGTATGACGTAGTCTTACTTTTCAACTTCCAAGTACGAAATAATTTTAGGCTTGACGTGTTATGCCTCGTATTTGCTTTTTAATTTTTTCGTTCTTGAACAAAATTTCGGTAACTTAAAAAACGCCAGCGTTTCTCGATTAAATCGATTTAAAAAATCAAAAGTAAATACTGTACTTTTAGTGACCGCTTCGGCTCTTGTAAGCTACCGAAACGAAAAAATAAAAAAGCAAATACAAAGCATGACACGAAAAGCCTAAAATTATTTCGTAGCTGGAAGTTGATAAGTAAGACTATGTCATACGCAGTCAATGCATTTATTAGCTTGGCATAAAGTTTGTGTTTGCAAGTATACCATATAAGGTTAGCTTTTCAGAAAAACCAGAGGAAACCCTCATGTAACGACCATCCTGGTCGACTGGGTTAAAAATACATCATATTTTAAGAATATATGGGTCTTAAAAAAATGCTAGCATGGGATGAAAGGAAATTAAATTCCGAAGGGTTAAAGATGAGGTAGTAAGAGAAAATAGTTGAAGGAGGAAAAATAAGAAAGCAAACGGGTTAGAGCGAAGAGATAGATAATCTGTACGCAAGCTGAAATCACCAATTTCAAGCAAAAGATATTTAGATCCGACGGTTGAAAGTAAGACAGATGACGACCAATGCACAATAAAATTAGAACGTTCGTTTCAACGACTGATCGACGAATTGTATTAATTAATTAAACAAATATAAGGGTCCTAACAAAAATTCTATCACGGGGTGAAAGGAAAATAAATTCCGAAGGGTTAAAGATGGGGTAGTAAGAGAAAATAGTTGAAGGAGGAAAAATAAGATAGCAAACGGGTTAGAACGAAGAGATAGACAATCTTTATGCAAGCTGAGACCACCTATTTATAGCAAAAGATATTTAGATCCGACGGTTGAAAGTAAGACAGATGAACGGCCAATGCGCATTAAAATTAAAACGTTCGTTTCAAAGACTGATCAACGAAATAATAGAGCAATCAAAGTGTCTCGGAAAACCGGGAAAGGTATAAACGATAACGACGAGAAAAAAGCAAGAGCAATTAAGTCCTGAAAGAAACAGCGTCGTTTCAATTCAATACCGTTTTAAAAAAAAAAAAACCCCTCAGCCAAACGACGCCATTTCATGATTATACCTATTTAAAAAAAATATTGCAAAAGTTAAAATCCCATGCCGGGCCCACATGTTGCAATTAAAAAAAAACAGATTTTTATTTTTTCTTTTTGTAATTTTGTATTTTATATTTTATTATTATATATATTCTTTATGTTTTGTTTGTTTATTTAATTTATATTATTTTGTTTCGGAGCTCTATGAGTTTGTATTTTAATTTCCTCCGTTAATTCTGCGTTTTATTCTATATTTTATGAGTCCGTATTTTTATTAACAAAATCTCCCCGGAGTCATTTGCTTTTGGTTGCAAATCGGTCCTCCTCTCGTGTATACTTTCATTTCGAGCTTAATTTTGATCTTACTTTTCGATCTGTATTTATAAAGTATTTTTTTTTATGTTTGTTTATTTTTTCAATATTTATATTTTATTAAATCGAAAGTAAATATGTTGTACTGTTTGTTGAACGTTTCGGATCGAGAAATCGGAAAACAGGATGTTTAAGGTTGTTTCACAAGGATTAAGAAATTATTTAATGCTCTAGATTTTATTATTCTATATATTCTTTATGTTTTGTTTGTTTATTTAATTTATATTATTTTGTTTCGGGGCTCTATGAGTTTGTATTTTAATTTCCTCCGTTAATTATGCGTTTTATTCTATATTTTATGAGTCCGTATTTTTATTAACAAAATCTCCCAGGAGTCATTTGCTTTTGGTTGCAAATCGGTCCTCCTCTCGTGTATACTTTCATTTCGAGCTTAATTTTGATCTTACTTTTCGATCTGTATTTATAAAGTATTTTTTTTATGTTTGTTTATTTTTTCAATATTTATATTTTATTAAATCGAAAGTAAATATGTTGTACTGTTTGTTGAACGTTTCGGATCGAGAAATCGGAAAACAGGATGTTTAAGGTTGTTTCACAAGGATTAAGAAATTATTTAATGCTCTAGATTTGATTATTCTATATATTCTTTATGTTTTGTTTATTTATTTAATTTATATTATTTTGTTTCGGGGCTCTATGAGTTTGTATTTTAATTTCCTCCGTTAATTCTGCGTTTTATTCTATATTTTATGAGTCCGTATTTTTATTAACAAAATCTCCCCGGAGTCATTTGCTTTTGGTTGCAAATCGGTCCTCCTCTCGTGTATACTTTAATTTCGAGCTTAATTTTGATCTTACTTTTCGATCTGTATTTATAAAGTATTTTTTTTATGTTTGTTTATTTTTTCAATATTTATATTTTATTAAATCGAAAGTAAATATGTTGTACTGTTTGTTGAACGTTTCGGATCGAGAAATCGGAAAACAGGATGTTTAAGGTTGTTTCACAAGGATTAAGAAATTATTTAATGCTCTAGATTTTAGAAAAATTAAAATTAAAGGATTATTAGACAAATTGCCCTTGAAAAAGATGAGTAAATATTTTATTACTCCACATAATTAAATAAGGGTAAAAATGTCAATTTGCATTTAAATACATCTTGAAATTATAAAGTGACATGTACTGTTTTTTAAGAAGGGGCAAAAGTATACAAAGACAACCAATAATACTGGTCGGGAAGGTGGGACGAATATAATTTATCTAGAAAAAGAGAGAAACAAAAACAGTAAAATAAAAGCAGTAGCAATTAATTACGGAACGAAACGGCACCGTTTCTTTATTATGCTGCTGAAAAAAAAATTGCTAGAGCAAACTCATCCTTAAATTATTTTTGCAAATTAAACTTAGAAAGAGAAGAAAATCGACTATTTACGATCTTATAATACCGAAGTATGTAATTATATTTGCTCTTTGACCAGCTGCTTAAACCTTTAAAAGTAACAAAATTAATTTTAATATACAGCTTTTGTTTTGTTTTTTATAGCCATTCTTATCAGCGCATCGATCTCCTCATTATTGTCGATGATACGATCTCATAGTTTTCACTTATTGGATCTATAACCCCCCCTAAATGTTCCGATCTCATAATATTTGTTTAATTATTATATCTGCATTTCCGATCCCCTAATATTGTTAGGAAATACAGATGCAGCATGACAATCCTTCGTAAGTCGTCCATGAAGGTCGATTGGGTAATCAATACATCGGAGAAGAACATTAAAAAGTCGAGGCTTGTCTCCCAGAATAGAATAATAAAAATAAGATCGAATAAATACTATTTTTTCTGAGCCTATTTCGTTTTTAACGTGCATTTGATAACTCGTGTACTCGTGTATTTTCGCATAATGCGTATGTTTTGTATCGACCTGTATTGTATTACTGAATCTCCGACTAGAACGAGTATTTGGTCTTTGATCAGGTAATTAAACATTTAGTAACCAATGTATCAAGAGTGTGTTGGAGAGGCCAGGGGAGACGGATTGGATAGAGAGGCGATCCTTATGCCTCAGCGTGGGTGGAAACCTTTTCTTTCCCCTTACTCCACGTGAGTAAAAACTATTTTTAATAATCACTCAGACAATAGTCTTCTAATATAAGTTTCGCTATGCAGGTGATGCAGGTCCAGATAGTAGAATATGTATTATGAAATATTCTAAATTTATCTTTTCGAGAAAAAAAAATTAATAATTTGTTAAACTATATTTACTAATAAATATATCTATTATATTCACGATCGTATTCTGAATTATGTCTTATCGAAAATTAAACATCGAGCAAGTTGAAATTAAAAAATATCCAAAATTAAATTAAAATACAACGTCAGTTTTTCTCCCAATAAAATATAACTTTTAAATATGTTTTCAAACCAATTTAGTTCCACATAATTACATTATAATAAAGATTATTACAGATAATGAAACTAACAAGTTGATTCATTTTCACGAACGATTACACAATAATCCAGTTACAAATAAATATGAATATGTAGTCAAATTTCTACAAATTCTACTTCCTGTTCTAGGATCTTCGAGCAGGAGGTTGAAGGGTAGGAGAAATATATTTTTGTACAACACTCGCCCCTGCATACCTTCACAAAGGTGTTTAAACGGGGAATTGCTACAACATCCCTGAATGACTAGTTCAGCAGAGCCTTCATAGATTGTATATTCGTACTAAGTAAAAAAATATTATTTCCATTTCTCCTTCTTCCTTCTCAGATATGCACCCCACTTCCTTGGTCAAGTAGGTTCTCCCTCAACAAGCATGGCTCACTATTGGACAGCAACATATACAATTCTTAATTACCGATTGTATATCTTCTTCAGACACATTTATAGAACATTCATGCTCGTAATCCCTGCTATTTTTGCTTCTTTTTGTCCATAGAAAACCCAGAAAAAACCCAAATAAATCGTAAATTCTGGTCGATTGGGTCAGGAATACATCGTATTATAAGAATAACGAGAAGATCGGATAACTGGTTTGGCGAGTCATTCGTCGTTTTTAAATCAATAGATTCGATATATATGTTTTTTTGGAGTGAAATGAAAAAACATTCCGAAGAGTTAAAGATGGGGTAGTAAGAGAAAATAAATGGAGGTGGGAAAATAAGAAAGCGAACGCGTTGGAACGAAAAGATAATCTGTATGCAAGCTGAGACCACCTATTTATAGCAAAAGATATTTAGAATTTATGTTCCCAAGAAGGAACGACTGATCGAAAAAAAAAGATCAATAACAATATATCGGAAAACAGGAAAACAGGGCAATAAAGACAGTTCGATAAATAAACCCGAATTTATTTTATGAAAATAAAGGTATAAACGATAACGACGAAATAAAAATAGAAAGTATATTGTGTTAGTAGTAAAAGAAAATGGAAATCGATTTAAAATGCAAACAAAAAAAAATTGTACACACAAAATTAATTAATAATAGAAAACATCACTAAATTGGAACCAATAATCCTCTATTTTCACACAAAATTAATTAATAACAGAAACCATCACTAAAGCAAATAGTAAATAAATATAGTAAACTATTTTTTTTAAAGATAAAGTAAATAAACGGCGCCATTCGCGATTATACCGTTTTTAAAAATGTAATAATCCCGGTAAATAAAGTCAATTTAACAAAGATCGAAAGTAAATTATGATGTACTGTTTGTTGACCGCTTCGGCTCTTATAAGCTGTAATTAAAAAATGTAGGTCATCGGAGATATGGCGTTTGTTTCTAATCGAGAGTAAAGTATGAACAGGGCAAGAGCAAATCAATAAACGACGCCGTTTCGTGATTTTGCCAATTTTTTAAAAAATGAAAGAAAATTGGAAGCAGTAAGACACATCGAAATATAGTTGTTGTTTTTACTCGAGAATAAAGTATGAACAGATAAATTAAAAACTAATCACGAGACGGCGCCGTTTCGTGATTATGCCAATTAAAATTAAATTGCAAAACCAAACTCGCACGACCACAATTCCCCTGGCGGGGCCACAGGTTGCAAACGGACGGCCAAGAAAGCATTAAATAAAAAGAGAAAAGAAATTCAACGAAGAGCAAATAATCCCGGTAAATAAAGAAACGGCGGCGTTTTTCGATTAAATCGATTTAACAAAAATCTAAAGTAAATTATGTTGTACTGTTTCTTGACCGCTTCGGCTCTTATAAGCTATAATATGTAATATACACGCTGGGGGTTATTTTAATTTCTATATTGTGAATTAGTTGACTTGGTCTAAGTATAATACTCCTATACAAGAAATTTTTTTATAAATCGGTATTTTTTTTTTTTTAAGTTTAAAAATGTCTAGAAAACAGTGTGAGTCTTTTATATAAATTACATAGATAAAATTCACTTTTTTTATTTAAAAAAAATCATATGAAAATTAATTGAACATTATGAATGCTACTCGAAGATAAAATGTTAAATGTTACTCGAAGATAAAATGTCATAAACTCTTTCTTTCTTTTATAAACTTTATAATCAATATATAGAAATATCAAACTTTTTTTCTAACTTTTTTTTACTTAATAAATTCAAAATTGCCCTATGGTCTAAGACCTTCTTAAGGTAAATATGCTTTATTTATTATTTTTTTTTTATTTTGAACATTTGAATTTCTTTACATCCCAGAAAATATTATACTCCATCCATCCCATTATTTTTACTCAATTAGCTACAATACCCGGTCAAATTTTTAATTTTTTAAGTGATTTATCATGTTAAATTATTTATATTTGTAGTGTATTAAACCTTTTAAATATTTACATATATTATTGATATATTAATTATTTATTATAATTTTTATAAATTTAGTCAAGTTGTTTGGCCACTTGTACCAATGAATAAAGAAAATGGAACAGAGCAAATATAATTTTTTGGTGATAATTTAACCAAGTCAAGGTGTATGATTATACACTTGTACACTACCCGATTCACAAAAATATTAATTAGGCCATCTCCAGTGACTTTAGTCCAGTTTCTCCCTTCCCATTCACATTTTTCACCCCTTTCCCTTGTCGATTATATTTATATAGCCATCTCTAGTGAATCAATCTTCTCATTCTAATATTTATTCTTCCCACTCTCACTTAATAATAATAATAACAAATAATAAATAATAATATTAATAATGGATAATAATATGCAAATCGATTTGAGAATAATAAAAAATAGGCACAGTCTGCTTGCTGGCCAGTTGCACTAGCCTGCTCAATTTTCCCCTTGCCTCACGCCTTGAGCGGTGGCTGAATGGATCAAGGGGAAAATGCATTTCCCATCCCTTGAATCAAAAAACATTATAATTTCCACCCTCCCCCCCCCCCTCCCCCTCCCCCTCCCCTTCTTCCTCTTCATAAGAGATGCTCTTAGAACACACATGTTGCAACACAAGTATATATTGTATAGCTATGTTGCATGGATATAGATACGGGAATACAAATATAGTACGATATGGATACAGCGATATGATTTTTTAAAATTTATTGAATATGATACGACATGGATACAGATTCAAAAAATAATTTATATTTATGCATAAACAACTAGATCATTTAATTTAACTTCCGAAAGCAAAACATACACAAAAGTTATATAACTCCAAAAGCAAACATAATTTATTCTTAACATACACAAAAGTTATGATATAAAGGTTGTCTAGAAATTTAAATCAAAACAAGTTAGATAATCCCAACAAAATAGCGCGATACACTCTTTGATGTGATTTTCATTAACTTGGGACCTTCGGGCATCATCTCAATAACCCAAGCGAGCTTGTAGGGACTGCACAGATGATTGATCTTTTTCCCCTATTCCAAAATGCAAAGGGCATTTGGTAGGGCAGTGCCATACCACCTTCTCGAAGCAGAGATGATTTTACTGAATTTGTTATTGTTCGATAATATCAATAAGTGAATAATAAACGGTATGAGTATGATCGATTTGAATTTAAACAAGGGTCTGGCTAATCTACTCAGGATGATGTCGCACAAGAAGAATACGTAACAATGATAATATACTCGAAGAATAGTTACAAAAGCAATATAATTAAGAGCAAAAGCTATATATTGATTTTTATTAAGAGTTTGAGTTGTAAAGTAGGCTTAAGCGTTTATGCGTGTGTGTGTGTAACCCTATTACAATATTAGAGCTAACTTATATAGTGCTTACAATTCTAGTCGTGTATGGTAACCTATTCAGACTAGGATCCATGCAATCTCCTAAGGATACTCGGGTTCCTATGCTGGATCGATAAGATGTGTTTTGCAGGTTAGAATTACCTCAACTCTTCGATCTTTTTTACGCTTGCTTATGGGATCGGAACGATCATGATTTCATCTATGTTAAAGACCATTATCCAATATGCGAAATAGCCCCCATCAGTACTTCCCCACTTCTCGAGCGAAATAGTAGTTGTAGCTCGTATAAGTAATCGAATATCATGTTAGATTCACGAAGTATGCCTCGTTAAAAGCCTTATTCGGAAAAATCCTTTGGGATAAAAATCGAACAAGGAAAACAGTACACTTTTACAGTTTCTGTCTCTAGGAAGCCAGCTCTTGACACCACGGGGCCCATTCTTTGTCTTAGTATGGCGAGAATATGAAATGCCGTGAAGGGCTAAAATGTCATTTCCTTCCAGTATATATATAGTCTATTCACCAGTTCATTTTTATTTTTACCCTTATATATATAGTATATATATAGTAGTTGTAGCTCGTATAAGTAATCGGATATCTTAGCAATTAAAATGAAGTCAGTAATCTCTTTGAGTGCATAGTTTATCGAACTTTCATCCCTTTCGTTCAAATGGCGTTTTCTTTCCCGATATCTCGATTCTCCCCCCCCCCCCTGATGGGGAAGACATAATTCACACCTTTGCTCTTGAAGGATCCCAGAGCCCCTCCTCTAAGCAAAATGATGTTCTAGATGATGCTGTAGCTGGCGACGCCGAGGTTAAGAAATATACTTTCTTAGTGAAAGTAGTCTCAGATAAGGAACTAGCAGCCAAGGGTTCCAACAAAAACAAAAACACTCAACCCCAGGTTTCTGCTCCCATTGAGTTTCTTGCTTCTCGATTTACTGCTGATAACCTGCTTGTCCTTCAGAGGAATTTTGAGCGATTTTTCCCAAAACCAACCTAGACATTTTGTTACAGGAGTTGCACTCGACCTTGCATCGAAGTCCATTGGATTCATGGAGCCTAAAACAATTGGAAAAAAATATGTACAAAACATATTCAAAAGAGGAATTCGTATTTCCTAGAACTAGCAACTGGCGCACGCGTCCCCGCATGCATAATTCCTACATTGTTATAACCCGTAATTTGAACAACTCTTCCTCTTATTAAAAAAAGAATTCAAGTTTGAACAGAGTGTTACACAATATTAAGGCATTTAGATTTTAGATTTAAGTATTTGTAACTCATCAATTTGAGGATATAATAGGTAATTTGAACCACTGATATATCGATAATTGCAATGAGTATATGGACATTAGTAATAAAGGTCAAATACATTGTTACACACATAGAGAAACAATAACCAAAACTTTGATTTTCCCATACGAAACACAGGTGGAGAAAGTGAATTACAATGATCTCGTTGCCATATTAGGATCAAATAAATAACGGTTTTCTTTGCATACCATTCCTTCATCTATGATTCCTAAGCTTTGCAAAAATTTCCGGGTAAACCACGTTCCTTGTGTAAACCCCCTCGTGTCCATCTATCCTTCCCTTTTTAACCAAAACTTTGGTTGTCGTTTCAGAAACTCCTCTGGATAGAGCAACATATAACGGGCCATGGCTAAAAACATGATCAGGCAAATAAATTCCAACATGGGGTATTGTTTGTCCTTGTGACTTGTTAATCGTCAATGCGAAGCTGAGTCTCACTGGAAATTGCTTACGTGTGAATTCAAACGGTAATTTAGCATCTTCTGATGTCTTTAGAGGTATGCGCGGCAAAAAAACTCTGGTTCCCTTGAATTGACCACTTAAAATTTCAGCATCAATGACATTTCTGCCAAATCTGTGACATATTAGTCTGGTGCCATTGCAGAGGCCAATTTTTGGATCAATATTTCGTAGCAACATAATTGGACAGATTGTTTTAAGAGTCAACTTGTGAGGTGGAAGATTTCCTGGCGAAAGTGAATTAAGGAACTCTGGCAAATATAAATTACGCATATCATATCCCACAGAGTCGAATGAGTAATATGTAACTTCATCCCCGGGAAATATTTCAATTACCTTTTCATTTAACTTGTTCACGTCCTCATTCAAAGGGGTTATCAGTGCTCTATTCAGCTGAACACCTATTGAGGTGAATGAGAAAACATGATTGTAAGCTCTAATATTTTGTCTGAATATTCTCCCTTCTGCTGACGTATCTGTAAAAATGCGAAGTAGTTCAATAGGGACAGGAATTTCCGGCAAAACAACTCTCCCCCCCTTGCAGCAAAATTTTTTGTTTTCACCATGAAACAACCTTGCACAACATAAATGGCAAGTGGTTGGATTTGGTAGTTTGTATGGAGGAAATCCATGTTCTTCTCGAAAATCTCTTGCTCTATTATGATGCAGGTTTGTACGTGTAGTCCTGTCATCATCGTTGGTGGATTCCGAGTTCACATCTTCAGCATCACTCATGTGTATGTCGAATTCATCTCGGTGAACATCTACATCATGACCTAAGTTAGAAGATTGTAATATATGAGTTCATTTGTTGATGTCCATGTGTGTCATAAAATGTACTTAATAGATTTGACTTCAATATATGGTATATGTATAATGTATGAAGTTATAATTACCTTCTCTTGTAGAGGTTTGCCCACGCGAAGTTGATGTTTCAAAGTGATGACTTAGATGTGTATTAAATGTGAATGGGTTATGAGGCAAAGGTGTAAGATGACTTCTTCCAGAAAATCGTGTAACACGTGTAATAGTAGCAGCTGTTTCTGCATTGGAAAATTGATTTCAAATTTGAAATGGAAAAATAGTATGGAGATATTTGTCAAATATGTGATGTTCACTGATTTCTTCTTACCAGCATGAGCAGGTTGTGTAAATGTCGGTGTTGATGTGGATGCTTCAGCTTGGTTGTTGGGAATTGAATTAACATAAGTCGGCATTGGTATTGACCGTGATAAGCGACCTGAGGACACTCTAGTAATTGAATTAACATGCGTACCAGTGCTTGTTGCGGTAGATGATGAAGAAATCGGATTTGATGTCTGTGGCAGGTGGGTCGAGGATGAATTTAAATTTATTGGCACGGGAATAGATCGAGCTAGGCGACCCCTTGCAGCGGGGCTAGTTGGGAATTGAGGACCTACACATATTGAAAACAGTTATAAGTTAAGAAAGTATTTAGTAATAATAATGAAAATGGTCTTCTGTTACATATTTATAACCTAAATCTGTTTGTAGTTGTGCTCTGGTCGAGTGGTTAGCTGTTCTTCGATTATTTGTTAGCCTAGCTCGTCGTGAATGGTAATATTCACGCCTTTGAGCCAGATATGCTTCTCTTTGTTCCGCAGTCATTACTTCTCTTCTTTCTCTCGCTCATGCGCGTGCTCTTTCTTTTACTCGTTCAGCTTGAGCGGCCAGATCTTGAAAGAATCCATGTGAATTTGTTTGTTGCTAGTCTCTGCAATTGTAAATTTGATGACAATAACAATTGTAGATTTCATTACAATAACTCCAGTACACTTTTAGTAATTGAACCCACCTAATATGTAATCCATCATTTGTTACTGTATTAAATTTGTAAGTCTTTGTTTGTTGCTAGTCTGTGCAATTGTAAATTTGATGACAATAACAATTGTAAAATTCATTACAATAACTCCAATACACTTTTAGTAATGGAACCCACCTAATATGTAATCCATCATTTGTTGTTGTATTGAATTTGTAAGTCTAAATCATGTTCTTAGTAAATTGCCTAAACTCTAATTTTTTCTCAAAAAGGGAACATTGATTTAATCTTTCGTCCAGATAAGCTATTTAGAAAAGGGAAATAGCAACGAAAATGAGGAAAACAAAAGCAATTATTAATTGAACTGTGTTGCAAATAGGACAAAGAAACTTATTGTTTAGGATATAAAGAAGAAAACAGAAAATACTGCTTCTGGTGATTTTTCATTCATCTATTCCACACAATGACCATAAATAGCTGCAGTTTCAATAATCCAATTTGCAACATATGCCCGAATAAAGTAATGAACTTCTCTTCAAACTGAAGGAATTAAAAAAGGAAGAAATATATAATAATCAAGTATACCTGAAGTGGCAGAGTCTTCCGCAAACCATAAACGTGCTCCACCTAAAAATTAAGAAGTTCAGCTTATTTTTAGCATCTCAAAATCAAGAAAATCTGAAAATTGAAATTAAAATAAACAATGGAGATTAGACTGCCCAAACAATTACAGCCATGTTATTTCAATAAATAAAATTGTAGAATCATGTTGAAAAGGTTTTTCCCCAAAACCCAAAAACTGACCCAAATCATGAAAAAGAGACTGAGAATAAACAATGAAATTGAGAATAGCAGAGAGAGAGAAAGAGACGGGTGGTTTCATGGTAGTGATAGTTGAGATGAGTTCAAATTTCCTTGGACTCCGGATGTGCGATTGAGTGGAGTAGAGGGAGAAATTAATTTCTGACAATTTAACCCTGATAATGAATAGACGACTATAATGTGAAACAGGGTTGAATATGAAAAATACTTTTTTGGTATAAGAACTGTCCAAATTTTTCCTTTGTTGACATGATTGTCCTTGGATCTGAACTATATAATTTCCGTATTCGAAATTTGAGGGGCAATTTTTGTAAATTTTGAGGAGAAACTGTCATTCTGTGAGAGGAAAAAGCCTTTGTTTTTATTAGTAGTATAGATAATCCTTAAATGCTTACCAGTGTTTGAACTTCTGGGCTTGCTCAATTGTGAAATTGGTATGGCATTAACTTTGTAATTACTAACAGCTTAACCTTATTTTAAGAGTCCTTAGTAAAATTTATTTTTTATTTTCTTTGGATCAAACCCAAGAGAGAGTCTATATTTATAGTACCCTTCACTAGTTTTTAACATTTGAAGTCTTCTTCGTGAAACGAGTATGGCCCAAAGTTAAATGAAAATTTAAATTATGGTATTAAATTTGTATTTTTGGATTCAATAGTACCCAAACTGTAAAGTAGCATATCTTGTGATACTAAAAAGGAAAATTTTCCTAATTATTTTAAACTAAAGTGCCTCATGGTTTTTCAAAAGGGTAAATTATGAATACCCCTTAGATAAGGTCTAATTATAAAAATTTCGCTCATATATTAGATATTACAAAATTTCTTCACAAGTTTGTCACATTTTTACAATTAACCACTTGCCCCTAGAATGTTCCAACCATTGGGGTTATTTGTAATGTTTAGAATATCTTATAAATTTTAAAACTTGGGTGCTAAATGTTGTATAATTGATATAATTTATAATTGCCAATAATTTCAATAATTAATGCATTTTTTACATATTTATTATTATAATAACACTTAAGGGCAAATTTGAAACATTTTGGGGGCAAGGAGTTAATTGTACGAAGGTGACAAACCTGAGGGCATTTTTCGTAATACCCAATACGTGAGACGAATTTTTGTAATTATACGTAGCTTCAGAGAGGTATTCGTAGTTTACTCATTCGAAAAAAAAGTGGGAATGTGATATATCATATGATTGATTAAGGTTTCCTCAAATGGAGAAGACCATATTTAATATGTATTGTTTCAATTCAAAATCATCGTATCAATCATACGATACGCTCACATTTTCTCAAAGAAACAAGACCTTAGATCAAAATATTATTAAACAGATATTAATGATATGAAAGAGACAAGATAATAATGATTAATAACTCGAGTTTTAATAATTTAAATTTTTTGATTGAACAGTCAAAATTTCGCTTCTTCTGTCTAATCGGTCTGGCCTCTGGTTTAACATTTGAGGTTATGTTCTAGGGGAACACGTCCGAGTTGCGTCACAAACATTACATATGTTCTAGGGGAACACGTCCGAGCTCATTATTTATTTTATTATCATATCATAGCTCAAAAATAATGTGTCCATATTACTACTATTTTAATATACAACAAATTCAAACTAGGTCGAACTACCAAAATTTTAATTAAGAAAAAATAGAATAAACAAACCGACAAACCAAATGAAGAGACAGAGAAACATTTTCCAATAGAAAAACAAATAGTTGTAAAGTATAAAAACATTGTCTGAACCAATAGAATTGCAAAAGTTATTCAATCAAATAATGAAGAAAATCGATAGCATATGTCGACTCAATAGGATTACAGCTTGGTACGTATATGCCTGCAATAATCAAGATTCAAGATTCATTTTGAAGTTGTGCTGAGAGTTACTACAAATTTAAATTGTTTGCTATAAATGGAATTTCAATGTACATGTTTCTAAGCTCATTTCATCTTCGTAAATAAACAAACATGAATCATCTAATGCATTGGTGCACAATTTAAAGAATAGTATTGTACCCCTATAATTTTTTTGAAAGGATCAATTTACCAAGTCCTTCCACCAGAGAGTTTAACTTACTCGTCGAAATTGAGAATGGGCAAGAAAAGTTTTTTTTAGCTTTGGGGGGGGGGGGAGTGGTAAAAGTGCAACATTTATTATAACACATGGAATAAAATGCCACATTTAAGCGGATAATTTTTGTCAATTCAATTTTTTTAAGTTCACAAATATTATAGAGACAGTGTGAAACTTTAAAAAGATTATAGGGGGTAAAGTGCTCTTTTTTCAAATTACGGGGAGATAATTTGAACATTATGCATATTGCAGTGGATTAATTGCAATTAATTCAATATGAAGATGTATTACTGGATATCATATTTATTAAACTGTAACTTGAATTGGAAGTACAAAAACTAAAAATATGTCTCACCAGTATGATAAGGTGCTGATCATTCATCTCCAGGAGCAATTATGAGTTTAAATTTGTTAGCCGAAAAGTTGATGATTAACAAACGAACTTTTAATATATTGGTGCTCTTTAGTTTTATGTTTTGGACAGGTTCTATTTATGAAAGAGCAACTTATTTGGAGGTTGAGATAAGTCCAAATCAATGAAGAAGGCCCAAGTTTGATATGAAAAGGCCTATGCAAATTATAGAGGAAGATCATGAGAAGGCCAATTTTAGCTAAAGGCTCGTTACGAATGAAGATCAAGATCGAAGCCCCTAGCACCCCTGAAGGGCCCAATTTTCGATTCAAGAAAATTGTGGTCTACTTAGTAAGTATTTTTCAATTGATTAAAAGAGCAAGAAAAATTCGAAGCCCAAACTTTTTTAATATTTTGGCCCAAATCTCTTTGGTACTTTTTCATAAAATCTTTTGAACCAAAGTAATAAGCCGTGACTTTGCCTATTACATTCTGACCGAAAATTGTTTTTTAATTAAGTCTAAACTACTCTTGAAAACTTAATTTTGGCCATTAATTTTGAATACTTAATTATTTGGCAATTGATTTTGAATTCTTAATCAAATCATTTTTTAAAGGTATGATTTCTTTCAAATTATTTGATTAGCTAGCAAAATAATTTGTCTTCAATTTGTCTCTAATTTGTCTAGCTAAATATCTTACCCTTGTTTTTAAAATCAATTCTTTTGGAAAGATTTCATCTCCACCTAAATTACTAAACATTGTCCACATTCATTGAAAAATTAGTCACATGATTTAATCTTGCAAAATCATTTTGATTGTGACAAAATCATTTTTGAATTTCAAAATCTTTCCCTATTGAACCAACTCCACTCAACTATAAATAGTGGATCATTTCTCAAGGCTCATCACAACAAAATTCTCTACACTTTTCATTTGCAAAATCATTTCTCCTAGTTAAAGTCTTTGAGTGCTCTTAAGTTTGTTAAAATCATTCTTCTCAAAAAGGCTTTTTAAAAATATATTTTCTTCTTGCTCTTGAAATCTTGAATATACTCTAAGTTATAGAAGAAAAAGATTAGCGCTTACTACTTTGCAAAATCAGCTCATCTTGGAGCATATATTTGTAATCAAAATTTTACTACTGTTTCTGAGCGAAAGTTTTGTACTTGCAAGCTCGTAGTGCGATAGGACTGAGTGTTCTAGCAAGCACTGTTTTTGTGCGATAGGTAGGAACCTAGCAAGCACGGTTTATGTTGAGCGATAGGTTAAGTCCTAGCAAGCTAGTTTCGAGAGAAAGAATTGATCTTGTAATCTCGAGTGGCGAAGGTTCGTCCTGCAAGCCACGATATATTAGTGAATTTTACCCAGGGGTGCTGGAAGAGAGGAAGTAGGCCGTTGGGGCGCGAACCTCTATAAATTGTGTTTGCCTTCTCTCCTTTTATTTTTGCACTTTACTTCTTTCGTAACTTTAATCTTAAAATCATTCGAACGATCAACCTTTATTTAAAGTTACTGGAACTATTTACAAATTGTCTTCTGAAAATAAACTCTTTGAAAAAAGTTATATACCTAATTCACCCCCCTCTTAGGTATCAATTGGTACCAGAGCAGGTGCTCTATTATCTATTTAACTGTGCGGGTTAACCCCCGAGAGCTAACGATCTTATGTCTACTTTTAGCAATGATGTTTTCGCAGAAGGACAATCGCATAACAGGCCCCCACTATTTGATGGAAATGCATACTCAATATGGAAAAATAGAATTGTTGGTCCCAAGTGGTCAGATGAGGTCTAGAGGGGGGGGGGGGTGAATAGACCTCTGAAAATTTTTGAACTTAAAAACTTTTCAGTCTTCTGTCAGCAGACTAAGCTGATGAAGAACAGTAAGCAGACTAGTCTGATCGTGAACAAATCTTGAACAGACGACTGACCACTCTTCTTACAATGACTTAGCTGTTTTTCAGCAAACAGTTTTTCAAGAGTATACTTGCAGCGGATTGTTTGAAAGTGTTTTTCACAAGTAAACTAAGTTCTAAAAAGATTTTATCCCCAGTTTAAAACTCCTTATAAAATCTTTTTGATTGATTCAAAGTGTTTAAAATGCAAACTTTAAAATATGCAAGAAAACTTTAAATGCAAGATAACACAAAGAATTTTTATAGTGGTTATATGGATAAAAATCCTTTAGTCCACTCTTCCAGATCACACAGATTCTGGGTTATACTATAATCACAAAGATTACAATATTTCTCCACTTACACCTAAACAACTAATGAGAAGGCTGTAAGCTCGCAATAGGGATTCACAAAGAAAACCTATCCTCTAAAGTAGAATCACTCACACAGATGGATTCTCACTTCGCACAACACTCAGCTATTACAAAATCACTCAGATAATGTTTTTCTGATTTCTTCAACTGGGTTTCTGTCAACAGATGACTTCCACCAGACGAGTGAGCTGTTCGAGCTTTTGAGACTTAGAGAAATTTTGCTTCAAAATTTCGATCTCTGATTGTTGTTGTGTTGTTGCTCGATTTGAAATTCAGCTCTATTTATACATGGAAGTGAAATTATGACCGTTGAAGGCAAGTCATAAATCAAATCCATCCTTCAGCTCTTTTTGAAACGGCTCCCTGCAGCATTCCGTACTGTGTACAGTACCTTTCTGTCCATCGCATTTAATGCTGCATTTAATGCACTCTGCTGATCCGAGGATATCTTCAATCATTTGCCATTACTACCCTTCTCTTACAGCATTTATTACATCAAGTGCATTTATTACCGTTGGACTAATCTCTTGATCTCTTCTACTCTGCTGATCAAAACGACTCTGCTGATAGATACTCTGCTGATCAAATACTGAACTCATCTGATTTGACTCGGCTGATGATCTACCCTTCTGTTCGCTGATCCAGCAGGAGATCACTAGTCTTCTGAGCTTTGAACTTTGAACTCTTCTGATGTCTTCTTTTACCAGTTCAAAATTCTTCTAAGGGAACTAAGCTTTCCATACTTAGCTGATTATGATGTTTTGGAAATCATCAAAACCTTCCCTTAATTACTTGTCTTCTTTCATCTTCATCTTCATCCAACAATTTCCCCCTTTTTGATGATGACAAAACTCCAGCTAAGTACCTGTACCTAAACTAAAGTTTTGATCCTCAAAAATTTCTGAGATAGAAATGATATGTTGGAGTCAAACTTGCAATTTTATAGATATTGAACTGATTACATTTTACAAGTTGAAAGATGAAAAGTACAAAATACTCTAAAAGATTACAAGAATTTTTAATATAAAGAAAATCTAGCCAAGCTAGTCTTCTGTCTTCTTTTCTTCTTCAGCAGACTTGGAGGTTCCAACTTCCAATTTCTGCATCAACAGCTCTAGCTTCTTCTTTTTAACATCAGGATCAAGCTGTTCTTCAACTGAATCTTTGGCAGCAGCTAGTTCTTTGTCTGACTTGGCTTTTGCTTCAGATTCTTCCTCATCAGCTTGGTCTTCTTCTTCTGTGATCTTCTCATCTGCTAATCTGCTTGTGCCTTCATTTGCTGCTTCATTCCTATTATTAGCAGACTCTTCAGATTCTTCTAACACTTCTGTTTCTTCAGCATTTTGATTTCCTTCCCTTTGGAAATCAACCCTTTGCTGTCCAAATATCCTTTCTTCCCCCTTTTTGTCATCATCAGCAGGGACAGATGGATATTGTGGCACAACTGGTGTGATTAGAAGTGAATCACATAGAAGCTTGATGTTTTCTTCCATAGCATTGATCTGAGCTTGCTGGTTAAGTTGATTGGCTTTAACAGTCTTGACTTCCTTGAGCAAGTCTTCTCCTTGATCACCCAACTGGATTTGAGTTCCTAAAATCCAATTTGATGAAGCATTGAAGTCTTTCATCATGTTGCCCATGACTTCATCTTCTGCTTGGAGAGCCAATTCAACAGTCTGTTCAATCTGCTTCCAACCTTCAGTGGTGCTTTGTGTCCTTCTCCTGAGTATATCCATATCCTGACATATAGATTGTACATTCTGAGCAGTATCTTTCATTAAGTCAGTAGGAACAGCAGCAGCAACCTTCTGAATAGGTTGATGAACAGCAGCTATCACTTCTGCTTTTATCTCCTCCTTCATTTCCTTCATTGATTTGATAATCAGTTGTTGGATGGAATCCAACAGATTGGTTTGAGAACTTTGAGATATAGAAGGATCTTCTGATGGAGTAGCAGAGACGGTTTCCTTGAGATGTTGCTCTGATGGTTGAGTTATCATTGCAAGGGACTGATCTGCTGGTTCACCAGCATGGCTTGGAGTGCTTTCCTTCTCCTTAGCCTGATCATCTTCTTCAGCAGCAACTTCTTTCTCCTTTAACTGATCTGCTGGAATTTCTTCTTCCTTCTTTGATTCATCAGCAGCATCAGACTTATCATCCTGCACTTTGTCTTGATCAGATGGGTCTGAAGTACCCTCAATTTGCTTTGGTTGATCAGAGGACTCTGCTCCTTCTTTATCAGCAGGTGATATAATCTTCTTGACAGTTTCAACTGTCCTCATCAAACCTTCATTGTCCACTGCTGACCTGTTACAAATCCAAGTAAAGTTGTCAAGAGGAATAAAAGTAGTTGTTGGTTCCTCTGGCAGCTCTTCATAGGGTTTGATGTTTGGTCCATAGACAATATGCTTGATGTTAGGAAGTGGGACCAGTGAGCTTGGTTGTCCCCTTAACTTCCTTGCTTTCTTGGCCCAAAGCTCCATTGCTTGAGCAATAGCCAACTTAATAGATCTTTCTTTGAGATCTACTGAGTCATCAAAATCCTCAGGAATGGATGCAAAGATCTTCTTGGCCTCTTCCTTGACTACATGACATATTCTCATCCTCAACCTGTCCAGAAAGAACTCTGAATCAAGTGCTTGAATGATTGAATTTGTCTCAAGCCATTTAAGTAACCAGTCTTCTGTAGCCTTGAATTCTTTCCACTTAGCCATTTCAGCTGGACTCTTTGTTAATCTGTATTCTCTCCATCTATTGTATTTGATCTTTTCAGAATGGAAGAGTGTCAGACGGTTGACTCTTTCATTTTCAGCATCCAGTCTTCTAAGGAATTCTTCAAAAATTGCAGGGTCTTCCCTGACAATTTCAAGAGACAGTTTGACTTCTTCTCTTCTCTTTTCCTTAATCTTGGGTGCAGGCATAGCTGGTATTGGTTTATTTGGATCTCTTTGCTCACCAATAACTATCCCACCAGTACGCTGAGGACCATGAGCATCCTTGATGCTAGCTTCAATGACAGCAGCCAACTCTGCTGCCTCAAAAGCATCTCTCTGCTCTTGAGTCATTTTGCTGGCTTCTTCTTCCAGCCTTTTTAACTCTAGGCTTTTCAGCCTATCTTCTTCTGCTTTCTCAGCAGCAATCCTTTGCTTTTCAGCAGCGTCCAGTTTCATCTTCTCTGCAGCAGTCACATAAGTTGAGGTTTTGCCTAACCTCTTTCTTCTAGATTCAGGGCTTTCAACTGCTTGGATAGGTGTTGCAGCAACTGGAGTAGGATGTATTAACAGAATTTCTCCCTCTAGTGGTGTACTAGTCTGCTGTTCCTTTTCTACATCAGCAGATAGTGCAGCAGTTGAGGCTTCTGTTGTCATTTCAACTGTAGGACCACTTTCAGGCTCAGCAGTAGCAGCCTTAGTAGCTTCAACAACTGGTTCTTCAACATTTAATGGCCTTTCTGCTTCAGTTGTTGTTTTCCTCACAGTTACAGCAGGCTCTTCAGGGAAAGTGACCTTTCTCTTGGCCTTTGACTTAGGAATTTTCTTGACAGCAGGGGGGTTGGCAGTAGGAGGTCCCCTTGCTTCACTCCTAGTCCTTAGTCTCTTCAGCCTTTGAAGTGGAATTTCCTCTTCAGATTCAGTTTCTTCAGAGGATGACCCTGTCTTCATATTTTCAATTTCAACAGTGAAGTCATCTACCACCTTCTTAGAGACTTCAATTTCAGGCTCTGCTGATCCAGCCACAACAGCAGACTGTGCTGTTGGCTCAGCAGACTGACTAGTCTGACCTTCCTTCTTGCTCTTCTTAGAAGGAGTCTTCTTAGACTGTTTGGGTGCTTTTCTCTTTGGTTTTTCCACCAGTTGCCTTACTGGTTCGTAGAGTTTGAACTCTTTGCTTCCATGGGTTTGCTTTCCTCCACCCATAGGGCATTGTAGAGAAGCAAACAAATTACTCAGCAGAATGGCATGAGAATGCCTTTTGTCACTTAATAGCTCATAAACATGAGCAGCCCAGTTCACTTTCATCCCATAGTAGATGCAAATCATGGTGTAGAGCCTTCTTCTGGGTAAACCATCCAGAGAACCCGTAGCACAATCCATAACCTTTGCTATGATATCAGCAAATCTTTGGTATTCATCCTTCAGCTGGGTCTTCATCAAAGTCCCAGTCATTTTCTCTCCCTTCTTAGCACAAATTTCCCAAAATTCCTCTTCTTTTTCTGACCCTAACGAGGTCACATCTCCTCCCTTGTCTGACAACTTATAAACTTCACTAAGAACAGCAGCAGATACAGCGATTTTCTTACCACCAATGACAGCAGTCATAACAGTGTCATCATCGTTGAATTTTCTGGTCAGGTAGAAGTGGTAGACATCCTCTAAGTAGACTCTTTCTTCGTGAGCCTCCAAAACAGGAACCAGTGATGCTTCTTTGATCTTTACCAGTAGAGAACGCATCAAATCGGTGCCAGAGAAATGAAATTTGCTGTAGTTGAAGTATCTTCCCTCAACAATCTTGTCCATTTTCAGAGATTAGAGAGTAGATTCTGCAAAAGAACAGTGAACTTTCGAAGCAGTAGGGTTTGAGAGTTAGAGAGTTTGAGAGTTTTTGAGTGCGTAAGATGACTATGCTGTTGAGATCGGATTTTATAGGTTTCCGTGAATTATCTGAACCGTTGATCTAATCTGACAGTTTTTAATCGTGTGGGTGAGAGTCGCGGATTTCAATTTTATTATTTTATTGTCAGATGGGCGGGAAACTCTATCGACGCTAATCTGTTACTTATAAAAGCGCGTTTCTTATGATACGATTTATGACCATGCTTATATAAGATATCAGATGAGTAGAGTTTAACTTATCTGACAGACGAGTGATCTGTTATCTGATATTACTAGAGAATGCCAATAGCTAGTAATCTTCCTCTGCTGTTTGTCAATCCAGCAAGATAAAATAATCTTCAATCTTCAAGAATTAAGAACACATCTTCTTGGTAACATAACTTCAACTAACTGTCATTAACAGATTTCATCTTTAGAACAGAAGTACCGCTAGTCTTACACGTTCCCCCTGTCTTTAAGAATTCATAAGTTAACTAGTCTGTTGAGAGTTAATTCTTGAATGAAATAACTGATGACTAAGCTGTTGAACTCCAGTCTTCTGATGAGTTCCCCCTCAGCTTATGCATCCAAGTTAAGTAATCCTAACTCAGCTCTTAGAGTTGAGAACCTTGCTTCACTTAGAGGTTTGGTGAAGATATCAGCAATCTGATTATCAGTATGAACATACTCAATCAAAACATTGCCTTTTTCAACATGATCTCTAATGAAATGATGTTTAATCTCAATATGTTTAGTCCTTGAATGACTTGTAGTGTTCTGAGTAAGTGAAATTGCACTTGTATTGTCACAGTAGATTGGAATTCCACTGATCTTGATGTTGTAGTCTTCTAGTTGATGCTTCAACCAAAGTATCTGTGCACAGCAGGCTCCAGCAGCTATATATTCAGCTTCAGCAGTAGATATAGAAACTGAGGTTTGCTTCTTACTCATCCATGAGATCAGACGACTGCCTAAGAACTGACAGGCACCTGTTGTGCTCTTTCTGTCAATCTTGCAGCCAGCAAGGTCTGAATCTGAATAACCAATGAGTTCAAATCCAGATTCTCTAGGATACCACAATCCCAATTCTTGAGTGCCTTTAACATACTTCAATATCCTCTTGGCAGCTAAGAGATGAGATTCTTTGGGGTTTGATTGGAATCTTGCACAGACTCCAACTGAGTACATTATATCAGGTCTGCTTGCTGTTAGATACAACAATGAACCAATAATGCCTCTATATTTGGTTATGTCCACTGATTTGCCATCTTCATCTTTATCCAAACGAAGACTTGTAGACATAGGAATGGTAGCTGTTGAGCTAGTTTCCATACCAAATTTCTTGAACAGATCTCTTGTGTACTTTGCTTGGCTGATGAATATTCCATCAGGCAACTGTCTAACTTGCAATCCAAGAAAGTAGTTAAGTTCACCCATCATGCTCATTTCAAACTTATTCTGCATCAGCTTGGAGAACTTATCACACATCTGTTGGTTAGTTGAACCAAAAATAATATCGTCCACATATATTTGCACAAGTAATATATGATTTTCCCATTCAATTGTGAACAAGGTTTTATCTACCTTACCTTTTCGAAATCCTTTAATTAAAAGAAAATCAGATAGGGTATCATACCATGCTCTTGGAGCCTGTTTCAGTCCATAAAGGGCTTTCTTCAGACGATATACTTTGTCCTCTTCTTGATAGACTTCAAATCCTGGAGGTTGTTCAACATACACTTCTTCTTGCAATTCTCCATTGAGAAAAGCAGACTTCACATCCATCTGATAGACAGTGAAGTTCTTGTGAGCAGCATAGGCAAGAAACAGTCTGATTGCTTCAAGTCTTGCTACTGGTGCAAAAGTTTCATCAAAGTCAATTCCTTCTTCTTGACAATAACCCTTGGCCACTAGTCTTGCTTTGTTTCTGGTGACAACACCATCTTCATTCATTTTATTTCTGAATACCCACTTAGTGCCAATTACTCTTTGATGACTTGGTCTAGGAACTAAGTACCAGACTTCATTCCTTTCAAATTGATTCAACTCTTCTTGCATAGCTTCTATCCAGAAGGAGTCATTTAGAGCTTCTTCAATTTGTTTGGGCTCTATTTGAGATAGGAATGTAACAAACATAGCATCTTGTGCAGCAGCTCTTCTTGTTTTCACTCTATCTAAAGGATCACCAATGACTAATTCAGGAGGGTGATTCTTGAGCCATCTGAGATCAGGTTGCAAATCAGGATGTTGTCCTCTGTTATGATCTTGCAACACTACTGTTGGAGTTTCAGTAGTAGTCTGTTGAACATTTGTGGTCTGTTGAACAGTCTCTGGTCTGTCAGCTGTTAGCAACTCGTCTGTTAGACAATCAGCACTGTGATTTTGAACAGCACTTGAGTTAGCAGCTGAACTTAGATTAGGTAGTATGATGGGAACATATTCTTCATTTCTTCCAACATCTAACTTCTGTAAATCAGCAGACAGATCTTGATTTACACTTTGATTCTTTTCAGAAGATTGACTTGGCTCATCAAATACTACATGGATAGATTCTTCTATTAGCAATGTTCTTTTATTGAAAACTCTATAAGCCTTACTAACAGATGAGTATCCTACAAAAACAGCTTCATCAGCCTTTTCTGCAAATGCAGTAAGGTGATTTTTCCCATTATTCAATACAAAACATTTACAACCAAAAATCTTAAAGTAATGAATGTTTGGCTTTCTGTTGTTCCAAACTTCATATGGAGTCTTGTTCTGATTTTTGTTGATCATACATCTGTTTTGGGTAAAGCATGCTGTATTTGTTGCTTCTGCCCAAAATCTTTGTGGCAGCTTAGCTTCAGCTATCATGGTTCTGACAGCTTCTTTTAGTGTTCTGTTTCTCCTTTCAGCAACACCATTCTGTTGAGGGGTTCTTGCAGCAGAATACTCATGATGTATTCCCTTCATGTTACAATACTCTTCAACAGTAGAGTTTGTAAACTCTGTCCCTCTATCTGATCTGATCTTCAATATCTTAATACTCTTTTCATTCTGGATCAGTTCCATCAGATTGGTAAGATGTTCCTTGGTTTCACTTTTCTTTTTCATGAAAATCACCCAAGTGTATCTTGAATAGTCATCCACAACAGCTAGGCAGTATTTCTTTCCACCATTGCTGACTGGATCAATGGGTCCAAATAAGTCCATATGCAACAGCTCCAATATTCTTCCAGAAGATTGGTGCTTCTTTTCTTTAAAAGATGACTTGATTTGTTTACCCTTCTGACATGCATCACAGAGCTTGTCTTTGCTCATGACTGCTTTTGGAATCCCTTCTACCAAATCATTCTTGATTAATCTGTTTATGGTCTTGAAGTTTAAATGATTCATCCTCTTGTGCCATAGCCAACTGACTTCACTTGGTGCAGATGTGATGGGGGCTATTTCGCACCCTACATACTAGTCTGATCGAACAAAGATTACAAGATCGATTCGACCAATTCTAACGGATCGAGATCTTCTTACTGACCCAGCCTGATGCCGCTCGCTCCGAGTAAAGATTACACTCCGGACCCAAGAAGGATAGGTTGGGCCGAGTCCAACTAGGACTATGATTCCTTGTAATACTAGGTTTAGCGTAATATAAATACCTAGTTATTCATTGTATAAGACAACTACGAATTCTCTTAATTCTGAGATTACACAAGAATACATTGATAACAATAGAACTCAATAATATCCATTATTATTGCAGAACTTTACCTTCATATCGTTGTGTTCTTGATTTTGTTAATGGTTTTACTTCTTGCCTTTGATTATTGCTTTTCTTTGTAAACGATCCATCCAGAATAAAGTAACAGAACCCAATATACTGAATAATTCAATATCCAAACCCCCGATATCACAAATTCACTGATATTAAATTAACCCGACGAAAAACGGTTAAATCAGTTGGCGCCCACCGTGGGGCTAGGTTAATTATTCGATCGACATATGGCTCGCCCAAGGAAAAGCGCTCGTATCGGAGCAAGAAGTAACACAACCACCGGTCATGACACATCTGAAGATCCACAGGAGAACGACAATAATAACGTTCCCAACACCGACGAGAATTTACAGAATACCCATCCCCGAGATCATGAACCCCTAGGAGGTCCTCCCGGCACGATACAGGAAGAGCCGGAAGTCCCCGAGATCCCTGCTCCTCTCCCGGGTGCTCAGGAGAAATTACGACAAATAGCGATGCTCTTTAAATCACTCTCCCCGGAAGAATTACTTGTGCTTGATCAAATTCCGCAAAACCCTAGGGCTGCCAGGACAATTCCTGCTCGGAGAACGCCCGGACAAAACGATCATGTATCTCAACAAGCTGATAGCCCACCAAGCGAGCACCGCTCGCTACACAGTCCACAACAGGACAATTCGAAACCCTCCGACAACAATCCTCGAAGGAAACGAGGTCACAGAAAAACCCCGGCGAGGCGCAGTAGATCCAGGGAACGAACAATTATCCCTATTGAGGATGATATAGATGATACAATCCCTGATCGACCACGAACGGCTCGACTGACGGAAAGAGAAATTGAAAGGATGGTGCAGGACCGACTTGAACAACGCTTACGGTCTATTCAAAATCCATGGGCCCGAACCACGGAACTCCAGGAAAGCCTTGCGGCCTGTTCTCCCTTCTGCAGGGAAATAAAAGAGGCACAATCGATCGGACAAGTCCCGGGCAGACTACCTCGCTATGATGGAACCACTGACCCGGATGATTATATTTTTAGCTTTACGAATATAATGAATTTGTATGCCCACTCTGCTGAATTCACTGCCAAATTAATGGTAACCACATTCGAAGGACTCGCGTTGGACTGGTTCGCGAAACAACCTGCCAACTCCATATTCAGCTTTAGGGAACTCTGTAACAAATTGACACAGCAGTTCGCCAGCCAGAAGAGACAAAAACTTCCAATGAGCTACCTTGGAACTATATATCAACAAGAAGGAGAATCCCTAAGGAATTGGTTGGCCAGATTCAACGTAGAATTGCTTAAAATCGATTCCCCAAATATCGATTACATAATTTCTATCCTCTTCGACCTCACTAAAAACAGGCAGTTTGGAAACGCCCTCAGCCGAAAACAACCGAGAACGTTTGCCGACATTATGAGCTTGGCTTCTAAATATATGACTCAAGAAGAGATGAATTCCTTTAAGGATAAAAACAAAAACAAAGCCACTACCTCAAGCTCGAAACGGCATGACAGGTTTCCTACCCAAAAATCTTTGGATTTCGAGCGATCCTCCAGGAGAGGTAATGTCTTCCAGCGACCGGAATACAACAAAGCCGACCAAGATAGGCAACCCAATTTCTACCAAAGACCAAGAAACCCTGAGCAACCAACCAGAAGCAGGGTGAATCATGTAGAACACCCGAGGTTAAATATTCCAATGGAAGAAATATTGGAAGTTCTAGAAAGAAATAACTGGATTCCCGAGGCGAGGAAAATCGCACAGCCAAGACCAGGATCTCGAAACTACGATCAATACTGTAAGTACCATAAGGCACACGGACATCGAACGGAGAATTGTTTTCACCTTAAGAGAGAAGTTGAGAAACTAATCGAACTACGGTAAGAAATTCAACTGGGGAAACCCCATTCAGCTTGATATATGGGTCGGAAGCTGTTATCCCTGTGGAAACTTTAATTCCAACTCCAAGAATAGAGATGTTCAATAAAGAAGAAAATGAAAAGGCGAGGGAAAATGACGTTGATTTAACAGAAGCCTTAAGAGATAAAGCTGCTGTACGCCTACAAGCCACTAAGGCAAATATGGAGAAAGCATACAATCAAAAAGTACGCGTCCGAACCTTCAAAGAAGGGGACTTGGTTTTGAAAAAGGTAGAAGTATCCAAGCATGTGGGAAAGTTACAACAAAATTGGGATGGACCTTACATCGTCATTGGCGTAGGAAAGAAAGGTTCATACAAAATTGCACACATGGATGGGACAGCCTTACCAAGAACCTGGAACGCAGTCAACCTTAGGAAATACTATGGTAAATAAATTTTAGCAGATTATACTGCATTGTTTTATTTTTACTTTATCAAGTTTTAATCCTTGTAACAAAGGCCCTAGCCTAGAGTTCAAATAGTAAAAATTTTAGCATTTTCTATACATCGATTATTTCGATTAACGCTCTGTGGAATTACACTAGCATATTGATAAATATTAGAACGAAACGAGTCGAGTATACATTGATCCGCTCAATAAACACTCCTCGATCTATATCAACAGCAACAAAGACTTTTTGGTGATAAACCTAAGTCTGAATTATAAATGAGTCGAGTATACATTGATCCGCTCAATAAACACTCCTCATTCCGACGACAGAAACGAGTTGAGTAAACATCGATCCGCTCGATAAAAACTCCTCGACACATATATGATCAAAAAGACTTTTGGTACGAAAAACCTAAGTCTAAAACAAAACGAGTTGAGTAAACATCGATCCGCTCGATAAAAACTCCTCGACATATATATATTCAACAGTAAAAAAGACTTTTTGGTGACAAACCTAAGTCTAAATTATAATGAGTCGAGTATACATTGATCCGCTCAATAAACACTCCTCATTCTGACCACAAAAACAAAACGAGTTGAGTAAACATCGATCCGCTCGATAAAAACTCCTCGACATGTCTACAATGATTGAGAGACTTCAGGTACAAAAAAACCTAAGTCTAAACAAAACGAGTCGAGTAAACATCGATCCGCTCGATAAAAACTCCTCGATATATATTCAACGATCAAAAAAGACTTTCAGGTACTAAAAACCTAAGTCTAAACAAAACGAGTTGAGTAAACATCGATCCGCTCGATAAAAACTCCTCGATATATCTTCAATAAAGACTTTTTGGGTTAAAAACCTAAGTCTAAATAATAAAACGAGTTGAGTAAACATCGATCCGCTCGATAAAAACTCCTCGACATATCTACAACGGTTGAAAGACTTTTGGTATTAAGAACCTAAGTCATAATAAAACGAGTTGAGTAAACATCGATCCGCTCGATAAAACTCCTCGATATATCTATGATGATTAAAAGACTTCAGGTATTAAAAACCTAAGTCTGAACAAAACGAGTTGAGTACCGCTCGATAAAAACTCCTCGATATATCTATGATGATTAAAAGACTTCAGGTATTAAAAACCTAAGTCTGAACAAAACGAGTTGAGTAAACATCGATCCGCTCGATAAAAACTCCTCGATATATCTATGATGATTAAAAGACTTCAGGTATTAAAAACCTAAGTCTGAATAAAACGAGTAGAGTAAACATCGATCCGCTCGATATACACTCCTCGAACTATTTACAACGAGAAAAAGACTTTTGGTACGAAAAACCTAAGTCTAAAACAAAACGAGTTGAGTAAACATCGATCCGCTCGATAAAAACTCCTCGACGTATATATTTAATGATCAAAAAGACTTTTGGTACGAAAAACCTAAGTCTAAAACAAAACGAGTTGAGTAAACATCGATCCGCTCGATAAAAACTCCTCGACATATAAATATTCAACGATCAAAAAGACTTTCAGGTACTAAAAACCTAAGTCTAAACAAAAAGGGTTGAGTAAACATCGATCCGCTCGATAAAAACTCCTCGACATATATATATTCAACGATCAAAAAGACTTTTTGGTATGAAAAACCTAAGTCTAAAACAAAACGAGTTGAGTAAACATCGATCCGCTCGAAAAAAACTCCTCGATATATGTTCAACGATCAAAGAGATTTTTGGGTTAAAAACCTAAGTCTAAACAAAAAGGTTTGAGTAAACATCGATCCGCTCGATAAAAACTCCTCGACATATCTACAACGGTTGAAAGACTTTTGGTATTAAAAACCTAAGTCATAATAAAACGAGTTGAGTAAACATCGATCCGCTCGATAAAACTCCTCGATATGTTTTCAATGATTAAAAGACTTTTGGGTTAAAAACCTAAGTATAATTACAAACGAGTCGAGTATACATTGATCCGCTCAATAAAAACTCCTCGATCTACTCCTAACGATCTAAAAAAGATCCGCTGATACTCCTAAAGTTTTGAGAGATGAATCAAGTATGAATTCATCTGCTCGGAAATTACTCCTCGTAAATAAAATTATCAAACGACAAAGAAGATGCAAGAAATAAATAGTATTTTATTCATCAAATCAATTACATACAAATATCCTACGTTACAAAAATCTGCTTGCTATCTAAAGATCGTTACAATGATCTAGTTAAATTGATCCTATGGGATCGACTATCTTCACGACAATTTCCACGGAAACACCAATCTCCTCCCTAGTACCTCATCGATCATAATAAACCACCTAAGAAGCATGCTGCTCAGGATGGTCGACTTCTTTGGTTCGATGGCCAGGCTCTGAAGATCAAATGTTCTTCCAGATGAAATGAACACTACCAGCCAGATAAGCTAGCAATGCTCACTCACCCAGAAGAAGATACTGCTTTTACTTTATCTATAAAACATTTTACTCTGGAGCAGCATCTCTTCGGGACCGTCGTGAAACGGTAAAACTTACCAGCCACCCCGGCGATCTATCACTCCGGAAGTAACATCGAAGAGCGGAGGCGGCTGGCAAGTATGAACCCCCCATGTGCAGACGGAAACCACGGACCTCTAAGGTGATGAAGACTAAAGCAGAGATCTCATGGGATCCGTCGATACAAGGAAGGGCTGACATGGGACCCGTCAATACAAGACTGGGGACAATTCCTTTACTGCGAACGAACAAATCACGATAATGTGACTTCTTGAACATTATGGGGTCCGAAGGCAAAATGAAGCTTAAGGAAACCGAGATATCCATTGTTATGAATAGAAAATAAGGAAACTGCCTACTTATTTATAGGCGCACGCGAGAATAATCCTACGGATGATAGGAGTTTAATCAAGGGACGAGAACGCGACCCTTTGACTTCCCGAAATAAATGCAAGTAAGTTGGAACGGCGCCCGTCTGATCGATTCAACTGATCGGTGAGAAACAAATCTACAGATCGAAGCGATCAACAAAATAATCCAAGAAAACTTAAAGAAGTTCAAAGACCAAAACGATCTGCACGATCATATATGAGGGTCGCCTAATAGAAAATATTAAGAACTCCTCAACGAAGGCATGCAAAGTTGAACCGTTGAAAGAGAATAATTGCCTAAGAACGACCAGAGCCTCCACCATACGGGGGTCGTAACTGCCTCATACATCATTGGGGGACTACTAAGTTGGCCATACAAGAATTCCACTTAGAATCCAAGAAATCTGACATCGAAATCAGGAGAATAGCCCTCCCTATTCGAAACTATAAGGCCGTCACTGCCTAATTTTCCAAAGAATTGCTAAAGGAGGTCTGAACGGGTCAGATCTGGCCAGAATTATTACATTTTCCAATTCCTCCCATATCAAGAGTATGATATACTGGCTAGAGAAAAGTATAGTTAAAAAGTTAATGATGAAAGACATGGATTTATGAAAAGCACGGAGAGGGAAATTTCCCTTTGATGAGAAGAAAAGCGAAGTTCAAACAGGTGGAACAATAACCTCCTTATATAAGATATATGTCATATAAGGACAAATTTATAAGGCATGAATCGAGCATCGACCAGACAGCTAAGGGTTTACACAACGACGATCGGCTGGATCGATCAACAAAGATTAAATATGCGAAGCAAATATTATACCGTTCAGTTATCTTACAAGCGACCAAAGCAAGATCAAGCTTACTTTCTCCATACTCAAATCTCTCTGCAAAAATAAAAATTCAGATAAGTAAAACTAATCTTTGTCAATTACTACATGATGGTATATTTATGCGTAGCAATTACATATATGAAAAAGATATATCATTAGAATCAAGGCAAGAATCTGCCTACAGAAGAGATCATAATATTTCCATTACAAAATTTCAGCCCAAACGAATGCACAAATGTTGGGCAACACAAAAAAAAAAAAAAAAAAAAAAAAAAAAAAAAAAGAGACAGTCCAAGGTCTGCCAGATCGAATAAAGATCATTAAGAAGAATCGCCAGAGGGGCGACCAGCAGAAACAGGCCTCCGAGGAGTTAGGTTACCAGCAAACGCCATCAACTCCTCCTGGCGCTTAAGATAACCGGCATCATAACCATCATCATATGCCTGTTGACGAGATCCCTCTGCCGACGCGGCAGCCTGAACTAGGTCGCCTTTCTCTTTCTCAAGAATAACTTTGTCAGCCTCTAACTTTTGGAGATCATCTTTAGCAAGTTGCAGCTGCAGCTCCAAACCCCTGGTTTTAGCTTTCTCCGACTCCAGCTGACCTTGAAGAGCTCTCCGACTATTCCACAGTTCATCATTTTGCACACCCAGCTGGAGTGCAAAATACTTGCCCTAAAAACAGAAAGAGTAAGAAAAACCGCCGTACAACAAAGAATTCAAAACAAAGGACAGGAAAAATGTTCGAAATATGTTTACCTGTTCACATATCTTCACCAGAGATTGAACAAGGCGAACATTGGAAGTACCTTCGAGCTTCCTCAATTCGCCGGGCAAAATAGTACTCATACCTAAGTCCCAAGACAAAGCATCAGGTTCAACAGAACCAGGCAGCTCGCTTGTCAAAGGGACACCATCGGAACGTGGAGTCTCCGACAGAAGAATGTCATTAACCTGCATAAGCACACAGCGATCATCTAACGGACGAGGGGAATCCCGCTCGTTGGGACTAACAGAGGTCTCTTTGCCGGAAGCAGATATAACGGTCCGACGACCAGACCTCGACCCAGATCGACCCCCAGAAGGTCCCCCAGACTCAAAAGAAGCAGTCGTTACAGTGGTATCATGAAACAGATATTCAGGACCATATTGCGAAATAGACTGCGTTATGGAAGGATTGACAGAAAAACCATCACCGACTTGCCCTTCACTAACTAGCAGGGCAGTAGAAGTAGAAAAAGGAAGGGAACTAACAAAATCCCCTCCATGAGATCCATACTCGTAAGAAGAAAAACCTGAAGAAACAGGTATGTCGTAAACCGTTTCCATGTTGGATGGATCTCCGAAAGCTAATCGACCTGGGGAAGACCTATTACCTCCCGCGGGGGTAGAAGAAAAGTTTGGTTGGAGGAGCGACGAACGAGGAGGCTCCATCGAAGGCCCTTCTCTTCGAAATTTCTTCGATCTATTATCCCTAGCGCCCTCACGAGAAGGTCGCTTCGAAGTATTACCGAAAAGGTTACTCATGATCGGATTACGGAAAAATATAAATTAATATCGAAGAAGTTTATCGACTAGCTCAAGAAAGAGTATTATGTTAAGAGAAGAGTATAGCAGTAAAAAAGACAAGTCAAATTTTACCTCTCGTATTTATACTGCACGAAAAAGACGCGACTAACCCGAAGAAAGGGCGCGAAACAGGAAAACTGACCTTGGAGCAAACGCTAGAATTTGAAAAGACACATACATAATGATTACGGCAAATTAAATGACTTGTCTGAATCATTACAGCGAATGTGAAAGGACACGACTGTCTGAATAAGAAACGTTTAGTGTACAAAGTAGGGAAAGCTAAGCTACAATTTAACCTACAAGCGGATAATTACAAAGATTATTTCGAAAATAAATCACTACTTTAAGAAGCCTGGTCGCTATCCGAAATCTTCTGCTCACTATTGACGACCTCAGTCATGCCTATATCGTTTTCTTCTTCCTCTTCATCTACTGGATCGATGAAAGTATTATCGAGCTCATCGTTAACATCAGAAGGAGGAATCGGTAATGGATTTCCAAATTCCTCGACAAGATGAGCCAGAGGAAAACCTTGATATTCGACATCTGGAACCTCAGAAGAAGAATAAAGCTCGCCATAACGGTTCAACCGGATATGAGCTGCCTTAAAATACTCCTTCCGACGATCGTCGATCATCTCCAAAGCGACCAGTTGATGAATCGATTTTTTAAAAGTATTCTCAAGAAGAGGGCCGACCATCCGGTACACCAACGCCGTATGAACAGGAGAGTTGAGGAATTCACGAACAACTTGTTCGTCAGATTTCCTAACATATCGATCCCTTTGCCTAAGTGGGACGTCATTTTCATACTCCTCTAAAGAAGCTTCAAGGCTTGATACTTGAGATTCAAGCTCACTAATTCGAGTCGTGCTATGCAACTGCAATTCCTCTAATTTTCTTGCCATTTGATTGGCCTGTTCTTGAGCACGGGAAATCTCTATCACCCTATCTATCATTTCTTGATCTTCGGTCCCAGCAGCACGAGTCTCTACGACAGGAACAGAGGAGGATGTCGAGGGACCAACCTCTGAACCGGAAGATTTTTGAAGTAAAATTTTATATTTCTCTTCAAGGAAGTCACACTGTTGTTTCCAGAGAGAATTCTCATAGGCGTATGATGTCAGATAGGTGTTAACCTGAAACAACGAAAGGGTCAGAAAGAAACAAGTTAGCAAATTGAGAAAATCTTAAAAGATCACTTCATCAGAATAATAGAAAGAAAAAGGATCTCACCTTTTCAGCATAGAGAGAAGCTCGCTGGAATTTCTCTAAAGGATCCTTATGGAGAAGCTTATTAAGATCGCGAGTAAAAACGCCAGACAAAAGAATACGGGTCGCCTTATCGACCGCATTCTCATTATTATCATGAATAAGAGAATCCTTCTCGGAGTAACCAGCGGCCCTTTTTCCCTCTAAATGATCCTCAATCATTTCGACCAGAGTAGGATTGGGATGTTTGTCCCCAAGTAAAGAAAGGTCGTCACCAGAACGTCCATAGTAGCTCCTCTTCCTGTTAACTGGATTATTAGAAGGGTGAGGCATTGACCAACTGCGACTTCCTCGAATACCCAAAGAAGTTCTAAGACGAAGCGGAGGATAACCGGGCCCCGTGCCCTGACGAATAGGGGACTCACGTGAAGAATCCGGAGATTCCTCTCTATTCTCCTCGGACTCGTGATCCAACTCCAATTTCCTTTTTCTAGATGCCCTCTGCTCAATAGGATTATTCTCTACTGACTTGGAGGATTTCGACAGCACCATTTTTCCCTTCAAAGAATGTCGGGAGTTTTCTACCATATGAGCTGAAAAAGAAACAAAATAAAGTTAATTTCTCCGTATAAAAAGTATAGCGACAATACTAAAGGTCAAATAAAATGCTAACCAAGAGGTTCAGGTGATGAACTGATGGGGAAATTATGGACACTTAACCCCGCCTTACGAAGAAAAGCTTCCCCAATCAGAAGAGCGCTTTGATATTTGTTTGTACGCATCTCGGGAATCTCAGTTATAAATTGTACATCGTCGGGAACAAGTTCGCCAGTTGATGAGCGACCTCCAGGAATCCAACTAGAGCCATGATCCCATGAAAAAGGTATGGTCGAACCGTCCACCGAACGGAGATTAGACGGAGGACGAACAAAGAAGAAATGAGATTTCCATGAAGGATTACTAGAAACCGGAGCATCAAAAATTGCTCGGCTAGGTCGCTGACTAGCAAAGAAATATCCACGATTTGAAGAACTAGAAATATTAAAACGGAAAAGTTGCGTAAAATTGCGGAAAGAAGGTTTAAACCCCTTTGCAATCATCAGAACGGAAAAACAAACCACGAAAGCAACAGAATTTGGAACCAGTTGTGTCAAGCACACGCTGAAAGTTTTCAGAACTTCCAGGAAAAGGGGAGACAAAGGAAGACGCAGTCCGCTATTAAAATGAGCCGTATAAAAGGCTCGACATCCCTCCGGCGGGGTAGTAACCCTATCAGTAGGTGAAGGGAGAATTATCTCAGAACCCTCCGGAAAATATTTGGTATAGCTATTCACGACTTCGGGGAATGTTTCCTCTGTATATGCGCAAGCTAGATCCTCAATTGGTTCAGAAATCTGAGGAACAGTACCTTTGCCCTTTTTGGCTCGGGCGGCTACGTCCGCATCGGAAAGGATTCGTACCTTGTAAGTATCTTCTACAGGGATAACAAGGTCAGAGACCGTAGTTTGTTCACCCAGAGGATTAGAATGTAACTCCTCCTCGTTATCAGGGGCGATGATCTCTCTAGGAGAAGAAGAAGATCTTCTTACGGAAGCCATCTATATTCTAGTTCTTGAAGAAGAAGGTCGATGAAAGGAAAATTTTATACGACGAACGACCAAACTAGAAAATGACTGCGATCTAAAAGCAAATATAAAAGAGAAATGGCAAACTCGAAAGTCACCTATTTATAAGGAAATGAGAAAAGACGTTTCGAACTCATAGCAGCTACTCAAATTCCCGCCAAAAATGGAAGGATACCAAAAGCCTCCTGAATAGACGCGTGGCGATTCATCATTAGGCGGAAGAAACGACTATCTATGATACGTAGCACTCTTTTCCTTACTTAAGATTTTTTCCCACTGGGTTTTTTCTTAAGTAAGGTTTTTAACGAGGCTCCGTTCATAGAAAAGAAACAGTCGACAAGTTTTATCTACTTCTACGAGCTCCTATTATCTATACGCTCGAAGAAGTGAGGGAGTACTGATGGGGGCTATTTCGCACCCTACATACTAGTCTGATCGAACAAAGATTACAAGATCGATTCGACCAATTCTAACGGATCGAGATCTTCTTACTGACCCAGCCTGATGCCGCTCGCTCCGAGTAAAGATTACACTCCGGACCCAAGAAGGATAGGTTGGGCCGAGTCCAACTAGGACTATGATTCCTTGTAATACTAGGTTTAGCGTAATATAAATACCTAGTTATTCATTGTATAAGACAACTACGAATTCTCTTAATTCTGAGATTACACAAGAATACATTGATAACAATAGAACTCAATAATATCCATTATTATTGCAGAACTTTACCTTCATATCGTTGTGTTCTTGATTTTGTTAATGGTTTTACTTCTTGCCTTTGATTATTGCTTTTCTTTGTAAACGATCCATCCAGAATAAAGTAACAGAACCCAATATACTGAATAATTCAATATCCAAACCCCCGATATCACAAATTCACTGATATTAAATTAACCCGACGAAAAACGGTTAAATCAAGATGCCACCAAACAAACACTTGAATTCTTGTCAACAGAATTCCAGTCAACTATGTAGATATTTCCTTGTCGTCTTCCAGATAAAATTACCTTCTTTGTACCAATTTGTTCAACGTAGCACTTATCTGTTGAGAAGATGACTGAATATCCCTTGTCACAAAATTGACTTATGCTCAGCAGATTATATTTTAGGCCTTTAACATAGGAGACGTCAGATATCTCTATGTTTCCCTTGATTAATCTTCCTTTAGCTTTAATCTTGCCTTCTTTGCTGTCTCCAAAAGTGACTTTTGGACCATCCACAGCAACTGCATCAGTCAACTCATGTATGTTTCCACACATGTGCCTTGAACAACCACTGTCCAAGTACCAAATCTTCTCTACTTTACTCCTACTCCTAATCCTAACCTACAAAACAAAAATAAAATTGTTTTAGGTACCCTTATTGAGAGGGTCCTGAAGGATTAGTTCCACCCTTGACAACCCAAGATGTTGAAGTCTTAGGCTTCTTAGGTTTCTGAGTTTTAGGAGCATGAACAGTTTCATTTTTATCATAGTTATCAGATAAGTCATGTTGATGATCAGTATGATATGAATAATGTTCATAAGCAGGGTAAGGTGCATGATATGCAGAATATGCATGCATTGGATGAGCAGGATAAGGTGCATAGTAATTAGGAAACTGAGGTGCATGATACATAGGATGATATGCAGCAGGTTGCACATAATATGACTCATTTCCATACCAAGCATTTTGATTTTTCTTATTCTTATGCTTCTTTGGTTTACTAGGTGCTTGCTCAACTTGTTTAGACTTAGCTTTACCAACAGACTGGTTCAATTTAGCTTTATCAGCAGACTTCTTAGGACTCTGCTGTTTGGTCTTACTAGTCTGATTTCCTACACTAGGCTCTTTGCTCTTTTTAGCCTTAGGAGATTTCTTCTCCTTTACCACTTTCTCAGATGAGGTAGGTCTAGAGGTTTGAACATACAGAATGACCTTACTATTGTCAGCAGAAATAAATTTTTCAGTATGATTCAATTCTAGATTATCCTTTTCCAAAGGTGTCTCCTGTTTCTTAGATGTGTGCATGGATGCAACAGTAGACTTATCATGAGACTCAATAATTTTCTCAAGTTCCATGATTTTTCCTTTATAAACCTCACATTCAGCTTTCAGAGATTCATGCTCTTGCTCAAGCTGTTTATATTCAGCTGATTCTTTTGGCTTTTCAGCTAAAAGTTTCAGTGAACTATTTTGCTCTTTTAGCAAGTTCATCTCTTCCTTAAGCTTAACAAACTCTCCAGCAATAGTATTATTATTCAACATCATTTGCTCTAGAGAATTAAACAGTTCATTTTCTTGAGGAGTTACCTCATCCTCAGAGTCATCAGATTCCTTTGCCATCAGGCACAGGAGAGCAGGTTTTTCTTCATCAGACGATTCTTCATCAGACGAGTCTGAGTCTGAATCAGATGAGTAGACAGCAGCTGGCTTTTCTGCTTCAGCCATCATTGCCTTGGCTCTCTGATGCTTTCTTTCTTTTCTCATTTTCTTCTCTTCCTCAGTGTACTTCTCTGCTTTTGGATATGGGCAGTCTCTTATGAAGTGTCCCAATTTCCTGCAGTTGTAACACATCAGTTTTGATTTATAATCCTCTTTATCCTGAGAAGAAAAGTTAGGTTTAGAAGTAGAAGCAGCATGATTGTATTTGTTTTTCATCTTTCTCTTATAGAACTTCTTGAAGTTGTTCATCAATAATGCTACATCTCCAGCAGTGTACTCCTTTTTGTTGAGTAGAGTGGCTTCATCAGATGAGTCCACTTCTTTGCTTTTCTGTGCTGGTCTTCTGGTGTTTTCAGCAGCAACAAGTGCAGCTGTGGGTCCTGAAGTTGAGGTTTCTTCAATTCCCATTCTTGGCAGTTTATACTCATAAGCCTTGAGTGCGGAGAACAGCTCTGTTAGAGAAATCTTGCCCAGATCTCTTGATTCTTCCATTGCTGTCACCTTCATGTTTAACTTGGATGGTAGAGCCTTCAGTACTCTGACAGAAATCTCTTTGTCAGTGAAAGTCTTTCCCAGCTTCAAAACTTCGTTCAGAGTTCTGGTGAATCTGGTATCCATCTGATCAATGGTTTCTCCAGACTTCATCTTGAAGTTGTCCAGCTTTTCCAATGCAACACTGAGCTGATGCTCTTTAATAGCATCATTGCCTTCGCTCATATCTCTGACTTTGTCCCACATCTCCTTTGCAGTTTTGCAATGTTTGACCTTGTCAAACCGATCATTATCCAGGGCTTTGGTCATGATGAATCTCCCAACTTTATCTAGATTGTAAAGTTTTATCTCTTCTGGAGTCATCTCATGAAGGTCTTTCTCCACAACCGTATCTACTTCATTTATCTTTATGGTCTTTGTGAATCTGAATGGACCTTTAATGATACATGTGTGCATGTTGTCATTATAGGCAGCAAGGAAAATCTCCATTCTGATTTTCCAATCCTCAAAGGACATACCAGCAATGTGGGGAACATGGCTGATACAATCCATTTTTCAAAAAGTTTTTGTTTTTCAAAAAGATGCTCTTTTGAAAAGTTTTGAAAACCTTTGAAAAACACTCGGATCAAGCTCGTTGATCAGGCAGCTGATTCTAATGAACCACCTGCTCTGATACCACTTGTTGGTCCCAAGTGGTCAGATGAGGTCTAGAGGGGGGGGGGGTGAATAGACCTCTGAAAATTTTTGAACTTAAAAACTTTTCAGTCTTCTGTCAGCAGACTAAGCTGATGAAGAACAGTAAGCAGACTAGTCTGATCGTGAACAAATCTTGAACAGACGACTGACCACTCTTCTTACAATGACTTAGCTGTTTTTCAGCAAACAGTTTTTCAAGAGTATACTTGCAGCGGATTGTTTGAAAGTGTTTTTCACAAGTAAACTAAGTTCTAAAAAGATTTTATCCCCAGTTTAAAACTCCTTATAAAATCTTTTTGATTGATTCAAAGTGTTTAAAATGCAAACTTTAAAATATGCAAGAAAACTTTAAATGCAAGATAACACAAAGAATTTTTATAGTGGTTATATGGATAAAAATCCTTTAGTCCACTCTTCCAGATCACACAGATTCTGGGTTATACTATAATCACAAAGATTACAATATTTCTCCACTTACACCTAAACAACTAATGAGAAGGCTGTAAGCTCGCAATAGGGATTCACAAAGAAAACCTATCCTCTAAAGTAGAATCACTCACACAGATGGATTCTCACTTCGCACAACACTCAGCTATTACAAAATCACTCAGATAATGTTTTTCTGATTTCTTCAACTGGGTTTCTGTCAACAGATGACTTCCACCAGACGAGTGAGCTGTTCGAGCTTTTGAGACTTAGAGAAATTTTGCTTCAAAATTTCGATCTCTGATTGTTGTTGTGTTGTTGCTCGATTTGAAATTCAGCTCTATTTATACATGGAAGTGAAATTATGACCGTTGAAGGCAAGTCATAAATCAAATCCATCCTTCAGCTCTTTTTGAAACGGCTCCCTGCAGCATTCCGTACTGTGTACAGTACCTTTCTGTCCATCGCATTTAATGCTGCATTTAATGCACTCTGCTGATCCGAGGATATCTTCAATCATTTGCCATTACTACCCTTCTCTTACAGCATTTATTACATCAAGTGCATTTATTACCGTTGGACTAATCTCTTGATCTCTTCTACTCTGCTGATCAAAACGACTCTGCTGATAGATACTCTGCTGATCAAATACTGAACTCATCTGATTTGACTCGGCTGATGATCTACCCTTCTGTTCGCTGATCCAGCAGGAGATCACTAGTCTTCTGAGCTTTGAACTTTGAACTCTTCTGATGTCTTCTTTTACCAGTTCAAAATTCTTCTAAGGGAACTAAGCTTTCCATACTTAGCTGATTATGATGTTTTGGAAATCATCAAAACCTTCCCTTAATTACTTGTCTTCTTTCATCTTCATCTTCATCCAACAAGAATGGAGGAATTCATGATCTCCATTGATTGTGATCTATGGAGTGTAATTCTTGAAGGACCTTCCATACCAATGAAAACCGAAGGCGAGAAGCAAATCCCCAAAGCATGGAAGGAACTAACCGACACTGACAAGAAACTGGTGTCACTAAATTCAAAGGCCAAAAATCTACTAGCATGCGCCCTCACCAAATCCGAATACAATCGGGTATGTTCGTGCGCTACGGCAAAAAACATGTGGGATATGTTACAAGTAACTCATGAGGGGACAAGTCAAGTCAAAGAGCAACGAATCACCATATTGGTTCATCAATATGAAATGTTCAACATGAAAGATGATGAAAGCATAAGTCAAATGTATGCTCGATTCATGGAGATCATTAACCCCATGACTGCACTTGGAAAATATACCCTCAAAGTGAGCAAGTCAAGAAGATTATGAGATCTCTCCCACGAAAATGGACACCCAAAGTCACTGCCATACAAGAAGCCAAGGACCTCAACAAAATGACCATGGCTGAACTCATAGGCTCGCTCACATCACATGAACTCACCATCCTGTCTAAGGATGAGGTAAGCGCAATTAAAGATAGAAGATCTATTGCATTTAACTCAAATATTTTGCAGGACGATGACAGTGACATTGAGGAACTAGACGAAGATGAGCGGAATGAAGAAATAGCCATGCTTACCAAAAGGCTTAACCAACTTTCAAGAAATAGGTTCACAAAAATTTTCGAAAAACAATAAGAAGCCTTTCAAAGCCGAGAACAAAGTGAGATGCTACGAATGTCACGAAACGGGACACATACGTCCTGAATGTCCAAAATTAAAGAAATCCGAGAAGGCATTCATGAAAACCAGAAGCAAAGGAATGATCGCGTCTTGGAATGAACCGGACTCCGAAGAAGAACAAACGGAAGACGAATCCGGAAATCTTTGCCTCATGACTCGAAATGAGGTATTACCTTCATACTATTTTGATGAATGTGATGATTTAGATAATGAAATAGATTGTGAAGATGAATGGACCGTTATGATAAATGAATGCAAAAAGGATCTTAAAAATCTTGCTTCTAAAAATGAAAAACTCAAGAAAAAGATAACTTTGCTAAATAGAGAAAGAGAAGAATTTGACACTAGAATGAAAGAAAGCCTTGAGAAAATTGAAAAACTTGAAAATGAAAATTCTCGTATTTCAAAAGAAAATGCTTTTCTTAAAGCCAAAGTTGTTGATCTAACTAGATGTCTAGAAAAATTCACTAAAGGAAAAGAGAATCTAGATAGACTTCTAGGAATGCAAAATGTGTCATTAAATAGAGCCGGAATTGGATATGAGCATTCTTTTGACAAATTGAGCAAACTTGCAAAAAATTCTTCTTTGTCTTACCATACTTGCAATTTCTGTGGAAAAACCGGTCACAAATCTTTCAATTGCATCTACAAAAGAAACAACGCCAATAAACTTGTATGAATGCCAAAAAATGTTGTGACTAACTTGCAAGGACCCAAAATCTGGGTACCTAAAGTGCAAACCTTGTCTCATTGTTGAATAGGTACAAAAGACTTCTTCACGAAAAGACAAATGGTTTCTTGATAGCGGCTGTTCTCGTCACATGACGGGAGATCTATCAATATTTTGTGAAATTGATAAATGTGAAGGAGGCTATGTCACTTTTGCGGACAACACGAAAGGTAAAATGATTGGACGTGGAAATGTTGGTAAGAATTCATCTACATGCATTAAAGACGTTTGGTTTGTTAAAGGATTAAAATATAATTTATTGAGTATTAGCCAATTCTGTGATCACGGTTATGAAGTTTATTTTGAAACATCCAAGTGCATTGTTAAAAGGGATGGAAAAATTGTTTTTGAAGCTTTAAGAGAAGGTAATACTTATTGCATTGATTTTGTTGATTTATCTAACCAAAATGTCAAGTGTTTAGCAGTAAGTGATAACTCCCAATCAATCTGGCATAGACGTCTTGGCCACGTAAACACTGATTTAATATCAAAAATTGCCAAGTCGGACCTTGTGAGAGGAATACCAAAAATCACTTATCAAAAGGAAGGACTTTGCGACTCTTGCCAAATGGGCAAAGAAATCAAGAGCTCATTCAAACCCAAAAAGGTAGTAACCACAACAAGACCTCTTGAACTACTGCACCTTGATCTTTTCGGTCCTATGAAAACAAGAACTCTAGCAGGTAAAAGATTTGTTTTCGTCATTGTTGATGATTATTCTCGCTTTACATGGGTTCTATTTCTTGCGCACAAAAATGAAGCCTTAGATGCGTTTATTACTTTGACTAAAAAGTTGCAAAATAAAAAGGGTTATCTTATTAATTCAATTAGAACTGATCATGGTACTGAATTTGATTATAAATACTTTGCTTCGTTTTGTGATGAAAATGGTTACTCTCATAATTTTTCTGCACCTAAGACCCCTCAACAAAATGGGGTAGTTGAAAGAAAGAATCGTGTTTTACAAGAAATGGCAAGAACTTTTTTACATGAATATAATGTGCCTAAATCTTTCTGGGCTGAAGCCGTTAGTACTGCATGCCATATATCCAATCGTGTTTTTCTTAGATCTATCTTAAATAAAACTCCGTATGAACTTTGGAATGGAAAAACGCCTAATATTGCTTACTTTAGAGTCTTCGGTTGCAAATGTTATATTCTTAATCATCGTGATTATCTTACCAAATTTGATCCTAAAGCTGATGAAGGCATGTTTGTTGGATACTCTGTGACTAGTAAAGCATATCGTGTTTATAACAAAAAGAAACAAACTATACAAGAATCTATGCATGTTCGTTTTGATGAAACTAACCCCTTTGATGCCAAGAAATCCTTGAGCAATAATGTTTCAGATGTTGAAAACGAAATCACAATCGAAAAACAGAAACTGCCGGAACCAGTACTGGAACAAGTAACCAAAATAGAAGAACGTTCCGAAAAGGATTCGGAACATGAAGCTGAAGCAGAAACAGAAACTGAAGAAGGAAGTTCCAGAACCAAAAATGAACCAGCCGTCAGAAAGTTCAAACATGCATCTAGCCATCCCACTACACAAGTGATTGGTGATCTAAGGAGTGGACTTCAAACCAGATCAAAAGTACAACAACATCAAAGTGCCAATTTCATCCTACTCTCAATCACCGAACCAAAAGACGTTAATGAAGCACTAATGGATGAATCTTGGGTTGCCGCTATGAAAGATGAACTCGCTCAATTCGATAAAAATCAGGTATGGACTCTAGTCGAAAGGCCGAGTAAGCACACCATCATTGGAACAAAATGGGTATTTAGAAATAAACTCAATGAAGAAGGTGAGGTTACTCGAAACAAGGCGAGATTAGTCGCCAAAGGCTACAATCAACAAGAAGGTATCGATTTCGATGAAACCTATGCTCCTGTTGCTAGACTTGAATCTATTCGTATGTTACTCGCTTATTCCTCTTTTAGAAAATTTACTCTTTTTCAAATGGACGTTAAAAGTGCCTTTTTAAATGGTTTTTTGAATGAAGAAGTTTTTGTGGAGCAACCTCCGGGTTTTGAAAATGAAAAATTTCCTAATCATGTGTTTAAATTGTCAAAAGCTCTTTATGGATTAAAACAAGCCCCTAGGGCTTGGTACGATAGATTAAGTAAATTTCTTTTAGAAAATGGCTTTTCTATTGGTACTGTTGATACAACACTTTTTCTAAAAGCAAGTGAAAATGACCTGTTAATTGTTCAAATTTACGTTGATGATATAATATTTGGTGCTACTAATGATCTTCTTTGCCGAGACTTTGCTAAGTGTATGCAGAATGAATTTGAGATGAGTCTTATGGGCGAACTAACATATTTCCTTGGGCTTCAAATAAAACAAAATGAAAAGGGAATCTTTATTTGCCAAACGAAATACACTAAGGAACTCATCAAAAGATTTGGAATGGACGAGTGCAAAGAAATGGGTACTCCCATGAGCCCTACCACGAAACTTGATAAGGACGAGAAAGGTAAACCCTTTGATGAAACAAGGTATCGAGGTATGATTGGAAGTCTTCTTTACTTAACTGCTAGTAGGCCCGATATAATGTTTGCCACTTGTTATTGTGCTCGTTTTCAATCTGCACCAAAAGAGTCGCATTTTGTCGCTGTCAAAAGAATTTTTCGGTACTTAAAAGGAACCATAAATTTTGGTCGATGGTATCCAACTAGCAAAATTTTTAATCTCACTGGCTACTCTGATGCGGACTTAGCAGGATGCTTGCTAGACCGTAAAAGTACCAGTGGCACATGTCAACTCTTGGGAAATTGTCTTGTTGCATGGCATAGTAAAAAGCAAAACTCTGTTTCACTTTCAACCGCTGAAGCGGAATATGTTGCATTATCTAATTGTTGTGCTCAAATTTTGTGGATGAAAAGTTATTTGCGTGATTTTGGTTTAATGTTTGAAAATGTGGAAATATTATGTGATAATTCGAGTGCCATTAGTATTACCAAGAATCCAGTGCAACATTCTCGTACTAAGCATATAGATATTAAATTTCATTTCATACGTGACAATGTGCAAAAAGGAAATATTTGTGTTAATTTTGTGAACTCTGAAAATCAACTTGCAGATATTTTTACAAAGGCAGTCGCTGAAGATCAATTTTGTTTGAATAGAAAAAATTTGGGCATTTTAAGTGAAAATGAAATTTGAAAAAATTATGCTTCCGCCTAATTATTTGTGAAACTCTGATCTTATATTGCCTAACTTAAGAGTGAACTGATTGATTGACAAAAGGGGGAGAAGAAGTACTTTGATGCTTGTTTAAAAAGATCTGTTCATATCTTGAATATTATATTGATATGATTTGATTATTGCAGATATGATCCTTTGATTATTGCTTATTGATATTATGCTTTGGACTTAACTTGCTCATATATACATTGGCATCGCATGATTTTGAAAATTTGCATAAAAATATTTTTTCAAAAATTCATTGGTCAAAGAGACTTAACAATTAATGTTAAGGCCTCTTATATTTCCCAAGAAATATTTTTTTTTGAAAATGCCTCAATTGAGGGGGAGTTTGAAATTTTCAAAATTGCATAAAGTTAGGGGGAGTTCCCTTAAAATCTTTTTCGCATCAAAAGTTGTTTGTCAATCAAGGGGAGATTGTTAGCCGAAAAGTTGATGATTAACAAACGAACTTTTAATATATTGGTGCTCTTTAGTTTTATGTTTTGGACAGGTTCTATTTATGAAAGAGCAACTTATTTGGAGGTTGAGATAAGTCCAAATCAATGAAGAAGGCCCAAGTTTGATATGAAAAGCCCTATGCAAATTATAGAGGAAGATCATGAGAAGGCCAATTTTAGCTAAAGGCTAGTTTCGAATGAAGATCAAGATCGAAGCCCCTAGCACCCCTGAAGGGCCCAATTTTCGATTCAAGAAAATTGTGGTCTACTTAGTAAGTATTTTTCAATTGATTAAAAGAGCAAGAAAAATTCCAAGCCCAAACTTTTTTAATATTTTGGCCCAAATCTCTTTGGTACTTTTTCATAAAATCTTTTGAACCAAAGTAATAAGCCGTGACTTTGCCTATTACATTCTGACCGAAAATTGTTTTTTAATTAAGTCTAAACTACTCTTGAAAACTTAATTTTGGCCATTAATTTTGAATACTTAATTATTTGGCAATTGATTTTGAATTCTTAATCAAATCATTTTTTAAAGGTATGATTTCTTTCAAATCATTTGATTAGCTAGCAAAATAATTTGTCTTCAATTTGTCTCTAATTTGTCTAGCTAAATATCTTACCCTTGTTTTTAAAATCAATTCTTTTGGAAAGATTTCATCTCCACCTAAATTACTAAACATTGTCCACATTCATTGAAAAATTAGTCACATGATTTAATCTTGCAAAATCATTTTGATTGTGACAAAATCATTTTTGAATTTCAAAATATTTCCCTATTGAACCAACTCCACTCAACTATAAATAGTGGATCATTTCTCAAGGCTCATCACAACAAAATTCTCTACACTTTTCATTTGCAAAATCATTTCTCCTAGTTAAAGTCTTTGAGTGCTCTTAAGTTTGTTAAAATCATTCTTCTCAAAAAGGCTTTTTAAAAATATATTTTCTTCTTGCTCTTGAAATCTTGAATATACTCTAAGTTATAGAAGAAAAAGATTAACGCTTACTACTTTGCAAAATCAGCTCATCTTGGAGCATATATTTGTAATCAAAATTTTGCTACTGTTTCTGAGCGAAAGTTTTGTACTTGCAAGCTCGTAGTGCGATAGGACTGAGTGTTCTAGCAAGCACTGTTTTTGTGCGATAGGTAGGAACCTAGCAAGCACGGTTGTTATTGAGCGATAGGTTAAGTCCTAGCAAGCTCGTTTCGAGAGAAAGAATTGATCTTGTAATCTCGAGTGGCGAAGGTTCGTCCTGCAAGCCACGATATATTAGTGAATTTTACCCAGGGGTGCTGGAAGAGAGGAAGTAGGCCGTTGGGGCGCGAACCTCTATAAATTGTGTTTGCCTTGTCTCCTTTTATTTTTGCACTTTACTTCTTTCGTAACTTTAATCTTAAAATCATTGGAACGATCAACCCTTATTTAAAGTTACTGGAACTATTTACAAATTGTCTTCTGAAAATAAACTCTTTGAAAAAAGTTATATACCTAATTCACCCCCCCTCTTAGGTATCAAAATTTTCCCTTTTTTCCCTTTTGATTTTTTTTTCTCCTCTTTTTTATTTCTCCTCTAATTTCCTGGCAGATCTAACTGCATATGCAGTGACACGTTCCATGGACAACATAGCAAGCTTTTCTACCAAGTTGTTAGGAACTCCTTCGAGTTCCTCACAATTTTTAAGTACAAGGCTTCTTAGTTTAGGAAATGAACCATCAGAGGCTGTCGACTGTCCAAACTTGTAGATTTGTTCGTGAAATGTACAAGAACTCGAGCTGATGAAAGCCTCCGGCAACATCATCCCATGCATTTCCAACGAATGCATTGTTTTTCAATTTGAGCACCTCTAAGGTACAAAATTTTCCCACTGTAGACATATGGTCCCATTCCAAATAGGTAGCTGATAGTGTCAGAAACTTGATCTTTCCCGATAATCTCTGAGGAAAGCATGAGAATGGGTTTTCAGATGTTACTTCATGATTAGATCATTCACTAGCTTCAACTTCTCTAGACATTCAAGTTTTTCCAAGCAATTGGAATCCAAAATCGTGGTTAAATCACCACGAATACCAAGTGTCTTTAGATTCTTGGCCTTGTTAAACACAACATTTGTACAACTCTCGGTCGATAATCGACTAAGTGTTTGTAGATTTTGGCCTCCTTTACCTTGCCCACCATTCTTGAGAATAATGGATGCTTTTGTCTTCGGATGCCTCAGTTGCAACATATCCCATATGTTAGCTTTTACCTCGAGGGTCCTCTGCATCGTATTCACAGTAAGAGTCAGCATGTTACAAAGCTTGGTCATGGCGTTAGGAAGAAGCTTGAGCTCAGTACAAGAGAGAGTGTGATACCTCAGATGCATTAGTTTGATAACTTTAGTAGGAAATATGGGGAATTTAATGGAGCTGACTTCTAAGACCCTGATCAATTCAAAGCCCTTCGTGATAGACGAAATATCTTTTTTCTCTAAGTTGATGTCTTCTTTAAAAGTGCATACAAAAGAACGGGTATACGGGAGCTTTAGTTTTTTCAAGAAGAAGTGTTTGACATGAGAATGGATAGAAAGGCGACGACATTTTTCTATAACCTTCTCGGAAGGTTCAAAACATCCAGTACTCTTAGACTTACTTATTTCTTGGAATAAGTTTTGGTCAGCAAGGCCAGCTTTTTTCTGGCAGAAATCACGTATGGTGTCGTGTAAAAGGCATGTTTTAACTTCACCATTAAGCTTTGTTTTTTCAACCATCACTAAGTTTCTGCTAATAAGATCCTTCAAAATGTCTTGTGCAATTTCTTCCAGGCTCTCTCCTGACTTTTTCTTTATGAATCCTTCTGCAATCCATAATTGAGTCAATTTCAAATAAGGGATCTCTGCGTCTTCAGGAAACATCCCCAAATATAGAAAGCAATCTCTCAAGTCGTAAGGCAAGTTTTTGTAACTCCATGATACAATTTTTTCTAAATTCTTCCCTCGGTCTTTCTCAATTAGATGACCTACGACGTCCTCGGAGATCCTTCTCCACTCACTTGTTAAGGATTTATCAACGAGAATCCCCCCTATAATTATTATTGCAAGGGGAAGTCCTCCACATTTTCTAGAAATGATTCTTGCAAGAGTATCCAAATCTAAAGGGAATTCTTTGTCGGATTGTTGGTCCCAAGTGGTCAGATGAGGTCTAGAGGGGGGGGGTGAATAGACCTCTGAAAATTTTGGAACTTAAAAACTTTTCAGTCTTCTGTCAGCAGACTAAGCTGATGAAGAACAGTAAGCAGACTAGTCTGATCGTGAACAAATCTTGAACAGACGACTGACCACTCTTCTTACAGTGACTTAGCTGTTTTTCAGCAAAACAGTTTTCCAAGAGTATACTTGCAGCGGATTGTTTGAAAGTGTTTTTCACAAGTAAACTAAGTTCTAAAAAGATTTTATCCCCAGTTTAAAACTCCTTATACAATCTTTTGATTGATTCAAAGTGTTTAAAATGCAAACTTTAAAATATGCAAGAAAACTTTAAATGCAAGATAACACAAAGAATTTTTATAGTGGTTATATGGATAAAAATCCTTTAGTCCACTCTTCCAGATCACACAGATTCTGGGTTATACTATAATCACTTAGATTACAATATTTCTCCACTTACACCTAAACAACTAATGAGAAGGCTGTAAGCTCACAATAGGAATTCACAAAGAAAACCTATTCTCTAAAGTAGAATCACTCACAAAGATGGATTCTCACTTCGCACAACACTCAGCTATTACAAAATCACTCAGATAATGTTTTTTTTCTGATTTCTTCAACTGGGTTTCTGTCAACAGATGACTTCCACCAGACGAGTGAGCTGTTCGAGCTTTTGAGACTTAGAGAAATTCTGCTTCAAAATTTCGATCTCTGATTGTTGTTGTGTTTTTAGCTCGATTGAAATTCAGCTCTATTTATACATGGAGATGAAAATATGACCGTTGAAGGCAAGTCACAAATCAAATCCATTCTTCAGCTCTTTTGAAACGGCTCTCTGCAGCAAACCGTACAGTGTACAGTACTTTTCTGTCCATTGCATTTAATGCTGCATTTAATGCACTCTGCTGATCCGATGATATCTTCAATCATTTGCCATTACTACCCTTCTCTTCCAGCATTTATTACACCAAGTGCATTTATTACCGTTGGACTAATCTCTTGATCTCTTCCACTCTGCTGATCAAAACGACTCTGCTGATCAAATACTGAACTAATCTGATTTGACTCGGCTGATGATCTACCCTTCTGTTCGCTGTTTCAGCAAGAGATCACTAGTCTTCTGAGCTTTGAACTTTGAACTCTTCTGATGTCTTCTTTTACTTGTTCAAAATTCTACCAAGGGAACTAAGCTTTCCATACTTAGCTGATTATGATGTTTTGGAAATCATCAAAACCTTCCCTTAAATTTTGACTTCTTTCATCTTCATCCAACAATTTCCCCCTTTTTGATGATGACAAAACTCCAGCTAAGTACCTGTACCTAAACTAAAGTTTTGATCCTCAAAAATTTCTGAGATAGAAATAGTATGTTGGAGTCAAACTTGCAATTTTATAGATATTGAATTGATTACATTTTACAAGTTTTGAAAGATGAAAAGTACAAAATACTTTAGAAGATTACAAGGATTTTTAACATAAAAGGAAATCTAGCCTAGACTAGTCTTCTTCCTTCTTCTCTTTTTCTGCTTCATTGTCTTCTTTTTCAGATTCTTCATCAGATGACTTGGAAGACTCAGCTTCCAAATTTTCAAAGAATCTTTTTCTTAACAGCTCTATCTTTTTATATTTTACATCAGGGTCAAGCTGTTCTTCAGCTGAATCTTTGGCAGCAGCTAGTTCCTTATCAGATTTGGCTTTTGCTTCAGATTCTTCAAGTTCAGCTTGCTCTTCTTCTGTAATTTTCTCATCTGTTGGTCTGCTTGATTCTCCCATATCTCTTTCAGTCTCACCAGCAGATTCTTCTAATACTTCAGTTTCTTCAGCATCTTGATTTCCTTCTTCCCTTTGGAAATCAACCCTTTGCTGTCCAAATATCCTTTCTTCCCCCTTTTTGTCATCATCAGCAGGGACAAGTGGATATTGTGGCACAACTGGTGTGATTAGAAGTGAATCACAGAGAAGCTTGATGTTCTCTTCCATAGCATTAATCTGAGCTTGTTGTTTAAGTTGATTGGCCTTAACAGATTTGACTTCCTTGAGTAAGTCTTCTCCTTGATCACCCAATTGTATTTGTGTTCCCAAAATCCAATTAGATGAAGCAGTGAAGTCTTTCATCATGTTTCCCATGACTTCATCTTCTGCTTGGAGAGCCAATTCAACAGTTTGTTCTATCTGCTTCCAACCTTCAGTAGTGCTCTGAGTCCTTCTTCTAAGTATATCCATATCCTGACAGATGGATTTAACATTCTGAGCAGTGTCTTCTATTAGATCTGTTGGGACAGCAGCAGCTTTCTGATCTGGTTGTTTAACAGCAGCTATCACTTCTGCAGCTAATTCCTTCTTCATATCCTTCAGAGAATTGGTGATCATTTGTTGGATGGAGTCCAACAGATTTGTCTGAACACCATGAGAGGTTGAAGGCATATCTGAAGTAGCAGCAGGTGTATCTTTCATAAGTTGCTCTGTTAGCTGAGTTGTCAATGCAAGAGATTGATCTGCTGATTCACCAGCAAGGCTTGGAGTGCTTTCCTTCTCCTTAGCTTGATCATCTCCCTCAGCAGCAACTTCTTTATCTTTGTTCTGATCTGCTGGAATTTCTTCTTCCTTCTTTGAATCATCAGCAGCATCAGACTTATCACCCTGTGCAGTGTTCTGATCAGATGGGTCTGAAGTACCCTCTTTTTGCTTTGGTTGATCAGAAGACTTTTCTTTTTCTTTAACAGCAGGGGCTATAATCTTCTTGACAGTCTCAACTGTCCTCATCAATCCTTCATTGTCCACTGCTGACCTGTTAGAAATCCAAGTAAAATTATCAAGTGGAATAAAAGTGGATGTGGGTTCCTCAGGCAGCTCTTCATAAGGTTTGATATTTGGCCCGTAGACAATATGTTTGATGTTAGGAAGAGGGACCAATGAGCTTGGTTGTCCCCTTAACTTCCTTGATTTCTTTGCCCAAAGCTCCATTGCTTGAGCAATAGCCAGTTTGATAGATCTTTCTTTGAGGTCTACTGAATCATCATAGTCCTCAGCAATAGACTCAAAAATCTTCTTGGCTTCAGCTTTAACTAAGTGACTTATCCTCATTCTCAACCTGTCCAGAAAGAATTCTGAATCAAGTGCTTGAATGAGAGAATCCGTCTCAAGCCACTTCAGTACCCATGCTTCTTCAGCAGCAAAGGCTTTCCATTTGGTCATTTCAGCTGGACTCTTTGTCAGTCTGAATTCCCTCCACCTGTTGTATCTGATCTTCTGATTTGTGAACTGTGTCAGGCGGTTGACCCTTTCATTCTCAGCATCAAGCCTTTTTAGGAATTCTTCAAAGATAGCAGGGTCTTCCCTGACAATCTCTAAAGACAGTCTAATCTCTTCTCTCTTCTTTGGCTTTGTCTTAGGTGCAGGCATAGCTGGTATTGGTTTGTTAGGATCCCTTGGTTCACCAATAACTATCCCACCAGTATGCTGATGTCCGTGAGCATCCTTGGTGCTTGCTTCAATAGCAGCTTCCAACTCTGCTGCCTCAAGAGCATCCCTCTGCTCCTGAGTCATCTTGCTGGCTTCTTCCTCCAGCCTTTTTAGTTCTAGGCTCTTCAGCCTATCCTCTTCTGCTTTCTCTGCAGCCTTCCTTAGCTTTTCAGCATCATCTTGTCTTTTCTTTTCTGCAGCAGTCAGATAAGTAGCAATTTTGCCAGTCCTTCTTCTTCTTGTTTCAGGACTCTCAATTGCTTGAAGAGGGATTGCAGCAACTGGGGTAGGATGCAACAGAGGTGCATCTCCTTCATGTGTTGTACTAATCTGCTGTGCTTCAGCAGATGGTACAGCAGATGAGTCTTCTGTTGACCCTCCAACTTTAGAAACAACTTCATCTTCAGCAGCAGCAACTTTAGCAGTTTCAACAGCAGGCTCTTTAATTGTCAGTGGTCTTTCTGCTTCTGTTGTTTCTCTAACAGTTGCAACAGGTTCTTCAGAGAAAGTGACCTTTCTCTTAACCTTTGATTTTGCAATCTTTTTGACAATGGGGTTGGCAGTAGGAGGTCCCCTTGCCTCACTTTTTGTTCTCATCCTCTTCAACCTTTGAAGAGGAATTTCTTCCTCAGATTCTATTCTCTCAGGAGAGGAAGCAGTACTCATCTGCTCAATCTCCTTTGTAAAGTCTTCAATTTCCTTTTCAGGAACTTCATCTTCAGGAAGTGCTGAAACAGTCTCATCAGCAGACTGTGCTGTTGGCTCAGCAGACTGACTAGTCTGACCTTCCTTCTTGCTCTTCTTAGAAGGAGTCTTTTTCGATTTTGCAGCAGCCTTCCTCTTTGGAGCAGCCACTAACTGTCTCACTGGTTCATAGAGTTTGAACTCTTTGCTACCATGGGTTTGCTTTCCACCTCCCATAGGGCATTGTAGGGATGCAATCAGATTGCTCAATAAAATGGCATGTGAAGGCCTTTTGTCACTCAGCAGCTCATACACATGATCAGCCCAGTTAACCTTAAACCCATAATAGATACACACCATTGTGTAGTATCTTTTACTTGGCAACCCATCCAAAGAACCTGTAGCACAATCCAGAACCTTTGCTATGATATCAGCAAATCTCTGTTATTCATCCTTCAGCTGGGTCTTCATCAAAGTCCCAGTCATCTGTTCTCCTTTCTTAGCACAAATTGCCCAGAACTCCTCTTCCTTTTCTGACCCTAACGAGGTCACATCTCCTCCCTTGTCTGATAGTTTATAGATCTCACTGAGAACAGCAGCCGAGATCGCAATCTTCTTTCCACCTATTTCAGCAGACATGATCGTGTCATTTTTAGAGAATTTCCTGGTTATGTAGAAGTGCTCAACATCTTCTAAGTAGACCCTTTCTTCGTGAGCCTCCAAAACAGGAACTAACGAAGCTTCTTTAATCTTTTCCAGCAACGAGCGCATCAGATCAGTGCCCGAAAAATGGAATTTGCTGTAGTTGAAGTACCTTCCTTCGATAATCTTCTCCATTTCTGAAATTTTGAGAGTAGAAATCTACAAAGATGCAGTTAACTTTTTCGCAACAGAAGGGTTTGAGAGTTAGAGAGTTTTGAGAGTATTTGGGTGCGTAAGACGACTGTACTGTTTAGATCGGATTTTATAGGTTTCCTTTTGATTAGGTTTCCGTGATTTATCAGAACCGTTGATCTAATCTGACAGTATTTAATCGTGTGGACAGGAGAGACGGATTTCAATTTTATTATTTTAATGTCAGATGGGCGGGAAACTCTATCGACACTAATCTGTTACTTATAAAAGCGCGTTTCTAAAGATACGTTTTATGACCATGCTTATATAAGATATCAGATGAGTAGAGTTTAACTTATCTGACAGACGAGTGATCTGTTATCTGATATTACTAGAGAATGCCAATAGCTAGTAATCTTCCTCTGCTGTTTGTCAATCCAGCAAGATAAAATAATCTTCAATCTTCAAGAATTAAGAACACGTCTTCTTGATAATCTTAACTTCAACTAACTGACATTAACAGATTTCATCTTTTAGAGCAGAAGTACCGCTAGTCTTACACGTTCCCCCTGTCTTTAAGAATTCATGAGTTAACTAGTCTGTTGAAGGTTAATCCTTGAATAAAATAACTGATGACTAAGCTGTTGAACTCCAGTCTTCTGATGAGTTCCCCCTCAGCTTATGCATCCAAATTGAGTAATCCTAACTCAGCTCTTAGAGTTGAGAACCTTGCTTCACTTAGAGGTTTGATGAAGATATCAGCAATCTGATTATCAGTATGAACATACTCAATCAAAACATTGCCTTTTTCCACATGATCTCTAATGAAATGATGTTTGATCTCAATATGCTTAGTCCTTGAATGACTTGTAGTGTTCTGAGTAAGTGAGATAGCACTTGTATTGTCACAGTAGATTGGAATTCCACTGATCTTGATGTTGTAGTCTTCTAGTTGATGCTTCAACCAAAGTATTTGTGCACAGCAAGCTCCAGCAGCTATATATTCAGCTTCAGCAGTAGATATAGAAACTGAGGTTTGCTTCTTACTCATCCATGAGATCAGACGACTACCTAAGAACTGACAGGCACCTGTTGTGCTTTTTCTGTCAATCTTGCAGCCAGCAAGATCTGAATCTGAATAACCAATAAGTTCAAATCCAGATTCTCTAGGATACCACAATCCCAATTCTTGAGTGCCTTTAACATACTTCAATATCCTCTTGGCAGCTAAGAGATGAGATTCTTTGGGGTTTGATTGAAATCTTGCACAGACTCCAACTGAGTACATTATATCAGGTCTGCTTGCTGTTAGATACAACAATGATCCAATAATGCCTCTATATTTGGTTATGTCCACTGATTTGCCATCTTCATCTTTATCCAAACGAAGACTCGTAGACATAGGAATGGTAGCTGTTGAGCTAGTTTCCATACCAAATATCTTGAACAGATCTCTTGTGTACTTTGCTTGGCTGATGAATATTCCATCAGGCAACTGTCTAACTTGCGATCCAAGAAAGTAATTAAGTTCACCCATCATGCTCATTTCAAACTTATTCTGCATCAGCTTGGAGAACTTATCACACATCTGTTGGTTAGTTGAACCAAAAATAATATCGTCCACATATATTTGCACAAGTAATATGTGATTTTCCCATTCAATTGTAAACAAGGTTTTATCTACCTTACCTTTTCGAAATCCTTTAATCAAAAGAAAATCAGATAGGGTATCATACCATGCTCTTGGAGCCTATTTTAGTCCATAGAGAGCTTTCTTCAGACGATATACTTTGTCCTCTTCTTGATAAACTTCAAATCCAGGAGGTTGTTCAACGTACACTTCTTCTTGCAATTCTCCATTGAGAAAAGCAGACTTCACATCCATCTGATAGACAGTGAAGTTCTTATGAGCAGCATAGGCTAGAAACAGTCTGATTGCTTCAAGTCTTGCTACTGGTGCAAAAGTTTCATCAAAGTCAATTCCTTCTTCTTGACAATAACCCTTGGCCACTAGTCTTGCTTTGTTTCTGGTGACAACACCATCTTCATTCATCTTATTTCTGAATACCCACTTAGTGCCAATTACTCTTTGATGACTTGGTCTAGGAACTAAGTACCAGACTTCATTTCTTTCAAATTGATTCAACTCTTCTTGCATAGCTTCTATCCAGAAGGAATCATTGAGAGCTTCTTCAATTTGTTTGGGCTCTATTTGAGATAGAAATGTGACAAACATAGCATCTTGTGCAGCAGCTCTTCTTGTTTTCACTCTATCTAAAGGATCACCAATAACTAGTTCAGGAGGGTGATTCTTGAGCCATCTGAGATCAGGTTGTAGATCAGGATGTTGTCCTCTGTCTTGATCTTGCAACACTACTGTTGGAGTTCCAGTAGTAGTCTGTTGAACATTCTCTGGTCTGTCAGCTGTTTGCAACTCGTATGTTAGACAATCAGCACTGTGATTTTGAACAGCACTTGAGTTAGCAGCTGAACTTAGATTAGGTAGTATGATGGGAACATATTCTTCATTTCTTCCAATGTCTAACTTCTGTAAATCAGCAGACAGGTCTTGGTTAATACTTTGATTCTTTTCAGAAGATTGACTTGGCTCATCAAATACTACATGGATAGATTCTTCTATTAGTAATGTTCTTTTATTGAAAACTCTATAAGCCTTACTAACAGATGAGTATCCTACAAAGACAGCTTCATCAGCCTTTTCTGCAAATGCAGTAAGGTGATTTTTCCCATTATTCAATACAAAACATTTACAACCAAAAATCTTAAGGTAATGAATGTTTGGTTTTCTGTTGTTCCAAACTTCATATGGAGTCTTGTTCTGATTTTTGTTGATCATACATCTGTTTTGGGTAAAGCATGCTGTGTTTGTTGCTTCTGCCCAAAATCTTTGTGGCAGTTTAGCTTCAGCTATCATGGTTCTGACAGCTTCTTTCAGTGTTATGTTTCTCCTTTCAGAAACACCATTCTGTTGAGGGGTTCTTGCAACTGAATATTCATGATGTATACCTTTGATGTTACAATACTCTTCAACAGTAGAGTTTGTAAACTCTGTCCCTCTATCTGATCTGATCTTTAATATTTTGATATTCTTCTCATTCTGGATCAGTTCCATCAGATTGGTAAGATGGTCCTTGGTTTCACTCTTCTTCTTCATGAAAATCACCCAAGTATATCTTGAATAGTCATCCACAACAGCTAGGCAGTATTTCTTTCCACCATTGCTGACTGGATCAATGGGTCCAAATAAGTCCATATGCAGTAGCTCCAATATTCTTCCAGAAGATTGGTGCTTCTTTTCTTTAAAAGATGACTTGATTTGTTTACCCTTCTGACATGCATCACAGAGCTTGTCTTTGCTCATGACTGCTTTTGGAATCCCTTCTACCAAATCATTCTTGATTAATCTGTTTATGGTCTTGAAGTTTAAATGATTCATTCTCTTGTGCCATAGCCAACTGACTTCACTTGGTGCAGATGCCACCAAACAAACACTTGAATTCTTGTCAACAGAATTCAGTCAACTATGTAGATATTTCCTTGTCGTCTTCCAGATAAAATTACCTTCTTTGTACCAATTTGTTCAACATAGCACTTATCTGTTGAGAAGATGACTGAATATCCCTTGTCACAAAATTGACTTATGCTCAGCAGATTATACTTTAGGCCTTTAACATATGAGACGTCAGATATCTCTATGTTTCCTTTGATTAATCTTCCTTTAGCTTTAATCTTGCCTTCTTTGCTGTCTCCAAAAGTGACTTTTGGACCATCCACAGCAACTGCATCAGTCAACTCATGTATGTTTCCACACATGTGCCTTGAACATCCACTGTCCAAGTACCAAATCTTCTCTACTTTACTCCTACTCCTAATCCTAACCTACAAAACAAAAATAAAATTGTTTTAGGTACCCTTATTGAGAGGGTCCTGAAGGATTAGTTTCACCTTTGACAACCCAAGATGTTGACGTCGTAGGCTTCTTAGGCTTCTGAGTTTTAGGAGCATGAACAGTTTCATTTCTATCATAGTTATCAGATAAGTCATGTTGATGATCAGTATGATATGAATAATGTTCATAAGTAGGGTAAGGTGCATGATATGCAAGATATGCATGCATTGGATGAGCAGGGTAAGGTGCATAGTAACTAGGAAATTGAGGTGCATGATACATAGGATGATATGCAGCAGGTTGCACATAATATGACTCATTTCCATACCAAGCATTTTGATTTTTCTTGTTTTTATGCTTCTTTGGTTTACTAGATGCTTGCTCATTTGATTTTGACTTAGTTTTACCACTAGTCTGATTGACTTTAGCTTTATCAGCAGACTTCTTAGGACTCTGCTGTTTGGTCTTACTAGTCTGATTTCCTACACTAGGCTCTTTGCTCTTTTTAGCCTTAGGAGATTTCTTCTCCTTTACCACTTTCTCAGATGAGGTAGGTTTAGAAGTTTGAACATACAGAATGACCTTACTATTGTCAGCTGATATGAATTTTTCAGTATGATTAGCTTTATCAGCAGACTTCTTAGGACTCTGCTGTTTGGTTTTACTAGTCGGATTTCCTACACTAGGCTCTTTGCTCTTTTTAGCCTTAGGAGATTTCTTCTCCTTTACCACTTTCTCAGATGAGGTAGGTTTAGAAGTTTGAACATACAGAATGACCTTACTATTGTCAGCTGATATGAATTTTTCAGTATGATTCAATTCTAATTTTTCCTTTTCTAAAGGTGTCTCCTGTTCACTAGATGTATGCATGGATGCAACAGTAGACTTGTCATGAGACTCAATGATTTTCTCAAGTTCCATGATTTTTCCTTTATAAACCTCACACTCAGCTTTCAGAGATTCATGCTCTTGCTCAAGCTGTTTATATTCAGCTGATTCTTTTGGCTTTTCAGCTAAAAGTTTCAGTGAACTATTTTGCTCTTTTAGCAGAATCATCTCTTCCTTAAGCTTTTTATATGCTTCAGCAATACCAGTATTGTTAAGCATCATTTGTTCAAATGAATTAAATAATTCATCATTAAGAGGAGTTACCTCATCCTCAGAGTCATCAGAGTCCTTTGCCATCAGGCACAGGAGAGCAGGTTTTTCTTCATCAGAAGATTCTTCATCAGACGAGTCTGAATCTGAATCAGATGAGTAGACAGCAGTCAGCTTTTCTGCTTCAGCCATCATTGCTTTTCCTCTCTGATGCTTTCTTTCTTTTCTTACTTTCTTCTCCTCCTCAGTGTACTTTTCTGCTTTTGGATATGGGCAGTCTTTGATGAAGTGTCCCAATTTCCTGCAGTTGTAACACATTAGTTTTGATTTATAATCATCTTTATCTTGAGAAGAAAAGTTAGGTTTAGAAGAAGAAGCATTGTTGTATTTGTTCTTCATTTTTCTTTTGTAGAACTTCTTGAAATTATTCATCAACAGTGCAACATCTCCAGCAGTGTACTCCTTCTTGTTGAGTAGAGTGGCTTCATCAGATGAGTCCACTTCAGCATTTCTTTGAGCTGGTCTTCTTTGGTTTTCAGCAGCAACCAGTGCAGCTGTGGGTCCTGAAGTTGAGGTTTCTTCAATTCCCATTCTAGGCAGTTTATACTCGAATGCCTTGAGTACTGAAAACAGCTCAGTAAGAGAGATTTTTCCCAAATCCCTTGATTCTTCCATTGCTGTTACTTTCATGTTGAACTTTGGAGGTAGAGCCTTTAGTACTCTGACAGTGATTTCTTTGTCAGTGAAGGTCTATCCCAACTTTAAAACTTCATTCAGAGTCCTGGTGAATCTGGTATCCATCTGATCAATGGTTTCTCCAGACTTCATCTTGAAATTGTCAAGTTTCTCCAATGCAACAGTGAGCTGATGCTCTTTAATAGCATCATTGCCTTCGCTCATATCTCTGACTTTGTCCCACATTTCCTTTGCAGTTTTGCAGTGTTTGACCTTGTCAAACCGATCATTATCCAGGGCTTTAGTCATGATGAATCTCCCAACTTTATCTAGATTGTAAAGCTTGATTTCCTCTGGAGTCATCTCGTGAAGGTCTTTCTCCACAACCGTATCTACTTCATTTATTTTTATGGTCTTTGTGAATCTGAATGGACCTTTAATGATACATGTGTACATGTTGTCATTGTAGGCTGCTAGAAAGATTTCCATTCTAATCTTCCAGTCTTCAAAAGACATACCAGCAATGTGGGGAACATGGCTGATACAGTCCATTTTTCAAAAAGTTTTGATTTTTCAAAAAGATGCTCTTTTGAAAAGTTTTAAAAAAAAACCTTTGAAAAACACTTGGATCAAGCTCGTTGATCAGGCAGCTGATTCTAATGAACCACCTGCTCTGATACCACTTGTTGGTCCCAAGTGGTCAGATGAGGTCTAGAGGGGGGGGGGGTGAATAGACCTCTGAAAATTTTTGAACTTAAAAACTTTTCAGTCTTCTGTCAGCAGACTAAGCTGATGAAGAACAGTAAGCAGACTAGTCTGATCGTGAACAAATCTTGAACAGACGACTGACCACTCTTCTTACAGTGACTTAGCTGTTTTTCAGCAAAACAGTTTTCCAAGAGTATACTTGCAGCGGATTGTTTGAAAGTGTTTTTCACAAGTAAACTAAGTTCTAAAAAGATTTTATCCCCAGTTTAAAACTCCTTATACAATCTTTTGATTGATTCAAAGTGTTTAAAATGCAAACTTTAAAATATGCAAGAAAACTTTAAATGCAAGATAACACAAAGAATTTTTATAGTGGTTATATGGATAAAAATCCTTTAGTCCACTCTTCCAGATCACACAGATTCTGGGTTATACTATAATCACTTAGATTACAATATTTCTCCACTTACACCTAAACAACTAATGAGAAGGCTGTAAGCTCACAATAGGAATTCACAAAGAAAACCTATTCTCTAAAGTAGAATCACTCACAAAGATGGATTCTCACTTCGCACAACACTCAGCTATTACAAAATCACTCAGATAATGTTTTTTTCTGATTTCTTCAACTGGGTTTCTGTCAACAGATGACTTCCACCAGACGAGTGAGCTGTTCGAGCTTTTGAGACTTAGAGAAATTCTGCTTCAAAATTTCGATCTCTGATTGTTGTTGTGTTTTTAGCTCGATTGAAATTCAGCTCTATTTATACATGGAGATGAAAATATGACCGTTGAAGGCAAGTCACAAATCAAATCCATTCTTCAGCTCTTTTGAAACGGCTCTCTGCAGCAAACCGTACAGTGTACAGTACTTTTCTGTCCATTGCATTTAATGCTGCATTTAATGCACTCTGCTGATCCGAGGATATCTTCAATCATTTGCCATTACTACCCTTCTCTTCCAGCATTTATTACACCAAGTGCATTTATTACCGTTGGACTAATCTCTTGATCTCTTCCACTCTGCTGATCAAAACGACTCTGCTGATAGATACTCTGCTGATCAAATACTGAACTAATCTGATTTGACTCGGCTGATGATCTACCCTTCTGTTCGCTGTTTCAGCAAGAGATCACTAGTCTTCTGAGCTTTGAACTTTGAACTCTTCTGATGTCTTCTTTTACTTGTTCAAAATTCTACCAAGGGAACTAAGCTTTCCATACTTAGCTGATTATGATGTTTTGGAAATCATCAAAACCTTCCCTTAAATTTTGACTTCTTTCATCTTCATCCAACACGGATGTACCATATACTTCTATACGGAGGAGCTCCAAACTTTTATCATTAGATAGAAACTCTAACTGATGGGGTTTTCTTGAACGACTTGCATACTTAGCCACTTGTGCATGACGAGTGGTCATCAAGACTCTACCCATATCATTACTCTTGGGCAAGAACCTTTCAATTTGACTCCATGCGTCAGTTGTCCAGACATCATCGATGAATATCAAGAACTTTCCTCTTTTAAGATGCCCACGAACCGATTCGACCAATTTATCGATCGTTTTGCTAGACATGTCATCTTGGTTGAACTTTTTTAAAATAGTGAATAACACATTCCTCATGTTGAAATCTTGAGAAAAATCAACCCATATGAGAGTAGGGAATTCAAATTGGATTCTTGGATCAATATAAATCTTCCATGCTAGTGTTGTCTTCCCAAGACCAGGCATACCAACGACGGAGAAAACATCAAATCCTTTTTTTCCGTCTTTGATGTATTCAATTAGTGTATCAGTCTGTTCTTCCAAACCAACTACATTGTCTTCCAAACCAACTACATTGTCTTCCCTTGGAGCCTGTAAGTTATTCACAAGTGATGCATCATATAATGAAAAGTTGATCAATGCATTTGAAGTGAATGAACTTTGAAAATAGTGAAAGTTGTACAATATAATTTAGTTTGTTAATTCATAAAATGAAATATGAAAAATGTTACACCCGAACTTTGAACTATAAACCATCTATATCCACCTTCCTTGATCTTAACAAAAATTACAAATACCAAAGGAGGTGGATGTAATTTTTTCAAAGATCGAGGAGGTCGATGATATTAACCCAATAAATTATGGTTGGTGATATTGTCAGGACAACAATTATTGCTCTCATAACTTAATTTTTTTATTGATTAATTTACCCTTCAATCAGTGGAATATGAAAAATGTGTTTCTTTCCCCAACCAATTGCACCCAACTTTGATTGCCCTCCATCCGCCAATAGTTTTTACCATTTCGTAAAAAGTAACAGCCCATTAATTTCTTTCATGAATAGGAAAAAAAAAAATTGTATGTTGTGTTCTTGTTCACTTTAATCGAAATTGACTAACACTTTGATAAATTCTGGTTATATTTGTTGAATTCCTCATATGGGATTGTTGCGAATTTGCATACATATTCTACGAATTAAAGCTTATTAATATACTAAGAAATAATTACTTCATCTGTTTCAAATTATTATTTTACATGTTCTTACACATATTTAAGTACCTACTAAATAGTCTCAGTTTTAGGGAAAAAATAAATTATATACCTAAAATACCCTTATTTTTTATTTATCTCACCATTAGTTATTTATATGTTATTCAAGTTTTACACTCTCTCTCTTACATTTTCTCTCACATACCTTAAATATATAATTAATACTTCCTCTGTCCTAATTTATTTATCATTTTACATTTTTTCACAGATATTAAGACACCTACTAAATAGCCTCAATTTTAGGGAAAAAATAAATTATATTCCTAAAATACCCTTATTCTTTATTTTATCTCACCATTAACTATTTACACTTTACACTATTTCTCTCTTATTTTCTCTCTTATTCTCTCTCTATCTTTTAGATGCATTAAATAAGGATAAAATAGAAAAATATATCCTTCAGGGTTCTGGGGCAAGGGTTCTGAGGGTCCAGGATTAGTCTAGTGTAAGCTTGTACACCTGGGTTATCAAAAAAAAAAGAAATAGAAAAATACTCCCTCTGTTTCAAAATATCTGTCTTTTCACATGTACGCACACAAATTAAAAAATCATTGAATATGGCTGAATTCTATTGAAAAAAAATTGAAAAAGACTAAAATACCCTTTTAATTAATTATCCTCCACTAATGTTTGAGAAAATTTATGAGCATAAAGGACAAAAATGAAAAAAGAGCAATTAATGCTTTATTGAAAATCCAAAGTGACAGATAATATGGCACAAGAAAATCTTTCCAAAGTGACAGATATTATGAACGGAGGGAGTATGTATTTAATAGTGCATTGAAATTCTAAAGTGACAAATAATTTGGGACAAAAAAAATTCTCTAAAAAGACAGATAAATTGGGACAGAGGGAGTAGTGTATTGAAATACTAAAATGACAAATAATTTGGAACAATTTTTTTCTCTAAAATTACAGATAATTTGAGAAGAGGAAGTATCATATTAATGAGCAAATGGAAACCCATCAATGTCGTCACCGAAGAGTGAAGAGGAAATGAGCGAAATAGTTTCTTCCGATCGAATTAGAAAACTAAGGCTAAAGATCTTCTATAACACTAGTGTATCACTAATTAGTAATTGTCACATGTATATGTGACAATTATTATAATTGTTACTAATAAGTAATTGCCACATGTACATGTGACAAATACAATAATTGTCACATGTACATGTGATAATTACTTATTAATGGTACAATAATAATGGTATAGAGGATCTGCACCCGGAAAATTGAAAATATATAATTTCATTGTTGGAACTACGAAAGATTTTCTATTTGAGATAAAGATTCTAAAAAATCTGCTTCTCCTTCAAATGAAGTCTAAGAAAAAAGGGATTTTTGCACGTCACCCCCCAATTTTTTTCAATTTTCGCACTTTCCCCCCCGAAACGTCTTAAATGTCACAGTGCCCCTTGCTTTTATATATGTTTGTGCACTTACCCCCCTGAAATGCTTTAAATGTGACCGTGCCCCCTGCTTTTATGTATGTTTGTGCACTTACACCCCCCCCCCCCAATACCAAAATTCGGCCAGATTTTCCACCAAAACTAAAGCACCTACAAAGCACACAAAATTTAAGAGGGCAAAAGGGTAAAATTATCCTTATTTCCCACAAAACCTAATCATCAGTTAAAAATGTGAATTGAAATTGAGAAAAGAAATTATGATTTATCTCAGTTAGCCTTAATTTCTCCTCCATTTACTGAAATTGAGTGACTCATGAACAATTTTACAAATTCATATCGTCTCTCTCACACACAAAACTCATGATTTAGAGAAATCAATATCAGCATTTCTTGTAGCTTTCTTATTCCTTTTTTATGGAGACCCCTTCATTACATACACCGAAAAATCAAGTCACCTAGAAATTGGAACTGGATATGGAATATTGCCGCACCGCTGGTAATATTACCCTTTTACCCTCTTAATTTTATGTGCTTTGCAGGTGCTTTAGTTCCGGTGGAAAATCTAGCCGGAATTTGGTATGGGGGTAAGTGCACAAACATACATAAAAGCAGGGGGCACGATCACATTTAAGGCATTTCGGGGGGTTAAGTGCACAAACATACATAAAAGTAGGGGGCACAGTCACATTTAAGGCATTTCAGGGGGGAAAGTGCAAAAATTGAAAAAAATTGGAGGGGTGACGTGCAAAAATCCCAAGAAAAAAAGATGAGAATTAACATTTTGTGTAGGGGTAAATTAGGAATTTTAAAAGTTATGTTCCGGTAACAATAATTACGTACTACTCTGATAATATTGCTAGTCATAATTATACTCCAAAATTAAAAGGTTAATCTGATGAAGTCAATCGTACTTCAGTCATTTAAGAAAAATCTCCATGAATATTTACATGGGGAGGTATACATCTTTCGGCTTTAATGAAAATTTATATGGGGAGGTGTGAATCTTTGAGCTTTATTTACAACTGTGGTTAAATAAGAAATACACATGAATTTAATTGAAAATATAAGAAAACAAAATGCTTAGCACAATCATAAGAACTTTGGGTCCATATAGATGGATGTTTGATTGGTTTCGAAAAATTGATTTGAGTGGTTTAAAAAGAATTTTTTTGGAGTGATTTCATCAAACCTTAAAACACTATTCAAACTAAATTTGAATTTTGAGCTTTGTGAGTCTCAAAATTTTGAAAAATTGTTTGGATCAAATTTTGATATTTGAGAGAAAGGATTGTAAATGCTAAATCAATGTCTTTTATATATACTTAGGAATTTATTTAATTAGAGCAAATGGATGAAACTAGGGATATTGCACTCTGTTTTCAAGAAATTATTAATTATAGTTTTTGAATTTTGAGCTTTGTGAGTCTCAAAATTTTGAAAAATTGTTTGGATCAAATTTTGATATTTGAGAGAAAGGATTGTAAATGCTAAATCAATGTCTTTTATATATATTTAGGAATTTATTTAATTAGAGCAAATGGATGAAACTAGGGATATTGCACTCTGTTTTCAAGAAATTATTATTTATAGTTTCAAATCATATCAAAATTTAGGTTATTTTTCTAAAAAATGAAGGTTTTAGCTCGTATATTCTGGTATGGTACAAATCATTGTTTTATTAACAAGACTGATTATTTACAGTTCGGACCGTAGAGTGTAAAGGGTATAGGTCCTTCTCAGTGTGGTGTTTTCAGTATGATTCGAACTTAAGTCTCGCCTCTGGGGATCGCAAGTCATTTGCGGGTTTTTAATACTCTAGACCAAACCCAACCCAATTAATTTAGAGATTGCACTTACGGTCCCTTCGGGTTGAGGCGGTTTTTGCGGTCTTAGCTTTTCCTATTTTAATAAAAAAAAAATTTGGAGACTTTACTTTAATTTATTATCACTTACTATTTCGTTATTGTACTTTTATCTAAGTAAAATTCTTGAATGTTTCATAATTATATGAACAATACTACTTTTTCATAATTTTTAGTTTTAATTTGTTAACCTATTTAAAGTCAATATCCGCTATATAAAAATTAATAACTGTTACTCAAATACAAAACCGAACAAGACTTTTTCAAACAATAAACAAAAATTAAAAATACTTTAATTATATAAGTTGATATTGGTGGTAGTCAATCGATAGAATTTAACTTGGATTGTTAATAAATTGGGTCGAGTAATTTTAGGGGACAAATTAGGTTTTGGGGTTGAGACGGTAAATGAAAAATATGTATGTGCTTAAATTATAAGTATTAAATAATAAAACACAATTTGTTATTATATATACATTGGTGCGGTTTTTTAAAATATAAACCCAAACCCAATCATAATTTGCGGTTTTTTTTTTTCAGGAAACCCAATACCAACCCATTTATCGTTCAATCCGTGAATTGCGATCGATTTGGGTTGGGACGATCGATTGAGATGATTTGACGGTTTTATTGAACACCCTAATAACTTTCTCTTCCCCGCCCCCACCCTGTCTAATTGGATATATTTGTCTCTTTGATTGTGCGAGAGATATTCCAAACAACCAAAAACCAAATAGTACGTACACTCTTCGATTCGAGCTGTACATACATAGTCTAGTAGATAAAAAAACAAAATAACTAATAAATCAACAAGACTATATAAAGTGCACCCTTATTCAAAACTCAAGTCTCGTATAATAAATTTAAAAATTCAAAAATCATTTGAATTGGTATTCACTTAATCACATTATAAAATTGGCCCACAACAGTCCAAATGAATAATAATTTGAGTTTGTTGTAGATCAATTGGTATTTGGTAGATCATGAAATCAATTGCTCATATAATAATATATTATTGGGTTTTTGACATTTTTCACCATATAATTATAGAGTTTTGTCATTTTGCATCTTAACTTAAGAGTTTTGATACTTTGCATCCTAAAAATATAATTTATTTGGCACTTTGTACCCTAATGTGTGTTTTGGTGAGAAAATTTATTTTTAGAATGATAGAATGGTCCATTTATTATTATTTGGCACCCTGGCAATATAGATTATGTCCCTGAAAATATAGAATGTTGACATTTTGCACCTTAAAATTATAAAATGTTGGTTCTTTTTACCAAGATTTAATTTTTTGTCACTCTGCACCCTTGAAATATAATTTGTATGGCATCTGACACCCTAATGTGTTTTCCTTAAAAAAAAACTCATGAATGTCGTCGATGTAGAGATAAAATGGCCATTTATATGCACAAGAATCATAAACATTTTATTCTTAATTTATTTTACTTTATGATAACTTATATTCACATTTTCTTTTAGTAAAATTCAGATTAAAGAAAAGAAATTGTCTTCATTTTGTTTTCAAGTATCATCTAGATTATTTACTTTATAAATATACGTTAAAGTGTTATTAAATTGCATGTTATTTACATTATTTAGATTATCATATTATGTTTAGGTTGAAATACCAAAAAATTACTCGTATATTTTTGGTTGCAAAGTCACAATCTATATTTTCAATGTGCAAGGTGCCATAATTTATACTTTTAAGGTGAAAAGTGATAAAATTATTCAAAAATACTATTCTAACCCTCCATCAACGAATTTTTTCATCAAAACAAACACTAAAATGCAAAGTGTCAAAACCCTAGAATTTCAAGATACAGAGTGACAAAATTAAGAAATTTAAAATCATAAAAAGATTAAAATCTAACCTTTATCTTGTGGACTTTGGTTCCTTGAGCGCTTGTATCAAATGATCCGCTCGTATTGGCAAGACCTAAAAATTCTTCTTTAGCAAGGTCTAATACAACTTTGACTTTTTCCCTTAGGTCTTTGACCTTATTCGCGAAACCGAAGCTCTTTGAGCTGCTGGAGATGTAAGAATCAATGGTGTCCTCCACTTCATAAACAACCTCCCTTATCTGTCTCATGGGTTCTTTGAAATGTTCTTCCATATTTTGCTTTTTCGATCATCCTCCAAGAAGGATTTCATTCTTTTGAGTTCTTTCTCCAGCTCCTTTAGATCCTCTTTGGCATTCATAATTAGATGTGCATTATCCGACAATAGTGTCACCATGTTTTCTAGCAAGAACGTCACCGCAGCATCACCGCGCGATATTCTTTTTTTCTTGGTGTTGAGATCTAGAGATAAAGAGATAAATTGAAGGAGGAAATAAAATCGGTTACTGATTAAATAGTCAAGTAGCTAGACTTCGGAAAAGTCTTATCTAGACCAGGTCTAGCACCTTACTTCTAGACTTTGTGGCTAAGCTTACTGATACATTTAATGTTGTCGTTATCCGACAATAATGATTCACTCCCTTTTGATACATTTAATGTTATCTGTCAATTTTTGGAAGGAATTCAGCTCATGCAGCTCACATAAAACTCGTTCTTGTTTTCCCTCTCATTGTCAACTATATGGGTACGTGAGCGGTACGTGTTGTATTTCGTCCGAAAGTTCATTGCAAAATTAAACGTGTCGAGAGGGTGTGAATTATGTTATGAAGTGTGCTTTTTTGAAAAGTTTGTTACCAATGGTAACAAACTTTTCAAAAAAGCACACTTCATAACATAATTCACACCCTCTCGACACGTTTAATTTTTGGTAACAAACTTTTCAAAAAAGCACACTTCATAACATGATTCACACCCTCTCGACACGTTTAATTTTTTTGGACTAAAGTCTAATATCAATTTTTTTTTCTTTGTTATATAGTCTAGGTTTTGTCAAATCTTTTAAAAAAATTGTCAACTCAATTAAATTTAAAAAAAGACCTCAATTGTTATTAGATTGTACTAAACTAATCCATCTGGACTAAATCAATGTAAGCGAAAACAAAAAACTAAATTTTAGAAAATGTGTTCATTTTTACACCAACGGCAGATTTCGTTGGTGAAGCCTTGATTTCCGTTGGTATTCATACGTAGCGACGCTTTTTTTCCGTTAGTTGATTCGTAGGTGAAGGCCCCGTAGGTAAATTAAGCAACGGTTTTTTTTTCCGTTGGTAAATGTTGCGACGGTTCCTTTTTGTTGGTATTTTTGTTGGAAAAAGCGTCGGATAAACGATCGGGCCCGATTATTTTTTGCGACAATTTTGTTGTTGAAAATGCGTAGGAAAGTTACTAACTGATTTCCAACGGCATAAATATGTCGGTATTTTGTCGCCAATCGGTTGGAATCATTCTAACGGATTTAGCATTGGAATTGTTGGTCCCAAGTGGTCAGATGAGGTCAAGAGGGGAGGTGAATAGACCTCTAAACTTTTTACAATTTTTAACTTTAAAACTTTTACTTAACTGTTGAATAGACTAAGCTGATATAGAACAATAAGTTTACAAGGCTGATCGCGAACGAATCTTTGAACAACTTTGTCGACCACTAATCTGATAGTTACTTAGTTGATTTAGTTAAAATCAGTTTTAATACTAAAGTACCTGCAGTGGATTTTCAAAGTGTTTTTCACAAGTAAACTTAGTAGTTTGAAAATTTAATACCCATTTTTGTAAACTCCTTTAAACTCTTTTCAAACAGTTTTGAATGTGTTTTATGCAATCTGAAAATACGCAAGTTGAAAGCAAATGTAAAAACACAAGTAATTTTTATAGTGGTTATATAGATTTAAATATCATTTAGTCCACTCTTCCAAGTCACAAAGATCTTGGGTTATACTAAGAACACAAAGTAATTAGTACACTCCACTTATGCCAAAACAACAAATGAATCTGGCCGTAAGCTCACAATAGGAAGTCACTAAGAAAACCTATCCTCTTAAGCTAGATCACTCACAAAGATGGATCTACACTTCTCACAACACTCAAACAGTTTTTCACTCAGAAAATGTGTTTGTCTTTATCTTCAACTTCGGCTTCAGTCAACAAATGACAGAGCTGATAAGTGAGCTGTTCTTGAGACTTAAGAAATTTTGCTTCGAATTTCTTATCAGAGATTGTGTTGTTATTCTTCTCTTTGTCTCTTCAGCTATTTATACTCGTAGGTTTGAAAAATGTCCGTTGAAGTAAGACAGAATTCAAAATCCTCGGGTAATGGTCCTTAATTTCCGCGAACGGCTCTCTGCACAGTATCCGTACTGTCAACAGTACTTTTCTGCGGGCAGCATTAAATGCACCAAGCTGATAGGAAGTCTTTCTTCAATCATTTGTCTTTAATAGCCTTGTACTTCAGCATTTATTACTTCCAGGGGCATTTATTACCGTTGGGAAGACTTCTTGATCTTTTCTACTTGGCTGACGAAAGTGCAAGTCTGATGACGGACGAAGCTGATCCCAAATTTGAACAAATCTGATTTGAGTCGGCTGATCTTCACCAGTCTGATTTCTTTCCTTCAGCATATCAGTAGTCTTTTGGACCTTGAATATTTGACCCGTCTGATAGTCTTTTTACTTGGTCAAAATTCTTCTAAGGGATATCAGCTAAGTTGTCCTTTACTTAGCAGATTTGAAGTTTTGGAAATCATCAAAACCTCCCTTTACTAATTGTCTTGAGTGCCTTTCATCTTCATCCTTATCCAACAATTTCCCCCTTTTTGATGATGACAAAACTTCAGCTAAGTACCTGTTAACCTACACTAAGGTTTTGATCCTCAAAATTTTCTGAGATAGAAAAGATTTGTTGGAAACAGAACTTGAACTTTTTATTGATAATAAGAGAATGATTACAAGTTACAATTTCTGTTCGGATTAGATGAATGAAAAATAAACAAAGATAACTGATTACAAAGAATTTGTCTGTACTAATCATCAGCTTCTTCATCATCTCCTTCAAGCACTTCTTCATATTCATATGAAGATTCTTCTTCATCATCATCTTCTTCATCTTCATCAGCATCTTCATCCAAGAGTAGGTTGGACTTGGCAGCTTCCATTTTATCTTTCATTTCTTGCTCCTTTGCAGCCTCCTCCACTTTTCTCTTGATCCTCTCTTCATCTTGATGGAATAGTGCCCTGCAAGCCAATATATTTAGCTTATATTGGAACTATCATCATCTTTCTTTAGTATAAACGAATTAATACGCACGTTTATTTATACGAGTATAAGGATAAACAATGGCCAACTTCATCTCTCGCGAATACATTTAAGCGATTGGTTGAAATCCTTAGATTACATTTGACTATGGGACGATTCACTTCAGTACTGAGTGCAATCATGAAACAGTCTCAAAGGTCGTAATCTTAAAACTGTTCCAAGTCATAGATTCCGAAACGAGACGGGGTATCGTAGGAATCGCCAAGACTTGTACAAGTATGCATGATTCACATGGAGTGAATTTGTAGCGTTTCATGAACAAGGCATTTGAGGCCAGTGCATATGAGTAGGTGGTTCAATGGAGGATTGAACGCATCGAACGACCCGAACAGAGAAACCCATTGTGGAAGCGCATGTTGCATATCGGTGATGGGATGTTTCTCAAGGATTATAATAGTGTACGATTTAGTCCTTTGACTTGAGGTACTAGGGCGAATTCGGTGCATGAAAGTGCGTACTTAGATCTAGGTATAGGCCACGTAGCTTGGTCATAACATGCCTAGGTTGGGTGCGTATGGACATGTACGCGAATGGTTAGTACCAATATGGAATCTATTGACTCATCGTAATGGATGAGAGAATTTCCTATACGATTCTTAGATAATATATCCGAGAAACCCGTGGCCGCGGTCGGTGACGGATTTGGAAAGGGGTTTCCAAATTTAGGAGTTACACTGGAATATTATCCTGAATTAGAAAGTATAGTTATCGAGACAAATTTAGAGGTGCCGATCAATTCACACACCCTAAGTCTTGATCGGGAATATTAGTCGTAGAAGGACCGTATGTACATGGTAATTATATGAGACGAGGTTCACAAGTATCAATTCACCTGAAGTTGGGCTTCATGGGCTTGTGGCTAGACATCGACCATGAAGTGTGGGTACTCCTGAGTTAATAGAGGATTTGATTCTAGGAGTGGTTAATTAAAGGTTGTTTAATTGACCGGAGCAATTTATTGTTCATAAATTAAATCACGAGGAATTCGTGGGCCTGCTGCCAATTGATGGTGAACCCAGAGGGTCACACACAATACAATTGGACGGTGACTGTTATAAAAGGACACAAAAGGAATTAATTGATTTAAAGGTAATTAAATCAATTAAATGAATTAAAGTATTTAATTCAAGTGGGAGATTAATTAATTGGCTGACTTAATTAATTAAATACTTAATTGAGTTGCTAATTAATTATATAAAAGAAATATTGATTTATTTGGATTGGGCATTTACTTAAAGTAGTTAATTAAATGAAAGGCTTGCAAGACATGGGCCTTTAATTAAAAGCCCATAAGGAGTCTTGCAAACCTAGGTCAAGAGGGAGTCTATAAATAGGGTTCCACTAGAGCTCAAAAAGCAACACCCTAGCACACAACCCTGGCCTCTTTTCTCTGACCTAGCCGCCCCTCCCTGCGCCGCCAAGAGCATAGCCGCCGCCCCTAGCTGGCCGTGAGCTGCTGCAACGCCGCCGCACATCCTCCCTCGTTCCTTCTTGCTGGATCTTGCTCTGCCAAGTAGATCTGCACAGTCCTCCATTGACAAATCTCTTAGATCCAGTTCTGAGCCTAAGACTAAGAGGTGTTGCCAGAATCCAGTTGGTGTGGACTATCTTTGGAGGTGAGACGCTTGGATCACTTCTGTGAACCAGATCCAGATCCAGATTCAGAATCAGAACTGAAGGTTGCCACCACCTTGCCTGTGGTGAGGTAAATCGCAAAAACCCCCTTGTTTAATTACATTGTGTGTTTTTGTTTCATGCTTTTGTATACATAATATGGAGAATCTAATATGGGACCTTGGGTGCTTCGAAAAATTTTAAATTTCGCACTTTTGTTGTTCTGACAATCGAGGCAACCCAACCACTATCTCAACACATCTTTGTATTTGGTAAATGACTCTGATTTATCTCCATCAGAATCCTTAGATGCAGCTGTTTCCTTAGCTTCATCTTTGGTTTCTTCAGCAGCTTCTTTGCCTTCTACCTTTTCAGTCTGTTCAGCAGCTTCAGTGCTATCAGGTTCAGTGGCAACAACTTCCTCAGGTTAAGTTGACTCTTCCTTCTTCTCTTCCCCCTTCTTGTCATCATCAGAGTTGGTGACACTGGCAGGTTTGATTGGAAGGTTGAGTGCAACTGACTGAATCTTCATAGCAGCACATAAAATCTTCAAGTTCTGATTAGCTACATCCTGACGGGCAGTTAGGTGATTGAGAGTAGTGTTGATGGTGTCATTTTGATTATTAAACAGTCAACATTTATTTGCATTGTGGCAAGCTCATCTTGAATAGCAGCTTCATATTTACTAACTTCTTGCAACAAAGCAACGTTTACTGCTTTCTCTTCTTCACTGACACGAATGAAGTTGGCAGTGAGATCAGCTATGTTGTGTTCAGCTCTCTTCAAGCCAGTATGAAGATGATTGACATCAGTCTTCACGTCTTCAACATTTCTGTTTATTTCCACAACACTCTGTATCATCTGCCTAGAATGATCTTCAGGCATGGGAAAACTATCAATGGCATTCCTGATAGTTCTTGCAGTAAGAAGTTGCATACTCTCAAGTTGTAATCTGTTGGATTCTGCTAACTCCTGCTGCAATTTCTTCAACTGCGTGTTGTTCTTCTCTTCCAATTCCTTCAATGAATTTTCCATTAACATCTGGAAGGCTTCCATCAGTGTAGAATACAGATCACTTGATGAAGCAGAATTAGCAGCAGCTTTTTTATCTTCATCCTCCTGGTGGACAGGGGCATCCTTCAGCTCAGTTCCTGACCAGCTCTGGACTCCTTAGCATTCCACTCAAGTGCTAAGGGTTCTTCAGCAGCTTTGGGCTGATCAGTAACGTCTTCAAACACTTTACTTATGATTTTGCCATCATCAGTAAAGGTTGTTGTTTGACGGATTTGTCTCACTACAGGCCACGACTTTTGAGCAGATGGATTTACCTTAGGCAATTCATAGTAATCCTTCACTTCTTTGCCGAAAGTAATCTGTTGAATACTTGGCAGCTTGGGCAGCTCACTTGATGATCCTTGCTGATATCTTGACCTATCAGCCCATCTCTTCAAGGCAGTCATAACAACAATCTGTATTGCCCTTTCACCAGCATCGTCAGACTTTCTTCTCTTAGCAGGCAAAGTGTTTTCAATTATTTTGGCCTCCCCTGATGCAAACTCCTTTGCATATTGATGCATAACATCCCTTACATAATCAGGATCCAAAGCCTGTTGAATGGAGTCAGTCTTCAGCCAATTAAGAACCCACCTTTCTTCATCAGCTAACTCTTTCCAACTTTGAAGTTCTTTAATAGACTTGTTCAATCTATAGTCCCTCCAATTCATGTATCTAGGCTTTTCATGAGTGAACAGAGTCTTCAGCATTAACTTCTGATCATAATAGGCTAAGGCCTTTTCAAATCTGTTGAAGAGAGCTTTATCAGAATTTACAATGTCAAAATATCTTCTCACTTCAAACTTTGCCTTTGGCTTAGCAGCTCCAGCAGGCATTTTGGGCTTGGCTTATTTTGACTCTCCAATTTTAATCCCTCCGCCATGAACAGGTCCATGAGCATCAGTCTTGCTCAGCTCAATGACCATTGCAAGTTCAGCAGCTTCAGCAGCCTTTCTCTCTGCTTCAGACATCTTTCTTCTTTCTTCGTCCTTAGCTGTTTGAATCTTGCTTAGTTCAAGTACTCGCTTCTCCTCTTGTTCATCCCTTTTCCTCTGTTCAGCTTCCTCCCTCTTTTTCTTATCTGCAGCTGAAATCTTCTTTCTTTTGATAAGTATTTTTCTTTTTCCTTTATCAACTGGGACAGGGGCTGGACCAGCAGATGCAAGAGGTGCAGCTGCTATGGGATTGATGATCATTACGTCCGGATCATCTTGAGGTTTGGAAACCTAAGCTGTTGGTTTTTCTTCAGCAGTAGACGTTTCTTCAGCTCCAACAGGCCTCTCTGCTTTAGGACTTTCCCTCACCAAATCTATTAACACAGTGGGTGAGTCAATAAAGTCATTTTCTTTCTCACAGTCCTTCTTGCGCTTCCTGGAACAGGCATAGAAGCTCTTTTGTCCCGAATTTGACTTCTTGTCATGTGAGCAACATTCTCATCAGGACGCTCCGCAAATGGCGTTCTTGAAGAAAAGGCAGGAGAAATATTATGTATCTCCGCAGTAGTCTGATTTATGATGGCATCAGCTACCTCCTTTACTTCAAACTGATTTGTTCTGGCTTCAACAGCTGGCAGGGCTGTTAGAACAGAAGTTTTTGCCTTCTTCTTTTGAACCACTTCCTTGGGCTCATCAGCTTTCTTCTTATCAGCAAGCTGAGCTGTTTTTACCAACTTTCTTTGCCTTTTGGCAGGAACCTCTTCCTTAGGTTCTTCCAAGTCTTCAGCAGTCTCCACCTCATCAGCTTTTCTTTTCAAGACAGACACGTACTTGGCCATTGCCTTAGAAGCATGGATTTCCTTCTCATTTGTCAATGTACAGCCCAATTTGTGAAACATATAGCTTAAGGTAATCCTGTGATTTGTCTGCCGAGAAGACCTCTTTCCTTTCTTCTCATGGAAGTTAGCCAGTATGTACCAGACTACAACTGACCAGTTTACTTCCAGCGAATAGTAGATTGCCACCATGATGTTGTATCTCTTCATTGTAACAGCATCCAAGGAAAATGTGCAATTTTCAATTAGCTTTGCAACCATATCAGCCATACGCTGATATTCATCCTTCAATTGCCTCTTTTTGATGTTGCCAGTCAACATCTCTTCTTCTTTGGCACAGATTGCCCAGAAGTCTTGGTGCTTTTCCTCAGAAATGGTGGTGACGTCATGTCGACCACTGTTCGGCAGGCCAAAGGTCTCATGGAGTAAAGCCGGGGTTATGACCACAGATTTATCCCCAACAGTAGCTGTGATCTCCCTTTTTGCAAAATCAACAGCAGCTGTATTGTAATACTCCAGAACCTCTCCATGAAATTCACCAGCGAAGCAACCTTGAATTTCTCCAGCAATTGTTTCATCAACCCCGTACCAGACTGGTAGTATGCATCATAGACTAGATACATACCCTCAACTTTAGCTTCAACACCAGATGTCATCTTAAATCTGTAGATGTTAGTGAAATAGCAGAATTGCAGAAAGTAGAGTGCAAGAAATTTTCTCAAAAATGCTCTAGTATATTTGGGTGCGTAAAGAACGACAAGTCTGATTAGATCTGGATTTATAGAGTTAGGGTATTTCGGTTTCCGTGATACCATCCAACCGTTAGATCCGTTTCTTGTCAGTCCTGATCATGCAGCATCAGTTACGCCGTTTCAAATTCAAAAAGCATTAAATGAGAGGCGGGAATGTGAACCGCCTTACTGTACTAATAAAAGCGTGTTTTAGATGAAACTTTTTAGTACACTTAGCTTTTATACAGTTGATCAGACAGGTAATTAAAATACTTATCTGATAGGACTACAGTTTTGATGACAAAGCTGTTATCAGTGAAAGCCAATAACTAATAACCTTCCTCGGCTGTTTGTCAATCCAGCTAGATAATTAATCTTCAATCTTCAAGACTTTAATCTTCTGATGAAAACATAACTCCAACTAACTGTCATCAACAAATTTCATCTTTTAATCAGAAGTACCTCTAGTCTTACACGTTCCCCCTGACTTTAAGAATTCTTAAGTTAACTAGTCTGTTGAGATTTAATCCTTGAAGATAATATGATGAGTAAGCTGTTGAACTCCAGTCTTCTGACGAGTTTTCCCTCAGCTTATGCATCCAATTTTAGTAGACCTAGTTCAGCTCTTAGAGTTGAAAACCTTGTTTCACTTAGAGGTTTTGTGAAGATGTCGGCAATTTGATATTCAGTAAACACATATTCTATCATGACATTTCCTTTCTCCACATGATCTCTAATGAAATGATGTTTGATCTCAATATGCTTAGTCCTTGAATTACTTGTAGTATTCTGAGTAAGACTGATTGCACTTGTATTGTCACAGTAGATAGGGATTCCACTGATTTTTATGTTGTAATCTTCTTGTTGATGCTTCAACCATAATATTTGCGCACAGCAAGCTCCAGCAGCTATATATTAAGCTTCAGCAGTTGATATGGATACTGAAGTCTGTTTCTTACTCATCCAACAGATCAGACGACTACCTAAGAACTGACAGGCACCTGTTGTGCTTTTTCTGTCAATCTTGCAGCCAGCAAGGTCAGAATCTGAATATCCAATAAGTTCAAATCCAGATTCCCTAGGTTACCATAATCCCAAATCTTCAGTACCCTTAAGATATTTGAGTATCCTTTTGGCAGCTAAGAGATGAGATTCCTTAGGATTTGATTGAAATCTCGCACAAACCCCAACAGAGTACATAATATCAGGTCTGCTAGCTGTTAAGTATAACAATGACCCAATAATTCCTCTGTACTTGGTTATGTCCACTGATTTGCCATCTTCATCTTTATCCAAGCGAAGACTAGTAGACATTGGAATATTAGCAGTAGAGCTAGTTTCCATACCAAATATTTTTAACAGATCCTTTGTGTATTTTGCTTGGCTGATGAATATTCCATCAGGCAACTGTCTTACTTGCAAGCCAAGAAAATAATTAAGTGATAGAAATAGTGTCCTGCAAGCCAGCTATATGGCTAGTATTTATTGTAATAAATGCGGAACAATTCAATTTCGATTAATAAATGCACTTTATTAAATGGTCATCTTTATCTTATGTAATAATTATCTACGCATAAGGATAGAAGTCCTTAGATCACAGGGCTATGGGACAACCCGTGGACTGATCTCCAAGGCCGTGATCTAGAACATATTCAATAGTCGTAGAATCCAATCGAGATAGGACATCGTTGGATTCGGTTAGACTCTCACTGTTGTGTATACTCCGATGAACTGAGGACGCTGGGGTCCACGAGCGTGACTAGGATAGTCGATACACATAAGTGGGTGGCTTGCTGGGATGGCAAGCGCACTGAATACCCCAATAGGAAATAACTCACCATGGAAGCGGTAGTCGCATATCGGGGTTGAAGTTATTCCATATTTATAATAGTATACGAGGAACGATCCCTAACTACTTGAGGTGATAGGGTTTATCTGGTGCGAGAACGTCTATACTTTGATATGAGTTCCGACTGACTGGGGATTGCCAGAAAGTCTCTGTGGATTCATGTTGGGTATAGAGGAACTCGTATGCAGATTCATATCATCAACAAATGATCCATTGACCCGACATGATAGGTTGGGAAATTCTCCTATGGATTTCTGTGAGAAATTAATTCTGGTAAATCCTTGGCCAAGGTATCTGACAACTTTATGTAAGTAGCTCATAAAGATTAAGTCAAAGAGAATTTATTTCGAGATCAGAGTACATAAGGTCAAGACAAAAGAAAAGGGAAACCGATGAAAGACCATGCCCTTAAGTCTCGACTGGGAGATTGATCGATGGAGAGATTATGTCGTATATGGAAATTATAAATGATAAAAGGTTCACTGAATTAATTCACCAGTGATTGGGCTCCATGGGCTTGTGGCTGGACATCGACCGTGGAGTGTGGGAGAATTCCCTAAATTGGCAGGGGTGCTAATTTCGGAATGGTCAATCGACAGAGTGTTCGATTGATTTAGAGTAAGTCTTACTCGAATAATTAAATAATATTTAATTATAACCCACGGCCAATTATGTGGTGAACCTACGGGGGCATACACAATACACAAGTAGCGAAAGCGAGGAAATAAGAACGACTGAGTCGACTGGGTCGACTGAGTGGAAAAATCGACTGGGTCAATTATACTGGATGGGTCGACTGGGTCGACCCAATTGGAACAAATTGAGATCCAATTGGAATTGGATCAGGATCATAAATTAAATTGGAATTTAATTTGTGGATTAATTAATTAAGTTGGATTTAATTAATTAGAAAGGAATTTAATTAAATAGACTTAGAGTCTGATTTAATTAAATGGGAGATTATGTTAATTAATTGGACTATTTAATTGGGAGATTAAATTAGGCCTGGTCAAATTAATTAACTGGGCCATGAATTAATTAGGAGACTAGGCCTTCTAATTAAAGAGGGCCATGGCCCATGTAGGAGAGAGAAGACCTAGTCCTAATAGGACTAGGTTAGGGAGATAACTATAAGTAGCTATCTTATAGTTATTTTTCACACAACTCCATAAGCAAAAATTAAGCAAGAGCAAAAATTCTCTCCATCTCCCTGTGTGATCGGCCGAACCCTCTTCTGTGCAAGGAAGAATTTTTCGTTTTTCGATCTTGTTCCAAATCGTTCCTAATTCCTAGTTTATAATATATCTTGTGTTCTAGCTGATCGAGATATATTATTTTCGTGATATTGTGGTGTATCAACTCGTAGAGGCGCAACACGTGGGGCGTTCCTGAGAAGCCTGGATCGATTTTGCTGGAGAAGAATTCAGAGCTCGTTTTGCTAGCCGAGGATTTGCAAGGAGATAGGTATAAACGAGAAAACTTATACTATCGTTTTATTTATATTCATATATATACAACTAGAGAGTATCCTGGCAAGATTCCTTAAGAGGCCCTAAAAGTTTTTATATTCCGCTGTGCCTAGGGCTGTTTATCTTACCGAATCCCAACAGTGGTATCAGAGCCAACTCTAGGCTTTGTATATATATGAATTTGCAAATTCTGTGTTTATTAAATCATATGCTTGATTTATGTGGCTAGTTCTTTAACTTTGCATGTTATAGGACGTATGTTTAATTAACTTGGAGCTAATGTTTAATTTAGGATTCGAAAATTTTATCATGTTGATGTTATTTTGGATTGGGATTTAATTAACTGGATTTGTTGAATTAAATCTGTAAGTAATCGAAAAAACAAAAAAAAAATATTTTTATTGGATCCAACCGCGGCTGGGCGGCCACCGCGTGCTGCTGCCCACGGCAGCGTGCGAACAGCACGCTGGCCGCGCGAGCAGTGCACGGCAGCAGCCTATAGGCTGCTGGCCGTGTGCTGTCACGCGCTGCCGCACGCTGTCACGCGCAGCAGCGGCTGCCGCGAACAGCCACGCGCGGACTTCGTGTCCGCGCGTATGTTGTCCACGTGGCAGTCTTCGATTGGCCTCGACTGGTTGATTTTTGGTTGGACTCTAATTCTGCCTATTTTGAAAATCCTGAAAATCTTTGAGAATTTTGGAAGATTAGGAAACTTGGAGTTTTTGGATAAGGTAGTTATTTTGTTAGACTTAAACACTACCTTAATTAACTAATCTAGTTAAAATATGATTATCTTGAAAATCTTGGAAATTTGGGAATTTTGGGAAACTTAGAGTTTTGGATAAGGTAAGAATCTTAGAGATTTAGATTACCTTAATTAACCAATTTAATCAAAATAAGAATTGTAGATTACTTAGAGCTCAAGTAAGATCTAATTAATCTTAGAGGTTAATTGTTAATTCAAAATAGTTAACTTGGATGAATTTTTGCGAATTAAATTTAATGGAGCCGGTAAATTTACATTAATGCCCTTATGTGAATTTATGCATGTTCTTGCGTGAATGTGTGGATTGATCGATTTTGCCCTTAAGCCCTGTGTAGTTTTTGGTTTATTTAATTTATGAGTTGTAATTAAATGGGCCTGATTGGTGCCCTTGCTTGCGCAAACAAATGTAATAGAATAGGACCATTTAAATTATGTAAGCTAGGCTTAGATTAGGCTTGGAGCCGAGAAGACCTCATGAAGACTTGGAGATCCACATGGAGGCCCATTTACCTTGGAGGACTTGGAGGCCCAATTCATTACATGGAGGCCCAATCAAGCTGGATATTACAAGAAGACCCATGATGTATGGGTTTGAAAATTGTAATAGTTTAGGACATTTAATTTCCACCCTAGACTGACCAATTGATTCATCACTTGGCTCGTGATGAATCGCATAGGATGGGCAATCGATCAATCATATCCTGCTAGGTGATGTATGTTTACTGTTATTCTTTGATGTATGTTATGCATGCTTAGAATAGATCACGTAAACAAGATAAGCATAATCTGATGAGACCTCGCACAAGAAAAACTTAAAACCTCCAATTGAACTTAAAATTCAATTAGAATATTAAATCGTATAACGGGCGCATAAGAATAGTGTCTATGGTCCGAGCCTATCCAATTACTAGGTCTTAGGCATATTGTACGAATATATCTCGATGTCTCACGAGTCGTGGGTCGAGCTATAGGAAGATAATATGTTTATTGCCTCGATGCACGAGTTTAGTGCCAAGGGAGGGGATAGCAAGGTTTTAGGTGCTGTCTCACGAGTCGTGGGGCGTCTAGGATTGAACTATTTCTCTCCACGAGTATTGGACATGATTTAACGCTAGTAAGTATGGATGTCTCACGAGTCGTGGGTCCATATTGAAAAACGAGGCTAAATGAACTTAAGGGTTAGCTGCGATGGTTAACCGTCGACGTATTCGACCACCAAGTGAATCAAATAGTATGGCCAACGAGTCGTGGGTACTAGGAGATTGCATTTGGGCCTTAAGCCCGCTAGGATATTTTAAATTCCCGAAACTTATGTGGGGGCATAAGATTTTGATTAAAATAGTGGGAGTAATTTACAAATAAAAACCATGTTTGTAAATCGTGCATTTTAAATTAATCTTTCGCGTATTTATTTCTTCTCTCGTCGTTTTAATAGATATGATGTCAAAAGAGCTTAGAGCACTTAGAGATTTGTCCATCTCATCACTTGAACGTAATATTTTAACTGGACCCAACTTGCATTTCTGGACGCATCATTTGAATGGATTATTTGAAGCCGAAAACATATCCTATGTTTTGTCTGTGCCACCACCCATTACTATTTCACATGACGTTCCTGATGAGCTCCGTAAAAGCATCACCAAATGGAAACTGGATGATGGCTTAGCTCGTGAATACATGTTGGAATATATGTCACTTGATCTGCGTTTGCAACATGAGCATATGGCATCCGCGAAAGAGATTCTCTCGAATCTCAAATTCCTTTATGGGATTAGAGATGGTCGTCGCAGATTCGCGATCACGAGGGAACTCTTGCAAGCAAGAAAGAGAAGGGAAACTCCTGTCGGAATCCACGTACACAAGATGATTCGACTTCTGTCTGAACTCGATGATATGGGTGTCGTGATGGACAATGATTTCCGAGTAGATCTCATTCTACAATCTCTTCCTAGATCATATGATCGATTTATCACGGACTTGAATCTTCAGAGGCGAGAGATCACTGTGCATGTCCTGCGACAAATGCTCGAGGAACACGAAGCTTCTTTTGGAAAGAAAGCGAGGGTTGGCGAAAGGACTGGGCGGCGTTCAAAACCAAAGCAAATGGAAACCAGAGCTCCTTACTGCACAAGGTCAAGGGAAAGGATTAAATTCGAACCTATGGAGAGTTCGAACAGGTATATTCCTTGTTGAAGTTAATTTTACAATTAACTGTGCATTTTTGGTGTTAGACACTTACTGGAGTTCTCATCCTTGTAGGTGATGGGAGCATTAGAAAAACTGGAGCCTGAGGATTGGATCCTTGAATAAGGCAATGGAGCTGGAGCTGCTACCAAGGCCATAGGCAAAAGTAGATTTAGGTGGATTGATTAAAGTCATTAGGAAATTTTCATTTATGTACCTAGTTATTAATGAAAAACTTTTATTCATATTTTTGAATAAAGATTGATTTTAATAAAAGCTCCTGTTTTTGTTTTTCATTTGGTACATTGGATTATTGACTTTAAATCATAAAACCACCTAAGTTAGTTATGCACGTACAACAAAACAAAAGGAAACAAGATAATGAAAGATCTGCCCAATTGTGGCACGCTCGACTTGGACATATTTCTAAGTCAAGGATTCAAAAGTTGGCATCTTCTGGCGCGATTGAAATCAATCGCATTGATGAAATGCCAACGTGTGAACCATGTCTAAAGGGTAAAATGGCTAAGTTGCCGTTTAAGGGAAACCCTGAGCGAGCCAAGCAAATATTGGACTTAATACATACTGACGTATGTGGACCACTAAGAAAAAGCGCCCGAGGTGGCTATGACTACTTCATCACTTTCACTGACGACTTTAGTCGTTATGGATATGTGTTCTTGTTGAAACACAAGTCTGAAGCCTTTGAGCGATTCAAAGAATTCAAGATAGAAGTAGAGAATCAACTTGGTCATACGATAAAGGCTCTTCGTTCTGACCGAGGTGGAGAATTTCTTAGTAACGAATTTCTGAATTATCTTGTAGAGCATGGAATATTATCGCAGTGGACTCCTCCTGCAACACCCCAATTAAATGGAGTAGCAGAGAGAAGGAATCGAACCTTGATGGACATGGTTCGATCAATGAAGAGTGCCACTGACTTACCTCTTTCATTTTGGGGACATGCCCTCCTCACGGCAACGAAGATACTAAACATAGTACCTTCTAAATCCGTAGAAAAGACACCATACGAATTATGGTTTGGCAAGGCACCCTCATACGCATTCATGCGCATATGGGGATCTCCCGCTTACGTTAAAAACCTAGTGGGAGATAAATTGGAAACTAAATCCACTTTGTGAAAATTCGTGGGGTATCCGGAAAACTCAATAGGATACGAGTTCTACGATCCTACAAGACAAACAACGTTTGTCTCGAGGAACGCTCACTTCTTGGAGAAGGATTTCTTGGTGGACAAGAAAGAAAATAACGTAGAACCTGATGAGGTCACTGAAGCTGAAAAGGCCGAAGAGATCGATCGAGCTGACCCGTCACCACAGGCAGTGGGAGAACATGAGCATGAAAGTGCACCAGAAAGTACACCGATACTTCGTAGGTCAGAAAGACAACGTAGAGAACCCGAGAGGTACTACGGTCTGCTGCATGAGACTGGACAGTCTCTAACCGACCCAAGGACTTACGAAGAGGCTATGCTAGACATAGACTCGGGAAAGTGGCGCGAAGCCATGGAATCCGAATTGGACTCCATGCACTCAAACAAGGTCTGGGCCTTGGTAGATCCACCAGTGGGAGTGGCTCCCGTGGGTTGCAAGTGGATCTATAAACGAAAGCTTGGAGTGAACGGAGAGGTGATTACCTACAAGGCGCGACTAGTGGCAAAAGGATACACTCAAAGACCAGGTATCGACTTTGAGGAGACCTTCTCGCCCGTCGCAATGCCCAAATCCATTCGGATCTTGCTGGCCATAGCTGCGTGGTATAACTACGAGATATGGCAGATGGATGTAAAGACTGCCTTTCTCAATGGGGACATTGATAAGGAGATCTACATGGAGCAACCAAAAGGATATGCATCCAAAGGAGATGAACACAAGGTGTGCAAACTTCAGAGGTCCATTTATGGACTGAAGCAAGCTTCCCGAAGTTGGAACATTCGTTTTGATGAGACAATCCAAACTTTTGGATTCATCAAGAACATGTTCGAACCTTGCGTGTACAAGAAGATCAGTGGGAGTACAGTTGAATTTTTGGTGCTTTACGTTGACGACATTCTTCTCATTGGAAACAATGTGAAAGCATTCTCCGAAACTAAAGCATGGTTATCTACACAATTCTCGATGAAGGATATGGGAGAAGCATCCTTTGTACTAGGTATAAGGATCTACCGAGATAGATCAAAAGGACTGTTGGGCCTCTCCCAATCCCAGTACATAGATAAAATCCTGAAAAGATTTAGTATGGAAGAATCCAAGAGAGGATTGCTTCCAATGAGACATGGGATTGCACTCTCTAAGTCTATGGCCCCAAAGACGCCAGAAGAGAGAAGCAATATGTCTCGAATACCATATGCATCCGCAATAGGAAGCATAATGTATGGTATGCTATGTACGAGACCAGACGTAGCGTACACTTTAAGCGTTACAAGTCGCTACCAGTCTGATCCAGGTGAGCAGCACTGGATAGCCGTAAAGGCAATTCTGAAGTACCTGAGAAGGACTAATGAATTGTTCTTGGTATACGGTGGAGGAGAATTGAAATTGGAAGGCTATACAGACTCGAGCTTCCAATGTGATGTAGACGACTTCAAGTCGACATCAGGATACGTGTTCTGCCTCAATGGTGGTGCGGTTAGCTGGAAGAGCTCCAAGCAAGAAACAACCGCGGATTCAACCACCGAAGCAGAATACATTGCTGCGAGTGATGCAGCAAAGGAAGGTGTTTGGATGAGGAACTTCATCCAGGAATTGGATGTGATACCTAGCATCGCCGAGCCCATTACTATCTTCTGTGATAACAATGGGGCAATAGCGCAAGCAAAGGAGCCGAGATCTCATCAGAAATCCAAGCACGTACAAAGACGATACCATGTGATAAGAGATATCACTAGTAGAGGAGACATTAAGATGGAACGTGTCGACTCAGAAGATAATACGGCGGACCCGCTAACGAAGCCTCTGCCTCAAAAGGCATTTGAGAAACATCTGCATAAGATGGGACTCAAGAACATAAAAGACTGGCTTTAGGACAAGTGGGAGATTGATAGAAATAGTGTCCTGCAAGCCAGCTGTATGGCTAGTATTTATTGTAATAAATGCGGAACAATTCAATTTCGATTAATAAATGCACTTTATTAAATGGTCATCTTTATCTTATGTAATAATTATCTACGCATAAGGATAGAAGTCCTTAGATCACAGGGCTATGGGACAACCCGTGGACTGATCTCCAAGGCCGTGATCTAGAACATATTCAAGAGTCGTAGAATCCAATCGAGATAGGACATCGTTGGATTCGGTTAGACTCTCACTGTTGTGTATACTCCGATGAACTGGAGGACGCTGGGGTCCACGAGCATGACTGGGATAGTCGATACACATAAGTGGGTAGCTTGCTGGGATGGCAAGTGCACTGAATACCCCAATAGGAAATAACTCACCATGGAAGCGGTAGTCGCATATCGGGGTTGAAGTTATTCCATATTTATAATAGTATACGAGGAACGATCCCTAACTACTTGAGGTGATAGGGTTTATCTGGTGCGAGAACGTCTATACTTTGATATGAGTTCCGACTGACTGGGGATTGCCAGAAAGTCTCTGTGGATTCATGTTGGGTATAGAGGAACTCGTATGCAGATTCATAACATCAACAAATGATCCATTGACCCGACTTGATAGGTTGGGAAATTCTCCTATGGATTTCTGTGAGAAATTAATTCTGGTAAATCCTTGGCCAAGGTATCTGACAACTTTATGTAAGTAGCTCATAAAGATTAAGTCAAAGAGAATTTATTTCGAGATCAGAGTACATAAGGTCAAGACAAAAGAAAAGGGAAACCGATGAAAGACCATGCCCTTAAGTCTCGACTGGGAGATTGATCGATGGAGAGATTATGTCGTATATGGAAATTATAAATGATAAAAGGTTCACAGAATTAATTCACCAGTGATTGGGCTCCATGGGCTTGTGGCTGGACATCGACCGTGGAGTGTGGGAGAATTCCCTAAATTGGCAGGGGTGCTAATTTTGGAATGGTCAATCGACAGAGTGTTCGATTGGTTTAGAGTAAGTCTTACTCGAATAATTAAATAATATTTAATTATAACCCACGGCCAATTATGTGGTGAACCTACGGGGGCATACACAATACACAAGTAGCGAAAGCGATGAAATAAGAACGACTGAGTCGACTAGGTCGACTGAGTGGAAAAATCAACTGGGTCGATTATACTGGATGGGTCGACTGGGTCGACCCAATTGGAACAAATTGAGATCCAATTGGAATTGGATCAGGATCATAAATTAAATTGGAATTTAATTTGTGGATTAATTAATTAAGTTGGATTTAATTAATTAGAAAGGAATTTAATTAAATAGACTTAGAGTCTGATTTAATTAAATGGGAGATTATGTTAATTAATTGGGCTATTTAATTGGGAGATTAAATTAGGCCTGGTCAAATTAATTAACTGGGCCATGAATTAATTAGGAGACTAGGTCTTCTAATTAAAGAGGGCCATGGCCCATGTAGGAGAGAGGAGACTATGTTAGGGAGATAACTATAAGTAGCTATCTTATAGTTATTTTTCACACAACTCCATAAGCAAAAATTAAGCAAGAGCAAAAATTCTCTCCATCTCCCTGTGTGATCGGCCGAACCCTCTTCTGTGCAAGGAAGAATTTTTCGTTTTTCGATCTTGTTCCAAATCGTTCCTAATTCCTAGTTTATAATATATCTTGTGTTCTAGCTGATCGAGATATATTATTTTCGTGATATTGTTGTGTATCAACTCGTAGAGGCGCAACACGTGGGGCGTTCCTGAGAAGCCTGGATCGATTTTGCTGGAGAAGAATTCAGAGCTCGTTTTGCTAGCCGAGGATTTGCAAGGAGATAGGTATAAACGAGAAAACTTATACTATCGTTTTATTTATATTCATATATATACAACTAGAGAGCATCCTGACAAGATTCCTTAAGAGGCCCTAAAAGTTTTTATATTCCGCTGTGCCTAGGACTGTTTATCTTACCGAATCCCAACATTAAGTTCTCCCATCATGCTCATTTCAAACTTGTTCTGCATCAGCTTTGAGAACTTATCACACATCTGTTGATTTGTTGAACCAAAAATGATGTCGTCCACATATATTTGCACGAGCAAAATATGTTCTTCCCATTCAATTGTGTACAAGGTCTTATCTACCTTACCTTTACGAAGTCCTTTAATTAAAAGAAAATCAGATAGGGTATCATACCATACTCTTGGAGCCTGTTTCAGTCCATAGAGGGCTTTCTTCAGACGATACACCTTGTCTTCTTTTTTATAAGCTTCAAATCCAGGTGGTTGTTCAACATAAACTTCTTCTTGCAATTCTCCATTGAGAAACGCTGATTTCACATCCATTTGATAGACTGTAAAATTTTTGTGAGCAGCATAGGCAAGAAAGAGTCAGATTGCCTCTAATCTTGCTACAGGTGCAAAAGTTTCATCAAAGTCAATACCTTCTTCTTGACAATATCCTTTGGCAACTAATCTTGCTTTATTTCTGGTGACTTCACCATTTTCATTCATTTTATTCCTAAATACCCATTTAGTGCCAATGACTCTTTGATGACTTGGTCTAGGAACTAAGTACCAGACTTCATTCCTTTCAAATTGATTTAGCTCTTCTTGCATAGCTTCAATCCAGTTTGAATCACTAAGAGCTTCTTCAGTCTGTTTAGGCTCGATTTTGAGATAGGAAGCTGACAAACATTGCTTCACTTGCAGCAGCTCTCCTTGTCTTTACTCTATCCAAATGATCACCAATCACCAGCTCTGGTGGCTGATTCTTGAGCCATCTAAGATCAGCTTGCAAATCATAATGTTGTCCTCTGTTGTGATCTTGCAACACTACTGTTGGAGTTCAAGTAGTAGTCTGTTGAACAGCAATTGTTTGTTGAACATTCTATGATCTGTCAGCTGTTTGCAACTCTTCTGTTTGACAATCAGCATTGTGATTTTGAATAGCACTTGAGTTAGCAGCTGAGTTGAGATCAGGTAGTATAATGGGAACATATTCTTCATTCTTTTCAACACTCAATTTCTGAAAATCAGTAGACAGATTCTAACCAGTATTTTGATACTTTTCAGAAGATTGACTAGGTTCATCAAATACTACATGAATGGATTCTTCTACAAGTAAAGTTCTTTTGTTAAAGACTCTATAAGCTTTACTAACAGTAGAGTATCCTACAAATACTGCTTCATCAGCCTTTTCTGCAAAAGCAGTAAGGTGATTTTTCCCATTATTTAAAACAAAGCATTTACAACCAAAAATTCTAAAATAATGAATTTTTGGCTTCCTGTTGTTCCAAACTTCATATGGAGTCTTCTTTTGGTGCTTGTTGATCATGCATCTGTTTTGGGTAAAGCATGCTGTATTTGTCGCTTCTGCCCAAAATCATTGAGGCCGCTTAGCTTCAGCTATCATTGTCCTGGTAGCTTCTTTTAGAGTTCTGTTTATCCTTTCAACAACTCCGTTCTGTTGAGGGGTTCTGGTAGCAGAGTACTCATGGCTGATTCCTCTGGCATTACAATACTCTTCAACAGTAGAGTTTGTAAACTCAGTCCCTCTATCTGATCTTATCTTTAGTATTTTCATACTCTTTTTGTTCTGGATCTGCTCCATCAGATTTGTAATATGCTCCTTGGTTTTACTTTTCTTCTTCATGAAAATCACCCAAGTGTATCTTGAATAATCATCCACAACAGCTAAGCAGTATTTCTTTCCACCATTGCTGACTGGATCAATGGGTCCAAATAAGTCCATATGTAATAGCTCCAAGATCCTTCCAGATGATTGGTGCTTCTTGCTTTTGAGTGATGACTTGATTTGTTTACCCATCTGACAAGTGTCACAAAGCTTATCTTAGCTCATGACTGTCTTTGGAATTCCTTCTACCAGATCATTCTTGATAAATCTGTTGATGGACTTGAAATTCACATGGTTCGTTCTTTTGTGCCACAGCCAACTGACTCCACTTGGTGTTGATACCACCAAACAAACACTTGAATTCTTGTCAACAGAATTTTAGTCCACCGTGTAGACATTTCCTTGTCGTCTTCCAGATAAAATAACCTTCTTTGTACCAATCTGTTCAACGTAACACTTATCTGTTGAGAAGATGACTGAATATCCTCTGTCACAAAACTAACTTATGCTCAGCAAATTGTATTTGAGGCCTTTAACATAAGAGACGTCAGATATCTCAATGTTGAATTTGATCAGCTTTCCACTTGCTACAATTTTGCCTTCCTTACTGTCACCAAACGTCACATTTGGACCATCCACATCAACAGCATCAGTCAGCTCATGTATGTTTCCACACATGTGTCTTGAACAGCCACTGTCCAAGTACCAGATTTTCTCTACTTTACTCCTACTCCTAATCCTAACCTACAAAACAAAATAAATTGTTTTAGGTACCCTTATTGAGAGGGTCCTGAAGGATTAGTTTCACCTTTGACAACCCAAGATGTTGATGTCTTAGGCTTCTTAGGCTTTTGAGTTTCAATAGGAGCATGAACAGCTTTGCCTTTATCACGTTTATCAGATATGTCATGTTGTGAATAGTCAGCATGATAAGGATATTGTTCATAAGCAGAATAAGATGCATGATAAGCAGGATATGCATGCATTGGATGAGCAGGATATGGTGCATAGTAAGTTGGAAATTGAGGTATATGATACATAGGAGGATATGCAGCAGGTTGCACATAATAAGACTCATTTTCATATCAAACATTTTGATTTTTCTTGTTTTTATGCTTCTTTGGTTTACTAGATGCTTGCTCATTAACAGACGACTTAGTTTTATCACTAGTCTAGTTGGTTTTGACCTTATCAGAAGACTTCCCAGGACTCTTCTGTTTGGAATTACCAGTCTGTTTTCTTACACTAGGCTCTTTGCTCATTTTAGCCTTAGGAGTTTTCGTCCCCTTTAACACTTTCTCAGGTGAAGCAGGTTTAGTAGTCTGAACATACAGCATGACCTTACTATTGTCAGCTGATATAAATTTTTCAGTATGTTTCAGTACTAACTTATCCTGATCTAAAGGTGTCTTCTGTTTACTAGACGTGTGAGTGGATGCAACATATGACTTTTCATGAGACTCAATTGTTTTCTCAAGTTCCATGATTTTTCTTTAAGGACTTCACATTCAGCTTTCAGAGATTCATTTTCTTGCTCGAGCTGTTTATATTCATCTGATTCTTTTGGCTTTTCAGCCTTGAGTTTCAGTGAACTGTTTTGCTCTCTTAGCAATATCATCTCGTCCTTAAGCTTTGCAAATGCTTCAGCAATACTAGTATTGTTAAGCATCATTTGTTCAAATGAATTAAATAATTCATTATCAAGAGGAGTTACCTCATCATCCTCAGAGCCATCAGATTCCTTAGCCATCAGGCAGAGAAGAGCAGGACTCTCTTCATCAGAAGATCCTTCATCAGACGTGTCTGAATCCGAATCTGATGAATAGATAGCAGCTAGCTTTTCCGCTTCTGCCACCAGCACCTTGCCTTTCTGATGTTTTCTTTCCTTTCTGATTCTCTTTTCTTCATCAGTGTACTTTTTAGCTTTAGGATATGGACAGTCTCTGATGAAATGACCCAATTTCCTGCAGTTATTGCACATCATTTTAGATTGCATTGTTGTATTTGTTCTTCATTTTTCGTTTGTAGAACTTCTTGAAGTTGTTCATCAGCAATGCAACGTCTCCAGCAGTGTACTCCTTTTTGTTGAGTAGTGTGGCTTCATCAGATGAGTCCACGTCTTTGCTTTTGTAGGCTGGCCTTCTAGGATTTTCAGCAGCAACTAGGGCAGCTGTGGGACTTGAAGTAGAGGTTTCTTCAACACCCATTCTTGGCAGTTTATACTCGTACGCCTTGAGTACTGAGAACAGCTCGGTGAGTGAGATCTTTCCCAGATCTCTTGACTCCTCCATGATTGTCACCTTCATGTTGAACTTCGGAGATAGAGCCTTCAGCACCTTGACGGTTATCTCCTTATCAGTGAAGGTTTTTCCAAGCTTCAACACTTCATTCAGCATCCTTGTAAAACTTGTATCCATATGATAAATGATTTCCGCAGACTTTATCTTGAAGTTGTCCAGTTTTTCCAGAGCAACACTCAGCTGATGCTCTTTGATAGCGTCGTTTCCTTCGCTAATATCACTGACCTTATCCCACATTTCTTTGGCAGTCTTGCAATGCTTGACTTTGTCCAGGTTGAACAGCTTTATTTCTTCGGCTGTCATCTCTGTTAAATCTTTCTCCACCACTATATCGACTTCATCAACCTTAATAATCTTGGTGAATTTGAATGGACCTTTGATGATACATGTGTACATGTTATCATTGTAGGCTGCTAAGAAGATCTCCATTCTGATCTTTCAGTCTTCAAAGCTCATACCAGCTATGTGCGGAACATGGCTGATACAATCCATTTTCCAAAAATTTTAATTTTTCAAAAAATATGCTCTTTTGAAAAAGTTTGAAAACCTCTGAAAAACACTCGGATCAAGCTCGTTGATCAGGCAGCTGATTCTAATGAACCACCTGCTCTGATACCACTTGTTGGTCCCAAGTAGTCAGATGAGGTCTAGAAGGGGGGGGGGGTGAATAGACCTCTAAAATTTTTACAATTTTTACAATTTTTAACTTTAAAACTTTTACTTAACTGTTGAATAGACTAAGCTGATATAGAACAGTAAGTTTACAAGGCTGATCGCGAACGAATCTTTGAACAGCTTTGTCGACCACTAATCTGATAGTTACTTAGCTGATTTAGTTAAAATCAGTTTTAATACTAAAGTAATTGCAGCGGATTTTCAAAGTGTTTTTCACAAGTAAACTTAGTAGTTTGAAAATTTAATCCCCAGTTTTGTAAACTCCTTTAAACTCTTTTCAAACAGTTTTGAATGTGTTTTATGCAATCTGAAAATATGCAAATTGAAAGCAAATGTAAAAACACAAGTAATTTTTATAGTGGTTATATGGATTTAAATATCCTTTAGTCCACTCTTCCAAGTCACAAAGATCTTGGGTTATACTAAGAACACAAATAAATTAGTACACTCCACTTACGCCAAAACAACAAATGAATCTGGCTGTAAGCTCACAATAGGAAGTCACTACGAAAACCTATCCTTTTAAGCTAGATCACTCAAAAAGATGGATCTACACTTCTCACAATACTCAAACAGTTTTTCACTCAGAAAATATGTTTGTCTTTTATCTTCAACTTCGGCTTCAGTCAACAAATGACAGAGCTGATGAGTGAGCTGTTCTTGAGACATAAGAGATTTTGCTTCGAATTTTTTCTCAGAGATTGTGTTGTTCTTCTTCTCTTTGTCTCTTCAGCTATTTATACTCGTAGGTTTGAAAAATGTCCGTTGAAGTAAGACATAATTCAAAATCCTCGAGTACTGGTCCTTAATTTCCGTGAACGGCTCTCTGCACAGTGTCCGTACTGTCAACAGTACTTTTCTGCAGGCAGCATTAAATGCACCAAGCTGATAGGAAGTCTTTCTTCAATCATTTGTCTTTAATAGCCTTGTACTTCAGCATTTATTACTTCCATGGGCATTTATTACCGTTGGGAAGACTTCTTGATCTTTTCCACTTGGCTGACGAAAGTGCAAGTCTGATGATGGATGAGGCTGATCCCAAATTTGAACAAATCTGATTTGAGTCGGATGATCTTCACCAGTCTGATTTCTTTCCTTCAGCAGATCAGTAGTCTTTTGGACCTTTAATATTTGACCCGTCTGATAGTCTTTTTACTTGGTCAAAATTCTTCTAAGGGATATCAGCTTAGTTGTCCTTTACTTAGCAGATTTGAAGTTTTGGAAATCATCAAAACCTCCCTTTACTAATTGTCTTGAGTGCCTTTCATCTTCATCCTTATCCAACAGGAATGATTCCGTTACTTTATTTTTTTCACTAATTTGAAGGAAATCAGTTGGAACCTAGTGACAACTTATTTGTTGTTGATTTCGTTACTAGCAATCGGGTCGGAGCAAAAAATTGAACCTCGACTTAGAATTGACTGAGTCATTCTTGAGCGCACCTGAGCCTAATCCGGGCGCCTAGGTCTCGTCTGGGCTTGGCTGAGGTGCCTAGGCCATGCTTAGTTTTTGTTGCTGATTCCGTTACTAGCAATCGGGTCGGAGCAAAAAATTGAACCTCGACTTAGCATTGACTGAGTCGTTCCTGGGCACGTCTGAGGCTGACCCAGGTGTCTAGGTCTCGCCTAAGCTTGAGGCGCCTAGGCCATGCTTGGTTATAGCCCAGGCGTCGGGGCCACTCATGGGGTTGCCCCGGGCGCCTCTGTATCGCCTGGGCTTGGCCTAGGCGCCAATGCCACTCATGGGACTGCCTCGAGCTCTCCTGGGCTTGGCCTAGGCCACGCCCGGGTCTTGCCTGGGCCACTCATGGGGCTGCCTCGGATGCCTAGGTCTCGTCTGGGCTTGGCCTAGGCAATGTGCGCCCGGGCGACGCCTGGGCGACTAGGCAATGTAATTTTAATTAACTTGTTGGATGTGGGATTTGAATCCTTGACCTCATATATATACATATTAAAGGATCAAACCAGTTGAGCTGGACAACTTTATTTTATTTTCATTAAACAATTGTATATATGAGCCAACTAATAGTTTATTTCATCAATTTTTTCAATGATTTAACTCATTTTTCATTAATTTGATCGATTTAAACCATTTTGACCTTTCCCACGATTTTCGTCAGTTTTTATCACTAATTTTGTTGATTTAAAATTTTTTTTACTTACCGAACATGTTACTCACCGTTTTCACCAGTTTAGCCTTTTTTTTTTACCAATATCACTTATTTAAGCTATTTTTCACCGGTTCAACTTGTTTTTCACCATTTTCATCGATTTAAACAATTTCTGACTTAGATATCCGATTATTAACCGATATCATCTGTCTTTGCGCTAATTTCATCGAATTAAAATATTATTAATCGATTTAACCCATTTTTTTCACTATTTTTCATCGAGTTACACAATTATGATCGAATTAACCTAATTTTCATCGATTTCATCTTCTTTTTTTCCCAAATAATTTCATTGAGTTGCACTATTTTGATCAAATTTAAATTATTTTCACCAAGTTTTCATCGATTTAAATCATTTTTAACCGTTGACCCATTTCCCACCGATTTCATCTGTTTTATCATTAATTTCATTGATTGCAATTTTTTTAATTGATTTAATCCGTTTTGTTCACAAATATCAGCGATTTAAACTGTTTTGGACCAACTTAACACATTTTTTCACCTATCTCATAAGTTTTTCTTTCAATTTCATCGATTGAACCCATCTTTTCATTGATTTCATCCATTTTTCCCCAAATTTATTGATTTAATTACTTTTTTTATCGATATAACTAGTTTTTCCCCTTAATTTCATCAATTTAAATCGTTTTGACCAATTTAACTAGTTTTTCCATCATTTTCATTCTCTTTTTACTAATTTAATCAAATTTAACAGTATTCATCCATTTTTCATCGACTTCATTTATTTTTAACTAAGTTAGCTGATTCAACATGTTTCAAAATAATTAAATTCATTTTTTTTCCCATTTCATTCATTTTTTACAAATTTCATCAAATTTACATGTTCATGATAGGTTAAACTCATTTTAGATCGAATTCACCAATTTTTTTCTTCAATTTAACTGAAATCACCTGTTTTCAATGACTTAATCCATCTTCACCATTTCCCACCAATTTACAGATTTACACATTTTTTCGCCGTCTAACTTGTTTTTTCAATAATTTTATTGAAAGTGTAAAATCAGTGAAAATATATAAAATTTATGAATCGATAAAAAATTGGTTAATCCATTGGAAAATGAATTTATTCCATGAAAATATTCTGGAAATATATTTCTATCGTTGGTTTTGTCGCTATTCAGTTACACATTTGTTACTAGAGCTAAATAGCAACGGAAAGTTTCCGTTGGAACAATTTCATCGCTGTGGATAACTTTTTCCTACAACTTAACAACCGAATTCCTATGGAAAATATTTTTTCCCAATTTTTCGTTGGTTATTATTCGTTATTAGGAACATATTTTTGTTGATGGTTCTGTCGCTTTTCAGTTACTAAAATCTAAATAGCGACCGATAATTTTCCGTTGGAATGATTTCGTCGCTATGGAAAAAATTTTCCTACAACTTAACAACCGAATTCCTACGAAAAATATTTTTTTCCAATTTTTTGTTGGTTATTTGTCGTTATTATTAGCGGAATATATTTTTGTTGATGGTTCCGTCGCTGTTCAGTTACTAAAATCTAAATAACAACAGATAATTCCGTTGGAACGATTTCGTCGCTATGAATAACTTTTTCCTACAACTTAACAACCGAATTCCTACAAAAAATAATTTTGTCGACATTCTGTCGATAATTTGTCGCTATTATTGAAGGTAGATTTTCTAAATAAAATTATGTTGGTATTTGGTTACTAATCCGTCACTAATAGCGACAGATTTATTTTCGTTGGAATCAGGTCGTAGGTGAAGCCCCTTTTTTGTAGTGAGCCATTGACAACTTCATTTATAAAGGTCTCCTCGTAAGTAATTACATATTTTTTGTAGTACGATATTTTAATTATTTCGATTATTGACAATAAATAAATTCTCCCTCTCTTCGTCCCAAAATTCTTACTTTCTTTAATTATTTTGGCATATTATTTTATGTAATTTTATATTTATTTCTTTAAAAGTAGTTTTGAAAAAAAAATTGTGTGAAATTTTGTGTGAATGTAGTTTTGAAAAAAATAAAGGTCGGTTAGTTTTGTGTGAAATTTTGTGTAATTAAAAGTGGTGTCAGATCATCATAAATTTCGTGTGAAAGTAGTTTTGAAAAAAATAAATCTATTTTAAGAAAGAGAGTGTAATATAGGGACATCTAAAAAAAAAAAAATTAAATTTTTTCGAACAGATGGTACATTTTTTTGTTGAGTTCGAAAAAGCCTTATCTAGATCGGGTCTAAGAGCTTACTTATAGATCTTGTAAATTATGTTTTGTCAACTCGTTTAATATAATTTAGGTTTTGCCAACTATTTTAAAATAAAAATCGTGTGGTGTAAGTTTTGTCAACGTACTCATTTATAGTATTGGATGATTTTAAAAGAACTAAATTGTTATTAGATTATGTAATTATATACGTGGACCTTTACAAATTTAGTTATTAATGGCTTGACATCATACACATTCAATAAAATATATAATTCACTACAACAAATATGACTTCAATAACATTGAAAATTGTCATTAATTATTGTGATAGTGGCATTTTTTATTATAATTCAAACTTCCATGAAAGATTGAGATGAAGCTTGAATGAATAAAGATTGAAATCTTGAAAGAAAACAGGAAGAAGAAGATGGAAAATACACAGTATTTTCAATCTGAAAAATAGAGAATGAATGTTGTGATCAAGATTAACCTTGCACCTATTTATAACAAAACTAACCGACCTATAAAATAAAATGACAACTCTATTAAGTTAAACACGCCTTTTACATATACCTATACAAAACAAATAAGTAAGAAATAATTTTACAATTCAAATCCCTAAATTACTTTTTCTTCCAATTGAACTGACGTCTTGCTTGTTCTTTGCAGGAACTCTGGAAAGCTTCATTCATGGCTAATTTTCGAATACACCCCCCTCAAGATGGACCATATATTTCAACTAGGGACATCTTGGAAAGCAGCTGGCGAAATTGAGGTAAGAGTAGTGGCTTTGTAAGTATATATGCTATCTGCTCCCCTGTATGAATAGGCATTAGACGAATTAATCCTTTAGATATTTGCTCACGCGTGAAATGACAGTCAATTTCTATGTATTTTGTACGTTCGTGGAAAATTGGGTTACTTGCTATATGCCTAGCAGATTAATTATCACAGAATAAAAGTGTAGCAGTAGGATTAATTAACCCAAAATTATTCAATAATTGATGTAACCAAATAATTTCACTAGAAACAGTAGCCAATGACCTATTCTTTGCTTCAGCAGAGGATTTTGAAATAGTTACCTGTTTCTTAGATTTCCATGAAATCAAAGAATCACCTAAAAAAATACAAAAACCTGTGATGGACCTTTTTGTGTCTTTACAAGAAGCCCAATCAGCATCAGCATAAGCTTTTAGTTGAATATTTAGTAGAATAAAATGACCCTTTACCTGGACAAAACTTTAAGTATCTTAAAATGTGATGAGTAGCTTGTAAATGTGGAAGTCTAGGTTGAGAAACAAATTGACTAAGTCTATGAACTGCATAGCTTAAATCAGGTCTAGTAATAGTGAGGTAAATAATTTTGCCAATAAGTCTTCTATAGGATGTAATGTCAGTAAGTAATTCACCTTCTGTAGAACTAAGTTTAAGTTTAGGATCCATTGGCAAAGTCAATGATTTGGCTGCCAAGTATCCTGTTTCTTCTAGAATATGTAAAGCATAGTTTCTTTGTAATAAGACAATTCCTGTAGATGATCTAGCTATTTCAAGTCCAAGAAAATATTTCAAATCACCTAAGTCTTTTAATTTGAACTTAGATTGTAAATATGACTTTAACTCAGATATAACAATGATAGAAGGACCAGAAATAACAATGTCTTTTACATAAAGTAAAAGAGCAAGAAAGGTATCACCTGATCCATTTGTGAATAAGGAGTAATCTGACTTAGATTGTAAAAAATCATATTCAAGGAGACATTCCTTGAACTTATCATTCCATTGTCTGGAGGCTTGCTTCAGACCATATAGCGATTTATTTAATCTGCAAACTTACTTAGGAGAAGTATTAGATCTTGGATATCCTAATGGAAGATCCATGTATACTTCTTCATGAAGATCCCCATTAAGGAAGGCATTATCTACGTCAAGTTGGCATAGTTTCCAACCTTTAGAAGCTGCTAAGGCTAATAACAATTTAATTGTCACCATCTTAGCAACTGGTGAAAAGGTTTCAATATAATCAATACATGCTTGCTGTGTATAGCCTTTGGCAACAAGTCTTGCCTTATATCTGTCTACTCTTCCATCTGAGTATCTTTTTATCTTATAAACCCATTTACATCCAATGGGTTGTTTACCTGGAGGCAGAGGGACTACTGTCCATGTATATGTTGTTGGTCCCAAGTGGTTAGTTGAGGTCTAGAGGGGAGGGGGTGAATAGACTTCTAAAAATTTTAGACTTTAAAACATTTCAAGTCATCTGTCAGCACACTAAGCTAATCAAGAATAGTAAGCTGACTAGACTGATCGCACGCAAAGTTTGAGCAGCAAAGTTGACCACTCTTCTGATAATCACTTAGTTGATTTCAGCAAAATTAGTTTTAAAATAGAATACTTGCAGCGGATGTTATCAAGTATTTTTCACAAGTAAACTTAGTCTCTTAAAGATTTTATTCCCAGTTTTGTACTCCTTTAAAATCTTTAAACAAACGATTCAAGTGTTAAACTATGCAATTTTGAAATGTGCAAGAAAACTCATGCAAATGTAAACATCAAATTTTTTTTATAGTGGTTATATGGATTTAAATCCTTTAGTCCACTCTTCCAAGTCACATAGATCTTGGGTTATACTAGAAAACACACAGTTAACAGTATACAATGCTTGCGACAATCAACAAATGAAAAGGCCACAAGTGCGCACTAGGAAATCACTAAGATAACATATTCTACAGAGTCTCATCACTCACAAAGATGGATAAGAATTCCTCACAACCCTCTCTAACAAAATCACTCAGGTTTATGGGTTTTTCTTTGATCTTCAACTTCGGCTTTTGTCAACAAATGACTAAGCTGATGAGTGAGCTGTTCTTGAGTTCTTGAGATTTAGAAGAATCTGCTTCGAAATTTCTCTCAAAAAATGTGTTGTTTTAGCTCTTCTTTATCTCAAACTCTTGAACTATTTATACTCTTAGTTTGAAAAATGTCCGTTGAAGAAAGAAAAACTTCAAATCCTCGAGTACTGGTCCCTTTTTCCTGAAAACGGCTCTCTGCAACTGCTACAGTATAGTCTGATGTACTTTCTGTCAGTCGCATTTAATGCACTAAGCTGATACGAAGATTTATTCAATCATTTGTCATAAATACCCTCTTTCTTCAGCATTTATTACTCCAAGTACATTTATTACCGTTAGGCAGACTTTCTGATCATCTTCACTGAGCTGATTGACTTCTCTCGTCTGATGAAGTACTTAGCTGATTCCAATCAGAACCAATCTGATTTGAGTCGGCCGTTTTCCACCAAACTGATTTCTTCCTTCAGCAGCAGATCAGTAGTCTTTTAGACAAAGAGATTTTGACCCGTCTGATTTATCTTCTTAGTTGGTCAAAATTCTTCTAAGGGATTTCACTAAGCATTCCTTACTTATCTGATTTTAATGTTTTGAAAATCATCAAAACCTCCCTTAACTTTTTAACTTCTTTGCACTCTATCTTCATCTTCATCCAACATTTGTGTCCTCTAAGGCTTTAATTTCAGTATTCATGGCATCTCTCCACTTCTGATTACCAATAGCTTGATGGTAATACTGAGGTTCAGTTTCAGCTGAAATATTCATGACAAAACTTTTGAAAGAAGTTGAAAGTTTGTCATAGTTTAAAACATTAGAAAGTGATTATCTAGTATAAGGGGAAGTAATGGAGTTAATGGAATTGCGATGGAAATCAGCTAGATTACTAGGTTTGTGAGAAATCGTTGTTGATCTTCTGACATTTGGTAGAGTAGATTGGACATCCAAATTAGAAGGACTTATAAAATCAGGATCAACACCTGTGTTATCTGTAGAAAGAGGGTCTGAATAGTTATCAACAGAATTATTAGAAGTAGGAATAAACTCAAGATATAAATCAGAAACATAATTCTTAGGAGGAAATAAGAAATCAATAGTAACAGAACTATTACTATAATCATTTTGTAAAGTATGAAATGGAAAGGGTTTCCTCATGAAATATTACATCTCTTGAAATAAAGATTTCATGTGTATTAATATCATATAATTTGTAGCCTTTTATACCCATAGGGTAGCCAATAAAAACAGAAGCTTTAGCTCTAGGTGCAAATTTATTTCTACCTTGTTTTAAAGTAGATGCAAAAACTAAGCAACCAAATGTTTTAAGAGAACTGTAATCAACAGGAGAATTGTGAAGTAACTCAAAAGGGGTTTGATAGTTCAATATTTTAGAGGGTGTCATGTTGATTAGGTAACCTGATGTGGACAGACAGTCACCCCAGAATGAAATAGGTACCTTAGATTCCAAAAATAAAGCCCTGGCAATGTTAAGAAGGTGTTGGTGTTTTCTCTCCACAGCAGAGTTCTGTTGTGGAGTTTCAACACAGGAGTATTGATGAATTATTCCAAGTTGATTGAACAAATTAGTGAAAGAAAGTTCAGGAGCATTGTCACTCCTAAAGATTTTTACAGTTTTATTAAATTGATTGGTTACATATCCAAGTAAACCTAGAGAAATCATCCACAATAATAGCAAAATACCTTTGTCCAGAATAAGTTGGGGAATGAAAAGGGCCCCAAATGTCACAATGAATTAGTTAAAAAATGCTAGTAGTAGAATCAGAAGAAGAAAAAGATAGCCTCTTTTGTTTAACAAGAGGGCAAATATAACAGATATCAGTGGTAGAATTATTACAATCAGAATCCTTAAGAAAATATAAACTGTTTTTCAACTTATTCATAACTTTGTAAGGCATGTGGCCTAGTCTTCTATGCCAGATCACAATTGAAACTCTGCTGCAATGAACTGCTAAAGGGTTATAATAAGTTTTGTGTAAGACATAGAGACCAACAACTTTTCTACCCTACCCAATCATCCTCTTTTGGAGGTCCTGAATGAAAAAGGAATCTTTAGTGAAGTGAAGGGTAATAGTAGAATCAGAAATTAATTCACTTACGGAGATCAAGTTGAAGGAAAAATTAGGAACAAAGAAAACTTTAAGTATTAAAAAAAGAGCTTAGAAAAATGTCCCCAATTCGAGTAACTGTAAAAGTGCTATTATCAGGCAGTATAACCTGAGCATTAGAAATAGGTTTTAAATTTGAAAATAGTGAAATATTAGAACATATGTGCTTAGTAGCACCAGAATCCATAATCCAATCAAGAGGATTGGTTATGGTATTTAATGGAGAGAAGTTGAACAAATACCTGAGACACATGAAATGTGTACAGATTCATGTGTTGACTCACTATTGTTGAAATTCAGATGTGTGTTGAATAGGTTCATGAGGTGTTGCCATTTTCTGAATTAAAGCTCTGAAGGAGTGGAGTAAGAGGATTCTCAGATGGTTGGTTGGATTGTAGGGTTTGTATCCAACTGGATAACCATGTAATTTATAACATTTGACAATAATGTGTCCCTTCATGTTACAATGTGAACATATAGGGATGTCTTTCTTCTTGAAACTAGGATTGAAGGTATGTGGGTGGATAAAAGTGGTTGTTGAAACTGATTGTAGGATCTTTTAGGTTGCTGTTGTGTATTGGGAGTGGGGGGTGGTTGTGACAGTTTAGAGGCAAAAGCCATAGAAGAAGATGTATCAAAGGCAGGAGGAAGAACTCCAATCTGTTTTTGTCTTTCCTCCTGTGTAGCAAGCTGAAAAACCCTGTTAATGTGAGAAATTGGATCCATGAGAAGGATCTGACTTCTTAAATTGTCAAAAGAGTCATTAAGTCCAAGAAGGAATGTTAGAACAAAGTCTTCTTGGTATTGACCATGGACCTTTTCTGGTCCACCATAATTGCAAGATTTGAGAACAGGCCTATAGTTGGCTAGTTCATCCCAAACAGATTTAAGTTTTGTGAAGAACTTATTCACAAAAAGTGTATCATGCTTTAGATTGGCTAATTCCCTCCGTAATTGAAGTTTTCTAGGTCCATTGCTATGTTGGAACCTTATCTTCAACTGATTCCATATATCTTGTGTGCAATTAGTATACATGATACTTGAATGAATTTCTTGAGAAACTGCATTGAGGATCCATGAGACTACAACGTCATTGTTTCTGGAACAATCAATTTGAAGATTAGGATCTGAATCACCTGGATCTTGAAGGGTTCCATTGATGAATCCATGTTTTTTTTTTTTGACATTCAAGGCAAGAAGCATGGATCTTGACCAAGTGGGATAGTTATCTCCTTTCAATTGATGTTGAACCACGAGCAGTCCTGGACTGTCAGACGGATGTAGAAAGTATGGGTGTGATGGATTTCCATAGGAGGTCTGGAGCGTGTGGAATCAATGGTGGTGGTGGTGGAAGAACTTGAAGAATCCATGAGAAAACAGAGAAAAAATCAAGAAACAGGGGATATAATAGGATGGAGAAGAATGATCAATTGATCTTGTAGAATAGTGCGGAAAACGTGTGTAAAAATTACACAACTGATACCATATTATAATTCAAACTTCCATGAAAGATTAAGATGAAGCTTGAATGAATAAAATTTAAATCTTGTAAGAAAACAGGAAGAAGAAGATGGAAAATACACAGTATATTCAATCTGAAAAATAGAGAATGAAGATGGAAAATACACAGTATATTCAATCTGAAAAATAGAGAATGAATATTGTGATCAAGGTTTGAACCTTGCACGTATTTATAACAAAACTAACCGACCTAAAAAATAAAACTAACAACTCTTGTTGTTCCAAAAGGTGAAATCGCTCACCCCGGGCGACCCTCACCCCCTGCCCGACGGGATTGTGAGAGGAGGTAAAACTAACAACTCTATTAAGTTAAACAAGTCTTTTACATATACCTATACAAAAAAAATAAGTATGAAATAATTTTACAATTCAAATCCCTAAATTACTTTCTCTCCCAATTGAATTGGCGTCTTGCTTGTTCTTTGCAGGAACTCTAGAGAGCTTCATTCATGGCTAATCTTCCAATATTTTTCAATTTAATGATCATTTGTAACGATGTCACTAATAGTTATTGACATTTTTTAGTGTCACTATCATATCATTTAATGACACCATGAAATGTTGTAATTAAAAACGATGACAATGTAAAATGTTATAAATATTACATTATATAGCATGTTAAAATGCCAAATGATATCTACATTACTAACACTTTATAATGACACTACATCCAAACATAGTCACATTTATAAATACTAGTAAAAAGTAAACTTATGACAATGTCATTTCCAAATGCCAAAAAAAACTTTTTCTGACATTTTAGGACACAGTATTATAAAATAGTGACATTTAATAACAACATAAGAAAACGGTTTAATGGCATTTTATAATTTCATTAATACAAAAGGGGAAAAAAATTCTAGAAGAAACCGCAATGCTTTAATTGCTTCAAATATTATTACAGCACGTATAATTCAAACCTATATAAGTGGGTTTTTGGCATTTTGGACCCTGGAATTATAGGATTTTGGCACTTTGCATCCTAATTTAAAAGTTTTGGCACTTTGCACTCTAGAAATATAATTTATTTGGCACTTTGCACTCTACTGTGTGTTTCTTAGTGAGAAAATTCATTGATAGAAGGGTAAAATATTTATTTTAAAAAAAAATTCACTTTGCACCTTGGCAATATAGATTTTGCACCATTAAAATATAGAATGTTGGCATATTTCACCAAAAAATAATAAAATATTAGCTTTTTTCACCCCGGTTCAAATTTTTGGGCACTCTGCACCCTAAAAATATAAATTGTATGACATTTTGTACCCTAATGTATTTTTCTTAAAAAAAAACAAACTCATGAATGTCGGCGATGTAGAGATAAAATGGTCATTTCTATGCACAACAATCATAAACTTTTTATTCTAAATTTATTTTACTTTATAATAACTTATTTTAACATTTTCTCTTAGTAAAATTTAGATTAAATAAGACATTGTCTTCATTTTATTTTCAAGTATCGTCTAGATTATTTACTTTATATCTAAAATACACGTTTACATATCTAACATATTATTATATTGCATGTTATTTATATAATTTTTATCATATTAAGTTTGGATTGAAATTGTCAGAAATTATATTTTAGATGCAAAGTGCCAATATTCTATATTTCAGAGTGCAAAGTATCAAAATCTATACTTTTAGGGTGCAAAGTGCTAAAAATATTCGAAAATAACCACTATACTCTTTAATCAATTAATTTTTTCTTCAAAACACACATTAGGGTGCAAAGTGCCAAAACTTTTAAATTAGGATGCAAAGTGTCAAAAGGAAATGAGGAATACTAAAAAGTTCTCATGAAAAAAGCAAAAATTGATTGGTATCATTCATCTAATACATCCTTCATCAACCACCAACACATCTATCAACCAAAATATCAAATGACCCTTCATCTCGATCAAGTGCAAGTAAGTGCTCCGTCTTCTATGGATCCATTGGAGATCATAATGTCAGATCATATGATGAATTTCGTTCATAACTTAATAACACAAATTAACACGGAATATGACATGTATATCCTCATAATCTTTAACTAGTAACATAATGTATGTTAATGAAGGCACCTTTAGGCTTTGCGCTGACCTATAAAAAAAATGATGTTTGTTAGACTTTTGAATGAGTAGTTTGTAAAAATTGAGAGATGAAAAAATTATTTTAAAAAATAGAAATTATGTTTGTTTGGCATTTCCCAAACACGAAATTTATTTGAGAAATGCCAAACAAACAAACAGTCATACACCTTTATTTGTGTATGCCAAATAAACCTTTATTTGAGTTCGATCTCTAAAAATTAAGTATTAGAATACATTTCAAGAGATCTCTTGTAAACAAGATTCCACTAAAAGTTTCGTGTAGTATGGTAGGAATGGTTCTTATGGCCCCTTAGCGTCCTACAATCTTAATTTTAGTATCTTATCACCAAGTTTCATCTAGGTGGTCCAATAGACTTCACTTGGTTGGAGGTTTTGGATTATACACTACAAAATATAAACAAAAGTTGCATATATTTAAATATATGCAAGGAGTTCAATTTTCTTTGCAAAAAACATCTTACCCACTAACCATACATCTAGGGATCTCTTCAAAACAAATGAAAGAGCTAAAAAATACCAAATGGATCTATGAAGAGAATCATTTCCTACCGTCCCACAATCATTACCTTCTTTAGACATATTCAAGCCAATTTGTCACTTGCCACTTAATTAAAATGAGAAAATTAACTAACCTTTTTGATTCCTTTGTTCATACTACAATTTCATACTATAAGTTGTCTAAATGTGTAGAAGCTTTTGCAAAAATATTTTTGGTTTTGTTGTTTAAGACTAATATAACCTCAAGAAAGCTCCACTCGGCATCTTATCGGATACTCAGTTTAAGAAGAAAAAAAGGAATCACGACTACAACAAACATACCTTGTAATTGTCATCACCAATGTAATCAAATGACACGGTATTGAACACAGATAGAGACTTCGCCAATTTTGGAGGACTAGGAGGTCTTATCGAATACTCAGTTTAAGGAGAAAAAAAGGAATCACGACTACAACAAACATACCTTGTAATTGTCAGCACCAATGTAATCAAATGACACGGTATTGAACACAGATAGAGGCTTCGCCAATTTTGGAGGACTAGGAGGAATTTTCGTGGCTACCCTCTGATGTAGCCACCATTCACCATGTTACGGGGGTTATAGGGACATTTTTTATAGTGTCCCTAAAAGTAAATAGTGTCCCTAAAAGTGACCTAACAGACAGATGGTGACTACCCCAATTCCATAATATCAACTCAATAAAGTCAAAATTCACCAGCTAAAATGTTATGCAAAAAATCATAATATTAGAAACACAAGATAACTTACTACATTATTAAACAATCATATGAAAACACAACTCTTCTTGTAAGAATAACATAAAATTAACACATAAATACACTAGTGAAATCACATAGCCAATGCGCATGCAAAAAATTTCACCAATTCGAAATTAATCATAGTAAGAATAACCAAAAATACATGTTACAATGAAAATAGCCCTTTCAATACAAAACATCAAAATTTACTAGCCCCGACTTTTATTCCTTAACCCACAACAAACTAACTCCTCCGCACTACGTTAATCAATCATCGCAAACAGAAAATTTAAGCATAAGAAATAAGACACCATGCAATCAACTGAGAAACTAAGAAACTCCCACCCTCCTTAGGCCATCTCCAGCCGAAAGGGGGAGGCAAGCAACAGCCCCCCCTTCGGCTGGAGAAGAGCTCCCCCCGGAGCTGGCAGGCAAGCATCCCGGGGAAGATGCTTGCCTGCCAGCAGGCTCACGCGCATACCCCCTTTTTTTTTTCTTCAATTGGCTGCCTTCTTTCTTTCTTTCAATCTGTTGAACGTTTCTTTCTTTCTTTCAATTGATTGCAGTGTATTATTGTAGTGTATTATTGCAGTGTATTATTGAAATATTGCCTGCTGTTTTTTGTCTTATTGCCGTGCCTTCCCTTTTTCTTTTTTTTTTCTTTTTATTGTTGTCTTGCCTACAAGTTATAAGTTAATTGTAGGACAAATTTATAAGTTATAAGTCCTGCAAGAATGTAATTTAAATGTATAAAAAAAATATAAGTTAATTCACTATAGGTCTCGTTTGACAAATTTAATTCACTATTATTAATTTCTTTTAAGTTGAATGTTTATTGTGATATTTAACATTATCAAATTCTTACTCCATTAGATTATATTAAAAATTTATTTTAATTCTTTAAAAGTTATATAATTAAGTTTACTTTAACAAAAATGAGTAAGATCTAAATTTAAAAATACAATTTAAAGATCAATTAAACAGCTTAACATATGTGATTACTAAAAGAAACATGTAATTCTAAAATAGCCCATAAACAACTTAACAGATGCGATTACTAAGGAACACGTAATTCTAAAATAGCCCATGTGTTGCCCACAAGTGTTTGACTAAATCTTTTTTCAATTGGCTATTGAAATCTTTATTTCGAACGTTGCCACGACGCATCAAATATGATTCCATATCGATATTGCCTGATCTTGTGGATAATTCTACGGTTGTAGTAGTTTTTTTCTTTTGCGATTGTTCATAAATTTTTGCACGAGCTCTACGAGATCTACGAGGATCGTTCTCATCATCACTATAGTCTTCATCGCCGTATTCATCACGTTCATCCTCCACAATCATGTTATGAAGGATGATACAAGTCAGTATTATGTCGCTCAAGTCTTCTATGTTCCAACCCCTACCTAGCTACTTAATTATCGCGAAACGAGCCTGCAGAATCCCAAATGCTCGTTCCACGTCTTTCCGATATGATTCTTGCATTTGGGTGAAGAATTGATCTTTAGGGTAAATTGGGTTTCTAATTGCCTTTATCAATGTCGCCCATTTTGGATATATGCCATTCGCGAGATAGTACGTCATGAAGTATTTCTTGTTATTTACCTCGTACTTAATTTATGGGCACGTTCCTTGTACCATGCTATCAAACAAGGGGCTTCGGCCAAGAACAGTGATGTCATTTTGAGATCCGGTTACGCCAAAGAAATCATGCCATATCCATGTATCGGCATCAGCCACTGCTTCAAGAATAATAGTAGGTATTTTTAGTCTTCCTGAAAAGGCCCCTTGCCATCCAGTTGGACAATTCTTCCACTCCCAATGCATGCAATCTAATGACCCGATCATCCCAGGGAATCCACGAGATTCTTCTTTATCAAGTAGTCTTTTAAGATCATCCATATTCGGTTCACGAAGATATGTCTTTTTGTATTTTTTCAAAATGGTTTTGCAAAATTGGCGCAATGTTTCACATGTAGTTGACTCTCCCATATGGAAGGGTTCTTCCAGAGCATCAGTGGGGCTTGCGTAAGCTAACATACGCAAAGCGATGGTCACCTTCACTAGGGGTGTGATCCCTAAACGTCCGGCCCTGTCACTTTTTTGTTGAAAATATTTATTTTCACGCTCACATTCTTCAACCAAACGGAGAAACAAGGGTTATTTGATCCGAAAACGCCTTATGAAGTCCTCGTCGTTATATACAGGCCTTTCGACGAAGTAATTGGGCATGAGTTCTTTGTGCTCCTCATCATGGTTCCTCGATTTTTCTTTTTGTCATGGTTTAGAGCCACCATGGACAGGGGCCACATCTACAGGCTGAAGATTGACTTGCTGATACTCTTCAATTTGTTTGAGGAATTGTTGATGGACCATTTCTCCTTCATTAAGGTTAGTCAATGCATAATCATCGAAATTATTTAAGAAGTGCTCGGTGGAACCCTCGTCATAAGTTGGGAAGTATGAGCCCGAACCTTGTTCAAAATTTGGGTTAGCTGACCAGATAAATGTTAATAGTTCTATATTTACTTAATAATATTTTTAACATTATCGTCTCATAATTTCGGAGCTCATAATATAAATTTTTAATGGTAGGAACATATGGCTATGGAATTCTACCAGCGTGGAAATGGTACGAGATTTCATTTGATGTACGTTTGGAATGTTTGCAAGGATTGGCCCATCTATAGAGTGATCTCTTCAAGAAATTCACAAGTGGATCCCCTCCATACGCAATCATCTCAGGCGAATGAAGGGGTGGATTCTACATAATATTATCGTCCAACCTTCGATTTTCCAGTTGACGTAGACAATGTATTTGTGACTCCTGAGCGCACTCCGGTTTCAGAACAACCTAATGCAAGGCCAATTGGAACAAAGGAGGCTAAAAGAAAGAAGGGAAACGGAAAGGCTACGACAAGTCTTTCTGAAGATAGTGTGCGTTCAGAAGCGAATCTTATATATGTTGAACGAGCCGCTAAAATCCACGAGGATGCACAAGACCGTAGACATGCTGCAATACTGGCCATCAAACAGAAGGAGATTGAAATGAAGGTATTCTCGATGAATACATTTAATATGACTCTATCAAAAGAATTTTGGAGGATGAAGAAGGAGGATATCATCCGTAAGAAAAAAAAGCTAAATTTTGGAGGTTCGATGGGGGAAGCAACCTAGGCAATTCCGTTTTTAACTGTGATTTATCTCTACAGGCCCATGATCCAACTTGTTGTAGTGTTTGTTTGTTGCTTTAATTATGTTTAATTGTTGGTGTTTCCCTTGAAAATTATGTTTGTTTTAGTGTGTAATAGTTGTTTTTCTTTTCAATCTAAGTGCATTAATAATAATTGTTGTTGTTTTTCGTGAATTATGTTTGCTCGTTTTTATTTTTATGAATGACTTATTATTATTATTATTATTATTATTCCATTATTATTGTTGTTGTTGTTGCAGTTGTTGTTGTTGTTGTTATTGTGAGAGTGGGAAAAGTTTGAGATTGAAATAAATATTTTGAATTGTTGGTTCGGCTGGAGATGACTAACTTGACAAGGCAGGCAAGCAGGCAGGCAGGCAGGAGGGGGCTATTGCCTGTTTCAGCTGGAGATGGCCTTAGTCCCTCGTCACAAAATAGTAACTCTAAATCACGAGCACAAAATGATGGTGAAGGAGCGCCTCAAGACCTTACTCTCATTTTTTAGGAACTTCTATCCCGAACCTGGTTTAGGCAAATCCAAAATATTTATATGGAAATTTCAATGTGGACAAAAGATTTATAGGGCCTGGTTGTTTGGCGTTTCCCAAAAAAAGTTTCGTGTTTGGGAAATGCCAAACAAACATGTTTTTTATTTTCTGAAATAATTTTTTCATCTTTAAATTTTCTCAAGCTACTCTCTCAAAACCCAAACAAACAACAATTTTTTATCTCCAAACAAACCTATATAAACACAACTCTAATTTGACATAAAGTAACATATCTCTTAATTTATCTCAAAACAAACATGATTTGACATAAAGTCTTACACATCTTACACATATAACCTAACTCTTTCAAAAAAAACCCTACACCTACTTTATTTCTCAAACTACTCTCTCAAAACCCAAACAAACAACATTATGCAAATCGAGATTATTTCACAAACCTCCACCACTCTCTCAAACTACTTTCCCAAACACCAAACAATCAAGCTCATAATTTTTCACTATGGTCTTTTTTTTAATTCCTTGCCAATCTTTTTTATCCTGAGTAGTTTCATTCATAAAACTAAAAAAATTAAAGTGTTTTTTTTCCCTTTCGAGAATGTTTACCTGATTGTTCTTTAATTATAGTGATATGTTCTATTAAAAAAACCATTAAACTCGTGCTTCATTCAAGAATATAATATCATTTTGCAGTTTTAAGAAGATTGATATTATAGAATTAAGATAAATAAATGTCATCTAATTTTAGACTGTAAACTAATTTTAAATATCACTAATTATTTAATTTATTAGTTATTTGTAACATTTTTATTTACAACTGTCGTTATGTTTAAAATACCATCAAATTGATGTGACAAAAATTTTAATTTGGTGGCATTTATTCTTTTTGCCACAGTAAATTATCATTACTAGTGGCATTTACCCAAGGTATGCCACAAAACACTCTTATTTAGTGACATTTCTTCTAGAAATTCCATTATAAATCTATTGTTAACATTTCCCAATAGTAAAATGCCACTAATTTAGTAAATAAATGTAAACATTACAACACATATATGCCACCAAATTAAGGTTTTGTAACATCTTTAAGTAAAATGATATTGAATTAATCGCATTTTTGTTGTAGTGCTAGTTAAGGTAAAATTGCAAAAATTGTCCCAAAGTAATCATTGATTTAGGATTTTCGTTTCAAATTATTTAACTTGGTGAATAATTTAATATTTTTTCTGTAATATTGTCCCACTGACGGAATCTGCGCATTTACCGTTAAATTATCACATGGCTGCTTACGTGTCATGACGTGGTAAATTTTAACATGAATAATTATATAATATTGCAGAATTCGTCCCAAACTAATTACAAGATTGAACCGTCATTTCCATTAAATTAGAAATTAAATATTGGGACTAAATTCATACAAAATGGTAAATTATGGGAAGAAATTCGGCGAGTTAATATAGTTTGGGACGAAAAATCAAACTTAGTAATTAGTTTGGGATGATAATTCAAACAAGTATTAAAATGCGGGACGAAATTCAGTGAGGTGATATAATTTGGGACGAAAATCCAAAATCCCCTCTGTTCAAAGATTAAAGATTCCCCCTTCCCTTTGGGACGTTTTGTGCAATTTTACCTCTATAGAATGCCTATACATACCAACAGGTGATTGGTTCAGTGGAAGGGACTAGTCACTACAAAGTAGCGGACTCAGGTTCGAATCCCTGTTGGAAGAGGTTCCCACTTTATGTGTATGACGCGCCTCGAAAGGGATTAAACCCTTGGGAAACAAAAAAAAATGCCTATACGTTGACGTTTTGATAAATTAACAGCTGATATATGCTTCTCCCAATTTTATTTTCTCTATAAATTTGGTTGCTTATATTTTGGTCGTACGATGCTTGTGGGCCATGCCTGATATATATTTTTTTTAGCTCGCGGGAGCTTCTAAACAACCTGATGTTTCTACATTGGTAAAATGGGAATTCCCAGCTTCTTCCTCTGTTGTGCCCATGACGGTGATGCTCCCAATATTTGTGATGATTGCTTCTCAATTCTCTCCTGCTAAAAATTACCAATTAGTTGCGGCTACTTTATGTTTACTTGTGCCAAGCGATTCTTCCTCGATCTCTGTTTCTTGTGACTCTTACCGCCTTAATTTCTATCAATAACCCAAATAATGGGTTTCCTTTCTATTATTCAATTCACACCATTCACTCCATTCTACGTTCTTTTTCAAGAGCTCTTTCATTGATCTCATCGCAAACAAAAGTTACCCTACAAAATCTAAGAGATCTCAATTTCCTCGTTTCTCAATTTTTGTAAGTTCAATTTCTTCCCGAAAATTTAAGTTTCTTCCGAAATCGGAATCGCCGAAATTGATAAAGCAACCATCACTTTTCTCTCTCATTCCTTTCTCCATTATCTTTTTTCTTTCTAATGTTTATATTTTTTCAATTACATAAAATAAGCGGACATAGAGGGACAGAGGGAGACCGCGTCGGAGTGCAAACAAACAAACTTAAAGTGCAATTTTTTAAGACAATAGAGACAACAAAAATAGAGGAAGGGAGAGACCGTCTGAGAGTCTGCAGTGGTGATTTTTTCTGTGGTTTTTGTATGTGGTACTTTTATTTTGATTTGCTTCTAATAATTTTGTTATTGATTTTTATGTTTATTTTTTCCATTTCCATGTTGTGGAAAAGCTTCCCAGTCCAAAAATTGAAGCTTTACTCCCTATCTATTTTTTTATCCAGAGGTAAGCTTTATTTGAAAGGTTATCTTTCTGTCTTCTTGAGATAGATATATTATTGTTCATTTCTAATATGATAGTACTCCACTGATTGATTTATTTATTTTAATAGAATTTCTTTGCAGCCTCTCTCCATCTTTCTTTCGGAACTTTTCTTGGATGCTTGATTTGGATGTTGTTGTTTTTTTCTTTCTATTTCTTCTTATTTTTAGATTTTTCTGTGAATTTATGATATGGCATTCTTTTATTTAGCCTTGAATATTCAATATCAGAATCTTAATATGTTTTCTATTTCTCAATTTCCTGTAGTTGTACCTGAAATATTATCAAGATATGAGTATGCAGTGAAAATTTTCAGCGTCATCAGATTTTCCAACTTTAAAGGTAATTAAGAATTTCACACTCTTCAACGTAGAAATTTGAGATACAATTCTTGTTTGGTTTATTTTTACTCAGGAAAAGCTTTTTTAATCTTTCATATATCATTTTCTATTGCGTACTGAATCTATTTCAAGGCATTGTTCTATGTTTTTATTTATTTTTTAGTTATTTATGTTTGCGATTTAGTTTCATAAAGTGTTGGAGCATTTTCCGTCCTTTTACGAGGTTGTGGCATTCGAATAGAAGTAACCATTTCGTAACTTATGTATAATAACCAAATTATGTATCTCATGATGCTTGTTGGAATTGCAGGATCAATATCACATGTAGTTTTTACCAATATCATATATATGCATAATCTTTATTGATCGCCTTTGTTTAACCATCTTTCAGTTAATACTCATGCCTATGTTAACTCCTCTCATCGGCGAAGAAAAATTGTTGTCTTTAGGATTTTTCTTCAGTTGCGCTCATGTATGAACCTTGTATAATCCTTAATATATTTGTTCCCTAAAACCTATGAATATTTCCACGTAATCATAGGCATACAGATTATATTAGCTGAATAGTTAATTCCATTGATTGCTAATGACACTTTATATACTTCCACTCTTACTAACACTCACCTCCGTTCTCCTCTTCCTTTGTCGAAAACTAATGCTACTCTATAAGCAAAAGAATTGTTAAATTTTTTTGTGAATGATATAAAAGAACAATCATTCGATTTTCAGAATTGGGCATAATATCTCCTCAAAGTTTCTGCTTTCATTTCACAAAAAATGATATATTTCAGGTTCCTCTCGTACTCTCTCTGTCTCTCTCTCTCTCTGTTCACCCAAGCAAGATAACCTCCCTTATTCATTGTCTTCTATGTTTGAAATTGGTCAATTACTTTGTGCAATTACCTTTATTTGTCTGATTATTCAGTCGACCAAGCTAGGGTAAACTTATGTGGCTAATCGTCTTTTCTTTGATTTTTTACAATTTTCCATTCTTGTATTTTAATTCATGAGCTTCTAACTTTACGTTCCAAATCTTTAAATATTTATTCATTTCTTTTTTCATTAATCTTTTGTAGCTGACCAGAAAAATGATTTGGGAGATAAGAGGTCATTACTTTAACAAGATGATTTGATATATTCATAGTATACCCTTTTTAGTTGAAATTTAACTGAATGTTGCTTATGTTACACATACTTCAAATATGTTGTTTCTTTTGCGGGAGTTCTTGCTTGCAGTGTGATATCTACCTATTAGGTTCATGGATCGAATCCGCAGACTCATTCTTACTGAATAAGTTTTGAATTCCAATTAACCGATTAACTTTGTTTAAATTATACTTATCCTTTGTGACATAAACCATTTTGTCTTATATTAAGAATTCATATTCTGTGAAAACTTTATTTTCGATTCAGTAAGATTTATATCCAATTCCTTTAAGTTTACATAATAGTTTAATGCCCAAAGCTTATAAATATATATACTGGATATTAAGTTTATGCTTTTCATTTTACAGCCCTCTTTTTTGTACCTTTTCCAGATCAAATTTGAAAGCCTCTATTATCAATTGAAATAAAAATATAACAATAACTTAAACTTCATCACTAGGTTTATATGATGACACGTTTGTTTAGTTTAGATTTAACTTTGCTTTCATGAGTTCATAATGTCGATTTATTGATGCTTTCTCATCTCTATTTAATCTTGGATCATACTAGCATGATAGAGGCTCTTTACAAATGTCTGAGATTCTGGAATGTGTTGCTCCGGTAATGCAGTTGACATTTTTGTTGAAACTACCAATTTTTACTTTGATCAAGATGGTATATATGGTGAATAGTTGCTTCGATTTTTACTTTAGTAAGTGCATCGGAAGATTGGGATGAGAAGCACAGTTTAGAAAATGATCATCCTAAATAATTTTTTGACATCAGATGTGCACTTTCAATGCACTACTGACAGTGGATTCATTTTATTTAGTTAAAAATTTCTTTTTAAATTCTATTTAGCTATTTCATATATGGCTTGTCCGTTTTATTGTGTTTCTAAATCAACTTTTCCTTTTTTTTGTTGTGTTGTTTTTGTTCAGCAACATGGTAAAATTTTGTGGTATTGAACTTTGTTGAGGCATGTACTTTATTAGTCCAGGTAATAAGTTGATACTCACATTATTATCTAAGTGCATCAGTTTCTTCCTGGTCTGTATAGAGGCTATTATTATATATTGCAGATCACATTGACTTTGGTTATAGCTGAGGCTGCATACGAATTTTAGCACCGAGATTCGTATTGGTATAATTTTTTAAACTTCTAATTTGGTGCAGCATATTACTTCCTGAAATTTTTCTGACTTCTAATGGTATTATTTTAGATAGGAAAACATCTTACAAAAGGAAAAACATCCTGTTAATTCGAAAAGTTTCTATGTCTCTGCAATTCATTCTTGAGCAAAGAAAAATAAAAGTCAAAATTGAACTTTATTAACGTAATTGAGAAATCTCCTGTAATTTATAAGGGTACCTACTTTAGTAATCTTCCTCATATGTTTCCAAGTACTAGACATAAAATAGTCTTTACCTAACAATGGTGTGCTCTCTATTGACAACCTGATTATATAATATGCATTTTCTAACTCTAAATAAATACAAGAATTCCCTTCCGTAAAAGTATACTCTCTACATTATAAAATGTACCAACGGCGGATAATTGAATGAAATTATTTTTACATTTAACAACTTTTAGAATATTCCCAAAAAAATTAAAATTAAACATTATTGAAATAAAAAATAATTTATAACAATTTTTTTTTAACAAAAATACGCAACTGGAAGAAGTTTGAACAAATATAGGAAAATATAAAAATATACAGCCATCAATCTTCACCTTAAGCATAATAATTATTTATTCAAAGATAAGCAATTATATATTCTAAAAGAACCACTACGTGAACAAATTGAGTTGGAACTGCATGGAGGGAGGGGGATCATTTTGGCAAGGACATTACTATGGAAATGGTTGCTTCTTGTTCTTGGTTTATGCTTTTTGGGGCCTAAGTTGTAAAACTAATCATATTCATATTCATATTCTAAAGGGTATGTTATTGTTTTGTTGTAGAGTTTGTCTTATTCCAAATCCCGATCGATCGATTTGAGTCTATTATTATTTTTTAGCCAGTTTCCTAAATTTTCAATTCACTTAAGCATAACACAAACACATACACACAATTAAATAGATTGACGGATCCGGGAAAGCACACATCTCATTACTATTCTTTTTGTAGGGTCAATCTAGCTAGTACTCTTATACAATTTATAATTTTTATGTTCCCCCATTCTATGAGATGGTGACTGCCATGTTGTTTCCTCCAGTATCTCTAGATCAAAACGTCTTTTACGTATCATCTTTTTACATACTGCAAAATGACATGTTGTTTCCTTTAGTATCTCTAGTTCAAAACGTCTTTTATGTATATTTTTTTCACGTTATATTGACTACCTTGGGTGATTTCCTAATCAATATGGCTAGCAACATCATGCTCTTCACCGTTCCAAGGAGCTGTCAAAACACAATATTCAATTTTTAAGTCAGTGCCTTACCATCATTCGAGGGGTACGGGTCGACCATGGTTGTCGTGGACTGATTTTCCATGTACGGTACTTTCATCCCTTGCACAAAAGACTGCACGGCAGAGGAGGCTGCTCAGGCATTCTTCAAGAACATAGTAACGTATGGAGGCCTTCCGAGGAGCATTGTAAGTGACCCGGACCCCCACTTTACGGGTAAGTTGTGGATTGAACTTCTTAAAATACTTGGGTCGGAATTTAATTTCTCCACAAGTTTCCACCATAAAGTGATGGTCAAACAGGGAGGGTGAATGCATTGTTGGAGTGCTACCTGTGGCACATTGTGAGTACCAACCAGAGGGACTGGGGAAACTCCTTGGCATGACACAGTTTTCTTACAACTTGCAAATGAGTGAGTCCACAGGAAGGAGCCCACTTGAGCTTGCCATTGGTCAACAACAGGTCACACAGAATGCCTTGACAACATCCCTTTTGAGAGCCGCAGTTTTCCCCGTCATGGGCACCAATTTCGATTTGCTCGTCATATGATGAGAAATAGTGTTGCATCGATGAGAGAATGCCCCGAGTTTGTCTTCCTCGCCCTCAGACTCACTCTCCTCATTTCTTAATTCCTTAGTGTGCTATGACGAAGATCCAGTGTTGGAGAAGGTTGACAAAGCATTTAGAAATTGTTTCTTCCGATAATTTTTAATCATGTGCGATCCATCGCACAAAAAGCAGCCCTTGCCCTTCTAAGATGCGCTTTGTTTATCAAACCGTGGCTTCCCTTTGTTGGAGCTTCCCTGAGAAATCTCATTCTAGTAGAGAGGCCGCTCCCCCCCCACTTATATTAGGATTATTTATGAATGACCCAATACCCACTCCTCTCGGTTGACTGCCATTCCCCGTAGACTGACTATCTCTCTTCGGTTTGGAAGTCTGGTAATCATTTAGGCACTCAGCGACTCCTATTGTTGTGCCCAAATTCGTCACTGTTGACGATACAGTTAAATTCTCGCCCAAGGTTTCAATCCCTCCAAGAATGTGAAAAGTTTGTCCTTCTCGGACATATCGTGAATGTCTAGCATGTGTCCTGAGAAGGCCTTGACTTATTCCCAAATTGATCCTGTATGCTACAATTCTCTCAATGCTCGACGAGCATTGTACTCTAAGTTCTCTGGGAAGAATTGTTATCTAATTGCTTCCTGCAAATGTTCCCATGTATCCATCCGGGCCCGTTAGGCTTAGATGTCCATATACTTGGTCCTCCACCAAAGTTTCGCATCACCAGTTAAGTACATAGTAGCTCTTGACACTTTTCGAGCCTCGTCAACCACCCTGGCCGCGAGGAAATACTATTCCATGTCGAACAAGAAATTTTCGACCTCCTTTTCATCTCTAGCACCACCATAGGCTCGAGTATAGGGATTCTGAGCCTCAGACTAGGGTGCCCACCAATAGACCCGTTGCCTACTGCTCTTTGAAGCAATCCAATTTGAATTGACATTGCTTCCATTTCTCGTCTCATTTCTTTTGTGTTATCATCACTCAGTACCTTGACAAGAGTTTGGCACACCTCTCGACTCTCACCGAGTTGGACATTCAGTTCAGCGACTTCGACTTCTAATATCTCTACCTTCTCCTCCAAGGTAGCGACAACACACTATAACCGAGACGACTCTTCATCTAGGGTATCTAACCTATCCTTCGTAGACAGGCCAATCTTGGACATCAGCAACTGGTGCAGCGGAATTAGCTGGTTCCATTTTCTCACACTTCGGCCTAGGCTCGCACCTAGGCTCTGATGCAACCTGTCACAGGGCAACCTTCTTCACACACCAAAAGGGGCACCGTGCGGCTAGTAGTTCACTACTTCAGCCGAATACTCGAAAGCGAGATGGTTGCGTCACAATCACGTTCGATGTGACGCTTTAGAGGCACCGTAAAACTCAGAAATGCAAATGAACGGAATGCGAACTCATTTCCATTAATATAGAATGCAGATTACAAGACTGGCACGTAGAAGCTCAGAATAGGAGACGGACTCCGATAAATTCTTAAACGTGGCTCAATCGATATTTGAATACAACATACCCCCTATAGTTGTTAAATAAACATTCTAGCTACTTACAGGAGTAAACATTGAAAAACTAGAGAGTTACACATAAATGAGTGAATCACTATTCATTCTAATTACGAAATTGTCACTACACCTATGTACCTAATTGTGTTGCATGCTAGTCCATGTTCGTTGGTGCGTTGCGGTCTTCACGTGTGTCACGAGGGCATTATGGCCAAGCGGAAGACCGGGTGCTGGGGCATAGTTGTAGTGCGGCCCGTGACATAGTGGCAGGTTGAGGCTGCTGAGGAACATGGTCAGGCTGCTGAGTAGGGCAGGGAGGCTCCGCCGATGAGGACATTTCCCATGTAACTCTACTAGACCAAAATGTTGGCAAGCGGTCGTCACAATGACCAAGTTAATAATTTTACTTATAACAACTTTTTGGCATAATTGGATTCAAGAGTATGTTTTAAATTTTGAAAGTTTTAACAATTATTTTACTTTTTCTTTTTCTTTTTTTGTGTATGTGAGGTTTTTTTTTTTTTTTTTTTGTGAAGATTAATTAAATTTATTGCATATTACTTGGAGGCCCTACACAATAACAGACGTAACATAAGGATTTGGAGAAAGATAAACTCCCCACGAAAACAATAACAAACCCTCTAGAATATAAATATGTATATGATTAGTTTTACAACTTTTGCTCCAAAAGGATTAAACCAAGAATAACAAGAAACAATTATTTCCATTCTAAATATGTATATGATTAGTTTTACAACTATTGCTCCAAAAGGATTAAACAAAGAATAACAAGAAGCAACTATTTCCAAAGTTATGTCCCTGCCAAAATGACTCTTACCCCCACTATGCAGTTCAAACACAATTAGTTCACGTAGTGACCCTTCTAGAATACATAGATGCTTATCTTTGAATAAATAACCATCATTCATAAGGTGGAGATTAGTGGTTGTGTATTTTTATAATTTTTTATACTTATCAAACTTCCACCTATTGTGTATCCTTGTTAAGAAACTGGTATAAATTGTTCTTCATTTCAATCATGTTTAATTTTAATTTTTTTAAGGCAATTTCTAAAAGTTGTTAAATGTAAATATAATATAATTTCATTCAATTAACTTCCCTTTTAAAATGTATAATGTAGAGAGTAATACCATGACAATAAGTAACTGTTCTATTTATTTCGGGTCAGAAGATGTCTATTATATAACCGGGTTGTTGATAAAGGGCACATCGGTGTTAGGTAAAGACTATTGTGCAAAAACTATTTATGCCCACTACTTGGAAACTTATGAGGTAGTAGATGGTAGTATTATTAAAGTATGTACCCGTAGATATCACTTTATCAAATTTTCTCAATGATGCCAATGAGGTTCAGTTCTTTCATTTTGTACGATCATACCTTTTGTATATTATAGGAACTTTAGTTTGCCGACGAATGTAACTTCTGAGATATGTCCAAATTACCTATCATTCTTAAACAACATCAATGAGGTAGATAATTGTTCCTCCGAAGCAGCCAACTTGGTTGTTCTTAACTCTAAACTAAAGCCAAATACTTTTAGTTGATTTATGTTCAAGCTTTTGGTAAGTATTAGTGTGCAATAAAAATGTTTGCTTATTTAAAATTCATTTGGTCTCAATGTTATTTTTTGCTTTGGAACGTATTCTAGAGGTACTTAACAAAATGAATCTTGGGGTTGAGAATGTTGATCAACCCAGTGAGCAGGCAAAGACTGCTGAGGAACATGGGATGTTGTTTAGCAGAGCAGAGAGGCTCCCTTGGTGAGGATATTTCAAGTTGGCGTCGCAAGGACAGTCAATAATTTTAATTGTAACAACTTTTTGGCTGAGAAAACTTGGAAAGCTTGTTGATTCACTCAAACATGGATGGTTACAAATGAGCTGAGTTGCTCTATTTATAGTTCCACCTCCTCAAATGGACAGTGGTGATTAACTTGATCCAACGGTTGAGATTTATTCTTTTGAACATTCTACATCAATCTACAATGCGTATAACTATATACAAGCTTGTGGAACTATCTGGAATCTCCTAATATATACCTTCTATTTTATGTAAGTAGTAGATAATTATAGAACCTCCAAGGGTGGCAAAGCTTTAACTAGGCCATGCCTATCGTCCGGTCTCTTTGTTGCACACTTCGGCCTTTCGACGGGCAGTTTGTTACATTCTCCCCCACCTAAGCTGGCAACACCCTCGTCGCCTCGTGCATCTCGAGCTGGTCCCGAAATTGCCACAAGTCTTTTTCGGTCTCCCATGTTGCCTTGGATTCCGATAGCTCTTTTCATTTGATCAAGTATACAGTGGTGGGTGCCACTCCCGTCTTGCGTTGAGCTTTACTCCTGAGCATTTCTTCAATCTCCTCGTCATAAGACTTGGTAACCATGGGTGGTGCTCGGTGTGATTGCCCACAACTTTCGTCTTCCTTGTCTCCATACTTCGGCTTCAACATGATCATGTGGAAGACGTTCTGATTCTTCAAAGTATTAGGAAATTTAAAGCGATATGATACCTTACTTACCTTAGCCATGACCGGAAAAGGCCCCTCGTACTTGGTCGTCGATTAAATTGTTGAGGTAGCAATATTTTTTTTTTTTTTTTTTTTTTTTTTTTTTTTTTTTTGTTTCCCAAGGGTTTAATCCCTTTCGAGGCGGGTCGGGCACATTAAGTGGGTACCTCTCCCAACAGGGATTCGAACCTGAGTCCGCTACTTTGTAGTGACTAGTCCCTTCCACTAGACCATTCACTAGTACTTGGTCGTAGATTTGGAACTCACATGTCTGCCTCTTCCCGTCGACCCATTTCTTCATGTGCTTACGAGCCTTCTCTAAGCAAAATCGGGCAAGATCAACATGCTCTTCCCATGATTGCGCAATTCGGCAATGATTGACACGAGAGCGACTCACAATTATCTAGCTAGTGCAGGTGTGGAGTAACTTTTACTTGTTCTAGAGAAAGGAGTGGGAAGAGGAAATGCGATCAACTCGCCTGCTCAGCCTATTGCTGGCGTAGCCAAAGGAGTCATGATAAAGGTAGGGCCTTCCGAGGGAAGGACTAACTTGTCAGCAGTTTAGATGGATGATTTCAAATTGATACATGGTTTGGATTTCTTTAGGGATACTAGAACGGCGGTGATGCCATATGCAGACGCATTAATGATGATGAACAGACCGTGCATCATCCCTACTGTGACTTTGAAGGTGGGGGAGAAGAATCTCTCAGGTATGCTACTATTTTTTACGGTATGAGATGTCTAAAACCCAAACCATACCAAAATACTCGGTACGATTTTCATCCATGAAAAGGATTTGAACTGCTCAATCTAACCGACCGAGAAAATAGGACTTACCAAAACCTACGATTTCGAAAAAAAAAAAAGCCTAACTTTCGGTACGATTCAATATGATACGAAACGATCCGATATGATTTTAAAAATCATCTGAACCATACATGGCTCCCAACACCATGCTTTTCAACGCCTAGAAGCCTTGTCAAAACTTTAAGTATGATTATTTAATAATAATAAAAAATAGATACACTAGTGTCACCAAACCACTGTCAAAACATTAAATCCACCTGGTTCCTCAATCCTTTATTTCAGTAGGTGAAATTTTTTCAATATTATGAACTAGGAACCTTTCTTGAAGATATAATAATTACAAACACCTTCCCAACTGTTAGATTTTATTAAAATAAATATATAGACAACATATATATAACTTAATCCCATTCTTCTTAAAGTAAATATTTTCCTGAAGAGGAAAAATAGTTAAACACAATTTCAATATATATAGCCTCAAAATGGATAGACTCTAATTAAAATACATAAAATAATTCAAATCGCTATCTTTTCTACAATAAGTTAAAGCATGAAGTAATTTTACTCTTGAATAAATTGAATTTATTTATTATTTAATTCAGTTATATTTTTTTAACAGATATATTTAAATAATTAATTTCAAATATCTATATTTTATATTGATTAGTTTGTCTAAAATTTAAAGTAATTTATAAGCTTATCGACTCATCATAAAAATTTGTCAAATTCAAGGTCATAATTAAGAGCAAATTGACATTTCGTTAATATTTTTTGATGATGACGTCAATCTTTTAATTAGAAAATTAATATAGGGATTTAATTATAAAACTTAAAGTTGAGGAGGTATGGTAATTACTGAGACACTAGGGAGATTTATGTAATTTCACCTAACCTCAAGTGAGGTCGAGGTAATTGTCCCATCACAATGTTATTGGGTTTTTTTGCAAATTAACACCCTGTAATATGTTTAATGGGCAATTTATCTTCTCGTGAAATAAAAATATGCAATTTAACTTCATGTGAAATGAAATAATGAGCAATGTACCTCATCGTAATATAAAAATAGGCAATATACTTCCCTGTGAAATGAAATAATGAGCAAATTAACTCTCATTAATATGAATTAATAAGCAATTTTGAGAGAGGCAGTGTGCTTCTTTTATAAAAATACAGGGAGCTAAATTGCCTATTTAGAATATCACAGGGAGATTTTTTGTCCTTTTATTTATCACAACGAGTTATTAAAATAACACAGAAAGTTAATTTGCTATTCACTCCAATATTATTAGTATTCAGGATGAAGTTGTTACGCCTCTTCCTGAATTTTAAACTAAACTGGATTCCTTTAATTAGTATTTGTATTTGATAAGAATGTCAATAGGTTGGATCAGACTTCACATATTCTTAAATTAAACACTACGTGTCGGAAATATGAATCTAAGTCGACTCAGGTGGTGTTTGCAGCTGTTTTTGGAGGTCCAGAAGTAGCTTTTGGAGGTCCAAAAGTAGTTGCAAGGTGTTTGCAAATCAAAAATTTGCGTCTGCTTCTGTGTTGAAAAAGCTGTCTAACTCCATTTTGCAAGAAGCATCTCGCCATATGCTTTCTCCGTTTGACATTTTCGTAACTGACCCAAAGCTATTTTTTGACATTTATGTCCCCAATATTTAATTAATTTTCCTCATTTGTCCTTCAATTCATTGGCCAAAATAGACATGAAAATTCTCAAATTCATTTTAGAAATCCTAACTCCCATATCCTCTTCAAGGATAATATATCACTGTTCATTGTCTGCCTCTTCTACCAATATTATCGTATTGATGAAGATGGGGACTCGATTTTAATATATTAAGCATTAATAAAAGAATTAAATGCAAGAACTTACATCTAATACCATTTTCGTTGCAAATTCGGCTGAAATCGAATGACTGGAATGTGTGTGTGAAATGGATGGAGATGAAAAATCCAAGATTTGAAGACCAATTTCAGTTGGAAACTAATTGATTGGACTGTGAATGTGTGTGTAGTGTGTGTGGAGATGATGGGTTTCTCAAAAGCATGAATTTAAGAAAATGGTATATCATTATTATGATGATGTTAAGAAAAAATTAGTATCTTCTTTTTTTCTTTAGTGAAAAAAATTTTATTTTCTTGAACATGTTTTCATAAGTTGTGATATAATGTGTAAATAAGTCAGCACAAATGTGTCTTTTATCATAAAATTCCATCAATCCTATAATTTGCTTTTAAGAATATGCAAACATAGCTCCGTTGCTTTTAACTGCTTTTTTGTAAATTTTGCAAACACATTCTGCTTATTTTTCAACACAATTTCATTGAGTAATAAGCAAAAGTAGGTGTTCTTCGTTTGGAGAAGCTCCCGCAAACACCCCCTCAGTCCATTGAAGATTTAGATCCGATGAGAATTATACATATATCCAATGTCTTTTTTTTTTTTAATTAATGATATTAGCTAAAAAATTAAAAAATTCCCACACTTCTGGTGAATTATACGCAGATTCGTAAATTAATTGGATCAGACTTCACAGATTCGTAAATTAAACGCTACGTGTCGGAAATATGAATCTAAGTCGACTCAGTCCATTGAAGATTTAGATCCAATGAGAAATTATACATATATCCAACTTCTTTTTTTTTTTTTTAATTCATGATATTAGCTTAAAAATTAAAAAAATCCCACACTTCTGGTGAATTCAAACTCGAAAGCTGTACAGTCTATATAATATTTTGTTTATATAAGTTACACCAAAAATATTTTATTACTATTTTCGCCTAAAACGATAGATTGATCTCGATACACACCGGCGGACCTACACTAAAGGCAGGGGGTGCATGGACTCAACTGAAATTTTGCTCTTAAGCAGTGTATATACATATTCTATATATGGTATATTAATATATTTATTATTTATGTTAAATTATAAGATAATTTATGATTTTCTTTTAGTGAACCCTCAATTAAAATAAAATTTCTAAATAAAAGGGGTTCATGTTAGTTAGGGTTGTCAATGGGTCGGATTCTGGTCGGATCAGTCTTATTTAGATCCAGCTCCATTTATATCGGATCAAATCGGGTCGAATTTGGATCTTGCTCGGATCGAATTTTTTTTAATCCAACGGATCTTGATCGAATTTAGTCGGATATCGAATCTTTTTCGGATCCAATAAATTTTCATTTAAAAAGTTAAATTAATATTTTTTCCTAAAATAAGTTTATTAACTTTTCAATTTTATTTAATTTTAGCTCGCATGTTCAAAGTTGCTTTACTATATTCATATTTGTAGAATGAAAATATTGTTTAAAATAAATTTATAAATGAGTTATAAATTACTATCTTCTTAAATTGACGGTGAAATATTATATATTAATGATACTTACTTTTATAAAAAAATATGTATATATATCTTTCTTTTTATTTATTGTCGGATACAGATCTTTAACGGATCGGATCGACCTAAATCCATTGATTCTTGAGGAAAAACCATTGATTCTTGAGGAAAAATCGTTGATTCTTAATTTTTACTAGATATAAAGTTTTCATTCCATTTAATTTATTTTGAGTTTGAATTAGTTTGGTCATATTTTTATTTTTGTTGCCGATTTTTTTAATATTTTAAATAATACCCATTAATATATAAGGACCCCAGTGGAAAAAAATTCTGACTCCGCCACTGTCGATACATTAATGTTTGTCGATACATTAATGTTAGTACTATTGTTTTCAAATGTGATACGTTAAATTTTTCTTTAGCAAGTGGTTAAATATAATGAGAGTTGATCTTTTTTTTTTTTTTTTTTTGATCTACTAGACTGTGTATTTACAGTTCGGACCGAAGAGTGCAAAGGGTATAGGTCCTCCCCAGTGTGGTGTCTCCAGCAGGATTCGAACTTGAGTCTCGCCTCTGGGAGTCGCAAGTCACTACCACTTGGCCCAACCACCTTGGGTAATGAGAGTTGATCTTTCTTATATTGAAACTCATTAGATTAGATTTTAAATTTAAAAAAATTGAACACGTAATTGAGTTACATGAAAACGTACATTAACAAAGAAATTGTAAAAATATATTTTATTCATAAAAATAAAGATTTTATTTGAACTGAGAAAGATCTGATATTCTACAGAATCTTGAAAAGACTCGCTCGGCTGAGAAGATTCGAAAGTATATAATCCAATTCCAACTCAGTATAAAAGAAGACTGACTTTAGCCGGATACTACACGACCCGAATCCAGCTTGTACAGCCTTCTTTCCAAATGCATTATACTAATTGAACACATAACCTTGCACTAATTAAGATTGTCCAATGAACAAAACTTCTTCTTGCATAAATCATAAATCATGTCTATTCATAGATCTTGCATAAAATAACGAATGAATTAGCGAGTTTGGGGTTTATATAGAATAAATAATAAAACTCAAGAAATATGCTCTTCTTGTTATTTTTTTTAAGTACACGTTAATGAAGAAAGACTAAACATATCGTATGTTAGTAAGTTGTGATCACATCTATATACAATAATATAAAGCAATGATTGTTGGGGATTGAAGACAATCACAAGAACTTTGGTAGAAAATTTATAAAAGTAGTGCTGCTGCACTTATAAAATACTCTCTTTGGAGAAATGTGTTTACAAGTTATTCTTGAATTTGACTTATACAAAATGATAGAATGCAAAGCTATTTATAGAAAAAGTCCTACATGAATCTACCCGAGTACATGAACTAGAAATAAATGACATACTCATCACTTAGGCAATACATGAACCTAGTGAAAATATAATTCATGAACTTAGGAATTAATTCAAGTATGGAACTTTCTATGACTCTTTGATTTATTTGACTAAATAAATGTAGTTTATTATTATATTATTGCAAATTATACTTCCAACACTCCCTCTTAATTTGCAATTTTGAGCATATCCTTTGTTTTCTGAAACTTGTCCGAAGTCACAGCTTTGGTCAGAAAGTCTGCAGGTTGATCATTTGTGCTGATGAAATCCAAGCACACTTCTCCTTTGTTTACCATATCTCGAACAAAATGATGACGCAACTCAATGTGTTTTGTCCTTGCGTGAAACACAGAATTTTTCGTCATAGCTATTGTAGACATATTGTCACAATAAACTATAGTAGGTTTCTTTTGAACTTGTAGTAAATCTGCTAGTACTCTTCTTAACCAAACTGCTTCACAAGTTGCATCTGTGGCTGCGATATATTCAGCTTCCGAGGATGATAACGCCACTAATTTTTGCTTCTTTGAACTCCAAGATATAACATTAGAACCAAGACAAAATACATAGCCTGAAGTGCTCTTTCTATCTTATATGGAGCCTGCCCAGTCACTATCGGTAAACCCAACCAATTTACTTTCATTTTCCTTCTCATACTTGATGCCCAATTTCTTGCTGCCTTTTAAATATCTAAGGACTCTTTTGGCCGCTGCATAATGAAATTTACTTGGGTTATTCATAAACCTTGAGATCATGCTTACAGCATGCACAATGTCCGGTCTTGTGTTCGTAAAATAAATCAATGAACCAACAAGACTCCTGAATAATTTTGAATCAACTTTGTTAGCTCCATCTTCTTGTTGTAATTTGTCGTTTATGCTCATGGGGGTTGAAACTGGTTTGCAGTTTTCCATATGAAACTTTTTCAAAAGATCTTCTGTATACTTCTCTTGAGAGATAAAGATTTCACCCTTGGTTTGCTTTACTTGAATTCCAAGGAAATACTTCATCACACCCAAATCAGTCATCTCAAATTCTTTCATCATAATTAGCTTGAAATCTTGAACTAACTTCATATTAGTTCCCATACAAATAAGATCATCTACATAGAGACAAACGATCAAGAAATCCTCACCTTCAGTTTTGATATAAAGAGATGGTTCATTTGGACTTCGATGAAATCCATTACTGCAAAAGTGACCGTCGGTCTTACTATTCCAAGCCCTCGGAGCTTGTTTAAGCCCGTAAAGTGCTTTCTTGAGGTGATATACTTTTTCTTCTTTGTCTTTCACCTCAAATCCTTGAGGTTGTTGCACATACACTTCTTCATCAAGTTCGCCATTAAGAAATGCTGATTTGACGTCAAGTTGAAATACTTGAAGTTCTAATTGAGCTGCAAGTGCAAGAACAAGCCGAATGGTTTCCATCCTAACCACAGGTGCGAATGTCTCGTTAAAATCAACTCCTGGTTGTTGAGAGTATCCTTTCGCCACAAGTCTTGCTTTATGCTATTGAATGCTTCCATCTTCATGGTATTTTGTTTTGAAAATCCATTTCAACTCGATCACATCTTTGTGTTTTGGCAAATCCACCAACTCCCATGTTTTATTTTTCTCGATCATGGCAATTTCTTCTTCCATAGCCTTTCTCCAAATTTCTTCTTTTGTGGCTACTTCAAAACTTTGTGGTTCACTAGTAAAGAAAGCAATTTCACATGATTCATAAATTTCTTTTAAAGAACGAGTCTTTCTTACCGGTGAGTCGGTTTCATCATTTTCACTTTGTTGTTTCAAAGTAGTTGGAGGACTAGGAGGTGGATTGACTTGTTCAAGATCATCTTTAATCTTTGAGGATTCGAAAAATTCATCTTGGTTGAGTGGTTGAGTTGAACTTTCTTGCCAATTCCATGATGACGTCTCATCAAATATCACATCTCTTGATACTACAAGCTTGTTATTTATAGGATTGTAAAGGCGATAACCTTTAGATTTATCACTGTATCCTATGAAAATAAGTTTTTCACCTTTCTCATCAAGCTTGTCTCTGTTTGGGGTAGAGATATGTGAATATGCGATGCAGCCAAAAATCTTCAAGTGATCAACTACGGGTTTTTTCTTGTACCATTCTTCAAATGGTGTCTGGTTTCGAACAGCTTTCGTAGGACACTTGTTCAAAATATAAGTGGTTGTATGAACAGCTTCAGCCCAAAACTTTTTCGGCAAACCTTTTCCAAGCATCATGCTTCTGGCCATTTCTGCGATCGTGCGATTTTTCCTCTCAGCTACTCCATTCTGCTGAGGACTCCTTCGGACTGTGAGTTGTCTCTGAATTCCATTTTCTTTGCAATATACCATAAAAGGAGTGTAAATAAATTCCCCTCCTCGATCTTTCCGAAGAGTCTTGATTTCATGGCCACTTTGTTTTTCCACAAGAGCTTTGAATTTGAGAAATGTTGAAAAAGCCTCGGACTTTGCACTTAAAAAATAAACCCACATCATTCTCGTATGATCATCAACAAAAAGAATAAAGTACCTTTTGTTTCCAAGAGATAGAGTCCTTGAAGGTCCCCATATGTCGGCGTGTATAAGCTCCAGTGGCTCTTTCGCTCTCCAAGCTGTATTTGGGAATGACAACCAATGCATTTTTCCATAGATGCATCCTTCACAAACTTCATTTTTTCTTTCAATTTTTGGAAGCCCGATCACCATATTCTTTTGTTTAAGAAGTTGCAGCCCTTTGTTATTTAGATGTCCATATCTCAAGTGCCAAATTTGAGATTGGTCAAGACTTTCTGCTTTATAAACCAACTTTTCTCCCGAATGCATAATCATGGGAAACACCTTATTTGGGCTCATCTCAACAATAGCAATAGTGTTGTTGCATTTCTTATCATATATTTTGCATTTATCATTATAAAAAATTACTGAATAGCCTTTTCTAATCAGCTGCCCAACACTAAGGAGATTACTTGTTAACTTAGGAACGTAAAGAACATCATATATAAATTTTTGATTACCTCCTTTAGTTTGAACTGCAATTGTTCCCTTTCCTTCTGATCGATGAAGCTTACCATCACCAAGTTTTACGTCAGAATTGAAACTCTGATCAAGGTTGACAAAAATATTTTTGTTCCCTGTCATGTGGCTGCTACACCCGCTATCCAAATACCACACTTCTTGAGGTAGTTGTTGTGCTGTCATGCAAGAGAAAAGTTGCTCACCTTCATGTTCACCGAAGTTTGCTTCATTCTTTTCATTTTTGTTTTGATGCCAACAATCCCTTTGGGAGTGATTGGGATTTTTGCATTTCTTGCACTTATACCAACAATCTTTAGCCTCGTGGTTTGTTTTCTAACAGATCTTGCAAGAAAGACTTGAATCTCCTTCATGTTGATTTGAGTTTCTGCTTCGTTGGTTGCCTTGTCCTTTTCCTCTTCCTCGATACGATCCTCCTCTTCCATGTTTCTGCCAACTGGAATTTTGTTTAGGAGAAAAATTCATTTTTGACTCAAAAGCTTGTTCAAGTGGCTGATTTGAAGATCTGCTCATCCTTTCTTCATGGACTTGTAGTGAGCTCATTAGTTCACGAAAAGAATATGATGATAAATCTTTTGACTCTTCTATGGCAGCAACAATATAATCGTACTTAGAAGGAAGACTCCTTAATACTTTGAGAACAACCTTTTTTTCATCGATTGTGTCTCCAAGACTTCTTATTTGATTTACGATTTCAGAAACTCTAGTTAAATAAACTTGCATACTTTCATTATCTTTCTTTTCCAAATTATCAAACTCTCTCCAAAGAGATTGAAGTCTTAGTGATGTTACCTTGTCATTGCCTTGAAAACCCTCTTTTAAGAGATCCCACGCTTGCTTGGCTTTTTTGACTCCATGTATTCTTGGATATATGGTTTTGCTTAAACTTTGTTGAATGAACCTTAGAGCGCTTGCGTCTCTTTTCATATTTTTCTTGTATTCCTTCTGTAGTGCATCTGTCCATTCATCTTCATATTCATCATCCGCTGTAGGGGGTTCTGGATATGTCTTTTCCACAACTTCCCATAGATCTTGTGAAAGAAATAAGGTTTCCATTTGACTACTCCAATAATCAAAGTGTTCTCCTTCAAAGATTGGAACTTGATTTGGAGTGTAGGAAAACATGGTAGGGACTTGATTTGATGACATTTTGTAGAGATGGGAAAAATAGGAATATAGTTTCCGGCTCTAGATACCAAAATTGTTGGGGATTGAAGACAATCACAAGAACTTTGGTAGAAAATTTATAAAAGTAGTGCTGCTGCACTTATAAAATACTCTCTTTGGAGAAATGTGTTTACAAGTTATTCTTGAACTTGACTTATACAAAATGATAGAATGCAAAGCTATTTATAGAAGAAGTCCTACATGAATCTACCCGAGTACATGAACTAGAAATAAATGACATACTCATCACTTAGGCAATACATGAACCTAGTGAAAATATAATTCATGAACTTAGGAATTAATTCAAGTATGGAACTTTCTATGACTCTTTGATTTATTTGACTAAATAAATGTAGTTTATTATTATATTATTGCAAATTATACTTCCAACAACGATTTTGCATCTAGAATCATATATATATATATATATATATATCGAATTACGTTAAATAAGCGTGTTGAAGGTTCGAGGTCGGGGTCATAGTATAAGTCATAATCATCGAACCTATGTCACGTCAACTAAAAGATAAATCTTGCTCAAATGAGTGTTCCACAACGCCTTGCGATTTGTAATTTCCTGCAAAAGTTCATACGTGTTATAGTTGAATTTGGATTTAGGTTCATTTTGTAAGTGTATGACTTATGTACATAGCCATGCAAAGAACAACAATAAATATGAAGAATAAATAATCTTAATTTCATATCCCATAATTTGATTGTTGAAAAAATTGTTTACATCATATATTTTCATTAGCAAAAGAAAAAATACCTTGACTTAAATTCATGAAAATTTTGTCATCTTCACCATCGTCTTCCGTGTTGGATGGAATCATGGATACAATTGTTGAGAAAAGTGTAAGGAAAAACACGTTTGAAAATAGATTGTGCTAGTGTTCAAGTGAGAGCTTCTCTTTATATAGTAGAAGAAAAATTGCAAAATTTCAAAAATAGTCCTCTAATTTTATGTCTCTTTCAAAAATAGTCCTCTAAATATATTGAGCACACATTTTAGTCTTTTAACTTTCGCACAATTCAATTATAGTCCTACGCATGAAAAATTTGGTCCTCTAACTTTTAATATGTTTCAATTTTCGTTGACAGTTACAAATTTATTTCTCTAACTTTCAATAAGTCTCAATTTTTGTCCTCCAATTACAAACTTGTTCACCTGTCAAATAATCATATTGTATTTGACGAACGAAAATTAGGACCTAATTTGTTATGCATAAGACTAAAACTAAAACTGTGTGAAAGTTAAAAGGACTAAATTTTTACGTTCACTAAAGTTACATGACTACTTTTGAATAAATTACAAAATTAGAGGACCATTTCTGATATTTAGCCTAAGAAAAAACAAGAAAAATACTGATATGAAGAATTTGGTGGTTGGTATAAATTACCAACTCACACAACAGCCACCATTCCTAGTTAACAATGTCACAACCCCCAACATAACTACTTTACCATAAAAATTAAATGTGAGAGGTTTCTTTAGTGTATCCACAAAATGTTCTAGTACAAATTAGGAATCCTATTCACGTACCTCTTGCTTCTTCACCAACAAGGTAGCTAAGAGATTAGGTTTAGTTAGCCCGCACAAAATAATTTAGGCAAAATTGTAAAAATCGTCTCAAACTAATTATTGATTTTGAATTTAGTCCCAAATTATTTAATTTGGCGAATTTCGTCCCGTAATTTAATATTTTTCAGAATATCGTTCCACCGTTAATTATAAGACAGAAATTGCACATTTGCAGTTAAATAATCACATGGCTGCTTACGTGTCTTGACGTGGTAAATAATCACATGGCTGCTTATGTTCAGAAGCTATCTTCATAACCGCTACATCCCCTCGACCTACAATATCCCTTATCAGATGATATTTTCTTTCAATATGCTTGCTCCTCTTGTGACTCCTTGGTTCCTTTGAGTTAGCAACTGCCCCACTGTTGTCGCAAAACAGTGTAAGTGGTTGATCCATATCTGGAACTACTTCCAGATCTGTGTAGAACTTTCTGAGCCGGACAACCTCTTTAGCCGCTTCGCAAGCTGCTATGTATTCGGCTTCCATGGTTGAATCTGCAGTGCTAGATTGTTTTACACTTCTCCAAACTACTGCAGCACCACCAAGAGTGAATATTGACCCTGATATCGACATTCGATGATATTTGTCTGATTGAAAATCAGAATCAGTATATCCTATAGGGCTCAGGTCAACACCTGAATACACAAGCATATAATTTCTCCTTCTTCTTAGATACTTGAGAATATGCTTAACTGCGATCTAGTGATCTAATCCAGGGTTGGATTGATAACGACTGACTATGCCTATTGCATAGCAGATATCAGGTCTAGTACACAACATTGCATACATAAGACTTCCTACTGCTGAAGCATAGGGAATCCGTCTCATATCCTCTTCTTCCTGAGGTGTCTTAGGGCATTGCTCTTTAGAGAGAACAATTCCATGTCGAGTCAGTAATTGACCTTTCTTGGAATTCTGCATCGAAAAACGAACTAACACCTTATCAATATAAGATGCTTGAGACAGAGCCAATAGCTTGTTCTTATGATCCCTTATGATTTGGATGCCAAGAACAAAACTTGGTTTATGTCAGATAATATCCCTACATCATTCCCAATGAGTAGAATATCATCTACATAAAGTACCAAGAAGACCACCTTCTTATCCTTGATGTATTTGTATACACAAGGTTCATCAATATTTTGTTCAAACCCATAGATTTTGATTGTTTCATCAAACCTTAGATTCCAGGACCTAGAAGCTTGCTTGAGCCCATAAATGGACTTAAGAATTTTACAGACTTTCTGCTCTTGTCCTTGAACAACGAATCCCTCTGGTTGCATCATGTAGATGCTTTCCTCAAGATATTCATTCAGAAAAGTTGTCTTGACATCCATTTGCCATATCTCATAATCGAGGCTGGCAGCAATGGATAGGAGAATGCGTATGGATTTGAGCATAGCTACTGGTGAGAATGTTTCTTCATAATCAACTCCCTCCTTTTGGGTATAACCCTTTGACACTAGCCTGACATTGAAAGTTTGGACTTTCCCATCAATACCTCTCTTCTTCTTATAGATCCATTTGCACCCAATGGGCCTGGCTTGTTCAGGTGGATCCACAAGTTCCCAGACAAAGTTAGAGTGCATAGATTCTATCTCTTGGTTCATGGCTTCTTGCCATCTTTCCTTATCAGAATCTTCCGTTGCATGCTTGTATGATAATGGATCGTTTTGGTTAGTGTCAGACACTAGAAGGCTCTCACTTCTGTAGCGAGCGGGTAATCTTATTACTCTCCCACTACTTCGAGGTACCAGAGGAATCTGATTAGGAAATGTGGTCTTTTGACTTGGTCGTTCATCAGTGGTTGACTGCGGTCTATCAATTACGTCAGGTTGGAGTTCTTCTAATATTATTTTACTTCGAGGTTTAAAGTTTGTCATATAGGTGTGCTCAAGAAAAGTGGCATCTGTCGATACAAATACTTTCTTATCTTGAGTACTATAGAACAAACCACCTCTAGTGCCATCAGGATATCCTACAAACAGACACACTTCTGTTCGCGCATCTAACTTTCCAAAATCATTCATCCGCACGTGTGCAGGACATCCCCATATGCGAAAATGTTGTAAACTAGGTTTACGCCCATTCCACAACTCTAAGGGTGTCTTTGGGATGGATTTGGAAGGTACTACATTCAAAATGTAGTTTGCGGTTCTTAGTGCATATCCCCAGAAAAATTTTGCCAATGAGGAGTAACTCATCATAGATCTAACCATTCCTAATAACGTTATGTTCCGCCTTTCCGCAACACCATTTTGTTGGGATGTTCCAGGTGATGTGAGTTGGGTTTCATTTCCACGCTCCACCAAGTAATCCTTGAATTCATAACTCAAGTATTCTCCTCCTCGATCAGATCTAAGAGTTTTCAGTGATTTACCTAACTGCTTTTCAGCTGCTGCTAAGAATTCTTTAAACTTATCAAAAGTTTCAGATTTTCTTTGCATTAGGTATAAATAACCATATCGTAAATAATCATCAATAAAAGTGACGAAATATTCATAACCTCCTCGAGCTTCCACATTTAAGGGACCACAAAGGTCACTGTGTACCAACTCAAGAGGTTCTTTGGCTCTTAGGCCCTTTGCAGAGAAAGGTCTTCTAGTCATCTTTCCCTCAATGCAGGATTCACAAACAGGAAGAGTGCCAACTTTTAACTCTCTTAAAGGACCTTCCTTTACAAGCCTGTTTATCCTTTCGAGGTTAATATGTCCTAACCTTAGATGCCAAAGATATGTCTCATCACTTTCGGATATTTTAGAATGTTTGTTAGACCTAGGATTGGCTACCTAAAATAATTCAGAATTATTAATTAATCGTTCGTCAGGCCTTAATACGTACAGTCCATTTTCAACACTTGTATTGCATATAAATAATCCATTTCTAGAAATAACTATCTTATTATTAGAAAATGAAATATTAAATTTTTGTTCATGCAACATAGAAAGAAAAATCAACTTTCTCGAAAAACCAGGAATAAAACAAACATTGTTCAAAACAAGAAATTTACTCCTAAAATTTAAACGGATTGTTCCTATGGCCTTTGCTGAAACGAACGCCCCATTTCCAACTCTCATGGTCACTTCCCCTTCAGCAAGCTCCTTCGAAGAATTAAGCATCTGAATAGAAGAACAAATATGATTAGTGGCTCCTGAATCAATTATCCAGGTTGAATAATCATCAACCACTAAGCAAGTTTCTAAAACTAGTAAATCGAATTTACCTTTCTTTTGCTCTTTCTTTTCGGCGAGATACCTTTTCAAGTTTCTCTTCCAATGCCCATCTATCCCACAATGAAAACATTTTTCTTTGGGTTCTTTCTTCTTAGACTTGTTCTTGCCTTTGCCTTTGAATTGCTTCTTGGCTTTGGGCTCAGATTCAGACCCACCATTTGCTTTCTTCTTCTTTTTGTTCTTAACAGTAGAGGAAGACTGACCTTGCTCGGTAACATTTACCTCTCCCTCTTGAGACCTTATCTTGGATATGGCCTCAAAAGTTTGTAACTCGTTCAATAACTGAGTCAAGTTATACTCCAACTTAATCATCATATAGTTGGTAGTAAACGTAGCAAAGTCAGGCGTTAGTGACCCAAGTATGATGCTAACTTGAGTTTTCTCATCTATGGTGGCCCCATGTATTTCTGCCTCATGCACAGTTTTGATCATGTCCAGCACATGATCTCTTACTGGAGAACATTTCCTCATCCTCGCGTTCATGAATTTACGAGTAGCTTCATGTCGGCTTTGATCAGAAGGTTGTCCAAACATTGCTTGCAGTGATTCCCATATCTCATATGAAGATTTCATGTTTTCATGTTTCTGTCTGAGAACATCACTCATGGATGCTAGCATGTAGTATTTCACTTTGTTGTTGGTTTGAATCCAACTATCATAACAGTACGAGTGGCAGTGGCAGGGGGTTCTGGAGGACATTCCTCTGTAAGAACGAACTTTTGGTTCTTACAAACCATCATAATGTTCATATTAGATTTCCATTTTGCGTAATTGTCCCCAATCAATTTTTCGTTAAGTTAAGCAATGATTGGGTTTGAAGAAGACATGATTGCTGAAAATAAATAAATTTAAAGTTTCAATCATACATTCAACATATTTATCATAATTCGGAATAGTAAACGTGATGCCTGAATGCAACTATAAAGAAAGACACATAAAACATTTTATTAATCCGCGATAAAATAATGTAGCTATTAATATGATGCCGTAGGGTCGATCATATTAATACTAAATTAAGTTCGAGACAATCTCAAAATAATGAATGAACTAAAATATCTCATATTTTTCTTTCATTATTAATTATCGCTATTTTTAGTCAATATGTATTTAACTAATTTAAATACACATTCATGAGTGTGGCCTATTATTTAAGACTTTATGACTTAACTTAGACTTGCCTCCGTAGGGATGATCAAGCTAAAATACATCAATTAGTCCTATCTCATGGAAGCTTAATCTTGTTATTGGCATAAGTTAGACACCTTCCGTAGGGAGGATGCAAACTAGGCATCTCGAGGCGCTACCCATATCTCACTATATTAAACTAATAATAGAGACTATAAAATATATCCATATATGTCCTTCTCCCACTCAATATTTATAAAACATGTGTTTTATTTTTAAATAAACATTTTATGTTTAATTAATCTACATTAACTTCATTAGGTTTCTAATCTCTTAGCTAATTAAGGATTAAAAATTAGAATCCAATCTTATTTGGACCTAGATTGTTACAAAGATTAATAATACAATCTAATTGGATAATAGGTAATTTTAGACATTCTAAATCTGAGGTGGGTCAAATTAATATTTAACCAATCTAATTGGGTCAAAGTTCAATTAGACTTTCTAATATACAAAAAGTCATAACTTTTAGTTGAACTTGCTTTTATTAAGTTTTTCCTCAACTTATCACCTAAATAAATAATTGCTTAATCAACTATTAAATCAAATAATTATTTAATTTATCTTAGTTTTCTAAAAACTAATAAAATTACATACACAAAACATATATATCACATATATCTATATGTATGGATGCATAAATAAAATTATGGATAATATGAATGATAGGATATATACATGCACATATTATCGATATAATACTAACAAACAACTAGGACCGGGTCGGGTATCCTGGACAACAAAAATAATAAAAACAATTTCTATTACATACGTCCTCTGCCTATCTTGCAAAAATCTCCATTAACCATCATGCTGCTCAATTCCTTTTTGGGCCTTTAATTACTTGAAGTTGGCCCATGTGGTCTTATGCCCTAGAATCAGAGATGTGCTCCGCCGCCATCGTATACCTCTTCTCTTTGTCACGTCAATTTCCGAAGGGAATGAATTCGTCCGCCGCAGATATCCTTTTTCAGATTTTTGTAATTCTTGTACTAATATAATTATTACAAAAGTTCCTATGCCATGATATTTTTTGGCATACAACATAATTCTAACAAAATTAAAATTATGTCTTTTATGGGAGGTCCCATGAACACCATAATTCGACCGCTCCAATAATTTAATAAAAATTAAATCATCATCCACAATTATAAATCAAACAATCATATAATGCAATTACTCACAATCAATAAAAATAATATCGTTATGGACCTCTATTATACCAATTGTTGGGATTTTACATAATCGGATCACGAACGATTCGACCCAATTAAATAAAACAGGATCGAACTTATTCGAACCAGTTGCGGAATTCGGTGGGTTTTATGTTTTCAATATATTTCAAAAACATTTTACATAAAATATGAGGATCACATAACGAATATTATTTTAATTTATGCAAAAAAGAGAGAAAGCAAATCATACCAAAAGCTTCCTGTCCTTCGTCTTTTCGGTTGTACTTTGGTGTTAGGATGAGATCAACAGACTTTCTTGATCTTTTTAACCCTTGATCTTCAACCCCGTTTCTCCTTCTACCAGTGGGTGGACACTAACCTATTAAGTTTGGATAATTAAACTCTAGAAATTGGAAGAACAAATTTCTCCTAATTTCTAAGGTGATGGGCGATTTTTAATATTGAGAAAAAGAGAGATTTTCTTGATTTTTGTTACAAAATTGTATCTCTGTCAAAACTTCTATGATTAGGAAAAGATATATCTCATATATATATAGATATGTCATACATATCATCTTCCCTTATTTTTCTCAACTACTTTCTCCTAAATTAAGTAGGATTCCATCTCCTTCCTTCTAGATAAATGCATTATTTGTATATATCTTATATTATGAGTATATCATATATAATCATAAAATGCATTTTCCTATTAAAGAAATTGCTGCAGAAATTTAATTCTATAATTAAATTTGATTTAATCAATTGTCATATTTTTAATTGATTGATTCACAATTCATCAATTAAATATCACAATTAATTCATCATGTATATTTTAGAAAATAAAATTTCCCAAAATATATTGAGAGTTTAATCATTCTTATTATAGGTTCAATCGTAGAATAATAGGAGCTGGGATTGGGACCTATGGACATGTAATTTCAAGCTCCAATAAATTAAATAATTAATTAAAATCATTAATTAATATATTCAATTTATTAATTCCAAGTGACTCCACTAAAGACCTTGAATTGCACTCTTGTCCTTACATTCTATTTTACTCGAAAAATCAGAGTGTCCATTGATATAATCATTACATATGATTTAACCCTCCAATAATTGATTCATAATTAGAGTTAGGCGAATTACCATTTTGCCCCTATAATTATTTCTTAATCATTAAGTTCCATTAATTCACTAGTGAACAGTTTGATTTATAAACATTTTCACAAACCAGAGTACTCGAACTGTTCAGTTCCAGAATTAACACTTAAGGGAATCAATTAACTCAGCTTTCCGCAGAAAGAGTTGGATTCCATATCTACAGTGCACATTCCCAGTCATTTATCTCTACGGACCTCCAAGACATAAGTGTGTGACATGATTAACAAACAAGTCGCTACCTATGAGTCAAAAGGACTCGCTGACATAAACAGAAGTTTATGCCTACTCAGGATTTAGATTAATTCATATATGATCATCGTGTGACATGTATTGAAATCTAAAGTTAACGGCATCTTATAATAGATTTCAATTCACAACTGGTCCAGTCCTATGTAATCATATTACATAAAGCACCTCCACCTTTAATGTCACAACATCAATGATCCGGATCGAGATCATTGAATTCTTAATTTTCAGTGGACCGTACTAGTAGTAATTAGCTAAAGATCCCAACTTTAACTTACTACGGTCTATTTAGTCTATTGTTTATAACTTTAATCCTCTTGTATATCCTTATATGTACAAAAGTCATATTCAATAAATAGACATGGAATTTTCTGATAATTATATTATACTAGATAAAAATCATAATCGAATCGAATATATAAAATCCAAAAAAAAAAACCAAACAATTTATTTATTTTCAGTTGATAATGTTCATCAACAGGTTTATGAGCACTATTCCTAACAATTTAATCTCTATATATGTCACATTTATATTATTTATATTCAATAATATCAATTAGTATCATAATATTTGTTTTTTGCATTATTAATTTTTATATTTATCATTTGTTATTAAAATATTTAACTATATGTTTAAATATTATATTCAATTATTTTAGTTGACAAACTTAAATTTCATTTTAATATTGTATATATTTCAACATAAAATATTATTAATTATTTCATAAATATACATTCTATTTAAAAGAAGATAAAGTGCCGTCTTTAAAAAATGTCACGGGGACGTGTGAAACTTTTATAAAAATAAATGAGATAAAATGCTCTTTTTTAAATCACAATGGGGTAAATTAAACATTATACATTTTATAAGGGGTAAATTATCATAAATTTTGGAGAAAATTTGGGTTTGGTAAAAAAGTTGTATTTTACTTAAATAACAAAATTATATAACTTATAATTTACGTCGCGTCTGATATTGTATATATCTTATAATCTGCAAAATAACAAAATTATTAATTATTTTATTTAAATAAATAATTGTTTATCATCATATAAATTAATATCACAATCATATCTAAATAATTACAATCATTTCTCAATCATTACAATATAATAACTCATTATCTTAAGAGTGAACAGCATGTTTGGTCCTCCTTATGGGTCAAATTTTTCATTTTCGTCCCTGTTAATTTTTTGTAGCAGATTGGTCCCTCTTATCAATGTAGTGTATCACATTCGTCCCTCTTATGATACATTATTTCCTCTTAAATTTTTTTGTAGCAAATTCGTCCCTCTTATGAATGTAGTGTAACACATTAGTCCCTTTTAAATACAAAACACATGAACTTTCGTCCACTTTAGAATATATTTTGAATTTAAGTTATATATTTTGTATTTAAGAGGGACTAATGTGTTACACTATATTGGAATTTGATACAAAAAATTTAAGAAGGAGGAATGTGATATACTACATTGATAAGAGGGACCAATCTGCTATAAAAAAGTTAAGAGGGACGAAAGTGCAAAAGGTAATTCATAAGGAGGACCAAAAGCGCTATTTACTCACAATAAAATATTATATTTCAAATCCTATAAAGTTATTGATTTGACACATACTACCTACTTTTCTTCATCAAACCCCAACAACTAAACCACCATCCAAATCAAATCTCAAATTTTCGAAACCCACTAACTATTATTTAATAATATTTTACACAGTATTTCATTGAAACCATTATCCAAATTGAGTTTCAAAGGTTTCGTCGAAACCTCCAAAACCACTTTTCCAAACCAAACCGAGACCAAACCCAGTCAAACTACTTCCATATTAACCCTAAGTGACTTGGAAGAGTGGACTAAAGGATTTTAATCCATATAACCACTATAAAAATTACTGTGTTTACTTTGCTTTACTTATTGCATATTTCCAAAAAGCACACTTAAACACTTGTTTCAACTGTTTAAAGATTTCGAAAAGGAGTTTAAAAACTGGGACAAAATCTTTTAAATTAAAGAGGTTACTTGTGAAAAATACTTACGAAATCCGCTGCAAGTAATCTGGCTAAAAATCTGATTTTACTGAAATCAGGTAAGACATAATCAGAAGACTGGTCAACTCTACTGTTCAAAGCTTTGTGCGAGATCAGCTTAGTCTACTTACAATTCTTGATCAGCTTAGTCTGTTCACAGAAAAGCTCGAAAAATTTTAAAGTCAAAATTTTCAGAGTTCTATTCACCCCCCCTCCCCCGACCTCATCTGACCATTTGGGACCAACAAAGTATAAATCAGAATATTGAAGACGTATGTCAATCACTTGCATACTGCTCTTCAGAGGAATGATTCAGATCTTGTAGGAGAAAAAAAGATCGTCAAAAAAGTCAGTGATGCTGACTTGGAAAAGACTGCAAACATCATGCAAGAGTTCACTACAATCACTGAGAAAGTTCAAAACATGATATCAACACATCAGCTGAATGTTGATTACATGAATGACCAAGCTGGTACTCTCAAAGCAACTCAACAACATCAATCTGACTTCACATAGTGGATCAAAATATCAGGAAGTTGTGTGATGCTGTCAACATCTCTCTTGATCAACTCAACCCTGCTAATGATGATAAGAATGGGGAAGAGGGATAAGCTACCAAGAAGATTTTTGCCACTGCAACTGTTCCAATTACAGAGCAAGGATCTGTGGAGGAGAATACTGAGGAACATACAAGCAGACCTGTAGATGAAGTAACTGAGCCAGCTGAAGCTGATAAAGAAGATGCTAAAGAAGAGTCCAAGGATGTAGCTAAGTCTAACGAACAATTCGTTGCCTCCAAAGACTCTGTTGCTGAACAGCTAGATCCTTATGTATAGTATAAGAGAGTGGAAGACATCAAAACGAGAATTGAAGTTGCAGATATAAATGTAACTGCTGATGAAAAAATTTCTAGTGGAGAAAATGATGATGAAGTTGAAGGAGACTATGAGGAAGAGGAAGAAGATGAAGAGGTTGATGACTAAACTAGAATTTCTAGGCTAGATTACTTATGAGAAAATTTATGTAATCAGTTTACTTCAATGTATTAATCTTCATTTATGTAAACTTGTACTTTGTAATTATAATATCATATCAATAAAAGTTCAAGTTACTTTCAACATACTATTTCTATTTCAGAAATTTTTGAGGACTTAACTTTAGTTTAGATACATATACTTATATAATTGAAGTTTTGTCATCGTCGAAAAAGGGGAAATTGTTGGATGAAGACTAAAAAGTGAACGGAGGTTTTGATGATTTCCAAAATCAACTAAGTAATGGAAGCTTAGTCAATCTCTAAAGATTTTTGACCAATGAAGAAATCCGAATCAGAAGGCTCAAATCTTATGGTCCAAAAGACTATTGATCTGTTGCTGAAATTGGAATCAAACTGGTGGTCTTTCAGCTGACTCAAATCAGATGAGTTCAACTTGAGATCAACAGAGTGTTCATCAGACGAGGAGTTTCAATCAGCAGAGTGAAAATGATCAGGAAGTCTTCCCAACGGTAATAAATGCGCTAATGGAATTAAACGTTGTAGAGGAAGGGTATTTATTGCAAATGATTGAAGAAATCCTCGTATCAACTTGGCGCATTTAATGTGACTGACAGAAAAGTACAACAAAGTGTACAATGCGTAGTTGCAGGTAGCCGTTCCAGAAAAAGGGGGACCAATACTTGTAGAGCTGAAATTTGTCTTTCTTCACCGGGCATAATTTCAAATCACAAGTATAAATACCTAGTGTTTCAAGAGTTAGAGACAAGAAACACAACTGAGAACAAGATTTCGAAGCAAAATTTTTCTAAGTATAAAAACTCAAGAATAGCTCACTCATCGGCCTAGTCATCTGTTGACGAAAGTTGAAGTTGAAGATCATATACACATACAAATCTGAGTAATTTTGTTAGAAGAGAGTGTTGTGAGAAGTGTAGATTCATCTTTGTGAGTAATCTAGCTTCGGAGAGTAGTATTTTTGAGTTATCTCTTACTTTGCACTTGTGGCCATTTCATTTATTGTTTGGCGCAAGAATTTTATACTGTAAACTTTGTGATTATAGTACAAGATCTGAGTAACTTGGAAGAGTGGACTAAAGGATTTACATCCATATAACCACTATAAAAATTGATTGTGTTAAGTTTGCACTTTTCCTTGCATATTTTAAAAAAACATTCAAACACTTTAAGTTAACTGTCAAAAGATTTTAAAAGGAAGTTTTGAAAAATTGGGGATAAAATCCTTTCAATTTTAAAAAAAAAAATTTACTTCTGAAAAACACTACACAAATTCGTTGCAAGTAAAGTATTTAAAACTTTGATTTTCTCAAAATCAGCTAAGTCATATCAGAAGAGTGGTCTATTCTGTTGTTCAAAGATTTGTGCGCGATCATCTTAGTAATCTTACAAATCTTAATCAGCTTAGTCTGATCACAAAATAAGTTAGAGAATTTTAAAGTTAAAATTTTCAGAGGTCTATTCACCTCTCTCTATAACTCATCTTACCACTTAGGATCAACAATAGGAGAAACATACATTACGGTTTGAGAATCATCAAGTATAGTTCTATATAGGATCTGTAAAAATGAAAAACAAATAATAAATATTTATTATACGTACATACGTAGTAATGTTCATCAATTTCTATCACAATGATTTCTTCATGTAATTAAATTATTTAGAACATCGCGATAAAGTAATTTACAATCAACAAAATACACAAATGGACCAGGTAACATTTTTTTTTTTAATATGACTCAAGTCAGCCAATTCAGTGATTTCTCAATTATATAATTATGCTTCAAATAATAAGCTGTTATTCAATTTATGAATTAAAATATTAGTACATTCAAATAGTAGTAAAATTAAATAAATGTTAATAAAAGCAACACTAATGCTCAGTTCATGGTGATGTTTTCTTCAAATTAATAATATTACTGGTTTTGATTTATTATTTCTAACTTCTACAAACACAGATAATGCCAATGATATGTCTAACAAATTATGGGTGCAATTATTATTAATATGAGTTTTATTTTAATTTAATATTAGTTGGTTGATAGTTATTTTCTTTGTAATTTAATTGTATTCAAATAAATTTAGGATTTATGATTTAATGATATTGATGTAAATAAGTAATTAAAAAAAAAACAGATAATTAATTAAATAAGAAATTAGAAGTCAGGCTCTACTTGGAAGGGTCTTGGTCGCGACTCTCAATTTTAAAAAAATTGCTTTGGGTGGTTTCGGTAAAACCTTTTAAAACCCCATTTAATAGGTTTTTGGATGTTGGGTTTTATGATTCTGAAAAAGTCGATACCACACTTGAATTGAGTTTGGATGTTGGAGTTTGTGTAAAAAAATAGGTAGTAGGTATCAAATCAATGTTCTTTTTGGAGAGTTTGGGAGAAGGAAAAAAAAATGGTATGTGTCAAATCAATATTTTATAGGTCCCAGGAACTTGAATATAAATTTATGAATATAAATATTGGCTGAATTTCATGGATATGACGAAAAGTCATTTCGAAGAGCTTTGATTCGGTCTCTTAAAACCCGAGAGACTAAACTAAAACCCATTCACATAGAGCATGAAAAGTTAAATTTATTGGAAAACAAAAATAGATGTCCCTATATGCAGGGGCGGAGGTATAGGGGGTGAGGCACCCGCACCCCTCCCCCCACCACCCCACCCCCCAGCAAAAAAAGAAAAAAATTTAGTAGCACATATCTATTATTATTATTATTATAGTAGTACCTTATGTATTCTTGTTAGTACATCTAAATTTCTAAAGGAAAGAATTCGTGTGAATCAAAACTCTTTGTCTACTTCAATTAAATGTGTAGTCAGATCATAGGGAATAGAGCTCCACTAATAGAATTACCTAATATAAATAGAATTTAATAAGGAAAAATTTCTTTAACACTTAATATAGTTCTCTTTTATTATATATTCTTGATTATCTTATTTGATTTGATGTATTAACAATATCAAATATTATAAGAATTATCTGTATATTAAAAAAAAATTTGATAATCATAATTTTTTAAATAATTTAATTATATACTTTCCATTTTAATTTCGTCCCCGCGACTAAAATTTCTGACTCCGCCCCTGCCTATATGTGAGAAAATTTTACAGTTTTATATGTAGACTGTTGAATTTAACCCAATATCCATGCCTTTTATCCGATTAAAAAAGCAAACAGGATTTCTTACATTTTATCACATGGATTCTTCGTTTTCGGATGGTCCGGATCTGATTCCCAATCACGATCGGAAGGAGAACAGTAAAAACCTTTTCTATTTTTTTTTTGTTTCTCTTACATACAAAATTATCTGCATGCAAGGCCAATAGTAGGTGGTTCATGAAGTATTACCTATGTTACACGGACACTTCATAAAGGATAGTATTGTATTTGTAGTATCAAATTATATATCGATTCTCATTTGTGGTACTATAAAAATCGAGATCGACACATTTGGTACCATAATTTAAGAAATTGAATCACATTTAATATCACCGTTAAAATTGGACGTTAAATGATGACGTAGCAGTTAAGTTTTATTGCAGAATTGATACCATTATTTATATTGACGGACAATTATACCCATAACTTTTTAAATTGTCAAAATAACCCCACATCTTTAAATTTACTGATAATTTTAGTTCACATTGTTGCCCAATTTCAAAATTGGCTCGAATATTTTGAAATTGGGCAACAATGTGGACTAAAATTATCAGTAAATTTAAAGATGTGGGGTTATTTTGACAATTTAAAAAGTTATGGGTATAATTGTCCGTCAATATAAATAATGGTATCAATTCTACAATAAAAATTAACTGCCACGTCATCATTTAACGTCCAATTTTAACGGTGATACCAGATGTGATTCAATTTCTTAAATTGTGATATCAAATATGTCGGTCTCGATTTTTATGGTACCACAAGTGAGAATCGATATATAATAATTTGATAATACAATTGCAATTTTCTCCTTCATAAAAGTGAAGAAATGCAAAGTCGGACATTTCCATGACACGGCTTCGACAGGTGATTGACACAACACGTGTCATAGAAAAATGTCATGAAAACAAAAGGACACGGGTGTCAGACATGGTCACAAGGTGTGTCTGACACGGCATAATCATTTTTGCAATTTTTAAAAGATGTGATTCAAAATTAAATTAATAAAAAAAAAAACCTTTATATTACATATATATTTGATTATATTTATATGGTGATTTTTTCCCCAATTTTTTCTTTTGTCCCACGAAACCAATCCTAATATCTACAATCTCAGTCTCCAAAAATTAGTTTATTTTCTATTCTCTAATCTCGATTTTTTTTCTTTTTTTGGCTCTGATTTGATATTTATAAGCGATAACCTTATAAGATTTATAGTTATAATTTATTTTTTAAAATTTTATTCAAAATTATCAAAACTATAGTATCTTCTAAACATAATATATGTACGTTATAGAATTTATTCTGTTATATATTAAAATATTAATATATTTAATATTCATGTCATTATGTCCAAGTCGTGTCGAGTCCGTGTCGCCGTTTCAGTGTACGTGCAACATAGTGTATATATTACTTTCTTTTTCTTTTTTCCGGATCAAAATTTCCATTTTTTCTGTCTAAAACATCGAAAATTGTCGTTTTTAATAAAGCGAAACAAAAACAAGATGTAATTTCGAAACTCTTTGTTTGCGTTAATCTCTGTTATTTTTCTTAATTTAGTAACTTTTTTTACAATTTTTCCTTAGTGTTTCCGAAATATTTTCGAAAAGTTTTCAATATTTGGCTGATCGAAACATACATTCGAAACGAAATTTTAATCCATGATATTTATAAAACGGCTACGTTTTGACTAATTTTAGGACATTTCTTGCGTGTTTTATTTTATTTTTCGTTTAATTTTGGGCTTCTATTTTTGGTCTGCCTAATTATGTTTGTCTCCCGGTCAAATTTTTCTTCGTGATTATGTGTGAGCGCAGTGGTAAGAGATCACAACCGTGGATAAAATAAATGGGATGTCATATTATCTCTATCAAAATTGTTTTATGCCCCTTTTCATGGTTCTCAAAGGGAGAGGATTTAGATCCGCCGTATATCTTCCACTCGCACATGTGGACTATATATACCCGCATCTTTGGTGATTACATGAAATTTCTTCCAAAATTCTTTTAAGAGGACGATTTTATGCTTCAATTTAGAATACACCAATCGACGTATTTCTTATCCATCTAAAGATAGTTTTAGGCTAGGTTGCACAGATACTTCGAAATTATACACCGTGCAGTATCGTATACGTATTGAATTCTCGGATACTCAAATACTCGTACGATATTTGTGAAATACTACATCGTATCGATTTCAATAATAAAAAAATAAGAAATAAAAAAAATACGTATCGGATATAAAGAAATGCATATCGGAAACACCTAGAATACTTGAGAGCATATATTTCTACAAATAATTTCTAGATTATACATATTATCAAAGTAAATCTACATAAAATTCTTGAGAATCTGTATAGGGCCAAAGACTTTGCCTATGATATTATTACTATGATTTTACTTGAAGACTTATATAAGAGGTAGATAGCATTATTTATTTTAATATGGAATAAAAAGTGAACTAAATATATATTACATAATTTTTTAGTACATTTTTAAATATACAGACACGTATTTTTGCAGTACCGAATCCTATAAATTTTAAAAATTCGTATCCCCATACTCGTATCATATTATACCGTATTGACGTATCCGTATCCGTGCAATCTAGGCTTTAGGGCATATTCAAGTCTTGACCAATACTATGTAATAAAATTTATGTCTCGAAACAATTAAATTTAACATAATTAGCTAGCCGGTGAATAATTGGATCCAGAAAAATTCTTTCAGACTGGTTTGGTTTCGTACTTTATATAATGCTGGTAATAATTTTGGTACTTAAATAACTATATATATTACATTAAATCTAAGTTGAATCGTAGTTAGAGTGTATATCAAGTATGGTCTAATTTTTCAAGTGAAAAAGGGCGAATGATTTGGCTGACAAAGTAGAAAAACATCAATTTGGATCGAAATGGTATAAAATTGCGAGCGAGCAGTAGTTACGAGACCAATTTCACAAATTTTTCACGTTTACAACCGACTTTAATTTTTCACATGGAGAATAATTCCAATTCATGCCCGAATCGAGCTAAAATTGTTAAAAGATTTTAGTTACATGGCTAAATTGCCAGCCGAAGAAGTTACAAGACCTTTTGCAAGCGAGTAATAACTATGGAACCAATTTTGCAATTTTTAATATTTCTTTTAAAACATATATTAGTTAATTCTTTGATTATTCACAAATAATCACAATCTTTAAAATCTACGAATAATATCAACAAACTAAAATAAAAAAGTCACCCAAATATGGTTATCTACAAATGAAATTCGTGATCCGACATATCAACTCAAGAACACGAGTTTGAGAAAGAGAAGACTTATTAAGAATCTGAAATGCATGGCCAACACCTTTACTAACTACTTGCTCAACTCTCAAACCCCCACTTGCCATTTTTTGACAAAACTCCAAGTTCCTATCTTTCAATATATCCAACTCCGAAACACATACCATAATATCAAAATTCTTCAAATCATCCAATAATTTCTCCGCCCCTTGAGCCACCGGATTGCACCATGAATGGTCGCGATTAGCCCCATCCGGCAACGACAGCCGCCAATAAGTATCTGACGCTGCCAACGTCAAGGCAGAGCGTGGCGGCTGCACCATGTACTTCTCCGATTGAGTCCTTGCTTCGCCTCCGAAAAATGGTTGTACTAAAATCAACCCTTTGATGTCCAATATTCCCTTTAGCCTCAATGACACATTATAGGCAATATTGGCACCTGCACTATCACCGGCCAAATAAATGCTAGAAAAGTTACATTTATTAGTCCACCAATTGTTCACAAAAGCTTGTTGCCTAGTCCAAATCACCGCTTTTACGCCATCCTCGTAAGCTGCCGGAAGAGGGTTTTCCGGTGCCAGACGGTAATTAACCGACACGATTATGCAATTGGCTTTTGCGGCTAATTTTGCAAGAAATTCATGGTAACAAATCCATGATGCGGAACCAACACAAAATCCTCCTCCATGGAAGTAAACTAGTAAAGGGAGTACTTTTCCTAGTTGTGTAGCATTTGGAACATATAGACGTGCCCAAAGATTTGTGTAGTTGTCAATAATCATGTCTTTGCATGTAATTCCTAGCTCCGGAGCCAATGCGGGCATGACACATGGCATGATTTGAGGTCGTTCTACGTGTCCGCCGTTGTAGACCCTAATAAGGCCATCGATTTCCTCGATTACGACTCGGTGTTTGGATTCTTTGTCGTTAGTTTTTAGGGTTAGAGTTGGGTCTAGCGTTATGGCAGTCATTTTTTTTTTTGTAATCTCGAATGATAAAGAACACTATAACAAAAATTGAGGTTTTGGACTAAAATTTTTTGTCTAATATTTGAAATGTTGTTGAAAAGGCGATTGAGATGGTGGTAGAAAGTAGTAGCTCGAAAATTTATTGTGACAAATATGAGGGCAATGTCAAGCTATTTATAGAAATGTTGGTGAAAAAGATAAGATTGGACTTTGGGATATAAAGGTAATCTTCCATCCCTAAGCTTTTGATGGCATTTGAAGCAACTAGGAAATTGATACATTTATTCACGTGGAGTCTACTTTCAGTCTATGAAATAATAGCTATTTTGGGTGGTTGAGTATTAAATAACCTTCCATACAACTCTCTTAATTAAAAATAGTCAAACATTGCAGCCTTTAACAATTCTTATTTTATTTTGGTAAAATTACAGAAAATGTTTCAAATTAATTAGTGATTTTGGATTGCGTTCCAAACTATATTACCTTATTAAATTTTATCCCGCAATTTAATATTTGTTTGAAATATCGTCCCAAACTAATTACTAATTTTTATTTTTCGTTCCAAACTATACCAACTCGCCGAATTTTGTCCCTTAATTTACCATTTTGTATGAATTTAGTCCCAATATTAAAATTTTAATTTAATGGAAATGACGGTTCATTCTTGTAATTAGTTTGAAACGAATTCTGCAATATCATATAACTATTCATGTTAAAATATACCACCTCATGACACGTTAGCGGCCATGTGATAATTTAACGGCAAGAGCGCAGATTCTCTCGGTGGGACTATATTACAAAAGAATATTAAATTACAGGACGAAATTCGCCAAGTTGAATATTTTAGGACGAAAATTCAAAATCAATGATTAATTTGGGATGATTTTTACAATTTTGCTTTTTATTTTCTTAAATTAAATGTTGAAACGAAATAGTGGTCGCCCTATTATTGACAATTATAATAAAATTGTTCATTTAACTAACATTTGGAACTTTTTTGCAAGACGCAGGACCGTATTACATCAAAACAAATACGAACTCACGTTAGTGAGAAGCGAACTATACCAAAATCTATTGATCTTCGTATGACATCAATTGATCAAGATTTTTCAAAACAACCACCTCTTTATAGGTTACTTGACTTTTTTTTAGTTATTGCGGTTGTTGTGGTATAATCCAAAAATACAAGTTAATTAATCAACACACGTAATCGCACTCCCATGAGTACCACTCTTAAATTACTAATGGTTGGTTGTGACTGTGACCAATATTGTCTTAGTCTTAGTTAATAAGAGGTTATGGTTAAATTAATTTTTTTAAATATATTTATCGTTCATCATTACATTATATAAGCAATTCATTTTAATTGCTATTGTGTAAGAAGAAATAATTATAAATAATAAATTACTATCAAATTAACACTGATATTAAATTAGAATAAAATTCATATTAATGATACTTAAACATACGAACTCAGATCTTAAGTTAATTTTTCTATTTAAAAGAATCGACTACGTACATTGGTTCACCTTTTTAAAATGATTTGGCGACTAGCTCCTTGAGAATTGTTAAAAAGATATGTTTTTCTATGAAAATATTCGAATCAACATTTATTCGTAGCACGTTGTCGTATTAGCTTCATATACTAGTTGAAATAATAAAACAAAATAATTATATTTTAGTTTACTAAAACAGGGAATGCATCAAAAAGTTTATTTCCATGTTCTTTCTTTCACTGAAAAAAATTAAAGTATCTACTATTATGTATTTGCAACGATTAATTAGATATTTGTGCAAAATACAAATCACGGCATGAAACAACGGTAGAAACATTCTCCACAACTCGCAGTCATGGTGGATATTTTGACCATGGCCAAAAGTCGTGGTTAATACATTCGCCACATCTTCACAAATCACGTATAGAATTCGTCGCAAAGCCGTGGTGATTGAATTTTGTAAAAAACTTTGAGCTTTTCGCTACTTCATTTTATGTGGTTGATACTTCTATTGCATGTAGTGTTTAGGCAATCTAAAACAAGGAAAATTCTTGTCCAAGCCTGGCTTGGCCAAACCCATTCAACCACCAAGCAAGTGTATTGCACTTGCTTTGTGATTGGTCACTCTCCTGGGAGTTACATCCAATCCCAAAGCAAGTGTATTACACTTGCCATGTAATTGCTTTGGGTTCGGTCAAATCCGGTCTGGGTAAGAATTTCCCCTAAAACAAAAACATAATCATAGAAAAAAATTAAATAATACAATTAAGAACTCTGCCAAAAATACTCAATTTGTAAAAATAGGTCGTTTTAGGTCGACATATTTCAAGAAACCATTTTTAAAATATTTCACATCATGAAGTTGTAGGGACCATCTTCAAGTTTTTTGAAAATGGTTTTTTTTTTTTTTAATATGTTGATAAAAAATAACCTATTTTTTACAAACTGGATGATTTTTTACAGGGTTTTTGAAAATACAAGAAAATTTGACGCGATAAAATTTTTACAAGATAATTTCTTATATGTTTAACATAACGTTGGGAGTATATTACATTCTCCCCCAAAATACATGTAATAATATTTATCTTAAACCTTATATTAAAATATTGAACTTATATAGCTACAATTTGATACATGGTGAGTGGGTTTCATCAAGTCAAAAGTGGTCCATGGCTTTAAGATGCATGTTCATCTACAATGTAGGGGTCCAAACCAAACAACCACACGAAAAGATTATGGCATGGCAGTGGAGAGACATTATTAAGCAAGTGCAGGCAATGGAGTCAAAGAAACATCAAAGTTCAAACCTAACTTCAACTTGTCCCCCATAACATCTTATCATTGCAACAAATTACAGTCAATGTTCCCCTCTATTAATGGAAATGGTGTTCTAGATTTTTCCTCCACTATTAGAACTTATGTGTGGACTTGAATATATGATGGGGAAATTCATCACTCAATAAACTTTTGAAGGGAGTGACATAATTTCGTTATTTTAATGAGGAAATACATATTTTCAAAAAACAATTAGGACATCCATGGAACTTACTTGTAATTTTACAAGTCTTTCATAGCAAAGAGAATATTTATTCATTAATTTAATATTTAATTTTATGAAGGTGGTTTTTTTTTTATTTTTTTTGAGATTTATACAATTTAGAGATTTTTTTAGAAATCAGTTTTTATGAAAAAATTGTCATCCTATTTTCTAATATCAAACGATCTATTGTTTTGACATCAAATAATCATCTAAAAAATGAAATAAGGTTTGCTCCAGCGGCAAGGGTTGGGGTTTGAATTCCATTTAGAACTTGGATGAAAGCATTTTCATGAGTCTGTGTAATGGTCATTTGTGGTGAAGACCCCTTTTTGCACATAATGTACAGCGGTATGGTGGGATCCCGAGGCTTGGTGAAGGCACATACCGGAGATTTACACCCTTTAAGATTTTAGGACAAGGGTTCTGAAGGTCCATGATTAGTCTAGTGTAAGCTTGGACACATGGATTATAAAAAAAAAACAAGGAAAAAGATAAACTCAACCAAAAACAAGATAAAAAGATACTTAATTATCTTTAAAAAAATCATTATTACCACATACCATAGTAGTAAAAGAATCTAAAGACTTCTATAAACCTTTTAAAATGTTTCTCGATCATTCATCTTTTTCTTTTCTTTTATAAATAGATTGTTAATTGCTCTTGCTTAATGGTTAAGAAGCTTTGCTTGAAAAAATTGAGAAATACATCATAAATGTTTCTTGTTTAAAAGAATTGGATCAATTTTCGCATGCCTAATGTGGAATACTCACTAGAATCCGAAAGGAATCACGAGAAGTATAGATATTGCATCGAGAATAAAATCTTTCTAAGTACATATGTATATATGTGCAAATGGACAACTTTCTTTATTCTTCATTTTCTTTTTGACCATAATTGTTTCATAAAGTAAGATATGAACTTTCGGAATTAATGGAAATGATCTCATCCCCTTTAAAAATATATGCATCGGATTCTGGTCAACTCGAATTTTTCCAATTCGCCGTCCTTTGGATATTTGAATATTTCTGAAAATTTTAGTATAGTTTAGTGACAAAAATTGGAAGTTGTGGGCCACATATTGTATCGATCCACCGGGCCACGATTGATATTGAGCGGCCCATACAAATTAATTGGGATATATTTAAATTAGCTGAAATTTTGTAAATAAATTTCATATAAAAATTATTAATTTAAATAACTAATTATTCATATTTAGAATTCAAAATTGTGGCAAGTGTATTTACATGAATTTGGCATAATTCACATAAAAAACTTGATTAAGAGTTGAGGATTGCTCAAAGCTTTTTAAAGAGGATTTAATTTTTATTTCCAATCCATGTGTAATATTAGTCTCAACACTCCCTTATCACGTGTGAACAGACTGAATATGTGGATGGAACAAGCTCAACACATGTCATATTAATGTTCAACCTTGCGTATTGCGATATGTGGGTAAAGGCCCAACATACAAATAATAACACTCTGGTCCTTTGTTAATCAGCGGAATAATGACAACTATGACATTTGTTATCTAAGTGAAGTTTGTGGGAAGATAATGAAATCCATCATTCCAGTCGCCTAAGCCTCAAGCCTACGACTTTGGGCTACTGGAAATAATAGGGCTACTATGACCTAGTCGCCCGTGACCTAAATCCTACGGCTTTGGGCGACTGAAAACCTAAGGCTTTGGGTCCCATTTGCCCAATTCAGTCTAGTCGCTTTTATCACCCAAATTTCACAATTTTGGTAAATTAACAATCCAAATCGAGGACTAACACTTATTGAAACACTAACACTTCCGTAAATCCAAATTTCGATTAATTTTCACAATTTTGGTCAATTAACGATCCAAACGGAGGACTAACACCTATAGAAACACTAACTCCTCCGTAAATTTAAATTTCAAGAAATTTTCACTTATTCGGTCAATTAACGATCCAAACGGAAGACTAACACCTATAGAAACACTACTTTCTCCATAAATCCAAATTTTGGAAAAATTTCCCAATTTCGGTCAATTATCAATCCATACGGAGGACTTACACCTATAGAAACACTAACTCCTCCGTAAATTAAAATTTAGGAAATGTTTTACATTTTCAGTCAATTAACGATCCTAACGGAAGATCAACACCTATAGAAACACTATCTCCTCCGTAAATCCAAATTTCGGGAAATTTTCACATTTTCGGTCAATTAACGATCGAAACGGAGGACTAACACCTATAGAAACACTACCACCTCTTCAAATCCCAATTTTGGTAAATTATTTAGGAGGACTAACACCTATAGGAACACTAACGCCTCCCGATAAAAAACCTAAGTACTATCCCAGTTCCAAAAAATAGGATGTGTTGCTCCATAAATTTGATTAGTTGTTCTGACATGACATGCTATGTAAGAATGCTCTACAACCCCCTACGATATGGTATCAAAAAAGATTATGACATCCCCATTTGTGAAACACAATGAATAAGAACTCTTATTGTCATGTATGATATTCTATTATCTTGATGTCCCGGTAGGTGGAGGATTGAATCCTTCGCGATGGAAATGTCCTTTTCCCCCATTTAACATGGCTTAGAGAAAGGGTTTGAATCCAAATGGAGGACTAACATATGTAGAAACACTACCTCTTCTGTGAATCCAAATTTCAGGAAATTTTCATATTTACAGTCGATTAACGATCCAAACGGAGGAATAACACCTATGGAAACACTAACTCATCTCGATAAAAAACCTAAGTATTATCCCAGTTCCAAAAAGAGGATGTGTTGTTCCAAAAATTGGATTAGTTGTTCTACATGCAACGCTATGTAAGAATGCTCTACAGCCCCCAACATTATGGTATCAAATAAGAGTTTCACGTCCCCATTTATGGAAACTCAATAAACAACTCTTATTGGCCTTTATGATATTCTATTATCTTGATGTTACGTCAGGTGGAGGATTGAATCCTTCGCGATGAAATGTCCTCTTCCCCCAATCAACACAAGACTTAGAGAAAGGGACTGAATCTAAACGAAAGACTAATACCTATAGAAACACTAACTTCTCCGTAAATTTAAATTTCAAAAAATTTCACAATTTTGGTCAATTAATGATCCAAACGAGGACCAACATTTATAAAAACCCTACCTCATTCATAAATTCAATTTTTTGGAAATTTTCCCAAATTTTGGTCAATTAACGATTCAAACGGAGGACTAACATTAATAGAAACAGTAACTCCTACTTATAAAAAACCTAAGTATCAACCCAATTTCAAAAAAAAGATGTGTTGCTCAACAAATTTAATTAGTTTTTCTGACATGCCACACTATGGAAGAATGTTCTACATATCCCTAATGTATACTAACCAAAGTCTGATGTCAACATTGATGAAATTCAATGAACAACAGCTCTTATTGGCCTATATGATATCTATTATCTTGATGTCACGGCAGGTGGAGTGTAACGGCCTGACTCCACAGGTCCGTCGAATAATACTCGATTAAATTTTTATTTAAAGAAAATGTTAAAATACAGATTTTTGTAAACGAGTATAAAACCAAAATGAAAATTTAAAAGTTTAATTCGAAAACAATTAGTCCATAATTAGCCAATAATTAATTTATAAAATAGTTTATATTATTTAGTTTATTGACAAAATAAAAATCCATATCAATATAAAAAAATTAAATTACTAATTTTTTGTAAAAAAAATAAATTCGATTAAATATTTATAGTTTAAAGCGGAAGTATTTAATATAAACGTTGAAGGAAAACATGATGTGGTGAAACAACATGTGAAACTCAACAGGGACATCAAGATAAAGATCAATATTGGAGCAAATCTATAATCATTTTCAATTAAAATGATCACTTTACAAAATTAGCTAAATTACAAGATATTATAAAAATTTACTCAAATGTTATAAGAGTTTTGAAACATCAGTTCAAGGAATGATGTTAAAATCAAATAAGAACCATAACAATTATACAATTACTCTCCGAAACTAGGGTGGGACAGCAACCGTGATGACCTAACCGCAATATGAACTATCGTTTTCCCAAACACCTGTAGCTGAAAAGATTGAAACATAGAATGCATAAGTTGATCGTCCAACTTAGTGAGGTTGTAGTGCACATGTGCGTGTGATGCGTGGATGCAACATAACATACGTGAGCATATATAACAATACAGTAAATAAACACATGTAATAACAATTTAATCACGTTAAACAAGTAACCATCAGTTGCTGGTGACGTCCTTCTCTTAACCTCCAATCCATATTATGACGCCCCCACCGAATAGTCCAAGTAAGGAGCTACCTTACTAACTATGCGCATAGACGTCTAATGCCAGGAGTTTGACTTCAAATCCCAAAATGTAACCTCCACATGGTTTGTGTAGCCGGGTCTACGGTGGATCAATGTTTATTTAAAGGTTTTAAGCAGTGCTTTGAACACCGAACCGGACCAGCCGATTGGCCCGATTTAACCGCTAATAGTCCCAAATCCGGTCCGGTTTACCCCTAAAAACCAGTTTCCTAATTAACCAATTAGACCCGGTTAAACCAGTGAACCAGTGGTTCACTTAATTTTTTTTTTTTTTAATTTAGAGATTTTTTTTTTTATTATTATTTATTTGAACACTTGGTTAACATTTAATAGAATTACATTTATATACTTTAATTGAAAACATTCATTATTTTAGTGTTTTAACAATCAATATGAGAAACAATCAATGCAATATTATATTTCTATTTACATAAAAAAGTATATAACCATTGTCTCGTCATTGTGAATAATATTATTATGTGTATGAAATTATGCAAATTAATTACCATATAAACATCAAATTACAACAATAGTACCCAAATGAACAAGCCAAAACTTTGAAAATGAGATGAACTTTTAATTTTGTTGTCTTGTTTTAAATGTATGTATCTTTTAGGGATACTTGGGATTTATATTTTTGTCATTGATCTTAATTTTTAAGACATTATGATCATTTACATGAAACAATAAAAATTTATATTGACAAAGAATGATAACTTTTCTTTTTATAATTGTAATTTAGATAATCAAAATATATATATATAAATATTACATAATAATAAAGTCACACCGCTTATACCGATCGAACCAGTGGTCGACCCGATCTAACTGATCGAACCAGTAACCAGTAGGACTTTCGGTTCAATGACCAGTCCGATTTTAAAAACACTGGTTTTAAGTTAAGTTATTACTTTTAAGTAACTTTATATTCCACAAGTATTCAAACAAGAACTTATTTTTAAATTTAGAATTTAAGTTTACTTGAAAACATTTTATTTTTGAAAATTAAACTATGTTTATAATTATATTTTCGTAAATTATTAATTTTATTTGGAAATAATTCATTATTGTTTATATTTTATTTAAATAAACAATTAAATTCATTCTCGTTAATTATGTATTATCTCTAAAATCTTTTTATTTTTTATTTCCAAATTTATTTAAATTCAGGAAAATTATTATATATAATTATTATACTATTTTCAAAATTATTTAATTTCAGAAAAATGATTATACAAAATAATTTTATTTCACTTTTGAAATTATTTATTTTCAGAAATAATTATTCAAAATTATTTATTAATTTTCTTTTTCAAAATTAATGTTCGATAATGATTATTAAAATTATATTTAAAATTTAAAAAATTATTTGCAAATTTATTAAATCCAGATTAGTATTTAATAAAAAATATTTTATTTTATTTTCAAATTATTCAAGTAATTATTTATTAAATATTTTATTATTCTGAAAATGTGTTTATTATTTATTTGTCAGAAAATAATGGTTTTTTTATATATGGGCTGGCCCATTATGCTAGCCCACAAAGGGCCTATTGTTTTTCGGCAACAACAGGCCCTCGGTCTGTTGCAATTTGCAACATGCCCAAAATAAGGCCTGCTGCAAATGCAAAAGACCACCTGGGCGACACCAGGTTGCTGCATAGGCAGCGACCGGGACTGACTCGTAGGTGGTGGGGTGGCTCCGACAAGTCCACCGGAAAATACAAAAGTATCCCTTTTATTTTACAGTTTTATTAAAATAGCTCCAAAAAAAGAAAATTTATTTTAACACCCAAAAATTTTACGAAATTCAAGGTTTTTTTTTCCTAAAAATTTATAGATCTACAATAAAAATCTACAAACCCATACACATATGTATTAACATGTTTTCATACTTCAAATCAAACAACCTTAAATCTTTTTTCTTTTTTTTTTTTCACATGAACATGCCATCTACTCAAGATCACCAAAAACTGTTTTACACGTGGCAAATAAAAAATGAAGGTAACTCATCTACTAAGGTTTTAAAAATATATTTCTAAGAGTTTTAAGAAACAAATAGACCTAAGGTTTCTAAGTTAATTTTATTTAAAATAATCAACCAAAAGAGGTGACTTTAGAAGATTCTTACAAAACTCGAAGGCCATCTCCTCCTTCTGCCGGCTCATAGCAGCAGCAGCGGCAGAGGTGGCATCAGCGGCAGAGGTGGTGGAGGTCAAGTTTTTAATAAGTGAAGAATTTTTTAAATAGGTAATGAAATTAGATTTGAAAATGTATACATACATTTATACATACTAACTTTACTAACATACTAACTTTACTTAGAGAAGACATAATTGTCTTCTTTAAACCCACCAATCCATGCATTTTCTTCGGTAGAGGAGTTCCTACACCAAAGTGTTGGGATTCTTACTGGAAAAAGAGCCTCAGGTAGCGAAAATATAAAACTTTTTAGGCTCCCCTTGGGAATCTTGCCAGGATACTATCCGATATATATTTAAACCAATATAAGATAAGAACTTATATACAGATCTAGTTTATACCTCGTTCCTTGCACTTCCAAAGCAATGTTGAAAATTGTAGAAGTAGTGATCTCCTTTGCATTGCACCTTTGGTCTCAAGCTTTAGGTAGTGTCCCACGTGTTGCGCCTCTACGAGTTGATACACCACAATTGCACGAAAACCTTGATAGGACTGATCGGCTAGAACACATATCTTATCAAGATATAAAACGACGGAAGAAAGCACGGAAAAAATCGAAGCAAGCCTTCAATTTCATCACTATGGGCGACGGCAATGTGAGGGTAAAGGAGGAGTTTTTTCTTTTCTTTGCAAGAGTGTATATTGGTATCAAGTAGGCATATGTGTTATGTGTGTGTTCTATGTATCTAATGTGCTCCTGCAGCAGCAATACTGTGAAAATGACTTTAAAAATGACCCTGACTCATCTCATGCCTTTTGGTGTCTGAGCAAAATAATGAGCTATTGATGAAAAATCATGAAATTCGGCCCACTAGTGCCGCCCCATTCCCTGAAGTGAATGCAACAGTACATGGAAACTTTGAGACCGGAACCTACCGTGGTCGTGGTCATGGCCGTGGTCGTTGTGGTAATCGCAGCCGTGGGCGTGGATGTGGTCGAGGAAGTAATAATTTCAATTATTACGGCAACAATAATTTCAGCCAACAAAAGAAAAATGATCTGAAAGGTGGTCCAAGTAACCCTTTAGTAGGTGGTCCGAACAATCCCTCAAAAGGAAATGAAAATATATGCTATCGATGTGGTATGAAAGGGCATTGGGCACGTACCTGTCGTACGTCTGAGCATCTCGTAAAACTTTATCACGCATCAAATAATATGGAAACTAACTTGACTTTTCAAGATAATGATACAAATGCCAATTTTGGTTATGAAGATGAAAATCTCAATATTGAAGCAAACCTAGCTTACAAAGATAATAGCATTACTGATTTTACTCATATGGATGTAGAAGACTTTTTCGATACACTCAGTGGGAGAGTTGATGATGGAAATAATAAGAAGAACTAAATAACTAATTGAAAATCATGTTTCGATGTTATTTACTTCAATATTTCACTTCGTACTTTTGATCATCTCCTGATATATCTTTTAGTTGTAATTCAGTTTCACCTATGAATAAATATCACATATGATAAATTATTTTGTTTAATGAAGAATATGGATTTGCAAAATTCTATGGTGGGACCCAAGAATGATCATGATAACGTATGTCTCGCAGACTGTGCTACAACGCATACCATAAAGATAAAAAATACTTTTCTGAATTAATAGCAACTAATGCAAATGCTAATATCATACCGGGTAGTGCAAAACTAATTGAAGGCTCCAGAAGAGCCATTATATTATTACTTGAAGGACAAAATTTGTTATAAATGATGCTTTATTCTCTTGTAAATCTAAAAGAAATTTACTAAGCTTCAAGGATATCCGCCGAAATGGATATCATATTGAGACTACAAATGTGAATAATAATGGATACTTACATATCATAGTTGTTATATCAGGAAAGAAAAGCGTTTTGGAAAAATTACCTGCCTTATCTTCGGGTTTAACTATTAGTACAACTGAAACACATGCTATAGTAAACCAAAAATTTACTGATCCAAATACCCTTAATATTTGGCATGATCGGTTAGGCCATCCCGGATCAACAATAATGCGTAAAATTATAGAGAATTGATATGGTCATTCATTGAAGAACCAAAAGATTTTTCAATCTAAAGAATTCTCATGTGCTGCTTGTTCTCAAGGTAATTAATAAATAAACCATCTCCAACGAAAATTGGGTTAGAATCTCCATCATTTCTGGAATGGATTCAAGGTGATATATGTGGGCCCATTCATCCATCATCTTTACCATTCAAATATTTTATGGTTTTGATAGATGCATCTACAAGATGGTCACATGTGTATTTATTATCAACTCACAACCTGGCTTTTGCGAGATTACTTGCTCAAAGAATTAAATCAAGAGCACAATTTCCAGATTAAGCAATTAAGACAATTCGCCTTGATTATGCTGAAGAATTCATATCTCAGGCTTTGAATGATTATTGTATGTTTATTGGAATAACAATTAAAAGTCATGTTGCCCATGTTCATACACAAAATGGACTAGCATAATCATTCATTAAACTCCTCCAGTTAATTGCTAGACCATTACTTATGAGAACAAAACTTTTGATTTCAGCATGGATATGTTGTTTTACATGCAGCAGCACTTGTATGCACAAGTTATCATAAATTATCCCTATTACAATTGACTTTTGGCCACGAGCCAAATATTTCCCATCTTAGGATTTTCGGATGTGCGGTATATGTGATAATTGCTCCACCACAACGCACAAAGATGGGTCCTCAAAGGAGGTTGAGAATATATGTTGGTTATGAGTCCCCTTCTATAATTAAGTATCTCGAACAAATGAAGGGAAATTTATTATGTTTCCAACGTTAGGGGAGAGAATAAAGAGCTGGTAAAAGAAATAACATGGAATGTATCATTATTATGTTATCTAGATCCTCGAACAAATCAGTGTACATAAGAAGTTCAAAAGATAATTCATTTGCAAAATATTGCAAATCAACTACGACATGCATTTACCGGTATAAAAAGAGTTACTAAATCTTATATACTGCCTGAAAATGCTCCAGTTCAGATTGATGTTCCGGTAGGACAATCTGTTAGTGCAAATGAAAGCAAGGCAGACCAATCGGTTCCAAGGATAAAAATCCTCGTACAAGAAAATGAGCAAAATATGAAGATGGTAATATTGTGGAGGCGAGCGCTCATGAAGAGTAGCATGGCATAACTATCATAACATCCCAGAAGTGGTGCAGGTACCTGAAAATAATGAAAATGAAGAGATCCTGATAAGTTATGTCACTACGAGAAAAAGATGGAACCGAAATAAAATGTTGTCGGCAACATTTTTGCATACAACATTGTTGTTGAAATTATAAATGAGAATGAGGATCTAGAATCTAAATCTGTTGAAGAATGTAGAACTAAAAATGACTGGCCAAAAGGAAAGACCCAATTCAAGCAGAAATTCACTTTCAAAACGTGAAGTTTTCGTACCAATAATCCAACACCCAAAAGGTGTAAAGCCCGTTGGGTATAAATGGGTATTCGTGCAAAAAAGAAACGAGAAAAATGAATTTGTTAGCTATAAAGCACGACTAGCGGCACAAAGGTTTTCGCAGAGACCCGATATTAATTATGAGAGACATATTCTCCTGTAGTTTATGCAATTACTTTTAGATACCTTATTAGTTTGGCAGTAAATGAAAAACTAGTGTTGGTCCCAAGTGGTCAGATGAGGTCGGGGGGTGGTGAATAGACCTCTGAAAATTTTTATACTTAAAAACTTTTCAGTCGTCTGTCAGCAGACTAAGCTTATGAAGAACAGTAAGCTGACTATGCTGATCGTGAACAAATCTTGAACAGCAGAGTGACCACTCTTCTTATAGTAACTTAGCTGATTTCAGCAAAATCAGTTTTATCAAGAGTATACTTGCAGCGGATGTTTGAAAGTGTTTTTCACAAGTAGACTAAGTCCTTCAAAAGATTTTATCCCCAGTTTTAAAACTCCTTTAAAATCTTTTAATAATTCAAAGTGTAAACTTATGCAATTTTGTAATATGAAAGAAAACTTAAATGCAAAAATAACACAAAGAATTTTTATAGTGGTTATATGGATAAAAATCCTTTAGTCCACTCTTCCAGATCACTTAGATTCTGGGTTATACTATAAACACAAAGTTTACAATATTTCTCCACTTACACCTAGACAACAAATGAAAAGGCTATAAGCTCGCAATAGGAAATCACTCAGAAAACCTATCCTCTGAAGTTAAATCACTCACAAAGACGGATTTAGACTTCGCACAACACTCAGCTAATACAAATTCACTCAGAATGTATTTTCTGTTTTCTTCAACTTGGCTTCTGTCAACAGATGACTTCACCAGATGAGTGAGCTGTTCGAGCTTCTTGAGACTTAGAAAAATTTCTGCTTCAAAAACGAAATCTCAGAATGTTGTTGTGTGTATCTCTCTTCGAAATCAGCTCTATTTATACTTGGATTTGAAAATATGACCGTTGAAGGAAATCAAATCTCAAATCCATAGCCTTAGCCTAAATTCAGAACGGCTTCCTGCTATAGTATCTTTTCTGCTGTACTTTTCTGTAGCTGCATTAAATGCACCATGCTGATCCGAGAATATTCTTCAATCATTTGTCATTACTACCCTTCTCTTGCAGCATTTATTACGCCAAGTGCATTTATTACCGTTGAACTTATCTCATGATATCTTCTACTCTGCTGATCGAGGCAACTCTTCTGATAGATACTCTGCTGATCAAATACTGAACTAATCTGATTTGAGTCAGCTGATGACCTACCCTTCTGATTGCTGTTTTAGCATGAGATCAGTAGTCTTCTGGGCTTTGAATTTTGAACTCTTCTGATGTCTTCTTTACTTGTTCAAAATTCTTCTAAGGGAACTAAGCTTTCCATACTTAGCTGATTTTGACGTTTTGGAAATCATCAAAACCTTCCCTTATCTTCTTAACATCTTTGCACTTCATCTTCATCTTCATCCAACAATTTCCCCCTTTTTGATGATGACAAAACTTCAGCTAAGTACCTGTACCTAAACTAAAGTTTTGATCCTCAAAAATTTCTGAGATAGAAATAGTTTATTGGATAAAACACTTGAACTTTTATAAATTTCAAAGGATTACATATTACAAGTTCAATCAGATGTGATGTGCAAAAATAAAAGAAAATTACAAGGATTTAGACATAAGTGATCTAAACAAGACTAGTCTTCTGGCTTGTCTTCTTCTTTCTTGTCTTCTTCAGCTTCCTTGTTTTCTTCTTCTTCTTCAGCAGGTTTGGAAGATTCAGCTTCCAACTCTTTGAAGAATCTTTGTCTAAGCAGCTCCATCTTCTTGTATTTGACATCAGGGTCAAGCTGTTCTTCAGCTGAGTCCTTAGCAGCAGCTATCTCTTTATCAGACTTAGCTTTTGCTTCAATTTCAGTTTCATCAGCTTCACATTCTTCTTCTGAATCAATCTGATCTACTGGTCTGCTGTTTCCTTCATTTTCACTTTCTTCCTTGGCAGATTCTTCCAGTAATTCAGTATCATCCAATTCAGCAGTCTTGGAGAAAGAGTTACCATCTTCAGCTTCATCTTCTTTTTGGCTAACTTTTTCTTCTTCACCAGGTACCTTATCTTCCCCCTTTTTGTCATCATCAGCAGGGTTGACTTGATACTTGGGTAAGACTGGTGTGATTTGGAGAGAGTCACAAAGAAGCTTGATGTTTTCTTCCATAGCATCAAGTTGAGCTTGCTGTCTGAGTTGATTGGCCTCAAAAGCTTCCTTTCTGTTGAGAACAACTTCTCCTTGGTCACCTAGCTGAATCTGAGTTGCCAGAATCATATCAGTAGATGCCTTGAAGTCCTTCATCATATTTTCTAATGCTTCATCCTCAGCTTGAATAGCCATTTCAACTGTTTCTGTAATGTCCCTCCAACCAGCAGTTGTGCTTTGTGTTCTGGCTTGAATTACATCCATATCCTGTATGATAGCTTTCACATCATTTGCAGTGTCTTCAATCACATCAGTAGGAATAGGAGCACCTTTTCTTCTAACTCCTTCATAAATTTTGAAATCATCTGCTGAATTGAATTCAACAGAGAAGACTGCAAGTCTTGAGAAGTAGAGGCAACTTCAGATGGAATTGGAGGTAAGGCAAGAGGTTCTGTTTCAGTGATCTGATCTGCTGAACCAGGAGTGGTCTCCTTTTCTTTGGTCTCATCAGCTTGACTGGGAGTGCTTTCCTTCTCCTCAGTCTGATCAGTAGCCTTCTCTTCCTCATTTTCCTCTTTATCTTTGATCTAATCAGCAGGGTTAGAAGTGTCTTCTGTTTCTTTGGTTTTATCAGCTTGGTCAGAAGAGCCTTCTTTCTCTTTATTCTGATAAGCAGGAGGTGCTTTGATCTTCCTAACTTCTGTAACAGTGTGCACTTTTACAGCTTCATCCAAAGCAGTCCTGTGAGTGATCCATGTTAAGTCATCAATGGGAACAAATGGAGATACAGGATCCTCATGTAGTTCTTCATATGGCCTAATAGCAGGTCCATACACAATTTGCTTCAGACTAGGAAGGGGAATCATGGAGCTTGGTTGTCCCTTAAAATTTCTAGTCTTCTTGGCCCATGTTTCCATAGTTTGGGAAACTGCCAACCTTATTAACCGTTCCTTTAGGTCTTCATCATCAGCATACTCTTCAGGAACTGAGTCATATATCTTCTTTGCCTCAGCTTTCACAATATGACAGATTCTCAATCTCAATTTGTCTAAAAAGAATTCTGAGTCTAATGCTTGGATCAGTGAACTTGTCTCAAGCCACTTCAGCACCCAGGCTTCTTCATCAGCGAAGGCTTTCCAACTTGCAATCTGATCTTTACTCTTTGTCAGACGATAGTCCCTCCATCTGTTGTAGCGGACTTTCTCCTTATTGAACATCGTCAGACGAGTGATCTTTGCATTTTCAGCATCCAACCTAGCAATGAACTCATCAAATGCTTCAGAATTATCTCTGACAATCTCCAATGCCAGTTTTACTTCTGATCTTCTCTTAAGTTGAATAGCAGGAGTTGGCATGACTCGTTTGGGCTTGGTGGGATCACTTGGTTCTTCAATCCTTATACCACCAGCTTGCCTTGGACCATGAGAGTCCTTGGCACTTGCTTCAATAGCAGCAGCCAACTCTGCTGCTTCTATAGCATCCCTTTGTGCTTGAGTCATTTTGCTGGCTTCTTCTTCCAGCCTTTTGAGCTCAAGGCTTTTCAGACGATCCTCCTCAGCCTTTTCTGCAGCTTTCTTTTGTCTTTCAGCCTCATCTTGTCTCTTCTTTTCAGCAGCAGAAACATAAGGAATCACAGTCTTACCAGTCCTCAGCTTCTTTGCTTCTGGACTTTCCACAACTTGAATTGGAGTGGCAGCAACAGGAGTGGGGTGCAACAGGAGAGTTTCTCCCTCACTTGTTGTGCCAGTCTGCTGTTCTACTCTTTCCTCAGCAGACACTCCAATATCAACAACAGATTCTCCAGCAGGCTTAACAGCAGGCTCTTCAATAATGATTGGCCTCTCAGCTGTTGCTGTAATCTCCCTTACCTTTTCAGGTGACTCTTCAGTAAATGTGACTTTTCTCTTGGCTTTGGACTTGGCAACTCTTCCTGTAGGTTTAGCTTGGGGAGGTCCCCTTGCAGAACTTCTTGTCCTCATTCTTTTTGCAGGTTGAATGGGAACAGCTTCTTCAGACTCAGTCCTTTCAGAAGATGATCCAGTCTCCATATTCTCCAGTTCTTTACTAAAGTCATCAATTACTTTCTCAGGGATCACAATTTCAGGTTGTGCTGATCCAGCTTCAACAGTGGTGGTCACTGTTTGATCAGCAGACCTACTGGTCTGACCAGTTTTCTTGCTTTTCTTGGCAGGAGCCTTAGTAGCCTTAGCAGGGGCCTTTCTCTTAGAAGTGCCCACACTCCTAACTGGCTCATACAGTTTGAATTCCTTGCCACCATGAATAGTCTTTCCATTTCCCAAAGGACATCCTAGGCTTAAAAACAGATGACTGAGCAGGATGCCATACTTGACCTTCTTATCACATAGCAGATCAAATACATGGCCAGCCCGGTTGATTTTCAAACCATAGTATATGCAAATCATAGTGTAATACCTCCTTCTGGGTAAACCATCCAAAGAACTAGTGCTGCAGTCCAGCACCTTAGCAATAATGTCAGCGAACCTCTGATACTCATATTTCAATTGAGTCTTCATCAGAGTTCCTGTCATCTTCTCCCCTTCCTTCGCACAAATCAGCCAGAATTCTTCCTCTTTTTCAGACCCTAGGTCTATCACATCTCCTCCTTCGTTTGTTAGCCCATAAATTTCACTCAAAACAGCAGCCGAAACATAAATCTTCTTTCCTCCAACAGTGGCAGTCATAGTAGTCCTTTCAGTGTTGATCTTTCTGGTTCTGTAGAAGTCATCAACATCTTCAAGATACACACGCTCCTCATGAGCTTCCAGAATGGGTACTAGAGATGCTTCCTTGATTTTCGTCATGATTACCCTTATCAGATCAGTACCAGATAAGAAGAATTTGTCATAGCTTAGATATCTTCCTTCAATGACATCCATTTTGAGATTAAGTATGTAGTTCTGTAAGAGATTAAGAGCTAGAAAACAGAGAGCTTAGAAAGTTAGAGAATTTAGGAATTTTGTGTGCGTAAGACGACTGATCTGTTCAGATCGGATTTTATACGTTTCTTTTCTGTTTTGGTTATCGTGATTAATCTGAATCGTAAGATTGATCTGACAGTTTTAAATCGTGCTGGTGAGAATAGCGGATTTCAAATTTATTATTTTAATGTCAGACGGGCGGGAAACTCTATCGGCATTTATCTGTTACTTATAAAAGCGTGTTTCAAAAGATGCGATTTATAACCATGCTTATATAATGTATCAGATTAGTAGAGTTCAACTTATCTGACAGACGAGTGATCTGTTATCTGATATTACTAGAGAAAGCCAATAGCTAGTAATCTTCCTCTGCTGTTTGTCAATCCAGCAAGATAAATTTATCTTCAATCTTCAAGAATTAAGAACGTATCTTCTGATAACATAACTTCAACTAACTGTCATCAACAAATTTCATCTTTTAATCAGAAGTACCGCTAGTCTTACACGTTCCCCCTGACTTTAAGAATTCATAAGTTAACTAGTCTGTTGAGAGTTAATCCTTGAATATGATAACAGATGACTGTGCTGATGAACTTAAGTCTTCTGATAAGTTCCCCCTCAGCTTATGCATCCAAATTAAGCAGTCCTAGCTCAGCTCTTAGAGTTGAAAACCTTACTTCACTTAAAGGTTTAGTGAACATATCAGCAATCTGATTGTCAGTATGAACATATTCAATCATTACATTGCCATTTTCCACATGATCTCTAATGAAGTGATGCTTGATCTCAATATGCTTAGTCCTTGAATGACTTGTAGTGTTCTGAGTAAGTGATATTGCACTAGTATTGTCACAGTAGATTGGAATTCCACTGATCTTGATATTGTAATCTTCTAGTTGATGCTTCAACCAAAGTATCTGTGCACAGCATGCTCCAACAGCTATATACTCAGCTTCAGCAGTAGATATGGATATTGAAGTCTGTTTCTTACTCATCCATGAGATCAGACGTCTGCCCAAAAATTGACAAGCACATGTTATGCTCTTCCTATCAACTTTGCAGCCAGCAAGGTCTGAATCTGAATATCCAATAAGCTCAAATCCAGATTCTCTAGGATACCACAATCCCAATTCTTGAGTGCCCTTAATATATTTCAGAATTCTCTTGGCAGCTAAGAGATGAGATTCCTTGGGATTTGATTGAAATCTTGCACAAACCCCAACTGAGTACATGATATCAAGTCTGCTTGCTGTTATGTATAACAGTGACCCAATAATGCCTCTGTATTTGGTTATGTCCACTGATTTGCCATCTTCATCTTTATCCAAACGAAGACTAGTAGACATTGGAACAGTAGCAGTAGAGCTAGTTTCCATACCAAATTTCTTAAACAGATCTCTTGTGTATTTTGCTTGGTTGATGAATATTCCATCAGGCAACTGTCTAACTTGCAAACCAAGAAAATAATTGAGTTCACCCATCATGCTCATTTCAAACTTGTTCTGCATGAGTTTGGAGAACTTGTCACACATCTATTGGTTAGTTGAACCAAAAATAATATCGTCTACATATATTTGCACAATTAATATATGATTCTCCTATTCAATTGTGAACAAGGTTTTGTCTACCTTACCTTTACGAAATCCTTTAATTAAAAGAAAATCAGATAGGGTATCATACCATGCCCTTGGAGCCTGTTTCAGTCCATAGAGGGCTTTCTTTAGACGATACACCTTGTCTTCTTGTTGATAAGCTTCAAATCCAGGTGGTTGTTCAACATACACTTCTTCTTGCAATTCTCCATTTAGAAATGTAGACTTCACATCCATCTGATAGACAGTGAAGTTCTTGTAAACATCATAGGCATGAAACAACCTGATTGCTTCAAGTCTTGCTACTAGTGCAAATGTTTCAGCAAAGTCAATTCCTTCTTCTTGACAATAACCTTTGGCAACTAATCTTGCTTTGTATCTGGTAACAATACCATCCTCATTCATCTTATTTCTGAAAACCCATTTAGTGCCAATTACTTTTTGATGACTTGGTCTTGGAACTAAGTACCATACATCGTTCCTTTCAAATTGATTCAACTCTTTTTGCATAGCTTCAATCCAGAAGGAATCATTGAGAGCTTCTTCAATTTGTTTAGGCTCTATTTGAGATAGAAAAGTGACAAACATAGCATCTTGTGCAACAGCTCTTCTTGTTTTCACTCTATCCAGGGGATCACCAATCACTAACTCTGGTGGGTGATTCCTGAGCCATCTGAGATCAGGTTGCAAATCTGAATGTTGTCCTCTGTTCTGATCTTGCAACACTACTATTGGAGATTCAGTAGTAGTCTGTTGAACAGTCTCTGGTCTGTCAGCTGTTTGCAACTCGTCTGTTAGACAATCAGCACTGTGATTTTGAACAGCACTTGAGTTAGCAGCTGAATTGAGATTAGGTATGATGGGAACATATTCTTCATTCTTTCCAACATCCAACTTCTGTAAATCAGTAGACAAATCTTGATTAGTGCTTTGATTCTTTTCAGAAGATTGACTTGGCTCATCAAATACTACATGAATAGATTCTTCTATTAGCAATGTTCTTTTGTTAAAAACTCTATAAGCCTAACAGTAGAGTATCCTACAAAAACAGCTTCATCAGCCTTCTCTGCAAATGCAGTAAGGTGATTTTTCCCATTATTTAACACAAAGCTTTTACAACCAAAGATTTTAAAGTAATGAATGTTTGGTTTCCTGTTGTTCCAAACTTCATATGGAGTCTTGTTCTGATTTTTGTTGATCATGCATCTGTTCTGGGTAAAGCAGGCTGTATTTGTTGCTTCTGCCCAAAATCTTTGTGGCAGCTTAGCTTCAGCTATCATAGTCATGACAGCTTCCTTCAGTGTTCTGTTTCTCCTTTCAGCAACACCATTCTGTTGAGGGCTTCTAGGAGCTGAATACTCATGATGTATTCCTTTGATATTACAATTCTCTTCAACAGTAGAGTATGTGAACTCTGTCCCTCTATCTGATCCGATCTTCAATATTTTTATACTTTTCTCATTCTGGATCAGTTCTATCAGATTAGTAAGATGTTCCTTGGTTTCACTTTTCTTTTTCATGAAAATCACCCAAGTATATCTTGAATAATCATCCACAACAGCTAGGCATTATTTCTTTCCACCATTGCTGACTGGATCAATGGGTCCAAATAAGTCCATGTGTAGCAGCTCCAAGATTCTTTCAGAAGATTGGTGCTTCTTGCCTTTGAATGATGACTTAAAATGATGACTTAATTTGTTTCCCTTTCTGACAGGCGTCACAAAGCTTATCTTTGCTCATGACTATTTTAGAAATCCCTTCTACCAAATCATTCTTTATCAATCTGTTGATGGTCTTGAAGTTTAAACGATTCATTCTTTTGTGCCATAGCCAGCTAACTGCACTTGGTGTAGATGCCACCAAACAAATGCTTGAATTATTGTCAGCAGAATTCCAGTCGACTATGTAGACATTCCCTTGTCTTCTTCCAGATAAAATTACCTTCTTTGTACCAATCTGTTCAACATAGCACTTATCTGTTGAGAAGATGACTGAATATCCTTTGTCACAAAATTGACTTATGCTCAGCAGGTTGTACTTTAGGCCTTTAACATATGAGACGTCAGATATCTCTATGTTTCCTTTGATTAATCTTCCTTTAGCTACAATCTTGCCTTCTTTGCTGTCTCCAAAAGTAACATTTGGACCATCCACAGCAACAGCATCAGTCAGCTCATGTATGCTTCCACACATGTGCCTTGAACAACCACTGTCCAAGTACCAAATCTTCTCTACTTTACTCCTACTCCTAATCCTAACCTACAAAACAAAAATAAAATTGTTTTAGGTACCCTTATTGAGAGGGTCCTGAAGGATTAGTTCCACCTTTGACAACCTAAGATGTTGATGTCTTAGGCTTCTTAGGCTTCTGAGTTTTGACAGGAGCATGAACAGTTTCATTTTTATCATAATTAGCAGATAAGTCATGTTGATGATCAGTATGATAAGAATAATATTCATAAGCAGGGTAAGGTGCATGATAAGCAGGATATGCATGCATTGGATGAGCAGGACATGGTGCATAGTAACTTGGAAATTGAGGTGCATGATACATAGGAGGATATGCAGCAGGTTGCACATAATAAGACTCATTTCCATACCAAGCATTTTGATTTCTCTTATTCTTATGCTTCTTTGGTTTACTAGAGGCTTGCTCATTAACATACGACTTAGTTTTGCCACTATTCTGATTCAGTTTAGCTTTATCAACAGACTTCTTAGGATTCTGCTGTTTGGTCTTACTAGTCTGTTTACCTACACTAGTCTCTTTGCTCTTTTTAGCCTTAGGAGATTTCTTCTCCTTTAACACGTTCTCAGGTGAAGCAGGTTTGGTAGTTTGAACATACAGAATGACCTTACTATTGTCAGCAGATATAAATTTTCCAGTATGATTCAATTACAACTTATCATGTTCTAAAGGCATCTTCTGTTTACTAGACATATAAGTGGATGCAACAGATGATTTCTCATGAGATTCAATAACTTTTTCAAGTTCCATGATTTTTCCCTTATAAACTTCACTTCAGCTTTCAGAGATTCATGTTCTTGCTCAAGCTGTTTATATTCAGCTGATTCTCTTGGCTTTTCAGCTGTGAGTTTTAGTGAACTATTTTGCTCTTTTAGCAGCAATAGTAGTATTGTTAAGCATCATTTGTTCAAATGAATTAAATAATTCATTATCAAGAGGAGTTACCTCATCTTCAGAGTCATCAGATTCCTTGACCATCAGGCAAAGGAGGGCAGGTTTCTCTTCATCAGAAGATTCTTCATCAGACGTGTCTGAGTCTGAATTAGATGAGTAGACAACAGTCAGCTTTTCTGCTTCAGCCATCATTGCCTTGCCTCTCTGATGCTTTCTTTCTTTTCTGATTCTCTTCTCTTCTTCGGTGTATTTTTCTGCTTTTGAATATGGACAGTCTTTGATGAAGTGTCCCAATTTCCTGCAGTTATAACACATTAGTTTGGCTTTATAATCATCCTTATCTTGAGAAGAAAAGTTAGATTTAGAAGTAGAAGCATTGTTGTATTTGTTCTTCATTTTTCTTTTGTAGAACTTCTTGAAATTGTTTATCAGCAATGCTACATCTCCAGCTGTGTACTCCTTTTTGTTGAGTAATGTGGCTTCATCAGATGAGTCCACTTCTTTACTTCTCTGTGCTGGTCTTCTGGGATTTTCAGCAGCAACTAAGGCAGCTGTGGGTCCTGAAGTTGAGGTTTCTTCAATTCCCATTCTTGGCAGCTTATACTCGAATGCCTTGAGTACGGAGAACAGCTCTGTAAGAGAGATCTTTCCCAAATCTCTTGATTCTTCCATCGCTGTTACTTTCATGTTGAACTTAGGAGGTAAAGCCTTTAGTACTCTGACTGTGATTTCTTTGTCAGTAAAGGTTTTTCCCAACTTTAGAACTTGATTGAGTGTTCTGGTGAACCTGGTATCCATCTGATCAATGGTCTCTCCAGACTTCATCTTGAAGTTATCCAGTTTTTCCAAAGCAACAGTAAGCTGATGCTCTTTTATGGCATCATTGCCTTCACTCATGTCTCTGACTTTATCCCACATCTCCTTTGCAGTTTTCCAATGTTTAACTTTGTCAAACTGATCATTATCCAGGGCTTTAGTCATGATGAATCTTCCGACTTTATCCAGATTGAAAAGCTTTATTTCTTCTGGAGTCATCTCATGAAGGTCTTTCTCCACCACGGTATCAATTTCATTTATCTTTATCGTCTTGGTGAATCTGAATGGACCTTTTATGATACATGTGTACATGTTATCATTATAAGCAGCTAGGAAAATCTCCATCCTGATTTTCCAGTCTTCAAACGACATACCAGCAATGTTGGGAACATGGCTGATACAGTCCATTTTTCAAAAAGTTTTTGTTTTTCAAAAAGATGCTCTTTTGAAAAGTTTTAAAAACTTTTGAAAAACACTTGGATCAAGCTCGTCGATCAGGCAACTGATTCTAATGAACCACCTGCTCTGATACCACTTGTTGGTCCCAAGTGGTCAGATGAGGTCTAGAAGGGGGGGGGGTGAATAGACCTCTGAAAATTTTTAGACTTAAAAACTTTTCAGTCGTCTGTTAGCAGACTAAGCTTATGAAGAACAGTAAGCTGACTATGCTGATCGTGAACAAATCTTGAACAGCTGAGTGACCACTCTTCTTATAGTAACTTAGCTGATTTCAGCAAAATCAATTTTATCAAGAGTATACTTGCAGCAGATGTTTGAAAGTGTTTTTCACAAGTAGACTAAGTCCTTCAAAAGATTTTATCCCCAGTTTTAAAACTCCTTTAAAAAGTGTAAACTTATGCAATTTTGAAATATGCAAGAAAACTTAAATGCAAAAATAACACAAAGAATTTTTATAGTGGTTATATGGATAAAAATCCTTTAGTCCACTTTTTCAGATCACTTAGATTCTGGGTTATACTATAAACACAAAGTTTACAATATTTCTCCACTTACACCTAGACAATATATGAAAAGGCTATAAGCTCGCAATAGGAAATCACTCTGAACCTCTGAAGTTAAATCACTCACAAAGACGGATTTAGACTTCGCACAACACTCAGCTAATACAAATTCACTCAGAATGTATTTTCTATTTTCTTCAACTTGGCTTCTGTCAACAGATGACTTCACCAGATGAGTGAGATGTTCGAGCTTCTTGAGATTTAGAAAAATTTCTGCTTCAAAAACGAAATCTCAGAATGTTGTTGTGTGTCTCTCTCTTCGAAATCAGCTCTATTTATACTTGGATTTGAAAATATGACCGTTGAAGGAAATCAAATCTCAAATCCATAGCCTTAGCCCAAATTCAGAACGGTTTCCTGCTACAGTACCTTTTCTGCTGTAATTTCCTGTAGCTGCTCTAAATGCACCATGCTGATCCTAGAATATTCTTCAATCATTTGTCATTACTACCCTTCTCTTGCAGCATTTATTACGCCAAGTGCATTTATTACCGTTGAACTTATCTCATGATCTATTCTACTCTGCTGATCGAGGCAACTCTGCTGATCAAATACTGAACTAATCTGATTTGAGTCAGCTGATGACCTACCCTTCTGATTGCTGTTTCAGCATGAGATCAGTAGTTTTCTGGGCTTTGAATTTTGTACTCTTCTGATGTCTTCTTTACTTGTTCAAAATTCTTCTAAGGGAACTAAGCTTTCCATACTTAGCTGATTTTGACGTTTTGGAAATCATCAAAACCTTCCCTTATCTTCTTAACTTCTTTGCACTTCATCTTCATCTTCATCCAACAACTAGATTTGCGTCTAGTGGATGTTGTTACTACCTATTTATATGGCTCGCTCGATACTGAAATTTATATGAAAGTCCCTGAAGGACTTAAAATTCCAGATGCATTTGGGAAATCCCGAGAAAATTATTCAATACGATTGCGTAAATCATTGTATGGATTAAAACAATATGGGCGCATGCGGTACAACCGATTGAGTGGATACTTATCAAAAGAAGGTTATAAAAGTAATCCAATTTGCCCATGTGTTTTTATAAGGAAATCCGGATCATAGTTTGTTATAATTGTTGTATATGTTGATGATTTAAATATTATTGGAACTCCTGAAGATCTTCAAAAAGCAGTTGATTATTTAAAGAAAGAATTCGAAATGAAAGATCATGGAAAAACAAAATTTTGTCTCGATCTGCAGATCGAGCATCTATCAAATATAATTCTTCTTCACCAATCAATTTATATACAAAAGATCTTGAAACGGTTCTATATGGATAAGGCACATCCCTTATGTACCCCAATGATTGTAAGATCTCTGGATGTAAAAAAGGACCCTTTCCATCCTCGAGAGAGTAATGAAGAACTCCTTGGTCCTGAAGTACCATATCTCAGTGCTATTGGAGCATTGATGTATCTTGCTAATAGTGCACGTCCTGATATATCTTTTGCTGTAAGTTTATTAACAAGATTTAGTTCTTCTCCGACACGTCGACATTGGAATTTAATTAAACATATATTTCGATATCTCCGAGGAATAATTGATATGGGATTACTTTATCGAAATGATGCAAAATCATACTTAGTTGGCTATGCGAATGCAGGTTACTTATCTGATCCACATAAGCTCGCTCTCAAACAAGCTATGTATTTACAAGCGATGGAACTGCTATATCATGAGGTTCTACTAAACAAACTTTAGTTGCCACATCATCAAATCATGCAGAAATAATCAAAATGCTTGAGGTAAGTCGAGAGTGTGTTTGATTGAAATTGTAACTTATGACTTTTTGGTATCCCAATTAGTCCTATAAATAGTTATACTTTGTAATGTATTTTTAGATGAATATGAATGAAATTTTATCTCCCTACTTTATTCTCTTTAGTTTAATCTTTACTTGTTTATCTTTTAGCTTATTTTGTAACAATTTTGAGACATTTTTTTACATTTTTATCCAATTTTGATTAAAACTAACATAACACAATTAAAATCTCAATAAGCCACGAATAATAATTTTACAAAACTTATCATCTCGGTGTTATAAAATTTGCAAAATAAATAATCCTTCCCATATCGCATCAACACTACAAAATTATATAAAAATACTTTTGAAGACCTCTTCAGCTTATCAGTTGCGGGGAAAGAGGTTCTAAGAATTTACTAGCTTTATGATTCTCGATATAATATCCGACAGAGGCACATGATCGGACTCCGGATAATTGACCTCGGGATTATGAAAAAATTCTTTTGGATCCTATGCAGAATTCTGGTAATAATCGCCTTCTTGGTTAATCAATTAAAAAAACATCATTTCAAATTTCATTAAAAACACGTTATTTCATAAAAACATAAAAACAATCTCAAATAAAGATTTCAAAATAATACTAAAAAAAAATTAGCTTGTTTTCCACAACATTAAACAATCTTAAATGACACAACAATATATATACAACATAAAAATGGAATCTCAAATGACACAAGAAGATCTGTCATCATTCTCGCAACACCATCCATACGCCAATCGTTCTCCTTTTGATAATCAACAAATACCCTTTGATTATCCTACTTCATCCTTTGATTTTGATGTATCAAGAGCTCCATTCGCCGTGCTCACCTATGTTAGAACTGATCACCGGGTTGGTCTTCATCTTCATCGCACATGTCTTTATCTTCATTGTTGGGTTAGTTTTCATCATTGATCTGAGGAGATGGAGGTGGCTGTCTGGAGGTGGAAGCATCGAAGGTGGTTGTCTGGAGGTGGAAACACCGTCACTTGGACGTTTAGAGAAACGTCTCTAACCACCTTGAGGGGGAACGAAAGGGGTGCCAAGAGTCGAAACTGCAACATCATTCTGAACAACGACATGATCAGTTCCCAAGGCGGTCAATAGGGTCAAGAAGTTTGGATCATGACCGATTGCATCTGGCTTAAGTCGTGGGATGACAATCTGAAAATAAAAAAAATCATAGTTGTTCAAAATTATGTCTTCTAATTGAAAAAATAATAATATAATCAAACCGTAACCCTATCCACTCAAAGAGCTATCGATAACATTCAAAGGGCTACCAGATGGTCACTGCCAAAAATTATTTTTTGGCTCGGGCGGCCTTGACGGTCACCTATAACCGTCGCCCCAAATTGATTAAAACTATAAAATTACCTCGTCTAGTTGCTTTTGTATGTCTTACAATACGTTAGTTTGGTTACCACCTGCCATTCTTTCGGTTGAATTGATTAAATTTGTAAAGTGTATAAATTGATTTGAGAGAGAATTTGGGAGATTTTTAAAAGTGAAAAGTGAATTATAATTTGTAAAGGTTTGGAGAAGATTTCAGAACGGCTAGAATGCCAGGGATGACTTCTGCAAACCTCCAGGGATTTTGGGTCAAGCACCATCGAGTAGATTTTGGAAGCTTACATGCCTCCTTCTCCATTACTGAGAGGACCTTATACACTTATTGAAAAGTCAGATAAAAGAAATCTTAACTATATAAGTAAAAATGCATTACAATAAAAAAAAACAGAACTCAAATGAAATGAAAGGAAAAAACACATAATATCACTAGTCATTTTCGGACAAATCTTATAATTTGATTATTAGCAAATGCGATCAGAATAAGAATGTAGAACTCACACCTCGATGCACCATGGTCCCAATTCAAGTTCCTGAATAGACTTAATGCCTTCAAGTAATTATTTCATATAATTAATCAAGCTAAGATGGTTTTTCTTTGGAAAATTCTAGCGTTGTTGTTGCTCCCTTCAATTTTGCTTTTACAGTACTTTCGCTCTTCGGCATGATTCTTTCTCTTGCCTTACAAAACAAACACAACATACACTTCTTAAAATGACCACTTTAGAGCAATTAATCAAAAACCCTAAATAGTCTTTTTTCCAAATCCTAAAATTTTGCCATTAAATTTCACTTCTTCTTGAAGCCAAAGTACCACAAATCTTCTGATTTATAAGTATACAAATCAAAAATTGATAGAGGAAATTAGAAGAAGACGTGAAGAATCAACAATAAGTCAGAATTGGGGTTGATTGCTCTGCTGGAGAAGATGATAGAAAGAATTAATCAACTTTATTAGGCTAGGCAAGGAAAATAAATATATGGTTATAGTCCTGTATCAGCCTATTGATTTATATATTTATTCCAACTTTCATACCAAGCCCATTTTTTTCGGATTTAATGACAATTTACACCTTGTGATATTTATAATGTTCAATTTACCTCCTTGTGATGAAAAAGGGAACATCCCTGTAATTTTGGTACCTCCTAAAAATTCTCGGGCTAAAGGAGTAAATTATTCTTTGTTAATTTTCAAAGTGGGTAAATTGCACCTTTTCAAATCACAGGGGGTAAATCTTACGTTCAAAATATGACAAGGGGTAAATTGTCATTAAAGTTGCAATGAAAACCTAAAGAGAAAATTGAACTTTTGGTACCACACTTAAGGTTAGTTTTCACTTTTGGTACACCGCTTTATGTGTCCAACACATTTGGTACCGCCGTTAAAAAATCAACGTTAAGTGGTGAGGTGGAAGTAAAATATATTTGAAAGTTGATGTCAATACTTATGTTGACTGACAATATTACCCCATAACATTTCAGGTTACCAAAATAGCCCTGCATTTTCAAATTTACTGACTATTTTAGTCCACATTTTAACAAAAATTTTAAAATTGACTCGAATAAGACCAGGTGTGGACCAATTTGGAGATTTTATTATTTATAAAATTAAATTAAATATGTAAATATTATAAGTAAAACATCAAATTGGTCCGCACGTCTTATTAGATTCAAATTTGAAATTCGAAGATGTGGGGCTATTCTGATAACCTGAAATTTTATGGGGTAAAGTTATCAGTCAACATAAGTATTGACATCAACTTTGCAATTAGACATAACTGCCATGTCACCTCTTCAAGGTGATTTTAACGGAGGTACCAAATGTGTCATAATTTGTTAAAACGTGGTATCAAATGTATTGGATAGATAAAGCGGTGTACCAAAAGTGGAAATTGACCTAAAGAGCGTTACCAAACATACAATTATCTTAAAACTTAAACTATGATATCAAATTTGTATTTTCATATTTAAGGGTACTTACAAAAAGAAGTGGGAATGTGAAGAGTCGATGCGATCAATAACGTGATATGTCCACATTTTCTCAAAGTGACAAGACTTCATAACCAACTGTAAAGATATTAATGAACTAGAAGATCCAAATGTTTAAATAAACTTATCGTTTTCTACCAAATTTATAAGTTTCTCGGTGATTTTTTGAACTCGAATTTCGTCACAATGACAAAATGTAATCTTCGGTTCTCAACTTATTCTTCACCCAAATTCTTTCAAGCTTTTTATCCTATCATCTAAATTTTTTATTCCACACAAGAAAGTTCAACTCTCAACTCAGATTCGAAATAGAGCAACAACAAAAAAAGTGCGTTTCCACCCCTTAGGTTTATGCTTTATTTTAAGAATTTTTTATATTTTGTCCAGGCTATGGGAGTTCTACTATTAGTTATTGTATTCTGAGCATTTACGATATTTTCTTGTTTTGTCTAGTCTATTAGACTTCTTCAGTCGATTTGTTTGATCTTGTACAACTACTGTACGTTGCACTTAGTTTGATCTTTGATTTGTTTGTACATTGAGTATTGTTGGTAGTACATTTCAATTTAAATTAGAATACTTGACCAACTCCATATTTTTAGATATTTTGTTTCTATGGATGATTATCTATATGTATGTATTTCCATAGTTGTTCATCTTTGTAATTATTTTTTCATTAGTTGTTCATTGATTGATCTTTGTATCTTGCAAAGTGTTCCAGTGCTAAAATTTTAACATGACATTCTTTTGTGATTAGGTCTTGTATTTTTTAAATGACTTCCAAGAAAAGAAGTAAACCTTCCTCCACAGCCCAAGATAAACAAGTAAAGAATAAGTCTTAAGAAGTTCAAGAAGCATACTAGTAAAACTTCCTCTTTTATAAGATTTAATACCAAAGCAGCCAAATTGTCACGCCCCATCACTTTGTCCAATCAAGGAGGCCGAGCGGACAATGCATATGACCAAGAAAAGGGCTTTATGAGACATAACGGGACAGCTGGCAAGGCGGGTGGCCTAGGCGGATGCACAACATATCGCCCTAGGCCTGGCCCAAGCAAGGCAAGGGTTATTGTGGGACACGACAAGGCAAGGAAAGGTCGTCAGATGGCTTCAGGGCATCCTAGGGGCATGCCAACAAGTTTAACATAGTAAGCTAGGCACTTGAAGAAACCAAACAAGGCCCTGGAGGTTTCGGAAGATTCCAGAAGGCTCTTTACGAGTCCGGGAAGTTCAAGAGAACTCTGGGAGGTTCCACATAACTCCAGATGCGTCCAGAAGAAACCGGATAGAAAGGTCCACACAAGTATAGAACATGGCGGAGTGGTCTAGAACCTTGTGGAAGCCTTTGAACAATATAGAAACATTTAGCATGCAGTAGGAGTATCTACAATACTCCACACTAGTGTACATAGTTCTAGTCTTGATAGGAAGTTGTAGAAGGGTCTAGATGTGCAACCCTAGCCCTTTATTCAAAGTGATCTTGCCCGTCCATTAGGGAAGACTAGTAGTATATATAGGTAGAGGCATTCATTTGTAAAGCATCCAAGAGATTTCTTCCAAGTTTTTGTGAATAAAGCATTCCAAATTCTCTTAAGTGCACTTTCTTCCTTCCCACCTTCAAAATTTCTTAGCAATCTTTCTAAAGGGACGAGAGGGCTGACTTTGCCAATTCTGCAAGGGATAGGAATGATCGCAGGGGGCGTTTTGGGGCTAAGTGCCGCACGGTACTCTTTGAGAAAGTTAAGTCCGTGACAGAACGCTTCAAAAATATTGTTGTACGAGAAAAGCAGTTAAAATTGGGCGATCTGATATGAAGGATAATACATGACCAGTGTACCAGGTTGCTAATGATATAGAGTGGATCACATATTGCATGGAACCCATTGAAGGGGGTTATATGGGATTAGTCCAAGAGTTTTATGCACACCTCTTCGACAAGATTAATAATAATGTTACAATTCGGGGAAAGAGTGTTCCAATGGGTCCAAATGAAATAAACAAGTTATATGGCCTCGTATCTTACAAACACGACGATGAATATTTGGCCCTTTCAAAGAGGTTAGAAAGCAGCAAAAACTTGGATGACATCACAGAGGTAATTTGTAATAAGTAGCCCAAATGGAAAGTAGCCTGAAGTGGAAAGTGTATGACATTCTCTGCCCAACAACTCAAGGATCCAAGCAAAATATGGTTCAAGTTTGTGGTATCCTGACTCCTTCCAAGGATGGAAGTCATTGGCGTTATTCCATACAGAGAAATTTCGTTATACTGCATAGTGACTATGAAATAAATAGAGTGGGTCAGTTAATTCACAATGAAATAGTCGATATGGAAACATAACACTCTAAAATAGTAGATGGTTGGGGTATCTGACATTGATTTATCGTTTATGTAATGAAGTCGATGTTTCCTTGGATTCCATCAAGACATTGATTAAAGGAAACTGATCACTCTAATGTCTATACCATAGGATCATCGGACCCTGAGAACGTTGATGAACTTCAGGAAAGTGAAGTTAAACGAGCACCTAAAAGGCTGAGGGGAATCCAAAAGAGCACCTAAACTAGAACCAAACTTGAAGACATATATGGAGTGCTGGAAGTCACATCTACAAAGTATGCTGGACAACAACAACAAAATACGGGAAGTCATGGAAAAACAATTGGGGGTGGCCTAAAAAAAAGGGTTCTACATAGCCAAATACTTCCATGCCGATTGTATCCATGGCAGTGTACATGTACCATATTTTAGTTCAGTTTAGAATTTGACATCAATTGCAATACTCAAACAATATTCTAAATCAATTTAGTACTTATGGAGTTGATTCTAAATGACACCATGTTTAAAATATTGTACTCTGAGATATGATAGCAAATTGTATTGAACTATTTAAGCTTCTCACTGCTTTTATTCGTACATTATTCAGAAACAACACTTATTTAAATCTTTAGTGTGTCTGAATTTTCAAATTGATCTTGATTAGGATTTGAAGGCATAAGAATGAACAGCTACAGAATAAAAAAGTACTCACGCAGACAACACTTTTACAATAATGAACCTAAGATATGATAGCAAATCTCATTGGCTTATTTAAGCTTCCCACTGCTCTCCTTCATGCAGTTCATACACCACACTTATGTGTGTTTAAGGGAACGCTTATACTTCTAAATCTTAACAGAATTATAAATATTTATGCAATGAAATTGAGAGATAATTAACGGCCAAAACACTTTCTGTGTTGAGAATCCAGCTAGTTGTTATATTCGTCGGCAAAAGAAGCTTCTCGTTCTGGATTAAATAGCATGCTTATGGAAATCATCCACTCAAGTGTTGTTCCTATACAATTTTCCTACAAACCAGATGCAACTCTAAATAATAAACACAATAAAAATTATTAACCTAAAATTCATGAATTTTATACTAATTGTTGTCCGATGAGTTTTATAATTTGATTCCTAATATCTATGAGATCGTACTTTTGTGATTTCATGAATTTTTACTTTGAAAACTTTGATGTAAGACTACATACATCAAAAATGCGGTAATATGAAAATTTTCTCATATGTTCGTTTGTTGGATATATTTTTAAAAAGACGTGTAAATTTTTTTCCAAGCGTCGTGAGCAGGCATCAAATTTTAACGGTTACCAAAGATCTAGAAGAAACCTTACGTAGGCAATTGGGTTATAAAAAGTGGACAGTGGAATCAACTAAATGGAAGAAAGTTGTGGACTTGGAAGAGAAAAGTTGATCATGTGATGTGTTTCAAATTGAAAGGATGCCTAGTGAATACGCAATAGCAGTTGCTATGGAGCGTCTGTACGCTATTTGTCGTTAAACTTACTTAAACAATCTAGTCCATCTCATATATTAGCAATGAAACAACCGCAACTTTTATAACATTAGAGTTGTGACTAAACCTCGATGATCACCATACTAATATACTCAATGACATAGATCATATGTAGATGAGTAACATGAAAATTACATTCAATGTGGTATTATACATGTCTATTTCCAACTGGTCCTTCTTTACGTACTTTCTTAACCATATGTAAAACCACAATAAAAGTCATTTACTTTACTTTCAGAGTAATCAATCAAAAAATCAACTCATTCCAGTCTGTACATAAAACAACCATTAACATGTCATGAAAAGCATAAAACCAAAATAAACTCCCACTAAACAAACACATCATAAAATCTGATGATGTCTGCAAGAGTTTCATCCTCACGAAATCACCTTGATGAATGAGTCTTTAACCAAAAATTTTATACTTATATGCTTTATTGACATTTGAAAATTTTGAAACTAAGTCACATAACACCTAGAACAACATCGATATTTAATTCTTGGACATAAATATCAATTGTAAATGATAATCCTTGTGCAGTGATCAAATATTGACAATAAGTCCAGTTGGATAGTAGCCTTCCATTGGGCCAGCATACTATCTTCATGGATAATGACTTGAAAGTTGTCACATATTTATCACCAAATGTATACGTGTTATTCAGCCAATCAAAGATCTTCCTCTGGGCCGATCAATTTGATCGCATGACGTAACATATATACTAACAAAATAAAAATCGAAGTACCATATAATCTCTAAAAGATTTGATCTCCTAAATATGAAAATGTAAGCCTTAGTTCTCTACTTCTATTGCCATGCTTGAATCACTCAAGTATTAACCAAAAACTTTCACGAATTGAGTGCAAACTTGAGCATACATTCCTCGATGTCGATGTAGAAGGAAACTTATTTATAGCCTTTCTTTAAGGATCTTTATTGGGGCACTATTTAAGATTTCGGGTGAGTTTGGCCTAGTGATTGGAGCTCTTAAAATCACTTTTACATCTCTAAGTGTTTGGCCACGATTATAAAAATTACTTCTGTTCAATCGTGATTTTTATGGTGTTTGGCCCCCAAGATCATAATCTCTTTTGGGATCTCGAGAAGCAAATTAAAAATAAACTTATTTTAGAAGCAACTAAAGTGTTACTTTTACAAAAGCAATTATTCTATAATTAATTTTTTATCAAAATCAATTATTACCAAAATCAATTTTACTAAAATTAATTCTACTATAATTGTTTTTCGAATCGCTAGGCCAAACTCACCCTTCACTTGTCTCATTACCACCATAAGGAATACATGTTTACTCCCACTGAACTTAAGATACGCACAATTAGGGGTGGGCACGGGGCGGGTTTGGGACGGGTTCGGGGCTAAAGATATGGGTATAATAAATTTCGGGATTGATACTTTTTATCCCAAACCTGCCCCGTAATAATTTTCGGGGTACCCGAATTATTGTGGGACGGGACGGGACGGGATTACTGGTCCCATATTATTTTTATTCATCAATTTTCATCCACCTAACAAAATAATATTACAATATTACGTAATTATATTTCGTTATTTTCCTTTTGCTAAATCGTATAACTTTTAACTCATTATTACATGAAATATATCATTAATTCATCATAACGACTATTTCAAATATATCCAAATACGATCAAAAAGTGAAATCATATAATGAGCAAATGATAAAATACGACCCACATCGAGTCTCATTAAGAAAAATCCAATCCAAATACTATCTATAATTGATACCAAAATAATTTATCCAATCCAACACTTAAATTACACAATAGTAATTATAAATTTTTAAACAACTAAAAATCTAATATCATACAATGACCCATAATATTAATTACTAATAACTAATGTAAGATTTAAAAGGAATATTAGGGTAAAGTTAAAAAGTTCATTTATTATATAATGTTAATTAATTATATAAGTAAAGTGTATAAATTATATAATAATAATAATATTATATAGGCAGGTTCGGGTATTTGGGGTTGGAGAAACCAATCCCAAACCCGTCCCATATTTCCGTAATAAAATACGGGTATTCAAGTTCGGGTACCCAAACCCAAAAAACACTCGTCCCGTTCGGGTATTTTAAAAACGGGACGGGTCGGGTTTGGGTTACCCAAACCCAACGCCCCACCCCTACGCACAATTATCAATGAAATTTACCTCAATTCTTGAGGTTGTTGAAAAATGATCTCCTTAGTAACAATTCTTGAGGTTGTTGAGTTTGTTTTACAGGTACCTCATTGTTGTCTTGTTGTAGAGGAATTTCAGGTTAAACTTGAGCCTGATTACCATTCTCTTTAGATGAAACTGAGTTTCGAACAACAATAGGTATTGAAACCCAATCATTGTAAATGACATATTCTACTTAAAAGACAACATTCCTTCTAATTCCTTCCCACCAAACTCAATATCCTCAAGAAAAATCATGTTTCTCGTTTGATAAATGGATCTTTATGTGGGACCTTAAAACTTGTAGCTTTAAGAGCACTTAATTTTACCAATAAATTAACAGCTAATCATCTTTAATCCAATTTTCTTTTATTTGATCTATAAGACCACGCTGGACAATGCTTTTGATGTGTCACTGTTAATGATGTATACTGCATTCTTAAGGTGATAAAATTTACAAATCTGTCAAATTAAGGGACTAAAAATCACATCTGACAAAAGCATATAAATTTTCCTGAATAAGGTGTAAACCAAATGCTTGTGTCATAAAGTGACAAATTTGCTACTTAATTTTTATTTTGTAACTAGTGATTTTCTTTGTAATGTTTAGGAGCTAGTTTCAAATATATTACTATAAATTAAAAACTAGAACCAACAAAATTTGAATTTTAAATAAAATTAGTTTTATTATTTTAGAAGAACAAGGAAAACTTTATTTCTCCAGAATCATAATAAATTACATCTAAAAATCGATCTAACCAAAGTTTTATTAAAAAATTCAAATAAAAAATAGTTCTCAAGTATAATCTAAAAGTTCCTATGCTATTAAACTTCAACTTTATTGTCGTCGCCCATAAAGATGAATCTTTTAGCATCAGTTGGCGGTTGACTCCTTAGACAACCCCTTCTTCACACACCATGCAGCGTACTTGGGACACTGCTTCTTCATGTGTCCCGTCTTCTTGCAGAAGTGGCAAGTAAAACCTTCATCATGCTTCTTTGTTACTTCTGTTGAGAAGATTCTTCTTCAGTAATATCAACTCTCTTCCTTTTCTTGTTCTGAGAAGTTGAGGCTAAGTGAGCACTTTCAATCTTATCTCGTTGTTGCCTTTCTTCTTTTTGCACACAGTGAGATATAAGCTCATTTAGGGACCATTTTTCCTTTTGAGTGTTATAACTCACTTTGAATTGCCCAAAGTGTGTTGGAAGAGAAATCAAACCAAGTGCACAAGTAAGTCATTAGAAAACTCTAACTTTGGTATGCAAGATTAAACATCGCCATAAAGTACTCCCTTATGTTCCCATTACTTTTATATATCATTGACACGAGTTTCCCTAAAAGATTACTAGCTTCAGACTTTTCATTTTTGACAATATTGCTCAATTTCGTAAAGGAACTTCTTATCGCTCTTGTCCTCTGTAACAGAGCCCCTAAATGCTTTCGGAATGGAACGCTTCATGATCATCAAACACATCATGTTGGATCGATCCCATTTTTCTATTTTGACCTCATTGAGGTCTTCCGAAGTAGAAATGGGTCGGTCGTCTCGTAGTGCTTGATCGAAGTCCATACAACCGAGAACAATTTCTACTGTATCATTCCAAAGTTTGAAGTTAGTCCCGTTCAGCATTGGGATATTGTTGATTTGAGCAGAAACATTTGTGACAGTGAAAAAAGCAACTGTGCAGAGAAAAACACTCTCACATAAAAATGCATGTCGTAGAAAATGACATTTATAAAATTTTCATATAAAGAATCCATCTCAAGATACCTAATACAACATTAATGTTTTGGGCAGAAACGTCAATTTATAAGTGGTACTCCTAACGCAGTAATCAAATATTAAGAATAAATCATGTCAAACAATAACCTTCCTTTGGGCCGATTATTATTTACATGGACACATTTATTACCGCAAGTATGTTTATTATTCGGTCAATTAATAATCTTCATTTGGGCCGATCGTTGATCACATGAACAATAAATATACTAATTTAAAGGAAGAAAGTCTATTATTTTACCAAATCATAATCTTCCTTTGAGCCGACTATGACTCGCATAAATAATTAATATTGCTACGAAAATAATTGAAAACGACTTTTATGGAACATGCTATTGTCTTACATAAATATACTCATATGGACAATAATTTACAATGAAACCAAGAAATAATTTCAAATAACCAACCATCCCAAATAACCCGATTTATACACATTTGACGAAAAATTAATGGGCTGAAAATTTTCATGTGCATAAGGCCATCTCCAACCGAGCCGGCAACCGGGCATGAAGGGGGGTTGCCGGCTCGGTTCGGTTGGAGATGGATAATGGCAATTGGGCGGGCAAAGGGGCAGGGCGGGCAGGGGGTTCAGGGTAGGCAACCATTGTCTGCTTGCTTGCCGGCAGGCAAACGCTTCCGAGGCTCGGGTGCTATTTTTTTTTTTAAATTTCATGAAATAAATAAATGAGATTTTTTGAATAATTTCATGTATAATTGGACAAATATAAATCTAAATAAATGAGATTTGTTGAATTAATGGATGTTGATTGCCCTTCGGTTGGAGATGGGTTTTTTAGGTGGGTCGAAAAGGCATGAGGGCAAGGTAAAAGGGCAAGGCAATTAGGAGCAATTGGCAAGGCCTTCGATTGGAGATGGCCTAACAATTTTTCAACATACATTTTACAAACAGAAGACAATATATATACATATTATAAACAGAAGAATACATACATAGTCGATATTATGCATCAATATATATAGAAAGAGTGGTGAGCCCATAACTTAAATAAGTCCCAAATTAATATTCCATAACAAAACTTGGACAAAATTATTTCCACACGGCACACGGCACAAGGCAGTACAGAAGCACATAGCAACCTTTACAATTATATAACCTTTTCTCAATATAATTTAATCATTATCCATCATGTTTGTGCTAGTCAAAAATTCACTTTCAGATATCAAGTATCACAATAAGCCAAAATAAACATGCTTTAATCAATAACCATATCGGTTCATATGAGCAACCCGAATCATTTAACGTATATAAGATCCAAGACAGATCCATAAATTTAACATGAAATAAATTTCAACACAATATTTATGTTTTCTCCTTAATATAACAATCCACGAACCTTAATTAAGAAAACACAAAACCCCAAAAAATTTAAATCTACAAATTAATTCAGCAAGCTTCAATTGATCCCAAAATTTTAATTAAATCTTTGAGCACGTCACATTAAATCATGCACATAGAAATACGAAAAAAAGGCATAATCTTTATTTTCTTTAACATGTTGATTACACTGAAGGCGGAAGGAATTTCCCTTGACTTAAACCCACTTTTAATTAATTGTTTCGCATTTAAACGAAACTAAATTTGTTTCCAAGACAATTTAGAATCCGCAAAGAATCCGTAGATCTAGCATGAAATTAACCTTAAAGAAAAACTTATATTTTTTTGATGCCTTCCTCAACCAAATTGCTTTTATTTTCTTAAGATCATCTTCTTCATGGGGAGAAGAGAATAATATATTGATTTGGTGTATCGGGGACCATAACCCTTATGCTCTTTATATAAGAAGAGAATTAGGGTTTCCATAATTCCCTAGAACTCTTCTAAATAGATATCTGTATTCATTATTTAGTCTACATTCGTATTAAAATTGGTAAGTAATTAGACCAATTAATGTTAATCCAATAACTTTAAATAGTCCAATTAGAATTAGGAAATAAAATTTCCTAGCGCCCTGTTCTTCATTAGGTTCAGCTGAGACAACAACATTTTCCTCAAGAACTTCTCCCAATGCTTCAGTTTCCTGAGGATAAAAATCTCATTTTTACCTTCATTTTCATCATCACCATTACTTTCCTCTTTTTCTTCTTCAAGATTGGCATTATGCTTGTTATTAGTAGCATGTGCATCCCAACTAAACTTATGAGCAAGAGAGAAGCCATTTTCATTGGATCAGATCGATATCTCATCAACAAAAGAGCATTCTTTGGGGGCACAATATCTTCAAAAACATGTCTTCTTGAACTCCTCATCGAAAATCTCCGTTCCCTCCTCATCTCCACCGACGGCCACCAACTCAATTTCCCTCCTCTTCCCACTTTCTCCGTCATTTACTGACACGAACCACCTCGTAAAAACAGCCCCACATCCATTCTCATTCTCCTTATCAACTTTTTCACTTTCACTATTTGAAAAGCAAGAACTTTTACATGGAAACAAGCAGTTAAATTCAGCTTAAAATGCCCTTAAAGCCTCAGAAATCGAGATTGGTAAATGAACCCATCTCTGATTCCTATGCGGCAAACACTCTTGATGTTGGTGATTACAATTACCCTTTTCTTCATTCTTTCTGAAACTAACTTCTCCGTTATTCCTCCTTGTAGAAAGGCTTCGACTTTTTTTAACCTTCTTCTTGGTTTTTACCCTAACTTGACCAATGCAGGTGACTTTAGGTGAACTGGGTTCTATATTTTCGAAACCCCATCCTCGTTTTTTACCGATTGTGAAAATAGGAGAAGCTTGGCCTCCGCCGTCGGATTTGAGGCTTCCGTTGCCAGTGTGTGTATTTTTAGAGAGAGAGAAAAGAAATCGGGTTAGGGAAAAAAACAGAAAAAAAAAAAAGTTCAGTTCTGAGTCTAGGTCTCGATCGGGTCCAGGTCTGGACCCGATCTAGGCCTGATCGTGTTGGATAAAGATGAAGATGAAGAAGCACTGAAGACAATTAATAAAGGGAGGTTTTGATGATTTGCAAAACTTCAAATCTGCTAAGTATGGATTAGCTTAGCTGATATCCCTTTGAAGAATTTTTGACTAAGTAAAGAAGATATCAGAAGAGTCAAAATTCAAGGTCCAAAGCCTACTGATCTGCTGAAGGAAAGAAATCAAACTGGTGAAGATCAGCCGACTCAAAACAGATTTGTTCAACCTTGAGATCAGCTTAGTTCGCCATCAGACTTGTCCTTTCGTCAGCCAAGTGAAATGATCAAGAAGACTTCCCAATGGTAATAAATGCCCCTGGAAGTAATAAATGCTAAAGTACAAGGTTATTAAAGACAAATGACTGAAGAAACGCTTCGCATCAGCTGGGTGCATTTAATGCTGCCTGCAGAAAAGTACTGTTCACAGTACAGACAGACTGCAAAGAGCCGTTCGCGGAAATTAAGGACCAGTACTCGAGGAATTTGAATCTTGTCTCTCTTCAACGGACATTTTTCAAACCTCGAGTATAAATAGCTGGAAGAGACTAAGAGAAATACAACAACACAATCTCTGAGAAATTTTCGAAGCAGAATTCTTTAAGTCTCAAGAACAGCTCACTCATCAGCTTAGTCATTTGTTGACAAAAGCAGAGTTGAAGAACAACGAAAAATACATCTTCTGAGTGATTTTGTAATCGTGAGTGTTGTGAGAAGTAGATATTCATCTTTGTGAGTGATATTACTTCGGAGAGTAGGAGTTTTTGAGTGATTTCCTACTGCGCACTTGTGGCCTTTTCATTTGTTGATTGGCGCAAGCAGAGTATACTGTAAACTATGTGATTATAGTATAACCCAAGATCTGAGTGACTTGGATGAGTGGACTAAAGGATATTTAAATCAATATAACCACTATAAAAATTCTGTGTGTTTTTACTTGCATATTTTCAGTCGCATAAAAACACTTTGATTTAACTGTTTGAAAAGTTTATAAGGAAAGGAGTTTTATAAAACCGGGGAACAAACTTTTCAACTACTAAGTTTACTTGTGAAAAACACCTTACAAATCCGCTGCAAGTACTCTAAGTATTGAAACTAATCTTAACAAAATCAGCTAAGTAATTATCAGATTAGTGGTCACCGAAGCTGTTCAAAGATTTGTTCGCGATCAGCCAAGTAGCTTACTGTTCGGTAACAGCTTAGTCTGTTCAAGTTAGAACAAAAGTTTTAAAGTTAAAAATTGTCAAAAAGTTTAGAGGTCTATTCACCCCCCCTCTCTAGACCTCATCTGATCACTTGGGACCAACAAATCGTTTTGAAAATAAAGTTTGGGTTGGGTCCGGGACGGGACCCGAAACCGAACGGATGGAGTCCAGGTCCGGAGTACTCGATAATTGATAAGCAGGTCGGGTCTGGGTTCGAACCCGACCTTGGACAGACCTAGTTTGAGGTGAATAAGTTTTTGATGAATATATATAGTCCAACATAAATATGACAATTAAAAGTTGCAAAGAATCCGGATTTCAAAGTTGGGTAAGACTATTAGAAAATGTAATTAAAATCCTCTAATTTATTTGCAATATTATAGGTAACGGAAATATAAATGTAAGAATTTTAATATTGATAAGGGTGAAATACAGTTTCCCCACTTAAAGTATAAGGGTGGTATCAGTTACCCCTCTAAAGTATCAATTGTAACACTTACCCTCCTATGTAATAGTATTGAACATTTTATTCCAAAACTACCCCGTCCCTTTTAAAATAAAATAATTAAATTATTCCTTTATTAATTTATAAAAAATATATTAATTATGAATTTATCCATTCACCAAACAATATTATATTTCAATTTCTTAATTTCTTCGATTTCCTTCAGTTTTATGGTCTCAATTTTTTTCTTTATTTACATCTCATTTTTTTTCTTTATTTATGTTTCAATTTATTTTCTTTATTTTATGTATCAATTTTTTATATTTCTATTTCAACTTTTTTCTTTATATTTTTCTATATTTTCATTTGGTGATAATTATCTAATTAATTTTCGGTACGAATTGTTATTCAAAATATTGAGTAATTCTCCTTCAAATTCTTTCTCGCAAAATTCAAGGGTGACAACAAACAATATTATGATTTAATTTCTTCATTTATTCATCAATTTTTTTAATTAATTATGAATTCATCCATCCACCAAATAATATTAAATTTTAATTTCTTCATTATTTTGTTTCTTTCGGTTATAAAAAATAGATGAAAATGAAGAAAATATTTGAGATTGAAAAAAGGAAGGTAAAAAAATGATGAAATTAAAACATAATGTTATTTGGTGGATGAATGGATTAATAATTAATAAAGAGACAATTTTATTTGATAAATTAATAAAGAAATTTTTATTTATGTAAGGGGCGAGGATATTTTTTGAATTGGAATAAAAACTACAAAATTATAATAGAGAGAGGTAAGTGTTACGATTAATACTTTAGGGAGGTTACTGATACCATCCTCATACTTTAAAGGGGGAAACTGCATTTCACCCAATTGATAAGGTATACAAAACTCCTTATTTCCTCATATTAAGCCTACAATTTGGAAAATCTTTTATTTTTCCTTTTACGCAAAGTTGATGTAGATTAATTAGGTTATAAAAAGTAAAATTTAACTTAATAAATTTAATGTGAATTTCAATAGATCAATCATAAATATTACACTTATAAAAACAATTCAAAATTATCAGAAATTAGAATTTGATTCAGTTGTAGTCAAAAACCATTATCATATATATATATATATATATATATATATATATATATATATATATATATATGTAAGTGAAAAGACAACTACAAATTGTTAGCAAACTTTTATCACCTAAAAATGTTTTAAAATTGTGTCATTAGGAAAAAAAAAAGGAGACAACAAGTTTTGTTAAATGATTCTAATTATATAGTGTGTTTTAGAAAGCATGTCATTAAGTTTTCCGCATAAAAGTTTAATAAAAGTATTTCAATGAGCTAATATAATGATATCACGAGGGTTTAGCAAATAGAGTAAATCACGTTTTTGGTCCTCCTTATGGATTAATTTTTGCATTTTCGTCCCTCTTAATTTTTTGTAGCAGATTGGTCCCTCTTATCAATGTAGTATATCACATTCGTCCCTCTTAAATATTTTGTAGCAAATTCGTCTCTCTTATCAATGTAGTGTAACACATTAGTCCCTCTTAAATATAAAATACATCACTTAAATTCAAAATACATACTAAAGTGGACAAAAGTTGATGTACTTTGTAAGAGGGACTAGTGTGTTACCCTACTACGTTGATAAGAGGGACGAATTTGATATAAAAAATTTAAGAGGGACGAACGTGTTATAAGAGGGACGAATGTGATATAGTACATTGATAATAGGGACCAATCTGCTACAAAAAATTAAGAGAGACAAAAATGCAAAATTTGACCCATAAGGAGGACCAAAAGTCCTATTCACTATTTGGTAATTATAAATATAAAATATTAACTTAAGATTTTTCTGTATGGGTAATTACAATATGTGCAGCTTCATTTACTTAATTAAAATAATATTACAATTTCACTTTCTTAAAATTTTGAAAATATCTATATACATTGTTCTAATTTTCTAACATGCGTAATAATTGAATAAAAAATTATTTGCATATCTACCGCTTCATCCCGTTTTGAGTTGATGGAGGCACTATCGCCTTTCTTCTTTGCCTCTCCACATTCCCATGCCACCCTATAAATTCAATTTTCAATTTATAAATTCATAAAAAAGACAATTAAAACATTGAAATATATATTTAGTGAAGCCATAAATGCAAAATATTTAGCAGGGCAATGTATATTCAAGGAACAATTATCTTCTGTGGTCATTAAATTGCAAACATTTTTGCACCAAAATCTACAGAAATGCAAAAAGTATCCCCTAAATTTTGCCTAATTAGAAAAATTCCCTCTTATGTTGTTTTTATTACCTAACCATCCACATGATATTTTACAACCCCCCAAAAAAAACCTGAGTATATAACTTGCAGGTAGGGCTGAAATCAAACAAAGCTATTCGATACTTGGCTCGAGCTCGTTTGAAATCGGTTCGTCAAACAAAAACAAGGTTGAGTAAAGTTTCTTATTTGATAACTTTTGAAGTTCAGTTCAAACTCGATTCGATAAGCTAAAAATTGAAAAAATGCATGCAAATACCAAGCTACTCAATAATCGACTCGAGCTTGTTCGATAAAGCTCGGTTCGTTAAGAAATTAAACCAAGCTCAAATACAATATTTGAAGCTCGATAAAATTCGAACCAAACTTGAACAACGTATTATTCGATACTACTCGGCTCGTTTACACCCTACTTGCAGGCATATTGAAAGAATTTTTCAGATGAGATTTTGGTTTAATAAAAAAATAACACAAAGCATCCTATTGCATTAAGCTCAAATCTATAAGATCGCTAAACAAAAAATTATTATTTTCTTTAGAGTAATTTACCTAGAAACCCCCTACTATTAGAGAATGATCAAGACATCCCTCTGCCAAAACCATATTACAAGAACACCCCTTACAACTTTAATGTCAGGCGGTTGATGTGAACCCATTGAAGTTAAGGGACAAAGTTTCCCAACAAGAAGTCCGAGTAATGCAACCCTCTACTATTAACTTCGTAAGGGTTGTTCTTATAATATGATTTTGATAAAAAGGATGTCGATCTTGGTAATTTCTGAAACAGTAGAGGGTGTCTTAGTAATTAGCGTAAAAGGTAAAGGATATCTAGGTAAATTACCGTTTCTTTTAAGAAAAATGGCAAATTAATTAAAATTACCTATAGATAGGTCAAGTCCCTTATTTTGAAGCTCTCTATATTCTTGGCACAAGGCACATGTCTCACAACAACAATGAACACAACAATCCGTGCAAGGTCTCTCCTCAAGAAAATATTGTCCTCTCAATTTTGATCGATAAAAACACGAGTATAGGCATGAGCAACCGCTCACGCATAATATCATTGAGTACAATGCTCCGCTCACTCCACAAGCTACAACACATTAAACATCATGAAGAATTAATGTTGAAATTTTATCCATATATAAAGGATCAAGAAATATTATTGACTTGTATATATATAGAAATCGAATTAGTTTGTACATGTTGATCCTCTGTCGATGATTTCTGAGATTCGACCAAATGTAATGCATGGACACCAACATGTTAAGCAACCTGCCATTAAAAATGAGTGATTTTAAAATGACGACAAATAAACTTATGCATTATATGATAGAATGAAATAATAAAATGAAATACCCATGTTATTTTTATTAGGAAAATAAAACTCAAATACAAAGAACAATTATACCCACAACAAAAACATCCCTATTAATCTAAAGAATTATCAATAATCCCTATGTTAACTATAAAAATTGGCGAGAAAAAACCCAATTCACTTGAAAATTGACACCTATTGACTTATAAAGGAATTTGAAATGGGATTTTATTAATAAAAAGATGAACACATGGGGTTTTGACTATAAAATGTAACATATGGGAGTTTTTTTTGCTAACTACACAAAGGAGATGGGGTATTTTTTAATTTAGCCCTATTCAATATTAATAGTAAATACTGAGAAACGATCTAAATCAAGACTATAATTAGCATGACATTAAACTAGATGTAAGAGCCTTAATAATTACATTATTACAAACTATAGCATAGCAATATAAATAACATAAAATAAAGAATTGTAAATTCTTGTACACAAAATGTTGCAAATATATTTAGTGGACGCACTGATGTCATGCTATATGAGTGTCTACACATATTTTCCAAAGAAACGAGGGCTTTAATCAATTTCTCAAAATTTAATATATATTAACATTTTTGTAAAATCGATTTGTGAATTAATTAATTAACAACATAGTAGGAAAAATATGATATTTAATTTAATATATATATATCTATAGCATAGCAATATAAATAACGCAAGAAAGAATTGTAAATTCTTGTACACAAAATGTAGCAAATATATTTAGTGGACGTGTGAGTGTCTACACACATATTTTCCAAAGAAATGAGGGCTTTACTCAATTTCTCAAAATTAAATATTATTTAACATTTTTGCAAAATGGATAGTAGGAAAAATAAGAGATTTAATTTAATATATATATGGAGGTGAGGACATACAAATGCTAACATCATCGAAACAATCACATAGGCCTGTTGACCATGGGACGGGAGAATGAGAGCCGCCCAACTTAGCGGCGGAGAGAATGGGCGGCAGAGCACTCTGATTTACCGGAATGCCGGTGGATGTTGCTGCTATTGGCAGTGGTTCCGGAGGGGCTGACGGTGGCGCAGACACGTCCATTATTTTAGAATGAATTATAATTGATGAAAAAGAAGAGAGTTCAAATTTATATTTTGAAAAAGAAACGGTGCATATGTGGCGATTGGCGGTTTGGAACCGTTTATTCTTGGACTACAAAATATCAACTTTTTTTTTTTTTTTTCAAATATTTTTTTCAAACGAACCAATTTGTTTTGTAATAAGGGTAATTATGGAAAATTTCTTATCTTGATTGGGTTCGGTGGAATCCAAAGAAACTAAATGGCAAGTGCAATATACTTACTATGTGAAATTCATTGAAGAGTGATCAATCACAAAATGAATATAATACATTTGTCATGTGATTGGATGAATTTGGTTATGTCAGGCCTAAACAAAAGTATAATTACCAGTAATTATAGTACGTAATGGGTCTTCGTGCATCCAAATGATTCGACTATATATTATGTAGTCGGACTAAATAACATCATCTAATAAAGGAGTTAATAACAATTTACCTCCTATGATTTGTATAATATTTATTCTATTCTGATTTGAAAAAGAGCAATTTAATTTCGATCTTATGGAGGTTTTAGAATGTCTTCCTGATATTTTTAAAAATTAATAAATATACGAATTGACAAAAATACTCCTCTCTTAATAGCGCTTTATCCCTTGTATTATGATAAATGTTGCACTTTATCCCCCACTCAGTGTTACAAAAATATTTTTCATGTTCACTCTCAATTTCGCCGATCGAGGGAATGACATTCTCGGGTAGAAGGAGATAAATTGCTCCTTTAATATTTTTATGGCAAAGTTCTCTTTTTCAAATCAGAATGAGATAAATTAAAAAAATATTATAAATATCAAATAGGGTAAATTGACATAAGGTCCCTTAGAACGAGTAATCACAAGATACATGCAAATACATATATGGTACTCCCTCCGTCCCATAATTCTTTATCTCTTGGTACAGTTGACCAGCCAACTTAACTAAATTTTTAAAAATTGTAATAAGTAATGTAACTACTTTATTTCAATAATTATTTGTAGGGTTGTTCATTCAGTGAAAACCGAACCGAATCCGAAATTCGATTCTAGAATTTTTAAAACCGAAATCGAATTGAACTACCTAATTCGGTTTTCGATTTTAACCGAAATATTTTGATTTGATTTGGTTCGGTTTCGGTTTAACCGAAATTTTAAAATATTTGTAATTTAAAAAAATATTTAACATAAACTAGAATATTTATCACAAAAAATATCAAATTCATAAATAACCATAACACTAAACATCATAAATTTACATAAAACTAAATAGTCAAGTTAAGCAATTAACTTTTTAACAATCTTCATTCTTAAATTAAACAACTAAAGTCCATACTCCATAACACTAATATATGGTATGTTTCAATTACTGAGTAAATTTAAAGCATAAAAGTTTTAAAATTGAAACTTACCATTTACCATTTACCACGTGAAAAAATTGTGAGGAAATTAGGAAAGAGGCAGTGGACTGGTGGAGGCGTGAAACTAAAAGGGGTGAAAAAGTTTTGAGGAATATTTTCAAATTTCTCTAGTTTTAACTTTTGACTAGGGAAAAAAAGAAAATTGGGTTGGGCATAATTAATGGGCTGAGTGGCAAATTTAAAGGTAAGACACTAAAACTCAGCCCAAAAATTCAGACATCGGTTCAGTTCGATTAACCGGAAGAAAAAAATCAAACCAAACCGATAATCGAATTTACTTAAAATTTAAAATCGAAAACCGAACCGAATATTATTCGGTTCGGTTCGGTTTGCACCGAACTGTTTCGATTCGATTTAGTTCGATCAGTTAACCGAACCGTGGACGACCCTAATTATTTGATAATATAAATATAAAACCATATATATTTTTATTTACAAGATTTAAAACGCAATAAATGTAACCAATTCAACTTCAAAAGTCCTTACAAAAGATAAAAAAATTGAGTTTATACTGTAATTAATGAATATTCGGTTTTGTTCGGTTTGCACCGAACTGTTTTGATTCGATTTAGTTCGATCAGTTAACCGAACCGTGGACGACCCTAATTATTTGATAATATAAATATAAAACCATATATATTTTTATTTACAAGATTTAAAACGTAATAAATGTAACCAATTCAACTTCAAAAGTCCTTACAAAAGATAAAAAAATTGAGTTTATACTGTAATTAATGGAATAAAATAAATTTGTCTTTATCCTAAAAAACAACGATCTAAGTCGTCAATAGGGGTTTGACTTTCGGGATAAATCAATAGGCCAAATCAAGCACTAAGTGAAGTCTACCTAAAAAACAAAAAGTAAGTCGAGAATTAATAAAGGCTGGCCCAATTATTAGAGCTAATGAACATTCAGTGATCCAGTAAAGCAATAAACAAATTAAAGCCAATTTAATTAGGTAAACCAGTTAATTGAACCCCCAATCAAAATGGTATAAACCCAAGGTCGGCTCAATTCGGTATCAGGTTTGGGCCAATCAGGTCCTGTTTGAGCCCAGTTCAATTAAGTTAAATCAGCCAATAAATTACAAAATCAATACGGCAAAAATGAATTATATCGCTAAGACTAATTTGGGCGTTTAGGCTAACAATGGCCAAAGTTAAACCCATAGATTAAAGTTTGTTTTCGTAGTATGTTTCGGTTGGTTAAAAGTTAGAAATTTTTGAAATTTTTTTGAATTTCTTTTATTAATTTTCGAGAAATATTTCAAAAATGTAAATAAAAAATAGATATAGAAGTAGAACTACATTGTGTTTTTGTTTCGGTTAACTCAAAACATATGCTTTTTTTTTTTTTTTAATGTTATAGTGCAATTAGTTAAGTATTTTTTTCCAATGGTTTTTAAGGAAAAGCTTAATATGTGTTGCCACGATTAATTATGCAACCAAGACAATCTAATAAAGAAAAAGTTTTCCTAGAGCTGTCAATATAGTTTAATTTGGGCTATTTAATTATAAGTAGAGTTTCACTTTCAGTGTTTAAGTGTTTGACATTAACTAATCTCGATCTTTGTTGGTCCCAAGTGGTCAGATGAGGTCTAGAGGGGAGGGGTGAATAGACCTCTGAAAATTTTAACTTAAAATTCTGTAACTTTTTCTATGAGCAGACTAAGTTGATCAAGATTCGTAAGTAGACTAAGCTGATCGCGCACAAATCTTTGAACATCAGAGTAGACCACTCTTTGATTTGACTTAGCTGGTTTTGATAGAATCATAGTTTTAAGACAATTTGTTTTGCAGCGGATTTTCGAAGTGTTTTTCACAAGTTATTTTCTTAACTTGAAACATTTGTCCCCAGTTTTATAAATTCCTTTTAAATCTTTTAACTAGTTGAATGCTTGAAATACTTTCAGAAAATATGCAATAATTCACACTTCCAAGTCACTATATGGACACAGAATTTTTATAGTGGCTATATGGACGTAAATCCTTTAATCCACACTTCCAAGTCACTTAGATATTAGGTTATACTAGAAAACACAATGCATGCGCCAATCACCAAATGAAAAGGCCACAAGTGCGTAATAGGAATTCACAAAGAAGACCTATCCTCTGAAGTAATATCACTCACTAAGATGAATATCTATTTCTCACAACACTCTCTATTCCAAAATCACTCAGATTAGGTGTTTATCTTTTATCTTCAACTTCAACTTTTGTCAACAGATGACTAGACTGATGAGTGTTCTGTTCTTGAGTTTCAGACTTAGAAAAATTCTGCTTAGGGTGCTCTCAGATTGTGTTGCTTGTCTCTAACTCTTGAATCAGTCTCTATTTATACTTGAGGTTTGAATTCTATCCATTGAAGAGAGACATAATTTGATTCCTCGAGTTCCGTCCCCCCATTTTCAGGAACGGCTCTCTGCAACTGTTCGCACTGTACACTCTGCTGTAATTTCTGTCAGTTGCATTAAATGCACAAAGCTGATACGAGGTTTTCTTCAATAATTTGCCATAAATACCCTTCATCTTCAGCATTTAATTCCATCAGCGCATTTATTACCTTTGGGATGACTTGCTGATCACTTCCACTCTGCTTATCGAAAACTTCTCGTCTGATTAATACTTGGCTGATCCCAAACCGAACTCATCTGATTTGAGTCTGCTGAAAATTCACTAGTCCGATTCCAACTTCAGCAACAGATCAGTGGTCTTCTAGACCATAAGATTTGACCCTTCTGTTTTGGTTTCTTCCTTGGTCAAAATCTTCTAAGTTGGCTAAGCTTCCATTACTTAGCGATGATGATGTTTTGGAAATCATCAATACCTCCCTTTACTTTTAAGTCTTTATCTTGATCTTCATCCAACAATTTCCCACTATTTGATGATGACAAAACTTCAGCTAAGTACCTGTACCTAAACTAAAGTTAAGTCCTCAAAATTTTTTGAGATAGAAATGATGTGTTGGAAAAAACTTGACTTTTATAGATATTTAAAAAGATTACAAAGTACAAGTTTAAGCAGATGAGATAACTCCAATGAAGTGAACTGATACAATAGATTTTCATTAAGTGTCCTAGCCTAGAATGTCTAGTCTAGTCATCAGCTTCTTCATTTTCTCCCTCTTCTTCTTCATCTTCTTCATCATCTTCAACCTTTGCTCTAAGCTCTAGTAGTCTGCTGGTTTTCCTAAATGGATCAAGTTGTTCATCAACAGAGTCTTTGGTGGCAACTAGTTCTTTATCAGACTTGGCTACATCCTTGGGCTTTTCTTCAGCAACTTCTTTATCAGCTCCAGCTGGTTCAGTTACTTTATCTGCAGGTCTGCTAGTATGTTCTTCAATATTCTTCTCCACAGATCCTTGCTCTGTAACTTGAACAGTTGCAGTGGCAACACTCTTCTTAGTGGCTGATACCTCTTCCCCATGTTTGTCATCATCAGCAGGGTTGAGTTGAGCAGACGAGATGTTGACAGCGGCACACATCTTTCTGATATTCTAATCCACTAAGTGAAGTTGAGTAGTCTGATGTTGTTGAGTTGACTTGATAGCACCAGCCTGGTCATTCATGTAACCAACATTCAATTGAAGTGTTGATATTTCACTTTGCACTATTTCCATCATGACCTTTGCAATATGAACTAAATCTGACTCTTTTATCTGAAGAGCTGTGTGCAAATGATTTACATCTGCTTTCACGTCTTCAATATTCCTGTTCATGTTCAAGATGCTCCGAGTCAGCATTAAAGAGTTGTCTGGTGGCAGAAGAAAGTTGTCTATGGCATTCTGCACAATCTTTGCAGTTGCCTCCTCCATTTGCTTTAGCATCAGCTAGTTCCTCTCTTCCATTTCCTTCAGTTAGTAACTGCATGGACTCCATGAGTGATGAATGGAGGTCAGCACCAGGATAGGTTGAGTTTGATGCATCAACAGGCTCTTCCTGGTGGACAGGAGTATCTTGAAGAACTTTGTCATCTTCAACTTTCCACTCAAGCACTGAAGGACTCTTTTCAAAAGTTTGATTCTCTTTTTTCTGTTCTTCATCAGTTGGCTCGTCAACTTTATGAATGACTTCAGTAGTACCATCAGCAGGCACAGAAGTCATCTGATGAATCAGGAGCAGTGGCATAAATTTGGAAGTGTACTGTTGAATACTAAGTTGTTCCTGGTACTGGCTGATTTCTGAGCCAAAGCTATTTGTTGAAGACTTGGTAGACTAGGCATATCATTTGACGTTCCTTGGCCATATCTTGACCTTTCTACCCATTTCTTCAAAGTCGTATAAATAGCTATCTTCACTGCTCTATCAATAGGATCATCATTTGGGCCTAGCTTCTTGGGCAGTGAATCTTTGATATCATCAACTTCTTTCTTAACAATGGCTTTTGCAAAGCCATGCAATCTGTCGTGAACAAAGTCTGTATCCAGAGCATGTGAGACTGAAGTTGTTTGCAGCCAGTTCATAACCCATCTTCCTTCATCAGCAAACTTCTTCCAAGCTATGACCTCTGCCTCAGACTTATTCAATCTGTAGTCCCTCCACCTGTTGTATCTAATTTTCTCAGGAATGAAAATAGTTTTCGATTGAAGCAACTGATCAAACTTTTCTAGCTATGCTTCAAATCTTGTGAATGCAGCAGTGTCACTCTTGACAATTTCAAGAGCCCTGCGCACTTCGAACTTCTTCTTTTTGGACCTCCGTCCAGGCTGCAGTAGGAACTTCCTATCCATTGACTCTCCAATTTTGATGCCACCAGTCGTTCTAGGACCATGAGCATCCTTTTTGCTTAGTTCCAAAGCTTTTGCCAAATCTTCATCTTCTTTGGCCTTGAGCTCTGCCTCAGTCATTGCTTCTTCTGAGCATCAACCTTGCTCAATTCAATGACTTTTTGGAGTTCAACTTCATCCCTTTTTCTCTGCTCAGCTTCTTCTATTTTTCTTTTATGTGCAGCAGATACCTTTGCTTTTCCTTTCCCGGTTCTCCTCCTCTTTTGAGCTCTTGTTTCATTAATCGGTGCAGCGGCAGAAGGTTCAGGGACAACTGTTGCAATAGGTGCAGCATCATTTGGTTCAAGGATCACTACTTCAGGATCCTCTTGAGATTGATTTACCTTAGCTGTTGGAGGTAGTCTGAGCATCAGCAGACTTGTCAGCAGCAGACTCCTTTTCATTTCCAGTTGGCCTCTCTGTTGTTGGAGGACTTTGCCTCACTAACTCTGATAGATTAGTGGGTGATTGGACGAAGGTCATCCTTTTTCTAACTGTAGCCTTTGTGTGGACAACTTTTGAAGTGGCAGTGTCCTTCAATGCGCTCCTTGTTCTTGCACCAACAATTTCCAATGGAAATTCAGCAGATATAGTTCTCTCAGGAGAACCAAAAGCCATATCTTCTATTTCCTTTACTGTCTAATTTATTATTGTTGGTCCCAAGTGGTCAGATGAGGTCTAGATGGGGAGGGGGGTTGAATAGATCTCTGAAAATTTTTGACTTAAAAATTTCTCTAACTTTTATGTGAGCAGACTAAGCTGATCAAGAATTGTAAGTAGACTATGCTGATCGCGCACAAAGCTTTGAACGGCAGAGTTGACCACTCTTCTGATTATGAATTAGCTGATTTTAGTGAAATCAGAGTTTGTCAGATTACTTGCAGCGGATTTTATAAGTGTTTTTCACAAGTAAACTTTTTCTTCAATTTAAAAGATTTGTCCCCAGTATTTCAAAAATCTTTTAAACAGTTAATTCAAGTGTTTAAGTATGCTCTTTGAAAATATCCAAGAAAATAATGCAAAGTAAACACAGTAATTTTTATAGTGGTTATATAGATGAAAATCCTTTAGTCCACTCTTCCAAGTCACTTAGATCTTGGGTTATACTATAATCACTTAGATTACAATATCTCTGCTTGCGCCAAACAGCAAATGAAATGTCCACAAGTTCACAATAGGAAATCACAAAGAAACTCATACTCTCTGAAGTTCACAACACTCTTCTATTACAGATTCACTCAGAAAATGTATTTTCTTTTTTATTTCAACTTTGGCTTTCGTCAACAGATGACTAGGCTGATGAATCAGCTGTTCTTGAGCTTTTAAGACTTAGAAAATTCTTCTTCACGAAATGATCTGAATTGTTGTGATTTTCTCTAACTCTTGAATCTGGCTCTATTTATACTTGAGTTTGAAATTAAATCCGTTGAAGAAAGACAAATTTCAACATTGCAAGTACTAGTCCCCCTTTTCCTGGAACGACTCTTTGCAACTGTAGAACTGCGCACTCTGTTGTACTATTCTGTCAGTCGCATTAAATGCACCCTGCTGATCTGAGAATAACTTTAATGAGTTGCCATTAATACCCTTATCTTGCATCATTTATTACTCCAAGTGCATTTATTACCATTGGGCAGATTTCCTGATCACTTCTCCTCTGTTGATCGAAGCTACCCATCTGATAGATACTTTGTTGATCTCAAGTTGAACTTATCTGATTTGAGTCAGTTGAAAAGCTACCAGTTTGATTCCGAGCTCTGCAACAGATCAGTAGCCTTTTGGACCATGAACTTTTGACGCTTCTGATTTGTCTTCTGACTTGGTCAAAATTCTTCTAAGGGATTTGCTAAGCTTTCATTACTTAGCTGATTCTGATGTTTTGGAAATCATCAAAACCTCCTTCCCCTTTACTGTCTTCATCTTTATCTCTTCCAACAATTTCTCCCTTTTTGATTATGACAAAACTTCAGCTAAGTACCTGTACCTAATGCTAAAGTTTAATCCTCAAAAATTTCTGAGATAGAAATGATTTGTTGGAAAAACTTGAACCTTTTATAAATATTATCTGATGATTAGAAGTATAAGTTTTGATCAGATAAGATAACAGAAAGTAAATTTACAAAGATTACAAAGATGACATCAAGAAACCTAGTCTTGTCACTCTTTTCTTCTTTTTAATTTTCATTCTCTTCTTCTTCTTCATCTTCTTCTTCATCTTCTTCTTCAAAGCTAGAGGATTCATCTTCAGGATTCAGATTTTTGTCAACTGCATCAATATTCCTTTTGAGATCCTCCAACCTTTTATATTTGACATATGGATTGAGTCTTTGGTAGCAACAATCTCCTTGTCTGATTTTGCTTCTTCCTTAGACTCTTTTTCATTTCAGCTCTTTCTTCAGTAGCATCAGCAGCCTTCCCAGTTTCAGTCACTTCATCATGTGGTCTACTTGTGTGTTCATCTTCATTCTTTTCAGTAGATTCCAGCTTTTCAGTAACCTCCACTGATGGATTAACATCAGTCTTCCTTGTGGCAGATCCTCCAACTTCCCCCTTTTTGTCATCATCAGCAGGGTTGATAGGTTCTTTAGCCAGAATAGGAGTGATGTTAACAGCTTGGCAGAACAGCTTGATGTTCTGATCCATAGCCTGAAGACGACTGTCTCTTCTTAAATGCAGCAGGTTGGCAAAGCTTTCAGTCTTTTGAAGTGTGAGATCCACTTGCTCACTTAGTTGAATCTATCATTGCAGAATCAGATCAAATGAGGTAGTGAATGCTCTAAGCATGTTTTCAATTTTCTCCTCTTGCGCAACCATTGCATCAGCAACAATCTGGTTAATGTCCCTCCAGCTAGCTGTGTTATTTTGAACTCTTGCCCCAAAAGTCTCAACATCTGATCTGATAGTTTGCACTACATCATGGATATTGGCTAGTTCTTCCACTATCAGAGGGCTCGGTTCAGTAGGCTTTGGAACATTTGCAGCAGCAGCAAACAGCAGGTTTGATGCTAACTCCTCAAATCTCTTCATCTGTTCCCTGTTCCTGTCCTCTGTTTCCTTCATTGAAGCTGCAATCAATGCCTGTATGGAATCCAAGACTGTTGGTTGCACTTCTGCAGAAGTAGATGGTATGCTTGTGCTGGGTTGGCCAACTTTAGGAGCTTTCTATTCCAGAGTTAGTTGCTCCTTCTCCTTTGGACAATCATTCAGTGAAGTCTGGTGTTGAGCAGTTGACAACTCCACTGATGATGTGTTGGCTTTTTCCTCAGTCTTTTCATGGACCTTGGTTGGCTCATCTGTTACATTCACATAATCAGAACCATCAGTAGACACCACAGTTTTATGGGTAAAAATAGTAGCAGGCTTAAAGGGTAATGTATTGTAGTCTGCTCTGGCAGGTCTTCATATGTTTTGATGGCCGGTCCAAAGACAATCTGTTGTAAGTTGGGCAGGGGCGTCAGAGTACTAGAACTTACATTCTCAAATCTTGACTTCTTTGCCCACATTTCCAAAGTTATGGAAATGGCCAGCTTTACTGCTCTAACCTGTACATTTTCATTTTGTCCAGGCTTCTCAGGAATAGAGTCTGTTATCTTCTTTGATTCAGACTTGGCCAGTTTTGTTAACTGATAGTGCACCATGTCTTGGAAGTGATCTGAATCAAGAGCTTGCTTCAAACATCCTGTTTGCAACCACTGAAGTACCCACGCTTCTTCAGCAGCAAAGTCTTTCCACTTCATTATTTCCTCTTTTGACTTCGTCAGACGATATTCTCTCCATCTGTTGTATCTTATCTTTTAAGCTATGAAGAGACCCTGACGGATCAGCAGAGTGTTATACCTTTCCAGCTCAGCTTCAAATTTGATAAACACCTCTGGATCACTTTGTACAATTTCCAGAGCATGCTTTATCTCAGACCTTTTCTTCTTAGCTGGCTTAGGCCTGGGCATAACTGATTTAGGCTTCTTTTTCTCCCCTATTTCTATGCCACCACTGTACCTTGGACCATGGGCGTCCTTGGTAATGGCTTCAAGGGCTTGAGCTAAGTCTTGAGCCACCTTTGCAGCAATTTCAGCTTCAGTCATTTTCTTGGCCTGAGCTTCAAGTTCACTTAGCTTGAGGACTTTCTGATATTCTTCTTCTTCTTGCTTTTTCAGCTTAGCCTCTTCCCTTTTTTTCTTTTGGATTGCAAAAACTTTGGCCTTACCAGTTCTTTTTCTCGTGGTAGCCGGACTCTCAACAACTGTAACTGGAACAGCAGGAATTGGTTGAGGTTGAATGAGTGGAACATTCACCTCAGCTGAAGTATCAGCTGGCTGTTCTGTTTCAGTAGTAGCAGACTCTGCTAGTGTCCTATCCTCTGAGACCTTTTCTTCTGTATCAACTGGTCTCTCAGCAGCAGGAGGAGCTTCTCTAACAGTTGAGTCAGTGGAGAAAGTGACTCTCTGACCTCCTAGAGTTAGTTTCTTTCTCGTTGTTGCTTTGGTCATTGTTCTTGTAGGTTGAGGTTCAACACCAGTCCTCTTCACAGTACTCTTGGTCCTCGTAGCAACTCTTTCAATCAGAACTGGTTCTTCTGACTAAGTTCTTTATAAAATAGTGCCATTTCATCATCTCCTTAGCCACCTGAGTGACTATCTTATCAGCAACCTCAGACTCTACTGATCAGGCATGAACAGCAGGGTCAGATGTTTGATCAGCAGACTAAGTAGCCTGATTGGTGACTTTGCTCTTTTTCCCCGCAGCTGGCTTCTCTGTTTTTCCAGTGGCTTTTCTCTTTGCTGAGGTTTGTCTTGGATCAACTCTTACTGGTTCATATGTCTTCATCTCCTCCAGCGCATGAACTGGCTTACCTCTACCTCCTCCAAGAGTTAAATGAAGAGCCATGAACAGATGACTTAGAAGGATTACATGTCCACTTTTCTTTAGAGCAAGTATGTTGAAGTAGTGAACAACCCAGTTCACTTTCAACCAATAGTAAATGCAAATCATAGTATGGTATCTCCTATTTGGTAGACCATCTAGGGAACTGGTTGAGCACTCCAGTAATTTTGCAATTACATCCGCGAATCTTTGAAATTCATCCTTTAACTACGTCTTCTTGATAGACCCAGTTCATTCTTTGCCTTTCTTAGCACATAAGCCCCATAATTCTTCTTCCCTTTCAACCCCCAAAGCAGCAACATCTCCTCCTTCGTTCTGAAGTTTATAAACCTCACTTAAGACGGCACCTGAGACACATATTGTCTTCCTACCAACAACAACAACCATGGTGTTTTTCGTCATATCATTTGTCCTTGTCTTATTGAAGGCAGCAACATCTTCTATGAACACATACTCTTAGTGGGCTTCCAGAATATCCACTAGAGTCGCCTCCTTAATTGTTACCATGATTTCTTTCATCAGAGTAGTTCCAGTAACGTGGAACAACTCGTAGTTCAAATACCTTCCTTCTGCTACGGCCATTTGAACCGTAGGTGAGATTGACAAAGAGAATTGAACTTGCTTTAAGAGAGAAGATAACAAATTAGTAAATTCTTTTGAACGTAGAATATTTTGGGTGCGTAAGGTCGAGTAGTCTGATCATCTGGATTTATAGATTTCGAATTGCGTCAGTTTCCATGTTTTACGTGAACCGTTTGATCTATTTTGTCAGTTTCTAATCGTGTGAGCGAGATTTACGGACTTCAAAATTTATATTTTAATGTCAGATGGGCGGGAAAGTCAATCGACACTAATCTGTTACTTATAAAAGCGTGTATTAAATATCACGTTTTTAGCACCACACTTATATAAAATATCAGATGAGTAGAATTAACTTATCTGACAGACGAGTGATCTGATATCTGATATTACTAGTGAAATCCAATAGCTAGTAATCTTCCTCTGTTGTTTGTCAATCCAGGAAGATAAATTCATCTTCATTCTTCAAGAATTAAGAATATATCTTCTAAACACATAACTTCAACTAACTGTCATCAACCAATTTCATCTTTATATCAAGAGTACCGCTAGTCTTACACGTTCCCCCTGAGTTCAAGAATCCATCAGTTAACTAGTCTTTTGAAAGTTAACCTTAAAGATGATAAGAGATTAGTAAGCTGATGAAATTGAGTCTTATGATAAGTTCCCCCTTAGCTTATGAATCCAAATTAAGTAGCCCTAATTCTGCTCTTAGAGTGGAAAACCTTGCATCACTTAGTGGTTTGGTGAAGATGTCAGCAATTTGATTGTCTGTATGAACATACTCTATAACGACTTTCCCTTTCCACATGATCTCTAATAAAGTGATGTTTGATCTCAATATGCTTTGTCCTTGAATGACTTGTAGTATTCTGAGTAAGAGAGATTGCACTTGTATTGTCACAGTAGATTGAAATTCAACTGATCTTGATATTGTATTCTTCTAGTTGATGCTTCAACCAAAGTATCTATGCACAACATGCTCCAGCAGCAATGTATTCAGCTTCTACAGTAGAGATAGATACTGAAGTTTGCTTCTTACTCATCCATGAGATCAGACGACTACTTAGAAATTGACATGCACTAGCAGTACTCTTCCTATCAATTTTGCAGCCAGCAAGGTCATAATCTGAATAACCAATAAGCTCAAATCCTGATTCTCTAGGATACCATAATCCCAGTTCTTGAGTGTCTTTAAGATATCTGAGGATCCTCTTGGCAGCTAAGAGATGAGATTCTTTAGGATTTGATTGATATCTCGCACAAACCCCAACATAATACATAATATCAGGTCTGCTAGCTGTTAAGTATAACAGTGACCCTATTATGCCTTTGTATTTGGTTATATCAACTGATTTGCCATCTTCATCTTTATCCAGACGAAGTCCAGTAGACATAGGAACACTAACAGATGAGCTAGTTTCAATACCAAATTTTTTGAACAGATCCTTTTGTTGTACGTAGCTTGGTTGATGAATATACCATCAGGCAACTGTCTAACTTTGAAACCAAGAAAGTAATTAAGTTCACCCATCATGCTCATTTCAAACTTGTTCTGCATCAGCTTGGAGAACTTTTCACATATCTGTTGGTTAGTTGAACCAAAAATAATATCATCCACAAATATTTGCACAAGTAATATATGATCGTCCCATTCAACAGTAAACAATGTATTCTCTACTTTACCTTTTCGAAATCCTTTAATCAAAAGAAAGTCCGATAAAGTGTCATACCATGCTCTTGGAGCCTGTTTCAGCCCATAAAGGGCTTTCTTCAGACGATATAATTTACCTCCTTCTTAACAAACTTCAAATCCAGGAGGTTGTTCAACATGAAATTCTTCTTGCAATTCTCCATTGAGAAAAGCAGACTTCATATCCATCTGATCGACAGTGAAGTTCTTGTGAGCAGCATAAGTACGGAACAATCTGATTTCATCAAGCCTTCCTACTGGTGCAAATGTCTCATCAAAGTCATTGTCTTCTTCTTGGCAGTAAACCTTGGCAACTAGTCTTGCTTTGTTCTGGTGACAATACCATCTTCATTCATCTTATTTCTGAATACCCACTTAGTGCCAATGACTCTTTGATGATTTGGTCTAGGAACAAAGTACCAGACTTCATTCCTTTCAAATTGTTTCAGCTATTCTTGCATAGCTTCAATCCAATGAGAATCATTAAGAGCTTCTTCAACTTGTTTAAGCTCAACTTGGGATAGGAAGCTGACAAACATTGCATCATTTGCAGCAGCTCTCCTAGTCTTTACTCTGTCCAAAGGATCACCAATCACTAGATCAGGTGGGTGATCTCTGAGCTATCTGAGATCAGGTTGCTAATCTGGATGTTGTCCTCTAGATTGATCTTGCAACACTACTGTTGGAGTTCCAGTACTAGTCTGTTGAATAGTCTCTGGTCTGTCAGCTGTTTGCAACTCGTCTGTTAGACAATCAACAGACAGATTTTGAACAGCACTTGAGTTAGCAGTTGAGTTGAGATCAGATAGTATGATGGGAATATATTCTTCTTTTCTTTCAACACTCAATTTCTGAAAATCAGTAAACAGATTTGATTTAGTACTTTGATTCTTTTCAGAAGATTGGTTTGGTTCATCAAATACTACATGAATAGATTCTTGTACAAGGAAAGTTCTTTTGTTAAGACTCTGTAAGCTTTACTAAAAGTAGAATATCCTACAAAGACAGCTTCGTCAAACTTTTCTGCAAATGCAGTAAGGTGATTTTTCCCATTATTAAAAACAGAACATTTACAACAAAAGTCCTAAGATAATGAATATTAGGCTTTCTGTTGTTCCAGACTTCATAAGGTGTCTTGTTTTGACTCTTATTGATCATGCATCTGTTCTGGGTGTAGCATGCTGTATTTGTGGCTTCTGCCCATAATCTTTGGGGCAGCTTTGCTTCAGCTATCATGGTTCTAGCGGCTTCTTTAAGAGTTCTGTTTCTCCTTTTAGCAACTCCATTTTGTTGAGGGGTTCTGGCAGCAGAGCACTCATGACTGATTCCTCTTACATTACAATACTCTTCGACATTAGAGTTTGTAAACTCAGTCCCTCTATCTGATCTGATCTTCATGATCTTCAAACTTTTCTTATTCTGGATTAGTTCCATCAGATTAGTAAGATGCACCTTGGTTTCACTTTTCTTCTTCATGAAGACAACCCAAGTGTATCTTGAAAAGTCATCCACAACAGCTAGGCAGTATTTCTTTCCACCATTGCTGATTGGATCAATGGGTCCAAATAAGTCCATATGTAGTAGCTCCAATATCCTAGTTGAAGATTGGTGCTTCTTGTTTTTGAAAGATGACTTGATTTGTTTACCCTTCTGACAGGCGTCACAGAGCTTATCTTTTCTCATGACTGTTTTAGGAATTCCTTCTACCATATCATTCTTGATTAATCTGTTGATGGTCTTGTAATTCAAATAGTTCTTTCTTTTGTGCCAAAGCCAACTGATTTCACTTGGTGTAGATAACATTTGAATTCTTGTCCACAAAATTCCAGTCGACTATATAGATATTCCCTTTTCTTATTCTAGATAAGATAACCTTCTTTGTTCCAATCTGTTCAACATAACACCAATCAGATGAGAAGATGACTGAGAAACCTTTGTCACAAAATTGACTTATGCTCAGCAGATTGTATTTGAGGCCTTTAACATAAGAGACGTTAGATACCTCAGTGTTGCCTTTGATTAGCTTTCCACATGCAACAATCTTGCCTTCTTTGCTGTCTCCAAATGTAACTTTTGGACCGTCTATGGCATCGACACCAGTCAGTTCATGTATGTCTCCACACATGTGTCTTGAACATCCACTGTCCATGTACCATTTCTTCTCTACTTTACTCCTACTCTTACTCCTAATCCTAACCTACAAAACAAAATAAAATTGTTTTAGGTACCATTTATTGAGAGGGTACTGAATGATTAGTTTCACTTTTGACAATCCAAGATGTTGAAGTCTTAGGCTTCTTAAGCTTTTGAGTTTTAGCAGGAGCACGAACAGTTTTCTCTTCATCATAATCTACAGACGTTTTATGTTGATAATCATTATTATGTGAATAATGTTAATAAGCAGGGTAAGGTGCATGATATGCAGGATATGCATGCATTGGATGAGCAGGGCAAGTAGCATAGTAAGGTGGAAACTGAGGTGCATTATATAATGGTGGATATGCAGTAGGTTGCACATAATATGATGACTCATTTCCATACCAAGCATTTTGATTTTTCTTGTTTTTATGCTTCTTTGGTTTACTTTTTGCTTGCTCATTAACAGATGACTTAGTTTTATAACTAGTTTGATTGGTTTTACTCTTATCGGCAGACTTCTTAGGACTCTGATGTTTAGTTTTACCAGTCTATTTTTCTATTTTTGGCTCTTTGCTCGTTTTAGCCTTAGGAGCTTTCTTCTCTTTTAGTTCTTTCTCAGGTGAAGCAGGTTTAGTAGTCTGAACATAGAAGATGACCTTACTGTTGTCAGCAGATATGAATTTTTCAGTATGTTTCAGTTCTATCTTATCCTGTTCTAAAGGCAGTTTATGTTTACGAAGCGTGTTATCTAATGCAACAAAAGACTTATCATGAGACTCTATGACTTTCTCAAGTGATTTTACCCTTATAGGCTTCACATTCAGCTCTCAGAGACTCATTCTCTTGCTCAAGCAGTTTATATTCAGCTGATTCTTTTGTGTTATTTAAAATTATTTGCTCAAATAAACAGTTCACTTTCAGAATGAGTTACCTCATCCTCAGAGTCATCTGATTCTTTGGCCATCAGACATAGAAGTGCAGTTTGCTCATCTTCAGTAGATTCATCCTCTGATGTATATGAATCTGCATCAAATGAGTAGATAGCAGCAAGCTTTTCTGCTTCAGCCATCAGCACTTTTCCTTTTTGAAGTTTTCTCCACTTTCTGAGTTTCTTTTCTTCCTCCATGTATTTCTCAGCATTAGGATATGGGCAATCTCTGATGAAATGTCCCAGTTTCCTGCAATTATAGCACATTAGTTTGGATTTATATGAATCCTTACTATCATGAGAATTAGAGTAGGGTTGGAAGTAGAAGCATTGTTATATTTGTTCTTCATTTTTATTTTGTAGAACTTCTTGAAATTGTTTATCAGCAATGCGACGTCTTCAGCAGTGATGAGGGGTAATTCGGATCCCCTGTTTTTCTAGCCTCAATGCGGTTCGAATAGCACCGAACCCTGTCGCCAGGGACCAAAAGCCGAACCAAAGCATGAAGATGATTGTTTCGAGCACATTAGAGAACCATGGATCGAAGGACACTGTTGGGCCAAGCCCTCCAATTTGGCTATAAATACTCCATGCATTTATTATACTGAACACAACTTCCTAGGCGCACTAAACTTGAGACTGCTACTCGGGTTTACTGATATAGTGTATGCTTTCTTATACATGTTTCACCCTCTAGCTTGTACGGCATCCAATAATGCTCGAATAGGACCCTAAATATTTGTACTTGTACTCAATTTACTCGAATACAATTACATTTGGTCTTTATTTTCCTTTTAACATTATTATCATCATGTTAAATCCCACCCTGGATCGATCTAACGAAATCACGTAAGATCAATTGGCGCCCACCGTGGGGCCCTTATTCGAGTATTAGATCGAAATATGCCTAATACGAGGAGAAAAATGTATGCCAGCAAAAAGCTTAAGGATAATGGTCAAGCCTATGATCGCACAACTCTTTTATTTCTTCAACAAATTTATTTTTAGGAGCGATTAAGAAGTTCAGCAGGTATCATCGAAGGCTTAGAAGATCTATAAAATTGCAGCTTGTTATTGACGATCGGAATTTATTTTTCCGATCTTCGCGTTTATTAACTTCAATGACAAGTTCTTTCGAATCGGTTATTTAGAAGACCATTTACGAAATCTCTATATACTATTTATCGACTGTGGTGTTTTTCTCAAAGGTTAATCGGGATAAGTTGATTGATTGAATATCTGCAACCGATTGGATAAATTCTCGAGCTAATGGACGGAATATTGGCTATCATTTCGACCAATAACGGAATTCGAGTAATAAAATTCAATCAGAAATGAAGCTTTATCATTAAAAATCTTCAAACAAGTTACAAAGTAAAGCTTCGAATATAATTCGAGCTCAAGAAATGCAATACAATCACTCCTACTCTATTATAAATTTCATGAGGTAATATACTCGATCTTCGTTCCCCAAGGTCGCCCCAGATGCAGAACTCAGCAGTGATTCTTATTGGCAATCACTAGCCACGTGTCGCACATTCGTCTTCGAACGGGATAAAAGCCGGATTGGAACTCCTCTCCGGGGCACCAGACCAACCTTAGATCATCATCAGTAAACAATGATTGAAACGCGCGATCATTGTTTACAGGATAATCCGAACCGGAGCAGCAAAGGGTTATCCCAGCAGAGGCGCTCCAAGGGAACTCGAAGGAACTATCTCGTAAGAAAGCCCTCGAGGAAGCTGGTGCCTCAGACTTAAAGAACTCCACTCGGAGTAACCTACTGCCCGATCAGGTACTGCGCCAGAAGACCGGAATTCAAACCCGTCACAGACAAGATATGTCTGGGAAAACAGGTTGCCTGCCGGTATTCTAGGCGCAATTTCTTTTGCCTGTCGATATTCTAAGCGAAAAGCTTTTACAAAAGGAAACAAGATCGAAAAACAAAGTTCGAACTCTAATCTCAAACTCTTTTATCTGGGAGAAAATACGAATCAAATCTGAAACTCGACCCATGGTGATCGGAGGGAGCATAAGGAAAAAAGCAAGAAGTGCTGTATACACGAAGGGACCTATTTATAGTGGTGAAGGATTTTTAATCAACGGCCCAGATAATAGGCTACGAACGGTTTGATGTCCGTAATAAATGGAAGGACCGTTACGTTTCCCGAGAAATAGGGCCCTGTTTGGTAACGAAGGACACATAATTCAGTGGGGAGTATAGAAGAATTACGACATTCTAAATATCGAACAGTCACGACGTGTTCATAACATTATATTGAAGGATGGCATGTCGGATTCGTATTCGGTTTATTTAGATGTTTTTACACTCAAGTATTTATTGTTATGCTTTTACACTGCCAACTGAGAAGAAATATAATTGGTTTAGTCGAACAGAATTCTCGACCTGGGAGTTATACAATTATGGAAATTCAGCGGTGATAAGGATTTATGGCATCATTTCCCTTATCAATTTCAGGGCCGCTAAAATATTTATCTATTATCCAATCAGGCAACTGGTATTCGATTATTTCTCTATCGATATTAGAAGATCAAAATGGAGTTACGAAAGATAAACTTTATTCTATTTATATTTGATGTTATCAACAAAACAAAGAGGAAGTGTATTTATATTATCTTGGAAAATACAAAAGCTGGGAAATACATATCGAGCATAGATCAAACATTCATATTACATCAAGAACACTATTACTCCCTACAATCCTATGAAATTTTCGGTCTCTTCTCCTACCGTCTATTAGGGGTAACTTAGCTCCGACCATGGAATCTCCTTCGGACCCGCAGGCTCTTAACTTTATGTACGATTCTCCAAAGATGAAGACTCGAGGGTGCGATTCATCGAGTAAACGAGCTCTGCAGAACTCCCACCCCTGTACGTCTTCCTAAATGCATTGTGGCAATAGGTCCCTAATCGAAAACCTATGCCATAACCTACAAGCTCCATAAATCTGGCTTATTGGCCTTCAAGATGGAGATTATATTTGCCTGCCGATACTCTAAGCGAAGGTTGAAATGATATTCTCTCTGCTCGGATATTCCTCCACTTAAAAATCGTTCGAAATCTGACCTCGAATAAGCGAATTATTGAAATAATAATCTTAGTCGCCATGAGGGGACGGAAGAGATGCCAACACAATGAATAAAATGGCTTCTAAGGAATGACAGCTTTTTATAGAAAAAAATAAGTGGAATCTAACGGCAGAGATTTCGCGTAACGAAGGAACCAGATCTAAGAACTGTTGCGTTTCCCGATAAAAGAGGGACCGTTTGGAAAAGGTCAACGCTTATTAAAGAATTGGAAACATTCGAAACAGTAAAGGGTATTAGTTCGAACAAGTTCGCGAAGAACATTTTCTATTAAGACGGAAGGATTACTCATTAAGTCTTGGACCTATTTGTGATCTATCGTTCATCTACCGGTTTCCCATCTATTATTTCAACCGCGGGAGACTATCATTCCCTTAGGAGTATCTCGATCGAAATCATGTTTATTGGAAATTTATTTCCTAAGTATGCCCACCTGCTCGTCGGGTGCTAATATGGTCAATCTCTATTCAGCAATTATTCTGGTATACAAGATCAGCATTCATCTAATATCGATCTCAATTATTTTCGAAATTGTTAAAGGGTGAAAGCCTCTGCTATGACCCAAGGGCTGAAAATGCTCTGAAAACGACTAAGGGTGAAAGCCTCTGCTATGCCCCTTAAATCGAAATTGTTAAAGGGTGAAAGCCTCTGCTATGACCCAAGGGCTGAAAATGCTCTGAAAACGACTAAGGGTGAAAGCCTCTGCTATGCCCCTTAGATCGAAATTGTTAAAGGGTGAAAGCCTCTGCTATGACCCAAGGGCTAAAAATGCTCTGAAAACGACTAAGGGTGAAAGCCTCTGCTATGCCCCTTAGATCGAAATTGTTAAAGTGTGAAAGCCTCTGCTATGACCCAAGGGCTGAAAATGCTCTGAAAACGACTAAGGGTGAAAGCCTCTGCTATGCCCCTTAGATCGAAATTGTTAAAGGGTGAAAGCCTCTGCTATGACCCAAGGGCTGAAAATGCTCTGAAAACGACTAAGGGTGAAAGCCTCTGATATGCCCCTTAGATCGAAATTGTTAAAGGGTGAAAGCCTCTGCTATGACCCAAGGGCTGAAAATGCTCTGAAAACGACTAAGGGTGAAAGCCTCTGCTATGCCCCTTAGATCGAAATTGTTAAAGGGTGAAAGCCTCTGCTATGACCCAAGGGCTGAAAATGCTCTGAAAACGACTAAGGGTGAAAGCCTCTGCTATGCCCCTTAGATCGAAATTGTTAAAGGGTGAAAGCCTCTGCTATGACCCAAGGGCTAAAAATGCTCTGAAAACGACTAAGGGTGAAAGCCTCTGCTATGCCCCTTAGATCGAAATTGTTAAAGGGTGAAAGCCTCTGCTATGACCCAAGGGCTGAAAATGCTCTGAAAACGACTAAGGGTGAAAGCCTCTGCTATGCCCCTTAGATCGAAATTATGGAATGGGTGAAAGCCTCTGCTACGACCCGAGGACTAAGAATGTTCTGAAAAGACTAAGGGTGAAAGCCGTTGCTACGCCCCTTAGATCGAAATTATTTTCCTCGATCAATCAAGATCAACCAGCATTTCTATTCTTTACTCTTCATAATTATTCATTCGTCTAAGGCTAACAGCCATCATCGTGACGCTTATATCAAAATTATTATTCAAGATCGGTCAAAACCCTTTTTCGATTATTACTTCGCGATTATTTGTCCGACTAGGGAATTTGGCCCCTCGGATTAAATTTGTTACCCAAGGATCATTTCGGGATTCTTCTATTCGATCTCTTAATTATTATGTATTTGACGGGGGTACAAAGGTCGGTTGTCATCCATCGTCTGAATATTTGTCAAAGTTTTTAAAGAATAGCTCTTATTCGTATTCTTGAGACAGAGAGATGGATGCTCGACAACAGTATACAAAAGCAATTCTATAAGATAACAAGTAAGGATGATAAGAGAAATAAATATCTCATTCATGACATTACAAACAGTTACAAAAGAGTTCGAAATTACAATGATAAGAAAAGTCAAGCAAAAACTTTACATTTAATGTAACCCTATTACAAATTAATCCTACACTAGATTCTCTCCATGACCGAAAGAGTAAGACGAGGCTAGAACAACACTTCTACCCTTCATCCATCACTTCCTCAGTACTTGCTCCACACCGGTCCAGATCGAGAAATAGCGAAGCAACGCCTAGAAGAATTATTCCACGCAATCTCGAAAGCAACATTCTTCAAGGAATATCTTGAAGAAGTAGAGATCGAGTGCAGGAAAACTCCTCCAGCAGTTGACCCACTATCCGACCGGGTGGATTGACAGGATACAGGAGATCGAACCTGCCTCAAAGACTTGAAATCAAAGAGAGCTGGTCGCCTGCCGGTACCCCAGTCGCATTCATTTTCGCCTGTCGATACCCTAGTCGAAATAAGTAGCCATCAGGAGATAGCGAAATTTATAAATAGTTCGGAGGAAAACCTCGAACAGTTCAATCGGGGATAGCAAATGGAACATGGTGGCTAGAAAGAGTAAAATCTCAATCATAGAGCCGATCAGAAATGTTACTGAAATGAAAAGTTTGAAGGTAACTACGGAACTATATATAGTGAAAGGAAAAGGCAATTAACGACTCAGATTTGATGGTACTAACGGCTGAGATATAAGCAGTAAATGCGCCGACCGTTACGATTTCCCAAAATACAGAAACTATTTCGGGAAAAAAGTGAAGAAAATGTCAAAATTGTTCTACTCGAGTCCATTCCCATCCGAATTCATCGTAGATTCAGCTCCAATCATACCCTCGAAAAACTTGACGCCAGAATCTCCCTAAATCACAAAAAGACCATGGGCCATCGGGGTCGTGGATGGTCAGCAATAAAGCTTATCAGCCTCCAAGATTGAAATAGCGTTCGTCTGCAGATACCCTAGTCGAGATAGAAGTATAAATTTTACTATGAGGCGCAATACAACTCCTAAACCGGATTTCGAAACGTTGAATCATGCAACAAGGTCTTCTAATCAGCATGATCGAAGGAATCTATTTTCGAAAAATGTTAAAGGAATACAAAACGAAGAACCCCATTTATAGACACTATTTTCAAAAATCCAACGGCTATCAGAAAACAAAAGAAACGGTCGAGATCAAAAGGTTGTCACGACTCCCGAGATATTCGCCGGGGAGAGAAAGTGATATTACTTTTGGAAAATAAGCGGAATTACTACGCCAAAGGTCGAAAAATTGAGAAGGCAAACTAAAGCATGATCAAAGAAAGAGCACATAAGAAGAACATACGATTCGAAAAGAAGAGTAAGGTATTACAAGCCATGGGAAATAAAATATCTGAAAATTATTCATGATTGCACAAATAAAAACAGTATGGACATATTACAAGCCCGAGTAAATTAGAGACGACATCTAAACAAGTTTATTATCAGAAAGAATCTTTCGAAGCTCAGCGCTGCGAGCCTCATATCCTGCTTCGAATCCACGATCATAAGCCTCCTTCTCTCGACGTATGAAATCTTGCTTCTCCTGCTCGTGAAGGTTCTTCAGTTTTTCGAGTTTCTCATTCAGCTGCTTATGGATCTCATCTCCATGCTCGTTAGCCGTCTTCTCCCTCTCTAAAGCAAGCTTCTCTGCGAGGACGCGGTCGAACTCGACTTTCTTCTCCTCCAGCTCGAGAGAAATAGCAACACGCTGGCTGGTCTCCCGCTCAGCAAATGTTTTAAGTTCAATAAAATCTTGTCCGGCCTGTTAAAAGGATCAGCAGCATTTTAAAAAAAAAAAAAAAAAAAAAAAAAAAAAAAAAAAGAAAAGAGAGTACACCTGAAAAAGGAAGTGCTGCCCAGACTCGAACAACTCTTCTATGTTTCTCTCTTTGGACATGTTTCTCTCCTTGGGTATGTCAGTCTCTGAAGAAGTAAAAGTAGCTTGCAACAAGTTACCCATGGGATCAACCTTAGAAGGAGATCCGTCTTTCAACTCCTCGTGCAGGGAAGAAGCAATTTTTTGAGGAGAGGAATCGGCAAAAGGTCGGGGAGGATTATCAATTCCTAAAGCTTCAAACTTGGATTTTTTGCTGGGATTCCCTGAGGGAGGAACGATCGAAGTATCGGAGGATGACTTGCTACCAATAGCAAGATTTTGTAAAGCCTCAATGGGTGTAACCCCATCGGAATAAGGCCTCTTATTCGAAGAAGGAACAGGAATCTTTTCTTGGACACGATCTTCACTTTTAGAATCAATCACTTTCGGGGAGGAACCTCCGAGCTCAGCCTCGAGCTTTTCGTCACCCTTGTTTGGGTTCGAGGAGGCACTTTTCTCTTTCTTATCTTCTCCCCCTTTAGGAGCTTTTGGGGAAGACACAGAGGTCTTAGAAGAAGATTTGGAAGGTTTAGCCTCCTTGTCAGCCTTTCGCTCTTTGTTCGATTTCTTATTCTTCGAACCACCAAATATCGATCTGGGATCGATAGCTTTGCCTAATACATTCTCCATAATAAGTGAATCTGGGATCGATAAGCTAGGATCTTTACTTTTTAAGGAATTCAGAAAATGCAGAAAATATGGGGAGAGCTCCGATCTCTGTAAGGGAGGATATCGTATGAATAATGAAAAGAAATCCTAATATTTATAGACGCTACGCACTACGATTGTGATAGTGAATCGACGCGACCATGGAGAAAAATCCCACTCGGATAAACAAAGTTCGATCAGAAAGTGTGAAAAATCATCGATATTTATAAAGTTAGAATTCACAAGTTACACGAATCAGATCAAGAAATATAAAGTCAACTCGTTTACAAAATAGGGTTACATGAGTAAATACAATTGATTTCCTAACTAGAGAACCTTGAATCGCCCCCTCCGGCTTACTCAACCCCAGTAACTCGCTAAACTGAAGATCAGACGATATATGCATATTTGAAGCTGGATAATTACCCAGCTTGGTCGAAAGATCGACCGTCTCCCTTATCCGGGGCATTGCCTATATTGACATCTTTATCTTCCTCCCCGGACACATTAGAAGGATCGTCGCAGGAGTACTCGAGCACATCAGGGTTAGGCATTGGAATGCCATACTCCTCGACTAAGGGGGCAAAGCGATGTCCCTGCCAGTTAGTATTCTCCTTGGGAAGAGAGGAAGCTTTATAATCCTTCCCTTCAGCATTCTTGAAAGGGTCCATATACTTGAAATATTCCTCCATGTCATCCGGAATTTTCTCGGCCGCGACTAATTGTTGAACCCCTTTATAAAAAATCATCTGAAGAATTTCTCCCGTTTTCCTTTGAACTAAAGGATCTAAGACAGGGGATTCCAAGAATTCTCGTATGGCCGGAATCTCGGCTTCTTCCCGGCCCTGGGCATACGCACGCTCGGAATCTTGCTTTGCCAATTCGAGTTCTATCTTTACTTTCTTCAGTTCTTCCTCGAGGGCACTCCTCTCTTTAACGGACGCAAGCAAGTCCTCTTCTACTGAGGAAGAATGTTTCGTATTCGTTTTCTCAAGCTCCTTCTTTACTTGGGACAATTTCCACTGACTCTCCGCCAGCTGAGATCGAAGGGCCTGGTTATCAGCAAAAATCTGGGCATAAGCATCATGAGCGTCCTGCGATTCCTGCTCTAGTAACGCTAAACGATAGGATTGAAGGGCAAATAAATCTCCAACCTACAAGACATTTTCGAGCATCAGTAAAGCTAGGAATCCTAAAGAAAGAACGCAGTTAAAAGATTCTAGTGGCTTTGTCGAATTCGTTCTACCCATTCATATCCAGATCGGTCATAATGGTACCATCCTCAGGATATCCAGCAGTTCTGCTACTACGAAGATGCTCGTCCATAAAGTCTGCCACATCAGGCTCCGACCTACCTTCCTTCTCGACATGGGACAGAAGCAGAACTCGCGCCAAAGGGTTTTATCCTCCTCGAAGGCCCTGGGTGTTCGGCATTTCTTTTCTGGCCCAAAAGCTTCTCGTATTCCTGGATACCCTGAATCCGATTCCAAGAATGTCGACTGTAGCCGACCGACGAAAGAGCGGAAGTATCAGGAGAGAATAGCGATCGAAGAGGTCCGGACGTGGCAGAATTCAGGGAACTCATTGTGCCAACCCCTCTTAAATCAGGAATCAAAGACGGTATGACAACTGGATTCCCACCTAGGTTACTTGCCTCTGTTCTTCTTTCGGAAGCGTAAGGTAACGGGTCGAAATAAAATTGTTTATCTCCGACCAAGCCGGCAGAGGATACCCGAAATTTCTCAACAATTTGACCTGAGAGGATAATACGGATCGGGCACGAGCTCAAGCAAGGAAAATTGTTCAATAAGACACAAAAGTAAGTTAAGATAAGAAGCATACTCAAAGAAAGAGGAACAGTGTTCGAAGCATTGGAAGTTGGCAGGACATCGGTTCGCTTGAGGGGCCCTTCGGAGGACTGGCTAGGGTATCTGATCGCCGGAGCTAGGTAATTACAGTGGCTCAACCCAGCCAATCGCAAAATGCCTTCTTGAATCAAGTATCTAGTTTGGTAAGGATTAGACTGCAATTGCCCCAGGAGTTCATCAAAAAGACGATGGCTAAGTTTTTCTTTAATTCTGCGAGAACCGTATGTCCAAGTATTTGCGCCATCCCATCGATAAGGTCTTGTTTTCGAACTACCCTCGGAGATAGGAACATCAGGGCCCTTCACGAAGAAGAATCTTCTTTTCCAACTTATACTCTTCTTTGTTGTTATCTTTGTGAGAAAAGGCCGTTTGGACCGCGGAAGGACGGAGACAAACCCCATGTTCGAACCCTTGCATGGGTCCATTCGAAAAATCTGCCAAAAGTTACTGAAGGAAGCCTCTTCCCCCTTTGTCTCCATAAGAACGCAAAACGCAAGTATGTATGCAATGGAGTGTGGGAGAAGCTGAGCCGGGGAAAGCGAAAAGAAATTCAGGATGTTTCTGACAAGAGGAACGAACGGGATACGCAAGCCACAGGAAAATTGTCCCTCGTAAAAGGCTTGACATCCAGCGGGGGGCTCAGTGGCACGCTCGGTGTAAGAAGGAACGACAATCGAAAAACCTTTGGGAAGAAATTTCCCAAAATCCGCCTCGAGGCGAGCGTGATCCTTTTTCGAAAAACAACAGGAAGTTTCACTAGCGGGAAGCTCTGACTTACCCGAGATTACGACTTGTGAGGCTTGCGTATGTTTAAAGATCCTGACAAAAGCACCTTCGCCGATACTACATTTGTCGACCTCATTCTCTTCGAGATCCTCGCTCGGATCGTCGTCTTCGCCGTCTTGATGAAATTCCCCATCTTCGAAGTCATCTACAAGCTTAAACAAGGGATCAGATTCTTGACTCTCTTCGACCTTATTCTTGCCCTTTGAACTTCTAGAACTTGACATTATGAATTCGGAGATGAATATACTAAAGTAACTACCTTTTCGATTAAAACACTTCGAGCTCAAGAGAAAATATAACATGGAAGTAATTTTTCAACGGGTCAACATATATATACGGGGTTAAAAAGGTAAATTGCAAAGAGGTCCCCGAGTAACCGCGACGGTTGAACTTACCAAGGGTAAAAACTTCGGGTTATTCTTCTCAAAATAGCCTTTTTGATCCTTCCTTTTCTAGAACTGCGGAATTTGTCCTTGCGTTTTATCCCTAAGGATTTCGGAGACCCTCCTTGTTATAACCGAAAATTTTGAAAAGCATCCATCTAGGGATCGTACAACGCATCTTGGAACCAGAAAGGATATTATTACTTCAACATCCTCTAACAAGGGTAACTTCAGAGCACGCCGATGTATGTTTTCTTATATATGCACTCTTTTTCCCTAGCTCGGTTTTTATCCCAGTGGGTTTTTCCGAGTTAGGTTTTTAACGAGGCATATCCTAAAGACATTCTGAACGGCTCGTCTCATTGTAGCATGGAACGTATTTTGTACTTCTTCGAGCGCTTGCTTCGCCTCACACTCGAGAAGTGGGGGAGTATTGATGAGGGGTAATTCGGATCCCCTGTTTTTCTAGCCTCAATGCGGTTCGAATAGCACCGAACCCTGTCGCCAGGGACCAAAAGTCGAACCAAAGCATGAAGATGATTGTTTCGAGCACATTAGAGAACCATGGATCGAAGGACACTGTTGGGCCAAGCCCAGGCCCAAGCCCTCCAATTTGGCTATAATTACTCCATGCATTTATTATACTGAACACAACTTCCTAGGCGCACTAAACTTGAGACTGCTACTCGGGTTTACTGATATAGTGTATGCTTTCTTATACATGTTTCACCCTCTAGCTTGTACGGCATCCAATAATGCTCGAATAGGACCCTAAATATTTGTACTTGTACTCAATTTACTCGAATACAATTACATTTGGTCTTTATTTTCCTTTTAACATTATTATCATCATGTTAAATCCCACCCTGGATCGATCTAACGAAATCACGTAAGATCAAGTAGTGTACTCCTTTTTTGTTGAGCAGTATGGTCTCATCAGATGAGTCCACTTCTTTATTCTTGTTTGCTGATCTTCTTGGGTTTTCAGCAGCAAGCAAAGCAGTTGTGGGGCTAGATGTTGAGGTTTCTTCAATACCCATTCTTGGCAGTTTATACTCGTATGCCTTGAGTATAGAAAACAGCTCTGTAAGAGTGATCGTCCCTAGATACCTTGATTATTCCATGGTTGTAATCTTCATGTTGAACATGAGAGGCAGAGCCTTCAAAACTTTAACTGTGATCTCCTTATCAGTGAAGTTCTTTCCTAGTATCAAGTCTTCATTGAGTGTTCTGGTGAATCTTGTATCCATCTGATCAATGGTTTCCCCAGACTTCATCTTGAAGTTATCCAACTTTTCTAGAGCAATACTCAGGTTATGCTCTTTTATGGCATCGTTCCCTTCACTCATCTCACGAACCTTGTCCCACATTTCGTTTGCAGTTTTGCAATGCTTGATCTTGTCAAAACGGTCATTGACTAGAGCTCTGGTCATGAGGAAATGACCAACTCTATCCAGATTGAACAACTTGATTTCCTCAGCTATCATCTCCTCGAGCTCTTTATTCACCACCATATCTTCATTGTTTACTTTTATGGTCTTGGTGATTTTGAAAGGACCTTTTGTGATACATGTAAACATGTTATCATTGTAAGAAGCAAGGAAGATTTCTATAAGGATCTTCCAGTCCTCAAAGCTCATTCCGCCAATGTGGGGAACATAGCTGATACAATCCATTTTCAAAAAGTTTTTCTTTTTCAAAAACGTGCTCTTTTGAAAACTTTAAAACCTTTGAAAAACACTTGGATCAAGCTCGTTGATCAGGCAGCTGATTCAAATGAACCACCTGCTCTGATACCACTTGTTGGTCCTAAGTGGTCAAATGAGGTCTAGGGGAGGGGGTGAATAGACCTTCAAAATTTTTTGACTTAAACATTTCTCTAACTTTCTGTGAGCAGACTAAGCTGATAAAAAATTGTAAGTAGACTATGCAGATCGTGCAAAAAGCTTTGAACATCAGAGTTAACCTCTCTTCTGATTATGACTTAGCTGATTTTAGTAAAATCAGAGTTTTAGTCAGATTACTTGCAGCGGATTTTATAAGTGTTTTTCACACGTAAACTGTTTTTTTCAACTTAAAAGATTTGTCCCCCCGTTTTTCAAAAATCTTTAAAACAATTAATTCAAGTGTTTAAGTATACTCTTTGAAAATATGCAAGAAAATAATGCAAAGTAAACACAGGAATTTTTATAGTGGTTATATGGATCAAATCCTTTAGTCCACTCTTCCAAGTCACTTAGATCTTGGATTATATTATAATCACTTAGATTACAATATCTCTTCTTGCGCCAAACAACAAATGAAATGGCCACAAGTTCACAATAGGAAATCACAAAGAAACTCCTACTCTCTGAAGTAATATCACTCACTTAGATGGATATCTACTTTTCACCACACTCTTCTATTACAGATTCACATAGAAAATGTATTTTTCTTTTTAACTTCAACTTCGGCTTTCGTTAACAGATGACTAGGCTGATGAGTGAGCTGTTCTTGAGCTTTTGAGACTTAGAAAATTCTGCTTCGCGAAATGATCTTAGTTGTTGTGAGTTTCTCTAACTCTTGAATCAGAATATATTTATACTTGAGTTTGAAATTATATCCGTTGAAGAAAGACAAATTTCAACACTGCAAGTACTGGTCCCCCTTTTTCTGGAACGGCTCTCTGCAACTGTAGCACTACGCACTCTGTTGTACTTTTCTGTCAGTCGCATTAAATGCACCCTGCTGATCCGAGAATAACTTCAATGTTTTGCCATTAATACCCTTCTCTTGCAGCATTTTTTACTCCAAGTGCATTTATTACCATTGGGTTGACTTCTTGATCACTTCTACTCTGCTGATTGAAACTGCCCATATGATAGATACTCTGCTGATCTCAAGTTGAACTAATCTGATTTGAGTCAGCTGAAATGCTACCAGTCTTATTCCGAGCTCAGCAACATATCAGTAGTCTTTTGGACCATGAACTTTCGACCCTTCTGATCTGTCTTCTGACTTGGTCAAAATTCTTCTAAGGGATTTGCTAAGCTTCCATTACTTGGCTTATTTTGATGTTTTGGAAATCATCAAAACCACCCTTCACTTTACTATCTTCATCTTTATCTCTTCCAACATTTATAGCATCAGCAGCATCCTTGTTAGCAGGCAACTCTGTTCTGGCTTTAACAGCTGGCTCAACTGTTTGAACAGATGCATGGGAGCAGTCACCTTGCTCTTCTTAATCTTAATAGTAGGCTGCTTTGGCTCATCATCAACACTTCACATCAGTTGTGATGAGGGCTATTTCGCACCCTTATAATAATCGGAATGACTAGTCCTTATACGCTCGGACCGACCAGGAGTCTAATTCATTAAAGAGCTGCTAGGTCCGATCTGCATTATCATTCCTTGGCGACCAAGAGCAATGCCCTAGTTCCATAAGGATTGCTATGCCTAGTCCTATTAGGATTATGTTTCCTTGTAAAGCTAGGGTTAATGTCATATAAATACCTAGTTAAACATTGTATTACGCACAACATACATTCAGAGATTACGCCTACCTACTTTGGCAATCTGATAACATAATTAATAGAAAAGCTTTTGCTATACTATTTACATATTCATCGTATTGCTTACTTATTGTTCTTTACGTAAATTGCTTCCTTGAGATTGATCCATCCGGAATAAAGTAACAAAGCTGATGAGGGGTATCTTGGATTCAGCATTTCTACGGTCAAGCAAGGTCGAAATTCACCGATCTCGATCTCATGAGCATAAATTCGAGCCCAAAGCTCAAGAATCCTACGCTGATTCTACAAAGGAAGCTTTGGGTCCAAAATCACTGTTGGGCCGAGCTCAGGCCCAGGCCCGTGGGCTGAGAAATGCACACCTGCGGGTGGTTCACCTGGTCCCAGATCTCAGCTATAAATACCCCAAGCATTTATGACGACGACACAACTTCCCAGGTGCTCTTCCTCCGAGGCTGCTACTCGGAACTACCTAGGAAGAATAGTATAGGCTGTTTTATGTGTATTTCACCCTCTAGCTTGTACGTCATCCTATAATGCTCGGATAGGACTCTCGATACTTGTAATTTGTACTCAATCATTCTGAATACAACACTATTGATCTTTTACTTCTGTTTTCAAACACTAGCACGGCATTTTACATCACTTAGGTCGAACAAGCGAAAACCCATAAGATCAATTGGCGCCCACCGTGGGGCCTTATTCGAGTATTAGATCGAAATATGCCTACTACGAGGAGGAATACATATAACCGAGGAGAACCTTCCCATGCAGCAGGAGCGCAGAATTCGGTCAATAATGAGCCCGATAATCTGTCGCGTACGGCTCAACAACCAGAGGTTCCACCGGTTGTTCCGCATGATAATGTTCCAATTCACACGACAGTTGGAGATCTCAGGTCCATCATAGGCACGATGTGTAGGGAATTTCTGAATGGGGGAAGGGCTGATCAATCGCCTGTAGATCAACCAGCAGTTCATGGGAGACCTGAAATACCATCTTCGAACATCCAGAGGGAGAACAGTGTATTGCGATCTATATCGCATGCGCCAGCAACAAACCCTCCTCGCGGTGTGCCATCGAAAATCAACGCCCGATCAGAAATTCCGCAAAAATCAGTACATGATGTGGAAGATTCAGTAGTAGGGGAGAGCCACCCTACTGGTACAGTCATAGGCAAAAAATCACCTTACAAAAGAATTACTGAATCTGAACTGGAAAGGATAGTGCAAGAAAGAGTAGCTAAGAAGTTGGAGAAGGAAGGTACGCTGATAGAGATCCCTCACAGCAATCATGCTGCCAGGCGAGCGGAAAACATTCCGAGTAGAGAGAATCTACGAGATACGGAGGTTTCAAACAGTATCATGCGTTGTTCGCCGTTTTGTCAAGAAATACGCGAAGCTCGAAACGCGGAAACAGTACCGACCAGGCTACCACGGTATAACGGGACTACCAACCCCGGGGAACACATCAACAGCTTTATTAATGTGATGAACTTATACGGACATTCTGAGGACTTTTGTTGCAAGATCATGGTTACTACCTTCGACGGAATTGCCCTCGATTGGTTCGAAAAGTTGCCGCCTAACTCCATATTTTCCTTCGAGGAATTTTGCGACAAACTAAAACACCAATTTGCTAGACAAAGGAAACCGAGGTTACCGGCAAATCATTTGGGGACCGTAAAACAATTGGAAGGAGAAACGTTGAGACAATGGTTAGCAAGGTTCAGTATTGAACTTCTCAAAGTTGACACTCCGCAGATCGAATATCTGTCCTCTCTAATGTTCGAGCTGACAAGGAGCACTCAGTTTGGAAACGCCTTGTGCAGGAAACAACCGATGTTGGTGTAACTTAGAGAAGGTTTTGAAGATGATAAAAAGGCCATAATGGTTTTAAGGATCAAAAGGATAAGTCATCAACTAAGAACAGCTTAGTGAAACCTATCTCAAGGTCTGGAAGCTATGTGACCGAATAAGTCGAGTGGGATATCAGATCAGTGAAGATCAGATTGGTGATCATCAGCCGAGTCAAGATAGATGTGTTCATTCTTGAATCAACCGAGTAGCCATCAACTTAGTACTCCCATCAGCCAAGTGAAGACGGTCAGCAAGCTGTCCAACGGTAACCTGCTGAGTGCATTAAATGCTACTGACAGAAAGTACATCAGACTGTACTGTAGCAGTTGCAGGGAGCCGTTCCAGAAAATGGGGACCAGAACTCGAGGACTGCAAATTTCTGTCTCATCTTCAACGGGCAGAAATTCAAATTCGAGAGTATAAATAGAAGACTAACTGAAGATCTAAATGAGACTTGCACAATTCAAGATCACATCTTAAGAGCGAGATCCATCAGTTGAGTCATCTGATCACAAGCCCAGTCATTTGTTGACGAAGCTTTTCGTTGAAGAACAGAGAACTTGCGTTGTCTGTCTGAGTGACTTTCAACTGAGAAAAGAAAGGAGTGTATATCCATCTGTGTGAAGTGATATAGCTTCTTAGTATAGGTTTTCTTTGTGAGCTCCTATACTGAAAATAGCGTGAGGAGTGTAGATCCGTCTGTGTGAGTGATCTAGCTTCGGAGAGTAGGATTTCTGTTTGATTTCTTACTGCGCACTTGTGGCCATTTCATTTGTTGTTTGGCGCAAGCATTGTATACTGATTACTTTGTGTTTTCTAGTATAACCCAAGATCTGTGTGACTTGGAAGAGTGGACTAAAGGATTTTTATCCATATAACCACTATAAATATTATGTGTGTTTGATTCATTGTTTCTTTACCTTGCTTATTTTCTAAAAGAACTCAAACATACGAACCAAACCAAAAGATTTTAAAAAAGGGAGTTGTGAAAACTGGGGATAAAATCTTTTGAGTGAGAAAACTTTAAAGAGGAACAGATTGGTTGAAAAACACTTGATAAATCCGCTGCCATCTAGTTTCTAGAATTCTGATATTTCATCTGAATCAGCTTAGTGAAATCAGATGAGTGGTCAACTCTGCTGTTCAAAGCTTTGTGCGCGATCAGCTTAGTAGTCTTACAAACTCCTGATTAGCTGAGTCTGCTGACAGAAAAAGTTGGAGAAAAAGTTTTAAAGTTTAATGAGATCTATTCACCCCCCCTCTAAATCTCATTGACCACTTTTGGGACCAACAAGTGGTATCAGAGCAGGTTGTTCATTAGAATCAGCTGCCTGATCAAACGAACTTGATCCAAGGTGTGTTTTTCAAATTTTTCAAAAAAAGAGCATCTTTTTGAAAAACAAAAACTTTTTGAAAAATGGATGTCATAAGCCATGTTCCTCACATTGGCCTTATGGACTTTGAAAGCTGGAAAATCAGAATGGAAATCCTTCTTGCCGCATACGACGACAACATGCTTACTTGTTTTATAAAAGGACCATTAAGATTTCAGAAGACTGTGAAGGTTGCTGGCCAACCATAACAGATAGTTGACAAAGAGCTGGATGAGCTGACTCCCAAAGAAGTCAAGTTAGTAAACCTTGATAAAAAGGCTAAGCTCATTATGTTCAAAGCTGTAGACGAGGAAAGATTCCAGAAGATCAAGCATTTCAAAACTGCCAAAGAGATGTGGGATAAAGTCTGCGAGCTAAGCGAAGGAATCAACGCTATCAAAGAACACAAGCTCAGTGTGGCTCTTGAGGAGTTTGAAAATTTCAAGATGAAGTCTGGTGAAACGATTGATCAGATGGATATCAGATTTACCAAAGCTCTTAATGAAGTTCTAAGGTTTGGTAAAGAATTTTCGAACAAGGAGATCACCGCAAAAGTTCTCAAGGCCTTGCCACCTAAATTCAACATGAAGGTGACAGCCATGGAAGAATCAAGGGATTTAGGGAAGATTTCCCTTTCCGAACTGTTCTCATCCCTTAAAGCTTTTGAGTATCAAATACCAAGAATGGGATTAGAAGTGTCAACCAGTTCAGACCCTACTGCTGCTCTAATGACGTCAGACAAGTCAAGAAAATCAGCAGACAAGTCAAAACAGAAGACTCTGCTGAGTTCAGAAAAAGTCTACACTGCTGATGACGTTACCCTGTTGTTGAATGATTTCAAGAAGTTGTACAAGAAGAAAATGAAATTAAAATATAAAAATGCTACTTCATTTTCTTCTGATCATTTTCAGGAAAACAGGGATTCCTCCAAAGCAAAACTTAAAGACCACAATGAAGAGGAGTATGGACTCTTGATCAAAGATCATTCTCACTCATTATCTGGAAAGTTTGCTGAAAAGGAAAAGAGTGCCAAAAAGGAGCGTAAACTTAGAAAAAGCAAATCAAAGTTAGCTGATGCAGCAAAGCTATTAAACTCCGGCATTTCTTATTCAGACAATCAGTCGTCTGATAAAGAATTTGAAGAAGTACCTGAAACTCTATGCTTAACTATCATAGAATCTGATGATTCTGAAACTGAGGTAACTTCTACTATTAATTAAATGCACTATTTGAATGGTTGAATAAATGCTATATTACAAATTCAAATATTGTTTGTGCATTTGCCAAGCTTAATGAAGAGATGACTCTGCTGAAAAGAGCAAAACAGATCACTGAAACTTCAGGTTGAAAAACCTCAAGATTCAGCTGACTACAAAAAGCTTGAGCATGAGAATGAAACTCTCAAAGCTGAGTATGCAGTTTGTTTTGAAGATATAAATGAACTTTAAAAGAAAAACTTGCATCATTCTCTAAATAGAAAGAAAAATCAGAGGCTCAAAAGAAGAAGTCTACTGATGCTCAACAGGTTAGAAAACCTAGTAAGCTACCTAAGACGAATCAGACTACTAAAACCCATCAGCCGAATAGGCTGCTGATAAGAGTAAAGTTTAAATGTCAAGTCTGCTAAATCTAAGGTGAGTTATTAAATAACTCAGGTAAGAAATTGAGGCAAAAATGAAATTATCTGGCAAGAATTTGAATCACATTATGATAATTATTATTATGACATGCTCTATGCTTATTCATATTATCACATTGATCATGTTCACTGTGCTGATTGCCATCCTCATCTCAATATGCATGTTTATCACACCTTTCATGCATCTTACCCTGCTTATGAGCATTGTTTTAATCATGACTAGTAAAGTGGTATCATAATGACAAGTGGTATCATCATGATAAAACATAAGTCACTAGATTATCACATGTTAAAGGTTTTACTAACCCTGCTGGACCCAATAAATAAGGGGTACCAAAAATAGTCATCTGTTTTACAGGTGAATTGCATGTGAGATGACAAAGATGAGTTGACTGCCCTTGCAAATTTCAACAAATTCAACAAGTGATCTTACCATCAAGTGTGCATCAGGAAAATTGTACTATCAAGCTGCTTATATCAGATTGCTCCAAACCATCAAGTGATATCAGTCAAGTGAGTGATATCAGACAAGTGGTGTCAGACAATTGGTATAAACCAACAACTGGTATAAATCAACAAGTGGTAGACGCTACATTTGGAGATTTCAACGAAGCAAGATTGTTGGAAAGCTGAAGCCTATCAAAGGATTACAAGTGGTATAAAGACCATCAGAAACCAACAAGTCAACCATGTGATAAATAAAATTGGTTTGTTGTTTTTGAATTCATAAGTTGAGGGGGAACTTATCAGAAGACTAACCCAGAACAGCTTACTGGAATTCAACGGCTGAGTGTCTTTGAAGAGAAACTCTCATCAGAATACTTGACCACGGATTCTTGAACTTAGGGGGAACGTGTACGACTAGCGGTACTCCTAAATAAAGATGAAATTTTCAATAAGTCAAAATGAAGCTATCAGAAGACTGTTTCTCATCAGCCGACTGGAACTCAACAGACAAGTGTTATTCAAGAATGTACTACATCAAGTGGTATCAGCAAGAGTCATCACATCAATAAGTGATATCAGCTGAGTAATCTGATTTACATTTATACAAGTAGTATCAGACTACAAGTAGCATCAGACTACAAGTGGAATCAGACCACAAATACCAACAAGTGGTATCAATTCTTGAAGTTAAGGAAATTTTCTAAGCTGGAGTGATAAACAGCAACGAAGACTACCTAAATCAGCCTAGTACACACCTAATTGTCTTCAGCATACTAAGTTTGCAATCCTATAAAGAGGAAAAGAGGAAGAAGATATGCAACTAAAGTATTATTGTTGATGACAAAAAGGGGGAAGATAAATGATGCAACTAAGAACCCTTTAAACAGAACATCAGAAAAGGGAAAAGAACCAACTATTGGTATTTTTTTGAAAGTTGTATCAGATCAATAAATTTCCATCTCAAGGTATGAAGACCAAATCTGAAGACTTAGAAGACGTTCTTAGTTGAAGGTTTTGTCATCATCAAAAAGGGGGAAATTGTTGGTGTAAATTAGAGAAGGTTTTGAAGATGACAAAAAGGCCATAATGGTTTTGAAGATCAAAAGGATAAGTCATCAACTAAGAACAACTTAGTGAAACCTATCTCAAGGTCTGGAAGCTATGTGACCGAATCAGTCGAGTGGGATATCAGATCAGTGAAGATCAGATTGGTGATCATCAGCCGAGTCAAGATAGATGTGTTCATTCTTGAATCAGCCGAGTAGCCATCAGCTTAGTACTCCCATCAGCCAAGTGAAGACGGTCAGCAAGCTGTCCAACGGTAACCTGCTGAGTGCATTAAATGCGACTGACAGAAAGTACAGCAGACTGTACTGTAGCAGTTGCAGGGAGCCGTTCCACAAAATGGGGACCAGAACTCGAGGACTGCAAATTTCTGTCTAATCTTCAACGGGCAGAAATTCAAATACGAGAGTATAAATAGAAGACTAACTGAAGATCTAAATGAGACTTGCACAATTCAAGATCACATCTTAAGAGCGAAATCCATCAGTTGAGTCGTCTGATCACAAGCCCAGTCATTTGTTGACGAAGCTTTTCGTTGAAGAACAGAGAACTTGCGTTGTCTGTCTGAGTGACTTTCAACTGAGAAAAGAAAGGAGTGTATATCCATCTGTGTGAAGTGATATAGCTTCTTAGTATAGGTTTTCTTTGTGAGCTCCTATACTGAAAATAGCGTGAGGAGTGTAGATCCGTCTGTGTGAGTGATCTAGCTTCGGAGAGTATGATTTCTCTGTGATTTCTTACTGCGCACTTGTGGCCATTTCATTTGTTGTTTGGCGCAAGCATTGTATACTGATTACTTTGTGTTTTCTAGTATAACCCAAGATCTGTGTGACTTGGAAGAGTGGACTAAAGGATTTTTATCCATATAACCACTATAAATATTATGTGTGTTTGATTCATTGTTTCTTTACCTTGCTTATTTTCTAAAAGAACTCAAACATACGAACCAAACCAAAAGATTTTAAAAAAAGGAGTTGTGAAAACTGGGGATAAAATCTTTTGAGTGAGAAAACTTTAAAGAGGAACAGATTGGTTGAAAAACACTTGATAAATCCGCTGCCATCTAGTTTCTTGAATTCTGATATTTCATCTGAATCAGCTTAGTGAAATCAGATGAGTGGTCAACTCTGCTGTTCAAAGCTTTGTGCGCGATCAGCTTAGTAGTCTTACAAACTCCTGATTAGCTGAGTCTACTGACAGAAAAAGTTGGAGAAAAAGTTTGAAAGTTTAATGAGATCTATTCACCCCCCCTCTAGATCTCATTGACCACTTTTGGGACCAACAAGTGGTATCAGAGCAGGTTGTTCATTAGAATCAGCTGCCTGATCAAACGAACTTGATCCAAGGTGTGTTTTTCAAATTTTTCAAAAAAAGAGCATCTTTTTGAAAAACAAAAACTTTTTGAAAAATGGATGTCATAAGCCATGTTCCTCACATTGGCTTTATGGACTTTGAAAGCTGGAAAATCAGAATGGAAATCCTTCTTGCCGCATACGACGACAACATGCTTACTTGTTTTATAAAAGGACCATTCAGATTTCAGAAGACTGTGAAGGTTGCTGGCTAACCATAACAGATAGTTGACAAAGAGCTGGATGAGCTGACTCCCAAAGAAGTCAAGTTAGTAAACCTTGATAAAAAGGCTAAGCTCATTATGTTCAAAGCTGTAGACGAGGAAAGATTCCAGAAGATCAAGCATTTCAAAACTGCCAAAGAGATGTGGGATAAAGTCTGCGAGCTAAGCGAAGGAATCAACGCTATCAAAGAACACAAGCTCAGTGTGGCTCTTGAGGAGTTTGAAAATTTCAAGATGAAGTCTGGTGAAACGATTGATCAGATGGATATCAGATTTACCAAAGCTCTTAATGAAGTTCTAAGGTTTGGTAAAGAATTTTCGAACAAGGAGATCACCGCAAAAGTTCTCAAGGCCTTGCCACCTAAATTCAACATGAAGGTGACAGCCATGGAAGAATCAAGGGATTTAGGGAAGATTTCCCTTTCCGAACTGTTCTCATCCCTTAAAGCTTTTGAGTATCAAATACCAAGAATGGGATTAGAAGTGTCAACCAGTTCAGACCCTACTGCTGCTCTAATGACGTCAGACAAGTCAAGAAAATCAGCAGACAAGTCAAAACAGAAGACTCTGCTGAGTTCAGAAAAAGTCTACACTGCTGACGACGTTACCCTGCTGTTGAATGATTTCAAGAAGTTGTACAAGAAGAAAATGAAATTAAAATATAAAAATGCTACTTCATTTTCTTCTGATCATTTTCAGGAAAACAGGGATTCCTCCAAAGCAAAACTTAAAGACCACAATGAAGAGGAGTATGGACTCTTGATCAAAGATCATTCTCACTCATTATCTGGAAAGTTTGCTGAAAAGGAAAAGAGTGCCAAAAAGGAGCGTAAGCTTAGAAAGAGCAAATCAAAGTTAGCTGATGCAGCAAAGCTATTAAACTCCGGCATTTCTTATTCAGACAATCAGTCGTCTGATAAAGAATTTGAAGAAGTACCTGAAACTCTATGCTTAACTGTCATAGAATCTGATGATTCTGAAACTGAGGTAACTTCTACTATTAATTAAATGCACTATTTGAATGGTTGAATAAATGCTATATTACAAATTCAAATATTGTTTGTGCATTTGCCAAGCTTAATGAAGAGATGACTCTGCTGAAAAGAGCAAAACAGATCACTGAAACTTCAGGTTGAAAAACCTCAAGATTCAGCTGACTACAAAAAACTTGAGCATGAGAATGAAACTCTCAAAGCTGAGTATGCAGTTTGTTTTGAAGATATAAATGAACTTTAAAAGAAAAACTTGCATCATTCTCTAAATAGAAAGAAAAATCAGAGGCTCAAAAGAAGAAGTCTACTGATGCTCAACAGGTTAGAAAACCTAGTAAGCTACCTAAGACGAATCAGACTACTAAAACCCATCAGCCGAATAGGCTGCTGATAAGAGTAAAGTTTAAATGTCAAGTCTGCTAAATCTAAGGTGAGTTATTAAATAACTCAGGTAAGAAATTGAGGTAAAAATGAAATTATCTGGCAAGAATTTGAATCACATTATGATAATTATTATTATGACATGCTCTATGCTTATTCATATTATCACATTGATCATGTTCACTGTGCTGATTGCCATCCTCATCTCAATATGCATGTTTATCACACCTTTCATGCATCTTACCCTGCTTATGAGCATTGTTTTAATCATGACTAGTAAAGTGGTATCATAATGACAAGTGGTATCATCATGATAAAACATAAATCATTAGATCATCACATGTTAAAGGTTTTACTAACCCTGCTGGACCCAATAAATAAGGGGTACCAAAAATAGTCATCTGTTTTACAGGTGAATTGCATGTGAGATGAAAAAGATGAGTAGACTGCCCTTGCAAATTTCAACAAATTCAACAAGTGATCTTACCATCAAGTGTGCATCAGGAAAATTGTACTATCAAGCTGCTTATATCAGATTGCTCCAAACCATCAAGTGATATCAGTCAAGTGAGTGATATCAGACAAGTGGTGTCAGACAATTGGTATAAACCAACAACTGGTATAAATCAACAAGTGGTAGACGCTACATTTGGAGATTTCAAGGAAGCAAGATTGTTGGAAAGCTGAAGCCTATCAAAGGATTACAAGTGGTATAAAGACCATCAGAAACCAACAAGTCAACCATGAGACAAAGAAAATTGGTTTGTTGTTTTTGAATTCATAAGTTGAGGGGGAACTTATCAGAAGACTAACCCAGAACAGCTTACTGTAATTCAACGGCTGAGTGTCTTTGAAGAGAAACTCTCATCAGAATACTTGACCACGGATTCTTGAACTTAGGGGGAACGTGTACGACTAGCGGTACTCCTAAATAAAGATGAAATTGTCAATAAGTCAAAATGAAGCTATCAGAAGACTGTTTCTCATCAGCCGACTGGAACTCAATACACAAGTGTTATTCAAGAATGTACTACATCAAGTGGTATCAGCAAGAGTCATCACATCAACAAGTGATATCAGCTGACTAATCTGATTTACATTTATACAAGTAGTATCAGACTACAAGTAGCATCAGACTACAAGTGGAATCAGACCACAAATACCAACAAGTGGTATCAATTCTTGAAGTTAAGGAAATTTTCTAAGCTGGAGTGATAAACAACAACGAAGACTACCTAAATCAGCCTAGTACACACCTAATTGTCTTCAGCATACTAAGTTTGCAATCCTATAAAGAGGAAAAGAGGAAGAAGATATGCATCTAAAGTATTATTGTTGATGACAAAAAGGGGGAAGATAAAGGATGCAACTAAGAACCCTTTAAACAGAAGATCAGAAAAGGGAAAAGAACCAACTATTGGTATTTTTTTGAAAGTTGTATCAGATCAATAAATTTCTATCTCAAGGTATGAAGACCAAATCTGAAGACTTAGAAGACGTTCTTAGTTGAAGGTTTTGACATCATCAAAAAGGGGGAAATTGTTGGTGTAAATTAGAGAAGGTTTTGAAGATGACAAAAAGGCCATAATGGTTTTGAAGATCAAAAGGATAAGTCATCAACTAAGAACAGCTTAGTGAAACCTATCTCAATGTCTGCAAGCTATGTGACCAAATCAGTCGAGTGGGATATCAGATCAGTGAAGATCAGATTGGTGATCATCAGCCGAGTCAAGATAGATGTGTTCATTCTTGAATCAGCCGAGTAGCCATCAGCTTAGTACTCCCATCAGCCAAGTGAAGACGGTCAGCAAGTTGTCCGACGGTAACCTGCTGAGTGCATTAAATGCGACTGACAGAAAGTACAGCAGACTGTACTGTAGCAGTTGCAGGGAGCCGTTTCAGAAAATGGGGACCAGAACTCGAGGACTGCAAATTTCTGTCTCATCTTCAACGGGCAGAAATTCAAATTCGAGAGTATAAATAGAAGACTAACTGAAGATCTAAATGAGACTTGCACAATTCAAGATCACATCTTAAGAGCGAGATCCATCAGTTGAGTCGTCTGATCACAAGCCCAGTCATTTGTTGACGAAGCTTTTCGTTGAAGAACAGAGAACTTGAGTTGTCTGTCTGAGTGACTTTCAACTGAGAAAAGAAAGGAGTGTATATCCATCTGTGTGAAGTGATATAGCTTCTTAGTATAGGTTTTCTATGTGAGCTCCTATACTGAAAATAGCGTGAGGAGTGTAGATCCGTCTGTGTGAGTGATCTAGCTTCGGAGAGTAGGATTTCTGTGTGATTTCTTACTGCGCACTTGTGGCCATTTCATTTGTTGTTTGGCGCAAGCATTGTTTACTGATTACTTTGTGTTTTCTGGTATAACCCAAGATCTGTGTGACTTGGAAGAGTGGACTAAATGATTTTTATCCATATAACCACTATAAAAATTATGTGTGTTTGATTCATTGTTTCTTTACCTTGCTTATTTTCTAAAAGAACTCAAACATACGAACCAAACCAAAAGATTTTAAAAAAAGGAGTTGTGAAAACTGGGAATAAAATCTTTTGAGTGAGAAAACTTTAAAGAGAAACAGATTGGTTGAAAAACACTTGATAAATCCGCTGCCATCTAGTTTCTAGAACTCTGATATTTCATCTGAATCAGCTTAGTGAAATCAGATGAGTGGTCAACTCTGCTGTTCAAAGCTTTGTGCGCGATCAGCTTAGTAGTCTTACGAACTCCTGATCAGCTGAGTCTGCTGACAGAAAAAGTTGGAGAAAAAGTTTTAAAGTTTAATGAGATCTATTCACCCCCCCTCTAGATCTCATTGACCACTTTTGGGACCAACAACCGAAATCCTTCGAGCGAATTATGGAGATCGCTGAGAAATACATGATTCAGGAAGAGATGAATAAGTTAAAAAGCTCGCACACTGTGAAACTTCCTCTTAACAAGAAACAAGATCGGGCTCCTATCCCAAAGCCTGGTGATTACGGAGGATCGACCAGAGGGTCTGTTTGGCAACGAATCAACACTTATAAGCCACATATGCCGCCCCAAGGGTCGAATTCCTATGGACCTCCCTATGAACGAGCTCGACCTCCAAGATCGGGAAAAATTCAGTTTACCGAACTTAACAGTTCAAAGGAAGAGGTGTTAACTGTGCTAGAAGAAGGAAATTTGATTCCCGAGGCTCAAAGGATCACTTAGGCTAGGCCAGGGGCATTGGGTTATGACCAATACTGTCGGTACCCCCGGGCTCGAGGGCACAGCACCGAAAACTGTTACCAACTGAAAGTCGAGATAGAAAAACTAATTGCACAAGGAAAACTCGAAGAATTTGTCAAAGGAGGTAACTATAACAATCGTTATAGGTCCAGGAGCCCACAAAAGTTTAATATTCAACAGAAGCAGGTTCGAAGTCAGACGGAAGAACGGTCAAACGGAGTGATAAACATGATTGCTGGCGGACCAGCAGGAGGAGATAACAGAAATGCTAGAAAAAGAACGTTGAGATCGATAAGGGCTGGGGTCTCTACAAAGAGGGAAATTCTATCCTTGGAGTTTCCCTCCATGGAAAATCAAGTTATAAGTTTCAGTGAGGCCGATCGACCTTCGGATGTTAATTGGGATACAAATGAGGATGATCCGGATTTTTCCATGGTATTGACATTAAAGATTGCTAATTTTGAGGTCAAGAGAGTGCTGGTCGATAATGGAAGCTCGGCAAACATTATCTCTTCGGATGCTCTCACAAGGATGAATCTTTGTCACCCGCATCTGGATCGAGTAACCACTCCTTTGGTTGGATTTGGGGGATCGGAGATCGTCCCGCTAGGGACCATTCTCTTGAGCACGACCCTCGAAAATCAACCAAGGGTGAAAGCCGTTGCTACGCCCCTTGGATAAAAAAAAAAAATTGGGTGACGACCCTCGGGCTAAAAATGCTCTGAAATGACTAAGGATGAAAGCCGTTGCTACGCCCCTTAGATCGAAATTATTGAATGGGTGAAAGCTGTTGCTACGACCCTCGGGCTAAAAATGCTCTGAAACGACTAAGGGTGAAAGCCGTTGCTACGCCCCTTAGATCGAAATTATTGAATGGGTGAAAGCTGTTGCTACGACCCTCGGGCTAAAAATGCTCTGAAACGACTAAGGGTGAAAGCCGTTGCTACGCCCCTTAGATCGAAATTATTGAATGGGTGAAAGCTGTTGCTACGACCCTCGGGCTAAAAATGCTCTGAAACGACTAAGGGTGAAAGCCGTTGCTACGCTCCTTAGATCGAAATTATTGAATGGGTGAAAGGTGTTGCTACGACCCTCGGGCTAAAAATGCTCTGAAACGACTAAGGGTGAAAGCCGTTGCTACTCCCCTTAGATCGAAATTATTGAATGGGTGAAAGCTGTTGCTACGACCCTCGGGCTTAAAATGCTCTGAAACGACTAAAGGTGAAAGCCGTTGCTACGCCCCTTAGATCGAAATTATTGAATGGGTGAAAGATGTTGCTACGACCCTCGGGCTAAAAATGCTCTGAAACGACTAAGGGTGAAAGCCGTTGCTACGCCCCTTAGATCGAAATTATAATCAGGATCGATTGAAATTCTGTCACATTCCTTCTACGCAATTATTGAATTTAAGGTCAAGAATATTATTCGAGCTAATGAAAATATTCCTTCGAATTTAGGGAATCCCCAAGAATTCTATGTTCAACAAAGGTAAAATTATTTGAAAGTTGTTCTATGAAGTTACAAGACCGTGAATCATTAGGTGACGAGGATAAAAAAGTTCATTTCCGTTAAGGTCTTCGACTTGCCTTATAAGCTGACGAAATCGTGGAACGACGAAATGGCAGAAGATCGAAATCAGGATCCATTAAAGTAATGACAGGAAAAGAAAAATATAAAGATAAATAATTGCATTTATAAGCTGTTCGAGCAATTACAAATGATTCATCGAAATACAGAGATAAAGATACAACAAGAAGATTTGAATTAAAAAACGTTACATTTGTTCCTATCCTACTACAAATGCTACAAATAAGCTAGAGGTCTTCGAGACAAATGAGGAAAAACAGAGGAAAAAAATTGGAACTTGCCTCCCGCACTCGTAGCAAATCCAAGATCTTCGTCCATAGACAGTGATGATCACGAGCTTAAAAGAAAAACCAGCGGCGAGGAGACAATTTTCCAGCATTCTTGCTACCGGACCCCCGCTGGCTCTCTAAGACTATTATCCGGTCAAGGAAAGAAGGAAGCACTAACCGACCGGATAAAGCGACAGGATATCGGAATTCTAAACCATCTCAGGAGAGATGACTCCAAAGAAGCAGGTCGCCTGCCGGTACCCTAGTCGCAATCCTTTTCGCCTGTCGATACCCTAGTCGAAATTGTTTCCTATACAGGGACGCCGAGGAAGTCGAGAAAGAAAGTTCGAATTCGAATCTCGAACGCTTTAATCGCAGAGATCAAATGGAACATGGAGTTGATCGATGGAAGTAAAAACACAACCATGTCGATCGAACGAAACATTTACAGACAAGTAAAAATATGAAGGTAATTTTGGAACTATATATAGGGGAGGAATTTCGCACCAACGGTGTAGATCTCGTGGGATGAACGGCCGCGATACGAGCATTAAACGCTCTGACCGTCCCACTTCCCAAAAAATTAGGGACTGTTTGGGCTAAAAAATATAGGAATCAAGCTCAATTCTAAGGCCGAAAACCCGAAGAGTCAGTGTAAAAAAAAAAAAAAAAAAAAGAGAGGAAGGAAGAAAGAACAACATTTCGACAATATTACCGTTACAACAAGGTTGTGTTACAACAAAGAAAAATCTTAGCAAGCTTATGTCACAACGAAGAAAAATCTTAGTACAACTAAACGAAATTATTCTCGGAAAGGATTTTTCGAACTTCAGCACTGCGATCAGCATACCCGCGGATATAAGCTTCCCTCTCACGAAGCTCGGAATTTTTCTTCTCACGTTCGTAGATATCTTTGAGTCTCTCTAATTCCGTGCTTAACTTGTCCTGAGACAATTTCTCCTTAAAGAAATTATTAGCTTCCAGTGCAAGATCCAGCTAAATCTTCTTCCTGGCCAGCTCGAGAGTAATAGTAGCTCGTTGTTTGATCTCACGCTTTGCCAACTCATAGAGCCTAGAAAAGTCTTCGCTAGCCTGAACTTGTAAGAAGACATATCAAGGCTAAAATAAAGAAACTAGAAAGCTAGGATAAGGAAGTCAGCAAGAATTACCTGGGCATGGAAATCCGACCCAGACTGAAACAAGAACGAAGAATATTCCCCTTTTGATAGAATTGCCTCGGAGATAGAGATATTGGCCTAAAGAAGGGTCAGATCGGATTTCTCATGTGATACTTTGTCAAAATGAATTATGTCCCTCTTAAATGGGAAGACACCAGAAGGAAACAATAAATTAAAAGTTTCTCCGACCTTCGAGGGCACGGATTGAATAGGAAAAGGTGCGCGCGCAGAGACATACTCCCCAAAAGAAACCTTCTTTGTTTTCTTGGTTGAGCCCATGATTTTCAAGCATGGAGAAGGGACGACAGTCGAAGATTTATCTCCGTTATGGAAGATCAGCTCGTCGGAAGTAATGGACTTAATCGGAGCTCGTCTCCTTTTCTTTGTAATTCTGCCGTCATTAGGTTTGCAAGGAATTACGGGAACGTTCGGATTTTTATTCATCTCTTGGCTTTCGGATAATTATCCGATCGTAATACCTTCCGACTGTTCGAGATCGTAGAAAAAGGGGTTCGTAGATGATCAAAAGGAGGGTCTGGGAGATCGAATTTGGATTTATTTCCCGAAGCTCCGATCACTGTGTATGATGTTATCGTAAAAGCAAAGTAAAATGGCCTTAGTACGGCATCATACGAGTCACAATAATTGATAAATCACCACTCCAGAGAAAGATTCGATGACGTGACCAAGTATGCAAGAATGATGTTATAAAGTTCAACAAAATGGTCAAACTGGCAGTAAATTAAACAGGGCACAAAGGAAAAAGTGTAAATTCAAGCATCCACCAAATAAGAAAGGCATGAGACTATAAAAACAAATTGGCAATTACAATAGTTCGCTAAGTAAACCCTATTACATGATAATTATTAATGGATAGATTCCTTCACGCTAGAACCGCTATCCGATCTTTCTTGCTCTTTCCCTTCACCAAAATCGCTTTCCGAGCTATCAGAATCATCACTACTCGAGCTACTTTCTTCTTCGTCATTACTTTGCACATCAGCTACAGATTCACTTGACTCGGAAGACGGAGTACCTTGCTCTCCCCGGTGGCGGGAATCCCCTTCAATATCCACATCTTCATCCTCAGATTGCGCTTCGAGCACATCAAGATTTGGCATTGGCACCCCAAATTCATCAAGAAATGGGCGAACTCATGGTCGGCTAAGCCTTCGAGCTTGGGAGGAAGAGAAGAAGCCTTATAATTTTTTCCGAAAATGTTCTTATAAGGATCCATGTAAGGAAGATAATCGTCGATAGTGCCTTGAATCCTTCCGGCTGTGAGGAGCTGCTGAATTCCTTTATAATAGAAGGCTTGATTAACTTCGCCCGACCGCAAACGAACCAAGGCATCGAGAAAGGGCGACTTTAAAAATTCTCTTATGGCGGGAAGTCTGCCTTCTTCTCGGCCTCAAGCATACGCCTGTTCGGATAATGCCTTAGCCTGCTCAAGATCCGATTTTAATTTGGTTACCTCTTCCTCGAGGGCTCTCTTTTCATCAAGGTCCTTCCTAGCTTCCTCGAGCTCCTTCTCAACCTCAGATAACTTAGTCGTAATATCCTTCAACTGATCAGCCTTAATAGCCTCTGCCGTCAGGATATCGTGAAGGGCATTCTGGGCCATCTGAGACTCTTCGTTTAATGTGGCCAGTCGGTAAGCCTGATGATTGAATAAGTCTCCGGCCTAAAGAAGAATGTAAATATTAATGACGAAGCAAAGGTTTTGAGGGAAAATTAGTATGTTTGAAAACTCATATACCTTTTGTAGAGCATAGGCATAATCACCCGCGATCTCGAAATCGTTTTTAAGAAATAGCGCGGTGTTATCATCCTTAAATCTCCCGGCCATGAATATCCGAAGAGACTTATCCACTGCATGTTCACCATCAGGGCCCAAATCGGACTCGATGGTTCCATTATCCGGGAATCCAGCAGCCCTTGGTCCTTGAAGATGGTACTCTATGAAATCAGCCAGGTCTGGCTCGGAATGGCCTGCCCGGCATTGGATTGGACCCGGTCCTCAACCAAAAGGCTTCACCCTTCTAGAAGACTCGGGGGCTTCGCTACTTCTTTTACGAGCCATCCTCGCTTCCAGTATCTCCTGAGCTCGGACCTCTTTTAGAGTATAATGGCTAAGTCCCGCCTCGTTCGTGTTAGAAGAACCAGTTGGAAAAATGGACCGAAGATCGAAAGCTCGAGATTGGGAAGTTCCCTCGATCGCAGCATAAGATTGGGAAGTTCCCGCAATAGCAGTTTGGGGAAAACTTACCATAGCGTTCGAAACTACGGTGGTATCGACCCCAGGAGCAGATTTTGCAACCTTCCGGGAAACCTTTGATTTTTGATGGCGAGGTCGACCTAGGTTACCCTTCGAAAAGAAAACAACAACCGAACCAGCTATCGACGTCCGAAACTTATCAACGATCCCAGCTGTGAAATACAAGGGAATTAGCTTTGATTATAGAAAGATAAATCGAAATGTGTATGCTAATTTGACACACCTAAAGTGGAAGGAGCAACAGCAGGATTGACCTCTCCTTCGACCCTTCCAGGTTGCTCGGTTGAGTTGTTATTCGGAATGATCAGAGCCTTTCCATAGTTGATCTCAGGCGCAGGAAAAGAGCATGAGCTGAGCCCAGCCAAACGCAAAATCGCCTCTTGAGTCATCAAAGGAGTCTGATGAAGGTCTATTCGAAGGGATCGCAGGAATTCATTTGAGATCTCATGGCTCATATCTCCCCTGAGGCATCGTCTGCAATAGATCCACGACTTCGCCCCGGGCCAACTGTGTGGAATAGGCTCGGGATTATCCGCTGAAGGCGGAGAGTCTGGGCCACGAACGAAAAAGAATTCCTGTTTCCAGCCTTTTGAATTGCTGCTAACGTTGGTTGATAAAATTGATATATTCGGCCTCTGAGAAAAGTACACATAACTAGCGTTCGAAGCCGTGGAGGAGCTGATTTGGAAAATTCGCTAGAAATTCTGGAAAGCTGCCTTCTTTCCTTTAGCTTTCATCAGAACGCAAAAGGCTATTATAAGTCCGATCGAATTCGGCAGGATTTGAAAAGGAGTAAGCTTGAAAGCCTCCAGAATACTGCATATCAAAGGTGGGAAGGGAATGCGTAAACCATAATGGACTGTTTAGTATAAAAAGCTTGACAGCCTTCAGGAGGATCGGTGACTCGCTGTTCGGGGGTCGGAATGACGATCGAATACTCGGTGCCAATATACTTGCCAAATTCCGCCTCCAATTCCTCCCGGTCTCCTTCAGTGTAGCGGCAAACGGTTTCATCTGCCCTATCCTCGGTCATGTTTAGCCCCGCACTGGTCGACGGCTCTACCCAGTTAAGGATCGTAACCACGACCCTGCCGCCTATGCTATACTTCTTTTGCTCATTCTTCCCTAAAAGAAGGTCGTCATCCTCTTTGACTTCCTCGTCAGAAACTGTCACCTCGCTTGAACTATCATCTCTGCTGTCCTCTGTTTCGTTATCCGATTCTCGTTCCTCTCTGTTGGGATCGGAATTGGGGCTTGGATTCTCCGATAGGGACGGTCGAATATCCTCGGTCTGCATCTCCTCGGGACCACTCTCTCGACCTTCCATTACGTGGGACTTGCCTTTCAGATCTGCGGTGCTGGACATATTGAATATATGGAAACTGGTCGAAGAAGTTGCTAAAATTCTCTTATCGATCTGTTAGCTCCGATCTAGGGTTTTCTTAGAATTTATGCAGATCAGCGGCCCACGATCAACATATATATACAAGGACAAAATGGGAAATTGCAAACCGGTCCCCGAGTAACCGTGACGGTAGGACTCCCTCAAGGTGAATTCAAAATTATATTTCCAATAAATTGCACGTATGACCCCAATACTTTCCGGAATCATGAACTGAAGTCCAACATTTGAAAAGATGTTTTTCTTGGATATCAATGCCATATTATCCCACCGATCCACAGATAACCAAGGTAATATCAAGACGATGCCATTATATTGTTCCCGAGATATGCACTCTTTTTCCCAAGCTCGGTTTTTATCCCGAAGGGTTTTTCCGAGTTAGGTTTTTAACGAGGCACATCCGAAACTTATCCTAAAAATGGCTCGTCTCACACCAGCGTTAGGAGCAATTTATACTTCTTCGAGCTTAAGCTCCTCTTTACGCTCGAGAAGTGGGGGAGTATTGATGAGGGGTATCTTGGATTCAGCATTTCTACGGTCAAGCAAGGTCGAAATTCACCGATCTCGATCTCATGAGCATAAATTCGAGCCCAAAGCTCAAGAATCCTACGCTGATTCTACAAAGGAAACTTTGGGTCCAAAATCACTGTTGGGCCGAGCTCAGGCCCAGGCCCGTGGGCTGAGAAATGCACACCTGCGGGTGGTTCACCTGGTTCCAGATCTCAGCTATAAATACCCCAAGCATTTATGATGACGACACAACTTCCCAGGTGCTCTTCCTCCGAGGCTGCTGCTCGGAACTACCTAGGAACAATAGTATAGGCTGTTTTATGTGAATTTCACCCTCTAGCTTGTACGGCATCCTATAATGCTCGGATAGGACTCTCGATACTTGTAATTTGTACTCAATCATTCTGAATACAACACTATTGATCTTTTACTTCTGTTTTCAAACACTAGCATGACATTTTACATCACTTAGGTCGAACAAGCGAAAACCCGTAAGATCAAAAGCCCTATAATCTACACTTAATTTGATCACTAAAGCATATCTTTATTGATTTAATCTAACATGACAAGAAACGGTTAAATCAGTTGGCGCCCACCGTGGGGCTAGGTTAATTATTCGATCGACATATGGCTCGCCCAAGGAAGAGCGCCCGTAACGGAGCAAGGAGTAACACGATGAACCCTCGTAACACATCTGAGGATCAACCGGACGATACTAACAATAACGTCCTTATAATAAATGACAATCAGCAAGAGAACGAGCAGCTGCCGAATCAGGAGGAACCACTAGGGATAAACATCCAAAACCCCAAAGGACAACAAGGGATCCCCGCCAATGCTGTACCAGAAGACCATGTGGCTCCAGCGAACCCGGTTCCACTGTCAGACACTTGGGTGAAGCTACGACAGATCGCTATGCTCTTTAATTCACCCTGCCCAGGAGAATTACTAGTACCCGAGCAAGTTCCTAGAAACCTTAGAGCGACTAGGGGCAAATCCTATTCAAAGGACACCGAGACAAGTCGATAAGATTTCACAACAAGCGGACAACCCTGCAAGTGAGCAACGATCACTACACAGTCCGCAAAAGAGCAATTCGAAACCTTTCGATGAACATGTCCGAAGAAAAACGGGTCGGACGAGGCCGTAACCCGTCGGCCCCGGGTCAAAGGAACATACCATAATTCCCATCGAAGATGATATTGTTGACGCAATTCCTAATCGACCACGAACCATGCGATTCTCGGAAATACAAAAACGTCTGGAACAACGCCTACGAACTGTTCAAAATCCATGGGCTAGAAGTACGGAGATCCAAGAGAGCCTAGCTGCGTGCTCCCCCTTCTGCAAGGAAATAAAAGAAGCACAATCCTCGGGACAGGTTCCGGGACGACTACCCAGATATGATGGAACCACCGACCCAGATGATTATATATTCAGCTTTACTAACATAATAAACTTATATGCTCACTCGGCTGAATTCACTGCAAAACTGATGGTCACCACGTTCGAGGGGCTAGCTTTGGACTGGTTTGCAAAACAACCCACCAATTCCATATTCAGCTTTAGGGAATTATGCAATAAGCTAACTCAACAGTTCGCTAGCCAGAAGAGACAGAAATTGCCAATGAGCTACCTAGGGACCATCAATCAACAAGACGAAGAAACCCTCCGTTCCTGGTTGGCAAGATTTAACGTAGAATTGCTTAAAATCGATTCCCCAAATATCGATTACATAATCTCCATTCTCTTCGATCTCACCAAAAATAGGCAATTCGGGAATGCCCTCAGTAGAAAGCAACCAAGAACGTTTGCTGATATTATGACCTTTGCATCAAAGTACATGACCCAAGAGGAGATGAACTCTTTTAAAGACAAGAATAAATTTAAAGTTCCCGCCTCCGGTTCCAAGCGGCAAGATAGAATTCCTGCTAAAAAATCCATGGATTATGATCGATCCATTAGAAGAGGCAATGTCTTCCAGCGATTAGAATATAATCGAAACGATCAAGACAGACGACCTAATGTCTATCAAAGACCTAGATCGGCCGAGCCAGCGAACAGGAGCAGAATCAACCAAGTAGAATACCCCAGGCTGACCGTTCCAATAGAAGAAATCTTGGTAGTACTTGAAAGGAACAATTGGATCCCCGCAGCGAAGAGAATCGCTTAGCCAAGGCCAGGGGCACGAAACTTTGATTTATACTGTAGATATCACCGCTCATGATGGGGGCTATTTCGCACCCTACTTACTACTCGAATCGAACGAAGAAGATAAGATCGATTCGACCAATCCTAACAGATCGGGATCATCTTGCAGACCCGGCCAAGTGCAGCTCGATTCGATAGAAGATTGTACTCCGGACCCAAGAAGGATAGTTGGGCCGAGTCCTTTTAGGACTATGTTTCCTTGTAACACTAGGTTTAGCATTATATAAATACCTAGTTAATCATTGTATAGAGGGACACGAAATTCCTGAACTCTAAGAATACAGGATTTAACACTGCTTACAACAGCACAACGTAATAATATACAATATTATTACTAAGCTTTTATCTTCATATCGGTGTGTTTCATAGATTTGTATGGTGGTTTTTACTTCTTGTTCTTGAATATTGCTTTTCTTTGTAACCGATCCATCCGGAATAAAGTAACAGAGCCCTAAATAATATATTTAAATATCGAAAACCCCCGATATCACAAATTCACTGATAACTCAATTAACCCGACGAAATCCGGTTAAATCAGTTGGCGCCCACCGAGGGGCTAGGTTAATTATTCGATCGACACATGGCTCGCCCAAGGAAAAGTGCTCGCATTGGAGCGAGAAGTAATACAACCACCGGCCACGACACATCCGAAGATCCACAAGACAACAACGATAACAACATTCCCAACATCAATGAAAATCTCCCAGATACCCGTTCTCGTCAGCAGGAACACCAAGGAGGTCTTACCGGTGCAATACAGGAAGAACCGGAAGTCCCCGAAATACCAGTTCCTCTCCCAGGCGCTCAGGAAAAACTGAAACAAATAGCAATGCTCTTCAAATCACTCTCTCCAGAAGAATTGCTAGTTTTAGACCAAATTCCTCGAAACGCTGCGGCTCCCAGGACAACTCCTGCACCAGGAATGCCAGGGCCGAATAAACAAACCTCTCAACAAGCGGACAGCCCAGCAAGTGAGCGACGGTCGTTACGCAGCCCACAGCAGGACAATTCTAAACCCTCCGATAACCGTCCCCGAAGAAAACTAGGTCGAAGAAGGCCACAGGCGGATCGCAGCGGATCGAAGGAACGAACAATAATCCCAATCGAGGATGACATAGATGATATTATCCCAGATCGACCACGAGCAACTCGATTCTCGGAAAGAGAGATCGAGAGAATAGTACAGGAACGACTGGAGCAACGCCTACGATCCGTTCAAAACCCGTGGACCCGAACCGCGGAACTCCAGGAGAGCCTTGCAGCATGTTCTCCCTTCTGCAGAGAAATAAAAGAAGCACAATCCATCGGACAGGTCCCGGGCAGACTACCCCGATATGACGGAACCACCGACCCGGATGATTATATTTTTAGCTTCACTAACATCATGAATTTATATGCCCACTCTGCCGAATTCACCGCCAAGTTAATGGTGACCACATTCGAGGGCCTAGCGTTGGATTGGTTCGCAAAACAACCTGCCAACTCCATATTCAGTTTCCAGGAATTATGCAACAAATTGACACAGCAGTTTGCCAGTCAGAAGAGGCAAAAACTCCCGATGAGCTACCTAGGAACCATACATCAACAAGAAGGAGAATCCCTAAGAAACTGGTTGGCCAGATTCAACGTAGAATTACTCAAAATCGATTCTCCAAATATTGATTACATAATTTCTATTCTCTTCGATCTCACTAAAAACAGGCAGTTCGGAAATGCCCTCAGTCGAAAACAACCAAGAACCTTCGCCGACATTATGAGCTTGGCGTCTAAGTATATGACCCAAGAAGAGATGAATTCCTTTAAGGATAAAAACAAAAATAAATTCACAGCTTCAGGCTCCAAGCGGCATGATAAGATTCCTATTCAAAGACCCTTAGAATATGAGCGATCTTCCAGGAGAGGTAACGTTTTTCAGCGACTGGAATACAACAAAACCGATCATGAAAGACAACCTAATTACCACCAAAGACCAAGAAACCCTGAGCAACCAATCAGAAGCAGGGTGAATCAAGTAGAACACCCAAGATTAAATGCTCCAATGGAAGAAATATTGGAAGTCCTAGAAAGAAATAACTGGATTCCCGAGGCAAGGAAAATCGCTCAGCCCAGACCGGGGTCTAGAAACTATGATCAATACTGTAAGTACCACAGGGCACATGGGCATCTAACGGAAAATTGTTTTCACCTTAAGAGAGAAGTCGAAAAACTGATCGAGCAAGGAAAACTAGACGAATACTTAGACCAGGATAATCGCAAAAGGGAAAGAAGTAGAAGCCCTCGGAACGGTAATCGAAGGAGAAGTTCTCGTCGAAGATCGCCCGAACGTCGACCTACTCAGGAGTTAAATCAGGACCAGATCAATGGGACTATCCATACAATATCCGGGGGACCCGCGGGTGGAGATAGTCGTAATGCACGACGAAGGACAGCCCGATCCATAATTCGAAATTCTAAACATCCAAAAGAAATTTGGACTCTGGAAAACAGGCCGACAAATCACCAGCCGATCAGCTTCAACGAAGGCGAAGTACCTAAAAACATCATTTGGGACACAAAAGAAGATAACCCCGATTTTCCTATGGTAGTATCATTAGAGATAGCAAGTTATAATGTAAGAAGAATCCTAATTGATAATGGAAGCTCGGCGAATATCATCTCCCGGGAGGTTTTAGCCCAAATGAACTTGAGACAAATAAACCTACAAAAAGTAGCTACGCCGTTAGTAGGCTTTGGAGGGTCCGAGATTATCCCCAGCGGAACAATATCTTTAAGTGTGTCACTTGGGAAGAAACCACTCAGGACAGTGAAGTTGATAAAATTCCTAGTAGTGGAAACACCCTTCGCTTATAACGCTATACTAGGGCGACCAGCCCTTAACCTTTTCCGAGCTGTAGTCTCTACCTATCATCAGAAGATAAAGTTTCCGACCGATATGGGCATCGGAGAAATAACGAACGACCACTGTATGGCATGGAATTGCTACAGCACATCGTTAACTCTGAAAGAACACCCTAAGTCAATTACTCCGAGCAAGAGAAAGATCGAAGACGATCTCATTAGAAATGAGGTTGAAATTCCTATTACTGATCGGTTAGAAAAGAAGGGGAAAGAACCGCTAGACTTATCCTTGAAACCCCCAGAACATAAAGATATAATTCTAGTAAAAGGCGACTCGTCCAAAACGACAAGAATAGGTACAGAATTGAGCGGAGAAGGAGAAATAATGTTAATCGAATTCCTAAGAAATAATGTTGACGTCTTCGCCTGGAGCGCGAATGAGATTGAAGGAATTGATCCTCGAATAATCAAGCATACTCTAAAAATCGACCCTTCGGCGAAACCCGCCAGACAGAAGAAAAGAAATCATGGACCGGTAAAAGATAGAATTATCAAAGCCGAAGTAGAGAGATTGCTCGAAGCAAAACAAATCCGAGAAATACATTTCTCGGAATGGCTATGTAATGTTGTACTAGTAGCAAAAGGGGATAAAAAGGACAACAAATGGAGAATGTGTAATGATTTCACTGACCTTAACAAGTTATGTCCACGCGACCCATACCCTCTCCCAAGGATTGACTTATTGGTCGACTCGACTGCTGGCTTCGCGATATTCAGCATGATGGATGCCTTCCAAGGATTTTACCAAATATACATGGACGAGCGGGATCAAGAAAAGACCGCGTTCATAACCGAACAGGGAGTATACTGTTTTGTTGTAATGCCATTCGGATTGAGGAATGCCGGCGCTACTTACCAAAGGTTAGTAAACTTAATGTTCAGGGAGTTAATCGGAGAAATAATGGAAGTCTATGTAGACGACATGTTAGTCAAAAGTATGAATGAAGCAGATCACATAAAACACCTAGATCGATGTTTCCAAATCTTAAGAAAATACCGTATGAAGTTGAACCCTGCAAAATGCACTTTCGGTGTTAAGTCAGGAAAATTTTTAGGATACTTGGTACATCAGCGAGGTATAGAGGCCAACCCAGAAAAAATTCGAGCCATAACTGAAATGAAACCTCCCAAGACCATCTCTCAAGTACAAAGCTTAGTTGGGAAAATCGTAGCAATGAATAGATTCATATCAAAATCTGCGGACAGAAGCTTGCCCTTTTTCCAAACACTTCGAAAAGCGAAAAAATTCGCTTGGACCGAAGAATGTGAACGAGCCTTCGAACAACTCAAAGAATATTTGACGACGCCCCCGATGTTAGCTAAACCGACGGAAGGGGAACCATTGTACATCTACATCTCCATCTCTAATACGGCCATTAGTTCAGTGCTAATTAAGATAGAGGGCTCCGAGCATAAGCCAGTCTATTATCTTAGCAAATTATTACAAGGGGCGGAGAAGAATTACTTGGAAATAGAAAAATTCACGCTGGCCTTAGTAGTGGCCGCCCGAAAACTCCGACCCTACTTCTTAACTTACAAAATCATTGTTTTGACGAATCAGCCATTAAGGCAAGTTCTAGCAAAACCAGAAGCCTCCGGAAGATTGATCAAATGGGCCATCGAACTCAGCCAGTTCGATGTAGACTACAAACCAAGGATTGCCATCAAGGCCCAAGTGTTAGCCGATTTTATATTAGAAACACCAACACAGACTACTGAATCATCCGGCGGCCTCAACGACGATGTCTTAATTATAGAAGATCAAACTTGGTTAATGCATGTCGATGGTGCTTCATGCCGAGAAGGAGGAGGCGCCGGAATCAACTTCACCGGACCAAATAAGGAAGACTTGAATTACGCGATAACATTGGACTTCGTTGTAACAAACAACGAAGCTGAATATGAAGCGTTAATCGCAGGAATGGAAATGGCGATCAAAGCCAACATTAAAAGGCTTAAAGTGTTAACCGACTCAGAGTTAGTACAAAGACAAATAAGAGGCCTATACGAAGCTAAAGAATTCAATATGGTAAAATACCTCGCCAAAGTAAAAACATTAGCCGAGAAGTTTGAAAATTTCGACATACAGAACATCCCACGTTCGGAAAACAGATGGGCCGATCAACTGTCTAAATTCACAGGAGCCCACAACGGAAAAACCGAGCGGGTGATCAATTGGTTGATATCTTCTACACCGGCAATCGATATCGATGAAACACCGGCAGTCGATATAATGGAAATAGATGAAGTCAAAGAAAATTGGATGGCCCCAATGATAGACTATCTTCGTGAAGGAAAACTACCATCTGATCAGAATGCAGCTCGGAAAGTAAAATATCGAGCCCCAAAATATACGCTTGTAGAAGGAAAACTCTACCGAAGATCGGTATCAGGAATTCTCCTGAAATGCATCCCTGAGTCACAAACCGCCGATATACTGCGAGAAATACATGAAGGAGATGCAGGAAATCACAGCGGATCAAGGGCATTGGCCTTAAAATGTCTCAGGACTGGTTACTATTGGCCTACCATCAATAAAGATGCCACTCTATATGTCCAAGAATGTCATCACTGCCAGATCCATGCTAACATATGTCATCAACCGGCAGAAAACATGCATCCAATTCCAGTATGTTGGCCCTTCGATCAATGGGGAATGGACATTGTGGGGCCTTTTCCAGCGGCCAGATCCAAAAAAGCTTACGTCCTGGTCGCTGTAGAATATTTTAGCAAATGGATAGAATGCATTGCACTCGCACGAATAACTCAATTCCAAGTGATCAATTTCCTATGGAAGTTCATAGTTTGCCGATTTGGCATCCCAAGGATCCTAATTTCAGATAATGGAACCCAATTCGCGGGAAAGCAAGTAATAGAATGGTGTTCAAAACTGGGAATCCAACAAAATTTCACTTCGGTCGGACATCCAAGAGCGAACGGACAAACCGAAGTAGCAAACCGAGAAATAATAAAATCTTTGGAAAAAAGATTAGGTTCGGCCAAAGGAAGATGGCTTGACGAACTTCCAGGAGTACTATGGGCTAATCGAACTACAGTAAGAAACTCAACCGGGGAAACACCATTCAGCTTGGTGTATGGGTCGGAGGCTGTTATTCCTGTTGAAACCCTAATCCCAACGCCAAGAATAGAGATGTTCGACGAACAAGAAAATGAAAGAGCAAGAGAAAATGACATTGATTTAACAGAAGCTTTAAGAGATAAAGCTGATGTACGCCTACAAGTCACTAAAGCAAATATGGAGAAAGCATACAATCAAAAAGTACGCATTCGAACTTTCAAAGAAGGAGACTTGGTCTTGAAAAAGGTAGAAGTATCCAAGCATGTGGGAAAATTACAACAAAATTGGGATGGACCTTACGTCGTCATTGGCATAGGAAAGAAAGGTTCATACAAAATTGCACACTTGGATGGAACAGCCTTACCAAGAACCTGGAATGCGGTCAACCTTAGGAAATACTATGGTAAATAAATTTTAGCAAATTATACTGCATTCTTTTATTTAAATATGTCAAGTTTTAATCTTTGTAACAAAGGCCTGAGCCAACAAGTTCAATTAGTAAAGAGTTTTAGCATCTTATATACATCGATTATTTCGGTTAATGCTCCTCGGAATTACACTATCATATTAATGAAAACTGAGAACGAAACGAGTCGAGTATACATTGATCCGCTCAATAAACACTCCTCGATACTTTTACAAACGAGAAAAAGACTTTTTGGTACTAAAAACCTAAAGTCTAAAAGTAAAAACGAATCGAGTATACATTGATCCGCTCAATAAACACTCCTCGATACTTTTACAAACGAGAAAAAGACTTTTTGGTACTAAAAACCTAAAGTCTAAAAGTAAAAATGAGTCGAGTATACATTGATCCGCTCAATAAACACTCCTCGATACTTTTACAAACGAGAAAAAGACTTTTTGGTACTAAAAACCTAAAGTCTAAAAGTAAAAACGAGTCGAGTATACATTGATTCGCTCAATAAACACTCCTCGATACTTTTACAAACAAGAAAAAGACTTTTTGGTACTAAAAACCTAAGTCTAAAATTATAAACGAGTCGAGTAAAACATCGATCCCCTCGATAAAAACTCCTCGACATATCTTCAAAAAAGACTTTTTGGGTTAAAAACCTAAGTCTAATCAAAACGAGTTGAGTAAACATCGATCCTCTCGATAAAAACTCCTCGATATGTCTCCAACAATCAAAAAAGACTTTTTGGTACTAAAAACCTAAGTCTAAAATTATAAATGAGTCGAGTAAAACATCGATCCCCTCGATAAAAACTCCTCGACATATCTTCAATGATCAAAAAAGACTTTTTGGGTTAAAAACCTAAGTCTAATCAAAACGAGTTGAGTAAACATCGATCCTCTCGATAAAAACTCCTCGATATGTCTCCAACAATCAAAAAAGACTTTTTGGGTTAAAAACCTAAGTCTAATCAAAACGAGTTGAGTAAACATCGATCCTCTCGATAAAAACTCCTCGATACGTATCCAACATCCTAAATAGACTTTTGGGTTAAAAACCTAAGTCTAATCAAAACGAGTCGAGTAAACATCGATCCGCTCGATAAAAACTCCTCGATACGTATCCAACATCCTAAATAGACTTTTGGGTTAAAAACCTAAGTCTAATCAAAAAAGAGTCGAGTATACATTGATCCGCTCAATAAAAACTCCTCAGTATATTTACAACGATCAAAAAAAAATTTTAGCTGATAAAAACCTAAGTCTAAATTGTAACAAGTTGAGTAAACACTCCTCGATCGATTCCTAACAATCCAAAAGATCTGCTGAAACTCCTAAAGTTTTGAAGATGAATCATGTATGACTCCATCTGCTCGGAAATTGCTCCTCGTAAATAAAAATTATGACAAAATCAACGACAAAGAAGATGAAAGAGACAAAAATAATATTTTATTCATCAAATCAGTTACATACAAAAATCCTACGTTACAAAGATCTGCTTGTTACTTAAAGATCATTACAATGATTTAGTCAATATGATCCTATAGGATCGGCTATCTTCACGACAATGTCCACGGAAACACCAATCTCCTCCCTAGTACCTCGTCGATTATGATAAACCACCTAAGAAGCATGCTGCTCAGGATGGTCGACTTCTTTGGTTCGATGGCCAGGCTCTGAAGATCAAATGTTCCTCCAGACTAAATGAGCATTACCAGCCAGATAACTAGCAATGCTCACTCACCCGTAAGAAGATACTGCTTTTACTTTATCTATAAAACATTTTACTCTCAAGCAGCATCTCTTCGGGACCGTCGTGAAACGGTAAGTTTACCAGCCACCCCGGCGGTCTATCACTCCGGAAGTCACATCCAAGAGCGAGGGTGACTGGCAAGTATGAACCCCCCATGTGCAAACGGAAACCACGGACCTCTAATGGATGAAGACTAAAGCGGAGGCCTCATGGGACCCGTTAGTACAAGGAAGGGCTGACATGGGACCCGTCAGTACAAGGTAGATGAACACCAAGTTTTTACAGAGTGAATCATGATAATGTGACTTTTTGAATATTATGGGATCTGAGGGCAGAATGAAATCCAAAGAAGTTGAGATCTCCATTCTCTTTGGAAAGTTGCAAAGGAAGAATGCAAACCACCACCCTATTTATAGGGATAGACTCAAACAATCCAACGGCTGAAAAAGCATTTGATCAACGGACACAGATGCGACCCCTTGACTCCCCGCAATAAATGCAAGTAAGTTGGAACGGCACAATCTAATCGCCCCAACTAGTCGATAACAAAAGAGGCAATAGATCGATATGATCATATCTAAAAATCGCAGCAAAAAGGACAGTTGCTCGATAAAAGATAAAAGACCAAACCCTTCACCATACGAGGGACGTCACTGCCTCATACATCATATGGATGACCATTGACTAAGCCATACAGGAACTCCTCTCGAATCCAAGATATCTGATATAGAAATCAGGAGAATAGTCCTCCTTATTCAAAACAGCAAGGACGTAACTGCCTAACATACCAAAGAATTGCTTAAGGAGGTCTGAATAGCTCAGATCTGACTAAGATTTCTACACTTTCCAATTCCTCCCATATCAAAGATATGCTATAAAGGAAACATCGCTTGAAGAACAAGTACTTCCAAGTTGATAGTGAGAAACATAAAGATTCGGAGGATACTTAAATGGTTATTTTCTCTTAGTCTTTAAAAATGAGAAAAGAAGAGTTCAACAAAAGGTATAAAAAGCCTCCTTATATAAAAGTTTGTGTCACAAAAGGACAATTTTACAACGTCAGTTATCGAACATCGACCAAAATGTTGAACGTTCCCTAAATCAGATCGATCCGAATAAGCCTACTATCTGCATGATTATGCGCAAACATGATTTTAAATATAACCCAAGGGACTATACTGGGTTGATCGACAAAGATTGGATTTGCAAAACAAACATCGAGATCAAAGCTACCTTATTCTGCATTCTTGGCAAAGATCAATTTCAGATAAGTATGCTAAACAATACTGATTATTTTACGATGATTATATTTATGCATAAAGGCAAATTGTGCATAACAAAGAGAAGAAAATAGATATAGGCAAGAATCTGCCTGAAGGTTAATATTTCCAATTTAGTACTTCTCCCATTACAAAATTTTTCAGCCCAAACAAGTGCACAAAAGTTGGGCGATAAAAAAAAAAAAAAAAAAAAAAAAAAAAAAAAAAAAAAAGAAGACAGTCCAAGGCCTGCCAGGACGAACAAAGATCACTGGGAAGGACGGTCAGTAGGCCGACTACTAGAAACAGTCCTCCGAGGAGTCAAGTTACCAGCAAACGCCATCAGCTCCTCTTGACGCTTCAGATAACCAGCGTCATACCCTTCCTCATAGGACCGCCGTTGAGACTCCTCTGCAAGGGCAGCAGCCTGTATTAAATCATTTTTCTCTTTTTCAAGAGCAACTTTATCAGCCTCCAATTTTTGGAGATCATCTCTGGCAATCTGAAGCTCCAGCGTCATCCCTGCAGCTTTAGCCTTTTCCGACTCTAACTGACGTTGATAAGCACGCTTACTCGTCCACAGTTCGTCATTTTGCACGCCCAGCTGAAGTGCAAAATACTTGCCCTAAAAAAGCAGAAAAAGTGTTGGAACTGACACACAACAAGGCATTCAAAACAAAAAACAGGAAAAATATTCAGAATATGTTTACCTGCTCACATATCTTCACCAGAGATTGAACAAGGCGAACGTTGGAGGTACCTTCGAGCTTCCTCAACTCGCCGGGCAAAATTGTGCTCATACCCAGATCCCAAGATAAAGCATCAGGCTCAACTGAGCCAGGCAATTCACTATTGGAAGGGACACCATCAGAACGAGGTGTCTCTGACAACATAATATCTTTAACTTGCTCAAAGATACATCGATCATCTAATAGACGAGGAGATTCTCTCCCGTCGGGACTAACAGAGGTCTCCTTGCCCGAGGCACAAATAACGGTTCGACGACCAGACCTGGAACCGGTTCCACCTCCGGAAGGTCCTCCCGATTCAAAGGATGTAGTCATTACAGTGGTATCATGAAACAAAAATTCAGGACGATCCTGCACAATAGATTGTGTCGTAGAAGGATTGACAAAAAAGCTATCACCAACTTGTCCTCCGCTTACAAGGGGGGCAGTAGAAGCAGACAAAGGAAGGGAAATAGTAAAATCCCCTCCGGGAAAAACATGTTCAAAAGAAGAAGTGTTAGAACTAACAGCTATATTATAAGCCGGTTCTTCGTTGGACATATCCCCAAAAGGTAATCGTCCAGGGGAAGGCATGTTTCCTTCCTGAGCGGAAGTAGAAAAGACTGGTTCTGAAAACAACGAGTTTACCACGGAAAGAGGTTCAGAGACAATAAAACGAGTATCGATCTCCGACCTAATTGTTGGGGACGAACGAGGAGGCTCTATCGACGGCCCTTCTCTTCGAGATTTTTTAGATCTATTATCTCTAGCGCCCTCACGAGAAGGTCGCTTCGAAGTATTTCCGAAAAGGTTACTCATGATCGGACTATAGAAAAATACAAATTACTATCGAGAAAGTTTATCGACTAGCTAAAGAAAGAGTATTCTGTTAAGAGAGGAGTATAGCAGTAAAAAACAAGTCCAATTTTTACCTTTCGTATTTATACTACACGAAAGGACGCGACAGACCCAAAGAAAGGGCGCGAAACAGGAAAACTGACCTGGGAGCAAACGCTGTAATTCGAAAAGACACTCACATAATGATTACAGCAAATTAAATGACTTGTCTGAATTATTACGGCGAAAGTGAAAAGACACGACTGTCAGAATACAAAGCGTTTAACGTACAAAATAAGCTAAAGTTACAGTTAAATTTACAAGGAAATAATTACAAAGATTATTTCAAAAGTGAATCACTATTTCTAGAAGCCTGATCGCTATCCGGAATCTTCTGTTCGCTACCGACGTCCTCAGTCATGCATACGTCGTTTTCTTCTTCTTCTTCATCCTCTGGATCGATAAAAGTGTCATCGAGCTCATCATTAACATCAGAAGGAGGGATCGGCAATGGATTCCCAAATTCTTCGACAAGATGAGCCAGTGGAAAACCTTGATATTCAACATCTGGAACCTCGGAAGAAGAATAAAATTTACCATAGCGATTCAACCGAATATGCGCCGCCTTAAAATACTCCTTTCGACGGTCATCGATCATCTCTAAGGCGACCAGCTGATGAATCGCCTTCTTAAAAGTGTTCTCAAGAAGAGGACCGACCATCCGATACACCAACGCCGTATGAACAGGAGAATTAAGGAACTCGCGAACGACTCTCTCATCAGGATTCCTACCGTATCGATCCCTAAGTCCACTAAGTGGGACATCCTTTTCATACTCCTCTAAGGAAGTTTCAAGGTTTAATACTTGAGATTCTGTTGGATGAAGATGAAGATGAAAGAAGACAAGTAATTAAGGGAAGGTTTTGATGATTTCCAAAACATCATAATCAGCTAAGTATGGAAAGCTTAGTTCCCTTAGAAGAATTTTGAACTGGTAAAAGAAGACATCAGAAGAGTTCAAAGTTCAAAGCTCAGAAGACTAGTGATCTCTTGCTGAATCAGCGAACAGAAGGGTAGATCATCAGCCGAGTCAAATCAGATGAGTTCAGTATTTGATCAGCAGAGTATCTATCAGCAGAGTCGTTTTGATCAGCAGAGTAGAAGAGATCAAGAGATTAGTCCAACGGTAATAAATGCACTTGATGTAATAAATGCTGTAAGAGAAGGGTAGTAATGGCAAATGATTGAAGATATCCTCGGATCAGCAGAGTGCATTAAATGCAGCATTAAATGCGATGGACAGAAAGGTACTGTACACAGTACGGAATGCTGCAGGGAGCCGTTTCAAAAAGAGCTGAAGGATGGATTTGATTTATGACTTGCCTTCAACGGTCATAATTTCACTTCCATGTATAAATAGAGCTGAATTTCAAATCGAGCTACAACACAACAACAATCAGAGATCGAAATTTTGAAGCAAAATTTCTCTAAGTCTCAAAAGCTCGAACAGCTCACTCGTCTGGTGGAAGTCATCTGTTGACAGAAACCCAGTTGAAGAAATCAGAAAAACATTATCTGAGTGATTTTGTAATAGCTGAGTGTTGTGCGAAGTGAGAATCCATCTGTGTGAGTGATTCTACTTTAGAGGATAGGTTTTCTTTGTGAATCCCTATTGTGAGCTTACAGCCTTCTCATTAGTTGTTTAGGTGTAAGTGGAGAAATATTGTAATCTAAGTGATTATAGTATAACCCAGAATCTGTGTGATCTGGAAGAGTGGACTAAAGGATTTTTATCCATATAACCACTATAAAAATTCTTTGTGTTATCTTGCATTTAAAGTTTTCTTGCATATTTTAAAGTTTGCATTTTAAACACTTTGAATCAATCAAAAAGATTTTATAAGGAGTTTTAAACTGGGGATAAAATCTTTTTAGAACTTAGTTTACTTGTGAAAAACACTTTCAAACAATCCGCTGCAAGTATACTCTTGAAAAACTGTTTGCTGAAAAACAGCTAAGTCATTGTAAGAAGAGTGGTCAGTCGTCTGTTCAAGATTTGTTCACGATCAGACTAGTCTGCTTACTGTTCTTCATCAGCTTAGTCTGCTGACAGAAGACTGAAAAGTTTTTAAGTTCAAAAATTTTCAGAGGTCTATTCACCCCCCCCCCCTCTAGACCTCATCTGACCACTTGGGACCAACAAGTGGTATCAGAGCAGGTGGTTCATTAGAATCAGCTGCCTGATCAACGAGCTTGATCCGAGTGTTTTTTTCAAAGGGTTTCAAAAACTTTTCAAAAGAGCATCTTTTTGAAAAACAAAAACTTTTTGAAAAATGGATTGTATCAGCCATGTTCCCCACATTGCTGGTATGTCCTTTGAGGATTGGAAAATCAGAATGGAGATTTTCCTTGCTGCCTATAATGACAACATGCACACATGTATCATTAAAGGTCCATTCAGATTCACAAAGACCATAAAGATAAATGAAGTAGATACGGTTGTGGAGAAAGACCTTCATGAGATGACTCCAGAAGAAATAAAGCTTTACAATCTAGACAAAGTTGGGAGATTCATCATGACCAAAGCCCTGGATAATGATCGGTTTGACAAGGTCAAACATTGCAAAACTGCAAAGGAGATGTGGGATAAGGTCAGAGATATGAGTGAAGGAAATGATGCTATTAAAGAGCATCAGCTCAGTGTTGCATTGGAAAAGCTGGACAACTTCAAGATGAAGTCTGGAGAAACCATTGATCAGATGGATACCAGATTTACCAGAACTCTGAACGAAGTTTTGAAGCTGGGAAAGACTTTCACTGATAAAGAAATCACTGTCAAAGTACTGAAGGCCCTACCTTCCAAGTTCAACATGAAGGTGACAGCAATGGAAGAATCAAGAGATCTGGGCAAGATTTCTCTTACAGAGCTGTTCTCCGTACTCAAGGCGTATGAGTATAAACTGCCAAGGATGGGAATTGAAGAAACCTCAACTTCAGGACCCACAACTGCACTGGTTGCTGCTGAAAATCAAAGAAGACCGGCTCAAAGAAATGCTGAAGTGGACTCATCTGATGAAGCCACTCTACTCAATAAAAAGGAGTACACTGCTGGAGATGTAGCATTATTGATGAACAACTTCAAGAAGTTCTATAAGAGAAAGATGAAAAACAAATACAATCATGCTGCTTCTACTTCTAAACCTAACTTTTCTTCTCAAGATAAAGAGGATTATAAATCAAAACTGATGTGTTACAACTGCAGGAAATTGGGACACTTCATAAGAGACTGCCCATATCCAAAAGCAGAGAAGTACACTGAGGAAGAGAAGAAAATGAGAAAAGAAAGAAAGCATCAGAGAGGCAAGGCAATGATGGCTGAAGCAGAAAAGCCAGCTGCTGTCTACTCATCTGATTCAGACTCAGACTCGTCTGATGAAGAATCTTCTGATGAAGAAAAACCTGCTCTCCTGTGCCTGATGGCAAAGGAATCTGATGACTCTGAGGATGAGGTAACTCCTCAAGAAAATGAACTGTTTAATTCTCTAGAGCAAATGATGTTGAATAATACTACTATTGCTGGAGAGTTTGTTAAGCTTAAGGAAGAGATGAACTTGCTAAAAGAGCAAAACAGTTCACTGAAACTCCTAGCTGAAAAGCCAAGGGAATCAGCTGAATATAAACAGCTTGAGCAAGAGCATGAATCTCTGAAAGCTGAATGTGAGGTTTATAAAGGAAAAATCATGGAACTTGAGAAAATCATTGAGTCTCATGATAAGTCTACTGTTGCATCCATGCATACATCTAAGAAACAGGAGACACCTTTGGAAAAGGATAATCTAGAATTGAATCATACTGAAAAATTTATTTCTGCTGACAATAGTAAGGTCATTCTGTATGTTCAAACCTCTAGACCTACCTCAACTAAGAAAGTGGTAAAGGAGAAGAAATCTCCTAAGGCTAAAAAGAGCAAAGAGCCTAGTGTAGGAAATCAGACTAGTAAGACCAAACAGCAGAGTCCTAAGAAGTCTGCTGATAAAGCTAAATTGAACCAGTCTGTTGGTAAAGCTAAGTCTAAACAAGTTGAGCAAGCACCTAGTAAACCAAAGAAGCATAAGAATAAGAAAAATCAAAATGCTTGGTATGGAAATGAGTCATATTATGTGCAACCTGCTGCATATCATCCTATGTATCATGCACCTCAGTTTCCTAATTACTATGCACCTTATCCTGCTCATCCAATGCATGCATATTCTGCATATCATGCACCTTACCCTGCTTATGAACATTATTCATATCATACTGATCATCAACATGACTTATCTGATAACTATGATAAAAATGAAACTGTTCATGCTCCTAAAACTCAGAAACCTAAGAAGCCTAAGACTTCAACATCTTGGGTTGTCAAGGGTGGAACTAATCCTTCAGGACCCTCTCAATAAGGGTACCTAAAACAATTTTATTTTTGTTTTGTAGGTTAGGATTAGGAGTAGGAGTAAAGTAGAGAAGATTTGGTACTTGGACAGTGGATGTTCAAGGCACATGTGTGGAAACATACATGAGTTGACTGATGCAGTTGCTGTGGATGGTCCAAAAGTCACTTTTGGAGACAGCAAAGAAGGCAAGATTAAAGCTAAAGGAAGATTAATCAAGGGAAACATAGAGATATCTGACGTCTCCTATGTTAAAGGACTAAAATATAATATGCTGAGCATAAGTCAATTTTGTGACAAGGGATATTCAGTCATCTTCTCAACAGATAAGTGCTACGTTGAACAAATTGGTACAAAGAAGGTAATTTTATCTGGAAGACGACAAGGAAATATCTACATAGTTGACTGGAATTCTGTTGACAAGAATTCAAGTGTTTGTTTGGTGGCATCTGCACCAAGTGAAGTCAGTTGGCTATGGCACAAGAGGATGAATCATTTAAACTTCAAGACCATAAACAGATTAATCAAGAATGATTTGGTAGAAGGGATTCCAAAAGCAGTCATGAGCAAAGACAAGCTCTGTGATGCATGTCAGAAGGGTAAACAAATCAAGTCATCTTTTAAAGAAAAGAAGCACCAATCTTCTGGAAGAATATTGGAGCTGTTGCATATGGACTTATTTGGACCCATTGATCCAGTCAGCAATGGTGGAAAGAAATACTGCCTAGCTGTTGTGGATGACTATTCAAGATACACTTGGGTGATTTTCATGAAGAAGAAAAGTGAAACCAAGGAACATCTTACCAATCTGATGGAACTGATCCAGAATGAAAAGAGTATCAAGATATTGAAGATCAGATCAGATAGAGGGACAGAGTTTACAAACTCTACTGTTGAAGAATATTGTAACATGAAGGGAATACATCATGAGTATTCTGCTGCAAGAACCCCTCAACAGAATGGTGTTGCTGAAAGGAGAAACAGAACACTAAAAGAAGCTGTCAGAACCATGATAGCTGAAGCTAAACTGCCACAAAGATTTTGGGCAGAAGCAACAAATACAGCATGCTTTACCCAAAACAGATGTATGATCAACAAAAATCAGAACAAGATTCCATATGAAGTTTGGAACAACAGAAAGCCAAACATTCATTACTTTAAGATTTTTGGTTGTAAATGTTTTGTATTGAATAATGGGAAAAATCACCTTGCTGCATTTGCAGAAAAGGCTGATGAAGCTGTTTTTGTAGGATACTCATCTGTTAGTAAGGCTTATAGAGTTTTCAATAAAAGAACATTGCTAATAGAAGAATCTATCCATGTAGTATTTGATGAGCCAAGTCAATCTTCTGAAAAGAATCAAAGTGTAAATCAAGATCTGTCTGCTGATTTACAGAAGTTAGATGTTGGAAGAAATGAAGAATATGTTCCCATCATACTACCTAATCTAAGCTCAGCTGCTAACTCAAGTGCTGTTCATAATCACAGTGCTGATTGTCTAACAGACGAGTTGCAAACAGCTGACAGACCAGAGACTGTTCAACAGACGGCAAATGTTCAACAGGCTACTACTGGAACTCCAACAGTAGTGTTGCAAGATCAAGACAGAGGACAACATCCTGATTTGCAACCTGATCTCAGATGGCTCAAGAATCACCCTCCTGAATTAGTTATTGGTGATCCTTTAGATAGAGTGAAAACAAGAAGAGCTGCTGCACAAGATGCTATGTTTGTCACATTTCTATCTCAAATAGAGCCTAAACAAATTGAAGAAGCTCTAAATGACTCCTTCTGGATAGAAGCTATGCAAGAAGAGTTGAATCAATTTGAAAGGAATGAAGTCTGGTACTTAGTTCCTAGACCAAGTCATCAAAGAGTAATTGGCACTAAGTGGGTATTCAGAAATAAGATGAATGAAGATGGTGTTGTCACCAGAAACAAAGCAAGACTAGTGGCCAAGGGTTATTGTCAAGAAGAAGGAATTGACTTTGATGAAACTTTTGCACCAGTAGCAAGACTTGAAGCAATCAGACTGTTTCTAGCCTATGCTGCTTACAAGAACTTCACTGTCTATCAGATGGATGTGAAGTCTGCTTTTCTCAATGGAGAATTGCAAGAAGAAGTGTATGTTGAACAACCTCCAGGATTTGAAGTCTATCAAGAAGAGGACAAAGTATATCGTCTAAAGAAAGCCTTATATGGACTGAAACAGGCTCCAAGAGCATGGTATGATACCCTATCTGATTTTCTTTTAATTAAAGGATTTCGAAAAGGTAAGGTAGACAAAACCTTGTTTACAATTGAATGGGAAAACCATATATTACTTGTGCAAATATATGTGGACGACATTATTTTTGGTTCAACTAACCAACAGATGTGTGATAAGTTCTCCAAGCTGATGCAGAATAAATTTGAAATGAGCATGATGGGTGAACTTAATTACTTTCTTGGATTGCAAGTTAGACAGTTGCCTGATGGAATATTCATCAGCCAAGCAAAGTACACAAGAGATCTGTTCAAGAAATTTGGTATGGAAACTAGCTCAACAGCTACCATTCCTATGTCTACAAGTCTTCGTTTGGATAAAGATGAAGATGGCAAATCAGTGGACATAACCAAATATAGAGGCATTATTGGACAGAAGTGCCACAATATCCATCTGTCCCTGCTGATGATGACAAAAAGGGGGAAGAAAGGATATTTGGACAGCAAAGGGTTGATTTCCAAAGGGAAGGAAATCAAAATGCTGAAGAAACAGAAGTGTTAGAAGAATCTGAAGAGTCTGCTAATAATAGGAATGAAGCAGCAAATGAAGGCACAAGCAGATTAGCAGATGAGAAGATCACAGAAGAAGAAGACCAAGCTGATGAGGAAGAATCTGAAGCAAAAGCCAAGTCAGACAAAGAACTAGCTGCTGCCAAAGATTCAGCTGAAGAACAGCTTGATCCTGATGTTAAAAAGAAGAAGCTAGAGCTGTTGATGCAGAAATTGGAAGTTGGAACCTCCAAGTCTGCTGAAGAAGAAAAGAAGACAGAAGACTAGCTTGGCTAGATTTTCTTTATATTAAAAATTCTTGTAATCTTTTAGAGTATTTTGTACTTTTCATCTTTCAACTTGTAAAATGTAATCAGTTCAATATCTATAAAATTGCAAGTTTGACTCCAACATATCATTTCTATCTCAGAAATTTTTGAGGATCAAAACTTTAGTTTAGGTACAGGTACTTAGCTGGAGTTTTGTCATCATCAAAAAGGGGGAAATTGTTGGATGAAGATGAAGATGAAAGAAGACAAGTAATTAAGGGAAGGTTTTGATGATTTCCAAAACATCATAATCAGCTAAGTATGGAAAGCTTAGTTCCCTTAGAAGAATTTTGAACTGGTAAAAGAAGACATCAGAAGAGTTCAAAGTTCAAAGCTCAGAAGACTAGTGATCTCTTGCTGAATCAGCGAACAGAAGGGTAGATCATCAGCCGAGTCAAATCAGATGAGTTCAGTATTTGATCAGCAGAGTATCTATCAGCAGAGTCGTTTTGATCAGCAGAGTAGAAGAGATCAAGAGATTAGTCCAACGGTAATAAATGCACTTGATGTAATAAATGCTGTAAGAGAAGGGTAGTAATGGCAAATGATTGAAGATATCCTCGGATCAGCAGAGTGCATTAAATGCAGCATTAAATGCGATGGACAGAAAGGTACTGTACACAGTACGGAATGCTGCAGGGAGCCGTTTCAAAAAGAGCTGAAGGATGGATTTGATTTATGACTTGCCTTCAACGGTCATAATTTCACTTCCATGTATAAATAGAGCTGAATTTCAAATCGAGCTACAACACAACAACAATCAGAGATCGAAATTTTGAAGCAAAATTTCTCTAAGTCTCAAAAGCTCGAACAGCTCACTCGTCTGGTGGAAGTCATCTGTTGACAGAAACCCAGTTGAAGAAATCAGAAAAACATTATCTGAGTGATTTTGTAATAGCTGAGTGTTGTGCGAAGTGAGAATCCATCTGTGTGAGTGATTCTACTTTAGAGGATAGGTTTTCTTTGTGAATCCCTATTGTGAGCTTACAGCCTTCTCATTAGTTGTTTAGGTGTAAGTGGAGAAATATTGTAATCTAAGTGATTATAGTATAACCCAGAATCTGTGTGATCTGGAAGAGTGGACTAAAGGATTTTTATCCATATAACCACTATAAAAATTCTTTGTGTTATCTTGCATTTAAAGTTTTCTTGCATATTTTAAAGTTTGCATTTTAAACACTTTGAATCAATCAAAAAGATTTTATAAGGAGTTTTAAACTGGGGATAAAATCTTTTTAGAACTTAGTTTACTTGTGAAAAACACTTTCAAACAATCCGCTGCAAGTATACTCTTGAAAAACTGTTTGCTGAAAAACAGCTAAGTCATTGTAAGAAGAGTGGTCAGTCGTCTGTTCAAGATTTGTTCACGATCAGACTAGTCTGCTTACTGTTCTTCATCAGCTTAGTCTGCTGACAGAAGACTGAAAAGTTTTTAAGTTCAAAAATTTTCAGAGGTCTATTCACCCCCCCCTCTAGACCTCATCTGACCACTTGGGACCAACAGATTCAAGCTCACTAATTCGAGTCGTGCTCTGTAACTGCAATTCCTCTAACTTTCTAGCCATTTGATTGGCCTGCTCTTGAGCACGAGAAATCTCCATCACCCTGTCTATCATTTCTTGATCTTCAGTCCCGGTAGCACGAGTCTCTACGACGGGAACGGAAGAAGATGTTGAGGGACCAACCTCTGAACCGGAGGATTTATGGAGTAAAGCTCTATGCTTCTCTTCCAGAAACTCGCACTGTTGTTTCCAAAGTGCATTTTCATAGGCGTATGACGCAAGACAAGTTTTGGTCTGAAGAACAAAGAGAGCAAGAAAAAGAGATGGATTAATAAATTAAGGAAGACCTTTAAAGATTATCTATTAATATGATTAAAGTAAAAGATGTCACCTTCTCGGCATAAAGAGAAGCTCGCTGGAATTTCTCCAGAGGATCCTTATGAAGAAGCTTATTGAGATCACGAGTGAAAACACCAGACAAAAGAACGCGGGTTGCCTTATCGACTGCGTTCTCACTATCATCATGAATAAGAGAATCCTTCTCGGAGTAACCAGCAGCCCTCCTTCCCTCTAAATGATCCTCGATCATTTCGACCAGAGTAGGTTTTGGATGTTTATCTCCGAGTAAAGAAAGGTCGTCACCAGAACGTCCATAGTAACTCCTCTTTCTATCAACTGGATTATTAGTAGGATGAGGCATCGACCAGCTACGACACCCTCGAATACCCAAAGATGTTCTAAGATGAAGAGGAGGATAACCAGATCCCGTGCCCTGACGAATGGGGGACTCACGAGAAGAATCTGGAGATTCCCCTCTATTATCCTCGGACTCATGGCCCAACTCCAGTTTCCTTTTTCGTGAAGCTCTCTGCTCGATGGGGGCGTTCTCTACGGATTTTGAAGATTTCGACAGCACCATTTTTCCCTTCGAAGAATGCCGAGAGTTTTCTACCATATGGGCTGAAAAAGAAACGAAATAAAAGTTAGTTTCTCCGTATAAAAGATATAGTTACAGCAATAAAATAAAATAAAATACTGACCAAGAGGATCAGATGATGAACTGACGGGAAAGTTATGAACACTTAACCCCGCCTTACGAAGGAAAACCTCCCCGATCAGAAGAGCGCTTTGATATTTGTTTGCACGCATTTCGGGGATTTCAGTGATAAACTGCACATCGTCAGGAACAAGTTCACCGGTCGGTAAGCGACCTCCAGGAATCCAATTGGAACCATGATCCCATAAAAAAGGCATGGTCGAACCATCCGGAAAACAAATATTAGACGGAGGACGAACAAAGAAGAAATGAGATTTCCACGAAGGATTACTAGAAACAGGGGCGTCAAAGATTGCTCGACTAGGCCGCTGACTAGCAAAGAAATATCCACGATTTGAAGAACTAGAAATATTAAAGCGAAAAAGCTGCGTAAAATTACGAAAGGAAGGTTTAAACCCCTTCGCAATCATCAAAACGGAAAAACAAACCACAAAAGCAACGGAATTTGGAACCAGCTGTGTCAAGCACACACTGAAAGTTTTCAAAACTTCGAGAAAAAGGGGAGACAAAGGAAGACGCAATCCACTATTGAAGTGAGCCGTATAAAAGGCTCGACATCCCTCCGGGGGAGATGTGACTCTATCAGTAGAAGAAGGAAGAATTATCTCAGAACCTTCCGGAAAATATTTAGCGTAATTATTCACAACATCCGGGAATGTTTCCGCTGTATATGCGCAAGCTACATCCTCAATCGGTTCAGAAATCTGAGGAACAGTACCTTTGCCCTTTTTGGCTCGGGCAGCCACGTCTGCATCAGAAAGGATTCGTACTTTGAAAGTATCTTCTACGGGAACAACGAAGTCAGATACTGTAGTTTGCTCGCTCAAAGGGTTAGGGTGCATCTCCTCATCGTGATCAGGAGCGACGATCTCTCTAGAAGAAGAAGAGGATTTTCTTACAAAAGCCATATATTCTGGTTTCCCAAAAATGAAGATCGACAAAAGAGAAAATTTTATGAGATAAACGACCAGGCAGAAAAATGGGTACAGGTTATAAGGAAGTATAAAAGAGAAATGGCGAACTCGAAAGTCACCTATTTATAACAAAATGAGAAAAGATGTTTCAAACTTATTGCAGCTGCTCATATTCCCGCCAAAAACGGAAGGATACGAAGAGCCTCCTGAATAGACGCGTGGCGATCCGTAATTCGACAGAGAAAACGACTATCTATGATATGTAGCACTCTTTTCCTTATTTAAGATTTTTTCCCACAGGGTTTTTTCTTAAGTAAGGTTTTTAACGAGGCTCCATTCATAGAAAAGAAACAGTCGTAAAGATTTATCTACTTCTACGAGCTTCTGTTATCTATACGCTCGAAGAAGTGAGGGAGTACTGATGGGGGCTATTTCGCACCCTACTTACTACTCGAATCGAACGAAGAAGATAAGATCGATTCGACCAATCCTAACAGATCGGGATCATCTTGCAGACCCGGCCAAGTGCAGCTCGATTCGATAGAAGATTGTACTCCGGACCCAAGAAGGATATTTGGGCCGAGTCCTTTTAGGACTATGTTTCCTTGTAACACTAGGTTTAGCATTATATAAATACCTAGTTAATCATTGTATAGAGGGACACGAAATTCCTGAACTCTAAGAATACAGGATTTAACACTGCTTACAACAGCACAACGTAATAATATACAATATTATTACTAAGCTTTTATCTTCATATCGGTGTGTTTCATAGTTTTGTATGGTGGTTTTTACTTCTTGTTCTTGAATATTGCTTTTCTTTGTAACCGATCCATCCGGAATAAAGTAACAGAGCCCTAAATAATATATATAAATATCGAAAACCCCCGATATCACAAATTCACTGATAACTCAATTAACCCGACGAAATCCGGTTAAATCAGCTCACATGGGCATCGCATCGAAGATTATTTTCACTTTAAAAAAGAAATTGAAAAACTGATCGAACAAGGAAAATTAGATGACTATTTAGAACGGAACAACCGCAAGAGGGGTAGAAGTCGGAGCCCTCGGAATTGATGGGGGCTATTTCGCACCCCTTCTAATGTTCGGATCAACTAAGGGATATAAGATCGGTTCGACCAGACGAGTCCGTTCGGGATCATCGATCGACCCAGTGGAATACGACTCTCCTCAACAAGCAGACTACAATCCGGACTCAAGAAGGACGACTGGGCCGAGTCCTATTAGAATTATGTTTCCTTGTAAAGCTAGGTTTAATGTGGTATAAATACCTAGTTAATCATTGTATTACACAACGCTTTACATACTCTGCTTACGCCTACATACTAAAATAATCTAAGATTATTGAATAGAAAAACTTTTGCTATACTATTTTATTCATTGATTGTCTTGATTACTGATTGTTCCATCTAATTGTTCTTCCTTGAGATTGATCCATCCAGAATAAAGTAACAGAGCCCTATAATTCATATTGCTTCAGAACTCCTAATCACAATCCTTACTGATTTAATCGTACCCGACGAAATTCGGTCAAATCAATTGGCGCCCACCGTGGGGCTAGGTTAATTATTCGATCGACATATGGCTCGCCCAAGAAAGAGCGCTCGTAACGGGGCAAGAAGTAACACAACTAACCCCCATAACACGTCTGAGGATCCACAGGGCAATACTGATAATAACGCCCCTGTAAACAACGACAATTTGCAGGAACATCTTCAGAACCAGCAGGAACCGCAAGGGATCCCTACTGGTGCGATACCGGAAGAACCTGTAGCTCCAGCGATCCCTGTTCCCCTCTCAGACGCTCAGGAGCAGTTGCGACAGATTGCTATGCTTTTTAAATCATTCTGCTCAGAGGAACTACTCGTACTCGAACAGGTTCCTCGAAACCCTAGAACTACTAGGGCAAATCCAATTCACAGGACGCCGTGGCAGAATGATCAAATCTCTCAACAAGCTGATAGCCCGGTAAGCGAGCAACGCTCATTACACAGTCCGCAAAAGGGGAACTCAAAACCCTCCGATAACAATCTTCGAAGAAAACCGGGTCAAAGGAGACCGCAGCCGGGACGCAGCGGGTCCAAGGAACATACCGTAATCCCCATCGAGGATGATGTAGGCGACGCAATCCCATATCGACCACGAACTATGCGGTTCTCGGAAAGAGAAATCGAAAAGATGGTACAAGAACGACTTGAGCAACGCTTGCGATCTGTTCAAAACCCATGGGCCAGAACCACGGAACTCCAAGAGAGCTTAGCAGCGTGCTCTCCCTTCCGCAGAGAAATAAAAGAGGCACAGTCGACTGGCCAGGTTCCAGGTAGACTACCCAGATACGAACGAACCACTGATCCAGATGACTATATTTTTAGCTTCACAAACATAATGAACTTATATGCTCACTCGGCGGAATTTACCGCTAAGTTAATGGTGACCACGTTAGAAGGACTTGCTTTGGACTGGTTCGCCAAGCAACCAGCCAACTCCATATTCAGTTTTCGGGAATTATGCAACAAGCTGACACAGCAGTTCGCCAGCCAGAAGAGACAAAAACTTCCAATGAGCTACTTAGGAACCATTTATCAACAAGAGGGCGAACCCCTAAGGAACGGGCTGGCAAGATTTAATGTGGAATTGCTCAAAATCGATTCCCCAAATATTGATTACATAATCTCCATTCTCTTCGACCTCACGAAGAATAGGCAGTTCGGAAATGCCCTCGGCCGAAAGCAACCAAGAACGTTCGCTGACATCATGAGCTTGGCATCTAAATATATGACCCAGGAAGAGATGAATTCTTTTAAAGATAAGAACAAAAATAAAGCTACGGCCTCAGGCTCCATACGGCAAGATAGAATTCCTGCCGAAAGATCCATGGACTATGAACGGTCTTTTAGAAAAGGCAACGTCTTCCAGGGATTAGAATACATTAAAAACGACCAGGACAGACGACCTAACATCTATCAAAGACCTAGAACTGCCGAGCCGGCAATCCGGAGCAGGGTTAATCAAGTAGAACACCCAAGGCTAACTGTTCAGATAGAAGAAATCTTGGCTGCACTAGAAAGGAATAATTGGATCCCGGAAGCAAAGAGAATCGCTCAGCCCAGACCAGGTGCACGAAACTATGAGTTATACTGCAAATATCACCGGGCACATGGGCATCACACTGAAGATTGCTTTCACCTTAAAAGAGAAATTGAAAAACTGATCGAACAAGGAAAACTAGATGACTATTTGGAGCGGGATAACCGCAAGCGAGGAAGAAGTAGGAGTCCTCGGTATAACAATCAAAGAAGAAATTCCCGTAGAAGGTCCCCTAATGATGGTCCCCCACAAGAATTGAACAATGACCAGATTAACGGTACCATCCATACGATCTCAGGAGGACCCGCAGGCGGGGACAGTCGTAATACGCGTCGAAGGACCACCATATCCATAATTGGAAGCTTCAAATACCCGAAAGAAGTATGGACTCTAGAAAACAAACCAACAGACAACAAGCTAATTAGTTTCAACGAGGGCGAGGTACCCAAAAACCTTGTTTGGGACACGAGAGAGGATAGCCCCGACTTCCCGATGGTGGTATCGCTAGAAATAGCGAATTACAACGTCAAAAGAATCCTAATCGATAATGGAAGCTCAGCGAATATCATCTCTAAAGAGGTCATAGCCCAGATGAACTTGGGACAAATAACATTCCAAAAAGTAGCCACGCCTTTAGTAGGATTTGGGGGATCTGAGATTGTCCCCATTGGCACGATAACTTTAAGTGTCTCACTCGGGAAGAAACCATATCGGACGGTGAAGCTTGTAAAATTTTTAGTAGTAGAAACGCCCTTTGCCTACAATGCGATCCTAGGGCGACCTGCACTCAACTTATTCCGAGCTGTTGTTTCAACATACCATCAGAAAAAAAAATTTCCAACTAACGCAGGGATCGGAGAAATAGTGAACGATCATTGTATGGCTTGGGACTGCTACAACACGTCACTAACCTTGGGAAATCGCCCTAGATAGATTACCCCGAGCAAAAGAAAGCTTGAAGTCGACGTTGATAGAAACGAAGTTGAAATCCCTAGCACTGACCGAATAGATAAAAAGGGAAAAGAACCAGTGGATTTAGCTTTAAAACCACCAGAACATAAGGATGTCATACTGGTACAAGGGGACCCAACAAAAACAACAAGAATAGGTACCGAATTAAGCAAGGAAGGGGAAGTAATGTTAATCAACTTTCTCAAAAATAATGTAGATGTCTTCGCCTGGAGCGCGAACGACATTGAAGGGATTGACCCCCGAGTAATCAGTCATTCGCTAAAAATCGACCCTTTGGCAAAACCTGCTAGACAAAAGAAGAGGAATCATGGGCCAATAAAGGATAAAATAATCAAGGCAGAAGTAGAAAGGCTACTCAAGGCGAAACAAATTCGAGAAATACACTTCTCGGAATGGCTATGTAATGTTGTGCTAGTAGCAAAGGGTGACAAAAAGGATAACAAATGGAGAATGTGCAACGATTTCACCGACCTTAATAAATTATGCCCGCGCGATCCATATCCTCTCCCAAGGATCGACTTATTAGTCGACTCAACCGCTGGCTTTGCAATCTTCAGCATGATGGATGCTTTCCAAGGTTTTTATCAAATATACATGGATGAGCGAGACCAAGAGAAAATTGCATTCATAACCGAGCAAGGAGTGTATTGCTTCATAGTTATGCCATTTGGGTTGAGGAACGCCGGGGCCACTTACCAAAGGTTAGTTAACATGATGTTCAGAGAATTAATTAGAGAAATAATGGAAGTATATGTAGATGATATGCTGGTCAAAAGCATGAATGAAGCTGATCATGTAAAGCATCTCGATCGATGCTTCCAAATATTGAGAAAGTATCGAATGAAGCTAAATCCTGCAAAATGCACTTTCGATGTTAAGTTGGGAAAATTTTTGGGATATTTGGTACATCAACGAGGAATCGAGGCCAACCCAGAAAAAATTCGAGCCATAACTGAAATGAAGCCTCCCAAAACGATCTCCCAAGTACAGAGCTTGGTAGGCAAAATCGTGGCATTAAATAGATTCATATCCAAATTGGCTGACAGAAGTTTGCCGTTATTCCAAACCCTTCGGAAAGCGAAAAACTTTGCTTGGACCGAAGAAAGCGACCAGGCCTTTGAACGGTTAAATGAATATCTAACGAGAGCCCCGCTATTGGCCAAACCAACCGAAAGAGAACCATTATATGTCTACATATCGATCTCCGATGTGGCCATCAGTTCGGTTTTAGTTAAAGTGGATGGCTTAGAACATAAGCCTGTTTATTACTTAAGCAAATTATTACAAGGGGCCGAGAAGAACTACTTGGAAATAGAGAAATTCGCTTTGGCCTTAGTGGTAGCAGCACGAAAACTCCGACCTTGTTTTCTAACTTACAAAATTGTGGTCTTAAAAACCAACCACTAAGACAGGTCCTAGCGAAGCCAGAAGCCTCTGGAAGATTGATCAAGTGGGCTATCGAACTCGGTCAGTTCGAAATCGAGTACAAACCAAGACTTGCGATAAAAACCCAAGTCTTAGCCGATTTCCTGTTAGAAACTCCAACCCAGGCAACCGAACATACCGAATCAACTAGCCATAACAACGATATCTTGATCGTAGAAAATCAAACCTGGTTAATGCACGTCGACGATGCTTCATGCCGAGAGGGAGGAGGTGCCGGAATCAACTTTACCGGACCTAATAAGGAGGATATAAATTATGCGATAACGTTGGACTTCATCGTAACTAACAACGAAGCAGAATATGAAGCGCTGATCGCAGGAATGGAAATGGCAATCAAGGCCGATATAAAGAATCTTAAAGTATTAACTGATTCGGAGTTAGTACAAAGACATATAGAGGGCCTGTATGAGGCAATGGAATTTAATATGATCAAATACCTGGCCAAAGTAAAAAAATTGGCTGAAAAATTTGAAAGTTTCGTTATACAGAACATTCCACGCTCGGGAAATAAATGGGTCGATCAACTGTCTAGGTTCACAGGATTCCACGACGGAAAGACTGAATGGGTGATCAACTGGTTAATCTCCAATGCTCCGGCAATCGATATCGATGAGACACCGGTCGCCGAAATGATGGAAATCGAAGAAGCTGAAGGAAACTGGATGACTCCAATGATAGACTATCTTCGAGAAGGAAAATTGCCGGTTGACCAAAACGAAGCTCGGAAAATAAAATATCAGGCTCCAAAATATACATTGATAGAAGGAAAACTTTACCGAATATCAGTATCAGGAATTCTTCTGAAATGCGTCTCCGAATCTCAAACCAACGATATCCTCCGGGAGGTACATGAAGGAGATGCAGGGAATCACAGCGGAGCAAGGGCCTTGGCTCTAAAGTTCCTTCGAACAGGTTATTATTGGCCTACCATCAACAATGATGTAGTCTAATATGTCCAAAAATGTCATCATTGCCAAGTCCATGCTAATATATGTCATCAACCAGCCGAAAACATGCACCCAATACCAGTATGTTGGCCGTTTGATCAATGGGGAATGGACATCATAGGACCTTTCCCAACAGCTCGATCCAAGAAAGCATACGTTTTAGTCGCTGTGGAATACTTCAGCAAATGGATAGAATGCATTGCCCTTGCTCGAATAACTCAATTCCAAGTGATCAATTTCTTATGGAAGTTCATAGTGTGTCGATTTGGCATACCGAGAATTCTGATCTCTGATAACGGAACCCAATTTGCGGGAAAACAGGTAAGGAATGGTGTACAAAGCTAGGAATTCAGCAAAATTTCACTTCAGTTGGGCATCCTAGAGCGAACGGACAGACTGAGGTAGCGAACCGAGAAATAATAAAATCTTTGGAGAAAAGATTAGGGGCAGCCAAAGGAAAATAGCTAGATGAACTCCCAGGAGTACTATGGGCTAATCGAACCACGGTCAGAACTTCAACCGGCGAGACCCCATTCAGTCTAGTATATGGCTCGAAAGCAGTTATTCTAGTCGAAACGCTAATTCCGACACCAAGAATCGAAATGTATGACGACCAGGAAAATGGAAAGACAAGAGGAAATGATATTGATTTAACAGAAGCTTTAAGAGAAAAAGCGGCCGTACGTTTGCAAGTCGCTAAATCAAATATGGAAAGGGCCTACAATCAAAAAGTACGCATCCGAACCTTCAAAGAAGGAGACCTGGTCTTAAAAAAGGTAGAGGTATCCAAGCATGTGGGAAAGTTACAACAGAATTGGGATGGACCATACATTGTCATCGGTATAGGAAAGAAATGTTCATACAAGATTGCACACTTGGACGGAACAGCCCTACCGAGAACCTGGAATGCAGTCAATCTTAGAAAATACTATGGTAAATAAATCATAGTAGACTATGCTGCTTTATTTCTTTTTAGTAAGTTTTATTCTTTGTAATAAAGGCCTTAGCCTACGGTTCGATTTTTAAAGATTTTAGTAATTTTAAATATCAAATCAAAGCTCGCTTAAGGAAAAATATCAAAACGAGTTGAGTATAAATCGATTTATTCGATAAACGCTCCTCGGAATTCTACGATCATCTTGGTTAAGATCCAATAAGTTGATCTAAAGATATGACGAGTCGAGTATAAATTGATCCGCTCAATCAACGCTCCTCGATCTAACAATACAAAGAGTTGAGTATAAATTGATCCGCTCAATAAATGCTCCTCGATCTAACAATACAAAGAGTTGAGTATAAATTGATCCCGCTCAATAAACGCTCCTCGATTCATGTCTAACGATTAGACAGACTTTGGTATGAAAACCTAAAAGTCCAAACAAAAGAGTTGAGCATAAATTGATCCGCTCAATAAACGCTCCTCGATCTATTTTTAAAGATTAGAAAGGCTTTGGTATAAAAACCTAAGTCTAAATGAAAAGAGTTGAGTATAAATTGATCCGCTCAATAAACGCTCCTCGATCTATTTTTAACAATTAAAAAGGCTTTTGGTATAAAAACCTAAGTCTAGATGAAAAAGAGTTGAGTATAAATTGATCCGCTCAATAAACGCTCCTCGATCTATTTTTAACGATTAGAAAGACTTTGGTATAAAAACCTAAGTCTAAATGAAAAGAGTTGAGTATAAATTGATCCGCTCAATAAACGCTCCTCGATCTATTTTTAACGATTAGAAAGGCTTTGGTATAAAAACATAAGTCTAAATGAAAAGAGTTGAGTATAAATTGATCCGCTCAATAAACGCTCCTCGATCTATTTTTAACGATTAGAAAGGCTGTTGGTCCCAAGTGGTCAGAAGAGGTTTAGAGGGGGGGGTGAATAAACCTCTTTAAAAATTTTCTCCAAATTTAACTTTAAAACTTTACTCTTACTGAACAGACTAAGCTGATCAGATTTGTAAGTTACAATTCTGTTCGCGAACAAATCTTTGAACAGTCTTGTTGACCACTCGTCTGATAGTTACTTAGCTGATTTTGCAGAAATCAGTTTTAATACTTAGAGTACTTGCAGCGGATTTTCAAAGTGTTTTTCACAAGTAATCTTAGCAGTTTGAAAAATGCTTCCCCAGTTTTATAAACTCCTTTTTGTCTCTTTTTCAAACAGTTAACTTAATGTGTTTTTATGCAAACCGAAGATATGCAGATTTGAAAACAATGTAAAAACACAAGTAATTTTTATAGTGGTTATATGGATTTGAATATCCTTTAGTCCACTCTTCCAAGTCACTCAGATCTTGGGTTATACTATAATCACAAAGTTTACAGTATACTCTGCTTGCGTCGAACAACAAATGAAACGACCACAAGTTCGCAATAGGAAATCACACAGAAAACCTATTCTCTGAAGTTTGATCACTCACAAAGATGGATCACAACTCCGCACAACACTCTTGTTTACAAAATCACTCAGAAGATGTATTTTTCTTGATTCTTCAACTCTGCTTTCGTCAACAAATGACTCAGCTGATGAGTGAGCTGTTCTTGAGACTTAAAGAATTTTGCTTCGGAAATTTCTCTCAGAAAGTGTGTTGCATTTTTCTTCTTCGTCTCTTTCAGCTATTTATACTTGAGGATTGAAAAATGTCCGTTGAAGAGAGACAGGTTTCAAATTCCTCGAGTACTGGTCCTTAAAATCCGCGAACGGCTCTTTTGCAGTCTGTCCGTACTATGAACAGTACTTTCTGCAGGCAGCATTAAATGCACTCGGCTGATGCGAAGCTTTTCTTCAATCATTTGTCTTAAATATCCTCGTACTTCAGCATTTATTACACCAAGGGGCATTTATTACCGTTGGGAACACTTCATGATCTTCTTCATTTGGCTGACGAAAGTACAAGTCTGATGGTGAACTCGGCTGATCTCAAACTTGAACAAATCTGATTTGAGTCGGCTGATCTTCACTAGTCTGATAACTTTACTTCAGCAGATCAGAAGTCTTGGACCTTGAAACTTTGACTCTTCTGATGTCTTCATTACTTAGTCAAAATTCCTTGATAAGTCTATCAGCTAAGTTACTCCATACTTAGCCAATTTTATGAAGTTTTGGAATGCATCAAAACCTCCCTTATCAAATTTCCTTTAGTGCCTTCATCTTCATCCTTATCCAACAATTTTCCCCTTTTTGATGATGACAAAACTTCAGGTAAGTACCTGTTGAATACCTAAACTAAAGATTGTAATCCTCAAAATTTTCTGAGATAGAAAAAGTTTATTGGATTGAACTTGACTTTTCATTAATATTGAAAAAGGGTTACATAGTACAAGTTCATCAGATGAGATTTCTGAAGAAATAGATAAAGTAAACTGATTACAAGGAATTTACAAGTTTTAACTATCAGCTTCTTCATCTGATCCTTCCAGCACTTCTTCATATTCATAAGATGATTCTTCATCATCTTCTTCATCATCAGCTTCTTCTTCCAAGGTTGCTTTGGCAGCTTCCATCTTCTCCTTAAGTTGTTGTTCTTGAAGAGCTTTCAGAGCTTCCATGGCCTTCCTGGCAGATTCTGTATTTTTGTACTTGGTATCTTCTTTTTCAATCTTTTCTGATTCTTCTACCGTTCCAAGCTCTGCAATCTTATCAGCTTCAGCTTCAGTCTTGTCAGCTATTTCTTCAGTTTCCTTGGCTTCAGTTGTTGCAGCAGTAGTTTCCTCCTTAGTTGATTCTTCAGCAGCAGATTCCTTTGCTGGTTCTTCAGCAGCAGTCTCTTTAACTGGTTCTTCCCTTTTATCTTCCCCCTTTTTGTCATCATCAACTCTGATGACATTAGAAGGTTCAACAGCAGGATTGAGAGCAACTGTTGGAATCTTTACTCCAGCGCATAAAGCCTTTAGATTCTGATTGACAACGTCATGACTAGCTGTTAGATGATGAATGTCAGTGCTGATGACATCAGTCTTGTCATTGAAGTAGTCAATGTTGAGGTTGATAGTTGCAATTTCATTTTGAACTTCTTGTGAAGCCTTTGCCACTTCTTGCAACATCCCTAAGTTGACTGCCTTCTCCTCTTCACTGACTTTTATGAAGGTTGCAGTTAAGTCAGCAATCTTGTGCTCAGCTGATTTTAAAGCAGTGTGAAGATGATTCACATCACCCTTCACATCTTCTACGTTCTGGTTCAGTTCTCTTAAGCTGTGTACCAACTGCAATGAATGATCCTGAGGAATAGGTAGACTATCAATAGCCAACTTGATAGTACTGGCAGTTAGAAGGTGCATTCTTTCCATCTGTTGAGTGTTTGATTCAACCAATTCTTTCTTCATCTTCTGTAACTGCAGACCGTTCCTCTCTTCCATCTCTTTTATTTGATTTTCAATAAGTAATTGGAAGGCTTCCATCAGTGATGAGTGTTCATCACCTGATGAAGTAGAAGCATCAGCTTCTTTCTCTTTAATCTCCTGATGAACAGGGACATCTTGCATATCCGTCATCTGATGATCTTCAGAAGTCCTAGCTTGTCCTTCAATAGCTAAAGGCTTGTCAGCAGACTTGTGCTCATCAGTGACATCATCGTAGAACAGATTAGTAATGGTTCCATCATCATTGAAGCATGTTGTCTGTCTAATCTGCCTTACAATAATCCAAGGGTTAACAGGAGCATTGTTACCCTTAGGGACTTCATAGTACGGTTGTACTTCCTTGCCAAAGATGATCTGTTGAATACTTGGCAGCAGTGGCAAGTCACTTGAACATCCTTGCTGATATTTTGACTTTTTAGCCCATCTCTTCAGGGAAGTCATAACAGCAAACTTAATTGCTCTTTCTTCAGCATCTTCAGACTTCTTTTTCTTGTCAGGCAAGGTGCTTTTGATTTTCTTGGCCTCCTCCAATGCAAAGCCTTTTGCATAACTATGCATGACATCTCTTACATAGCTGGGATCAAGGGCCTTTTGGATGGAGTCTGTTTTCAGCCAGGTCAGAACCCAACGTTCTTCATCAGCTAACTCCTTCATGCTTTGAAGTTCTGTCATTGACTTGTTCAGCCTGTTATCCCTCCAACTGATATATCTTGGTTTCTCCTGGTTGAACAAAGTCTTTAACATAAGCTTCTGATCATAGTAAGCTAGAGACTTCTCAAACTTCTTGAAAAGCTCCTTATCAGCATACACAATCTCAAAAGCTTTTCTGACTTCAAATTTGTCCTTTGACTTGAGTTTGGGGGCAGGCAGTAATATCTTCTTTTTGTCTTCTTCATCATTCTTGCCTTCTCCAATCTTGATGCCACCTCCATGGACAGGTCCATAGGCATCAACTTTGCTCAATTCCAATACCATTGCGAATTCAGCATCTTCAGCAGCTTTCCTCTCTGCTTCAGACATGCGTCTTCTGGCTTCATCCTTTGCTTCTTGAGCCTTGCTCAGCTCAAGTGCCTTCTTTTCCTCCAACTCATCCTGTTTTCTTTGTTCAGCCTCCTCCCTTGCTTTCTTGTCAGCTTTGGAAACTTTCTTTTTCCTCAGCACTATTTTTCTCTTGCCTTTATCAACAGGGGCTGGTCCAACAGATGATATGGGAGCAGCAGCAATAGGATAGATGATTTGGACATCTGGATCTTCTTGAGGTTGAGCAACCTCAGCTGTTGATGTGACTTGACTTGGCTGTTGCTCATCAGCTTTGTCAGTCTCAACAGTCTTAACTGTTTCAGCAGGCCTTTCAGCAGCTTCAGGGTCTTCCCTAGCTACATATTCCAAAACCGTTGGTTCTTCTATGAAAGTCATCTGCTTTCTAGCAGTCTTCTTGGTTCTCCCTTCACGGTAAGTGGTTGTAGCTGTATCTCTCTGTTGACTTCTTGTTCGTTGAGAGATCCCTTCAGCAGGCCTCTCTGCTGATGGAGTTCTTGATGGTGATGCAGGGGATCCAGTCCTTACATCAGCAATTATGTTTTCAACGATTTTAGTGGCTTCAGCAGCAGAAGTCACTTTCTCCATCTGCTTGGAAACTTTCCTCTTAGGCTCATCAGCAGCCTTCTTCTTCTTGGTTTCAACAGCTAAGTCAGCAGTCTTGACCAGTTTCCTTTGCCTTTTGGCAGGAACCTCTTTTGGTTCCTCTACATCAGCTTCCTCAGGCTCACCAGCCTTCCTCTTTTGAACAGGCATGTACTTGGACAATGCCTTGGATTTGTGAATCTCTTTTCCATTCTTCATATCACAGCCCAGTTTTGACAGCAAATAACTGAGAGTGATTCGGTGGTTGGTAGTGGGGCCTTTTCCTTTCTTATCATCAAGAAAGTCAGCTAATATGTACCAGACTATGATTGACCAGTTGATCTCCAGTCCATAGTATATGGCAGCCATGATGCTGAACATCTTCATGGTAACAGCATCCAGTGAGAAGGTGCAGTTCTCAATCAGCTTAGCTACCATATCAGCCATCCGCTGATATTCATCCTTCAGTTGCTTCTTCCTTATGTTTCCAGACAACGTTTCTCCCTCTTTGGCGCAGATCGCCCAGAACTGTTGGTGCTTGTCCTCTGTCAGCACAGTGACGTCATGTCGTCCACTGTTAGGAAGCCCAAACGTCTCGTGAAGAACAGCAGGAGTGATAGTGATAGATTTGTCTCCCACAGTAGCCTTAATAGCTAGTGAGTTATAGTCAGCTTTCGCAGAGTTGTAGTACTCTATCACTTGGTCAGTCCAGATAATTCCTTCGTGGTATTCCATGAAGTTTACCAGCGAAGCAGCTTTGAACTTTTCAAGCAGTTCTTTCATCAGATCCGTACCGGATTGGTAGTAGGAATCATAGACGAGAAACATACCTTCAGCGGCCATTGTTTATCTGTTGAAGGTTAGAAAAACAAAGAGAAGTATGCAGAGAATTGCAGATAAATTTCTCACAAGTACTTTTGAATATTTAGGGTGTGTAAAGAACGACTCGACTGATCAGATGTGGATTTATAGAGTTGGGGTTTATCGGTTTTCGTGATATCCGCCAACCGTTAGATCCGTTTTTCTGTCAGTGCTGATCGTGCGGCGTCAGTTACGACTTTTCGAATTCAAAAGATTTTTAATGAAGAGCGGGAATATGTACCGCCCAATAGTTACTTATAAAAGCATGTTTTGAATATACGTTTTAAATAGTTCCGCTTTTATTAAAGTAATCAGATGAGTAACATAAATACTTATCTGATGGACTACTGTCCTGACGACATAGTTGTTATCAGAGAATGCCAATAGCTGATAACCTTCCTCAGCTGTTTGTCAATCCAGCTAGATAAAATAACTTCAATCTTCGATAGTTGAGTCTTCTGATGAGAACATAACTTCAACTAACTGTCATTAACAAATTTCATCTTTAATTCAGAAGTACCGCTAGTCTTACACGTTCCCCCTGAGTTTAAGAATTCATAAGTCAACTAGTCTGTTGAGAGTTAATCTTTTAAGATAATAACGAAGTACTGAGCTGTTGAACTCCAGTCTTCTGATGAGTTCCCCCTCAGCTTATGCTTCCAAATTAAGTAATCCTAACTCAGCTCTTAGAGTTGAAAACCTTACTTCACTTAGAGGTTTAGTGAAGATATCAGCAATCTGATTATCAGTATGCACATACTCAATCATTACATTGCCTTTTTCCACATGATCTCTAATGAAATGATGCTTGATCTCAATATGCTTAGTCCTTGAATGACTTGTAGTGTTCTGTGTAAGAGAGATTGCACTTGTATTGTCACAGTAGATTGGAATTCCACTGATCTTAATGTTGTAATCTTCTAGTTGATGCTTCAACCAAAGTATCTGTGCACAGCAAGCTCCAGCAGCTATATATTCAGCTTCAGCAGTAGATATAGAAACTGAGGTTTGCTTCTTACTCATCCAAGAGATCAGACGACTGCCTAAGAACTGACAGGCACCTGTTGTGCTCTTTCTGTCAATCTTGCAGCCAGCAAGGTCTGAATCTGAATAACCAATAAGTTCAAATCCAGATTCTCTAGGATACCACAATCCCAATTCTTGAGTGCCTTTAACATATTTCAATATCCTCTTGGCAGCTAAGAGATGAGATTCTTTGGGGTTTGATTGAAATCTTGCACAGACTCCAACTGAGTACATTATATCAGGTCTGCTTGCTGTTAGATACAACAATGAACCAATAATGCCTCTGTATTTGGTAATGTCTACTGATTTGCCATCTTCATCTTTATCCAAACGAAGACTTGTAGACATAGGAATTGTAGCAGTAGAGCTAGTTTCCATACCAAATTTCTTGAACAGATCTCTTGTGTACTTTGCTTGGCTGATGAATATTCCATCAGGCAACTGTCTAACTTGCAATCCAAGAAAGTAATTAAGTTCACCCATCATGCTCATTTCAAACTTATTCTGCATCAGCTTGGAGAACTTATCACACATCTGTTGGTTAGTTGAACCAAAAATAATATCGTCCACATATATTTGCACAAGTAATATATGATTTTCCCATTCAATTGTGAACAAGGTTTTATCTACCTTACCTTTTCGAAATCCTTTAATTAAAAGAAAATCAGATAGGGTATCATACCATGCTCTTGGAGCCTGTTTCAGTCCATAGAGGGCTTTCTTCAGACGATATACTTTGTCCTCTTCTTGATATACTTCAAATCCAGGAGGTTGTTCAACATACACTTCTTCTTGCAATTCTCCATTGAGAAAAGCAGACTTCACATCCATCTGATAGACAGTGAAGTTCTTGTAAGCAGCATAGGCAAGAAACAGTCTGATTGCTTCAAGTCTTGCTACTGGTGCAAAAGTTTCATCAAAGTCAATTCCTTCTTCTTGACAATATCCTTTGGCCACTAGTCTTGCTTTGTTTCTGGTGACAACACCATCTTCATTCATCTTATTTCTGAATACCCACTTAGTGCCAATTACTCTTTGATGACTTGGTCTAGGAACTAAGTACCAGACTTCATTCCTTTCAAATTGATTCAACTCTTCTTGCATAGCTTCTATCCAGAAGGAATCATTGAGAGCTTCTTCAATTTGTTTAGGCTCTATTTGAGATAGAAATGTGACAAACATAGCATCTTGTGCAGCAGCTCTTCTTGTTTTCACTCTATCTAAAGGATCACCAATCACTAGTTCAGGTGGGTGATTCTTGAGCCATCTGAGATCAGGTTGCAAATCAGGATGTTGTCCTCTGTCTTGATCTTGCAACACTACTGTTGGAGTTCCAGTAGTAGTCTGTTGAACATTTGTAGTCTGTTGAACAGTCTCTGGTCTGTCAGCTGTTGGCAACTCGTCTGTTAGACAATCAGCACTGTGATTTTGAACAGCACTTGAGTTAGCAGCTGAACTTAGATTAGGTAGTATGATGGGAACATATTCTTCATTTCTTCCAACGTCTAACTTCTGTAAATCAGTAGACAGATCTTGATTAACACTCTGATTCTTTTCAGAAGATTGACTTGGCTCATCAAATACTACATGGATAGATTCTTCTATTAGTAATGTTCTTTTGTTAAAAACTCTGTAAGCTTTACTAACAGATGAGTATCCTACAAAGACAGCTTCATCAGCCTTTTCTGCAAATGCAGTAAGGTGATTTTTCCCATTATTCAATACAAAACATTTACAACCAAAAATCTTAAAGTAATGAATGTTTGGTTTTCTGTTGTTCCAAACTTCATATGGAGTCTTGTTCTGATTTTTGTTGATCATACATCTGTTCTGGGTAAAGCAGGCTGTATTTGTTGCTTCTGCCCAAAATCTTTGTGGCAGTTTAGCTTCAGCTATCATGGTTCTGACAGCTTCTTTCAGTGTTTTGTTTCTCCTTTCAGCAACACCATTCTGTTGAGGGGTCCTAGCAGCAGAATACTCATGATGTATTCCCTTGATGTTACAATACTCTTCAACAGTAGAGTTTGTAAACTCTGTCCCTCTATCTGATCTGATCTTCAATATTTTGATACTCTTCTCATTCTGGATCAGTTCCATCAGATTTGTAAGATGTTCCTTGGTTTCACTTTTCTTTTTCATGAAAATCACCCAAGTATATCTTGAATAATCATCCACAACAGCTAGGCAGTATTTCTTTCCACCATTGCTGACTGGATCAATGGGTCCAAATAAGTCCATGTGCAGTAGCTCCAATATTCTTTCAGAAGATTGATACTTCTTGCTTTTGAAAGATAACTTGATTTGTTTACCCTTCTGACATGCGTCACAGAGCTTGTCTTTGCTCATGACTGCTTTTGGAATCCCTTCTACCAAATCATTCTTGATTAATCTGTTAATGGTCTTGAAGTTTAAGTGATTCATTCTCTTGTGCCATAGCCAACTGACTTCACTTGGTGCAGATGCCACCAAACAAACACTTGAATTCTTGTCGACAGAATTCCAGTCAACTATGTAGATATTTCCCTGTCTTCTTCCAGATAAAATTACCTTCTTTGTATCAATTTGTTCAACGTAGCACTTATCTGTTGAGAAGATGACTGAATATCCCTTGTCACAAAATTGACTTATGCTCAGCAGATTATATTTCAGGCCTGTAACATATGAGACGTCAGATATCTCTATGTTTCCTTTGATCAGTCTTCCTTTAGCTTTAATCTTGCCTTCTTTGCTGTCTCCAAAAGTAACTTTTGGACCATCCACAGCAACTGCATCAGTCAACTCATGTATGTTTCCACACATGTGCCTTGAACATCCACTGTCCAAGTACCAAATCTTCTCTACTTTACTCCTACTCCTAATCCTAACCTACAAAACAAAAATAAAATTGTTTTAGGTACCCTTATTGAGAGGGTCCTGAAGGATTAGTTCCACCTTTGACAACCCAAGATGTTGAAGTCTTAGGCTTCTTAGGCTTCTGAGTTTTGACAGGGGCATGAACAACTTTCTTTTCATCATAGTTATCAGATAAGTCATGTTGATGATCAGTATGATAAGAATAATGTTCATAAGCAGGGTAAGGTGCATGATATGCAGGATATGCATGCATTGGATGAGCAGGGTAAGGTGCATAGTAACTAGGAAATTGAGGTGCATGATACATAGGATGATATGCAGCAGGTTGCACATAATATGACTCATTTCCATACCAAGCATTTTGATTTTTCTTGTTTTTATGCTTCTTTGGTTTACTAGTGGCTTGCTCATTTGATTTTGACTTAGTTTTACCACTAGTCTGATTGACTTTAGCTTTATCAGCAGACTTCTTAGGACTCTGCTGTTTGGTCTTACTAGTCTGATTTCCTACACTAGGCTCTTTGCTCTTTTTAGCCTTAGGAGATTTCTTCTCCTTTACCACTTTCTCAGATGAGGTAGGTTTAGAAGTTTGAACATACAGAATGACCTTACTATTGTCAGCTGATATGAATTTTTCAGTATTATTCAATTCTAGTTTATCCTTTTCTAAAGGTGTCTCCTGTTTACTAGATGTATGCATGGATGCAACAGTTGACTTATCATGAGACTCAATGATTTTCTCAAGTTCCATGATTTTTCCTTTATAAACCTCACACTCAGCTTTCAGAGATTCATGCTCTTGCTCAAGCTGTTTATATTCAGCTGATTCCCTTGGCTTTTCAGCTAAGAGTTTCAGTGAATTATTTTGCTCTTTTAGCAAGTTCATCTCTTCCTTAAGCTTAACGAATTCTCCAGCAATAGTAGTATTATTCAACATCATTTGCTCTAGAGAATTAAACAATTCATTTTCTTGAGAAGTTACCTCATCCTCAGAGTCATCAGATTCCTTTGCCATCAGGCACATGAGAGCAGGTTTTTCTTCATCAGAAGATTCTTCATCAGATGAGTCTGAATCTGAATCAGATGAGTAGACAGCAGCAAGCTTTTCTGCTTCAGCCATCATTGCCTTGCCTCTCTGATGCTTTCTTTCTTTTCTCATTTTCTTCTCTTCTTCAGTGTACTTTTCTGCTTTTGGATATGGGCAGTCTTTGATGAAATGTCCCAATTTCCTGCAGTTGTAACACATTAGTTTTGCTTTATAATCATCTTTTTCTTGAGAAGAAAAGTTAGGTTTAGAAGAAGAAGCATTGTTGTATTTGTTCTTCATTTTTCTTTTGTAGAACTTCTTGAAATTGTTTATCAACAGTGCAACATCTCCAGCAGTGTACTCCTTTTTGTTGAGTGGAGTGGCTTCATCAGATGAGTCCACTTCAGCAATTCTTTGAGCTGGTCTACTTTGGTTTTCAGCAGCAACCAGTGCAGCTGTGGGTCCTGAAGTTGAGGTTTCTTCAATTCCCATTCTTGGCAGTTTATACTCATAAGCCTTGAGTACGGAGAACAGCTCTGTAAGAGAAATCTTGCCCAGATCTCTTGATTCTTCCATTGCTGTCACCTTCATGTTGAACTTGGAAGGTAGAGCTTTCAGTACTCTGACAGTGATTTCTTTGTCAGTGAAAGTCTTTCCCAGCTTCAAAACTTCATTCAGAGTTCTGGTGAATCTGGTATCCATCTGATCAATGATTTCTCCAGACTTCATCTTGAAGTTGTCCAGCTTCTCCAAGGCAACACTGAGCTGATGCTCCTTAATTGCATCATTACCTTCGCTCATATCTCTGACTTTGTCCCACATTTCCTTTGCAGTTTTGCAATGTTTGACCTTGTCAAACCGATCATTATCCAGGGCTTTAGTCATGATGAATCTCCCAACTTTATCTAGATTGTAAAGCTTGATTTCCTCTGGAGTCATCTCGTGAAGGTCTTTTTCCACAACCGTATCTACTTCATTTATTTTTATGGTCTTTGTGAATCTGAATGGACCTTTAATGATACATGTGTACATGTTGTCATTGTAGGCTGCTAGAAAGATTTCCATTCTAATCTTCCAGTCTTCAAAAGACATACCAGCAATGTGGGGAACATGGCTGATACAATCCATTTTTCAAAAAGTTTTGGTTTTTCCAAAAGATGCTCTTTTGAAAAGTTTTGAAAACCTTTGAAAAACACTTGGATCAAGCTCGTTGATCAGGCAGCTGATTCTAATGAACCACCCGCTCTGATACCACTTGTTGGTCCCAAGTGGTCAAAAGAGGTTTAGAGGGGGGGGGGGTGAATAAACCTCTTTAAAAATTTTCTCCAAATTTAACTTTAAAACTTTACTTTTACTGAACAGACTAAGCTGATCAGATTTGTAAGTTACAATTCTGTTCGCGAACAAATCTTTGAACAATCTTGTTGACCACTCGTCTGATAGTTACTTAGCTGATTTTGCAGAAATCAGTTTTAATACTTAGAGTACTTGCAGCGGATTTTCAAAGTGTTTTTCACAAGTAATCTTAGCAGTTTGAAAAATGCTTCCCCAGTTTTATAAACTCCTTTTTGTCTCTTTTTCAAACAGTTAACTTAATGTGTTTTTATGCAAACCGAAGATATGCAGATTTGAAAACAATGTAAAAACACAAGTAATTTTTATAGTGGTTATATGGATTTGAATATCCTTTAGTCCACTCTTCCAAGTCACTCAGATCTTGGGTTATACTATAATCACAAAGTTTACAGTATACTCTGCTTGCGTCGAACAACAAATGAAACGACCACAAGTTCGCAATAGGAAATCACACAGAAAACCTATTCTCTGAAGTTTGATCACTCACAAAGATGGATCACAACTCCGCACAACACTCTTGTTTACAAAATCACTCAGAAGATGTATTTTTCTTGATTCTTCAACTCTGCTTTCGTCAACAAATGACTCAGCTGATGAGTGAGCTGTTCTTGAGACTTAAAGAATTTTGCTTCGGAAATTTCTCTCAGAAAGTGTGTTGCATTTTTCTTCATCGTCTCTTTCAGCTATTTATACTTGAGGATTGAAAAATGTCCGTTGAAGAGAGACAGGTTTCAAATTTCTCGAGTACTGGTCCTTAAAATCCGCGAACGGCTCTTTTGCAGTCTGTCCGTACTATGAACAGTACTTTCTGCAGGCAACATTAAATGCAGCATTAAATGCACTCGGCTGATGCGAAGCTTTTCTTCAATCATTTGTCTTAAATATCCTCGTACTTCAGCATTTATTACACCAAGGGGCATTTATTACCGTTGGGAACACTTCATGATCTTCTTCATTTGGCTGACGAAAGTACAAGTCTGATGGTGAACTCGGCTGATCTCAAACTTGAACAAATCTGATTTGAGTCGGCTGATCTTCACTAGTCTGATAACTTTACTTCAGCAGATCAGAAGTCTTGGACCTTGAAACTTTGACTCTTCTGATGTCTTCATTACTTAGTCAAAATTCCTTGATAAGTCTATCAGCTAAGTTACTCCATACTTAGCCAATTTTATGAAGTTTTGGAATGCATCAAAACCTCCCTTATCAAATTTCCTTTAGTGCCTTCATCTTCATCCTTATCCAACAATTTCCCCCTTTTTGATGATGACAAAACTTCAGCTAAGTACCTGTTGAATACCTAAACTAAAGATTGTAATCCTCAAAATTTTCTGAGATAGAAAAAGTTTATTGGATTGAACTTGACTTTTCATTAATATTGAAAAAGGGTTACATAGTACAAGTTCATCAGATGAGATTTCTGAAGAAATAGATAAAGTAAACTGATTACAAGGAATTTACAAGTTTTAACTATCAGCTTCTTCATCTGATCCTTCCAGCACTTCTTCATATTCATAAGATGATTCTTCATCATCTTCTTCATCATCAGCTTCTTCTTCCAAGGTTGCTTTGGCAGCTTCCATCTTCTCCTTAAGTTGTTGTTCTTGAAGAGCTTTCAGAGCTTCCATGGCCTTCCTGGCAGATTCTGTATTTTTGTACTTGGTATCTTCTTTTTCAATCTTTTCTGATTCTTCTACCGTTCCAAGCTCTGCAATCTTATCAGCTTCAGCTTCAGTCTTGTCAGCTATTTCTTCAGTTTCCTTGGCTTCAGTTGTTGCAGCAGTAGTTTCCTCCTTAGTTGATTCTTCAGCAGAAGATTCCTTTGCTGGTTCTTCAGCAGCAGTCTCTTTAACTGGTTCTTCCCTTTTATCTTCCCCCTTTTTGTCATCATCAACTCTGATGACATTAGAAGGTTCAACAGCAGGATTGAGAGCAACTGTTGGAATCTTTACTCCAGCGCATAAAGCCTTTAGATTCTGATTGACAACGTCATGACTAGCTGTTAGATGATGAATGTCAGTGCTGATGACATCAGTCTTGTCATTGAAGTAGTCAATGTTGAGGTTGATAGTTGCAATTTCATTTTGAACTTCTTGTGAAGCCTTTGCCACTTCTTGCAACATCCCTAAGTTGACTGCCTTCTCCTCTTCACTGACTTTTATGAAGGTTGCAGTTAAGTCAGCAATCTTGTGCTCAGCTGATTTTAAAGCAGTGTGAAGATGATTCACATCACCCTTCACATCTTCTACGTTCTGGTTCAGTTCTCTTAAGCTGTGTACCAACTGCAATGAATGATCCTGAGGAATAGGTAGACTATCAATAGCCAACTTGATAGTACTGGCAGTTAGAAGGTGCATTCTTTCCATCTGTTGAGTGTTTGATTCAACCAATTCTTTCTTCATCTTCTGTAACTGCAGACCGTTCCTCTCTTCCATCTCTTTTATTTGATTTTCAATAAGTAATTGGAAGGCTTCCATCAGTGATGAGTGTTCATCACCTGATGAAGTAGAAACATCAGCTTCTTTCTCTTTAGTCTCCTGATGAACAGGGACATCTTGCATATCCGTCATCTGATGATCTTCAGAAGTCCTAGCTTGTCCTTCAATAGCTAAAGGCTTGTCAGCAGACTTGTGCTCATCAGTGACATCATCGTAGAACAGATTAGTAATGGTTCCATCATCATTGAAGCATGTTGTCTGTCTAATCTGCCTTACAATAATCCAAGGGTTAACAGGAGCATTGTTACCCTTAGGGACTTCATAGTACGGTTGTACTTCCTTGCCAAAGATGATCTGTTGAATACTTGGCAGCAGTGGCAAGTCACTTGAACATCCTTGCTGATATTTTGACTTTTTAGCCCATCTCTTCAGGGAAGTCATAACAGCAAACTTAATTGCTCTTTCTTCAGCATCTTCAGACTTCTTTTTCTTGTCAGGCAAGGTGCTTTTGATTTTCTTGGCCTCCTCCAATGCAAAGCCTTTTGCATAACTATGCATGACATCTCTTACATAGCTGAGATCAAGGGCCTTTTGGATGGAGTCTGTTTTCAGCCAGGTCAGAACCCAACGTTCTTCATCAGCTAACTCCTTCATGCTTTGAAGTTCTGTCATTGACTTGTTCAGCCTGTTATCCCTCCAACTGATATATCTTGGTTTCTCCTGGTTGAACAAAGTCTTTAACATAAGCTTCTGATCATAGTAAGCTAGAGACTTCTCAAACTTCTTGAAAAGCTCCTTATCAGCATACACAATCTCAAAAGCTTTTCTGACTTCAAATTTGTCCTTTGACTTGAGTTTGGGGGCAGGCAGTAATATCTTCTTTTTGTCTTCTTCATCATTCTTGCCTTCTCCAATCTTGATGCCACCTCCATGGACAGGTCCATAGGCATCAACTTTGCTCAATTCCAATACCATTGCGAATTCAGCATCTTCAGCAGCTTTCCTCTCTGCTTCAGACATGCGTCTTCTGGCTTCATCCTTTGCTTCTTGAGCCTTGCTCAGCTCAAGTGCCTTCTTTTCCTCCAACTCATCCTGTTTTCTTTGTTCAGCCTCCTCCCTTGCTTTCTTGTCAGCTTTGGAAACTTTCTTTTTCCTCAGCACTATTTTTCTCTTGCCTTTATCAACAGGGGCTGGTCCAACAGATGATATGGGAGCAGCAGCAATAGGATAGATGATTTGGACATCTGGATCTTCTTGAGGTTGAGCAACCTCAGCTGTTGATGTGACTTGACTTGGCTGTTGCTCATCAGCTTTGTCAGTCTCAACAGTCTTAACTGTTTCAGCAGGCCTTTCAGCAGCTTCAGGGTCTTCCCTAGCTACATATTCCAAAACCGTTGGTTCTTCTATGAAAGTCATCTGCTTTCTAGCAGTCTTCTTGGTTCTCCCTTCACGGTAAGTGGTTGTAGCTGTATCTCTCTGTTGACTTCTTGTTCGTTGAGAGATCCCTTCAGCAGGCCTCTCTGCTGATGGAGTTCTTGATGGTGATGCAGGGGATCCAGTCCTTACATCAGCAATTATGTTTTCAACGATTTTAGTGGCTTCAGCAGCAGAAGTCACTTTCTCCATCTGCTTGGAAACTTTCCTCTTAGGCTCATCAGCAGCCTTCTTCTTCTTGGTTTCAACAGCTAAGTCAGCAGTCTTGACCAGTTTCCTTTGCCTTTTGGCAGGAACCTCTTTTGGTTCCTCTACATCAGCTTCCTCAGGCTCACCAGCCTTCCTCTTTTGAACAGGCATGTACTTGGACAATGCCTTGGATTTGTGAATCTCTTTTCCATTCTTCATATCACAGCCCAGTTTTGACAGCAAATAACTGAGAGTGATTCGGTGGTTGGTAGTGGGGCCTTTTCCTTTCTTATCATCAAGAAAGTCAGCTAATATGTACCAGACTATGATTGACCAGTTGATCTCCAGTCCATAGTATATGGCAGCCATGATGCTGAACCTCTTCATGGTAACAGCATCCAGTGAGAAGGTGCAGTTCTCAATCAGCTTAGCTACCATATCAGCCATCCGCTGATATTCATCCTTCAGTTGCTTCTTCCTTATGTTTCCAGACAACGTTTCTCCCTCTTTGGCGCAGATCGCCCAGAACTGTTGGTGCTTGTCCTCTGTCAGCACAGTGACGTCATGTCGTCCACTGTTAGGAAGCCCAAACGTCTCGTGAAGAACAGCAGGAGTGATAGTGATAGATTTGTCTCCCACAGTAGCCTTAATAGCTAGTGAGTTATAGTCAGCTTTCGCAGAGTTGTAGTACTCCATCACTTGGTCAGTCCAGATAATTCCTTCGTGGTATTCCATGAAGTTTACCAGCGAAGCAGCTTTGAACTTTTCAAGCAGTTCTTTCATCAGATCCGTACCGGATTGGTAGTAGGAATCATAGACGAGAAACATACCTTCAGCGGCCATTGTTTATCTGTTGAAGGTTAGAAAAACAAAGAGAAGTATGCAGAGAATTGCAGATAAATTTCTCACAAGTACTTTTGAATATTTAGGGTGTGTAAAGAACGACTCGACTGATCAGATGTGGATTTATAGAGTTGGGGTTTATCGGTTTTCGTGATATCCGCCAACCGTTAGATCCGTTTTTCTGTCAGTGCTGATCGTGCGGCGTCAGTTACGACTTTTCGAATTCAAAAGATTTTTAATGAAGAGCGGGAATATGTACCGCCCAACAGTTACTTATAAAAGCGTGTTTTGAATATACGTTTTAAATAGTTCCGCTTTTATTAAAGTAATCAGATGAGTAACGTAAATACTTATCTGATGGACTACTGTCCTGACGACATAGTTGTTATCAGAGAATGCCAATAGCTGATAACCTTCCTCAGCTGTTTGTCAATCCAGCTAGATAAAATAACTTCAATCTTCGATAGTTGAGTCTTCTGATGAGAACATAACTTCAACTAACTGTCATTAACAAATTTCATCTTTAATTCAGAAGTACCGCTAGTCTTACACGTTCCCCCTGAGTTTAAGAATTCATAAGTTAACTAGTCTGTTGAGAGTTAATCTTTTAAGATAATAACGAAGTACTGAGCTGTTGAACTCCAGTCTTCTGATGAGTTCCCCCTCAGCTTATGCTTCCAAATTAAGTAATCCTAACTCAGCTCTTAGAGTTGAAAACCTTACTTCACTTAGAGGTTTAGTGAAGATATCAGCAATCTGATTATCAGTATGCACATACTCAATCATTACATTGCCTTTTTCCACATGATCTCTAATGAAATGATGCTTGATCTCAATATGCTTAGTCCTTGAATGACTTGTAGTGTTCTGTGTAAGAGAGATTGCACTTGTATTGTCACAGTAGATTGGAATTCCACTGATCTTAATGTTGTAATCTTCTAGTTGATGCTTCAACCAAAGTATCTGTGCACAGCAAGCTCCAGCAGCTATATATTCAGCTTCAGCAGTAGATATAGAAACTGAGGTTTGCTTCTTACTCATCCAAGAGATCAGACGACTGCCTAAGAACTGACAGGCACCTGTTGTGCTCTTTCTGTCAATCTTGCAGCCAGCAAGGTCTGAATCTGAATAACCAATAAGTTCAAATCCAGATTCTCTAGGATACCACAATCCCAATTCTTGAGTGCCTTTAACATATTTCAATATCCTCTTGGCAGCTAAGAGATGAGATTCTTTGGGGTTTGATTGAAATCTTGCACAGACTCCAACTGAGTACATTATATCAGGTCTGCTTGCTGTTAGATACAACAATGAACCAATAATGCCTCTGTATTTGGTAATGTCTACTGATTTGCCATCTTCATCTTTATCCAAACGAAGACTTGTAGACATAGGAATTGTAGCAGTAGAGCTAGTTTCCATACCAAATTTCTTGAACAGATCTCTTGTGTACTTTGCTTGGCTGATGAATATTCCATCAGGCAACTGTCTAACTTGCAATCCAAGAAAGTAATTAAGTTCACCCATCATGCTCATTTCAAACTTATTCTGCATCAGCTTGGAGAACTTATCACACATCTGTTGGTTAGTTGAACCAAAAATAATATCGTCCACATATATTTGCACAAGTAATATATGATTTTCCCATTCAATTGTGAACAAGGTTTTATCTACCTTACCTTTTCGAAATCCTTTAATTAAAAGAAAATCAGATAGGGTATCATACCATGCTCTTGGAGCCTGTTTCAGTCCATAGAGGGCTTTCTTCAGACGATATACTTTGTCCTCTTCTTGATATACTTCAAATCCAGGAGGTTGTTCAACATACACTTCTTCTTGCAATTCTCCATTGAGAAAAGCAGACTTCACATCCATCTGATAGACAGTGAAGTTCTTGTAAGCAGCATAGGCAAGAAACAGTCTGATTGCTTCAAGTCTTGCTACTGGTGCAAAAGTTTCATCAAAGTCAATTCCTTCTTCTTGACAATATCCTTTGGCCACTAGTCTTGCTTTGTTTCTGGTGACAACACCATCTTCATTCATCTTATTTCTGAATACCCACTTAGTGCCAATTACTCTTTGATGACTTGGTCTAGGAACTAAGTACCAGACTTCATTCCTTTCAAATTGATTCAACTCTTCTTGCATAGCTTCTATCCAGAAGGAATCATTGAGAGCTTCTTCAATTTGTTTAGGCTCTATTTGAGATAGAAATGTGACAAACATAGCATCTTGTGCAGCAGCTCTTCTTGTTTTCACTCTATCTAAAGGATCACCAATCACTAGTTCAGGTGGGTGATTCTTGAGCCATCTGAGATCAGGTTGCAAATCAGGATGTTGTCCTCTGTCTTGATCTTGCAACACTACTGTTGGAGTTCCAGTAGTAGTCTGTTGAACATTTGTAGTCTGTTGAACAGTCTCTGGTCTGTCAGCTGTTGGCAACTCGTCTGTTAGACAATCAGCACTGTGATTTTGAACAGCACTTGAGTTAGCAGCTGAACTTAGATTAGGTAGTATGATGGGAACATATTCTTCATTTCTTCCAACGTCTAACTTCTGTAAATCAGTAGACAGATCTTGATTAACACTCTGATTCTTTTCAGAAGATTGACTTGGCTCATCAAATACTACATGGATAGATTCTTCTATTAGTAATGTTCTTTTGTTAAAAACTCTGTAAGCTTTACTAACAGATGAGTATCCTACAAAGACAGCTTCATCAGCCTTTTCTGCAAATGCAGTAAGGTGATTTTTCCCATTATTCAATACAAAACATTTACAACCAAAAATCTTAAAGTAATGAATGTTTGGTTTTCTGTTGTTCCAAACTTCATATGGAGTCTTGTTCTGATTTTTGTTGATCATACATCTGTTCTGGGTAAAGCAGGCTGTATTTGTTGCTTCTGCCCAAAATCTTTGTGGCAGTTTAGCTTCAGCTATCATGGTTCTGACAGCTTCTTTCAGTGTTCTGTTTCTCCTTTCAGCAACACCATTCTGTTGAGGGGTCCTAGCAGCAGAATACTCATGATGTATTCCCTTGATGTTACAATACTCTTCAACAGTAGAGTTTGTAAACTCTGTCCCTCTATCTGATCTGATCTTCAATATTTTGATACTCTTCTCATTCTGGATCAGTTCCATCAGATTTGTAAGATGTTCCTTGGTTTCACTTTTCTTTTTCATGAAAATCACCCAAGTATATCTTGAATAATCATCCACAACAGCTAGGCAGTATTTCTTTCCACCATTGCTGACTGGATCAATGGGTCCAAATAAGTCCATGTGCAGTAGCTCCAATATTCTTTCAGAAGATTGATGCTTCTTGCTTTTGAAAGATAACTTGATTTGTTTACCCTTCTGACATGCGTCACAGAGCTTGTCTTTGCTCATGACTGCTTTTGGAATCCCTTCTACCAAATCATTCTTGATTAATCCGTTAATGGTCTTGAAGTTTAAGTGATTCATTCTCTTGTGCCATAGCCAACTGACTTCACTTGGTGCAGATGCCACCAAACAAACACTTGAATTCTTGTCGACAGAATTCCAGTCAACTATGTAGATATTTCCCTGTCTTTTTCCAGATAAAATTACCTTCTTTGTACCAATCTGTTCAACGTAGCACTTATCTGTTGAGAAGATGACTGAATATCCCTTGTCACAAAATTGACTTATGCTCAGCAGATTATATTTCAGGCCTGTAACATATGAGACGTCAGATATCTCTATGTTTCCTTTGATCAGTCTTCCTTTAGCTTTAATCTTGCCTTCTTTGCTGTCTTCAAAAGTAACTTTTGGACCATCCACAGCAACTGCATCAGTCAACTCATGTATGTTTCCACACATGTGCCTTGAACATCCACTGTCCAAGTACCAAATCTTCTCTACTTTACTCCTACTCCTAATCCTAACCTACAAAACAAAAATAAAATTGTTTTAGGTACCCTTATTGAGAGGGTCCTGAAGGATTAGTTCCACCTTTGACAACCCAAGATGTTGAAGTCTTAGGCTTCTTAGGCTTCTGAGTTTTGACAGGGGCATGAACAGCTTTCTTTTCATCATAGTTATCAGATAAGTCATGTTGATGATCAGTATGATAAGAATAATGTTCATAAGCAGGGTAAGGTGCATGATATGCAGGATATGCATGCATTGGATGAGCAGGGTAAGGTGCATAGTAACTAGGAAATTGAGGTGCATGATACATAGGATGATATGCAGCAGGTTGCACATAATATGACTCATTTCCATACCAAGCATTTTGATTTTTCTTGTTTTTATGCTTCTTTGGTTTACTAGTGGCTTGCTCATTTGATTTTGACTTAGTTTTACCACTAGTCTGATTGACTTTAGCTTTATCAGCAGACTTCTTAGGACTCTGCTGTTTGGTCTTACTAGTCTGATTTCCTACACTAGGCTCTTTGCTCTTTTTAGCCTTAGGAGATTTCTTCTCCTTTACCACTTTCTCAGATGAGGTAGGTTTAGAAGTTTGAACATACAGAATGACCTTACTATTGTCAGCTGATATGAATTTTTCAGTATTATTCAATTCTAGTTTATCCTTTTCTAAAGGTGTCTCCTGTTTACTAGATGTATGCATGGATGCAACAGTTGACTTATCATGAGACTCAATGATTTTCTCAAGTTCCATGATTTTTCCTTTATAAACCTCACACTCAGCTTTCAGAGATTCATGCTCTTGCTCAAGCTGTTTATATTCAGCTGATTCCCTTGGCTTTTCAGCTAAGAGTTTCAGTGAATTATTTTGCTCTTTTAGCAAGTTCATCTCTTCCTTAAGCTTAACGAATTCTCCAGCAATAGTAGTATTATTCAACATCATTTGCTCTAGAGAATTAAACAATTCATTTTCTTGAGGAGTTACCTCATCCTCAGAGTCATCAGATTCCTTTGCCATCAGGCACATGAGAGCAGGTTTTTCTTCATCAGAAGATTCTTCATCAGATGAGTCTGAATCTGAATCAGATGAGTAGACAGCAGCAAGCTTTTCTGCTTCAGCCATCATTGCCTTGCCTCTCTGATGCTTTCTTTCTTTTCTCATTTTCTTCTCTTCTTCAGTGTACTTTTCTGCTTTTGGATATGGGCAGTCTTTGATGAAATGTCCCAATTTCCTGCAGTTGTAACACATTAGTTTTGCTTTCTAATCATCTTTTTCTTGAGAAGAAAAGTTAGGTTTAGAAGAAGAAGCATTGTTGTATTTGTTCTTCATTTTTCTTTTGTAGAACTTCTTGAAATTGTTTATCAACAGTGCAACATCTCCAGCAGTGTACTCCTTTTTGTTGAGTAGAGTGGCTTCATCAGATGAGTCCACTTCAGCAATTCTTTGAGCTGGTCTACTTTGGTTTTCAGCAGCAACCAGTGCAGCTGTGGGTCCTGAAGTTGAGGTTTCTTCAATTCCCATTCTTGGCAGTTTATACTCATAAGCCTTGAGTACGGAGAACAGCTCTGTAAGAGAAATCTTGCCCAGATCTCTTGATTCTTCCATTGCTGTCACCTTCATGTTGAACTTGGAAGGTAGAGCTTTCAGTACTCTGACAGTGATTTCTTTGTCAGTGAAAGTCTTTCCCAGCTTCAAAACTTCATTCAGAGTTCTGGTGAATCTGGTATCCATCTGATCAATGGTTTCTCCAGACTTCATCTTGAAGTTGTCCAGCTTCTCCAAGGCAACACTGAGCTGATGCTCCTTAATTGCATCATTACCTTCGCTCATATCTCTGACTTTGTCCCACATTTCCTTTGCAGTTTTGCAATGTTTGACCTTGTCAAACCGATCATTATCCAGGGCTTTAGTCATGATGAATCTCCCAACTTTATCTAGATTGTAAAGCTTGATTTCCTCTGGAGTCATCTCGTGAAGGTCTTTTTCCACAACCGTATCTACTTCATTTATTTTTATGGTCTTTGTGAATCTGAATGGACCTTTAATGATACATGTGTACATGTTGTCATTGTAGGCTGCTAGAAAGATTTCCATTATAATCTTCCAGTCTTCAAAAGACATACCAGCAATGTGGGGAACATGGCTGATACAATCCATTTTTCAAAAAGTTTTGGTTTTTCCAAAAGATGCTCTTTTGAAAAGTTTTGAAAACCTTTGAAAAACACTTGGATCAAGCTCGTTGATCAGGCAGCTGATTCTAATGAACCACCCGCTCTGATACCACTTGTTGGTCCCAAGTGGTCAGAAGAGGTTTAGAGGGGGGGGTGAATAAACCTCTTTAAAAATTTTCTCCAAATTTAACTTTAAAACTTTACTCTTACTGAACAGACTAAGCTGATCAGATTTGTAAGTTACAATTCTGTTCGCGAACAAATCTTTGAACAATCTTGTTGACCACTCGTCTGATAGTTACTTAGCTGATTTTGCAGAAATCAGTTTTAATACTTAGAGTACTTGCAGCGGATTTTCAAAGTGTTTTTCACAAGTAATCTTAGCAGTTTGAAAAATGCTTCCCCAGTTTTATAAACTCCTTTTTGTCTCTTTTTCAAACAGTTAACTTAATGTGTTTTTATGCAAACCGAAGATATGCAGATTTGAAAACAATGTAAAAACACAAGTAATTTTTATAGTGGTTATATGGATTTGAATATCCTTTAGTCCACTCTTCCAAGTCACTCAGATCTTGGGTTATACTATAATCACAAAGTTTACAGTATACTCTGCTTGCGTCGAACAACAAATGAAACGACCACAAGTTCGCAATAGGAAATCACACAGAAAACCTATTCTCTGAAGTTTGATCACTCACAAAGATGGATCACAACTCCGCACAACACTCTTGTTTACAAAATCACTCAGAAGATGTATTTTTCTTGATTCTTCAACTCTGCTTTCGTCAACAAATGACTCAGCTGATGAGTGAGCTGTTCTTGAGACTTAAAGAATTTTGCTTCGGAAATTTCTCTCAGAAAGTGTGTTGCATTTTTCTTCTTCGTCTCTTTCAGCTATTTATACTTGAGGATTGAAAAATGTCCGTTGAAGAGAGACAGGTTTCAAATTTCTCGAGTACTGGTCCTTAAAATCCGCGAACGGCTCTTTTGCAGTCTGTCCGTACTATGAACAGTACTTTCTGCAGGCAACATTAAATGCAGCATTAAATGCACTCGGCTGATGCGAAGCTTTTCTTCAATCATTTGTCTTAAATATCCTCGTACTTCAGCATTTATTACACCAAGGGGCATTTATTACCGTTGGGAACACTTCATGATCTTCTTCATTTGGCTGACGAAAGTACAAGTCTGATGGTGAACCCGGCTGATCTCAAACTTGAACAAATCTGATTTGAGTCGGCTGATCTTCACTAGTCTGATAACTTTACTTCAGCAGATCAGAAGTCTTGGACCTTGAAACTTTGACTCTTCTGATGTCTTCATTACTTAGTCAAAATTCCTTGATAAGTCTATCAGCTAAGTTACTCCATACTTAGCCAATTTTATGAAGTTTTGGAATGCATCAAAACCTCCCTTATCAAATTTCCTTTAGTGCCTTCATCTTCATCCTTATCCAACAAAGGCTTTGGTATAAAAACCTAAGTCTAAATGAAAAGAGTTGAGAATAAATTGATCCGCTCAATAAACGCTCCTCGATCTATTTTTAACGATTAAAAAGGCTTTGGTATAAAAACCTAAGTCTAAATGAAAAGAGTTGAGTATAAATTGATCCGCTCAATAAACGCTCCTCGGTCTATTTTTAACAATAAAAAGGCTTTGGTATAAAAACCTAAGTCTAAATGAAAAGAGTTGTGTATAAATTGATCCGCTCAATAAACGCTCCTAGATCTATTTTTAACAATTAAAAAGGCTTTTGGTATAAAAACCTAAGTCTAAATGAAAAGAGTTGAGTATAAATTGATCCGCTCAATAAACGCTCCTCGATCTACATCCAACGATCAAAAGATTTGGTAAAAGAACCTAAGTCTTAAAAATGAGTTGAGTATAAATTGATCCGCTCGATAAACGCTCCTCGATGATAATAATAAAAAAAGATTGAGACAAAATCAACAACAAGAAGTATGCAAGGAATAATAATAAAGTTTTATTCATCTGTGTTCAGGGAACGTGTAATAAATTACATACAAAAGCTTTTGATCATATTACAAAGGTCTATATACGATTTGCACATTGCTACAATTGTTTTGATAAAATCTTATGGACTTCACGACAATGTACACGGAAACATCAATCTCCCCCCTGGTACCTCGACGATCGGAATAAACCACCTAAGAAGCATGCTGCTCAGGATGGTCGACTTCTTTGGTTCGATGGTCAGGATCAGAAGATCAAATGTTCCTCCAGACGAATTGACCATCACCAGCCAGATACCCGGTAACAGCCACTCGCCCAAAAGGAGATACTGCTGGTATAATGGGGTTGAATTTTACTCTAGAGCAGCATCTCTTCAGGACCGTCGCAGAAGAAATAATTTACCAGCACACTCCGGTGGTCTATCAATCCGGAGGTAACATCCAAAAGCGGCGGTGCCTGGTAAATATGAACCCTCCATGTGCAAACAGAAACCACGGACCTCAAACCTGTGAAGACAAAGGTTGAGGCCTCATGGGACCCGTCAGTACAAGGTATGGCTTCCATGGGATCCGTCAGTACAAGACAGAAGAAATTTAAGTTATTATGATATGAATCACGATAATGTGACTTTTTGAATATTATTGGATCAGAAGGCAAAGTGAAATTCAAGGAAACTGAGTCCTCCATCCTTTTTGAGAGTTACAATTGAAATACGGGAACCGCCTCCCTATTTATAGGGATAGATCTGATTAATCCTACGGCTGGATAGAGATTTGATCAAGGGACGGAAATGCGACCTTTTGACTTCCCGTAATTAATGCGAGTAAGTTGGAACGGCACCTCTCTGATCGACTCAACGAATCGATGATAAAAGAGAATCCAGATCGAAGCGATCAATGCACAGTAAAAGCAAATCTAAAAGAGCTCCAGACCAGAAAAGTTTGCACGCTCACATATGCTAGTCGCTCGATAAAGAGCTTGAGATCTTCAACAATGGCATGCAAGTTTACACCATTATAATAAAAAAAAATACTGGTTCGCTTAGAGGTGTAAGACCTAACCCTCCAGCATACGAGGGTCGTCACTGCCTCACATATTATATGGAAAATTATTAATCGGCTATACAAGAACTCCACTGGAGTCCAAGAAGCCTGACATCGATATTAAGGCAATAATTACCATCATTCCAGACTGCACTATCGTCACTGCCTAACATTCCAACGAATTGCTTAAGGAGGTCTGGAGAAGCTAGATCTGGCTAATAATTCAACATTTTCCAATTCCTCCCATATCAAAGAAATGATATATTGATACAATGGTTGCTTTATTTGAGGAACATGGAACTCAAAATCAGTACAGAGAAACATGGATTTTAAGATGATACCTAGAACGATATCTTCTCTGCAAAATTAGACCTATGGTAAGAAAAACAGAGCTCAACAGAGGAAATGACAGTGTCCTTAAATAAGATATCCTTAGCAAAAGGACAAATTCACAAGGGACTGATCGAACATCGACGACAACGCTGAGCGTTTCTTAACAATTATTCAATCAACTATCTACATGGATGGCCTGTTGTCCACATTTTAATGTCTAACGGGACTTCGGAACAATCATAAGGGACCATACTTGGTCGATCATCATTCTTATACTTGATTTAAAAATTTTGATTTGCAGAACAAACGTTATATCATTCAGTTATTTAAAAACTGATCGAGCCAGACTAAGCTACTCTTTCGAACAAAGCATATTCTCCCAGAAGATCAATATCAGATAAGTATGCTAATCTATACTGATTATTTCGAGAAGTTATACTTATTCATAACAGCAAAATATGCATAACGAAATATATCTATTGGTTGAAATTGATCAAGGCATGGATCTGCTCATAAAAGATCATCGTTTTCATTAGTTCATTCTCCCCATACAAAAAAATTCAGCCCAAACAACCGCACAAAAGGTTGGGGCTCTACCACAAAAAAAAAAAAAAGGAAGAAGAAACTCAAAATAACAGCCGGGTCGAACAGGTCACCGAGAAGGGTTGTTATCGACAGGCCGACTAGCAGAAGCACTCCTCCGAGGAGTCAAGTTACCTGCAAACGCCATCAACTCCTCCTGACACTTTAGATAACCGGCATCATAACCTTCTTCATAGGCCTGCCGTCGAGACTCCTCTGCTAGGGCAGCAGCCTGAACCAAATCACTTTTCTCCTTCTCCAAGACAAACTTCTCTTCTTGTAATTTTTTAAGGTCATCATTGGCAAGTTGCAGCTGGAGGGTCTGCCCTGTGGTCTTCGCCGTCTCCGACTCCAAACGACGTTGATAAGCATCCTTACCAATCCACAGATCATCATTTTGCACACCCAGCTGATGTGCAAAATATTTGGCCTGGAAAAGAAAAGAAAAAGAAAAGCCCTTACATAACAAGGCAATCAAAATAAAAGCGGGAAATATAATCAAAAATATGTTTACCTGCTCGCATATCTTCACCAGCGACTGAACAAGGCGAACATTGGAGGTACCCTCGAGCTTCCTCAACTCGCCAGGCAAAACAGTGCTTAGGCCCAGGTCCCAGGACAAAGCATCAGGCTCAACAGAGCCAGGCAGTTCACTACCAAAAGGAACATTGTCAGGACGTGGAGTCACCGACTGCATAATATCCTTAACTTGCTCGAGAATGCAACGGTCATCTAACATACGAGGGGATTCCCTCTCGTTAGGACTCACCGAGGTCTCCTTGCCCGAAGCAGAGATAACAGTTCGCCGACCGGACCTTGATCCGGTCCGACCTCCAGAAGGCCCGCCGGATTTGAAAAAAGTAGTCATCACAGTGGTATCATTAAATAAGTAATAAGGGAAATGTTGAGAAATAGGTTGTGTTGCAGAGGGAATTACAAAGGAACCCTCATTAATCACCTCCGAGACAACACCCACTGGGCCTCCGCTGACAACCGGGGCAGCAGAGGTAAAAAAAGGAAGGGAATTAACAGGAACATGCTCATATGTGCCATGTTCGAAAGAAGAAGTGCCTGAAGAAAAGGTTACGTCGAAAGCTTGCTCCATAAATGATGAATCGCCAAAGGCCACCCGACCAGGGGAAGGCCTCCTTCCTGCTTCACCAGAAGAGGAAAAGTTTTGTTGTGTGAAAGACGAACTAACTACGGGAAAAGGTTCAGAAGGAATGACAAGAGTATCGATCGCCGACCTACTAACGGAAAATGAACGAGGAGGTTCTATCGAGGGCCCCTCTGTTCGAGGCTTTTTCGGTCTAATATTTCTAGCACTCTCGCGGGAAGGACGCTTTGAAGTGTTACCAAAAAGATTACTCATGATCGGAATTCAAAAAAGAAAATTAAATTATCGAGAAAGCTTGTCGACCTGCTAACGAAAGAGTATTCTGTTGAGAAATGAGTAAAAGCGGTAAATAGCGAGTAAAGTTTTACCTTTCGTATTTATACTATACGAAAAGACGCAAGAGACTCAAAGAATGGGCGCGTAACACAGAAACTAGCCTAGGAATTGACTCAAGAATTCGAAAAGACATATGCATAATGATTACGGCAAAGTTAATAACTTGTCTAAATTATTACAAAGAAAACGAAAAGACGTAACTGTCAGAATATGAATCGTCTATTTTACAAAGGGATAAAAGAGTAATATTACAATTCAACTTACGATAACAGTTACAAAGGTTATTTCACAAGATCAACATATCGCTCCTTGATTCATACAACTTGGTCGCCATCTGGAACTTCCTGTTCGCCAGCGACGTCTCCTTCATTCGCTGCTTCAATATTTTCCTCCTCTTCCTCTGGAGGGATAAAATTATTATCGACCTCGTCATTGATATCTGAAGGGGGAATCGACAATGGCTTACCGAACTCTTTGACAAGTGAGCCAAAGGAAACTTTTGATAAACGACGTCCGGCAGCTCGGAAGGAGAATATTCTTCGCCATAACGGTTCAACCGAATGTGCGCCGCTTTAAAATATTCCTTTCGCCGATCATCTATCAGTTCAAAAGCGACCAACTGATGAATCGCCTTCTTGAACGTACTCTCCAGGAGCGGACCAACCATTTGATATACCAACGCTGTATGAACGGGGGAACTAAGGAATTCACGGATGACTTCTTCATCAGGATTTCGGCCAAAACGATCCCTGAGTCCACTAAGAGGAATGTCCCTCTCATATTCCTCTAAAGAAGCCTGAAGACTCGATACTTGAGATTCCAACTCGCTAATTCGAGCAGTACTCTGAAATTGATACTCTTCCAACTTTATAGCAAATTGATTGGCTTGTTCTCGAGCACGAGAAGTCTCCAGAACCCTGTCTATAATCTCCTGGTCATCAGTCCCCATAGCCCGAGTCTCTACGACCGGAAGAGAAGAAGTCGTTGAGGGACCAACCATCGAATCAGAAATCCTGCTAAGTAATGTCTTATATTTCTCCTCCAGAAATTCACATTGTTGTCTCGAGAGAGCGGTCTCATAAGCGTACGACGCCAAGCAAGTTTTGGTCTAAGAGGAAAAATAATATATAAAATGAATTTTATGAGCCAAAAGAAATTCTTTAAAGAAAGAAACATTCACAGTAGCCTATTACCTTCTCAGCGTAAAGGGAAGCTCTCTGAAATTTCTCCAAAGGATCCTTCCTAAGGAGCTTATTCATGTCACGAGTAAAAACGCCGGACAGAAGAACGCGAGTTGCCTTATCCACTGCATTTTCGCTCTCGTCATGAACTAAAGAATCATTCTCGGGATAGTCAGCGGCTCTTTTTCTCTCTAAATGATCCTCGATCATCTCGATCAAAGTGGGTTTTGGATGATTCTCGCTGAGTAGAGAAAGATCGTTACCGGAACGACCATAATAACTCTTTTTTCTCTCCACCGGATTATCATTAGGATGAGGCATCGACCAGCTGCGGCATCCACGTATACCTAAAGATGTCCTAAGTTGGAAAGGAGGATAACCCGATCCTGTCCCCTGGCGAACAGGAGATTCTTGAGAAGAATCTGGAGATTCCTCTCTGTTCTCCTCAGAATCATGACTCAATTCCAGCTTTCTCTTCCGAGACGCTCTCTGCTCGATAGGAACATTCTCTATGGTTTTGGTGGATTTAGACAACACCATTTTTCCCTTTGAAGAGCGTCGGGAGTTTTCTACCATAAGAGATGAGGAGAAAACAAAATCGGAATTAGACTTAGTACTAAAAAGAGTTATGACAACACAATATTAGAATAGATACTTACCCAATGATTCAGAAGAAGAAGAAATTGGAAAAATATGAGTACTTAATCCCGCCTTGCGAAGAAAAACTTCGCCAATAATAAGAGCACTCTGATATTTCTTGATACGCATAGCTTGGATTTCGCCAATGAACTGGGGGTCGTCAGGAATAAAATCACCAGTCACCAAACGACCACCATAAATCCATTTGGAAACATGGTCCCACGAAAAGGGCTCAGTGGAGCCATCCGAACGAAGGTGAGAAGGCGGACGAACGAAGAAAAAATGAGATTTCCAGGAAGGATTGCTGGAAACCGAGGAGTCAAAGATTGCGCGACTAGTTTTTTGACTAGCGAAGAAATATCCGCGATTGGAGGAACTAGAAACGTTAAAATGGAACAATTGCGTAAAATTACGAAAAGAGGGTTGGAATCCTTTCGCTATCATCAAAACGGAAAAACAGACCACGAAGGCCATGGAATTAGGGACTAATTGAGTCAAGGACACACTGAATATTTTCAGAATGTCAAGAAAAAGGGCAGACAAGGGGAGACGCAGACCGCAGTTAAAATGGGCTGTGTAAAAGGCTCGACATCCCTCCGGCGGTGATGTAACCCTATCAGAAGGAGAAGGGAGAATGATCTCGGAACCATCCGGAAAATATTTGGCATAATTACTCACGACCTCAGGGAAAGTGTCCTCAGTATAAGCACAAGCAAGATCCTTGATCGGTTCGAAAATTTGAGGAGCCGTACCTTTGCCTTTCTTAGACCTGGCAGTGACATCCGTATCAGATAGAATTTGCATCTTAAAGGTGTCCTTATTCGGGACAGTAAATTCAGACACTCCAATCTGCTCGCTCGAAGGATTAGAGTGTGTCACCTCCTCGATAATAGGAGTGACTTTCTCCCTTAAAGACGAGGAATATTTTCTTGAAATAGAAGCCATTTTTGGGATCCTCGGAGGATATGAGTCGATAGAAGCAATTTTGAAAAGATAAATGACCAAGCAAGAAAATGACTGCGAGATTAAAGGAAGTATAAAGTAAAAAATGACTAATATAACAATCACCTATTTATAGTGAGAAGTGAAAAGACGTTTCGAACTTCTCATGGCTAATCGCATTCCCGCCAAACAGAAAAAGATGAAACGCTTCCCTAAAGAGACACGTGGCGGTTCATAATTGGAACGAGAAAACAACTATCTATGAAGTGTAGCACTCTTTTCCTTACTTAGGATTTTTTTCCCACGGGGTTTTTTCTTAAGTAAGGTTTTTAACGAGGCACAACTCATAGAAAATACAGTCGTAATTAACCATCTACGTCTACGAGCTTTTACTACATATACGCTCGAAGAAGTGAGGGAGTACTGATGGGGGCTATTTTGCACCCCTTCTAATGTTCGGATCGACTAAGGAATATAAGATCGGTTCGACCAGACGAGTCCGTTCGGGATCATCTATCGACCCAGTGGAATACGACTATCCTCAACAAGCAGACTACAATCCGGACTCAAGAAGGACGATTGGGCCGAGTCCTATTAGAATTATGTTTCCTTGTAAAGCTAGGTTTACTGTGGTATAAATACCTAGTTAATCATTGTATTACACAACGCTTTACATACTCTGCTTACGCCTACATACTAAAATAATCTAAGATTATTGAATAGAAAAGCTTTTGCTATACTATTTTATTCATTGATTGTCTTGATTACTGATTGTTCCATCTAATTGTTCTTCCTTGAGATTGATCCATCCAGAATAAAGTAACAGAGCCCTATAATTCATATTGATTCAGAACTCCTAATCACAATCCTTACTGATTTAATCGTACCCGACGAAATTCGGTCAAATCAGGAATAATAACCAAAGAGGAAGCTCCCGAAGAAGGTCCCCTAACGATGGCCCCCCACAAGAGTTGAACGATGGTCAGATCAACGGCACCATCCATACGATCTCAGGAGGACCAACCGGCGGGGACAGTCGCAATGCTCGTCGCAGGACCACCAGGTCCATACTGGGAAGCGTCAGGTACCCAAAAGAAGTATGGATGCTAGAAAGCAAGTCACCTAAGCACCAGCTGATCAGTTTCGATGAGAGCGAAGTACCAAAGAACTTTGTTTGGGACACAAAAGAGGACAACCCTGATTTCCCGATGGTGGTATCACTGGAAATAGCGAACTATAACGTCAAAAGAATCCTGATCGACAATGGAAGCTCAGCCAACATCATCTCTAAAGAGGTTCTGGCACAGATGAACTTGGGCAAATAACATTCCAAAAGGTAGCTACGCCTTTAGTAGGGTTTGGAGGTTCCGAAATTGTCCCCTGTGGCACAATAGCTTTAAGTGTATCACTCGGAGGGAAACCACGTCGTACGGTGAAGCTAATCAAATTCTTGGTAGTAGAAACCCCCTTTGCCTACAACGCGATCCTAGGGCGACCCGCCCTCAACCTATTCCGAGCGGTTGTTTAAACTTACCATCAGAAAATAAAATTTCCAACTGACGTGGGAATCGGAGAAATAGTAAACGATCATTGTATGGCATGGGACTGCTACAACACCTCCTTAACATTGGGGAACTGCTCCATAACGTTTACCCCAGCTAAAAGAAAGCTCGAAGAAGATATTGACAGAGTCAAGATTGAAATCCCCAGCACAGACCGAATAGATAAAAAGGGAAAGAAACCGGTCGATTTGGCTTTGAAACCACCGGAACACAAAGATGTCCTACTAGTGCAAGGAGACACAACGAAAACAACCAGAATAGGAACCGAACTCAGTAAGGAAGGCGAAGTAATACTGGTAAATTTCCTCAGAGAAAACATAGATATCTTCGCTTGGAGTGCGAACGACATTGAAGGGATTGATCCCAGAGTAATCAGTCACTCGCTAAAAATCGACCCCATGGCAAAACCTGCTAGACAAAAGAAGAGGAATCATGAGCCGATAAAGGATAAAATAATCAAGGCAGAAGTAGAAAGGCTACTCAAGGCAAAACAAATTCGAGAAATACACTTCTCCGAATGGCTATGTAATGTAGTATTAGTAGCAAAAGGGGATAAAAAGAATAATAAGTGGAGAATGTGCAATGATTTCATCGACCTTATCAAGCTATGTCTGCGCGATCCATATCCCCTCCCGATGATCGACTTATTAGTCGACTCAACCGCTGGTTTTGCAATTTTCAGCACGATGTATGTCTTCCAAGGTTTTTATCAAATATACATGGATGAGCGAGACCAAGAGAAAACTGCCTTCATAACTGAGCAGGGTGTTTACTGCTTCATAATCATGCCATTTGGCCTGAGGAACGCCGGGGCCACTTACCAGAGGTTAGTAAACCTGATGTTCGAGGAGCTGATCGGAGAAATAATGGAAGTCTACGTAGACGATATGCTGGTCAAAAGCATGAATGAAGCCGACCATGTAAAGCATCTCGATAGATGCTTCCGAATATTGAGGAAATACCGAATGAAGCTGAATCCTGCAAAATTCACTTTCGGAGTTAAATCGGGAAAGTTTTTAGGCTATTTGGTACATCAACGAGGAATTGAGGCCAATCCAGAAAAAATTCAAGCTATAACCGAAATGAAACCTCCCAAAACGATTTCCCAAGTACAAAGCTTGGTAGGAAAGATCGTAGCGTTAAACAGATTCATCTCCAAGTTGGCCGACAAAAGTTTGCCTTTCTTTCAAACTCAACGAAAAGCAAAAAAACTTTGTTTGGACCGAGGAATGCGACCAGGCCTTCGACCGGCTAAAGGAATATCTGACGACCTCCCCACTATTGGCCAAACCAACTGAGGGAGAACCATTATACATTTACATATCAATCTCCGATGTGGCGATTTGTTCGGTTCTAGTAAAAGTAGAAGGCGTGGAACATAAACCTGTTTATTACTTAAGTAAGTTACTACAAGGGGCGGAGAAGAACTACTTGGAAATAGAAAAAATTGCTTTGGCCTTGGTAGTGGCGGCACGCAAACTCCGACCGTACATTTTGACCTACAAAATTGTGGTGTTAACCAACCAACCGCTAAGACAGGTCTTAGCGAAGCCGAAAGCCTTTGGAAGATTGATTGTTGGTCCCAAGTGGTCAGATGAGGTCTAGAGGGGGGGGGTGAATAGACCTCTGAAAATTTTTGAACTTAAAAACTTTTCAGTCTTCTGTCAGCAGACTAAGCTGATGAAGAACAGTAAGCAGACTAGTCTGATCGTGAACAAATCTTGAACAGACGACTGACCACTCTTCTTACAATGACTTAGCTGTTTTTCAGCAAAACAGTTTTCCAAGAGTATACTTGCAGCGGATTGTTTGAAAGTGTTTTTCACAAGTAAACTAAGTTCCAAAAGATTTTATCCCCAGTTTAAAACTCCTTATAAAATCTTTTTGATTGATTCAAAGTGTTTAAAATGCAAACTTTAAAATATGCAAGAAAACTTTAAATGCAAGATAACACAAAGAATTTTTATAGTGGTTATATGGATAAAAATCCTTTAGTCCACTCTTCCAGATCACACAGATTCTGGGTTATACTATAATCACAAAGATTACAATATTTCTCCACTTACACCTAAACAACTAATGAGAAGGCTGTAAGCTCACAATAGGAATTCACAAAGAAAACCTATCCACTAAAGTAGAATCACTCACACAGATGGATTCTCACTTCGCACAACACTCAGCTATTACAAAATCACTCAGATAATGTTTTTCTGATTTCTTCAACTGGGTTTCTGTCAACAGATGACTTCCACCAGACGAGTGAGCTGTTCGAGCTTTTGAGACTTAGAGAAATTCTGCTTCAAAATTTCGATCTCTGATTGTTGTTGTGTATTGCTCGATTTGAAATTTAGCTCTATTTATACATGGAAGTGAAATTATGACCGTTGAAGGCAAGTCACAAATCAAATCCATCCTTCAGCTCTTTTTGAAACGGCTCCCTGCAGCATTCCGTACTGTGTACAGTACCTTTCTGTCCATCGCATTTAATGCTGCATTTAATGCACTCTGCTGATCCGAGAATATCTTCAATCATTTGCCATTACTACCCTTCTCTTACAGCATTTATTACATCAAGTGCATTTATTACCGTTGGACTAATCTCTTGACCTCTTCTACTCTGCTGATCAAAACGACTCTGCTGATAGATACTCTGCTGATCAAATACTGAACTCATCTGATTTGACTCGGCTGATGATCTACCCTTCTGTTCGCTGATTCAACAAGAGATCACTAGTCTTCTGAGCTTTGAACTTTGAACTCTTCTGATGTCTTCTTTTACTTGTTCAAAATTCTTCTAAGGGAACTAAGCTTTCCATACTTAGCTGATTATGATGTTTTGGAAATCATCAAAACCTTCCCTTAATTACTTGTCTTCTTTCATCTTCATCTTCATCCAACAATTTCCCCCTTTTTGATGATGACAAAACTCCAGCTAAGTACCTGTACCTAAACTAAAGTTTTGATCCTCAAAAATTTCTGAGATAGAAATGATGTGTTGGAGTCAAACTTGCAATTTTATAGATAATGATTTGATTACATTTTACAAGTTCTGAAAGATGAGAAGTACAAAATATTTAAAAAGATTACAAGGATTTTTAATATAAAGAAAATCTAGCCAAGGCTAGTCTTCTGTCTTCTTTTCTTCCTTAGTTTCCTTGTCTTCTTTCTCAGATTCTTCTTCAGATAATTTAGAAGTCTCAGCTTCCAAATTTTCCATGAATCTTTTCTTCAGCAGCTCTAACTTCCTTTTCTTGGCATCTGGATCAAGCTGTTCTTCAGCTGAATCTTTGGCAGCAGCTAGTTCTTTGTCTGATTTGGCTTTTGCTTCAGATTCTTCCTCTTCAGCTTGGTCTTCTTCTTCTGTTATTCTCTTGTCTGTTGGTCTGCTTGATTCCTCCATATTTTTAGCAGTCTCACCAGCAGATTCTTCTAACACTTCAGTTGCTTCATCTTGGTTGTCTTCTTCCTCTTCAACAGATCTTCTGACTCTTTCATAGGAAGTTCCAACTCCTATCTGTCCAAATATCCTTTCTTCCCCCTTTTTGTCATCATCAGCAGGGACAGGTGGATATTGTGGTGCAACTGGTGTAATTAGAAGAGAATCACATAGAAGTTTGATGTTCTCCTCCATTGCATTGATGTGAGCTTGCTGTTTAAGTTGATTGGCTTTGAATGCTCTCATCTCCTTGAGCAGATCTTCTCCTTGATCACCTAATTGGATTTGAGTTCCCAGAATCCAATTTGATGAAGCCTTGAAGTCGTTCATCATGTTGCCCATGACTTCATCTTCTGCTTGGAGTGCCAATTCAACAGTCTGTTCAATGTTTTTCCAACCTTCAGTAGTGCTTTGTGTCCTTCTCCTTAGTATATCCATATCCTGACATATAGATTGTACATTCTGAGCAGTATCTTTCATTAAATCAGTAGGAACAGCAGCAGCAACCTTCTGAATAGGTTGATGAACAGCAGCTAACACTTCTGCTTTTAACTCTTCTTTCATCTCCTTCATTGATTTGGTAAACATTTGATGAATGGAGTCTAACAGATTTGTCTCTGTTGTAGCAGCAGGTGTTTCTTTGGTGAGTTGCTCTGTTGGTTGAATTGTCAGTGCAAGAGACTGATCTGCTGAGCTATCAGCAAGGCTTGAGTGCTTTCCTTCTCCTTAGCCTGATCATCTCCTTTATCAGCAACTTCTTTCTCCTTTAACTGATCTGCTGGAATTTCTTCTTCCTTCTTTGATTCATCAGCAGCATCAGACTTATCATCCTGCACTTTGTCTTGATCAGATGGGTCTGAAGTACCCTCAATTTGCTTTGGTTGATCAGAAGACTTGTCTTTCTCTTCATTAGCAGGTGATATTATCTTCTTGACAGTTTCAACTGTCTGCATCAGTCCTTCATTGTCCACTGCTGACCTGTTACAAATCCAAGTAAAGTTGTCAAGAGGAATAAAAGTAGTTGTTGGTTCCTCTGGCAGCTCTTCATAGGGTTTGATGTTTGGTCCATAGACAATGTGCTTGATGTTAGGAAGTGGGACCAGTGAGCTTGGTTGTCCTTTTAACTTCCTTGCTTTCTTGGCCCAAAGCTCCATTGCTTGAGCAATAGCCAACTTAATAGATCTTTCTTTGAGATCTACTGAGTCATCAAAATCCTCAGAAATGGATGCAAAGATCTTCTTAGCCTCTTCCTTGACTATGTGACATATCCTCATTCTTAACCTGTCCAGAAAGAATTCTGAATCAAGTGCTTGAATAAGTGAATTTGTCTCAAGCCATTTCAATACCCAATCTTCTGTAGCCTTGAATTCTTTCCACTTGGCCATTTCAGCAGGACTCTTTGTTAATCTGAATTCTCTCCATCTGTTGTATTTAATCTTTTCAGAATGGAAGAGTGTCAGACGGTTGACTCTTTCATTTTCAGCGTCTAGTCTTCTGAGAAATTCTTCAAAAATTGCAGGGTCTTCCCTGACAATTTCAAGAGATAATCTTATTTCTTCTCTTCTCTTTTCCTTAATCTTAGGTGCAGGCATAGCTGGTATTGGTTTATTTGGATCTCTTTGCTCACCAATAACTATCCCACCAGTACGCTGAGGACCATGAGCATCCTTGATGCTTGCTTCAATGACAGCAGCCAACTCTGCTGCCTCAAAAGCATCTCTCTGCTCTTGAGTCATTTTGCTGGCTTCTTCTTCCAGCCTTTTTAACTCTAGGCTTTTCAGCCTATCTTCTTCTGCTTTCTCTGCAGCAATCCTTTGCTTTTCAGCAGCGTCCAGTTTCATCTTCTCTGCAGCAGTCACATAAGTTGAGGTTTTGCCAATCCTCTTTCTTCTAGATTCAGGGCTCTCAACTGCTTGGATAGGTGTTGCAGCAACTGGATTAGGATGCAGCAACAGAATTTTTCCCTCTAGTGGTGTACTAGTCTGCTGTTCCTTTTCTACATCAGCAGATAGTGCAGCAGTTGAGGCTTCTGTTGTTACTTCAACTGTAGGAACACTTTCAGGCTCAGCAGTAGCAGCCTTAGCAGCTTCAACAACTGGTTCTTCAACATTTAATGGCCTTTCCGCTTCAGTTGTTGTTTTCCTCACAGTTTCAACAGGCTCTTCAGGGAAAGTGACCTTTCTCTTAGCCTTTGACTTAGGAATTTTCTTGACAGCAGGGGGGTTGGCAGTAGTAGGTCCCCTTGCTTCACTCCTAGTCCTTAGTCTCTTCAACCTTTGAAGTGGAATTTCCTCTTCAGATTCAGTTTCTTCAGAGGATGACCCTGTCTTCATATTTTCAATTTCAATAGTGAAGTCATCTACCACCTTCTTAGAGACTTCAATTTCGGGTTCTGCTGATCCAGCCACAACAGCAGACTGTGTTGTTGGCTCAGCAGACTGACTAGTCTGACCTTCCTTCTTGCTCTTCTTAGAAGGAGTCTTCTTAGACTGTTTGGGGGCTTTTCTCTTTGGTTTTTCCACCAGTTGCCTCACTGGTTCGTAGAGTTTGAATTCTTTGCTTCCATGGGTTTGTTTTCCTCCACCCATAGGGCATTGCAGAGAAGCAAACAAATTACTCAGCAGAATGGCATGAGAATGCCTTTTGTCACTTAACAGCTCATAAACATGAGCAGCCCAGTTCACTTTCATCCCATAGTAAATGCAAATCATGGTGTAGAGCCTTCTTCTGGGTAAACCATCCAGAGAACCCGTAGCACAATCCAGAACCTTTGCTATGATATCAGCAAATCTTTGGTATTCATCCTTCAGCTGGGTCTTCATCAAAGTCCCAGTCATCTTCTCTCCCTTCTTAGCACAAATTTCCCAAAATTCCTCTTCTTTTTCTGACCCTAACGAGGTCACATCTCCTCCCTTGTCTGTCAACTTATAAACTTCATTAAGAACAGCAGCAGATACAGCGATTTTCTTACCACCAATGGCAGCAGTCATAACAGTGTCGTCATCGTTGAATTTTCTGGTCAGGTAGAAGTGGTAAACATCCTCTAAGTAGACTCTTTCTTCGTGAGCCTCCAAAACAGGAACCAATGATGCTTCTTTGATCTTTACCAGTAGAGAGCGCATCAAATCGGTGCCAGAGAAATGAAATTTGCTGTAGTTGAAGTATCTTCCCTCAACAATCTTGTCCATTTTCAGAGATTAGAGAGTAGATTCTGCAAAAGAATAGTGAACTTTCGAAGCAGTAGGGTTTGAGAGTTAGAGAGTTTGAGAGTTTTTGAGTGCGTAAGATGACTATTCTGTTCAGATCGGATTTTATAAGTTTCCTTTTGATTTGGTTTTCGTGATTTATCTAAGCCGTTGATCTAATCTGACAGTTTTTAATCGTGCGGATGAGAGTCGCGGATTTCAATTTTATTATTTTAATGTCAGATGGGCGGGAAACTCTATCGACACTAATCTGTTTACTTATAAAAGCGCGTTTTTAAAGTGCGATTTATGACCATGCTTATATAAGATATCAGATGAGTAGAGTTTAACTTATCTGACAGACGAGTGATCTGTTATCTGATATTACTAGAGAATGCCAATAGCTAGTAATCTTCCTCTGCTGTTTGTCAATCCAGCAAGATAAAATAATCTTCAATCTTCAAGAATTAAGAACACATCTTCTTGGTAACATAACTTCAACTAACTGTCATTAACAGATTTCATCTTTTAGAGCAGAAGTACCGCTAGTCTTACACGTTCCCCCTGTCTTTAAGAATTCATAAGTTAACTAGTCTGTTGAGAGTTAATTCTTGAATGAAATAACTGATGACTAAGCTGTTGAACTCCAGTCTTCTGATGAGTTCCCCCTCAGCTTATGCATCCAGGTTAAGTAATCCTAACTCAGCTCTTAGAGTTGAGAACCTTGCTTCACTTAGAGGTTTGGTGAAGATATCAGCAATCTGATTATCAGTATGAACATACTCAATCAAAACATTGCCTTTTTCAACATGATCTCTAATGAAATGATGTTTAATCTCAATATGTTTAGTCCTTGAATGACTTGTAGTGTTTTGAGTATGTGAAATTGCACTTGTATTGTCACAGTAGATTGGAATTCCACTGATCTTGATGTTGTAGTCTTCTAGTTGATGCTTCAACCAAAGTATCTGTGCACAACAAGCTCCAGCAGCTATATATTCAGCTTCAGCAGTAGATATAGAAACTGAGGTTTGCTTCTTACTCATCCATGAGATCAGACGACTGCCCAAGAACTGACAGGCACCTGTTGTGCTCTTTCTGTCAATCTTGCAGCCAGCAAGGTCTGAATCTGAATAGCCAACTAGTTCAAATCCAGATTCTCTAGGATACCATAATCCCAATTCTTGAGTGCCTTTAACATACTTCAATATCCTCTTGGCAGCTAAGAGATGAGATTCTTTGGGGTTTGATTGAAATCTTGCACAGACTCCAACTGAGTACATTATGTCAGGTCTGCTTGCTGTTAGATACAACAATGAACCAATAATGCCTCTATATTTGGTTATGTCCACTGATTTGCCATCTTCATCTTTATCCAAACGAAGACTTGTAGACATAGGAATGGTAGCTGTTGAGCTAGTTTCCATACCAAATTTCTTGAACAGATCTCTTGTGTACTTTGCTTGGCTGATGAATATCCCATCAGGCAACTGTCTAACTTGCAATCCAAGAAAGTAATTAAGTTCACCCATCATGCTCATTTCAAACTTATTCTGCATCAGCTTGGAGAACTTATCACACATCTGTTGGTTAGTTGAACCAAAAATAATATCGTCCACATATATTTGCACAAGTAATATATGATTTTCCCATTCAATTGTGAACAAGGTTTTATCTACCTTACCTTTACGAAATCCATTAATTAAAAGAAAATCAGATAGGGTATCATACCATGCTCTTGGAGCTTGTTTCAGTCCATAAAGGGCTTTCTTCAGACGATATACTTTGTCTTCTTCTTGATAGACTTCAAATCCTGGAGGTTGTTCAACATACACTTCTTCTTGCAATTCTCCATTGAGAAAAGCAGACTTCACATCCATCTGATAGACAGTGAAGTTCTTGTAAGCAGCATAGGCTAGAAACAGTCTGATTGCTTCAAGTCTTGCTACTGGTGCAAAAGTTTCATCAAAGTCAATTCCTTCTTCTTGGCAATAACCCTTGGCCACTAGTCTTGCTTTGTTTCTGGTGACAACACCATCTTCATTCATTTTATTTCTGAATACCCACTTAGTGCCAATTACTCTTTGATGACTTGGTCTAGGAACTAAGTACCAGACTTCATTCCTTTCAAATTGATTCAACTCTTCTTGCATAGCTTCTATCCAGAAGGAGTCATTTAGAGCTTCTTCAATTTGTTTGGGCTCTATTTGAGATAGAAATGTGACAAACATAGCATCTTGTGCAGCAGCTCTTCTTGTTTTCACTCTATCTAAAGGATCACCAATAACTAATTCAGGAGGGTGATTCTTGAGCCATCTGAGATCAGGTTGCAAATCAGGATGTTGTCCTCTGTCTTGATCTTGCAACACTACTGTTGGAGTTCCAGCAGTAGTCTGTTGAACATTTGCCGTCTGTTGAACAGTCTCTGGTCTGTCAGCTGTTTGCAACTCGTCTGTTAGACAATCAGCACTGTGATTATGAACAGCACTTGAGTTAGCAGCTGAACTTAGATTAGGTAGTATGATGGGAACATATTCTTCATTTCTTCCAACGTCTAACTTCTGTAAATCAGCAGACAGATCTTGATTTACACTTTGATTCTTTTCAGAAGATTGACTTGGCTCATCAAATACTACATGGATAGATTCTTCTATTAGTAATGTCCTTTTGTTAAAAACTCTATAAGCCTTACTAACAGATGAGTATCCTACAAAGACAGCTTCATCAGCCTTTTCTGCAAATGCAGTAAGGTGATTTTTCCCATTATTTAATACAAAACATTTACAACCAAAAATCTTAAAGTAATGAATGTTTGGCTTTCTGTTGTTCCAAACTTCATATGGAGTCTTGTTCTGATTTTTGTTGATCATACATCTGTTCTGGGTAAAACATGCTGTGTTTGTTGCTTCTGCCCAAAATCTTTGAGGCAGTTTAGCTTCAGCTATCATGGTTCTGACAGCTTCTTTTAGTGTTCTGTTTCTCCTTTCAGCAACACCATTCTGTTGAGGGGTTCTTGCAGCAGAATACTCATGATGTATTCCCTTCATGTTACAATACTCTTCAACAGTAGAGTTTGTAAACTCTGTCCCTCTATCTGATCTGATCTTCAATATTTTGATACTCTTTTCATTCTGGATCAGTTCCATCAGATTGGTAAGATGTTCCTTGGTTTCACTTTTCTTCTTCATGAAAATCACCCAAGTATATCTTGAATAATCATCCACAACAGCTAGGCAGTATTTCTTTCCACCATTGCTGACTGGATCAATGGGTCCAAATAAGTCCATATGCACTAGCTCCAATATTCTCCCAGAGGATTGGTGCTTCTTTTCTTTGAATGATGACTTGATTTGTTTACCCTTCTGACATGCATCACAGAGCTTGTCTTTGCTCATGACTGCTTTTGGAATCCCTTCTACCAAATCATTCTTGATTAATCTGTTTATGGTCTTGAAGTTTAAATGATTCATCCTCTTGTGCCATAGCCAACTGACTTCACTTGGTGCAGATGCCACCAAACAGACACTTGAATTCTTGTCAGCAGAATTCCAGTCAACTATGTAGATATTTCCTTGTCGTCTTCCAGATAAAATTACCTTCTTTGTACCAATTTGTTCAACGTAGCACTTATCTGTTGAGAAGATGACTGAATATCCCTTGTCACAAAATTGACTTATGCTCAGCAGATTATATTTTAGGCCTTTAACATAGGAGACGTCAGATATCTCTATGTTTCCCTTGATTAATCTTCCTTTAGCTTTAATCTTGCCTTCTTTGCTGTCTCCAAAAGTGACTTTTGGACCATCCACAGCAACTGCATCAGTCAACTCATGTATGTTTCCACACATGTGCCTTGAACATCCACTGTCCAAGTACCAAATCTTCTCTACTTTACTCCTACTCCTAATCCTAACCTACAAAACAAAAATAAAATTGTTTTAGGTACCCTTATTGAGAGGGTCCTGAAGGATTAGTTCCACCCTTGACAACCCAAGATGTTGAAGTCTTAGGCTTCTTAGGTTTCTGAGTTTTAGGAGCATGAACAGTTTCATTTTTATCATAGTTATCAGATAAGTCATGTTGATGATCAGTATGATATGAATAATGTTCATAAGCAGGGTAAGGTGCATGATATGCAGGATATGCATGCATTGGATGAGCAGGGTAAGGTGCATAGTAATTAGGAAACTGAGGTGCATGATACATAGGATGATATGCAGCAGGATGCACATAATATGACTCATTTCCATACCAAGCATTTTGATTTTTCTTATTCTTATGCTTCTTTGGTTTACTAGGTGCTTGCTCAACTTGTTTAGACTTAGCTTTACCAACAGACTGGTTTAATTTAGCTTTATCAGCAGACTTCTTAGGACTCTGCTGTTTGGTCTTACTAGTCTGATTTCCTACACTAGGCTCTTTGCTCTTTTTAGCCTTAGGAGATTTCTTCTCCTTTACCACTTTCTCAGTTGAGGTAGGTCTAGAGGTTTGAACATACAGAATGACCTTACTATTGTCAGCAGAAATAAATTTTTCAGTATGATTCAATTCTAGCTTATCCTTTACTAAAGGTGTCTCCTGTTTCTTAGATGTATGCATGGATGCAACAGTAGACTTATCATGAGACTCAATAATTTTCTCAAGTTCCATGATTTTTCCTTTATAAACCTCACACTCAGCTTTCAGAGATTCATGTTCTTGCTCAAGCTGTTTATATTCAGCTGATTCTTTTGGCTTCTCAGCTAAAAGTTTCAGTGAACTATTTTGCTCTTTTAGCAGGATCATCTCTTCCTTAAGCTTTTTATATGCTTCAGCAATACCAGTATTGTTAAGCATCATTTGTTCAAATGAATTAAATAATTCATCATTAAGAGGAGTTACCTCATCCTCAGAGTCATCAGAGTCCTTTGCCATCAGGCACAGGAGAGCAGGTTTTTCTTCATCAGAAGATTCTTCATCAGACGAGTCTGAGTCTGAATCAGATGAGTAGACAGCAGCTGGCTTTTCTGCTTTTGCCATCATTGCTTTCCCTTTCTGATACTTTCTTTCTTTTCTTATTTTCTTCTCCTCTTCAGTGTACTTCTCTGCTTTTGGATATGGGCAGTCTCTTATGAAGTGTCCCAATTTCCTGCAGTTGTAACACATCAGTTTTGATTTATAATCCTCTTTATCTTGAGAAGAAAAGTTAGGTTTAGAAGTAGAAGCAGCATGATTGTATTTGTTTTTCATCTTTCTCTTATAGAACTTCTTGAAGTTGTTCATCAATAATGCTACATCTCCAGCAGTGTACTCCTTTTTGTTGAGTAGAGTGGCTTCATCAGATGAGTCCACTTCAGCATTTCTTTGAGCCGGTCTTCTTTGATTTTCAGCAGCAACCAGTGCAGCTGTGGGTCCTGAAGTTGAGGTTTCTTCAATTCCCATCCTTGGCAGTTTATACTCATAAGCCTTGAGTACGGAGAACAGCTCTGTTAGAGAAATCTTGCCCAGATCTCTTGATTCTTCCATTGCTGTCACCTTCATGTTGAACTTGGAAGGTAGGGCCTTCAGTACTTTGACAGTGATTTCTTTGTCAGTGAAAGTCTTTCCCAGCTTCAAAACTTCGTTCAGAGTTCTGGTGAATCTGGTATCCATCTGATCAATGGTTTCTCCAGACTTCATCTTGAAGTTGTCCAGCTTTTCCAATGCAACACTGAGCTGATGCTCTTTAATAGCATCATTTCCTTCACTCATGTCTCTGACCTTGTCCCACATCTCCTTTGCGGTTTTGCAATGTTTGACCTTGTCAAACCGATCATTATCCAGGGCTTTGGTCATGATGAATCTCCCAACTTTATCAAGATTGTAAAGCTTTATCTCTTCTGGAGTCATCTCATGAAGATCTTTCTCCACAACCGTATCTACTTCATTTATCTTTATGGTCTTTGTGAATCTGAATGGACCTTTAATGATACATGTGTGCATGTTGTCATTATAGGCAGCAAGGAAAATCTCCATTCTGATTTTCCAGTCCTCAAAGGACATACCAGCAATGTGGGGAACATGGCTGATACAATCCATTTTTCAAAAAGTTTTGATTTTTCAAAAAGATGCTCTTTTGAAAAGTTTTGAAAACCTTTGAAAAACACTCGGATCAAGCTCGTTGATCAGGCAGCTGATTCTAATGAACCACCTGCTCTGATACCACTTGTTGGTCCCAAGTGGTCAGATGAGGTCTAGAGGGGGGGTGAATAGACCTCTGAAAATTTTTGAACTTAAAAACTTTTCAGTCTTCTGTCAGCAGACTAAGCTGATGAAGAACAGTAAGCAGACTAGTCTGATCGTGAACAAATCTTGAACAGACGACTGACCACTCTTCTTACAATGACTTAGCTGTTTTTCAGCAAAACAGTTTTCCAAGAGTATACTTGCAGCGGATTGTTTGAAAGTGTTTTTCACAAGTAAACTAAGTTCCAAAAGATTTTATCCCCAGTTTAAAACTCCTTATAAAATCTTTTTGATTGATTCAAAGTGTTTAAAATGCAAACTTTAAAATATGCAAGAAAACTTTAAATGCAAGACAACACAAAGAATTTTTATAGTGGTTATATGGATAAAAATCCTTTAGTCCACTCTTCCAGATCACACAGATTCTGGGTTATACTATAATCACAAAGATTACAATATTTCTCCACTTACACCTAAACAACTAATGAGAAGGCTGTAAGCTCACAATAGGAATTCACAAAGAAAACCTATCCACTAAAGTAGAATCACTCACACAGATGGATTCTCACTTCGCACAACACTCAGCTATTACAAAATCACTCAGATAATGTTTTTCTGATTTCTTCAACTGGGTTTCTGTCAACAGATGACTTCCACCAGACGAGTGAGCTGTTCGAGCTTTTGAGACTTAGAGAAATTCTGCTTCAAAATTTCGATCTCTGATTGTTGTTGTGTATTGCTCGATTTGAAATTTAGCTCTATTTATACATGGAAGTGAAATTATGACCGTTGAAGGCAAGTCACAAATCAAATCCATCCTTCAGCTCTTTTTGAAACGGCTCCCTGCAGCATTCCGTACTGTGTACAGTACCTTTCTGTCCATCGCATTTAATGCTGCATTTAATGCACTCTGCTGATCCGAGGATATCTTCAATCATTTGCCATTACTACCCTTCTCTTACAGCATTTATTACATCAAGTGCATTTATTACCGTTGGACTAATCTCTTGACCTCTTCTACTCTGCTGATCAAAACGACTCTGCTGATAGATACTCTGCTGATCAAATACTGAACTCATCTGATTTGACTCGGCTGATGATCTACCCTTCTGTTCGCTGATTCAACAAGAGATCATGATGTTTTGAACTTTGAACTCTTCTGATGTCTTCTTTTACTTGTTCAAAATTCTTCTAAGGGAACTAAGCTTTCCATACTTAGCTGATTATGATGTTTTGGAAATCATCAAAACCTTCCCTTAATTACTTGTCTTCTTTCATCTTCATCTTCATCCAACAAGATCAAGTGGGCAGTCGAGCTCGGTCAGTTCGAAATCGAATATAGACCAAGAATTGCAATTAAGGCCCAAGTCCTAGCTGATTTCCAGTTAGAAACTCTGACCCAGACAACCGAACATACCGAATCAACCAGCCATGACAATGATATCTTGATCGTAGAAAATCAGACCTGGTTAATGCATGTCGACGGTGCTTCATGCAGAGACGGAGGAGGTGCCGGAATCAACTTTACCGGACCAAATAAGGAGGATATAAACTATGCTATTACATTGGACTTCGTAGTGACAAACAACGAAGCAGAATATGAAGCGCTAATCGCAGGAATGGAAATGGCGGTTAAGGCCAACATAAAGAGTCTTAAAGTATTAACCAATTTTGAGTTAATACAAAGACAGATAGAAGGTCTATACGAGGCAAAGGAATTTAACATGGTCAAATACCTCGCCAAAGTAAAGGAATTAGCTGAGAAATTCGAAAATTTTGGGATACAGAACATCCCACGATCAGAAAATAAATGGGCCGATCAACTGTCTAGATTTACAGGGTCTCATGACGGTAAAACAGAAAGAGTAATCAATTGGTTAATTTCCAAAACACCGGCAATAGATATCAACGATGCACCGGTCGCTGAGATGATGGAAATCGAAGAAGCTGAAAGAAACTGGATGACTCCGATGATAAACTATCTTCGAGAAGGAAAATTATCGCTTGATCCAAACGAAGCTCGGTAAATAAAATATCGAGCTCCGAAATACCCATTATTAGAAGAAAAACTTTACCGAAGATCGATATCGGGAATTCTTCTAAAATGCATCTCCGAATCTCAAACCAACGATGTCCTTAGAAGTACATGAAGGAGAAGCAGGAAATCACAGTGAAGCAAAGGCCTTAACTCTAAAATGCCTTAGAACGAGCTATTATTGGCCTACCATAAACAATGATGCCATGCAATATGTTCAAAAATGTCATCATTGCCAAGTTCATGCTAATATAAGTCATCAACCAGCCAAAAACATGCACTCAATACCAGTATGCTGGCCATTCGATCAATGGGGGATGGACATCATGGGACCTTTCCCAGTAGCCAGGTCTAAGAAAGCATATGTTCTAGTTGCTGTCGAGTATTTCAGTAAATGGATAGAATGCGTCGCCCTTGCTCGAATAACTCAATTCCAAGTGATCAACTTTCTATGGAAATTCATAGTATGTAGATTTGGCATCCCGAGAATCATGATCTCTGATAACGGAACGCAATTCGCAGGTAAACAAGTAATGGAATGGTGTACCAAGATGGGAATTCAGCAAAACTTCACTTCAGTTGTACATCCTAGAGCGAATAGACAAACTGAAGTAGCGAATCGAACGACAGTCAGAACTTCAATCAGAAAGTGATATCGACTTGACAGAAGCATTAAGAGAGAAAGCGGTCGTACGATTGCAAGTCGCTAAATCAAACTGTTGGGATAGTGGTTGGGATGCCTCGATTGTCAGAACAACGACTGTGCGGAATTTAAAATTTTTCGAAGCACCCAAGGTCCCATATTAATTCTCCATATTAATTATACGCAAGCAAGAAACAAAAACGCACATAGTAATTAAACAAAGGGGTTTTTGCGATATACCTCACCACAGGCAAGGTGGTGGAAACCTTCAGTTCTGGATCTGGATCTGGTTCACAAAAGTGATCCAAGCGTCTCACCTCCAAAGTTAGTCCACACCAATTGGATTCTGGCAACACCTCAAGATCTTAGGCTCAGAACTGGATTCAGGAGGTTTGTTATTGCAGGGTTGTGTAGATTCTCTTGACAGGTCAAGATCTAACACGGAGGAATAAAGGGAGAGGGGCGGCGGCACTAGAGCAGCCCACGGCAGCAGGTGGCGGCGTCTCTTGGTGGCGGCGGCGGCTAGGGTTTCTAGCACAAGGGGGAGGCGGCTACTAGGTCTTAGAGAGGCTAGGGTTTTCTTCTAGGGTGGTAGCTTTTTTGAGCTCAAGTAGAACCCCTTTTATAAACTCCCTCTTGACCTAGGTTTTGCAAGACTTCTTATGGGCTTTTAATTAAAGGCCCATGTCTTGCAAGCCTTTTCTTTTAATTAATTACTTAATTAAATGCCCAGTCCAATTAAATCATTATTTCTTTTATATAATTAATTAGCAACTCAATTAAGTATTTAATTAATCAAGTTAGCCAATTAATTAATCTCCCACTTGAATTAAATACTTTTAATTCATTTAATTGATTTAATTACCTTTAAATCAATTAATTCCTTTTGTATCCCTTTTTAACAGTCACCGTCCAATTGTATTGTGTGTGACCCTCTGGGTTCACCATCAATTGGCAGCAGGCCCACGAATTCCTCGTGATTTAATTTATGAACAATAAATTGTTCCGGGCAATTAAACAACCTTTAATTGACCACTCCTAGAATCAAATCCTCTATTAACTCAGGAGTACCTACACTTCATGGTCGATGTCTAGCCACAAGCCCATGAAGCCCAACTTCAGGTGAATTGATACTTGTGAACCTCGTCTCATATAATTACCATGTACATACGGTCCTTCTATTGACTAATATTCCCGATCAAGACTTAGGGTGTGTGAATTGATCGGCACCTCTAAATTTATCTCGATAACTATACTTTCTAATACAGGATAATATTCCAGTGTGACTCCTAAATTTGGAAACCCCTTTCCAAATCCGTCACCGACTGCGGCCGCAGATTCCTTGGATATATTATCTAAGAATCGTATAGGAAATTCTCTCATCCATTACAGTGAGTCAATAGATTCCATATCGGTACTAACCACTCGCGTACATGTCCATACGCACCCAACCTAGGCATGTTATGACCAAGCTACGTGGCCTATACCTAGATCTAAGTACGCACTTTCATGCACCGAATTCGCCCTAGTACCTCAAGTCAAAGGACTAAATCGTACACTATTATAATCCTTGAGAAACATCCCATCACCGATATGCGTCATGCGCTTCCACAATGGGTTTCTCTGTTTGGGTCGTTCGATGCGTTCAATCCTCCATTGAACCACCTACTCATATGCACTGGCCTCAAATGCCTTGCTCATGAAACGCTACAAATTCACTCCATGTGAATCATGCATACTCGTACAAGTCTTGGCGATTCCTACGATACCCCGTCTCGTTCGGAATCTATGACATGGAACAGTTTTAAGATTACGACCTTTGAGACTGTTTCATGATTGCACTCAGTACTGAAGTGAATCGTCCCATAGTCTAATGTAATCTAAGGGTATCAACCAATCGCTTAAATGTATTCGCGAGAGATGAAGTTTGCCATTGTTTATCCTTATACACATATAAATAAACGTGCGTATTAAGTCATATATACTAAAGAGAGATAATGATAGTTCCAGTACAAGCTAAATGTATTGGCTTGCAGGGCACTATCCCATCAATCTCCCACTTGCCCTAAAGCCAATCACAAACGTTTCTAGGACCCATCTTTTTAAAGATGTTCTTCGAACTCATTTCATGATATAGCCTCCTTTTAGTGGATCCGCTAAGTTGTCTTCTGAGTCGACGCGATCCATTACGCGCATTAACTCTACCAATGATTTTTCTAATCAAATGGTACATTTCTTTCAATTGTGTTTAGATTTCTGGTAAGATCTCGAATGCTTTGCTTTAGCAATAGCTCCAATGTTATCATAGAAGATAATCATGAGCTTCGCAATGCTAGGCACTACATCCAACCATAGGATGAAGTTTTATATCCAAACACTTTCTCAAGCCGCATTTAATGCTACATTTAATGCTGCAATATATCTTGCTTCAGTGGTTTAGATGGTTACGGTGATTTGATTGGAACCCTTTCAAATTTACCGTTACCCCATTGATGCAGGATATGTATCCAAAAATGGATGTTCTTAATTCATCCACATCAGACTGAAAATTCGAATCAGTGAATCCTTCGAATTTTAATTCTCCACTACCACCGTAGACCAAGAACAAATCCTTAGTCTTTGTCAAGAGCTTAAAGATATCTTTTACGGTGGTCCAGTACTTCTTCACTGGGGTTTGACTAGCAACTGCTCGCGATACTTGAGCAAGTTCTACGTCTTGTCTAGTACAGAGTAAAGCATGCCACATGCAACCTTTTGTTTGAAACATAAGGTATTTGAGACATTCTCCTTTATTCTCATTTGATGTAAGGCACATCAATTTTGGAACAAGGGATACAATGTCTCACTTGAAGCAATCCTTTCTTGGATTCTTCATACTGAATATTTTCCAGTATTGATTCTATGTACTTAGATTTAGAGAGTGTTGGCATCTCTTTCCGATCTATTCTATAGATACGTATCCCAATAGGCAAGATGCTTCTCCTAAATCATTCATGGAGAATTGCATGGACAACCATGCTTTCGTCTGTGCTAATATTCTGATATCATCCCAGATAACCAGAATATTTACGACATATAAAATATGAGCTTCATCGCGCTCCCACTAATCCTCTTGTACACTCACAGTTCATACTCGTTTTGATGAAGTCAAATGTCTTGACTATCTCATCAGAACAAATGTGAATCTAAATGGATTCAGACATTGCTAATGGAGAAAAGGTTTCATCAAAGTCTGTTCCAGAACATTGTGAATAGCCTTTTTACCACTAGTCAATTTTTAGAGGCAACGCCTCTCCATTCATTCCAAGTTTGAAGATCCATTTACAACTTATAACCAACTTTTAGGGATAAATCCCTCGGGTGGATCAATCAAGGTTTATACCTTGTTGGAATGGATGGGATCCATTTCGGGTTGCATGGATTCGAGCCACGCATCCGAATCTATGTCTGACATCGCTTCTTGATAGGTCCTTGGATCACTTTCCACTTTCTCGTTTTCGTGAATGAAACCAAATCGCTCTGGCTCCTTACGAATTCGATCAGACCTTTGAAGGGTAGGTGTACTAGTAGGTTCAGTAAATTCTGGATTAACTCCCACTGTTTGTGGGGATGGGTCCAAATCTTGGACTTCATCAAGTTCCATGACGTTTCCATTTCCTTTGACGAGAAATTCATCAACAGAGGAACAGGTATTCAGAAGAAACGATTGTTTCTTATTGTCGTGGAACAGGTATCCAATGGATTTAGTTGGATACTCTACAATTATATACAAATTGGATCTACTAGCCAATTTATCTCCTTTATCGTTTCTACCATCGGCAGGAGATCTCCATACTCAGAGGTAAGAGCATAGAGGTATTTTGCCATACCTTTCTTGGTAAAGCTTTGTAGGCACGAACTTTGAAGGTACTTTGCTCAGTATCTTCGATGCAGTCAGGAGGACGAACTCCTAGAATGCATAAGGAAGCTTAACAAAACTCAATATGGATCGAACAATGTTAAACAATGTTAGATTCCATCTCTTTAGACACTTCAATAAGTCGTGACGTCTTAGGAGGAGTTTGTTGTATGAGAACCCCATTCTCAATGAGATAATTGAGGAATCCTTGACAAGTATTTGCTACCTCGATTTGATCGAGTGATACTATGTCTTTGTTGATTCTCTACTTCGTATTGAAATACCTTTCTTGGTTTTTCGAATTTGCATCTCACTAGATTCATTTTTCACTCACGACCAAGGTCATTTAGTAAAAAGTACGAAGTATGAGTAATCTCCTCTCACAGTAACTTTTAGTGATCCATATTCATGGATTAAATCCAGATTTTGTTTGGTTCGCTCTGGATTCCCTGTGACGGGAGATCTGGTCATATCTCCTTTGAGACATGATTCGCAGGTTGGAAGTTCATCCATGTTCTATTTTTCAAGAAACTTAGGTGAAATCAACTTTTGAATCCTACTCTTGGAGATGTGTCCAAGTCTAGCGTACCAAAGTTATGGATTATTATCTTTGTATTAATTGAATTTCACACATTAATTCAATAAGATTGAGTCAATGGCTTAATTCAATTAATTTACTTCCTTTCAATTAACTTCTTTAATTGCTTCCCTTTCCCTTTCAATTAACCCTTTTAATTGAAACGTTGCTTAATTAATTAGATCATCTAATCAATTAAACATATCAGTGCCTTTCTTAGATCCAGCGGGATAATTCGACTTTTAGGCTACTTGCGTTCTTTTGACTACCATTATGGTCGAATTTAGAAGAGAATAAATTCTTCTTTATTTTACTCTTCTATGACTTTGCAGTCCATGAAGTGTAAACGATCATGACAGTTTTATCCTATTTGCCTTTAACCAGTACTTTTGGTTGATTCATGAAATGTGATCGACTTATCAAATAAGATTAGTGTATTTCAAGAGTCATTTGAATGAGCGGGGGGAGAATTTAGGAGGAAGTTAATGTTAAGATCACTTGCAGGCCTACGTTTAATCGATCCAGTTTTCAACCGGATTGGAAAAACAAAGACAGTGATCCTTGACACTAGTTCCTTCAATTATTCTCGAATTTTGAAACAATTCCTTAGAAGTCTCGAATCATATTGATTCAAAACTACTCCTCAAAACAAGCCTTTTGAGGTGGAGGTTTATTTCAGAAGACTGGTCCTCAAAACGGGCCTTTTGAGGTGGAAGCTTCAGACATGCTCCTCATGTTGCTTCCACAGCTCGTTCAATCTTGATGCTTATTTGAGGAAACGATCATTAAGATTCCCATACTTCATAGGTGATTTGTTTCACTTTTGAGATTCATCTTTATATGAGGAAACGATCATTAATATTCCCATACTCTACGGGTGATTCGTTTCTTATATATTGACTTATCTCGGAAGCGCATAAGGCATAGGCTCGTCGTTTAAGAACATCATTCCCACTTCTGGAATTTAAGACAATTCTCAAGTTTCTTGCCTAGTCGATATTTTGATCCATTTATTTTATTTGTCGAGGATAAATAGTACAATGGATAATTACAGATATCTCAGTGTCAAATTTTAAAGAGAAGACAAACATTCAGTGGACTAGTTAATGAATAATACTTATAATCTACGAAGGTTGGACTCTCTATCGTAGAAGTTCTCCCACTTTTTTATCGAAACAATTACCCCTTCAATTGTTCGGGAAATTCTATTTCCTAGTAGGTCTTGACGTCCCAACGGCAATTAATTGCACCCACGACTCGTGGCCATACAACCAATTCCCCAGGTAGGCATACTTATTGCCAATTGTGTCACTCCACAACCTTCAAGCTATTTTGCCTCGGTTTTCGCACTTATCTAGCACTGCTACATCATAAGTGTTACTAATCGTTAAGTCTAACCTATCAATCATGATGAGCAATGGGCCCGGTCGTGAGTTCTCCGTAACTAGTTATCGGTCGATCCTCACATCCCGACCAGTCCTCACCCTTGTCGTGTTTAGTTAAAAACAGGAGTCAAGGAATTTCACGTATTGTCCCTTTCTTCGACTCGGGTGCCAGACTCTGGATCACCTCTATCGATAAGTAGACAACATACGTTAGTCCCTATTGATGGAAGGCTTGGATTTATATAAATACTTCATTTTATTTTAATCCAATATGACTTAATATTTAATTCGAGAGGGGTATTTCTGGTTTTGAAATTTATACTAACTCTCCTCGAGATCTCACCGATTCAGTTATGCTTTATCTTTTATTACGATCTAGATTCTAGCGCGCATCTCATACAAGCTAAATATAAATCGACAAAATAAATAAAAGCCATACAAGCCTAGCATGCATGCTACCACAATATGTTTTCGATCGGGAGCCTCCTATGTGGGCCATCATCGAGCCAATGATGTTGGCCCTATTGGTCAATCTAAAGGGTTTGTAAATGGGCCTATGCTATTACACAATGTACCACACATACATGGCCTTCATATCTTCTTGGGTTCCCACCTTGCTTGTAAACGGGCCTCCATCCTAAACTAGGAAAGCAGTAAAGCCCTATTCTATTACAAAGGCTCAAAATGGCCCAAAAACATAATAGGCTCGTAGGCCCAATAAAAACCAAACAATAAATTAAACCAATCACATCTAACCTAAGGTCAAGGCTCGGCTCGATCGAAAACCACGTAAACAATTCACATAGAGCAAGAAACAAGCAAACATCCTTTACCTATTTCTTTCTTAATTTTAAAACTACCTTTTAAAACAACTTCCTATGATTCTTACTTTTTAGTCACTACTAATTATGACAAAATGAATATTCGGGTAAACAAAAATAAATTTTCTGCTCAAATTCAGATTCTGTTTTTCAACTTTTGAAAATTGCATTTTCGCCCCTCAACTTTCAAAATTTGCACTTTGACCCCAAAACTTTTAAAAAGTTACAAAAACACCCCTGGGCAGATTTGGGCAGCTACCAGGAAATGATATTTTGAATTCTGAAAATTTTTTGATTTTTCAAATTGACCCCTTAAGTTTCGGTAATTGCAAAACAACCCCAAAGTTTTCGGAAATTACAAAATGACCCCAAAACCCGTGCGACCAGATTTGCAAAAACAGTCCATGATTTTGAAATTTTCAGATTCCAAAAATTCGAATATTTCAGCCCACAAAAACCCTATATGCGATTTTTAGTTCAAAAAGTCCTGGAGTTTTCAAAAACTATAAAAACGGCACAGATCTAAAAAAGCAGTTTTACCCAATCATAGATCCAGTCATAACAAGTAAGAATCAATTTACAGAACATAATTATCACGTGTTTACATATACATAATTAAACATATACGGTGAAAACACATTATGTTCAGGCTTTTCGTATAGTAAATGATGGAGTTGGCTCTGATACCACTGTTGGGATAGTGGTTGTGATGCCTCGATTGTCAGAACAACGACAGTGCGGAATTTAAAATTTTTCGAAGCACCCAAGGTCCCATATTAATTCTCCATATTAATTATACGCAAGCAAGAAACAAAAACGCACATAGTAATTAAACAAGGGGGTTTTTGCGATATACCTCACCACAAGCAAGGTGGTGGAAACCTTCAGTTCTGGATCTGGATCTGGATCTGGTTCACAGAAGTGATCCAAGCATCTCACCTCCAAAGTTAGTCCACACCAATTGGATTCTGGCAACACCTCAAGATCTTAGGCTCAGAACTGGATTCAGGAGGTTTGTTATTGCAGGGTTGTGTAGATTCTCTTGACAGGTCAAGATCTAACACGGAGGAATAAAGGGAGAGGGGCGGCGGCACAAGAGCAGCCCACGGCAGCAGGTGGCGGCGTCTCTTGGTGGAGGCGGCGGATAGGGTTTCTAGCACAAGGGGGCGGCGGCTACTAGGTCTTAGAGAGGCTAGGGTTTTCTTCTAGGGTGGTAGCTTTTTTGAGCTCAAGTAGAACCCCTTTTATAGACTCCAAGACCTAGGTTTTGCAAGACTTCTTATGGGCTTTTAATTAAAGGCCCATGTCTTGCAAGCCTTTTCTTTTAATTAATTACTTAATTAAATGCCCAGTCCAATTAAATCATTATTTCTTTTATATAATTAATTAGCAACTCAATTAAGTATTTAATTAATCAAGTTAGCCAATTAATTAATCTCCCACTTGAATTAAATACTTTTAATTCATTTAATTGATTTAATTACCTTTAAATCAATTAATTCCTTTTGTATCCCTTTTTAACAGTCACCGTCCAATTGTATTGTGTGTGACCCTCTTGGTTCACCATCAATTGGCAGCAAGCCTACGAATTCCTCGTGATTTAATTTATGAACAATAAATTGTTCCGGGCAATTAAACAACCTTTAATTGACCACTCCTAGAATCAAATCCTCTATTAACTCAGGAGTACCTACACTTCATGGTCGATGTCTAGCCACAAGCCCATGAAGCCCAACTTCAGGTGAATTGATACTTGTGAACCTCGTCTCATATAATTACCATGTACATACGGTCCTTCTATTGACTAATATTCCCGATCAAGACTTAGGGTGTGTGAATTGATCGGCACCTCTAAATTTGTCTCGATAACTATACTTTCTAATTCAGGATAATATTCCAGTGTGACACCTAAATTTGGAAACCCCTTTCCAAATCCGTCACCGACTGCGGCCGCAGATTCCTTGGATATATTATCTAAGAATCGTATAGGAAATTCTCTCACCCATTACAGTGAGTCAATAGATTCTATATCGGTACTAACCACTCGCGTACATGTCCATACGCACCCAACCTAGGCATGTTATGACCAAGCTACGTGGCCTATACCTAGATCTAAGTACGCACTTTCATGCACCGAATTCGCCCTAGTACCTCAAGTCAAAGGACTAAATCGTACACTATTATAATCCTTGAGAAACATCCCATCACCGATATGCATCATGCGCTTCCACAATGGGTTTCTCTGTTCGGGTCGTTCGATGCGTTCAATCCTCCATTGAACCACCTACTCATATGCACTGGCCTCAAATGCCTTGCTCATGAAACGCTACAAATTCACTCCATGTGAATCATGCATACTCGTACAAGTCTAGGCGATTCCTACGATACCCCGTCTCGTTCGGAATCTATGACTTGGAACAGTTTTAAGATTACGACCTTTGAGACTATTTCATGATTGCACTCAGTACTGAAGTGAATCGTCCCATAGTCTAATGTAATCTAAGGGTTTCAACCAATCGCTTAAATGTATTCGCGAGAGATGAAGTTGGCCATTGTTTATCCTTATACACATATAAATAAACGTACGTATTATGTCATATATACTAAAGAGAGATAATGATAGTTCCAGTACAAGCTAAATGTATTGGCTTGCAGGGCACTATCCCATCACAAACATGGAGAAAACCTACAATCAAAAAGTACGTATACGAACCTTCAAAGAAGGGGACTTGGTGCTAAAAAAGATAGAGGTATCCAAGCATGTGAAAAAATTACAACAGAATTGGGATGGACCATACATGCATTGTCGTTAATGTAGGAAAGAAAGGTTCATACAAGATTGCGCACTTGGACGGAACACCCCTACCAAGAACTTGGAATGCAGTAAACCAAAGAAGATACTACGGAAAATGAATCCTAGTAAAAAGTCCTGGTTAATTTCTTTTGATTTAGTTTGTTATATTTTTATTTCTCATATAATTCGTTGTAATAAAGGCTTTGGCCTGAGATTAATTCTCAAAATTTTATCAATGGTTACGATTTTGAATACCAAATCAAAGATTCACTCGAAGTTAAGGCCGATTGATAAAACGAGTTGAGTATAAATCGATCAATTCGATAAACGCTCCTCGAAATTCTGTAATAATCTTGGTTAAATCCAAAAATTGATCCAAGAGTATACCGAGTTGAGTAAAATTGATTCGCTCAATAAACGATCCTCGATCTAAAGAATAACGGGTTGAGTATAAATCGATCCGCTCGATAAACATTTCTCGATCACCATAAACGACGAGAAAAAGGTTAGAATAAAAAAACATGGTAAAAAACCTAAGTCTTAAAACGAGTTGAGTAAAATTGATTCGCTCAATAAACACTCGTCGACCTCCATAAAAAGGTTAATAAACCTAAGTCTTAAAATGAGTTGAGTATAAATCGATCCGCTCGATAAACACTCCTCGATCACCATAAACGACGACAAAAAGGTTAGAACAAAAAAAAAAACCTTGGTAAAAAACCTAAGTCTTAAAACGAGTTGAGTTAAATTGATTCACTCAATAAACACTCCTCGACCTCCATAAAAAGGTTAATAAACCTAAGTCTTAAAATGAGTTGAGTATAAATCGATCCGCTCGATAAACGCTCCTCGATCACCATAAACGATGACAAAAAGGTTAGAACAAAAAAAAACGTTGGTAAAAAACCTAAGTCTTAAAACGAGTTGAGTAAAATTGATTAGCTCCATAAACACTCCTCGACCTCCATAAAAAGGTTAATAAACCTAAGTCTTAAAATGAGTTGAGTATAAATCGATCCGCTCGATAAACGCTCCTCGACCTCCATAAAAAGCTTAAAACGAGTTGAGTATAAATCGATCCGCTCGATAAACGCTCCTCGATCTCCACTATAACGATAAAAATAGGTTAAAAGCCGAAAGATTTGGTAAATAACCCTAGTTTTTCACGGATGAGTAAAAGCCAATCAGCTCTACAATCGCTCCTTGATATTGATGATAAAGAACAGGTCGAGAGAAATCAACAACAAGAAATATGAAAGTAATAATATTAAAGTGTTATTCATCTGAGTTCTGAGAACAGGTCTCAAATTACATACGAAGTTTTGATCAAAGTACAAAGAAATTTTATACAATCTACATATCATCACAACTGTTTAGATAAAATGATCATATTCTATAGATCAACGGTCTTCACGACAATTTCCACGAAAACATCAATCTCCTCCCTAGTACCTCGATGATTGGAATTGACCACCTAAGAAGCGTGCTACTCAGGATGGTCGACTTCTTTGGTTCGATGGTCAGGCTCTGAAGATCAAATGTTTTTCCAGACGAAATGACCATTTCCGGCCAAATGCCCGATAACGGCCACTCGCCCAGAACGAGATACTGCTTGTATAATGGGGTTGATTTTTACTCTAAAGCAGCATCTCTTCAGGACCGTCGCAAAAGTAAAAATTTACCAGCACACACCGGCGGTCTATCACTCCGGAGGTAACATTGAAAAGCTGCGGTGCCTGGTAAATATGAACCCTCCATGTGCAAACAGAAACCACGGACCTCAAACCTGTGAAGACAAAGGCTGAGGCCACATGGGACCCGTCAGTACTAGGTAGGGCATCAATGGGACCTGTCAGTACAAGGCAAATGATATTTGAGTTATTATATGATATCGATTCGTGATAATGAGACTTTTTGAAGGATATGGGATCACTGGGCAAAATGAAGCCCAAAGAATATGATAACTTCATTTCGTACGATATGAATAGATATTGAAAGAAACTGAATCTCTATTTATAGGGAAAGCGTTAAGTTAATCCTACGGTTGGATAGAGCTCTGATCAAGGGATGAAAATGCGACCTTTTGACTGCCCGTAATTAATGCGAGTAAGTTGGAACGGCTCCTCTATGGTCGAAAAGACTATTCGATTGTAAAAAAGAATCAACATCGAAGCGATCAACATAAAAATAAAGCAGATCTAAAGAGCTCCTGATTTAACCGTTTTTTGTCAGGTTAATTTAATATCAGTGAATTTGTGATATCGGGGGTTTGGATATTGAATTATTCAGTATATTGGGCTCTGTTACTTTATTCTGGATGGATCGTTTACAAAGAAAAGCAATAATCAAAGGCAAGAAGTAAAACCATTAACAAAATTAAGAACACAACGATAAGAAGGTAAAGTTCTGCAATAATAATGGATATTATTGAGTTCTATTGTTATCAAAGTATTCTTGTGTAATCTCAGAATTGAGAGAATTCGTAGTTGTCTCATACAATGAATAACTAGGTATATATATTACGCTAAACCTAGTATTACAAGGAATCATAGTCCTGCTTGGACTCGGCCCAACTATCCTTCTTGGGTCCGGAGTATAATCTTTACTCGGAGCGAGCGGCATTTGGCAGGGTCTGTAAGAAGATCCCGATCCTTTATAATTGGTCGAATCGATCTTATAATCTTTGTTCGATCTGATCAGTATGTAGGGTGCGAAATAGCCCCCATCAGTACTCCCTCACTTCTTCGAGCGTATAGATAATAGGAGCTCGTAGAAGTAGATAAATCTGGTCGACTGTTTCTTTTCTATGAACGGAGCCTCGTTAAAAACCTTACTTAAGAAAAAACCCAGTGGGAAAAAATCTTAAGTAAGGAAAAGAGTGCTACGTATCATAGATAGTCGTTTCTTCTGTCTAATTATGGATGGCCACGCGTCTATTCAGGAGGCTTTTTGTATCCTTCCGTTTTTGGCGGGAATTTGAGTAGCTGCGATGAGTTCGAAACGTCTTTTCTCATTTCCTTATAAATAGGTGACTTTCGAGTTTGCCATTTCTCTTTTATATTTGCTTTTAGATCGCAGCCATTTTCTAGTTTGGTCGTTCGTCGTATAAAATTTTCCTTTCATCGACCTTCTTCTTCTGAGAACTAGAATATAGATGGCTTCCGTAAGAAGATCTTCTTCTTCTCCTAGAGAGATCATCGCCCCCGATAATGAGGAGGAGTTACATTCTAATCCTATGGGTGAACAAACCACGATATCTGATCTTGTTATCCCTGTAGAAGATACTTACAAGGTACGAATCCTTTCCGATGCGGATGTAGCCGCCCGAGCCAAAAAGGGCAAAGGTACTGTTCCTCAGATTTCCGAACCAATTGAGGATGTAGCTTGTGCATATACGGAGGAAACATTCCCTGAAGTCGTGAATAACTATACCAAATATTTTCCGGAAGGTTCTGAAATAATTCTTCCTTCCTCTACTGATAGGGTCACTTCTCCACCGGAGGGATGTCGAGCCTTTTATACGGCTCACTTTAATAGCGGACTGCGTCTTCCTTTGTCTCCCCTTTTTTTGGAGGTTCTAAAAACTTTCAGTGTGTGCTTGACACAACTGGTTCCAAATTCTGTTGCTTTCGTGGTTTGTTTTTCCGTTCTGATGATTGCAAAGGGATTTAAACCTTCTTTCCGTAACTTTACGCAACTTTTTCGTTTTAATATTTCTAGTTATTCAAACCGTGGATATTTCTTCGCTAGTCAACGGCCTTGCCGAGCAATCTTTGATGCTCCGGTTTCTAGTAATCCCTCATGGAAATCTCATTTCTTCTTTGTTCGTCCTCCATCTAATCTCCGTTTGGCGGATGGTTCGATCACGCTTTTCTCGTGGGATCATGGTTCCAGGTGGATTCCCGGAGGTCGCTCACCGACTGGTGAACTTGTTCCTGACGATGTACAGTTTATCACTGAGATTCCCGAGATGCGTACAAACAAATATCAAAGCGCTCTTCTGATTGGGGAATCTTTTCTTCGTAAGGCGGGGTTAAGTGTCCATAATTTTCCCATCAGTTCATCATCTGAACCTCTAGGTTAGCATTTTATTTGATCTTTAGTATTGTCACTATACTTTTTATATGGAGAAATTAACTTTATTTTGTTTCTTTTTCAGCTCATATGGTAGAAAACTCCCGACATTCTTCGAAGGGAAAAATGGTGCTGTCGAAATCTTCCAAGTCAGTGGAGAATAATCCTATCGAGCAGAGGGCGTCTCGAAAGAGGAAATTGGAATTGGGTCACGAATCCGAGGAGAATAGAGAGGAATCTCCGGATTCTCCACGTGAGTCCCCTATTCGTCAGGGCATGGGACCCGGTTATCCTCCGCTTCATCTTAGAACATCTTTGGGTATTCGAGGATGTCGTAGCTGGTCGATGCCTCATCCTACTAATAATCCAGTTGATAGAAAGAGGAGTTACTATGGACGTTCTGGTGACGACCTTTCTTTACTCGGAGATAAACATCCAAATCCTACTCTGGTCGAAATGATCGAGGATCATTTAGAGGGAAAGAGGGCCGCTGGTTATTCCGAGAATGATTCTCTTATTCATGATAATAATGAGAATGCGGTCGATAAGGCGACCCGTATTCTTTTGTCTGGCGTTCTTACTCGCGATCTTAATAAGCTTCTTCATAAGGATCCTTTGGAGAAATTCCAGCGAGCTTCTCTTTACGCTGAAAAGGTGAGATCTTTTTCTTTCTATTATTCTGATGAAGTGATCTTTTAGGATTTTCTTAATTCGCTAATTCGTTTCTTTCTGACCCCTTCGTTATTTCAGGTTAACACCTGTCTGACATCGTACGCCTATGAAAATTCTCTCTGGAAACAACAGTGCGATTTTCTTGAAGAGAAGTATAAAGCTTTACTTCACAAATCTTCCGGTTCAGAAGTTGGTCCCTCGACATCTTCCTCTGTTCCTGTCGTAGAGACTCGTGCTGCCGGGACCGAAGATCAAGAAATGATAGATAGGGTGATAGAGGTTTCTCGTGCTCAAGAACAAGCCAATCAAATGGCAAGAAAATTAGAGGACTTGCAGTTGCAGAGCACGACTCGAATTAGTGAGCTTGAATCTCAAGTATCAAGCCTTGAAGCTTCTTTAGAGGAGTATGAAAATGATGTCCCACTTAGGCAAAGAGATCGATATGTTAGGAAATCTGACGAACAAGTTGTTCGTGAATTCCTCAACTCTCCTGTTCATACGGCGTTGGTGTACCGGATGGTCGGCCCTCTTCTTGAGAATACTTTTAAAAAATCGATTCATCAACTGGTCGCTTTGGAGATGATCGACGATCGTCGGAAGGAATATTTTAAGGCAGCTCATATCCGGTTGAACCGTTATGGCGAGCTTTATTCTTCTTCCGAGGTTCCAGATGTCGAATATCAAGGTTTTCCTCTGGCTCATCTTGTCGAGGAATTTGGAAATCCATTGCCGATTCCTCCTTCTGATGTTAACGATGAGCTCGATAATACTTTCATCGATCCGGTAGACGAAGAGGAAGAAGGAGACGATACAGGCATGACTGAGGACGTCGATAGTGAGCAGAAGATTCCGGAAAGCGACCAGGCTTCTTGAAATAGTGATTTATTTTTGAAATAATCTTTGTAATTATCCGCTTGTAGGTTTAATTGTAGCTTAGCTTTCCCTACTTTGTACACTAAACGTTTCTTATTCTGACAGTCGTGTCCTTTCACATTCGCTGTAATGATTCAGACAAGTCATTTAATTTGCCGTAATCATTATGTATGTGTCTTTTCAAATTCTAGCGTTTGCTCCAAGGTCAGTTTTCCTGTTTCGCGCCCTTTCTTCGGGTCAGTCGCGTCTTTTTCGTGTAGTATAAATACGAGAGGTAAAATTTGACTTGTTTTTTACTGCTATACTCCTCTCTTAACAGAATACTCTTTCTTTAGCTAGTCGATAAACTTTCTCGATAGTAATTTGTATTTTTCTTTAGTCCGATCATGAGTAACCTTTTCGGTAATACTTCAAAGCGACCTTCTCGTGAGGGCGCTAGAGATAATAGATCTAAAAAATCTCGAAGAGAAGGACCTTCGATGGAGCCTCCTCGTTCGTCCTCAGTTAGTAGTTCGATGATCGATACTCCTATTACCACGTTCCAACCTTTATCAGAAGTTAGTTCGTCGCTCCTCCAACCAAACTTTTCTTCTACCCCCGCGGGAGGTAATAGATCTTCCCCAGGTCGATTAGCTTTCGGAGACCCATCCAACATGGAACAGGTTTACGACATACCTGTTTCTTCAGGTTTTTCTTCTTACGAGTATGGATCTCATGGAGGGGATTTTGTTAGTTCCCTTCCTTTTTCTACTTCTACTGCCCTGCTAGTTAGTGAAGGGCAAGTCGGTGATGGTTTTTCTGTCAATCCTTCCATAACGCAGTCTATTTCGCAATATGGTCCTGAATATCTGTTTCATGATACCACTGTAACGACTGCTTCTTTTGAGTCTGGGGGACCTTCTGGAGGTCGATCGGGGTCGAGGTCTGGTCGTCGGACCGTTATATCTGCTTCCGGCAAAGAGACCTCTGTTAGTCCCGACGAGAGGGACTCCCCTCGTCCGTTAGATGATCGCTGCGTGCTTATGCAGGTTAATGACATTCTTTTGTCGGAGACTCCACGTTCCGACGGTGTCCCTTTGACAAGCGAACTGCCTGGTTCTGTTGAACCTGATGCTTTGTCTTGGGACTTAGGCATGAGTACTATTTTGCCCGGCGAATTGAGGAAGCTCGAAGGTACTTCCAATGTTCGCCTTGTTCAATCTCTGGTGAAGATGAAATAACGTGAGGGGGAACTCACAATTTATATAACCCCAATAAAATGTACGGAACAAAGGGACCAACCCCAAAAACAGGGGAGGCAAAAGAAAAACGAATACAACAAAGCGAGAAAGCAAAGCGAAAAGGCAAAATAAACAACCCACACAGGGGCAGAAAAAGAAACAAGCCAAAACACCCACGCAGGGGCAAAAACAAAATAACAACCAAAGCTAAAGTAGCAACTTCTTCCATCAGCCTCCATAATATAGTCACCTTTCAGCCCTGATGAGAAATGAAGCCACTAGCAATAGTCCATCAAAAGTCATCTGAGCAACTCCTCAAGCAACCTCCAACATATAGCAAAATAACAACCAAAGCAAAAGTAGCAACTTCTTCCATCAGCCTCCATAGTATAGTCACCTTTGAGCCCTGATGAGAAACGAAGCCACTAGCAAAAGTCCATCTATAGTCACCATCCATAGTCCTCTGAGCAACTCCTCAAACAGCCTCCAACATATAGCCACCTCTGAGCCCTGGGAGAAAAGCTGGACCACAAACAACAAGTCCACCAACCAAAACAGCCACGAAGAAACAAAGTGGATGCCAAGGCACAGAGATAAAAAGCGCCACCACAACTCTACCAAAACAACCAACACCACCAACCTCTCACCGCCACCAAAACCAACATAAAATAGTGTGTGAAAAGTGCAAAGGCCTGGTTAAGTATAGAAGTGGTGATTAACTGGGATCAATTACCTGGCAGAAATAATGAGTGAAGTCCACACATGTGAGATGAATGAACTTGCGAGTCACCATCAAAGATGACCCGACTTATATGCAAAAAATTGACTGCCAGGCATTGGAAGCAAGGATAACCAAATGGTAGAATTGCCAATGGACCAGGGAACTCATCCAGAAAATAAAATAAAGGGCTTCCTATCATGCAAAGGGAAAATATGCTGTAAAGTGCAATGAGATGCATCTAAAGGTTGTCCCTGAGTGAGTGAGTCGGTGCAGACCAACTTACACACTGTGACAAAGACACGACAAGTGTGTGCAGTGCATAGGAGGCACAATCTAGAAGAGGTGAGTGAAGTGTGGCCTGTAAGTTAGCTAATATTGATAAAGCCAAGAGAGATGGCTGAATCATGCAAAAACAAGGATAGCTAACCTCAGAAAGCAAGGGAGAATCAAATGATGGAAAGAGAAAGACCAGGGGTGCGGGCCAAAGTAAAAATGATCAGCTATATGCACAGATAGGATAACTACTCTATATGAAATGCAGCTAAGGAACTACCCCCTGATAGTGTATCAGAACGGTCTGATAAACTACCCTGGACATCAATATCATATAGAGGTAAGGAAGGTTTATTTGGTGTGCCTAAAGGAAGGCATTTGAAACTTGTCACACCAAATAAGGCCTTTCAATTTTCTATCCCCCTCACCAGGATGGAAAATGTATGATTCCTGTGAATCACATCCCAGGTTAGCTAAGTGATCGGCAACCTGATTAGCCTCCCTGTAGATATGATTCACTGAGGAATTGAGTTTTTGCAAAAGAGTTTGAGCTTTATATAAATAATTCACAAGTTTCCAGTGTACCTGCTTTTTACCTTTCAAGATCGAACACAGAACCTGAGAGTCCACCTCAACCAGTACATTTGAATATCCGAAAGAAACACAAAGTTCCAGTCCCCTGATTAAAGCCCTCATCTCTGATTCAGTGTTTGTACAAAGCCCAATAAAATCACAAAACCCAAATATCATCTCCCCATGAGCATCTCTAACAATACCACCCAGACTCCCAACTCCTGGATTTCCCCTCGAACAGCCATCTGTATTCAACTTAACAAAACCAACAGGAGGGAGAAGCCAGTTAACCATAAAACATCTAGGTTCTAAAGGAGGTTTGACATTGATACCCCAAGATCTAAGAATACTTAAATCGCCCTTCCAATTACAAGGTCTAATTTTTGAAGTTGAGTACAAAGACTTCACCTCAGAAATTGACCTATTGATAATGTTTAAAGCAGGGTGGTTTTTGTTATGATGTTTGGAGTTATTCCTGCACTTCCATAGGTTCCAAAGAACATAAATGGCCACCACAGACCTCAAATGTCCTGGAACACAAAAAGTAGAGGAATTAATCCAAACAGACAACAAAAACCTGGGGTTATCAGTCAAGACCTTCTTTACACCAAATAAATTAGAGAAAAACTCCCAGACTTGGGAGGCCACCGAACCATTGATAAAAACATGTTGAATACTCTCGTTGTCAAAGCAACATTGGCATTTTGACGCCATTTGAATCCCTCTGGACTGCATAACACTATCCACAGGAATCCAATTGTTCAAAAGCCTCCAAATAAAAATAGAAACAGAAGGCATGACAAGAGAGTTCCACGCATGTTTCATCAACAAGTCTGCTGGCTTCTTAAGTCTGGTAAAATTCCAAGCACTTTTTATATTGAACAAACCATCAGAGGTGTGCTTCCAAGTAATCACATCCTGCTCATTCAAATCAATATGCAACAAGACAATATCACTCACAACATCAGCAGGCAGACAGGAAAGGAGAAGATCCACATTCCACTCATCATGCACAAAAAAATCACACACTCTAAGATTATCAACTGGGAGGTTAGGAATAGACAGATATTTTAAAGGCTTGTCACTAATCCAATGATCATGCCAGAAAGATATATGTCCATTTCGTAACCCCCAAAAGACATTCTCAGAAAACAAGTGTCTAACTTTACACATACGCTTCCACACTTGAGATTTATATCTGGCATTCAAAGCAGTATAGAAGTGATGGGACTTTGTATATTTTTCGACCATGAATCTAGACCAAATCCCATCATTATCCCTAACCCTCCACCAAAGTTTATAGGAAAAGGCAGTAGCAACATCAGACAAACTCCTAACCCCTAGACCACCTTCCAAATAGGGAAAACAGATATTCTTCCAGGAAGACCAGTGTATCTTCTGACCACTGGTCTTACTCCAGAAGAATCTAGCAAAGAGTCTCTCAAGCTCATTAACCAACCTAGTAGAGGGGAGGGTGACCTGTAAAGTATAAGTGGGAATAGAAGTGAGCACACTCTTCAAAAGCACCAACTTACCACCAGGAGAAAGGGACTTAGTCTCCCAACCTGTCAGATGAGATCTAATCTTAGCCAATAAGGGGTCAAAAAGGGCCATGTTTTTCTTCCCTTTAAACAAAGGGGCACCCAGGTACTCTAAAGGGAGACTATCCATAGTAAAACCAGAAATGGTTTTAATATGGGCCCGGGCTCTCCTATGACACCCCTTCCCAACAATAATCTTACTCTTCTGCGGATTGACAGCCTGACCAGACACCCTAGAATAGTAATCCAGAAAGTTCATGATCTTCGTGATAGACTTATATGTGGATTTTGCAAAAATTATGCAATCGTCCGCATAAGCCAAGTGAGACACACAAAAACCCCCATTAGTGAAATACTGAATATCAGGATGGTCAAGGAACAACCTATTAAGGCCCCGACTCAAAAACTCAGAAGCCAAAATGAACAAGGTGGGAGAAATGGGATCTCCCTGTCTAACCCCTCTCCTAGATCTAAAGAAGCCAGTAGGCTGACCATTAACAAGCACAGAGGAGTAAGTATGTTCAACAGTGCAACTAAGAAGGGCTATAAAATGATCAGAAAAACCAAACTTCCTAAGCACAGCAAACAAAAAAGGCCAATGGACTCTATCATACGCTTTAGCCATATCAAGTTTGATAATCATATTACCATTTTTAGCCCTAGGGTGATTAATCTCATGTACCAGTTCTTTTGCAAGCAAAATATTATCAGCGATAAGTCTATCCTGCATAAAACCAGATTGATTTTCAGAAATAAGCCTAGGCAACACACTCACAAGCCTTTCATTTAAAATCTTTGTAAAAATCTTACAGGAGACATTACAAAGACTAATAGGGCGAAACTGAGACCAGCTAACAGCATTTTGTACTTTCGGAATAAGCACAATTGTTGTAGCAGTGATGCTTTTGGGAAGAGAAGAGCCAGAGAAGAAGTCTACTACAGCATCAAGTAGGTCCTTCTTGACAATATCCCAACAGGTTTGATAAAAGTGAGAGCTGAAGCCATCAGGTCCAGCAGCACTCTCGGGAGCAATGCTGAAGACAGCAGCTTTCACTTCATCAAGGGAGGGGGTGGCAGTCAAAGCAACATTATCACATTGGTCAAGGACAGAAGGAATCAAATCAAGACTATCAACCACAAGATTAGGCTCAACAGTAGACAACACATTTTCAAAGTACTCAGCAGCTGAAGATCTAATCAGATTACAATCAGTGACCCAGTTCCCATTCCCATCCTTAATTCTATGGATAACAGATTGCCCTTTTTTCCTCTTAGCAAGATTATGAAAAAACTTGGTGTTTCTCTCACCCTCACCAGCCCATTTAATGTTGGCTTTTTGTCTCCAATACTCCTCCTCCATTTTCAAGGAAAGGGTATGTAAAGCATTTAGCCTATTTAACTCAGTCAAATTTTCCTCACTGGGATCATCATCAAATCGTTCCTGAGCATTTTTGACAGCAGTGGTGGAACTATTAAGTCTCTCAAAAATGTTACCAAAAACAGATTTGTTCCACCACCTCAATCTTTGCTTCATCCTTTGTAGCTTAACTTTCAAATTAAGTATACCAGAAAATTCAGTGTTAACATCCCAACAGTCCTTAACCACCTGCAAAAACCCAGAATGAAGGGCCCAGGCACTTAAGTATCTGAAAGGTGTAATCACCGGGATATGCTTAAATTGAAAGTTAAGTAGCATAGGGGAATGATCTGATTGCATCCTAGGGAGGAAATTAGCAACAATGGAATCAAACATCTCATGCAAAGCAGGATTGGCCAAACACCTATCTAACTTCTGCCAAACAAAGTTCTTGTACCAAGTAAACTTGGATCCTATGGAATCTACATCAGACAAAGAGCAGTCAAGAAGACAATCAGAAAAGTCCCCTATCGAACTAAGATGAGGTGCAGCCCCTCCCTTCTTCTCAGAAGGGTCTAAGATGATGTTAAAATCCCCAACAACAAGCCAAGGCTCAATAGTGAAATTCCTCCTAAGCCCATCCCACAAATCTCTCCTCTGACTTCTCTGATACAAAGCATACACACAAGTAATTAAGGAAGACCACGTTAGGGAGCAGGGGAGAGGAAAAAGAAACATGCAAAAATTGGGGATGATCCTCAATAACAGAAACCATGTAACTACTATCAAAAAACACCCACACCTTATTATTAGAATTACTGACCACATGATCAAACTTGAAAATTTTCTTAAAATTCATGCTATCCAAAGACACCATAGGTTCAATAACAACAAGAATCTTAATTTTATTAGCTTTTTTAATTTTCTTAACATTCAGCTGGGATTTAGGGTTCCCAATCCCACGCACATTCCAGACCAGAATCATTGAGAAACATGACCGTCCTTCCTAGTTTCACCCTTCCTAAAGATATGTGAACAGGTAAACATATTTCGAACATTTTTCCTGTTCTTTGTTTTGAATTCTTTGTTGTACGGCGGTTTTTCTTACTCTTTCTGTTTTTAGGGCAAGTATTTTGCACTCCAGCTGGGTGTGCAAAATGATGAACTGTGGAATAGTCGGAGAGCTCTTCAAGGTCAGCTGGAGTCGGAGAAAGCTAAAACCAGGGGTTTTGAGCTGCAGCTGCAACTTGCTAAAGATGATCTCCAAAAGTTAGAGGCTAACCAAGTTATTCTTGAGAAAGAGAAAAGCGACCTAGTTCAGGCTGCCGCGTCGGCAGAGGGATCTCGTCAACAGGCATATGATGCCGGTTATGATGCCGGTTATCTTAAACGTCAGGAGGAGTTGATGGCGTTTGCTGGTAACCTAACTCCTCGGAGGCCTGTTTCTGCTGGTCGACCCTCCGGCGATTCTTCTCAATGATCTTTATTCATCCTGGCAGACCTTGGGCTGTCTCTCTTTTTTTTTTTTTTTTTTTTTTTTTTTTTTTTTTGATGATGCCCAGCTTTTGTGTAGTTGTCCGGGCAGAGATTTTTGTATTGGGAGATTAGATTGGAAATTATGATCTCTTCTGTAGGCAGATTCTTGCCTTGATTCTAATGCTATATCTTGTTCATATATGTTATTGCTATGCACAAATATACCATCATGTAGTAATTGACAAGGATTAGTTTACTTATCTGATTTTTATTTCTGCGGAGAGATTTGAGTATGGAGAAAGTAAGCTTGATCTTGCTTTGGTCACTTTTAAGATATCCGAACGGTATAATATTTGCTTCGCATATTTAATCTTTGTTGATTGATCCAGCCGATCGTCGTTGTGTAAACTCTTAGCTGTCTGGTCGATGCTCGATTCATGCCTTATAAATTTGTCCTTATATGACATATATCTTATATAAGGAGGTTATTGTTCCTCCTGTTGAATTTCAGTTTTTCTTTTCCTCAAAGGGAAGTTTTCCTTTAGGTGCTTTTCACCTATCCATGTCTTCCATCATTAACTTTTCAATTATACATTTCTCTAGCCAGTATATCATACTCTTGATATGGGAGGAATTGGAAAATGTAACAGTCCTGGCCAGATCTGACCCGTTCAGACCTCCTTCAGCAATTCTTTGGAAAATTAGGCAGTGACGGCCTTATAGTTTCGAATAGGGAGGGTTATTCTCCTGATTTCGACGTCAGATTTCTTGGATTCTAAATGGAATTCTTGTATGGCCAACTTAGTAGTTCCCCAATGATGTATGAGGCAGTTACGACCCCCGTATGGTGGAGGCTCTGGTCGTTTTTAAGCAATTATCCTCTTTCTACGGTTCAACTTTGCATGCCTTCGTTGAGGAGTTCTTAATATTTTCTATTAGGCGACCCTCATGTATGATCGTGCAGATCGTTTTGGTCTTTGAACTTCTTTAAGTTTTCTTGGATTATTTTGTTGATCGCTTCGATCTGTAGATTTGATTGTCATCGATCAGTTGAGTCGATCAGACGGGCGCCGTTCCAACTTACTTGCATTTAATTCGGGAAGTCAAAGGGTCGCGTTCTTGTCCCTTGATTAAACTCCTATCGTCCGTAGGATCATTCTCACGGGCGCCTATAAATAAGTAGGCAGTTTTCTTATTTTCTACTCATAACAATGGATATCTCGGTTTCCTTAGATTTCATTTTGCCTTCGGATCCCATAATGTTCAAGAAGTCACATTATCGTGATTTGTTCGTTCGCAGTAAGGGAATTGTCCCCAGTCTTGTATTGACGGGTCCCATGTCAGCCCTTCCTTGTATCGACGGATCCCATGAGATCTCTGCTTTAGTCTTCATCACCTTAGAGGTCCGTGGTTTCCGTCTGCACATGGGGGGTTCATACTTTGCCAGCCATCCTCGTCCTTGGAGGTTACTTCCGGATTGATAGACCAACGGGGTGGCTGGTAAACTTACCGTTTTACGACGGTCCCGAAGAGATGCTGCTTTAGAGTAAAATGTTTTATAGATAATGTAAAAGCAGTATCTTTTGTGGGTGAATTGAGTACTGCTGGTTATCTGGCTGGTAATGCTCATTTCACCTGGAGGAACATACCGATCTTCAGAGCCTGGCCATCGAACCAAAGAAGTCGACCATCCTGAGCAGCATGCTTCTTAGGTGGTTTATTATGATCGATGAGGTACTAGGGAGGAGATTGGTGTTTCCGTGGACATTGTCGTGAAGATAGTCGATCCCATAGGATCAATTTAACTAGATCATTGTAACGATCTTTAGGTAGCAAGCAGATTTTTGTAACGTAGGATATTTGTATGTAATTGATTTGATGAATAAAATATTACTTTTATCTCTTGCATCTTCTTTGTCGTATGATAATTTTATTTACGAAGAGTAATTTCCGAGCAGATGAATTCATACTTGATTTATCTTTCAAAACTTTAGGAGTATCAGCGGATCTTTTTTTAGATCGTTAGGAGTAGATCGAGGAGTTTTTATTGAGCGGATCAATGTATACTCGACTCGTTTGTAATTATACTTAGGTTTTTAACCCAAGAGTCTTTTAATCATTGAAAACATATCGAGGAGTTTTTATCGAGCGGATCGATGTTTACTCAACTCATTTTATCTAGACTTAGGTTTTTAATACCAAAAAGTCTTTTTCTCGTTGTAAATAGTTCGAGGAGTGTATATCGAGCGGATCGATGTTTACTCTACTCGTTTTATTTAGACTTAGGTTTTTAATTCCAAAAGTCTTTTTGATCGTTGAATATATATATGTTGAGGAGTTTTTATCGAGCGGATCGATGTTTACTCAACTCGTTTTGTTTAGACTTAGGTTTTTAGTACCTGAAGTCTTTCAATCATTGTAGATATATCGAGGAGTTTTTATCGAGCGGATCGATGTTTACTCAACTCGTTTTGTTTAGACTTAGGTTTTTAGTACCTGAAGTCTTTCAATCATTGTAGATATATCGAGGAGTTTTTATCGAGCGGATCGATGTTTACTCAACTCGTTTTGTTTAGACTTAGGTTTTTAGTACCTGAAGTCTTTCAATCATTGTAGATATATCGAGGAGTTTTTATCGAGCGGATCGATGTTTACTCAACTCGTTTTGTTTTTGTGGTCGAAATGAGGAGTGTTTATTGAGCGGATCAATGTATACTCGACTCATTATAATTTAGACTTAGGTTTGTCACCAAAAAGTCCTTTATGCCGTTGACATAAATCGAGGAGTGTTTATTGAGCGGATCAATGTATACTCGACTCGTTTCGTTCTAATATTTATCAATATGCTAGTGTAATTCCACAGAGCGTTAATCGAAATAATCGATGTATAGAAAATGCTAAAATTTTTACTAATTGAACTCTAGGCTAAGGCCTATGTTACAAGGATTAAAACTTGATAAAGTAAAATAAAACAATGCAGTATAATCTGCTAAAATTTATTTACCATAGTATTTCCTAAGGTTGACTGCGTTCCAGGTTCTTGGTAAGGCTGTCCCATCCATGTGTGCAATTTTGTATGAACCTTTCTTTCCTACGCCAATGACGATGTAAGGTCCATCCCAATTTTGTTGTAACTTTCCCACATGCTTGGATACTTCTACCTTTTTCAAAACCAAGTCTCCTTCTTTGAAGGTACGGACGCGTACTTTTTGATTGTATGCTTTCTCCATATTTGCCTTAGTGGCTTGTAGGCGTACGGCAGCTTTATCCCTTAAGGCTTCTGTTAGATCGACGTCATTTTCTCTTGCCTTTTCATTTTCTTGTTCATCAAACATCTCTATTCTTGGCGTTGGAATTAAAGTTTCCACAGGAATAACAGCTTCCGACCCATATACCAAGCTGAATGGGGTTTCCCCAGTTGAGTTTCTTACCGTGGTTCGATTAGCCCACAATACTCCTGGTAGTTCATCGAGCCATTTTCCTTTGGCTGATCCTAATCTTTTTTCCAAAGATTTTATTATCTCTCGGTTTGCTACCTCGGTTTGTCCGTTCGCTCTTGGATGCCCAACTGAAGTGAAATTTTGTTGAATTCCCAGTTTCGAACACCATTCTATCACTTGTTTTCCAGCGAATTGGGTTCCATTATCGGAAATTAGGATCCTAGGGATGCCAAATCGACAGACTATGAACTTCCAAAGGAAGTTGATCACTTGGAATTGAGTTATTCGTGCTAAGGCGATGCACTCTATCCATTTGCTGAAATACTCTACAGCGACCAGGACGTAAGCTTTCTTTGATCTGGCCGCTGGGAAAGGCCCCACGATGTCCATTCCCCATTGATCGAAAGGCCAACAAATTGGAATCGGGTGCATATTTTCTGCTGGTTGATGACATACGTTGGCATGTACTTGGCAATGATGACATTCTCGGACGTAATTTGCGGCGTCCTTATTGACAGTAGGCCAATAGTAACCTGTTCTGAGGCATTTTAAAGCCAATGCTCTTGATCCGCTGTGATTTCCCGCGTCTCCTTCATGTATTTCTCGTAGTATTTCAGCGGTTTGGGATTCAGAGACGCATCTCAGGAGAATTCCTGATACTGACCTTCGGTAGAGTTTTCCTTCTACGAGTGTATATTTTGGGGCTCGATATTTTATTTTCCGAGCTTCATTCTGATCAGGTGGTAGTTTTCCTTCACGAAGATAGTCTATCATTGGTGTCATCCAATTATCTTCGACTTCTTCGATTTCCATTATATCGACTATCGGTGTCTCATCGATGTCGACAGCCGGTGTAGAAGAGATCAGCCAGTTGATCACTCGTTCGGTCTTTCCGTCTTGGGATCCTGTAAACTTAGATAGTTGATCGGCCCATTTATTTTCCGAACATGGAATGTTTTGTATGTCAAAATCTTCAAACTTCTCGGCCAGTGCTTTTACTTTGGCGAGGTATTTGATCATGTTGAATTCCTTAGCCTCGTATAAGCCTTCTATTTGCCTTTGTACTAACTCTGAGTCGGTTAATACTTTTAGCCTTTTTATGTTGGCTTTGATTGCCATTTCCATTCCTGCGATTAACGCCTCATACTCTGCTTCGTTATTTGTTACGACAAAGTCCAATGTAATAGCATAATTCAAATCTTCTTTATTAGGTCCGGTGAAGTTGATTCCGGCGCCTCCTCCTTCCCGGCTTGAAGCACCATCTACATGCATTAACCAGGTTTGATCTTCTATGATCAATATATCCTCATGGAGGGTGTTTGATGATTGTGTTGGTGTTTCCAATAAAAAATCAGCCAATACTTGGGCCTTGATGGCGACCCTTGGTTTGTAGTCGATATCGAATTGGCTGAGCTCGATGGCCCATTTGATTAGTCTTCCGGAGGCTTCTGGTTTTGCTAAGATCTGCCTAAGCGGTTGGTTCGTCAAAACGATGATTTTGTAGGTTAAGAAGTAGGGTCGGAGTTTTCGAGCAGCCACTACTAAGGCCAGCGTGAATTTTTCTATTTCCAAGTAATTCTTCTCCGCCCCTCGTAATAACTTGCTGAGATAATAGACAGGCTTATGCTCTGAACCCTCTATCTTAATTAGTACTGAGTTAATGGCCGTATCGGAGATGGAGATGTATATGTACAATGGTTCCCCTTCTGTTGGTTTGGCCAACATCGGAGGGGATGTCAAATATTCTTTGAGTTGTTCGAAGGCTCGTTCACATTCTTCGGTCCAAACGAAGTTTTTCGCTTTTCGAAGCGTTTGGAAAAAGGGCAAGCTTCTGTCCGCAGATTTAGATATGAATCTATTCAATGCTACGATCTTCCCAACCAAGCTTTGCACTTGAGAGATGGTCTTGGGAGGTTTCATTTCAGTTATGGCTCGAATTTTTTCTGGGTTGGCTTCTATTCCTCGCTGGTGTACCAAATATCCCAAAAATTTTCCTGACTTAACACCGAAGGTGCATTTTGCAGGGTTCAACTTCATACGGTATTTTCTTAGGATTCGGAAACATCGATCTAGATGTCTTACGTGATCCGCTTCATTCATACTTTTTACTAACATGTCGTCTACATAGACCTCCATTATTTCTCCGATTAACTCCCTGAACATTAGGTTTACCAATCTTTGGTATGTAGCCCCGGCGTTCCTTAATCCGAACGGCATTACTATAAAGCAGTATACTCCCTGTTCGGTTATGAATGCGGTCTTCTCTTGATCCCGCTCGTCCATGTATATTTGGTAAAAACCTTGGAAGGCGTCCATCATGCTGAACAGCGCGAAGCCAGCGGTCGAGTCGACCAATAAATCAATTCTTGGGAGGGGGTAAGGGTCGCGTGGACATAACTTGTTAAGGTCGGTGAAATCATTACACATCCTCCATTTGTTGTCCTTTTTATCCCCTTTTGCTACTAGTACAACATTACATAGCCATTCCGAGAAATGTATTTCTCGGATTTGTTTTGCTTCCAGCAGTCACTCAACCTCGGCTTTGATAATTTTATCTTTTACTGGTCCATGATTTCTTTTCTTCTGTCTGGCGGGTTTCGCTGAAGGGTCAATTTTTAGGGTATGCTTGATTACCCGAGGATCGATCCCTTCGATGTCATTTGCACTCCAGGCGAAGACGTCCACGTTATTTCTTAGAAATTCGATTAACATTACTTCTCCTTCTTTGCTCAATTCTGTACCAATTCTTGTCTTTTTGGACGAGTCGCCTTCTACCAGAATTATATCTTTATGTTCTGGGGGTTGCAAGGATAAGTCTAGTGGTTCTTTCCCCTTTTTATCTAATCGATCAGTAATAGGAATTTCGACCTCGTTTCTAGTGAGATCGTCTACGATCTTTCTCTTGCTCGGAGTAATTGACTTGGGGTGTTCTTTCAACGTTAATGATGTGCTGTAGCAGTCCCATGCCATACAGTGGTCGTTCGTTATTTCTCCAATGCCGCTGTCGGTTGGAAATTTTATTTTCTGATGATAGGTAGAGACTACAGCTCGAAAAAGGTTAAGGGCTGGTCGCCCTAATATAGCGTTATAAGCGAAGGGTGTATCTACCACTAGGAATTTTACCAACTTCACGGTCCGAAGTGGTTTCTTTCCGAGCGATACACTTAAAGATATCGTTCCGCTGGGGATGATCTCGGAGCCCCCAAAGCCTACTAACGGCGTTGCTACCCTTTTGTAGGTTTATTTGCCCGAGGTTCATTTGTGCTAAGACCTCTCTGGAGATGATGTTTGCTGAGCTTCCATTATCGATTAGGATTCTTCTCACATTATAATTTGCTATTTCTAACGACACTACCATAGGGAAATCTGGGTTATCCTCTTTTGTATCCCAAGTGATGTTTTTAGGTACTTCACCTTCGTTAAAGCTGATCGGCTGGTGATTTGTTGGCCTGTTTTCTAATGTCCATATTTCTTTTGGATATTTAGAATTTGCAATTATGGATCTGGTCGTTCTTCGTCTAGCATTACGACTATCTCCACCCGCAGGCCCCCCGGATATAGTGTGGATAGTCCCATTGACCTGGTCGTGATTCAATTCCTGAGTAGGCCGACGTTCAGGTGATCTTCGATGAGAACTTCTCCTTTGAGTTCCGTTCCGGGGGCTTCTGCTTCTTTCCCTTTTGCGATTATCTGGTTCTATGTATTCGTCTAGTTTTCCTTGCTCGATCAGTTTTTCAACTTCTCTTTTAAGGTGAAAACAATTTTCCGTTCGATGCCCATGTGCCCTATGGTACTTACAGTATTGATCATAGTTTCTAGACCCTGGTCTGGGCTGAGCGATTTTCCTCGCCTCGGGAATCCAATTATTCCTTTCTAGAACTTCCAAGATTTCTTCCATTGGAGCATTTAATCTTGGGTGTTCTACTTGATTCACTCTGCTTCTGATTGGTTGTTCAGGGTTTCTTGGTCTTTGGTAGAAATTAGGTTGCCTTTCTTGGTCGGCTCCACTGTATTCCAGTCGCTGGAAAACGTTACCTCTCCTGGAAGATCGCTCGTAATCCAAGGATCTTTGGGCGGGAATCTTGTCATGCCGCTTAGACCCTGTAGCCGCGACTTTGTTTTTGTTCTTATCCTTAAAGGAATTCATCTCTTCTTGGGTCATATACTTAGACGCCAGGCTCATGATGTCGGCGAACGTTCTTGGTTGCTTTCGACTGAGGGCATTTCCGAACTGCCTGTTTTTAGTGAGATCGAAGAGGATAGATATTATGTAATCGATATTTGGGGAATCGATTTTAAGTAATTCTACGTTGAATCTGGCCAACCAATTCCTTAGGGATTCTCCTTCTTGTTGATATATAGTTCCAAGGTAGCTCATCGGAAGTTTTTGTCTCTTCTGACTGGCAAACTGCTGCGTCAATTTGTTACAGAGTTCCCTAAAGCTGAATATGGAGTTGGCAGGTTGTTTCGCGAACCAGTCCAATGCGAGTCCTTCGAATGTAGTTACCATTAATTTGGCAGTGAATTCGGCAGAGTGGGCATATAAATTCATTATATTCGTAAAGCTAAAAATATAATCATCCAGGTCAGTGGTTCCATCATAACGAGGTAATCTACCCGGGACTTGTCCAATCGATTGTGCCTCTTTTATTTCCCTGCAGAAGGGAGAACAGGCCGCAAGGCTCTCCTGGAGTTCCGTGGTTTGGGCCCACGGATTTTGAATAGATCGTAAGCGTTGTTCGAGTCGGTCCTGCACCATCCTTTCAATTTCTCTTTCCGTCAGTCGAGCCGTTCGTGGTCGATCAGGGATTGTATCATCTATGCCATCATCAATAGGGATAATTGTACGTTCCCTGGATCCACTGCGCTTCGCCTGGGTTTTTCTGTGACCTGGTTTTCTACGAGGATTATTTTCGGAGGGTTTTGAATTATCCTATTGTGGACTGTGTAGTGAGCGGTGCTCGCTTGGTGGGCTATCAGCTTGTTGAGATACTTGATCGTTTTGTCCGGGCGTTTTCCGAGCAGGAATTGTCCTGGCAGCCCCAGGGTTTCGCGGAATTTGATCAAGCACAAGTAATTCTTCTGGGGAGAGCGATTTAACGAGCATCGCTATTTGTCGTAATTTCTCCTGAGCACCCGGGAGAGGAACGGGGATCTCGGGGACTTCCGGCTCTTCCTGTATCGTACCGGGAGGACCTTCTAGGGGTTCCTGATGTCGGGGATGGGTATTCTGCAAATTCTCGTCGGTGTTGGGAACGTTAATATTGTCGTTCTCCTGTGGATCTTCAGATGTGTTATGACCGGTGGTTGTGTTACTTCTTGCTCCGACACGGGCGCTTTTCCTTGGGCGAGCCATATGTCGATCGAATAATTAACATAGCCCCTCGGTGGGCGCCAACTGATTTAACCGTTTTTTGTCAGGTTAATTTAATATCAGTGAATTTGTGATATCGGGGGTTTGGATATTGAATTATTCAGTATATTGGGCTCTGTTACTTTATTCTGGATGGATCGTTTACAAAGAAAAGCAATAATCAAAGGCAAGAAGTAAAACCATTAACAAAATTAAGAACACAACGATAAGAAGGTAAAGTTCTGCAATAATAATGGATATTATTGAGTTCTATTGTTATCAAAGTATTCTTGTGTAATCTCAGAATTGAGAGAATTCGTAGTTGTCTCATACAATGAATAACTAGGTATATATATTACGCTAAACCTAGTATTACAAGGAATCATAGTCCTGCTTGGACTCGGCCCAACTATCCTTCTTGGGTCCGGAGTATAATCTTTACTCGGAGCAAGCGGCATTTGGCAGGGTCTGTAAGAAGATCCCGATCCTTTATAATTGGTCGAATCGATCTTATAATCTTTGTTCGATCTGATCAGTATGTAGGGTGCGAAATAGCCCCCATCAGCTCCAGACTGAAAAAGCTTGCACACTTACAAATTCCAGTCGCTTGATAAAGAGCAAGAGATCCTCGACACGGACATATAAGTTTACACCATTATGACAAGTACTAGTTCGTTTAGAGGTATAAGATCTCATACTCCGGCACTGCCTCATATATCACATGGAAGACTATTAGTTAACTATATTAGACCTCCACTGGAGTCCAAGAAATCTGACATGAAAATTAGAGGAATGATCGTCATCATTCCAGTCTACAAAATCGCCACTGCCTAACATTCCAAAGAATTGCTAAAGGAGGTCTGAACAAGCTAGATCTAACTAATGATTCTACATTTTCCAATTCCTCCCATATCAAAGAATTGACATGTTGATACACTTGTTGCTTTATTTGAGGAACATGGAACTCACAATCAGTGCAAAGAAACATGGATTTTCATAAGATGAATAAACCGATATTCTTTCTACGAGCTTAGACTTTAAAAAGTGAAGTGATGCTCAACAAAAGAAATGACAACGTCCTTATAAAACAAGTCCATGGCAAATGGACAATTTTACAAAGGCATTGATCGATTATCAACAAGAGCGCTAAACGTCCTTCACAATTCTGCAATAAATTGCTTACATGGACGACCTACAGTAAACACTCTAATATCCAAAGTGACTGCATCAATAGCCTCAGTGACTAGGCTTGATCGATCATCATACTCATACTCGATTAAAAGTTAGATTTGCTAAGAAAACACTGCATTATTCAACTATTCAAGACTGATAAGCCAAGAACGAGCTACTTTCAAACAAGAGATGATCTCCCAGGAAATTAATGTCAGATAAGTTTGCTAAAATTTCCTGCTTATTTAGAAGATTTATACTTATTTATAACGATAACATTGTGCATGACATAATTTTATATCTATTGACTGAACTCAATCAAGGCATGAAACTGATCAAAACAGATCGTCATTGTCATTAATTTTCTTTTACATACAAATATATTCAGCCTCGACAACCACATAAAGATTGGGGCCTGCTTTCTCTAAAAAAAAAAAAAAAAAAAGGGGAAAAGCATTCCACTATAGCAGCTAGAACAGAACAGGTCACTGAGGCGGGTTGCCATCGCCGGGCCGACTAGCAGAAGCACCCCTCCGAGGAGTCGCATTACCCACAAACGCCATTAACTCCTCCTGACGTTTCAGATAACCGACTTCATAACCTTGTTCATATGCCTGCCGACGAGACTCCTCTGCAAGGGCGTCAGCCTGGGCCAAGTCACTTTTCTTCTTCCCAAGAACAGACTTCACTTCCCGCAATTTCTCAAGATCATCATTGAGAAGCCTGAGTCGGAGGGTCTGTCCTTCGACCTTCGCCATCTCCGAGTCCAAGCGTTGCTTATGGCTCTCCTTACTGAGCCACAGATTGTCGTTTTGTACACCCAGTTGCAGCGCGAAATACTTGGCCTAAAAAGAAAAGGTCATACGTAACAAAGCAATCAAAATAATAGCAGGAAATACAGTCAAAAATATAATTACATGCTCGCACATTTTGACGATCGATTGAACAAGGCGAACATTGGGAGTACTTTCGTGCTTCCTCAACTCACCAGGCAAGATAGTGCTCGGACCTAAATCCCAGGATAAAGCGTCGGGCTCGAGAGAGCTGGGCAGTTCACTATCGAGGGGAATACGGTCAGGCCGAGGAGTCACTGACTCCACTATATCCCTAACTTGCTCGAGAATACAACGGTCATCTAACATATGAGGGGATTCCCTCTCGCTAGGACTCGCCGAGGTCTCCTTGCCCGAAGCAGTGATAACAGTCCGCCGATCGGACCTAGAGCCTACCCGACCTCCAGAAGGCCTGCCGGTTTCAAAAGAGGTGGTCACAACAGTGGTATCGTTAAATATGTAGTCAGAAAAATCCTGAGGAACAGACTGTCTCATGGATGGATTCAAAAAGAAATCTCCGCTAACCGCCCCCGCGGTAGCATTCCCTTGGCTTCTGCCAATAACTAGGTCAGTAGAAGCAGTGGAGGGAACGAAGTTATCTGGAACATGCTCATGTAGGCTATGCTCGAAAGAAGAAACACCTGAAGAAACGGGTATATTAAAAGTTTGTTCCATATTTGACATATCTCCGAAGTCCACCCGACCGGGAGAGGGCCCCCTTTCGACCTCACCGGAAACGGGGAAATCCTGTTGAGTAAAAGTCGAACTAACGACATGCAAAGGTTCAGAAGGGATAACGGGAGTTTGAGTCTCCGACCTAGTGGTTGACTGGGAACGAGGAGGATCTATCGAAGGTCCCTCAGTACGGGACTTTTTCGGTCTCGGGTTTCGACTACCCTCACGGGAAGAACGCTTCGAAGTGTTGCCGAAAAGATTGCTCATGTTCGGAAATTAAAAAAGAATTTTAAACTATCGAGAAAGCTTATCGACCTCCTTTGAGAGAATATTATATTGGAAGTATGTAAAAGCGGTAAATAGCGAGTAATCTTTTTACCCTATGTATTTATATTAAGTGAAAAGACGCGACAGACCCCAAGAATGGACGCGAAACACAGAAACTGACCTATCAACGGCAGCAGGAATTCGAACAACGAAGTTATTGACTTGTCTAGGTTATTATGAATAGAGAAGCCGGAAAGACATAACTGTCAGAATACGAATCGCCTTATTTACAAGAGGATAAAAAAGTAAAATTACAAATCAAGTTATGTTGGTTATTATCAAAGTTATTTCTTAAGGCCAAATTGGTCGCTCCCCACTTCACACAACCTGGTCGCCATCTGGAACTCCCTGATCGCCAGCGGCCACTCCTTCGTTCGCTCCCTCGTTAGCTGCCTCCAAATTCTCCTCCTCTTCCTCTTGATCGATATATTTATTATCGACCTCCGGGTTAATGTCTGAAGGAGGAATCGGCAACGGCTTCCCGAACTCTTCGACAAGGTGAGCCAATGGAAGTTGTTGATAGATAACAACTGGCAGCTCGGAAGGAGAGTATTCATCACCATAACGATTCAGACGTACATGCGTCGCCTTGAAGTACTCTTCTTGGCGATCTTCGATCAATCCCAGTGCGACCATCTGATGAATCGCCTTTTTGAAAGTACTCTCAAGAAGCGGACCGACCATGTTATTCACCAAGGCAGTATGAACAGGGGAACCAAGGAACGCACGAATCACTCTCTCATCGTGATTTCTACCGTATCGATCTGTAAGACCGCTAAGAGAAAGGTCCTTATCATACTCCTCCAAGGAGGCTTGAAGGTCGGCGACCTGAGATTCCAGCTCACTGATCCGAGTAGTACTTCGAAGTTGATAATCTTCAAACTCCTTAGACAGCCGATCAACCTGCTTTTGGGTACGAGAAGTCTCCAAAACCTTGTTTATAATTTCCTGATCGTCGGCTCCCACTACTTGAGAGTCTGTAATTGGGAGAAGGGAAGAAGACGCAGAAGGACCGGCCTCTGATCCACTCGCCTTATGAAGCAATGCCCTGTTCTTCTCATCTAAAAACTTGCATTGTTGTCTCCAAAGAGCGGCTTCATAGGCATAAGACATCAGACAAGTCTTGGTCTAAAAAATAAATGAAACGAAGTTGCGAGTTAAGGAATTCATTAGGAAAGTCGATAAAGAAACGTATTTAACAGCGAATACCTTCTCGGCATAAAGAGAAGCTTTTTGTAACTTCTCCAAAGGATCTTTCCGAAGCAGCTTATTAACATCACGAATAAAAACATCGGAAAGAAGAATTCGGGTTGCCTTGTCAACGACATTCTCATTCTCGTCATGAATTAAAGAATCATTCTCCGGGTAACCAGCTGCTCTCTTCCCCTGTAAATGATCTTCGATCATCTCGACGACAGTGGGCTTCGGATGCTCTTCACCAACCAGATCCTCACCTGAACGACCATAGTAATGTCTTCTTCTCTTAACCGGATTATCAATAGGATAAGGCATTGACCAACTACGGCATCCATGTATGCCAAGGGAAGTTCGAAGCTGGAAAGGAGGATAACCCTATCTTGTCCCTTGATAAACTGGAGCCTGCGCAATCGGAGAAGTTTCTTGAGATGAATCTGGAGATTCCTCTCTGTAATCCTCTGAATCATGGCCCAAATCCAACTTTCTCTTCTTGGACGCTCTCTGTTCGATTGGAAGGTTCACTACCGTCTTGGTAGATTTGGACAGAACCATCTTCCCTTTTGAGGAGTGCCGTGAATTTTCTACCATAAAAACTGAAGATAACGAATTCTAAATTAGACGTGTTAGTAAAAGAAGATATAATGCGACACTAAAGTAAAACGCTCACCCAGCGATTGAGAAGGGGAAGTGATAGGAAAAGTATGAGGACTCAAACCCGCTTTACGGAGAAAGGCCTCACCAATAAGAAGAGCGCTCTGGTACTTGTCGACACGCATCTCCATGATCTCGCCAACTAATTGTGGGTCGTCAGGAATAAAATGACCAGTAACTGAGCGAACATCAGAAATCCATTCGAAGCCATGGTCCCACGAGAATGGCTCGGAGGAATCATCAGCTAACACAATATGAGAAGGGGGACGAACAAAGAAAAAATGAGATTTCCAGGCAGGAATGCTGGAAACTGGAGAATCGAAAATAGAGCGACCAGACTTTTGACTGGCGAAAAAGTATCCGCGGTTTGAGGAACTAGAGACGTTAAAACGAAACAATTGTGTAAAGTTACGAAGTGAGGGCTGAAAGCCTTTTGCTATCATCAGAACGGAAAAGCACACAACAAAAGCCACGGAATTTGGGACTAGTTGTGTTAAAGAGACACTAAATATTTTCAGAATATCAAGGAATAAGGCAGATAAGGGAAGACGTAGACCATAATTGAAATGGGCAGTATAAAAAGCCCGACAACCCTCCGGTGGAGAAGTAACTCTGTTGAAAAGAGAAGGCAGGATAATTTCAGAACCGTCCGGGAAGTACTTCGCATAATTATCCACGACCTCGTGGAAAGTCTCATCGGTATACGTGCAAGCAAGATCCTCGATTGGTTCAGATATTTGAGGAGCAGTACCCTTGCTTTTCTTGGCCCTGGTAGCGACGTCAGTATCAGATATAATTTGCACTTTGAAAGTGTCCTTATCCGGAATAGTAGTTTCAGATATTCCGGTCTGCTCAGTTGAAGGGCTCGGAGGTATCCCCTCCTTGATGATGGGAGTAACTCTTTCCCTTGAAGACGAAGAAGGTTTCTTTAAAATTGAAGCCATTTTTGAGATCCTCGAAAACTATTGATCGATAAAAATAAAGTAGGGGAGAAATTATCGAGCAAGAAAGTTACTGCAAAAGTATGGGAAGTAGAAAGTAAAAAGTGATTGAAACAACAATCGGCTATTTATATAGGAGGATGAAAAGACGTTTTGAACTTCTCGCTGCTGATCACATTCCCGCCGAACGGTGAAAGTCGAATCGTTTCCTCAAAAGACACGTCATGGTTCAAGATCGGAATGACGAAACGACTATCTATGAGGCGTAGCACTCTTTTCCTTACTTAGGATTTTTTCCCACAGGGTTTTTTCCAAGTAAGGTATTTGACGAGGCACAATTCCTAGACAGTCGTAATCGACCATCTACTTCTACGAGCTTCTATTCCATATGCGCTCAAAGAAGTGAGGGAGTACTGATGGGGGCTATTTCGCACCCCTTATAATAATCGGAATGACTAGTCCTTATACGCTCGGACCAACCAGGAGTCTAATTCATTAAAGAGCTGCTAGGTCCGCTCTGCATTATCATTCCTTGGCGACCAAGAGCAATGCCCGAGTTCCATAATGATTGCTGTACCTAGTCCTATTAGGATTATGTTTCCTTGTAAATCTAGGGTTAATGTCATATAAATACCTAGTTAAACATTGTATTACGCACAACATACATTCAGAGCTTACGCCTACCTACTTTGGCAATCTGATAACATAATTAATAGAAAAGCTTTTGCTATACTATTTACATATTCATCGTCTTGCTTACTTATTGTTCTTTACGTAAATTGCTTCCTTGAGATTGATCCATCCGGAATAAAGTAACAAAGCCCTATAATCTACACTAAATTTGACCACTAAAGCATATCTTTATTGATTTAATCTAACCCGACGAAAAACGGTTAAATCAAGTTGCTCCTTCTTCTTTTCAGGAGATATGTCAGCAGTCTTTGAGCGAACTGCTTCATACACCTTCAGCTCCTTGGCATTGTGAATGACCTTCCCATGGGTCATTGAGCATCCAAGGCTCGAGAACAGATGGTTGAGAAAGATCTTGTGGAAAGTATGCCCTCTTTTCTTGTGATCAGCCAGGATGTACCAAACGAATGCTGCCCAGTTGATCTTCAAGCCATAATGAACAACGATCATGGCGTGAAACCTCTTCATAGGTATACTGTCAAGGGAAAAAGTATAATTCTCAACAACTTTGGCGAAGATATCTGCCATCATCTGATACTCATCCTTCAACTGGTTTTTCTTGATACTACCAGCAAGGATTTCATTCTTCTTGGCTACTATGTTCCAGTAGTCAGCCTCCAAAGGCTCAACCAATGTAGAGATATTAGTACTCCCTTTAGCAGACAGGTGGTATTTCTCGTTCAGCAACTTTGGAGTGATACAGACATCAACTCCTCCAAACTTATTGCTAATTTAATGAGCATTCTCAATATTATGCCTTGAAGAGGACCGAAGATTTAATCTCCATCTTTCCATGGTCTGGTTTGCAGTCGATCCATAGAATTCCATTATCTGATCATTAAACACCATAGATTCATGGGGCTCCATGAAATCTACGAGTGTAGCAGCCTTAAACTTTTCCAATATCTCCTTTATCAGGGGAGTTCGATAGGTGTTGTAGTTTAGATATCTCCCTTCTGTGTTTCATTCTTTGGAACCCATAGTTAGCCTAAAATAGATTTAAGGAAACGAGAGTAGATTTGCAATAAACTTAAAGTAAAAGTTCTCTCAAGTGTTTGAATATTTGAGGGTGCAAAAGAAGAGTAAGTTGATCAGATCTAGTCGTTGAGAGTTAACTCTTGAAGAATAATACCAGATTTGTAAGATGATGAACTAAAGTCTTCTGATAAGTTCACCCAGCTTATGAATCCAAATTTAGTAGACCTAGTTATGCTCTAAGAGTAGAAAACCTTGCATCACTTAGTGGTTTAGTGAAGATGTCAGCAATATGATTGTCTGTATGAACATACTCAATAATGACATTTCCTTTCTCCACATGATCTCTGATGAAGTGATGTTTGATCTCAATATGTTTTGTTATTAAATGACTTGTAGTGTTCTGAGTAAGTGAGATTGCTCTTGTATTGTCACAATAGATTGGGATTCCACTAATCTTGATATTGTAGTCTTCTAGTTGATGGTTTGAGTCCCGACTGACTGACTGGAGTTCGCCAGAAAGTCTCCGTGGACTCATATTGGGTATAGAGGAACTCGTATGCGGATTCATATCATCAACAAATGATCCATTGACTCGACGTGATAGGTTGGGAAATTCTCCTATGGATTTCTGTGAGAAATTAATTCTGGTAAAATCCTTGGCCAAGGTATCTGACGACTTTATGTAAGTAGCTCATAAAGATTAAGTCAAAGAGAATTTATTTCGAGATCAGAATGCATAAGGTCAAGACAAAAGAAAAGGGAATCCGATGAAAGACCATGCCCTTAAGTCTCGACTGGGAGATTGTTCGATGGAGAGATTATGTCGCAATTGTAAATGATAAAAGGTTCACTGAATTAATTCACCAGTGATTGGGCTCCATGGGCTTGTGGCTGGACATCGACCGTGGAGTGTGGGAGAATTCCCAAATTGGCAGGGGTGCTAATTTGGAATGATCAATTGACAGAGTGTTCGATTGATTTAGAGTAAGTCTTACTCGAATAATTAAATAATATTTAATTATAACCCACGGCCAATTATGTGGTGAACCTACGGGGGCATAATCAATACACATGAAGCGAAAGCGAGGAAATAAGAACGATCGAGTCGACTGGGTCGATTTATAATGGGTGGGTCGACTGGGTCGACCCAGTTGGAACAAAGAAGGATCCAATTGAAATTGGATCAGTATCATAAATTAAATTGGAGTTTAATTTGTGAGTTAATTAATTAAGTTGGATTTAATTAATTAAAGGAATAATTAATTAATTGGACTTAGAGTCAAAATTAATTAATTGGGAGACTAGTTAATTAATTGGGCTATTTAATTGGGAGACTAAATAAAGCCTCGTCAAAATTAATTAACTGGGCCATGAATTAATTAGGAGACTTGGTCTTCTAATTAGAGAGGGCCATGGCCCATGTAGGAGAATGGAATCCTAGTCCTAATAGGACTAGGTTAAGGAGATAACTATAAGTAGCTTACTTGTAGTTATTTTTCACACAACTCAACAAGCAAAAATTGAGCAGAGCAAAAATTCTCTCCCCTCTCCCATCCAGATCAGCCGAACCCTTCCAGTGTTTGGAAGAATGTTTTTGATCTTCGATTTTTGTTTCTAAATCGTTCCTAAGTCCTAGATCTTAATATATCTTGTGTTCTAGTCGCTCAAGATTAATTGGAGGAGAAATCAGAGTTCGTTTTGCCAACATGGATTTGCAAGGAGAAAGGTATAACGTGTTAACTGTTCATAATGTCGTTTAAATTAATATTAATATATATACACCTAGAGTAGTATCCTGGCAAGATTCCGTAAGAGGTCCTAAAAATTTTATATTCCGTTGTGCCTAGGGCTGTTTATCTTACCGAATCTCAACAGTGGTATCAAAGCCAACTCTAGGCTTTGTATATATATGAATTTGCAAATTCTGTGTTATAAATCATATTGTTGGATAAGGATGAAGATGAAGGCACTAAAGGAAGTTTGATAAGGGAGGTTTTGATGCATTCCAAAACTTCATAATTGGCTAAGGATGGAGTAACTTAGCTGATAAACTTATCAAGGAATTTTGACTAAGTAAAGAAGACATCAGAAGAGTCAAAGTTTCAAGGTCCAAGACTTCTGATCTGCTGAAGAAAAGTTAACAGACTGGTGAAGATCAGCCGACTCAAATCAGATTTGTTCAAGTTTGAGATCAGCTTTGTTCGCCATCAGACGCGTACTTTTATCAGCCAAGTGAAAAAGATCATAAAGTGTTCCCAACGGTAATAAATGCCCCTTGGAGTAATAAATGCTGAAGTACAAGGTTATTAAAGACAAATGATTGAAGATTTGCTTCGCATCAGCTGGGTGCATTTAATGCTGCATTTAATGCTGCCTGCAGAATAGTACTGTTTACAGTACGGTCAGACTGCAAAAGAGCCGTTCGTGGAAATTAAGGACCAGTACTCGAGGAATTTGAATCTTGTCTCTCTTCAACGGACATTTTTCAATCCTCAAGTATAAATAGCTGAAAGAGACGAAGATGAAACAAGCAACACAATCTCTGAGAAATTTTCGAAGCAAAATTCTTTAAGTCTCAAGAACAGCTCACTCATCAACTTAGTCATTTGTTGACAAAAGCAGAGTTGAAGAATCAAGCCAAATACATCTTCTGAGTGAATTTGTAAACATTAAGTGTTGTGAGAAGTAGATATCCGTCTTAGTGAGTGATATTACTTCAGAGAAGTAGGATCTCTTTGTGATTTCTTACTGCGAACTTGCGGCCTGTTCATTTGTTGTAAGACATAAGCAGAGTATACTGATTACTGTGTGTTTTTAGTATAACCCAAGATCTTTGTGACTTGGAAGAGTGGACTAAAGGATATTTAAATCCATATAACCACTATAAAAATTGTTTGTGTTTTTACTTGCATTTTACCTGCATATTTTCAGTTGCATAAAACACATCAAGTTAACTGTTTGAAAAGGGATCTAAAAAGAGATTTTACAAATCTGGGGAAACATTTTTCAAACTGCTAAGTTTACTTGTGAAAAACACTTTGAAAATCCGCTGCAAGTACTCTAAGTATTAAAACTGATTTTAACAAAATCAGCTAAGTAACAATCAGACGAGTGGTCAACAAAGCTGTTCAAAGATTTGTTCGCGAACAGAATTGTAACTAACTAATCTGATCAACTTAGTCTGTTCAGTTAGAGTAAAAGTTTTAAAGTTAAATTTGAAGAAAATTTTTAAAGAGGTTTATTCACCCCCCCCCCTCTAAACCTCTTCTGACCACTTGGGACCAACAAGTGGTATCAGTGCAGGTGGTTCTAATCAACGAGCTTGATCCGAGTGTTTTTCAAAGGTTTTCAAAATTTTCAAAAGAGCATTTTTTTGAAAAATTAAAACGTTTTGAAAAATGGACTGTATCAGCCATGTTCCCCACACTGCTGGTATGTCTTTTGAAGACTGGAAGATTAGAATGGAAATCTTTCTAGCAGCTTATAATGACAACATGTACACATGTATCATTAAAGGTCAATTCAGATTCACAAAGACCACAAAGATCAATGAAGTTGATACGGTTGTGGAAAAAGACTTACACGAGATGACTGCTGAAGAAATCAAGCTGTTCAATCTTGACAAAGTCGGAAGATTTATCATGACTAAAGCCCTGGACAATGATCGGTTTGACAAAGTCAAACATTGCAAAACTGTAAAGGAGATGTGGGACAAAGTCAGAGACATGAGTGAAGGAAACGACGCCATAAAAGAGCATCAGCTGAGTGTTGCTCTAGAAAAGCTGGACAACTTCAAGATGAAGTCTGCAGAAACCATTGATCAGATGGATACAAGGTTTACAAGGACGCTGAATGAAGTTCTGAAGCTAGGAAAAACCTTCACAGACAAGGAGATAACCGTCAGAGTTCTGAAGGCTCTACCTCCCAAATTCAACATGAAGGTGACAGCAATGGAAGAATCAAGAGATCTGGGCAAGATTTCTCTTACAGAGTTGTTCTCAGTACTCAAGGCGTATGAGTATAAACTGCCTAGGATGGGTGTTGAAGAAACCTCAACTTCAAGTCCCACAGCTGCACTGGTTGCTGCTGAAAACCCAAGAAGACCAGCCTACAGAAGTAAAGATGTGGACTCATCTTATGAAGCCACACTGCTCAACAAAAAGGAGTACACTGCTGGAGACGTTGCATTGCTGATAAACAACTTCAAGAAGTTCTACAAGAGAAAATTGAAGAACAAATATAACAATGCTTCTACTTCTAAACCTAACTTTTCTTCTCAAGATAAAGATGATTATAAAGCAAAACTAATGTGTTACAACTGCAGGAAATTGGGACACTTCATCAAAGACTGCCCATATCCAAAAGCAGAAAAGTACACTGAAGAAGAGAAGAAAATGAGAAGAGAAAGAAAGCATCAGAAAGGCAAGGCTATGATAGCGGAAGCAGAAAAGCTGGCTGCTGTCTACTCATCTGATTCAGATTCAGACACGTCTGATGAAGAATAATCTAATGAAGGAAACCCTGCTCTCCTGTGCCTGATGGCAAAGGAATCTGATGACTCTGAGGATGAGGTAACTCCTCTTGACAATGAATTGTTTAATTCATTTGAACAAATGATGCTTAACAATACTGGTATTGTTGAAGCATACAAAAAGCTTAAGGAAGAGATGATACTGCTAAAAGAGCAAAACAGTTCACTGAAACTTTTAGCTGAAAAGCCAAAGGAATCAGCTGAATATAAACAGCTTGAGCAAGAACATGAATCTCTGAAAGCTGAATGTGAAGTTTATAAAGGAAAAATCATGGAACTTGAAAAGGTTATTGAGTCTCATGAGAAATCATTTGTTGCATCCATGCATACATCTAATAACAGAAGATACCTTTAGAACAGGATAAGTTTGAACTGAATCATACTGAAAAATTTGTATCAGCTGACAACAGTAAGGTCATTCTTTATGTTCAGACAACTAGACCTGCTTCACCTGAGAAAGTTGTAAAGGAGACGAAAACTCCTAAGGCTAAAAAGAGCAAAGAGCCTAGTTTAGGTAAAAAGACTAGTAAGACCAAACAGCAGAGTCCTAAGAAGTCTGCTGATAAAGCTAAGTCAATCAGACTAGTGGTAAAACTAAGTCGTCTGTTAATGAGCAAGCTACTAGTAAGCCAAAGAAGCATAAAAACAAGAAAAATCAAAATGCTTGGTATGGAAATGAGTCATATTATGTGCAACCTGCTGCATATCCTCCTATGTATCATGCACCTCAATTCCCTAGTTACTATGCACCTTACCCTGCTCACCCAATGCATGCATATCCTGCTTATCATGCAACTTACCCTGCTTATGAACATTATTCTTATCATACTGATCATCAACGTGACTTATCTGACAACTATGATGAAAATAAAACTGTTCATGCTCCTGTCAAAACTCAGAAGCCTAAGAAGCCTAAGACATCAACATCTTGGGTTGTCAAAGGTGGAACTAATCCTTCAGGACCCTCTCAATAAGGGTACCTAAAACAATTTTATTTTTGTTTTGTAGGTTAGGATTAGGAGTAGGAGTAGAGTAGAGAAGATTTGGTACTTGGACATTGGATGTTCAAGGCACATGTGTGGAAACATACATGAGCTGACTGATGCAGTTGCTGTGGATGGTCCAAGTGTTACATTTGGAGACAGCAAAGAAGGCAAGATTGTAGCTAAAGGAAGATTAATCAAAGGAAACATTGAGATAGCTGACGTCTCATTTGTTAAAGGCCTAAAATATAATCTGCTAAGCATAAGTCAATTTTGTGACAAAGGATATTCAGTCATCTTCTCAACAGATAAGTGCTATGTTGAACAGATTGGTACAAAAAAGGTAATCTTATCTGGAAGACGACAAGGGAATGTCTACATAGTCGACTGGAATTCTGCTGATAATAATTCAAATGTTTGTTTGGTGGCTTCAACACCAAGTGAAGTTAGTTGGCTATGGCACAAGAGGATGAATCATTTAAACTTCAAGACCATCAACAGATTAATCATGAATGATTTGGTAGAAGGGATTCCTAAAACAGTCATGAGCAAAGACAAGCTCTGTGACGCCTGTCAGAAGGGTAAACAAATCAAGTCATCGTTCAAGAGCAAGAAGCATCAATCTTCTGGAAGAATATTAGAGCTGCTACACATGGACTTATTTGGACCCATTGATCCAGTCAGCAATGGTGGAAAGAAATACTACCTAGCTGTGGTGGATGACTATTCAAGATACACTTGGGTGATATTCATGAAGAAGAAAAGTGAATCCAAGGAACATCTTACTAATCTGATGGAACTAGTCCAGAATGAGAAAAGCATAAAGATATTGAAGATCAGATCAGATAGAGGGACAGAGTTTACAAACTCTACTGTTGAAGTGTATTGTAACATGAAAGGAATACATCATGAGTATTCAGCCGCTAGAACCCCTCAACAGAATGGTGTTGCTGAAAGGAGAAACAGAACGCTGAAGGAAGCTGTCAGGACTATGATAGCTGAAGCTAAGCTGCCACAAAGGTTTTGGGCAGAAGCAACAAATACAGCCTGCTTTACCCAAAACAGATGCATGATCAACAAAAATCAGAACAAGACTCCATATGAAGTTTGGAACAACAGAAAACCAAACATTCATTACTTTAAAATTTTTGGTTGTAAATGTTTTGTCTTGAATAATGGGAAAAATCACATTACTGCATTTGCAGAAAAGGCTGATGAAGCTGTTTTTGTAGGATACTCTACTGTTAGTAAGGCTTATAGAGTTTTTAACAAAAGAACATTATTAGTAGAAGAATCCATTCATGTAGTATTTGATGAACCAAACCAATCTTCTGAAAAGAATCAAAGCACTAATCAAGATCTATCTACTGATTTACAGAAGTTAAGTGTTGGAAGGAATGAAGAATATGTTCCCATCATACTACCTAATCTCAACCTAGCTGATAACTCAAGTGCTGTTCAAAATCACAGAGCTGATTGTCTAACAGACGAGTAGCAATCAGCTGACAGACCAGATACTGTTCAACAGACTGCAAATGTTCAACATACTACTACTGCAACTCCAACAGTAGTGTTGCAAGATCATAACAGAGGACAACATCCAGACCTGCAACCTGATCTAAGATGGCTCAGAAATCACCCACCTGAGTTAGTGATTGGTGATCCTTTAGACAGAGTGAAAACAAGAAGAGCTGCTGCACAAGATGCTATGTTTGTCACTTTTCTATCTCAAATAGAGCCCAAACAAATTGAAGAAGCTCTCAGTGATTCCTTCTGGATAGAAGCTATGCAAGAAGAGTTGAATCAATTTGAAAGGAATGAAGTCTGGTACTTAGTTCCTAGACCAAGTCATCAAAGAGTCATTGGCACTAAATGGGTATTCAGAAATAAGATGAATGAAGATGGTATTGTTACCAGAAACAAAGCAAGATTAGTGGCCAAGGGATATTGTCAAGAAGAAGGGATTGACTTTGATGAGACTTTGGCACCTGTAGCAAGACTTGAAGCAATCAGATTGTTTCTAGCCTATGCTGCTCACAAGAATTTCACAGTCTATCAGATGGATGTGAAATCAGCATTTCTCAATGGAGAATTACAAGAAGAAGTATATGTTGAACAACCTCCTGGATTTGAAGTCTATCAAGAAGAGGACAAGGTATATCGTCTGAAGAAAGCCCTATATGGACTGAAACAGGCTCCAAGAGCATGGTATGATACCCTATATGATTTTCTTTTAATTAAAGGATTTCATAAAGGTAAGGTAGATAAAACCTTGTTCACTATTGAATGGGAAGGTCACATATTGATTGTGCAAATATATGTGGACGATATTATTTTTGGTTCAACTAACCAACAGATGTGTGACAAGTTCTCTAAGCTGATGCAGAATAAGTTTGAAATGAGCATGATGGGAGAACTTAATTATTTTCTTGGTTTGCAAGTTAGACAATTTCCTGATGGTATATTCATCAACCAAGCAAAATACACAAGAGATCTGTTTAAAAAGTTTGGTATGGAAATTAGCTCTACTGCTAATTTTCCAATGTCTACAAGTCTTCGGTTGGATAAAGATGAAGATGGCAAATCAGTAGACATAACCAAATACAGAGGCATTATAGGGTCACTGTTATATTTAACAGCAAGCAGACCTGACATAATGTACTCAGTTGGAGTCTGTGCCAGATTCCAATCAAACCCCAAAGAATCTCATCTCTTAGCTGCCAAGAGGATATTGAAATATGTTAAAGGCACTCAAGAATTGGGATTGTGGTATCCTAGAGAATCTGGATTTGAGCTTATTGGTTATTCAGATTCAGACCTTGCTGGCTGCAAGATTGACAGAAAAAGCACAACAGGTGCCTGTCAGTTCTTAGGTAGTCGTCTGATCTCATGGATGAGTAAGAAACAGACTTCAGTATCCATATCTACTGCTGAAGCTGAGTATATAGCTGTTGGAGCATGCTGTGCACAGATACTATGGTTGAAGCATTAACTAGAAGATTACAATATCAAAATCAGTGGAATTCAAATCTACTGTGACGACACAAGTGCAATCTCACTTACTCAGAACACTACAAGTCATTCAAGGACTAAACATATTGAGATCAAGCATCACTTCATTAGAGATCATGTGGAAAAAGGCAATGTAATGATTGAGTATGTTCATACTGACAATCAGATTGCTGATATTTTCACCAAACCTTTAAGTGAAGTAAGGTTTTCAACCTTAAGAGCTGAACTAGGATTACTTAATTTGGATGCATAAGCTGAGGGGGAACTTATCAGAAGACTTAAGTTCAACAACTTAATCATCACTGTTATCTTCAAGGATTAACTTTCAACGGACTAGTTAACTTGTGAATTCTTAAACTCAGGGGGAACGTGTAAGACTAGCGGTACTTCTGAATTAAAGATGAAATTTGTTAATGTCAGTTAGTTGAAGTTATGTTTTTATCAGAAGACTCAACTATCGAAGAATAAAGTTATATTATCTGGCTGGATTGACAAACAGCTGAGGAAGGTTATCAGCTATTGGCATTCTCTGATAACAACTATGTCATCAGGACAGTAGTCCATCAGATAAGTGTTTACTTTACTCATCTGATTACTGATATAATAGCGGAACTACTTAAAACGTTTTAATCAAAAATACGCTTTTATAAGTAACTGACGGGCGGTACATATTCCCGCTCCTCATTAAATATCTTTTGAATTTGAAAAGTCGTAACTGACGCCGCACGATCAGCACTGACAGGAAAACGGATCTAACGGTTGGCGGATATCACGGAAACCAACATACCCCAACTCTATAAATCCCAATCTGATCAGTCGTGTAGTTCTTTACGCACTCTAAACTTTCAAAAGTACTTGTGAGAAATTTGAGCAATTTTTCTGCAAAAATCTCTTCGTTTTTCTATAATCTCTGCAGATCTACAATGGCTGCCGAAGGTATGTACCTTGTGTATGATTCCTATTACCAATCTGGCACAAAACTGATGAAGGAACTTCTGGAGAAGTTCAAATCTGCAACTTTGGTGAACTTCATGGAGTACAATGAAGGGATAATCTGGACTGACCAGGTTATGGAATACTACCAGACGGCTAAAGTTGATTTCGATAAGATGGAGATTACTGCTACAGTTGGTGACAAATCTGTTGTCATCACTCCCGCTGTTCTTCACGAGCAGTTTGGACTACGTAACAGTGGACGTCATGATGTCACTGTGATGACTGAAGCCAAACACCAAGAATTTTGGGCGATCTGCGCCAAGGAAGGGGAGATACTGTCTGGAAATATCAGGAAGAGACAGCTGAAGGACGAGTATCAGCGGATGGCTGATATGGTGTCAAAGCTGATGGAAAACTGCTCCTTTTCCCTTGATGCTGTTACTATGAAAAGGTACAGCATTATGGTTGCTATTTATTATGGATTGGAAGTCAACTGGTCAATGATTATCTTGTACATCTTTGCTGAATTCTTTGAGGTGAAGAAAGGAAAAGAACCTCACACAAACCACAGAATTACTCTCAGCTACCTCCTATCCCATCTGGGATGCACTATGATGAATGGCAAGGAAATTCACAACTCCAAAGCCATAAACAAATACCTGCCAGTTCAAAAGAGAAAGGCTGATGAGCCTGAGGAAGCTGATGATGAGGGAGCAAAGGAGGCTCCTGCCAAAAGGCAAAGGAGATTAGTCAAAACAGCCAGCTTAGAAGTTGAGACTAAAAAGAAGAAGGCTGCTGATGAGCCTAAAAATAAAGAAATCAAGCAGATGGAGAAAGTGACTTCTGCTGCTAAAGCCACTAAGATCATAGAAACTATCACTGCTGATGTAAGGACTGGATCCCCTGCATCACCATCAAGAACTCCATCAGCAGAGAGACCTGCTGTAGGTATCTCTCAAAGAACAAGAAGCCAACAGAGAGATACAGCTACCTCTACTTACCGTGAAGGAAGAACCAAAAAGTCTGCTAGAAAGCAGATGACTTTTATAGAAGAACCCACGGAGTTAGAAAATGTAGCTAGAGAAGGCCCGGAAAATGCTGAAAAGGCTGCTGAAACTGTTGAGTCTGCTAAAGCAGTTGAGACTGCTGAAACTGACAAAGCTGATGAGCAACAGCCAAGATCAGTTACTCAATCAGTTGAGACTTCAAAATCTCAAGAAGATCCAGATGTCCAAATCATACATCCAATTGCTGCAAATCCTATCTCATCTGCTGGACCAGCTCCTGTTGATAAAGGCAAAAGGAAAATAGTGCTGAGGAAAAAGAAAAATTCCAAGGCTGACAAGAAAGCAAGGGAGGAAGCTGAACAGAGGAAGAGAGATGAGGCTGAGGAAAAGAAGGCTATTGAGCTAAGCAAAGCTCAGGCAGCAAAGGATGAGGCCAGAAGGAAAATGTCTGAAGCAGAGAGGAAAGCTGCTGAAGATGCTGAAATGGCCATGGTTTTGGAAATGAGCAAAGTTGATGCCTATGGACCTGTCCATGGAGGTGGCATCAAGATTAATGAGGCTGAAGGAGAAAAAGAAACCCCAAAAGTGAAGATGCCTGCTGGGGAAGTAAAACCAAAGGAAAAGTTTGAAGTTAAGAAAGCCTTCAAAATTATATATGACAACAAAGAGCTTTTCCAGAAGTTTGAAAAATCCTTGGCCTACTACAACCAGAAGTTAATGCTGAAGACCATGTTCACACAAGAGAAGCCTAGATATATCAGATGGAGAGACAATAGGCTGAACAGGTCCATCATTGAACTTCAGAATCTGAAGGATTTAGCTGCTGAAGAGAAATGGGTACTAGAGTGGCTAAAGACAGATTCTATCCAAAATGCCTTGGATCCTCATCATGTTAGGGATGCAATGCATCACTATGCCAGGGAATTTGCCCTTGAGGAAGCCAAGCTGATACAGAGCACCCTGCCTGCCAAAAGGAAGAAGACTGATGATGTTGAAGAAAGGGCTGTGAAGATTGTTGTTATCACTGCACTGAAGAAGTGGGCAGAGAAGTCCAGATATCAGCAAGGGCATTCAAGCGAACTACCTCAACTGCCAAGTATTCAACATGTAATTTTTGGCAGAGAAATGAAAGATTTTAGTGAAGTGCCAGAGGGTAACAACGCGTTTGTCAACCCTTGGATCATTGTGAGGCAAATTCGTCAGACAACCTGCTTCAATGATGATGGCACCATCACAAATCTGGTGTATGAAGATGTCACTGATGAACAAAAGAAGACTGAAGAAAAGAAAGCTGAAGAGCCTCTAGCAATAGACTGGAATGCTAAGGACTCTGAAGACCATCAGATGACAGATTTGGAAGAAGTCCCTATTCAACAGGCGACTGAAGAGAAGGAAGCTGATGCTGCTACTTCTGCTTCATCAGCTGATCAACATTCATCACTGATGGAAGCACTCCAGGTGTTATTGGAAGACTCACTAAGGGAACTGGAACAGAAGCATAATCAACAGCTGCTAAAGGTCAAAGAGGAGCTGAAGGATGAACTTAAAGCAGAGTTGGCAGAGTCCAACAGACTTCAGCTGGAAACTGTTCAAGGATCAACAGCAGAGATCATCAAGAAAGAAATTGACAGTATTCCTATTCCTCAAGACAATTCATTGCAGTTAGTGCACAGCTTAAGAGATCTGAACAAGAATGTTGAAGATGTGAAGGGTGATGTGAACCACCTTCATACTGCATTAAAAACAGCTGAGCACAAGATTGCTGATCTAACTGCAACCTTCATTCAAGTCAGTAAAGAAGAGAAGGAAATCAACTTAGGGATGTTGCAAGAAGTATCAAAAGCTTCACAGGAAGTTCAAAATGAAATTGCAACCATAAACCTTAACATTGACTACTTCAATGATCAGACTGACATCATCAGCACTGATATTCTTAATCTTACAGCAAGCCATGATGTTGTCAATCAAAATCTGAAGGCTCTATGTGCTGAAATGAAGATTCCAACAGTTGCTCTCAACCCTGCTGTTGCACCTTCTACTGTCATCAGATCTGATGATGACAAAAAGGGGGAAGATAAACAGGAAGAAACAGCCAAGGAAGCAGAAACAGCCAAGGAAGCCAAATCAAAGGAAGCTGATAAGATTGACCCTGAGAAGTTTGCAGAAACTACCAAGTATAAGAATACAGAATCAGCCAGGAAGGCAATGGAAGCTTTAAGGGAGCAGCAACTTAAAGAGAAAATGGAAGCTGCCAAAGCAAACATGGACCTGGATGATGAAGCTGATGAAGAAGGAGAAGAAGACGACGATGAGTCTTCTTATGAGTATGAAGAAGTGCTTGAAGGATCAGATGAAGAAGCTGATAATTAGATTCATAAAATCTTGTAATCAGTTTGCTTTTATCTATTTTTCAGACATCTCATCTGAATAACTTGTACTTGTATTTGTAACAATCTTATCATATCAATAAAAAGTCAAGTTCATTCCAACATACTATTTTCTATCTCAGAAATTTTTTGAGGATTACATTCTTTAGTTTAAGTATTCAACAGGTACTTGGCTGAAGTTTTGTCATCATCAAAAAGGGGGAAATTGTTGGATAAGGATGAAGATGAAGGCACTAAAGGAAGTTTGATAAGGGAGGTTTTGATGCATTCCAAAACTTCATAATTAGCTAAGGATGGAGTAACTTAGCTGATAAACTTATCAAGGAATTTTGACTAAGTAAAGAAGACATCAGAAGAGTCAAAGTTTCAAGGTCCAAGACTTCTGATCTGCTGAAGAAAAGTTATCAGACTGGTGAAGATCAGCCGACTCAAATCAGATTTGTTCAAGTTTGAGATCAGCTTTGTTCGCCATCAGACGCGTACTTTTATCAGCCAAGTGAAGAAGATCATAAAGTGTTCCCAACGGTAATAAATGCCCCTTGGAGTAATAAATGCTGAAGTACAAGGTTATTAAAGACAAATGATTGAAGATTTGCTTCGCATCAGCTGGGTGCATTTAATGCTGCATTTAATACTGCCTGCAGAATAGTACTGTTCACAGTACGGTCAGACTGCAAAATAGCCGTTCGCGGAAATTAAGGACCAGTACTCGAGGAATTTGAATCTTGTCTCTCTTCAACGGACATTTTTCAATCCTCAAGTATAAATAGCTGAAAGAGACGAAGAAGAAACAAGCAACACAATCTCTGAGAAATTTTCGAAGCAAAATTCTTTAAGTCTCAAGAACAGCTCACTCATCAGCTTAGTCATTTGTTGACAAAAGCAGAGTTGAAGAATCAAGCCAAATACATCTTCTGAGTGAATTTGTAAACATTAAGTGTTGTGAGAAGTAGATATCCGTCTTAGTGAGTGATATTACTTCAGAGAAGTAGGATCTCTTTGTGATTTCTTACTGCGAACTTACGGCCTGTTCATTTGTTGTAAGGCGTAAGCAGAGTATACTGATTACTGTGTGTTTTTAGTATAACCCAAGATCTTTGTGACTTGGAAGAGTGGACTAAAGGATATTTAAATCCATATAACCACTATAAAAATTGTTTGTGTTTTTACTTGCAATTTACCTGCGTATTTTCAGTTGCATAAAACACATCAAGTTAACTGTTTGAAAAGGGATCTAAAAAGAGATTTTACAAATCTGGGGAAACATTTTTCAAACTGCTAAGTTTACGTGTGAAAAACACTTTGAAAATCCGCTGCAAGTACTCTAAGTATTAAAACTGATTTTAACAAAATCAGCTAAGTAACAATCAGACGAGTGGTCAACAAAGCTGTTCAAAGATTTGTTCGCGAACAGAATTGTAACTAACTAATCTGATCAGCTTATTCTGTTCAGTTAGAGTAAAAGTTTTAAAGTTAAATTTGAAGAAAATTTTTAAAGAGGTTTATTCACCCCCCCCCCTCTAAACCTCTTCTGACCACTTGGGACCAACACATATGTTTGATTTATGTGTGGCTAGTTCTTTAACTTTGCATGTTTTAGGACGTTTGTTATTTAACTTTGAGTTAATGGATAATTTCAGATTCGAAAATTTTATCATGTTGATGTTATTTTGGATTGGGATTTAATTGACTGGGTTTGTTTTATTAAATCATAAGTAATCGAAGAAAAAAAATATATATATTTTTAGACCCAACCGTGCCGCGCACGGCGGCTAGGCGATATATACATGTTGGGGTATGTTGGATTAATTAAAGGTTTTATACATGCTGGACGGATAAGCATGGCAACTTGGAGATGTATGAATCCGAAGAGAATATTGATGTCCCAACCAAATACTACGAAGGCCTTCGCCAACCAAGTATAGATCAAGTAAAATTTGATGCCTATGACAAGATAGTCGTTGTTGGAGATCACTATGCACTAAATTTTTTGGCACACCGGGAGGCCTAATATGATACATAAAAGTGAAGGAAATGGAAATTTTCATTTTTGATAATTATTTACTTTTTTCCATGTTTTTAATTTACATACATAATTGGAATGGGAATTGAAGGGCTATCATTACTTCGCCTCAACTTTAATGCATCAATACTGCTTGTGTCAGCTAATGACGGTAGAGTTAGAGTTACTGAAGATTTTAAGCACATATCACTCTGGAAAACATAACAGGAAAGAGCTATCAACATCTTAAGTTCTTAACCAAAATATAGGCATTATTCCATTACATTTTTGTGTTGACATTCATAACACAATCAATGTTGACTATATCACATAGCGATGCGTAAACAGTTCCGAGCTATAGGGCATAGCGACGCGCGAAGGCTTTCAGGGCTATATTGCGAGCTATATGTGCTTTTGATTATTCTCAGTCACCCCTAAAATGGCCTGCACTTAACAAATTCTTTGGAATATCACATTAGCATTAGTTTAGTTATTTCTAATCTATAGACTACTACATATATTTATAGATCAAATCGGTTCAAATAGGCCTTAAAACAAGAAAATTAATAATGCCAATTTACTTTCTAGGAATATTATTCTAATTATTAAGTGAAGAGCTTAGAAATTTACAATAATTACAATCGCTTAATCAAGAATCGCAAAGAGATCGCAATGAACGTAATGGAGTAGGCGTACTACAAGTATGTTACCTTTTCCTGTGTAATCTGCTTAGAAACAGTTAGAAATTGACTGACAATTTCATAATCTTTTTCGTTCTTGCTCAAACTCTTTTTATAATAGGATATAAATCTATCAAGCTCCCAAAGAGTTTCATTATCAATAGTATCAATGTCAATGTTCCTTTGAAGGCAAATCCTGTAAATCAGTGCTAAGTTATTGGTTTTCCATCATATGTCATCCCCCTTTCCTTTGTATCCTTCTTTGTCTTTTTCGGAACAGAAATTTCATTAAATAGAGTTAATTCTTAGGTTTCCTTTGTTCTTTTCCCAGACCCTTTCTCATATCTGGTAGTGGATTAGCCCCTTTTCATATTTAAATTAATTTTTATTATTCTCGAAAAATTAGTTAAAACTGTGAACTTACCCCCTGGAGAAAATTTCAATTTTACCACTGGCTCAAAGTATTACAAACTGACTTGAATAATACTGAAAATTGTCGAGGGTTTTGTGACTACCCTTTTTTGTTTTATGAGATTTTAAGTATCTGTAAAAAATTTGCCAAAATTGTCTGTATCCTTCGAGGAATTCAATTTTTCCACGGGCTAAAAATATCTGAAATCCGACTTATAACATATCACTTGAGATTAATGTTGATGGAAATTAGTTGGTGGGAATTGTAGACCTATATATGTTCTCATGTTCTGTTCTTTTCTGTTCCATTTTTAATTTTACCAGTATTATTTTGAGACAGGATTTTGTATATCAGTTCCTTATTTCGAATTCAGTAGATGGATTTATGAAGGTATGAATTTATGATTGGTTGTGCGGACAAACCATTAGGGGCGCTGCTTATCGGTTTAAAACAATGATAAATTTGAATGTTACTATAAGTTGTTACAGCTACATGCAACTTAACTAATATTTTACCATGCATGGATCTTAATGTCGGGGTATGTTGGATTAATTAAAGGTTTTATACATGCTGGACGGATAAGCATGGTAACTTGGAGATGTATGAATCCGAAGAGAATATTGATGTTCCAACCAAATACTACGAAGGCCTTAGCCAACCAAGTATAGATCAAGTCAAATTTGATGCCTTTGACAAGATAGTCATTGTTGGAGATCACTGTTCACTAAATTTTTTGGCACACCGGGAGGCCTAATATGATACATAAAAGTGAAGGAAATGGAAATTTTCATTTGTGATAATTATTAACTTTTTTCCATGTTTTTAATTTACATACATAATTGGAATGGGAATTGAAGGGCTATCATTAGTTCGCCTCAACATTAATGCATCAATACTGCTTGTGTCAGCTAATGACGGTAGAGTTCGAGTTAATGAAGATTTTAAGCACATATCACTCTGGAAAACATAACAGGAAAGAGCTATCAATATCTTAAGTTCTTAACCAAAATATAGGCATTATTCCATTACATTTTTGTGTTGACATTCATAACACAATCAATGTTGACTATAGCACATAGCGATGCGTAAACAGTTCCGAGCTATAGCGCATAGCGACGCGCGAAGGCTTTCAGGGCTATATTGCGAGCTATTTGTGCTTTTGATTATTCTCGGTCACCCCTAAAATGGCCTGCACTTAACAAATTCTTTGGAATATCACATTAGCATTAGTATAGTTATTTCTAATCTATAGACTACTACATAAATTTATAGATCAAATCGGTTCAAATAGGCATTAAAACAAGAAAATTAATAATGCCAATTTACATTCTAGGACAATTATTCTAATTATTAAGTGAAGAGCTTAGAAATTTACAATAATTACAATCGCTTAATCAAGAATCGCAAAGAGATCACAATGAACGTAATGGAGTAGGCGTACTACAAGTATGTTACCTTTTCCTGTGTAATCTGCATAGAAACAGTTAGAAATTGACTGACAATTTCATAATCTTTTTCGTTCTTGCTCAAACTCATTTTATAATAAGATATAAATCTATCAAGCTCCCAAAGAGTTTCATTATCAACAGTATCAATGTCAATGTTCTTTTGAAGGCAATTCCCGTAAATCAGTGCTAAGTTATTGCTTTTCCATCATATGTCATCCCCCTTTCCTTTGTATCCTTCTTTGCCTTTTTCGGAACAGAAATTTCATTAAATAGAGTAAATTCTTAGGTTACCTTTGTTCTTTTCCCAGACCCTTTCTCATATCTGGTAGTGGATTAGCCCCTTTTCATATTTAAATTAATTTTTATTATTCTCGAAAAATTAGTTAAAACTGTGAACTTACCCCCTGGAGAAAATTTCAATTTTTCCACTGGCTCAAAGTATTACAAACTGACTTGAATAATACTGAAAATTGTTGAGGGTTTTGTGACTACCCTTTTTTGTTTTATGAGATTTTAAGTATCTGTAAAAAATTAGCCAAAATTGTCTGCATCCTTCGAGGAATTCAATTTTTCCACGGGCTAAAAATATCTGAAATACGACTTATAACATATCACTTGAGATTAATGTTGATGGAAATTAGTTGGTGGGAATTCTAGACCTATATATGTTCTCATGTTCTGTTCTTTTATGTTCCATTTTAAATTTTAACAGTATTATTTTGAGACATGATTTTGTATATCAGTTCCTTATTTCGAATTCAGTAGATGGATTTATGAAGGTATGAATTTATGATTGGTTGTGCGGACAAACCATTAGGGGCGCTGCTTATCGGTTTAAAACTATGATAAATATGAATGTTACTATGAGTTGTTACAGCTACATGCAACTTAACTAATATTTTTCCATGCATGGATCTTAATGTCGGGGTATGTTGGATTAATTAAAGGTTTTATACATGCTGGACGGATAAGCATGGTAACTTGGAGATGTATGAATCCGAAGAGAATATTGATGTCCCAACCAAATACTACGAAGGCCTTCGCCAACCAAGTATAGATCAAGTCAAATTTGATGCCTTTGACAAGATAGTCGTTGTTGGAGATCACTATTCACTAAATTTTTTGGCACACCGGGAGGCCTAATATGATACATAAAAGTGAAGGAAATGGAAATTTTCATTTGTGATAATTATTAACTTTTTTCCATGTTTTTAATTTACATACATAATTGGAATGGGAATTGAAGGGCTATCATTAGTTCGACTCAACTTTAATGCATCAATACTGCTTTTGTCAGCTAATGACGGTAGAGTTAGAGTTAATGAAGATTTTAAGCACATATCACTCTGGAAAACATAACAGGAATGAGCTATCAACATCTTAAGTTCTTAACCAAAATATAGGCATTATTCCATTACATTTTTGTGTTGACATTCATAACACAATCAATGTTGACTATAGCACATAGCGATGCGTAAACAGTTCCGAGCTATAGCGCATAGCGACGCGCGAAGGCTTTCAGGGCTATATTGCGAGCTATTTGTGCTTTTGATTATTCTCGATCACCCCTAAAATGGCCTGCACTTAACAAATTCTTTGGAATATCACATTAGCATTAGTATAGTTATTTCTAGTCTATAGACTACTACATAAATTTATAGATCAAATCGGTTCAAATAGGCATTAAAACAAGAAAATTAATAATGCCAATTTACTTTCTAGGACAATTATTCTAATTATTAAGTGAAGAGCTTAGAAATTTACAATAATTACAATCGCTTAATCAAGAATCGCAAAGAGATCGCAATGAACGTAATGGAGTAGGCGTACTACAAGTATGTTACCTTTTCCTGTGTAATCTGCATAGAAACTGTTAGAAATTGACTGACAATTTCATAATCTTTTTCGTTCTTGCTCAAACTCTTTTTATAATAGGATATGAATCAATCAAGCTCCCAAAGAGTTTCATTATCAACAGTATCAATGTCAATGTTCCTTTGAAGGCAATTCCTGTAAATCAGTGCTAAGTTATTGCTTTTCCATCAAATGTCATCCCCCTTTCCTTTGTATCCTTCTTTGTCTTTTTCGGAACAGAAATTTCATTAAATAGAGTAAATTCTTAGGTTACCTTTGTTCTTTTCCCAGACCCTTTCTCATATCTGGTAGTGGATTAGCCCCTTTTCATATTTAAATTAATTTTTATTATTCTCGAAAAATTAGTTAAAACTGTGAACTTACCCCCTGGAGAAAATTTCAATTTTTCCACTGGCTCAAAGTATTACAAACTGACTTGAATAATACTGAAAATTGTTGAGGGTTTTGTGACTACCCTTTTTTGTTTTATGAGATTTTAAGTATCTGTAAAAAATTTGCCAAAATTGTCTGCATCCTTCGAGGAATTCAATTTTTCCACGGGCTAAAAATATCTGAAATCCGACTTATAACATATCACTTGAGATTAATGTTGATGGAAATTAGTTGGTGGGAATTCTAGACCTATATATGTTCTCATGTTCTGTTATTTTCTGTTCCATTTTTAATTTTAACAGTATTATTTTGAGACAGGATTTTGTATATCAGTTCCTTATTTCGAATTCAGTAGATGGATTTATGAAGGTATGAATTTATGATTGGTTGTGCGGACAAACCATTAGGGGCGCTGCTTATCGGTTTAAAACTATGATAAATATGAATGTTAATATGAGTTGTTACAGCTACATGCAACTTAACTAATATTTTTCCATGCATGGATCTTAATGTCGGGGTATGTTGGATTAATTAAAGGTTTTATACATGCTGGACGGATAAGCATGGTAACTTGGAGATGTATGAATCCGAAGAGAATATTGATGTCCCAACCAAATACTACGAAGGCCTTCGCCAACCAAGTATAGATCAAGTCAAATTTGATGCCTTTGACAAGATAGTCGTTGTTGGAGATCACTATTCACTAAATTTTTTGGCACACCGGGAGGCCTAATATGATACATAAAAGTGAAGGAAATGGAAATTTTCATTTGTGATAATTATTAACTTTTTTCCATGTTTTTAATTTACATACATAATTGGAATGGGAATTGAAGGGCTATCATTAGTTCGCCTCAACTTTAATGCATCAATACTGCTTTTGTCAGCTAATGACGGTTGAGTTAGAGTTAATGAAGATTTTAAGCACATATCACTCTGGAAAACATAACAGGAAAGAGCTATCAACATCTTAAGTTCTTAACCAAAATATAGGCATTATTCCATTACATTTTTGTGTTGACATTCATAACACAATCAATGTTGACTATAGCACATAGCGATGCGTAAACAGTTCCGAGCTATAGCGCATAGCGACGCGCGAAGGCTTTCAGGGCTATATTGCGAGCTATTTGTGCTTTTGATTATTCTCGGTCACCCCTAAAATGGCCTGCACTTAACAAATTCTTTGGAATATCACATTAGCATTAGTATAGTTATTTCTAGTCTATAGACTACTACATAAATTTATAGATCAAATCGGTTCAAATAGGCATTAAAACAAGAAAATTAATAATGCCAATTTACTTTCTAGGACAATTATTCTAATTATTAAGTGAAGAGCTTAGAAATTTACAATAATTACAATCGCTTAATCAAGAATCGCAAAGAGATCGCAATGAACGTAATGGAGTAGGCGTACTACAAGTATGTTACCTTTTCCTGTGTAATCTGCATAGAAACTGTTAGAAATTGACTGACAATTTCATAATCTTTTTCGTTCTTGCTCAAACTCTTTTTATAATAGGATATGAATCAATCAAGCTCCCAAAGAGTTTCATTATCAACAGTATCAATGTCAATGTTCCTTTGAAGGCAATTCCCGTAAATCAGTGCTAAGTTATTGCTTTTCCATCATATGTCATCCCCCTTTCCTTTGTATCCTTCTTTGTCTTTTTCGGAACAGAAATTTCATTAAATAGAGTAAATTCTTAGGTTACCTTTGTTCTTTTCCCAGACCCTTTCTCATATCTGGTAGAGGATTAGCCCCTTTTCATATTTAAATTAATTTTTATTATTCTCGAAAAATTAGTTAAAACTGTGAACTTACCCCCTGGAGAAAATTTCAATTTTTCCACTGGCTCAAAGTATTACAAACTGACTTGAATAATACTGAAAATTGTTGAGGGTTTTGTGACTACCCTTTTTTGTTTTATGAGATTTTAAGTATCTGTAAAAAATTTGCCAAAATTGTCTGCATCCTTCGAGGAATTCAATTTTTCCACGGGCTAAAAATATCTGAAATCTGACTTATAACATATCACTTGAGATTAATGTTGATGGAAATTAGTTGGTGGGAATTCTAGACCTATATATGTTCTCATGTTCTGTTCTTTTCTGTTCCATTTTTAATTTTAACAGTATTATTTTGAGACAGGATTTTGTATATCAGTTCCTTATTTCGAATTCAGTAGATGGATTTATGAAGGTATGAATTTATGATTGGTTGTGCGGACAAACCATTAGGGGCGCTGCTTATCGGTTTAAAACTATGATAAATATGAATGTTAATATGAGTTGTTACAGCTACATGCAACTTAACTAATATTTTTCCATGCATGGATCTTAATGTCGGGGTATGTTGGATAAATTAAAGGTTTTATACATGCTGGACGGATAAGCATGGTAACTTGGAGATGTATGAATCCGAAGAGAATATTGATGTCCCAACCAAATACTACGAAGGCCTTCGCCAACCAAGTATAGATCAAGTCAAATTTGATGCCTTTGACAAGATAGTCGTTGTTGGAGATCACTATTCACTAAATTTTTTGGCACACCGGGAGGCCTAATATGATACATAAAAGTGTAGGAAATGGAAATTTTCATTTGTGATAATTATTAACTTTTTTCCATGTTTTTAATTTACATACATAATTGGAATGGGAATTGAAGGGCTATCATTAGTTCGCCTCAACTTTAATGCATCAATACTGCTTTTGTCAGCTAATGACGGTAGAGTTAGAGTTAATGAAGATTTTAAGCACATATCACTCTGGAAAACATAACAGGAAAGAGCTATCAACATCTTAAGTTCTTAACCAAAATATAGGCATTATTCCATTACATTTTTGTGTTGACATTCATAACACAATCAATGTTGACTATAGCACATAGCGATGCGTAAACAGTTCCGAGCTATAGCGCATAGCGACGCGCGAAGGCTTTCAGGGCTATATTGCGAGCAATTTGTGCTTTTGATTATTCTCGGTCACCCCTAAAATGGCCTGCACTTAACAAATTCTTTGGAATATCACATTAGCATTAGTATAGTTATTTCTAATCTATAGACTACTACATAAATTTATAGATCAAATCGGTTCAAATATGCATTAAAACAAGAAAATTAATAATGCCAATTTACTTTCTAGGACAATTATTCTAATTATTAAGTGAAGAGCTTAGAAATTTACAATAATTACAATCGCTTAATCAAGAATCGCAAAGAGATCGCAATGAACGTAATGGAGTAGGCGTACTACAAGTATGTTACCTTTTCCTGTGTAATCTGCATAGAAACAGTTAGAAATTGACTGACAATTTCATAATCTTTTTCGTTCTTGCTCAAACTCTTTTTATAATAGGATATAAATCAATCAAGCTCCCAAAGAGTTTCATTATCAACAGTATCAATGTCAATGTTCCTTTGAAGGCAATTCCTGTAAATCAGTGCTAAGTTATTGCTTTTCCATCATATGTCATCCCCCTTTCCTTTGTATCCTTCTTTGTCTTTTTCGGAACAGAAATTTCATTAAATAGAGTAAATTCTTAGATTACCTTTGTTCTTTTCCCAGACCCTTTCTCATATCTGGTAGTGGATTAGCCCCTTTTCATATTTAACTTAATTTTTATTATTCTCGAAAAATTAGTTAAAACTGTGAACTTACCCCCTGGAGAAAATTTCAATTTTTCCACTGGCTCAAAGTATTACAAACTGACTTGAATAATACTGAAAATTGTTGAGGGTTTTGTGACTACCTTTTTTTGTTTTATGAGATTTTAAGTATCTGTAAAAAATTTGCCAAAATTGTCTGCATCCTTCGAGGAATTCAATTTTTCCACGGGCTAAAAATATCTGAAATCCGACTTATAACATATCACTTGAGATTAATGTAGATGGAAATTAGTTGGTGGGAATTCTAGACCTATATATGTTCTCATGTTCTGTTCTTTTCTGTTCCATTTTTAATTTTACCATATTATTTTGAGACAGGATTTTGTATATCAGTTCCTTATTTCGAATTCAGTAGATGGATTTATGAAGGTATGAATTTATGATTGGTTCTGCGGACAAACCATGAGGGGCGCTGCTTATCGGTTTAAAACTATGATAAATCTGAATGTTACTATGAGGTACGTTTGTTACAGCTACATGCAACTTAACTAATATTTTTCCATGCATGGATCTTAATGTCGGGGTATGTTGGATTAATTAAAGGTTTTATACATGCTGGACGGATAAGCATTGCAACTTGGAGATGTATGAATCCGAAGAGAATATTGATGTCCCAACCAAATACTACGAAGGCCTTCGCCAACCAAGTATAGATCAAGTCAAATTTAATGCCTATGACAAGATAGTCGTTGTTGGAGATCACTATCCACTAAAGTTTTTGGCACACCGGGAGGCCTAATATGATACATAAAATTGAAGGAAATGGAAATTTTCATTTGTGATAATTATTAACTTTTTTCCATGTTTTTAATTTACATACATAATTGGAATTGGAATTGAAGGGCTATCATTAGTTCGCACAAACTTTAATGCATCAATACTACCTGTGTCAGCTAATGACGGTAGAGTTAGAGTTAATGAAGATTTTAAGCACATATCACTCTGGAAAACATAACAGGAAAGAGCTATCAACATCTTAAGTTCTTAACCAAAATATAGGCATTATTCCATTACATTTTTGTGTTGACATTCATAACACAATCAATGTTGACTATAGCACATAGCGATGCGTAAACAGTTCCGAGCTATAGCGCATAGCGACGCGCGAAGGCTTTCAGGGCTATATTGCGAGCTATTTGTGCTTTTGATTATTCTCGGTCACCCCTAAAATGGCCTGCACTTAACAAATTCTTTGGAATATCACATTAGCATTAGTATAGTTATTTCTAATCTATAGACTACTACATAAATTTATAGATCAAATCGGTTCAAATAGGCATTAAAACAAGAAAATTAATAATGCCAATTTACATTCTAGGACAATTATTCTAATTATTAAGTGAAGAGCTTAGAAATTTACAATAATTACAATCGCTTAATCAAGAATCGGAAAGAGATCGCAATGAACGTAATGGAGTAGGCGTACTACAAGTATGTTACCTTTTCCTGTGTAATCTGCATAGAAACAGTTAGAAATTGACTGACAATTTCATAATCTTTTTCGTTCTTGCTCAAACTCATTTTATAATAAGATATAAATCTATCAAGCTCCCAAAGAGTTTCATTATCAACAGTATCAATGTCAATGTTCTTTTGAAGGCAATTCCCGTAAATCAGTGCTAAGTTATTGCTTTTCCATCATATGTCATCCCCCTTTCCTTTGTATCCTTCTTTGCCTTTTTCGGAACAGAAATTTCATTAAATAGAGTAAATTCTTAGGTTACCTTTGTTCTTTTCCCAGACCCTTTCTCATATCTGGTAGTGGATTAGCCCCTTTTCATATTTAAATTAATTTTTATTATTCTCGAAAAATTAGTTAAAACTGTGAACTTACCCCCTGGAGAAAATTTCAATTTTTCCACTGGCTCAAAGTATTACAAACTGACTTGAATAATACTGAAAATTGTTGAGGGTTTTGTGACTACCCTTTTTTGTTTTATGAGATTTTAAGTATCTGTAAAAAATTTGCCAAAATTGTCTGCATCCTTCGAGGAATTCAATTTTTCCACGGGCTAAAAATATCTGAAATACGACTTATAACATATCACTTGAGATTAATGTTGATGGAAATTAGTTGGTGGGAATTCTAGACCTATATATGTTCTCATGTTCTGTTCTTTTCTGTTCCATTTTAAATTTTAACAGTAGTATTTTGAGACATGATTTTGTATATCAGTTCCTTATTTCGAATTCAGTAGATGGATTTATGAAGGTATGAATTTATGATTGGTTGTGCGGACAAACCATTAGGGGCGCTGCTTATCGGTTTAAAACTATGATAAATATGAATGTTACTATGAGTTGTTACAGCTACATGCAACTTAACTAATATTTTTCCATGCATGGATCTTAATGTCGGGGTATGTTGGATTAATTAAAGGTTTTATACATGCTGGACGGATAAGCATGGTAACTTGGAGATGTATGAATCCGAAGAGAATATTGATGTCCCAACCAAATACTACGAAGGCCTTCGCCAACCAAGTATAGATCAAGTCAAATTTGATGTCTTTGACAAGATAGTCGTTGTTGGAGATCACTATTCACTAAATTTTTTGGCACACCGGGAGGCCTAATATGATACATAAAAGTGAAGGAAATGGAAATTTTCATTTGTGATAATTATTAACTTTTTTCCATGTTTTTAATTTACATACATAATTGGAATGGGAATTGAAGGGCTATCATTAGTTCGCCTCAACTTTAATGCATCAATACTGCTTTTGTCAGCTAATGACGGTAGAGTTAGAGTTAATGAAGATTTTAAGCACATATCACTCTGGAAAACATAACAGGAATGAGCTATCAACATCTTAAGTTCTTAACCAAAATATAGGCATTATTACATTACATTTTTGTGTTGACATTCATAACACAATCAATGTTGACTATAGCACATAGCGATGCGTAAACAGTTCCGAGCTATAGCGCATAGCGACGCGCGAAGGCTTTCAGGGCTATATTGCGAGCTATTTGTGCTTTTGATTATTCTCGATCACCCCTAAAATGGCCTGCACTTAACAAATTCTTTGGAATATCACATTAGCATTAGTATAGTTATTTCTAGTCTATAGACTACTACATAAATTTATAGATCAAATCGGTTCAAATAGGCATTAAAACAAGAAAATTAATAATGCCAATTTACTTTCTAGGACAATTATTCTAATTATTAAGTGAAGAGCTTAGAAATTTACAATAATTACAATCGCTTAATCAAGAATCGCAAAGAGATCGCAATGAACGTAATGGAGTAGGCGTACTACAAGTATGTTACCTTTTCCTGTGTAATCTGCATAGAAACTGTTAGAAATTGACTGACAATTTCATAATCTTTTTCGTTCTTGCTCAAACTCTTTTTATAATAGGATATGAATCAATCAAGCTCCCAAAGAGTTTCATTATCAACAGTATCAATGTCAATGTTCCTTTGAAGGCAATTCCTGTAAATCAGTGCTAAGTTATTGCTTTTCCATCAAATGTCATCCCCCTTTCCTTTGTATCCTTCTTTGTCTTTTTCGGAACAGAAATTTCATTAAATAGAGTAAATTCTTAGGTTACCTTTGTTCTTTTCCCAGACCCTTTTCTCATATCTGGTAGTGGATTAGCCCCTTTTCATATTTAAATTAATTTTTATTATTCTCGAAAAATTAGTTAAAACTGTGAACTTACCCCCTGGAGAAAATTTCAATTTTTCCACTGGCTCAAAGTATTACAAACTGACTTGAATAATACTGAAAATTGTTGAGGGTTTTGTGACTACCCTTTTTTGTTTTATGAGATTTTAAGTATCTGTAAAAAATTTGCCAAAATTGTCTGCATCCTTCGAGGAATTCAATTTTTCCACAGGCTAAAAATATCTGAAATCCGACTTATAACATATCACTTGAGATTAATGTTGATGGAAATTAGTTGGTGGGAATTCTAGACCTATATATGTTCTCATGTTCTGTTATTTTCTGTTCCATTTTTAATTTTAACAGTATTATTTTGAGACAGGATTTTGTATATCAGTTCCTTATTTCGAATTCAGTAGATGGATTTATGAAGGTATGAATTTATGATTGGTTGTGCGGACAAACCATTAGGGGCGCTGCTTATCGGTTTAAAACTATGATAAATATGAATGTTAATATGAGTTGTTACAGCTACATGCAACTTAACTAATATTTTTCCATGCATGGATCTTAATGTCGGGGTATGTTGGATTAATTAAAGGTTTTATACATGCTGGACGGATAAGCATGGTAACTTGGAGATGTATGAATCCGAAGAGAATATTGATGTCCCAACCAAATACTACGAAGGCCTTCGCCAACCAAGTATAGATCAAGTCAAATTTGATGCCTTTGACAAGATAGTCGTTGTTGGAGATCACTATTCACTAAATTTTTTGGCACAACGGGAGGCCTAATATGATACATAAAAGTGAAGGAAATGGAAATTTTCATTTGTGATAATTATTAACTTTTTTCCATGTTTTTAATTTACATACATAATTGGAATGGGAATTGAAGGGCTATCATTAGTTCGCCTCAACTTTAATGCATCAATACTGCTTTTGTCAGCTAATGACGGTAGAGTTAGAGTTAATGAAGATTTTAAGCACATATCACTCTGGAAAACATAACAGGAAAGAGCTATCAACATCTTAAGTTCTTAACCAAAATATAGGCATTATTCCATTACATTTTTGTGTTGACATTCATAACACAATCAATGTTGACTATAGCACATAGCGATGCTTAAACAGTTCCGAGCTATAGCGCATAGCGACGCGCGAAGGCTTTCAGGGCTATATTGCGAGCTATTTGTGCTTTTGATTATTCGCGGTCACCCCTAAAATGGCCTGCACTTAACAAATTCTTTGGAATATCACATTAGCATTAGTATAGTTATTTCTAGTCTATAGACTACTACATAAATTTATAGATCAAATCGGTTCAAATAGGCATTAAAACAAGAAAATTAATAATGCCAATTTACTTTCTAGGACAATTATTCTAATTATTAAGTGAAGAGCTTAGAAATTTACAATAATTACAATCGCTTAATCAAGAATCGCAAAGAGATCGCAATGAACGTAATGGAGTAGGCGTACTACAAGTATGTTACCTTTTCCTGTGTAATCTGCATAGAAACTGTTAGAAATTGACTGACAATTTCATAATCTTTTTCGTTCTTGCTCAAACTCTTTTTATAATAGGATATGAATCAATCAAGCTCCCAAAGAGTTTCATTATCAACAGTATCAATGTCAATGTTCCTTTGAAGGCAATTCCTGTAAATCAGTGCTAAGTTATTGCTTTTCCATCATATGTCATCCCCCTTTCCTTTGTATCCTTCTTTGTCTTTTTCGGAACAGAAATTTCATTAAATAGAGTAAATTCTTAGGTTACCTTTGTTCTTTTCCCAGACCCTTTCTCATATCTGGTAGTGGATTAGCCCCTTTTCATATTTAAATTAATTTTTATTATTCTCGAAAAATTAGTTAAAACTGTGAACTTACCCCCTGGAGAAAATTTCAATTTTTCCACTGGCTCAAAGTATTACAAACTGACTTGAATAATACTGAAAATTGTTGAGGGTTTTGTGACTACCCTTTTTTGTTTTATGAGATTTTAAGTATCTGTAAAAAATTTGCCAAAATTGTCTGCATCCTTCGAGGAATTCAATTTTTCCACGGGCTAAAAATATCTGAAATCCGACTTATAACATATCACTTGAGATTAATGTTGATGGAAATTAGTTGGTGGGAATTCTAGACCTATATATGTTCTCATGTTCTGTTCTTTTCTGTTCCATTTTTAATTTTAACAGTATTATTTTGAGACAGGATTTTGTATATCAGTTCCTTATTTCGAATTTAGTAGATGGATTTATGAAGGTATGAATTTATGATTGGTTGTGCGGACAAACCATTAGGGGCGCTGCTTATCGGTTTAAAACTATGATAAATATGAATGTTAATATGAGTTGTTACAGCTACATGCAACTTAACTAATATTTTTCCATGCATGGATCTTAATGTCGGGGTATGTTGGATAAATTAAAGGTTTTATACATGCTGGACGGATAAGCATGGTAACTTGGAGATGTATGAATCCGAAGAGAATATTGATGTCCCAACCAAATACTACGAAGGCCTTCGCCAACCAAGTATAGATCAAGTCAAATTTGATGCCTTTGACAAGATAGTCGTTGTTGGAGATCACTATTCACTAAATTTTTTGGCACACCGGGAGGCCTAATATGATACATAAAAGTGTAGGAAATGGAAATTTTCATTTGTGATAATTATTAACTTTTTTCCATGTTTTTAATTTACATACATAATTGGAATGGGAATTGAAGGGCTATCATTAGTTCGCCTCAACTTTAATGCATCAATACTGCTTTTGTCAGCTAATGACGGTAGAGTTAGAGTTAATGAAGATTTTAAGCACATATCACTCTGGAAAACATAACAGGAAAGAGCTATCAACATCTTAAGTTCTTAACCAAAATATAGGCATTATTCCATTACATTTTTGTGTTGACATTCATAACACAATCAATGTTGACTATAGCACATAGCGATGCGTAAACAGTTCCGAGCTATAGCGCATAGCGACGCGCGAAGGCTTTCAGGGCTATATTGCGAGCAATTTGTGCTTTTGATTATTCTCGGTCACCCCTAAAATGGCCTGCACTTAACAAATTCTTTGGAATATCACATTAGCATTAGTATAGTTATTTCTAATCTATAGACTACTACATAAATTTATAGATCAAATCGGTTCAAATATGCATTAAAACAAGAAAATTAATAATGCCAATTTACTTTCTCGGACAATTATTCTAATTATTAAGTGAAGAGCTTAGAAATTTACAATAATTACAATCGCTTAATCAAGAATCGCAAAGAGATCGCAATGAACGTAATGGAGTAGGCGTACTACAAGTATGTTACCTTTTCCTGTGTAATCTGCATAGAAACAGTTAGAAATTGACTGACAATTTCATAATCTTTTTCGTTCTTGCTCAAACTCTTTTTATAATAGGATATAAATCAATCAAGCTCCCAAAGAGTTTCATTATCAACAGTATCAATGTCAATGTTCCTTTGAAGGCAATTCCTGTAAATCAGTGCTAAGTTATTGCTTTTCCATCATATGTCATCCCCCTTTCCTTTGTATCCTTCTTTGTCTTTTTCGGAACAGAAATTTCATTAAATAGAGTAAATTCTTAGATTACCTTTGTTCTTTTCCCAGACCCTTTCTCATATCTGGTAGTGGATTAGCCCCTTTTCATATTTAACTTAATTTTTATTATTCTCGAAAAATTAGTTAAAACTGTGAACTTACCCCCTGGAGAAAATTTCAATTTTTCCACTGGCTCAAAGTATTACAAACTGACTTGAATAATACTGAAAATTGTTGAGGGTTTTGTGACTACCTTTTTTTGTTTTATGAGATTTTAAGTATCTGTAAAAAATTTGCCAAAATTGTCTGCATCCTTCGAGGAATTCAATTTTTCCACGGGCTAAAAATATCTGAAATCCGACTTATAACATATCACTTGAGATTAATGTAGATGGAAATTAGTTGGTGGGAATTCTAGACCTATATATGTTCTCATGTTCTGTTCTTTTCTGTTCCATTTTTAATTTTACCATATTATTTTGAGACAGGATTTTGTATATCAGTTCCTTATTTCGAATTCAGTAGATGGATTTATGAAGGTATGAATTTATGATTGGTTCTGCGGACAAACCATGAGGGGCGCTGCTTATCGGTTTAAAACTATGATAAATCTGAATGTTACTATGAGGTACGTTTGTTACAGCTACATGCAACTTAACTAATATTTTTCCATGCATGGATCTTAATGTCGGGGTATGTTGGATTAATTAAAGGTTTTATACATGCTGGACGGATAAGCATTGCAACTTGGAGATGTATGAATCCGAAGAGAATATTGATGTCCCAACCAAATACTACGAAGGCCTTCGCCAACCAAGTATAGATCAAGTCAAATTTAATGCCTATGACAAGATAGTCGTTGTTGGAGATCACTATCCACTAAAGTTTTTGGCACACCGGGAGGCCTAATATGATACATAAAATTGAAGGAAATGGAAATTTTCATTTGTGATAATTATTAACTTTTTTCCATGTTTTTAATTTACATACATAATTGGAATTGGAATTGAAGGGCTATCATTAGTTCGCACAAACTTTAATGCATCAATACTACCTGTGTCAGCTAATGACGGTAGAGTTAGAGTTAATGAAGATTTTAAGCACATATCACTCTGGAAAACATAACAGGAAAGAGCTATCAACATCTTAAGTTCTTAACCAAAATATAGGCATTATGTCATTACATTTTTGTGTTGACATTCACAACACAATCCATGTTAACTATAGCGCATAGCGCTGCGTAAACAGTTCCGAGCTATAGCGCATAGCGACGCGCGAAGGCTGTCGGGGCTATATTGCGAGCTATTTGTGCTTTTGATTATTCTCGGTCACCCCTAAAATGACCTGGACTTAACAAATACTTTGGAATATCACTTTAGCATTAGGTTAGTTATTTCTAATCAATAGACTACTATATAAATTTATAAATCAAATCGGTTCAAATAGGCACTAAAACCAGAGAATTAATAATGCCAATTTACTTTCTAGGATTATTATTCTAATTATTAAGTTAAGAGCTTAGAAATATACAATAATTACAATCGCTTAACTAATATTTATCCATGCCAATTGTAAATTAAAACTATGATAAATTTGAATGTTACTATGAAGTACGTTTTTACAGCTACAGGCAACTTAACTAATATTTTTCCATGCATGGATCTTAATGTTGGGGTATGTTGGATTAATTAAAGATTTTATACATGCTGGACGGTTAAGCATGGCAACTTGGAGATGTATGAATCCGAAGAGAATATTGATGTCCTAACCAAATACTACGAAGGCCTTCGCCAACCAAGTAGAGATCAAGTCAAATTTGATGCCTATGACAAGATAGTCGTTGTTGGAGATCACTTTGCACTAAAATTTTTGGCACACCGGGAGGCCTAGTATGATACATAAAATTGAAGGAAATGGAAATTTTCATTTGTGATAATTATTAACTTTTTTCCATGTTTTTAATTTACATACATAATTGGAATGGGAATTGAAGGGCTATCATTAGTTCGCCTCAACTTTAATGCATCAATACTGCTTGTGTCAGCTAATGACGATAGAGTTAGAGTTAATGAAGATTTTAAGCACATATCACTCTGGAAAACATAACAGGAAAGAGCTATCAACATCTTAAGTTCTTAACCAAAATATAGGCATTATTCCATTACATTTTTGTGTTGACATTCATAACACAATCAATGTTGACTATAGCACATAGCGATGCGTAAACAGTTCCGAGCTATAACGCATAGCGACGCGCGAAGGCTTTCGAGGCTATATTGCGAGCTATTTGTGCTTTTGATTATTCTCGGTCACCCCTAAAATGGCCTGCACTTAACAAATTCTTTGGAATATCACATTAGCATTAGTTTAGTTATTTCTAATCTATAGACTACTACATAAATTTATAGATCAAATCGGTTCAAATAGGCATTAAAACAAGAAAATTAATAATGCCAATTTACTTTCTAGGAATATTATTCTAATTATTAAGTGAAGAGCTTAGAAATTTACAATAATTACAATCGCTTAATCAAGAATCACAAAGAGATCGCAATGAACGTAATGGAGTAGGCGTACTACAAGTATTTTGTTGGGATATCTTGGCTAGGGCTCGATTGTCAATACAACGAAGTGCGGAATTTTAAATTTTTTCGAGTTCCTAATAGTCCCATGAATTCTTTCTCCATAGTTATTATACGAATAAGGATGAATCAAACATCAATAAAAACACAAGGGGGATAATCGCAAATTACCTGACCACCAAGTCGTGGTTGTGTCCTCCAGGTGTTTGGTTTGATTCACAATTTGAGTGATCCATGTGTCTCACCTCCAAAGCTAGTCCACACCAATCGGATTGTTGTGACGCCTACAAGTCTTAGGCTACGAACTGGATCTCGCAGGTTTGTCAGCAAAGGAACGGAGACACCAATGGAAGAATCGACTCACAGTGCTTATGTGATCGAGCAGGGTTCGGCCAGGGTCAGATCTGGTCCGATTTGGGTTCGGCCAAGACTAGGTTGGGCGACTAGGGTTAGGGGCGAAGAACTATAGGGGGCGATTTGTAATTAAAAATTCTTGTTCGAAAAATCTGATTTCTCACTCGATTTTTCTCTCTCAATTTTCAGCAAAACCTTTTTCTCTCAAAAACTTTTTAGGGTTGTGCAACAAGTGTAGGTTTTTCCAACTTATTATGAAGAGGAGAGGGAAGAGTATTTATAAGAGAAGAATCCTTCTCTTGATAGATATCTTCTTCCCATATCTACCAAATCTCCAAATCTTTTATTCCTTATCAACTTAGGAATGTGAGATTTGATAGATCTCTTCTTGCTTGTTTTCCAAGAATCAAAACTCCTTTTCCTTTTAATCACCAAAATCGCCCCTAGCCCCTAATTTTAGATAATTCCAAAATCAACCCATAATTATCCAATACTCAAATTGGTTAATTATTTATTCTTCCAATTAATTAACTACTTTAATTAATTCCACAATTAATCAGATAACTCTAATTAATTAATTATCAATTAATCAATTAGTCATCTAATTAATAATCTCCAATTGAATTAATACCATAATTCAATTACCTTGATTTAACAACTTTAAATCATTTTCTTTCCTTTTAAGACAGTCACCGTCCAATTGTATTGTGTGTGACCCTCTGGGTTCACCATCAACTGGCAGCAGGCCCACGACTTTCGTGATTTAATTAATGAGCAATTAAATGCTCCGATCAATTAAACTACTTTTAATTGACCACTCCTAGAATTAAATCCTCTATTAATTCCGGAGTACCCACACTTCATGGTCGATGTCTAGCCACAAGCCCATGAAGCCCAATCAAAGGTGAATTGATTTATTGTGAACCTCACCTCTTATAATTGCCATGTACATACGGTCCTTCCACGATGATTTCCCGATCGAGACCTAGGGTGTGTGAATTGATCGGCACCTCTAATTATCTCGATAACTATACTTTCTATTTTCCGACAATGATTCCAGTGTGACTGCCAAATTTGGAAACCCCTTCCAAATGCATCACCGACTATGGCCATAGATTTCTCGGAATCAATTATCTAAGAAACGTATGGGAAATTCTCTCATCTTATCAGGATGAGTCGATGGATCCTTTCTTAGTACTAACCACTCGCGTACAGTCGTCTACGCACCCAACTTAGGCACTTTGTGGCCAGGCTACGTGACCAGTACCTAAATCTAAGTACGCACACTCGTGCACCGAATTCGCCCTAGCACCTCAAGTCAAAGGACTAAATCGTACACTATTATAAGCCTTGAGAAACATCCCATCACCGATGTGCGACATGCGCTTCCACAATGGGTTTCTCTGTTCGGGTCGTTCGATGCGTTCAATCCTCCATTGAACCACCTACTCATATGCACTGGACTCAAATTCCTTGCTCATGAAACTCTACAAATTCACTCCATGTGAATCATGCATATTTGTACAAGTCTTGGCGATTCCTACGATACCCCGTCTCGTTTGGAATCTATGACTTGGAACGGTTTTAAGATCACGACCTTTGAGACTGTTTCATGATTGCACTCAGTACTGAAGTGAATCGTCCCATAGTCTATTGTGACCTCAGGATTTCATCCAATCGCTTAGATAGGTTCGCGAGAGATGAACTTGGCCATTGTTCAGTTTCACATACTATGAATGAACGGCGTATTAATTATAAACCATAAGAAAATAGTACTTCAACAAGCTAATTAATATTGGCTTGCTGGGCACTATTCCATCAATCTCCCACTTGCCCTAAAGCCAATCACAACATTTCTAAGACCCATCTATACCAAGATGTCCCTCGAACCATTTGTGAGAGAGCTTAATTAGTGGATCTGCTAAGTTTGTCCTTTTGAGATAACGTATTACTTTTACGCGTCTCAGTTATCTTATGACTTGTTCAATCATATGATATTGTGTCCAGATTATCGGTGAGATCTCGTTTCCTTTCATTGAGCAATCACCTCATCTAAATCGGTTACGATTATGATGGGCTTTTGTCATGCTAGGTATTTCATCTAATGGATGAAAGTTTCTCATCTAAACACCTTCTTTTGTGCAGCATCATAATGGTGCCTCTTTATTCTTGTTTGAATCGGCAATGGTATTTTATTGGAATCTCTTCCAATTTACCTTTGCTCTATCGAGACAGAATAATTTATCCACTTCAGACTGGGAATCTCGAATTTCTAAATCTTTCGAGTATTCAATTTTCCACTTACTACCACCGACCAGCATTATATCCTTTAATTATCTTCGAGGATTGATTTTATGGTAGACCAGTGTCCTTGACTGGTGTTTGACTATCAGTAGCTCGTGAATGATCAGAGTATTTTGATGAGTCAGGTCTAGTACAAGACTTTGCATGCTACATGCAACCCAAATGCCAAGCATAAGGCTTCTTGAGACAGTTACTTCTTTACTTATTAATTTAGGGCTCATTAAATAAGTGAGATAGTTTCTGTCTCTTTGGAAACAATCTTTCTTGGATTCTTCCATATTGAATTCAATCAATATATAGTCTTTGTACTTAGATTTGGTGAATCACTACATCTTCTTCCTTCTATCTACCATAGATACGTATTGCCAGTATGTGAGATGTAATTCCAAATCTTATCATGGAAAATTGCATGAAGAACACGCTTTCGTCTGTGCTTCTCTGATATTCTTATATCTTGTTTGATGTACAGAACATTATCTCGTTGCGCTTCGAACTCAACTACACTCCCACTGATTCTTTTGCACAATTGGAATCCATATGCCTTTTGACAATTTCAACATTCTTGATCAACTATCAAGTTGCATGTTCCAAATTTGGGAAAAAGTCATAGATTGACCCTTGGATTTGAATAGAGATCTTCTCATCAACTTTCAATTGTGAGATGCAGGATTCATATCCAATAGTCATGTCTTGGTAGTCAAAACCACCTTTCTATGGCTAATAGTTTCGAAGTGAATTTTGACGTAGCTAATGGATATAAGGCATTTTCATCAATCCTAAAAGGACCCTTGAATAATGACCTATTGCCACTTAAGTGAGTCAAAGCTTTCAACTTCGAATCTTATGGCTATGTGCCATATCCCTTAGATCACGTTTAACATAATCTCTTTGTAATCTTGGATTAGAATCCAATTTCTCAATTTTGTAAAATGGAATTTTGAGTTCCTTACGAATTTGATCAGAATACGATTTCTTTGTGCATGGATTGATTCAGCAGTTTCTAGTGTTTACTCCCACTGTTCATGGGGACGGGTCCAATCCTTGGACTTCATCAAGTTCTACGACATTCCTTATTTCCTTTGACAAGGTCTTGTCAACAGAGGAACAAGCTACTTACGAGATGCTTTTCGTTTCTCATTGTCGTGGAACAGGTATTCAATGAGTTTTGTTGAATACCCCATAAACTTTATATGAACTAGATCTACCATCTAATTTCTCATATAAGGGTGTTCTGCTATGTCTTAAAAGACATGGCGATGTAAGGACTTACTTCGAAATATACTATACCAAGTATCTTTGAAGAGTCAAGGGAAGGTATCCCCTAATTTGAGTAAAGGAAACTGAGCAAGATCAGAATCGGGAATCAAACGAAGTTCGATTCTTTCTTTGATTTGCTTCATGAGAATTCTATTCTCGTCTTAGATAATCGAGGTGTTAAGTTGCTTATGTTTCAGCAAGTTTGATTAAATCAAATTGCTTTCGACATAATGCATCTAGTTAATTCATTTCTAAAACGTCTATTGAATTACTTCAATAGTTTCAGAATTGTACTTTAGCCAAGCACACATATACTTTAACGATTAAAAATCGCAAGTATATATGAAGTAGATTTCTTTTGAACTAGTGCTTTTAGTTCATGTCGATCGAAATGTTTTGGAATGCCTTAGCAATCCTTCACTTTGGTTATTATTCCTTCAAGATTTGAAAGTTCCGAATTTACCCAAGTTCATTATTTCAGGAATCAGTAAATAAAAACTTTCCTTTCGCATCTCTCTTTAGGAAGAATGTCCAGAGTGAACATTTCAAGCGCGGACGATTATCCAGTTTGTTTTACTCGTTTCCGATTTAGCATACTGTCTTCAAAGTTTCGATTCGTTTATCATTGTTTATTTCTATGTTTCAAAACATCAACATTTGTACAAAGTTAAATTGCTCTAATTAAATAAATTCCATTCCTCAATGGTAAAGCAATAAGGTCTCGTACAAAATGTGAAATAATACTCAAAGTAAACTAAAACTTAAAACTCATGCTAATACGAAAAACTAAGAAAAACTTCTTTGCTAAAAAGGAATGTCTAGGTACAATTCTTCCTTGACCCAGTCCCGGAATTCCAGTTTCCTCATCTCGCTCTGCACTACTTGCATCTCCCTTTCAAGGATTTTCCTCCTTTTAGGTTGAGCGGGAAGACTATCATCGCCTGTAAATGCTTTTACAGAAATGAAAGTTTTAATCAGATGTCTTACATCAAAAAGATTCAACAAGTGTATAACTTAAAAAGTCATACCGTAGTCAAGTCTTTCCAGGAAATCCTTTTCAACAAGCTTCCTTATTTTCTCTTCGTACTTACACAGAGGGCAATTCCAATCATATAGACCGAAACCACGTTGATGAGCTTCTTCATATTTGTCTAACAACTCATGCAATTGCTTTGTTTGTATTCCATCAGGCGGAATAATGCAATGTTGCATAAAATGAGTGAAGGTCTCAGATAATCCTTGAAGGGTTATCGTTATCTCATCTTCGAGAGTCAATTGGGCTCCAAACCCTTTGATCAGCTCGAATGTCTTGCTTAAGTAAGAACAATATTCCCTAACATTGTCAAACTTAGCCATGTCGGTTTCGTAGAGGAAATTGCACATCACCTTTTTCAAAGTTGGTTCGGTTCTTAAACGCATCGAGTATCGGACAGTGGATGGTAAATGGCTAACATTTAAAAACAGACAACTATAAGCAAACAGGTTTAATATTAATACTTATAATTAACGAAATTTGGACTTTCTATCGAAAAAGTTCTCCCACTATTTTATCGAAACAGTAACCCCTTCTAGTTTCGGGAAATTCCATTTCGTAGTAGGTCTTGACGTCCCAGCAGCAATTAGTTGCACCCACGACTCGTGGCCATACAATTAATTCCCTAGGTAGGTATACATATTACCAATTGTGTCTACTACACAACCTTCAAGTTATTTTGCCTCGTTTTTCGCATTTATCTAGCACTGCTACATCATAAATGTTACTACGCGTTAAGTCTAACCCATTAATCATGATAAGCAACGGGCCCGGTCATGAATTCTCCGTAACTAGTTATCGGTCGATTTTCACGTCCCGACCAGTCCCTACCCTTGTCAAGTTTTAAGAAAAACTAGAATCAAGGAATTTCGTGCATTGCCCCTTTCTTCGACTCGGGTGCCAGACTCTGGATCACCTCTATCGATAAGTAAACAACATACACTAGTCCCTATTAATGGAAGGCTTGGATTTTATAAAACCTCATTTTATGTTTAACCCAATATGACTTAATATTTGTTCGAGAGGGGAATTTTCGGTTTTGAAAGTTTAAGGAAACTCTCCTCGAGATCTCACCGCTTCAATTATGCTTTATCTTTTATTTACGATCTAGATTCTAGCGCGCAAACACACAAGCAATCATAATCGACTAATAAATAAAAGCCATACAAACCTAGCATGCATACTACCACAATATGTTTTCTATCGGGAGCCTCCTATGCGGGCCATCATCGAGCCAATGATGTTGGCCCAATTGGTCAATCTAAAGGGTTCTCAAAGAACCTATGCTATTACACAATGTACCACGCATACATGGCCTTCAATTCTTCTTGGGCTCCCACCTTGCTTGTAAATGGGCCTCCATCCTAAACTAGGAAAGCAGTAAAGCCCTATTCTATTACAAAGGCTCAAAGTGGCCCAAAAAATAATAACAGGCTCGCAGGCCCAATGAAAAACCATGCATTAAATTAAACCAATCACATCTAACCTAAGGTCAAGGCTCGGCGCGATCGAAAACCACGTAAACAGTTCACGTAGAGCAAAGAAACATGTAAACAACTTTTACTTTCTTCTATCTTAATTTTAAAACACCTTTTAAAACTAACTTCCTATGATTCTTGCTTTTTAGTCACTACTAATTATGACAAAATAAATTCTCGGATAAACAAAACAACTTTTCTGCCTTAATTTCAGATTTTGATTTTTCAACTTTTGAAAATTGCAGTTCGGCCCCTATACTTTCGGAAATTGCACTTTTGACCCCAAAACTTTTGAAAAATTACAAAATACCCCCAAAACAGTTTTCGGACAGAATGAGCAGAAAATTAAAATTTTGAAATCCAGAAAATTTTCGAATTTGCAAACAGAACCCTGAAGTTTCGGAAATTACAAAACAGTCCTCGAATTTTCGAAAATTGCAAAATGGTCCAAAATTGCGTGCGATCAGATTTTCAGAAATAACCCAGATTTTTCAAAAATTTCCAGAAATAGAAAATTCAATTTTCAGCCCTAATTTTCATGTTTTGCGATTTTTTTGCATAAAAGCCCTGATTTTTCGAAAAACTATAAATTCGCCACAGATCTAAAAAAACAGTTTTACCCAATCATAGATCCAGTCATAACAAGCAAGAATCAATCACTAGAACATAATTAACATGCGTTCTCATACATACAATCAAGCATATACAGTGAAAACACATTATGTTCAGGCCTTTTCGTATAAAAACGTATGGAGTTGGCTCTGATACCACTGTTGGGATATCTTGGCTAGGGCTCGATTGTCAATACAACGAAGTGCGGAATTTTAAATTTTTTCGAGTTCCTAATAGTCCCATGAATTCTTTCTCCATAGTTATTATACGAATAAGGATGAATCAAACATCAATAAAAACACAAGGGGGATAATCGCAAATTACCTGACCACCAAGTCGTGGTTGTGTCCTCCAGGTGTTTGGTTTGATTCACAATTTGAGTGATCCATGTGTCTCACCTCCAAAGCTAGTCCACACCAATCGGATTGTAGTGACGCCTACAAGTCTTAGGCTACGAACTGGATCTCGCAGGTTTGTCAGCAAAGGAACGGAGACACCAATGGAAGAATCGACTCACAGTGCTTATGTGATCGAGCAGGGTTCGGCCAGGGTCAGATCTGGTCCGATTTGGGTTCGGCCAAGACTAGGTTGGGCGACTAGGGTTAGGGGCGAAGAACTATAGGGGGCGATTTGTAATTAAAAATTCTTGTTCGAAAAATCTGATTTCTCACTCGATTTTTCTCTCTCAATTTTCAGCAAAACCTTTTTCTCTCAAAAACTTTTTAGGGTTGTGCAACAAGTGTAGGTTTTTCCAACTTATTATGAAGAGGAGAGGGAAGAGTATTTATAAGAGAAGAATCCTTCTCTTGATAGATATCTTCTTCCCATATCTACCAAATCTCCAAATCTTTTATTCCTTATCAACTTAGGAATGTGAGATTTGATAGATCTCTTCTTGCTTGTTTTCCAAGAATCAAAACTCCTTTTCCTTTTAATCACCAAAATCGCCCCTAGCCCCTAATTTTAGATAATTCCAAAATCAACCCATAATTATCCAATACTCAAATTGGTTAATTATTTATTCTTCCAATTAATTAACTACTTTAATTAATTCCACAATTAATCAGATAACTCTAATTAATTAATTATCAATTAATCAATTAGTCATCTAATTAATAATCTCCAATTGAATTAATACCATAATTCAATTACCTTGATTTAACAACTTTAAATCATTTTCTTTCCTTTTAAGACAGTCACCGTCCAATTGTATTGTGTGTGACCCTCTGGGTTCACCATCAACTGGCAGCAGGCCCACGACTTTCGTGATTTAATTAATGAGCAATTAAATGCTCCGATCAATTAAACTACTTTTAATTGACCACTCCTAGAATTAAATCCTCTATTAATTCCGGAGTACCCACACTTCATGGTCGATGTCTAGCCACAAGCCCATGAAGCCCAATCAAAGGTGAATTGATTTATTGTGAACCTCACCTCTTATAATTGCCATGTACATACGGTCCTTCCACGATGATTTCCCGATCGAGACCTAGGGTGTGTGAATTGATCGGCACCTCTAATTATCTCGATAACTATACTTTCTATTTTCCGACAATGATTCCAGTGTGACTGCCAAATTTGGAAACCCCTTCCAAATGCATCACCGACTATGGCCATAGATTTCTCGGAATCAATTATCTAAGAAACGTATAGGAAATTCTCTCATCTTATCAGGATGAGTCGATGGATCCTTTCTTAGTACTAACCACTCGCGTACAGTCGTCTACGCACCCAACTTAGGCACTTTGTGGCCAGGCTACGTGACCAGTACCTAAATCTAAGTACGCACACTCGTGCACCGAATTCGCCCTAGCACCTCAAGTCTAAGGACTAAATCGTACACTATTATAAGCCTTGAGAAACATCCCATCACCGATGTGCGACATGCGCTTCCACAATGGGTTTCTCTGTTCGGGTCGTTCGATGCGTTCAATCCTCCATTGAACCACCTACTCATGCACTGGACTCAAATTCCCTGCTCATGAAACTCTACAAATTCATTCCATGTGAATCATGCATATTTGTACAAGTCTTGGCGATTCCTACGATACCCCGTCTCGTTTGGAATCTATGACTTGGAACGGTTTTAAGATCACGACCTTTGAGACTGTTTCATGATTGCACTCAGTACTGAAGTGAATCGTCCCATAGTCTATTGTGACCTCAGGATTTCATCCAATCGCTTAGATAGGTTCGCGAGAGATGAACTTGGCCATTGTTCAGTTTCACATACTATGAATGAACGGCGTATTAATTATAAACCATAAGAAAATAGTACTTCAACAAGCTAATTAATATTGGCTTGCTGGGCACTATTCCATCATATTTTACATTTTCCTGTGTAATCTGCTTAGAAACAGCTAGAAATTGACTGACAATTTCATAATCTTTTTCGTTCCTGCTCAAACTCTTTTTATAATAGGATATAAATCTATCAAGCTCCCAAAGAGTTTCATTATCAACAGTATCAATGTCAATGTTCCTTTGAAGGCAAATCCTGTAAATCAGTGCTAAGTTATTGCTTTTCCATCATATGTCATCCCCCTTTCCTTTGTATCCTTCTTTGTCTTTTTCGGAACAGAAATTTCATTAAATAGAGTAAATTCTTAGGTTACCTTTGTTCTTTTCCCAGACCCATTCTCATATCTGGTAGTGGATTAGCCCCTTTTCATATTTAAATTAATTTTTATTATTCTCGAAAAATTAGTTAAAACTTTGAACTTACCCCCTGGAAAAAATTTCAATTTTTCCAGTTGCTCAAAAGTATTACAAACTGACTTGAATAATACTGAAAATTGTTGAGGGTTTTGTGACTACCCTTTTTTGTTTTATGAGATTTTAAGTATCTGTAAAAAATTTGCCAAAATTGTCTGCATCCTTCGAGGAATTCAATTTTTCCACGGGCTAAAAATATCTGAAATCCGACTTATAACATATCACTTGAGATTAATGTTGATGGAAATTAGTTGGTGGGAATTATAGACCTATATATGTTCTCATGTTCTGTTCTTTTCTGTTAAATTTTTAATTTTACCAGTATTATATTGAGACAGGATTTTGTATATCAGTTCCTTATTTCGAATTCAGTAGATGGATTTATGAAGGTATGAATTTATGATTGGTTGTGCGGACAAACCATTAGGGGCGCTGCTTATCGGTTTAAAACTATGATAAATCTGAATGTTACTATGAGGTACGTTTGTTACAGCTACAGGCAACTTAACTAATATTTTTCCATGCATGGATCTTAATGTTGGGGTATGTTGGATTAATTAAAGATTTTATACATGCTGGACGGTTAAGCATGGCAACTTGGAGATGTATGAATCCGAAGAGAATATTGATGTCCCAACCAAATACTACGAAGGCCTTCGCCAACCAAGTATATATAAAGTCAAATTTGATGCCTATGACAAGATAGTCGTTGTTGGAGATCACTATGCACTAAATTTTTTGGCACACCGGGAGGCCTAATATGATACATAAAATTGAAGGAAATGGAAATTTTCATTTGTGATAATTATTAACTTTTTTCCATGTTTTTAATTTACATACATAATTGGAATGGGAATTAAAGGGCTATCATTAGTTCGCCTCAACTTTAATGCATCAATACTGCTTGTGTCAGCTAATGACGGTAGAGTTAGAGTTAATGAAGATTTTAAGCACATATCACTCTGGAAAACATAACAGGAAAGAGCTATCAACATCTTAAGTTCTTAACCAAAATATAGGCATTATTCCATTACATTTTTGTGTTGACATTCATAACACAATCAATGTTGACTATAGCACATAGCGATGCGTAAACAGTTCCGAGCTATAGAGCATAGCGACGCGCGAAGGCTTTCGGGGCTATATTGCGAGATATTTGTGCTTTTGATTATTCTCGGTCACCCCTAAAATGGCCTGCACTTAACAAATTCTTTGGAATATCACATTAGCATTAGTTTAGTTATTTGTAATCTATAGACTACTACATAAATTTATAGATCAAATCGGTTCAAATAGGCATTAAAAAAAGAAAATTAATAATGCCAATTTACTTTCTAGGAATATTATTCTAATTATTATGTGAAGAGCTTAGAAATTTACAATAATTACAATCGCTTAATCAAGAATCGCAAAGAGATCGCAATGAACGTAATGGAGTAGGCGTACTACAAGTATTTTACCTTTTCCTGTGTAATCTGCTTAGAAACAGCTAGAAATTGACTGACAATTTCATAATCTTTTTCGTTCTTGCTCAAACTCTTTTTATAATAGGATATAAATCTATCAAGCTCCCAAAGAGTTTCATTATCAACAGTATCAATGTCAATGTTCCTTTGAAGGCAAATCCTGTAAATCAGTGCTAAGTTATTGCTTTTCCATCATATGTCATCCCCTTTCCTTTGTATCCTTCTTTGTCTTTTTCGGAACAGAAATTTCATTAAATAGAATAAATTCTTAGGTTACCTTTTTTCTTTTCCCAGACCCTTTCTCATATCTGGTAGTGGATTAGCCACTTTTCATGCTTAAATTAATTTTTATTATTCTCGAAAAATTAGTTAAAACTGTGAACTTACCCCCTGGTGAAAATTTCAATTTTTCCACTGGCTCAAAGTATTACAAACGGACTTGAATAATACTGAAAATTGTCGAGGGTTTTGTGACTACCCTTTTTTGTTTTATGAGATTTTAAGTATCTGTAAAAAATTTGCCAAAATTGTCTGCATCCTTCGAGGAATTCAATTTTTCCACGGGCTAAAAATATCTGAAATCCGACTTATAACATATCACTTGAGATTAATGTTGATGGAAATTAGTTGGTGGGAATTGTAGACCTATATATGTTCTCATGTTTTGTTCTTTTCTGTTTTATTTTTAATTTTACCAGTATTATTTTGAGACAGGATTTTGTATATCAGTTCCTTATTTCGAATTCAGTAGATGGATTTATGAAGGTATGAATTTATGATTGGTTGTGCGGACAAACCATTAGGGGCGCTGCTTATCGGTTTAAAACTATGATAAATCTGAATGTTACTATGAGGTACGTTTGTTACAGCTACATGCAACTTAACTAATATTTTTCCATGCATGGATCTTAATGTCGGGGTATGTTGGATTAATTAAAGGTTTTATACATGCTGGACGGATAAGCATGGCAACTTGGAGATGTATGAATCCGAAGAGAATATTGATGTCCCAACCAAATACTACGAAGGCTTTCGCCAACCAAGTGTAGATCAAGTCAAATTTGATGCCTATGACAAGATAGTCGTTGTTGGAGATCACTATGCACTAAAGTTTTTGGCACACCGGGAGGCCTAATATGATACATAAAATTTAAGGAAATGGAAATTTTCATTTGTGATAATTATTAACTTTTTTTCATGTTTTTAATTTACGTACATAATTGGAATGGGAATTGAAGGGCTATCATTAGTTCGCCTCAACTTTAATGCATCAATACTTCTTGTGTCAGCTAATGACGGTAGAGTTAGAGTTAATGAAGATTTTAAGCACATATCACTCTGGAAAACATAACAGGAAAGAGCTATCAACATCTTAAGTTCTTAACCAAAATATAGGCATTATTCCATTACATTTTTGTGTTGACATTCATAACACAATCAATGTTGACTATAGCACATAGCGATGCGTAAACAGTTCCGAGCTATAGCGCTTAGCGACGCGCGAAGGCTTTCGGGGCTATATTGCGAGCTATTTGTGCTTTTGATTATTCTTGGTCACCCCTAAAATGGCCTGCACTTAACAAATTCTTTGGAATATCACATTAGCATTAGTTTAGTTATTTCTAATCTATAGACTACTACATAAATTTATAGATCAAATCGGTTCAAATAGGCATTAAAACAAGAAAATTAATAATGCCAATTTACTTTCTAGGAATATTATTCTAATTATTATGTGAAGAGCTTAGAAATTTACAATAATTACAATCACGTAATCAAGAATCGCAAAGAGATCGCAATGAACGTAATGGAGTAGGCGTACTACAAGTATTTTACCTTTTCCTGTGTAATCTGCTTAGAAACAGCTAGAAATTGACTGACAATTTCATAATCTTTTTCGTTCTTGCTCAAACTCTTTTTATAATAGGATATAAATCTATCAAGCTCCCAAAGAGTTTCATTATCAACAGTATCAATGTCAATGTTCCTTTGAAGGCAAATCCTGTAAATCAGTGCTATGTTATTGCTTTTCCATCATATGTCATCCCCCTTTCCTTTGTATCCTTCTTTGTCTTTTTCGGAACAGAAATTTCATTAAATAGAGTAAATTCTTAGGTTACCTTTGTTCTTTTCCCAGACCCTTTCTCATATCTGGTAGTGGATTAGCCCCTTTCCATATTTAAATTAATTTTTATTATTCTCGAAAAATTAGTTAAAACTTTGAACTTACCCCCTGGAGAAAATTTCAATTTTTCCACTGGCTCAAAGTATTACAAACTGACTTGAATAATACTGAAAATTGTCGAGGGTTTTGTGACTACCCTTTTTTGTTTTATGAGATTTTAAGTATCTTTAAAAAATTTGCCAAAATTGTCTGCATCCTTCGAGGAATTCAATTTTTCCACGGGCTAAAAATATCTGAAATCCGACTTATAACATATCACTTGAGATTAATGTTGATGGAAATTAGTTGGTGGGAATTGTAGACCTATATATGTTCTCATGTTCTGTTCTTTTCTGTTCCATTTTTAATTTTACCAGTATTATTTTGAGACAGGATTTTGTATATCAGTTCCTTATTTCGAATTCAGTAGATGGATTTATGAAGGTATGAATTTATGATTTGTTGTGCGGACAAACTGTTGGTCCCAAGTGGTCAGATGAGGTCTAGAGGGGGGGGGGGTGAATAGACCTCTAAAACTTTTCCCTCTAAAAATTACTTTAAAACTTTTCTGAAAATAAACAGACTAAGCTGATTCCAGAACAGTAATATACTCTGCTGTTTGCGAACAAATCTTTAAACAGCTTTGTAGACCACTTAACTGATATTTACTTAGTTGATTTAATTAAAATCAGTTTTGAAACTTAGAGTACTTGCAGCGGATTAACAAAGTGTTTTTCACAAGTAGTCTGATTAGTTTGAAAGTGTTATCCCCAATTTTTAAACAACTTTTAAAATCTTTTTCAAACTTACAAGTAAAGTGTTTTTATGCAGTCTAAGATATGCAATGAACAATTAGGTAAAACACAATCAATTTTTATAGTGGTTATATGGATTTGAATATCCTTTAATCCACTCTTCCAGATCAACTCTGATTCTGGGTTATACTAGAAACACAAAGTAACCAATACACTCTTCTTGCGTCGAACAACAAATGAAACGACCACAAGTTCGCAATAGGAAATCACAAAGAAACTCCTATTCTACAGAGACTTATCACTCACAAAGATGGATAAGCTCTCCTCACAACACTCACAGTTTACAAATTCACTCAGAAGATGTATTTTACTTGATTCTTCAACTCTGCTTTCGTCAACTAATGACTAAGCTGATGAGTGAGCTGTTCTTGAGACTTAAGAGATTTTGCTTCGGTAATTCTTCTCAGGGTTGTGTTGTTCTTCTATCTCTTCGTCTCTCTCAGCTATTTATACTTGAGGATTGAGAAGTGTCCGTTGAAGAGAGACAGATTTCAAAAACCTCGAGTACTGGTCCTTAATTTCCGCGAACGGCTCTTTTGCAGTCTGACCGTACTATGAACAGTACTATTCTGCAAGCAGCATTAAATGCAGCATTAAATGCACCCAGCTGATGCGAAGCAAATCTTCAATCATTTGTCTTTAATAACCTTGTACTTCAGCATTTATTACTCAAGGGGCATTTATTACCGTTGGGATGACTTTATGATCCTTTCCACTTGGCTGACGAACGTACAAGTCTGATGACGAACTAAGCTGATCTCAAACTTGAACAAATCTGATTTGAGTCGGCTGATTTTCATCAGTCTGATAACTTTACTTTAGCAGGATCAGAAGTCTTGGACCTTGAATTTGACTCTTCTGATGTCTTCTTTACTTAGTCAAAATTCCTTCCAAAGGGATCATCAGCTAAGTTACTCCTTACTTAGCCAATTCATGAAGTTTTGGAATGCATCAAAACCTCCCTTATCAAAATTTCTTTAGTGCCTTCATCTTCATCCTTATCCAACACAAACCATTAGGGGCGCTACTTATCGGTTTAAAACTATGATAAATCTGAATGTTACTATGAGGTACGTTTGTTAAAGCTACATGCAACTTAACTAATATATTTCCATGCATGGATCTTAATGTCGGGGTATGTTGGATTAATTAAAGGTTTTATACATGCTGGACGGATAAGCATGGCAACTTGGAGATGTATGAATCCGAAGAGAATATTGATGTCCCAACCAAATACTACGAAGGCTTTCGCCAACCAAGTATAGATCAAGTCAAATTTGATGCCTATGACAAGATAGTCGTTGTTGGAGATCACTATGCACTAAAGTTTTTGGCACACCGGGAGGCCTAATATGATACATAAAATTGAAGGAAATGGAAATTCTCATTTGTGATAATTATTAACTTTTTTCCATGTTTTTAATTTACATACATAATTGGAATTGGAATTGAAGGGCTATCATTAGTTCGCATCAAATTTAATGCATCAATACTACCTGTGTCAGCTAATGACGGTAGAGTTATAGTTAATGAAGATTTTAAGCACATATCACTCTGGAAAACATAACAGGAAAGAGCTATCAACATCTTAAGTTCTTAACCAAAATATAGGGATTATGCCATTACATTTTTGTGTTGACATTCACAACACAATAAATGTTGACTATAGCACATAGCGATGCGTAAACAGTTCCGAGCTATAGCGCATAGCGACGCGCGAAGGCTTTCGGGGCTATATTGCGAGCTATTTGTGCTTTTGATTATACTCGGTCACCCATAAAATGACCTGCACTTAACACATACTTTGGAATATCACTTTAGCATTAGGTTAGTTATTTCTAATCAATAGACTACTATATAAATTTATAAATCAAATTGGTTCAAATAGGCACTAAAACCAGAGAATTAATAATGCCAATTTACTTTATAGGATTATTATTCTAATTGTTAAGTGAAGAGCTTAGAAATTTACAATAATTACAATCGCTTAATCATGAATCGCAAAGAGATCGCAATGAACGTAATGGAGTAGGCGTACTACAAGTATTTTACCTTTTCCTGTGTAATCTGCTTAGAAACAGCTAGAAATTGACTGACAATTTCATAATCTTTTTCGTTCTTGCTCAAACTCTTTTTATAATAGGATATAAATCTATCAAGCTCCCAAAGAGTTTCATTATCAACAGTATCAATGTCAATGTTCCTTTTAAGGCAAATCCTGTAAATCAGTGCTAAGTTATTGCTTTTCCATCATATGTCATCCCCCTTTCCTTTGTATCCTTCTTTGTCTTTTTCGGAACAGAAATTTCATTAAATAGAGTAAATTATTAGGTTACCTTATTTCTTTTCCCAGACCCTTTCTCATATCTGGTAGTGGATTAGCCCCTTTTCATGCTTAAATTAATTTTTATTATTCTCGAAAAATTAGTTAAAACTGTAAACTTACCCCCTGGAGAAAATTTCAATTTTTCCACTGGCTCAAAGTACTACAAACGGACTTGAATAATACTGAAAATTGTCGAGGGTTTTGTGACTACCCTTTTTTGTTTTATGAGATTTTAAGTATCTGTAAAAAATTTGCCAAAATTGTCTGTATCCTTCGAGGAATTCAATTTTTCCACGGGCTAAAAATATCTGAAATCCGACTTATAACATATCACTTGAGATTAATGTTGGTGGAAATTAGTTGGTGGGAATTGTAGACCTATATATGTTCTCATGTTCTGTTCTTTTATGTTCCATTTTTAATTTTACCAGTATTATTTTGAGACAGAATTTTGTATATCAGTTCCTTATTTCGAATTCAGTAGATGGATTTATGAAGGTATGAATTTATGATTGGTTGTGCGGACAAACCATTAGGGGCGCTGCTTATCGGTTTAAAACTATGATAAATCTGAATGTTACTATGAGGTACGTTTGTTACAGCTGCATGCAACTTAACTAATATTTTTCCATGCATGGATCTTAATGTCGGGGTATGTTGGATTAATTAAAGGTTTTATACATGCTGGACGGATAAGCATGGCAACTTGGAGATGTATGAATCCGAAGAGAATATTGATGTCCAAACCAAATACTACGAAGGCTTTCGCCAACCAAGTATAGATCAAGTCAAATTTGATGCCTATGACAAGATAGTCGTTGTTGGAGATCACTATGCACTAAAGTTTTTGGCACACCGAAAGGCCTAATATGATACATAAAATTGAAGGAAATGGAAATTTTCATTTGTGATAATTATTAACTTTTTTCCATGTTTTTAATTTACATACATAATAGGAATTGGAATTGAAGGGCTATCATTAGTTCGCATCAAATTTAATGCATCAATACTACCTGTGTCAGCTAATGACGGTAGAGTTATAGTTAATGAAGATTTTAAGCACATATCACTCTGGAAAACATAATAGGAAAGAGCTATCAACATCTTATGTTCTTAACCAAAATATAGGCATTATGCCATTACATTTTTGTGTTGACATTCACAACACAATAAATGTTGACTATAGCACATAGCGATGCGTAAACAGTCCGAGCTATAGCGCATAGCGACGCGCGAAGGCTTTCGGGGCTATATTGCGAGATATTTGTGCTTTTGATTATTCTCGGTCACCCCTAAAATGGCCTGCACTTAACAAATTCTTTGGAATATCACATTAGCATTAGTTTAGTTATTTCTAATCTATAGACTACTACATAAATTTATAGATCAAATCGGTTCAAATAGGCATTAAAAAAAGAAAATTAATAATGCCAATTTACTTTCTAGGATTATTATTCTAATTATTAAGTGAAGAGCTTAGAAATTTACAATAATTACAATCGCTTAATCAAGAATCACAAAGAGATCGCAATGAACGTAATGGAGTAGGCGTACTATAAGTATTTTACCTTTTCCTGTGTAATCTGCTTAGAAACAGCTAGAAATTGACTGACAATTTCATAATCTTTTTCGTTCTTGCTCAAACTCTTTTTATAATAGGATATAAATCTATCAAGCTCCCAAAGAGTTTCATTATCAACAGTATCAATGTCAATGTTCCTTTGAAGGCAAATCCTGTAAATCAATGCTATGTTATTGCTTTTCCATCATATGTCATCCCCCTTTCCTTTGTATCCTTTTTTGTCTTTTTCGGAACAGAAATTTCATTAAATAGAGTAAATTCTTAGGTTACCTTTTTTCTTTTCCCAGACCCTTTCTCATATCTGGAAGTGGATTAGCCCCTTTTCATGCTTAAATTAATTTTTATTATTCTCGAAAAATTAGTTAAAACTGTGAACTTACCCCCTGGAGAAAATTTCAACTTTTCCACTGGCTCAAAGTATTACAAACGGACTTGAATAATACTGAAAATTGTCGAGGGTTTTGTGACTACCCTTTTTTGTTTTATGAGATTTTAAGTATCTGTAAAAAATTTGCCAAAATTGTCTGCATCCTTCGAGGAATTCAATTTTTCCACGGGCTAAAAATATCTGAAATCCGACTTATAACATATCACTTGAGATTAATGTTGATGGAAATTAGTTGGTGGGAATTGTAGACCTATATATGTTCTCATGTTCTGTACTTTTCTGTTCTATTTTTAATTTTACCAGTATTATTTTGAGACAGGATTTTGTATATCAGTTCCTTATTTCGAATTCAGTAGATGGATTTATGAAGGTATGAATTTATGATTGGTTGTGCGGACAAACCATTAGGGGCGCTGCTTATCGGTTTAAAACTATGATAAATCTGAATGTTACTATGTGGTACGTTTGTTACAGCTACATGCAACTTAACTAATATTTTTCCATGCATGGATCTTAATGTCGGGGTATGTTGGATTAATTAAAGGTTTAATACATGCTGGACGGATAAGCATGGCTGTTGGATGAAGATGAAGATGAAAGAAGACAAGTAATTAAGGGAAGGTTTTGATGATTTCCAAAACATCATAATCAGCTAAGTATGGAAAGCTTAGTTCCCTTAGAAGAATTTTGAACTGGTAAAAGAAGACATCAGAAGAGTTCAAAGTTCAAAGCTCAGAAGACTAGTGATCTCTTGCTGGATCAGCGAACAGAAGGGTAGATCATCAGCCGAGTCAAATCAGATGAGTTCAGTATTTGATCAGCAGAGTATCTATCAGCAGAGTCGTTTTGATCAGCAGAGTAGAAGAGGTCAAGAGATTAGTCCAACGGTAATAAATGCACTTGATGTAATAAATGCTGTAAGAGAAGGGTAGTAATGGCAAATGATTGAAGATATCCTCGGATCAGCAGAGTGCATTAAATGCAGCATTAAATGCGATGGACAGAAAGGTACTGTACACAGTACGGAATGCTGCAGGGAGCCGTTTCAAAAAGAGCTGAAGGATGGATTTGAATTGTGACTTGCCTTCAACGGTCATAATTTCATCTCCATGTATAAATAGAGCTGAATTTCAAATCGAGCAATACAACAACAACAATCAGAGATCGAAATTTTGAAGCAGAATTTCTCTAAGTCTCAAAAGCTCGAACAGCTCACTCGTCTGGTGGAAGTCATCTGTTGACAGAAACCCAGTTGAAGAAATCAGAAAAACATTATCTGAGTGATTTTGTAATAGCTGAGTGTTGTGCGAAGTGAGAATCCATCTGTGTGAGTGATTCTACTTTAGAGGATAGGTTTTCTTTGTGAATCCCTATTGCGAGCTTACAGCCTTCTCATTAGTTGTTTAGGTGTAAGTGGAGAAATATTGTAATCTTTGTGATTATAGTATAACCCAGAATCTGTGTGATCTGGAAGAGTGGACTAAAGGATTTTTATCCATATAACCACTATAAAAATTCTTTGTGTTATCTTGCATTTAAAGTTTTCTTGCATATTTTAAAGTTTGCATTTTAAACACTTTGAATCAATCAAAAAGATTTTGTAAGGAGTTTTAAACTGGGGATAAAATCTTTTTAGAACTTAGTTTACTTGTGAAAAACACTTTCAAACAATCCGCTGCAAGTATACTCTTGAAAAACTGTTTGCTGAAAAACAGCTAAGTCATTGTAAGAAGAGTGGTCAGTCGTCTGTTCAAGATTTGTTCACGATCAGACTAGTCTGCTTACTGTTCTTCATCAGCTTAGTCTGCTGACAGAAGACTGAAAAGTTTTTAAGTTCAAAAATTTTCAGAGGTCTATTCACCCCCCCCCCCCTCTAGACCTCATCTGACCACTTGGGACCAACAAGTGGTATCAGAGCAGGTGGTTCATTAGAATCAGCTGCCTGATCAACGAGCTTGATCCGAGTGTTTTTCAAAGGTTTTCAAAACTTTTCAAAAGAGCATCTTTTTGATAAACAAAAACTTTTTGAAAAATGGATTGTATCAGTCATGTTCCCCACATTGCTGGTATGTCTTTTGAGGACTGGAAAATCAGAATGGAGATTTTCCTTGCTGCCTATAATGACAACATGCATACATGTATCATTAAAGGTCCATTCAGATTCACAAAGACCATAAAGATAAATGAAGTAGATACGGTTGTGGAGAAAGACCTTCATGAGATGACTCCAGAAGAGATAAAGCTTTACAATCTAGATAAAGTTGGGAGATTCATCATGACTAAAGCCCTGGATAATGATCGGTTTGACAAGGTCAAACATTGCAAAACCGCAAAGGAGATGTGGGACAAAGTCAGAGATATGAGCGAAGGCAATGATGCTATTAAAGAGCATCAGCTCAGTGTTGCATTGGAAAAGCTGGACAACTTCAAGATGAAGTCTGGAGAAACCATTGATCAGATGGACATCAGATTCACCAGAACTCTGAACGAAGTTTTGAAGCTGGGAAAGACTTTCACTGACAAAGAGATTTCTGTCAGAGTACTGAAGGCTCTACCTCCCAAGTTCGACATGAAGGTGACAGCAATGGAAGAATCAAGAGATCTGGGCAAGATTTCTCTAACAGAGCTGTTCTCCGCACTCAAGGCTTATGAGTATAAACTGCCAAGGATGGGAATTGAAGAAACCTCAACTTCAGGACCCACAGCTGCACTTGTTGCTGCTGAAAACACCAGAAGACCAGCACAGAAAAGCAAAGAAGTGGACTCATCTGATGAAGCCACTCTACTCAACAAAAAGGAGTACACTGCTGGAGATGTAGCATTATTGATGAACAACTTCAAGAAGTTCTATAAGAGAAAGATGAAAAACAAATACAATCATGCTGCTTCTACTTCTAAACCTAATTTTTCTTCTCAGGATAAAGAAGATTATAAATCAAAACTGATGTGTTACAACTGCAGGAAATTGGGACACTTCATAAGAGACTGTCCATATCCAAAAGCAGAGAAGTACACTGAGGAAGAGAAGAAAATGAGAAAAGAAAGAAAGCATCAGAGAGCCAAGGCAATGATGGCTGAAGCAGAAAAGCCAGCTGCTGTCTACTCATCTGATTCAGACTCAGACTCGTCTGATGAAGAATCGTCTGATGAAGAAAAACCTGCTCTCCTGTGCCTGATGGCAAAGGAATCTGATGACTCTGAGGATGAGGTAACTCCTCAAGAAAATGAACTGTTTAATTCTCTAGAGCAAATGATGTTGAATAATACTACTATTGCTGGAGAGTTTGTTAAGCTTAAGGAAGAGATGAACTTGCTAAAAGAACAAAATAGTTCACTGAAACTTTTAGCTGAAAAGCCAAAAGAATCAGCTGAATATAAACAGCTTGAGCAAGAGCATGAATCTCTGAAAGCTGAATGTGAGGTCTATAAAGGAAAAATCATGGAACTTGAGAAAATCATTGAGTCTCATGATAAGTCTACTGTTGCATCCATGCATACACCTAAGAAACAGGAGACACCTTTAGAAAAGGATAAACTAGAGTTAAACCATACTGAAAAATTCGTATCAGCTGACAATAGTAAGGTCATTCTGTATGTTCAAACTTCTAAACCTACCTCATCTGAGAAAGTGGTAAAGGAGAAGAAATCTCCTAAGGCTAAAAAGAGCAAAGAGCCTAGTGTAGGAAATCAGACTAGTAAGACCAAACAGCAGAGTCCTAAGAAGTCTGCTGATAAAGCTAAAGTCAATCAGACTAGTGGTAAAACTAAGTCAAAAACAAATGAGCAAGCATCTAGTAAACCAAAGAAGCATAAGAACAAGAAAAATCAAAATGCTTGGTATGGAAATGAGTCATATTATGTGCAACCTGCTGCATATCATCCTATGTATCATGCACCTCAATTTCCTAGTTACTATGCACCTTACCCTGCTCATCCAATGCATGCATATCCTGCATATCATGCACCTTACCCTGCTTATGAACATTATTCATATCATACTGATCATCAACATGACTTATCTGATAACTATGATAAAAATGAAACTGTTCATGCTCCTAAAACTCAGAAACCTAAGAAGCGTAAGACTTCAACATCTTGGGTTGTCAAGGGTGGAACTAATCCTTCAGGACCCTCTCAATAAGGGTACCTAAAACAATTTTATTTTTGTTTTGTAGGTTAGGATTAGGAGTAGGAGTAAAGTAGAGAAGATTTGGTACTTGGACAGTGGATGTTCAAGGCACATGTGTGGAAACATACATGAGTTGACTGATGCAGTTGCTGTGGATGGTCCAAAAGTCACTTTTGGGGACAGCAAAGAAGGCAAGATTAAAGCTAAAGGAAGATTAATCAAGGGAAACATAGAGATATCTGACGTCTCCTATGTTAAAGGACTAAAATATAATCTGCTGAGCATAAGTCAATTTTGTGACAAGGGATATTCAGTCATCTTCTCAACAGATAAGTGCTACGTTGAACAAATTGGTACAAAGAAGGTAATTTTATCTGGAAGACGACAAGGAAATATCTACATAGTTGACTGGAATTCTGTTGACAAGAATTCAAGTGTTTGTTTGGTGGCTTCTGCACCAAGTGAAGTCAGTTGGCTATGGCACAAAAGGATGAATCATTTAAACTTCAAGACCATAAACAGATTAATCAAGAATGATTTGGTAGAAGGGATTCCAAAAGCAGTCATGAGCAAAGACAAGCTCTGTGATGCATGTCAGAAGGGTAAACAAATCAAGTCATCATTCAAAGAAAAGAAGCACCAATCTTCTGGAAGAATATTGGAGCTGTTGCATATGGACTTATTTGGACCCATTGATCCAGTCAGCAATGGTGGAAAGAAATACTGCCTAGCTGTTGTGGATGACTATTCAAGATACACTTGGGTGATTTTCATGAAGAAGAAAAGTGAAACCAAGGAACATCTTACCAATCTGATGGAACTGATCCAGAATGAAAAGAGTATCAAGATATTGAAGATCAGATCAGATAGAGGGACAGAGTTTACAAACTCTACTGTTGAAGAGTATTGTAACATGAAGGGAATACATCATGAGTATTCTGCTGCAAGAACCCCTCAACAGAATGGTGTTGCTGAAAGGAGAAACAGAACACTAAAAGAAGCTGTCAGAACCATGATAGCTGAAGCTAAGCTGCCACAAAGATTTTGGGCAGAAGCAACAAATACAGCATGCTTCACCCAAAACAGATGTATGATCAACAAAAATCAGAACAAGACTCCATATGAAGTTTGGAACAGTAGAAAACCAAACATTCATTACTTTAAGATTTTTGGTTGTAAATGTTTTGTATTGAATAATGGGAAAAATCACCTTACTGCATTTGCATAAAAGGCTGATGAAGCTGTCTTTGTAGGATACTCATCTGTTAGTAAGGCTTATAGAGTTTTCAATAAAAGAACATTGCTAATAGAAGAATCTATCCATGTAGTATTTGATGAGCCAAGTCAATCTTCTGAAAAGAATCAAAGTGTAAATCAAGATCTGTCTGCTGATTTACAGAAGTTAGACGTTGGAAGAAATGAAGAATATGTTCCCATCATACTACCTAATCTAAGTTCAGCTGCTAACTCAAGTGCTGTTCATAATCACAGTGCTGATTGTCTAACAGACGAGTTGCAAACAGCTGACAGACCAGAGACTGTTCAACAGACCACAAACGTTCAACAGACCACAAACGTTCAACAGACTACTACTGGAACTCCAACAGTAGTGTTGCAAGATCATAACAGAGGACAACATCCTGATTTGCAACCTGATCTCAGATGGCTCAAGAATCACCCTCCTGAATTAGTTATTGGTGATCCTTTAGATAGAGTGAAAACAAGAAGAGCTGCTGCACAAGATGCTATGTTTGTCACATTTCTATCTCAAATAGAGCCCAAACAAATTGAAGAAGCTCTAAATGACTCCTTCTGGATAGAAGCTATGCAAGAAGAGTTGAATCAATTTGAAAGGAATGAAGTCTGGTACTTAGTTCCTAGACCAAGTCATCAAAGAGTAATTGGCACTAAGTGGGTATTCAGAAATAAGATGAATGAAGATGGTGTTGTCACCAGAAACAAAGCAAGACTAGTGGCCAAGGGTTATTGTCAAGAAGAAGGAATTGACTTTGATGAAACTTTTGCACCAGTAGCAAGACTTGAAGCAATCAGACTGTTTCTTGCCTATGCTGCTCACAAGAACTTCACTGTCTATCAGATGGATGTGAAGTCTGCTTTTCTCAATGGAGAATTGCAAGAAGAAGTGTATGTTGAACAACCTCCAGGATTTGAAGTCTATCAAGAAGAGGACAAAGTATATCGTCTGAAGAAAGCCCTTTATGGACTGAAACAAGCTCCAAGAGCATGGTATGATACCCTATCTGATTTTCTTTTAATTAAAGGATTTCGAAAAGGTAAGGTAGATAAAACCTTGTTCACTATTGAATGGGAAAATCATATATTACTTGTGCAAATATATGTGGACGATATTATTTTTGGTTCAACTAACCAACAGATGTGTGATAAGTTCTCCAAGCTGATGCAGAATAAGTTTGAAATGAGCATGATGGGTGAACTTAACTACTTTCTTGGATTGCAAGTTAGACAGTTGCCTGATGGAATATTCATCAGCCAAGCTAAGTACACAAGAGATCTGTTCAAGAAATTTGGTATGGAAACTAGCTCAACAGCTACCATTCCTATGTCTACAAGTCTTCGTTTGGATAAAGATGAAGATGGCAAATCAGTGGACATAACCAAATATAGAGGCATTATTGGTTCATTGTTGTATCTAACAGCAAGCAGACCTGATATAATGTACTCAGTTGGAGTCTGTGCAAGATTCCAATCAAACCCCAAAGAATCTCATCTCTTAGCTGCCAAGAGGATATTGAAGTATGTTAAAGGCACTCAAGAATTGGGATTATGGTATCCTAGAGAATCTGGATTTGAACTCATTGGTTATTCAGATTCAGACCTTGCTGGCTGCAAGATTGACAGAAAGAGCACAACAGGTGCCTGTCAGTTCTTAGGCAGTCGTCTGATCTCATGGATGAGTAAGAAGCAAACCTCAGTTTCTATATCTACTGCTGAAGCTGAATATATAGCTGCTGGAGCCTGCTGTGCACAGATACTTTGGTTGAAGCATCAACTAGAAGACTACAACATCAAGATCAGTGGAATTCCAATCTACTGTGACAATACAAGTGCAATTTCACTTACTCAGAACACTACAAGTCATTCAAGGACTAAACATATTGAGATTAAACATCATTTCATTAGAGATCATGTTGAAAAAGGCAATGTTTTGATTGAGTATATTCATACTGATAATCAGATTGCTGATATCTTCACCAAACCTCTAAGTGAAGCAAGGTTCTCAACTCTAAGAGCTGAGTTAGGATTACTTAACTTGGATGCATAAGCTGAGGGGGAACTCATCAGAAGACTGGAGTTCAACAGCTTAGTCATCAGTTATTTCATTCAAGAATTAACTCTCAACAGACTAGTTAACTTATGAATTCTTAAAGACAGGGGGAACGTGTAAGACTAGCGGTACTTCTGTTCTAAAGATGAAATCTGTTAATGACAGTTAGTTGAAGTTATGTTACCAAGAAGATGTGTTCTTAATTCTTGAAGATTGAAGATTATTTTATCTTGCTGGATTGACAAACAGCAGAGGAAGATTACTAGCTATTGGCATTCTCTAGTAATATCAGATAACAGATCACTCGTCTGTCAGATAAGTTAAACTCTACTCATCTGATATCTTATATAAGCATGGTCATAAATCGTATCATAAGAAACGCGCTTTTATAAGTAACAGATTAGTGTCGATAGAGTTTCCCGCCCATCTGACAATAAAATAATAAAATTGAAATCCGCGACTCTCACCCACACGATTAAAAACTGTCAGATTAGATCAACGGTTCAGATAATTCACGGAAACCTAACCAAAAGGAAACCTATAAAATCCGATCTCAACAGCATAGTCATCTTACGCACTCAAAAACTCTCAAACTCTCTAACTCTCAAACCCTACTGCTTCGAAAGTTCACTGTTCTTTTGCAGAATCTACTCTCTAATCTCTGAAAATGGACAAGATTGTTGAGGGAAGATACTTCAACTACAGCAAATTTCATTTCTCTGGCACCGATTTGATGCGTTCTCTACTGGTAAAGATCAAAGAAGCATCATTGGTTCCTGTTTTGGAGGCTCACGAAGAAAGAGTCTACTTAGAGGATGTCTACCACTTCTACTTGACCAGAAAATTCAACGATGATGACACTGTTATGACTGCCGTCATTGGTGGTAAGAAAATCGCTGTATCTGCTGCTGTTCTTTGTGAAGTTTATAAGTTGTCAGACAAGGGAGGAGATGTGACCTCATTAGGGTCAGAAAAAGAAGAGGAATTTTGGGAAATTTGTGCTAAGAAGGGAGAGAAAATGACTGGGACTTTGATGAAGACCCAGCTGAAGGATGAATACCAAAGATTTGCTGATATCATAGCAAAGGTTATGGATTGTGCTACGGGTTCTCTGGATGGTTTACCCAGAAGAAGGCTCTACACCATGATTTGCATCTACTATGGGATGAAAGTGAACTGGGCTGCTCATGTTTATGAGCTGTTAAGTGACAAAAGGCATTCTCATGCCATTCTGCTGAGTAATTTGTTTGCTTCTCTACAATGCCCTATGGGTGGAGGAAAGCAAACCCATGGAAGCAAAGAGTTCAAACTCTACGAACCAGTAAGGCAACTGGTGGAAAAACCAAAGAGAAAAGCACCCAAACAGTCTAAGAAGACTCCTTCTAAGAAGAGCAAGAAGGAAGGTCAGACTAGTCAGTCTGCTGAGCCAACAGCACAGTCTGCTGTTGTGGCTGGATCAGCAGAGCCTGAAATTGAAGTCTCTAAGAAGGTGGTAGATGACTTCACTGTTGAAATTGAAAATATGAAGACAGGATCATCCTCTGAAGAAACTGAATCTGAAGAGGAAATTCCACTTCAAAGGCTAAAGAGACTAAGGACTAGGAGTGAAGCAAGGGGACCTCCTACTGCCAACCCCCCTGCTGTCAAGAAAATTCCTAAGTCAAAGGCCAAGAGAAAGGTCACTTTCCCTGAAGAGCCTGCTGTAACTGTGAGGAAAACAACAACTGAGGCAGAAAGGCCATTAAATGTTGAAGAACCAGTTGTTGAAGCTACTAAGGCTGCTACTGCTGAGCCTGAAAGTGCTCCTACAGTTGAAATGACAACAGAAGCCTCAACTGCTGCACTATCTGCTGATGTAGAAAAGGAACAGCAGACTAGTACACCACTGGAGGGAGAAATTTTGTTAATACATCCTACTCCAGTTGCTGCAACACCTATCCAAGCAGTTGAAAGCCCTGAATCAAGAAGAAAGAGGTTAGGCAAAACCTCAACCTATGTAACTGCTGCAGAGAAGATGAAACTGGATGCTGCTGAAAAGCAAAGGATTGCTGCTGAGAAAGCAGAAGAAGATAGGCTGAAAAGCCTAGAGTTAAAAAGGCTGGAAGAAGAAGCCAGCAAAATGACTCAAGAGCAGAGAGATGCTTTTGAGGCAGCAGAGTTGGCTGCTGTCATTGAAGCTAGCATCAAAGATGCTCATGGTCCTCAGCGTACTGGTGGGATAGTTATTGGTGAGCAAAGAGATCCAAATAAACCAATACCAGCTATGCCTGCACCCAAGATTAAGGAAAAGAGAAGAGAAGAAGTCAAATTATCTCTTGAAATTGTCAGGGAAGACCCTGCAATTTTTGAAGAATTCCTTAGAAGACTGGATGCTGAAAATGAAAGAGTCAACCGTCTGACACTCTTCCATTCTGAAAAGATCAAATACAATAGATGGAGAGAATACAGATTAACAAAGAGTCCTGCTGAAATGGCTAAGTGGAAAGAATTCAAGGCTACAGAAGACTGGTTACTTAAATGGCTTGAGACAAATTCAACCATTCAAGCACTTGATTCAGAGTTCTTTCTGGACAGGTTGAGGATGAGAATATGTCATGTAGTCAAGGAAGAAGCCAAGAAGATCTTTGCATCCATTCCTGAGGATTTTGATGACTCAGTAGATCTCAAAGAAAGATCTATCAAGTTGGCTATTGCTCAAGCAATGGAGCTTTGGGCCAAGAAAGCAAGGAAGTTAAGGGGACAACCAAGCTCACTGGTCCCACTTCCTAACATCAAGCATATTGTCTATGGACCAAACATCAAACCCTATGAAGAGCTGCCAGAGGAACCAACAACTACTTTTATTCCTCTTGACAACTTTACTTGGATTTGTAACAGGTCAGCAGTGGACAATGAAGGTTTGATGAGGACAGTTGAAACTGTCAAGAAGATTATATCACCTGCTGATAAAGAAGGAGCAGAGTCCTCTGATCAACCAAAGCAAATTGAGGGTACTTCAGACCCATCTGATCAAGACAAAGTGCAGGATGATAAGTCTGATGCTGCTGATGAATCAAAGAAGGAAGAAGAAATTCCAGCAGATCAGTTAAAGGAAAAAGAAGTTGCTGCTGAAGAAGATGATCAGGCTAAGGAGAAGGAAAGCACTCCAAGCCATGCTGGTGAACCAGCAGATCAGTCCCTTGCAATGATAACTCAACCATCAGAGCAACATCTCAAGGAAACCGTCTCTGCTACTCCATCAGAAGATCCTTCAATATCTCAGAGTTCTCAAACCAATCTGTTGGATTCCATCCAACAATTGATTATCAAATCAATGAAGGAAATGAAGGAGGAGATAAAAGCAGAAGTGATAGCTGCTGTTCATCAACCCATTCAGAAGGTTGCTGCTGCTGTTCCTACTGACTTAATGAAAGATACTGCTCAGAATGTACAATCTATATGTCAGGATATGGATATACTCAGGAGAAGGACACAAAGCACCACTGAAGGTTGGAAGCAGATTGAACAGACTGTTGAATTGGCTCTCCAAGCAGAAGATGAAGTCATGGGCAACATGATGAAAGACTTCAATGCTTCATCAAATTGGATTTTAGGAACTCAAATCCAGTTGGGTGATCAAGGAGAAGACTTGCTCAAGGAAGTCAAGACTGTTAAAGCCAATCAACTTAACCAGCAAGCTCAGATCAATGCTATGGAAGAAAACATCAAGCTTCTATGTGATTCACTTCTAATCACACCAGTTGTGCCACAATATCCATCTGTCCCTGCTGATGATGACAAAAAGGGGGAAGAAAGGATATTTGGACAGCAAAGGGTTGATTTCCAAAGGGAAGGAAATCAAAATGCTGAAGAAACAGAAGTGTTAGAAGAATCTGAAGAGTCTGCTAATAATAGGAATGAAGCAGCAAATGAAGGCACAAGCAGATTAGCAGATGACAAGATCACAGAAGAAGAAGACCAAGCTGATGAGGAAGAATCTGAAGCAAAAGCCAAGTCAGACAAAGAACTAGCTGCTGCCAAAGATTCAGTTGAAGAACAGCTTGATCCTGATGTTAAAAAGAAGAAGCTAGAGCTGTTGATGCAGAAATTGGAAGTTGGAACCTCCAAGTCTGCTGAAGAAGAAAAGAAGACAGAAGACTAGCTTGGCTAGATTTTCTTTAAAAATTCTTGTAATCTTTTAGAGTATTTTTACTTTTCATCTTTCAACTTGTAAAATGTAATCAGTTCAATATCTATAAAATTGCAAGTTTGACTCCAACATATCATTTCTATCTCAGAAATTTTTGAGGATCAAAACTTTAGTTTAGGTACAGGTACTTAGCTGGAGTTTTGTCATCATCAAAAAGGGGGAAATTGTTGGATGAAGATGAAGATGAAAGAAGACAAGTAATTAAGGGAAGGTTTTGATGATTTCCAAAACATCATAATCAGCTAAGTATGGAAAGCTTAGTTCCCTTAGAAGAATTTTGAACTGGTAAAAGAAGACATCAGAAGAGTTCAAAGTTCAAAGCTCAGAAGACTAGTGATCTCTTGCTGGATCAGCGAACAGAAGGGTAGATCATCAGCCGAGTCAAATCAGATGAGTTCAGTATTTGATCAGCAGAGTATCTATCAGCAGAGTCGTTTTGATCAGCAGAGTAGAAGAGGTCAAGAGATTAGTCCAACGGTAATAAATGCACTTGATGTAATAAATGCTGTAAGAGAAGGGTAGTAATGGCAAATGATTGAAGATATCCTCGGATCAGCAGAGTGCATTAAATGCAGCATTAAATGCGATGGACAGAAAGGTACTGTACACAGTACGGAATGCTGCAGGGAGCCGTTTCAAAAAGAGCTGAAGGATGGATTTGAATTGTGACTTGCCTTCAACGGTCATAATTTCATCTCCATGTATAAATAGAGCTGAATTTCAAATCGAGCAATACAACAACAACAATCAGAGATCGAAATTTTGAAGCAGAATTTCTCTAAGTCTCAAAAGCTCGAACAGCTCACTCGTCTGGTGGAAGTCATCTGTTGACAGAAACCCAGTTGAAGAAATCAGAAAAACATTATCTGAGTGATTTTGTAATAGCTGAGTGTTGTGCGAAGTGAGAATCCATCTGTGTGAGTGATTCTACTTTAGAGGATAGGTTTTCTTTGTGAATCCCTATTGCGAGCTTACAGCCTTCTCATTAGTTGTTTAGGTGTAAGTGGAGAAATATTGTAATCTTTGTGATTATAGTATAACCCAGAATCTGTGTGATCTGGAAGAGTGGACTAAAGGATTTTTATCCATATAACCACTATAAAAATTCTTTGTGTTATCTTGCATTTAAAGTTTTCTTGCATATTTTAAAGTTTGCATTTTAAACACTTTGAATCAATCAAAAAGATTTTGTAAGGAGTTTTAAACTGGGGATAAAATCTTTTTAGAACTTAGTTTACTTGTGAAAAACACTTTCAAACAATCCGCTGCAAGTATACTCTTGAAAAACTGTTTGCTGAAAAACAGCTAAGTCATTGTAAGAAGAGTGGTCAGTCGTCTGTTCAAGATTTGTTCACGATCAGACTAGTCTGCTTACTGTTCTTCATCAGCTTAGTCTGCTGACAGAAGACTGAAAAGTTTTTAAGTTCAAAAATTTTCAGAGGTCTATTCACCCCCCCCCTCTAGACCTCATCTGACCACTTGGGACCAACAATGGCAACTTGGAGATGTATGAATCCGAAGAGAATATTGATGTCCCAACCAAATACTACGAAGGTTTTCGCCAACCAAGTATAGATCAAGTCAAATTTGATGCATATGACAAGATAGTCGTTGTTGGAGATCACTATGCACTAAAGTTTTTGGCACACCGGGAGGCCTAATATGATACATAAAATTGAAGGAAATGGAAATTTTCATTTCTGATAATTATTAACTTTTTTCCATGTTTTTAATTTACATACATAATTGTAATGGGAATTGAAAGGCTATCATTAGTTCGCCTCAACTTTAATGAATCAATACTGCTTGTGTCAGCTAATGACGGTAGAGTTAGAGTTAATGAAGATTTTAAGCACATATCACTCTGGAAAACATAACAGGAAAGAGCTATCAACATCTTAATTTCTTAACCAAAATATAGGCATTATTCCATTACATTTTTGTGTTGACATTCATAACACAATCAATGTTGACTATAGCACATAGCGATGCGTAAACAGTTCCGAGCTATAGCGCATAGCGACGCGCGAAGGCTTTCGGGGCTATATTGCGTGCTATTTGTGCTTTTGATTATTCTCGGTCACCCCTAAAATGGCCTGCACTTAACAAATTCTTTGGAATATCACATTAGCATTAGTTTAGTTATTTCTAATCTATAGACTACTACATAAATTTATAGATCAAATCGGTTCAAATAGGCATTAAAAAAAGAAAATTAATAATGCCAATTTACTTTCTAGGATTATTATTCTAATTATTAAGTGAAGAGCTTAGAAATTTACAATAATTACAATCGCTTAATCAAGAATCACAAAGAGATCGCAATGAACGTAATGGAGTAGGCGTACTATAAGTATTTTACCTTTTCCTGTGTAATCTGCTTAGAAACAGCTAGAAATTGACTGACAATTTCATAATCTTTTTCGTTCTTGCTCAAACTCTTTTTATAATAGGATATAAATCTATCAAGCTCCCAAAGAGTTTCATTATCAACAGTATCAATGTCAATGTTCCTTTGAAGGCAAATCCTGTAAATCAATGCTATGTTATTGCTTTTCCATCATATGTCATCCCCCTTTCCTTTGTATCCTTTTTTGTCTTTTTCGGAACAGAAATTTCATTAAATAGAGTAAATTCTTAGGTTACCTTTTTTCTTTTCCCAGACCCTTTCTCATATCTGGAAGTGGATTAGCCCCTTTTCATGCTTAAATTAATTTTTATTATTCTCGAAAAATTAGTTAATACTGTGAACTTACCCCCTGGAGAAAATTTCAACTTTTCCACTGGCTCAAAGTATTACAAACGGACTTGAATAATACTGAAAATTGTCGAGGGTTTTGTGACTACCCTTTTTTGTTTTATGAGATTTTAAGTATCTGTAAAAAATTTGCCAAAATTGTCTGCATCCTTCGAGGAATTCAATTTTTCCACGGGCTAAAAATATCTGAAATCCGACTTATAACATATCACTTGAGATTAATGTTGATGGAAATTAGTTGGTGGGAATTGTAGACCTATATATGTTCTCATGTTCTGTACTTTTCTGTTCTATTTTTAATTTTACCAGTATTATTTTGAGACAGGATTTTGTATATCAGTTCCTTATTTCGAATTCAGTAGATGGATTTATGAAGGTATGAATTTATGATTGGTTGTGCGGACAAACCATTAGGGGCGCTGCTTATCGGTTTAAAACTATGATAAATCTGAATGTTACTATGTGGTACGTTTGTTACAGCTACATGCAACTTAACTAATATTTTTCCATGCATGGATCTTAATGTCGGGGTATGTTGGATTAATTAAAGGTTTAATACATGCTGGACGGATAAGCATGGCTGTTGGATGAAGATGAAGATGAAAGAAGACAAGTAATTAAGGGAAGGTTTTGATGATTTCCAAAACATCATAATTAGCTAAGTATGGAAAGCTTAGTTCCCTTAGAAGAATTTTGAACTGGTAAAAGAAGACATCAGAAGAGTTCAAAGTTCAAAGCTCAGAAGACTAGTGATCTCTTGCTGGATCAGCGAACAGAAGGGTAGATCATCAGCCGAGTCAAATCAGATGAGTTCAGTATTTGATCAGCAGAGTATCTATCAGCAGAGTCGTTTTGATCAGCAGAGTAGAAGAGGTCAAGAGATTAGTCCAACGGTAATAAATGCACTTGATGTAATAAATGCTGTAAGAGAAGGGTAGTAATGGCAAATGATTGAAGATATCCTCGGATCAGCAGAGTGCATTAAATGCAGCATTAAATGCGATGGACAGAAAGGTACTGTACACAGTACGGAATGCTGCAGGGAGCCGTTTCAAAAAGAGCTGAAGGATGGATTTGAATTGTGACTTGCCTTCAACGGTCATAATTTCATCTCCATGTATAAATAGAGCTGAATTTCAAATCGAGCAATACAACAACAACAATCAGAGATCGAAATTTTGAAGCAGAATTTCTCTAAGTCTCAAAAGCTCGAACAGCTCACTCGTCTGGTGGAAGTCATCTGTTGACAGAAACCCAGTTGAAGAAATCAGAAAAACATTATCTGAGTGATTTTGTAATAGCTGAGTGTTGTGCGAAGTGAGAATCCATCTGTGTGAGTGATTCTACTTTAGAGGATAGGTTTTCTTTGTGAATCCCTATTGCGAGCTTACAGCCTTCTCATTAGTTGTTTAGGTGTAAGTGGAGAAATATTGTAATCTTTGTGATTATAGTATAACCCAGAATCTGTGTGATCTGGAAGAGTGGACTAAAGGATTTTTATCCATATAACCACTATAAAAATTCTTTGTGTTATCTTGCATTTAAAGTTTTCTTGCATATTTTAAAGTTTGCATTTTAAACACTTTGAATCAATCAAAAAGATTTTGTAAGGAGTTTTAAACTGGGGATAAAATCTTTTTAGAACTTAGTTTACTTGTGAAAAACACTTTCAAACAATCCGCTGCAAGTATACTCTTGAAAAACTGTTTGCTGAAAAACAGCTAAGTCATTGTAAGAAGAGTGGTCAGTCGTCTGTTCAAGATTTGTTCACGATCAGACTAGTCTGCTTACTGTTCTTCATCAGCTTAGTCTGCTGACAGAAGACTGAAAAGTTTTTAAGTTCAAAAATTTTCAGAGGTCTATTCACCCCCCCCCTCTAGACCTCATCTGACCACTTGGGACCAACAATGGCAACTTGGAGATGTATGAATCCGAAGAGAATATTGATGTCCCAACCAAATACTACGAAGGTTTTCGCCAACCAAGTATAGATCAAGTCAAATTTGATGCATATGACAAGATAGTCGTTGTTGGAGATCACTATGCACTAAAGTTTTTGGCACACCGGGAGGCCTAATATGATACATAAAATTGAAGGAAATGGAAATTTTCATTTCTGATAATTATTAACTTTTTTCCATGTTTTTAATTTACATACATAATTGTAATGGGAATTGAAAGGCTATCATTAGTTCGCCTCAACTTTAATGAATCAATACTGCTTGTGTCAGCTAATGACGGTAGAGTTAGAGTTAATGAAGATTTTAAGCACATATCACTCTGGAAAACATAACAGGAAAGAGCTATCAACATCTTAATTTCTTAACCAAAATATAGGCATTATTCCATTACATTTTTGTGTTGACATTCATAACACAATCAATGTTGACTATAGCACATAGCGATGCGTAAACAGTTCCGAGCTATAGCGCATAGCGACGCGCGAAGGCTTTCGGGGCTATATTGCGTGCTATTTGTGCTTTTGATTATTCTCGGTCACCCCTAAAATGGCCTGCACTTAACAAATTCTTTGGAATATCACATTAGCATTAGTTTAGTTATTTCTAATCTATAGACTACTACATAAATTTATAGATCAAATCGGTTCAAATAGGCATTAAAACAGGAAAATTAATAATGCCAATTTACTTTCTAGGAATATTATTCTAATTATTAAGTGAAGAGCTTAGAAATTTACAATAATTACAATCGCTTAATCAAGAATCGCAAAGAGATCGCAATGAACGTAATGGAGTAGGCGTACTACAAGTATTATACCTTTTCCTGTGTAATCTGCTTAGAAACAGCTAGAAATTGACTGACAATTTCATAATCTTTTTCGTTCTTGCTCAAACTCTTTTTATAATAGGATATAAATCTATCAAGCTCCCAAAGAGTTTCATTATCAACAGTATCAATGTCAATGTTCCTTTGAAGGCAAATCCTGTAAATCAATGCTATGTTATTGCTTTTCCATCATATGTCATCCCCCTTTCCTTTGTATCCTTTTTTGTCTTTTTCGGAACAGAAATTTCATTAAATAGAGTAAATTCTTAGGTTACCTTTTTTCTTTTCCCAGACCCTTTCTCATATCTAGAAGTGGATTAGCCCCTTTTCATGCTTAAATTAATTTTTATTATTCTCGAAAAATTAGTTAAAACTGTGAACTTACCCCCTGGAGAAAATTTCAACTTTTCCACTGGCTCAAAGTATTACAAACGGACTTGAATAATACTGAAAATTGTCGAGGGTTTTGTGACTACCCTTTTTTGTTTTATGAGATTTTAAGTATCTGTAAAAAATTTGCCAAAATTGTCTGCATCCTTCGAGGAATTCAATTTTTCCACGGGCTAAAAATATCTGAAATCCGACTTATAACATATCACTTGAGATTAATGTTGATGGAAATTAGTTGGTGGGAATTGTAGACCTATATATGTTCTCATGTTCTGTACTTTTCTGTTCTATTTTTAATTTTACCAGTATTATTTTGAGACAGGATTTTGTATATCAGTTCCTTATTTCGAATTCAGTAGATGGATTTATGAAGGTATGAATTTATGATTGGTTGTGCGGACAAACCATTAGGGGCGCTGCTTATCGGTTTAAAACTATGATAAATCTGAATGTTACTATGTGGTACGTTTGTTACAGCTACATGCAACTTAACTAATATTTTTCCATGCATGGATCTTAATGTCGGGGTATGTTGGATTAATTAAAGGTTTAATACATGCTGGACGGATAAGCATGGCAACTTGGAGATGTATGAATCCGAAGAGAATATTGATGTCCCAACCAAATACTACGAAGGTTTTCGCCAACCAAGTATAGATCAAGTCAAATTTGATGCCTATGACAAGATAGTCGTTGTTGGAGATCACTATGCACTAAAGTTTTTGGCACACCGGGAGGCCTAATATGATACATAAAATTGAAGGAAATGGAAATTTTCATTTCTGATAATTATTAACTTTTTTCCATGTTTTTAATTTACATACATAATTGTAATGGGAATTGAAAGGCTATCATTAGTTCGCCTCAACTTTAATGAATCAATACTGCTTGTGTCAGCTAATGACGGTAGAGTTAGAGTTAATGAAGATTTTAAGCACATATCACTCTGGAAAACATAACAGGAAAGAGCTATCAACATCTTAATTTCTTAACCAAAATATAGGCATTATTCCATTACATTTTTGTGTTGACATTCATAACACAATCAATGTTGACTATAGCACATAGCGATGCGTAAACAGTTCCGAGCTATAGCGCATAGCGACGCGCGAAGGCTTTCGGGGCTATATTGCGTGCTATTTGTGCTTTTGATTATTCTCGGTCACCCCTAAAATGGCCTGCACTTAACAAATTCTTTGGAATATCACATTAGCATTAGTTTAGTTATTTCTAATCTATAGACTACTACATAAATTTATAGATCAAATCGGTTCAAATAGGCATTAAAACAGGAAAATTAATAATGCCAATTTACTTTCTAGGAATATTATTCTAATTATTAAGTGAAGAGCTTAGAAATTTACAATAATTACAATCGCTTAATCAAGAATCGCAAAGAGATCGCAATGAACGTAATGGAGTAGGCGTACTACAAGTATTTTACCTTTTCCTGTGTAATCTGCTTAGAAACAGCTAGAAATTGACTGACAATTTCATAATCTTTTTCGTTCTTGCTCAAACTCTTTTTATAATAGGATATAAATCTATCAAGCTCCCAAAGAGTTTCATTATCAACAGTATCAATGTCAATGTTCCTTTGAAGGCAAATCCTGTAAATCAGTGCTAAGTTATTACTTTTCCATCATATGTCATCCCCCTTTCCTTTGTATCCTTCTTTGTCTTTTTCGGAACAGAAATTTCATTAAATAGAGTAAATTCTTAGGTTACCTTTGTTCTTTTCCCAGACCCTTTCTCATATCTGGTAGTGGATTAGCCCCTTTTCATATTTAAATTAATTTTTATTATTCTCGAAAAATTAGTTAAAACTTTGAACTTACCCCCTGGAGAAAATTTCAATTTTTCCACTGGCTCAAATTATTACAAACTGACTTGAATAATACTGAAAATTGTCGAGGGTTTTGTGACTACCCTTTTTTGTTTTATGAGATTTTAAGTATCTGTAAAAAATTTGCCAAAATTGTCTGCATCCTTCGAGGAATTCAATTTTTCCACGGGCTAAAAATATCTGAAATCCGACTTATAACATATCACTTGAGATTAATGTTGATGGAAATTAGTTGGTGGGAATTGTAGACCTATATATGTTCTCATGTTCTGTTCTTTTCTGTTCCATTTTTAATTTTACCAGTATTATTTTGAGACAGGATTTTGTATATCAGTTCCTTATTTCGAATTCAGTAGATGGATTTATGAAGGTATGAATTTATGATTGGTTGTGCGGACAAACCATTAGGGGCGTTGCTTATCGGTTTAAAACTATGATAAATCTGAATGTTACTATGAGGTACGTTTGTTACAGCTACATGCAACTTAACTAATATTTTTCCATGCATGGATCTTAATGTCGGGGTATGTTGGATTAATTAAAGGTTTTATACATGCTGGACGGATAAGCATGGCAACTTGGAGATGTATGAATCCGAAGAGAATATTGATGTCCCAACCAAATACTACGAAGGCTTTCGCCAACCAAGTATAGATCAAGTCAAATTTGATGCCTATGACAAGATAGTCGTTGTTGGAGATCACTATGCACTAAAGTTTTTGGCACACCGGGAGGCCTAATATGATACATAAAATTGAAGGAAATGGAAATTTTCATTTGTGATAATTATTAACTTTTTTCCATGTTTTTAATTTACATACATAATTGGAATTGGAATTGAAGGGCTATCATTAGTTTGCATCAAATTTAATGCATCAATACTACCTGTGTCAGCTAATGACGGTAGAGTTATAGTTAATGAAGATTTTAAGCACATATCACTCTGGAAAACATAACAGGAAAGAGCTATCAACATCTTAAGTTCTTAACCAAAATATGGGCATTATGCCATTACATTTTTGTGTTGACATTCACAACACAATAAATGTTGACTATAGCACATAGCGATGCGTAAACAGTTCCGAGCTATAGCGCATAGCGACGCGCGAAGGCTTTCGGGGCTATATTGCGAGCTATTTGTGCTTTTGATTATTCTCGGTCACCCATAAAATGACCTGCACTTAACAAATACTTTGGAATATCACTTTAGCATTAGGTTAGTTATTTCTAATCAATAGACTACTATATAAATTTATAAATCAAATCGGTTCAAATAGGCACTAAAACCAGAGAATTAATAATGCCAATTTACTTTCTAGGATTATTATTCTAATTATTAAGTTAAGAGCTTAGATATATACAATAATTACAATCGCTTAACTAATATTTATCCATGCCAATTGTATATTAAAACTATGATAAATTTGAATGTTACTATGAAGTACGTTTTTTACAGCTACGTGCAACTTAACTAATATTTTTCCATGCATGGATCTTAATGTTGCGGTATGTTGGATTAATTAAAGGTTTTATACATGCTGGACGGATAAGCATGGCAACTTGGAGATGTATGAATCCGAAGAGAATATTGATGTCCCAACCAAATACTACGAAGGTTTTCGCCAACCAAGTATAGATCAAGTCAAATTTGATGCCTATGACAAGATAGTCGTTGTTGGAGATCACTATGCACTAAAGTTTTTGGCACACCGGGAGGCCTAATATGATACATAAAATTGAAGGAAATGGAAATTTTCATTTCTGATAATTATTAACTTTTTTCCATGTTTTTAATTTACATACATAATTGTAATGGGAATTGAAAGGCTATCATTAGTTCGCCTCAACTTTAATGAATCAATACTGCTTGTGTCAGCTAATGACGGTAGAGTTAGAGTTAATGAAGATTTTAAGCACATATCACTCTGGAAAACATAACAGGAAAGAGCTATCAACATCTTAATTTCTTAACCAAAATATAGGCATTATTCCATTACATTTTTGTGTTGACATTCATAACACAATCAATGTTGACTATAGCACATAGCGATGCGTAAACAGTTCCGAGCTATAGCGCATAGCGACGCGCGAAGGCTTTCGGGGCTATATTGCGTGCTATTTGTGCTTTTGATTATTCTCGGTCACCCCTAAAATGGCCTGCACTTAACAAATTCTTTGGAATATCACATTAGCATTAGTTTAGTTATTTCTAATCTATAGACTACTACATAAATTTATAGATCAAATCGGTTCAAATAGGCATTAAAACAGGAAAATTAATAATGCCAATTTACTTTCTAGGAATATTATTCTAATTATTAAGTGAAGAGCTTTGAAATTTACAATAATTACAATCGCTTAATCAAGAATCGCAAAGAGATCGCAATGAACGTAATGGAGTAGGCGTACTACAAGTATTTTACCTTTTCCTGTGTAATCTGCTTAGAAACAGCTAGAAATTGACTGACAATTTCATAATCTTTTTCGTTCTTGCTCAAACTCTTTTTATAATAGGATATAAATCTATCAAGCTCCCAAAGAGTTTCATTATCAACAGTATCAATGTCAATGTTCCTTTGAAGGCAAATCCTGTAAATCAGTGCTAAGTTATTACTTTTCCATCATATATCATCCCCCTTTCCTTTGTATCCTTCTTTGTCTTTTTCGGAACAGAAATTTCATTAAATAGAGTAAATTCTTAGGTTACCTTTGTTCTTTTCCCAGACCCTTTCTCATATCTGGTAGTGGATTAGCCCCTTTTCATATTTAAATTAATTTTTATTATTCTCGAAAAATTAGTTAAAACTTTGAACTTACCCCCTGGAGAAAATTTCAATTTTTCCACTGGCTCAAATTATTACAAACTGACTTGAATAATACTGAAAATTGTCGAGGGTTTTGTGACTACCCTTTTTTGTTTTATGAGATTTTAAGTATCTGTAAAAAATTTGCCAAAATTGTCTGCATCCTTCGAGGAATTCAATTTTTCCACGGGCTAAAAATATCTGAAATCCGACTTATAACATATCACTTGAGATTAATGTTGATGGAAATTAGTTGGTGGGAATTGTAGACCTATATATGTTCTCATGTTCTGTTCTTTTCTGTTCCATTTTTAATTTTACCAGTATTATTTTGAGACAGGATTTTGTATATCAGTTCCTTATTTCGAATTCAATAGATGGATTTATGAAGGTATGAATTTATGATTGGTTGTGCGGACAAACCATTAGGGGCGTTGCTTATCGGTTTAAAACTATGATAAATCTGAATGTTACTATGAGGTACGTTTGTTACAGCTACATGCAACTTAACTAATATTTTTCCATGCATGGATCTTAATGTCGGGGTATGTTGGATTAATTAAAGGTTTTATACATGCTGGACGGATAAGCATGGCAACTTGGAGATGTATGAATCCGAAGAGAATATTGATGTCCCAACCAAATACTACGAAGGCTTTCGCCAACCAAGTATAGATCAAGTCAAATTTGATGCCTATGACAAGATAGTCGTTGTTGGAGATCACTATGCACTAAAGTTTTTGGCACACCGGGAGGCCTAATATGATACATAAAATTGAAGGAAATGGAAATTTTCATTTGTGATAATTATTAACTTTTTTCCATGTTTTTAATTTACATACATAATTGGAATTGGAATTGAAGGGCTATCATTAGTTTGCATCAAATTTAATGCATCAATACTACCTGTGTCAGCTAATGACGGTAGAGTTATAGTTAATGAAGATTTTAAGCACATATCACTCTGGAAAACATAACAGGAAAGAGCTATCAACATCTTAAGTTCTTAACCAAAATATGGGCATTATGCCATTACATTTTTGTGTTGACATTCACAACACAATAAATGTTGACTATAGCACATAGCGATGCGTAAACAGTTCCGAGCTATAGCGCATAGCGACGCGCGAAGGCTTTCGGGGCTATATTGCGAGCTATTTGTGCTTTTGATTATTCTCGGTCACCCATAAAATGACCTGCACTTAACAAATACTTTGGAATATCACTTTAGCATTAGGTTAGTTATTTCTAATCAATAGACTACTATATAAATTTATAAATCAAATCGGTTCAAATAGGCACTAAAACCAGAGAATTAATAATGCCAATTTACTTTCTAGGATTATTATTCTAATTATTAAGTTAAGAGCTTAGATATATACAATAATTACAATCGCTTAACTAATATTTATCCATGCCAATTGTATATTAAAACTATGATAAATTTGAATGTTACTATGAAGTACGTTTTTTACAGCTACGTGCAACTTAACTAATATTTTTCCATGCATGGATCTTAATGTTGCGGTATGTTGGATTAATTAAAGGTTTTATACATGCTGGACGGATAAGCATGGCAACTTGGAGATGTATGAATCCGAAGAGAATATTGATGTCCCAACCAAATACTACGAAGGCCTTCGCCAACCAAGTATAGATCAAGTCAAATTTGATGCCTATGACATGATAGTCGTTGTTGGAGATCACTATGCACTAAAGTTTTTGGCACACCGGGAGGCCTAATATGATACATAAAATTGAAGGAAATGGAAATTTTCATTTGTGATAATTATTAACTTTTTTCCATGTTTTTAATTTACATACATAATTGGAATGGGAATTGAAGGGCTATCATTAGTTTGCCTCAACTTTAATGGATCAATACTGCTTGTGTCAGCTAATGACGGTAGAGTTAGAGTTAATGAAGATTTTAAGCACATATCACTCTGGAAACATAACAGGAAAGAGCTATCAACATCTTAAGTTCTTAACCAAAATATAGGCATTATTCCATTACATTTTTTTGTTGACATTCACAACACAATCAATGTTGACTATAGCACATAGCGATGCGTAAACAGTTCCGCGCTATAGCGCATAGAGACGTGCAAGGCTTTCGGGGCTATATTGCGAGCTATTTGTGCTTTTGATTATTCTCGGTCACCCCTAAAATGGCCTGCACTTAACAAATTCTTTGGAATATCACATTAGCATTAGTTTAGTTATTTCTAATCTATAGACTACTACATAAATTTATAGATCAAATCGGTTCAAATAGGCATTAAAACAAGAAAAATAATAATGCCAATTTGCTTTCTAGGAATATTATTCTAATTATTAAGTGAAGAGCTTAGAAATTTACAATAATTACAATCGCTTAATCAAGAATCGCAAAGAGATCGCAATGAACGTAATGGAGTAGGCGTACTACAAGTATGTTACCTTTTCCTGTGTAATCTGCTAAGAAACAGTTAGAAATTAACTGACAATTTCATAATCTTTTTCGTTCTTGCTCAAACTCTTTTTATAATTAGATATAAATCTATCAAGCTCCCAAAGAGTTTCATTATCAAAAGTATCAATGTCAATGTTCCTTTGAAGGCAAATCCTGTAAATCAATGCTATGTTATTGCTTTCCCATCATATGTCATCTCCCTTTCCTTTGTATCCTCCTTTGGCTTTTTCGAAACAGAAATTTCATTAAATAGAGTAATATTCTTAGGTTACCTTTGTTCTTTTCCCAGACCCTTTCTCATATCTGGTAGTGGATTAGCCCCTTTTCATATTTAAATTAATTTTTATTATTCTCGAAAAATTAGTTAAAACTGTGAACTTACCCCATGGAAAAAATTTCAATTTTTCCACTAGCTCAAAGTATTACAAACTGACTTGAATAATACTGAAAATTGTCGAGGGTTGTGTGACTACCCTTTTTTGTTTTATGAGATCTTAAGTATCTGTACAAAATTTGCCAAAATTGTCTGCATCCTTCGAGGAATTCAATTTTTCCACGGGCTAAAAATATCTGAAATCCGACTTATAACATATCACTTGAGATTAATGTCGATGGAAATTAGTTGGTGGGAATTGTAGACCTATATATGTTCTCATGTTCTGTTCTTTTCTGTTCCATTTTTAATTTTACCAGTCTTATTTTGAGACAGGATTTTGTATATCAGTTCCTTATTTCCAATTCAGTAGATGGATTTATGAAGGTATGAATTTACGATTGGTTGTGCGGACAAATCATTAGGGGCCCTGCTTATCGGTTTAAAACTATGATAAATCTGAATGTTACTATGAGGTACGTTTGTTACAGCTACATGCAACTTAACTAAAATTTTTCCATGCATGGATCTTAATGTTGGGGTATGTTGGATTAATTAAAGGTTTTATACATGCTGGACGAATAAGCATTGCAACTTGGAGATGTATGAATCCGAAGAGAATATTGATGTCCCAACCAAATACTACGAAGGCCTTCTCCAACCAAGTATAGATCAAGTCAAATTTGATGCCTATGACAAGATAGTCGTTGTTTGAGATCACTATGCACTAAAGTTTTTGGCACACCGGGAGGCCTAATATGATACATAATATTGAAGGAAATGGAAATTTCATTTCTGATAACTATTAACTTTTTTCCATGTTTTTAATTTATATAAATAATTGTAATTGGAATTGAAGGGCTATCATTAGTTCGCCTCAACTTTAATGCATCAATGCTAATGACGGTAGAGTTAGAGTTGATGAAGATTTTAAGCACATATCACTCTGGAAAACATAACAGGAAAGAGCTATCAACATCTTAAGTTCTTAACCAAAATATAGGCATTATGCCATTACATTTTTTTGTTGACATTCACAACACAATCAATGTTAACTATAGCGCATAGCGACGCGCGAAGGCTGTCGGGGCTATATTGCGAGCTGTTTGTGCTTTTGATTATTCTCAGTCACCCCTAAAATGACCTGCACTTAACAAACACTTTGGAATATCACTTTAGCATTAGGTTAGTTATTTCTAATCAATAGACTACTATATAAATTTATAAATCAAATCGGTTCAAATAGGCACTAAAACCAGAGAATTAATAATGGCAATTTAATTTCTAGGATTATTATTCTAATTATTAAGTTAAGAGCTTAGAAATTTACAATAATTACAATCGCTTAACTAATATTTTTCCATGCCAATTGTAAATTAAAACTATGATAAATCTAAATGTTACTATGAGGTACGTTTGTTACAGCTACAGGCAACTTAACTAATAATTTTCCATGCATGGATCTTAATGTTGGGGTATGTTGGATTAACTAAAGGTTTTATTCATGCTGGACGGATAAGCATGGCAACTTGGAGATGTATGAATCCGAAGAGAATATTGATGTCCCAACCAAATACTACGAAGGCCTTCGCCAACCAAGTATAGATCAAGTCAAATTTGATGCCTATGACAAGATAGTCTTTGTTGGAGATCACTATGCACTAAAGTTTTTGGCACACCGGGAGGCCTAATATGATACATAAAATTGAAGGAAATGCAAATTTCCATTTGTGATAATATTAACTTTTTCCATGTTTTTAATTTACATACATAATTGGAATTGGAATTGAAGGGCTATCATTAGTTCGCCTCAACTTTAATGCATCAATACTGCCTGTGTCAGCTAATGACGGTAGAGTTAGAGTCAATGCAGATTTTAAGTACATATTACTCTGGAAAACATAACAGGAAAGAGCTATCAACATCTTATGTTCTTAACCAAAATATAGGCATTAGGCCATTACTTTGTTGCGTTGACATTAAGAACACCAACAATGTTGATTATGACGCATAGCGACGCATAAACGGTTCCGAGGTTATAGCGCATTTCGACGCGCGAAGGCTTCCAGGGCTATAGTGCGATCTATTTGTGCTTTTGACTACTCTCGGTCACCCCTAAAATGTCTTGCATTTTACAAAATTCTTAGGAATATCTCTTCAGCATTAGGTTAGTTATTTCTAATCAATAGACTACTTTATAAATTTATAAATCAAATCGGTTCAAATAGGCACTAAAACAAGAGTATTAATAATGCCAATTTACTTTCTAGGATTATTATTCTAATTATTAAGTTAAGAGCTTAGAAATTTACAATAATTACAATCGCTTAGTCAAGAATCGCAATGAAATCGCAAAGAGATCGCATTGAACTAAATGGAGTAGGAGAACTACAAGTATGTTACCTTTTCCTTTGTAAATTGCTTAGAAACAGTTACAAATTGACTGACAATTTCATAATCTTTTTCGTTCTTGCTCAAACTATTTTTATAATAGGATATAAATCTATCAAGCTCCCTAAGATGAAGATGAAGTGCAATGAAGATAAGAAGATAAGGGAAGGTTTTGATGATTTCCAAAACGTCAAAATCAGCTAAGTATGGAAAGCTTAGGTCCCTTAGAAGAATTTTGACAAACTAAAGAAGACATCATAAGGGTTCAAAATTCTAAGCCCATAAGACTACTGATCTTATGCTGAAACAGCAATCAGAAGGGTAGACCATCAGCTGACTCAAATCAGATGGGTTCAGAGTTTGATCAGCAGGGTATCTATCAGAAGGGTTGCTTTGATCAGCAGAGTAGAAGAGATCAAGAAGTTAGTCCAACGGTAATAAATGCACTTGGTGTAATAAATGCTGCAAGAGAAGGGTAGTAATGGCAAAAGATTGAAGATTATTCTCGGATCAGCAGGGTGCATTTAATGCAGCTACAGGAAAGTACAGCAGAAAAAGTACTGTAGCAGGGAGCCGTTCTGAAAATTGGGCTAAGGCTATGGATTTGATTGTGATTTCCTTCAACGGTCATATTTTCTAATCCAAGTATAAATAGGGCTGATTTCAACGAGCGAAATACACAACAACATTTTGAGATTTTGTTTCCGAAGCAACAATTCTTTTAAGTCTCAAGAAGCTCGAACAGCTCACTCATCTAGTGAAGTCATCTGTTGACAGAAACCAAGTTGAAACCAAATAGAAAATACTTTCTGAGTGAAATTGTATTAGCTGAGTGTTGTGCGGAGTTTAGATCCATCTTTGTGAGTGATCTAACTTCAGAGGATAGGTTTTCTGAGTGATTTCCTATTGTGAGCTTACAGCCTTTTCATTTGTTGTTTAGGTGTAAGTGGAGAAATATTGTAAACTTAGTGTTTATAGTATAACCCAGAATCTAAGTGATCTGGAAGAGTGGACTAAATGATTTTTATCCATATAACCACTATAAAAATTCTTTGTGTTATTTTTGCATTAAGTTTTCTTGCATATTTCAAAATTGCATAAGTAAACACTTTGAATTGCTTTAAAGATTGGGAAGGAGTTTTTAAACTGGGGATAAAATCTTTAAAAGACATAGTCTACTTGTGAAAAACACTTTCAAATTACCCGCTGCAAGTATACTCTTGTAAAACTGGTTTTTGCTGAAATCAGCTTAGTTACTATAAGAAGAGTGGTCACTCTACTGTTCAAGATTTGTTCACGATCAGCATAGTCAGCTTACTGTTCTTCATAAGCTTAGTCTGCTGACAGACGACTGAAAAGTTTTTGAGTCTAAAAATTTTAAGAGGTCTATTCACCCCCCCCCCCTCTAGACCTCATCTGACCACTTGGGACCAACAAGTAGTATCAGAGCACGTGGTTCATTAGAATCAGTTGCCTGATCAACGAGCTTGATCCAAGTGTTTTTCGAAGGTTTTCAAAACTTTTCAAAAGAGCATCTTTTTGAAAAACAAAAACTTTTTGAAAAATGGATTGTACCAGCCATGTTCCCCACATTGCTGGTATGTCTTTTGAAGACTGGAAAATCAGGATGGAGATTTTTCTAGCTGCATATAATGATAACATGTACACATGTATCATCAAAGGTCCATTCAGGTTCACCAAGACGATAAAGATCAATGAAGTTGATACCGTGGTGGAGAAGGACTTACATGAGATGACACCAGATGAAATAAAGTTGTTCAATCTGGATAAAGTCGGAAGATTTATCATGACTAAAGCCCTGGACAATGATCGGTTTGACAAAGTCAAACACTGCAAAACTGCAAAAGAGATGTGGGATAAAGTCAGAGACATGAGCGAAGGAAACGACGCCATTAAAGAGCATCAGCTGAGTGTTGCTCTGGAAAAGCTGGACAACTTCAAGATGAAGTCTGCTGAAACCATTGATCAGATGGATACAAGGTTTACAAGGACGCTGAATGAAGTTTTAAAGCTTGGAAAAACCATTACGGATAAGGAGATAACCATCAGAGTGCTGAAGGCTTTACCTCCGAAATTCAATATGAAGGTAACAGCTATGGAAGAGTCAAGAGATCTGGGGAAGATTTCACTCACCGAGCTATTCTCAGTACTCAAGGCGTATGAGTATAAATTGCCAAGAATGGGAATTGAAGAAACCTCAAATTCAGGACCCACAGCTGCCTTAGTTGCTGCTGAAAATCCTAGAAGACCAGCACAGAGAAGTAAAGAAGTGGACTCATCTGATGAAGCCACATTACTCAACAAAATGGAGTACACAGCTGGAGATGTAGCATTGCTGATGAATAATTTCAAGAAGTTCTACAAAAGAAAAATGAAGAACAAATATAACAATGCTTCTACTTCTAAACCTAACTCTTCTTCTCAAGATAAGGATGATTATAAAGCCAAACTAATGTGTTATAACTGCAGGAAATTGGGACACTTCATCAGAGACTGTCCATATCCAAAAGCTGAGAAATACACTGAAGAAGAGAAGAGAATCAGAAAGGAAAGAAAGCATCAGAGAGGCAAGGCAATGATGGCTGAAGCAGAAGAGCTGACTGCTGTCTACTCATCTGATTCAGACTCAGACACTTCTGATGAAGAGTCTTCTCATGAAGAGAACCCTGCTCTTATCTGTCTAATGGCCAAGGAATCTGATGACTCTGAGGATGAGGTAACTCCTCTTGATAATGAATTATTTAATTCATTTGAAAAAATGATGCTTAATAATATTGGTATTGCTGAAGCATATAAAAAGCTTAAGGAAAAGATGATATTGCTAAAAGAGCAAAACAGTGCACTGAAACTCACAGCTGAAAAGCCAAGAGAATCAGTTGAATATAAAATGTATGAGCAAGAATATGAATCTCTGAAAGCTGAATGTGAAGTTTATAAGGGTAAAATCATTGAGCTTGAGAAAATCATTAAGTCTCATGAGAAATCATCTGTTGCATCCACTCATATGTCTAGTAAACAAAAGATGCCTTTAGATCAGGATAAGTTAGAGAATCATACTGAAAAATTTATATCTGCTGACAATAGTAAGGTCATTCTGTATGTTCAAACTACAAAACCTACTTCACCTGAGAAAGTGGTAAAGGAGACAAAAACTCCTAAGGCTAAAAAGAGCAAAGAGCCTAGTGTAGGTAAATAGACTAGTAAGACCAAACAGCAGAGCCCTAAGAAGTCTGCTGATAAAGCTTAATTGAATCAGACTAGTGGTAAAACTAAGTCGTCTGTAAATGAGCAAGGATCTAGTAAACCAAAGAAGCATAAGAATAAGAAAAATCAAAACGCTTGGTATGGAAATGAGTCTTATTATGTGCAACCTGCTGCATATCCTCCTATGTATCATGCACCTCAATTTCCAACTTACTACGCACCATATCCTACTCATCCAATGCATGCATATCCTGCTTATCATGCACCTCATCCTGCTTATGAACATTTTCCTTATCATACTGATCATCAACCTGACTTATCTGCTGAATATGATAATGATAAAAACTGTTCATGCTCCTGTCAAAACTCAGAAGCCTAAGAAGCCTAAGACATCAACATCTTGGGTTGTCAAAGGTGGAACTAATCCTTCAGAACCCTCTCAATAAGGGTACCTAAAACAATTTTATTTTTGTTTTGTAGGTTAGGATTAGGAGTAGGAGAGTAGAGAAGATTTGGTACTTGGACAGTGGTTGTTCAAGGCACATGTGTGGAAGCATGCATGAGCTGACTGATGATGTTGTTATGGATGGTCCAAATGTTACTTTTGGAGATAGCAAAGAAGGCAAGATTGTAGCTAAAGGAAGATTAATCAAAGGAAACATAGAGATATCTGACGTCTCATATGTTAAAGGCCTAAAGTACAACCTGCTGAGCATAAGTCAATTTTGTGACAAAGGATATTCAGTCATCTTCTCAACAGATAAGTGCTATGTTGAACAGATTGGTACAAAGAAGGTAATTTTATCTGGAAGACGACAAGGAAATATCTACATAGTCGACTGGAATTCTACTGACAAGAATTCAAGTATTTGTTTGGTGGCATCAACACCAAGTGAAGTCAGTTGGCTGTGGCACAAAAGGATGAATCATTTAAACTTCAAGACCATAAACAGATTGATAAAGAATGATCTGGTAGAAGGGATTCCAAAAACAGTCATGAGCAAAGACAAGCTCTGTGACGCATGTCAGAAAGGGAAATAAATCAAGTCATCATTCAAAAGCAAGAAGCACCAATCTTCTGACAGAATCTTGGAGCTGCTACACATGGACTTATTTGGACCCATTGATCCAGTCAGCAATGGTGGAAAGAAATACTGCCTAGCTGTTGTGGATGACTATTCAAGATATACTTGGGTGATATTCATGAAGAAGAAAAGTGAAACCAAGGAACATCTTACTAATCTGATGGAACTGATCCAGAATGAGAAAAGCACAAAAATAATGAAGATCAGATCAGATAGAGGGACAGAGTTCACAAACTCTACTGTTGAAGAGTATTGTAATATCAAAGGAATACATCATGAGTATTCAGCTGCTAGAACCCCTCAACAGAACGGTGTTGCTGAAAGGAGAAACAGAACACTGAAGGAAGCTGTCAGAACAATGATAGCTGAAGCTAAGCTGCCACAAAGATTTTGGGCAGAAGCCACAAACACAGCCTGCTTTACCCAGAATAGATGCATGATCAACAAAAATCAGAACAAGACTCCATATGAAGTTTGGAACAACAGGAAACCAAACATTCATTATTTTAAAATTTTTGGTTGTAAATGCTTTGTGTTAAATAATGGGAAAAATCACCTTACTGCATTTGCAGAGAAGGCTGATGAAGCTGTTTTTGTAGGATATTCTACTGTTAGTAAAGCTTATAGAGTTTTTAACAAAAGAACATTACTAGTAGAAGAATCCATTCATGTAGTATTTGATGAACCAAATCAATCTTCTGAAAAGAATCAAAGTACGTACTAATCAATATCTGTCTACTGATTTTCAGAAATTGAGTGTTGAAATAAATGAAAGATATGTTCCCATCATACTACCTGATCTCAATTCAGCTGCTAACTCAAATGTTGTTCAAAATCACAGTGCTGATTGTCTAACAGACGAGTTGCAAACAGCTGACAGACCAGAGACTGTTCAACAGACAAGAACTATTCAACAGACTACTACTGAATCTCCAACAGTAGTGTTGCAAGATCAAAACAGAGGACAACACCCAGATTTGCAACCTGATCTCAGATGGCTCAAGAATCACCTACCAGAGTTAGTGATTGGTGATCCCTTGGATAGAGTAAAGACAAGAAGAGTTGCTGCACAAGATGCTATGTTTGCCAGTTTTCTATCTCAAATAGAGCCTAAACAAATTGAAGAAGCTCTCAGTGATTCCTTCTGGATTGAAGCTATGCAAGAAGAGTTGAATCAATTTGAAAGGAACGAAGTATGGTACTTAGTTCCAAGACCAAGTCATCAAAGAGTAATTGGCACTAAATGGGTTTTCAGAAATAAAATGAATGAAGATGGTATTGTCACCAGAAATAAAGCAAGATTAGTGGCCAAGGGTTATTGTCAAGAAGAAGGAATTGACTTTGGTGAGACATTTGCACCAGTAGCAAGACTTGAAGCAATCAGACTGTTTCTTGCCTATGCTGCTTACAAGAACTTCACTGTCTATCAGATGGATGTGAAGTCAGCATTTCTCGATGGAGAATTGCAAGAAGAAGTGTATGTTGAACAACCGCCTGGATTTGAAGCTTATCAACAAGAAGACAAGGTGTATCGTCTGAAGAAAGCCCTCTATGGACTGAAACAGGCTCCAAGAGTATGGTATGATACCCTATCTGATTTTCTTTTAATTAAAGGATTTCGTAAAGGTAAAGTAGACAAGACCTTGTTCACAATTGAATGGGAGAATCATATATTACTTGTGCAAATATATGTAGACGACATTATTTTTGGTTTTACTAACCAACAGATGTGTGACAAGTTCTCCAAGCTGATGCAAAATTAGTTTGAAATGAGCATGATGGGTGAACTCAATTATTTTCTTGGTTTGCAAGTTAGACAGTTGCCTGATGGAATATTCATCAACCAAGCAAAATACACAAGGGATCTGTTCAAGAAATTTGGTATGGAAACTAGCTCCACTGCTACTGTTCCAATGTCTACTAGTCTTCGTTTGGATAAAGATGAAGATGGAAAATCAGTGGACATAACCAAATACAGAGGCATTATTGGGTCACTGTTGTATTTGACAGCCAGCAAACCTGATATCATGTACTCTGTTGGGGTTTGTGCGAGATTTCAATCAAATCCTAAGGAATCTCATCTCTTAGCTGCCAAGAGAATTCTGAAATATATTAAGGGCACTCAAGAATTGGGATTGTGGTATCCTAGAGAATCTGGATTTGAGCTTATTGGATATTCAGATTCAGTCCTTGCTGGCTGCAAAATTGATAGGAAGAGCACAACAGGTGCTTGTCAATTTTTGGGTAGTCGTCTGATCTCATGGATGAGTAAGAAACAGACTTCAGTATCCATATCTACTGCTGAAGCTGAATATATAGTAGCTGGAGCTTGCTGTGCACAGATACTATGGTTGAAGCATCAACTAGAAGATTACAATATCAAGATCAGTGCAATTCCAATCTATTGTGACAATACAAGTGCAATATCTCTTACTCAGAATACTACAAGTCATTCAAGGTCTAAACATATTGAGATCAAGCATCACTTCATTAGAGATCATGTGGAAAAAGGGAATGTTATGATTGAGTATGTTCATACAGACAATCAGATAGCTGACATTTTCACCAAACCTCTAAGTGAAGTAAGGTTTTCAACTCTAAGAGCTGAACTAGGACTACTAAATTTGGATGCATGAGCTGAGGGGGAACTTATCAGAAGACTGAAGTTCATCAGCACAATCATCCATTATCATATTCAAGAATTTGATGGGATAGTGCCCTGCAAGCCAATATATTTAGCTTGTATTGGAACTATCATTATCTTTCTTTAGTATAAATGATTTAATACGCACGTTTATTTATACGAGTATAAGGATAAACAATGGCCAACTTCATCTCTCGCGAATACATTTAAGCGATTGGTTGAAATCCTTAGATTACATTTGACTATGGGACGATTCACTTCAGTACTGAGTGCAATCATGAAACAGTCTCAAAGGTCGTAATCTTAGAATTGTTCCAAGTCATAGATTCCAAACGAGACGGGGTATCGTAGGAATCGCCAAGACTTGTACGAGTATGCATGATTCACATGGAGTGAATTTGTAGCGTTTCATGAGCAAGGCATTTGAGGCCAGTGCATATGAGTAGGTGGTACAATGGAGGATTGAACGCATCGAACGACCCGAACAGAGAAACCCATTGTGGAAGCGCATGTCGCATATCGGTGATGGGATGTTTCTCAAGGATTATAATAGTGTACGATTTAGTCCTTTGACTTGAGGTGCTAGGGCGAATTCGGTGCATGAAAGTGCGTACTTAGATCTAGGTATAGATCACTTAGCTTGATCATAACATGCCTAGGTTGGGTGCGTATGGACATGTACGCGAGTGGTTAGTACCAATATGGAATCTATTGACTCACTGTAATGGGTGAGAGAATTTTCTATACGATTCTTAGATAATATATCCGAGAAACCCGTGGCCACGGTCGGTGACAAATTTGGAAAGGGGTATCCAAATTTAGCAGTCACACTGGAATATTATCCTGAATTAGAAAGTATAGTTATCGAGACAAATTTAGAGGTGCCGATCAATTCACACACCCTAAGTCTTGATCGGGAATATTAGTCGATAGAAGGACCGTATGTACATGGTAATTATATGAGACGAGGTTCACAAGTATCAATTCACCTGAAGTTGGGCTTAATGGGCTTGTGGCTAGACATCGACCATGAAGTGTGGGTACTCCTGAGTTAATAGAGGATTTGATTCTAGGAGTGGTCAATTAAAGGTTGTTTAATTGACCGGAGCAATTTATTGTTCATAAATTAAATCACGAGGAATCCGTGGGCCTGCTGCCAATTGATGGTGAACCCAGAGGGTCACACATAATACAATTGGACGGTGACTGTTATGGAAGGACATAAAAGGAATTAATTGATTTAAAGGTAATTAAATCAATTAAATGAATTAAAGTATTTAATTCAAGTGGGAGATTAATTAATTGGCTGACTTAATTAATTAAATACTTAATTGAGTTGCTAATTAATTATATAAAAGAAATATTGATTTATTTGGATTGGGCATTTAATTAAAGTAGTTAATTAAATGAAAGGCTTGCAAGACATGGGCCTTTAATTAAAAGTCCATAAGGAGTCTTGCAAACCTAGGTCAAGAGGGAGTCTATAAATAGGGTTCCACTAGAGCTCAAAAAGCTAACACCCTAGCACAAAACCCTGGCCTCTCTTTTCTCTGACCTAGCCGCCCCTCCCTGCGCCGCCAAGAGCATAGCCGCCGCCCCTAGCTGGCCGTGAGCTGCTGCAACGCCGCCGCACATCCTCCCTCGTTCCTTCGTGCTGGATCTTGCTCTGCCAAGTAGATCTGCACAGTCCTCCATTGACAAATCTCTTAGATCCAGTTCTGAGCCTAAGACTAGGAGGTGTTACCAGAATCCAGTTGGTGTGGACTATCTTTGGAGGTGAGACATTTGGATCACTCCTGTGAACCAGATCCAGATTCAGAATCAGAACTGAAGGTTGCCACCACTTTGCCTGTGGTGAGGTAAATCGCAAAAACCCCCTTGTTTAATTACTCTGTGTGTTTTGTTCTATGCTTTTGTATATATAATATGGAGATTCAAATATATGGGACCTTGGGTGCTTCGAAAAATTTTAAATTCCGCACTATCATTGTTCTGACAATCGAGGCATCCCAACCACTATCCCAACAGTGGTATCAGAGCCAACTCCATCATTATTATACGAAAAGCCTGAACATAATGTGTTTTCATCGTATATGTTTAATTATGTATATGTAAACACGTGATAATTATGTTCTGTAAATTGATTCTTACTTGTTATGACTGGATCTATGATTGGGTAAAACTGCTTTTTCAGATCTGTGCCGATTTTATAGTTTTTGAAAACTTCAGGACTTTTGTGCAATTGAAATCGCAAATTAGGGTTTTAGGGGCTGAAAATTAAATTTTTTCGAATCTGGAAATTTCAAAATTACTGGACTGTTTTGCAAATCTGGTCGCACATATTTTTGGGGTCGTTTTGTAATTTCCGAAAGTTTGGGGACTATTTTGCAATTACCGAAACTTCAGGGGTCTGTTTGAAAAATTGAAAATTTTCAGAATTCAAAATTTTATTTTCTGGTCTGCTGCCCGAATCTGCTTAGGGGTGTTTTTGTAACTTTTTAAAAGTTTTGGGGTCAAAGTGCAATTTTCGAAAGTTGAGGGGCGAAAATTCAATTTTCAAAAGTTGAAAAACAGAATCTGAATTTGAGCAGAAAATTTATTTTTGTTTACCCGAATATTCATTTTGTCATAATTAGTAGTGACTAAAAAGTAAGAATCATAGGGAGTTAGTTTTAAAAGGTAGTTTTAAAATTAAGAAAGAAATAGGTAAAGTTGTTTGCATGTTTCTTGCTCTACGTGAATTGTTTACGTGGTTTTCGATCGAGCCGAGCCTTGACCTTAGGTTAGATGTGATTGGTTTAATTTATTGTTTGGTTTTTATTGGGCCTGCGAGCCTATTATTATTTTTGGGCCACTTTGAGCCTTTGTAATAGAATAGGGCTTTACTGCTTTCCTGATAGAATAGTACCCGGCAAGCCAATCTAAATTAGCTTGTTTGAGGACTATCTTCTTATGGTTTATAATTAATACGCCCGTTTATTCATAGTACGTGAATTAAACAATGGCCAACTTCATCTCTCGCGAACCTATCTAAGCGATTGGATGAAATCCTGAGTTCACAATAGACTATGGGACTATACACTTCAGTACTGAGTGCACTTATCATGAAACAGTCTCAAAGGTCGTGATCTCGAAAACGTTCCAAGTCATAGATTCATATCGAGACGGGATATCGAATGAATCGTCAAGACTTGTACGATTATGCATGATTCACATGGAGTGAATTTGTTGTAGTTTCATGAACAAGGCATTTGAGGCCAGTGCATATGACTAGGTGGTTCGATAGAGGATCGAATGCATCGAACGACCCGAACAGAGAAACCCATTGTGGAAGCGCATGTCGCATATCGGTGATGGGATGTTTCTCAAGGATTATAATAGTGTACGATTTAGTCCTTAGACTTGAAGTGCTAGGGCGAATTCGGTGCATGAAAGTGCGTACTTTGATTTAGGTATAGGCCACTTAGCTTGGTCATAACATGCCTAAGTTGGGTGCGTACGGAAGTGTACGCGAGTGGTTAGTACTAAGAAAGGATCCATCGACTCATCCTGATAAGGTGGGAGAATTTCCTGTACGTTCTTCGATAATAGTTCCGAGAAACCCGTGGCCACGGTCAGTGACGAATTTGGAAGGGACTTCCAAATTTAGCAGTCACACTGGAATTACTATCCTGAATTAGAAAGTACAGAATCGAGATAATTAGAGGTGCCGATCAATTCACACACCCTAGGTCTCGGTCGGGAAATCAGTCATGGAAGGACCGTATGTACATGGCAGTTATAATAGGTGAGGTTCACAAATATCAATTCACCTGAAGTTGGGCTTCATGGGCTTGTGGCTAGACATCGACCATGAAGTGTAGGTACTCCTGAATTAATAAGGAAATTAATTCTGGAGTGGTCAATTAAAGATAGTTTAAAGTTGATCGGAGCATTTAATTGCTCGTTAATTAAATCACGAGAGTCGTGGGCCTACTGCCAATTGATGGTGAACCCAGAGGGTCACACACAATACAATTGGACAGTGACAGTCATTAAGGGAAATGTGAATGATTTAAAGTTGTTAAATCAAAGTTATTGAATTAAAGCATTAATTCAAGTAAGAGATTATTAATTAGATATTTAATTAATTAATGTTCAATTAATTAATTAAGGGTTATCTGATTAATTATGAAATTAATTAAAGTGATTAATTAAGTTGGAAGAATAAATTTAATTGGTAATTTTTCGGATTAGCCAATTAAATGACAAAGGGGTCGATTTGTAATTATCACAAATAGAAATGATAGGGGGCGATTTTTTGAAGATAAGGAAAATGAAGTTTTTAATCTTGGAAGATAAGCAAGAAGAGATATATCAAATCTTAGATTCCTAATTAGATAAGGAAGAAAAGATTTGATAGACAAGGAAGAAGATATCTTATAGGAGTAGGACTCTTCTCCTATAAATACTTCTTCTCCTCTCTTCATTTAAAAAAAAGGAGAATGAAAACTTTTGAGAGAAAACTCTGCAAAACTTTTGAGAGAAATTTATAGCCGATTTTTGAGAGAAAAATCTGATTTTCGAAAATAAGTTTTAGAAATTGCATATCCGCCCCAAACTATTTCGCCCCGAACCCTAGTCGCCCATCCTAGCTCGGCCGAACCTAACCTGGCCGATCCAAGCTTGGCCGAACCAAATCCAGCCGCATAAGCCCTGCGTGTTTGGTCTTCTTCCAGTTGATCTCCAAACCCGAACCTATATCAAAGTCTTGATCAAGTTCAGAAGTACCTTTGTTGACAAACTTTCAAGTTCCAGTTCTTAGCCTACGACTTGGAAGTGTTGCTACAATCCAGTTGGTGTGGATACATTCTGGAGGTGAGACACTTGGATCACTATATTGTGAATCGAACATGAAGCCTGGAGGTAACCACCACCGAGCTGTGGTGAGGTAATTTCGATTAACCCCCTATGTTTTATTTATGCTTGCGTTCGTTTCTTGCTTTTCGTATACATAATATGGAGACTTTATTTATGGGACTGTGGGTGTGTCTTGAAAAATTTTAAATTCCGCACTCTGTTGTATTGACAATCGAGGCACAAACCCAACAGTGGTATCAGAGCCAACTCCATACTTATTATACGTAAAAGCCTGAACATAATGTGTTTACCGTATATGTTTGATTATGTGTATGAAAACACTTTAGAATTATGTTCTGTTGATTGATTCTTACTTGTTATGACTGGATCTATAATTGGGTAAAACTGCTTTTTCAGATCTGTGGCGTTTTTATAGTTTTTCGAAAAATCAGGACTATTTTGCAATAATCGCAAATCTTGAAAATTAGGGCTGAAAATTAATTTTCTGTTTCTGGAAATTTTAGAAATTTATGGGCTGATTATGAAATTCTGATCGCACGGGTTTTTGGACCATTTTGCAATTTTCGAAAATTTATGGGCTATTTTGTAATTTCCGAAATTTCAGGGGTCAGTTTGCAATTCGAAATATTTTCTGGATTCAAAATTTTTATTTTCTGGTCCTTCTGTCCGAAAACTGTTTTGGGGGTGTTTTGTAACTTTTCAAAAGTTTTGGGGTTAAAAGTGCAATTTCCGAAAGTACAGGGGCCGAACTGCAATTTTTCAAAAGTTGAAAATCCGGATCTGTTTTAAAGCAGAAAACTTGTTTTGTTTATCCGAGAATTTTTCTTGTCATAATTAGTAGTGACTAAAAGTAAGAAATCAATAGGAAGTTAGTTTTAAAAGGTAGTTTTAAAATTAAGAAAGAAAGTGAAAGATGTTTACATGTTTCTTGCTCAACGTGAACTGTTTACGTGGTTTTCGATCGCGCCGAGCCTTGACCTTAGGGTAGATGTGATTGGTTTAATTTAATGTTTGGTTTTATTGGGCCTGCGAGCCTGTTATTGTTTTGGGCCACTTTGAGCCTTTGTAATAGAATAGGGCTTTACTGCTTTCCTAGTCTAGGATGGAGGCCCGTTTACAAGCAAGGTGGGAGCCCATGAAGAATTGAAGGCCGCGTATGCGTGGTACATTGTGTAATAGCATAGGCCTGTTTGAACCCCTTTAGATTGACCAATAGGGCCAACATCACTGGCTCGATGATGGCCTGCATAGGAGGCTCCCGATCGAAAACATATTGTGGTAGCATGAATGTTAGGCTTGTATGGCTTTTATTTATTTGTCGATTTATGATTGCTTGTGTGTATGCGCGCTAGTATCTAGATCGTAATAAAAGATAAAGCATAATTGAAACGGTGAGATCTCGAGGAGAGTTTCTTCAAACTTTCAAAACTGAAAATCCCCTCTCGAATAAATATTAAGTCATATTGGGTAAACTATAAAATGAAGTTTTATAGATCCAAGCCTTCCATTAATAGGGACTAGTGTGAGTTGTCTACTTATCGATAAAGGTGATCCAGAGTCTGGCACTCGAGTCGAAGAAAGGGGCAATACACGAAATTCCTCGATTCCTATTTTTAACTAAATACGACAAGGGTAGGGATTGGTCGGGATGTGAATATCGACCGATAACTAGTTACGGGGAGTTCACGACCGGGCCCGTTGCTTATCACGATTAATGGGTTAGACTTAAACGTGTAGTAACATTTATGATGTAGCAGTGCTAGATAAATGCGAAAAACGAGGCAAAATAGCTTGAAGGTTGTGTGGTAGACACAATTGGTAATATGTATACCTACCTAGGGAATTAATTGTATGGCCACGAGTCGTGGGTACAATTAATTGCTGCTGGGACGTCAAGACCTACTAGGAAATAGAATTTCCCGAAACTAGAAGGGGTCACAGTTTCGATAAAATAGTGGGAGAACTTTTTCGATAAAAAGTCCAAATTTCGTTAATTATAAGTATTAATGTTAAACCTGTCTGCTTATATGTTGTCTATTTTTGTTAGCCATTCACCATCCACTGTCCCATTCAAACAAGTTGTGTTACGTTTTCAAACCGAACAAACTTTGGGGAACATTATGAGCTATTCACTCTATGAGACAAACATGGATGAGTTTGACAATGTTAGAAAATATTGTTCTTACTTAGCCAAGATGTTCAAACGACTCAGAAAGTTTGGAACTCGAATATCTAAAGAAGATGAGATAACCATTACTCTCAATGGCTTGTCTGAAGACTTCGATCATTTCTTGCAACATTGTGATATTCCGTTTGATGGAATTGAAACAAAACACTTGCATCAGTTGTTAGACAAATATGAGGATGTCCATCTACTTGGATATGGTCTATATGAGTGGGGCTGCCATATATGTGACTACGAAGAGCAAATGAAGGATTATGCTGGAAAGAAATTCCTGAACAGAATTAACAATGGTATGACTTTTAAGTTATACACCTGTTAAATTCTTTATGATGTAAGACATCTGATAGAACTTTCATGTCTGTAAAAGTGTTTGCAGGTGATGATGGTGTTCCCTCTCGACCTAAAAGGAAGAAATTCCTTAAAAGGAGGATGCAATCAATGCATAGAGAGATAAGGGAGAATCGCTTCAGGGATTGGGTCAAGGACTATCTAGACCTAGAACTTTGCATAAAGAGATATTAGTTTTTCGTATTAGCATAAGTCTTTAGTTTTAGTTTGTCTTTGAGATTTTATTTCAAATTTTTGTACAAGAAATTATTGCTTTACCATTGAGAATGGAATTTATTTAATTAAAGCTATTTAACTTTGTACAAATATTGATGCTTTAAAGCATAGAAATAAATACAATGATAAACAAATCAAAACTACGAAAAACTATATGCTGAATCGAAAAACGTGGCAAAATAATCGTCCACGATTGAAATGTTCTTTTTGGACATTCTTCCTGAAGATAGATACGAAAGGGAAGCTTTTATCTATTGTTCTTGAAATAAGGAACTTGGATAAATTCATAACTTTCAAATCTTGAAGGAATGATAACCGAAATTAATGGAATATTTAGCATTCCAAACAATTCAACCGAATGGATTCAATCCATTAGGACAAACGTGGAAGAACTAAAAGCACTAGTTCAAGAAGAACGTTACTTAAGATATACTTACGATTTCTTAATCGTCAAAGTATATGTGTCATAATTGAAGTACAATTCTGAGACTATTGAAGCAATTCAACAGACGTCTTGGAAATGAAGCAACTAAATGCATTATGACGAAAGCACTTTTGATCTAATCAAACTTGCTGAAACATAAGCAATTAATTCCACGATTATCTAAAACGAGAATAGAATTCTCATGAAGCAAATCAAGAAGGGGGTCGAACCTAGTTCGATTCACAACTATGATCTTGCTAAACTTCCTTCATTCACATTAAGGGGATAGCCTCTCCTGACTCTTCAAGAAACTTGGTGTAGTGCCTTCCGAAGAAAGTTCTTACACTACCAAATCATTTATGAAATGAGAGAATACCCATGTATGAGAAATTCGATGGTAGATCCGATTCATACAAATATTTGTGGGGTATCCAAAGAAATCCATTGGATACCTGTTCTATGACAACGAGAAACGAAAGTATCTCGTGAGTAGCTTATTCCTATGTTGACGAATCTTTTGTCAAAGGAAATAAGGGAATGTCATAAAACTTGATGAAGTCCAAAAGACATTGGACCCATCCCCACAAATAGTGGGAGTAAACCCCGAAACCCAATGAACCGATTTTTGCACAAATTCTTAGTAATCTAATCAAATTCGTAAGGAACTCACAATTCCATTTTACGAAATTGAGTGATTAGATATTTAATCCAAGATTACAAAGAAAAATATGTTTAGACATAAATCAAGGGATATGGCATGAAGCCATAAGATTCAAAGTGATAAGTTTGACTCGCTAAATAGCGATAGGTGATTATTCAAAAGTCCTTTAAAAGATCTATGAAAATACCTTCTCTCCATTTAAAACGTCAAAACCCATTTTGAAACTATTAGCCATAGAAAGGTGGTTGTTGACTACCGAGATATGACTATTGGAAATGGATTCTGCATCTCACGATTGATGAGATGATCTCTATTCAAATCCAAAGGTCAATCTATGACTTTTTCCGAATTGGAACATGCAACTTGATAAGTCAATCAAGAATGTTGAATTGTCAAAAGGCATATGGATTCCATTTGTGCAAAAGGATCAGTGGGAGTACAGTTGAGTTCGAAAAGTAACAAGAAGATGTTCTATACATCAAGATTGATATAAGAATATCAGAGAAGCACAGACGAAAGCGTGTTAATCACGCAATTCTCCATGAATAGATTTGGAATTGCATCTCACGTACTGGCGATACGTATCTAAAGTAGATAAAGAAAAGTAGATGTTGAAATTCACAAATCTAAGTACAAAGACTATATGGAAAATCCAAGAAAGGATCCATTCCATAGAGATATGAATTTCTCTGTCTTATTTAATGTGAATGCCCTGCATTTAATAAGTAAAGAAGAAATTATCTCAAGAAGCCTTATGCTTAAGCGTTTGGATTGCATGTAGCATGCAAAGTCTTGTACATGACCTGACTCATCAAAAGCTCTGATATTTCACGAGCTACTGATAAGTCAAACTCCAGTCAAGGACACTGGACTACCATAAAGCAATCCTCGAAGATAATTAAAGGATGTGTTGCTGGTCTATGGTAATAGTGGAGAATTGAAACTCGAAGGATTTATTAATTCGAGATTTTCAAAGTCAAAAGTGGATGATTTATTCTGTTTCGATGGAGCAGAGGTATATTGGAAGAAATTCCAATAGTATACCATTGCCAACTCAATCAGAATAAAAGCACCATTGTGATGCTGCACACACACAAAAGGTGTTTAGATGAGAAAACATTCATCCATTGGATGAATTACCTAGCATGACGAAAGCTTGTTATAATCCTAACCGATTTAAACAAAGCTATTGCTCAATGAAAGAAAATCGAGATCTCATCAAGAATCTAAACGCAAAACCAAATGATTAAAAAAAAAATCATAGGTAGTTGAGACGAGTAAAAGTACTACGTCATCTCAACAAGACAACTTAATAGATCCACTAATGAAGCTCTTTCACAAATGGTTCGAGGGACATCTTGGTATAGATGGGTCTTAGAAATGTTGTGATTGGCTTTAGGGCAAGTGGGAGATTGATAGAATAGTACCCGGCAAGCCAATCTAAATTAGCTTGTTTGAGGACTATCTTCTTATGGTTTATAATTAATACGCCCGTTTATTCATAGTACGTGAATTAAACAATGGCCAACTTCATCTCTCGCGAACCTATCTAAGCGATTGGATGAAATCCTGAGTTCACAATAGACTATGGGACTATACACTTCAGTACTGAGTGCACTTATCATGAAACAGTCTCAAAGGTCGTGATCTCGAAAACGTTCCAAGTCATAGATTCATATCGAGACGGGATATCGAATGAATCGTCAAGACTTGTACGATTATGCATGATTCACATGGAGTGAATTTGTTGTAGTTTCATGAACAAGGCATTTGAGGCCAGTGCATATGACTAGGTGGTTCGATAGAGGATCGAATGCATCGAACGACCCGAACAGAGAAACCCATTGTGGAAGCGCATGTCGCATATCGGTGATGGGATGTTTCTCAAGGATTATAATAGTGTACGATTTAGTCCTTAGACTTGAAGTGCTAGGGCGAATTCGGTGCATGAAAGTGCGTACTTTGATTCAGGTATAGGCCACTTAGCTTGGTCATAACATGCCTAAGTTGGGTGCGTACGGAAGTGTACGCGAGTGGTTAGTACTAAGAAAGGATCCATCGACTCATCCTGATAAGGTGGGAGAATTTTCTGTACGTTCTTCGATAATAGTTCCGAGAAACCCGTGGCCACGGTCAGTGACGAATTTGGAAGGGACTTCCAAATTTAGCAGTCACACTGGAATTACTATCCTGAATTAGAAAGTACAGAATCGAGATAATTAGAGGTGCCGATCAATTCACACACCCTAGGTCTCGGTCGGGAAATCAGTCATGGAAGGACCGTATGTACATGGCAGTTATAATAGGTGAGGTTCACAAATATCAATTCACCTGAAGTTGGGCTTCATGGGCTTGTGGCTAGACATCGACCATGAAGTGTAGGTACTCCTGAATTAATAAGGAAATTAATTCTGGAGTGGTCAATTAAAGATAGTTTAAAGTTGATCGGAGCATTTAATTGCTCGTTAATTAAATCACGAGAGTCGTGGGCCTACTGCCAATTGATGGTGAACCCAGAGGGTCACACACAATACAATTGGACAGTGACAGTCATTAAGGAAAATGTGAATGATTTAAAGTTGTTAAATCAAAGTTATTGAATTAAAGCATTAATTAAAGGTAAGAGATTATTAATTAGATATTTAATTAATTAATGTTCAATTAAATAATTAAGGGTTATCTGATTAATTATGAAATTAATTAAAGTGATTAATTAAGTTGGAAGAATAAATTTAATTGGTAATTTTTCGGATTAGCCAATTAAATGACAAAGGGGTCGATTTGTAATTATCACAAATAGAAATGATAGGGGGCGATTTTTTGAAGATAAGGAAAAGGAAGTTTTTAATCTTGGAAGATAAGCAAGAAGAGATATATCAAATCTTAGATTCCTAATTAGATAAGGAAGAAAAGATTTGATAGACAAGGAAGAAGATATCTTATAGGAGTAGGACTCTTCTCCTATAAATACTTCTTCTCCTCTCTTCATTTAAAAAAAAGGAGAATGAAAACTTTTGAGAGAAAACTCTGCAAAACTTTTGAGAGAAAGTTATAGCCGATTTTTGAGAGAAAAATCTGATTTTCGAAAATAAGTTTTAGAAATTGCATATCCGCCCCAAACTATTTCGCCCCGAACCCTAGTCGCCCATCCTAGCTCGGCCGAACCTAACCTGGCCGATCCAAGCTTGGCCGAACCAAATCCAGCCGCATAAGCCCTGCGTGTTTGGTCTTCTTCCAGTTGATCTCCAAACCCGAACCTAGATCAAAGTCCTGATCAAGTTCAGAAGTACCTTTGTTGACAAACTTTCAAGTTCCAGTTCTTAGCCTACGACTTGGAAGTGTTGCTACAATCCAGTTGGTGTGGATACATTCTGGAGGTGAGACACTTGGATCACTATAATGTGAATCGAACATGAAGCCTGGAGGTAACCACCACCGAGCTGTGGTGAGGTAATTTCGATTAACCCCCTATGTTTTATTTATGCTTGCGTTCGTTTCTTGCTTTTCGTATACATAATATGGAGACTTTATTTATGGGACTGTGGGTGTGTCTTGAAAAATTTTAAATTCCGCACTCTGTTGTATTGACAATCGAGGCACAAACCCAACATTTCCTAGATTAGGATGGAGGCCCGTTTACAAGCAAGGTGGGAACCCAAAAAGGACATGAAGGCCATGTATGCATGGTACATTGTGTAATAGCATAGGCCTGTTTGCAAACCCTTTAGATTGACCAATAGGGCCAACATCATTGGCTCGATGATGGCCTACATAGGAGGCTCCCGATCGAAAACATATTGTGGTAGTATGCATGCTAGGCTTGTATGTTTTTATTTATTAGTCGATTTATGATTGCTTGTGTGTATCCGCGCTAGAATCTAGATCATAATAAAAGATAAAGCATAACTGAATCGGTGAGATCTCGAGGAGAGTTAGCATAACTTTCAAACCAGTAAATCCCCTCTTGAATTAAATATTAAGTCATATTGGATTAAAATAAAATGAAGTATTTATATAAATCCAAGACTTCCATCAATAGGGACCAGCGTATGTTGTCTACTTATCGATAGAGGTGATCCAGAGTCTGGCACCCGAGTCGAAGAAAGGGACAATACGCAAAATTCCTTGACTCCTATTTTTAACTAAACACGACAAGGGTGAGGACTGGTCGGGATGTGAGGATCGACCGATCACTAGTTACGAAGAACTCACGACCGGGCCCGTTGCTCATCAGGATTGATGGGTTAGACTTAACGATTAGTAACACTTATGATGTAGCAGTGCTAGATAAGTGCGAAAACCGAGGCAAAATAGCTTGAAGGTTGTGGAGTGACACAATTGGCAATAAGTATGCCTACCTGGGGAATTGGTTGTATGGCCACGAGTCGTGGGTGCAATTAATTGCCGCTGGGACGTCAAGACCTACTAGGAAATAGAATTTCCCGAACAATTGAAGGGGTAATTGTTTCGATAAAATAGTGGGAGAACTTCTACGATAGAGAGTCCAACCTTCGTAGATTATAAGTATTATTCATTAACTAGTCCACTAAATGTTTGTCTTCTCTTTAGATACTGAGATATCTGTAATTATCCATTTAACTATTTATCCTCGACTAATAAAATAACTGGATCAAAATATCGACTAGGCAAAACTTGAGAATTGTCTTAAATTCCAGAAGCGGGAATGATGTTCTTAAACGACAAGCCTATGCCTTATGCGCTTACGAGATAAGTCATAATAAAGAAAACGAGTCACCCGTGGAATATGGGAATATTAATGATCGTTTCTAATATAAAGATGAATCTCAAAAGTGAAACGAATCACCTATGAAGTATGGGAATCTTAATGATCGTTTCCTCAAATAAGCATCAAGATTGAACGAGCTATGGAAGCAACATAAGGAGCATGTCTGAAGCTTCCACCTCGAAAGGCATGTTTTGAGGACCAGTCTTCTGAAACAAACCTCCACCTCAAAAGGCTTGTTTTGAGGAGTAGTTTTGAATCGATTTGATTCGAGACTTCTAAGGAATTGTTTCAAAACTTGAGAATGAATGAAGGAACTATTGTCAAGGATCACTGTCTTTGTTTTATCAATCTAGTTGAAAACTGGATCGATTAAACGTAAGCCTGCAAGTGATCTTAACATTAACTTCCTCCTAAATTCTCCTGCTCATTCAAATGACTCTTGAAATACACTGATCTTATTTGATAAGTTGATCACATTTCATGAATCAACCAAAGTATTGGTTAAAGGCAAATAGGATAACCTGTCATGATCGTTTACACTTCATGGACTGCAAAGTCATAGAAGAGTAAAATGAAGAAAAATTAATTCTCTTCTAAATTCGACCATAAAGGTAGTCAAAAGAACGCAAGTAGCCTAAAAGTCGAATTATCCCACTGCATCTAAGAAAGGCACTAATATGTTTAATTGATTAGATGATCTAATTAATTAAGCAATGTTTCAATTAAAGTAGTTAATTGAAAAGGAAAAGGAAGCAATTAAAGAAGTTAATTGAAAGGAAGTAAATTGATTGAATTAAACTATTGACTCAATCTTATTGAATTAATGTGTGAAATTCAATTAATACAAAGATAATAATCCATAACTTTGGTACGCTAGACTTGGACACATCTCCAAGAGTAGGATTCAAAAGTTGGTTTCACCTAAGCTTCTTGAAAAACAGAACTTGGATGAACTTCCAACCTGCGAATCATGTCTCAAAGGAAATATGACCAGATCTCCCGTCACAGGGAATCCGGAGCGAACCAAACAAAGTCTGGATTTAAATCCTTGAATATGGATCACTAAAGGTTACTGTGAGAGGAGATTACTCATACTTCGTACTTTTTGCTAATGACCTTGGTCGTTAGTGGAAATGAATCTAGTGAGATACAAATCCGAAAAACCTTTGAATATTTTCAAGGTATTTCAATACGAAGCAGAGAATCAACAAAGACATAGTATTATTCGATCTAATCGAGATAGCAAATACTTGTCAAGGATTCCTCAATTATCTTAATGAGAATGAGATTCTCATATAACAAACTCCTCTTAAGACGCCTCAACTTATTGACGTGTCTAAAGAGATGGAATCTAACATTGTTAGGCATTGTTCGATCCATATTGAGATTTGTTAAAGCTTCCTTATGCATTCTAGGGGTTAGTCCTCCTGACTGCATCGAAGATACTGAGCAAAGTACCTTCAAACTACGTGCCTACAAAGCTTTACCAAGAAAGGTATGGCAAAATACCTCTATGCTCTTACCTCTGAGTATGGAGATTTCCTACCGATGGTAGAAACGATAAAGGAGATAAATTGGCTAGTAGATCCAATTTGTATATAATTGTGGGGTATCCAACGAAATCCATTGGATACCTGTTCCACGACAATAAGAAACAATCATTTCTTCTAGATACCCGTTCCTCTGTTGATGAATATCTCGTCAAAGGAAATGGAAACGTCATGGAACTTGATGAAGTCCAAGATTTGGACCCATCCCCGCAAACAGTGGGAGTTAATCCAGAATTTACTAAACCTACTAGTACACCTACTCTTCGAAGGTCTGATCGAATTCGTAAGGAGCCAGAGCGATTTGGTTTCATTCACGAAAACGAGAAAGTGAAAAGTGATCCAAGGACCTATCAAGAAGCGATGTCAGACATAGATTCGGATGCGTGGCTCGAAGCCATGCAAACCGAAATGGATCCCATCCATTCCAACAAGGTATAACCTTGATTGATCCACCCAAGGGATTTATCCCTATAAGTTGGTTATAAGTTATAAATGGATCTTCAAACATGGAATGAATGGAGAGGTGTTGCCTCTAAGAATTGACTAGTGGCAAGAAGGCTATTCACAATGTTCTGTAACAGACTTTGATGAAACATTTTCTCCATTAGCAATGTCTGAATCCATTTAGATTCACATTTGTTCTGATGAGATAGTCAAGATATTTGACTTCATCAAAACGAGTATGAACCATGAGTGTACAAAAGGATTAGTGGGAGCGCGATGAAGCTCATATTTTATATGTCGATAATGTTCTGAATATCTGGTATGATATCAGAATGTTAGCACAGACGAAAGCATGGTTGTCTGTTTAATTCTCCATGAAAGATTTAGGAGAAGCATCTTGCCTATTGGGATACGTATCTATAGAATAGATCGGAAAGAGATGCCAACACTCTCTAAATCTAAGTACATAGAATCAATACTGGAAATATTCAGTATGAAGAAGCCAAGAAAGGATTGCTTCCAGTGAGACACTGTATCCCTTGTTCCAAAATTGATGTGCCCTACATCAAATGAGAATAAAGGAGAATGTCACAAATACCTTATGTTTCAAACAAAAGGTTGCATGTGGCATGCTTTACTATGTACTAGACCAGATGTAGAACTTGCTCAAGTATCGCGAGCAGTTGCTAGTCAAACTCCAGTGAAGAAGTACTGGACCACCGTAAAAGATATCCTTAAGCTCTTGACAAAGACTAAGGATTTGTTCTTGGTCTATGGTGGTAGTGGAGAATTAAAATTTGAAGGATTCACTGATTCGAATTTTCAGTCTGATGTGGATGAATTAAGAACATCCATCTTTGGATACATATCCTGCATCAATGGGGTAACGGTGAATTTAAAAAGGATTCCAAGCAAATCACCGTAACCATCCAAACCACTGAAGCAAGATATATTGCAGCATTAAATGTAGCATTAAATGCGGCTTAAAAAAGTGTTTGGATATAAAACTTCATCCTATGGTTGGATGTAGTGCCTAGCATTGCGAAGCTCATGATTATCTTCTATGATAACATTGGAGCTATTGCTAAAGCAAAGCATTCGAGATCTTACCAGAAATCTAAACACAATTGAAAGAAAGGTACAATTTGTTTAGAAAAATCATTGGTAGAGTTAACGCGCGTAATGGATCGCGTCGACTCAGAAGACAACTTAGCGGATCCACTAAAAGAAGGCTATATCATGAAATGAGTTCGAAGAACATCTTTAAAAGGATGGGTCCTAGAAACGTTTGTGATTGGCTTTAGGGCAAGTGGGAGATTGATGGGATAGTGCCCTGCAAGCCAATATATTTAGCTTGTATTAGAACAATCATTATCTTTCTTTAGTATAAATGATTTAATACGCACGTTTATTTATACGAGTATAAGGATAAACAATGGCCAACTTCATCTCTCGCGAATACATTTAAGTGATTGGTTGAAATCCTTAGATTACATTTGACTATGGGACGATTCACTTCAGTACTGAGTGCAATCATGAAACAGTCTCAAAGGTCGTAATCTTAAAATTGTTCCAAGTCATAGATTCCAAACGAGACGGGGTATCGTAGGAATCGCCAAGACTTGTACGAGTATGCATGATTCACATGGAGTGAATTTGTAGCGTTTCATGAGCAAGGCATTTGAGGCCAGTGCATATGAGTAGGTGGTTCAATGGAGGATTGAACGCATCGAACGACCCGAACAGAGAAACCCATTGTGGAAGCGCATGTCGCATATCGGTGATGGGATGTTTCTCAAGGATTATAATAGTGTACGATTTAGTCCTTTGACTTGAGGTGCTAGGGCGAATTCGGTGCATGAAAGTGCGTACTTAGATCTAGGTATAGATCACTTAGCTTGATCATAACATGCCTAGGTTGGGTGCGTATGGACATGTACGCGAGTGGTTAGTACCAATATGGAATCTATTGACTCACTGTAATGGGTGAGAGAATTTCCTATACGATTCTTAGATAATATATCCGAGAAACCCGTGGCCACGGTCGGTGACGGATTTGGAAAGGGGTTTCCAAATTTAGCAGTCACACTGGAATATTATCCTGAATTAGAAAGTATAGTTATCGAGACAAATTTAGAGGTGCCGATCAATTCACACACCCTAAGTCTTGATCGGGAATATTAGTCGATAGAAGGACCGTATGTACATGGTAATTATATGAGACGAGGTTCACAAGTATCAATTCACCTGAAGTTGGGCTTCATGGGCATGTGGCTAGACATCGACAATGAAGTGTGGGTACTCCTGAGTTAATAGAGGATTTGATTCTAGGAGTGGTCAATTAAAGGTTGTTTAATTGACCGGAGCAATTTATTGTTCATAAATTAAATCACGAGGAATTCGTGGGCCTGCTGCCAATTGATGGTGAACCCAGAGGGTCACACACAATACAATTGGACGGTGACTGTTATGGAAGGACATAAAAGGAATTAATTGATTTAAAGGTAATTAAATCAATTAAATGAATTAAAGTATTTAATTCAAGTGGGAGATTAATTAATTGGCTGACTTAATTAATTAAATACTTAATTGAGTTGCTAATTAATTATATAAAAGAAATATTGATTTATTTGGATTGGGCATTTAATTAAAGTAGTTAATTAAATGAAAGGCTTGCAAGACATGGGCCTTTAATTAATAGCCCATAAGGAGTCTTGCAAACCTAGGTCAAGAGGGATTCTATAAATAGGGTTCCACTAGAGCTCAAAAAGCTAACACCCTAGCACAAAACCCTGGCCTCTCTTTTCTCTGACCTAGCCGCCCCTCCCTGCGCCGCCAAGAGCATAGCCGCCGCCCCTAGCTGGCCGTGAGCTGCTGCAACGCCGCCGCACATCCTCCCTCGTTCCTTCGTGCTGGATCTTGCTCTGCCAAGTAGATCTGCACAGTCCTCCATTGACAAATCTCTTAGATCCAGTTCTGAGCCTAAGACTAGGAGGTGTTACCAGAATCCAGTTGGTGTGGACTATCTTTGGAGGTGAGACATTTGGATCACTCCTGTGAACCAGATCCAGATTCAGAATCAGAACTGAAGGTTGCCACCACCTTGCCTGTGGTGAGGTAAATCGCAAAAACCCCCTTGTTTAATTACTCTGTGTGTTTTGTTCTATGCTTTTGTATATATAATATGGAGATTCAAATATATGGGACCTTGGGTGCTTAGAAAAATTTTAAATTCCGCACTGTCGTTGTTCTGACAATCGAGGCATCCCAACCACTATCCCAACAGAATTAACTCTCAACAGACTAGTTAACTTATGAATTCTTAAAGTCAAGGGGAACGTGTAAGACTAGCGGTACTTCTGATTAAAGGATGAAATTGGTTAATGACAGTTAGTTGAAGTTTTGTTATCAGAAGATATGTTCTTAATTCTTGAAGATTAAAGATCAAATTATCTTGCTAGATTGACAAACAGCAGAGGAAGATTACTAGCTATTGGCTTTCTCTAGTAATATCATATAACAGATCACTCGTCTATCAGATAAGTTAAACTCTAGTCATCTGATACATTATATAAGCATGGTCATAAATCGCATCTTTTGAAACACGCTTTTATAAGTAACAGATAAGTGCCGATTGAGTTTCCCGCCCATCTGACATTAAATTAATAAATTTGAAGTCCGCAATTCTCACCCACACGATTTAAAAACTGTCAGATCAATCTTACGGTTCACATTAATCACGATAACCAAAACCGAAAGAAACGTACAAAATCCGATCTGAACAGATCAGTCGACTTACGCACACAAAATTCCCAAAATTCTCTAACTCTCTAAGCTCTTTGTTTCTTTAGCTCTCAAATTCTCACAGGTTTACATCACTTAATCTCAAAAATGGCTATTGTTGAGGGAAGATATCTAAGCTATGACAAATTCTTCGCCACTGGCACAAATCTCATGAGGGAAATCATGAAGAAAATCAAGGAATCGTCGCTGGTACCGGTTTTAGAAGCACATGAGGATTATGTCTATCTGGAAGATGTTGCTGCCTTCTACAAAACCAGGGAATTCAATGACGATAAGACTACTATGGTTGCCACTGTTGGGGGTAAGAAGATTTGTATATATGCTACTGTTCTAAGTGAAGTGTATTGGCTGAAAAATGAAGGAGGAGATGTAACAGACCTAGGATCTGAGAAAGAGGAAGAGTTTTGGCTGCGTTGTGCTAAGGAGGGAGAAGAAATGTCAGGAACTCTGATGAAGACTCAGCTCAAGCATGAGTAACAGAGGTTCGCTGATATAATTGCGAAAGTGTTGGACTGCAGCACTAGTTCTCTGGATGGTTTACCCAGAAGGAGATATTACAATATGATCTGCATTTACTATGGTTTGAAAGTTAACTGGGCTGCTCATGTATTTGATCTGCTGAGTGACAAGAAGACCAACTATGGCATTCTCCTTAGTCATCTGTTCTTAAGCTTGAATTGTCAAGTGATAAATGGAAAGCCTATCCATGGAGGCAAGGAATTCAAGCTGTATGAGCCAGTTAGAAGTGTAGGTACTTCTAAAAGAAAGGCTCCTGCCAAGACTGCTAAGGCACCTGCCAAGAAAAGCAAGAAGGCTGGTCAGACCAGTGGGTCTACTGATCAAACAATAAGCACTACTGTTGAAGCTGGATCAGCTCAGCCTGAGATTGTCATTCCTGAAAAGGTAATTGATGATTTTACTGAAGAACTTGAAAAGATGGAGACTGGATCATCTCCTGAGAGAACAGAATCTGATGAAGCTGTTCCTCAAGTTACAAAGAGAATGAGGACAAGAAGTTCTGTGAAAGGTCCTCCTAAATCTAAACCTACAGGAAGAATTACCAAGTCAAGGGCAAAAAGAAAGGTCACCTTCTCTGAAGAGTCACCTGAAAAAGTAAGAGAGACACCAGTTACAGCAGAAACTCCACTTGTTAATGAAGAGCCTGCTGATAAGCCTGCTGGAGACTCATCTGATGTACTGTCTGCTGATGTTAGAGAAGAACAGCAGACTGGCACAACAAGTGAAAGAGATGCACTCCTTCTGCACCCTACTCCTGTTGATGCCACTCCACTTCAGACTGTGGAAAGTCCTGAAGCCAAGAAGTTAAGGACTGGCAAAGCTGTAATACCTTATCTCTCTGTTGCTGAGAAGAAGAAGTTGGATGAAGTTGAGAGACAAAGGAAAGCTGCTGAAAAGGCTGAAGAGGATCGTTAGAAGGCTCTTGAACTCAAAAGACTGGAAGAAGAAGCCAGTAAGATGACTCAAGAACAAAGAGATGCCATTGAAGCTGCAGAGTTGGCTGCTGCCATAGAAGCCAGTGCTAAGGACTCTCATGGTCCAAAGCATGCTGGTGGCACTGTGATTGAAGACCAAAGAGATCCATCAAAGCCTAAACAAGTTATGCCTACACCGAAAGTGCAACCCAAAAGAAGAGCAGAATTAAAACTAGCATTGGAAATTGTTAGAGATGATCCTGCTGTTTTTTATGAGTTTATTGCACGCCTGGAATCTGAAAATGACAAGATCACTCGTCAGATGATGTTTATCAAAGAAAAAGTTAGATATAACAGATGGAGAGAGTACCGTCTGTTGAAGAGTCAAGATCAGATTGCCAATTGGAAGGCTTTTACAAGTGAAGAAGCCTGGGTCATGAAGTGGCTTGAAACAAATTCTATAACTCAAGCATTGGACTCAGAGTTCTTTCTTGACAAGATAAGACTGAGGATCAGTCATCTTGTAAAAGCAGAGGCAAAGAAGTTGTATGATTCCGTTCCAGAAGAGTATGCTGATGATGAAGACTTAAAGGAACGTGCAATCAAGTTGGCTATTTCCACCACAATGGAAATTTGGGCCAAAAGAACTAGGAAGATGAAGGGACAGCCAAGTTCACTGCTCCCTCTTCCAAGTCTGAAGCAAATTGTCTATGGACCAACCATCAAACCATATGAGGAACTTTCAGAGGATCCAATTTCTCCATTCGTTCCAATTGATAACATGACCTGGATTACTCATAGATCTATTTTGAATAATGATGGTAAAGTGATTAGTATTGCAGATACTAAGAAGGTCCAAGCACCACCAGCTGATCAAAATAAGGAGAAGGAGGATACTTCTGAACCTGCTGATCAGAACAAGGAAAAGGAAGGCAATTCTGAACAAGCTGATCAGACTAAGGAGAAGAAAGCACTCCTAGTCAGGCTGATGAGACCAAGGAAAAAGAGACTACTCCTGGTCCAGCAGACCAGATCACTGAAGAAGCAAACCTTGCCTTACCTTCTGTCCAAGCAGAAGTTGCCTCTACTTCCCAAAGCATTCAACCATCTCTGTTGAACTCAATTCAACAGATGATTTCAACTTCAATGAAGGAAATAGAAGAGAGGTTAACTACCAATCTGCTGGCTGCTATAAGTCAACCAACCCAGAGAGTTGCTGATGTTCCTACTTCTCTGATGGAAGAGACTGCTCATAATGTAGAAGCTATCAGACAAGATATGGATGTAATTAGAGCAAGGACTCAAAGCACTGCTGCTGGTTGGAAACAGATTACTGAAACAGTTGAAATGGCCATTCAAGCTGAGGATGAAACCTTAGAAAATTTGATGAAGGACTTCAAGGCATCTGCTGATATGATTCTGGCAACTCAGATTCAGCTAGGTGACCAAGGGGAAGTTGTACTTAACAGAATGGATGCTTTTGAGGCCAATCAACTCAGACATCAAGCTCAACTTGATGCAATGGAAGAGAACATCAAACTTCTCTGTGGAACACTTCAAGTTCCACCAGTCTTACCACAATATCCAATCAACCCTGCTGATGATGACAAAAAGGGGGAAGGTAGGGTACCTTGTGAGGAGGAAGATTTCTCAAAGACTGCTGAATTAGAAGGAACTGAAATATTGGATGAATCTGCCAAGGATAAACATGCTGATGAAGAAAATGAAGGCACAAGCAGACCAGTAGATCAGTCAAATGCAGAAGAAGAAGAGGAAGCTGATGAAACTGAAGCTGAAGAAAATCCTAAGGAAACAGCAAAGACTGATAAAGAAATTGCTGCTGCTAAGGATTCAGCTGAAGAACAACTTAATCCTGATGTAAAGCATAAAAAGATGGAGCTTCTAAGACAAAGATTCTTCAAGGATTTAGAAGCTGAAACTTCCAAACCTGAAGAAGATGAAGAGGACAAGCAAGAAGATAAAGCAGAAGACTAGTCTAGTCTAGATCACTTATGCTTAGAATCTTGTAAATTTTCTTGCACATCTCATCTGTTGAACTTGTAATTTGTAATCATTTCAAAATCTATAAAAGTTCAAGTTTGAATCCAATAAACTCTGCTGTTCAAGATTTGTTCATGATCAGCATAGTCAGCTTACAGTTCTTCATAAGCTTAGTCTGCTGACAGACGACTGAAAAGTTTTTAAGTCTAAAAATTTTCAGAGGTCTATTCACCCCCCCCCCCCCCTCTCTAGACCTCATCTGACCACTTGGGACCAACAGGCACTAAAACCAGAAAATTAATAATGCCAATTTACTTTCTAGGATTATTATTCTAATTATTAAGTTAAGAGCTTAGAAATTTACAATAATTACAATCGCTTAACTAATATTTTTCCATGCCAATTGTAAATTAAAACTATGATAAATCTGAATGTTACTATGAGGTTTGTTTGTTACAGCTACAGGCAACTTAACTAATATTTTTCCATGCATGGATCTTAATGTTGGGGTATGTTGGATTAATTAAAGGTTTTATACATGCTGGACGGATAAGCATGGCAACTTGGAGATGTATGAATCCGAAGAGAATATTGATGTCCCAACCAAATACTACGAAGGCCTTCGCCAACCAAGTATAGATCAAGTCAAATTTGATGCCTATGACAAGATAGTCGTTGTTGGAGATCACTATGCACTAAATTTTTTGGCACATCGAGAGGCCTAATATGATACATAAAATTGAAGGAAGTGGAAATTTTCATTTGTGATAATTATTACCTTTTTTCCATGTTTTTATTTACATACATAATTGGAATGGGAATTGAAGGGCTATCATTAGTTCGCCTCAACTTTAATGCATCAATACTGCTTGTGTCAGCTAATGACGGTAGAGTTAGAGTTAATGAAGATTTTAAGCACATATCACTCTGGAAAACATAACAGGAAAGAGCTATCAACATCTTAAGTTCTTAACCAAAATATAGGCATTATTCCATTACATTTTTGTGTTGACATTCACAACACAATCAATGTTGACTATAGCACATAGCGATGCTTAAACAGTTATGAGCTATAGCGCATAGCGACGCGCGAAGGCTTTCGGGCCTATATTGCGAGCTATTTGTGCTTTTGATTATTCTCGGTCACCCCTAAAATGGCCTGCACTTAACAAATTCTTTGGAATATCACATTAGCATTAGTTTAGTTATTTCTAATCTATAGACTACTACATAAATTTATAGATCAAATCGGTTCAAATAGGCATTAAAACAAGAAAATTAATAATGCCAATTTACTTTCTAGGAATATTATTCTAATTATTAAGTGAAGAGCTTAGAAATTTACAATAATTACAATTGCTTAATCAATAATCGCAAAGAGATCGCAATGAACGTAATTGAGTAGACGTACTACAAGTATGTTACCTTTTCCTGTGTAATCTGCTTAGACACAGTTAGAAATTGACTGACAATTTCATAATCTTTTTCGTTCTTGCTCAAACTCTTTTTGTAATAGGATATAAATCTATCAAGCTCCCAAAGAGTTTCATTATCAACAGTATCAATGTCAATGTTCCTTTGAAGGCAAATCCTGTAAATCAGTGCTAAGTTATTGCTTTCCATCATATGTCATCTCCCTTTCCTTTGTATCCTCCTTTGGTTTTTTCGGAACAGAAATTTCATTAAATAGAGTAATATTCTTAGGTTACCTTTGTGCTTTTCCCAGACTCTTTCTCATATCTGGTAGTGGAGTAGCCCCTTTTCATATTTAAATTAATTTTTATTATTCTCGAAAAATTAGTTAAAACTGTGAACTTACCCCCTGGAGAAAATTTCAATTTTTCCACTGGCTTAAAGTATTACAAACTGACTTGAATAATACTGAAAATTGTCGAGGGTTTTGTGACTACCCTTTTTTGTTTTATGAGATTTTAAGTATCTGTAAAAAATTTGCCAAAATTGTCTGCATCCTTCGAGGAATTCAATTTTTCCACGGGCTAAAAATATCTGAAATCCGACTTATAACATATCACTTGAGATTAATGTTGATGGAAATTAGTTGGTGGGAATTGTAGACCTATATATGTTCTCATGTTCTGTTCTTTTGTGTTCCATTTTTAATTTTACCAGTATTATTTTGAGACAGTATTTTGTATATCAGTTCCTTATTTCCAATTCAGTAGATGGATTTATGAAGGTATGAATTTACGATTGGTTGTGCGGACAAACCATTAGGGGCCCTGCTTATCGGTTTAAAACTATGATAAATCTGAATGTTACTATGAGGTACATTTGTTACAGCTACATGCAACTTAACTAATATTTTTCCATGCATGGATCTTAATGTTGGGGTATGTTGGATTAATTAAAGGTTTTATACATGCTGGACGGATAAGCATGGCAACTTGGAGATGTATGAATCCGAAGAGAATATTGATGTCCCAACCAAATACTACGAAGGCCTTCGCCAACCAAGTATAGATCAAGTCAAATTTGATGCCTATGACAAGATAGTCGTTGTTGGAGATCACTATGCACTAAAGTTTTTGGCACACCGGGAGGCCTAATATGATACATAAAATTGAAGGAAATGGAAATTTTCATTTGTGATAATTATTAACTTTTTTTCCATGTTTTTAATTTACATACATAATTGGAATTGGAATTGAAGGGCTATCATTAGTTCGCCTCAACTTTAATGCATCAATGCTAATGACGGTAGAGTTAGAGTTGATGAAGATTTTAAGCACATATCACTCTGGAAAACAACACAGGAAAGAGCTATCAACATCTTAAGTTCTTAACCAAAATATAGGCATTATGCCATTACATTTTTGTGTTGACATTCACAACACAATCAATGTTAACTATAGCGCATAGCGCTGCATAAACAGCTCCAAGCTATAGCACATAGCGACGCGCGAAGGCGGTCGGGACTATATTGCGAGCTATTTGTGCTTTTGATTATTCTCGGTCACCCCTAAAATGACCTGCACTTAAAAAATACTTTGGAATATCACTTTAGCATTAAGTTAGTTATTTCTAATCAATAGACTACTATATAAATTTTTAAATCAAATCGGTTCAAATAGGCACTAAAACCAGAGAATTAATAATACCAATTTACTTTCTAGGATTATTATTCTAATTATTAAGTTAAGAGCTTAGAAATTTACAATAATAACAATCGCTTAACTAATATTTTTCCATGCCAATTGTAAATTAAAACTATGATAAATCTGAATGTTACTATGAGGTACGTTTGTTACAGCTACAGGCAACTTAACTAATATTTTTCCATGCATGGATCTTAATGTTGGGGTATGTTGGATTAATTAAAGGTTTTATACATGCTGGACGGATAAGCATGGCAACTTGGAGATGTACGAATCCGAAGAGAATATTGATGTCCCAACCAAATACTACGAAGGCCTTCGCCAACCAAGTATAGATCAAGTCAAATTTGATGCCTATGACAAGATAGTCGTTGTTGGAGATCACTATGCACTAAAGTTTTTGGCACACCGGGAGGCCTAATATGATACATAAAATTGAAGGAAATGGAAATTTTCATTTGTGATAATTATTAACTTTTTTCCATGTTTTTAATTTACATACATAATTGGAATTGGAATTGAAGGGCTATCATTAGTTCGCCTCAACTTTAATGCATCAATACTGCTTGTGTCAGCTAATGACGGTAGAGTTAGAGTTAATGCAGATTTTAAGTACATATTACTCTGGAAAACATAACAGGAAAGAGCTATGAACATCTTAAGTTCTTAACTAAAATATAGGCATTAGGCCATTACTTTGTTGCGTTGACATTAAGAACGCCAACAATGTTGATTATAACGCATAGCGACGCATAAACGGTTCCGAGGTTATAGCGCATTTCGACGCGCGAAGGCTTCCAGGGCAATAGTGCGATCTATTTGTGCTTTTGACTACTCTCGGTCACCCCTAAAATGTCTTGCATTTTACAAAATTCTTAGGAATATCTCTTCAGCATTAGGTTAGTTATTTCTAATCAATAGACTACTATATAAATTTATAAATCAAATCGGTTCAAATAGGCACTAAAACCAGAGAATTAACAATGCCAATTTACTTTCTAGGATTATTATTCTAATTATTAAGTTAAGAGCTTAGAAATTTACAATAATTACAATCGCTTAGTCAAGATCGCTATGAAATCGCAAAGAGATCGCATTGAACTAAATGGAGTAGGAGAACTACAAGTATGTTACCTTTTCCTTTATAATCTGCTTAGAAACAGTTACAAATTGACTGACAATTTCATAATCTTTTTCGTTCTTGCTCAAACTCTTTTTATAATAGGATATAAATCTATCAAGCTCCCAAAGAGTTTCATTATCAACAGTTTCAATGTCAAAGTTCCTCAGAAGGCAAATCCTATAAATCAATGCTAAGTTATTGCTTTTCCATCATATGTTATCTCACTTTCCTTTGTATCCTACATTGGCTTTTTCGAAACAAAAATTTCATTAAATAGAGTAATATTCTCAGGTGACCTTTGTTCTTTATCCAGACCCTTTCTCATATCTGGCAGTGGAGGAGTCCCTTTTTATATTTTAGTTAATTTTTATTATCCGAGAAAAATTAGTTAAAACTGTGAAATTACCCCTGGAGAAAATTTCAATTTTTCCACTGGCTCAAAGTATTAAAAATCTGACTTGAATAATACGAAAAATTGTCGAAGGTTTTGTGCCCACCTTTTTTGTTTTATAAGATTTTAAGTATCTGTAAAAAATTTGCCAAAATTGTTTTCTTCCTTCGAGGAATTCAATTTTATCACAAGCTCAAAATATCTGAAATCCGACTTATAACATATCACTTGAGATTAATGTTGACGGAAATTAGTTGCTGGGAATTGAAGACCTATATATGTACTCATGTTCTATTCTGTTCGGTTCCGTTTTTAATTTTATCAGTATTATTTGAGACTGGATTTTGTATATCAGTTCCCTATTTCCAGTTCAGTAGATGGATTTATGAAGGTATGAAATTACGATTGGTTGTGCGGACAAACCATTAGGGGCCTTGCTTATCGGTTTAATACTATGATGTATGTATGTTACAGCTACAGGCAACTTAACTAATATTTTTCTAAGCATGGATCTTAATGTTGGGGTATATTGGATTAATTAAAGGTTTTATGCATGCTGGATGGATAAGCATGGCAACTTGGAGATGTATGAATCCGAAGAGAATATTTATATCCCAACAAAATATTACGAAGGCCTTCGCCAACCAAGTATATAGATCAAGTCAAATTTGATACCTATGACAAGATAGTCGTTGCTGGAGATTACAATGCAGTAAAGTTTTGGCACACGGGGAGGCCTAAGATGATACATAAAATTGAAGGAAATGGAAATTTTCATTATTGATAATTATTAACTTTTTTCCATGTTTTTAATTTACTTACATAATTGGACTTGGAATTGAAGGGCTATCATTAGTTCGCCTCAACTTTAATGCATCAATATAGTCTGTGTCAGCTAATGACGGTAGAGTTAGAGTTAATGCAGATTTTAAGTACATATTACTCTGGAAAACATAACAGGAAAGAGTTATCAACATCTTAAGTTCTTAACCAAAATATAGGCATTATGTCATTACATTGTTGCGTTGACATTAACAACACCAACAATGTTGACTATAGAGCACAAATCATCAGGGGCCCTGCTTGTCGGTTTAAGACTATGATAAATCTGATTGATACTATGAGGTATGTATGTTACAGCTACAGGCAACTTAACTAATATTTTTCCATGCATGGATCTTAATGTTGGGGTATGTTGGATTAATTAAAGGTTTTATACATGCTGGACGGATAAGCATGGCAACATGGAAATTTATCAATCTGAAGAGAATATTGATGTCCCAACCAAATACTACGAAGGCCTTTGCTAACCAACTATAGGTCAAGTCAAATTTGATGCCTATGACAAGATAGTCGTTGTTGGGGATCACTATGCACTAAATTTTGGCACACCGGGTGGCCTAAGATGTTACATAAAATTGATGGTAATGGAAATTTTCATTTGTGATAATTATTGCTTGGAATTGAAGGGCTATCATTAGTTCGCCTCAACTTTAATGCATCAATATTGCCTGTGTCAGCTAATGATGGTAGAGTTAGAGTTAATGCAGATTTTAAGTACATATTACTCTGGAAAGCATAACAGGAAAGAGCTATCAACATCTTAAGTTCTTAACCAAAATATAGGCATTATGCCATTACATTGTTGTGTTGACATTCACAACACCAACAATGTTGACTATGGCGCATAGCGACAGGTTTCGAGGCTATAGCGCATAGTGACGCGCGAAGGCTTTCGGGGCTTTAGTGCGAGCTATTTATGCTTTTGACTACTCTCGGTCACCCCTATAGATCAAATCGGTTCAAATAAGCATTAAAACCAGAGAATTAATAATGCCAATTTACTTTCTAGGAATATTATTCTAATTATTATGTGAAGAGCTTAGAAATTTACAATAATTACAATCGCTTATTAAAGAATCGCAATGAAATCACAAAGAGATCGCAATGAACCTAATGGGGTAGGAGAACTTCAAGTATGTTACATTTTCCTGTGTAATCTGTGAAGAAACTGTTACAAATTGACTGGCAATTTCATAATCCTTTTCGTTCTTGCTCAAGCTCATTTTATAATAGGATATAAATCTATCAAGCTCCCAAATAGTTTCATTATCGACAGTATCAATGTCAAAGTTCCTCAGAAGGCAAATCCTATAAATCAATGCTAAGTTATTGCTTTTCCATCATATGTCATCTTCCTTTCCTTTGGCTTTTTCAGAACAAAAATTTCGTTAAATAGAGTAATATTCTTAGGTGACCTTTGTTCTTTATCCAGACCCTTTCTCATATCTGGCAGTGGAGGAGTCCCTTTTTATATTTTAGTTAATTTTTATTATCCGAGAAAAATTAGTTAAAACTGTGAAATTACCCCTGGAGAAAATTTCAATTTTTCCACTGGCTCAAAGTATTAAAAATCTGACTTGAATAATACGAAAAATTGTCGAAGGTTTTGTGCCCACCTTTTTTGTTTTATAAGATTTTAAGTATCTGTAAAAAATTTGCCAAAATTGTTTTCTTCCTTCGAGGAATTCAATTTTATCACAGGCTCAAAATATCTGAAATCCGACTTATAACATATCACTTGAGATTAATGTTGACGGAAATTAGTTGCTGGGAATTGAAGACCTATATATGTACTCATGTTCTATTCTGTTCGGTTCCGTTTTTAATTTTATCAGTATTATTTGAGACTGGATTTTGTATATCAGTTCCCTATTTCCAGTTCAGTAGATGGATTTATGAAGGTATGAAATTACGATTGGTTGTGCGGACAAACCATTAGGGGCCCTGCTTATCGGTTTAATACTATGATGTATGTATGTTACATCTACAGGCAACTTAACTAATATTTTTCTAAGCATGGATCTTAATGTTGGGGTATATTGGATTAATTAAAGGTTTTATGCATGCTGGATGGATAAGCATGGCAACTTGGAGATGTATGAATCCGAAGAGAATATTTATATCCCAACAAAATATTACGAAGGCCTTCGCCAACCAAGTATATAGATCAAGTCAAATTTGATACCTATGACAAGATAGTCGTTGCTGGAGATTACAATGCACTAAAGTTTTGGCACACGGGGAGGCCTAAGATGATACATAAAATTGAAGGAAATGGAAATTTTCATTATTGATAATTATTAACTTTTTTCCATGTTTTTAATTTACATACATAATTGGACTTGGAATTGAAGGGCTATCATTAGTTCGCCTCAACTTTAATGCATCAATATAGTCTGTGTCAGCTAATGACGGTAGAGTTAGAGTTAATGCAGATTTTAAGTACATATTACTCTGGAAAACATAACAGGAAAGAGTTATCAACATCTTAAGTTCTTAACCAAAATATAGGCATTATGTCATTACATTGTTGCGTTGACATTAACAACACCAACAATGTTGACTATAGAGCACAAATCATCAGGGGCCCTGCTTGTCGGTTTAAGACTATGATAAATCTGATTGATACTATGAGGTATGTATGTTACAGCTACAGGCAACTTAACTAATATTTTTCCATGCATGGATCTTAATGTTGGGGTATGTTGGATTAATTAAAGGTTTTATACATGCTGGACGGATAAGCATGGCAACATGGAAATTTATGAATCTGAAGAGAATATTGATGTCCCAACCAAATACTACGAAGGCCTTTGCTAACCAACTATAGGTCAAGTCAAATTTGATGCCTATGACAAGATAGTCGTTGTTGGGGATCACTATGCACTAAATTTTGGCACACCGGGTGGCCTAAGATGTTACATAAAATTGATGGTAATGGAAATTTTCATTTGTGATAATTATTGCTTGGAATTGAAGGGCTATCATTAGTTCGCCTCAACTTTAATGCATCAATATTGCCTGTGTCAGCTAATGATGGTAGAGTTAGAGTTAATGCAGATTTTAAGTACATATTACTCTGGAAAGCATAACAGGAAAGAGCTATCAACATCTTAAGTTCTTAACCAAAATATAGGCATTATGCCATTACATTGTTGTGTTGACATTCACAACACCAACAATGTTGACTATGGCGCATAGCGACAGGTTTCGAGGCTATAGCGCATAGCGACGCGCGAAGGCTTTCGGGGCTTTAGTGCGAGCTATTTATGCTTTTGACTACTCTCGGTCACCCCTATAGATCAAATCGGTTCAAATAAGCATTAAAACCAGAGAATTAATAATGCCAATTTACTTTCTAGGAATATTATTCTAATTATTATGTGAAGAGCTTAGAAATTTACAATAATTACAATCGCTTATTAAAGAATCGCAATGAAATCACAAAGAGATCGCAATGAACCTAATGGGGTAGGAGAACTTCAAGTATGTTACATTTTCCTGTGTAATCTGTGAAGAAACTGTTACAAATTGACTGGCAATTTCATAATCCTTTTCGTTCTTGCTCAAACTCATTTTATAATAGGATATAAATCTATCAAGCTCCCAAATAGTTTCATTATCGACAGTATCAATGTCAAAGTTCCTCAGAAGGCAAATCCTATAAATCAATGCTAAGTTATTGCTTTTCCATCATATGTCATCTTCCTTTCCTTTGGCTTTTTCAGAACAAAAATTTCGTTAAATAGAGTAATATTCTTAGGTGACCTTTGTTCTTTATCCAGACCCTTTCTCATATCTGGCAGTGGAGGAGCCCATTTTCATATTTAAATCAATTTTTGTTTTCCGCGAAAAATTAGTTAAAACTGTGAACCTACCCCCTGGAGAAAATTTCAATTTTTCCACAGGCTCAATGTATTACAAAACTGACTTGAATAATACGGAAAATTGTCGAGGGTTTTTTGCCTACCTTTTTTGTTTTATAAGATTTTAAGCATCTGTAAAAAAAATTCCAAAATTGTTTGCGTCTTTCGAGGAATTCAATTTTTCCGCAGGCTCAAAATATCTGAAATCCGACTTATAACATTAGAAAAACATTTCATAGAGCTATGTATGTACCAGGTTTTGATAGGATAGTGCCCATCAAGCTAATCTAAATTAGCAGCAAGTGGACTATCTTCTCATGGTTTTATAATCAATACACCTATTTATTTATTGTACGTAAGTTAAACAATGGCCAAATTCATCTCTAGCGAACGTATCTAAGCGATTGGATGAAATCCTAAGACCACATTCGACTATGAGACGATTCACTTCAGTATGAGTGCAATTATGATACAGTTTATAGGGTCGTGATCTTAAAACACATTCCAAGTCATAGATTCCGAACGAGACGGGGTATCGAAGGAATCGCTAAGACTTGTACGATTATGCATGATTCACATGGAGTGAATTTGTAGAATTTCATGAACAAGGCATTTGATGCCAATGCATATGACTAGGTGGTTTGAAGGGGATCAAACGCATCGAACAACCCGAACAGAGAAACCCATTATGGAAGTGCGTGTCGCATCGATGGGATGTTTCTCAAGGCTTATAATAGTGTACGATTTGGTCCTTAGACTTGAGGTAGTAGGGCTAATTCGGTGCACGTGAATACATATTTTGATTTAGGAACCGATCATGTAGCTTGATCATTGCGTGACTACTTTGGGTAAGTATGATCGTGTACACGAATGGTTAGTACTAAGAAATGATATATCGACTCATCCTGATAAGGTTGGAGAATTTCATGTACGTTCTTAGATAATAGATTCTGAGAAACCATCAGCCATGGTCAGTGACGGATTTGGAAAGGGGTTTCCAAATTTAGCAATTACACTGGAATTATTATCCAGAAGTAGAAAGTACAGAATCGAGATAATTAGAGGTGTCGATCAATTCACACACCCTAGGTCTCGATCAGGAAATTAGTCGTTGGAAGGACCGTATGTACATGGTAATTATAAGAGGTGAGGTTCACAAGATCAATTCACCTGAAGTTGGGCCTCATGAGCTTGTGGCTAGACATCGACCATGAGGTATCAGTACTCCTGAATTAATAAGGAAAATAATTCTGGAGAGGTCAATTAAAAGTGTTTAACTGATCGGAGTGATTAACTGTTCATTAATTAAATCACGAAAGTCGTGGGCCTGCTGCCAATTGATAATGAACCAAGAGGGTCACACACAATACAGTTGTACAATGACAGTCATAAAAGGAAATAGTTGATTTAAGGAAGTTAAATCAAAGTTGACGAATAAAAGTGTTAATTCAAAATGGAGAGTTATTAATTGGAATGTCTAATTAATTAAATTATTAGAATGTCTAATTAATAAGATGGAAGAATAAATAATTATGGATAATTATAAGGCACTAGGGGGCGATTTTTGCTAGCTAATTAATTGGAAGATTTTGTTTCTTGTGGGACAAGAAAGAAAGAAGAGATTTATGCGAAATCATGTAGCATACTAGCCTCTAGCAATGGTCTAATATGTTGCATCAACACGAGCGATGAAAAAAACACTTTGTTTTTATTTAATCCAGTGTCTCAAAGTTACATGCAAATTCCCCTACCCGATAAAAGCTTAACTTGTGACAAAGATTTCAATATCGTTTTCGACTGTGCAAAAGACGAAGATAATGTGGAGTATTTAGTCTTAGCATTAATTCCTACTCCTGATTGGAATAGCGAGTTTCATTCTAAGATTTACTTAGCCAAAAAAAGAGATTTGGAAAGACGTAGGGAATATTGATCTTGGTGGAAGAGACATCCTTCACAAATATAGTTCAGCGACGTGCAAAAGGTTCCGAGGCTATTTGCGCTTTTGACTACTCTGGGTCACCCCTAAAATGGCTTGCATTTTACAAAATTATTAGGAATATCACTTTAGCATTAGGTTAGTTATTTCTAATCTATTGACTACTACATAAATTTATAGATCTAATCGGTTCAAATAGGCATTAAAACTAGAGAATTAATAATGCCAATTTACTTTCTAGGAATATTATTCTAATTATTATGTGAAGAGCATAGAAATTTACAATAATTGCAATCGCTTAATCAAGAATCGCAATAAAATTGCAATGAAATCGCAAAGAGATCGGAATGAACTTAATGGAGTAGGCGAACTACAAGTATGTTACCTTTTTCTGTGTAATCTGCACAGAAACAGTTACAAATTGACTGACAATTTCAAACTCTTTTTATAATAGGATATAAATCTATCAAGCTCCCAAAGAGTTTCATTATCAACAGTATCAATGTCAGTCTCAATCTCATCATCTTCTTGTGTAATGGAACCGTTTCAAGTTCCTCAGAAGGCAAATCCAGTAAATCAAAGCTAAATTTTTGCTTTTCATCATATGTCATCTCCCTTTACTTTGTATCCTCCTTTGGCTTCTTCGGAACAGAAATTTCATTAGATAGAGTAATATTCTTAGGTGACTTTTGTTCTTTATCCAGACCCTTTTTCATATTTGGTTGTGAGGGACCCGTTTTTCATATTTACACTGATTTTTAGTATCCAAAAAAAAGTGAATAAAATCTATGAACTTACCCTCTTAGAGAAAATTTTAATTTTTCCACTATCTCAAAATATTACAAAACAGACTTGAATCATACGAAAAATTGTCGAGGATTTTGTAATTACCCCTATGAACATTTTTCTTTAGTTTTATAAGATTTATAGTATACGTAAAAAATTGTCAAAATTATGATCTTTACCCCTTGAAGGAATTCAATATCTCCAAAGGCTCGAAATATCAGAAAACCAAATTATATCATAATAAAAACATTGCCCAGGACTGTGTACATACCATTTTGAAAATATTTTTTTGTTTTAACAAATTTTTTATGCGCAAAAAATTGATTAAAACTGTGAACTTAACCCATGGAGAAAAGTTCAATTTTTCCACTAGCTCAAAATATCACAAAACTGACGTCAAAACGGTCACTATCCATATCCAAGGCTCTGGTCATGATGAAACGGCCAACTTTATCAAGGTTTAACAACTTGACTTCTTCGGTTGTCATCTTCTCGAGTTCTTTGTTCACCACCATTTCTTTTCATTCACTTTGATGGTCATGGTTATTTTAAAAGGACCCTTAGTAATACATGTAAACATGTTATCGTTGTAAGCAGCAAGAAAGATTTCCATGAGGATCTTCCACTCCTCAAAATTCATACTGCTAATGTGGGGAACATGCTTGATACAATCCATTTTCAAAAAATTTTGATTTTTCAAAAATATGCTCTTTCGAAAACTTTAAAAACCTTTGAAAAATACTTGGATCAAGCTCATTGATCAGGCAACTAAACACCTGCTCTAATACCACTTGTTTGTCCCAAGTGGTCATATAAGGTCTAGAGTGGGGGTGAATAGACCTCAAAAAATTTTAACTTAAAATTCTCTAACTTTTTCTATGAGCAGACTAAGCTGATCAAGATTCGTATGTAGACTAAGCTGATCGCGCAAAAAGCTTTGAACAGCAGAGTAGACCACTCTTCTTATTTGACTTAGCTGATTTTGATGGAATCAGGGTTTTAAGACAACATGTTTTGCAGGGAATTTTAGAAGTGATTTTCCCAATTTATTTTCTTAACTTAAAAGATTTGTCCCCAATTTATAAACTCCTTTTAAATCTTTTAACCAGTTGAATGCTTGAAATACTTTCAGAAAATATGCAATAATTCCAACACACAGAATTTTTATAGTGGTTTATGGATGTAAATCCTTTAGTCCACTCTTCCAAGTCAGTTAGATCTTGTGTTATACTAGAAAACACAAAGTTAACAGTATACAATATTTGCGCCAATCAACAAATAAAAAGGCCACAAGTGCGTAATAGAAATTCACAAAGAAGACCTATCAACTGAAGTAATATTACTCACTAAGATGGATATCTACTTCTCAAACACTCTCTATTACAAAATCACTCAGATTAGGTGTTTATCTTTTATCTTCAACTTCAATTTTTGTAAACAGATGACTAGGCTGATGAGTGTTCTGTTCTTGAGTTTGAGACTTAGAAAAATTTTGCTTCGGATGCTCTCAGATTGTGTTGTTTGTCTCTAACTCTTGAATCAGACTCTATTTATACTTGAGGTTTGAATTCTATCCGTTGAAGAGAAACATAATTTGATTCCTCGAGTACCGGTCCCCCCCCCATTTTCAGGAACGGCTCTCTGCAACTGTTCGCACTGTACACTATGATGTACTTTCTGTCAATTGCATTAAATGCATTAAGCTGATACAAAATTTTCTTCAATCATTTGCCATAAATACCCTTCCTCTTCAGCATTAAATTCCATCAGTGCATTTATTACGGTTGGGATGACTTGCTGATCGCTTCCACTCTGCTGATCGAAAACCTCTCGTCTGATGAATACTTGGTTGATCCCAAACCGAACTCATCTGATATGAGTCTGCTGAAAATTCACCAGTCTGATTCCAACTGTTGGATGAAGATGAAGGCACTAAAGGAAATTTGATAAGGGAGGTTTTGATGCATTCCAAAACTTCAAAGATTGGCTAAGTATGGAGTAACTTAGCTGATAAACTTATCAAGGAATTTTGACCAAGTAATGAAGACATCAGAAGAGTCAAAGTTTCAAGGTCCAAGACTTCTGATCTGCTAAAGGAAAAATATCAGACTGATGAAGATCAGCCGACTCAAATCAGATTTGTTCAAGTTTGAGATCAGCCGAGTTCACCATCAGACTTATACTTTTATCAGCCAAGTGAAGAAGATCATGAAGTGTTCCCAACGGTAATAAATGCCCCTTGGTGTAATAAATGCTGAAGTACAAGGTTATTAAAGACAAATGATTGAAGAATTGCTTAGCATCAGCCGAGTGCATTTAATGCTGCATTTAATGCTGCCTGCAGAATAGTACTGTTTACAGTACGGACAGACTGCAAAAGAGCCGTTCGCGGATTTTAAGGACCAGTACTCGAGGAATTTGAATCCTGTCTCTCTTCAACGGACACTTTTCAATCCTCAAGTATAAATAGCTGAAAGAGACGAAGAAGAAACAAGAAACACAATCTCTGAGAAATTTTCGAAGCAAAATTCTTTAAGTCTCAAGAACAGCTCACTCATCAGCTGAGTCATTTGTTGACGAAAGCAGAGTTGAAGAATCAAGAAAAATACATCTTCTGAGTGATTTTGTAAACAAGAGTGTTGTGCGGAGTTGTGATCCATCTTTGTGAGTGATCAAACTTCAGAGAATAGGTCTTCTGTGTGATTTCCTATTGCGAACTTGTGGTCGTTTCATTTGTTGTTCGACGCAAGCAGAGTATACTGTAAACTTTGTGATTATAGTATAACCCAATATCTGTGTGACTTGGAAGAGTAGACTAAAGGATATTTAAATCCATATAACCACTATAAAAATTACTTGTGTTTTTACATTGCTTTTCAAACTTGCATATTTGCTGATTACTTAAAAACACATTAAATTAACTGTTTGAAAAAGAATTCAAAGGAGTTTACAAAACTGGGGAAACATTTTTCAAACTGCTAAGATTACTTGTGAAAAACACTTTGAAAATCCGCTGCAAGTACTCTAAGTGTTAAAACTGATTTTAACAAAATCAGCTAAGTAATAATCAGACGAGTGGTCAACAAAACTGTTCAAAGATTTGTTCGCGAACAGAATTGTAACTAACTAATCTGATCAGCTTAGTCTGTTCAGTTGAGTGAAAGTTTTAGAGTTAAAATTAGAAGAAATTTTTAAAGAGGTTTATTCACCCCCCCCTCTAAACCTCTTCTGACCACTTGGGACCAACAAGTGGTATCAGAGCAGGTGGTTCATTTGAATCAGCTGCCTGATCAACGAGCTTGATCCAAGTGTTTTTCAAAGGTTTTCAAAACTTTTCAAAGAGCATCTTTTTGAAAAATCAAAACTTTTTGAAAAATGGATTGTATCAGCCATGTTCCCCACATTGCTGGTATGTCCTTTGAGGACTGGAAAATCAGAATGGAGATTTTCCTTGCTGCTTATAATGACAACATGTACACATGTATCATTAAAGGTCCAATCAGATTCACAAAGACCATAAAAATAAATGAAGTAGATACGGTTGTGGAAAAAGACCTTCATGAGATGACTCCAGAGGAAATAAAGCTTTACAATCTAGACAAAGTTGGGAGATTCATCATGACTAAAGCCCTGGATAATGATCGGTTTGACAAGGTCAAACATTGCAAAACTGCAAAGGAGATGTGGGACAAAGTCAGAGATATGAGCGAAGGCAATGATGCAATAAAGGAGCATCAGCTCACTGTTGCCTTGGAAAAACTTGACAATTTCAAGATGAAGTCTGGAGAAACCATTGACCAGATGGACACCAGATTCACCAGAACTCTGAATGAAGTTTTAAAGTTGGGAAAGACCTTCACTGACAAAGAAATCACTGTCAGAGTACTAAAGGCCCTACCCCCAAAGTTCAACATGAAAGTTACAGCAATGGAAGAATCAAGAGATTTGGGAAAGATCTCTCTTACTGAGCTGTCTTCTGTACTCAAGGCATTCGAGTATAAACTGCCTAGAATGGGAATTGAAGAAACCTCAACTTCAGGACCCACAGCTGCACTGGTTGCTGCTGAAAACACCAGGAGACCAGCACAGAAAAGCAAAGATGTGGACTCATCTGATGAAGCATCACTACTCAACAAAAAGGAGTACACAGCTGGAGATGTTGCACTGTTGATGAATAATTTCAAGAAGTTCTACAAAAGAAAAATGAAGAACAAATACAATAATGCTTCTACTTCTAAACCTAACTTTTCTTCTCAAGATAAAGATGATTATAAATCAAAACTAATGTGTTACAACTGCAGGAAATTGGGACACTTCATCAAAGACTGCCCATATCCAAAAGCAGAAAAGTACACTGAAGAGGAGTAGAAAGTGAGAAAAGAAAGAAAGCATCAGAGAGGAAAAGCAATGATGGCTGAAGCAGAAAAGCTGACTGCTGTCTACTCATCTGATTCAGATTCAGACTCGTCTGATGAAGAATCTTCTGATGAAGAAAAACCTGCTCTCCTGTGCCTGATGGCAAAGGACTCTGATGACTCTGAGGATGAGGTAACTCCTCTTAATGATGAATTATTTAATTCATTTGAACAAATGATGCTTAACAATACTGGTATTGCTGAAGCATATAAAAAGCTTAAGGAAGAGATGATCCTGCTAAAAGAGCAAAATAGTTCACTGAAACTTTTAGCTGAAAAGCCAAAGGAATCAGCTGAATATAAACAGCTTGAGCAAGAGCATGAATCTCTGAAAGCTGAATGTGAGGTCTATAAAGGAAAAATCATGGAACTTGAGAAAATTATTGAGTCTCATGATAAGTCAACTGTTGCATCCATGCATACATCTAGTAAACAAGAGACACCTTTAGAAAAGGATAAACTAGAATTGAATCATACCGAAAAATTCATTTCTGCTGACAATAGTAAGGTCATTCTGTATGTTCAAACTTCTAAACCTACCTCATCTGAGAAAGTGGTAAAGGAGAAGAAATCTCCTAAGGCTAAAAAGAGCAAAGAGCCTAGTATAGGAAAACAGAGTAGTAAGCCTAAACAGAAGAGTCCTAGGAAGTCATCTGATAAGGCTAAAACTAATCAGACTAGTGATAAAGTTAAGTCATCTGTTAAAGAGCAAGCATCTAGTAAACCAAAGAAGCATAAAAACAAGAAAAATCAAAATGCTTGGTATGGAAATGAGTCATATTATGTGCAACCTGCTGCATATCATCCTATGTATCATGCACCTCAATTTCCTAGTTACTATGCACCTTACCCTGCTCATCCAATGCATGCATATCCTGCATATCATGCACCTTACCCTGCTTATGAACATTATTCATATCATACTGATCATCAACATGACTTATCTGATAACTATGATAAAAATGAAGTTGTTCATGCTCCTAAAACTCAGAAGCCTAAGAAGCCTAAGACATCAACATCTTGGGTTGTCAAAGGTGGAACTAATCCTTCAGGACCCTCTTAATAAGGGTACCTAAAACAATTTTATTTTTGTTTTGTAGGTTAGGATTAGGAGTAGGAGTAAAGTAGAGAAGATCTGGTACTTGGACAGTGGATGTTCAAGGCACATGTGTGGAAACATACATGAGTTGACTGATGCAGTTGCTGTAGATGGTCCAAGTGTTACATTTGGAGACAGCAAAGAAGGCAAGATTAAAGCTAAAGGAAGATTAATCAAGGGAAACATAGAGATATCTGACGTCTCATATGTTAAAGGCCTAAAGTATAATCTGCTGAGCATAAGTCAATTTTGTGACAAATGATATTCAGTCATCTTCTCAACAGATAAGTGCTACGTTGAACAGATTGGTACAAAGAAGGTAATTTTATCTGGAAGACGACAAGGAAATATCTATATAGTCGACTGGGATTCTGTTGACAAGAATTCAAGTGTTTGTTTGGTGGCATCTGCACCAAGTGAAGTCAGTTGGCTATGGCACAAGAGAATGAATCACTTAAACTTCAAGACCATAAACAGATTAATCAAGAATGATTTGGTAGAAGGGATTCCAAAAGCAGTCATGAGCAAAGACAAGCTCTGTGACGCATGTCAGAAGGGTAAACAAATCAAGTCATCTTTCAAAAGCAAAAAGCATCAATCTTCTGAAAGAATATTGGAGCTGCTACACATGGACTTATTTGGACCCATTGATCCAGTCAGCAATGGTGGAAAGAAATACTGCCTAGCTGTTGTGGATGACTTTTCAAGATATACTTGGGTGATATTCATGAAGAAGAAAAGTGAAACCAAGGAATATCTTACAAATCTGATGGAACTGATCCAGAATGAGAAGAGCATCAAAATATTGAAGATCAGACAGATAGAGGGACAGAGTTTACAAACTCTACTGTTGAAGAGTATTGTAATATCAAAGGAATACATCATGAATATTCAGCTGCTAGAACCCCTCAACAGAATGGTGTTGCTGAAAGGAGAAACAGAACACTAAAGGAAACTGTCAGAACCATGATAGCTGAAGCTAAACTGCCTCAAAGATTTTGGGCAGAAGCAACAAACACAGCATGCTTTACCCAAAACAGATGTATGATCAACAAAAATCAGAGCAAGACTCCATATGAAGTTTGGAACAACAGAAAACCAAACATTCATTACTTTAAGATTTTTGGTTGTAAATGTTTTGTATTGAATAATGGGAAAAATCACCTTACTGCATTTGCAGAAAAGGCTGATGAAGCTGTCTTTGTAGGATACTCATCTGTTAGTAAGGCTTACAGAGTTTTTAACAAAAGAACATTACTAATAGAAGAATCTATTCATGTAGTATTTGATGAGCCAAGTCAATCTTCTGAAAAGAATCAAAATGTTAATCAAGATCTGTCTACTGATTTACAGAAGCTAGACATTGGAAGAAATGAAGAATATGTTCCCATCATACTACCTAATCTTGATTCAGTTGATAACTCAAGTGTTGTTCAAAATCACAGTGCTGATTGTCTAACAGACGAGTTGCGAACAGCTGACAGACCAGAGACTGTTCAACAGACTGCAAATGTTCAACAGACTACTACTGGAACTCCAACAGTAGTGTTGCAAGATCAAGACAGAGGACAACATCCTGATCTACAACCTGATCTCAGATGGCTCAAGAATCACCCACCTGAATTAGTCATTGGTGATCCTTTAGATAGAGTGAAAACAAGAAGAGCTGCTGCACATAATGCCATGTTTGTCACATTTCTATCTCAAATAGAGCCTAAGCAAATTGAAGAAGCTCTCAATGATTCCTTCTGGATTGAAGCTATGCAAGAAGAGTTGAATCAATTTGAAAGGAATGAAGTCTGGTACTTAGTTCCTAGACCAAGTCATCAAAGAGTAATTGGCACTAAGTGGGTATTCAGAAATAAGATGAATGAAGATGGTGTTGTCACCAGAAACAAAGCAAGACTAGTGGCCAAAGGTTATTGTCAAGAAGAAGGAATTGACTTTGATGAGACATTTGCACCAGTAGCAAGACTTGAAGCAATCAGACTGTTTCTTGCCTATGCTGCTTATAAGAACTTCACTGTCTATCAGATGAATGTGAAGTCTGCTTTTCTCAATGGAGAACTGCAAGAAGAAGTGTATGTTGAGCAACCTCCTGGATTTGAAGTCTATCAAGAAGAGGACAAAGTATATCGTCTGAAGAAAGCCTTATATGGACTGAAACAGGCTCCAAGAGCATGGTATGATACCCTATCTGATTTTCTTTTAATTAAAGGATTTCGAAAAGGTAAGGTAGATAAAACCTTGTTCACAATTGAATGGGAAAATCATATATTACTTGTGCAAATATATGTGGACGATATTATTTTTGGTTCAACTAACCAACAGATGTGTGATAAGTTCTCCAAGCTGATGCAGAATAAGTTTGAAATGAGCATGATGGGTGAACTTAATTATTTTCTTGGATTGCAAGTTAGACAGTTGCCTGATGGAATATTCATCAGCCAAGCAAAATACACAAGAGATCTGTTTAAGAAGTTTGGTATGGAAACTAGCTCTACTGCTACAATTCCTATGTCTATAAGTCTTCGTTTGGATAAAGATGAAGATGGCAAATCAGTGGACATAACCAAATATAGAGGCATTATTGGTTCATTGTTGTATCTAACAGCAAGTAGACCTGATATAATGTACTCAGTTGGAGTCTGTGCAAGATTTCAATCAAACCCCAAAGAATCTCATCTCTTAGCTGCCAAGAGGATATTGAAATACATTAAAGGCACTCAAGAATTGGGATTGTGGTATCCTAGAGAATCTGGATTTGAACTTATTGGTTATTCAGATTCAGACCTTGCTGGCTGCAAGATTGACAGAAAGAGCACAACAGGTGCCTGTCAGTTCTTAGGTAGTCGTCTGATCTCATGGATGAGTAAGAAACAGACTTCAGTCTCTATATCTACTGCTGAAGCTGAATATATAGCTGCTGGAGCTTGCTGTGCACAAATACTTTGGTTGAAACATCAACTAGAAGATTACAACATCAAGATCAGTGGAATTCCAATCTACTGTGACAATACAAGTGCAATCTCTCTTACTCAGAATACTACAAGTCATTCAAGGACTAAGCATATTGAGATCAAGCATCACTTCATTAGAGATCATGTGGAAAAAGGCAATGTAATGATTGAGTATGTTCATACAGACAATCAGATTGCTGATATTTTCACTAAACCTTTAAGTGAAGTAAGGTTTTCAACTCTAAGAGCTGAGCTAGGACTACTTAATTTGGAAGCATAAGCTGAGGGGGAACTCACCAGAAGACTGAAGTTCAACAGCTTAGTTGTTCGTTATTATCTTCAAGGATTAACTCGCAACAGACTAGTTAACTTATGAATTCTTAAACTCAGGGGGAACGTGTAAGACTAGCGGTACTTCTGAATTAAAGATGAAATTTGTTAATGTCAGTTAGTTGAAGTTATGTTTTCATCAGAAGACTCAACTATCGAAGATTAAAGTTATTTTATCTAGCTGGATTGACAAACAGCTGAGGAAGGTTATCAGCTATTGGCATTCTCTGATAACAACTATGTCATCAGGACAGTAGTCCATCAGATAAGTATTTATGTTACTCATCTGATTACTTTAATAAAAGCGAATCTATTTAAAATGTTTTATTCAAAATACGCTTTTATAAGTAACTGTTGGGCGGTACATATTCCCGCTCTTCATTAAATATCTTTTGAATTCGAGAAGTCGTAACTAACGCCGCACGATCAGCACTGACAGAAAAACGGATCTAACGGTTGGCGGATATCACGGAATTCAAGATACCCCAACTCTATAAATCCCCATCTGATCAGTCGTGTAGTTCTTTACGCACTCTAAGCATTCAAAAGTACTTGTGAGAAAATTACCTGCAATTCTCTGCAAATTTCTCTCTGTTTTCCTAACCTTCAACAGTTTAACAATGGCCGCTGAAGGTATGTTTCTCGTATATGATTCCTACTACCAATCTGGTACGACACTGATGAAAGAACTTCTGGAGAAGTTCAAATCTGCGAACTTGGTGAATTTTATGGAATATAATGAGGGAGTGATCTGGACTGATCAAGTGATGGAGTACTACAACACAGCAAAAGCAGACTACAACGCACTGGAGATTAAGGCTACAGTGGGAGGTAAATCTATCACTATTACTCCTGCTGTTTTGCACGAGACGTTTGGGCTTCCTAACAGTGGACGACATGACGTCACTGTACTGACGGAAGATAAGCACCAACAATTTTGGGCGATCTGCGCCAAAGAAGAAGAAGTAATGTCTGGAAACATAAGGAAGAGACAACTGAGAGATGAATATCAGCGGATGGCTGATATGGTGGCAAAGCTGATTGAGAACTGCACCTTCTCACTGGATGCTGTTACCATGAAGAGGTTCAGCATCATGGCTGCCATCTACTATGGACTGGAGGTCAACTGGTCAATCATAGTTTGGTATATATTGGTTGATTTCCTTGATGAGAAGAAAGGAAAAGGCCCCTCCACCAACCACAGAATCACACTCAGTTATCTACTGTCAAAACTGGGCTGTGACACAAAGAATGGAAAAGAGATCCACAAATCCAAGGCATTGTCCAAGTACATGCCTGTTCAAAAGAGGAAGGCTGGAGAGCCTGCAGAAGCTGATGTTGAGGAACCAAAAGAGGTTCCTGCCAAAAGGCAAAGGAGGTTAGTCAAAACAGCCAGCTTAGCTGTTGAGACTAAAATAAAGAAGGCTGCTGATGAGCCTAAGAAGAAAGAAACTAAGCAGATGGAGAAAGTGACTTCTGCTGCTGAAGCCACTAAAATTGTTGAAAACATAATTGCTGATGTAAGGACTGGATCCCCTGCATCACCATCAAGAACTCCATCAGCAGAGAGGCCTGCTGAAGGTATCTCTCAACGAACAAGAAGTCAAAAGAGAGATACGGCTACAACTACTTACCGTGAAGGGAGAACCAAGAAGTCTGCTAGAAAGCAGATGACCTTTATAGAAGAACCAACAAACTTGGAAAATTTAGCTAGGGAAGACCCTGAAGCTGCTGAAAGGCCTGCTGAAACAGTTAAGACTGTTAAGACTGACAAAGCTGATGAGCAACAGCCAAGTCAAGTCACACCAACAGCTGAGGTTGTTCAACCTCAAGAAGATCCAGATGTCCAAATCATTTATCCTATTGCTGCTGCTCCCCTATCATCTGCTGGTCCAGCTCCTGCTCCTATTAATAAAGGAAAGAGGAAGATAGTGCTTAAGAGAAAGAAAATCTCTAAAGCAGACAAAAAGGCAAGAGAGGAAGCTGAACAAAGGAAGCAAGATGAAGCTGAGGAAAAGAAGGCACTTGAGCTAAGCAAAGCTCAAGAAGCAAAGGATGAAGCCAGAAGGCGCATGTCTGAAGCAGAAAGGAAAGCTGCTGAGGATGCTGAAATGGAAATGGTTTTGGAATTGAGCAAAGTTGATGCCTATGGACCTGTCCATGGAGGTGGCATCAAGATTGGAGAAGGCAAAGATGGAGAAGACAAGAAAAAGATACTACTGCCTGCCCCCAAAACCAAGTCAAAGGAAAAGTTTGAAGTTCGAAGAGCCTTTGAAATAGTGTATGCTGATAAGGAGCTGTTCAAGAAGTTTGAGAAGTCCTTGGCATACTATGATCAAAAGATTATGTTGAAGACTATGTTCAACCAAGAAAAGCCAAGGTATATCAGTTGGAGGGATAACATGCTGAACAAGTCAATAACAGAACTTCAAAGCATGAAGGAGTTGGCTGATGAAGAACAATGGGTTCTAACTTGGCTGAAAACAAACTCCATTCAAAAGGCCCTTGATCCCAGCTATGTAAGAGATGTCATGCATAGTTATGCAAAAGGCTTTGCATTGGAGGAGGCCAAGAAGATTAAAAGCACCCTGCCTGATAAGAAGAAAAAGTCTGAAGATGCTGAAGAAAGGGCAATTAAGTTTGCTGTTATGACCTCCCTGAAGAGATGGGTAAAAAGGTCAAAATACCAGCAAGGCTGTTCAAGTGAATTGCAACTACTGCCAAGCATTCAGCAGATAATTTTTGGCAAGGAAGTTAAAGAGTTCAGTGAAGTGCCAAAGGGCAACAATGCTCCTGTTAACCCATGGATCATTGTGAGGCAAATCAGACAAACAACTTGCTTCAATAATGATGGCACCATCACTAACTTATTTTACGATGATGTCACTGATGAACACAAGGAAGTTGATAAGTCCTTAGCTATTGAGCTGCAAGCTAAGACTTCTGAAGATCATCAGATGACGGATATGTAAGAAGTCCCTGTTCAACAGGCGACTGAAGAGAAGGAAGCTGATGCTGATGCTTCTGCTTCATCAGCTGATCAACATTCATCACTGATGGAAGCAATCCAGATGCTTATGGAAAACCAACTAAAGGAACTGGAAGATAAGCACAAGCAACAGCTAATGAAGGTTAAGGAGGAGCTGAAGGTTGAACTTAAAGCAGAGTTGGCAGAAACCAACAGACTTCAGCTGGAAACTGTTCAAGGATCAACAGAAGAGATCATCAAGAAAGAAATCAACAGTATTCCAATTCCTCAAGACAATTCATTGCAGTTAGTACACAGCCTGAGAGATCTGAACCAAAACGTAGAAGATGTGAAGGGTGATGTCGACCACCTTCACACTGCATTAAAAACAGCTGAGCACAAGATTGCTGATCTGACTGCAACCTTCATTCAAGTCAGTAAAGAAGAGAAGGAAATCAATCTAGGGATGTTGCAAGAAGTGGCAAAGGCCTCACAGGAAGTTCAGAATGAAATTGCAACTATCAACCTTAACATTGACTACTTCAATGACAAGACTGACGTCATCAGCACTGATATTCATCATCTAACAGCAAGTCATGACGTTGTTAATCAGAACCTAAAGGCTTTATGTGCTGGAGTGAAGATTCCAACAGTTGCTCTCAACCCTGCTGTTGTACCTTCCAATGTCATCAGAGTTGATGATGACAAAAAGGGGGAAGATAAAAGGGAAGAACCAGCAAAGGAATCTGCTGCTGAAGAACCAACTAAGGAGGAAACTGCTGCTGCAACTATTGAAGCCAAGGAAACTGAAGAAACAGCTGACAAGACTGAAAAGCTTGGAAAGGTAGAAGAAGCAGAAAAGATTGAAAAAGAAACTACCAAGTACAAGAATACTGAATCTGCCAGGAAAGCAATGGAGCTTATTAAAGAACAACAACTTAAGGAGAAGATGGAAGCTGCCAAAGCAATCTTGGAAGAAGAAGCTGATGATGAAGAAGATGATGAAGAATCATCTTATGAATATGAAGAAGTGCTTGAAGGATCAGATGAAGAAGCTGATAGTTAGAAATTATAAATTCATTGTAATCAGTTTACTTTATCTATTTCTTCAGAAATCTCATCTGATGAACTTGCACTGTAATAATTTTCAAACATCAATAAAAAGCCAAGTTCACTCCAACATATTATTTTCTATCTCAGAAAATTTTTGAGGATTACATTCTTTAGTTTAGGTATTCAACAGGTACTTAGCTGAAGTTTTGTCATCATCAAAAAGGGGGAAATTGTTGGATGAAGATGAAGGCACTAAAGGAAATTTGATAAGGGAGGTTTTGATACATTCCAAAACTTCAAAGATTGGCTAAGTATGGAGTAACTTAGCTGATAAACTTATCAAGGAATTTTGACCAAGTAATGAAGACATCAGAAGAGTCAAAGTTTCAAGGTCCAAGACTTCTGATCTGCTGAAGGAAAAATATCAGACTGATGAAGATCAGCCGACTCAAATCAGATTTGTTCAAGTTTGAGATCAGCCGAGTTCACCATCAGACTTATACTTTTATCAGCCAAGTGAAGAAGATCATGAAGTGTTCCCAACGGTAATAAATGCCCCTTGGTGTAATAAATGCTGAAGTACAAGGTAATTAAAGACAAATGATGGAAGAATTGCTTAGCATCAGCCGAGTGCATTTAATGCTGCCTGCAGAATAGTACTGTTTACAGTACGGACAGACTGCAAAAGAGCCGTTCGCGGATTTTAAGGACCAGTACTCGAGGAATTTGAATCCTGTCTCTCTTCAACGGACACTTTTCAATCCTCAAGTATAAATAGCTGAAAGAGACGAAGAAGAAACAAGCAACACAATCTCTGAGAAATTTTCGAAGCAAAATTCTTTAAGTCTCAAGAACAGCTCACTCATCAGCTGAGTCATTTGTTGACGAAAGCAGAGTTGAAGAATCAAGAAAAATACATCTTCTGAGTGATTTTGTAAACAAGAGTGTTGTGCGGAGTTGTGATCCATCTTTGTGAGTGATCAAACTTCAGAGAATAGGTCTTCTGTGTGATTTCCTATTGCGAACTTGTGGTCGTTTCATTTGTTGTTCGGCGCAAGCAGAGTATACTGTAAACTTTGTGATTATAGTATAACCCAATATCTGTGTGACTTGGAAGAGTGGACTAAAGGATATTTAAATCCATATAACCACTATAAAAATTACTTGTGTTTTTACATTGCTTTTCAAACTTGCATATTTGCTGATTACTTAAAAACACATTAAATTAACTGTTTGAAAAAGAATTCAAAGGAGTTTACAAAACTGGGGAAACATTTTTCAAACTGCTAAGATTACTTGTGAAAAACACTTTGAAAATCCGCTGCAAGTACTCTAAGTGTTAAAACTGATTTTAACAAAATCAGCTAAGTAATAATCAGACGAGTGGTCAACAAAACTGTTCAAAGATTTGTTCGCGAACAGAATTGTAACTAACTAATCTGATCAGCTTAGTCTGTTCAGTTGAGTGAAAGTTTTAGAGTTAAAATTAGAAGAAATTTTTAAAGAGGTTTATTCACCCCCCCCCCCCTCTAAACCTCTTCTGACCACTTGGGACCAACACCAACGTCAACAACAGATCAGTAGTCTTCTGGACCATAGACCCTTCTGTTTTGGTTTCTTCCCTGGTAAAAATCTTCTAAGAGGTTGTCTAAGCTTCCATTACTTAGCTGATGATGATGATTTGTAAATCATCAAAACCTCCCTTTACTTTTTAAGTCTTTATCTTCATCTTCATCCAACAGTCTTCTTGTCACACCCCCATCCCGGGTAGGTCCCGAGCACGGGAAAGTGACGTGCATGTCAAGCATATCCTATCAAGTACATTGTCATTTTATCAACAAAACCATATCTCGTGACATATAATTCCTTTGTAAAATATATAACATAGCAAGTAATAAAGGGACGGATATTAAAATTCCGCCGAACTATTAGTTATACAAAGTAATTGGGCGATTTTACTACTTCAATATGGCATAACAAAAATACATAACCTGTACAATTAATCAAACTACCAATTGTGGTGCCAACACAAGTATATAAACAAACCACAATATTGTAGCAACCATATAAACAAACCCTGTAGCAAATAATTGTCATCTCCTCAACTGAAACGGTACAAACTATGTGGCTAATACTGTGTTACAACCAAGATAGCCATAAGTACAAAATACAAGAGTGAGGCTATGAGCTACAAAATATACAACAAAAGAGACTCAAAGGATCTAAATGATCCGTACATGTACAAAAATGCCTCACCGCGATATACAACTACCTTACCAAACTATGTACAACAACCTACCTCAGGCTACTCGATGTTGATCCCCGGTCTTCACTCAGGCCTACCGCCGGTGGTACTGTGATCTAAGGAAAACAAAGTAAATGGGGTAAGTCGAAAGACTTAGTAAGTGATGTCGTGATTCATGCATGTGGGAGAGTTATACAATTATAACAATTGATCCAAAATAACATTTATAACTCCATATATCAAAAATCAAGTCATATACAAGTCATGTAACAAGTCATATATGTATGGGCACGTTGGAAAGCATATAACATGAAATTAGGATACGTTATCGATGAAGCTTTACTCGATGCCTTGAATCATGTCCATCTCATATCCATGTCAAATATATAGCCGTGTGTCGAAATAAACGATCACCCAAAGAAGTCCAAGAATATACCGGTATCAACATATCATGTAATCCATAAATGGATCGCAAAGGTTCCCTTTGCTAGCAAGGGTTCCAATGCCGTATGCCTTGAATCGTGGCCAACGATCAAGGGTCGGTTAGGCTCCACAAAGAAACCATCACCTCGAGTATGCACAAATAAAACCATGGTTTCCATATGACGTATCAATGAACTATATAACCAAATTCATCCAAGGTAAAGTACAAGGATGAATTCCATATGCCTAATTATATCAATAATCAAAACTTCACCAAATAACAATATCTCATATGTACAAGTTATTGTTCTATATAGCAATAAGCCATCCAAGAACATGAAGAAATTGAACACAAATTTCCAGCAATGACAAGTTAATGTTCCATGTACATATAACTATGATATGTGCACAATTTCATAAAACTAGTCAATTAAAACTAGTCCAACAATTTAACCATTGTTTTATATGTCAAGGAAGCTCAATTTGTCACAATAGATCCTACTAAATTTTCCTAAAACACAACCATAAAGTCCTTATAAAATCAGCCAATACCTATAATACATCTATGGAAAAACTCACAATTCTAGCCATAATTTCTACAAAGTACCAAGCTAGAACAATTTATAACAAGTATATAACCACCCCATGAATTAATAATAACTATCCATAAACATGGATGAATCTTAGAAGTTAACAACATCACTTACTAGAGAAAATAATCAGTGCAAATTGAAGACGAAGGCACAAGGAGCAATTTTGGTCCAAGCCGACACCGTAACCGATTTTTCTTGATTTCTTAACAATTGTTTTGATGCTTTGAAACCCTCCAAGAAGACCTGAATGTTTTTGCTCTGTTTCTATCTATTTTGGAACTAAGGTTGAAGATAATCTTATAGAGGATAAGTGAGTGGAAATGAGAAAGGACCATTTTGACCTTTCTAGATTGCCTAGCCTTTTCAATTATGTCCAGGGCTCGTTTGTTATATTTTACTTAACCAAAAACACTCAAAACCTCTTCCATTATCTAGATCATGAAAAATTAGGCAAGTTAGCCTTTTGAATCACCTGATTCCAAGGTTGTATGAATTAATTATGATTTTCTGAAGTTAGGGCTTCAAATTCAGTTCACAAAGTCCCGGAAAACTTATAGATCAACACTTTTGAGTTTAACAACTCACATGAACATGTAAATGAAGTCATATATCACATAATTATGGTTTAAACCATATAAAATAATATTATCGAGTAACTAATGAATGCAAAGCACGCAGTGCCCAATATAATATATGCACTTACACACACATGCAACATGTCACGAAAACGGGTTATGACACTTCTTTATTTAGGGGTCGTTTTATAGGGTGTATAGGATTAAGGTGAATTAGATCGGAGTCAGATTGAAGGTCATATTAAAAATATTTTTGGTAAATTTGATTGAGTTATACTTGATTAAAACAATCAATCGCAATATATTTGGTGGAATTATGTGGTTATGAATATATTAATATATTTTAACTACTTAATTGAACATATTATGTTAGTTGAAATATATCAATTCATCGAAGTCATTTGTATTATAATACGTATAAGAGTATGGGATGATCAAGATTTATTCAATGTTTTAGTTCGAATGCGTCCATGTTTATTGTAAATTGATATAGATTTTAGTTTCTGATTTATTTAAGAAGAAAGTGTTTCCATTTTTAGATATTTAAAAAGAATTTATAATTTGTTAAAATAGGTAACATGTAAATTTGAGGTTATAAATGACATTTTACTCCATATTCACCAGGATTTACTAATCCACTCATGCCTGGGTGGATTATAATCAAGTTTTAATACCGGGTCGTAAGGATTTAATCCATTTGACCCGGTATTAGAACAATGTCACCAAACATCGTATTAACACATATTAATACATATAATATGATCTCATACCCCCTATTAAGTTCTATCAAACGGCCCTGATGGGGGCTATTTCGCACCCCTTATAATGTGCGGATCGACTGAAGTATAAAAGATCGGTTCGACCAGACAAGTCAGTTCGGGATCATCTTATCGACCCGGCAGAATACAACTCTCTTCAACAAGCAGACTACAATCCGGACTCAAGAAGGACAATTGGGCCGAGTCCTATTAGGATTATGTTTCCTTGTAATGCTAGGTTTAATATGATATAAATACCTAGTTAATCATTGTATTACACACACTTCAGATACTCTACTAATGTTTGCATAACAGCATAATCCAAGATTATTCAATAAGAAAAGAGATTTTCTTCATATTCATAGTATTTTACGTTGGTTGTCATGATCACTTGTTGTTCCCTCAAAATTGTTCTTCTTTGAGATTGATCCATCCTGAATAAAGTAACAGAGCCTTTTAAATCATATATATTGAGAATCCCCAATATCACATATTCACTGATATAATTAACCCGACGAATTTCGGTTAAATCAGTTGGCGCCCACCGAGGGGCTAGGTTAATTATTCGATTGACATATGGCTCGCCCAAGGAAGAGCGCTCGTAACGGAGCAAGAAGTAACACGACCAACCAGCATGATGCATCTGAGGATCTACAGGGCAATACCGATAATAACGCCCGTGTATCCAACGACAGCCAGCAACAGAATGAGCATCATCAGAATCAGGTGGAACCACAAGGGATCCCTACTGGCACAATACCGGAAGAACATGTGGCTCCAACGATCCCAGTCCCCCTGTAAGATGCTCAGGAGAAATTACGACAGATCGCTATGCTCCTTAAATCACTCTCCCCAGAGGAATTACTTGTACTCGAACAAATCCCTCGAAACGTTAGAACTACTAGGGCAAATCCCACTCAAAGAACGCCGAGGCAGAACGATCAAATCTCTCAACAAGCTGACAGCCCGGCAAGCGAGCGACGCTCACTACACAGTCCGCAGTAGGGCAATTCAAAACCCTCCGATGACAACATCCAAAGAAAAGCGGATCGAAGGAGACCACAACGCAACCAATCAAAGGAACACACCATAATCCCCATCGAGGATGACACTGGCGAGGCGATCCCGAATCGACCAAGAACAACGCGATTCTCAAAAACAGAAATCGAAAAGATGGTACAAGAACGACTCGAGCAACATTTAGGATCCGTTCAAAACCCGTGGGCCAGAACCACAGAACTCTAGGAGAGCCTAGCAGCGTGCTCTCCCTTCTGCAGAGAAATAAAAGAGGCACAGTCAATCGGACAGGTTCCGGGTAGACTGCCCAGATACGACGGAACCACTGATCCAGATGACTATATCTTTAGTTTCACAAACATAATGAACTTGTATTCTCACTCGGCGGAGTTCACCGCTAAGCTGATGGTGACCACGTTAGAAGGATTAGCTTTGGACTGGTTCGCCAAACAACCAGCCAACTCCATATTCAGTTTTCGAGAATTATGTAACAAACTAACACAGCAATTCGCCAGTCAAAAAAGACAAAAATTGCCAATGAGCTATTTAGGAACCATTTATCAACAATAAGGTGAATCTTTAAGGAACTGGTTGGCAAGATTTAATGTCGAATTACTCAAAATCGATTCCCCCAATATTGATTACATAATCTCGATTCTCTTCGACCTCACAAAGAATAGGCAGTTTGAACGCCCTCAGCCGAAAACAACCAAGAACGTTCGCGGACATCATGAGCCTGGCGTCTAAGTATATGACCCAGGAAGAGATGAATTCTTTTAAAGATAAGAACAAAAACAAAGCTATGGCCTCGGGCCCCAAACAGCAAGATAGAATTCCTGCCCAAAGATCCATGGACTATGAACGATCTTTTAGAAAAGGCAACATCTTCCAGCGATTAGAATATAATAAAAACGACCAGGATAGACGACCTAACATCTATCAAAGACCTAGAATCAGCAAACCGGCAATCCGGAGCAGGGTCAATCAAGTAGATCACCCAAGACTAACCGTTCCAATAGAAGAAATATTGGTTGTACTAGAAAGGAATAATTGGATCCCAGAAGCAAAGAAAATCGCTCAGCCCAGACCAGGTGGAAGAAACTATGACTTATACTGCAAGTATCACCGGGCACACGGGCACCGCACTGAAGATTGTTTTCACCTTAAAAGAGAGATCGAAAAGCTGATCGAACAAGGAAAACTAAATGACTATTTGGAGCGGGATAACCGCAAGCGAGAAAGAAGCGGGAGTCCTCGGTATAACCACCCAAGAAGAAATTCACGTAGAAGGTCCCCTAATGAAGGTCCCCCACAAGAACTAAATAATGATCAGATCAACGGAACCATACACACGATCTCAGGGGGATCCGCAGGGGGAGATAGTCGTAATGCTCGTCGAAGGACTGCTAGATCCATAGTCGGAAGCCTAAAATATCCGAAAGAAATATGGACCTTAGAAAACAAAGCAACGACGCGCCAGCTAATTAGTTTCAACGAAGGCGAAGTACCCAAAAACCTTGTTTGGGACACGAAAGAGGATAGCCCCGATTTCCCGATGGTGGTATCCCTAGAAATAGCAAATTACAACGTCAAAAGAATCCTAATTGATAATGGAAGCTCTGCAAATATCATCTCTAAAGAGGTACTAGCCCAGATGGATTTGGGACAAATAATATTACAAAGAGTAGCCACGCCTTTAGTAGGGTTTGGGGGATCGGAGATTGTCCCCTGTGGCACAATAACTTTAAACGTCTCTCTCGGGAAGAAACCCTATCGGACAGTGAAGCTAATAAAATTTTTAGTAGTAGAAACTCCCTTTGCCTACAATGCTATACTAGGGCGACCAGCACTCAATCTATTCCGAGCTGTAGTTTCAACATACCATCAGAAAATAAAATTTCCAACTGACGCAGGAATCGGAGAAATAGTTAACGATCAATGCATGGCATGGGACTGCTACATCACATCGCTAACCTTGGGAAATCGCCCAGGATCAATTACCCCAAGCAAAAGAAAGCGTGAAGACAACGATGGTAGAATCGAAGTTGATATCCCTAGCACCGACAGAATAGACAAAAAGGGAAAGGAACCAGTGGATTTAACTTTAAAACCACCGGAACACAAAGATGTCCTATTGATACAAGGGGACCCAACAAAAACGCCAAGAATAGGAACTGAATTAAGCCAAGAAGGGAAAGCAATGCTGATCAACTTTCTCAGAAATAATGTAGATATCTTCGCCTGGAGCGCGAACGACATTGAAGGGATTGACCCTCGGGTAATCAGTCATTCCCTAAAAATCGACCCTCTGGCAAAACCTGCTAGGCAAAAGAAGAGGAATCATGGACCAATAAAGGACAAAATAATTAAAGCCGAAGTAGAAAGGCTACTCAAAGCAAAACAAATTCGAGAAATACACTTCTCGGAGTGGCTATGTAATGTCGTGCTAGTAGCAAAGGGAGACAAAAAGGATAACAAATGGAGGATGTGCAACGATTTCACCGACCTTAACAAATTATGCCCGCGGGATCCATATCCTCTCCCAAGGATCGACTTATTAGTCGACTCCACCGCTGGTTTTGCAATTTTCAGTATGATGGATGCTTTCTAAGGTTTCTATCAAATATACATGGATGAGCGGGACCAAGAGAAAACTGCGTTCGTAACCGAGCATGGAGTGTATTGCTTTATAGTAATGCCGTTCGGCTTGAGGAATGCCGGGGCCACCTACCAAAGGTTAGTTAACCTGATGTTTAAAGAATTAATTGGAGAAATAATGGAAGTATACGTAGATGATATGTTGGTCAAGAGCATGAATGAAGTTGATCACGTAAAGCACCTCGATCGATGCTTCCAAATATTGAGAAAGTATCGAATGAAGCTAAACCCTGCCAAATGCACTTTCGGGGTTAAATCCGAAAAGTTTTTGGGATATCTGGTACATCAACGTGGAATTGAGGCCAACCCAGAAAAAATTCGAGCGATAACTGAAATGAAGCCTCCAAAAACGATCTCCCAAGTACAGAGCTTGGTAGGCAAAATTGTGGCGCTAAACAGATTTATATCCAAGTTAGCTGACAGAAGCTTGCCATTTTTCCAAACGCTTCGAAAAGTGAAAAACTTTGCTTGGACTGAAGAATGCGACCATGCCTTTGAACGATTAAAAGAATATCTAACAACGTCCCCACTATTGGCCAAACCAACTGAAGAAGAACCGTTATATTTATACATATCGATCTCAGATGTGGCCATTAGTTCGGTACTAGTTAAAGTGGATGGCTTAGAGCATAAGCCTATTTATTACTTAAGCAAACTATTGCAAGGGGCCGAAAAAAACTACTTGGAAATAGAGAAATTCGCCTTAGCCTTAGTAGTGGCAGCAAGAAAACTCCGACCATATTTTCTAACTTATAAAGTTGTGGTATTAACCAATCAACCATTAAGACAGGTCTTAGCAAAACCTGAAGCCTCTGGAAGATTGATTAAGTGGGCGATCGAACTCGGTCAGTTCGACATCGACTACAAACTCAGAATCGCAATTAAAGCCCAAGTCTTAGCTGATTTTCTATTAGAAACTCCGAGCCAGGCTGTTGAAAATCTGGAATCCACCAGCCAAGCAAATGATATCCTGATCGTAGAAAATCAACCATGGTTAATGCACGTTGACGGCGCTTCATGTCGAGAAGGGGGAGGTGCTGGAATCAACTTTACCAGACCAAATAAGGAGGATATCAATTACGTGATAACACTGGACTTCATCGTGACAAACAACGAAGCGGAATATGAAGCATTGATCGCAGGAATGGAAATGGCAATCAAAGCCGACATAAAGAATCTTAAAGTACTAACCGATTCAGAGTTAGTACAAAGACAAATAGAGGGCCTATATGAGGCAAAGGAATTTAACATGATTAAATATCTGGCCAAAGTGAAACAACTGGCTGAAAAATTCAAAGAATTTAGGATACAAAACATTCCAAGATCGGAAAATAAATGGGCCGATCAACTCTCTAGATTTACAGCATCCAACGACGGAAAGACTGAAAGAGTAATCACTTGGTTAATTTCTAATACACCGGCAATCGATATCGATGAAACACCGATCACTCAAGTAATGGAAATCGAAGAGGCCGAAGCAAATTGGATGACTCCGATGATAGAGTACCTTCGAGAAGGAAAACTGCCGCTTGACAAAAACGAAGCTCGTAAAATAAAATATCGTGCCCCAAAATATACGTTAATAGAAGAAAAACTTTACCGAAGATCGGTCTCGGGAATTCTTCTAAGATGCATCTCTGAATCTCAAATCGATGATATACTCCGAGAAATACACGAAGGAGAAGCAGGGAATCATAGCGGAGCGGGGGCCTTGGCTTTAAAATGCCTTCGAACAGGTTATTATTGGCCTACCCTCAACAATGATGCCATACAGTATGTCCAAAAATGTCATCATTGCCAAGTCCATGCTAATATATGTCATCAACCAGCCGAAAACATACACCCGATACCAGTGTGTTGGACGTTCGATCAATGGGGAATGGACATTGTAGGACCTTTCTCAGCAGCTAGATCCAAGAAAGCATATGTTCTGGTTGCTGTTGAATACTTCAGCAAATGGATAGAATGCATCGCCCTTGCACGGATAACTCAGTTCCAAGTGATCAACTTCCTCTGGAAATTCATAGTATGTCGATTTGGCATCCCGAGAATTCTAATTTCTGATAATGGAACCCAATTTGCAGGAAAACAGGTAATAGAATGGTGTTCAAAACTAGGAATTCAGTAAAATTTCACTTCGGTCGGGCATCCTAGAGCGAACGGACAGACTGAAGTAGCAAACCGAGAAATAATAAAGTCCTTGGAGAAAAGATTAGGCCCCGGGGTGCTATGGGCTAATCGAACCACGGTCAGAACTTCAACCGGGGAGACCCCGTTCAGTCTAGTATATGGCTCGGAAGCTGTAATTCCCGTTGAAACGTTAATTCCAACACCAAGAATCGAAATGTATGACGACCAGGAAAATGAAAAGACAAGAGAAAATGACATTGATTTAACGGAAGCTTTAAGAGAAAAAGCGACCGTACATTTGCAAGTGACTAAAGCAAATATGGAAAGGGCGTACAATCAAAAAGTACGCATCCGAACCTTCAAAAAAGGGGACATGGTCTTAAAAAAGGTAGAAGTATCCAAACATGTGGGAAAGCTACAACAGAATTGAGACGGACCATACGTTGTCATTGACGTAGGAAAGAAAGGCTCATACAAAATTGCACACTTGGATGGAACAGTCTTATCAAGAACTTGGAATGCAGTCAACCTTAGAAAATACTATGGTAAATAAATTATAGTAGAATATGCCTTTGTTTCTTTGTTATTTAGTAAGCTTTATTCATTGTAAATAAAGGCCTTAGCCCACGGCTCGATTTTTAATATACCTGTTAGCAATTTTAAATATTAAATCAAGATTGAGTATAAATCGATTGTTTCGGTAAACACTCCTTGGAATTCTACTATCATATTGGTTGAGATCAAGATACAAGAAGTTGAGTATACATTGATCTGCTCAATAAACACTCCTCGATCCAACCATACAACGAGTTGAGTACACATTGATCCGTTCAATAAACACTCCTCGATCCAACCATACAACGAGTTGAGTACACATTGATCCGCTCAATAAACACTCCTCGATCCAACCATACAACGAGTTGAGTACACATTGATCCGCTCAATAAACACTCCTCGATCCAACCATACAACGAGTTGAGTACACATTGATCCGCTCAATAAACACTCCTCGATCCAAACATAAAACGAGTTGAGTACACATTGATCCGCTCAATAAACACTCCTCGATTATTTTTCAACGATTAATAGACTTCTGTTATTAAAAACCTAAGTCTAAACAAAAAGAGTTGAGTATACATTGATCCGCTCAATAAACACTCCTCGATTATTTTTCAACGATTAATAGACTTCTGATATTAAAAACCTAAGTCTAAACAAAAAGAGTTGAGTATACATTGATCCGCTCAATAAACACTCCTCGATTATTTTTCGACGACTAAAAAGACTTTTGGTATAAAAACCTAAGTCTAAATAAAAAATGAGTTGAGTATAAATTGATATACTCGATAAACGCTCCTCATAAATAAGATTAAGCTGAAATCAACAACAAGAAGAATGCAAGGAATAAAATAAAGTTTTATTCATCTGTGAACATGTAATAAATTACATACAAAAGCTTTGATCAAATTACAAGGGTTTATATACGATTCACACATCGTTACAATTGTTTAGATAAAACGATCATATACTATAGATCAGCGATCTTCACGACAATGTCCACGGAAACATCAATCTCCTCCCTAGTGCCTCGACAATTATGATCGACCGCCTAAGAAGCATGCTGCTCAGGATGGTCGACTTCTTTAGTTCGATGGCCAGGCTCTGAAGATCAAATGTTCCTCCAGACGAAATGAGCATTACCAGCCAGATAACCGGCAATACTCATTCACCCACAACAAGATACTGCTTTCACATTAAGAGTTAAAACATTTTACTCTGAAGCAGCATCTCGAAAGGACCGTCGCGGTGAGCACATTTACCAGCACACCCCGGTAGTCTATCACTCCGGAGGTAACATCGAAGAGCGGGGGTGACTGGCAAATATGAACCCTCCATGTGCAAACAGAAACCACGGACCTCAAATCTGTGAAGACAAAGATTGAGGCCTCATGGGACCCGTCAGTACAAGGTAGGGCTTCCATGGGACCGTCAGTACAAGGCAGATGAAATTTAAACCGCTTTGATAATATAATTCACGGTAATGCGACTTTTTGAATATTATGGGATCAGAAGGCAAAATGAAGTGTAAAGAAACTGAGATCTCCATCCTTTTTGAAAAATACAAATGAGGTATGCAAACCGCCTCCCTATTTATAGGGATAGATCTGAGTAATCCAACGGCTGGATAGATTTTTAATCAAAGGACGGATATGTGACCTTTTGACTTCCCGTAATAAATGCAAGTAAGTTGGAACGGCACCTCTCTGATCGACTAAACGAATCGATAACAAAAGAAAATCCAGATCGAAGCGATCAATGCACAATAAAAGCAGATCTAAAGGAGCTCCAGACCAGAAAAGTTTGCACGCTCACGTATGCTAGTCGCTCGGTAAAGAACTTGAGATCCTCAACAAAGGCATGCAAGTTTACACCATTATGAAAAAATACGGCTTCGCTTAAAGGTCTAAGACCTAACCCCCCAGAATACGAGGGTCGTCACTGCCTCATATATTATATGGAAAATTATTAATTGGCTATACAGGAACTCCACTGGAGTCCAAGAAGCCTGACACCGATGTTAAGGCAACAATTACCTTCATTCCAGACTGTGATATTGCCGTTGCCTAACATTCTAAAGAATTGCTGAAGGAGGTCTGAACAGACTGGATCTAACTAATGAGTCTACATTTTCCAATTCCTCCCATATCAAAAAAATTCGACATATTTGATACATTGGTTGCTTTATTTAAGGAACATGGAACTCGCAATCAGTACAGAGAAACATGGATTTAAAGAAGATACCTAGAACGATATCATTTCACAAAATTCAGCGAACTTAAACCTATGATAAGAAAAGCAGAGCTCAACAGTGGAAATGACAGCGTCATTAAATAAGATATCCTTAGCAAAAGGACAAATTTACAAGGGACTGGTCTAACATCGACGACAACACTGAGCGTTCCTTATCAATTATTCAATCAACTATCTACATGGATGGCCTATTGTCCATATTTTCATGTCTAACGCAACTGCGGAACAATCATAAGGGACCATACTTGGTCGATCATCATTCTTATACTTGATTTAAAGGTTTGATTTACAGAACAAACGTTATATCATTCAGTTACTTTAAAAACTGATCGAGCCAGACTAAGTTACTCTATCAAACAAAGCATATTCTCCCAGAAGATCAATATCAGATAAGTATGCTAATCTATATTGATTATTTCAAGAAGTTATATTTATTCATAACAGCAAAATACACATGACAAAATATATCTATGGATTGAAATTGATCAAGGCATGGATCTGCTCGTAAAAGATCATCATTTTCATTAGTTCACCCCCCATACAGAAAATTCAGCCCAAACAACCGCACAAAAGGTTGGGGCATTACTAAAAAAAAAAAAAAAAAAAAAAAAAAAAAAGGGAGAAGAAACTCAAAATAACAGCCGGGTCGGACAGGTCACCGAGAAGGGTTGTTATCAACAGGCCGACTAGCAGAAACACTCCTCCGAGGAGTCAAGTTTCCTGCAAACGCCATCAATTCCTCCTAACGCTTTAGATAACCGGCTTCATAACCTTCTTCATAAGCTTGCCTACGATACTCCTCCGCCAAAGCAGCAGCCTGAACAAAATCATTTTTCTCCTTCTCAAGGACGACTTTCTTCTCCTCTAATTTTTGAAGATCATCTTTGGCAAGCTGCAGTTGCAAGGTCAGCCCTGCGGCCTTCGCCGTCTCTGATTCCAAACGACGTTGATAGGCATCCTTGCCGATCCACAGATCGTCGTTTTGCACACCCAGCTGGAGTGCAAAATACTTAGCCTGGAAAAAGAAAACAGTCCTTACATAACAAGGCAATCAAAATAAAAGCGGGAAAAATAATGAAAGATATGTCTACCTGCTCGCACAACTTCACTAGCGACTGAACAAGGCGTACATTGGAAGTACCCTCAGGCTTCCTCAACTCACCGGGAAAAATAGTGCTCAAGCCCAGGTCCCACGACAGAGCGTCAGGCTCAACAGAGCCAGGCAGTTCACTAACAGAAGGTACACCGTCGGGACGTGGAGTTACCGACTGCATAATATCCTTAACCTGCTCGAGGATGCAGCGATCATCTAACGGACGGGGGGATTCCTTCTCATTGGGACTAACCGAGGTCTCCTTATCCGAAGCAGAAATAACGGTTTGATGACCGGACCTTGATCCGGTCCGACCTCCAGAAGGCCCGACGGATTCGAACGAAGTAGTAACAACAGTTGTATCATTAAACAAGTAATCAGGGAAATCTTGAGAAATAGTTTGTGTTGCGGAAGGATTTACAAAAGAACCCTGGTTAATTACCTCCGAAACAACACCAACCTGGCCTCCGCTGACAACCGGGGGAACAGAAGTAGAAAAAGAAAGAGAATTAACAGGAACATGTTCATATGTGCCATGTTCGAAAGAAGAAGTGCCTGAAGAAAAAGGTACGTTAAAAGCTTGCTCCATAAAAGACGAATCACCAAAGGCAACCCTACCAGGGGAAGGCCTACTTCCTACTTCACCAGAGGAAGAGAAGTTTGGTTGTACAAAAGATGAACTAACTACAGAAAAAGGTTCAGAAGAGATGACAGGAGTATCGGTCACCGACCTACTAATGGAGGACGAACGAGGAGGTTCCATCGAGGTCCCCTCTGTTCGAGACTTTTTCGGTCTAGTATTCCTAGCGCTCTCGCAGAAAGGACGCTTCGAGAGAAGACGAAAGGACGTGACTGTCAAAATTCAAAACGTTTATCTCACAAGAGGATAAAATAATAATATTACAAGTAAATCTACGGTAAATAGTTACAAAGGTTATTCCAGAGATCAATGTATCACTCAGCTCGCTGGCGACGTCTCCATCCTCGGCTATCTCAATATCATCTTCTTCCTCTGGATCGATAAAATGGTTATCGACCTCATCGTTAATATCTGAAGGAGGAATCGGAAATGGTTTTCCGAATTCTTTAACGAGGTGAGCCAAAGGAAAATTTTGATAAACGACGTCCGTAAGCTCGGAAGGAGAATATACTTCCCCATAATGGTTCAGCCGAATGTGCGCCGCTTTAAAATATTCCTTTCGACGATCTTCTATCATTCCAAAAGCGACCAACTGATGAATCGCCTTCTTGAACGTATTTTCTAAAAGTGGACCGACCATTTGATGTACCAGCGCTGTATGAACAGGAGAGCTGAGGAATTCACGAATCACTTTTTCATCAGGATTCCGGCCATAACAATCCCTGAGTCCACTAAGAGGAATGTCCCTCTCATACTCCTCTAGAGAAGCTTGAAGACTTGATACTTGAGATTCCAACTCGCTAATCCGAGCAGTACTCTGAAATTAGAACTCTTCTAACTTTTTAGCCAGTTGATTGGCTTGTTCTTGAGCACGGGAAGTCTCCAGAACCCTGTCTATAATCTCCTGGTCTTCAGTCCCCGTAGCCCGAGTCTCTATGACCGGAACGGAAAAAGTCGTTGAGGGACCAACCTCTGAATCAGAAGACTTATGAAGTAAAGTTTTATATTTCTCATCCAGAAACTCACATTGTTGTCTCCAGAGTGCAGTTTCATAGGCATATGAGGCCAAACAAGTCTTAGTCTGAGAAAAAGAAAAAGAATAAAAAGAAATGAATTAGCAAACTAAAGGAATTCACGAAAGAAATTTACCCTGTAAACATAGATCACCTTTTCAGCATAAAGAGAAGCTCGCTGAAATTTCTCCAAAGGATCCTTCCGAGAAGTTTATTCATGTCACGAGTAAAAACGCCGGACAAAAGAACACGAGTGGTCTTATCCACTGCATTTTCGCTCTCGTCGTGAACTAAAGAATCATTCTCAAGATAGCCAGCGGCTCTTTTTCCCTCTAAATGATCCTCGATCATTTCAACCAAGGTAGGTTTTGGATGATTATCGCCGAGTAAAGAAATATCGTTACCAGAACGACCATAATAACTCTTCTTTCTCCCCACCGGATTGTCATTGGAATGAGGCATCGACCAGCTGCGACATCCACGTATACCCAAAGATGTCCTAAGCTGGAGAGGGGGATAACCGGATCCCGTCCTCTGACGAATGGGAGATTCTTGAGAAGAGTCTGGAGATTACTCTCTATTCTCCTCAGAATCATGACTCAACTCCAATTTTCTCTTCCGAGACGCTCTCTGCTCGATAGGAACATTCTCTATAGTTTTGGTGGATTTATACAACACCATTTTTCCCTTCGAAGAATGTCGGGAATTTTCTACCATATGAGCTGAAAAAAGAATCACGGTCAAAGTCAGACCCTCTGCAGAAAAGAGATCATCACAACGTTATGCTAAAATAAATGCTTACCGAGTGATTCAGATGACGAAGTAGTTGGAAAAACATGAGTACTCAATCCCGCTTTGCGAAGGAAGACTTCTCCAATAAGAAGAGCACTCTGATATTTATTGGCACGCATAGCCTGGATTTCACCAATAAATTAAGGATCATCAGGAATAAGTTCACCAGTCGGCAGACGACCTCCATAAACCCACTTGGAGTCATGATCCCACGAAAAAGGCGTAGTTGAGCCATCCGCCAAATGAAGATCAGATGGTGGACGAACAAAGAAAAAATGAGATTTCCAAGAAGGGTTGCTAGAAACTGGGGAGTCAAAGATTGCGCGACTAGGCTTCTGGCTAGCGAAGAAATACCCGCGGTTGGAGGAACTAGAAATGTTAAATCGAAACAGTTGCGTAAAATTACGAAAGGAGGGATGGAATCCTTTCGCGATCATCAAAACAGAGAAACATACCACAAAGGCCACAGAGTTAGGGACTAATTGAGTCAAAGACACACTGAATATTTTTAGAATATCAAGAAAAAGGGGAGACAACGGAAGACGCAGACCACTATTAAAATGGGCCGTGTAAAAGGCTCGACATCCTTCCGGTGGTGATGTAACCCTATCAGAAGGAGAAGGGAGAACTATCTCACAACCTAGGAGAAAGTATCCACCGTGTAAGCACAAGCTAGGTCCTCAATCGATTCAGAAATTTGAGGAGTTGTGCCTTTGCCTTTCTTGGCTCGGGCAGCGACGTCCGTATCAGAAAGAATTTGTACCTTAAAGGTATCTTCAGCAGGAACAATGAATTCTGAAACTCCAGTTTGCTCGCTCGAAGGATTAGAATGCAACCCTTCCTCGATAATGGGAGTGACATTCTCCCTAAAGGAGGAAGAAGATCTTCTTAAAGAAGCCATATTTTTGGATTCTCGGAGGATATAAGTCGATAAAGGAAAACTTTAAATGATGAACGACTAAGCAAGAAAATGACTGCGAAGTATGAGGAAGTATAAAGTAGAAATGACAAACTTAATAGTCACCTATTTATACTGAGAAGAGAAAAGACGTTTCGAACTCATCACAACTAATCACGTTCCCGCCAAAAACAGAAGAAGATAAAAAGCCTCCCCAAAGGGACGCGTAGCGACTCATAATTAGAAAGAGAAAACGACTATCTATGATACGTAGCACTCTTTTCCTTAGGATTTTTTCCCACAGGGTTTTTTCTTAAGTAAGGTTTTTAACGAGGCACCACTCATAGAAGATAACAGTCGTAAGAAATCGTCTACTTCTACGAGCTTCTACTACATATACGCTCGAAGAAGTGAGGGAGTACTGATGGGGGCTATTTCGCACCCCTTATAATGTGCGGATCGACTGAAGTATAAAAGATCGGTTCGACCAGACAAGTCAGTTCGGGATCATCTTATCGACCCGACAGAATACAACTCTCTTCAACAAGCAGACTAAAATCCGAACTCAAGAAGGACAATTGGGCCGAGTCCTATTAGGATTATGTTTCCTTGTAATGCTAGGTTTAATATGATATAAATACCTAGTTAATCATTGTATTACACACACATCAGATACTCTACTAATGTCTGCATAACAGCATAATTCAAGATTATTCAATAAGAAAAGAGCTTTTCTTCATATTCATATTATTTTACGTTGATTGTCATGATCACTTGTTGTTCCCTCAAAATTGTTCTTCTTTGAGATTGATCCATCCTGAATAAAGTAACAGAGCCCTTTAAATCATATATATTGAGAATCCCCAATATCACATATTCACTGATATAATTAACCCGACGAATTTCGGTTAAATCAGGCCCCTTAAAGTATTAGATTTCTTAGTGGATCAAAATTTCACATTTAGACTAAAGAAAATAATTTCTCTCTTTTTTAAGCAATTCAAACAGGAGTAAGATTCGGGAAAATTCGAGTGTAGAACATTTTATTTGAAAAAGTCTTTAATTATCAAGTTCTTTGTAGGATTAGTTCAACAAACTAATTTAATCGTTTATTTTGCCATTATAATGACCAATTAAAAGTAAAATATTATCATCTGGACTAACTTGTATAAGACTCTTAATAGCTTTAAAAATGTGAGAACGTTAGAACTAATCTAATGGGTTTAAATGCGAGGGTCAACTTGAACCCGGAGACATGACTATTATTATTATTAATTTATTATTATTTTACATTTAAACTCAAATAGTTTGACTGAAAAGAGCTTATTTAAACTCAATGTTTTCAGAACCGGACCGGACAATAAATCAGTGAGGCGGACTGGTCACTAATTTTATGGTCGAACCGGTCGAACCGAATGACGTCATAATAATGTAATAAAGATATTAAATTTTAAAGTATATGTAATATGCATAAAATTTAAACATTATCCTACAATTGATTAAAAATATACAAAATTTTATAATATATTTAAATTAAATCAAATAATATTTATCTAACTTATATCATAACTGTAATATGATACTAATTTGTAAGCTCATATAAATATAATATGATTATATTTCTTTATAAAAAAATTTAAAGGGTAAGTTAAAAATAAAACAAACTAAGAAATTCATAAATTTTTAAATATGGTTATGTATATAAGTCTAATATTCTAAATCAAACTTGCATAATATATTGATTTGACTCTTTATCCTAAAAAAAATATTGGAAAGAAATATTTTATAGAACAAACTTTAATAAAAAAAATATTGTTTGAGTATTAATTTTCATTGATAATGTGCAAGATGCTAATTTGAGTTAATTATCTAATTTATGAATAAATTTGACTACAAGTTACTATAATTAATAATTTTTTGTACTAAAAGTTCAACGAAAATGATGTAGCTCAAATGGTAAGAAAGTTATGTTTAATGTAAGAGGTTAGGTTTTCAAATCCCACCGTCTACAAGAATTTTTAGTTTATTTTTAACATTAAAAAAATTTAAAAAATAAAAAAAATAAAAAGAAAATTCAAAATCGGGTTGAACTGGTCCAAAATTGGGTTCGCCGGTTCACCGGTTTTGGACCGGTTCAACCCGATCCTGTCTGGTTTCTTAGTCAGGCGATTTTAAAGGATAAACCGGACGGACCAACCTTCGATTCGCGATCGAACTGGTCGGACCAGCCGATCCGGTCCAGTTTTAATAATATTGATTTAAACTGGGTCAAGCCCTATTAGGTTAGGAGTTTGTTGAGGTTTCAACTGAAAGTCTGAAACCTCAAGTTTAATTACAACCCAAATCAAAACAAAAATTTACACAACTCTACTTGAGACTTATAATATATCATCTGTATAAAGTTATTGATTTGACATCTATAATCATTTTTCTCCTCCAAACCCCAACAATCGAACATATCTCATAATCAAAACCCGCTAACTAATGGAAAAAATTGTAAGAGATTACCACGTATTATGCGAAACTTACCTTGTGAAATTTATTTTAATCCAAGCTCCCTTGTATTTTGAGAAACCCTGCGTAAAAGTCAAATATGTCTCCTTCCGTTCATTTTTAACACGCGTGTATTCTACGCGAACAATATGCGATTTTTGTTGCTTTTTGCATAATTTTTTTCAGCCAAAACTCCTTTGCACTTTTGAACATTAGCGCAAAATCTATTTAAATGTTTGCGCAAAACTCTCATGTACTTTTGAATGTTTGCACATTACCCCCTTTAGTTTTAATATATTTAGGTGTAATTTAAGCAATCTAATTAAAATTAACGGTATTAGTAACTAATTGAGATTCCGTATTTTATGCAGGGTCTGTGAAAGTAGAATAACGTTTGGTGCGAAAAAATTTCACAAGGTAGCATGCAAGTTTCACTTGACACAGGGTACTATAGTGTATATTTTCCCTAACTATTTACTTAATAATATTTTACAATCTCAAGATTCCTCTTAAACAATTATCGAATTTGAGACCGAAAACCCAACTAAACTACTTCCATAATAATTCTTAAATTTCAGACTTGGTTTTATTACCTTGGAGTCCTATCAGACATTAAATGGAGACCATTTTCAAATAGTATTCGATCATGTACTCATTGCATTGTGAATTGGAACTCGAAAATGATTTAATTTTAATTCGGCAAACTTTAATCAAAAGCAAATTGGATAAGATTTATAGATTGTTCGTGGCACGATTAATTAATGTTAATCCTTATTGACTTTGAAAATTAGCTAGCTAGTTTGTTACTAACTTGTTTGAAATATATTATTGATTTTGACCGTAATGCTTTATTAATATGGCAAACAAACATTATGGTTCCTCTTAAAAAAAAAAAAGACATTCTTGTTTAACGTTCAATAGCGTCAAATTTGATCACGACACTTATTAGCTACAAGGGCTAAATTTGCAAGAATTTGTGTCCAATTAGATGTTGAAAAACCAATGCGAAAGGCTTGTTAGACTTTATAAAATATCACAATGATATTTCAGCATACATATATGTTTTTAACTAGATAGCATATATGAAAACTAAATGCGAATGAATCATCATATCTCCAGCCATTGATGTTTGGAAGAAATTTGGTTGCATATAAGTTTCTTCTACACTCTAACAACCTCCTTTAGATGGTGTATTTTAGTGAAGAACGTTGAGTGTAGGGAACTTATACATGGCTCACCTATATATAATGTTTTGCCATCATAAACACTAAGAAGGTGTAGAGTATTTTACTTTATGACTCACATTATGCTCAAGTTAGTGGGACAAGATAATGGGATAAGGGAATTAAATTCATTGGTTAGTGGGAAAATCAAAGGACCACTTTATGAAGTTTATAATAAAATTAATAATAAACTTAGTGTCGAAGTCTTTGGGGAACTATACCCGGTACAATACGAAAATCTCGTTATTCTTTGCTATGACTGTGGTCGGGTGGGCCATCGGAAAACTAAATGTCCCTTCAAAGTGAGTGAATTTGCCAAAAAAACAAGAGGGGAAACCGAGTTAGACCGTGTCAGGTCAGAGTTGGTTGATGGAAAAATTTTAAAAACCCGAGTATGCAGAATGGCTGCAAGTTCAAAACACAGGGGCAAAACCCGTCCCCAAGGTAGGATAGAAAAGGAAAACCCGACAGTGACGAGTCAAAATAGATTTTCGATCATTTTTACCTGATTAAAACACGAAATTTGTGGTAAATTTGATGTAGTATATAATTTCATGCTCAATTTTTGGTTTCATCACATATTCGCAGATTCAATCAAGATTTTTGAATTGATGAAAAACCCTAAAACTCTATTTCAACATCCAATTGAAACATAGCAACAACATGGCCCAACTTTAATTGTCGTTACAACTGTGTGGTGGGAAAATATGATGAAACTAGTAACAGGGAGTTAACTAAACAATTTATATAAACACCATGTTAATTTAAATTCAAAATTTGTAAGAATCTTGCATAAGAAGAAAAAAATCAGAACTGCAATTCAGTCCATAATTTTCAGAAGATTAAAATTTTCAATTCGGCACCTAATTTTTAAAAATACAAATTTGCACTTTTGGTCCCTTAATTTTCAAAAGTTGCCATTTGACCCTAGATTTTCAAAAAACCCAGAGTTCCAATTTAGTCCAGAATTTTCAGAAAATTAAGATTTTCATTTCAGCCCCAGATTTTCTGAAATCCGAATTTGCACTTTTGGTCCCTCAATTTTCAAAAATTATAATTTTTCCTCAAATCGATTTATGCGATTTTATCCCGATATCAACAACAAGAATTAACTCATAGAGCTAATTATAAGGCACGAATGGGAATTTCAAATAACACAGATAATATATACCAAACAATGGATTTCAAATGAATGGATTTGAAATTCCAATGATTTGAAATCCATTCATTTGCAATCTCTTGTTTTTGAAATCCCTCTTCATTTCAAATCCATTCATCCAAATGTGTCCTAAATGAAGTATGTGAAAAAGTAGAAATGAATAAGGCCATGAAATTCTTGAGGATTTTGTTGTTTGGGAATTGGGAGGAACCTACTACTGAGGGTCTGCCTCTCCTCTTATTAGAGGAGAATCTGTAATTTTCTTGTTTTTTTCCCTTATATCCAAAAAGAAGTAGAATAAAAAAAGGGTAATTCGGACACTTTACACTTGCCTAGGAGAACTTGTATAGCGGGTGGAAGGTGGATTTTTTTCCACTTGTCATTATGTGAATGGAAAACTACCGAGAGTTTTCCCAACCTTGAACTCTTCACAGCCAACTCGAAATCTTATTGTATCAAGTAGTAAGTATTTTTAGGGCTGAGCACGTCGATAAACTGATCGGAATAGAAATTTCGGTAAACGGTTCTCGGTAATACCTGTCAGTTTACCGAACCGAACTAATTGGACCGAATATTTTTTTTTTAAAAAAAATTTAGTGTTTTTCAATTACGATGTTGGAGATTTATAAATTTTATGTTTGAATGGTTTGTATAAACTTAATATTATTTTTCAAAAACAATTTGCCTCTTTGTATTTGATTAAGATCATTGTATGTTTGATACTTAAAAGTTTGAATGGTTTGTATGAACTTTTGTGATATATTGAATGTTGAGCAATAAATAGAATGGTGGCTTTTTTGTATGGTTTGTGTGTTGTAGGATTCTTCTTCTTCTTCTTCTTCTTTTTTGCATATTGTGCCATTAATTGAATTTTTTATTTTTTTTTAAAAAAATGTTAAACTTTCGGTTTTTTTTTTACCGAATCGAAATTTTCGGTTCGACAAACGGTCCACTGTCTGAAAAATACCGAAAAGAAAAAATATCGAAGTTCGATCCAATTCGGTTCAGTTTTTACCAAATGCTCAACCCTAAGTATTTTACAAGTAAACGAAATTATGATTAAAAAAAAAAAAGAGAGCTAAAGGAAATCCATGCTATGGGTCAGCCCAACACAATAAGACACTATCTAGCTAGAACTCTTTCCCAATTTACTAGCTCGTCTTTGGACCGGACCTTTTCTTCAACCCAAATCATCTTTTAAGCCCAACACCTAAGCACACGACTAGCCCAACAATAAATAAAAATACAATATCGTCACTATATCAAAAATGAAATAAAATATAAACTTGGTCAATCTTATCTGAAATTACATCTGCATATTCCTAGAAGAAGTCACTGCACATTAATAAATATTTAACAATAATATCCGGTCGAAAGATTTCCACTATAAATAGATGCTTTTATATCAAGAATTGAAGTACAAAATTAAGCTCAATTAATTACAAAAATGCAAACTTCCAAATCTGTAGATGTTCATCTAAAGCCTTCATGTCCTGAAGGCCAATGGTCCACTGGCCTCTTTGATTGCTGTGATGATCGGCCTAATTGTAATTAACTCGCTAATTACGTACTTAACTTCCTCTTTGTTCAATCATTTTTATTCCTTAATTATATATTTATTACTCTTATATATTTTTTGAAGGTCTCAAGACTTTCTTTTGTCCGTGCATCATCGAAGGGGAAATTGTTGAAATAATCGACAGAGGAGCCACACGTAAGCAAAAATATCCCTTGTGTTTGTTTAATAGCAAAAGACAAAAATACTCCATATGCTTTGTATAATTCTAAAAAATTTCCCTGTGTTATTTTAACTACCAAAATGTTTTCTATATTTGATTTTAAATGCCACACTCGACTCAAGTAGTATATACTTATAATTTATTTTTGACTTTTGGTGGAATGACAAGATTACCCCTATGTGTTTGTTTTTTTTAAATTTATTTATTCGTCAAGTGTGGTATATAATATCAAACACAAGGGGGGGGGGATTTAACAATACACATAGGGGGTTTTTTGGAAGTTAAACAAAGCATAGGGGTGTCTTCGATGTCAGGGGTAAATTTGTCATATCAAAAGCAAAATGTGCACAAATACTTGCAATTTTGGTGTTTGAAACACACTCTCTTTTTTGAGGGTGTATTTGGCACTTATTTGAAATCATAGGGGATTTTTTTGGAGTTAAAATAACACAGGGGGGTTTCTGGAAATTAGACAAAGCATAGGTGATATTTTTGTCTTTTGCTCGTTTGTTTAATTATTAAAAGAAATCTTGTGTTACTTTATTAGCGAAAAATTCTCTATATTATTCTTTTTTAATTAGCAAATAAGCCCATTTAAAAAAATTCATAAATCAATAGGGGTATTTATCTTTAATTTTTAAAGTTAACAGGGTAATTATTGATATTTTTTTAGATAAATATGGGTGTTTTTCATTTTTTTATGGGGATATAATTGTATTTTTCTTGTAAAATATAGATACTCCGACATGGGATGAACTTTTTTGCTAATAAAGAATTAACACAGGGGAATTTTGTTAATAAAAATAATACAGAGATTTTTTTGCTAAATAAGCTAAGCGCAAGGAGTATTTTTATATTTCACTCTTTTGGTTTAAGTTCAATTCGTCGGACTCTTTCAACCATTAGATATGTTATTTGTAATTTATGTATATTTTATGATTGGACTTAGATAATTAAAATTGTTATTCAACTATTTATCATATACTACTTCTTTCGTTGTTTGATTACTTGAATACGTTTTGTGGAATAATTGATCATGTTTGTTTGACTTTTCCTAATATTATTTTGTGTTTGGGAAAAGTGAAATAAAAATGTTGTCTACTTTTTGAAATAAATTTATCATCTATTAATTTGGGTTTTTGGCACTTTACACCCTGAAATTATAGGGTTTTGTACTTAAAACTTTTAGCACTTCGCACCCTGAAAATATAATTTAATTGGCACTTTGCACCCTAGTGTGTGTTTTGAAGAAAAAATTCATTGATTGAAGTGTATAATAGTTATTTTCGAATATGTTTGGTACATTTTGCACCCTAAAAGTATAGATTTTGATACTTTGCACTCTGAAGTATAGAATATTGACTCTTTGCACTCAAAAATAAAATATTTGGCATTTTCAACCCCGACTTAATATGATAATCTAAAGCATGTTAATAACATGCAATATAATTGTAATATGTTAGATAAACGTGTATTTTAAATACAAAGTAAATAATCTAGAGGATACTTGAAAATTAAATGAAACATGTCTTTTTTTTTAATCTAAATTTTACTGAGAGAAAATGTTAAAATAAGTTATTCTAAAGTAAAATAAATTTAGAATAACAAGTTTATGATTGTTGTGCATAGAAATGACCATTTTTATCTCTACATCGCCGACATTCATGAGTTTATTTTTTTTAAGATAAATGCATTAGGGTACAAATGTCATACAAATTTTATTTTTAGGGTGCAGAATGCCAAAAAATTTAAATCGGGGTGAAAATGCTAATATCTTATAATATTAGGGTGCAAAATGCCAACATTCTATCTTTAAAGGGTGCAAAATCTATATTGCCAAGGTGCAAAGTGGAAAAAAAAAAAGTTGAAAATAACTATTCTACCCTTCTGTTAATGAATTTTCTCACTAAAACACACACTAGGGTATAAAGTGCCAAATAAATTATATTTCTAAGGTGCAAAATGCCAAAACCCCTATTAATTTTATCAAACTTTTCTCCAAAAGCCAAACAAATACTAATAATTTTCTTTAAAAGAAAAACTCATACTTACTTTACTTTGATATCAAATAAAGTAACTCACTTCTTGAATTGTTCGAAGCTACCTTCTAGGTAGTGCCTTCTGGACATTAGTGAGCAACATGTATTGGTCTCTAATTAGTTCTGAATTAATATATCGAATATTGCGGTCCCCCACTTGACACGTATTGTTCACTAATGTCCAGAAGACACTACCTAGAAGGTTGCTCCGAATAATTCTCATTTCTTACATAACTTATCTCACATAATTACAAAAATAATTTGACATAAAGGCTTAAAAATCTTACACTTACGACCTAACTCTTCTAAAAAAACCCACACCTACTTTATTTATCCAATCACTATCTCAAAACTCAAACAAACAAAATCACGCAGATCGAAATTATTTCACAAACTTTTCAAACCATTTATGTTTTTTTAAGTAACTTTTATTTATTTATGCAGCTAGTCAAAAAGCTTGTGGAATATTTTATGCTCTATACATGGTCCACTGCACTTGGTTGTACACAAGCAATTATAGGGCAAAACTACGCGCACTTTTCAAATTGCCAGAAGCCCCTTATTCTGATATGATGGTTCATTGTTGTTGTTGTGTCTGCGCCATGAGCCAAGAATACAGAGAACTCAAGAATCGTGGAGTTGATCCTTCATTAGGTAATAAATCGAACTAAAATATACGTCTTCGAGATTATGTTAAATAATTATCCGGGAAAAAGGCGAAATCGGGAGTAATAGCTTATGATCCTTGACAAGCCTGTCCATAAATATTTTGAACTGACAATTTTAAGTCAAAATTGGCACTTTTAAGTCAAAAAAATATGGGTCGTGTGAGCAGCAAGTGACCCGTGCAAAATTTTATTTTAGCTTTTAGGAGGACTCCTAATAGATCATTTGGACAAAAATAATTTTGGAACAAAACAATATTTTTTCCTAGTTTCTCTAAACGCGATTTTGGGACAATCTTTTTCCATTCTTTCTAATCGTGATTTGAAAAAAAAAAAAAAAAAAAACTCTTTTTGTGTCCAAAAATTCGAATTGGATTTTGGAACAAAAATCTTGAAAAAAGAGGAAAAAAATGCTCTTCTAATCGCGATTATGAAGGGCATAAGTTTTCCTTTTAAAAGTTGTGTTCTATCGAAATTGCAAACTAGTGTTGGTCTCGTTAAAGTTGTGATAAAAAATGCAATTTTCTTGGATTTAGTCATTATATATTTGTGTTATTTTAAATTTTTAAGTTGAAATTTACATAGTTCTTGATGTGTAGGTTGGGAAGGAAATGTTGAGAAATGGAAACATGAAGGTGTAGTCGTGCCCCCGCTATTTCCATCTGACATGGCTCGTTAATACGTCTTCTTATTGCCCATATTAATTTATTTTTATTATAATTAATAAATTTGTAACATTTTGTTTGTGTGATTTACACTGAAAATGTCGAGGGTGTTGCTTCGTGAACTTTGATCGTGCATGTGTGTTATATATTTTTAGTTGTTGTGTGTTGATTTTGTGGTGTAATGGATTCCTTTATATTATTTTGTTGGCACAATTGCAAAAATCGTCTCAAACTAATCACTTATTTTGGATTTTCGTTCCAAACTATATTTACTTGACGAATTTCGTCCTGTAATTTAATATTTTTTTAGAATATTGTCCCACCGCTAATTATGAGACGGGAATTACGCATTTGTCCGTTTAATTACCACATGGTTGTTTATGTGTCATGACGTGGTAAATTTTAACATGAATAATTATATAATATTGCAGAATTCGTCTCAAACTAATTACAAGATTAATTGAACTGTCATTTTCATTAAATGATAAATTACGGGACGAAATTCGACGAGTTAATATAGTTTGGGACGAAAAATCAAAATTAGTAATTAGTTTGAGACGATATTTCAAAAGAATATTAAATTGCGGGACGAAATTCGGTGAACTAATATAGTTTAGGATGAAAATTTAAAATTCCTAATTAGTTTGGGACGTTTTCTACAATTTTACATATTTATCATGTCTTGTTTGCTATGATAAAATTGAAGGCCTAAATCCGTCTTTTCTTATTTTGTAATTACTAACCCATTATTTTGAAGAAAAAAAATTAAATTATTAAAATATCTTAAAATCATTCGTCTTTTCTATACCAATTTTATGGCCACTTTTGACTTGTTTGCTATGATATTGGTACCGATTCTCGAAAAGGTTTCTTATATTCATTTTTACGCAATATATTTCTTATTTTTCAATTCCCTTATATTTCTTACATATAAGAGAATAACAAAAATTATATTTTTAAATCATGTAATTAATGTCTCCTAGTTTGCATGTTAAGTATATTCTTTCAAATCTCGGCATCAATTACACCCATTTTACGACGACTTTTTTTGGTGTTTTTTATAATGAAAAAGAAATGATGATTAAAGAGTTCACCCGACCCATTTATGACCCGCCCATTTTTGACCCATTACCACAGACCCATTAATGACCCGACCTATCCCGACCCGACCCAGACCCGGCCAAACCCGCCCGTTTACCAACCCTAGCCAAATCCATCCAACCAAGTTTATTGTTGTATTGCACTTGATTTGTGACTGATCACTCTCCTGGGATTTACATCTAATCCCAAAGTAAGTGTATTTCACTTATCATGTATTTACTTTGATTTCGGCCAACCCCGATCCGAGTAAGAACTTTTGGGAGATCCTCAGCATTTATCGGTACATAGAGACAGATTCAAGACTTGAGAGTTGAGGGAGGTCAATACATATTGTTTGTGAATATTTTGATGACGACATCTTTGCATTAACCCATAAAGACAAAAACAAAAAAAAGAATCACTACAAGAAAAGGGGTCTTCAGAAACGATATGATTCCAATGAGAAAAAGAAATTGTCACTATTAGTGGCGAATTTATAATTAATTACGAATGGAAACTGTATTCCTTCAAGGATAGCAACAAATTACCAACAAAATTTCAAAAGAAAAAATTTTTGGTTGGGACTTTGTTGTTTAGTTGTCGGTAAAAATGATCCATAGCAACGGAATTGTTCCAAAGAAAAATAATATGTTACAAATTTTTTGTCAATAACAAATATGCAATTGAACAGCGACAAAAATATAAGAAAACTATGTTTTTCAAAAATATCAACCAATTATCAACGGACTTTGTAACGAAAAATTGTCACCGAAGAAAAGGGGTCTTCAGTAACAACATTATTCTAACGGGAAAAAATGTCACTATTACTAAAGATTTTATAATTGATTATCAATGAAAACGGTATTCCTTCGATAATACCAATAAATTACCTACAAATTTCAACTAAAAGCATTATTCATGAAGAAAAAAAATCTGTTTATTCCCAGTTCTCCGAATAAGTTTAAGACTTGTGGAATAAAAAAAATCTCTTGTTTTCTTTAAAGGGAACGATCAATATTCAGTCCAAGAAGAAAACTTAAACACTCAAAACCTGATATTTTCCTCAAGGTTTGGAGCTTTAATGTCAATTTAGAAGTCGTACAACCCATTTGAGTGTTTCGATATTTATCATTCAAGTATTAAATTAATGCTCAATGCATTCAACTACCTCACTGCAAATAATTCAAAAAACCCACAAAGGCAAAGTAATCAGCTAGAAGTACCATGTGAAGTAGAAAATAACATTAATAAATTTTATGCAAAAGATAACAACTTGAGAAAAATAATTTGCAAATTGGTAGGTGCACTGAAAATATTACCAATCATCCATTAAATTGCATTCAATCATGCCTTATAACACCAATAGCATAATACATAACAATCAAATTGAATCTCAAACAAACATGGAATAAAAAATCTGCCACCCCATGAAAAATAGCCACATAAGTAATTAAATTTGTATGCAATGAGAATGTTAACAAGGCATTGCACCAAAAGCAAACACATTCCCTAAATCTCATTTCCTTTAAACACAAATATTGAAGAAATTTTCTATAGATTTTGCATCAGCCCAAGCACAGAAACCAGAAACCAGAAACAAATGTCGGCTTCGCTTCTAATTAAACCACAAAAGTACTAAAGGAAAAAATATATTCAAGAACCAATTTATAGGTAGCCCAATTTATATTAAGTTTCATAAACTATTGGAAATTTTAAGAGCACTGAATAAAAACTACATCAAATAATTCTACGTCTTCCTCCTCAACCGATCAATCATCATAGTCCATAAAATCATCAACACTGCTATGCTCATTTTCTCAACTTTCTTGTATAGTTCATGCTTATCTTCTGATAAAATATCGTCAAATTACTTTTTGTGCTCTATATCCGCTTCATTCTCATCTACCTCAACGGTTTGACCAAGTTATGAAGGATCCACCTCTTCTAAATCATCATCGATATCCAAAAGAATTTCTCCATCAACAAATTATGTTCGTCACAAGATGTTTCCTGGAGCAAATGATACCCCTTCCTAGAAAGGACCTTCAACCATAGACTCAACTTCTTCAGCATCATCTAATAGTAAAACACCGGTCCTACACTTAGCTTTGATTTTGTATACTGCTACCCAATCACTTCTTTATTTGTGTTGCGGGCATTTTTGGTAACCTGTGTAGTAAACTTGGTGGGCTTATTGAGCCAATATAAAGTGATCGTTTGATTTGAACTTAAAGATTTTTTTTTGGTGCGATTTTAACTTAAAATTTTGATTGACCTCAACATGTTTAAATTTTGGGTTATTCTGATCCCTTTTGTGAAGATATATCGAACCAATGACACTTAAATAAAGTCATGTATTCTCCAAAAAAACTAGCTCTATAATTTCCTCCACCATGCCGTAATAATCCTTCTCGTCGTCCCCACTTGAGCTTCCCAACACACAAATGCCATTGTTCATTGTCGTCTTCTATTTCTCATATTCTACGGTGTGAAATTTGACTTTGTTGACAAAGTACCTTTTATAACACTTAATTGTTCGATGAGGGGGGTATGTTGTGCACCTAATTTTTGCACTACTTCATTTCTACTGACCAATTGACACAAGAATACATGGTCAATTAACATAATTATAACACTTTCATAATAATCTAAAAAGAATATGTAAGTTCACTTACATAATCGTTTAACCATCTACAAAAATGGGTGTCACGCGATCTCGGTAGTTCAAGGGGAGACATTGTGGGATCCATCTCCATCATATGTGTATCAAATTTCTAGGAAAATAAAATACTCATTGTAAATGTAAAATTGCACATATGACATAGTTCATTGTATACTAATTGATATAATACACTTACTCATTGAAAGGATTTGATTCCGCACAATTCAACAACACATATCGATGTGCGACATTTCTTCAGTTAATGCTTTCCGACATATGGGAGGACCCAAAGCTCGATCGGTGTGTGTGAAAATGGAAAGATGTTCTATCTCATCAACCTGTCCTCCATCATCATTTCGCGGAACACGATTCAATCTTGTTTGTAAATTGGTTTCGAAGTACAATGAGCAGAAGTTGGATACTTCCTCGTTCAAATATGATTTTACTATGGAATCCTCAACTCTAGCTCGATTGCCAACTTTGTTTTTCAAGTGGTGTAGGAATCTGAAATTCACCCCATGTCTGAGAACAATAAATAATTTCAAATATTTAGAAGTTTCTCAAAATAAATATTCAACATGCTGAACTAAATTACCTCTCAAAAGGGGTTACTTAGATCCTACACTAGTGGATTTAATCCATTGGGGTTGGATGAATGCCACATGGACATGAAAGGACAAAAGATTGTCCTTTCATGCTCATGTGGCATTCATCCAACACCCGGGTAGATTAAATCCACCGGGGTAGGTACTAATTTTCCCTCAAAATGATACATCCATCGATACTGCACGGGACCTCCAACCTTGGCTTCATATGCCAAGTGAATCGGCAAATGCTCCATTGAATCAATGAACTCGGGAGGAAAGATATTCTCCAGGCTGCATATTATCTCGGTAATATTAGCTTCAAGTTGCTCAACATCTCGCACACGGAGCACGGTCAAGCTAATATCCCTAAAATAGTTACTCAATTATATATGTCAATGCTTCCCACAAAGGCTTTGGAAGAAGATCATGAAATGCTACAGGGAGCAATCTTTGCATGAAGACATGACAATCGTGACTTTTCATCCCATGAAATTTGCGTTCTTCTTCGCTCACATATCGTGATATGTTTGACACATACCCGTCAGGAATTTAAGCTATCGAACTCAAGCGCACACATCTCTTATTTGATCCTTGTTAAGGATATACGAAGCTTTGAGTTTCAATATTCTTAACTATTGTTTCATAAAACTATCTTCTAACATCATATTAGTGTGAAAAGCGGCACATGTATTCACAAAAAAATAACAGAATCACCCATCAATCTTGTGGCATAATCCAAATAACTCGAATTAGCCATAACAACTTGAACCACGTCATTTTCCCCTAATTCTTTGATTAGCTTTTTAAGCTTTTGACATATCATTATGGAGTTTTTCGGATATTCTTACGGATTTAATGAAAAAAAAGTACCTTCAGGATAGTTGATATAATAATGAACCGAACTTTTTTATTTACAATCATCCACCATAACTGTACATCCATATTTCTTCCTTGAGGCTTTATAAATATCAAGAATCACCTTTGTCTTTTCAGTTTCTATTTTCAAAAGAGGTCCTCTCACTTTATAGAAAGTTAGAGGTTTTAAACCTTGACCGAACTTTCCTATAGCATCTAATGCATCAGCAAAACTCTTCGGTTTATTTGATTCAAACGAGATCCCTACTTGGTACATACAACTAGCAATTTTGTGTATAACATCCTTCCTTTTTCCATCTCTCAAACTTGAATTAAAGTATTCATCCATGTTTTGTAATTCAAACACAAACTCTTTGTTAAGGAATTTTTTGACCTCCTAATTTTTTTGACCAATGATTTATTCATTATTTACATGATCGGTTCTTTTACGGGATTACATTTAATTTGAAATTTCATGCTGAATTCATCTGTTACTTTTTCACATTTTTTTACTGAGCTACTACTGCCAAGAAGGTGATGTTTAATTCGGTATATTCCACCACTGAATTTATTATTACATAAATCACACTGCACACAATTTTTATCTCTCACACTTGGCCAAAAAGCATACTTCCAAGTCGGATCATTTGATTTGGCTCGACATTTATCCGCATCATTCATATCGAAAGACATTTTATAATCGACTCTAACAAAAAAAAAAGGATTATCAAACACAATACATATTCTCAAAAGTAGCAACTTTACATGTACGCAAATTTTCTAAGAATAGCACCAAGGAGTAGTCATATTGTGATGTGTTTTAAGTTCTAACATTAATCAACTATTTCTTACTATCAATTCATTTTAACATATCCTTCACTTCAGAGTTTGCTATCTTTTGGTCTTACTTTTTTACTTTAATTGAGACGGGCATGTGTTCTTACTTTGTGATGTATATGAGCATAGATGATTAAGCCTAAATTTTTTATATATTGCCCCCCACTTATCCAGTGTACATATGTGCTAACATACTTCTCAACCACTCCTTAACAAAAATATTGTACCATATGGTACTGAATTGTAGAAGAGTACATTTTGTGTAATTTTCTTGAACAACATTTATAAGATGGCTAAGATAACGTGGAAGAACCGTAGAAAAAGATTTCAATCCCTTGAAGATGACTATGAGATAGAGCTCCAAGAGGTCACAAATGTAGGGGTAAATACTTCAATACAGGAAGATGACACGCCTAATGACTCGTCACAGTCTCAAGCAAGAAATGGTGAACGAACAGTTGACACACAAGTCAACATGAATGATTCGGAGAACAGAGTACTGTGGGGACCAAACCATGGGATGGATGCTCTTTACAACCAAGATGATCGTCTTTCGATTTTTGTCATCAACAATTGGTATAATATTTGTCTCTTATTTGAATTTAATTTTTCTTTCTCTATTTAATGATTTTGTTCTCTTTGAATCATTGAATAGCTTCCCAGAGACTATTGTGACGTCAGACATTACTACAACATTGAAGGGCCATTTTAATGGGGTGTGGCCTACGTGACGCATAGTCTCAAAACACGTGGAGGGAATTTTGTGGGATTTACTTATCGTAAGTAATTGAATTCTCTCTCAAATTCAAAATATAAAATAAATTATTTGATTTTGGTACATAATTTATTTTTTTAAATGTATGTTGGTTTGTTATTTTGTAGAAAAAATGGAAGTGTGATCCTTCTGAGACACACTTATACGGAGTATTTGTGGGAGTCGATTTAGGGTCATGATGTGCGATGCGCGTAAAAAAGTTGTAGAGGAGTCCAAATCGGAAAAACCTATTGACTAGATGATTGAAAAACCGGCTAAATAGGTTAGATGTATTGGATGAATTTAATTGATTGATACTGTAGTAAAGAAAATTGGCTGAAATAATTGGAGTTAGGAAGAAAAAAGCGGATGACACCAAATTATGGTGCTATATCGACACATATCGGCAGATCTATCCCATATGAAGCTCATAGGTTAAAGATTGTAAGTTAACTATTTCTATTACATAGTCGTATAGACATTATATGAAAACTTTATCTAAATTGACAAATTTATTTCAGGCTAAAGAACTTAACCGTGTGCCGACAAACACGGAGCTTTACCAGCATACTCATAGAAAAGCTAAAGGAAAAGGTGACTATATCTATAACAAAGACAAAAGAGTGAAGACAAGTTATTTAATGTTATTTTAGTTATTTATTTTTCAAATATGTGCATAAGCTATGAATTTGTTTATTTTGTAGGAGAGTTATGATGCAAGTATTGAACAAACTTACCCTGACCCGAATACACGTCCAGAATTTGATATGATCATATGGAGTGAGACATCTGGTGGATCGCAAAGAGGAATATTATATGGATTCGGGCCGAATCAGCATGGAGTTAACTCAAGAGGATCAGTGTATGATGCATTTTCAGAGTTTAGCCAACAAATTAATGGAGCTCGAGAAGTTGGAAGAGCAGACAAAGAAAACTAACACAATGTTTGAACAAATGAAGGAATTGCCTGATATGATGCGATCCATGTTGCAAAATATGGGTTTCACAAACCATTTTTATGTTTGTGGCTCGGGTCATAACAGACAAGACCATCTAAATGACATATTCTAGTGAGGAAGACAGTTTTGATGAACTTATGGAAGGCAACAGATATAGGCCAAATGACAAAGGCAATAGTAGTCGTTTTAGTGGCAAGCATAGTCGTGGAGGTGGCAAAAATAATTAATGATTTTTGTCTTTTATTTCATCTTTTTATTTTTTAAGCATTGATGGATTTTTAGTATTTCTAGACCCATTTTGGATTCTACGTTTGAATCAATTATTAATTAGTTGAATATTTTGTTTTTGAAATACAATGTGGCATGCATATTGATTAGTTGAATTTTTAATTTATACCTAAATTGAATTATTTATTAATAAGTTATTTTCTTGTGATTTTACTATTTATTTAAAGCTAATTATAAAAATTAATTCACATAAAACCTCAAATGCTTAGGCGTGAATCAAGCGCCCAGTCGAAACTAGAACCCCCAGGCAAATCCTGATCGCCTGACCGCCCGGTCTAAGTCGGATGCCCAGACACAGGACAGTCGTCCAGTCAAAGCCGAACCGCCTAGGCGAGGACCAACTTACCAGGCGCCTAGTCTAAGACTTATTGCCTAGGCGAAGCCCGACCGGTCAGGCGCCCAAGCATAGACCGATCGCTTGACTGCTCAGGCAAAGCCCGAATGCCCAGTCCAAGCACGACCTTGGCTAGCCAGGCAAAACCCCATCGCCCGAGCGCCTAGGCAAAGCCCAACTGCCGGTTGCTTATGCTAAGCATGATTGTCTAGGCGCCCAGGCAAAGCCTGACCGCCCAAACAACTAGTTGAGGAACAACTGCCAGGCGATGCCCGATTGACCGGGCTAAGTGAGCATAACAAAAAATATTTTGATTCTACATTTGTCGGAATTTTCAAACCGATCAGTAACAGAATACCAACAAATCTAAGCCGACGGAATAAATCTGATGCTTGGTAATGCTTCCAACAAAATTAGCGACAAAGTACCAACATATTTCAAGCAATAGAATAATTTAGATGCTAGATCTGTCGATATGTTTCCAACCGATTAGTAACAAAACACTAACTGAATTAAGCTGAAGGATATCTATTAGTAATATTCTTACAAAATTACCTATGATTTTTCATTTGCAAAGCTATTGAAGCAGAGTACTTTTCAACGGTATTACCAACAAAAAGTTGTTGTCGCTATACTTACCAACGGAAATGATTATGTCACTCCTATGGAGCCTTCACATACGAAATATCTAAAGGAAAAAATCCGTCGCTACTCATGAATACCAACAGAATCGAGCCTTCACCAACAAAAAAATTGTGTTATAGAAGACCCATTTTCTTGTTGTGAATTATCATTAAGAACTATATTGTAATCCAGATGTAAAAATAAATAAATAATTTAAGAAAAAATATATCAAAGACGTGTTTTTAAATTACTTCTATACAATATATTATATTTATGTCAGGACAATGATCGTTAAAAATGATGAATTTAATGAAAATCTCGGATCACAACCTAAAGGTGAAGACCGGTCATCTTAGTCCATGCAATATCCCTATTGTTGTTATTCGCAATGGGAGTTCCCCTTGTAAACTGGTCCTTATCTAACTAAAAATATGTTAAGAAAACCATATCTATTTGGCATCTAAATAACAATTCGAATTCCTGGAACATCAAGTTGATATGGCAGATAATAACAGCTTGACGCGATGAACTTCAACAAATGCAAAGGGGTTTTAGAAAACAGCATTCGTTATCCAACACCAAAATACGTTTCAAACGTTTCCGAAAAATATGTATTCTATAATTTCTATCAAAGAAGCTATGAAGCTTCATGTGACTAAGGTGGCAAAGCAAATGGACAACCACAATAAAGACAAAAGCATTGATAGCCTTGGCTTTTGTTGAATCAAATCACAAAGATCCATCATCTTCATAGACGGAATCAATATATGATCAAACGGCCAAACCTTTTTGAAAATCAGTAGCGTTACCAAATGACTGATATTTCTTGGGAGTTGTTGGTGAAAAGTGTTTGTGTAAGGTTTCAAAACTATTTCAGTCAAAAAGTTTTAATTTTCGCAAATTGAGTCACTTGCATGTTACAATTAATTGAGGAATTTTCTGTATTTGTAAACTATTTTAGTTGAAGTTTTAATTCTCACAAATTGATGAGTCACTTGCATGTGACAATTAATTGAGGATTTTCCAGCGTTGCGCCCAATCATTCCTCCCTTTCACTAGTAATTCCACTTGTTGGCGAAATGAAATCTCTGTCTAGGGTCTATGCTTATCCAAGAAGTTCATGGTCTAGCCATATCTTGTAGTTGCAATCAATGGTTGATATCTCACACATTTTTTGTGCTAAAAAAAAAAGAATAAAGGGAGGGCAGGGGGAGGGGATTGGAGACTGTGAATAACGAGATAAATGAGAGAAAGAAAGAAAAATCAAATGGTTGGAAATGACGAAATTAATAGAGAATAATGAAGATAAAAAACTTTGGGTAATTAAAATGTTGTTCCCTCCATTCTTTTTCCTTCAAATTTTGTCTGAGTTGGAGTCCACATAAGTAGGCAGCATTGTCGTATAGAAAGGAAGGGATGATAGAGCACCACGCTCAAACAATCCTTGATTAGTTGAGTGACATGGCTCACACATGATTAAATTTGAAAAAAAAATTAGAAATCCACGGTGAAATAGAGCTGAAATTGTCAAAAATAATCTAGTTTTATGACTTAATTGTCAGTCTAAATCTAAAAAATAATCTTTTTGCTTGCAAACCTTATTTATAAGACAATTTTTGTCATTTTCCTCCTATTAATTGAGTTACATGATCAACATGTGACTCAATTTGCGGAAATTAAGAATTTGAGGCTACAATGTAACTAAAATTTTCAAATTGATTTAAGTACATGAGTTAATTGTCAGCTCAAGTTTTAAAAGGATTTTTTCCCGCGAACCTCAGTTACAAGATTATTTTTGCATTTTCCTTGGATTAAAATAATGTCATCATGAGAATTGATTATAAGAATTTACAATAAACATAAGTTAACTATTTTTAATACCAGATTTAGTGTTGCTTCTCTTACTCGCCACGGGTTTGTAATGAATTCGGTTAACATCGAAAAGATCAATGGAATTGTATTTAGTTGATCATGATTCAATAGGGGTGTAATCGGGCTGAGTAGTATTGAAGAACACATTGTTCAAATTTGATTTAAATTTTATTGAGCATCAAATTTTGTGTTTGAGCTTGATTCAATTGTTAAATGAGTCAAGTTCAAATGAGCTTTTATCGAACGAGCTCGAGTAATTTGATATTTTACATGTATAATATTAATTTTAATTTATCTAGCCAAGATTTAAAAGTTATCAAACGAAAAATGATGTTCAAACTTGTTTTGTAACAACCGAGACAAACTTTAATCGACTGAGCTCGAGTCGAATATCGAATAATTTAGTTTGATTATGAACTCTAGGATTGGGACAAGAAGTGTTGGACGGCTTGGTCACTAACGTAGGGGTAGGATTGGAATTAGATTATTTTTTTTATGTTGGTGGGGTTCAGCGTAATTTGGGTAGGAACTTGAGTTATATTTGGTGGGTTCGGAATTATGGGGGACTGTGAGTTCAATTTTTAACTTTGTGATTGGAGCAATTAAATTGGTTGGGTGTTTGGAGTTTGTTGAATTAAGAATTTTTTTTTTGTGAGTTTAGGGCTAAAATTCAAATCAATCTATTCGATATTCGACTCGAGCTAGTTCGATAAAAGGTTGTTTGAGCTCAGTTCATCATACTAATCAAACAAGCTTGAACATCATTTTTATTTCGATAACTATTGTAGCTCGGCTCGAGCTCAACTTGATAAGTTAAAAATTGATAAATGCATGTAAAATCAAGTTACTCGGTACTCGGCTTAAGCTTATTCGATAAAAGATCATTTGAGTTCGACTCATTTAGCAATCAAATCAAGCTCAAACACAAAATATAAATCTCGATAAAATTCAAACTAATGTTGAGCAGCGTGTCGTTCGACACTACTCGGCACAACTACACCCCTAGTTAAGTTAGTGGAAGTGAATTAGGTTTTGGCTAATAGAAGATGGAGTATTTTGTTTAGATGTAATGGATTGGGGTTCAGTCAGATTATGTGGAGGGGTTATAGGGCCGAGATTAATCTGGGCCTAATTGTAGCTTGGGCTGGATATGAGTTGTTTTAGTAAGAGGATTGGGCTTTGTTAGAGGAGATACCAATGTTGGGCTTTAGCATAGAAAGAGTGTTGGGTTGTACCTAATTTTTCCCACAAAGGAGATCTCAACTAAGAGAAGAGTATTTGGGCCTAGGTCCGGGCCTTGTGTATCCAGTGAAAACTCGTATTGTTAATGTTTCTCACAAGTCCCGGATAATGATCCATTACCACAATAATAACAAAATTTGGGTAGTCGTTCGTAATGCATTTTATGATGAAGTGATTACTTCATAACACAAAATATATCGAGAATAAATGTCTCACATAGATTGAAAATCATAGTTAAATCCATTTTATAAGGTGTTGGACAATCCTCATATTATAAGCTAGATCTTGAGGTTGAGTTAGACTAAAATCATGTAAGTGGAATTAGATCAATTCTATGTGGTGAATTTTAATATGGTATCAGAGCCTCAGGTTGAAGTTGGTCATCTCATTCCATGATGGGCTCCTCCTTGTTCGCATGATGGGATTATTCTTCACCCAGGTTTGCCCAAATAATAAATGTTTGGGTTGTCATTCTTCGTCCAGTTAACAAAGGTCTGGACTGTCATTATTCGTGTGATGGGGTACACATGTCACAATCCACAAGGTTGGGTTTTAATACGTCATGTGTTGGGCTTGTTTCCCTCGCACATTCAGTCCACTCACATGTGAAGGGAGAGTATTGAGAATAAATATTCCACATGGATTGAAAATTATAGTTAAGTTCCCTTTATAAGGTTTTGGGCAATCCTCACCTTATAAACTAGTTTTTTAAGTTGAGTTAGGTTCAAGTCATATAAATGGACTTAACCCAATTCTATGTGGTGAATTCTAATAAAATATGAAGGTCGTTTGAACGCAATACTTTGTTCCATTGACATTCTCATAGCTCGACGCAAGGGTTTTGTCATTAAGGTCAATTCTAAATCGCAATTACATCCCCCCATAGTTAATCCGTCATCGTCGTTATCTATTGCACGAAATAGCCCTATCCGATTAACAATGATTTCGGTTACATGTTCATTTTGTTGATTGGTAACCTTGAAGTTTGACCATCAAACAACGTCATAGGATTAGTCCAACCTAAACCGACTGCAACTTATGGGGTGAATGTTGTAAGGGTTGGTTATTAAAAAAAAAAAGACCACGAGTTGTAATCACACTTGAGTTTATACTTTTAATATATATATATATATATATATATATATATATATATATATATATATATATATATATATATATATATATATATATATATATATATATATATTGTAAAAACTGAATCTAGTAACAAAATACAAATTGAAAATTAAATTTGTGCCTTTAATTTGTCAACCCACCCCAACCCGAATATACCGCAAGTGCAATGTCAATAATTTGTGAATTGGCCTTGAGCTAAAATAATAAAAAATTTACAAATATTAGGTTAAATTTGAACTAGTATACAATCACACTAAATCACACCTCGTTTACCCCTAATTTATAATACGACCTAATAAAAAATAAAAAGAATTGTTTTATTTTTTTTTATTGATGAGGGGTAATTTGGATCCCCTATCTTTGCAAGCCCGATATGGGTCGAAAAACACAAGTTCCGTCCTCAGAAGTATCGAACCGAGCCGGGGCATATAATGATTTGTTCTGACCCAGTGCAGAGAACCCGAGGTCGAACGTTACTGTTGGGCCGAGCCCAGGCCCAAGCCAGCGGGCTGGAAAAGTACTCCTGCAAGTGTGTCAGAAAGCCCATCATCTCAGCTATAAATACCCCAAGCATTCATGACGAAGACACAACTTCCCAGGTGCTCTTCCTCCGAGGCTGCTGCTCGGAACTACTTAGGAAGAATAGTATGGGCTGTTTATTATGTATTTCACCCTCTAGCTTGTACGGCATCCTATAATGCTCGGATAGGACTCTCAATACTTGTAATTTGTACTCAGTCATCCAGAATACAAATACTATTGATTTTTTTCTTCTATTTACAAGCATTTGTACGGCATTTCATACCACCTAGATCGAACAAGCAAAAACGCGTAAGATCAATTGGCGCCCACCGAGGGGCCTTATTCGAGTATTAGATCGAAATATGCCTACTACGAGGAGAAATACCTATATCAGAGGAGAACCTTCCCATGCAGCAGGAGCACAAAATTCGGTCAAAAATGAGCCCGATAATCTGTCGCGCGCGGCTCAACAACCAGAGATTCCATCAGTTGTTCCGCAGGATAATGTTCCAATTCACACGACCGTTGGTGATCTAAGGTCCATCATAGGCACGATGTGCAGGGAATTTCTGAATGGTGGAAGGGCTGATCAATCACCTGTAGATCAGCCAGCAGTTCACGGGAGACCTGAAATACCATCTTCGAACATCCAGAAGGAGAACAGTGTGCTACGATCTATATCGCACGCGCCAGCAACAAACCCTCCTCGAGCTGTGCCATCGAAAATCAACGCCCGGTCAGAAATCCAGCCAAAATCAGTACATGATGTGGAAGATTCAGTAGTAGGGGAGAGCCACCCTTCTGGTGCTGTCAGCGGCAGAAAATCGACCTACAAAAGAATTACTGAATCCGAACTGGAAAGGATAGTGCAAGAGAGAGTAGCTAAGAAGTTGGAGAAGGAAGATACGCTGATAGAGATTCCTCGCAGCAATCATGCTGCCAGGCGAGCGGGAAACGTTCCGAGTAGAGAGAATCTACGAGATAGAGAGGTTTCGAACAGTATCATGCGTTGTTCGCCGTTTTGTCAAGAAATACGCGAAGCTCGAAATGCGGAAACGGTACCGACCAGGCTACCACGGTATAACGGGACTACCGACCCCGGGGAACACATCAACAGCTTTATTAATGTGATGAACTTATACGGACATTAAGAGGACTTTTGTTGCAAGATCATGGTTACTACCTTCGAGGGAATTGCCCTCGATTGGTTCGGAAAGTTGCCGCCTAACTCCATATTTTTCGTCGAGGAGTTTTGCGACAAACTAAAACACCAATTTGCTAGTCAAAGGGAACCGAGGTTACCGGCGAATCATTTGGGGACCGTAAAATAGTTCGAAGGAGAAACGTTGAGGCAATGGTTAGCGAGGCTCAGTATCGAACTTCTCAAAGTTGATACCCCGCAAATCGAATATTTGTCTTCTTTAATGTTCGAGCTGACAAGGAGCACTCAGTTCGGAAACGCCTTGTGCAGAAAACAACCGAAATCCTTCGAACGAATAATGGAGATCGCTGAGAAATACATGATTCAGGAAGAGATGAATAAGTTAAAAAGTTCGCACAGTGTGAAACTTCCTCTCAACAAGAAACAAGATCGGGCTCCTATCCCGAAACCTGGTGATTACGGAGGATCGAACAAAGGGTCTGTTTGGCAACGAATCAACACTTATAAGCCACATATGCCGCTCCAAGGGTCGAATTCCTACGGACCTCCTTATGAACGAGCTCGACCTCCAAGACCGGGAAAAATTCAGTTTACCGAACCTAAGGAAGAAGTGTTAACTGTGTTAGAAGAAGGAAATTTGATCCCCGAGGCTCAAAGGATCATTCAGGCTAGGCCAGGTGCGTTGGGTTATGACCAGTACTGTCGATACCACCGGGCTCGGGGGCACAGCACCGAAAAACTGTTACCAACTGAAAGTCGAGATAGAAAAACTAATTGCACAAGGAAAACTCAAAGAATTTGTCAAAAGAGGCAACTGTAACAATCGTTATAGGTCCAGAAGCCCGCGAAAGTTTAATACTCAACAAAGGCAGGTTCGAGATCAGACGGAAGAGCGGTCAAATGGAGTGATAAACATGACTGCTGGCGGACCAGCAGGAGGAGATAGCGGAAATGCTAGAAAAAGAACGTTGAGGTCGATAAGGGATGGGGTCTCTACAAAGAGGAAAATTCTTTCCTTGGAGTTTCCCTCCATGGAAAATCAAGTTATAAGTTTCAGTGAGGCCGATCGACCTTCGGATGTTAATTGGGATACAAATGAAGACGATCCAGATTTTTCCATGGTGTTGACATTGAAGATTGCTAATTTCGAGGTCAAGAGAGTGCTAGTCGATAATGGAAGCTCGGCAAACATTATCTCATCGGAAGCTCTCACAAGGATGAATCTTTGTCACCCGCATCTGGATCGAGTAACCACTCATTTGGTCGGTTTTGGGGGATCGGAGATCGTTCCGCTTGGGACCATTCTCTTGAGCACGACTCTAGGAAGCAAGCCAAAGAATGTAACAAGGATGATCAAAGTCCTGGTAGTAGATACATCGTTCGCTTACAAGACCAGCTCTAAATATCTTCAAGGCAGTTGTATCTACCTACCATCAAAAGATAAAATTCCCGACCGAGGGAGGGTAGGAGAAATGAGGAATGACCAATATATGGCTTGGGAATGTTACAGTTCATCTCTAAGCATAGAGAAGAAATTGGAACCAGCTCTTGGGTAAGAGGAAAGTAATTGAGTCGGAACCAGGGACGGACACACCGGTTCCCAATGGTGTAAAACTGCAAGAAAAGAAAGGAGGGACCATTGATGCGACCATGGTAGCACCCGATGATAAGGACGTGAGTCTGCTTTCTCGATCCCTTGATAAGTTCACCAAGGGCGCAACAGGGTTGAAGGAAGCGGGGCAAACCATGCTCGTGGGATTCTTCCAGAGGAACGCGAATATCTCGATCTGGGGCTCGAAGGATGTTCCGGAAATCAACCAACACGCGCTTACTCAACCCTCAAACAGTTTGGAAAGATGGGGAAATGAGGCGACTAATGAAGTAAGCGTGGTTAAAGAAGGCAATATCCCGACTAAGTGGAAACACGAGGATGACTCTCCAACCAAAAAAGGAAGAGAATTGCAGAAGCATCTTTTAATTTCTGGAAAATCCCTTAAGAATCATGAACCCAAGGATGAAGATTCAAGTTGCATCATCATTTCACACTTCGTGATCACATGCAATAAAACAGAGCTCGAAGAACAGCTCACAGGACTAGGGATGGTCGGAAAAGTAAAAGACAACATCTAGAGAAGCTTGTTATCGGAGAAAATCTTCCGAAGCTCAGCACTGCGAGCCTCATATCCACGGTCGTAAGCCGCCTTTTCACGACGCTCGAACTCTTCTTTCTCCTGCTCATGAAGACTTTTGAGCTTCTCGAGCTCCTCATTCAGTTTCTTGTGGATTTCTTCTCCCTGATTCTTAGCAGTCTTCTCTTTCTCTAAAGCAAGCTTCTCCTCAAGGACACGCTCGAGTTCAGTTTTCTTCTTCTCCAGCTCGAGGAAGATAGCAGCATGCCGATTTGATTCCCGCTCGGCAAACGTTTTGAGTTCAAGAAAATCTTGTCCGGCCTATTAAATGTTCGGATAAGTTAAAAAAAAAAAAAAAAAAAAAAGAGAGAGAAAGATATTATAACACCTGAAACAGAAAGTGCGACCCAGATTGGTACAATTCTTCTAGATTTCTCTCCTTGGACATGTCGGTTTCAGAAGAAGTGAGGTCAAGCCGCAACGAACTATCTACAGGATCCCCGAGCGTAGCTTTAGAAATGGACCCGTCCTTCGACTCCTTAGGCGAGGAAGGAGTAACCGTCGGAGGAGTGGAGTCAACTCGGGGTTCAAAAAGATTATCAGTTTTTAAGGATTCAGCAGAAGCTTCTCCACCAATATCCAACTTAAGTTTTTTGCTCAAACCTCCTGTGGGGGGGACGACCGAAGAATCACCAGGTGATGGCTTGTTCCCGAAGGCGAGCTTCTGCAAAGCCTCAATGGGAGTGACCCCATCGGAGCAAGGCCTTTTGCTCGAAGAAGGAACGGGAGTTTTCTGCCTAACAAACTCTCCACTCGAAGAATCGACAATTTTCGGCAAAGAGCCTGATCTTACTGGATTTCGTTAGCTCGATCAAGGGTGGGATGTAATACAATAATAACAATAATAAAAGGAAAATAAAGACCAAAGTATTTGTATACGAATTGAATGAGTACAAATACAAGTATTTAGGGTCCTATTCGAGCATTATTGGATGCCGTACAAGCTAGAGGGCGAAATACATAAGATCCTAAACCTACGCTCCCAAACGGTTCCGAGCAATAGCTTCGAGGAGGGAGCACCTGGAAAGTCGTGTCCGGTATCATAAATGCATGGGGTATTTATAGCTGAAATCGGGGTCCAGGTGGTCTACCCGCAGTCATGCGGTTCTTCGGCCCATGAGTTTGGATCAATGTTCGGCCCAACAGTAACTTTGGATCCTGGGCTATCTTGTACTTTCGGACATTGGGGTCGAACTCGATCTTCCGAGATAAGTACTACTCGATCTCATATGATTGTGAAGAAAAGTACAGCCCAAGATCTCCCTCATCAATACTCCCCCACTTCTCGAGCGTAAAGTGGAGCTTAAGCTCGAAGAAGTATGTATAGCCAAGGACAAAGAGGTAGGATGAATCGACCTCGGCTTAACGTTTCGGGTATGCCTCATTAAAAACCTGGCTCGGAAAAACCCTTCTGGGATAAAAACCGGGTCAGGGAAAAAGAGTGCATACATAAGAAACTTCATAATAGCGCTGTTTTTGACATCGTCCTTGTCGTTCGTTGTATGGATCTTCAATTTAGGAATTCCAGAAAGTACGGGGGCTGTAGGTGCAATTTCTGGAAATATGACTTTGAACACACCTCAAGGGAGTTTAACCGTCGCGGTTACTCGGGGACCGATTTGCAATTTCCCATTTTGTCCCTGTATATATAGTTATACGGAGGGTCGCTGTTCCTCAAAAATTCAGAGGAAAGAACTTTTGATCGGAGCAGTCAGGTCGATAAGTGAGTTCTAGCAGTCCATTTTGAACAGTTTTCATATATATTCATTATGTCGAGTTCAGTAGACTTAAAGGGAAAATCTCCTTTAGAGGAAAAAGAGGTCGGTAATCAGAAAGGGAAAGAGGTTGTAGAAACTCGATCGTCCGAGACCGAGAATCCGCAAAGCTCGAGTTTCTCCTCGGACTCCAGCGGGGAGGAACGGGAGTCGAATTCTGAAACGGAAAATAGCGAAGACGGAAATTCGGGCGAAGCAACAATTTCTGATGAGGAAAACGTAGAGGATGAGGAGCTTCCTTTGGGGAAGAATGAGCAGAAGAAATATAGACTGAACCGTAATGTGGTGATCACGATCTTTAACTGGGAAGAGCCCTCGACTAGTGCAGGTCTAAACATGACTGAGGAGAGGGCAGACGAGATCATCTGTTCTTATAAGGAAACCGATTTTGAACAGTTGCAAGCAGAATTCGGTCAGTATCTAGGCGCCGGTTTTTCGATTGTGCTTCCTACTCCTGATCAACGGGTTACCGACCCCCCAGCGGGTTGTCAAGCCTTTTATTCCAAATATTTCCATTACGGTTTACGCATCCCCTTCCCTCTTTTGATAGAGAACCTTCTGGATGCATTCGAGTTGACTCCTTGCCAGATTTTGCCGAATTCGATCGGTTTAATTATAGCCTTTTGTGTGCTGATGAAGGCCAAAGGGAAAAAGGCGGCCTTTCAGAACTTTTGGCGGATATTCCAGATGAGTGCTTCCACTTCTTCGAACGCAGGCTATGTATATTTTTCTCAGAGGCCAAAGATTTCGATCTTATCGGCCAACGTTAGCAGCAATTTGAAAGGGTGGAAGCGAGAGTTCTTCTTTGTTCGAGGACCGGAGTCTCCGCCTTCTGAAGATAATCCCGAGCCTACTCCCTTCGATTGGCCTGGAGCAAAAGCGTGGATATACGGTAAACGCCGTCTTGTGGGAAGTATGAAAAATGAGATAATAGATAAATTTCTGCAATCTCTTCGTGCTGACCCTTATCAGACCGCGTTGATGACTCAGGAAGCGGTCTTGCGGTTGGCCGAGCTCAGTACTTGCACTTTTCCTGCCGATCCGATCGATTATGGGAAGGCTCAGATCGATCCCGCTAACCCCCCTTCCACGTTAGCTGATATTGTCGATAAATTCCGTACCTCGATAGCTGGTCCACATGTTGCTTCCTTTTCGAAAGGTAATAAGGGTCGGCCTCGTCCTCAAACGTCAACAACTTTTCGGAAGGCGAAAAAATTCAAGGCCCAAGTTGGGATCACGTCAACCTCGAACGCCTTGGTGGTTGTTCCCCCGATTTTCGAAGTAGGAACCTCTCGGTCTCGGGCCGAGGCGGAGGGGATCTCCAACTCTCAAAGTCCCGGTATTCTTCGATCTGTTTTTTCGACCGTATCTACTAATCCGAGTGATGAGGGGTACAGTAGCTATACTCTCTTGGAGAATCGCGCCAGAGATATATTGCAGGCCAGGATGGCTCGCAAGAGAAGTAGCGATGTTCCTGAGTCCTCCAGGAGAGTCAAACCCTTCGGTCGAGAACCGAACTCTCTATCATGTCGGGCTGGCCATTCCGAGCCGGATTTGGCTGATTTCATCGAGGATCATCTACAAGGACTTAGGGCGGCTGGATATCCAGACTGTGGGACTGTTGAATCTGATTTAGGCCCCGAGGGTGAGCACACGGTGGATAAATCTCTTCGGATGTTCCTGGCCGGAAGATTCAAGGATGACACTATCCAATCTTTTGTTAAGAAAGATTTCGAGATACTAGGCGATTATGCCCATGCTCATCAAAGAGTACCGTCTTATTCTGAAAGTTTCTAGCTTTTCCTTGTGATTCTTATCTTGTGTTTTTATATATCTTCTTCTTTGTAGGCCGGAGACCTGTTTACTCAAACTGCTCTCCGACTGGCCGTATCGAGTGAAGAATCTCAGGCAGCACAGAAAGCCCTATACAATATTCTGAAGGATGAGGCTACGAAGGCCAGTCAGTTAGAGGATGCCAAGATTAAGTTGTCTGAGGTCGAAACAGAACTCGAGAAGACTAAGAAGGAGTTGGAAGCGAAGAGGGCCTTAGAGGGTGAAGTGGAGAAATTAAAGCTGGAGCTTGAGCAAACCAAAGTGTCCGCCGAACAACTTTATGTGCGAGGACGAGTCGAGGCCAGGATTCCCGCCATAATGGAGTTCCTGAACTCTCCGATCCTTGATGTCTTAGTTCGCGTGCGGTCGGGCGAAATTAATCAAGCCTTCTACTATAAGGGAGCTCAGCACCTTCTTACAGCTGCCAAGATCGAAGGCGCCCTCGACGACTATCTTCCCAATATGAACCCTTATAAGAATATCTTCGGCAAAGATTATAAAGCATCTTCCCTTCCTCCCAAGCTCGAGGATTTGGCCGCTCATGAGTTTGCTCCTTTTCTTGAGGAATTTGGAGTGCCGATGCCAAATCCTGATGTGCTCGAAGCCCAATCAGAGAGTGAAGATGTGGATATCGAAGGGGATTCCTGTGATCAGGAGGAACAAGGTACTCCTTCTTCTGGTTCGAGTAAATCTGCGGCTGGTGTGCAAAGTAATGATGGAGAAGGCAGTAGCTCGAATACAGGTGATTCTGCTGGCTCGGAAAATGGTTCTAGCGAAACAGAGGAAGAAGATAGATCGGACCATGGTTCGGGCGTGAAAGAATCTAATCAGTAACGATTGCTATGTAATAGGGCCGACTTAGCGCATCAATGTACTTGTATACCTATGATCTTTTGCTTTTGCCTCTTTAGTGTATGCTTGAATTTGAATTTCTTTCCTTTACGCTATTTCTTAGGCTATTGCCTGTTTGAACTTTCTGTTTGAATATTATAACGTCATTCTTGCGTACTCAGCATCGTCATTGAATCTTTCTTGGGAGTAGTGATTTATCAATTATTGCAATTTGTATGATGCCGTTTCTCTTATAAATAGCAAAGCCTCCCTATGATGCTTTCGCACTGATATTGCTCACAGTGTTCGAAGCTTCCTAAAAATTATTCTGGTTTGAACCTTTACCCGAAAATCAAGAGATGAATAAGAATTCGAACGCTCTCATGGTATCTTCCACGCCTTTCTCCAGGCCAAGTGTCGATAGGAAATCAAGGAAAAGAAATCGACCGTCAATTACATCCGTTAGTTCAGGTCAGCAAAACTTCCATGCGGGAAATGAACATTCAACCGTTTCCCTTTCTTCATGCTTGAAAACTGGGGGGTCCCACAAGAGGATAAAAAAGGTTACTTTCGCGGAGGATGTAATTGAGCGCGTTCCTTTCCAATCCGTACCTTCGTTGGTCAGAGGATCTTCGTTTAAAAGGGACACAGTTCCTTTTGATAAAGTGTCACATGAGAAATCTGATCTGACGCTTCTTCGGGCCGATGTTTCTGTCTCCGAAGCGGTTTTTTCGACTGGAGAATATTCCTCGTTCCTGTTTTACTCTGGGTTGGAATCCCTTGCCCAAGTAATTCTTTCTAACTTCTTTATCATGATTCTCTAACTTTTTTATTTCTGCCATAACTTACTTTCTTATAAGTTCAGGCTGGTAAAGTCTTCTCTAGGCTTTATGCGTTAGCCAAGCATGAGATCGAACAACGAGCTTCTATTTCGCTCGAGCTGATCGGGAAAAAGATTGAGCTGGAACGTGCACTGAAAGCTAATAGATTTTTCCAGGAGAGATTGTCTCAGGATAAGTTAGTTTCGGAATTAGAGAGACTTAAAGATATCTACGAACGTGAGAAGAGAAGCTCTGAGCTTCGTGAGAAAGAAGCTTACATCCGCGGGTATACTGATCGTAGTGCTGAAGTTCGAAAAATCCTTTTCGAAAATAATTTCGTTCAGTAATACTGTGGTTTTCCTTTGTATTATGAGCTTGCTCAGATTTTTCTTTGTTGTAACATTGTCTTTGTTGTAACGATTTTCCTTTCTTGTTGTAGTATAACCCTTGTTGTAATGATAATATAACATTTGCTGGAATGATATTTCCATGTCTCTCTCTCTCTCTCTTTTTTTTTTTTTTTTTTTTTTTAGTCCCTTATTTCTTGGGAAGTGAAACGGTCAGAGCTTTTAATGCTCGTATGCCATTCAGCCCAAGAGATCTATACTGTTGATGCCGAATCCTTTCCCCTACATATAGTTCTAGATTTACTCTCATTTTTTACTTGTCTGTAAATGTCTCGTTCGATCGATATGGTTGTGTTTTTACTTTCGTCGATCAATTCCATACTCCATTCAATGTCAGTGATTATAGCATTCGAGATTTTTATTCGAACCTTCTTTTCCAAACTCTTCGGAGTTCCCCTATGATAAATTTTCGGCTAGGGTATCGACAGGCGAAAAGAACCTCGACTAGGGTACCGGCAGGCGACCTGCTCTCTCTGATTCCAAATCTTTGAGTCGGTCTCGACCTTCTGTACCCTGTCCTCTATCCAGTTGGGATAGTGGGTCTACTGCTAGAGGGGTTTTCCTGCTCTCGATCTCCACGTCTTCGAGGCGACTTCTTGAAAGGTGTGGCCTTCGAGTTTACTAGAAGCGCCTCCAACTGGAGTTGCTTCCCTGTTTTTCGATTTGGTCCTTCATGGGCTTGGTTGCAAGGAAGCACTGGATGAAGGGTAGAAGTGTACCAGCCTCACTTTCCTCCTTCGGGTATCCATAGGGAATAACCATTTGTAGTAGGGTTGGACTAGATGTAAAATATTCCGATTATCTCAATTTCTTGAATGTAACAAGAGTTCACATGTAATTTGTCTGAAAATTTATGAATGAACATCTTCTTTTATATTGTTGTTGATCTCTGAATTCGTTCTCAGTAATTTGCAATTTTCACGAGATAGTCATTGAGATTCATAATTAATTTGAAGTTCGATCTTTCAACTCTTGAATCTTTCGCGAGATATTTCTCATAATTTAGGTCCTTTTTCGGCGCCATAGTCGTCGTGGAGAAATTATATAATAGAATTTAGATCAATCTTCAACAGAATGTTTGTTCGATCTAAGGGGCATAGCAAAGGCTTTCACCCTTGGTAGTTTTCGGAGCATCTTCAGCTCGAGGGTCCTAGCAGAGGCTTTCACCCTTTTAATAATTTCGATCTAAGGGGCATAGCAGAGGCTTTCACCCTTAGTCGTTTTCGGAGCATTTTCAGCTCGAGGGTCCTAGCAGAGGCTTTCACCCTTTTAATAATTTCGATCTAAGGGGCATAGCAGAGGCTTTCACCCTTAGTCGTTTTCGGAGCATCTTCAGCTCGAGGGTCCTAGCAGAGGCTTTCACCCTTTTAATAATTTCGATCTAAGGGGCATAGCAGAGGCTTTCACCCTTAGTCGTTTTCGGAGCATTTTCAGCTCTAGGGTCATAGCAGAGGCTTTCACCCTTCTTGATAATTTCGATCTAAGGGGCATAGCAGAGGCTTTCACCCTTAGTCGTTTTCAGAGCATTTTTAGCCCTAGGGTCATAGCAGAGGCTTTCACCCTTTTTGATAATTTCGATCTAAGGGGCATAGCAGAGGCTTTCACCCTTAGTCGTTTTCAGAGCATTTTTAGCCCTAGGGTCATAGCAGAGGCTTTCACCCTTTTTGATAGTTGATGGAGAAAAATATAGATCGATACTAGATGAATATAGATCGAGAATATCCAGAATATGACGAATAAACAAGAATTTAGGCGAAATAAACTTTCATCGAACAAATACTCAGTCTGAATAAACACTCCTCGAATAACTCAATCGAAATAAATCTTCATTGAATACGTAATTCACTAAATCACTAGAGACAAAGAAAATAGAACAAGATAACTAAAAAGTAGAAGCCTTAAACGTAACTATCTTCCATAATATCTTCTCAAATTAACCGCATTCCATGCTCGAGGTAGAATCTCTCCGTTTGGGTGAGCAATCTTGTAAGAGCCCTTTCTTCCAACTTCCACGATCACAAAGGGGCCCTCCCAATTGGGTTGTAGTTTACCGACGTGTTTTGATACTTCCACTTTCTTGAGCACCAGATCTCCCACCTTGAAAGACCGAATCCTCACACTTCGATTGTAAGACTTTTCCATGCTGGCCTTGGCGGCTTGAATTTTCAATTTCGCGCGGTCTCTTCGACCATCTGCGTGATCAACTTCCATTTGCCTCAGCGATTGGTTTTCTTTAGGATCATAGAATTCGACCCTGGGAGAAGGAATAAGATTCTCTACTGGGATAACAGCCTCTGACCCATAAACCAAACTAAATGGAGTTTCTCCAGTTGCCGCTTTGACTGTTGTCCTGTTGGCCCATAATACTCCTGGTAGTTCATCCAGCCATTTTCCCTTCGCCTCCGACAGGCGCTTCTCCAGAGATCGAACAATTTCCCGATTTACCACTTCGGTTTGTCCATTAGCCTGAGGATGGCCAACAGACGCGAAATTTTGTTGTATTCCGAACTTTTCACACCAATCCGTGATCCTTTTTCCTGTAAACTGCGTTCCATTATCTGATATCAGAACCCTGGGGATTCCGAACCTGCAGACTATATTTTTCCATAGAAAATTAATAATTTGAAACTGGGTGATCTTTGTCAAGGCAACACATTCGACCCACTTGCTGAAATATTCCACAGCCACTAGTACGTAATTTTTTCTGGCTCGTGCTGTTGGGAAAGGTCCCACAATATCAATGCCCCATTTGTCAAAAGGCCAACAAATAGGAATCGAATGCATATGCTCGGCCGGTTGGTGTATCAAGTTCGAATGAATTTGACAGTGATGGCATTTTTTCACATAATCGACAGAATCGGAAAAAAGTGTAGGCCAATAATATCCAGATCTTGTGCATTTAAGAGCTAACGCTCGAGCGCCACAATGATTTCCCGCTTCCCCTTCATGAACTTCTCTTAATATGGTATTGTAGTGTGATTCGTGGATACACTTCAATAGGATTCCTGAAGAGGACCGCTTATAGAGTTGATTGTCCATCAAAGTAAATGATGGCGCTCTATATTTGATTCTCCGAGCCTCATTTGCATCTTCCGGCAGTTTTCCATCCTTAAGGTAGGCGATAAGAGGGTCGCTCCATGACCTACTTGGCTCTTCAATTTCCATAACATCAATGGTAGGGGCTGCGTCTAACTCGATAGCAGACATATTCGATAGGAGCCAAGTGATCGTCCTCTCCGTTTTTCCGTCGGCCAGTCCTGTAAACTTCGATAATATGTCGGCCCAAAGATTCTCCTCTCTTGGTATAGGCTGAATGTCAAACTTATCGAACTCTGAGATTAACTTCTTTGCTTTGTTCAGATATTTTATCATGTTGAACTCTCTAGCTTCGTAAGTGCCTTTCACCTGTCTGTGAACAAGTTCCGAATCTGTTAGCACGATAATCGATTTTACCTTTGCCTTAATGGCCATCTCTAGTCCAGCTATCAACGCTTCATATTCGGCCTCATTGTTGGTGACGACAAAGTCCAAGGTTATCGCGTAGCTCAGATCCTCAGCATTGGGCCCTTGGAAGTGAATCCCGGCTCCACCTCCCTCTTTGGTCGAAGATCCATCCACATGCATCAGCCATATTTGATTGTTTACTTCTTCCACCATACCTAATTCCGAGGTCGTTCCTTCTTTCACATTTGATATATTGGTTGATTCAAGCACAAAGTCAGCTAGCACCTGTGCTTTCACAGCAACCCGCGGTCGGTATTCGATTTCGAATTGGCTGAGCTCGACCGCCCATTTTATTAACCTGCCTGAAGCTTCTGGCTTGGACAGAACCTGTCTTAAAGGTTGGTTAGTTAAAACAATGATTTTGTACGTTTGGAAATACGGCCTTAATCTCCGGGCAGCCACAATTAGGGCAAGTGCGAATTTTTCAATCTCCATGTAGTTCTTCTCGGCACCCTGCAACAATTTACTTAAATAGTAAACTGGTTTATGCTCAGCTTTATCAAGTTTAACCAGAACCGAACTAATGGCTTCTTCTGACACAGCTATGTACAAATATAGGGGTTCCCCTTCAGATGGTTTTGCTAGCATTGGTGTTGAGGTCAAGTACGCTTTCAGCTCTTCGAAAGCCTTATCGCATTCAGCGTTCCACTCGAAGTTCTTAGATTTACGCAAGAGTTTGAAGAAAGGTAAGCTCTTGTCAGCAGATCTGGAGATGAATCTATTCAATGAAATAATTTTCCCGATCAAACTTTGAACGTCTGAGAGTTTCCTTGGTGGATTGAGATCAGTGATTGCTCGGATTTTTTCGGGATTTGCTTCGATCCCCCTCTCATGAACTAAATACCCAAGGAACTTCCCTGATCGCACCCCAAATGTGCACTTTGCTGGATTTAACTTCATCCCATACTTTCTCAGAATTTGGAAACACCTGTCTAGATGGTTAATATGATCCTCTTCGGACATGCTTTTTACGAGCATGTCATCTACGTATACTTCCATGATTTCTCCTATCAACTCTTTGAACATCATGTTGACTAACCTCTGGTATGTTGCACCGGCGTTCCTTAAACCGAAAGGCATAACGATGAAGCAGTACACCCCTCGCTCGGTGATAAACGCCGTTTTGTCCTGATCTTTTTCATTCATGAAGATCTGATAAAATCCTTGAAAAGCATCCATCATGCTAAATAACACAAATCCCGCAGTGGAATCTACGAGCATGTCAATTCAAGGCAAGGGATAAGGGTCCCTCGGGCATAATTTGTTTAAGTCGGTAAAATCGTTGCACATTCTCCATTTGTTCTCGACCTTCTCTCCCTTGGAGACTAGGACCACATTACATAGCCATTCCGTGAATTTTATCTCCTTCATTTGTCCCGCTGCTAGCAATCTATCGACCTCCGCGTTAATTATCTTGTCTTTTTCTCGTCCGTGATTACGCTTCTTCTGTCTCACTGGTCTGGCCTTCGGGTCAATATTTAAGGAATGCGTTATCACACGCGGGTCGATTCCCACTATGTCGTCCGAGCTCCAGGCGAAAACATCCACATTTTCCTGCAAGAATCCGACGAGCTTTGCTTCCAGGTCGTTACTCAATTCGGTTCCTATTTTTGTGAATTTTTCTGGGGATCCAGGGACCAAATTCACTTTTTTGTGGTCAGGTGCTTGCACACTCATGTCAAGAATTCTTCCTTTCTTTCCTTCTAGTCTTTCATAATCGGGAACTGGAGTTCCGGAGTTGGAGACCAACTCATTTATCTTTCTTTTGCCAGGGAGCTCGGGCTCCACTTTCTCCTTGATAGTTAAGGACGAACTATAGCATTCCCAAGCCATGTATTGGTCATTCCTCATTTCTCCTACTCCTCCCTCAGTTGGGAACTTTGTCTTTTGATGGTAGGTAGATACGATAGCTTTAAAAGTATTCAGAGCAGGTCTTCCTAAGATGGCGTTGTAAGCAAACGGCGTATCCACTACTAGGAACTTGATCATTCTTGTGACATTCTTTGGTTTGATCCCTAGAGTGGTACTCAACAGTATGGTCCCGAGCGGAATGATTTCCGATCCCCCGAAACCGACAAGAGGGGTGGTTACCTTATCCAAATGTGGATAACAGAGATTCATTCTTGTAAGAGCTTCCGACGAAATTATGTTTGCCGAGCTCCCATTATCGACCAGCACTCTTTTGACATCGAAATTTGCAATTTTTAGTGTCAACACCATGGAAAAGTCTGGATCGTCTTCATTCGTATCCCAACTAACATCCGCGGGTCGATCTGCCTCGCTAAAGCTAATGACTTGATTCTCCATCGATGGAAACTCCAATGATAGGACTTCCTTTTTTGTAGATACTCCTGCCCTGATTGACCTCAAGGTCCTCTTTCTGGCATTCCTACTATCTCCACCCGCCGGTCCGCCTGCAATCATATTTATCACTCCGTTCGATTGTTCTTCTGCCTGACTTCGAAGTTGCTTTTGCCTAGTGTTAAATTTTCTCGGACTACGGGATCTATAACGATTGTTATAGTTGCCATTTTTAACAAATTCTTTGAGTTTTCCTTGGTTGATTAATTTTTCGATCTCGACCTTCAACTGATAACAATTTTCCGTACTATGACCTCTAGCTCGATGATATCGATAGTACTGGTCATATCCAGGCGCACCCGGCCTCGCCTGTGTGATCCTTTGGGCTTCCGAAATTAAATTCCCTTCTTCCAGTACGGTCAGCACTTCTTCTTTTGAACTGTTAAGCTCAGTAAACTGAATTTTACCCGTTCTCGGAGCTCGATTTCGATCATAAGGAGGTTCGTATGAGTTCGGACCTTGGGGTGGCATATGCGGCTTAAAAGTGTTGATTCGATGCCGAACGGATCCTTTATTCGACCCTCCGTAATCACCTGGTTTTGGGATCGGAGTCCGATCTTGTTTTTTGTTGATATGAGACTTATCTGAATGTGAACTCTTCAATTTGTTCATCTCCTCCTGTATCATATATTTCTCAGCAATTTCCATTATCCGTTCAAAGGATTTTGGTTGCTTTCTACATAATGCATTCCCGAACTGGGTGCTCCTAGTTAGCTCAAACATCAATGAGGACAGATATTCAATCTGCGGGGTATCTACTTTTAAGAGTTCAATACTAAATCTTGCTAGCCATTGCCTCAACGTCTCTCCTTCCATTTGTTTCACAGTGCCCAGATGATTTGCTGGCAGTCTTGGCTTCCTTTGGCTAGCAAACTGATGCTTCAGCTTATCGCAAAATTCTTCAAAATAAAAAATATGGAGTTCGGAGGTAATTTTCCGAACCAATCGAGAGCAATCCCTTCAAAAGTGGTGACCATAATCTTGCAACAGAAATTTTCCGAGTGTCCGTACAAGTTCATCACATTAACGAAGCTGTTAATGTGTTCTCCGGGGTCGGTAGTCCCGTTATACCGTGGGAGCCTGGTTGGCACTGTTTCTGTGTTTCGAGCCTCGCGTATCTCTCGACAAAAGGGTGAACAGCGCATGATATTATTCGAAACCTCCCTCTCTCTTGGGTTTCCTCTAGTCAGGGTGTTCCCCGCTTGCCTGGCAGCTTGATTAGTGAAGGGAATCTCTATCATAGTATCCTGCTCTTCCAATTTTTTAGCCACCCTTTCCTGTACTATTATCTCCAATTCAGATTCAGTGATTCTCTTGTAAATTGGTTTGTTTCTTCTCACAGCGCCGGCGGTGTGACTTTCCCCCACAACAGAATCCTCCAGATCGTGCACTTGTGCAGGTGGGTTTTCAGATCGGGCATTGGCTTTCGAGGGTGCAGCTCGACGTGGATGTGTCGATGGGGCATGCGACATATCATTTTCCTTCTGCAAGTTCGATGAAGGTATCTCTGGTCTTCCCTGAATCCCTGGTTGGTCGACAGGTGACTGATCTGCCCTTCCGCTGTTCATGAATTCCCTGCACATTGTGCCTATTATAGATCTTAAGTCACCAATGGTCGTGTGTATTGGAATGTTATCTTGTGGAACCGCCGGTGGCGCCTCCGGTTGTTGTTGTGCGGCGCGCGATAGATTATCAGGTTCATTGTTGACAGAATTTTGTGCTCCCACTGCATGGGAAGGCTCTCCTCTAACATACGTATTCCTCCTCGTAGTAGGCATATTTCGATCTAATACTCGAACAGAAGCCCCACGGTGGGCGCCAATTGATCTTACTGGATTTCGTTAGCTCGATCAAGGGTGGGATGTAATACAATAATAACAATAATAAAAGGAAAATAAAGACCAAAGTATTTGTATACGAATTGAATGAGTACAAATACAAGTATTTAGGGTCCTATTCGAGCATTATCGGATGCCGTACAAGCTAGAGGGCGAAATACATAAGATCCTAAACCTACGCTCCCAAACGGTTCCGAGCAATAGCTTCGAGGAGGGAGCACCTGGAAAGTCGTGTCCGGTATCATAAATGCATGGGGTATTTATAGCTGAAATCGGGGTCCAGGTGGTCTACCCGCAGTCATGCAGTTCTTCGGCCCATGAGTTTGGATCAGTGTTCGGCCCAACAGTAACTTTGGATCCTGGGCTATCTTGTACTTTCGGACATTGGGGTCGAACTCGATCTTCCGAGATAAGTACTACTCGATCTCATATGATTGTGAAGAAAAGTACAGCCCAAGATCTCCCTCATCAGAGCCCTCGAGCTCAGCCTCAAGCTCCTCATCCAAGATGGACTTGTTTGTGTTGCCCTTAGCTTGCTTCGATGAAGCGTTTTTCTCTTTCTTAATCTCCCCTCCCTTAAGAACTTTGGGAGAAGACACAGAGGTTTTAGAAGAGGATTTGGAGGGTTTGGCTTCCTTGGCCGGCTTTTGCTCTTTGGACGGATTTTTGTTTTTCGAGCCACCCAATAGCAGTTTGGGGTCGATGGCCTTGCCCAGTATTTCTTCCATGATAAACGGGGAAGTGAGTTAAGAGATTCAAAGAATGCAGAATATAGATAAAGAGCTCCGATCTCGGTAAATAAAGGTGTCGTGTAAATAATTTGAAGAGATCCTTATTTATAGGCGCTACACCCTATGATTACGGTAGTGGAATCGACGCGACTTTCAAGAAAGATTCTATTTGGTATAAATAAATTTCGATCATAGAGTACGAAAAGATATCGAACTATGAAAAGTAGATGATGCCCAAATGCTTGCAAGATAAGAAATTACAAGTCATGCGAACCAAATCGTAAGGAAAACAAGTCCGATTACAAAAAAACGAGTTACATACATATACACATTTGATTCCTAACTACAAGGCTATGAATCGTCCCCCCCCCCCCCCCCCCACCATGCTTGAACCCAGCGTTCGGACCACCGCCACCTTCGCCACCGCTGCCTAATGGATCGGTCTGGTCAAAGGGTCGATCATTTTCCTCATCCGATCTGCCCTCTATGTTGACATCTTCGTTCTCTCCTAAGGCAGATTGATGATTGTCGTCGGACCGCTCGAGTAAATCAGGATTAGGCATCGGAATGCCAAACTCCTCAACTAAGGGGGCAAAACGATGACTTTGCCAGTTCACAGTTTCTTGGGGCAATGATGAAGTTTTGTAGTCCTTTCCTTCGGCATTTTTGTATGGATTCATATACAGGAAGTATTCCTCCATTTTGTCCGGGATCCTATTGGCTGAAACCAGTTGTTGAACCCCCTTATAAAAGATAGTTTGAAGGATTCCGACGATCCTTCTCCGAACTAAAGGGTCGAGAACGGGGGAATTAAGAAATTTTCGTATGGCTGGAATTTTCGCCTCTTCTGCCCCTTGGGAATATGCGCGCGCAGAGTCTTGCTTGGTCTGCTCAAGCTCGATTTTAATTCTCTTAAGCTCATCCTCGAGTGCGCTTTTTTCTGTAACTACTGATAATAATTCATCCTCCACAGAGGAGGAATATTTCTTACTTGTATTCTCTAGCTCTTTCTTCACTTTAGACAATTCTCGTTGACTGTCTGCCAGTTGGGATCGAAGGGTTTGATTGTCAACGAAAATTTGTGCGTACGCATCGTGAGCATCTTGTGACTCCTGCTCTAACAATGCTAAGCGATAGGTCTGAAGAGCGAACAAATCCCCGACCTATGACAAAATCTCGGTTATCAGTAAATATTAGAGACTCTAAAGAAAGATGAAATAGTCGAAGGAGAAAATTCTTACCTCATGATACGTCCGGGAAAAATCACTCAGAACCTCAAAACTACCTTTGATGGTTTGAAGCAACATATCCCGCTTAAACCGACCAGCCATGTAAATTCTAGTTGCTTTATCAAATTCATTCTCACCATCTGGGCCCAGATCGGATTGAATAGTCCCGTCTTCGGGATATCCAGCAGCCCTGCTACCGCGGAAGTGCTCGTCCATGAAATCTGCCACATCCGGCTCCGATCTACCCTCTCGACATGGAACCGAATCAAAACTCACACCAAAGGGTTTTACCCTCCTCGAGGGCCCCGGATGGTCAGCATTCCTCTTTCGACTCAGGAGCTTCTCATACTCTTGCACACCCAGAATTTGGTTCCAGGAATATTGACTGTAACCAACGGACGAAAGAGTAGAAGTATCAGGGGAGAACAGACTTCGGAGAGGACCCGCAGTGGCGGAATTCAAGGAACTCATAGTACCAACCCCTCTCAGATCGGGAAGTAGAGTTGGTATATCAACTGAATCTCCGCCTAAATCACTTGCATCCGCTCTTCTTTCCGAAGTATATGGTAACTGCTCGAACTGGGATGGCATATTTCCAACCGATCCAGCAGTGGACAGCCGAAACCTCTCAACAGTTCGACCTGTAAAGGGAATACAAGGTATATGTGAGTTTAAACAAGAAGAGTTAATCTATCACACATTGAGATAGGAAGAAACTAAAGACATACTCAAAGAAAGAGGTGCGCGGGACGAAGCGGCAGATGCAGGCAGGTCACCGAGCGGCTAAGGGGATCCTTCGAAAGATCGAATGGGTAAAGGATAAGAGTATTCGATCATCGGGGCAGGATAGTCACATTTGCTCAACCCATCCAACCGCAAAACACCTTCTTGAACCAGAAGCATGGTTTGGGAAGGGTTGGACCGTAGCTGCTCGAGAAATTCATCGGAAAGACGATGGTTGAACTTCTCCTTAATTCTGCGACGACCATATGACCAAGAATTTACGCCATCCCATCGATATGGTCTAGTCTTTGAGCTACCTTCTGATACAGGGACATCAGGGCCTTTCACGAAAAAGAACCTCCTCTTCCATCCTTTAATCTTCTCCGTTGTTATGTTCGTGAGAATAGGCCGTTTCGACCGCTGGCAGATGGACACGAACCCAACATTCGAGCCCTTACACAGGTCCATTCGAAATATTTGCCAAAAATTACTAAAAGAGGCCTCTTCCCCTTTGGCTTCCATGAGAGCGCTGAACGCTACGATATACGCGATAGAATGCGGGAGAAGCTGAGCGGGGGAAAGCGAAAAGAAAGTCAGGATGCTTCGGATAAGAGGGATAAACGGAATGCGCAAACCGTAAGAAAATTGCTTCTCATAGAAGGTTTGACACCCGGCTGGAGGCTCGGTTGCACGCTCGGTATAGGAAGGGATGACGATCGAAAAACCCTTAGGAAGAAATTTCCCGAACTCCGCCTCAAGATGAACGCGATCCTTTTTGAAAAAACCACAGGAAGTTTGATGGGCAGGAAGTTCTGACCTATTTGAGGTGGCTGTGTTAGAAGGAAATGTATGTCTAAAAATCCTGACAACGGCGCCCTCGCCAATACTAAGCTTCTCGACCACGTCTTCCTCAAGATCTTCGATCCGGTCAGCATCCTCATCTTCTGGATAAAACTCTCCACCCTCGTAATCATCGACAAGCTTTAACAGAGGATCAGACTCTTGGTCCTCTCCGACTTTGTTCTTGCCCTTCAAACTTCTGGAACTAGACATTATGGACTGAGAAACAATTATACTAAAACAGCTGCTCGTTCGACCCGAATGCTCCGAACTCAAGAAATTATGTGATTTGTGAGTGATTTTTCAACAAGTCAACATATATATACGGGGTTAAAAAGGTAAAATTGCAAACAGGTCCCCGAGTAACCGCGACGGTTGAACTTCCACTGGGAAAAATTTAAAGTTATTTTTCTGAGAATTGCATTCTTGATCCCTCACTTTCCAGAAATTGGGATATGTTTCTTGTGAATTGTTCCTATGGTATACCATTGGTCCTTTGTGTTACGATCGAAAAAATTAAGGAAGCATTGCTAAGGAATTGACTAGAACATCACAGTAATTGACAGTAAGGAAAATCCCGATCTAGAGGTCCTACGCAAACAGTGGACGACAAGGTTAATATCACGGCAACGCCATTATATTGTTTCTAATATATGCACTCTTTTTCCCTAGCTCGGTTTTTATCCCAAAAGGTTTTTTTTCCGAGTTAGGTTTTTAATGAGGCATACCCGAAACATATTTTAAATGGCTCATCTCACCCGAGCGTTCGAAACAGCTTATACTTCTTCGAGCTTAAGCTCCACTTTACGCTCGAGAAGTGGGGGAGTATTGATGAGGGGTAATTTGGATCCCCTATCTTTGCAAGCCCGATATGGGTCGAACAACATAAGTTCCGTCCTCAGAAGTATCGAACCGAGCCGGGGCATATAATGATCTGTTCTGACCCAGCGCAGAGAACCCGAGGTCGAAGGTTACTGTTGGGCCGAGCCCAGGCCCAAGTCAGCGGGCCAAAAAAGTACTCCTGCAAGTGTGTCAGAAAGCCCATCATCTCAGCTATAAATACCCCAAGCATTCATGACGACGACACAACTTCCCAGGTGCTCTTCCTCCGAGGCTGCTGCTCGGAACTACTTAGGAAGAATAGTATAGGTTGTTTATTATGTATTTCACCCTCTACCTTGTACGGCATCCTATAATGCTCGGATATGACTCTCAATACTTGTAATTTGTACTCAGTCATCCAGAATACAAATACTATTGATCTTTTTCTTCTATTTACAAGCATTTGTACGGCATTTCATACCACCTAGATCGAACAAGCGAAAACGCGTAAGATCATTTATGTTTACTTCAATATTGGCATTATACACGTTACGCCTAGTTATTATATTTGTCTAAATTCCAGATAATATTTCAGGATATCATCACACACTTTTTTAAGGAAGATTCTTCTATAGACCAGGACCATGTGGTCTACATTTTTTCTCCCTTTTTATTTTTTTTCTTTTTCATTTTTTCTTTCTTATAACTAATATTCTTTTACATAAATTAAACACATTTATATACTTTGTGTTGCAAATTTATAGTAATATATTGTTCCTATCAAAATAATATTGTACGAAAAATTTAGATTTTAGTAATAAAATATTAAATGACTAAGTGACAAAAATTTAAATATTGTCACTAAAATGATGTACATAGACACATTATTGACAAGAAATTTAAAAATATTATCACTATTGACATTTAATGACGTCCCAAAAATGACAACTGAAAAAAAAATCACTAAATTATAGTGACAATATTTGTTGTTACTAAGTTGTCACTACAAAAAATTTAAATTTTAGTGACAAAATAGTAAAAGACAAAGTGACAAAAATTTAAATATTGTCACTAAAATGATATTTAGAGATATACTAGTGGAGAGTTGTCACTATTGACATTTAATGATACCCCGAAAGTGACAACTAAAAAGTTGTCACTAGATTATAGTGACAATATTTATTGTCTATAGGTTATCACTGAAAGGGTGTCACTAATTGTCAATAGTGACAATTTAAGTTCCACACATTTGTCACTAATCGCCATTAGTGATAACTTAAAAATATATTTTGTCACTATTGCACTTGTCACTATTTTTATTGTGACAAAACTAATAATTCATTTTTCTTGTAGTGTGCCCCTGAAAGGGAGTTACTAATTGTCAATAATGATAACTTATGTTTCATACACTTGTCACTAATAGCCATTACTGACAATTTTAAAAACATATTTTATCACTATTGTACCTGTCACTATTGTTATTGTGACAAAACTAATATTTTTGTCACTAAATATATGCAAAAAATGACAATTTCAACAATGTTACTTAATATTTTCTCACTAAATTTTATTTTTCTTGTAGTCGTAGTTTTTTTTTTATATATATTATGTATTTTTCGTAATCGTTCAATGTTGTTGTAGCTATATTTTTATTTATTTCCAAAGATGTGAATTTGCAAATTCATTGTGTTATTTTGTGCTATAATTTATGAAATAATTAAGATTGATATTTTTTTTAATAGAATTAATTTAAAAATTAAATATTTTTAAAGAAGAAATAATGCGTGAAAAATGCAAATAATAATTTTACTAGAAACAAACATCATACTATAAATACAACACAAAATACGTCTTTTTTTTTTAATTGTATAAGACAATTTAGTTACTAATGAAGAAAAGAAGAAGAGAAAAGAAAAAAAGAAAAAAAGAAAAATCCTGGACCACATGGTCCAGGAGTTAACTCCTGGACAGGTCCGGGGAAGAATCTTCCTTTTTTAATCTAGAATATACAATGCCTAGTAAATTTCAGTTGACAGAGCAGAATTTGGTTAATAATTAATGCCAAGTAATTATTTATGCAGCAAATATATGAAAGCATTAAATGAGGTAGGTTATTTTTTTACGTGACATTTATCATATACTGGTCTAGTTTAAGTGGTGTCAAATATGTTGTGATGCACGGATGTTTCAAATATTATAAAATGTTGTGTCCGATTTTTCTCGATACGATACTCCTTAAATACTCCTAGGATATGTATTCGATATTTCACGTGACGTTTCGGTAAGTATAACTAAATAAAATTGGACACATGTATGGAATACTTATTTAGACGTATTCAATATATTTCATATTCTGAATTTTGTTAAGTCATCACAGTTGATAAGAACAAATTAAGACGTCAAACCACACTTTGTATTATATACAACTGCAAAATAACATATATTTCGACGGAAATTGTTTCGACGGAAATTAAGACGTCAAACCACAGTTGATATTTCGACGGAAATTGTTTCCGTCGAAATCTTATAATTTTCGACGGACAAAATTTCCGTTGAAATTTCATAATTTTCGACGGAAAATATTTCCGTCGAAATCTCACAAATTTCGACGGAAATAATTTCCGTTGAAATTTCTGTCGAAACTATATCTGTCGAAATTTCCGTCGAAAATTTTTCCGTCGAAATTTCCGTCGAAAATTTTGATTTCGACGAGACTTTTTTCAACAACCCATTTCGGTCGAAATTGGTAAATTTCGACGGATTTTATGAAAAATCCGTCGAAATTTCCGTTGAAATTTCTCGGTTTTCTTGTAGTGATAATTGTCTATAACAGGACATGTTTTATATAACATAATAAAACAATGAACATGATGTATAATTAATAGTATTAAATTATTAAGCAATTCTTTTTCTAAGAGTCATGCAATTTAGTACTTATAAAACTTAACTTGATATGAATATATAAAATATCATTTTACTTATTTTAATATGCATAAATATATATTTTTTAGATCCGTATCGTATCCTGTAAATTTTTTAAATTTATGTCATTACATTCATATCATGTCATCGTATTCGTATCATTGTATCCATAGTAGAGCATCACAGTAAATATGTGATTCCCGTGATTGAATTCGTGTTTGCAACATTGGGACTTGGAAACTAAACATAAAATTGAAAACGAAATGGCAAAATTTAAAAAATGATCCCGTAATTTTGGAAATTCTTAAAAATAGTCCTATATATAACTATATTGAACACATATTTAATCTTTTAACTTTTATGATTTTACCCAATTTCAATTTAGTTCTACGCACAACAAATTTTGTAATCTAACTTTCAATTGTTGTCTTGCAATTGCAAATTTGGTCCTATTAGCAAAAAAAAGGTTTGTAATTAAAGAACAAAAATAATTTTAGCAACTAATTAATGATTAAAAAAACAACTAGTTAATGATTTTAGAAAAAAAATTCTCAAAAATTTAATCTCTTTCGATGAGCGTCGGACACATTAAGTACAAACCTCTCCCAGCAAAGATTCAAAATCCAGTTCATAACACATGCAATCAGTTCATGCTCCTTCAATGGATTTTCAAACAATATTTCCCCAAGAAATACTCACAACAATACATATTCTTATGACAAATATACACTTGCCTTCTGTCGTAATTGTTAGGCAGTCAAGGGCAAAACGATGGAACGATTCAGAAGCAAAAAATCTCATTTGAATTTTTTTTATAAATCATAAAGAGGTTATTGTCAAATTTTTAAGTCAATGTGGCTGTGTTTGCATCCATTTTGTGGGTGCATAATTATCATTTTGGCTTGGAAATATTTTTTTTTGCTAATAAAAATAATACTAGGGGCATTTTTGCTAATCAGTTAAAATATAGGGGGTATTTTTGCATTTCACTCTTGAGGGAAAACACTTTTTGATACCAAACATTTGTTTAGATTACATTTTGATTTCTGAAAAAAAACACATTTAATACCATGATTTAAGCCCTCTTGATACATTTCATTTGGCCGTCAAATTTTTTTAATAGAATTTATCATGTGCGCAACACATGTCCATTAAATGGCACGAATTTTGAACGTGCAGGGGTTAAATTTTTATTTTGGATACCAGATTTTAACCTATTTTACACATTTTGTATCAAACCTTCGAAAAAGGCACATTAATACCAAAATTGAAGGCATTTTGACACATTTACTTTGACCGTAAATTCTTTGGACGGAGAACGACCACGTGACCATTGAATTACCAAAATTGCACGCTTTTTGCACGTAATGTGCTCGGGCAGGAAGTATTTGAACCCAATCTTAATTTTACCATTACTCCTACGTACAAGGTCAAATTTCGTCTTCTTTATATGGCTGGAGAGCCCTTGACGAGATAATTTTAACGGTATAAGTTTTAGTTCATGAAACGCAATAGATAATTCACATAAAATTAACAAAGTTTCGATTCTACCTTAATGAAATTTCGAATGAACTGAAACTTTGTTAAGTTTCTAGTTGAATTGAAACTTTGTTAATTTTTAAGAATTATCTATTGTATTTCATGAATTGAAACTTTTAACGTTAGAGAGCTCTGGTCAAGAGTTTTTCAGCTATATAAAGAACACAAAATTTGGCCTTATAAGACAGAATTAAGATTAGGTTCAAATACTTTCATTACGTGCAAAAAACGTGTAATTTTGGTGACTTGACGGTCACATGGTCGTTCCCGTCCAAAAATTGATGGTCAAGCAAATGTGTCCAAAGGCCTTCAATTTTGGTATGAAGTGTGATTTTTTCAAGGTTTGAAACCAAATGTGTGAAGTAGGTAAAAGTCTGGTACCAAAAATGAAAATTTACCACTGCAAGTGCTAAACTCGTACCACTTAACGGACACATGTCGTACAAATGAAATATGTCAAAAAGACCTAAATTATGATATTAAATGTGTTTTATTAGAAATTAAGTTTGATATTGTTTTTCCCTTTTTCACTCTTTCATATAGTTATGTTATATGTTAAGTACCTACCTATCATTGTTCTGGTGAAGATGCAGATCATATATAACATGTGCAAAATCAGTAAATTGCACATAGCCACATAGGAAAACTTAATAATAGTTTTACTCCAACGGAATTAAACATTTTACGATCACTCAAAATTAGTAAATTGCACATAGGAAAACTTAATAAATAGAACAAAATATTCACTCCAGAACTGTGTAGTGTGTACTACTAGCTACATCACGAATCGAGTACTTACATTACTAGACGGCGACAAGGAATAAGGATTTAACGACTTAGTTAAGTGATCAAATTAAGGTAATCGTAATTACCTTAAAGTTCATTAACCTTAGGGCGAGCTAACCATAAAGCGCTTAAAGCTCGGAGTCTTGATTTGTAATCATTGATCGCGAGAAGGGCACGTGCAGCTTGTCGTGTAGTCAAGATCCGATGCAATTGTTGCAACGTTTGCTGCCTCAAAAGATCAGCCTATCAAAGAAGCCAATAACTATCGATAAATTGAAAATCAAGAATTCGAGATTTCAAGGGCAATTTGGTCATTTTGCACAATACCTGATGAAGGAAATTTTCTAGTGTGACGAGTTTGGTCATTGCTATAGCCATTTGTCCCATGTAATCGGCTACGTTTCCTGAATTACGAGGGCCAAGTGAGTTCGAGGAAAGTGTCTCGACAAATGATTGTTGTAAAGCTTCCATTCCTTGTGATAAGGCATCCTCGGCTTGTTGGGAGGATTGTTGTAAATTGCAAATTCCGACCAATTGTTGTTCGGTTAATGGTTCGATTTGGTTTCCGAGTATCTGAAATATCATTGAGTGAAATGCGGTTAGGGCGAATACGACTTTTCCCATTTATAAACTCAAATCATATACTCCCTCCGTCCCATTTATTTTGCTCCCTTTGCTACAGTACTCGGTCAAACTTTTTAATCTTTTAGGTGACTTATCATATTAAATTATTCACATTTGTGGAGTATTAAACCTTTAAAATATTAATATATATAGTGTCATAATATATTATCAACTTATTAGTGAAATATATTAATTAAATTATTTATTATATTTTTTACAAATTTGGTCAAGTTGACCAGTCAACTGTACCTGGGGAGCAAAAAAATTGGGACAGAGGGAGTATATTACTATTTGAAGCAATTTCCCATTTACTTGTTAATAAATCTGATTTTCCTACAAAAAGTTAATATCTCAAAAATTGAAATTGAAATTTTGGCACTTTGAATCCTCAAATTGCATATTGTTTGGCGAAATGCGCCCTACTAGGGTGCAAAATTTCCATTGTTTTGCCAAATAATATACAAGTGCCAAAGTTTCAATCACATGGTGCAATGTGTCAAAATGATATATTTTTGAGGTATAAAGTGTCCATTACTCTCCAAAATGTGCTCGAACTCAACCCGACATTTAATAAATTTCAACTCGAATACAATTGAGTCGAGCCACAGACTTCTGGAAGGTCCACCTCAATTGACCGAACTACCAATTATCGTGAACATAAATATTGCTAATTTTACGAAATACTAAATTCACCTTGAGAATCTCGGATGAGCGAAAACCTCCCAACCACATGAAACACCTTTCGGCAGGAGTCTTCCACATGCCGGAAAGCATGTGAAATACATCCGATTTTGCACCTATGCTCTTTAGCCTAAATATTTCGTCGTAATGTGACATAACCGCATCCACAAGTAGGCGGAGTTCGTTGTCCGCTACATGAGAATTTATAGCCGACCTAAGATCGTTTATTAGCCGTTGATGTTCATCAAGCCATCGCGCATAATCTAAGTCAAATGCCAATGCCCCTACATAAATCGAATTTCAATAACTCGTGTTTTTAGTCAAATAAATTCTTTAAATTGCAGATTAGTAACTTCATTCACCACTTCCACAAGTAGAATGGCTTTGATCTCCTGAAAATCCAGATGATGCAAAGCTACTCTGCATTAATATCATAAGATTCAATTGCATAATTAAATAAAATTGTAGAGCCTATGTTTTTATATGAATCTTTAATTTAATAAATTTAGTAAGATGAATGCACCTGCTGCCGGGCTTTTTTCAGCTCATGTTCTAGTTGTGTAAGCTTTAGCCGGCTATTCTCAAGTTGTTGAACATATGCCTATTTAAGAAAAAAAAAATCTATTTATAATTCAAAAACTATTTAAATAATTAAGTGTGAAATGCTAAAAATATTTTGTCTATTTTTGCCTAATTGGCAAACTCCTAGTATTTTATTTTTATTAGCGAAAAATTCCTCTCGAGTCGGATTACATATTTCCCAGGAAAAATAACAATTATACCCCCACCATAAAATGCAGAAACAATTTGACAATAATCCCCCTATTATTAACTTTGAAAAATGGCAATAGCCCCTTGTTCACTTAAAATTTTGAAAATAACCTTCAAGGAATTTCATTTGGATTTTTTGCTAATAAAAAAAAATATAATAGGGGGTTTTTTATTATAAAAATAATATGAGGGGATTTTTGCTATTTAGGTCAAATACAGGGGGTATTTTTGCATTTAGCTCAATACTTTATTATATAACAAATTGCAAGTGATTCAAAATTACCTTTTTTCTCATACGGCTTTTTCTTGCAGCTTCGCGATTTTGAGCCAATCTACGAAGGGTCTGAAATAAAAAGCAACAACATAAACAAAAATTAGAAGAAAAAAAATCAATTTCAAAAATATTTTAAAAAATAAAAAAAAAAAAAAAACACCTTTTGCTCTCCAGTTTTCCCCTTGGACTGGTCCGTCGAGTCCACAACAATTAATCTTTCATTATGAATTCCAGGGAACTAAAAGTTTCGTAAAAGTAAAAATTTAAATTAATGAATTAAAAAGATGTTTTTAAAATAATACAAGTAATTTTTAACAAAAAAAAAAAAAGGGTACTGTATAAAAGTTACAACTCTTAGTAAATTAATAGAGTTAATGGCAATGTTCCTCGTGTGATATTCATAATATCCAGTTTACCTTCATGTAATTTATAAAGAGAACTTTACACCCTAATATTTTCATATGCGACACTTTATACCTGTGTCATGATAAATATGCCCCCTATGTTACAACCACATTTTTCATTTCCTGTTGAAGAAATTAAATTGTTTCTTTAAATTTTTTACAGGGTGTAAAATGATCTTTGTCAAATCACTGGGATTAAATTGACATTGGCTTTAAATTTCAGTATCATAATTTCCCAAAAGAAGTAGACCTAAACTTTAATTCCTTAAAGTGTCATTTATTTTTACTTTTTGGTTTATATATATAAAATAGAAAAGCTAAGAAAAATGAGACAGAAAGTAAATAAAATGACTACCAGATCTTTACTGCATTTTAGTGATAAGGATAGAAACAGCATTTATGTTTCCTAAAGTACTAAGATATTAATTCACTCATATTTATTCATGTACCAAACTCAATAAAATCTTATATATGGAGTATTAGTTTTTTTTCTTAACAAACTTAGGACCTGTTTGTTTGATTTTTTAGATAAAGCAATTAGTGCCATCATAAAATCAATAGCTTATCAGCTTACTTTATTTCAAAAAAAAAAATCTCATTTTGGGAAAATTATCTCATCTCTTAGAAACCCTAACAAACTCCACTCTCCTCTCTACATAATATCTAGCTAAATATAGAATTTCACATAAATTTGATTCAACAGAAAGTAAACTACCTTGCACTAATTCTTTTAGGGAAAAAAAAAAAAAAAAACTATCTAGTTTCTAAAAGTCTAAACTTAATTAACCATTTTATCTTTAAGAACTCAAAACAAATAATTTCCTTCTTCAAATACACAAATACCAAAGACTCCCAAAAGAAAAAGACAAAAAATTCTAAAAACTCAAACAAACAGGCCCCCAGCATTTTTACCATCCAAAAAAAAGCCTATAGCAACTCTTCTAAAAATTCGAACTGCATGTTTCAATATTTTAAAACTGAAAACAACCAACCAAAATCCAAACAAAATTAATCCAAACAAACCCCAAGATTTAACCAAGAAATTCAAAAAAAATAAAAAATAAAAAATACCTGATTTTTATCATCAGTATCTGTGGAAGTGTCAGTTTGTTGGCTATGATCTGCCATAACTCCAGAATCACCCCAATTCTCAAAATGCCCATTTCCCAAACCACCACCACCACCACCACCGCCGCCACCGCCACCGCCAACCGCCACCATTCCGCCCTTGTGCACCATGAAATGCTCTGGACCCATCTCATGACCAGAACCCAAACTCTGAAAATGTAGAGAAAATATTAAATAATAACCATAAATTATGTTTATATGTGTATACTAGTATTGAAGTTCATTTTTTTTTAATTAAATAAAAAAAATTAATACTTACATTGTTGAGTACTCCACCAAATTGCAAGTTATTAGTCACAACCGAAACATTGCTTGCCTTCATTTCATTGTATATTGAGCCTACATTGAGTTTAAAAAAAGTCAATTATTTGTTACAAATAATATATGCATATTTATATTTTTTTTTCATTTTTTTTTTGTTGGTTTGCAATATTTTTAGGTTTAAGTCTTACTCAATCCCTTTCGGAAACTTCTTTTTCAACGAGGATTCGAACATAAGTTCTTCACAGGGCTAATTCTTTTTGTAAAATGCAAAAACACCCCTTATACTTTATTTAACTATAAAAAAAACCCTATAATTATTTTTCTTACCAAAAACCCCCATTTGCTTATTTTTCATTAGCAAAAAGATCCTCCCAAACTGAAATGGGAATGATACCCCATCAAAAGACGCTAAAAACACCCTCATTAACCTAAAAGTTATCAATAACCCCTCATTAACTTTAAAAATTGACAATAACCCCCTTATTCAATTAAAAAATTGACAAAAACCTCCTTATAAATTATGAAGGAATTTCAGATGGGTTTTTTTGCTGGTAAAAAAAGAGCACAGGGTTTTTTTATAGTTAGGCAAAACACAAGAGAAGTTTCGCATTTAAGCTCATACATATACAGAGAAAAAAAAAAAGACCATTACTTCTGCTTAAAATAACAGCATCCTGATGGTGAAAGCCATTAGTATTTCCGGGTGACTGTTCAAGCTCTCCAAGATCCGAAAACCGGGACCCATTTCTACCACTTTCAACATCGCCTCTACATACACATATACACACAAAAAAAAAAAATGCAATTAAATAAATATTTAAATAATTATACTAAAATAGAAAAAAGCAACAACTTTTAAACACCTGAGGTAAAAGGGTGAGTTGGTATTGCAATACATATCAGAATTGGTGAGTGAAATTGGTTTAAAGCTATTATGCATATTCAATACTCTGTTTTTTCTTCAATACTATGTTTTTTTCTTACATACGTTCACTGTGTGTGTTTGTACGTGTGTGTTTTTTGTAATTAATAAAAAGAAGATGAAGGGAATGGAAAGTGGGAGTTGAAGAAAGAAATGACAGTGTAAGGAATCAAGAAAAAGGTAAAATCTTGGGAGAAATCTTTTTTGCTAGGGGGCTATAGGGATAGCGTATCAAAGTATTGTTGCTCTTAGTCATTTAAAACAAACAGTACTTTACTGTCTTTTTCATTATTGCATTCAGACCCCTTCCCCTTTGGGGATTATATAGCTCCGTTGGGTGTATATTTACTCTAGAGAGTTTCTAAACTTTTTAATAGAGTAGTTTTTTTGGGTTAAAAATTAAAGTTAAAACCTAAACATATGGGCCTTGTCCGGAAGGATTTTGTCCTGGTTTCGCAGGTCTCTGTTTCAGAAAAATAATTTTAGTGGTTATCGGGGAAATCTTTGAAACCTAGACATATGGGCCTTGTCCGGAAGGATTTTGTCCTGGTTTCGCAGGTCTCTGTTTCAGAAATATAATTTTAGTGGTTATCGGGGAAATTTTTGAAACCCTGTTTAGTTAGTTTTTGGATGTTTGAGTTTTGCGATTTTAGAAAGTTGAAACCCCCACTTGTATAGGTGTCAAATCAATATTTTTGTATAGAGCTTGAGGAAAAGAAAGTAGGTGGTAGGTGTTAATTTAAGGTTTTATAGGTTTCACGACTTTTAGTGTGGGCTTGTGAATAGGTTTTTGATGAGTTTCACGGTTTTGTCAAACTCCATTTTGAAGAGTTTTGGCACAATTTCACTAGATCGGGCCAAAACTCTTCTAAACACACCTATGAAGCATGTTTGTTTGGTGTTTGAAATAATTTGTGTTTGCATAATGTTGTTTGTTTGAGTTTTGGGGTGATTGTTTGAGAAATAAAATATGTGTAATTTCTTTTGTGCTAGTCTGTCGCTGCCCAATACTAGAGTAGTCTTCTTTCGTCCAATTCTAAATCAGGAGCATTGAACAAAGGAAATGCACATGGGTCACACAAAAAATTCTCCAATATGGCTCGAAGAGTTTAGGTTGTAGGTGTAAAATATGTAAAATTTTATGTCAAATCATATTTGTTACGTTTGATAAAGTTAAATCAAACCATTACTGATCCATGTATTGAGATAATGAAATATTAATAAAATAATAATTATTGGGTTTAATAAGTTTAGATACATCTGAATAAGTTTGAATGTGCGGGTTTGGAGGAAAAAATACGTATTGATGAACCACATTTTTGTCAGATTGATACTTGAAAGGAGAATTATCAAAAAAAAAATACTTGAAAGGAGTATAATTGTAGTATGTTTTAAATCAATAAGTTTTATAATTTTTTTTTGTTTTTCCAAGGGTTTAATCCCTTCCGAGACGTGTTAGACACATAAAATGGGAACCTTTCCTAACAGGGATTTGGATCTAAGTCTGCTACTTTTGTAGTGACTAGTTCCTTCCACTAGACCAATCACCTATTAGGTAATAATTTTATAAGTTTCAAAAAATATTAACAGGCAAGTATGTGTCAGCCCCAAAGGTTTTAGTCGTGACCTATCCAAACTCATTCTTAAGTAGAATTTCACCTAGTATCTATGAGCATGTTCAAAGAGATCATATATGGTTCAAATTTTAAGGTTTTAGACTTATGGATTTAGAATTGTGTACAAAGTATTTGGAGTGATATAATTTCAGAAAATTGGGGGATCGCATATTTTTGCAATAGAATTTGGCTTAATTTCATTTTGCACCTTAGAAATATATCAATTTGACATTTTGCATTCTCGAAAAAAATTAATTCCACTTTATATTTGCAAAACATAATTTGTATTTTACTTTACACTCTGGATGAATTTCAAACAAAAAAACAAGGGTATTTTCGTCACTCCCTTAAAAAGTCTACATATATTCTTTCCAAAATATAATAATGTGAGGTTTATGTACATTAAGGTATAATTGAAAAATTGCCAATTAAAATAACTTTCGAAAAAATAATTTTGGAGGGCAGTTAGATGATTACTTTACTCACGCTTAACTCGACCTAATATAAAATATTATTCTAAAAAACTTATATAACTTGAAATAAAAAAAAAATATAATATCAATAAATGAATAATACCAAGAAATCCATTGGAACAACCGTCAAAAATACTCACTCAAAAATTCATCAAAATAATTCTGACACGAAATTATTCGATGAAATGTTTTGGTCCCAATTTTCGCCGCGATAAATTTCTTGGAAAATCCATTGAAATTTTACGTTTTTCTTGTAGTGAGCTAAAAAATTTACGTAGTTGGTTAAAATTGTGTTTCATACAAAATATAATATAAGAAGGTCTATGTAATTATTTATATATATAAGTAAAATTTTATTTATTTTTTAATGGGTAATTGTCAATTTTACTCTTAATTGCACATACTTTAAAACCCTAAAACCCCAGATTAAAATTTATATTAATAACATGTGACGTCTCATTTATTTTTTATGTTTTTTTGGGAGTTATTTTAATAGGTAATTGTCAAATTTACTCTTAATTGCACATGAATCTCACATTAGAATATTTTGGAGGGAATATATGTTGACTTTTGAAGGGAGTGACAAAAATACCCCTGCTTTTTGGCCTAAAATTCACCTAGGGTGCAAATGAAAGACAATATTTATTTTGAGGATGTAATGTGAGATTGATTTTTTTTCGAGGGTGTAAAGTGTCAAACTTATACATTTATAGGGTGCAAAGTGATATTAAGCCATAGAATTTGAAAGTTTGGACATAGTGGAAGCGCAAACTCATAATTTCACCTATTGATTTAACCCTCAATAATCTATTTTAAGGAATGCTAATAATTAAAAGAAAAAATTGCATAAAACGTCTCAAATTAATCAACTATTTTGGAATTTCGTCCCAAACTATATCATTTAGTCAAATTCGTTTATATTTTTGTGGAATATCATACCATTTGCCACATGGCTGCTTACGTGTTAAGACGTGAAAATTTTTCAAGTGAACAATTATACAAGATTGTAGAATTCGTCCCAAACTATTTCAATTTTTAATTTTTCCTCCCAAATTATATTAATTTGCCGAATTTCGTCTCACAATTTGTCATTTTGCATGAATTTAGTCCATTGTTAAATTTCTAATTTAATTTAATGACGATTCATCTTTTACTTTCTTAAAGGACTAATGACAATTTATCGTCTGTGATATTCAAAATGTTCAATATACCCCCTGTAATTTGAAAAGGAGCAATTTATCCCTTTGTGAAAATTTAAAAAAATTATTTTATCTCCTTGAACCGGAGAGTACTGTAATTCAATTGTATAAATTGAGAGTAGGCATGCAAAATATTTTATAACATAGGGGGTAAATTGCTACATTTTTATAATACATGAGATAAATTGACACATTTATCACAACACAAAACTGTCACATTATTATAACACAGAAAGATAAATTGAACATTATGAATATCACATGAAAGTAAATTGTCATTAACTCTTTTTTAAAGAGAAAATAGTATGAATTTTTAAAAAACCCCAGCCAAAACTCAATCCAAGTGAGATTTCAACTTATTCAAAATCCAAACGAGGTCTCAAAAGTTTCATCGAAACCACCCAAACCATTACTTTTAAATCGAGACCCGCTAAACCGAGCCAAAACCCATCCAAATAGACCTTATATTTTGTGTAGGTAAAATTGCAAAAAACGTCCCAAACTAATTAGTGATTTTGGATTTTCGTCCCAAACTATATTACCTCACCGAATTTCGTCCCGTAATTTAATATTTGTTTGAAATATCGTTCCAAACTAATTACTAATTTAGATTTTTCGTCCCAAATTATATCAACTCGCCGAATTTCGTCCCATAATTTACCATTTTGTATGAATCCCAATATTAAATTTCTAATTTAATGAAAATGACGGTTCAATCTTGTAATTAGTTTGGGATGAACTCTGCAATATTATATAAATATTCATGTTAAAATTTACCACGTCATGACACGTAAGGAGCCATGTGATAATTTAATGGCAACTGCGCAATTTCCGTCTTATAATTAACGGTGGGACGATATTCCAAAAAAAATTAAATTACGGGACGAAATTCGCCAAATTGAATAGTTTGGGACGAAAATCCAAAATCAGTAATTAATTTGGGATGATTTTTACAATTTTGCCTTGTGTACTGCCACTCACAAATTAAATCGTTAAGGTACATATGAATCGGTTTTGCCCCATTTAACTATATTTTTATTCCGTAAATTTTTTTTTTTTTTTTTTTGAGAAGTTGAATACATTGTTACATCAATCACTATATCGAATCGAAACTAGGCGAAATCTTTGATCAACGATTTGAACGTTAAATTTTATTTGTAGTCGCAAACTGTAATTTTTATCACTTAAAAAATCTAGTTCAAAATATATAGGTTGGTGACATCCAAATCTTGTTGGACAAGTTGAGAGGAACAGTAAACAAATCCTTTCATTGGCCCATAATGGTATAGATAATGAAAGAAATATAAAATATAATGAAATATTAGGGTCTTATTTGTCTCGCATTACTAAATATATAGCTTTGAATAAATAAACATCGCGAATTGACTTGAGTTACATTTATACGTGCGATTCTGACATTATTAACCGCATCTTTTGAATTAACTGATAATTCCTTACCTAGGGCTAAATTGGTCATTGAACGGTGAAAATTGTAATAGTTGTACGACCCGTTGCAGTCTCTTAACCAACTCCAAGCTCAATAGAAATAAGCCCTATGACCAATTCAATAATAATAATGTCAAATCATATGTTACATGAGATAAACAGTGTATATGAGGTATATCAAATCAAGTAGAGTTTATTTAGATTTTTTTAAACATAAAAAAATCTTTTTAAGATTGAATTAATTTTAAAAATTGAGATAAATTATTTCTTAAATTCAGAGAACATTGAAAGATCCTCCGAAAAATCAGACAAACGCAATGTACATTCAAATATAACTTAATGGCATTGTTCTTAAAGTCATTGTCAAAATTTCCTCTATAAAGATATAAGTTTAAGTTTTAGTAATCATATATTATACTTCAAATATTCAAACTCTATATTAAGAAAACCCAAAATAACTGCACAATAACTATAGAATAGTAGTTTTGTCAAAAATGTTCAATCATGTCATCAGAATATGCCACTACGGGTCATATATGAGCCCATAACTTTAATATAGATTAATTGTTTATGTAAATACAACAAATTTTCACAAAAATGTGCTATATGTCATGAGAAAGCTACTACATGTCGTATATAAGTCCAAATTGAGGGGTTCATAGTTTGCCCTTTTACGGCATCTCCAATGGTTACACGTGGTTTCTCCCCAGTCCTATCTGGTCGTCTTCAATGACAGGGCTTCAAAATATAATTAATTCCATTTGAAACAATGTCAACTCTCACCTATAATTTTAGTTTCTTATTAATAATACTAATAATAATTTATTAATATAATTAAATTAATAATAATATTCAAATATTAAAATTAAAGAGAGTAAATAATCACGAAATTAAAATTCATACATAATAGAAAATACAATAAACAAGAAAAGAAATACAACAAACAACATAGGAAACAAGAAACGAATTATAATAAAATGTTAAGTTAAGTTTGTTAAATTATAATATTCTAAGTTAAAACAAATTAAAGTTAAGTTTTTAAAAACTAATAAATTTCACACAATAATAAATTAATGTTAAGTTTCTAAAATTAAAGTTAAGTTCATTTAAATTTACATTTTTATTAATTAAAACTTACATTTGTTCTAAAAAAAATGTAATGTTACATTTTTGAATGAACATAATGTATCTCCTTAAATAAAATAATGTTTCTCCTTCATGCTTTATTCTACTAGAAGCTTATTCAAAAATGATCTTCAAACCAATGTGGGATAATAATTTTATCTACAAAGAAGGAATTATCCCACATTGGTTTGAAGAAAGTGTTGTAGTGTACTTCTATAGTATAAAACATGAAGAGAAATACATTGTGGCACGTCTAGAACACGCCCCGAGCTTTGGATAGGGCTCCCACGAGCCCTGCCCCAAGCCTCGGGCTCCCCCTCCGGCAAGCCACCCCCTCCCAATCATTGGAAATGGTTTTCTCCCGTAGCCTCGAGCCCGCCTGACCCCTCCTCCACCATTGGAGATGGCCTTAGCTTTTAAGAACACATGTAATGTAAGAGCATCTTTAATAATAGAAGACAAATTTGGGGAGTTAAAATAATAGCTATTCAGTTTAAAAACAACAATTTTAAAATTTGACTATCTCATAGTATAGTTATTGTTTTGAATATGTAACTATAGAAGACAAATATAAACAATACTTAATGTATTGTAAGGGTAAAATTGATGAATAATTAATATTGTTATAAATATTCAAAAATATATAGATGTCTATAACCCCCAAATCTTGTAACCCCCAACTTTGTAACCCCTAAATAATTTGTGAATTTTCATATATCTTTTGTAACTTACACTTTGTGTTTATGATTCAAGGCGTAGAAATATGCCTATACATTTGGCGTAGAAATAATGCCTATGTAGAATGCATGTAATGACAATTCATATGGATAAAAAGCATTTTTTCTACTACTTTACATCTTAGTTATCTTGTTCTTTTAGATTAATTTTATAACATGATATCAGCACGACTTTGCTTATTTATTCATCAATCCATTTAGATCACATGGCGTAAAGCTATGTGCTCGAGTCTATGTCATACATAGATATTTCGCAAGTCCTTGGATCACTATCCAATTTATCATCTACGTGAATGAACAAGTTCTTTATGAATTTGATCGGATCTTCGAAATTTTTCGTGTACCAAATTTCGGTTCAGTAGGTTTGGAAAAAGACTCCCACTATTTGTAGGGATGGGTTCGAGTCTAGGACTTCATCAAGTTTTATGATAATCCCATTTCTATTAGCGAGGGAACCACCCTCTAAGAATTGGGTATTCCTAGGAACGAACTTCTTTCGTTCTTTAGGATCGTAGAACATGTATCCAATGGATTTCGTTGGATACCCTACAAATTTACTCAAATCGGATCTACTATCCAATTTACTTTTCATGGGTGATACACCATACTTCAATTAGTACGGTGTTGTAGGAATTGACTTTAAAAGGTACCTTTTTTTTTTATCATACTTTAAAAGGTACTAATTAACCCAAGTATCCTTGAAGAGTCAGAGGGTTGAACCCCTTTAGAATTAAATGAGGAATAATAACAATACTAATTATGGAATGAATCTAGTCTTACATAGTTCAATTTCATCTATTAGTTTCAACTTGCTATTCAAGAATTCTATTATTGATTTAGATAATTGAGTAATTTAGGGCTTATGTATTCATCACTTCGATCATATTGAATGGTCATAGTTTAATGCCCTTAATTGCTTCGGTTTTGGAACTCCTTTGAATCCTTTCAACATTTCCATATTTGCACTTTACCAAATACCTATATGGAACCATTTTGAACCCTTCAACATTTCCAAAACTTGTACTTCACAAAGCACCTATATCCTTAATGCTGCCAGGATATTTCATGAAGCAATTTATTTCTCACACTAATGCTTTAGTGATCCACTTGTGTCTTTATGGATTAAATCCATTGATCACTTGGTATGCTTAAGATACCTTACAAATCGATCATTTTTCCCTTTTCAGAAGGATTCACAAGTTTAGAGTTCATCAAGGTTCTTTATTTCAAGAGACCTTTAAATGAAAAACAATCCATTGAATCCTTCTATGGGAAATATGTTCGGATTTAAACATATCAGGGATGTGGATGATTAGCTAATTTGTTTTACTTTTCATGATATAACATAAATGTCATTAGGTTTTATCATCGTTCATTTCTTTGCTTTAAATACATTCCATTCACAATGGTGTAAAGCAATTTTGTACAAATTAATGCTTTAATTATAATTATTCCATTCATAATGGTAAAGCGAAAATTGTTTCGTACAAAGTTCGAAATAAATCTTAAGTAGATAAAACCATAACTAATGCTTAATTCGAAAAATTAAGTAAAACATTTGCTTAAAAAGAAAAATCTAGGTGTGTCTTTACCCAGCTCCTGAAACATTTTTCCCTTATTTCTCGAAGCAACTCTTTCCTTCGTCTTACAAGGTATGCCCTTCTTCCCAAGGGCAAGGGAATGCCATCATCACCTGCAAACACTTTTACAGATGTGAGTGACTTATTTAGATGTCATATATCAAAGAATAACTAAGTTATACCTTTGTTCATTCTCTTCAGGAATTCCTTTCCAACAAGTACCCTAAACTCTTTGTCTTTCCCACATAATAGGCAATCCTTTCCTTCACTCAAACCTCTCCTCTTTCGAGGGCTTTCTCATATTTGTCCAACAACTTATGCAAATCATTGATCTTAATTCCGTCACATGGAATGTCACAATGATCTATAAAATGAGAAAAAGAGTCAGACAAGCCATTGATGATAATCTCTATTTCATCATCTTGAGTCAAATCAGCTCCAAGCTTTTTGATTCGTTTCATCATCTTGATTAGGTAAGAACAATATTCACTAGCATTGTTAAACCCAATCATTCTTGTCTCGTGGAGTGAATTCATCTTGAGTTGTGTTAATGTTTGTTCGTACATGATTGTGAATATTGACATGGCTAAAATAAATAGTAAAAGACAACTACAAGCAGACATGTTTAAGATAAATACTTATAATTAACGAAAATTGGTCTTTTAATCGAAAAAGTTCTCCCACTATTTTATCGAAACAATAACCCCTTTAATTGTTCGGGAAATCCTATTTCCTAGTAGGTCATGACGTCCCAGCAGACATTAATTGCACCCACGACTCGCGACCATACAATTAATTCCCCAGGTAGGTACACTTTTATCAATTGTGTCCCTCCACAACCTTCAAGCTATTGCTACATCATAAATAGTACTACTCGTTAAGTCTAACCCATCAATTGTGATAAGCAACGGGCCCGGACATGTCAACCCTGGGAATCCCACTCGATCGCATGCCCCGACCAATCCCCACCCTTGTCAAGTTTATTTAAAACCAAGAATTGAGAGATTTCGTGTATTGTCCCTTTCTTCGCTTCGGGTGCCAGGCTCTGGATCACCTTCAACGATAAGTAGACAACCTACACTAGTCCCTAAAGATGGAAGACTTGGATATATAAAACTTCATTTTATAGTTAACCCAATATGACTTGGTATTTAATTCGAGAGGGGATTTTCGATTTTAGAAAGTTTGAAGTAATTCTTCTCGAGATCTCACCGCATTAATTATGATTTATCTTTATTTAGTGATCTAATTTCTAGCGCGCATAACATACAATCTAAAGCTCTTCTTCAATTGAGTCGACCCATTCAATCCATTTATTCTTTGTTTCCTTGTTTTCGCTTCATGTGTATTGTGTATGTCCCGTAGGTTAATCACATAATTGGTCGTGTGTTATAATTTAATATTCATTCAATTATGCGAGTATATAATATGTTAAATCAATCGAACACTCCATCCGACTGATTATTCCAAAATTAGCACCCCTGCCAATTTGAAAATTCTCCCACACCCCACAGTCGATGTTGATAGAAATAGTGTTCGGCAAGCCAACTGTATTGCTGGCATTTAATGTAATAAATGAAGGAACTATTCAATTTCGATTAATAAATGCACTTTATTATATGGTCAACTTTATCTTATGTAATAATTATTAGGCATAAGGATAGAAGTTCTTAGATCACAGGGTTATGGGACAACCCGTGGACTGATCTCCCAAGCCGTGATCTAGAACATATTCAAGAGTCGTAGAATCCAATCGAGATAGGACATCGTTGGATTCGGTTAGACTCTCACTATTGTGTATACTCCGATGAACTAGAGAACGCTGGGGTCCACGAGCGTGACTGGGATAGTCGATACACATAAGTGGGTGACTTGCTGTGATGGCAAGTGCACTGAATACCCCAATTAGGAACTCACCATGGAAGCGGCAGTCACATATCGGGGTTGAAGTTATTCTAATTTAGGATTGTATACGAGGAACGATCCCTAAATACTTGAGGTGATAGGGTTTATCTGGTACGAGAACGTCTATACTTAGATGTGAGTCCCGACCGACTGGAGATTACCAGAAAGTCTTTGTGGACTCATGTTGGGTATAGAGGGACTCATATGCAGGTTCATATCATCAACAAAGGATCCATTGACCTTACTTGATAGGTTGGGAATTTCTCCTATGGATTTCTGTGAGAAATTAATTTTGATAAAAATCCTTGGCCAATGTATCTGACGACTTTATTAAAGTAGCTCATAAAGATTAAGTCAAAGAGAATAATTTCGAGACCAGAATGCATAAGGTCAAGAAAAAAGAAAAGGGAATCGATGAAAAGTCCATACACTTAAGTCTTGACTGGGAGATTGATTGATGGAGAGATTATGTCGTATATGGAAATTGAAATGATAGTGCCCTGCAAGCCAATAGATTTTAGCTTGTATGAGGACTATCATGTGATAAGCTTTCTCTAGTATAAATGAATTAATACGATCATTTGTTTATATTATGTAAATCAAACAATGGCCAACTTCATCTCTCGCGAATAACTTAAGCGATTGGATGAAATCCTTAGATCACAATAGACTACGGGACGATTCACTTCAGTACTGAGTGCAATCATGAAACAGTCTCTAAGGTCATGATCTTAAAACTGTTCCAAGTCATAGATTTCCATCGAGACGGGGTATCGAGGGAATCGCAAAGACTTGTACGAGTATGCATGATTCACATGGAGTGAATTTGTAGCGTTTCATGAGCAAGGCATTTGATGCTAGTGCATACGAGTAGGTGGTTCGATAGGGGATCTAACGCATCAACGACCCGAACAGAGAGACCCATCGTGGAAGTGCATTAAGCATATCGGTAATGGGATGTCTCTCAAGACTTATAATAGTGTACGATTTAGTCCCTTGACTTGAGGTGCAAGGGCGAATTCGGTGCACGTGAGAATTTAGGAGCCGATCACTTAGCTTGATCATAGTGCGACCACTTTGGGTACTAGGATCGTGTACGCGAATGATTAGCACTAATATGGGATCTACCAACTCAATGTAGTACGTTAAGAGAATTTCCTATACATTCTTAGATAATAGATTTCGAAAAACCCGTGGCCACGGTAAGTGACGGATTTGGAAAGGGGTTTCGAAATTTAGCAGTCACACTGGAATTAATATCCTGAATTATAAAGTATAGTTATCGAGATAATTAGAGGTGCCGATCAATTCACACACCCTAGGTCTCAATCGGGAAATTAGTCGATAGAGGGACCGTATGTACATGGCACTTATAAGAGGTGAGGTTCACTGATATCAATTCACCTGAAGTTGGGCCTCATGGGCTTGTGGCTAAACATCGACAATGAGGTGTGGGTACTCATGAATTAATTGTAAGATTACTTCTTGAGTGGTTAATTGAATGTGTTCAATTAATCGGAGCAATTAATAAGCTCACAAATTAAATCACGGAAATCGTGGGCCCACGGCCAATTGATGGTGAACCTAGAGGGTCACACACAATATAATTGGACTGCAACAAATCATATAAGGAAAGTTTGATTTAATGTGTTAAATCGAAACTGAAGAATTAAAGTGTTAATTCTTGAAGAAAAAAATCAAATGTTAATTAAAGAGTTAATTAAAGAGAGAGGGAATTAATTGGATTAACTGAATTAATTTAATTAAAGAAGTTAATTAAATTAATGCAAGATATGGGCCAATTTAATTAATGGCCCATACTAAGTCTTGCACTAAAGGGGCCTTTTAAGGTGGCTATAAAAAAGGGATTTAGTAGAGGCTAAAACCCTAAGTGAAAAACACAAACCCTAGGCACACTCCCTCTTGGAAAAAGGCGCCTCCCCTCTTAGAGAAAGGGAGCAATCACCACCCCTCTCCCACCGCCACCGACCACCACCCATTGGATCGGCCGAACCCTGTAGAACTCTACAGGGTTCACGAATTTTTCTTCTTCGATTCTTCCATGTTTGATTACCCTTGAATCCTAGTTCTGAGCCTGAGGATTCAAAGGGGTTGCTTCATTCAATTGGCGTGGATACCGCTAGAGGCACAACACATGGGGTGCTTCTCACGAACCAAATCCATCAGATCTGAAAGAAGACCGGAGGAAAAACCACCACTTTGCCAGTGGTGAGGTAAATTTCGATTTACACCTTTAATTTAGTATTTGTTGGTAAATATTATTCAACCTTTTCGTATGTGCTAATAAATGTATCCTAGGGTTTTGGGTGTATGAAAATTTTAAATTCCGCAATGTTGTCTTGACAATCATACCCATAAAAATCCCAACAGTGGTATCAGAGCTAATTTTATTATGCACAAATGAAAAGGCCTGAACGCATCAAAATATATGATTTTATATGTTTGTTGTGTTCTGATTTTTTGATTCTTGCATGTTATGATGAATTAATGTTCGGATCTATGCACTTTTCGATTTTGGGTCAAAAATGTAATTTTCAAAAATTTTAGGGCTTGTGTGCAAATTGTGATTTTTATAAAATCTGGACTGAAAGTAAAATTTTAATTTTCTGCAATTCTGGACCAAATTGTAATTTCTGGAATTTTTAAAAATATCTGGACTGTTTTGCAATTAACAAAAGGTTAGGGGCTGTTTTTGCAATTTGCGTAAATATGGGGTCTATTTTGCATTAAACAAAAGTTTCTGTAAATTTTGTTAATTTTCTGCTTTCTGGTCCGATTTGCTCTTCTGAAAATTTTGGGGCTAATTTGTAATTTCCGAAAGTTGAGGGGTCAAAATGTAATTTTTGAAAAATCAGGGGCCGAACTGCAGTTTTTCAAAGTTGAAAAACAGAAACAGTTTTGTGCACTAAAAGAGTTTAGTATATCCGGGAAGTTAGTTTTATCATAATTAGTAGGGACTAAAGTGAGAATCAAAGGGTTATTTTAAAAGGGGTTTTAAAATAATGTTTTTAGATGTCTTAAAAGGGGTTTTAAAAATAGAATATTTAGGTATTTTAAAAGGTAGTTTTATAATAGGATAAGAAATAAGAAAATGGGTTTTGCTTGTTTCTTGCTCTATGTGAACTGTTTACGTGGTTTTCGATCGCGCCGAGCCTTGATCCTTAGGGTAGATGTGATTAGTTAATTTTAATTATGTTGGTTTTATTGGGCCTGCGAGGCTTAAGTTTTTTGGGCCACTTTGAGCCTTTGTAATAGATAGGACCTTGCTGTTATAAATAGTTTAGGATGGAGGCCCGTTACAAGCAATGTGGGAGCCCAAGAAGATTGAAGGCCATGTATGCATGGTAATTTGTGTAATAGACTAGGTCTCTTTCAAACCCAATTAGATTGACCAATAGGACCATCATCTTTGGCTCGATGATGGCCCGCATAGGAAGCTCCCGATCGAAAACATATTGTGGTAGCATGCATGCTAGGTGTGTATGTTTTATTTACGCATTTATTTTTTAGCATGTATGGTGATACGCGTTAGTAATTTAGATCGTAAATAAAAGGTAAAGCATAATTGGAACAGTGAGATCTCGAGGAGAGTTACCTCAAACTCTTAAACCCGAAAACCCCCTCTTGAAAATAATATTAAGTCATATTGGGTTAAAATAAAATGAAGTATTTATATAAATCCAAGCCTTCCGCCAATAGGAACTAGCGTGAGTTGTCCACTTATCGATTAAAGTGATCCAGAGTTTGGCACCCGAGTCGAAGAAAGAAACAATACGCGAAACTCCTTGATTCTCGTTTTTAACTAAACTTGACAAGGGTGAGGACTGGTCAGGATGTGAATATCGACCGATAACCAGTTACGGGGAGTTCACGACCGGGCCCGTTGCTCATCATGATTGATGGGTTAGACTTAACGATTAGTAACACTTATGATGTAGCAGTGCTAGATAAGTGCGAAAACCGAGGTAAATTAGCTTGAAGGTTGTGTAGTGACACAACTGGCAATAAGTATGCCTACCTGGGGAATTGGTTGTATGGCCACGAGTCGTGGGTGCAATTAATGGCCGCTGGGACGTCAAGACCTACTAGGAAATAGAATTTCCCGAACAATTGAAGGGGTAATTGTTTCGATAAAATAGTTGGAGAACTTTTACGATAGAAAGTCCAACATTCGTAGTTTATAATTATTTTTCATTAACTAGTCCTCTAGATATTTGTCTTCTCTTTAGATTAGATATTGTAATATCTACATAAATTATCCATTATTTACTATTTATCCTTGACTTATAAAATATCCGGATTAAAATATCGATTGGCTTAGAAACCTAAGGGTTTTCCTCAATTCCGAAAGTCGGAATCGTGTTCTTAATAACCAACCTATGCCTGATGCATTTTGAGATGATTCTCAAAAAAGGAAAAAATCACCTATAGAGTATTGGAATCTCAATGATCGTTGCCTCATATAAGCATCAAGATTGAACGAGCTAAAGAAGCGACATAGGAATATGTCTGAAACTTCTAAAACAAACCTCCACCTCAAAAGGCTTGTTTTGAGGAGCAGTTTCGAATCGTCTGATTTGAGATTTCCAAGGTATTGTTTGAAACTCGAGAATAAATGAATGAACTAATGTCAAGGATCACTGTCCTTGTTTTATCAATCTGGTTGAAAAACTAGATCGATTAAACGTAGGCCTGCATGTGATCTCAACATTGAATTCCTCCTAAATTCTCCTCCCCGCTCATTCGAACTATTCGTGAAAAACTCTAAACTTATTTAATAAGTTGATCAGGCTTCTCGAAATAACCGAAGTATTGGTAAAAGGCAAATAGGAACCTTTTAAAAGGTATACCTGTCATGACTGCTTACACTTCAAGGACTGCAAAGTCAAAGAAGAGTAAAAGGAAGAAGAAAGTGTTCTCTTCCAAAACAAACATAAAGGTAGTGGATAGAACGCAATTAGCCTAAAAATCGAATTATCCCACTGCACCTAATAAAGGCACTGACAAGTTTAATTGATTAAAAATTCTAATTAATTAAACAACGTTTCAATTAAAGAGTTAATTGAAAAGAAAATGTTTCAATTAAAGAGTTAATTGAGAAGCAACGTTTCAATTAAAGAATTAATTGAAAAGGGGAAATGAATCAATTAAAGTGTTAATTGAAAGTAACATTTCAATTAAAGAGTTAATTGGAAGAAAACTGATTGAATTAATGTGTAAGTTCAATCAATACCAAGATAATGATTCACACTCATATGGCACGCAAGTTTAGGTCACGTTTCCATAGGAAGGAATCAAAAGTTGGTGTCATCGATGCTTCTTGAAATACAGGGCTTAGATGAACTATCAACTTGCGAATCCTGTCTGAAGGAAAAGCATGACAAAGCTATCGTTTGCTAGGCATCCGGTGCGTACCAAACCAACTTTGGATTGAATCCATACGAGTGAATGTGGACCACTAAAGTGTTAGTGAAAGAAGAGATTACTCATACCTCGTAAGTGTTATTGATGACTTTGGTCATTAGTGATATGTATATCTTATGATGTACAAATTCGAAACTCTTGAAAAATTCAAAGAATTTCGAAACGAAGTACAGAATCAAACAAGGCATAGTATTAAGGCCAGAGATGACAAATACTTAAGCTAGAAGTTCCTCAATTATCTTACTGAGAAAGATATTCTCATACAACGAACTCCTTCTAAGACGCCTCAACCTATTGGAGGGTTTGAAGAAGAGAATCGAACCTTCTTGAACATGGTTCGATCTGTGATGAGTTTCGTTCAACATCCTTATGCATACTAAGGATTGACCATAATGATTGCATCGAAGATACTGAACAAAGTAACTTCAAAGTTCGTGCCTACAAAACCCTACAAAGAATGGTGTGGTAAAACACCTCTATACTCTTCTATTGAGTATAAGGATCTCCTAACTATATTGGGAACAAGAAAGAAGATAAATTGGATAGTAGATCCAGTTTGTATAAATTTGTGGGGTATCCAAAGAAATTCATTTGGATGCCTGTTCTACATTCCTAAAGAACAAAGGATGTTTGTTTCAAGGAATATCAATTTCTTAGAGGATGGCTTCCTCGTGAACAGAAATGGTACCCTAGTAGAACATGATGAGATCCAAGAAGTGGAAATCATCCCCACAAACAGTGGGAGTAAATCCAGAAACTGCTGAACCATCAAGTACACCAGTACTTCGTAGATCTGATCAAGTTCATAGGAACTTGATAGATATGGTTAAACCATATACGAAGAATCTACATTAGATGTAGACGCTCATGTATGCAATAGGTCATACAATCCTAAATGGATTCCATCCATTCCGACAAGGTATGGACCTTAGTCGATCCACCAGAGGGAAGTATCCCTATAGGTTGAAAGATGGATCTTCAAGCGTAAGCTAGGAATGAATGAAGAGGTATTAACCTATAAGGCTTGCCTAATGGCAAAACGGTTATTCACAAAGGCCTGGAATGGACATTGATGAAATCCTTTTTCCAGTAGCAATGTCTGAATCCATTTGGACTCACATTCATTTTGATGAGACAGTCAAGGCGTTTGACTTCATCGAAAACAAATGTGAATCTTGTGTGTGCAAAAGGTGTAGTGGGAGCTCTTTGGAGTTCATTAATTTTACATGTCGATAACATTTTGATTATCTGGGATGATATTGGAATGTTAGCAACAGACGGAAGCATGATTGTTCACGCAATTCTCCATGAAAGATTTGAGAGAGACATCAGGAAAGATGTTGGGACTCTCTCAAACTAAGTACATAGAAACAAATACTGAAAGTATTCAGTATGGATGAATCTAAGAGAGGATTGCTTCCAGTGAGACACTATATTTTTCCTCCCAAATCGATGTGCCCTACATCGAATGTGGAAAAATAGAATGTCTCAAATACCTTATGTTTCGACAAAAGGTAGCATATGCTATGCAATACTATGTACTAGACCAGACGTAGAACCTGCTCTAAGTGCCACGAGCAGTTACTAGTCAAACTCCAGTGAAGAGTACTGGATCGCCGTAAAAGATATCATTGAGCTCTTGAAAAAGACTAAGGATTTGATCTTGGTTTACGGTGATAGTGGAGAATTCAAATTCGAAGGATTTACTAATTCGAGTTTCTAGTCTAATGTGGATGAATATATGTATCCAATTTTGGATACATATTTTGCCTCAGTGAGGTAGCGATAAGTTGGAAAGGGTTTCAAGGAAAGCACCGTTGCCATCCTAACCACTGAAGCAAGATATCTCGCAGCAAGGGGTGCAACGTAAGAAAAGTGTTTGAATGAAAAAACTTCATCCAAAAGTTGGATGTAGTGCCTAGCATTGCGAAGCTCGTGGTTATCTTCTAAGATAACAATGGAGCTATTGCTAAAGCAAAGGAAGATCTCACCAGAAATCTAAACACAAGATAAAAGTACCATTTGATTAGAGAAATCATTGGTAGAGTTGACGCACGTAATGGATCGCGTCGACTCGGAAGACAAATCTAGTAGATCCACTAAGCAGAGCTTTTTTCACAAAAGGATTTCGAAGGACATCTTTGAAAGATGGGTCTTAGAAACGTTTGTGATTGGCTTTAGGGCAAGTGGGAGATTGAAAGGATAGTGCCCTGCAAGCCAATATATTTTAGCTTGTATGAGGACTATAATGTGATAAGCTTTCTCTAGTATAAATGAATTAATACGATCGTTTGTTTATAGTATGTAAATCAAACAATGGCCAACTTCATCTCTCGCGAATCACTTAAGCGATTGGATGAGATCCTTAGATCACAATAGACTACGTGACGATTCACTTCAGTATTGAGTGCAATCATGAAACAGTCTCTAAGGTCGTGATCTTAAAACTGTTCCAAGTCATAATTCCCATCGAGACGGGGTATCGAGGGAATCGCAAAGACTTGTACGAGTATGCATGATTCACATGGAGTGAATTTGTAGCGTTTCATGAGCAAGGCATTTGATGCTAGTGCATATGAGTAGGTGGTTCGATAGGGGATCGAACGCATCGAACTACCCGAACAGAGAGACCCATCGTGGAAGTGCATTAAACATATCGGTAATGAGATGTCTCTCAAGAATTATAATAATAGTGTACGATTTAGTCCCTTGACTTGAGGTGCTAGAGCGAATTCGGTGTACGTGAGTACGTACTTTGATTTAGGAGCCGATCACTTAGCTTGATCATTGTGCGACTACTTTGGGTACGTAGGATCGTGTACGCGAATGGTTAGCACTAATATGGGATCTACCGACTCAACGTAGTGCGTTGAGAGAATTTTCTATACATTCTTAGATAATAGATTTCGAAAAACCCGTGGCCACGGTCGGTGACAGATTTGGAAAGGGGTTTCCAAATTTAGCAGACACACTGGAATTATTATCCTGAATTAGAAAGTATAGTTATCGAGATAATTAGAGGTGCCGTTCAATTCACACACCCTAGGTCTCGATCGGGAAATTAGTCGATAGAGGGACCTTATGTACATGACACTTATAAGAGGTGAGGTTCACTGAGATCAATTCACCTGAAGTTGGGCCTCATGGGCTTGTGGCTAGATCACATCGACCATGAGGTATGGGTACTCATGAATTAATTGTAAGATTAATTCTTGAGTGGTTAATTGAAGGTGTTCAATTAATCGGAGCAATTAATAAGCTCACAAATTAAATCACGGAAGTCGTGGGCCCGCAGCCAATTGATGGTGAACCTAGAGGGTCACACACAATACAATTGGACTGCAACAAATCATATAAGGAAAGTTTGATTTTAATGTGTTAAATCGAAACTGAAGAATTAAAGTGATAATTCTTGAAGAAGAAAATCAAATGTTAATTAAAGAGTTGATTAAAGAGAGAGGGACTTAATTGGAGTAATTGAATTAATTTAATTAAAGAAGTTAATTAAATTAATGCAAGACATGGGCCAATTTAATTAATGGCCCATACTAAGTCTTGCACTAAAGGGGCCTTTTAAGGTGGCTATAAAAAGGGATTTAGTTGAGGCTAAAACCCTAAGTGAAAAACACAAACCCTAGCCACCCACCATCTTGGAAAAAGGCGCCTCCCCTCTTAGAGAAAGGGAGCAGCCGCCGCCCCTCTCCCACCGCCACCGACCACCACCCATTGGATCGGTCGAACCCTGTAGAACTCTACAGGGTTCACGAATTTTTCTTCTTCGATTCTTCCATGTTTGATTACCCTTGAATCCTAGTTCTGAGCCTAAGGATTCAAAGGGGTTGCTTCATTCAATTGGTGTGGATACCGCTAGAGGCACAACACATAGGGTGCTTCTCACGAACCAAATCCATCAGATCTGAAAGAAGACCGGAGGAAAAACCACCACCTTGCCTGTGGTGAGGTAAATTTCGATTTACACCTTTAATTTAGTATTTGTTGCTAAATTAGTATTCAACCTTTTCGTATGTGCTAATAAATGAATCCTAGGGTTTTGGGTGTATGAAAATTAAATTCCACAATGTTGTTTTGACAATCATACCCATAAAAATCCCAACATAAATTGTAAATGATTAAAAGGTTCACTAAATTAATTCACCAGTGATTGGGCTCCATGAGCTTGTGGCCAGACATCGACCGTGGAGTGTGGGAGAATTTCCAAATTGGCAGGGGTTCTAATTTTGGAATGATCGATCGACAGAGTGTTCGACTGGTTTAGAGTATTTAATGCTCGAATAATTAAATGAATATTTAATTATAACCTACGACCAATTATGTGATGAACCTACGGGGGCATACACAATACACATGAAGCGAAAGCGAGGAAAAGAAGAACAACTGGGTCGACCAAATCGACTGGGTCGATTTAGTTACTGGGTCGATTTAGTTGACTGGGTCAACCCAATTGGAGCGAAAGTGATCCGATTGGAATTGGATCAAGATTATAAATTAAAATTGGAATTTAATTTGTGCGTTAATTGATTATGTTGGATTTAATTAATTATAGGAAGATTTAATTAAATAGAGTTAGAGTCTAATTTAATTAATTGGGAGAGTAATTAATTAATTGGACCATTTAATTGAGAAATTAAATAAAGCCTAATTAAATTAATTAAGGAGTGGGCCATGAATTAATTAGAAGACTAGTCTTCTATTAAAAGGCCCATGGCCCATGTAGGAGACTTGGAATCCTAGTCCTAGGAGGATTAGGAGAATAAGGCATCTATGAATAGGAAACTAGATGTCATAATCTAACATACAACTAGAGAGCCAAAATACCAAGTTAAGAAAATCCTCTCTCCCTCTCCCTAAGTAAAATCGGCCGAACCCTCTTCCAACTTGGAAGAATTTTTCGTTTTCGATTTTAGCTCCTAAATCGTTCTCTAACCCTAGTTGAAATATACCTTATGTTCTAGCCGATTAGGTTATACTCCCTCCGTCCCATTAATCTTTATCCCTTATTAATATTTAAAAAGTTTAATACGCCAACAATGCTGATAATTAAGATGATAAGTCACTTAAAATATTGAAAAGTTTGACCCGGTACTGTAGCTAATGGAGTAAAAATAATGGGACAGAGGGAGTATTTATTTTCGTGATATTGTGGTGTATCAACTCGTAGAGGCGCAACACGTGGGGCGCTACAACAGGGCTTAGGATCGACCTACCCGAGAGAGAAACGCAACTTGCTAGCTACTTGGATTTGCAAGGAATCAGGTATAATTTGGATCTAATTATTCTGATTATTTTATTTATTCATATATATACAACCAGTTTAGTATCCTGGCAAGATTCCGTAAGAGGCCCTAAAAATTTTAAATTCCGCTGCCTGTAGGACTGTTTATCTTACCGAATCCCAACAGATGTCTGGTCAAAAGCCTGTAAAGCCCAATCTCTGCGGAATTAATTTAGTGAACATTTAATCATTACAATTACCATATACGACATGATCCCTCCATTAGTCGATCTCCATTCGAGGCTTAAGGGTTTTAGACTTTTCATCAGTTCCCTTCCTTCATCTCGACCCTATGTATTATGATCTCTAACTATTCCCTTTGACTTAATCTTCATGAGCTACTTTCATAAAGTCGTCAGTTACCTCAGTCGAGGGTTTTATCGGAATTCGTTTCTCACAGAGATTCATAGGAGAAATCCCCAACTTATCAAGTCGGGTCAATAGATCCTTTGTTGATGATATGAACATGCATACGAGTTCTTCTATACCCAACGTGACCTCACAAAGACCTTTTGATAATCTCCAGTCAGTCGGAGCTCACATCAAAGAATAGAAGTTCTCGCACCAGATAATTAAACCCTATCACCTCAAGTAATAAGGATCGTTCCTTGTATAATACTGCAAATAGGAATAACTTCAACCCCGATATGCAACTACCGCTTCCATGGTGAGTTATTTCCTAGTTGAGGTATTCAACGCACTTGCCTTCCCAGGAAACTAATATCGACTATCCCAGTCACGCTCGTTGACCCCTGCATCCTCCAGTTCATCGGAGTATACACATCAGTGAGAGTCTAACCGAATCCAATGATGTCCCATCTCAAATGGATTCTATGACTCTTGAATATGTTCTAGATTAAGACCTTGAGATCAGTCAACGAGTTGCCACATAGCCCTTTGATCTAAGTACTTCTATCCTTATATTTAGGTAATTATTATATAAGATAATGATGACCATTATGAATAAGATGCATTTATTAATCTAAATTAAATAGTTCCTTATTTATTACAATAAATAGCAGCCGTACAGTTGCCTTTCCATAAATTATTTCTATCACATGCGTCAAATCTTGTGTTTCAAATGTTAGAATGAATGTTCATAGATTGGTTCTGATATATAAGTATTTTATTTTTATTTAAACTATACATTTTGTTGAATAAACATCGATCAGATTGTGTAACTAAGACTTTTTTCGTTTTGGATTTGTATGCGGTTTAATAATGTCAGTGTTGTCTCCCTTTTTGGTCAAAATTTGAGTTTTTTTCTAAGGCATGAAACTATTTTTTGATATCTAAAAGATTTTATATATACTGATGTTTCTGCTTCATAATTTTTTTTTTTAAAAAAAGGTTGTTAAAAAAATTTGTCATTGTGTCCGTATCGTGTCGATGTGTTCGTTTATGTGCATCACAACTAAAAATTGTAGCTCAAGTATTCCATACTCGGATGCTAATATATCGCCAAATTTAGGGTTTAAGCTTTTTGAGCCACATTTTCTTTCGTCCAACACGAGTTAACTGCAACTCCATAATCAAATTAAGCCCAAAAAAAAAAGGGGCTGTAAACTTTATTCCACTGCCCAACACCCTGCATTGCGTAGATTTTTGCAGGTGTTTCTTTTCGACCATATCTTCGTACGTAATTACTCCCGCTCATTTAATTTCTTCTCCTAACATAATTTAATATTATTCCTACTTTATTTATGGACCCTATGTCTCATCGCCATCCTTTCATCATGTTAATCTCACCCTTCCCCATGATATGACACTTATTTATTAAATATTTGATCTACTCTTACATCAGAAATATTGCTGACCCAAGTCATATATAGCTAGTTAGGTTCGATTTTCAATTGATTTTGTTTTTTACTCCCTCTATATTTTTTTTTAATTTTTTTTTGAAAAAAAATTATTTACTTTTATTTATCGTTTATGAATTTCAACGTAAAATTATTATTTTTTTTATTAATTTTATCCTTATTACTAATACTTATAATTAATGTTGAAATTATTTGACTAAAATGATATTTTGAGATTTTTATTTGAAAAGAGTGTTTATCTATAACATTTCTTAATTCGTGTATAATTTTACAAAATGAAAAATAAAAAAAATGAAAGGAGTAATATTTTTTTGAGTAGTACTTCCTCCGTCCCATTTATGGTACAATTGACAATACTAAAGATTATAATAAATAATTTAATTAATATAGTAATGAAAATTTTCGTTGGTGAAGCCTCGATTTCCGTTGGTATTCAAACATAGCAACGGATTTTTTTCATTAGATATTCTGTGTGTGAAGGCCCCATAGGTAAATAGAGTGAAACCAAAACTTATACTAAATTTCATTAAACAAAAAAATGTGAATAATTTAATATGATAAGTCACTTAAAGAATTGAAAAGTTTGATCTGAGTATTGTAACAAGTAGAGCAAAATAAATGGGAGAGAGGGAGTTTTTGAAAGATTTTGGTAGATGTTTGTGCTAATTATTCGAATAACATTTAGTATAAGTTTTGATTTCAAATTTCAAATTAAATAATTTTACAAAAAAAAAAAAAAAAGTGGATTTTATTGTAGTATGACATGTGTGATTTGAACTTTGTATAGATACTGGGCATGTAAATTTGGTGTTTTTATTAAGCCCAGACAAGCTCGTCTTTAAAATTTAGAAACAAATTTATCATGCAAGTTTTTCTTTCAATATAAAAAATAATTTTCTCTTAAAATTTGTGCCTTACTTCTAAAAAACACTCGAACAATTATTATTATTTTGATTTTGATTTTGATTTGATATTAAGTACCTCATCTCTTATCTTACTTGTCTCACATAATTAATTTGACATAAATTAAAATATATCTTATCCTACCTTTTTTTGTTTTGCGTAATCTTTAAAAAAATATCAATTTTCTAAATTTGAAAATGCTACTAATTTAATTTATAAAAATATATAAAAAAAATCTTATCTTCCTGTAGATATACTAAAGAAAAAGTCATGTCAAACAATTCTCAAATTTATAAAAGCTCTCTTCTAAAATATATGGATACCTTTGCCAAATATATATAATGAGTTTTTGTATATTGTAGTTATTTTGAGTTTATGTAGAAAAAAGCTCTCCTTGAAATTTAATTTCTTCCTCTATGTGGTTTTGTTGGTTATGAAGTAAGAAAATAAAATTTGTTTGGAGTTTAAATAGATGGAAATATTTTAAAAATATTTTTAGACCCAATCATCGATCAATGGAGGAAAAAAAAGTGTTAAATAGAAATATAGGGATTTTTTTCTTAAATACGAAGCAAGCTCTAACTGACCGTTGAAATTTGAAAATGATTTTTAGGGTTTTTTGCACTTTGCACCCTCGAAATATGGGAAATAGACACTTTGCACCCCCGAAACTTAGATATAGCACTTTGCACCCTCAAAATATGAAAAATGTAGTATTTTGCAATGACATTAAGCCGGTTGAAAATGTGGAGGATGCAAACCGGAGTAATTAAGATGTTTTAGGGGTGTAAAGTGAAATAATTAATTTTTGATGATAAAATGTGCTAAATTGACCTAATTATGGGGTGTATAGTGGAATTAAGCCAATCACGATGGTCTTGTTTGGATATATTATGACCTGATCGATTTCATTTGGTTTATGTGTTAAATATTTTGATTAATTATTCTGAATTTTTTCTTAAAACTTGAGCAAAACTTTTAAAATGTGGTTTAAATGTATTCTGGTTATAATTTTTAATGTAATACTTTTTAATTAAGTTTTGAGTTGAGTTTGATAACAAGGTTTGTAAATGGGTCGGCAGTATTTTCTAAATACATAAAAAATTGGGTTTTAGCATTTTGCACCTTGAAAATATAAGGTTTTGATATTATACACTCTGACTTAAAAAGTTTGACACTTCACACCCTATAAATACAATTCATTTGACATTTTACACCCTAATATATGTTATAGTGAGAAAATTTGTTGATGGAAGGGTAGTATAGTCGTTATCAAAAATTTTCTGCATTTGTACCCTAAAAATATAGATTTTAACACTCTACACTATGAAATTATAAAATGTTGGCATTTCGCATCGTAAAAAAAAATATTGCCACTTTTCGGTCCCTAATTGATAAATTTGGCACTTTTTTATTTTAATCAAATTACTAGCTAATATATAGTGATTTTAAAACTCTTATTCTTTTTTGTAATTCCAAAACTTAACATGCTAGTAGTTACTAATTAAAGATTTGTAGAATATGAAAAAAAAAATAGGAATAATTACATTGGAGTCTTCTAACAACAATATCAAGCAGATTTGTAAATGTGTTTTTTTAAGGATCCAATATAAACAATCTAGAGAATACCTTAAAACAACACAAATGCAATGTCATTTTTTCCTTGACCTAAGTCAAACTGAGAGAAAATGTTTTAAAATTTTATTCAAAACTAAAATAAATAAGGAATAATGTGTTTTGGATATTTTTATTTATATAATTAACATGTTTGAGATTGACTATGTTTCAAAAATTTATTCAAAACTAAAATAAACTGATTATTTTATTTAGGCAAGAAATGCTATCAAACTTTAATTAATACTTTTATTTTACGGAAACAAGAAATATAAAATTTTAGTACATAGTATAATATTTTTGAATATCACAATTGATACAAATGCAATATCTACCTTAGAACATACATATAATTTGCAAGAAAATATACTAATATTTATCTTCGTGATAGCTAGAACTCTGAACAAATATATCTTTTTTTATGTTTAATTGTTGTGCATGAAAAATGACAATAGTCATGAGTTTTTTTTTTCTCAAAGAATAGCACATTAGAGTGCAAAATACTAAACAAATTATATTCCTAGGTGTCAGAGTTTTTAAATTAAGGTGGAAAGTGCTAAACTTTTATATTTTTAGAGTGCAAAATGTCAACATTCTATATTTATATTTTCAGGGTACACAATGCCAAAATCTACCATTTGAAAATATTTGAAAATGACCAATCTACCATTTTAAAATGATTTTTCTCATGAGAACACAAATTAGGGTGAAAAGTGTCAAATGAATTATATTTCCAGGATGTAAAGTGACAAATAGTTGAAGTCAAATGACAAAGTGTCAAAACTCTATATTTTCAAAGTGCAAAATGCAAAATCACTCTTAAATGCCCTAAATATTTGAAATTACTCCCTCCGATTTTTTTTATTTGTCACTTTGACAATAAATATTTGTTTGTTTTTATTTATCGTTTTAGGAGTTCAATGTAAAATTAATTTTTTTCATATTTTACATTTCTTATTAATACCTATAATTAATACTAATTAATAATGTGTTAATTTGTTAAAAGGATATTTTAAAATTTTTGCTTATAATATGTGAACAATCCTCTAAAAGGATAAATTAGTATGGTGGGATCCCGAGGCTTGATGGAGGCACATCCTGCAATTTATATCCTTCAGGGTTCTAGGTTAAGAATTCTGAGGGTCCAAGATTAGTCTAACGTAAACTTGGACACCTGAATTATAAAAAAATAAAAAAAAAGGAGGAGTATTATCTAACAAGCTAAGCAAATTAGAGTTTATTTATTTGAATATACTAAGACATAACTGCAATGCTTAATGATTTGCATGCGACAACAGTTATGTTCAATTAATTGCATTCTTCTCTACATCACGCAATTATTTTGTCAGTGTGCTCTTTATTGAAATTAATTGAATTTCAACTTTTACGAGGTCATATATATCGTGATCATATTAATTGAATTGTTTCAACGAAAATACTTTCTATCTAAAAAAAAAAAAATTAAGTTCTCCACGAGTCTGTCATGGCATGGTCACCTTCGAGTCGGGGCGGATTTAGAATTTGGTGTAGTAGTGGATAAAATTCTACTCATTCGAAATTTTGTTTTCGTTTCACTTTTAGCCTAATTTTTTAGGTAAGAGTTAGAAAAGTAAAACATTTGGATATTTTTATTTATTTATTTTCTAAAAGTAATGATTGAGAATTAGTGGTGTCAAATTATTACTTTATATGGGAGTGCAATTATGAGAAGATTTTTTTATATAAGTAAAGGCCAAAGAGATTTAATTTTGGGACATCTTAAAATAGAAATAGGAGCAAAAAATTATGGGTTAAAGGGAGTATATAAATTTTATAATCGAAATTCATAAAAAAATCCAATCAAACTTAAAAATTATATTCGTTTACAAGAAAATATATGAGGAGATACAAAAAAGATGAGGTGAAATTTGACAAAAATAACCTTTAGAAGTTACTTTAATTACATATGATACTTCGTTATGACCTTCACAGAACCCAAAATATTTACCTATCTTAATTACTATTTCAAATGACACCAATTACATTCATAATTGATCTCGTCGATTTTTTATTTTCCGAAATTGGTCCATAATAGATAAGGGCGAAGGTAGATCAATATTTTTTTAGAGGGGGGGGGGGTGTGGTTTGTTGCATACTAATGCATTAAATAAAAAAATAAGAAGAGGGAACCGTATAATAAAATAAATTGCATTCTCTTGATTGTTATTAAGAATTAACAAAAATCAAAAAAAACAATTATTAAGAAAGAAAAAGAAATTAAAAAAACAATTGCTGAGAAATAACAAAAAATTAAAAGAATGTTAACAAAGAAAAAAGACTAAAAAAGTAAAAAGGAAGTGGTACTCTTATGTTTTGAACTATGGACAATGTTAATATTAAGGGTAAATATCACTAGTGGTAATATTTATTATTAATTTTTTACAAAGTGGTTTTTCTCGTATTTTTTTTTATGTTAGTTCTCACTATGAATTATTTGTTTCACTTTGATTTTTTACATATACACACTTTAGTCCATCATGAAACCATTTTTTTTATTAATTTAGTCTCTCATAAAACTTTTTTTTTTATCAATTTAGTCCCTCATACAACTACTTTGACATCTTAATTCACCTTGAACCATCTGAGAATGATCAAAGTTAAACAAATAATTTATAAGGGTCATTTGTGGTGAAGACCCCTTTGTGCGCAGAGTGTACAGCAGTATGGTGGGAACCCGGGGCTTGGTGGAGGCACATCCTGCGATTTACATCCTTCAGGATTCTAGGGCAAGGGTTCTGAGGGTCCAGGATTAGTCAAGTGTAAGATTGTACACCTGGGTTATCAAAAAAAAAAAAAAAAAAAAATTTATAATGAGGATTAACGTAAGTAAATAAATTACTATGTAATAAATTAATGATAAAAAGAATCATTAATGATGTTTACCCTAATAATAAATTCGAGTGGGCATTCTAGACCCTACTCTATCCCTATGTAGGCCCGCTCTTGCCTTCAAGAAAGGAGCTACCTGTACCATATTGCCATATTAGACCAAATTGATTAGAAATCCTTTGTGAAGTTGTCCTATAAAATTTGGTGTGGTTAATAGTCTTTAGTATGACAATCTCTTTCGGTCTAATATTAATAATCGATTTATCTTGTAATTTGATATTAAACAAATATAATATTTTCCGATATAATGATTGGTATAAAAAAAAAAAAACAAGAAGATTGGTATAATATATCATTACTGTTTTACTAAAATAAATGTAATTTTATTTGATAGGATTTTAAAATTTAATTGTTTTTATTGCTCAAGATAGTTTCTTTTTACAAGTTTACCCACTTTGAATAAATTATTATCATTAAGTCTAAAGAATTTTTAGAAACTAATGTACATCTTTTTCTTTTCCTTCCCCCCCCCCCCCCCTCTCTTGTATTTTAGGAATTTCTTGATTTCTTTTCTAATACCACAAATATGATTTGAGAGGAGCATTGATCTCGAGTATTTATTTGATCACGTGAAAGATGCCATGTCCTTACCTCTTTGGATACATATACAACAAAGAGTAAGTGAACGGGTATCATTGTCCGAAAAAATAGAGATGGCTATGAGGTATATACATATAGCCATGTACAAAACTACTAGAAAAAGCAGAAATTTCAACAGAAAATTTTCAATGATTTAAATCAGTTGAAATATTTAATAAATTTTCAACAGAAAAAAATTCCTTCGAAATATTTTAACAGAAAAAATATATGTCGAAGAAATTTTCGACCGACCTAAATTCCGTCGAAATTATTTGTCGAAAAAAATTAAAAACAAATGAATTAATACAAATTTCGACGGAAAGTAAATTCGTCGATATTTGTTCAAATTTTCAACGGAATTTTTCTGTCGAAATTTCAAAATGTTTCGACACATTAGAAAATCTGTTGAAATTAAAAGTGTGTAACCCCTTCCTTTCCATCCTCCTTCCATTCTCTTCACGGCCACCTCAAATGCACAAAGTTCACCTATGAAAAATCTGAATTTTACACTAATTATTCTAAAAATATGAAAAATTACACTAACATGTCTTAAGTTGACTGTACTAAATTCTCTTAGAGCATCTCCTATAGTTTACATCATTTTTTTCTTCATTAAATCCTATATCTGGTATTGAGAAAATGAGTTGATCTCCCATGGTTAGCACACCATTTCATCGTTTTTGGTCTCCCATGATTTTCATTGAAATTTACACTAAATTATAAACTAATAAAATTTCACCACTTTTAAAGAATGAAATTTGGTTTAGTCTCCATGGTATTTCACCAACTGTGTCACCAAATTATAAATTTGATGTTTACAGTAATTTTATTTCATTGAAACTGCTATGTATAACTATAATCATTTTTTTTCTCGAATTTTTATAATTATATATTATTTCAGTCACTACACCAAATATTATGGAGATTAAATTTTATTCTTCCATGGTGGTCAATCACCATTCATCAAATCTTATTTTTATAATTATATTATTTCAGTCACCACACCAAATATTATGGAGATTAAATTCCCATGGTGGTGAATCACCATTCATCAAATCTTATTTTTATACCAAAATTTTTGGTGAAGGAATTTGCATCTCCACACTTCCACCATTTCACAATTTTTTTACACCAAACCACCAAATATAGAGTGAAAAATAGGATTTAGTGTAATTGATGCTATTTAATTAATTAGCATCTAAAATGATTATTTCAACTAATTTCATGTGATTTTAACTTATTGACATATTTATTGTAAATACATAATTGTTAATTAATTTGTATATACTTAGCTATAAAATTTTAATTAATTTATTAGTTTTTATTAAAGAAATACACTATTTTTATTAATAAAAATATTTTTAATAAATATAAATATGCATGCTTACATTATTTTAATTAATTTGTGTATTTTTAGGTAGAATTATCAATTAATTTTTAGATTTTTATTAATTAAATGCACTAATTATCATAAATAAATTAAATGAAATCAACGTCAACAAACCCTTTAATGAATGTTTATAAAATGACAATAAGCAACACTAATATTATTAACTCTAAATAATCCATGAAAAATGAAATACTGGACGACAAAATCATGGATCAGTGAAATACACGATGATGATGTTGAGATGCTTTGTACGAGTTAAGATTATTTCATTTTGTAATGTTGTTCAATTTATGAAAATCTTGTTTATGTATAATTTATTATATTAATTGACCAATTATATTTGAAATAAATAAAAGTCTTTTTTTTAAATATTTAAATAAAAAATAACGATTTATCTTAGCGATGGAATCTAATTTCCGTCGCTACTCCCAGAACTAGCTACAAAATTTAATTAATCCGCCGCTAAATTTAATTTTCTATTTATTTAATTTTATTTTCATGCCTAGCTATGAGTTCAACGACCAAAAAATCATATAGAATTCCTTAAACTTAGCTACTGAACATAACTAATCCGTCGCTAAATTTAAATTTTTTTTTTTTCATGCCGGATTTAGTTTAGTCGCTAAGTTCAATAACGAGAAAAAATAATTAATTTTTTTTTTAATTCAGCGAAGGAATTCTATATTCGTAGCTAAGTTATAAATATTTTTATTTAGTAATAGAATTCCTTCGCTGAATTAAATTTCCTTTAATTTTTTTTCCTTAGACCGTTTTGTAGCGATGGAAATAGATATATTCTCTGTCGCAATTTTGTTCAGAAATTGCAACGTAATTATATAGCTATAGCGTCGGAATTTAGCGACAAATTTCTCTTTCGTCGCTATTTTAGTCAAATTTAGCGACGAAATTAGCATCCGTTACTAATTCCGTCGGTAAAAATAGTTTTTTCAAGTAATGTTGACGACAAAATCAATGAAATACGCGATGATGATGATGATGATGTACTGTATTGAGTTAAGATTATTTCATCTTGAATTATGCAATAATTTATGAAAATATTGTTTATGTATAATTTATTATATGCATAACATTTTGAGTTAATTGTGTTTCATATTTCAATGAATTTTCATAATTCATAACTTAAAATGATTTGGTGATTTAGTGTGGGAAGTTAAAACATATAAAATTGAAAAATGGTGTAGAGTGGGATGATGTTGCGTAAAAATATTTTCATTCTAATACACATCATAGATATAAAAATAACGTTGATATGCACACATACATTGAGAAAAACCATGAAGTGTATTGATTTGTTGTAATATGAACGACTTAAATTCCTTGGAAAATAGGTGACATGTTTATAGATCACTAAGAGAGTATAATAGTCTTTATAGGAAAGATGTTACAAGTAATAAATACGAAAACGTGAAGACGTTATGAGATTAAATGAGAAAGACATAAAAATCTCTCATTTGTGTCAACTTAATGTAGAGAGGTATAATCCCTAAATTGCCATTGGGCACAAAATTTTGTATATCATATTGCACCCACCCCCAGTTTCGGGAGTAATTACGTTAGCGTTTACAGTCAAAACTTCAAGTATTTGAGTATTGTAGCTACCACTATGCCTCCACTTACAGGATTTTGCATATATTTGGGGGCCTTGTGTAATTTTTTGAAGAGTTGAGCCTTATTCGTAAATTTGGTGAAGAGCATGGATGCTCATTTTCTTAGTTGTTCTTTCAAGGTCAACTCGTTGTATAAATTCGTTTCTTTTGAGATATTTGGTTGTCAAAATCATATGATATGTGGAATTTTTGTGTTGAGGCAATTTTTGTGTTGAGGCAATTTAGGAAATTACCATATTCATATGAAATATAATATAATAAGTTCTCATAAAGTGTAATATTTGTAAATATATTACCCTTAACACCTTCAAATTCATTATTCGTAAAATCTTTCTAATTAAATATCTTTCTAATTAGACCATTGTACCCCTATTAATGACTTATAAATAGGTATCTATTTCTAAAGAAATGTATCTAATCTCATATGACAAATCTAATACATAGTCAAACTCTCTCGATATTGTGTATAGACTTCCTCTTCCGAGTTCACCCGAGGCAAGGTGGCTTGAACTAGATTCAGCCGATATAGGAAAAAGAAAAAAGAATTACTACGCCAATAAAATCAAATGTAAAACGTTATCATCAATTACCTCATGACGACATTCTTGGAAGTAAGCTCTCGGAAAAGAATTGCAAATTTGCTGAAATTTTGAAAGGTGTAGTTGGAGGTAAATGATCTAAGGCTTTATAAGTATTTCATAGTACATCTAATTATAAAAGTATAATTTTCCAAAATTATGAGTGAACTCTTCCCCTCCCTCACTTTTTCCAATAAATTGCCTTTCATCTCAATAGAAAGTTAAATTGAAAGAAGGAGAAAAGTAGCTAAATTTCTGTGAAGTTCTTCCCATACAAATAAAATCTTGGTTTGGAGAAGGATAAAGAAAGGAGGTAAAATCTTAAAGATACCACCTAATCATTTTTACGCAACATCATAATTGACGCCGTCTGTGAGAATCTATTGGTTTGCATCACAATTATGAGAGAAATTAAAAAAAATACAATGTAGTGTATTACTCTTATTATATCGATTTTGGGTACCCATTGTCATTGAGGGATGATCAGGGCCGGCCTTATGCCTAGTCCAACTAGGCAATTGCCTGGAGCCCCATTTAGTTGGGGCCCCCAAACCATGTATGTATTAATGCATGTATATATTACCTAGGCCAGCCCAAAATGAAAAAAAAAAATTATTAGCCCAACAAGTTAACCTTCTGCCGGCGCCACTAACTACTTAAGATACTTCAATTTTTCTTTTAATGCAAATATGCAATTGGCGGCTGTTATAATAGTGAGATTAAAAAAAATTCACGAATGGCAAAGGTCAAGTTAAAATGTCTCTTTTTTCCCCCATTAATTCAATGTCTTGTCTTCTTCTTCTCCAACTCTAAGTCTCCTGTTATCTCTCCACTTTCTATACTTTCTTTCACAATTCTCTTGAATCCAATAAATTGAATTATTTTTTCTTCCATTCTCTTTTACAATATATCAATATCGAATTTGAATTTGAATTTTATTATAATAATTTTCTTTCTCTGAAGATTTCAATTGGGATATTGATATTTTTTCCCTCTATAAAGTAAGGTTTGTTAATATTCAAGTTTTATACTTTTTAATTTTGTTCTATCAAATTATAATTATAATTCATTATTTTTTTTGTATTTTTTTTCATTTATTTTATATGGCAGGAAACTCAATGCCTCAATTTCTTTGAGGAATCGCTAATAGTTGATTAATCGTTTGATTGTTGAATTGCTACTTATCAGGTGTATTCTTAACTTAATTATCTTTTTATTTACTATTTATTTGATTGGTTTTTGAATTATTATGTCAAGTAGAAAATATTTATCTGGTTGAAAAACGAAAGAAGTTTTTCAAAATTAAAATTGATAAAGGCCTATTTACGATCAACTATATCACAAGAAAGATTAAGTGATTTGACTATTTTATCTATAGAACAAGATATGTTAGAGAAACTAGAATATGAAGAGATAATAAACAAATTTGCATCTAGTAAAGTTTACATAATTATTTTTTTCAATATGGGGCCCCGACTTTTTACTTCGCCTAGGGCCCCGAAAAGTCTAGGGTCGGCCCTGGTTGATCGAATTATCCTTTCTGATCACTGAGGAATGATAGATTTACGCTTTTACGAAGTCTTCATTTTTTGTATTTCATGGGTCCTCTTACAGAGTTTTAAGGCTCCTGGTACATAGTATTTTTTATATTTCATCATCTAATTGTGATGCAAACCAATCGATTTTCACAGACGGCACCAATTATGATGTTGCGTAAAAATGATCAGGTGGTATCTATGAGATTTCACCTCCTTTCTTTTCTTATCCAAATCGAGATCTGACTTGCACGGGGAGAACTTCAGAGAAACTTATTGGCTTACCTTTCTCCTTCTCCTCCATCCCCTTTTATATTGAATATGAGATGCTATATACAGGAAAAAAAGTGGGGGAGGGAAAGAGTCTTCTAATTTATGGAAAATTTTAATAAGGGCAAAATAGTCTTTTTGAGAAGTAAGTAAATGCTAGTCTTAATATTTATTTATTTAATTATTTTAATGCTATCCAAAAAATAGAATTGATTAACGTGCCCTTGAGGCACAAAATTATCCTTATCATGATGCCCCCAGTTTCGAGACTAATGTGTGAGTTTGCTGTAAAAAATTAGTTTGAATAAATATTATTAATTAAATAAAGAGAACATTTTTTTGAATAAATGATTTCCGAATTTAAATACCTTATGGCATGTTGGTAACGCAGATCGACTGAAAGGTAACAATAGTTTGAATGAATTTTTTCACTTGTTTTTTTCCTAATGCCTCTATTTTTTTCAGTATGAAGGTTTTTTCATGGTTGGGACAGACGAGGTCATGGAGCCTCGACCGGGTCGGTTGAGGTTGTCACGCCTTGTTGACTCAGGTCGTGGAGTCTTGGCCGTGCCAGCCGAGGTTACATCCTGGCCACGTCGATCGAGGTCATGGAGCACGACCAAGTCATTGAACCTCAGTCGAGCCTTCTCGTCTCGTACGCATCGGCCGAGCCTTCGCACCTCCGCCTATGATGGCCAAGGTCTTTGCACTTTGGACTTGCTATGAGGTCCTTTGTTTGATTCTTGATGTTCAATTATAATTCTAATTTTCGCCTTCAAGACATGTATGATTGTACCATGTTTATAACCAACAAAGAGTTTTTCTATTTTAGGACATATGTGTTCCTCGGAAGTGAACATTGTCTCAAGGATATTTCGCATGTAGGACATGGGTGATTGACACTGTCCAAAGAAGTCATTGTTCACTTCTACGTCATGTGTGATTGAAGAACCACTGTCTCGAAGCAGTCGTTATTGCCTTCTAGGACATGTGTGATTGAAGAATCACTGTCTCAAAAAAGATGTTGTTGGCTTCTAGGTAATTTTTGCTTGAAGAACCATTGTCTTAGAAAAGTCATTTTTTTGCACTTCTATGACATGTAAGGTTGAAGAACCATTGTTTCAGAGAAGACATTTTTTCGCGCCTCAATGACATGTGTGGTTGAATAATCATTATCTCGAAATGTATGGTTAAAGAGCCAATGTCTTAGATAAGTCAATTTTTTCTTTTTTCTAGGGCATGTGTGGTTGAAGAACCACTGTCGCGGAGAAGTCTTTGTTCGAATATTAAATTTTGTTAAATGACGGGTGGAACACTTGCCACCTTTATAACATGCAATTATCACAAATATTTTAGTAGCATTCATAAAACTTAAAAGACAATAGTCTATCAGAAAGGATACTTGCGTTAGTCGCTCATGTTTGACAACTTAATACAATAACGTACTCTTAATTATGTGAACACTTTCGTGTCAATCTTCTAAGAATTACATTATTACTCTTGCCAAGTATAAGTTTTTTCCTATTTCTTCTTTACAAAGTCCGATGACAAAGTCCACCTTGACATTTGGTAAATGTCTTCAAATGACCTCTTCAAAAAATTATTTATATTTCATCTTGCAATTGGTGGCACTCTTTGTGTTCGGCCCGTTGTTTCACTAAAAGCTGCAATATTTGTTTGATTTTGGTTTATTTGGGTTACTTTTTAGTTTCTTAGGCCACTGAGGTAGTCCTTGGTTTTTTGCCGCAATGAGTATTTCTACTCGAGGGGCATTGAGTTGGGTGTAGTGATCATACTTTGAAGGAAAATCATTGGTTTAATCTTCTCCGACACTCTATTTTTTGCAAGACCGTTTATTACTTCTTCTTTTTGTTCTTTCTGTTACTCACTTTTCTTGGCTTTACAATGTCGCTGCCTCCTCAATTCGGACAAACTTCTTAAATCTAGAAAGAAGAGAATCAAGGGTTGTGGGAGGTTTTCTAACTATTGATTCTTTGAACCGTTCATTTAAACGGGTTTGCTGAAGAATGCTTGCCAACAATTCTTGATCTACATGTGGAACTTCTAACATGGCGTTGGTGAAACGTTGTATGTGATTTCTCAAGGCCTCTTCAACTTTTTGTATAACAGTGAATAGGTACGCTTCTGTGTTTTGGTATTTCTTGTTCATCAAGAATTGTTAAAGAAAATGCTGACTTGGTTGCTCAAAGTTTTGTTGAAGGTAACTGATTAAACCATGTGAGAGAAAACTTGGACAAAGTAGTGTGGAATATGTTGCATGTGGATGCATCGCTCATGTCAGAAAAGTCCGCCTTGGCAAAATTTATCTTGATGCTCTAAGGGTCTCTTGTTCCATCATACTCAGAGAGACTAAGAATCTTGAATCCTTGAGGTAAAGGCTTTGCTAACATTGCAGACGTGAATGGATTCCTCAATGACGTCATTATTATCGATGTCTTTTGTTGCCCCCACCTCCCCTCTCCCAGCTCCTCTTGCTTCTCTCCCTCCAATGCTATGAGATAGAACTATTTATCTATTGAGTCTGGTGCGAGGTTATCTTGATGTCTCCTCCCACACTGAAGCTCTAATGCACGTTTCCTCATCTTTTAGAGGCAGTATTGGGAGTTGTTGTACTTGTTGCTCAGCTCATCTCTTTCCGATATCACGGATGCAACTGGGGACTCTATAAGAAGACTAGGGTGAATCATGTGCTCGTTACAACCCAATGTACTGGGTGACCGAACGCGTTGCTATTGCTCCCGCCATTGCATCAAACATCTGATGTGTCAATTGTATCATAGGTCTCGGAGAAGACGCGTCATGCTTTGCTTCAGGGTTTGGTGCACAAGGATGTGTGCCGCCTCCCTTGTGTGGGGGCATGTCATGTGTTGGTGTATGAGGATGCATACCTTTTCCTCCATGTGGGGGTGGGCTATGTGTTGCTCCAGAGGTTGGCAAACGAGAATGTGTGCCGCCTCCTCCTCCTCCTCCTCCAAGTGGGGATTCGCCATTCAAGTTTTCATGTTGGTTCTCTTGATGCTTGTTCGCCATCTCAATACACATGCCAGAGTTTTCCTATAGACGGTGTCAATTATGATGTTAGGTATAACTGATTAGGTGGTAACTTCGGGATTTCATCGCCTTCCTTGATTCTTCTTCAATGACTTGCACGGGGCAAACTTAAGAGAAACTGAATGGCTAACTTTCTCCTTTGCCTCCTTTCCTTGTGCTTTATATACTACTAGAGGCCACTACAACACTTTCTTCAAATTAATGTGGGATAAAACTACTAGTTCCTACTTTGTAGAATAGCCATCATGGCATACGGTATTCACGTGCGTAGCTCAAAAGATAGATACTAATTAAACTTTTGACCAAAAAAATATTTATTTCTAAACATGAATCTGATTCTCCCCAAAAAAGCTTGAATATGAAAAAATAAGTCAAAATAAACAAAACAATGAAAAAGCACAAAGAAATGAATAGGTGTAGAAAAGTAAAATAAATTAAAGAAATGTACATATCTTTCCTTGTCTTCTCGTCCCGATAATAATTTTTCACTCATCATCTGCAAGCCTGCAACCATGAAATAAAACGATTATAAGTTAGAGAAATATGGAGGAATGATTATATATATAGACAAAGAATAAGAAAGAAGAAAAAAAGGAGAGAAATTGGGAATAGTGGCAAAGTTGTTTTCTTACTATTTTTGAGAAATGGAAGTAAATGGAGGAAGTTACTTTTCAAATTTAAACTTAAATGGTGGGAGTGGGTGGATGTTATGTGTTCAAAATTAAGAGATTAGGGGTAATTTTGAAAAATAACTATTTTTTTTGTGTAACATGGTGTCATAACCGCCAGTTTGTGAGTAAAAACGGGCTTCTCTTTTTTAATGGTATAGATTAAGTTATTATCCCACATTGATTTGAAGATCATTTTTAATAAGATTTTAGGTCATCTCCAACCGAAGCCCTTGTCCAACTGCTCAATTGCTCGCCCAATTGCTCAATTACCTTGCCCTCATGCCTTTTCGACCCACCTAAAAAACTCATCTCAAACCGAAGGGCAATCAACATCCATTAATTCAATTTCACAATTTTTCTCACTCACTTTCCCCACTCAAACTTATTTTAATAATAATAATAATAAAAATCATAGTAATTTTTTTATAGTTACACTATTAAGTAATTTGTTTTTTCTATTTAAGTTGTATTGTGTATTTTAAATTAAGTATTGGTGTTCAAGAAATCTCATTTATTTTGATTTGTATTTGTCTAATTATATATGAAATTGTTCAATAAATCTCATTTATATAATTCATGATTTTTTTTTAAAAGCACCCACAAATAAGGCTTATCTTCTAATTTTAATTAAATGAGAATTAAAATGGATTAAATGGAAATTAAATAGGAGCCCAATAACTTTTGACTTTTCTAGAATAATCTTCTTCTTCCCAAACTCATTTCTCCCTCTCTCATAAAACAACACCCCCGTAAATAAATCCGCAAACATGATTTTGGATTGCAATCAATATTCAACATTTGGTGGATTGAATTCTCCTCTTCACTTTGCTTCTGCCAAGGTAAACAAGATTAGGAAATTTCTTTTTTTAAATTGTAAGAAAATAAAAAAAAATATATATAGAATCATTGGGTGGCCACCAAGTGGTAGCCACCCATATTGTAACGCCCCCATATTTATTTTTATATTATTTTACCGGCGTGATGGCCACGTCTTCATTACAATCATGCCGACGCGAAGCCTTCGAATTTAAACTCAAATCTAAATATAATAATAAAATAAACGAGAATAATTTCTCAACACTATGCTCGAACTGTTGGAATAAAATGCCTAAAAAAAAAAGTCCATGAACAATTTTTATAATACTAAGTTGGAGCCAGTCCCAACCAATATTGTCTCAAAGTGAGAAAGCCTAAAACTCTAATAGAAAATAACAAAGCATAAATAACCTTTGGGTTCCTATCACTACTTAAATTCTGAGAACAAAACCTCCCAACTTCGAGTTGTCTAACGATCTGCAAAATATCAAGCAAGGGGTGAGTTGCTCACTCAATAAGAAGTTTAAGGCACCTCCGTCAAATCCATGCAAATATCAATACTCAATAATAATGCATATAGACAATGTGACATTTTCATGAATCGAATATGCAGGAGACAACTACTTATTTCAACTCACAAATTACCACTATGGCCACCATTAACCCCGTGACAAGGACGTCGACATATCAAATACAAATACAAATAGTCGAACTGGTTCGTATGGATAACCAAGCTCAAAATTCAATACAATACAATGCATGGAACTAGCTCCTACGCCGACAATCCCCCGAAGGGGCCCAAACAATTCATAGACAAATTTGAGAGATCAAATAAGACATAAATGGGTTATCTCCATGTAACCAAACAATGGCTCAAATAGTTCAAATACATGATCGATGAAACAATGTCAAATTGCACACTTGATCTAAAACTTTGTCCTGCAAAAGTCTGTTTTAATAAAAAAGTAATGAACTTAAGGACAATGAGATTTCAAGATAGCAATATTAAGCATAGTATTCACAAGAGATAAGAGTAAAAAGTGCCAAAAACCCCTTACCTTAAATAAATTAATGTCACACTATCTTGAGCACCACAAAAATCACTCCTAAGCTTGATCCCTAAAATCAAACATAATAAAACACCACATAAGCTATCCAAATCGGAAAATTAATTAGCTAGAAAAACTGAAATTTAAGTCTAGAACTCCCGCCCAATTAGTGTTATAAAGTTGGAATTATTCAATACTTAACCAAATTCCCATGTAATCCAACACTAGCCATTAATTTATTTTTGCACAAACAACTTAATGCGGCAGGGGATTCATATCCATTTAAAAATTGTGCTTTCCATAATTAATCATGTTATTAGATTATCTACAATAAACTATGCATACAATAAATATATGGATCTGTCAATTGAAAAAAATAAAACCGTGGTGTGCCATTGCCCATATATCCTCCACCAAATTGCACTACCAATTCATAAATTCCACCAACACTAGTATATAATACCATTACTTTGGGCAAAGAAGAATTGAAGTGAAAATACTAACCTCGGTGGCGCTGCTCGTATGAAAAAGAAAACAAGGACTTGATTATTTTAAACCTACGCAATGTTTGACTAGTGACTACTTTCAATTTCCTTCCTTTTTATAAAATTACAATATTACCCCTTTAGTTTATAAGTTTACACTTTGGTTATTTGCTAATTAAAATTAATCTCTAAACTTATACACATATTACTTACTTATTAATAGTATGAAACTTATTTTTTTTGCCTATTATGCGAAAATAATATAGGGTTATTACATCCTACCCCCCTTATAAAAGTTTCGTCCTCGAAACTTGGAATTTAACGATTCATACCTTCTTCGATGAATAGACTAGGATATTTTTTCCGCATGTCCTCTTCCAGTTCCCAAGTAGCTTCACGAGGCGAATGATTTGACTATTGAATCTTTACTAACGGAATTGTTCTATGTCTCAAGGCTTGATTAGTGCTTGAAAATGCACTTAAGTTGTTCTTATTTTCTAAATAAATCAAGTGTTAATTTGATATTTTCATGAAATAAATAGAAATTATTGTAATTAGAAAATATTGATATTTGATTTGTTTTTATAGGAATATAAAATATGGACCCCGGAATATTTAGCTTTCCCAAGTTGTACAAGTATTCAAAGGCATAATTTGAAGCAAGGAAAGATTCAAGGAAGTCAATTAGTGCAAGAACAACAAATAAGGAATCTGCCAGAAATATTGCTGCTACTTCCAAGGACGATAACTCTCGAAAGGAAACTCCAATTAAGCTGAATTTAGGATATGTTTTAGAGGAAGAAGTTAGCTACATTACGGACTTTACGGATCTGGATTTGGAGTTCGGAGCACAAAGATATGCATTTTTCAAATCTGTCGCGCAGAGCAGAATCTTCTACGCGGAAATCGCGATTTTTGTCCTAAAGTGATTAGGAAACTTGCATAAATCCTTTCCATACGAGGATTAAGCCTCCTAAACATCTTCCTACTCAATTTCTACCTCCTAAGCATTCTCCTACTTGGATTAGGGCTATTTAGCACCTATATATAGTCCTAGAATCACACATCTTAGAACACACAATTTTTAGTCTTAGTTACAATTCTCTCTAAAATCATTATCATATTTTCTCTCTAGAACTTGTGATAATGATTAGCAAATTAGGCTAAGAGTTCCTTGGTGAGATTAGAGATGAACTTATATGCGTAGTGATCTTATTTGGATTCGATTCTTCAAGGTTTTGTAAGTTTAATAATTTGAGTAATTTATTATTCTTCATCTATTTTCATCAACTTTTATGTTAATACAATTGTTTCATTAGTTTTCATATAAATCTAGTCATGCTCTTTTTATGTGAAAATCTTTGTGATATAATTATATTGATATAAGTCTTTTGTTTTATGGGTAGTCTTTTAATGCAATATGCCTTGGTATATAGTATGTTTTTGATTTCTCATAAGATGATATTTTGTGCCAACTCTAAAAGCAAGAAAATTATTTACTCAAATACATTAGAAATTATGTGTTTCTCAATTCTTTATCTTCCGATTGATTGTTTGGGATGTGAAACTTTCAATTGAGTAATTTTATGAATCAATCCAAATAAGTGAACGAAGCATATAAGGGATTCTTGATATCTTACCGTTTTAATTATCGTATTTTTCAACAACCAAAAATTTACTTTTCTTTAAGTTTTCTTAAAATCAAATCGCTTCGTTAATTTAGTTTGTTTATTTATCTTTAAAGCTACTTTGTCTACTAACGATTTTAGCTTAGTTTAGTCATCTCCTCGTGGATACGACCGCCCAATCTATTCTACATCGATCGCTTTGTTTCGACAAGTTTGGGCGTAATCAAATTTTGGCGCCGTTGCCGGGGAGGTGCAACAAGTAAGCATCATAAGTAGTTATTTAGCTAACGAGGTAAGTAAACTTTATTTTATTCAATTTTTGTTCTCTTAGGTAATTGTAGGAAGTTTCGTACTATTTCTATTTATTAGTTAATTGATTAGTTTTATTTAAAAAAAAAAAAAGTGTTTTATTTTTATGTTTGTAACTCGATCTTCTAATCAAGGTGAACTACAGTACGATCCAGAAATTGAGAAAACTTTGCGTAGGTTAAGGAAAGAACATAGGGAAAACACTGAGGGAATCAATACCACTTCTCAAGATTTAAGCGAATCTTGGTCAAGCATTGCATTAACCGATACACCTACCACCATGGACCAAATTGAAAACAACCATGCACGTTCCCTAAGGGAATACCTACACCCAAACCGCACATCCACTCCCTCATGCATCATGGTTCCTGCAAATACCCCGCAAATAGATTTCAAACCTGGATTGATCCAACTTTTACCAACCTTTCATGGCATGGATAGTGAGAATCCTTACTTACACATTAGGGAATTCGAGGAGGTCATCGTCACTTTTAATAGTCAACCCAATGTCGTAGAGTCAATTAGGTTGAAATTCTTCCCTTTCTCCCTAAAAGACAAAGCAAAAAGTTGGTTGTACTCTTTGAGACCTAGATCTATAGGTACATGGGCAGAAATGACCGAAGCCTTTTTCAACAAATACTTTCCCCAACATAAGACCAACAACCTTAAGAGACAAATCTCTACCTTTTCCCAAAAAGATAATGAAACTTTATACCAAGCCTGGGAGAGGTTCAAAGAATTGTTGAATATGTGTCCGCACCATGGGTATGAAAATTGGCGTCTTGTTAGTTATTTCTATGAGGGACTTACATCTAGGGAGCGTCAATTTATTGAAATGATGTGTAATGGGGAGTTTCTTGAAAAGGATCCTGATGAGGCCATAGATTACCTAAATGACATAGCCGAAAAAGCTCACACCTGGACTGGACCTAGTACTACCGATAGTACTAGTAGAACAAAAACTAGTGGAATTTACTATCTTAAGGAAGAAGACAACCTTAAAGCACAAGTTGAAGCATTGACTAACAAATTAAAAGCTTTAGAAACAAAAGATAGTAAAAAACATCAACCAGTTGCAAGGGTAGAGTCACGAGATAGTTGTTTCATTTGTGGTGGGGTAGATCATTTAGCTCAAGTATGTCCTACACTTGGTGAGATGAGAGAGGTTTACGAAGAACAATGTAATGCCTTAGGAACATATAGGAAACCTTTTTCACCTTATTCTGAGACGTACAATCCTGGTTGGAGAAATCACCCTAACTTTAGTTGGAAATCCGAGGGACAAGCACCTAGAACTTACCCTGCACCTCAAAATAATGCTCACCAAAATAGGAATCCTTTAGAGGACACACTTCAAGCATTTATTGAGGCACAAAGTAAGACTAATCAAAAGGTAGAAGCCGTAATAACTCAGATTGTGGAAGAGAACAAAGAGATAAAAAATCAAATTGGTAAGCTAACTAGTGCGCTTACTATACAAGAACGAGGCAAGTTCCCTTCCCAACCACAGTCCAATCCTAAGGGGCAACATAAGGTAGAATCTTCCGAATCACATAACATCAAAGATATCAATGCCATCACCACTCGTAGCGGTAAGGTCATAGAGGGACCAACTTTACCTAGTCCGCCAAACGACCCCCCTAAGGAAGTAGAGCAGAAAGCCTTGGTCCATGTTCCTTTCCCTCAAGCACTGAAACTGGGAAAAATACCAGAAAATCATGGTGAAATTCTTGAACATTTGAAACAAGTCAAAATTAATCTGCCTTTGTTACATGTTATCAGGCAGGTACCTTCTTATGCAAAGGTGATTAAGGATTTGTGCACTGTGAAAAGAAAACACAATGTCAAGAAAACTGCATTTTTAACCGAGCAAGTAAGTGCAGTGATTGAGCAGAAGGTACCACCTAAATATAAAGATCCTGGGTGTCCCACAATAACCTGTCAGATTGGTCCACATGAGTTTAGTCAAGCTTTATTAGACCTTGGAGCAAGTGTAAACCTTATGCCATACTCAGTTTACTTGCAACTTGGCCTTGGAGAGATCAAGCCTACATCTGTTGTTTTGCAACTAGCTGACCGAACCATTCGTAGACCCAAAGGGATAGTCGAGGATGTTTTGCTTCAAATTGACAAATTCTATTATCCTGTTGATTTCTTGGTTTTGGATACTCAACATGTGGTCAATATGGAGTCTAAGATACCATTGATCCTAGGTAGACCTTTCCTTGCTACAGCAAATGCTCTCATCAATTGTAGGAATGGTCTCATGAAGCTTACATTTGGTAATATGACACTGGAAGTCAATGTATTCCATGTTGGGAAACAACTACACGATGAAGATGAGTGTCACCATACTTATATGATAGATTCATTGGTGTCTGAAACATTCGAAAGGGAAAATTCTGAATCCTTACACTATCTCCTTTGTAATTCTGATTTTGATGATTCGCCTAACTCTGTTAATAATATTAATTCATTTAATTTTGTTAATGAAACAGGGTTAAATGAAAGGAATGTTTGGCAGCCACGCTTTGAGGAGCTACCAAAAGGAAGAACACAACTAAAGGCATCTTCCATTGAGGCACCAAAAGTCGAATTATCTCAACTACCAGAAGGACTAAAATATGCATTCTTGGGACCAGGTGATACCTTTCCTGTTATAATTTCGTCTAAACTTAGTGTCGAGCAAGATGAGAAACTCATAAATTTGTTGAAAGAACATAAGTCTGCACTAGGTTGGTCAATAGCTGATATTAAAGGTATTAGTCCCTTAATTTGTTCACATAAGATTCATTTAGAAGAAGGTGCTAACCCGCGTAGAGATCCTCAAAGAAGATTAAACCCCACCATGAAAGAAGTAGTGAAAAAAGAAGTCTTGAAATTATTAGATGTAGACATCATCTTTCCTATATCTGATAGTCAATGGGTTAGTCCTACACAAGTAGTACCAAAGAAATCTGGAGTTACAGTTGTAGAAAATGAAGAAGGGCATCCTATTCCCACTAGAGTAGTAACTGGGTGGCGCATGTGCATTGACTATAGGAAATTAAACTCTGCCACACGAAAAGATCACTTTCCACTTCCTTTTATCGACCAAATATTGGAACGTATAGCTGGTCATTTGTTTTATTGCTTTCTTGATGGATATTCTGGATATTATCAAATCGAAATAGCTTTGGAGGATCAAGAAAAGACAACATTTACATGCCCTTTTGGTACTTTTGCATTTCGTAGAATGCCATTTGGTTTATGTAATGCACCTGCTACTTTCCAACGTTGTATGATGAGCATATTTTCTGATATGGTTGAAAAATTCATGGAAGTTTTTATGGATGATATAACTGTTTTTGGAGACTCTTTTGATACTTGTTTACTTAACTTGAAAGCTGTTTTGAGCAGGTGTGAGGAAAATGGTCTTGTTCTGAACTGGGAGAAATGTCATTTCATGGTTTCATCTGGGATTGTTTTAGGTCATATAGTGTCTGAAAAAGGAATAGAGGTTGACAAAGCAAAAATTGAGTTGATTTCTAACCTACATATACCCAAAACTGTGAAAGATGTTAGGTCATTTCTTGGACATGCTGGTTTTTATCGGAGGTTCATACAAAATTTCTCTTCTATATCTCGTCCCCTGTGTAACCTCTTAGTCAAAGATGCTAGGTTCGACTGGACTCCTGAGTGTGAAAAAGCATTCAAAATACTTGTCCAAAAACTCACTACCGCACCCATCATACAATCACCAGATTGGAGCTTACCTTTCGAAATCATGTGTGACGCTAGTGACTATGCTCTTGGAGCTGTTTTAGGACAACGTAGGGAAGGAAAACCATTTGTTATCTATTATGCTAGTAGGACCTTAAATAGTGCTCAACAGAACTATTCTACTACTGAAAAGGAACTGCTAGCAGTCGTCTTTGCTATGGAAAAATTTCGACCTTATCTTATTGGTTCACCTATTACTGTTTATACTGACCATGCAGCTCTTAAGTATCTTCTTTCCAAAAGGATGCTAAGGCTCGTTTAATTAGGTGGATTCTTTTGTTGCAAGAATTTGATCTAACAATTAAAGATAAGAAGGGTGTCGAGAATGTTGTGGCGGATCATCTATCTCGTTTGGAGTTCATTGATTCTACAAAAGATCCCCCAATTCGAGATGACTTTCCCGATGAACAACTGTTCAATGTAGATCAATTGCCATGGTATGCTAATATTGTTAACTACTTGGTTGCTGGTGAACTTCCGTCAAGCTGGACTGCACAAGATAAGCGTAAGTTCTTGATCGAGGTAAGAAATTTTTATTGGGATGATCCTTATTTATATAAATATTGCCCCGACCAAATCATGAGAAGGTGCATTCCCGAGACTGAGGTAAATAGTGTCTTGAATTTTTGTCATTCTGAGGCTTGTGGTGGTCATTTTTCTATGAAAAAGACAGCTGCTAAAATTTTACAATGTGGTCTTTATTGGCCAAATTTGTTCAAAGATACTAATCTTTTTTGTCGTTCTTGTGATAGATGCCAAAAATTGGGAGCTTTGACTCGACGCCACATGATGCCCCTTAACCCAATTCTTGTTATCGAAATTTTTGATTGTTGGGGTATTGATTTTATGGGTCCATTTCCTTCTTCTTATGGTTATCTATATATTCTTCTTGCTGTTGATTATGTGTCCAAATGGGTAGAAGCTGTACCATGTCGTAAGAATGATAACACTACAGTAGTAAAATTCTTAAAGGAAAATGTGTTAGCTAGGTATGGTACACCACGAGTTATTATTAGTGATCAAGGGACGCATTTTTGTAATCGTTCTTTTGAAGCTTTGATGCGCAGGTATGGTGTTATTCACAAGGTTTCCAATGCATATCATCCGCAAACCAATGGGCAGGCTGAGTTAGCAAATAGGGAAGTTAAGCAAATTCTGGAGAAAACGGTTAACCAAAACCGCAAGGATTGGTCTTTACGACTTTCTGATGCACTTTGGGCATACCGTACTGCTTACAAGACTATTCTAGGGATGTCCCCATATCGCATTGTTTATGGGAAAGCTTGTCATTTGCCCGTAGAGTTAGAACATAAAGCTTATTGGGCAGTTAAATCACTTAATTTTGATTTGAATGTTGCAGGTCTTCAAAGGAACTTACAATTGTCAGAAATAGAAGAGTTAAGGAACGATGCTTATGACAACTCAAGGATCTACAAAGCTAAACTGAAAGTCGCTCATGACAAACAAATCCTTAGAAATAACTTTGAGCCAAACCAACGAGTATTCCTCTACGATTCTCGTTTACATCTTCACCCTGGAAAGTTGAGATCAAGATGGACTGGTCCTTTTGTGGTCAAACAAGTTTTTCCCAATGGTTCCGTAGAAGTAGAAAATCCTAAAGATGGGAAACTTTTTCGTGTTAATGGACAAAGATTAAAGCAAATTGTGGAGAGGGTGGATGAACCTGAGGAGATTGCACTTGCGGCTCCTATCTACCATTAATCAGGTTCTATCTTTCCATTATGTACTATAGTTTTATTTTGTTCTTTTTCTTTCTTTTGTGTGTTTTGTTTTTTTTTCGTTTGTGTGTTTAAGATCATCTCTAGCTTAACTTACATCATTCAAGTAGTAGTCCTTTGTCTCTTGTATTCTCTGCATTCATATTATAGTGACAATGAGGACACTGTCATATTTAGGTTGGGGGTGGTAGCTTTCCGAGAGAAAAAAAAATTTACATTTTTAAGAAAAATTAGTTTATTGCTTTTATATTAGCGATTCTCTTGAAAATGGGCTATAAGGTATGTATGAATGGATTGATTTGAGATGCTAGATTTGCTTTTAAGGTATGATTTCATCGTGTAAAGTCTTAGTCAGTTTTTCTATCTTTATTATTAGAAAGTAGCTTCAGAAATAATCTCAAGAGCACATTACTAAGCTTGTGGTAAGATGGATGTTCGATGCATGTAGCCTAGAAATTTTCCAAGTAAAGTTCTTTTTTCTATACTCACACATCTTTTGTGAGTGAGTGGAGAGGTTGAGAAAACAACTTATGAACTTATATTGCTCTTTTGAATTGGTTAATTGCTATTTAGAGTAACATTCTTAAAGAAAAGTCAAAGGTATGGATGATATTGGTCAAAAGTAAAATGTCTTCATGAGCCATAAAAAAAAAAAGAAAAAGAAAAAAAAGTGAAAAAAAAAAAAGTAAAAAAGAAAAAAAAAAAAAAAAAAAAGGAAGAAGAAAAGAAGAAGAAAGAGAAAAGTTCTTAGTTTTCGTCATTTTAGAAGACGAATCTTTATATGGCTCTATAGTATGACCAATTGAAATCCTTAAGCTAAATTGTGAAAGAATGTGACCTCTACATAGTTATGTTTCCTATCATTGGATCAATGTTTGTTTGTATGATTGTCCGTAAAAATATGGCCTATTTCTTTGAGTGTCTATCTGTTTTCCAACTCCATGAGTGAAATCCTTGTCCTAAAAATTTAAACACTTTACCCGTGAGGAAATGGAGTTGATACTTTACTTGGTAAATTTTCGAAAGCTATGTGTATTGTGGTTTGAGGTATGAAGGTTTTGGCTTAGTATTCACACACACACATTTTGGGAGTTATGATCGAACTAATCTTGATAGCGATTGTGATCTTTGACTAGCTCTTTGATTGAAGTACTTGAATAGTTTATCTCATTTCTTCTCAGTTTTGTTCATCATGCTTATATCTTATTTGCGCTTGAATTGCTAGAGACTAGCAATAAGCTAGTTGGGGGTTGTGATTAGTGCTTGAAAATGCACTTAAGTTGTTCTTATTTTCTAAATAAATCAAGTGTTAATTTGATATTTTCATGAAATAAATAGAAATTATTGTAATTAGAAAATATTGATATTTGATTTGTTTTTATAGGAATATAAAATATGGACCCCGGAATATTTAGCTTTCCCAAGTTGTACAAGTATTCAAAGGCATAATTTGAAGCAAGGAAAGATTCAAGGAAGTCAATTAGTGCAAGAACAACAAATAAGGAATCTGCCAGAAATATTGCTGCTACTTCCAAGGACGATAACTCTCGAAAGGAAACTCCAATTAAGCTGAATTTAGGATATGTTTTATAGGAAGAAGTTAGCTACATTACGGACTTTACGGATCTGGATTTGGAGTTCGGAGCACAAAGATATGCATTTTTCAAATCTGTCGCGCAGAGCAGAATCTTCTACGCGGAAATCGCGATTTTTGTCCTAAAGTGATTAGGAAACTTGCATAAATCCTTTCCATACGAGGATTAAGCCTCCTAAACATCTTCCTACTCAATTTCTACCTCCTAAGCATTCTCCTACTTGGATTAGGGCTATTTAGCACCTATATATAGTCCTAGAATCACACATCTTAGAACACACAATTTTTAGTCTTAGTTACAATTCTCTCTAAAATCATTATCATATTTTCTCTCTAGAACTTGTGATAATGATTAGCAAATTAGGCTAAGAGTTCCTTGGTGAGATTAGAGATGAACTTATATGCGTAGTGATCTTATTTGGATTCGATTCTTCAAGGTTTTGTAAGTTTAATAATTTGAGTAATTTATTATTCTTCATCTATTTTCATCAACTTTTATGTTAATACAATTGTTTCATTAGTTTTCATATAAATCTAGTCATGCTCTTTTTATGTGAAAATCTTTATGATATAATTATATTGATATAAGTCTTTTGTTTTATGGGTAGTCTTTTAATGCAATATGCCTTGGTATATAGTATGTTTTTGATTTCTCATAAGATGATATTTTGTGCCAACTCTAAAAGCAAGAAAATTATTTACTCAAATACATTAGAAATTATGTGTTTCTCAATTCTTTATCTTCCGATTGATTGTTTGGGATGTGAAACTTTCAATTGAGTAATTTTATGAATCAATCCAAATAAGTGAACGAAGCATATAAGGGATTCTTGATATCTTACCGTTTTAATTATCGTATTTTTCAACAACCAAAAATTTACTTTTCTTTAAGTTTTCTTAAAATCAAATCGCTTCGTTAATTTAGTTTGTTTATTTATCTTTAAAGCTACTTTGTCTACTAACGATTTTAGCTTAGTTTAGTCATCTCCTCGTGGATACGACCGCCCAATCTATTCTACATCGATCGCTTTGTTTCGACAAGTTTGGGCGTAATCAAGGCTTGATCTTTACGATCAATGATACAAATCGGAAATTCTTCATAAGTTAGGTCATCTTGAACCTCAAGTGGCTCGTATCTCAAAATATGGTCGGGGTCAGGAACATACTTTCTCAACAATGATACGTGAAAAACATTGTGAACTTTTGATAGTTCAGGTGGTAAAGCTAGTCTATAAGCTACTTCTCCAACTTTTTCAAGGATCTCAAAAGGTCCTACATAACGAGGACTCAACTTGCCACGTCTCCCGAATCTCACTACACCCCTTTTTGGAGAGATTTTTAAGTGAACATGGTCACCTTCCTTGAACTCTACGTGTCGCCTCTTCAAGTCTGCCCAACTTTTCTGTCTGCTTTGAGCCACCTCTAGTCGTTTCTTTATCAACGGGATCTTTTCTATAGCTTTATGCACCAAGTCAGGGCCCAACAGTCTTTTTTCTCCAATGTCATCCCAATGTACAGGGGATCTACATTTTCTTCCATACAGAGCTTCATATGGCGCCATTCCAATGCTGGCTTGGTAGCTATTATTATATGAAATTCTGCCAATTTTAAGTATTGATCCCAACTACCTTTAAAGTCCATTATGCAAGCTCGTAGCATATCTTCTAAAATCTGGATAGTTCTCTCTGATTGACCATCTGTTTGAGGATGATAAGCGGTACTAAACTTCAATTGAGTTTCAAGGGCACTCTGAAGGCTTTTCCAAAATTGGGAAACGAACCTAGGGTCTCGGTCAGATACTATGCTCACAGGGATGCCATGAAGTCAAACAATATTATTAACATATAATGAGGCTAATTCACTAAGTGGAGTTTTCTTCTTGACAGGTAGAAAATGGGCCGATTTAGTGAGCCTGTCAACAATAACCCATATAAAATCATGTTGTTTGTTAGGGGTTCGTGGCAACCCAGAAACGAAATCCATGGTTATGTGTTCCCACTTCCACATGGGTATTTCCAAGTTTTGAAGTTTACCACCGATTCTTTGGTGTTCCGCTTTAACTTGCTGACATGTCATGCATTTCTCCACGAACTCGGCAATATGTAGTTTCATCCGTTTCCACCAAAAATGTTCTCTCAAATCCCTGTACATTTTGGTGCTACCTGGGTGCATGGTGAATCGAGATCTATGAGCGTCATTCAAAATCTCCTCTCTTAAATTCGAATCAGACGGAACACATACCCTATTTCCGAACCTCAACGAACCATCTTCGTGTAATCGAAAAACGGAGTTTTGTCCCATTCTCACATCTTCACTAATCTTGCACAATTCTGGATCCTTTAGTTGGGCTTCTTTGATACGGTCGATTAGTGTAGGTTGGGCGATCAACGTAGCCATCGTGTTATGGAAAACACCAACCGCCACTTCAACTTCCAACTCTTCTAAATCTTTTGTGATCCTTCTTTGCTCGGTTAGTAGACTAGCCATATTTGTTGTCTTCCTATTAAGTGCATCAGCAACCACATTTGCTTTCCCTGGGTGATAGTTAATAGTGACATCATAATCTTTCAACAACTCTAACCACCTCCGTTGTCTCATATTCAATTCCTTTTGCGTGAATAAATATGTGAGACTCTTATGATCTGTATATATTTCACAGGTAACCCCAAATAAGTAATGGCGCCAAATCTTCAACGCAAAGACTACTGCTGCCAGTTCCAAATCGTGAGTGGGGTGACGAGATGCATAGGCAATAACTTTACCATTTTGCATTAAGACGCACCCCAGGCCAGTCAATGAAGCATCACTGAATATTGTAAAGCCATCGACTCCATTAGGTAATGTCAGTACTGGTGCAGAAACCAATCGTTGCTTCAATTCTGTAAAACTACGCTCACATTCTGGGGACCAGTCAAACTTTGCACCTTTCTTAGTTAAACGGGTCATGGGGACGGATATCTGAGAAAATCCTTCCACAAACTTTCTATAATAGCCAGCAAGTCCAAGAAAACTTCTAACTTCAGTGACATTGGTTGGGCTTGGCCAATTCAACACAGCTTCGATCTTTGAGGGATCCACAAAAATTCCTCCCTCTGATATTACATGTCCCAAGAACGACACCCTTCTAAGCCAGAATTCACATTTGCTTAATTTTGCAAAAAGTTGTTCCTTTCGTAAAGTTTGTAGTACGATCCTTAGGTGTTCTGCATGCTCTTCTTCATTCTTAGAGTACACCAAGATGTCATCAATGAAAATTACAACAAATTGGTCTAGGTATTCTTGAAAAGTCTTATTCATTAACGCCATGAAAGCAGCTGGAGCATTTGTTAGCCCAAACGGCATAACTAAGAACTCATAATGACCATATCTGGTGTGGAACGCTGTCTTGGGTATATCATCCGCCTTGATTTTCAATTGATGGTAGCCGGACCGAAGATCAATCTTAGAGAACACTTGAGCTCCTTGCAGCTGATCAAAAAGGTCATCTATTCGAGGAAGCGGATACTTATTTTTCACGGTGATTTTATTCAACTCTCGATAATCGATGCATAAGCGAAGACTCCCATCATTCTTCTTTACAAATAATACAGGTGCTCCCCACGGGGAGACACTTGGACGAATGAAGCCTTTATCTAGTAACTCCTGAAGTTGTGTCTTTAACTCGCGTAATTCGGCAGGAGCCATCCTATAAGGGGGCTTTGATATAGGACCGGAGTCTGGTGCGATATTAATCTCGAACTCAATTTCTCGATCTGGTGGTAGCTCTGATAAGTCCTCAGGAAATACATCCGGAAATTCTTGCACGACAGGAATATCCTCTAATTTGGTCCCAATTATTTTGGTGTCAACTACATAAGCCAGGAATGCACTACACCCTTTTCTTAGGCACCTTTGAGCTTTCAAAATTGAAATGATAGGAAGGGGAGACTTGTGTCGAATAACACTTTTCTTACCTTAAAAGGAGAATTCTGATCATCCCGGGGGATGAAAAATAATTATTTTTCCAAAACAATCAATTTGAGCATGATGAAATGCTAACCAATCCGTCCCGAAAATAATATCAAAGTCACTCATATCTAACTCCACTAAGTTTGCTCCCAAATTTTCTTCGCCTATACGAATCTTACACTTTCTAGAAACATTATTAGCAATAAGAATCTTTTTCAGAGGCGAGGAGGCATACATTGGCTCTTCTAGTTTATCAAATTCAAGATTTAATGACTTAGCAAATTTTCGAGAAATAAACGAGTGGGAAGCCCCAGAATCAAACAGCACATGGGCATTAAACGAATTAACAGATATAGTACCTGTGACCACATCATCATTTGCCTCTGCATCCTCCTCCGTCAGTGCAAACAGTCTCCCAGTACCCTTCTTTGGTTCAACTTGACTTCCTACCCGCGTCCCCATTGTCTTTTTCTTTGGGCAGTCCCTCACTCAATGTCCAATTTCCCCACAGTGAAAGCACGCCCCCGTCTTCCAGAAACACTCACCCGGATGCCTTTTATTGCAATGGGTACATTGTTTTGCTATGAGCTTCACACCACCTTCGTTACTCCCATTTGATTGCGTGCTTGAATCATTGTCTCTGGATGTTGGAACTCCTCCTGGTCTAGGCCTCTTGCGATCTCCATTGTATTGCTCATAACTTTTCAAATCTGCCTCAACTCTAAGAGCTCGCTCCAATAGGTCACGAAAGGTGGTATCCATGTGAGAAGAAACTCGAATCTGAATATCCCTCCTCAATACCTGATAGAATCTATTCACCCTACTTTCTTCAGACTTCATGTAAATAGGACAAAATCGCCCAAGTTCATTGAATTTGTTTGCAGCCTCCAACACAGACATGTTTCCAACTTGTTTAAGGTTAATGTATTCATTTTCCTTTGCAATTCTGATAGCACGAGGGAAGCAGTGATCGAGAAACAACTTCTTGAAATTTTCCCAAGACAATGGATTATTTGGGTCGACATATGCAACTTTCACAGAGTCCCACCAATATTTGGCGTTACCAACTAAAAATGGCAAGGTGACATTGAGTCTAACTTCTACGGGATACTCCAAAGCAGTAAATGTTTCTTCGATATTGCTAATCCATTTCTCAGCTGCAATAGGGTCTGCACCTCCCTCAAATGATGGAAAGTTGAGTCTTCTAAAACGTTCAAAGTAAGAAATTTGGGGTGATGGTTGACGAGGTTGTTGTTGTTGTTGCAACATATTTGCCACTATACGAAGGACATCTCCAATATCCGTAGCGGTGGCAGGTACATCACGGTTTGGTAGTGATGGTTGGGTATTTTGTTGGTTTTTTGTTTCAGCGGGATTTGGTAGAGAAGGTTGGGAGATTTGTTGGTCTTCTGTTTCAGGGCCAGGTACATTATTGCTACTTCCACTCTGGGCATGCCTGCGACCTCGACCACGAACACGACCTCTACCTCTACCTCGAGCCATCAATATAATCTGAAAGTTTTATCTCTATTAGCAATAAGACTATATAAATCAAATTAGCAGTAAACCATAAGCTCAAAAGCCTGAGTCCAGCTTCGTGGATAACACCACGAACCTGGCTCTGATACCAAGTTGTCACGCCCCCATATTTATTTTTATATTACTTTACCGGCGTGATGGCCGCGTCGTCATTACAATCATGCCGACGCGAAGCCTTCGAATTTAAACACAAATCTAAATATATTAATAAAATAAACGAGAATAATTTCTCAACACTATGCTCGAACTGTTGGAATAAAATGCCTAAAAAAAAAGTCCATGAACAATTTTTATAATACTAAGTTGGAGCCAGTCCCAACCAATATTGTCTCAAAGTGAGAAAGCCTAAAACTCTAATAGAAAATAACAAAGCATAAATAACCTTTGGGTTCCTATCACTACTTAAATTCTGAGAACAAAACCTTCCAACTTCGAGTTGTCTATCGATCTGCAAAATATCAAGCAAGGGGTGAGTTGCTCACTCAATAAGAAGTTTAAGGCACCTCCGTCAAATCCATGCAAATATCAATACTCAATAATAATGCATATAGACAATGTGACATTTTCATGAATCGAATATGCAGGAGACAACTACTTATTTCAACTCACAAATTACCACTATGGCCACCATTAACCCCGTGACAAGGACGTCGACATATCAAATACAAATACAAATAGTCGAACTGGTTCGTATGGATAACCAAGCTCAAAATTCAATACAATACAATGCATGGAACTAGCTCCTACGCCGACAATCCCCCGAAGGGGCCCAAACAATTCATAGACAAATTTGAGAGATCAAATAAGACATAAATGGGTTATCTCCATGTAACCAAACAATGGCTCAAATAGTTCAAATACATGATCGATGAAACAATGTCAAATTGCACACTTGATCTAAAACTTTGTCCCGCAAAAGTCTGTTTTAATAAAAAAGTAATGAACTTAAGGACAATGAGATTTCAAGATAGCAATATTAAGCATAGTATTCACAAGAGATAAGAGTAAAAAGTGCCAAAAACCCCTTACCTTAAATAAATTAATGTCACACTATCTTGAGCACCACAAAAATCACTCCTAAGCTTGATCCCTAAAATCTAAACATAATAAAACACCACATAAGCTATCCAAATCGGAAAATTAATTAGCTAGAAAAACTGAAATTTAAGTCTAGAACTCCCGCCCAATTAGTGTTATAAAGTTGGAATTATTCAATACTTAACCAAATTCCCATGTAATCCAACACTAGCCATTAATTTATTTTTGCACAAACAACTTAATGCGGCAGGGGATTCATATCCATTTAAAAATTGTGCTTTCCATAATTAATCATGTTATTAGATTATCTACAATAAACTATGCATACAATAAATATATGGATCTGTCAATTGAAAAAAATAAAACCGTGGTGTGCCATTGCCCATATATCCTCCACCAAATTGCACTACCAATTCATAAATTCCACCAACACTAGTATATAATACCATTACTTTAGGCAAAGAAGAATTGAAGTGAAAATACTAACCTCGGCGGCGCTGCTCGTATGAAAAAGAAAACAAGGACTTGATTATTTTAAACCTACGCAGTGTTTGACTAGTGACTACTTTCAATTTCCTTCCTTTTTATAAAATTACAATATTACCCCTTTAGTTTATAAGTTTACACTTTGGTTATTTGCTAATTAAAATTAATCTCTAAACTTATACACATATATACTTACTTATTAATAGTATGAAACCTATTTTTTTGCCTATTATGCGAAAATAATATAGGGTTATTACACATATTTTCCCGGCGCCCAGGCGCGTTGCCAGCAGGCAACCAGGCGGTCGACCCTCATGCCTGCCCGCCCTGCTAACCTTGCCCGCCAGCTTGCCCGTTGCCATCTCCAACCGACGACGACTCCCCCTCCCCCTCATGTCCTTTTGCCGGCATCGGTTGGAGTTGCTATTAGTAGTATAAAATATGAAGGAGAAACATTTGGTCATCTCCAATGGTACGGGTAGGGGCAGGGGCAGGGCTCCGGAACCCTGAGGATGCCCCTGTCCCTAGCCCTACCTGATCGTCTCCAATGGCAGGGCTTCGAGCCCCAATTAATTCCATTTTTTTCTTTCCCCACTCTCACTATTATAATAATAAGTTTAATTTTATTTTTTATATTAATAATAATAATACTAATATCTAATTTTTTAATATAATTAAATTAATAAAAATATTTAAATATTAAGGCTGGGTTTGGATTGAGTTATTAGTAATATCCCAAATTGTAATATTGGGCTACTTAATAGTCCAATTCTCAGAATAATTGGGTGTTTGGTATATTATTAGTAGGATGATTAATATTTGGGCTCACAATCTATTCTATGTTCGGATAGCCCAATAAAGCGAGCAATTATTGAATTCCCCATAATACCCCTGGTCAAAGGTTATTGACTAAATCTCGTCCGTTGCTTGGTGATTGATCTCGACCGCCGAAATCAAGGTATAATAACCTAGAATGAAACCCTAATCTCACTCATTCACTTCCTACTCTTTTCTCTCTCATCCGCGGCGCTAAGGTTGAATTGTTGAGGTCTTTACGGTGTCAAATTGAGGAAAAACCTTGAAGAAAAGTTCTCTATACCGCTTCAACAATCTCTCACGGTTTGAAGGTAAAATGTATCAATTTCTAGGTTTTTTCCTAATTTTCAAAGTGATACATGGGTCGTAATATGTGGAATAGGGTTTTTTTGTTACATTTGGCTTTTTTTTTTCGTGCTCCTTCAAGTAGGTGATAGATTTTTATGGAATATTGCATTGTACAAGATTGTTTATGAATATTCTCAGAATTTTGACTTGGGTGATATTTTTTATCAAGTGTGATAATTAGCAATGTACAGAGGTGATAATTTGATATTTGTTATGAATTTGTTTTCGTTTTTTTGTTAATTTGCATAATGATATATGTTTTCGTAATATGTTGGATAAGTAATTTTTTTGGCCTTTTTTTTCGTATACCTCTCTGCATTAAAGTAGGTGATATAATAATGTTGAATTTGCATTGTAAAAGATTGTTTAAGAAGAATTTTGACATTGGTGATATTTGTTATGAAGTGTGATAATTATAATTAGAATAATTTTTCTTGCCTCTGTTAAAAATGCCCTGGTTTATAGTTTTAAGTGCATTTGTAGCATGTACGAATTAATTTGAATTGCTTATTGGCTTCAAAACCTATAAATTGTTTTATGCTAATCAGTTTTCATGGTATGTTTGAAATCTAAAACTGAATTGTAAGGGCTAAATATGATTGAAATTGAATTCTAACAAGGGTAGTTGGAATATTTTATATTTGTAGTAATCTGTTTGCAATTTATATTTTCAAAGTAATACAAAATATCTGATTTAAATAACACATTTTTTTTTGTTTATGAAGCATGGATTCAAACAGTTCAGAAATTGACCCTGCCTTAGCCGCAAAAACATGTGCTTGCGGTGAACAGATCAAGGTTCAAACTTCGTGGACCAAAGGTAACCCTGGCCGTCGGTTTGCCCGTTGTGCTGGATTAGAGGTAAGCATTCGTCCCATTATTGTGTTTCAATATTCTTTGGTAATCTTTTGCGGGGGTTATATCATGCCGTTTTATACATGTTGTAGCCCACTTTCATGAACCCAATTTGAATTAATGTGTGTGCCTGTTTGTTGGTTCTTATGATTTAAAAGTTGATAGCAATTACGTTGTTGTCACAGGGGGGCCGATGTGGCTATTTTCAATGGGTTGATCCACCCATGTGTGATAGGTCCAGACTGATAATTCCTGGTTTGTTACGTCGGGTTAATCGGGTTGAGGCAGAAAGGACCCGCCGGGAGCATGAATTGAAATCTGAAATTGAGTTGCTTATTAGTTCTATGTCCACACTTGAGAAGGAAAATATGGCATTGCGTCGTAAACTGCAGTTTATGACGATCTGTGTCATCCTTCTTCTTGTGTGGATAATTTACTTTATTATGTGAATCGGACTAACGTGTTTATAGTCTAATGTTTTGTTTTGCGTGTAATGTATGTCATGACTTGTTCTCCATTTGAATTGAAGCTATGTTGTCTAATTTGTGTACGTAGTTGGTTTATGTCTACCTTATTACCAGTTTGGGGAATGTATATTGTAAACTTGTTTTTGTTGGTATAAGGAGAAGTGAACTGTGATTGTACTGTTTAAATCTTTTCATATGTTCTGCATTTATTCTTAATATGACTCTATATTGTGTTTCTTGTTTTTTGAAACTGAATTTGATATAACGTAGATATCATATGTGATTGCTACTAAATAATCCAGGGGGTTATTTCCTAATCTAATGTTGTATCTATAAAAATATGTTTGTGTTAAATAGATGGCCTGATTGAGTAATTTATTGTTGTTATTTTCTATGAATGGAAAAGGACAGTAGTTGATGAAAGAAAATTAATGATCCATTGACTCTTTGACTGCCTCACTTTTGAAATACTCATTAATGCATATCTACCCTACATCAATTCAATATTAATGATGGAGGTTGGGTGGTTGTTCAATCTTTCTATAAATTAACCTCAACATTGCCAAAAGGTTAACATATCTGAAATTCATACCTTCTACCATGTAAGTATTTTTCTTCCTTTTTATATATTTGGGTATGTTTGTTCATCTATCCATATCAAAATATTAAATTCTGTCTTTTTGGATAATATTTGTTCATTCTCTTTATAGCATATTATTTTATAACATTCTCTTTAACAAGAAAGCCTTTGTGTAATAATTCAGTTGCATAAATATTATTGTGGGGTTGTTCATCTATGCATTATATATGTATGAGTAATATAATCATGTTTTAAAAAATTATGTTTTACTTTACTTGTTCTGTTTTATAAATATTCTGATTTGAGTTTTGTTCACCTATATGTAATATGATATTGTACATGTGTAGCATTCCGGTGATTGCAAACATATGGCAAAACAAGGATCACCAGTCGAAAAGGAAGTAAGGAACACTGCGGATGGCTAGACATTTAACGAGAACTGGCGGTTCATGGCAAATCTGACCCATGAGGCTAAGAACGCCAACCTGAACGACTTGGCTGTTCTCAATGGTTCCTGCAAAGTAATTCAAGATAAAATGGAGGCACATTTTGGACGTTGCTATACCAAAAAGGCTATCAAGATGAAGGTTGAACAGATGCGTGCGAGGCACACTAGTTTCAAGAGGTTTCTATCCACTCCCGGCGTTGTATATGATATGGAAAACATTGACTCAACCGTGACTGCTGAGTATTGGAAGAAATTTACACACGAGGTAATTTCTGGACTATTATTGTTTAATGTTTGAAAAACTGAATTTTTATTTTAGTGTATGTTCTGTTTAGTGTTTACTAATGCAATCTCCTACTTGTTAGGCTGAGCCAGAGCTGTTCAAGCAGTTCAGAAAGAATGGTAACCCACTTCACTACATGCTTACTGAGACTTTTGACGAGGAAGGCGTTGCTACCTTTCCGAAAGACCTAAGCGGCAGCCCAGGATGGCCTATTCACGTTCGAGACTCCGACGATGATGAAAAGGCCCTGGTTCCAGCAGATGACTTAAGTGGCATGGAGATTCCAATGATGGGTGAAGAAGATGATGTGCGTCTTATCAAAGGTTGTTGTCACCATGTTGTATCAACTGATTTGGCAACTGTGGAGGACAGTGAGGAGGACATTGTTGGTGGCTCCAACTGGGTGGACCTGGACTAGTGCTTGGGTACTTGTTTAATTACTTTAGTTTTAATATGTTTTATCAAGGATAATATCTATGTTTGTTTAAGGATAATTATGGCTTGTTTATTTTGGTGTAATTTGTTAGTTTGAATGTTGCTGGATGTTGATTAACTTTGTAGACATTCCTCACTTTTGGTGTAATTAAGTTTTTATTATTGGTACTGATAAGTTTTAAGTAATGGATGTGTTTTATTAATTGTTTTTAACATCATATATTATGCAATGCTTTTTGTTTATTTGTTATTATAACCTCTTTTCCATTATCAATTTCCTTTTCAGATTTCAGATTTTTTAGTTTATTATAAGTTCATGTTTTTTACTAATGCATTTCCAAAGTTGAACTGGAGCTATTGTAGACTATACAAAGAAAAAGTTGTTCAAAAAGTAGGTGCATTAAAGCCTTGTTTTTTGCTGACTTCTACCAGCTTTCTAAAAAAGCTTTGTTGGGAATCGAACATGACCCGACCCGAGCCGCAGCGGAAGCGGGTAAAATTTAAAAATTCGGGTGGTCTTTCGATTCAACCCAAGAATCCATATGCATAATATAAACCGAGTATAAACCAACCTTAGGGGGTTTAGGATTTTACCTTACTTCACTTTGTAGTGAATGAAGCTTTCCAAGCAAGGTGTGGCCGAACTTCTTTGGCTCTCGGAATCAGGAAATTCCAAGTGGTTCTTCGAAAGCTCCTCCAAAGAAAACAACACACAAAGAGTCTTTAAGAAAAGAACTCCTCTAAAGAAAGTCCACACTTCACAAGTCTAACAACCTAGAAAGAATTTCTTAGGCTGAGAACTTGAAATTCCTTCGTAATCTATTGAAGTTAGATTGGAAGAGAATTACTACTTAATTCTACTAACTTGAAAGGAAGTATAGAGAAGAAGAACTTTTATTGCAATGACTAAGTGTTAGTAAATGAAAAGCTAGGGCCTCCTATTTATAGAAGGACTTACTTCACCACTAAGCTTTCAACAAAACTTAGTTGAGAAGCTATCCACAAAGCTTATCTGATAAGCTTTGTCATCAACCCTATCCGATAAGGTATATTCCTAGCATATCTTATCCATAAGGAATATTCCTAGCATATCCTATCCGATAAGCTTTGTCATCAACCTTATCCGATAAGGTATATTCCTAGCATATCCTATCCGATAAGCTTTGTCATTTACTTAGTTGAGAAGTTTCGTACTTTTCTTAGCTGAGAAGTTTCGTAAATTTCTTAGCCGAGAAGTTTCGCACTTTTCTTAGTCGAGAAGTTTCGTACTTTTCTTAGCTGCGAAGTTTCGTACTTTTCTTAGCCGAGAAGTTTCGTACTTTTCTTAGCTGCGAAGTTTCGTACTTTTCTTAGCCGAGAAGTTTCGTACTTTTCTTAGCTGCGAAGTTTCGTACTTTACTTCTCCTGGAAGCTATCTACTTAGCTTCTCTCAGAAGCTTTGTAGTTAGCTTCTCCAAGAAGCTTTCTACTTAGCTTCTCTCAGAAGCTTTGTAGTTAGCTTCTCCTAGAAGCTTCTCTTAATTAATTAGTCCGACTAATTAATCTTATTCTTCCTCTTAATACTTCCTTGATCAATGATTTAGTTAAGTAAACTCATTTGCTTAACTAATCAACTCTCAATTAATTAATCTAATTAATTAATTTCTTCCAATCTTTGTTAAACTCTTTTAACAAAATGAATTCAATATTCTGGTTGCATCTTGTGAATATTATGTGTGACCCCTTAGGTTCACCGTTAGCTAGCCGTGGGCTCACAACACCTTGTGATTTAATTAGTGAATAATTATTATAATTATTCCGATCAATTAAACACATTTAATTGACCACCTTAGAACTAATCTCCATTAGTCCATTGGTACCCACACTCCATAGTCGATGTCTAGCCACAAGCCCATGGAGCCTACTTAATAGGTGAATGTTGTTCGTGTGAACCTTTCCTTTTATGTTTTCCATGTACGTACGGTCCTTTCATTGACCAACCTCCCGATCAAGGCATGGGATATGGTAGTTTGATCGGTTTCCCATAATACCTCGATTCTATGTATCTTATTCATAATTAGATTCCCTTGTGACCATAACTTTGGAAACTCCTTCCCAATTGTCACATACCATGCGCATGGATTTTATCAAGAATCTAATACATTAGAACACATAGGAGATTCGCTCGACTCATCATATCGAGTCAATGAATCCTATATTGATGTCATCAATCTCCATGTATGACTACCTATACCCAACGTAAAACCACATAGACCCGCTAGTAAGTGGTCGGGAAATACATCAAAGTATAAGCACCCACACATGAGATTACTCTAACCATCTCAAGTCGAAGGACTAATATCCGTACACTAGCATAAATGAGAGAATACTTTGTCACCGATGTGCATTTTATGCCTCCAAGACAAGATTCTCTCGGTGGGGCGTTCAGTGCATTTGTTCTACAACAAACCACTCACTCGTATACACTGGTATCCACATACCGGCATCCATGGAAACACAACGCCTTCCAACTATTGGAAAATGTATATTTGTGTGAGTCTATCCGATCCCATCGATGTCCTGTCTCAATGGGTTCTATGACTCAGAACAATTTTAGATCACGACCTTAGAGGCTTATTCCATGATTGGATCGATGCCATGCCCCATAGTCATTTGTGATCTAAGGACTTCATCTAATTGTTGATTGATTACAATTAATGAATTTGGCCAATAAAATATTATTAATCAAAACCAGATTGTTTTTACAAGAGTAGATTACAAGTCATTTAATTGGCTTATTGGGCACTACTCTAACAATCTCCCACTTGCCCTAAAGCCAATTACCCATGGTCCTGAGTCCCATCTTCATAAGATGTCTTTCAAAGACCTTTTGCGATAGGGGTTTAGTCAGTGGGTCTGCCACGTTCTCTTCCGAGTCAACACGTTCAACTTTTATGTCGCCTCTACTAGTGATCTCACGGATCAAATGGTATCGTCTCATTATGTGTTTGGATCTTTGATGAGATCTTGGTTCCTTTGCTTGTGCGATAGCTCCATTATTATCACAAAAGATAATAATAGGCTCGGCAATGCTAGGCACAACATCCAACTCTTGGATGAAGTTTTTCATCCAAACACCTTCTTTTGCGGCATCTGATGCTGCAATATACTCCGCCTCAGTAGTTGAATCGGCTATGGTTTCTTGCTTGGAACTTTTCCAACTAACCGCACCGTTATTGAGGCAGAACACATATCCCGACATAGATTTGGAGTCATCCACATCACTTTGGAAACTTGAATCAGTATAACCCTCAAGCTTCAAATCTCCATTACCGTATACTAAGAACAATTCTTTAGTTCTTCTCAAGTACTTAAGAATTGCCTTCACGGCTTCCCAGTGACTGTCACCGGGATCGGATTGGTAGCGGCTCGTTACACTAAGAGCTTGTGCCACATCCGGTCTTGTACATAGCATGGCATACATTATGCTCCCTACCGCGGATGCATAAGGTATTCTAGACATCCTTTCTCTCTCTTCATCTGTCTTTGGGGCCATAGACTTTGAGAGAGAAACCCCATGTCTAGCCGGGAGCAATCCTCGCTTGGAGTGCTCCATACTAAATCTTTTCAAGATTTTGTCTATGTACAAAGATTGGGATAGCCCAAGCAACCTTTTTGATCTATCTCTATAGATCCTTATTCCCAATAAGAAGGATGCTTCTCCCAAATCTTTCATGGAGAATTGTGTGGACAACCATGCTTTTGTTTGCTCTAATATCCCTACATCATTACCTATGAGTAGGATATCATCAACATAAAGTACAATAAACTCAATTACACTCCCACTAGACTTTTTGTACACACATGGTTCATATACGTTTTTTGTGAAGCCAAACGATTTGACCGTCTCATCAAAACGTATGTTCCAACTACGGGAAGCTTGCTTAAGTCCATAAATGGACTTTTGGAGTTTACAAACCTTTTGTTTACTCCCATTGGATGTGAAACCTTCTGGTTGTTCCTTGTATATTTCTTTATCAATGTTTCCATTGAGAAATGCAGTTTTCACATCCATTTGTCATATCTCATAGTCATACCATGCGGCTATGGCAAGCAAGATCCTGATGGATTTAGGCATAGCTACGGGCGAAAAAGTCTCCTCAAAGTCAATACCTGGCCTTTGAGTATAACCCTTCGCGAGTAGCCTTGCTTTATAGGTGATTACCTCTCCATTTACTCCAAGTTTTCGTTTATAGATCCATTTACAACCTACAGGAACTATTCCTTCAGGTGGATCTATCAAGGTCCATACCTCGTTGGAGTATATAGAGTCCATTTCGGATTTCATGGCTTCAAGCCATTTTCCCGAGTTAATATCTGACATTGCCTCCTCGTAAGTTCTTGGATCATCATCCAATTGACCGATTTCGTGTAGAAGTCCATAACGCTCGGGCTCCCATCGAATCCGATCAGACCTTCTTAGAGGTTGTGTACTTGAGGTCTCTTTCATTTGATCATGTGTTTCCATTGGTTGTGGTGATGAGTTCGTCTCACGAACCTCATCTAATTCTATATCAATACCCTTTCTATCTGATAGAAGATCCTTCTCTAGGAAGGTGGCATTTCTAGAAACAAACATTTTTTGCTCCTTTGGATTATAGAAATAATATCCTATCGACTCTTTAGGATATCCCACAAACTTTCATAAGGTGGATCGACTATCCAACTTATCTCCCACTATGTTCTTAACATAAGCGGGAGACCCCCATACTCGCATGTAATGATATGAGGGTGCTTTGCCAAACCACATCTCATGCGGGGTAGATGGCACTGACTTAGAAGGTACTACATTTAGTATCTTTGAAGCCGTAAGAAGGGCTAGTCCCCAAAATGAAATAGGAAGGTCTGTGAAACTCATCATAGAACGAACCATGTCTAACAAAGTTCGATTCCTTCGCTCAGACACTCCATTCAATTGGGGTGTTCCGGGCGGAGTCCACTTTGAGAGTATTCCATTCTCTCCCAGATAACCAAGAAATTCATCACTTAAGTATTCGCCTCCTCGATCCGATCGAAGAGCTTTAATACTATGACCGATTTGATTTTCTACTTCAGCCCTAAACTCTTTGAACATTTCAAAAGCTTCGGACTTGTGTGTCATAAGATACACATAACCATATCGAGTGAAGTCATCGGTAAAGGTTATAAAGTAGAAGTACCCTCCTCGCGCACTAACGCTTAGAGGTCCACACACATCGGTATGAATTAAATCCAAAACTTGTGTGGCACGCTCCGGATGTCCAACAAATGGTGATTTGGTCATTTTCCCCTTTAAGCAAGATTCACAAGTTGGTAACTCTTCCGAGTTATCTATTTCTAGAGACCCGTTTGAGACCAATTTTTGAATCCTCTTATTGGAAATATGTCCAAGTCTTGCATGCCATAAGTAAATGGATTCATGGTTATCTAGCTTACTATTCCTTTGTTGAATGTGCATCATAGACTTAGTTGGTTCAATGGAGTATAATCCATTTGCTAATGTACCGGTAATAATTAAAGATCCATTTTTGAAAATTGAAAACATTTTGTTCAAAATTGAGAAGGTAAAACCTTCTCTATCGAGTACAGGAATCGATATTATGTTTTTAATTACAGACGGTACATAAAGACAATCTTTTAAAAGCAAACATGAACCATTAAAATCTAAAACTACATCCCCTTCAGCTTCTGCAGCAACCTTTGCTCCATTACCAAGGCGAAGGATCTGATCCCATGGCCTAAGGGGCCTTGTTATTCCCATCACCTGTAAATTATTACAAAGATGAGAACCACAAGCGGTGTCCAACACCCAAGATGCACTATTAGTTAAGAAATTAACTTCAACAAAGAATATACCTTCTTTTAGGGACTTAAGGTAATCAGGACAATTCCTTTTCCAGTGTCCTTTCTTTTTACAATGGAAGCATTCATAATCAGGTTGGCTTTTAACCTTTCTTTTCTTGATTCCACGTATGGCATGTAATGCTTGGTTATCAGAATAGGAACTCCTTCCTTTCTTTTTCCCTTTCTTTGGCTTTTGGGCCTTAGAGCGGGATGTACTAGCAAACATTATAGGTTTATCCTTTTTAAGGGAAGCCTCTGCCGTGGCAAGCATATTAACCAATTCATGAATAGGCACATCCATCTTATGCATCGTGTAATTCATTCTGAATTGTTTGAACAAGTCAGGCAAGGATTGTAGAATCATATCACCATATGTTTCATTGTTAAAGACCACGCCAAGATTGGCGAGCTTTTCTATAAGCCCGATCATCTTGAGGCCGTGTTCTCTAACACTTGTGCCCTCGGGCATCCTTGCTCGAAAGAGAGCCTCACTCGTAAGATACCTTTCATTACGATCTTGTACCCCAAAGAGTCCTTTAAGGTGCAAGAGGATCTCGCTTGCTACTTTCATATGCTCATGTTGCCTTTGCAACTCATTTGTCATTGATGCCATAATAATACAACGAGCTTGAATATCATCATCAATATGTTTCTCATATTCAGCCCTTACAGTATCAGTGACATCATCAGGGATGACAGTGGGAGGAGATTTATCAAGAACATAAGTTCTTTTCTCCGAATCAAGAACAATTTTAAGATTTCTAAGCCAATCATGATAGTTGGGACCAGTGAGTTTATTTTGGTCGAGAATTAAGGTAAGTTGATTCTTTGCCATTTTGAAAACGTTTTTCAAATCTACAAATTTCGAAGAAGAGAATATAAGCATTCGATTGATTAATAATTGAATTATGATTTTGGACTTTAATCATAAAACTACTCCCACTATTTTATCGAATTCCATGCCCCCACATGTAATTCGGGAAATAAATATTTCCTAGTGAGCTTGAGGTCCCGAGTGACTTTGTCCATACCCACGACTCGTGGACATATGGACAATCCACCTAGGTAGAAAAACGTTTTTCCGATTGCATCAACTATACAACCCTCAAGATATTTTGCCTCGCTTTTCATATGGACCCACGACTCGTGCGACATCCATAATACTCCACGTTAAGTCTAAACCCATCAATCTTGATGAGAAATGACCCGGTCAAGGGCACCCCACGACTCGTGAGACAGCACCCAGGACATGATCATCCCCACCCTTGGTACGATTATATCGTACATCAAGGAAATGAACATATTGCCTCTCGATACCTCGACCCACGACTCGTGAGACATCGAGATACAAAGAAAACAACTCATGTTTACTCCCTATTGATGGAAGGCAAGGAACTTGGAAACATTCTTTTCTTTGTTCCTTTATTTGACTTAATATTGTTACACTTGTTTGATTCAAGTGTGGGGTTTTCTTGCAAGATCTCATCAATTTATTTTCTCTACAATTTACATTCAATCATCATATGAAAAACCAGAATGTAAATTTACCAACCATGTTTAATTTGTCATTTCATTTCAAAATCCAAATGTTAATTTTGCTTTCAAATTAATGGAATCAAAATCAAACCTCATTTCAAAATGAAAATCAAATCAAACAATTCCTTTAGTAATATTATTCAACACTTTGAATCGCAAATTCCATAATGAGCAATATTATTCAAAAATTTGAATCGCAAATCCCATCATGAGCAATATTATTCAAAAATTTGAATCGCAAATCCCATCATGAGCTATTATTCAACAATTTGAATCGCAAATCCCATCATGAGCTAATATTCAACAATTTGAATCGCAAATCCCATCATGAGCAATATAATTCAACAATTTGAATCGCAAATCCCATCATGAGCTATATTATTCAATACTTTGAATCGCAAATCCATTTATGTTTATAACAATTATAAACACACATAAATCGATTTATATATGCATAAGTAGCTCTGATACCACTTGTTGGGAATCGAACATGACCCGACCCGAGCCGCAGCGGAAGCGGGTAAAATTTAAAAATTTGGGTGGTCTTTCGATTCAACCCAAGAATCCATATGCATAATATAAACCGAGTATAAACCAACCTTAGGGGGTTTAGGATTTTACCTTACTTTACTTTGTAGTGAATGAAGCTTTCCAAGCAAGGTGTGGCCGAACTTCTTTGGCTCTCGGAATCAGGAAATTCCAAGTGGTTCTTCGAAAGCTCCTCCAAAGAAAACAACACACAAAGAGTCTTTAAGAAAAGAACTCCTCTAAAGAAAGTCCACACTTCACAAGTCTAACAACCTAGAAAGAATTTCTTAGGCTGAGAACTTGAAATTCCTTCGTAATCTATTGAAGTTAGATTGGAAGAGAATTACTACTTAATTCTACTAACTTGAAAGGAAGTATAGAGAAGAAGAACTTTTATTGCAATGACTAAGTGTTAGTAAATGAAAAGCTAGGGCCTCCTATTTATAGAAGGACTTACTTCACCACTAAGCTTTCAACAAAACTTAGTTGAGAAGCTATCCACAAAGCTTATCTGATAAGCTTTGTCATCAACCCTATCCGATAAGGTATATTCCTAGCATATCTTATCCATAAGGAATATTCCTAGCATATCCTATCCGATAAGCTTTGTCATCAACCTTATCCGATAAGGTATATTCCTAGCATATCCTATCCGATAAGCTTTGTCATTTACTTAGTTGAGAAGTTTCGTACTTTTCTTAGCTGAGAAGTTTCGTAAATTTCTTAGCCGAGAAGTTTCGCACTTTTCTTAGTCGAGAAGTTTCGTACTTTTCTTAGCTGCGAAGTTTCGTACTTTTCTTAGCCGAGAAGTTTCGTACTTTTCTTAGCTGCGAAGTTTCGTACTTTTCTTAGCCGAGAAGTTTCGTACTTTTCTTAGCTGCGAAGTTTCGTACTTTACTTCTCCTGGAAGCTATCTACTTAGCTTCTCTCAGAAGCTTTGTAGTTAGCTTCTCCAAGAAGCTTTCTACTTAGCTTCTCTCAGAAGCTTTGTAGTTAGCTTCTCCTAGAAGCTTCTCTTAATTAATTAGTCCGACTAATTAATCTTATTCTTCCTCTTAATACTTCCTTGATCAATGATTTAGTTAAGTAAACTCATTTGCTTAACTAATCAACTCTCAATTAATTAATCTAATTAATTAATTTCTTCCAATCTTTGTTAAACTCTTTTAACAAAATGAATTCAATATTCTGGTTGCATCTTGTGAATATTATGTGTGACCCCTTAGGTTCACCGTTAGCTAGCCGTGGGCTCACAACACCTTGTGATTTAATTAGTGAATAATTATTATAATTATTCCGATCAATTAAACACATTTAATTGACCACCTTAGAACTAATCTCCATTAGTCCATTGGTACCCACACTCCATAGTCGATGTCTAGCCACAAGCCCATGGAGCCTACTTAATAGGTGAATGTTGTTCGTGTGAACCTTTCCTTTTATGTTTTCCATGTACGTACGGTCCTTTCATTGACCAACCTCCCGATCAAGGCATGGGATATGGTAGTTTGATCGGTTTCCCATAATACCTCGATTCTATGTATCTTATTCATAATTAGATTCCCTTGTGACCATAACTTTGGAAACTCCTTCCCAATTGTCACATACCATGCGCATGGATTTTATCAAGAATCTAATACATTAGAACACATAGGAGATTCGCTCGACTCATCATATCGAGTCAATGAATCCTATATTGATGTCATCAATCTCCATGTATGACTACCTATACCCAACGTAAAACCACATAGACCCGCTAGTAAGTGGTCGGGAAATACATCAAAGTATAAGCACCCACACATGAGATTACTCTAACCATCTCAAGTCGAAGGACTAATATCCGTACACTAGCATAAATGAGAGAATTCTTTGTCACCGATGTGCATTTTATGCCTCCAAGACAAGATTCTCTCGGTGGGGCGTTCAGTGCATTTGTTCTACAACAAACCACTCACTCGTATACACTGGTATCCACATACCGGCATCCATGGAAACACAACGCCTTCCAACTATTGGAAAATGTATATTTGTGTGAGTCTATCCGATCCCATCGATGTCCTGTCTCAATGGGTTCTATGACTTAGAACAATTTTAGATCACGACCTTAGAGGCTTATTCCATGATTGGATCGATGCCATGCCCCATAGTCATTTGTGATCTAAGGACTTCATCTAATTGTTGATTGATTACAATTAATGAATTTGGCCAATAAAATATTATTAATCAAAACCAGATTGTTTTTACAAGAGTAGATTACAAGTCATTTAATTGGCTTGTTGGGCACTACTCTAACAAGCTTTTATGCATATCCATCCAAATATCAATTATGCAGCAAATGAGGACAAAAATATAATAACTCATCGGTCCAATTATTCTCAATGCAGCAAAAGATGAGGACAAAAACTGGTTAATAGGCATGACCTATGTAAATTGTAGTCCTATATGTACAAGTAGTACAAAATCTTTTCAAAAATAATTTGGAAGATATTGTACACAAAATAAAATCTACTACAATGCCTACTTTGAAATTTTTTAGAGCAGGACAGATATCAAATCATATGGTTAACAATTGCACCTTTAGACCCCCATTACTTATTAATATTATTTGCAACCCATGCAATCAAGTGCTATAAATAGGGAATGTGCATGGGGTTGGAATGTGGGCATTTTTTACATTTTATGCAATCACATTTTTTCTTTAACAACATGGCACTCTTCAACCCTCGTCCCCAATCATCGTTTTTTTACAATGCAAGATGGTCCCAAGAAGTAGACGATTATTTCATTGAATTTTTGTCTAATGAGGCTTACTTCCAAAATGCTATTTTCATTCATAGTTTTAGTGACGTATTAAAGGTTGCTCGGGATGACTTAAATGTTTATTTTGGAACCTCATTCACCTTGAAGGAGATAACGGGAAAATTTATGAAACTTAAGCGTAGGCATGCCGCCTTCAAGTATTTGCGAAATCTTTCCGGTTATTCTTTAATTGATAACGTTGTTGGGCATGATGGTTTCGAGATTGTAAAACATTTGTGCATGGTATAGGTTACGTAATATTTTAGTATTAATTTTTTATCTACTTTTTTTTGCAAAACTATAATTTTCTATTTAAAACATGTGTAATATATTTTTTCAGGAAAAACCATTTTATGAAGCCTACGCCATAAACGGAGAACCAAAGTGGGTTGATTTGTGCTCAATTTTCGGTGACGATGAAACCGAAATCCCCGTTCCTCCTCCCCCGGAATCTCCCATCAATCTTCAGTGGTTTGAACTCAACGATGGCCCAGATGATGTGGCAGGAACCCCAGTTCCACCGCCTATAAATCCACCGCGATAAACTTTCTCACCTTGGGACAATGAAGAGTTTTGGAATGACTTGGGTAATTACAACAACACATTGGACCATGATGAGGTTGTTGAGGTTCCGAAGACCACAAGTGTCGCCAAATATCTTTGGCCTCATGTTGGCCCGTCAAGCAACCCGGGTGGTGGGAACTAGAAAGGCTACCCAAAGTTGACGTAGAATATGTCGTGCTTTAGGTGAAATAATAATTAATATGTTCTAAATTTCACCATAATTATTCCCGGTACTTGCTTGCATTGTATGTATTGTTGTTGCGAATCTAAGTGGCTTTATTTGCATCATTAAGCTTGTTTTTCCATTAATTTGTGTTTTTGTATAGATTAATGTACGTACGGGAGTTTTGCATATAAAAACGGTTTCGAGGGGGTATTTGTATATACAATACATTATGGCGGGGGTATTTGGATATAAACCGACGTAATAGGGGGTTTTATGTATATAAAAACCGTGGTGATGGGGTTTTTTTGTATAAAAAAATTTAGGCAGGGGCCTATTTGTACTTAAAAAAAATGTAGGCAGGGGGCTATTTGCAATTAACAAATCTTATGCAGGGGGTATTTGTATATATAAAATGTAGGCAGGTGGCTTTTTGGATATAAAAAACCTTATGCAGGGGGGTATTTGTATATATAAAATGTAGGCAGGGGGCATTTTGCATATAAAAAACCTTATGCAGGGGGGTATTTGCATATATAAAAATGTAGGCAGGGGGCTATTTCCATTTAATAAACCTTATGCTAACCTGTATTTTTGTATATAAAAAATAAATTATGGCAAGGGGGTCTTTTTGGATATAAAAATGTAGGCACGGGTTTCTTGCAGATTACCACATTCAACTAAAAAATTATACATGGCAGCAAGAACAAAATTGATACCTGGCATTAACATATACAAAAACATACACATAGAAACATGCAATATATAATTTCAAGAGTGGGCATATTACAAAAATTGTGAAGTTACCAAACTTTGAAGTTAGGCTAATTACAAAAGACAAGCCCTCTGTTGCTAACCTAACTACCCCAAACGATTCGAAGTTTTGATGTAGAAGCAAAAGATAATTTTCGGTAGATTACATATTAAAACCACCACACAAAAGCCACAGTTTATAACGCAAAAAAAGGATTTAAGTTTAATGTATTTATGAAACGAAATACTTCTCAAGGCATCTTACCATCAAGCATCATTTGTGATTGTATCTCCCGGCTTCGTGCACTCGAGTTCAAGAACAAGCTTGTATGTCTTGGATTGTCCATTATTTTGAAGGAGAGGTAGATTCGGTTCTCTTCGCTAAGGCTGTGCATCTTCTCTAACGCGGCTATAATCTTCTTGGCCTTGTCGTCAAAGGTATCCTCCTCCTTCGCAAATTTTGAAGTCAAGTCACCCCACGTTTCCTTGGCAGCAACTATAAAGTCCTTCATGTTAGGCGCTCCTTCTACGGGTGAAGTCTCATCCGGTGTTTTCCGCTTCCTTTCCGTCGGAAATTCTTTCTTAATCTTGATCTTCTCCGCTTTTGATTTTTTTTCCAACTTACCCTTAACTTTCTTTGGTAACATGGGGTCGAAACCGGAATTATATGGCCCTGAATTGAATATAATTTCAGTGTCATCCGACGCATCGGTTGTCAAATCCACACATGGACTACCTCCATGACTCTCATCCATGAATCCCATTGGCTCCTTAAGCTTTAGGTTAGCTTCTCCCAACACATCACTCTTTTTTTGTATGTCTTCCACAATATCCGGAAAACTTTCCGCATCATCACCGGTTGCGTGGTCTTTGCCTAATATCTCCACCCAATCCTCAAAGTAATGATATGTCTTGTACCTCATGTTGGCAACATCGGGATGTGCCTAGTGTTATTTAAATATCCGAAGAAGCAAGACTTCATTAGTTTTATTAAAGGGTGGGGGGTACTTAGATTTGCATATATAAAAAAGGGAATATGTATTTATAGATGGCAGGGGGTTACTTTATTTCCAAAAGGCAGGCGGGATTTTAAATTTTATAATGTTAAGGGATTTTTTGGAAAAAAAAAAGGGGGCAGGGGGTATTTGCATTTAAATAGGGGGGTATATAAATAACAAATTCAAGGGGGTATTTGCATTTAAATAGCATGGGGGTATATAAATAACAAATTCAAAGGGGTATTTGCACTCAATTAGGGGGGTATTTGCATTTAAATAGCATGGGGGTATATAAATAACAAATTCAGAGGGGTATTTGCATTTAAATAATATAGGGGGTATATAAATAACAAATTCAGAGGGGTTTATAGTTATTTACCTTCACATATAGCTGCCATATGTCATCGTCCACGCTAATTTGTTTCCCGGAATCATTCCATCCAAAGCCGCTCGTCCCTTGTATCCCGAGCAATTGGTAGTACGTTTTCTTCCAAACTGTCAACTTGGAATTGATGTGCTTAGCAATGATATTTGAATTTGGAATTCTCGCCTTTATGGCCGCCTCTAGAGTTTGCAAATAACCAGCTCTAAATGAATTATCGGCCTTCCACCCATTCAAAATTAATTCTTTAAGGCAGTGAATTAGTGTTTGTTCTTCCAGCTCATTCCAAGTTCGACGCACACCTTGCGTCTTCACATATAAAAGAAAAACAGATTAGCATCCGATAATCATAAATCAAACGCAACATGGATGTCCAAATAAAATACATAGATCCAAATAAAATACATAAAAATAACATTAGTTATAGTGCACAGTTTTGGAAATTAAATTATAGGTAATAGCAAAGGAATTCTTGTTATTATTCAATAACGATCTTCATTCCAATTGTCGAACATATCGCGGGCCATGTTGTCACGAAAATTATTCCACGCAGGTGACGGTTCGATCGAATCAATGTAATCTCCACCATTATTCTCAATCTCATCATCACTCGAGTCGCTTTCGTCCGATCGCCAATAGGACTTGTCGTTAGGCATTGTTTGCCGTATGAAATTTTGAATCAAAAGTAGAGCCATAATTACTCAATTCTGCGTCTTCAATGGGTAGAATGCGTTGCTCCGTAGAATTGCCCACCTTTTCTTCACCACACCGAAACTGCGCTCAATTACATTCCGTGCTTGCGAATGTTTCATGTTAAAAAACTCCTGATAATTCTGCGGAACCTCCATACCAGTACCCCACTCTTTCAGATGATACCGTACCCCTCTGTAGGGCGCAAGAAAGCCTTCACAATTGGTATAGCCATTATCGCATAAGTAATACGTTCCTGAATGCAATAACAACCCACTTTATTCCACTGAATTGAATTAAGGAGGACATGTATGAAATATTAATAAAGTAGTTTGTTTTATTACCGGTAGGAACCTTGAACCCATTGCTTCGATTAATCGCATCCCTTAACACCCGACCATCTGCGGCCGATCCTTCCCAACCAACTAATGCATAAGTAAAAGCTCCTTCAATGTCACATGCAGCTAGGACATTGGTGGAGATTGCACCCTTTCTCGATCTATACCGTGGTTTGTCTCTGTTCGGAACTTGAACATTCACGTAAGTTCCGTCCAACGCCCAAATGCAACCCTAATGCAAAAGGAATAATAATGAAGATACAACGAAAAATAAAGAAACCATTAAAGCTGATAATAAGTTGCGTACTCACCGGAAAACAATTCCACCTTGTATCCGGGCAATCAAGAACAATTGGTTTGGGTTTAGATAGCAAAATCGGATGCAAAGTTAGCAAAGAATTTAGTACACGATAGAAGCATTTACTCACGGTGTCACCTGACCGTTTGTAATATGTCCCAACAATACGAATCTTCTTGTGGTGAGCAAGGACGGACAGAAACATTGCAACTTGTTCTCTAACCGGAACATATTTAGTATCCCTTAACCCACCCGCGTTATGCAGCAAACAACAGAACGTTTCAAATGCATTCATGGTTAGACGTGTGTTATTTCGACAAATAACATTCTTGTCTTTGGTGATTTCGAATAAATAATCGGTTTGCTGCTGCCTTCTACGGATTAGGCTATAGCGAATGGGTTTTTTCATAGACTTGGCATCACGATGTGCAATAACACGCAAGCAAAAAAAATAAACTCCCATCCAAAAGAATTGATGAAACATAATTAACAAGAGTTGTTTGCGTCGTTCATCCATTCGCAACGTAGTCCTAAAATTTTGTAGTAAAAAAAGCTTATACGAAATGGAAATGAGCAATGAAAAAACATCTTCCTCCTATGAAATTACGGGTAACATAATTCACAAAAATATACAACACATCAACAATGTGTAGCAACATAATAGATAGTAAAATATTAACAATGTCCGTTCGCAATTAATTTTAACAGCCCAATAATTAACAATGTCTGTTCATATGAGCAATGAAATTGTGCAATCACATCAACAATGTCTTAACATAATTCACGGGTCATTTGCATATAGCAACAACTTATAATTAACAAAAATGTTGCCCATTCACGAAATTCTAGTAGGCAACATGACCATATAGCAACAACTTATAATTAACAAAATAGTAGGCAACATTTGCATATAGCAACAACTTATAATTAACAAAAATGTTGGCCATTCACGAAATTATAGTAGGCAACATGACCATATAGCAACAACTTATAATTAACAAAAAAGTAGGCAACATTTGCATAAAGCAAGAACTTATAATTAACAAAAATGTTGGCCATTCACAAAATTATAGTAGGCAACATGACCAACATTTGGCATTATTAAAAATCTAGACAAACCAAGATCCAAATGTGCGTCATCATGTTTATATGAATTTTTGTTTATTAAGCCACCAAGTAATAGCATAAACATCAAAACCAAATAAATTTTCCCCAAAATAAATAATTAAAAAAATTACCAAAAATAATGGATTCGAAGAGGAAATTTTTTTTATTAGGGGAATACTTACACCCACACTTAAATCAATTGCAGTTACTAAATGAAGCATAAAAATGAAGGAGATTCAATTTTTACCAAGAACAAGCAAGGATTCAAGTTTTTATTCCTTCAACCGTGTTCTTAAAACCTTCGGTTATTTGCTCCAATAAACCGAATAATCTGCAAAATCGAGATGAGTGTTAGCTCAAATACTTGCCAAATGTAACGAATGTGCAAGAAAAATGAAGAAATTGTAAAAAAAAAATTCAGCTGAATATCGCACTTCTTCAGCTCTGGAAATGGGCGCGACAAGTGAGGGGGAAAAATGAAAACTTATTTTGTTATTTTTACCCAGGTTCATTTGTTATTATGTGTAAATCTAGGGGCAATTTTGGGTTGAAAAAACTTAATTGGGCTGGATAAAATCAATTGGACCCAAGAGATGAAATTATAATATGGCGTATAAGGTGGGATGGCCCACAAAACCGTAAGATAAAATAGGGCAACCCGTGTTTCTATTATCCAATCCGAACAAAACATTATTAGCCCATTACAGATTGATTAAAATAGTGAGGGCTTTATCTGGGCCTTGTTACCCAATCCGAACCCAGCCTAAGATTAAAGAGACTAGATAATAATAAAATTAAAATTGATTCAAGAGGAAATACAACAAGGAAGATTAATCAGCGGCACACACGCGAGTTACAACAATTTAATGATTTTTCCCCTGAAACCAATCAGTTCCTTCATTCGATAAACCTTCAAATAAGTCACGAGGAAAACCTTTTTGTTGTATTTTCCTTCTTTTATTCTTCCATACGCCTTTTGTATCTGGAGTGAATTAAGAGCAGTTCATCGACATAATATGTTCCTCCCTTAACATTTTCATTGCATCGTCTTCTAGTTGACGTTGAAGCATCTCCTGATGCCTTCTCTCTCGACCAACCTCTAACAAATTTGCAATTTCTCTCATGGTCTGATTTTTTCCCTTTCCAAGTCAATATTCGTATATGGACTACTCGAAACCTTCCCTTTTCTCTTCTTGGCTTTTTTTGTACCAATACGTCTTTGACTCGATTATGGTACGTCGGAAGTCTCCATGTGTTCATAATCGCCTAGTGGTTCTGATTCAAATTGGCTTTCTGGAGGTGTTGGAATATAACAATCTTTCATTGGTTGAGATGTCATACCAGGCGATGTTTGAGAATCTTGCGTTTCTGATCTAAAAATGATAAAATCTTTAGCAACTTCCCACGTGTGCTAGAAGCACCAATGTTGCTTCATTTCGGCCTTGTACATATGCATTGTTAATTCATGCCAAAACTAACAAAAAAAGAACAGTTAATATTGGTGATATAATGTAAATGCTAATAACGTACATAATTTTTTAATAAAATATTAACTTAACATTTACCTCATCCATAATTTGACCGCCACTTCCGACCTCTCTTGAGGCCCTTTGAATTGTTTCGTTCCAATGCATCTTGCCGATTTTTTTTTCATCTACTAGTAATTGACTCATTTCTTCTTCTTGGAAATTGTTGTCCAGTAGCATCAAGCAAGGCATATATTATAAATATAAATTTAGCCCAAAATGTTTCTTTTCCTTGGCCACTACCTACCATGTTGTACTATGAGACCTCCATGTATGCATTTGTCAAGGCTACATCTTCAGCTTGAGTCCACTTTGACGTGCCTTAAACTTTTTTATTTTTTTATTTAGAATGAAAGATATTGAGATTCCTAGTGGATAAATTAAAGAGATTGAGAGAGGTGTGAATTCAGAAGTGATCACACCTCTCTTATATATAGGAAAAATGAATAGATATGACATTCCATAATTTTAAAAAGCCTAAAGAGTGTATTATGTAATTTTATAGGATTTGAGTGGTGCATAAGTGTTGGTTAATTTGCATGGTGCAGAGGTGTTGCATAATTCGAATAGTGCAGAAGTGTTGTAGAATATACATGGTGCAGAATTTGAATGGTGCAGAGCTGGCGTAGAATTCGTATGGTGTTGAGCTGGTGCAGAATTTGAATGGGCATAATCACTTCAGATTTTTGCCTATTTAACAGGTATCTCAATTTCTTTCAACATGTTCATTCACTGTTCATAAAATATCGATTCACTATCAAAAAATATTCACTCTTCAAAAATTATATTTCATTTCTCAAGATGAACCACACTTATGATTCTGATTATGCGGATGAATCATCTTTTTCCCAGAATAATTTCTATGATAATTATAACAGCATGTTGGAAGAACAAGATGACGAAAAACGCACAATTTCACAAAATGTGCTCCGAAGCAATGGAATCTCAAATTGCAAGTATGTCTGTACATGGTGGTTTTATTCTTGGTCATAAATTCTTAAATAGGAACCACCAAGTACGGCACATAAAACTCACGAACGACGATTTTGTCGAAATACCGTCGTATTCAGGTGAAACATTGAGACGCTGTTTTCGTATGAAGCGTCCTCTTTTTCTCCGTATCCTTGCGGATTGTAAGCACGAAAATATATACTTTGGACAATGATACAATGACTCTAATCGAGCAGGATTTTCACCCATGTTTAAGGTAACAATCGCTATCCTTATGCATTCTCTCATTATTCTAATGACGGAAAATTTCCATGTTGCGGAGAGTACCGCATGCGAGATTATTCGTGAATTCTGTCAAACCATTTTACTTGTGTACAAAGAACAGTGCCTTCGTGCCCCAAAGCCATATGATTGGCTATATTGACTGTATGCACTGGGAGTGGAAAAATTGTTCATCCTCATGGCAAGGCAGTTTTTCTAGGAGGAAGAAAAAACACACAATTGTTCTTTGCATTTTTTGGCGTGCCAGAAGCAATGAACAACATTACTGTCCTTGGTCGTTCACCTTTGTTTGGCAACCTCATTTCTGGTAAACTTCCTGGTGTTGAGTATGAGGTGAACAACCGAAAATACTACATGTCGTACTACCTTGCGGATGGTATATATCTGAAGTGGAGAATGTTAATGCAATCAGTGAGAAACCCGAGAACCCTTCCTGAACAGGTATTCTCGCGGTATCAAGAATCATTCCGCAAAGATGTTAAACGAGTGTTAGAAATTCTCCAAGCTCGGTTCCAAATATAAATCAACCCGGCAGAGGATGACATGCGCAGGACTTGTCGAACATTATGTTAACTTGAATAATACTTCACAATATGATTGTTGAGGACAAACGCGACGAATACAAAGATGATGACTTCGACGATGATGATACTGACATGAGCATATCCCGTAGGGCACGTGCTAAAATTTATCCATGCGACGGGATAAAATTGGAAAATTCAGTACCAAAAACACGAACTTTGGATAACTATATGATTCGTCATGATGCAATACAATCCAAAGAAGTCAACCGTAGACTTCAGAAAGGCCTAATAGTACATGTGTATGAAAAATACAGTAACAATAAATGTAATTGTATGATATACTTATCTTGTCAATTTAAGTATGAATTTAAATTTTTCTTAATTTAAGTATTATTTAACTTGTTTGTTTATGTGTTTAATTATATTTTCAAATAAGTCAATATTTTAAAAAATATATAACCACCACCAATATTATAATTAAATGATTAGATTGTTAATAACAATAAAATATTTAAAAGAATTATTAATTTAAAATATTAATTACAAACGTAATTAAACAAAGAAAATTACAATTCTAACTAATTTATGAATTTAATTATTTTACTTACAATTCTAGTTAATTATTAATGATTTGTCCATAAAAAAATGATGTTTTATTATATTAAATAATTCAATTAAAAATTGGTATATATATATATATAAAATACTAGCAAATATACTAACAAATTATATTATTTAATTCAATAGACAAATTTAATTTAATTTAGGAGGACATTTTAATTTTATTAAATATTTTCTTGCGTATGTGTTATAGCTCTAAGCCCCAATTTCTTGGTGAAAAGAGCTGTCGCCTTTAAATCATCGAAAAAAGAAAGATTAATTCCTAAGCTTGCTTTCTTGCTGCAATATTTTCAGTTCGAGAGTTCTGGAGAAAAGAAATCGTTAGGCAAGAGCCCAAATACAATTCGAAGAGCAGAATCTGGATCTAGAACTGATGATCTTGACACTTCCTTCTCAATGCCCGGGCATCCATCCAATGCATTCTTTTCGATCTTGTACCCGCTTTCTTCGCATAGGCTCTTTGAATTTCGCTTTCTGCTTCAAGTTCGCCAGCAATGGAATCTTTCTCGACTCACAGATAAGGGATGTATGATTCCCGAACCTTAACAAAAAGGATTGAGCTCCTCTTCTTTTATCTATCATCATGGGCCAAAGCCCAATCTTCACCAGCCATGCCATGTTCTCTTGGTGAGTACTCCATGCCTTCTATCTTGATGCATACCTGCTGTTGGCGCATGACTTATTTGCTTAAGAAGGAAGCCAAAGAAGGGACGGGATAATTAAAAGAAGTTTGGAGCGGTTCGGTAGAAGTTCACGATGGATGAATAAAGTCAATATTTTGATGTTAGGCACTGAGTTACTTACGGAATCTAAAATCTCTTTTTTTTTTCAAGGGAAAAAGCTTCACATTTTGATGAATTGGAAACACCTCTTTTCCATTTCTATTTACCCAGTTCGTATCTTTCTTTTTTAAGTAGGGGATCCTATCTATGGAAGAAGGCCCTGGGAACGACATTCGAGCGAAAGCCTTACGCAAGAAGTTGCGTGAAGGGGGTGGGTCATGGAGAAAGACCAGGCTGGACAGTCAAGCGGAACTACTTTGCCAGGGGAGGAAGCTTCTTTTGTTACTGAGTTGCTACAGACTTCGGTAAAGGAAAACGGTCAACGCGAAGGTTCAAGACTTAGCCGAGCGTTAGCGAAGCTAGATTCTCATAGCGAGGCGCTTCGCTAACTCGAAAAGGCTGAATCAAGCACCTTCGACCCCAAGTCCTAGTTTTCTGCCTTTCCTGGAACTTATTCAAAAGATCCTAGTGGAATGCTTAGCATTCTGGCATATTCTACTGAGCTTTCCACTCTGGAACTGGCTTTCAGAAAGACCTTCATTCATAATCGATTTTCTGGTTAAATACATTACGAGATGTTTTTCCATACTTTCCGCATTCAGTTCTAGCTATTTCTGCACCATTAATTTTAAATATATAAAAAATTAAAAAAAAATTAACGCGCCCCTCGTTTTCTTCTCTCCAAACCCACGTGGCCCTCAGGCCGCGTGCAAGGCTCCACCGAGCCTTATCTCAGCCCCGTTCCTTCCTCGCATCCCCACCCATTGGAGATGGCTACCCTTCCCACCCCGACCCCGGCCATCTCCATCGGTGATGGCGTTATGTTTGTCAATGTCATAATTAATAAAATTAACATTTCATTTAAATTAACATTTTTTTTAGAAAATGTAAGTTTAAATAATAAAAAATGTAAATTAAATAAACTTAACTTTAAATTTAGCAATTTAATATTAATTTATTATTGTGTGAAATTTATTAGTTTTGAAAAACTTAATTTTAATTTGTTTTAACTTAGAATATTATAATTTAAGAAATTTAACTTTAAAAAAAAAAATCTAGCGCACAAAACATACAAATATGAAAAATTATCATTATTATTTTTAAGTGAGAGTGGAAAAATTTGAGAAATGAAATTAAATGGAATAAGTCAATGGTGATGACTATGAAAAGATTGTTATATTCCAACCCCACCACCAGAAACTCCATTTGAATCGGAACCACTAGGCGACGTTGAACATCTCGAGACTCCCCACGTACCCCAATCGAGTGAAAGATCTGAAATACCTATTGGTAATAAAAAAAAGCCAAGAAGGGAAAATGGAAGGCTTCGTCGAGTAGTTCATATACCAATATTGACTTGGAAAGGGAAAAAATTCAAGCCATGAGAGAAACTACACTTCTGGTTGAGGCTGGATGAGAGAGAAGGCATATGAAGTTTTTTTTTTTTTTTTGTTTCCCAAGGGTTTAATCCCTTTCGAGGCGGGGTGGACGCATTAAGTGGGTACCTCTCCCAACAGGGATTCGAACCTAAGTCCGCTACTTTATAGTGACTAGTCCCTTCCACTAGACCAATCACCTGTTGGCAAGGCATATGAAGATGCTTCAACGTCAATGGAAAGAAGAAGCAACAAGAATGTCAAGGGAGGAACGGATTATGTCGATTGATTGCTCTTCATTCACTCCAGATACAAAGGCGTATTGGAAGAACAAAAGAAGAGAAATAATGAAAAAAATCTTCCTCGGGACTTATTTGGAGATTCATCGAATGAAGGAACCAACTGGTTTCAGGGGAAAAATCAGTAAAATGTTATATTTTCGTGTGATTGTCATTTATTTAATCCGATATCTTGTATTTCCTTTCTTGTTTGTTGTATTTCCTATTATGTTTTAATTTTAATTTACTTAATTATTTACTTTCTTTAATTTTAATATTTTAATATAATTAATAATTTATTTACAAGATGCAAATAATTATCAGTATTATTAATATTAATATTAAAAATAAATTAAAACTATAATATTAATAGGTGCGAGTGGGCAAAGAAAAAAATGAAATTAATTCCATTCGGAGCCCTGCCATTGAAAACAACTAGGCAGGGCTCGGAGTGTGGGCAGGGCCGGCCCCGGGGCTCCGGAGCCCCGACCCCCATTGAAGATGGCCTAATAAGATAATGAGATTTGATACAATAAACTTCAGACAATAAAATATTGTGTAGGTTTTCATGTATTTTACCCAATTCTTTGACGTCATAAAATGTTATAAGTTCCAGTCTGTTTTGTAAAATGGCACACGAGCACAATTACGAAAATATACGTCGAGTGATCTCAGTCCTGTCGAAACTTTTGATTCATTCTCAGCCCGAATATATGGAGTGAAGGAAATTGAGTTGCACACGAAGTGACAAAACTTTCTAGTCAAGATTCATTTAGTTCAAATGTCTTATCCGTTTTAATTTTTACTTGTGTAACCTCTGAACAAATTTACTGAATAAAATCTAAAATCTCGATGTGTTTCTAAAAAAATATTAACGAATCATAAAATAGGTGTAATTAATCTATTATATAAATTGTTTGGGTCGTGTCATGCTAAAAAAACAAATTAAATTATTTAATTTGTATTAAACTAAAGACACTTTCATTTGAAGTCGATTCGTTAACTTAGCAAATACATTGCAATATAATGTCAAGGTCAAACTCGAGCAATCTAAAGAATATGTTGTTCCATTTTATTACAAAATCTATAAAAAAATGTTGTTGAAATTGAATTTGTTAAATATTTTGTCGCCAAAAAACGTTTTTAACATGTAAACGTTAACCTTGAATTGAAAAAGTATAAAACATGTTAGACATAGCTAATGATACTGTAGCCTCGTTGTAACCATTAGCAAATTAAGATGAGGTTCCATGATCTCTTGATACTGTGTCCAACAATGTTCTAAAAATCAGATCGGACATCGAACCAGTAGTCTTATTGGTTACTTGTTAGATCGGTTTAATCGTTTTAATAACTAGTTTAACCGGTTTGACGTCATTACAATATAATATTTTAATTTTAATGTATGTCATCAACTATTTAAAAAAATATATTATTCATTTTTTTCCATAAACTAAATGTTTATCTCATGATCAATTATTTTTCCTACCAAATTTTGAGTGGAGAATGAATGATAGCAACAAAGTACAAGGATGATTACATGATATCAACGCAATAATTTAAATTATAATAAACACCATATAAAAAACAATAATTTTATTAGTAATCATCTATGAAAAAGAGAAATTATTAATGAATTTTGTCATTGAATTATATAAAAAAAAAAAAAACAAATACATGAAGTTTGTGAAAAAATGACTTTTCTAATGAACTATATACTCAAATATATTATATAACTTATTATATATAAGATTTTTTTTTTTTGTTGATTTTATTTAATTCAAAGTGAAAAATAGAAGAAGAGATGTGAGAATATTCTTGAAGTTTAAAGATCGCGGAAGAGAAATAAAAATATGCGGCGTACACTTATATTTTTATAAGTGAACAAGTGGTTCAATCGGTTAATTCACTGGTTCATTAGTTTTACCGATTTTTAACCCTTTTTTTCGGTTCAAAGTGGTCAGGAACAAAGCTGGTTTTGAAGGATTAACGGGGCCGGATTAGCAACCGATTATCGGTTAAACCGATAGATCAAACCGACCGATCCGGTCCGATTTTTAAAACACTGGTGTTCAACACCTACTAATGTGAATTTTCTTCTAGTTAAATATTAGTGATCGATAGTGATTATTATTAGTAAAAGAAAAAATAAAAATAAAAGGGAAAATAAGTCAACCATTTCCAAAAGGTAATTGATTTTTGTAATATGCTCGGCCGTGCTTTTTTTTTTTTCCGAAATAATACTAGATATTTTGTTACTTTTATCTGACTTGATCTACACAAACTTTAAAGCAATTTTCATATATTAAATCTCAAATGTACCTTGAGTATATAATATAATCGAGACGTATTTTATATTTATCAAGGTTCATATGAATAATACCGCGAAACAATTTATGTACCATTAACAACTCCGAAGATTGCGGGTTTGTTTGTTTGGCTTCTTTTCAAAATTACTTCGTATTTGGGGAAATAAACATGTTTTTTTACTTTTCGAAATAAATTTATCGTCTCTCAATTTTCTCAAACTATTATCTCAAAAGTTAATAAATAATAATTTTCTTATTTAAAAAAAAAGTTTATACAAAGTCTACATTGATTTGACATAAAATAACTATCTCTTACATAACTTATCTCACAAACAAACATAATTTAATATAAAATCGTGTACATCTTGCACCTACAATTTAACTCTTCTAAAATAATATAATTGATGTCATGATTGTTTGAAATGGCCCAATACTTGAGCCCAAATTGGGTCCGACAAGGGTTAAATAAGAACTGGCCCTAAAAAACTGGACTCGAGTGGGTTTACCCTATTTTACAATACTTTTAGATGAAAGTCTTTGCGGTGCGGAGCAAGCCGCTTTTATTATCTAATTGAGAAATGAAGTTTTATTTTAGGGTAAATTACAGATAAGATGTTATAATTACAAAAATATCCCTTAGGTATAGAATATTACCAAAATTTCACCATTTTACAATTAGCTTTGTCCCTAGGGGTTATCTATAATGTTTGTATATCTTATGAAATTTTAAACCTTGGGTATTAATTATAATCTCATAAATTATAAAATTGGTAATTATATATTTACTAAAAAAATTCAATACAGTTTTAATTATAATATTTTATAAATATACAAAATTTATATACATATTTAATTAAATAAATTTATTTTTATATTGTATTTATAAATTTAAATGAATTTTGATATTATAAACATAAAAAGAATATGGAAACATACTTGTCTGTAATTAAATGTGTGAATTTAAATAAATAATAATAACAAAAATTCTCTAAATTTAAAAAAAAAAAAAATTAAGTGAACCACTGGTTTTACCGGCTCACTGATTTTACCGATTTTACCAGTTCGAACTGGTTAATTAGGAAACTGGTTTTTAGGGATAAATCGGACCGAATTAGGAACCGTTAGCGATTAAACCGAGCCAACCGATCGGTCCGGTCCGATTTTCAAAACACTGGCAAAAACTTTAAGGAAAATTTTATTCTCCACATGATTTATTGAAATGAAATTATATATTTACTACATATAGACGGAGAAGTGTATATTTTATAGGAGTGAAAAAATTTCAAGAACTTTTCGGAAACTTTTAAGGAAAATTTATTTAAAAGATTACAAAATTTAGAAATATTAAGAGAGTCCCAAGGAATATAATTAATATTGAAATTACATTTTATTTCCGTTTTCGTTTACGTTTACTCAAAAACAAAAACTTTTTAAAGTTTTAAGGGTGAAAATTGATACATGTTTGTTATCTTGTCCAAAAAGATTATTATTATGCATTGATTGTTTCATATAGAAGTAAAGCGGTAATTTTACAATAAAATTGAATTATCTATAGTGGTTAATTACGCGTATAACTTTTACTGCATAGATGAATCTTATTGCTACAATTTTATGAATACAACTTGACACATTTAATTTTGCCGTCAATTTTCGAACGGAATTTAGCAGGAGTATTAAATATCCACCATGGTTAACTTAACAAGGACGTGAACGGCCCGTACTGAATTCCGTCTGAAAAATGACAGTAAAACTGAATGTGTCAAGATGTATGAATCATGATATGAAATGTGTTTTGTCAAAAAATTTGGTATCAAATGAGTTTTGTGGACTAAAATTTGATATCAATAGTTTTTTCCCCCTCTAATTGTAACACGATGATATATTTATCAATTATAAACTTTTCTTTTTTATCTCGAAGAAAAAATAGCCTATCTCCCTCCCTCCTGCACTATTGTCATCATTTTACAATTAGTCCATTTATCAATATAAAACTCTCATTTTATTTACACAATTAATTAAATAAATTAAATTTTTAATTTTTTTTGAAGCAGTTCAATTTTTAAATTTATGAAATTAAAATTAAAATATAAAATCAACGAGGAACAATCAATGCAATATTACATTTTTTTTACATAAAGAAGTACATAACCATTTTTTCATAATTGTGAATGATATTATTTTGTGTATGAAATTATATTACCGTATAAACATCAAATTGCAATAATAGAACCAAAATGAACAAGCCAAAACTTTGAAAATGAGATGAACTTTTAATTTTGTTGTCTTGTTTTGAATGTATGTATTTTTTAGGTATACTTGAGATTTATATTTTTGACATTGATCTTAATTTTTAAGACATTTTGATTATTTGCATGAAACAATAAAAATTTATATTGACAAAGAATGATCATTTTTTGATTATAATTTTATTTTAGATAATCTAAAAATATAAATATATTACATAATAATAAAGTAACACTGGTTATACTGATCGAACCAGTAACCAGTAGGACTTCCAGTTCAATGACCGGTTCGATTTTAAAAACACCGACTTTTGCTAGATTTTCGTCGCTAACACCGAAAGGTTATGTTTTCGAGTCAACTGCAAACAAAAATATGGTTTAGTTTCTACTTTAACCATGGATCGAAATCTCATCTATCCATCGAAAACATCGTAAATTTTCATTTTTAAATCAACAAAAACAAAAATAAGGTGTATTTCCAAAACTCTGTATTTACGCTGAAACTCTCTTTTCTTAATTTAGTAATTTTTTCCAAAAGTTTTCCTAATGTTTTCGCAACATTTCCGAAAACTTGTTGAAAATTTTTCAATATTCAGCTAACGAAAACATACCATGAAAACAAAACTTTGATCCATACTTTAACATATTTCTATAGTTCACAATATCTTCACGTGTTTCACGAAAAAAGCTTCATAAAAGTGTATGATTTTCAACAAACAAAAACATTCCACGAAAACAAAACTTTAATCCATGGCTAGGAGATATATTGCTACATAAGTGAACATTGCTAATAAAACTACAAAGGTGTATTTGTTAATTAAAACAAACACACGAGTGTAATTTGTAAATAACCCCACATACAAACTATAAGACAAGAAAAACAACCCGACAATAATAATGCTTAAATTTATACTACAAGTTAATTGCAATTTGCAACTATATTTATGCAAATTTTATACTGCTTCTTGTACCTGATTGTCTATTCTATGGTTAATTACTTCTCTGGCCCTTGCACTTCTGTGTTGTAAACGTTGGTGTAGTTTTTCTGAAATTTGGTTGAAAAATGCTGGGTCCCATCTGTTTATTAAAGAAGGGTCTTCTGCATAACATATATAAATAGATGTGACTGCACTTTCCACAACTACCATTGCTAGCCCCACCTGTAAATAAATAAATTTTTCAAATTAAAGTTAAAGTTGATAAAGACATATTTATTACAATAGATTATACGAAGTATTATAGAAAAATTAAGTGAATTTGACTATTTCATCTATAAAAGATGAAAAAAAAAAATTAAAATATGAGGATTTAATAAAAAAAATTGCATCTACTAAAAAAATACTAAATGCTAAAACACTCCTTTAATTTTTCGAATTAAAGTTAAAGACATACACATTCATCTATAACGTTATAGATGGAAAAAAAAAAAAAAACTAGTATAATACAAGGATTTGATCAAGAATATTTGCATCTAAGATAAAAAAAAAAGGTAAATCTCAAATAAATTATGGATAATTACTCAAACTATTCATAAGGTTTAGTGTAATTACATTAACAGCCTTCATGTTTGAAAATTACACAAACTACCCCTAAAAATTACCCCTCTTACCACGTTAATTTTTTACGGCGCAACTACGTCATTAAAATTTATTGATTTGAGAAAACAGGTCAAATTGGCTATATAAGAGGGTGAAATTGGATTAAATTGGTGAAAAAATGGTTGAGATAAGTGAAAAAGTAGGTGAAATCGGTAAACAAAAATACGGATGAAATCAGTTTGTCACCCTTGAGGTTTGTGATTTCTTGGATGGTAACGATGAATATTTCTGGAATTCAAATATATTTTTGATGAAATTAACGTCGTAAAGGGTAAGTTCATTCCCAAACTTGAAGGGTCATTAATGTAATTACACTAAGCCTCAGGGATAGTTTGAGTGGTTCTCCCAAATAAAATTACAATGTTTTTTTTATGACGGCGACTCAATTATAAGTTCCACTTCATTCGGGAAGGTGTAGGACACAATTTGAGGGAGGGGTGGGGGGACGGGTTCAAGCACGAGCTACTTACCAAGATCATGCCCATCACCATGGCAGTAGATCCAACCATCATTACCCGATCAGGGTGATTGATTCGAGTCCAAACCGCAGCACAAGTTCCGGCAATAAGCCCACCCAAGATAGTGCCCATTAATAGAACAGCACCTGAACAGTCATAAGCTATGAGTGCTTCAACACCGGTCGATTGAAACAATTCCCATGCATCTTTTGCCGAGTGATTAAAGCTTTTACCATAAACAGCAATCTAAATGAAACACCACGCTTTTATGTTAAATATATTGACGTCATTGCATAACTAACTATACCATATCAAGTCACAGTCGAAAATAACAAATTGATTGCTGCAACATGTGATGCATTAAACAAATACCTGAACATAAGCATACTTGTTGAACCAGCGAACTAAAAACTCGACCAAATGAAATAGAAAATCAACACAGCAGAGCAAACACTCGTTGCTACCGATCTTTGACCTCAATCCCCGAATCTATAAAGTACATCAGGTCTATTGTTACTAGTAAAAGTGGATGATTCACTGATAAATATATACTAAAAGATAAATAAATACAATTAATCTCTGATTTAACAAGCTGATGCCAATTTACCCCCTTGTGATATGCATAATGTTCAATTTAAACCCCTGTGATTTGAAAATAGCACGTTAACCCCTGTGAAAATTTTAAAGGAGCAATTTACCGCCTTAAAGCGGAGATTGTAACTCGGTCATCGAAATTGAGAGTGGCATGAAAAAAGCTTTTGTAACATTGGAGGGAAAGTGCAACATTTATCATCACATAAGGGATAAAGTGCCACATTTATTATAACAAAGTGGGGTAAAATGCGATGTTTATCGAAACACAGGGGGTAAAGTGCCATATATCAGAAGGGTGGTTTTGTCAATTTGTATTCTCTTAAGTTTATATGTAAGGGAGACGGTCTGAAACTTTTATAAAATTAAAGGGGGTGCTCATTTTCAAATTACAGGGAGGTAAACTGAACATTATGCATATCTCGGGGGGGGGGGGGGGGGGGGAATTGGCATTAGCTCATGATTTTCCTTACCTTCCACCGCAGTGTTCGTATAGCAGCTGTAAAAAGTGATCCATAACATATGCTGCCAAAGGAAGTAGTAACAGAATATCTCAAAGAATTCATAAGTGGTTTAACAGGCATTGATGTTGCATCTCGACCACCATGAATAAGGACAAGAAAGACCATTCCAGATACTGTGACATGAACGACATTACAGAGAACTGCACCAGTCCAAAACAAACTCACAGACAGCACCTGTGCGTGAATGCAAGCCACACTATGTTTATGTTCTGAGATGAAATGTGGCATGGACTACTACTGCCTATAAACGATAAAAAGACAAAATATGTAGAGCAAAAACTTGCCCGCTCACCCCAAGAAGCCACCAACGCCCACCATCACCAAAACTTAACGCCACAACTCCAGCAGCACCAAATGACCACAAGGCTAGCCATATAAGCATTACCAGCATAGATATCGATGCTACTCTAGTGACCTCCGGAAGATTCCATACCATCGTGACTGCTCTTTGTAGTACCAGCACGGTGAATGGGAGTCTATGGAAAGATAAAAGTCAGAATAAACTGAAAAGCATACACAAAGAATTGTCTCTCTCTCTCTTTAAGATAATTAATCACTAAAAACATCTCACGCGCATTTATAAATATAACAGAAGTTCACAGTAAGGCAACAGTCAGAAAAACGAGTAATTGGCATTTACAGCCCAAAAACACATAATTTTGGCACTTTGCACCTCAGGACTGTATATTCTTTGGCAAAACAATGGCCATTCTGCAGGCAATTCGATGGTGCAAAATGCCAAAATTTCAATTTCAGGGTGCAAACTGTCAAAATTGAGTATTGAAGTGCAAAGTACCAACTATTCCAGAAAAACTAAAAGACAATGCATGAAAAAATTCATAACTCCCTCTCTCCCTCATCTCTCTCTCAAAGATTACTTAATCACCAATTAAGTATTCTGATCATTATAGAAGCGATACACAGGCTGACTTCAGAATGACCGATATGGCATACAATGATAATTTTACATGAAGCACTTGGCCATTCTCAAGTATGACTTATTAAAACAATAAAATGTAAACCGGAAACTGTTGTCAGTTTTCACCTGTCGATAACTGAGATCACATACAGGAATTGCAATGCAGCACCAATGGCAAATGCGACCCCCCAGAAAAATTGCTCAACCCAGAAACATAAAACACTAATGACAGCAAGATATGTAGTCAAAAGGTGAACAGAAAACTTCATCATTTGACTCGCTCGTGAACCGAGCAGCAACAACCAAGTCCACCCCAAGAAAGCCCCAGCTCCGCCAGCAACAGCATACAATGGCCAGTAATCTTCAGTTAAACCATCCTTATTCTCAAGATACCCCATTGTGTACTTGTCAATATTTAGCCTATCCTTTTTCTGAAACCTATTAAGACCAAAAACCCCAAGAACAAAACCTATTACAACCAAATGTGCAATAAATATCAGCAACCAGAACACATCTCGCCAGTGACGCGGCGCTGTAGTAGAGATTCCCTGAGTAAACGAACGACTCCCCACAACATTCTGCAATAAAAGTTTGTAGTATGCAAACATAAAATTAAAATCGTTTACAACAAATTTTCCATATTTTAGAGTCTAGAATAAAGTACTTAATGTGCATATGTAAAAACAAATAACAGCTGCACTAGATTTTCAATCCTGCGTATTACCAAGTCAATTTTTTTAATACTTTTTAACATTGCTCACTAATTTTGATCATGTAAAATATTAAAGCCCCACAAAAACTGGAGCTATTTCCTGCTTTTCACTTTGGCAACCTAAATCAAATGATTATTTAATATTTTTCGCATTGCTCACTAGTTTCGATCCTGTAAAATACCTGTTTTTCAGTTTGGCAACCTAAATCTAATGATTATATAATTACTGAAGATCATCTCTCAATACCAGCCCACATTTCCACTCTCGGAAGATCCACTACGTAATACTGAGTGCTGATTTTCAAATTTCATGAAGCAAATTGAAACTCTTGAAAAACTATAAGCATATAAAGTTACTATAATCAAACCAACAAACGAATTCTAATAGTTGATTTCACAGAGCCTATTCATCATGTCATCTTTATTAACTATCCAAAACAGATTAACTGAATAAACCGCAAATTAAACATTTAAATTCCTAAAAAAACTCTAACAAATTTATTTCTCCAGAGCAATTTCGCACTTCTCCACCACATTTTCAAGTCAACAAACACTGCGAAATCAGTTAAAATTACTCAACAAATTACACAAGCACAACAAAAGAAGGCCGATCGCCATATAAACACGCCGGAATCAAAAATTGAGTAGAGTACCGGTTGTGGTGGTCCGACGGCGGAGTCATAGTATGACGATGAAGTTGAAGAAGACCGAGAGTCGCTCATCAGGCTTGGATCGGATTTTTATTTTTCTAGTGTAAAAAAGAGGAAATCTGATTTTGTTAGGGTTTTGGCAAAATCAGAAAGTAAAATTTAGTGAATAGTAGAATTATGAAATTATGAAATTAGTGTAAATCAGTTTGAGGAAGAAAATGAAAAGAAGAAAAAATGGGAAGTTTCTTTGTGCGCAGAGTGTACAGCAGTATGGTGGGAACCCGGGGCTTGGTGGAGGCACATCCTGCGATTTACATCCTTCAGGGTTCTAGGGCAAGGGTTCTGAGGGTCCAGGATTAGTCAAGTGTAAGCTTGTACACCTGGGTTATCAAAAAAAAAAAAAAAAAAAAAAAAAAAAATGGGAAGTTTAGGGGAAAAAAACTGAATAAAAGGTAACGGCTAAAAAGGTTGTGGGGGTTGCCAGGTAATTGCCACCTTGGATTTGTTGTGAAACTGAGGTTTTAATTATGGTTTGGGATAAATATATTTTTAGTCCTCTGACTTTTACTAGTTGATAATTTTGGTTCTTTAATTTTTTTATAGTTGCAATTTTTGGGTGTTTGACATTAATTTTGATTTATGCTCCTGAAATTTAAAAAGTTATAGGATCAAAATTGTAGCTAAATATTCTAAAATTGTAAATACTATACAATTTAAGGGAAAAAAAAATGCAGTCAACTGTCCAAGAATTACAAATAGTGAAAATTTACATAATCGAAATTGCTTACCTAAAAATAAAAAAATTTCAAAATCGCAACTCATTAAAAGTTTAAAGACTAAAATTGCACTTTGGGTACATCCACGCTCTCTGTCATTTGCATCATTGTATCACGTTGTTGGCACGAGCAAGTCTTTTTAAAACAAGAAAATTAATTTGGAGTTTATTTATATAATAATATATTTTAAAACTGGATCATGAATTATCAATTTACAAAAATATTATGCTCGATATGAATAATATTGACTCAATTTCACGGATTTTGTAAAACCACACTAATGAGAAAAAAAATTGTCTTCGACTCACATATTTAACTTAATAAATATGTAGTATTATTATATATAAAAAAAATTGATTTGACATTTACTATTTGTTTATTTTAAATAATAATTATTGAATTGACATTTATCATTTGCAGTTTTCTTTTATACCCTAACATTCAAACTTATTTTAATATCTCAATCGTTTAAACTCAATATTCAAACACAATTCAAACCTTATTTCAAATATTTTGTTAAAACATCAAAACAAATTTTCCGAAATTAAAATCAAGCAAAACGACTCAACACCAATCCATGTGCACCTTTTGATATAATCAACGTTTGCACATATATTAGAATTGAATCTTCGTGTCTTAAATTTTAACTGAATCACAACCCCTCAAAGTTGTAAGATTCCCAAATCGAAGTCTAGAAAATGCAGGTTCAAAATGAGAGAATTGCGATTTTAGTCCTAAGAATTGAACCTCGACACTTTTTGTCCAACGATGCTTCACAAAATCACACTTTTAATTTCAAATTATTGAAATGATTTGCACTTTTGACCACAATGTATTATATGGATCCAAAATGCGAAACATAAACAATTATATGAGATCGAAAAGTAAAATAGAGTATTCTATGGGACCAAAATAGCAAAATAGCTTAAATATTAAGACCGAAAAATTATATTTAAGTGAGATTAATATCTCAAGATATGACAATTATGCCGGTTCAACATATTTGAATTGAGGATTAAGATTTCAAAAAAGATATTGATAATGTGTTACCAAGCAGACAAAAATTTAAATAGACTTTGAGTAAATTTAAAAACGATATTGATAATATTTGAAAATTTATGAATGGAAGATTATGTATTTTGATGTCGTTTCAACGGTAAACTCTAAATAGACTTTTGAGTAAATATTTTATTAAAAGAAATTTGAGTGAATACTTTATTTCCATTAAATTAAAATTGTTGTAATTAAAAAGGGAAGAAAATTTTCAAATTGCAATTTGGTATAAATTACACTCATAATCTTTTATGTTTTATGATGTTCGTATTTATATTTTAGGGTCAAATACAATTTCCTCCCTTAAAGTATTGGGTGGATATCAGTTAACCCCCTAAAGTATCAATTGTAAGATTTACCCTCTCTGAAATAATATTGAACATTTTATTCCAAAATTACCCCTACCCCCTTTTAAGACAATATATTGTTTCTTTATTAATTTAACAAAAAGAGAAAGAAAAATCTTTATGAATCATCCATCTACCAAACAATATTGTGTTTCAATTTCATCATGCTTTTTGTTTCATTCGGTTTTCTGTTTTCATTTATTTTCTTTATTTGCATCTAATCTTTTCCGTTATTTCCGTTTCAATTTATTTTCTTTATCATCAAATAAAAATTGAGAAAAATATAAAGAAAAAAATTGAGATAGAAATAAAAAAATTGAAACAGAAAATAAAGAAACAAATTGAAACATAAATAAAGAAAAAATTTGAAAATAAAGAAAAAGATTGAGATCGAAGAAAGGAAGAAAACAAATGAAATGAAGAAATTGAAGTTTGGTTGGTGGATGGATGAATCATAATTAATAGAGACAATTTTCTTTTAATAAATTAATAAAAAATTTATTATTAAGGGGCGAGGGTATTTTTGGAATAAAAAATCCAAAACTATAACAGAGGGGATTATGTTTTACAAGTGATAGTTTAAGGGGTAACTGATACCACCCCTATATTTTAATTTGGTACTAATAAAAAACTATTATTCCCAAGTCCCAACTAATTCGATAAGGAATTAAAATAGAATCTATCCCCATTTGGCATCTGACAACGTTGTTTTTTCTATGCATTTCCTCAAACGTGTAAATTAATGATTGGGAATCTCCTCCTAATATAAATTTTCCCTTTTTTTTTTTTAAAATGGTGCATGGACTTTGCATTGTGAGAACATTGTTTATACCAAGAATTTGGAATCAATCTATCACAAGCAAATTGGTTATTGCTACTATTTTTCGTAATGTCGATTTATTCAAGGCCAGGCCACTTTGTTTCAACTTTCACAGGGGCTAAATTGGTAGATATATATGAAAAGGAAAGATAAACAAATAAAATAAAAGTCCAAATGCAAATAGAGTAGGGGTGCACATACCGGACTGTTCTGGACCGTACCGAATCATACCGGATGTTAGGTTTTTTTTCTCAAAACCGAAGGTCTTGGTATGAATGAAAATCGTACCGAGTATTTTGGTATGGTTTTGGTTTTAGACTATTCATACCCTAAAAAACCGCACCGTACCGAAATTAAAAAGAAACATGAATTAACTCTTTTTTTTTTTTAAATTTACAACTAAATTTTATAAATTTATAATTCAAATATTGTTGAATACTATATTATTTATAAATTATATTATAGTCCATCATAGTTTATAATTACTACATTGCTATCGTTCAATTAAAAAAAAATATGCTCAAATTTAGCACAAATTAAATTTGTTATATGTTGAAAACTTAAAATACAAAAATTCTAGACAACAAATTCCAAATAATAAGTTTCTTCACATAATAAAAACAATGATCAAATAATTAATCAATTAATTTTATTCAATTAGGTCGAACTATAGCGTCAAATTTGTGAACATTTTCTTTTTCAATGCTTTATTTAATGTAAAAAATAGTTTATAAGATATTACATTATTAATTTCTTATATAATTGTCAACTATGTGATCAATTATATATGAAAAATTGCACGAAAAAGTTTGTTCGAAAAAACCGCAAAACCGTACCGTACCGTACCGGAACCGCACAAAACCGAGTTTGTTGGTATGATTCATAAAACTCTAGTTTGGTTTTGAGTTTTTAAAAACCGCACTAATTGGTACAGTACAAATTTTGTTAAAAATACCGCAGAACCGTACCATGTGCACCCCTAACATATAGGAATAATTATATGGTAATTTCATTTATACTTCTCCTAATAATACATTTGATATAAGGAAATTTCCACTTTGCCCTTGAACGTTTTCTTATTTTATTTTTTTTTAACATTTGCGAGTTTTCACTTAACCACTTGCGATTAAATATTTCCGCCATTTTTTTTATTCTTCGCTTTGGTAAAAATAATTATTTGCTTTTATTTGTGGTTTTAAGAGTTCAATACAAAATTAATTATTTTCGACCACTTTTACCGTTCTTGTTAATGGTTGTAATTGATGCTAATTAATATTGTGGTTAGTTGGTTAAAATGGTGTTTTAGAATTTTTCCTTAAAAAAAAGTGGTTATTTATTATATTTCTTAATATGTGTGAAATCCTCCAAAACGGGCCCAAAAAAAAAAAAAGGGAATGGAGTATATCTTAGGCAGACCCTAAGATGCAAAAAGTTAGAATTTAATAAAATATTTCATCCATCTTTCATGATGTGAGTTTCAATGTTTTTCCATTTTGTCTTTTAATTTTTGAACGTTTTTGCATTTTGTAATCCAACCTTCGAACATATTTCCCCGGTGAACATTCAAATGTAATGATTTTGGACATTTTAATAGCTAAAAGGGTTAAGTAGGAACGTTGAAAAGTTAAGAAGCAAAGTGAGAAAACGTTCAAAAATTAAGGGCAAAGTGAGATTTATCCTATAATTTAATAGAAACTTTGATTTTTGTACCAATATTTAATGTTGAATGGAAAAGACCACATGCCACGCACCAAGCCATTAACCCTCTTTCCAAAATTATACATTGGGTAAACACGACTTATGGATCTCCTTATCACTAACATTTTATAGAATCGTCCCTCTTAAATTTTTTTTCTCACGTTAATCCCTACTAAGAGTTATTTGTTTCACTTTGATCCTTTTTCAGGATGAACACGGAGGTTTAGATATCCAGTGACCTCTACGTGAGGGTATTTTTATACATTCGTTGCGAAAAAGTAATACTTAAATCCCCAATAAAACCTATATTGCAGTTCACGTGACATCGAATTCTTCATGCTTAACTTGAAAAGGACCAAAGTGACACAAATAACACTTAGTAGAGACTAATTTGAAAAAAAAAATTTAAAAGGGATGACTATATAAAAGTTAATGATAAGGACGATAAGTGGTGTTTACCCTTATACTTTTAGCAAATATTATTTTGATGTACTAAAAGATTAGGTCGCCAAAGAACTTTCTGCTACAATATATTTCCTTTAGATCTAAAAGTTTCTTCAACAACGTCGAAGATATATATTTTTCCATTTTTAATTTGTATTGGGACAATTTGAAACTTTCATCCCATACCTGTATTTTTGGATAGGCTGTAGTTGTCGATCGATTATCACATTTTGATAGATTATGTTCAATCCATTTCATCCTTATATATTTGATAGAGCCGTCTTAATTTTGAGTTGGGCACTCACTTGAAACGTACGATATGATCCTCCAAATTTAAAGCGTGTCAATTTGATTTCTCTTTAAAATTATTTTTCCATCTGCTATTCTTTTCACGGAATCTTGTGTCACGTGCGTTAATATATTTAAATCTTGTAACACTTTAGGAGGCCAAATTCGACGGTTTATGCTTGATTACGTATTCCAACTCATAATATATTTAAATTTAATAAACCCGAGGCCACAAAAGAATTGAATTGACACATACAATATATTTTCACTTAATAAATCATTAATTCGACACTTATCATCTATGTTTTTCTCTTAAACTCAATTTTTTAATGTCAACACACAAACTTTATGCAAATCATGTTTGAGATGTTTCTCTGTCACATCAAAATCAAATTTTAGAGACTACAATCAAGTGAAACGAGCTAACACCGAATCCATGTGCACCTTATGATATTCTTGCACTACAATTAACTATTGCACTATAATCAACTGACTTGCAGAAAATAACTTTTTCATTTTTGAGTGTCGTGTCTTAAAATTTTGATTAAAACACAACCCCTTAAATTTGTAAAGTGTCGAAATCAAGCATAGAAAATTATGGTTTAATTTAGTCCTATAGAATTGAACCTAGACACTTCTTGTTCAACAATGCTTCACAAAATTATATTTGATGTCAATTTTTCATGTTGCATCACAATGTTTTAAATTATATGGATCCAGAATATAAAACTGAAACAATCATACGGATCGATCGAAAAGCTAAATGTAGTACCAAAAATACAAAATAGCTTGAGGAATTAAGATAAAAAATACAATTTTGTAAAATATGAGATTAATATTTCAAGATAGTTTGAGGATTTAGATTTGGAAAAAAGATATTGATAATACGTTTACAAAAGCGATAAAAATTTGAAATACGGAAGAAAATAGATGTAGATGTGTCTTCAATTCTTCAATGATCGCTTTCTCTTTATTCACGCTCCAAGTTGATGGCCCGTTCTTGGAGTTTTCGTTCTGTTAAAAATTTAAATTGTTAGGGAGAGTCGGCGTACTCTTTAATATTTGTGTCATTAATTAGGATGATCTAGAGCTTAAGCGAATATTCAAATTTGATATATTTTTATACTAAATTTATACACCTAACTCACACTTAAATATATTTTTTCAATTTCTTTTGATAAATCACATCCAAATAGGGGTGAACATTTGAACCGAATCGGACCGAAGTTTGGTTCGTGGAAATCCATGAATCGTTTATCGAATCGAAATTTTTGGTCTGGTTCGGTCCGTGGTTTCCCGACTTTTAAATTTTTTCGATTTTTTACCACAAAATTTAACGGTTTGATCCAATTCGGTCCGAAAAAATAATTTAATTTTTCGGTTTGGTCCAAAAAAATAAATAGACAATTAAATTTTCCACGATTCGATCCTATTTCGTATGAGATTCGGTCCGAAACGATACGAATCAAACCGAACCGAATTTTCGGTTCCTAGTCGGTTCGGTCCTGAAAAATCGTGGACCGATTATCGGACCGAATTTTCGGTTTCGGTTCAGTCACTACAACAAAAATGATCTTTAGTGGCATCAAACTTGATGGCATTTTGAAGAAAATGTGATAAAAATTAATATAGTTACATTTTTTAAAAATGTCAGGAATTATAAATGTTAAATATACTATTTAGTGTCATTTTAATATATTATGGTATTTTATAATGTTACATCTTGTTATGATAGTGACATTTAACTTTTAGCCACACCGCTATAAGTGGCAGTTTGGAAAATGTTGTTATATATAAAATGTCACTAGCAAAGTACAGCTTGTAGCGTTGTGGCTAAATGTATCAATGTCACAATTATAGTTAAAAGTAACATTATAAAATATCACTATAGTAATAAAATGTCACTAATCAGTCAAATTAACACTTATACTTTGTGGCATTTTTAAAAAATGAGACTATATTAATAATTTGTGACATTTTCTTTAAAATGTTATCAAATATGATGCCACTATAGATCATATTTGTTGTAGTGAGTTCGGTAATTATAATGACGGGTTAAGACAATTTTTTTTGGAAAAATTTAATTCAAATTATGTTTGAGATGTTTCACTGTAACATCAAAATCAATCAAGTGAAACGGGCTAACACCGATCCACATGCACCCTCAGATATTCTTGCACTACAATTGCACTATAATCAGCGGTTACACAAAATAACCTATTTATTTTTGAGTCTTGTGTCTTAAAATTTTGATTTAAACACAACCCCTCAAATTTGTTAACTCTCCAAAACAGAGTGAAATTCATAGAAAAATATGGTTTTAGTCCTGTAGAATTGAACCTCGAAAGTTCTGGTTCAACAACGCTTCACAAAATTGCACTTTTGATCTTAATTTTTTGAAAAAAAAATTGGATGTTTGATCACAATGTATTTATTATATAGATCCAAAATACAAGGTTGAAACAATCATAAATACGGTAGCAAGGCGGATTTTTTAGGAAAAATCTTACGTATATTTATGTAATTATTAAATCCTCATATTGCCATTATCATTATGCAAAAATTACACTCATCATATTTTATGTTTTATCATGTTTGTATTTATATTTATGTAGGCAGTTAAATTTTATTGCCAAATTTGAGTCCAAGACATATTAATTATTAACAAATTTATTTTTGGATTATATCAAATTTAATTCCTAAAATAATAATTAATTAATCAATTAATTAATTTTATATCCTAATGATTAATTGAATACAAGATTTCTTGCAAATAAATTAAAATCTCCATACACAAGGCAAGTATGTCTAGGAAATTATTAAGCAAGACAATATTTTCTTGGAATATTCCTCACAAAGCAATATTTGCATGTCATATCTTTTTAAAGGGCAAGAGAATGAAATAAGATATATTTCTTGTCATACAAGGTGTGAAGAATCAATCAAATTGCGCCACGTCATATGGAGAATATTACAATATTTCTCAAAACCCACCTATAAATAGGGGTCATCTTCAAGAAGAAAAGCACAACTCAAAAACACAATTCAAGAAGCATAAAGAAGTTCAAGGAGAAAAGAAGCAAACTCTCTCAAGGCGTTCTTCGCAATATTCAAAGGCGTTCTTCAAAAAGTGAAGAAAAATCCAACGTTTAATTTAAGATTAATATACTTAACTCTTAGATTAACGTTACTGAAAATTCACGAAGTTCAAACAAAGATCAAATCCCTTAAAAATCCAAAATATCCAAGACGGAGTTCGAGACGTTTGTCATGGAGATTCAAATAATTTCACGTTTGATCTAATATTAAGAACAATTGCTTTTGGATTAACGTTATTCAAGTACCAAAATTATTTGGAGAAGATCAAATCAATCTTTTCTTAAAGATTATTGCTTAGAAGATTAGAATCAGAGGAATAATAGAGATTATAACAATTACTTCAAATCAATAAAATTTAATTTGTAATATTATTTCTTTAAACTTGAAATTTTATTTGTTACAAATTTTTGGCACGCCCGGTGGAACAATCTCTACCTCTCATCTCTTTTCTTCATTAAGTGGCACCAATTATAATGACAAACAATCCATCCATGGAGGAACAACTTTTAATGTTAACAAAGGCGATGGATAAGCTCACAAAACACTTCCACCAGCGAGATGCTAAGCTCGATGAATTGCTGAACAGTTGGGGCAATGCTGAGACCATCCACGTGGAGGATAAACTACACAATGAGCTTGAAGAAGGTGATACATCCGCAAAGTAACAATTGAACAAAGGAGGTCATGTCGAGGCTAACCACCAGATGGAAAAGCTGACCAATGAGTTTGATGATGGCGAGACGTCCATAAAGCAACAATCAAATACAAAAGAAAATTTTTTATCTAAAAATATTCAAATTTCATCTGATGGTATGATCCAAGCTAGCCAACTAAAGGAGTTCATTTTGGAGACCATCAAAAACAAGTTGAATGGGAGCTCGAAGTCTTCCATCGCATACACCAAGCCTTACACTGTAAGAATTGACAACTTAAACATACCAATTGGATATCAACCTCCGAAGTTTCAACAATTTGATGGCAAAGGCAATCCAAAGCAACATGTGGCACATTTTGTCGAGACGTGCAATGATGCTGGGACATGTGGATATCAACTTGTCAAGCAATTCGTATGTTCATTGAAGGACAATGCTTTTGACTGGTATACTGACTTGGGGGCAAATTCCATTGATGGTTGGGACCAACTGGAACAAGAGTTTCTCAATCGTTTTTATAGCACTCGAAGAACTGTGCGAATGGTCGAACTCATTAACACTAGCCAATTGAAGGAGGAGTCTGTCATCGACTATATAAACCGCTGGAGAAATTTAAGTCGCAATTGCAAATATCGACTATCTGAAGCTTCATCCATTGAGATGTGTATCCAAGGAATGCATTGGGGCCTTCGATACATTCTACAAGGAATAAAGCCAAAAACTTTTGAAGTGTTAGCTACTCGAGCCTATAATATGGAATTGAGCATGTTTAGAAGTCAAACTGATGAGCCGCATGTGTATTTTCCTAACCAAGTTCAAGACGATTCCACTGACAAAGAAGAGGGCAAATCTTTTGATGAGTCTCCAAATGAAGAATCCATCTGAAAATATAGCAACGCTCCTAGATACGAGCTAAAACTATCTGGGATCTTTAAAATTTAGATCTCTTCAAAGCTCCTAGATACGAGCTAAAACTATCGAAGAATCTTTCAAAGTTAGGTCTCTTCAACACCCCTTGATACGAGTTAAAACTGTCTACAAATCTTCAAGTTGAAAACTCCTTGATACGAGTTAAAACTGTCTAAAAATCTTCAAGTTGAAATCTCCTTAATACGAGTATAAACTGTTTACATGTCAAATTCATTACTCCTTAACACGAGAATAAACTGTTTACAAATCAAATATATCACTCCTTAACAAGAGGAAAAACTGTTTACACAAATCAAATTCATCACTCCTTAATATGAGTATAAACTGTTCACAAATCTAAAGTCAAAAGCCTCCAATAGACGAGATGAAAAAGTCCACAAAATCCAAATCAAGTTCTCGCAGACAAGAGAAGAAAAGGTCTGGAAATTTCAAATCAAAGCCTCCAGTAGACGAGACGAAAAAGTCTACAAATCCCAAATCAAGTTCTCCTAGACATGAGAATAAAATGTCTACGAAGTTCAAATGAAAGCCTTAAGTAGACGAGACGAAGATGTCTACAAATTTTAAATCAACTTCTCCTAGACACGAGTCAAAAGGGTCTACCAAATCTCATATTCAAAATGCTCATTGACACACGAGCCTAAAATATATGTTAAGCTGCGTTCACATGAGTATGAATGTGGACAACATCCATCACATCAAATTTGATGCTTTGAACTACGTTATGACCAGATTCCCTTTTTGGGATACGTAGGCAGCTTGAAACAATTTTGAGCCCAGTCAAATTCCTTAAAAAGAAAAAATAATGTTGACTTCAAATTTGATGAATGCTTGAAGAAAAGTCGAGACTTATCTACTCAAAAAACAAATGCATTTTCGTAAATAAGTCTCGAGGGGGCATTCGTAGGCAGTTAAATTTTATTGCCAAATTTGAGTCCAAGAAATATTAATTATTAATTAATTTATTTTGGGATTATATTAAATTTAATTACTAAAATAATAATTAATCAATCAATTAATTAATTTTATATCCTAATGATTAATTGAATACAAGATTTCTTGCAAATAAATTAAAATCTCCGTACACAAGGCCAGTATGTGTAGGAAATTATTAAGCAAGGCAATATTTTCTTGGAATATTCCTCACAAAGCAATATTTGCATGTCATATCTTTTTAAAGTGCAAGAGAATGAAATAAAATATATTTCTTGTCTTACAAGATGTGAAGAACCAATCAAATTGCGCAACGTCATATGGAGAATATTACAATATTTCTCAAAACCCACCTATAAATAGGGGTCATCTTCAAGAAGAAAAACACAACTAAAAAACATAATTCAAGAAGCATAAAGAAGTTCAAGGAGAAAAGAAGCAAACTCTCTCAAGGCATTCTTCGCAATATTCAAAGGCGTTCTTCAAAAAGTGAAGAAAAATCCAACGTTTAATTTAAGATTAATATACTTAACTCTTAGATTAACGTTATTGGAAATTCACGAAGTTCAAATAAAGATCAAATCCCTTAAAAATCCATAATATCCAAGACGTGGTTCGATACAGTCGTCATGGAGATTCAAATCATTTCACGTTTGATCCAATATTAAACACAATTGCTTTTGGATTAACGTTATTCAAGTGCCAAAATTATTTTGGAGAAGATCAAATTAATCTTTTTCTCAAGATTATTTCTTAGAAGATTAGAATCAGAGGAATAATAGAGATTGTAACAATTACTTCAAATCAATAAAATTTAATTTGTAATATTATTTCTTTAAACTTGAAATTTTATTTGTTATAAATTTTTGGCACGCCCGGTGGGACAATCTCTACCTCTCATCTCTTTTCTTCATTAAGTGGCGCCAATTATGATGACAAACAATCCATCCATGGAGAAACAACTTTTAATGTTAACAAAGGCGATGGATAAGCTCACAAAACACTTCCACCAGCGAGATGCTAAGCTCGATGAATTGCTGAACAGTTGGGGCAATGTTTAGACCATCCACGTGGAGGATAAACTACACAACAAGCTTGAAGAAGGTGATACATCCGCAAAGTAACTATTGAACAAAGGAGGTCATGCCGAGGCGAACCACCAGATGGAAAAGCTGACCAATGAGTTTGATGATGGCGAGACGTCCATAAAGCAACAATCAAATGCAAAAGAAAAATTTTTATCTAAAAAGATTCAAATTTCATCTGATGGTATGATCCAAGCTAGCCAACTAAAGGAGTTCATTTTGGAGGCCATAAAAAACAAGTTGAATGGGAGCTCGAAGTCTTCCATCGCATACACCAAGCCTTACACTCAAAGAATTGACAAATTAAACATGCCAATTGGATATCAACCTCCGAAGTTTCAACAATTTGATGGCAAAGCAATCCAAAGCAACATGTGGCACATTTTGTCAAGACGTGCAATGATGCTGGGACATGTGGAGATCAACTTGTCAAGCAATTCGTATGTTCATTGAAGGACAATGCATTTGACTGGTATACTGACTTGGGGGCAAATTCCATTGATGGTTGTGACCAACTGGAACAAGAGTTTCTCAATCGCTTTTATAGCACTCGAAGAACTGTGCGAATGGTCGAACTCATTAACACTAGCCAATTGAAGGAGGAGTCTGTCATCGACTATATAAACCGCTGGAGAAATTTATGTCTAAAATGCAAAGATCGACTATCTGAAGCTTCATCCATTGAGATGTGTATCCAAGGAATGCATTGGGGCCTTCGATACATTCTACAAGGAATAAAGCCAAAAACTTTTGATGTGTTAGCCACTCGAGCCTATAATTTGGAATTGAGCATGTTTAGAAGTCAAACTGATGAGCCACATGTGCATTTTCCTAACAAATTTCAAGACGATTCCACTGCCAAAAAAGGGGGCAAATCTTTTGATGAGTCTCCAAATGAAGAATCCATCTGAAAATATAGCAACGCTCCTAGATACGAGCTAAAACTATCTGTGATCTTTAAAATTTAGATCTCTTCAAAGCTCCTAGATACGAGCTAAAACTATCAAGGAATCTTTCAAAGTTAGGTCTCTTCAACACTCCTTGATACGAGTTAAAACTGTCTACAAATTTTCAAGTTGAAAACTCCTCGATACGAGTTAAAAATGTCTAAAAATCTTCAAGTTGAAATCTCCTTAATACGAGTATAAATTGTTTACATGTCAAATTCATTACTCCTTAACACGAGAATAAACTGTTTACAAATCAAATATATCACTCCTTAACAAGAGGATAAACTGTTTACACAAATCAAATTCACCACTCCTTAATATGAGTATAAACTATTCACAAATATCAAGTCAAAAGCCTCCAATAGACGAGATGAAAAAGTCCATCCAAATCAATTTCTCGCAGACAAGGGAAGAAAATGTCTGAAAATTTCAAATAAAAGCCTCCAGTAGACGAGACGAAAAAGTCTACAAAACCCAAATCAAGTTCTCCTAGACATGAGAATAAAATGTCTACAAAGTTCAAATGAAAGCCTTAAGTAGATGAGACGAAGATGTCTACAAATTTTAAATCAACTTCTCCTAGACACGAGTCAAAAGGGTCTACCAAATCTCAAATTCAAAATGCTCCTTGACACACGAGCTTAAAATGTATGTTACTCTTCGTTCACATGAGTATAAATGTGAACAACATCCATCACATCAAATTTGATGCTTTGAACTACGTTATGACTTGACTCCCTTTTTGGGATACGTAGGCATCTTGAAACAATTTTGAGCCCAGTCAAATTCCTTAAAAAGAAAAATAATGTTGACTTCAAATTTGACGAATGCGTGAAGAAAAGTCGAGACTTATCTACTCAAAAAACAAATGCATTTTCGTAAATAAGTCTCGAGGGGGCATTTGTAGGCAGTTAAATTTTATTGCCAAATTTGAGTCCAAGACATATTAATTATTAATTAATTTATTTTGGGATTATATTAAATTTAATTCCTAAAATAATAATTAATCAATCAATTAATTAATTTTATATCCTAATGATTAATTGAATACAAGATTTCTTGCAAATAAATTAAAATCTCCATACACAAGGCCAGTATGTGTAGGAATTTATTAAGCAAGACAATATTTTCTTGGAATATTCCTCACAAAGCAATATTTGCATGTCATATCTTTTTAAAGGGCAAGAGAATGAAAAAAGATATATTTATTGTCATACAAGGTATGAAGAACCAATCAAATTGCGCCATGTCATATGGAGAATATTACAATATTTCTCAAAACGCACCTATAAATAGGGGTCATCTTCAAGAAGAAAATCACAACTCAAAAACACAATTCAAGAAGCATAAAGAAGTTCAAGGAGAAAAGAAGCAAACTCTCTCAAGGCGTTCTTCGCAATATTCAAAGGCGTTCTTCAAAAAGTGAAGAAAAATCCAACTTTTAATTTAAGATTAATATACTTAACTCTTAGATTAACGTTATTGGAAATTCACGAAGTTCAAACAAAGATCAAATCCCTTAAAAATACAAAATATCCGAGACGGAGTTCGAGACGTTCGTCATGGAGATTCAAATCATTTCACGTTTGATCCAATATTAAGCACAATTACTTTTGGATTAACGTTATTCAAGTACCAAAATTATTTTGGAGAAGATCAAATCAATCTTTTTTTCAAGATTAGTGTTTAGAAGATTAGAATCAGAGGAATAATAGAGATTGTAACCATTACTTTAAAACAATAAAATTTAATTTATAATATTATTTTTTATTTAATATATTTCTTTAAACTTGAAATTTTATTAATTTGTTACAATTTAATTGGATACGAACGAATAATATATTTCCACTCCGGTGAATTTCGTTTTCCATATAAAAATTATTATAATTCCCATCTAATTGGATAAGGAATTAAAAAGGAATCTACCCCATTTGGCATTTGACTACGTTGTTTTTCCTATGCATTTCCCCAAACGTGTAATTTCATGATTGGGCATCTCCTACTAATTTTTCTTGGTGCATGGACAGCGACCGACGTCGTTACAACATTTGCATTATGAGAACAATGTTACTTTATAGCAAGAATTTGGAATCAATCAATCACCAGCAAAATGCCTATAGCTACTATTTTTTGTAATATCGATTTATCCAATGCCATGCCACTTTTTTTCAAGTCGTACTCATAGTTTATATTAAGGGTTAGAAGCGTAATCGAGACGAGTAGTATCGAACGACACATTGGTCAAATTTCATTTGAATTTTATTGAGTTTGAAATTTTGTGTTTGAGTTTAGTTTGATTGTTAAACTAGCTGAATTTGGACTAGCTTTTATCGAACGAGCTCGAGCCGAGTATATCGAGTAACTTGATATTTTACATGCATATTATCAATTTTTAGCTTATTGAGTCGAGCTCGAGTTGAACTTCAAAAGTTATCAAACAAATAATAATGTTCAAATTTTTAGCTTATGACGAACCGAACTTAAATCAAATATCGAGTTGCTTGATGACTTGATTTAATTTTCAATCCTATTCAATAGGTAAATTGGTAGATATGGAAAGAAAAGATAAACAAATAAAAAAAAGGTCTAAATGCAAATAGAAGAACATATGGTATTTTTTTTTCTTTCTGTATTATATAATAGGACAATCGGGGTTTGTCATACTTTAGTCAATGCTTCTTCATATACATTTGATATTATAATTTAATAGTATAAAATTCAAATTTTTTAATGTTGAATGGAAAATACCACATGCAACGCACCTTTTAGCAAATATTCTTTTGATGTACCAAACGTTAATTTATGCTAATATATTTTTTCTTCGGTTCTAAAAGTTTCTTCAACAACCTTTTATGTATATTAGAAGATATATATTTTTCCACATTTATGTATATTAGAAGACTGAAGATATATATTTTTCCACACTATAATAAATAGGAGTATCAACCATACATAAAAATATATTAAGGAATAAAGCAATGTTATTGCAAAAATTCAACCACCACGGCTTTGCAATAGTTCCCATGCATGGTTTGTGAAGAAGTGATGAATGTATTCACCACTATTTTTAGCCATGGGCGTAGCTACATGAACTTGAGTAGGGTGCAATGACCCCACTGAACTTTTGTACTTTGTATGAAAATGGTATGTATAATACTTGTAAAAATTAAATATATAAACCCCACTCAATAAAACTAAATTTATATGGCAACAGGACCATGCTTTATTAAAATATAGTTATCTTCCATTAATAAATATTTATGAATTAATATGTTAAAGTAAAGACAAATCCCAATTTTTAGGATTGTAAAATATGGGTGTTCAATGAAACCGCAAAACCACCAAAATTGATCAACAACCAAACTTGCAATTTATAGGAAGATTTGATGGGTTGGTCTTGGTAATCTTGAAAAAAAGACCGTTCGAGTTTGTTTTATACTTTTTTCAAATAACGAAACTGCATTCAGCCGCTCTATATACAAATTATTATTTTTATATACATTTAATTAGTAGTCCTGATATCATGAAAATTAGAAATATAACTTAAATATATACTTTAATAAAAAAAATACTATTACGGTTAAAAAATATATTCTCTTACAGTATAATGACCCCAGTGAAATTTTATTTTGGCTACGTCACTGCTCTTAGCTATGTGAAAACATCCATCATGGCTGTGAATCGTGGTTGGGGCCGGCTCAACACATTTCGGGCTCTAGGCGAAACCAAAAGTCAGGGCCCTATAGCACATAAAAATTATATTAAATAAGACTTGCTTTTGCTCCCTCCATATCAAAATTATAAAGAAAGTCCGTTCATTTTTCTTAAAGATATATTTATAGTAAATTGAAATTATTATAAGAAATTTATCAGTTAAATCTAGTTCATAGTACAACTTTTATTTGTCCTGTTCTTTTTCATTGTAAAATGTTAAATTATTATGGAAAAACAAAAATGAGAAAAATAATATTCCAATTTTTTTTATTTAGAAAAAAATTCAGTTAAAAAACACAACTAAATAAAATTAAAAATTAGTTACAATCTTAAATATAGACATACCTTAAAATACAAACGAGAAATATCTGAACTTGAAATCGAAAATTGAAATTAATTTTGTTTGATGATTAGTTTTTAGAGCCTTGTATATGAGAGAAAAAAATAGTTGAATGAAAAAGTGAAAATCAAATTTTAAAGTTAAAACAATGATCTTATGAATTCCAATGGCAATTTTTTTTTTATGAATATACAACATGCCTGTCAATGGGTCGGATTCGGACCAAATCAGGGGTGATCCTAATCCGAAGTTCATAATAGAGTCCGAATTTGCTCCGGATCGGTCGGATTCTGGAAAATACATTTCGGATTTGAGTCTGATTATGTAGTTAATGAATATACAACAGGCATGTCAATGGGCCAAATTTTTTTTAACCTAATCCTTTACTTAAGTAATATTGTAATGTATAGATTATGTAGTTAAAGTTTTAATTGGGAACAAATTTTCTTGAACTTTTGTACTTATCTAAATTTTTTATTAAATATTCTTATGTATGTATGTATATAAGTTAATTGGATTCGGATCTTCAATTGATCGAATTAGGTTAAATCCATATTCGTTCAATTTATTTCGGATAACAGATCATATTAATCGAATCAGCTCCATCGAATTTATAATCGAAAAAAATATCATAATAAATCGGACCGAATTTGAATTGAAATCAGCCCCATTGACAATCCTAATGTTAGGGGTGTTCGCGGTGCGGTCTAGTGCGGTTTTGTACTTGCCCATACCCAACCCAATATTTGCGGGTTTTGAAATCTCTAGCCCAAACTCAACCCAACAAGTCTTGAGATTGCACTATGCGGTTCATTTGGGTTGGGGCGGTTCATTTGGGGCGGGTTTTGCGGTCTCAATTATTAACTTTCTAGTATTTTTATTATTTGATGAGTTAAATATAAATGCACTAGTTAATTACAATTTTTTTGTTTTAATTAATAAATTTAGTAAACTTTCATAGATAATATAATGGAGGTGACGTAAAATATCAATCAAAATATGATTTTCAATGAATACATAATTTAATGAAAGCTAAAAACAAACCCAAACACTAAATTAACAAGTTTTTACTACACAAAAATCAAATTGTTCCCAAAGAGTAAACAAAAGAGAAAAATATCTTTATATTTGAACTTGGTGTTGGTCCAATGAAAAGATTGGTTCATATATTTTTTTTGCTTTACTTTTTGTTTTTCGCAGAATATTTTTTAATAATTTGTTCTAATTTTGGATCTATTTTTTATCTTTTATCTTTTTGACACTTAAAATTGGAGATTTACTTAAGATTGTTGGCTTTATCTAATATAATTGAGGTTTGGGTTGTGGAACACGATTAATTTGTTAAAGTATATACTTATATTATATTTCTCATTTTCTTAAATTTAGGACTAAATTAAACAATAAAATAAAATAAAATATATATACATCATCATTTATATAAAATGCGGTCTAATGCGGTTATGCGGTCTAAAAAAGTATAAAACCAAACCCGATCGAAAATTGCGGTCTTTTTTTCATGATGCCCAAAATCAACCCATCAAACCTTCAACCCGTAAAATTGCGGTCGGTTTGGGTTGGGTTGATCGGTTGGGGCGGTCTAGCGGTTTCATTGAACACCCCTACCTAATGTACAGTACAGAGATAGGGGGTATAAGGTTGAATATAGTTAATAATAATAGGGGATACGAACTCGCGGAGGTTGGGTTGTCATTCTTCTAATTCATAGATAAGGCCCACGTATATATTGGCTAGTACTATGACCCGTTTGTTTGACAGAAAAGAAAGCTGGTTCTATGAATTTGATTTCTAAAAATGTAATTACCAGAGATATAACTACATTATAGTGTTTGAGTAAAACTCGAAATTTCTCAAAGGAAAGTGACAAATTCCTTTTTATATGCTTGGTAAACATAAGGAATGAAATCCATTTTTTCAAATGGTAACAAAAATGTTACACTTATATATTATTATATAACATAATGGATTTATGGAACAATACTTGCAATATTAACCATAAACTTATGTGAAATTACGTTATCATTACTTGAAGTTTCAATAATTACAAAATTCGTAAAATAAGATGAATGGCTTAGTTGATTTTTGATATATTTTAATTTCATAATTTTATTTTAACTTTTCTTTTTACCATGTGAGACAAACACTTGATCAATCATTAATTAATATGTTGGTCATTTATCTATGAAAGAGTAAAATATATTTTATGTTAAGTTAATTTTTTTATAGACTTCAAATTGTGAATTTTTAATTATTAAAACTTTAAAAGATAATTATGTAATTTCATATAGAGTGTAAGTAACTATTTTTTATGCTGAATATTATATAATATATTCAGAAGCCGTTTGGTAGGGTATATGGGATTAATGTGAATTAGATTGGAGCCAGATTGAATGCCATATTAAAAACATGTTTGGTAGATTGAATGCTTCCATATTAATTGTAAATTGATATAGATTTTAATTTGTGATTTATTTATGTATAATGTTTTTTCATTTTCAGATATTTGAGAAGAATTTATGATATTTAATGATATGTTAAAAAAGAAATATGTAAATTTGAGGTTATTAGTGATATTTACCTAATCCATATTTACCTGGATTAACTAATCCACCCATGCTTGGGTGGATTATAATCTAGTCTTAATACCGGGTCGTCAGAATTTAATCCATTTGACCCGGTATTAGAGCAATGCCACCAAACGTTGTATTATCCCATATTAACTCATATAATATGACCTAATACCCCCTATTAGGTCCTACCAAACGGCCCCTTAGAATACATCAAAATTTATAATTTATTAATTTATATATGTTTTATAGTAAAAAAAATATTCACTATACATATATATATATATATATATGTGTGTGTGTGTGTGTGTGTGTATAAGTGTGTGTGTGAGAGAGAGAGATAGGAGAAAGTATATATAGAAAATATTATCTTTTTAATTTTTACTATGAATTCCTTAGGGAATGGAATTAGAACACCAGAGAAAAATTGGATTTCAGATTCTCGGTTTATAGAGGCAAGATTTCAAGTTATAAGGAAATTAGTTCCTTTCCCAAAATCCAGTAAATCAACTCAAACATATATGTGATGCTCGGTAATTAGATTACCAAACTACATGCAATTCCTAGGTAAACAAACGGGTCTTATATATTAATATGAATAGTAGATTGGGGCCTCATGGAAGCTGAGGCCCTAGACAATTGCCTAGGGCCAAAGCTGGCCCTGGTCGTGGTGGATGTTTTCACTAATATTTCAAGACGTGGTTTGTATTGTGCACAAACAATTAATTAGTCGTGACGGATATATAGTTGTCAATACTCTAATTTATTGTAGTGCTTGTAGTTATCGACTGTCACATTTTCATAGATTATCTTTAATCCATTTCATCATTATAACTTTGGGTGAATGACACTAGCTGTCTTTTGAGTTTGACACTTGTAAAACATTGGTCCTCCAAATTCAAAGTGTGTCATTTTGATCTCTCTTTTAAATTATTTTCCCATCGGTCAGTCTTTCCAGGGAATCTTGTGAAATGCATTCATGTGACACTTTTTAAAGACAAATTCTACGATATATGTTTTGGTTACATATCTCAATTACTCTGCGAACCATTTTAGTCCCTTGCAAATTAAATTTATTCAGTTAGGTCCTTTAGACATTTTCAGGCGGGAAAAAAGGTTGTTATTTTTCCTCTAAAATCATTTACTTCCCTACAATATCTTCAGGTGGGGTTTTTATATAAAATAAATTAAATGAAATGAGTAACAAGTTTTTGTGTTAGCTAAAATTTGTTACTTCTGGACAAATACAAACTCAGGTAGAAATTTTATGGTCATCAACAATATGAGACAAGTAAGTCATTTTTCTTCAAAAAAGGAGTAAAAATTAGATAGCACGAAGAGGATGTGAAAATATTATTGTATATATATCAATTAAAATATCTTGTATTTATAGAAAGATTATAAAGTAGATAACCAGGGCCGGCCCTGAGTTTTCGGTGGCCTTAAACCAATTTAAACATTGTGGCCCTCAAATTTTTATGTATTAATAATTAATACAATTTTTGTAAAGCAACGTATTAAACTTTAAAAAAATAACTATTAATTAGAAAAACAAGAAACAATCAAAACAACTCAAATAATGAATCATATATAATTTTGCTTTGTAAAAAATATCGATAATACAAATACATTTTTATTTAATAAGAAATTAATTACATCCGGTGAATGTGGCATAACTAAACTCTTAATAAAATATTACTTAAATATTGCTCTCCTAGCATTTTTTGAAGCAAAATCAATAAATTCACTTGCATAATCAAGGGCGGAGCTAGGCGTATTTTTTTTGGGGGGGGGGGGGTGCAGAATTTGTTTTGGTAAGGATGTCGGTATTTTTTAGATGTTATGATAAAATAACAAAAACTAATTTAAGAAAAAGTGATACTATGCTTTTATATATCAAAAAGTAAAATATATATACATGCAAAAAATTTCAGAGGTAGGGATTCTTAGCACATTAATTTATATTAATTGAATTTCCATAAAAACCTGGAAAACTATCAATGGCCAAAGTGAATGATGGACAAATGGAGGGAATCTGAAAATAAAAAGTTTCGGTGGATTTATATTAATTGAATTTCCATAAAAACAAGGAAAAATATCAATGGCTAAAGTGAAAGATGGACAAATGGAAGGAATCTGAAAATAAAAAGTTTCGGTGGATTCTAAGAATCGAACCCCATATATCATGCCAATGATAATGTATATTACCAACAAAAAACTTATGTTTATGTGCTACCATATGCATACCTACATAAATATTATCAGTGACCTATAACATTTTATTTGGGGGGACCCAAAAAAATTTGGGTAGCAAACACGATATTCTTTTCGATGTTTTGATAAAATGACAATTATTAAATTAAGATAAACTAATACTATAAATTTATCCAACAAAGGTTTAAATAAAATATACTTCCAAAGTTTTTTTTAAGAGTACATCTTCTTAAATATTCGATACCAAAAAGTTTAAGACACAATACAGATGCATAAAAAGTAATAAGTGTTGCTGAGACAAAAAATAAAAACGTCAAATGTTACATAGGATAAAGAACTTGAAGCTTGAAAATTGTAAAATTATATATGACCCACATATTATACTTATATTGTAATGCATATGAGATTTATAATAATAATAACTCAAATTTGTCAATAGTTATAGTCATTTCACTTAAATCATGCCTAAAATGAATTGAAGCTCTAAATGTTAGAAAGACAATTTAACTGTGTTTATGTCATATAAAAATGTTAAAAGACAATTCATACCTGAAAGAAATTGAAGCTCTTAAATGTTACTAAAAAGACAATTTAATTGATATCAAGTCATAGAAAAATGTTAAAAGACAATTTAATAGTGATAAAAGTCATAAAATGATAAAATGAATATAATAATGAGAGCTTTGAGAGTCGAACTAACATTGGTGTGCTAACTAAATACCTTACCACTTGGCCACATGTTCTTTTTGGATAATATTCACATACACATATCTATAACCAAATTTTATCTTTCTCGAATTTTTTTTTTCCGGATGCCCCTCGCACATCGGTGGCCCTAAGCGACCGCATGTGCGGCTTACGCTCAGGGCCGGCCCTGTAAATAATGACAAAGAGTTTGACTCTCTATCGATAAACTATTTAAAAAATAAAGACTAATAATGATCAAGGCTTTAACTATATCAACATGTAATAAAGATATTACAACTAAATACGGTTGGGTTGATTAGTTTTTGGACTGATTGAGTTTTGGCCCCATTATATAATACGGGCTACACTTTTATGAGGTGTTTGGCGGATTAAACATGGACCGATAATAAATAAATCCAAATATTTGATTTCCTGTTCCGTTGGCCCAATTAAAATTTTGGACAAATATGCCCCTGGATCCGCGTGATCTAACCGTTCATTTTTGTGTGATCTTGGCCGTTGGTTGGAGAGTATATGTAATGCATTTTAATCCTAATCGAAAATTCATTTGAGAAAATTATATCTCTCTACACCCGACGACGACGACTTCAATTTCTCTAGGGCTTTGCACGCAACTCTCCAGAGATCTTCACTCCGGTAGCTTTTAATTACGGGTAAATGATGTTAAACCTTTCATAATTTGTAGGAATTGAAGCCATAATAATATTTTTCATGTTTATATTGATAGAAATGGATGAAAGTTCCAATTCTACGGTTAGTTTGGGGTCTGCTCACTGCTTATGTGGGTCGCGTGTGAGAATCTACACGTCATGGACGAAAGAGAACCTTGAACGGAGATTTGCGCGCTGCCAATGATTACTGGTTGTATTATTTAATTTTACTTTTTATTTTTTAGCAACGTATCCACCATAATGCTATTCCAGAAAATATATGTGCACTTTAGGTTACTAATAAGAATGTTTGTTTAATCGATAGGAGGAACACTGTGATTATTTCGAATGGATCGACCCAACAATGTGTGCTAGTCCCGTGTTATTATCCTTAGGTTGCTACTGCGTGTTAATCGCGCAGAGGCCGAAAATACTCGACTTACCCACGAAATAAATATGGTTCTTAGTTCTTTGGAAATGATTGAGGCTCAAAACATGGCAATGCGTCGTAAGCAAAAGCTTGCAATGATCTGTGTTGTGGTAGTTTTAATTTGGTTTATGTTTGTATGATATGCTTCGTATTGTGGTGTAAGATTTTTTGCAACTTTTGTCATAACATGCTAATTTATGGTTATTTGCATCTAATGTGTTTTTGTATAAGTGCCAAACTAATATGGATGCATCAAGTTGGCCTTTTATAGGCTGTAGTATTTGGTAGTTGCAACTTTTTTTTTTATCATGTAATATAATGGAAGTATGATACTGGCTTGTGGCCTTATATATGTAATATTAACTGCAATTGAACAAATTGATTTTCACATGTATGTTTTTTAGTGTTTGCAACTGTTTGTTTTGGCCAAACGATGGCTGCAATAAAACTGACTGATGGTCTTGTATGCTGAGGGCATACTTTAGGTGGTCCACTCCATTGCCTGAAGTTAAGTGTTTGTTCCACATTAGGTGGTTTGTATCACTTATGTCTTGAATGATTTGGTGCATTGTTGTATATAAATACTCTTGTCATTTGTCTGATTCTCTATGTATCTATCAGCAAATGCCCCCCTCATGGGAACTTTATGTCTAACCATGTAAATACCCCCCTGCAAATTTATTTCAGAAACATAATACCTTTTGAGCGGATGTAACTGTTTGTTTTGGCCAAATGATGATTTCAGAAGACTGACTGATGGCCTTGTATGCTGAATACAAGTATGTCGTGATGAACTACCTAAAGTTAGGTGTTTCTATTAAATTTGTTGGGCATGCATACTTGATATTGAATGAGTCAAATTTATTTTATGATGCAAATACCCCCTCATCTTTGTTTGTCAACTGCTTGAGGATTATAAAATGGATATTAATTTTGTTCGGGATGCATACTTGATAGTTGAATGAGTCAATTTTATTTTATGATGCAAACCCCCCCCCCCATCTTTGTTTGTCAACTGTTAGAGGGTTATAAAATGGATATTAAATTTGTTGGGGATGCATACTTGATAGTTGAATGAGTCAAAATTATTTTATGATGCAAAGCCCCCCCTCATCTTTGTTTATCAATTGTTTGAGGTTTATAAAATGAATATTAAATTTGTTGTGGATGCATACTTGATAGTTGAATTTCTGATTGTGTATTTTATCATCCAAAGACCCCCCCTCTTCTTTGTTTGTCAACTGTTGGAGGGTTCTATGAAATTTATATGATGTTTAAATTGATGTCAAATCTTATGTTTTTTTTTTTTTTTTTTGAGTTTTCCAGACATGGATATAATTTCATGTGATTTTTGACAGTGAGGCCCATTATTTAATGCCCCTTATTATGACGCATGTTGGGTAGGGTTCATTTAATGCTATTGCAGTTTTTAAACATAAGGTCAACATTTTTGGGTTCCAGACCGGTCTACAATCTAGATGTTTGATATGTCTTTCAATTTTATATGTATTTGTACAACATTAATAGTTCAGATCTTTGGTTATCCACACTTGGGCTTTTGAGCATTTAATCCATTGCTTTAGTTGGGAAATTTCATGGGATTTTGACAGACCTTCCAGATTCATTGTAGCTTTTAATTTTTTACATACCTACTCTGCATTTATTGAGGTAGTTGAACGGTTCAATCTAACCTCTATATAAAACATACTTAATATTACCAACCCTTCTACATCTTCCCAAAACTTCAAATCAAACCATCTTCAGTTGTAAGTATACCTTATGTATAATTATTTTATTATAATGCTTTTTAACCATTGAACAAATTTTTTAACCTGACTTTTTTCCTTGCTTTTGGAATTCAAGATCAGTTGCAATATGCCGAGGTCAAGGAGAATGATAAATGATGCACAAAAGTTGAATGATGGCTGGACGTTTGAGCAGAATTCCAGGTTTGTTGACTTGATGTACAATGAGTCCAAGGTGTGTAACCTAATGGAGGTTCATTTGCTAACTGGGGCCTGCCAACGCATCGCGACCGAAATGTCTACCATGTATGAGAGAAGGTTCAGTTTGTGTTCCATCAAGAATAAGGTGGATCAAATGAGAAATAGGTACGCCACTTTCACCAAGTTTCTGGATATCCCTGGGGTTATTTACGACGTACATGAATGCGAGGCTCACGTGGATGCAGACTACTAGAGAGCTGTCCCTGCCAGGGTATTTTATATGTTTAAAGTTTTTTATGTATTACTTTATACGCATTTGTTAATTTGACATAATAGACTGTATACTTATATGTGACATTGTGTTGTAGATGGAGACGTAATGGTTTAGAAACTTTAGGATGAACGGCGAGCCTTTCCACCTTAAGTTGAATACATCTTTGACACCATAGGAGTTGCTTTGTTCCCTGAAGACCTCACTGGATCACCTGAATGGCCCATACACGTGCGAGACTCGGATGACGATGAGTTAGCTATTGTTCCAGTTCAAGAAAGTGGTTTTGTCCCAGTTCAAGGAAGTGGTTATGTCCCTGCTATTCCTTTTGATGAAGGAAATGAGATTGTAATATATGAGAGTGTTGGTGAAAATAATGTAGGTTGTAGTTTTGATGGCATGGTTGGTTCCAGTTTGTGAGAAGTTGATTAAAGTTGGTTGATGATGTCTTACCTCATTGGCAGTACCTCCTGTTATGATTATTATTATGGTTTTGTGGTTGGTGGGATGTTTTTTGGAAGGATGGTGGTAGGATTTTAAATTTTTTATGATCGATGGTTATAAGGACTCTGATGATTTTTTATGTTCGATGGTTATAAGGATCCTGATGATTTTTTATGTTATGTTTTTAGTTTGTTTATAAATTATGACTAATGGATGTGATTAGTATGGTTTTAGTACTTCTCATTACCCAACACAATTTTATGTAAGTGCAGGGTAATGACATTGAAGGCAAGTTAGGTGTTTTATGTAATGCATTTTCTTTATGAATGGAGGATGTTGTTTTAAGTTTATAGACTTCGTAATTCCCTTCAGATTTGTTTAAATTATTGTTTGGGCCATTGTCAATTGCTGGAGATTTTAACTATTTCTGACTTGAGCTATGTATCAACAAGTATTAAAAATATGACTTGTTGGCCAAGAACAACAAACAAACTTAGCTTAAAATTTGGATAGTTTGCACGTGATACAAAATATGTTCATAAAGAGCCAAAACATTGATGATGTCTTTCCCTGAAAAAGTGAGTTATGGAAACAAGTTATCTTGTACAATAAAAAAAAATCTTACTCAATAGAATCAAATCATATTTCTTCCTGTATGTTATGCCTATTTGATTAAACTACACATATAGGTTCACAGTTTGGTTAATTTCATATAGGTCCCTACATATAACAATAATATTGATTGGCCATTACAACATCTATAAAGGGGTTGGATGACCATAGGAAATACTACACACGTACCAAATCAACCTATGGCAATTTTTCGCCCTTGTCCTCAATCTCATTTTTTACTCCGAAAAATGGCCCAAAGAAATTGATGATTTCTTAATTGAGTTTTTAGCAAATGAGTCTTACTACGAAAATGGGATTCTTATTTATGGCATGAGTCACGTGATTAAGGTTGCCCGGAATGAGGTTAATGTGTGCTTCAAATGATCTTTCACTACAAAGGAGATCATGGCTAAAGTTCACCGACTTAAACGTAGATATGCCATGTTTTCTCACCTACGGGGTATATCAGGATATTACTTGGATAATGATACAAACAATGTCGGGAGGGATGGACTGGAACTTGTGAAGAACTTATGCATGGTAATATTTATTACTAGCTTGTTTATAACATTTTTATTTTATCAACAATTTTGTTTATTTTTCCATGCAGGAACAATCATTTTATGAAGCATATGCCATGGAAGGAGAGCCCAAATGGATTGAGTTATGCGAAATTTTTGGACAACCGAATGAATATCATGTTCCTTCACCACCCGCGTTCCCAATTAATCTTCAATGGTTCGAAAAAGACAACGGCCCGCTAGTTGGCCAAGAAACCCCGGTTTCAGAACCTATAAATCCACCACAACTTAGGTTCTCACCATCGGACCCTGATGATTTTTGGAATGAATTGTCCAAACACAATAACACCTCGACAACAAACTCTGAAAATGACGAGGGTGATAACTCTAAAATCGTTGTTAAATGTCTTTGGCAGGATGTCGAGACTTCTCAGAGGTCGAACGAGTCCAATTAATGTTTTCAAATTTATATGTATTTTTTTATTAGTTTTCGTGAACTTGTATATGGTTGTTACGTTATCGTTCTAAACATGTTACCCCCTGCTTTATGTATTCACATATTTATGTAAGTGCTCAATATTATAAAATAGGTTCGACATTAATTTGCAATTTTTTTATTTGCCTTTACTATTACATTTGGCTTAAGGGGATGAGTTAATAGTCCATTTGTACAAGGGGAGGGGGGTATTTGCGACGTTTATGTCATGAGAAAACCTTAGCAAATCTTCTAGAATAGGGGTCTAATTGAATTTTTTTTTCAGAAGGCTTTTTTTGCTTGAATTGGCTGCAACATTACTAAAAATGCATTACTTCTCTATAAATTCAAATCTAACATAATACAAATAAAATTAGCAAGTTTCAGCAAAATGATTTCAAGGTTTTTTTACAGCAGCAAATACCAACCAACTTGTTAGAACAAATACCAAAATATCAACACACTAGTTAGAGCAATTACAATAGCAACATGATGTCTTTGTTATCATCCTAACTATTCATGCGTGAGTCTACTATATGCGAAAATATACAGATGACAAAATTAAATGTCTTCAAGATACATAAGCACTAAGTCGTTTCACAAGCAAAATGATCAAATAAAATTCCACGATTATTGACTTCAAGGCATCTTACCTTCAAGCATCATATGTGCTTGTAACTCTCGGTTCTTTTTGTTGGAATTCAAGAACAAACTTAAATGTTTGGAATTGTCCATGATCTTGAATGATAGATACATCTGATTCTCGTCGGTAAGCGAGGAGATGTTCTCTAGTGCCTTTATGATCTTGATTGCCTTATCGTCGTATGTGTCTTCCTCCTTAGCAAATGTTGAGGAAAGATCCTTCCATGTGGATTTGGCAGCAACAATGAATGCATCCATATCAGCCTTCAATGCATCGGGAACACCTAAATCTGGGGTGCTCCTCTTTCTCTCTTGTTTTTCCTTCTTCCCTATTTTCTTCGTCAATTTCATCTTCTTTGGACCAATAGAAAGCAATCCCATCTTATAGGGTGGTAACTCAAACTGAAATTCACAGCCGTCCGAATGATCCGTGGTTAAATCAATGCACGGGTTACTGTAAACCATCTCATTAGGGTTTGCATTGGAAATGTCTTCGTTTGTCTCCTTCGAAATGTGATTTTGGACAGATTTGGTTTTTAGCAAGTCTTCAACAACATCCACGAAGTCCTCCGCAGCATCACCTGTTGCCCTATCCTTTCCAAATATCTCCACCCAATCTTCGAAGTAGATATATGACTTGTAACGCATGTTTGCAACATCTGGATGTGCCTACAATCCGACATCAACATTGTTAAACTGAATCAAATTCAGCCATTATAAATTGGGGAAACAGCAAAATTGAAGGCAGGGGGTAAATGCAAATAAACAAAGAACTTGAGTCAAATTTAGCCATTAGTCCAAGGGGTAATTGTTAATGAAAGCAGGGGGAAAATGCAAATAAACAAAGAACTTGAGTCAAATTTAGCCAAAAGTCCAAAGGGTAATTGTTAAATTCAGAGGGATAAATGCAAATAAACAAAGAACTTGAGTCAAATTTAGCCATTAGTCCAAGGGGTAATTGTTAATGAAAGGCAGGGGTAAATGCAAATAAAAAACGAACTTGAGTCAAATCTAGGCATTAGTCCAAGGGGGTAAATGATAATGAAAGGCAGGGGGTAAATGCAAATGAACAAATAATTATATACAAATACCCCAACGCACCTTCACGTATAATTGCCAAACATCATCCTCTACTTCAATTAGATGTTCACTATCATTCCATCCGAATCCGCTCGTGCCCTGCATACCAACTAATTGGTAATTGGTCTTCTTCCAAATAGTCAACTTTGAATTGATATGCTTAACGATTATCTTAGATGTCCGAATCCTTACATTAAGAACACCCTCAAGTGCTTCCAAATAGCCCGGTCTAAAAGAGTTATCTGCCCTCCAACCGGTTGTGAGCATCTCTTTTAAACAATTAATCAACTCTTGTTCTTCACGTGCATTCAATGACCTACGCAAACCTTGTGACTTCTTTTGTATAGAAGCCGTATCACCATATCGAGGAATGGATGCCATACTTCAGCTAGTTCAAATTGCACAAAATTAGAGCAAACAAGAGTTAAATAAACTAAAATAAGACCCCTATTATACCCTAAACCATACTGGAACAGCCCATAAGTACAAGGAAATGATGATGAACAATCAATTATTATAATACATAAACAAATAGTGTCTCACAACAAAGGAAATCATTGTTATACAAATGCATTTCATTCACTGTCCAAGGGGTAAAAAACAAGTACCACCACCAAATTCAAACAAATAATTTATTTCCATTCAACGACGCTCCGAATTCCATTTCAAGAACATTTCATTGGCCATGTTTTCACGAAAATTATTCCACTCAGTCGATGGCTCAACCACATCTATGTACTCATCAGCTCTTGAATCATTGTCATCATCGCTCGAGTCATCCGAATCTTCATTGGAGTCCGTCATATCATCGGCCATAGTCTGCCGCATAAAGTTTTGAATCAACAATAGGGCCATAATGATTCGATTCTACGTCTTCAAGGGGCCGAATGCATTATAGGCAAGTATGCCCCACTTCTTCTTAAGTTGCCCAAAACTCCGTTCTATTACATTCCTTGAGAATGTTTCATATTAAAATATTTATGCGCATTCTGAGGGGCATACTACCAACTCCCCACTCTTTCAAATGATATTGTACTCCTCTATAAGGCGTGAGAAAGCCTTCCCCGTTAGTATACCCATTGTCGCACAGGTAATACGTGCCTATAACATGAATATAAAAGATGTTAGATGATTCCCACCAATTTCATTTCATGCAAAAGATTAAACTTTACATTGTATAATTTAATAGTTATATATGTAATTAAATCCTGCAAGAACCCTCAGACCCTTGGGTCGGTGGATTGCATCTCTAAGAACTCGTCCACATGCCGCAGAGGCTTCCCAACAACATAGAGCATATGTGAATGAACCTCTGACGTCACATGCAACAAGCACATTGGTGGAGATAATACCTTTTCTTGATCTAAACTACCACATGGACCCTAACATTCACATACGTTCCATCCAATGCACCGATGCACCCCTACACACCACGGTTCAAAATAAACAATTACCAAAAGACAATTGGAAGTACAATGATTAATATATATTGGGGAGGGGGGTAAGGTAAGCTCACCGGAAAACAATTCCACCTAAGGTCCTCACAATCATCTGTTATTGGATCAGGCTGAGATATTAAAACTGGATGGAGCTTCAACAAACAATTGAAGCATTTACTAACGGTATCACCAGAGCGACGATACTCAGACCGGACTATTCAATTTTTCTTGTGGTGAGCGAGGACGGTTAAAAACATGGCCACTTGTTCTTTGATAGGAACATATTTAGTATCATTTAAACCTTCCAGGTTATGAAGCATACAACAGATATTCTCAAATGAACTAGTAGTAATACGTATGTTATCTTTACACCTAATCGAGTTTTCCATATAATAATACTCAAATTCAGCTGTTTGTTTTCACCTTCTACATATTAAGCTATACCGAATTGGTTTATTCTTAGCATGTTATGCAATAATACGTAAGCAAATAAAAAAAACACCCATCCAAAACATCTGATGGAACATTAATACGAGGAGGTATTTCCTTCGTGGATCCATTTTGCAAAAGAGCTGATAAGATATATTTTGCCAATTATTAAAGAACAAAACAAAAAAGACAAACTCAATATCTCATCATAAATGATAACTAAAATAGGGCCATAATTAGTTTCATATAAAGAAATAGCATTCCTTCAAATATATATAGATCAATTTTTTGAAACTACATTTACCATATCCATACATATTTCCAGAAAATATGGCAGTAGACCATACCTTTTATTATTCAACATACCTTGTCAATTATTCAAAAAGCTCACATAAATACTGATTTCAAATAACTCTTTCAAATCGTATTACCTTGTAGTATGCAAATAACCCTTTCATGGGAAAATTTCAAATAAACCCCAAAATTTCCGCCCTCGAATTTGCAAACACAACATATGAGACAAGAACGCACAATATCAAATTATCCAAAAAACTTAAAGAGCAGCCCCAAAAAAAATCCTAAACATATGAGATATACAGCACATTTAGAGCTAAAAACCCAGGTTTAATTCCGTAGTAGGAGGAATCTGAAATTTTTTATTAATCCGTTGGACCCGTTGGAGCTTCTTCTTCAACTGTAAGCTGCAAATGCAAAAATTAACAAGTTAAAAGGGGCTTCACTTTGGATATAAACCTTAAAACAAGCAACTTTAGATGAGATTGAGAAAATAGATGAGAAATTGTGATGAATTGCTAGGGTTCAAAAGAAGAAAATTTTCACTTGGGTTTAGGAGGGAGTTCGCGGATGGAGGGAGTGGAAAAATTTGGGGAGTTTTGTGATTTAGTAGGTATAACTGTAATATTAGTGAAATGTGAGGGCAAATAAAAATTTGTAGTTTGGGCCATTAAATTGGACCCGATTACAATCGCATGGGGGGTGTCCAATTGTTGTTAGGCGGATTAAGGGGGCTCCCACAAAACCAGGGAATTAACACGGGCAGCCCATAAAATAATTGGACGAACCGAACATGTTTTTTAGCCCACAATTGGAATCCAGACTTTTAATTGTGGCTTAATTCTGGCTAATAAGCCCAACCGAACGTGGCCTAAAGATAAACTTCAACACCCCCTTCCCCTCAAGTTGGAGTTGGGATTGAAATGTCGAGAATATCCAACTTGGGAAGTAGTCGTCGATAAGCTTCACCTCCAAGTGGTTTGATAAAAAGGTCTGCCAGCTGGTTGCTAGAATGTACGTAAGAAGGAGCAATAAGGTCTTCTTGAAATTATTTTCGAATGAAATGATAATCAATCTCAATGTGTTTGGTATGTTCGTGAAAGACAGGATTTTCTGATATATGAATAGCAACTTGACTATCACAATGAATTGGAATTGGATGTGGTTGGTTGAGACTAAAATCTGAAAGAAGATATTTTAACCATTGCAACTCAGAAGTATGTGTGGCAAGAGAATGATATTATGCTTCGGCAGAAGAACGAGAACTTCCTGGTTGTATCTTGGTTTCCCAAGAAATGAGACTTGAACCTAACATGGTGAATTAACAAGTGGTGGATCGACGATTAGTGAGACAACCGGCCTAGTCCGAATTAGCATATCCTACTAAAGTAGGAGAACTTAATGCAGAAAAAAATAAACATTTACCAACCTTAAGATAACCAAGGACCCGAGTAGCAGCATCAAGATGAGTGGAATGTGGACATTACAAGAATTGAATAAGAGTGTTCACGGCATATTGAATACCAGGTCTTGTTAAAGTGAGGTATAATACACGTCCCACAAGTCGACTATAAATTGAGGGATCAGGAAGAGGAGTGTCTTCCCTTGGTAGTAAACGAAGATGTTGCTCCATATGAAAATCAGATGGTCGACAAATAATCATCCATAATTAGAATATATCAAGAGCATATATTTATTAACATAAAAAAATAACTTTCTTAGATATGTTGGGATTTTCTCTATTGTCAGAACAACAAAAGTGCGGAATTTAAAAAATTTCCGAACAAACCCCAAGGGCCAAGGTCAGGATTAACTCATCTAACTCATATGAATACGGTAGAAGCAAAAACACAACTATTGCATTAAAACAGTGGTTATCTAAAATTACCTCACCACTGGACGGTGGTGAAAACTACGGTCTTCTTTTCTTTTCTGGCTATTGATTTGCGATTAGCACTCCAAATGTAGTGCCTCTAGAATGTATCCAAACTCTAGATAACTAAATTCGCGCATCCACAGGGGCGGACCTAGAGGGTTTTGGTTGGGAGGGGGCGAGATTTTTTTTAATAGCAAACTCGATATTTTTCTGTTATATTGATAAAATGGCAACTAAATGAAAATAAGTAATGTTATATATTTATCTAATAAAAGCCGAAGAAATATACTAAATTTTTTTTAAAGAGCCACATTCAACAAATAGTTCAAGTTGTTGAGTAATATTAAAACACATACACATTTTTACAACATAAATTCAGTTATGTAAAATAGAAATGCTATAAGTACCAAAGTTAATATTAAACTTTTTTTTACTGCAGTGCATTTTACAAAATCAAATATTTAAAGTTAATACATATGACCATATTAATATTTATATATTGATCCATATATTAATAATCTAGATGAAAGAAAGAAGAATAGCTTATGAGTTATAACTGAAAAAAGAAAGAAAATTGCATAAAAAGAAAGAAAGGAAATAGCATAACAATGTATTCGAAACCCAGCCTCCTTGATCTTACGGGTTTTCGTTGGAGATCAAAGTAATAAAATAGAGCATGCAAGATACACTATGATGTGAGATAGAAGATCAATAAAGTATATTTTGAACGTGAGTGTACATATTACAAGTAATGAGGGTCCTATCTGAGCATTATAGGATGCCGTACCAGCTAGAGGCTAAGTACATACAACTAAGTTGATCTAGTCTAACTCAAGAGGAAATCCGAGCAGGAGGCTTCGATCAAAGAGTAGCCCCTCCGCCTCCCAACCCCCTTGTGTCATAAATGCTTGGGGTATTTATAGGTGAAAGTTGGGACAGGCCCACAGGCTTGGGCCTGGGCTTGGCCCAATGGTAAATTCGACCATGAGCCCCATTGCTGGTGATCGGACTGAGCTAATTGGAGTTCAAAGCTTCGGGATCGAAATTATGCCTCCCAGGGAGCTCAGGGTCGAAATTATGCCTCCCAGGGAGCTCAGGGTCGAAATTATGCCTCCCAGGGAGCTCAGGGTCGAAATTATGCCTCCCAGGGAGCTCATGGTCGAAATTATGCCTCCCAGGGAGCTCAAGGTCGAAATTTAGGTTCTTTGATCCAGCCTGAGCTCCCAGAATAATGATTCCAAAGTACCCATCATCACTCCTTGATATGCATTCACCATCCCAACCATTATTTCACTATCTTCTATTCAATATATTTAACAAGTGTCTATATAAATATTTGATCCGTATTTTTCATGGGGGGACGACCGCCTCCCAGACCCTTAAGGGGTCCACCCCTGTGCATTCAGGGTGTCAACGTGCTCCGAATTCGCGAATCGGAGCGCATTTACGAAATTCGCAAAAAAAGCACGAATTATTGAAAGTGAGAGCGCGAATTTTATATATAGAGCGTTGTTTTAATTATTATAGAGCAAGTATTATCTTTATAAAGAAGATGCATTACACAATTTAAATTCACAAATTTTAACAAAAAGAATAATTTTACATAGATTTTGTAAAGTTTAATAATTTATTGGTTTATTTTGTCATTTATAAATACTTTTAACTTGGAAGCCAATCAATTTACGAAAAGCTAACACAAATAATACTTGTAACTTTATTAGAGAGTAGACTAGAGACTAATAGTATAATGCATCCATGTATACACTAAAATTGATGCATTAGTTTTTTGACAACTGCTCATCCATGTCAAGCTATTTTTTGATTTGCCGAAAACCAAAACAAATTAAGTTGTAAATGTTTGTTGGTTATTTTGACCCACTAAAGTGCAAGATATTATAATGTAGATACCACCATAGCGTGTCACTTTTGGAAAAACATAGTGATGTTGTAAATGTTTGAATTTTGTACTTTTGCAGGTTATTTTGATGCACTAAACTGATAAGGAGCTAAATAGTAGATATCAGTGTCCATGTCAAGCTATTCATTTGAGAAAACATGTCTATATCAATGAAAATACATTTCCGGGTAAACACCACTAATGGTTCTCCTTATCATTAACTTTTCACAGAGTGGTCCCTCTTGTATTTTTTTTTCCCACGTTAGTCCCTACTATGAATTTTTTGTTTCAATTTGGTCATTTTCAGGTGGTCGATCCAATGTGATCTAAAGTTCCAAAATAATTTTATGAGGGACTAAATTAATACAAAATAATTTTATGAGAGATCAAAGTATAACACTATAAGAAAAATTCCCCTTGTAAATGACCAAAGTGAAACAAATAATTCATAGTGGGGCCTGACATGAGAAAAAAAACACAAGAGGTGTTATGTAAAAAATTAATGATAAGGAGGACCACTAGTAGTGTTTACCCTACATTTGTTCATGTATTAAGTCATCATAAACTATATTTATTAGTTGAATGACATACATTTTGCTCTTAATCTTATAAAATTGTAGTTGTAACTTATTTCTTTATTATGTATTTCTTATTTTAATACCATAAATTAATTATTCTATATTATTAATAATTATTTTAATAGAAGCTCTATAGGCGCTCTCATATTATAAAATTTTAATATGTCACGTTCTTACGCTCCCGTTCACGCTCGCGCTCCCGCACCCGCTCCGCGTTTTAGTTACCTAGTCCATACCAATTGGATTATGACAACCTTCTTAATTCACATGCTATGAACTAGAGATCAAGAAGTTTCATAAAAGGAACAACAATTGAGATTTGTGATTTTTTCCAGATAAATTGCACAGGGTCCGACCAATAGGAAGAAGAAAAGGGGCGGCCAGGGTTTCTAGAGATAGATTGAAATTTTCAGATTTATATTCAGATTTTTGCTTGGTTTTACTTTTTCTTGAATAGAAAGAATACATATATATTAGATATATTTTCTTAAAAATACTCATTCTCCTTGTAGATATCTTATTCTAAGAATGTCTCTCGTTTTCCTTATCATATAAGGAAATCAAATATGTATCTATATCTCTATATCTTCTTATCATATAAGGAATCTAGATCTTTAGTTAATTGAAGTACATATGCTCGTGCACCAAATTCTCAAGTCTAAGGACTAAATTGAACACTATTATAAATCTTGAAAAACTTCTCGTTACTGATATGCGACATGCACTTTCATGATTGATATCTCTATTCAGGTTGTTCGATGTGTTCGATCCCCTATCGAACCACCTACTCATATGCACTAACATCAAATGTCTTGCTCATGAAATGCTACAAATTCACTCCTCGTCAATCATGCATATTCATACAAGTCTTAGCGATTCCTTTGATACCACGTCCCGTTTGGAATCTATGACTTGGAACGTGTTTTAAGATTACGACCTTAGAGACTGTTTCATGATTGCACTCATACTGAAGTGAATCGTCCCATGGTCGAATTTGATCTTAGGAATTTATCCAATCGCTTAGATACATTTGCGAGAGATGAAGTTGGCCGTTGTTTAATTTACGTATGATAAATAACAAGCGTATTAATTTATTAAACCATAAGAATAATACAATACAAACTAATTTTGGTTGGCTTGTTGGGCACTATCCTATCAATCTCCCACTTGCCTTGCCCTAAAGCCAAGAATTTCTAAAACCCATTTTCCCAAGATGTCCTTTGAACTCTTTTGTGACAAGGGCTTCATTAGTGGATCAGCGAAGTCGTCTATTGAGTTGACACGATCCATTTACGCATCTCATCTACCTGTGACATCTATAATCATATGGTTTTTCCTTATATGTGTGTTTAGATCGTTGGTGAGATCTCATTTCCTTTCGCTTGAGAAATTGCCCTATTTTATCACTGCATGTAACTACGGGCTTTGCAATGCTAGGTACTACATCCAACTAGTGGATGAAGTTTCTCATTCAAACACTTTCTTTTGCTGCATCCAATGCTGCAAGATATTCTACTTTAGTGGTTCAGTGGACAGTGACAGACTGTTTGGAACTCTTCCAACTTACCGTTGCACCATTAAGACATAATATAGGATCTTTGATCATCCATATCAAACTAGAAACTTGAATCAGTAAATCCTTCGAGTTTCAATGCTCCACTACTGTCGCATACCAGCAACATATCCTTAGAGCTTATAAAGTATTTGAGGATTGCTTTTACAGCAGTCCAGCGTTCCTTATCGGTGTTCGACTAATAGTAGCTAGTGACATTCAGAGCATGTGTTAAGTCAGGTCTTGTACATGGCATTACATATATTATGATACCTATTGCCAAAGCATAAGTCTTTTGAGACATTCTTTTATTTACTCATCACATGTAGGGCACATTGATTTTGAAAGAGAGATTTCGTGTCTCTTTGGAAACAATCCTCTCTTGGATTCTTTCATACTGAATCTATTCAGTATTTTATCTATGTACTAAGATTTGGAGAGTTCTAACATCTTCTTTGATCTATCTGTATAGATATGTATTGCCAATACGTGAGATGCATCTCCTAAATCGAATTGCATGGATAACCACGCTTTTTGTCTGCGCTTAGCATTCTGATATCATCTCTGATAAGCAGAATGCATCGACAGGTTATATTACGAAATGTACAAAGCTCCCACTGATCTTTTTGTACACTTAGAGTTTATATGCATTTTGATAAAACTAACTATCTTGACTATCTCATTAAGTCGCACAATCCAGGTTCGGGATGCCTATTGAAAGTCGTAGATTGACCATTGGAGTTTGCATGAAGATCTTCTCATCAATTTCTCAATTAAGAGATGCGATCTTTATATCCTTGGTCACAGGGGCGGAACTACTATATGAGTTGGGGGGCCTTGCCCCCCCCCCCCCCCCACCCCAAGATTTTGGCTTTTTTTTTTCATTCTATTCATGTATATATATATATTTAGTTCATTTGAATGCCTATTGGTTTCTTTTAAAATCTAAATTACGATATTTTGTGAATTTAAGTGATATGTCTATCAATAGTATGATTCAATTAATTAAACTATTATGGCTTTTAAATTTTAAACCAATATGATAACATTTTATTGTGATATTAGTTTATTTATTATTTCATATGTTCTGTATGCGAAATATTAAGTAAAGCTTGTGAAAAATAAGCTTGAAAACAATATACAAGTTTATTTGTTATACATTATTTTGCTGAAGTTTTAATTTATAATGAAAATAATATTAATTTTATTTGAGACTATTTTATAATATATTAATGAACATTGTATATAATTATAATATAGTGAAAATACATTTTAGAGTATAGATTTTGTGTTCATCTATTTATACAGATTTTTTTTTTCATGATAATAAAAATTGGCCTCCTCGATTCTGGAATCCTGGATCCGCCCCTGCTTGGTCATACATCGTAATCGTGCCATGCTTCTATGACTGATCGTTTCCGAATGAATTTTGACATCACAAATGAAGAAAAAGTAACTTTTTTAAATCAACCCCTCCCCCCCTTGAGAGATACGAATTATTTATTAAATCAATATCTTCAAAGTAATGTTAAAAAAAAAAAAAAAAAAGTCTTCAAATCATAAATCTATTCGAGTATAAGTAAATTACAAAGAAAAATAACTATAAAAAAATTAGTATTAAACTATAAGAAAATTCAAATTAATGATAATGGAACACATGACTTATTAATAATGTATCTTCATCCTTACCAACATCCTAGGACTTCGTTGGTTATTTTGCTTTTCTTTTTACTACTTCAATAAATTAACATCACGAGGAATTCTTGGCAAAACTCGAACTAAAACATAGACACGAAATATAATAATTTACCCCACAAAAGATATGAAATAGTTACTAAATGGAGACACGAAATATGATAAATTGATAATATACCCCACAAAAGATATGAAATAGTTACTAATGAATAGACTAGTAGTGGTACCACCAATCACGTGGCCGTACAAGACACGGTGCCTCAAATAATGGACACAAATGAATGGACTTTTTTGTACCCCACAGGCCCACATCTTTTTTTCTTCAAATGAATATTTTTATTTAACAAGGGAATTCACGGCTACCGATCTCCATAATGTAAACGTCGCCTTAGAAAGAAAGACAATTAGGCACTATATGGATATATTTAGGGCTGTCAATGCGGCGGATTTCAATCCGAATCCATCCGAATTCGGTCCGATTTATTAGGATAATTATTCAATTAGAGATTCGATGAACCTAATTCGATAATAAAGATCCGAAATCCGTAACTCATAAAGCAAATATGAATTTAGGTCGATCCGTATCCGACAACAAGTAAAAAGAAAGATATATATATACAAAATAATTTATAAAAATAAGTATCATTAATAATATTTCAACGTCAATTTAAGAAGATAGTAATTTATAATTCGTTTATAAATTTATTTAAACCAATATATTCATTCTACAAATATGAATATAGTAAAGAAACTTTAAAAATGTGAGCTAAAATTAAATAAAATTGAAAAGATAATAAACTTGTTTTAGGAAAAAATATTAATTTAACTTTTTAAATACAAATTTATTGGATCCGAAAAATATCCGATATCCTGTCAAATCTGACCAAGATCCGTTGGATTAAAAAAATATAGATCCGAGCAAGATCCGAAGCCGACAGTATTCGATTCGATATAAATGGAACCGGATATGGACGAACCTGATCCGACCAGAATCTGATTCATTGACAACCCTAGATATAGTCTTGCCTTGATTTGAACTCACTCAAATAAAGAGTTTGACAGTGTCTAAACTCTCTACACAATATTATTTGAGGTCTATAAAGCAATTGATTTGACATCTATCATCTTCTTTTACACATAAATTATGGATTTGACATCTACAAGTTATTTTTCTCATTCAAACCCTAACAACCAAACTTCAATCTAAATAATACCTCAAAATTTCAAAACTCACTAACAATCACTTTCTCTGTCCCTACATGTTTACTACTATTTCTTTTTTGAGATATCCTTATCTAACACTTATTTTCTATAAATAAAATTATTTTTCTCAACAATACCCTCTCGCATAATATAGTGATTTGACACCATTAACTCAACCACTATCTTTAAGTGTATATATATAAAAATACTTAAAAATTTCAATTTTTTAACTTTTATCTAAAACTCAGTATAAAAAGTAAAAGATAAATAAAATAAAAAGGGAAGGAGGAGGGGGACGACGGAAGTACATTTTAAAAATATTTTACTTTACTATTTAAATAATTCATTAAAATTATTATCCAAATCAAGTTTCAAATGTTTCGTCAAAATTTTTAAACCACTCTTTAGAGACCAAGTCAAGACGGAACCAAATTACACTACTTTCACTACTTTTTTCCATTTTGGTTTTGAAGGAAAAATAAAATATGAAGAAAAATGTAACTGGAAATACACTTGTGATATTTATCGTCGATAAATACTCATTTGTTCTTAACTATTTAAAAAAATAAAATAGTAATAATATTCATCCCTAAAGAAGGTTATGAAGTATAGTCCTGTCTTTCCATAAATACCCTCAAACATAAATTAATAACGTGGAAACAATTAATTTTACTATACAACGAAAACTACTACTAAAATGTAGTAATAACTCACACAACCGACTATATGGGCCAAACCGACTATATGGGCCCAACCAATGGGCTTACAGTTAATAACCCAGGCCCACATAACCCAAAATAAACAATTATCAGCATTTATTAGGCGAGAACCCAATAACTGATTTTCCCACATCGTAACTGACACGTGTCCCCTGTTGTTGCACATTCCCAATAATCCCAAGCGAAGACGACGTCGGTGCAAAAGCAAAGCAAAATGTTCCCGACGAATCAACCGGTATCAGGTAATTCTTAGCCGGTAACCTCAACTCTTTCCCATTCGAAAAGTGAAACGACACCGTCGGCACTTCCACACTCTTCCTCGAGCTCAAATCATAACATGTATCAAATAACGCAACGCCGTCAGTTAACGGAAGATTCCCCGTCCCCTTTTTAAACGCATCTCGCAGAGGGTTATAAACGGCCGTTTGCAACCTCGTCACTGCCGTACCGGAATCGACAATAACGCCGCCGTCGCCATTACTGTTCAACTGAAAAGATAACGGATCTATTGGTAATGATTCTCCACCGACGCTAATTCCGGTTAAATCTACGTAGTAAAAGGTGTTCATCTTCGAGTTACGAAGTAACGGAGCTGTGACGGTGTCCGGCGGAGGGGCGGTGTCGAACTCGAGAGTGGAAGCGGAGTCGGAGTCACGATCTACGAGGCAGTACGAAAATGTGGAAGCCTTTATTTGCGACGGAAAAGATAACGGACCGCCGCCTAAGCCGATTAAACCGGCGGCGCCGACGAACAAACCCTCATTATTATGTCCGCAACCAATGGCAACCTTCTCGACCTTAGCTGAACCACCGAACGAGATAGTTTCCGTGACGAAATCACCAACAGTGTATGAACCGTCGCCGTAGGAAACTTCGTAGAGACAGGAGCTATTTCTGCACTCGAAAACGTTGAGAGATCTACACTGCTGAGTGTTACACGTTAATGGAGAAAAGGATGAAGACCTAACCGGGTCGAAAATCGGGTCAGCTTGTTGGTAACAATCTGCGCAGGGTGCGCACTGCACCCAGTTGACGTCACTACCGGTATCGAGGACCATGTACGATTGGGTCGGCGGGTTACCGATTCCGATCCGGCAGAAGTACTCACCGCTTCCTTGACTTGTACCCGAAACAACCGGACCTTCAAGCTTTTCATCTCCGAATTCGGATACTAAAGGGGTTAGATCTGATTTCCGGATGCCCAAACTCGCCAGATCTACTCGGGTCTGAATCGCCTTAACCCGGGCCGAGTCACGGGCGAGTCGGGTTAACGTGAGGCTCTTGTAGTCCTTTTCCGGAGCTCCGCGGATGGAGAGGCGGGAATGTAGCTGAAAAGTGAATGAGGATGGTTCGTCTTCGTGTTGGTGTTGTACCTCGTGCATTTCAGGTAGTACGTTTCTGGAATTGAGTGGAAGAAATAAATCTTGGGTTTTTGAGAGAGTTGAAGAAACTTCTAGAACATTGGTTTCTGAACTGAAAGGAAGAGTTCTTGAGTGAACTGAAGATGTGAAAATGGAGAAAATAATTGCTAAGAAAATTACAAGAGAAAAACCCATTTTCATTTTCTCCATTTTCGAATTGAAGATAATGAAAATGGAGCTCTGCGTATTTATGCAGATATAAATATAGAGACAAGACAAGTGAAGCTTTGAATGTGGGGATTTAATGTTTTTTTTGTTATTTTAAATAAAATTTTAAATAATAATTGAAAGGTTAGTAGATTTTGCTAAAGTCATTGATTCATTTCTTTTGCATGAGGTTTTAGCATGATTAATGTCATGTCACGTAAAGATCCTCGAGTTAATAATTATTAGTACTAAATTTCATGGAGTATTATTTATTTATAAGTATAACTTTTTTTAACATTTAAGTGTTGCTTTTCTTTTTCGATTAGTGGGAATTCAAAGGCGTTGTTTGTCTCGTATATCCGAAATAAAATTCTTGTTTGACAAAAACGAGATAAATATATTTTTTTTATTTATTGCTTTGACACAAAAAAATTGTATACTTTTATTTTTCGTATTAAACTTTCAATATAAAATTAATTTTTTCTATCAATATTATCCTTCTTGTTAATGCTAACTAATAGGACTGTAATCGAGCCGAGTAGTATCAAATGACACATTGTTCAAGCTTGATTTGATTTTTATCGAGCCTGAAATTTTGTATTTGAGTTTGGTTTGATTTTTATCGAGCTTGAAATTTTGTATTTGAGCTTGGTTTGATTTTCAATCGAGCCGAGCTCAAATGAGCTTTTATCGAACGAGCTCGAGCCGAGTATCGAGTAGCTTGATATTTTACATGTATTTTTTCAATTTTAGCTTATCGAGTCGAGCTTCAAAAGTTATCGAACGAAAAAAGATATTCAAGCTTGTTTGATTAGTGTGACGAACCGAACTCAAGCAAGCTTTTATCGAACGAGCCCGAGTCGAGTATCGAATAGCTTCGTTTGATTTTCAGGTCTACTAACTAATATTGTGATTATTTATTGCATTTCTAAATTCGTGTGCTATTCTCCAAATCTACAAATAAGAAAAAAAAAAAGGAAGGAGTATATCAAAAACCAAACAAACAACAATTTGCATATCTCTTACACAAATTCTACCTTTATTTGATATAAAATAACATAATTTATCTCATGTAACATATATGATTTGAGATAAAGTCTTATTCATCTTACACTTATAATCTAAACTCTTCCAATTTTTCATATTTTTTTTTACCCATTTTTTTAAGAATTCAAACAAACAAATTTTGCAAATTAAATTATTTTACTACTTTCACAAATCCCAAACGAAGAGGACCAAAAGCTTTTGGGCAGTAATTATGGAGCGGTGTAGTGTTGTTGAGCCCATTAAGGCGGAGAATGAGTGTGGGGCCTATGTAGGGGTGAACGGTCAAAAGATGGGGATATAATATTTATCACGAGATGTGTGGTTGCTTTTGCTTTTCTATTTCTTTTATTTTTATATAATAATATTCTCTCCTTCATTTTTTTTCTTCCCATAGTTTTTGCAATAAGTTTAGAGTTAGAGTTGAAAAAATAAAAATTTTAGGTGACTTTAGGATTATGTTCTTGCAATAAGTTTAGGGCTAGAGTTGAAAAAATAAAATTTTAGGTGACTTTAGGTTTATGTTCTTGCAATAAGTTTAGGGCTAGAGTTGAAAAAATAAAAATTTTAGGTGACTTTAGGTTTATGTTCTTAAGGTGTTGTTTTTGAATGTTTGAGTTTTTACTTAATTTAGAAATTTTTGAAAAATCATTTAAAATTAGTTGAGAATAAAAAGTTGGGGGTGTTAGTATTTTAATAAGAAAATTACTTTATTGGATAATGTATGCAAATTAAGAAGAAAAAAAATCACTAAAAGCTAAAAGCAGCCCCTTTGCTACTTCTGCATTTGTGTCCTTTTTAGTTTTTTTTAAGAGAATTTAATGGAAAAGCTTAAATTGAAAACACACCATTAAATATTTTTGAATGAAAAAAACAAAAAAGTGATTTTTTAAGCTTTTGAAAACGCCACCTAAATGTAGTGACAATCTCTAGTAAATGCGAAGCCTCGAAACCAAAAGATGATGGATTCAAGTTCAACTATCACGAATGTGGGTATTTCTCTAACTTTAATATTAGTATTTGGTAGTTCTTTATTAATTGTAATTCTTAATATTTGGATATTTATTGAAATGATTTCTGATAAATTTATTCTAAGAACAAATTATGGTGGTAGAGAATTAATGGTGTAAAATCATTATTTTAATTATTTCCTGAAAATAAAAAATTATTATTTATGTTAAAGGATAATTTTGATATATTTCATATTAGGAAAGAAGTATTGTCCGCGGATCTAGATTACTTTTCCCACCATGCTTTTTACCTCCTTAATAAATCTCGGATGATGCATCTTCATGATATATTCTCGGGATTCTTCTCTATCTCTCTTTCGTTATTGATTGATGATAAATGTATTTTAAAAAAAATATATAGCAATAAAGATTAGTGGTGTCTAAAAAAAATTATTATATTATGTTAAAGGGTAAGTTTGAGAAAAGAATATTGCATATTAGGAAAGCAGAGTTTTTTTGTAACATCCCAATAAAAAATATGAATTAAAATTAAATGGCGGAGAGAGCATATAACACTCCAATATTTATCTTTTCCAGTGTATTGATTTGGTTTGCTATGTGTTGTTGAAATGGGAGAACAAATAATGGACCAAATGAGTTGTGTTGGTCAAATAAGCATATGATGATAAGGCCTGGAGCAACCCCTTTCTCCTTTTGTTTCAAGGAAGTTGAATTGAATAGTTGATGCATGTAGGGCTGTCAATGGGGCGGATTTCAATCCGGATCCGTCCGAATTCGGTCCGATTTATTAGGATAATTGTCCGATTAGAGATTCGATGGACCTGATCCGATTATAAAGATCCAAAATCCGAAACTCGTGGAGCGAATATGAATTTAGGTCGATCTGATCCGTTAAAGATCCGTATCCGACAACAAATAAAAAGAAAGATATATATACAAAATGATTTATAAAAATAAGTATCATTAATAATATTTCAACGTCAATTTGAGAAGATAATAATTTATAATTTGTTTATAAATTTATTTAAACCAATATATTCATTCTACAAATATGAATATAGTAAATAAACATTGAAAATGTGAGCTCAAATTAAATAAAATTGAAAAGATAATAAACTTGTTTTAGGAAAAAAATATTAATTTAACCTTTTAAATACAAATTTATTAGATCCGAAAAATATCCGATATCCGGCCAAATCCGACCAAGATCCGTTGGATTCAAAAAATCTAGATCCGAGCACAATCCGAGCAAGATCCGAATCCGACAGAATTCGATCCGATATAAATGGAGCTGGATCTGGACGAGCCTGATCCGACCAGAATCCGACCCATTGACAGCCCTAGATGCATGTGATAATTGTTGATTGGTCAAACATTTGAATATCAATTGACCAAATTGAGTAAATTTGGCCTAACGATTTATTTGGCGGGAAATAAACAGTGGACTAATCTATCTTAATTGGATTAGGAGACATTTGGCCTAATAAAGAGAATTAATTGGCCTCAACTCAAATATAATTGTCAAGGCTTAAATAGGTGAGTTATAGTACGATCAACTTGAAAAATATAATACCCTTTGATGCAAAAGTTTAATCAAATCGAGCGAACATTTTATGATGTTATAGTCCGATCAACTTGAAAAATGTTAATATAATTTGAAAATTGAAGACCTTTTTTAGCTCATATGTAGTACTAGATTAGAAATACTAACAAACAAACAAACACACACACACACACTATATATATATATATAATCTTGATTAAGTACAAAAAAAAATTACATATTTTAAAGTTAAAAATTTTCATAGGATTTCTCCATCTAATAGGTGGGGATGTTTTCTTATAAAATCGAAAACAATAACTTTCTTTTTTGTTATCCAAACAAAAAGAGGGAAAATAAAATTTACCCTTACCTCACTTTCCATCACATTTCCGACAACCATACAAATTATAAGCACAATGAGTACTACAAACTATAGTTATTGTTGTAAGAGTTAAACTTAGATCAAAAGCAACCCAAAGGACCAACCAGATCCAAGGTAGCGAGTGATGAGAGCCATTACAATAACCATTGAAAATATGTTGCAAAAAAAGCTAGAATAATCTACTCTCTATGTACTTTCTCTCTCTAAAAATCTTATGAATGAAAATTGTCCCTTTAACTTGAACTTGATAAGAGAACTCCAACAAGTACTCTAAATATTCAAATGTACCCTTAATGGTAAAGTATAAGGTATAATCATCCTTAAGCCAATGCCTTAGGTGAGACAAATCTGCAAACTTTGATTTACATTTGCACTAAGACCACAGTGAAACTCCTTCTTTTATGCTTTTTCTTGGCGCTCATTTCTATTAACCATTATACATTCACTACAACATTTAAGGTCTTTCCCGGCGCATAAAAAGCGCCGGGAATAGCGAAAAAAGCGCCGGGAATAGTATATCCGGCGCTTTAAATGCGTCCCACTGCCGCCGGGTAAAAGGGGCGACGGGAATAAAAAACCGCCGGGAATTAGTATTCCCGACGCTTTTAATGCGCCGGGAATAACTTTTACCGGCGCTTTCTAAGCTATTCCCGATGCTTAAAAAGCGCCGGGAATGTTCATGGTTTTTTTTATTTTTTAAATATAAAAATATGTCATTTTTAAGATAAATTTTTTGCTTTGTTTATTAGTGCATATATATATATATATATATATATATATATATATATATATATATAACCCAAATCTAAGTTCAATAAAAAATTTCTATTTTAAATTTTCTATTTATCTTTTAACACATTCAATCAAAATAAACATATTTTTCTAATCATCCAACAATACAATAAAAATATGCATCTTTTTCAAATCATCCAACAAACGCAATGCCCCAACAATTTGCATTGACCAATCTATCAAACTAAAATACAAAATAATGTGCGATCCAACCATCCATGTTAAATCTTCTTCCTTGGCAACACCTTACAATTACAGAAAATGAAAGTGTTAGGAACTTAACAACGAAACACAAAGAGTCAATCCAGAAAATGAAACATATCATATAGAGGAGTTAAACAAGATAAACCAACAATAAAATATAACAACTCAAAAGACTCATAATAGTCCACTTGATAAACAGAGCATCTCATTCTAAAGAATAGCCATCAACTAAACAAATAAACACAAGTCAAAATCTACAATGCATAAAATAAATACAAAATCTACAATTCTTGAAAATACTCTAACTCAAAGTCCAAACCATCGAAACCAAGTCAAGTACATCCATACAGGCCTACAATTACGACATGCTTCGAGGTATTAATGTGATTTTAACATATTATTTCAATAATTTGACACAAATTATTAATCAAAAATGATTATCCCCAAGTTCTAGTGACCATATCTTCTGTTCCAGTTATCACAAAATAATCATTACATTATAAATGAGTCACTGACAGCTACATACGATAACCCAACCAGTATTTCCTGATAAATTTGCAAATTATGTGACATAAGTAGAAATTTAAACGATTACTTTTGTCGAGGAAATCACCCGATTGAGTAGACCATTTGTTCGGAGAGATCAGTTCCTACAACTGAAGTGTATCTTTGCAACTGGTTTTCAAAATACTTCCTCTGACTTGAATCAAACGCGTGTTGTATGTCCTTCAAAAATAATCTAATTATTCAAGCTTAAAAATGAAAGCTAAAAATTGTAGCTATGGAAGTAATGAACTTAGCAGTTCTCAAAACTTGTGCATTTACCCACAAGTACATATTACTTGAGGGTGATAAGGATGTAAAGAATGTAACTGTTTTACTAACAGCTATTGCAATACTTCATTCCAGTAGATCAATCTCAGTATCTTGCCTATAAGCTGGTTTATAGCAAGATCTCTATAAGCAAAATGACAGTTTACACTAGATTTTAAAATAAATGTTTTAAAAAAAATCACTAAAGTGATAGTTAAGGTCACTTACAGAGCAAATCAAAACAAAATCTCAAACAACTTGAATTATATTAGGTAATTACTTTGATTCAACACTGAGGAACCACGATAGCCAAGGACCAAAAGAAGCCCATCCAAAGAATGTAGCAGTTGCAAAGAGAAAGCTCCTCAAGGTCTGTTTCACAAAGAAATTAAAGTACGTACTTGTGAAATTTAAGAGAAATAAAAAGTACTCTAAGAAGATATATATTATGAAATGAAATGTTAAGTTCTGAATTAATACCTACCTCTTTCCATGATTTAACAAAACAAAACCAAACAATGCTCACAAAGGATATGAAAGGAAACAAAAAGTTTCCTACGTCCCATGTGAGACAGAGTTCATATCCAAAGGCTGAAGCTGCCAAAATCCAACACACTGTGAAGTAAAACTGCATGCAATTTTCAATTGCTAATTAATCAATCAGATAAAGTAGCTGACAAGAACACTCAAAATCATCAAACACCAGCTGAAACATACTGTATATATAATCATCTCAAAATTATGCAAGAATATCCCAATATATTAATTAGCAAAAGAAAAGTTTATGAGATGAAGCATATATAATTAAATAGAATAAGACCAAAATATTAATTAACAGTTATACAGATACTTTAGATATCAGACTCAATCTTAATTAAAGACAAATCATCATATTAAATCACCTACATTCTACAATAACAAATTGCAGAATGATAAAATATATTTCAGTTTCGCAATTAGAGAAAAAAACAAACAAAATTAAACCGCTAAAATCTCAATGTGCACACTTCATTTTTACATTCAAATTTTCTCTCTTCCTCGATTTATACTCCCTACAGATCAGGAATATATGAAACTAACAAAAATAATAATAATACTTAAATTTTTTCAAGCCTGGATCCAAGTTGCCGAAGCTTGGAGTAAACTTTAGCCGCAGGGACCCCACTCAAAATCAAACTACAAGGATAATTCCTCGCAACTTTAATCCCGCAGCACAAAAAACAACTTCAACATATGGTCGAAATAGGAAATAAGGATCTGAAATTTCAAACACCTCACCTTATCGGAGCAATCGGCAGTGAAGGAGGCTGTGGATGTGGCAACGAATAGATCGAGAGCAACTCACTTGAAAATTACCGAATCAAAAACTACAATTTACTCCAGCAAATCGAAAACCTAATTGACGGAAACAAGAGAAATTGAAAATTATACTAGTTGATTGACTGGAATTTTGATGAAATCTGAGCAAGATTTTGTGAGTTTAAAATTGTAGTAGAAGGGAGGGTTTTAGGGGTTTGGATTCAAAAACCCGTAATCTGCTAAAAGAAAAAGGAAATTAAAAAATTAAAAGATAAAATCAATATTCACCGCTGAAAAAGGAAAAATAAAGGCGTTTGGGTACATCAGGAATTCAAGGTATACCCGGCGCTTTACATCCGCCGAAATTGCGCCTAGAATGGTGGAACTATATCCGGCGCTTCTAAACCGATGGGAAAATAAAATAAGTGCCGGGTTTACTAGTTATACCCGGCGGTTTTGAAAGCGCCGGGAAACAGGCATCGGGAATAGTATAAAATGTTGTAGTGATATTGATGTTGTTTTACGCCGCGGTGTACTCTCTTTATTCGTAGCGGTGCCCTTCCAACTTTGTTTGAGATGTACTTCCACTTGGGCCAATTTCAGTCTCACCACGTCTCTCCCTTGCACTTTTCAAGCTGAGGCATGATTCGCTACTCCGGGTTTCGTGCCTCAGTTTGTTGGTGGAATCACTTCGAAAATATTCATCTCGAGCTCCAATTGATAGGAACTCAAACATGCAATTGGATAGAAAAACCCCGACAGAAATACGAAAAACACACAACAACCGAAAAATACCCAAGAGTAAAACAAAGCCGAAAAACACACAATACTTGGAGAAAAGCATTAGTTTTGGGCATGAGAAGTGTTTATACTATGAACTATAAATTCTCAAATTACCCTTCGATCGTATGCATTGCTCCATCGCTGCCATCACCATTGGAGCAGACAAAGTTTTAGGTTTAGACTGTCGATGCATTTGCAAATGCACCAATGGGACAACGGTCGATGGGAACTCTGCCATCAGGAGCTTGACAGATAGTCTGCACGATGATCAATAAGCCGACTACGTTAACATATGACCTAAATAGGTGGAAGAAATAAGACCATGTGGGTGGACTCATTCTCCCACTTAACACGACCACATAAACATCCAAGAAATATGATTGACCATTTCTCTTTAAAAGCACCGAAATAGAGGTGAGTTACAACTAAACCTATCACTGATCTAAACTCAATGCTAGAATTTAAAAGCTATCGAGCTCCCCGAAATGTCTATAATTAGAGGTCTCTTGTCAACATGAAAAAAGGACAATCTCCAACACAACAACTATCACTCTCTACGAGTCACTCAAGCATACATGCCATCAACGACTTGCTTCTAAGCTCTACAACATGGACTTCACACTAATCTTGGGTGATCATAGCTTATGGTGATTTGCACCCCTTTTATTGTTTTCCAATGAATAAGTAGTTTGTAGTAGGATAGGACATTGATGGTTTAAATATTGTTTACATAGCAATCTCTGTAGATTAATGTGTATTCCGACTATTAATCAATAAATCGTTTCAGTGTTCATATATTTATCGTTTGAATTACAATTGCAACAAACGCGCACACACACACATCGATTACACGGCAATCACTAGTTCAATGTGTAACACGATTCCTTCAACTCCCTCTTAAAACCAGATAGACACAAGATATTCAAAGTCCTGCGAACAAAAGACATTTAGAACCATCAAGGAGCAATAGTTTGGATTGTTCCATCAATCGCTTGATTTAGTTAGGTTTCACATAGGTGCACTACTTGGCAATCATTATCTGTTAGATACGTTGTACGTTGTTCGTCAAACGTATTGGCATGCCCGCCCATTAGTTTTCCATCTCCTGATCGTCGATAGAACACATGGGAGATTTTCATCCATACAAGAAGTCACTAATAACCCGGGATTTAGCGTCTTTATCAAATTATAGTGTCATATGTTGCATTTAAATATAGGATTACTTCGTGTATCTTTTTACCTAACTTTGTAAAAAAGAAAAAGTCTTTTATAACAAAAATCAAATAAAATTTAAATTTTAAAGTTTAATAGCTTTGAGAAACCAAAGCATATATATATATATATATATATATATATATATATATATATATATATATATATATTATTTTAAATCACGGGAAGCACAAAGTTTGCACACAATTAATTCGTCCTTTGTCCCTATCTTTAGATGGAGCCCCGCAAAAATGACTTCTCAACATACCCAATTAAATAAAGTAACATTTTGTATGGTTCTGAACTATCGAACATGCTTGACTTATAGCTTGAATTTTACAAGTCACTAAATTATTATTTTACTCTTATATTTAAATTTAAGTAGTATATTTGCTAAACACTTACTCTATATCTTTGAGGTTGTTAACCAATTAATTTTGATCATTTAATCAAATACAATAAAAAAGTCTAATTAATTAATTTGTTAAAACTCATAACTTAATAATATTAAATATCACAAATACTGCAATTCAAAAGCTTATGAAACTATAAATTCTCACGTATCAACACAACATGCCAATCATAAGATTATATTGTTTAATTTCATATTATGAGACATTAAATATGAAAGAGCATCATATTTTCTTTAATAACGATACATTTTTTTATTTATAAAATCAATAATTTTCAACATGAAAAAGATTTAATGTACACATATATTAATCGGATCTCGTATGAAATCACATAATAAAGCATAAAGCATGATATCTAATAAATATCATTGACTCTTTACACATGATTAAAATTTATATACATTAAATGTATTATAAAATATTGAGATCCATTTGCAGGTTTTTTGCACTTTGCATCCCCGAAACATGGAAAATAGACACTTTGCACCCTCATGAAAAATACGGCACTTTGCACCCTATTTTATTTTCAAGCAAAAACTCAAGGGTAAAATAGGTAATTCAATTATAAATATTTGGCCCTTTGCACCTCAAAACTTCAGAAATTGGCACTTTGCACCCCCAAAATAAAATTAGTATTTATCACCCTCGAATTAAGAACAAATCAACAACTTGCACCCCCGAAATACAATAAATGGAAACTTTGCATCCCGAAACACAAAATTAACACTTAACACCCTCAAATTAAAAAAAAAAAACAAAAAACTCAAACCCCTCATTTTCTCCGGCAAAGTTGACCGTCGGGGTAAAAAAAAATCTAAGGTAAAGTTGAACTTACCAATTTTTACTCATGCAATTGTTGTGCATAGCATGTTTAATTTGTACAAGCTATAATTCATGGCTTGTTAATTAGTTATATGATGTAATCAATCCAAATTCATGGTATTTTATTTATATATATGTATATAAATGTAGGTTGTTCAATCGGATTTGAAATTTACCTATTTTGCCTTTTTTCACAAATAATATGTACATATGTATATCTATATTGTATATTATATTGATTTGTATATGATTGAACGCAGAGAGGATTTGAAGATAAAATTATATTGAACTGATAAAAGTGTGTACAAAATAAGTGAAGAAAGCTACTTAAATAGCCTAAATTACATAAGGGTAAAATAGGGAAAACACACGCACAAAGGAGGCGGTGATAAACAAGAATAACTAACTATTAAACTAATTAAACAACTTTGACTTAATTTAATTAATCTAACCGAGCCCTAATTTAGAAATCAATTTGGGCGTCTCTATTTTTCACTTCATTTCATCTTCGTCCTCTGTCTTCTGTAAATCTTTTTTTATGTTTGATACCCCCTCCCCCCCCCCCCCCCCCCGCAAGATGGAGGCGCATAAATGTTGCGTACTCCCATCTTGAATGAAATGGTGGAAAATTGAGGCTTAGGAAGGGGCTTTGTTAGTAAATCTGCAATTTGAGAAGAAGAGGAGATGGGAAGAACTTTTAAAGCATTTCTGGAAATGTGCTCGCGGACAAAGTGGATATCAATCTCGATGTGTTTGGTACGCTCGTGAAATATTGGGTTCTGAGCTAATTGGATTGCGGATGAGTTATCCAAGTAAACCACTGGAGGTAAGTGTAGCTCAACCTTTTAATCCTGTAATAGTTGCTTAAGCCATAGAATTTCGCTTGTTATGGATGATAATGCTCTGTATTCGGCCTCTGCCGATGATTTTGAGACAGTTGGTTGTCTCTTAGATTCCATGATACTAGGCTGTTCCCTATAAATATTGTGAATCCAGTAGTTGATCTTCTTGAATCCAAACAGGAACCCCAATCCGAGTCACAATAGCCTGTCAATGCAAGATTAGAATTTTTAGAATAATATAGTCCTTGACCAGGTGTAGACTTAAGATATCTAAGAAGATGATGGGTTGCTGCTAAGTGAGCATGAGTAGGTTTAGAGATGAACTGACTTAACTTATGAACAGCAAATGAGATGTCAGGACGTGTTATAGTTAGATATATGAGTCTACCTAATAATCTTCTATAAGGGGTAGGATCAGGTAAGAGATCTTTATCATCAGATTTTAATACATTTTTAGGATCCATAGGAACCAGTACATGTTTAGAAGGTAAGTATCCAGTATCTTGTAGAATCTGCAAAACATAATTCCTTTGTGATGGGATAAGGCCTGTTTTAGAATAGGCTAATTCTATACCTAGGAAATATTTAAGTGTGCCTAGATCTCTAAGCTTAAAATGAGTGCTCAGTTTATGTTTAAGATCACATATTAAAGTAATGTTGGGTCCAACAATGAGAATATCATCTACATAAACTAGAATAGCCAAAAAAGAATTATTTGAACCAGAAGTAAATAAGGAATAGTCAGACCTAGATTGTGTAAAATTAAGAGATTGAAGAACCTCAGTGAGTTTGTGGTTCCATTGTCTGCTGGACTGTTTTAATCCATAGATGGATTTATTAAGTTTACATACAATTTTAGAGGTCATACCTGGTTGCAATTGTTGTGATGGTGTGTAACCTTTAGGTAAGGTCATGTAGATGTCTTCATCCACATCCCCATTTAAAAAGGCATTAGTGATGTCCAGTTGGTGTAATGCCCAGTTGTTAGCCATAGCCAAAGCTAGGATTACCTTTACAGAAACTAACTTAGCCACTGGGGAAAAGGTGGCAATGTAATCAATCCCTTCTTGTTGGGAAAAATCTTGAGCAACCAACCTAGCTTTGTGTCTTTCAATTGTACCATCAGAGTTATGTTTAATTTTAAAAACCCATTTACAACCTATGGGTGTTTTATCTATTGGTAAAGGTTGAACTGTCCAAGTATGATTATTTTCCATTGCAGTGAGTTCATCTTTGATTGCCTTGATCCATTCAGGATATTTAGAAGCTTGTTTGTAGGATGTAGGTTCAGAAATGGAGGTAATGTTGGAAATAAATGATTGATGAGAATTAGAAAATGAGGAGTAGTTTAAAACAGAGTGAAGGGGGTATCTAGTTTTATCATTAGGATTTAAAAGCAGATTACAATGGTAATCTTTGAGGTAAGTAGGGGTTTATGAGTTCTAGATGATTTCCTAAGAATTTCTGAAGTAGAATTGTTAGGATCAGTAAGTGTAGGAGAAGTAATAGGTGAATCAGTAGGCGAAGGAGTAGTAACAGGATGGGGAATGGGATCCAGTAGGTACCAATTATGTTCAAGAGATGAGACTGTATCTGAATTAGGATTGGTAAACTGAGAGTAAAAGTTTGCATTAGTAAAAGGAAAAATATGTTCATAAAAAACCACATTTCTAGAATGAATGATAGAGTGATCAGTCAAATTTAAAAGCTTATAACCCTTAATTCCTGGAGAATATCCTAGAAATATACATTTGAGTGCTCTAGGATCAAATTTAGTTCTATGTTGTTTGAGAGTAGATGCAAAAAATAGACAACCAAAAGATTTGAAAAAAGAATAATCAACAGCCTTTTTGTATAATCTGGAATAAGGGGTTGAGTTTTGTAATGTAGGAGTGGGAATTCTATTTATCAAAAAAACAGCAGTAAGTATACTGTCAGTCCAATATTCCAAAGGAAGTTTGGATTGAAACATGAGAGATCTAGCTATATTTAGGATATGCTGATGTTTCCTCTCAACATTAGAATTCTGTTGAGGGGTTTCTACACATGCAAACTGATGTAAAATTCCTAATTTAGAGAATAGATCAGTAAAAAACAATTCTTTAGCATTATCACTTCTGAATTTGTTTATTTTGATATTAAATTGAGTATGAATTAGTTTAATAAACTTTGGCAAAATAGTATGAACATCAGATTTTGATTGCAAAAGAAAAATCCATGTGAACCTTGAATAATCATCAACCAAAGTAAGAAAAAATCTAAAACCATTATAGGAGGTGACCTTAAAAGGTCCCCATATATCACAGTGAAGTAATTCAAAAGGACTAGAAGTAATTGATTGACTTGTAGGAAAAGGAAGCTGTTTTTGTTTAGCCAAAAGACAAATTTCACAAACATGATTGTCTTTATTAATAGCATGTGGTAAAGCCAATAAAGATTGTAAAAGTAGAAGCCTATCATGGCCAGGGTGGCCTAGTCTATTATGCCATGTGTCTATGCTAATCTTATTACAGAAGGTAGAATGTAAGGAACTGTTGTGTTGTAGGATGTAAAGTCCTTCTAATAGGTCACCCTTGCCAATCTTCGTCAAAGATGTCTTGTCCTGAATGAGGAAATGATTTGATTCAAAAATTATGTTATAGGTGGATTTCTGTAATAAGGCACTAACTGAAATCAAGTTAAGCTTGAACTGAGGAAAATATAAAACATTTTCTAAAAGCAGTGAATTGTGTAATAAAACTGTGCCCTTATAAAAAATAAATATATATTGATTGTTTGGTAAGGTATAGATGTATGAATAACAGGAGTTAAATTTGTGAAAAATTTAAGGTTATTACAGATGTGATTAGAAGCACCTGAATCCAAAATCCAAGAGTCAATTAATTGTGAATTTGATAAAGGAAAGGTTGGAAACTGTGTACCTGTTTGAGTAGTTACTGTGCATGAATGTGAATTGGGTGTTGATGAGATTGATTGCTGTCCAGAGTCAGTGCTAGTAGTAGGTGTGAGGAGTTGAGATAGTTGACTGAACTGATCAGGAGACATGGACTGGATGAAATTTTGAAGGGTTTGAGAGGGGGAATGTGTCTCAGTGGAAATATTGTTGACTATTGGTGATGAAGGAGGAGGTAATCTGGGATTTGGTGGCCTGTATGCAGGAGGATACCCATGAATTTTGAAGCAAGTGTTGATGGTATGGCCAGGCATCTGGCAGTGGGTGCAGTAGGGTCTGTTGGGTCGGTTTGGATTGAAATAAGGTCTAGAAGGTGGTCTGTAGGGATTGGATGATGGTCTGAAAGTAGGAGGATTAGTGTATGATGGAGTATAAGGAGATGGTGGTCTGGAAGAGATGTAAGCAGGGGCAGATTTAGTAGCAAAGGCCATGGTGTTGGTCTGATCAGAGGAGGGAAGGATGTCTTGGATTTCCCTCTGAGCTTCTTCTTGAGAGACTAGATAGTAAGCTTTTGTAACATCAGGTAGGGGGTCCATTAACAACAACTGACTTCTTGTACGTGCTAAGGACTCTTGCCCATAAGGAAAATCATTAGGTACTGATTCTCAAAATATTGATCCAGCTGTCCACATGTACATTTAGGTCGAAAGTTGCATATCTCATCCCATAAGACTTTGAGTTTAGAAAAATATGTGCTAACAGAAAGAGACTGCTGTGGAAGATTCATAAGATCTCTGTGAAGTTTAAAAAGTCTAGGTCCATTAGCTTGTTGGTATCTAATTTTGAGTTCTTTCCATAGGAGGGAGGCATGAGTGTGATATTGGACAGTGTGATTGATTTCTTTGGTTAAAGAATTCAAGATCCAAGTTAGGACAACGGTATTATTTCTATCCCAATAATTTGCCAAGATTGGGTCGTCTGTTGGTCTAATGAATTCAAGATCAATGAATTGAAGCTTATTTTTAACTGTGAGAGCCCTTACCATAGCTTTTGACCATGTTTGGTAATTTTTGGTGTCAAGTTTTTCAGATATAAGGATAACTCCAGGGCCGTCAGCTGGGTGAAGATAAAATATGGAGGATGGGTCTTCAATTTCAGGCCTATTTCTTGAAGATGTGGAAGAAGTAGTGGTGGAATCTGTGGTTGGTCCAGAAGAAGCCATGAGGGTGATGAAAACAAATTTTATGCAGAAAAACTGGTTGTGTTTTGGGCTAAAAGAAATTGATCGATCAAGAAGAAGGTATGGATGATAATTCTTGGATTGAATATGAGTATCTGAAAGAAAAGAACAGTGAAGAAGAAGATAAAAAAAAATAAACTGAAGTAAAGGAAAGAAGATACCAGAATTTTGTGATGGAGAAAAATGTGAGTGGAAACCAAGAACTGAAGATGAAGCTTGTAACCGTTTTTCAGATGAGAGAACCACCAGAGATGGAGATGATAGAAGATGAAGATTGTTCTGAAGGAAGAAGAATTGATCAATTGATGATCAATATGAAGCGGAAGCTGTAGAAATCTACTGATACCATGTGAATGTGAATAATCTGTACATATGTATATCTATATTGTATATTATATTGATCTGTATATGATTGAGCGCAGAGAGGATTTGAAGATAAAATTATATTGAATTGATAAAAGTGTGTACAAAATAAGTGAAGAAAGCTACTTAAATAGCCTAAATTACATAAGGGTAAAATAGGGAAAACACACGCACAAAGGAGGCGGTGATAAACAAGAATAACTAACTATTAAACTAATTAAACAACTTTGACTTAATTTAATTAATCTAACCGAGCCCTAATTTAGAAATCAATTTGGGCGTCTCTATTTTACACTTCATTTCATCTTCGTCCTCTGTCTTCTGTAAATCTTTCTTTATGTTTGATATAATTTCTTAAATACCAGGGGTTCCTTATAGATGACTAAACTTCAGGGGTCCAGAGGTGAATGACCCCATAACCCTATTGTTCTTTTTGCAGGCCTTTTCGATTACGTTCTTTGGGGAATGGGGCGATAAGAGTCAAGTAAGGAATAAAGTGTTGCTTCATTCTCATTTAACGAGGACGACTATTTTTTTCAGCTTGCCACAATAGGTTTGGCTGCAGATGAGAATCCTCTGGGTAGGGCTGAAAATCAAACCAAGTTACTTGATACTCGACTCGAGCTCGTTTGATAAAAGCTCGTTTGAGCTCAGTTCGTCACACTAATCAAACAAGCTTTAATATCTTTTTTCGTTCATTAACTTTTGAAGCTAGGCTCGAGCTCGACTCGATAAGCTAAAAATTGAAAAAACACGTGTAAAATATCAAGCTATTCGATACTCCGCTCGAGCTCGTTCGATAAAAGCTCGTCTGAGCTCGGCTCGATTGAAAATCAAACCAAGCTCAAACACAAAATTTCAGCTCGATAAAAATCGAACCAAGCTTGAATAGTGCGTCTTTCGATACTACTCAACTCGATTACAACCCTACCTCTGGGTGTTGTTCTTGGTGGAGTCCTGTAAATCCTGACTCATGTCTTTTAGACTAGTACCATATATGTTCAATTCTCAATTTTCTTTTTCAGATACTTATTTATAGTAAAATCTATTTGCTTTAACAGAGTTTGAGTTATCGAATCTAACATTTAAGGCTATGTTTGATTGCTTAAATGTTAGATTCATGAATTTCAGTGAGTAAAGTGATAAGTAAAATGAAAATACACAAGATATGGAGCTCTATATTGCATCATTTGAATTTTGATGCAAGAAAAAACATTCCTCTTAGCGTTTTATTCAATGAAACCCAAGAACCAAAAATCTAACAACATACACAATGTTGCGTTTTATTCAATGAAACCCAAGAACCAAAAATCTAACAACATACACAATGTTGAGGTCGTTTGAAATTTCCAAACCACACAGATGCAAATTAAACACACACAAGTGATTCTTGTTGATTAATTTCGTAAAGGAGGATAACATTATTAAGTTCTAGTTATTGAGACTAGATCACGGTTATTTTGAATTTCAAAATTCGACAAATATGTTCCACATGCGCTATCATTTTATAACGAATTAATGACAATTTACCTTCTTGTGATATGCGTAATGTTTAATTTATCTCCCTGTAATTTGAAAAAGAGCATTTTACCCACCCTATAATCTTATAAAAAAGTTTGGTATAAAAAATGCAATTCCCTCTATATATGATTATATAAATAATTATTTTCCTTTTTTTTCTTCTTCTTTCTTCCCTTTTTTCTTTTTGGTTTTTGATTGTGCACAAAAGCAAATTAATTACGCTAGTTGAACACATGAAGTGTCGAAGAATGTTAGACTTTTGACTTTTGAATAGGTTAATTAGAAATCCATTTAAACGGGAGTTGACATTTTCTTTGATCTTTTCTATTTCTTTTCATAACCAATTCATTAGAAAATTCTTTCAACAACTCCAGAGAATGGTTACCACCATTTTAAAATACTTATATTGAGATCAACATTATTTAATTTTACTCTAATTTAGATGCTTATAATCGATCATTACTTCTTGTGTACCATTTTTCACTCTATATTATATTTAATTGGAAATTTAAGACAGAAAGGGATTACACCAAGTAGATTGTAGTCTACCAACATAATGTTTAAGTATTCATTTATTTTAATATCGAGATTAGATTACATTTAAGCTCAAACAAATTTTAATCGAACATAATCCAAGTCGAACTCGAATAGATTAATTTTCTTTTATCATTGTTTTATCAATCTTAATAAGCTAATTGAATCGACTTCATGTCAATCTTTTTAAGTTATCAAATGGTAGGAATTATTCTCCTAATATTTTATGTAATTTCAAATTTGATCGACCTAATGATGTATGGTTTTTTTTTTTTTTATTATGTTGTGGTAAATTTGATCAACTGTCAGGCAAAATTGCATATTGAGCGACAATTTAGTTTTCCCAGTAAGCGGTTTAAGTCCTTTAACTTTTTAATAATTGCAATTTAAGACACTAGGATTCGGTCATTTATATGTTCAATGACTCATCTTCCAATACGGCATTACGGTGTGGTGTTTGGTAATCATTCAAAATTAACTATTAGTAGATCTAAGGATTTTTGTGATTTAAAAGTCTTTTCTTGTTCAAATTCAGCAATGAACTTTGTTAACTCTCTCTTTAACATTCACATATGTGAAATACTCTTTCAATTGGGAAAATCGTTCCAGGACTTAAATATTAATTTTCGATTCTTTTAAACGAATATTATGCCCCCCCTATCAAGTCCAATTGGTAAACCAGTGCCAAATTTTGCTCGATTTCTAGGGAATATTGGGTTCTATTATAAGGGATTTCAACCTTTCGCATTAATAGATTATTGCGAAAGATGAAATTTGACCACTGTGCGATTAATTAGAACGGATCGAATCCATTTAACTTAGGCATAATAATTATAAAACGGAGTTTGACAAAAAATAATCCTAATACAAGCTGATTGAGTTGAGGGGAACTGCCCTAACGACGGCTGCTTGATTGAGCATATATGTTCAACTAATAAGGTTGACCAAATTATTATTATAATAATCCCGGTTGGATGATATGATATAATATTACTTATGCTCGCCTTGGTCGAACGGATACTCTAGCTTTTGTATGGCTAATTAATTAAACCATGTAAACTTTTAACATTTACAGCATGTACCATATTTATCTAAATAATACTAGGAAAAAGAGTCTTTGCATTTTTTCCCCACATATTTACAAAATTGAACGTCAATTAGATTTTTGCATGAACTTTAATAAACTTGTTTCGATAAAAACTACAAAAGGAGGGGGGCAAAAACCTTACCTCAAATAAAAGAGTTCAAGATTAAAAAATGGAATATAAACTTTAACTCGAATAAAAGAATACAAGTGTAATTATAAATTATACAAAATAATGAACAATAAATAATGAATATTAATTCCATAACTCGATGAATGATTTGTTAGTGTTGTCAAATTTGTCATTGTGATGATTATGATACGGTGCAGTTGAGTGTTACTAGAGCCGATTGCGCAAGGGCTGTCGAGAGACGATTGTTAGCCTCTTGTGTAAGGTGTATTCCATCCCAAAAAAAGTATTTGTTTGGGTTAGAACAAACTGGTACTCCAGGAGATCCACAAAACCTTTTGCTGTCGTAGTTATATTTTCCTCCAATTCCACAACATGCTTGTATTGCAAAGTTGTTACCTATTGAAGACATGACAAAAGATTAATTAATTAATACAATTCCAAGATTTTTTTTGATATTTAATGTGAAACAAATCAACATCATAACAATTTGAACAACGAAACACTTGCCTGAAATGGCCGTTTCACGAATTAGTGATAGCTCTGAATTATAAAAGTCGGCATACATTATGAATGTACTTGGAAATTCCTTACGAAGACCCTCGATAGCTTGTTGGAGATCCTGGTTCTTTAAAATGATAAGATCATTTACACTTTTTAAGCATCCCATATCGTCATAGTCAGCAGAATTAACACTAGCTAACTCATTTAGAATAAAGGGGTAGCAACCAAGAGGAGCATTTCCTGGCAGTATAACTCGTGTGGCGCCCATCTTAATCACCTCCTGTGAAATTATAAAATGAGCTAATTGTCAAAAAAATTTCACATATTAATGTAGCTAAAAAAATTGTAGCAAGAGTTAGTAATTGGAAAAAAGTGGTGTTAGATTATTACTCTTGCAGCACTGATCTGCGCCTTTGTCACGTACGTGATATAACTCCGTACTTGTTCAAGTGATTTTCCTTGGATCAATGAATAGGTGATGTCGTTGGCTTCTACGTCACCAAACAAAAATAAAGCATTTGCAAGCTTATTTGCACGATCTGGTCAAAATGAAATAAAAATATGATAAAGTGAGCCCTAGTTGAAAACACAAAACAAAATATATGCATTATATATAAATCATGTGGTGTTTAAGATTATGAATTATTGGAGTGTAATTGTAGATGAAACAAACCTGCCGGTGTTGAGCAAATGGTGCTAAGATATTTTTTAAACCAACTCATTTGAACGCTGAGGGAAACAGTATAAGGTGGAATTCTAATTCCCCTTGATGTAAAAAATGTACTGTCGAGAACTGGACTTCTAGCCACAGCAAACATAATTGCATTTGCTGAAGAGACATTCTCGGAAAGATAAGCCGTAATTTCTGGAAAGCCTAGACCTTGGGCTGCAATTAATTTGCAATATAGAATGATAAGATCACCACATGAACATATAATGGAAACCAAATAATAATATATAACAAATCATGTTATACACACATACCTCCGTAATCTATGTCTAAAAGACCATCAGACCAACGACCGGTAGGATTACCAGGATGTGTATTACCGTAAGGTAATTTTGCTGCTGGAAGTCGAGACCCGTGTCGCATATTAGCAATTGCATTACCATTGTCAAACACTCCATCTCCCAAATGATAGAGAAGATCAAATGGACACCTAGTGTTTTGGGAAGAAGTTGTACTAGCTAAAACAAACACTAAAATACATACGGCTTTGATTGTGGAGGAAATAGCATAAGTACTACTCATGATTTCTCTCTTTCTCTTAATTATTTTGTCGCTACGATAGATTTCTTTCTTGTTGTTTTGGATGTTTTGAACTTTTTTTTGGAGAGGTGTTGTTTTGGATGTTGAACTCAATGTTTATATGAACATATATATAGGCAAAGATTTGATGAACCTTGGACAAAGACTTGGTAAAACGGTGTAATTAATTGATAATGTCTGATATGGTAGTTCATCTTTGTTATTGGAACTGGAAAGAGGGAATTAATTAAGAAAGCAACGCGGTTGGAAGTCGTAAAAGAAACCAACCTAGATACTTTGACTTTTGAATGGGTTATATACGAATACGACGGATTCAGATAAACTTTGCAATTTGCATGCATGCAAACACATTTATTTCTTCTTCCTTGTTTTAAGTCTTCACGGATATATGTAGAGCTTCAGGCTTAATTTAGCAACAATATTTCTTCAACTACCTCCAGTATTCTTCATTTCTTTTCGCATATAGTATATATACTCCAATTTTATTTGTTGCTACTTAAAGTAATAGCTAGATTTATATTATTTAGTTTTTCGCGAATAAAACAAAATTATTTTCCTAGATGTTAAGAAATGCTAAATTCTTAGAATTTTTTTTTTTTGGCACCACTATTTGTATTTTTCCTAGTGAGGAAAGAGTGTGAAATACTAAGAAACATTCAAGATAGTTCACCAAGATCTGTGAAGAAAAGAGCTAGTTTTGATGATGTATTAAATCTACGGAAACTGGTGAAATATTTTTAAAATAGTATATTAAAATATATCGATAAAAAACGATAAATTTCTTAGAAATTGAGTTTTTTATGTAGGATATTTAAAAGTAGGAGGAGGTTTGGTGCAAAAAAATTTTACACTTTAGATTTGTGCATGTTTCACATAACACGGTGGAGTATCTTGCATTTCTCCCCCTTTTTAAAGAAGTTTATTCATTTTTTCACAACTCCCTCTCCCTTTAGACCACCTACCACTTCAATCTAATAATTATGGAACATATCTTCAATTAAACAAGGAGTTAATAATAACTTACCCTATTATTTGCACAATAATCAATTTATTTCCTTATATTTGAAAAATAGCATTTTGTCCCGTATAATATATTGTATAAAAGTTTCACGCCGTCTCCATTACATTTTCAAGCTTTAACAAAATATGAATTGAAAAAATCATCAACTTATATATTACACTTTACCACCCTGTGTCATGATAAATGTGAAACTTTACCCCATGTGCTATGATAAATGAGACAATTTACCCCCAATATTTCAATAAATGTTACACTTTACCCCCTATGTTACAAAAATATTTTTTATGCTAACTCTCAATTTTGAAGAGTAAGTTGAGACAATTAAATTGCCCCTTTAAAATTTTCACGATGGAATGAAATACTTTTCTTCAAAATTACATGGGAAGAAATTGAATATTATACATTTCTCAGGGGATAAATGAATAAATGACATTAGCTCATTAAACAATAAGACCTACAATATTAGAAAAGAATACATTTTATAAATATGCCCGCCGTTCAGTGTCTTGTGATTCAAATTTGAAATTTATAATGGGACATCTTGTAAGTTAATATTTGTTTCCCTACATTTTTTAGGCATTAGAACTCATGCATTTGCTCTGTTATTTAATTTCATCATTTTTTACCACGTAAGTATGTTAAGTCTACATTGAATAGAATTGGGGATTATTTAATTAAGGCTGTCCCAATCGTAATAATGAAGTGAAATTCCATCGTCATATATTATTTATTTATAAGTCGCTATTAAGTCCCCTAAAAAAAAATAGTCATTATTAAGTTGGCTTCCTCCGTTTCTTATATATAAGGAGAGAATTGCACTATTTATATTAAATTTTTAATACCTTTATATATTTTATGTCGAACCTTTTAAAATAACACATTTTACTAAAATTGATCGACCTTTTTCAATTTAGGATTGACCGATAAATCATGGACGGAAAAGGTCACGTGCCGCGCACTTGTTCATTAACTCGCATAAAATAAACAAAAGAGAAGAAAAAATGAGGGAACTGTAATATTTTTTATACCAAACATTTACATACTTTAGTACATTTGGTACTAAACTATAAAAAATAACACATTTAATACCAAAATTGGTAGATAGTGAATTTTGGTATGCTTAAAGTTATTCTCCAAATTTTTTACCATAGCATTCTTATTTTCCCTATATAATATCTTAAAATTATTGTGCCATGATTCCTTGTAGATTATGAGATATAATTAAATTTTGATTAATACTCTGAAACTTTGTTAATTTTTTGCGGATTATTTATTGCATTTCATTAAATGAAACTTGTACCATTATAAAGCTTTCGTTAAGAGCTTATCGAACATATAAAGAACACAAAATTTGACGGAGAAAGAAAATATGGAAAAAAGTCCTTCAATTTTGATATTAAATGTGTCTTTTCTCGAAAGTTTGGTACCAAATGTCTAAAGTAGGTAAATGTTTGATATAAAAAATGCATTTCCCACATTTTTTTCTTTTTAATTTTTATTTTCTGCAAGTTAACGGACACGTATCCTTTTTCATCCATGATTTAACGGCCAAACCAAAATTGAAAAAGGTTGATCAATTTTAGTATCAAATGTGTCATTTTGAAAGGTATAATATGAAATGTATAAATACACTAAAAGTTTGATATGAAAAGTGCAATTCCCTGAATATATGATTATATAAATAATTATTTTCGTTTTTTTTTTCTTCTTCTTTCTTCCCTTTTTTCTTTTTGGTTTTTGATTGTGCACAAAAGCAAATTAATTACGCTAGTTGAATACATGAAGTGTCGAAGAATGTTAGACTTTTGACTTTTGAATAGGTTAATTAGAAATCCATTTAAACGGGAGTTGACATTTTCTTTGAGCTTTTCTATTTCTTTTAATTTCATAACCAATTCATTAGAAAATTCTTTCAACAACTTCAGAGAACGGTTACCACCATTTTAAAATACATATATTGAGATCAACATTATTTAATTTTACTCTAATTTAGATGCTTGGACAAATTCAATTATCTCTTTCACCTGTATTTGGTGGGTAAAATTAAGATTTCTTATAATCGATCATTACTTGTTGTGTACCATTTTTCACTCTATATTATATTTAATTGGAAATTTAAAACAGAAAGGGATTACACCAAGTAGATTGTAGTCTACCAACATATATAATGTTTAAGTGTTTATTTATTTTAATATCGAGATTAAATTACATTTAAGCTCAAACAAATTTTAATCGAACATAATCCAAGTCAAACTCGAATAGATTAATTTTCTTTTACCATTGTTTTATCAATCTTAATAAAGTAATTGAATCGATGTCAATCTTTTAAAGTTATCAAATGTTAGGAATTATTCTCCTAATATTTTATGTAATTTCAAATTTGATTAAATCATTAGAATTTACAAATATGTGATAATCTCGTTTCTCCAAAATGTAATTATTAGTTTGATCGACCTAATGATGTATGGTTTTTTTTATTATGTTGTGGTAAATTTGATCAACTGTCAGGCAAAATTGCATATTGAGCGACAATTTAATTTTTCCAGTAAGCGATTTAAGGCCTTTAACTTTTTAATAATTGCAATTTAAGACATTATGATTCAGTCATTTAACTGTTCAATGACTCATCTTCCAATACGGCCTTACGGTGTGGAGTTTGGTAATCACTCAAAATTAACTATTAGAAGATCTAAGGATTTTTGTGATTTAAAAGTCTTTTCTTGTTCAAATTCAGCAATGAACTTTGTTAACTCTCTTTAACATTCATATATGTGAAATACTCTTTCAATTAGGAAAATCGTTCCAGGACTTAAATATTAATTTTCGTCATTTAAGTTTTTCTTTTAAACGAATATTATGCCCCCCCCCCTATCAAGTCCAATTGGTAAACCAGTGCCAAGTTTTGCTCGATTTCTAGGGAATATTGGGTTCTATTAGAATTCACCACATGGATTAGGCCTACTTACTTGGTTTGGGCCTAACTCAACCTTAAAAGCTAGCTTGTAAGGTGAGGATTGCCCAAGACCTTATAAGGTGGACTTAACTATTATTTTCAACCAATGTGGGACAATTAGTCTCAATACTCCCCCTTCACGTGTGGGCGGGCTGAATGTGTGGGTGAAACAAGCCCAACACGTGACATATTAAAGCCCAACCTTGCGGATAGCGACATGTGGGCCCCAACACACGAATAATGACCGTCCAGGACTTTGTTAACTAGACGAAGAATGACAACCCAGGCCTTTGTTATCTGGGGGAATGTGTGGGTGAAGAATAAATCCCATCATGCGCGCAAGAAAGAGCCCATCACGGAAGGAGGTGGCCCACTTCAACCTGGTGCTCTGATACCATATTAGAATTCACCACATGGATTAGGCCTACTTACTTGGTTTGGGCCTAACTCAACCTCAAAAGCTAGTTTGTAAGGTGAGGATTGCCCAAGACCTTATAAGGTGGACTTAACTATTATTTTCAACCAATGTGGGACAATTAGTCTCAATAGGTTCTATTATAAGGGATTTTAACCTTTCACATTAATAGATTATTGCGAAAGATGAAATTTGACCACTTTGCGATTAATTAGAACGGATCGAATCCATTTAACTTAGGCATAATAATTATAAAATGGAGTTTGACAAAAAATAATCCTAATACAAGCTGATTGAGTTGAGGGGAACTGCCCTAATTAAAGTATCTCACTGGATTCCTGGCATTTTTGCCAAAACTTCCCTTTTGTATCTAACACTGTAGCTCCCTATGTTATAATAAATGTGGCATTTTACCTTCGGTACTTTAACAAATCTGGCATTTTACTTAAATATTGCACTTTACCCTCCTATGTTACAAAAACTCTTTTTATGCCCACACTCAGTTTCAGCGAGTGAGTTATACTTTTTGATTGAAGAAGGTAAATTGCTCTTTTATAAGTTTCCAAGAGGGGTAAAGTGCTCTTTTTTCAAATTACAAAGGGGCAAATTGAACAGCATGAAAATCACCGAGGGTAAATTGGCATTAACTAATTTCCTAATGCTCAAATTGAAGTAATGGAAAATTATTGTATTCTGCATTGTGAAGCTGCTACTATAGATTGTTAATTATAGAGCAAAAGACAAAAACACCCCCTGTGCTTTATTTAACTTCCAAAACCCCCTCTATGTTATTTTAACTCTAAAAAAACCTTCTATGATTTCAAATAAGTGCTGAATACACCCCCAAAAAAGAGAGTGTGTTTCAAATGTCAAAATTGCAAGTATTTGTTCACATTTTGCTTTCGATATGATAATTTTACCCCTGACATCGAAAGACAAAAACATCCCTAAGCTTTGTTTAACTCCCAAAAAATCCCCTATGTGTCATTTTAAAATCCCCAAAACCCTCCTGTGTTTGATTTTATATACCACATATGACCCAAGGATTATATACTTATTTTTTCGAAAAGAATAAATAATTTTTAAAAATACAAACACATAGGGATAATCTTGTCATTCCACCAAAAGTAAAAAATAAAATTATAAGTATATACTACTTGGATCGAGTATGGTATTTAAAATCAAGCACAAGGGATTTTTTGAGAGTTAGAAAAAACATAGGGGGTATTTTTATCCTTTGCTCCTAACAATTTGCTAATTATTGCGTTTTTCAGCTTGTTAGTTTCAGCATCGTCTAACATATTCTGTCTCATTTTTCACATGAACAAAAAGTTTTTTCTGACGGTTGACCACGTTGGCGTTTCAAGTTTACCGGTAGGAATGCAAACTGTGCTGCTCACAACCTTGTCTTGGGCTTTCAGTTTGAAATGGACTGCCCCTTTTAGTCCTTGTAATATTCCTATTTCTATTTTTTGTGATGAAGGATCCCCCCTTGTAGACTGGTTTAATTTTCGTATTAGTTTGGAATGAAAGTTTGTTTTATTATAAAAAAAAAAAAAGTGAGTAGGTGGCATCTTTCAGTTTGCCCCATTTATACCCTCTCCTCTAATTATCGTGGGTTTTTTTTTTCAGGTTAACTCCATGTGATATGTTTAATGGGTAATTTACCTCCCTGTCAATAAAAATAGGCAATTTAATTTTCCGTGAAATGAAATAATGAGCAATTTACCTCCTCGTGATATAAAAATAGGCAATATACTTCCCTGTGAAATGAATAATGAGCAATTTAACTCCCTGTGATATGAATTAATAAACAATTCAGAGGGAGGCAGTGTGCTTCTTTTATAAAAATACAGGAAGTTATTTTGCCATTTTTCTTAATTCAGGGAGTTAAATTGCCTATTTAGGATATCACATGGAGGTATTTTGCCCTTTTATTTATCACAGGGAGTTAAATTACCTATTTAGAATAACACAGAGAATTAATTTGCTATTCACTCAATTATCGTGTTATATTTTGTACACTATGCTATTTAGTGTTCTAAGATGCATACACTATAGTGAATGGCTTAACCTTCAATTCTTGTCTTAAGAGTGAGAAACCTCATTCTATAGATTTAGCTTTATGATCCAAGCTTAGGTTACTCTTGCTCAATCCCCCTTGAATTATCTACGTTTGCATGACTCGCTTGTACAACTTCTTGTTTGTTTAACTGTTTGATCATTATGAGTAGTCGTTTGTGTTCTCTTCTCTTAAGTTTGTCTATTACTCGTTTACCATCCACATTAAAGTAGTTTGGCATGAATACGAGATGTGACGAGAGATATTTCATAGTTTTTAAAACAAGAAATATCCCTCAGCTCGGTACACCTTTTCGATCTTCTAAGGCTATGGATTTCGATCTCAAGACTCTGCCTAGTTCGCGCACCTGTTTACGGGCATAGAACTTCCGATCTACGAGTTGGGCCCAAGCCGGGACATATTTTAGTATGGAAGGATCACCTAGTCTAACAATACACCTATATATAATACCAAGTATTAATACACGCACTTCAAGACATATAGCTCGGGTTAGCAGATAGGAGTTTTTGTATTCTTCTCATAGTAGTTAGAGGCGAATAGCGCAGCAACGCGCAAAGGAGCCTGAGGCTTTAGGGCATAGCGCAGCGCAAAAGCGCGGGCTTTTTGAAAATAAAGCACATTTTATATATTTTTCAAAATAATAATCATAAATCTCAAATAAGACATATAAAAATAATAAAACCAAATCATCTTAGTTCAGTAATACCAAATTAAATCCCAAATACCAAAAAACAAGCAAATAAACCTAAAGTAATAGAAGTTTATTAAAAACTAGTTAATCTAAAAGTTTAATATCTAAGCTCTAAAGTCTAACATCACCAATCATCAATCAAACTCATTACTATTTGACACTCCATCTTCAGATTCTTCACTAGAACTAGATAATTTATATTTGTAATAATCGCTATTTTTCTCTCCGAATTCTGGATTATAATCATCAGTGTCCTCTTCCTCCTCATCCACATTAGAATGCGATTCAAATGTTGAAGTCTCCATTTGCTTTGATCTAAATCTAGAAGAACGTCTTAGTGATTATGGAAGTTCATTTGCTCCAGAAGCAAGTTCAACTTGAAGCCAAGTCAAAGTATTATCAATACTCGGTCATCACCTTCACCTTCATTTTCCCTATCATCCACTCATTAGCACCATCTAAAACATGATTATCAAGGACTATATGATCGATGGTGTTACACATATCATATATTTGCTTCAAAGATCTATTGTACTTGACATACACTAAATCATCAAGTCTTCTTTCCTCCAAGCTGTTCTTTTTCTTGGAATGGAGCTGCAAATTTATTAATTGATTATTTGATTATCGAGCGAAGAGCTTCATAAATCTTAATATTCATTTGAAAAATTAATACTATAGCATAAATATTGTTGGTCCCAAGTGGTCATATGAGGTCTAGAGGGAAGAGGGGTGAATAGACCTCTGTTTTTCCTTTAAAAATTTCTCCAACCTTTTAAATCAGCATAGTAAGCTGATTGGACTTATGAGACAACTCTAATGATCGCGCACAAACCTTGTTCAGTGAAGTTGACCACTCGTCTGATTTTACTTATCTGTTTTTCAAAACAGTTCAGAGTTTGTAACTTGTTGCAACGGATTTAAGTCAAGTGTTTTTCAAACAAGTGTTTGAGTTACTTAAAGATTTTATCCCCGTTTTGGAAACTCTTTATAAAATATCTAGTCTTTTTGAAAATTAGTTTACTTATGAAAATATGCAATATGTAAAATCAAACTAACACAAATGATTTTTATAACTATTATATAGACAATAATGTCTTTTAGTCCACTCTTATCACGAAGATTTTGGTTATACTATGAACACAAAGTAAATAGTACACTCTCCTTGTGCTTTTACAACAAATGATTAAGCCGCAAGTTCGTAATAGAAGATCACTCAGAAAACCTATACTCAGAAGTATTTTCACTCACTAAGATGGAAAACTACTTCTCACAACACTCAGAGTTTATATGAATCACTCAGATTTGGTATTTAGCTTGTTTCTTCAACTCGACTTTGTCAACAGATGACTCGTCTAATAGTGTTCTGTTCTTGAGTTTTTGAGACTTGGAGAGATTTGCTAGATTCAATTTTCTCTCAGTTGTTGTGTTGTCTATAACTCTTTGAATCACGAACTATTTATACTTGAGAATTTAAATTCTGCCCGTTGAAATAAGACAAAACTCAACTCTTCCCGAGTACTGGTCCCCATTTCTGAAAAGGTTCCCTGCAACTGTTCACTGTACATCGATGATGTACTTCTTCATGTCAATTGCATTTAATGCACTCTGTTGATCCGAGGTTTCTCCTCAATCATTTGTCTACCTTTCTCTTACAACATTTATTACTCCAAGTGCATTTATTACCGTTTGAGACTTCATGAACATTTTGACTCTGCTGATCGAATTCACTCAGCTGATGAATACTTTGCTGATTCAAACGGAACTCATGTGATTTGACTCTGCTGAAATCCAATAGTCTGATTTCGAACTCAGCAACATATCAGTAGTATTATGGACCAAATACTTAACCCTTTTGATTTGTACTCGTCTCTTCGGTTAGATATCTTCAGAGGTTAACTGAGCTTCCATTACCTAGCTGATGACTTTTAAAAATCATCAAAACCTTCCTTCACTTCTTCATCTTCATCCAACAAATATTTACTTACATCTTCTAATACACTCCAGTTTCCCTCACAATCGGATGCGCTACAACAAAGACTAAGAACTTTAATAGCAAGTTTTTGCAAATTTAGAGTAGCAGATCCGTATTGACTCCACCATGAAGCTATAGACAGTAAAATTATTCGTATTTTCAATAACCAATGAATAGTAATAATTTAATAAAACTAGGTTAATAGACCAATTCTTATAAGATTATAATATTACTTGGTGAGAGACGTATTCTTTGCCTCTTTACAATTTCATTTTGAAACAAACCTCACCTTTCGTGTAAATCTCAATCTCACTAGCAATCTTATTTTCTTCATCAACATTAGGAACCAACCTTTGAATAATGCCCAGCAAGCCACGTGTGAGTTCTTCATTTTCATTTGCTTCGATTTCAAAATCGAAAACATTGGATATAAGAAATAACCCCCTGCATGCAAGGGACGATGTAGCTAATTTTTCCACCTCTTATCAATGATTTTAAACACTTCACTATACTTTTCCAAGTTGTTAGTAAAAGAATTAGCAATCTCTTCCTTTGCATCGCGTATTGAATCATATATATAGCTCATTGTGGGCCCCATTTCTCCACCCACAAGCCGAAGCGTCTTCACCTATATATGGGGCACCAATTTTCGTAGCATAACTTGATAGGATAGTGCCCAGCAAGCCAATTCATTTAGCTTGTAATAGGTCTTCTGTAAATAACAATCTTTGATTTTATAATTAATACGCACGTTTATTTATATGTGAATAAGGATAAACAATGGCCAAATTCATCTCTCGCGAATACATTTAAGCGATTGGATGAAATCCTGAGATTACATCTGACTATGGGACGATTCACAATAGTACTGAGTGCAATCATGAAACAGTCTCTAAGGTCATAATCTTAAAACACGTTCCAAGTCATAGATTCCAAAATGAGACGGGGTATCGTAGGAATCGCTAAGACTTGTACAAGTATGTATGATTCACATGGAGTGAATTTGTAGCGTTTCATGAGCAAGGCATTTGAGGCCAGTGCATATGAGTAGGTGGTTCGATAGAGGATCGAACGCATCGAACGACCCGAACATATAAACCCATTGTGGAAGCGCATGACGCATATCGGTGATGGGATATTTCTCAAGGCTTATATTAGTGTACGATTTAGTCCTTTAACTTGAGGTGCTAGGGCGAATTCGGTGCATGAGTGTACGTACTTAGATTTAGGTATAGATCACATAGCCTGATCATAACATGCCTAGGTTGGGTGCATATAGTTATGTACGCGAGTGGTTAGTACCAATATGAAATCTACCGACTCATCGTAATGGATGAGAGAATTTCCTATACAATTCTTAGATAATATATCCGAGGAATCTACGGCCGTAGTCGGTGACGGATTTGGAAAGGAGTTTCCAAATTTAGCAGTCACACTGGAATATTATCCCGAATTAGAAAGTATAGTTATCGAGACAAATTTAGAGGTGCCGATCAATTCACACACCCTAAGTGTTGATCGGGAAAATTAGTCGATTGAAGGACCGTATGTACATGTCAATTATAAGAGGTGAGGTTCACAAATATCAATTCACCTGAAGTTGGGCTTCATGGGCTTGTGGCTAGACATCGACCATGAAGTGTGGGTACTCCTGATTTAATAGATGAATTGATTCTAGGAGTGGTCAATTAAAGGTTGTTTAATTGATTGGAACAATTTATTGTTCATAAATTAAATCACGAGGAATTCGTGGACCTGCTGCCAATTGATGGTGAACCCAGAAGGTCACACACAATACAGTTGGACGGTGACAATTATAAGTACAAAAGGAATTAATTGATTTAAAGGTAATTAAATCAATTAAATGAATTAAAGTATTAATTCAAGTAGGGAGACTAATTAAATAGTTTATCTAATTAATTAAAATAATTAATTAATTAAAGGAAATATTAATTTATTAATTAATATGGACTGGGTTTTAATTAAGGTGGTTAATTAAAAGGAGGCTTGCAAGACATGGGCCTTTAATTAAAAACCCATAAGAAGTCTTGCAAACCTAGGTCAAGAAGGAGGCTTATAAATAGAGTTCTACATGAACTCAAAGGTGTAACACCATAGCACAAAAACCCTGAGCCGCCCCCTCTGACCTAGCCGCACCCTGCCCCTGCGCCGCCGCCTCCCTTGGCCGTGAGCTGCTCTTGTGCCGCCGTAGCTCCTCTCCTGCTCACCTTGTACTAGATCTTGCTCTGCAAGAAGATCTGCACAGTCCTTTAGTAACAAACCTTCTAGATCCAGTTTGTAGCCTAAAACTAGAAGGTGTTGCCATAATCCAACTGGTGTGGATCAATCTCTGAAGGTGAGACACTTGGATCACTACCTGTGAATCGAAAACTACATTGGAGGTTGCCACCACATTGCCTGTGGTGAGGTAAAAATCGAAACCCCCTTGATTAAAGTACTTTGTGTATTTGATTCATGTATTTCGTATACATAATATGGAGAATTAATTATGGGACTGTGGGTGTCTTGAAATTTTTTAAAATTTCGCACTCTTTTTTATTCTGACAATCGAGGCAACCCAACATAACTTACACTATTCCAAAAGGAAGAGTTCAAAATAATGCTTGCCACTTGCTTACCGGCTCTTTCCTTAGCATATTTGTTTTTGGTCCACGCATCCGAGGTGAACATCTTTCTCATATGGGTTTTATGCTTTTGAACCTACCAAAAGTTAAGAAAGATGTTGCGAATTGAGTTTTGGCTATCCTAACCATATCATTTTGGCTGATAAAGTCCTCTTCATTTTCAACACTAGCTTGTGATGATAAATTTATGCATCGACACATATTGCACATTCGAGCGTCCTCTTAAAGTCTAACAATTTGAGAATGTCTTCAAACATTAAGTCTATACAATGCGCATCACATGGTGTCCAATACATGTGTGGATACTTTTCCATCAACTTTTTTCCTATACATTAAGGGCATGATCGGTTGCCCCCATTGGGTAACTACCCAATTTATCTTAGTTGATAATTTTATTGTTAAATAAATCCATTTTGTGTTCGGTTTGTTTTTGGCCCAATATATTTAACCAATTCATATGAACTTATTATTGTTCGATTCTTACAATTAAACCCAAATATAATAGAAATGACTTGTGTACCCTTCATTATAACAAATAATATCAGAAAACCAACATAATTCTCTTCCCAACACATAACTGATTTTTTTTCTATTCTCCAAAGAAAAAAAATCGATGCTTTAATATAACAACACACAACTGATTGGAAGGATATATATATATATATATATATATATATATATATATATATATATATATATATATATATATATATATATGTGTGTGTGTGTGTGTGTGTGTGTGTGTGTGTGTGTGTGTGTGTGTGTGTGTGTGTGTGAGCTTACAATTTCAAATGCATTAATTAAATTGTATATACCAACATAAAAATTTATTGTTCTTTGGTTCCCTTCTGCAAGATACAACATAAAAAGTGATAGAGGTTTCTATAGAAGATTCTACAAATTTGCTACTATGCAGAGGTAGCCCAATTAAAGTTCTTCAAGTACACCATTGTCTAATATTAGCAAAATACAAATAGACACAAATCAAAGTATCTCAATCCATAACACAACATTGGTTTCATACAAAATACTTAGAATTAACAACACCATTAATGTTTCACCCTCAAGTATCATCTGAACGAATTCAACTTGACCCCCTGTCGACGTATTCAAGAAGAGTTGGGTGCTGTAAGACTTGGACATAAGTTGGAATGATAATTTCGTTCGGGATCTAAGAGAGAGATGTTCCATTTTCTCAAGTGCTTCCATTACCCTCTTTGCATTATCTTCAATAAGATCTGACTTTATCTTGAAACTAGATTTGAAATCTCCCATACCTGATATTGAATCGTCCACGAATCGCTTAACTAGTTTAACAAGTGGATCTGGCTGCGTACCATCAAAATATTTTCTTTTGCGAGACTCTGGAGTTTTTTTTGCATCCTTTCCTATCTTGACTTTGACCTTTGCACCACTAGTGGCTTGTGTATATTGTGTAAATGATCCACCGTCTAGTGACCCATCAGATTCAAGATTCACATAAGCTTCATTTTGGTTGTAGGTGGGTTCAACAAATGGGGCTTTCCCTTTGTTTTTACAAGTACCCTCCTCACGGTTTAGTTCTTCGACCGCATCGGCATATCCTTGGGATTCAGGACATGTACCTCGATCATTTTCAAATATCTCTTTCCAATCATTTTAAAATCGATATTCCTTGTGCATCATTCCTTCGACCTCTTTGTGAACCTGAAAGGAATATAATCGAATTAAATACAAGTACAACGTTTTGAATAAAAGTGTAGTATATTTGAACTTGAAAGCTTGAAAATTTCAAGCATTTCAAACAAAAATCCCACTTCCACTTCCATGTCACACACAAAAAGCGAAAAGTGTACTAGAAATTTAGACCTTCACATAATCGTTCCACACATCATCAGTTGCGACAACCATATGTCTTACATCATCCCATCCAAATCCAAACATGACAGCCATTGTGCAAAGTTGCCCACATGTCTTTTTCCATACAATGACTTTATTAGTGTTATGTATGTTAGCTATAATGATAGATAATGACAATGAAATTGAGCACAAGTACTTAAATGAAATAACACTATTAGTTACAAATGAAAAAAAAAAATACCCTTGATATTACAAGCCGGAATAATGTTGTTCATTTATGTTTCAAGAACTTGCAAGTAACGGGTACAAAATGCATAATCGGCCCTCCAACCATTCACAACAAGATCTTTCAAGGCATGTATAAGGGCTTCCTCCTCAGCTCGTGTCCAAACCCTACGAGGGCCTCTACAATTGTAAGCTTTAGGTACTGGGATGTTTTGAGACAAATCCATCATTAATGTAATATGCGCGTTCAGTCCAGATTCATAAAATCAGCCTCATAAATAATTAAATTAAATTATTAAACTCTAGTAAATGATTAACATTATTAAAATATGAGGTAGAACCCGCACAAATATATTAGAACAATTCTTGATATTCAAAATATAACAAACTGAAAGATAAAGTTGTAAAGCAAAGCTACAAACACAAATAAAATGCAATGTAATTAGTCAAATCAGCATTGCTTAGTCCTAAATCCACATTAACCCCTAGCCGCAGTCCACCAGTCAAACATTTTATGAGCCATTGTTTCTCTAACTCTGTCTATCTGTTAGATGACTCAACTACATCAATGATCTCATCTTCATCATCCTCTTCATCAACAATAATATTTGACGGAACATCATCGTCAGAGTCATACTGTTGGGCAGTACGAATATAATTTAGAAGCAAGGTAAAAGCCAATATGATATGGTTTTGTGTCTTCTTGGGGTAGAATGCATGACTTCTCAATATGGACCACTTATTCTTCAATTTACCGAAATTGCGCTCAATCACGTTGCGTGCCTTACAATGCTTCATATTAAAATACTTTCTATGGTCTTGAGGCGTCGCTCGTCCTTCGCCCCATTATTTCAAATGATACCTAACTTCTCTATATAGGGTGAGAAAACCGTCACCATTTGTATAGCCACAATTTGCGAGATAATAGGTCCCTATGAAACGGAACTGAAACCATTTATCAAAAGATTGAAAAAGAATTTACGGATCTTAAAATCAAATAACATTAAATTTAATAAGATGTATAATAGTTAAGCAATGTTACCAGTTGGTACTCTCAAACCATTTGGCCTTGTAACTGCATCCTTCAATATTCGCCCATCGCCTGTATAACCTTCCCATCCACAAAGAAGATATGTGAAAAACATGTTTTTGTCGCATGCTGCTAGGACATTTTGTGATATACACCATTTTCTACTCCTAAATCGTGGTGTATCATATGAACTTACTCTTACAGGGACGTGTGTCCCATCCAAAGCGCCCAAACAACCCTACATAAGTATAGAAGAATGTATCAAGTTCAATTGATTAAAACAAACAAAAACTTTAAAATAAATGTAGAATAAAACCTACCGGAAAACAACTCCATGCATAACCACCACAATGTTCAGATATTGGCACGCGAGTAGATAACAATACAGTGTATAATCTTAATAAACATTTCAGGACATTGTTGAAGCACCTACTCACTGTGTCCACCGAACGATCATAATCATATCCCATTATATGGTTCTTTTTATGGTGGGACATAATAGGCAGAAAAATAGTGACTTGCTCTTTGACACTCATATTTCTAGTGGCTTGAAGCCCGCCTCGATATTCTAAAAGGTATTACAGCTTCAGAAAATAGTTTCTATCCATTCACAAGTTCGTTTTGCAATTGGTATCATCTTTGTCTAGATAACTTTTCATTTTTTTGTGTGGAGACTCATTATTTCAATAAAATGTATCGTACTCTCTTCCTATTTTGTACTAGGTGTTGGTTTTTAGCCCTTGATCGTTGTACAAATACGAGCAAAACTAAGAACACTATATTTCTAATAGTTAAGTACCGGATGAATAAGTACAAACTTGTTTCCTCCGTGAATCCATTACTTGGTATCTAGAAATAAAAGGTTAGTTTATTTGAAGTTCATAGTTATCTAAATAAATGATTATACATATAAGAGCACGTATGCACAATTATCAATTTCAAAAACACATATGGAGGTTATGTTACTCAAAAAGAAGAACCTAGTGACAACAACCATATTTTTTCAAAGAAAATGATTACCTTGTTCAAAGTAATAGCCTTGACCAGCTGTTTGTGGAATCTCAAATCTCTCTCTGTAAAACAAAAATAATCAAACCAAAAGATAAAAAATGTAAGTTTAAACTTGGTTTTCATATTCAAAATTGGGTTCGAGTTTATACCCTTTTCGCCGCTCGGATTTTAAGAGAAGAACTCTTGCTTATTACAACATTCTGCTCTTGTGAAGAAATTGTTCGATGTTGAAGCGGCGCAATAGAGAAAGTAGGGTTCATGAGTTTGAGAGGTAAAAACTGAAAAAGTAATAAGCGTAGAGAGGATGGATTGCAATTTCAGAATTTTGGACATTCATTAAAGGCAAAGACGGGTCATTTTACACCCATTAACTGAGGGTAATTTTGTTAGAAAAATAAGCATTTTCACCTGATAAATTTATAGCAGGGGGAATGTAGGATTTAGTATTGGAGATATTATGGTGGATGGCCCACTTATCTTGGATGAGCCCATAATTTAAATGGGCAAACTGAACATTTGATTGGGCCTCATTAATTTACCAATCATGGCTTATGGGGGCAACCAAACATGCCCTAAGTAATATGAATTAATCAATTAAAATTGTAACTTGATTCAATCAATATACTTACTGAATTTAAAATTAAATTAAAATTGATTGACTCACCAACATATTTGTATTCATTTGCATTGTTGGTAAAACTACACTTTTCTCCCAAACTTTTTGCACAAAGCCATCAAGCAACTCAAACATTTTCATTCCAGTGTGAGAATATCCGGATGCATCTGTAGAATCAATGAACATACTTCCCCTAATCGTATTGACTAGAATATTGATCAAAGACCTATGTTTTCTATCTTCCCAACCATCTGCCATCAACGAGCAACCATCCATCTCCTTTTCCTTAAATTATCTTTCATTAAATCATTAACATGTTCCACATCCTTCTTTAGATAGTGTAATTTTCCTTCGTGATAAGTAGGTGGCTTCATTCACGGACTATATTGCCCAATCATTTCAATCATAGGCGCAAAACTATCATAACAAACGGCATTGAAAGGAATGCCTGCATCATTCATCCCTCGGAAAAACTTTTGGGAAGCATCATCCCTCATCTTCTTTTGAGTTTCATTATAAATGTCTTGTGATGCGCCACATTTCTTTCTACCTTCAACAACATCATTGGCATCCTTTTTGAAAAACCAATCAATAGGACTCATTTGTCTTGCTTTTACGTTTTGAGGAAGCATGCCCAGGATGCTTACCACGTTTTCTATCTTCTTCGCGCAACTTATTTCACTCATATTCTCTTTGTTCTCTTTCTTGATCCGCGATCTCATCGAAGTGAGGTAATGCGTCCCATAGCATTTTTTTGTTATTCCCCATCTTCAAACCTTTTTCTAAAATCTTATTTGACTTCCAGCGGGACTTTCAGGCATGCAATAATGTTTATACAACCCCCGACAAGATGTTTATATTGGGATACACCACTCTTTGATACTTTCTTACAATAGATGCATTTAATATCCTTAGAAATATTGTTTGGATCAACCAATCTCCCATGATTCCATCCGGGATCTTTCTCTTTTGACATTCCTATTTCCTAATCCTATAAGTCATAAGTGGAAATTAAATAAATAATCAAAAGTTCAAATCCTCAAATCTAGAAAATTAATAATTGTTCAAACTTCAAAATTTCAAATTTGAAAAATAAATGATCGGAACCTCACATTTGGAAAATAAATAAATGATCAAAAGTCATGCTTTCTTTTTAATAGTGATAAAAAAAAAGTGAATAAATGAACTTGACATGATAAATATTCACACCTTCTTTTTAATAAATACCCAGTGTATAAAATTACATGAATCTATTTATCTAATATAAAGTTCTAAGTTCAAAGTTCAAAGAAAAGATGAAGGGGAAAAAAACAAATTAACCTATAAGAGGCGCTGGAAAACTGATAGAGAAGAGGAAGAGGGGTGACAGAGGTCGAGTTTGGAGGAGGAGGTGAGGCGGCAATCGAGTTTGGAGGAGGCGGCACAGCGTGAGAAAGAGAAAGCGAGAGAGGCGAGTTTGTTTTTGGAGGAAGAGGCGAAGTTTTTTGGAGGAAAACTCAGTTTTTTTATTTTTACGTTAGGGTTAAAAAAGGGGGACATGTGGTGCCCTTTAAAATTAGGGTTAAATATTTTTTTTACTTCAGATGGCATGAGGCGCGCTATACGCGTCACCGCGCTATAGTGCCACATGGCGCAGCGAGGCGAGAAAGTCTCGTTATAGGAAAAAGCAGGCTATAGCGAGCGCGTTTCTCGCTATTAACTACTATGAATCTTCTTGTAGTTTACGACATCCTGTAATACTCGAACATACCTTGTAAATCATTAATATTGAGATTGGAATAAATTTTAAAATGTTATCACCCACACTTAGTTTATTCTATTCATTCTATTTTGGCAAGTATGAATTTGAGTAGAAGGCATCCACTGTTGGGCATGCTCGGGTTTTAGATCGAAATATCCAACTACATGAAGAAATTCTTACAATTGAGAAAATCGTAGAGAGGGACAACCTTCGGTTAATTTGGGTCCGAACGATGATCAATCCCAGACAGGAAATCAATCGGAGCTCCCTCCAGAAAACCAACACATTCACACAATTGTGGCTAACTAGAGATCAATTATTGGAATGATGTGTAAGGAGTTTTTGAACACATGGAAGGAAAGTCAGGAACCTCGAGTAAGCGTGCTGCCTCAAGTGAGAAGAGAGATAGAAGTGTTAGGAAATCTGCCGTTGGAGGAGCCCCTCAAAGCGTAAACCCTGCTTAGGAAAGAACTTTTGTTCGTTCTGAGCATAATAGGGGTGTTGATGACATTTCACTTACTGGTGAAAGTTGTCCAAAAACTCAAGAAAAAGGAAAACAACCTGTTCTCTGAAGGGTTTTGCAGGCGGGGATCGAAAAAATCATCGATGAGAGGATCGCTAAACGTTTTGCAGGTGATAATCGATCAAAAAAAATTCAAGATCGAGGAAAAGAGCGAGTTGATGTTGAAGTAATTGGGGATAGAAGGAACTTGCTCCCTGTAACAGCTCAAGAAAAGGAGCTTGGAAACAATATAACGAGATGTTCTCCTTTTGCCGAGAAATTCGGGAAGCCCGAGAATCGAAAACAGTGCTGACTCATTTGCCTCGATATAATGGAACGACAGATCCTAACGAACACATTAATAGTTTTATCAGTGTATTGAATCTATACGGCCACTTGGAAGATTTATGTTGCAAAACCATGGTGACTACCTTCGATGTCATCGCTTTGGATTGGTTTGGGAAGCTCGCACCGAACATGATTTTCTCGTTTGACGAGGTGTGTAATAGACTGAACCATCAATTTGTGAGTTAGAGGAAACCTAGGTTACTTGCTAATCACTTGGGTACGATTAGGGAATTGTAAGGGGAATCGTTGAGGCAGTGGCTAGCTAGATTCAGTGTAGAGCTGTTGAAACTGGATACCCCACGGATTGAATTTTTATCTTCTTTGATGTTTGAGCTCGCTCGAAATGTGCAGTTGGGAAATGCACTATGCAGGAAGCAGCCTAAGTCTTTCAAGAGAATTAAGAAAACTGCTGAATATTATATAATTCAGGAGGAAATGAACAGAATGAAGAATTCTCAAAATCAAATGCCTCCAAGTAAGAGAGAATTGCATTTTTGTTACAGAGTTATATGTCAATTCCCACTTTTGGTACTGAGTTTTATGGGTCCAACACATTTGGTACAGAGATTTAACAAATTGTGACACATTTGGTACAACCGTTAAAAATTGTCGTTAAGTGATGTCGTGGCAATTAAGTATAATTGCAAAGTTGATGCCATTACTTATGTTAATTGATAATTTTAACCCATAATAATTTAGGTTAACAAAAAAGCCCTACATCTCCAAATTTAGTGACGATTTTAGTCCACATTATTGCCAAATTTTATAATTGACTCGAATAAGACCACGTGCGGACCAATTTGAATATTTTACTTATTTTATTTAAATAACTAATTTAATTTATAAATAATATTAATAAATTGAAAAATAATTTAACATAAATATCACCAAAATTAAGGAAATATATTATTTTTAAATATAAGATTCATATAATGGTATTAATATATTCAATATTTATTAAAATAATAAATTATATAATTAAAAACTATTTAATATTTATTAAAATAATAAATAATAAATAATTATAATTTTTAAAAAAAAGCCCAACCCCACCCACCTCCTCCTCTCCCCCCTACAGGCGGCATGGAAATTGGGGTGGGGAAAAGGGGGAGGGGAGGGAGTGGGTGGGTGGGGTTGGGAATTTTTTAAAAAAAAATTATAATTATTTATTATTTATTATTTTAATAAATATTAAATAATTTTTAGTTATATAATTTATTATTTTAATAAATATTAAATAGATTAATGCTATTATATAAATTTTATATTTAAAAGGAATATCTTTTCTTAATTTTGGTGATATTTATGTTAAATTATTATTTAATTTATTAAAATTATTTATAAATCAAATTATTTATATAAAATAAGCTAAATATTCAAATTGGTCCGCACGTGGTCTTATTCGAGTCAATTTTGAAATTTGTCAAATTTGGAGATGTAGGGTTTTTATGGTAACCTGAAATATTTTGGGGTAAATTATCAATCAACATAAGTAATGGCATCAACTTTGCAATTAGACTTAACTGCCACGTCATCACTCAACGATTTAATGGCTGTACCAAATTTACCACAATTTGTTAAAGCTCTATACCAAATATGTTGGACCCATAGAGCTCAATACCAAAAGTGGGAATTGACTTATTGCTCTGTACCAAAAATGCAATTCTCTCCTCCAAGTAACAAAAAATTGGAAAGAGCTCTGATCCCTAAAATCGAAGATTATGGGAGATAAAATAACAATCAACGAGGGAGCGTGTGGCAAAGACTGGATGTCTATAAACCACTAGTGGATAGCCAAAGACATGATGTCTACACTTGACCACATTTTCCTAAACGAGCATCATAGAAAAACGCTGATCGAGTCAACTTCACTGTTGAATGCATCACGAGACAAAATTCTGACGGTGCTCGAACGGAACAATTGGGCTATTGAGCCTCAGTGATAACACAACCAAGACCAGGTTCCAAGAATTATGATCAATACTACAAGTATCACAAAGCTCGGGGTCACAAAATTGAGGGTTGTATTCACTTGAAGCAGACAATTGAAAGATGAATTGCTCAAGGAAAATTGAAAGAATATGTAAAACGCGACAACAACAACCGTTACAGATCGAGGAGCTCAAAAAGAATGGTTCAACCTAGTGACAATTTCAGGGCTCGAGATCAAGGAAGTGATCAAGTGGATGGAGAGATCAACGTAATTTCATGAGGTCCTGCTGGAGGGGACAACAATAACCTCGAAAAAGAACGCAAAGGTCAATTACAACAGTGTTTCAGATGACAGGGAAATTCTATCCCTTGAGCACCCACCGATGGATAATCTGGTGATCAGCTTTAGCGAAGATGACAGACCAAAAGACGTAACCTGGGATGTGAGAGAAGATGATCCAAGTTTTTCTATGATTATAACTTTGAAAATCACAAATTTTGGAGTAAAAGGGTATTGATCATTAATGGAAATTCTGCTAACATTACATCATTTGAGGCCTTGAGCAGAATAAATTTTCAGCATCCTCGTCTAGACCGAGTTACAAATCCACTGATTGGTTTTGGGGGTTGGAAATTGTTCCTCTACGTACAATTATGTTGAGCACAACTCCTGGAGAGAAACCAAAAAAGGTCACGAAGATGATTAAGTTTTTGGTCGTTAACACTCCTTTTGCATACAATACAATTTTGGTAAGACCAGCCCTAAATTTATTTAAAGTTGTGGTTTTAACATATCATCAAAAAGTAAAATTTCGGACAACGGTTGAGGTCGGAGAAATGGTCAATGACCACTGCATGACATGGGAATGTTATAATACAACACTGTCACTAAAACAAAAGGTTGAACTTATGACATCAACAAAGAGGCAAGTTAAGGACTTGGAGTCGGGTTCATTTTCCAACTGTCAATCGCCCGACTGTGAAAGATTGCAGGGAAAGAAAGGAAAAGCAATTGACCACTGCATGGCTTGGTAATGTTATAATACAACACTGTCATTAAAACAGAAGGTCGAACCTATGACATCAGCTAAGAGGCAAGTTAAGGACTTGGAGTCGGGTTCGTTTTCTAACGGTGAACCGCCCGACTGTGAAAGATTGCAGGGAAAGAAAGTAAGTGACATGGGTGTTCACCCTCCCGATCACAAACAAGTCGAAATAGTTCTAGAGGATCCTGAAAAATTTACAAGGATATATCGAGTTGAGCTCGGGAATGAAAACTATGTTAATCGAATTTTTAAGAAGCAACATTGATGTATTTGCTTGTAGTTCGGATGATATTGCCGGGATCAACCCTTAAGTAATCACTCATTCTCTAAATATCGATCCTAAGGCCAAGTCCATGAGGCAAAGAAGAGAAATCACGTTCGAGTAAATGATAAGATAATTAATGCCGAGGTAGATAGACTTATAGCTGCGAAATAGATTAGAATGTACAATTTATTGAATGGTTATGCAACGTAGTCTTGGTGTCTAAGGGAAGTAAAATTGATAACAAGTGGAAGATGTGCAATGACTTCACTGACTTGAATAAGTTATGCCATTGGGATCCTTACCCTCTGCCTAGGATCGATGTCTTGGTCGATTCGATCATGGGTTTTGTTCCATTTAGCATGATGGACGCGTTTCAAGGTTTCTATCATATTTTTATGAACAAGAGGAACCAAGATAAAACTACTTTTGTTACCGAGCATGGAGTGTACTGTTTTATAATAATGCCGTTCAGATTAAATAATGCGGGAGAAACTTACGAAAGGCTCATAAACTTGATGTTCAAAGAACTGATAGGAGAAATCATGGAGGTTTATGTTGATGATATGCTCGTAAAAAATATGTTTGAATCCGATCACATTAAGCATCTTGAGCGCTGCTTTCAAATTCTAAGAAAATATGGAATGAAGCTTAACCCAACCAAATGTACCTTTGCTGTCTGATTGGGAACATTTTCGGGATATTTGGTTCATGAATACGAGATCGAAGCCAATCCAGAAAAGATCAGGGCGATCACTGAGCTGAAACCTCCGAGATTTATTTTTGATGTCCAAGGCTTTATTAGCAAAATAATATCTTTGAACATATTTATATCTCAACCAACGAACAAAAGCTTGCCATTCTTTAAAATCTAAAGTAAAGCAAAGTACTTTGAATGGACCGAGCAATGTAATCAAGCTTTTGAAGATATGAAGGTTTATCTGAGCTCATCACCTATGCTCGCAAAACATTCTGAGAATGAAGATTTGTATCTTTATATTGCAGTCTCAAGCACGGTTGTTAGTTCAGTCTTGGTGAAGATTGTGTTGGGTTTTTGGTCCCTTCCTATGTGGATAAATACCCAATCTTTTGGTAGTCCAATTTGTATTCACTTAGCCCATTACTTGGCCCACATATATAAGGTTATGTTAGGGTTATTGACAAGCAATTTTCAGTACATTTTCTACAACACAAAACAAGAGAGAAAAGAGAGGAAACACATTTTCGGCTACACTCACAGGTGCTTCGGTTTTTTGGCCATTCCGCCTTTATCCACCGTTGGATAATCGTCAAATTTTAACTGGAGATTCTACACATCCAGCTCTATCATTTGACCGTTCGGATCGTCATTTTGAAGCCAGAAGGTGAAACGGCAGCCATTGGAAGTAGGTGTAAAAGTGTGAGCTTTATCTCTATTTTTGTTCCTTGTATTGCTATCTCTTATGTAAGTGTTGGGTGAAGGTTTTATACCTATTTGGGGCTGTATTGAACACTTGTATTTGTGATTGGTGATAGTGGAATGCTTTGGGGCTCCCGTGGTTTTTCCCTCTTCGATTTGGAGAGGTTTTCCACGTAAAAATCTTTGTGTTGATTATTTACTTTTTGTTGCATATTGGTTGGTTGTTTTTGATAAGTTGTCGCATTTTCATCTTGGTTCAATCAAGGGAGAAAGATTTGGTGTTGTGTTCTTTCTGAATTATTGCTTCTTTCTCAACAAAGTGGTATCAAGAGCTTAGGTTATTGTCCTTGTTAGTTTGATTGAACAATGGAGGGGAGTATGAACAAAATGGTTTGTTTGAATGGCACAAATTATCATATTTGGAAAAACAAAATGAAAGATCTTTTGTTTGTTAAATCTATGCACCTTCCAGTTTTTGCTAAAGAGAAGCCGAAAGAAAAATCCAATGATGATTGGAGTTTTGAGCATGAACAAGTTTGTGGGTTCATTCGACAATTTGTTGATGATAATGTTTATAATCACATTTGTAATGTAAATGATGCAAAGAGTTTGTGGAAAAAACTCGAGCAATTGTATGCCTCCAAAACGGGGAATAACAAGTTGTTTGTTTTGAAGAAAATGATGCATTTGAAATACAGTGATGGTAGTTCAGTGGCCGACTACTTGAATGAATTTCAAGGTACCGTTGATCAGTTATCTGGTATGGGTATCAAGTTTGATGATGAGGTTCTAGCATTATGGTTGCTTGCGGCTCTTCCGGATTCATGGGAAACTTTTTGGATTTCTTTGACTAATTCTGCTCCTGATGGTGTTGTCTCCATGGAACTTGTGAAAGGTGAAGTTTCAAATGAAGAGGTGAGAAGAAAGTCACAAGGTTCTTCATCACATTCAGAAATTTTGTATTCTGAAGATAGGGGGAGAAACAAAGAGATCAACAATCTAAAGAGAAGAGTAGAAGCAAATCAAGGTCGAAGCATAAGAATCTTGAGTGTCATCATTGTGGTAAGAAGGGTCATATCAAGAAGTTTTGTTACACCTGGAAAAGAGAAAATAAAGGTAAGGGTGGTGAAAAGAAACAAGAAAAAAAAGACAACACTAATGATGATCGTGTCGCCACTACTTCTAGTAATGATCTTTTCATTGTGTATGATGATGAGAATATGGTTAATCTTACTAGTCATGAGACGACTTGGGTGATTGATAGTGGTGCATCCCTTCATGTTACGTCACAGAAAGAGTTCTTTACATCTTATACGCCCGGTGATTTTGGGGTATTGAAGATGGGTAATAACGGTTTAGCACAAGTTGTGGGCAAGGGAGATGTTTGCTTGAAAACTAATGGTTCGATCCTTATGCTTAAGGATGTTAGACATGCTCCAGATATTCATTTGAATTTGATTTCAGCCGGAAAACTTGATGATGAAGGATATTGCAACACTTTTCATGAAGGTCAATGGAAGCTCACTAAAGGTTCGTTGGTCTTGGCTCGGGGTAAGAAGTCATCTAGTTTGTATCTTGTGCAAGCTTCTATTTACAAGGATATGGTAAATGTGATGGAGGATGATAAAATTACCGAGTTGTGGCATCGAAGACTTAGCCATATGAGTGAAAAGGGGCTTGGTTGCTTGGTAAAGAAAAATCTCCTTTGTGGGTTCAAAAGGGCAAAGTTGAGCAAGTGTGCTCATTGTTTAGCTGGAAAGCAGAGAAGACTCTCATTTCAAAGTCACCCTCCTTCAAGGAAACCGGATTTGTTAGAGCTAGTGCATTCGGATATTTGTGGTCCTTTGAAGGAAATATCATTTGGTGGAGCACGTTACTTTGCGACGTTTATTGACGACCATTCAAGAAAGGTATGGGTCTATCTTTTGAAGACAAAAGACCAAGTGCTTGATGCATTCAAACAATTTCAAGCTTCAGCTGAGAGACAAACCGGGAAGAAGCTTAAGTGTATCCACAGTGATAATGGTGGAGAGTATATTGGTCCTTTTGATGCGTATTGCAGATCACAGGGTATTCGGCATCAAAAGACACCTCCAAAGACTCCTCAGTTGAATGGCTTAGCAGAAAGGATGAATAGAACTCTAGTTGAGAGAGTTAGATGTTTGCTTTCAGAAGCAAAGTTGTCGAGATCCTTTTGGGGTGAAGCTTTGAACACGGTGGTATATGTCATCAATTTGTCACCTACTATTTCTTTGAGTGGTGATGTTCCCGACAGTGTTTGGTTTGGCAAAACTGTCTCATATGATCATTTGCAGGTCTTTGGTTGCAAAGCTTTTGTGCATGTTCCGAAAGATGAAAGATCGAAGTTGGATGCTAAGACAAGACAATGCATCTTCTTTGGTTATGGGAATGATGAGTATGGTTATAGATTCTATGATCCTGTTGAAAAGAAGCTTGTTAGAAGTAGAGATGTGATATTTATGGAGGATCAAACCATTGAAGACATTGAGAAGGCAAATTGTCAAGTTCCTCAAGAGAGTGATGAACTCATTAGCCCAAAACCAGTTCCTTTGAGTCATCTACCAGATGATCAACAAGTTGATGAAGAAGTTGATGCTCATGATGATGACCATGTAGATAACCATCAAGATGTGCCTGAAATACCTCAAGTTCCACTCCGTAGATCAAGTAGAGAAAGACAACCTTCAAGAAGGTATCCTACTGATGAATATGTTTTTCTGACTGACGGGGAAGAGCCTAATTGTTTTGAAGAGGCTATGGAGAGTGAGGATAAAGAAAAGTGGTTAAGTGCTATGAAAGAGGAAATGAAATCATTGCATGATAATGCTACTTTTGAGTTGACGACATTACCTAAGGGTAAGAAAGCTTTGAAAAATAAATGGGTTTATCGTGTGAAACAGGAAGAGAATGCTCTTCCACGGTACAAAGCTAGATTAGTTGTCAAAGGTTTCAGTCAGAAAAAAGGGATCGACTTTGATGAAACATTTTCTCCAGTTGTGAAAATGTCTTCTATTCGGATTGTTTTGGGTCTAGCTGCTAGTTTGAATTTGGAGGTTGAGCAGATGGATGTGAAGATCGCATTTCTTCATGGTGACCTTGAAGAAGAAATCTACATGGAACAACCCGAGGGTTTCAAGGTCAAAGTGAAAGAAAATTGTGTGTGCAAGCTAAAGAAAAGTCTGTACGGGTTGAAGCAAGCACCGAGACAGTGGTACAAGAAGTTTGATTATGTTATGGAGAAACAGGGTTATAAGAAGACTACTTCTGATCACTGTGTTTTTGTGCAAAAGTTTTCTGATGATGACTTTGTCATTTTGTTGCTCTATGTTGATGATATGATTATTGTTGGCTCTAATGTTTCCAGGATTAATAAATTGAAGTTGGCCTTGAGTAAGAAATTTTCTATGAAGGATTTGGGGCCTGCAAAACAAATTCTTGGTGTGAGAATCACACGTGATAGAAAAGCCAAGAAGTTGTGGTTATCGCAAGAGAGATACATAGAAAAAGTGCTTCAGAGATTCAACATGGGAAAAGCTAAAGTTGTAAGTACTCCGCTTGCTTTACATTTTAAATTAAGTATGAAGCAAAGTCCTAGTACGGATGAGGAGAAAGCATACATGCAAAAGATTCCATATGCATCCGCGGTTGGTAGTTTGATGTATGCTATGGTTTGCACACGGCCGGATATAGCACGTGCAGTTGGTACTGTAAGTCGGTTTCTTTCTAATCCGGGAAAGGAACACTGGGAAGCTGTTAAGTGGATTATGAGATATCTCCGGGGAAGTTCAGATTTGAGATTGTGTTTTGGGAGTGAGAAGCCTACTTTAGTTGGCTATACTGATTCCGACATGGCGGGTGATATCGATTCTCGAAAGTCTACTCCGGGTTATTTAGTTTCCTTTGCAGGGGGAGCAGTTTCTTGGCAATCCAGATTGCAAAAGTGTGTTGCTTTGTCTACTACCGAGTCTGAATTCATTGCCATTACCGAAGCATGTAAGGAGTTGCTTTGGATGAGGAGATACTTGCAAGAACTTGGCTTCGAGCAAGAGAGGTATGTATTATTTTGTGATAGCCGAAGTGCTATTCATCTTGGCAAGAATTCGACTTTTCATTCTAGATCAAAACATATTGATGTGAGGTATCATTGGATACGAGATGTTTTGAATGATAGATTGGTAGAACTTTAAAAGGTTCATATGAATGATAATGGGGCTGATATGTTGACTAAAACACTTCCTAAGGGAAAGTTTGACACTTGTTGTGAGATTGCCGGTATGGCACACTCTTCCACATAGTCGGGAGGGGGAGATTTGTTGGGTTTTGGGTCCCTTCCTATGTGGATAAATACCCAATCTTTTGGTAGTCCAATTTGTATTCACTTAGCCCATTACTTGGCCCAAATATATAAGGTTATGTTAGGGTTATTGACAAGCAATTTTCAGTACATTTTCTACAACACAAAACAAGAGAGAAAAGAGAGGAAACACATTTTCGGCTACACTCACAGGTGCTTCGGTTTTTTGGCCATTCCGACTTTATCCACCGTTGGATCATCGTCATATTTTAACTGGAGGTTCTACACATCCAGATCTATCATTTGACCGTTCGGATCGTCATTTTGGTGCCTGAAGGTGAAACGGCAGCCATTGGAAGTAGGTGTAAAAGTGTGAGCTTTATCTCTATTTTTGTTCCTTGTATTGCTATCTCTTATGCAAGTGTTGGGTGAAGGTTTTGTACCTATTTGGGGCTGTATTGAACACTTGTATTTGTGATTGGTGATAGTGGAATGCTTTGGGGCTCCCGTGGTTTTTCCCTCTTCGATTTGGAGAGGTTTTCCACGTAAAAATCTTTGTGTTGATTATGTACTTTTTGTTGCATATTGGTTGGTTGTTTTTGATAAGTTGTCGCATTTCCATCTTGGTTCAATCAAGGGAGAAAGATTTGGTGTTGTGTTCTTTGTGAATTATTGCTTCTTTCTCAGAATTATTTGGTTCATGAATACGGGATCGAAGCCAATCCAGAAAAGATCGGGGCGATCACTGAGCTGAAACCTCCGAGATTTATTGTTGGATAAGGATGAAGGTGAAGGCACAAAAAGAAATTTTGATAAGGGAGGTTTTGATGCATTCCAAAACTTCAAGATTGGCTAAGTATGGAGTAACTTAGCTGATAGACTTATCACGGAATTTTGACTAAGTAAAGAAGACATCAGAAGAGTCAAAGTTTCAAGGTCCAAGACTTTTGATCTGCTGAAGAAATGTTATCAGACTGATGAAGATCAGCCGACTCAAATCAGATTTGTTCAAGTTTGAGATCAGCCGAGTTCGCCATCAGACTCGTACTTTCGTCAGCCAAGTGAAGAAGATCATGAAGTATTCCCAACGGTAATAAATGCCCCTTGGTGTAATAAATGCTGAAGTACAAGGTTATTAAAGACAAATGATTGAAGAATTGCTTCGCATCAGCCGAGTGCATTTAATGCTGCCTGCAGAATAGTACTGTTCATAGTACGGTCAGACTGCAAAAGAGCCGTTCGCGGAAATTAAGGACCAGTACTCGAGGAATTTGAATCCTGTCTCTCTTCAACGGACACTTTTCAATCCTCAAGTATAAATAGCTGAAAGAGACGAAGAAGAAATAAGCAACACACTTTCTGAGAGAAATTTTCGAAGCAGAATTCTTTAAGTCTCAAGAACAGCTCACTCATCAGCTGAGTCATTTGTTGACGAAAGCAGAGTTGAAGAATCAAGTAAAATACATCTTCTGAGTGATTTTGTAAATCTAGAGTGTTGTGAGAAGTAGATATCCATCTTAGTGAGTGATATTACTTCAGAGAAGTAGGATTTCTGTGTGATTTCTTACTGCGCACTTGTGGCCGTTTCATTTGTTGATTGGCGCAAGCAGAGTATACTGTAAACTTTGTGATTATAATATAACCCAAGATCTGAGTGACTTGGAAGAGTGGACTAAAGGATATTCAAATCTATATAACCACTATAAAAATTACTTGTGTTTTTACATTGTTTTTGAACTTGCATATTTATTGATTGCATAAAACACATTAAGTTAACTGTTTGAAAAAGGATCAAAAGGAGTTTACAAAACTGGGGAAATATTTTTCAAACTGCTAAGATTACTTGTGAAAAACACTTTGAAAATCCGCTGCAAGTACTCTAAGTATTAAAACTGATTTTAACAAAATCAGCTAAGTAACTATCAGACGAGTGGTCAACAAAGCTGTTCAAAGATTTGTTCGCGAACAGAATTGTAACTTACTAATCTGATCAGCTTAGTCTGTTCAGTTAGAGAGAAGTTTTAAAGTTAAATTGGAAGAAAATTTTTAAAGAGGTTTATTCACCCCCCCCCCCCTCTAAACCTCTTCTGACCACTTGGGACCAACAAGTGGTATCAGAGCGGGTGGTTCATTAGAATCAGCTGCCTGATCAACGAGCTTGATCCGAGTGTTTTTCAAAGGTTTTCAAAACTTTTCAAAAGAGCATCTTTTTGAAAAATCAAAACTTTTTGAAAAATGGATTGTATCAGCCATGTTCCCCACATTGCTGGTATGTCCTTTGAGGACTGGAAGATTAGAATGGAAATCTTTCTAGCTGCCTACAATGATAACATGTACACATGTATCATTAAAGGTCCATTCAGATTCACAAAGACCATCAAGATAAATGAAGTAGATACGGTTGTGGAGAAAGACCTTCATGAGATGACTCCAGAAGAAATAAAGCTCTATAATCTAGACAAAGTTGGGAGATTCATCAGGACTAAAGCCCTGGACAATGATCGGTTTGACAAAGTCAAACATCGCAAAACTGCAAAGGAGATGTGGGACAAAGTCAGAGACATGAGTGAAGGCAATGATGCAATAAAGGAGCATCAGCTAAGTGTTGCCTTGGAGAAGCTGGATAACTTCAAGATGAAGTCTGGAGAAACCATTGATCAGATGGATACAAGATTCACCAGAACTCTGAATGAAGTTTTGAAGCTGGGAAAGACTTTCACTGACAAAGAAATCACTGTCAGAGTACTGAAGGCTCTACCTTCCAAGTTCAACATGAAGGTGACAGCAATGGAAGAATCAAGAGATCTGGGCAAGATTTCTCTTACAGAGCTGTTCTCTGTACTCAAGGCTTATGAGTATAAACTGCCAAGGATGGGAATTGAAGAAACCTCAACTTCAGGACCCACAGCTGCACTGGTTGCTGCTGAAAACCAAAGAAGACCAGCTCAAAGAAATGCAGAAGTGGACTCATCTGATGAAGCCACTCTACTCAACAAAAAAGAGTACACTGCTGGAGATGTTGCACTGTTGATGAACAACTTCAAGAAGTTCTACAAAAGAAAAATGAAGAACAAATACAACAATGCTTCTACTTCTAAACCTCATTTTTCCTCTCAAGAAAAAGATGATTATAAAGCAAAACTAATGTGTTACAACTGCAGGAAATTGGGACACTTCATCAAAGACTGCCCATATCCAAAAGCAGAAAAGTACACTGAAGAGGAAAAGAAGATGAGAAAAGAAAGAAAGCATTAGAGAGGCAAGGCTATGATGGCTGAAGCAGAGAAGCTTGCTGCTGTCTACTCATCTGATTCAGATTCAGACACGTCTGATGAAGAATCGTCTGATGAAGAAAAACCTGCTCTCCTATGTCTTATGGCAAAGGAATCTGATGACTCTGAGGATGAGGTAACTCCTCAAGAAAATGAACTGTTTAATTCTCTAGAGCAAATGATGTTGAATAATACTACTATTGCTGGAGAATTTGTTAAGCTTAAGGAAGAGATGAACTTGCTAAAAGAGCAAAATAGTTCACTGAAACTTCTAGCTGAAAAGCCAAAAGAATTAGCTGAATATAAACAGCTTGAGCAAGAGCATGAATCTCTGAAAGCTGAATGTGAGGTCTATAAAGGAAAAATCATGGAACTTGAGAAAATCATTGAGTCTCATGATAAGTCAACTGTTGCATCCATGCATACATCTAGTAAACAGGAGACACCTTTAGAAAAGGATAAATTAGAGTTGAATCATACTGAAAAATTCATATCAGCTGACAATAGTAAGGTCATTCTGTATGTTCAAACTTCTAAACCTACCTCATCTGAGAAAGTGGTAAAGGAGAAGAAATCTCCTAAGGCTAAAAAGAGCAAAGAGCCTAGTGTAGGAAATCAGACTAGTAAGACCAAACAGCAGAGTCCTAAGAAGTCTGCTGATAAAGCTAAAGTCAATCAGACTAATGGTAAAACTAAGTCAAAATCAGTTGAGCAAGCGCCTAGTAAACCAAAGAAGCATAAGAACAGGAAAAATCAAAATGCTTGGTATGGAAATGAGTCATATTATGTGCAACCTGCTGCATATCATCCTATGTATCATGCACCTCAGTTTCCTAGTTACTATGCACCCTATCCTGCTCATCCAATGCATGCATATCCTGCATATCATGCACCTTATCCTGCTTATGAACATTATTCATATCATACTGATCATCAACATGACTTATCTGATAATTATGATAAAAATGAAACTGTTCATGCTCCTAAAACTCCGAAACCGAAGAAGCCTAAGACTTCAACATCTTGGGTTGTCAAAGGTGGAACTAATCCTTCAGGACCCTCTCAATAAGGGTACCTAAAACAATTTTATTTTTGTTTTGTAGGTTAGGATTAGGAGTAGGAGTAAAGTAGAGAAGATTTGGTACTTGGACAGTGGATGTTCAAGGCACATGTGTGGAAACATACATGAGTTGACTGATGCAGTTGCTGTGGATGGTCCAAAAGTCACTTTTGGAGACAGCAAAGAAGGCAAGATTAAAGCTAAAGGAAGATTAATCAAGGGAAACATAGAGATATCTGACGTCTCATATGTTAAAGGCCTGAAATATAATCTGCTGAGCATAAGTCAATTTTGTGACAAAGGATATTCAGTCATCTTCTCAACAGATAAGTGCTACGTTGAACAGATTGGTACAAAGAAGGTAATTTTATCTGGAAGACGACAAGGAAATATCTACATAGTCGACTGGAATTCTGCTGATAAGAATTCAAGTATTTGTTTGGTGGCATCTGCACCAAGTGAAGTCAGCTGGCTATGGCACAAGAGAATGAATCATCTAAACTTCAAGACCATAAACAGATTAATCAAGAATGATTTGGTAGAAGGGATTCCAAAAGCAGTCATGAGCAAAGACAAGCTCTGTGATGCATGTCAGAAGGGTAAACAAATCAAGTCATCTTTCAAAAGCAAGAAGCACCAATCCTCTGGAAGAATATTGGAGCTGTTACATATGGACTTATTTGGACCCATTGATCCAGTCAGCAATGGTGGAAAGAAATACTGCCTAGCTGTTGTGGATGACTATTCAAGATTTACTTGGGTGATATTCATGAAAAAGAAAAGTGAAACCAAGGAACATCTTACAAATCTGATGGAACTGATCCAGAATGAGAAGAGTATCAAGATATTGAAGATCAGATCAGATAGAGGGACAGAGTTTACAAACTCTACTGTTGAAGAGTATTGTAATATCAAAGGAATACATCATGAGTATTCAGCTGCTAGAACCCCTCAACAGAATGGTGTTGCTGAAAGGAGAAACAGAACACTGAAAGAAGCTGTCAGAACCATGATAGCTGAAGCTAAGCTGCCTCAAAGATTTTGGGCAGAAGCAACAAATACAGCATGCTTTACCCAGAACAGATGTATGATCAACAAAAATCAGAACAAGACTCCATATGAAGTTTGGAACAACAGAAAGCCAAACATTCATTACTTTAAGATTTTTTGTTGTAAATGTTTTGTATTGAATAATGGGAAAAATCACCTTGCTGCATTTGCAGAAAAGGCTGATGAAGCTGTTTTTGTCGGATACTCTACTGTTAGTAAAGCTTACAGAGTTTTTAACAAAAGAACATTACTAATAGAAGAATCTATCCGTGTAGTATTTGATGAGCCAAGTCAATCTTCTGAAAAGAATCAATGTGTTAATCAAGACCTGTCTGCTGATTTACAGAAGTTAGACGTTGGAAGAAATGAAGAATATGTTCCCATCATACTACCTAATCTCAGTTCAGCTGATAACTCAAGTGCTGTTCAAAATCACAGTGCTGATTGTCTAACAGACGAGTTGCTAACAGCTGACAGACCAGAGACTGTTCAACAGACGACAAATGTTCAACAGACTACAACTGGAACTCCAACAGTAGTGTTGCAAGATCAAGACAGAGGACAACATCCTGATCTGCAACCTGATCTCAGATGGCTCAAGAATCACCCTCCTGAGTTAGTAATTGGTGATCATTTAGATAGAGTGAAAACAAGAAGAGCTGCTGCACAAGATGCTATGTTTGTCACATTTCTATCTCAAATAGAGCCCAAACAAATTGAAGAAGCTCTAAATGATTCCTTCTGGATTGAAGCTATGCAAGAAGAGTTGAATCAATTTGAAAGGAATGAAGTCTGGTACTTAGTTCCTAGACCAAGTCATCAAAGAGTAATTGGCACTAAATGGGTTTTCAGAAATAAGATGAATGAAGATGGTATTGTTACCAGAAACAAAGCAAGATTAGTGGCCAAAGGTTATTGTCAAGAAGAAGGAATTGACTTTGATGAAACTTTTGCACCAGTAGCAAGACTTGAAGCAATCAGACTGTTTCTAGCCTATGCTGCTTACAAGAACTTCACTGTCTATCAGATGGATGTGAAGTCTGCTTTTCTCAATGGAGAATTGCAAGAAGAAGTGTATGTTGAACAACCTCCTGGATTTGAAGTCTATCAAGAAGAGGACAAAGTATATCGTCTGAAGAAAGCCCTCTATGGACTGAAACAGGCTCCAAGAGCATGGTATGATACCCTATCTGATTTTCTTTTAATTAAAGGATTTCGTAAAGGTAAGGTAGATAAAACCCTGTTTACAATTGAATGGGAAAATCATATATTACTTGTGCAAATATATGTGGACGATATTATTTTTGATTCAACTAACCAACAGATGTGTGATAAGTTCTCCAAGCTGATGCAGAATAAGTTTGAAATGAGCATGATGGGTGAACTTAATTACTTTCTTGGATTGCAAGTTAGACAGTTGCCTGATGGAATATTCATCAGCCAAGCAAAGTACACAAGAGATCTGTTCAAGAAATTTGGTATGGAAACTAGCTCAACAGCTACCATTCCTATGTCTACAAGTCTTCGTTTGGATAAAGATGAAGATGGCAAATCAGTGGACATAACCAAATACAGAGGCATTATTGGTTCACTGTTGTATCTAACAGCAAGTAGACCTGATATAATGTACTCAGTTGGAGTCTGTGCAAGATTTCAATCAAACCCCAAAGAATCTCATCTCTTAGCTGCCAAGAGGATATTGAAGTATGTTAAAGGCACTCAAGAATTGGGATTGTGGTATCCTAGAGAATCTGGATTTGAACTAGTTGGCTATTCAGATTCAGACCTTGCTGGCTGCAAGATTGACAGAAAAAGCACAACAGGTGCTTGTCAGTTCTTAGGCAGTCGTCTGATCTCATGGATTAGTAAGAAGCAAACCTCAGTTTCTATATCTACTGCTGAAGCTGAATATATAGCTGCTGGAGCTTGCTGTGCACAGATACTTTGGTTGAAGTATCAACTAGAAGACTACAACATCAAGATCAGTGGAATACCAATCTACTGTGATAATACAAGTGCTATTTCACTTACTCAGAACACTACAAGTCATTCAAGGACTAAGCATATTGAGATCAAGCATCACTTCATTAGAGACCATGTGGAAAAAGGCAATGTTTTGATTGAGTATGTTCATACAGATAATCAGATTGCTGATATCTCCACTAAACCTTTAAGTGAAGTAAGGTTCTCAACTCTAAGAGCTGAGTTAGGACTACTTAATTTAGATGCATAAGCTGAGGGGGAACTCATCAGAAGACTGTAGTTCAACAGCTTAGTCATCAGTTATTATCTTCAAGAATTAACTTTCAACAGACTAGTTAACTTATGAATTCTTAAATTCAGGGGGAACGTGTAAGACTAGCGGTACTTCTGATTTAAAAGATGAAATTTGTTAATGTCAGTTAGTTGAAGTTATGTTTTCATCAGAAGACTCAACTACCGAAGATTGAAGTTACTTTATCTAGCTGGATTGACAAACAGCTGAGGAAGGTTATCAGCTATTGGCATTCTCTGATAACAACCATGTCATCAGGACAGTAGTCCATCAGATAAGTATTTATGTTACTCATCTGTTTACTTAAATAAAAGCAGAACTGTTTAAAAACGTATACTCAAAACACGCTTTTATAAGTAACTGAACCATAACGTTGAAGATGTGAAGGGTGATGTAAATCATCTTCACACTGCCTTGAAATCAGCTGAGCACAAGATTGCTGATCTAACTGCAACCTTCGTTAAAGTCAGTGAAGAAGAGAAGGAAATCAATCTGGGGATGTTGCAAGAAGTGGCAAAGGCTGCACAGGAAGTTCAAAGTGAAATTGCAACCATCCACCTCAACATTGACTACTTCAATGATAAGACTGATGTCATCAACACTGACATTCATCATCTAACAGCTAGTCATGACGTTGTTAATCAGAACCTAAAGGCTTTGTGTGCTGGAGTGAAGATTCCAACAGTTGCTCTCAACCCTACTGTTGAACCTTCTAATGTCATCAGAGTTGATGATGACAAAAAGGGGGAAGATAAAAGGGAAGAACCAGCGAAGGAGAAATCTGCTGCTGAAGAATCAACTAAGGAAGAAACTGCTGCTGCAACTATTAAAGCCAAGGAAACTGAAGACACTACTGACAAGGCTGAAGTGCTTGGAAAGGTAGAAGAAGAAGAAAAGATTGAAAAAGAAGATACCAAGTACAAGAACACTGAATCTGCCAGGAAAGCCATGGAAGCTTTGAAAGCTCTTCAAGAACAGCAACTTAAAGAGAAGATGGAAGCTGCCAAAGCAACTCTGGAAGAAGAAGCTGATGATGAAGATGATGAAGAAGATGATGAAGAATCATCTTATGAATACGAAGAAGTGCTTGAATCTGATGAAGAAGCTGATAGCTAGTAATTGTAAAATCAATTGTAATCAGTTTACTTTTTCAGAAATCTCATCTGATGAACTTGTACATGTAACTCTTTTTCAATATAAATAAAAGTTCAAGTTCAATCCAATAAACTTTTTCTATCTCAGAAAATTTTGAGGATTACAATCTTTAGTTTAGGTATTTAACAGGTACTTAGCTGAAGTTTTGTCATCATCAAAAAGGGGGAAATTGTTGGATAAGGATGAAGATGAAGGCACAAAAAGAAATTTTGATAAGGGAGGTTTTGATGCATTCCAAAACTTCAAGATTGGCTAAGTATGGAGTAACTTAGCTGATAGACTTATCACGGAATTTTGACTAAGTAAAGAAGACATAAGAAGAGTCAAAGTTTCAAGGTCCAAGACTTTTGATCTGCTGAAGAAATGTTATCAGACTGATGAAGATCAGCCGACTCAAATCAGATTTGTTCAAGTTTGAGATCAGCCGAGTTCGCCATCAGACTCGTACTTTCGTCAGCCAAGTGAAGAAGATCATGAAGTATTCCCAACGGTAATAAATGCCCCTTGGTGTAATAAATGCTGAAGTACAAGGTTATTAAAGACAAATGATTGAAGAATTGCTTCGCATCAGCCGAGTGCATTTAATGCTGCCTGCAGAATAGTACTGTTCATAGTACGGTCAGACTGCAAAAGAGCCGTTCGCGGAAATTAAGGACCAGTACTCGAGGAATTTGAATCCTGTCTCTCTTCAACGGACACTTTTCAATCCTCAAGTATAAATAGCTGAAAGAGACGAAGAAGAAATAAGCAACACACTTTCTGAGAGAAATTTTTGAAGCAGAATTCTTTAAGTCTCAAGAACAGCTCACTCATCAGCTGAGTCATTTGTTGACGAAACCAGAGTTGAAGAATGAAGTAAAATACATCTTCTGAGTGATTTTGTAAATCTAGAGTGTTGTGAGAAGTAGATATCCATCTTAGTGAGTGATATTACTTCAGAGAAGTACGATTTCTGTGTGATTTCTTACTGCGCACTTGTGGCCGTTTCATTTGTTGATTGGCGCAAGCAGAGTATACTGTAAACTTTGTGATTATAGTATAACCCAAGATCTGAGTGACTTGGAAGAGTGGACTAAAGGATATTCAAATCCATATAACCACTATAAAAATTACTTGTGTTTTTACATTGTTTTTGAACTTGCATATTTATTGATTGCATAAAACACATTAAGTTAACTGTTTGAAAAAGGATCAAAAGGAGTTTACAAAACTGGGGAAATATTTTTCAAACTGCTAAGATTACTTGTGAAAAACACTTTGAAAATCCGCTGCAAGTACTCTAAGTATTAAAACTGATTTTAACAAAATCAGCTAAGTAACTATCAGACGAGTGGTCAACAAAGCTGTTCAAAGATTTGTTCGCGAACAGAATTGTAACTTACTAATCTGATCAGCTTAGTCTGTTCAGTTAGAGAGAAGTTTTAAAGTTAAATTGGAAGAAAATTTTTAAAGAGGTTTATTCACCCCCCCCCCCCTCTAAACCTCTTCTGACCACTTGGGACCAACATTTATTTTTGATGTCCAAGGCTTTATTAGCAAAATAATATCTTTGAACATATTTATATCTCAATCAACGAACAAAAGCTTGCCATTCTTTAAAATCTAAAGTAAAGCAAAGTACTTTGAATGGACCGGGCAATGTAATCAAGCTTTTGAAGATATGAAGGTTTATCTGAGCTCATCACCTATGCTCGCAAAACATTCTGAGAATGAAGATTTGTATCTTTATATTGCAGTCTCGAGCACGGTTGTTAGTTCAGTCTTGGTGAAGATTGAAAATAATGAGCATAAATCGGTTTACTATTTGAGTAAATTACGGTAAGGGGCTGAAAAATCTTACGTGATGATAGAAAAGTTTACTTTGGCTTTAGTAGTAGCTGCTCGAATATTAAGACCGTATTTTCAGGCGTACAAGGTTATTGTTCTAACAAACCAACCTTTGAAGCACGTTGTCACGCCCCAAAACTTTGCCCGACCAAGGAGGCCGAGCGGACAAGGCTTATGACTGAGATAAAGGCTTAAAGGGATAGCCGACAAGGCGGGTGGCCTAGCTGAATGCGCAACATATCACCCTGGGGATGGCCTAGTCAATCCAGGGACTATTACGTGAGATGACAAGACAATTGGGCAAGGAAAAACCGTCGGATGGCCAGGGGCGTCTCAGGTGTGACCAAACTATTTGAAGAACCAAACAAAAGGCCCTGGACGTTCTGGAGAAGTCCAGAGGGTTCCGTAAGAATCCGGGACATTCGAGAGCATCCGGGAAGGGACTACATAAGTCCAAAAAGAGCCAAAAGGGTCCGAAAAAGCCTACACAAGTGTAGAACATGGCTGAATGGTCTAGAACCTCGTGGAAGGCCTTAGAAGTACTTATTATGTAGTAGGAGCATCTAGAAGACTCCACACTAGTGTACATAGGAGCATCAAGTCTCATACAGTGCTTACTGATTCCGAGCTTGTATATAGATAACTTAGGGGTATTTATGAAGCAAAGGAGTTGAACATGGTAAAGTATTTAGCAAAGACAAAAGCTCTAATCGAGAAGTTAATCAAGTTTGAAATACAGACTATACCCAGAAAGGAAAATTAATCGTCCGATCTTTTGTCAAAAGTATCAGGATCGATTGAGGACAAAAAGAAAATAGTAATAACTTGGCTGATATCGGATGTGCCAGCCATAGATCTAGATGTTTTTTTAGTGTCGAAGTTATGGAAATCGATCATGCGATGAGTTCTTGGATTCAACCTTTAATGAGTTTTCTTATAGATGGAGTTCTACCATAAGACCCTAATGAGGCTCGAAGGATTAGACATCGTGCTTCAAGATATGTCTTAGTAGACGGAAAGTTACATAAGAGATCAGCTTTGGGAATTTTGCTAAAGTGCATTCCCGAATGTTAATATGAATATTCTTAACGAAGTACATGAACGAGGAGGAGGCCATAATGTTGCGCTTGTATTAGCTTTAAATTGTTCAAGAGCGGATTTTTATTAGCCAACTTAATTTTGGATGCAATCGAATACGTGAAATAATTCCATCATCGTCAAATTCATTCGAATTTAATACATCATCCTACCAAATAGTTGCCTGCAATTCTGATCTGTTGGCCTTTCGATCAATGGGGGATCGACATAATAGGTTCTTTTCCGATTGCTAGATCCAATAAAAACTTTATGCTTGTGCCGATCAAATACTTCACTAAATGGATTGAGTGCATTGCGTTGACGAAGACTGCTGAATGTCAAGTTATCAATTTTCTCTCGAAAAACATTGTGTATAAGACTGAAATACCCAGGGTCCTGATCTCCGACAACGGAACATAGTTTGCATGGAAAAAAGTGATAGAATGGTGTGAGAAGTTCGGAATTCAACAAAACCTCACATCAGTTGGACATCATCAGGCAAACGGCCACACGGAAGTCATAAATAGAGAAATCATAAGGTCTTTGGAAAAGCGTCTAGCATGTGTGAAATGCAAGTGGCTCGATGAGTTGCTCAGAGTAATTTGGGTAAATAGAACAACCGCAAAATCTGCAACTAGGGAAGACCCCATTTAACCTCGTTCATGGGTCGGAGGCAGTAATTCCAATCGAGACTATAACATCCCCGACTTAGAAAATACTTAGTTAATATTTACAAAACATATTTAGTTACATGTGTCACATCCCTTCTTATTTTACAAGACCAAAACTTTATATTAGAAGAATTTATGAGATACTAGAAGATCTTAAACTATTATGATAATTTACTCCACGTAGTTAAAACATCTTCTTCACTTCTATACTATCTCCAGTAAATCTGTAAATAGATAAAACATAAACGTAAGTTGACTAACAACTTATTGAGGTGGGTGCGCGTCTTACATATAAAATTTTTGTAAAATTCGGCAAGTAATAATTTAAGGAAATTCAATCAAAACAACATAGAATAAGTGTCAAAACTTTAACAGTAAATATCCCCATTATATCTCCTTAAGGCATTCTTCACCGAACACAACACGATATGGAGCTACCTTATCAAAACCTGCATGACTAGTCAATGCATCCAACAACGACTACATATATCCAAAGATCCCGGTCTCTTGAATATACGAAGCCAGGCCAGGGCTTTAGGACCGATCAATAGCCCGTGCTATTCGACTTATTCACAAAACCGAACAAGCCAAAATGGGCCCAACAAAACAACTGATAAATAATTCACATAAACCAATTCTTATCAAAAGCACTTCTTAGTAGAACATATACTCTTTCAAAATTCAAGCGTATTAGCAATTAAGTACAAGATATAGCATTTTTACACATTTTGCCTAAAAACCAATGGTGCAAGTCGTACCACTTTAGAACAGAAACATAAATCTCATTCAGTCCAAACATCCTTTCTACCAACATATCAAATCATAATTTAGTACCTAAGCTTAGTAATAGTTCACTTTAGGGGTCTTCATAAACCCGCCCAACCCGACCCACCCGTCCAACCCGACTGAACCCGCTCGCAACCCGTCGGTTTAATTTTTAAAATTATCAATTGCGGGTTGGTAACTTGTGAACCCACATTGTATGGGTCGTGTAACGGTTTTCATTGTTAAAAAACTGACTAACCCGCAACCTGCACTTAATCATCTATAACGTACTTTTTATTCATGTGTTTAATAATAGTGTGAAATCCTTCACATTTACTAACAAATGACTAAGAACAAAAAATAAATTTTCATCAAGTTTTTTGTTTAAATTAATGTTCATGGTATGCATAAGATTGTACATAATTTGATAATAATTTTTTTTACTCTAATTTATCTCTAAATTATAATCATCGACATATAAGTTGGTTAGAATAAACATTATTGCAAAGATAAATAGTTAATATCTAACTTTTTAAGTTTGATATTGAAAATGTGCATGTTTCTTTTAATCGATTTAATAATAGCAAGAATATATGTTTGATTTTACATTTGTATTGATATAATTACTCATAAAATTTATCAACCCACAAATCCACCCGACCAGCCCGCAACCCCCATGCACCAGAACCGAGCGGCTTATGAACATAAAAATGCGGTTGCGGTTTAAAATTTTGGCAACCTGCATATATTGGGTCGGGTTAATTTTTTCATATAAATCCGACCACGTTCACCCCTAGTTCACTTTATCTCCATTATAAGATCAATTTGCATAGAAATTAGGCCTGGTAACTAGGTTGTCACCCTGCCATCCAGAAACAAAAACATCTATCAAATTCTGTAAAGCTTTCATCCATTTCTATTTAACCAAATTCATCTCAGTACCTTTTACCCAATGCATTACTATATACAACTTTATCCAAAATTCCGTTTATTAGATCAACAGTTATCAAAATTATAAGACTTCATAACCTCAACACAATAACATAGCACATATATTTACCAAGTGTCTATAGCAGAGCATTTAAGTAACGGTATCAAGTCATGAAACTAAGGAAATTAATACCAAAAACATTTGACGAGTTTAAATAACGAGTCGAGGCGAGCTTCCTTTATTTTAATCCCACACTCACCCATTTTTTCAGAATTTCGGAAAATCACCAAGCAATCACAAGTTTACCCCTAATTTCCAGTGGCTTCCGTTTCCCGTATAATTGAGAAAATGATGATCCGAATGTTTGAAACGTAAAACCAAGTGTTAAGGACCTTCATTCAAAATTTTCAGATGATCCAACGGTTGATGTTATCAGAACAATTGAAAAACTGAGGCTGCTAGGTAGAGAGCCGAAAACTTGTCTTAAGTGTTTTGCCTATATATTTTTCCCTTTTTTTCCTTCCTCTAAATCTTTTACTGATTATTTGAAACCCCTCATAACCATATTCTCTGGAGAAGGAAAGGTATGAACTAAGTTTTCTTTCATCAATTGAAAGGAATAGAAACTATATATAAAACTATATATCCAATCAAACTTGTCCAATTCATTGGACATGTGTGGGTAAGGTGGGGTTTGCATGCCTCAATGTTTTTACCATGATGACAACTCAGCTGGAGGATAAGTATCCAATTGAATTGCCGATATTGGTCTAACTCACAAAATTAAGTTTATGGAATAAATGCAAAAATACCTCTTGACTATTACACCTGCAATTTGACCCCAAAGTTTCCATAAAGTGCACAATCAAGTCTCAAGTTGAAAACTCAATGACTAAATTAAATTCTCAATAATATTCTTCATTTCAAGTTCAAATTCGAATTTAGTAATTTCATACAAGTAAAAATTTTGGGGCTTTTACAGAGAACCTGGTTCTTTCACCATGAGTTGAGTTATTTGATCTAGTAGAAAATCAAAAGTTGAGAGAACTTCATGTTGATCACGTAGACTGTAAGCGTGACCGGGCACAAGTACGAATTCGGGCTGCTAAGCTGAATATGGAAAAAGCTTATAATCACAAAGTCCGAATCAGATCGTTCAAGGTCCGAGATTTGGTCTTTCAGAAGGTTGATGTCTCTAAGCACGTGGGAAAGCTTCAGCCAATTTGGGACGGACCATACGTTGTGACCTCGATCGGGAAAAAAGGTTCTTACAAAATTGCTCCTTTGGATGGAAACTCGTTGTCAAGAACTTGAAATGCGTGAATCAAAGAAAATATTATGGAAGATGGATTGTCTCACCTATACTATGTTGCTTTTCAGTTTTAATATTGTTTACTATTTTGTAATCCCAAAAGTCGGTGTTATTTACATTATCTTTCCTTAAAACTAAAAAATTTAATGGTTCAGATTCATCATATTATTTATAGTTTTTTTCTTTTGTAAGAGTTAAATGGGTAAAATATGTTGATATAACCCTATGATTGAAATTAAAAGAAAATAGTTAATGAATAAAATATATTGATATAACTCATTGCTCGAATTCAAAACAACGAGTTAAGGATAAAATCTATTGATATAATCCAATTCTCGTCAAAAGAAAAGAGTTTAGTAAAATCTGTTGATATAACTCAGAACTCGAATTCCAAACAAAGAGATAAAGGGGTATAATTTGTTAATATAATCCTATGCTCGAAATTAAAAAGAAAATAGTTAATGAGTAAAATATGTTGATATAACTCACTGCTCGAATTTAAAACAAAGAGATAAAGGATAAAATCTATTGATATAGTCCTATGATCGAAATCAAACAAATGAGTTAATGAGCAAAATATGTTCATATAACTCACTGCTCAAATTCAAAACAAAGAGATAAAAGATGAAATCTATTTATATAATCCTAAGCTCGAAATCAAACAAATGAGCTAATGAGCAAAATCCTTTGATATAACTAACTGCTCGAATTCAAAATAGAGAGTTAAAGGGTGAAACCAATTAATGCATTTACTAGTTGTACAAAGCTCTAAAATCCATTAATTTGGTATGTTTGGCTTGGAAATTGGTTATGGATCGAATTAAAAGATTGAGGATAAAATTGTTATGAATTGAAAATTCTTATTATCAAAACTAAAGAAGACAAATACAAGTCTATGTTACATTCCGAGTCTGAATAGTAATAACTTAAGAACAAAATTACAAGGGTGCTCGATATAAGAGATCGAACTGAATTTCCTATTACAACATTTATAAGTCTTATATTATGGAGCCAACTTGTCCAGTAGACTTGTAGGAAACATTTTTCCGACCATGGCCTTCAAACCTCTAAAAGTTAAAACTTTAACTTTGATACTGCTTCCATGAGGTAGATCGGAGTCTTCTACTGCTCGATAAATGTCAGACCCCGAGGAAAGCCTGGAATGCTCAGACATAGTTGGGATGTGGTGAAGAAGATGGTTACAATCGCACCATCTCACCCTTTGTTAGCCGATTGGAAATTTGATAATCTTTGAAAGAGCTCTACTTTCCAATTCCACCCATACCAAACCTAATGTTGCAGACAACTCTACATCTTTCCAATTTAGAGAAATTTTCATTATCAGATTCTCGAAGCTTATGGTCGGAGTAAACATGATATTATTCTTTCTTCTTTTTGATGAAATATGGAAGTTTGGACTAGCCTTTTTTATAGGCAAAAGTTATTGATCTAACGGCTGAAATATGCTGCTATCAACGGGTTAGATTGACACATTAACTTCATCCAACTTCCTAACTACCTGGCGAAATAAATACAACTCCTCAACTACTTGTAGAATTTAATGTATCTTGACTTTTCACCTACACCCAAGTCATTAATTGTAGAACGGAGCATGGATAAAGTTTCGATCATTACAAGATACCTTGAACAACTAATGAATATGTAAAAACGGATCGAAAATAGAGACGACGATAAAGAGTTATTATTATTCCAGAATGTGAAATACAAGTACAGAGGACACTTGCTTTCAGTCTCTCTTGCTCGGTAGGAAGGATGCTGTTAAGAGATATGATCCATGAATAGCTTGAATGAGCCCCTGATCTTACGAGATTTCGCATGTGATCAAATGAGGAAAATAAGACGAAACACAAAGAACAAAAGGTAGATCAATCCATGTTACATATATTCTGAACAGAGTATATTAGTTACAATGGGCCTATTCGAGCGTTACAGGATGCTGTAAAATTAAGAGGCTAAATACAACAAGCGAGCTATTCTAAGTTCCGAGGAAGGTCCGAGCTGAAAGACCGAGCTCTGAGCACCTGGAAATGCGTGTCTGATGTCATAAATGCGAACTGCATTTATAGGTGTAACGGCATGCTAGGTAGACCTTCCACAGGGACACATTCCCTAGCCCACAGGCCTGGCCCAAGAGTCGGCCCAACAGTGATTCCGACGAGGAACTCTGTCATGCTAAGAGTCTTCTAGCTGTAAGACTGGTAAGGTTGGAAATCATGACTTCAAGGTCGAAAATCTCTTCTTGAGGTCATAATCTTTGGCCTCTCAGCAGAGGTTGGTCCCGAAATAGAAAGTCCAAAATACCCCTCATCAATATTCCCCCACTTCTCGAGCGCAAGTGTAGCTTAAGCTCTGAGAAGTAAATATTGCCCCAAAGTATATGAATGGCTTTTACTATTTGGTGCTTTGGATATGCCTCATTAAAAACCTAGACCGGAAAAACCCAGTCGGATAAAAACCGAGTTAGGGAAAAAGAGTGCATATCTTAGAAACACCAAAATGTCAAACTGAGAATCAATTTCATGGTGGTTAGTCCCGCATCAATTCTCATCAACTTCTAGAGCGTAAGTGTAGCTGAAGCTCAGATAAGTAAATGTTAAGTTGGGATGTTGATCGATCCCATGTTTGGATGCGTTGAATCCCCGTTAAACATCTTTCTTCAGAAACTAAGTGTATAATTATAGGATTTGTCGATCATAAATTGTTGCTCTCAAGCTGAAGGTCTAGTCTTCAAAAAACTTATGCATCGGAAATGATATTAATGGAAAGAGAATTTTTAAATTTCTACGTGGAAGCTTAATCGTCGAGGTTACTCAGGGTTCGATTTTCAATTTACTCTTTTAAACTTATATATATACGTTGACCTCAGAAGACTTGAGTACCACAACTCTATCAACCCTAGAATGGAGCTTCTAGATCAAGAATACAGAAAAACACTATTTTTCAATCAGCAAAGCAATCTTACTTACAATGTCTGGCGCAATTGATTACAGAGGCAAAGCCATGGTGCAAGAGGGACCGGAGTCTGATCCCTATTCTCAAGAGCGACTCATAAACTCGTATAAGGTTTCCGATGATGAAGTGAGCGATGGCGCAGTAAAACCCAACAATTCCGAAACATCCGAGAATGGTGAAGCTGATATTGAAGTTAGAGGTGATGTCAATGCCCAAGTTGGGGACGAAGATGATAACGAGGCCGGAGTTAAGGGAGATGAAACTCATCTAGCAGAAAACAAAACCTTAAGGTATACCATTGGTAATGGTGTTCGGGTGAGCATCTACGATCTCGAAGAAATTCTGAAGAAAGTTACTACCACTTAGCTTCAGACGATCGAAAAGAGAGTTGATGACATCGTCTGCATCTACGATCCCAAAAAAGACCAAGCCACTTTAGATGCCGACTTCCGAAAATTTTTGCTTGAAGGATATTCGATTGTGATTCCTACCTCCTAGCAACGCGTTAATGCCCCCCCTCCCCCATCTGGGTGCCAAGTGTTCTATAGTAAACAATTTTCATACGGGCTGAGAATCCAATTCATCCCGTTGCTCGAGGACTTGTTGGACGTTTTTTCTCTTCCCTCTACTCAAATCCCCCCGAACTCCATAAGGTACATTGTGGCCTTTATCGTTGTAATGAAGGCCAATGGAAAATTAGCCAACTTCCAAAATTTTTGGCAAATTTTCAAGATCAGTAATTCTCCGGCTTCTAACATCGGATTTTTATGTTTTTCTCAATGCTCAAACCAATCGATCCTATCGACCATGGTTTCGAGCAACTACCCAAATTGGAAACGGGAGTTCTTCTTTATTAAAGGCCCTAACATGCCAGTCTCCGAGGAAAGTTTGGAGATGGGACCACACCAATGAAAAGGCAAGAAAGACTGGGTTTACGGGAAATGAAAGATCAGAGAACGCATTCGCCCCAGCCTGAGTGAACAAATTGTTGCCTCCCTTCAATCTGATCTCTACCAATCGGTACTTCTTGTTCGGGAGCCCATTCCAAGGAAGGCAGGTTTGAGTAAGGCTACCTTTTCCCTTGAAGAAATAGAAAAGGGCATAAACCCCGAGACACGACCTGATGAAAATCCAGAGTCGCAAGGAGCAAAAAATCCTGGTGCAGGGGGAAGGCAATTCCAACAATGCCATAGCTATAGAAGATCCTTGAGCACTAGGTAAAGCATATGATTCATTCGTATAATCTTCTTTCTACAATTCTAAGTCACTTATCACAATTTGAATCTCTTTTTGTCAGGTGATATAGTCGATGAACTAAGAGCATCATTGGCCAGCACGAGTGTTGCATCGAGCTCCAAGAAAGCTCAAGATCAACCCCTGAGATAGATTAAACCCAAACGGAACCGCATTGGTCGAGCTATTAACCCGCCTGGGGAGGATACCCTGGTCGAGAACATGACTGACGTGCGGGTAACGCTGAGCAAGCTGAACCACTGCAAACGGTTTTTCCAGGCAGTTCCTCCGATCCTTCTTCTTCGTCGGAAGTAGGCTATAGCCTAAATTCTTTTAAGAAGGTATTCAGAAGTCAAGGATTTACGCAACGAATGCTCGAAGAGTGGAACAACGAAATTCCCGTCTCAAAAAGGAAAAATATTCCTTTTTGTCGGAATACCGATAACGTTCCCTGCTGCGAAGGAAAAACATCACCTAACGTGGTGGACTTCATTGAAAACCATCTCAAGGGTCGAAGAGCAGCTGGGTATCTTTCTACTGGAAGTAATTCAAGCGATCAAGGGCCTGAGGGAGAACATATGGTCGATAAGGCCATCAGGATTTTTATGGCGGGTCGATTTCCAAATGACCAAACCGAGTATTTTGTTGAAAATGAGTTTGAACTCTTTGACAGATTTTCACGAGCGTATCAAGAGGTAATATATATCTGATCATTAAAAGCTCTTCACTTCAATTTTCCTTAAATATAAGTTGATAAATTTTCTTTGTAGGTCTCCATCACGCATTCAGATATGCTCTTCTAGAGGACGAATTCGACCTGGTGCATTAAGCCCTCAAGAAGTCTTTGTTGGATGAAGATGAAGACAATGAAGTGAAGGGAGGTTTTGATGATTTCCAAACATTATCATCAGCTAAGTAATGGAAGCTTAGCCAACCTCGAAAATATTTGAACAAGGAAAAAGCTAAATCAGAAGGGTCAAATATTATGGTCCAGAAGACTACTGATATGTTGCCAAGTTCGGAATCAGACTGGTGGAGTTTAAGCAGACTCAAATCAAATGAGTTCGAATGTGTTTTTGATTCTTGTTACTTCTCCCTCCAATTCATCTGTTGGTCCCAAGTGGTCAGATGAGGTCTAAGGGGGGGGGGGGGGTGAATAGACCTCTGAAAATTTTTATACTTAAAAACTTTTTCAGTCTTTTGTCAGCAGACTAAGCTGATGAAGAACAGTAAGATGACTAAGCTGGTCGTGAACAAATCTTGAACAGCAGAGTGACCACTCTTCTTACAATTACTTAGCTGTTTTTCAGCAAAACAGTTTTATCAAAAGTATACTTGCATCAGATGTTTGAAAGTGTTTTTCACAAGTAAACTAAGTCCTTTAAAAGATTTTATCCCCAGTTTTAAAAACTCCTTTAAAATCATTTTATAATTCAAAGTGTAAACTTATGCAATTTCAAAATGTGCAAGAAAACTTAAATGCAAGAATAACGCAAAGAATTTTTATAGTGGTTATATGGATAAAAATCCTTTAGTCCACTCTTCCAGATCACTTAGATTCTGGGTTATACTATAAACACACAATTTACAATATTTCTCCACTTATACCTAGACAACAAATGAAAAGGCTATAAGCTCACAACAGGAAATCACTCAGAAATCCTATCCTCTGAAGTTAAATCACTCACAAAGATGGATTTAAACTTCGCACAACACTCAGCTAATACAAATTCACTCAAATTGTATTTTTCAATTTTCTTCAACTGGGTTTCTGTCAACAGATGACTTCCACCAGACGAGTGAGCTGTTCGAGCTTCTTGAGACTTAGACAAATTTTCTGCTTCAAAACAAAATCTCAAAATGTTGTTGTGTGTGTCTCTCTTCGAACTCAGCTCTATTTATACTTGGATTTGAAAATATGACCGTTGAAGAAAGTCACAAATCAAATCTATAGCCTTAGCCCAATTTCAGAACGGCTCCCTGCTACAGTACTATTTCTGTTGTACTTTCCTGTAGCTGCATTAAATGCACTCTGCTGATCCGAGAGTATTCTTCAATCATTTGTCATTATTACCCTTCTCTTGCAGCATTTATTACACCAAGTGCATTTATTACCGTTAGACTTCTCTCATGATCTCTTCTACGCTGCTGATCAATGCAACTCTGCTGATAGATACTCTGCTGATCAAATACTGAACTAATCTGATTTGAGTCAGCTGATGGCCTACCCTTCTGATTGCTGTTTCAGCGCGAGATCAGTAGTCTTCTGGGCTTCGAATCTTGAACTCTTCTAATGTCTTCTTCACTTGTTTAAAATTCTTCTAAGGGAACTAAGCTTTCCATACTTAGCTGATTTTGACGTTTTGGAAATCATCAAAATCTTCCCTTATCTTCTTAACTTCTTTGCGCTTCATCTTCATCCTCATCCAGCAATTTTCCCCTTTTTGATGATGACAAAACTTCAGCTAAGTACCTGTACCTAAACTAAAGTTTTGATCCTCAAAAATTTCTGAGATAGAAATAGTCTATTGGATTTCAAACTTGAATTTTTATAGATTCTGAAAAGATTACATATTACAAGTTTGATCAGATAAGATGTGCAAAAAAAAATTTACAAGGATTATCAAACATAAGCAACCTAGACTAAACTAGTCTACTATCTTGTCTTCTGCTTCCTTGTCTTCTTCTTCTTCTTCAGCAGGTTTGGAAGTCTCAGCTTCCAATTCCTCATAGAACTTCTGTTTTAACAGCTCCAACTTTTTCTTCTTAACATCAGGATCAAGCTGTTCTTCAGCTGAGTCCTTAGCAGCAGCTATCTCTTTGTCATACTTAGCTTTTGCTTCAGCTTCAGTTTTATCAGCTTCACCTTCTTCTTCTGTGATCTTATCTTCTGTTGGTCTGCTTGTGCCTTCATTATCTTCATCAACATTCTCATCAGCAGATTCCTCCAACACTTCAGTTCCTTCTACTTCAGCATTTTCCTCTTCATCAGAAGGTACATTATCTTCCGTAAGTACCCTATCTTCCCCCTTTTTGTCATCATCAGCAGGGTTGATTGGATATTTTGGTAGGACTGGTGTTATCTGAAGTGAGTCACAGAGAAGTTTGATGTTCTCTTCCATGGCATCCAGTTGGGCTTGTTGCCTAAGTTGATTGGCCTCAAAAGCATCCATTCTGTTGAGAACAACTTCACCTTGGTCACCTAACTGAATTTGAGTTTCCAGCAGCAAGTCAGCAGATGCCTTGAAGTCTCTCATCATATTTTCTAATGTCTCATCTTTAGCTTGAATGGCCACTTCAACTGTTTCTGTAATATCTCTCCAACCAGCAGCTGTGCTTTGAGTTCTTCTCCTGATTATATCCATATCTTGACAGATAGATTTGACATTCTGAGCAGTATCTTCTATCAGATAGGTTGGAACAGCAGCAGCTTTCTGAGTTGGTTGACTTACAGCAGTCAACAGATTTGCAGTTAACTTCTCTTCCATTTCCTTCATTGATTTTGAAATCATCTGCTGAATTGAATCCAACAGAGATGTTTGCTGTAAGTTCTGAGAAGTAGAAGCAACTTCAGATGGAATTGGAGGTAAGGCAAGAATGGCCTCTTCAGCAACTTGATTTGTTGCAGGGGTTGTTTCTTCAGTTATCTGATCTGCTGGACCAGAAGCAGGGTCTTCTTTCTTGGTCTCATCAGCTTGACTGGGAGTGCTTTCTTTCTCCTTAGTCTGATCAGAGATAACTTCCTTTTCCTTAATCTGGTCAGCTGGATTTGGAGAGCTTTCCTTTTCCTTATCAGCTGGCTCAAATGTTTCCTCCTTTTCTTTGTTCTGATCAACAGGATCAGAAATACCATCATTTTCTTGTTCTTTGATCTGATCAGTAGGGTCAGATGCACCCTCTTTTTCTTTCTTTTGATCAGCCTCATTTGAAGTCCCTTCTTTTCTTTGGTAGAATCAGAAGCATTTTTTTTCTTTTTATCTTTATCTTCTTGAACCTTTTTAACAGCAGCAACTGTTCGCATTAAACCTGCATTATCCACAATAGACCTGTGAGTTATCCAAGTTAAATCAGCAAGCGGAATAAACGTGGATACTGGATCCTCAAGAAGGTCTTCATATGGTTTGATATTAGGGCCATAGACAATCTGCTTCAGACTGGGAAGGGGAATCAAGGAGCTTGGTTGTCCCCTCATCTTCCTAGTCTTCTTTGCCCATGTTTTCATTGTCTGGGAAACTGCCAACTTTATTGAGCGTTCCCTGAGATTTTCATCTTCAGCGTATTCCTCAGGAACAGACTCATAAAGCTTCTTTGCTTCAGCTTTGAAAACTTGACTGATCCTCAGTCTTAACTTGTCCAAAAAGAACTCTGAGTCTAATGCTTGAGTAAGAGAACCTGTCTCAAGCCACTTCAGCACCCAGGCTTCTTCATCAGCAAAGGCTTTCTAGCTTGCAATTTGGTCTTTACTCTTTGTCAGACGATAGTCTCTCAATCTGTTATATCTGATCTTTTCTTTGTTGAACATCGTCAGACGAGTAATCCTTTCATTCTCAGCATCCAACCTTTTGATGAATTCTTCAAAAGCATCAGGGTCATCTCTGACAATCTCCAATGCCAGTTTGACCTCTTCTCTTCTTTTTGGTTTTATTGCTGGAGCAGACATGGCTGGTATAGGCTTGGTGGGATCTCTTTGTTCACCGATTACAATGCCACCAGTATGCTTAGGACCATGTGAGTCCTTAGTACTTGCTTCAATAGCAGCAGCCAACTCTGCTGCCTCAATAGCATCCCTTTGCTCTTGAGTCATTTTACTAGCCTCTTCTGCCAGTCTCTTGAGTTCAAGTGCCTTAAGGTGATCTTCCTTAGCCTTTTCTTCGGCCTTCCTTTTCCTTTCTGCTTCATCTTGTCTTTTCTTTTCAGCAGCAATGACATAAGGAATTGTAATTTTGCCAGTCCTTTTCTTCTTTGCTTCAGGACTCTCCACTGATTGAAGTGGAGTGGCAACAACAGGAGTAGGGTGCAGAAGAAGTGCATCCCCTTTGTTTGTTGTACTAGTCTGCTGTTCTTCTCTAACTTCAGCAGATAGTGCAACAGATGAGTCTTCAGCATGTTTAGCATCAGGTTCTTCAATAACAGCAGGTCTCTCTGTTGATGCTGATGTTTCCCTCACTGTTTCTGTTGGTTCTTCAGAGAATGTTACTTTTCTTTTTGCCTTAGACTTGGCAATTTTTCTTGGAGGTTCAGGTTTAGGAGGTCCTTTAGCAACACTCCTTGTCCTCATTCTCTTTTTGGTTTGAACAGGGACAGCTTCCTCAGATTCTGTCCTTTCTGGAGATGATCCAGTCTCCATTTGCTCAATTTCTTTGGTGAAGTCATCAATTACCTTTTCAGGAATTACAACTTCAGGCTGTGCTGATCCTGCTTCAACAGTAGTGGTTACTGTTTGATCAGCAGACGTACTAGTCTGACCAGCCTTCTTTCCCTTCTTTGCAGGGACTTTGGCAGCCTTAGTGGTAGCCTTTCTTTTAGAGGTGCCCACACTCTTAACAGGCTCATACAACTTGAACTCTTTGCCACCATGGATAGTCTTTCCACTTCCCATAGGACATCCTAGGCTCATGAACAGATGACTTAACAAAATACCATACTTGACCTTCTTATCACACAATAGGTCAAATACATGAGCAGCCCAGTTTACTTTCAAGCCATAGAATATACAAATCATGGTGTAGTACCTCCTTCTGGGTAAACCATCCAGAGAACTTGTACTGCAGTCCAGTACCTTTGCAATGATGTCAGCGAACCTCTGATACTCATCTTTCAATTGAGTCTTCATCAGAGTTCCTGTCATCTTCTCCCCTTCCTTAGCACAAATTCCCCAAAATTTCTATTCTTTTTCAGACCCAAGGTCTGTCACATCTCCTCCTTCTTTCATCAGTTTGTACACTTCACTTAATACTGCAGCCGAAATACAGATCTTTTTGCCCCCAATTGTGGCAGTCATAATGGTCTTTTCATTGTTGATCTTTCTGGTTGTGTAGAAATCATTTACAACTTCAAGGTAAACACGCTCCTCATGAGCTTCCAGAATAGGTACGAGAGATGCTTCCTTGATCTTTGTCATGATTTCCCTCATCAAATCAGTACCAGTTTTGAAGAACTTGTCGTAGCTTAGATATCTTCCTTCAATGACATCCATTTTGAGATTAAGTGATGAAAATCTGTAGAAAACAAAGAGCTAGAGAACAGAGAGCTTAGAGAGTTAGAGAGTTTAGGAATTTTGTGTGCGTAAGACAACTAGTCTGTTCAGATCGGATTTTATAGGTTTTCTTTTGGTGTTGATTGTTGTGATAAACATGAACCGTAAGATTAATCTGACAGTTTTAAATCGTGCGGGTGAGAATTGAGGACTTCAAATTTAATATTTTAATGTCAGATGGGCGGGAAACTCAATCGACACCTATCTGTTACTTATAAAAGCGTGTTTCTAAAGATACGATTTATAACCATGCTTATATAAGATATCAGATGAGTAGAGTTTAACTTATCTGACAGACGAGTGATCTGTTATCTGTTATTACTAGAGAAAGCCAATAGCTAGTAATCTTCCTCTGCTGTTTGTCAATCCAGCAAGATGATTTAATCTTCGATCTTCAATAATTAAGAACAGATCTTCTGATAACATAACTTCAACTAACTGTCATTAACAAATTTCATCTTTTAATCAGAAGTACCGCTAGTCTTACACGTTCCCCCTGACTTTAAGAATTCATAAGTTAACTAGTCTGTTGAGAGTTAATCCTTGAATATGATAATGAATGACTGTGCTGATGAACTTCAGTCTTCTGATAAGTTCCCCCTCAGCTTATGCATCCAAATTAAGTAGTCCTAGCTCAGCTCTTAGAGTTGAAAACCTTACTTCACTTAACGGTTTAGTGAAAATATCAGCAATCTGATTGTCAGTATGAACATACTCAATCATTACATTCCCTTTTTCCACATGATCTCTAATGAAGTGATGCTTGATCTCAATATAGTTAGTCCTTGAATGACTTGTAGTGTTCTGAGTGAGTGAGATTGCACTTGTATTGTCACAGTAGATTGGAATTCCACTGATCTTGATATTGTAGTCTTCTAGTTGATGCTTCAACCAAAGCATCTGTGCACAGCAAGCTCCAGCAGCTATATATTCAGCTTCAGCAGTAGATATAGAGACTGAGGTCTGTTTCTTACTCATCCATGAGATAAGACGACTGCCCAAAAATTGACAAGCACCTGTTGTACTTTTCCTATCAATTTTGCAGCCAGCAAGGTCTGAATCTGAATATCCAATAAGCTCAAATCCAGATTCTCTAGGGTACCACAATCCCAATTCTTGAGTGCCCTTAATATATTTCAGTATTCTTTTGGCAGCTAAGAGATGAGATTCCTTAGGATTTGATTGAAATCTCGCACAAACCCCAACAGAGTACATGATATCAGGTCTGCTTGCTGTTAGATATAACAGTGACCCAATGATGCCTCTGTATTTGGTTATGTCCACTGATTTGCCATCTTCATCTTTATCCAAACGAAGACTAGTAGACATAGGAATAGTAGCAGTCGAGCTAGTTTCCATACCAAATTTCTTAAACAGATCTCTTGTGTATTTTGCTTGGTTGATGAATATTCCATCAGACAACTGTCTTACTTGCAAACCAAGAAAATAATTTAGTTCACCCATCATGCTCATTTCAAACTTGTTCTGCATGAGCTTGGAGAACTTGTCACCCATCTGTTGGTTAGTTGAACCAAAAATAATATCGTCTACATATATTTGCACAATTAATATATGATTCTCCAATTCAATTGTGAACAAAGTCTTATCTACCTTACATTTACGAAATCCTTTAATTAAAAGAAAATCAGATAGGGTATCATACCATGCTCTTGGAGCCTGTTTCAGTCCATAGAGGGCATTCTTTAGACGATACACCTTGTCTTCCTGTTGATAAGCTTCAAATCCAGGTGGTTGCTCAACATACACTTCTTCTTGCAATTCTCCATTGAGAAATGCTGACTTCACATCCGTCTGATAGACAGTGAAGTTCTTGTAAGCAGCATAGTCTAGAAACAGTCTGATTGCTTCAAGTCTTGCTACTGGTGCAAATGTTTCATCAAAGTCAATTCCTTCTTCTTGACAATAACCCTTGGCCACTAATCTTGCTTTATTTCTGGTGACAACACCATCTTCATTCATCTTATTTCTGAAAACCTATTTAGTGCCAATTACACATTGATGACTTGGTCTAGGAACTAAGTACCAGACTTCATTCCTTTCAAATTGATTCAACTCTTCTTGCATAGCTTCAATCCAGAAGGAATCACTAAGAGCTTCTTCAATTTGTTTAGGCTCTATTTGAGATAGAAAAGTGACAAACATAGCATCTTGTGCAGCAGCTTTTCTTGTTTTTACTCTATCCAAGGGATCACCAGTTACTAACTCTGGTGGGTGATTCCTGAGCCATCTGAGATCAGGTTGCAAATCTGGATGTTGTCTTCTGTTTTGATCTTGCAACACTACTGTTGGAGATTCAGTAGTAGTCTGTTGAACAGTCTCTGGTCTGTTAGCTGTTTGCAACTCGTCTGTTAGACAATCAGCATTGTGATTTTGAACAGCACTTGAGTTAGCAGCTGAATTGAGATTAGGTAGTATGATGGGTACATATTCTTCTTTCTTTCCAATATCCAACTTCTGTAAATCAGTAGACAGATTAGTGCTTTGATTCTTTTCAGAAGATTGACTTGGCTCATCAAATACTACATGAATGGATTCTTCTATTAGCAATGTTCTTTTGTTAAAAACTCTATAAGCCTTACTAACAGTAGAGTATCCTACAAAAACAGCTTCATCAGCCTTCTCTGCAAATGCAGTAAGGTGATTTTTCCCATTATTTAACACAAAGCATTTACAACCAAAAATTTTAAAATAATGAATGTTTGGCTTCCTGTTGTTCCAAACTTCATATGGGGTCTTGTTCTGACATTTGTTGATCATGCATCTGTTCTGCGTAAAGTAGGTTGTATTTGTTGCTTCTGCCCAAAATCTTTGTGGCAGCTTAGCTTCAGCTATCATGGTTCTGACAGCTTCTTTTAGTGTTCTGTTTCTCCTTTCAGCAACACCATTCTGTTGAGGGGTTCTAGCAGCTGAATACTCATGATGTATTCCTTTGATATTACAATACTCTTCAACAGTAGAGTTTGTAAACTCTGTCCCTCTATCTGATCTGATCTTCAATATTTTTATGCTTTTCTCATTCTGGATCAGTTCCATCAGATTGGTAAGATGTTCCTTAGTTTCACTTTTCTTTTTCATGAATATCACCCAAGTATATCTTTAATAATCATCCACAACAGCTAGGCAGTATTTCTTTCCACCATTGCTGACTGGATCAATGGGTCCAAATAAGTCCATGTGTAGCAGCTCCAAGATTCTTTCAGAAGATTGGTGCTTCTTACTTTTAAATGATGACTTGATTTGTTTCCTTTTATGACATGCGTCACAGAGCTTATCTTTGCTCCCTTCCACCAGATCATTCTTTATCAATTTGTTTATGGTCTTGAAGTTTAAATGATTCATTCTTTTGTGCCATAGCCAACTGATTTCACTTGGTGTTGATGCCACCAAACAAATACTTGAATTCTTATCAACAGAACTCCAGTCGACTATGTAGACATTTCCTTGTCGTCTTCCAGATAAAATTACCTTCTTTGTACCAATCTGTTCAACATAGCACTTATCTGTTGAGAAGATGACTGAATATCCTTTGTCACAAAATTGACTTATGCTCAGCAGGTTGTACTTTAACCCTTTAACATATGAGACGTCAGATATCTCTATGTTTCCTTTGATTAATCTTCCTTTAGCTACAATATTGCCTTCTTTGCTGTATCCAAAAGTAACCTTTGGACCATCCACAGCAACAGCATCAGTCAGCTCATGTATGCTTCCACACATGTGCCTTGAACAACCACTGTCCAAGTACCAGATTTTCTTTACTTTACTCCTACTCCTAATCCTAACCTACAAAACAAAAATAAAATTGTTTTAGGTACCCTTATTGAGAGGGTCCCGAAGGATTAGTTCCACCTTTGACAACCCAAGATGTTGATGTCTTGGGCTTCTTAGGCTTCTGAGTTTTGACAGGAGCATGAACAGTTTCATTTTTATCATAGTTATCAGATAAGTCATGTTGATGATCAGTATGATAAGAATAATGTTCATAAACAGGGTAAGGTGCATGATAAGCAGGATATGCATGCATTGGATGAGCAGGATAAGGTGCATAGTAACTAGGAAATTGAGGTGCATGATACATAGGATGATATGCAGCAGGTTGCACATAATAAGACTCGTTTCCATACCAAGCATTTTGATTTTTCTTATTCATATGCTTCTTTGGTTTACTAGTTGCTTGCTCATTAACAGACGACTTTGTTTTATTACTAGTCTAATTCAGTTTAGCTTTATCAGCAGACTTCTTAGGACTCTGCTGTTTGGGCTTACTAGTCTGTTTTCCTACACTAGGCTCTTTGCTCTTTTTAGCCTTAGGAGATTTCTTCTCCTTTACCACTTTCTCAGGTGAAGTAGGTCTAGCAGTTTGAACATACAGAATGACCTTTCTATTATCAGCAGATATAAATTTCTCAGTATGATTCAATTCTTGCTTATCCTGTTCTAAAGGTATCTTCTGTTTACTAGACATATGAGTGGATGCAACAGATGATTTCTCATGAGACTCAATAACTTTTTCAAGTTCAATGATTTTTCCTTTATAAACTTCACATTCAGCTTTCAGAGATTCATGTTCTTGCTCAAGCTGTTTATATTCAACTGATTATCTTGGCTTTTCAGTTGTGAGTTTCAGTGAACTATTTTGCTCTTTTAGCAATATCATCTCTTCCTTAAGCTTTTTATATGCTTCAGCAATACCAGTATTGTTGAGCATCATTTGTTCAAATGAATTAAATAATTCATTGTCAAGAGGAGTTACCTCATCCTCAGAGTCATCAGAATCATTTTCCATCAGTCATAGGAGAGCAGGTTTTTCTTCATCAGACGATTCTTCATCAGACGTGTCTGAATCTGAATCAGATGAGTAGACAGCAGCCATCTTTTCTGCTTCAGCCATCATTGTCTTGCCTCTCTGATGCTTTCTTTCTTTTTTGATTTTCTTCTCTTCCTCAGTGTATTTTTCTGCTTTTGGATATGGACAGTCTTTGATGAAGTATCCCAATTTCCTGCAGTTATAACACATTAGTTTAGCTTTATAATCATCTTTATCTTGAGAAGAAAAGTTAGGTTTAGAAGTAGAAGCATTGTTGTATTTTTTCTTCATCTTTCTCTTGTAAAACTTCTTGAAATTGTTTATCAGCAATGCAACATCTCCGGCTGTGTACTCCTTTTTGTTGAGTAGTGTGGCTTCATCAGATGAGTCCATTTCTTTACTTTTCTGTGCTGGTCTTCTTTCGTTTTCAGCAGCAACTAATGCAGCTGTGGGTCCTGAAGTTGAGGTTTCTTCAATTCCCATTCTAGGCAGTTTATACTCATACGCCTTGAGTACTGAGAACAGTTCTGTAAGAGAGATTTTTCCCAAATCTCTTTATTCTTCCATTGATGTCACCTTCATGTTAAATTTTGGAGGTAAAGCCTTCAGCACTCTGATGGTTATCTCCTTGTCCGTGAAGGTTTTTCCAAGCATTAAGACTTCATTCAATGTTCTGGTGAACCTGGTATCCATCTGATCAATGGTCTCTCCATATTTCATCTTGAAATTGTCCAGCTTTTCCAGAGCAACACTCAGCTGATGCTCTTTAATGGCATCGTTTCCTTCGCTCATATCTCTGACTTTATCCAACATTTCTTTTGCAGTTTTGCAATGTTTGACCTTGTCAAACCGATCATTGTCCAGGGCTTTAGTCATGATAAATCTTTCGACCTTATCCAGATTAAATAGTTTTATTTCTTCTGGAGTCATCTCATGAAGATCTTTCTTCACCACGGTATCAACTTCATTTATCTTTATCGTCTTGGTGAATCTGAATGGACCTTTAATGATACATGTGTACATGTTATCATTATAAGCAGCTAGGAAAATCTCCATTCTGATTTTCCAGTCTTCAAACGACATACCAGCAATGTAGGGAACATGGCTGATACAGTCCATTTTTCAAAAAGTTTTAATTTTTCGAAAAGATGCTCTTTTGAAAAGTTTTGAAAACCTTTGAAAAACACTTGGATCAAGCTCGTTGATCAGGCAGCTGATTCTAATGAACCACCTGCTCTGATACCACTTGTTGGTCCCAAGTGGTCAGATGAGGTCTAGAGGGGGGTGAATAGACCTCTGAAAATTTTTAGACTTAAAAACTTTTTCAGTCTTCTGTCAGCAGACTAAGCTGATGAAGAACAGTAAGATGACTAAGCTGGTCGTGAACAAATCTTGAACAGCAGAGTGACCACTCTTCTTACAATTACTTAGCTGTTTTTCAGCAAAACAGTTTTATCAAGAGTATACTTGCAGCGGATGTTTGAAAGTGTTTTTCACAAGTAAACTAAGTCCTTCAAAAGATTTGATTCCCAGTTTTAAAAACTCCTTTAAAATCTTTTTATAATTCAAAGTGTAAACTTATGCAATTTCAAAATGTGCAAGAAAACTTAAATGCAAGAATAACACAAAGAATTTTTATAGTGGTTATATGGATAAAAATCCTTTAGTCCACTCTTCCAGATCACTTAGATTCTGGGTTATACTATAAACACACAGTTTACAATATTTCTCAACTTATACCTAGACAACAAATGAAAAGGCTATAAGCTCACAACAGGAAATCACTCAGAAATCCTATCCTCTGAAGTTAAATCACTCACAAAGATGGATTTAAACTTCGCACAACACTCAGCTAATACAAATTCACTCAGATTGTATTTTTCAATTTTCTTCAACTGGGTTTATGTCAACAGATGACTTCCACCAGACGAGTGAGCTGTTCGAGCTTCTTGAGACTTAGACAAATTTTCTGCTTCAAAACAAAATCTCAGAATGTTGTTGTGTGTGTCTCTCTTCGAACTCAGCTCTATTTATACTTGGATTTGAAAATATGACCGTTGAAGGAAGTCACAAATCAAATCCATAGCCTTAGCCCAATTTCAGAACGGCTCCCTGCTACAGTACTATTTCTGCTGTACTTTCATGTAGCTGCATTGAATGCACTCTGCTGATCCGAGAGTATTCTTCAATCATTTGTCATTACTACCCTTCTCTTGTAGCATTTATTACACCAAGTGCATTTATTACCGTTAGACTTCTCTCATGATCTCTTCTACGCTGCTGATCAATGCAACTCTGCTGATAGATACTCTGCTGATCAAATACTGAACTAATCTGATTTGAGTCAGCTGATGGCCTACCCTTCTGATTGTTGTTTCAGCGCGAGATCAGTAGTCTTCTGGGCTTCGAATCTTGAACTCTTCTGATGTCTTCTTCACTTGTTCAAAATTCTTCTAAGGGAACTAAGCTTTCCATACTTAGCTGATTTTGACGTTTTGGAAATCATCAAAACCTTCCCTTATCTTCTTAACTTCTTTGCGCTTCTTCTTCTTCTTCATCCTCATCCAACATCATCTACCCTTTCTAACAACAAATTGAACTGTTGGTAGATGAAGTGATTGTCAATTGGTGATGATTGGTGTTGTGAGACATCAATATTGCAAACAGGTGTCATTCCCCCATAATTTTGTCTCTTCTCATTTCCATGTCTGCTTATAGTAGTATGACTTGGCATATTCCCGTAATTCCCTACCTTCTCCTTTCTAGGTCTGCTGACTTGTTCATCCTCCTCATTAGGCAGAACATCATCTATTTCATTGTCAACAAAAAATAACCTTGGACTAGATGATGGTGTATAACATGTGCTTATCTTAAACGCATTTACCAAAAAATATAGGAGTATGTTAACATTATTAAAATAAACTCTTCAAAATTAATCATGATGGCTAGAACCGTCATTGACCTCCTTTACGTGGAATTTCTCCTACTCGTTCGTGGTTAGAGGGTTATTTATATGTTGAATCATAGGCATCATTACTTAAACATAAATTATGTACCTTGGCATTCCAGTAACCCCCAATTTTGTGCATATCAAATGTAAGTAGACTGACCCGTTTCTTGGTCAGGTAATATACATACGAAAATTCTATTTGAAGCTTGATATAGTATGTAGTTCCAATTGGCAACACATTTGCCAAGAACAATATCCGGTTTCGCAAAATAAGAAATATATAGAAAGCATATAAAATTAGATTATTAAGGAAGATATGTTAATCTTAAATAGGTCTTGAATAATGAAAAAGGAGTTGCCTAATAACTTTCATTGGTACCTGCAATGCAAACAAACACCCTGACACATAAGTTTGTGCATGATTCTTCCATTGATCAATCCCCTCTTCAATTTTATTTAGTATCAACCCTGCCCAATTATATTCCCGGATTTTGTCCAAATCCACTAGCAGATTTAATTAAAACAAGGGCATGTTGTATTGACACCCAGGAAATAACATGTTGGCAAAGAGGAACGCCACATACAAAACTTTGAATTCCTTGCCGGAAGAAATGCATTTTTTTAGCATGTGTGTCAAGGATGCAATATCAATTCTCCCTCTTTTGATTGTAAAATAATCCCCATCAAAAGCACATCCTTCGGATGAATCCATTTGGAACATAAAGTCTAAATCAGAAATTGGGACATCAATTGCTTTATTGATGGCTTCCTCGTTAATATCAATATAACATTGATGTACATTAATCACATGATTGTCCAAGTTATAATGATCAAGTATCCATTTGATCATCACCTTGTCTAACACTCAATTTGAATGTTTAGCAGTGACCCAAATCCCATTTCTTCAACACATTTTCTTTGAGACTCATTTAATATCCTATTGATTTCGCTCATTTTTTTAAGTGAGGTCATGTGTTCAAATTTGATCCCCTGAAAATATTAAACATACACATAAATGACATCAATATTCCAATAGTGTAATTTGGATGAGTTCACAATGTCGTTGTATGAGGAATATCAGAACAAAAGAAATGTCAGTAATGCATACCTCTTTTGGCTCCAAAAAATCCACAACCTTCTTTATAAGATCAGTATCATGATTTGTTAAATGCTTGTTATCACCCAGGGATGTGGTAGCTAAGACTGCCTTTAAATCCAAAAATTCACATTCATTTGTTGTGTCCCTATACTTAGAAGGAATTGTCTACCTCTTCATGAGTTGATGAAAATTCACCTTTTGTTATCTTAGCAGGTTCAGTGCTCTCACTTTCGTACCTTCGAATTCCAATTTCATCTTTGAATCGACACAGTTTGGTTGTTTACTCCTAAGACATATAAAAAACATTAATGAGATTGTATATATGTTTGATTGTGAAAATGTTAATATAAATATATTTTTTATGCTGAGCATGTTGTGTTCATCTAAATGAACATCTGATATATTCACTAAAATATATGCTTAATGATAAACAACTAACTGGTCTACTAAATGTATGGGTGTATATGTACTGATACATATATATACATATCTCCTTGTGTACATATATGGATTTTGTTGCACTCCCAAAAAATTTGATATGGAACCAAATTACTGACTTACATGTTTCCTTCCTTTACTTCGGTCATTTTGTTGAGAGTGTTTAATGCAAGCAGAAGTAGACTGTTAGCAAATTAGTGTTTTTATGTTTTTTAACAAATGAAATGAAAGTGATGCATTAGAAATAGCCGGATTGTTACTGCTTGCATTTTTTCTTTTAACCTGGCTTAGAAATCCACAAAATAATGGACATTTTCGATTAACTTCGTTCCATCGTTGTTTAATTGAAGGTTGCGTATGAAGATTTTTCGAGTTATCGTTTAAGTATGAGCTAATTTGTTCCCAATATCTATTAGAACTTTGAGCGTTCCCTTTAGTCGGGTATTTGCTAATAGTGAGCCATGCGGACACAAGAACTTTTTCATCTTCAATTGAGAAGTTAATACTTCTTCGACTATTTTTAGTCGAGGGAGCAATTACACTTGGAACTTGAGTGGCCAAATTGACGATATTTTCATCAAATTCTAAATCATCCGTCATCAAAGATGTGTAATAAGCCATATCTCTAAGTAAACAATAAATATAATTAATCCAATAATTATAATGTATAAACGAATTATCCAATTAGTTATGTCATCTATAAAAAAAACAATCAAATTAATAAACTCCAAGCCGAATCAAATTATCCATTGTATATACTCCAAGCCAAATCAAATTAAAATATCTAAACTTAATTAATAAACTAGAACTACGTATTAATTCAATTCATTAGTAGCCCAATATAATAAGTATCACAAGTTTAATTAATAGCCCAAAAGAATTGATAGCCCATTTAACAAATAAATCTCATAAACAACTTACCTAATTTCCACAGCCTTCTTCGTCTTCTCCGCCCTTCTTCCTCAACAGACGCGATTTCTTCCCCCAAATTCTTCAATCTTTCTCCAACCTATAATATAAATACTTTCTCCCAATTGTTATTTTGCTTGAATATTACAAGAATAATGGGAAAAATTGGCTAGAGAAGAAGGTAGAAGAAGATGGGTATTTAATGGCAGATTCTCAACGGCTCAATTTTCTCAAGCAACGGTAAGATTTTTAGTTTTTTTGTCTTCCCTCTCATTTTTTCATTCTCAGTTTCTCTCTCTTCCTTAACTATATATGCATCCAGAAAGTACAATTTCTAAATTGGAAACCCTTTTACAAACTTGCATTGGAGTGTTAAAAACTGTAAATTGGAGATGTAAAATGGCAGTTAGGGGTTTTCATCCCCATTTGGATCCCTGCATTGGACTTGCCCTTAAAAATTTATTCGGTAATAATCTTTCAACAGTCAAGTACAACCAACAGCTTAGTAAATACTCAACTGAATACTTCACACTTATTCTACTTTATCACGCCTAGAGAATGTACTTAAAAACTCTTTTTGAAATCCATCAATCTTAACCACCCAACTAAAAAAACATGACCAAAGGATAAAATTAAAACCTTTTCTTCGTTTATATAAAGAGGGAACCACTTCGCTGATAACAGCTTCTACTACTCTCAAATTCTAAAACCCTAAATCAAGAGCATACTAAGTATTTTTTTTTCTTCTGCGAAATTTCTCAGATTCAATGGCATCAAAACAAGTTTCAAAAGCTAAGGCATCTACTTCTAAATCTACGGATACCCAGATTGGAAGGCAGAAGGCACTAGTTGAAGGTATGTGTTTAAATTTCGAAGAGTTTAATCACACTGCAACAACAACAATGAGAGCTATTTTGGGAAAAATCAAGGAAAATGGTTTGACGAAGTTCTTATCTGCTCATTCAAAGTACATTTACACCGATGACATTCTCCAATTCTATCTTCACGCAAAAGTGAAAGAAAACTCGATAGAATCTGTCATAGATAAGCAAAATGTGAAAATTGATGTGGCTGTTGTGCACCAAGTATTTGGGTTACCTATTGAGGGAATAGTGGACATTAGGGGCTACGCTCTTACTAAGGTTGACTCATTTTGGAAGATTGCTGCCAAGGATGGTGAATGGACGGGTTTATCAATGATGAAAAGGCAGCTGAAAGATAAATTCCAGAGGTTTGCAGACATAATTGTAAAGATTCTGAAAAGCAGAACGGAATTTGATGGTTTAACTGAGGAGAGGTTACACTATATGGCTGCCATTTAGTATGGAGTTAGGATAAGTTAGGCAAATGTTATAATGGAATACATGAAGTCAAATATGGGCAAGAAGAAGAACTTATACCACGGTGTTTTGCCTGAATTTCATTCATAGTTAATAAGTAGGAATATACAAACAAATACAGTAAAAAAGATAAGGGGTGTGCGTAACGGTATGTTAATATATATTTCGATCTGACTATTACAAATACAGAGGGTCTAGTTGAGTGCTACTGGATGCCGTGCAAACGACAGTAAATGCAAAGCTAATAGAGTTGTTGAGATCCCTTATATGTAATTAATGCACTAGTATTTATAGTAATGGTGCGTGCTAGGTGGATCAGATGTAGGGAACCTTTCTCGGTTCATAAGCAAGCCTGACAATGAATCTGAAGTAGACAGGAAATATTACTGCGATCTGCAGAAGTATTCTGGTCGGAATATGTATCAAGAAGATTGGAAAACGAGCCTTCTGGTCGAAAATAGTAAGTATTGATCAGGATGACCTCCGTAGAGAAGGACATACAAAATACCCCACATCAGTACTCCCCCACTTCTCGAGCTTGAGTGTTGCTAAAGCTCAGAGAAGTAATAAAGCTAAGAAGTGTAGATTGTTCTCAATGTCTCGGAACATTAGATAAGCCTCGTGAAAAATCTAGTTCGGAAAAACCCAAAGGGGATAAAAACGAACTAAGGGAAAAAGAGTGCGTACCCATAGAAGAAGCCCCATAGAACAGAACCAATTCCGAAGTCCTTGAATAGATCGGAAGAATCACTTTTTTTAGTAGAGTTAAACTCATTTATTTATAAATTAAATTATGATAATTAACTCAAATTAATATTTTGCAAATTATCAATGAAAATTAAAACTTAGGTTAGTTTTATGACATAATTTCTTATTAAAAGTTTTTCAATAAGATATTTCCTTCCATCTATAATACTTTTAGGAGTGTTAATTTTAGGAGTGTTAAAGTTTGAAAGTCAAATTTATATATTATGCAAATTTAATTTTGAATATTAGACTTGTATATATAATCATGTTTTAAATTTTATTAATTCCTTAGTTTGTTGTATTTTTGTCTTACACTTTTATATTTTTAATTAAATAAATATTATCATATTATATTTATATGAGCACTAGTTTTTATCATATTACCGTTATAATATAAGTTAGATATAAATATTATATGGTTTAATTTAAGTATATTCTAAGTTTTTGTATATTTTTAATCAGTTATAGGATAATGTTTAATTATGCATATATACTTTAGAATTTTATATGTTTATTATATTATTATGACGTCATTCGGTCCGATCGATTCGACCAGTAGAACAAAAATAACCTTTTTGTAAAGGAGGAGGGGGATAAAATCAAATAAAACAAAATCGAAGTTAAAAGTAAAATGAAGGAAATTGGGTAATTTACTCTCGAACTCCCTAAACTTTATGTAATTACAGAAGACCTCCTGGTTTCGAAATTATAAGGATACTCTTGGGGAATTGTAAATATTTTCGACGAGGTCCTTATAAGAATTGTTGAAGTTGTAGAGGGTGTTTTGATACATAGTTTAAATTAGCGAGTGATTTCTTGTAATTCCTTGTAATTTTGAAATGTTGGGAGGGAGTTCGATCGTAAATCAGCCAATTAAATTAAAGGAAAATGCTATTCCGTATATTTTGTTAGTTTAATCTTTAGAAGGAAAGACTCGGTGCTTGTAAAAATTTTACTACTCAAAAAGTGTTACTTCTAGTTCTAGTAGAAGTCCAAAGCAATATTTACTTTGATTCTTGCTTTAGTATACATGAAACACCAATATCATATTAATGAATACCTTTTTGTATTAATACTAGAAGTAAATAAAAATCACTCCTTATGAGTTTTTGCCTTTTTGGTAACAAGCTCTTAAAAGAACTTTGATGATTTATGGAGCAAAAAGTTGTTCAAACATGGAAAGAGTATCAAATTGATTCAGGTGAAGTTATCAGGAAAATTCTTACTTAGACCTTGTCTAGGAGATATTTCCTAGATCTCTTGGTTGAAATTACACTACATCATTAATTGTGATGATGTGGTGCTCTCACAATGATAATGTGATATATTTTTAACCACAAGGTCTAGGAAAATTTCCTAGACCAGGTATAAGCAAGAATGTCCCAAGTTACCAAAAGATAACCTTTTAAATAGAAATTCCGTTGGTTGCTTTAATGGACAAGTGGAATTTAAAAGTTCAAATTTTTAGCATTTCCAGCAAGAAACATCAAAATGGGGCATTAAATCATTATATGATCCTTTTTTTCTCTAGAATAAATAACTATATGTTTTATGTTAAAGTGTTTTGATTTATTTATAAAAGTTTTTTAGTTTAGCAACTAACATGAAGGGCATCATTTAAATTCAAAACAAATTTATTTAAGCATAAATCCATTGGCTTTAAGACTTCAAGCTTTGTTCTTGAGCAAAAGAAAAAACATCTCATATATTTTCTCTAACTCCCAAAAATCCCTCTGTATTATTTTAACTTTCAAAAATTTCATGTGTTTGATTTTAAATACCACATTCAACCCAAGTATAATTTACTTTTGACTTTTGGTGGAATAACAAGACTACCCCTATGTGTTTTTTTTTTTTAAATTTATTGTTTCTTTTTGAAAAATTAAGTATATACTACTTGTGTTGAGTGTGGTATTTAAAACCAAATACATAGAGGCTTTGGGGATTTAAAATGACACATTGGGTTTTTTTGGGGATTTAAACAAAGTATAAGGGATATTTTTGTCTTTCAATGTCAGAGATAAAATTATCATATCAAAAGAAAAATGTCAACAAATACTTGCAATTTTGGCGTTTGAAACACACTTTCTTTTATAGGGGGTATATCTGACACTTACTTGAGATCACAACGGGATTTTTTAGAGTTAAAATAACACAGAGGTTTTTTTGGGAGTTAGACAAAGCATAGGGCGTGTTTTTATCTTCCGCTCCTTTATTCTTTGTGTTTTGTTGTTATTTTGGTTATCATTTTTAACTAAAATTAAGCAGCTAAAATTCTTTAAAAAGAATCTCTTACAAGCTTAGAGTTCATTCTAACAGATATCCCCTTAAGTTTTTCTTTTTTTTTTTAGAATAAACATCCCTTTAAATTTTTTTTTTAGAATAAACATCCCATTAAGTTTTTTTTTTTCTTCTTTTTTTAGAATAAACATCCCCTTAATTTTTTATTTTTTTTAGAATAAACATCCCCTTTAGTTAAAGGAAATCATTAAAGATTGAAAACATTAACCCCAACTACCAAAATTAAGACAATAAGTGGAGTAGTGACCCAACTAACAAAACATAGGAATTGAATTTAATCATAATTGAGATCATTTTCTATTGTGCACGCCAGAAATATCTCATTCAATTCAATTATTTTCAATTTTCCATCTAATTAGCTTGCACAATTATTTTAGGAGAACAACAAATTTTATGAGTAAAATTCATAACTAGAAGCATCAGTAACAATATTTCGCAGTCCGCCTATGGTTGATGCCACCATGATGAACATGCCAATGAATATGCATGCCTGGAATTCACAAGTTTTTTCTTAATATCGTATTAGTAAAAAAAAAATTAATTTTACATTGAACTCCTAAAATGACAAATAAGAATAAACAGTTTTTTTTTTTGCTAAAGGGACAAATAAAAAAAATAGAGGGAGTAATTTTAATATTGAGACAATTTTTCAGGGGTAATTTGAACACCATAAAAACTTAATAACCAAATAAATAATTCACTATTATGATAGGTGACTCCCATGATTCAAAATTATGAAGTTTAAAAGTTAACCTAATTATGGAATAGGAGAATCCATCGGAATTTCACAACATATATCGTTAGATAGTTTCTGATACAGAGTTCAAACTCTACTCGATCGATAAGTTAAATAACGACAAAACATATATAAAGAGACAAATAATATTTTTAGTCACACATAATTGAATTCTCAATACTTTGGTTGTATACTTTAAAATGCCATGCCTCAAGTCCTAATTAATTAAAATGTTACAATATATAGCCCCATTTTTCATTCATTTTTTCGCATTTTTTGTACCATAGAATAGCCTATGCTTTGCAATGCTGTACCGTTAGATTGGTTCAGTTTTGTAGTTTTGTTCCCAAAATTAATTGGACCTAACTGGAGCAACTAATATGAACAAAACCACAAAATATTTTTAATAACTAGGACAAAAAAATACAATATCAGAACTAAAAATGTTGAGGGTCCAGTCTTGTTAGAGTAATTAAGCAATGGGTACGTAAGAATATCAAGTTATCTAAGTTCGCCTAAATTATATATAATTTATTCAAGCTCGAATGATATTATATTCTAACTAAGTTCGATAAAAGAATCAAATTAAACTTGAATATATGATTGATATTCAATCATACAAACAATGAAAATTAGGATAATTAAATAATCTCATAATTATAATTTGCCTTCACTTACCCAATTGATGATCCATGAGAGGCTGAATCTCTTTGGTTTCTTGAGTTTTAGCCATATTATGCTAGGTAGCTGCAGAAATTACATGTAAAGTTAAAAAAAATGTAAAGTAAAGTTCCAAACTATTTTCAAAATAAAAAAACAAAGATGAAATTACTAACAAAGTATGATGTTGGAGCAAAGCCAAATCCTCCAAAGAAACCAAGAAGATCACCAAAGAAAGGGAATGTCACACCAATAAACAGTGTGAAAGCTGCACGAAAAACAAAAAAAGAAAAAAAAAAAGCAATATTTTTTATAAATAATTACTCAGAATTCTATTAAATATAATTTATAAAAAAATAAAAGAAAGAGAGAGAGAGAGACCAATAATGTAATAATAAAAAGAGTGAATGGCATATTTGGTCCTTCTTATGGACTAAATTTTGCATTTTCGTCCCTCTTAAAAATTTTATGGCAGATTCGTCCCTCTTATAACACATTTGTTCTTCTTAATTTTTTTGTAGCAAATTCGTCCTTCTTATCAATGTAGTGTATTTATTATATTCGTTTTTTTTAAATTCAAAATACATCAACTTTCATCAATTTTAGAATATATTTTGGATTTAAGTGATGTATATATTTTATATTTAAAAGGAATAAATGTGTTAAACTATATTGATAAAAGGACGAATATGTTACACTATATTGATAAGAGAGACGGATCTGCTATAAAAATTTAAAAGGGACAAAAGTGCAAAAGTTAACCCATAAGGAGGACCAAAAATGCGATTTACTCTAATAATAAAATATTTTTTATTATTCTTATTTCATACCAACATAAGCAGAACGAACAATGAGCCTGAGAACAACTCCAGGTGGGATTTTCAATCTTTTCATTATTGTTTTCTCAGCCAAGTCAAATACGGGCATTGCATAAACCTGCATTTACTAATACTTGTTCATTAACGTGGTAATAATTTGAGTTAATTATATAATTAACTTGTATTTAAACTTAAAATTGAAGGGAATATATAACTATTTTACCAACTTTGAACGCTAGTATACACTTAAAATTTCAATAAATTATTATCAATAACTAGGCATGCTCGATATCATATTTGAAAATTATTGTGTCACGATTCCTTGTAGATTATGAGATATGATTTAATTTTGATTAAAATCCCCAAATTTTGTTAATTTTCTGCAGATTATTTATTGTGTTTCATGAACTAAAACTCATACCATTAGAAAGTTCTCGTCAAGAGCTTTCCATCCACATAAAGAACAAAAAATTTGGCCTTGTAAATTGACGGAGAAAGAAAATTTGCAAAAATTCCTTCAATTTTTGTGTTAAATGTGTCTTTTTCAAAAGTTTGATACCACATGTAAAGTAGATACACGTTTGATATGAAAAATACAATTCCTTCGGTTAAAAGTAGACAATAACCCCATATTCCCTTAAGAAATTGACATAACCTCTCTTTGTTTATGAAGAAATTCACTTAAGAAAAATGCAATTCCCTCCTTTAAAAATGGACAATAACCCATATTCACTTAAGAAATTGACAAAAACACTCAATTACTTTATGAAGAAATTTCAAATAATTTTTTTTCTAGTAAAAACATATGGGAGAGGCCGGAATTGCTAATAAAAATAACACATGTTTTTCTATTTATAATTGGACGATAACAAAGGGTGTTTTTGCATTTAGCTCATTTCTAATTACCTGATAGCTTCCGATAACATGAACAACAACCATCAAGTTAGCAGAAGCAATGAGCCATCCTGGCCTCTGAAGTGCAACCAACACATTATCCGCCACGTCCTGACCAAACGCCCAATATCCGATGAGTGCTACGGGGAAATAACAAACCGCATTGATGAAATACGCCCAAACAGCCCCTTTCCACATTGGAATTCTCGATGGCTTCTCCGGGGTTGACGGGATTGTGGCCTGTATTTCGAGCACAACTGCGTGGCCAGCATATGCAAATGTGATCTGCCCCAAGGCGTTGAAGATGCGAAACATCTGGTCAGCACCACTGGTTTTTTTGTACTTGTAGCTCACGTCAGGGACTTGACCGTGGCCCAGGCTGCCCGCCCATGCTATAGTAGAGTAGCTGCATGACATCCAATTCTATTTTTTATCGATCAAATATTTAATAGATTTATACAATTTAAAATATTCACTACGCGAAACAAATGGAGCAATTATGGATTTTGATGGATTTAATCTATCGAGAAGTTGAATTTTATTAATATTTAAATATATTTTATTTATATCAATAGCATTAATAGTTTCTTTATAGTTGTTCACAACAAGATATATATATACTTCTTTGTGTTAAGGAAAATTTGCATAAATTTTTTCTATGAAATTTTAATTACGCCAAATTCTCTTATATTTTCAGAAATTCTGCACACTCTCTCCCTTTATTCCGCTAGTTATCTAACACCGTTAAAATTTAGATGATATACCTAAATTACCCCTACGTTTTAAAAAACCTTGATATGTCATGGGTATTTTGTGCTAAAAAATTATAAGGGTATTTTATTCAAAAGTTAAAAAGTACATGCGGATTTTGTGCACACCCTATCAGAAAACTGACGGAAGTGGACGGACGGGGTTATCCCAAAAAAAATTGTGCGTAAAAGTGTTGAAGATTTCAGTTTTGGCAAAATTGTAGAAAACATAAAAAACTAATCAGTGATTTTGAATTTTCGTTCCAAGCTATATCACTTGTAAGTCTTCTATAGCACTTTGATGCCTCATTTCACATGATAAATCCACCCTCAAGTGAATGTGTGGACCCTCACAAATATTCGAATTTGCATCCTTGTCAACAAATCTATATTTTTTTTTGTTTTCCCAAGGGTTTTAATCCCTTGCGAGGCATGTCGGGCACATAAAGTGAGAACCTCTTTCAACAAGGATTCAAACCTGCGTCCACTACTTTAGAGTGACTAGTCCCTTCCACTAGACCAATCACCTGTTGGTTGTCAACAAATCTATATATGTGACACAAAAATGTGACACCAATGTGTGGTAGATGATCCATCCCGAAACAACTCTATATTTAACCAAATTGATTACCTTAGGGACATGATTGCAGCTGCCAATGAAACACCGGACACAGAGTTAAAGTCCGGAAGTTGGGACAAGAAGAAATGAACACCTCCAAAGATGCAAATCCAATAAGATTGCCTTATCGGAGTACAATTGGTGCATGCTATTTCCATGAACTTTCTTAGGCACTTTCCTCCGGTGACCATGTACACTATGTCACAACCAACTTGAACTATAAGTTGTTGAGGGAGCACGATCCACGGTCCAAGTCTCGGTCCAAATGCATGGCTTCCGAGGTCCTTGTATCGATCAAATCGAACCCCGGGAACGCATTCATGTAGTTGTATCATTTGCCACATCGTGTTTAAAGTTATACACCAAGATAATGCCAACACGAAAGTCCCCGGGCCCCTGCATAAGATAGACGGTTCAAACAAAGAAACCTTTTCGAATTGTTCTAAGTATCAAAATCGTACTAGCTCAAAATGGAAAAATCAAAGAAGAATTTCAAATTCGTTAACACACATTGCAAGTTATGAAAACTAACATTTTTGGCTCCTTAACTTTGACCATGAATTAATGAGCTAAATTGGAAAACACCTCAATGTATTGTTTTATTAGAAAAAAAAAACTCCTGTGATATTTTATTTATTAGTGAAAAATCCTAATTTGAAATTAGTTTGCTAATCAATAGGAAGATTGCTGTCAATTTTTTAATTGAAGAAGATGATTATTCTCAATTTTTAAAGTTAACAAGAGATTATTTATCATTTTTTTTGTGAATACATGTATTTTCAAAAATTTTGGTGGGAATATAATAGTTATTTTTCTTGTAAAATATGTGCTCCAGCTCGAGAGGAGGTTTTGTGCTAATAAAAAAATAGCACATGCCACATGGTATTTTATTACTAATTAACTGATTAAGCAAAGCATGGAGAATATTTTAGTATTTCACTCTTATTCGTTTTTCAGTTAATCAATTTATTCCAATTCCAAACAAAAAAAAAAAGTAAAAGTAAAAAATTTGTCCAATTAACCAATTGAAGACAACTAGTTGGTGGCGGCTAACTACTCTTTCTTGATATAATTAAAAAAAACGCTCACGTGATTAGCACGTGACATTAAGTCACAAACTGGATGGAGATCCCATTTTCTTTCTCTCAATAAGATGACGGTTACTTATATCATACACTAGTGGATTTAATTCATTGGGGTTGGATGAATGCCACATGGGCATAAAAGGACAAAAAATTGTCCTTACATGCTCATGTGGCATTCATCCAACACCCGGGTGGATTAAATCCACCGAGTAGGTACTAATTTTCGTATCTAATTAACCAAAATTAATTATGGTTTAATCTCCCTTTTCTTTTTTCCAAATTTCTCCCAAATCGACAAGACACAATCAAATTAATCACCAATTTCTAAGATTAGTAAAAATAAAATTAGAATTTGTGGAAAGAAACGAGGAAAAAGTGGTGGTGGGGGGTTGAATTTGTAAATTACTAAATTTTGCAAGAATTTGTAAGTTGCTAAACCAACACGAACTAATGATAAATAAAATTAATTATGGTTACAACCTTGCAAATCAAAGGGTGCAAAATTTTGAATTCTGCCAATTAGGTTTGGCTTTTGAGTGTCATGAGTAAAAAGCAAAAAATAAAAAATAAAATTCTTGAGCTTATTTTTTTTGTATATATATTTTATATTTTTCTTATTATATTATTCACTAAAATCCTAGAAACAAACATAGCCTAAGAACTCAAAAAATAAAATTAAAAATAAAAGAACACCCACAATTAATAACACATACTATAATTTATGGTACCATACCATCCTAAATAAGCCATTGCATATGGCAAGCTGAGAACACCTGCACCAACCATGGCCGTAACAGTGTGAAAAGTCGAGTACCACCATTTTGCTTCACGGGCCGGACCATTTTGATCGACCCATTTATCATCCGATGGAACTTCCTACAACAAATGAATATTCATCGTAAGTGTTCTTCAAAATATTTCATGTTAATATTTTGCAATAACTAATCATAATTATGAAGAAATTAACTTACTTTGGGTTGTGAAGGAGAGGTTAGAACCATTTTTGCAACCTAAAAATCACACACCAAGAATGTAGGAACCGAGTGCCTATCGTCATGTATTTGTAGTGGTTGATGAATCATTGTTTTGTAGAGTAAAGGTGATTGATAATTCTTTTATTGGTTACCATTACTTTTGTTAGTAAAAAATACTTCATTTGAAAAGCTAATTTTTTTTTCCTTGTGGGTATAATGATTTGAAATGAAAGTAAAGGAAACTAGATGCAACGCACTAGAAGTTGATATTGCAGATTCCTAATTAGTATATAATTGGACAATAACTTTACCCACCAAGAACTTCGAAAAATTATGGGTCTATTTGGATGGGTTTTGGCTCGGTTTCGCGGATCTTGGTTTAAAAATTTTGGTTTGGTTGGTTTCGATGAAACATTTGAGATTTTATTTGGATGGGTTTTGGCTCTTGGATTTTGTGGTTTGAATAAGTTGAAACCCCACTTGAATTGAGTTTGGATGTTGGGGTTTAGGGGAAAAAGTAGGTGATAGGTGTCAAATCAATGTCTTTTTTAGTGAGATTTGAAGGAAAAAAGTAGGTGGTAGGTATCAAATCAATGTTTTATGTTTTATAGGTTTGAAAATTTTGAGTGTGAGTTTCTGAATAGATTTTTAATGGTTTTATGAGTTTGACGAAAACTCATTTGAAAGGGTTATGGCTCGATCTCGCGAAACCCGCGAGACCGGGTCAAAACCCATCCACATACACCATATAAGTTTATTTGGGCTTCACTTTGCCTCAAAACAATATATAAATATTTAAATGATTTAATAAATCATACATTTGAAATGAAAGTAAAGGAAACTAGATGCAACGCACTAGAAGTTGATATTGCAGATTCCTTAGTATATAATTGGACAATAACTTCACCCACCAAGAACTTGGAAAAATTATAAGTTTATTTGGGCTTCACTTGGCCTCAAAACAATATAATGTTCATCAAAGATTAGACAATTTTTTTGTTAATTATTAAGAACATGACTAATTTAGCACCAAAAGTGGCAAAATCTTGAAAAAGATATATTGTTCGGGTAAATTAAATACTAGTTTAAATTATGTAACAAATACATCTATTTATCTTATATTGATAGACCTTGTTTGTGTGAGAATCTTTCTTCAAACCTTTTTTTTTTTTTAACAACGAATAGTTTTTTTTAATAAATCATCTCATAAGTTATAATGTTTTAGATTAGTACAGGTAAAATAATAAGGACTCATTTGTTTATCTGGGTTGATTTACTGTATTTTGAGAACCAAAACTAGGAATCTTGCCTTGGATAACCAAAAATCTGAATTTGAATAGATATTATAACTGATTAATAAATTTTATAATACAACAATAAATAAAAATTATATAATAGTATTTATTTTGATTATTTATATACACATTTAAAATCATTCGTGTTTATTTTAAGTGTATATATACCGTTTCATAAATATTATTTACATTCCTAAATATTATTAATCCAAATCAACATTGATCATCGATAAAAATAATTTCATATTAAATTTTGTGATAATGACATGAGCATTGCCACTACATACCTAGTGTCTTAAATTTTTGTAAAGTGGTATTCAAAATGTTAGAGAAAATTTAGTAATTATTGAAACTTAAAGTAATAATCTTGTTATTTCACATAAATTTAGGGTTAATTATGCAAGTATTTTTCCATAAATATCATATGTTATATAATAATATATAAGTGGTATTTTATTGTTACCATGTGTAAAAAATGGATTCCATTCATTAGATTTACCAAACATTTGAAAAGTAATTTGTTACGTTCCTTTTTGAAATTTCAAGTATTACTCAAACAGTATAATGGAGTTATATTCATGGTAATCACATTTCTAGAAATTAAATTCTCAGAACTAGATTCAATTCCTGTCAAAGAAACGGGTTTCCGTTCATTAGGTTTACCAAACATTGAAAAGTAATCTGTTACATTCCTTTCTGAAATCTCAAGTATTACTCAAACAGTATAATGGAGTTATATTCCTGGTAATCACATTTCTAGAAATCAATTCTCAGAACTAGATTCAATGCATGTGAAACAAACGAATCCTAAATGTACAAAAATTCTTTTTCGATAGAGCTACAATTTCATGAGCCGTAGGATTACCTTCTGTAAAAATGTATATAGTATAGCATACTTCATAAAGTCACCGACCACCTCCCTAATATATTTAAATATAGTACCATAATACCAACATGTAATTGATCTAGTGAGAGAGACTAGTCATTACAAAATAGCGATCTCAAGTATGACTCTCTGTTGGAAAAGGTTTTCACTTAATGTATTTGACCCGGCTCAAAAGGGATTAAACCCTAAAAAAATATACTAATCATTCCATAACCAACTCTAGAGCTCAAACCATCCTCAATACCTTTAATATTCCAATGATTATCTCGAGCATCTTTGAACTTTTATTTCATCTTTGGACTTAACTATTCTAAATATTCAATTTCTGAGGCCCCCTTTGCTTTTAAAGTCGAAAAGTATAAGAAACTGTTTTTTTCCTCTATAAATTAATGGATTTAATTGGCAGAATAGTCTAACTACTCATTACGAATTCGGCAAACATAGTCCCACAAATTTAAAAGTTTCACACACTGCATTAAAAGGATTTTTGGTTGTTGGATTGAACACACCTTTTAACAATATTTTTTTTAATTTTTTGTTTAGAAACAATATCTTTATACTTAATTTTTTTAGTTTAGAAACAATATTGTCACCCTTTTATCACTGTTGCGAAAATGTTTCGAAAATACTGACTAGTCATGTTTCAAACTGAATATCCTTGAGAAACAAAAAATTAAAAAAAAATTAAAAAGAAGGTGTTTTGTTTTGGTGGATAATTAATTATAAAAAAATCATAAAAAAAGTTGTCACGAGAGAAACTTTCTTTGAAATTCTTAACTAATGAATTTGATCAATTGTCAAATCCTATTGGGCTTTTGGCATTTTACACCCTGAAATTATAGGGTTTTGGCACTTTGCACCCTGACTTAAAAGTTTTGGCACTTTGCACCCTATTAATATAATTTATTTGGCACTTTGCACCCTAGTGTGTGTTTTAGCGAGCAAATTCATTGATAAAAGGATAGAATAGTTAATTTCAATTTTTTTCTTTCACTTTGCATCTTGTCAATATAGATTATGCACCTTTAAGATATAGAATGTTGGCATTTTGCACCATAATATTATAAAATATTAGCATTTTCACCCAAATTTAAATTTTTTGGCATTTTGCACCCTAAAAATAAATTTGTATGACATTTGTACCCTAATGTATTTTTCTTAAAAAAATAAATCAAGAATGTCGGCGATGTAGAGATAAAAATGGTCATTTTTATGCACAACAATCATAAACTTGTTATTCTAAATTTATTTTACTTTCGAATAACTTATTTTAACATTTTCTCTCAGTAAAATTTAGATTAAAAAAAAGACATTGTCTTCATTTTATTTTCAAGTATCCTCTAGATTATTTATTTTATATCTAAAATACACGTTTACATATCTAACATATTATTATATTGCATGTTATTAACAAATTTTAGATTATCATATTAAGTCGGGGTTGAAAATGCCAAAAATTTTATTCTTTGGGTGCTAAGTGTCAATATTCTATATTTCAGAGTGCAAAGTGTCAAAATCTATACTTTTAGGGTGCAAAGTGCCAAGCATATTCGAAAATAACTACTATACTCCTCAATTAATGAATTTTTTCTTCAAAACACACACTAGGGTGTAAAGTGCCAACTAAATTGTATTTTCAGGGTGCAAAGTGCCAAAATTTTTAAGTTGGGGTGCAAAGTGCCAAAACCCTATAATTTTAGGGTGCAAAATGCCAAAAGCCCAATCCTATTGGATTATTTATTTTCACTCAAGTACTTAGAAGTTTTACCGAATTACATATCTTCAACCAAAACAATTATTTGTCAAATCATATACAAATTTTGGAAGCGAATTAGTTCAATCCTAATGAGCTATTATCCTTGAAAAAAAAAGTATAATTTTCTGCAAGCGAATTAGGATTGAATTAATCCAAATTTTCATCTACTTGTAGATATATAAAATTTACGCTCTATTAAATAATGATACTTGTGAATAAATTATTAGTTATTAATTAATTTTTTATTTTGGGATTTTATTATATTAAATCCTGAAAGTAAATAATGATATTAATTGATTTCTAATATTTATTTATTGACCAATTATATCAGGCCATATGTTAAAATGATATATTTAAAGACAATCAAATAGTGTTTTGGCCTTATAAGAAAGTGGCCACTCAAAATATGTCACATGTCAGGATGATGTGTTTTGGCCAATCAAATGAAGTCTTGCATTCCAAGGAAATAAGGGCAAATCAAGTCCTGACACGTCACCAAGTTGCTACAAATGAGACTCTTCAAAATCTATATAAAGGGGTCCCGTGAATTCATTTGAGATACATATACATACCTACAGACATACAAATACACATTATAGAGATATACTTTCATATATTCTCATCAAGCTTTGAAACCCCGCGTCAAGCTCTCCAACTATATCAAATATATTGTTATTTTATTACACTTATTTTATTGTCTATTTAAGCTTTTTACAGACATTTAAAATTTGTTGTAAACAAATTTCTGACACGCCCAGTGGACAACTCTACCTCTCATCTCATCACTTCAAGGAAAAATCAATGGCTCTTCCAAGAAAGTATCGACATTTGACTAACCTGATGCAGGATCCAAACACCAAGGACGTCGAAAAGAAAGTGCTTGATTATTTTCAAAGCGATGGATTCAAACTCCCTGAGGAGGACGACATGCTCTAAGGGCGAAAATCAAATGAGAAGTCTAAGGGCCTTCAAGTTTCATCCGACGGCATGATTCATGTGGATCAACCAGAGAACTTAATAACTGGGACCATCAATTACAAATTGGAGGGAGGTTCGAAACCTTCACTTACGTGAAGCCCTACACTCGTCGCATTGACATGATGAAAATGCTTATTGGATACCAACCGCCAAAGTTTCAACAATTCAGTGGGAAAGGGACCCAAAGCAACATGTTGCACACTTCGTGGAGACTTGCAATAACGCTGGAACTACTGGAGATCTTCCTGTGAAACAATTCGTTCGCTCACTTCAAGGAAATGCTTTTAACTGGTACACCAACTTGGAACCTGGAACCATCAATAGTTTGGAATAACTTGAACAAGAATTTCTCAATCGATTTTACAGCACAAGAAGGATCGTCAGTATAATTGAACTTACAAGTACTCGCCAATGAAATGAAGAGAAAGTGATCGATTATATCAATCGATGGAGAAATCTGAGTTTGAATTGCAAGGATCGCTTGTGTGAAACTTCTGCAATAGCAATGTTTATCCAAGAGATGCAATGGGGCTTACGATATATTCTTTAATGCATAAATCGATAACTTTTGAAGAGCTAGCCACAGGTGCACATGACATGGAACTGAGCCTTGCTTCAAGTGAAGGTCAAAACTTCTTCCCAATTCACGAATCAAAGAAAGGGAAAGTTGGACATTACATCAAGAAAGGGGGCAAGCTTTTTCCCCAAGTTGAAAACGAAGAAATAAAAAACGAATCATCCCAACGAAGCTTTGATAAGAAGCTAACTTTGAAGGATATGCAAAAGAAAGAATACCCATTCTTTGATCTGACGTTGCTCCAATGCTTGATAACTTGCTCGAAGCCAAACTCATTGAGTTGCCCGAAATGAAGCGACCTGGAGATGCTGGAAGAACAAATGACCGCAATTACTGCAAATACCACCTCTTGGTTGGGCATCGCATTGAAAAATGCTTCGTTTTGAAAGATAAAATCCTGCAACTCGCTAGTGAAGGTAAGATTCTGCTTGATGAAGATGATGCAACTGCAAATCTTGTCACAATTTCACTTGGAGGTTTTGACATAACAATAGACGAAGAGCAATTGTCAAATGGGCTTCATAGCGAAGATTCTTATGATGTCGTTTCGTGTAATTTAATATAAGAACAAAACACTTCTATAAATGAAGTATGCCGGTCTAGCATAGAAGCCCGAGCGGATGTGACATCGTTCTTTTACATTCCTTGATGTGGATGACATTATAGAATTACCAGATAGAATATCATTAAATTAGACAAGAACATTGCTCAATATTACTTTATTCTACCAATAAAAATGATTCTTAATGTACCTTCAGTAGTATTAGAATATAAACAAAAATCATCTCATTTTTCCAATCACTAGTCGATTCAACATTAACATAATTGTTGAATTCCATAATCCCAATAGTTGCGTAAAAAATTGAAAACATTATTCATAATTTAACAGAATGAAAATTACAAAGTAATGAATGTCATTTTCCTGCTTTTTCCATGTAGTATATTAGGCACTATGCCTACAAACTACGCTCATCTACCAGAACAAAATCATTATGTAATAATAACATAAAAACATTTGAAAGATTATATATTAGCTGGAAATATCTATTTTATGGATTAACACTTAAAGGTGAAAAATTACTAGCTTAAATTTTAAGTCACCATAAGAAGAAGCAACCTTTTGGAATCCCTAAATCAAACTTGTTAGTGTAATGTAAATGGAACAAAAAATCTACTAATTTCCTACAAATACACAGTGATATTATTTGAACAAATTGTGACACCCAAAAATACTAGATAACTTCTTACGAAATTGTATACAAAATCTAGTCAGTCCTCACGATGAGGCAAATCTTACTTGCCACTACAAGAAAATGCATTTCTTGTAACAAAAACATCCGTAACGAAGTATAAATTTGTTACGAAATCAGCCTTTGTGTAACGAAATCTAGGTTTCGTTACAAATAATCCCCTCTTTGGTAACAAACAAGAAATTTTGTTACGAGAAATAAAACATCGTTACAAATAATCTAGTCTTTGGTAACAAAATATGAAATATGTTACTAAATCACAAATATCGTTACAAAACATCTATTTTTTAGTAACAAAGAAACTTCTTTGTTACTAAAGAAAAAAATTGTTACAAATGTGTCATTTTGGGTAACCAAAAAAATTGTTTGTTACTTAAGGAAAAAAAGTTGTTACAGATAGACATCTTTCATGAATAATTTCGTAATATATGAGAAATAATTAAGTTATTTTATAATTGCACAAATATTTTTATGGAAGTATTTTATGATGATGAATAATATTTAGAAATAGTGTTGTACATATATTATTGGGAAATTTATTTTTTTGGTACCACAGGATATACTAACTTGCATTTTTTGTACCATTAGATACAAAAATGCATATTTGGTACGTATCATATGACAGGTTTTCATTGCAATTTTGGTACCAAACCCAAATTTTCTAAAAATTTAATGGTACTTCACCCCCTATGAGATGCATAATGTTCAATTTACTCTATAATATGGAAAAAAAAATCAATTTACCCCTTGTAAAAAATTTCATTAGGCAATTTACTCCCCGTCAGTAGGAGAGTGTAACTTACATGCCAAAATTGAGAATAGGCATGTAAACTATTTTATAACAAAAGTGCATAAAATGTCAGCTATAAAAAAATCAGGCAGACGATGTGAAACTTTTACAAAATTTCAGGAGGTAAAATGCTATTTTTAAACCACGAGGGGGTAAATTGAACATGATGTATTTTATAGGGGTTAAATTATCATTAACTATGGAGAAAAAATGGGTTTGGTACCAAAATTGCAATGAAAACCTATCATATAGTACCAAAATTCTATTTTCGTATCTAATGATATCAAAATTGCAAGTAGGTCTATCTTATGATACAAAAAAAAACAATTTTTCCTATATTATTATATTAAGTTCCTGAAGGGATCTTGTTTTTTTAACTTTATTGAATAGAATAATAAAAGAAAATTTCTTATGATTAAAAATGAAGTAAAAAATCCAAACTCAATAAAAATATTTAGCCAAACTTAATCATGTGTTTCAATAAGGAAATTTGTTTTTTAGTACCAAATGATAGATCACCTTGCAATTTTGGTACCGTTGGACAAGAAAATATAAATATGATATGACAATTTAAGTTTCAATTACAACTTTCATACTAAGCCCCATATTTCTCTGGAGTTAAAGATAATTTACCTCTATGATATTCATAATGTTCAATTTACCTACCTGTAATTTGAAAAGGAGCACTATGCCCCCCACAAAATTTTATAAAATTTTTACACCGTCTCCTTAATATTTTTATATATGGCCTATCATATGGTACCAAACAAATTTTTTCGTTTTCAGTAATAATCGTTCAAACCTATAATCTTATTATCTTGTTGATTTTGTGATTAATCTTATACAAATAAATGTTTTATTATCAACTTTATATTCATATGAAAATAAAGCTATTTATATGCAAATAATTATACTTAATTTTGATAAATCAATTTAACTAAGAATGGAAAATATTAAAAAATATATATATTAGGTTTTCAAGTGAATTAGAAAAAAGAAAGTAAAAAAGGTGGGAAATTTTGGCGCTTAAGCCCAAAAAATTCGACCCCAATTTCTTTTGGCGCAATTAGAAAACCCTTCTTCTGATAAATTAGAAAACCCTTCTTCACCAAAAAAGTTCTTCGCCTCTTTTCTCCATATACGGTTTCAGACTTCCACCACTAAACTCTCTTGGTTGGTTGAATTAATCAGGTACTGGGGAATTCTTGCTACTTTCTCTATTTTACATACTTGCTCATTTTGTTCTCCGCCTCTTTTCTCCATCTAAGGTTTTGAGACATCCACCACTACTCTCTCTCTGTGTTGGTTGAATTGATCAGGTATTGGGGGAATTCTTGTCACTTTTTCTATTTTACATATTTACTCTTTGTAGAAGAATACTTAGATCTGGTTAATTTTCCTTGAATTTTCCTTGAAGAAGAATTGATAAGTACTCCAATTAGTTAATATTTGCCCTGTTATGGTTTTCTTTAATTAGACTTGCTTGCTTGGTTTTGACCTAGTTATTGACAAAGAATTAGTTAATATTTGCCATGTGTATCTAATGTTGATAACGAGGCTTAAAAATTGTGCAAATTGTAAAGATATTATGCCAAAGTGTGGTACTTACTTTTCGTACAACTCTTCAAGATGAGGAAGGATATAATATCAAACTCTAGAACTTTGAGCAAATTAATGACAAGAAATTGCCAATTCATATGCAGTTTATGTAATTTTTTCTTGTATAGATCTATGAGAACCCTCTTAACTGTTTTAGGTAACGGTACATGACAGCAAGGTGATGAATAATTGGGATATATAAGTGTGTGCGTGTTTCTTCAGCATGAAAAAGGTACCTTTGTCAATTGTCATTACATGTTGCGATCTTAGGTTCGAATTCCCTTGACAGTGACTAGAAAGAGTTTAAGCCCATTCACCATGATGTCAGTACATAAAGGATTACAATTTTCATGTGAGCTCACCTCGTGTTATTCTGATGTGATGTTGGTGGGACAATGAAAAAATATTCTAATTTATCATGTCTGTTAGGTACATGTTGATAGCAATAAAATCCAGGAATCAAGCATAGCCTTAGTTATCAGAATTGAATAGAGCACATAGATTATTTTATTTTGACCAATAGTAGTGTACAATTTAACAAGCTTAACTAGGTCATTATCTTCAAAGGGATATCGTCGTCTTTTTAAGGCAATTTTCTCTCCAATTGATAATTTGCATGGTCCCCTCTTGTCACAAAAACTTCTAACATCATGGTCTTATCTAATACATCACCCAAATATATATCTCGAGTGTCAAAATCACCAAAACCAAAACTCAGGACACCATCATGTAGGGGTGTTCAACGGAATAACCAAACCACCCTAACCGATTGGCCAAACCAAAAGCGGTTGCAACATGCAGATTGAAAGAAAAATGGGTTGATATTCGATGCAGAATTTGTAAACGCAAGAATACACGATATAATGATAAGAAGAGTATCGTATCCACATAAAATCAATAACCTAAAATAAATAATTACCTAAAAGATTTCTTATCAAAATTAAACGAATCATTAATTTTTATTATAACTAAGTAACAATAAGATTAAAGTGAATTTTGGACGTGGACAATTTGTGTAATTTGAAATACTTACAATATGTCTCTGATTTTAAGAATGAATAAAGTTCAAGTGTACAAGTGTATTTACAATGCAAATAAATCATGATAGTGTTGTAATAGTACATGTCTCGGCCTTTTACAGAGATAAATGTAAAGCTGAAAATTAACCAGTAGCTAGCTATAGCCTAAAATAAAAACAGAATTAAGAAAAAATAAATTCAATTAACTAACTTACTAATCAAGGAATATTTAAACAATTTCACAAAAAACCAATCTCACATTTCTTCTGAACACAACAATGGCTTCCAGAGTATTCAAGGCAGGATATGAACATGTAAAAAGAAACGCTGGAAAATATGCAGTACCATTATTTATGCATTGTAATCTTAATTCTTTGAAATTTTCTTTTTGCATCAATTTGATAGTTTTTTATTATTATTCATGTTTTTGCAGAAATTTGATAGTTCTTGATTTTATATTACCTGGATCTCTTTAATCCATTATATGTTAACAATCAATTTCCATGGAACAGAATAGATGATCATGCACACATTTACATACTCTAATGTCATTTATGAACATTCGGACCGGCCCATGCTGTATTATTAGCCTTCAAACTAGCCTAATGAGGTTCAATTTGATAGTGAGAAACTGCTTCAAGAAAATATACATTTACTACAACTGCTATTCATGTGCTTTGGTATTTGAGTTGGTTACGATTGTTGTAATATTGGAATATCCTATATGGTATTTAGATATTTTTATCATAGAAAAACGTGAATTTCATTGATCTTGTGTAATTGTAAAGCCCATTTTAAAATTTCTATGTGATTATTAATTTTTTGTTTATCTTTATTACATATCCTTGATGTGGATGACATTATAGAATTACCAGATAGACTATCATTAAATTAGACAAAAACCTTGCTCATTATTACTTTATTTGATCAATCAAAATGACTCTTAATGTACCTTCAGTAGTATTAGAATACAAACAAATCATCTCATTTTTCCAATCACTAGTCGATTCAACATTAACATACTTGTTGAATTCCATAGTCCCAATAATTGCATAAAAAATTGAAAACATTATTCATAATTTAATTGGATGAAAATTACAATGTAATGAATGTTATTTTTCTTCTTTTTCCATGTAGTATATTAGGCACTATGCCTACAAACTACGCTCGTCCTGAGTGTCGAAAATACCAAAATCAACACTCAGGACATCATCATGTAGGGGTGTTCAACGGAACAACCAAACCACCCCAACCAAGCGGTCGCAACTTGCAGGTTGAAAGATATTGAAATCCTTACAATATGTTTATGATTTGAAGAATGAATAAAACTCAAGTGTACAAGTGTCTTTCCAATGCAAATAAACCATGATACTGCTGTAATAGTACATGTCTCGGTCTCTTACAGAGATAGGTGTAAAGCTGAAAAGTAACAAGTAGCTAGCTATAGCCTAAAATAAAAACATAATTAACAAAAAAAAAATTCAATTAACTAACTTACTAATCAAGAAATATTTAAACAATTTCACAAAAAACCAATCTCACATTTCTTATGAACACAATAATGGCTTCCAGAGTATTCAAGGCAGGATATGAACATGTAAAAAGAAACGCTGAAAAATATGCAGTACCATTATTTATGCATATTAATCTTAATTCTTTGAAATTTTCGTTTTGCATCAATTTGATAGTTTTTTTATTATTATTCATGTTTTTACAGAAATTTGATTGTTCTTGATTTTATGTTACCTAGATCTCTTTAATCCATTATATGTTAACAATCAATTTCCATGGAACAGAATAGATGGTCATGCACACATCTCCATCCTCTAATGTCATTTATGAACATTCGGACCGGCCCATGCTGTATTATTAGCCTTCAAACTAGCCTAATGAGGTTCAATTTGTTAGTAAGTAACTGCTTCAAGAAATTATACATTTACTACAACTGCTATTCATGTGCTTTGGTATTTGAGTTGGTTACGATTGTTGTAATATTGGAATATCCTCTACGGTATTTAGAGATTTTTATCATAGAAAAATGTAAGCTTCATTGATCTTGTGTAATTGTAATGCCCATTTTAAAATTTCTATGTGATTATTAATTTTTTGTTTATCTTTATTACATATCCTTGAAATGGATGACATTATAGAATTACCAGATAGAATATCATTAAATCAGACAAGAACCTTGCTCATTATTACTTTATTTGACCAATCAAAATGACTCTTAATGTACCTTCAGTAGTATTAGAATATAAACAAATCATCTCATTTTTCCAATCACTAGTCGATTCAACATTAACATACTTGTTGAATTCCATAGTCCCAATAGTTGCGTAAAAAATTGAAAACATTATTCATAATTTAACTGAATGAAAATTACAATGTAATGAATGTTATTTTCCTGCTTTTTCCATGTAGTATATTAGGCACTATGCCTACAAACTACGCTCGTCCTGAGTGTCGAAATCACCAAAATCAACACTCAGGACACCATCATGTAGGGGTGTTCAACGGAACAACCAAACCACCCCAACCAAGCGGTCGCAACTTGCATGTTGAAAGATAAATGGGTTGATATTTGATGCAGAATTTGTAAACATAAGAATTTGCGATATAATGATAAGAATAGTATCGTCTCCACAGGGAATCAATGATCTAAAATAAATATTTACTAAAAGATTTCTTGTCCAAATTAAACGAATCATTGATTTTTATTATAACTAAGCAACAATAGGATTAAAGTGGATTTTGAATATGGACAATTTGAATTAATCGAAATCCTTACAATATGTCTCTGATTTGAAGAATGAATAAAGTTCAAGTGTACAAGTGTTTTTCCAATGCAAATAAATCATGATAGTGCTGTAATAGTACATGTCTCGGCCTCTTACAGAGATAGGTGTAAAGCTGAAAAGTAACAAGTAGTTAGCTATAGCCTAAAACAAAAACAGAATTAACAAAAAAAAAATAAATCAATTCACTAACTTATTAATCAAGGAATATTTAAACAATTTCATAAAAAAACCCATCTCACATTCCTTCCAAACACAACAATGGCTTCTAGAATATTCAAGGCAGGATATGAACATGTAAAAGGAACCACTGGCAAATATTCAGTACCATTATTTATGCATTGTAATCTTAATTCTTTAAAATTTTCTTTTGCATCAAATTGATAGTTTTTTTTTTATTATTATTCATGTTTTTTGCAGAAATTAAATAGTTCTTGATTTTATGTTACCTGGATCTCTTTAATCCATTATATGTTAACAAGGCCTGCCAAAGGTCAGGTTTAGACCCGGACCCGACCCATACCCAATAAAGACCTTATTGAAATTAATTTTCTAGACCTAGATCTGGACCTGGACCTGGACCCAGATCCATTGAAGACCCAGTCATATGGTCATTCCTGGACCCGGACCAGACCCGACCTGGACACCAACAGACCCAATCGGGCCCGACCCGAAAATTGACCCGGTCAAAACTCGACCCGACCCGACCCTTTTTTTTTCTCTCTTATGGCCTGCTGCAGATCGGAGAGCTATAACATGGAAGTCTTTACATTAAAACTCTCAATTCACTACCAATAAAATAAAAAAAAATCCAAACAAAATATTAACACTACAATTCCAGCACAATATATACACACATTGCTAACATTAGCAGTTCCCATTTCACATACAAAATTCAAAACCCAAAAATCAATAATAAGAAATTCAAGAACTTACTTTTACTTTACATTCCAAAATTCTGAAATATTTATCAGTTACCAAAGAATTTTGAACATAGAATAAAACTACCCACTAGTCAATTAAGCACATTATACATTATTAATTTTTGGTTTTAGCTTAAACCCAGAATCTTTATGCAAATCCAGTAAATCTAGTTAGGGTTTATTCAACAAAAAAAAAATGTTTTAATTAGCATAGCTATACATTGAAAACAATTAGATCTAGAAAATCAACACAAAAAAAAAAATTTTAACAACTGAATATAGATAATAGATGTATTTATATATCAACAAAAAAAAAAGACAATATTTTTCAGATTTGAAAAAATCACATCAAAATCCCAGAAAAAGTCTCTCCACTGCTTCATGTAATACCAAACTTCATTCCACATATGATTTTCTTCAAAGAACTCGATTGAGAAATAATAGAGGACCTTAAGATTTTTAGGTTTGAAATTCGGTAGAGAGAGAGAGAGAGAAATGAAATCCAGAGAGTGTATTTTTAGAATGAAAAATTAAAGGAAAAGAAACTATGTATTCTCAAAGAAGAAAAAAAAATTCGGGTCAGGGTCTCGATCGGGTCGAGATCTGGACCCGGCCTGGACCCGACAGTTTGGGAAAATTTGTTCAGTTCGGGTCCGGCAAACCGAACGGGTCGGGTCCAGGTCAGGACCCAATAATTTCTATTCAGGTCGGGTCCGGGTCCGGACCCGACCTTTGACAGGCCTATTAACAATCAATTTCCATGGAACAGAATAGATGGTCATGCACACATCTCCATCCTCTAATATCATTTATGAACATTCAGACCGGTCCATGCTGTAATTATTAGCCTTCACACTCGCTAATTGAGGTTACACTAGACTGTTTTTACAAATATAATGAGGTTCAATTTGTTAGTGAGAAACTGCTTGAAGAAATTATACATTTACTACAACTGCTATTCATGTGCTTTGGTATTTGAGTTTGTTACGGTTGTTGTATTATTGGAATATCCTCTATGGTATTTAGAGATTTTTATCATAGAAAAATGTGAGTTTCATTGATCTTGTGTAATTGTAATGCCCATTTTAAAATTTCTATGTGATTATTGATTTTTTGTTTATCTTTATTACATATCCTTGATGTGGATGACGTTATAGAATTACCAGATAGGATATCATTAAATTAGACAAGAACCTTGCTCATTATTACTTTATTTGACCAATCAAAATGACTCTTAATGTACCTTCAGTAGTATTAGAATATAAACAAATCATCTCATTTTTCCAATCACTAGTCGATTCAACATTAACAAAATTGTTGAATTCCATAGTCCCAATAGTTGCGTAAAAAATTGAAAACATTATTCATAATTTAACTGAATGAAAATTACAATGTAATGAATGTCATTTTCCTGCTTTTTCCATTTAGTATATTAGGCACTATGCCTACAAACTTCGCTCGTCTACCAGAACAGATTCATTATGTAATAAATAAATAAAAATATTTGAAAGATTATATATTAACTGGAAATATCTATATTATGGATTAACACTTAAAGGTGAAAAAATACTAGCTTAAATTTTAAATCATCATAAGAAGAAGCAACTTTTTGGAATCCCCAAATCAAACCTGTTAGTGTAATGTAAATGGAATAAAAAATCTACTAATTTCCTACAAATACATAGTGATATTATTTTAACAAATTGTGACATCCAAAAATGATAGATAACTTCTTACGAAATTGTATACAAGAACTAGCATGTCCTCACGATGGGGCAACTCTTATTTGCACGAAATTTTCGCCAGTATTAATGCAAATTTAACAAGCTTAACTAGGTCATTGTCTTCAAAGGGATATCGTCGTCTTTTTAAGGTAATTTTCTCCCAATTGATAATTTGCACGGCCCCCCTCTTGTCACAAAAACTTCTGACATCATGGTCATATCTAATACATCACCCAAATTGATATCTCGAGTGCCGAAATCACCAAAACCAACAATCAGGACAACACCATGTAGTGGTGTTCAACGGAACAACCAAACCACCCCAACTGATTGGCCAAATCCAAAGAGGTCGCAACATGCGGGTTGAAAGATAAATGGGTTGACATTTGATGCATAATTTTTAAACGCAAGAATACGCGAAATAATGATAAGAAGAGTATCGTCTCAACAGGGAATCAATGACCTAAAATAAATAATTACTAAAAGATTTCTTATCCAAATTAAACGAATCATTGATTTTTATAATTAAGCAACAATAGGATTAAAGTGAATTTTGAATAAGGACAATTAGAATAATTTGAAATCCTTACAATATGTCTCTGATTTGAAGAATGAACAAAGGTCAAGGGTACAAGTGTCTTTCCAATGCAAATAAATCATGATAGAGCGGTAATAGTACATGTCTCAGCCTCTTACAGTGATAGGTGTAAAGCTGAAAAGTAACAAGTAGCTAGCTATATCTTAAAACAAAAACAGAATTAACAAAAAAAAAAAATTCAATTCACTAACTTACTAATCAAGGAATATTTAAAACATTTCACAAACAATCCATCTCACATTTCTTCCAAACAAAACAATGGATTCCAGAGTATTCAAGGCAGGATATGAACATGCCAAAAGAAACCCTGCAAAAATATGCAGTTCCATTATTTATGCTTTATAATAACAACATAAAAACCTTTGAAAGATAAATGTGTTGATATTTGATGCAGAATTTGTAAATGCAAGAAATATAATGAGGTTCAATTTGTTAGTGAGAAACTGCTTGAAGACATTATACATTTACTACAACTGCTATTCATGTGCTTTGGTATTTGAGTTGGTTACGGTTGTTGTAATATTGGAATATCCTCTATGGTATTTAGAAAAAAATTTCTTAGAAAAATGTGAGTTTCATTGATCTTATGTAATTGTAATGCACATTTTAAAATTTCTATGTGATTATTGATTATTTATTCATCTTTATTATCTATCCTTGATGTGGATGATATTATAGAATTAGGAGATAGAATATCATTAAATTAGACAAGAACCTAGCTCAATATTACTTTATTTGACAAATCAAAATGACTCTTAATGTACCTTCAACAGTATTAGAATATAAAAAAATCATCTCATTTTTCCAATCACTAGTCGATTCAACATTAACATAATTGTTGAATTCCATAGTCCCAATAGTCGCGTAAAAATGGAAAACTTTATTCATAATTTAACTGAATGAAAATTACAATGTAATGAATGTCATTTTTCTGCTTTTTCCAAGAAGTATATTATGCACTATGCATACAAACTACGCTCGTCTACCAGAACAATGTAATGAATGTCATTTTCCTGCTTTTTCCAAGTAGTATATTATGCACTATGCGTACAAACTACGCTCGTCTACCAGAACAAAATAATTATTTAATAACAATATAAAAACCTTTGAAAGATTATATATTAACTGGAAATATATATTTTATGGATTAACACTTAAAGATTAAAAAATACTAGCTTAAATTTTAAGTCATAATAAGAAGAAGCAACCTTTTAGAATCCCCAAATCAAACATGTTAGTGTAATTTAAATGGAATAAAAAATCTACTAATTTCCTACAAAGACATAGTGATATTATTTGAACAAATTATGACACCCAAAAATACTAGATAACTTCTTACGAAATTGTATACAAGAACTAGAATGTCCTCACGATGGGGAAAATCTTATTTGCACGAAATTTTCACCAATATCAGTGTACAATTTAACAAGCTTAACATGGTCATTGTCTTCAAAGGGATATCGTCGTCTTTTTAAGGCAATTTTCCCTCCAATTGATAATTTGCATGGTCCCCTCTTGTCACAAAAACTTCTGACATCATGGTCTTATCTAATACATCACCCAAATATATATCTCAAGTGTCAAAAATACCAAAATCAACACTCAAGACACCATCATGTAGGGGTGTTCAACGGAACAACCAAACCACCCCAACCAAGCGGTCGCAACTTGCAGGTTGATAGATAAATGGGTTGATATTTGAGGCAGAATTTATAAACGTAAGAATCTCGATATAATGATTAGAAGAGTACCGCCTCCATAGGGACTCAATGACCTAATATAAATATAAGATTTCTTGCCGAAATTAAACGAATGATTGATTTATATTATAACTAAGCAACAATAGGATTAAAGTGAATTTTGGATATGGATAATTTGAATAATTTGAAATCCTTACAATATGTCTCTGATTTGAAGAATGAATAAAGTTCAAGTGTACAAGTATATTTCCAATGCAAATAAATAATGATAGTGCTGTAATAGTACATGTCTCGGCTTCTTACAGAGATAGGTGTAATGCTGAAAAGTAACAATTAGTTAGGTATAGACTAAAACAAAAACAGAATTAACAAAAAAAAAAATCAATTCACTAACTTACTAATCAAGTATTATTTAAAAATTTTCATAAAAAACCCATCTCACATTTCTTCCAAACACAACAATGGCTTCCAGAGTATTCAAGGCAGGATATGAACATGTAAAATGAAACGCTAGAAAATATGCAGTACCATTATTCATGCTTTGTAATCTTCATTCTTTAAAAGTTTCTTTTTGCATCATTTTGATAGTTTTTTATTATTATTCATGTTTTTGCAAAAATTTGATAGTTCTTAATTTTATGTTACCAGGATCTATTTAATTCATTATATGTTAACAACCAATTTCCATGGAACAGAATAGACGGTCATACACACATCTCCATCCTCTAATGTCATTTATAAATATTCGGACCGGTCCATGCTGTAAATATTAGCCTTCACACTAGCTTAATGAGGTTACACTAGACATTTTTTTACAAATATATTGAGTTTCAATTTGTTAGTGAGAAACTGATTGAAGACATTATTCATTTACTACAACTGCTATTCATGTGCTTTGGTATTTTAGTTGGTTACGATTGTTGTAATATTGGAATATACTCTATGGTATTTGGAGATTTTTTTCATGGAAAAATGTGAGTTTCATTGTTCTTGTGTAATTGTAATGCCCATTTTAAAATTTATATTTGATTATTGATTTTTTATTTATCTTTATTACATATCCTTGATGTGGATGACATTATAGAATTACCACATAGATTATCATTAAATTAGACAAGAACATTGCTCATTATTACTTTATTCTACAAATAAAAATGACTCTTAATGTACCTTCAGTAGTATTAGAATATAAACAAATCATCTCATTTTTTCAATCACTAGTCGATTCAACATTAACATAATTGTTGAATTCCATAGTCCCAATAGTTGCGTAAAAAATTTAAAACATTATTCATAATTTAACTGAATGAAAATTACAATGTAATGAATGCCATTTTCCTGCTTTTTCCATGTAGTATATTAGGCACTATGCCTACAAACTACGCTCGTCTCCCAGAACAAAATCGTGACGTAATAACACCATAAAAACCATTGAAAGATTATATATTAACTGAAAATATCTATTTTATGGATTAACACTTAAAGGTGAATAAATACTAGCTTAAATTTTAAGTCATCATAAGTAGAAGCAACCTTTTGGAATCCCCAAATCAAATCTGTTATTGTAATGTTAATGGAACAAAAAATATACTAATTTCCTACAAATACATAGTGATATTATTTGAACAAATTGTGACACCCAAAAATGATAGATAACTTCTTACGAAATAGTATACAAGAAGTAGCATGTCCTCACAATGGGGAAAATCTTATATGCACGAAATTTTCACCAATATCAGTGTACAATTTAACAAGATTAACTAGGTCATTGTCTTCAAAGGGATATCGTCATCTTTTTACGGCAATTTTCTCTCCAATTGATAATTTGCACGGTCCCCTATTGTCACAAAAACTTCTGACATCTTGGTCTTATCTAATACATCACCCAAATTGATATCTCGAGTGTCGAAATCACCAAAACCAACACTCAGGACACCATCATGCAGGGGTGTTCCACGGAAAAACCAAACCACCCCAACCGATTGGCCAAACCCAAAGCAGTCGCAACTTGCGGGTTGAAAGATAAATGGGTTTATATTTGATGCAGAATTTGTAAACGCAAGAACACGCGATATAAGGATAAGAAGAGTATCGTCTCAACAGGGAATCAATAACCTAAAATAAATAATTACTAAAAGATTTCTTATCCAAATTAAACGAATCATTGATTTTTATTATAATTAAGCAACAATAGGATTAAAGTGAATTTTGGATATGGACAATTAGAATAATTAGAAATCCTTACAATATGTCTCTGATTTGAAGAATGAATAAAGCTCAAGTGTACAAGTGTCTTTCCAATGCAAATAAACCATTATAGTGCTGTAATAGTACATGTCTCGGTCTCTTACAGAGATAGGTGTAAAGCTGAAAAGTAACAAGTAGCTAGCTATAGCCTAAAACAAAAACAGAATTAACAAAAAAAAAATTCAATTGACTAATTTACTAATCAAGAAATATTTTAACAATTTCATAAAAAATCAATCTCACATTTCTTCCAAACACAACAATGGCTTCCAGAGTATTCAAGGAAGGATATGAACATGCAAAAAGAAACGCTGGAAAATATGCAGTACCATTATTTATGCTTTGTAACCTTAATTCTTTAAAATTTTCTTTTTGCATCAATTTGATAGTTTATTATTATGCATGTTTTTGCAGAAATTTGATAGTTCTTAATTTTATATTACCTGGATCTCTTCAATCCATTATATGTTAACAATAAATTTCCATGGAACAGAATAGATGGTTATGCACACATCTCCATCCTCTAATGTCATTTATGAACATTCGAACCGGTCCATGCTGTAATTATTAGCCTTCACACTAGCTTAATGAGGTTACACTAGACTGTTTTTACAAATATAATGAGGTTCAATTTTTTAGTGAGAAAATGCTTGAAGACAATATACATTTACTACAACTGCTATTCATGTGCTTTGGTATTTGAGTTGGTTACGGTTGTTGTAATATTGGAATATCCTCTATGGTATTTAGAAATTTTTTTCATAGAAAAATGTGAGTTTCATTGATCTTGTGTAATTTTAATGCCCATTTTAAAATTTCTATATGATTATTTATTTATCTTTATTACCTATCCTTGATTTGGATGATATTATAGAATTAGGAGATAGAATATCATTAAATTAGACAAGAACCTAGCTCAATATTACTTAATTTGACCAATCAAAATGACTCTTAATGTACCTACAGCAGTATTAGAATATAAAAAAATCATCTCATTTTTCCAATCACTAGTCGATTCAACATTAACATAATTGTTGAATTCCATAGTCCCAATAGTTGCGTAAAAAATGGAAAACATTATTCATAATTTAACTGAATGAAAATTACAATGTAATGAATGTCATTTTCCTGCTTTTTCCAAGTAGTATATTATGCACTATGCCTACAAGCTTCGCTCGTCTACCAGAACAATGTAACGAATGTCATTTTCCTGCTTTTTCCAAGTAGTATATTATGCACTATGCCTACAAACTACGCTCATCTACCAGAACAAAATTATTATGTAATAACAACATAAAAACCTTTGAAAGATTATATATTAACTGGAAATATATATTTTATCGATTAACACTTAAAGATGAAAAAATATTAGCTTAAATTTTAAGTCATAATAAGAAGAAGCAACCTTTTAGAATCCCCAAATCAAACCTGTTAGTGTAATGTAAATGGAACAAAAAATCTACTAATTTCCTACAAATACATGGTGATATTATTTGAACAAATTATGACACCCAAAAATACTAGATAACTTCTTACGAAATTGTATACAAGAACTAGCATGTCTTCACGATGGGGAAAATCTTATTTGCACGAAATTTTCGCCAATATCAGTGTACAATTTAACAAGCTTAACATGGTCATTGTCTTCAAAGGGATATCTTCGTCTTTTTAAGGCAATTTTCCCTCCAATTGATAATTTGCATGGTCCCCCTTGTCACAAAAACTTCTGACATCATGGTCTTATCTAATACATCACCCAAATATATATCTCGAGTGTCGAAAATACCAAAATTAACACTCAGGACACCATCATATAGGGGTGTTAAATGGAACAACCAAACCACCCCAACCAAGCGGTCGCAACTTGCAGGTTGAAAGATAAATGTTTTGATATTTGATGCAGAATTTGTAAATGTAAGAATCTCGATATAATGATTAGATAAGTACCGTCTCCATAGGGACTCAATGACCTAATATAAATATAAGATTTCTTGTCCAAATTAAACGAATCATTGATTTATATTATAACTTAGCAGCAATAGGATTAAAGTTAATTTTGGATATAGACAGTTCGAATAATTACAATATGTCTCTGATTTGAAGAATGAATAAAGTTCAAGTGTACAAGTGTCTTTCCAATGCAAATAAATCACGATAGTGCTGTAATAGTACATGTCTCGGCCTCTTACAGAGATAGGTGTAATGCTGAAAAGTAACAATTAGTTAGGTATAGACTAAAACAAAAATAGAATCAACAAAAAAAAATCAATTCACTAACTTACTAATCAAGTATTATTTAAAAAAATTCATAAAAAACCCATCTCACATTTCTTCCAAACACAACAATGGCTTCCAGAGTATTCAAGGCAGGATATGAACATTTAAAAAGAAACGCTAGAAAATATGCAGTACCATTATTTATGCTTTGTAATCTTAATTCTTTAAAAGCTTCTTTTTGCATCATTTTGATAGTTTTTTATTATTATTCATGTTTTTGGAGAAATTTGATAGTTCTTGGTTTTATGTTACCTGGATCTCTTTAATCCATTATATGTTAACAACCAATTTTCATGGAACAGAATAGATGGTCATACACGCATCTGCGTCCTCTAATGTCATTTATAAACATTCGGACCGGTCCATGCTGTAAATATTAGCCTTCACACTAGCTTAATGAGGTTACACTAGACATTTTTTTACAATTATATTGAGGTTCAATTTGTTAGTGAGAAACTGATTGAAGACATTATTTATTTACAACAACTGCTATTCATGTGTTTTGGTATTTGAGTTGGTTACGGTTGTTGTAATATTGGAATATACTCTATGGTATTTAGAGATTTTTTTCATAGAAAACTGTGAGTTTCATTGTTCTTGTGTAATTGTAATGCCCATTTTAAAATTTTTATTTGATTATTGATTTTTTATTTATCTTTATTACATATCCTTGATATGGATGACATTATAGAATTACCACATAGAATATCATTAAATTAGACAAGAACATTGCTCATTATTACTTTATTCTACAAATAAAAATGACTCTTAATGTACCTTCAGTAGTATTAGAATATAAACAAATCATCTCATTTTTCCAATCACAAGTCGATTCAACATTAACATAATTGTTGAATTCCATAGTCCAAATAGTTGCGTAAAAAATTGAAAACATTATTCATAATTTAACTAAATGAAAATTACAATGTAATGAATGTTATTTTCCTGCTTTTTCCATGTAGTATATTAGGCACTATGCCTACGAACTACGCTCGTCTACCAGAACAAAATCGTGATGTAATAAAATCATAAAAACCTTTGAAAGATTATATATTAAGTGGAAATATCTATTTTATGGATTAACACTTAAAGGTGAAAATAAACTAGCTTAAATTTTAAGTCATTATAAGAAGAAGCAACCTTTTCGAATCCCCAAATCAAATCTGTTACTGTAATGTAAATGGAACAAAAAATATACTAATTTCCAACAAATACATAGTGATATTATTTGAACAAATTTTGACACCCAAAAATGATAGATAACTTCTTACGAAATAGTATACAAGAAGTAGCATGTCCTCATGATGGGGAAAATCTTATACGCACAAAATTTTCACCAATATCAGTGTACAATTTAACAAGCTTAACTAGGTCATTGTCTTCAAAGGGATATCGTCATCTTTTTAAGGCAATTTTCTCTCCAATTGATAATTTGCACGGTCCCCTATTGTCACAAAATCATCTGACATCTTGGTCTTATCTAATACATCACCCAAATTGATATCTCGAGTGTCGAAATCACCAAAACCAACACTCAGGACACCATCATGTAGGTGTGTTCCACGGAACAACCAAACCACCATAACCGATTGGCCAAACCCAAAGCGGTCGCAACTTGCGGGTTGAAAGATAAATGGGTTGATATTTGATGCAGAATTTGTAAACGCAAGAATACGCGATATAAGGATAAGAAGAGTATTGTCTCAACAGGGAATCAATGACCTAAAATAAATAATTATTAAAAGATTTCTTATCCAAATTAAACGAATCATTGATTTTTATAATAATTAAGCAACAATAGGATTAAAGTGAATTTTGGATATGGACAATTAGAATAATTTGAAATCCTTACAATATGTCTCTGATTTGAAGAATGAATAAAGCTCAAGTGTACAAGTGTCTTTCCAATGCAAATAAACCATGATAGTGCTGTAATAGTACATGTCTCGGTCTCTTACAGAGATAGGTGTAAAGCTGAAAAGTAACAAGTAGCTAGCTATAGCCTAAAACAAAAACAGAATTAACAAAAAAAAAATTTAATTGAATAATTTACTAATCAAGAAATATTTTAACAATTTCATAAAAAATCAATCTCACATTTCTTCCAAACACAACAATGGCTTCCAGAGTATTCAAGGCAGGATATGAACATGCAAAAATAAACGCTGGAAAATATGCAGTACCATTATTTATGCTTTGTAACCTTAATTCTTTAAAATTTTCTTTTTGCATCAATTTGATAGTTTATTATTATGCATGTTTTTGCAGAAATTTGATAGTTCTTAATTTTATGTTACCTGGATATCTTCAATCCATTATATGTTAACAATAAATTTCCATGGAACAGAATAGATGGTTATGCACACATCTCCATCCTCTAATGACATTTATGAACATTCGAACCGGTCCATGCTGTAATTATTAGCCTTCACACTAGCTTAATGAGGTTACACTAGACTGTTTTTACAAATATAATGAGGTTCAATATTTTAGTGAGAAAATGCTTGAAGACAATATACATTTACTACAACTGCTATTCATGTGCTTTGGTATTTGAGTTGGTTACGGTTGTTGTAATATTGGAATATCCTATATGGTATTTAGAAATTTTTTTCATAGAAAAATGTGAGTTTCATTGATCTTGTGTAATTTTAATGCCCATTTTAAAATTTCTATATGATTATTGATTTATCTTTAATACCTATCCTTGATTTGGATGATATTATAGAATTAGGAGATAGAATATCATTAAATTAGACAAGAACCTAGCTCAATATTACTTAATTTGACCAATCAAAATGACTCTTAATGTACCTTCAGCAGTATTAGAATATAAAAAAATCATCTCATTTTTCCAATCACTAGTCGATTCAACATTAACAAAATTGTTGAATTCCATAGTCCCAATAGTTGCGTAAAAAATGGAAAACATTATTCATAATTTAACTGAATGAAAATTACAATGTAATGAATGTCATTTTCCTGCTTTTTCCAAGTAGTATATTATGCACTATGCCTACAAGCTTCGCTCGTCTACCAGAACAATGTAACGAATGTCATTTTCCTGCTTTTTCCAAGTAGTATATTATGCACTATGCCTACAAACTACGCTCATCTACCAGAACAAAATTATTATGTAATAACAACATAAAAACCTTTGAAAGATTATATATTAACTGGAAATATATATTTTATCGATTAACACTTAAAGATGAAAAAATATTAGCTTAAATTTTAAGTCATAATAAGAAGAAGCAACCTTTTAGAATCCCCAAATCAAACCTGTTAGTGTAATGTAAATGGAACAAAAATCTACTAATTTCCTACAAATACATGGTGATATTATTTGAACAAATTATGACACCCAAAAATACTAGATAACTTCTTACGAAATTGTATACAAGAACTAGCATGTCTTCACGATGGGGAAAATCTTATTTGCACGAAATTTTCGCCAATATCAGTGTACAATTTAACAAGCTTAACATGGTCATTGTCTTCAAAGGGATATCTTCGTCTTTTTAAGGCAATTTTCCCTCCAATTGATAATTTGCATGGTCCCCCCTTGTCACAAAAACTTCTGACATCATGGTCTTATCTAATACATCACCCAAATATATATCTCTAGTGTCGAAAATACCAAAATTAACACTCAGGACACCATCATATAGGGGTGTTAAACAGAACAACCAAACCACCCCAACCAAGCGGTCGCAACTTGCAGGTTGAAAGATAAATGTTTTGATATTTGATGCAGAATTTGTAAATGTAAGAATCTCGATATAATGATTAGATAAGTATCGTCTCCATAGGGACTCAATGACCTAATATAAATATAAGATTTCTTGTCCAAATTAAACGAATCATTGATTTATATTATAACTTAGCAGCAATAGGCATAAAGTGAATTTTGGATATCGACAGTTCGAATAATTACAATATGTCTCTGATTTGAAGAATGAATAAAGTTCAAGTGTACAAGTGTCTTTCCAATGCAAATAAATCATGATAGTGCTGTAATAGTACATGTCTCGGCCTCTTACAGAGATAGGTGTAATGCTGAAAAGTAACAATTAGTTAGGTATAGTCTAAAACAAAAACAAAATCAACAAAAAAAAAATCAATTCACTAACTTACTAATCAAGTATTATTTAAAAAAATTCATAAAAAACCCATCTCACATTTCTTCCAAACACAACAATGGCTTCCAGAGTATTCAAGGCAGGATATGAACATGTAAAAAGAAACGCGAGAAAATATGCAGTACCATTATTTATGCTTTGTAATCTTAATTCTTTAAAAGCTTCTTTTTGCATCATTTTGATGGTTTTTTATTATTATTCATGTTTTTGTAGAAATTTGATAGTTCTTGGTTTTATGTTACCTGGATCTCTTTAATCCATTATATGTTAACAAACAATTTTCATGGAACAGAATAGATGGTCATACACGCATCTCCGTCCTCTAATGTCATTTATAAACATTCGGACCGGTCCATGCTGTAAATATTAGCCTTCACACTAGCTTAATGAGGTTACACTAGACATTGTTTTACAATTATATTGAGGTTCAATTTGTTAGTGAGAAACTGATTGAAGACATTATTTATTTACAACAACTGCTATTCATGTGTTTTGATATTTGAGTTGGTTACGGTTGTTGTAATATTGGAATATACTCTATGGTATTTAGATATTTTTTTCATAGAAAACTGTGAGTTTCATTGTTCTTGTGTAATTGTAATGCCCATTTTAAAATTTTTATTTGATTATTGATTTTTGATTTATCTTTATTACATATCCTTGATGTGGATGACATTATAGAATTACCACATAGAATATCATTAAATTAGACAAGAACATTGCTCATTATTACTTTATTCTACAAATAAAAATGACTCTTAATGTACCTTCAGTAGTATTAGAATATAAACAAATCATCTCATTTTTCCAATCACAAGTCGATTCAACATTAACATAATTGTTGAATTCCATAGTCCAAATAGTTGCGTAAAAAATTGAAAACATTATTCATAATTTAACTGAATGAAAATTACAATGTAATGAATGTCATTTTCCTGCTTTTTCCATGTAGTATATTAGGCACTATGCCTACAAACTACGCTCGTCTACCAGAACAAAATCGTGATGTAATAAAATCATAAAAACCTTTGAAAGATTATATATTAACTGGAAATATCTATTTTATGGATTAACTCTTAAAGGTGAAAATATACTAGCTTAAATTGTAAGTCATTATAAGAAGAAGCAACCTTTTCGAATCCCCAAATCAAATCTGTTACTGTAATGTAAATGGAACAAAAAATATACTAATTTCCAACAAATACATAGTGATATTATTTGAACAAATTTTGACACCCAAAAATGATAGATAACTTCTTACGAAATAGTATACAAGAAGTAGCATGTCCTCACGATGGGGAAAATCTTATACGCACGAAATTTTCACCAATATCAGTGTACAATTTAACAAGCTTAACTAGGTCATTGTCTTCAAAGGGATATCGTCATCTTTTTAAGGCAATTTTCTCTCCAATTGATAATTTGCACGGTCCCCTATTGTCACAAAATCATCTGACATCTTGGTCTTATCGAATACATCACCCAAATTGATATCTCGAGTGTCGAAATCACCAAAACCATCACTCAGGACACCATCATGTAGGGGTGTTCCACGGAACAACCAAACCACCCTAACCGATTGGCCAAACCCAAAGCGGTCGCAACTTGCGGGTTGAAAGATAAATGGGTTGATATTTGATGCAGAATTTGTAAACGCAAGAATACGCGATATAAGGATAAGAAGCGTATCGTCTCAACAGGGAATCAATGACCTAAAATAAATAATTATTAAAAGATTTCTTATCCAAATTAAACGAATCATTGATTTTTATAATAATTAAGCAACAATAGGATTAAAGTGAATTTTGGATATGGACAATTAGAATAATTTGAAATCCTTACAATATGTCTCTGATTTGAAGAATGAATAAAGCTCAAGTGTACAAGTGTCTTTCCAATGCAAATAAACCATGATAGTGATGTAATAGTACATGTCTCAGTCTCTTACAGAGATAGGTGTAAAGCTGAAAAGTAACAAGTAGCTAGCTATAGCCTAAAACAAAAATAGAATTAACAAAAAAAAATTCAATTAACTAACTTACTAATCAAGAAATATTTAAATTATTTCATAAAAAATCAATCTCACATTTCTTCCAAACACAACAATGGCTTCTAGAGTATTCAAGGCAGGATATGAACATGCAAAAAGGAACGTTGGAAAATATGCAGTACCATTATTTATGCATTGTAATCTTAATTCTTTAAAATTTTCTTTTTGCATCAATTTGATAGTTTTTATTATTCATGTTTTTGCAGAAATTTGATAGTTCTTAATTTTATGTTACCTGGATCTCTTTAATCCATTATATGTTAACAATCAATTTTCATGGAACAGAATAGATGGTCATGCACACATCTCCATCCTATAATGTCATTTATGAACATTCGGACCGGTCCATGCTGTAATTATTAGCCTGCACACTAGCTTAATGAGGTTACACTGGATTGTTTTTTACAAATATAATGAGGTTCAATTTGTTAGTTAGAAACTGCTTGAAGACATTATACATTTACTACAACTGTTATTCATGTGCTTTGGTATTTGAGTTGATTACGGTTGTTGTAATATTGGAATATCCTCTATGGTATTTAGAAATTTTTTTCATAGAAAAATGTGAGTTTCATTGATCTTATGTAATTGTAATGCCCATTTTATAATTTCTATGTGATTATTGATTATTTATTTATCAATATTACCTATCCTTGATGTGGATGATATTATAGAATTAGGAGATAGAATATCATTAAATTAGACAAGAACCTAGCTCAATATTACTTTATTTGACCAATCAAAATGACTCTTAATGTACCTTCAGCAGTATTAGAATATAAAAAAAATCATCTCATTTTTCCAATCATTAGTCGATTCAACATTAACATAATTGTTGAATTTCATAGTCCGAATAGTTGCGTAAAAAATGGAAAAAAATTATTCATAATTTAGCTGAATGAAAATTACAATGTAATGAGTGTCATTTTCCTGCTTTTCCAAAGTAGTATATTATGTACTATGCCTACAAACTACGCTCGTCTACCAGAACAAAATCATTATGTAATAACAACATAAAAACCTTTGAAATTATATATTAACTGGAAATATATATCTTATGGATTAACACTTAAAGATGAAAAAATACTAGCTTAAATTTTAAGCCATAATAAGAAGAAGCAACATTTTGGAATCCCCAAATCAAACCTGTTAGTGTAATGTATATGGAACAAAAAATCTACTAATTTCCTACAAATACATAGTGATATTATTTGAACAAATTATGACACCCAAAAATACTATATAACTTCTTACGAAATTGTATACAAGAACTAGCATGTCCTCACGATGGGGAAAATCTTATTTGCACGAAATTTTCACCAATATCAGTGTACAATTTAACTAGCTTAACATGGTCATTGTCTTCAAATGGATTTTTAAGGCAGTTTTCCCTCCAATTGATAATTTGCATGGTCCCCTCTTGTCACAAAAACTTCTGACATCATGGTCTTATCTAATACATCACTCAAATATATATCTCGAGTGTAGAAAATACCCAAACCAACACTCAGGACACCATCATGTAGGGGTGTTCAATGGAACAACCAAACCACCCCAACCAAGCGGTCTCAACTTGCAGGTTGAAAGATAAATGGGTTGATATTTGATGCAGAATTTGTAAACGTAAGAATCTCGATATAATGATTAGAAGAGTACCGTCTCCATAGGGACTCAATGACCTAATATAAATATAAGATTTCTAGCCCAAATTAAACGAATCATTGATTTATATTATAACTAAGCGACAATAGGATTAAAGTGAATTTTGGATATGGACAATTTGAATAATTTGAAATCCTTACAATATGTCTCTGATTTGAAGAATGAATAAAGTTCAAGTGTACAAGTGTCTTTCCAATGCAAATAAATCATGATAGTGCTGTAATAGTACATGTCTCGGCCTCTTACAGAGATAGGTGTAAAGCTGAAATGTAACAAGTAGTTAGCTATAGCCTAAAACAAAAACAGAATTAACAAAAAAAAAAAAAAATTCAATTCACTAACTTACTAATCAAGGAATATTTAAACAATTTCATAAAAAACCCATCTCACATTTCTTCCAAACACAACAATGGCTTCCCGAGTATTCAAGGCAGGATATGAACAAGCAAAAAGAAACGCTGGAAAATATGCAGTACCATGATTTATGCTTTGTAATCTTAATTCTTTAAAATTTTCTTTTTCCATCAATTTGATAGTTTTTATTATTATTCATGTTTTTGCAGAAATTTGATAGTTCTTGATTTTATATTACCTGGATCTCTTTAATCCATTATATGTTAACAATCAATTTCCATGGAACAGAATAAATGGTCATGCACACATCTCCATCCTCCAATGTCATTTATGAACATTTGGACCGGTCCATGCTGTAATTATTAGCCTTCACACTAGCTTAATGAGGTTACACTAGACTGTTTTTACAAATATAATGAGGTTCAATTTTTTAGTGAGAAAATGCTTGAAGACAATATACATTTACTACAACTGCTATTCATGTGCTTTGGTATTTGAGTTGGTTACGGTTGTTGTAATATTGGAATATCCTTTATGGTATTTAGAAATTATTTTCGTAGAAAAATGTGAGTTTCATTGATCTTGTGTAATTGTAATGCCCATTTTAAAATTTCTATGTGATTATTGATTTTTTATTTATCTTTAGTACATATCCTTGATGTGGATGAAATTATAAAAATACCAGATAGAATATCATCAAATTAGACAAGAACCTATGTGACGGCCCGGCTCCGCGGGTCCGTCGGATAACAGTCGAAAAGTTATTATTATTTTTAAAATATTTTAGAATATCGAAACTCTTTTTTTTTTTTTTGTTTTAAACGAAATGATAAATTAAAAGCTTAACAGCGGAAGCGATTTAAAGCGAAATAAGAACAATTTAAATTACCAAGTTTTTTTTTTTTTTACGAACAAATAAAATCAATTTTCATAGTCCAAAATTAAAGTTTTTAGGGCGGAAAAATCAATTTTCCATAGTTGATGTTTAAAGCGGAAGCATTTAATCACAATAGATTAAAATATTTGAACAAAATCAGCTGAGAGAGATAAATAAGTAATTTATGTAAACCTTGAAATCTTTTATGAAAATATAAATCAATTTTAACGAATCAAACATTCTAAGCAAGGTTTTAATCAAAATCGAAAAAGAGCATAAATCGACCACAAAATATTACTACTCTCCCGAATACTAGGGTGGGACCGTAACCGTGATGACCTAACTTCAACCCGACTATTATTTCCAGAACACCTGAAACTGAAAAGAAATGAAACACGGAACGCATAAGTTGATCGTCCAACTTAGTGAGGCTATGTGCGAATTTGCATGGTGATGTATGAATGCAACATATAATATAACATAAGCATGTTATCAAGCAAATAAACATATATTCAAGACGGAAGAAACACGGAATTCACATAACCAAGAATTTGATGATGCCGTCCTCCACTTACCCTCCATCCTCAGTCTGATGTCCATCCAAACTCACCAAGTAAGGAGCGACCTTACTATCTGAAATGCATCGACATGTCTTTGCCGGAGTTCGTCCTTACTCCCCAAGTGTTCCTCCCCACTTGGGTTGTAAGGCCAGGCCTTCGGGTAACCGTGACAATCCTGCCGGCTCTTGCCGGCCAGGTTGGCATCGGGTCCATATACCAATCAAAAGGGAGCCCAGACAAAATCGAAAACAAACAGAAACATATAGTCGGAAACAAACGGAACATAACATATCAAACATATTAACATATTATTATCAACATTTAATAACTTATCAAATAAAATTTTGGGTATCATGATAATTTCGAAAAATATATTCGCAACTAGTAGATTCGGATGTAGCATGTATTTGGATAATCATGTTGAAATGCTAAGTGATTTCATGCGAGTAATGTTGACCTAATAAGTCAACCTATTCGTGACGACGTGCAAGAAAAGTTAGAAATAAATTCATGCTTTGATTATTAAGAGCTTAAGTTCATGTTTGGACTCGATCTACAAGCACATCGTACCGACATACAAATTAAACACACAGCGCTCACCTTTGTCGCTTAGTATAGCGACTAATACTCCACAAATGAAGCGTATCCAAAACCTAAGCAAGTACGTATACGACTTAGAATGTATCTAACAACATTACTTAAACATAACCGATGAAAATCCTACACAAGGATTTCCTAAACTAACACATCGCACACAAGAACTTAGAACTTTCGACATCAAACTCCAACTAAAAGTTATTATTTTCAAAATTCGAAATTATAATTACAAAAACAGCGCCAAAATAGCAAAATTTTCCCTTCATTTTCCAGATTTACAAAACAGCCCCTAAACTTTGAAAAACATCCATTTTTTCGAAAATTTGCAACAAACTTTAAATCAAAAGATTTTTAACTAAACTCATATCGAAAATCAAATAAAAGTATTAAGTATCTTGTTACTTTAAAAACCAAATCTTTAAAATTCCTACAAGTTTAAAACTTTTCGAAAATACCCTCATTGTTTTGAAAACATAGAAAAATCAACTTTCTTGAAAAAATAATTCAAGATTCAAGCATTTAAGCAATAATTTAAAAATAATCAAGCATAATTTCAATATAAAACTAAGATTAACAATAAGTTTTAATAATTTTTTTCACAAACTAACATTGAGAAACAAAAAGTTATTTAATTATAAATTTTCTTCGGAAAAATTTACAAATTTTCAATCTTATAACTAAAATGAATAAAACACTACTTCAAATCAATTAATCAAGAGTTTATAAAAGAACCATGTAAAAACAGCAACAAAACGGCAACTTTAACCCCTTATTTTTAGATTTACAAAAATGACCCCAAATGTTTCAAAAACTACCATTTTTGCAAAATATCGGAACAAACTTTAAAACAAATGCTTTTTAAGTAAACCTAACCAAATATCAAACAAAAATACATATTTTCAGTCCATTATACTCTCAAAATTTTCGCATCCCTAACCCTTGAACTTTTAAAATCTTTCAAAAATACCCCCCAATGTTTCGAAAAATATGAACAATAACCTTTTTAGAAAAATAAATCAAGATCCAAACATATAAGCAATATTTAAACAAAACCAAAGCAAGTCACATTAAATATGAACTCAACAATTTGTCACAAAAGCTAGAAGGATAAACTAAACTTCTTCAATATATACTTTAAAGAGAAGAAAGTAATATCACAAAGACTAAAGAACACATGCATAGATGTCTTTTTACCCAAAGCAACGAAGGGAGTGAAACTCTCTTCATTTCCGAATCTCCGAAGGTGGTGGTGGCAGCTCCGGTGGCGGTGGCGGCGGCTTCGGTGGTGGTTCATAACAAAAGCCCTCAAATCCTTACTTTTCACCATTTTCTCACGGATGTCGATTCACTTTGGGTGATCCAATCGACGATCCTAACGTTCAATATGTAGCCCCATGTGTGTTGAACCTCCACGAAATATTTGGGCATGATCCAACGGTGGACGAAGGCGGAATGATCGGAAAACCGAGGCTGGGTTGTATAAATCCGAAAATTTTCTTTCTAAATGTGTTCTCTCTTCTCTCTCTCTCTCTCTCTCTCTCTTATTCTCTATAATGTGTATGTAAATGAGGTTATAAGAGGATAAAAATCTGATCTTAAGTGTATATGACAAGTATTTACACATTGGAAAGAGAGTGAGACATAAAGCTTAATTATTTTTTATCCACTAATGCATGTTAACCTTCGTAGTGGAGTTTACTCTACCCAAAGGGCATGCCTTAGCAGCCCTTGGAGTGTGCAAGGAGAGAAAATAATTACTCTCCTGCAAAAATCTGCAATTTGGGCAAATTTACACTTTGCCCCCCGAAGTTTTGAAAACTTACATTTTTGTCCCCAAAAACAAAATTTTTTTGCATCCAGGCCCGAAAATTTTCAAAAAGGGTCTTAATCTTATTTAAAAGTAACTTTTATACTTTTAATTCTTTCAAAGTTCAAAAGATCACAAGATTTAATTAATTTGTTCAAATTAATGCTTAACTTTGAAAATAAAATGTAGCACATAAATTGGAATAAAAATCCAATCAAAATGTTCGAAATTTCCGGGGCGTTACAATCCTCCCCCTTAAAAGAATTTGGTCCCCAAATTCGCTCTTGAGATTGGCATGGTCCGGGTAACGCCGACGTATCTTCTTTTCTAGCTCCCGAGATATCTCTTCCATACTCTGTGTGCGTCATAAAATATTTTCTTGTAGAATCTGTATCCTTCTTGATTAAAAAGAGTGTGCGAAAATGTTATCTCGTACATTAGGCATTTTCAAAACTCTAACGTATCTTTATCTCTAACTCCCTAGTCGCCTTTTTATACTCTGGCCGCACCATAATGGAATTCACTTGTTTCTTCATCTAGATGAGTATGCAAACGTGTCCTCTTTTATACGTTAGATATTTCTGAAGATCTTAAGATATGCAGCCAGGTTCACGAGGATGATCGATGTAGTACTCCATATACGTTTCGCATAATCATGACGCGGTAGAATGGGATACGATGATAATTCTAACTCCTACGCCGCATATTAAGATTCTTCTCAAAAGAAAAACTACTCACATAACAATATATGGTTCAGTTTGGCCCAGAGAATTCAAAAGGTACTGAATGACGTTTGACTTGGGATTCTCGCAAGGAACAAAATGAGTTAAATGAAGAGACACGATATCGATTAGAAAAGATGATCGAATCAAGATGTTCAAGACGATAAGATAAGGATTAGCAATGGCAACATAAAGAAGAATCAACGAAGATTGCAAAAGGACTGAAATATCGATAATAAAGATAACCAAATGAATAGTTCGATATAAGTGACAAGGAGAAAAGTTAAGACGCACCGATAAGAATAACGAAAGGGATGAGCCTCACCATTTCAAATGGTATAAGTAAAAGAAGATTAAAGCACGGATATCGGTAAGGATAATAGAAAGTTGAAGCAAGTATCATGACAATAATAACCAAAACATTAAAGTGTGTTTGGTCTTTTGAAAAGGAAGTCAAGATAAATGATGTGATTTAAGAACATTTCAATAATGATTGCAACAAGATGCAATAGAAAACAAGTAAAGCTCAATAGTGAAATCTGAGAACATCGAAACGATCAAATTGAGCGAGATGGGATTAGAAATAAGTTCAAAACAATAGAAGGTAAGTCCGAAGTTCAAAAGAAATTGAGAATAAATTGATCTGATTTATGCGGCTTGCAAAACTGAATGAAATAGACAAAGGAATAACAATTTATGAATGGACAAATGAAAACGTGAAGTTGAAAGAAACCGAGACAATTCAATTCCTTTAGGAAATTTTGAAGATTTTATAATTGAATACAACGAAAAAGAGTAACATGAAACCATATGGATAACTTCAAATCGATCATAACGGAATAAACATGCTCGGGAAAAAGAAGAATAATGAACAATAACAATAGTAGAATCCGACAAAAATAAATAATTTTGGTTTATGAAGTCGATACGAAAAAGTATCTCATGAAATAGGGAGGGGTAAACTCTGAATAAGTATAAAATAAGGGATCAATATAAAAGCTTGATAGGATACAAAAAGTCAATCCCCAATAGACAAAGACATGTTCATTGAGAGAGTCGATAAGCACTCAGGGAAAAAAACCAAGGAGGCAGATTAAATGTAATTAAGGGTATGGCTTGAAAATAAGCCATATCAAGAATGAGACTAAAAATTATTTGAAGAAAATTTTCGGTAAATTACACTCAATGAATGAAAGATATAATGGGGCAATGGCATTTAGAAACTTCAGAAAGGCACGAGCGAAAATGAAAAGATTAGACATGAACTTAGGGTAGTTTGAGAATTCAAAATGAAGTTACTCTCTATCAATGATAATTCATAGTTGAATGCAAAGAACGGGAATTGACGATTTAGAACTCAAGACCAATGTCAATGAAATTTAAATTATATTTTGTATATTGAAAGAAAGATTGCTTACATAACAATTTGATTCGCCAAAATGATGAAGAAAATACATCTAGGGATCACAAGCTCAAAAATGAACAAGTACCAACATTAGAATAAGGGCGAAACAATTAATTGTACCGAAAATAGGCTCAAGAGAGCTTACTGAAGTAGAGAGATCAATTTGGAGATGGATTCGTTTAGAATCAGAATCATGAGTAAGGTAAACTCGATAATGGAATTCAAAAGGATTAGGGCTAGTTTAGTCATTCTATATGTACTTCAAGAATGGTCACTTGATTTAAATATTTCAATTTACGTAAAATTACGGAACGCAAACATATACAATCATAACCAGACAATAGTATCAACAACAAAGTTCAAATAACATTACGGTATTCGGGATACCACCAACAAAATAATTAATCAAGAAAACACAGAATCAAGCAAAAATAACCGTTAACCCCAAGGACACGTACTAAACATATGGTTTTGGTTGCGGTCTTGTTCTAAATGTGAACTACCCAATGTGGGTAGACACCCTAAAATCATGACGATGAATCCCACCTTACTAACCCCTCAGTACAAATCCGAGGATCCTATCCTGGCCTTGAGCCGAAGCTCTGATACCATCTGTGACGGCCCGGCTCCGCGGGTCCGTCGGATAACGGTCGAAAAGTTATTATTATTTTTAAAATATTTTAGAATATCGAAACTCTTTTTTTTTGTTTTAAACGAAATGATAAATTAAAAGTTTAACAGCGGAAGCAATTTAAAGCGAAATAAGAACAATTTAAATTACTAAGTTTTTTTTTTTTTGGACGAACAAATAAAATCAATTTTCATAGTCCAAAATTAAAGGTTTTAATGCGGAAAAATCAATTTTCCATAGTAGATGTTTAAAGCGGAAGCATTTAATCACAATATATTAAAATATTTGAACAAAATCAGCCGAGAGAGATAAATAAGTAATTTATGAAAACCTTGAAATTTTTTATGAAAATATAAATCAATTTTAACGAATCAAACATTCTAAGCAAGGTTTTAATCAAAATTGAAAAAGAGCATAAATCGACCACAAAATATTACTACTCTCCCGAATACTAGGGTGGGACCGCAACCGTGATGACCTAACCGCAACTCGACTATGATTTCCAGAACACCTGAAACTGAAAAGAAATGAAACACGGAACGCATAAGTTTATCGTCCAACTTAGTGAGGCTTGTGCGAATTTGCATGGTGATGTATGAATGCAACATATAATATAACATAAGCATGTTATCAATCAAATAAACATATATTCAAGACGGAAGAAACACGGAATTCACATAACCAAGAATTTACTGATGTCGTCCTCCACTTACCCTCCATCCTCAGTCTGATGTCCATCCAAACTCACCAAGTAAGGAGCGACCTTACTATCTGAAATGCATCGACATGTCTTTGCCGGAGTTCGTCCTTACTCCCCAAGTGTTCCTCCCCACTTGGGTTGTAAGGCCAGGCCTACGGGTAACCGTGACAATCCTGTCGGCCCTTGTCGGCCAGGTTGGCATCGGGTCCATATACCAATCAAAAGGGGGCCCACACAAAATCGGAAACAAACAGAAACATATAGTCGGAAACAAACGGAACATAATATATCAAACATATTAACATATTATCAACATTTAATAACTTATCAAATAAAATTTTGGGTATCATGATAATTTCAAAAAATATATTCGCAACTAGTAGATTCGGATGTAGCAGGTATTTGGATAATCATGTTGAAATGCTAAGTGATTTCATGCGAGTAATGTTGACCTAATAAGTCAACCTATTCATGACGACGTGCAAGAAAAGTTAGAATAAAATTCATGCTTTGATTATTAACAGCTTAAGTTCATGTTTGGACTCGATCTACAAGCACATCGGACCGACATACAAATTAAACACACAACGCTCACCTTTGTCGCTTAGTATAGCGACTAATACTCCACAAATGAAGCGTATCCAAAACCTGAGCAAGTACGTATACGACTTAGAATGTATCTAACAACCTTACTTAAACATAACCGATGAAAATCCTACACAAGGATTTCCAAAACTAACACATCGCACACAAGAACATAGAACTTTCGACATCAAACTCCAACTAAAAGTTATTATTTTCAAAACTCGAAATTTTAATTACAAAAACAGCGCATAAATAGCAAAATTTTCCGTTCATTTTCCAGATTTACAAAACAGCCCCTAAACTTTGAAAAACATCCATTTTTTCGAAAAATTGCAACAAACTTTAAATCAAAAGATTTTTAACTAAACTCATATCGAAAATCAAATAAAAGTATTAAGTATCTTGTTAATTCAAAAACCAAATCTTTAAAATTCCTACAAGTTTAAAACTTTTGGAAAATACCCTCATAGTTTTGAAAACATAGAAAAATCAACTTTCTTGAAAAAATACTTCAAGATTCAAGCATTTAAGCAATAATTTAAAAATAATCAAGCATAATTTCAATATAAAACTAAGATTAACAATAAGTTTTAATAATTTTTTTCACAAACTAACATTGAGAAACAAAAAGTTATTTAACTATAAATTTTCTTCGGAAAAATTTACAAATTTTCAATCTTATAACTAAAATGAATAAAACACTACTTCAAATCAATTAATCAAGAGTTTATAAAAGAAACATGTAAAAACAGCAAAAAAACAGCAACTTTAACCCCTTATTTTCAGATTTACAAAAATGACCCCAAATGTTTCAAAAACTCCCATTTTTGCAAAATATCGGAACAAACTTTAAAACAAATGCTTTTCAAGTAAACCTAACCAAATATCAAACAAAAATACATATTTTCAGTCCATTATACTCTCAAAATTTTCGCATCCCTAACCCTTGAACTTTTAAAATCTTTCAAAAATACCCCCCAATGTTTCGAAAAATATGAACAATAACCTTTTTAGAAAAATAAATCAAGATCCAAACATATAAGCAATATTTAAACAAAACCAAAGCAAGTCACATTAAATATGAACTCAACAATTTGTCACAAAAGCTGGAAGGATAAACTAAACTTCTTCAATGTATACTTTAAAGAGAAGAAAGTAATATCACAAAGACTAAAGAACACATGCATAGATGTCTTTTTACCCAAAGCAACGAAGGGGGTGAAACTCTCTTCATTTCCAGATCTCCGAAGGTGGTGGTGGAAGCTCCGGTGGCGGTGGCGGCGGCTTCGGTGGTGGTTCATAACAAAAGCCCTCAAATCCTTACTTTTCACCATTTTCTCACGGATGTCGATTCACTTAGGGAGATCCAATCGACGATCCGAATGGTCAATATGTAGCCCCATGTGTGTAGAACCTCCACGCAAAATTTGGGCATGATCCAACGGTGGACGAAGGCGGAATGATTGGAAAACCGAGGCTGGGTTGTATAAATCCGAAAATTTTCTTTCTAAACGTGTTCTCTCTTCTCTCTCTCTCTCTCTCTTATTCTCTATAATGTGTATGTAAATGAGGTTATAAGAGGATAAAAATCTGATCTTAAGTGTATATGACAAGTATATACACATTAGAAAGAGAGTGAGACATAAAGCTTAATTATTTTTGATCCATCAATGCATGTTAACCTTGGTAGTGGATTTTACTCTACCCAAAGGGCATGCCTTAGCAGCCCTTGGAGTGTGCAAGGAGAGAAAATAATTACTCTCCTGCAAAAATCTGCAATTTGGGCAAATTTACACTTTGCCCCCCGAAGTTTTGAAAACTTACATTTTTGTGCATCCAAGCCCGAAAATTTTCAAAAAGGGTCTTAATCTTATTTTAAAGTAACTTTTATACTTTTAATTATTTCAAAGTTCAAAAGATCACAATATTTAATTAATTTGTTCAAATTAATGCTTAACTTTGAAAATAAAATGTAGCACATAAATTGGAATAAAAATCCAATCAAAATGTTCGAAATTTCCGGGGCGTTACAACCTAGCTCATTATTACTTTATTTGACCAATCAAAATGACTCTTAATGTACCTTCAGTAGTATTAGAATATAAACAAATCATCTCGTTTTTCCAATCACTAGTCGATTCAACATTAACATAATTGTTTGAATTCCATAGTCCCAATAGTTGCGAAAAAATTGAAAACATTAGTCATAATTTAACTGAATGAAAATTACAATGTAATGAATGTCATTTTCCTACTTTATCCAAGTAGTATATTAGGCACTATGCCTACAAACTACGCTCGTCTACCAGAACAAAATCATTATGTAATAACAACATAAAAACCTTTGCAAGATTATATATTAACTGGAAATATCTATTTTATGGATTAACACTTAAATGTGAAAAAATACTACTAAATTTTATGTCATCATAAGAAGAAGCAACCTTTTGGAATCCCTAAATCAAACTGTTAGCGTAATATAAATGGAACAAAAAAATCTACTAATTTCCTACAAATACACTTTGATATTATTTGAACAAATTGTGACACCAAAAAATACTAGATATCTTCTTAGAAATTGTACAAGAACTATCATGTCCTCAAGATGGGACAAATCTTGTTAGCACGAAATTTTCACCATTATCAGTGTACAGTTTAACAAGCTTAACTAGGTCATTGTCTTTATTCAAAAGGATATCGTTGTCTTTTTAAGGCAATTTTCTCTCTAATTGTCGATAATTTGCATGGTCCCCTCTTGTCACAAAAACTTTTTACATCATGGTCTTATCTAACACATCACCGAAATTGATATCGAGGGTGTCGAAATCACCAAAACCAACACTTAGGACACCATCATGTAAGGGTTTTCAACGGAACAACCAAACCACCCCAACCGATCGGCCAAACCCAAAACGGTCGCAACTTGCTGGTTGAAAGATAAATGGGTTGGTATTTGATGCAAATTTTGTAAACGCAAGACTAAGCAAAATAATGATAAGAAGAGTATCGTCTCCACAGGGAATTAATGACCTAAAATAAATAATTACTAAAAGATTAAGTAACAATAGAATTAAAGTGAATTTTGGATATGGACAATTTGAATCATTTGAAATCCTTACAATATGTCTCTGATTTGAAGAATGAATAAGTTCAAGTGTCTAAGTGTATTTCCAATGCAAATAAATCATGATAGTTTTGTAATAGTACATGTCTCGACCTCTTGCAGATATAGGTGTAAAGCTAAAAAGTAACCAGTAGCTAGCTATAGCCTAAAACAAATACAAAATTAACAAATAAAAAAAATTCAATTCATTAACTTACTAATCAAGGAATATTTAAACAATTTCACAAAAAAACCCATCTCACATTTCTTCCAAACATAACAATGGCTTCCAGAGTATTCAAGGCAGGATATGAACATGCAAAAAGCAACGCTGGAAAATATGCAAAAAGAAAATATTTTACCTCATAACATTTGTATGATTTGTGTCGAGCATTACTAATGTGAAGCACTTGCTTTTCTTCCTCACCCCAATCTTCATAGATACCGGGTACACGACCAATAAATACTACACAAAATTTTTCCTATAACAAATTAGTGCAAATTGAACCATTAGTGGTTTTAATAAAAAAAAATATATATATAAATGTAGCAAATGATTTGAACTAATTTGTTAACAATGTCATTTAATCTAGTGTTTGGTAAGCAAAATAAGGTATAATGAAATTACAATATTTCTTTCTTCATCTATCAAAAAAATACGTAATATGGGTGAAGATGTAATATTCTTATTTTATTTGGTACAAAGTGAAGATGTAATATGGTGGTGGAAATCCATTTCTAATGATACGGAGTCAGCTATATGGGTGTATAGATTCTTTTATAAGAAAATTAAATAATAAGCAAAAATAAAATAAAAAATGTTGCTTGGGTTGTGTCAAATCGACTGAAAAGGCTGACAACTTCATGATCTCTCACGTGATAGGATTTGGCCACAGAAATGACAATGAACAATATAATAAGAATTTGTACAAATTCTAAGATATGACTAAGAATCATCTGGTCATTACTTAACTGCTCAATTAATGACCATGGAATATTAAGTAGACCGTTTAACGGCCCAAATGCATTTTTCGTTTACATCATCAACGGTATATAATAACATTTCAGTCTAATTATTAAACTCAGCTGCTCATTTTATGACCATGTAACATTAATAGACCGTTTAACGATCCAGGTGTACAATGTATAATGACATCTCCCACGTGATAGGATTTGGTCCACGAAATGACAATTCACAATATAATAAGAATTTGTACAAGTTCTGAGATATGACTAAGAATCAACTGCTCAGTACTCGGCTGCTCAATTAACAACCGTGGAATATTAAGTAGACCGTTTAACGGTTCAGATATATTTTTCATTCACATCATCAACGGTGTATAATAACATTTTAGTCTAATTAATTATTAAACTCAGCTGCTCAATACTCAACTGCTTATTTTATGATCGTGTAATATTAATAAACCTTTTAACAGTCCAAATATATTTTTCATTTACATCATCAACGGTGGATAATCAAGTAGGAGTTTAGTATTTAGGGTTTTATGGTTTTAGGGTTTAGGGTAATAATATTTTGGTCAATTGGGATTCAAAACGGAGGACCAACTCGCATATTATCATTAACTCCTCCGTTCGTAACAATTATTGCAACTTTTTTTTTATTTTGGTCAATCGGGATTCAGAACGGAGGACCAACTCGTATAGTATCATTAACTCATCCGTTTGTAACAATTATTGCAATTTTTTTTTATTTTGGTCAATTGGGATTCAAAACTGAGATTAACTCGTATAGTATCATTAACTCATCCGTTCTGATTTCTTTGATTTTGGTCAATCGAGATTCAAAACGGATTATGAATTTGTATAATAGCATTAACTCCTCCGTTTGTAACAAATTATTCTAGTTTTTTTTTTTGATCAATCGTGATTCAAAATGGAGGAATACTTCGTATAGTAGCATTAACTCCTCCGTTTGTAACAATTATTGCAATTTTGTTTATTTTGGTCAATCGGGATTCAAAATGGAGGACCAACTTGTATAGTAACATTAACTCCTCTGTTCGTAAAAAAATACTTGCAATTTTTTTTTTTTTTTTTGTGGATTGGGATTCAAAACGGAGGACCAATTTGTATTGCAAGATTAGCTCCTTCATTTCAAATTAGTGTAATTTTCTTTGATTTTGATCAATCGAAAATCGAAATAAGTCTTTCCTTTGGGCACCAAAATAGTATATGATTCCAAAGAACTAAGATCCATGTCCCACGGGTTCTTAAATGCCTGTTGAAATCCATGTAAAAACACATTTATTTCGTGAAACAAAGAGGTATATATAAAACTACCATACCCACAATGCATTTTTTTTCTTCATAGCTACAACTATTAAAGTAAAACAAAGAGGTAATGTTGGACTTTACACTTCTTGGTTTCTGAAGGTGGAGTTGTTTCAGTTTATAGTTGTGTTATTCTTTTATGGTTTAATTAATCATTGATTATATTAAATTATTTGTTAAGTAGTTTTTTGTGGAGTAGAATTGTACTGGTTTGTTAAGGCGGTAGTGGTGGAGTAGAATTGTACTGGTTTGATATTATTAGGAAGATCTTGTGTTTTAAGGAGTTTAAATGAAAATATATTTATGATTCACTATATTCAAATATTGAGTAGAATTTTGAGGGTGGAAACATAGTGAATGAAACAATGGATTTTGTGTTCATGATTGTCTTTTCTTTGTTTCCTTTTTCTTTGTGCGTTTATTGAATAAATTTTTGTTTTACTTCTTATTTGTTGATAGGATGGCAACCAATAGGGATGATTCTTCTCCAAGATCTATCGTATATCAGCATTCTCATCCAAGGATTGTCTATACCCCACTATCATCTCGTGGACGACCCTATATCACAAGGGAATGCCCATGAGGTGCCTATCCAAATAGGGTAGTGCACCATCTTGAGAGAGACCGAAATCTATATTACAGAATGTGTATGGAGCCTCGCGGGTTTTATAACGAGAATGTACAGTGGATTCAGACCTAGAAAATGCTTCGACTTGAAAAATGAGATGATTAGGAAACGATATGATTATCGAGGCCAGATAAATCAGGAGGAGGATAAGAGAAGTGTTTAATGAAGAGTTAGAGCTTAGTGAGGAAGAAGAACCATTTGAAGTAGAAGGTTCCATTGAATCTGAAGAATCCATTTTCAATGAAGGGGCAGCATAATGTTAGTTATTTTATTTATATGTATCAATATAAATATGTAAATTAAGGAAAAGCCAAGGGCTAGATTATGAGTTGGTGTACTATAAACTTTATTCCAGTTGTTATGATGTAAATTAGTTTAAATGTAAAACTTGTATGTTGTTTATGAATAATTAATAATATTTTTTTTTAATTTATACTTGATATTTTATATGTTGTGCATTTGGAGAGTAATAACAATTGGAAGAATAATAAAGTGATATGTCACTTATATACATCTTTGCAATGTAAAGATGTCAAATTCTTGATATTTTCAGAGTAACCTAATAGAGGACCAACTTGTACGTTAATATTAAATCCTTCGCTCGTAAGTCTCAAACTAGCGCAATTTCTTTGATTTTTGTCAATAGAAAATCGAATTGGAGTACCATTTTCAACTTGGGTTCTTTTCTTTGGGTTTTTATTTTTTTTTATTTTTATGTTATTTAAACTTAGGTAATAAAAATTTTGTTGTTTCGCTCTGTTACATAATTACCCATTTGTTATGTTTAATTAAGTTTAATAGAAAAACAAAGAAAAAAAACAGCCATTATCTCCATATATTGACCATTCTTTGCTATTTTATGGAAGTTTGTGCATTATATATATATATATATATATATATATATATATATATAACACGAGAATAGATTCACTAAAATAAATGCAATTAGTTCCCTCTATTTTCTGATTTATCTCAAGTCGCAAACCATGACGGTGAATCATGCCTAGATCCACATTTGCATTGGGGATGCGCTTCTTTACCTTCTTCTTGGGGAACTTAATGGATTGTTTGTAAGTTCACAAAATTTTTACCTTGCAAGCATTTTTTTAGTTGTTTGTTTTCTTAAGAATATCCTAAGGATGTGTGGTCCTCCTTAAGTAACTTGACAATCTTGAGAGTCATCTTCAAGCATTTTAGTGAAAGGAGTTTGTGTTCATGGCTTGTTCGAAGTTTAATTTTTTTTTTTTGTATTTTATTCCTCGTAGATCTTCAACCGTTTTTTTCAGCATGCAAAACATAAGATGAGATCAAAATGAATGGGAATTGTCTTGATTCGCAACAATACATATCCCTGTTGTATAACAGAAAAAAAAAGGGTTAGCTATTCATAGGTGGCCAAGGGATTAAACAACTGTCAACAGATTTCAGCTTGGTCGCTGAGGATGTTTTATTTTTCGAATACTTTGGCGAGGCAAACTTTGGTTGTTGGTATGTAGTGGACGCAGTTGTATGGAGAAATCTTTTGAACAAATTAGAAAAACCTCAATCAACTTCTTCTTAAAGGTGGGCTCATATCCACATGGTCTGGTATGTTGTAGTTAAATGATTCTTTTCTCCAATGTTAAAATATGAGTATTATTCCAGTTAATTAACACACTATTCTCATTCCATACAGGAGCTTCCCAAACGACTCCGTTCAATTATCCCAGGGGAAGGTAACTCATTTGTAGAAGTTCAAACACGTTTTGGGATATGAAAGATCAAAATGAGGAACGGCCCTTTATAGTGTATCATACGGGGAAAATGTTGGGAGTCTTTCTGTTTAGCCCACAATCTTTCAAGTGTTAAATTAATCTAGATGGAGATTCATGAAAATGGGAAATTTACTGCAACAATTTACAATCTTGATTATGATTACTGGAAAGTCATTGCTCTTAGATAGGGGCTATGCTTCAAAGATGATTTAGACTTGCTTTCAGTTGAATAAGGCGGACTACTTGTTTCAAAATTTCCTTCTATGTATATTGTGCATTCTTAAGGTCTAACTGTTTCAAAATTGTCTTATGCGTAGTTGAAGCAGGATCTAAACGCATTCGGTGCCTGTACAAAACGGTGAATCCTGGTCCAGTAAAGGACACAGATGTAGTTGCGGCTGATGATTTAGTTGAGAGGATATCATTTCACTTGATGAGGATGATGACCCTAAACTTGACGAGGATAATGATTCAGTTGATAAGGATGGTCATTCAGTTGATGGGGATAGTGATTTACCGATGAATTATAAAACCAATTATGGGGCGCCTCTTAATTCCTGGTGGAAAAAAATTACAAAACATATGGTCTCGGACTTTTGTAAAAAGTCCGTCACATGGCTGGTACGTCTATGTTGCATATTGATCCTCCGTGCATATTTCTAAGAGCAATTTTTCAATTTTTTATTGCATATTATGTCATTATATATGTTGCAGTATTTTCCTCGAGACAAATGGATGGAAAGTAGCAGCTCTTAAAGTTCCTCGGTATGGTCAACGAACATGGGAGGCAAAGGTGCATACTTATGTGAACAATGAAGATGGAACCACTAGTCGCGTTGCACTGGGTCATGGGTGGTCAGAGTTTGCAAATGACGTCTGCTTAATTGTCGGTCAATGGATTGAATTTCAAATTTTACGCCCCCTTTTGAAGGACCTTAATAGTGATAGTATGTACTTGGCTCTGCTTGTTAGATTAAGTGCTTCACATATTGGTGATGGTTCAAAAAAGACTTATATTAGCCTAATTTGGTGGAATATTATTTTTTGATGTTGAATTTGATTGCATGGAGTTTATATGTAACGGAGGACCAACAAGTATGTACTCTCTTTAAATTGCTTATGCCTAATGTATTTCTGTTAGATCATAAATGTGCGGATTTGATTGTTATGTTCATATTATTAATATTATTATTATTATTATTATTATTATTATTATTATTATTATTAGAGTGGGGAAAGTTTTGAAATAGAATTAATATTTTGGACTTTTGGTTCCATTGAAGATGACTAAGTAGGCAAGGCAGACAGGGAGGTAGGCAATCATAAGGGGGAAGTTGCCTACTTCGGCTGAAGCGTAAAAGTAAAAATTGTGGATCTTTAAAGTATTTTTACATAGATGCCCTTAAAATTAGTGGTTGAGAGTTAGCGGTTTTAAATCATTAATTTATGTGAGAAGTTATTTTTGAGAAAAATAATTTTATTTATGAAAATAAAGTGTTATTTTGTTACATCCCAAAAAAGAAATAAAAGTAAAAATCTAGGAATAGAGTACCAACAGGTGATTGGTCTAGTTGAAGAGACTAGTCACTATAAAGTAGCGGACCTAGGTTTAAATCCCTGTTAGAAGAGGTACCCACTTAATATGTTCAACCCACCTCGAAATGAATTAAACTCTTGAGGAAAAAAAATTTAGAAACAGAGTGAACATGTATTAAAAATATGTAAATATGTCAAACTAAAAATTTTATAGGTCTCTGAACCAAAACGTGAATTTTGGGCCGAGACCTACCCAATCCCAAATCGAGTTTGGCACAATTTGGAAAATGGGCCAAACTACTTAAAAATATAGGCCCACAGATCCACGGTTGAGATTAATCCGACTCGCAACACATCATCCAACTGCAAAACTAGCCGTTTGAGCTTTACCAAATTAAACCCACTCTTAAAAATTATTACTGTTGATTTAAAACCCTCGCCTCTCTTCGATCGAAATAAGCCATTTTCTGACCCATTTGTTAAAATTTCAAGAAAAAATGGTGAACAATGAAGATTCGAACAAGAACCCAGAAAACCCATCTAGAATACAAGAAGAAATTACTGAAAGTGAAAATTTGTTCAGTCCAGGGTTTCGTTCAGTCGCCGCCATGGCCGGTTGGGATGAAGAAGCTCTTTTAATTGCAAGCCTCACCGTTGAAGATACCCCAGATCGTCAACCCAAATACAAGAAAAGATCCGATTTACATAGTTTGAAAACCCCACCATCACATTCAAGAAGGTATAATCTTATTTTATGTTTTAAATTAGATCTAAATGCTTTGCCTTTATTAACAAAAACCATTTGAAATTTCGTCATAAATCATAGGGAGGTCTTTGTTAATTGTTTGGGTTAACCAGGGTTACTGTTAATTTTGAAAGTTCATTGGGGATTATTGATATGTTTATAGTTGTCATTTTAGCTTGGATGGTTTTGCATTTCACTCTTTAAATTATCATATTAGGATTTGATTAATTTTTGGAAATTTTCCTTATTGTATATTATGATTATAATTACTTGAAGGGGTCTAATCGAGTCTGGTAGTGTCGAACGACACTCCATTCAAGCTTGGTTTGAGTTTTGTCGAATCTGAATTTTGTGTTTGAGCTTGTTTTGATTGTTAAACGAGCTTTCTCCTAACAAGTTCGAGTCGAGTATTGAGTAGTTTAATACTTTACATGTATATTATCATTTTTTAGCTTATCGACTCGAGTTTCAAAAGTTATCAAAGAAAAATGATGTTCAAACGTGTTTGACTAGTGTGACGAACCGAGCTCTAACGAACTTTTATCGAACGAGCTAGAGTCATGTATCAAGTAGCTTGGTTTGATTTTCAGTCCTAATTACTTGAAGAACATGCTATGTTCTTAATTATATATTAATGTCTCTTGAATATAATTTGAGGGATTTAGGTTAAAGTTTTTTATGGTACAGAAGATGTGTTCTTTGTTTTTATGCCTCCATGTTTCTGTTGTTGCTTCCTCAACTAAAATGTTAAATTGGAATATTTGCAGAAAACGAAGGGCTCAAAGGAGAAGTCCCGTTTCTATACCAGTTGCAGTTCTTGATCTTGATGAAGATTTAGATGACTCAACTGCAAAACTAGGTATTTGTTAAAATTCCTATGATTTTTTTCGGTGATGAATATTTTGGATATATAACTTACTTTTCAATTTGACCTTCAAATTTATTATAGTGGGTGAGAAACATAAGGGAATTAAAGAAAGTAATTCTGCGAAAGTAGAGAAGAATACGGGTGATGATAAGGTGAACACAAAAGGCTCCAATGTTCCAACAATTCCTTGCATTGATCGGCTTCGAGAAGAGCTTTCTTGTGCGGTAAGAACGAGATATATTAATCAATCGCGATAATTAATTTTCTCTTATGGTGAAACATTCTGATAATTCAATTTGGCAGATTTGTTTGGAGATATGTTATGAGCCAAGTACTACACCTTGTGGACACAGGTAAAACAGAAAAGAGTTGATATTTTTCAATTGAGCTAAATGCAAAAACACCTCTTGTGCTTTGTCTAACTAACAGAAACCCCCCGTGTTATTTTAACTAACAAAAACCTTCTTATGTTCTTTTTTTATTTAGCAAAAAAATCCATTTGAAATTGCTTCATAAAATCATGGGAAAATGAACAGGGGGGGTTTTGTTAATTTTCAAAAGTTAATAGGGGGGTTATTGATATTTTTTTAGGTTAAGAGGGGTGTTTTTGTATCCTTTGGTGAGCGAATAAATGTCATTGGTCTTGGGAGGGGTTTTTTGGCTAATAAAAAAATTTAACAGGGGGATTTTCGTTAGATAAAATCACACAGGGGGGGTTTTGTTAGTTAGACAAAGCACAAGGGTGTTTTTGCATTTCACTCTTTTTGAATTTATTATCATTGTTAACTCAATTCAGCATGTTTTGAATGATTTGCTTTTTGTTTTGTAGTTTTTGCAAAGTTTGTCTGGGTTCTGCTACTGATAAATGTGGAAAGAAATGCCCAAAGTGCAGGCACCTTATCAGGTACATCTTGAGTAAATGGCAATTTACCTTCCTGTGATTTTCATATTCTTCAATTTACCTCCTTCTGATTTGAAAAAGAGCACTTTACCCCCCTCTAATCCTAAAAGTTTCACACCGCCTCCTTGAGATTTTTAAACTTAAAAAAGTTACGAATTGACAAGACTATCCCTCTTATATGTTGCACTTTACCCCTGTGATATGATAAATGTGGCATTTTACCCCCCTATGTTACAAAAACACCTTTCATGTTCGCTCTGAATTTCGGGGCGAGTTAGTTACACTCTCCGGCTGAAGGAGATAAATTGCTCCTTTAAATTTTTTACAGGCGGGTAAAAATTGCTATTTTTGAAATCATAGGGGGATAAATTGAACATTATGCATTTCACAAGGGGGTAAATTGGCATTAGCTTGGTGAATCTTATAGCTTTTGATTTCTAGCATTTATGGAACCTAATTAAACTATAGTCTGAACCAACTAATTTACATTTACTACTTTCCTCACGTTATATTTCATTCAAGACTTATCTATCTAATTTTGTTACATGGACTAATTTTTACTTTGTAATGTTATGAAATTTGACAGCAATGGGAAGTATTGCAAAGTGAACACAGTTCTTTGGAACACTATTCGGCTTCTATTTCCACAAGAAGTAGAAGCAAGAAAGACCGCTTCATCCGCTGCTGCTGCATCAAATAGTAATAAACCGCAAAGGCAAAGTCCCGGAATAACTAGTAGGCCCAATGCTCGATATCATTTGGTTCAAGCCCTAAATAGTCCAGAGTCGGAGAGAAGAAGCCATCGTATTAGAATCCGAAGTTCAAGGCCTACTGGGGTTTCGAGTAGAGGAAATGTTAGTAATGTAAGGACAGAATTACCCATCCAAGATGAGGATGCTGCATTGGCTTTGAGATTGCAAAGAGAAGAATATGTGGGGGCGTTTCGGGTATCTGATGGGCGGAGAAGCTCGCTCGCAGTGGCTAGAGCTAATTTGAGGGTTATGGCTTCAAGGGCTGTTGGCTTACGGCATCTGACTAATTAGAGGCGTAAAGCGTGTTCATGTACTTCTTAATAGAAATCGCGACAAATGGGAATCATTTTGTATGATTTTTTTGCATATTTTGAACTCTAAATACTGCAGGATATAGCAATTGCTAAGGTGTATTTACTATTTAAAAGTTCAAATATTTCAATGTAGGTTTGAAATTACAAGACACTTTCGTAATGACATTACATATTTTGTAAAATATTGTGGCAGTATTGAATCTTTTTCTTTTAATTACAACCAACACACATAATCATATAATTTGTGCTACGATTACATATCATGTCTCCGTGGTGGAATGAATAATATTCAATTTATCCCTCTGTAATTTGAAAAAGAGCATTTTATCGCCTTTTTCTCCATGTAAACTTTTAAAGACTCATTCAATCGGAGAGTATAACTCACTTGTCAAAATTGAGAGTGGTCATGAAAGATGTGGTTATAGCATAGCGCTATAAGGGGTAAATTGTCATATTTATTATAATACAAGGGTAAATTACCATATTTTATCATAATATATGGGATAAAATGCTACATATCATTACACAATGGGGTAAATTGTCACATTTGATATCAAGGAGGCCTTGGGGCGTCAATAATACAAACTTCGTGGGTGAAATGGAACCCATTGAATCTTAATTAAAATTGACATTAAACATCGGAATGGATTTCCTATCACATATTAGTGTCACATATTTATGTCACACCATGACACCAACACTTGATTGCATGTGTTTATCTCTCAAAATTAATTATGTATTAGATAATATCACAATTAAAGACCAAAACTTATGCTATTTAAAAAAAGGAAATTACTGCTAATTAATAAGGAAAAGGAGAGATTATGAAAGAAATGTTATATGTTCATGGAAGAAAGTTGATTCTTTCTCATTCATTCATTTTCTCCAAATATGTGCCTGCTTTAGGTTCCTACTACCACCTTCAAGTATATGCACACTTCTATGTTTTTTAAAACAAAATTTGCAATTAAAAGATGTGTATGTGCTGCTATGAAATTAGACTCTTGACATAACATTCTCGGTGAAAGGCGAGTAAAAAATATGAAAATTAGATCAAGCTATTTTAGAGTTTGAACTTAATTTTTGATAACTTTTAGAGTTCAATTTTAGGTCGATTGGGAAATTAATTGGGATGAAAATAAGTATAGATCTACTTGATATCGACTCGTATTTTGCGTGACTCCATTAAAATTCATTTGTACTAGGCTAGTTAATGGTTCTGATGCACCCAATAATAAAATTTTAGCTTATTAAAATACATAAAAAAGACATTTTTAAGAACTCTTCGTCAAAATTCATATTCAAATTAAAGCCAAGCCAAGGAATGACGATAATTATTAATCGATGACAACTTGGTTAAGATTTTGAGAAGAAAGGTGAAAAAGTCATGGTTTCTGCCATAAAATGCAAATATTATGTTTCCTTAATTTTTTTACTTGTCTTTCCTTGTTTATTCAACAATTTCTTCATTTAAGTAACATAGATTTTCAAATCCATTAAGTGTAATGCTATCATGCATAGTTCATTTTAAGAGAAAGACATGTGTCAGTTATATATTGGCGTGGCACAAATATGTGACATCAATATGTGATAGAAAATCTTCTCCATGTACACTTTTAAAGAGTCCTTCAATCGGAGAGTGTAACTCACTTGTCGAAATTGAGAGTGACCATGAAAGTGTGGTTGTAGTATATGGAGTAAATTATCATATTTATCATAATATAGGGTAAATTACCATATTTATCATAATATATGGGATAAAATGCTACATTATCATTACACAATGGGGTAAATTGTCACATTTGATATCATGGAGGCCTTGGGGCGTTAATAATACAAACTTCATGGGTGAAATAGAACCCATGGAATCTTAATTAAAATTGGCATTAAACATGGTTAAAAATCATGAATTTGGAACATGATGGATATAGATAATATTTGTAAATAAATCAAATATAATTAAGAAAAACATTGTTCAATATTGGAAATGAAGTTGTATTAGAACTTGACATGATTTTTGAATGAGTAAAATCAAACTATGATTAAACTTTGAGTTATTTGATATGTTTACATGTGTTTTATTATTTTATTTATCAAATTAAGTTCAAATCTCAAATCAAAATTCAAAAACTATCAAGTAATATATACGGTTAATTAATAATTATAAAAAAATCATCTCAAAGGAACTTTAGTAAATCACTATTGAATTCGAATCGAATCGAATCGATTCATTTGATTTTCGGTCATATTATACACATTTGGAAACATTCCTCGTTTTAACTGCCAATATTCTTGGTTTCAAACGTGACCTATTGAATTACGCTTGAATCTATTGATTAAATTATTTCATTTTCATATATGCTGAATTTTACATTTGCATCTTCATATTACGTTCAATTATCCTTTTTTATTCTAAAAGAAATGCATTAATCATCAATCATTACATAAAAATAATTTTAATAATTATCAAACTACAGAAAATTACTAATAATAGACTAAAATCAAATACTAATATTAAACTAGAGAATTTGACGCATAAGTCATTTAAGTGTAGAATTCGTACGTTGATGAATCAGTAATAATATTTCGTAGTCCGCCAACTGTTGATGCCAACATGATGAACACGCCAACAGATATGCACGCCTGAAATTCACCAAGTATTTCTTTTGGCAAAACAAGAAAAAAAATATAAAAAATTGAATAACAAAGCATCTTATAAAAGTCCAAATTTAATGGGTTAAATATTTATATACACTTATAAAATTTGAATGACAAAAGCATCTTATAAAAGTCCAAATTTAATGGGTTAAATAGTTAAATATTTAGGTACACAACTATTATAAAGAGACCAATGACATAGTTATAAGTACTTTGGCAGAATTGCATTCTTAGTCCCTTAAGATCGGATACTCAACACTTATAATCCCTTACTTAATTTAAAAAATTGTACTTTTGGCCACAAGTTATGAAAATGTATTGCACTTTTAGTCCAGCACTTATGAAATGACACATTTGTTCTCAATTCTTTAAACTATTTTGTATTATTAGTCCCATCGAATATTTTTTGTTTACAATTATTGGTCCCACATGATTATCTCATTTTTTTGCACTTTTCGCCTTACACTGTGTGACGGGACCAAAAGTACAAAATATTTTTATAAAATTGGGATTAAAAGTACAAGTTTATGAAGCTACAAGACAAAACATAATAAAATGAGAGTAGTTTGGTAGTATTATAAAGCTTTAACGGATGAAGTTTTTTTTTTTAACATTGAATCTCACAAAGTGTTTTAAGTAATTAATTAATCATTGAATTTGTTGTAATATGAAGTAGAAGATGAGGTTCATGCATAACTTTTTATAGTTTATTACTAATTTTTGTAATTTGATAATTACTGAAAATATTCCGATATAATGATTGATGATTAATGTATGAAAAAAGACGTAAGTTTTACTTACACAATTGATTATCCATGATTGACTGAATCTCTTTGGTTTCTTAATTCTTAGCCACATACACTTGGTAACTGCATAAAACCAAGAAATTCTACATATTACACATCTTACATGATACTAATTTCCAAAATATAATTTGAAGTTAATAAAATAAAAATCAAAACATAATTTATTGAAAATCTCACAATGTAAGAAGTTGAAGCAAAGCCAAATCCACCAAAGAAACCAAGGAGATCACCAAAGAAAGGGAATGTCACAGCAATAAAAAGAGTAAAAGCTGCACAAGTAAAATTAAAATTAAAAATCACTTGTATTTAATTGCTTCATATTTAATTTGAGTTATTTTTCACATAAAATAATGCAAATAATTTCTTACCAACATAAGCAGAACGAACAATGAGTCTCAACATTAGTCGAGGTGGGACGTTCAATCTATGCACCATTGTGCTTTCAACCATATCAAACACTGGCATAGCATAGACCTGCAAAATTGCATTTTAATCCCCTAAGGTTCAATTCTCAACATACATAGACTTTGTCAATTTTTTTTTTTTTTTTTATTTGGCACATTTGGTCTTTTAGTTTTCAAATTAAATATACTTGGTCTTTATTTTTTATTTTTTTCTTATTGGTTAGGCACAACTAATCCTCAAATGAAATGGAAAAATACTCCCTATGATTTTCCTAATCATCACATAACCCATGTGTTATTTTTATCATCAAAACACCCCTTCTGCTAATCTTTTATCAGCAAGAAACCATTTCCAAGTCAAAATGACAATTATTTTCGCATCAAATGATGCGCGAAAGCATCATTAATTATTCACTTAAAAATTGACAATAATCACCTTGTTAACTTTGAAATTGACAATAATCACCTTGTTAACTTTAAAATTGGCAATGACACATTGTTAACTTTGAAATTGGCAATGACCCCTATGTTCACTTACGAAATTGAAAAAACTTCCCTATGATTTGTGAAGGAATTTCAAATAGGTTTTTTTGTTAATAGAAAAAAAAAACACATGGAGGATTTTGTAATTAGGCAAAGCACAAGGGGTATTTTTATATTTAGCTCCTTAATCCTCTAATCAACACTTTTAGTAATCTATCTTTTGGGCTAAATAAATTCACCTTTGGAACTCAACACATCTAATTGTGAGGGGGCATTTTGATGAATAAATTTTATCATAAATAAAAAGATAGAAAAATAAGATGACGAAAAAATACATAATTGGACTTGATTAACTAGTCTAGTGTACCTGATAGCTTCCAATAACATGAACCACAACCATCAAATTAGCAGAAGCAATGAGCCACCCTGGCCTCTGAAGCGCAACGAGCACGTTATCTGCCACATCATCACCAAACGTCCAGTACCCGACTAAAGCCACAGGGAAATAACAAATTGCATTGATGAAATACGCCCAAAGGGCGCCTTTCCACATTGGTATCCTCGATGGCTTATCGTGAGTCGATGGAATTGTGGCCTGTATTTCGAGCACCACAGCGTGGCCAGCATAGGCACATGTAATCAGCCCCAAGGCGTTGAACACACGAAACATGTAATCGGTCGATCCATTAGTTTTGTTGTACGTGTAGGTCACGTTTGGGACCCTGCCCCGACTTAGGCTGCCCACCCATGCTATAGTTGAATAGCTGTAGAAGCCAACTTGAAAATAGAAGATGAAATTGGTCCATATAAAATAACACATAGGGATAAACTGTTTCATTTTTCTTTCATCTTCGAAATAGGTCTAAGTATGTAGTAGAATATAATGGAGGGTACTTTTGTCAAATCATATTTTATTGAGGTTTAAAAATGTCTAGAAGACGGTGTCAATTTTTATAAGAATGTCGATTGAGGCAAAGTGCACTCTTTTGGAAAATCTTAGCCTAAGCTCTCAAACAAGTTTATTGTACTTTCAATGTAAATGTTTTTTTGTTCCGTCAAATCCAATTTGAACAAGAATTACTTGTACGGATTCTAGTTCGTTGAGTCAATGTCAAAGAGTAATTATTTTTTATTTGATAATAAATATATAAAAATATATATTTAAAATAATCTAAACAAATTTATAAACTATTAAAACATTACTAATTTATTTCTAAATTAATATAAAACTTTGGGATGAAAATTTTGGGTAAGAGAACTAAAATTGCGTCAACTTAAAACATAAAAGATGTAAACTGCTTGTCGAAACCATAAATGTCCTATTTTCGAGTCCCTATCAAAATTAAAGAATTTCCCTAAAATTGATAGAAGCGAATATTAATAGTGTCTCTTCAAGAGAATATAAACGTTTTTTTTTTCAAGTTAACCCCCTGTGATATGTCTAATGGGCAATTTACCTCTCTGTGAGATAAAAATAGGCAATTCTCCCATTAAAATGAAATAATGAGCAATTTGCCTCCTTCTCATATAAAAATTGGCAATTTAATTCCATATTATAAGAATTAATAATCAATTTAGAGGGAGACAATGTTCTTCTTTCATAAAAACACAGAAATATATTTTGCCCTTTTTCTTATCACATGGAATTAAATTGCCTATTTAGAATATCACATAGAGATATTTTGCCTTTTTATCTATTAGAGAAAGTTAAATTACCTAATTAAAATAACACATGGAGTTAATTTATAAACAGATATAAACAAAACAAACTAATTACCTCAAAGACATGACTGCGGCCGCCAATGAAACACCAGAGACAGAATTAATGTCCGGAAACTGAGAAAGGAAGAATTGGGACCCACCAAAAATGCCAATCCAATAAGATTGTCTAATTGGAGTGCAATTGGTGCAGGCAATTTCGACGAACTTCTTGAGACACTTTCCTCCCGTCACCATATATACTATGTCGCAACCAACTTGGACTATGATCTGTTGAGGAACCACTATCCATGGTCCGAGTTTCGGACCAAAAGCATGTTGTCCGAGGTCATAGTACAGGTCAAAACGTACTCCGGGTAAGCATTCGTGTAGTTGTATCATTTGCCACATTGTATACAATGTGATGCACCAAGATATCACCATCACTAATGTTCCGGGGCCCCTGTATGACATCACTAATGGTCCTCCTTATCATTAAATTTCTACAGTGTGGTCCCTCTTGTATTTTTTTTCTCACATTAGTTCCCACTATGATTATTTATTTCACTTTAATCATTTTCAGGTTATTCAAGGTGAACTAAAATGCCAAAACAATTTTATAGGGGACTAAATTGATAAAAAAATAGTTTTAGGAGGAACTAAATAGATACAAAATTATTTTATGGAGGACTAAAGTATGACACTATAAGTAAGAAACCCTTGTAAATGACCAAAGTGAAACAAATAATTTATAGTGGGGACTAACATAGGAAAAAAATACAAGAGGGATCACTCTGTAAAAAGTTAATGATAAGAAGGACCATTAGTGGTGTTTACCCGAAGTTATAAATTAATTAGCTTTAAACAGAATATTAAGCTAAATTATTGAGGTGACAAATTAAACTTGATCATTTTGTAACTTCGTAGAAATTAGAAGATAGTATTGTAAGATTTGGAGTTTCAAAGGTACTATGAGTACAATCTCCAAATTGTAGAACTTAAGAATCATTAGAGTGAGTTAGGAGCTTGATTATATGACTCGGGCCCAATCAAAGCTAATTTTGATTTTTCACATTGTAGTAGTTTCGACTTTCGGTTCGAGCAAAATGCAAAAATATTCCATATACTTGTCTGATTGGTGAATATTCTCCTATGTTAAGATGGGGATTATTGTTAATTTTTTAAGTTAATATGACGAGGTATTATTGTTATTTTGACTTGGAAGGAGGGCTTTTATTAATAAAAATTAGTAAATAAGCAATTTTTTATATCGAGTGTAGTATCAAATGGTAAGTTTGGCTCAGTGGTTGTAGTTCTTTAAATCTCTATTGTGATTTTTTAAGTGTTTGACCCCTATTATAAAAGTAACTTCTGCTCAATCGTGATTTTCATGGTATTTGACCCCCAAGATCATAATTACTTTTTGGGATCTCAAGAAGCAAAAAATCAACATATTTTAGAAGCTACTAAAGTGTTACTTTTGCAAAGGCTATTATACTAAAACAATTATTCTATATTTAATTTTATAATCAATTATTACCAAAATTACCAAAATCAATTATAGTAAAATTAATTCTCCTATAATTGCTTCTCATATCGCTAGGTCAAATTCACCCGTATATCATTTTTATATCCGTTACTATAATTGATATCAAAACTAATGTCATTGGTCAACTCATTGGAAAACATGGGTGTTTTAGTGAGAAATGTGGGTGCCTTATTTGGTATATTACTTGAGCTTGTGAGCGTGCGTGTTGGTTCTTACTTAACTATATTCTTCATTTTTCCCTAAATTTTCACTATTATTTTATTTTTAGGATGTCCACTACTTTTCTATAATAAAATTACTTTTCTCAAAAATACCCTTCCACCTATTTAAAAATACATAAAATTTTATCTTTTTAACTTTTATCTAAAACTTCGCGTAAAAAGTAAAAATATAGAAAAATAAGGGACGGAGAAAGTATAACTTTACAAAATTGTGTGTCGTATCATGTAAAAAGAGTGGAGTGGGTATCTTACCATCCTAAGTAAGCCATGGCATACGGCAAGCTAAGAACGACCATGGCAGTGACAGTGTGAAAAGTCGAGTACCACCATTTTGCTTCTCGAGCAGGACCATATTCGTCCCATTTGTCATGAGATGGAACTTCCTGCAACAAACAAAACAAAAATCGAGTTCTGCTCAAATATTATGAAACTCAAATTTGGAAATTATGAGATTTTGGACATGTTGACCCAAATAGAAATTCGAACAAATCTCTAAGATCGCTAAGTAGGTTACACATAACTTGGCCTCATGGGCTCTTGATTTAGATAGGTCTCACACTCTTTGTTCATAATTTGTGCATGTATCTATTTTTGTGATGGGATGACCCCATTGTAGATTGGAATTGTACTTTTATTTAATTTTTGCAATAGAATTAATTTTTCAAAGAAAAATTAGAAAACATACATTTGGCTGCGGGAGAGAACCTTGAACCATTTTTCTTACTCACCAAGAATGTAGGAATTTAGTGCCCCCGGGCATATCTCCAACTGGTCGACCAATGATTCATAAGGCTTGCTCCAGCGGCAAGGGTGGGGGTTCGAATCCCATTTGTAACTTGGATGGAAGCATTTCTATGGGTCTATCTAAGGGTCATTTGTGGTGAAGACCCCTTTGTGCGCAGAGTGTACAGCAGTATGGTGGGAACCCGGGACTTGGTGGAGGCACATCCTGCGATTTACATCCTTCAGGAGTCTAGGGCAAGGGTTCTGAGGGTCCAGGATTAGTTTAGTGTAAGCTTGTACACCTGGGTTATAAAAAAAAAAAAAAAAAAAAAAAAAAAAAAAAAAAAAAAAAAAAAAAATTGAATGTAGGAATTTAGTGAACAACACATCATGTATTTGTAGTGGTTGATTCCATAGTATAATTATTATTGTGGAACAAAATTAAGATGACGAAAGACCCTTCATCAGCTACCATTACTTTTTTTTTTCAGTAAATTCGTTACATCATCTACATAGAATGATAATGGATATTAGATGCAATGCACTACATGTTGACTCTAGAAAATTTTTATATATGTAAGTAAAGGTTACAACTTTAGCCGCCAAGAATTAAAAAAAAAAGGAGGAGGGTATCAAGAAAAAAAAAAAAAAAAAAAAAAAAAAAGGAGGGTATCATTTGTCCTAAGGGCATTTCCAACCGAATCAACTTCCCCCTCTTGCATGTGTGTCTTGCCTTGCCTTGCCTAGTCCGTCATCTTCAACCGAATCAACGATCTAATACATTTAACTCAATTTCAAACTTTTCCCACTTCACTTAATAATAACAATAATAATAATAATAATAATAATAATAATAATAATAATTTTTAAGAGAAACACCAACGATTAAACATAATTAAAGCAACACAACAAACAATACAAAAAGTTGGAGCATGGCCGTCATGGGTCTACGAAGAGACATCGTCATCGCCTATGTTACAACTGTTACAAAAAATTACGTATTTTTACACACATATAGATTATTTTTTTTAAATAAAACTAAAAAAAACAATTAATTAAAGGGTGGCCGACAAATGGCGTCCACCCATTGTCCTGGTGCACGAGCGCGTACAGGACTTAGGCGGGCAGGCAGGCATCAACTTCCCCCGGATGCCTGCCTGCCCTCCGGGGGGAGGGTTGTTGCTTGCCTCTCTTTTCGGCTGAAGATGGCCTAATAACTTTCTATTGTTCATCGTCGAAATCTATATTCCCTTCGTCCATTTTCTTTTGTTCCCTTAAGTTTTGACATAGAATTTTAGGTAATAGTTGAAAAAGTGAAACATTAAGTTATATTTACATTTAAGCCCCTAAATGCAGTGGTTGAGAATTAGTGATGTCAAATCATTACTATATGTGAAAGGATATTTTTGAGAAAAATAATTTCATATTAGAAAACGGAGTGTTGTTTTGAAAGATCCCGAAAAGTAAATAAGAGCAAAATTAAAAAGACGGAGGGAATATTTGCTTTTCTTTCAAGATTTTTTTCTTTCAAGATTCAAGAGAATTCATCACTTAAAATATGCCATAAATGAGTTAAGCACCAACGGTGGCTCAAAATCGTGTATCCTCTAAAGCTTTGTGTCCCTTGGGATTAAAAGGTAAATAATGCAATTTTAGTCCCTCAACATTGGATCCTAAGTACATTTAATTATTCTCGTAGTTTATAGAATTGTGATTTTAGTTTCGGACTTTGTAAAATTGCACATTTGGTCCTGCAATATATTATATATTTAGCATATTTGGTCCCACTTCTTATTAATTTGTCAAAATTAGTCCTCACTGTTTATAAATTTGCCTCGTTTACAGGAATAAATGAAATCTTGATTTCGGATTCCACTTTGAATTTTTAAACTGTCTCAATCGTCGGATGGTTCACATTGATCGACCAATTCCAATGACTCTTAATGTCGATAAATGGTCTGTGCTTGTATTGGAGAGATTATTTGGTACAATTGTTGCATGAATGCCGTGGTGCAGTAAATGGTTCGTATTTAGTCAAACTAGTGTTTTCGTACCAATACATGGTAGGGATGGGAATGGGATTGTGGAGCCAATTTTTTTTCTTAAATTTAGGGATTGAATTTAATATTTTCCTTGTATTGTACCACGTTATCCATACAATGGATGCACTAAATGATTTTTCCTTGAACTATCCACGATCACCAAATATTTTGTTTCAATTTGTAATTGTTTGGCCAAACAAATAGAGGATTGTGATGTTGTGTGACTTAAGTGATTCCAGGAAAACACCTCTAATACTGAAATAAGATAGAATATAATTGAACTTGAAAACAAAGAAATTTCGAGAAATATGAGAATGTGTATTGTGTGTTCATAAATGATACAAGTACTTTATATTGTATTAGGGTTTGTGTCCTAGATGACTCAAGTGTTCATGTGCATCTGGCTCGGGGTAATTTTTCCTAATTTCACGTTGTAAAAGCATCATTACTATTCTTAGTTTGTAGTACATGGAATACCGCTAAATGATTTTTTATGGCATCAAGCCTGATGACATTTTGAAGAAAATATCACAAAAAATAATCATTGCTACGTGTGTGTTTTGACTAGTCAAAATGTCAAGCTAGATATATTTAAATTAGTCAAAAAATGGGCCTTTTGTAACATCAAGTCTGATGTCATTTTGAAGAAAATGTCAAGCACACATGTTTACATTGTTTGGTGGAATCGCCCTCGCACTACTGTGTATATCTGATACATGATCTGAGTTCGTAAGTTTGTATGGTGAGGTCTCATGGGATTTGAACCTCTTATTGCTCAGCTCATTTTGGGAGCTCACTCTTTTTGGGATTGGAACCTCTTATTGCATTTGTGAATAGTTGATGAACCAAAGCAAAACAACCAAGGCGGAGGTGGAGGTGGTAATTGTCGTAATAGGTGGTGCTACGATGGGTGGGCCCACGGGGGCTGCAACCGTTATTGTTGCCGATCCGGTAAGATTATAACATCACTAGTCATTAGTAATCAAAAACTTACAACTAGTTAAATTTTCCCGTTCATAGTTTTTAGGATAAACATGCAATAATATGTTTGTTACAAAACATGGATCAAAATGAACCACTATAATTATAACTTTAGGTGAACTGACAAAAAAATTTGTCCAATTAATGCATGTGAGACCCTCTCCGCCATGTAATAGCCAAAAAATGAATCGGTGAAACACTAGTTACATTGATAAGAGGGTTGCAACTGCTACAAATTTTTTTTAGGGCAAAAAATCGAACCATATGGAAGACGAAAAATGTGATTCACTCTATTAACTAATTTACAATAACTTATTTTCCAAGATCGATTGATTTATTGATTTGTATTATATATCTAGGAATATCATTTTTGGTCCTTCTTATGTACTTTTCTTTATAATTTGGTGCCCCTTTATATTTTTCTTAACATTTTAATCCCCACTATCAAATTTTTATTTCACTGTAGTCCTTCTCATGCAGTTCAAGGGCAGCTCTGACGTCACGTGATTTGCATGTGACTAATAGGATGATTTTTTCGGAAAATTCACGCCAAATTTAGATTTTTTAAATGGAACAGACAAAATTACCTCTGTTATTTTGCATGAATTTCTCAAAAATACCCTCATGTTACTCACATGCAAATCATGTGACTTTCAAACTAACCGAATCGAATGAACTTTGATCAAGTCGACTATCTTGATATTTTTATTTTTACCTGCATTTTATTATTATTTTGAGTATTAAGTCAAACTCGGATCAAGTTTCAAAGGATCTCGCATGGAAATATTAATCAAACTTTGTTCAATATGTAAATAAATCAAACTCAAATATCTTTTTCTCAAAGAACTCGAGCCCAATATAAAATAAGCTAATTTAACATTAAGCCTAATAATAATATTAACAAAAAATTATGAAAAATTAGATATGCCAGAGACATAATATAAAGTAAATATTAACCAACATAGATAGGCAATATTTTTTTTTCATACCAAACTCGCAAAATATGTACCAATTCCCTTACAGATATTACAAAGGGATATTTTCATTAGTTTTGTTGATGGAGTTGTCATGTGACCGTTAAAATTTAAACTACTAGTATATTTCATAATATTAAGATTAATAAATAAAATTAAACTTTGGCGATTTTGTGAATTTACCCCTGTCTTCTTCCTCACGCTCGGTCACCGTCCTCTAGTAGTTGATCGCCGAATATAGGAGAGGAATTTTGTTCGTCTCTCATCGCGAACACATACATATAATAAATCTCATATTACGTTGAGTCAATCATTCAATTTTTGCATTTGAAATTCTAAATCGTAAAACCCTTTTCCTCAAAAATTACAATCGCGAAAGCAAGTAATCAAACACATGAATTTTTATAGTGGTTATACAGACAAGAAGTCTCTTACTCCACTCTTCTAAATCACGAAGATTTAAGTTTCATTAGAAACACTAAGTAACTAGTACAACTCTACTTGCGCTTTTACAATAAATGATAAAGCCACAAGTTCACTATAGGAGATCACAAAGAAAACCTATCCTCTGAAGTAATATCACTCACTAAGATGAATATCTACTTCTCACAACACTCAAATTTACATAAACCACTTAGATTTGTAAGTATGAACTTTTTCTTCAACTCGGCTTTGTCAACAGATGGCTCGGCTGATAGTGATCTGTTATTGAGTAATTTTTTGAGACTTAGAAAATTTGCTTGATGAATTCTCTCAATTGTTGTGGTTGTCTCTAAATATTGAATGTAGATCTATTTATACTCAGGGTTTGAATTCTGCCTGTTGAAGTAAGATAGATTCAGATCTTCCTCGAGTTCCGTCCTAACCTTAAACGGCTCCCTGCAGCTCTTCTCTGTACAGTCTGTTATACGAATTTGTCGGTCGCATTAAATGCACTCTACTGATACGAGGTTTTTGAATTAACTTCTTCAATCATTTGTCATTAATTTCCTTATCTTACAACATTTATTACGCCAGGTGCATTTATGACCGTTGAAATGACTTATGATCCCCTATCACCCTGCATATGAACATTATGTTGGCTCAAACAGCTAATTTGACTCTGTTGAAATCCACCAGTCTGATTCTGTGCTCAGATAACTAGTCTTCCAGACCGAAAATCCTAACTTCTGATTTTACTTGTCTTCTTGATTGAATTTTTTCAGAGGTTTGTCAAGCTTCCATTACTTAGTTGATGACTTTTGGAAATCATCAAAACCTCATTTCGCTTCTTCATCTTCATCCAACAATAGATATGCAGCGAGGAAAGTAAAAATAAAATAGGCACCATGAACATTAAAGAGAACATATCTCTTTTTTTCTTTTCTAAAGATTCATAATATTCAATATCTCATAATAATGAAGGTTACACCAACACTTTATTTTAGACTCTGATACTAAATAACTAAAAGAAAATAAGACCGTTAAAAGGAATTAAGTAAACAAAAAGGCCAGAATTATTTACCATCACTTATTTGTCTACCCAATCATACTTTTTATCCCCTTGTAAATAAGTACCATCAGTATTTGCTGTCCAATCACAGTGAGTCCCATGACAAGTAATGAGAACCCAATTTTCATTAAAAACCTCAAAACTCGACTGCTTATTACCCCATCGAATGGTACAAAAGAATAAGGTGGTAAAATTCTCACAAAAACCAAATGTAAATATTTGATATAGTGTCAATATCCAAGATCGTCATATTTAGACGCGCTATATACAGATAATGGTTCAGAATTTGGACGAAGGTTATTTAACAAGTTGACATGAAATTTAGGACAAAGGAAACAACTTTTCCTTCGTGGACAATAGTTGCAGAAAAGATGAAGATTAAAAAAATGAATTTGATCATTTTATATAGTTTTTATTGATTGTTGAAGAATTATGTAATGTGTTAGAATCATTAGCTTATAATTAAACCATGTTATATAATGGTGTTTTATTTCTCTATGTCTCAAAAAAATGTTATTTATATATTTTAAATAAGATTGGTGTAATTTGAATCTGATTGACATAATTTGTTATAGAATATTAAAAATTATTAAAGTTGTCATAATCTGGCCATTAAAGTCTTTTGATTGAAAAAGTGTAGTAATAAAAATTATGGTAACTTTGAATCTGGTTCGCCAAGCTATAATATAATTTTAACATAGGTAGTAATATTGCTGGAGTGGCAACTATTGTAGCTAGGACATATTTTTTATTTTAATTAATTTACATTTATTTGCCTTCGTTATCTACGAATGAAAAATAAAATTAATTAAAAGTATTCTCACTCTTCTTATTTCTTAGAATTCGCAATCTTGTATCCATCCCCTACGAATCTCACAAATAGTTGGTGTCAGATCATTTTTTTACATTATATTAATTTACCCTCATTGGTCTTCTTTATAAAACAAGTGAAAATATAATTTTTTTACTGTACAATATTCTTATTGGGCCATTTTAATTATAACATTGAATATTTGGGCCACTATCTTGGTCAAACCACATTATTGATAGTTTGATACCTATGACTCATTACATCAAATATTTCGGCCAATTCAGATTCCACGCCTTGTCCCCATCGTACGCCACGTGTACTATTCAAATAGTGATATGCATTTTCATCTACTTAATTTAGTTGTGCTTTTGAACCTTACAAACTTTAAAGGAGTTGTAATAATTAAGAAAATTAATAATATAAATTAAAAAAATAAAACTTTAAACCTAATTTGATAATGGATTAATTATCCGTCTCATAGTGGCATCTACAATCTCAAGTATACTAAATGTTGTTCTAATTCAATGTGTCACATATTCTTTAAACAAAGGTAAAACATGTTTCAAGATTTTGTCATGACTTATGTATTTTAAATTTACACAACTATTCCAAACTTTCGACAAAAAATAGGAAAAAATGACTCGAATAGTGTTATGGAACACGAAGTCCACCGTAATTCCAAATTTTCGACAATAAAGGGTTGAATATTAGTTGGGGGATTTAGGGATTGGTTGATTAATTTGGGGAATTAGGGATTTGGTCGATTTAGACTAGGTTCGATTATTTCCTTGTAACACAATTGGTTATGTTTTAATAAAAACTATATTATCATTTATGGGCCCAATATTACATGACATGTTTAAGTTGGCCCATTCAATTCAATATCTGCCAGAGCCCAAATACCTTGGCACATTATCATTTTATCGGGCCCAATTTACATAGAAATATTAGCTGGGCCAATTACAAAATAATCAAAATATGAAACTTGTTATATGTATAAAGAACTTCCACCTTATTTAAAAAAACAAAATCCAAACTTCACAAAATATGCAAGAAAAAGTAAAATTATTTTGTAAATTTGTTATATATATGAAGAACTTCCAAATTATTTAAAAAAACAAAGTCCAAACTTCTCAAAATATGCAAGAATTTATTTTGTAAACTTGTTATATATATGAAGAACTTCCACATTATTTAAAAAAACAAAATCCAAACTTCACAAAATATGCAAGAAAGAGTAACGTGTGAATTTCATACCACATACATAAGGATTATGTTGCAAGATTTTCAAACAAATCCCTAGAAAAAAAAAACCCAATAAAAAGGAGAAAAAAGGGAAAATTCAACATCTACTAAAATGGCATGAAATTGGGATAGTTATTAATGTGCATGTACGAATTTTTCATATTTATAGTTACTTCCAATTGTTAACTAGGCAATGAGACTACAATTAACCATTTCATTGAACAATAGTCTAACTGCATAAAATTTTATAAAATATCAAGATACAACACAATTAACATTAATGAAAGGTGGTACAATTAAATTATGAAAGAGAAGCATTATGACTACATTGAGTGCCTAGGTTATCCTCATCCATTGCTTGCTCGGAATGGCCAATGTCCTTGTCAATTTTATTTTGGCATGTTGTCGATTTATGACCTTCTTGCCTACACGATATTGTCATTTAAAATATATTAATTAACTTTTTTTTTAATAAATTGTATTCTTAAACATACAATATTGACATACCGACAAATACCACAACATTGCATCCGCGTCTTAGGTGCTCCTCTACACTTGCTCTTCAACGGGTCACGGACGAAATCATTAGTAACAACTTTAGGCGGATCCGCAATCCCATCACAACTAACAAACTCATCATCTACCTTTTCATCTAACTCGGGACTAACAACGTATTCTTTTCTACAATCTTCTGCAACTTCATGCATTCGATCCACAAAATGATGCCTTGCATCTTCGGAATGAGAAAAAACGTGGCAATATTGAACAAGTTCTTTGTAAATATTCGTAAATCGCAAGCTTTGGGGATCCTCGGAATATGGACTAGTAGGAAAGTTTAAAAGCAATGACCGACCAATTTCAACTGTCCATCTATTGTATATGCAAGGCTTGGGAATTTCACTTAGATTTAAACACCTAAATGCAGCAAAAAGATGACAACATGGTATCCAGTCTGACTCCAACATTAAACAATCACATTCAAACTTTCCTGCTTCCCAATCAATCTCTACGAACCTTCGTCTACAATTTACTTTACCATATTCCACAAAGGTGAACACAAACACTCGATCATCAATATTTTTTGATTCTTCAACCATCAATCCTTGAGATTTAAATATTTGTTTCTCAACAATGAAAAATACAGATTTAGTGTATATAGATGCAGCATGCTTTTGTATACTCACAAGTGTGGTTGGAATTAAGGATCGAAGATCTGGTGCTTGTGAAGAAGCTTGATCAAATTTAAAACCACCTCTAATTTTCGAAAGCCATGTACAATAATGCTTTAAGAAGTGAGTTATTTTTAAACCATGTGTACCACCCCTATGCTTGACCGAAGCATTAATAGCTTCAGATCTTTGGGTACTCCTCATCATTCCGAAAAAGTGACCGCGAAAATGTGCTTCACTCCACAATTCCCTCCTCTCATATGTTTCTTTAACCCAAGGATTTTCTGAAAGCCCGTGTTTTTCAATTAACTCACGCCATTTAATCTCAAATTCCTCAATGGAAATATTATTCTTCAAAAAACTTGCAAACGAATCGCAAAAACCCGGTATCCGAACTTTTTGTCTGCAATTCCTTTGCAAGTGCCAACAACAAAGCCTATGTTTTGCATGCGGAAACTCCTTCTCAATTGCATGATGCATTGCAGCATCTTGGTCAGTCAAAATTGATATTGGATCTTTACAATCCATTGCTTCTCGAAATGTCCTCAACAACCACCTATACGACTCTATTGTCTCATTGTACATTAAGGCAGCTCCAAAAATGCAAGTTCTCAAGTGATTGTCAACTCCAGATAGGATGACCAATGGAAACTTGTAACTGTTAGTTTTGTACGTGCTATCGAATAAGACTACGTCACCGAATAGTCTATATTCAGCCTTACAAAAGCCATCAGCCCAAAATAACCGGTTCAAAGAGTTATCATTTTCATCAATTGTGTACTTGAATATAAATTCTTCATCATTTACTTGTAATCCTTCAAGGAATGACAAAGCAGTGTTCACATCTCCTTTCCTAACCATTTTCATTTTTTCCTTTGTCAAAAAATTGTATCCGTCCTTCCTACTAAAGGATAATTTTCCGGAACCACCTTCCAATTACTCAATCCAATCAATGGTTCTACAAGTCCTAAGGCCATCATCAGTCATTCGACTTAACAAAGCCTTATGAGTAGGTGTCAAATACCTGGATATCAATATTTCAACATTCAAATCAATATGTTATATTGAGATCCATGGACTAATATTTATTAATGTAAGCAATCAAAATACTTTACAATGTAAAAAAATACCTATTACATTTCAAACGATGTGCCGTAGTCCTTGTCTCCAACGGATGATTGTGTTTAGCTTCAAAATTGGTGACCCTATATAGATTATCCTTACAATCATATGCTATGCGACAACGAGCTTTACATCCACACTTGGTTTCATCTTTAGGTCTTCGAAGTAATTTACTTCCTTCTTTACGTGGCTTACGGAACCCTTCCCTAGTACAAACAAGTTCCATAGACTTTACCACACCGTTCGAATTTGACTTTTTATGATTCTTTCGGATATCAAAACCTTTTAGTCTACCATATTCGATATAGAAATCTTCAGCCTCTTTAGGAGAGTTAAAAACTGAATACAAAATTGGGTCACTATTAAGCTCATCAAAGTTAGACTCTACTATATCTTCCGGGATTGATTTATTATCATGAGATGAAATATTATCACTATCTGAATTCCATTCATTCAAAGAAACATAATCTTCATCTTTCGATTCCATCGAATTTCCTGAACATATTAGAGTGAAATTGAACTAATTTAGAGAGTTGTCAACATAATCTTATTTAGAAAAACAATGTACTTCAAGTGACAACATATTTAAATGATACAAATGGACTGCCTAATTAATTATTCTATCAATATATATAATTAATCATGTTATCACTGTATAGTAAAATACATAAAGGGCTACTTCAACAAATTTAACACAATATACTAATTAATTATGCTCTGCCCATTTTTACATAGCAATTTTCAAGCATTCTTCAAATTGGGAATTTTCTTCAATTCAATTCATTTTAAGAGCCCAATTCTTCAAATTCGGAATTTTGTTAAATTCATTTCAATTTATCTTCAACTAGATTTTCTAATAAAATATTTTATATTTTCTAATGAAAATTTTCAGTTCAATTCGGCACTTTGTCAACGTAAATATGATTAAATGGAAATGTCCAAAATCAACGTTAATCGAAAATTCAAATAATTGTTCAATCCACTCCACAAAGTGTTTATACTTGCAATCAAATTCACATGGTATACCGATACCATAATTTGTATATAGACAACCTCCAAATTAAAAACAACTTTAAATTCGACCAATTGCAAAATTAAACTATAAGCTCAAAATTAGAAAACAACCATTAAATTCGCCCAATTGCAAAATTAAACTAAAAACCTCAATTCTAATTTATAAGACTTCACTCAGATTCGGCCAATTGCAAAATTAGCCAAAAACCTCAATTTAAATTAGGAGACTTACCTCAGAACTTCAATGAACTATCTTCAATTCCAGAACAGAGGAAAATTAAAAATGGTAGTGTTTTAGCTTAAAATTAAAAATGGTAGTGTTTTGGAAGCAATTCTCAACTCTTAAAAAACAATATATCACCTACCAAGAACCACAATAATAGTCAAGAATTCTTCCGAAAATACTTCGGTCTTCAAGGTGAAGAGCAAATGGGTCTTCAAGAATTCTTCCGAAAATACTTCGGTCTTCAAGGTGTAGAGCAAATGGGTCTTCAAGATGGAGAGCAAATGGGTCTTCAAGAATTCTTCCGAAAATACTTCGGTCTTCAAGGTGTAGAGCATTCAAGATGGAGAGCAAATTGGGGATTGAAGTCGGTGCAAATGATTTGTGTAGTAGAAGAAGAAGACATGGGTATAAAAGTAATTTCTCCAGTGCATATATTATAATTAATTGGGCAGGGTATAATAGTAATTTCTAGCTAGCCTATAGTGTAATATCATTCCGGTAATAAGTTACAAAATTGCCACATGGCAGTCATTCTATGGAGAACTGTCCGCAGTTCCGCCAAAGCGGAACTGCGGTTAGCAAGGCCGTAATTTCTCACTCTAAAAATACACTCTCTGGATTTCATTTCTCTCTCTCTCTCTCTCTCTCTCTCTCTCTCTCTCCCGAATTTCAAACCTAAAAATCTTTAGGTCCTCTATTATTCCTCAATCGAATTCTTTGAAGAAAATCATAAACTTTGATTTTCCAGTTGTTCATCTTCTGTGGAATGAAGTTTGGTATTACATGAAGCAGTGGAGAGATTTTTTCTGGGTTTTTGATGTGATTTTTTCAAATCTGAAAAATATTGTCTTTTTTTTTTTGTTGATTTATAAATACATCTATTATCTATATTCAGTTGTTTAACTTTTTTTTTTTTTTGTGTTGATTTTCTAGATCTAATTGTTTTCAATGTATAGCTATGCTAATTAAAACATTTTTTTTGTTGAATAAACCCTAACTAGATTTGCTGGATTTGCATAAAGATTCTGGGTTTAAGCTAAAACCAAAAATTAATAATGTATAATGTGCTTAATTGACTAGTGGGTAGTTCTATTCTATGTTCAAATTCTTTGGTAACTGAGAAATATTTCAGAATTTTGGAATGTAAAGTAAAAGTAAGTTCTTGAATTTCTTATTATTGATTTTTGGGTAATGAATTTTGTATGTGAAATGGGAACTGCTACTGTTAGCAATGTGTGTATATATTGTGCTGGAATTGTAGTGTTAATATTTTGTTTGGATTTTTTTTTTGATTTTATTGGTAGTGAATTGAGAGTTTTAATGTAAAGACTTCCATGTTATAGCTCTCCGATCTGCAGCAGGCCGCAGGAGAGAAACAAAAAAAACAAAAAAAAAGGGTCGGGTCGGGTCGAGTTTTGACCGGGTCAATTTTTGGGTCGGGTCCGGGTCCAGTAATGACCATATGACTGGGTCTTCAATGGGTCTGGGTCAAGGTCCAGATCCAGGCCTAGAAAATTAATTTCAATAAGGTCTTTATTGGGTCTGGGCCGGGTCCGGGTTCAAACCTGACCTTTGACAGGCCTACACACTATATACACTGTACTGAGTAACCGAGTATTATGTTAAGGTGCCGTTTGGTTTGTAAGATTAGGGGGAAAATAACGAACTACTAATTTAGTTGAGTAGGGTTTTTTACTGTGTTTGGTTCTCACAATAATTCCTATAAATAATAAAAGAATCATTATACAAATTTAATTTGCTTATGATTCAATAATACTGAAAGTTTCTCTTTTTCTAATTTTTATTTTCATATTAATTTTACGTTTTTTAACAATATAATTATTCTCTTACTAATATAATCCAATAAATAATTAAAGTATAAATTTATTAATTAATAATTTGACTTCAAATTCCCATATATATACATAATAAAATGAAGAGAAAATCGCACTTTCCCCCTAAATTTATAGTCAAGTTGCCTAAACTTCAATTCTTTGTAATATCCACCATTAACTTACATTAGTGTTGCACTTTTTTTCTTTAACGCTTTTTCGATCACTTTTTCGCCCAAAGAGTTTAGGAAAAAAAGTGCTACACAAAAATTCAGAGTGAAAAGTGCAACAAGGGTGTAAGTTCAAGAGGAAAAAGTGCGACTCGTAGGGGAAAAAATAAAATTTTTTGATTGAAAGTTATTTTCCTTCTTCTTTAGTTAACAAGTTCACATATTTATTTTTCAAATGATAATTATCATCTAGAAAATCTCCAAATTTAGATTGCCAAACCTTTTTCTATTTTTACTTATTTTAACTTGATGAATTCGGGTGAGTTTGGCCTAGCAATTAGACCTCTTAAAATCACTTTTACATCTCTATTGTGATTTTTGAAGTTTTTGGCCCTGATTATAAAAATTACTTATGTTCAATCGTGATTTTCATGGTGTTTGGCCCCCAAAATCATATTCACTTTTGTAATCTCGAGAAGCAAAAAATCAACTTATTTTAGAAGCAATTAAAGTGTTACTTTTACAAAAGCTATTATACAAAAGCAATTATTCTATAATTAATTTTTATCATAATCAATTATTTCCAAAATCAATTTTATTAAAATTAATTCTCCTATAATTGCTTTTCGAATCGCTAGGCCAAACTCACCCGAAGAATGTAATGCGAAACTTGCAAAGTAATGTGGTGTATGTTTGATTTTAAATGGTCTCCCACTTTATAATGTCTAAATATATTTTAATCTATTTTATATTTGTTAACTTTATCCTAAAGTTTTTTTCTGTATTAAATATCTTATTACAATTATACATAATTCATAATTTTCATGTCTTTTTGTATTTGAATTATAATTGATTAAAAAAATTGAGTTTCCCCTAAACTTACATTAAAGTTGCACTTTCCCTTGAACTTACACCCTTGTTGTACTTTTCATCATGAACTTTTTTGTTGCATCCCCCCCTCCCCCCTCCCCTCTTTGGGCAAAAATGCAATCGGAAAAGAGTTAATGGAGAAAGTGCAATATTAATATAAGTTTAGGATGGATAGTGCAAAGAATTAAAGTATAAGGAGGAACGTACAATTTGACTATAAGTTAATAGAGGAAATTGCGATATTCTTGAAATGAACACTCTAGGACTTTGACCTATACTCAACTTTCTTAAGAAATTATTTTACAATTAAAGGTAAATTTTAGGCCATCTCCAATCGATCCGACAACTGGACATGAAGGGGGTTGTTGGCTCGGTTCGGTTGGAGATGGATCATGGCAATTGGGCGGACAAGAGCTTCGGGGCAGGCAATCCTGCAAGCAGACAGGCAACCCTGGCGTTGGCAGGGGCGGGTGGCTTGGGTGCTATTTTTTATTTTATTTTTAAAAATTCATGAACTAAATTAATGAGATTTATTGAAAACTTTCATATATAATTGGAGAAATACAAATCTAAATAAATGAAATTTGTTGAACACAAATACTTAATTTAAAAATACACAATACAACTTCAATAAAAATATAATACTTAATTTAAAAATATACAATACAACTTAAATAAAATACAAATACTAAATTTATAAAAATAAGGGAAAGCTGCGAAATTGAATTAATGAATATTGATTGTCCTTCGGTTGAAGATGAATTTTTTAGATGGGTTGAAAAACAAAATGATAAGATAATTGGACAATTAGACGAGCAATTGAACAAGGACTTTGATTGAAGATGTCCTTATTCCTCACCTCACCCCTTTTCCCCACAACTTTGAAAATAGTTCATGGGAGGTTTCCAAATAAAATTAGTTTATTCTGAATATGAGCATCAATATATATAAGGAAGCGAAAGGAAAATTAAATAAAAAACTCAAATAGTATAGCGAAGCCAATATCCATATCCACTAGGAAAAAATTTCTTTCTAGATATTAAATGGCTTTTTTTTTTTTGGGTAATATTTAAATGGCTTTTTGATAAAGCTCCACTTTGTAAAATCTATTTTGTATTTTCTCTTTCTTTGTGTCCTAGTAGATCAAAATATAAATGAAGTCAGTCTAGGTTATCAGGGCCGGGCGGGATCTGCTGATATCAACTTGTTTAGCAGGTCGCATTTAATAAAATTGTGACCAAGAATAAATTTATTCGAATGGGGATGATGTTGTGTGCCATAGCTCATATGACCTCATATCACTAAGAAAATACCCAAGAAATCATCATTTAATTTACTTTTTATTTTATTTTCATTTCATAATTCGTTTTCAAAACATTTTATTTGTATTTTTAAACATCTAAAAAAAGCCTTTAAACATATATACATATCTAATAAGTTATCTATACTATATAAAAAGAGAAGTCAGGTCATGTTATATAATTTTTCTTTTTTATTTTCTAATTTATCCTTAATATTTATCTAATTTTTTAGGTTTTTAACTACTCCATTTATATTCTTAAAAAATTTAATTCATCCACTTTTCCCATTACATTGATTAATAAAATTTATTTTTCACCTATTCTTTTGGATCACTCCAATAAAAACATATATTTATTTTTTGTGCTTCAACTTGCTATCTGCTAATATGACTAATAAGCGACAAGGCCTCGCGTTGCTTTGGAACGAAGCGAGGCGAAAAGCGCTAGCTTTTCCCGAATGAAGCGCTCATGTACAATTTAATATATATATATAAATTATAATTATATATTCTCCAAAAATAAACTATCATCATGTAACATAAATGAACAAATATAAAGACAATCAATATATAATAAAATTGACAAAACAAAAGGGAATGTTCAGAGGTGGGCCATGACATTTTATTATAAATAAAAGGAAAGTTTAGTAAAATTAAGGAAAAAAAAAGAAAAGAAAAAGAAGTCTGCAGACTCTAATCTTCCTTATTTCAATTTACCCCGTCGCCTCCAAGACTTCAACTTCTTCTTCCTTTTTTTTTTCTTCTGGAAATTGACTTCATCTCATTTTACCCCGCAATCCCTTCCTTTCTTATTTACTGGAAAAAGTCAATAAATCGAGGCCTTGCTAAAAAAGGTAATTTTTTTTTTAAATTTCCTAAACCCATCACCTTCAATTTCTGGAAAAAGCGTCGTTTTGCTGAGCTATATAGCACCGGAATAGCGCCGTAATGCCGGGGAAAAGCGCCCCTAAAAATGAGGTGAGGCGAAGCGATGGGAGGGCGAGTCGCGCTTCAATCGCATTTAACAACTATGATACCATGATTTGAAGGGACCCCGGGGTTATGAATTTCATGAGGTTGCCTCTAAAATGGATTTATCTCCCACAGTTCAGTAATGCGAAGATGTTAGGAATAAACCTACAACCATATTTAATGAAATAGCAAAAATAATGAACACAAGATTTACGTGGTTCACCCAAAATAGGCTACGTCCACGGGCTGCTGCAGATCTTTCACTAAAGGGAGATAATTACACAGTGTTTACAAACACTCAACACTTACAACTCTTTTACACTAAGAAAATTGCTCACTTAATTTTCTCACAATATCTCTCAAATAAGCTGCTAAAATTTACTCTCAATTTTAGCCTCAGTTTGATAATTGCTCTCGTGTATATTGTTGTTGTAACTCTCTGATGGTGTGATTCTTTAACTGAATGAAGCTGCTATTTATAGCCTCCAAGACAGCAAAAAAATCTCACGTGAAACCCGGTGCACCAATCCTTGAAATCTTCTGAAATATTGCATCTCAATTTCTTCTGCAGCATGGGCGATAGCTTCTCATTTTAGTCAAAAGCTTTTTCTTTGCTGCAGAGAGTTGAATTTGCAATTGCACTTGAGTGGGTGGTCCCCACATGTGGACTTTTGAGTCCATATCTCTAACAATCTCCCACTTGAAGACCGATTTCAATCTGTCTTCACACCTGATCGATGCAACAGCCGTTCCCGATCTCGTCAGTTCTGGAGTCCAACTGAAGCTGAGCATAGCTTCAGTTTATCAACAGTTACTATCTTGGTTAGCATGTCTGCAGGATTCTTACTCCCTTGAATCTTCTCAAGCGTTAATACTTCATCTTCTAAGAGAGATCTGATAAAGTGATAACGAAGATCAATATGCTTTGTTCTAGAGTGAAATGTAGAGTTCTTTGCCAAGTGTATTGCACTCTGACTATCACTGTATAGAACATTCTTCTCTTTTAAGAATCCCAGCTCATCTAACAAACCCTGAAGCTATATCATTTCTTTACTGGCTTCGGTCACTGCTACATATTCTGCTTCCGTCGTGGACAATGCAACAATCTTTTGTAACCGTGACATCCAACTGACCGCCGTTGATCCCACAGTCAACACATAACCTGTGGTGCTTCTTCTGTGATCAACTTCTCCTGCAAAATCCGCATCTACGTACCCCAGTGCTTTAACTTCTCCTCTGCCAAAGTGCAAACACTTATCTGGAGTGCCTCGTAGATATCTCAATATCCATTTGAGTGCTTCCCAGTGGATCTTACCCGGGTTTGACATAAACCTGCTAACAGCTCCCACTGCATAGCCAATGTCTGGTCTCGTACAGACCATTGCGTACATCAAACTCCCAATGGCTGAGGCGTAAGGAACCTTTGCCATTATTTCTCTCTCTTAGTCGGTCTGAGGAGACTGATTTTTGGATAGCCGAAAGTGACTAGCCAATGGTGTGTTGACTGGCTTACTACTGCTCATCTTGAACCTTTGCAAAATACGACTGATGTATTCTGTCTAATATAACTGCAAAACTTCTTTTTGCTTATCTCGAGTGATTTGCATCCCAAGAATCTTCTTTGCTGGACCCAAATCTTTCATGTCAAACTCTTTTGACAATTGCTGCTTCAAACTTTTGATTTCGTTCATATCTGAACCAGCTACTAACATATCGTCAACATAAAGTAGCAAAATAATATAACTTGAGTTATACCTCTTGAAGTAGCAACAGTGGTCGGCATTGCACTTCTGGAATCCTTCCTTGTGCATAAAGTTGTCAAACTTTTTGTACCACTGTCTTGGAGCTTGTTTCAAACCATACAAGCTCTTCTTGAGTCTACACACCATATTTTCCTTCTCTGTCTCTGAGAAACCTTCTGGCTGGCGCATGAAAATCTCTTCATCTAAGTCTCCGTGAAGAAACGCAGTCTTCACATCCAACTGTTCTAGGTAGAGATTTTCAATAGCAACAATACTTAATACCGTCCTAATAGTATTAAGTTTCACGACAGGAGAAAAGATCTCGGTGTAGTCAATTCCTTCTTTCTGTTGGAATCCTTTGACTACTAGTCTAGCTTTGTATCGTTTCGAGCCATCCTGCTCTTCTTTCACATGATACACCCATTTGTTATGAAGAGCCTTCTTCCCTCTGGGTAACTCAACAAGTTCCCATGTCTGGTTGGAGATCAAAGACTTCATCTCGTCTTTCATGGCAAGCTCCTACTCGCCGGCATCTCCTATCTGACAAGCCTCTCATAGCACTCTGGTTCTCCTCCATCTGTCAGCAACACATAGTTCATGTATCTCCTATTAGGCACATGTGGTCGAGAAGACCTTCTCAATACAGGAGTTGGAGAATGAGGTTGATTTGCATTCTCCTGGTCAACACGTTCCTCTGGCTCTGGATTTTCCATTGTTTGGTTTGTCACGGGACTGATTGGAACGTCATCCGCTTCTGCATACACTAGCTCAATCGCAATTGGGTCAGTGGCATTTGCCAAATGCCTATCTTTGTACATAACTCTTTCATTGAAGATTACGTCTCTGCTACGGATTATCTTTCTGTTTGCGTCATTCCAGATGCGATACCCGAACTCAACTTCACCATATCCAAGAAGGGTACACTTCTTGGATTTCGGATCAAGCTTATTCCTGCCATGATCACTGATATGCACATATGCAATACAACCAAAAACTTTTAAATGTGATAATTTAACATCTTTACCACTCCATACCTCTTCTGGAATTTTATGCTCCAATGGTACCGATGGACCTCGATTAATAAAATAAGCTGTTGTGTTGACTGCTTCTGCCCAGAACATCTTCGGTAGGCCTGACTGCATACGCATTGTTCTGGCTCTCTCAGTCAACGTCCGATTCATGCGTTCTGCTACACCATTTTGTTGAGGTGTACCTGGCACGGTTCTTTCCATCCTAATCCCGTGCTCATAGCAGAACTTTTTAAATATAGAGGTTTCATATTCTCCACCATTATCGGTTTTCATCTTTTTGATTTGGAGACCTTTCTCATTTTCTACCATGGCTTTCCATTTTCTGAATGTGTCAAACACTTCAGATTTATGTCTCAAAAAATAAACCCATACCTTTCGAGAGTGATCGTCTATGAAAGTCACGAAGTAGTGTTTCCCACCAATTGATGAGACAGTCGTTGGACCCCAAACATCAGAATGAACAAGCTCCAGCTTTTCCTTCTTTGGGGTTCTGCCACTTGTCTGAAAGCTGACTCTCTTATGCTTCCCAAGTATACAGTCCTCGCACATGTCGATGTCAATCGACTGTAGATTCGGTAGCTTTCCTTTGGAGTGCATAATCTTCATCCCTTTCTCACTCATGTGACCAAGTCTTTGGTGCCACAAGTTTGGGATTTGGTTGCTTGCTGCAACTGCAATCGAACAACACCCTTTCGCTGCCATGTAAAGAGTGCTGCTTTTCTTTCCTCGTGCAACTGCCATTGCACCCTTCGAAATCTTCCAGTCATCTCCATGGAAGATTGTAGTATAGCCCTCACTGGCTAACTGGCCCACAGAAATTAAGTTTTTTCTCAGGTCGGGAATATGCCTGACATCCTTCAGCTTCCACTCAGACCCGTTTAACTTAATTTTGACTGTTCCTTTACCAACAATATCACAAGGTTGGTCATCACCAAGATATACTTTACCGAGGTTTTCAGACACATACTACCCAAAGAGTCTTTTCTGCGAAGTAGCGTGAAATGATGCTCCAGAGTCTAACACCCAAGACTCTTCCTTGCTCTCCAAAGAGCATATCAACACATCTTTTTGTGTTGATATCGAAGCAACATTAGCTTCGGTCTTCGCTGCCTGATTCTTCGGTGCACTCTTGCACTGATTTTTGTAGTGTCCGACCTTTCCGCAATTCCAATACTCAACAGTCTTTGAGTTTCCGAATTTGCTGGGATTTCTCGATCTGGATCTCCCATTCTTTGATCTTCCTCGGTGGTTTGATCTTTCATGATTATTATTTATCGATCGGCCTCTCGACTCCGTCGACAAAGCAGAGTTGGTCGAAGTTTCGCCTGACTCTCTCCGTCGGATCTCTTCGTTCAGAACGAGATCACGTACATCGTTGAATTTCAACTTATTGCTTCCCGACGAGCTACTCACAGCAGTGACCGTAGCATTCCAACTTTCTGGAAGTGAGGACAAAAGTAACAACGCCTGTACTTCATCGTCGAATTCAATCTTGACCGAACTTAACTGGGTCGTGATTGTACTCAGCTCATTGAGATGTTGGGCCACCGATGCACCTTCGGTCATCCGCAAATTAAATAACCGCCTCATTAAATGAACTTTATTTGAGGCCGAAGGTTTCTCGTACATATTTCAGAGCGCCTTCATAAGACCCGCCGTGGTCTTCTCCTTGGCTATGTTAAATGCAACATTGCGAGATAACGTCAAACGGATAACTCCGAGAGCTTGTCTGTCTAGGAGTTTCCACTCATCATCCTTCATGGATTCTGGCTTATCTTCTTGGAGAGGTAAGAATAAATTTTTCTGATACAAATAGTCCTCTATTTGCATTTTCCAGAATCCGAAGTCTGCACCATCGAACTTCTCGAGTCTCACTTTCCCTTCGTCTGCCGCCATTACTCCCACTTAAATCTGGTTGGCCCGGAATAAATATTCCTGGGCTCTGATACCAGTTGTTAGGAATAAACCTACAACCAGATTTAATGAAATAGCAAAAATAATGAACACAAGATTTACGTGGTTCACCCAAAATAGGCTACGTCCACGGGCTGCTGCAGATCTTTCAATAAAGGGAGATAATTACACCGTGTTTACAAACACTCACAACTCTCGACTCACCGAAGAAAATTACTCACTTAATTTTCACACAATAACTTTCAGAGTTTAAGAAAACACTCTGAAATTTTGCGCTCAAAATTTCTGCCAAAACTAAGCTTGAAAGAAATTGCTGAGGAGAGAATACTTGATGATCGGTGTAATTTTTGAACTGAATGGAGCTGCATATTTATAGGTCTCAAAACGAGACAATCCCTGCCATTCAGTTATGCAATTTGCAAAAGTAATAGCCAAGTTCATGAATTTGTTATCAAATGTCAGATAACATTTAACCAACTCTTGCAACTTGAAGTTACAAATTGCATGGTGGCCCCCACATAATTAACTTTGCCGACTTACTTTATTTGCTAACAATCTCCCACTTGAAGACTGATTTCAATCTGTCTTCACACCTGATCAATGCAACAGCCGTCCCCGATCTTGTCAGTTTTGGAGTCCAACTGAAGCTGAGCATAACTTCAGTTTATCAACAGTTACTACTTTTGTTATACTCCCTTGGATCTTCTCAAGTGTTAACACGCCATCTTCTAACAAAGATCTGATGAAGTGATTATGAAGCCCAATATGTTTTGTTCTCGAGTGAAATGCAGAGTTCTTCGCCAAATGTATTGCACTCTGACTATCACTGTATAGAACATTCTTCTCGTCTTTGAATCCCAGTTCATCTAACATACCTTGAAGCCATATAATTTCTTTACTGGCTTCTGTCACTGCTACATACTCTGCCTCCGTAGTGGACAATGCAACAATATTTTGTAACCGTGACATCCAACTGACTGCCGTTGATCCCACAGTGAATACATAACCTGTGGTGCTTCTTCTATGATCAACTTCTCCGGCAAAATCTGCATCTACGTACCCCTGCACTTTGACTTCTCCTCTGCCAAAGTACAAGCACTTATCTGAAGTGCTTCGTAGATACCTCAAGATCCATTTGACTGCTTCCCAATGGACCTTACCCGGGTTTGACATAAACCTGTTAACAGCTCCCACTGCATAGCCAATGTCTGGTCTAGTACAGACCATTGCGTACATCAAACTCCCAATGGCTGAGGCATAAGGAACCTTGGCCATTAAGTCTCTCTCTTCGTCTGTCTGAGGAGACTGACTTTTGGATAGCCGAAAATGACTAGCCAATGGTGTGTTGACTGGCTTACTGCTGCCCATCTTGAACCTTTGCAAAATACGACTGATGTATTCTGCCTGAGATAACTGCAAAACTTCATTTTGCTTATATCGAGTGATTTGCATTCCAAGAATCTTCTTTGCTTGACCCAAATCTTTCATGTCAAACTCTTTTGACAATTGCTGCTTCAAACTTTTGATCTCGTTCATATCTGAACCAGCTACTAACATATCGTCAACATAAAGTAGCAAAATAATATAACTTGAGTTATACCTCTTGAAGTAGCAACAGTGGTCGGCATTGCACTTCTGGAATCCTTCCTTGTGCATAAAGTTGTCAAAATTTTTGTACCACTGTCTTGGAGCTTGTTTCAAACCATACAAGCTCTTCTTGAGTCTACACACCATATTTTCCTTCTCTGTCTCTGAGAAACCTTGTGGCTGCCACATGTAAATCTCTTCATCTAAGTCTCCATGAAGAAACGCAGTCTTCACATCTAACTGTTCTAGGTAGAGATTTTCAATAGCAACAATACTTAATACAGTCCTGATAGTATTAAGTTTCACAACAGGAGAAAAGATCTCGGTGTAGTCAATTCTTTCTTTTTGCTGGAATCCCTTGACTACTAGCCTCGCTTTGTATCGTTTCGAGCCATCCTGCTTTTCTTTCACACGATACACCCATTTGTTATGTAAGGCCTTCTTCCCTCTGGGTAACTCAACAAGTTCCCAAGTCTGGTTGGAGATCAAAGACTTCATCTCGTCTTTCATGGCAAGCTCCCACTTGCCGGCATCTCCGATCTGACAAGCCTCATCATAGCTCTCTGGTTCTCCTCCATCTGTCAGCAACACATAATCCATGTATCTCCTGTTAGGCACATGTGGCCGAGAAGACCTTCTCAATACAGGAGTTGGAGAATGGGGTTGATTTGCATTCTCCTGCTCAACACGTTCCTCTGGCTCGGGATTTTTTAAGATTTGGTTTGTTACAGGACTGACTGGAACGTCATCAGCTTCTGCATATACTGGCTCAATCGCAGTTGGGTCAGTGACATTTGGCAAATGCCTATCTTTGTACATAACTCTTTAATTGAAGATTACGTCTCTGCTGCGGATTATCTTTTTGTTTGCATCATCCCAGATGCGATACCTGAACTCATCATCACTATATCCAAGAAAGGTACACTTCTTGGATTTCTGATCAAGCTTATTCCTGCCATGATCACTGATATGCACATATGCAATACAACCAAAAACTTTTAAATGTGATAATTTAACATCTTTACCACTCCATACTCTTCTGGAATTTTATGCTCCAATGGTACCGATGGACCTCGATTAATCAAATAATCTGCTACACCGTTTTGTTGAGGTGTACCCGGCACGGTTCTTTCCATCCTAATCCCGTGCTCATAGCAGAACTTTTTAAATTTGAAGGCATCATATTCTCCACCATTATTGGTTCTCAGCTTTTTGATTTGAAGACCTGTCTCATTTTCTACCATGGCTTTCCATTTTTTGAATGTGTCGAATACTTCAAATTTATGTCTCAAAAAATAAATCCATACCTTTCGAGAGTGATCGTCTATGAAAGTCATGAAGTATTGTTTCCCGCCAATTGACGAGACAGTCGTTGGACCCCAAACATCAGAATGAACAAGCTCCAGCTTTTCCTTCTTTGGGGTTCTGCCACTTGTCTAAAAGCTAACTGTCTTATGCTTTCCAAGTATACAGTCCTCGCACATGTCGATGTCAATCGACTGTAGATTCGGTAACTTTCCTTTGGAGTGCATAATCTTCATTCCTTTCTCACTCATGTGACCAAGTCTTTGGTGCCACAAGTTTGGATTTTGGTTGCTTGCTGCAACTGCAATAGAACAACAACCTTTCGCTGCCGTGTAAAGAGTGCCGCTTTTCTTTCCTCGTGCAACTGCCGTTGCACCCTTTGAAATCTTCCAGTCATCTCCATGGAAGATTGTAGTATAGCCCTCACTGGCTAACTGGCCCACAGAAATTAAGTTTTTTCTCAGGTCGGGAATATGCCTGACATCCTTCAGCTTCCACTCATACCCGTTCAACTTAATTTTTACTGTTCATTTACCAACAATATCACAAGGTTGGTCATCGCCAAGATATACCTTACCGAGGTTTCCAGACACGTACTCCCCAAAGAGTCTTTTCTGCGAAATAGCATGAAATGATGCTCCAGAGTCTAACACCCAAGACTCTTCCTTGCTCTCCAAAGAGCATATCAACACATCATCTTGTGTTGATGTCGATGCAACATTAGCTTCGATCTTCGCCGTTTGATTCTTCGGTGCACTCTTGCACTGATTTTTGTAGTGTCTGACCTTTCCGCAATTCCAACACTCAACAGTCTTTGAGTTTTTGAAATTGCTGGGATTTATCGATCTGGATCTCCCATTCTTTGATCTTCCTCGGTGGTTTGATCTTCCACGATTGTTGTTTATCGATCGGTCTCTCGACTCCGTCGACAAAATAGAGGGGGTCGTAGTTTCGACTGACTATCTCCGCCGAATCTCTTCGTTTAGAACGAGATCACGTACATCGTTGAATTTTAACTTATTGCTTCCTGACGAGCTACTCACAGCCGTGACCGTAGCATTCCAACTTTCTGGAAGGGAGGGCAAAAGTAACAAAGCATGTACTTCATCGTCAAACTCAATCTTGACCGAACTCAACTGGGTCGTGATTGTACTGAGTTCATTGAGATGTTGGGCCACCGATGCCCCTTCGGTCATCCGCAAATTAAATAACCGCCTCATTAAATGAACTTATTTGAGGCCGAAGGTTTCTCGTACATATTTGAGAGTGCCTTCATAAGACCTGTCGTGGTCTTTTCCTTCGCTATGTTAAAAGCGACATTACGAGATAACGTCAATCGGATAACTCCGAGAGCTTGTCTGTCAAGGAGTTTCCACTCATCCTCCTTCATGGATTCTGGCTTATCTTCCTGGAGAGGCAAGAATAAATTTTTCTGATACAAATAGTCCTCTATTTGCATTTTCCAGAATCCGAAGTCCGCACCATCGAACTTTTCGAGTTTCATTTTCCCTTCGTCTGTCGCCATTGCTCCCACTTAAATCTGGTTGGCCCGGAAAAAAAATTTCTGAGCTCTGATACCAGTTGTTAGGAAAAACCACAACCAGATTTAATGAAATAGCAAAAATAATGAACACAAAATTTACGTGGTTCACCCAAAATAGGCTACGTCCACGGCCTGCTGCAGATCTTTCAATAAAGGGAGATAATTACACCGTGTTTACAAACACTCACAACTCTCGACTCACCGAAGAAAATTACTCACTTAATTTTCACACAATAACTTTCACAGTTTAAGAAAACACTCTGAAATTTTGCGCTCAAAATTTCTGCCTTAACTAAGCTTGAAAGAAATTGCTGAGGAGAGAATACTTGATGATCGGTGTAATTTTTGAACTGAATGGAGCTGCATATTTATAGGTCTCAAAACGAGACAATCCCTGCCATTCAGTTATGCAATTTGCAAAAGTAATAGCCAAGTTCATGAATTTGTTATCAAATGTCAGATAACATTTAACCAACTCTTGCAACTTGAAGTTGCAAATTGCATGGTGGCCCCCACATAATTAACTTTGCCGACTTACTTTATTTGCTAACAAGTCCCAACTCGGGCAAAATCGAGGGAGATTGATCTTTGCGCCGGCCCAGCCCGAAGTCGGAATACGAGATCTCAAAACAAACACAAAGTAGGTCGTTACTCGTCAAAGATCAACGATCTCCCGATCTTGCTACCATGAAAAACAAAATTGTTCATTCCTTTTTCTTTGCAATATTGTTATCTTAAAATTAGGCCTCCATAGAGATAATTAGAGAAACAATTTCAACGTGGATTATTGCAGCATAAAATTAGGAAATAATATCCTGTGATTGACGCGGGACAATATCCTAGTATGCATACATATAATAGTGCATCTCCAACCATCGGGGTAGGTGGGAGATGCCCATGGCCGGCTAGCCGTGGGGTGCGTCAAAGCAACCCCTGGCGCGTCAAGCAGGGCCGGCCTTGTGCCTAGTCCAACTAGGCAATTGCCTGGGGCTCCATTCAGTTGGGGCCCCCAACCCATATATGCATTAATGCATGTATATATTCAAATACACCTAGTCCAACTCAAAATGAAAAAAAAAGAAATATTAGCCCAACAAACTACATTCTGCCAATGCGCCACTCCAACTTAAGTTACTTCAAATTTTTTTTTTTAATGCAAATAAACATTGGCGGCTCTTATAATAATGCGATTAAAAAAAATCAAGAATTTCAAGGGTCAAGTTGAATTGTTGAAACGTCTCTTTTTTTTCCCCTTAAATCAATATTATGAACTAAGAGTTTTATCAAAAGTTTTTCCTGCCCATATATGTAAGCCAATCGATGTTCTTGATCATATAAAAGTATTTGATTCTTATCCTAATACATGTATTTGCTATAGAATAATATTAACTATACCTGTAACGGTTGCTTCTTCTGAAAGAAGTTTTTCAAAATTAAAATTGATAAAGACCTATTTACGATCAACTATGTCACAAGAAAGATTAAGTGATTGGCTATTTTATCTATAGAACAAGATATGTTAGAGAAACTAAAATATGAAGATATAAGAAACAAATTTACATCTAGTAAAGTAAGAAAAGTAAAATTTACATATTTTTTTTTTCAATAGGCCTCTTTTTTACTTCGCCTAGGGCCCCGAAAAGTCAGGGCCGGCCCTGGCGTCAAGCCCACCAGAGGTGCGCGTCACCTGATACATATATATATATATATATATATATATATATATATATATATATATATATATATATATATATATATATATATATATTATTTTTTAAATAAAAAAAATGAATTGGTTTTTAAAAAATTTAACTAAAAATAGACAAATTTATTTATAAATTTCGTGTAAGTCTTATAAACATTATATTTTAGGTTAAATATGTAATATAATTAGTTTTAATTTTGATTTTTAAATCTGTGTACAAAGTAAAATTAAGACAAAAAGTATAATTATTTGCAATTTTATTTTTTATAATTCAATTTAATAATATATATATATATATATATATATATATATATATATATATATATATATATATATATATATATATATATATATATATTATTTTTTAAATAAAAAAAACATGAATTTGTTTTTAAAAAATTTAACTAAAAATAGACAAATTTATTTATAAATTTCGTGTAAGTCTTATAAACATTATATTTTAGGTTAAATATGTAATATAATTAGTTTTAATTTTGATTTTTAAATCTGTGTACAAAGTAAAATTAAGACAAAAAGTATAATTATTTACAATTTTATTTTTTATAATTCAATTTAATAATATTTTCATATAAATTATTATTATTATTATTATTATTATTATTATTATTATTATTATTATTAAAAAAATATGAGAGTGGGAAAGTTATTATTATTATTATTAATATGTACCACTCCGGAGACATGGGATACCACGGGGATTGCCTCAGTGGGTTGAAAATGACCTTAGCTACACATTTTTAGTCCAAATTTCTTTCTTTCATTTTCAGTCATACACTATCCCTATGAATTTTTTAAGCTATCACAGTGATTTCATTATAGTTATATTCCGACCTAGTTCAACTTAGGGTGGTCTTTAGGGATCGGATTTCAATTGCGATTAGATTTTAACGAAGTGAAACTTGGAAAAACCCTAAAACTCAAAAACTCAAAAAAAATCAACAAAGAGTAAGTGGGACGGGTTTTGGGTAGTGTCATTTACTCAGACAAAGAAGCCATGTCAATTAGTTTTGTAAATTTGTTCAGACCACATCTTCGTCTTTTTATGCTTCTAGTTGTGAAATTGTGTTAAAGCTTGATCTGATTATTAAATAAACCGAGTTCAAAGAAGCTTTAATCAAACCAAAAAAAAGGACTCTAGTAGCTCAATATTTTTATATACTTTGTTATATTATAAACTTATCGAGTTGAATTTGAACTCTGCTTCCAAAAGTTATCAAATGAAAATTTTGCTTCACCTTTGTTGGATATACAATAATAAATCGAGCTCCATACAAACTTTTGTTCTACGAGCCCAAGTTAAATATATATTAAGTATCTTGGTTTTATTTTCAACTCTTCATAATGCTACTTCCACTCTAAACAAAGTGCATTCTTTATATTTTCTTTGTTATAATGAAAAATACTATTGAACACAGTCTTTCAAGTAATAATTAGCTAGCTCTTATGAAAAATTGGTGGCGGATCTATATAGGGACTGGTGGAGGCTCCACTCTTTTTTCTCAATTTTTTTTAAAGTTATCTCTCTTTCTTAGAATGTGTTGTGTGTAATTTAAAATTATTTGAATATTATAAAAGTCGCTATAAGTTTTCTGCTATTACAAATAGGGCTGTCAATGGGGTGGATTTCAATCCGGATCCGTTCGAATTCGGTCCGATTTATTAGGATAATTGTTCGATTAGAGATTCGATGGACCTGATCCGAATATAAAGATCCGAAATTCGAAACTCATGGAGCGAATATGGATTTAGGTCGATCCGATCCGTTAAAGATCCGTATATGACAACAAATAAAAAGAAAGATATATATACAAAATGATTTATAAAAATAAGTATCATTAATAATATTTCAACGTTAATTTAAGAAAATAGTAATTTATAATTCGTTTATAAATTTATTTAAACCAATATATTCATTCTTCAAATATGAATATAGTAAAGAAACTTTGAAAATGTGAGCTAAAATTAAATAAAATTGAAAAGATAATAAACTTGTTTTAGGAAAAAATATTAATTTAACTTTTTAAATACAAATTTATTGAATCTGAAAAATATCTGATATCCGGCCAAATCCGACCAAGATCCGTTGGATTCAAAAAATCTAGATCCGAGCACAGTCCGAGCAAGATCCGAACCCGACAGGATTTGATCCGATATAAATGGAGCCGGATCTGGACAAGCCTGATCCAACCAAAATCCGACCCATTGACAGCCCTAATTACAAGTATATGTTTGGGCCCAGATGATAAGTCCATTTTCATTGGATTATGGACTTGAACATATGCGAGCTTGTTTTAGTATAACAGAAAATATACATCGATACTCATTGTAGCAGTAAAAGGAGCTTTTCCTGCTATTAAGATAGTGAAGAATCGACTTCGTAATCGAATGAATAATCGATGATTAAATGATAGTCTAGTTATCTTTACAATGAGAGACATATTTAATTATAATTTTTTCTCAAATGATATTCATATCTTAGACCTAATTAACTTAATCTATTTAGAGGCGTGTCGGACACATTAAGTGAAAACCTCTTCCAACATGAATAAAACTTGGGTTTGCTATGCTATAGTGACTAGTCCCTTCCAGTAGACAAATCATTTGTTGGTATATTTTAGTGGTAAAATTGCAGAAAACGTCTCAAATTAATTATTGATTTTGGATTTTCGTCCCGTACTATTTAACTTGGCGAATTTCGTCCCGTAATTTAATATTTTTTTGGAATATCGTCCCAAACTAATTATATCAACTCGCCAAATTTCGTCCCATAATTTACCATTTTGTATGGATTTAGTCCCAATATTAAATTTCTAAGTTAATGAAAATGACGTTCAATTTTATAATTAATTTGGGACGAACACTGCAATATTATATAATTATTCATGTTAAAATTTACCATGTCATGACCATTAAGCAGTCATGTGATAATTCATCGGCAAATACGCAATTCCGTCTTATAATTATGGTGGGACAATATTCCAAAAAAATATTAAATTACGGGACGAAATTCGCCAAATTAAATAGTTTGGGACGAAAATCCAAAATCAATGATTAGTTTGGGACGACTTTTGCAATTCTGCCTATTTTAGTTGTATTTAAAATTATGTTATTATGAACCTATTTAAAAAAAATCATCGCGATCAGTTGTCAATCAAATTTGTGTTGTTTGAAATTGTAATTAAGATACATATGTTATAAATATTATGTTAATGGATGCCCATTTTAATGTAATATTCATTGTATTGAGTATATATATAATGACTATTGAAGAATTGTAAGTTGTAACTTATGGCTTTTGAGTTTCTCCTTTAACCCTATAAATAGAGGCTTATTGTAATGTAATGTATTATATATGAATAAGAATGAATGAAATTCTCTCCCTACTTTACTTTTTTCTCCACAATTACATTTTAGTTTTTGCTTGTTATTCTTTTAATTTCATAACACGTTATCAGCACGATATGTTCTATCTTTTGATTCAAAGTTAACTAATCGAATCCGTAAGAAAGTTCATATTTCTCAATTCCAAAGGTAAGATCGAATCGATGAATGGGTAAGACGGTGAGTTATTTACTTTATTATATATTATATACTATATATTTTATATTAAATATTTTATGCTTATACGAACATTAATATATTAACGAAAGGAATCAATTGGAATATATGTTACATCATATGATCCTATGTTATTTGGATCTATATCAATTTCCCGTGTATAACTCTTCAAAGGATCAAATAAATATTGATGGCTACTTCAACTTTTAGATTGAATAAAATTTGAACAGAGTTGATGGTTATTTCAACTTTTGGATTGATTTAATTTTGGTGTAGTTGAATATTATTTATTATATCAAGAACTTGAAGTTCTTAAAGTCAAATAATATGTTAGGCCGGAAGCCTAAATTATACAAATGAGAATTTGAACGTTTTGGTACATTTTTATGTTAGGCTTGAAGCCTAGGTTATAAACTCAATCCTGAAGATTTGAGTATATTTTATTTGTATATCTTAATTTAGGCTTGAAGCTAGATGACAAGGGCATAGAGCTCAATATGTATTCAAACCCAAAAATTTGAATACATCTGACATTGATTCAATATATTGATTGGAGTTGATTCATTGATTTTGAATCTTGAACAAATATGGAAGCCATAACTAAATGTGGGCATGAGAAATGAGAAGAATGAAAAGTCATGATTTATATCTTGTTAAATTAAAAAAAAGTTATCAATCTTTAAGTTGATGAATCAAAATTTGTCAAAATAATGTCATTTTCTCTTTAATCAATTAATAAAATTGAGAATTGATGACAGTGCACTAAAAGAAGAGCATTTGTATGTAAAATTGTACAAATGGGGTACATGTTATTAAATTATCAAATATTCAACAATGCTTAGTAAGCTTGTGAAACTATTGGTTTGATTTCACTGGAATGTAAACAGTCTCAAAATACAGTCATAAAACAGGACATTTGATAAAGATAAGTGACTACAATGTTTCATTCGTAATTTCCTCCTTGAAGGATTGAAGTCCAACATATATATTTGAGTTGAGGACCCGTTTGTCCTAAAATATTTGGAGGAATTATTTAACACCGAAGTTGTGATTGTTTCCACTTGAGTAAAACTTAATTCATGTGCATTGAGCTGTCCTATTCCAGTCCAAGCTAAATGGCAATTTATGCTCATGTTCACCTTTGGCATGAATTAATAATGTGTTTTTAAGGCATGCATTTTATGGATGAAATTATGGATAAAAGCATGTGTTGCCGTTTAGAATTCTATTAAGAATATCCAGAACCTTCGAAGGTCGAAATTTCTTGTATCGGCAATTTGAATATTTACAATTACTGGACTAATATGGACTTAAATAAAGAGAGTTCAAATATAGACATTTTCCCTTAAAAGCTTGCTATGAAAGTTTGCACCTGAAGTTGCGACATTTTAAATTGAGAAATGAGATCCACGACTAAAAACTAGTTATCAATTTGGAGATCTAGTAATACAACTTTTGGAATCCTAAATTTTTATTAAATAGCAATAATGTGGAGAGATTTTAAGAATTACTACCAATTTGATTATGGTAATTCGAAAATGAAAAGTTGAATGATTGATAAGCATTCCTTTAAATGGATGTAAATGTGAATATAATTGATTTATGCTCAAAAGTGAGCGTACATGATTCATTCTCATAAATTAATGGAATGTATGATAGACATTGACATTATTTAGACATGTCAAATTACTTTATGCATTTCATATTGTGATTGCATCATACCATCCAAAACGAAACGAAATAGAGGTAAAATCTGAGAAAAATAAAGGTATGCAAATTGATTCAACAAGGCGTCAAATGACACTTGTTGAAAGAAACATTCATCAAGTGAAAATGAATATATACTACGATGTCATAACATTCTTGATGATAAAAATTGAATCACTTAACATTACTAATTTGGATTTTGATAATTTTTATTGAGATAAGTAGAGCTAATAGTGATAATAAAATAATAATGTTTAATATGAAATTAAGTTCATGGCATAACGTTTTGTGATTAAATATCTGAATTTCTGATATGATTTATTATATTTCAATTATGTATATAGGTATTATTTGAGTGGATAGAAAAATATATGTGATAAAAGTCAATATATGGTTATTCATATTTAAAATTAAGTTATATATTATCATGCTTGAAATGTAAATATGATCTTTTCATGTTTTCTCAATTATGATTATAAAGAAATTATTTATTTCTTAAATAAATAAATAAAAACGTAGAATTATATATGATATTTTTTCATGCCTTTATTTGTATTAATTTATCTTATCTCTTCTCGTGATTAAAAGTAAATGAGTTTTTTTAAATTATTCGCCAAGTCATGAGCTATATGAGGTGACTTTGATGAGATTCTTGAGCTTATGAATCATTCATAATAAGTAAAGACTTATTATTTTGATTAACCTCATTTATTTAAAGACTTCAAATGTGGGGATTTTATAGAAAGAAATGTGTTTGTACAATTGAAACACATATTAAAGTAAATCAGAAGTTTATTGATCAAAATAAATTTGGCATAACCGGTTAGACCATCCCGGATAAAATATGATGCGGAAAATAATTATTGAGAGTTTGTATGGATCTTCACTGAAGAACCAGAAGATTCTTCAAATCAAAGAATCCTTTTGTGTTGCTTGTTCTCAAGGTTAATAGATTACTAAATCATTTCAATTAAGAATGGGTCAGAATCTCCAGCATTTTTTAAACATATTCAATGGAATACACGTGGCCCCACTCATCCTCTATGTGGATTTTAATAGATGCATCTACTACAAATGTGACATGTGTGTTTATTGTCAACCTGCAACATTGATGTTTGCGGGATTATTTGCGCAAATAATTAAATTAAGAACACACTTTTCAGATTTTGCAATGAAGACGTCTTAGTAATGCTGGTGAATTCATATATCTGACTTTCAATGGCTATTGAGAGTCATGTTGCCCATATTCATACACAAAGTGATTTAGTAGAATTATTCATCAAACGCCTCCCGTTAATTGCTTGAAAATTATTAATGAGAACAAAACTTTTTGCTACATGTAGCAGCGCTTGTGTGCATCATGCCAACAAATAATGATAAATTCTCCCTGATGAAACTATTGTTTGGTCATGAGCCAAACATTCCCTATCTTAAAATTTAGGGACGTGCGACATATTTTCAATTGCTCCACCACAACGCACAAAGATGGGTCATCAAAAGAGGTTGGGAATATATGTTGGATATGAATCCCCATCCATAATAAGTATCTTGGACAAATGACTGAAGTTACGGCATGGTTTGCCGATTGTCATTTTGATGATATAATATTCTAACATCAGGGGGTGTAATAAAGAGCTGGTAAAAGAAATTACACGAAAACATTAAACATTATCTTCTCTAGATCCTCGAGAAAAAAAAAAACAGTGTACACTAGAAGTTCATAAGATAATTTATTTGCAGAATATTGCAAATCAACTGCCAGATGAATTTACCAATATAAAATAGTTGCTAAATCTCATATACCAGCTAGATATGCTCCAATTCAAATAAAATCAGTTGGTTCCATTGTTAAAATTTCTGTAAAAATAAGGAGCTAACATTGAAGATGGTGATATTATGGAGGCAAGCACTCATGAAGAGTGGCAAGACAAAACTAATAGATAATACCCCGGAAGAGGTTCAGGTACCTGAAAATACTAAAATAAAGATATCTCTATAAGTTATGTCACTACGAGAAAAAGATGGAACCGAATTAAAATAGTTGTCGACAACACTTTTTGCATATAATTATAAAATATAATGAGGATCTTGAAATTAAATTTGTTATAAAAAATGTAAACATGGCCAAAATAGAAAGACGCAATTCAAGCAGAATTAAGTTCACTTTCAAAGTAGTTAAAACACCTAAAGGTGTAAAGCTGTTTGGATATAAATGGGTATTTATGCGAAATCCAAATGAGAAAACTGAAGTCGTTATATATAAAGCACGACTAGTGACACAAGGATTTTCGTAGAGACCCGATATTGATTATAGGAAACGTAATCTCTTGTGGTGGATGCAATTATTTTTACATACATTATTAATTTGGCAGTACATGAAAAACTTGATTTGCGTCTAGTGAATGTTGATACAACTTATTTATATGACTCGCTCGATAAATAAATTTATATGAAAATCCCTTAAGGGTTTAGATTTAATATACATTTGGAAACTCCGGAGAAAACTGTTCAATACGCTTGCGTAAATTTTTGTATGGATTAATACAATTTGGACGTATTTAGTACTACTGTATTAGTAAATACTTGTTAAAAGAAAGTTATAGAAACTATCCAATTAACCCATGTATTTTATGGAAAGATTGGGATCGTGATTATTGTTATATATATTGATGATCTAAATATTATTGGAATTTCCGAAGAGTTTTAAAGGAAGAATTTGAGACGAAAGATTTTGAAAAAATAAAATTTTATCTCGACCGACAGATCGAGCATTTATAAGATGAAATCTTTTGTCCATAAATTGATATATACAAAATCAATTAAAAATGATTTTGTATAGATAAAAAGCTCAATCATTGAGGGCAATTTCATGGTTGTTTCAATATTTGGATTTAATAAACAGATGGTCCAACATTGGAATATGTCAACTTGTGAACATTGTGTTGGCACCAGGGGGAGTTTGTCATTAATAATAATATGTATACTGTACTCTTTCTCCTTCGTCCAAGTTTTTTGTCCCAATGGGTTTTTTCTTCGCAAGGTTTTAACGAGGCAGCATTACACGCTCATTAGTTTCTATGGATATGTACTCTTTTTTCCTTATCCAGATTTTTCCTACTGGGTTTTTCTGACAAGGTTTTTGACAAGGCATATTCTATAAGCAATGGACATCCAAGGGGGGGTGTTATAAATATTATGTTAGTGGATGCCCATTTTAATGTAATATTCATTGTATTGAGTATATATATAATGACTATTGAAGAATTGTAAGTTGTAACTTATGGCTTTTGAGTTTCTCCTTTAGCCCTATAAATAGAGGCTTATTGTAATGTAATGTATTCTATATGAATAAGAATGAATGAAATTCTCTCCTTACTTTACTTTTTTCTCCACAATTACATTTTAGTTTTTGCTTGTTATTCTTTTAATTTCATAACAACATAGATGTTCTTGATTATTTTGGGTCATAACATGGTATCATATGTAATTAAATAACTTGTGATAGTTATTTTGTAAAACTTCAACTCTTTTTTTTTTCTCATATATTTTTCATGAATAAATGAAATAATTCACTAAACTCCTAGATCCGTCCAAGAAATGTAGTTTTCCAAGTATTTATCTCAACTTAATTTCATTTATTTATACCGTGAATACATTAGGGTGTACAATTTCCCCCTTAAAATATAAGGGTGGTATCAATTATCTCCCTAAAGTCTCAATTGTAACACTTACCCCCCTATGTTATAGTTTTGTATTTTTCATTCCAAAAATACCCCCGCCCCATACCTAAATAACCAATTTCTTTATTAAAATAAAATTGTCTCTTTATTAATTATGAATCCGTTCATTCATGAAACAACATTATTTTTTAATTTCTTCATTTTTTTTGTTTCCTTAGATTTTATGGTCTCAATTTTTTTTTTTTTTCGTTTCATTTTTTTCTTTAATAATTTGTTTTCTTTATTTTATATTTCAATTTTTTTATATCTATCTCAAATTTTTTCTTTATATTTTTCTGAATTTTTATTTGGTGATAAATATGATGTTTCTAGTCCTTTCACGGCTTTTCTGGCATGTTTTTCTAGATGGTGCTCTTTATTCTCTCAAACGTTCTACGCAATTCGGTTAAACTTTTACTGGGTATTTGGGTTGGTATTTATCATGGGCCAGTGGCCCATAATATTATTTTTTCTGGCATCCTCTGTTATTGGACCCACATTTACGATTAGAGTCCCATTTGATTAGATTCAATCCGTGACGACCCAAAGTATTTTAATAGGTAAGGAATATGTATGAGGGCTGTCAATGGGGCGGATTTTAATCCGGATCCGTCCGAATCCGGTCCAATTTAATAGAATAATTGTCCGATTAGAGATTTGATGGACCTGATCCGATTATAAAGATTCGTAGTTCGAAACTCATGAAGCGAATATGGATTTAGGTCGATCCGATCCGCATATATACATATTTTTTTATAAAAGTAAGTATCATTAATATTATTTCACCGTCAATTTAAGAAAATAGTAATTTATAACTCATTTATAAACTTATTTAAAACAATATTTTCATTCTACAAATATGAATATAGAAGAAACTTTGAACATGTGAGCTAAAATTAAATAAAATTGAAAAGTTAATAAACTTGTTTTAGGAAAAAATATTAATTTAACTTTTTAAATGAAAATTTATTGGATCCAAAAAAGATTTGATATCCGGCTAAATCCGATCAAGATCCGTTGGATTAAAAAATCTCGATCCGAGCACAATCCGAGCAAGATCATCCGACAGAATTCGATCCGATATAAATGAAGCCAGATCTGGATAAGACTGATCCGACCAGAATCCGACCCATTGACAGATAGCCCTATGCATGACAGTATCACTATGGTAAATTTGCTAGTTTAATCCGTTAATAAAATAGCTTTTTCTTCCTTTATATTTGAGAATCATCTCGTTTTATTTGAATGCTGACAGTCTCATCTCTTATGCTATACGAAAATAAAACTTTGGGGCCAATGGCAAATTACCCCCTTATCATCATGATATTCAATTTACTCCCTTGTGATATGAAAAATAACAATTTTTATCTCCTGTGATTCTTTTAAATGAGCAATTTACCTTCCTGAGTTGAAGAGTGTATGTCACTCGCTCAAATATGAAAGTGAGAGTGAAATGTACTGTGTCAAAAGATTAAATTAAACTTTTGAGGGGTAAAATTGTCCACATAAAATTACACAGAGGGATAAAATGCCATATTTATAATAATACTAGATTGCCACATTTATAATAACTTAAGGAGGTAAATTGAACATTTATAACACATGGATGTAAATTGCCACATTTCTTTCAATTCAATTTTTGTCAATTAATTTTTTTTATGAAGCCTTAAAAGAGGGGTAGTATTGTCAATTTCATTTTTTTTTCTAAAGGATTAAAATTTCCTATTATTTTTAAAATTATAAGGGATAAATTGCTCTTTTTCAAATTACTGGGGTGAGAGATAAATTGCTCTTTTTTCCAAATTATTGGGGGTAAAATTGAATATTATGATAATTACATGGGGTAAATTACCATTAACCCTAAAACTTTGTAACTTTCTTCTTCTGTTGTGCGGTAGAACAAAAATCAGTTATATGTTAGTAGTTGCAATAATGGGAGTGAGTGAATTCAGAACTCATTACTTAGGCCATCTCCAGCAGTTGAGGGCTAGCCCCGGGCTCCAGAGCCCGGGCTAGCCCAGGGCCAGCCCGGGGCCCTGCTGATCGTCTCCAATGGTTGGGGCTCCGTGGGGGAATTAATTCCATTTTTTTCCTTTGCCCACTCTCACCTATTAATATTATAGTTTTAAATTGTTTTAATATTAATATTAATAATAGTAATTATATTAGTCTCGTAATTTAATTATTAATTATATTAAAATAATAATATTAAATAGAATATTTAATTAAAGTAACTTAAAATTAATACATAATACGCAAACAAATATTTTTATAACAAGGAAGAAAATACAAGAAAAGGAAATACAACAAACAACAAAGGAAATACAAGAAATCGAAAATATTATTAGTACTCGTTATTTAATTATTAATTATTAATTATATTAAAATATTAAGTCATTTTATAATTTTAAGAGTCATTAATTACCAAGTCAATATTATTAAAAAAATAATGTACCAAAAAAAAAAAAAAAAAGGAAACATCTTAGTTTGAGGCTAAATATTCATATTATGTTAAATGTAACTACTTATTATATTTTGTTACCATGGTAAAATTTTTGATTTTAAGGTTGATGGCAAAATTTTCGAATTTAATTAGCAATTGATTGTTTTTATGATTTTCTTACCATGCATAATAAAATGATTGTGTTGGCATAAATTACGGGTTTAGTTAGGTAGTAGTAACTGAAGGTTTATATATATAAGTATATCATAATTATATAAAGTAACACATTAATTATATATAGTATATAACACATTAATTAAAACATATCATATTAATTAAAGTAACACATTAATTATACAACTAATTAACATAAATATCACATTAATTAAGGCTCACTAATTTTGCAGAAATATCACATTAACATATATATACGGCTTAACATAAATATCACATTAATTAAGGGTCATTAATTATGCATAAATATCACATTAACATAAATATCACATTAATTATGGAACTAATTAAGTATCATTAATTATAATCAACAAACTAATTAAAAGAAAAAAAAAAAAAAAAGACCAATCAGGTGCCGCCACTTGGCGGCACCTGTTTTAAAGAGGGGCGCATGTAAACACGCGCCCCTCTTTCTTCTTCATATAGCCACTCGCGCAGCGGGCGGGGCTGCGGGCTGCGCGCAGCCCGCGGCCCCGCCCGTTCCGCCCCGCCAAAGAGCCCCGACCCCGAGCCCCCGCCGTCTCCAGCAGTTCTCCGTCCCAGCCCGAGCCCGCCCCGACCCCTTTGGCCACTGCTGGAGATGGCCTTAGATCTAGACCAGCATCTATTTATCTTAATTGGATCCGGATTTTGAAGAATTTGTTATCTCTTACATGTCCAAAATCCAATTTGATGTTCAATTAAAATTATTCATTTGAAGTTCGGATCAAAAGAGATCTCCAACATCAAAACATGCACCACTATCCATGTACACACAAAGTTTGTTGACACAATATAATCATTCAAATTATACTCGCATTACCAAAAATTCAGCATCTTTAATGTCCCAAACAATAATGAAAATACTATAAGTGGTTGTGGAAGCTCAATCACCTCAACATTGCAACAAACTCGCATGTTTGGTAGTTGCAATGGTGACGACACAACTTTAAGTTGTTGTGAATCTTGTCATAATATCAATGAGTGATATCCAACAACCTGAATAAAATATATATCCACATAAAAAGAGAAAATTGTTTTTTTGATACCATAGGATAGACCAACTTGCAATTTTGGTACCATTGGATACGAAAATGCAAATTTGGTACCATAAGATAGGTTTTCATTGCAATTATGGTACCAAACCCAATTTTTCCCCAAAGTTGATGATAATTTAACCCCTATGAAATGGCATAATGTTCAATTTACCCCCTCATAGTTTAAAAAAAAGCATTTTACCCTTTGAAATTTTGTTAAAGGGGTAAAATTTCGATCTTCTCGAAGATTTTAATCTTGATAGATTTTGAGACTCTTCAAGTATTATCGGTCTTCAATAATATCAATTTGAGGGCTTTACAATATGATCTAAGTTAAACATTTGAAAATGCTTCAATCTTCTTGACGAACTTAATAAACAAATTTTTTTTAAGACAAAATGATGATCTAGATAGTGATAATATTTGTCTTTATAATAATTCAGCCCCTTCAATAACAAAAAAGAAAAAATCTGGAAGAGTTTAAATAAGAATGGTTAACATATACGTTGTATTAACCAAAAAAACAAAATTATTATGTGCTAAATTTTAAAGTTTCTATAGTTACTTTTTAAACACCATCTACAACTTCTTCCTTGTTTTTTGTCCGGGCAACCATTGGAATAGCATCGCCATTGTCACACTTCACCCTCAAACCATTCACCCACATCAGCCCTCCACTCATCCATGAAAGAAGGACAACAAAACAAAAGATATTTTCCTTTTCTTTTTAATTAATTTTATTCTCTTCTGTTTCTTGCTCAATTTTTGTAATATGAGAAAAAACGTACTAGTTCTGCAATCAATTACACCATGGTATATGGCCACTATTAGAATTTCTTTTTCAAGTTTTCAGTCCCAACCTTTAACAGAGTAAAAGAGGAAAAGAAAAACCTGGTGTTGATTTGAGGTTAAAAATAAAGATTGTTATAATTTATTTAATTAAATGGATTCAAAACAATCCCAAACCAAAATTAAGGAATAAACTGAAATTTCATAAGATGCAAATGGAGCTAAACCTTTAATCGTTAGACAATTGAAGGAATTCGAATTATATGTTACATGCCAAAAATAAGTGATAGTTAAAGTGGTTATGTGCAATTTCCCCCCTGCCTTTTTTGGAATAAATGAAGAAGGAAGGATTCGAACCCTGAACCACAACTCAAACTCAACTGCTGACTTATAAAAACGTGAGATATAACAACTTTGGTATTGCAATTAAACGCCGCCGTTGCTGAGGTGGAATATGACTAAGCTGATGACAAAGCTCCAGCTGGAGACACGTGGAGAAAAGAGCAGGACCACTGCAGTGGTCCTGCAATGGCATCTCTAGCAGGAGGAACACGCACTTGGCCATTTCATTCAGATTTTTGACGTGAGCTTTTCTTTCCCTCTCTCTTTCTGTGATACATGCCTAAAAGTTGGAGTAATAAAAGCGTGTTGCAACTTTAAGTAACCAGGGGTGTTTTCGTAATTTTGCAGCAATTCCAGATTATATAAATAAAGAACGGGTAGCAGAGGAAAAAAGGATCGATGAATGTTTAGTCTTCTTCCCCTAGTCTGTCGTCCTTTCTCTCCCGCCGATTGAGTGATTTTCCCCCCAAATCAAGCTACCTTCATCTCCATTTCAAAAATTATGGAGGTCAGGAGTTTGGTTGATTGTACCGGTTGTCTATTGATTCAATCCTATGCAATCCTTATCTTTAGTTTGTGTAATTTTCAGTTGTATTATCATTTTATTGTAATCGATCAATGGCTTCGTATTATGGTACGCTTCAGTGGTATCAGAGCCGTCGATCCTCGGCGGCTCACTGGATAGCTGAAAAAAAGATTGAAGTTGATTCAAAAAATGATCCTCTGCGCCATTACAACCATTCGCCAGAATATTTTGATGTGAAATTGAGTAGGATTTTGAAGAACCATGATGATTTAATTGAAAGAAATAAGAAGCCAGCTCGGAGAGTGACTGATGACGGTTTCAGTCCCGAAAATCACTCTGATAACTCATTGGATAATGTTTGTATTGATCCGCAAAAAATTGGTTGTGAAGAAGCTTTGATCGAGGAACCTTCATTGGTAGCAAACGGTGAAGAATCGCATCAGTTCATCGAGGCAGGGGCAGTTCTAGATTTTCAGGTATCTCTTCAAACTAAGAACTCCAAATCGTATTAGAAATACAAACATTATAGTGCGGTTGAGTTAGACGATCGGAGAGATAGAGGATTATGCCTTTGGTGTGATGAATTTTGGTATATAGAACATGATTGTTGCAAGAAGACATTGTATGTTGTGGAAATTGATATAGATGATGAATATGCAATGAGTGAAATGGAACCATTAGTAGATGGTAAATTAGTGGAAGAAGAAGTATCTCATTGTGATAAATATTTGATTGTTGATTGGGTGCAAAATGATTCTAATGCTTTGGAGAATATCATATGTGCTGATGGAATTGAAAATTGGGAGTCATGTGAAGCTATGTGTAAAAATTCAGCAGTAGAGAATCATGAATTGAAGGTGTTTAAGGAATTGCTTGAGAAGGATGCACTTGGAAGTTTTGATGAGATTTATGTAACTCACCCTACTGATGTTGAAAGTAATAGGTTGTGGACATTAGATGCTACAATTGGGTATTTGGTTGTGTTCACAGCCCCAAAGGTTGTATGCTTAGATGATGCTAGTAGTGGAAAATGGATGTCCATTTTAATTTTGAATCAACCATCAAAAGGTGTCGACTCGCTGCATAAACTCTATGGGAAGTTAGAGGATCAAACTCTGGTAGTGGAATGGTCGGAGCTATCATTACCTCCACCAGAACCACCTCCAAGAATGCTTTGAACAGTAGATTGAGGAAGCCAAGGTCTGTCAAGCACTCCGCTATTTTTGTTCATAAGACTACTCAACTACTGTCACTCAGCTGTCCGCCATCATGTCCTTGAGGACAAGGACAATTTTATGGGGGCGGATTTGATACATGCTTAAAAGTTGGAGTAATAAAAGCGTGTTGCAACTTTAAGTAGCCAGGGGTGTTTTCATAATTTTGCAGCAATTCCAGATTATATAAATAAAGAACGGGTAGCAGAGGAAAAAATGATCGATGAATGTTTAATCTTCTTCCCCAAGTCTTTGTCGTCCTTTCTCTCTCGCTGATTGAGTGATTTTCCTCACAAATCAAGCTACCTTCATCTCCATTTCAAATACATGGAGGTCAGGAGTTTGGTTGATTGTATCCGGTTGGTCTATTGATTCAATCCTATGCAATCCTTATCTTTAGTTTGTGTAATTTTCAGTTGTATTATCATTTTATTGTAATCGATCAATGGCTTCGTATTATGGTACGCTTCATTCTGAAATTCCAGCTATGGCAGCTTCAATTGATAATTGATTCAACTGTGTTCATTCTCATTTCAGGTGTGTGAGAATCACAGAGTTGGGTGCGGCCAGTTCGATTGATTTAATTTATTAATCCCATTGTCCCTTTTCCTTATTGTTTGGTTGTAAATTGGATTTGATTTGATTTGTAGTTGAGCGTTGATTGAGTTTGGGGTTGTGTAATTCATTCTGATCATATAATTTTGTATGAACTGAAGTTATATTCATTCATATTCGAGATTGATTGTTGATTGCTTAATTGAATTGTTTGATTATTAGCTTACTTATATTCTGGAGTGTTACATTATACAAGATTCAACATTTTTGGGGATAATAAAATAATCTTCTTTCTGTTTTAGATCTAAACAATTGAGATAAATTTAGGGTTAGTTTCATATTATTTGGTTATATATATGTCAGTTCTTCTGGAGATAAGAGATTAGATAGATATTCCTTCTGTCCTAAATTATCTGTCCTTTCAGAGAAAAAAAATTGTCCCAAATTATTTGTCACTTTAGGATTTCAATACACATTAATTACATATTTTAGGTATATAAGAGAAAAAATAAGAGAGAGTGTGTAAAACTTGAATAACGTGTAAATAACTAATGGTGGGATAAATAAAGAATAAGAATATTTGAGGTATATAATTTATTTTTTCCCATAAAAGTGAGGCTATATAGTAGGTACCTTAATATGTGTGAAAACATGCAAAATGACACATAATTTGGGACAGAGGGAGTGAGGGAGTACATAAAGAATTAGAAGAAGACGAGGACAAAGAGAAAGTGAAAGAAGAGATAATTATGATGAGAGAGAAAGAAAAAGATAATAAAGGTAGTAATTACTGTATTATACTATCTCCATTTCTTTTTACATGTCGTTTAAGGTTGTTTCACAAGAATTAAGGAATCATTTAATGCTCTAGATTTTAGGAAAATAAAAGGGTAGTTAGACAAAATTATCCTTGAGAAATATGAGTAAATATTTTGTAACTCTCCATAATCCTCTCTCTATCTTGAAAATGAAAAAGGATAAAAATGTCAGTCTATCTTGAAATTCTAAAATGACATGTATTGTGAAATTTTTTTTCCTCTATAAAGTGACATGTAAAAAAAAATGGAGGGAGTATTAATTTAAATACAAGTATAGTTCACAAATTTTGCTCTCAGAGCAATAATTGCCATTGATTAAACGTGCGTGAAATTTTACGACAAACTGGCCTATTTTTTTTTTTTTTTTTTTAAAAAAAGAACTATTTGGCCTCAATAATGATAATGAAAATATCTCCCCACGCGAGCCACTAAGGCTGTGTTTGGATGGATTTTGGCCCGGCTTTGCGGGTTTCGTGAGACCGAGCCAAAACCCTTCCAAATGAGTTTTCGTCAAACCCACAAAACTCTCAAAAACCTATTTAGAAATCCATACTCAAACTCTTCAAACCTATAAAACATTAATTTGACACATATCACCTACTTTTTCCCCCAATTCTCACTAATAAAAACATTGATTTGACACCTATCACCTACTTTTTCCTCTAAACCCCAACATCCAAACCCAATCTAAGTGGAGTTTCAACTTATTCAAACCACAAAATTCTAGACCCAAAACTCATCCAAATGAAGTCTCAAAGGTTTCATCGAAACCACCCAAATCAATTTTTTAGACCGAGACCCGCAAAACCAAGTCAAAACCCATCTAAATAGACCCTAAAAACTTCGTATTCCTAAAAAGTTCATATTCCTTTCAACATAGACTGATAAAGTATTTATCAATTTCCCCACTGCCACAAGAACAACAAACACGTTTCTCGAAAATGGACCACCAACAATACGCCGCCGGTGAACCGCCTCTGCCGCCGCACGTCCTCATCTTCCCTGTACCGTTGCAAGGCCACGTCAACTCGATGCTTAAGCTGGCGGAGCTTCTCTGCGTCTCTCACCTCCACGTCACCGTAATCCTCTCCGAGTACAACCACAGCCGTCTCCGCCGCCACGCTGACCTCGAATCTCGCTTTTCCCGCTACTCTGGATTCCGCGTCGCCACTATTCCCGACGGACTTCCGGACGATCACCCGCGGAATGGAGAGCGGGCTATAGAAATCGTGTTGAGTCTTAAGAAAATTGGGGGATTTGAGTTTCGTAAACTGATGGAATCGACGGATGCGTTGAGGGACGGAGGAAGTCGGCGGCGCGTGTCGTGTCTGATTATGGATGGGGTGTTTAGCTTTGCTATTCCGGTGGTTGAAGAGATGGGGATTCCTTTTATTTATTTTAGGACTGCGAGTGCGTGTTCGTTTTGGGCTAATTTTTGCTTTAAAGAAGTAATGGAAGCTGGAGAGCTTCCATTGAAAGGTAAACTCTTCCTATTCTGGTTTAGTTAAAATATCATGAGTTTTTTATTTGTTAATTTATTATACTGAATATCGAGATTTTTTATTTTCAACTCGCAACTTTAGTACATGTAAATTAAATATAGATAGATTATTAGTGCAATTGTAATATAGTAATTCATATGATCATATTCGGAGTGCAATTTTTGTAATTCATGCGATCATGTTCGGATTTAATTGCAATTTACCCTGCATATATTCAATTTACCATCCCGTAATCTTATAAAAGTTTTAATTTGTGCTCCTGATATTTTTTTTAATTTAAAAAAGTATCAGTGACAAAACTATCATTCTTATATATGACACACTTTCTGTGTTTTGATAAATAGCAAAAGACAAAAATAACCGTTATGATTTGCCTAACTTCCAAAAAAACCTTCTATGTTATTTTTATTCCGAAAAAATTCCCTGTGATCTCAAGTAAGTATCAAATATACCCCCTATAAAAGGGAGTGTGTTTCAAACGCCAAAATTACAAGTATTTGTTTATATTTTGCTTTTGATATGACAATTTTACCCCCTGACATCGAAAGACAAAAACACCCCTATGCTTTAGCTAACTCCCAAAAACAACCCCATGTATCATTTTAAATCCCCAAAATCCCCCTATGTTTGATTTTAAATACCACATTCAATCCAAATAGTATATACTTAATTTTTCAGAAAGAATAAATAAATTTAAGAAAAAAACAAACACATAGGGTAATTTTGTCATTTTACCAAAAATCAAAAGTAAAATTATATTTCGGTCGAGTGTGGTATTTACAACCAAACACAGGGATTTTTTTGGGAGTTAGACAAAGCATAGAGGGTGTTTTTGTTTTTTGCTCTTATGATAAATGTAAACTTTATCCTCTTGTATTATGAAAAATGTGATAATTTACCTTTTGTGTTATGATCATGGATCAAAGTTTCTTTTTTGATATATGTTTCGGTCAACTTATATAAGAAACTTTTCGAAATTTCCGCAAACGTTTTGAAAAAATTAGAAAAAATTATGAAAAAAGTTACTAAACTAAGAAAAAAAGAAAGTTTAATGAAAACTATTGAGTTTCTAAAATACATCTTATTTTTGTTTTGATTGATTCAAAAAACAGAAATTTTTCTATGTTTCGATGGAAAAGACGGAAATATTGATCTATGGTTATGACAATGTTGTAGTTTACTCCCTATACTACGAAAATACTTTTCATGTCCACTCTCGATTTCGGCAAGTGAGTTACACTCTCTGACTGAAGGAGATAAATTGCTCTTTTAAATTTTTTATAGGGGATAAAATAATTTTTTCTTCAAATCACGTGATAAATTAAATATTATGCATTTTACAATGGTGAATTAGCATTAGCACCATTTAAATGTCTGAAAAACAAAATCTAAAATCATCATATTATAGGCAAATAAAAAATAATGAATTGTTATTTAAGTAGCTTTTTTCTTGCTATAGGATTTATTCCCAGTTTTCTCAAGAAATAAAAAGTGGATTTATCCAGTTACATTATGGGTGTTTTTTTTTTTTTTTTTTTTTGTGAAGTTACATATTCGGTTAGGGAACAACTTAATGGAATACTTAATTAATCATTTATGGGATTTCATTATGTTCCACTAGAAAAAAGACCGATTTGTTCCACTAGAAAATCTACCGACTTCTTTTCCAATCAAGTAAATGAGGGTCTATTTGGATAGGTTTTGGCTAGGTTTCGCGAGCCTCAGTTTAAAAAAATTGATTTGGATGGTTTCGATGAAACCTTTGAGACTTCATTTTGATGGGTTTTGACTCTTGAATTTTGTGGTTTGAATAAGTTAAAACCCAACTTGGATTGGGTTTGGATGTTGGGGTTTAGGGGAAAAAATAGGTAATAGGTGTCAAATCAATGTCTTTTGGGGTTTTCTGTGGTTAGTTCCAGTTTGTGCTAATTCTTATTAGGTCCGCTTTAAAATTCAGTAAATCTGACCTGTTACCTTCAGAAAAGGTAATGATTTAAAGATGATTTTATTAAAAAGAAAATTGCAATAACTATGTGACAATTTTCACTTTTGGTACCAAACAAATCGAGGCCAACATATTTTGTACCATAATTTTATAAATCCCTCATATATTCTTTTCAAATTTGAAATTATATAACAATATAAATTTATTTAATATTTATTAAAATAATATATTTTTTAATAAAAATATTTAATATTAATTAAAAAATAAATTAAATAATTATAATTATAACTAAAAAAATTAAAAACCTACCCCACCCAACCCCCGTAACTAGGGGTGGCAAATGGATCACCCGGATCAAATCTGGACCTAGCCTACCCTACCGTATCCACCCACCAACCCATCCCCTGACCTACCTCCAACCCAACCCACTAACGATTTTCATTTGTTTTTCACTAATTTAATCAATCTAACTCATTTTTTCGTCATTTTTCACGAATTACATCAATAAAAAAACATTTTTTTGACTAATTTAACTCATTTCTTCACCGTTTGCATCAATTTTTTTCATCAGTTTCATCGATTTAAATTGTTTTTGATCGATTTTCTCCATTTTTTCACTAATTTCATCGATTTAAATTATTTTAAACCGACTTAGCATATTTTTTTTACTGTTTTCGCCCCTTTTTTCACTAGTTTCATGGATTTAAACTCTTTTTGATCAAATTACCTCATTTCTTCACCGTTTGAATTGATTTTTTAACTAAATTTCATCTATTTTAATGGTTTTTGGCTAATTTTATCTGTTTAAATTCTTCTGACCGATTTAGCCTGGTTATTCAACGTCTTCGCCCATTTTTCCATTAATTTCATCGATTCAAACCGTTTCTGACCGATTTAACTCATTTATTCACCATTTGCATCGATTTTTTAACTAATTTCACTGATTTATACTCTTTCTTGCCGTATTAACTCGTATTTTAACTTAATTCATCAATTTAAATTATTTGATTGGTCTAGCCCATTTCTTCACTGTTTTATTTCGTTTTTCACTAAGTATATCGATTTTTAAGCCATTATTTACCATTTAATTTATTTCTTCACAGTTGCATCGATATTTTTCACTAATTTCATCGATTTGAACGGATTTTGACCAGTTTAACCCATTTTTTTTTACTAATTTCATCGCTTTGATAGTTTGACTGATTTAACCTAATTTTTCATTAATTTGTTAAATCGGTCAAAATCAATTTAAATCGATAAATTAGTGAATAGATGGGTTACATCGGTCAAAAACCATTCAAATCGATGAAATTATTGAAAAAATGGTTAAATCAGTAAAACAAAAGTTCAAATCGTTGAAATTAGTGAGAAAGATGGATGCAAACGGTACATAAACGAGTTAGATCTGCCAAAAATATTTTAAATTGATGAGATCAATTTTAAAAATGATCAAATCGGTAAAAAAAACAGATAGGTTAAATCGATCAAAAACAATTTAGATGGATGAAATTAATGAAAACTTGATTAAATTGATAAAAAAAAATGTTAAAACCGATGAAACTATTGAAAAAAATCGATGCAAATGGTGAATAATTAAGTTACATTGGTAAAAAAAATGGTTTAAATCGATGAAGATTAGTGGAAAAACGAAAGAAAGTAGTGAAATGGCTAAATCGGTCAAAAATAATTTAAATCATTGAAATAAGTTAAAAGACGCGTTAAATCGATCAAAAATGGTATAAATTGATGAAACTAGTGCAAAAATTGATGTAAGTTGTGAATAAATAAGCTAAATCGGTCGTAGACGATTTAAATCGATGAAATTCATGAAAAACGGTGAAAAAATAGGCTAAATCGATCAAAATCGTTTTCAAACGATAAAATTAGTTAAAAAATTGGTTAAATCAGTCAAATATCATTCAAATCGATTAAATTAGTTAAAGAATCGATTCAAACGATAAAGAAATGAGTTAACTAGGTCAAAAATAGTTTAAATCCATGAAATTAGTGGAAAAATTAGCGAAAACGGTGAAAAATGGACTAAGTCAGTTAATAATAATGTAAATCGATGAAATTAGTGAAAAATGAGTAAAATTGGTCAAAAACCGTTCAAATCGATGAAATTGGTGAAAAAATCGATTCAAACTGTAAAGAAATGAATTAAATCGATCAAAATTGGTTTAAATCGAATAAATTAGTTTAAAATGGCAAAAGCGTTAAAAAAAATGGGCTAAATCCGTAAAAAATAATTTAAATTAGTTATGTAAATATAATAGAAGTAAGTAAAATCTCCAAATTTGTCCGTACGTGGTCTTATTCGAGTCAATTCTGAAATTTGACAACATGATGGACTAAAATCATCAATAAATTTGAAGATGTGGGGTCTATTTTGGTAAGCTGAAATATTATGGGATAAAATTGTCAGTCAACATACTTATGAGATCAATTTTGCAATAAGACTTAATTATTTGTGACTTGAGAAAAGAGAGGAGTACAATAACCTAGAGCACAAGTCACCCTTAAAAAAATGAATGGTAGATTAAAAAATAAATATGATCCAACGATAATTAAAGGGGAACCTAATGAATACTTAGCACAAGTGGTACTAACCATAGAAAAGTCCATGTCTTTTTCATGTCCACTCTCGATTTCGGCAAGTGAGTTACACTCTCTGACTGAAGGAGATAAATTGCTCTTTTAAATTTTTTATAGGGGATAAAATAATTTTTTCTTCAAATCACGTGATAAATTAAATATTATGCATTTTACAATGGTGAATTAGCATTAGCACCATTTAAATGTCTGAAAAACAAAATCTAAAATCATCATATTATAGGCAAATAAAAAATAATGAATTGTTATTTAAGTAGCTTTTTTCTTGCTATAGGATTTATTCCCAGTTTTCTCAAGAAATAAAAAGTGGATTTATCCAGTTACATTATGGGCTTTTTTTTTTTTTTTTTTTTTTTTTGTGAAGTTACATATTCTTTTTTTTTTTTTTTTTTTTGAGAAACAAGAGAATTCATTCAAAGAGATTGTTCAAGAGTTACAATAGAGGCAATGGAATCAGGAAGAACATGAGAAAAACAAAATTCACTAGCAGCAAGCTTAGCTAATCCATGAGCAGTGGTATTGAGATTCCTAACAACATGAGAAGCTTGGAAAGAATGTAACCCAGTACCAAGCCTTCTTATGTCATCATAGATTGGACCAAGAGCGCATAAAGAAGAGGAGGTATTACGGATACCATGGATAACAGCTAGACAGTCTTCTTCAATAATAAGATTATTCCAACCGCGTGCAAGTCCGAACTCAAGCGCACTAAGAGCCGCAAAAGCCTCCGCTGATTCCGAGTTAAGCGGTAATCGGAGCGTTTTAGTACTCCAATCAATGCAAACACCTGCTGAATTCCTCACAAGAAGACCAATTCCGATAGTTTCTCCATTAGTACTAAAAGCGGCATCCATGTTGATCTTGTAATAACCAATAGGCGGTGGGGTCCAGCTGCAAGAAGGGGGACTAGTGGACTGAATAGAGAATTGGGACCTGGAGTCCATAAACCTTGTGACAAAGTTAGAAGCTAGCATACAAAGTAGATGGGGTTGTAAATCCGAATTCTCCCAAACCCACTTATTGCGAATATACCAGATCCACCAACAAAATATGGAGAAGCGACCGAACTCTTTTGCATCAGTTTTCGAACGGACGAAATTGAACCAAAGTTCGGTGTCGTTAAGTTCACTATTATACGAAGCAAATGAGATGCCGGAGAGAGCCCAAACCTGCCTAGCGTACGTGCATTTAAGAATACAATGGATGATTGATTCGGACTCGAACCCGCAGCGAGGACAGCTGCCATCATTAGCGACTCGTCTCTGTCGAAGCCGATCACAAACCGGCAGTGAATTCGAACAACAAAACCAGAGGAACATTCTGATTTTTGGAGGCGCCATAACCTTCCAGATCCAATTCCAGTCACGAGGAACACTAGTGCTCGGTCCACCCATTTGTGATTCACGTAATGCATTCTTCATATCTCGGTGGAGCCGATACGCTGATTTGACAGAAAATGAACCCGAGCGCTCATAATGCCAAATCAGCATATCTCTGTTTAGTGAGCTGCCAATAGGGATCGAAAGTATGCATTTTGCTTCTTCCTCCCAAAAAATCGAGTTCACAAGTTCTTTGTTCCAAGATCTCAAGTCTTCGTAAAAAAGACAGGAAACAGTAGCGTCACTTGAGAGCACCGAAGGAGGAGACGATATACCGAAGCCGTTAGAATTCGGGAGCCATTTGTCCCTCCAAATTTTGATATTACGCCCGTCCCCTACTCTCCATCTAAGTCCTGATTGTAGCACTTGTTTCGAGCCCCAAATGCCCCTCCAAGTCAAAGAAGGTCTCGATCATTTATAGGATTTCATTATGTTCCACTAGAAAAAAGACCGATTTGTTCAGTACAGCAAAAAAGACCGATTTGTTCCACTAGAAAATCTACCGACTTCTTTTCCAATCAAGTAAATGAAGGTCTATTTGGATAGGTTTTGGCTAGGTTTCGCGAGCCTCAGTTTAAAAAAATTGGTTTGGATGGTTTCGATGAAACCTTTGAGACTTCATTTTGATGGGTTTTGACTCTTGAATTTTGTGGTTTGAATAAGTTGAAACCCAACTTGAATTGGGTTTGGATGTTGGGGTTTAGGGGAAAAAATAGGTAATAGGTGTCAAATCAATGTCTTTTTTAGTGAGATTTGAGGGAAAAAAATAGATGGTAGGTGTCAAATCAATGTTTTATAGGTTTGAAGAGTTTGAGTGTGAATTTTTTAATAGATTTTTTGATGATTTTATGAGTTTGGCGAAAACTCACTTGAAAGGATTTTGGCTCGATTTCGCAAGACCGGGCGAAAATCCATCCAAACACCTTGAGTAACAAAGATATATAGAATGGGAGAAAAATAGTTAATAAAAAAACAGACCGTACCGAAACCATACTATGCTTAAACCGTACCGAATCATGTGTAATAGTAGTATGATATTCAAAGTTCAATTTGGTATTAAATAATATTTAAAAACTACATTATTAATTTTGCTTAAATATTTTAAAAATCGTACCATGTGCACCCCTAATTCCCTTTTTCGATTAAGCAGGTAAGGATGAAGACAAGTATGCATACTGGAAAAAGGAGGAGCTCGATTTAATCGTAACAAGTGTTCCCGGAATGGAAGGATTCCTCAGGCGACGTGATCTCCCGACATACGTCCGGGTAGATAATGCAGATGATCCTGGATTTCAGACCATCTTAACCGAGACAAGACGAACTGCCGCTTCCAATGGACTTATTCTAAATACCTTCGAAGATTTAGAAGGCCCAATAATGGATAAAATCCGAAAACACATCCCAAATGTGTATTCAATAGGTCCCCTTCACACCCATTTGAAATATCTATTGGATTCCGAAAAAGTCGAGTCAACCCAAACCTCGAGTAGTTTCTGGGAAGAAGATCGCAGCTGTTTGACTTGGCTAGACTCCCAGCCTGCCAATTCTGTGCTATATGTGAGCTTTGGAAGTGTAACCATTTTGTCAAAGAATGAGCTTTTGGAGTTTTGGTACGGACTCGTAAACAGTGGGCAAAAGTTCTTATGGGTAATGAGGCCCGATTCTATAATAGGCAACGATAATGGCGATGAAAACAAAGTCCCATTAGAGTTGGAGGAAGGTACAAAGGCGAGAGGGTACATGGTGGGGTGGGTCCCACAACACGAGGTACTGGCTCATCCAGCCGTGGCTGCGTTTTTCACTCATAGTGGATGGAACTCGACTTTGGAGAGTATTGCTGCTGGTATGCCGATGCTTTGTTGGCCTTATTTTGCTGATCCAACTATAAATAGTAGGTTTGTAAGTGACTATTGGAAAGTGGGATTGGATATGAAGGATACTTGTGATAGAGTTGTGATTGAGAAGAAGGTTAGAGAGATTATGCAGGAAAGGAGGGACGAGTTCTTGGAGAGGGCTCGGAGTATGGCGGAGCTGGCGAAGAAGGCGATTAGTGAAGGGGGAACTTCTAGCTTGAATTTGAATCGATTGATTGAGTTCATAAAGGCCACGGTTTAAAGGTTTGATTGCATGGTTTTATAATAAAAGATTGGCATATTATCCTTTATTTGGTTGATGCCATTTTTCTTATTTTTATGTACCTATAAAAGTGCATACACGTTGCGTCCGATTAGTTAATGTTTGAATTTTTATCATAATATGAGGCATAGAAATATTATAAATAGTTTTACTTTTGTTTATAATTTTACTTTATCAAAAACTTATAGATTTCAATATTTTTTAACTCTTCTCTATCTCTATCTCTAGAAACAGTAAAAAAAAATGTTAAACTGGTAAAAATAAATAAAATCGTTCAAAAAACAAGTTAAATCGGTGAAAAATAAATTAAATAGGAAAATGGGTTAAATTGCTTTATTTTATGAAATAATAAATTAATTTTACTCTGATTTAAAAAAAATACCCATAAAATTAACTAACATACAACGGACATGCACTAGTAAATTACAAAAACATGAACATTCTATTTTCTAAATGTTTTACAATAAAATATTTATTTATTGTTTAATTCAAATATCCACATAAGAATCTTGTCTTTATTGACTAATTAAATCAAAATTGGATTTATCTTAGGATCACATACTTAAATTCCTATACCATTGGAGTACTTCTAAATTATATCTGGTTTGGCCGAGTTGAGTACACTTTGCTCTATTTGTTGAATAAATTTGACCAAACCATGTCTCACTTAAAAATTTCCATACCATTGCTACCTAATAGTACTTACTATTTTACTGATCTTGTGACGTAGCCTTAGAACTAGAAGATTTGAGGAACTGGAACATTGACCATTAATATGTGATTCAATCCTCTAATCAAAACAAGAAACTCCTCCCATGTTTTCTTGCAATTATGCTACATTGCTGAAAATTAAGAAACTAAAAGCCACAAATCACTCTTACTTTTTTTCAACAGAAATTGAATGAATCTGCTGTTCGAACAAAAGCAAAGAACAAGGAATAACTTCAACACATAAAAATCATTGAATTTCTAATTGTTCTATGATCATTAAATAATTCAGAATAAGAAAAAGGATAAAGCAAATCATAAAATGTACCAAAAGAGCTTATGATCTTATACTTCTCTGCACTCTTGGAACAACTTTTGTTTTGACCATTGGTAGCTGGTGATGATGACCTTAAGCTCTTCATTTCCATATTGATCACGTTGTTCTTCTTCAATCCGAACAGCAGATATGTTGGCCGCATACCCACAATGAATCATCTCAATCGTCTTTAATGTCATAATGTTGCCTAAGTCTATAGGAATCTCCTCAAGATTTATGCATGCAGACAATACCAAACACCTAAGTTTGGGAAAATGTTCACTACAGGTGATCCATTGCTTTAGACCAATTAAGCTATCGAGTTTTAAGAACTTTAGCTCTTCAAATTCACCCTCCTTTGTCGTCCATTCTTCTCCCTTAAAAGAATTGAATCCTAATTTTAATACATGAAGGTGTGGCAATTTCCCTACTACTGAAATATTTTCCCACGCCAAGCCAATTCCACTTAAAGAAAGATTTTTTATAGTCAAGGGAAAGTTAATATTTGCTAATTCACCATGTAGCGGTTTATAGAATAACATCTTGAGTGATTCAAGCTCGCTTAAGTAACTGAAATCATAATAAAGACGCTCTGGTTCAAAAATTGTGCATATGAGTTTACGAAGATGCGGTGAAGCTCTTAAGATTTCTTCATCCTTGTGGTTGTTAATGCAGACATAAGAAAGGGATCTTAGATTAGTTGTCTGAGAGAGATCAAGATCTATTTCGAATTTTGCTGCTATTTTGACGTGCAAATGTCTCAACCTCACCATTTTTAGGATGGTTGAAGGTATGTTAACCATTCCCTGGCAATTTACACAAAGAAATTCTAGGTTCACAAAGTTCCCTATATATGGTTCTGGCATTCGATCAACAGCCAAGTATCTCAATTTAACCAGAACATCAATTCTTTTTAACTCATAGCCACTATCGAAGATTCGCAATAGATCTATGACCGTAAGAAGTGCCATTTGTGGAAAACTAGACTAAGGTTGTGAAACATGACCTGAAAAGGAGCGACAATGTAGGCTAAAAGGTCTTCGATCTGGTGTTGCAGAATGATCAAACATACGATGATGTCTCTCGTATATTGATAAGTCATGACTGAAAAAAAAAATTGTCAGTATTTAGTTATTTGAAAGCTAATAACTAAGAAATGGAATACGAAAAATCGGATTAATACACATATTGCGAGTAAACTTACTCTTTGATGGACTTTAGGAAGTTGTCTCCGTGAGCTCTTCTCGGACACATGTCTCGCAGTAGTTCGTGAATACTACATGCTTTGATCCGACCATCAGATCTCGTTTTAGTAATTAGTACAAGGCTTCTATTGATTAGTTCATAAAGGTAATGTCCTGCTACATGTTCTGGGCTCCTCGTGTGTTCTCTCCGTATGAATCCTTCAGCAATCCACATCCAAATTAACTTTCGCACTGAAATTTCTGTGTCTTCCGAAAATGCTCCAAAATAGAGGAAACACATTTTCAAATGATTTGGAAGATGTTTGTAACTAAGTTCCAATATTTTCAAACAATCATGTGTGTCGTCTTTAAATATATAGGAGTCTAAATTTGTTTCCACTTTTGTCCATTCGCTCTCTTCCTTCTCCAAATTTGACAAAATTCCAGCTGTAACAACTACTGCAAGTGGTAATCCATTGCATTTTGCTGCAATTCGCTTTCCAACATTTAGTAATTGTGGAGGGCAACATTCTTTAGAAAACACCTTCTTTTTTAACAACTCCCAACATTGGTCTTCTGTGAAAAGAGCAGGTGTGTACAAAACGCTATCAACTGGCGCAATATCTCTAATCCGACTAGTGAACATTATTCTACTTCCATTTATATCATCGGGGAAATTTCTTTTCAGATCATCCCACACATTAAATAACCAAATATCATCGAGGACAATAAGATATCTTCGGCCCTTAAGACTTTTGTGAATCTCCACGGCCAGACATTCATCTTTCATTTGCAAAAACTTATTCTTGTTTGTATTGCTTGTTAAACTCATTAAAATTTCAGTAAGTACCTTTTTCCTCTGATACGTTAGGGAAATAACACACCAAGCCCGTCTATCAAAATATTCAACAATTGAGCGATCATTATATAATTTCCTAGCTATAGTTGTCTTACCAAGTCCAGGCATCCCAAAAATGGACAAAATTTGTTAGTTTTTGGATTCTCCGATAAGATAACTCAAAACCTTTGTCCTCGCATCATTAAAGCCCAGTACAATAGTTTCGATCATAGTCGTGGGATTTCTCATCGCTTGGAATGATACTTCTCCACTAAAATCTTTCATGACTTTCAAGGTTTTGATACCATAAATCTTCTTAATTTCTAGAAGTCGAGTCCCAATAAGTTTAATCTTCTTAGTAACATCGCGAAGTCTTGCACTTAGATACCAAAGAGGAAGATTACCCACAACATATGAATTGACAAGATATTCAGCTTCATATGCCACATCTCTGATATGTACTAGAGATTCTTTTTGTTCATGATCCATATGTATGTCATTGGGAATCTCAATATACTTGAGAAAAGATCGTGAGAGCCTTAGTTCCTCATGAAGTATTGCGATCTGAACCTTTATTCCATCAACGGTCAAGTCTACTCGGTGATTGATCAAGTTCTCAAGATCTTCAAGGAGAGAATCTACAATGAAGAGTGAATCTATAACATCGGCCTCAGTAATTACACGTCTAGAAAGCTTTGAGAAATTGATGCAGTGCTCTTTGATCTTTATTATTAATAACTCAACCATTTTCAAAATTCCATCCATTTCAATGAATCTGTTGGGTTTGACGTGATGAGTGACAAAAACACAAGAATAAATGAACCTTCCTATTTCATTGGCCAGGATTTCAAATTCGGCCAAGATAATTATTACTTCCTCATGCTCAGTGCATTGAAATGGTATGTCCCCAAGAATACTGAGTAGAAACGTTAGCTTCTTATGAAGAATGGGAAATCGTTGCTTCTTGTGAAGGATGGCGTGTCGTTGCTTCTTGTACAGAGCAGTGCATCTCTGCTTCTTGTGAAGGATGGCATGTCGTTGCTTCTTGCGAAGATTGGCGTATTGTTTCTTCTTTAGGCGGAGAAGATTGGTGTATCGTTGCTCCTGGTCCGAAATAAAATCTGCTTCAGAATTCAAGACCTGAAGTAGAAAGTCTATAAAAGCTGCTAAAAGTTCATTTTCCTTAATGGAATTGGGATCCTTGTTAGATAGCTCATGTAGCTTTGGGACTTTGAAGAATTTCTCCCCCTTGGGCATGAAAGAGTTCACGAAAATATCAGAGATTCTTTCCTTCGCATGTAATAGTTGTTCATTCATCTTCCCCTTGTTTGTTAAGTTAAACCACATATTCGCACCTACCGTAGTCCAATATTCTGCAGCTAAATCATTAAGACGACTTATTGATTGGGCAATACCATCATCCGAGTTGGTGCAGAATTTTATTACGTAACAAACAACTGCTAAACATGTTGGACCGTACCAAGGAAACATTGCACCTTTCCAAATTTGATCAATATTTTTTGTTTCTACCAAAGTAATCTCAATAGACCCCCTTTCCAAGCTCAAATAGTTCGAGAGTTCTTCGATGGAGGGAGCCATTGATATTTTGTTCTCCTTGATGAATCAGTCTGAAAAGATATGAAACTTGATGTTAATTTAGGCTAAATGTTTTCAATTGATTAATGGAAATGAAGTAGCTAGCAACATAAAGATAACATGAAAAATAGAGTAAGAGGAAGATTGGGAAGTAAATTATAAACGTAACAGGTATTCATTGAAAAGCAAATATACAATCACTATAGTCAAAACCTGTTGCCGAGGCCCAAGACCTTGACTTTGAGGTCTTGGTTTGAAACCAACAAAAGTGTAGGTATATGTAGTAATTTGATTTATAAACCTTCGAAAAACCTTCACCAGACTCCCCTCTGACATTTTTATTTCATAAAATCCCTGCCTCTTAATAGATTTTCAACACGAAATTCCCTTCTCTTTCAAATGTAGAAAAGCAATGTGAATGAAAACTGACGAAATTAGTTTGTAAAACAGAGTAGGGGAGAGTGTATAAGATATCTGAATCATAAAAGAATATTATGAAATAACAACTGAAAGGAGAGTCACGTGAAACTTTTTTACCTTTCAAGCTTTTCTGAACGTCGCAGTGGAATGTTCTAAAAAGTCTGTCACATATGGAACTTTAGTCTTTGGATGAACCACGGCTTCGTGCTGCAGAAAAAAAATCGCTGTATCAGGTATTACACAATTTCGTGTATTTCACCCAACTCTTTTGGCTCTGCATTAAGGCAATTATTAATTATTTCTTCACATCTTAAGCAAATAGATAGATTGATGTCTTATTTTGTAGTAGTAGGTGTGATGCATACATCTTTGCTAGTATTAAATTAACAAGTTGTCTTCACAATATTGATTTAGTTACTAACTGTTGATTTTATGTCCCACTATGAACTATTCCTCTTGTACCCACAGTTGACAATTTGGAAATGAACTTGGGATCTACTTTTGGCTATTAACTTAGATCTTCTTTTTACACAAGTGAATTTAAAGTGAAATTCCAAATGAGAAAGGGGTTGTAGAAAATGAATTTGAATATCATATCCCCTTGATTGTAAATGGGCTCCTGAGTTGTCTCATTATAATCTAATTAGAGAATTACTGTAGTATCTATTTTTGAATACCATCAAATTTCATTTCACATAAAGCCAACTATCAAACACTATTACTATTATTAAACTAAACTAAAAGAAAAAAATTCGTGAAAATTGAATTCAGTATATCTTCTGCAACCTCAGTTAAGTTGGAATAATTGGTCAAATGTATAAATTCCTCAAATATTAACCTTTAGTGGCAATTGATATATCCAAGTGGGCCTATAAGTGACCAATTTAATTCAATGGCCTAATCTGCAACTCAGAATCTTGGACCGACCTCTTCTGACTTGAGAGAATGAATCATTGTAAGCCTTATGGGTCAAGTACTGGGCCTTGGGCAGGATACACCAGAACAATCAAATTATATCCAACTGTCTTTTCATTTAACTGAGTTTTTTTGATCTTATGTTGAGGTATTATCTGTGGATTAACAGTACACATGCTATTCTTTTATATATACCTGTACAATACCGTATTTCCCAAATTTATTTTATTTTGGTTTCCTCTATTTCCCATTTAGAATATAGTATAGGTATATAATAAGAAAACAAAAGTAGAAATGAGTGGCCATCTATTACCTTTCAATCTAACTGATTCAAATTACAAAATGGGCAAAAAAAATGTCTTTTTAAAAAAAATTGGAATATAAACTTGAAAACTATAAGGGAGGGGTAAATGTTATAAGTGATATTTTAAAGGAACAACTGATATCATCACATACTTTAAATGAAAACATGTATTTTACCCTATTTATTAGGGGTGTTCAATGAAATCGTCAAACCGCTCCAACCGATTGCCCCAATCCAAACCAAGCGCAAATTCACGGGTTAAACGATGATTGGGTTGGTCTTGGGCTTCGTGAAAAAAAATCCGTAAATTATGATCGGGTTTGGGTTTATATTTTAAAAAACCGCATAAACCACACCCAACCGCATGTATATAAAATAATAAATTGTGTTTTATTATTTAACATAATTTAAGCACATACATACTTTTATTTTACCTTCTCAACCTCAAAGCTAATTTATCCCCTAAAATTACACGAAAAATTTATTAACAATCCAAGTTAAATTCTATCGATTGACAACCACCAATATCAACTTTAATAATTAAAGTATTTTTTGTTTTTATTTATTGTTTGAAAAAGTCTTGTTCGATTTTGTATTTGAGTAACAATTATTGATCTTTATATAGCTAATGTAGACTTTAAATAGGTTAACAAAGTAAAGCTAAAAATTATGAAAAGTAGTATTGTTAATATGATTATGGAACATTCAAGAATTTTTTTTCTTAGATAATAGTAAGTGGTAATAAATTAAAGTAGAGTCTCCAAAAAAAAAATACTTCATTAAAATAGAAAAAGCTAAAACCGCAAAAATCATCCCAACCTGCCCCAACCGCAAGGGACCGCAAAGTGCAATCTCTAGACTTATTGGGTTGGGTTTGGTCTAGAGTATTAAAAACCCGTAAATATTGAGTTTAGTATGGGCGAGTATAAAACCGCAATAGACCGCACCGCTAACACCACTACTATTTATTTATTATAAGGATACATTGTAAATTGGGTGAAATAATTATTTAATTTACTCCCTTTTCTACCACCACCAGTTGGCATTTGGAACAGCTAACACAATCAACTCATTTTTAGTTGTATTAGAAAAGTGCATGTATATTTCACAAGCATTTTTTTTTATTGGTTTCACCAGTTTTTTCACCAAATTCACCAGTGTTCACCAATTTCAGTCGAAGTTTGTTTTATAAGGGTTTTGTGATTGCTTCTAAATGCCAGTGTTGCACTGTTGAAGAGTCCTTAAAGCATGTTGTCACGCCCTAACAGCTAGGCGCAAAATGGCGCGACGGAGGCCCGATGGATGGGAGCGCATCTCCGAGGGACACACCTACCTTGTTGGAAAAATTACGGAATCAAGGAACCTAGAGTGAGGTTTTCGCATAAATGGGACACCGAATGTTGATGGCCCAGGGAGAGGACCTTGGCAGTCAGGCAGGGGGTCGGGCTGGCCAAGCAGCGGGGATCTTGGCAACCAAGCAAATGGCATGTCTAGCCCAGGACAAGATCGGCGCGGAAGGCATGCGCCACGGGCAGCCAAGAAGGCAACCCAACAAATTAAGTAATGTATGGGACAATCAAGCCAAGCCGACTCGTCCCATGGAGCAGGCAAGTGGGGCAATCAAGCATGGGAGTTGTTGGTCCCAAGTGGTCAGAAGAGGTTTAGAGGGGGGGGGGGTGAATAAACCTCTTTAAAATTTTCTTATCAAAATTTAACTTTAAAACTTTTCTCTAACTGAACAGTCTAAGCTGATCAGATTAGTAAGTTACAAATCTGTTCGCGAACAAATCTTTGAACAGCTTCGTTGACCACTCGTCTGATTGTTACTTAGCTGATTTTGTTAAAATCAGTTTTAATACTTAGAGTACTTGCAGCGGATTTTTCTAAAGTGTTTTTCACAAGTATTCTTAGTAGTTTGAAAACAATTTCACCAGATTAGTAAGTCCCCTTTTTGAGTTTCTTTTCAAACAGTTAATCTCACTGTGTTTTGTGCAATTGAAAATATGCAAGTAAAATGCAAATAAAACACAAGCAATTTTTATAGTGGTTATATGGATTTAAATCCTTTAGTCCACTCTTCCAAGTCACTTAGATCTTGGGTTATACTATAATCACTCAGATTACAATATATCTCCACTTATACCTAGACAACAAATGAAAAGGCTATAAGCTCACAGTAGAAAATCACTCAGAAATCCTACCCTCTGAAGTTTGATCACTCACAAAGATGGATCACAACTCCGCACAACACTCAGTGTTTACAAATTCACTCAGAAGATGTATTTGGCTTTGTTCTTCAACTTCGCTTTTGTCAACAGATGACTTGGCTGATGAGTGAACTGTTCTTGAGCTTTTGAGATTGGAAAATATTCTGCTAAGATCTCTCAGTTGTTGTGTGTTGTTTTTCCAGTCTTGAATGAAGCTCTATTTATAGTCACTCTTTGAAATTTATCCGTTGAAGAGAGAGACAAATTTCAAACCTTTGATTTCTGATCCTAGGATTCCGCGAACGGCTCTTTTGCAGCTGTCCGTACTATTGTACAGTACTCTCTGCAGGCAGCATTAAATGTGCATTAAATGCACCCAGCTGATGCGAAGTATTCTTCAATCATTTGTCTTAAATAACCTTGTACTTCAGCATTTATTACTTCCAGGGCATTTATTACCGTTGGGAAGGCTTCCTGATCTTTTCCACTTAGCTGACGACGGTACTAATCTGATGGTGAACTGAGCTGTTCCCGAACTTGAACAAATCTGATTCGAGTTGGCTGATCTTCATCAGTTTAGTTCCTTTCCTTCAGCAGATCAGTAGTCTCCTAGGTCTTGAATATTGACTCTTCTGATTTGTCTTCTTTACTTAGTCAAAATTCTTCTAAGGAACAAACAACTAAGATTCCATTACTTAGCTGATTGCAGGTTTTGGAAATCATCAAAATCCTCCTTATCTAATTTTCTTAAGTGCCTTCAATCTTCATCTTCATCCAACACTTTCCCCCTTTTTGATGATGACAAAACTTCAGCTAAGTACCTGTTTTACATTAACTAAAGTTTGTATCCTCAAAGATTTCTGAGATAGAAATAATTTGTTGGAATAAACTTGTAATTTTATAGATAGTTGAAATTCATCACATATTACAAGTTTTCAACAGATGAGATTTCTGAAGAAGAAAGAAAAAAAAAATTACAAGGAAAATGTCTGATACAAAGTATTGTCTATTCTACTTATCAGCAGCATCATCCTCTTCTTCTCCTTCAAGCACTTCTTCATAAGATGATTCTTCTTCATCATCTTCTTCTTCATTATTAACTTCCTCAGCATCAATTTCATCCAGAGCTAGATTTGACTTCATTGCTTCCATCTTCTCTTTGATCTGGATTTCTCTTAGCTTTTCCATAGCTATTCTTGCTGATTCAGTATCCTTGTACTTGGTGTCTGGCTCAGATCGATCATCAGTATTGTCTTGATCAGCATCCTTGCCATCAACTTTTCCAGCATTTGCATCCTCATCAGTCTTGGCATCAGATTTGGCTTCAGCAGTGTCAGCAGCTTTGACAGTTTCTTCATTGATCTTCTGAGCAGGTTCTTCCTCCTTAGCTTTTTCGTCCTCCATTTTATCTTCCCCCTTTTTGTCATCATCAGCAGAAGTGACAGGGTTGGATTCAACAGTCGGATTCAATGCAGCAGATGGAATGTGTGAACTTGCACATAAAGTCTTTATATTCTGATTAGCTACGTCCTGGCTGGCCATCAGATGATCCAAAGTAGAACTGATGACATCACACTTGTCATTTAGACAGTCAACATTGATCTGCATTGTAGCAAGTTCCTTATCAACATGAGCGTCACATTCTTGAACAGCAGTGATCAAATCGCTGACAACTCCCTTATCAGCAGCTAAGCTCTTGGAGTAGGCTGTTCCAAAATCTTCAATATTTTCTTCAGCCTTTTTCAAAGTTGTATGAAGTTGATCAATATCAAACTTCATTTCTTCCACATGTTTGTTCAGCTCCATAAAACCATGCTTCATATCCTTAGTGTGATCAGGAAGCATATCTAAGTGTACCTTGAAAGAACTGGTAGTCAAGCGATGCATATGTTCAATCTTGTTCTGAAATGATTCCTCCAGCTCAACCTTCAATTCCTTCATTTGCTTGCTGTGTTTATCTTCCAGTTGCTTCATTGAATTTTCCATAAGTGTCTGGAAGGCTTCCATCAGTGAAGAGTGCATATCACCTGATGAAGTAAAATCAGCAGCAGTCTGTTCTTCTTGGGGAGCTTGATGGATTGGTGCAGTCACCAAGGTTTGATCAGTATTAGCTTCTTGTTTCTCATCAGCATCCTCATAGAGTTGACCAAGGACGTGGGTTCCTTCATCATTTAATATAGTGACTTGTCTGATCTTCTTAACAATGATCCAGCCTTTAGTTCCTTCAGTTCCAAGCTGGTCATCATAAGGTTTGATCTCTTTTCCCAAAGTCACTTGTTGAAGACTTGGCAAAGTAGGCAGTTCACTTGAAGATCCTCCTCTTTGATATCTAGACTTAGAAGCCCAGTTCTTCAAAGCAATTGCCACTGCAATTTGTAGTGCCCTTTCAGTGAAGTCTTCACTTTTTTTCCTCTTTTCAGGCAAGGAGGCAAGTAAGCTCTTGGCTTCATTTGTTGCATACTCCTTTGCATACTCATGCATAATGTCCCTGACATAATCAGGATCCAAAGCCTTGTAGATAGAATCTGTTTGAAGCCACTGAAGTACCCACTTCTCTTCTTCAGCAGACTCCTCCCAGCTCTTCAACTGATCAAAAGACGTATTCATCCTGTAATCCCTCCATCTGATGTACCTCTGCTTTTCAGCAGTGAAGAGAGTTTGTAACATAAGCTTCTGATCCCAGTACTTAAGTCTCTTCTCGTATTCTTGGAAAACAGATGGGTCTGTATTGATGATGTTGAAGGCTTTTCTGATCTCAAACTTCTCCTTAGGCTTCACTATGCCAGCAGGCATTTTCTTCTTGCCTTCCATTGATTTTCCAATGGTGATCCCTCCAGCTTGGTGGGAACCACCAGTATCCTTCTTGCTGATCTCAATAGCAGCAGCAAGCTCAGCATCTTCAGCAGCTTTTTGCTCTGCCTCAGTTAATTTCCTACGTTTTTCATCCTGTTCAGCTTGAAGGGTACTTAACTCAATGGCCTTCTTTTCTTCTTGTTCATCCCTTTTTCTTTGTTCAGCCTCTTCTCTCTTAAGCTTGTCAGCTTTTGAAACTTTCTTCTTTTTCCTGAGGATGAACTTTTTCTTCCCTTTATCAGCAGGGTCATGAACGGGGCCAGCAGATGATATTAGATCAACCCTTAAGGGATTTATGATCATAACATCTGGATCTTCTTCAGGCTTATCAGCCTCTTCTGTTGGTTTTGCCAGAATCAGCTGTTGATTATTCTTCTGATCATCAGCAGCGGCTTCTTCTGCTCCAACAGGCCTTTCAGCAGATGATGGACTCTGTCTTACTAAGTTTTCTAACTCAGTAGGCTCTGTAATCAAAGTGAGTTGCTTCCTGGCAGAACTCTTTGTTCTCCCCTGTATGGGTCTCGAAGCAGCAGTATCCCTCACTTGACTTCTAGTTCTTTGAGAGACAGTCTCATCTGGCATATGAGCTGATGGAGTTCTTAAGGGTGATGCAGGAGATGCATTCCTCACATCAGCAGTGACTTGATCTATTACTCTGTCAGCAGCAGCAGCATCAGTCACAGACTCCTTTTTCCTTGGCTGTTGAACAGCCTTCTTATGTTGAGGCTCAACAGCTAACTCAGCTGTCTTCATCAACTTCCTTCTGGGTCTCTTGGCAGGAATTTCCTCCTCAACCTTTTCAGCTTCCTCTGATTTTCTCTTCAACACTGGCAAGTATTTGTTCATTGCCTTCGTCTTGTGGATCTCCTTTCCATTGAACATATCACACCCCAGCTGGAACAGCAGGTAGCTCAGTGTGATTCTGTGGTTGGTTTGAGGTTCTTTCCCTTCCTTCACATTGAAGAAATTTGCCAATATGTACCAGACAACTACCGACCAGTTGACTTCCAGTCCATAATAGATTGCAGCCATGATGCTGAATCTCTTCATGGTAACAGCATCAAGAGAGAAGGTGCAGTTCTCAATCAATTTAGCAACCATATCAGCCATCCGCTGATACTCATCCTTCAACTGCTTCTTCTTGATGTTGCCAGACAACATCTCTCCCTCCTTGGCGCAGATCGCCCAAAACTGTTGGTGTTTATCTTCTGTCAGTGCAATGACATCGTGTCTCCCTTTGTTGGAAAGACCAAACTGCTCGTGAAGAACAGCAGGTGTGATGACAACTGATTTCTCACCAACGGTAGCCTTGATTTCTCTGGTGTTGAAATCAGCAGATCCAGTACTGTAGTACTCTAATACTTGCTCTGTCCAGACCACTCCTTCATGATATTCCATAAAATTAACCAGTGTTGCCGATTTGAACTTCGCCAACAATTCTTTCATCAGTGCCGGAGCAGATTGATAGTATGAGTCATAGACCAAAAACATTCCTTCAGCAGCCATCTCTGTTTGAATGTTAGTGAAATTTGGAGTATTTTTGCAGGAAGTACTAGAAATTTTCTCTCAAATGCTCTTTTGAATGCTTGGGTGCGTAAAGAGTAACTCAGCTGATCAGATTTGGATTTATAGAGTTAGGGTATCTTGATTTCCGTGATATCCGCTAACCGTTAGATCCGTTTCTGTGTCAGGTCTGATCGTGCGGCGTCAGTTACGACCTTTCGAATTCAAAACGCTTTAAGTGAGAGGCGGGAAAATAGACCGCCTTACTTTTAACTTGCAAAAGCGTGTTTTAAATAAGGGCGATTTAAAACAGTAAGCTTATACACAAGTAATCAGACTTGTAAAATAAATACTTATCTGATGGGACTACTGTCCTGTTGATAGGTTGTTATCAGAGAAAGCCAATAGCTGATAACCTTCCTCGGCTGTTTGTCAATCCAGCTAGGTAATAAAACTTCAGTCTTCAAATTATGTCTTCTGATCAAAACATAACTTCAACTGACCGTCATTAATAAATTTCATCTTTTAATCAGAAGTACCGCTAGTCTTACACGTTCCCCCTGACTTTAAGAATCCATGAATTAACTAGTCTGTTGAGTTAATCCTTGAAGATGGTAACTGATAATTTAGCTGATGAACTCTGGTCTTCTGATGAGTTCCCCCTCAGCTTATGCATCCAAATTTAGTAGTCCTAGTTCAGCTCTGAGAGTTGAAAACCTTACTTCACTTAAAGGTTTAGTGAAAATATCAGCAATTTGATTGTCAGTATGAACATACTCAATCAAAACATTGCCTTTTTCCACATGATCTCTAATGAAGTGATGCTTGATCTCTATATGCTTAGTCCTTGAATGACTTGTAGTGTTCTGAGTAAGAGAGATTGCACTTGTATTGTCACAGTAGATTGGAATTCCACTGATCTTGATGTTGTAATCTTCTAGTTGATGTTTCAACCAAAGTATCTGTGCACAGCAAGCTCCAACAGCTATATATTCAGCTTCAGCAGTAGATATGGACACTGAAGTCTGTTTCTTACTCATCCATGAGATCAGACGACTGCCCAGAAATTGACAAGCACCTGTTGTGCTTTTCCTATCAATTTTGCAGCCAGCAAGGTCTGAATCTGAATAACCAATTAGCTCAAATCCAGATTCTCTAGAATACCATAATCCCAATTCTTGAGTGCCTTTAACATACTTCAATATCCTCTTGGCAGCTAAGAGATGAGATTCTTTGGGATTTGATTGGAATCTTGCACAAACTCCAACTGAGTACATTATATCAGGCCTACTTGCTGTTAGATACAACAATGAACCAATAATGCCTCTGTATCTGGTGATGTCTACTGATTTGCCATCTTCATCTTTATCCAAACGAAGACTTGTAGACATAGGAATTGTAGCTGTTGAGCTAGTTTCCATACCAAATTTCTTAAACAGATCTCTTGTGTATTTTGCTTGGTTGATGAAGATTCCATCAGGCAACTGTCTAACTTGCAAACCAAGAAAATAATTAAGTTCACCCATCATGCTCATTTCAAACTTATTCTGCATCAGCTTGGAGAACTTATCACACATCTGTTGGTTAGTTGAACCAAAAATAATATCGTCCACATATATTTGCACAATCAATATATGATTTTCCCATTCAATAGTGAACAAGGTTTTATCTACCTTACCTTTATGAAATCCTTTAATTAAAAGAAAATCAGATAGGGGTATCATACCATGCTCTTGGAGCCTGTTTCAGTCCATATAGAGCTTTCTTCAGACGATATACTTTGTCCTCTTCTTGATAAACTTCAAATCCAGGAAGTTGTTCAACATACACTTCTTCTTGCAATTCTCCATTGAGAAAAGCTGACTTCACATCCATCTGATAGACAGTGAAGTTCTTGTAAGCAGCATAGGCTAGAAACAGTCTGATTGCTTCAAGTCTTGCTACTGGTGCAAATGTTTCATCAAAGTCAATGCCTTCTTCTTGACAATACCCCTTGGCCACTAATCTTGCTTTGTTTCTGGTGACAACACCATCTTCATTCATCTTATTTCTGAAAACCCATTTAGTGCCAATTACCCTTTGATGAGTTGGTCTAGGAACCAAGTACCAGACTTCATTCCTTTCAAATTGATTCAATTCTTCTTGCATTGCTTCAATCCAGAAGCAATCACTAAGAGCTTCTTCAACTTGTTTAGGCTCTATTTGAGACAGAAAGCTTGTAAACATGGCTTCTTGTGCAGCAGCCCTTCTGGTCTTTACTCTGTCTAAGGGATCACCAATCACTAACTCTTGTGGGTGATTCCTGAGCCATCTGAGATCAGGTTGCAGGTCTGAATGTTGTCCTCTGTTTTGATCTTGCAACACTACTGTTGGAGATTCAGTAGTAGTCTGTTGAACAGTTGTCGTCTGTTGAATAGTCTCTGGTCTGTCAGCTGTTAATAACTCTTCTGTTGTCTGAACAGGTTCTGAGTTGACAGCTGAGTTGAGATTAGGTAGTATGATGGGAACATAATCTTCATTCTTTCCAACATTCAACTTCTGTAAATCAGTAGACAGATCTTGATTAGTAATTTGATTCTTTTCAGAAGACTGACTTGGCTCATCAAATACTACATGGATTGACTCTTCTATTAGCAATGTTCTTTTGTTAAAGACCCTATAAGCTTTACTAACAGTTGAGTATCCTACAAAAACAGCTTCATCAGCCTTTTCTGCAAATGCAGTAAGGTGATTTTTCCCATTATTTAAAACAAAACATTTACAACCAAAAATCTTAAAGTAATGAATATTTGGCTTCCTATTGTTCCAAACTTCATATGGCGTCTTGTTCTGATTTTTGTTGATCATGCATCTGTTCTGGGTAAAGCATGCTGTATTTGTTGCTTCTGCCCAAAACCTTTGAGGCAATTTAGCTTCAGCTAACATGGTTCTGACAGCTTCCTTGAGTGTTCTGTTTCTCCTTTCAGCAACACCATTCTGTTGAGGGGTTCTGGCAGCTGAATACTCATGATGTATTCCTTTGCTGTTACAATACTCTTCAACAGTAGAGTTTGTAAACTCAGTCCCTCTATCTGATCTGATCTTTAATATTTTTGTACTCTTTTCATTCTGGATCAGCTCCATCAGATTAGTAAGATGCTCCTTGGTTTCACTTTTCTTCTTCATGAAGATCACCCAAGTGTATCTTGAAAAATCATCCACAACAGCTAGGCAGTATTTCTTTCCACCATTGCTGACTGGATCAATGGGTCCAAATAAGTCCATATGTAGCAGCTCCAATATCCTTCCAGAAGATTGGTGCTTCTTGCTTTTGAAAGATGACTTGATTTGTTTACCCTTCTGACAGGCGTCGCAGAGCTTGTCTTTGCTCATGACTGTTTTTGGAATCCCTTCTACCAAATCATTCTTGATTAATCTGTTGATGGTCTTGAAGTTTAAATGATTCATTCTCTTGTGCCACAGCCAACTAACTTCACTTGGAGCAGATGCTACCAAACAAACACTTGAATTCTTATCAGCAGAATCCCAGTCGACTATGTAGACATTCCCTTGTCGTCTTCCAGATAAAATTACCTTCTTTGTACCAATCTGTTCAACGTAGCACTTATCTGTTGAGAAGATGACTAAATATCCTTTGTCACAAAATTGACTTATGCTCAGCAGATTATATTTGAGGCCTTTGACATATGAGACGTCAGATATCTCTATGTTTCCTCTGATCAATCTTCATTTTGCTTTAATCTTGCCTTCTTTGCTGTCTCCAAAAGTAACCTTTGGACCATCCACAGCAACTGCATCAGTCAGCTCATGTATGCTTCCTCACATGTGTCTTGAACATCCACTGTCCAAGTACCAAATCTTCTCTACTTTACTCCTACTCCTAATCCTAACCTACAAAACAAAAATAAAATTATTTTAGGTACCCTTATTGAGAGGGTCCTGGAGGATTAGTTCCACCCTTGACAACCCAAGATGTTGACGTCTTAGGCTTCTTAGGTTTCTGAGATTTAGCAGGAGCATGAACAGTTTCATTTTTATCATAAGTATCAGATAAGTCATGTTGATGATCAGTATGATAAGAATAATGTTCATAAGCAGGGTAAGGTGCATGATAAGCAGGATATGCATGCATTGGATGAGCAGGATATGGTGCATAGTAATTAGGAAATTGAGGTGCATGATACATAGGATGATATGCAGCAGGTTGCACATAATAAGACTCATTTCCATACCAAGCATTTTGATTTTTCTTGTTCTTATGCTTCTTTGGTTTACTAGATGCTTGCTCAACTGATTTTGACTTAGTTTTACCACTAGTCTGATTGACTTTAGCTTTATCAGCAGACTTCTTAGGACCCTGCTGTTTGGTCTTACTAGTCTGATTTTCTACACTAGGCTCTTTGCTCTTTTTAGCCTTAGGAGATTTCTTCTCCTTAAACACTTTCTCAGGTGAAGCAGGTCTAGCAGTTTGAACATACAAAATGACCTTACTGTTGTCAGCTGATATGAATTTTTCAGTATGGTTCAACTTTTGCTTATCCTGTTCTAAAGGCATCTTCTGTATACTAGATGTATGCGTGGATGCAACAGATGATTTTTCATGAGACTCAATGATCTTTTCAAGTTCCATGATTTTTCCTTTATAGACTTCACATTCAGCTTTCAGAGATTCATGTTCTCGCTCAAGCTGTTTATACTCGGCTGATTCTTTAGGCTTTTCAGCTTTAAGTTTCAGTGAGCTGTTTTGCTCTTTTAGCAGAATCATCTCTTCCTTAAGCTTTGTAAATTCTCCAGCAATAGTAGTATTATTTAACATCATTTGCTCTAGAGAATTAAACAGTTCATTATCTAGAGGAGTTACCTCATCCTCTAAGTCATCAGATTCCTTAGCCATCAGGCAGAGGAGAGCAGGTTTCTCTTCATCAGAAGACTCTTCATCAGACGTGTCTGAATCTGAATCAGATGAGTAGATAGCAGTTAGCTTTTCTGCTTCAGCTACCATTGCTTTTCCTCTTTGATGCTTTCTTTCCTTTCTGATTCTCTTCTCTTCCTCAGTGTACTTCTCTGCTTTTGGATATGGACAATCTCTGATGAAATGTCCAAGTTTCCTGCAGTTATAACACATTAGTTTTGCTTTGTAATCATCTTTTTCTTGAGAAGAAGCGTTAGGTTTAGAAGTAGAAGCAGCATTTTGGTATTTGTTCTTCATTTTTCTTTTGTAGAACTTCTTGAAATTGTTCATTAGTAATGCTACGTCTCCAGCAGTATACTCCTTCTTGTTGAGTAGTGATGCTTCATCAGATGAGTCCGCATCTTGACTTCTGTGTGCTGGTCTCCTGGTGTTTTCAGCAGCAACCAGTGCAGTTGTGGGTCCTGAAGTTGAGGTTTCTTCAATACCCATCCTAGGCAGTTTATACTCATACGCCTTGAGTACAGAAAACAGCTCTGTAAGAGAGATCTTCCCCAGATCCCTTGATTCTTCCATAGCCGTCACCTTCATGTTGAACTTTGGAGGTAGGGCCTTCAGTACTCTGACGGTTATCTCCTTGTCTGTGAAGGTTTCTCCAAGCTTCAATACTTCATTTAATATTCTTGTAAATCTTGTATCCATCTGATCAATGGTTTCAGTGGATTTCATCTTAAAGTTATCTAGCTTTTCTAGAGCAACACTCAGCTGATGCTCTTTGATTGCATCATTTCCTTCGCTCATGTCTCTGACCTTATCCCACATCTCTTTTGCAGATTTGCAGTGTTTGATTTTATCAAACCGATCATTGTCTAGCGCTTTAGTCATGATGAATCTGATAGGATAGTGCCCTGCGAGCCAGTTCAATTAGCTTGCAATAGATCTATCTTGTATATAACAATCTTTGATTTTATAATAATACGCATGTTTATTTATATATGTATAAGGATAAACAATGGCCAAACTTCATCTCTCGCGAATACATTTAAGCGATTGGTTGAAACCCTGAGATCACTCATGACTATGGGACTATACACTTCAGTACTGAGTGCACTTATCATGAAACAGTCTCAAAGGTCGTGATCTCGAAAATGTTCCAAGTCATAGATTCATATCAAGACGGGGTATCGAGTGAATCGTCAAGACTTGTACGATTATGCATGATTCACACGGAGTGAATTTGTTGTGGTTTCATGAACAAGGCATTTGAGGCCAGTGCATATGACTAGGTGATTCGATGGAGGATCGAATGCATCGAACGACCCGAACAGAGAAACCCATTGTGGAAGCGCATGACGCATATCGGTGATGGGATGTTTCTCAAAGGATTATAATAGTGTACGATTTAGTCCTATGACTTGAGGTGCTAGGGCGAATTCGGTGCATGAAAGTGCGTACTTAGATCTAGGTATAGGCCACTTAGCTTGGTCATAAAAATGCCTAGGTTGGGTGCATATGGACATGTACGCGAGTGGTTAGTACCAAGATGGAATCTGTTGACTCATCGTAATGGATGAGAATATTTCCTATACGATTCTTAGATAATGTTTCCAATGAATCTACGGCCGTAGTCGGTGACGGATTTGGAAAGGGGTTTCCAAATTAGGCAGTCACACTGGAACATTATCCTGAATTAGAAAGTATAGTTATCAAGACAAATTTAGAGGTGCCGATCAATTCACACACCCTAAGTCTTGATCGGGAAATTGGTCGACAGAAGGACCGTATGTACATGGTAATTATATGAGGTGAGGTTCACTAAATATCAATTCACCTGATGTTGGGCTTCATGGGCTTGTGGCTAGACATCGACCATGAAGTGTGGGTACTCCTGAATTAGTAGAGGAATTGATTCTAGGAGTGGTCAATTAAAGGTAGTTTAATTGATCGGAGCAATTTATTGTTCATAAATTAAATCACGAGGTTTCGTGAGCCTGCTGCCAATTGATGGTGAACCCAGAGGGTCACACACAATACAATTGGACGGTGACTGTTCTGTAGGAATATAAAAGGAATTAATTGATTTAAAAGTAATTAAATCAATTAAGTGAATTAAAGTGTTAATTCAAGTGGGAGATAAATTAATTAATTGATTTAATTGATGTAAATGACAATTGATTAATTAAACTAAATATTAATTAAGTAATTAATTAATATGGGCTGGATATTTAATTAAGTAATTAATTAAATTAAGGTGGGCTTGCAAGAGATGGACTCCTAAGCCCATTAGGAATCTTGTAACCCTAGGTCTTGAGGAGTGCTTATAAATAGAGCTCTGACAGAACTCAGAGAACTAACACCTAAGCAAAAACCCTAGTCTTCTCTTGCCCTAAGAAATCCGCCCCACCCTGCGCCGCCCAAGCCCTAGTGTTGGATGAAGATGAAGATGAAAGAAGACAAGTAAGTAAGGGAAGGTTTTGATGATTTCCAAAACATCATAATCAGCTAAGTATGGAAAGCTTAGTTCCCTTTGAAGAATTTTGGACAAGTAAAAGAAGACATCAGAAGAGTTCAAAGTTCAAAGCTCAGAAGACTAGTGATCTCTTGCTGAAACAGCGAACAGAAGGGTAGATCATCAGCCAAGTCAAATCAGATGAGTTCAGTATTTGATCAGCAGAGTATCTATCAGCAGAGTCGTTTTGATCAGCAGAGTAGAAGAGGTCAAGAGATTAGTCCAACGGTAATAAATGCACTTGGTGTAATAAATGCTGGAAGAGAAGGGTAGTAATGGCAAATGATTGAAGATATCCTCGGATCAGCAGAGTGCATTAAATGCAGCATTAAATGCGATGGACAGAAAGGTACTGTACACAGTACGGAATGCTGCAGGGAGCCGTTTCAAAAAGAGCTGAAGGATGGATTTGAGTTGTGACTTGCCTTCAACGGTCATAATTTCATTTCCATGTATAAATAGAGCTGAAATTCAAATCGAGCAACACACAACAACAATCAGAGATCGAAATTTTGAAGCAGAATTTCTCTAAGTCTCAAAAGCTCGAACAGCTCACTCGTCTGGTGGAAGTCATTTGTTGACAGAAACCAAGTTGAAGAAATCAGAAAAACATTATCTGAGTGATTTTGTAATAGCTGAGTGTTGTGCGAAGTGAGAATCCATCTGTGTGAGTGATTCTACTTTAGAGGATAGGTTTTCTTTGTGAACTCCTATTGTGAGCTTACAGCCTTCTCATTAGTTGTTTAGGTGTAAGTGGAGAAATATTGTAATCTTTGTGATTATAGTATAACCCAGAATCTAAGTGATCTGGAAGAGTGGACTAAAGGATTTCTATCCATATAACCACTATAAAAATTCTTTGTGTTATCTTGCATTTAAAGTTTTCTTGCATATTTTAAAGTTTGCATTTTAAACACTTTGAATCAAACAAAAGATTTTATAAGGAGTTTAAAAACTGGGGATAAAATCTTTTAGAACTTAGTTTACTTGTGAAAAACACTTTCAAACAATCCGCTGCAAGTATACTCTTGGAAAACTGTTTTACTGAAAAACAGCTAAGTCATTGTAAGAAGAGTGGTCAGTCGTCTGTTCAAGATTTGTTCACGATCAGACTAGTCTGCTTACTGTTCTTCATCAGCTTAGTCTGCTGACAGAAGACTGAAAAGTTTTTAAGTTCAAAAATTTTCAGAGGTCTATTCACCCCCCCCCCCCTCTAGACCTCATCTGACCACTTGGGACCAACAAGTGGTATCAGAGCAGGTGGTTCATTAGAATCAGCTGCCTGATCAACGAGCTTGATCCAAGTGTTTTTCAAAGGTTTTCAAAACTTTTCAAAAGAGCATCTTTTTGAAAAATATAAACTTTTTGAAAAATGGATTGTATTAGCCATGTTCCCCACATTGCTGGTATGTCCTTTGAGGACTGGAAAATCAGAATGGAGATTTTCCTTGCTGCTTATAATGATAACATGTACACATGTATCATTAAAGGTCCATTCAGATTCACAAAGACCATCAAAATAAATGAAGTAGATACGGTTGTGGAGAAAGACCTTCATGAGATGACTCCAGAGGAGATAAAGCTTTACAATCTAGATAAAGTTGGGAGATTCATCATGACTAAAGCCCTGGACAATGATCGGTTTGACAAGGTCAAACATTGCAAGACTGCAAAGGAGATGTGGGATAAAGTCAGAGACATGAGCGAAGGCAATGATACTATCAAAGAGCATCAGCTCACTGTTGCATTGGAAAAACTTGATAACTTCAAGATGAAGTCTGGAGAAACCATTGACCAGATGGATACCAGATTCACCAGAACTCTAAATGAAGTTTTAAAGTTGGGAAAGACTTTCACTGACAAGGAGATCACCGTCAGAGTACTAAAGGCCCTGCCCCCAAAGTTCAACATGAAAGTAACAGCAATGGAAGAGTCAAGGGATTTGGGAAAAATCTCTCTTACAGAGCTGTTTTCTGTACTCAAGGCATTCGAGTATAAACTGCCTAGAATGGGAATTGAAGAAACCTCAACTTCAGGACCCACAGCTGCACTTGTTGCTGCTGAAAACACCAGAAGACCAGCACAGAAAAGCAAAGAAGTGGACTCATCTGATGAAGCCACTCTACTCAACAAAAAGGAGTACACTGCTGGAGATGTAGCATTATTGAAAAACAAATACAATCATGCTGCTTCTACTTCTAAACCTAACTTTTCTTCTCAAGAAAAAGATGATTATAAATCAAAACTAATGTGTTACAACTGCAGGAAATTGGGACACTTCATTAAAGACTGCCCATATCCAAAAGCAGAAAAGTACACTGAAGAAGAGAAGAAAGTAAGAAAAGAAAGAAAGCATCAGAGAGGGAAAGCTATGTTGGCTGAAGCAGAAAAGCTTGTTGTTGTCTACTCATCTGATTCAGATTCAGACTCGTCTGATGAAGAATCTTCTGATGAAGAAAAGCCTGCTCTCCTGTGTCTAATGGCAAAGGACTCTGATGACTCTGAGGATGAGGTAACTCCTCTTAATGATGAATTATTTAATTCATTTGAACAAATGATGCTTAACAATACTGGTATTGCTGAAGCATATAAAAAGCTTAAGGAAGAGATGATCATGCTAAAAGAGCAAAATAGTTCACTGAAACTCTTAGCTGAAAAGCCAAGGGAATCAGCTGAATTTAAACAGCTTGAGCAAGAACATGAGTCTCTGAAAGCTGAATGTGAGGTTTATAAAGGAAAAATCATGGAACTTGAGAAAATCATTGAGTCTCATGATAAGTCAACTGTTGCATCCATGCATACATCTAAGAAACAGGAGACACCTTTAGAAAAGGATAAACTAGAATTGAATCATACTGAAAAATTTGTTTCTGCTGACAATAGTAAGGTCATTTTGTATGTTCAAACCTCTAGACCTACCTCAACTGAGAAAGTAATAAAGGAGAAGAAATCTCCTAAGGCTAAAAAGAGCAAAAAGCCTAGTGTAGGAAATCAGACTAGTGAGACCAAACAGCAGAGTCCTAAGAAGTCTGCTGATAAAGCTAAATTGAACCAATCTGTTGATAAAGCTAAGTCTAAACAAGTTGAGCAAGCATCTAGTAAACCAAAGAAGCATAAAAATAAGAAAAATCAAAATGCTTGGTATGGAAATGAGTCATATTATGTGCAACCTGCTGCATATCATCCTATGTATCATGCACCTCAATTTCCTAGTTACTATGCACCTTACCCTGCTCACCCAATGCATGCATATCCTGCATATCATGCACCTTATCCTGCTTATGAACATTATTCATATCATACTGATCATCAACATGACTTATCTGATAATTATGATAAAAATGAAACTGTTCATGCTCCTAAAACTCAGAAACCTAAGAAGCCTAAGACTTCAACATCTTGGGTTGTCAAAGGTGGAACTAATCCTTCAGGACCCTCTCAATAAGGGTACCTAAAACAATTTTATTTTTGTTTTGTAGGTTAGGATTAGGAGTAGGAGTAAAGTAGAGAAGATCTGGTACTTGGACAGTGGATGTTCAAGACACATGTGTGGAAACATACATGAGTTGACTGATGCAGTTGCTGTGGATGGTCCAAGTGTTACATTTGGAGAAAGCAAAGAAGGCAAGATTAAAGCTAAAGGAAGATTAATCAAGGGAAACATAGAGATATCTGACGTCTCATATGTTAAAGGCCTAAAGTATAATCTGCTGAGCATAAGTCAATTTTGTGACAAGGGATATTCAGTCATCTTCTCAACAGATAAGTGCTACGTTGAACAAATTGGTACAAAGAAGGTAATTTTATCTGGAAGACGACAAGGAAATGTCTACATAGTCGACTGGAATTCTGTTGACAAGAATTCAAGTATTTGTTTGGTGGCATCTGCACCAAGTGAAGTTAGCTGGCTATGGCACAAAAGAATGAATCACTTAAACTTCAAGACCATAAACAGACTAATCAAGAATGATTTGGTAGAAGGGATTCCAAAAGCAGTCATGAGCAAAGACAAGCTCTGTGATGCATGTCAGAAGGGTAAACAAATCAAGTCATCCTTTAAAGAAAAGAAGCACCAATCTTCTGGGAGAATATTGGAGCTACTGCATATGGACTTATTTGGACCCATTGATCCAGTCAGCAATGGTGGAAATAAATACTGCCTAGCTGTTGTGGATGATTATTCAAGATATACTTGGGTGATTTTCATGAAAAAGAAAAGTGAAACCAAGGAACATCTTACCAATCTGATGGAACTGATCCAGAATGAGAAGAGTATCAAGATATTGAAGATCAGATCAGATAGAGGGACAGAGTTTACAAACTCTACTGTTGAAGAGTATTGTAACATCAAAGGAATACATCATGAGTATTCTGCTGCAAGAACCCCTCAACAGAATGGTGTTGCTGAAAGGAGAAACAGAACACTAAAGGAAGCTGTCAGAACCATGATAGCTGAAGCTAAACTGCCTCAAAGATTTTGGGCAGAAGCAACAAATACAGCATGTTTTACCCAGAACAGATGTATGATCAACAAAAATCAGAACAAGACTCCATATGAAGTTTGGAACAACAGAAAACCAAACATTCATTACTTTAAGATTTTTGGTTGTAAATGTTTTGTATTGAATAATGGGAAAAATCACCTTGCTGCATTTGCAGAAAAGGCTGATGAAGCTGTCTTTGTAGGATACTCATCTGTTAGTAAAGCCTATAGAGTTTTTAACAAAAGAACATTACTAATAGAAGAATCTATCCATGTAGTATTTGATGAGCCAAGTCAATCTTCTGAAAAGAATCAAAGTGTTAATCAAGATCTGTCTGCTGATTTACAGAAGTTAGACATTGGAAGAAATGAAGAATATGTTCCCATCATACTACCTAATCTAAGTTCAGCTGCTAACTCAAGTGCTGTTCAAAATCACAGTGCTGATTGTCTAACAGACGAGTTGCTAACAGCTGACAGACCAGAGACTGTTCAACAGACGGCAAATGTTCAACAGACTACTACTGGAACTCCAACAGTAGTGTTGCAAGATCAAGACAGAGGACAACATCCTGATTTGCAACCTGATCTCAGATGGCTCAAGAATCACCCTCCTGAACTAGTGATTGGTGATCCTTTGGATAGAGTGAAAACAAGAAGAGCTGCTGCACAAGATGCTATGTTTGTCACATTTCTATCTCAAATAGAGCCCAAGCAAATTGAAGAAGCTCTCAATGATTCCTTCTGGATAGAAGCTATGCAAGAAGAGTTGAATCAATTTGAAAGGAATGAAGTCTGGTACTTAGTTCCTAGACCAAGTCATCAAAGAGTAATTGGCACTAAGTGGGTTTTCAGAAATAAGATGAATGAAGATGGTATTGTTACCAGAAACAAAGCAAGACTAGTGGCCAAGGGTTATTGTCAAGAAGAAGGAATTGACTTTGATGAAACTTTTGCACCAGTAGCAAGACTTGAAGCAATCAGACTGTTTCTAGCCTATGCTGCTTACAAGAACTTCACTGTCTATCAGATGGATGTGAAGTCTGCTTTTCTCAATGGAGAATTGCAAGAAGAAGTATATGTTGAACAACCTCCTGGATTTGAAGTATATCAAGAAGAGGACAAAGTATATCGTCTGAAGAAAGCCTCTATGGACTGAAACAGGCTCCAAGAGCATGGTATGATACCCTATCTGATTTTCTTTTAATCAAAGGATTTCGTAAAGGTAAGGTAGATAAAACCTTGTTTACAATTGAATGGGAAAACCATATATTACTTGTGCAAATATATGTGGACGATATTATTTTTGGTTCAACTAACCAACAGATGTGTGATAAGTTCTCCAAGTTAATGCAGAATAAGTTTGAAATGAGCATGATGGGTGAACTTAATTACTTTCTTGGATTGCAAGTTAGACAGTTGCCTGATGGAATATTCATCAGCCAAGCAAAGTACACAAGAGATCTGTTCAAGAAGTTTGGTATGGAAACTAGCTCAACAGCTACCATTCCTATGTCTACAAGTCTTCGTTTGGATAAAGATGAAGATGGCAAATCAGTGGACATAACCAAATATAGAGGCATTATTGGTTCATTGTTGTACTTAACAGCAAGCAGACCTGATATAATGTACTCAGTTGGAGTCTGTGCAAGATTCCAATCAAACCCCAAAGAATCTCATCTCTTAGCTGCCAAGAGGATATTGAAGTATGTTAAAGGCACTCAAGAATTGGGATTATGGTATCCTAGAGAATCTGGATTTGAACTTGTTGGCTATTCAGATTCAGACCTTGCTGGCTGCAAGATTGACAGAAAGAGCACAACAGGTGCCTGTCAGTTCTTAGGCAGTCGTCTGATCTCATGGATGAGTAAGAAGCAAACCTCAGTTTCTATATCTACTGCTGAAGCTGAATATATAGCTGCTGGAGCTTGCTGTGCACAGATACTTTGGTTGAAACATCAACTAGAAGACTACAACATCAAGATCAGTGGCATTCCAATCTACTGTGATAATACAAGTGCAATCTCTCTTACTCAGAACACTACAAGTCATTCAAGGACTAAGCATATTGAGATCAAGCATCACTTCATTAGAGATCATGTGGAAAAAGGCAATGTTTTGATTGAGTATGTTCATACAGACAATCAGATTGCTGATATCTTCACTAAACCTTTAAGTGAAGTAAGGTTCTCAACTCTAAGAGCTGAGTTAGGACTACTTAATTTGGATGCATAAGCTGAGGGGGAACTCATCAGAAGACTGGAGTTCAACAGCTTAGTCATCAGTTATTTCATTCAAGAATTAACTCTCAACAGACTAGTTAACTTATGAATTCTTAAAGACAGGGGGAACGTGTAAGACTAGCGGTACTTCTGTTCTAAAGATGAAATCTGTTAATGACAGTTAGTTGAAGTTATGTTATCATGAAGATGTGTTCTTAATTCTTGAAGATTGAAGATTGTTTTATCTTGCTGGATTGACAAACAGCAGAGGAAGATTACTAGCTATTGGCATTCTCTAGTAATAACAGATAACAGATCACTCGTCTGTCAGATAAGTTAAACTCTACTCATCTGATATCTTATATAAGCATGGTCATAAAACGTATTCTCAGAAACGCGCTTTTATAAGTAACAGATTAGTGTCGATAGAGTTTCCCGCCCATCTGACATTAAAATAATAAAATTGAAATCCGCGACTCTCATCCGCACGATTAAAAACTGTCAGATTAGATCAACGGTTCTGATAAATCACGGAAACCTAATCAAAAGGAAACCTATAAAATCCGATCTGAACAGCATAGTCATCTTACGCACTCAGAAATTCTCAAACTCTCTAACTCTCAAACCCTTGTTTCGAAAGTTTACTACTTTTTTTGCAGAAATCTACTCACTAATCTCTGAAATGGACAAGATTATTGATGGAAGATACCTCAACTACAGCAAATTCCATTTTTCGGGTACTGATCTGATGCGCACATTAATGGAGAAGATTAAGGAGGCATCGTTGGTTCCGGTGTTGGAAGCTCACGAAGACAGAGTCTACCTAGAGGATGTGTATCATTTCTACACTACCAGGAAGTTTAATGATACTGAAACAGTCATGACTGCTGTCATCGGTGGTAAGAATATTGCTGTGTCTGCTGCTGTTCTCAGTGAAGTGTATAAACTTACGAATGAAGGTGGAGATGTGTCAGACCTGGGGTCTGAAAAAGAGGAAGAATTCTGGACTGTGTGTGCTAAGGAAGGTGAAGAGATGACTGGGTCTTTGATGAAGACTCAGCTGAAGGATGAATACCAAAGATTTGCAGACATTATTGCTAAGGTACTGGACTGCAGTACAAGTTCATTGGATGGATTGCCTAGGAGAAGATAATACACAATGGTGTGTATCTACTATGGTTTGAAGGTAAACTGGGCTGCTCATGTGTATGAGCTGTTGAGTGACAAAAGGCATTCTCATGCCATCTTATTAAGCAATCTGTTTGCATCCCTGCATTGCCCTATGGGAGGAGGCAAGCAAACTCATGGCAGCAAAGAGTTCAAACTCTACGAGCCATTGAGACAAATAGTAGCTGCTCCAAAGAGGAAAGCTGCTGCAAAAACTAAGAAGGCCCCTTCTAAGAAGAGCAAGAAGGTGGGTCAGACTAGTCAGTCTGCTGAGCCAACAGCACAGTCTGCTGTTGTGGCTGGATCAGCACAACCTGAAGATGAAGTTCAAGATAAGTTAGTTGAAGATTTCACTAAGGAGATTGAGCAGATGAAGACTGACTCCTCTCCTGAAAGAACTGAATCAGAGGAGGAAGTTCCTCTTCAAAGATTGAAAAGACTAAGGACTAGGAGTGAGGCAAGGGGACCTCCTACTGTCAAACCCCCTGCTGCCAAGAAAATTCCTAAGTCAAAGGCCAAGAGAAAGGTCACTTTCCCTGAAGAGCCTATTGAAACTGTGAGGGAAACAACAACTGAAGCAGAAAGGCCATTGATTACTGAAGAACCAATTGTTGAAACTACTGAAGCTGCCACTGCTGAGCCTAAAAGTATTTCTACAGTTGAAGGGAAAACAGAAGACTCTACTGCTGCACTATCTGCTGATGTAGAAAAGGAACAGCAGACTAGTACACCACAAGAGGGAGAAATTCTGTTGCTGCATCCTATTCCAGTTGCTGCAACACCTATTCAGGCAGTTGAGAGCCCTGAATCTAGAAGAAAGAGGATTGGCAAAACCTCAACCTATGTAACTGCTGCAGAGAAGAAGAGACTGGATGATGCTGAAAAGCAAAGGATTGCTGCTGAGAAAGCAGAAGAAGATAGGCTGAAAAGCCTAGAGCTTAAAAGGCTGGAGGAAGAAGCCAGCAAAATGACCCAAGAGCAGAGAGATGCTGTTGAGGCAGCAGAGTTGGCTGCTGCTATTGAAGCTAGCACAAAAGATGCTCATGGTCCTCAGCAAACTGGTGGGATAGTTATTGGTGAGCAAAGAGATCCAAATAAACCAATACCAGCTATGCCTGCACCAAAGATCAAGCAAAAGAAGAGAGAAGACATCAGATTAGCTTTAGAGATTGTCAGGGAAGATCCTGAAATCTTTGAAGAGTTCCTAAAGAAGCTTGATGCTGAAAATGAAAGGGTCAGCCGCCTAACACAATTCAATAATGAGAAGATCAGATATAATAGGTGGAGGGAATTCAGACTGACAAAGAGTCCAGCTGAAATGACCAAATGGAAAAGTTTTGCTGTTGAAGAGGCTTGGGTATTGAAATGGCTTGAGACAAACTCTCTCATTCAAGCAATTGATTCAGAATTCTTTCTGGACAGATTAAGAATGAGGATATGTCACATAGTCAAAGAAGAAGCCAAGAAGATCTTTGCATCAATTTCTGAAGATTATGATGGGTCTGTAGACCTTAAGGAAAGATCTATCAAACTGGCTATTGCTCAATCAATGGATCTCTGGGCAAAGAAGTCAAGGAAGCTAAGGGGACAACCAAGCTCACTGGTCCCACTTCCTAACATTAAGCACATTGTCTATGGACCAAATATCAAACCCTATGAAGAGCTGCCAGAGGAACCAACAACCACTTTTATTCCTCTTGACAACTTCACTTGGATTTGTAACAGGTCTGCAGTGGACAATGAAGGACTGATGAAGACAGTTGAAACTGTCAAGAAGAAAATATCACCTGCTGATGAAGAGAAAGACAAGTCATCTGATCAACCAAAGCAACTAGAGGGTACATCAGACCCATCTGATCAGAACCAAGCACAAGGTGATAAATCTGAGGCTGCTGATGAATCAAGAAAAGAAGAAGATATTCCAGCAGATCAGATCAAAGAAACAGAAGTTGCTGCTGATGGAGATAATCAGGCTAAGGAGAAGGAAAGCACTCCAAGCCTTGCTGATAACTCAGCAGATCAGTCTCTTGCACTGAAAATTCAACCAACAGAGCAACTTATGAAAGAAACACCTGCTGCTACAACAGATATACCTTCAACTTCTCAAGATGTACAGACAAATCTGTTGGACTCCATTCATCAAATGTTTACCAAGTCAATGAAGGAGATGAAAGAAGAGTTAAAAGCAGAAGTGTTAGCTGCTGTTCATCAACCTATTCAGAAGGTTGCTGCTGCTGTCCCCACTGATTTAATGAAAGATACTGCTCAAAATGTACAATCCATATGTCAGGATATGGATATACTAAGGAGAAGGACACAAAGCACTACTGAAGGTTGGAAGCAGATTGAACAAACAGTTGAGATGGCTCTCCAAGCAGAAGATGAAGTCATGGGCAACATGATGAAGGACTTCAAGGCTTCATCAAATTGGATTCTGGGAACTCAAATCCAATTAGGTGATCAAGGAGAAGATCTGCTCAAGGAGATGAGATCATTCAAAGCCAATCAACTCAGACAGCAAGCTCAGATTAATGCAATGGAAGAAAACATCAAACTTCTGTGTGATTCCCTTCTAATCACACCAGTTCTGCCACAGTATCCATCTGTCCCTGCTGATGATGACAAAAAGGGGGAAGAAAGGATATTTGGACAGCTAAGGGTCGATTTCCAAAGGGAAGAAGGAAACCAAGATGCTGAAGAAACTGAAGTGTTAGAAGAATCTGTTGGTAATACTGAAAGAAATATAGGAGAATCAAGCAGACCAATAGATGAAAGAATGACAGAAGAAGAAGACCAAGCTGAAAGGGAAGAATCTGAAGCAAAGGCCAAGTCAGACAAGGAACTTGCTGCTGCCAAAGATTCAGCTGAAGAACAGCTTGATCCAGATGTCAAGAAAAAGAAGTTAGAGCTGCTGAAGAAAAGGTTCTCTGAAAATTTGGAAGCTGAAACTTCTAAATTATCTGAAGAAGAATCTGAGAAAGAAGACAAGGAGACTAAGGAAGAAAAGAAGACAGAAGACTAGTCTAGGCTAGATTTTCTTTATATTAAAAATCCTTGTAATCTTTTAAAGTATTTTGTACTTTTCATCTCTCAAAAACTTGTAAAATGTAACAATTTCAATATCTATAAAATTGCAAGTTTGACTCCAACATATTATTTCTATCTCAGAAATTTTTGAGGATCAAAACTTTAGTTTAGGTACAGGTACTTAGCTGGAGTTTTGTCATCATCAAAAAGGGGGAAATTGTTGGATGAAGATGAAGATGAAAGAAGACAAGTAAGTAAGGGAAGGTTTTGATGATTTCCAAAACATCATAATCAGCTAAGTATGGAAAGCTTAGTTCCCTTTGAAGAATTTTGGACAAGTAAAAGAAGACATCAGAAGAGTTCAAAGTTCAAAGCTCAGAAGACTAGTGATCTCTTGCTGAAACAGCGAACAGAAGGGTAGATCATCAGCCAAGTCAAATCAGATGAGTTCAGTATTTGATCAGCAGAGTATCTATCAGCAGAGTCGTTTTGATCAGCAGAGTAGAAGAGGTCAAGAGATTAGTCCAACGGTAATAAATGCACTTGGTGTAATAAATGCTGGAAGAGAAGGGTAGTAATGGCAAATGATTGAAGATATCCTCGGATCAGCAGAGTGCATTAAATGCAGCATTAAATGCGATGGATAGAAAGGTACTGTACACAGTATGGAATGCTGCAGGGAGCCCTTTCAAAAAGAGCTGAAGGATGGATTTGAGTTGTGACTTGCCTTCAACGGTCATAATTTCATTTCCATGTATAAATAGAGCTGAAATTCAAATCGAGCAACACACAACAACAATCAGAGATCGAAATTTTGAAGCAAAATTCTCTAAGTCTCAAAAGCTCGAACAGCTCACTCGTCTGGTGGAAGTCATTTGTTGACAGAAACCAAGTTGAAGAAATCAGAAAAACATTATCTGAGTGATTTTGTAATAGCTGAGTGTTGTGCGAAGTGAGAATCCATCTGTGTGAGTGATTCTACTTTAGAGGATAGGTTTTCTTTGTGAACTCCTATTGTGAGCTTACAGCCTTCTCATTAGTTGTTTAGGTGTAAGTGGAGAAATATTGTAATCTTTGTGATTATAGTATAACCCAGAATCTAAGTGATCTGGAAGAGTGGACTAAAGGATTTCTATCCATATAACCACTATAAAAATTCTTTGTGTTATCTTGCATTTAAAGTTTTCTTGCATATTTTAAAGTTTGCATTTTAAACACTTTGAATCAAACAAAAGATTTTATAAGGAGTTTAAAAACTGGGGATAAAATCTTTTAGAACTTAGTTTACTTGTGAAAAACACTTTCAAACAATCCGCTGCAAGTATACTCTTGGAAAACTGTTTTACTGAAAAACAGCTAAGTCATTGTAAGAAGAGTGGTCAGTCGTCTGTTCAAGATTTGTTCACGATCAGACTAGTCTGCTTACTGTTCTTCATCAGCTTAGTCTGCTGACAGAAGACTGAAAAGTTTTTAAGTTCAAAAATTTTCAGAGGTCTATTCACCCCCCCCCCCCTCTAGACCTCATCTGACCACTTGGGACCAACACCTAGCGCCGCCGCCGTGTGCTGCCGTAACACCGCCGCACCGCCGCCGTGAAAGCCCTAGCGCCGCCGCCGCATATCTTCTCCCTCATTCCTTTTGTGCAGAATTTTGATCTGTCAAATAGATCTGCACAATCCTTCATCAACAAACCTCTAAGATCTAGTTCTGAGCCTAAGACTAAGAGGTGTCATCATAATCCAGTTGGTGTGGACTTTTCTCTGGAGGTGAGACGCTTGGATCACTCCAGTGAACCAGAACCTTAATCAGAGTTCAGAATCAGAGTTGGAGGTTTCCACCACCTTGCCTGTGGTGAGGTAAAAATCGAAAACCCCCTTTGTTAGATTATTTCTGTGCTTTGTTTTGTGTCTTTCGTATATATAACTTGGAGATATTATTATGGGACCTGTGGGTGTGCCTTGAAAAATTTTAATTTCCGCACTTTGTTGTATTGACAATCGAGGCATATCCCAACAATGGTATCAGAGCCAACTCCATGATTATTATACGAAAGGCTTGAACATAATATGTGTTTATATTATATGTTTAATTATGTATATTAAAACGCATGATAATTATGTTCTGTCGATTGATTCTTACTTGTTATGACTAGATCTACAATTGGGTAAAACTGTTTTTTCAGATCTGTAGCGTTTTCATAGTTTTTGAAAACTTCAGGACTTTTTGGGCAAAAATCGCAAATTAGGGTTTTAAAGGGCTAAAAATTCGAAATTTTAGAATCTGGAAATTTCAAAAATTCTGGACTGTTTTCGCAAACTGGTCGCACGCTTTTTGGGGTCATTTTGTAATTTCCGAAAGTTTAGGGACTGTTTTGCAATTACCGAAACTTCAAGGATCTGTTTGGAAAAATCGAAAATTTTCAGAATTCAAAATTTATTTTCTGGAATGCTGGCCGAAACTGCTTTGGGTGTTTTTTGTAACTTTTTAAAAGTTTTGGGGTCAAAGTGCAATTTTCGAAAATTGAGGGGCCGAAAATGCAATTTTCAAAAGTTGAAAAACAGAATCTGATTTTCAGCAGGAAAATTTATTTTGTTTACCCGAAAGTTTATTTTGTCATAATTAGTAGTGACTAAAAGTAAGAATCAATGGAAATTAGTTTTAAAAGGATGTTTTAAAATTAAAGAAAGAAGAAAGTAAAATGTTGTTTACATGTTTCTTGCTCTACATGAACTGTTTACGTGATTTTCGATCGAGCCGAGCCTAGACCTTAGGGTAGATGTGATTGGTTTAATTTAATGTTTGGTTTTTTATTAGGGCCTGCGAGCCTTTTATGTTTTTGGGCCAACTTTGAGCCTTTGTAATAGAATAGGGCTTTAATGCTTTCCTAGTTTAGGATGGAGGCCCGTTACAAGCAAGATGGGAGCCCAAGGAGATATGAAGGCCATGTATGCATGGTGATTAATGTAATAGCATAGGCCTGTTTGAGAACCCTTTAGATTGACCAATAGGACCAACATCATGGCTCGATGATGGTCCACATAGGAGGCTCCCGATCGAAAACATATTGTGGTAGAATGCATGCTAGGCTTGTATGGCTTTTAATTTATTTGTCAATTTATATTTAGCTTGTATGTGATGCGCGCTAGAATCTAGATCGTAATAAAAGAATAAAGCATAACTTACACGGTGAGATCTCGAGGAGAGTTAGTATAACTTTCAAACCAGAAATACCCCTCTCGAAATAAAATATTAAGTCATACTGGGTAAACTATAAAATGAAGTTTTATAGATCCAAGCCTTCCATCAATAGGGACTAGTGTATGTTGTCTACTTATCGATAGAGGTGATCCAGAGTCTGGCACCCGAGTCGAAGAAAGGGACAATACACGAAATTCCTCGATTCTTGTTTTTAACTAAACAAGACAAGGGTGGAAACTTGTCGGGATGTGAAAATCGACCGATAACTAGTTACGGGGATTTCATGACCGGGCCTGTTGCTCATCAAGATTGACTGGGTCAGACTTAAACGAGGAGTAACATCTATGATGTAGCAGTGCTAGATAGGTGCGAAAATCGAGGCAAAATAGCTTGAAGGTTGTGGAGTAACACAATTGGTAAAAGTATACCTACCTGGAGAATTACTTGTATGGCCACGAGTCGTGGGTGCAATTAATTGCTGCTGGGACGTCAAGACCTACTAGGAAATAGAATTTCCCGAGCAATCAAAGGGGTGATTGTTTCGACAAAATAGTGGGAGAACTTTTTCGAAACTAAGTCCAACTTCGATAATTATAAGTATTAGACATAAGATCAGTTAGCTTAATGTTGTCTTCTTTCCTATTGTAGATATTAATTACAATGTCTAAGAATCCATTATCTGTTATCCTCGACGCAAACAAATTGAATGGTTCAAACTTTGTCGACTGGCTGAGAAATCTGAGGATAGTCCTAGACTCCGAACGTCGCAGTTATGTGCTCGACACACCCATGCCTGCTGCACCCGCAGCACGAGCTACTGAGGAACAACGAACCGCCCATGCTAAAAGGGTTGATGATGATCTTCAGGTTCGCTGCCTCATGCTAGCTTCGATGTCAAACGAACTGCAGAAACAGCATGCTGCTATGCCGCTTGCTAGAGATATGCTTCTCCATATCCAGCAGATGTTTGGGGAAAGGTCTCGCGCTGAAAGATTCGCGACCTCTAAAGAGTTGTTTAATCTCAAGATGGCTGAGGGAAGCAGTGTAAAAGATCACTGTCTACGTTTCATAAACTTGGTTGAAAAACTGGGGCGATTGGACGTGGCTTTGCACGCTGATCTTAGCACTGACCTCCTTCTCCATACGCTGCCCCGTTCATTTGACCAGTTCGTGTTGAACTTCAATATGGAGGATAGAAACCTCGCTCTTCACGAACTGACCAATTTATTGGTAACGGCAGAATCGACTCTCAAGAAAGAGAAACCTGTAATGATTGCACACCAATCGAAGGCTGCAAAGCCTAAGAAAGGTAAGAAAAAGAAGAAGGTATTTTCTTCAAAGGCAGTCACCAAGGTGGTCGAGAAAAAGCGCAAAAGCCCAGAAGACGAATGTTTCCACTGCAAGAAAGCAGGGCACTGGAAAAGGAACTGCCCAGACTACCTAAAGATGAAATTGGTAGCCAAAGGTATTTTTCTAGTTGAAGTTAATATTTCTATTAACTGTGCATCGTGGGTGTTAGACACCGCAGCAGGTTCTCATATCTGCAATGATTTGCAGGTGATGGGAGCAGTAAGAACCCTGAAGCCCGGGGATAGAATCCTGCGTTTTGGAAACGGAGCTAGGATCGCCGCCGAGGCTATAGGAGACGTTGAATTAGTCTTAGGGAATTTTACTTTAATTTTAAGGGATTGTCTGTACGTACCAAACATTATTAAAAACATCATTTCTATTCCTATGTTAGACATTGATGGTTTTAATTTTTCCATTCAAAATGGATCTTTTTGCATATTTAAAGGTGATTTAATGTATGCTGATGGTACTTTTATAGATGGTCTATATTCCCTAGAACCTATAAATTCCAACGTCATGCACATTCAATCTAGAAAAAGGAAATATGATAATCAAGCTCCACAACTTTGGCACGCTAGACTTGGACATATTTCCAAGAGTAGGATTCAAAAGTTGGTTTCCTCTAAGGCTCTTGAAATAAAGAACTTAGATGAACTCCCGACTTGCGAATCTTGTCTCAAAGGAAAGATGACCAAATCACCCTTCACCGGGAATCCCGAGCGAACCAAACAGACATTGGATCTTATCCATACTGACGTTTGTGGACCATTGAGTGTCAATGCGAGAGGTGGATTCTCTTACTTCGTAACATTCACCGACAATTTTAGTCGTTATGGATATGTGTATCTTATGACACACAAATCCGAAACCTTTGAGAAATTCAAAGAGTTTCGAATGGAAGTAGAGAACCAACTTGGACATAGTATTAAAGCACTTCGTTCTGATAGAGGTGGTGAGTATTTAAGCCAAGAATTCCTTGATTATCTAAAAGAGAATGGAATTCTCGCACAGCGAACTCCCCCTAGGACACCTCAACTCAATGGAGTGTCTGAACGGAGGAACCGGACTTTGTTAGACATGCTTCGTTCCATGATGAGCTTTGCTGACCTTCCCTTTTCGTTTTGGGGCTTAGCCCTATTAACTGCTTCGAAGATACTAAACATAGTACCTTCAAAGTCAGTGCCAACAACACCGCACCAAGTATGGTATGGTAAAGCACCCGTGTATTCGTTCTTACGAGTATGGGGATCTCCTGCGTATGTAAAGAACAAGAAGGGAGATAAGCTAGATAGTAGATCTAGTTTGTGCAAATTTGTGGGTTATCCAAAGGACTCTATTGGATACCTGTTCTTCGATCCTAAAGAACGTAATACGTTCGTATCTAGGAACGCCCACTTCTTGGAAGAGGATTTCCTCACCAACCGAAATGGGACAATCGTAGAACTTGATGAAGTCCAAGAATCGGACCCATCCCCACAAACAGTGGGAGCTGAACCAGAATTTACTGAACCTACTAGTACACCTATGCTTCGAAGGTCTAATCGAATTCGTAAGGAGCCAGAGCGATTTGGTCTCATTCACGAAAACGAGAAAGTTGATGCTGATCCAAGGACCTATCAAGAAGCGATGTCTGACATAGATTCGGGTGCATGGCTCGAAGCCATGCAATCCGAAATGGATTCCATGCATTCCAACAAGGTTTGGACCTTGGTCGATCCACCTGAGGGAACTATCCCTGTAGGATGTAAATGGATCTTCAAGCGTAAGCTTGGAATGAATGGAGAGGTAATTACTCATAAAGCTCGCTTAGTGGCGAAAGGGTATTCTCAAAGGTCTGGTATAGACTATGAGGAAACCTTCTCTCCCGTGGCGATGTCAAAATCCATTCGGATATTACTTGCTATAGCCGCGTGGCATGACTACGAAATATGGCAAATGGACGTAAAGACCGCCTTTCTCAATGGAGACATTGATAAGGAGATCTTTATGCAACAACCTGAAGGTTTTGCGTCCAAAGGAAGTGAGCACAAACTGTGTAAGCTTCAAAGGTCAATCTATGGCCTCAAACAGGCGTCCCGAACCTGGAACATACGATTTGATGAGACAGTCAAAGCTTTTGGCTTTATCAAAAACGTATATGAACCTTGTGTGTACAAAAGGAATAGTGGGAGCTCAATACAATTCATTGTTTTGTACGTCGATGACATTTTGTTAATCGGAGACGATATCAAGATGTTAGCGCAGACTAAAGCGTGGTTATCCGCGCAGTTCTCTATGAAAGATATGGGAGACGCATCTTACGTATTGGGAATACGTATCTATAGGGATAGATCGAAGAAGATGATAGGACTCTCCCAATCTCAGTACATCAACACGATCTTGAAGAGATTTAGTATGGAAGAATCTAAGAAAGGATTTGTTCCAATGAGACATGGTATCTCTCTTTCTAAGTCTATGTGCCCTACAACCGACGAAGAAAAGACGAGAATGTCTATCATACCTTATGCCTCTGCTATAGGGAGTATAATGTATGCAATGTTGTGTACTCGACCAGACGTAGCACACGCTCTAAGTGTAACGAGCCGCTATCAGTCAAATCCAGGCGAGAAGCACTGGACTGCCGTAAAAGCAATCCTAAAGTACCTGCGAAGGACTAAGGATATGTTTTTGGTCTACGGTGGTAGTGGAGAACTGAAACTTGAAGGATTCACTGATTCGAGTTTCCAGTCTGACGTGGATGATTTCAAATCCAACTCTGGATACATATTCCGCCTCAATGGAGGAGCGGTCAGTTGGAAAAGCTGTAAACAGTCTACCACTGCCGACTCAACCACAGAAGCAGAATATATCGCAGCATCAGATGCAGCAAAAGAAAGTGTATGGATGAGAAACTTCGTCCAGGAATTGGATGTTGTTCCTAGCATTGCTGAACCTGTAGTCGTCTTTTGTGACAACAACGGGGCAATAGCTCAAGCAAAGGAGCCGAGATCACACCATCAATCGAAACACGTACTGAGGAAGTACCACGTGATCAGAGAGATCATTGGTAGAGGAGATATGCATATGGAGTATGTCAAATCAGAAGACAACATAGCTGACCCACTAACTAAGCCACTTTCGCAAAAGATGTTCAAGGGACATCTAGATAAGATGGGTCTAAGAAACGTTTGTGAATGACTTTAGGGCAAGTGGGAGATTGATAGGATAGTGCCCTGCGAGCCAGTTCAATTAGCTTGCAATAGATCTATCTTGTATATAACAATCTTTGATTTTATAATAATACGCATGTTTATTTATATATGTATAAGGATAAACAATGGCCAAACTTCATCTCTCGCGAATACATTTAAGCGATTGGTTGAAACCCTGAGATCACTCATGACTATGGGGCTATACACTTCAGTACTGAGTGCACTTATCATGAAACAGTCTCAAAGGTCGTGATCTCGAAAATGTTCCAAGTCATAGATTCATATCGAGACGGGGTATCGAGTGAATCGTCAAGACTTGTACGATTATGCATGATTCACACGGAGTGAATTTGTTGTGGTTTCATGAACAAGGCATTTGAGGCCAGTGAATTGATAGCGCCGTGAGAACGTCGTTATTACCTATCTCTTTAAGCCCAAAATATCTTGCTTTGATTCGAGTTTTGCGTGCTTTTGCTTATTTTCGCGTTCTTTTGTGTTTTTGGTCCTTTGTTGGACTTTTGTGTGTTTTGATTGTTGTTTGTGTGTTTTGATTGTGTTTTGTGTGTTTTGTAGGGAGATGTAGAAAAGGGCTTCAAAGGAATGAAAAACCGAAGTCAAAACATGGAAGTTCGTAGATAGCTTCTCACTAGAGCATGCATAAATATTTCATCGATGATCCAAATGAGCTGAATTTTGGATATGTCGTAGATGAGTGAGTTAGCTACACTATGGACTTTACGGATCCAAAATCGGAGTTCGGAATCAAAAGATATGCCACTCGGAAGGAAATGTGGCAGAGCAGAAAACTCTCTGCCTCAATCTCGCGGCCGCGAGGTTTTGTATCGCGGCCGCGAGGTCCTGCTGCTGGTGCGAAATATCAGAAAAGTCTCCGCGTTTTCAAGGGCATTTTTGGGGTTTTCTCATAGGGGGCTATTAGGGCAAGACAAGAGAACAACTTGGACACTTCTTCCACAATCTTGGCCTCTTTTTGCCTCCCTTTCTCTCTTTGCCTCCCTCAACTTTCTCTCTTTACTTTTTCTTTCTTTTTCTTGTATTTGAAGGCTCCACCAAGGGGGTGAGTTATTCACCACCCTTGGGGAGTGATTAGATGGTGATTAAAGGGAGGAGAATCCTTGTCTCGATTCCATTTCGATTAGGTGATTTCTTTCCATTCTTAGTTATTTATGATTAGGAGATGAATATTGTTATTTCCTTTTTGGATGAATGATTGTGGATTTGAATTCTCCGGATTTATATATATTTATGTTATTGTTTGATTAAATGATGTCTTGATGATTAGTATGGTGCTTATTTGTGTTCGTTAATCCGATTCCGTTTTTATTGTTCGTCTTGTGGTTTGACAACCTTTGGAGATGAAAGTTACTGATTCTTTATTGCCATATTTAGTGATTTTGAGGATTTGATTATGAATTTGGATTGTGATTCGATTTTAGGATAGACATATACCTATGTCGTTTCATATTTGTTTAAGGTTTAAGTTTAAATGACATCGATTAGATTTTATTCCGTTTATACGTAAATTGGATTAGTTTAATTCGATAGGTTGGTATGCTATCGAAAGATACATACGAACATCAGTGAATCCTTGAATAGCAAGCACGAGCATAATATATTAATTGTCGAGTCATTGTTATCGTTTGGTTAGTTATGTTTGATGTTGGGTTATGTTTGATTTGTTGGGTTTATTGTTTTATCGCACTTTTGGCCATCTACATTTAATGCAACCTAGACATAGGTTAGGCGAGTGACGATTTGTGGATTTCAACCTAGGATAGTCATATACCTAGTTTGTTCCGTGTTGTATAATGGGTTCGTCCGTAAATGCATCAAATAACTTAGATTCTCTTTATTCGGGGATTCGGGTTAGTTTTAGGTCCCGGGTGACAACGGTATGCCTTAGAATCCTCTTTTGGGTTCGGACTTTCCTTAGAGCATCGGTTGACACCGATGTTCGTTATTGATCCGGATATGGAGAGTTTGGGTAGATTGGTAGAGTTAAGTGAAACCGATAGGGAGACTTAACTAATTAGAACTCACAAACAACAACTAAATCTAGGATTGTATACATAGCTAACCTAACAACCGCATGATTTATATACTTTAACTAATTGCTTATGAATCCTCCTTACCGCATAATTAACTCCCCATTTACTTGCTTTCGTAGTTAGATTTACTTTACCGCTCGTAGTTAAATAAAATCACCCTTATCAATATTTGGGTTCGATCTTTTTGTATCAAGCATTCTTAGATAAAATATGCCTTCGATTGATTCGTTTATTCCCACCTTTTACTCATTCGTGGGGATTCGATACTCGGTATGTACTTACCGTTTTATATTACTTGTAACGACCGTATACTTGCGTGTTTGCGTATTAGTATTTGGAGCGCAACAAGTTTTTGGCGCCGTTGCCGGGGAATGTGGTAACGTGTGGAGTAAATGACGATATTGATGGCTAGTTTTGTGTTTGATAGCTTGATACTTCGTGCTAATTTTGATCTTTTTATTTCATTGCGAGGTTTGATCAACCTATTGCGAAGAGCTTAAGGATTTTGATGAGCCTGTTTTGTGGAATCATGGACGATGGGAGTAGTTTTGGTGACAATCAATTCATCCCTCGTATCAAGTCAAGCTCGTGACTTAAAACAATCATTATTTCCATTTTTCATCATCTTGTCTTGTTTTGTTTTGTTTTGTTTTGTTTTTGTTTGTGTTGTGTTGTAGGTGATGATTGTGCATGATAAAGAAGTAATGGCAAGCATGATTGAGGATCCGAGACGGAAGTTAACCACGGGATGCACGGACTCCATGATTGACAAAAGGGCGTAACCTTTACATTTTTGCATTCTGTTTGGTTTATTTTGTGCTTACAATGCTATATCTATATGTCCGTACTTGATTGGTTTTGATTATCTATGCTTGCTTGAATTGGATAGAGCCGTGCTCGATCATTTACCTTGTTGTTTTCTTTGTTTTGTTTGTTTTTCTTTTCTTTGTGTGCTTGCGTGGTTGGCGTGTCGACCTCCCACCATTTTTCTCAATTCACACAATGGGGACATTGTGCGTTTTAAGTTTGGGGGAGAGAGGTCGCAAGTACTTGCATACATGCTAGGTCGACCCGCCAAATTTTTTCAGATTCTTATTATTATTTGAGTATGCTTCTACAAAATTTGAGCACATTGGCTAAGGCTAGGTTGTATTTGGGGTGGATAAAGAACTTTAGTGATAATAGGATCTAGGACTCCTCTTGCGTAACTTAGTTTCTCTCCAAACTTTAGTTTGAAAACAAAGTGTAAAAGGAACAAAATGGCCTAAGTTTGGGGGAGTGAACCCTTTTCGAGAATGAAAAACCTTTGAACACCTAGCTCTCAAAAGAAACGAGTAGAGAAGTTGCTAAAATGTATGCACTTCTATGAGAGAAAAGAAAGGCTAAGCCTTCATTGATGAAATTCATGAATCATTTTTGTAATTACTCTATTTCGTTGGAATGGTGCTAGTAGCCCAAAAAGTTAAATGTTTAGAAGCACAAACAATCATCATAATTAGTGCTAGTTTTGTATTGTAATATCATTGTAAAGCACAAAGTGCTATGTTATTATTGTAAATCAAAAGAAAAGCAAAGTATGGTGAGAAAAGAGGTAGGGACTAATATTGTCAATTAGTTCAAGAATAGGGACAATACTCTTAAATTACCTACAACTTAGTTTCATGATGTGATTGGAGCATGAGGTTTGATACCTAAGGTTAGGAGATAGTCTAAGTTAACGTGAGGAGCCCATGCAAGTAGAACCGATGATTTTGATCTATTGGGGCGTATTCACCTAAAATAGAACCTAGCCGAAGTCATCACACACACACGTGGAACTTGTTTAAAGAATAATTTGAAAGTGTTAAGCTTTGGCATTTTGATCTTAAGCATGCAAGTTTAGTTCTTGTTTTGTTTTCTTTGCTCGAGGACGAGCAAGTGTTTAAGTTTGGGGGTGTTGATAGCGCCGTGAGAACGTCGTTATTACCTATCTCTTTAAGCCCAAAATATCTTGCTTTGATTCGAGTTTTGCGTGCTTTTGCTTATTTTCGCGTTCTTTTGTGTTTTTGGTCCTTTGTTGGACTTTTGTGTGTTTTGATTGTTGTTTGTGTGTTTTGATTGTGTTTTGTGTGTTTTGTAGGGAGATGTAGAAAAGGGCTTCAAAGGAATGAAAAACCGAAGTCAAAACATGGAAGTTCGTAGATAGCTTCTCACTAGAGCATGCATAAATATTTCATCGATGATCCAAATGAGCTGAATTTTGGATATGTCGTAGATGAGTGAGTTAGCTACACTATGGACTTTACGGATCCAAAATCGGAGTTTGGAATCAAAAGATATGCCACTCGGAAGGAAATGTGGCAGAGCAGAAAACTCTCTGCCTCAATCTCGCGGCCGCGAGGTTTTGTATCGCGGCCGCGAGGTCCTGCTGCTGGTGCGAAATATCAGAAAAGTCTCCGCGTTTTCAAGGGCATTTTTGGGGTTTTCTCATAGGGGGCTATTAGGGCAAGACAAGAGAACAACTTGGACACTTCTTCCACAATCTTGGCCTCTTTTTGCCTCCCTTTCTCTCTTTGCCTCCCTCAACTTTCTCTCTTTACTTTTTCTTTCTTTTTCTTGTATTTGAAGGCTCCACCAAGGGGGTGAGTTATTCACCACCCTTGGGGAGTGATTAGATGGTGATTAAAGGGAGGAGAATCCTTGTCTCGATTCCATTTCGATTAGGTGATTTCTTTCCATTTCTTAGTTATTTATGATTAGGAGATGAATATTGTTATTTCCTTTTTGGATGAATGATTGTGGATTTGAATTCTCCGGATTTATATATATTTATGTTATTGTTTGATTAAATGATGTCTTGATGATTAGTATGGTGCTTATTTGTGTTCGTTAATCCGATTCCGTTTTTATTGTTCGTCTTGTGGTTTGACAACCTTTGGAGATGAAAGTTACTGATTCTTTATTGCCATATTTAGTGATTTTGAGGATTTGATTATGAATTTGGATTGTGATTCGATTTTAGGATAGACATATACCTATGTCGTTTCATATTTGTTTAAGGTTTAAGTTTAAATGACATCGATTAGATTTTATTCCGTTTATACGTAAATTGGATTAGTTTAATTCGATAGGTTGGTATGCTATCGAAAGATACATACGAACATCAGTGAATCCTTGAATAGCAAGCACGAGCATAATATATTAATTGTCGAGTCATTGTTATCGTTTGGTTAGTTATGTTTGATGTTGGGTTATGTTTGATTTGTTGGGTTTATTGTTTTATCGCACTTTTGGCCATCTACATTTAATGCAACCTAGACATAGGTTAGGCGAGTGACGATTTGTGGATTTCAACCTAGGATAGTCATATACCTAGTTTGTTCCGTGTTGTATAATGGGTTCGTCCGTAAATGCATCAAATAACTTAGATTCTCTTTATTCGGGGATTCGGGTTAGTTTTAGGTCCCGGGTGACAACGGTATGCCTTAGAATCCTCTTTTGGGTTCGGACTTTCCTTAGAGCATCGGTTGACACCGATGTTCGTTATTGATCCGGATATGGAGAGTTTGGGTAGATTGGTAGAGTTAAGTGAAACCGATAGGGAGACTTAACTAATTAGAACTCACAAACAACAACTAAATCTAGGATTGTATACATAGCTAACCTAACAACCGCATGATTTATATACTTTAACTAATTGCTTATGAATCCTCCTTACCGCATAATTAACTCCCCATTTACTTGCTTTCGTAGTTAGATTTACTTTACCGCTCGTAGTTAAATAAAATCACCCTTATCAATATTTGGGTTCGATCTTTTTGTATCAAGCATTCTTAGATAAAATATGCCTTCGATTGATTCGTTTATTCCCACCTTTTACTCATTCGTGGGGATTCGATATTCGGTATGTACTTACCGTTTTATATTACTTGTAACGACCGTATACTTGCGTGTTTGCGTATTAGTATTTGGAGCGCAACAAGTTTTTGGCGCCGTTGCCGGGGAATGTGGTAACGTGTGGAGTAAATGACGATATTGATGGCTAGTTTTGTGTTTGATAGCTTGATACTTCGTGCTAATTTTGATCTTTTTATTTCATTGCGAGGTTTGATCAACCTATTGCGAAGAGCTTAAGGATTTTGATGAGCCTGTTTTGTGGAATCATGGACGATGGGAGTAGTTTTGGTGACAATCAATTCATCCCTCGTATCAAGTCAAGCTCGTGACTTAAAACAATCATTATTTCCATTTTTCATCATCTTGTCTTGTTTTGTTTTGTTTTGTTTTGTTTTTGTTTGTGTTGTGTTGTAGGTGATGATTGTGCATGATAAAGAAGTAATGGCAAGCATGATTGAGGATCCGAGACGGAAGTTAACCACGGGATGCACGGACTCCATGATTGACAAAAGGGCGTAACCTTTACATTTTTGCATTCTGTTTGGTTTATTTTGTGCTTACAATGCTATATCTATATGTCCGTACTTGATTGGTTTTGATTATCTATGCTTGCTTGAATTGGATAGAGCCGTGCTCGATCATTTACCTTGTTGTTTTCTTTGTTTTGTTTGTTTTTCTTTTCTTTGTGTGCTTGCGTGGTTGGCGTGTCGACCTCCCACCATTTTTCTCAATTCACACAATGGGGACATTGTGCGTTTTAAGTTTGGGGGAGAGAGGTCGCAAGTACTTGCATACATGCTAGGTCGACCCGCCAAATTTTTTCAGATTCTTATTATTATTTGAGTATGCTTCTACAAAATTTGAGCACATTGGCTAAGGCTAGGTTGTATTTGGGGTGGATAAAGAACTTTAGTGATAATAGGATCTAGGACTCCTCTTGCGTAACTTAGTTTCTCTCCAAACTTTAGTTTGAAAACAAAGTGTAAAAGGAACAAAATGGCCTAAGTTTGGGGGAGTGAGCCCTTTTCGAGAATGAAAAACCTTTGAACACCTAGCTCTCAAAAGAAACGAGTAGAGAAGTTGCTAAAATGTATGCACTTCTATGAGAGAAAAGAAAGGCTAAGCCTTCATTGATGAAATTCATGAATCATTTTTGTAATTACTCTATTTCGTTGGAATGGTGCTAGTAGCCCAAAAAGTTAAATGTTTAGAAGCACAAACAATCATCATAATTAGTGCTAGTTTTGTATTGTAATATCATTGTAAAGCACAAAGTGCTATGTTATTATTGTAAATCAAAAGAAAAGCAAAGTATGGTGAGAAAAGAGGTAGGGACTAATATTGTCAATTAGTTCAAGAATAGGGACAATACTCTTAAATTACCTACAACTTAGTTTCATGATGTGATTGGAGCATGAGGTTTGATACCTAAGGTTAGGAGATAGTCTAAGTTAACGTGAGGAGCCCATGCAAGTAGAACCGATGATTTTGATCTATTGGGGCGTATTCACCTAAAATAGAACCTAGCCGAAGTCATCACACACACACGTGGAACTTGTTTAAAGAATAATTTGAAAGTGTTAAGCTTTGGCATTTTGATCTTAAGCATGCAAGTTTAGTTCTTGTTTTGTTTTCTTTGCTCGAGGACGAGCAAGTGTTTAAGTTTGGGGGTGTTGATAGCGCCGTGAGAACGTCGTTATTACCTATCTCTTTAAGCCCAAAATATCTTGCTTTGATTCGAGTTTTGCGTGCTTTTGCTTATTTTCGCGTTCTTTTGTGTTTTTGGTCCTTTGTTGGACTTTTGTGTGTTTTGATTGTTGTTTGTGTGTTTTGATTGTGTTTTGTGTGTTTTGTAGGGAGATGTAGAAAAGGGCTTCAAAGGAATGAAAAACCGAAGTCAAAACATGGAAGTTCGTAGATAGCTTCTCACTAGAGCATGCATAAATATTTCATCGATGATCCAAATGAGCTGAATTTTGGATATGTCGTAGATGAGTGAGTTAGCTACACTATGGACTTTACGGATCCAAAATCGGAGTTCGGAATCAAAAGATATGCCACTCGGAAGAAAATGTGGCAGAGCAGAAAACTCTCTGCCTCAATCTCGCGGCCGCGAGGTTTTGTATCGCGGCCGCGAGGTCCTGCTGCTGGTGCGAAATATCAGAAAAGTCTCCGCGTTTTCAAGGGCATTTTTGGGGTTTTCTCATAGGGGGCTATTAGGGCAAGACAAGAGAACAACTTGGACACTTCTTCCACAATCTTGGCCTCTTTTTGCCTCCCTTTCTCTCTTTGCCTCCCTCAACTTTCTCTCTTTACTTTTTCTTTCTTTTTCTTGTATTTGAAGGCTCCACCAAGGGGGTGAGTTATTCACCACCCTTGGGGAGTGATTAGATGGTGATTAAAGGGAGGAGAATCCTTGTCTCGATTCCATTTCGATTAGGTGATTTCTTTCCATTTCTTAGTTATTTATGATTAGGAGATGAATATTGTTATTTCCTTTTTGGATGAATGATTGTGGATTTGAATTCTCCGGATTTATATATATTTATGTTATTGTTTGATTAAATGATGTCTTGATGATTAGTATGGTGCTTATTTGTGTTCGTTAATCCGATTCCGTTTTTATTGTTCGTCTTGTGGTTTGACAACCTTTGGAGATGAAAGTTACTGATTCTTTATTGCCATATTTAGTGATTTTGAGGATTTGATTATGAATTTGGATTGTGATTCGATTTTAGGATAGACATATACCTATGTCGTTTCATATTTGTTTAAGGTTTAAGTTTAAATGACATCGATTAGATTTTATTCCGTTTATACGTAAATTGGATTAGTTTAATTCGATAGGTTGGTATGCTATCGAAAGATACATACGAACATCAGTGAATCCTTGAATAGCAAGCACGAGCATAATATATTAATTGTCGAGTCATTGTTATCGTTTGGTTAGTTATGTTTGATGTTGGGTTATGTTTGATTTGTTGGGTTTATTGTTTTATCGCACTTTTGGCCATCTACATTTAATGCAACCTAGACATAGGTTAGGCGAGTGACGATTTGTGGATTTCAACCTAGGATAGTCATATACCTAGTTTGTTCCGTGTTGTATAATGGGTTCGTCCGTAAATGCATCAAATAACTTAGATTCTCTTTATTCGGGGATTCGGGTTAGTTTTAGGTTAGGCGAGTGACGATTTGTGGATTTCAACCTAGGATAGTCATATACCTAGTTTGTTCCGTGTTGTATAATGGGTTCGTCCGTAAATGCATCAAATAACTTAGATTCTCTTTATTCGGGGATTCGGGTTAGTTTTAGGTCCCGGGTGACAACGGTATGCCTTAGAATCCTCTTTTGGGTTCGGACTTTCCTTAGAGCATCGGTTGACACCGATGTTCGTTATTGATCCGGATATGGAGAGTTTGGGTAGATTGGTAGAGTTAAGTGAAACCGATAGGGAGACTTAACTAATTAGAACTCACAAACAACAACTAAATCTAGGATTGTATACATAGCTAACCTAACAACCGCATGATTTATATACTTTAACTAATTGCTTATGAATCCTCCTTACCGCATAATTAACTCCCCATTTACTTGCTTTCGTAGTTAGATTTACTTTACCGCTCGTAGTTAAATAAAATCACCCTTATCAATATTTGGGTTCGATCTTTTTGTATCAAGCATTCTTAGATAAAATATGCCTTCGGTTGATTCGTTTATTCCCACCTTTTACTCATTCGTGGGGATTCGATACTCGGTATGTACTTACCGTTTTATATTACTTGTAACGACCGTATACTTGCGTGTTTGCGTATTAGTATTCGGAGCGCAACATGCATATGACTAGGTGATTCGATGGAGGATCGAATGCATCGAACGACCCGAACAGAGAAACCCATTGTGGAAGCGCATGACGCATATCGGTGATGGGATGTTTCTCAAAGGATTATAATAGTGTACGATTTAGTCCTATGACTTGAGGTGCTAGGGCGAATTCGGTGCATGAAAGTGCGTACTTAGATCTAGGTATAGGCCACTTAGCTTGGTCATAAAAATGCCTAGGTTGGGTGCATATGGACATGTACGCGAGTGGTTAGTACCAAGATGGAATCTGTTGACTCATCGTAATGGATGAGAATATTTCCTATACGATTCTTAGATAATGTTTCCAATGAATCTACGGCCGTAGTCGGTGACGGATTTGGAAAGGGGTTTCCAAATTAGGCAGTCACACTGGAACATTATCCTGAATTAGAAAGTATAGTTATCAAGACAAATTTAGAGGTGCCGATCAATTCACACACCCTAAGTCTTGATCGGGAAATTGGTCGACAGAAGGACCGTATGTACATGGTAATTATATGAGGTGAGGTTCACTAAATATCAATTCACCTGATGTTGGGCTTCATGGGCTTGTGGCTAGACATCGACCATGAAGTGTGGGTACTCCTGAATTAGTAGAGGAATTGATTCTAGGAGTGGTCAATTAAAGGTAGTTTAATTGATCGGAGCAATTTATTGTTCATAAATTAAATCACGAGGTTTCGTGAGCCTGCTGCCAATTGATGGTGAACCCAGAGGGTCACACACAATACAATTGGACGGTGACTGTTCTGTAGGAATATAAAAGGAATTAATTGATTTAAAAGTAATTAAATCAATTAAGTGAATTAAAGTGTTAATTCAAGTGGGAGATAAATTAATTAATTGATTTAATTGATTTAAATGACAATTGATTAATTAAACTAAATATTAATTAAGTAATTAATTAATATGGGCTGGATATTTAATTAAGTAATTAATTAAATTAAGGTGGGCTTGCAAGAGATGGACTCCTAAGCCCATTAGAAATCTTGTAACCCTAGGTCTTGAGGAGTGCTTATAAATAGAGCTCTGACAGAACTCAGAGAACTAACACCTAAGCAAAAACCCTAGTCTTCTCTTGCCCTAAGAAATCCGCCCCACCCTGCGCCGCCCAAGCCCTAGCGCCGCCGCCGTGTGCTGCCGTAACACCGCCGCACCGCCGCCGTGAAAGCCCTAGCGCCGCCGCCGCATATCTTCTCCCTCATTCCTTTTGTGCAGAATTTTGATCTGTCAAATAGATCTGCACAATCCTTCATCAACAAACCTCTTAGATCTAGTTCTGAGCCCAAGACTAAGAGGTGTCATCATAATCCAGTTGGTGTGGACTTTTCTCTGGAGGTGAGACGCTTGGATCACTCCAGTGAACCAGAACCTTAATCAGAGTTCAGAATCAGAGTTGGAGGTTTCCACCACCTTGCCTGTGGTGAGGTAAAAATCGAAAACCCCCTTTGTTAGATTATTTATGTGCTTTGTTTTGTGTCTTTCGTATATATAACTTGGAGATATTATTATGGGACCTGTGGGTGTGCCTTGAAAAATTTTAATTTCCGCACTTTGTTGTATTGACAATCGAGGCATATCCCAACAGAATCTTCCTATCTTGTCCAGGTTGAACAGCTTAACTTCTTCAGCTGTCATCTCTTTCAAATCTTTTTCAACCAATACATCAATGTCATCAACCTTGATGGTCTTGGTGAATATGAATGGACCTTTTGTGATGCACGTGAACATGTTGTCATTGTAGACAGCAAGGAAAATCTCCATTCTGATCTTCCAGTCCTCGAAGGACATACCGGCAATGTGGGGAACATGGTTTATGCATTCCATTTTCAAAAAGTTTTAATTTTTCAAAAAGATGCTCTTTTGAAAAGTTTTGAAAACCTTTGAAAAACACTCGGATCAAGCTCGTTGATCAGGCAGCTGATTCTAATGAACTACCTGCTCTGATACCACTTGTTGGTCCCAAGTGGTCAGAAGAGGTTTAGAGAGGGGGGGTGAATAAACCTCTTTAAAATTTTCTTATCAAAATCTAACTTTAAAACTTTTCTCTAACTGAACAGTCTAAGCTGATCAGATTAGTAAGTTACAAATCTGTTCGCGAACAAATCTTTGAACAGCTTCGTTGACCACTCGTCTGATTGTTACTTAGCTGATTTTGTTAAAATCAGTTTTAATACTTAGAGTACTTGCAGCGGATTTTTCTAAAGTGTTTTTCACAAGTATTCTTAGTAGTTTGAAAACAATTTCACCAGATTAGTAAGTCCCCTTTTTGAGTTTCTTTTCAAACAGTTAATCTCAATGTGTTTTGTGCAATTGAAAATATGCAAGTAAAATGCAAATAAAACACAAGCAATTTTTATAGTGGTTATATGGATTTAAATCCTTTAGTCCACTCTTCCAAGTCACTTAGATCTTGGGTTATACTATAATCACTCAGATTACAATATATCTCCACTTATACCTAGACAACAAATGAAAAGGCTATAAGCTCACAGTAGAAAATCACTCAGAAATCCTACCCTCTGAAGTTTGATCACTCACAAAGATGGATCACAACTCCGCACAACACTCAGTGTTTACAAATTCACTCAGAAGATGTATTTGGCTTTGTTCTTCAACTTCGCTTTTGTCAACAGATGACTTGGCTGATGAGTGAACTGTTCTTGAGCTTTTGAGATTGGAAAATATTCTGCTAAGATCTCTCAGTTGTTGTGTGTTATTTTTCCAGTCTTGAATGAAGCTCTATTTATAGTCACTCTTTGAAATTTGTCCGTTGAAGAGAGAGACAAATTTCAAACCTTTGATTTCTGATCCTAGGATTCCGCGAACGGCTCTTTTGCAGCTGTCCGTACTATTGTACAGTACTCTCTGCAGGCAGCATTAAATGCGCATTAAATACACCCAGCTGATGCGAAGTATTCTTCAATCATTTGTCTTAAATAACCTTGTACTTCAGCATTTATTACTTCCAGGGCATTTATTACCGTTGGGAAGGCTTCCTGATCTTTTCCACTTAGCTGACGACGGTACTAATCTGATGGTGAACTGAGCTGTTCCCGAACTTGAACAAATCTGATTCGAGTTGGCTGATCTTCATCAGTTTAGTTCCTTTCCTTCAGCAGATCAGTAGTCTCCTAGGTCTTGAATATTGACTCTTCTGATTTGTCTTCTTTACTTAGTCAAAATTCTTCTAAGGAACAAACAACTAAGATTCCATTACTTAGCTGATTGCAGGTTTTGGAAATCATCAAAACCCTCCTTATCTAATTTTCTTAAGTGCCTTCAATCTTCATCTTCATCCAACAGGAGTGGAGGTTTGTAGAAATCTCCAGAGTGTTCTACATAATTCTGGATGGGTCTAGAAATTTCTACACAGGTGCGGAGCATTTCGGAAGGTTCTCCACTAGAGCGGAAGATTGCGGAATATTCTAGGCCATCCTAGAATAATCTAGAAGAGTGTAGAAGATTCTAGAAGGTTGAGGAACCTTCTAGAAGGACGGAGAACCTTGTAGAAGACGTTAGAAGGTTGGTAAATCTTCTAGAAGACTCTAGAAGGTTGCAGAAGATGGTGAAGTATGTGGTAGTAGATACTATAACGTTGTAGAATGTTCTAAAATAAAGTAGTAGGTAGTAGGATTTTGTAGAATGATCTAGAGGATCATTCCCGAGCCATTAGATTAGAATAATCTTGTCCATCCATTAGGGATGCCAACTACTATATATAGGGGTAGGCATTCATTCGTAGGAAGCAAGCAAGGGGAGATCCCAAGTTTACATATTGGGGTTGTAATCCATCAATGTAATAATATAAGTATTCTTCCAACTTTTGTGTGTTACTTTCTCAACTAACCACCTTCACAATACCTTCTTCGGGACAAGAGTGAGGCTGACTTAGGCGATTCTAGTCAGCCTCACAATACCTTGTTAATTAATTCAGTTATCATGCAACACTAAATCCAAGTTTGATTATGTGTACAGCCATATTCAACTTGCTGCCACAGCCTTACTATAACAGGAACCCAATCGATGCCTAAGAAAATCAGCAAGGATGAGTTACAAAATGTTGCCGGAATGGCAGCAACTGCAACAGCCAGTGGTGGAAAATTCGACAAGAAGTTGCCTGGAGAAAAGCCCCCAAGGCATGAAAAGAAATATCGAAAGGTATCCATGAAAGTTCTTCAGCTTTAAAATTTTTCACAGTTGTATTATAACAATGGTGGATCTTGATTTCCTATATTTATGCATACAGTTCCTGCCGGCTGTAGAAGGATCGGGAATGGGTTCCATGGAAAGGCAGCAAACTGAGAAAGTTTTAAACAAGTCTCCAAAGATTCTCATGAGATACTTAATGTAGAAAAGGTAAATTGCTTTGCCTACACAATTCCATTCGCCTTAGTCCAATCTTAATTTGTCATTTAATTCATTTGATGTTTGTCTGGGATTTAGGTTGTGAACATGTACAATGTGAAGAGTGGTAAGAGGCAACAAAAGAAACAAGGTGGAAAATCATCGAGCTCGAGCAGGCTGAAGCCAGACAAAAAATCATTCAAGAAATCATCGAATAAAAAGAGTCCGTATAAGGGTAAGGGTAAATCAAAATGATGAATCCGTGTTTACATTCGAATAGGTTTTGTGAGGCTCTAGTCATTTTATTTTGGAAGGAAGAAATTTGCGGTTAGTTATAGCCCCTTTATATTTATATTTCGTATTTGAGTTGTGTATGTATATCACCTCTCAATTTTGGCTCTGTGCTCTTCTCTTTTGTACCCTGTTGAACTGGTATTTATTAATATGTGATGCAAAATATAGTCTAAACTTTTGTTTTGAGGAGCATCTGAAAAATGAGGTTGTGATACTATCCCATGGGAATTTTCGTGGCTACCCTCTAAGGTAGCCACCATCCACCATGTTAGGGGTGTTTTAGGGGCACTTTTTATGCAAAAGTGTCCCTAAAAGGTACAACCTGAAAGATGGTGGCTACCCAGATGGTAGCCACGAATATTCGGTACTGTGAAGTATATTACTATCTCCTTTTCCCTTGTCTAGTTATCTAGTATTGTCAGTCAAAACTAAACGATTTTGGCCCACAAAAGACGATCTTTATTTTCAGTATATCAAGAAGCAATTACATTATTATTAACTATTTATTATTACAGTTATGAGAAAGTGCATGGTTTAGTAAACCGATCGAACTTTGTTAAAATCGAATGTTTGGTTCGTACTGAATACCGAATGAGAATATAGATTCAGTATTCATTACAAGACTACAAGCCTACTTATTGAATACTATTCTCTTTTGGTTTCGATACTACCGATAGATTTATCAAATCGAACCTTTAATATCAAAATTATATATTTGATATCTTAATTTTATGTTGAAGTAGTAAACAATATTTTTAACCATTTGAAAAAATATCTCCACTAGTGTCCACTTATTGGAGAAACTACATTTTAAATATTATTAATTTAAAGGAAACCTAAAAAAAAAATCCCATAATTACAATTTTCAATTTTATTTGGTAACAAACCTTTCAATAAAATGCCGAATGGATCTGAATTTTTTGGTTTAGCATACTGTACAATTTCGAAATTATCGAACCTGTCTAAATATCAAAACCCGGTTTGATTTTATAGAAAGCATGATTCTGATTGAGAAACCCATTTTGTAACATAATTGAGAGAACATAAAAAATTCTATGTCTACATATATATATTTGTTGATTTTGACAAGAAATTAACTCGATTTACATACATTATTCATATAACATTCACAATACATAGTTGAGAGAGCCCATTTCGTATTTGTTTGTATTGAAAGGAGTGTTTTAGGATTAAATGTTTATTACGATTGAATTAAAAAAAATTAAGTTAATTTATTACATTTATGTATCATAATAAATAAGAGTAAAAACATGTAAATATTTTAATACATTATGTATCACAATAAATAAGAGTAAAAACATGTAAATATTTTAATACTGTTATGAATATAGTCTTCATTTGGTGGATGCATTTGGAAGGTCAATAGTTATATAAAGACTCTTTGAACACCATGTGAAAAGTCAAGTATTTTATTCATTGAACTTCACTTAATGTTATCTTGTAACTCTTGACTTTTGAATTGCATTTATAGTCCTATAAATAAGTGCATTGTAAATGATTTTAGATATACAAGAATATATGAGTAATAAGAAATTCTCTCCCTAATTTATCTTCTACTTTGTTTGTTCTAATTTGTATACTTTAATTCTTGTTCCTTTTAGCATTGTTTTATAACACGTTATCAGCACGAATTTGCTTCATCTTTCGATTCAAAATCAATCAACGAGGAAGGTTCAAATATCTCATGTATAGAATTGAATCAACTAATAAGGTATGTATATATGTTAATCTATACATATGGAGGGTGGTATGCTTTTATTCTTGATCATCTTTGAATTCCAAATGACATGTACAATAATATTTAAATATGTTGAAAATGTCACAATATTTTGGAATTATATTAGGACAATAATTATTTTTCTATCTAAATCATATGTTCATTCCAACCAAAAATGAAGAAATCATAGAACATTTTATGCCCGTAGCATATATTGTGTTGATTTGTGGTTTGATTTTATTTTAATATTTATTATTTTTATTGTAAATAAAATTGGAATAGTAGTGTTATGCGGCCGTTTGATACAAGAAGCTTATGAATCTAATTTGACATGATCTCATGAGCACAATCATCATTAGATGATAACTGATAATAGAGTTTTCTAAGACATAGGCTTCTTTCTTCGAAATTTCCTGTCCTCTTCTCTTCCCCAAATTGTCTTCCCGGAAGGGAAAAGGCATAGCAAGCATGCGGCTAAACTCTCCAGTTGGCTACACCTACATCGTCGGAAGATGAAGAAATTCCACAACGGGGGCGCATCAACGTTCTTGGTGGAAAACTCGGAGTTGTAATCTTCCTATTAATGATTGTGACAGCTTTTATAGGATATGTACTACCTTGGGGTCAGATGAGTTTTTGGGGAGCTACAGTAATTACAAGCTTAGCTAGCGCCGACAACAAAGACACTTAGAAATCTCCACCAAACAAGTACAAAGAAAGCCAAAACAAACTACTTTGCGTCTACAGACACTTATTTAAATCTTCTAGAAAGAGTCGACGGACTCTTCTAGTCTCCACGGTCACCGAGGGTGGCAGCCCGCACAATGAGCTCTTTCTCTTCGTTGAGGAGGGCCCTCCTCCCCCGCTCCTTCTTGGTCACCAGAATCAACTGGCTCTACTTGTGCTCTCGCTTCGGGTTCACTTAGGTGGGACACTAGCTCTCTTTTTAGGCTTTTAGCGCATATCATCAGTATGTGAGTTGCTTCTTTCCTTTCTTTATACTATAGCTAGCTCCCTCAGTCCACTAGAGAGACAAGCGTTTATGGGCTGCCTAATTAATCATTCGATTAATAATATTGGTAATTACATATCTCTCTAATGCTTATTGATTATTTAAGAATTGTTTTTATATAATGGCGTATGTTATGCGCTTGAGTTATTTTTGTGTCTTGAAATATTTTTCAATAAAATAAATATTAATTTCGGGAAAGAATATGAAGCCAGAAATTTTGCTTGTATTTAATCTCACCGGATTTAAGAGTTATAGTATAAATTTTATATGTATTCTACAAGGTAACTAACAACTTCCCTTATTGATATATTAAGTTGTTGTGAAACCTGAAATTCAAATGATATAATATAATTACTCCTCAAGTATGTTTACGTGTCTGTCTATTGAGTTTTTATGTGTTTTAGCATGATAAAATAAATATACACAAGCATGTTTAACTTGATATCAATTTTTGAAATGCATTTTTCAATTGGGAGAAATCACAATAAATTAAATTTTGAAATGCATGATACAATTATAGGAATTGATGATATACGTATTAATTTGAATTTTGATTCATATATTATTTGAATGTATATGGTCGTTTTTCAATTGATTACAGGCGTAAAATATTTTAGATCATATGATGTTACATTTATTATGTTCATAAATAACAGTTTCAATTTACACCTAGACTATGATATGTGAGTTCATATTTTTGTATATATCATGATGAATATGTTAATTTAGACAATGTCATATCAATTATTTGTATTGTTTTATTAAGAACTTGAAGTTCTATTATTAAAATATTATGTTAGGACGAAGTCTAAATGATGAACTTAAACTTGCTGATGTTGATACATTTAGACTTAAAGTCTATGTGATAAACTCAAATCCGTAGATTGAGTATATTTTAAGGAATCTCAAATTATATGCTTGGGGCTTTAAAAGTTAAGGCCAATATTATCAATTTAGGCATTGTTGCGCTTAAAATTTCCGAAAAAGTAAATAAATTATTATGACATGGATTCTTGATGTTGAAATCTATTTGAATAAAAAGAGCCTCGGAAATTCTGTATAAAATGAAAGATTGGGCAAACGAAAAATAAAGTGAGGGCAATGCTTGCATTAGCCAATTTCTCCTTGGAGGATTGAGATCCTAATGTGAATAATCGATTATGCTATAAATTTTGGAGGAGCAATTTAATCACAAATGTGATCTTTCCAAAGGCTCCCTAAGAATGATTGCATACGATGTTGCATCATATGAAATTTTGAAAGAGCAATATAATCACCAAAGTCATGGGATTCTCACAAATGCTCACTATACTCCACAATTATGAAATTGTATCTCAATCGAGATTACGGGGAGATAAAATATGATTGTAAATGGCTCGTGAAGAAAAAAAATGAAAGAGAGCTTTTGAGAAATAATAATGACCTCTTGATGAAAAATTATAACTCTAACTGGACTGATCTCCCGAAGTGAATGCAAATGTTAATAGAAATTATTCATTCTCAGAAGTGAATGTAAATAATTTATTTCCCGGAAGCAAATGAAATTAACTATAGACATGACATGGTTTAGTCATGATCAAAATTTATGCATTCCATTACATCATGCCACTCGAAGAGAAACAATTTTAGACAAGGGTATGCAAATTGTTAACAATTGCTAGAGGTGTGGAGTAAAAAGCATTGGTTTCGTATATGTCGCATCTTGATTTATATATCAATGTCAATTACAAGGTTGATTGATATTATGAGCATCTTGAGGATGCACAATCATATAAGTATCATGTTAGATGCACAAGATTATGCGAGCATCCTGAAGATACATGGACAATTATGTGAGCATTGTAAATATCAACGGTGGAAATATTTATTTAGTTGACAATAGGTCGACACACACAATTCTTCGAGATTGAAAATATTCTCTAACTTGAAATTAACAAAAGTTAATACATATTGAGGTATACTATAAAGGCTCCAGAAGAGCAAATATAAATTGTCTGGATGAGCAAATATTTTTGTAAAAGAGGCTTTGTGCTCTATAAAATCCAAAATGGATTTGTTGAATTCAAAGAAATACGTCTTGAAGAACGTATTGACGAATATCATATGGAAATTATATATATGAGGGGAATATGAAATATACTTATACTACATCCAATATTTCATGCCAGAAAAATTTTGTTGAATAAAATCCCAGTTTTCTCATCAAAATGAATTATGCGACCGTAAATAATGTTGGATCAGAAATTTAAGTTGAACCAGAAGTTCAATGATCCATAATATTATGAAGTGGCATGATAAATTTGGTCATCCAGGGAAAATTACAAATGCGCCGAATTATTACGGGCATCTTTTAAAGAACAATATGATTATTTACCTCGTGAGTATGTGTGTGTTGATTGCTCACAAAGAAAGTAAATTGTAAGACCATCTACTGTGAAGATTGGTCGTGAATCCCAAACCTTTTTATAATAATTTTAATGGGATGTATGTGGACTTACAGATCCACTTTGTGGACCATTATGTAATTTCATGGTCCTGTAAAAGTTTTTTTTTTTTTTTTTTGTTTAAATATGCCTATTGTCAACACGTAGTGCTAAGATTCTTGCTCAAGTATAAGATTGAAGGCAACGTTGCAACTTGTATCAGGCTGGAAGCCTAATAATTTTCAATTAAAATTTATGATTGTGCGACTTATGTTCTGATTTTTCCACCAAAATGAACATATATGGGTCTACAAAGACGTGTCCGTTAGTTTTTATTTCCCGACTGTAATCATATATTTTGAACGCCTGACGAGGCTATAACCATATATCTTAAACGTCTGACGAGACGATATGGTTAAATCAAAATATCATGATAATTTTTTTTTGAGACAGTTTTCTCGCTGTTAGGGGGAGAATTGATGTCATTGCATATAGAACGGCGTGAAATTATTTTGACATGAGTACATAAATGTACATTACTTGTCTTAGCTTGGCCCACGCACAAATAGTACGAGCAAAGAATTAAAAATTGCACCAACATGGATTGAAATCCTTGAAGGATAATATGCTAGCATACTATAAACGCACTTGAAGCGTGAAATTACTTTTGGTGCAAAAGAAAACTTCTGAAAGAAATTCCCTTATGAGGAGGAATCTGTTTCAAAATAAAGAGCTATAGAAAAAATGACTGATCAGTCTAAATCACAAGATGCCCATGAAGAGGCACATGAAACAGAAATAAAACATATGAATAAATCAAGAAAACTGGGATAGAAAGCAAAGTAATTATAAATAATAGTTTTGCTTATTTGGGTTGAAGTAAATAAAAGTTATAAATCAGGATTCTGAACCGTGAACGGTTAATTTAATGTCGAAATAAATAAATAAATAAATAATTTGGCCTTAGATATATGTCACCAACATATAATTTTACGAAAACATGATGAAAATGTGAGATATAAAACACAACTTGTTGTACGAATTCTCACAGAGGCCAATAACTACGATGAAACATATTCCCCCGTGATAGGTGCAATCACATTGCGGTATTTAATTGATTTGTAGTCCCTGAAGGACTTGACATGTGTTTATGGATGTAGTTACCATATATTAGATAGATCATTGGGCAGTGATATTTATATTAAAATTCCTAAGGGAATTAAATGGTCTCATGCTCATCTTTTAGTAAATAAATACGATGCTTATGCGAGTAAGGGTGATCTGGTCTGATGTGGTATAACCAGCTAAATGAATATCTTGTAAAAGAAGGATTCGTGCACAATCCAATTTGTCCATGAATTTTGCATTGACAAATTTTGAAATGAGTTTTCTATTATGGCGGTATGTGCTGATGATTTTAAATCTTGTGAGGACTCCTGAATAGCTCATTGAGACCGCAAACTACTTGATGAAAGAGTTTGGGAGAAAAATCTCGAAATAACAAAGTTTTGTCTCGGCCTGCAGATCGAGCATTTATTAGAGAAAATATTTGTCCATATAACGAAAATTCTAAAAAGATTTTATATGGATAAATTTCAAGCACTCCTATGGTTGTTCTATCTTTAGATATAAATAAATATCAATTTTGTCCTCAAGAGGACAATGAAGAACTGTTAGGTCCTGAAGTACCTTATCTAAATGCAATTAGAGCTTTAATGTATTTTGCAAAATGTATGATGTCGAATATTGCATTTTAACTTACTGGAAAGATATAACTCTGCATCTACATGCAGATATTGAAATGAAATTAAACATGTATTACGCTATCTTTTTGGAACAACCGACATGTGCTTGTTTTAATCAGAGGTTCCAATCCACGTATTGCTTGATGCTGGATACATTTCTGATCCACACACATATATATTTATATCTCAAAGTGGAATAGTTTGAAGTAAGCTGTGGATGTTAATGATTAAGGTCTATGATTCAACATTTACAAGAAATATGTCGCTTGTATTGCTCAAATCAAGAATGGGTATCTAAAAGGAGACTGAACGAAATACATATTACCAATGTTTTTCTTCACCAACGAGCTTCAGAAAAAATGGTAATATTGATGTTCAACAAATTCAGTCAAACAATAATTTTGCTGATTTGTTCACTACAGCATTGCTGAATACGTCATTCAAATTGATAGTCATAATATTGAAATTCGTCAACTTGTGGACCTTACGCCTGCATTAGGGGGAGCGTGTCATTAATAATCTACACAGTGTACTCTTTTTCCTTCGTCCAAGTTTTATCCCAATGTGTTTTCTTGGTAAGGTTTTAATGAGGCAGAGTTACACGCTTATCATCCCCATATGGATATGTACTCTTTTTTCTTTGTTCAGGTTTTTCCCACTGGGTTTTTCTGACAAAGTTTTTAACGAGGCATATTTTTAAGCAACATGCATCCAAGGGGGAGTGTTATGAATATAGTCTTCATTTGGTGGATGCATTTGGAAGGTCAATAGTTATATAAAGACTCTTTGAACACCATGTGAAAAGTCAAGTGTTTTATTCATTGAACTTCACTTAATGTTATCTTGTAACTCTTGACTTTTGAATTGCATTTATAGTCCTATAAATAAGTGCATTGTAAATGATTTTAGATATACAAGAATATATGAGTAATAAGAAATTCTCTCCCTAATTTATCTTCCACTTTGTTTGTTTTAATTTGTATACTTTAATTCTTGTTCCTTTTAGCATTGTTTTATAACAAATACTCCATATACTTTTACATTCTTAAAAGTAATAAAACAAATTTTAACGATAATAACCTTTCTCATGTAAAATAAATAGGCCCTCTGTTTTAAATACCGCCTAGGGCCTGACATGGGGTGAGACAAACACTGATTTCAATAAATTTGTTTTTAACAGTCTGACGAAGAATATCATTTTACAATCAGCAACCATCATGCAATTCTAGCAAATAAAGCTAAGAAAATAAACCATGTCATGAATCTATGCAGTTCAACAACAGTAACTAAACAGCATCCCTTTCACTACCACATAGAGCGACAATTAGAGCAGAACAAGTAAACAACATCTTCCTATGGAAGTAAAGATACATACTTCAGATCCATCCATCCTCCAGATGAAGAATTGTTTGTTCATCTAGTAACGATCATAACGCCTGCTGAAAAGAAACAGCACATTTAGACATAAAGCGCATTTTCTAACAGATTCATTTGCAAATTACACCAAATATCAATGGTTAAGGAACTACAATATATAAATAAGAACCTGTGGCGATCATAATCTCTTGAACGTTCTCTAGATCGAGAACGAGATCTTCTAGAGTCGTAGCTGCGAGAATGGTCTCTATCTCTTTCACGATCACGATCATGATGCCTATCTCGATCTCTACTCCTATGATCATATATAATCTCGTACACGTTCATGGCTGCCAGCTCTATCAAGATCCTTGCTAGGTTCTCTGTCACGGTCTCCACTTCTCCTATCCTTTGATCTGAATCAAAACCAGTAAGTTGTCACACCCCACCACACAGGAAAACAGGGAGAAAAAATGTGCTATTGCATTTTAACAAATTTTTTTAAATCAACCTTCTCTCTTATTCATAGGCTTTGCGCTTTTTTTCTCTCTCTTCCTGGCAATGATCAAAGATTAAATACATTTGACTTTACAATAAATAAAAATTCCTGCCAGTTGAAATCAGTAATAATTTTGAAACAATCTGAATTCATTCAAACACAGAGGAATTATTGGATAAAGCAACCTTCTAATACAAATTAATGTTTCAAGCTCCTATTCTTTAGCCAAAAACAAAATTAACATAAGAAGATTATTTGTTGACATGGTATGCCGCAATGGTAAGAAAATTACAGTGACTATTTAACGACAAATAACTCTCAATCAGAAGAAAGCAGATTGGTCTCTGCGTCTGTTGCATAATATGGATGTTAGTATATTGAAAGAAAAATTGAACCCTTTTGGCTGTGTTATAGTTACAATACCTAGAGCATGCCATATCAAGTAAGTGAAGATTGATCAAAAGTCAAGCTTGACTACTGCATTAATTGGAAATGCAGCATACTGTTTGGACACTGGAGTTCGTTTCGATTTTTAATAGGACAACTTGGTTTGACCAAGCCATCACCAAGAAGGAACTACCATTGAATTTGCTCATGCAATAGTTAAACAAAATTCATCTCCTAATTTAAAGAAACAGGGCCATACTGGATTATGTCCAAGAAATTGAAACTGTATGTGATAAAATACTGTATACATGTGCATAAATACTACCTCATAAACATACACAATACCTTTTTATGTTTTTCAATGACAAGCAAACCTGATGCAGAATGAATTTGCATTCACCAGACTTACTAAACCAATTTGGCTCAAGAAGTCAAAATACTGCGTAAAAGTTGGTACTTGATATAGCTAAGCACGTTATAAATTTCTTCATATTTGATCAAGTTATCGATCCAACTTTTTTTTAGCCCTATTAATATCCATTTGAGTTCCATTAAGTGTCTTTCCCTGATTTGTTTATAATTCTACTTTATTTACAGAATTTCATCCATTATGATTACTAATTACCAGCATTTAACTCACCTTTTTTTTCTGTTTCCTCAAATTTGTTTCAGATGAACAAGGTTGATGTAATCTAACAGTTGAAGTATTTAAAAAGGACCAATCTACCAGGATAAGAAAAACTCACAGCTCACAAGTTCACTAAGAGTCTTTGCAGAAGAAAAATTGAAAGATTATGAAGGAATGAGTTATCTTTTATAAATATCAAAGATACAAGTGTCACCAGCAAAAGTACAGAGAATATCAAATGAACTAATATACTGTATTACATATAGAAACGATGAAGATTACATTATAGTGCTTCAAATTTATTATACTTCGTTTGTCTAATTTTTCTACTCTCTTAGGGTTGAGCATGGTGCTTTAGATGAGTTGAAAAGGTGAAAACTTTTAGGTACTTTTGGGCAAAGTAATGGTTATATCATCATCACTTTATGTGAAAGTAATTTTACCTGTAGAGGAAAAAAAGTTCGATATACAGAAAGGGAAGTTCATTTTGGACATTCCAATACCCAAAAATGTTGGGAAACAAGGGGGTATGTATTTACGCACTTTTTTTTAGCATGCAGGAGATTGTATTATTATTAATTCCAAAAGAGGGAAAAAAACTCAAGTAAATTACGAGTATTACAGTCATACCTGAAGCTCAAATAACTTTTCACGAATTTGAATATAGCCTAAGTGGAGCTTTCCACCAAAATGATCTGCTAAACGGCGATCACTGAAAATCACCCACAAGCAACATTACATGACATAACGAGCTTAAGAATATACATAAAGGTATTGTAATACAGTAGCCTCGCAAATTTTTTAGCAACAATAGCATGATCGACAAGCATAAACCAGAAAATAACGCACATTCTTTAGCTGCAAAAGTTATCCTCTTAAAACTGGGCCCAATAGCCTGTTGGTGACAAGGAGGTATAATCGCCAGTCAAATATTGAAGTACCCGAAACTTTTATAACTATTTTATAATCCTAAGCTTGGATAAAATCTAACAGGAATTTTTTGGAAAAAAAAAATTACCTGTCATATACACTCAGGAAGGCTCCACAAATGTCACAGACGCGAAGCTTCTGATCAGTCTGTAATTTAGCAAAACTAATATATTAACACCAGAAATAATAAACAATTACAATTAAGTCCTTCGCTTTTGTATTAAAAATCAGCAGTTCGGCCATTTCAATATGCAAGAATAATTTGAAATGCTTCTCACAGAAAGTTGACATTAGAATTTTGAATCTGTATATTTCAACAAAAAACATATAGAGTTCTCTACTATAGAACTGTCTCTTATATCTTACCCTTTATTTCCATGCAAGATGCAATGTAGAATTAGGTTAAATTATGTCCAAATTCATTATTAATCAAAGAAGAACTGGAAATGGCAGGTACCTAAACATTTAAATAAAACTAGAAAATCAAGAATGCAAACTTACAATGCGAACATCTGCGGCTGTGTACTTTGAGGAATCCTGTACTGGTTCTTGCCGCCCTGGAAGCTGGAGAAAATAACAGTAGAAAGCAAACAAATTCAAGCATGTACCCAAGAGAGTGAAAAAAGCATCCAGTGAGATGGAAGAGAGTGGCACATATTCCAGGCCAAGAACCACAAAATAGAGTAAAATCTGATAATTGAAATGCAGGTATATCTGCAGTTGTGAGCAACATGTAAAATATAATAACATTAAAAAATTATATAGATAAATCAGCCTTACTATACAATAATCAATGTAATGGGAAAAGTGGATGAATTAAATTTTTTAAGAATATAAATGGGGGAGTTAAAAACCTGCAAAATTAGATAAATATTAAGGATAAATTAGAAAATAAAAAAGAAAAATTATATAACATGACCTGACTTCTCTTTTTATATAGTATAGATAACTTATTAGATATGTATATATGTTTAAAGGCTTTTTTTAGATGTTTAAAAATACAAATAAAATGTTTTGAAAACGAATTATGAAATGAAAATAAAATAAAAAGTAAATTAAATGATGATTTCTTGGGTATTTTCTTAGTGATATGAGGTCATATGAGCTATGGCACACAACATCATCCCCATTCGAATAAATTTATTCTTGGTCACAATTTTATTAAATGCGACCTGCTAAACAAGTTGATATCAGCAGATCCCGCCCGGCCCTGATAACCTAGACTGACTTCATTTATATTTTGATCTACTAGGACACAAAGAAAGAGAAAATACAAAATAGATTTTACAAAGTGGAGCTTTATCAAAAAGCCATTTAAATATTACCCAAAAAAAAAAGCCATTTAATATCTAGAAAGAAATTTATTCCTAGTGGATATGGATATTGGCTTCGCTATACTATTTGAGTTTTTTATTTAATTTTCCTTTCGCTTCCTTATATATATTGATGCTCATATTCAGAATAAACTAATTTTATTTGGAAACCTCCCATGAACTATTTTCAAAGTTGTGGGGAAAAGGGGTGAGGTGAGGAATAAGGACATCTTCAATCAAAGTCCTTGTTCAATTGCTCGTCTAATTGTCCAATTATCTTATCATTTTGTTTTTTCAACCCATCTAAAAAATTCATCTTCAACCGAAGGACAATCAATATTCATTAATTCAATTTCGCAGCTTTCCCTTATTTTTATAAATTTAGTATTTGTATTTTATTTAAGTTGTATTATATATTTTTAAATTAAGTATTATATTTTTATTGAAGTTGTATTGTGTATTTTTAAATTAAGTATTTGTGTTCAACAAATTTCATTTATTTAGATTTGTATTTCTCCAATTATATATGAAAGTTTTCAATAAATCTCATTAATTTAGTTCATGAATTTTTAAAAATAAAATAAAAAATAGCACCCAAGCCACCCGCCCCTGCCAACGCCAGGGTTGCCTGTCTGCTTGCAGGATTGCCTGCCCCGAAGCTCTTGTCCGCCCAATTGCCATGATCCATCTCCAACCGAACCGAGCCAACAACCCCCTTCATGTCCAGTTGTCGGATTGATTGGAGATGGCCTAAAATTTACCTTTAATTGTAAAATAATTTCTTAAGAAAGTTGAGTATGGGTCAAAGTCCTAGAGTGTTCATTTCAAGAATATCGCAATTTCCTCTATTAACTTATAGTCAAATTGTACGTTCCTCCTTATACTTTAATTCTTTGCACTATCCATCCTAAACTTATATTAATATTGCACTTTCTCCATGAACTCTTTTCCGATTGCATTTTTGTCCAAAGAGGGGAGGGGGGGATGCAACAAAAAAGTTCATGATGAAAAGTACAACAAGGGTGTAAGTTCAAGGGAAAGTGCAACTTTAATGTAAGTTTAGGGGAAACTCAATTTTTTTAATCAATTATAATTCAAATACAAAAAGACATGAAAATTATGAATTATGTATAATTGTAATAAGATATTTAATACAGAAAAAAACTTTAGGATAAAGTTAACAAATATAAAATAGATTAAAATATATTTAGACATTATAAAGTGGGAGACCATTTAAAATCAAACATACACCACACTTTCATGTTTAACATTACTTTGCAAGTTTCGCATTACATTCTTCGGGTGAGTTTGGCCTAGCGATTCGAAAAGCAATTATAGGAGAATTAATTTTAATAAAATTGATTTTGGAAATAATTGATTATGATAAAAATTAATTATAGAATAATTGCTTTTGTATAATAGCTTTTGTAAAAGTAACACTTTAATTGCTTCTAAAATAAGTTGATTTTTTGCTTCTCGAGATTACAAAAGTGATTATGATTTTGGGGGCCAAACACCATGAAAATCACGATTGAACATAAGTAATTTTTATAATCAGGGCCAAACACTTCAAAAATGACAATAGAGATGTAAAAGTGATTTTAAGAGGTCTAATCGCTAGGCCAAACTCACCCGAATTCATCAAGTTAAAATAAGTAAAAATAGAAAAAGGTTTGGCAATCTAAATTTGGAGATTTCTAGATGATAATTATCATTTGAAAAATAAATATGTGAACTTGTTAACTAAAGAAGAAGGAAAATAACTTTCAATCAAAAATTTTTATTTTTTCCCCTAAATTTATACCCGAATCGCACTTTTTCCTCTTGAACTTACACGCTTGTTGCACTTTTCACTCTGAATTTTTGTGTAGCACTTTTTTTCCTAAACTCTTTGGGCGAAAAAGTGATCGAAAAAGCGTTAAAGAAAAAAAGTGCAACACTAATATAAGTTAATGGTGGATATTACAAAGAATTGAAGTTTAGGCAACTTGACTATAAATTTAGGGGGAAAGTGCGATTTTCTCTTCATTTTATTATGTATATATATGGGAATTTGAAGTCAAATTATTAATTAATAAATTTATACTTTAATTATTTATTGGATTATATTAGTAAGAGAATAATTATATATATTGTTAAAAAACGTAAAATTAATATGAAAATAAAAAATAAAAAAAGAGAAACTTTCAGTATTATTGAATCATAAGCAAATTAAATTTGTATAATGATTACAAGAAACGAAAGAGGCCTAAGTATTCTTCAAAGAATCGGAATTGGGATGATTTTTTCAGTGGTAACTATGGTTGTAGCAGCCTTGGTGGAGAGGAAAAGACTGAGTCTTGTGGCGGAAAATCCATTAAAGGGCTCATTGTCGATGAGTGTTTTATTAATATTAAAGAAGATATTTTACTAAAGTTGAAGTAGGTTGAATCCAACTAATCACATAGCAAACGTGACTATATAAGTAGAAGAATTAGTACCGGCTTTAATTTACTTTTACTATAAAGCACAACTTCATAGGATAATAAAATTCTCATGCTAACATATCTTCTCCTTTTCATATTTAATAATCTTCACATTCGAAAGTGGGATTAAAAAAATATTAGCATAAATGGATACTTGGATTTGTGCACGAAACCTATTTATGACAATTAATAAACAATTAAAGTGTTGGGTTTGTGCACCTCATAAAGTTTGAAGACATTTATGGAATTTGATAACTGAAGAAGTTAACTTTTGAATATTCAATTCAAAGCCCCTAGCTTAAAGTATATACAGAAACACTTTTCAAGCCTAATTTCTTTTGACTGAGAACTAAATAACACTAGCTACTACACTCCAGATTTAGCTATAATTTGAAAAATATCGTAATCTAATTAATTTGTTGATTATTAACCAGAATAAGGTTGGAAAATGGGAAGTTTAAAGAAAAACAAAATTTGGTCTGTCAGTTTGACCGACATATATATAGTTGGATGTCTTATTATTATTATTATACTGAAAAACAATCGGTTTAGGAGTAGCTACATAGTGGGTATTGTATTATGGGCTTCTATGAATGACACATGTTCAAAGTGGACTACTTTTGAATTCCATGATCACATTAATAGATCATGATTGAATTTAGTTAGATGTACGTAGAGTTACAGTTTGAGTAAGTATATATTTACTCTTCCTAGTTTTAAATATGTAAGAATTATAGTTTAGTTTGTGTATTTTATCAAGTAAATTAGTTCCAACTGAATTTGATTTGTTGTAATTTATAAATACTATCACCTGAATTTGATTTGTTGTAATTTAATTATTCTGCCTCTAACGCACATAGCTTAAAAATAAATAAATTTATAAATCAATCAAATCAGTTAATTAATCAGTTAATTTATTCCTAAAGTGTGAAGTCATGACATTCGGTATCATATATACTAATTGTATTTTTCACTGTTATTTGAGTGCCGTTAAAGAATATTTGAAACATGAAAATGATAATAAATGGAGAAGTAACTATGCATATAAATATGAAGGACAAGAAATTCGTGATATATACATCGATCAGATCATGGTAAATGTGACTATGCCCAAACATATTACGGATAATTCTAGTTTAGACATGATTATTACACTTGCGTTATTATTACACATCTGTTTTGTGATTAGTTAACCATGAAAAAGACATGTATCTTGTAATTAAATATATAGAATAAACTAAACAAATATGTCCACAAACTATATACGGGTCCGATTGTTTGGTATTTGGGAGAATACTTTAGGAGAGTAACGGAGTTTTATGAAATAATTTCGATTTTCGTAATAATAATTGTTTGAGTTTTGAGATAATGGTTTGAAAAATAATATATGTGTATGTTTTTGTTTTGGAGCAATTTAGATTGTAGGTTTATGATCAACGTAAGACTTTATGTAAAATTATACTTCGTATGTGAAATAAGATGTGTAAGACATATATTATTTTATGTCACGTAAATGAAAGTAGAGCTTGTGTAAGGTATTTTTAGAGATAACTCATAAGAAAATTGTTGTTTATTTAATTTTTGATAGATTGAGAGTGGATAAATTTATTTCAAAAAATTAATAACATGTTTGTCTCACCTTTTCAAAACGCAAAATAATTTTAAAAAATACGAGACAAATAGATCCTATATATTTGGTTCTTCATATCATATTATTAGATAAGATATGGCATATATATCATGTTTCTAACAAAATTAGATTTGTGTTTTATAGATGATAACATTTCAACACGACTGAGTTAAAAGACAAATAATGTCCTCACCGTTTTTAAGTCAATTTCATACTTATTTCAACATTCCGTGTTGAAAATGGAGTTCATTTTAGGTAAATTAGATACAAAAAGAGGTATTTCGAACCTATAATCAATATTTACTTATCAAAAAAGCAAAAAGGGAATACACTATAAGAAAACAAGATAACTAATACATGTATCTATTAATTGTGGTTGTAATATTGAGGCTTAATAGTGATAAGGTACGTGTTTTATTACGAACCTTAATGTACTGTTTGATTGTCGGGAAAGTGTGGAAAAGTGAGGGAAAATAAGTTTTTTTTTCTCTCATTGTTGTTTGGATAGCAGGAAAGAAAGTTTTTATTTTCCTTCAACTTTCCTGTAGGAAAATTTTGTGAAGAAAAAATTTCCCCACCAATTTGATGGGGAAATCCTGGGAAAATCCTGGGAATTTTTTTTAGTAAATTGCAAACTCCCCTTGTACTTTGTCTAACTATCATAATTCTCCATTTTTGATTTTTTTCTATCAAAAGCCCCTTTGTGCTTATTTATTATTAGCAAAAAAGTACCTTCTCAAGTCATTATAACAATTATACGCCCACAAAATGACGCAAAAGCACCCCTTTTACCTAAAATATTATCACTAACCCCCTGTTAACTTTAAAAATTGACGATAACCCCTTGTTAATTTTGAAAATTAATATAAATTCGGTGACTAAAAAATATACAATAGCGTCAAATTAATCTATATATCTACATGTATAGATAAACATTCCCGAGTAAAATATATTATGTTATTCTAACTCTTTTTATTTGATTCAATTACTCGATTTGTACTTTTTATTTTCTAGGGATTAATTTGATAACTTTTATTTTGCAATCACTTTTAATATATTTTATAATTTTGAAAGTATTCATAATCAAACAAAAATATTTATCAAAAATATTATATTTCAAAATTTTCTTGACAACCAAACATCTGCAAGAAAATAATTTTCCTGACAACCAAACATGTAGAGGAAAATGACTTTCTTTTCCTTTTCCTTTCCTTTTCTTTCCTTTTCCTTTCCCTACAATTTTCCCTCACTTTCTTGACAACCAAACAAGCTGTAAGGATTTAGTGGGTTAAAATATTCTTACTATATATATACTCGAATACACTATAAGAAAACAGTACTGCAAGCTTCAGCCTACAGTTAGTTGAGATTGTGCATGACTAGGTTATACTAATATCCGATCCTGCCCAAATGATGTGGTGGAGATAAAATGATTAATCTATCAAATCTAGATAATGATGTGATTAGTGGGTCCATGAATATATATATTATATTATTAATGGATAGAGATTAATCGCTTTTTAAAACATTAATTATTTAGCATAAAGAAGACAAGGGAGTAGATCATGAGTTTGTTGGCTATCTATATTATACCACTCATAGTCGCCGCTGCCGCATGCTCTACGTGTGTTGCGTCCAACCCTAGCTCAGCCACATGGCTTGTCTCATTTTTCTTCTATCTTTTCTGTGTTATATATTTGTGCACGATTATATACTTAATTACTAATCAATGCTACGCCACACGAATTAAGTAATTGTCACATGTATATATGATAATTATAAATTTTACGCTGCAACAAATAAGTAATTACTTATTTCTGGTACACAGTGTGGTACACAAATAGTGGTATAGATGATATTGAGCCCATATTTAGTTCAAGTTCTTTGTGCTATACACTTGTGCATGAATCATTTGTTCGAAAAATTATGTTCCCGCCATTAACCGCATCACAATTAATGATGGGTGGCGCGTAATAAATTTTACGGTGCAGCAAATTTAGACAATTAGATCATACGAATAATTGTGTAGTACTTAATAAACTTAACATTTTTTAAAAAAAAATTTAGTGATCGTCCCCACTTAATTTAGGATCACCTTGTGTGATAATGCCCACTATTAATTAGTGAGTAAGATATATAGTTCCTTCTTTCATGATTTGTCCATGGTAACCCTTTCCTCCTTAATTTGCATTATAGTACATCATGTTATGATGGGCTTCTCATTATCTTCAAATACAGTGATTACATTCAATAATGAACTTGTTGGTGTCACATTTGAATATCAATCATGTCTAAAAAGGAAAAGGAAAAGAAAGAAGAAGAAAGAACCTACATTTTTCTTCTTCTTTTGTTTGTCCCTATTGTGTTATTTTTCCCTTTGTTTTCCAAAGATATTTAAGTTTGATTAAATCTATTTCAAGGTCTCAGCAATGATTCGAAACCGAATTCACCAAGATTGTAAGAATTAATCTCTTATACTAAATCAATCATCCGTTGGTTGGTTGTGTGCTCTGCTTCAGAAAATAAAATGCAGATCAGTTGCTTGTTAATTTAATCATTCATTCTTATTCTTGATTTGATCCGATCCTAAATAACTTTGCTCAACTGCTTTTATAAGATCTAGGATATGAGCGAATCCTTAAAGACAATAATCCAATGATGTTATTTTTAAGTGTACTTTATATCTACTGATGAGTACGATACGTTTGTCTTTCAAATTAATCATGAACTGCAATCAGTTAGCAAATATATATAATTGGCATAGATCACCTCATCCAAAAGATTACATTATAAAAGATCATATCGACAAACAGTCCAAAAATGCCATTACTGAATTGTTGAAAGCATATATAATAATAGTATATATGCTCTATATTGTATCTTTGCTTTATTCAACGTATAAAAAACGTTGAGTCAAAGAAATCCACCATCTTTATCTTATCTCAAATATTATCAAATTAATCTTATGGCAATGATTATAATCATATCAAACACACATCACATTCTTCAATAATTTATGGCAAATCTTATTGACCTCATCTGCGCAAAGCCACCTCCAAATTCAAGCCGCATTTGAAAACAAGAGGACTACCATCAACGACTATTGTTTCTGTGAATCATTTTTGTATAATCAATATCATGGATCAAAATTTTCATCTTTTCCATCGAAAACATCGAAAAGTTTAGGTTTTTGAATCAGGCAAAACGAAAACAAAATGTAATTCCGAAACTATTTATTTGCCTTAAACTCTGTTATTTTCCTAAATTTAGTAATTTTTTTTACAAATTTTCCTTAGTGTTTCCGAAATATTTCCGAATAGTCTCGAAAAGTTTTCAATATTTGACTGACCGAAACATACATTTGAACTGAAATTTTGATCCATGATCAATATAATACTACCTTACCTAATGTTTTATTATGAAAAAAATTGTTTTTATTAGTGAAGACATTCTATTATACAGCCTACCACTGCGACGATTTAGAATGGTTAAATCACATATGGTCCCTCAAGTATAAAATATTTCACACTTATATCCCTTTTGTTAAAAAAGTACACTTTAATCCATTTTATATAAAATGTGTAACAATTATATTTCTCATGCCAAAAATTAACACTTAAATCCTTCTTATATAAAATGTATTACACCCATCCGACACTTTTTCGACAAAAATACCACCACGTGCAAAGTCGCAAAACTCTTTTAGTAAGATTGTATGTCATATAATGTTTTGATTTGATCGAGGGAAATACAATTTATCGGTGTAAAAAAATAGTTCTATTAGTTAAGATTATAAAACCTGCCAGTGAGACTAATTAGAATATATGATGGCAAAATTCAGTATATAGAAATGCATTTTTCCAAAATTCTAGCAACGATGAAAAATATACAATTCCAGGACTCAAATTTACTCAATTTCCAGCAAACCATATTTGTTTTAGAGGGAAAATAAAGGCACATATGCACATAAATCCTGAAATCATATTTGCTTCTAACATTCCGCTTCTCTAAATGAAATCTGAACCATTTGGAAACTGCTCCAAATCTGGATGTATTCCTCCTCCAGGCCTTCGTGGATGTCTGAAAAGCACGCACGAGGTTGTTAATATAAATTAATACACAACGAGAATACATTAAGAAAGGGAGAAGCAATTCCATATTCGTTTGTTTTTCACAAAGCATCATCATTGATATAAACAAAGCTTTAATAACTATGTCGTGTATACCTCACAAACCGACCAGGCTCGAAACCCGGTACTCCAGGAGGTCCATATGGATCAAAGCGGGCACCAGGTGGCACACCCCTGAATCACAAAATAAATCAAAGAACAACCAACAAATACACATCAGACAAAAGTTCAGTTGACTTACGGTTGACCTCCAGGAAATCCAGGCCCCCCAATTCTACCACCTCCAAAGAACCTCGGATCATTAGGACCTGTTACCAATTATGAAACCTTATATAAACATGTTATTTGTCAATCAGACATGCAATAAAGAATAAATATACAAACCTATTAGCATGCTTCCACCAGGAAAATCGCCCCTATAACAAAGTCGAAACATAATTTGCATTGATCAATATGTACAATAAATCACTCAAGGAAATTCAGCGAGTATTCAGCATTTTGCACCCAATAAATATAAAGTTTTGGCACTTTGCACCCTGAAATTGATATATTGGCACTTTGTACCCTCGAATTGCAATTTTTTGGCAATATAGTGGCATTTTGCACCCCAGAACTTAAGTAAGGTCCACTTTGCCAAAGAATATGATTTTCTAGGGTGCAAAGTGCCAAAAATGTATATTTATGGGGTGCAAAGTGTCAATAAATCAGTCAAAGGTGATCAATGGGCTACCGAACCTTGATGGATACATTCCAGCCCCAGGACCAGGAAAGAGGTCGCTGCCACCCGAGCCAGGAATTGGTGGAACAATATATCCTCTGCAATATAAACACTCATTGTCAAGCTCATTGTCACTAGACTCTCGATCTTCACTAGCACTAAATAGTTTAGATTTATAGCAACGCTATTTTCCTCCCCAGATTCTGAAGGTGGAAAGGCGAGGGAAATTTCTTCTTCTGGGTCGCTTTTCTTTTTTTAACTACAGAGTACTGAATTTGTGTTTTTACTTTTGAGTTTTGACTTTAGTAGAAAAACTAGGTTAAACGGGTGGAGAGGCAGAACACATTTTTCTTTTAAGAGAACGTTTTTTTTTTCCTGTTTTTTTGTGCGCAGAAAATAGCGAGCTAAATGGAGGGCTCGCTAAGTGCGCTTTAGCGCCATAGCGCCACGTGGCCAAGCTGACTGCTTAGCACATGCACAGGGCGACGCGACGCGACAGGCCTGCGCTTCGCGCACTTTTGACTACTATGTCAAATACAGATGTGTAAGTATTGATGTGTCTCAGTAAGTAAGAGGAAAGTTCATATAACACAAAAGCATTATCATACTACCATAAAAGCTTTTATGTCATGGAAAATTTACCCTGAGGGTGGTGGAGAATAAGGATCTGAAGGGAAATAAACTCCTCCACTGCGTTCATCTCTGTCATCCCTCAAACTTGTCCCTGACCTGCAATAGTTAAGTGGTCTAAAAAAGTTGACTTTTGTGAAGGATAAAAGAGCATAAAAAAGGAGCTTGGTGTCGAAATAGGATAAAGTATATGAGCAATGACTAATACCAAGGAACAAAAGCTTCTCTAATAAAGTCTCACAAGCATGAATCACATTATGTTCAACAAACTAGAATATTGTGGCACATCCTCTCAAAAACAATAATTTTTGTCCCAAATTATTTAACGAAAAAACTTTATCTAAACAATCCAAGATTCAATTTGTCATGAAAATCCCTAACAAATTATAGAATCAAGTACAGAACAAATTATGAAACTAGATTTAATTCAAGTACCTTAAAGGTTGACCTGATGAACTTGCGGCAGAAGAACCATCCAGTTTACGTAGAATTTCCTTATTCACATCTGCTACCAGCTTCCCCAAGTTCTTGAACTGTGAACTATAATTATTTCCACCATTATCCTCAACATACTCTGTAACACTACAAAACCCATAAATAATAATTCAAACACGTTAACAATAATCCCTTAAACAAGAAGCACAATTTTATTTATTTATTCCACTTACTTGACTTCCAGATGTAGAGGATCGGAATCACCGTCCCTTAAAACATCAACAAGCAAGTCATCATTCATTACAAGACACTTCATCAATACTTTCTTGGAACCCTTTTCAGGATTAGAATATAAGAAGGCGTAGTTATCTTCCACCCCATTCCAGTTCTCCATCCCCACTTCATCTACCCAAAATAGAAATTCAGAGACAGTGTAAATAGTAAATAAAATCTGGAATAAAACCCTCCAGCTTCCAAGAATTGAATGCTCATACACAACACACACACACACACACACAAAAAAAAAAACGCATGATTAATCAAATTACTTCCTCTTCCAATTCAGGAGGTGCTCTAATCATAACAATAGTTTTTTTTTTTTTTTCCTAAAAACATTATGATGAAATAATTTGAAACCCTAATATATACATAGACAATAATTACCGATACTGCGATTCATACTATTGCGTATTGAGTATTCTAATACCTAATACACAAGCGCTAAAGAAAAAATCCTTAATTGATTGCACGGATTAAGTGAATAAACCAATTTTAGTGAGTAAATTACCGGCGGATGATGAAGAGAGAGCTTCATCAGCGAAGGCTGGAGGACCAGTGGCGTGAAGGACATAGCCTGCGGCAACAAAGGCAGCGTGCACGGCGAAAGCCACTTTGTCGTGGCGGCTTCGGAATGAAGGCCGCGCAGCCCGTATCACCGCCAGAACCGTCTGCTCCGTCGCCATAATACAGGGTTTTTCGAAGTCTCGTTGTAGCCGCTGTCTAATGATTTATTAGAAAATTTATAATGACTCAAATCTCGTTGCTTGCTTTCTTTCTTCTTCTTCTTCAAGGAGTCGCAATTACTAGTTTATGGACAAAAGACAGTTTATATACTCCCTCTGTCCCATTTTAAGTGTCGTTTTAGATGTTTTCACACATATTAAGACATCTACTTAATTATCTCAATTTTAGGAAAAAAATAAATAATATTCCTAAAATACCCTTAACTCTTTCTCTCTCTTCCTTTTTCTCTTATAGCTTGTTTGGTTGTCAAGAAAGTGAGGGAAAATTGTAGGGAAAGGAAAAGGAAAGGAAAGGAAAGGAAAAGGAAAAGAAAGTCATTTTCCTCTACATGTTTGGTTGTCAGGAAAATTATTTTCTTGCAGGTGTTTCGTCAAGAAAATTTTGAAATATAATATTTTTGATAAATATTTTTGTTTGATTATGAATACTTTCAAAATTATAAAATATATTAAAATATATCTTCATATATCTACATTACACGTATATATATTTATGTAAAAATTAGTTAATATTGTCTTTTGTTATTTGTATTTTTTTATTTCAAGATAGGATTTACGTTTTCTTTGTTGATAAATATTGTATGAATAATAATGTTTTCATTATATTAACTATAATATATAGATTAATTTGACACTATTGTATTTTTTTAGTCACCTAATTTATATCAATTTTCAAATTAACAAGGGGTTATCGTCAATTTTTAAAGTTAACAGGGGGTTACTGATAATATTTTAGATAATATGGGTGCTTTTGTATCATTTTGTGGGGGGTATAATTGTTATAATGACTTGAGAGTGTATTTTTTTGCTAATAATAAATAAGCACAAAGGGGTTTTTTGCAGGAAAATATCACAAATGAAAAATTATGATAATTAGACAAAGTACAAGGGGAGTTTTGCAATTTACTAAAATATTTTCCCCGAATTTTCCCTGGATTTCCCCATCAAATTGGTGGGGAAATTTTTTCTTCATAAAATTTTCTTGCAGGAAAGTTGAAGGAAAATAAAAACTTTCTTTCCTGCTATCCAAACAAGAATGAGAGAAAAAAAAACTTATTTTCCCTCACTTTCCCGACAACTAAACAGTACATTATTCTCTCTATCTTTTTCTTTTTATCTCTCTTGGAATGCGTACAACCAAGAGAGAGAAAGAAAAAGCAAAGGGCAAAATGGGAAAATATATAATTAATAGTGCATTGAAACTCTAAAATGACAGATAATTTGGGACAAAAAAAATTCTCTAAAAAGACACTTTAAAATGGGACAGAGGGAATAATTGGTTAGGATGTACAAAAGACAGTTTATATTGGGCCGTATTGGGCCGGTCATGAATTCTGTAGACAAAATAAAGTGGTTAAAAATAAACACGTATTAGGGCGGTCAATGGGATAGATTTCAATTCGGATAATTCGGATCCGTTCGAATTTGATCCGATTTATTAGAAAAATTATTCGATTAAAGATTCGATAAATCTGATTCGATTATAAAGATTCGAAATTCGAAATAAATGGAGCGAATATGAATTCAGGTCAATCCAAACCATTAAAGTTCGACAATATATAAAAAGAATAATATATATATATACATCATATTTTATAAAAGTAAGTACCATTAATAATATTTCCCTTCAATTTAAGAAGATAATAGTTTATAACTCGTTTATAAATTTATTTAAACCAATATACAAATATGAACATAATAAAAAATTAAGTTTGAACATGTGGGCTAAAATTAAATAAAATTAAAAAGTAATAAACTTGTTTTAAGAAAATTTTTTAAATTAAAATTTTAGTGGATCTGAAAAAGAACCGATATACGGCCAAATTCGATCAAGATTCATTTTATTAATAAAAAAATAGATATGAGTACAATCCGAATCCGACATAATTCAATCCGATTCGATCTAAATAAAATCGAATATGAACAAGTCTGATCAAACCAGAATCCGACCCATTGACAACCCTACGCATTCGGGAGAACAATTAATTTATTGAGAATAATTACTTTATTGCTCAACTGTAGACTTACTAACACGACACAACTCTCCAATAATAATCCTCTTTTTTTTTTTTCTTTTCAAGTACATATTCACGTAGACAGAACTACTCCTTTTATAATTACAAGTCCTAATCTACCTGGAACGTCACAAAATGTATCTCACAAATATTCTCTAAGAATTAGTTTTCCCTATATTTTCTTTTATTTTTTCAATAACTTCTGGAACTATCCAATATTTGACTTGAAAATCGTTCCATAGCCAGTTCATTATACAAATCAACCAAATTCGAGCATCATTTTTGATTGATAACTTCTTAAACTCGAGCTCGACTCAATAAGATAATAATTGATAAAATATTTGTAAAAATATCAAGCTACTCAACATTTGATTCGATATCGTTTGATAAAAGCTCATTTGAGTTCGACTAATTCAATAATCAAACCAAGTTCATGAACAATTTCAAACTCTATACAAAATTTTAATCAAAACTTAAACAATATGTCGATCGACACTACTTGACTCGATTACACTGCTACCTACTCCTGGAAAATTGATAAAAACTTGGCTTGGATCAAATCTCAACTGAAAGACAAGAAAATAATATCGTGTTGGGCCGCTGTCAATTCAACTGGCCTACTCTTGGTAAATTGATAAAATCTTGTCAATTTTTTTTTTTTAAATACTTAAAAAAGAATATGAACTAAAATCCAAAAATCCAATTTCAATAGTATATGGGATTTACTTATTGTGTATTGTAGATCTTTTTGAGAATCCAAATTCCGTAATTTATTTCTATTAATTACCTCACTCAAGGAAACCAATTTGATATTTTTATTAGAGATTCCACAAATATTTCGATCAAGTTCTTGTTTCTTCATAATTTTAGTTTTATTTCCTTGAACTCAAGTCTACCGAAAAATAATTGAACCGACTTGGATCATATTTAATTTCTTGTTATTGAAACTCATCCTATCGATAGCCATCCGACTGAATTTAAATTCAACCTAAAATCTAAACTAGGCCATAATATACATTTGGAAAATTCCAAATTAAATAAATTATGAACAATTGTATTATCAAATTCTCATTTTGTACAATGTAGGTATATATCCAGATATTATACCTAATAATTATAAGATCCTGATCTAACGAAAAGGTGTACATTAATTATTATTATTAAGTAGTTAAAATCTTTATTTCTTGTACATTTTCCACTTTTCCAGGTTGTGCAATAATTTTTCTCCCAATGCCAATACCAATAGATGAATTAGTAGGAGAACAAGGTTCCACGGCTTTCCTACCAGTAGCACGGATGTAGCAGAATACTGCCACCAGAAACACGGCGGCTAAAACACCAAGAATCACTATTCCACCTGCAATCGATTTATCCACCGAATGGTGGTGGTTGTGGTTGTTGGTGTCTAACAATCTGTGTGCTTAAATATTTTGATCTAACATAAAAAAAAAAAATAGTGAGAAATACTTACTTGTATCGAGACTAAATATCACTTTAATATTTACGTAAAAAATGAGGAAATTAGACTAAGGCTTGCCGAAACAAATTTCCTTAAGACAATATTTCCGGGGCTGCCACGGTGCATACAGTTTGATTCCCGGTAGTCTCCCAAGATACAACAGTCTGTTGTTCATTATTTGCACAAATAATGAACCCACGGCGAACCGAAGCAAATAGAAGATTTGACATAATTTTAAAGTAGAGAAGGGAGTAATTTTTATTATTATCTGAAAAAGGATTCTTAATTGGCCAGATTAAGTCTCCTATTTATAGGCACATAAATGTCTATTCGCAAGAGACACATCACTTGGATTGCACTATTTCGGTCCAAAGGGTACCTCTTCAGATCGAACAGACGCAACCCCTTAATTACTCTCAACTAATTTTATTCATTTAAATTGTAAAATCCAACAATCCCCCACATGAATAAAATAGTTATTCGTGTCCCGTATCACATGACATGTTATGTCGAAGTATTCTTTAGGTATAATACCGCATCGGGATAGGTGAAATATTTCATCTTGAGCCTTCCCTAGTTAAAGCTTATCGGATTTACTTAGCCAATCGGTGAAATATTTCATCTTGAACCGTCGGCTGTTGGTGTAAACCAAGACAATAAACTTAACACAGCATTAAACCGATTTGCTTCAAGTTCTCGGTTGTGTTCGTTTTGGCCCTGAACATTCTTGGTTATGCGAGTGCTTTAGAGAATTTTAGCCTATAATGAAAATCTCAACGAGCCGACCCAGCTCACACTAACATAGGTGACCGCATCTATCAAGAGTATCCTACCATACTCCACTTGTTCTTGACAAGGTGTAGACGTCATTAAAAGCGTTTGCTTAACCTTATAAACGCGGTAGGCTTGCACTTATTGCATCATAAGAATGGGATAGAGTTATATTCTTAAGTGCTTTCTTTTAAGTTAGCCAAGACTGGTTGTCCTATTGAACCTGGTCCGTGGGATCTCCAGTCGCCAGGTTAGGTTTCCGTACGAGGTAACTTAGTCTAATTTAGGCTTTAAGCCCATTCCCCTCGATGCACATACTACTCTCTAGATAAACCTTTAATATCCGGAATTAGGATTATCTCTTGACTTTATAAAGTCCATTCTATTTGAAAGTAGATGTCTCTCGGTATTGTATCAACGACAACAATTATGTCGTGAATTTACCATTATACATAGAGTTTGTTGAGCTCTGTGTATCACCGCTTGATTATCGCATTTTATGTATGACTAACACAATTTTCAGTCATATTAAAATATCTTCCATGAATTTTGTGAAACCACACAAATTCTTTACTAGCTTTATCAAATGCTATGCACTCTAATTTCATAGTGGATTGAGCTATACGCGTTTGTTTGGAAGATTTTCAGGAAATAGCGGTGCCTCCGAAATTGAATACATATCCGCTTATAAACTTTGATTCATCTAAATCAGAAGTTTCATTTGCATTACTATATCCCTCCTGGATCGTTTGAAATTTTTCCAAATATAATGCATATATGTATGTATTCTTTCAAGATTCAAGCATTCTCATTAATGCATACCAACGAATCTTGCTAAGATTGCTCATGTATCTCCTTAGTTTATTAACTAAAGAGACGATGACCGAAGTTTTTCATATCATAAGTTAATATTTTCTCAATGGATTTAATACTCACAGTATTAGTCTCAAATATTAACATATCATTTGCATATAAACAAATTCTGATACTCAATTATCTAATTAGTTTATATGGACACACTTGTCATATTTATTAATATGACCGTCAAAATTTGTTAGTGACACTATCACATTTTTCGTGTCATTATTTAGGAGTTTGTTAAACGTCAACAAGAAAATACATAAGTTTCGTAAACTATGTTTTCTTTTTATTTAACAATGAAACTTTCTAGTTACTCCTTATAAATTTTCTCATTTAATTCATCATTAATGATGATAATTTTAACATCCATTGTATATAGCTATTAGAGCTATTAACATTCAAATGGATATTATCTTAATCGCTAGTGAATATGAGTCAAATAAGTAAAATTATTTCTTTTATAAGGCAACTTGGCTGCTAGTCTAGCCTAGTTTTTATCGATTGACTTATCAAAGTTTTTAAACTCTTTAATTTAAAACTCATCTACATCTAATTGGTTCACTCCTCGAGGTCTACCAATTTTATGAATGTAACTTGCTGTCAATCGCCTCTTTCCATCCACGGTATTGGAACGTGACATAATCTATTTATATGTTCGAGGTTAATTCTTTAACATATAAGTTAGAATATCTTGATCAAATAACTTTGAGCTTTTAACTCATATGTCTCTTCAACTCATCAACAAACTCATGTTGAAGTTAAAGATTGACCTCTTTAGAGATCGATTCATATGTATATTCTCTCAGAATAAAGTAGTTTATAATTAAAAATAATTATAAGTTTCACAAGGTAAACCCCCTAGATCAAAATCAATTAAATATTTTTGCAAAATATTTAATTACTTTTAAATAAATATTATAATCTAAAATTATTAGACCATACTTTTTATTCTCGCATAACAAATAATTTATAATTAACTCTAATTATAAAGTGTAGAAATGTTTATGTAAGTAATAAATAATATTACTTTATCAGATTTTAATATCAGTAAACCACACAAACTGAAAATAAATCTGAACCGAAAGAAAGATCAATTTTATAAGAAATGATTCTCAAATCCTTCTTATATTCTCAATTATTGTTACATCACGTGACTCGGTTCACATGATTATAATTAAACCAAAAATATGAGCTACTACTATTTATCGCATAAGCTAGTAGTAATTAATATTTTTAAGTTATTTTCTTTTTCGGTTGTAAAACCAAATCTGACCTAAATACCCCCCACATTTTAAGGTATTTGCCATAACTCATATGGAATGATAATTGACTTTCTTTGTATGAAACTTGACTTAGTATGTGTGTAGACATCTAGCGAACTTTCCCCCACAAGTTGTCAAGTAAACCCAAATTTAAAGATTGACGCTTAACCACATCTTAAAATTCGGTTATTTTAGTAACGAAATTAAAGCTAGGTAAATTATTTGACGAATTATTCCTAATTTAACACACTCTTGTGTAAATGAATATATTCGTATTTACCCCCACAATTTGGATATAAGATCGAATTTGAAATTTTCTTATTCCATTTTCTAGTTTTGCAGTTCACAAATGCATCTCTTTGTATTTCGCAAATACTTTTATTGCCTCTTATTTATTATTCAATAAATAGCGCAATAAAATATATGTGATCAACTACATTTAAACTTCACGAGTTAGTAATGATTTAAAATCACATAATTAATTTGGATTAGTTCAAAAAATTTGAACTTTTACATATTTGTTTCGCAAACAAATAAATTATAATTATAAAATAAATAACAATTATTTCACAAATAAGTTCAATCAATATTTTCTCAATAAAATATTGATATTTATTTCTCAAATAATTTATAATTATTTCTCACTAATAAAATATTATCAATATTTGCTCAATAAAATACTGATATTTATTTCACGAATAAATTATAAATATAATCAATATTTTCTCAATAAAATATTGATATCATAGCAAATTATAATTATTCCACAATTGAATTATAATTACTTTACATATAAATTTTCAATATTTTCTCCAAATATTGATATAAATTATAATTCTTATAAGTTATCAATATTTTCTCATTAAAATATCGATATGAATTACAAATATTTGCAAACAATTTTAATTATTTGTCAATAATAAATTACCAATATTTTCTCGTTAAAATATTGATATGATTATAATTACTAATTAATCCTTTATTTTCACATAAGGCTATTAGTAATTCACTCCTTTCCTTATGCTTGACATATGCATAATCACTCTAATAAATGTACACAAGCTATGAATCACATACTCATATGAAGTTCATAATTGCATGCTCATGTCATTAAATTTTACTCAAATCATTACCATCATGGAATGACTTAATAATCCTCCTCATCTATATATTGAATTCGCAATTCATATATAACATATATTACGATTTCTTATTATTTCTTGTTGAATCGCATTCTCACAATTTGAAATATAATCGTGACAACTATTCGTCTTTAATTTCATTTAATGATACTCACTCCAGATTATCATATCCTTATCAAACCCATATAACAATTTAATGAAGTGATTTTATCACATCAAAAAAAATTGTACTCTCATGAATCAGAAACATAGGCTCCATTCGTGCAAAAAGAGGATACACATTGGACTTGATTAAAAAATTAACAGTCCAAATAATGCACCGCTTCATTGATTCACTAAGGTCCCCAAGTATTTAAACAAAAATCAAAGTTTTCTTGAAGAAAATTAATAACACTGGAACGGAATGAAGAGGCATCACGTGCATCTATTCAATAGCAAAATTTCCCCAATGTTTTAACAGCTTTAGGAAACTTGAAAAGTTAGAATGAAAACATTCCTCCATATTTTTCATCTTTAATTAAAGATTTAATTGGCGCGCCTCTTCCCAAGAGTTCCTTCAGTATTTCACTTTCATGATAGCCAAGATATCATGTTTTTATTTGTCCTCATGTCATAACATTCCTTTTTGCAAAGAATCTCAATTCTTATGTGTTCAATTTCTTTAGAACAAGGAGTGCCCTCACGACACGGAAACAATAATAAAGTATTTCTAATCAATTTTATAAATCTCAAAATTTGGACACCTCTTCGCAAGAGTTTTAACCATTGGCAGTCCGCTGGTTCTCAGAAGTCACTCGTAGTGAATTATCGCTTTATGAATATAAAGTGCCTCAAATGCACCGTATGACTCAAAAATGCAGAACACTTGCTTTTTACATAGTAATTATTTTATTGATTTCAAAGATATAATTAAGGACATTATTCATCTATAAATCCAATCTATGAATACCCTCACTCCATTAAATCCTTTGAATCCATTTTTTAGTGTACTCTCAACAAACCTTTAACAGAGGTTTAATGAATTCAAAAAATTCCAGATTGATAGACAGAAATTCCAGTCCACAGACCATATTCAATAATAAACCAAAGGGTAACAATTTGTTTACGCCTACGATTTTTAAACTCACTTTTCTTAAAACAAATCTCTTGTAGGTTTTGGTAAATTATTTTTTTTCATTCAGAGGTATTCAAATCACATATTATATCAAACATTGAGTAAACAGACGAATCATGATTTGACGCAAATATTAATCAAACCACAGACATGTTAAACAAATAAGATATTGTCTTAAGATTGTTGGTGTCTAACAATCTGTGTGCTTAAATATTTTGATCTAACATAAAAAAAAAATAGTGAGAAATACTTACTTGTATCGAGACTAAATATCACTTTAATATTTACGTAAAAAATGAGGAAATTAGACTGAGGCTTGCCGAAACAAATTTCCTTAAGACAATATTTCCGGGGCTGCCACGGTGCATACAGTTTGATTCCCGGTAGTCTCCCAAGATACAACAGTCTGTTGTTCATTATTTGCACAAATAATGAACCCACGGCGAACCGAAGCAAATAGAAGATTTGACATAATTTTAAAGTAGAGAAGGGAGTAATTTTTATTATTATCTGAAAAAGGATTCTTAATTGGCCAGATTAAGTCTCCTATTTATAGGCACATAAATGTCTATTCGCAAGAGACACATCACTTGGATTGCACTGTTTCGGTCCAAAGGGTACCTCTTCAGATCGAACAGACGCAACCCCTTAATTACTCTCAACTAATTTTATTCATTTAAATTGTAAAATCCAACAGTGGTGGCGGTGATCGATTTTCATCACCTGTTCTGGTCCAGCTGCTCCAGTTTCCCCTGAGGCGCTGCTCACTTCTCTGTTTTCCTCTGCTTCATTAGATGGGCTCAATTTTGACGCACCAAAATCGCTATGAAGAAGATTATGCTTTCCAAGTTTGCGCCATTGGTGCTTCTGCTTTGAATTGTAAATCTTCTTTACTTTCAGCCATTGTTAAAATCAAATTCGCATTTATCATTATCAAGAAGCAAAGAAGAAATCTAGCCATTTATAATAGTATATATGATTTCTTGTATTCTGTTTTTTTTCTTTCTATTAAATGTTGGTGCTTAATTAGGCTGAAGTTCTGCCTTATATATATATATATATATATATGTATGTATAAAGGATCGGATTCATTCAAATGCATGTTGTACTTATTAATAATTAAGAATGGAATTGAATTTGATGGAAAGTTCCGTTTGTTAGATTTGATGAATTGTTTAAATGAGGTTGTCTGTAGGATGGGAGAAATCAACGACGATACATACACCACACGTACGTGTAGGTAAAAAAAATAGATTATTTAGAAAACACCTGGATTAATTTATAACAAGGGAACATGATTTCTTAATAAAGAATAATTAATGGTTTGAAATAGAGACAATTTATAGGCTGTATGTTTGTGAGTGGCTTCTGGTTTACTCTAACAGTTAAGCGTAAATAAGAAGGGGTTTCCTTTACGGGTGGAAGTACAATAGAAATTCGAGTCTCCACCGCCAAACAGCTGTATGAATTACAGTAACGTCTTTCTTTTCTTTCTTTTTTTGGTAAATACCAATAGACTTTGATAAACAAATAACCTCTGGTTCTTGGGGATCTGGAAATTAAATTGATGATGAACATATTCATGCATAAACTATATATGTTTAAAATATAGTATTATTTAAATATTTCTGGAAGTTGATGGGAAGATTTAGAAAAGATAGAAGAGTGTAAAACTTTGTTAGTCTCAGTTATTCTTTTTGTCTGAAAATTAGTGGTTCGTCACGTTATAAAGAGTAGATGCAGGGAAAAATTCTTCAATTTAAGGAAAGAATGCCGTTATAAAATGGAAGGAAATACAATTAAATATTTGGTTTATGGAATAGTTCTAAAACATAATCATCATTATGGATTAGGTAAACCATTGATTGCAAGATTAAGATATTGTGAAGGAACCAAACAAGAATCCAACATGATCTTTGTATTAATTCCTCAATCAGGTAAAAATCATGAGAACTAAACAGACAATTTGTTTCAATTATTTTAACATTAGAATTATAACCAGCATCTTGTTATGCTGAATAATCGCAAATGTCCTATTTAAAAAAAAAAAGAAAATAGCAAATGTCCTCAAACTATAAGCCGGATGTAACTTAATTACAAAGACAAAATTTGAATATTTCAAAAGGTAACCTACAATTCTTTGAAATTCAATTCCGTATTTTGTGCATATCATTTTTACATATAATAATTAATGGTTGTGCTTTCAAAAAGTAAGACAATTAATTGTATATGAATCAATTATTCATAGGCATCATGCCATCTCAGAGGTGAACAAAATATGTCTCAACGTTACAAGAAATTATTGTCAGACATTGTCTCTTAACATAATTTAAAATTTTTATATTGTTAAGTAGGTAGTGATTATTTGTAGTGACAGAAGATAATTTGTTGACAATTGTAAGGCCAGCTTATGAGCATGAATTCAGTTGCACGTGTGGCAGGGCTGTGAAGAATTGGCTAAACTGGTATTTTATTGGAGTATTTAGGTATATATTCATTGTTGTTATGAATTAAGATTTAAATTAAACCAAGTGGTAGATAGATATATAGCTAATAATGTTATTTACATGCGCTAACCAATCAATAGGAAAACAAATAATTGGGTTATAGATTGTGGAGAATAGTGGTATTTTTCTTTTTCTTCTTTTTTTTTTTTTTTGGATCTAGTGGGTCTAGGATCCAAGTAAATACATGAAGAGAAAAAAGTAAAATCAGATGAAACTCATTTTACCCTCATTTTCTGTTCTAAAGCCGATGTGTTAATCTAAAAAAAGAATTGAACTTAATCAATTGTTGTTGTAATATTTATTATTCATTACAGATAATACAAGCTAAATCTCAATCCTAATCCTTTTCCCTAGATGGATCTATGGAAGGTAGATGGAGAGTGGAATAGAATACTTATTACATTTTTTATTTAACAAATTGTCAAGAATTGAATTCCAATATTTCAAAATCAAATAGAAATATAGATCTCACCAAGCATATATTATATTAGAGTAACCTTTTAGTACATCAAGTTTCACTCAAAACAACATTATAATCCTCCTAACAAGTAATCATCATAATAACATAACTAGTGAATGAGAAAACCAAAATAGGTAGATAATAATATTCCCTTGTAGACGAAAATCCGTTCAATCAAAGCCTCGAGGTTGAAACAGAGGCCCATCACGCTGGAAGAAGCTACACACAATCAGATCAAAAGCTTCTCGATGGCATCCTGCATTATACACCATCAAATTTCCGAATCATTACAACAATGGTTAAAAATTCAAAGGGTCTAACTGAAAACAAAACCAATCATTAATTTACCTTCAATTGCTGTATCTGAGATTTCAATTGGCTTCCCTCATTGCTTGTCACAGAACAGGCAATAACTGGTCTAGTTACTCCACATGCTCGACCAAGAGCTTGCTTCGATGGAACAAAAACATACGGCACATTCTGAAATTGTACCAAAAGTTACAATTACAATGTGTCAAAACTTAATGTATAAGTTTGCTTGCTCTTAAAAGGAGACATTTTACACAATAAAAATAACGCTACTTAATTTACTTTTCTTCAGTCTCAAAAAACCAAAAAAAAAAAAAGGTTCTTCTTCTTCTTGACCTCTAGCAACTATTCTCTGCTTTCTTTAAATTATTTCCTTCTTCTCAAACATAAGTCCTAAAAATCTGATAATGTAGAAATCAACATCATACTTGGACTGCCAAACAATCTCCATACAATCATAGTTGTTTGAGGCATAAGGCGAGGCGAGGCGATGAGGGCTCACCTCACCTCACCTCAGGTAAGGCGATGCAAAAAGCGAGGGCTTTTTGGGGATAAGACGCTTGTATACAAATTTTTCTGTATATATCAATTATCAAGAAATATTCTATATACGTATATATGAATGATCAAATAATATTCTATATAAGTATAATAGTATATATGGATAGAAATGTGGATTAATTACTGAATTTAAGCAATACATGACAATTAAATTAGATGACCAATTCCATTTTAACTACCCTGTTTATGTTATTAACTTATTAGTTAACATATATGTTAGTAGTTAGTTATAATGTTATATAGGAGTAATATAATTACTTAAAAGGTCTTCAATAGAGGATATAAATACAGCAGCAGCAGCTTAAATTCTCTAGGGGATCCCGCTGCTAGGGTTTGGACAGAGGACAACGGACAGCGCAGGTGAGCGGGCTTGGTTAGGGTTTTGGTAGAGAGAGTGTGTTGAAGAGTGAGGGTGTCAAAGAGAGAGAGAGAGAGAGAGAGAGAAGGCAAATTAGAGAAAAAAATTAATTAATGTCAAAAAGTCAGATTGACTTTAAGTCTCTAATTTAAAAAAAAAAATAAGGAAAAAGCCCACCCCGAAAGGCGCCGCCTTAAGGCCACGCAAAGGCGACCAAGGCGACGCCTTGGCGGCACTTTTTGGGGATGGCCGTAGCGAAGCGAGGCGAGCAAGGCACTCGCCTTTAACATCTATGCTAATTAACACAATAATATAATTGACATTTCCTCTTCAATAAGAAAACCACAACTTAATACTTAAAAGTGCCAAACAATATACATATAATTAACACCATAACAATAACAATTTACCAAAAGCCTACATCATATATCATTCAAAATGCCAATATGACTAGTTAGAAAACAGATTACCTTATCTTCAGCGAGAAGTGGAAGGTGTAGAAGTATTTCCAGAGGCTCTGTGTCAGCTGCCATAACAACGAACTCCGAAATCCCTCGATTCAGTGTTTCAGTTGCTGCAACAATTACAACCAAACAAAAAAAAAAAAGGGAAAATCATATTCTATCAAAGGCAAAACTTGAAAGGCACATACTAGTTCAAAAAGTTTGTTATACCTTCATTGGCTCCCTTTTTCAGTTGTTTGTAATTGGCAGCTTGTTGGACCAAGTCCATAATTGTAATTGTCAGTTGAGCATCAGCCAATGGATATGCTTTTGGATTCACAGCTTCTCCAGTCTAAACGAACAACACAAATAGTATTATTAGCACATCATTCAAAATTTTTAAAAAAATGAAACGGTATGAAGAGAAGAAGTTCGTAATGATCAAAAATTGAACTGGAATACAAGAAAAACGATAGAAAATTACCATTGTTGCAGATGTTTCTAAGAGACTGAGCGCAGTAATTAGGTTTCGTTCGTGGAGGATTGAAGTATTGGAGTTGGGGCTAGGGTTTAAAGTAAGCGACAATAAACGTGAAGTGAAGAAGCGAAATTAGGGCTTAGGGGGAGATATTTTTCTAATGTCTTCCTGAATTTATTGTTATAGTCCTTCAAGATATTTTATTCCCTTATTTGGCTCCAAATTTTCTAAATTGCGCAAAAGGGGTCTTTTTACTATTAAAATTTGAGATTGCTCCAAACAAGTTACTATTAATTGGAAAAAAAAAAAAAAAAAAGAATGGAACTACCCAATTGTAAGCTAAAGATATTATCAACTAGGATTTGTGTATTGGATCTGCAAATACATATTAACTTATATTGGCACTTTCTTTATCATTTTTTCATTAAAATAATAAAATATATTGTTTGTTCTCAATGTTTAACCGGTAATAGCGAACGCAATTAATTAAGGAGTGGCGATGGTAGATTGAATAATTATGGAGTGGCGATGGTAGATTGGAGCTCTCTGACATGGTAGTTTCATCGTGTTTGTATATTAGTGTTATATCGATTTAATTGAGTCTTTGAACATGATAGAAGAAATATTGTAACATTATGACACGTAATATCATAACCATGAATGATTTTCAATTTTTATAGTCACCAACGACATTCGATAACATATTGATTATGGTCCTTTTAATGTTTGACTACTTAAATTATTCAAATCACAAAATTAATTGAGTGGGATCATTGATCAATGATTCAAGTCTTGAGTCAATATTGACTAAAGAGTTTACTCTAAAATCATATAATGTTCAACACATATATATAATAGAATTTGTGAAATTTAGTAAAAGAAAATTTAACAGTTTGAGAATATCAAGATTTTTGAAAGAATGAATTATGGTTTCTTATACAAATATTTAAGAAATTTTTTTGTTTAAATCAACTTCCTTTTCATTTTTCAATCATGTTTTTCTAAAACAATTCCTTAAACTTTCAATTTTGTGCCGGATATATTGCGGATAGTGGACCAAAATGAAATATAGGGAAAATAAAAAAAAGAGACATGCACCAGCCGGGAATCGAACCCGGGTCTGTACCGTGGCAGGGTACTATTCTACCACTAGACCACTGGTGCTTGTTGTTCATAGGAACAAAAGGTATTATTATATTACAAAGATTAAGAACATGGTCAGGTATCATAACTCTATAGTTGCGGATTAGGCATTATAAATTATGTGCAGAAGGTATAAATGTGATTAAGTTTTCAGCATTAATATTCAAGCAGCATTCTAACTACTAGTATTTGGTTTTATGAAAACATGAATGGTTCCTTTTTCTTTGAGTCAGTGCTGTAATGAATAATACTCCACTGAAATCTTGATGTCAACTTAAACAATACAGTATATCCCTCATAATTATACAGTATATCCCTCATAATTAATTATTGGTTTCCAGATTCAATGAATGTATTACAACTTCACAATCTTACTTTCCAAGACTCTGTAATGGTGGGAGCCTTGTGCATTGTACATATGACCCCTTCTCACAGTTTCCCAATGATAGTTAATTTAGCATGACAAAATATCATGTGCATGTACTCACAAACTCAAAGAATTTGATAATTGAACTTGATAAGTACCGAGTGTAATTAGGTGGAAACAACTAAAATCTACCAATAATACTTCTTGAATCCTATGTATATATAGTCACATAATTTGGGCTAAAACTCATATGTCTTGGACCGAACCCACTTCCAAAACTAGCTTCAAGAGGTAAGCATTGTTCAATACCTTATAAGGTGAACTTGGACTTGATTTTTAATCTATGGGGATATTTAGTCTCGACATTACTCTCCTTTCTCATGATATATAAAGCCCAACCTTGTGAATAACGACATTTGAGTAATGACCCAGCACTAAGTGGACAATGAATGACAACTCAACCTTTGTTATTTGGGCGAAGTGAACAAGGAGGAGCCCATCCCGGAAGGAGGTGACGACCGTCATTAACTTGACGCTCTGATATCATCTAAGATTTCACATTGAGTGGGGTAAGTCCAGTTAAATGGCTCGGGACTAATCGTCTAAAAAACTAGTTCAAGAGTTAATGATTCATGTTCAAGACCTTATAAAGTAAAATTATTCTTGATTTTCAATCCATGTGAAGCATTTAGTCTCAACAACACCCAATTGACAGAAAACGTCATTTGTTATTTTATAGCAAAAATTAAATGTTAATATTTTATTTGCAAAAAAAAAAAAAGAAAACCTCATTTTGTATGTATTTTGAAGTTGTGAAGTAAATGGAGATTCTATGTAATAAACATTTCACACAAGATAGCTTCGTACAACTTTAGCATAAGATGAAAGAAGTTTCATGCATTATCCCTTGTGAGCCTAGAAAGGCAAAACTTTGTTGGAATTTTAATTTTAATTGAAGATATATACAGTCATGCTGCATTTCTTCAATGATATATTTTGTGTGCCAATTGTGGCGACACTGACTAGCCACTTTGGTGGTCTAGGGAGCCTTTGCTCTCTTGGAGTTGCTCACTTACAAATGACACAATGAACCTTATTTATACTAGTCTAAGAACACTCTAGATACATATTAATGTAGATACATTCATGTATCTAACTACATCTTGAAATACTAGTTCCTTGAATCTAAAGTGGCTCTTCAATTTAATTCATGCATTGTGGAAATTTCAATTATTTCCAACATCCCCCGTAATTGAAATTTTCATTTTTGTACTTTTTCATTTCACGGATGATGTCGCATACATTGCTTATTTCTCTTTATCTTTAGACTGGATGTGATTCCTTGGGAGTCCAGCATGCATCGAGTTTTTGAAGTCTTTTTTTTTTTTTTCTTTTGACTCTTCGGTTAATTCGATTTTTGGATGTTGACTGCTGCTGCACGTCTTTTGTTGGTAGAACTCTTCATTTGGCTCTAATCTCTATCTTCATGCTTTTTGAAAGCGATTGCTCTATGAACAGATCCTCAAGATCACTTGAGGCTCTGATACCATGTTGGAATTTTAATTTTAATTGAAGATATATACAGTCATGCTGCATTTCTTCAATGATATATTTTGTGTGCCAATTGTGGCTACACTGACTAGCCACTTTGGTGGTCTTCTAGGGAGCTTTTGCTCTCTTGGAGTTGCTCACTTACAAATGACATAATGAACCTTATTTATACTAGTCTAAGAACACTCTAGATACATATTAATGTAGATACATTCATGTATCTAACTACATCTTGAAATACTAGTTCCTTGAATCTAAAGTGGCTCTTCAATTTAATTCATGCATTGTGGAAATTTCAATTATTTCCAACAAACTTTTCACTCCAGAATTTTTTATCACCACATTTTAAATATTTACAATCTCCAGTAAGTCAAAACTTTCCACTATGTTTTGGTTCAGCACAGTATAATTGATTTGGTTTAACTCTGGCAGAGTAGATAGAAACAAATTTCCAGGTTAAATTCAATGGATTGAACATGCCTCAATCAGCCGACCATTTTCGGTTTTATCACGTTTATCTTATGTACAAGTGAGTATGTTATTTTCATCTTTATTGGAAGAAGAAGAAGAAGAACATATTCTTTGAAGATGTAAAAGGTTGAAAATCCCATGTAATGTTTTTGGTGAAATCCAAGTTTTTGTGGTCCTAGCTAGATATCTGTCAATTTCTGCAATCAATTTAGAGATATGTTGCAGTCTTTTCGTCTAATGATACCTGATTACCATGAAAAGGAAATTAATAATCAACGTTGAATAAAGTGAGGGAAATGTTTGGTAAGGATGAACAGTTTTTCTATATTGGAGATAATTATTAGAATCCACCTCATGGTTTAGGCTAAATTCACTTACGTGATTTGAGCCTAATACACCTCAAAAGTTAGTATAAGGGATGAGAATTGTTTAAAACCTTATAAGGTAGATCTAACTATGATTAACAACTCATATAGGACTTCTAGTCTCAGTAATAATATTGCATAATTCATAATTTGGTGTTTGGTAAAAAAAACTAATTACAAAAATTACAAAAATAAAGATAATTTTACATTTAAATAGTTTCCTTTTCACTTGCAATCTTTCCTCGGAACTCTGCCTCTTCTAAATTAAATCAGTTACTAATGGCTGTTAAGTTACAAATATGAAATATTAGAGTTAGATGATTGGTTTAATGAAAGGGACTAATCACTACAAAGTATTAGATTCACGTTCGAAATCCTATTGAGAGAGATATTCACTTAATGTGTCCAATCCGCCTTAGAAGTGATTAAACCCTTGAAAAATAAAATAAACATTCAGAGCCAGAACTTTAGAAGAGTCCATGCGTTCGAATCTTTCCGCCACTTGTTTCTATTTGACTTGAGTAAAATGTACACATGAAGTGAAGAGGCGTGTTAAGTATTAAATTTTTTTTTTCTTTAAAAACTTAAAGTTTTAGATAAATTGGACATTCAGTAATTCGATTTGATTAATATGGATCAATTCGGAGATTAATTTAGTCAATTAGGATAATCAAGTTGAATGAAGTCAATCATGTAAGGAAGATTTGACAAGATTAAACCTCAAATTTTACGAGCACTTCGCTGAGTGTGAGGTACAGCTTAAAAGTAGATGTCATAAGAGCTGCACTATACTTCCCCGTCCATTGCTGGTTTCTTGAAGAAAGATGATTATCCACCTTGAGATTAAATTTGCATTATTTAATTTGGGAATGGATTTACTAGAATATTAGTGCTTCCCTTATTTTAAGCTTTAATCACTTCTGGTTATTTTGCATAGAGCTAATGTCAATTTACCCCATGTGAAGTGCGTAATATTCATTTTACTTCATGTAAAGCGAAAAATGTTCAATTTACCTCCTGACCTGTATTTTAAAAAATAGCATTTTATTTCTCTTTAAAAATTTTAAAGAAGCAATTTACCTCTTTCAGTCGAAAAGTGTAACTCACTTACCGAAATTGAGAGTGAGCACGTAAAATATTTTTGTAACAAAGGGGTAATTTGTCACATTTATCATAACACATGGAGTAAATTGCCACATTTATCATAACACACTACAAAAAAATTAAATTTTAGTGACAAAATTTTATGTTACAATATTAAAGTTATTACTTCTTATATATATTAAGTGACAAAAACTCAAATATTGTCACTAAAATGGTTTTCGTAAAAATACTAGTGACAATAATTGAAAAAAGTTGTCACTATTGACATTTAGCGATACCACCATAGTGACAATATTTATTGTCACTAGGTTGTCACTAAAAGGGTGTCGCTAATTGTCAATAGTGATTACTTAAACAACCATATATTGTCATTAATAGCTATTAGTGACAACTCAATTATTTATTTTGTCACTATTACACTTGTCACCATAATTATTATGACAAAATTAATATTTTTATCACTAAATGAATACAAAGAGCGACAACTTCCACATTATCACTTATTTTTTTGTCGCTTAAGCTCAATTTTCTTGTAGTGATATATGGGGTAAATTGTCACCTTATCATAACATAGGGATAAAAATGCAACATATAAAATATCAAGGGAGGTGATATGAACTTTTATAAGATTATGGGAAGGATGAAGTGCTCTTTTCAAAATCATAATGTTGTAAATTGAACATTATGAATAACACAGGAAATAAATTACCATTAACTCATTTTATATATTAAAAAATAAAATGTAAGTCACGAAAATCACATGAACCAATGGATATTATATTTAATCAACGAATACAATAACCCAAGGTCAATGGAAGCTTCGGTAACATTCATTATGATATGCACAATCATTCTAATAAACTATTGTTTACCCAAAAACATGGGGGTTATCTCCATCCTAGTGGTTAATAATTAATACAATATGCACACATTATCTTTCTAAATACTCATTCTGGCAATTCGGGTATGGTGTTTTTTCTTCTTTTTTTGGTTAATTCTATCATTTGGTATGTTGGTCTTGTTATATATATGTGGCCAAGAACCACCAATAAAGTTGATGCTGGCTCATTCTTCATAATTGCCATATTCACCAAACACTATTTTTAGATGGTGGCGGATTTGACTTTGGATTTTAAATTCTATTTGTTTTGGCCTCACACTCCCACTTCTGTAATGATGAATAGAATTTCAAACACATGGGTACACAATGAGATAGTGTGAAATCAAACGAGAAGTGACAGAATAATACCATGTGGAGTATTTTAGTAGGAATAAAGGTTGAAGATAATTACTACATTTTCTTTCAATATATATGCTTTGAAATGATTTATGTTAAGGATGTTGATATAGAAATTTGTAAGAAATTAGGTGGCTGTCAATTGTCATAGTCATAACTAGTTTCACTTACACATAGAATTGTCAATTGAGTCGGGCCTACCCGAAGTTCGATGGCTCGACCATATTAAAATTGGTTCGAACCCGAATATTTGTGAGCCGGACCAAGTTTGAGCTATTATATTAAACCCGATTAATTTATGAGCTGAGTATGAACCTAATTGTTTTAAATATAATTGTTTTAAATATTACGATTAATTATTTATATTATAATTATAGTCACTAATTACTGTTTTTAATTTAAAACATGTAAACTTTACAAAAAATTATAATGTAAACTCATATATATGTTAGTATATCGATTACGTATTGAAGGCCAAAACCCAAAGAAAAAAGTTTAATCAAAGATAAAACAAGACAAAATTAGTTACAAAGAAGGTCAATAAATTGAAGTCTTGAGACTTTAAAACTCCACTGCATGTTCATATAGATCAAACGTATCTTAAAAGATGTAAGCAACTCGATCTTTTATTTAAGACATTATTTAATAATATATATTAGTGTATTAAGTAATAGAGTCTATTAATGTCTGTTTTGGTAATCTAAATATTTTATATGTCAAGCTATTTTTGCCTATATTAACAAACCCGATATAGACCCGAAATCCGAAAAATTATGAGTTTGAGCTGAAGAAATCAAAAAATTTATGAGCCAAGTTTGAATTTATTGCTATGAAGCCCGACAGTATTTGAGTTCGAGCAATTTAAAGTTCGGCTCACAATGCCCGATTGACAGTACTACTTACACAAGATGCATGACTTATTTGTTGGACAGAATCATGAAAGAAATTAGTACATATCTCAATTGAAGTAGCAATTTGGATGTGAACTTATCTCAATGCCTAATGTCACGTTCCATTATTCCTTCATCGAATGTTGCCAGATAAGTTATTTGGTTTTTCTTATTAACAATATCAAAAATCCTGTTTTGATAGCTTGGGTGAGTTTTGCACATAGGTCCTTGTCAAAGCCACTTTAATTATCTGGCTTTAATCAGATTGTTAAAAAGGAGAAGCAAAAAAATGCTATTCTCAAGTAAAGATCAACAATGACTAGCTACTAATAAGTGGAGGCCAGGAATAAATATTTTTCTTCAATCACAATCATTAACAATAAATATAAATAGTATTTTTCAATTAATTTTACGTAATAGATTCTGTCCTATATAATGAGAACCAACCTAAGAACAAGCTCACTTATCTTATTACTACAATATTTGTGTATCCTATACTATAGCATTAACAGCTTGTTAGAGCTAGACAAGAAATGCAAATGGAACAAAAAAAGAAACAAGAATCAGTACTAGTTGTGGATGAGGAGAAATGGGTGTATGATTCTTCTGTTGATCATAAAGGAAGACTTCCTCTACGAAGCTCCACTGGTTCATGGACCGCCTCTCTTTTCATTATAGGTGAGAATTTCCCAAATACCAGATAATATATTATATATATAGTTCTATATATTTACTCATGCATGCATTTTCTTCAACTATCTATAGGTGCACCAAAACAACACTTCTATTTGTAAATCCGATATTTCTTGGAAAATAAGCACTAATGGCTACTACTTTCACAACCGCGAGCTTAAAACTTTTTTGCATAATGAGAAGCCAAAGAAAAACACCCCTAGAATATTGGCAATTTTAGAACCATGCTTCACAATGATTAATTATTCTAGTGATCTATGACTTTAGTGCATCAGTGACTTTGAAGCACCAAATTAGTGGACACTGGACATATATATTGCTGTTTATTAATTAGAATTAAGAAGAATATATCCTTTATGATCAGTTTATATATGTAAGAATCCACTACTTTGATCCCTACAACACTAGATTTCTAATGGACGAATCTACTGATCGATCTAGCTTATTGATATAGAAAGAAAATATGTAGAATATATCCTTTATCGTTGATTCGTTGCATTTAAGAATTCAAGATTCTGATCCCTTTTAGTTTTTTATGCACGATATCTATCTATTGACATGACTTACAGATTTAGAAAGAAAAGATGCGAGCTAAAGAGTTCATAGATTGTGACAAACTCAAAACATTTCTTGTAAAAACAAAAACTAAACAAAAAAGAATTATAAATGAAAATAAATTGAACTCAGCTCATGTCTCAATGACTTACAAGAAATTGTGTGTTTGTATTTGTTCTTGGCAGCGATTGAGTTCAGCGAAAGATTGAGTTATTTTGGACTCGCTGCAAGTTTGATCATATACCTCACGAGGGTGCTCCAGCAGGACCTAAAAACAGCAGCAAAAAGTGTCAACTATTGGTCAGGAGTAACTACAATGATGCCCTTACTCGGAGGATTTGTGGCCGATGCTTACCTTGGCCGATTCTCCACCGTCCTAGTTTCTTCAATTATATATCTCCTGGTAACAAAATTTGCAACAAAAATCTAAAAAATACCATTTCACTGCACAAATCAAATAAGAGCGAAATGCTAAAATACCCCATGTGCTATGCTTAATTAGCAAAAATACCCGTGTTATTTTTTTATTGGCAAAAAAACCCGTCCCAGTCGCAATACATATGTTGCAGGAAAAATTACAGTTATACCCCCCACAAAGAAAACGAAAACACCCGTCTTAACCTAAAAAATTATCAATAATATTGTCTTTTTGCATTTAGCTCAAACAAATCATCTGATGTTCTTTTTTCATACAAATCCAGGGCTTGCTTCTATGGACAATGTCAAGATTAGTCCCAGAACTGAAACCATGCAACACGGAAATTTGCCTACAACCTCGAAAGGTCCATGAGATCTTCTTCTTCCTCGCAATATACTTGATCTCAGTAGGCACAGCAGGGCATAAGCCTTCTCTAGAGAGCTTTGGGGCCGACCAGTTTGATGATGAACATCCTGAAGAAAGAAAAAAGAAAATGTCATTCTTTAACTGGTGGAATTTCGGGCTTTGTTGCGGTTTATTACTTGGTGTGACAATAATTGTTTACATTCAAGATCACATTAGCTGGGCTGCTGCAGATATAACTCTCACAGCAGTTATGGCTTCGACTGTACTAATATTTTGTATTGGAAGGCCGTTTTATCGATTTAGAAAGCCGGGAGGAAGTCCCTTGACACCAATGTTACAGGTAATTGTAGCAGCCATTGTTAAAAGGAAACTTCCATATCCATCAGAAGTTGATCAATTGTACGAGGTACCTAAATCGGACAAGAAACAGGGGAGGCTTCTTTTTCACACTGACAAGCTCAAGTAAGATATCTTAAATAACTACTATTCAATACAATCTACTACACAAACCACCACCTCTAAATTTAGATGATACAACCTTCATTTACAAGCCTATCGTTTACTACTCTTAGACTCTTCCATTACTAATAGAGCTAAATGCAAAAATACCCCTTGTTCTTTGCCTAATTATTAAACAAACTGTGTTATTTTTATTAGCAAAAATACACATGTGAAAATAACAGGGGGGTCATAGGGAGGTTATTGTCAATTCTTTAAGTGAACAAGGGGGTTATTGCCAATTTTCAAAGTTAACAGGGGGATTAATGCCAATTTTCCAGGTGAAGAGGAGTGTTTTTGCATCCTTTGGTGAGGGTATAATTGTCATTTTGGCTTCGGAGGGACTTTTGGTAATAAAAATAACATAGTTTTTTTTTTTTTAAATAATTAGGCAAAGCATACGGGTATTTTTACATTTCACTCCTTACTAAGATTCTGTTGCATGAAAATAACTTACAACAAATGCTTCTTTTTGTTTGTGTAATACTGTAAATCTTAAATGTTGCATGAGTATTATGTCAGGTCAAGAACTGGGACTAAGTATTTTAGGATTCAAATTAATTTTTAGATAATGAACGCCATAAGAATTTAAATATAGTGAGTTGCATATCTCGGATGTGGTTTTTCCAAATATGAGGAGGTTTCAATGTAGATTGACCATGCTTCAGTTTAAGTAACGTACCCGAGATTCAATCACCTAGATTAAAAGGGATATTATATTTTCCAGGTTTCTAGACAAAGCTGCAATTATCGAGGACAAAGAGAAACAAAATCCATGGAGATTAGCAACTGTAACAAAGGTAGAAGAACTGAAACTTATAGTCAACATAATTCCAATCTGGCTAACTACATTACCATTCGGTATCTGCGTTGCTCAAGCTTCCACCTTCTTCATCAAACAAGGGACAACACTAAATCGCAAAATCACCCCCCATTTTCAAATCCCACCAGCAACAGTATATGCATTAGCCGCCATTGGCATGATAGCTTCCGTCACCATCTATGACAAAATCCTCGTACCCTTCTTACGAAAGATTACAAGAAACGAAAGAGGCCTAAGTATTCTTCAAAGAATCGGAATTGGGATGATTTTTTCAGTGGTAACTATGGTTGTAGCAGCCTTGGTGGAGAGGAAAAGACTGAGTCTTGTGGCGGAAAATCCATTAAAGGGCTCATTGTCGATGAGTGTTTTATTAATATTAAAGAAGATATTTTACTAAAGTTGAAGTAGGTTGAATCCAACTAATCACATAGCAAACGTGACTATATAAGTAGAAGAATTAGTACCGGCTTTAATTTACTTTTACTATAAAGCACAACTTCATAGGATAATAAAATTCTCATGCTAACATATCTTCTCCTTTTCATATTTAATAATCTTCACATTCGAAAGTGGGATTAAAAAAATATTAGCATAAATGGATACTTGGATTTGTGCACGAAACCTATTTATGACAATTAATAAACAATTAAAGTGTTGGGTTTGTGCACCTCATAAAGTTTGAAGACATTTATGGAATTTGATAACTGAAGAAGTTAACTTTTGAATATTCAATTCAAAGCCCCTAGCTTAAAGTATATACAGAAACACTTTTCAAGCCTAATTTCTTTTGACTGAGAACTAAATAACACTAGCTACTACACTCCAGATTTTCAACAACTGAATATAGATAATAGATGTATTTATATATCAACAAAAAAAAAAGACAATATTTTTCAGATTTGAAAAAATCACATAAAAAACCCAGAAAAAATCTCTCCACTGCTTCATGTAATACCAAACTTCATTCCACAGAAGATGAACAACTGGAAAATCAAAGTTTATGATTTTCTTCAAAGAATTCGATTGAGGAAAAATAGAGGACCTAAAGATTTTTAGGTTTGAAATTCGGGAGAGAGAGAGAGAGAGAGAGAAATGAAATCCAGAGAGTGTATTTTTAGAGTGAGAAATTAAAGGAAAAGAAACCATGTATTCTCATAGAAGAAAAAAAAATTCGGGTCCGGTTCGGGTCAGGGTCTCGATCGGGTCCAGATCTGGACCCGGCCTGGACCCGACCGTTTGGGAAAATTTGTTCAGTTCGGGTCCGGGTCTAGACCCGAAACCGAACGGGTCGGGTCCAGGTCTGGACCCAATAATTACTATTCAGGTCGGGTCCGGGTCCTTTGACAGGCCTAAATTAGTGTGGCATTGTAACCCTAATTTTCTTCCTAAAACCCAAAGAAACACACAACAGAAAAAAAAAATCCGAAATCGAAAGAGAAACACAGAGAGAGATGGCGGAAGCACAGTACGAAGTCGACCTAGGTAACCTCATGGCTTTCGACCCACACCACCGATTTGTTTCTCAACCTTCTTCCAGGTCCTAATTTTCTCAATTATTCAATTCAATTGATTTATAGTGTTCAGTTAATGAAAAGGAATGCTGATGATTATTTTGATTTTTTACTTACTTAAATAAAGGGGGGAGTTATCAAAGGCGTCAATTGAACATGGCACCAAATTAGTTCAAGCAATTGCGGATGTGCTTTTCAGTTTGCCTTCTAGAGAGGACCAAGATGGACCCATTGTCACTTTGCCCGCTTCCACTACCAAATTGCCCAGAGCAAAACCGGTCAGCTCAGCTCAGCTACTTTTTCTAACTTGAATGAAAATAAACATTGATGAAAATGTCATTAATTTTTTTTTTTATTTGGTTTCAGCTTCCGAAGGCTAGACCTCCTACTAACTGGGAAGTGTTTGCTCAAAAGAAGGGTAAGTCTTTATTTGCTGTCGGTGCTTAGGTATGTATAACTTGATTAGGAGCTTTTTAATGGATTCAATACTTGGAAAAAAATGCAGGTATACAAAAAAGGAAGAAAGAAAAACTAGTGTTTGATGATAATACTGAATCTTGGAAGCGTCGCCATGGATATGATCGTGTTAATGATGATAACGATATACCGATTATTGAGGCCAAGGCCACTGATGGTAAATATTCTTTTGTTTTGTGTGTGTTCTTTGCTGAAAGTATATATCATCCAACAAACATAGATGTTTGGGCAAATATTTAGAGAAAAGACTTTCTGACTTTGAATATGGTAATGTTGGAACATTATAATCTAAAGCTCGAACCTGATAAACTTCAAAAAAAAAAGTTATCTTATTTATATGTTTTCTTTGTTTGGATTATTTGATCAATATTATTGCTTTTCCTCTGCATTTTCTGAGGATGTTAGCATAATTATGGAATGATGATATTTGATTACATCATTACTTAATAATATTCCATTTTTTTTAATTTCTAGAACCAGGAACAGATCCTTTTGCTGAGAGACGTAAAGAGAAAAAAGGTAGAGTCGACAAACAGGAGAAAAACAGGTTACACAACTTGAAACAAGCGGCTAAAGTTGGTGCCTTGCCAAGGTTCTATTTTTACCCTCTTTTTTCCCGTACTGTATTGTATAAATGTGATCCTGTATGTATCTGTTACATGAATAATCTCTGTTCTTGTAGTATCTTATTTTCTTGGTTTGATTTGCAACTTGAGGAATCCGCTACATTCAAAATGAACTGACATCAGTACCCACTATCGTTGTAATATTTGTTAATTTAGTATCTAATAACACGTTTGTTACAATGTAATTAGTAATCTCGGCTATAAACATAGATATCATGGTTGGTTGAATTCCCATTCATGATGAAGAGTGGAAGAAAAAAGGTAGTTTTTATTTGAAAATAATAAGAACATCTTAACCTGTTTATTCATCTTTTCCCTTTGAGTTGAACTTCAGATTGCCCTAGGACTCAATATGCTGAGTTTTCTGAAGTAACATATATAACCTGTGGTCCCAACAAGGTTGTTCTAATTAGGGGTGAGCCCGGTTCGGTTATCCGACCGAACCGAACCGGACCGATCGAATCGGTCCAGACCGAGTACCGAACCTGAAAAACGGTTCGGCACTCGGTTTATGCTCCAGAACTGACCCCTTATTGGGGTCGATTTTCGGTAAAACCGGTCATAGTAGTTAAAAGCGCAAAAAGCGCGCGCTATAGCGCGCTATGCGCTATAGCCCAGGCCCCTCGCGTCGCTGCGCCACGCGCACTCGCTATTCACTTAGCGCAACTTAGCGCACTTAGCGCACTTAGCGCAACTTAGCGCAACTAAAATAGCGCACTTAGCGCAACTAACATAGCGCACTTAGCGCAAAGTTACCTTACTTAAGAAAAAAAAAGTTTTTTTTTTAAAAAAAAAGACATTCTTTTGGAATTAATTATCTAAGATGTTTTGGTTTTATAACTTCTTTTTTGTTTTTATATATCTTAGACTCTAACTTGAAATTTTTAATTATCATTCAGAAAAAAATATAAAATATGCTTCATTTTCAAAAAATCCGCTACCGCGCGCTATTTTCAAAAAGCCCGCGCTATCGCGTTGCGCTATGCGCTATAGCCCCGGCAGCCTTTGCGCGTCGCTGCGCTATGCGCCTCTGACTACTATAAAACCGGTCGGTTCCCCGAACCGAACCGGTTGAACCGACCCAATTTACTTTATTTTTTTTCCTATTCAGCATTACCCAACCAAATCCCAAACACTAACAGGCAAACCCGTAACCGGACCAAATTCTCCACTTCCCTAATTGCTAATTCTATCCAGTTGAACCGAACCCACGTCGCCGCTCGCATCCAAAGGAAACTTGAAAACAAAGTGATTTAGATTACAATGGGTATGGAATCAATTTGGTCAAAATATAAATTAAGTCAAGCATGACAAGATCAAAATAAGACTGCACCAAATATGAACCCAACAAATGATACAATTAAGTTAAACAAAACAATCGTACACTCGGATAGGGCATGGCAACACTTCATTGAAGTTATGAGGAATGGAAAATTGAGGGCCCAGCACCAACCGCATCTCCCACTCCAAATTCTGCTCCAGCTCCACCTGCAGAAGCATCTGAAGCACAACCTGCTAATAAGAAGAGAGCTAGGGCATGGCAACACTTCATTGAAGTTATGAGGAATGGAAAATTGAGGGCTCAATGCAAATATTGTGATAAGAGTTATGCTTGTGATCCCGGGAGAAATGGAACATCGGGAATGAACAAACACATGTCGATGTGTAAGCTACACTTGATAATATTTCTAGAAGTACACATGATAGTCATACAATTCATAGTTTTTGTCGTAGTGTGACTAGGACTGAGGGTGAATAGGACCATAGAGAGGTGTCATCTTTATGGAAATTTGATCAGGAAGCTGTTCGAAAAGCTGTTAATGTATTTCTTATTGTTGATGAACATCCGTTTGGAACCGTGGAAAAAGAAGGTTTTAAATATATGATGTCAGTTGCATGTCCACAATTCATTATCCCTCATAGGACAACAGTTGCTAAAGATTGTTTTAAGATATATCTTAAGGAAAAGTCTAAGTTGAAATATCATTTTAGAAAAAATGTACATAGGCTTTCACTTACTACCGACACATGGACGGCCTCGAACCAAAAACTTAACTACATGTGTTTGACTGCACATTTTATTGATGATCAATGGAAGGTACATAAAAGAATTATCAATTTCATTCCATGCCCTAGTCATAAAGGTGATGAAGTTGGTATGTTGATAGAAAAATGTTTAGGTGATTGGGGTATTTCTCATGTATTCCCAATTATGGTTGATAATGCTTCTGCAAATGATACTAGTGTGGCATGTCTGAGAGAGAGGTTTGTTAGAAAAGGGACTGCACTTTTGGGGGGAAAATTCTTGCATATGAGATGTGTGGCTCACATAATTAATCTTCTTGTCAGAGATGGATTAAAAGATATGAGTTAATCAGTTGAACGGGTTCGTAATTTGGTAAGGTATGTTAGGCAATCACCAGTTCGGTTGCTTAAATTTGAACGTTTTCAACTTGAAGAAAAGATTGGAAGCAAGAGAACGTTGTCTTTGGATTGTCCAATGAGATGGAATTCTGTGTATTTGATGTTGGAGACGGCTTTGATTTTCCAACGTGTCTTTGAAAGGTATGAATTGTGTGATGCTAAACTTCGGGCTGAATTTCGCGGGACTGGACCTTATGGAAAAACTGGTTTCCCTACAAGAGATGATTGGACCGTTGTTGAAAAAATGGTGAAAATACTACATAACTTTTATGTTCTCACCCTCCGAGTGTCAGGTTCTTTGTACGTGACATCAAACACTTTTCTGGATGAAATTGGTGATGTAGATGACTTGTTAAAAGAACGGATGGAGTCTTCCGATACACACTTGAGAGAAGTTGCAGAACTAATGAAATTGAAATTTGATAAATATTGGGAAAATGATAAGATGAACATGATATTGTGTGTTGCAGTTATGCTAGACCCACGTAACAAATTCATATATGTGCATCATGTTATGAAAAACATGCATGATACTATTGAAGGGTCAAGAATTGCAAATTTGGCAAAGGATGCTATGACTGAGCTGTTTAACGAGTACAAGTCAAATATGCCCGATGGGAAGGTTCCTTAAGTGCTAATGAAGGTGGCACAAGCACGATTACCGGAGCATTTGATACTAGTGTGGTTGAACGAGAAAGGCATAAAATGAGATCAGTAAGAAAGCAATATCAACAAATGTTAGTGCGAGATCTGGACAAACTGAACTGGAAAGATATTTGAGTGAGCATATAGTGAAAGATTCTCCAGGATTTGATCTTATGGAGTGGTGGAAAATGCACACTCCAATGTATCCTGTATTTTCGTCATTGGCACGTCATGTATTTGCTATGCCCATATCTACAGTTGCTTTGGAGTCTGCTTTTAGCACCGGAGGTCGTGTCATTGATGATTATCGTGCTTCGTTGGCATCAAAGACCGCTCAAGCTTTGATTTGTGGGCAAGATTAGATTCGTCAAGCACCCATTCAATTTTTGGAGCCCAAAAGTGAAGTTGAACTCATTTCTAACATTTATAACGGTGAATTAATTGTTCTATTGTTATTAAATTTATTTATTTTAAATTTCTAATTATTTTAAAATTTCAAATATAGATTTGTCTTCAACACATTCATTGGTTAGAGAAGAGTCTGTTAATTTTTTAGCATAAAGTTGTCAAATAGATCAAGAAGAGATTAAGGCCTAATGGTATACTTTTGGTTTACATTACATATTTACATTATTTTTGTTAGTTACAACTTACAATTATTAATGTTTGTTGGAATAAATCATTGTAGATTGGTGTAAAGTTGGGACTTGGGAGTTGAGACTTGGCCATTTGGGAATGAAGATTGAAGATATATTGTTGTTTATGTTTAAACTTTTAAGAATTCGAATATTTGGTGTGGATGTTTTGATATTATTACTTTGTGAATTGTGATTTGTGTGGATGTTTTGAGATTATTACTTTATGTGGATGTTTTTAGATTTTTTGTTCGTATTTGATGATGTTATTTAGTGATTTTTGAATTTTTTACGGCTTTGATCAGTTTGATGTTAAAATATAGTTATAAAAATATTGGGATCGAATTGGACCAAATTGGACAGATCCGGACCCAACTAGACCAAATTTTCAAAATTGGATATGTGGAAAAACGGTTTAGCTGCTAATTTGGTACATAGTGGACCAAACCGGATCAAACCGGACCGGTCGGTTTTTGTACCGAACCGGATAGAATATTTCGGTCCGATAAATGGTCCTCCATTTTTCAGAACCGAACCGAGGTAGAACCAAAATTCGGTTCGGTCCGGTTCGGACCGAATACTCACCCCTAGATAAACCCATCTAAAATTAGCAACTATACTGTGAATACGGAGACAAAGAATGAAAAAAATCAAAGTGGATTCAATAGAACTCCTGAAAAAAAAATAGAAAAAGATAAAAGACAAATATCTTTTTTTTTTTTTTTTATAATTTAAAAGATAAATACCTTGATTTCTTCTTGGGTTTCACCCTCTGAAGGTCAGTGAGGCGAAAATCCTAGATGTCAATATTTTTTGATTTTGTACCGAAAATAAATGTTCACATGTAAGATTACTATTTCTTAATTATCACAAACAAATTTAGAAAAATCTATTATCTCTAAAAAAAATATACATACGCTATGTTTTATTTGTTATAAAATAATATATTTATTACACAACTTATTAAACATTATTCGACATATGTAAAAATATATTATTTTTTTACTGAATTTACTTTTACAAAACTCAAACAAATAATATTACAAAAATTGAGACATAAAATATAAATTTATTTATGAAATTATTTTTTAGAAATGCGAGATAAATGGGGTCTTGGAGTTTAGCATCTTATATTGACAATATAAGATCATCTATCACATTTGATATTACATTTTGGTGTTGATTCACCTTTTAAGTAAGTGTGTGAACCCAAATAAATTTTAAATTTCTACATTTTTCAACATTACTATATATATAATACTAATATATGACATCAAATTTTACAACATCGATCCCGCATTTTCACAAGCCTTGAGTGCATTAATTGGATGAAAAATATCTTCGTGGGTTTGATTTCCTTGCTACTAATAGTTCAGCTCCCTCACATGAGGAATTTTGGGCTAATATTGAAATTGAGCCTCAATTGGCACCAAAATTATTACTGATGTTGAAGTTATGGTACCAAATATGTTGAAGTTGTGGTACCAAATGTGTCAGCCTTAAAAATTACGAGGTAGAAATTCCATTGAGCTATAATTGTAGTAACCAAAATGTAATAATCTCGTAAATTAATTGTTCCATACTTTCATGATATATTCATTTTTGTTGTAATAAGAAATTTGTTATTGAAAGCAATCTCAAGGCAGGCGATTGGGTTCAACTCTGGGGATATCGTCCTAATAATGCACATCTTCATTTATTTCTAAATTTTTAGTTGTTAATTACAACAAAGCTGGCGGCTATGGCGATAGATCCGGTTCAACTTAATATATATGATCTGGTTGTTCTCAAAAAAAAAAAAAAAAAAGTCTGATGGATAGCGTATGTGGCAATTCAATTGCGCTCGGTCAAAAGCCTCCAATATCCTATGGCAACTTTTTAGCTTAACAAAAATTCTAAAAAAGGCGGGTTAAATATTGAAAGCTCTTCCACTTTATCAAAATAAATTGAACTATTTCCAATAGGCCGTGTACTTATTTTAGCAACGTCTTCGCTTCCTCATCTACCCCAAGATTAGCAAATCTGTGATGTTGGAATTGCCTTTTTCATTAACAAAAACATGATTAGCCTTGTTTTTAAATCTTCATTTTCTAACGACCATCCAATCTTTAAAACATTTTTTCAATATTTATTTTTACAACTTCTTACCGACGATAACTGAAGCGACTCAAATTTTTCCAATGAAGTAATCTAAGTCTCGCAACCGTGTTACTCGTTGCTTTTGTTTCCGACCCTTTCACAATCGAATCAAATCGATAGGTTATCGTGTTCAATCGGACACGGAACACCATGGAATTTACCGCACTAACCAAAGGTTTATCAAGTCCAGTTTGGACATAAAAAACTTGCGTAATTACCATGACTTAGATGTTCAATATGTACAAGGCCGGCCCTCCCCTTAGGCCTAGGACCCCAAGGGTAGGAGGGCCCCAAATTATCTTTGTATATATGTATATTCTATTTTGTAATTTAATAATTGAAATGTTTCATAGATGGTTAGATGATATATAAGGACTTATGAATATAAACAAAATAGAATCGAACAATGTATTATTCAAATTAGTTAATTTTCTTATTGACTTTTCATGAGATTATATTTATTTAAATAAGACGAACTCAAAAGAGCTTTAATCGAGTCTAACATAACTCTAGTCCGAGTAACTTTACATATATATTTATATTTCTTTTATCGAGTTGATCTCAAATCATGTTTTTAAGGCTATTAAAGTTTAAGTTTGATAGGTATCATCTTTTCTTACCAAACTCGAATCAAATATAAAGTAGTTAGATTTTGAATTCTTTATCCACTTTGGCATGACTTATGTCATCCCCATTTTGTAGAAATGTTATTCGAGTATAAAAATTAATTTTTTTTTATTATATATTAATTGATCTTTGACAAGTAAAAATTATTTCCTATTATCTGCATTTATTATATTCCTATAATTACGTTTGTCACACTTATAATATTTGTCTGCTGAAAAAAAGTTTTCAAAATTAAGAATTAATGAAAACATATTACAAGTAACTATATCAAATAATTAAGTGTATATGTCATTTTATCTATAGAGAAAAAGATAGTTGGAAAAAAAACTAAAACGTATATTAATAAATACTTTTGCATTTTAAAAGAAATATAAAAAAAATTATTAAATTTTTTTTTATAATATAAGACCTCGAATTTTGTTTCGCTTGGGCCCCAAAATATCTAGGGTCGGCTCTAAGTATGTATTATGAACAACTTTGATAGGCTATCCCACAAACGTCACAATTCCATAATTTTGTTCTCGCTAGTTCCGAAATTCTTGTTGGAGTTTAACAATCTGTGTAGTAGAAATATACTCAATTTATATTTCTTGTAGTAACTATTAAGTATAAACTATAATTATGTTAATTATTTACGCAGGAAACAGCATTGAATCATGTGTGGATGTCGGGGCTTTTAAGCGACGGATGTGGTGCGACGCATGGAATGATGAAAAATAATCTGACTTGGGTTGTGTCAAAAATGCAAGTTCAAATTGATCATTATCCAATCTGGTATAAATAAATATTCTTCAATTTTTTGAATTAATTTGATAAAATTGATTTAAGATATACAAATTTAATCCGATCTTTAATATATTACTTATATATTTGAGTTCAAATTACATGTTATATTTCATTAGTCCAACAAAACAAGAGTTACTACTTTTATGAAATTATGTCAATTTTATATTTCAATTCTCATCTCATAGTAAGTAATATTTAATCGAAAATTCGATGTTTATTCAAATTTCTAATTAAAAATATTAGAATAGGTTAGAGATTTTGAAAATAACGTTAGGACGGATTTAAATCAGATCCGAAAAAATATAAATGCACCATATTCCTTAACAAAGTTTCGATTTTTCATCAGGGGTGAAGTTATAGAAATAGACGCATGGGCCGGAGCAGCTGGAAAAAATGGTATGCGAAGAGACTGGCTACTCCGGGGCCAAGCCACGGGTCTTGTATTTGCACGCGCAACCAGGTACAAAACATCTCCTATGTTTTGCCTAATTATTAAACTCCGCCCCCATTTTTATTACCAGAACCTCCCTGTGCTAATTTTTTATTAGCAAGAAACCCCTCACAAGTCAAAATAACAATTACACCCTCACGAAATGATGCAAAAACACCCGTACTCACCTAAGAATTTGACAATAACCCCCTGATAACTTTAAATATTTACAATAACCCCCATGTTCACTAAAAAATTGATAATTACCACCCTATAATTTATGAAGAAATTTCAAATAGGTTTTGGTTAATAAAAACAGAGGAAAAAACACTTTTGATACCAAGCTTTAGTTCAAAAAGCACATTTGGTACCAAACTTTTTGAAAAAACACATTTCATACCATGATTCACACAATCTTGACACATTTAGTTTTGCCGTCAATTTTCAGACGACATTCAGCACGTGCAGCTCATGTGCCCGTTGGCTCAAAAGGAATTATATTTGTTCATTTTAATTAGAGATTTAATTGTTCCAATTTCTTGAAATAGTACAATGGTGATGATGAACCGACAAACAAGGCGTCTTTCAAAGATGCCAGATGAGGTCAGGGCTGAGCTTTCACCATGGTTCATTGAGAAACAAGCTATCAAAGAAGAAAAACTTCCTGAAAAAATCAACAGATTAAATAATTACAACGCACGTTATGTTTGTTCAGATTTGAAGGTGATTAATTAAGTTAATTAATTACAATTATTTATCAAAAAAGTTATTTATTATTGATTTAATTAGTAAATTAAATTTTCATTTTGCAGCCGACGAGAGGTGATTTGGACATGAACCATCATGTAAATAATGTTAAGTATCTTAGATGGATGCTTGAGGTATAAACTGCAAAATTTCCTTTTTAATTGGAGTTGGACCTTGACAACATTGGTCCCATACTTTTATCGAGTTAATGGCAATTTATCTTTATGTGATACGCATAATCTAGAATTTGAAAAAGCACGTTTACCACCCCATGATCTTATAAAAATTTATGTGTAATGTTCAATTTATCCCTTATGATTTGGAAAAGAACGTTTTACCTCCACCTATGATCTTATAAGAGTTTCACACTGTCTCCGTGATACTTTTAAACTTAAAACATATACGAATTGAGAAAACTACACATCTTTTATGTGACACTTTCCCTCCCTCCCCCGGTGTTATGATTAATGTGGCACTTATCCCCCTATGTTACAAGAAAACTTTTCATGCCCAATCTTAATTTCAGCGGGTGATTTACACTCTACGATTGGAGGAGTTATATTGCTCCTTTAAAATTTTCGTAGGGGGTAAAGAATTTTTTCTTTCAAATCATTGGGGGAATAACCACTAGATAAGAGTTACACCTAAATTTAAAATATTTTGCACTTTTTGTTCCATCGTATACTTTATAAATTTGCAGTCTTTGTCCTAATTTTTAAGTTATTAATCCCATAAATTAGTCTATATACCACAATTTTTGTCTCATAGAATTGTCCCAATTTTGTATTTTGGTCCCACAAGATGCGACGGGACTAAAAATGCAAAATATTCTAAAAATCCGAAGAATAAATTTTAACTTTGTAAAGTGCGGGACAAAAGTGTTGAATGTCCAATCATGTAACTAGAACTTATGCAAATTTTCCGGTCATATTTTTATAGTCCCTATAATGTAATAATGAACTAAAGAATAATGATTGATCTTCTCAGCCAATTCCTGATGAATTCTTGGAGAATTATCAGCTTTCAAATATAATTCTTGAATATAGAAGAGAATGTGGCAGTCAAGATGTAGTGCAATCTCTTTGCCAGCCTCAAGAAGATGAACAAAAAATTGGAATAATAGAACAACAATATAGTCACATTGGTTCGAACGGAAACTTTTCAATGTCATTTGAAATTCTTCGAGAAAATGGACTTTTGGGATCTTCAAATGAGGAGCCATTTAGCTACACTCACTTGCTTCAAATTAAAGGGGATTCGAAAAACGAAGAAATATTGAGAGGAAAGACTACATGGAAGAAAAAGATCTCAAATTTTTGAAAGAAAAGTTTTCAAGAACATTTCAATTTTATTGGAATTAATAATAAGCACAAATAGAATGTGTACCTTTCCTAGGGAAAATTGGAGAATAAAAGGTATAATACTTGTGCAGTTGAGGATCCTAGCTACATATTAATTAACATTGTGTAATATTGTCAAGCCAGCTTAATTCTAGTCTAATATGTATTGATTAAGTAATTGGATATAAAATAAGATTTATTGGTTGTTCTTATTTTAAATAGATGCGTGTCTTCTTGTTAAAATAAATAAGTACAACGTGACGTTATTTTTTATCAATTTAACTTTTTACATATATGTTTAATAAACAATTTACGTGCTTATGAAGATAAATAAATAAATATATATACAAATTAATTACCCCTTTGTGAATAGGTTTTCTCATTTAATAAGTTTTGAAGTTCGGTTCGAGCTCGGGTAGATAAGTTAAATATTAAACAAATACATATCAAATACCACGCTACTCGATACTCGGTTTGAGCTTGCTCGATAAAAGCTCGTGTGAGCTAGTTCGTTAAGAAATCAATCCAAACTCAAACACAAAATCTCAAGCTCGATTAAATTCAAACCAAACTTGAACAATGTATCATTCGATACTACTCGACTCGTTGACACCCCTCTGACAAATGAGAATTGACAAGTATTAAACACATATTAAATGTTTTTCATATAACCGTTTAAATTTGAATACGAGTTGAACATTAATACGATATTAAAACGTTAGCCCAAAAATTGATCATGTTTTCCATACAGTTCATTCACTCATTTCTAAATCACGTGTTGAACTTTAGAACATTACTGGTTTTTCTTTATACTCCCTCCGTTTCATAATATTTGTCGCTTTAGAAAGATTTTCTCGTGCCATATTATCTGTCACTTTGGATTTTCAATGAAGCATTAATTGCTCTTTTTTCATTTTTGCCCTTTATGCTCATAAATTTTCTCAAACATTAGTGGAGGATAATTAATTAAAAGGGTATTTTAGTCTTTTTCAAATTTTTTTTCAATAGAATTCAGCCATATTCAATGATTTTCTTAATTTGTGTGCATACATGTGAAAAGATAGATATTTTGAAACAGAGGGAGTAATTTTCTGGATCAAATAAGATCGACTAGTCTAATATATATTTCCATTGAATAATTTTTATCGCATTAATTAAATTGTGCAAATTTCTTACCACATTTTTAATTATTTTGTGTAGCTATAACACACTTTTTTTTATACATTTGAATTGTTTTACTAAACAATAAATTTTACTATTTGCCCCTTGTTGTGTTCGTTTGTCAATTAATGATCAACATGCCACGTTAATTCTGCAAGATAATGGTGCATATTGATGGCTCGACAGGTCTAGTTAGGCAAGGAAACAAATTTAATTGCATGTTAAACATTTTCATATAGATATTCCTATTTTCTCATCATAGACACCAATAGGTAAAAATGTATTTTACGTCCTTTAATTTTCTTAGGCACGCGGGATATTTTTAATTTTCCGGCAAGCAAAATATATCCTTTTTTTAAATTAGCAGCAATTTCAGTTCCTATTTCACTGGAAATTACATCGTTGTTAAGAAATTACCAGCTATGCAAACAATTTGTGTAGATGAAGGTTATGGCAACTTTTTTTGTAGGACAAAATATTTTGCAACGTTTACAATTTCTGAACATTGTTATAAATTCTGATGAAATATATAGAGACTGAAATTGCGGTCAAGTGAATATAAATTATGGATAAAAAAAGATACAAAATATAATATCCTATAATCCAGCAGACCTGTAAAAGTGGACCTAAAATGTTTTTTTTCCTATACCAATGTGCAGTTTTGGTCTTACCAATTACTTAATTTAGCCAAAGTCAAATATGGTACAAAATGATGGTTTGGTAGAGCCGAAAGGGTCGAATTTGGTTAACAATAAATTTTCATGCCTAATTAATACAAGTCACCATTTATTTTAACATGGTGATATTTTAACATGGTGAAATATATATACTGAACAATCATACATAATTTAGAACTTAATTTAATTTTTATTCAAATTTTAAAAGTTCTTTTGGTCATACATAATAGTTCTGTTTAGCAGTACATTTTGTCTCATAATAAGACTACGAGTTAATGACAATTCACCTTTAGTGAAATGCGTAATGATCGATTTATCGCTCTGTGATTTGAAAAAGAACATTGTATTTTCCTGTAAAATTTTTAAAGAAGCAATTTACCTGCTTTCAGTCGGAGAGTATAATTCACTAGCCAAAATTGAGATATTTTTGTAACATAGTGGGTAAATTGCCATATTTATCATAATATAGAGGGTAAACGGATACATTATTATAACACAAGGGGTAAAGTGCCACATATAAAAATATCGGGGATGCTGTTTAAACTTTTATATTCTCCTTCATATCAGCAACACTTTGGTCCTACATTGAATGAAATGAGGTGATGAGATTGGGGCCGGTCTTAGGTTTTGAAGGTCCTAGGCGAAATTAAAACTTGGGGCTTGTGTTTTTTTTCTTTTCAATATTTTGTGTGAAGTATTTTGTCGTACTCTTTTGAATGCGAAACTATTAATTAAATCTCCACGTTTATGGTCATTCTTATAAGATAGCCGACGTAATTATATTTTTGTTTAGCACAAACAATTCATACATTTTTTGTCTTCAAATGGACTAAATATTTCAGTAACAAATTATAATGAAAAAATCTTATATATATTTTAACAAACTAATGCACAAATACAATATTTACTATTTAAAATAAAATCTAAACAAAGCGGCAGGGACGGACCTAGACCCCATTTCTTTGGGGGGAGGGGGGGGGGGCGATTAGGGACGGAGCTAAACCATTTTCTTTCGGGGGCGAATTTTTTTTTTCTGTATCAAACTCGATATTTTATCGATTTTTGATAAAAATAACAAAAAAACTAACATAAGATAAAACAATCCTATAATTTCATCCTAGAAAAAGTGGGGAAAAAATAACTATTTTCTTTTTAAGAGTATTAGTCAAGTGAATTAAGTTAGTCCACTCAACAAACGGTTACAAATGAAGGAATTTGATCAAACATAGAAACTGAATATTAGATATTTATTGTAAATTTGTGCATGATATAATGATTATGTTAGTATATATTTATTATAATGTCTATCAGATAATGCCCACTTAAATCATGCCTTAAAATTAAATAGTTCAAAATTAATTGAATGTTCATGGAAAAAAAGGTTAATTTAAGAAATTAAACATAAGATTTCTACACAATGTCCAAGAACTTTACCAAATATCAATAGTGCCCACCCAACTAAAAGTCATGTCTACTGACTAAAAAAAATATCAATAATGCCCATCCAATTAAAAGTCATGTTTACTGATTAAAAAATATTAATTTTAATGCAAAACACAATTCAATTTTAAAGAAAAGAAGAAAACAAAAAATTATTGACAACTACAAGGATCAAACACAAGACCTTCAACAAAATGTCATGAACCTTAACACTCCGCCAAATACTTTTCTTTGTCAATTATAGCAAGTATATATATATATATATATATATATATATATATATATATATATATATATTTTTTTCCTCGGGGACCATGGCCCCCCGGTCCCCCTTGTGGTCGGTCCCTGCAAAGCGGGTCAAATTTTCAACATGTGGGGTGGAGTCAACATGTATGCAATATTTGTGAATCAAACATCAATAAATTGAATTAGTGAATTGATGAGGCCATAAAATCATGGATCAAAATTTCGTTTTGAATGTATGTTTCGGTCAGTCAAATAGAAAAAATTTCGAGACTATTCGGAAATATTTCGGAAACACTAAAAGGAAAAATTGTAAAAGAAAGTTACTAAATTTAGGAAAATAATAGAGTTTAAGGCAAATAATTAGTTTCGGAATTACATCTTATTTTCGTTTTGCTTGGTTAAAAAAGGAAAACTTTTCGATGTCTTCGATGAAAAAAATAGAAATTTTGATCCATCCATAAAGCTGGTGTTGGTGTACATTGTTTGCTCATAATGTGAAATTTCTTTTATGAGGTAAAGAAATTGGTACATAAGGATTTTGTTTTGTGTTCATTTATTAAAGCACAAAAGACTACTCCAACCTTTAATCTCATAAAGCATTTGTTGAGAGGGTAATTTCGACCTTTAGTATTTTACTGACAGAATAATGGACGAAAAGTGGAAGAAAATGGGCGGAGGGGGCCGGGTGAGAATGCCAAAATATAGAAAGTTTTGGGGTGTATTTACAAATAACCCAAAAAATATGTATGTGAATATAAAAATGAGAATTTTAAATTTTCTTAAATAAGTTCGACATTTGTTATTACTTATATGTATAGAAATAAGAATATAAAGAAAATAAGTAATGGCCATCGAGACCCGAAATAGAATATAAAAAAAATAAGAGAAAGAAATTTATGGAATCTTAAAGTGAAAAAAAATACTTTTACTTTATTTTCTTTATTTTATAAAAAAAAATGTTTTTACCTTTTTTTACTTTTTATAACTTTCTCAGCAGGGGCGGATTTACACTATGAATTGTTATAGTAATTGTTATATCTACTGTAGTTTTAATTGTTAACTGATTAATAGCCCAACTATGCAAAAAAATAATTTTGTGAAAAAGAAAAAAAGGTTCTCACACTATTCTTTTTCTTCTCTATGAAATGGTTGAGTTATCTCCTAATTTTTAGGCAATTGTTTTGCATATTCTTATCTCTATATTGTTCATGCAAATTTTAAATATTTACTTTGTGCTTTATTATCTCTAATATCTTTTGTCACATTTAAGGAACATGAAATCTTAATTTTACTATATTTTTTTAGAAAAACGATCATAACATTAATACTATTACTTCAAGATCACAATCAAACTACAACGAACATTAATAACCAAACAATAGTGTTGAACTAGGAGAAAAAATAACACTAGTGAAAATTGAACCCAAATTATTTTTATCGTCGTGTTTCATCCTTACCAACGAGCTATGGCCTCGCCTTATTGGCCATTTTAGTATAACATATAACAAAGTAACAAACAAACAAACAAAAAAGAAAGCATAAATATTGGCCCCCTCGATACTTCAATCCTGGATCCGTCCCTATTAGCGGCTGCAATACATTTTCATGGTAATGTTCATGAGCAAGGCCTTTTAAATCTTTGGCGAAGTTCTGGAACGACATTGGTGTGGTTAAAATTGTAAAATATTTTAAAAGTTTTAATATAAATACATTTTGTTTTAAAATACGAGGTCAACCGTATTAAAAGTTCAATATCAAATAAAATATGTAACATGCAACCTTTAACTTTGGTTCTTGCTGAATAATTTTGAAAATTGTGCTAATAAAAGTTGAGGACCTAGATGATAGATTGGTGTCTCTCCTTTAGATAAATCTAGAAATCTTTGGTGTAATTTAGATTCGATATATTGGTGCCACAAATTGGCATTAAGATGGTGTTTGTAAAAACTTAAAATAAGTAATTGTTTATGACAAAATAAACATTTAAGTAGTGTATGCATACTGAAATTTTACTTAACCTCTCTTAAAAAAAATCAAAAAGTACAAATTAAGCTGAAATTTATGAGAATGTGCTTTTAGCTTTTAGTTTGACGTTTTTAAGGTAAAATGGGCTCTCGACAACAACACTTAAGGATGACTTAGCTAAAACACTTCGAGCTAGTCTCCAAGCAGAAGATTGGACCTAGGATATTGAGGTGCAACTAATGTGTGCATGTAGTAATAACTAAGTGGGTATTTATACTTGTGGAATTTATTTTGGAGAGCTGGATCCACATCCCACTTGCTGATCGAACAATGTATGTTAAATTCGTGGTTGGCCATTTAGTGAGCCACGTTGATGGCGTGCCTCAATCAATTACATTACATGTTTATTTCAGTTGTTAAATAAAATGAACAATGTCTCGTAATGGTAGATCGCGTGTAGGTGGCTCTATCATGAACCTATTGATTATAACACTCTTGGTAAAGGTAAATCGTGAGGTCGATTGAGAGATTGATCAATAAGGTTTGATTTGGTACATTCAATTTCCTCTCCTAAGGAATGTGACGCTTAGAGATCCGTTGACCACTAAATTTGGACGGCTTGAATTTAATCCTACTGGAAAAGGTTTGATTGATCATGACCTATTGTGCTCGATCATTATCTGCTCTGCTCGACCATGGCTTCGTTTGACAACGATTCTCGCTCAAGGCCCGATCAAGAATAGTGTTATCAAACCTCTATTGGATGAAGGAGAATCGGTCTTGTGCACTACTTGGATCTTAGTTGAACTTGATGTCGACTATGATCTATCATAGCATACTCGAGTATATTGAAGCTCCATCATTGTGGTCATGTGTTGAGCTCCTGCTAGTTGAAAGAAGATGTGGCTTTTTTTTCCTATCATATGTAGATAAATTCTAGTTGAGGTTACTTTCGGTATGCTCGAGAACATACCTTACAAAAACAAGACGACATATTATCATGTTTGTTGTCACCTATAGACATGCTTCTTTGTTATGACCTATGCTCATGTAGAATCTTTGTTTGTAAGCTCAACTCCTCTCACACAATTCACAAAAATGTTCATTTTGAATTTATTTTAAGGTTCAAGATTCAATTCAAATGAGATCCACTTTAAATAGGTTACATGCACAAAAGATTTTCAGACGAAAATTTCCTTTAGTTTTTTAATTATCATTGAAACATGATTATTATAACTATGATTATTTAAGTTGTCAAGAGGTTGCAAAATTATGCTAAATATACATCATAATAAACAAAAATTATCTTTATTTACAAAGATAAAAAGGGCAATGGTATCTTATATTAGAACCGCAACACCCTTTATTGATGATTAATTTAGATTCTTATGTTTACCTTTTATGTACACAAAATTTCAAATTTTGATATCATATTTATTGTTAATAATATGGTATATATAACTTTATGTTCTTATGTGGAAATATGGGAAATTCTAGGGTGCCGCTACGTTACGTGCCGCTAATACCACATTAAGTGGTATTATCACATAATGTGTATCACATTGTATGGTAATGTGTATCACATTGTATGGTATAAGGAGTATAATTTATACCATAGAATGTGACACACATTGCGTGATAATACCACCTAATTTGAAATAAATACTACATGATGTGGGGGTTATACTAGATATATGAGGTTAATACTATGTAATGTGATCAAGTACCATACAATGTGATACACATTGTGTGGTAATACCACCTAATGTGGTATTAGCGGCACGTAACGTAGCGGCACCCTAGAATTTTCCGTGAAAATATATATCGGTGACGCAGTTATAGGTTTTATTTCTTTAGTTACATTTACTTCTAACGGTTGTCCTTCAATATCATATTTACGACGATCAATCTTTATTACGACATATTAAATATCGTATTTGTAGAAGTCACATTTTCATAAATGACCAACGTGCTATATCGCATTTTGGTGGTTAATATTGTACCATTATTAAATTCTTCAAATAATTAAAATTAGGAAAATAAATGTAAATCAAAACCCAAGCCATCCTCAAACCCTAATAACTATCATCTTCTCCACTCTCACCTCCAAAAAAAACCCTAATCCAGCAAAAAGTGCATTTCCAATTCCCAAATTACCCCTCTGCTCCCCCACCCCCACACATTCCACCTCCGTATGTCTCTCGACAACGCACCCAAACAGGCGCCACAGGATGGGTCTCAGTCCAACGGTGGGGGGCAGAAAAACGGCGTCGTTGCGGTGGCTCCGCCGTACTTGACTCACAGGCTGAGGCTGAACCCTAATTCGGATCACAAGCCCGACGATTACGAGGATTTGGAGCTCGATTTTAATCCGTTGGTGTTCAGCTCGCTCGAAAGGTATCTCCCGCCAAATCTCCTCTCCCAAAGTCGCGATGTGAAGGTCAATTACATGCGTGATATTCTTATCCGGTACTATCCCGAAAGCGAGCGCGCGAGGGTAAGTTGCTAAATGATGCACCTCTATCGCTCTTGCATGAGATTCTAACAGGAATCGTGTTTATGATTTGTTCTGATCTTTAGAGTGATGTGAGTGCATGGTTGTGTTATGTAGGCGAGGACTCAATAGATATGGAAAGTATAAGTATATGGGCTTGGAATTGTTTGAAGTACTCCGTATATTGATTTTAGAATCTGTTTTTGTAATGTCATATAAAAGTACGGATGATATTTTATGAAATTTAGGAAATGTAAGGAAATTGGAAATAACAGAAATCGAATAACAAAGTTCTATCAAGCACAAAAAGCATTTCCCTTTACTATAATAGTAAAATCAAAATCAATAGTCCAAATAGACCTAAATCATTCTGTAAAAACATCAAAATTCATTATTTTCGATTCGTGATGAGATTTTCTTTTACTGTAAGAGAGCCCGCTGACGGAAATAAGAATTTGCAGCATATTGTGCATGTGATGTTGAAAATGAGAAATTTTCTCCTTGTCAGGCATCATGAAAAGCTATATTTAAGGCATCCATTATTATCCTCTCTATGCATACACACACATGCACAAATTAAACGAGCTCATACTTATATGTTAATCGGAATTTGAAAAAAATTGTTTTGAAACAGCTCCAGAAGCATAGAGAATACAGACAGAAGATTATATCTAACTATCAGGTATGGTTATGGAACTTTTGATTTCTGATAGTGTAAAATGAGTTAGTGATATCTTACTTTATTATAATGACCCTCTGCAATTAAGCTTATATTTGTGAATGCAAGTGCCTAATGGTACCAGAAATTTCATGAAAAAAAGTTCAGTCTCAATCTAATTGGCTTGGGGAGGGGGGGGGGGGTGGTAGAATTCGTAGAACTCTGTATGGCCCCCTTATAGTTATGTTGATTTTTCTTCATTTGATGTTGTCATGAATGTTTTAGCAGCATACAAGGAGTTTATTAAGTTTTATTGCATATTTATTGCATAACTTTGCTACACTATAAATCCAGGCACAGTCACAAGCTGTGCCTCTGCACCAGGCTACAATAAACTTATTGATGGCTTGAATAATATATATTGTTATTCACTTAGAAAATGCTTGTCAAGTGCTTATCAAAAGATCAAATGAGGATGGAAATCCTCTCATCGGGAGGTGGTTGGGCACCCTGAGTTTGGGGGTAAAAAAGTCAGTGGTTGACACCTCATCTACCTTGTATGATCAATATATGTAGCTTATTGAGAACTCTCTTTGTCTCTGTCTCGATCTCCCTCTCATAATAAGTGCTCGCAACTGGCTTTGTCTTCTCAGTGTCTACATGCGGAGCTCTACACTATACAGGCTGAACACTTTTTTGCCCCCTCATTCATCAAGGCAATCGAGGAGAATTCCGAACAGGGTTTTAGAAATATAATGAAGGAAGCCTCTCCAGGAGTCTTTGTATTTGAAATGCTGCAACCACGATTTTGTGACATGTTGATGGCCGAGGTGGTTTCTTGCTTTTCATCGATAAGTCACTATTCTAACTCAATTTCTCTTAGTAGTTTAAATTTATTGTTCTCTTATGATGATCTGATTGCTCAGGTAGAAAATTTTGAAAAGTGGGTCCATGAGACGAAGTTCAGAATCATGAGACCAAATACAATGAATAAGTATGGTGCTGTTCTTGATGATTTTGGTATGGAAACCATGCTTGATAAGCTCATGGAAGATTTTATACGCCCGATTTCAAAAGGTGATCATTTTGCTCACCCATATGACCATGTCTGGGTAGATATTGGTTTCATTGTTAATAATCTCCAGCAAAAAACACCTTTGCAGTTTTCTTTCCTGAGGTTGGTGGATCAACTCTGGATGCTCATCATGGTTTTGTTCTTGAGTATGGGATGGATAGAGATGTTGATCTGGGTAAGTGATTATGTCAAAAAAAAATTTCCTCACTTCTGTATGTCTTTTGTGCTTCTGAGTTCAGTCAGCTTCTTAATACCCCCTTACCCTCAATTGAATGATCTTATTTTCTTTTTAGGAGATGGACATATAATTTCCCATCTCCTAAAACCAATATTTATTCAAAATCATGCTCACTTTAAGTAGTGATGTAAGACCACTAACTCCCAAACACCACTTTTGAGGACCGAAAGGTGAAATCACTTCATATTTATTCTTTTAGCTCTCTTTTATAGCTCCATGCGCATTCAAATGGAACATTCAAAGCAGTATGGAGGGAGTATTATTTATTATTTCCTAGTCTGGCGCTCTACCATCTCATCCTACATTATTTATGGGAACTGTTTGTGTGGTTTTAGGTACAAGGCCCATTTGTGTAGCTGACCATTAGTATTTATAAATCCATATTATGAAGGCTCTAACAACTCGAAAAAAGTGTTCTAATCGGGTAATTTATGTAATATCAGATACAGCTATGATTTTGTTTAGTTGGTGAGTTTGGGACATTGACTTGCCTCCTTTTGGAATTTGAGGACATCACCGACTCTTTAATGTCTAATATAGTAAAAAATTCTGGGAAGTGAAAACTTGCTAACTTTTAGAATTATTGATTATTAGAGCTGTATAGAGCTCTGCATGTATGTATAAGGAAAAATTATTGTGTAGTTCCGAATTCAGAAAATGACTTGTTGATATTCCTGCACTAGTTGAAATTATGTATTATTCTTTATTAGTCAATCTCTCTTTTTACAGGCTTGTGACTTGATACATGTAAGATTTAAGACTATCATGTTTAGCTTAATATATGCAGTTTCTTTTGTAAACTAATATGCCATAACATACCATAATCCTAAAATCTGAGAAATTAACTATGTTACGCCTTTGAGCCTGCATTGAGCAAAAAGTGCTGTCTCATGTTATTCCTCGTACTTATCAACTATATAAAGATATAGAGATCACTGATCCGTTTTAGTTTGAATTTTTTGAATAGATGGTCAAAGTACCTTTTGAAATGTACATTACTATTCTAGTGAGAGAATATACCCATCTTATAAACTAACCATGTAACTGGACATGCTTTGGAGCTCATACTGCCCTTCTTGTTCTTGCCATGCCATCAAATGTATGTTACCCCTCCACCAGTGGTATTAATTTATGCTAAATCCATGCATATGTCAATTATTCTTTGAGGTGTTAAAATCTGTTGATAAACTACCTAAGTTCACCTTTGATCCTTCGTGTACTTCTGTACCAACGAAATACTGCATATGCTCTTCGTTCTACCCCTCCCCCTCCCCCATAATTATGTTGTAATCATTCTTTGAGGCTGCTTTCAAGCATTGGACATCTTATTGCTAGATGTTCTTCGCTTGAAACCTTAACAAGTTTACCTTTTAACTCTGTAGGTTTCCACGTGGATGACTCAGAAGTCACCTTGAATGTCTGCTTAGGTAAACAATTTTCTGGTGGTGAACTTTTTTTTTCGTGGCGTGCGGTGTGAGAAACATGTAAATACGGAAACACAGTCAGAGGTGAGTGATTCAAACTACAGTCTCTTCATTATTTCCCTTGAAATAGTTATCTTTAAAAGCATCACTCGGTTTGATTTCACGCGAATGAAATTGATTTCCTCCTTTGTTACAGTATTTCCCCTTGAATACTAAGCTTAATCACTCAGTATAGCAATAATACAACCGACTTCATGTTTTGTTTGCCGTTTTTTATTTGGCTTATGCAAACTAAGGGCATGTTTGTTTGGCTTTTCAGAAAGCATTACAATGCTCTAGCCAACTAAGCTCTTTTTCTCAAGAAGTCTATCATAAAAGTTCTCTCAATTTTCAAAAACAATAGCATCTTAAAAAATCCTCTCTTTTTTTCTGAGAAAAACCTAGACAAAATCTTCTTTGATTCGACATGAAGTAAGCTATCCCTTATCCTAAATCATTCACATAACAACTTGATTGGACTATAGAATAACCTGTCTCTTACCCTACTCTTATTTCCATAATCACTAAAACAAACATACTGATTCCTAAAAAGTAAACATATAATTCATTTCATCTAAAAACTCAAACAAACAACTTGTTTTAACTATGCGAAATCCGAGGACAACTCCAATTTTTTTTATGTAATTTCTAAAGACTTCGAAAACCAAACAAACAGGCCCTAAGTTCGTACATTCTTTATGCCTATTCTTTTATTATGTTGGGATTTTCTGTACTTAGTTGCTAATTATATAAGTAAAAAATTTTCATGCTACACATTATACATTGTTTTGTCAATCAAGTATTTAAAACAACCACCATGTCAAACTTGGAGACTCTTCCTAGTTAAAGGACTACAACCACTCATTATCTTCACATTTATCAACTTGTCAAGTATGCTCTAGAGACTAATTAGAACCTTTCTGAGTTCTGATTGGTAGCTTCATTTAATCATATATTGGAAATTTTCATTGGCACTTTTGTAGGAGGTCTTTGACTACGCGCATCTTCCAGGGCGTGCAATTCTTCATCGTGGTCGCCATCGGCATGGTGCTAGAGCCACCATATCAGGAAATAGGATAAACTTATTGCTATGGTGTAGAAGGTACCCATAACCCTTTCCTTTGGCATAGATATCTGCCACTGTTTGGCTTTTTTGAACGTAACACAATATCTTTGCTAAAAGCAAAGAGAAAAAAGATTGCCATGGTAATTTAGTTGGAGAAAAAATAAAGCACATAGCAAAAAAAGAAATTTAGTTCAATCAGAAGTTCACGACTAGAGATTACAAAATAATATGAATTTTTAGATGGAATTCAAACAATCTATGCCCATTCAATTTATATACCCGCTAATATTATAAATTAGAATCATAATTGATTTCTTCAAATATCTTAAACGTAAACTTACTTTACTCTTCGGATTCCGATTTCTTCTTCCTGCAGTTCTGTTTTTAGGGAGCTTAGGAAATATCAAAAAGATTTCTCCAGCTATTGTACAGAGTGCCAACGTGAGAGGAAAGAAAGACAGCGTCAGTCTGTTGCTGCTATCAAACTGGTACGATAATCTTCTGCATTAATCTATCTTACAATCTTACTCTTTGGTTTTTGTTCACTGCACAATTTTCTCATCCTTGAACAAATAATCTGTAACTTCCATAAAAAGGAAACCAACACCAAATTATTGCCGGTTATATATCCATAGGGGTTGGATGATAAACACATGTGCATAAAAGGACAAAAAATTGTCCTCTCATACACCCCTGTTGCTCATCCAGCACCCCAGTGGATTGAATCCACCGGGTAGGCACATAATTTCCATTATTGCTATTACTGGATTGGAAAGTATTTATTGAAGATTTATTGACTGTGGAAGTAACTAAATAACAAGTCAAAATTTCACTTTTAGTCCTTCTAGACTGAAATCTCATAATTTTTTGGACCTGTACTTTAGAGAAATGCATTTTTGGTCCCAATCTATCAAATTCTTTTGTATTTTTGGTCTCATTGCCTCCTAAGCAGTCCTATGGGACCAAAATTGCTAAACATAGACTAATCTATGGGACCAAAGTGCTAATTATATTTAACAATTGTGACGAAAAGTGCAATTTTGTAAAGCGTGAACCAAACGTGCAAAATGTTTTTTTTAAGAATGGGACCGAAAGTGAGTTTTGTAAAGTACGGGTCCAGAAGTGCTGAGGATCCAGTCCCGTCACCTATGAAACTAAAACTGCAATTTTTCCATGTAACAAGTAGAAGTTTGTAATGAAGTTGCAAAGTGACTACTGCATGTCATAAACTTAGGATCAATGAAAAAGCTCTAGTTGTCATTGAAAATGAGTTCTATAGAGTGTAATATATTATTTTTAAAATTACCAGAAACTATATTAAAATTATGAACATCAAATTGGGTAAATTTACATTAGCTCTTTTGCAAGGTATTAAAAAATTAAAGTAAATGGGTTTCTCATGATTGAAGATTTTCTTTATTTTTAATTGATAATGGGTTTTTGATGATTGAAGAACTTATTACAGTTTATTCCTCGTCATCAAAACCGCGTTTGGTATATTATTTCCACGTCGATTTTCCCCTTCTTTACCACTTCATTTCTTCTACTGGAATTGCTTCGTTTCTCAATGACTATCAGATCTTAATTTTTCGCATTCTTTATTGGAATTTAAAAAAAAAAAAAAAAGACACTGCAACAAAACACCGCTAATTTCTTTTGAGGTAATCCCATTTCTTTATTTTTATTAATTAGCTTTCTGGGTTTTGAGATCTTATATTTATAATGTCTCATATGTGAAAGTGAACTGTGATTACAGGAAAAGCTTTAAACTTTAGGATTGTTCTAGAAAGTTGTTGGATTTTTTGCAGATGGTATGAGGTTTCAACCTTTTTGTGATATATTTTGCTAATTTTGGAAAATAAAACACTTTTTCTTGGAGAAAAGTGAAGTGGGCATGCTAAATTTGGAGGCTTGTGTATAGTGCATTTGACTAATTGACTTTGTGTTCATTGTACATGTAATGGTGTAAAATTATGAGATGTGAATAAAAATTGTGATTTAAAGTTCAATTTTGGAAATGGGAACAAGGGAAGAGAGGCATAGACATCATCATGATCTTGTGCCGTTAGCTGCCTTAATTAGTAGGGAATTAAAGAATGAGAAAATTGAGAAGCCAAAATTAAGATATGGTTCTTCAGCCCAATCTAGAAAAGGGGAGGATTACTTTTTAATAAAGACCGATTGCCTTAGAGTTCCTGGAAATCCATCGACATCCTTTTCCGTTTTTGGGGTCTGCATCTATTCTTATTATGTTTTTTTGAATTAATTTTGTAGCATTTGAGTTTGTTGATTGTTGTTTGAATGTTGAATCAAAATTTCCTTAATTTCTGTTAAATTTTTTTGAAAAGTTTATGTTATTGAAACAATGAAAACGATAATAAGGTGTAATGCTATTTGTTTGTCTTGGAACTTCTTATTTTTCTTAATTTAGTATATTTTGCACAGTTTTTCCGCGTGTTCCACCAGCAAATGAAATCTTGATCCATGACAAGAACTATGAAATCATTAATTGAGTTTAAGCAATAAAAATGGACAAGTTCGACTCTTACATTTATATAGTTTTCCACGTAATGTTTAGATTTTTTATGGGCACAATGGGAATGCTGCACCAATTTTTCGAGGGATAATTTATTAAATTATGTTTTGGGTGCGATTCCTTGTGGGCTTGGACGGGATGAATGGCTTCAAGCATTACCTCGAGCTTTAGTTGCTGGTTTTGTGAAGGCTGATTAGGAGTTCCAGAGCAAAGGCATGTCTAGTTGACTAGTTGTATAATCCTTGTTCTCTAATTTAGTTAACTAGTATTCGCTTATAATACTATCGACTCCCTCGGTTTATTCTTTGTAGGAAAAACTTCTGGAACCACAACAACGTTTGTGATTGTTGATGGATGGACTATTACAGTAGCATCCGTTGGAGATTCGGCGTTGTATCTTAGATGCTCGAGGTGGGGCTGTCTCTGAATTAACTGTTGATCATAGACTTGAAGAGAACGCGGAGGAGTAAGTTTTTTCTTTTTCATTTTTTAAATTTTGTTTCTGAAGAAAGAGTCGGAAAAATGTCAAAGGGACTCGTCCCCACAACGTGGCGAACCCAGGTTCGAATTCTTAATGTGTTCAACGCGCCTCGAAGGGATTAAGTCAGTCTAAGACCTTAATACCCTTGGTAAACAAAAAAAAAATGTCTCTCTATTGGTTCAAATTTTTAGATGTCCGGGTGATCGTTAAAATGTTATTGGAGCTTGACCAAGAAAAGGTCATGTGCTGAAATCGCTCTTCCCACTCATTTACGATAACTAGTTTCATGTGTTAGATTTGAATAAAAAGAATACTTCCTACACGTTGACACGTGGATTAAGCTTTTAGATGAAGTGGTCATTCAATAAAACTCCTTTTCCATTTCGGATTGCAGAAGGGAACGTGTGACCGCTAGTGGAGGGGATGTTGGGAGGCTTAACATATTTGGTGGGGCTGAGGTGAGCTTGCAGTCTGATTTCATATGGTCAATGCGTAAAACTAAGAAGTGGAAAAAAGTTGATTTCGGGTGTAAAATTGTTCGTTTAATTTTCTTATCGAGATTGAAATTGTGTTTCAGTTTGTGCTTGAGTTGCTTAATATTTTTACATATATTTTGTCATTTTTAGCTTATCCAGTCAAACTCGAACTGAGCTCCAAAAGCTATCAGACTGTGAACATTGATCAAACTTTTATGATACGGGATAACGAATCAATCTCAAACTAGCTTTTACCTGTCAATCTCAACTCCATTTTCGAATCACTCATAATAAGAACACTCTTCTTGTAGGGATGAGGTCAAGGTACCATCCCTAAAATGTTGTTCAGTTCCTTGGACTTTTTTCTTGCTTTACTCGTAGATTGGTCCTCTCCACTGTTGGCCAGGAGGATCATGCCTTTCAAGATCAATCGTAGATATGGATGTCGGTGAATTTATCGTTCCAATACCACATGTGAAGCAAGTCAAGGTACCAAACCAAATTTTTCATTCCACTTTTTAAAACAGAAGGCTTTTTAACCTTTATATAATTCAAAAATACCCCCTGTACTTTGCCTAATTCGCAACAACACCCGTCAACCCCCATGTTTTATTTTAAACCCCATTTGAAATATTTTAATAAATCAATTAGGAGGTTATTGTCAATTCACCTTTTTAAGGAACGATGGGGCTATTGCCTATTTTCAAAGTTAACAGGGGATTGTCGATAACTTTTTACGTTAAGAGGGGCTTTTTTTCTTCATTTTTTCCCTAATTAGAAAATAACACGAGGGAGGGGGGAGATTGGTTGCTGATAAAAAGAAAATCGTGTTTTTTTTTTTTTTTTTGCTATTGAAGCAAAGCATAGGAGGTATTTTTGCATTTCACTTATTATATTTCATTCATTTTCCATGAACTCATTTGTGTCGAAATGCTAATTAGTTATTACCGTAAAAGCTATCAAGTGTAGGAGGAAGGCTAATCATTGCCTCTGATGGCGTATGGGATGCATTGTCATCAGATATGGCTGCGAAATCTTGCCGTGGATTGCCAGCCGAGCTAGCTGCTAAGCTTGTAGTCAAGGAACACTTAACTGATTAACGACTCGATTGGAACCGTAATTTATTCGTAACAAATAATATAGGAATCACTGAAGAAACATGGGCTGAAAGATGACACGACTTGCTTAGTTGTCGATATAATTCCTCCTGATAATGCACCACCATCTTCTCCTCCTCGTTCGAAGAAATATAACAAACTTCAAGCATTGCTTTTCGGAAAGAAATCTTGGAAATCGGCTAGTAAAGTATCGAATAAGCTATCGGCTGTGGGTATTGTAGAGGAATTATTTGAAGAAGGATCAGCAATGCTTTCTGAAAGGTTAGTATTCATTGTGTCCTTTTCATTTTCCTTTATTTTTTTTAAAAAAAAAAAAAAAAGAATCAAACTAATCTTTCTTAGTTCGGTATAAATTGTAGGATTGCAAAGTCAATAGATGACATTGATTGTTTCACGATTTAGATTTTCTTGGTATTCTAGTATTTGATTCGGCATGATTATCAAATGCTAGGGAAAACTCTTATCCAGACCCCTCTAGGCCATATGCATCCATGTATCTAACCACAAAGCAAGTATGTTATACAATCACGAAGCGTTTGTACAAAAACTACCCCAAATGCTGGAGACTTGTAGAATTGGGAAATGTCCTTGAAGATCTCGATTTATCGAAAAAAATCCACCATTTGTGGTTAAATAATAATGAGTTAGTCACTAGGTAATTAACTTGGGTTCAAAAGAGTGCTTGATATCATGAAATTTATACATTTAAGCAATCTTTGCAAAAAAATTATGCATAGTGATTTTCTTTTTTGGGTATTATGGTCTTAAACTTGACTTTATCCCTTTTGAGACGCGTCTGCCACTTTAAGTGGAAACGTCTCCCAACCGGAATTCGAACTTGGATTCGTTACATTGTAGTGACTTGTCAGTTCCACATTTTCTTCGTCAATTCAAATGAGTTAAATCTACGAGAAGGTGTGATATGACGACGCCGTAATTCACACAATCATGTTTCTAACTTTCAATCGACGATAAGTTAGTGAAAACTTTGTGGAAAGTCATAATATACTATGAACAATAGTGAACATTCAACGCCTTTTCGCTTTTTACATGCCTCGTTCAGCTCGATTTCATTCTTTTTTTGTGTCAAATGACATGCCAAGTTACATAATGAAATATTCTATGTCAAAGCTTTGATTATTGTATCTTAGCATTAGGATGACTTGAAAATTAGTATCTTAAATCTGTATTTCGTTTGCAATACTGGCAGATTGTGAAATGACGACACTAGTGATCAAACGCGTGGTATTTTCATATGTGCCGTTTGCCAAACGGACCTTGCTCCAAATGATGGGATATCTGTACATGCAGGTTACATATTCTCGATGAGCTCGACTCCTTGGCGAGGTCCGTTCCTTTGTGCAGATTACCGGGACAAGAAAGATGCCATGGAAGGTAAACGATGAAGCAGAGTTAAAGTAGTATAGCCAATTTAAGAGAGAATTGTATTTTTAGTACATAGTTATAGGTCAATTCTCACTTTTGGTACACAACTTTATGTGTCCAACACATTTGGTACACCTTTTTAACAAAATTTGACACATTTGGTACAACTGTTAAATAAATTGCGAAATCACCGGTAATTCGAACACGTGACCATCACGTGCCAGTTAATGTAGGTTCTGGAGGAAAAATTGACATGCGCGCGGCACATGACTGCCCAGAAAAAAAAAAGAAAAGAAAAAGGAAATGGCAGTCCCATACTCTCATTTACCCATTAATTATCTTCTCTCATTTTAGGAAACACAAAATGTATTATTTCCCAAAAAAGTTAAACTTCAATCTCTTCAATTTCAAGCAAATTGTTCACTGGTTTTGTAACCCCCATTCCAATTCTACATCTTAGCCGTTTTTTAAGAAAATGGCACTGCTCCTGCAGCTAAATCGTGACTCAGATGGTAAGTATTTTAATATATTATCTTTGTAAATTAAAGGGGTTATTCTGAAAAATATTAGCTATTTTAAGAAACAAAAAAATATTAGTTCATAATTACATACTTTTTTATGATAATATGTCCCAAATATTCTATATAATGATGGCTATTTTTAACTTTTTATTAGTGAATGGTGACTATTAAGATTCCTAATTCTAATGAGAGAAAAACGCAAAATAAAAAAGAAAAAATGCTTTCAAAATCTAAATATGTCACTTAATTTGAAACAAAAAAATTTAACAAATATGTCAATTAATATAAAAGGGAGGGAGCACTTGTTGTGTATTAAATTATTCTAAGATATTAAAAAGTGAAGCTTTTATTTTCGTGCAAGAACCCTATTTCTATTTTCGATGCATAACTTACACTATACTACTGAATAAGTACTTATATTGTCTGGCAGATTGTTACATACACGGATACCTAAAAAATTGGGAATAAAATGGCCTAATCCCACTTTACACCCTACAAATAGGAGTATTTTTTATTTGTACCCTATAAATAAATTTATCCCACTTTGCACTTTACAAATCACTATTTCATTTTAGATTGCACCCTCAATCATTTTCCCCATTTTAGCTGCCGGAGTTAGGGTAAAATGGTCCATTCACATTATTAACCATCCAAATTTTTTTCCAAAAATAATATATGGGTAAAATTGACATATCTCCATAATAACTTAAAAAAATGAAAAATAGAAAACAAGTCTTACGGGGGTTCACTCAATTTCTCATCTTTCTTCTTCAAGTCAAGTCCAGTGCCGCCTTTTTCTTTTTCACTTTACATATAATTATTGAAACTAATCTAAAGTAATTCTGAGAATATACATGTAGTTATCCCTAATTACTAATTCTACAAACAAGTATAATAGAGTTGTTAACGAAATGAAAATTAAAACGTAAATAAGATGAGAAATTGAGAATATGGTAAACACAATTCATTCTCTTTTCTTAGCACCCAACTCATTTTTCTTCAAACATAAAAAAAAAAAGACAGCACTTGACTGTATTTGAAGAAGAAAGAGGAGCAATTGAGAATATGGTACCGGTAAAACTTGTTTTATATTTTTCATCCTTTTTTTAAAGTTATTATGGTGATATGTCAATTTTGCTCATATATAGTTTTTGGAGGGAAATTGAGGTGGTTAATAATGTGAATGGACAAATTTACCCTTATTCAGGCGACTTAAATGGGCTGAAAATGGTTAAGGGTGCAATTTGAAATGAAATAGTGGTTTGTAGGGTGCAAATTGGGATAATTTTTTTTGTAGGGTGCAAAGTGAAAAATGCTCCTATTTATAGGGTGCAAAGTAGGATTAAGCCGAAATAAAATACATTGCAATTTGGTATCATTCGATATTAAATACACATTTAATATCATAAATTAAATATTGATTGCAACGTTAATATCTCCGTCAAATAATTGGATTGAAATGGATGGCATCGGCAATGTGCACGGAACATGAACGTTATGTCACAAAAAATTGTCATGAGATAACGTGAGGGAAAAGTTATCAATTCAGCCCCCCCCCTCCCCCTTAAAAATACGAGATAACATGATAATTTTTACTCCAAAAGTGAGAAAAACTTGATAATTTTCCCTCCAGAAAACGATATAATGACCACATGCGGTGTACATGATCTGCACGTGGCCAATTACGTCCTTTTTTTGTCTAATTATTTGACGGTGGTACGAAAATTTCAATCAATATTTAAATTATAGAACTAAATATGCATTTTCGTATTCAGTGGTACCAATATTACAAAGTGTCAGTATTGTACGAAATATGCAATTCCCCTCTTTTCCAAATTTAGATTATGCAATTGGGTAGGCTTAGTCCATATGGGCAACCCACCCATTTCCAATTTACATTTCAAACATGGTTTTTTGCACTTTGCACCCCCGTAACATGGAAAATAGACATTTTCCACCCTCGAAATTTAGATTTAGCACTTTACACCCTCAAAATATAAAAAATACAGCACTTTGCACCCTCTATTATTTTCAAACACAAACTAAAGGGCAAAATAGGTAATTCTATTATAAATCTTTCACATTTTGCCCCCCAAAAATAAAATTAACACTCCCTAATTAAGAATAAATTAACAATTTGCACCCCCGAAACACAATAAATGGACACTTTGCACCACAAAATACAAAATTAACACTTAACACCCTCAAATTAAAGAAAAAAAATACTCAAACCCCTCATTTTTTCGGGCAAAGTTGACCATTAAGGTGAATTTTTTTAAAGGCAAAATAGATAATTATTTATGGGTCTCTGATATGTTGAAGTAGACAAGGAGTCTTCGAGAAGTTTACTTGTACTTTATTTAGTTATTTATGTTTATATTGTTCAAAGAAAGATGGAGAGAGAAATGAGTATTCGAGTATTTATAATTGCATATTGCAAAATTTAAGTAAAAAATTGAATTACCAGTTTTGCCTTAGATTTTTTTCACTCCGATAGTTAACTTTGATGAAAAAAATGAGGAATTTGGATTTTTTAAATTTGAGGGTGTTAAGTGTTAATTTTGTGTTTTGGGGTGCAAAGTGCCAATTTATTGTGTTTCGGGGGTGGAAATTGCTGATTTGTTCTTAATTAGAGGGTGTTAAGTGCTAATTTTATTTTGGGGTTTACAAAGTGCAAAATTCTCAAGTTTTGAGGGTGCAAAGTGCCAATACTATTGAATTACCTATTTTGCCCTTGAATTTTTGTTTGAAAATAAACGAGGGTGCAAAATGCTGCACTTTTCATATTTCAAGGGAGCAAAGTGCTAAATCTAAGTTTTGAGGGTACAAAGTGCCTATTTTTCATATTTTGGGGGTGCAAAGTGCCAAAAACCCTTTCAAACACTAGGAATCAATATCTTATCTAAGTTTTAGCAACCTCAATTGCCTGAACATATTAGGCATATTGTAATTAAGGCTCCATGATCGTGGATATATCTATAGTTTTTCCAAATTAAAAAAAAAAAATGGTATATACCGTAATCAATTAATGTAAAAACAAAATTTACTAAATTCAATATGCTAGAATTAATTTCTTTTCAAAAACTCATCCCATGTACTTATGCCACATAATGAAGATTCTTTCCAAATTTTCATATCCCAAAATCAATGGCTATATATTGATTCTGAAGTAGAAAAACTTTTTGCTACTCTAATGGGAGAAGATAAAGAAGGCCTAGGTGGGACTTCCAAATATTCAACTCTTCCTTCTAACATTTCAACCACCCTGTTGATCGACGGTCGATCCCTCGGATCCGTCTGTATGCACCACAACCCAACAATAGCCAATTTTCTCTTCATAAATCGGGATTCATCTTCATTCAAAATCCCATCAATGCCACCATTTTCAACATTTGTTTCAAGCTCCTTGTAAATATAATTCGGAAAATAAATCTCACTCGAGCTCTCAACTACCGATTCATTGTTCTTCTTTTTCTTCCCTCCCAACCATTTCCAAAACCATCATTCCGTAGCTATAAATATCCGATTTGTGTGAAACTTGTCCAAATTTCCTGTTAAATACTTCCGGAGCAATGTACCCTATTGTACCTCTAGCCCCCAACATAGACACTTTACTTGACCGATTGGGGCACAATTTAGCAAGCCCGAAATCTGCTATTTTCGGGTTCATATCTTTATCTAAAAGAATATTGTGAGGCTTTATATCAAAATGCAAAATCTGCATGTTGCAACCTCGGTGTAAATATTCTAACCCTCGTGCAATTCCTACTGCAATTTCGAATAACTTTTCAAATCTCAATAAATCTTCTTCTAAATTATTAGATATGTACTTCTCTAAAGAGCCATTAGGCATGAACTCGTAAATGAGAGCTCTTTTCGAACCATCAAAACAATATCCCAGAAGAGAGACGATGTTAACATGAGAAGTTCTACTAATACTCGCAACTTCATTCAAGAAGGCTTCTCCATTTCCTTTCGATTCATTCAATATTTTGACGGCCACAAGACGACCATTGTCTAACTTTCCTCTATACACACTTCCATATCCTCCTTTACCTAAAGTGTCCTCGAAGGAGTTAGTTATCTTCTTTAGTTTTCTGTATTTGTATCTTTTTAGACCAAGATTTTCATTATTTTTCAAGAAGAGTTCAATGTCCTTTTGATTTTGAGTTTTGCCTCTTTTCTTTATTTTTATAACAATGAATATGATTAATACAGACGTGAACATCAGGGAAGCAACCAAACCTGGAGGAAGAAATTAAGCACAGTTGGGAGAAACATAAACAAAACAAAATCATCAACAAAAAATCCAATTAAAAAATGTTGAGAGTTTTACCTATTATTAACATTAGTTTTGATCTACTTCCTTCTGTAACTATAATCAGCAACAAAAGATGAGGTCAGACACAAATTTAATAGAGTACAAGTAAAAGATAAAAATGAATTTGTATATTCTTAATACGCAATAGTATGTAGTTGTAGACACAAGAATTAGCCAACATGATATCAATGTCTCAGAATCTAATGTCAATTTACTTCCCTATGATTTGAAAAATTTCACTTTAATCCTCTATGAAAATTTTAAAAAAGCAAGGATAATGGAACAACAGACTTGTCGAAATTGAGAATGAACATGAAAAATGTTGCGTAAAAAGATAAAAAAAAGTACCTTGGGGGATGTGAAGTGCCATGTTTATAAGTTCACTGGGTTAAATTACATATATAAGAGGGGCAGTTTTGTTGATTTGTAATGTGAAAGTTTTATAAAATTATAGATGATAAAGTGCGCTTTTCTAAATTAAAAAGAAATAAATAAAATATTATGCATATCATGTGTAAATTGCCTTTTAACTCCTTATATGTATCTGTCATTGTACTCAATGCAATAAAACTTGAACAAGACTTATTAACTTGGCTACTACAGGCACGGAAAAGGAAGAAGAAAAAGAAAAAAAAAAGGCTCATAATGGAAAATTATTTTATTTAACAAATGCACATATATTGTAAGAAAGATAGAAAAAAAATATAATAAGGGGTATGCGTTGTACGTAGTATCATAGCTAGTATATACGTGGCCGTTAACTCTTCCCAAAGTTAGAGTTTGAATCCTGGCCGATATTACTCTACGTGAAATGATAAATTTTTTTTTTTTAAGAAATTCTTTTCACTCTCATATTTAATTTTGGACGAGTGATTTACATTCTTAAACAAAAGAAGATAAAGTGGTCATGTAATACTTTCACAATGGGATAAAATGTTTTTTTTAATCACAGAAGAGTAACATCGAACAATATGCATATCACAGATAGGGCTGAAAATCAAACCAAACTACTTAATACTCGACTCGAGCTCATTTGATAAAAGTTCGTTTGAGCGCGGTTAATCAAATTAGCTTAAACATCATTTTTCGTTAGATAACTTTTAAAGACTCGACTCGATAAGTTAAAAAGTTGATAATATAAATGTAAAATATTAAGCTATTCGATACTCGGCTAACACTCATTCGATAAAAGCTCGTCTGAGCTCGGCTCGTTTAACAATCAAACCAAGCTCAAACAATAAATTTCAAGCTCGATGAAATTCAAACCGAGCTTAAAAAGTTTGTCGTTCGAAACTACTCGTCTCAGTTACACCCTAATAACAGAGAAGCTAAAAACCAAAACTTACTTGGCAAACACCGCGTTGTATAAGGCCTATCAGGACAGAAACATCTAAAACTGTCCGAATCAAATCCACATCTTCCGCCACTAATTTCACAAACGCTACAATCAAGGTCGGAAGTATAATTCAACAAGAACCCTCTTCTCAACGCCACCAAAATATTATCAACTCCGACTTCCACAGGCGCCACAACATGCGTCGCGCAATTTTGCATTGCATTCTTCAAGTTCTCATCATCTTCGCCAAATATGGCCAGAGGTCTATTCGTCCCGTTACAAATAACCGTACCCCCAAATTGATTTGATGACAGATTTCCAAAGCAATTTCCCATTAAATGAAGCCTTGTCACAAAATCAGCAAAATGGAAATGGGGTGTTGGAAGAGTTGTGTTTCTAACTAATGGGACACATGGGTTGTCTGAAAACCAACCGTTTATGTCGTAACCCAAAAGAGAGGAATCATAGACTCGAAGAGATTGGTTGTGATAGAATATGTGTTCGGCTATGAAATCGTTTCCGGATAATTGGAGAAGTGGGTATCCGTTTTCGGTGCAACTGAGTCCGAATCCGGGGTACCCACAATAGGGTTCTGGGAGGTCTTTGCGGTAGAATGGGTAACTTATGGTTGGACCATTTGTGCAATTTCTCGGCGTGGAGCATGCTTCGTGTTGGTAATGAGAAGCCAAAGCTGTACATGCATAATAAGAAAGAAAAAAGAAATTAACCAACATATATATGTATATACATTATTAGTTGGGAGGTTCTATAATGACTCACCCCTGCTCAGGAGTCATGAACGACTCAAGCAGGGGGTGACACGTGTCGGTGTACGACTCGGTTTTTTGCTACTGTACGAAGCAGTGATTTGTATGATATTACCCTTGTACCCTTTAATTAAATAAAACATTAATCTCCATCAATTTTTGAAACTACCTTTATACCCCTTCAATTAAATTAAAAATTGAACTCCAGAATTGATATAGAAGCGCGAGAGGGAGGGAGAATAATCTTCATTCCTAGGTAGCGAACAATCCTTTTGCTTCTTCCTAAATGATTTCCGAAGCCTGATCTCTCATTATTTCTTGATTTTCCAAGTTGGGTAATGAAGAATTCTACAACTTCGAAGAAGCGAACTCCAGAAGTATTCGAACCTCCAACCCCAATTTCGATTTCTTTCCCTCCCAATTGGTAAGCTTGATTCCTTGATTCCCAACAAATCCGTACTCGTTCTCCTAATTTCTAAGCTTGAGTCTACAATTTTGGAGGTATTAGCTCCCCGCCCTCACCCACCCCACAAAGAAATATAAAAAAAAAAAAAATCCACTGTTGACACAATTTATTCGAAGTTTTTCGGTGATTGATTCCTTGGGAACAAATTTACTACTAGATCTTCTCAATTGACATTTGGCCAAAATTGCAATGTCGTCAGGTATGTTTCCATATTATTTTAAATTTTACTTATGATGTAGTTAATGTGAAATTAGTTTATCCGTATGATGTTATGGTTATAGTTAATGTGAAATTAGTTTGTCCCAATTTTCCAATGTCGTCATGTATAAACTACACATCCTGGGAGTTATAGTTCTTCTGAGTATACACTTGTTCTCCATAGTTATGTGCTTTGTGAGAAATGTGTGTGTATTGGATGGAGTGGGAAAGGAGTATTTTGTACCTGATAAGTTAGCTAGGGTGAAGTTGATCTAGACAAAAAATGAAGATCATTTATCCGTATGATGTTATGGTTATAGTTTAATGTGAAATTAGCTTTATGGTTGTATAAATATCAAAATATTTTGAAAATAAGTATTAATCATAATTATACACACATGTACATATTCGTGTACATTTTCTTGATATTTGGTTTGTGATCAAGCTAGATATATATTTTGAAGTAGAATTGTTTGGGAATGAGATTTGAAGTTCAAGTTCTATGATAAAAGAAATTTTAAAGTTTTAAAAATTTAAATGAAAGACTTAATTAAAATGTAACTTTTCAATTTCTACAAGATTGAAAAATTCAAATGTTTTCAAAGAATCACGTATGAATGTCCTCAGATGTGATGAATTAATTATAATATGTTCATTTTTTATTTTATTCATTGTTCTTAAATTGGGAAAGTTAAATGTTTAGGATGTCCATTTTTAAATAAAAAAAACACTAAAGTTTGAGTTGATAAGTTGTTAATTTTTTTTATTAATGTAGATCCTAAATGTGAAAATCAGAGCAATCATCCTGACTTTGAAGGGTGTTGTAATAATGTTAATCAAATAGATGAGCATGACGAATCAAAAGACGAATTAGAAGACGAAGACGAATCAGAAGATTCATTTGATTTTGATAATCCTTGTATGAAAGAGGAATTGATTGGGCAATTAATCTTAGATAGTATTGATGAGGCAGAAAAATTTTACATATCTTATGGCAAAGAACAAGGTTTTGATGTTAGGAGACGAAGTATGCAAAAGAAGGGTGGAGTAGTAAAAAATAGGGTATGGGTTTGTAACCGATCAGGGTTCCGTCAAGAAAATGAAGGATGTATTACCCAAAGGGAAGCTAAACCATTGACTAGGTGTGGATGCAAAGCTTCACTCAGAGTCTCACGAGACTGGATTTCTGGAAAATATATCGTTTCTAGATTTTCCAATAATCACAATCATCAATTACATGGATGCATGAAAAGGTACGTTCTTTGTATAATTTGAGTGCAGTTTACATGATTTTGAAGTTCTATGTGATTCACTGAATGTTATTAAATATTTTTAAACCAGCTATTTGTCGCCTTCAGACAAGTCTATGCTTAGTGTGATGACAAAGATTGGATTTAAGCCATGTCAAGTGATGCATTACTTGGAGCAATTGGTTGGTGGTGCTGGAAAACTCTCATTTAGAAGGAAGGATGGCTACAATTGGTTGAATAAGCTACGAAGACAAAGGATCCGAGAAGGGGATTTGAATACTGCGATAAGTAGTATGAAAGATTTGCAAGTTAAAGATGAAAGATTTTTTTACAAGTACAGTACTGACGGAAAAGGCATACTTAATAGACTGTTTTGGTGTGATGGATCATCGAGGGCAGAGTACGAACATTTTGGTGATGTTTTGGTCTTTGACAGCACATACAAGACCAATAGGTATTTGTATCCTCTCGTAATTTTTTCTGGGGTAAACAACCACGGTTCAACGTGTATATTTGCTGCATGTTTCCTACAAAATGAAACCACTGAAAGTTATCAGTGGGTTCTACAAACTTTTTTAGAGTCCATGGGAGGTAAAATTCCCGAAGCTGTATTAACAGATCAAGATGCGGCTATGCGTGCAGCTATCGTGTCTGAATTTGTAGGTACACGACACAGAATATGCAGTTGGCATTTATGCCGTAATGTCCGTAAGAATATTAAAAACTCTGGATTTTGCAATGAATTTTGTTCGTTGATTGATCGAAAGTGCTCAATAGAAGAGTATGAACTGTCATGGGCTAGTATTGTGGATAAATACAATTTATCTAGTAACAAATGGGTAATTGACACCTATGAAATTAGAGATAGGTGGGCGGAAGCCTACTTTCGTGGGCAGTTTATGGGTATGATGACAACTACGCAGAGGGCTGAGTCTGTAAATGCCTTAATCAAGTTGAGTGTGGATCACAAAATGACCATTACAGATTTTCTCGAACACTATAAACGGACATTACAAAGAATACGGAGTGATTTCATACACATGAAGAATCTATCTGAGAATCAAAATCGTGTTGTTAGAGAAAGTTCATTGAAGAGTTTCGATCAGCAAGCTCTTAGCATATGCACATTGAAGATCTACTATATCATTCGCAAGGAGATACGGGATGTTTTAGGTGTTATTGGGGAAAGTAGGAGTAAAGATGTTGATGGAAATGATGTCTTTGTATATCGAGAGAACAAGGTAGATGATGAAGAAATGTACACCGTCATAGTTGATCCAAGATGTGAAAAATTCCAATGTGATTGTTTCAAGCTAGAGTCGGACGGTGTTCCATGCCGGCATATCATATCAAGTCTGCAGTATTTGAGATTCACGAATTTCCCGGACAACATGATCAAACGTAGATGGTTGAAAGAGCCAGGGATGTTACTAAGAAATCAATTTCCCGAAGGGTATCCTGTTGCCGACAGTCAAGAATTAAGATTTGGTGAATTGAATAAAGAATGTCTAATTTTGTCGTACGTATCGTCACAAACTGAGTGTGGAACATCCAATTCTATGAAGCGTGTTCGAGAGGATGTCGAAATTGCAAAAGATGAACTTATGATGCAATCTCAGTGTAGTAGTGTTCCTTCTCCCAACAAAGATATGCCCGACAATGATCGAACTGACGAAGGCCTTGAAGACCCCCCAGTTGAGAAAAAGCATACCGTTCGTGATCCTCTTCGTAACAAGACAAGAGGAGCAGCTGGAGGAAAGAAGCAAAAGTGTGGGATGTGTGGGTATGTTTAATTTACATTATAAGATATATATTGTTTTATATTTATTCACTTGTATTTGACTTTGTCTTTTTGATCTTTTATTAGTGTTCTAGGGCATAAAGCAACTACTTGTGAGTTAAAGAAGACAAAGACAACAGACAGCCCGAATGGGTCGAGCACTCCTGGGGAAAATTTAAATCAAAATTTTGCGAGTCAGAGTGTTCAAAATTTGGGGGCATATGGTCCATTACCACAATTCCCAATAGTCTTTAATATGCCACCGAGCAACCCAGTGGTCTTGAATATTCCCCCTAACACCAATACGCTACCATTATACTCCCATGTTTCGTACTCGGCCGTGTTTGGAGCAACTGGGATAGGTTCTTTGGGTATTGAAAATGTGATGGGGCCAAACACATCGTTGCTATGGCAACAAGAAGTTGTAAGTATTGTTAGATTAATTGATTAATACGATCCTTTTATAAATAAATTTGATTAATGTATAAATCTTGTTATACAGGGTGCAACTAGAGGAAGCGATCCAAACATTTATCAAAAGTTGGGAAAGTCGTCCAAGCCATAGCATACCAATAGTATTGTATATTGATCGAATTGAATTGTTTGAACTTTGAAACATTGGCAGATAATTATGTCTTATACTTTTTAAATAGCGTATAAACTAGTGTAATATAATTGATTGTCCTTGTTTGTTAATGTTTGTTTACATATGATATTTTACTTAATTGAATTTCATAGTACCTATTTTTGTATGCATCATTTTAGAATTTTTCCCAACTTAAGAAAATTTGTAGATAAATTAACAAATTTACAATTTTTATTGATAAGCATCTAAAGCTCAATCCCTTGACTATTAATATTTGTAAATTTTGTACTAATATTGATTTTTGGTTTTACTACAAAATCCATATCTCTTAAAGTTTGAAGGTCTCTTATAATTTCAGAGGGAATAAATACGAAGAGTCGTGTGAGTCTACAAACATGCTACTACTGAGTAGCTAAAAATGAAGAGTCTTGTCTATTTTAAAATTTCAAGGTAAGTAAAGATGAAGAGTCTTGTGAGCATACAAACAGGCTACTACTGACTAGCTAAAGATGAAGAGTCTTGTCTATTTTAAAATTTCAAGGGGAATAAAGATGAAGAGTCTTGTCAGGGGCGGATCCAGGATTTTAGTGTAGTGGGGGCTAAAATTCTACCAAAAATTTAAAAATTTAAATACAAAAAAAAAAAAAAAAAATTAATCAAACTTTAAAATTATATCTCATTCGCAAGAATACATATGAGGAGATATTAAAAGATGATGCGAAATTTCGTAAAAATAATTAACCTTGACAAGTTAAATTACATACCCCGTTATGACATTAAAAGAACCCAAAACATCTACTTATCTAAATTACAAACTCAGATGAATTCAATTAAATTAACAATTGACCAGATTGATTTTCTATTTTTGAAATCGGAACTAGATCAATATTTTGGGAGGTAAAAAATTTATGTAGTATTGTATTAGATAAAAAGAGAATGAATTTTCATGATAGTTATTAAAAAAATATAAAATTAAAAGAGCAATGTTAAGAAAAAAAATTAAAAGAAAATTTTTTAAGAAAGAAAAAGAAGAGAAAAAAACATAATATTAAACAAAAATGTGCTCTTCCAGAATTTCGAACTCTAGCATTAAATTAAATTCAGGCATTGATTCCAAATTTCATCTAATAAACCACTACGTCAAAGATTCAAAGTAGTTGATACATTTGAGAGGAAAAATTAAAATGAAATTTATTAAAAAAAAAAAAAGGAATAGTGCACGGATATTACACAAAATGAGCTCCTACTGAGTGTCGAACTATGAATCTAATTAAACCATTGTTTCCATCTTTCATCTCACAATCCACTAGGCGAAGATAAACTTTATGCTAGGAAATCTAATATAACTTTTATATAATGGAGTATATTTCAGTGGGGGCTATAGACCCCACTTGCCCTTACGTGGGTCCGCCCCTTCACTCTTGTGAGTCTACAAACAGGCTACTACTGACTAGCTAAAGATGAAGAGTCTTGTCTATTTTAAAATTTGAAGGGGAATAAAGATGAAGAGTCTTGTGAGTCTACAAACAGGCTACTATTGACTAGCTAAAGATGAAGAGTCTTGTCTATTTTAAAATTTCAATGGAAATAAAGATGAATAGTCTTGTGAGTCTACAAACAGGCTACTACTGACTAGCTAAACATCTTTCCAAATGAATGTGAATTATATTTAAAAATAACAATCCATAACTGCGGACATTCAATTATTTAAAGAAAAAAACAAAATCGCAAATTCGCAGGTACTTAAGTGTTACTAGTAATACTTTAATAGGAATTGATATAACCATATTTTAAGGTCCAAATTGTATCTAACCCAAAAAAAATTAGTAGATATGGCACTTCCTATAAAAAAAATCACAACATTATTAAATGTGTAACAATCGTCCATTGTTAATAATATTAAATACATACCATAGAAGATGTGGATTTGTTTTCTTCTAATTTTATAATATTCCTACTTTGTAGATACTCATTGTATTTATTGATTAATCATTCTTTGTAAGTTGCTAGCAATTTAAATGATGTAATCATATAACTTGGTAGCAATTTCAAATTTCAATAGAATAAAATAAAAAAAGGAAAACTAATAATTATTAATCAGACTGGTTGATTGACCATCATATAAGCCATCTAATAAACCAATCATCACAAACTGTAAACATCTACCATCAACCAACACAAAATAATCCAACAGATATGGACATTCAAACCTAAACTTACCACAATCATAATCAACATCCATAAGCTCCTTACTTTTTACATAACCATAATCCATCTAAATAGAAAGTACATAAGTCTCATGACCTACCCAATTAATTATATGAGCCAACATTTAACTATAGACAAATATTAAGATTAAAACTTCATCAGGGTTGTCATTGGCCTGTCGAATTTCAAAAACAAGTTCATTCCCGACTTGTACTTGAATTTTAGTGAGAAAGTCGCCCCAACCTTGAACTAATGCCACACGTGTCCGGAAAGGTTCAACATATGTACGAATGTCCACTCTCCACTTGCGCCTACCATATCCGGGACATCTAAGTATTGCAACCCTTTTATTATTTAGGCCATTTTTCCTCCATGTATCTGTGGGAAAGTACTGGCAAAATAATGTACTAAGTTATGAATTTTGATCAATAAGCTTATTGAAATATAAGATTCTGAAAAAATAACACGTACCAATCTTGGTGTTGTATAACAACCAGGCAAGTTATGTCTTTTCATCGTATATGTGAATACATCCAATAAAACTGTTCCATCTTCAAAATCCGTGCCATCACTCGAGCTCGTATCATCTACTGAAGCCGGCGGAACAATACTAGATGAAGTACCAATTAATACCATTGAATTTTGCCTCGTGCACAGACACTTAAATGTAGTTGGAATTTCTTCATCTAAGGAAAAAATTACATTAACAACCAAAAAACATTCGAACTAAATTTATAACACAGAATTGAAGAAAACTTCACCTTTAACAAACAAGTTTCCATCCAGAATGAAACATGGCTCACATCCATTTTCCCCGTAAATGGTTGCTTCAAATGTCAAGCCCTCATGATAAACAAATTGTATGTGGGTGCAGTTTTGTAGGTGGTGGGCTTTCAAAAACTCTGTCCAGCATGGTCCAATAAATTGATGTACGCCTTTGTGATTTATGATTCCAATTCTCCAAACTCCGAGACGAGTGTGAACAGTTGCAAAAGAATTGCGTTTGTAACAGAGGTATGATACGAAATCAGCTGGCAATTTCTGCATTTGAATACAAGGAAATTATGGTGGGGTTACAATCACAATAATACTTACATTTAAACTGAAGTAATATGTGTATGAAATCACGTTTTCTTACCAAACCCTGCTTGTAATCTCTAGTAATTTCTTGATAGAACTTCAAAGGGGTTCTATGAAAGGTTTCTGCAAATTTCTCGGAGTATGATTGGCCACAACACACGCATGCTACAAATGTCATTTTCCCGACATATTCGAAAAATATAATGTCTCCTTGTACAACATTGAAGTCGACTGCCATCTCAGCTACATGTCTCCCTGTAATGAACATTCTATCCCTACTTGCAATTACTTCGAAAGGATATTTCTTGTTCCTAATGATAAGTTCACCCTTCGAGTTTCTCCTAAATTCCTTTTTTGCACCCATATCCAAGAATCCCGTAGGAATACTCTGTAAAACATATTAACATATTAACCTATATACACATCAAAAATAAAGTACCTTCTATACACATTAAAAATTCATTGAGTCATATTATCAAACACCTTCTATACACATTAAAAATAAAGTACCTAGACAGATGAAATCTAATTTAAACTTCTAATTCGCTAGCTAATACAACCAACCGCGAGTAAAACCAACGAGTCACATATTCGATGTATAGCAATTATATAAAACAATTGACAATGAAAATTTTTGATTGAAAAATTTAGGGCTTTTGTTCGAAAAACTTACAAACTCTCGCTGGAATGTTGCTGCAATCATAACGAAGAATCGCATTCCAAAATAAAGATGATTTTGTTTAGCCATGTTTTGTTGCGGTCCGAAATTTCGGAGGAAGAAAGAAGTCGAAATTGAAGAATAGGTTGAAAATAGAGGATTGAAGACGAAATTGAAGAATAGGTTGAAATCGGAGTCTAATTTGGGAAATTTTATTTAGGGTTTAGTGTTGATAAAATAACTTATATGTAAATTGACTATACATTAATATATTTAAACCATCTATTTGTGTCTTAACAATTAAATCTCTTGGCCCATCTGGTTACGATAGTTAGTTAAGTGATCGGAGATCCAGGTTCGAATCGTCCTTCGTCCGTATGTGTTTTAATTATCAATAATAAAAAAGTAAAACTAAATAATGATTTTATTGGTATTCGAACTCGGGACCTGAGATAACCTCCATCTCCCATCCCAGCAAGAAACTACTAACATAACTATCCAATTTCTCCACGATAATAACAAATTTAGTATGTTAGTATATGGCATTTGTAATATTTCTAAGAAGTAAGAACCCTTTTATCCCACATCGAAATTCTTGTAGGATATATTACATATTATATACACTTTATGAATTAAGATAAATTGAGGTGTTTGCTTGTGTGTTCGAAGTTCATAAAATAAATTGAGGTGTTAAGATATGTTGTCGAACATATTACTTCGAACACACAAACATCACCGACTTTTTTCAATCTTTTTTAAAACTTACTCAATTGATTTGAAATAAAAAACGATTAATAATGACATATTATTAATAAGGTAAAATTGCAAAAATAGTCCTAAAATAATCACTGATTTTGGATTTTCGTCCCAAACTATTTAATTTGGCGAATTTCATCCCGTAATTTAATATTTTTTTGGAATATCGTCCCACCATAATTATAAGACGGAATTGTGCATTTGCCGATGAATTATCACATGGCTGCTTAAGTGTCATGACATGGTAAAATTTAACATGAATAATTATATAATATTGCATAGTTCGTCCCAAATTAATTACAAGATTGAACGTCAGTTTCATTAACTTAAAATTTTAATATTGGGACTAAATTCATTCAAATGGTAATTAGTTTGGGACGATATTCCAAAATAATATTAAATTACGGGACGAAATTCGCCAAGTTAAATTTTACCTATTAATAAATCTTACCAAGCAACACAAATTAGTAGCTTCGTTCAGGGATGTTAATTTCATTTAATGGGACAAAAATTAGGTAGTTAAATTGGGATGTTTATAGGGTGCAAAGTGTTAAAACATATATGTAATACAGTACATGAAAGACAATGAAATATTACGATTTTAATTATAAATAAACTGCATATATATAATAAGGAGTTTTAATTTACATTAAAAACCGAGATATCACCAAAATAGTGCATACAATCCTACATATATTGTCTTAACTAATTAAATACCAATAACTAACTTAACTAAGCAAAACCATAATATTAACATACTTAATTAGGATCCACTGGAGCAATTTTTTAAAACATCCCATATTATGAACATAATTTCAAAATACCACAGCCATAATATCTCAACCCACTACCTACTCAATCCTCCTTTTCTTTTTGTCTCTCTCCTCGTCGGTATTTTCCTTGAGATCCGACGGTCCAACAATTTCATCCTTCGCCTCAGTTGCAGGTTCAAAAGTATCATCCCAAGGGATTGGTGGTCGTTGAAGAGGTAAGACGGCCAGATCATCCACCGGAAGTTTGTAAGCAAATATGATGGAAAATTCCCACCAGTATCGCTCCCCTTCATGCCTGTACCGTTCTGCCCACTCGCGAGATTCATTTTGCTATACCAGAAATTATATGAAAATCAGAACAAATGTTATAGAAATAACATATTATGATTTAATGAACGTTTTGAAATGTTATACCTGGAGCAGTCTCTCCCACTCGGAATCCCTGGTTTCAAGCACATTTGTAGTCTGATTCCATCGCACAGTACGACAATTTTTAGCCTTCTCCCAAAGGCTGCATCTTTTCAGCAAGTCGAAAAACTTTCGCCTCAATTCGGTCACTGTGAATACCTTCCCTCTCCTAAACATTATAATAGGAAGTATCCGGTTATAAGCATCGTCATTGTCCTTGGTATAATTGATATTTCCTTTAAATGCCTCGTCCAACAATAACTCAATGTACACAGCCTCATCCTCCTCTGTCCAAATTTGCCTCATCTTGTTCCTGTTTTCGATACAAAATTGATTGTTGTGTTTAAAATTGCTTGATATATATATCCGTCCAATCACATGAATGTACTTTGAATGTGCAATATGTACTAGGATTCAAACAAACAACTTATGTACTTTGAATTTAGTAGGAATGTAGTATGAACTATAAATACAACTTATGTACTAGGAGTGTATTAAAAACATGAATGTGAACAATACGAATACACACTAACAGTACGCAAAAACATGAATGTGACCAACTTGAATACACATTAACAGTACATTATCAAATCAAATACATCCCCTGCAATGACCCCAATCCACACAATCTCCCCAATTCATACATCCCACACAATTGTCGGCATTTAACCCAATATCATGAACAATCTGTTTTCCCCAAAAAACACATTCATTCCCCAATTCATTACGAGCTCAAGAAAAATTTCACACAAATTTTGATCTATTCACACAAATTCCCCAATTCACACAATTACCAACATATTTCGAACATCTTTTGAACATAAAATTTCATACAATTTCCCTAATCCACACAATCTGTCTTATCCATTGTATAACAGTAGCAAACATATTCAATTTTTATAAATAAGCACAATTTCCCCAATTCACACAATTTCGACAATTAACCTAACATACGGTATTTCCCCAATTCACAAAATTAACCTAAATGACCCTATATTAACCTAACTTATATGTTTATCAACACATTGATTTCCCCAATTCACAAAATACGACCAAATAGGTATTTCCCAAATTGACACAGTATATATTAGATTGAATAAAGACCAACTCAAAGAAATTTCATAAAATGAAGTTTTACCTCAGTATATGCTTGGTTATCGTTTGAAGATTTCTGGTTCCTCCTCTCTCTTTTTCCTCTCTTGCTTATGGTTGAAAGATAATTTTTTCTTTTCGAAATATCATATATCTCAGCTACTGTTGAGGCCGAATATATATGCAAATTACGGGGATATGAAATGGCGTGTCCCAAATGAGTACTCATGATGAGGGCTTGACAATTTTTCAGAAGGGTTGTGATGGTCGCGATTTCCAATATTCTATATTTGATTTTTGTAAAACTGCATATTTCTGGGTATATATATGATCGTGTTTTTTTTTTTGGTGTAGGTAAGAGCTTCTGATAAATCCCAATCCTAGAAGGAGAGAGGGGCTGAGCATCTCCAACCCAAGAGGGGGGTGGGGGTGGAAGGATGTTCTGAATTAAGGATTATACCAACAAATTACAGAAACACCCCGTATTTTTTGTTAACCCTAAAAAAATGGCTTAATTTCACTTTGCACTCTACAAATAGAAGCATTTTTTGTATTTGCACCCTTTCAATTTAGCATTGTCGGTATAATTTTGCATCGGAACGTTGACTCCTCCGTTCGGAGATATTTGTGACCAAAATTTCATAGCTAGTTGCAATTCTCGATTAACGATGTGTATACGGTTACCGGAACGTTTATTCGAATTTTCGGATTTAATTGTGACCAAAATTCAAAATTTTCAAATCCCTAACGATTCGATTTACGATGGACTTACGGCTACCGGAACGTTGACTCCTCTGTTGGGAGATATTTGTGACCAAAATTTCATAGCTAGTTGCAATTCTCGATTAACGATGTGTATACGGTTACCGGAATGTTTATTCGAATTTTCGGATTTAATTGTGACCAAAATTCAAAATTTTCAAATCCCTAACGATTCGATTTACGATGGACTTATGGCTACCGGAACGTTGACTCCTCCGTTCGGAGATATTTGTGACCAAAATTTCATAGCTAGTTGCAATTCTCGATTAACGATGTGTATACGGTTACCGGAACGTTTATTCGAATTTTCGGATTTAATTGTGACCAAAATTCAAAATTTTCAAATCCCTAACGATTCGATTTACGATGGACTTACGGCTACCGGAACGTTGACTCCTCCGTTCGGAGATATTTGTGACCAAAATTTCATGGCTAGTTGCAATTCTCGATTAACGATGTGTATACGGTTACCGGAACGTTTATTCGAATTTTCGGATTTAATTGTGACCAAAATTCAAAATTTTCAAATCCCTAACGATTCGATTTACGATGGACTTACGGCTACCGGAACGTTGACTCCTCCGTTCGGAGATATTTGTGACCAAAATTTCATAGCTAGTTGCAATTCTCGATTAACGATGTGTATACGGTTACCGGAACGTTTATTCGAATTTTCGGATTTAATTGTGACCAAAATTCAAAATTTTCAAATCCCTAACGATTCGATTTACGATGGACTTACGGCTACCGGAACGTTGACTCCTCCGTTGGGAGATATTTGTGAACCAAATTTCATAGCTAGTTGCAATTCTCGATTAACGATGTGTATACGGTTACCAGAACGTTTATTCGAATTTTCGGATTTAATTGTGACCAAAATTCAAAATTTTCAAATCCCTAACGATTCGATTTACGATGGACTTACGGCTACCGGAACGTTGACTCCTCCGTTCGGAGATATTTGTGACCAAAATTTCATAGCTAGTTGCAATTCTCGATTAACGATGTGTATACGGTTACCGGAACGTTTATTCGAATTTTCGGATTTAATTGTGACCAAAATTCAAAATTTTCAAATCCCTAACTATATCGATTTACGATGGACTTACGGCTACCGGAACGTTGACTCCTCCGTTCGGAGCTATTTGTGACCAAAATTTTAAATTTCCGATCCAATTATGTTAATAACGATGTGTATACGGTTACCGTAACGTTTATTCGAATTTTCGGATTTAATTGTGACCAAAATTAAAAAATTTCTAATAATACAAAGTATTTACGATGGACTTACGGCTACAGGAACGTTTATTCAAAATTTTCGGATTTAATTGTGATTTTGATCCAAATAATATTAAATAGGACATTAAATTAAAACAAATCCGAATTCCGACACACTCAATCTAAAGTTGTCCCTGGCAGCGGCGACTGAATTTTAATCAAATCAAATGCACAGTGTAGTCAAATCCGTCCCATTTTGCACAGTCTGACACGGGAGAGAGAGTATTCTTCCACAACGATTGATAGTAGAACATAAAATAGATAGTACCAATACATCATTCTACCTTTAAAAATGGAAATTGAAAATTCTAATCTCCCAAAATAGATAGTAGAACATGAAATAGATAGTAGAATATTCATATAATCTTAAAAAAAGAGTATCCATATTAAATTCATCAAAATAGATATTTGCATATAATCTTAAAAAAAACATATTGTCAGCATAAACACATAAAATCAATTCCCCCCATTCAAATCCACCAGAATGTGCAGGACATCAGTTTCCACCCCCTGCCGTTTCAATTCCACAAAGTACATGTCAATGTTGTCACCTTCTTTCAAGTTGTTATCAACACAAAATTTGTTCCAGCCTTTGCCCAAAGCCATTCAAGGATTTTTAACAACACTTAAACTTTTAGCTTTATACACTTGCAATTTCACCTCCCAGAACCGGTTGCCATGCACAGGAGTCATCAACCTTGCAACATTGTACTTAGATAGGCCATGTGGCTTCCAAATTTCTTTATCTAAATACTGCAACATCAAAAATATAATGCTATCATAAATAACCAATACTTTTATGAATTCCTATAATAATGTGAGGCATAATTTAAACTGATAAATACCAATCTAGGCATGCTCTTGTTCGAGTCCTTTGGAATGTTGATTCCCTGTAGTGTAGGCATGAATGTAACAATGGGTGGGAACTTGAATTGCTCGTAAATTTGTTCAAGCAATCTCCAGCCATAAAGCACATCCGCTTCATCGTCCGTATCTTCATCCTCTTGCTCATGATTGTCCTCAAAATATTCATCCGAATCCTCATAACTGTCTTCATCCACTTGATCATAATTGTCCGAAAAAAATTCATCCGAACTATCGGGAGGAAATTCAGCATACGAATCCTCGTCAGTGTCTTCAGTGTCTTCCGTATGTTCCTCCTCTTCCTCCTCCTCTTCGTCGTCATCGTTGGTTAAATCGATTGTAATCGGTTTATCAACTGGAGCATAGGGGCAGCACAAATTTGTTTCATCTACGTCAAAACCTGTCATTCCATAACAACCAAAGAATAAGTTAACAAATATTTCCCAATTCACGGTACGAATTATAACTTAAATATAGGAATACAGTAGATAGCACCTGCATTAGGTCTTCTTCCTCTTATGAATTCAAATTCACACCGATCAACCCAAAATATTGTTGCATCATACTTCAAGTCATTATAGTATTCAAACAGAATCAAATGGCATTCATATAGCTTATGTGCTTTATAAAAAGCGTCCCAACATGTTCCTACAAACATGACCCCCTGATTATCTCTAAGACACCATATTTTCCAAACACCGAACCTGGTTCGAACAGTTGCAAAACACCCTGAGGGGTCCATTTTAGGATATGAGGAAAATACCGTGGGCAATACCTGCATCGAATAAGACAATCATTGAAAACAACTGATAAAACATCAACCCTTAATAAACATGAATGTAGTTAACCATCTATACCAAGCAGGGTTCACAAGATCGTCCGGCTAGGCTGAAAAACTTGTAAGGGCTTCGGTTAACAATATGCCCGAATTTCTTAACATATGTTTGGCCTGAACATATGCAAGCCATGAAGTTTGTATTGCCAATATAGTTAAAGAATATGACATCCCCAATCTGAACTCCATAACGTCTCACTAATGCAGGCGCATTTAACAAAATCATGTAGACATCACCATTTTTTCGAGCAATTTTGATGCCATATGTTTGGCTTCGAATGGATAAAATCCCAGTCTTCTTATCAACTAGTTCCGGCCTTGTAACAAAAATAAAAGGGAGTTCCTACAAGGCATTATACCTCCTAGTCAAACATGATAAACACACGAACAATCGAATATGCACAAATCCATATTCACAGGAAATTTTCACAAGAAATTCAAAATCATATAGACGATATGAAACATCAAATAAACCCATAAAAATTAATGACCCAACAAATTTCACAAGAAATTAAGTTTATTTACTCGACCCGTCTTCTTCACATACAGAAGAAATTAAAACTACTTACAATTTCGTCTTCAAATTCCTCTGTAATGGCATGAAAAAACCGAATGTCTTCCATATCTTTGCTTGAACTTCAAACGTAATACTCTCAAAGTAGGCTCAGTGGGGAAAATCTTAGATAGGCAAAGAATGGTGAGGGGAATCCAAACGACGTAGAGAGTAGTTAATAGATATATGAATTATTTTAATATCTTCAATCGTGGAATGCAAATGGTCGATAGGGCGGTAAAGGGGTGCAATTGGGTGTAGTTAATACATTTCAAATTTCAAGGATTAAAATTTTAAGTAAAATAGTAAAATTATTTCAAATTTATTCTTCAAAATATTTGTTCATGTAAAATCATTATAAATGATTATATTACTTAAGGACTATACAGAACTGTGGTGCAAGAATATATATATTACTGAAAAATCATAATTGTCGTTCAAAACAACGTAGTAGAGATATCTTTAACAATAATCAATGAATATAACATGTTCTATGGTCCAAGAAAACATGATAACTTGATCATAATTGAAATTAGCATTAAAAGGGTTACTTAAAAAGTTGTTTTCAAATACTTACATTATTTTTTATATTTATTTTACTTACATAAGTTTATTAAATGAAGGATATGATGTTCATATTGGTATAAAAGAGTGACTTAAAAAACACATTCAAATTCTTTATTTATATTTTGAATACACATTGATAAGTGTCAAATCAATAAAGAAAAAGTTGAAAGGTAATAAAGAGGTTGATAATAGACTTCTAGTATATAGGGGTGTAATTTTCAAGTTGAAAGTTAATAATATCTATAATAGACTTATAGTTGAAGGGTAATAATGTCTATAATAGACTTCTAGTTGAAAGGTAACCCTCGTCACGAAAGAATCAAAATAGGTAAAATTATACAAGATATAGGCTTAAGAAGTTTATTCGAAAATTCCATATGGACTTATGGAGTGAACAACGTTGTTTGTAGTTCTAAATACGCTATTATTTATGACATGTTTCTGAGGCAACAGACTATTCAAGTTGGATTGTTTTGAATAATCAGTGGTTGAAAACGAAAAGTCCATAGAAAGTTCGAATTAATCTTCTTTAACATTTCTGAGGCAACAGACTATTCAAGTTTGGAGATTTTGCCATATCTAATAGAAAAGAGTAAACACATGGATTAAAAAAGTATGATTTGAACTTTATATACTTACCATCCTAATTCATTTATATTATTGACAGCCTTTATTTATGACATGTTTCAGTCTTCTTCATGTTGGAAATTTCCCCAATATCAGTGGTTGAAAACGCAGTAAATCTGAAGACAAACCCGAACTCTCAATATTGTAATTAATAAAAATCCACTGAAAATATAAGAATGAATTTCGTGATTCGAAAATATTATAAAATGGAGACTTTTTCTTTGTTCTTAATTACAGTGAACATCTTTTTCCTTTTGTTTCATTGCCGTGAATAGCCACTGCTTTTAATACAAATTTGCACTGTTTCATAATAAGTGCAACTCTTCAGTAAAGCAAGGAATGATTAATTAATATGAAAAGATGCATCTTTTGGTAATTAAGAAACTACCATAGGGAAGTCTTCCAAAATTAACGGTAAAAAATTAATTAAGTTTATAATGTATTTACCGAAAAGGTGTGTTGGTTAAGTTTCATCAATTAAGTTTATAATGTATTTACCGAACATGTGTGTTGGTTAAAGAAATGTGGTTTTTTTTTTTTTTTTTTTCATAAATACAGCAATGACGAAAGTATGTTGTCATACAATTTTTTCATCACAAAAACACCGTACGCAGTTTTAATCTTCCATCCATATTCGATCTTGAAAAAATGTCTTCTAGAAATACATCATATGTTAGCCCATTGGAACTGAAAAATTCTTAGCAAATTTATCAAGCAATTTTACTATATTTCAATTCTATTTGCCGGTCTCAATATTGTCCAATTTTGAAATAGTTTATATTCATTAAACTTCAAATCGTTGAACACATATTCATTTCTCTTTGCCAAACTAATTTGGTCCGTTATTTAAAATAAGAAAATCTATTTTAAATTTAATCATCGAAAACAAAACGCTGAAAATCATTTCCAATATTTCCAATATGCATCAAGTACGAAACATAGTCAAGATATCATATGTCATGTACCGTAATAGAGGAAAATAATATAAACAACAATGATAAAATTCGTTATCAATTGAACGAAATTGAAAATACCGAAACTAAAAAGAGGAAAATAATATAAACAACAGAATTTTTATTATATTTTATGGAATATATGTAATTAATTATAATTTTCATTGTTAATTAGCTTAAACTAAAAAGAGTTATAATGTTAATATATGGAAAAGCGTGTTTATATATATTATAAAATGTTTATATATATATATATACATATATATATATTATATATATATATTTTTACACATGAAACTTGGTTCTAGAGAGCTAATTGAATCGGTTTCAAATCCGTATCCAATTGAAAGGCGAATTTGTTCCAAGATCTCAATGATACTAAATGAAAAATATAAATTAGTACCTACGTTAGTACCTAAATGACCGCCTAGCTGAACGCGAGTAGGGGGAGTCGGAGACGCTTATCGTCTGCAATATCAATTCAACGCTGCAAAAGTTGTCCTTTACCTTTATGTCATTTCAAAGTTCAATTTTCCATGCTACTTAATTTTCCATTCTTTCTACTTTATTTTCTTGTCCGAGCATTCAATATATACTCAATGACTGAATGTCCAAAGTCCAAACATAGTTAAACAAATTTGAATATATATAATTAACATTTCGATTACCACTATTACTTAAATAAAAATAATTACGTAATTTATAAACTAGAACTGGGCACGGAATTAAGATAAACATAGTTCATTAAATTATTTGAATAAAATATATAGACTAAATGTGATGGACTAAACCATATATATATAGTTCATTAAGTTGAGAATAGGACAAAACAAGAAATTCATAATTCGATACATTAAAAATAATAAAATTCCAAAACACCACTAACTCCCTCTAATAAAAATCCAGTACTTCCTTCAACTTCAAAATTTCATCCTTCATTTGATCCAATAAATCCATTGACGCAATTTTGTTTAATTTCGCAATGGTCATTTTCTCAAATTCTTCCGTAAGCAAATAAATCATTCGTTTTCTAATTAAGTCTATGAAATTCCAGATACGGCACATCTCTCCATTCTCTTCACCTTGCTTCAACAACGGGCTATTTTTACACATGCAACAAATTTATATAATTAACATAACATACTTAATAAGCATAGATGATTTAATATAAGAATACCTTATTTCCACTGGACCCGTGAGAGGAAATCCCCAACAACGAACCGGACTGCATTGTAATTAAAGATAGTAATATTTATGTGAAAATATTTAAATTACGGATTAATATCCAATCCCTAACGATTCGTTAATAAAAGTTGGATAAAAAAAAAGTTCTCTCAACTTACGGATTTTTCGGTTGAACACCAGCTTTGTACGAAACTTGCAAAAATTGCACCACTATCTCAAATTTTTCAAAAATGCACATATTCGATGGGAAGGAATTGATGTACCTCTGAAATTCACCATTGGAATACTCGCACACAAGCTCGTCCATCAAAATGTTGAATTGAGTCTTAAGCTTTGTAGCATACGTACATCGGAAACACTGGAATGTCCGATTATTACCATTGTCGAGGTCCACATGACAATCGACGCAACAACCATAAATATCACATGGTTTTTTGTTAGATGATGCACCAATATGTTGTGACATAACTAGATAAAGTGAACTCGGGTGCAATTTTGAAAGTTCACTACTACAATGTTCAACAAAAAAATGCAGAGAGGCAATATGGGAATGACTATGTATATTGTGGATTTAGTGGAGGTGGAGTTGGGCCTTATGGCAATTGGCACGTATGCATGAATTATGAAGATATATATAGATACAACAACTAAAATATAATAGACATATTGGCACATAACACACAATTCTATTAATAAATGGACAATATTTGGTTTCACATTCGGTTAAAAATAATTAAACAACCCAAATTAATATAATATTCATAGCCTGCAGGCATATTATTTAGTTTGAACCAAGGAAAATGCAAAATAAACCTCGAAATCTCAATCAAGCAAAATAACATAATCAAACATTCAACATCACTAATATCATCAAGTTACAAACATAATAAGTGCAGAAAGACATCATTTTTTAGAGTTCCCTTCGTTCAATTTTAAATTTCCCAATATTTTGAACAAATCAGTCATATTGTTGTTCAAATTTATAGCCTCATCCCGCTCATGTAGTATGCGATCTCTTTCCAATCTTAGCATTTCGATCTCCCGGTGAAGGGATTCAATTTCATTGCTAGTTGATTCGTTTTGTTGTGTTGTCGACGATGAAGCATAACTAGTAGTACAAGTTGAGTTGTGTGACAGATACGCTACATATGCCCTGTTTGCGTCTTCAAAACTCGGGAATGACTTGTAACACGCATGACTATACCCTCGTACTTGTTCATGAGCGTTTGCCCACTCTTCGTATATCCCCGGATTACGGCCAACAAATACCACGTAATGTTTTGCCTATAATTCAAGTTACAACATAATATTAATGGAGATACATTAATAACCGTAATATAAAATATTGTTAAATAAATCTGACAAAGCAAGAAAATGCTGAATACCATGTGTGGGAGATGAATGAAAACGTCGGTAATTGTGTAAATGCTTGTTTGCCTCTGGATGGTTACTAGGAATAGAGCACAGGTAGCTCAAATGCAATATTTAGGTACCATTCCTATGGAATCATCCAATATTTATAAGCTACAAAATAGTTGTTGTATAATGAACATATTGGTTTAAACAAATTACAATCACAAATTATAAAATAATATATTCTTAAATTTTTATGAAATATTATTAATGAGGGAATCTGCGACAAAATTATTATATATATATACATTCTACTTTTACTTAAAAAGCTTTCGGATACGAATCTTTAACGGGTCGGATCGACGTAATCCATATTTGCTGCATGATTTTCGGCTTTCGAATGTAATGCAAATTTTTTATTCTCATATTTAATTTCCTGTATTACAGTTTGGGTTCCTGTACAAAATCAAATTATATACTTCATTATTGTGGAAAATTTTACTAAAAAAACTCAGGTAAAACGGCCGAAAATCAAGAATTGATGAGGCAATAGATCCTCTGTACCACAATTTGTGTACCACAAGTGTGTACCACAAATGAATATTTGACACATGTATATATGATAAATATAATAATTGTCATATATACATGTGTCAAGTATTCATTTGTGGTACACACTTGTGGTACACAAATTGTGGTACAGATGATCTTGAGCCAATTGATGAATATTGTGCCAAATGAAAACTGAACTTTTAATCCGTGCGTTTTAGGGTTGATCGGTCAAAAATTAAATCAAAAAATGATATAAATTAATTAACAATGGGTTGGAGTGACATAATACATTAATGACCAAATGTAAAAATATAGACATAGTTGATCGGTCCAGCAGGCTGCAATGCTTACCCTTAAAAACCGGCAGCAGACCTGCACATTTGCTTTCAGCTTTATGTCACATCATGAAGACTTATTGGTTGTTCAAAAGGCAAGATAAATTGATTAAAAAGCGGATCGGTCATAATGAAATAGTTCATAACACAAATATGTATGTAATTTATTTAAGACACAACATATAATATTTATAATCTTAGAATATAATATGAAAGAAAAGTGAGTACATAGTAATCCAATTTTTATAATGTCCGATGAGTACATAGTAATCCAATTTTTAAAAAAATTTACCTTATTATCAAATTACGGAGGAGTAAGTGTTCCTCAACCATAACATACTTATTTTGATCGAAATAATGTCCGATGAGTACATAGTAATCCAAATTTTAAAAAAATTATCGGAATTATCAAATTACGGAGGAGTAAGTGTTCCTTATCCATCTAACACTTATTTTGATCGAAATAATGTCCGATGAGTACATAGTAATCCAATTTTTAAAAAAATTGTCGGAATTATCAAATTACGGAGGAGTAAGTGTTCCTTATACATCTAATACTTATTTTGATCGAAATAATGTCCGATGAGTACATAGTAATCCAATTTTTAAAAAAATTGTCGGAATTATCAAATTACGGAGGAGTAAGTGTTCCTTAACCATCTAACACTTATTTTGATTGAAATAATGTCCGATGAGTACATAGTAATCCAATTTTTAAAAAAATTTACCTTATTATCAAATTACGGAGGAGTAAGTGTTCCTCAACCATCTAATACTTATTTTGATCGAAATAATGTCCGATGAGTACATAGTAATCCAATTTTTAAAAAAATTGTCGGAATTATCAAATTACGGAGGAGTAAGTGTTCCTTAACCATCTAATACTTATTTTGATCGAAATAATGTCCGATGAGTACATAGTAATTCAAATTTTAAAAAAATTGTCGGAATTATCAGATAACGGAGGAGTAAGTGTTCCTCAACCATCTAATACTTATTTTGATCGAAATAATGTCCGATGAGTACATAGTAATCCGATTTTTAAAAAAATTGTCGGAATTATCAAATTACGGAGGAGTAAGTGTTCCTCAACCATCTGATACTTATTTTGATCGAAATAATGTCCGATGAGTACATAGTAATTCAAATTTTTAAAAAATTGTCGGAATTATCAAATTACGGAGGAGTAAGTGTTCCTCAACCATAACATACTTATTTTGATCGAAATAATGTCCGATGAGTACATAGTAATCCGATTTTTAAAAAAATTGTCGGAATTATCAAATTACGGAGGAGTAAGTGTTCCTTATCCATCTAACACTTATTTTGATCTAAATAATGTCCGATGAGTACATAGTAATCCAATTTTTAAAAAAATTGTCGGAATTATCAAATTACGGAGGAGTAAGTGTTCCTTATACATCTAATACTTATTTTGATCGAAATAATGTCCGATGAGTACATAGTAATCCAATTTTTAAAAAAATTGTCGGAATTATCAAATTACGGAGGAGTAAGTGTTCCTTATCCATCTAACACTTATTTTGATCGAAATAATGTCCGATGAGTACATAGTAATCCAAATTTTAAAAAAATTTCAGAATTATCAAATTACGGAGGAGTAAGTGTTAGATAACCATCTAACACTTATTTTGATCGAAATAATGTCCGATGAGTACATAGTAATCCAATTTTTAAAAAAATTGTCGGAATTATCAAATTACGGAGGAGTAAGTGTTCCTTATACATCTAACACTTATTTTGATCGAAATAATGTCCGATGAGTACATAGTAATCCAATTTTTAGAAAAATTTACCTTATTATCAAATTACGGAGGAGTAAGTGTTCCTCAACCATCTAATACTTATTTTGATCGAAATAACGTCCGATGAGTACATAGTAATCCAAATTTTAAAAAAATTTCGGAATTATCAAATTACGGAGGAGTAAGTGTTAGATAACCATCTAACACTTATTTTGATCGAAATAATGTCCGATGAGTACATAGTAATCCAATTTTAAAAAAAAATTTACCTTATTATCAAATTACGGAGGAGTAACTGTTCCTTAACCATCTAATCAAAATTCACCCTTTTATTGTATAACCTCGACAAAATACGTAGGTTTAATGTGTCCTCGTCTAAAATTTCCATAATTTTTTAATTAACGCTGTAAATCATCTATTTCTGTCTTATTTCACCAATGAATTAAATTGTTTACGAAATATCACAAATTTATGTTTAATCTGATTTGCCATAATTGGAAGACATTAATATTTTTATTTATAAAAGGAAAACATTAAAATTGTATAATTAAAGGAACACGTTAAAATAATGTGATATAAGGCTCATAATTTCACATTTAAAAGATGATTTCTACCAAACCCAAACCAATACACACCGGTCATTAAACAGTACGGCCCAATTGTGCATTTAATGCGAAATGACTATTACATCAATTAAAAAAATTGGCGGGCAACTAGACATGATCATATCAAAATTTTAGTAGCCCCATAGCCTCTCTTTTATTCACAGACATTAAAAATAAAAGCCCTCCTCTAACAATGCTCATTTATGTGTTCTGCTGAATTTTATCACCATTTCTACATTAAAAGCTCTCACCATCTCTACATTGAAAGCTCTCAACAACCACCTGTGCACAATGGAAGAAAAGCAATCAATTTCAGGCGAAAAAAGGTCAATGTAAGTTTGGATGCTAAATACTTTGTAAATAATTTAGAAAACAAATGTCTTAGCATTGCACTATGTCATATATACTACTAGTGGTGTGCCTTTAAAATAAAGGTTGTGGGTCAAAGACAAATAAAAGAAATTTTTTTATTTTTAAGTCTCAAAAGATGGGGAATTTGTTAATATGCATGACACATATCTCATAAACTTACATTTATATTCTACGAAAATTTAAGGGTTAGCTACGAAATATTCAGTTTTAAGTGGTTAAATGCAATATTTTTTGGGTTAAGATGGCCAAAGTGCAATAGAAAGAAGAGGGTTAGTGCGGACACTATAAAGTTTTTAGGGTTGTTCAAGACCAAAATTTATAAAATTAATGATGGCCAAAGTTCAGCAGAACTTAATTTGTTATAAGGGGTTAATTAGGTTTCAAAGTAAGATTAATATTTATAAAATGCTACTTCAGGTTAGTTCTATTAATATGTTTGCTACTGTTTTGCCTATGATTTCTAGGAGAAATTGTATCATATAATACATGTAATATATACATTCTGTAAAATTTTATCATTTAATATCCATTTTATTTTATTGAATTAGGGATTATCCACCAAGTAGTAAGGAGACTCATGACACAAAGAGAAAACTGACTTACAGTGAGGTTAACAAACTCAACCTTGCAAATTCTTGGTCACTCGAGGGCAAAATAACGCATCCGGTGGGAAGTTATAAGGAAAGGCTACTGAAGTCATGCTTGAAATATAGAGGTCAAAGTGTGCCTACAAAATCCAAACAAACTAAAGATTATGATTTATTGGAAAATGACACGGGGATATCCACAAAGAGAACAACAAAGTCAGATTCCAAGGTCTATCAACTAAAAATAATAGTAGCATCAATATTTAACTACTGCATTGATATTTGATATACAATTAATCCTATTTGAATCATAAAATTAAGGCATACTCATTTGTTTTACACAGCCTCAACAGGTGTATTATAGAAAAAGGGTGAAGAAGCCTCTAACAACCAAGGATGTAAAAGATATGAAGGACATTTCAGATTTTTTTGCGCCAACTAAAGTATGAATTTATGAAAATAAATATTCACCCAAGTTGCTTTCAGTTATATTAGAGAAAACTTTAACTAAATGCTACTGTTACAGCACACCAAATTTGAGCATAGAACTTCCCTGAAATAACTCATCGAAGTGAACGTTCAACTAAGCCAACCACAAATTTAGGCCATTCAGGATATGGGATTCGGATCACTTGCAAGGCTACAAATGGATGCCATAGACAAGCTTCTTATAAAATGGATAATAGACAATTATAACTGTGAAGAACATAGAATTCAAGTTCATCAAAGTTATGTGGAGATCACTAGTGAATCCATGAATAAGGCACTTGGAATTCCAATTTCAGATTTAAATGTTAGCTTGCACCCAAATTCTTCTAAAGGTTTTGAAATGTATAGGGATTATTTCACTATAACCAAGGGGAGAGTTGATATTGCAGCATTGACTGTAAGACTCAAAGGGTGCACTACTGCTGGGGATGAATTCAAAGTAATGTACATGGCATTACTTTTTGGCACAGTCTTGCTCCCTGGATGCCAACAGAACATGCCTATCTATTACTTGGATTTTCTAGTAGAGTTGAGCAAAGTTAAAGAGTTGAACTGGTCTGGTCTAGTTCTAATGACACTAGATGAGGGAATTACAAAATGGAAGGATAGCACACAGACCTATGTTAGTGGATGTTTGTTAGTGTTACAGGTACTTACATATTAAATATAGTAATCCAATTTTTTTTCATGGAAGTATTGTTCATTTCATTATTTTATTAACTTATATCTGAATCCATTTGCCTAATCAGGTTTTATTCCTAGCAATGGTAATTCCAGTTGGAACTAGTTACTACATTCGTCTTCGCACGGAATACCCTTATGTGGATTATCTAACCAAACAAAGGGTCAACCTACTAACAACAGATATGCAAAGGATGGGGGGCTACTGGAGTCCTAAGGTTCATTTGTCATGTCAAGTTTATTACTTTCAAATAACTTATGTTTTGAACCTCATTCACATTTCTAACTTCAGTATTAAATTTTATATGCCTATAATCAAATATAATTTCCATTATGAGACACATATTTCATTCCTTCATACATCTTTTCATAATATGCTATTCAACCTATTACCACTAATGGTGTGCAGGCATGTATGATCAACAATGGCTATACACCAATTATAAACCCAAAACTATTTCAAGTTGATAATGAAAGTGCTTCTCCAGCTAGTCTAACAAATTCTGCTTCTGGAACAGAAGAGGTGGCTCCTGATCCAGTGATTACTCCTAATTCAAGTCCAATTATGGTCTCAAAAAACCAATCATCACCTTATGACAGCCATTACATTTATGAACAATTTGGTTTGCTGTCAACTAAGATGGATGAAATTCAGAGAGATGTGGCACAACTCAAGCGCTCAATAATACAAATATCATGTGGCGTCATCCCTCCAATTCCTAAGTCTGAAGGGATCTCAATTGAAAGCTTGATACCAAAGATAAATGATTTCATCACAGAGTTTCCTCATACTATAAACAAGAACTTACATGAAACAATGGCAAAGGCTTTGAATAACTACATGACACAAGGAAGCATGAGACCCCCTACCTCAATTTTGGGAACACCGGAGTCAAAGGGGGATAGTTCAAATGGGACTGCAATTCATGTAACACCAAATCATGTTTCCAATACTCCAGAGAATCGAGTTTCAGATAATCCAATAAATCCGGAGTCGGAAGAATCTGATATTTGTAGTTTTTTGTTGGATGAAGGCTTCAACTTAAGGTATGTTATATTAATATTTTACTAATTAACTAGAATTAACATTATAAGTGAAGTTAAAATAAGGAGAAATGGACTAACATATATACTTTACAGCCTGTTGGTTGTGGATTACGGAGCTTGGTACTGCACAAGGGAGAACATATTGTGCTTAAAACCTGAAAGATTCATCAATGGGAGTGTAAGTTTTACAATGGAAATGTCAAATTATAATTTCAACCATGTCACACAACATATATAGATCATATTTATGTTTTCCTAGGTACTGGACTGCGTAGCCTATTTATGCACAATGCAAAACAGGGAACAAAACTCAATGCAGACTTGCTGGTATTTCCCAGCAATTTTCAGTGTAGGTTATTTACACTATCTATTAATCTAGTTCTGAATTCAATGATTATATGGCTATAATATTAATTGATTGTTCTTTGTTATATTGAATGTTCATAGTTATTTAATCCAAACCCAACTTAAATTGCAGCAAATGTGCTTGATACCTACAGTTTCGAATGAAAAAATTCTGAAAGCATTTTTCAACTCCCAGCAAAATTTTGTATCTAAAAGTTTCTTTCTACAACGCATATACATCCCCGTCAACGACTGCCACCAACACTGGTACCTCATAATCATAGATATGGACACTTGTGACATCAGCATTTGTGATACAATGCCCTCAGAGGCAATGGCTGTATTGAGGAGATAAATAGCTGTCACAGTGGTAAACTATCATATATTGTCATATTCATGCACAAATATATTTAAGTATTCTCTCTCACAACATGTTTTCTAATGAAATAGGTCAAACGTTTGGAGATTTTGATGCAGCAATGGTATCCTACAGGTTACACTAATCTAAACATGGCTGAAAACTATTTATGGATCAAACCTGACTGGGTGCCTATACAGGGCAATGGGTAAGCATACAGAAAGTCTCCTATTGTTTTTTGTAAACTGTGAATGTTTTTTGTGTAACAATTTCACTGTCAAGGTAGATATGATTGCGGAATATATGTGAGCATGATGATGATGTTCAATTTGGGGATGCAGAAACAACTAAATGAGGTCAATTACAAACCTATTCAACAATAAATAATTGTTTTTTTGTTATACTAGTTAACTAATAGAACCTTGCATTTTTTTTATGACAGGTTGAATCAGTTATTGCAAGGCAACGTTTGGCAGTTCAGCTTTATAAAGCAAAATTCAACAAATTTGCTTGGAAGAATTGAAGAATTAGAAAAACAGTTCTTTGGCCTAAATTAATTCAAACTTGCTTGTAGGTTATTATTTTTGTCTTGTAAGCATTTCTAAAAAATGCCATATCTAATCAACTTGCATCTAATAGTTTTGTTAGCAATTGGTGTCTATTTTTGTTTCACTCAAGCCTAAGAAGGAGAAAATCAACAAAAAGGGTAAGGAACCCTTTCTGTGGAAACATAACAATTACCAAATCTGGTTGCAAGGATTCACAAAAAACCATGATCTCAAACAGTGAGTAAACACAGTTTTATGGCTTTGGATTTTGATCACATAGACAATGTTTACTTTCTGTTTTTGTGTACCCATGTTTTGGATCTTAAGTATTTGTTTCAGACATCAGTATGGTCCTCCATTTTTCTTTCAATTATAATTCATATATATGTGTTGTATGCTTTAGAATTTTCAAGACATATCCATGTTCTATGGGATGATCATAGACTATATGTTTCACTTTCATATGGCTTTTGGTTAGGCAAATATACATGAATCATAGAGTAAAATTCTCAATTACAAAAAAACCGAAGCAATAATTTGTCTAACATAACTTAGGAATACATAAATTATAAATTCATTTTGGACATGATATTTTTAAGAATTTCTTCTAAGAAATGATTCAATCAATAGTAACCATTGAACACAAAAGTCACCAAAATGATAAGGTTAATCATAAGACTTGCTCTCAGAAAATGACCATCACCAATGCACTGTTTCAGTTACCTAATTACTTACTCAAATTTTACTTGCTTCACTACTGATCTTAAATACTACAATAGTGATGAAGCACTACATTGTAAACTTCTTTCATTTAGACCATTCTTTAAGATACTTCTTTTTCAAAATTCATTTTCAGTGCCTTAAATTTTAACATACAACATATAATAACATAATTATATATGGACAAGGACTCCATAAAATAAAAAAACAAACAGGACAAAAAATTTACAAAGTTTGCATCCTTATATAAGAATTAAGAACCAAGTAAAGACAGGCAAGTTCTAAGAGCCAAGTATAGATGTTAGAGTCAATAATTATAACCATTGTTTAGGAAGAAAAATACTTCCCAGAATCAGCTCCATTCATTCATCAAGAATACTTGGCTAAGAGGAAAACTTCATTCAGGAACACTCCTTTCCCAAACACCTTATGTGCAAACAAACTCTGCAAATCAAATGCCACAAAAACAACAATTATAACAATTCTATCAACTTCATTATATGAATAGGTATGCAGAACCATTCTGTCAACTTCATTATATGAATAAGTATGAAGAACCATCATCTTCTGATAGATAGAAAAATAATTAAGATAAAAAGGGAATATAAATGCTAACTAAACGTCTCCGAACATTAATTAATCCATCAAATGTACATCTTCAAATGGAAAATTATGTTACGATAACAAATTTAACAAACATAATTTTGAATATAAACACACCTGAATGCCATTTTCAGTATTATTGCATATTTGCATACGAACTATTGTTCAACTGTATTGCAATTACTCTTCACAAAAATGAATTCGCTTCATCACCCTCCATCTTCCCCTTTGCTGCATTGAATTCAGAATTTTAAATTAATTTTGAATTAGGCATAAACCCTAACATACTTCGTATGCATCTGAATCAATGGTGAAATTGGAATTACTTACAAATTGAATTACTCTTCATCTCCATCGTCTTCCCAATTCCAATTTCTCTTATAAAGGTAACTAAATCTCCATCATCTTCTTCCTCACGATATCTTCACCAGCCATGGGATCAATTGGAATTTCTTTTTGGTCAGATATTAAGAATCGAAAGATTAGGGATTAATCAAAATAATTACCAGACTTTTAATAAAAATCTAAGAAACAAACCTTCAGGGAGAAGATGACAAATTGGAATTTTTTATTTAAGTCGGACATTAAGAATCGAAAGATTATGTGAATAAGCAAAGAAATTTCCAGAATTTTAACAAAATCGAAGAAACAAAGCTCGGGAGATAAGAGAAGAACACGGATTCAGATAGAGAAGGGTTTTCACTATTCGGAGAGGGGCGAGAGATGATCGATAATGGAATTAAAATGAAAAGGGTATATTCGGTCATTCATATTAAAATGAGCAGGATATATTTGGTATATGATAAATTGATCATGGGTATAATTGTAATTTTTCAGGTGTACGATGTTTTCTCCTATCTCGTACGCCCTCGTACACACCGTACACGCAATGGACGGTCAAGATTGCTTTGCCTTTTAATCCAACGGCCAATCAAACTTCTGCCATATGACTCACCTACGATTGGTGAGTCATAATAGAACGCCCGTTATTAGTTAATGTGAAAAGCCAAGAAAGGAAAGCACTAAATTAAAAAAGCCCCACTTAAAAAGTAGAAATTAACGGTTTTTAATCATTAATAAAAAAAAGTAAAAAGTAGAAATTATTATATGTAGGTAGATGGTACCATTACGGCGCCCCTCTCCTCCCACCACAAGCACAAAAGCCACCATCATCCAACTAGACATCATTCTTAATTAATTAATATTTTAATTAATTAATTAATTAGAATCTAATTTTCTTTTCTTATCTTTGGAAGTACTGCTGGGTTTCTAATTTTCTTTTCTTTTCTTTTCTTTGGAAGTACTGCTGGGTTTGAATCTCTCTTTCAATATATAGAATCATGCAATCTTCAAGAAACTCGTCTTCCATTTTGCTATGTGGTACTGGTTTTTGTGTTGAAAATGGAAAGAGGAAAAATTAATGTGAAATCAACTTTACTATTTAGTTGTTAGACAAGCTGGGATTTGTGCAGTTTAATTCTTGGCGTGGGTTTTACATCCTCTGCGATCTTGTTGTTGATGAGAAGCAGAGGATATTTGTGTTGGTTATGAAAATTCTATTTTTAGTGTGTTGAAACTTTACTATTTTTGTTTGAGAGACTTGATTAATTAAATGGATATTCAAAGTACTTTTGCCACCTATTTGTTTTTCTCGGCTACTTCTGGGCAGGGGAGTGGACCTTGACGGATCATAAATTTTGAGATAGTGTATTCGATTTTTTCGAAACGACTTGGTAAAATAATAATAAAATAAATCAAGATCAAATAATATTACTTTGCATACAAAAGTTGGAATATACATACATTTACAGTTAAAAATACAATCATTTCAATTGTGACCGATGTTTTTTCTTTGCATAGAAAGCAGCAACAATAGAATTCGTGCTAAAAGACGCGGCAATCTCTCTTTCAATATATAGAATCATGCAATCTCCAAGAAACTCGCCTTTCATTTTGCTCCGAAGTCTAGTGTTAATATGCTTCATAGCGGAAAATGCTCGTTCAGTAGTAGCCATTGAAACCGGAAGAAGCAAAATGAGACGAATTGACCTATCGACCAAGTGATATGTTTGAGATTTGTTCGTCTTTGCTAATGTTTCACATAATGCTACAATAGTGGGCAACTCAAAAAATTCTGGAATCCGGGATCACGTCAAGATAATAATGTTCGAGCGATTCAAATAATTCAAGATAGAAGTAGAAAACCAACTCGGTCATATGATAAAGGCTATTCGTTCTGATCGAGGTGGCGAGTTTCTTAGTAACGAATTTCTCAATTATTTTGTAGAGCATGAAATACTATCTTAATGGACTCCTCCTGCTACATCACAATTAAATGGAATAGCTGAGAGAAGGAAGCGAACCTTGATGGACATGGTTCGATCCATGATGAGTGTCACTGACCTTCCTCTTTCATATTGGGGACATGCCCTACTCACTACAACGAAGATACTAAATATGGTACATTCGAAATCCATACAAAAGACACCATACGAATTATCGTTTGGCAAGACACCCTCATACGCATTTATGGGAATCTCCCACATATGTTAAGAAGCTAGTGTGAGATAAACTGGAAACAAAATCTACTTGTGCAAATTCGTGGGGTATCCAGAAAACTCGATAGGATACGAGTTCTATGATCCTACAAAACAAACCACGTTTGTCTCAAGGAACGAGCACTTCTTAGAGAAGGATTTCTTGTTGGACAAGAAAGAGCACAACGTAGAACTGCATGAGGTCACTGAAGCTGAAAAGGTCGACGAGGGTCAAACAAGCCAACCCATCACCACAGGCAGTGGGAGAACAAGACCATGAAAGTGCACCAGAAAGTACACCAATACTTCGTAGGTCAGAAAGACAACGTAGAGAACCTGAGAGGTACTACAGTCTGCTGCACGAGACTGGACATTCTGTAACCCAAGGACTTACGATGAAGCTATGTTGGACATAGATTCGGGAAAATAGCACGAAGCCATTGAATTCGAATTGGACTCCATGCACTCCAACAAGGTCCGGACCTTGGTAGATCCACCAATGGGAGTAACTCCCGCGGGTTGCAAGTGGATATACTAAAAGATCAGACATTGACTTTGAGGAAACCTTCTCGCCCATTGCAATGCCTAAATCCATTTGGATCTTGCTAGCCATGACTGCGTGGTATAACTACGAGATATGACAGATGGATGTGAAGACCGCCTTCCTCAATGGAGACATTGATAAGGAGATCTACATGGAGCAACCGAAAGGATATGCATCCAACGGAGATGAGCACAAGGTGTGCAAACTCCAGAGGTCCATTTATGGGCTCAAGCAAGCTTCCCGAAGTTAGAACATTCGTTTCGATGATACAATCCAAATTTTTGGATTTATCAAGAACGTGTTCGAACCTTGCGTGTACAAGAAAATTAGTGGGAGTACGGTTGAATTTTTGGTGCTTTACATTGATGACATCATTCTCATTGGAAATAATGTAAGTATGTTATCTGAAACGAAAGCATGATTGTCTACATAACTCTCAATGAAGAATTTGGGAGAAACATCATTTGTACTGGATACAAGGATCTACCAAGATAGATCGAAAGGACTGTTGGGCCTCTCTCAATCTCAATACATAGATTAAATACTTAAGAGATTCGGTATTAAAGAATCCAAGAGAGGATTGCTTCCCATGAGACATGAAATTGCACTCGCTAAGTCTATGGCCCCAAATACGCCTGAAGAGAGAAGCAACATATCTCAGATACCATATGCCTCCGCTATAGGAAGCATAATGTTTGGTATGTTATGTACTAGACCAGACGTAGCATACGCATTGAGCGTTACAAGTCGCTATTAGTCTGATCCAGGAGAGCAGCACTGGATAGCTATAAAGGCAATTCTGAAGTACCTGAGAAGGACTAAATAATTGTTCTTAGTATACGGTGGAGGAGAATTGAAATTGGAAGGCTTTACAGACCTTCCAATGTGATGTAGACGATTTCAAGTCAACATCTGGATATGTGTTCTGCCTGAATGGTGGTGCGGTAAGCTAGAAAAGCTCCAAGCAAGATACTATCTCATATTCAACCACTGAGGCGGAATATATTGCAGCATGTGAAGCGACAAAAGAAGGTGTTTGGATGAAAAACTTTATCCAAGAACTGGATGTGATACCTAGCATTGCTGAGCCAATTACTATCTTTTGCGATAATAATGGAGCAATAGCGCAAGCATAGGAGCCGAGATCATCCAAGCACGTACTAAGACGATACCATTTTATAAGGAATATCATTGATAGAGGGGACATTAAGATGAAACGTGTCGACTCAGAAGAAAATACCATGGATCCGCTTATGAAGCCACTGCCTCAAAGGCATTCGAGAAACATCTGCAAAAAATGGGTCTCAAGAACATAGGATGTTGTCTTTAGGACAAGTGGAAGATTAATAGAAATAGTGTCCGGCAAGCCAACTGTATTGCTGCCCTTTATTGTAATAAATTAAGGAACTATTCAATTTAGATTAATAAATACATTTTATTATAAATGACCATTTTTATCTTATGTAATAATTATCTATGCATAAGGATAGAAGTCCTTAGATCACAGGGCTATGAGACAACCCATGGACTAATCTCTAAGGCCGTGATCTAAAACATATTCAAGAGTCGTAGAATCCAGTCGAGATAGGACATTGTTGGATTCGGTTAGACTCTCACTAATGTGTATACTCCGATGAATTGGAGGGCGCTGGGGTTCACGAGCGTGACTTGGATAGTCGATATACATAAGTGGGTAACTTGCTGGGATGGCAAGTGCACTGAATATCCCAATTAAGAAAGAACTCACCATGAAAGCGATAGTCACATATCGGGGTTGAAGTTATTCCTAGTTACAATAGTATACGAGGAACAATCCCTAAAACTTGAGGTGATAGAGTTTATCTGGTGGAAGAACGTCTATGCGTTGATGTGAGTTCAGCCCGACGGGAGATTGTCAGAAGGTCTCTTAGGATTCACGTTAGATACATAGGAACTCGTATGCAGGTTCATATCATCAAAAATGATCCATTGACCCGACTTGATATGTTGAAAAATTCTCCTATTGATTTCTGTGAGAAATTAATTCTGGTAAAACCCTCGGCCGAGATACCTGACGACTTTATGAAAGTAGATCATAAAGATTAAGTCAAAGAGAATTATTTTGAGACCAGAGTCCATAACGCCAAGACGTGGAAATAGAACCGATGAAAAGTCCATACCCTTAAGTCTCGACTGGGAGATCGATTAATGGAGAGATCATGTCGTATATGGAAATTATAAATGTTTAAAAAGTTCACTGAATTAATTTAACAGTGATTGGGCTCCATGAGCTTGTGGCTAGACATCGACCGTGGAGTGTGGGTGAATTCCCAAATTGGCAGGGGTGCTAATTTTGGAATGATCAGTCGACAGAGTGTTCGATTGATTTAGAGTATTTAAATCTCGAGTAATTAAATAAATATTTAATTATAACCCACGGCCAATTATGTGGTGAACCTACGGAGGCATACACAATACACATGAAGCGAAATCAAGGAAACGAAGAACAACTGGATCGACTGGGTCAACCCAATTGGAGCAGACGAGATCCAATTGGAATTGGATCGAGATTATAAATTAAATTGGAATTTAATTTGTAAGTTAATTAATTAAACTAGATTTAATTAATTATAGAGATATTTAATTAATTAGGCTTAGAGTCTAATTTAATTAAATAAGAGAGTAATTGATTAATTGGGCCATTTAATTGAGAAATTAAATAAAGCCTCAATTAATCAATTAGAATGGGCCATTAATCAATTAAAAGACTTAGTCTTCCGATTAAAAGGCCATGGCCCATGTAGGAAAAGAGGGAATACTTAAACTCCTAGTTCTAATAGGATTAGGAGATAAAAGGTATCAATATACATGAGAATATATGATATATAGAATAACAAACACACAAGAGAATCAAGTCTTGCAAAATTTCTTTCCCTCTCTCCCATTCGGCCGAACTCTCTTTTTCTCTAGAGGATATTTCATTTTTTATTATTGCTCCCAAATTGTTCTCTAGTTTTAGATCTTAATAATTTCTTTGTTCTAGCCGATTAGGATTATTATGATATTCTGGTGTATCAACCCGTAGAGGCGCAACACGTTAGGCGTTACATCAACTTGGGATCGAAGGTGAAATAGGAAAGGGAGAAACGCATCTACTTTGCTAAAGTTTGTATTTGCAAGGAGACATGTATAACTTTGCAATAAAGTTTTATCTTCGTTTTATTTATTCAAATATATACATCCATATCGTATCCTGGCAATATTCTGTTAAAAGGTCCTTAAAATTTTAATTTTCGCTGCCTGAAGGGTTCTTTATTTTACTGAATCCCAACAGTGGTATCAGAGCCAAATCTGGTTTTGTATATATATATAAATTTGTAAATTCTGTGATTTAAATCATATGTTTGATTTATGTATGGCTAGTTATTTTACTATGTATGTTTTAGAACGTAGATTTATTTATCTTGGAGTTAAAGAAATAATTTGATTCGAAATTTTATCATATTATTTATTTTGGATCGAATTTAATTAATGATGCCGTTTTTAATTATATATGTAAATGATATTTATTATTGTAGGCTTTTTTCACATGTTACAAATTATTAATATTATTTTTTTATCACTACATACTTGCGAATAGTGAAAACTTTTACGTTATCACTAATACAATTTTCTTTAAATTATATGTCTTTAAATTTATAATTTTCATAAAATTTGGAATATGATAGCATTATATTGATTTGACGTAAGATTTGAAGAGTTCGAGAAGATGAGCTGAAATCTCTATCTAGTTTTAGTTCAATCAAAATCAATCCATAAAAGCCTTCAACAATTTCCTTCAAGTACGTGTTGAAAGATTCAAATTCATGAGTTAACATCACCTTTTCTTGAGAATTTATGCTTAGAATTTAGAAAGGGATAAGAAAGAGAAAGAAGACAAGAAAATATTGGGTGAATTAAAGTGCAGTACATTTAGCCTATATAATAATGCCCGATGAGGTGAGATTATGACCCCTTGTCTGTCTCGTATATATGTGAGTAGTTTTAAAATTAAATTTAGATATTTAAAAATATCTCAATTATATTTTTTCATTTGTCTGAGTTTTTTGAAAGTGATTACATAAATAAATTTTGTTGGTATTCTTTAGAAATTATGGAAAGAAAAGAAAACGTATAAGAGAAATATTATTTATGCCAAACTAAAATAGGGTTTATGTAAGTTTGTTCTAATGAGAGTATTTTTTTTTTTTTTTTTTAAGATGAGCGTGACAACTTTTTAAATTTATCAATGAAATGGCTTTTCTAAATATGTTAGTAATAAAAATATTATCACTAATTCTAACAAAATTTATCGTCATTATTTTTTCACAAAAAAATAAATAAATATTGACTGTCACTACAAGGACACCACTAATTGTAAATAATATTGACAACCCAAACTTCATTACATTTATCACTAAAAGCTATTACTGGCAATTTCATAAATTTTTTATATCACTATTGCAATTGTTAAAATTATTTTTAGTGAACCAAATGTCGACTTGCAATCCCGAATCTCTGGTGAAGTAGGGGGAAAAGGACCAGTAGCGACATTGGATTGGAATTTTGGCCCAGGACAACTAGACCTATTCTTAAGATGGGCTAATCAAAATAACTCATATCTATAGGTTTCATTTAGTATAGTGTTTGATGTAATGATGTACTCCATTTATTATCATAAATTTTTTTAAGCCATTGATCAAAGTTGGGGCTTTCCCTCATAGTTCAGGCTCAGCCATATCTTATTTTTCATTTTTTTTTAGTTTTTGGTAATTTTAGAGTGTCTATAAGTTTTAATATGAAATTCCGATTTACCCTTCGTAACTTGGATATTGATTAGGTTTCCTATATCACTAGAATTTTTAACATAGCATGCTTTTGCCATTTTTGGTATTTTATTGTTTCTAAGTTTTGAGTCCACTTGAACCTCATAAGCTTAAGGGCATGCATTCATTCTTACATCTTTAGTTTTTTGCACAAAATTGACGTTCGTCTGACTATTTGTATTTCCCTTTTGTGTCAGATGTTATTGTGCTTTCACGTTGGCTTAACTATTTGTATTTCCCTTATTTGTCAAGTGGCGTATTCCTCACTGACCCTGTGAAATTCCGATTTACAAAGTCGGAGATTTCTAAGGTTTCCTAGTATTACTAGAATTTTTTGCCATATTTGGTAATTTTTTCCTTCGAGGTTTTGATCCTACTTAAATCACGTAAGCTTAAGGGCGCACATTCATTCTAAAATTCTTAGATCTTTAGTTTTTCACAACTTGGATATTGGTCTGACTATTTGTATTTCCCTTCTGTGTCAAATGATACTATACATTCACTTTAGGCCATCTCCTATGTATCCCTCAGCCTAAGTCCAGCTTCCCCTCACTCAGTCCAGCTTCCCCTCAGAATCCAAGTCCAGCTTCCCCTTCCATTTTCATAAGTCATCTAAAATGTATCAATCTATCAATTCCATTTAATTAAAATTCTCAATTTCCCCACTTTTACTTAATAATAATAATAGCAATAATAATAATAATAAAAATTAAACAATAATAAATAAATAAATAATAAATAACAATAAGATATAATTGTTAGGGTTATATCGTTTTTAATTTAACGAAGCATATGCAAGGTTTATTAAGTTCTTTTAAGGTTTATTATAAAAAATAAAAGTTCTTTTAAGGTTTCATTTTTATTAATTATATTAAATTTGAGTTTCTAATAATTAACTTTTAAAGGAATTTTAAAATTGGTGCATAATAATACAACAATTAAATACTTGATTGACATGATTTGGAAATAATAAAAATAATTTAATATTGACATTAAATTTTCCAACATAATAGTTACATTAAATTTGATTTTATTAAATAAAAGTTACATTTTATACTAAAATTAGCTTTTTAAAAGTAGTACACAAATTAAATAAGGGTTACATTTTATTAAATAAGGTATTTTAATTTTTTTTTTTAAATTCAAAGGATTTTTTATTAAATAAAATAAATAAAAAAAAATTTAAAGATAGTGAACAGGTGGTCGACAAGTGTCGGTCACCTGCTGGCTGGGAGTAACAGATCGAGAGAGGTGAGGCAAGCCACCACCAGCTTGCCTCACCCCTATTAATTGATTTTAGTGGATTGAAGGGGTAATTGCCTTTTTTTCTCTTTTCTACATTTTAGTTCATATTTTCATCCCCCTAGATCCAAATCCGGCCACACCTTTATATATAGGAGATGCCCTTAGTTACCTAATGACCCATATCAATAAACACTCCTATTCTCTTTGCCGCCTATTCAATATAGCAAAATTGTTCATAGTTTGGATGTTGAAACATTAAAGATACATAAGGGTTGAAAATAAAATCAAAATACTTGATACCTCACTTGAACTCGTTCGATAAACGCTTATTTGAGCTCAGTTCGTCACACTTATCAAACTAGCTTAAACATCATTTTTCGTTTGATAATTTTTTATGCTAGGTTCAAGCTCGACTTATAGCTTATAATATATAATATACATGTAAAATACAAAGCTACTTGAAGCTCGACTCGAGCCCCTTCAATAAAAGCTCGTTTGAGCTCGACTCGTTAACAATCAAACCAAACTCATACAAAAAATTTCAAGCTCGTTGAAATTTAAATCAAGCTTGAACAATATATAGTTCGACATTAATCGGCTCGATTACATCCCTATATATAGATAAATAACACACCAACAATCACCTTTTACAACTAAAGTAAGAATGAAATTATATCATAAAATGAAAACCATATAATATAAAATAAGTTCTTTATTTTTAGTTTTAGTTCTTTATGATCGAATAGTATTCTCTTGAGATTTTGTAAACCCATTATCATTATAGTGGTTGAATTGAATCGATTTTTGATCTCATTATTTTTTTCCTGATTTGGGTTTCCACGTTAATAAGTGTGTGCCTATTTACTTTACTGCACATTAGTTCTTGTTTAGAATCAGTCAATTAGTGTTTGAATTTACATTTGATCGTGTTAATTCGTGGTTATTTTTGGGAAAAAACGAATTGCTTCCGTTGTTATATTAATGTTACTAATTTGATATATTTTCCCTAACAATTTGCAACACCTTGATTGTCCGGACAGAAACACCTAAAAATATAAGTAGTCTCATTAAATCCACATCTCCCAACACTTTCTTTTGCAATCCAATTCATCATAAATCCTCTTCTCAATTATTTCCACACAATTGGGGGTGAACAAATGAAGAAGGCGTGTTTGATCACTAACTAAACGGATCCGTGCAGCTGGAAGGCGTGTTTGATTCTTGGAATACAACTACTCCTATTCTGACCCAAAACAGCGGTGTTATACACTCCAAGAATATATCTTCAATTATGAAATCATTTTCAGGAAGTTGAAGAATCGGGTACCCATATTCGGTACAATTGAGCCCAAATCTAATGTTGTTATGAAAGTAAAAGAATAATAAGCAAGAATTAAAATGTAAGTTTAAAGAAGAAAATGAAGTAGGGAGAAATTTGTATTCATTCTTATTCATTCCATACAATACATTACAATGACCTCTATTTATAGGTCTAGATAAGAACCCAAGAGTAGTTAAGAGTTACATCATAAGTTAGAAGTCCCTTCATATGGTGTCTTCAAAATGATCTTTAAGATAGAAGTTACAAGACCTTTCAAATGGCTAAAGAACTCCAATGGACATCCACAAATTAACACATTTTATAACACTCCCCCTTGGATGTACATTGCTTATGAAATATGCCTCATTAAAAACCTTGTTAGAAAAACCCGTGGGAAAAACCTAGACAAGAAAAAAAAAGTACATATGGAGCTTAATAAACGTGTAATACTGCCTCGTTAAAACCTTGCCAAGAAAAACCCATTGGGACAAAAACTTGGACGAAGGAAAAAGAGTACAGTGTACATATTATTATTAATGACACGCTCCCCCTGGTGCCAACACAACATTCACAAGTTGACACAATCCAATGTTGGACCATCTGTCTGAAGGCAATATCTTGATATAACAAATATACATATCTAACGTCGTTCATATGCATTCGTGTTTGTACGAAGCTTATCTTGCTAATAATTTAAACAAAAATGTTAAATCATGCTTGTAGAATTAGCAAGATTCATTAAGTCTCTAATTTTACTTGGATAAAGGTATTTTAGGTCCCAAAACTTTTCATTGTTCGATCATTTTGAGGACAAACATAATCTTTTATTAAATCCAAAGATTGAAACAACCATGAAATTGCCCTCAATGAATGAGCTTTTTATCTATATAAAATCATTTATTAATCGATTTTGTATGTATCGATTTATGGACAAAAGATTTCAGGTGGATATACTATATACTATATACTTCTCAAGTGGAAACAATCACAACTTTGGTGTTAAAATAATTCCTCCAAATATTATGAATGAAACATTGCCTTACTTTATTTTTGTCAAATGTCTCATTTTATGACTGTATTATGAGACTCTTTACATTCCAGTGAATTCATACCAATAGTTTTACAAGCTTACTAAGCATTGTTAAATATTTGTTAATTTAATAACATGTACCCCATTTGTACAATTTTACATACAAATGCTATTCTCTTAGTAGGCATTGTCATCAATTCTCAATTTTATTAATTGATTAAAGAGCAAATGAATAGGCATTGCAAGAATATTTTGATTTAACATATTTTGACAAATTTTGATTCAACAACTCAAAGATTGATAACCTCTTTAATTTAACAAGATATAAATCATGGATTTTCATTCTTCTCATTTCTCATGCGCACATTCAGTTATGGCTTCCATATTTGTTCAAGATTCAAAATCAACACATTGAATAAACTCCAATCAATATACTGAATCAAAGCCAGATGTATTCAAATCTTCGGGTTTGAATACATATATTTTGAACTCTATGCCCTTGTCATCTAGGCTTCATGCCTAAAATAAGATATACAAATAAAATATACTCAAATCTTCAGGATTGAGTTTATAACCTAGACTTCAAGCCTAACATAAAAATGTACCAAAAACATTTAAATTCTCATTTGTATCATTTAGGCTTCCGGCCTAACATATTATTTGACTTTAAGAACTTCAAGTTCTTGATAAAATAAAAAATATTCAACTACACCCAAATTAAATCCAATCCAAAAGTTGAAATAACCAACAACTATGTTCAAATTTTATTCAATCTAAAAGTTGAAGTAGCCATCAAAATTTATTTAACTCTTTGAAGTGTTATACACGGAAAATTGATATAGATGTCAAATAGCATAGGATCATATGACGTAACATATATTCTAATTGATTCCTTCCGTTAATATATTAATGTTCGTATAAGCATAAAATATTTAATATAAAATAAATAATATAAAATGAAATAAATAACTCACCATCTTACCTATTCGTTAATTTGATCTTACCTTTTGAAGTGAGAAATATGAACTTTCTAATCGATCCGATTAACTGACTTTGAATCAAAAGATAGAACATATCGTGCTGATAACGTGTTATGAAAGTAAAAGAATAACAAGCAAGAATTAAAATGTAAGTGTAAAGAAGAAAATGAAGTAGGGAGAAATTTGTATTCATTCTTATTCATTCCATACAATACATTACAATGACCTCTATTTATAGGTCCAGATAAGAACCCAAGAGTCAAATGTAGTTAAGAGTTACATCATAAGTTAGAAGTCCCTTCATATGGTGTCTTCAAAATGATCTTTAAGATAGAAGTTACAAGACCTTTCAAATGGCTAAAGAACTCCAATGGACATCCACAAATTAACACATTTTATAACAAATGTCTGTTTTTCACGATTGAATTTAATGGTAAATTTACTCAAGCATCATTTGATTTTAGAGTTAATTGCAATTTACCCCCTTTTTATCATAACGTTCAATTTACCCCATGTAATTTGAAAAAAAACAATTTACCCCACTGTGATTTAAAAATAATTCACACGGCCTTCCTAGAAATTTCAAGCCTTTAGAAAAATTCGAATTGACAATAATACCCCATCTTAAGGATTCAGAAAAAATTGAATTGAAAAAAATATGGCAATTTACCTCTGTGTTATTTTGAATATGATAATTTGCCTCTCTTTGTTGTTTTATGTGGATTATTTTATCATCCACAAGGATAATTTTGTCTTTTTACACAATTCATTTCACACCCACTTTCATATAATTTGAGCTAGCAAGTGAAATACACTCTTCAACTCTTTTCATATCACAAGGAGTAAATTACCATTAGCCCCCCTTATTTTAATGTAGCTAGAGATCCCTCAAGATGATAGTCATTATTTACAAACATTGCTTGTGGCTGTCTATTAGGCTCCTTCGAAACAACAAATCATTTTATTTCCAAATCTATTAGTTTTTTTTTTTTTTTTGGATAATCCAAGTGTCCACTCCATTATTGTAGCTAATAATCCATCATTCCATTGTTCACCATCTAAACATATTTATAGTTTCAGTTGGTACAAGGAGGTTTCTATTTACGTCTTTTCCGTCATGTTATACGAGAAGCTGATGAAACCGTAATTCACACTCATCGAGTTTCTATCATTCTATTAGTGATAAATTAGTGAAAAGCCATAATATACTATAAAGAATAGTGAACATTCAACGCCTTCTCGCTTTTTATATGCCTCGTTCAGCTCGATTTCATTCTTTTTGTGTCAAATGTAAGACATGCCAAGTTACATAATGAAAGTTTCTATATCAAAGCTTTATTGAGTCTTAGCAATACATTACACATTTGGACTTTCAACAATATCAAATGTGTTACAATATACATATTTATTTTAAAAAAACATGTAAATTTCAGGTTACCGGATTCCAAAGGAATTGTCGGGTGCTCACCTAAACGGCACTGGTTTCGGGTGTGAAAAATCAACACCCACTGAATCAGGTACCCCACCCATAATACCCGAAACACCGACCCGGCCCAGCCCGGCCAGCCCTAAATGTATCATTATGTGTAGAACTTCTTGAACCTTTATATTCTTTTTATTTGGATGTCCTAATACAGTCAAGACTAATTACTTGTTGAATTGAACAATTCTAATATGTAGAAAGTGAAGCTTTTTATTTTCGTGCAGGAACTACACTATTTATTTTTCCGATGCTTAACTTATACTCCATCCGTTCTAAATATATATTGTTTAAGTTTGTTGCACGAGGATTAATGAAACTATTAATTAATTATCTAAATTTTAAGAAAATAAAGGTCTTATAGTACAAAATTATCCTTGAAAAGAAATAAAAAAAAATCTACAACATTAATGAGAAAGAGTAAATTTTTTTAAAAAGAATTTAAGTCTCTCTTGGAATATAAAATGACATGCATTTAGGAATGGAGACAGTACAAGACTGAAAAATTCATGTTGGCTAGCTAGTAGATTGTTACATACACGGATACTAAAAAATAATAGTTTTGTTGTAAAACAATACAAAAACTAAACAACAAGAGATCACATGATTAAGTAAAACCTTCTCTATATATAGGCTAAGAAGATATATAATAGTGGAGATAAGATCAAAGCTAACATGCATCTAATTAATACAAAGAGTACATGTATCTAAATAAAGAGTTAGATACATTGACTATAGGAAATGAATATTCTCCATGCATGTATTTCATAGGCATCCATCCAAATACATTTGATTTACAACACTCCCCTCTGGATGCCACTTATTAAGAATATGTCTCGTTAAAAATCTTACTAAGAAAAAGCCCAGTGGGAAAAAATCTTAGTGAAGGAAAAGAGTACATATATTTTTGTAAGATTTGCACTTTTAAATCTACCTCATTAAAAACTTTGTCAGGAAAACCCAATGGAAAAAAAACCTAAGCTAAGAGAAAAAGAGTGCAGTACGCAAATATCTCCCCTCATTTTGCCATGTCTTTTTCAAAGAGAGAATCGCATTTTTGGTACACAACTATAGACCAATTCCCACTTTTGGTACACAGCTTTATGTGTCCAACACATTTGGTACACCTCTTTAACAAAGTTCGACACATTTGGTACAACCGTTAAATAAATTGCAAAATCACCGTTAATTCTGTTAGTTCGACACATTTGGTACACCTCTTTTACAAAACTGACATGTGCACGGCACGTGACTGCCCAAAAAAAAAAAACTTGATAAACTTTTATAAAAATTATCATATGTATTTATTATATTTATCATATCATATTTATATAATGCTAAAAAAATATGTATTTATTATTTATATGACATGTAAAATATAATAGACTATATAATGTCATTTATAGTTTAATACTGGAAGAAGAATAAAATATAATAAACAAGTTTATCAAGTTTCAATTTTTAAAAATTATTTATAAAAATAGTTTATTATTTTTATAGTTTATTATTTATAAAAATTATTAAAAATATGTCTTTATTATTTATATGACATGTAAAATATAATAAACTATATAATGTCATTTATAGTTTAATATTGGAAGAAGAATAAAATATACTAAAAAAGTTTATCAAGTTTCAATTTTTAAAAATTATTTATAAAAATAGTTTATTATTTATAAAAATTATTAAAAATTATGTATTTATTATTTATATGACATGTAAAATATAATAAACTATATAATGTCATTTATAGTTTAATATTTCAAGAAGAATAAAATATAATAAACAAGTTACTTTAATTTATCATATTTATAAAAATTATTAAAAAATATGTATTTATTATTTATATGACATGTAAAATATAATAAACTATAATGTCATTTATAGTTTAATATTGGAAGAAGAATAAAATATAATAAAAAAGTTTATCAAGTTTCAATTTTTTCTTTTTTTTTTCTTTTTTTTTTCTGGGCAGCCATGTGCCGCGCGCATGCCAATTTTGTAAAAGAGGTGTACCAAATGTGTCGAACTAACGGAATTAACGGTGATTTTGCAATTTATTTAACGGTTGTACCAAAATGTGTCGAACTTTGTTAAAGAGGTGTACCAAATGTGTTGGATACATAAAGCTGTGTACCAAAAGTGGGAATTGACCTATAGCTGTGTACCAAAAATGCAATTCTCTCCTTTTTCAAAGATCTCTGGTTGCCTCATGCCAATATAAGATACTAGTTTCTCAAATGTTGATGTAGAGAGTGTTTTTGTAAACAAAATTGTCAAGCTATCACTGGAACGAATTTGATGGACATCTATTTCTCCTTTCTTTCGAAGCTTAATTTCAGTTAGATATGCTTAGTTCTTTCTCTTTTTTAGTAATCTTCTTTGAGTTGAGCTATACGAGCTACATTATCTTTGTACAACAATGTTGGATTTTCTTTAACGAATGAAAGGTCACATGTTTCTCTTATATTTTGCACCAAAGACCTTAACCACATGTACATATTCTTGACTCCCCTTATGAATCGCTAATATATCAATGTAATTAAAAAATGTAGCTTTACGAGTTTGTTTTGTGGAGCGCAAAGATATAACAGTACCACCAGATGTAAATAAATACCTTGTTTGTGATTTTGTTTTATATGGATCTGACAAATATTCAGAATCAACATATCTAACCAAAATATTATCAACTCCGACTTCCACCGGCGCCACAACATGTGTCGCGCAATTTTCCATTGCATTCTTCAAGTTCTCATCATCTTCACCAAATATGGCCAGAGGTCTATTTGTCCCGTTACAAATAACCGGACCCCCAAATCGATTTACACTCGACAGATTTCCACTGCAATTTCCCATTAAATGAAGCCTTGTCACTAAATCAACAAAATGGAATTTAGGTGTAGCAAGAGTTATGTTTCTAACTAATGGGATAGGTTGTCTGAAAATGTCTCTCAATTGCTAATGCTCGATCGAATGATTTTGTTTTCTGAAAATCAAGAAATCGAGTGTCTTTTATAAGCACACAAGAAAGAGCTGTAGTCAAAGAAGAATTGAGAAGTCCTTGTTAGAGTTCAAGTGGGATGCAAGTATTAATTCGGGACACACTGGTTGTCTGAAAATGTCTCTCAATTGCTAATGCTCGATCTAGGCTTGGCAAATGGGCGGGTCGGGCTGGGTTTGGGTCGGGTCGGGTCTTTACCGGGTCTGTGGTAGCGGGCCTAAAATAGGTCGGGTCATAAATGGGCCGGGTCTTTAACGGGTCTGGGTCGGCCCTTTAATCCTTATCTTTTTTTTTTCCCTTAAAAAATTCACAAAAAATTGTTGTAACATGGGTTGAAAAATAGGAGTAATTGATGCCAAGATTTGGGGTTTTTTGCACTTGGCACCCCCGAAACATTGGAAATAGGCACTTTGCACCCTCTTTCATTTTTAGCCAAAATTTCAAGGAAAAAATAGGTAATTCAACTGTAAATTTTTGGCACTTTGCACCCCCAAAACATGAGAAATTATCACTTTGCACCCCCGAAATAAAAATAGCACTTAATACTCTCGAATTAAGAATAAATCAACAACTTGCACCCCCAAAACATTATAAATGGACATTTTGCATCCCGAAACACAAAATTAGCACTTAACACCCTCAAATTTAAAAAAAAAAACTCAAATCCCTCGTTTTTCCGGCAAAGTTGACCATCGAGGGTAAAAAACATCTAAGGCAAAATAGGTAAGTTATTTTTTTCCCTTAAATTTTGCAAAATATATTTATATATAAATAATAGAATACTCATTTCTCACCTCTATCTTTCTTTTCATCAATATCCATAAATTAATATGTATAAAGTAATATGTATAGGGCACCATACTCATTAAACTGTAGAGGACCACAACTAGACAATTAATATAATTATTTGGGGTTGAACCACTCTCGAACATACAAAAGAAATCACAAATAATGGGTCTTTGAGAAGAAATTACTATTTGCAACACAAGTAATGATAAGCTTGCAATATATAGTACTATTTTAATTAAATAACTAACTTAAACAAGAATTACCGTAGTTTGGAGATTGACGACGTATAGGAATTTGATTCTTGTTATCATCATATTCTTGTCTCCAAATCCAACCCATTTCTTAAAAGAAATGATATTAACATAAATTTCTTGAGCAGCCCTTACAAAATAAGATTTGATTATGAAGAAAATGGGGAGTTGTTTAGGGGAGACTGAAAAGATTAGGGTTCAACAATTCCCGCCCTTTTTATTGTGTAATTTTCCAATTCAGCCCCTAAATTAAGTTACCTATTTTGCCCTTGAAATTTTGGCTAAAATTGAAAGAGGGTGCAAAGTGCTGCATTTTTCATATTTCGAGGTTGCAAAGTGCCAAATTTAATTTTCGGGGGTGCAAAGTGCCTATTTCCTATGTTTCGGAGGTGCAAAGTGCAAAAAACCCCAAGATTTGAAAGAATAAAGTTAACATGCAAATTATGAATCATTAATTATATGATTTGAAAATATAATTTTTATTATTCTCTTATATCTAATAAATATAAAGGAATAGAAATATAATAAATATACTGCGTAAAAGTAAATAAAAAACCCTTTCGAAAGTCGATACTAATATTTTATTAGTCAAAAGTGGCCATGAAATTGGTAAAGAAAAGACTAACGATTTTAAGATATTTTAATAATTTAATTTTTTTCTTCGAAATAATGGGTTAGTAATTACAAAATAATAAAAGTTGAGTCTAGGCCTTCAATTTTATGATAGCAAACAAGAAATAATATGATTTTCTTTTTGGAATTAAAGATAATAGCAAAATTGCTTTTAAATTGGGCCCAATCCTATATTTTCTTTTGTTTTTACAAGACCCATTAACAAACCCATTAGGAGACTCATTAAAGACTCATTAATTATAAAGCTGATCCAAGACCAACACAATCCAACAAACATAAAAATTAATGGGTTGGGTCTGGATGGGCCTGGACGGGTCACGGGCCGGCCCGCGGGTCCAGACCCATCTTGCCATCCCTAGCTCGATCGAATGATTTTGTGTTCTGAAAATCAAGAAATCGAGTGTCTTTTATAAAAGCACAAGAAAGAGTTGTAGTCAAAGAAGAATTGAGAAGTCCTTATTAGAGTTCATGTGGGATGCAAGTATTAATTCGGTTAAAACTCAATGGCTGCTAGGAGTTAGAGTCCAAGATAGAAGAATAGATCTGATTTGTCGCAGCATTAAAAAAAAAAAAAAAAAATGGAAACTGGAACTCATTGCTGTAAATATACGCTGGTTGAAGAAGATGATATAGGAAGAGTTCTTCTATGTGGCAGGTCTACAAACACCAATATTATGTTGCTGGATAACAAGATAAGTGGGTTTTTTGATGGGCTTTAATCATTTCACTCAATTAAATGTCCAAAGCCAATTAACCAACTTACTTCCGTAGGCATGGATATGTATAAAATATATCCACCAAGTTTTTATGGTGAGAAAAAAAAAAAAATCGCTGACTTATCTGCTTTTGTACATACTTTAATAGTGCCACACGCAAACAAGTCACGATGGGATAATTTGTAGACACTTAAATTTAATTTCGAAAAAATAAGAAAGCAATTCATATTGGAAATTAAATTAAATTCGCTATTTTGGACTTTTATTAAATTAAATTTTAAAATAAATAGTTAATTTGATTAAATTCTACCTACATTTCATTGGCCAATAAAATAGTGTCAAGTGTCAAATTGAAGTGTCTAAACCAATCAAATAATGGTTTGACTCATCATAGAAAGAGTCGATTAAGTCATGCCAAGTGTTCAAGATGATATGTCATGACCAATCAAAAGATAGCATATCTCCTACAAGTGATAGACATTTAAAAGAGTGTGTATCTCCTTTACAAAGAGAAGTATATATGTAGGTCTTCTACTACTGAGAGTCAATCAAATTACACCATTCAATTAACTAATTCTACCTGGATTCTTCTTCCCACCACTATAAATAGGGGCCCTCTCTTAGAAGAAAAGACACACATTTTCTGAAGGAGCTCAAGTTGAAGGAGCAAATTCTCTCTACGAGGCGTTCTTCAAAACCTTTTTATTTAACTCAAGGCATTCTTCGAAGATCAAAGAAAAATCCGGCATTTGATTCGAGAACAAGCTAAGAAGCCCTCATTTAAACTTTATTGGAGATCTACAACGGTTCAAGGAAGATCGAATTCTTCTAAACACAAATATCCACGACGAAGTTCAAGACGTTCGTTGAGGACATCCAAATCATTTCTCGTTTGATCCAAGGTTAAGCAAATTTGCCCTTGGATTAACATTATTCGAGCACAAAATCATTCTGGAGAAGATCAAATCAAAATTTTCTAAGATTAAGTGCAAGAAACATTTATTTTTCCTTAAAATTAGAATCAGGGGAATCATAGAGATTGTAACCACTTCATTAAATTAATAAATTTTCATTTGTACAATTATTTCTTGTTTAATATATTTTAAACTTAAAATTTTGTTGCTACACCTAAGTCAAACTTATATGACTTTGATCATTTCCCAAAATTTATTAAGATTTTAAACCTATTTAAAACACCTGAATCAACGATTATATGAGACTTTTAGTCTAGAAATCCAAGAAATGCTTGAGACTAAGTAATCAGAATTCAAACATGCGGACACTCATAAACATAAATTTGGCTAAAGCAAGATTTGGGCTCATACAAATTTCATTTTAAATAATTATGTAATATTAAGACACTCAAATATAAACATTTCCAAGTAGGTTCGAACCATGGATAAATAAAGGAGAGGTCACCGAAAGCATAGTCCATTTTCCAAGTATGCAGGAGGAAATTTCCAAGTAAAAGTGGTGAAGGGGAAAAAGTGCATTTAAGTATCCTTTGCCTATTTATTAGCGAGGTCTGAATTATTGTTTTAATTTTTTCTTTGCGTTGTAGCACATCTTCAAATAATCAAATTCCAAGTAAACACTTGATGCACTTTTCTAAGTTTTGGTTTCAAATCGGATCATATTACGTACAAAATTTTATACTTCCTACTTTTAATTTTTCTTTATTTCTCGGTACTGTTGACTAGTAAACTATACTAAAAATTATGAATATTTAAAAAGTTTTATATTTCGTAAGGCAACGCGTGACCGCTAGTGGAGGGGAAGTTGTGAGGCTTAACATATTCGGTGGGACTGAGGTGAGCTTGCAGTCTGATTTCATATAGTCAATGTGTAAAAAACTAAGAAGTGTACAAAAGTTGATTTCGGGTGTAAAATTATTCGTTTAATTTTCTTATCGAGATTAAAATTATGTTTCAGTTTGAGCTCGAGTTTCTTAATATTTTTACATAAATTTTGTCATTTTAACTTATCGAGTCAAACTCGAACTGAGCTCCTAAAGCTATCAAACTGTGAACATTAATCGAACTTTTATGATACGGGATAACAAATCAATCTCAAACTAGCTTTTACATGTCAATCTCAACACTATTGTCGAATCACTCATAATAAGAATACTCTTCTCGTGGGGATGAGGACAAGGTACCATCCCTAAAATGTTGTTCAGTTCCTTAGACTTTTTTCTTGCTTTACTCGTAGATTGGTCCTCTCCGTTTCATATTAATTGGTACATTCTTACTTTTCACACAGATTACAGAAATTGAGAAACCTTATAATTACATACTATTTTATGGTAAAATGTCTTAAATATCCTTTATAATGATGACTAGTTTTTAATTTTTTATTAATGAGTGGTGATTATTAAGTTTCCCAACTCTAATGAGAGAAAGGGGTAAAATTGGAAAATATGCTTTGAAAATTCGAATATGTCAATTAATTTAAAAGTTTTTTTTTGTTTTTTTTTTTTGGTACAAAGGTGCAAAAAAAAAAAAAAAAAAGAAAAAAAAAAAAAAGAGGCACTAAAATAAAAAAATTTGACAAATGTGCCAATTACTATGAAACTGAAACGGAGGGAGTACTTATTATGTATTGAATTGTTCTAAGATATTAAAAAGTGAAGCTTCTATTTTCGTGCAAGAACCCTATTTCTATTTTCGATGCATAACTTATGCAATACTACTGAATAAGTACTCATATTGCTTGCAGATTGTTACATACACGGATACTTAAAAGATTGGGAAATTTTCACATTTGATACCATATAATAAAATGTTGTTTTACAACATTGATATCACTGAATACTTAAATGTATATTTAATATCATAAATTAAATATTAATTGTAATATTCGTATCACCGTCAAATAAATGGATTGAAGTGGACGGCATCAGCAGTGTGCACCGCACATGGCCGTTATCTCTCAAAAAATTGTCATGTGATGTGAGGGAAAAGTTATCAACTCACCGCATCCCCCCCCCCCTCCCCCAAAAATACGGATAACATGATAAATTTTGCTTCAAAAGTGAAGGAAAGAAGACAATATAACGACCACGTGCGGTGCACATGACCTGCACGTGGCCAATTACGTCCTTTTTTTGTCCAATTATTTGACGATGGTACGAATATTTCAATCAATGTTTAAATAATGGAACTAAATATGCATTACGTATTCAGTGGTATCAATATTACAAAGTGCCGTATTGTACGAAATATGCAATTCTCCTCTTTTCCAAATTTAGATTATGCAATTGGGTCGGCTTAGTCTATATGGGCAACCCACCCATTTCCAATTTACATTTCAAACAATAGGAATCAATATATTATCTAGGACTGTCAATTGAGTCGGGCCTACCCGAGGCCCGATGGCTCAACTCGATTAAAATTGGCTCGAACCCGAATATTTGTGAGCCGAGTCGAGTTTGAGTCATTATATTAAATCCGATCAATTTATGAGCTGAGATTGAGCCTAACACGGCTCAGTCCGAATAAAGCCCTAACATATGATTGTTTTATATATTACGATTGATTATTTGTATTGTAGTCATAGTTACTAATTATTATTTTTATTAAGTAAACATACAAAAATTTATAATGTAAACTCACATATATGTTGGTATATCAATTTCGTACTGATGACCAAAATCCAAAAATAAAAATTTAAATCAAAGATAAAAAAATACGGTTCAATAAATTGGAGTATTAAGACTCTAAAACTCTATTGCATGTTCATATAGATCGAACGTATCTTAAAAAATGTGGGCAAATAACTCGATCTTTCAGTTAAAATATTATTTAATAATATATAATCGTGTCTTAAGTAATAGTAGTCTATTCATATGTGTTTCGGTAATCTAAATATTTTATACCTCAAGCTATTTGTGCCTATATTAACAAACCCGATATAAGCCCGATATAGACCCGAAATCCGAAAAATTACATGGGCCGAGTTTGAGCCAGAGAAAACAGAAACTTTATGAGCCGAGTTTGAGCCTATAACTATGAAGCTCGACATTATTTGAGTTCGAGCTACTTAATGCTCGATTCACATGGCCCGATTGACAGTCCTAATCTTATCTAAGTTTTAGCAGCCTCAATTGCCTGAACATATTAGGCATATTGTAATTGCTAAGGCTCCATGATCATGGATATATCTATAGTTTTTCTAAATTAAAAAAAAATGGTATATAACGTAATCAATTAATGTAAAATCAAATTTTACTAAATTCAATATACTAGAATTAATATTTTTCAAAAACTCATCCCATGTACTTATGCCACACAATGAAGATTCCTTCCAAATTTTCATATCCCAAAATCAATGGCTATATATTGATTCTGAAGTAGAAAAACTTTTTGCTATTCTAATGGGAGAAGATAAGGAAGACCTAGGTGGACTTTCAAAGATTCAACTCTTCCTTCTAACATTTCAACCACCCTGTCGATCGACGGTCGATCCCCCGGATCCGTCTGTATGCACCACATCCCAACAATAGCCAATTTTCTCTTCACAAATAGGGATTCATCTTCATTCAAAATCCCATCAATGCCACCATTTTCAACATTTGTTTCAAGCTCCTTGTAAATATAATTCGGAAAATAAATCTCACTCGAGCTCTCAACTACCGATTCATTGTTCTTCTTTTTCTTCCCAACCATTTCCAAAACCATCATTCCGTAGCTATAAACATCCGATTTGTGTGAAACTTGTCCAAATTTCCTGTTAAATACTTCCGGAGCAATGTACCCTATTGTACTTCTAGCCCCCAACATAGACACTTTACTTGACCGATTGGGGCACAATTTAGCAAGCCCGAAATCTGCTATTTTCGGATTCATATCCTTATCTAAAAGAATGAGAGAATTGCATTTGTGGTACCAAACAATATAGTGATTACATATTGTATTACCACAGAAAATGAGGTTGATCAATTTGGTACCGCAATTTAAGAAATTGAATCACATTTGGTACTTCCGTTAAAATTGGCCGTTAACTGCTGACGTGGCCATTAAGGTTAATTGCAGAATTGACACCATTACTTATATTGACTGACAATTATACCCCCAACTTTTCAAGTTGTCAAAATAACCTCATATCTTCAAATTAATTGATAATTTTAGTCCACATTGTTGCCCAATTTCAAAATTGGCTCGAATAAAACACTTGCGGACCAACTTAGAGATTTAACTTAATATATTTACATATGTATTTAACAATTTAATTTATAAATAATATTAACAAACCAAATAATACATGAAAACAAATTTGATAAAATATTAATTAAATCTAAAATTTTTATAATGATATGAATATATATAATATTTATTATATCTAATATATATATATATATATATATACAAAAAAAAAAAAAAAAACTTTCTTCCCCAACCAACCCCCCCTCCCCAACCCAAATCCCAGGTCGCCGGCGGCCTGGGAAACCCCGTCCCAGGCCGCGGTGGCCTGGGATCGAAGGTCCCAGGCCGCGGCGATCCCAGGCCTACGGCGGCCTGGGCCGGACGAACCCAGGCCGCCGGCGGCCTGGGATTTGGGTTGGGGGGGTGGGGGTGGGTTGGGGGGGTGGGTTCGGGAAGAAAAGTTTTTTTTTTATTTATTTTTTTGTATATATATATATATATATATATATATATATATAAATTTTAGATATAATAAATATTATATATATTCATATCATTATAAAAATTTTAGATTTAATTAATATTTTATCAAATTTGTTTTCATGTATTATTTGGTTTGTTAATATTATTTATAAATTAAATTGTTAAATACATATGTAAATATATTAAGTTAAATCTCTAAATTGGTCCGCAAGTGTTTTATTCGAGCCAATTTTGAAATTGGGCAACAATGTGGACTAAAATTATCAGTAAATTTGAAGATATGGGGTTATTTTGACAACTTGAAAAGTTAGGGGTATAATTGTCAGTCTAAATTGGTCCGCAAGTGTTTTCATCGAGTCAATTTTGAAATTGAGCAACAACGTGGACTAAAATTATCAGTAAATTTGAAGATATGAGGTTATTTTGATAACTTGAAAAGTTAGGGGTATAATTGTCAGTCAATATAAATAAATGGTGTCAATTCTGCAATTAACCTTACCGGCCACGTCAGCAGTTAATGGCCAATTTTAACGGAAGTACCAAATGTGATTCAATTTCTTAAATTGCGGTACCAAATTGATCAACCTCATTTTCTGTGGTACCACAAGTTGGAATCTCTATATTGTTTGGTACCACAAATGCAATTCTCTCCTAAAAGAATATTGTGAGGCTTTATATCAAAATGCAAAATCTGCATGTTGCAACCTCGGTGTAAATATTCTAATCCTCGTGCAATTCCTACTGCAATTTCGAATAACTTTTCAAATCCCAATCGACCTTCTTCTAAATTATTAGATATGTACTTCTCTAAAGAGCCATTAGACATGAACTCGTAAATGAGAACTCTTTTCGAACCATCAAAACAATATCCCAGAAGAGAGACAATGTTAACATGAGAAGTTCTACTAATACTCGCAACTTCATTCAAGAAGGCTTCTCCATTTCCTTTCGATTCATTCAAGATTTTCACGGCCACAAGACGACCATCGTCTAACTTTCCTCTATACACACTTCCATATCCTCCTTTACCTAAAGTGTCCTCGAACGAGTTAGTTATCTTCTTTAGCTTTCTGTATTTGTATCTTTTTAGACCAAGATTTTCATTGTTTTTCAAGAAGAGTTCAATGTCCTTTTGATTTTGTGTTTTGCCTCTTTTCTTTATTTTTATAACAATGAATATGATTAATACAGACGTGAACATCAGGGAAGCAACCAAACCTGGAGGAAGAAATTAAGCACAGTTGGGAGAAACATAAACAAAACAAAATCATCAACAAAAAATCCGATTAAAAATGTTGAGAATTTTACTTTACCTAGTATTAACATTAGTTTTGATCTCCTTCCTCCTGTAACTATAATCATCAACAAAGATGAGGTCAGACACAAATTTAATAGAGTACAAGTAAAAGATAAAAAGGAATTTGTATAATCTTAATGCACAATAGTATGTCGTTTTAGAGCTAAAAACCAAAACTTACTTGGCAAACACCGCGTTGGATAAGGCCTATCAGGACAAAAACACCTAAAACTATTACTATCCGAATCAAATCCACATCTCCCGCCACTAATTTCAAAAACGCTACAATTATGGCCGGAAGTATAATTCAACAAGAACCCTCTTCTCAATGCCACCCAAATATTATCAACTCCGACTTCCACCGGCACCACAACATGTGTTGCGCAATTTTCCATTGCATTCCTCAAGTTCTAATCATCTTCACCAAATATGGCCAAAGGACTATTCGTCCGGTTACAAAAACCGTACCCCCAAATTTATGTACACTCGATGACAGATTTCCAAAGCAATTTCCCATTAAATGAAGCCTTGTCACAAAATCAGCAAAATGGAAATGGGGTGTTGGAAGAGTTGTGTTTCTAACTAATGGGACGCATCGGTTGTCTGAAAACCAACCGTTTATGTCGTAACCCGCAAGATAGGAATCATAGACTCGAAGAGATTGGTTGTGATAGAATATGTGTTCGGCTATGAAATCGTTTCCGCGTAATTGGGGAAGTGGGTATCCGTTTTCGGTGCAACTGAGTCCGAATCCGGTGTACCCACAATAGGGTTCTGGTTGCGGTATTATAATAATAATATGTAGATGGTACCGTTACGGCGCCCCTCCCCTCCCACCACAAGCACAAAAGCCACCATCATCCAACTAGACATCATTCTTAAATAATTAATATTTTAATTAATTAATTAGAATATAATTTTCTTTTCTTTTTCTGTTCTTTTCTTTGGAAGTAGTGCTGGGTTTTCTTTCAATATATAGGATCATGCAATCTCCAATAAACTCGGCTTCCATTTAATTGAAAGAGGATAAATTAATGTGAAATCAACTTAATTTAATTGTAATTAGTCAGGCTGGGATTTGTGCAGTTTAATTCTTGGCGTGGAGTCTGCTTCGAGTTGTTGATGAGAAGCAGCTAGAGGATATTGTTTGTGTTGGTTATGAAATTTCTTTATTAGTGTGTTCAGAGAAATTATCAAAATAAAAAAGCTTAATTTGTTTCCAGAGACTTGATTAATTCAATGGATGAAACATTGTTTTGTTTGCAGAGACTTGATTAATTAAATGGATATTCAAAGTATTTTTGCCGCTCATTTCTTTTTCTCGGCTACTTCTGGGCAGGGGGGTGGACCTTCACCATTTTTGTGGGCGGACCATAATTTTTTAAATAGTGTATTCGAAACGACTTGAAAAAATAAATAAAAAAATGAATCAAGATAAAATAATATTACTTTGCATCAGTGTTTTTAAAATCGGACCGGTCATTGTATCGAAAATTCTACTGGTTATTGGTTCGATCGGGTCGATCACTGGTTCGATCGGTATAATCGATGTGACTTTATTATTATGTAATATATATACATATATATATATATATATATATATATATATATAAAATACAATTATAATTCAAAAAAGATTTCATTCTTTGTCAATATAATTTTTTTTTTGTTTCATGCAAATAATCAAAATGTCTTAAAAATTAAGATCAATGTCAAAAATATAAATCTCAAGTATTCATACATAAATTCAAAACAAGACAACAAAATTAAAAGTTCATCTCATTTTCAAAGTTTTGGATTGTTCATTTGGGTTCTATTGTTGTAAGTTGATGTTTATATGTTAATTGATTTGCATAATTTCATACAAAAAATAATATTATTCACAATGATGATAAAATGGCTATGTACTTCTTTATGTAAAAAAAAAATGTAATATTGCATTGATTGTTCCTCATTGATTGTTAAAATATTAAAATAATGAATGTTATTCCAATTAAATATATAAATGTAATCCTATTAAATGTTAAACAAGAGTTCAAATAAATAATAATAACAAAAAAGAACTCTAAATTTAAAAAAAAAAAAAATTAAGTGAACCACTGGTTCACTGGTTTTATCGGTTTTGGAGTTGATTTTACCGGTTCACACTAATTAATTTTTGGACTGATTTTTAGGGATAAACCAGACCGGATTGGGGACAGGTTAGCGGTTGAACCGGGCCAACCGGCCGGTCCAGTCCGATTTGCAAAACACTGCTTTGCACAGAAAAGAAAAGTTGGAATATACTTACATTTACAATTAAAAATACAATCATCTCAATTGTGACCGACTTTTTTTTTGTATAGAAAGCATCAACAATAAAATACGTGCTAAAAGACACGGCTATCTCTCTTACAGTATATAGAATCATGCAAAAGAAACTCGTCTTCCATTTTGCTCCGATGTCTAGTTTTAATAAGCTTCATAGTGAAAAATGCTCGTTCTGTAGTAGCCGTTGAAATCGGAAGAAGCAAAATGAGACGAATCAACCTATCAGCCAAGTGATATGTTTGAGAATTGTTCGTCTTTGCTAATGTTTCACATAATGCTACAATAGTGGACAACTCACGAAAATCTGGATTCCGGATCACGTCAAGATAATAATGTTTCGACTGGAACTTCATAACAATTCTTCCTTGATTTGTGAAATCTGCAGGGTAGTATTTTTCGGCAAGAGTGCAAATGTAATCTACAATTATGAATAATTTTAAATTTTCAAATATTACAAGGAAAATATAAATTTGTTCTTGCCAAATATATATTTTGATTCCACAATATAAATTTTTTTTTTTATCTAATAGACTGTATATATACAACTTGGACCGAAGAGTGCAAAGGGTATAGGTCTTCCCCGATGTAGTGTCTTTAGTAGGATTCGAACTTGAGTCTCACCTATGGGTGTTCCAAGTCACTACCGCTTGTCGTAACCAAATTGGGTAATCATTTAATAACTATGAATGAAAACTACTTATGACTTAGTAAAGTAAGTAATTTTAATTTGGTTAGAATAGAAAAATATAAAGAACATTCAATAATATCAAGACATACATAACGTCAAATTTTTATGAATTCTTTTCTTGAACAACGAGTGAAATTAGTGAGAAAATGGTGAAACCGTTGTTATTTTTTGAAACCAATAAAATAAGATCCCACTAAAAAAGATAGTAAGCTCAAGTCTTAACTAAGTTTATGTATTTGTTTCAATTATAAAAAATGTTAAATGTTCTTAATTTTTATTTATATGTATTTAGAAGTGTGAATAATTTAAGCTTTTTTATTTTTTTTGTGAAGATTAATATACCATTATTTGAGTTGTAAAATGATATTTAATTCAATGATAAATATGTGAAAATAGTTGACGATGATATTTAATTTAATAATAAATATATAAAAATAGTTGAAGAAGAAGAACTAGACATGAAACCTTTTATATTAATTATGGCAAATAATTAGACATAGAATCTTAGGAAAATTCTAAGGTGCCGTCACGTTACATGACGTAAGTTATAACCAATAGAATTATAACACCTCATTAATAAATTACCTACTTAACAGGTTACTAACAAGTCATAATTAATACTATTACCATAAATATTTGTACTATACTATTATTTGATCACATTCATTGTAATATTTAACCACATCAATAGTAAATTGTAAACTAATAAATTATTATAAAAATAAATAAATAATTGTGTATAATAATATTTTATAATAAATGATACATAATATTTCGTGTTGAATAATTAATATTAACCTTTGAAAAAAATTCATAATATATTTTAATACACATAATTTATATTTTAATACATATTGGACATTAGTAATTGCAATACTTCATAATGTGGTTAATTACTACTAATATGAGATTGTACTATGTATGTGGAGTCAATATTGTGTTATGTGAATCTATACTACTACATGTGAGACATATAACATGTAATGTGAAGAATTATACACATTGGTTAGTACTAATGGTAATACTTCATAATGTAGTTAATCACTACTAATATGGGACCGTACTAAATTTGTGAAGTCAATACTATACTAAATGTGAGACCTATACCACGAAATATAAAGAATTGTCAGTAATTTAGTTATGACTAATGGTGATACTTACAATGTGACTAATTACTACTAATATGAGACCGTACTAAGTCTGTTGAGTTAATACTGTGTTATGTGAGTCTATACTACTACATGTGAGGCATATACCATGTAATGTGAAAAATTATCAGTAAATTGATTATTACTAATGGTAATACTATATAATGTGTCTAATTACTACTAATATGAGATCGTACTAAGTATGTGGAGTTAAAACTATGCTATGAGAGTCTATACTACTACATGTGGAATATATATCATGTAATGTGAAGAATCATCAGTAATTGGTTAATAATAATGTTAATACTATATAATGTGACTAATTACTACTAATATGAGACCGTACTAAGTATGTGAAGTCAATATTATTACATGTGATACATTATACTATATTAGGTGAAGAATTATACACCCTGGTTAATACTAATGATAATACTTCATAATGTGGCTAACTACTAATATGAGACCATACTAAGTTTGTAGAGTCAATACTATGTTGTGTGAGTCTGTACTACTACATGTGAGACATATATCATATAATGTGAAGAATTATTAGTAAATTGATTAGTATTAATAGTAATACTATATAATGTGATTAATTATTATTAATATGAAACCATACTAAATATGTGGAGTCAATTCTTTTACATGTATGACATTATACTATGTAATGTGAAGAATTAGACACATTGGTTAGTACTAATGATAATACTTTTTGATGTGACTAATTACTACTAATATGGGTCGACCGTACTAAGTTTGTGGATTTAATATTATGCTATGTGAGTCTATATTACTACATGTGAGACATATACCATGTAATGTTAATAATTATCCGTAAAAGTTAGTACTAGTGTAATAATATATAATGTGACTAATTACTATTAATATGAGAAAACGTACTAAGTATGTGGAGTCAATACTATATAACGTGAGACATTATACCATGTAATGTGAATAATTATACACATTGATTAGTACTTATGATAATACTTCATAATGTAGCTAATTACTACTAATATGGATCGACCTTACTAAGTTTGTGGAGTCAATACTATGCTTTGTGAGTCTATACAATTACATGTGAGACATATACCATGTAATGTGAATAATTATCCGCAAATTGATTAGTATTAATGGTAATACTATATAATGTGACTAATTACTACTAATACCGTATTAATTATGTGAAGTCAATACTATGTAATGTGAATAATTATACACATTGGTGGTGATGTACTATTATATATGAAATTGTACCATACAATGTGGAAACATATAATTTTTATGGTAATTTGATATTAATTTGGGTAGAAAAAAGAAAAGAAGGAAAGTAGAAATATTTAAGAGAATATTAAAGAATATAAGATACATTATAGGTTTAACCTGTTAAACAGGTCACTCATAATTAACTAAATTTAATTTTATTCTATATTATAAAATTTATATGGTTGTGATTACATATTTATGATCCAATGTCTTAAATTAAATTGACGTCACATAACGTGACGTCACCTTAGAAGTCCCCAGAATCTTATTATATTTATCTCATACATTAACTACTAAAATTTAGAAATTATTTTTAACATTAACTTTTATAATTTCAATATTCGTTTCACAGGAACATTTGGAACATTTCGTTTCTGAGCAGAAGAACCATTTTCAAATAGTGTTCGGTTATCAACCCACCCTGAGTACCGAAATGAGCTCAACGAAACAAACGAAGCGAGCAGCAGGAGAAGATCGGTAGTAGAAGGTAACGAACTAGTATAACAGATAAAAAAACACTGTTATTTTAAATAGCTCATAAAATATATATGTAAAATTATTTTTAATTTAGCAACAATATGTTTTAAGTAAAAATATGTTATTTTTGTATAATTGAGATATTTAGTACAATATAAGGCAATATACAATCCTCTAAAAATAAAATATTAAAATTAAATTCTATTAACTATCATTCTGCTATTACAGAAGAAGAAAAAAAAACTAAAAAATGAAAAGTTAAAATAGAATCGCATCTTACCTATAAATGAACCAAAAATAATTCAATAAAAATTGATGGCTATATATTTTTTTATTAAATACTATCAAATATACTAACATATTTTATTAAATAATTCATTTTTACAAATTTAATTTAATTTAGGAGGAGATTTTAATTTTATTTAATTTTTTGTTAAATAATTAATAGTAAATATTTAAAAGAAATGAATAAACAAAACAAAGAAATTTAAAAAGAAAAACCAATCATGTAGCGCCACTTGGCTTAAAACCCCCGGTCTGCGAGCAGGGCTCGCCCCGCCCTTCCTCCCGCCCCGTTCCAACCCCTTTCCCGAGCTTGCCTCGCGGCCCTTGTCATTGGAGACCATTTCCCTATCCACCCCAACTCCGAGCTCAGCCATCTCCATTGGAGATGGCCCGATGTTTGTTGTTTCCATGACATTTAAATGGTCCTTTAAATTTAATTATAAAAAAATAAATTAGTGGTCGTACTAAATCTTCCTTTTGGTCCAGAAAATAATGAACCATACCAATAAATCTAAAACCTATTCAAGTTGACGTGGACACGGAGGTAGTCATGAATAGGGGGTATGATCGAGCCGCGTAATGTCAAACAACATACCGTTGAAGCTTGATTTGAATTTTATCGAGTTTTTGAAATTTTAAGTTTGAGTTTGATTTGATTGTTAACGGGCCGGCTTAAATGAGCTTTTATCGAACGAACACAAGTCGAGTACCGAATAGCTTGATATTATATATGTATATTATCAATTTAAAGCTATCGAGCTCGAGCTCGAGCCGAGTTTTAAAAGTTATTGAAAGAAAAATACTGTTCAAACTTGTGATGGCCCAGCTCCGTGGGTCCGTCGGATAACGGTCAAAAAATTATTATTATTTTGAAAAATTGTTAGAATAACGAAACTTTTTTTTTAACATAAACGATAAATTAAAAGTTTTAAAGTGGAAGCGGTTTAAAATAAAATAAGAACAATTTAAATTACAAATTTTTAACAAAAATATAAAATTAATTTTGATAGTATATGTTTAAAGAGGAAGCATTTAATCACAACATATCAAAATATTTGAACAACATCAATTGAGAGAGATAATTAAGTAATTTATGAAAAGCTTGTCTCTTTTATGAAAATATAAATCAACTTTAACGATTCAAATATTTTAAGCAAGGTTTTAAACAAAATCGAGAAAGAACCTAAATCGATAACAAAATATAAGTACTTTCCCAAATACCAGGGTGGGATCGCAACCGTGATGACCTAACCGCGACCCGATTATTATTTTCTAGAACACCTGAAACTGAAAAGGATAAAACATGGAACACATAAGTTGATCGTCCAATTTAGTGAGGTTGTGTGCAAATTTGCATGGTGATGCGTGGATGCAACATATTATATAACGTGAGCAAGTTATCAAGCAAATTAAGCATATATTCAAGACGGAAGAAACACGGAATTCACATAACCAAGAATTGTTGATGCTGTCCTCCACTTACCCTCCATCCTCAGTCTGATGTCCATCCAAACACACCAAGTAAGGCGACCTTACTATCTAATATGCATCGACATGTTTTTACCTAAGTTCGTCCTTACTCCCCAAGTGTTCCTCCCAATTTGGATTGTAAGGCCAGGCCTACGGGTAACTATGACAATCCCACCGGCCCTTGACGTCCAGGTTGGCAATGGGTCCATATACCAATCAAAAGGGACCCACACAAAATGGAAACAAATGGAAACATAAAATCGGAAACAGACGAAAAAATAACGTATCAAACATATTTAATATATTATCAATATTTAACAACTTATCAAATGCTAATTTGGATATCGTGATAATTTTGTAAAATATATTCGCAACTAGTAGATTTGGATGTAGCATGTACTTGGATAATCATGTTGAAATGTTAAGTGATTTCATGCGAATAATGTCCACCTAACAAGTTCAATCTATTCGTGACAACATGCAAGAGAAATTAGAATATAACGCATGCTTTGATTATTAAGAGCCTAAGTGCATGTTTGGACACAATCTACTAGCACATCGGACCGACATACAAATTAAACACACAACGCTCACCTTTGTCGCTTGGTATGGCGAGTAAAATTCCAGAAATGAAGCGTATCCGAAACCTGAGCAAGTACGTTTACGACTTAGAATTTATATAACAACCTTAATTAAACATAACTAATAAAAATCATACTCAAGGATTTCCTAAACTAACACGTTGAACAAAAGTGTTTAGAACTTTTTTTTTTTTTTTTAGAAAAAAAAAGTGTTTAGAACTTACGATATCAACTTCAATTAAGAGTAATTATTTTCAAAACTCAAAATACTAATTACATTAAATAATGCCAAAACAGGAAAAAATTTCCTACATTTTCCAGATTTACAAAACAGCCCCTAAACTTTTAAAAATATACATTTTTGTGAAGATTTGGAGCAAACTTTAAATTAAAGGATTTTTAGCTAAGCACATATAGAAAATCAAATAAAAACAGAGTATAAAGTATATTGTTACTTCAAAATCAAAGCTTTAAAAATTCTACTAGTTTAAAACTTTTCAAAAATACCCTCATAGTTTTGAAAACTTAAGAAAATCAACTTTCTTGAAAAATAATTCAAGATCCAAGCATCTAAGCAATATTTAAAATAATTAAGCATAATTTCACTATAAAACTAAGATTAAAGAAAAGTTTTAAATACTTTTCACGAATAACAATGAGAAACAAAAATTTCTTTAATCATAAATTTTCTTCGGAAAAATTTATAAATTTTCAATTTTAAAACAAAAGTTAACAAAGCACTACTTCAAATTAAATAATCAAAAGTTTATAAAAGTAACTATGTCAAAACGACGACAAAACAACGCCTTTGCCCCCTTATTTTCAGATTTACAAAAATAACCCCAAAAGTTTTAAAAACTCCCTTTTTGCAAATAAACTCGGAGCAACTTTAAAATAAATAATTTTTAAGTAAACTCATACTATATATCAAACAAAAACTTAGATTTCAGTCCATTTTTACTCCCAACAAAATCGCAGCCCTAAACCTTAAACTTTTAAAACCTTTCAAAAATTAAAAACATTAATTTTCTTAAAAATAAATCAAGATCCAAAGTTATAAGCAATATCTAAACAAAACCAAAGCAAAGTAATCAAATATCTAATATTAAATATAAACTCAACAACTTATCATAAAAGCTACAAGGATAGATTAAACTTATTCAATATATATTTTAAAGATAAGAAAGTACAATCACAAAGATTAAAGAATACAAGCATAGACAAATCTTTACCCAAAACAACGAAGGAGATGAAGCTCTCTCATTTCAAGACCTCCGAAGGTAGTGGTGGCTCCGGTGGCAGTGGTGGCGGCTCCGGTGGTGGTTCATAACAAAAGCCCAAATCCTTATTTTTCACCAATTTCAAACGTCTGTCGATTAACTTCAAGAGATTAAAACGACGATCCTAACGGTCAATATGTAGCCCCATATGTGTAGGAACTTCACGAAAAATTTGGGCATGATCCAACGGTAGACGAAGACGGAATGGTCGAAAAACCGAGACTGGGTTGTGTAAATCCGAAAATTGTATCTTTCTAGTGTGTTATCCCTTTCCCCTCTCTTATTTTCTTTGTACTTTATAATGTGTATGTAAATGAGGTTATTTAGAGGATAAAATCTGATATTAAATGTATGTAACCAAGTAATCATGCTTAAATCTTTTAATTCCACCAATGCATATATACATTGGGTACAACAATTTCTCCACCCAAGACTATGCTTTAGCAGCCCTTAGGCTGTCCTAGGAGATAAATTATTGCTATTAGGCCATCTCCAATGGCAGCCGCGGGGCCGGGCTCGGGGTCGGGGTCGGCGGGGGAAACGGTTGGAGATGGAGAGGGGCCGGGGCGGGGCGGAACGGGCGGGGCTGTGGGGCTGTTTGGAGCCCGCAGGCCAGCCCTGCTACCGCGTCGGTTTGTGAGGAAGAAAGAGGGGCGCGTGTGAACTTTAAAACAGGTGCCGCCAAGTGGCGGCACCTGATTGGTCTTTCCTTTATTTTTTTTTTGTTTTTCTTTTAATGAATTAATGTGTGTATGGTTTATTTAATATGTGTATGGTTAATTTTGTATAATTAATGTGTTGTATGTAATTTTAATTAATGTGTTATTGTAATTAATGTGATTTTATTTAATGTGTTATTTTAATTAATGTGTTATTGTAATTAATGTGATTTTATTTAATGTGTTATTTTAATTAATGTGATTTTATTTAATGTGTTATTTTAATTAGTGTTTTATTTTAATAAATGTGTTATAGTAATTAATGTATTATTTTAATAAATGTGTTATAGAAATAGTCCATTTAATTTAACACTCATACAAATAATTTTTTTTTAAAATACCAAATTAGTTAAAAATACAAAATAAACACGTCATAAGCATAAAATTTAGATTAATACTTAATCTAAATTAAAATTTTAAATACATACTAAAATAGACAAGAAAATTAAATTTAAACAGTCGTTTTTAACCGTATTTTGCATAAACATGTTCTATTAAGTCTTTTTGGAGTCTACGGTTGGTCATCTTGGAACGAATTGCTTCATGACGCAGCATATAATTATCCAACGTTTGTCTTCTCCGTGCAACATCTTGAAACTCTACTCCGCGATTGTCATAAATTCTAGCGCGTGCTCTACGAGACGTGCTAATGTCAGTATCATCATCGTCCGAGTCATCGTCCTTGTATTCGTCACGTTCATCCTCCACAATCATGTTGTGGAGTATGATACAAGTTAACATGATATTGCCAAGATCTTGCGTATGCCACCCCCTGCCAGTTTGATTAACGATTGAGAACCGAGCTTGGATAATTCCGAACGCTCGTTCAACATCTTTGCGGAACGATTCTTGATATCGCGAGAATACTTGTTCATGATGTGTTCTTGGATTTCTCACCGACTGTATTAGCGTTCCCCACTTCGGATATATACCATCCGCAAGATAGTAAGGCATGCGGTAAGTATTTCCGTTCACTTCATACTGAACCTCGGGAACGTTACCGGAAGTGAGGTTATCGAATAGAGGTGAACGACAAGTACTGTAATGTCGTTCAATGCTCCCGGCACGCCAAAAAAGGCGTGCCATATCCACGTATCATGTGATGCAACAGCTTCAAGAACAATCGTAGGTTTCTTCGACCTTCCAGAAAAACTTCATTGCCATGCGGTTGGGCAATTTTTCCACGTCCAATGCATACAGTCGATCGAGCCAATCATCCCTGGAAATCCACATCGTTCCGATTTCTTAAGTAGACGGTCCAAATCGTCTGCGGTTGGGGCACGAAGGTACTCGTGTTTATATAAACGCAAAATTGTTTGACAAAATTCTCGGACAATTTCGCATGTGGTACTCTCTGCAACACGAAAGTTTTCATCTTGAGCATCGTGGGGAGTTGCGTATGCCAACCTCCGCATGGCAATTGTTGCCTTCAGAATTGGTGAAAACCCTGCTCGATTGGCGGCATCGAAAATATTTATTTTCACGCTCGCAATCCGCAAGGATACGGAGGAAAAGAGGACGCTTCATACGGAAACGGCGCCTGAACGTTCAGAGTACAACGGTCTTTCGATGAAATAATCGTTCATCAGTTGTATGTGTCGTGCTTGGTGGTTCCTGTCTAAAAATTTACGACCAGGAACAGAACCACCATGAACAGGCACAATTTCTGTTGGAGAACTGAAAAGTTCATCATCAATTTCTTCTTGTCTTCGTTCATCTTCATATTCTTCTTCTGCAATCCTGTTGTTATAATCTTCCCAAAATTGGTTTCGGGAAGAAGATGATACGTCATAAGCACCATAACCGCCAAAATCATAGTTCGGATTCATCTTGAGAAAGTAAATATTTTATGTAGATTGAATATTTTATGTAGATTGAAAGTAAAAATGTTTGTTTGCGTATTATGTATTAATTTTAAGTTACTTTTATTAAATATTCTATTTAATATTAATATTTTAATATAATTAATAATGAAATTACGAGTACTAATATAATTACTATTATTAATATTAATATTAAAAAATTATAAATCTATAATAATAATAGGTGAGAGTGGGCAAAGAAAAAAAATGAAATTAATTCCCCCACGGAGCCCCAACCATTGGAGACGACCAGCAGGGCCCCGGGCTGGCCCTGGGCTGGCCCGGGCTCCGGAGCCCGGGGCTAGCCCTCAACCATTGGAGATGGTCTTAGCTGCCTAGAAGAGTCAGGGGCAAATTTGCAGTTTCCCCCTAAAGTTCTAAAAACATACATTTCACCCCTTAAAATGATTTTTTTGTGCATCCAAGCCCGAAAAATTTCAAAAAGGTCTTAATCTTATTTTAAAGTAACTTTTATATTTTGAATTATTTCTAAGTTCAAAAGATCACAAGATTTAATTAAATTATATATTTTAGTTAAAATTAATGCTTAACTTTGAAAATAAAAAGTAGCACATAAATTTGGATTAAAGATCTAATCAAAATGGTTCGAAATTTTTGGGGCGTTACAAAACTTGTTTGATTAGTGTGACAAAACGAGTTCAAATGAATTTTTATCGAACAAGCTTGAGTCGAGTATTGAGCAGCTAAATTTGATTTTCAACTCTAGCCATGATTTGCAAATGCCAGCATTTTATATCCGTGATATTGTCAAATGGACACTTTGACCCCAATTATATAAATGAAAGTAATTCCGTCCATGAATATGAAAAAATAAGATAAGTTTGCCTCATTGTGAAATTCCTTTTATTTTTTCATATTAATGGATGGAATTACTCTCACTTATACAATGGGGTCAAATCGCTCAGTCGACAATATCACGGGGTTAAAATGTGGGCATTTTGTAAATCATGACTAAAGCTGAAAATTAAATGATACGGCTCGATATTCGACTCGAGCTTGTTCGATAAAAGCACGTTTGATTTCGGTTCATCACACTAATTAAACAAACTTGAACTCATTTTTTGTTCGATAACTTTTGAAACTCAGCTCGAGCTCGTTATATAAATGCTCATTGAGTTTGACTCGTTAATAATCAAACCAAACTCAAACACAAATTTTCAAGCTCAATAAAATTTAAATCATGTTAAAACAATATGTCGTTGGACATTATTCAACTCGATTACACCACTACTCATAACTAACTCCGGAGTCCACGTCAATTTGAAACCTTAGGTTATAGGTACATTGAAATCAAAATGAAAAGAATCCTTAGGTTATTCAACCATTTTTTTCTTTTTTTTTTATAATTATATTCAAGGACCATTGAAATTCAATCATGGAAATAAAACATCAGAGGTGGGTCTGTAATTGACTTATCAAGTCTTTGTAAGCACCTCTGTCCACACACACTGCATTAATTCTCATTAGCCCATTCAAAATTAAATGTTCATCTTCACCTTTTTCATGAGGAGATTATTTCCAAGAATGCTCTGCTATGAAATTAATACAAACATGTTTTATGTATTGTTCCTCATTCTTGTACTACATGTAACACAAACATCTTTTGCTGCTCATTACCAATACCAATCATGTTTGGTGCCAAGAAATTGCACAAATGGTCCAGCCATAACTTTCCCATTCTATATTACACCCATGCAAGAATCTTATTGTGGGTACCCTGGATTTGGTCTTAATTGTACCGAAAATGGATACCCAATTCTTCATTTCCCAGAAAATGATTTCATAATTGAAGACATTTTTTATCACAACCGATCCCTTAAAGTATACAACGCTACCGTTTTGGGTTTGAATAGTACTAGTTGTGTTCCAAGAATCGGAAACACGACTCTTCCTTCTGCCCAGTTCGGTTTAGTTAGAGACAGACAAACGCGCCTTCTTCATTTGTTCTCTAATTGCACAGAACAATTTGTTAATGAGAGTGTGTTGATGAACAGAGTTGAAAATTGTGATTTTGGAGACCGAAATTGGGATTTGGGTCTTTTTGACAATGATGAGAGTTTGAGGGGTGCATTTGAAAATTGTGGAAGAAACGTGTTTTCACCTGTGAAAAGGCGTGAGGGAGATTATAATTTTGTGGAGATATTAAGAAATGGATTTATGATGAATTGGATTGGAAGTGATTGTGATACTTGTAAAAGAAGTGGTGGGAGATATGGATTTAATGAAACTACTTACCTTTTTAGGTGTTTCTGTCCATATGACCTAGTTCTGATAGTTGCGAACCGGGTAAGTATTTATTATAAATCATTCTATCGTGATTGCGTGTTATGATAAATGTGACACTATATCAGCTGTGTTATGGTAAATGTAACATTTTACCCCGCTAAGGGTACTTTTATCTTTTTACGTAACATTTTTCATCTCGAATCTCAATTTCGACAAGTGTCACATTCTTTGTTAGGAGGAGGTAAATTGCTTCTTTAAATTTTAAAATTTTCTCAAGGGAGTAAAGTGTTATTTTTCAAATTACAGGGATGTAAATTGAACATTAATCAAATCACAAGGGAGTATATCGATATTAACTCTATATATAAAGGTCTAAAGACATGGGACGCAATTCAAAAATGAAATAAATAAAAATACAAAATCAATAAATGGGGCAAAAAAACTTATTAGATTATCATGTTGGCTAATTCTTGTGTCTACAACTACAATTTTGCATTAAGATTATACACATTTCTTTAATTTTATCTTTCACTTGTTCTCAATTAAATTTGTCTGATCTCATTTGTTGTTGTTACAGATGGAAGTATAGTTTGAACTATACCAGTAGTAATTTTCATCGGTAAAATTCCAAATTCTCAACATTTTAATACGATCTTTCAAAGAGTTATATATAGTTATGTTTGTCTCAACGGTGCTTTTTACCTACAGCTTTGATTGCTTCCCCGATAATCGTATCCATTGTTATCAAATTAATAAAGAAAAGAGTCAAAACTGAAAATCAAAAGGACATTGAACTCTTCTTGAAAAGCAATGAAAATCTTGGTCCAAAAAGATACAAATACAGAAAGCTAAAGAAGATAACTAACTCGTTCAAGGACACTTTAGGTAAAGGAGGATATGGAAGTGTGTATAGAGGAAAGTTAGACGATGGTCGTCTTGTGGCCGTCAAAATATTGAACGAATCGAAAGGAAATGGAGAAGACTTCTTGAATGAAGTTGCGAGTATTAGTAGAACTTCTCATGTAAACATTGTCTCTCTTCTGGGATATTTTTTTGATGGTTCGAAAAGAGATCTCATTTACGAGTTCATGCCAAATGGCTCTTTGGAAAAGTACGTATCTAATAACTTGGAAGAAGATCGATTAGGATTTCAGAAATTATTTGAGATTGCAGTTGGAATTACAAGAGGGTTAGAATATTTACACCGAGGTTGCAACATGCGGATTTTGCATTTTTACATAAAGCCTCACAATATTCTTTTAGATAAGGATATGAACCCGAAAATAGCGGATTTCGGGCTTGCTAAATTGTGCCCTAACCGATCAAGTATTTTATCTATGCTAGTGGCGAGAGGTACAATAGGGTACATTGCTCCGGAAGTATTTAATAGGACATTTGGACAAGTTTCTCACAAATCGGATGTTTATAGCTACGGAATGATGGTTTTGGAAATGGTTGGAAAGAAAAATAAGAACAATGAATCGGTAGTTGAACGCTCGAGTGAGATTTATTTTCCGGATTATATTTACAAGGAGCTTGAAACAAATGTTGAAAATGGTGGCATTGATGGGATTTTGAACGAAGATGAATGCCGATAGGTGAAGAGAAAATTGGTGATTGTTGGGTTGTGGTGCATACAAACGCACCCAAGGGATCGACCGTCGATCGACAGGGTGGTTGAAATGTTAGAAGGAAGAGTTGAGTCTTTGGAAGTCCCACCTAGGCCTTGCTTATCTTCTCCCATTAGAGTAGCACAAAGTTTTTCTACTTCTAAATCAATATATAGCCCTTGATTTTGTAACATTTACTATTGTAACATTTACTACAATCATCATAAACATTCCACTCTATAATAAAGTCGGCGGTTAAAAGTCGAAACAAGTCACCCGAATCCTGGTGCGAATTTATAACCGGCATTTGAATCACCTAACATGTTGGGATAGTGGTTGGGATGCCTCGATTGTCAGAACAACGACAGTGCGGAATTTAAAATTTTTCGAAGCACCCAAGGTCCCATAAGAATTCTCCATATTAATTATACGTAAGCAAGAACAAAAACGCACACAATGAATTAACAAAGGGGGGTTTTTGCGATATACCTCACCACAGGCAAGGTGGTGGAAACCTCCGGTCTTCGATTCTGATTCTGATCCGGTTCACAGGAGTGATCCAATTGTCTCACCTCCAGGGATAGTCCACACCAATTGGATTCTGGCAACACCTCAAGATCTTAGGCTCAGAACTCGATTCAGGAGATTTGTTATTGCAGGATTGTATTAGATCTCTTGACAGATCAAGATCTAACACAATGGAACAAGGGAGATGACGGCGGCGGCACCAAGCAGTCCACGGCAGCAGGTGGCGGCGGCTTGAGGTGGCGGCGGCGGCTAGCTAGGGTTAGCTTGGAGAGGGGGCGGCTACTTAGGGCAGAGGGAGGCTAGGGTTTTCTTTTCTGGGTGTTAGCTTTTAAGCTCATGTAGTTCCCCTTTTATAGACTCCTTCTGACCTAGGGTTTGCAAGACTCCTTATGGGCTTTAATTAATAGAAGCCCATGTCTTGCAATCCTTCATTTAATTAACTACTTTAATTAAATGCCCAGTCCAATTAAATCATTATTTCTTTTACATAATTAATTAGCAACTCAATTAAGTATTTAATTAATTAAGTCAGCCAATTAATTAATTCTCCCACTTGAATTAAATACTTTTAATTCATTTAATTGATTTAATTACCTTTAAATCAATTAATTCCTTTCATGTCCTTTTATAACAGTCACCGTCCAATTGTATTGTGTGTGACCCTCTGGGTTCACCATCAATTGGCAGCAGGCCCACGAATCCCTCGTGATTTAATTTATGAACAATAAATTGCTCCGGTTAATTAAACTACCTTTAATTAACCACTCCTAGAATTAATTCCTCTATTAACTCAGGAGTACCTACACTTCATGGTCGATGTCTAGCCACAAGCCCATGAAGCCCAACTTCAGGTGAATTGATACTTGTGAACCTCGTCTCATATAATTGCCATGTACATACGGTCCTTCTATCGACTAATATTCCCGATCAAGACTTAGGGTGTGTGAATTGATCGGCACCTCTAAATTTGTCTCGATAACTATACTTTCTAATTCAGGATAATATTCCTTTGTGACCTTCTAAATTTGGAAACCCCTTTCCAAATCCGTCACGGACTGCGGCCGCAGATTCCTTGGATATATTATCTAAGAATCGTATAGGAAATTCTCTCACCCATTACAGTGAGTCAATAGATTCCATATCGGTAGTAACCACTCGCGTACATGTCCACACGCACCCAACCTAGGCATGTTATGACCAAGCTACGTGGCCTATACCTAGATCTAAGAACGCACTTTCATGCACCGAATTCGCCCTAGTACCTCAAGTCAAAGGACTAAATCGTACACTATTATATTCCTTGAGAAACATCCCATCACCGATATGCGTCATGCGCTTCCACAATGGGTTTCTCTGTTCGGGTCGTTCGATGCGTTCAATCCTCCATTGAACCACCTACTCATATGCACTGGCCTCAAATGCCTTGCTCATGAAACGCTACAAATTCACTCCATGTGAATCATGCATACTTGTACAAGTCTTGGCGATTCCTACGATACCCCGTCTCGTTCGGAATCTATGACTTGGAACAGTTTTAAGACTACGACCTTTGAGACTGTTTCATGATTGCACTCAGTACTGAAGTGAATCGTCCCATAGTCAAATGTAATCTAAGGGTTTCATCCAATCGCTTAAATGTATTCGCGAGAGATGAAGTTGGCCATTGTTTATCCTTATACTCATATAAATAAACGCGCGTATTATTATAAGATCAAAAGGTTGTTTCTTACAGAATAGACCTAATACAAGCTAATTGAACTGGCTTGCTGGGCACTATTCTATCAATCTCCCACTTGCCCTAAAGCCATTCACCTATGGTTCTAAGACCCATCTTCTCTAGATGACTATCGAACGCCTTTTGTGAAAGTGGCTTAGTTAGTGGGTCAGCTACGTTGTCTTCCGATTTGACATACTCCATGTGCATGTCACCTCTACCAATGATCTCCCTGATCACGTGGTATTTCCTCTCTACGTGTTTGGATTGATGGTGTGATCTCGGCTCCTTTGCTTGAGCTATCGCCCCGTTGTTGTCACAGAAGACGACTACAGGTTCAGCAATGCTAGGAACAACATCCAATTCTTGGATGAAGTTTTTCATCCATACACTTTCTTTTGCTGCATCTGATGCTGCGATATATTCTGCTTCTGTGGTTGAGTCGGCAGTGGTAGACTGTTTACAGCTTCTCCAACTGACCGCTCCTCCATTAATGCGGAATATGTATCCAGAGTTGGATTTGAAGTCATCCACGTCAGACTGGAAACTTGCATCAGTGAATCCTTCAAGTTTCAGTTCTCCACTACCACCGTAGACCAAAAACATATCCTTAGTCCTTCGCAGGTACTTCAGGATTGCTTTTACGGCAGTCCAGTGCTCTTCACCTGGATTTGACTGATAGCGGCTCGTTACACTTAGAGCGTGTGCTATGTCTGGTCGAGTACACAACATCGCATACATTATGCTCCCTATAGCAGAGGCATAAGGTATGAGAGACATTCTCGTCTTTTCTTCGTCAGTTGTAGGGCACATTGACTTAGAAAGAGAGATACCATGTCTCATCGGAAGCAATCCTCTCTTGGATTCTTCCATTTTGAATCTTTTCAAAATAGTGTTGATGTACTGAGATTGGGAGAGTCCTATCATCTTCTTCGATCTATCCCTATAGATACGTATTCCCAATACGTAAGATGCGTCTCCCATATCTTTCATGGAAAACTGCGCGGATAACCACGCTTTAGTCTGCGCTAACATCTTGATATCGTCTCCGATTAACAAAATGTCATCGACGTATAAAACAATAAATTGTATCGAGCTCCCACTATTCTTCTTGTACACACAAGGTTCATATACGTTTTTGATAAAGCCAAATGCTTTGACTGTCTCATCAAATCGTATGTTCCAGGTTCGGGACGCTTGTTTGAGGCCATAGATTGACCTTTGAAGTTTACACAATTTGTGCTCACTCCCTTTGGACGCAAAACCTTCAGGTTGTTGCATAAAGATCTCCTTGTCAATGTCTCCATTGAGAAAGGCGGTCTTTACGTCCATTTGCCATATTTCGTAGTCATGCCACGCGGCTATGGCAAGTAGTATCCGAATGGATTTCGACATTGCCACGGGAGAGAAGGTTTCCTCATAGTCTATTCCAGGCCTCTGAGAATACCCTTTCGCCACTAAGCGAGCTTTATGAGTTAATACCTCTCCATTCATTCCAAGCTTGCGCTTGAAGATCCATTTGCATCCTACAGGGATAGTTCCCTCAGGTGGATCGACCAAGGTCCAAACCTTGTTGGAATGCATGGAATCCATTTCGGATTGCATGGCTTCGAGCCACGCACCCGAGTCTATGTCTAACATCGCTTCTTGATAAGTCCTTGGATCATTATCACCTTTTTCGTTTTCGTGAATGAAACCAAATCGCTCTGGCTCCTTACGAATTCGATCAGACCTTCGAAGAGTAGGTGTACTAGTAGGTTCAATAAATTCTGGTTCAGCTCCCACTGTTTGTGGGGATGGGTCCGATTCTAGGACTTCATCAAGTTCTACGATTGTCCCATTTCGGTTGGTGAGGAAATCCTCTTCCAAGAAGTGGGCGTTCCTAGATACGAACGTATTACGTTCTTTAGGATCGAAGAACAGGTATCCAATGGATTCCTTTGGATACCCCACAAATTTGCACAAACTAGATCTACTATCTAGCTTATCTCCCTTCTTGTTCTTTACATACGCAGGAGATCCCCATACTCGTAAGTACAAATACAGGGGTGCCTTACCATACCATACTTGGTGCGGTGTTGTTGGCACTGACTTCGAAGGTACTATGTTTAGTATCTTCGATGCAGTTAATAGGGCTAAGCCCCAAAACGAAAAGGGAAGGTCAGCGAAGCTCATCATGGAACGAACCATGTCTAACAAAGTTCGGTTCCTCCGCTCAGACACTCCATTGAGTTGGGGCGTCCTAGGGGAGTTCGCTGGGCGAGAATTCCATTCTCCTTTAGATAATCAAGGAATTCTTGGCTTAAGTACTCACCACCTCTATCAGAACGAAGTGCTTTAATACTATGTCCAAGTTGATTCTCAACTTCCATTCGAAACTCTTTGAATTTCTCAAAATTTTCGGATTTGTGTTTCATAAGATACACATATCCATAACGACTAAAATCGTCGGTGAATGTTACGAAGTAAGAGAATCCTCCTCTCGCATTGACACTCAATGGTCCACAAACGTCAGTATGGATTAAATCCAATGTTTGTTTGGTTCGCTCGGGATTCCCAGTGAAGGGTGATTTGGTCATCTTTCCTTTGAGACAGGACTCACAAGTTGGGAGTTCATCCAAGTTCTTTATTTCAAGAGCCTTAGAGGAAACCAGCTTTTGAATCCTACTCTTGGAAATATGTCCAAGTCTAGCGTGCCAAAGTTGTGGAGTTTGATTATCATATTTTCTTTTTCTAGATTGAATGTGCATAACGTCGGAACTTGTAGGTTCTAAGGAATAAAGACCATCTATCAAAGTACCACGAGCATACATTAAACCACCTTTAAATATGCAAAAAAACTCCATTTTCAATGGAAAAATTAAAACCATCAATATCCAGCATAGGAATAGAAATGATGTTCTTAATAATGTTTGGTACATACAGACAATCCCTTAAAATTAAAGTAAAATTTCCTAAAACCAATTCGACGTCCCCAATAGCCTCAGCGGCGATCCTAGCTCCGTTTCCAAAACGCAGGATTCTATCCCCGGGCTTCAGGTTTCTTACTGCTCCCATCACCTGCAAATCATTGCAGATATGAGAACCTGTTGCGGTGTCTAACACCCACGATGCACAGTTAATAGAAATATTAACTTCAACCAAGAAAATACCTTTGGCTACCAATTTCATCTTTAGGTAGTCTGGGCAGTTCCTTTTCCAGTGCCCTGCTTTCTTGCAGTGGAAACATTCGTCTTCTGGGCTCTTGCGCTTCTTTTCAACCACCTTTGTGACTGCCTTCGAAGAAAATACCTTCTTCTTCTTCTTACCTTTCTTGGGCTTTGCAGCCTTTGATTGGTATGCAATCATTACCGGCTTCTCTTTCTTGAGAGTCGATTCTGCCGTTACCAACAAATTGGTCAGTTCGTGAAGAGCGAGGGTTCTATCCTCCATGTTGAAGTTCAACACGAACTGGTCAAAAGAACGGGGCAGCGTATGGAGAAGGAGGTCAGTGCTAAGATCAGCGTGCAAGTCTACTTCCAGTCGCCCTAGTTTTTCAACCAGGTTGATGAAACGCAGACAGTGATCCTTGACACTGCTTCCCTCAGCCATCTTGAGATGAAACAGCTCCTTAGTGGTTGCGAACCTTTCGGTACGAGACCTCTCTCCAAACATCTGCTGGAGGTGGAGAAGTATATCTCTAGCAAGCGGCATAGCAGCATGCTGTTTCTGCAGTTCATTCGACATCGAGGCTAGCATGAGACATCGAACCTGAAGATCATCATCAACCCTTTTAGCATGGGCGGTTCGTTGTTCCTCAGTAGCTCGTGCTGCGGGTGCAGCAGGCATGGGTGTGTCGAGCACATAGCTACGTCGCTCGGAGTCGAGGACGATTCTGAGATTTCTCAGCCAGTCAACAAAGTTTGAGCCATTCAATTTGTTTGCGTCGAGGATAACAGATAATGGATTCTTAGACATTGTACTTAATATCTACAATTTGGAAAGAAGACAACATTTAGCTAACTGATCTTATGCCTAATACTTATAATTAACGAATTTGGACTTGTTTTCGAAAAAGTTCTCCCACTATTTTATCGAAACAATCACCCCTTTGATTGCTCGGGAATTCTAATTCCTAGTAGGTCTTGACGTCTCAGCAGCAATTAATTGCACCCACGACTCGTGGCCATACAACCAATTCTCCAGGTAGGTATACTTTTTACCAATTGTGTTACTCCACAACCTTCAAGCTTATTTTACCTCGGTTTTCGCACTTATCTAGCACTGCTACATCATAAGTGTTACTAATCGTTAAGTCTAACCCATCAATCATGATGAGCAACGGGCCCGGTCGTGAGTTCTCCGTAACTAGTTATCGGTCGATCCTCACATCCCGACCAGTCCTCACCCTTGTCGTGTTTAGTTAAAAACAGGAGTCAAGGAATTTCACGTATTGTCCCTTTCTTCGACTCGGGTGCCAGACTCTGGATCACCTCTATCGATAAGTAGACAACATACGTTAGTTCCTATTGATGGAAGGCTTGGATTTATATAAATACTTCATTTTATTTTAATCCAATATGACTTAATATTTAATTCGAGAGGGGAATTTCTGGTTTTGAAAGTTTATACTAACTCTCCTCGAGATCTCACCGGTTCAGTTATGCTTTATCTTTTATTACGATCTAGATTCTAGCGCGCATCTCATACAAGCTAAATATAAATCGACAAAATAAATAAAAGCCATACAAGCCTAGCATGCATACTACCACAATATGTTTTCGATCGGGAGCCTCCTATGTGGGCCATCATCGAGCCAATGATGTTGGCCCTATTGGTCAATCTAAAGGGTTTGCAAATGGGCCTATGCTATTACACAATGTACCATGCATACATGGCCTTCTTATCTTCTTGGGCTCCCACCTTGCTTGTAAACGGGCCTCCATCCTAAACTAGGAAAGCAGTAAAGCCCTATTCTATTACAAAGGCTCAAAGTGGCCCAAAAACAATAATAGGCTCGCAGGCCCAATAAAAACCAAGCAATAAATTAAACCAATCACATCTAACCTAAGGTCAAGGCTCGGCTCGATCGAAAACCACATAAACAATTCACATAGAGCAAGAAACATGTAAACATCTTTTACTTTCTTCTTTCTTAATTTTTAAAACTACCTTTTAAAACTAACTCCCTATGATTCTTACTTTTTAGTCACTACTAATTATGACAAAATGAATATTCGGGTAAACAAAAATAAATTTTCTGCTCAAATTCAGATTCTGTTTTTCAACTTTTGAAAATTGCAATTTCGCCCCTCAACTTTCGAAAATTGCACTTTGACCCCAAAACTTTTTAAAAAGTTACAAAAACACCCCTGGGCAGTTTCGGGCAGCAGACCAGAAAATAAAATTTTGAAATTTGAAATTTTTCGATTTTTCAAAATGACCCCTCAAGTTTCGGTAATTGCAAAACAGCCCCAAAGTTTTCGGAAATTACAAATCGACCCCAAAACCCGTGCGACCAGATTTGCAAAAACAGTCCAGAATTTTCCAATTTTCAGATTTCAAAAATTTCGAATTTTCAGCCCCCAAAAACCTAATTTGCGATTTTTGCCCAAAAAGTCCTGAAGTTTTCAAAAACTATAAAAACGGCACAGATCTAAAAAAGCAGTTTTACCCAATCATAGATCCAGTCATAACAAGTAAGAATCAACTTACAGAACATAATTATCACGTGCTTACATATACATAATTAAACATATATGGTGAAAACACATTATGTTCAGGCTTTTCGTATAATAATGATGGAGTTGGCTCTGATACCACTGTTGGGATAGTGGTTGGGATGCCTCGATTGTCAGAACAACGACAGTGCGGAATTTAAAATTTTTCGAAGCACCCAAGGTCCCATAAGAATTCTCCATATTAATTATACGTAAGCAAGAACAAAAACGCACAAAATGAATTAACAAAGGGGGTTTTTGCGATATACCTCACCACAGGCAAGGTGGTGGAAACCTCCGGTCTTCGATTCTGATTCTGATCCGGTTCACAGGAGTGATCCAATTGTCTCACCTCCAGGGATAGTCCACACCAATTGGATTCTGGCAACACCTCAAGATCTTAGGCTCAGAACTCGATTCAGGAGATTTGTTATTGCAGGATTGTATTAGATCTCTTGACAGATCAAGATCTAACACAATGGAACAAGGGAGATGACGGCGGCGGCACCAAGCAGTCCACGGCAGCAGGTGGCGGCGGCTTGAGGTGGCGGCGGCGGCTAGCTAGGGTTAGCTTGGAGAGGGGGCGGCTACTTAGGGCAGAGGGAGGCTAGGGTTTTCTTTTCTGGGTGTTAGCTTTTAAGCTCATGTAGTTCCCCTTTTATAGACTCCTTCTGACCTAGGGTTTGCAAGACTCCTTATGGGCTTTAATTAATAGAAGCCCATGTCTTGCAATCCTTCATTTAATTAACTACTTTAATTAAATGCCCAGTCCAATTAAATCATTATTTCTTTTACATAATTAATTAGCAACTCAATTAAGTATTTAATTAATTAAGTCAGCCAATTAATTAATTCTCCCACTTGAATTAAATACTTTTAATTCATTTAATTGATTTAATTACCTTTAAATCAATTAATTCCTTTCATGTCCTTTTATAACAGTCACCGTCCAATTGTATTGTGTGTGACCCTCTGGGTTCACCATCAATTGGCAGCAGGCCCACGAATCCCTCGTGATTTAATTTATGAACAATAAATTGCTCCGGTTAATTAAACTACCTTTAATTAACCACTCCTAGAATTAATTCCTCTATTAACTCAGGAGTACCTACACTTCATGGTCGATGTCTAGCCACAAGCCCATGAAGCCCAACTTCAGGTGAATTGATACTTGTGAACCTCGTCTCATATAATTGCCATGTACATACGGTCCTTCTATCGACTAATATTCCCGATCAAGACTTAGGGTGTGTGAATTGATCGGCACCTCTAAATTTGTCTCGATAACTATACTTTCTAATTCAGGATAATATTCCTTTGTGACCTTCTAAATTTGGAAACCCCTTTCCAAATCCGTCACGGACTGCGGCCGCAGATTCCTTGGATATATTATCTAAGAATCGTATAGGAAATTCTCTCACCCATTACAGTGAGTCAATAGATTCCATATCGGTAGTAACCACTCGCGTACATGTCCACACGCACCCAACCTAGGCATGTTATGACCAAGCTACGTGGCCTATACCTAGATCTAAGAACGCACTTTCATGCACCGAATTCGCCCTAGTACCTCAAGTCAAAGGACTAAATCGTACACTATTATATTCCTTGATAAACATCCCATCACCGATATGCGTCATGCGCTTCCACAATGGGTTTCTCTGTTCGGGTCGTTCGATGCGTTCAATCCTCCATTGAACCACCTACTCATATGCACTGGCCTCAAATGCCTTGCTCATGAAACGCTAGAAATTCACTCCATGTGAATCATGCATACTTGTACAAGTCTTGACGATTCCTACGATACCCCGTCTCGTTCGGAATCTATGACTTGGAACAGTTTTAAGACTACGACCTTTGAGACTGTTTCATGATTGCACTCAGTACTGAAGTGAATCGTCCCATAGTCAAATGTAATCTAAGGGTTTCATCCAATCGCTTAAATGTATTCGCGAGAGATGAAGTTGGCCATTGTTTATCCTTATACTCATATAAATAAACGCGCGTATTATTATAAGATCAAAAGGTTGTTTCTTACAGAATAGACCTAATACAAGCTAATTGAACTGGCTTGCTGGGCACTATTCTATCATAACATTGTGAAGGGACATTGATTTTGTTTGTAAGAGATCCATTCCTCGGATTTCTATAATAAACCGTGTACGATGGACATGTTTCGTGCTCGTAATTATAACGATCGAAATGTTGTTGTTTGTCTTCATTGTAAGGTTCATTATTGCATTTGAAAAGGGTAATATTGGGAAGACATACTGTGTAAGGAAAGACAATTTTGATTGTGATCAGATAATTGAAGTTCAAGAAAAGGGTCATAATGACTAACTGATTTGTTGATAACTTTAGATGAATTTCATACGAAATTCCTCCGGAATTTAATTGTATTTTTGGAATTGAAGAAGAACAATCAACCATGAATAAACCGCATTCGGGTTGCATATCTGAGAGTGGAAATTCAAGGGAACCAAGATTCCCACATCGGAATGGTTTGTGGCATTTGGAGTAAGCTGATTTGAGATTAATAAAATGAAACACAAAGAAGAAAAGAAGTAAAACGGGAAAAGCCATAACTTGATTTTGTTTTTTGTTTTTTCACTCAAGAGACCACATGAAAAAAGAAGAATTTGTAGTTATAAAAAGGTGGGTTTGGAACAAAATTAATTTTATATATTAATTCTTAAAGTCCTGGTTTTTTTAAGACACGTTCGTTGACTTGGAAATAATTTTGGAGACTTGTTTGAAAATTGTTACATGAAAATTCTTATAGTCATGATTTTTTTAAATCATTGTGTTAAAATATTAAAGAAAGCATAGAGAAAAGTTGTCAATTGTATTAATTCCTCTGTTTTTGTATATCTCTTATGTACAGTGAATGTTACTATATAAAATAAGCAAGAAAGCTCTTTTTGATAAAAACCTAGCTAATATAACCAATCAGATTTGTACAAGTATAATAATAATATTCCCTTAATGATAAGCTCAGGTAACGGCACTTGTCCTGTTGGTGAGAATTTGATGAATTTGTTTTTAACTCCTTAGCATGCTCCCTCGAGTCCAGCTGGGAAGTAACCACAGTGAGACTCGTTCGAAGAGTAGAAAATCGTACATTCGATAATGGCTTGGTAAGGATGTCGGCCAACTGATCTTTGCTAGACAAGAAGGAGACTTGTAAAGCTTTGGCTTGGCTATGATCATGAACAAAATGAAAGTCAATATCCACATGTTTGGTGCGGGAATGGAGAACAAGATTTTTCGTGAGATACGTTGCCCCTAAGTTGTCACAATAGAGTACCGGTGATGAAGTGCAAGGAATGCCAAGTTCACGCATAAGATATTGAATCCATAAGAGTTCACATGTTGCAAGAGCAAGCACCTTATGCTCAGCTTCAGTTCTCGAACGAGCAATCGTTGATTGTTTCTTAGAGATCCATGATACAAGATTGTTACTGTAAAAGATACAATATCCACCGGTTGATTTTCTGTCATCAAGCGAACCAGCTCAATCCGCATCAGTGAAAGCTGCAAGATTCGGATTTGGAGAGGGTCACAAAAAGAGGCCAAAAGCTGATGTTTGTTTTAAATATCGTAAAATCCTTTTAACACACTGCCAATGGTGAACAGTAGAAGAATGCATGAACTGACATACCTTATTGACAGAGAAAACGAGATCAGGGCGAGTAAACAGTAGATATTGAAGACTTCCCACTACGCTCCTATATAAAGTGGGATCCTCAAAAGATGGAGAATCACCAATTGTGAGGTCGGAAGAGGTCTGTAGGGCTGCCCACGGGTTTGCAATCCAACATATTTGTATGCCGTAATAAATACAACACATATTTCCTTTGAGATATAAATAGTCCAGCGGGTGTGCTAGAGCATTCAAGTCTGAGAAAATAATGTAAACCACCCATATTTTTTACTGGAAAATCTTGGTTTAAAATAGAAATCAATGTTTCCATTGCTTTAGAGCAAGACCCCGTGAGAACAATATCATCCACGTACACCAAAAAATATAATACCACAGACTCATGACGATAGATAAAAAGTGACATATCAGACTTTGAGACCACAAAACCAAGCTCAAGTAACCGGGAACTCAAACGAGCGTACCAAGCCCGTGGTGCCTGTTTCAACCCGTATAAGGCATGGTTTAATTTGCATACATATGAAGGAAATTATGGATGAACAAACCCCGGTGGTTGAATCATAAATGCGTTTTCATGAAGAGAACCACGAAGAAAAGCATTTTGAATATCTAATTGAGTAATCGGCCAATTTTAAGAAGTAACAATGGACAGTACTAGACGAATGGAGTTTGGTTTGACAATTGGGCTGAAAGTTTCGGAGTAGTCAAGGCCTTCCATCTGATTGTACCATTTTGCCACCAATCGGGCTTATCTTCATTCAATTGAACCATCTGATAGAAACTTGGTTTTGAAAATCCACTTGCAACCCACCAAATTTTGATTGCGAAAAGGCGGCACTAAGGTCCAGGTTTGAGTCGACATTAGTGCATCAAATTCCTGTTGCATTGCACTACGCCACTCCAGATATTTGACGGCTTGCGAGACAAAGTTTTGGGGCGAGAATTATTAGTATGTGAACGAGTGAGAATTGTACGAGAGGAAGGAGGTTCTGTGATATCGATTATTTGAGATGTGGAAGAAGAGTTTTGGTTAATTTCTATTTGAGGAGCAGAGGGGTTTTGAGGGAAAAGAATGGCTCAATATTGGGCTGGTTCGAGGATGGGCTGGAAGTAGGAGAATAATTCGTGGGTGGATTAATAGTTTGTACAGATGGATTAGTGGAGTGAGTAATAGTGGACTGATTTGGTAGATGAGAGTTGTTATTGGGTTGTGGGTTGTGAGGAATTGTAAATGGGAGCTGGGTATGAGAATTTGTTTGATTTATATTAGTACGTGACTTAGTAGTAAAGTAGGGAAAATTCAATTCATCAAAGAGTACGTCTCTTGATATATACATACGAGAAGTGGGTTTGTGAAGACATAAATAACCATGGTGAGACGAACTATAGCCAAGAAAAATACACGGAAGTAGTGGGGTGAAGGACCCGTAGTAAGGTGAGCTGAAAGTGAGGGTGGTGGCGGGGGTTTGATAATTGTAATTGTAGCGATGATAACACAATCCAGCCGTGTGTCCGGGTTTGTTGCAAACTTGACAAATAGGTTTCGGATTGTTGAAAGGGGAAGGTGTAGAAAGTAAACCACGGCCTCCAAAACAGCCTCTACCACCAGCCCTACCACGAAAAACACCCCTGCCACCGTAGTTCCCACGACCATTGTTATTTGTAGAAAGTGTAGATTTGGTGGTGCTGTTAACAGAAAGTTCATGTGAGGCAGTTAGGTTGGAAGTTTTGTGAAGTTGGTGAGATTCATAAACCAAAAGATGGGAATAAACTTGGGCCAAGGTAAGGGATTCAATTTTGGTAGTGAGTGAAGAGACAATAGAAGCATAATCATCGTCTAAACAAGTGAGAATATGGCAAATAAACTCATCCGTAGGAATAATTTTTCCACACATAGCAAGAGTATCAACTAGGAGTTTGGCACGCTGATAATATTCAGCAATAAATTCAGAGCCCTTTTTCAAAGTGTTTAGTTGAAATAGTACCTGCATAACACGAGCCTGAGAGGCAGCGGCAAACATGGACTCGAGAGTGAGCCAAACATCTCTAGATGTTTTAGCATTAAGAACATAAGCAATAAGTGGTTCAGAAAGTGATGAAATCAAGATGCTGAGGACGACCTAATCTTGTTGGATCTAGAGAAGAGTAGTGGGATATGGAGGAGACATTTCATCAAACACTTGGGAGGGAAGATTTGAGCCGTCAACAAATCGATATAGATTATTTCCTCTGAGATAGGGAAGCATCTGAGCTTTCCAAAGCATATAGTTATCATTAGTGAGTTTAATGGTGAAAAGAGAGGACGGGCGAGGGCTAGGAACGGCAATGGTGGCCGCCGGAAACTGGAGAAGAGTAGCAACTGGAATATGGAGAGAAGGGAAATTGCCGGAGTCTGTGAACGGAGGGTAGTGGTGGGAGAAGATGTGGTAGAGGTAGGGGTGCACATGGTACGGTTTGCGGTATTTTTTACAAAATTTGTACCGTACCAATTAGTGCGGTTTTTAAAAACTCAAAACCAAACTAGAGTTTTATGAACCAAACCAACAAACTCGGTTTTGTGCGGTTCCAGTACGGCACGGTACGGTTTTGCGGTTTTTTCGAACAAACTTTTTTCGTGCAATTTTTCTCATATAATTGATTACATAGTTGACAATTATATAAAAATTAATAATATAATATCTTACAAACTATTTTTTTCATTGAATAAAGCTTCGGAAAAGAAAATGTTCACAAATTTGACGCTATAATTCGACCTAATTGAATAAAATTAATTGGTTAATTATTTGATCATTGTTTTTATTATGTGAAGAGACTTACTATTTGGTATTTGTTGTCTAGAATTTTTTCATTTTAAGTTTTCAACATATAACAAGTTTAATTTGTGCTAAATTAGAACAGATCTTTTTTTAAATGAACGCTAGCAATGTATTAATAATAAACTATGATGGACTATAATATAAATTATAAATAATACAGTATTCAATAATATTTCAATTATATATTTAAAAATATAAATTTATAAAATTTAGTTGCAAATATAAAAAATAATAGTTAATTCATGTTTCTTTTCAATTTTGGTACGGTTCGGTTTTTTACGGTATGAGAAGTCTAAAACCAAAACCATACCAAAATACTCGGTACGGTTTTCATCCATACCAAGACCTTCGTTTTTGAGAAAAAAAACCTAACATTCGATACGGTTCGATACGGTACGGGACGGTCCGGTACGGTTTTGAAAACCATGTGCACCCCTAGATAGAGGGGATAGATTGATTTTCGGCCATGGCAAAAAAAGAAAGAAAGGATGAAATCATTTTCAATGGCTCGATACCATGTTAAAATATTAAAGAAAGCAGAGAGAAAAGTTGTCAATTGAATTAATTGCTCTGTTTTTTAATATCTCCTATGTACATAGAAATATAGAATGTTCCTATATAAAAGAAGCAAGAAAGCTCTTTTTGATAAAAACCTTGCTAATATAACCAATCAGATTTGAACAAGTATAATAAAAATATTCCCTTCATGATACGGCACTTGTCCTTTGTTGGTGAGAATTTGATGAATTTGTTTTTAACTCCTTAACACATTGCGATAGATTAATTGTCAATGGATTATCACTAGACATGTATCACTTATTGTAATAATGATAATTAAATTATTCAGAGAATTGAACTTGTCGTATCGAATTGTACATTGATTCATACTTGTGTGGTACCATAAAAATCTAGGTCGACACATTTTGAATCACTTTTGGTACCGCCGCTAAAAATCACCGTTAAGTGATGACGTAACAGTTAAGTCTTATTGCAAAATTGATTTCATTACTTATGTCGACTGACAATTATACCCCTAACTTTCCAGGTTATCAAAATCACCCCACATCTTCAAATTTACCGATAACTTTAATCCACATTGTTGTCTAATTTCAAAATTGGCTCGAATAAGACACGTGCAGACCAATTTAAAGATTTTACTTATTGTATTTACATATTCATTTAACTAATATAATTTTATAAATAATATCCCAAATCTTCATATCCCAAAATCAATGGCTATATATTGATTCAGAAGTAGGAAAACTTTGTGCAACTCTAATGGGAGAAGATAAGCAAGGCCTAGGTGGGACATCCAAAGATTCAACTTTTCCTTCTAACATTTCAACCACCTTGTCGATCGACGGTTGATCCCTCGGGTCCGTCTGTATGCACCACAAGCCGACAATCGCCAATTTTCTCTTCACATATCGGCTTTCATCTTCGTTCAAAATCCCATCAATGCCACCATTTTCAACATTTGTTTCGAGCTCCTTGTAAATATAATTCGGAAAATAAATCTCACTTGAGCGTTCAACCACAGATTCATTGTTCTTCTTTTTCTTCCCAACCATTTCCAAAACCATCATTCCGTAGCTATAAACATCCGATTTGTGTGATACTTGTCCAAATGTCCTATTAAATACTTCCGGGGCAATGTACCCTATTGTACCTATCGCCACCAACATAGACACTTTACTCGATCTATTGGGACACAATTTAGCAAGCCCAAAATCCGCTATTTTCGGGTTCATATCCTTATCTAAAAGAATATTGTGAGGCTTTATGTCAAAATGCAAAATCTGCATGTTGCAACCTCGATGTAATTATTCTAACCCTCGAGCAATTCCAACTGCAATTTCAAATAACTTTTCAAATCCCAATCGATCTTCTTCTAAGTTATTAGATATGTACTTCTCTAAAGAGCCATTAGGCATGAACTCGTAAATGAGAGCTCTTTTCGAACCATCAAAACAATATCCCAGAAGAGAGACGATGTTATCATGAGAAGTTCTACTAATATTCGCAACTTCATTCAAGAAGTCTTCTCCATTTCCTTTCGATTCGTTCAATATTTTGACGGCTACAAGGCGACCATCGTCTAACTTTCCCTTATACACACTACCATATCCTCCCTTACCTAAATTGATTTTGAATGAGTTGGTTATCTTCTTGAGTTTTCTGTATTTGTATCTTTTTGGACCAAGATTTTCATTGTTTTTCAAGAAGAGTTCAATGTCCTTTTGGTTTTGAGTTCTGTTATTTTTCCTTATCCTCACAAAAAATAACACGGAAAGTACGGAGGTGACCATCAGGGCAGCCCCCAGACCTGTAGGAAAAATACACATTCAAAGAGAAAAATACGAAATTAGAAAATAGTCAATTAAATTGTTTCAGAATTCCACATGATAAAACCTTTACTTTTGATTTACTCCTTCCTGAAATAGATTAATCAAGAACACAATATAAGTTTAGACACAAATAGAGAATACGGAAAAAGATAAAATAGTACGCTATAACATATATATTTTCAATGTGTTTGGCTAGAGGTTTCAAACTCTCCTATTTAAAAGCTACGAATGACATGTTCTCTTGGCCTCCTGTTTTGAGGTTGAATCAACTGTAAAATTAATATCAATTTGATGATTTGTTTGTTAATTATTTGTAGTTAGTTGGAGGAGAGTAATTTTTAGAGAGGAAAATTTTATTCAATTGCTTCCTCTTTTTCTTACATTACATTTGAGCAGTGTCATATATATTTATACTTGTCTATGGAACACTCTAGAATATCTAGTTCTATCCTAATTTCTAGTGTAATATATATGTTCTAGATTTATCCTAATTTATCTTAGATACCTAGGATTTATTGATATTATTCTAGATATTTCTATCAAATAGACACTAACTTATACATGAAATATATTTATCTTACTTAAATTTTCTAGAACCTTCAAGCAAAATATCTCACATTTCTACAAATTAACTTTGCAAAAAACCCTTTATTAGACTAATAAGTTAATACTTCCATCTTGCATCTCTGATTGCGGGGTGCATATTTACCACGCTTTGATGTCACTCATATGAATCTATTGACAAGTATGAGCCTACACATATACTTGTAGAATGAATTCATCATATGACACCAAAATATAATAGAAGACATTTTGCCCTCCTAACGGGCTGGGAAAAATTATCATCATATTCAAGTTATAATCAGAAATTATGATAGAATGATTTATAATAAAATTATTTGTGGGGTACAATTATCATTTTTCCTACAAAATATGTATTTCAGCAAGAAAAAGGTTTTTTTTTTTTTTTTTTCTCATTAAAAGAATAACACATATCTTTTACTAATAAAAAAATACGAGGCTTTGCATATTAGGAAAAGCATAGGGGTATTTTTGCATTTCACTCTAAAAATAAAATGTGAATTTAGACTATACATAGGAGATCTAATATGGGAAAATTGGGGGAAAATGCAAGATACTTCCTTGTGTTATGCTAAACCTGTAAAAAAATTATCATGTGAAATTTTTATTGTGTCAAATTTTCTTGTGTTTTTAAAAATCCTGCAAAAGACACCCAATTTATAAAATATAGGTTTTTTTGGATCGACATAATTCAAAGAATAGTTTTAAAAATATATTACATGAAGTTGTAGGGACCAACTTGAAGTATTTTAAAAATAGTTTCTTAAAATATGTAGATCCAAAACGACCTATTTTTGATCAATTTGACATTTTTTTGCAGAATTTTTAAAAACACAGGGAAATTTTGGCGTAATAATGATAATTTCTTGCAAGTTAAGTATAACACAGGGAAGTATTTTGCATTTACCCGGGAAAGTCGCTAATAAATGTTCGTACGAGACATTACCTGCGGCTAATATAAGACTTCTTCGGCTTTTTTCTGCACCCAAATTCAATATAAGAAACAATTAGCCTCATTAATTAGATGAATGTGACAAAGTACTCAAAAAAACAGAACACCACAATATATCGTAGCTGCTCTTAACCGTCAAATAAACAATAATAAACACACCACTACCAAAATTTAACTCGATAACTTATCAAAAAATCTACCAAATAAAAAAGGAATGAAATGCAAAAACACCCCTTGTATTTTATCTAACTAATAAAAAAATCTTTATATTTTTTTAACTAACAAAAAAACCTTGTGTGCTTCTGCTATTAGCCAAAAAAATCCTTTCAAGCTGAAATGATAATTATATCCCATCCAATGAGAAAAATTCTTGTCCAAGCCTGGCTTAGCCAAACCCATCCAACCACCAAGCAAGTGTATTGCACTTGCTTTGTGATTGGTCACTCTCTTGGGAGTTACATCCAATCCCAAAGCAAGTATATTGCACTTACTTTTTAGTTACTTTGGGTTTGGCCAAACCCGGTTTGGGTAAGAATTTCCCATCAAATGATACAAAAATATCCATTTTAACCTAAAAATTATCAATAACTCCCTATTAACTTTAAAAATTACAATAACTCCCTTGTGCACTTAAACAATTAACAAAAACCTTCCCATGATAAAATATAAGAAATAATTAGCCTCATTAATTTGATGAATGTGACAAAGTAGTCAACAAAACAATACACCACAATCGTAGCTGCTCTTAACCGTCAAATAAACGTTAATAAACAACTACCAAAATCTCGATCAACGACAAAAATACATCAAAAACAAAATATAACTCGATAATTTATCAAAAATTGACCAAATGGAAAACCGACTATCGAAAATTCGAACATTTATACTATTTAAATAGACATAAATTTTCCAAACTCTGATGCTACTTAAATCAATTCACACATAAAAATAGCAATTAAGCAGCAATACTCAATCAAATACGCATAAGAATCAATCCAATCAACAACCCATCCGTTTATAATCCACAAATCAACAAATAACCGAAATTACAATAAGTGAATCAAATGAACAAAATATCCCAAACTACAACGAATTACGAAGGAGTAAACTGAAGCTACTCGTACGCAACTCAATCAAGCTCCTAACTCTCCTATTACCTGAAAAGAGAGTGAACAAAGCTCAATCAATGGTTGAGAAAGCAATCACGCAGAAGAGGCGGCAAGGAAATGAACTTACAAAATATTCAGGTGTTGATTTCCATTTTCGTGATTGCCACTATTTATAGTAGGGCACTTTCCAGCTCAGCTGCTCCGTCATTCCCCGCGTCAAATGAGATTAGCTCACGTGGCCAAGTGTCCAGCTCCTCCTTAGTAGAACGGTGTCGTTTGGATGGTAGTGTTATTTTATTTAATAGAAACGTAATATGTGATTTACGTTTTTAAGTCTTCTCTCCATTAGCAAAATACCCCCTAATGCATGCAAACTCCCCTGACTTTGCATGAGTTTATTTAATGTAAACCCAAACTAATTAGGCATACATCAATACCCCCCCCCCCCCAAAAACCTTCCTTGTCCTCAAGGAAGAAAGGCAGGAAACCTCTTCTGAAGCACAAAATAATCCTCCCATGTACTGTCTTCTTCAGCCAAGTTAAGCCATTTGACCAAAATCTGAGTTGACATTCTTCCATTTTTCTTATACATACGTCTGTCCAAAATCTTTTCAGGCTCCATAAGTACATTACCATGTATAGTTTGAGCCACAGGGAGAGTGGGAATGGTTGGAGTAGATCCCACTTTCTTTCTGAGTTGTGAAATATGAAAGGTGTGATGTATCTTTGCCTCTGGAGGTAATTCCAATCTGTAAGCGACCTTTCCTACCCTTTGAACCACTGGAAATGGCCCAAAAAATTTTGGACTAAGTTTGGAATATGGTTGCCCTCTCACAGTCATCTGCCTGTAAGGTTGTAATTTGATATAGACCAAGTCTCCCACCTGAAACTCCTTGTCTAACCTGTGTTTATCAGCCAAGTTCTTCATTCTTGTTTGTGCTTTGAGTAAATGTGACTTCAACAGGCGTATTGTTGCTTCCCTTGCTGTTAGGCTCCTGTCAACTGAGTCCACTAAAGATGACATGGGTTGATACAGTAAGTGTTGAGGAGGAGGTTGTCCATAAACCACCTCATAAGGGGTCAGATGAGTGGCAGAATGATGATTTGTATTGTACCACCACTCTGCAAGAGGCAAATACTGCAGCCAAGATTTGGGCCTTTCACTGGCCATACACCTCAAGTAAGTTTCCAAGCACCTGTTTACTACTTCAGTTTGCCCATCCGTTTGAGGGTGATAGGCAGTTGAATGTAAAAGCTGAGTGCCTTGCAACTTGAAGAATTCAGTCCAGAAAGCACTAAGAAAAATAACATCCCTATCACTCACTATAGTTCTAGGCATACCATGTAGTTTAAAAATAGTATCCATGAAAAGTTGTGCCACTGTTAGAGCAGTATAAGGATGTTGTAGGGGTATAAAGTGACTGTATTTACTCAACCTATCCACCACTACTAGTATAACTTCCTTACCTTGCACCTTGGGTAAGCCTTCCACAAAGTCCATAGAAATATCAGACCACACCCTCTCTGGTACAGGAAGAGGTTGGAGGAGTCCATATGGTAAGGTGTTGACTGGCTTACATGTTTGACAAATGGTACATTCTTGTACATAGTTATAAACTGATTGCTTCATTTTTTTCCAGAAAAAACTCCTTTGAATCCTGTGAAGAGTGTTGATCATACCTGAGTGTCCTCCTTCTGGACTATCATGGTTTAACCTTATAATCTCCTTCTGCAGTTCAGAATCATTTCCTACCACAAGCTTGCCCTTCCTTCTGAGCATGCCATGAAGCCAAGTATAATTTGCTTTTGATTGAGGATCAGTTTGTAGTGTAGTGATGAGATCTTGTAAATGGGGGTCTTGTAACCAGCTGTTCTTGATTCTGGTGATTAGAGTTGAGGTAATAGTCACCATAGTGTGAAGTGCTGCTCCTTCCCCCATTGGCTGTCTGCTTAAAGCATCAGCTACCACATTATCAACTCCCTTCTTATACACAATGGTAAAGTCATACCCCAAAAGTTTCACCAACCATTTCTGTTGAGCAGGAGTAGCAATTTTCTGTTCCAAAAGAAATTTCAAACTCTGGTGATCAGTGTGTATATAAAAGTGTTTTCCAATTAAGTAGGGTCTCCACTTCTCAACTGCAGTCACCAATGCCAACATTTCCCTCTCATAAATGGGGAGAGCTGCATGTCTTTCACATAGTGCCTTGCTAAAGTAAGCAATAGGCCTCCTTTTCTGCATGAGAACAGCCCCCAAGCCAATGCCTGATGCATCAGATTCCACTATGAACTCTTCATTGAAATCAGGCAATGCTAATACAGGTGTGTTAGTCATGGCTTTCTGTAGTTTAAGAAATGCTTCAGTAGCTTCATCTGTCCAAACAAACAAATCCTTTTTGAGCAAAGTGGTCAGTGGTTTAGCAATGGTGCCATACCCTTGAACAAACCTTCTATAGTACCCAGTCAAGCCTAAGAATCCTCTCAATTCCTTCACATTTCTAGGCATGGGCCAATTAAGCATTGCTTGCACCTTCTGTTGATCAGCTGATACCCCTTCATCAGAGATTATGTAGCCCAAATACTCCACCTGAGATTGCCCAAAGCTGCACTTACTCTTTTTTATAAACAAATGATGCATCCTTAAGATATCAAAGACTCCTTGCAACTGTAAGAGATGTTGTTGCCAATTAGGACTGTAGATGAGGATGTCATCAAAGAAGACTAACACCCCTTTCCTCAAGACATCTTGGAAGATATGATTCATAAGGCTCTGGAAGGTGGAGGGTGCATTAGTCAAGCCAAATGGCATTACTATGAACTCATAGTGGCCATGGTGTGATCTAAATGCAGTTTTGATTATGTCACTATCCTTCATCCTGATTTGATGGTACCCTGACCTCAAATCTAGTTTAGTAAAGTATTTGGAGCCATGTAATTCATCAAGCAGCTCTTCTATCACTGGAATAGGAAACTTGTCCTTCACAGTGGCCTTGTTCAATTCCCTGTAATCAATACACATTCTCCAAGATCCATCCTTCTTTTTGACCAATACTATAGGTGAAGAATAAGGACTAGTACTTGGTCTAATAATTCCAGCATCCAGCATTTCAGTTATCAACTTTTCAATCTCATTTTTTTGTATAGCAGGGTACCTATATGGCCTAACATTGATGGGTGAGGTACCCTCTTTTAAGGTAATGACATGATCATGTCTCCTATGAGGTGGTAAAGTCTTTGGCTCCTCAAAGAGATCATTATAATCATCCAACAGAAGCTGTAATTCATGTGTTCCAGTGTTATAACTAGTTAACTCAGTCTTCATGCAGTGCACAGTTGTAGACCCTCCCTTTACCCAACTAAGGCTCATCATAGATAGTTCTGCAGGTTTTGACAAGATCTTGTTCATCTTACTTCCTTTAACCACCTTAACTCCAGGAGATTTTCCCCTCAAATGTATTTTTTTTCCCTTGACAGTAAACTTCATAAAAAGTTCATCAAAATTCCACTCAATGGTCCCTAAGGATACTAGCCATTCCACCCCCAACACCAAGTCACAGCCCCCTAAGTCCAAAACCATGACATCAATAACAAAAGGAACCCCCTGCATGGTCCAGTGAAAACCTTTACAGACAAATTCACTATAGATTTTCCCCCCTCCAGCTACATCAATGCATAAGGGAGCTGTTTTTTCCAACTTACATCCCAGCTTCTTTGCAACATTAATATCAAGGAAATTATGGGTACTACCAGAATCAATTAGAAGGTGCACAGGTTTACCTGCATGAGATCCTGTCACTCTCATGGTGTTGAAATTATGCAGCCCTGACATTGCATGCATGGAAACCAATGGCTGTTCCCCCAATTCCTCTCCCATATATTCATCCCCCTCAATGGATTCTGTGCTCTCCTCAGGGTCTTCACAGTCCATGAACCAAATTTGCTTCCTCTTGTTGCACTGGTGTCCCATAGTATACTTTTCATCACACCAAAAACACAAGCCTTTGGATCTCTTTTCATTCATCTCAGCATTGGACAGCATTCTTGAGCCTTTTGGGGTAGGTTTGAAAGTAGAGTTAGTCCTTGCCACTGGAGTAGGTAACAAGGGTGGATTCTTGTTAAGATTACTGTAAACAGGCTTCTTGTGCATAGCAAGATTGGATTGCTCTTGCATCCTAGCTAACCCATAGGCTCTCTGAAGGGTTCTAGGATTAAACATCCTAATAGGCAACTCTATCTCCTCTTTCAAGCCTGTAAGGAACATGCTTATTGCATATTCTTCTGTAATATCCACCTTATTCAGAAGATCATCAAACTCATCCAAATAAGATTGAACTGAAGTAAGTTGTTTCAGTTTTTTGATTGCACTCATTGGATCTTCAAACATCAATGTGCCAAACCTATGTTGCAAAGCAGCAACATATTCCTCCCAATGGATCACCCCCCTTCTCATTCTCACAAAGGATTGATGCCAATGTAAGGCTCTTCCCTCCATATTAATCCCAGCCAATTTAACCTTAGCATCTTCAGGTGTGTCATCCATCTCAAAAAACTGCTCAGTTCTATATATCCAGTCCCTTAAATCCTCCCCAGTAAATTTAGGGAAATCAACCCTCAACCTATGCCTATTATGAAACTGTTGTGGGTGTGAGCCAAAATGAGAAGACATACCCCTGGGTGATTCAATGTTTTCCTGCTCCCCCCGATGAACACTTGTTCTGTCACTCCTTAATTCAGCAAAAGTTCTCCTCATCTCCTCAATGCATTGATCTACCTTCAACTCCAACCCAACCGAACTGGATTCGATTTGTTCCAGCTCCTTCTGCAGATCCTGAGATCTAGTGTTCGTAGCCATCAACCCAACTTACTGCGCAAGGAACACACAGCTCTGATACCACTGATGCTACTTAAATCAATTCACACATAAAAATAGCAATTAAGCAGCAATACTCAATCAAATACGCATAAGAATCAATCCAATCAACAACCCATCCGTTTATAATCCACAAATCAACAAATAACCGAAATTACAATAAGTGAATCAAATGAACAAAATATCCCAAACTACAACGAATTACGAAGGAGTAAACTGAAGCTACTCGTACGCAACTCAATCAAGCTCCTAACTCTCCTATTACCTGAAAAGAGAGTGAACAAAGCTCAATCAATGGTTGAGAAAGCAATCACGCAGAAGAGGCAGCAAGGAAATGAACTTACAAAATATTCAGGTGTTGATTTCCATTTTCGTGATTGCCACTATTTATAGTAGGGCACTTTCCAGCTCAGCTGCTCCGTCATTCCCCGCGTCAAATGAGATTAGCTCACGTGGCCAAGTGTCCAGCTCCTCCTTAGTAGAACGGTGTCGTTTGGATGGTAGTGTTATTTTATTTAATAGAAACGTAATATGTGATTTACGTTTTTAAGTCTTCTCTCCATTAGCAAAATACCCCCTAATGCATGCAAACTCCCCTGACTTTGCATGAGTTTATTTAATGTAAACCCAAACTAATTAGGCATACATCAAACTCTTAGCAAAATACTGATACCTGTTTTGCAATGAAATGAATTCATTTCATCAGTAGTACACTGCCCTCCTCCGTTGTAACAATTAGTACAATTATCAGAAACATTCCACTCTATAATAAACTCAGCAGTCAAAAGTCGAAACAAGTCACCGGAATCCTGATCCAAGTTTACCGGCATTTGAATCACCGAACATTGTGAAGGGACATCGATTTCGTTTGTACGAGAGACATTACTCGGATTTCTATAATAACCGTGTACGATGGATATGTTTCGTTCTCGTAGTTATAACGATTGAAATTTTGTTGTATATCTTCATTGTAAGGTTCATTATTGCATTTGTAAAGGGTAATATTGGGAGAGATTAATGTTAATGAAATCGAAGAAGATTTGGGTAGAGACATATTATGTAATGAAAGTGAATTTGGATTAGACAATTGATCTTGAAGAGAAGGGTCAATAACGACTAACTTATTTGTTGATAACTTTAGACGAATTTCATACCAAATTCCTCCGGAATTTAATTGTATTTTTGGAATTGAAGAAGAACAATCAACCATGAATAAACCGCATTCGGGTTGTATATTTGAGAGTGGAAATTCAAGGGTACCAAGATTCCCACATCGGAATGGTTTGTGGCATTTGGAGTAAGCTGATTTGGGATGAATAAAATGAAACACAAAGAAGAAAAGAAGTAAAATGGGAAAAGCCATAACTTGGTTTTGTTTTTTGTTTATTCACTCAAGAAACCACATAAAAAATGAAGAATTTGTAGTTATAAAAAGGTTGGTTTGGAAAAAAATTAATTTTATACATTAAATCTTATAGTCATGGTTTTTTTTAAACACGTTAAGTTGACTTGGAAATAATTTTGGAGACTTGTTTGGAAATTGTTACATGGAAAAACATTTTATTCTAGTTGGGTTGGTTGAAATAGTCATCATGAAGAAAGAAACATACAACAAAAATTTCCTACTAGTTGGTTTCGATTGACTAAAGAGTACATACATGGTAGACTTGACTTATAGACCCTTGTAATAAGGCTAGTAATAGACAGATTCCCACGTTATGTGTCCGACGGTTAATGATTAAGTCTTGATGAAAAAAAATAATACTCCTAATTATTATGGTATATTAAGCAATAATTATCTAGAAGTATTCACTATAATGTTTTTTCTAAATATATTATGACAAGATCTATAGATAATGATACACATAAATTGAGAAATAAAATATCGTGAATAAATCATTGTGATAGATTAATTGTCAATGGATTATCTGTAGACATGTATCACTTATTGTAATAATGAAAATTAAATTAATTAGAGAATTGCACTTGTGGTACTAAATTATACATCGATTTTTACTTTTGGTACCATAAAAATTGAGGCCGACAAATTTGGTATAACTTTTGGTACAACCGTTAAAAATCACCGTTAAGTGATGACGTGACAGTTAAGTCTTATTGCAAAATTGATTTCATTACTTATGTTGATTGACAATTATACCCCTAACTTTTCAGGTTGTCAAAATAATCACACATCTTCAAATTTACTGACAATTTTAGTCCACATTGTTGTCCAATTTCAAAATTGGCTCGAGTGCAGACCAATTTAGAGATTTTACTTATTATATTTACATATTTATTTTACTAATATAATTTTATAAATAATATCCCATATTTTCATATCCCAAAATCAATGGCTAGCTATATATTGATTCAAAAGTAGAAAAACTTTGTGCTACTCTAATGGGAGAAGATAAGCAAGGCCTAGGTGGGACATCCAAAGATTCAACTCTTCCTTCTAACATTTCAACCACCTTGTCGATCGACGGTCGATTCCTCGGGTCCGTCTGTATGCACTACAAGCCGACAATCGCCAATTTTCTCTTCACATATCGGCATTCATCTTCGTTCAAAATCCCATCAAGGCTATCATTTTCAACATTTGTTTAAAGCTCCTTGTAAATATAATTCGGAAAATAAATCTCACTCGAGCGTTCAGCTACCGATTCATTGTTCTTCTTTTTCTTCCCAACCATTTCCAAAACCATCATTCCGTAGCTATAAACATCCGATTTGTGAAACTTGTCCAAATGTCCTGTTAAATACTTCCGGAGCAATGTACCCTATTGTACCTCTCTCCACCAACATAGACACTTTACTTGACCGATTAGGGCACAATTTAGCAAGCCCGAAATCCGCTATTTTCGGGTTCATATCCTTATCTAAAAGAATATTGTGAGGCTTTATGTCAAAATGCAAAATCTGCATGTTGCAACCTCGGTGTTAATATTCTAGCCCTCGTGCAATTCCAATTGCAATTTCGAATAACTTTTCAAATCCAAATCGATCTTATTCTAAGTTATTAGATATGTACTTCTCTAAAGAGCCATTAGGCATGAACTCGTAAATAAAAGCTCTTTTCGAACCATCAAAACAATATCCCAGAAGAGAGGCGATGTTAACATGAGAAGTTCTACTAATACTCGCAACTTCATTCAAGAAGTCTTCTCCATTTTCTTTCGATTTGTTCAATATTTTGATGGCCACAAGACGACCATAGTCTAACTTTCCTCTATACACACTTCCATATCCTCCCTTACCTAAATTGTTTTTGAATGAGTTGGTTATCTTCTTGAGTTTTCTGTATTTGTATCTTTTTGGATCAAGATTTTCATTGTTTTTCAAGAAGAGTTCAATGTCCTTTTGGTTTTGAGTTTTGTTAATTTTCTTTACCCCAATAAAAAATGAATACGGAAAGTACGGAAGTGACCGCCAGGGCAGCCCCCCAACCTGTATGCAAAAAAACACATTGAGAGAAAAATTAATACTAATTCAGAAAATAGTCAATTAAATTGTGGATTTCGGAATTTTAGGTTACTACTTCCTGAAATAGAGTCATCAAGAACACAATATGAGGTTAGACCCAAATCGAGAATAGGGAAAATAGTTGCCACTCTACCAAATGTTGCACACTCTCTTAAACGGTTACATAGTTGACAACGTTTGTTTGTTCGGGCTTTCTACCGATAGTTCAAGATTGATAGAACTATTGGTAGTTCATCACTCACAAGCTGCCATGTGACAACCAAGAGACTTGTGACCGGATAAAAAATTCTACTAGTCCAATTAAAAATTTACAATTTTACCCTTAATAGAGAAATAAAAAAAAAAATTAAAACTCACCCCCAAATCCATCCACCTACCCACACGCCCCCCAACACAACCACACCATTCTCCACTCATATCCCAGGCCGGAGGCGGCGGCCTGGGATCGTCGATGAACCCAGGCCGTGGTGGCCTGGGTTCGTCCGTCCCAGGCCCCGCCGCTTCCTGAGATGGAATCCCAGGCCGCCGCGGTGGCCTGAGACGGAAGATCCCAGGCCGCCGCCGCCGGCGACCTAGGATTGGGGTGAGGGGGGGGGGGGGAGGGGTGTGTTTCTTTGTATCTCTCCTGAAGGTTGAATTTTTCAATTTTGTTATATTGATTTCCATATTGATGAAATATTCAGGTATTTTTTTGGTCTCTATTGTGAAACTGAGTTGTTTTGTCTTATTTGTTATTTTGTATTTCCAAACTATGAGTGGGTGATGAATATGTTGGTATCTTTTGGGCAATTTGTAGATTGTGGCATGTCATATGAAACAAACAATCTGGCTTTGAATGTTGAACAAGACTCCAATTAATCATATAATAGTGAAAAAGCATTAAGCTGAATTCGATACATGTTAGATTCAATTTTTGAATATTGTTCTTATCATTTATGGTAATTACAATTGTTTTTAAGCATATCATTTTCTCTCTGTGGGCTTGCTTTTTTGTATTGAATTTAGTTTTGAATTTTTCTTTGTGTTCAGGTTTAGGTGTTGAAATTCTATGAGAGGCAGCATCTGTATTTCTAAAATTGTCTGGTAATTCAGAGTGTAGATGCAGGAGTATGAAGATTTGGATGAGTATGAGGAGGATGGCGAGGAAGAAGAGGTGGAGATGGGAGTTTAGTTTTTCTTTTTGTTTTTTAATTAATATGCCAAGGACATTAAGGTAATGTAATTAAATCAACCTAAAAATATGACCTGCTAATTTGACCTTTGATTCAGGTTAAAAAAAATTAAAATAATATAAATGAGTGGTAATGGAAGTTGAACTACCGATAGTTCTGATCAACATGAACTATCGGTAGACATGCCCTTGTTTGTTTAGGTTAAATACTATTTTACTCTCCATGTTTAATGTATTTACCTATCTTTATATTAATTAAATTTTGTATACAATATTAATAAATCAATATTATAAACACAAGGGGATTCATTGCCAGTTTCCTATGCAAAAAAATAACACATGGGGATTTTGACCTGGTTTCCCAAAACACAGTTAGGTTTTGTGCATTTTTTCCTATAAAATCCTTCAATTTAAATTAATTAAAATGAAGTTTCAGTCTCATTAACCGTAAAAGAGTACACTCTTAGTCTCTTTTGACAAAAAAAAAAAAAAGAACTTTGTGCAACTGTTTATACATGTCATTATTTTGGTTCTTAAATTTTCTTAGGTCTTTGAGGTTTCATGTACAATTTGAATAGGTGTATTAGGGATCTTACAACACACATGTTCACTAGCTGTAGTTTGTATTGACAAAATGTAATTTTCTCTATATTGTTTTGGGAGTGAATAGCAATTTACTCCTCGTGTTATTTTAAATAGGCAATTTGACTCCCTGTAATAAAAAAAGGATAAAATACCTCTCCGTAATAATAAAAATGGTAAAATACCTCCCTGTATTTTTATGAAAGAAGCACATTGTCTCCCTCTAAATTGCTAATTAATTCATATCACAAGGAGTTAATTGCTCATTAATTTATTTTACAGACAGTTAAATTGCTTATTTTTATTCCACAAGAAGGTAAATTATCCATCAGACATATCACAAGAAGTTAATTTGAAAAAAAACCATTCTTTTGCTCCAAAAGCTAGTATTTTGTTTTTTTTTGTGTGAACGCGTTCACAAAAGAAGACTATGACTAAGTCATTAGGATTTATCTTAGGAGAAACAACACAATAACATTCTTACGACATCGTTTAATGGTGTGTTTGCTAAATTAGTACATTTAAAAAAAAAAATCTTGTTTGAATTATGCTTGTTTTATTATCGTTTATGTCCAAATTTTCATAACAGTAACTCTCTTACATCCTAACTGCGATATAGTTTCCTGCAAGTAGTAGTCAAACTCGTCCTTGATTTTCATTTTATAAGGTATGTACGTATTAGACGAATAAGTTTGGAGGCCGTTTGGTAGGGTGTATGAGATTAATGTGCATTCGATTGAAGTTGGATCGAATGTCATGTTAACAATACGTTTGGTAAATTTGATTGAGTCATATTACATTAAAACAATCAATCGTAATATGTTTGTTGGAGTTATGAGTTTAGACATATTATGTTAGTTAAGATATGTCAATCCATCGAAAACATTTGGATAATATGTACAAGAGTCCATGTTGATTGTAAATTGGTATAGATTTTAGTTTGTGATTTATTTATGTACGTAGAATGTGTTTCCATTTTTAGAGATTTGAGAAGAATTTATGATATATAATGATATGTTAAAATAGGTAATATATACGAATCATATTCATCGGGATTCACTAATCCACTCATGCCTGAGTGGATTATTATCTAGTCTTAATACTGAGTAGAAAGGATTTAATCCATTTGACCCGGTATTTGAGCAATGCCAGCCAACGTTGTATTAGTCTACATTAATACATATTATATGACCTAATACCCATATTAGGTCCTACCAAATGCCCATTATAATTCTATCTTGCATCTCTGACTGCAAGGTGAATCTTCTATCACACTTTAATGTCACTGATATGGATCTATTAACAAGTATAGACACGCATATAACACCAAAATATAATAGAATATCTTTTGCCCTGGGGAACGCGTGGGAAAAATTATCATATAATCACAATTTATGATAAAATGATTTAGAATAAAGTACTTACCCGGTAAGCAACTCCTAGAATGAGGCCGATCTGGAAAAAAACACCTAAAATGGTAGTTAGTCTCATCAAATGCACATCTCCCCAGGGCCGGCCCTGACTATAAGCCGCATAGGCGATCGCTTAGGGCCACCGATAGTCGAGGGCCTCCGAAAAAAATATTAATATATAGTAGGTAGAAAAAAATTAATTCCTATTAGTAATATTATTTAGCAATTCTTACAAGTAAAGTGTCTAATCCATGAGGCTCTAGGTTCGAAACCCACTAGAGGAGAAGTAGTTAGTTTTGTTTTATATATTCTTATGTTTTATTTTGCATATTCTTATATCTTGTGCAATTCTAATCCGGTTATTGTCGATGCATGATTATGGTCATATGAATTAGCATGTAAAAAAAATTTAGATTTAATTTTGGTACTTTTTATATCATTATTTTTTTTATAAAATTGAATTTATTTTGTAAAGTGTTCATTATCTTCTTATCAATTCTTCAATCTTTTGAATCATCTGTTGATTAGACACTTTAAAAATTTCCTAGTATATCCTTTTACCCGGTTATTAGATAAAATTATAAACTTATTATAATCTAAGTTAGTTTTTGTCATTTTATTTGAACATTAGAAATATATCAAGTTGCTACCAAATTATTTTTTGTTCAATTGAATTGCATTTTAAACATCCGTATTGAGTTTTATGAATATGCGCCGCTAATTATTTATAAAAAAAATCTTACTTTTGAAAAAACTTGCTAGCGTATATTTTTCATTTTTTATGGATAAAAGCATCGTATCACTTTATCTTAAATTTGTTTTAGTTATTTTATCATAACATCGTCGTTACCCAAAAACTTCGCCGCCCCCCCCCCCCCTCCCCCCCCAACCCCCCAATAAAATACGCCTAGCTCAGTCCATGATTATGCAAGTGTAATTTGTGATTTTACTCAAAAAATTTATGGGAGAGTAATATTTAAATAATATTAGTTAGGTGCTTATGCCTCAGTCACTGATATAATTATTTTCTTATTAAGTAAAACTATATCTTGTGTTATCGATGTTTTTTACAAAGCGAGATTATATTTGATTTATTATTTGAATTGTTTATTATTTTTCTAATTAGTGGTTTTGTTTGCATTGCTTTAAAAAGTTTGTATTTGTTATTAACATAATTTTGTTGTACGTATATATTTGAGGGCCACAATTTAAAATTTGGCTTAGGGCCACCGAAAACTCAGGGCCGGCCCTGCATCTCCCACCACTTTCTTCACAAGTATCACAATCACTTGCAGTCCAATTCATCATAAATCCTCTTCTCAATATCTCCACAAAATTATAATCTCCCTCACGCCTTTCCACCGGTGAAACCACGTTTCTTCCACAATTTTCAAATGCACCCCCCAAACTCTCATCATCGCCAAAAAGACCCAAATCCCAATTTCTATCTCCAACATCACAATTTTCAACTCTGTTCATGAATACACCTTCAATAACAAATTGTCCTGTGCAATTAGAGAGCAAATGAAGAAGGCGTGTTTGATCGTCTCTAACTAAACCGAAATGGGCAGAAGGAAGAGTCGTGTTTCCGATTCTTGGAACACAACTAGTACTATTCAAACCCAAAACGGCAGCGTTGAGTATTTTAAGGGATCGGTTGTGATAAAAAATGTCTTCAATTATGAACTCATTTTCTGGGAAATGAAGAACTGGGTATCCATTTTCGGTACAATTAAGACCAAATCCAGGGAACCCACAATAGGATTCTTGCAGGGGTGTAATATAAAATGGGAAAGTTATGGTTGGACCATTTGTGCAATTTGTCGGCACCAAACATGAATTGAATATAAATGGTCCTTGAAATTTAATTATAAAAAAAAAATTAAATGGTCGTACTCAATTTTCCATTTGGTCCAGAAAATAACGAACGATACCAAGAAATCTAGAGCATAATAAGGATTCAAGTTGACTTGTACTCGGAGGTAGTCATGAATAGAGGTGTAATCGAGCCGATTAATATCGAACGATAGGTTTTTTGACATTATTCGGCTCGATTTTAGATCAACTTGAATCCCTTGAATTTATGAGCATTTAAACCAAAATGAAAATTGATTATTTATTTTTCTGGACCATTTAATTTTTCTTTTTATAATTAAATTTAATCATGGAAGGAAAACATCAAAGGTGGGTCAGTAATTGACTTGCCAAGTCTTTGTACGCACCTCTGTCCACACACACTGCATTAATTCTCATTAATAAAAAAACAAAACGGTAACTTATTCACCTTTATCATGAGGAGATTACTTCCAAAAATGTTCCGCCATGAATCATGTTTGTTGCCGATAAATTGCATAAATGGTCCAACCATAACTTTCCCATTTTATATTAAAACCTGCAAGAATCTTCTTGTGGGTACCCTAGTTTTGGTCATAAAAGATTTTTACAAAACATAATTAAGTAAATCCTTAACAAGAATTTTTCTTTCTAAATGAATTGTCGCTGTTCTAAGAAAATTATTTCTCCTATTATAATTACTGGCGGCTGATCACTATTCTAAGATTAAATTCAATGGCTAAGCCAGTGTCTTCTTGAATGAACGCATTCATACGAAAACAAAGAACAAAACATTATTTCTCGGCCCAATATAAATAAAATTAATTATATTTTGCCAATACAAACTACAGCTAGTGAGCATATGTGTTCTAAGACCCCTCACACACCAAGTTATATTGTACATCAAAGGCCAAAGAAAATTTAAGAACCAAAATAATGACATTTAGACGTTTTATTTTATGTTACAAGATATAGAGTATTGAAATATTCATTTCACTTGAAATTTGAACTTTAAAAATTCACCAATTAATGCAATAGTTCCAAAGAAATTTATAATTTTGAAAATTTATTTGAAATTACTGTTGAAATTGCTAAATTATGTCCCAATGGATCAAGTAAATTGTCAATGTTAGTGGCAAGCTAGAGGGACGATAGGATACACTGCTTCGGAAGTATATTACATGATATTTGGACAAGTTCTCACAAATCTGACATATATAGCTATGGTATGATTGTGTTAGAAATGGTTGGCAAATTAAAAGAAAAAACGACCATCTAGAAGTTGATTGTTCGAGTGAGATATATTTTCCTAATTACGTATTCAAGGAGCTTGAAACGAATTTCGAAAATGGTGGTCTTGATGTGATTTTGAATGACGATGAATGTCGATATGTGCAACAAAAATTGGTAATTGTTGACTTGTGGTGCATGCAGACTGATCTGATGGCTCAACCATCTGTTTGTACCCAAAAAATCACAATCGATTGATCGAGGAATATTAGCTCGATGATGGATCAATAAATAGTAATGGGTCAAAAGCGATAAGGCCGAACGAACAGAAACTGGTCGGACCCAATTTGATCTGGGAACTGATCCGACCGAAATTAAAACGGGTACCCAATTACAATTACATTAAGAATTAATTATGGTCAAGTATGAATTAATTAATAGATGAATTAATTAATTAATGAGCCATAAGTGAATAATTAATAAAGCCAAACAATGATTAGAAAATGAACATGCCCAGTTAGTTTAGAGGACCATCTCATGAGTTAATTAAATAAATTAGTAAGTTAATTAGTAAATTAATTAATGGGCCAAATACATTTTCGATAAGGCCTGACCGATTTGTACAGACTAAGAGTGGCCCATTAGCACGGATCTTGTTATTAAATAAATAATAGATGGCCCATATAAATAATTGGGCTAAATGGCCACTTAATTGAATGATGGCCACGTAAATTTCCTAACCAAAAGTGATAAACTAGAACTCAACCATTTTCTAAGATATCTCAAAGTTGGTTATGTGACTAAGGAGTGTAATTCAGATCAAATTGCCAAGCACCACTCTGAAATTTGAACATGGAGCAAGAAGAAGTAGTGGAGAAAGTGGAGAAAAGTGAAGGTAGTGGAAGGAGTGGGATCAGCCTATCAGTTTTCAAAGGTGCTTATAAATACAAGGGGGACGGCCATACGCGAGACACAAACACACTCACTCAATCAATCAACAATTTTCACTCATCACTGAATCGGCTTAACGCCTCTCCGGAAGTCCAGCATACGCTGCTTCTGTCAAGTCAGTCAGCATTACCAATTCCTTGATATCAATCATCAATCCTCAGCAACCAGCAGGACATGGCAGCCTGAAGTTCAGCACCGCCGCCTCTCAAAGCAAGCCGCAAAGTTGCTTCCGTCGTCCGCAAAGCTGTCTCGAGCGAAACCATTAGATATCAAGCAAAATACTATGCTGCAAATGTCATGTAAGTGCCCACGTAGTTACATGGCAACCTCATCAAGTAGTCATCTGCTTGATGGGCTCGTTATCAGGTAGCCATCTGCCTGACAGAAATTTGTTGAATAGCCATCTGCTCGAAAGATGCCCTTTTCGGTGGTCACCCGCTGGTTAGGAGCTCGATTGGTAGCCATCTTCCAAGGTTGGGCGATTCATTGATGGTGGTTCTCTGCCATCAATGTTACTTTTATGTCAACCAGTCTGCACTAAATTATACATCAGCTCATTTGGTGGGTTTACCTGCCAATCAAGGAGTAATTTTCAAGACTTAAAAGAATCATAAACTCGTTTTGGCAAACACATGCCAACACAAGAGCCTTTTCATTGTTTTGCATCATTTGTAATATTTGTAAATCGAGGATCTCATTGTAGGCAAAAACTCATGTATTTCTTTTACATTTAATTAATTGAAGTATTTGGCCCATGTCTTCTGATTTTTATCAAAGTATGCTTTACGTCATGTGATTTTCATTGATGCATGATCTGTTAAGTTTATGTCTTTGAAGTCAAGTCGATACAAATTAATCTGATTGATCGTCAACTCAATTACTGATTTGCAAATTCATTGATGTATCGAGTAAGCTATCAATTGGCTACGAAGCTTTGGCATTTTAGAAAGGTTATCACAAATTTTTTAAGTCCTGCGGCTAGGCAGACATGTAAAAGAACTAGGGGTAGTGTTTGCCTACTCCGCCGCAATCAACTGATTAGAAGTCAGCCTTATCAGGACATTTTACATCGATATTAATGTGTCCTTATTAGGACATTAGATTATATCTTTACATTGATATCAATATGTCCAATTTTAAATCGTTATGTTTGCAAGCACAAACATTGGCACGCCCGCACTTATTTTACACCACGTCGAGTCATTTGCACGTCGAGGCAATCGATGCCAGATTTATAGCAAACAATATTTTGGCACGCCCGATGAGACTCGATGCCAAGTTTTACTCGATGCCAATTTATAGCAAACACCATCAATCAATTAGGTGTTGGAAATGTTGGAAGGAAAACTTGAATTCTTAGAACCCCCACCTAAACATTAGGATAGCAATTCAGATAAATATTTAGAGTCTAACCGGCCCTAGTTTTAACTACGATTGTCAATGTTTTTTTTGTTTTTCAAGGATTTAATTTCTTTCAATGTGGATTGGACATATTAAGTGGGTATCTTTCCCACCAGGGATTCGAACCTGAGTCTGCTACTTTGTAGTGATTAGTTCATTTCACAAGACCAATCACCTGTTGATATTAGGATTGTCAATTGATCAGTTGACCCTGCCTTAGAAATGCACCATATTCCCTTGTGTTGGACGGAATTTTCTTGTACTTTAACTTTGCATAAAATTTCCTTACTTCTATAGTTATCTAACCCCATTAAATTTAAGTTATATACTTAAATTACCACTATATTTTGTTCTAAAATTTAAAAGTACTAGGGGATTATGAGCAAAAATTAAAAGGTAACATGGGATTTTGTGCACCCCCTATAATAAAAACTAAAGCTGGTGGGCAACGTGGTATTCGCTTAGTAGAATTTCTGAAAATACAAGAAGATTTGATGTAATAAAATTTTTAATGGACAATTTTGTGTAAATTTCTCATAATGCAAGAGAATATTGTGCATTTTTTTCTAGATAATGTGATAAATAAAGGAAAGAGATAATTGACTTGTGGTATCAAACTATATATTGATTATCACTTAAGATATCATAAAAATCGAGGTCGACACATTTGGTACCATAATTTAGTAAATCAATCACTTTTGGTGCCATCGTTAAAAATGAACGTTAATTGATGACATGACAGTTAAGTTTTATTGCAAAATTGATACCATTATTTATGTTGACTGACAATTATACCACTAACTTTTCAGGTTGTCAAAATAACCTCATATCTACAAATTTATTGACAATTTTAATCCACATTGTTACCCAATTTCAAAACTGGCTCGAATAAGACATGTGCGAACCAGTTTGGAAATTTTACTTATTATATTTATATATTTATTTAACCAATTTAATTTTATAAATAATATTAACAGACCACATAATACTTAACATAAATTGACAAAATATTAATTAGATCTAAAATTTATATAATAATATTAATATATTTAATTTTCATTAAAAAATAAAATTATATATTATTAATAAAATAAATATAATTTTTTTATTTATAAAAAGAGCCATCCCTACCCCCAACCCATCCTCCCCGTAACCACCCAATCCCCCTCTCCACCCAAATCCCAGGCCACCAGCCCGGGAGTGGTTAGGGGGATGGTGTTGGGGTAGGAATGATTTTTTTTTTAATAATTATTATTTTATTAATAATATATAACTTTAAATTTTAATAAATATTAATATTATTATGGAAATTTTTTAGATTTGATTAATATTTTGTCGAATTTATGTTAAAATATTATTTGGTCTGTTAATATTATTTATAAAATTAAATTAGTTAAATAAATATGTCATTATAACAATTGAGAATCGTTATATAATTTAGTATCACGTACAAATGCAATTCTCGAAAGTTCACCGAAAGCCAAATCTATTTATAGTCGAGAAAGAGAAAAAAGAACCAAACAACTTGAATATCGTCTTAATTCCCACAGACTTTGTCAAGTCTATGCAACCATAGAAATTTCAAAACCAAAATCAAATGCCTCATATGCTTATTTTAAAAATGATCTTGCAGTTATAGCTATATATTATCATTCGCAATTCAAATGGGTCCATTGTTTTTGCCTCATCGACTAAGCAACTATCCTCTTGCCCTTTTGCAGCTAAAGTTTTTCGATCAATGGAGGTGGCATGTTCATTTATTGATTCTTGGATGCTTCGAAAATGGTTTTCTGCAAGAAATTACTGGCATTAGATCGTGGAGGAAAGGACGTACTAGACTGGGCGTGTTGGCCAAAATGGAAGTTTCGTTTCATCCCAAATTTTACGACTCATAATTTTGCTACTTGGACAGTGAACTTGAATTGGATTGATCCTTTATGTTATGTTGTATTCCATTTTTTTCTCTTCTTGTTAATGTTTTTTTTGACGGGGCTTTCCTATTTTTTATTATAAGAAAAGAAAAAGATGGTCCCAAAATTTTGGGGGTAAATGCAAAATACTCTTCTGTGTTATGTTAAACCTGCAAGAATTTTTCTTTTATTGAGCTAAACTTCCTTATGTTTTCATAAATCCTGCAAAAAACACCCAATATGTAAAAAATAGATTGTTTTGGATCGACATATTTCAAGAAACCATTTATAAGATACTTCAAGTTGGTCACGTGATATATTTTAAAAATTATTTCTCAAAACTTGTCGATACAAAACAACCGAGAGAATTTAACTTTTCATACCATAATTCAACTTACTTTAGGGATTTGATACCACAATTTTTTTTACCGACACATTTGATACCATAACTCAAATCAACTCGACACATTTGATACTTCCGTCAAATTGAAAACGGAATTGTCACGTGATTGTCACATGACCGTTAAAACTTTGCACATTTGATACCATAACTTATGTTGACTGATAATTTTACCCCATAATATTTCAGGTTACCAAAAAAGCCCCACATTTCCAAATTTAGTGACAATTTTAGTCCACATTGTTGCCAAATTTCCAAATTGACTCGAATAAGACCACGTGCTGACCAATTTAGAACTTTACACATTTGATACCATTACTTATGTTGACTGCTAATTTTACCCCATAACATTTCAGGTTACCAAAAAAGCCTCACATCTCCAAATTTAGTGACGATTTTGGTCCACATTGTTGCTGAATTTCCAAATTGACTCGAATAAGACCACGTGCTGACCAATTTAGAAAATTTTACTTATTTTATTTAAATAACTAATTTAATTTATAAACAATATCACTAAATTAAATAATACATTAACTTAAATATCACCAAAATTAAGAAAACATATTCTTTTTAAATATAAAATTTATATAATAGAATTAATCTATTTAATATTTATTAAAATAATAAATTATATAATTTAAAACTATTTAATATTTATTAAAAAATTAAATAATAAATAATTATAATTTAATAAAAGAATCCCCACCCCACCCCACCCCACCCAACCCAACCCACCCCTCCTCCTACCCCCCGATTCCCGAACAGAACCCAGGCTGTCGACCTGGGTTCTTATATCCCAGGCCGCTGCCTGGCGGTGGCCGGGACAGAAGACCCAGGCCGACGGCGGCCTGGAAATCGGGGTAGGGGGAAGGGTGGGGAGGTGGTGGGTGGGGTGGGGATTTTTTTTAAATTAAAATTATTTATTATTTAATATTTTAATAAATATTTAATAGTTTTAAATTATATAATTTATTATTTTAATAAATATTAAATATATTAATTCTATTATATAAATTTTATATTTAAAAAAATATCTTTTCTTAATTTTGGTGATATTTTTGTTAATGTATTATTTAATTTATTAATATTGTTTATAAATTAAATTAGTTATTTAAATAAAATAAGTAAAATTTTCTAAAGTGGTCAGCACGTGGTATTATTCGAGTCAATTTGGAAATTTGACAACAATGTGGACTAAAATCGTCACTAAATTTGGAGATGTGGGGCTTTTTTGGTAACCTGAAATATTATGGGGTAAAATTATCAGTCAACATAAATAATTGTATCAAATGTGTAAAGTTCTAAATTGGTTAGCATGTGGTCTTATTCGAGTCAATTTGAAAATTTGGCAACAATGTGGACTAAAATCGTCACTAAATTTGGAGATATGGGGCTTTTTTGGTAATCTGGAATGTTATGGGGTAAAATTATCAGTCAACGTAAGTTATGGTATCAAATGTGCAAAGTTTTAACGGCCACGTGACAATCACGTGACAATTCCGTTTTAAATTAATGGAAGTATCAAATGTGTCGAGTTGATTTGAGTTATGGTATCAAATGTGTCGGTAGAAAAAGTTGTGGTATCAAATCCCTAAAGTAGGTTAAATTATGGTATGAAAAGTGAAATTCTCTCCAAAACAACCTATTTTTTACAAATTGGGTATTTTCTGCAAGGTTTTTGAAAATACAAGGAAGTTTGGTGCAGTAAAAATTTCACAGGGTGGATTCTTGTAGGTTTAGCATAACATAGGTGAGTATCACATTTTCCCCAAATTTGGGGTTGTCTACAGTTCCTCGAGGTCATTCTTTGAGGACTCGTTTCATCTAATAAAATTCTGACACATGCTCGTATGTACAATACCTCAAATTTAAAATACTTAATTTAAAAAGACTTTTTTATCTTTTTTAATGGGGAAATTGTTTTTTGGTACCACATGATAAACTAACTTGCATTTTTGGTACCATTAAATAAAAAACATGCACATTTCGTACCATAGGTTAAGTTTTCATTGCAATTTTGTTATCAAACTTAATTTTCTACAAGTTGTATGCAACTTTACCTCCTATAAAATAATGCATAATATTCAACTTAAAGTTACCCGAAAAAATTCCTCTTTGTATGGACCTAATATCGTTGTTGAACCAATTATATTTTCATATTCTTCTCCATGTGTTGGTGCACCCGATCCAAAACCAAGTTATGTCTTGAAATAACATATTTTCCAGAATCCAAATACCCCAAATAACAATATTGATGATATGAGATTAAATAATCTCCGTAGATCCACCTTCTAACCATAATCCATTTAATACACTAATGAGCCATAGAATGAACTTTTTTGTTATTTTACAGTGTTTCTCTGCTAGTATTAATAGATTAACCCCCGTATTATTTATATATTTATATATTTTTTGCACTAAATAGGAAAAGGACAACAACCCGTTTCCAATTTACATTTCAAACTAGTAATCAACATTTGTCAAGAGTTTCAGCAACCCCAATTAGATTGTAATTGTTGGGCCCTTAATCAATATATCTATCGTTTTCCTGAATTAAAAAAAAAAAAAAATATATATATATATATATATATATATATATATATATTTTATATCATAATCAATTAATGTAAAATCAAATTTTACTAAATTCAATATGCTAGAAATGCTTTTCCTGAAAACTCATCCCATGTACACAATGAAAATTCATTCCAAATTTTCATATCCCAAAATCAAGGGCTATATATTGATTCAGAAGTAGAAAAAACTTTGTGCTGCTCTAATGGGAGAAGATGAGCAAGGCCTAGGTGGGACTTCCAAAGATTCAACTCTTCCTTCTAACATTTCAACTACCCTGTCGATCGACGGTCGATCCCTCGGATCCGTTTGTATGCACCACAACCCGACAATCGCCAATTTTCTCTTCACATATCTGTATTCATCTTCGTTCAAAATCTCATCAACATCACCATTTTCAACATTTGTTTCAAGCTCCTTGTAAATATAATTCGGAAAATAAATCTCACTCGAGCGTTCAACTACCGATTCATTGTTATTCTTTTTCTTCCCAACCATTTCCAAAACCATCATTCCGTAGCTATAGACATCCGACTTGTGTGAAACTTGTCCAAATGTCCTGTTAAATACTTCTGGAGCAATGTATCCTATTGTACCTCTCGCCACCAACATAGACACTTTACTTGACCGATTGGGGCACAATTTTGCCAGCCCGAAATCCGCTATTTTTGGGTTCATATCCTTATCTAAAAGAATATTGTGAGGCTTTATGTCAAAATGCAAAATTTGCATGTTGCAACCTCGGTGTAAATATTCTAACCCTCGTGCAATTCCAACTGCAATTTCGAATAACTTTTCAAATCCCAATCGATCTTCTTCTAAGTTGTTAGATATGTACTTCTCTAAAGAGCCATTAGGCATGAACTCGTAAATGAGAGCTCTTTTCGAACCATCAAAACAATATCCCAGAAGAGAGACGATGTTAACACGAGAAGTTCTACTAATACTCGCAACTTCATTCAAGAAGTCTCCTCCATTTCCTTTCGATTCGCTCAATATTTTGACGGCTACAAGACGACCATCATCTAACTTTCCTCTATACACACTTCCATATCCTCCTTTACCTAAAGTGTCCTTGAACGAGTTAGTTATCTTCTTTAGCTTTCTGTATTTATATCTTTTTGGACCAAGATTTTCATTGTTTTTGAAGAAGAGTTCAATGTCCATTTGATTTTGAGTTTTTCCTCTTTTCTTTATTTTGATAACAATGAATATGATTAATACAGATGATCTTACGCGTTTTCGTGTGATCGGATTATATGGGGTGAGGTGCTAATTGAACTTAAATAAATGCAAGTAAATGGAGAAAGATCAATAGTATTTATATTCAATGAGTTCGAATACAAAATACAAGTATAGTGAGTCCTATCCGAGCATTATTGGATGCCGTACAAGCTAGAGGGCGAAATACACATATCGAGCTAACTATCACTATGAACCCAGGTTTGTCCGAGCTGATGCCTTGTATTAAGTGCACCTGGGAAGTCGCGTCAATGACATAAATGCATGGGGTATTTATAGCTGAAATGACGGTCCTTCTGACACGTAGGCAAGAGTACCTTCTTGGCCAGCTGGCATGGGCTTGGGCTCGGCCCAACAGTAGTCTCCGAGTTCAAGTTCTGTTCTTCGACTCGAGATGAGTTAGCATATGCTTGGGCTCGATCCGGTATTCTCCGAGAGTAAAATAAGCGCTTCTCGACCCAAGTCTGGTCTGCTTAAGCCGAGGGAACCAGATTAGCCCTCATCAATACTCCCCCACTTCTCGAGTGCAAAGCGGAGCTTAAGCTCGAAGAAGTATATTCCTTTACGGACTCTTGAGCGGGATGAGCCATTCAAAGATATGTTTAGGGTATGCCTCGTTAAAAACCTAACTCGGAAAAACCCTTTGGGATAAAAACCGAGCCAGGGAAAAAGAGTGCATACACCGGAAACAATTCGATGGCGTTGTCGTGATATAGCTGCGTACAAATCTCCTGGATCGAATCTTTCCTCACTTCGACTTATTGTGAAACCTCTAGACCCTCTCTTTGATGGTACAGGTTCTAATTTCTCGATTGCAAGATCGAAGGCCGATGGAATTCCAATGGAACAACTCCCAAGGGACGCGTCTTTTCAAGCGTCAGTTCATGCCTCAATCTTGGAAATGAAATTGAGGGATCAAAAATGCAATTCTTCTGAGAAAATAACCTTAGATTTTACCCATAGGAAGTTCAACCGTTGCGGTTACTCGGGGGCTAATTTGCAATTTTACTTTTTTATCCCCGTATATATACATTGAGTCGTTGAAAAGTTACTTCTAAATTGCACACTATTTGAGTTCGGAGAAAACTTGATCGAACAATCAGCTTCTTAGTTTAATCACTCCTCATTCCACAATGTCTACTTCCAGAAATCCAAAAGGCAAGAATAAGGTTGTAGGGGGTCAAGAAACAGACCCTCTCTTTAGGCTCGTCGATACTTTCGAGGAGGGAGAATTTCGTCCCGACGACGAGGATACGGAACAAACCAGATATCTTGAGGAAGATGAGGTCGAGAAAATAAGTATTGGCGATGGCGCCTTTGTAAGGATTTTCAGACCTACTGCCCCATCTAATCCAGCTGCCTCGAGCAAGTCGGAGCTTCCTGCCAGTGAAACCTCCTGCAGTTTTATCCAACGAGATCGCACTTCTTTAGAGGAGAAGTTCGGGAAATTCCTTCCACAGGGTTTCTCGATTGTTATCCCTTCTTATTCTGATCGCGTAACCAATCCTCCGGCCGGGTGCCAGGCCTTCTATGAGGGGCAGTTCGGTCACGGGTTACGTATTCCATTCATTCCGCTCCTTCGAGCCATACTAGTAAACTTCTCGCTCTCCCCTGCTCAGCTTCTTCCTCACTCGATTGGGTACATTGTTGCCTTTAGCGCTCTCATGGAAGCAAAGGGAGAGGAGGCTTCATTCCGTAACTTTTGGCATGCATTCCGAATTGCCATGGGCAGGGGATCGAATGCCGGGTTCATTTCGGTTGTCCAACGATTGAAGAGACCCTTTTTTACGAACATATCAGCTGAAAAGGCTAAGGCTTGGAAGAGGAGGTTCTTCTTTGTCAAAGGTCCCGACGTACCCGTCTCAGATAGTAGCTCGAAGACCAGGCCATATCGATGGGATGGCGAGTACCCATGGTTGCTCGGTAGTCGTCAGATAAAGGAGAAGATTGACCCTCATTTCTCTGATGAATTTTTGGAGCATTTAAAATCAAATCCTTACCAAGCCCTTTATCTTGTTCAAGAGGGTGTCTTGCGGTTAGCGGGGTTGAGTAGATGCGACTATCCGGCCCCGAAGATCGTGTATCCTTATTCCTCACCTGCCCGATCTCACACTGGATCACCTTCCTTAGGTAAGTGTTTTAGCTTCTTGTATTTCATCCGACTTTTCTTGTTCGAGTTTCATATACCTTTCGTGTTTTTTCCCAGGACGAATCGTGGAGAGTTTTCGTTTGGCCATCGTTGGGCCAGTCGAGAACATGCGTTCCCAGTCCAAACGACCAACATACTTCTCAGTTGGGGGAGACAACACAGATGATTTAACTGAGTTCACGGTCGATATCCCAACTTTACTTCCTGATCTCAGAGGGGTTGGGAGTATGAGTTCCTTGAATTCCGCCACTGCGGGTCCACTCCGAAGTGTCTTTTCTCCTGATCTTTCCGAGTTCTCTTCGGTTGGTTACAGTCAATATTCATTGAGTCGAATCCAGGGTGTGCAGGAGTACGAAAAACTCCTAAGCCAGAAGAGAAATGCTGATCACCCCGAGCCGTCGAGGAGGGTAAGGCCTTTCGGTGTGAATTCGGATTCGGTTCCTTGTCGAGAAGGTAGATCGGAACCGGATGTGGCGGATTTTATGGATGAGCATTTTCGGGGTAATAGGGCTGGTGGATATCCCGACGGTGGGACTATCCTCTCCGATCCAGGTCCATCTGGTGAGAATGAATTTGATAAAGCTGTCAGGATCTTTATATCCAGTCGATTTAAACGGGACATATTGCTTCAGAACATCAAAGGCAGCTTCGAGACTTTAAGCGATTTTTCTAGGTCGTATCATGAGGTAATGGCTTTTTCCCCCGATCGTTTTCTTTAAATTCTTTAACGTTTACTGATGGTCGGGATCTGCTACAGGTCGAAGATATATTCACCTCTCAAACTTATCGTTTAGCATTGCTGGATCAAGAGTCGCAGGATGCTCATGATGCATTTGTACAAATCTATGATGAGTACAAAGTGCTTCAAGGTCAGCTGGCGGATAGTCAACGGGAATTGTCGAAAATGAAGAGAAAACTAGAGAAATCTAGTAAGAAACCTCCTTCCTCGGTGGAAGAGGAGTTATTATTGGCTGTCCAGGAAATGAGCGCCGTCGAGGATGAGCTAAAGAGTGTTAAGCTCGAGCTTGAGCAAACCAAGCAGGATTCCGCGCGGTCATATGCTCAAGGGGCGGAAGAGGCGGAGATCCCTGCTATTCGAAAATTTCTTAGCTCCCCTGTCTTCGATCCATTGGTTCAGAGGAGGACTGGAAGATTTCTTCAGAGTACCCTCTATAAAGGGGTTCAACAACTGATTTCGGCCAAGCAGATTCCGGATACGATGGAAGAATACCTCCCGTATCTGAACCCATATAAGAACATCAAAGGGAAGGATTATAAAGCTTCGTCCCTGCCCTAGGGAAATACAAATTGGCAAAAACATCCCTTTGCCTTCCTGGTCAATGAGTTTGGCACTCCGATGCCCAATCCGGATGAGCTCGAGCGCTCTAACGATAATAGCCAGTCTTCTTCGGGAAATGACCAAGACTCCAACATGGATAATGTTTCAGAATGGGGAGATGAGCGAACTCTTGGTCGGACAAATTCGGTGGACAGCGACGGTGAGGACGGCAGTAATTCGATCATCAAATTCGATCAGGCTAGAGGCTTAGATTCATAGTTTTTAGGGATCGAATGTATATACTTGTGTAAACCGATTTTTGTAATTGAAGTCATCTTTTTCCTTGTGCATTTCCTCATGATTCCTTATCTTGCAAGTGTTCGATTTTTACTTATTTTCCATGATCTAGTATATTCTCATACCTTATGATCGAATTTATTTGTTCCAAATATAACTTGTCTTTGAAAGTCGCGTCGGTTCTATTATTGCATTCATGAGACGTAGCCCCTATAAATATGAGGGCCTCTTCCAACCATTTGTACGACATTTCTTTCTTACTGCGATCGGAGCTTCCCGCTTATAGTCTATACTTTCCGAATCCGTCAATTTTATATCCTTACTCGAAATGGAGAATATTTTGGGCGAGCCAATCGATCCCAAGGCGCTGTTTGGTGGCTCGAAAAACAAAAAACCGTCCAAAGAACAGAAACCAACTAAGGAGGCCAAACCTTCCGAGTCTTCCTCAAAAACTTCTGTGTCATCTCCAAAAGCTGCTAAGGGAGGGGATATAAAGAAAGAGAAAGCCACTTCGTCAAAACAAACTAAGAGCACCACCAGCAAATCCCTCTTGGACGAGGACCTTGAAGCTGAGCCCGGGAGTTCAATCGCAAAGACTGTTGACTCTTCGAGTGGAGAGTTAGTTAAGCAGAAAATTCCTGCTCCCTCTTCGAACAAAAGGCCTCACTCTGACGGGGCCACTCCCCACGAGGCTCCGCAGAAAACTGCTGCAGGAAATGATCCCATACCTGGTGATTCTTCGACCGCTCCCCACGTAGAAATTTTCAAAAAATCTAAGTTGGACACTGGAGGGGAAGCTTCCGCTGAGGATTTGAAAATCAACAATGCTGAGAAACAAAAGGCTGATAACCTTTCCGAACCCCAAGTTGAACTCGCTCATTCAAAGGTTGCTCCCTCTCCGATTAAGGAGTCGAAGAGTGGGTCTGGTTCTAAGGCCGCGCTCGAAGTTCCTGTGGATAGTCCATTGCAAGTTGACCTTACTTTTTCTGAGACCGACGCGACCAAGGAGAGAGGTATAGAGGAGTTGTATCGGTCAGGGTCGAATTCTCTTTTGCAGGTGTTACCGTATTTCTCTTTTTTTTTTTTTATATATATATATATATATATATACATGCTAATCCGACCATAAACAGGCTACGCAAGATTTTTTCGAGCTCAAAGCTTTAGCAGAGCGGGAAACAGATCGGCATGCTGCTGTTTTTCTTGAGCTGGAGAAAAAGAAAGGTGAACTCGACCGTGTCCTCGGGGAGAAGCTCGTTTTAGAGAAAGAGAAAATGGCCAAGGACCAGGGAGAAGAAATCCATAAGCAGTTGAATGAGGAGCTCGAGAAGCTCAAAAGACTTCACAACCAAGAGAAGGAGGAGTTCGAGCGTCGTGAGAAGGCGGCGTACGACCGCGGGTACGAGGATCGTAGTGCCGAGCTTCGGAAGATTTTCTCCGAGAACAAGCTGCTTTAAGTGTCGTTTCTTTCTTTCTCGGACTCCCTGTATTGTTATGTCTTTTTGTGTACTCTTTTAATAATTTCCGACGTTTTCGATATCGAATATTCGACATTTTTCTTGGTTTGTAATAATTTATATCCATGTCCTGCTACATTTTTCTCATGGAACTATTTGCTTTGTTTACCTGTCCTCGTATAATTTGATGCGTCATTTTGCATACATACATGTCTTGCTTTTTCTTCTCGAAAATGTGATCTCGAACTGAGGAATCGACAATTCTCGATCTCGGTATACTTTTGCATGTTCCATATGACTGTTTTCCCGCTCAAATTCTCGGGAAACGCAACAGTCTTTTGATCTCAGTCGCTCGTTCTATTTTTTATTAGCCGTTGGATTGTCGAGTAACATCTTTATAAAAGGGACCCTTTACTTGGTATTCTTACGCAATTTATAGGCGGATTCCTTCGATCATGTTGACTACAAGATTCTGTTGCATGGTTCGATATCTCGAAATTCGAGCCAGAACATACTTTGCAGTTTATAAGTTGATAAGTGCATCACTTCCGGCTAGGATATCTGCAGGCGAACAGTATTCTGTCCTGGAAGGCCAATAAGCCTTTTTGCTGACCATCCACGACCCTAGCAGTCTTCTCGATCCTCTGTGGTTTAGGAGAGGTTCAAGCATCAAATTTTTCAAGGGTGTTCGGAGGTCGGCCAAGCTTTCCCTTGGGGATGTCAGGGGGTGCTGCATCTCAAGCTCGTGGTCTGCAACAAAGTATTCACATTGCACCTTGAAGAGATGCGAGACCTCCTCCTCCTTCGAAGGATCGTGAGTAGAAATAGAAACCTGCTGTTTCGAGGGGTTTCTAAAGTTTAAGTAAGGACATTATCGTCCGCCTAAAATTTCATAGAATAGGTAGGCTGTAGATTCTTCCCTGTTTTGTTGAATGAACAATCGTCATGATTGTATAAGTATGCTGTAGATCAGCTCGATGTGTAATAGGAATTTAGATGTATCATTGTAACCTGTAATCAGATTTAGCTACTTTGCTGGAAATAATAATAAGTTCGCCAATTACTTCGATTCTCTTCCATATATTTTTCTGTTTCCAACAGTGTTCGATTGATTTAATTCGATAATGTATTCTTGGTCAAGAGTATTTTTCCCATCGTGTTTATTTGCTATCTGTGCTGATCGAAAGCTTTGAGTAATAAGATTCCGAACGCGGAGAAACTTCGAATGTTGAGGTTGTGGGAATTTCGATCATAATTGCTGGAGCAATAATAAATAACTTCCAATTGCTTCAATTTTCTTCCGTATACCCTTCGTATCTTAAATCATGTTCGATCAAGATGATCGATAACGCATTTCGACCAAGGTATTCTCCAAATTTCTTGGTTACGTGGGAACCGTAATTTGAAATCAATGAGAAAAATTGAAAACCAAAAAGGTTTCGAGCGCAAATCATCTTCGAAGAATGAGATTATGAGAATTTTGAGCGTGATCGTGTTAGACTTTTTCTTCATATAACCCCAAACTGTCCCTTATTTTTCGGGAATCGGAACGGCCGGCGCATTTATTGCTTGTATCTCAACCGTTTGTTCTACGAAATCTGAGTCGTTGATTCCCCTTTTCTCCAACTATGTATAGTACTAGTTTTACCTTCACATTTTACTTTTCCGTAACTATTTTGCTCCTCTTCAATGATTTTTACCTCCTTCGACCACCATGTCTCGCTTTCCATCTAAGATAAAACAGTTCGAAGTCCGATTGCGTACCGTCTTCCTTCATTGCGTCCAATTGGCTAGTTATTTCGACTAGGATATCGACAGGCGAAAGACATTGTGACTGGGATACCGGCAGGCGACCTGCTCTCTCTGATTCCAAATCCTTTGAGGCTGGTTCGACTTCCTGTATTCCGTCGTTCCATTCGGTCGGATAGTGGATCATCTCGTGGAGGGGTCTTTGAAGATGCGATTTCAACCTCTTCATGATCGTTCCGGAGATGGTTCATAGTATTCCGACTTGGTGTGCACGGAGATCGTTCGGGACTCTTCTCGTGGGATGGTTCCTCATCAGCAGCGGATATTTAAGGCATCTGTTCACTGATGAAGACCTAAGATCTGTTGAGAGTTCGCGATCCCCGACTGCGCTCCTCCCCGCTTCTTATTTTATTTCAATGACACTTAGCTTTCGAGCAACACTTGTAGTAGGATAGGGATAAATGTAACCCCTTTAGTTCGGAGTTATCTTTGTAATAGAACTTTATGTAATCTTGAAGAGGATTCAATAAATGAGAATTTCCATTTATAATTTCTTCCCGCTTTATGTATTCGATCTCTTAAAATCGTAGCTTGCTTGATGATAGATTTCGAATTTTGATTCCTGCGATTTATATCTTTCATGAAATGTCTTCAATAGCTTATTGAATAATAGATTCGAACTTTTTAATTCGAACGAAATAATCTTTTTCGCCCGAATTATCGTGGAGAAGTAAGACGATAGTATTTAGATCAATCTTCATTGCGTCTTTAGACTTAAGGGGCATGGCGACGGCTTTCCTCCTTAGTCGTTTTCAGAGCATTTTTGAGCTCTAGGGTCATAGCAGAGGCTTTCACCCTTTTTTCGATTTCAGAGCATTTTTTTAAGCTCGAGGGTCTTAGCAGAGGCTTTCACCCTTTTTCGTTTTCAGAGCATTTTTTGAGCTCGAGGGTCTTAGCAGAGGCTTTCACCCTTTTTCATTTTCAGAGCATTTTTGAGCTTGAGGGTCATAGCAGAGGCTTTCACCCTTTTTCATTTTCAGAGCATTTTTGAGCTCGAGGGTCATAGCAGAGGCTTTCACCCTTTTTCATTTTCGGAGCATTTTTGAGCTCGAGGATCTTAGCAGAGGCTTTCACCCTTTTTCATTTTCAGAGCATTTTTGAGCTCGAGGGTCATAGCAGAGGCTTTCACCCTTTTTCATTTTCAGAGCATTTTTTAGCTCGAGGGTCTTAGCAGAGGCTTTCACCATTTTTCATTTTCAGAGCATTTTTGAGCTCGAGGGTCTTAGCAGAGGCTTTCACCTTTTTTCATTTTTAGAGCATTTTTGAGCTCGAGGGTCTTAGCAGAGGCTTTCACCCTTTTTCATTTTCAGAGCATTTTTGAGCTCGAGGGTCTTAGCAGAGGCTTTCACCCTTTTTCATTTTCAGAGCATTTTTGAGCTCGAGGGTCGTCACCCTTTTTTCTCGATCCAAGGGGCATAGCAACGGCTTTCACCCTTGGTCGGTCTTCGCGGGTCATAGCAACAGCTTTCACCCGATAATAGTTGATGGAGATCTATAGAGATTGATAATAGATGAATAGAGATTGATCATAGGAGATATCGACAATGGAGATCGAGAGTTCCCAGAATAAGATAATCATATAAAAACTTTGGCGAGACGAATTTTCATTGAATAAATAACTCTGAAGCGATACAATCCGATTGAGAAATTGCCTTCTTTAAATATAAGAAATAACGCAACATAAAGAGATAACAAGTAGTGAACAACCCCCAGCCTTATGACCCCTCTTAGCTGACTTTATGAATCAACCTCGAACCATGTCCACTGGGCTGAAGATTCTTAACATAATCTGACATTCCCCCTTTCTTTCTCATAAGGTTCCTGGCTACCCTTTTTCGGATTTTGAAACCCCTTTCGCAAATTGTCTCTTTGTTGGGCCTTGCAGTCCGAGTTGCCATCTTTGCTCGATCATTTTTATAGTTAAATATCTTTGTCGATGGTGCCTTGTTTTCCTTTGGACCGGAGAGCTCGAAAAATCCTTTTGGATCCTCATCCGAGGTCGAAATAGAATCTTTTCCTTTTATCATAAGAAGATCGGCTATGCTGAATAGCTCTTGCTCCACGAGCCCGAAAATTGGAGTAGAGCACCAGCGTTCAATTGGATGAGAGATTAAGTTCGGAACGATTTGGATAAATAGATCCTCTTCGAGATAATGATTCGAGGACATAAGGTCGGTAGTAGAAACATCCAACGATAGATATGCAATTATTCCTCCTTTCTTTCCTTCTATTATTTCTGAGAAACGTGATAGCGAGTGGATCGATGAATCCTCTTTTCTTTGAATCATTTTTTCATAGGACACATCGGGTTCTGGAATCAAACTCGATGTTTCATGTAGACCGCTCTGGTTGCTGAACACAGTGGTTCCTCCATTGATTTTTACCTGTTTATCAACAAAGTTTAAACTTTTTGAATCGTATTTTAGTTTTACCTTTTCCTTTCTGTCCGTCCCCGTCATTGTGACGTTCGGTCCGAGCTCCATCTTGTTTTTTACGTCCTCGATTCGCTGCTGGATGATACAACCTGCACTCTCATCTATTGACCTAGGATTCTTAAAAGGTTTTCCAGAAATGTGCAGGTGTTTCAGCAAATTTGTTCCACTTATGGTTGGAAAGTGATCTTCGAGTTTCCACCCGGTTAGCGGATTACCCCCTTTGATCTTGCCTGTTTTGTTAGTCTTCACCTTTTTCCATTTTTCCGAACGTTTAAAGGGTTGCGCAAGCATTCCCTGACTGCCTTTCGAAATACCTTTCGAACTTCGGACGTTTCTTCGTACGAAAGCCACAAACATGGTTTCCCCAGTCTCTTTCGACACCGATCTATCCTTGATGAGATTATTAGGGAGCTCTGGAACCAGAGTTATCTCCCTACCGGCTTGTGTGTCCATGGTTCCACTGATGGTTTCTTCTTCCTTTTCTTGTGACTTTGCCCGATCTGGGACTAGTGTATTTGCTCCTGGATCTGATTCAATAAGTTTTCTTTTTCCCGAGAACTTGGGTTCCATCTTTCTTTGTATGCTTAGAGACGAGCTATAACATTCCCAAGCCATGTACTGGTCGTTCCTCATTTCTCCGACCCCTCCCTCGGTCGGGAATTTTATCTTTTGATGATAAGTAGATACTACTGCCTTGAATATGTTGAGAGTTGGTCTTCCCAGAATCGCATTGTAAGCAAACGGCGTATCCACCACCAGAAATTTTATCATCCTCGTGACATTTCTCGGCTTGCTCCCAAGAGTTGTGCTCAAAAGAATGGTTTCGAGCGGAACAATCTCCGATCCGCCAAATCCGACCAAAGGAGTGACCACTCGATCCAAGTGCGGATGGCAGAGATTCATTCTTGTGAGGGCTTCTGATGAGATGATGTTTGCCGAGCTTCCATTATCGACCAGCACTCTCTTAACCTCGAAATTAGCAATCTTCAATGTCAACACCATGGAAAAATCAGGATCGTCTTCGTTAGTATCCCAACTAACGTCTGTAGGTCGATCGGCCTCACTGAAACCTATAACTTGATTATCCATGGAGGGAAATTCCAAGGATAGAATTTCCTTCTTGGTGGATACCCCGGCCCTTATCGATCTTAGAATCCTTTTCCTAGCATTTCTGCTATCTCCTCCCGCTGGTCCACCAGCGATCACGTTTATCACTCCATTCGACCTCTCTTCCATCTGGTTTTGAATCTGCCTTTGTTGATCAGTGAATTTTCGAGGGCTTCTCGACCTATAACGATTATTATGGTTGCCTCCTTTGACGAATTGTTTTAGTTTTCCTTGAGCAATCAGTTTTTCTATCTCGACTTTCAATTGGTAACAGTTTTCAGTGCTGTGCCCACGAGCACGGTGATATCGACAGTACTGGTCATAACCCAATGTACCGGGTCTAGCCTGAGTAATTCTTTGAGCTTCAGGAATCAAATTTCCTTCTTCCAACACAGTTAACACCTCCTCCTTTGAGCTGTTAAGTTCGGTAAACTGGATTTTTCCCGGTCTTGGTGGTCGATTTTGATCATAACGCGGTCCATAGGAATTCGACCCTTGGGGTAGCGCAAGTGGCTTATAATTGTTTATTCGCTACCATACAGACCCTTTGCTCGATCCTCCGTAATCACCGGGCTTCGGGATAGGGGCCCGATCTGATTTCTTACCAAGAGGAAGCTTAACGATGTTTGAGCTTTTCAACCTGTTTATTTCTTCTTGACCATATACTTTTCAGCAATTTCCATTATTCGCTCGAAAGATTTGGGCTGTTTTCTGCACAAGGAATTTCCGAACTGAGTGATTCTTGTCAACTCGAACATCAGAGAAGACAGATACTCGATCTGCGGGGTATCGACTTTCAGGAGTTCGATACTGAACCTTGCCAGCCATTGCCTCAACGTTTCTCCTTCCTGTTGCTTCATGGTTCCCAAATGATTGGCTGGTAGCCTCGGCTTTCTCTGGCTGGCAAACTGGTGTTTCAATTTGTGGCAGAATTCCTCGAATGAGAATATCGAGTTGGGCGGTAACTTTCCGAACCAGTCGAGGGCAATTCCTTCAAAAGTAGTGACCATGATCTTGCAACAAAAATCCTCCGAGTGTCCATATAGATTCATCACATTTATGAAACTATTGATATGCTCTCCGGGGTCGGTGGTCCCGTTATACCGTGGTAACCTGGTTGGCACCGTTTCTACGCTCCGAGCCTCACGTATTTCTTGGCAAAATGGCGAACAACGCATAATGCTGTTCGAAACTTCTCTATCTCGCAGATTTTCCCTTATCGGAACGATTTCCTCTCGCCTGTTAATTTGGTCGCCACGAGGAATATCTATCAAAGCATTTTCCATTTCCAGCTTTTTGGCCACTCTTTCTTGCACTATCCTTTCAAGTTCGGATTCAGTAATCCTTTTGTATGCTGATTTCTTGGCTTTGGGAACACCAGAAGGGTGACTTTCCCCTATAACTGAATCTTCCACATCATGAATAGATTTCAGAGGGATTTCGGATCGGACATTGGCTTTCGATGGTGCTGCTTGGGGAATATTCATTGCCGGCGCGTTAGACATGGATCGAAGCGCACTGTTTTCCTTCTGGATGTTTGAAGATGGTATTTCCGGTCTCCCATGAGCCGCTGGTTGATCGACGGGCGATTGATCTGCCCTTCCTCCGTTCAGAAATTCCCTACACATTGTACCTATGATAGATCTTAGGTCGCCTACAGTAGTGTGGATAGGAGCGTTATCTTCTGGAACAACCGGTGGAGCTTCGGGTTGTTGTGCTGCGCGCGAAAGATTATCGAGCTCATTATTGACCGAATTCTGAGCTCCAGCCGCGTGGGAAGGCTCCCCTCGAATATACGTATTTCTCCTCGTTTAGGCATATTTCGATCTAATACTCGAATAAGGCCCCACGGTGGGCGCCAATTGATCTTACGCGTTTTCGTGTGATCGGATTATATGGGGTGAGGTGCTAATTGAACTTAAATAAATGCAAGTAAATGGAGAAATATCAATAGTATTTATATTCAATGAGTTCGAATACAAAATACAAGTATAGTGAGTCATATCCGAGCATTATTGGATGCCGTACAAGCTAGAGGGCGAAATACACATATCGAGCTAACTATCACTATGAACCCAGGTTTGTCCGAGCTGATGCCTTGGATTAAGTGCACCTGGGAAGTCGTGTCAATGACATAAATGCATGGGGTATTTATAGCTGAAATGACGGTCCTTCTGACACGTAGGCAAGAGTACCTTCTTGGCCAGCTGGCATGGGCTTGGGCTCGGCCCAACAGTAGTCTCCGAGTTCAAGTTCTGTTCTTCGACTCGAGATGAGTTAGCATATGCTTGGGCTCGATCCGGTATTCTCCGAGAGTAAAATAAGCGCTGCTCGACCCAAGTCTGGTCTGCTTAAGCCGAGGGAACCAGATTAGCCCTCATCAACAGAAGTGACCATCAGGGAAGCAGCCAAACCTGGAGGAAGAAGTTAAGCACAATTGAGAGAAACATAAACAAAAGCATCAACAATAATTCCAATTAAAAATGTTGAGAATTTTACCTAGTATTAACATTAGTTTTGATCTACTTCCTCCTGTAACTATAATCATCAACAAAAGATGAGGTCAGACACAAATTTAATAGAGCACAAGTTGATGAGTGTGTTTTAGATATTGGTTACACGATTCGTCAATGTGAGGATCAGCAGGTCAATCAAACGTCTCCTCGATTTGTATAAGGGATCCTAACCTGTAATCAAAGACAACCACGTCAGGTTAATGCCGGTGGTGACCCGGCGATAACCCTCCGATGCTTAAGTAAGTATCGAGATAAGATAGGGGATCGGAGTATATTTAATACTTGGGAAGTGCGTACCTTTTTTTCATTTATGAGGGCTATTTATAGTTTTTCAAGTGGAAAGCCGGGTCGAATTATGATTGGACGTCTTAATTCGAATATGGATAGTCCTGAATAGGTTTAACCCGACCGTAAGCGGGTTAAGATCAAGAGGTGACGTCGGCTGTTATATCGGCTTAAGAGAGCTCGATGTCGGTATTTGAAGCATCGATGACGAAGGCAAGATCTTGGTTTTCAATCGATTATCGATGTGTATTTGTCATGACCAAGATTTGGTATATCAAGAGTCCCCCAAGTTCTAGAGTTTGAGTGTAAGTCGAACTCTGGAAGTTTTAATTAGTGTGAGTTTGATTTTTTGAATTCTGCTAGTATCATTGGGAGTCCCCCAAGTTTGAGAGTTCGACTGTAAGTCGAGGTCTAGAACTTGAAATGTCGGAACAGAATTTTCCCGCCTTGGCGTTTATAGATTCCCGCCTTCAAAGACTAGGGTTCAGTTTGGCGGTATTTTTGAATTTTAAGGGTGGAAGGTGAAACGTCGCGTTTTTCCGGGGGGGTTTGTGTAATTTTCCTGAAGCGGTAGTTCGTGCGTCTATAAAAAGGTCGGTTTTTCTAATTATGCTTTTATACTGCGGTAAAAATATTCGTTACGTCGGAGCTTTAGTACGTGTATAAAAGTAAGTTTCGTCGATTATTGTGCTAATATATTCGAGGATGTCGGATAACGAAGTATCGAGTCCGGAGAATATTCATGTGGATGACGTCGTAGATTCGGTTTTTGGTGAGGAGGGAAATCTACAGCAAATCATAGGTGGGGATATGTCAATAGGTGGCGGTCAGGCTGATGACGATGAGGACGATAAGAGTTATCAGACCGAGCTGGCGTATTATGAGTTTCAAGCCGGTGATTATAGGAGACCATTGTCGACTTGGTTAACATCGTTCGCAATTCCAGATGGTTGGACATTGTCGGCCCCGAGTAAGGTTCAGCGAATGCATGAACCTCCTAAGAAGTCGCTGACGATACATGAGGCATCGATGGAATGCGGATTTCGAGTGCCTATTGCTCCCGAAGTGGCATCGATACTTAACTATTTGGGTGTCGTTCCTGCTCAAATAGTCCCGAACGGGATGTCGATGATTCTGGGGTTTATTGTCGTTATGAAAGCTTTCAAACAAGAACCGTCGTTTGGTAATTTCTGGCTGTTGTTCACGGTGAGTGAATCTCCAAAATCAGGAGAGGGCTTCTACCAGGTAAAATCCAGGGGAAATAGGAATAGCTTCCTTACAAACGCCAAAAGTTCCCATGGTAAAGGATGGAAGGCTCGATTCGCCTTTCTGAGGCCACCCAAGGATTTAAGGCTAAATATCACGGCGTCTTGGCGCGTCGGTCCGATCAACGTGAGGAATCCTCCCCAACCGACTCTGACGCCGCAATTTCTCGATAATTTACGTAAATATAGTCTGGACGTGAAGATACTCATCCAAGAGCCGCGTCTGCGTACATGTGGGCTTTCTCCGTCAAGGAAAAGGGCCGATGATCCTGCTTTAGAGGATGTTCTCAGAAGGGCCGTAGTTATTCCGAAAGGTAAGAAAAAGGAAGCTTTGGAGGAGGAGATTCAGCGTAGGTGGCCACAGGGTTTTGTGGAAACGGCAGGACCTAGTGTGGGAAGTCGAGGCAAGACTATCGGAGATTTTGAGGCTCGTCGAGTTGAAGTTCAACAAGGGAAGAGGCCTCGAGTCGAAGAGGGCAGGGGAAAAGATAGGGAAGGTGGGTCCGTCGTTCCAGTTGTGGACGAAAGCGATGATAGCTCTGATGACGATAAGTTGGATCTAAGCTGGTCGATATCTCGGTGGATCGAGTCCGACCTCAAGTATCCCGGAGGTTTAGGTCCAGAGGATTCGGTCCTTCAAAGAGGTTCGAAGGACACTGGTTTTAGAAGTTTCATCAACAGCGTTTTCCGTCGTGATCAGAAATGGCTATCGAGGAAGTCGTTGAAGAAAAATCTTCATAGTTCAGGTCGAGCAGTTACTGCGGTAAGTGTTATATTTTAACATCATTCTCTATTCCTCATTACTTAACGTATCTGGAGTCTTATTCGTCATGTCGTTTATGCAGGTGTTACAATATCTGTTTCAGGGCTATCTTCAAGCCGATCTTGCGCAAGAGGAATTGAAGAGGCTTAAAGTCGAGCACGATCTCGCGATAAAGGAGCGGGAACGACAAGTTGAAGAGGCCATGAAACAGCTCAGTATCGCTACTCGAGAAATTGATCGTGTTCGCGCTGGGTATCCCCCAGAAGCCATGGTGGTTTCTTCTGCCCAACGTCTAGCAATTGTGAAGGAGTTCCTAGCGTCTCCTGTTTATGAATATCTCGCAGACGCGAGAATGGGAACTGAGCTTATCGAGATGCACAAGAAGACCATAGAACAGTGTCGATTCAGAGGTTTTCTTACGGCTGATTTTGATCCTTCAGCTATAGGGGCATCGTTGGATGAGCAATGCCGACCCCCAATACTCGTCGGAATGGAGGAGGAGGAAGAAATCGTTAAAGCGCATGAGTTTGGGTGTTTGATTTCGTCGGATCAAGTATAGCTAGGCCGTAGTTGTATACGTAGGCTTCTATCGGTTGATTGTATGATCAAATGTCGATATATGTTTATATTTTTGATGAATATATGATTCTTCTTTGCATTTCTAATCGAGTTTTCAAACTTTACTATTGCAAATGGGCTATAATTTGGGCCAAATAATTTACCTCGAAAAGAGTGCAAGTGGGCCGAAATTTTTAGAACCGTTCCATTTCAAATTGAACCGCCACATTTGTTCAAATAATTTTGCCATTGGGCGCGATCTTTGGGATCCTTGTCTATATATAGGATATAAAGAGCTCCACTGTTCATATTACAAAAACGTCTTGAGAGGATTTTACTGTCGGAGCATTGGTCGATCTGTAGTAGCCAACAGCGTCGTAATCGGAGCATTCTTCCCCTCTTAGGTAATTCTTATACTTTGTCTTTATCTATGTCGAGTGGGTCTAAGTCGATAGGAAACGAGTCTGTCGGAGAAAGGGAGGGCGTGTCGGTAGACTCTGTGAGGAGTCATAAAAAAGTTATGATTCCCTTAGGATCGAGGTCGGATCGACATCGAACGAAAGAATTATTTAGCGCCATTCCGGCATGTCGTTTACGTGTGTCGAAAGAGTCTTTATTATCGAAATATCAATTCCCTCCGGGTTGGGGTATTAGAATGCCTTCTTCGGATGATAGGATGAATGAGCCACCGATCGGTTATAGGACTTTTCACGTCGATAGCTTGGAGAACGGTCTTCGTTTTCCTTTAGCGAATGAATTTATCGATATAGTAAATGGTCTTGGGGTATGCCCGATCCAACTGGTTCCTAATGCTGTCGGGTATATTATTGCATTTTGTATAGTAATGAAAGCGGTTGGTGAAGTCGCGTCTTTTGCTAATTTTTGTGGTCTTTTCGATGTGCGTCCCTCTCCCCAGTCCAATGAAGGCTTTTACTTTGTACGATCGAAACCCAATCTTAGGTTTCTTAGCGATTTAAAATCGTCGCATGGGAAGGGTTGGAAAAATAGGTTTATTTTTATTCACGGCCCCGAGAACTATGTATGGAGGACGACACGTGAGTGGAGGTCGGGTGGGATCCTTCTGAAGAATATTCCCGAGCCTTCTTGGGGGCTCGACTTCCTGTCGCAGTTGTCGAAATCGACATACGACACCAACGTTCTTTTGCGGGAGCCTATTTTGAGTTTAGGAGGAATGTCGATGGCACCCTTACCTGTTGACTGTCCTACTATAGGTAGTTTGATCCTACTTATGATTCGTAGAATAATACTTTGATATATTCTTTTAATATATTCGTTCATGCAGAAGCAAGTGTGATTCCAATGGCGAACAGAGCTTTGAGATCGATATGGAAGTCCCAGAATATGGGGAAGCAACCAGTGCCTTCTTCTCCGGCCCCCGTCGTCGACAAGGCCTCTAAACCTATTGGGCACTCGAGTAATGTACCACCACAGCCAAATCCTCGGGCGGAGGGAGATTCTAACAGCGACAAGGGCAAAAGGCCTCTCTCGGCTGAGGTCGACCAAACAGAAATACCAGGCTCGAAGAAGGCCAGATTGAATGATCAGGTGACTCCCTCAAGCAGTGAGGTTCCAGCTCCTGCCGGTGGGAACCTCGAGTCTATCCTTGAGGAACACAAGAAAAAGTTTGGAGCGAGGGTAGCTGGTACCTCGATGATGAATCCTTCAATCATGGATTCGTCGATTACTCCTCAGGCTTGGGAAAAATTCTTGTCGATAATGTCCTTTGAGGACCATACTACTCTTCTGAAGAAAGATGGCGGGGATATCTTGCGCCTACAGGCTTCGCTACTTCTCTCGGTATATCTCATTCATCGTTTCCTTACGTTCGTCGTTTTTCTGTGTTATTAAAGATGTGTTTTTTTGTTGTATCTTGTAGTTGAGTCAGACTATCTACTCTTCTGCTGCTCGACAAGATAGTCTGAGAAAGCGTCTCGATAAGAAAGAGAGTTCTTACTCTAAGTCGAAGGAGATGGTTGGGCAGCTCAAGGGGAAGGTAAAGGAGTTCGAGGAGAAAATGGCTGCCCTAGAGAAGGAGGCGTCAACTAAAGACAATCGTATTGCCGAGTTGGAGGCAAGGTTGGCGCAGCAGGAATTGGAGTCCGCCATGAAGCTGAAGGAGGAGGTCGCTGAGAGTTTTGAATTGGGTCGACAAGAGGGGCTTAAAAGCCGTGGTGAAGCAACTGCTGCTGAGAGGAAAGCCATCGTGACCGAGTTCTTCAACAGCATTGTTTACGAGGAGCTCGTCGAACGTCAATCGGGAACCGACTTGACGAAGATGTTCGAGAAGGGTTGGAAGCAGTGTCAGGCGCTCGGCTTTCTGAACGATCGATTCGATGAGAGTAAGCTGAGTGCTACCTTTGATGAAAATGGTGCTCCCGTTGATCTGGACTTTCTGATAGACGAAGGTTCTAAGGATGCCCCTGAAGAGCACGAGTTTGGATTTTTACTCGAGCTACAAGCTGCAAAGCTCAACATTGAGAGTGCCGGTCAAGGAGATGAACCCCCCAAGGCGGCTTCCTCCGAACACCTTGACTTCCTTGACTTTCAAACCCATAATGATTGTTGACGGCATTTATTTTGGCCTCGAGTTTGAAAAAACATTTTATTTGCTCTAAAGCTCGATATGATTGTTATCGAGTCGCGTGTGGGCGTCGCGTTTTATAGGTTGTATTTTAGTCTTGTCTGAGATGTATGAACTATCTTGATTTATGAATTGACTTTGAATTTATTTCCTCGTTAATGCCTCTATCGTTTGTACATCATATGTTTATTTTCGCAAGTAGATTATGCAGTGGACGCAGCTTGCCTAACTAGAATTCTTAGATAGGATAAACTTGCGTTATATATCGGATTCCTGTTGTTATATCGAAAGCTGAAGCGCACGGATTTAATGATATCCAGATCGATGTGTAAGAGAGTCGCTATTTTTGGATTGATGCCCTATTTTATCAGTTGAGCGTCGATTGGTCGACCCGTAACCAGTATTCGATCTTTTCCAGGCATAGGGAAGTTGAGGCGGTTGGCGCATTTAATGGATGCAATCTTAGCCATTGATCATGGTTCCGTTTAACGGCTGGATGTAATCCGCGTTAGTTACCTCGGGTAGCGTAACGGTCGGCGAATTAAATGCGTTCAATCCGGACCGTACATCCTGATAACTCTGGACCGTTGGATTGGTTGGGCCATTCCTATAAATAGGTAGGGGGTCGCGGTCGTACTTCATACCCAAATATAGCCAACATGTTCCATATTAAGAAATGTCCGAGAAAACTAGCTCTCGATAGTATTCTATTCGATGTAAAATTATTGAAGGGTCCCTTTCCCTTATCAGGGATCTTTCATCCTACTCGACCTCCAGATCGAGGAACGAAATGCTAAGGTTATCTTCGATTGGGTGGTATCGGTAAAGGGAGTACTCCAATGTGTAGGCCTCGTTGTTCGAATGGGTGGCATCGGTAACGACAACGAGGTTTACCTGGTGGCATCTCGGAGTCTCGTTGGATCGGCACTATGCAACATATGCCTGATCTTCGATGATTTCGAGATGCTTCCGAGAGCGCAATGGGCAGGGGTGAGGTATGGTCGATTTATTGACTGCGATGGTGTGTGTCTCTGGTAAACATGCTGCCATTAAAAAGATCCTCCTGTCCTTCGCTGACGCCGAGGACGAGTCGTCTCTTCAAGGCCTCGATCCGTAAGAGAAAAAGCTATAGGTGGAAAACCTCCATATTTAAACCTATAGCTATATCGAATTCGGGCGATGTCGGTGGTCCTCGGTTGCCGAATTTGTAGGAAAAGACTCTGGATTTCCTCAACTTACTCTAGTCGAAAATGTAATAGCTTGTAATAGGGCTTTCGATCATAGTCGTAGTCGATTGTAATTGTATTTTTCAATTTGTATCGATCTCGATGAAATAAAAAGAAAGTTTTCTTCATATAATCTGTTACCTTTATTTGTTTAATAATTTCTATATAACAATCTATAACCGGCGGATATCGTTTAATGGATGTTCCTTGACTTGAACTGTCGTCGATTATTTGATCGACACCAGGACTTTATAATTTGAAGAAATATTGCTTGACTTGAATTTTCGTCGATTACTTGATCGACATCAGGACTTAATAATTTGAAGAAATATTCCTTGACTTGAACTTTCGTCGATTACTTGATCGACATCAGGACTTTAATAATTTGAAGAAATATTCCTTGACTTGAATTTTCGTCGATTACTTGATCGACATCAGGACTTTAATAATTTGAAGAAATATTCCTTGACTTGAATTTTCGTTGATTACTCGATTTCATCCCGACGCCTCGGCGGCTATCGGGGAACGTTTGGAGATTTGGACGATTTGTGGATTTCCTCCCGATGCCTCAACGGCTGTCGGGGAACTTATGGAGATTTCGACGATTTGTAGATTTCCTCCCGATGCCTCAACGGCTGTCGGGGAACTTATGGAGATTTCGACGATTTGTAGATTTCCTCCCGATGCCTCAACGGCTGTCGGGGAACGTATGGAGATTTCGACGATTTGTAGACTTCATCCCGATGCCTCAACGGCTGTCGAGGAACGTTTGGAGATTTCGACGATTTGTTGATTTCATCCCGATGCCTCTACGGCTGTCGGGGAACGTTTGGAGATTTCGACGATTTGTAGATTTCATCCCGATGCCTCAACGACTGTCGGGGAACGTTTGGAGATTTCGACGATTTCATCCCGATGCCTCAACGGCTGTCGGGGAACGTTTGGAGATTTCGACGATTTGTTGATTTCATCCCGATGCCTCTACGGCTGTCGGGGAACGTTTGGAGATTTCGACGATTTCATCCCGATGCCTCAACGGCTGTCGGGGAACGTTTGGAGATTTCGACGATTTCATCCCGATGCCTCAACGGCTGTCGGGGAACGTTTGGAGATTTCGACGATTTGTAGACTTCATCCCGATGCCTCAACGGCTGTCGGGGAACGTTTGGAGATTTCGACGATTTCATCCCGATGCCTCTACGGCTGTCGATCTATATGATAGCGTTAGTGATTGACAAAAGATCTTGGCATTAGATTCAAAATAAAGGGAAGATTGTTACAAAACAACTGAAATAATAGACAAACAAAAGAAAATTCCTTAGGCATAGAATTTTCTGAGGTTTCTCCCGTTCCAGGTTCTTTTCACAGGTTCTCCTTCCATCGTGGCTAACCGATAAGCCCCTTTCCTTCCGACTTCAATTATTTTGAAGGGACCTTCCCAATTGCAGTCGAGCTTCCCCTTCTCCTTCGAGACATCGATTCGTTTCAGCACCAGGTCTCCAACCTGAAAAAATTTTAATCTTACATTTTTATCGTACGCCTTTGCCATCGTGGTTTTATAGGCTTGTATCCGTGCGGAGGCCCTCTCCCTCTTCGATTCCATTTGGTCTAGCTCAAAGTTTCACTTCTCAGCGTTGTCGGATTGATCGTAGAGGTCGACCCTCGGAGATGATACCTCCAATTCCGCTGGGGCCACCGCTTCAGACCCGTATACCAAACTGAAAGGTGTTTCTCCAGTCGCTGTCTTTTCCTTTGTGCGATTAGCCCAAACGACCCAGGGCAGCTCATCGAGCCAAGCTCCGCCTGCTTCCGACAACCTCTTTTTCAATAATCTCAAGATTTCTCTGTTAGTCACCTCCGTTTGTCCATTACTTTGCGGGCATCCAACCGACGTGAAACGCTGCGTGATCTTGTGTTTCGCACACCAGTCGACCACTCTTTTTCCAACAAACTGTGCTCCGTTGTCCGAGATAATCACCCTTGGGAGACTGAACCTGCAGATAATCGACCAATAGAAGTTGATGATCTGAGTCTGGGAGATCTGTTTCAGCGGAACAACTTCGATTCATTTGCTGAAGTACTCGACTCCCACTAGTAGGAAACGTTTCTGTCCCCTCGCCACCGGTAGTGGTCCGACTAAGTCCACGCCCCACTGATCGAAGGGCCAGGCAATAGATATCGACTCCATTAACTGGGCCGGCTGATGAGGCATAGTAGCGTGATACTGACATTTGGCGCATTTTCTGGCGTAGTTGTTGGCATCTTTCGCCAAAGAGGGCCAGTAATATCCCAATCGAGATATCCTAACTGCTAAAGCTCTGCCTCCGGAGTGGCTTCCACAAGAACCTTCGTGGACCTCTTTAAGAATTAAATCAGTCTGCGGAGATGCTATACATTTTTGGAGTACTCCGGTGACGGATCGACGATACAATTCATTGCTGATGATCGCATAGTGCGGAGCTCGATATTTGAGTCGTCGCGCTTCAGTGCGATCGATCGATAGTGTTCCATTGATTAGATACTCTAACAACGCTGTCTTCCAGGTCGGTCCATCGTTTTCTAGGCTAAGTATCTCCATGCATAGCAATTCAAATCGAGTATCAATGGCTGGTTTGCTTGATATCATCAGCGTTATCTTCCTGGTGGTGATACCTTCTATCAAATTCCCAAATTTCGAGAGCGCATCGGCCCTTGTGTTTTCCGCTCTCCTGATAAACTCCAACTGAAAGGTGTCGAACTTTAGAACTTGGGCCTTAACCAAAGACAAGTACCTGATCATCGGATCCTCCTTAGCTTCGAACAGCCCCTTGAACTGTTTTTCGACCAACTGTGAATCCGTGTAAGCCACCAGATTCCGGATTCCTGTCTCGGTTGCCATTTTTAAACCAGCCAATAAGGCCTCATACTCTGCCTCATTATTCGACACGATGAAATCCAATTTCAAGGCGAATTCTAATTCTTCTTGGTTGGGGCCTTGGAAGTAAATTCCAGCGCCACCTCCTACTGACGTCGACGATCCATCGACGTGAAGCATCCAAACTTCTTTCTTTTCTTCCTCTACTTGTGTACTCTCGAGTATGAAATCTGCTAGTACTTGCCCCTTGATTGTCGTTCGAGGTCGATACTCGATATCATACTCCCCTAGCTCCACGGCCCACTTAATCAATCGTCCCGAGGCGTTTGGTTTGGAAAGTGTCTGTCTGAGCGGTTGATTGGTCAGGACGACAATCCTGTGAGATTGGAAATAAGGCCTCAACTTCCTGGCTGTCGTTATTGTGGCCAGGGCAAATTTTTCGATCACGGAGTAGTTCTTTTCTGGGCCTTGCAGGACCCTACTCACGTAGTATATTGGATAATCGTTCTTAGCCTCCATTCTGAGCAAGGCTGAGCTGATTGCCTGTTCAGAGACTGCAATGTAGAGGTAGAGATCCTCGTTTCCTTGGGGTTTAGCCAGAAGAGGAGGAGACATGAGATAAGCTTTTAGCTGTTCGAAAGCACGATCACATTCCTCAGACCATTCGAACTTCTTCGCATTCCTCATGATTTTAAAAAAGGGGAGACTTTTGTCCGCTGATCGAGATATAAAGCGATTTAGGGCCGTGATCTTGCCGACGAGCTTCTGTACTTCATTCAAATTACTCGGGGCTTTGAGGTCAATTATTGCTTGGATTTTTTCTGGATTTGCTTCTATTCCTCTTTCATTGACCAGGTAACCGAGGAATTTTCCCGACCTTACCCCGAAGGTGCATTTTGCTGGGTTGAGTTTCATGCCATACTTTCTCATTATATCGAATGCTTGCTTGATATGGACCAGGTGATCATTCTCGTCGAGACTTTTGACTAGCATGTCATCGACATATACTTCCATCGATTTGCCCAGTAACGTTTCGAACATTTTGTTTACTAGTCGTTGATAAGTTGCACCAGCATTTCTTAGCCCGAATGGCATTACTTTGAAAAAGTAGACGCCCATCTCCGTGATGAATGCTGTCTTCTCTTGATCTTCTAGGGCCATAAAAATCTGGTAGAAACCCTGGAAAGCATCCATCATACTTAGAATTGCACAACCCGCCGTGGAATCGACCAGGGAGTCGATTCTGGGAAGAGGATACGGGTCCCTTGGACAGAGCTTATTAAGGTCTGTGAAATCATTGCACATTCGCCATTTTCCTCCTCCCTTAGCGACTAAAACGACATTGCAAAGCCATTCAGTAAATTGAATTTCGGCGATGTAGTCCGCATCTAAGAGCTTCTGAATTTCTTCCTTTATTATTCTGTTTCGCTCCGGGCCAAAATTCCTCTTCTTTTGCCTAGCTGGTCGAGATGAAGGATCGATATTGAGTCTATGGACTATGATTTTTGGGTCGATACCCTGTAAATCGGTGGTCGACCAAGCAAAAACGTCCACGTTTTCCCTCAAGAATTCAATTAATTGAGTCTCGAGACCCTCAGACAATTGAGTTCCAACCCTTGTTGTTTTCGATGGGTCTCCTGGCACTAGTTCGATCGACTTGTGTCCTTCGGATGATTGGATTCTTTCAAACTTTCTTTTCTTGGAGTTTAGTTCCTCTTGCTTTTCACTCTTCTTATCTGTTAAACCAGCTTCAACGGCTATCTCTGTGTTGATGGGAGTAGCTATTTTGGTTTCTTTTGTTGTGTCCAACTTCTGATCTTTGGGGCAAGTCCTTTTCCTTCCGGCATGTTGGTCGAGGGAAACCGTATAACATTCCCAACCTTCCTTTAGATTCCCGACTACTTCTCCTACTCCATTCTTCGTCGGAAATTTCAACTTTTGATGGTAAGTAGAGATTACTGCCCGAAAGTTGTTCAGTGCTGGTCTACCCAATATGACATTATAAGCGCAAGGTGCGTCGACAACTAAGAACTTAACCATTCGGATTCTCGAGTTGCTGGCTTCCCCCAAGCTGATGGAGAGGGTTAAGGTTCCCAGCGGCGTGACTTGAGCTCCTCCAAAGCCGACGAGCGGGGTAGCTATAGTTTCAAGAGGAGTAGGTCCGAGATCCATCCTCTCTAATGCATCGACGAATAAGATGTTAGCCGAGCTACCTGAGTCTATTAAGATTCTCTTGACGGTTGCTCCAGCAATCTGTGCCGTAATCACCATCGGACAATCTGGTACGTCTTGATCGCCAAACGGCACATAGTCTCTTTGGAGGTCGGAGTCGTCGAAGCCTATTGTTTGGTTTTGAGTCTTGGGCTGTATCAAGAATACTTCCCTCCGATCGTTAAGGTTTCTTTCTCGGATAGCTCGGGAGACAACCCTTCTTGAGTTTTTACTGTCTCCTCCCGCCGGACCGCCAGAAATCATATTGACAATGGTTCCAGGCTGGGCTCTTCTAGGCTGTCCATCCCGATCGTCAGGGTTATGATTTTTTCTGGAAGGAGATCGAGACCTCGATCGATCCTCATTCTGTCGATTCCGGGCTTGGTCATTTTTCTGGACCTTTACGTATCCGGTTAAATGACCTTCTGCTATCAACCTTTCGATCTCATCCCTTAATTGATAACAGTCTTCAGTATCATGGCCTCTCTGCCTATGGAATCGACAATACTTCTTTGAGTTAGGATTCTCTCTTATAGCGACAGGCTTCCTCAATAGGTTCCTGTCTTGTATGGCAAATAAGATTTCCGATCTTAGTTTCTTCAAAGGAGTATAGTTGTCGTAGTATTCTTTATTAGATCTCCCCGCTCCTTGTCTTCCTTGTCGGAAGCCTCGCTCTTCTCGGTATACCTTCCTGTTCCTTCCTTCATTGTACCGATTATCGGCCACTTTTTCCACGCGCTGATCCACGGCGATGGCGGGTTGCCTTTCCTCGGGTTTTCCCAAACCAAAGAAGGTTCCCCTCAACATAGTCATTTCCTCTTCGTTCATGTATTGATTAGCCATCTCCATCAGTTTCTCATATGTCGATGGATTTTCTCTAACGATGGCGCTGGCAAAGCCTCGGTTCAGGGTGCTTTGAAATAAGACCGTAATCAGGAAGTCCACCCTAGGCATCTCGACCTTTAGGAGCTCGTTATTAAATCTCCCCATAAAACTCCTAAAACTCTCATCAGGTTTGTGAATGATAGAGTATAGGTGATTGGCCGGGGGTCTAACCGCTCTCTTGCTGCCAAACTGACTCATAAACTTGTCGCAAAGCTGATCGTAATCAAAGATAGATTTTTCTTCCAACCTTCCAAACCACGACTGTGCCATTCCCGAAAGCGTGGTCGAGAATGCTTTGGCTGCTACGTTATCCGAGATACCGTGTAGTTGCATTTGGAGGTTGAACGAGGCCAAGTGTTCGTCTGGATCTTCCGTTCCAAAGTAACGAGGCAGTTGAGTAGGCAATCTCTTATCAAGTGGTAATCTCTCGAAGAATATTTCGTCACAAAAGGGTGACTTTCTCAATCCGGAATTCGACACCGGGAGCTCATTTTTCTTTTCCTGTCTATCCAACTTCTGATGAAGCGACCTCACTTCTGAGGCGAGCTTGTCGACTTCTCTCACAGACTGTTCCTCGCGATTTTCTCTTCCAAAGCGTTTAGGTTGACGCTCATCTACCCTACTGTCGGCTTGATTCACTTCGACCTCGTTTTCGAACTCCTGAGCTGCAGCACGGGGGAGTTTCGGAGGAGGAACATGGTTTACTCTCGTGGCTTCTGCAAGCCACTCCTTCTTGGCATCATCCAAGAGTGCTTTTAGATCTTCTTTTGTGAGTTGTATTGTTTGAGGAGCCAGGGGTCTAGACGGTCCTCCTTCATCGTTGCGTATCGGCTCAGGGTTTCGAGGGAACAAATTGTCACCCTGACCTTCCCCATTTTGATCTCGATTTGCTTCACGTTCTCGAGCAAGAGCTGCTTTCGATCTTGTAGTCATCTTTCCTGATTCAAAGTTAATATTCCAACAGACGGCGCCAATTGATGAGTGTGTTTTAGATATTGGTTACACGATTCGTCAATGTGAGGATCAGCAGGTCAATCAAACGTCTCCTCGATTTGTATAAGGGATCCTAACCTGTAATCAAAGACAACCACGTCAGGTTAATGCCGGTGGTGACCCGGCGATAACCCTCCGATGCTTAAGTAAGTATCGAGATAAGATAGGGGATCGGAGTATATTTAATACTTGGGAAGTGCGTACCTTTTTTTCATTTATGAGGGCTATTTATAGTTTTTCAAGTGGAAAGCCGGGTCGAATTATGATTGGACGTTTTAATTCGAATATGGATAGTCCTGAATAGGTTTAACCCGACCGTAAGCGGGTTAAGATCAAGAGGTGACGTCGGCTGTTATATCGGCTTAAGAGAGCTCGATGTCGGTATTTGAAGCATCGATGACGAAGGCAAGATCTTGGTTTTCAATCGATTATCGATGTGTATTTGTCATGACCAAGATTTGGTATATCACAAGTAATAGATAGAAAGGAATTTGTATGATCATAATGCACAAGGATTAGCCAACATGATACCAATGTCTTAGAACATTATGCATATTATGTGTAAATTGCCATTAACTCCTTATATGTATCTATCATTGTACTCAAGGCAATAAAACTTCAACAAGACTTATTAACTTGGCTACTACAGGCACGGAAAAAAATAAAGTAAAAAATGGCTCATAATGGAAAATTATTTTTTTTAACAAATGCACATATATTATAAGACACTACAAATTAAGTATAATATCATCTCATTCTAACCATGTATTGTATGAAAGAAAGAAAAAAATATAATATATGGTATATAAATTGTCCATTTGGTACCATAATTGAACATCACATATTAATTTTAGTGCCAAAGTAAAGTCGACGAAAAATGTCGCTATATATATGTGGCCGTTAACTCTTTCCAAATTTAGACTTTGAGTGATGGCCGATATTACTTTACGTGGAATGATAATTTCTTTCTATTTTTTAAGAAACTCTTTTCACTCTCACGATCAATTTCACACGAGTGATTTAAACTCTCCAACAAAAGGAGATAAAGTGATCATGTAATACTTTCACAATGGAATAAAATGTTCTTTTTTTTCAAATCATAGGAGAGTAGCACCGAACAATATGTATATCACAGATAGGCTGAAAAATAAACCAAACTATTTCATATTAGACTCGAGTTCATTCGATAAAAGTTCGTTTGAGTGCGGTTCATTAAACAAACTTAAACATCATTTTTCGTTCGATAACTTTTCAAGACTCGATTTGAGCTCGACTCAATAAGTTAAAAACTGATAATATACATGTAAAATATCAACCTACTCGATACTCGGCTCGAGTTCGTTCGATAAAAGCTCGTCTGAGCTCGGCTCGTTTAACAATCAAACCAATCTCAAACACCGAATATCAAGCTCGATATATATATATATACTAGGGGTGTAAGCACTGCTCGGTGCGCGGTGTCTGTGCCCAGATTGGAATTTGACATTGTGAGTAGTACTAAAAAATTTAGCTATGTTCTATCCAATTTTGAAGGTACAAGATCCTCTGTACCACTTTTGGTGTATCACTTAAGTGTATCACTATTAATTAATTGACACTTGCACATATGACAATTATAATAATTTTCACATATACATGTGTCAATCACTTAGTGGTGATACACTTAAGTGGTACACAAAAAGTGGTACAAAGGATCTTGAGCCAATTTTGAAGACATCTTTTACGTCGAGTACCCCTCATTTTGCAAATATATATACTTACTCATCCAACCTTAAACCATATATAAAAAAAAAATCGAAAAAACTATATATTTTATACAATATGAATCAGTACAACAATTCATCGACAAACATCTGTTTTTACAGTCATGGTGATATGGCTTTACTACTACAAGACAGCGTATTCAATTCTCACATGATATATCTTAGTAAAAATATTAGTGTGTGTAGAGTCGAAGGGTCTATTTGGATGGTTTCGGGCCGATTTCGCAGATTTCGGTTTAAAAAAATGGTCTGAGTGATTTCGATGAAACCTTTAAAATTCCATTTGGTTAGGTTTTGGATGTTGGGTTTTGTGGTTTTGAAAAAATTAGGGTTTGGGGAAAAAAATAGGTGGTAGATGTCAGATCAATGCCTCTTTTAGAAAGTTTGGGAAAAAAAATAAATGGTAGCTAGATGTCAAATCAATATTTTATAGATTTCAAGAATTTGAATATAGATTTATGAACAATTTTGTGATGAGTTTCACGGGCCAAAATCCACCCACATGAAGCCCAAATATATTATATGTTTCAAGGTTGTGTTTGCAATTCATATTCTTTGCACATGTGATTTTTTTTTTTTTTTTTTTGATAACCCAGGTGTACAAGCTTACACTTGACTAATCCTGGACCCTCAGAACCCTTGCCCTAGAATCCTGAAGGATGTAAATCGCAGGATGTGCCTCCACCAAGCCCCGGGTTCCCACCATACTGCTGTACACTCTGCGCACAAAGGGGTCTTCACCACAAATGACCCTTAGATAGACCCATAGAAATGCTTCCATCCAAGTTCCAAATGGGATTCGAACCCCCACCCTTGTCGCTGGAGCAAGCCTTATGAATCATTGGTCGACCAGTTGGAGATATGCCCTGGGGGCGTTGCACATGTGATTTTTGGGTGCATATATGTTATGTGCGGTTATTTTGCATCTCTATCTTATTTACTCCTTTTTTTAATTTGTCGCTTTGAGAATATTTTTTTTATCGTTTTTGGAGTTCAATATGAAAATAATATTTTCTATAAATTTTACCATTCTTATTAAAATTTATAATTAATGCTAATTAATGATGTATTTATTTGATTAAAAGGATGTTTTAAAATTTTTACTTAAAAAAAGTGATTATATATTACATTTATTAATATATGTGCAATATTCTAAAACGAAAAATAAAAAAAAATAAAAAAAGGGATTAGTTTGCATTCAACAGTTTGCCTTTTTCTTTTGTTCTGCTTTGTTAATACTCCCTCGATCCCATTATTTTTATTTCATTAGTTAAAGTACCCGGTCAAAATTTTCAATCTTTTAAGTGATTTATCATGTTAAATTATTCACATTTGATATTTGTGGTGTATTAAATATTTTTAATATTAATATATATGTTGTAATATGATATTATTAACTTAGTAGTGAAATATATATTAATTAAATTATTTATTATAATTTTTATAAATTTAGTCGAGTTGATTGATCAATTGTATAAGGAATAAAGATAAATGGGATGGAGAAAATATTTAATTAACAGTGAAGTAGTTAATTAGCTTTGATCCATTTTCTCTATTACATACGGGAGGGTCATCTAACTAAATAAGCCAAAGTATTTTTATAGTAATCCATTTTCCCGAAAATATTGTTAAAATTTGGGGGTCCTCTTTTTTATGGATTAAATTTATTGTAATTAATTTAAAGGTACGAAGGAAAGTGGCGGAGGCGGTGAGTTTGGTGAAAAACAAATTACAAAGAAGGTCCAACAATAATGAAAATTTGAAGAAATTTCAAAAGTTTGTCCTATTTGCACCTCTCCTTTCCATTAATATATGCATTAAAAAGTACATGCTAGATTCCAAACATAGAAAGATCATGACCCTAAATAAAGAATTACACACGACTCAACTAAAGTTCCTAATAATTTAGCTACAGACAAAATATTACAGATCATTTTTAATTAGATTTAGAGTACTACTTAAATATATGAAATATAAACTTAAAAATGTGGAGAACTGAAGAGTGCCTCAAGGAGATGAGCCCAATTAGTGCTGAAATTCTTAAGCGGATTAGTTTGCATGCAATCTGCAAACAAGCATAATGATAAAAAGAGAGAACCAGAAAAATGAACAATAAACCCACCCCTGAAATTAACATGCATAGAGATATTAGTTTTTAAGTGTTTCCATATTAAAAATAGAAGAGAAAAGAGTTTGCCTATTAACTTTTACCAGCTCTTGTACAATCCTCTAGATTTTCCAAAAACCTGCAGCATATTACAAAAAGGGACAATAATAAATAAATAGGAATTCAATTTAGGCTAATGACACAAGAAGTAACCAATTATTGAATAGAATGAAAACCAAGAGAAAATAAACGAAACATAGATAACTAATATATCAATTGCCAAGTTTGAACAAGTCATCCCAGACATAATAACTTAACTACTTACAATAAGGGAAATCTATTTAACGAAACCTACTCCCTATCCCTTTTATATCTGGATTATAACATGAGTGATTCCCTTTTGAAAAGTCAATGGAGTGAGAGCAAGAGATATTTTATTATAAAAAAGGATCTGATAAAACTACTTTTCCAAGTACACATGTATTTACCGAACAAACAACCATTATCAACTCCGGCAAACACATAATTTATTTACCCATTTAGTATCTGGATCATCTTAACAATATTTCACCACCATTATAATTCTAATAGTAACTAATTCATTTGTATATTGCAGTAGCTGCATTTGAGATGATGGCATCATTATCTGCAAATGTAATTACCAAAATTGTACAACTTTAGAAATAACACAATCTTTGACAGTAGTAATGAGTATTGAGCTTTTGATTTGAGAATGCTGTGAAAAATGAGAAAGATATGTCTCCAGAAAGCAGAAACACTCACCCATTGCATTCGTAGCCTTAAATCGAAGTTGGTGAAAATTTTGCCATTTGTAGTTTAAACCCTTCAATGTCCTGAAGTTCTGTATCTCATCAGTAACTCACACATTCAAATTAGAATAACCAAAATGTCATCTATTTAGGTCTTTCGCAAAGGAACCTATTTATGGGGTAAAATATGAACAAATGGAGCGTTTATAATAACCACATAAAGCAAGACAGGAAGTTGTGTTATGTAAAATTACAAAACTATGGTGTCATGTATCTCATGGAGAATAAAAGGGATCCCACTTACAAGATCTCATTGTTCAGAATGTGTATTTTTTGAGATCCCTTCAAGTTTGGCAAACTCAATTCAATTCTCCATATCTTGATACCACACCTGTTTAAAGCAAGAAACACATGAATTAGTTCAAATTTCTTTAGGCTTGCGGCTGGATAAAATCTACTCTTGATACTTTGCTTGAGGCTAAATGTTCAGCTTCATATGCTTGCATTCCCTAAAATGGGCAAGGAATTTTGAAATGAAGATAGAGAAGATGGTAGTTGGTCTTATAATATTCTACATAAGCAATTAAAGTTTCCATGTATCAATCTTAGACTATGCAAAAACATTTAAAGGTCAAGTTAAAAGTTTGGGTTTCCACGAGTTTGATATGATATCTGCCAAAAAAATGAACTTCCCCTTCTATTGGTATGAGCTTGTAGTGCCTTATCTCTCACCATACCACAGCAAAATCATTCTACAATATTAATTATTCCAAGACGTCCAATTTAAATCCAATAAAACATAAAATCCTCATATTAGTAATCCAAAACACATCAATAACACCAATAAAGAGGACATTCCAACCCATCCGTAGCAAAGAAAAGAAGCACAGTTTCGGAAAAACCACTCATTGAAAATAAGAGAGCACGCAGAACCCTGAGGAATATCACATGTGTACAACAAATAAGAGGAACTAAATATTCAACCCACTGAACCCGGATTGAAATATCAAAATCAGTGAGTGTATTAAGATGGATCATGTGTCTTTAAAGGCCGCAATTGTACATAAACAAATTGGTATAGTTGCTCAAACAAAAAGTAAACAAGGCTCTATTGACCATGATCTATTTACTTCTATTTGATTTTGTAAAGCCTCACATCGAACAAAAAGCTTTAATCCTCTTATCTCAGACAATTAGTCCATGTGTTCAAGCATTGCCTATAAATAATCAAATCGAAATATAAGTTTTAAATATAAACAATAGTTGCTACTGTCAATTCTGATTGAAAATGCACATTCTTGGAAAAGTAGTAAAGCTTAAAATATGAACATGACACAAATCTTAAACTTTGAAGTGTAGGTGGCTGACAGTATCAACGATATGAAGTACACATTATCGGTGTACTTGAGTAAGTTTCAAGACAAAGGGTTAGATTAAAGTCCGAAAGAATGCAAATATTGTAAAATGGTTATTTTTTTTATTTTTTATTTTTATAAATAAATGGTCAATTCAATTACAAAAAAAACACCAAAAATATAGACAACATTGCAAACAAGCATCCAAAAGTATTTAATCCTTGTCATAAATATTTTAAAGGAATATAACCAAGAAATGAAAACACCCAATACACTAATTAATAAAAAGTTGGGAAATTGCCTATGCAATAAGCCAGAAGAATACAACAGAAAAAGAATAGGCAGAAATACCATGGGAAGGCGGTGGAGAAGACGAATAAGATATCATGCGCGGCCGGATTTTTTGACTAAACTGAAAAAAGAAGAAATTGGGAGGAATTAGCTGGTAGGCAAATTAAGAAAAAAATTCAAAGCAGCATACCGTGAGGCAGGCAGACAGCTTGACGACGGCGAGCCAATAAGAAAATTAGGCGGACGAAGGGCCCTCACAGCAATACGTACCGGAAATTAGAGCTGCTTGAGGAAAGTGTAAAAGAAATTGAGGAGGTAGTGCAAATCTGGAGAAAAAACCGTAAACGACATAGTATTTGTGGAAAAACGGGAAAAAAATTTGGGAATTTTGTTTCAATGTCTTCGAAATATTAAGGAGAAACCGAGAATTTTGTAGGTTTGAGGGGAACTGAAATTGGAAAAAAATGGTCGATTGGGAAGAAGGTCGATAGGGGAAAATTCTTCCACGGACCTGGTCCAGGAGTTAACTCCTGGACCATGTGGTCCAGAATTTTTCTTTCTTTTTTATTTTTTTTTTCTTTTCTCTTCTTCTTTTCTTTTTCTCTTCTTAATTAATAACTAAAATTGTCTTATACAATTAAAAATTTTTGACATATTTTGTGTTGTAAATTTATAATATGATGTTTGTTTCTATCAAAATTATTATTTGCATTTTCCACGCATTATTTCTTCTTTAAAAATATTTAATGTTTAAATTAATTCTATAAAAAAAAATATCAATCTTAATTATTTCATAAATTATAGCACAAAATGATACAATGAATTTGCAAATTCACATCTTTGGAAATAAATATAAATATAGCTAGAACAACATTGAACGATTACGAAAAATACATAATATATATAAAAAAACTACCACTACAAGAAATTTTCAGTTTTTGCATATATTTAGTGAAAAAAATGCTAATTTTTTCACAATAACAATAGTGACAAGTACAATAGTGATAAAATATATTTTTAAATTGTCACTAATGGCTATTTGGTAAGAAGTTAGTTATCATTTCATTATTGATAATTAGTGACATCCTTTTAGAGACACACTACAAGAAAAATAAATTTTAGTGATAAAATATTATGTGACATTGTTGGAATTATCATATTCTGCATATATTTAGTAACAAAAATATTAGTTTTGTCACAATAAAAATAGTGACGAGTGCAATAGTGACAAAATATATATTTAAGTTATCGCTAATGGCGATTAGTGACAAATGTGTGGAACTTAAATTGTCACTATTGACAATTTGTGACATCCTTTCAGTGATAGCCTAGTGACAATAAATATTGCCATTATAATTTAGTGACAACTTTTTAGTTGTCACTTTTGGGGTATCATTATATGTCTGATAACTTTTTCACAACTCTCGTCACTAGTGTATCTATAAATATCACTTTAGTGACAATATATAATTTTTTGTCACTTTGTCTTTTACTATTTTGTCATTAAAATTTAAATTTTTTGTAATTATAACTTAGTAACAATAAATATTGTCACTATAATTTAATGATGTTTTTTTAGTTGTCATTTTTTGGGACGTCAGTAAATCTCAATAGTGACAATATTTTTACATTTCTTGTCAATAATGTGTCTATGTACATCATTTTAGTGACAATATTTAAATTTTTGTCACTTTATCATTTAATATTTTGTTACTAAAATTATATTTTTTTGTACAATATTATTTTGATAGGAAAAATATATTACTATAAGTTTGCAATAAAAGTATATATAGGGTAAAAGATATTTGTTATAAGAAGGAAAAATTAAAGAAAGAATGAAAAAGAAAATAAAAAAAGAAAAAGAAAAAATGTAGACCACACGGTCTAGGAGTTAAACTCCTAGACCTGGTCTACTGAAGAATCTCTCGTCGATAGGGAAGGAGTTGAATTGAGAAGGAAGATATTAATTTGAGGAGGAAAAGGAAATTTTAACCCCCCCCCCCCAAGATGGACAGCAGAAAAAATGAGCCGCAAAATAAAATTGGAAAGTAAAATAAGAGTACACACAACATTCAGATAAATACGAGATGAAACTACGTCGTTTCTGCATTAAAAGTGCAAAAAGAAAATCAGAATGAAAATAGGAACACTGTTCATGGAGAACATTGCCTCTTATAGGTTTAATAATATATATATATATATATATATATATATATATATATATATATATATATATATATATATATATATATATATATATATATATATCAAGCTACTGGATACTCGACTCGACAAGTTAAAAATTAATAATATACATGTAAAATATCAAGCTACTCAATACTCGGCTTGAGCTCGTTCGATAAAAGCTCGTCTGAGCTCGATTCGTTTAACAATAAAATCAAGCTCAAACACTGAATTTCAAGTTCGATAAAAATATACAGGTAAAATATCAAGATACTCGATACTCAGCTCGAGCTCGTTCGATAAAAGTTTGTCTGAGCTCGGCTCATTTAACAATCAAACGAAGCTCAAACACCAAATTTCAAGCTCGATCAAATTCAAATCAAGCTTGAAAAATATGTCTTTCGACACTAATCTGCTCAATTACACCGCTAATACACCTAAACATGGCGCAAAAACAAAACTTACTTGGCAAACACCGAGTTGGATAAGGCCTATCAGGACAAAAACACCTGAAACTATTACTGTCCGAATCAAATCCACATCTCCCGCCACTAATTTCACAAGCACTACAATCACCGCCGGAAGTATAATTCAACACAAACCCTCTTCTCAACGCAACCAAAATATTATCAACTCCTTCCACCGGCGCCACAACATGTGTCGCGCAATTTTCCATTGCATTTCTCAAGTTCTCATCCTCACCGAATATGGCCACAGGTCTATTTGTCCCGTTACAAATAACCATATTTGCAAATCGATTAAAACTCGACAAATTTCCACTGCAATTTCCCATTAAATGAAGCCTTGTCACAAAATCAGCAAAATGGAATTGGGGTGTAGGAAGAGTTGTGTTTCTAACTAATGGGACACATAGGTTGTCCGGAAAACCATTTACGACATAAGATCCGTTTTGATAAGAAAGGGTTGTACCCACAATAGGATTCTTGGAGGGTTGTGATAGAATATGTTTTCGGCTATGAAATCGTTCCAAGGTATTTGGAGAAGTGGGTATCCGTTTTCGGCGCAACGGAGTCCGAATCCGGGGTACCCACAATAGGATTCTTGGAGGGTTGTGTTGTAGAATGGGTAACTTATGTATTTTTTTTTTTTGATCTGGGTAACTTATGTATGGTAATCTCTTGGCGTGGAGCATGCTTCGTATTGGTAATGAGAAGCAGAGGATGTCTGTTTTTGTGTTTGAATTGTAAGGAGGAAGATGAACAATAATATATGGGGCATTTTTTTATTATTTTTTGCTCATATGTTGATTAGTTTTGTGAAGAAATGAAGATGTAGTGAAGTTTGATTTTGGTTATGAAATTTCTATGGTAGTGTGTTGAAACTTCGTTTGCATAGACTTGACAAAGTCAAGTCAATGGGAATTAATTAAATGAATATTCACTTAATTAAATGAACCTCCTCTTATATGTCAAAGGTCCCTTGATCAGGAATGATGTAAATCGAGGAATGTGTATGGATGATAGGGTTCAAAGGGAGAGAGCTCACAGGATATTAATCTCAGCACAAGTCTCAAAATATTTCAATGAAAAATTATGTAAATCAATGTTCGAAGCTGCATTGTTGGGGAAAAGATTCCCCATATCACCTCTCTGGCTTTCAGTGATCTTTCCTTTATTTATCCATTATTTATGGAAAAATGGACTATATTTTCCTGTATTATGAGAAATTTGCAAATAGGTAAATTTTTAATGCATCAAATTTCCTTGCAGGATTGGAAACTTTGTACAGAATTTCCCGTCTGACTATTTCTTTCAATTTTTTGAGAAGGGAGTGTAAAAAAATTGTTTGTTCTTTTTAACTTTTGCACAAATCCCGTTGTATTTTTGAATTTTTGTACATAATTCTCAAGTAAATTTTCATTTTAGTACAAATCTAGGGACAATTTAGGTATTTTAACTAAAAATTAATGATGTCAGATAACTGACTGAGTAAGAAAATTTGGCTTAATCCCACTTTGCACCCTAGAAATGTACTAGTTTGGCACTTTGCACCCTCAAAAAAAATTAATCCCACTTTGCACCCTCAAAACATATATTATATTTTACTTTGCACCCTGGATGAATTTCAAGCCAAAAAACAAGGGTATTTTTGTTACTCCCTTAAAAAATAAATATATATTCCCTCCAAAATATAATAATGTGAGATTTATGTATAATTAAGAGTATAATTGAAAAATTGCCGATTAAAATAACTTTGAAAAAAATCATTTTGGAGGGCAGTAAAATGAATACTTACTCTTAACTCGACCTAATATAAAATATTATTCTAAAAAAATATTTGTATAAGTTGAAATAAGAAAATATAATATCAATAAATAAATAGTTTTGTTACAGTTAAGTGTTAGAGAATAAGTAAATATGGCGCTAAAAATATGTTGGAACGACCGTCGAAAGTTCATCAAAAAAAATTCTGACACGATATTTTTCAACGAAATATTTTGGTCCCAATTTTCGCCGCGACAAATTTGTCGGAAAATCCATCGAAATATAATACAAGGATCCCTAAACTCCAATATGGGCAAAATTATCAGTTGATATCGACCTTTTCAAATTTATATTTACAATTGTGAAGTCTCATTTTTTTTTTTATATATTTTTCCGGAGTTATTTTAATGGGTAATTGTCAATTTTACTCTTAATTGCACATGAATTAAAATCCTAAAATTCCAAATTCAAATTTCTATTTACATCACTTGACGTCTCATTTTTTTATGGTTTTTTTGGAGTTATTTTAATGGGTAATTATGAATTTTACTCTTAATTGCAAATAAATCTCACATTAGTACATTTTAGAGGGAATATATGTTGATAATTGAAAGGAGTGACAAAAATATCCTTGCTTTTTGGTCTAAAATTCACCTAGGGTGCAAAGTGAAAGACAATATATGTTTTGAGGGTGCAAAGTGGGATTAATTTTTTTTTAGGGTGCAAAGTGCCAAACTGATACATTTCTAGGGTGCAAAGTGGGAAAAGTACAAAGGTGCAATAAAATTTCACAGAAAATTTGTGCGAGTTTCTTATAAGACATGGTATGGGAGTATCGTGCATTTCTCCCACCATTCATAAATTTATTGATTACCTTGAGGCTATATATGGGCCGGGTTGGCCTAGATCTCGTTTATCATATTGGACTCAAAGTTCATTTGTATGTTATTTATCTAATGTCAAGCTTATATACGGACTTTGATCATTTCCCTAAATACCTGAATCAACGATTATTATTTTGGGCTTCGACCTTATTCTGGGTAAAGCTCATACATAATTCAATTTAAATAATTATGTCATATTAAAACACACTCAAATATAATATGTGTACATAGCATGCAAAATATATAAATCTCATCTTCGTAGTCCCCAATATTAACATAACTCATTAAGCAACATTTCCAAGGAAAAGTCAACTTCCAAATGCTACAATTACATTTATCAATATATAAAATACTTAAGAATATTATTAAATATATAAAAATAAAAAAGGTACACATTGCTTCAAACAAAGATTCATAATATCGTATGGAATTACTCATTTATTTTTATAAGTTGAGCTTCATTGGGGCTGAGTATTGAGAATAAATGTCTCACATGGATTGAAAATCATAGTTAAATCCACTTTATAAGCTCTTGTACAATCCTTACCTTACAAGTTAACTTTTGAGGTTGAGTTAGACACAAGCCATGTAAGTGAACTTAGCTCAATTCATGTGGTTTTAAACTCGCTATTGATTTAGAGGGTGAAGTTAAGTAGGGCTTAGGTGGTACTTCTAAGGATTCAAGTTTTCCTTCCAACATTTCCAACGCGCTGTTGATTGATGGTCGAGCCTTTGGATCATTCTGTATGCACCACAAGCCAACAATTACCAATTTTCGCAGCACATATCGATATTCATCTTCGTTCAAAATTCCATCAAGGCCACCATTTTAAACATTTTTTTCAACTGCAATTTTAAATAATTTGTCAAATCACAATCGATCTTCTTCTAAGTTAATAGATATGTACTTCTCGAGAGATCCATTTGGCGTGAACTCGTACACGAGAGCTTATTTGGAACCGTCAAAATAATATCCCAAAAGAGAGACAATGTTAACATGAAAAATTTATTAATACTTGCAACCCCGTTTATAAATCCGTTTCCGTTTCCTTTTGATTCATCCAAGATTTTGACAGCCACAAGATGACCATCTTCTAACCTTTCATTATGCACAATACCGTTCCCTTACCTAAATTGTTTTTGAATGAGTTGGTTATCTTCTTTAGCTTTTTGTATTGGGGGATCCCCCAAACTATGGGGTGGTATTTTTTTCCTCTAAAATATCATTTGTAACATTTAATTCCCTTTGTTTTAATATTGTACATTTTATTCCAAAATTACCCCCACCTCATTTGTAACTAATAAATTGTTTATTTATTAATTTATAATTTATTTTATTAATTATGAATTTATTCATCCACCAAATAATATTATATTTCATTTTCTTCGTGTATTTTGATTTCTTCAGTTTTCTGATCTCAAGTTTTCTCTTCATTTTCATCTAAATTTTCCTTTATTTCCGGTTTCAATTTATTTTCTTTGTTCTTTGTTTCAATTCTTTTCTATATTTATATCTCATTTTTTTCTTTACGATTTGTCTCAAATTCTATTTGGTGGTAATTATCTCCTTTGTTTTTGTTACAAATTATAATTCAAAATTTGAGTAGTTCTCCTTCAAAATTTTATTAAAAAAATATGAACTCAACTCAGGCTAGTATCGTTAATTCATCAATATATAATTACGCTAACTTGTTTATACATCTATTACCAATCAGAAGTCCATTCAATACAAACAAAATCATAACAATAGTATGGGTCTGTGTCAGATTTGAATTTTGCGAGAAAGAATTTGATGGAGAATTAAACAAAAAATTGAATAATAATTCATGCTGAAAATAAATGAGATAATTATCACCAAATAAAAATTGAGAAAAGTAATGAAAAAAATTGAGATAGAAATAAAAAATAATTGAAACAGAAAAAAAAATGAGATGAAAATAAATAAATAAATTTGAGATAGAAAAACGGAAGTAAACCAAAGAAATGAAGAAATTGAAACATAATGTTATTTGGTGGAAGGATGGATTCACAATTAATGAAGAGACAATTTTTTTGATGAATTAATAAAGCAATTAATTATTATAAAAGGGGGGGGGGGGGTATTTTTGGTATACAAACTCTAAAGCTATAACAGATCCGGTAAGTTTTACGTGTTATTGGGAGTAGCTGATACCACCTCCATATCTTAACGAGGTAACTGTATTTCACCCTCTAGTATTTGTATCTTTTATTCTTTTTGGATCAAGATTTTCATTATATTTTAAGACCGAGTACAATTTCCTTTCGGTTTTGAGTTTTATTAGTTTTTTTTAACAGTAAATACGGAAAGTACAGAGGTGACCGTCAGAGTAGCCCCAGACCTGTAGGCAAAAAATAAATTCAGAGAGAAAAATACAAATTAGAAAATAGTCAATTAAATTGAACAAATTGCACTTTTGTTACCAAACTTTATGTTAATTCCCACTTTTAATATACCGCTTTATATATCTAACACATTTAATACCTCGTTTTAACAATTAAATAATGCATGAGAATTACACTTTTAGTATCGCTCTTTAGGCCAATCTCCACTTCTGATGAAATTTTCGATGGATAATTCCATCGGAAAATATTATTGGGTCAACAGTTTGACCTTAATTTCAGTCGTAATATTCCGTTGGAAATTAATAAATTAATTTTTTTCATAATATTAATTAATTTCCGATGGAACATTCCGTCGAAAATTAATAAATTATGTTTTAAATAATAATAATTAATTTCCGACGGAACATCCCGTCGAAAATTAAGGTCGAACTGTTAACCCGATAATATTTTATGACGGAACTATCCGTCGAAAATTTCGTCAGAAGTTGTCTGTCGGAAATTTTTCGACAGACTTTCCAACGAACTTGGGCCGTCGGAAAATCTGCGACGAGCATATTTTCGACAGGCATATTCCGTCTGAAAATGACGATTACTGACGGGAAATTCTCGTTGTTCTGGTAGTACTGTAAAGTTGAAATCTTATTATATTTATCTCCTCCATTAGCTCCTAAAATTTGAAAATTATGTTTTACATCCACTTTTATAATTTCGATATCTTCACATATAAAGAAAAAAAACACTGTTATTTAAAATAACTCCTAAAAACTGAAACAAGTAAAATTCTTGGTTCGTCAATAGATAAACTGTATATATTAGTTTGTCGTTAAAGGCATGATTTTATCTCTAGTGCCAAAAATCATATAGAGAATAGTATAGTTTATTTCGTGAGTGTGTGAATTTTCAAGGCTAAGGACTTCTATTTATAGTTTGAGAGAATTTCAACAATAAATGACCTTACTTTAGGCTATGTTTGGTTTGAGGATTTGAAGAAGTGTGGAAAATGAAAAACAGTGAAAAGTAAAGTTTAATGTTACGTTAACTAAGTTAAAAAACTAACATATTTGTTATCAAAAGTTAATGGAACTCGACACATAAAATGCAATTTTGGAAAATACGCAGAATTGATCCTATAATTAAAGATTATTGCCAAAGTTTGCCCCATATATATATATATATATATATATATATATATATATATATATATATATATATATATATATATATATATATATATATATATATATATATTATTAAATCTCTTAAACTAATTAGATTTTATATATAATATGTATAAATTAAACAATGTTTTGTATAAAATCTGAAAACGAAATATCAATTAAACTTATTAGATTTTAAATTTTGGAAAAAAAATGTTTTAAACTAATTAGAGTTTACATATAGATTTAAAACTTATTAGAATTCAAAAATTGGAGTTTTAATTTTTATAGCTAAAATTTCAATGATTCCTCACAAGATCTAAACTTCAAAAATCATATAGAAAATAATGGTGCATTATAATAATGTGGGGTTAATTACAGGTACCTCCCCCGAGGTTAGGTGTAATTACCGCCCAATCCCCTCGGACAATCATAATTACAACCGTCTCCCCTGAGGTATCAAAAGGATTGCATCCGTTAGGAATCAGTTAGTTTTTGCTGACGTCATCACTTAATATTTTTCGAATTTCCCATTTTACCCCTCTATTACTGTAGCATTTTACGTGGATAATTTTACCCTTTTTAGTTTTTTGCATGGACAGGGGGTTTATTGTAATGTTTAGGATAATGAAATGGTGTCAATGTTGTATTTTAGTTTTATTCTTAAAATCAATTTTTATTGTGTATAAATTCAGGAAATTAGTTTCAATATAGAATAATTGGTTTTCTCAAGGTTGTCGCAAAATAAATTCCAAGTAAAATGCGTAAATTACCAAAGAAATCCATAGAAAGATTCTGTTGTTTTCATAGCTTATACAAAATAAAATACCAAAGAAATCCATAAAACAAATGCATTATTAATAAAAACACAAATATTTTGCCAAAATGATTCATATGATAAATGACCAGCTATAATAGCTTGTATAGTTCATTACAAATACCATTACATCTGTATCCAAAATATTAACAAAACATTACTAATATCCCCCTTTACAATCCAAAACATTTAAATAACATCCAAATTTTGCCCAAAATATTACCAAAACAGAAATCCATAAACAAACACACAATAAACTGGATGTTAATTAAATGCCATCAACAGAAATCCAAAAAACACATCATAATTCATCAAAAACCATATCAATAACATAAATTCTTAAACAAATCCAACAAATTCATTCATCAGGTGGAACTTGTGAGGATTGGGAGATTTGGGGGGGGGGCTTCTTGAGTGTTTACCACCATAGTTTCACTTCTTGATCTCCTTAGTTGATTAAGCACTTGACTTAGTGGGATATCAGCATCAAAATCAACTCCTCTAGCAGCATTTGATGGTCCAGCACCTCCATCTTCAGCTACCTGCAAATGCAATGAATGAGTTAATAAAAAACATTCATTTTAGTAAATTTAGGCTAAAGCCTAAGTTTGAATATAATGACCTGTGCCTCCTCTCTGTTGGTTGCTCTCTTTGTTCTCTTATTTTTTGTTCTCCCACCCTCACAGGTCCTTCTGTTATGCCCTAATTGCCCACACCTACCACACTTCAAGGTTGCTGACCTTTTTGAGGGGATTACCCTTGATGCTTCTCCTTCCTTCCTTCTCCTGTGTTTCTTTGGTCTTCCTGGCTGCCTTCTCAGAGGTGGGGGCATAACTTCCTGAGGTTCAATATGCTCCATCGGAGGCCAGAACATAGGATCAGGAATGCCCTTGATCTTATTATGGTAGGCCATCAAATAAAATCCCTTGTAGTAACTTTGGTCTGTGTAGCTTTCCACATTCTCTCTTTTGTGTTCTATAGCTACCAAAGCATGCTTGCAAGGAATTCCACTAACCTCCCAATATCTACAGTTGCATGTCCTATCTCCCAAATTCACTATGAAGTGAATATTGTTCTCCTTGACTTCGAACTCATTTTCACTACCAATCATCAAAACACACCTATTGGCTTCGGTTTTTAACACATTTATTTTCTTAACAATTCCATCAGATAAATGACCAGTCCATTTCATCCCATCAACATATCTTTTGTTCACCCTATTCATAACTTTTGATCTCAACCCATCCATCAAACCTAAAATAGGTGCAGCTCTCAGATCCCCAATCCAATTATTAAAAGATTCAGACAAATTGTTAGTAACATGGTCATTTTTTATCCTAGTATTAAAAGCATGTCTAGACCACATACTAACATCTATTGCCATTAACCAATCATAAGCTTGGGGTTTTACCTCTTTTAACTTTCTCATGGCAAAGTCAAACATGGCCATATTGTATGCCCTTGTAGCTGCCCAGTACCATTTTTTTACCATCAGGCCAGGATAGAGGGTCCTCATGTTTGCATATATGTGTCTGGCACATTTTTTGTTGATAGCAGTAGGCAATTTCTCAAGAATAGCCTCAACAAGCCCCTGAAAAATACCAAACAGTAAAAATACAATTAAACCCATATACATGTATTACATAACAAATAAGTCCTTACCAACTTACAAATATTACAAATAAGTTCTTCTAACTAATGAGACTTAATATATTAAACCTTCATAGAAATAATATCTTACAACTAAGTTCATACCTTTTGCCTGTCTGTCATGAAAGTCCAAGGCCTTTCTTCATTGAAGCCTCCCAATATGTTCTCCAAGCAGTGAAAGAAAAATCCCCAACTATCCTTGTTCTCACTTTCAACCACAACAAATGCCAAAGGAAAAAGACCATTATTCCTATCCAGTCCAATGGCAGAAAGTAAAATCCCCTTATGAGGTCCTTTTAGGTGACACCCATCAAAGCCCAAGAATGGACTACATCCAGCTAAAAATCCTATCTTCAATGGTTCCAAACCCAAAAAAAATCTTTTAAATGTAGGAGCACGTGGAATAGATTCAATTACTTCATCTCCATCACCTTCTCCTGTGTCCTCATATTGAATCAGAACAAGACTCCCTACATTAGTTGTCCTAACCATGTCAGCATACTTAGGCAGCATAGAGTAAGACTCTTTATGTCCACCTTCAACATCCTCCATAGCTTTTAGCTTGGCCCTGTATAACTGCATGTAATTTGGATTAATTCCATACTTCTTCAACTCATTCCTCATCCATTTTGGCTTCATATCAGGATTTGCTCTCAGAATATCCACCAACTTTTCAACCATCTAGCTTGCAGTTGCCTCCTTAATCCCACCTTTCCTAACACATGTATGCACAAAATTGTATTTGTATGACTTGATCATGAAAGTAGCTCCATCAGGCAAAGGAGATGCATGAACTCTCCACTTACAGTCTGCAGCATTACAAGTTGTTGTCACTCTTGTTTTTTCATTCTTTAGCCTGAAAAGTTCAAACCCCTCTCTGATTGCAAACTCCCTCAATGCCTCTCTAAAATGATCAACTGTTGGGAACTCCATCCCAACTCTAAATTCCATAGGCTCATAAATATTGGCAGGAACTACAACTCATTTCTCCCTATATATCCAGCCATTGGATTAGCTTCAAATTCCTCATCTGAACTATGATGAGCTTCACAGTGATCATCGGATTCATAATCACTCAGTGCACTTTCAGCAGCAACTGGTTGTTTTCCTTTATTTCTTTCACCCCCCTGAGTATTTTCAACCCTTACATTTTGATCCCCTCTCTCATTATCAGCAGCCACTGGTTGCTTTCCTTTGTTTCTTTTAACCCCCTGAGTATTTTTCACCCTTACATTTTGCTCCCCTCTCTCATTATCACTGTCTCCAAACACAACCTTATCAGTTTCCTGACCTTCACTTTCACCATCACCAGAAACATCACCTTCACCCTCATCACCCTCACTTTCACCATCACCAGACTCATCACCTTCACTTTGATCCTCATCATCCTCACTTTCACCAGATTTATTTTCATCATCCTCATCACCCTCACTGTCAACTTCTTCATTCTCAGACCCTCCTTGGTTTACACCCTCATCTTCATTTTGAAATGTTTGAATAAACAAGTCGATCTGAGCATGGTCCTTGTTCTTCTCAAACATATGGTTTACATCACTGTCACCCCATATCCTTGTTTTGCAAAGCCTCCCCATGTATGTTTCACCATAACTCATCACAATAAGAGTGTCATCTCTCCCTGACAAGTTCCTCAAAGCAACTTCACATACATCATTTAACATGTCCAAGTACTTATAGTTCCTTGATTGAATGTTCTTGAGGATGGACATCTCATCTTTGTAATGGACTACAATATCATACAACATTTTCTGAAAATGAAAAGAAAGTAACAACATTACAATATTATCATACAAAATTTTGTGTTGGTCCCAAGTGGTCAGATGAGGTCTAGAGGGGGGGGGGGGGTGAATAGACCTCTGAAAATTTTTGAACTCAAAAACTTTTCAGTCTTCTGTCAGCAGACTAAGCTGATGAAGAACAGTAAGCAGACTAGTCTGATCGTGAACAAATCTTGAACAGACGACTGACCACTCTTCTTACAGTAACTTATCTGTTTTTCAGTAAAACAGTTTTTCAAAGAGTATACTTGCAGCGGATTGTTTGAAAGTGTTTTTCACAAGTAAACCAAGTTCTTAAAAGATTTTATCCCCAGTTTTAACAACTCCTTTAAAATCTTTTAATTTATTCAAAGTGTTTAAAATGCAAACTTTAAGATATGCAAGAAAGCTTTAAATGCAAGATAACACAAAGAATTTTTATAGTGGTTATATGGATAAAAATCCTTTAGTCCACTCTTCCAGATCACTTAGATTCTGGGTTATACTATAATCACTTAGATTACAATATTTCTCCACTTACACCTAGACAACTAATGAAAAGGCTGTAAGCTCACAATAGGAAATCACAAAGAAAACCTATCCTCTAAAGTAGAATCACTCACAAAGACGGATTCTAACTTCGCACAACACTCAGCTATTACAAAATCACTCAGATAATGTTTTTCTGTTTTCTTCAACTGGGTTTCTGTCAACAGATGACTTCCACCAGACGAGTGAGCTGTTTTGAGCTTTTGAGACTTGGAAAAATTCTGCTTCAAAATTTCGATCTCTGATTGTTGTTGTGTTTTTGCTCAATTGAAATTCAGCTCTATTTATACATGGAGATGAAATTATGACCGTTGAAGGCAAATCACAATTCAAATCCATTCTTCAGCTCTTTTGAAACGGCTCCCTGCAGCAAACCGTACAGTGTACAGTACTTTCTGTCCATCACATTTAATGCTGCATTTAATGCACTCTGCTGATCCGAGGTTATCTTCAATCATTTGCCATTACTACCCTTCTCTTCCAGCATTTATTACACCAAGTGCATTTATTACCGTTGAACTGATCTTATGATCTCTTCCACTCTGCTGATCGAAGCAACCCATCTGATAGATACTCTGCTGATCAAATACTGAACTAATCTGATTTGACTCGGCTGATGATCTACCCTTCTGTTTGCTGATTCAGCAAGAGATCACTAGTCTTCTGGTCTTTGAACTCTTCTGATATCTTCTTTGCTCGTTCAAAGATCCTTCTAAGGGAACTAAGCTTTCCATACTTAGCTGATTATGATGTTTTGGAAATCATCAAAACCTTCCCTCACTTACTTGTCTTCTTTGCACTTTAAACTTCATCTTCATCCAACATTTTGCAAAGAAAGTAACAACATGAAAATAAACCTTCAAAGAAATTTTGCAAAGAAAGTAACAACATGATAAGAAACTAACATAACTCAAAACTTTGTAACATACAAAAACTTCAGAAAATATAACTCAAAAAAACATGACCATATTATCATACAGTGCCAACAACATGCAATATTGAACTATGAAATCAACAACATAATCATATTTTCCTTTGTTTTATCAACAAAAACAACACCAATCAAAATCAAAACTATGAAATCAAAACATAATCATATTATCACATAAATATTCAGAGATATTTTCCAAAAAAAAAAAAAAAGCAGTGATCGAAATTTTGTGCCAAAAAAACCCTAGGTGACTGAAAATTCTTCATTTTTTTAGAATATACAAGAGTATTACTTAATTAAGCTATTTCAACAAAAAAAAAAACAAAAATCGATTGAAAATAAAAGATTAATTTTCGATTTTACCTTCGGTTCTTTGGATGTTTTGCTGCCCAGAAACGGTACGGGAATGGGTCTTGTGCTTTCTCCTTAATACGGTTTTTCAACACACTAAAATGGGGCTTGATAGTTTTTGAAGTTAGAGAAACAATGGTGATTGAAAATGGTGGGGAAGATGAATGGTTTGAGTGATGGTAAGGATTTTCTTGTAAGTGTGTGAGTGTGTGTATGTGTTTTGAAGCGGGAAATGAAGCAGGGGCAATATTGTCAATCCGGGTCGAGATATTTTTTGGGGTTTTTTGTTTTTAATTAAAAAACTGAAGGGCGTAACCGTCAATTCACACATTCCGTCCAAGTCTGTTAGTCTCCGTTAGGGTTTTGTAATCCTTTTGAAACCTCAGGGGAGGTGGTTGTAATTATGATTGTCCGAGGGGATTTGGCGGTAATTACTCCTAACCTCAAGGAGGGTACCTGTAATTAACCCAATAATGTGTAATGGTGAGCCTTTCGGACTTGAATATCAATCTTGATTCAGTTCAATTTGAAAAATAATTTAATCTATTCAATTCAAAGTATGCATGTCTTGGTATTCTTTATATTTTGCTTCTCTAGCCAAATAAACAATAAATACTTAGATAAGTCCATTTTTTGTTCATTTATTGGTAAGATGCAATTCTATGGTAACTTTTAATTTTTTCAATTTTTTCTTCTACTATGTAGCGCAATGATAGTACGTTAAGAGAATTTGATTTTAATATTTTGTTTTAAAAAGTTGTATATGACTTATAGTGTACTAAATCTTTCAACAATACAACTTACATATTCTTAAAATATTGTTGCTAAATTAAATTAATTTTACATGTATATTTTATGAGCTTTTTAAAATTACAGCATTTTTTTTTCTTATGGTATTTTTATTTTATGAGTTATGAGAATACAATTGAAATTATAAAATTTGATGTAAAAGATAATTTCTAAATTTTAGAAAATTATGTAGAAAATAAATATAATAAGATTCAGTGTCTAATTGTACCTTTACCATAATTAACAAAAAAAAAAAGATTACTTGTCTAATTATTATTATTCAACTATTTTAACATATTTACCATTAAATAAAGTATCACTTTATAACTCAATTAAGGATATATTAGTCTTAAAAAAAAAACTTAAATTATTTACACTTTTAAAATAAGTATATATATTGTTATAAATATATATTATGTTAGTGAATGCCCATTTTAATGTAATATTCATTGTATTGAATATATATAGTGACTATTGAAGACTTGTAAGTTGTAATTTATGGCTTTTGAGTTTCTCCTTTAGCTCTATAAATAGAGGCTTATTGTAATATGTTTATACATGAATAATAATGAAGAAAATTATCTCCCTACTTCACTTTCTTCTCTAGACTTATATTTTAGTTTTTGCTTGGTATTCTTTTAATTTCATGACATATTCTTTAATTTCATAACAAGTTATCAACACGATTTCATCATATATTTCAATTCCAAATTAAACCATCACTTTACCCATCCGAGAAGAAAAAAGATGAAAAAAGATTCATCATAGAATTATTCAATATATGATGAGATGGCAAAATCTACTAAATAAGCGCAAGACATATCTTCGGATATTAGGATTGTAAAATTTGTTAATTTCTTGTTTAATTCCAACATCACAAAATCAGGAAAACATCCAAAGATACGTACATAAGTAGTCTTTTTGAATTTCGTCTTCATATTCGGCAAAATCAGTTCATATTCCCCAATATGTATAGGTAAGATGGTGAGTAAAATTTTCTAATTCTATATGAAATATGATTTATAATAAGATTTTGTATTTAAACAAAAATATATTAAATGATTATGTTTTCTTATTAGATCAAGAACTTGAAGTTCTAAAAATTGATTTACTATGGACATGAAGCATGTATGGCTGTATAAAACTCAAATTTGAAGATTTGAGTATCTTTTATTTTAGGCCTCAAGCCTAGGTGACAAGGGCATAGAGTCCAAAACTCGAACGTTATAATAAATTCAAATCTGAAGATTTGAATACATCTGGCTTTGATTCAACATATTGATTTTGAATCTTGAACATATATGGAGGCCACAACTGAATGTGCATGAGAAATGAGAATAATGAAAAACCATGATTTCTAACTTGTTAAATTAAAGAATATATCAATCTACAAGGCATGAATTGATAATATATTTTTAAGGCATGCATTTAATGGATGAATTTATGATAAAAGCATGTATTGCCATTTAGAATTCTTTTAAGAATATCTAGTTTAATATTTTGTCATATCTTTTAGCTAATATTCAGAACCTTCGAAGGTCGAAATTTTTTGTATCGGTAATTTGAATATTTATAATTATTGGACTAATACGAACTTGAATAAAGAGAGTTCAACTATCTACAAGATATTTTTCTTTAAAAGCTTGTTATTTAAGTTTGCACCTGAAGTTGCGACATTTTAAATTGAGAAATGAAATCCACAACTAAATATTAGTTATCAATTTGGAGATATAGTATCACAAGTTTTGGAATCCTAAATTCTTATTAAGTAGCAATAATGTGGAGGGATTTTAAGAAATACTACCAATTTGATTATGGTAGTTGAAAAATGAATCATTAATGAAAAATCATAACTCCTATTATGATTGATAAGCATTCCCCGAAATGGATGCAAATGTGAATATAAATAATTTATTCTTAAAGCGAGCGTACATGATTCATTCTCATGGAATGTACATAGGATAGACATTGACATTATTTAGACATGGTCAAATTATTTTATGCATTTCATAAATTGATTGCATCATACCATCCGAAAATAAACGAAATAGTGGTAAAACTTGGGAAAAATAAAGGTATGCAAATTGATTCTACAAGGCGTCTAAATGACACTTGCTGAAAGAAACATTCATCAAGTGAAAATGAATTATTACGGGGTCAGTGACATTCTTGACGAAAAAAATTGAATTACTGAACATAAGTAATTTGAATGCGGATAATATCTATTGAGATGAGATAAGTAGAGCTAATAGTGATAATAAAAATAATAATGGTTAATATGAATGCATAACATTTTATGATAAATATCTGAATTTCAATTATATATTTAGGTATGATTTGAGCGGATGGAAAAATATATGTGATAAAAGTCAATGTACGACATTTCATATTTAAAATTACGATTATATATTATCATGTTTGAAATGAAAATATGATATTCTCATGTTGTCTCAATTATATTTATAAAGAAATTGTTTATTTCTTAAATAAAAAAAATAAGAAAACGTAGAAATATATATGATATTCTTAATGCCTTTATTTGTATCAATTTATCTTATCCCATGTCGTGATAAAAGCAAAATGAAAACTGGTTAATGTCATAATTATTTCATTTTAATTAAATTATTCACTGAGTAATGAGCTATATATATGAGGTTACTATGATGAGATTTTTGAGCTTATGAATCCTTCATAATAAAGACTTATTATTTTGATTAAGCTCATTTATTTAAGACTTCAAATCTGGGGATTTTATAGAAAGAATTGTGTTTGTACAATTGAAACATATATTACAATAAACTAGTAGTTTACTAATCAAAATAAATTTGACATGACTGGTTAGACCATCCCGGGTAATCTATGATGCGAATTTTTTTATATAGAGTTCATATGGATCTTTCCTAAAGAACCAGAAAATTCTTCAATTCAAAGAATCCTTTTGTGTTGTTTGTTATCTTGGTCATTTAATTACTAAATCATTAAGAATGGGTAAGAATCTCCAGCATATTTTCAAACACGTTCGAGGTGATATATATGGGCCCACTCATCCTCTGTGTGGATTATAATAGATGTATCTACTACCAATGTGACATGTGTGTTTATTGTAAACCTGCGACCTTGATTTGCGGGATTATTTGCACAGATAATTAATTTAAGAGTACAGTTTCATTTATGCAATGAAGACGTCTTAGTAATGCTGGTGAATTCGTATATTTGACTTTTAATGGTTATGGAGTGTCATGTTGTCCATATTCATACACAAAATGTGTTGGTCCCAAGTGGTCAGATGAGGTCTAGAGGGGAGGGGGGGTGGGTTGAATAAACCTCTGAAAATTTTTGGACTTTAAAAACTTTCAAGTTGTCTGTCAGCAGACTAAGCTTATATGAACAGTAAGCTGACTGAGCTGTTCGTGAACAAATCTTGAGCAGCAGAGTTGACCACTCTTCTTATAGTTACTTAGCTGATTTCAGCAAAAATCAGTTTTGAAACAGAAAACTTGCAGCGGATATTTGTAAGTGTTTTTCACAAATAAACTTAGTCTTTTAAAAGATTTTATCCCCATTTTTTAACAAAATCCTTTAAAATCTTTTCAAACAAATTTCTAAAGTGTTTTATGCAACTTTGAAGATATGCAAGAAAATAATGCAAGTCAAAACACAAAGAATTTTTATAGTGGTTATATGGATAAAAATCCTTTAGTCCACTCTTTCAAGTCACTTAGATCTTGGGTTATACTATAATCACTTAGATTACAATACACTCTACTTACGCCAAAACAACAAATGAAGAGGCCGTAAGCTAACAATAGGAAATCACAAATAAGACCTATCCTCTGAAGTTAGATCACTCACTTAGATGGATCTACACTTCTCACAACACACTAAATACAGTTTTCACTCAGAAAAATGATTTAACTTGAACTTCAACTTGGTTCTGCCAACAAATAACTTCACCAGGCGAGTGAGCTGTTCTTGAGACTTAGAGAGATTTTGTTTCAGAAATTTTCTCATATTTGTGTTGTGTTGTTCTTCTCTCTCCAGCTCGTGAACTATTTATACTCCAGATTTGAAAAATGTCCGTTGAAGAAAGACAAGATTCAAATGCCTCGAGTACTGGTCCTTAGACTCTGCAAACGGCTCTCTGTACTACTACAGTACTGTCAACAATACTTTCTGTCAGCAGCATTAAATGCACCGAGCTGATACGAGAATTTCTTCAATCATTTGCCATAAATCCCCCCCCCCCTTCTTCAACATTTATTACTCCAAGTGCATTTATTACCGTTGAGGAGACTTCCTGATCGTCTTCACTTGGCTGATTAGAGTTTCTCGTCTGATGATATACAGAGCTGATCTCAAACTTGAACAAACTTGATTTGAGTCGTCTGATTTTCACCAAACTGATTTCTTCCTTTAGCAGCAGATCACTAGTCTTTTGGACCAAATTGAATTTTGACTTGTCTGATTTGTCTTTGAGTTGATCAAAATTCTTCTAAGGGATTTTACTAAGTATTCCTTACTTAGCTGATTAAGATGTTTTGGAAATCATCAAAACCTCCCTTTAACTTCTAACTTCCTTGTGCTTTGATCTTCATCTTCATCCAACAATTTCCCCCTTTTTAATGATGACAAAACTTCAGCTAAGTACCTGTACCTAAACTAAAGTTTTAATTGTAAGAATGATGGTTGGTAAGGGTTCCAAAGGGAAGAAGAGGAATGATTGGCGTGAGGAGATGGAAGTTGGCAAGGAGATCTGGGGAGGAAAATTGATTCTGGACGAAGATGGAAGTGAAGGATTGGAAGGGATTGAAGACGGGTTTAGTGAGAGGAAGGAAAGGCCCAAATTGACTTTGGGTGAGTTCTAAAGGGTCCCAAAACAACTAACTGAAGAGGAGGGACTATTCAGTCATTTGCAATTTCCATTTTCTGTCTTTATTTTTACTAAGGAAAGTGTACTAATTCCATTTTAGGGTTACCCTACATTCTAAACTATATATACCCATTTTGGGGTATTTTGCCCATTTTTTTCCAGAAATTAAAAGTTCAATCATTCTCTTGTCTCCTCTCTCTGTTTTCTGAATATCTTTCCCCTATCTTGCTGGTATTTTTCTTTCCTAATCATCTCTATCTTACTATTTACTGTTTTATTACTTATACAATACAAAAATATACAAAAATAGTGTTTATTTGTTATATTTACAATCATTAGTATACATAACAAATCAGTGATACTACATTAATCCTCAAAAATTTCTGAGATAGAAATTGTACATTGGAGTAAAAACTTGAACTTTTATTGATTGTTGAATTTGAGTACAAGTTACAAGCATTTACATCAGATGAGATTACAAGGAAAGGTAAACTGATACAAGAAAACATAAGTTTTAGTGATCTGATTCTTCATCAGTTACTTCTTCTTCAATCTCCATATACTCTTCTTCTCCATCTTCATCATCAATTTCATCATCTTCTTCATTGTTATCATCAGTTAGAAGGTTCTTCTTGGTAGCTTCCATCTTTAGTTTGCATTCTGCTTCTAGTTCACGTTATGCTTCTGAAACCTTTCTTTTGATGCGCTCCAGATTCTTGTACTTCTCATATGGATCAAGTTGCTCCTTTGATGTATCCTTGGATGCAGCAAGCTCTTTTTCAGACTTTACTGGTTCCTTGGATTCTTCTTCAGCAACTTGTTCAACAACAGTTTCATCAGCATCTGCTCTGGCATTAGCTACCTTTTCTTCAGCAGCATCTGCTTTGGCATCAGCTACCTTTTCTTCAGTAGCATCAGCTCTCTCCTCTTCATCAGGTTTCTCTTCAGCTTCTTCAGCTTATTTTTCAAGTACGGGCTCCTCTTTAGTAGGTTTTTCTTTTTCAGTTTCCTTTGGTTGCTCAGGTACTTGAACAGTTGAATAGCTTCAGTTGCTGGAGCTGACTTCTCTTCCCCCTTTTTGTCATCATCAGCAGGGTTGAGTTCAGCAGCTGAGATATTGATGGCAGTGAAAATTCTTCTGATGTTTTCATCCACTGTGACAAGTTGAGCAGTATGATGATTCAGAGTAGTTTGAAGTGTGCCTGCCTGATCATTGAGATAGTCCATGTTGAGTTGCAAGGTAGAAACTTCATCATGATCTTTGGCTGTTGTGTTGTCCGACTGTTCTACGAACAAAAGGTTCTTCTCCGTTTTAGCATTTGCCAGCTTGGTGATCAAGTTCAGTAGATCAGCAACGTCTCCCTCATGTCTTTGAAGAACTGTATGAAGATGATTTACATCAGACTTCACATCTTCAACGTTTTTATTCAAGCTGGTCAGGTTCTAAATCAGCTGCAGGGAGTTATCAGGCGGCAGAGGAAAGTTATCAATGACTTCTTGTATCATCCTTCTGTTTTCCTCCTGCAGTCTTCTGTTTTCTTCTTGTATCTCTTTCATCAGCTGTTTGTTCCTTTCTTCCAGAGACTGATCCAGCAGCATTTGAATAGATTCCATCAAGGCAGAATGCTTATCTGCTGTTGGAATGGAAGTGGAAGCTAATGGTTCTGTTTGATGGACAGGGACATCTGCCAGAACCACATCTTCATCTTTCTGTTCTGGTTCAGCAGTATCTTGAACAATTTCACGTACAACAATAGCTCCAGCTTCTCCTAGAATATTTTCTGCATCAGTCTGGGTAGCCTTTCGTTGAACAGCAACCTGTTCTTCCACTTTTGTAGTTTCAGGAGTTCCATCAGTTGATATGGATGTTGTTTGATGGATAACCTTAGTAATTGAAGGCAAAGTTCCTTTGGCAGGTGCCTTAATTACTTTCTCCTGATAAGTGCTTACCTCTGGACCAAATGCAATTTGCTGAACACTTGGTAGAGAGGGAAGATCACTTGGGGATCCTTTGAAATATCTTGATCTATCAGACCATTTTTCCAAGGCCTGATAAACAGCTATCTGTACAACTCTTTTAACTGGATCCTCATTTCTTCTTCTCTTTGGTGGCAGAGCATCCCTGATCTTGTTTGCTTCTCTAGCCACAATACCCCTTGTATAATCATGAAATACATCTCTGACATGATCAGGGTCCAACGCATTTGTCATGGAAGATGTTTGTAAGAAATTCAGTACCCACTTCTCTTCAACTTCAAACTCCTACCAAGCCTTTATTTCTTTAACAGACTTGTTGACTCTGTAGTTCCTCCACTGATTACATCTGATCTTTTCTTGAATAAACAGTGTTCTCTGTTGAAGTTGTTTGTCAAAATTTGCAAGGGTGGCTTCAAACCTTGCAAAGGCTCCAGGGTGCTGATTTACAATATTTAATGCCCATTTAACAGCAAATAGACATTTTTCAACCCTTTGGCCTGGAGGAAGGATCTGCCTTGCATTCAAGGATTCTCCAATCTTGATCCCTCCAGCTCTTATTGGACCATAAGCATCTTGCTTGCTTAGTTCCAGAGCCTTGGCTATGTCAGCATCTTCTAAAGCTTTCAGCTGAGCTTCAGTCAGCTGTTTTCTTTTAGCCTCTTTATCAGCCTCCAACTTGCTCAGTTCTACTACTCTGTCAAAGTCTTCCTGTGTTTTCTTTGCTGCTTGTTCTTCCTCCCTTCTTCTTTTCTCAGTAGCAGAAATTCTAACTTTAATGATTCTCTTTCTTTTCGGCTTGACAGATGTCTGAGCTGGTGCAGTAGGTGCAGCAGCAGTTGGTTCTGGTGAAGCAGTTGAGATTGGAACAACTGCTTGTGGTTCGATGATCTGCACTTCAGGATCATCTTGAGGTTGGACAACCTCAGCTGTTGAAGTAGGTTGTTGAGTAACTGGTGCAACATCTGACTCTTTTTCAGTAGATTCTGTTTCAACTCCAGCAGGCTTCTCAACTGATGGAGGACTTTCCCTCACTAAGTCAGATAACTCAGTGGGAGATGACACAAAGGTCATCCTCTTTCTAACAGTGGACAAGCTTAGATGCTGCTGTATCATTTAATTGACTCCTCGTTTTCTTAGCAACATTTTCAGCCGGCTTATCTTCAGAAATGGTTCTAGAAGGTGAAGCATAAGTCATGTCCTCTATTTCCTTTGCTGTCTGATAGATGATAGCATCAGCAGCAATCTCCTGTTCTGTTCTGGCTTTAACAGCTGGGTCAGCTGTTTGAATAGAAGGCTGAGAAATTGTGACCTTCTTCTTCTTACTGGCCACTTTCTTCTGTGGCTCAACAGGGGGCTCTTCAGTAGCCTTTTTTTCGTCATCCTTTTCACAGGCTGATAGTACATCATTGTCTTTGAGTTGTGGACGGACTTTCCATTGCTCATGCCACATCTAAGATCAGAGAACAGGTGACTTAGGAATATCCTGTGATGGGTATTCCCCTTCTTGTGATGATTTGCCAGAATGTACCATACGAAAACAGCTCAGTTAGTGAACTGCAATCACTGTATGGAATCTCTTCATTGGGATACTGTCCAAAGAAAAGATGCAGTTCTCGATAATCTTCGCAAACATATCAGCCATCCGCTGATATTCATCCTTCAGCTGTTTCTTCTTGATATTCCCAGAAAGGATCTCCCCTTCTTGAGCACAAATGCTCCAGAACTCATGTTCCTTTGATTCAGCCGGTGTTGAGATGTCTGTTATTCCCTTGAAGGACAGACCATACTTCTCACTCAACAGCTTTGGAGTGATGCACACATCTTTTCCTCCAACCTCCGCCTTAATCTCAGAATTCTTGAAATCAGGCTCGTCCTTAGATCCATAAAATTCCATAACCTGATCCTTGAAGATCATTTCTTCGTGTGCCTCCATATAATCAACTAGCGAGGCAGCCTTAAACTTTTCCAGAATTTCTTTCATCAACTCCGTTCCGGTTGCGTGATATGATGCATAGACGAGATATTGTCCTTCAGCCTTAGACTTTAAAAACTTTCAAGTTGTCTGTCAGCAGACTACGCTTATATGAACAGTAAGCTGACTGAGCTGTTCGTGAACAAATCTTGAGCAGCAGAGTTTACCATTCTTCTTATAGTTAGTTAGCTGATTTCAGCAAAAATCAGTTTTGAAACATAATACTTGCAGCGGATATTTGTAAGTATTTTTCACAAATAGACTTAGTCTTTTAAAAGAATTTATCCCCAAGTTTTAACAAACTCCTTTAAAATCTTTTCAAACAAATTTCTAAAGTGTTTTATGCAACTTTTAAGATATGCAAGAAAATAATGTAAGTCAAAACACAAAGAATTTTGATAGTGGTTATATGGATAAAAATCCTTTAGTCTACTCTTCCAAGTCACTTAGATCTTGCGTTATACTATAATCACTTAGATTACAATACACTCTACTCATGCCAAAACAACAAATGAAGAGGTCGTAAGCTCACAATAGGAAACCAAAAATAAGACCTATCCTCTGAAGTTAGATCACTCACATAGATGGCTCTACACTTCTCACAACACTCTAAATACAGTTTTCCCTCAGAAAAATGAGTTAACTTGAACTTCAACTTGGTTCTGCCAACAAATGACTTCACCGGGCAAGTGAGCTGTTCTTGAGACTTAGATAGATTTTGCTTCGAAAATTTCCTCAGAGTTGTGTTGTGTTGTTCTTCTCTCTCAAGCTCGCGAACTATTTGTACTCCAGATTTGAAAAATGTCCGTTGAAGAAAGACAAGATTCAAATGCCTCGAGTACTGGTCCTTAGACTCTGCAAACGGCTCTCTGTACTGCTACAATACTGTCAACAGTACTTTCTGTCAGCAGCATTAAATGCACCGAGCTGATACGAGGATTTCTTCAATCATTTGCCATAAATACCCTCCTTCTTCAGCATTTATTACTCCAAGTGCATTTATTACCGTTGAGGAGACTTCTTGATCGTCTTCACTCGGCTGATTAGAGTCTCTCGTCTGATGATGTACATAGCTGATCTCAAACTTGAAGTCGTCTAATTTTCACCAAACTGATTTCTTCCTTCAGCAGCAGATTAGTAGTCTTCTGGACCAAACTGAATTTTGACTTGTCTGATTTGTCTTTGAGTTGATCAAAATTCTTCTAAGGGATTTTACTAAGCATTCCTTACTTAGCTGATTAAGATGTTTTGGAAATCATCAAAACCTCCCTTCAACTTCTAACTTCCTTGTGCTTTGATCTTCATCTTCATCCAACAAAATGATTTAATAGAATTAATCATCAAACGCCTCCCATTAAATGCTCGAAAATTATTAATGAGAACAAAACTTTTTGTTACTTGTAGCAGCGCTTGTATGCATCATGTTGTAGGATCTCAAGCGCTTTACCACTGCACCAAAAACAATTGCTGTTAGTGATGGCGCAACTATTAATCTTTAACCCAAGGTTGATTCCTGTAGGGCACCCCCTACACTTCACAACGGCAGCGCAGAGCCCCACACTAAGAGGTGGACGGACATGAGGGGCTTCGCAAGAATTCACGTGGATCCTCGGGTCTCCTCCGTGAACCTCGGCAAGTTGGGCTGCCAGACTCCGATATAGCAAGCGCCACAGCGAATCCGTAAGGGTGACTGCTGGAACCCCATAAATCCCAACAGTAATAAAAGATTATGTTTGTCCTCAAAAGGATCGAACAATGAAAAGTTTTGGGACCTGAAATACTTTTACCCAAGTAAAATTAGAGACTTAATGAATCTTGCTAATTCTACAAGCATGATTTAGCATTTTTTGTTTAATTTACTAGCAAGATAAGCTTTGTACCAACACGAAGGCATATGGATGACGTTAAATATGTATTTTTGTTATATCAAGATATTGCATTCAGACAGATGGTCCAACATTGGAATATGTGCCAACTTGTGGACATTGTGTTGGCACTAGGGAGAGCGTGTCATTAATAATAATATGTACACTATACTCTTTTTCCTTCGTCCAAATTTTTGTCCCAATGGGTTTTTATTGGCAAGGTTTTAACGAGGCAGTGTTACACCCTTATTAGTTTCATATGGATTGTACTGACAATGTTATTAACAAGGCATATTCTATAAGCAATGGACATCCAAGAGGGAGAGTTATAAATATTATGTTAGTTGATGCCCATTTTAATGTAATATTCTTTGTATTGAATATATATAGTGACCATTGAAGACTTGCAAGTTATAACTTATGGCTTTTGAATTTCTCCTTTAACCCTATAAATAAAAGCTTATTATAACGTTTTTATACATGAATAAGAATGAATAAAATTATCTCCCTACTTCACTTTCTTTTCTACACTTACATTTTAGTTTTTACTTGGTATTTTTTTAATTTCATAACAGATTTGTATATATATAACTCAATTAATCCAATTCATTCAACATTTTGAATTGGAACTACAAAAGCCAATAAACTTACTAGTAACTTCTTTATTGATGTTTCCTTAATCTCATAGCAACTTATTAAGCCTTTTATTCTATGGTACTCTTAACATAATTCGAAACAAACACTTGAACACTTCCCACCACTTCAATAGTAAATTTAAATTCTATCCAAACGTGAAGCCAGAATCTTTCATCTTCATTTGAGTTATGTTATCTATATGTTCCACCATTTCATCACTTAGAAAATTCCTCCAATCTCCAACACTTCCTTTCCTGAAATAGATTTTGTTTTCACCCTTAACCGATAAAAACAGAGAGTAACTTCCCGTCTTGTTCACCTCCAGATTGCTCAAATTCTTGAAACTACAAAACTCAACAACCTTTTCGACTAAACCGTCATTCTCCTCCTCCAAAGAGAAAGGAAATCCCATGAACTGTGCAAGTTTCTTCACGTGTAACGATGTTTCGTTCTTTAAATCCTCGTATTTCATGAAAAACACTCTCTCGGGATTTTCCACGCTTGCTTTCCAATATTCAAGAACGTGATCCCAGTACGGCCCAGCGTGGATTATTCCCCGAGAAAACAACTCAAATGCATCCTCAATGCGAAAATCTTCCACAAAATTTGACATAAAGTGCCACATAGAAACTAAAACATCCTTTGGGTCTCGACATATGTACACAAGTTTACATCCAGAATTCGAGATTGTTTCAGGAAGAGCGCTATAGGGAATGTGAGTTGCTAATATAGGTAGATGTGGGTAAAGAGATTTTTTGTGTTCAAGGAGGTTAACCTCCAAATAAGGAATGCAATCGTGAGGAGAACTATGAATCAAAGGATTCGTGGATTCATCATCCAAACACGTTTTGTTTGCGATAGCTATTGCTAAGGCCTTAAGCCACGTAGTTCCGGTTTTGGGACCGGTACATAAGATGATATCATTAGGTCGAGCTTTAAAGTTCGCTTGAGCTACGATGACTCCTTCCAAAAAGCCCGATTGAAACCAGAAACCTTTGTATAGGAAGAGATCACTTAAATATCCACCATGTCTTGGTACTGTGGATATTATATCTATGAAATTTTGCTTCATTTTTTCAGGTTCTTCAACATTTTCATAGTTGAATTCAAATTTGTAAGTTGAGGTATTCATGATTTTATTTGACAAAGAGTTAATTGGGTAGTCGAGTAACTGAATAAGGTGGATTTTATCAACTTTTCAATATTTATTTGTGTGAGAGAGGGGTAAAGGAAATGCATGCTTTATATAGAAGAATTGGATCTCCTAATGTGATGTATTAGGAGTAGGGGCGGGCACCGGCGGGTGTGAGATTAGAGGTATAGTTATAGTAAATTTTGGAACAAAAGACCAAAACACCCCTTACGCTTTGTTTAACTCCCAAAACCCCCCTATGTTATTTTAAAATACCAAAAAATCCCTTGTGTTTGATTTTAAATACTACACTCGACCGAAGTAGTATATACTTATAATTTTATTTTTGACTTTTTGTGAAATGACAAGATTACCCCTATGTGTTTGTTTTTTTTTTTAATTTATTTCTTCTTTTTGAAAAAATAAGTATATACTACTTGGGTGAAGTGTGGTATATAAAATTAAACACAGGGGGGTTTTGGGGATTTAAAATAACACATAGGGGTTTTTTTGGGAGTTAAACAAAGCATAGAGGTAAAATTGTCATATCAAACTCAAATTGTGAACAAATACTTGCAATTTGGCGTTTGAAACACACTCTCTTTTTTGGGGGTGTATTTGGCACTTATTTGAAATCATAGGGGTTTTTTAGGAGTTAAAATAACATTGGGGAATTTTTGGGAGTTAGAAAAAGCATAGGAGGTGTTTTTGTCTTTTACTCGTAAATTTAAATTTGGGATTGACATATTTCATTCAAAACCCGTCCTGTAATGATTTTGATACTTGAAAGTGGGTACCCATACGTGACAGGATGAGGGGAATTACGGGTCCCATATTTTTTCAAATCAACAATTCTTCACGCACCTAATAAATTTAAATTACAATATTTCGTATAAAATTTTGTATGTAATAGACTAGTAGTAGTAGTAATTTAATTTATAGGGAAAAAAACCCAAAAAAAAAATATGTATGTCGTGGCGAAGTGGTAGATGAGACTATGAGAGTTTTTAGAACTGAGGCAGACTTATTAATAACTAATGTAAAATTTAAAAAGAATATTAGGGTAAAGTAAATTAAAAGTTGTTTACTAGATGATGTTAATTAATTAATTCATACGTAAGCAAAAAAGTGTATAATAATAATAATAATAATAATAATAATAAGATATAGATGGTTCGGGTATTTAGAATTGGAGAGACTAATCTCAAATCCGTCCACATTTCTCTAATAAAATACGAGTTTTCAAGTTCAGGTACCCAAACTCAAAAAATACTCGTCCCGTTCTGCTCATACTTTGAATATTAAATAAAACTGAGCAACTTCGCTGATGGATAAATTAGGCAGAGTCTTAGCTTAATTAATAGCAGTACAAAAGAGATAGGGTGGTTAAGTTAGGTACAAATTGATAGTCAACTAGAGAATAATAAAAGAGAGGTGTAATTTTTTTTTAAATGGTCTTTACATTAATATTATTATTTCATGATCAATATCACGAAATAATAAAATTGGATTTACTATTGAAAGTTCGTTTATTTTTCTTTTTAAAAAAATAACACTTTTAATAACCCAATTTTTTGCTTCTTTTGAAACCTTTCGAAGTATTTTTTTTTTCCTTTCAAAGCTATTAGAACTCGCAAATACTTATTTTTTTTAATTTTTCCATTTTTTTTAGTCCCTTTAAAACAAGTTTAAAAAAAGAAGCTAGTTTCCCTTTTTTTGTTCAATCCATTGAATGGAAAAACAATAAATCCCGAAGGCAGGGCTAGTGACTGGAGTGAAGTCGTAACAAGGTAGCCGTAATGGAAGGTGCGGCTGGATCACCTCCTTTTAGGGAGAACTAATGCTATAACGGGTATTCAAGAATCAGTCCATGAAATTTTAATGAATTTGAAAGAAATTGTATTGAAAAGTAATCTATATGGAACTTGTGACGCATCTATTTGTGCCACGGACCCTGGATATGTAACTGCTCAAGAGTGAAAGAAATCATTTTATCTCCAAATAGTGGCCAAATTGGCGTTCCATGGAGCTAAGGTCCAAAATATGGAAGAAATAAGTGTTTCCACCACTCTACCACCCAGTCACTTAATCCAAAGGGTATAGAATTCGTTAGATGGAAAATTTTCAAGTATAGATGTAGATACCCTTCTTTTTAGCATTTTCAAAAAAAATGGATAAACTAGGGGGTTTATGTACAACGAACGGGCAAACCATTATGGGTTGTATCTGAAGACATGGAAAGAGACGTTTTTATGTCAGCAACAGAAGCCCATGCTTATGGAATTGTTGATCTTGTAGCAGTTGAATGAAAAACAATGGATTTTGTACAACGAGTTTTTATCTCTCGAATATCCAACTCACCAATTAATTCTTTATAACATTCTCTGTTTACTCACTTTAAATTGAGTATCCGTTTCCCTCCCTTTCCTGCAAGGACTGGAAATTATAAAAAAATTAACTAAAGAAAAAGAATATAGGGAAAGAGAGGATTCAAGAGGCCAGTAACTGCCTTGGTATTTTTTGCCTCTATTTTCTTTTTATTTTTCTTTTTTTTTGGGTGGGAGGGGGGGGTGGGTTACACGGAGTGCCATAATGTTCGATTTCTACCTCGTAAAAAATACTTTTTGTTGTTTTGTTTTGTGGAATTAACATAGCCACTACGAAGAAGTTCCGGGAGTTACGAAGGAGGGTTCGAGGATTACCTTAATAGGGAATCAAAATCGGGAATTTTATTTTTTAAATCAAATGAGTCAATTTTCAGTCAGGACGATAAAGATACTAGATTACCTAGTAGAAAAGATTGAAAAATCATCACAAACCTCTCTTTATTAAGTTACAATCAAAATCAATCTAAAATTAATTAGACGAAAAACTGACATTGATGGTAGTTAAATCCAGAACCTTTTGAATTTTATTTAGGGTAAACTACGAATACCCCCTACGGTAAGCCACTTACAAAAATCTCTTTCATATATTTGGTATAACGAAAATTTTCCTCAGATTTATCACAGTATTACAATTAACCTCCTGTACCATAATCTTTGACTTTTGAGAAAATATTCGAAAAAATATTCACTCAATTTTCAATTTTGCCCCTAGGGGTTTTTTTTTTTTTTTTTTTTTTTTTTTTTTTTTTTTGTATATGGACGTAAATGTCCTAGGGGTAGTTGTAAGATTAAATATTTAACAGTTGGTTGTTTGGCTTAAAATCCACATGGACCGTTCTCGTAAATTATTTTGTAAAAATAATTGTTACGTGAAATAAGATGTGTGAGAGATAAGTTAGTTTATATCAAATCAAAGTAGAGTTTATGTAAATTATTTTGTAAAATAAGAAAATGTTGCTTGTTGGCTTTGGTGAGAGTAGTTTGTGAAATCTGAGGGAGTATAAATTATTTAAAAAAATAGAAATTGATGTGTCTCGCTTTTTTCAAAGACAAATCTAGTTTGATAAATGTGAAACAAACAAGCCCATAGGGCTTCGATATGTTAGGTGATATGAAAATCTAGCCCAAACTTGGTTTGAAATAATTCAGGTATAATAAACTTGCTTTTGGATTGATTGAGTGTCATCTAATCTCAATAAAAATATATAGATTCAGCAAATGATTTTTATTTGGTCAAACCTGGTTTAAACAAAAATTTTCTTGGGTGACAAATGTTTGGCCATAAACATACATTTTCATTTTAGTGGCTCATATTTCGAATATTCCATAATGCTGAGGGCAAATTCGAGAGTTAACTAATGGATAAATTAGGTAGAGTCTTAGCATAATTAATAATACGAAAGAGATATGGTGGTTAAGTTAGGTACAAATTTTAGGTCAACTAGAGAATAATAAAAGAGAAGTTGTAATTGTTTTTTAAAAATGATCCTTACATTAATATTATTATATCATGATCAATATCACTATATTAAGAATGTGTTGAATTATAATAAATGTTGGATTAAGATGAAGTGCACTGAAGATATTTAGTAAATGGAGGTTTTGATGATTTCCAAAACCTAAGATCAGCTAAGTATGGAAAACTTAGTTGTAAAATCCCTTGGAGGAATTTTGACCAAATAAGAAGACTATCAGACGCGTCAAATATTCAAAGTCCAGAAGACTACTGATCTGCTGAAGGAAAGAAATCAGACTGGTGAAGATCAGCAAACTCAAATCAGATTTGTTCAAGTTTGGGATCAGCTCTGTTCATCATCAGACTTGCACTTTCGATCAACCAAGTGGAAAGGATCAAGAAGTCTACCCAACGGTAATAAATGCCCCCGGAAGTAATAAATGCTGAAATACAAGGTTATTAAAGACAAATGATTGAAGAAAAACCTCGTATCAGCTCGGTGCATTTAATGCTGCCTGACAGAAAGTACAGTTTGCAGTACTGTCACTGTGCAGAGAGCCGTTCGCGGATTTTAAGGACCAGAAATCAAGAGATTTGAATTTTATCTCTCTTCAACGGACAAAATTCAAAGAGTGACTATAAATAGCTGAAGAGACGAAGGAAGAAGAAGAACACAACTTCTGAGAGATTGAATTCGAAGCAAAATATTTTCTAAGTCTCAAAAGCTCAAGAACAACTCACTCATCTGCTGAAAGTCATTTGTTGACAGAAGCCGTTGAAGTTCAAGAAAACATTTTCTGAGTAAATCTGTAAGAGAGAAAAGTTGTGAGAAGTAGATATCCATCTTAGTGAGTGATATTACTTCAGAGAGTAGGAGCTTCTTTGTGATCTTCTATTGCTAACTTGTGGCTGATCATTTGTTGTGAAGCACAAGCAGAGTGTACTAATTACTTTGTGTTCTTAGTATAATCCAGATCTGTGTGACTTGGAAGAGTGGATAAAAGGATATTTAAATCCATATAACCAATATAAAAATTCTTGTGTTTTTATATTGTTTTTACTTGCATATTTTCAGATCTGCATAAAACACATTATAAAACTGTTTGAAAATTAATTTAAAGGAGTTTACAAAACTGGGGACAAAATTTTCAAACTACTAAGTTTACTTGTGAAAAACACTTTGAAAATCCGCGGCAAGTACTCTAGTATTGAAACTGATTTTAACAAAAATCAGCTAAGTAATTATCAGATTAGTGGTCAACAAAGCTGTTCAAAGATCTGTTCGAGATCAGCCTTGTAAACTCACTGTTCAGTAACAGCTTAGTCTGTTCAAGTTTAAGCAACAGTTTTGAAGTTTAAAATTAAGATAAAAAGTTTCAGAGGTCTATTCACCCCCCTCCCCCCTCTAGACCTCATCTGACCACTTGGGACCAACAAGTGGTATCAGAGCGGGTGGTTCATTAGAATCAGCTGCCTGATCAACGAGCTTGATCCGAGTGTTTTTCAAAGGTTTTTAAACTTTTCAAAAGAGCATCTTTTTGAAAAATTAAAATTTTTGAAAAATTGATTGTATCAGCTATGTTCCCCACATAGCTGATATGAGCTTCGAAGACTGGAAGATCAGAATGGAGATCTTCTTAGCTGCCTACAATGATAACATGTACACGTGTATTATCAAAGGTCCATTCAAATTCACCAAGACTATCAAAGTTGATTAAGTCGATATAGTGGTGGAAAAAGATTTAAATGAAATGACAGCTGAAGAAATAAAGCTGTTCAACCTGGACAAAGTTGGGCGATTCATCATGACCAAGGCCCCTGACAATGACAGATTTGACAAAGTCAAGCATTGCAAAACTGCCAAAGAAATGTGGGATAAGGTCCGTGATATGAGCAAAGGAAACGACGCTATCAAAGAGCATCAGCTGAGTGTTGCTCTGGAAAAGCTGGACAACTTCAAGATGAAGTCTGCGAAAACCATTGATCAGATGGATACAAGGTTTACAAGGACGCTGAATGAAGTTCTAAAGCTTGGAAAAACCTTCACTGATAAGCAGATAACCGTTAGAGTGCTGAAGGCTCTACCTCCGAAGTTCAACGTGAATGTGACTGCCATGGAGGAGTCCAGAGATTTGGGAAAGATTTCACTCACCGAGCTGTTCTCAGTACTCAAGGCGTATGAGTATAAACTGCCAAGAATGGGTGTTGAAGAGACCTCAACTTCAAGTCCCACAGCTGCCCTGGTTGCTACTGAAAATCCTATAAAACCAGCCTACAAAAGCAAAGAATTGGACTCATCTGATGAAGCCACAATACTCAACAAAAAGGAGTACACTGCTGTAGACGTTGCATTGCTGATGAACAACCTCAAGAAGTTCTATAAAAGAAAAATGAAGAGCAAATACAACAATGCTTCTACTTCTAACCCTACTTCTTCTTCTCAAGATAAAGATTCTTATAAATCTAAAATGATGTGCTATAACTGCAGGAAATTGGGTCATTTCATCAGAGACTGCCCATATCCTAAAGCTGAAAAATACACTGAAGAAGAAAAGAGAATCAGAAAGGAAAGAAAGCATCAGAAAGGCAAGGTGTTGGTGGCAGAAGCGTAAAAGCTAGATGCTATCTACTCATCAGATTCGAATTCAGACACTTCTGATTAAGGATCTTCTGATGAAGAGAGTCCTGCTCTTCTCCGCCTAATGGCCAAGGAATCTGATAACTCTGAGGATGATGAGGTAACTCCTCTAGATAATGAATTATTTAATTCATTTGAACAAATGATGCTTAACAATACCAGTATTGCTGAAGCATTTGCAAAGTTTAAGGAAGAGATGATATTGCTAAAAGAGCAAAATATTTCACTGAAACTCAAGGCTTAAAAGCCAAAAGAATCAGATGAATATAAACAGCTTGAGCAAGAAAATGAATCTCTGAAAGCTGAATGTGAAGTTCTTAAAGGAAAAGTCATGGAACTTAAGAAAACAATTGAGTTAGTTGGCTGTGGCACAAAAGAATGAATCATGTGAATTTCAAGACCATCAACAGACTTATCAAGAATGATCTGGTAGTACGATTTCCAAAGACAGTCATGAGCAAAGATAAGCTTTGTGCCGCATGTCAGAAGGGTAAACAAATCAAGTCATCATTCAGAAGCAAGAAGCACCAATCATCTTGTAGGATCTTGGAGCTGTTACATATGGACTTATTTAGACCCATTGATCCAATCAGCAATGGTGGAAAGAAATACTGCCTAGCTGTTGTGGATGATTATTCAAGATACACTTGGGTGATTTTCATGAAGAAGAAAAGTGAGACCAAGGAGCATCTACTAATCCGATGGAGCAAATTCAGAACAAAAAGAGTATGAAAATACTAAAGATCATATCAGACAGAGTTACTGAATTTACAAACTCTACTGTTGAAGAGTATTGTAATACCAGAGGAATCAGCCATGAGTACTCTGCTGCAATAACCCCTTAACAGAACGGAGTTGCTGAAAGAAGATACAAAACTCTGAAAGAAGCTACCAGAACCATGATAGCTGAAGCAAAGCTGCCTCAAAGATTTTGGGCAGAAGCAACAAATACAGCATTCTTTACCCAAAACAGATGCATGATCAACAAGCACCAAAATAAGACTCCATATGAAGTTTGGAATAACAGGAAGCCAAAAATTCATTACTTTAGAATCTTTGGTTGTAAATGCTTTGTTTTAAATAATGGGAAAAATCACCTTACTGCTTTTGCAGAAAAGGCTGATGAAGCAGTATTTGTAGGATACTCTACTGTTAGTAAAGCTTATAGAGTCTTTCACAAAAGAATTTTACTTGTAGAAGAATCCATTCATGTAGTATTTGATGAACCAAGTCAATCTTCTGAAAAGAATCAAAGTACTGATCAAAAGCTGTTTACTGATTTTCAAAAATTGAATGTTGAAAAGAATGAAGAATATGTTCCCATCATACTACCTGATCTAAATTCAGCTGCTAACTCAAGTGCTGTTCGAAATCACAATGATGATTGTCTAACAGAAGAGTTGCAAACAGCTGACAGACCAGAGACTGTTCAACAGACAACTGCTGCTCAACAGACTACTACTGAAACTCCAACAGTAGTGTTGCAAGATCAAAACAGAGGACAACGTCATGATTTGCAACCTGATCTTAGATGGCTCATGAATCACCCACCAGAGCTGGTAATTGGTGATCCTTTAGATAGAGTAAAGACAAGGAGAGCTGTTGCAAGTGAAGCAATGTTTGTCAGCTTCCTATCTCAGATTGAGCCCAAACAGATTGAAGAAGCTCTTAGTGATTCAAACTGGATTGAAGCTATGCAAGAAGAGCTAAATCAATTTAAAAGGAATGAAGTCAGGTACTTAGTTCCTAGACCAAGTCATCAAAGAGTTATTGGCACTAAATGGGTATTCGGAAATAGAATGAATGAAGATTACGGGTGGGATCGGGACGGGTTTTCGGGAATTCGGTTATTTCGGGATGGGATTTCGGGTTTCAGGATTTTAAATTTAAGTCCCGAAACCCGGCAGATCAACCAAGGTCCCGTGGGTTTCGGGTACCCGATTTAATTTCGAGATTTCGGGACAGGTTCGGGAGTCCCGGGAATCTAAGTTGCAAATTTAATTTGTGCAAATTAAACTTTTTTTATAGCTTATTGTTAAAATGAAATGAAAAAAGAAAGTAACATGACTACTAGTCTATTGTAGAACAAACCAATTCAAACATATCACCACAACCATTTCAAAAAAAGAAAAACATATTATCACAACACAATGAAATTAGTAAAACCGAAGTGAGAACTCCAAATAACATAGTTCAATAATTCATATTGCCAAAGTAAAGTGTGCAAATCAAACATATCCCGTAAATCATAATAAAATCTATTAGTCTAAAACAAATTCCAAAATCAACTCCAATGAATACGTAGAGTGACTTCTTAGTTTTAGATTAGGTATTAGATTTTTGGATAATTGGATTAGATTTATAATATATATATATATATATATATATATATATATATATATTAACTAAGCTATTAATCGGGACCGGGTTCCCCAATCGGGATACGATCAAAACCCGAAACCCGTCCCAATTTTTCTTTACCGAGTTTCGGGATGTCCCGAACCTGGAAAAGACCCATTTTCTTCCGTCCCAAATGGGAAAACCTGATCGGGATGGGACGGGTACCCGAAACCCGATCCCATTTACCCAGCCCTAATGAAGATGGTGTTATCACCAGAAATAAAGCAAGATTAGTTGCCAAAAGGTATTGGCAAGAAGAAGGTATTGACTTTGACGAAACTTTTGCACCAGTAGCAAGACTAGCAATAAGACTCTTTCTTGCCTATGCTGCTCATAAGAATCTCACAGTCTATCAAATGGATGTGAAATCAGCTTTTCTCAATGGAGAATTGCAAGAAGAAGTTTATGTTGAACAACCACCTAGATTTGAAGTTTATTAAGAAGAAGACAAGTGTACCGTTTGAAGAAAGCACTCTATGGACTGAAACAGGCTCCAAGAGCATGGTATGATACCCTATATGATTTTCTTTTAATTAAAGGATTTCGTAAAGGTAAAGTAGACAAGACCTTGTTCACTATTGAATGGGAGGATCATATTGATAGGATAGTGCCCAACAAGCCAGTTCAATTAGCTTGTAATAGATCTATCCTGTATGAAACAATCTTTTGATTTTATAATAATACGCACGTTTATTTATATGTGTATAAGGATAAACAATGTCCAACTTCATCTCTCGCGAATACATTTAAGCGATTGGATGAAATCCTTAGATTACATTTGACTATGGGACGATTCACTTCAGTACTGAGTGCAATCATGAAACAGTCTCAAAGGTCGTAATCTTAAAACTATTCCAAGTCATAGATTCCGAAACGAGACGGGGTATCGTAGGAATCGCAAAGACTTGTACAAGTATGCATGATTCACATGGAGTGAATTTGTAGCGTTTCATGAGCAAGGCATTTGAGGCCAGTGCATATGAGTAGGTGGTTCAATGGAGGATTGAACGCATCGAACGACCCGAACAGAGAAACCCATTGTGGAAGCGCATGTCGCACATCGGTGATGGGATGTTTCTCAAGGATTATAATAGTGTACGATTTAGTCCTTTGACTTGAGGTGCTAGGGCGAATTCAGTGCATGAAAGTGCGTACTTAGATCTAGGTATAGGCCACGTAGCTTGGTCATAACATGCCTAGGTTGGGTGCGTATGGACATGTACGCGAGTGGTTAGTACCAATATGGAATCTATTGACTCATCGTAATGGATGAGAGAATTTCCTATACAATTCTTAGATAATATATCCAAGGAATCTGCGGCCGCAGTCGGTGACGGATTTGGAAAGGGGTTTCCAAATTTAGAAGGTCACAATGGAATATTATCCTGAATTAGAAAGTATAGTTATCGAGACAAATTTTGAGGTGCCAATCAATTCACACACCCTAAGTCTTGATCGGGAATATTAGTCAATAGAAGGACCGTATGTACATGGTAATTATATGAGACGAGGTTCACAAGTATCAATTCACCTGAAGTTGGGCTTCATGGGCTTGTGGCTAGACATCGACCATGAAGTGTAGGTATTCCTGAGTTAATAGAGGATTTGATTCTAGGAGTGGTCAATTAAAGGTTGTTTAATTGACATGAGCAATTTATTGTTCAAAAATTAAATCACGAGGCCAATTGATGGTAAACCCAGAGGGTCACACACAATACAATTGGACGGTGATTATTGAAAAAAGGATACTAAAGGAATTAATTTATTTAAAAGTAATTAATTCATTAATGAATTAAAGTATTAATTCAAGTGGGAGATTAAGTAATTGGCTAACTTAATTAATTAAATACTTAATTGAGTTGCTAATTAATTATATAAAAGAAATAATGATTTATTTGGATTGGGCATTTAATTAAAGTAATTAATTAAATGAAAGGCTTGCAAGACATGGGCCTTTAATTAAAAGCCCATAAGGAGTCTTGCAAACCTAGGTCAAAAGAGGAGTCTATAAATAGGGTTCTACTGGAGCTCAAAAAGCTAACACCCTAAGCAAAAACCCTAGCCTCTTTTTCTCTGACCTAGCCGCCCCCTTTCCCTGCGCCGCCAACCTAGTGCCGCCGCCACCTGCTGCCGTGAGCTGCCCTAGCGCCGCCGCCGCCGCCTCTCCCTTGTTCCACCGTGCTAGATCTTGCCTTGCCAAGTTGATCTGCACAGTCCTGCAACAACAAATCTCCTAGATCCAGTTCTGAGCCTAAGACTAGGAGGTGTTACCAAAATCCAATTGGTGTGGACTATCTTTGGAGGTGAGACGCTTGGATCACTTCTGTGAACTAGATCCAGATCCAGATTCAGAATCAGAACTGAAGGTTGCCACCACCTTGCCTGTGGTGAGGTAAATCGCAAAAACCCCCTTGTTTAATTCAATGTGTGTTTTTGTTTCTTGCTTGCGTATAAATAATATGGAGAATCTTATATGGGACCTTGGGTGCTTCGAAAAATTTTAAATTTCGCACTTTTTTTGTTCTGACAATCGAGGCATCCCAACCACTATCCCAACACATATATTGCTTGTGCAAATATATGTAGACGACATTATTTTCGGTTCAACAAATCAACAGATGTGTGACAAGTTCTCAAAGCTGATGCAGAACAAGTTTGAAATGAGCATGATGGGAGAACTTAACTATTTTCTTGGCTTGCAAGTAAGACAGTTGTCTGATGGAATATTCATCAGCCAAGCAAAATACACAAAGGATCTGTTCAAGAAATTTGGTATGGAAACTAGCTCTACTGCTAATATCCCAATGTCTACTAGTCTTCGTTTGTATAAAGATGAAGATGGAAAATCAGTGGACATAACCAAATATAGAGGAATTATTGGGTCACTGTTATACTTAACAGCTAGCAGACCTGATATCATGTACTCTGTTGGGGTTTGTGCGAGGTATCAATCAAATCCTAAGGAATCTCATCTCCTAGCTGCCTATCTTAAAGGTACTGAAGATTTGGGATTGTGGTATCCTAGAGAATCTGGATTTGAGCTTATTGGTTATTCAGATTCTGACCTTGCTGGCTGCAAGATTGACAGGAAGAGCACAACAGGTGCCTGTCAGTTCTTAGGTAGTCTTCTGATCCCTTGGATGAGTAAGAAACAGACCTCAGTATCCATATCAACTGTTGAAGCTAAATATATAACTGATGGAGCTTGCTATGCACATATACTATGGTTGAAGCATCAACTAGAAGATTACAGCATCAAAATCAGTGGAATACCTATCTACTGTGACAATACAAGTGCAATCAGTCTTACTCAGAATACTACAAGTCATTCAAGGACTAAGCATATTGAGATCAAACATCACTTCATTAGAGATCATGTGGAGAAAGGAAATGTCATGATAGAATATGTTTTTACTGAAAATCAGATTGCTGATATCTTCACAAAACCTCTAAGTGAGACAAGGTTTTCAACTCTAAGAGCTGAACTAGGTCTACTAAAATTGGATACATAAGCTGAGGGGGAACTCATCAGAAGACTGGAGTTCATCAGCTTACACATCATATTATCTTCAAGGTTAACTCTCAACAGACTAGTTAACTTATGGATTCTTAAAGTCAGGGGGAACGTGTAAGACTAGCGGTACTTCTGATTAAAAGATGAAATTCGTTGATGAAAGTTAGTTGAAGTTATGTTTTCATCAGAAGATTAAAGCGTTGAAGATTGAAGATTATTCACCTAGCTGGATTGACAAACAACCGAGGAAGGTTATCAGTTATTGCCTTTCACTGATAGCAATCTGTCATCAGGAAGATAGTCCCATCATATAAGTACTTTAGTTTACACGTCTGATCAGCTGTATAAAAGCCTACTGTTTAAAAACGTTTTATTTAAAAACGCGCTTTTACAAATAAAACTAAGGCGGTTCGCATTCCCGCCTCTCATTTAATGATTTTTTAATTTCAAAAGACGTAACTGACGTCCACACGATCAGAACTAACAGAAACGAATCTAATGATTGGCGGGTATCACGGAAACCAAAATACCCTAACTCTATAAATCTAGATCTGATCAGACTTGTAATTCTTTACACACCCTAAAATACTTAGAGCATTTGTGAGAAAAAATCCTTGCACTCTATCTTCTGCAAATTCTTCTCTTTCACTAACCTTCTCCAGAATCGAAGATGAATCCCTCTTAAGAAGCCAAAGCTGAAGGCATGTACCTTGTGTACGATGCATATCATCAGTCAAGAACTCCAGTCATGAAGGAGATCCTAGAAAAATTCAAAGCTGCCAATCTAGTTAAATTCATGGAATCGCAAGAAGGAATTGTGTGGAAGGACCAGGTTATGGAGTTCTATAATACTGAAAAAGCTGTGGACTTTGACAAGAAAGAGATCAAGGCCACTGTTGGAGGAATTCCAATCGTCATAACCTCTGCTCTGCAACACGAGCAGTTTGGTCTTTCTAACCAAGGTCGTCAAGATGTTACCACTTTGACTGAAGATAAGCTGCATGAGTTTTGGGCTGTCTGTGCAAAGAAGAATGAGGTAATGTCTGGGAATCTGAAGAAAAACCAGCTGAAGGATGAGTTCCAGCGTATGGCTGATCTGGTGTCCAAAATGATAGAGGACTGCACTTTTTCTCTTGATGCTATCACTATGAAGAGATACTGCATCATGGTGGCCATCTACTATGGAATTGAAGTGAATTGGTCAGTAGTGATCTGGTATATCCTCGCCAACTTCCATCAGAAGAAGCAATCCAACCACAGGATAACTTTAAGTTACCTGTTTCATCAGTTGGGTTGTGGGATGACCAATTAAAAAGAAATTCATAGTTCTAAGGCTATGTCCAGCTACCAAGTTGTTAAAGGTGGAAAGAAAAGGAAGACTGAAGAGAAGAAGCAGTGGAGGAACCTAAGGAAAAGGTTTCTGCCAAAAAGCAGAGGAAAACAGCTCAGCCTGCTGTTGAGAAAAAGAAAAAGGCTGTTGAGCCTAAGGAAGAGGCTCCAAAGAAAAAGTCTAAGGTTTCTGTTCAAACAGCCCAGCCAGCTGTTGAAGTCAGAATAGAAGAAACTGGCGAAAAGGAGGTTGTTGATCAAATCATTGATCAGACAACAAATGAAATAGAGACCATGTCTCCTGCCTCCCCTTCAAGAACTGTTTCTGCTGAACCAGGAGGGAACGTTGCTCGCAGGACTAGGAGTCAATTGAGAGATACAGGTGCCTCTCAACCTGTTCAAAGAATGAGAACGAAAAAGACAATCAGGAAGAGGATGACGTTTATTGAATCACCTACTGACCTGTCTGATATAGTCAGAACAAGCCCTCAATCAGCAGAGAGGCCTGCTGGTGCTGAGGAAATGTCTGCTGCTGAACAGATTGATACTCAACAGACTGTTCCAGAAGAACCAACAGCTGAGGTTGCTCAACCTCAAGATGATCCAGATGTGATGATCATCAACCCCATAGCAGTTGCACCCCTGGCTTCTGCTGGACCTGTTCCAGAGCCTGCCCCTGCTGATAAAAACAAAGGGAAAAGAAAAATCATCCTCAAGAAGAAGAAAATCTCAGCTGCTAATAAAAAAAAGAGAGAAGAAGATGAGCAGAGAAAGAGAGATGATCAGGAGAAACAAAGAGCATTGGAACTTAGCAAAGTTCAAGCAGCAAAAGATGAACAAAAGAGAAAGATGTTCGAAGCAGAGCTTAAGGCTGCTGAATATGCTGAACTTGCTATGGTCATTGGGATAAGCAAGACTGATGCTTATGGACCTGTTCATAATGGTGGAATCAAGATTGGTGAATCTAAAGATGCCAAGCCAAAGATGACTGCTGGCACTGTCAAGCCAAAGGCCAAGTTTGAAGTTAGAAGATCATTTGACATTATCAACTCTGACAAATCTATCTTCAACAGGTTTGAGAAGGCCATAGCTTATCTTGATTAGAAACTGATGCTCAAGACTTTATTTACTCATGAGAAGCCAAGATACAAGAAGTGGAGAGACTACAAATTGAATAAGTTTGTTGAAGAGCTTCAGAACTGGAAGGAGTTTGCCGCTAAAGAACAGTGGGTCCTTCAATGGCTAAAAACAAACTCCATCTCAAAATCCTTGGATCCTGATTTCGTTAGAAATGCTATACATCAGTATGCAAAGGATTTTGCAACAGAAGAGGCCAAGATTATTGAGAATACTTTGCCTGAAAGAAGAAGAAAATCTGATGATCCTGTTGAAAGGGCCCTTCAAATTGCTCTGATGACTGCCTTGAAGAAGTGGGCTGATAAGTCAAGATATTAGCAAGGTTCATCAAGTGAGCTGCCCTCACTGCCAAGCATTCAACAGATAACTTTTGGCAAAGAAGTAAGAGATTATTATGACATGCCCAAAGTAAAGGCCTCGGCTCCAATTCCATGGCCTGTTGTAAGACAAATTCGTCAAACAACTATCTTTACTGGTGAAGGCAAAATCATCAATAAAATCTTTGAGGATGTCACTGATCTGCCCCGTGCTGATAAAGAACCCTTAGCAATTGAGTGGAAAGCTAAGGGGTCCAATGCTGATCAGGAGACTGAGCAGAAAGATGCCCCTGTCCACCAGGAGACTGAAGATAATGAAACTGCTGATCATTCTGCTTCATCAGCTGATTTGCATTCATCACTGATGGAAGCCTTCCAAGTGTTAATGGAAAATTCAATAAGGGAAATGGAAGAAGGGAATAGCACGCAGTTAAAGAGAATGCAGCAAGAATTGGCAGAATCTAACAGACTACAGCTTGAGCACATGCAATTACTTACTGCAAGAACAATCAAGAATGCAATTGATAATTTTCCTCTGCCTGAGGATCATTCTAGGCAGATGACTCAGAGTGTTGTGGAGCTGAACAGGAACATTGAAGAAGTAAAGGCTGATGTCAATCATCTACATACTGCCTTGAAAAGAGCTGAAAACAACATTGCTGATCTCATTTCTACCTTCATCAATGTCAGTGAAGAGGAGAAAGCAGTGCATATAGCATTAGTGAGATACGTCCATGAAACTGACATTGTCATTCAAGAAGAACTTGTCACTATGCAACTCAACATTGATTATCTGAATGATCAAAATGATACCATCAGCACTACTCTAAATAATCTAACTGCCAGCCATGATGTAGCAAATCAGAACATCAAAGCTTTATGTGATGCAATGAAGATTCAGTCAGTTGCACTTAACCCTCCTATCGAACCTGCTAGTGTCACTAATTCTGATGATGACAAAAAGGGGGAAGAGAAGAAGGAAGAGCCAACTATTCAAGTTGCTGATGAAAGTCAAAAACTTGAAGACAAAGCTGAGGAAACTGTTGCTGTTGAAGCCAAGAGGACAGATGCGGCTGAAGAAACTGGAAAGGTTGAAGGCAAAGAGAAGTCTACTGAAGATTCTAAGGAAAAAGCCAAGTCTGCTGAAGAAAAGGCTACTTCCAAGGATTCTGATGAAGAAAAATCAGAGCCTTATACCAAGCATAAGGATGAAGAGAGAATAAAAAGGAAGATGGATGAGGCATATCAAGAAGAGCAGAAAGAAAAGGAAATTAAAGAAAAGATGGATGTTGCCAAATCCAATCTTGTGCTGGATGACATTGATGATGATGAAGAAGATGAAGACGAAGAATCTTGATATGAGTATTATGAAGTGCTTGAAGGAGAAAGTGAAGAAACTGATGACTAGTATAGGCAAATCTGTTGTAATCAGTGTTCTTTATTTTTTTTCAGTCATCTTATCTAAACAGAATTGTACTTGTAATCAATTTCATCTATCAATAAAAGGTTCAAATTCTGTTTCCAACACATTTTTTCTATCTCAGAAAACTTTGAGGATCAAAACTTTAGTATAGGTAAACAGGTACTTAGCTGAAGTTTTGTCATCATCAAAAAGGGGGAAATTGTTGGATTAAGATGAAGTGCACTGAAGATATTTAGTAAAGGGAGGTTTTGATGATTTCCAAAACTTAAGATCAGCTAAGTATGGAAAACTTAGTTGTAAAATCCCTTGGAGGAATTTTGACCAAATAAGAAGACTATCAGACGGGTCAAATATTCAAAGTCCAGAAGACTACTGATCTGCTGAAGTAAAGAAATCAGACTGGTGAAGATCAGCAACATCAAATCAGATTTGTTCAAGTTTGGGATCAGCTCTGTTCATCATCAGACTTGCACTTTCGATCAGCCAAGTGGAAAGGATCAAGAAGTCTACCCAACGGTAATAAATGCCCCTGGAAGTAATAAATGCTGAAATACAAGGTTATTAAAGACAAATTATTGAAGAAAAACCTCGTATCAGCTCGGTGCATTTAATGCTGCCTGACAGAAAGTACAGTTTGCAGTACTGTCACTGTGCAGAGAGCCGTTCGCGGATTTTAAGGACCAGAAATCAAGAGATTTGAATTTTGTCTCTCTTCAACAGACAAAATTCAAAGAGTGACTATAAATAGCTGAAGAGATGAAGGAAGAAGAAGAACACAACTTCTGAGAGATTGAATTCGAAGCAAAATATTTTCTAAGTCTCAAAAGCTCAAGAATAGCTCACTCATCTGCTGAAAGTCATTTGTTGACAGGAGCCGTTGAAGTTCAAGAAAACATTTTCTGAGTGAATCTGTAAGAGAGAAAAGTTGTGAGAAGTAGATATTCATCTTAGTGAGTGATATTACTTCAGAGAGTAGGAGCTTCTTTGTGATTTCCTATTGCGAACTTGTGGCTGGTCATTTGTTGTGAAGCACAAGCAGAGTGTACTAATTACTTTGTATTCTTAGTATAACCCAAGATCTGTGTGACTTGGAAGCGTGGATTAAAGGATATTTAAATCCATATAACCACTATAAAAATTCTTGTGTTTTTATATTGCTTTTACTTGCATATTTTCAGATCTGCATAAAACACATTATAAAACTGTTTGAAAATTAATTTAGAGGAGTTTACAAAACTGGGGACAAAATTTTCAAACTACTAAGTTCACTTGTGAAAAACACTTTGAAAATCCGCGGCAAGTACTCTAGTATTGAAACTGGTTTTAACAAAAATCAGCTAAGTAATTATCAGATTAGTAGTCAACAAAGCTGTTCAAAGATCTGTTCGAGATCAGCCTTGTAAACTTACTGTTCAGTAACAGCTTAGTCTGTTCAAGTTTAAGCAACAGTTTTCAAGTTTAAAATTAAGATAAAAAGTTTCAGAGGTCTATTCAAACCCCCCCTCCCCTCTAGACCTCATCTGACCACTTGGGACCAACAATAAAAATCAATCACCAAATACTATATTAAATTAAAAGAAAAACTCATTTTAATGATAGTTGAGTCTAGAATCTCAAGAATTTCATTTAGAATAAAATGCCTCTTAGCTAAGCCTCAATTCAAAAATCTCCTTAATATATTTAGTATTACAAAAAAACTTCAGGTCTATCACATTCAAACAATTAACCCCCTGCACCATTAATAATCTTTGACTTTTGAGAGAATAATCCCTCAATTTCCAATTTTGCCCTTAACCCTTAAGTGGTTTTTTTTGTAAGATTTATAAAAAATGACAAAAAATATTTATGGACGAAATCGTCATGGAGGTAGTTAGGGGTGTTTGCGATGCAGGTTAGTGCAGTTTTATATTCGTCCAAACCCAACCCAATATTTGGAGTTTTGTTAATACTATTTCTCAAACTCAACCCAACAAATCTTGAGATGCATTTTGATGTTCATTCAGTTTGGGGCAATCTGGGGACTAGGACTGTCAATTGAGCCGGGCCTACCCGAAGCCCGATGGCTCGACCCGATTAAAATTGGCTCGAACCCGAATATTTGTGAGCCGGGTCGAGTTTGAGCTATTATATTAAACCCGATCAATTTATGAGCTGAGCTTGAGCCCAACATGGCTCAACCCGAATAAAGCCCGAACATATAATTATTTTAAATATTATGATTAATTATTTGTTTTGTATTTATAGTTACTAATTATTGTTTTTATTTTGAAACAAGTAAAGTTTATAAAAAGTTAAAATATAAATTTCATATATGTTAGTATACTGAAGGTCAAAATCTAAAGGAAAAAACCTTAATAAAAAATGAAAAGAAAAAAAAAAAAAAAGACAAAAGTTAATACGAAAGGTCAATAAAATGAATCTTGAGACTTTAAAACTCTAATCCCTTTCATATAGATCAAACGTATCTAAAAAAATGTGGTCAAATAACTCAATCTTTTAGTTAACATATTATTTAATGATATATATTCGTATATTACGTAATAGTAGTCTATTCATATGTGTTTCGGTAATCTAAATATTTTATAGGTCAATGTATTTTTGTCTATATTAGCAAACCCGATATAAGCCCGATATAGACCCGAAACCCGAAAAATTACATGGGTCGAGTTTGAGCCAGAGAAATCAGAAAATTTATGAGCCGAGTTTGAGCTTATAGCTATGAAGCCCGACAATATTTGAGTTCGAGCTATTTGAAGCTCGGCTCACAAGGCCCGATTGACAGTCCTACTGGGGACGGTGTTGTGGTCTTAACTTTTTCGAAATATATTTCTTTTTTATTCGATTAATTAAATGCACAAATCAAATATAACTATTATTATCTTATTGTATTTTCACTAATGAACAAAATTGGTAGATGTGCATTATCCATTGTAATGACATTAACAATGCTACGCTACCGAAGGTTCCCGACTGAAAAGGCATTTTCCGAGCTATAAAAATAATAGAAAATACCTTGATAGTCAAAGTTGATGTTGGTTGTTGTCGTTCAAATAAAATTTAAATTATGGACCATGTCGACCAATCAAGTTTTTAGCGGATGTATTGAGCTTTGGGAGTGATACATTAGTTAATAATAAACAAAAGATTATAATTCATATAATTTATTATTTATAAATATATTGTATTCGGATGCGATTTATGCAGTTTGATAATATTGTACCCGAAATAGAGGAATCATAACTCGAAGAGATTGGTTGTGATAGAATATGTTTTCGGCTATGAAATCGTTTCCGGGTAATTGGACTAGAGGGTATCCGTTTTTGGTGCAATTGAGTCCGAATCAAGGGTGGTACCCACAATTGGATTCTTTACAATTTGTCTCAAATTTTATTTGGTGATAATTATCTCCTTTATTTTCGTTAAATATTATGATTCAAAATTTTGAGTAACTTTCCTTAAAAAATTTACTCGAAAAATCCAAAGTTGACTCGGGCTTGTATCGTTAGTTCACCAATATATAATTAAAGCTATCTTCTTTATACATCTATTACCAATTAGAAGTAGATTCAATACCAACAGAATCATCCCAATCGTATGGGCTTGTGTCAAACTTGAATTTTGCGAGAAAGAATATGATGGAGAATTACTCAATATTTTGAATAATAATTCGTACTAAAAATAAATGAGATAATTATCACGAAATAAAAATTGAGATAAATTTAAAATAAAATTGAGACGGAAATAAAATGAAATATAAAAAAAATGAGATGAAAAAAAAATGAGATAGAAAACAGAAGTAAAGAAAGAAATAAAAAAATTGAAACATAAAGTTGTTTGATGGATGGATGGATTCATAATTAATGAAAAGACAAATTTTTTTTAATGAATTAATGAATAAATTTATTATTTATAAAGGGGCGGGGTATTTTTGCAATAAATACTACAAAACTGTAAAAGCAAAGTAAGTGTGTTACAAATTATATTTTAGGGAACAACTGATACCACCTCATACTTTAAAGAGAGAAACTGTATTTCACCCTCGTATTTTCGTATCTTTTTGGACCAAAATTTTCATTGTTTTTCAAGACGACTTCAACATCCTTTTGGTTTTTAGTTTAGGTCAACTTAAATACTTTTTGGGTATTGAATTGGCTCACTCTAAGTCTGGTCTTTTCATTTCTCAATGTCAATATACTCTACAACTTCTTGAAGACACAAGTTACTTAGCAAGCAAACCTGCTCTTTTGCAGTTTTACATGTGGATCCAAAAACAAATCTAGCTAGTGATCCCAATAATTTGCTAGTTGATCCCTCTTCTTATAGAAGATTGATAGGCAAATTAATATACCTTACTTTAAAAAGACCAGATAATAGTTTTACTGTACACAAACTATATGAGTTTTTAGCAAAACCAGCCAGTTCTCATTTAACTGTTGCACATCATTTGTTAAGATATCTCAAGAAGTCCCTTGGACATGGACTTTTTTATTCACCTAAATCTAATCTAGCTCTATCTACATACTGTGATGCAGATTGAGGCTCATGTCTATACACTAGACGTTCTACTATAGGGTTCTATGTGTTCATTGGTGTCGTTGAAATAAAAAGACAACATACTTTATCTCGCTCCTCGGCTGAGGCTGAATACAAATCCTTGACAGCAGCAAAAAGTGAACTCCTTTGGTTGTCCCAATTGCTACGTGGCCTCAAAATTTCATCTCTTCCGCTCAAGCTCTGTATTGTGACAATAACTCAACTTTGCATCTCACTTCCAATCCTGTGTTTCATGAAAGGACGAAACACATTGAGCTCCAACTCTGGTCTTGTTAAAGTAAAATATATTAATTTGCCTATCATAATGTGTTTAACTGTGGTAAATTTGACTTTTGAGAAAATATTCCAAGAAATATTCCCTCAATTTCCAATTTTGCGCATAGGGGTTCTTTTTGTAAAATTTATTAGGGACGAAAATATCCTGGGGTAGATGTAAGATTAAATATTTAACAGTGGGTAGTTCGGCCTGAAATCCACATATACCGTTCTCGTTGGGAGTGGACAAGAGTGTGACAGTACATTTGACGCAAAACTTACAAGGACCGGAAGAATTAAACTGACAATTGATAGAGGATGTCTCCAATGAAGCAGTGCGCCCACGTACGCCAACTAAGTCAAGCATTGTATTGGATTAGTCAAACCTACCCCCGAGGTTCTTCTCACTTGCATGATTCCAGGACTTTACATGATGTCTCAAAAAGAGAATAAAAATATTGCAGCCGGAATTTACGTTCATTGGTGAATGTCATATAAACATTTCAATCAAGATGTGTTAATGTGACAAGGTGGACTGCAATCAAAACACATGATGATCAGTGGATACTACTACAACAAATATGATGTCTAATAGCATTAAAAAATGTCATTAATCATTATGATAGTGGCATTTCTAACTTTAATGGCATTTTAAATAAATGCCACATGTAGCGATGTCGCTAAAGGTCATTGACATTTATAAAGTCACTATTATACCATTTATTGACACCGTGAAATGTTATTGAAATTATATAAAATAACATGTTAAAATGTCAGAAAATAGCTAGTTTGTCAACATTTTGAAATGACACTAAATTTATAAAGAGCCTCACTTGAAATTGTCATTAATAAATAAATTGTTGGCACCTCACAGTGCCACTGAATGCAAAGAGAATGACATTTTCATGTGCCACAAGAAACTTATGTTCTGACATTTTGCAATGACACAACATTGCTAAATAGTCACATTTGATTACATCACAGAAAATATATTTGATGACACTTCATCATGCCACGGATACAAAAGAAGAAAACAAAAAAAAAAAAAATTGAACAAAAATCACGGTGCTTCAATTGCTTCAACATATATTTCATATACAAATATTTTTTAACAACATTACAATACAAATATATAATGATCCAATCTATATACAAAAATTTATACCAAACACAATGAGAGAAGCTCTTATTGAAATTAAAATTCTGGCTAAAAAGCTACAAAAGACAAAAAAAACCAATAAACAAACCAAATCTAATAAGTCTTCCTAAATCCACTTGATCTTCTCATGCTCGTGGTGTCGAATTGAAGAATCACCTACATAAAGCAAAGAAGAAAGACAACATAAACAAGTAGTTTGAAAATGTTAAAAAAGAAAAAGAGAAAACACGACCATACCATGTGTATGTATAAGTTATAAACGCTCAAGAGGAGAAACGTGGAGCTGGCATGAAAAAATGTGTACCTTGAGTCTTTTAGAACGTCGAGACATCATTTTGAAACAAGGGAAGCTATTGGTATTCTTGGATAGCAGAGTCTCCTCACTGGTTAAAACATTCATAAGCACATCCCACATCAGATTAATAGTTAAGAATTACATGTAAGCTCTTTTGCAATAACAATAGGTATAATTTTTCACAAACAACTTAAATCGCACTCCTAGACTAATTAAATAACAGGGTTTTTGAGGATATGTGAAAGATCAATGTGTTAGAATATTAACCGCATATACATGAGTTTGCCCGTGTCCTTTCTTGCTTCCTCCAATGTTATTTTAATTCTCAAAAAAGTGCTTCACATGTGAAATATTAATGTGCTGGCAAAGTACAAAACAAACAAATGATACAACTTTCTATGATGAATTTTTTTACCAGTGCACTAGCATTTGAGTCATACTACCCAAGTCCAGGTCTAAGATCCCTTCCTATAGAAAATTGCACCTTCAAATAGCTAAGCAGCTCAGAGTAGCAGCCAATTATAAAAATACATTCCAACGAGAGAGTATACAAACATTATCATAAGAATTTTCTTTAATTTGAGTTTGTCAAGGTTATAGGATTGATCAAAGCGCATAAAAAACTGAAAAAAGAAAGAAGAATGAGAAAACTTGAAACATACGCATTTCATACACCCAATCTAAAGCAAATATGTTTTCTACTGCGAGTCCCTCTCATGAATATAGTGAAATTCACCACATACATGCAATCACAAATAGCAGAATCTTCGAACCCCTGAATATTTTTAATTCTTATATGAACTCCTACATCAATGTCCTGATATGTGAAAGAAAATGAAAACTTAACCCAATATAGTTTAATAATACTACATGATACATAAACTTTACATATTCTTATTTATGGCTTAGTGAATTTTGCAGAGTATATCATGTGAATGTCATCCTCTTTCACATTGACAGTAGGTTAGTAGCACAATATTAAAACCCATAAATAAAAATTTTAAAATCTATTGCACTTGATAGTATCTAGGATTTTCTAGATTAATCGGGTAATATATAAGTGTACACATAAATGAATTCTAAAGACAAAGTGTGATAGCATAATAAATAAACAAAAGGAAGTCTTAAAAGAATGAACGTAACCTATTTTGCATCATGAGTTGGAGATCGCACAAACTTTTAGATTTCAGTTCATGGAGTTCATTTCATAGCCAATTGACTTCATCCTGCAAAGAACTAATAACCCTTTTCTAAAAAATTTAACAGAACAAAGGGTAGAGAGAAAAGTAGATGATTTGCTTTATTTAAAAATAAGCTGACCACAACAGACTATCAAGTATTCAGTATTAACCTTAAAAGTTAATGTGAAACTGTGAATGCACATAACTCAAACGTCGGGGCGACTAGGGTGCGGCCCTCGGTAACTAGCCGCACGTGCGGCCCCATCCTTAAATCGCGCCACGTGGCGCGGTAACTAACCGTGTATATTTGTCTAGGTGGCACCGGTTATTAAATGTCCAGTCTACCCTTTTCTTTTATTTTTAAATGAAAAATGAAATTATAACTTAAAATTGAAAAGTCCATTATATCCTTTTTAATTAACTTAAATTTAAAATACTTAAAACTTAATTACACAAAGACACTTATACCCTTTTATATAATAAACCTAAATTTAGTTACAGATTTATTTCCATCATTTAAAAACACAATTAGGGTAAAACTAAATTTTATCTTCCACGATTAAAACACCAACAAAATCGAAATTCCATGATTATGAATCCAAATTTCAAAAACCCATTTTCACGATTAAGAACAGTAATTAAAATTCAAAATTCGATTAAGAAAACTAATTAGAACTTCGTTCAAAATCAATCTCTTCATCACTATCTCCTCAAACATAATCAACCTCTTCATCACAATCTCCACAAATCGAAACATGGTGGGAAATTCTACAATCCCGGATAATGAAGTTGATGGTGATGAATCCACAGGTAATTAATTTGGCGATGATTATTTTTATTATGTGAACTAATTTACGTAAAATTCAATCGAATTTTACATTAAACCTCAATCGAATTCCATTTTTTAATGTGTGATTATATTGTTCGCTTAATTTTGATTAACTATACTATTTAGAGAATTTTTTAATACCTTAGAAATTTAATTCGGTTTTATGTACAATTTATCATAACAATTGAGTTTTGCGTTAATTTGAATTTAGCTTTATAGTACATTTCAATAGAGATTTATAGTGGTTTATGATTGACCATGTTGTTCTCTTAATTTCGAGCTTAACAATTTACGCCCGGATTCTATCAACCTCGAGTTTGTTGTTGTTTTTATGTTGTTTTTGCACGAAATTTAGTTGTCGTTTTCTAAGATTTATATCATAATGAATGGAACTCGGCTGTTAAGACATTAATTATTTTGCAATTCCCTGTATCAAATTATATAAATCAGTACAAGATATAGGTTTGATTATACTATTTTGTTCAATAACATCAAAATCTTAACTATGAAGATGGAGTATTTTCGTTTTAGTGTTGCTATAACTCTACTTGTACATATCATCCTCTTTTTATCATTCGTGCCTGTAGATTAATTTGAAATTACAAAATCTATATCTTCTTCAATTTATCTTTTTTTAGTGCTTAGTTGATTTTACAAGTATTAAATTTGTTATTAACAACAATGATTTTTTTTCGTTGGTGCTCCTTTGTTGTGATATATGTTAAATTTGTTATTAACTGTGCCAATATTTTGAAATTAGGTAGTTAATTAATACTTAAAATCATTTGTAATTTTTCGGTTAATTTTTTGTCAATAAACTTTTATTCTATATGTGTATGTTTTAAAGTATTAAATTTGTATTTACTTTAATTTTTACCTTTTTATTTAGAGTATAGAAAAAGTAATGGAACATCCTCCTCCGATAAGGTAGAAAGTGTTTCGAATTCCAATTCACAAAACCACCGCGACGACACCGAAGTCGAAGAGGGGAGTAACAATTCTGACCCAACTGACGATATCACTAACATTGACCGAGTTCGATCATTAACATTTAAGACTATTAAGGAGGCAGAAGAATTTTATATTACTTACGGTAGGGAAGTTGGATTTGATGTCAGGAAGAGCTCGTCAAAAAGGAAGAAAAGTACTGGCCTCGTTTTGAGGAGGGTATGGGTGTGCGCTCGAGAGGGCGTTCGTTCAGAAAAGACTAAAGTTTATGATCGGAAGCGAGAAGCAAAGGCAGAGACACGGTGTGGATGCAAAGCTAGTTTTCGTGTTGCTATTGATAATTCTACGGGAGAATACAAAGTGACGAGGTTCGAGCCCCAGCACAATCATCCCCTTGAAACTTCCGATACATCTCACCGCCTACGCTGTAATAGGTAAATAAGCTATTGTAATTAGTTAATTATTTTACAGTGTTTTATGTTATTGTAATTAGTTAATTAGTTTTGTTACAACTTTGAATAATAAAATAAATTATTTAGAGATTGATTTGTTGCAAATTCGCATATAGATATTTGACCCCATCAACAAAGTCAATGTTGAACGTGATGACAAATGTTGGGTTTAGACCTTCTCATGTTATGGATTTTGTAGAAGAATTGGGTGGAGGCAGCGCTAGCGGTGTGTTTAATAGGAAAGATGGTTACAACTATTTGAACAGTCAAAGATTGAAAAGGATCGAAGGTGGCGACGTAAATACTATTTTGGGTCTTCTCGAAGGTATGAAGTTGAAAGATGAATCCCTCAGGTTCAAGTACACCGTCGATGGAAACGGGGCACTTACAAGACTTTTTTGGTGCGATGGAATGTCGAGAGCTGAATATGAGCAGTTTGGTGATGTTGTTTTATTTGACAGTACGTACAAGACCAACATTTATCGTTTTCCTATTGTTCTATTCTCCGGAGTAAACTGTCATTTGTGCACTTGTATATTTGGAATTGCTATTTTATACAGTGAGACGACTGAATCATACAGGTGGTTGCTACAGACTTTCCGCGAAAGCATGAATGGAAAATCTCCTATTGCGATTTTGACTGATCAGGACGCGTCAATGCGCGCTGCCGTGCTTCATGAATTTCCTTTAGCGAAACATCGGCTTTGTTGTTGGCATATCTCCCGTAATGCCGAATCAAATATTAAAACTGGAGATTTTTCAACAATGTTCTCCAGGTTGATGAAAAGGCCGTGCCCTATTGATGAATTTGAAGAAAGATGGTCTGAATTGATTGAGGAATACGGTGTTACAAACCATCAATGGGTATTAGAAATTTACTCAAAACGGAATCAGTGGGCAGAAGCATTCTTTCGAGGTCAGTTCTTTGCTATGATGAGGAGCACACAACGGGCAGAATCCATGAATTCATTATTAAAACAGAAAGTGCGTCCCGGCTTTAGTTTAATGGATTTTTTTAGACATTACAACAACGTTTTTTTAAAAAAAATTAGGAAACGGTTTTATCAATTACAAAAAGAATCCGAGGAGCCACCGAAAGAACTTAAAGTTGGATTACTACGAAATCTTCAGAACCATGCTGCACGCATATGCACGAGAGCTATATTTGATCATATACTAAAGGAGATAAATGCGGACGAGGATATTGTTGTTCAGAGTATGTCCTTACTTAAAGATCGGCGGTACCAATTCCAATTTGGCGATCATACCAATAACACTCCTCGCAGTTTTGCTGCCATCATTGATCTAGATGAGTCAAAATTCAAGTGTGAATGTTTGATGCTTCAATCTGATGGGATTCCTTGTCGGCACATAATCTGTGGATTCAAGAACATGAGAATTTCAACATTTCCCGATAAAAGTATTAATCCTCGGTGGTTTGTTGAAGTCGGCAAGAAGCTCAGAATCGATTTTCCATTCCCTTCAGACGACAAACCTAAAGAAGTTCGTTTTGCTAAGATGAACATGGAGTGTATGCACTTGTCAAAGTTATCCTCCGAAAAGAGTAAACCATTCTTTGATAAATCAATTAATGCTGTCCGAAATTTGGCTGTGGCGGCTGAGGATGAATCCGACGCAGTTTCAGAGTCCGATGGCGAGGAAATTCCAAACGAATTTGTGAAACATTCCCGCAATGTTGTAGATCCCGATAGGATTATTCCTAAAGGTGGAACAAAATCAAAGAAGCAACGTTGTGGCTTGTGCAAGTCAGTTCTTAGTCGTTGTTCTGATGATGTCATGATTCTTTTATCGTATCTCTTGTGTAATCTTGGTCTAATCATGTTTATTACTTTTTTCAGGAAAATCGGACACAAGTCAACCACTTGCGAGCGAAACCTGAAATTTGTGGGTACTTCACGTGGGAGGCAAAATACGCAGTCCACTAATTCTCAAATGCCCCATGAATCAACAAAAGATGATTATGTTGGCGATGACAATGACACCCAACATTCGTTGAATCAACCTTCACCAACCATGTCGTCTTTTGGTATGCCTGACAATCGCAACACTCACACCAATCTTCTCTTTAGCATGCACGGTCCTCAATTTCAAACTAATGCTGGTACTTCTTCTCAAGTACGATTTCCAATGAATCCACAGGTTAGAATTTTTTTGTTTCGTATTATTACAATTTCTGAAATTGAAGTGCTTCATTTTTATTGTGTTTTTAACGTATAATAGATTAATATTTTTGTATGTACATCGCAGGCAGGGCCAAGCACTCACAATCCCTATGCGTTTCTCGGTTATATTCCAGGCTTTCCTCCACAAAATTGGACATTTTTCGGTCCACCCAGACCACCCCCCCCCCCCCAAAATTGATCAATTTTGTTGTTTCTTTGTTTTTATTATTTATCCTTCTTTTTTAATCATTATAAGAATTGGCCATCTTATTTCTTTTTCCGCACTTCACCCATGAAATGTATTTATTTTACCATTTTATGATTTTATTGTATCGATTGAATGAGAATATTTGTTAAATACAATTTTTAGCATTTGGAAAGATAATTTCGTGTTATTATTGTTTTTTTGTTGTTATTGTTTCATATTTATTTTACATATATTTTTATATTTAATTAAATACAAATTAGTATAATATTCTTAGTAAGTCAATAAAAATAACTACATATATTCTTCTACTGGGCCGGCCCTTAATGGGTTGGGTACGAAATTTTTTTGTTGGGCCATAATAATAACAAAAGAAATTAGTCTATTGGGTCGGCTGATTTTTTATTGGGCCGTAATTATTTACCTTTGGCCCTTTTTTGGCTCACATAAATAAATACTTATAGATAAATTCGAATGCCTAGGTTTATTTACATTTGGACGATTTTTTATTTATAAATAAATACTCATACACTTTCACTTCGATTTAGTGAAATAATAAACTTAGCACGAATACATAATTACAAAAGAAAATAATAGATAAATTCGGCTGCCCAGGTTTATTTACATTTGGCCGATTTTTTTCATAAATAAATACTCACAAATAAATAAATAAGCGACCCGAAATGGTTTGTCCAAGTAGCTTAATTACACTAGAAGATTTGTAAAGGTAGATAAGGAAACTAGAGGAAGAATATATCCGTAGACAAACAAAATCACATAAAATAGTTGTAACCATCTTTTCTATTAAAAGAGTTAAACAATAAAAGCATGTGATGTGCAAAAATCCATTTGTATAATTAATATATAAGATGTCGAAACATAAAATAATGTATAATTAATGAAAACCAAATAAAATAATTGTCCAGACAATCCAAATTAACATCAAATAAAAATGTCCTAAGCAGATATAAAAAGTCTAAACTAATAAAAATCACACCACCAAGAAAACCAAATCAAATCTCTACAGTGTCATCCCATTTCCAAAATCAAGAGGATGTGATGGATTCCAAGCAACTTTGTTTTTGTTGCATTTGTATAGCCTCACAGCAATAGCTTCTCTTGCAGAAATAGATTCTTGCTACAAATGATCCCAAACCAATTAATGAAATTAATTAGTATGCAAAACAAGACAATAAAATATGTTTAACGATAAGTTTAAAAGGTGTGCTCACATCCGTCAATTGTTTTTTGAACTCTTTGTGGAACATCATTACCATGCAAGCATACAATCCACAGTCATACCTGTACTTTGAATTATTAGGATGTGATAGTTTCAACGCTTCGCTAAATTGAATATATAATTTTTTACCTATTCGGTTGAACAGGTACCCAATCAGCTTATTCAAAATTCATTAGATCGCGCTTGAATCTTCTTTTAGCCATAACAGGGTTCCACTGTTGGAACAATTTCTCTAACCTTGAGACCTGTATGATTGAGTTGACAAATAAATATAATATTTTGAGCGGCAATCAAACTTATGAACATAGATAGATTTGTAGGTATTACCAATCGTGATACAATTTCCATTCGATGGCTGGTCATTTGAGGTAGAGAATCACAAACCGATACTGTATAAGTGTCGATGTTTATTACAGCACAAAACCAATGATCCATCATGTCGTTAATTGGGATGAAAATCTTTTCACAATTTTCTAACGACCCAACTAACTTTGCACTAGAATAAAAATTTTTCGCAGTAATGGATTGGAGAGTATATTCTTCATACAACAATTGTTGCTGCATTAACAATCCAATAAAGAGAATTTTCACTATTATTATATTTCAATTTGTTCGACATTGTATTTTACGGGCAATTTTATACTTACTGAAAATAAACATGGAAAGTACCATCGGGGTTGAGAACGGTCCTCTTCAATCATATCCACACATAGCATATACGCGACACAATCTATCACCTGCATCAATATAAGAAGCATTCATCAAATTTTTATCTGTGCTAAATAATAAATTAAACTCAGTAGATATTAGTACTTACATGTCCCCCTAATTCAATGGCAGGCCTCAAGCATCGAATGTCTGTCCTACTGAGATACCAATTACCCAGGTCTACAACAAGTTCACTACATGCAATATATGATATAACCTAACTTTAGTTTCTAAATCAATACAATTAATATAATAATCTATTAATTTAAAACGTTATTTTACCTTTGATCGAGATATTGACTGAACAAATATTTAATTATGACTTGATCTTCAGCTAATGGATTGCAAGGTGTAGAATCCAATTCATTCTCAACAGCATCGACATCATCATCTTGTCCAGTTAAATCAACCATATCCGAGGTTTTCGAGCTTACCTTTGAACCAACATTAAAATCCAATACCTTAGGCTCAAGAGTTTCTTCTTTGCTGTGAGACCTAGTTTTGGGGTGCGATGTTTTTTCTTTCTGGCTACTAGGTCGTTTGATTGATTTTGAACAAGATCCCTGATTAGTAAAGGATGGGGTACGATTCATTTTCCCGGATTGCGAATTCAGCAAGTTTGGGAGGGTCTCGCGAATTGTTGATTCAACTGCTTGTGGTATCTTGTCCAGGCAAAACTGGATATTATTGGCAATATTCTCAAATGGAGATAACTGTTTCACCCCCGAAGACATCTCTTTGATTGGTTGCTGCAGTATTATGGCATTCAGAGTGGTTGTCATTTGGGCAACTTGGAAATCAAGAGCATTAATTCGATTCGAAAGCAATGCATAAGGCTTTGAATCTTCTGTATCACTAGTCAGATTGGCAGAGTGGGAACACATGGGATTATCCAAATGGTTGTACGCTCCCATATCATCATAACTGTTTGGTTTATCCCAATTTGGTGAAAATCTACCAAAATTCTTAATCTTACTGGCTTCTCCTTTTTCCAGTTCACTTGTGGATTCTAACTCACGATTCACCTGATCATTTGATTTACTTATTTCAAAATCAATACCCTGAAACTCGAAAAGGTTTATTTGTGTCAGAAATTGCCATTACACAGATTTATAAAATATATTACCTATGAGAAATTTTGGCACGTAAATAGTTACCTTAGGGTTCCAATAACCGCCATTGGACTGCACTTCTTTCATCATCATTGTTGATCGTTCCCTTGAAAGATACTTTATAAAAGGTACTTTTGTTTCCAAATCAAGTGCATATTTTGCACGGACTGGACGAACTCGTCCGTAGAATATTATCTGCATCATAGTTACATGTTACGTTAACTTAATAAAATATATATATAAGAAATACATCATATGAGAAAGACCATTAACTATTTACATGTAATAATGTTAAACAACCAGGTATGTAACCCTCATTTTTTGCCTGGAATGTCCGTACTCCCTCATCTAATTTTGTTATCACAAGGCTCGCCCAATTCATATTGGGAACTTCGTCCAGGTCCTTGAATAGGGAGAGATAATCACCCGGTATGTTTTGTTGGTTACACGGATAGAGAAACAAACCAAACAAAAATGTCAAGTACTGAACCTTGAATTAATTTCCGTAAGCCCCTTCTATAATCAATGACTCGTACAACGAGGTTAAGTCAACTCTACCTCGTTTCATTGTGACAAATGAACTGTACTTTTTCACGCCAGCCTTATCTGCAGAAGAGTGATATATAGTACGACCTTTGCATGGAACCCCAAGAGCCTCATAAACCGCATAATCTGTGAGCTCAAACTCCTTTCCATGTATTTTGAGTATTCTTGTGAAAGGGTCATACTGATTAATTAACCAATGTATCAAAGTGCGGTTGATATCCTCAATATTATTCAATCTAGCCAACATTCCGAACCCCATTTCATCTATCGCCTCCAATTGAGAATCTAAAAGGCCTTTATTCACCGCCATCAATTTATGGATCGACATCCTTGTGTCCAGTCTTTGTGGCTTAACATGTTCAATGAAAAATGCAAGTGTGTTCAAAATAATAAACTAACACAATTTGTATTTCATTTCACCATTTAATTAATAAGTTAATAATATAATATGACACCATATATGTTTATATTTATAAAGTTTAATACTCCTGAATAATTTAATATGATAAGTCGCTTAGAATATTAAAAAGTTTGATCAAGTACTATAGCAAAGAGAGCAAAATAAATGAGACAAAGGAAATCTATAGTTCTTAATTCATATTATTGCTATTAATTGGATAATTCACATTTTATCCCCCAGAAAGATTTTAATATTCATACTTAACCTCCTAGAATCATAATGCTCGCACCTGACCCCTAAATTTATTAATTGACAGTTGTATTAATTCACCATGAAAACTATTACTAATACTAATCGGAAAATTTAAGTTTCGCCCGAATTAAAAGTCATTATAATTGAGATCTAAAACATAAAATAACAAACAAAATCCAAAATTAGTCCAGTAAAAATAAGTCCTAATTATATGTCATTCAACACAATTATGTAATATTAGCATAACCCTAATTATATGACAATCACGACCCGACACATTTTCGACCAACCACCACCCGACCCGTTTCGACATGAACCGAACCCGACCATTTGCCAAGCCTAATAGCTCATATTTCCAAATATTATTAAAACCCACTGTAATAAATAGAACCCACAAATTTGATAGAAAAGTGTCCTGCAAGCCAACTGTTTTGGCTGCATTTAATTGAAGGGACCATTCAATTGGATTAATAAATGCATTTTATTGTTATATGGTCATCTTTATCTTATGCAATAATTATCTACGCATAAGGATAGAAGTCCTTAGATCACAGGGCTATGGGACAACCCGTGGACTGATCTCCAAGGCCGTGATCTAGAACATATTCAAAAGTCGTAGAATCAAATCGAGATAGGACATCGTTGGATTCGGTTAGACTCTCACTATTGTGTATACTCCGATGAACTGGAGAACGCTGGGGTCCACGAGCGTGACTGGGATAGTCGATACACATAAGTGGGTGGCTTGCTGGGATGGCAAGTGCACTGAATACCCCAATTAGGAAATAACTCACCATGGAAGCGGTAGTCGCATATCGGGGTTGAAGTTATTCCAATTTACAATAGTATACGAGGAACGATCCCTAATTACTTGAGATGATAGTGTTTATCTGGTGCGAGAACATCTATGCTTTGATGTGAGTTCCGACTGACTGGAGATCGCCAGAAAGTCTCTGTGGACTCATATTGGGTATAGAGGAACTCGTATGCAGATTCATATCATCAACAAAGGATCCATTGACCCGACTTGATAGGTTGGGAAATTCTCCTATGGATTTCTGTGAGAAATTAATTCTGGTAAAATCCTCGGCCGAGGTATCTGACGGCTTTATGTAAGTAGCTCATAAAGATTAAGTCAAAGAGAATTATTTCGAGACCAGAGTGCATAAGGTCAAGACAAATGAAAAGGGGAACCGATGAAAGACCATACCCTTAAGTCTCGACTGGGAGATTGATCGATGGAGAGATTATGGCGTATATGGAAATTGTAAATTATTTAAAAGGTTCACTGAATTAATTCACCAGTGATTGGGCTCCATGGGCTTGTGGCCAGACATCGACTGTGGAGTGTGGGAGAATTCCTAAATTGGCAGGGGTGCTAATTTTGGAATGGTCAGTCGACAGAGTGTTAGACTGATTTAAAGTATTTAATACTTGAATAATTAAATTAATATTTAATTATAACCCACGGCCAATTATGTGGTGAACCTATGGGGGCATACACAATACACATGAAGCGAAAGCGAAGAAAAGGAAACAACTGGGTCGATCGAATCGACTGGGTCGACTGGGTCGATTGGTGACTGGGTCTGAAAAATTGACTGGGTCGATTGGTGACTGGGTCGACTGGGTCGACCCAATTGGAACAAATTGGATCCGATTGGAATTGGATCAAGATTATAAATTAAATTGGAATTTAATTTATGAGTTAATTAATTAAGTTGGATTTAATTAATTATAGAAAGATTTAATTAAATAGACTTGGAGTCTAATTTAATTAATTGGGAGAGTAATTAATTAATTGGGCTATTTAATTGGGAGATTAAATAAAGCCTGGTCAAAATTAATTAAGTGGGCCATGAATTAATTAGAAGACTAAGTCTTCTAGTCAAAGAAGGCCATGGCCCATGTAGGAGACTTGGAGTCCTAATCCTAGGAGGATTAGATTAATGAGATAACTATAAATAAGAGACTAGGTCTCATATCTCATATACAACTTTTAAGAGCCAAAAGTCAAGTCAAGAAAAACTCTCCCTCTCCTCTCCCTAGTGAAATCGAACAACACCCTTTCTTCCTTAGGAAGAATTTTTCGATTTCGTTCTTGTTCCTAATTCGTTTCCTAAACCCAGACATTAATATATCCTCTATTCTAGCCGATCAGGGTATATTAAATTTCGTGTAATTGTGGTGTACCAACCCATAGAGGCGCAACACGTGGGGCGTTATTGCAGGGCATAGGATCGACCAACTTGAGAGAGGAACTTGACTTCTTCTGCCAATTGGGATTTGCAAGGAGACAGGTATAACGTGTAACTGATTATACTGTCGTTTATTTAATATTCATATATATACAACTAGAGTAGTATCCTGGCAAGATTCCGTAAGAGGTCCTAAAAATTATTAAATTCCGCTGTGCCTAGGGCTGCTTATCTTACCGAATCCCAACAGTGGTATCAGAGCCAACTCTAGGCTTTGTATATATATGAATTTGCAAATTCTGTGTTTTAAATCATATGTTTGATTTATGTGGCTAGTTCTTTAACTTATTGCATGTTATAGAACGTAGATCTGTTAACTTGGAGTTAATGTTTAATTTTGGATTCGAAAAATTTTATCATGTTGATTTTAATTTTGGATTGGGATTTAATTAACTGGATCTGTTTAATTAAATCATAAGTAATCGAAGAAACAAAAAAAAAATTATTTTTTTTCGACTCGCGGTGGCACGCGGCGGTGCGCTGCAGCGCACCGCGGCTAGGCGGCCACCGCAAGCCGCTGCCTACGGCAGCGTGCGAGCAGCACGCTGGTCGCGCACGCTGCGCACGGCAGCAGCCTACGGGCTGCTGTCCGTGAGCTGCTGTGCGCGGCTGCTCGCTGCCGCACGCAACCGCGTGCAGCGGCTGCTGCCGCAGGCAGCTCACGCGCTGACCTGGATGTCGCGCGTGGGCTGTCCACGTGGCACTTCCTAACTGGTCTCGACTGGTCGTGTTTGGGTTGGATTCTAATTCTGCCTATTTTGGAAAATCTGAAAATCTTGGAGATTTGGTTGTTATGGAATTTTGGTGAATCTTGGATTGATCTTAGAGATCTAATTAAGTAAGGAAACTTAGAGTTTCATTTGTGGTAAGTCATTTAATAAAAATTAATGTCTTCTAGTTAATTACCAAGATTAAAGATCTTAGAGATCTAATTAACTAAGGAAACTTAGAGTTTAATTTGTGGTAAGACATTTAATAAAATTAATGTCTTCTAGTTAATTACCAAGATTAAAGATCTTAGAGATCTTATTAAACAAGGAAACTTAGAGTTTCAATTGTGATAAGAGATTTAATTAAATTTAATCTCTTCTAGTAAGTTACCAAGATTAAAGATCTTAGAGATCTTATTAAATTAGGAAACTTGGAGTTTTTGGATAAGGTAGAAATCTTGGTGGATTTGGACACTACCTTAGTTAACTAATCTAATCAAAATAGGATTATCTTGAGAATCTTGGAGATTTGTAAAATTGGGAAACTTGGAGTTTTGGATAAGGTGGGAATCTTAGAGATTTAGACTACCTTAATTAACCAATTTAATCAAGATAAGATTTGTAGATTACTTAGAGCTCAAGTAAGAGCTAATTAATCTAAGAGATTAATTGTTAATTCAAAATTAAATTAACTTGGATAATTTTTGTGAATTAAAATTAAAGGAGCCGGTAAATTTACTTTTTTGCCCTTATGTGCATTTATGCATGTTCTTGAGTGAATATGGATTGGTCGATTTTGCCCCTAAGCCCTGTGCAGTTTTGGTTTATTTATTTTATGGGTTGTAATTAAATGGGCCTGATTGGTGCCCTTGCTTGCGCAAACAAATGTAATAGAATAGGACCATTTTTTATAAGTTAGACTTAGATTAGGCTTGGAGCCGAGAAGACCTCATGAGGACTTGGAGATCCACATGGAGGCCCATAACCTTGGAGGACATTGAGGCCCAATTCATTACATGGAGGCCCAATCAAGGTGGATATTACAAGAAGGCCCATGATGTATGGGTTTGAGAAATTGTAATAGTTAGGACATTTAATTTCCACCCTAGACTGACCAATTGATCTATCACATGGCTCGTGATAGATCGCATAGGATGGGCAATCGATCAATCATATCTTGCTAAGTGATGTATGTTTACTTATATTCTTTGATGTATGTCTTGCATGCTTAGAATAGATCACGTAAACAAGATAAAGCATAATCTGATGAGACCTCGCACAAGAAAAACTTAAAACCTCCAATTGAACTTAAAAACTCAATTAGAATATTAAATCGAATAACGGGCGCATATGAATGGTCTATGGTCCGAGCCTATCCAATTACTAGGTCTTAGGCATATTATACGAATATATCTCGATGTCTTACGAGTCGTGGGTCGAGCTATAGGAAGATGATATGTCTATTGCCTCGATGCACGAGATTAGTGCCAAGGGAGGGGATAGCAAGGTTCTAAGCGCTGTCTCACGAGTCGTGGGGCGTCTAGGATTGAACTATTTCTCTTCACGAGTATTGGACATGATTTAACGCAAGTAAGTATGGATGTCTCACGAGTCGTGGGTCCATAACGAAAAACGAGGCTAAATGAACTCAAGGGTTAGCTGCGATGGTTAACCGGCGACGTGATCGCCCACCAAGTGGATCAATTGGTATGGCCAACGAGTCGTGGGTACTGAGCGATTGCATTTGGGCCTTGAGCCCATTAGGAAATTCTTATTTCCCGAAGCTTATGTGGGGGCATAAGTATTCGATAAAAATAGTGGGAGTAATTTACAAATGAAAACCATGTTTGTAAATTATGCATTGATATTAATCTGTCGCGTATTTATCGTCATGTTTATGATAGTTTTTCATAAGTGATGTATCCTTGAATATTTACCATCATACTTGAATCAAATAAATTGACTGAACCCAAATGAATTTTGAATGACTTCAAAAACTTGAGAAATTATTCTCGAGTCCAAGCAAGGACTCATCTCCTTACAAAGATTTCATTAGTTTTCCTTTCGAAGTTACACTTCGACTGGAATGGTGATAGGTTTCACCAAGCTGCCTTTTTGAAGTTACTCTTCAATTAAGAAAGGTGATAAGTTTCACCGGAGGGTTGAGGATGGTTCTCAAGCCCAAATTTTCTTGAAGGCAAACATGAAGTCTCCCATAAATGGGAAGTAACATCTCGTTGAAAAGCTCAAAGGGCTTAAGAGATGGTAGAAGAGGAATGAATCCTCTCTGAAGGGAAATAACCTTAGAGGTTTTTCTGTAAGGATGATAAGTTGTAAAGTCAATCAAAATAGTTCTTCCATGGATTAAGATCAAGGGAATGAAGGAATTGAACCTATTCGTCCCACATGGGATGATTAAATTTTATTGAACTTAACCTTATGGTTAAAGTAATGCATAAGGGTGTTGAATGCCCGATGAAGTACTCATTGATGCATTCATTGCATCTAAAGCCATGAATTATTTAGATCATTAGAATTTGCTTATACCATCCCTTGACTTAAAATTTGTGATAGTTCCACAATGGTTGGAACTGATTGCGTTATAAGATTTGTACGCAAAAGGTGGACATAAGCAAAAGGAGTATGAATACTCGTCTAATGACTAAATATAATATGCATAGTCAATAAAATATGAATAATCAAGATTCCACACACTTAAGTCGTTGTAAAAACCGAAAGACGATACACGAGCACTAGAACATATTTCCGAATTAAAGATTCAAAGAATGAGCTCGACTAGGTCGAGCTTGACTGGGATGCTATAAATAGTAACCGACTTTCGAATCTTGATTAACGGAAATTAGATTTAGTAGTTGGTTGCTAGGCAACCAAGAGAGATAAACAATTGCAATGGATTTAATCCATTTAAAAGTGTGTAGAAACACTAAAGCATTAGTGGGAGATAAGGCATCTCTTCTACCCTTATGGGAAAGGGTACGTTGTGATGTACAATTTCAAATTAAATTTTGGAATAAAGAAGAGAGCCTAATCAATGAAAGCATGTAAGAGATTTGGATCGATTCAAAATCGAACATGCATTGGCGATACGCCATTGATTATTTGATAGAGAATTTGATTCTCGAAATGTAAGACCCGCTCGAAACATTGTCTGTTGTCGAGCATTTTGGACATTTACCTGTCCATTAAGAAATCTTACATAAAATTCCGTATTCAATCAAATAAAACTTGATCGAGAAAATCAAAGATACTGAGCTAAGTATCTCTGAAGCCAGTTCCAAAACATATCACGTGATATGAGTTTTGGTATTGTACCTTCATATGCATTCATGCGCATATGAGGTCTCCCGCTTATGTGAATAAGCTAGTGGGAGATAAGCTGGACATGATGTCCATCTTATACAAATTCGTGGAGTATCCAGAAAACTCAAAAGGATGCGAGTTCTACGATCCTACAAGACAAAACTAAGTTTGTCTCAAGGAACGCACACTTCTTAGAGAAGGATTTCTTGATAGGCAAGAAGAAAAACAACGTAGAACTAGATGAGGTCATTGAAGCTGAAAAGGCCAACAAGGTCGATCAAGCTGACCCATCACCACAGGCAGTGGGAGAACAAGAGCATGAAAGTGCACCAGAAAGTACACCAATTCTTCGTAGGTCAGAAAGACAACGTAGAGAACCCGAGAGGTACTACGGTCTGCTGCACGAGACTAGACAGTCTCTAACTGACCCAAGGACTTACGAGGAGGCTATGCTAGACATAGACTCGGGAAAGTAGCGCGAAGCCATGGAATTCGAATTGGACTCCATGCACTCAAACAAGGTCTGGGCCTTGGTAGATCCAACAGTGGGAGTAGCTCCCGTGGGTTGCAAGTGGATCTATAAGCGAAAGCTTGGAGTGAACGGAGAGGTAATTACCTACAAGGCGCGACTAGTGGCAAAAGGATACACTCAAAGGCAAGTCATCGACTTTGAGGAGACCTTCTCGCCCGTCGCAATGCCTAAATCCATTCGAATCTTGCTGGCCATAGCTGCGTGGTATAAACTACGAGATATGGCAGATGGATGCAAAGACTGCCTTTCTCAATGGGGACATTGACAAGGAGATCTACATAGGAGCAACCAAAAGGATATGCATCCAAAGGAGATGAACACAAGGTGTGCAAACTCCAAGGGTCCATTTATGGACTGAAGCAAGCTTCCCGAAGTTGGAACATTCGTTTCGATGAAACAACCCAAACTTTTGGATTCATCAAAAACGTGTTTGAACCTTGCGTGTACAAGAAGATCAGTGGGAGTACAGTTGAATTTTTGGTGCTTTACGTTGATAACATTCTTCTCATTGGAAACAATGTGAAAGTGTTGTCCGAAACTAAAGCATGGTTATCTACACAATTCTCAATGAAGGATTTGGGAGAAGCGTCCTTTGTACTAGGTATAAGGATCTACCGAGATAGATCAAAAGGATTGCTGGGCCTCTCCCAATCCAAGTACATAGATAAAATCTTGAAAAGATTTAATATGGAAGAATCCAAGAGAGGATTACTTCCAATGAGACATGTAATTGCACTCTCTAAGTCTACGGCCCCAAAGACGCCTGAAGAGAGAAGCAATATGTCTCGAGTACCATATGCATCTGCGATAGGAAGCATAATGAATGGTATGTTATGTACTAGACCAGACGTAGCGTACGCTTTAAAAGCGTTACAAGTCGCTACTAGTCTGATCCAAGTGAGCAGCACTGGATAGCCGTAAAGGCAATTCTGAAGTACCTGAGAAGGACTAAGGAATTGTTCTTGGTATACGGTGGAGGAGAATTGAAATTGGAAGGCTATACTGTTTCTAGCTTCCAATGTGATGTAGACGACTTCAAGTCGACATATGGATACGTGTTCTGTCTCAATAGTGGTGCGGTAAGCTGGAAGAGCTCCAAGCAAGACACTACCGCAGATTCAACCACCGAAACAGAATACATTGCCGCGTGTGATGCAGCAAAGGAAGGTGTTTGGATGAAGAACTTCATCCAGGAATTTGGATGTGATACCTAGCATTGTCGAGCCATTACTATCTTATGTGATAATAATGGAGCTATCTCGCAAGCGAAGGAGTCGAGATCTCATCAGAATCCAAGCACGAACTAAGATGATACCATTTGATATGTTATATCATTGGTGGAGGAGACATAAAGATGGAACGTGTCACCTCAAAGGATAATACGACGTACCTGCTATCTAAGACATTGCCTAAAAGGCATTTGAAAACATCTGTCTAAGATGGGAATCAGAAGTATGAAAGTTGGCTTTAGTACAAGTGGGAGATTGATAGAAAAGTGTCCTGCAAGCCAACTGTTTTGGCTGCATTTAATTGAAGGGACCATTCAATTGGATTAATAAATGCATTTTATTGTTATATGGTCATCTTTATCTTATGCAATAATTATCTACGCATAAGGATAGAAGTCCTTAGATCACAGGGCTATGGGACAACCCGTGGACTGATCTCCAAGGCCGTGATCTAGAACATATTCAAGAGTCGTAGAATCCAATCGAGATAGGACATCGTTGGATTCGGTTAGACTCTCACTATTGTGTATACTCCGATGAACTGGAGAACGCTGGGGTCCACGAGCGTGACTGGGATAGTCGATACACATAAGTGGGTGGCTTGCTGGGATGGCAAGTGCACTGAATACCCCAATTAGGAAATAACTCACCATGGAAGCGGTAGTCGCATATCGGGGTTGAAGTTATTCCAATTTACAATAGTATACGAGGAACGATCCCTAATTACTTGAGATGATAGTGTTTATCTGGTGCGAGAACGTCTATGCTTTGATGTGAGTTCCGACTGACTGGAGATCGCCAGAAAGTCTCTGTGGACTCATATTGGGTATAGAGGAACTCGTATGCAGATTCATATCATCAACAAAGGATCCATTGACCCGACTTGATAGGTTGGGAAATTTTCCTAAGGATTTCTGTGAGAAATTAATTCTGGTAAAATCCTCGGCCGAGGTATCTGACGGCTTTATGTAAGTAGCTCATAAAGATTAAGTCAAAGAGAATTATTTCGAGACCAGACTGCATAAGGTCAAGACAAATGAAAAGGGGAACCGATGAAAGACCATACCCTTAAGTTTCGACTGGGAGATTGATCGATGGAGAGATTATGGCGTATATGGAAATTGTAAATGATTTAAAAGGTTCACTGAATTAATTCACCAGTGATTGGGCTCCATGGGCTTGTGGCCAGACATCGACTGTGGAGTGTGGGAGAATTCCTAAATTGGCAGGGGTGCTAATTTTGGAATGGTCAGTCGACAGAGTGTTAGACTGATTTAAAGTATTTAATACTTGAATAATTAAATTAATATTTAATTATAACCCACGGCCAATTATGTGGTGAACCTATGGGGGCATACACAATACACATGAAGCGAAAGCGAAGAAAAGGAAACAACTGGGTCGATCGAATCGACTGGGTCGATTGGGTCGACTGGGTCTGAAAAATCGACTGGGTCGATTGGTGACTGGGTCGACCCAATTGGAACAAATTGGATCCGATTGGAATTGGATCAAGATTATAAATTAAATTGGAATTTAATTTATGAGTTAATTAATTAAGTTGGATTTAATTAATTATAGAAAGATTTAATTAAATAGACTTGGAGTCTAATTTAATTAATTGGGAGAGTAATTAATTAATTGGGCTATTTAATTGGGAGATTAAATAAAGCCTGGTCAAAATTAATTAAGTGGGCCATGAATTAATTAGAAGACTAAGTCTTCTAGTCAAAGAAGGCCATGGCCCATGTAGGAGACTTGGAGTCCTAATCCTAGGAGGATTAGATTAATGAGATAACTATAAATAAGAGACTAGGTCTCATATCTCATATACAACTTTTAAGAGCCAAAAGTCAAGTCAAGAAAAACTCTCCCTCTCCTCTCCCTAGTGAAATCGAACAACACCCTTTCTTCCTTAGGAAGAATTTTTCGATTTCGTTCTTGTTCCTAATTCGTTTCCTAAACCCAGACATTAATATATCCTCTATTCTAGCCGATCAGGGTATATTAAATTTCGTGTAATTGTGGTGTACCAACCCATAGAGGCGCAACACGTGGGGCGTTATTGCAGGGCATAGGATCGACCAACTTGAGAGAGGAACTTGACTTCTTCTGCCAATTGGGATTTGCAAGGAGACAGGTATAACGTGTAACTGATTATACTGTCGTTTATTTAATATTCATATATATACAACTAGAGTAGTATCCTGGCAAGATTCCGTAAGAGGTCCTAAAAATTATTAAATTCCGCTGTGCCTAGGGCTGCTTATCTTACCGAATCCCAACAAAATTTAAATACACCAAGATATGAGAAATTGATAAATCCACATATGTAATAAGAGACTTACTGCTTTTGGCTTTATGAAATCTTGGTAATTCGAAGCCTTCCTCTTTCCATTTGCTGACCTGTATAATACCGAAAATATATGTAAATTACTAAAATAATTTTTCGTAATTTTTTCCCCTTAGAACAATAATTAATAAAAGTAAAATAGAAATTATTATTATATAATTACAACTTAAATAGAAAATTTCAAATACTGGAAAACAATGAATAAAACGCTATATAATAATAAATATAGAATAATTAACAAACTGGAGGACAAAATAAAAATAATTATGAATGGCCTTTAATATATGCAGAAGAAGATTTCCATCCATCAATATATATATATATATATATATATATATATATATATATATATATATATATATATATATATATATATATATATATATCATATATCGAATAACAAACATAAATTGAATTGCATTAATCAAATACAAAATTATTGAACACTCACATGTTTTATCAATTCAAATAAACTCAACTCCACACCTCCGAGATTGAACAGGTTTTGAATTCGTGGTGTTCGTTTTTTGTTATGTGAACTAGTGGTGAATTTTCTTTTTTTCTTCTTCGATTTTTGTTATGTGAAATCGTACTGAATTTTTTTGTGATTCTTCAGTTTTTGATATGTATATAAGTAAATTTGTGTCGAATTATTTGTGTAGAAGATGGTTCGATATAAATTTTACTTAATTAAGAGTTTGTGTTTAATTAGGAAACATCTTCTTTTAAATATATACAAATCATGGCATATCTTTTTCAGAATTTATCCAATTACGGAAATAATATAGTTATGGGAGTTTGTTAAATATGGAGTGGGTTTAGTGGCGTGAGTGGTGTGCTATGTGATTTTAAATCTTAAACAAAATTTTACGAATTAATAAACTGAAATTTTATTACTACATTTTAATAATTTCCTTACATAAGAAGTTACAAATTAATGTCAAATAAATAAATGATAGGTCACGACTTTTAAATTTATTTCTTAGACAACCACTTTTGGAATTTAAAAGACACTTCAAACGGTTAATAGTTGATGAATTATTACTACATTTTCATAAATGCCTTATATAACAAGTTAATTACAATCAATGTCAAATAAATAAACGATAGGTCACGATTTTTAGAATTTTTTTTTTTTTGGCAACAAGTTTTGGAATTTAAAGGACACTTCAAATGGTTTTTATTAAATGAAAAGATGTAATGTACCTATAAATAAGAACCTGATTATTCATTGTTAATTAACCAACATAATCTTGATATTTTCTTCAAATATATACAAAATTAAAGATAGTCTCAATATGGATCACAATCAAAATAGCAACAATATTTCCAATGAAACGAACAACAATTCTGCTCAAAACGACAAGGATGATGCGTATTGGTAAGTAAAACAATTTTCTTTTCATAACGTGTCTTAATTTATTTTTGTTTACCTTTAATTTGGTGGTATTTATATATAAGTAAATCATGTTCAAAGACCCAAATCAACGAGGCAACTATTTTTTTAATTTCTTATGCTAAAATTATATATGCAAACAAAGTAATTCCGACACTTGGCCAAATTAGGACTTAATATCTCATGTGTTATATATAGGGATGAATATGAAGCTGAAATGGAGGAATGGATACGCCAAATTGATGAGGACAGACGACGTGAGAGAGAGGAATATGAGGCTGCGATGGAAGAATTGAGGCGGCAACTAGAAGATCAAAGGCAAGGAGATGATGAACCTATCAAAGAGGATGATGAAGAAGAAGAAGAAGAAGAAGAAGAAGAAGAAGAAGAAGAAGAAGTAGAAGAAGAGGAAGAGGAAAAAGAAGAAGAAGAGGAAGACGAAGACGAAGAAGAATGGACCGATAAAGATGATGATGGAGATGATTCTGAGGAGGATACTGATGAAATACTGGACCGAATAGATCGTATATTGGGTCTTTAAAATAATTAATTATTTTTTGTCTTATTTATGTTATGGGGATTTTTGTTTTTAATATTTGTAGTATATTCTATCGTGACTTTTCTTATTTTAATAAATAATGTTCAATGTTCAAATTAGTTGGCTAGAGGAAATGAGTAATTAAATGATTTATGTAAAAAATAGGAATTAATAGAATTATAGTTAAGGTAGAAAATTAATTTAAATTGAACAATTGTTAATAGAAACTGCAAAAGGAGTATATATGTATATGTAAAGTAAATAAGTAACTAAAATAACTATGCGCAGCAGGTGGGAGTCGAACCCAGATTCATATATAATATATAGGCTTTATCTTGTTCCATATATGCCAATAAGCAAACTGGGCAACTTTGACGAATGTTGTAATACAGTATTCTTAATTCATTAGAGGCTATTGTTGTGTAAAGGTCAAGGAATGTAAAATTCAATGTTCAATTATAAATGGCCAATATTAAAAGGAGGGAGAAAAATAAAAGTAATCCTTGAACATTATGAATAATAAATTAAGAAATACTAAAAACCTAAATAAATGTGTGCCAATAATAAAGCCTATTATCATTAATTATTCTATTAATTTAAAGTTCCTCATCACTTGGACCACTACAAGGATACCCTTCTCCTCCAATCGATATCACCTCCGCTCCCTCGTTTTCTTCTTTATCTTCCTCATGTTCTTCTTGACCCACGACTTCGTCTGTCGGAACTTGCTCCAAAATAGCATTTCTTGGTTGAGGTGGGTGGACTGACTTAAAAATTATGTCTAGATCACGCCAATACATTTCACCCTCATGTCGGTACTTCTTCGCCCACCATTTGTACTGATCATCCTGAAGCATAAATAGAATAAATAGTTAATTTCGGACTAGATAACTTAAAGTAAACAACATTAAATTTTGTTACCTTAACAAGTATTTCCCATACTTCGTCACTAGCTAGCAATCTATTCTCTTCTGGTAACAACCTCATAAACCGGCATCGCAGTGCCTCCTGCCACGAGTAATAGCGAGTATGCAGCCTATGAAATTCTCTATTAACCATATCGGATGTGTAATTCTTGCCGGTTTGCTGTTTTAGGCTTTCAGCAATTTGCTGAAAAACCGTTTTATTTTTCCAGGTATAATGTATCGTGCCAGCCCTAGTTTCGTCAATCAACATCGCCAAGAAACGTTGGAGGTCATCTTGAATCCAAAATACGGCAACCATGATACTAAATTTAATCGAAATTTTTCGATTGTGTTAAATATTTAGGTAATTCACAATATAAATAATAACAATAAAATAAAAATAAATCATATCATAAATTTGAATCAAAATAAAAATCGGAACATAAATACTAATTTAAAAACATGAGATAGCACAAACCATTTTAATTATGTCAATCAACGCAACAATGCTGGATAAATATAGGATAAATATAAGGTAAATTCTTGTTGAAGCACTATAATACGAGAAAACAGAATATTGATCAAAAACTGAATACGGTAAATTGTTTTAGGAACTTTGACATCATAATTCAATATGTTGATAAAAAACACATGAGAAATAAAATATTAGAATATGTTAATCCATACCTTAATTCTCGTTAATGAAATATTGTTTTTTGGTGTTCCAGAACTCCAGACAAGCAGATCAATATTGGCAAGGATTTATTTTATTGTAGGAAGCCACGATAATTTAAGAGTCCAATTAATTTGAGAGTCCTTTTTAGTGTAAGATTTTACTGCCTTTTAAGAGTCCTTTTTATTGTAAGATTTTACTGCCTTTTAAAATTAATAAAGATGCAAAATTTAAATCTTGCAGTATAACGTGATTTGCTCAATTATCGTAAAAAAGGCGTACGGGATTAACAGTATTACTTTAATTAAACTGGAATCTATATTCAAGTAGTTCCACTTCCACTAACTACCTTAATTAATTTGTTTCCATGATATCATAAATTCTTAAAATACATAACAAACATGATCATCTATTTACTAGGAAAATATTATATTAACAAGATATGTTAGCAAAACCGAATTTATGTTTCCTTTTCCATTTAAATTTTAGATACCATAGGGAATGGGAACATATTTAGTTATTTTTTTATTTTTCACTCCGATTTTATTTGACTTGAATTTTATGATAGAAAAAATGAAATTTTGTTCTTTTTTTTCTTCCAGTTTTGTTATTCAACAGCCGTAATTAGAGGTTATCGATAATAACATTTAATTACTTATTAACGAGAGTCGGATGAAATTCACTGTGAATTCACGTTTAACTTGTTAAAATCTATAAATACATTAATTTCATACATCTAACTTAATTTTTTTTTAATTTAATTTCTATAAAAAGCGTTGATTAGATATTTACGGAGGTGTTAGTGATACATTAACTCTCGATTCTCCTTCTCGAGCAATTTTAGACCAATTTCAAAATAAATGGCTAATTAACGATTTTAGTGTTTATTAATAACATATTATAATACATGCTAAGTCTCCGTTGTGGGATTAAAGACGGACTTGAAAATTATATTGTATATCAGAAATATTGTATTATATAATTTATATGGATAAATTAACCAAGAAATTGAACTGGCGGAATGGTTAAGTAATGGATTGAAGTAAATGGTTTGTGTTCGAATTCTACTCAGAACAAAAACCTGTTTTTTTGCCCTTTCTGGAGAAATTAATCTTTTTTTTTTCATTTTGGCCAAGTTCAATATAAAATATGGCGGGAGAACATTTAAAGTTTTTATTTTGTACAAAATAAAAAGTACTTTTAAATAAAAAATAGATTATACTTATAAATTTTAGTTAAAAATATGGTTTTACGCTTTAGTGTTTTACTAATTAATAATAACATATTATTGTAGTAATTTTATAATTAATAACACATTATGGTAGTGTTATTATTATTTATCCAACGTTGAAACTCAATTCAAAGTAATTTTATTTACGGGGGTGTTAGCGATACTTCAACTCTCGGTTCTCCTTTCCGATCAATTTTAGACGAATTTCAAAGTAAATGGCTAATTAACGATTTACGGATGTGTTAGTTATACATTAACTCTCGGTTCTCCTTTCCGATCAATTTTAGACGAATTTCAAAGTAAATGGCTAATTAACGATTTACGGATGTGTTAGTGATACTTTAACTCTCGGTTCTCCTTTCCGATCAATTTTAGACGAATTTCAAAGTAAATGGCTAATTAACGATTTACGGATGTGTTAGGATACTTTAACTCTCGGTTCTCCTTTCCGATCAATTTTAGACGAATTTCAAAGTAAATGGCTAATTAACGATTTACGGATGTGTTAGTGATACTTTAACTCTCGGTTCTCCTTTCCGATCAATTTTAGACGAATTTCAAAGTAAATGGCTAATTAACGATTTACGGATGTGTTAGTGATACTTTAACTCTCGGTTCTCCTTTCCGATCAATTTTAGACGAATTTCAAAGTAAATGGCTAATTAACGATTTACGGATGTGTTAGTGATACTTTAACTCTCGGTTCTCCTTTCCGATCAATTTTAGACGAATTTCAAAGTAAATGGCTAATTAACGATTTACGGATGTGTTAGGATACTTTAACTCTCGGTTCTCCTTTCCGATCAATTTTAGACGAATTTCAAAGTAAATGGCTAATTAACGATTTACGAATGTGTTAGTGATACTTTAACTCTCGGTTCTCCTTTCCGATCAATTTTAGACGAATTACAAAGTAAATGGCTAATTAACGATTTACGGATTGTGTAGTGATACTTTAACTCTCGGTTCTCCTTTCCGAGCAATTTTAGGCCATAATTTCAAATTAACAATTAATATGAATTGTATTATTATTATTATTATTATTATTATTATTATTATTATTATTATTATTATTATTATTATTATTATTATTATTATTATTATTATTATTATTATTATTATTATTATTATTATTATTATTATTATTATTATTACTCAAAAACAAATTAACAACTAATTTGAAAATTATAGCACGTGGGGTATAAGCGTTTGAATTTCATTTTGAAGGGGGTAATTGCAATTTATGCGTTCATATTATATACCTTCTCCGGTAAAATCGAATTCAAAATCCCTAATTCAATAAAATCCTCTTACAAAAGCCGCGACCCCTCTTCTAATTTTCTTCCACCTTAATCATCAATTCTTCTTCAAAATTCTTCCACTAATGGTTAAATCTCGGATTCGAGCTGATTTTGGGTTGATACGTAAACGTGAATTCAACGACATGCCCCCCCCCTAAATATATAGGTACGGTTTTTCTAAATTGGGAATTCATTGTTGTGGTTCTTGGAGAGTTGCTATTACAAATTATATGCGGAATGTTAATTGATTTTCCTGTTACTCTTAGTTTTCTTGCCTGATTCCGTATTTTGAAGTGTATGTCGCGTTTTATTTTTCCTTAGCTTGAATCCACTTGGGACGAATTAGTTTATTAGGTTTAATCTTGCCTGATTTTCCTGTCTTTTGTTGTGTCCAACTCAGTTCTTTCCCTGTTTGAAATATTTTGTCATAGTTTGAAGCTGCACTTTTTTCTAAAATTTTGTGATAGATTAGTATTAATTCATTGTAATTAGTATGAATGTGTTGAGACTTAATTCAATGTTTGATTGGTGAATGATGGTTGGCTGTTAACCGGCAGTTGCCTTTGTAGTTAATTAATGTAATTTTTTTATTTGCAGATAAACTACACCGTACCTTAAAGATTTATTATGGTGGTAGTTTAAGGCATGAACCTAATACGGAGTATGTGGGGGGTACTTTAGGTGCGTAGACTATTTCAACTATAAGCAAATGTCAATCGAAAACCTTGGTTACATGTGTGATCTGATGGGAATTTGTGGTAAGAAGAATTATTATAGGATTGATGGATACCGTAAGTTTAGGTTGTGTGAATCTGAGACTGAGTTGATTCAATTATTTGGCTGGCCAAGCGGAGTGGTTTGCATATATGTAATTCAGTCAAACGAAGTAGATGAGAAAAGATACAAATTTTCCTAAATAAAGGCTGCAACACTATATCTACTTATAGGAGACGATGATGATGCATTGGCAAGTCACCTCCAGTCTTTAAAGATAGCTCATTTTGAGAAGACTTCTAAAATGAGAGAAACATGTAGTGAGAGACATATAGTTTTGCAATTGCCAGCACCCCGAGCATCAACTCCAGAACCAGCACCACAACCGCAGTCACCACAACAGGAGGATACAGTGGCAATACAAACCAACAAAGTACAAAGGACATGCAAACAGTGTGGATTGAGAGGTCATTTTGAGAAGACTTGTAATAGGAGAAAAGCATGTGAAGAGATAGGGATTGGATTGCAATTGATAGAGCCCCGAGCATCAACTCCAGAACCAGCAACACAACCGCAATCACCACAACAGGAGGGTACAATGGCAAGTCAACCTTTGAAAAAGGTTTGCACAATTTGTGGAGAGAAAGGGCATTACAGGAAGACATGTAAAAAGATAGGTGCAGTGAGAGTTAGTCGAAGATTGCAATCGAATGAGTAGGACTGAAGAATGTACTGTTTTCATACTTACTTTTATTGATTTTTGGATTTTTGATGCTATATTATGGTGGAACATGTTATTTTGAAATTTATTTTGGTTTAGTCAATTTTTAATGTTTACCCGGGTGTATTTTATCATTTATTAAAGGTATCAAGATGTGATTGTCAATTTTTGAAGTTAGCAGGGTGTGTTTTGTTAATTATTAAAGTTAATAGGGTGTCATTGTCTATATCCCTAGACAAACAGGGTGGTTTTTGTAAATTTTTAAAAGTTACCAGGGTGTATTTTGTCAATTATTAAAGTTAACAAGGAAGGTTTGTCAATTCTTACAGAATACAGGGCGTGTTTGGTCAACTTTTAAAGTTAGCAGGGTGTGTTTTGTTAATTATTAAAGTAATAGGGTGTGATTGTCAATTTTTATAGGAAATATGTTGTGTTATGTCAAATGTGTAACTTAAAAAGGTGTTATTTGTCAATTATTAAATTTAGCATGGTGTTTTTTTGTGAATTATTAAAGTTAGCAGTGGGTTATTTAAAAATATTTTAGTTACAAAGGGTGCTTTTGTTATATGACTTGAGAGGGTACCTTTTTGCTAATATATATATAGTATCGATTCTCATTTTCGAGCAATTTTAAAACAAAATCATCAAATTTCACCGACTATCGATTCACAGAGGGGTTACTATGACTTTCGGTTCTCATTTTCTAATTTTTTGTTCAAAATCATGTGAAGATAAAAAATTGTATGAATAAGCTTTTTTTCCTTACAAGAACCAAATAATTATAATCGTTTTACGAAAAATCAAACTTCAAATTTTTATATGAATAAGTCAAGAGTCTTGATTTGATTGACCTACTTTTGAGGGTGCATTATGTCATTCCATTGCTAATTGTCATGCATATTCTTTAAAAATATCAAATTACATTTCAGTTATAAAATTATCATCCAAAAAATGTATAGATTAACTAATGAAGGAAGGTGCATGAGAAATCGAGTTTAGGGTTTAGGGTTTAGGGTACAAATATAGTTATATAAATAGCAGTAGTAGCTTTATTAAATAAAATAAATTGTAGTGCGCTGGTTAAGGCAATATGTGTTCATATTTTTGGTCTGAGTTCAACTCTTTTGGAGAGCATTTAATTTTTGGACATTTTATACATAATTTTTTTATTCTGTTGGTAGATCTAATTAACCTTGATTAAAATATCTCATTATATTTTTCTTAATAAAACATTTCTTTTAGTTTTTCAAGAATATTTAGGGAACAAATATTTTTTGTTGACGTAGATCTCATAATCTAATTGAAAATGAGTTTTTTTTATAGATAACATACTCATACATTATATTTTTTCAAAAGAAAATGTTGATTCTTACAAGGCGGATTCGATAATAACTCTTATTATAGAAAATATTTTTGACAAACAAACATTCAAAATTCAATTATAAGTAGTGCTGACATCATAATTAGATTTTCACAAAATATCGTACATAATTCATGGAAAATAATGGAAAATAATGGAATAATAAGAGAAGCATAAACTGCTAACTCCCAAACCCAAATAAAACCGTTTACTAAAATAGCTAATTTGAAAATTACTAGTTACTCTATCGATTCTTCTGGACCCTTGTCACTCATGTCTTTTTCTGTTGTATCCTGCTCCACTATATTTTTTCTCGGATATAGTGGGTAAAACCCGGAATAAATTATGTCTAGCTCTCGCCAGTACTTTTCACCGTTCTGACGGTACCTTTTTGCCCAGGAATAATGTTGCATAGACTATAGCAAAACAGTAACCAAAATGTAAATTTCTTGATTAATGAGAGAAGCATCTCCCAGACTTCGTCACTGGCTAACAATTTGTTATCCACAGGGTGCCACCTCACGTAATGGCAATGCAGTGCTGATTGCCACCTTTTATATCGATCATACAACCTATTATATTTTTCTTCCACAACTTCGAGGTTGTAGTTCTTGCCGGTCTTTTGTTCTAATCGGGTAGCTATTTGCTTAAGGATAATGGTGTTATCCCAGACATAATCGATCTTGCCAGCCATCGTCTCGTCAATCAACATCCCAAAAAATAATTCTAGGTCATCTTGAGTAAATAATTCTCCAGACATGATACTAACCTCATAATATCACAACAATGAAATACTAAAAACTAAGATTAGGTTTTAATTTTCCAATTTAGTTCCGAGATCGAAAATATGCAAAACTAATGTTTAGACTAAGATATACCAATATATAATTAAGTGAGAAATTGACATGTACAAAGATATTATCACGTAACAATTTACATTAAACACTACTGAATCAAAAAAATCAAATCATGGAAAAGCTCCAAATTAAAATATTATATCAAAATATTCGAACTGAAAAAAATTAAATAACGTATAATTAACGATTTACCAAGAAGACGTTCTTCGAATCAGTTTAATGAGTTGTTCCTTTTCCCGTCACTGGAAATTGACCAATAAGAAATTGACGTATAATTAACCTTCGGAATTTATTTCAAATTTTTTATTTCTTATTTCTTAAGATTTTTATAATAACGAGTTTTCCTAAATTAAGTGTTTGTTTTAATTTAGGTAACTTATTCCTTCAAGTTAGGGATATCCACACGCAAATCATGCCATATCTATAATAACTAACCAATCATAGAAATAATTTAAATTTGGAAATTATTTAAATACGAGAATGACTGGATTTTTTATTTCAAAAATAATTTTCAAAATTAAATATAGATAGTTATGAATTTTTAAAAGGAAATGGATCTACAAAAAGCATAAGCAAAAATAACTAAAATAAACAAGGAAATAAACAGCCCTATTAATTTTTTAAAGTCACGGAGGTTACACATTCCCTAATCACCACGGTTATTCATATATATCAAAATCTTTTCTCTAATATCATCTATAAAAAAAACTGGAAAATAAGCAATAATGCAAATCAAATGAGAATTTTACTCCACGAGCCAAAGCTATACATCCCACAATATCAAGGTTAAGGAATTTACAACAATCAATTCAAGCACTTTAATCCGATCGAGAAAAAGAACCGCAGGTCATTATGTGTTTAAATTTTATTTAATAACATAATTATTCATCTTTTCTAAAATATTTGCTTCCAAGTTATATCTGGAATTTTCATGTTATGATTATGCACAATTTGTTACATGAACATTGATTATTCATGCTTATTTAGTGTTTATTACATGATTGGTGAAGATTTCTTAGTTTTGTCCTTGTTTTATTAAACATTTGAATGTAAATTTTTGAATATCTTTAGTGGTAAATTACACATCCTAGGGGTAAATTGCATGTTTTCGTAATTTGGTGGCAAAGTGCAAAAACATATAATTCAACAAAAACCGAAATTATGAAATTTTCATTAACTTTTAGTCAGATGGCGCGAAAATGGACATCAGACGACGAAGAAATTTTCATTAACTTGTTAGTGGAAGAGGCGTTCCAAGGGAACATTCACTGGAATGCCAATAATGAGGAGAGCATTAACAGGATAATTCCAATCATCGAAGCTAGAACAGGAAAAACAATGACTTATAAGGAGTTGTTCAAGATTTTCGGTGATCTGCACACTCGATACTGCCTTTGGGAGTAGGCAAAACAATGTAGTCTTGTGAGATGGAATCATACTCTCAATGTTCTGGAAACGGATGATTATATTTGGGATGAGCTTGTACAGGTAAGAGTGGTATGATGATTATTCGGCATAGTCCATAATATACAACAATGCTAATGCGCCCTTTTCTTTTTGTTATTAATTAAGGAACAGGGTGAAAGGTATTGGTGGGAGCTAAGTGTGATTTTTGCATCGAAGCTTCCCATTGATGATCTTGCAGTTTTACCGGATGAAAAACCAGAAATAGTACGGGGGGATAATGTCGTGGATCAAGCTCCCATTGAGGACATCGTGCCTGGAGGTGACGAAGAACCCATAGGAGAAGAAATATGGCCTGAGATCATTATTTTCGTAGAAGACAATGAAGAAGATGCTTTACTTATTTTGATATAGTCGAACAAACTATTAATATTTTTAAATCTGTTCTTTTTGTTTGCTGATACACTATTTTAAATCAATATAAACATGTCGATGTTCATTTAATAGCTAAATTTTAGCCTTCTTGAAAATAAGATAATTACTAAGTTATAAATTAAGTATTATAAATTTATAAGTATAATCTAATTTTTATTTAAAAGTACTTTTTATTTTGTAGAAAATCAAAATTTAAAACATTCTCCTGCCAAATTTTATATTGAACTTGGCCAAAATGGAGAAAGTTATTAACATCTCCACAAAGAGGGAAAAAAATCAAGTTTCTGTTACGAGGAGAATTCGAACACAGACCACCTACTTCAACCATTCACTAAACCATTTCGCCAATCCAATTTCTTGATTAAACTATCCATATAAATTATATAATACAATCTTCCTTGTATCCAATTCCATATTCAAGTCCGCCTTTAATCCCATAACAAGGAGACTTAGCACGTATTATAATATGTCATTAATAAACACTTAAATCGTTAATTAGCCATTTATTTTGAAATTTGTCTAAACTTGCTCGAAAAGGAGAACCGAGAGTTGTAGTATCACTAACACCTCCGTAAATCGTTAAGTAGCCATTAAATTTAAAATTTGTCTAAAACTGCTCGAAAAGGAGAACCGAGAGTTAAAGTATCACTAACATCTCCGTAAATCGTTAATTAGCCATTTATTTTAAAAGTTGTCTAAAATTGCTCGGAAAGGAGAACCGAGAGTTGTAGTATCACTAACACCTCCGTAAATCATTAAGTAGCCATTAAATTTAAAATTTGTCTAAAATCGCTCGAAAAGAAGAACCGAGAGTTAAATTATCACTAACATCTCCGTAAATCGTTAATTAGCTATTTATTTTGAAATTTGTCTAAAATTGCTCGAAAAGGAGAACCGAGAGTTAAAGTATCACTAACACCTCCGTACATCGTTAAGTAGCCATTAAATTTAAAATTTGTCTAAAATTGCTCGGAAAGGAGAACCGAGAGTTATAGTATCATTAACACCTCCATAAATTATTAATTAGCCATTTTTTTAATTGGTCTAAAATTGCTCGGAATGGAGGTCTAAAATTGCTCGGAATGGAGAACCGAGATTGGATAAATAATAATAACATACACTCAACACTTAAATATCACTTAATTATTACTACCATAATATGTTATTAATAAACACTTAATTAAATGACTACAATAATATGTTATTAATAAACACTTAATATATGACTACAATAATATGTTATTGTAAATTAATAAAAACAATAAAGCGTAAAATCATATTTTTAACTGCATTAATTAATAAACACTTAATTATTACTACCAAAAATCAGAAATCAATTTTTGGGTTGTACAAAATTTCCAAATCTAGAATATTTCCCAGTATCATGTCAATCTATCACTAAAATAAATTGGTTTCCCAAAAAATAACAACTTCTTGCTAAATTCATGAGATCACAAATCACAATTAAATAGGGAATAATCATTTTCCCCACTCCATCACGTCTTCACGTCTCATGCACAGCAGCACATGCAGGCAGCCTTAATTCTTCTCCTGTCCAGCCGCACAAAATTAAACACCAAAACAAAAATCTCAAACGTCTCTCCAGAAGGATCGATCTCTCTTCCTCCCTCACTCATCTCTCAAACCCATCTCCCAAACCTCGCGTAGTGCACAGTCAAGTTCCTCCCTCACTCCGTCTCTCAAACCCATCTCTCGAACCTTCGATTTGTCTCCTACTCTCTCTCTTACTCCTCACGTAATCCATCACTAAAACCCCAACGGTCGTTTCGCATTCTCTTGAAATAAGGTTTGATTTTTTTTTTCATTTTTCGGTTGTTAGATTTGTCATATATTTGAAATTTGTTTGTATTTCTTGAAATATTTCATTATGTATGTAAATAATTAAAAATATGTATTATGTGGGGGGTTTTGGAAGAGAAGGGGATATGCCAATTTTATACGGGATTACATGTGTAGTATATGTGGATTTGAAAATTATTTTGTTATATGAGTTGTATTGCATGTGTATTATTATATTATATGTGGATTTGAAAATTATTTTGTTTTATGAGGAAAGGGCACTCTTGAAGAAATTACATGTGGATTTGAAAATTTTAAATGTATTTTTTTGGGTGAAAATGTATTAGGCTTGTTTTCTTGGTTGAAATTCTTGAATGCATGTGCACTGCAATTTGGATTGGTTGCTAGGAAGATTATATTTAAAAGATTGATTACAATGGTTAATTATTTTGGTCCTTTGTGATCTAACAAATTAATTTCAATTTTTGGTAATCTAATTGATAGTTGTTGTTCTATGGATGGATTGAAATTGAGTGAAGTTGTTGAGTTTTTTATGGTTTTGTTTCCGGGATTTGTCATGCTTGAGGAAGAGGAACTTTGTTGGGCATATTGTACCTTAAAAATTCTTTGTCAAATGTTTAAGTTGGCGGGGTGTTATTTGTCAAAGACTAAAGTTAACGGGGTGTTTTTTGTAAATTATTAATATGTACATGATATTAGAATATGTGTATGTCAATCTTTTTTATTTTGCAAATTATTCAAACTAACTGTTATGTTGTTTAAATTGGAGAATCATGACAAACACACATTTGACAACCACGGAGTTGGAGCTTTTTCTACACATGTTAGTTGATGAGACTGCCTCAGGAAGGATAAGGTTCAATAAGGCTAACAAGGAGGCTTTCGAAGATATAAGAGCGAGATTTGAAGCATATACGGGGAAGACATTCACGTGTGACTTTTTGGAACATGAATACGGAATGTTGTATACACGGTGGGGCTTGTGGAAGACGGCACTAGAATGCAGACGGGTTCACTGGAACCCGATCGAAACTAAATTGGAAGTTGCGTATGAGGATGTTTGGAAGTTGCTTGCGCAGGTAAAATCTGTATATAAATATCATCTCCAATTTTAGTATTTTAATTAACTTGTGTGAATTAATTAATCCTAGCTAATTTATTTGATATATTGACAGGATCCAATTTATTGGATTGTGCCACATCACTTCCGCGACAATGGAGAAAAATACTGGTGGGAGTTGGAGGCTCTCTTCGGTAGACCCGATCCACCTACACCACCTACTATCGAGACTCCGGAGTATATGTCTGAGGAGGACGAAGAGATTGAGATTATAGTTATTTCCTCAAGTGATGAGGAAGATTGAAATTGTTGTAACTTGAAATATTTGGATCTTTTTATAGTTTTGAACATTGTGGTAGTAGTTCTAGTAGTAGTAGTTTGGATGTTTGTAGTAATAGTACAAGTAGTAGTAGTAGTAGTAGTTTTGTAAATTTTCAAGTTGGATTGTAGTACTAGAAGTAATATTGAAATCCTAATCTTAGATGTTCAAATTAATTTTTCAACGATAATTTCGTGCACATTATCAATTTGAAGTGGACTGAGCATTTTAGTACTTGTAATATTTCAGCTACGAATTTCACCTGAAATGCTTCTGCAAATGTTGCAAATTAACGCATAATTTTGTTATCTATGAAAAACTATATGTATTATATCTAGTTCATAAATATAGTAATTTATTCACTCTTTTTCGATATCAGTGAGAGTAAAAAAATTGAAAGTAAAACTCTATCTAGAAAAATATATTTTTTCTTCATATTATATTTATTAAAATACAAAAACTCTAATTATAAAAAAAGAAAACTTACAAAAACCCTATGGGTATATATGGATCTAGTTTGGCCCTGTTTGGTCTCAATCAAATCAGGCCAAACCCTGTTTGGCAATGGGCCTGGGAAAGTTTCGGCCCAGACCTTGGTTTTGTTATCTCTGAAAAAAATATATGTATTAAATCTACTTTAATTAGATATAAATTAATATATCTTATACCCAATTTATGTTACACAACAAACTTGATTTGATATAAATTCCTACTTAATTTTCAACTATTTTTTCAAATTCAAACAGACCATATAATGCAGATCGAAAATATTTCACGAATCTCTGCATTTTTCCCGAACAATTATCCTAAATAATAAACAAATAGGCCCAATCTATTTGAAGCCCTAAATATGGGCTTGTCACGTTCACCTAGCCCATTAATCCGGAGATGACGCATCTCGGTCTCTAAAAATTATTTTAAAGCACAATCTTCTACATATTGGAAAGATTTAGGCCCTATTATAGTCCATTTTTCGGGCCTTCATAATCCTACGGGCTGTCAATGGATTGAATTTGGATCGGATTAAATTCTATACCGATCCGCCTTCGTTTATATCAGATCGAATTCAAATTTTGCTCTAAATTTCTTAATTCCAATAGATCATATATCCTATAAATCGTCGCTACCAAAGTGAAAATTAACATTTTTTTTTTTCAAAAATAAATTTGTTAACTTTACGATTGTATTAAATTTAGCTAACATGTTGAGTTTTAAGAACTGTTCACCTGGATGAAAATATTCGTAAGAATGAATTTATGAACTTTCTAGTAATTAATATTCATATTTATTTAGATGAAAATATTCGGAAATTTTATTTATGAACAAATTATTAACTACTATTTTATTAAATAAAATTATTGATGGTAAAATATTATCAATGTAACTTATTTTTATAAAACACTATGCATACATATAATTTTTTTTTTATTTATTGTCGAATACGGATCTCTTAAGGAATAGGATCGACCGAAATTTAAACTATTATCTAAGAAATTCGAACTTAACCGACCGAATAGAAATAAATAAACAAAAGGGGATTAAGGATAATATACATCAAATCTATTGATTTGAGATATTGATTTCGTGGATTCAAAAGTAATTGAGAATTTCACATTTTTTATAATTCGAATTTTGTAAAGCAATTTTGGAGATGATTGATTTCAGGTGCAAAAATGGTGGTGAGATTATTGAAGGAATAGATGGTGTAAAAATGGTGGAGAAGTAATAACAAGAAATAATCAATTAAGCTTGAATGATTATGGAATAAAAGGAATTTATTTGTTAGTTTTGAAAGATTAGGTAAGAGAAGGAATTAAGTAGCAAATTAATTGTTCATTTCGGTTTTTAAGTGGGGGGTATAAACGTCTTCTTACAACATAAAATTTAATGGGGGGCAAAAGAGTCTTTTATATTTTCAGGCGGTTTTTTTTTTTTTTTTTTTTTTGACAAACTAACTAAAAGGGCTTAATAGTAAATTGCATTTTTAATTAGAAATAAACATAAACTAAATCCAATTCCTTTAGTTACAATCCAACGGCTGCCATGGACGGAAGCCGGTCTAACGGCTCATGATGAGGGCCGCACGTGCGGCCGTAACTAAAGGGGCCGCACTGAAGAAAAATCGCTCAAACGTTCTAGCTGAAGCAACACATATAAAACTTATATATCAAAACCTAATTGGAACATGAGTATGCCAAGGATGCATCATAACTCCTAACAGTAAGGAATTGCAAATTTGGTGGGTAAATATCAAAGAAATTATGAGTATTCCAGAAATTGTAATATCAAAATTCACATGCTCTTGATGTGTGACAAAGTATGATTTTTTGAAAGGAAAAAGAAAAGGCTGATTGAAATTTTATGATTATGCTTTAGAAGTACAACAAACGAGGATTTAGTATTGAAAAATGAAAGCACAAATTGAACAAAAATAGAAGAAAAAGACCCAACCTTTTGTAGTTTCAAGTATTACTTCAAAATTGATTCAAATTTAACGCACCCATTAACAAAGGAATGAAACTTCAACAATCAAAATTTATATATATATATATATATATATAAAATAAAATAGGCAAGATAATTATAGTATGAAAAGAAACCTTGCCGCTCGAGAAAATCCGCTGCCACGTCCGACTCCCGCAAAACCTAACCGCCGTTCTCCACACGCCGCACCTGAACCAATCGATCCATGGGTGTCTGTATGTTTTTGCTTGGTGTGTGTTTGTTTTCTTCCATATGTATGAGGAGAAAAAGAGTATTTGTGTGTTTGATTAACTAGGTTTCCAAGATTATTGAGGCAATTGCAGAGGATGAAGTAGAAAAATATTGGGGATTTTACGTCTTAGATGGAAAGAAAAGGAGTAGTAGGGTACAACACATTAAAGCTTGGTTTTCTTAAGAAGCATGAAAGTAGTAGTACTTTCGGTACAAATGGTTCAATTTATCTTAAATTGATATTTTTAGAGAAATCAATTTATTAGTCACTGAAGGAATTTTATTGGCAAATGTTACAAGGTTTAAAATGCCATTAAATTAATGTGCATGGCATTTATTTTACTTGCCACTATAAAGGATCATTTTTAGTGGCGTTTATAGAAGATATGCCACATAACATAATTTTAACACTTTTATTCAGTGACATATTTTTCAAAAAAATGCCATTATATTTTTACTAGTAACATCTTTCAATTGTAAAATGCCACTAATTTATAAAATAAAAATAAACATTACAACATTGTTTTTATATATGCCACCAAATTGAGATTTTGTTATATTTTCCAATAAAATGCCATTAAACTAATTCCACTAAATGTCATTTTTGTAGTAGTGTACCATGTAATCAGTACAATCTTGGTTAATAATACAGGATCGGCAAAAATTGGAATACATGTTCATATGTTGATACCATGTAAATAGTTCATCCTAGATTAATGTTACAAGGTTGGTTGTAGTCAGGATACACATTGATCTGAAGATACCATGTAAACAATACAACTTGCACTAGTACATATGATGTTCGTTAATCATAGTCAGAATATACTTTGATTGAGAGATTTCGTATAAACAATATGTCATAGATAGACTAAAATAGTTAAGTTTATACATCCATTGAAGTACAATCCTAAGCTGCCTAACCTATCGACACAAATTCCTATATCCTAACATGCAAATACATAATATAAAAAATAATGCAGTCACCAATAGCTATATAAAGCTATGTCACATGAGTGGGGAATTGTTTAGCATTTAGTCATGATCGGCGTCCATTACAAAAAAGGGCCCTTCACCTACGACTTGATTCCAACAAAAATAAATTTGTCGCTATTAGTGACAGATTAGTAACCAAATACCAACATAATTGCAATTGAAAATTTTACCTTCAATATATAATAGCTACAAATTACCAATGGAATGTCAAAACAAAATATTTTTCGTTGGAATTATGAAGCTAAGTTTTAGGAAAAAGTGTTCCACAGCGACCAAATCTTTCCAACGTAAAACAATCCGTCGCTATTTCATTTTAGTACCAAATATGTAATTGAACAGTGACGGAAGTAACGTCATAAATATACTTCGTCAATAATTACAACAGATTTCCAGCGAAAAACTAGAACAAAATATTTTTCGTCGGAATTATGTAGCTAAGTTGTAGGAAAAAGTGTTCCACAGTGACCAAATCTTTCCAACGGAAAAAAGCCATCGCTATTTTATTTTAGTACCAAATATGTAATTGAACAGTGACGGAACTAACGTCATAAATATATTTCGTCAATAATAACGACAGATTTCCAACGAAAAACGAGAACAAAAATAACAGAGCACCATACACTTTTGAGACAATTCAAATGCCAATAAAAACTACTCAATAAAATCAAAATTACGAAATCATCCACCAACAATTAAAAAATTACTAGCTTAATTGCATTTTAGTCACATAAAAATTGAACCCTCAATAGTTGCTATACATACAAACATTAATATAAAGCTTCTAAAAAAAATTAAATTTATATTATTTGTCAAAAACTGTAATGAAATTTAAGAAAAAAAATTACATCTTGGAATTTAATTCCTTCTCATCAACCAATCAACCATAAAAAATTCATTACATCAGCACCACTACTATCCTCATTTTCACTATTTTCTGATATATTTTCATGTTCATTGTCTGAAAATAGATCGCCGAATGCTTCTTCATGCTCCTCATCCTCCTCGATCTCATTCACCTCTTCCTCGGCAATATGACGAAGTTCTATAGGATCCACTTCTTCTAAATCACTAATGGTATTCAACAAAATATTCACATCAACGAGATCTATTTCTAATGATATGTTTCTTGTAGAAGAGGACACTCCTTATTGGAAAGGACCATCGGCCCTAAACTCAACCTCTTCAACATTATCTAATAGTATAATCGTTGTCCTGCTCCTAGCTTTGATTTTACAAACTGCCACCCAATCCATTCTATCTCTCTGTTGCGGGCGTTTCGGGTAACCCGTGTAATAGACCTGGTGGGCATGTTGAGCCAATATAAAGTGATCGTTTGATTTCAACTTTGATTTTTTATTAATCTCCACAAGTCTAAATTTTGGGTGCACCCTAATCCCATTTTTTGAAGATGTATCGTACCAATGGCACTTAAATAAAGTCACATAGTCTCCAAAATAATCTAACTCCATAATTTTCTATACCACACCGTAATAATCCTTCTCGTCGTCTCCACTCGAGCTTCCCAATACACAAATGCCGCAGTTCATTGTTGTCTTATGTTGTCCATATTCTGCAGTGTGAAACTTGAACCCATTGACAAAGTACCCTTTATAACACTTTATTGTTCGATGTGGCAGGTGTGGCATGTGTCTGATTTTTCCGTCAACTTCATTACTACTGACCTACTAACTCAAAAATACGTAGTTTAAAATATCTTAACACTACAAAATTAGATGAAGCTCATATATTTAACCAAACTTATGTATTCTTTGAACCACCCACAAAAATCGGTGTCACGCAATCTTGCTAGTTCATCAGGAGATATTGTGGGATCCATTTCCATCTTAAGCAAATCAAATTTTCTACAAAGAAATAAACATTATAAAGGTCAAATTGCACATAATAATACACAATCCATAATAACTAATTTATATGATACACTCACTCAATGAAAGGATTCCATTCCGCACTATTCAACAATACATATCGATGGGCGGTAGTTATTTCATTTTCGGTTAACAGTCTACGACGTATCGGAGGACCCAAAGCTCGACCTGGGTGCTCGAAAATGGAAAGATGTTCTCTCATATCAACCTGTCCTCCGTCATCATTTCGGGGAACACGATTAAGTCTTGTTTGTATACTAGGTTCAAAATACAATGAACAAAAATTGGAGACTTCCTCATTCAAGTATGACTTTACAATGGAAGCCTCAACCTTGGCTCGATTGCCCACTTTTTTCTTCAAGTGGTCTAGAGAAATTTTACTATATATATTGTTGGTAATAGCAAGTTATATGAAATTACCTCTCCAAAGGATACATCCATCGGTGGGTCCTCCAACTTTGGCTTCATATGTCAAGTGAATTGGCAAATGCTCCATTGAGTCAAAGAACCCAGGAGGAAAGATCATCTCTAGGTTGCATAATATCTCGGCAATCATAGATTCAAGCCGCTCCATATCCTCTACACGGAGCAAGGTCGAGCTAATGTCCCTGAAAAAATGACTTAATTCTGTCAGTGCTTCCCATACAGGCTTAGGAAGAAGATCACGAAATGCTATTGGCAGTAATCTTTGCATGAACACATGACAATCGTGACTCTTCATCCCATGAAATTTATCGTCTTCGCTCACACATCGTGCTATATTCGACACATATCCGTCAGGAAACTTGAGCTTTCTAATCCAATCACACGCATCTCTTATTTGCTCCTTTTTAAAGACATAGGCCACCTTGGGTTTCCATGATTTTCCCTTATTGTCAGAGATCACATGTAGATCAGAGCGATCGCAATAAAACTCAAAATCTTGTCGGGCTTTAGCGTTATCTTTTGTTTTCCCTTTCACATCCATCGCCGTATTGAAAATATTATCGAAAAAGTTCTTCTCGATGTGCATGACATCTAAATTGTGGCGAATAAGATTTGTATGCCAATATTGAAGCTCCCAGAATATGATCTTCTTGACCCAGTTATGTGACACTTTGAACCCATCTATTTCTTGTTTTCCACTATGTATCCCAAACGTAATACTAGGAAACTTGTCAACTCTCCTACGTATTTCTTCACCAGATAATCGAGGAGGCTGCTTAGCCTTTTCTTTTTTACCCTTTTTGAAGTGTTTGTCAAGTCTTCTCAAACGATTGTCGCAATGGCAAAAACTTTCGGTTACAATCGAACCAAGACGCCTTTCTTCCAAATTTAAGTTGGAACGATTGTGTGAGTTCCATACAATGAGGACATGCTAACTTCCCATGAGTGCTCCATCCAGACAACATGGCGTATGCTGAAAATCACTGATCGTCCACATGAGTGCTGCCTTTATTTGAAAGTTTTCCTTCCTGTTTACATCATAGGTTTGAACACCATCATCCCACAACATTTTCAACTCATCGATAAGAGGTCGTAAAAAGACATCTATGTTTTTCCCTGGGCTTTTAGCACCGGGTATAACCATACTCCGAAACATATAATGCTTTATAACTTTTGCAATTAACGAAACCCGTGAGACCGGGCCAAAATCCATCCAAACACAGCCATAAGTATTACACTAGAATTTGGTGCATTCAAATGTTTCATTTTCTCATTTCGTTTATCACCTTCACAGTAGATAAACTTTGGCTCTGAAGAGTATGCTTATGTATAATAAGCTTTCTCTTATTTCTTTAATTTTGTGGAAATTTTTGCCTTGAATCTATCTGCAGCCTATTTTTATTAATTGAGGATTAATTATTCATTATGTTGATTCCATGGCTTTCACCATAATATCAAGTCCGCAATGAAGCAAACTAAAAACTTATTATACTTTTCTAGATCATTTGATCAGCTGCTATAGTTTAATAAGTCTATCTTGTGGATAATGGGCTCTGTTACTATCAGTTGAGGGGCCTTGCTATTTCACTTAGCTATGCTTGTTTGAAAATTAATTATATAGATGAGGGGAAGTAATTGGAGCCAATCAATTTATTTTGATCGAGGCTTTGAACATTTCATTGAGAGAAAGGAAAAACAAACATTTATACATCTGGTTAGTTTCTGTTTAGTGTGGTTTTTGGACAATCTGTAATCTGCTGTGAACCCTGTTCATGTTTCAAAGTCTATCTTGACAGTTTGTAGTTTTAAATATTAATGCCTTATAACTCATCTCTTCTTCTAGTCTAGGGGGACTTGTCTTTTTACTTACGTGATATCTAAATTTATGGCTAAAATTTTTATATTAAAAACTTCTTTAGAGGATGGCTAAAAAAGTGAAGAAGCACAATCCACGTAAAATTAGAAAAAGATTTCAACCAATGGAGGATGATGTATCCGACAACCAAGAGACTACTAACTTGGGAGAGACCTCTCCTATACAAGACAATAGTATGCACAGTCCTCCAACAGATGCTAACATGAGAGAAAGCGAGGAGAGGATTGACCATCTCGTCAATCCAAATGAGTCACAATACGTACCACGGGGACCCAATCATGGGGTCGATGCATCCAGAAATCCAAAGGATCGTCATTTCATTTTTGCAAATGAAGACAAGTATTTGTCATTATAATCTTTTCATATTTTAGTTAATTCAACTTTTTATTGATAACATCTCATTTCGGATAAACAGTTTTCTGGAAACTAGAATAACCTCTGACATAATGGCCACTTTTAAGGGTCATTTCAATGTTGCTTGGCCGACGTGGCGAAAAGTTTCAAAAGATATGAAGGAGTTACTGTGGGGATAATTTTGCGTAATCATTCGCTTGGTTAGTTATTACATTTGTAGTTAAAACAATTATCACTATTAAATGATTTTCTTATTTTATTTCAGAAAAAATGGAAATGGAATCCGTCTAGCACTAACGAAATTCGGCGAACGTTGGAGAAAACAAGTGCCAGGCGATTCAGAGACATATTATGTGCGGAACATAAAATAGCAGTTGAGGAGTCAAAATCAAAAAATCCGATCATGTGGCGTGGATACAACCCTGGGTGGATTCATTCGACTTTATGGAATCGATTAATTGATGAACATTGGTCCAAAGAAGATTGGTTGAGAAAATCTGTATTAGGGACAAGCAATATGTTGACGCCAAAGGAAGGCGGTACACCAACTCACACTGGTGGATCGATACCATATGTAGCACATAAGTTAAAGATGGTAAGTTTCATTTTAATATAATTTTCTATTTATATTAATTCATTTTCAATACTTTAACATAAAAATATTTGTAAAAAGAGCGAACTTAGACGTACGCCGACAAAAGTGGAGTTATTCGAGTGCACTCACAAAAAAAACAAGGAGAAGGAGATTATGTTTGCCAGAAAGCCAAAAGAGTGCGGGTAAGTTCAATTATTTTATTATATATATATTATTTAGTATTTTATTAACATTAGATTATGATGACTCAAACATTAAATTTTTGCAGGAGATTTATGACGAGACGATCGAGCAAACTTATCCAGATCCGATTACACGTCCAGAATTTGACCCAATAATATGGAACGAACCATCAGGTGGTATGTATAGAGGAAAAATGTATGGTTTCGGACCGAGTCAACAAGGAATCAGTGCAAGCGGATTAGAGAAGTCTAGTCCATTGGATTATGGAAAAGTTGAGGAGTTGGAGAAGAAGGTGGAAGGGATGAAAAAGAAGATTGAGAAGATGTTTGAACAGTTGCCCGAAATTATGGGTACCATCGTACGTTCCATGTTACAAGAGTTGGGTTACACTAACCATACATATGCCGGGGGATTGGGTCGTAACCAACCAAATTACAATACATGAAGTTTCCAGTGATGAAGACCAAACTTCAGAAGATAGTTTTGAAAGACTTATAAACTACGAAAATAGCGGACCAAGTGAGCGAGGCAAAAAAATATTGAACAAGACTAGTCGTAGCAAAGGCAAAAGCAAAAATTCATTATAATGTATTTATTTCGTATTAACTAGTGATGATCTTTGATTTTTGTTTAGTATTTATGAACTCGAAATTATGAAATTTAAACATGAAAATTTAGTTTTTTAAATTAATAATTTTTATATAAATATTAGTCACATTTTGTTAGCTATATTTATAATTACATTACAATTAACCTTTATGAGCTACCAAAAAATTCTCAAAATCAGATTTGAGGCGCCTGAAACAGACTCAGATGTGCCAGGCGCCCAGGCTTTGCTCGGGCGCTCGGGCTCGACCCAGGCTTTGGCCCATGCCCCCGAGACAGATCCAGGCGAGGCCACGGGCGCCCAGAACAAACACATTCGAGGCCCGGGCGCCCAGGCTTAGACTCAGGCGAGGCCTCATGCTTATAGACAAACCCAGTCCATGCCATAGGCACCCGATATAGACCCAGGTGTGGCTCGGGCGCCCGAGACAAACCCAATAGCGCCCCAGGCGCCTAGTACAAACCCAGACATGGCCCAGGCGCCCCTGCTAGACCCAGGCATGGCCCAGGCGATCGAGACAAGCCTAGGCGCCCATGAACGACTCAGTCAATGCAAAGTCGACTCAGTCAATTGCTAGTAACAGAATCAACAACAAAAGAATTGTCACTACGTTCCAACTGATTTCCTACAAATTAGTGACAAAAATAAGCTAACAGAAATATTATGATGCTAAATCCGTTGGAATGCTCCCAACAGGACAAATTTTAGCCAATGGACTAATTTTGTTGCTATATTCCGTCACAATGTTTCCAACGGATTGGCGACAGAACACCAACAAATTTATGCCGTTAGAAATCAGTTAGAAATTTTACTACGCATTTTCAACAACAAAAATTGTCGCAAAGATATTCTACCCGATTGTTCATCCGACGCCTTTTCCAACAAAGTTACCAACAAAAACGAACCGTTGCAACATTTACCAACGGGAAAAAAAACTGTTGCTTCATTTATCTATGGGACCTTCACCTACGAATCAACTAATGGAAAAAAGCGTCCCTACGCATGAATACCAACGAAAATCAAGGCTTCACCAACGGAATCTGCCGTAGGTGAAGCCCAGTTTTCTTGTAGTGGTCAGCTAGAGAGAAACTCTGAAGAGAGTGTTTGATTTAATTTTTGTCGAGTTATTGATGATGTCTTCTAAAAGTTGACTAGTTGAGAATGATCTGTAATTATTGGCAAGCAATCATATCTATATATCTTATCTTCTTATCTGTTATTATCTCTTCTACATTAATTGAATTCAAACTTTAGCGTAACAACTCATTTTCTCTCATTATCTCCTAAACACTTCATCTCTAGTTCAAATATAAGGATAACTTATATCCCTAAAAGTCATTAAGTTATCAGCTTCGATGGCAAGTACATGAATGTACTTGCTTCCATGGTCGATGGATTTAGGCTATCTCCAACCGAAAAGGGGAGGCAAGCAACAGCCCCCCGTCAGCTGGAGAAGAGCTCCCTCCGGAAGCCACAGGCAGGCATCCATGGGACCTGCCTACCTGCCAGCTCCAGACGCGTCTTTCCTTCTTATTGTTTTTAGTTGTTTTGTTGTTTTGCCTGCCAGCTCCAGATGTGCCGTGCTTTTCCTTCTTTATTTGTTTTCTCTTTTTCTTTTTTTTTTCTTTTTTTTTTCTTTTTTTTCTTTTTTGTTGTTTTGCCTGCCAGCTCCACGCCTTTCCTTCTTTTTCTTTTTTTTTTTTTTGGCTTTTTCTTTTTTTAAAAGGTAAGTATAAATGTATAAAAAAATATAAAAACTAATTATGGTTTATTATTATTATTATTATTATTGTTGTTGTTGTTGTTGTTGTTGTTGTTGTTATAGTTAAGTGAGAGTGGGAAAAATTTGAGATTGGAATAAATGATTTGAATTATTGGTTCGGCTGAATATAACTAACTTGACGAGGGAGCTATTGTCTGCTTCGGCTGGTGATGGCCTTACACTCTGAAAAAAGGTAGACATACAAGTTATACCACCGTACATTATGAGTTGTTTCAAATTGCTAGGGTACTTAATAAAGGAGATCGAATCTATGATAAAAATTTTGTGGGATGAGAGTGGAAGGCGAAAAATCCACTGGGTGAGCTGGAATACGCTTTTTGAAAGAAAAGAATTGTATTTATGGTATAAAATTTTACTTTGATTCTTACTTATGGTACCATAAAAATTCAAGCCGGCATATATGGTATCATAATTTAACAAATTCACTTACATTTTGTACCGCCGTTAAAAATCATCGTTAAGTGATGATGTGACAGTTAAGTCTTATTAAACAATTGATAATATTACTTATATTGTCTGACGATTCTACCCCATAATATTTCATGTTGGTAAAATAACCCTGCATCTTCAAATTTACTGGCGATTTTAATCCACGTTGTTGCCCAATTTCAAAGTTAGCTCGAATAAGAAATAAGCGGACCAATTTGAAGATTTTCCTTTATCATGTTTACATATTTATTTAACTATATTATCATGTTATCGCACTTTTCCAGATTTGACCCAAGTTAATAAGACAAATTTTGTCTCTAAAATATAATTTTCCCTTTCTATTTTCATCACATGTATATGAAGCTCTGAAATGTATCTAAATTTTAAAAGCCATGAGAAAAAAAAAATGCTACTATTTATATATATTCGTACATATCTAACATTTAACTACAAGTTCTTCATTTAGTTTAACTAATTTATTTATCTTTATTTGAATACCTAATTTGTATTTCGTTATAATTATGGTCTAGTTAAACAAACTTATGCTTCGTATTGACAAATATTCAAATTAGAAGGCAACCGGTAGGCCCGAATTGGGTTGAACTTGTTATGACTGGACACTTGATCTGGGTATTTTTCAAGTTCACTCCCGGTAATATTTTAATGGGCTCCCGTGAAATAAAAATAATAATTTAACTCCTTGTAAAATAAAATAATAAGCAATTTACCTCATTGTGATATAAAAATGGCAATTTATTTTCCTGTGTGATGAAACAATAAATAATTTAACTCTCTGTGATATGAATTAATTAGAAATTTGGGGAAAATGCATATTACAACCCTGTGATATCGGAAACCTGCAAAAAACTACCTTGTGATTTTTTTTTGCACCAGACTTCCTTGTATTTTCAAAAACCCTGCAAATTACACCTAGCAATTTAGAGGGAGGCAATGTGCTTCTTTCATAAAAAGACAGGGTGGTATTTTGCCATTTTATTATCATATGGAGTTAAATTATCTATTTAGAATATCACAAAGAAAGTATTTTGCACTTTTATTTATTAAAGAGATTTAAATTTTCTATTTAAAATAACACAGGAATTAATTTGCTATTCACTCTTATCTCATAGAACACGAGGTACGTTTTTTAACCTTATTACCCGATCCGACCCTACCGACAATATTGTTGTTGTGGCCTTTCATGTCAAGTATAGGCTATGCCTATGGTCCATGACAGACGCCATTTTCAGCATTATTCATGTGATGCAAATATAAATGTATCAGATTCGGAACCAAATAAATTATCATCCATATATATAGTATTATTATATAAACATGAATACGGCCAAGGGCCTGTTTGTTCGTGTTCGGGAGAGTAGTGGAATTTAATAAAATAATTTTTATTTGCATAATCTTGTTTGTTTGAGTTTTGGAAAAATGATTTGACAAATAAAGTAGATTTATGTTTCTTTGGAAGAATCAAGTTTTAGTTGTAAGATGTGTAAGATTTTATGTCAAATAATGTTTGTTACGTGAGATAAATTGTGTAAGATATGTGTTACTTTATGTCATTCAAATCAAAGTAGAGTTTGTGTATGTATTTTCTCAGAGATAAAAAAAAATTATTGTTTGTTTGACTTTTGGAAATATAGTTTGAGAAAATTGAGAGATGATTAATTAATTACAAAAATTAAAAAATATGTTTGTTTCACTTTTCCCAAACACGAAATAATTTTGAGAAACATCAAATAAACATGTCCCAATAATTTTGGTAGCCGTGTAGTCGGTGTGAGGATCATATGATAGATTTAATTGATATGCTATGAAAACATGAAATACATAAACTATGGAATCATACGTGTCTCGGGACCTATTCGCAGATGATTAAGCAATATACATTTATACTAAAAAGACACGTAGCGGAAAGTAGCGGAAGAATACAAAGATGGATTCTGGGGGTTGTGGTCTTTTAAGCCTTATTCACAAATATCTTAGCTTCTCTAGATGGGGAAGATGAAAGTGTGAATTATGAATTGGCTTAGGACAATAACTCTAACATATGAATGAGATTTGTAAATTGAGAGCCTGTTTGCATGGATCAAAATTTCGTTTCGAATGTATGTTTCGGTCAGCCAAATATTGAAAACTTTTTGAGATTTTTCGAAAATATTTCGGAAATATTAAGAAAAAATTGTAAGAAAAATTACTTAATTAAGAAAAATAAGAGAGTTTCAGGCAAATTAATAGTTTCGAAATTACATTTTATTATCGTTTCTCTTGAAAAACGGAAACTTCCAAAAGTATTTTCTCAAAGCCAAAACTAACAATATTATATAAATCGAGTTTATTTCACAAAACTTCACAATTTTTTTAAATACCACACAAATAGACCTTTATATTTTATATTAAAGATTTAAATGAGTGTCAAACCTCCATGCCTAATCTAGGGGGCTAATAATTGTAGTGAAAGTGGTTCCATCTGTTAGTGTTTGAATTTTTTTTTATAACCCAGGTGTCCAAGCTTATACTAGACTAATTTTGGACTATCAAAATCCTTGCTCAAGAACCCTGAAGGATGTAAAATGCAGGATGTGCCTCCACCAAGCCTCGAGATCCCACAATACTGTTGTATACTCTGCGCACAAAGAGATTTTCACCACAAATGACTCTTTACATACCTATGAAAATGCTTCCATCCAAGTTTCAAATGGGATTCGAACCCCTCACCCTTGCCGCTGGAGCAAGCCTTATGAATTGTTGGTAAGCCAGTCAGAGATATGCCCTCGGGGCAAAATTATTTTTTCATTCATCGAGTTGATGGTTGATTACATGATAATCTTTAGTTAGGTGTTATGTCACAAATTGCAATCAAAGTTAGATATTATGTTGCAAATTGCAATCAATGATTCCGAGTAGGGCAAAATTATTTTTTCATTCATCGAGTTGATGGTTGATTACATGATAATCTTTAGTTAGGTGTTATGTCGCAAATTGCAATCAAAGTTAGATATTATGTTGCAAATTGCAATCAATGATTCCGAGTATTTTAAACCAATATAAAGATATTCAAATTTCTCTTTTTCATTATCAAGGTGTAAATGAACGGAGCAATGATGAAAGATTGATTTTTCCTTTTTTTTTTTTAAACTTGGAACGATATTTGAAATTTGTTTAAATGTTAAACGAAGCAGTAGATCGAATGAGTTTTTATCAAATAGTCGAAACCAAATACTTATATATCTTACAACTTATATATTCAGTCCAACCTTTAATCGAATTTTAAAAGTTCAATATATGTTGTTCTAGTATGGTTTATTATGTTTTAATGAACCAAATTCATGCAACTTTGCCTGACTGAACAGTCGAATTGAATACATGAGTGATTTATTTTAACTTTTATTCCTCTTGAAGGGAAAAACATTTTTTATATCAAACTTTAGTTCAAAAAATATATTTGGTATCAAATTTTTTGAAAAAAAACATTTCATACCATGATTCACTTAACACATTTAGTTTGTCGTCATTTTTTTGACGAAATTCAGCACGTGCCGCTCATGTGCTCGTTAAATTGGCAATGGGAGAGAAAACATGCACGGTTTTAAAGACCCACAATTGACAATATCTGCTGAATTTTATTCAAAAATTGACGAAAAAAATAAATGTATCAAGATGGTGTGAATCATGGTATAAAATCACATCTTTAAGAAGGGCAATAAAATTCCTTCCCTCCATGCTTCTATATAATGTTGTATATGAAATCTATTAGAAACCCACAAATAAAGAATAATAAGAATTTCATTTTCCAAAAAATGCAATCTTGTCAAGAACTTCTTGAAGCCCAAGCTCATGTATGGAACCACATCTTCAATTTCGTAAATTCCATGTCTCTTAAAGGTGCACTTCAACTAAACATACCAGATATCATCCACAAACACAATAGACCAATGACACTTTCCGAATTAATAAACGCCCTCCCCATCAACAAAGCAAAATCCGAGCACATCGATCGTTTGATGCGAATCCTAATCCATTCCAAGTTCTTCGTCAAGGTCAACATCTCTGATAACGACGACGAAGAGCGCTATTGGCTCACACCATCCTCTCGTCTCCTCTTGAAAAATGGGCCATCGAGCATGGCACCGCTTGCGCTAGCCATGCTCGACCCCGTTTTAGTAGATCCATGGCACCATTTAAGTGAATGGTTTCAAGATGATAGTCCGATGGAGTTTGTAACCACTCACGGGAGGACAATTTGGGAGAAAGCTTTTGAGGAGCCAAGGGTGAATCAATTCTTTAATGAGGCCATGACTAGTGATGCACAATTTGTGGCTAATTTACTTATTAAAGATCATAAACAAGTGTATGATGGATTGAAATCGATGGTCGATGTTGGAGGCGGGACAGGAGGTATGGCTAAGGTTATAGTTGATGCATGCCCTGGCTTGAAGTGTGTTGTGCTTGAACTTGAGCATGTCATTGATGGCCTAAAAGGGGATGAAAAGTTGAGCTTTGTAGTTGGAGATATGTTTGTTTCCATTCCTAGAGCTGATGCAGTGTTCTTGAAGGTATGAAGTGAGATCTTATTAACACTAAGAGTTAATTGCATGAATATATATTCCACGTGATTTACATGATTGAACAAACTCTCATTTGTCATTTTTATTAGCAAAAAATTCTATTTGAAATTTAGTTCGTAAACCAAGAGGGAGATTATTATTATATTTTTGAAGTAAACGGGGGATTAATTCAAATTTTCAAAGTTAACAGGGGAATTTTTATCAATTTTTTAAGTGAACAGAGATGGTTTTGTGTTTTAAAGTGGGATAAAATTGTCAGTTTTCCTGCAATATATATATCCAACTTGTGAATAATTTTTTTCCTAATAAAATATAGCAAAGAGGAGTTTTGCTAATGAAAATAATACAAAATAACGATTTTCTGCTAATTAGGCCAATTATTGTATTGCTTGTGTCGATTTAATTATAAATAACACGCGTGTAGTGGATATTACACGACTGGAGTGACGAAGATTGCGTTAAAAGACTAAAGAAATGCAAAGAAGCAATTCCAAGCAAAGACAATGGAGGAAAGGTTATTATTGTTGAAATGATTGTGGACGATAAGGAAAAATTAGACCATGAAAAAGTTGAAACTCAACTTTTCTTTGACATGGAGATAATGACCATCTTAGCTGGAAAAGAGAGAACTGAAAAAGAATGGACAAAACTCTTCTTTGATGCTGGATTTACTAGCTACAAGATCAGTCTTTTAGGATTGAGGGCCCTCATTGAAGTATTTTCGTAATTAATTATATATCAATAATATTTATTTAATTTATTATATGGTACCAAATACTCAGAAGATGGCCGTTGAAATATATTACCAATTAAGTATATATCAATAATGCTTATTCTATTGGGAGAAGTCTTCACTACTGTACAATGCAATAACTTAATGTTTAAGCCATAATTATGAATAAATAAAGAAAGAAAAGATATTTTGACTTTTGAATTTGTCTAAGATATGTGTATTAAGGTGATCCCAATATATTTGCATTTGTGGTGTCACGAAAATTGAGGCTGACACATTTCATACTAAAATTTAAGAAATTGAACCATTTTTGGTACCGCCGTTAAAAATTACTGTTAAGTGATGACGTGGCAGTTAAATCTTATTGTAAAATTGATGCTATTATTTGTGTTGACTGACAAATTTACTCTATAATATTTCAGGTTGGCAAAATAACCATACATCTTTAAATTTATTGATGCTTTTAATCCGTATTGTTGACCAATTTCAAATTGTCTCGAATAAGGCTCGTACGGACCAATTTTGAGATTTTACTTATTATATTTACATATATAATTAGCTAACTTTTTGGTTTTAGAAATAATATTGATGGATCAAATAATACTTCAATATAAATACGATAAAAAATTGAAAAAACTTATTTTTTAGAATCTAAAATTTATATAATAATATGAATATATTTAATATTTTATTAAATAGTAAAATTATATATTATTAATAAATATTTATGATTTATAAAAAAAAAACTATCCCTTTCTAACTCCTCCCCCCAACCTATCCAACAAAAATTGAAAAAAATAGCAATTTACGTGCCTTAACTTTTACTGGTCTACAGAATTAGGAAATTTAATTTTTCAGAAAGCAATTTACGTCCCTTAACTTTCACTGATCCGCAGAATCAGGACACATAATTTTTCAGCAAGCATTTTACGTCCCTTAACTTTCATTGGTCCGTAGGATTATGACACTTAATTTTTCAGCAAACATTTCGAATCTCTTACCTTTTATTGGTCCGCAAAATCAGGACACTTAATTCTTCAACAAACATTTTATGCCCATTAAATTTCACACTCAGTAAACTACTCTCTCTCTCTCTATTCATTCTGCTGATAGTCCTAATTATACGCTTATCCTACTCATTGAAGCACATTTTGTTGTTTGAGAATTTCACGAGAATTTCATCAATTGCTGCCCAATTTAAGAGATTGTCTTGCGGGTCACCATTTCTAAAATCGAAATTTGAATTCTAAGATAATTAAAATTGATTAAATATTAATACTATTTTATAAAATTAACAAATTATTTTATTGCTATTAAAATTAACGAGTTATTTTATTGATTAATGCTATTATTATTCTGGGTGGATGGGAAGCCATTGAATGAAAATATTAGTAAAAAGTATAAAGAGGCAAGAGAGAGAACCTGTATTCACATTTTGATTTTGATATCAATACAAATTTGTAGAGATAAAGAAGGGTTTTTTTGCACTTTGTACCCTCGAAACATAAATTTAACACTTTGCACCTTCAAAATATGAATAATTCAGCAATTTGCACCCTTTGTTATTTTCCTCAAAAAATCTAGGGACAAAATCGGTAATTTAATTTTGGATCTTTGGCACTTTGCACCCCTGAAATATGAGAAATGAGCATTTTGCAGCTCCAAAATAGAATTAGCATTAAGCACCTTCAAATTAAGAATAATTTATCAACTTGCACCCCCAAAACATGAGAAATTGACACTTTGAAACCCCTAAACACAAAATTAGCACTTACCACCTCAAATTACGAAAAACTCAACAACTAGCACCACCTCGTTTTTTCGGCATAGTTGACCACCGGGGTAAAAAAAACCATTCGTTTTTCTTAAAATTTGCAAAATACAATTATGAAAACTAGAATTTTCATTTGCAAAATATATTTAACACATTTCTTTAATTACCAATTTTTCAAATGTCCACAAAATATCCAAAAGAATTTGAAAAATTTCTTAAAAGTTAATACATAAAATTGAATGAATCATATCAGAAAAATAAATTTTAAAATGGAGAGAGAAATGAATATTCTAACATAACCATATTTTCAAATTTAAGGAAAAAAGAAAATGAATTACCTATTTTGCCCCGATGGTCAACTTTGCCCATAAAAACGAAGGGGTCCTAGTTGAGTTGTTCTTAATTTGAGGTACTAAGTGCTAATGTTGGATTAAGGATGAAGATGAAGAGCACTGAAGACAATTTGTAAGGGGAGGTTTTGATGAATTCCAAAACTTCAAAATCTGCTAAGTATAAATTAACTTAGCTGATATCCCTTAGAAGAATTTTGGCTAAGTAAAGAAGATATCAGAAGAGTCAAAATTCAAGGTCCAAGACTACTGATCTGCTGAAGGAAAGAAATCAGACTGATGAAGATCAGCCGACTCAAATCAGATTTGTTCAAGTTTGGGATCAGCTTAGTTCGTCATCAGACTTGCACTTTCGTCAGCCAATTGGAAAGGATCATAAAGTCATCCCAACGGTAATAAATGCACTGGAAGTAATAAATGCTGAAGTACAAGGCTATTTAAGACAAATGATTGAAGAAATGCTTCGCATCAGCTGGGTGCATTTAATGCTGCCTGCAGAAAAGTACTGTTGACAGTACGGACAACTGCAGAGAGCCGTTCGCGGAAATTAAGGACCAGTACTCGAGGAATTTGAACTTTGTCTCTCTTCAACGGACATTTTTCAAACCTCAAGTATAAATAGCTGAGAGAGACGAAGAGAAAGTAAACAACACAATCTCAGAAAAAAATTTCGAAGCAAAATCTCTTAAGTCTCAAGAACAGCTCACTCATCAACTTAGTCATTTGTTGACAAAAGCAGAGTTGAAGAACAACGAAAAATACATCTTCTGAGTGATTATGTAAACGTGAGTGTTGTGCGAAGTGTAGATCCATCTTTGTGAGTGATCTAACTTCAGAGGATAGGTTTTCTTAGTGATTTCCTATTGTGAGCTTACGGCCAGATTCATTTGTTGTTTTGGCGTAAGTGGAGTGTACTAATTACTGTGTGTTCTTAGTATAACCCAAGATCTTTGTGACTTGGAAGAGTGGACTAAAGGATATTCAAATCCATATAACAACTATAAAACTTACTTGTGGTTTTACATTGCTTCCAAATTAGTTGTGTTTTTACATTGCTTTCAACTTACATATTTTCAGATTGCATAAAACACATTCAAAACTGTTTGAAAAGAGTTTAAAGGAGTTTATAAAACTGGGGTTAAAATTTTCAAACTGCTAAGTTTACTTGTGAAAAACATTTTAAAATCCGCTGCAAGTACTCTAGTATTAAAACTGATTTTCAGTAAAAATCAGCTAAGTGATTATCAGATTAGTGGTCAACCAAGCTGTTCAAAGATTTGTTCGCGATCAGCCTTGAGAAATTACTGTTCGATAACAGCTTAGTCTGTTTAAGTTAGAACAAAAGTTTTAAAGTTAAAAAGTGAGAAAAAGTTTAGAGGTCTATTCACACCCCCCCTCCCCCTCTAGACCTCATCTGACCACTTGGGACCAACAAGTGGTATCAGAGCAGGTGGTTCATTAGAATCAGCTGCCTGATCAACGAGCTTGATCCGAGTGTTTTTCAAAGGTTTTCAAACTCTTCAAAAGAGCATATTTTGAAAAATTAAATTTTTGAAAAATGGATTGTATCAGCCATGTTCCCCACATTGCTGGTATGAGCTTTGAAGACTGGAAAATCAGAATGGAGATTTTCCTGGCTGCTTACAAAGATAACATGTACACATGTATCATTAAAGGTCCATTCAAATTCACCAAGACTATCATAGTTGATGAAGCTGAACTAGTGGTGGAAAAAGATCTAACAGAAATGACAGTTGTAGAAATAAAGCTGTTTAATCTGGATAAAGTTGGCCGTTTCATCATGACCAAGGCCCTTGATAATTGTTGGATGAAGATGAAGATTAAAGTGTAAAGAAGACAAGTAATTAAGGGAAGGTTTTGATGATTTCCAAAACATCATTATCAGCTAAGTTTGGATAAGCTTAGGTCCCTTAGAAGAATTTTGAACAAGTAAAGAAGACAACAGAAGAGTTCAAAGTTCAAAGCTCAGAAGACTAGTGATCTCTTGCTGAAACAGCAAACAGAAGGGTAGGTCATCAGCCGAGTCAAATCAGATTAGTTCAGTGTTTGATCAGCAGAGTTCCTATCAGATGGGTTGCTTCGATCAGCAGAGTAGAAGAGATCAAGAGATTAGTCCAACGGTAATAAATGCACCTGATGTAATAAATGCTGAAAGAGAAGGGTAGTAATGGCAAATGATTGAAGATATCCTCGGATCAGCAGAGTGCATTTAATGCAGCATTAAATGTGATGGACAGAAAGTACTGTACACTGTACGGATTGCTGCAGGGAGCCGTTTCAAAAGAGCTGAAGAATGAATTTGAAATAATGATTTACTTCAACGGTCATATTTTCATCTCCATGTATAAATAGAGCTGAATTTAAGTCGAGCAAAAACAACACAACAACAATCAGAGATTTCGTTTTTGAAGCAGAATTTTCTCTAAGTCTCAAAAGCTCGAACAGCTCACTCGTCTGGTGGAAGTCATCTGTTGACAGAAACCCAGTTGAAGAAAACAGAAAATTACGATCTGAGTGATCTTGTAATAGCTGAGTGTTGTGCGGAGTTGTGATCCATCTTTGTGAGTGATCAAACTTCAGAGAGTAGAATTTCTTAGTGATTTTCTATTGTGAGCTTATAGCCTTCTCATTAGTTGTTTAGGTATAAGTGGAGAAATATTGTAATCTAAGTGATTATAGTATAACCCAGAATCTGAGTGATCTGGAAGAGTGGACTAAAGGATTTTTATCCATATAACCACTATAAAAATTCTTTGTGTTATCTTGCATTTAAAGTTTTCTTGCATATTTTATAGTTTGCATTTTAAACACTGTGAATCAATCAAAAGATTTTATAAGGAGTTTGAAAACTGGGGATAAAATCTTTGAGAACTTAGTTTACTTGTGAAAAACACTTTCAATCTATCCGCTGCAAGTATACTCTTTGAAAAACTATTTTGCTGAAAAACAGCTAAGTTATTGTAAGAAGAGTGGTCAGTCGTCTGTTCAAGATTTGTTCACGATCAGATTAGTCTGCTTACTGTTCTTCATCAGCTTAGTCTGCTGACAGAAGACTGAAAAGTTTTTAAGTTCAAAAATTTTCAGAGGTCTATTCCCCCCCCCCCTCTAGACCTCATCTGACCATTTGGGACCAACAAGTGGTATCAGAGCAGGTGGTTCATTAGAATCAACTGCCTGATCAACGAGCTTGATCCAAGTGTTTTTCAAAGGTTTTCAAAACTTTTCAAAAGAAGCATCTTTTTGAAAAATCAAAACTTTTTGAAAAATGGATTGTATCAGCCATGTTCCACACATTGCTGGTATGTCCTTTGAGGACTGGAAGATTAGAATGGAAATCTTTCTTGCAGCTTACAATGACAACATGTACACATGTATCATTAAAGGTCCATTCAGATTCACAAAGACCATAAAAATCAATGAAATTGATACGGTTGTGGAAAAAGACCTTCATGAGATGACTCCAGAAGAAATAAAGCTTTACAATCTAGATAAAGTTGGGAGATTCATCATGACTAAAGCCCTGGATAATGATCGGTTTGACAAGGTCAAACATTGCAAGACTGCAAAGGAGATGTGGGACAAAGTCAGAGATATGAGCGAAGGCAATGATGCAATAAAGGAGCATCAGCTCACTGTTGCTTTGGAGAAACTTGACAACTTCAAGATGAAGTCTGGAGAAACCATTGATCAGATGGATACCAGATTCACCAGAACTCTGAATGAAGTTTTAAAGCTGGGAAAGACCTTCACTGACAAAGAGATCACTGTCAGAGTTCTAAAGGCCCTACCCCCAAAGTTCAACATGAAAGTAACAGCAATGGAAGAATCAAGGGATTTGGGAAAAATCTTTCTTACTGAGCTGTTTTCTGTACTCAAGGCATTCGAGTATAAACTGCCTAGAATGGGAATTGAAGAAACCTCAACTTCAGGACCCACAACTGCACTGGTTGCTGCTGAAAACCAAAGAAGACCAGCTCAAAGAAGTGCAGAAGTGGACTCATCTGATGAAGCCACAATACTCAACAAAAAGGAGTACACTGCTGGAGATGTTGCACTGTTGATGAACAATTTCAAGAAGTTCTACAAGAGAAAAATGAAGAACAAATACAACAATGCTTCTACTTCTAAACCTAACTTTTCTTCTCAAGAAAAAGATGATTATAAATCAAAACTAATGTGTTACAACTGCAGGAAATTGGGACACTTCATCAAAGACTGCCCATATCCAAAAGCAGAAAAGTACACTGAAGAGGAGAAGAAAATAAGAAAAGAAAGAAAGCATCAGAGAGGCAAGGCTATGATGGCTGAAGCAGAAAAGCTTGCTGCTGTCTACTCATCTGATTCAGATTCAGACACGTCTGATGAAGAATCGTCTGATGAAGAAAAACCTGCTCTCCTATGTCTTATGGCAAAGGAATCTGATGACTCCGAGGATGAGGTAACTCCTCTTGACAATGAATTATTTAATTTATTTGAACAAATGATGCTTAACAATACTGGTATTGCTGAAGCATATAAAAAGCTTAAGGAAGAGATGATATTGCTTAAAGAGCAAAATAGTTCACTGAAACTCACAGCTGAAAAGCCAAGAGAATCAGCTGAATATAAACAGCTTGAGCAAGAACATGAATCTCTGAAAGCTGAATGTGAAGTCTATAAAGGAAGAATCATGGAACTTGAAAAGATTATTGAGTCTCATGAAAAATCATCTGTTGCATCCACGCATACATCTAGTAAACAGAAGATGACTTTAGAACATGATAAGCAAGAGTTGAACCATACTGAAAAATTCATATCAGCTGACAACAGTAAGGTCATTTTGTATGTTCAAACTGCTAGACCTACTTCACCTGAGAAAGTGTTAAAGGAGAAGAAATCTCCTAAGGCTAAAAAGAGCAAAGAGCCTAGTGTAGGAAATCAGACTAGTAAGACCAAACAGCAGAGTCCTAAGAAATCTGCTGATAAAGCTAAAGTCAATCAGACTAGTGGTAAAACTAAGTCAAAATCAGTTGAGCAAGCATCTAGTAAACCAAAGAAGCATAAGAACAAGAAAAATCAAAATGCTTGGTATGGAAATGAGTCTTATTATGTGCAACCTGCTGCATATCATCCTATGTATCATGCACCTCAATTTCCTAATTACTATGCACCATATCCTGCTCATCCAATGCATGTATATCCTGCTTATCATGCACCTTACCCTGCTTATGAACATTATTCTTATCATACTGATCATCAACATGACTTATCTGATACTTATGATAAAAATGAAACTGTTCATGCTCCTGCTAAAACTCAGAAACCTAAGAAGTCTAAGACATCAACATCTTGGGTTGTCAAGGGTGGAACTAATCCTCCAGGACCCTCTCAATAAGGGTACCTAAAACAATTTTATTTTTGTTTTGTAGGTTAGGATTAGGAGTAGGAGTAAAAGTAGAGAAGATTTGGTACTTGGACAGTGGATGTTCAAGACACATGTGTGGAAGCATACATGAGCTGACTGATGCAGTTGCTGTGGATGGTCCAAATGTTACTTTTGGAGACAGCAAAGAAGGCAAGATTAAAGCTAAAGGAAGATTGATCAGAGGAAACATAGAGATATCTGACGTATCATATGTCAAAGGCCTCAAATATAATCTGCTGAGCATAAGTCAATTTTGTGACAAGGGATATTCAGTCATCTTCTCAACAGATAAGTGCTTTGTTGAACAGATTGGTACAAAGAAGGTAATTTTATCTGGAAGACGACAAGGGAATGTCTACATAGTCGACTGGGATTCTGCTGACAAGAATTCAAGTGTTTGTTTGGTAGCATCTGCACCAAGTGAAGTTAGCTGGCTATGGCACAAAAGGATGAATCACTTAAACTTCAAGACCATAAACATATTAATCAAGAATGATTTGGTAGAAGGGATTCCAAAGACAGTCATGAGCAAAGACAAGCTCTGTGACGCATGTCAGAAGGGTAAACAAATCAAGTCATCTTTCAAGAGCAAGAAGCACCAATCTTCTGTCAGAATATTGGAGCTACTACATATGGACTTATTTGGACCCATTGATCCAGTCAGCAATGGTGGAAAGAAATACTGCCTAACTGTTGTGGATGACTTTTCAAGATACACTTGGGTGATTTTCATGAAGAAGAAAAGTGAAACCAAGGAGCATCTTACCAATCTGATGGAACTGATCCAGAATGAGAAAAGTGTGAAAATATTGAAGATCATATCAGATAGAGGGACTGAGTTTACAAACTCTACTGTTGAAGAGTATTGTAACAGCAAAGGAATACATCATGAGTACTCTGCTGCCAGAACCCCTCAACAGAATGGTGTTGCTGAAAGGAGAAACAGAACACTCAAGGAAGCTGTCAGAACCATGATAGCTGAAGCAAAGCTGCCTCAAAGATTTTGGGCAGAAGCAACAAATACAGCATGCTTTACCCAGAACAGATGCATGATCAACAAAAATCAGAACAAGACGCCATATGAAGTTTGGAACAACAGGAAGCCAAATATTCATTACTTTAAGATTTTTGGTTGTAAATGTTTTGTTTTAAATAATGGGAAAAATCACCTTACTGCATTTGCAGAAAAGGCTGATGAAGCTGTCTTTGTAGGTTACTCAACTGTTAGTAAAGCTTATAGAGTTTTTAACAAAAGAACATTACTAATAGAAGAGTCTATCCATGTAGTATTTGATGAGCCAAGTCAATCTTCTGAAAAGAATCAAAGTATTAACCATAACCTGTCTGCTGATTTACAGAAGTTAGACGTTGGAAGAAATGAAGAATATGTTCCCATCATACTACCTAATCTCAGTTCAGCTGCAAACTCAAGTGCTGTTCAAAATCACAGTGCTGATTGTCTAACAGACGAGTTGCAAACAGCTGACAGACCAGAGACTGTTCAACAGACTGCAAATGTTCAACAGACTACTACTGGAACTCCAACAGTAGTGTTGCAAGATCAAGACAGAGGACAACATCCTGATCTGCAACCTGATCTCAGATGGCTCAAGAATCACCCTCCTGAGTTAGTAATTGGTGATCCTTTAGATAGAGTGAAAACAAGAAGGGCTGCTGCACAAGATGCCATGTTTGTGACTTTTCTATCTCAAATAGAGCCTAAGCAAATTGAAGAAGCTCTAAATGATTCCTTCTGGATAGAAGCTATGCAAGAAGAGTTGAATCAATTTGAAAGGAATGAAGTCTGGTACTTAGTTCCTAGACCAAGTCATCAAAGAGTCATTGGCACTAAATGGGTTTTCAGAAATAAAATGAATGAAGATGGTATTGTTACCAGAAACAAAGCAAGATTAGTGGCCAAAGGTTATTGTCAAGAAGAAGGAATTGACTTTGATGAAACTTTTGCACCTGTAGCAAGACTTGAAGCAATCAGACTGTTTCTAGCCTATGCTGCTTACAAGAACTTCACTGTCTATCAGATGGATGTGAAGTCAGCTTTTCTCAATGGAGAATTGCAAGAAGAAGTATATGTTGAACAACCTCCTGGATTTGAAGTTTATCAAGAAGAGGACAAAGTATATCGTCTGAAGAAAGCTCTATATGGACTGAAACAGGCTCCAAGAGCATGGTATGATACCCTATCTGATTTTCTTTTAATTAAAGGATTTCGTAAAGGTAAGGTAGATAAGACCTTGTTTACAATTGAATGGGAAAACCATATATTACTTGTGCAAATATATGTGGACGATATTATTTTTGGCTCAACTAACCAACAGATGTGTGATAAGTTCTCCAAGCTGATGCAGAATAAGTTTGAAATGAGCATGATGGGTGAACTTAATTATTTTCTTGGTTTGCAAGTTAGACAGTTGCCTGATGGAATCTTCATCAACCAAGCAAAATACACAAGAGATCTGTTTAAGAAATTTGGTATGGAAACTAGCTCTACTGCTACTATTCCAATGTCTACTAGTCTTCGTTTGGATAAAGATGAAGATGGCAAATCAGTAGACATCACCAGATACAGAGGAATTATAGGGTCATTGCTGTACTTAACAGCAAGCAGACCAGATATCATGTACTCTGTTGGGGTTTGTGCAAGATTCCAATCAAATCCCAAGGAATCTCATCTCTTAGCTGCCAAGAGGATATTGAAGTATGTTAAAGGCACTCAAGAATTGGGATTGTGGTATCCTAGGGAATCTGGATTTGAACTAATTGGTTATTCAGATTCAGACCTTGCTGGCTGCAAGATTGATAGAAAGAGCACAACAGGTGCTTGTCAGTTCTTAGGTAGTCGTCTGATCTCATGGATGAGTAAGAAACAGACCTCAGTATCCATATCTACTGCTGAAGCTGAGTATATAGCTGCTGGAGCTTGCTGTGCACAGATACTTTGGTTAAAACATCAACTAGAAGACTACAATATCAATATCAGTGGAATTCCAATCTACTGTGACAATACAAGTGCAATCTCTCTTACTCAGAATACTACAAGTCATTCAAGGACTAAGCATATTGAGATCAAGCATCACTTCATTAGAGATCATGTGGAGAAAGGAAATGTCATGATTGAGTATGTTCATACTGACAATCAAATTGCAGATATCTTCACTAAACCTTTAAGTGAAGTAAGGTTTTCAACTCTCAGAGCTGAACTAGGACTACTAAATTTAGATGCATAAGCTGAGGGGGAACTTATAAGAAGACTGAAGTTCATCAGCTTAGTCATCACTTATCATCTTCAAGGTTAACTCTCAACAGACTAGTTAACTTATGGATTCTTAAAGTCAGGGGGAACGTGTAAGACTAGCGGTACTTCTGATTAAAAGATGAAATTTGTTGATGTCAGTTAGTTGAAGTTATGTTATCAGAAGATATGTTCTTAATTCTTGAAGATTGAAGATTAATTTATCTTGCTGGATTGACAAACAGCAGAGGAAGGTTACTAGCTATTGGCTTTCTCTAGTAACAACATATATCAGATCACTCGTCTGTCAGATAAGTGTAACTCTACTCATCTGATACATTATATAAGCATGGTTTAGAAATCGCATTTTTAGAAACACGCTTTTATAAGTAACAGATCAGTGTCGATTGAGTTTCCCGCCCATCTGACATTAAAATAATAAATTTGAAATCCGCGGCTCTCATCCGCACGATTAAAAACTGTCAGATTAGATCAACAGTTCAGATTAATCACGGAAACCTAACTAAAGAAAACCTATAAAATCCGATCTGAACAGCATAGTCGTCTTACGCACTCAAACACTCTCAAACTCTCTAACTCTCAAACCCTCTTGCTTCGAAAGTTCACTGTTCTTTTGCAGAATCTACCCACTAATCTCAGAAATGGACAAGGTTATTGACGGAAGATACCTGAACTACAGCAAATTTCACTTTTCGGGTACTGATTTGATGCGCACACTCATGGAGAAAATCAAGGAGGCATCTTTGGTTTCAGTTCTGGAAGCACATGAAGACAGAGTCTACCTGGAAGATGTATATCACTTCTACACTACCAGGGCGTTCAATGATGATGAAACCGTCATGACTGCTATCATCGGTGGTAAGAAAATTGCTGTATCTACTGCGGTTTTAAGTGAAATTTATAAATTGCCAAATAAGGGAGGAGACGTATCAGACCTAGGGTCTGAGAAAGAGGATGAATTTTGGGCTATTTGTGCGAAGGAAGGAGAGGTGATGACTGGGTCTCTGATGAAAACTCAACTGAAAGATGAGTATCAGAGGTTCGCAGATATTATTGCAAAGGTACTGGACTGCAGTACAAGTTCTTTGGATGGTCTGCCCAGACATAGGTACTACACCATGGTTTGCATATATTACGGTTTGAAGGTTAACTGGGCTGCTCACGTTTATGAGCTGCTAAGTGATAAAAGGCATTCTCATGCCATTTTACTTAGTAATTTGTTTGCATCACTGCAATGCCCTATGGGTGGTGGAAAGCCTACTCACGGTAGCAAGGAGTTCAAACTTTATGAACCTGTCAGAAGTGTTGGCACCTCTAAAAGGAAGGCAACAACAAAGGCTGTAAAGGCCCCTTCTAAGAAGAGCAAGAAGGTGGGTCAGACTAGTATGTCTGCTGATCAAACAGCACCCTCTGTTAAGGAGATAGAGGAGATGAAGACTGACTCCTCCCCAGAAAGAACTGAATCAGAAGAGTTAGTTCCTGCTCCTAAGAGAATGAGAACTAGAAGCTCAGCAAAGCGAATGCCAAAGGAACCTGTGCCTTCAGGAACAATGACAAAATCCAAAGCGAAGAGAAAGGTTACCTTCTCAGAAGAGTCTCCAGAAGTGGTGAGGGAAGTCACTGAAACAGCAGAGAAACCTGCTGAGGAGTCTGCTGATGCTCCTGTTGGTGACTTGTCTGTTGTCCTATCTGCTGATGCAAGAAAAGAGCAGCAGACTACTACAACAGATGAGGGAGAAGTACCCCTCTTACACCCTGCACCCATAGCTGTCAATCCACTTCAAATGGTGGAAAGTCCTGACACCAGGAAGAAAAGGACTGGCAAAATCAAAATCCCGTATGTCTCTGCTGCTGAGAAGAAAAAGAGAGATGCAGAAGAAAAGAAGAAGTTAGCTGCAGCAAAAGCAGAAGAAGAGAGACTAAAAAGCTTAGAGCTCGAGAAACTGGAGGAAGCTGCCAGTAAAATGACTCAAGCTGAGAGGGATGCCATTGAAGCAGCTGAGTTAGAAGCTGCAATTCAAGCAAGTACTAAAGAATCTTTTGGTCGTCAGCATACTGGTGGAATTGTTATTAATGAAGAAAGAGATCCTAACAAGCCCAAGCCAGTCATGCCAGCCCCAGCAATTCAGCCAAAGAGAAGAGCAGAGGTAAAATTGGCACTTGAAATTGTGAAAGATGACCCTGCTGCCTTTGAAGAATTCTGTGCTAGGCTGGATGCTGAGAACGAGAGAATCACTCATCTGACGTTATTCAATAAGGAGAAGATCAGATACAACAGATGGAGGGATTATCGTCTGACCAAGAGCAAAGAACAAATTGCCAAGTGGAAAGCCTTTGAGGATGAAGAAAAATGGGTTCTAAAATGGCTTGAGACTGGGTCTCTTATTCAAGCCTTAGACTCTGAATTTTTCTTGGATAAACTGAGACTAAGGACTAGTCATGTTGTAAAGGCTGAGGCAAAGAAGATATATGAGTCCGTTCCAGAAGAGTGTACTGAAGAAGAAGACTTAAAGGAACGAGCCATCAGACTGGCAATTTCTCAAACAATGGAAATCTGGGCTAAGAAGACCAGAAAGATGAGGGGACAACCTAGTACAATGATTCCCCTGCCAAGTTTGAAGCAAATTGTATATGGACCTAATATTAGGCCATATGAAGAGCTACCTGAAGAACCAGTGTCCCCATTTATTCCTTTAAATGATCTAACCTGGATTTTTCACAGGACTGCTCTTGATGAAGCTGTTTTAAGGCGCACAGATATTGTTATCAGAAAACCTAAGGCACCACCAGCAGACAAGGAAGAAAAGGAAAAAGAGGCTTCTGATCCTGCCAAGGAGATTGAAGGTACTTCAGAGGCTATTGATCAAGAGAAGGAAGCTAACCCCTCTGATCAAACTAAAGAGCCTGGAAAAGAACTAGTCCTTGCTGTTGCTGATCAACCCACTGAACCAGAGAAAGAGGGTACATCTGACCCTACTGATAAGAACATAGCAAAGGAGGAGGCTTCTGAGCCAGCTGATGAAGATAAAAAGACTACTGCAGACCCAGCTGACCAGATAACAGAAAAGGAAATTGTCTCTGCTGATCAGACTACGGAGAAGGAAAGCACTCCTAGTCAAGCTGAAGAAACCAGGGAGAAGGAGCTTGGTTCAGCAGATCAGATAACAGAAACAGAAACAATTACCTTGCCTCAACCAGAAACTGAAGTTGCCTCCACTTCCCAGAAACTACAAACTTCTCTGTTGGACTCCATCCAGCAGATTATATCAACTCAAATGAAGGAGATGGAAGAGAGGATAACTACAAGTATTTTGGCTGCTCTCAGCAAACCAACCACATCTGATCATACTGCTCTGATTGAAAAGACTGCAAAAACTGTTGAGGATATCAGACAGAATGTGAATGTTATTCAAACTGAAACTACAAGTACTGCTGTTGGTTGGAAGAGAGTCACTGATACTGTTGAGATGGGGATTACAGCACAGGATGAATCTTTAAAGACTATGATACATGACTTCAAATCGTCTGCTGACTGGATTGTAGCTACTCAAATTCAGTTAGGAGAACAAGGAGAAGACGTGCTGAAAAGAATGAACCATCTTGAAACTCAACAGATCAGGAGTGAAATACAGACATCTGCCATAGAAGAAAATGTCAAGCTTCTGTGTGATTCACTTCAAATCACACCAGTCTTGCCAAACTATCCAATCAACCCTGCTGATGATGACAAAAAGGGGAAGAGAGGGTATTTGGACAGAAATCTGTTGGAACTTCTTTTGAAATCACAAGGAAAGAAGAAGACAACCAAGATGGTGCTGAGGAAGAAGCTGAAGCTACTGTGGTACTGGAAGAATCTGCTGATGGAAATGAAGATGCAAATGAAGAGACTAGCAGACCAGCGAATCAGTCAGCCACACAAGAAGAACAAGAAGCTGATGGATCTGATACTGAAGGGAGTCCTAAGGGAAAAGCAAAAACAGACAAGGAAATTGCTGCTTCCAAAGACTCTGCTGAAGAACAGTTGGATCCTGAGGTTAAGTTTAAGAAGATGGAGATGTTCAGAAGAAGATTCTTTGAAGAGTTAGAAGCTGAGACTTCTAAACCAGAGAACGAAGACTCTGAAGAAAAAGAAGAAGAAAACAAGGAAACACAAGAAGATTAGATCATCTGTTTTACTTAAATATTTCCTTGTAAATTTTTCTTTTCTGTTTGCACTCATCTTACAAAGACTTGTAATCTGTAATCTTTGACCCATCTATAAAATTACAAGTTTTACATCCAATAAATTATTTCTATCTCAGAAATTTTTGAGGATCAAAACTTTAGTTTAGGTACAGGTACTTAGCTGAAGTTTTGTCATCATCAAAAAGGGGGAAATTGTTGGATGAAGATGAAGATTAAAGTGCAAAGAAGACAAGTAATTAAGGGAAGGTTTTGATGATTTCCAAAACATCATTATCAGCTAAGTTTGGATAAGCTTAGGTCCCTCAGAAGAATTTTGAACAAATAAAGAAGACAACAGAAGAGTTCAAAGTTCAAAGCTCAGAAGACTAGTGATCTCTTGCTGAAACAGCAAACAGAAGGGTAGGTCATCAGCCGAGTCAAATCAGATTAGTTCAGTGTTTGATCAGCAGAGTTCCTATCAGATGGGTTGCTTCGATCAGCAGAGTAGAAGAGATCAAGAGATTAGTCCAACGGTAATAAATGCACCTGATGTAATAAATGCTGAAAGAGAAGGGTAGTAATGGCAAATGATTGAAGATATCCTCGGATCAGCAGAGTGCATTTAATGCAGCATTAAATGTGATGGACAGAAAGTACTGTACACTGTACGGATTGCTGCAGGGAGCCATTTCAAAAGAGCTGAAGAATGGATTTGAAATAATGATTTACTTCAACGGTCATATTTTCATCTCCATGTATAAATAGAGCTGAATTTAAGTCGAGCAAAAACAACACAACAACAATCAGAGATTTCGTTTTTGAAGCAGAATTTTCTCTAAGTCTCAAAAGCTCGAACAGCTCACTCGTCTGGTGGAAGTCATCTGTTGACAGAAACCCAGTTGAAGAAAACAGAAAATTACGATCTGAGTGATCTTGTAATAGCTGAGTGTTGTGCGGAGTTGTGATCCATCTTTGTGAGTGATCAAACTTCAGAGAGTAGAATTTCTTAGTGATTTTCTATTGTGAGCTTATAGCCTTCTCATTAGTTGTGTAGGTATAAGTGGAGAAATATTGTAATCTAAGTGATTATAGTATAACCCAGAATCTGAGTGATCTGGAAGAGTGGACTAAAGGATTTTTATCCATATAACCACTATAAAAATTCTTTGTGTTATCTTGCATTTAAAGTTTTCTTGCATATTTTATAGTTTGCATTTTAAACACTGTGAATCAATCAAAAGATTTTATAAGGAGTTTGAAAACTGGGGATAAAATCTTTGAGAACTTAGTTTACTTGTGAAAAACACTTTCAATCTATCCGCTGCAAGTATACTCTTTGAAAAACTGTTTTGCTGAAAAACAGCTAAGTTATTGTAAGAAGAGTGGTCAGTCGTCTGTTCAAGATTTGTTCACGATCAGATTAGTCTGCTTACTGTTCTTCATCAGCTTAGTCTGCTGACAGAAGACTGAAAAGTTTTTAAGTTCAAAAATTTTCAGAGGTCTATTCACCCCCCCCCCCCCTCTAGACCTCATCTGACCATTTGGGACCAACAATAATGATCGATTTGACAAAGTCAAGCACTGCAAGACTGTCAAAGAGATGTGGGATAAGGTTCGTGATATGAGCGAAGGAAACGACGCCATCAAAGAGCATCAGCTGAGTGTTGCTCTGGAAAAGTTGGACAACTTCAAGATGAAGTCTGCGGAAACCATTGATCAAATGGATACAAGGTTTACAAGGACGTTGAATGAAGTGTTAAAGCTTGGAAAAACCTTCATTGATAAGGAGATAACTGTCAGAGTGCTGAAGGCTCTACCTCCGAAGTTCAACATGATGGTGACAGTCATGGAGGAGTCAAGAGATCTGGGAAAGATTTCACTCACCGAGTTTTTCTCAGTACTCAAGGCATACGAGTATAAACTGCCAAGAATGGGTGTTGAAGAAACCTCTACTTCAAGTCCCACAGCTGCCCTAGTTGCTGCTGAAAATCCTAGAAGGCCAGCCTACAAAAGTAAAGAAGTGGACTCATTTGATGAAGCCACACTACTCAACAAAAAGGAGTACACTGCTGGAGACGTTGCATTGCTGATGAACAACTTCAAAAAGTTCTACAGACGAAAAATGAAGAACAAATATAACAATGCTTCTACTTCTAACCCTACTTCTTCTTCTCAAGATAAGGATTCTTATAAATCCAAATTGATGTGCTATAATTGCAGGAAACTGGGTCATTTTATCAGAGATTGCCAATATCCTAAAGTTGAATAGTATACAGAAGAGGAAAAGAGAATCAGAAAGGAAAGAAAGCATCAGAAAGGAAAGGTGCTGGTAGCAGAAGCAGAAAAGCTAGCTGCTGTTTACTCATCTGATTCAGATTCAGACACTTCTGATGAAGAGTCTTCTGATGAAGAGAGTCCTGCTCTTCTTTGCCTGATGGGTAAGGAATCTGATGACTCAGAGGATGATGAGGTAACTCCTCTTGATAATGAATTATTTAATTCATTTGAACAAATGATGCTCAACAATACAAGTATTGCCGATGCATTTAAAAAGCTTAAGGAAGAGATGATATTGCTGAAAGAGCAAAACAATTCACTGAAACTTAAAGCTGGAGAGCCTAAAGAATCAACTGAATACAAACTGCTTGAGCAAGAGAATGAATCTCTGAAAGCTGAATGTGAAGTTTATAAGGGTAAAATCATTGAGTTTGAGAAAGTCATTGAGTCTCATGATAAGTCATCTGTTGCATCCACTCACATGTTTAGTAAACAGAAGACACCTTTAGATCAGGATAAGTTAGAACTGAACCATACTGAAAAATTTATATCAGCCGACAACAGTAAGGTCATTTTGTATGTTCAGACTATTAAACCTGCTTCACCTGAGAAATTGTTAAAGGAGACGAAAACTCCTAAGGCTAAAAAGAGCAAAGAGCCTAGTATAGGAAAACAGACTGGACTGGTAAGTCCAAACAGAAGAGTCCTAGGAAGTCTTCTGATAAGGTCAAAACCAATCAGACTAGTGATAAAACTAAGTCGTCTGTTAATGAGCAAGTATCTAGTAAGCTAAAGAAGCATAAAAACAAGAAAAATCAAAATGCTTTGTATGAAAATGAGTCTTATTATGTGCAACCTGCTGCATATCCTCCTATGTATCATGTACCACAATTTCCTACTTACTATACACCATATCCTGCTCATCCCATGCATGCATATCCTCCTTATCATGCATCTTATTCAACTTATGAGCATTATCCTTATCATGCTGATTATCATCAACATAGCAAATCTGATAAACATGATGAAGATGAAACTGTTCATGCTCCTGCCAAACAACAGAAGCCTAAGAAGCCTAAGACTTCATCATCTTGGGTTGTCAAAGGTGGAACTAATCCTTTAGGACCCTCTCAATAAGGGTACCTAAAACAATTTTATTTTGTTTTGTAGGTTAGGATTAGGAGTAAGAGTAAAGTAGAGAAGACTTGATACTTGGACAGTGGTTGTTCAAGACACATGTGTGGAAACATACATGAGCTGACTGATGCTGTTGCTATGGATGGTCCTAAAGTTACTTTTGGGGACAACAAAGAAGGCAAGATTGTAGCAAGTGGAAAGCTGATCAAAGGCAACATTGAGATATCTGACGTCTCTTATGTTAAAGGCCTCAAATACAATTTGCTGAGCATAAGTCAATTTTGTGACAGAGGATATTCAGTCATCTTCTCAACAGATAAGTGTTACGTTGAACAGATTGGTTCACAGAAGGTAATTTTATCTGGAAGACGACAAGGGAATGTCTACACAGTGGACTGGAATTCTGCCGACAAGAATTCAAGTGTTTGTTTGGTGGCATCAACACCAAGTGAAGTCAGTTGGCTGTGGCACAAAAGAATGAACCATGTGAATTTCAAGACCATCAACAGACTTATCAAGAACAATCTGGTAGAAGGAATTCCAAAGACAGTCATGAGCAAAGATAAGCTTTGTGACGCCTGTCAGAAGGGTAAACAAATCAAGTCATAATTCAAAAGCAAAAAGTATCAATCTTCTGGAAGAATATTGGAGCTGCTACATATGGACTTATTTGGACCCATTGATCCTGTCAGCAATGGTGGAAAGAAATACTGCCTAGCTGTTGTGGATGATTATTCAAGATACACTTGGGTGATTTTCATGAAGAAGAAAAGTGACACCAAGGAGCATCTTACAAATGTGATGGAAAAGATGCAGAATGAGAAAAAGTATGAAAATACTAAAGATCAGATCAGATAGAGGGACTGAGTTTACAAACTCTACTGTTGAAGAGTATTGTAATGTCAGAGGAATCAGTCATGAGTACTCTGCTGCCAGAACCCCTCAACAGAATGGAGTTGCTGAAAGGAGATACAGAACTCCTAAAGAAGCTATCAGGACAATGATAGTTGAAGCTAAACTGCCTCAAAGATTTTGGGCAGAAGCAACAAATACAGCATGCTTTACCCAAAACAGACGCATGATCAATAAGCACCAAAACAAGACTCCATATGAAGTTTGGAACAACAGGAAGCCAAACATTCATTACTTTAAGATATTTGATTGTAAATGTTTTGTTTTAAATAATGGGAAAAATCACCTTACTGCATTTGCAGAAAAGGCTGGTGAAGCTATTTTTGTAGGATACTCTACTGTTAGTAAAGCTTATAGAGTCTTTAACAAAAGAACTTTACTTGTAGAAGAATCCATTCATGTAGTATTTGATGAACCAAGTCAATCTTCTGAAAAGAATCAAAGTATTAATCAAGATCTGTCTACTGATTTACAGAAGTTGATTGTTGGAAAGAATGAAGAATATGTTCCCATCATACTACCTGATCTCAACCCAGCTGATAACTCTAGTGATGTTCAAGATCACAATGCTGATTGTCTAACAGACGAGTTACAAACAGCTGACAGACCAGAGACTGTTCAACAGACAACAAATGTCCAACATACTACTACTGGAACTCCAACAGTAATATTGCAAGATCAAAACAAAGGACAACATTATGATTTGCAATCTTATCTTAGATGGCTCAAGAATCACCCACCTGAACTGGTGATTGGTGATCCTTTGGATAAAGTAAAGACAAGGAGAGCTGCTGCAAGTGAAGCAATGTTTGTCAGCTTCCTATCTCAAATTGAGCCCAAACAGATTGAAAAAGCTCTTAGTGATTCAAACTTGATAGAAGCTATGCAAGAAGAGCTAAATCAGTTTGAAAGGAATGAAGTATGGTACTTAGTTCCTAGACCAAGTCATCAAAGAGTCATTGGCACTAAATGGGTATTCAGTAACAAAATGAATGAAGATGGTGAAGTCACCAGAAATAAAGCAAGATTAGTGGCCAAGGGTTATTGCCAAGAAGAAGGCATTGACTTTGATGAAACTTTTGCACCAGTAGCAAGATTAGAGGCTATCAGACTCTTTCTTGCTTATACTGCTCACAAGAATTCACAGTCTATCAGATGGATGTGACATCAGCTTTTCTCAATGGAGAATTGCAAGAAAAAGTTTATGTTGAACAACCACCTGGATTTGAAGTCTATCAAGAAGAAGACAAGGTGTATCGTCTGAAGAAAGCCTCTATGGACTGAAACAGGCTCCAAGAGCATGGTATGATATCCTATCTGATTTTCTTTTAATTAAAGGATTTCGTAAAGGTAAGGTAGATAAGACCCTGTTCACTATTGAATGGGAAGAACATATTTTGCTTGTGCAAATATATGTGGACGATATTATTTTTGGTTCAACTAATCAACAGATGTGTGATAAGTTCTCAAAGCTAATGCAGAACAAGTTTAAAATGAGCATGATTGGAGAACTTAACTATTTTCTTGGTTTGCAAGTAAGACAGTTGCCTGATGGAATTTTCATCAGCCAAGCAAAATACACAAAGGATCTGTTCAAGAAATTTGGTATGGAAACTAGCTCTACTGCTAATATTCCAATGTCTACTAGTCTTCGTTTGGATAAAGATGAAGATGGCAAATCAGTGGACATAACCAAGTACAGAGGAATTATTGGGTCACTGTTATACTTAACAGCTAGCAGACCTGATATTATGTACTATGTTGGGGTTTGTGCGAGATTCCAATCAAATCCTAAGAAATCTCACCTTTTAGCTGCCAAAAGGATACTCAAGTATCTTAAAGGCACTGAAGATTTGTGATTGTGGTATCCTAGGGAATCTGGATTTGAACTAATTGGATATTCAGATTCTGACCTTGCTGGCTGCAAGATTGACAGAAAAAGCACAACAGGTGCCTGTCAGTTCTTAGGTAGTCATCTGATCTCATGGATGAGTAAGAAATAGACTTCTGTATCCATATCAACTACTGAAGCTGAATATATAGCTGCTGGAGCTTGCTGTGCACAAATATTATGGTTGAAGCATCAACTTGAAGATTACAACATAAAAATCAGTGGAATACCTATCTACTGTGACAATACAAGTGCAATCAACCTTACTCAAAATACTACAAGTCATTCAAGGACTAAGCATATTGAGATCAAACATCATTTTATTAGAGATCATGTGGAGAAAGGAAATGCCATGATAGAATATGTATTTACTGAAAATCAGATTGTTGACATCTTCACAAAACCTCTAAGTGAGACAAGGTTTTCAACTCTAAGAGCTGAACTGGGTTTATTAAAATTGGATGCATAAGCTGAGGGGGAACTCATCAGAGGACTCAAGTTCAACAACTTAATCATCATTCTTATATTCAAGGATTAACTCTCAACAGCCTAGTTAACTTATGAATTCTTAAAGTCAGGGGGAACGTGTAAGACTAGCGGTACTTCTGATTAAAAGATGAAATTTGTTGATGACAGTTAGTTGAAGATATGTTTTCAACAGAAGATTAAAGTCTTGAAGATTGAAGATTTATTATCTAGCTGGATTGACAAACAGCCGAGGAAGTTTATCAGTTATTGGCTTTCACTGATAACAATCTGTCATCAGGACAGTAATCCTATCAGATAAGTATTTATTTTACTTGTCTGATCGCTTGTGTAAAAGCTTACTATTTAAAACGCTTTAATTAAAAATACGCTTTTACCAGTGACAGAAGAGCGGTACATATTCCCGCTCCTAATGTAATGCGATTTGAATTTGAAAGGTCGTAACTGATGCCGCACGATCATGACTGACAAGAAACAGATCTAACGGTTAGCTGGTATCACGAAAACCGAAATACCCTAACCTCTATAAATCCCAATTTGATCAGCTGTGTAGCTCTTTACGCACCCAAATATTCAAAAGAGCACTTGTGAGAAATTTCAAGCAATTTTCTGCAAAACTCTTCTTGTTTCTCTAACTTCAAACATATTCAAAATGGCTGCTGAAGGTATGTACTTGGCTTATGATTCCTATTACCAATCAGGTACCGATTTGATGAAGGAACTGCTGGAGAAGTTCAAGTCGGCCTCACTGGTAAATTTCATTCAGTAAAACGAAGGGGTGATCTGGACTGACCAGGTGTTGGAATACTACAAGACTGCTACTGTTGATTTCACCACCCAGGAAATAAAAGCTACCGTCAGAGGTAAATCCATCGTAATTACCCCCACTCTTCTTCACGAGATCTTTGGGCTTTCGTACAAAGGACGACATGACGTCACTGTGCTGACAGAGGATAAGCACCAACAATTCTGGGCAATCTGTGCCAAAGAAGGGGAGATGTTGTCTGGAAACATCAAGAATGGACAGCTAAAGGATGAATATCAGCGGATGGCCAATATGGTCTCTAAACTGATTGAAAATTGTACATTTTCTCTAGATGCTGTTACTATGAAGAGATTCGGCATCAGGGCTGCTATTTACTACGAACTGGAAGTCAACTGGTCCGTTATTATTTGGTACATTTTGGCTCACTTCCACGGAAAAAGAAGGGCAAGGGTCCCCAAACCAATCACAGAATCACTCTCAGTTATCTGCTGTTCAAGATGGGGTGTGAAATGACAAATGGAAAGGAAATCCATCAATCCAAGGAAAGGGCAAGATATTTGCCTATTCAGAAAAGAAAAGCTGAAGAAGCTGATGTGGATGAAGAAACTGAGGAACCAAAGGAGGTTCCTGCCAAAAGGCCAAGGAGATTAGTCAAAACAGCTCAGTTAGCTGTTGAGACTCAAAAGAAGAAGGCTACTAATGAGCATAAGGAGAAGACTCCTAAGAAAGTGAAGATTGTGGCTGATGTTACGGTTGATAAAACTATTGATCAGACCACTGCTGATGTCAGGAACATGTCTCCTGCATCATCTTCAAGAACTCCAACTGCCCAAGTGCCTGATGAGACTGTTTCTCATAGGACCAGAAGTCAGTTGAGAGATACTGCTTCTTCCAGACCTACTCAAGGAAGATCAAAGAAAACAGCAAGGAAGCAAATGACATTTGTAGAGGAGCCCACTGAGTTGGAAAACTTAAAACTTAGTAAGGCAAAGCCCTCAATCTGCTGAAAGACCTGTTGGAGCTGAGGAGGCTTCTGTTGCTGAACAGATTGATGCGCAACAGATTACTCAAGCACAGCCAACAGTTGAGGTTACTAAACCTCAGAATGATCCTGATGTGATGATCATCCAACCTATTGCAGCTGCACCTCTTGCATCTGCTGCTCCTCAACCTTGCCAAAGCTGACAAGGGAAAAAGAAAGATAATAATCAAGAAGAAAAAGGTCTCTGCAGCTGACAAAAAGAAAAGAGAGGAAGATGAGCAGAGAAAGAGAGATCAGTTGGAAGAAAAGAAGGCATTAGAACTTAGCAAAATTCAGGCAGCCAAGGACGAAGAACGAAGAAAAATGTCTGAAGCTGAAAGAAAGGCTGCTGAAGATGCAGAACTTGCTATGGTCCTTGAAATCAGCAAGACTGATGCTCATGGACTTGTTCAAACTAGAGGCATTAAGATTGATGAAGAAAAAGAAAAGAAGCCTAAGATGCCTGCTGGAGAGGTCAAGCCAAAAGATAAGTATGAAGTAAGAAGAGCTTTTGACATCATCCATGCTGATAAAGCTCTCTTCAAAAGCTTTGAAAAGACCGTGACTTATTATGACCAGAAGCTGATGCTGAAGACTCTGTTTACCCACGAGAAGCCTAGATACATCAAATGGAAGGATTATAGGCTGAACAGATCTGTTGCAGAGCTTCAGAGTTGGAAGAAGTTGGCTGATGAAGAACAATGGGTTCTGAATTGGCTAAGGACTGACTCAATCCAAAAAGTCTTGGATCCTCATTTTGTAAGGGATGTTATACATCAATATGCAAAGGATTTTGCCTTAGAGTAAGCCAAGATTATTAAGAATACCTTGTCTGCAAAGAAAAGAAAATCTGTTGATGTTGAAGAGAGAGCAATCAGCATAGCTGTTATGACCGCCTTGAAGAGATGGGCAGAAAGGTCAAGATATCAGCAAGGATGCTCAAGTGACTTGCCTCAACTGCCAAGCATTCAACAGATTATTTTTGGCAAAGAAGTCAAGGAGTACTGTGAAGTGCCTAAGGGAAACAATGCTTTTACAAATCCATGGATTATTATACGACAAATACGTCAAACAACTTCCTTTAATGATGATGGCACTATCACAAGTTTGGTATATGATGATGTAAATGATCAACACAAAGCTGCTGATGAACCCTTAGCAATTGAGTGGAATGCTAAGGCGACTAAAGCTGATCAGGAGACTAAACTAAAAGATGTCCTTGTCCACCAGGAAACTGAAGCAAGGGAAGCTGCTACTTCTGCTTCATCAAGTGATCAGCACTCATTACTGATGGAAGCCTTCCAGCTGCTGATGGAAAATCAAATGAAGGAACTGGAAGAGAAGAACAACCTGCAGATGAAGAAGCTGAAGGAAGAGTTGGCAGAGTCCAACAGACAACAGCTGGAAAGTTTACATCTCTTGACTGCATAAACTATCAAGAAATCCATAGATAGTTTTCCCATGCCAGAAGATCATTCAATGCAGTTCCTGAAAAGCCTTGTTGATGTAAGCACAAATGTAGAAGATGTGAAGGCTGATGTAAATCACCTTCATGCTGCCTTAAAAAGAGCTGAACACAACATAGCTGATCTGACTGCAAACTTCATCAGAGTCAATGAAGAAGAAAAAGCTGTCAATGTTGCACTGTTGCAGGAAGTCTCCAAAGCTGAAGGAGTTATCCAGGAAGAACTTGCTACTATGCAAATCAACATTGATTGCTGCAATGATCAGACTGACACCATCAGCACCACTCTTCATCATTTAACAGCCAGTCATGATGTAGTTAATCAAAATCTGAAGGCTTTGTGTGCTGCAATGAAGATTCATTCTGCTGCCCTTAACCCTCCTGTCAAACCTGCTGCTGTCATTATTCCTGATGATGACAAAAAGGGGAAAGAGAAGAAGGAAGAGGAAAAAGTGGAGGAAGCTGCTGCCACTCAACCTAAAAAGATTGAAGAAGTTACTGAAGAGACAAAGGCTGATGTTGAAAAAGGAGAAGGCAAATATAAAGCTGCTGATGAAACCAAGGATGAAGCAAAAGCGACAGTTTCATCTAAGGATCTGAAGAAGACAAATCAGAGCATTATACTAAATATAAGGATGAAGAAAGGATCAAAAGAAGAGTGGAGGAGGCCACAAAGGAGCAAGAACTGAATGAAAAGATGGATGCTGCTAGGTCAAATCTACTTTTAAGTGAGGATGCTCATGAAGATGAAGAAGATGATGAAGAATCATCTTATGAGTATGAAGAAGTGTTAGAAGGATCTGATGAAGAAGCTGATAGTTAGGAAAGACAAATCCATTTGTAATCAGTTTACTTTATCTATCTTTCAGACATCTCATCTGATAAACTTGTACTTGTAATATTTTCATCATAAATAAAAGTCAAGTTTACTCCAACACATCTTTTCTATCTCAGAAAATTTTGAGGATTACAATCTTTAGTATAGGTATATCAGGTACTTAGCTGAAGTTTTTTCATCATCAAAAAGGGAAAAATTGTTGGATTAAGGATGAAGATGAAGAGCACTGAAGACAATTTGTAAAGGGAGGTTTTGATGAATTCCAAAACTTCAAAATCTGCTAAGTATAAATTAACTTAGCTGATATCCCTTAAAAGAATTTTGGCTAAGTAAAGAAGATATCAAAAGAGTCAAAATTCAAAGTCCAAGACTACTAATCTGCTGAAGGAAAGAAATAAGACTGGTGAAGATCAGCCGACTCAAATCAGATTTGTTCAAGTTTGGGATCAGCTTAGTTCGTCATCACACTTGCACTTTCGTCAGCCAAGTGAAAAGGATCATAAAGTCATCCCAACGGTAATAAATGCTGAAGTACAAGGCTATTTAAGACAAATGATTGAAGAAATGCTTCGCATCAGCTGGGTGCATTTAATGCTGCCTGCAGAAAAGTACTGTTGATAGTACGGACAGCTGCAGAGAGCCGTTCGCGGATATTAAGGACCAGTACCTCGAGGAATTTGAACTTTGTCTCTCTTCAACGGACATTTTTCAAACCTCAAGTATAAATAGCTGAGAGAGACGAAGAGAAAGTAAACAACACAATCTCAGAGAAAAATTTCGAAGCAAAATCTCTTAAGTCTCAAGAACAGCTCACTCATCTGCTTAGTTATTTGTTGACAAAAGCAGAGTTGAAGAACAACGAAAAATACATCTTCTGAGTGATTTTGTAAACGTGAGTGTTGTGCGAAGTGTAGATCCATCTTTGTGAGTGATCTAACTTCAAAGGATAGGTTTTCTTAGTGATTTCCTATTGTGAGCTTACGGCCAGATTCATTTGTTGTTTTGGCGTAAGTGGAGTGTACTAATTACTATGTGTTCTTAGTATAACCCAAGATCTTTGTGACTTGGAAGAGTGGACTAAAGGATATTCAAATCTATATAACCACAATAAAAATTACTTGTGTTTCTACATTGCTTTCAATTTACATATTTTCAGATTGCATAAAACACATTCAAAACTGTTTGAAAAGAGTTTAAAGGAGTTTATAAAACTGGGGATAAAATTGATTTGTTCGCGATCAGCCTTGAGAAATTATTGTTCGATAACAGCTTAGTCTGTTTAAGTTAACAAAAGTATTAAAGTTAAAAAGTGAGAAAAAGTTTAGGGTTCTATTCACCCCCCCCCCCTCTAAACCTCATCTGACCACTTGGGACCAACAGCTAATTTTGTGTTTATGCGGTTCAAAGTGTCCATTTATTGTGTCTCGAGGGTGCAAGTTGATGAGTTGTTCTTAATTCGAGGGTGCTAAGTGCTAATTCTATTTTTATTTTGGGGGTGTAAAATGCTAATTTTCATATTTCAGGGGTGCAAAGTGCCAAAGATCCATTGATGATACCTATTTTGTCCCTAGATTTTTTTAGGAAAATAAAATAGGGTGCAAAGTGTTGAATTGTTCATATTTCGAGGGTGCAAAGTGCTAAATCTGTGTTTTGATAGTGCAAAGTGCTTATTTTCTATGTTTTGGGGGTGCAAAGTGCAAAAAACCCTTTTAATTTCTTAAGATGAAATGCATGATAGATTTTAAAGTTTAGAAAATCCATGGATTTTTATATAAAGATTACTGAACAAAGAGACGAAGAGTAAGAAATATATATAATTTTTATGTCAAATTAAAATTGTTATATGATTGAAATGATAAAATATAAAAACACTATAATATGTTATAAATAACAGATTATTTTAGGTCAAATCAAAGAATTTTTTTTTTAATATTATTGAAAATTAAGAAAAATCAATTGTATATTACTTATTATTAAGTCTCATTCTAGAGACATGTGTCAGTTATATATTGTTGTGACATTAATACGTGATAGAATTTTCGATCCATGTTCCAGAAAGAACATTTTATTGTTCTTTATTATTTTCTAATTTAAGAATACCCAATTGCTTGTCTGATAACAGCCTAATGCTTTTAAAAAGTAATTCCTAAGAATTAGTAATCAAACAAAAGTAGGTCGGGAGTTGAGACCCGAACCAATGAATTGCTTGTAAATTTCTTTTTGAGCACTAAAGCTAGGCTTAATATGTAAGTTAGGGGTGGGCATTCGGGACCAGATTTCGGGAACCCATTCCATTTTAATTCGGATTTTGCAATTTGGGACGGGAAAAATTGAGAATTTTTGGGCTTTGAAAACCCGAAAACCCTACGTAGGGAAATCGAGATGAGAATCAAGTGGAATGCACTACCCGAACGGGAAACCCCAATCCCCAACTTTAATTTAACTTAGAAATGATTACACTAAAATAATTATAGTTAAAGGGACTGAAGTAACAGTATAGAGAAAAAAATCAAAAATCTGAAATTAGGAACTTTCTATAAAAATCTGAACTCATAAATCTTCGCCATTCCCTCCAAACTGAGAAAAAAATAGAGCATTTTTTTTCGGTTGGAAGCAGAAGAGAAAAGGAGATTCAAATTAAAGAATTAGGCTATGTTTGATTCAAGGATTTCAGTGATGAAAGCGTTATGGAAAATGTTTTTCCTTGCATCCAATGACGCAACGTTGAGCTTATTTTATTGTTCATTTGCATTTTACTTATCATTTTACTCACTAAAATCCTTGAATCAAACCTTTCAAAACCTTTATGTTTTCCTTTATTTATTCGGGTCATAAGCACTTCAATTTGAAAAAATTAATGAATCCAATGGAAATGGGATTTCCAAATCCGTCCCCCAAATCCAATATTTTTTGGAACCTGAAATGTTGGGTAGCTGGTAAGTCGAGATGGATTTCGGACCGGGAAAATGAAATTCTGAAATCCATAATATCGTTACGAAAACTCTTGGATAGGTATCCTACATCTGAACCGAATCTTTTCTGGGGAATGCCCTTAGCAATTTTTGGCTCTTATATATCTGTAGTTGGGATTTGTCGTTTCTTCGTGGTCATAACAATCACTTCAAGCTTCTCAAAATTTTCAAAATCACCGAAATTCGTACCGATCTCGCCCCTATTAAAAGCACTTTGGCTGAGTTTCGTTTTGGTTTGATTTCAAGGAGAAAGAAATACTTTTGAATCCAAAAAACACATTTGATACCATATTTTTCAAAAAAAACATATTTCATCCCATGATTCACACCCTATTGATACATTTAGTTTTCTTGGTCAATTTTTGGACGGTTTCAGCACGTGTCTGTTAAGTTAAAAATTGTGGGTCTTTAAAACACGTGCATGTTATACCTCTTATGGTCAACTTAACGGGCATGTGAGCGACATATGCTGAATTCCGTCCAAAAAATTGATTGCAAAACTAAATATGCCAAGTGGGTGTGAATCATGGTATGAAATGTATTTTTTCTAAAAGCTTGGTACCAAATTTATTTTTTGGAGTAAAATTTGGTATGAAAAGTGTTTTTTCCTCTTTTAAAATTTGATTTGAGAGTTTTGGACGAAATTTTGAAACTTGATTTGGATAATTATTTCAATGGAACATTGAGATAGTGAAATATTATTGAATAACAGACATTTATATTTTATATTAAAGATTTAAATGAGGAGAGAATTGGATTTTGGTACTGAACTTTAGGTCAATTTCCACTTTTGATATACAACTTTATGTATCCAACACATTTGTTACAACGCTATAACAAATTATAACACATTTGGTACAATCGTTAAATGGTGATGGGAAAGTTAAGTTTAATTTCAAAGTTGATGCAATTACTTATTCTGATAATTTTCTTCCATAACATTCCAGGCTACCAAAATAGCCTCACATCTCCAAATTTAGTGACGAATTTAGTCTATATTGCTGTCATTTTTCAAAATTGACTCGAACAAGACCATGTGCAAGCCAATTTGAAAATTTAGGTTATTTTATCTAAATAACTAATTTGATTTATAAAATATTAATAAATTAAATAATATTTTAACATAAATATAAAACAAAAATTAAGAAAACATTCTTTTCAAATATAGGATTTATATAATAGTATTAATCTATTAAATATTTATTAAAATTATAAATTATATAATTAAAAATATTTAATATTGATTAAAATAATAAATAATTATCTATACTAACTCTAAAAGCATGAATAATTTATGTTTTTTTAAGACAAAAATGCCCTTATTCAAGTTGTAAAGTATATTAATAAAATATAGTTAAACATGAATTTTCCTGAAATTTTCTCATAAAAAATTTGGTAAGAAAATATTTTAAAAAATTTTGTAACTTATTTTCCTCCTAACCAAGCACCAAGAATATGGAAGGAAAATAAAAGTATATTCAAACTAACTCTTACATCACTTTTACAATTTCATTATTGTTCTCCTATAACACATAAAAAAAAACAATTATTTTGAATAGTTGTTAAAATATATATTTAAAATTATTATAATGTATTATAAATATGTTGTTATGTAAAAAATATTATTTGTTTAATTTAAAGATTTAGTACAATATGTGACTCCTTAAAAAGTTCAAATTCTCGTAAAGATCATAAAATCTGTTAAAGTATAATTACATCTTACCTATGAATGAATAAAAATGATTATGACTTAATGAACTAAGTAATCTTTATTTGACACGAGAAACATTACCTCAAATTTTCACGGAAATCTTTTCGAGAAAAATGTGTGAATGAAGTGAAAAAAATGATGAAAATTGGTGAAACCGATCAAATAAATTTTATGTAATTGATGAAAATATGTGAAATTGATGAAATTTATAAACACTGGTGAAGTATGTGAAAATACAAGTGAAATTGATAAAAATTCGGGTGACATTTGTGAAAACATGGGAAACAAATTGGTGAAATCAGTAAAAAACGGGTGAAATATATGAAGAATTGTTAAATCATTGACAAAAATTAAAGGCTGTGAAATAATGTGAAATTAATGAAGATTCATGTGAAATTGATTAAAAAAACATGTGAAATCATTGAAATATAAGATAAACTGATAAAAATAAGTAAATTAAGAAAAATAAAAAAAAGCTTAACTAGAAAAAATTTGTTTTTTTTGTTTGAATAGGAGAAAACAAAAGAAGTCGCTGAAAAATAGGAAAAATTATGGACAATAGGTTATAATTGATCAAGAACGAGTAAATCAGTAAAAAAATATAAAATCAATGAAAATTGAATTAAACTAATTAGGGTGAAATACAGTTTATTCACTTGAAGTATGAGGGTGGTATCAATTACCTCCATGAATTACCCCCCTCCCCCCTCTGTTATAGTAGAGATTGAAACATAATGTTGTTTGGTGGATGAATGAATTCATAATTAATAAAGAGACAACCTTTTGCTAATAAATTAATAAGAATATTTATTTTTAATAGAAGGGGTGGGGTTATTTGTAGAATAAAAACTAAAAAAAATATAACAGAAGGGGTAAGTGTTACAAATGATACTTTAGGGGGGTAACTGATACGACCCCCATACTTTAAGTGGGGAAACTGTATTTCGCCCAACTTATTTATATAATAAGTGAAATGACTTAGATCGGTAAAGAAATATCTTTAAAATATTATGATAATTTGAGATATACTTGAAGATGTATAATTATTTGAGTTGAAAATTCAGTAAATACATGTGAAATCGATGAAAATTCAAGTAAATTCGCGAAAAAAATTAATGACATCGGTGATACTATGAAATTAAAAAAATGATCAAATATGTGAAAAACGGGAAAATCGGCGAAAAAGGCTAAAGTCGGTGAAAGCATGTGAGAATTGGTTAAACTGATAAAAATGAACAGAGCCGTTCGCGGAAATTAAGGACCAGAAATCAAGAGATTTGAATTTTGTCTCACTTCAACAGATATAATTCAAAGTGTGAGTATAAATATGATAGGATAGTGCCCTGCAAACCAGTTCAGTTAGGTTGTAATAGATCTATCCTGTATGAAACAGTCTTTGATTTTATAATAATACGCGCGTTTATTTATATATGTATAAGGATAAACAATGGCCAACTTCATCTCTCGCGAATACATTTAAGCGATTGGATGAAATCCTTAGATTACATTTGACTATAGGACGATTCACTTCAGTACTGAGTGCAATCATGAAACAGTCTTAAAGGTCGTAATCTTAAAACTATTCCAAGTCATAGATTCCAAAACGAGACGGGGTATCGTAGGAATCGCAAAGACTTGTACGAGTATGCATGATTCACATGGAGTGAATTTGTAGCGTTTCATGAGCAAGGCATTTGAGGCCAGTGCATATGAGTAGGTGGTTCAATGGAGGATTGAACGCATCGAACGACCCGAACAGAGAAACCCATTGTGGAAGCGCATGACGCATATCGGTGATGGGATGTTTCTCAAGGATTATAATAGTGTACGATTTAGTCCTTTGACTTGAGGTACTAGGACGAATTCGGTGCATGAAAGTGCGTACTTAGATCTAGGTATAGGCCACGTAGCTTGGTCATAACATGCCTAGGTTGGCTACGTATGGACATGTACGCGAGTGGTTAGTACCAATATGGAATCTATTGACTCATCGTAATGGATGAGAGAATTTCCTATACGATTCTTAGATAATATATCCAAGGAACCTGCGGCCGCAGTCGGTGACGGATTTGGAAAGAGGTTTCCAAGTTTAGAAGGTCACACTGAAATATTATCCTGAATTAGAAGGTATAGTTATCGAGACAAATTTAGAGGTGCCGATCAATTCACACACCCTAAGTCTTGATCGGGAATATTAGTCGATAGAAGGACCGTATGTACATGGCAAATATATGAGACGAGGTTCAAAAATATCAATTCACCTGAAGTTGGGCTTCATGGGCTTGTGGCTAGACATCGACCATGAAGTGTGGGTACTCCTGAGTTAATAGAGGATTTGATTCTAGGAGTGGTCAATTAAAGGTTGTTTAATTGACCGGAGCAATTTATTGTTCATAAATTAAATCACGAGGAATTCGTGGGCCTGCTGCCAATTGATGGTGAACCCAGAGGGTCACACACAATACAATTGGACGGTGACTGTTATAAAGGATACTGAAGGAATTAATTGATTTAAAAGTAATTAAATCAATAAAATTAATTAAAGTATTTAATTCAAGTGGGAGATTAATTAATTAGTTGATTTAATTAATTAAATAATTAATTAAGTTACTAATTAATTATGTAAAAGAAATAATGATTTATTAAAGATTGGACATTTAATTAAAGTTGTTAATTAAATGAAGGCTTGCAAGACATGGGCCTTTATTAATTAAAAGCCCATAAGGATTCCTGTAAACCTAGGTCAAAAGGGAGCTTATAAATAGAGTTCAACTAGAGCTCAAATGGGTAACACCCTAAGCAAAACCCTAGCCTCCTTAAGACCTAGAAGCCGCCGCCCCTCTTGTGCCGCAAACCCTAGCGCCGCCAAGCTAGTAGCTGCCGCCACCTGTTGTCGTGGGCTGCCCTAGCGCCGCCGCCGCCTCTCCCTTGTTCCACCGTGTTAGATCTTGACCTGTCAAGTAGATCTACACAATTCTGCTATAACAAATCTCCTGAATCCAGTTCTGAGCCTAAGATCTTGAGGTGTTGCCAGAATCCAATTGGTGTGGACTAACTTTGGAGGTGAGACATTTGGATCACTCCTGTGAACCAGAACTAAGTTCAGAATCAGAGTTGGAGGTTTCCACCACCTTGCCTGTGGTGAGGTAAAATCGTAAACCCCCTTATGTTTATCGTATTTTGTGCTTGTTTCATGCTTTTCGTATATGTAATATGGAGACTTCAATTATGGGTCCATTGGATGCCTCAAAAAATTTTAAATTCCGCACTTTGTTGTATTGACAATCGAGGAACATCCCAACAAAATAGCCGAGAGAGACGAAGAGAAAATAACAACACAACAACTGAGAGATTGAATTCGAAGCAAAATATTTTCTTAGTCTCAAAGCTCAAGAACCGCTCACTCGTCTGCTGAAGTCATTTGTTGACAGAAGCCGTTGAAGTTAAAAATATACATTTTCTGAGTGAATCTGTAAAAGGAGAGTGTTGTGAGGAGTAGATATCCATCTTTGTGAGTGATATTACTTCGTAGAGTAGGAGTTTCTTTGTGATTTCCTGCTGCGAACTTGTGGCTTATCATTTGTTGTAAAGCACAAGCAGAGTGTACTAATTACTTTGTGTTCTTAGTATAACCCAAGATCTATGTGACTTGGAAGAGTGGACTAAATGATATTTACATCCATATAACCACTATAAAAATCATTGTGTTTTTACATTGCTTTTTGCTTGCATATTTTCATACTTGCATAAAACACATTTGCAAAACTGTTTGAAAAAGGTTTTAAAGGAGTTTACAAAAAATGGGGATAAAATTTTTCAAATTACTAAGTATACTTGTGAAAAACACTTTAAAAATCCGCTGCAAGTATTATGGTATTAAAACTGATTTTAATCAAAATCAGCTAAGTAACTATCAGATTAGTGGTCAACAAAGCTGTTCAAAGATTTGTTCACGATCAGCCTTGTAAACTTATTGTTCTATAACAGCTTAGTCTGTTTACATTTGAGCAACAGTTTTAAAGTTAAAATTTGATTAAAATTTTCAGAGGTCTATTCAAATCCCCCCTCTAGACCACATCTGACCACTTGAGACCAACAAGTGGTATCAGAGCAGGTGGTTCATTAGAATCAGCTGCCTGATCAACGAGCTTGATCCGAGTGTTTTTCAAAGGTTTTCAAACTTTTCAAAAGAGCATCTTTTTGAAAAATTAAAATTTTTGAAAAATGGATTGTATCAGCCATGTTCCCCACATAGCTGGTATGAGCTTCGAAGACTGGAAGATCATAATGGAGATCTTCTTAGCTGCCTATAATGATAACATGTACACATGTATCATCAAAGGTCCATTCAAATTCACCAAGACCATCAAAGTTGATGAAGTCGATATAACGGTGGAAAAATATTTACATGAGATGACAGTCGAAGAAATAAAGCTGTTCAATCTTGACAAAGTTGGGCGATTCATCATGACCAAGGCCCTTGACTACGACAGATTTGACAAAGTCAAGCATTGCAAGACTGCCAAAGAAATGTGGGATAAGGTTCGTGATATGAGCGAAGGAAACGACACTATCAAAGAGCATCAGCTGAGTGTAGCTCTGGAAAAGCTGGACAACTTCAAGATGAAGTCTGCGGAAACCATTGATCATATGGATACAAGGTTTACAAGGACACGAAATGAAGTTCTGAAGCTTGGAAAAACCTTCACTGATAAGGAGATAACCGTCAAAGTGCTGAAGGCTCTACCTCCAAAATTCAACATGAAGGTGATATCCATGGAAGAGTCAAGAGATTTAGGAGTCTCCCTCACCGATGGTGTGAATCATGGTATAAAATCACATCTTTAAGAAGGCCAACAAAATTCCTTCCCTCCATGCTTCTATTTAATGTTGTATATGAAATCTATTAGAAACCCACAAATAAAGAATAATAAGAATTTCATTTTCCAAAAAATGCAATCTTCTCAAGAACTTCTCGAAGCCCAAGCTCATGTATGGAACCACATCTTCAATTTCGTAAACTCCATGTCTCTTAAGGGTGCACTTCAACTAAACATACCAGATATCATCCACAAACACATTTAACCAATGACACTTTCCGAAATAATAAACGCCCTCCCCATCAACAAAGCAAAATACGAGCACATCTATCGTTTGATACGAATCCTAATCCATTCCAAGTTCTTCATCAAGGTCAACATCTCTGATAACGACGACGAAGAGGGTTATTGGCTCATACCATCCTCTAGTCTCCTCTTGAAAATGGGCCTTCAAGCATGGCACTGCTTGGGCTAGCCATGCTCGACCCCGTTTTAGTAGATCCATGGCACCATTTAGGTGAATGGTATCAAGATGATAGTCAGATGGCGTTTGTAACCACTCATGGGAGGACAATTTGGGAGAAAGCTTTCGAGGAGCCAAGGGTGAATCAATTCTTTAATGAGGCCATGACTAGTGATGCACAATTTGTGGCTAATTTACTTATTAAAGATCATAAACAAGTGTTTGATGGATTGAATCGATGGTCGATGTTGGAGGCGGCACAAGAGGTATGGCTAAGGTTATAGTTGATGCATGCCCTGGCTTGAAGTGTGTTGTGCTTGAACTTGAGCATGTCATTGATGGCCTAAAAGGGGATGAAAAGTTGAGCTTTGTAGTTGGAGATATGTTTGTTTCTATTCCTAGAGCTGATTCTTGAAGGTATGAAGTGAGATCTTATTAACATTAAGAGTTAATTGCATGAATATATATTCCACGTGATTTACATGATCGAACAAACTCTCATTTATCATTTTTATTAGCAAAAAATTCTATTTGAAATTTAGTTCGTAAACCAAGAGGGAGATTATTATTATATTTTTTAAGTGAACGGGGGATTAAATCAAATTTTAAAAGTTAACAGGGGAATTTTTATCAATTTTTTAAGTGAACATGGGTGGTTTTGTGTTTTAAGGTGGGATAAAATTGTCAGTTTTCCTGCAATATATGTATCCAACTTGTGAATAATTTTTTTCCTAATAAAAAATAGCAAAGAGGAGTATTGCTAATGAAAATAATACAGTATAACGATTTTCTGCTAGTTAGGCCAATTATTGTATTGCTTGTGTCGATTTAATTATAAATAACACGCGTGCAGTGGGTATTACACGACTGGAGTGACGAAGATTGCGTTAAAATACTAAAGAAATGCAAAGAAGCAATTCCAAGCAAAGACAATGGAGGAAAGGTTATTATTGTTGAAATGATTGTGGATGATAAGGAAAAATTAGACCATGAAAAAGTTGAAACTCAACTTTTCTTTGACATGGAGATAATGACCATCGTAGCTGGAAAAGAGAGAACTGAAAAAGAATGGGCAAAACTCTTCTTGATGCTAGATTTACTAGCTACAAGATCAGTCTTTTAGGATTGAGGGCCCTCATTGAAGTATTTTCGTAATTAAGTATATATCAATAATATTTATTTAATTTATTATTTGGTACCAAATACTCAGAAGATGGCCGTTGAAATATATTACAATTAAGTATATATCAATAATGTTTATTCTATTGGGAGAAGTCTTCACTACTGTACAATGCAATAATTAAATAATGTTTAAGCCATAATTATGAATAAATAAATAAAGAAAAGATATTTTGACTTTTGAATTTGTCTAACATATTGTTGGTCCCAAGTGGTCAGATGAGGTCTAGAGGGGGGGTGAATAGACCTCTGAAACTTTTTCTTTTAAAAAGAAAACTTCAAAACTTTTGCTAACAATGAACAGACTAAGTTGTTACAGAATAGTAAGTTACTTGGCTGATCTCGAACAAATCTTTGAATAGCTTCGTTGACCACTAATCTGATAATAAAAATCAGTTTCAATACTTAGAGTACTTGCAGAGGATTTTCAAAGTGTTTTTCACAAGTAGCCTGAGTAGTTTGAAAATCTATCCCCAGTTTTATAAACTCCTTTAAAATAATTTTCAAACAGTTTTGTCAAGTGTTTTATGCAGATCTGAAAATGTGCAAGTAAAAATGCAAGTAAAAACACAAGCAATTTTTATAGTGGTTATATGGATTTAAATATCCTTTAGTCCATTCTTCCAAGTCACTCATATCTTGGGTTATACTATAAACACACAGTTTACAATGTCTCCACTTATGCCAAAACAACAAATGAATATGGCCGTAAGCTCGCAGCAGGAAATCACAAAGAAACTCCTACTCTCCGAAGTAATTTCACTCACAAAGATGGATATCTACTTCTCACAACACTCTAACAGATTTCACTCAGAAAAATGTGTTTGTCTTTGATCTTCAACGTCGGCTTCAGTCAACAAATGACAGAGCTGATGAGTGAGTTGTTCTTGAGACTTAAGAGATTTTGCTTCGAATTTCTTCTCAGAGATTGTGTTGTTGTTTTTCTCTTCGTCTCTTCAGCTATTTATATTTGAGGTTTGAAAAATGTCCGTTGAAGAGAGACAAAGTTCAAATTCCTCGAGTACTGGTCCTTGATTTCCGCAAATGGCTCTCTGCAGTCCGTCCGTACTGTCAACAGTACTTTTCTGCAGGCAGCATTAAATGCACCAAGCTGATACGAAGCATTTTTTCAATCATTTGTCTTGAATAGCCTTTTACTTCAACATTTATTACTTCCAGGGGCATTTATTACCGTTGGGATGACTTCTTGATCTTTTCCACTTAGCTGACGAAGGTACAAGTCCGATGGCGAACAAGGTTGATCCCAAACATGAACAAATCTGATTTGAGTCCACTGATCTTCATCAGTCTGATTCCTTTCCTTCAGCAGATCAGTAGTCTTTTGGACATTGAATTTTGACTCGTCTGATGTCTTCTTACTTAGTCAAAATTCTTCTAAGGGTTATCAGCTAAGTTAATTTATACTTAGCAGATTTCAAGTTTTGAAAATCATCAAAACCTCCCTTTACTAATTGTCTTCAGTGCCTTCATCTTCATCCTTATCCAACACTTTCCCCCTTTTTGATGATGACAAAACTTCAGCTAAGTACCTGTTATACCTATACTAAAGTTTGTGACCTTCAAAATTTTCTGAGATAGAAAATATATGTTGGAAACAGAAACTTGAACTTTTATTGGTAATCTGATAAATGAGTACAAGTTACAGTTTCTGATTAGATGAGATGTCTGAAAGAAAGATAAAGTAAACTGATTACAAAGAGATTTGTCTATATTAACTATCAGCTTCTTCATCAGATCCTTCTAGCACTTCTTCGTATTCATAAGATGATTCTTCATCATCTTCTTCCTCTTCATCCTCATCAGATCCTTCTAACACTTCTTCGTATTCATAAGATGATTCTTCATCATCTTCTTCCTCTTCATCCTCATCAGCATCTTAAAGGATATTTGACTTAGCAGCTTCCATTTTTGCTTTTAATTCTTCTTCTTCAGCTATCTCGTCAATCTTCCTTTTCAATCTCTCTTCATCCTTATACTTAGAATAGGGCTCTGATTTGTCTCCATCAGAAGCTTTGTCCTTTGCTTCTTCAGCAGCTTCATCCTTGCCTTCTACCTTTTCTTCAGCCTTATTCTTTTCAGTAGCTTCTTCAGTCTTTGCTGGTTGAGTGGCAGCAGCTTCCTCCACTTTGTCTTCTTCCTTCTTCTCTTCCCCATCTTTCTTCATCAGCGAACTCCTTCCAACTCAGAAGCTCTTCAATGGACTTGTTCAGCCTATAATCTCTCCATTTCATGTATCTAGGCTTTTCGTGGGTGAACAGAGTCTTCAACATCAGCTTCTGATCATAATAAGCCAGAGTCTTCTCAAATTTGCTGAAGATAGTCTTATCATAATTCACTATCTCAAATGCTCTCCTGACTTCAAATTTTGCCTTTGGCTTGACTTCACCAGCAAGAATTTTTGGCTTATTGTTCTTGGCATCTTTGGGTTCTCCAATCTTTATTCTTCCGCCATGAACAGGTCCATGAGCGTCTTTCTTGCTCAACTCAATGACCAAAGCAAGTTCAGCGTCTTCAGCAGCCTTTCTTTCAACTTCAGACATTTTTCTTCTTTCTTCGTCCTTAGCTGCCTGAATCTTGCTCTGTTCAAGGACACGCTTCTCCTCTTCTTCATCTCTTTTTCGCTGTTCAGCTTCCTCCCTTTTCTTTTTGTCAGCAGCTAATATTTTCTTCTTTTTAATGATGAACTTTCTCTTTCCTTTATCAACTGGGGCAAGAGCTGGGCCAGCAGATGCTAGAGGTGTAGCTGCGATGGGATGGATGATCATCACATCAAGATCATCCTGAGGTTTAGCAACCTCAACTGTTGGCTTTGCTTGAGTAGTCTGTTGTGCATCAGTCTGTTCAGCAACAGATGCCTCTTCAGCTCCAACAAGCCTTTCTGCTGTTTGAGGGCTTTGTCTTACTAAGTTCTCCAACTTTGTGGGCTCCTCTACAAAAGTCATTTGTTTTCTTGCTGTCTTCTTTGTCCTTCCTTGAATAGGTCGGGAAGCAGCAGTATCCCTTAATTGACTTCTGGTCCTGTGAGAGACATTCTCATCAGGCACTTGAGCAGATGGTGTTCTTGAAGATGATGCAGGAGACATGTTCCTGACATCAGCGGTGGTTTGATCAATTATCTTGTCAACTTCAGCATCATCCACCTTCTTCAGCTTCTTTGGTGCTTTCTCCTTAGGCTCGTCAGCAGCCTTTTTCTTTTGAGTTGCAGTAGCAAGCTCAGCCGTTTTAACAAGTTTTCTCTGCCTCTTGGCAGGAACCGCTCTTGGTTCCTCAGTCTCCTCTTCCACATCAGCTTCTTCAGCTTTTCTTTTTGTAACAGGCAAGTATTTGGACATTGCCTTTGCAGTATGAATCTCCTTACCATTTGTGACCTCACATCCCATTTTGAATAGCAAGTAACTCAGTGTGATTCTGTGATTGGTCTGGGGACCCTTGCCCTTATTTTTCTTGTGGAAGTTAGCCAAAATGTACCAAATTACTACAGACCAGTTGACTTCCAATCCGTAGTAGATAGCAGCCATGATGCTGAACCTTTTCATAGTAACAGCATCCAGAGAAAATGTACAATTTTCAATCAGCTTTGAGACCATATCAGCCATCCGCTGATACTCGTCCTTCAACTGTCTCTTCTTGATGTTGTCAGACAACATCTCTCCTTCCTTGGCACAGATTGCCCAGAATTGTTGGTGCTTCTCCTCCGTCAGAACAGTGACATCATGTCGTCCTTTGTTCGGAAGCCCAAAAGTCTCGTGAAGAAGGGTGGGGATAATAACAATGGATTTACCTCCGACAGTAGCCTTGATTTCCTGAGTGCTGAAATCAACAGCAGCAGTTCGGTAGTATTCCAACACTTGGTCAGTCCAGATCAGCCCTTCGTGATACTCCATAAAATTTACCAGTGAAGCCGATTTGAACTTCTTTAGCAACTCCTTCATCAAATCGGTACCAGATTGGTAGTATGAATCATAGTCCAAGTACATACCTTCAGCAGCCATCTCGAATCTATTTGAAGTTAGAGAAACAAGAAGGATTTTGCAGAAAATTGCTAGTAATTTCTCACAAGTGCTCTTTGAATATTTGGGTGCATAAAGAGCTACTGAGCTGATCAGATTTGGATTTATAGAGGTTAGGGTATTTCGGTTTCCGTGATACCAGCTAACCGTTAGATCCGTTTCTTGTCGGTTCTGATCGTGCGGCGTCAGTTACGACCTTTCAAATTCAAATCGCATTAAATGAGGAGCGGGAATATGTACCGCTCTTTTATCACTTGTAAAAGCGTGTTTTTAAATAAAACGTTTTAAACAGTAAGCTTTTACACAAGCGATCAGACGAGTAAAATAAAATACTTATCTGATGGGACTACTGTCCTGATGACAGAGCTGTTATCAGTGGAAGCCAATAGCTGATAACCTTCCTCGGCTGTTTGTCAATCCAGCTAGATAATAATTCTTCAATCTTCAAGACTTTTAATCTTCTGTTGAAAACATAACTTCAACTAACTGTCATCAACAAATTTCATCTTTTAATCAGAAGTTTCATCTTTTAATCAGAAGTACCGCTAGTCTTACAGACTTTAAGAGTTCATAAGTTAACTAGTCTATTGAGAGTTAATCTTTGAAAATAAATATGATGAGCAAGATGTTGAACTCCAGTCTTCTAAAGAGTTCCCCCTCAGCTTATGCATCCAATTTTAATAATCCCAGTTCAGCTCTTAGAGTTGAAAATCTTGTCTCACATAGAGGTTTTGTGAAGATGTCAGCAATCTGATTTTCAGTAAATTCATATTCTATCATGACATTTTCTTTCTCCACATGATCTCTAATAAAATGATGTTTAATCTCAATATGCTTAGTCCTTGAATGACTTGTAGTGTTCTGAGTAAGGCTGATTGCACTTGTATTGTCACAGTAGATAGGGATTCCACTAATTTTTATGTTGTAATCTTCCAGTTGATGCTTCAACCAAAATATTTGTGCACAACAAGCTCCAGCAGCTATATATTTAGCTTCAGCAGTTGATATGGATACTGAAGTCCGTTTCTTACTCATCCATGAGATCAGACGACTACCTAAGAACTGACAGGCATCTGTTGTGCTCTTTCTGTCAATCTTGCAGCCAGCAAGGTCAGAATTTGAATATCCAATCAGTTCAAATCCAGATTCCCTAGGATACCATAATCCCAAATCTCAGTACTTTTAAGATATTTGAGTATCCTTTTGGTAGCTAAGAGGTGAGATTCCTTAGGATTTGATTGAAATCTCGCACAAACCCCAACATAGTACATAATATCAGGTCTGCTAGCTGTTAAATATAACAGTGACCCAATAATTCCTCAATACTTGGTTATGTCCACTGATTTGCCATCTTCATTTTTATCCAAACGAACACTAGTAGACATTGGAATATTAGCAGTAGAGCTAGTTTCCATACTAAATTTCTTGAACAGATCATTTGTGTATTTTGCTTGACTGATGAATATTCCATCAGGCAACTGTCTTACTTGCAAGCCAAGAAAATAATTAAGTTCTCTCATCATGCTCATTTCAAACTTGTTCTGCATCAGCTTTGAGAACTTATCACACATCTATTGATTTGTTGAACCAAAAATAATGTCGTCCACATATATTTGCACAAGCAAAATATGTTCTTCCCATTCAATAGTGAACAGGGTCTTGTCTACCTTACCTTTACGAAGTCCTTTAATTAAAAGAAAATCAGATAGGGTATCATACCATGCTCTTGGAGCCTGTTTCAGTCCATAGAGGGCTTTCTTCAGACGATACACCTTGTCTTCTTCTTGATGTGCTTCAAATCCAGGTGGTTGTTCAACATAAACTTATTCTTGCAATTCTCCATTAAGAAAAGCTGATTTCACATCCATCTGATAAACTGTGAAATTCTTATGGGCAGCATAGGCAAGAAAGAGTCTGATTGCCTCTAATCTTGATACCAGTGCAAATGTTTCATCAAAGTCAATACCTTCTTCTTGACAATACCCTTTGGAAACTAATCTTGCTTTATTTCTGGTGACTTTACTATCTTCATTCATTTTATTCCTGAATACCCATTTAGTGCCAATGACTCTTTGATGACTTGGTCTAGGAACTAAGTACCAAATTTCATTCATTTCAAATTGATTTAGCTCTTCTTGCATAGCTTCTATCCAGTTTGAATCATTTAGAGCTTCTTCAATTTGTTTAGGCTCAATTTGAGATAGGAAGCTGACAAACATTGCTTCACTTGCAGCAGCTCTCGTTTTCTTTACTCTATCCAAAGGATCAGCAATCACCAGCTCTGGTGGGTGATTCTTGAGCCATCTAAGATCAGGTTGGAAATCATAATGTTGTCCTCTGTTATGATCTTGCAGCACTACTGTTGGAGTTCCAGTAGTAGTCTGTTGAACAACACTTGTCTGTTGAACATTTTCTGGTCTATCAGTTGTTTGCAACTCCTCTGTTAGACAATCAGCAATGTGATTTTGAACAGCACTTGAGTTAGCAGCTGAGTTGAGATCAAGTAGTATGATGGGAACATATTCTTCATTCTTTTCAATACTCAATTTCTGAAAATCAGTAGACAGATTCTGATTAGTAACTTGGTTCTTTTCAGAAGATTGACTAGGTTCATCAAATACTACATGAATGGATTCTTCTACAAGTGAAGTTCTTTTGTTAAAGATACAATAAGCTTTACTAACAGTAGAGTATCCTACAAATACTGCTTCATCAGCCTTTTCTGCAAAATCAGTAAGGTGATTTTTCCCATTATTTAAAACAAAGCATTTACAACCAAAAATTCTAAGGTAATGAATGTTTGGCTTTCTGTTGTTCCAAACTTCATATGGAGTCTTGTTTTGGTGCTTGTTGATCATGCATCTGTTTTGGGTAAAGCATGTTGTATTTGTTGCTTCTGCCCAAAATCTTTGAGGCAGCTTAGCTTCAGGTATCATGGTTCTGGTAGCTTCTTTTAGAGTTCGGTTTCTCCTTTCAGCACCTCCATTCTGTTGAGGGGTTCTGGCAGCAGAGTACTCATGACTGATTCCTCTAGCATTACAATAGTCTTCAACAGTAGAGTTTGTAAATTCTGTCAATCTATCTGATCTGATCTTTAGTATTTTCACACTTTTCTCATTTTGAATCTTTTCCATCAGATTTGTAAGATGCTCCTTGGTTTCACTTTTCTTCTTCATGAAGATCACCCAAGTGTATCTTGAATAGTCATCCACAACAGCTAGGTAGTATTTCTTTCCACCATTGTTGATTGGATCAATGGGTCCAAATAAGTCCATATGTAACAGCTCCAATATTCTTCCAGAAGATTGATGCTTCTTGCTTTTGAAAGATGACTTGATTTGTTTACCTTTCTGACATGCGTCACAAAGCTTGTCTTTGCTCATGACTGTCTGTGGAATTCCTTCTACCAGATCATTCTTGATGAGTCTGTTGATGGTCTTGAAATTCACACGATTCATTCTTTTGTGCCACCAACTGACTTCACTTGGTGTTGATGCCACCAAACAAACACTTGAATTCTTGTCAGCAGAATTCCAGTCCACTGAGTAGACATTCCCTTGTCATCTTCCAGATAAAATTACCTTTTTTGTACCAATCTGTTCAACGTAGCACTTATCTGTTGAGAACATGACTGAATATTTTTTTTTCACAAAATTGACTTATACTCAGCGAATTGTATTTGAGGCCTTTAACATAAGAGAGGTCAGATATCTCAATGTTGCCTTTGATCAGCTCCACTTGCTACAATCTTGTCTTCCTTGCTGTCTCCAAACGTCACATTTGGACCATCCACAGCAACAGTATCAGTCAGCTCATGTATGTTTCCACACATGTGTCTTGAACAGCCACTGTCCAAGTACCAGGTCTTCTTTACTTTACTCCTACTCATAATCCTAACCTACAAAACAAAATAAAATTGTTTTAGGTACCCTTATTGAGAGGGTCCTGAAGGATTAGTTCCACCTTTGACAATCCAAGATGTTGATGTCGTCGATCAATAGTGAGTAGCTTCATTCCTTCGCCATCCGCATCCGGGTACGGGTATAGACTTCTTAGGCTTTTGAGTTTCAACAGGAGCATGAACAGCTTTGCCTTTATCACGTACATCAGATTTTTTATATTGTTGATGATCAGCATGATAAGGATAGTGTTCACAAGCAGAATAAGATGCATGATAAGCAGGATATGCATGCATGGGATGAGCAGGATATGGTGCATAGTAAGTAGGAAATTGAGGTGCATGATACATAGGAGGATATGCATCATGCTGCACATAATATGACTCATTTTCATACCAAGCATTTTGATTTTTCTTGTTTTTATGCTTCTTTGATTTACTAGATGCTTGCTCATTAACATACGACTTAGTTTTATCAGTAGTCTGATTGGTTTTGGCCATATCAGAAGATTTCCTAGGACTCTTCTGTTGGATTTATCAGTCTGTTTTCCTATACTAGGCTCTTTGCTCTTTTTAGCCTTAGGAGTTTTCGTCTCCTTTAATACTTTCTCAGGTGAAGCAGGTTTAGTAGTCTAAACATACAAGATGACCTTATTATTGTCAGCTGATATAAATTTTTCCGTATGGTTCAGTTCTAACTTATCCTGATCTAAAGGTGTCTTCTGTTTACTAGACATGTGAGTGGATGCAACAGATGACTTTTCATGAGACTCAATTGTTTTCTCAAGTTCCATGATTTTTCCTTTAAGGACTTCACATTCAGCTTTCAGAGATTCATTTTCTTGCTCAAGCTGTTTGTATTCACCTGATTCTTTTGGCTTTTTAGCCTTGAGTTTTAGTGAAATATTTTGCTCTTTTAGCAATATCATCTCTTCCTTAAGCTTTGCAAATGCTTCAGCAATACTTGTATTGTTAAGCATTATTTGCTCAAATGAATTAAATAATTCATTATCAAGAGAAGTTACCTCATCATCCTCAGAGCCATCAGATTCCTTAGCCATCAGGCAGAGAAAAGCAGAACTCTCTTCATCAGAAGAGTCTTCATCAGACGCGTCTGAATCCGAATCTGATGAGTAGATAGCAGCTAGCTTTTCCGCTTCTGCCACCAGCACCTTGCCTTTCTGATGCGTTCTTTCCTTTGTGATTCTCTTTTCTTCCTCAGTGTACTTTTCAGCTTTAGGATATGGGCAGTCTCTGATGACATGACCCAGTTTCCTGTAGTTATAGCACATCATTTTAGATTTATAAGATTCTTTATCCTGAGAAGAAGAATTAGGGTTAGAAGTAGAAGTAGAAGCATTGTTGTATTTGTTCTTCATTTTTCTTTTGTAGAACTTTTTGAAGTTGTTAATCAGCAATACAATGTCTCCAGCAGTGTACTCCTTTTTGTTGAGTAGTGTGGCTTCATAAGATGATTCCTCGTCTTTGCTTTTGTAGGCTGGCCTTCTAGGATTTTCAGCAGCAACTAGGGCAGCTGTGGGACTTGAAGTAGAGGTTTCTTCAACACCCATTCTTGGCAGTTTATACCCATACGCCTTGAGTACTGAGAACAGCTCGGTGAGCGAGATCTTTCCCAAATCCCTGGACTCGTCCATGGCTGTCACCTTCTAGTTGAACTTCGAAGGTAGAGCCTTCAGTACCCTGACGGTTATCTCCTTATCAGTGAAGGTTTTTTCAAGCTTTAACACTTCATTCAGCGTCCTTGTAAACCTTGTATCCATTTGATCAATGGTTTCCGCAGACTTCATCTTGAAGTTGTCCAGCTTTTTCAGAGCAACACTCAGCTGATGCTCTTTGAAAGCGTCGTTTCCTTCGCTCATATCACGAACCTTATCCCACATTTCCTTTGCGGTTTTGCAATGCTTGACTTTGTCAAATCGATCATTGTCAAGGACCTTGGTCATGATGAAACGCCCAACTTTGTCCGGATTGAACAACTTTATTTCTTCAGCAGTCATTTCATTCAAATCTTTTTCCACCGTTATATCGACCTCATCAACCTTGATGGTCTTGGTGAATTTAAATGGACCTTTTATGATACATGTATACATGTTGTCATTATAGGCGGCTAGAAAGATCTCCATTCTGATCTTCCAGTCTTCAAAGCTCATACCAGCAATGTGGGGAACATGGCTGATACAATCCATTTTTCAAAAATTTTATCTTTTCAAAAATATGCTCTTTTTGAAAAAGTTTGAAAACCTTTGAAAAACACTCGGATCAAGCTCGTTGATCAGGCAGCTGATTCTAATGAACCACCCGCTCTGATACCACTTGTTGGTCCCAAGTGGTCAGATGAGGTCTAGAGAGGGGGAGGGGGTGAATAGACCTCTGAAACTTTTTCTTTTAAAAAGAAAACTTTAAAACTTTTGCTAACAATGAACAGACTAAGCTGTTACAGAATAGTAAATTACTTGGCTGATCTCGAACAAATCTTTGAATAGCTTCGTTGACCACTAATATGATAATTACTTAGCTTATTTTGTTAAAATCAGTTTCAATACTTAGAGTACTTGCAGCGAATTTTCAAAGTGTTTTTCACAAGTAGCCTGAGTAGTTTGAAAATTTATCCCCAGTTTTATAAACTCCTTTAAAATAATTTTCAAACAGTCTTGACAAGTGTTTTATTTAGATCTAAAAATGTGCAAGTAAAAATGCAAGTAAAAACACAAGCAATTTTTATAGTGGTTATATGGATTTAAATATCCTTTAGTCCACTCTTCTAAGTCACTCAGATCTTGGGTTATACTATAAACACACAGTTTACAATATCTCCACTTACGCCAAAACAACAAATGAATATGGCCGTAAGCTCGCAGCAGGAAATCACAAAGAAACTCCTACTCTCCGAAGTAATATCACTCACAAAGCTGGATATCTACTTCTCACAACACTCTAACAGATTTCACTCAGAAAAATGTGTTTGTCTTTGATCTTCAACGTCGGCTTTAGTCAACAAATGACAGAGCTGATAAGTGAGCTGTTTTTGAGACTTAAGAGATTTTGCTTCGAATTTCTTCTCAGAGATTGTGTTGTTGTTTTTCTCTTCGTCTCTTCAGCTATTTATACTTGAGGTTTGAAAAATGTCTGTTGAAGTGAGACAAAGTTCAAATTCCTCGAGTACTGGTCCTTGATTTCCGCAAACGGCTCTCTGCATCCGTCCGTACTGTCAACAGTACTTTTCTGCAGGCAGCATTAAATGCACCAAGCTGATACGAAGCATTTTTTCAATCATTTGTCTTTAATAGCCTTGTACTTCAGCATTTATTACTTCCAGGGGCATTTATTACCGTTGGGATGACTTCTTGATCTTTTCCACTTAGCTGACGAAGGTACAAGTCTGATGGCGAACAAGGCTGATCCCAAACATGAACAAATCTGATTTGATCGAGTCGGCTGATCTTCATCAGTCTGATTCCTTTCCTTCAGCAGATCAGTAGTCTTTTGGACCTTGAATTTTGACTCGTCTGATGTCTTCTTACTTAGTCAAAATTCTACTAAGGGATATCAGCTAAGTTAATTTATACTTAGCAGATTTGAAGTTTTGGAAATCATCAAAACCTCCCTTTACTAATTGTCTTCAGTGCCTTCATGTTCATCCTTATCCAACAAATATGTGTATTAAGGTGATTCCAATATATTTGCATTTGTGGTGTCAAGAAAATTGAGGCTGACACATTTCATACTAAAATTTAAGAAACTAAACCACTTTTGGTACCGCCGTTAAAAATTACTGTTAAGTGATGACGTGGCAGTTAAATCTTATTGTAAAATTGATGCTATTATTTGTGTTGACTGACAATTTTACCCTATATTATTTCAGGTTGGCAAAATAACCAGACATCTTTAAATTTATTGATGCTTTTAATCCGCATTGTTACCCAATTTCAAAATTGTCTCGAATAAGGCTCGTACGGACCAATTTTGAGATTTTACTTATTATATTTATATATATAATTAGCTAACTTTTTGGTTTTATAAATAATATTGATAGATCAAATAATACTTTAATATAAATACGATGAAAAATTGAAAAATCTTATTTTTTAGAATCTAAAATTTATATAATAAAATGAATATATTTAATATTTTATTAAATAGTAAAATTATATATTATTAATAAATATTTATGGTTTATAAAAAAAAAACTATCCCTCTCCAACTCCTCCCCCTAACCTATCCAACAAAAATTGAAAAAATAGCAATTTACGTGCATTAACTTTTACTGGTCTACAGAATTAGGAAATTTAATTTTTCAGAAAGCAATTTACGTCCCTTAACTTTAACTGATCAGCAGAATCAAGACAATTAATTTTTCAGCAAGCATTTTACGTCCTTTAACTTTCATTGGTCCGTAGAATTATGACACTTAATTTTTCAGCAAACATTTTGAATCCCTTAACTTTCGTTGGTCCGCAAAATCAGGACACTTAATTCTTCAACAAACATTTTATGCCCCTTAAATTTCACACCCAGTGAACTACTCTCTCTCTCTCTATTCATTCTGCTGATAGTCCTAATTATCCTACTCAATGAAAGCACATTTTGTTGTTTGAGAATTTCACGAGAATTTCATCAATTGCTGCCCAATTTAAGAGATTGTCTTGCGGGTCACCATTTCTAAAATCGAAATTTGAATTCTAAGATAATTAAAATTGATTAAATATTAATACTTTTTTATAAAATTAACAAATTATTTTATTGCTATTAAAATTAACAAGTTATTTTATTGATTAATGCTATTATTATTCTGGGTGGATGGGAAGCCATTGAATGAAAATATTAGTAAAAAGTATTAAGAAGCAAGAGAGAGAACCTGTATTCACATTTTGATTTTGATATCAATACAAATTTGTAGAGATAAAGAGGGGTTTTTTTTTACTTTGTACCCTCGAAACATAAATTTAGCACTTTGCACCCTCAAAATATAAATAATTCAGCACTTTGCACCCTTTGTTATTTTCCTCAAAAAATCTAGGGACAAAATCGGTAATTTATTTTTGGATCTTTGGCACTTTGCACCCCTGAAATACGAGAAATGAGCATTTTGCAGCTCCAAAATAGAATTAGCATTAAGCACCTTCAAATTAAGAATAATTTATCAACTTGCACCCCCAAAACATGAGAAATTGACACTTTGAACCCCCTAAACACAAAATTAGCACTTACCACCTCGAATTATGAAAAACTCAACAACTAGCACCCCCTCGTTTTTTCTGCAAAGTTGACCACCGGGGTAAAAAAAACCGAGGGACAAAATAGGTAATCATTTCGTTTTTCTTAAAATTTGCAAAATACAATTATGAAAACTAGAATTTTCATTTGCAAAATCTATTTTAACATATTTCTTTAGTTACCAATTTTTCAGATGTCCACAAAATATCCAAAAGAATTTGAAAAATTTCTCGAAAGTTAATACATAAAATTGACTGAATCATATCAAAAAATAAATTTTAAGATGGAGAGAGAATTGAATATTCTAGCATAATCATATTTTCAAATTTAAGGAAAAAAGAAAATGAATTACCTATTTTGCCCCGATGGTCAACTTTGCCCAAAAAAACAAAGGGGTCCTAGTTGAGTTTTTCTTAATTTGAGGTACTAAGTGCAAATTTTTTGTTTATGCGGTTCAAAGTGTCCATTTATCGTGTCTCGAGGGTGCAAGTTGATGAGTTATTCTTAATTCGAAGGTGCTAAGTGCTAATTTTATTTTGGGGGTGTAAAATGCTAATTTTCATATTTCAGGGGTGCAAAGTGCCAAAGATCCATTGATGATACCTATTTTGTCCCTAGATTTTTTTAGGAAAATAAAAGAGGGTGCAAAGTGTTGAATTGTTCATCTTTCGAGGGTGCAAAGTGCTAAATATGTGTTTCGAGAGTGCAAAGTGCTTATTTTCTATGTTTTGGGGGTGCGAAGTGCAAAAAATTCTTTTAATTTCTTAAGATGAAATGCATTATAGATTTTAAAGTTTAGAAAATCCATGGATTTTTATATAAAGATAACTGAACAAAGAGACGAAGAGTAAGAAATATATATAATTTTTATGTCAAATTAAAATTGTTATATGGTTGAAGTATGATAAAATATAAAAACACTATAATATGTTATAAATAACAGATTATTTTAGGTCAAATTAAATAATTTTTTTTTAATATTTTTGAAAATTTAGAAAAACCAATTGTATATTACTTATTATTAAATTTCACTCTAGAGACATGTATCAGTTATATATTGATGTGACATTAATACATGATAGAATTTTCGATCCATGTTCCAGAAAGAACACTTTATTGTTCTTTATTATTTTCTAATTTAAGAATACCTAATTGCTTGTCTAATAACACCCTAATGCTTTTAAAAAGTAATTCCTAAGAATTAGTAATAAAACAAAAGTAGGTCGGGAGTTGAGACCCATAGAATTTTCGATCCATGTTCCAGAAAGAACACTTTATTGTTCTTTATTAATTTCTAATTTAAGAATACCTAATTGCTTGTCTAATAACACCCTAATGCTTTTAAAATGTAATTCCTAAGAATTAGTAATCAAACAAAAGTAGGTCGGGAGTTGAGACCCGAACCAATGAATTGCTTGTAAATTTCTTTTTGAGCACTAAAGCTAGGCTTAATATGTAAGTTAGGGGTGGGTATTCGGGATCAGATTTCGGGAACCCATTCTATTTCAATCCGGATTTTGCAATTTGTGACGGGAAAAATTGAGAATTTTTGGGCTTTGAAAACCCGAAAACCCAACGCAAGGAAATCGAGACGAGAATCAGGTGGAATGCACTACCCGAACGGGAAACCCCGATCCCAAACTTTAATTTAACTTAAAAATGATTACACTAAAATAATTATAGTAAAAGGGACTGAAGTAACAGTACAGAGAAAAAATCACAAATCTGAAATTAGGAACTTTCTATAAAAATCTGAACTCATAAATCTTCGCCATTCCCTCCAAACTGAGAAAAAAATAGAGCATTTTTTTTTTCGGTTGGAAGCAGAAGAGAAAAGGAGATTCAAATAAAAGCATTAGTAAATGATACAATCTTTGTAACCAAAACCTTTCTGTTTTCCTTTATTTATTCGGGTCATAAGCACTCCAATTTAAAAAATTTAAGGAATCCAATAGAAATGGGATTTCCAAATCCGTCCCCCAAAACCAATATTTTTGGAACCTGAAATGTTGGGTAGTTGGTAAGTCGAGATGAATTTCGGGACGGGAAAATGAAATTCTGAAATCCATAATATCGTTACGAAAACTCTTGAATAGGTATCCCTAATCTGAACCGAATCCTTTCTGGGGAATGCCCTTAGCAATTTTGGGCTCTTATATATCTATAGTTGGGATTTGTCGTTTCTTCGTGGTCGTAACAATCACTTCAAGTTTCTCAAAATTTTCAAAATCACCGAAATTCGTACCGATCTCACCCCTATTAAAAGCAGTTTGGCTGAGTTTCGTTTCGGTTTGGTTTCAAGGAGGAAGAAATACTTTTGAATCCAAAAAACACATTTGATACCAAATTTTTCAAAAAAACTCATTTCATCCCATGATTCACACCCTAGTAATACATTTAGTTTTTTTGATCAATTTTTGGACGGTTTCAGCACGTGTCTGTTAAGTTAAAAATGGTGGGTCTTTAAAACTCGTGCATGTTATACCTCTCATGGTCAACTTAACGGGCATGTGAGCGACATATACTGAATTCTGTCCAAAAAATTGATTGCAAAACTAAATATGCCAAGAGGGTGTGAATCATGGTATGAATGTATTTTTTCTAAATTTTTTTGGAGTAAAATTTGGTATGAAAAGTGTTTTTTCCTCTTTTAAAATTTGATTTGAGAGTTTTCGACGAAATTTTGAAACTAGATTTGGATAATTATTTCAATGGAACATTGAGATAGTGAAATATTATTGAATAATAGACATTTATATTTTATATTAAAGATTTAAATGAGGAGAGAATTGGATTTTGGTACTGATCTTTATGTCAATTTCCACTTTTGATACACAACTTTATGTATCCAACATATTTGTTACAACGCTATAATAAATTTTAACACATTTGGTACAATCGTTAAATGATGATGGGAAAGTTAAGTTTAATTTCAAAGTTGATGCAATTACTTATGTTGATAATTTTCTCCCATAACATTTCAGGCTACCAAAATAGCCTCACATCTCCAAATTTAATAACGAATTTAGTCTATATTGTTGTCATTTTTCAAAATTGACTCGAACAAGACCACGTGCAGGCCAATTTGAAAATTTAGGTTATTTTATGTAAATAACTAATTTGATTTATAAAATATTAATAAATTAAATAATATTTTAACATAAATATAAAACAAAAATTAATAAAACATTCTTTACAAATATAGGATTTATATAATAGTATTAATCTATTAAATATTTATTAAAATAATAAATTATATAATTAAAAATATTTAATATTGATTTAAATAATTATCTATACTAACTCTAAAAGCATGAATAATTTTTTTTTGTGAAGACAAAAATGCCCATATTCAAGTTGTAAATTATATTAATAAAATATAGTTAAACATGAATTTTCCTGAAATTTTCTCATAAAAAATTTGGTAAGAAAATATTTTAAAAAAATTTGTAACTTATTTTCCTCCTAACCAAACACCAAGAATATGGAAGGAAAATAAAAGTACATTCAAATTAACTCTTACATCACTTTTACAATTTCATTATTGTTCTCCTATAACACATAAAAAAAAAACTATTATTTTGAATAGTTGTTAAAATATATATTTAAAATTATTATAATGTATTATCAATATGTTGTTATGTAAAAAATATTATTTGTTTCATTTAAAAATTTAGTACAATATGTGACTCCTTAAAAAGTTCAAATTCTCGTAAAGATCATAAATCTGTTAAAGTATAATTACATCTTACTTATGAATGAATAAAAATGATTATGACTTAATGAACTAAGTAATCTTTATTTGACATGAGAAACATTACCTCAAATTTTCATGGAAATCTTTTCGAGAAAAATGTGTGAATGAAGTGAAAAAAAATGATGAAAATTAATGAAAATTGGTGAAACTGATCAAATAAATTTTATGTAATTGATGAAAATATGTGAAATTGATGAAATTTATAAATACTGGTGAAGTATGTGAAAATATTGGTGAAATTGGTAATAAAAAGTGCCAGTAAAATCGATAAATACAAGTGAAATTGATAAAAATTCGGGTGACATTTGTGAAAACCTGGGAAACAAATTGGTGAAATCAGTGAAAAACGGGTGAAATATATGAAGAATTGTTAAATCATTGACAAAAAATTAAAGCCTGTGAAATAATGTGAAATTAATGAAAATTCATGTGAAATTGATTAAAAAAACATGTGAAATCACTGAAATATGAGATAAAGTGATAAAAATAAATAAATTAAGAAAAAGAAAAAAAAAAGTTTAACTAGAAAAATTTTGTTTTTTTTTTTGTTTGAATAGGAGAAAACAAAAGAAGTCACTGAAAAATAGGAAAAATTATGGACAATAGGTTATAATTGATCCTGAACGAGTAAATCAGTAAAAAAATATAAAATCAATGAAAATTGAATTAAACTAATTAGGGTGAAATGCAGTTTACTCACTTGAAGTATGAGGGTGGTATCAATTACCTCCCTGAATTACCCTCACCCCCCTATGTTATAGTAGAGATTGAAACATAATGTTGTTTGGTGGATGAATTGATTCATAATTAATAAAGAGACAACCTTTTGCTAATAAATTAATAAGAATATTTATTTTTAATGAAAGGGGTGGGGTTATTTGTAGAATAAAAACTAAAAAAATATAACAGATGGGGTAAGTGTTACAAATAATACTTTACGGGGGTAACTGATACCACCCCCATACTTTAAGTGGGGAAACTGTATTTCGCCCAACTTATTTATATAATAAGTGAAATAACTTAGATCGGTAAAGAAATATCTTTCAAATGTTATGATAATTTGAGATATACTTAAAGATGTATAATTATTTGAGTTGAAAATTCAGTAAATACATGTGAAATCGATGAAAATTCAAGTAAATTCGCGAAAAAATTAATGACATCGGTGATACTATGAAATTAAAAAAATGATCAAATATGTGAAAAACGGTAAAATCGATAAAAAAAAAAAGGGCTAAAGTCGGTAAAAACATGTGAGAATTGGTTAAACTGGTAAAAATGAATTGAAAAAAATTCAACCAAGAAAACAAAGCCTAACAATTACAAAATGGCTTAAACCTTAAAAACTAAAGTAATCGATGGAAAATACCCATAATGAAGTTAATAAATTGAATATCAGTCATTAATATGTGTGTTGGATGAAGATGAAGATGGAGTGCACTGAATTTAATTTAGTTAAGGGAGGTTTTGATGATTTCCAAAACTTCATATCAACTAAGTAAAGACAACTTAGTTGTAATTCCTTAGAAGAATTTTGACCAAGTAAGAAGACATATCAGACGGGTCAAATATTCAAGGTCCAGAAGACTACTGATCTGCTGAAGAGAAGAAATCAGACTGGTGTAAATCAGCCGACTCAAATCAGATTTGTTCAAGTTTGAGATCAGCTCTTTTGTTGGTCCCAAGTGGTCAGAAGAGGTTTAGAGGGGGGGGGGGTGAATAAACCTCTTTAAAATTTTCTTTTCAAAATTTAACTCTAAAACTTTTCTCTAACTGAACAGTCTAAGCTGATCAGATTAGTAAGTTACAAATCTGTTCGCGAACAAATCTTTGAACAGCTTCGTTGACCACTCTTCTGATAGTTACTTAGCTGATTTTGTTAAAATCAGTTTTAATACTTAGAGTACTTGCAGCGGATTTCTCTAAAGTGTTTTTCACAAGTATTCTTAGTAGTTTGAAAAGTGTTTCCCCAGTTTTATAAACTCTTTTAAATCCTTTTCAAACAGTCTACTGAAATGTTTTTTATGCAATTTAAAGTATGCAAGTAAAATGTAAATAAAACACAAGCAATTTTTATAGTGGTTATATGGATTTGAAGATCCTTTAGTCCACTCTTCCAAGTCACTTAGATCTTGGGTTATACTAGAAACACAAAGTAACCAGTACACTCTGCTTACGCCTTACAACAAATGAACAGGCCGTAAGTTCGCAATAGAAAATCACAAAGAAATTCTATCCTCTGAAGTAATATCACTCACTAAGATGGATATCTACTTCTCACAACACTCTTGTTTACAAATTCACTCAGAAGATGTATTTGACTTGATTCTTCAACTCTGCTTTCGTCAACAAATGACTCAGCTGATGAGTGAGCTGTTCTTGAGACTTAAAGAATTTTGCTTCGAAAATTTCTCAGAGATTGTGTTGCTTATCTTCTCTTCGTCTCTTTCAGCTATTTATACTTGAGGTTTGAAAAATGTCCGTTGAAGAGAGACAGAATTCAAATTCCTCGAGTACTGGTCCTTAAAATCCGCGAACGGCTCTTTTGCAGTCTGTTCGTACTGTTAACTGTACTATTCTGCAGACAGCATTAAATGCGCATTAAATGCACCCAGCTGATGCGAAGTAATCTTCAGTCATTTGTCTTAAATATCCTCGTACTTCAGCATTTATTACTTCCAGGGGCATTTATTACCGTTGGGAAGACTTTATGATCCTTTCCACTTGGCTGACGAAAGTGCAAGTCTGATGGCGAACTCGGCTGATCTCAATCTTGAACAAATCTGATTTGAGTCGGCTGATCTTCATCAGTCTGATAACTTTACTTCAGCAGATCAAAAGTCTTGGACCTTGAAACTTTGACTCTTCTGATGTCTTCTTATACTTAGTCAAAATTCCTTGATAAGTTTATCAGCTAAGTTACTCCATACTTAGCCAATTCTGAAGTTTTGGAATGCATCAAAACCTCCCTTATCAAAATTTCTTTAGTGCCTTCATCTTCATCCTTATCCAACAATTTCCCCCTTTTTGATGATGACAAAACTTCAGCTAAGTACCTGTTTTACATTAACTAAGGTTTGTATCCTCAAAGATTTCTGAGATAGAAATAATTTGTTGGAATAAACTTGTAATTTTATAGATAGTTGAAATTCATTACATATTACAAGTTTTCAACAGATGAGATTTCTGAAGAAATAGATAAAGTAAACTGATTACAATGAATTTGTAATTTCTAACTATCAGCTTCTTCATCTGATCCTTCAAGCACTTCTTCATATTCATAAGATGACTCTTCGTCATCTTCTTCATCATCAGCTTCCTCTTCCAAGATTGCTTTGGCAGCTTCCATCTTTTCTTTGAGTTGCTGCTCTTTAATCAGCTCCATTGCTTTCTTGGCAGATTCGGTGTTTTTGTACTTGGTAGATTCTTCTTCAGTCTTCTCTTTATCTTCTACCTTTCCAATTTTATCAGCTGTGTCTTCAGTTTCCTTGGCTTCAGTAGATTCTTCCTTAGGTGATTCTTCCCTCTTATCTTCCCCCTTTTTGTCATCATCAGACTCGATGACATTAGAAGGTGTAACAGCAGGGTTGAGAGCCACTGTTGGAACTTTGATTTCAGCACATAAAGCCTTGAGATTCTGATTGACAACATCATGACTTGCTGTAAGATGATGAATATCAGTGCTGATTACGTCAGTCTTATCATTGAAGTAGTCAATGTTGAGGTTGATGGTTGCAATTTCATTTTGAACTTCCTGTGAAGCCTTTGCCACCTCTTGCAACGTCCCCAGATTGATTTCCTTCTCCTCTTTACTGACTTGAATGAAGGTTGCAGTTAGATCAGCAATCTTGTGCTCAGCTGATTTTAATGCAGTGTGAAGATGATTCATATCACCCTTCACATCTTCAACATTCTGGTTCAGTTCTCTCAAACTGTGCACTAACTGCAATGAATTGTCTTGAGGAATGGGAATACTGTCAATTTCCTTTTTGATAAGCTCTGCTGTTGATCCTTGAACAGTTTCCAGCTGAAGTTTGTTGGTTTCTGCCAACTCTGCTTTAAGTTCAACCTTCAGCTCCTCCTTAACCTTCATCAGCTGTTGCTTGTGCTTGTCTTCCAGCTCCTTTAATTGATTTTCCATTAGCATCTGGATTGCTTCCATCAGTGATGAATGTTGATCAGCTGATGAAGCAGAAGCAGTAGCATCAGCTTCCTTCTCTTCAGTCGCCTGTTGAACAGGGACTTCTTCCATATCTGTCTCCTGATTAGCTTGGTCGTCCTCAGCATGTACCACAATTGCCAAGGGATCAATAGCTTCCTTAGGCTCATCAGCTTCTTGAAGCGCATCAGATTCTTTAAGCTTATCAGTGACATCATCATAGAATAAGTTTGTGATAGTACCATCATCATTGAAACATGTCGTCTGACGTATCTGCTTCACAATGATCCAAGGGTTAACAGGTGCATTGTTCCCCTTAGGTACTTCACTGTACTCCTTCACTTCTTTTCCAAACATGATTTGCTGAATACTTGGCAGTTGCGGCAGATCACTAGAACATCCTTGCCCATACCTTGATCTGTCTGCCCAACGCCTTAAGGCAGTTATTGTTGCAATATCCAGTGCCCTCTTCTCAGCATTCTTCTTTTTGGTAGGAAGAGTACTTTCAATCAGATTAGCCTCATCCAGGGCAAACTCCCTTGCATAATTGTGCATAGCATCCCTTGCACAACTAGGATCTAAGGCTTTTTGAATGGAGTCTGTCTTCAGCCAATTTAGAACCCATTGTTCTTCATCAGCTAACTCCTTCAAATTTTGAAGTTCAGAAATGGGCCTGTTCAGTCTGTTATCTCTCCATCTGATGTATCTTGGCTTTTCTTGAGTGAACAGGGTCTTCAACATTAACTTTTGATCATAGTAGATCAAGGACTTTTCAAATTTCTTGAACAGCTCCTTGTCAGCATAAACTATGTTGAAGGCTCTTCTGACTTCAAATTTCGGTTTTGGCCTATGTTCTGAGGCAGGCATCTTTGGTTTCTTCTTGGTGTCATCATCAGTCTTCTCACCAATTTTGATTCCTCCTCCATGAACTGGTCCATAAGCATCAGTCTTGCTTATTTCAAGGACCATAGCCAATTCCTTATCCTCAGCAGCTTTCCTCTCTGCTTCGGACAATTTTCTTCTTTCTTCATCCTTAGCAGCTTGAGCCTTGCTTAGCTCAAGTGCCTTTTTCTCCTCCAATTCATCCCTCTTACGCTGTTCAGCTTCCTCCCTTGCCTTTTTATCAGCCTTGGAAATTTTCTTCCTTTTGATGATAAATTTCCTTTTTCCTTTATCAGCTGGAGCAGTGGCTGGACCAGCAGATGATATTGGGTCAGCAGCAATAGGATGGATGATTTGCACATCAGGATCATTCTGATGTTGAGTAGTTTCGACTGTTGGTGCAGTTGGAGTTGGCTGTTGCTCATCAGCTTTATCTGCAACAGGGACCTCATCAGCTCCAACTGGTCTCTCAGCAGATGAGGGACTCAGTCTTACTAAATCTGTCAGCTCAGTGGGTTCGTCAATGAATGTCATCTGCTTTCTTGCAGACTTCTTAGTTCTTCCTTGTACAGGTCTTGACGCCCCAGTGTCTCTCAATTGACTTCTGGTTCTTTTAGAGACAGTCTCATCTGGCATATGAGCTGATGGAGTCCTTGAGGGTGATGCAGGAGATGCATTCCTCACGTCAGTAGTGACTTGAACTATTACTCTGTCAGCAGCAGCAGCATCAGTCACAGACTCCTTTTTCCTTGGCTGTTGAACAGCCTTCTTCTGTTGAGTTTCAACAGCTAACTCAGCTGTTTTTATCAACTTCCTTCTAGGTCTCTTGGCAGGAATATCCTCCTCAACCTTCTCTGTTTCATCAGACTTCCTCTTCACCACTGGCAAATACTTGTTCATTGCCTTTGTCTTATGGATCTCCTTTCCATTTAACATATGACAGCCTAGGTTGAACAGCAGATAGCTCAGTGTGATTCTGTGGTTGGTTTGGGGTTCTTTCCCTTCCTTCACATTGAAGAAATTTGCCAATATGTACCAGACGACTACCGACCAGTTGACTTCCAGTCCATAGTAGATTGCAGCCATGATGCTGAACCTCTTCATGGTAACAGCATCAAGAGAGAAGGTGCAGTTCTCAATCAACTTGGAAACCATATCAGCCATCCGCTGATACTCATCCTTCAACTGCTTCTTTTTGATGTTGCCAGACAACATCTCTCCCTCCTTGGCGCAGATCGCCCAAAACTGTTGGTGTTTTTCTTCTGTCAGTGCAATGACATCGTGTCTCCCTTGGTTGGAAAGACCAAACTGCTCGTGAAGAACAGCAGGTGTGATGACAACTGATTTCTCACCAACGGTAGCTTTGATTTCTCTGGTGTTGAAATCAGCAGAACCAGTACTGTAGTACTCTAATACTTGATCTGTCCAGACCACTCCTTCATTATACTCCATAAAATTTACCAGTGTTGCCGATTTGAACTTCGCCAACAATTCTTTCATCAGTGCCGGAGCAGATTGATAGTACGAGTCATAGACCAAAAACATTCCTTCAGCGGCCATTTCTGTTGAATGTTAGTGAATTTTGAAGTATTTTTGCAGTAAGTACTGAAAATTTTCTCTCAAATGCTCTTTTGAATGCTTGGGTGCGTAAAGAGTTACTCAGCTGATTCAGATCGGGATTTATAGAGTTAGGGTATATCGGTTTCCGTGATATCCGCTAACCGTTAGATCCGTTTCTGTGTCAGGTCTGATCGTGCGGCGTCAGTTACGACCTTTCGAATTCAAAACGCTTTAAATGAGAGGCGGGAAAATAGACCGCCTTACTTTTAACTTGTAAAAGCGTGTTTTAAATAGGGCTATTTTAAAACAGTAAGCTTATACACAAGTAATCAGATTTGTAAAATAAATACTTATCTGATGGGACTACTGTCCTGTTGACAGATTGTTATCAGAGAAAGCCAATAGCTGATAACCTTCCTCGGCTGTTTGTCAAACCAGCTAGGTAATGAACTTCAGTCTTCAAATTATGTCTTCTGATCAAAACATAACTTCAACTGACTGACATTAATAAATTTCATCTTTTAATCAGAAGTACCGCTAGTCTTACACGTTCCCCCTGACTTTAAGAATCCATGAATTAACTAGTCTGTTGAGTTAATCTTGAAGATAGTAACTGATATCTAAGCTGATGAACTCTGGTCTTCGGATGAGTTCCCCCTCAGCTTATGAATCCAAATTCAGTAGTCCTAGTTCAGCTCTGAGAGTTGAAAACCTTACTTCACTTAAAGGTTTAGTGAAAATATCAGCAATTTGATTGTCAGTATGGACATACTCAATCAAAACATTGCCTTTTTCCACATGATCTCTAATGAAGTAATGCTTGATCTCTATATGCTTAGTCCTTGAATGACTTGTAGTGTTCTGAGTAAGAGAGATTGCACTTGTATTGTCACAGTAGATTGGAATTCCACTGATCTTGATGTTGTAATCTTCTAGTTGATGCTTCAACCAAAGTATCTGTGCACAGCAAGCTCCAGCAGCTATATATTCAGCTTCAGCAGTAGATATGGACACTGAAGTCTGTTTCTTACTCATCCATGAGATCAGACGACTGCCCAGAAATTGACAAGCACCTGTTGTGCTTTTCCTATCAATTTTGCAGCCAGCAAGGTCTGAATCTGAGTAACCAATTAGCTCAAATCCAGATTCTCTAGGATACCATAATCCCAATTCTTGAGTGCCCTTTACATACTTCAATATTCTTTTGGCAGCTAAGAGATGAGATTCTTTGGGGTTTGATTGGAATCTTGCACAAACTCCAACTGAGTACATTATGTCAGGTCTACTCGCTGTTAAATACAACAGTGAACCTATAATGCCTCTGTATCTGGTGATGTCTACTGATTTGCCATCTTCATCTTTATCCAAACGAAGACTTGTAGACATGGGAATTGTAGCTGTTGAGCTAGTTTCCATACCAAACTTCTTGAACAGATCTCTTGTGTATTTTGCTTGGCTGATGAATATTCCATCAGGCAACTGTCTAACTTGCAATCCAAGAAATTAATTAAGTTCACCCATCATGCTCATTTCAAACTTATTCTGCATCAGCTTGGAGAACTTATCACACATCTGTTGGTTAGTTGAACCAAAAATAATATCGTCCACATATATTTGCACAAGTAATATATGATTTTCCCATTCAATAGTGAACAAGGTTTTATCTACCTTACCTTTATGAAATCCTTTAATTAAAAGAAAATCAGATAGGGTATCATACCATGCTCTTGGAGCCTGTTTCAGTCCATAGAGGGCTTTCTTCAGACGATATACTTTGTCCTCTTCTTGATAAACTTCAAATCCAGGAGGTTGTTCAACATACACTTCTTCTTGCAATTCTCCATTGAGAAAAGCTGACTTCACATCCATCTGATAGACAGTGAAGTTCTTGTAAGCAGCATAGGCTAGAAACAGTCTGATTGCTTCAAGTCTTGCTACTGGTGCAAATGTTTCATCAAAGTCAATGCCTTCTTCTTGACAATAACCTTTGGCCACTAGTCTTGCTTTGTTTCTGGTAACAATACCATCTTCATTCATCTTATTTCTGAATACCCACTTAGTGCCAATTACCCTTTGATGATTTGGTCTAGGAACTAAGTACCAGACTTCGTTCCTTTCAAATTGATTAAACTCTTCTTGCATTGCTTCTATCCAGAAGGAATCACTGAGAGCTTCTTCAACTTGCTTAGGCTCTATTTGAGACAGAAAATGTTGGATGAAGATGAAGATGAAGGCACTAATGGAAATTTGATAAGGAAGGTTTTGATGCATTCCAAAACTTCATATGTTGGCTAAGTATGGAATAACTTAGCTGATAGACTTATCAAGGAATTTTGACTAAGTAAAGAAGACATCAGAAGAGTCAAAGTTTCAAGGTCCAAGACTTCTGATCTGCTGAAGTAAAGTTATCAGACTAGTGAAGATCAGCCGACTCAAATCAGATTTGTTCAAGTTTGAGATCAACCGAGTTCACCATCAGACTTATACTTTTGTCAGCCAAGTGAAGAAGATCATGAAGTATTCCCAACGGTAATAAATGCCCTTTGGTGTAATAAATGCTGAAGTACGAGGATATTTAAGACAAATGATTGAAGAAAAGCTTCGCATCAGCCGAGTGCATTTAATGCTGCATTTAATGCTGCCTGCAGAATAGTACTGTTTACAGTACGGACAGACTGCAAAATAGCCGTTCGCGGATTTTAAGGACCAGTACTCGAGGAATTTGAAACCTGTCTCTCTTCAACGGACACTTTTCAATCCTCAAGTATAAATAGCTGAAAGAGACGAAGAAGAAACAAGCAACACACTTTCTGAGAGAAATTTTCGAAGCAAAATTCTTTAAGTCTCAAGAACAGCTCACTCATCAGCTGAGTCATTTGTTGACGAAAGCAGAGTTGAAGAACAAAGAAAAAATTACATCTTCTGAGTGATTTTGTAAACAAGAGTGTTGTGCGAAGTTGTGATCCATCTGTGTGAGTGATCAGACTTTAGAGAATAGGTTTTCTGTGTGATTTCCTATTGCGAACTTGTGGTCGTTTCATTTGTTGTTCGACGCAAGCAGAGTATACTGTAAACTTTGTGATTATAGTATAACCCAAGATCTGAGTGACTTGGAAGAGTGGACTAAAGGATATTCAAATCCATATAACCACTATAAAAATTGATTGTGTTTTTACATCGCTTTTAAACTTGCATATTTGCTGTTTGCATAAAAACACATTAAGTTAACTGTTTGAAAAAGTAGAAAAAGGAGTTTATAAAACTGGGGAAACATTTTTCAAACTGCTAAGATTACTTGTGAAAAACACTTTGAAAATCCGCTGCAAGTACTCTAAGTATTAAAACTGATTTTAGCAAAATCAGCTAAGTAACTATCAGACGAGTGGTCAACAAAGCTGTTCAAAGATTTGTTCGCGAACAGAATTGTAACTTACTAATCTGATCAGCTTAGTCTGTTCAGTTAAAGTAAAGTTTTAAAGTTAAAATTAGAAGAAAATTTTTAAAGAGGTTTATTCACCCCCCCCTCTAAACCTCTTCTGACCACTTGGGACCAACAAGTGGTATCAGAGCAGGTGGTTCATTAGAATCAGCTGCCTGATCAACGAGCTTGATCCGAGTGTTTTTCAAAGGTTTTCAAAACTTTTCAAAAGAGCATCTTTTTGAAAAATAAAAACTTTTTGAAAAATGGACTGTATCAGCCATGTTCCCCACATTGCTGGTATGTCTTTTGAGGACTGGAAAATCAGAATGGAGATTTTCCTTGCTGCCTACAATGATAACATGTACACATGTATCATCAAAGGTCCATTCAAATTCACCAAGACCATCATCGTAGATGAAGTTCAAATTGTGGTGGAAAAAGACTTAACAGAAATGACAGCAGAAGAAATAAAGCTGTTCAACCTGGACAAAGTCGGAAGATTCATCATGACCAAAGCCCTGGATAATGATCGGTTTGACAAAGTCAAGCATTGCAAAACTGCAAAGGAGATGTGGGACAAGGTTCGTGACATGAGTGAAGGCAATGATGCAATCAAAGAGCATCAGCTAAGTGTTGCCTTGGAGAAGCTGGATAACTTCAAGATGAAGTCTGGAGAAACCATTGATCAGATGGATACCAGATTCACCAGAACTCTGAATGAAGTTTTAAAGCTGGGAAAGACTTTCACTGACAAAGAGATCACTGTCAGAGTACTGAAGGCTCTACCTTCCAAGTTCAACATGAAGGTGGCAGCAATGGAAGAATCAAGAGATCTGGGCAAGATTTCTCTAACAGAGCTGTTCTCCGTACTCAAGGCGTATGAGTATAAACTGCCAAGGATGGGAATTGAAGAAACCTCAACTTCAGGACCCACAGCTGCACTGGTTGCTGCTAAAAACACCAGAAGACCAGCCCAAAGAAATGCAGAAATGGACTCATCTGATGAGGCCACTCTACTCAACAAAAAGGAGTACACTGCTGGAGATGTAGCATTATTGATGAACAACTTCAAGAAGTTCTATAAGAGAAAGATGAAAAATAAATACAATCATGCTGCTTCTACTTCTAAACCTAACTTTTCTTCTCAAGAAAAAGATGATTATAAAGCAAAACTAATGTGTTATAACTGCAGGAAATTGGGACATTTCATCAGAGACTGTCCATATCCAAAAGCAGAGAAGTACACTGAGGAAGAGAAGAAAATAAGAAAAGAAAGAAAGCATCAGAGAGGCAAGGCTATGATGGCTGAAGCAGAAAAGCTTGCTGCTGTCTACTCATCTGATTCAGATTCAGACACGTCTGATGAAGAATCGTCTGATGAAGAAAAACCTGCTCTCCTATGTCTTATGGCAAAGGAATCTGATGACTCTGAGGATGAGGTAACTCCTCAAGAAAATGAATTATTTAATTCTCTAGAGCAAATGATGTTGAATAATACTACTATTGCTGGAGAATTTGTTAAGCTTAAGGAAGAGATGAACTTGCTAAAAGAGCAAAATAGTTCACTGAAACTTTTAGCTGAAAAGCCAAAAGAATCAGCTGAATATAAACAGCTTGAGCAAGAGCATGAATCTCTGAAAGCTGAATGTGAGGTCTATAAAGGAAAAATCATGGAACTTGAGAAAATCATTGAGTCTCATGATAAGTCAACTGTTGCATCCATGCATACATCTAAGAAACAGGAGACACCTTTAGAAAAGGATAAACTAGAGTTGAACCATACTGAAAAATTCATATCAGCTGACAATAGTAAGGTCATTCTGTATGTTCAAACTTCTAAACCTACCTCATCTGAGAAAGTAGGAAAGGAGAAGAAATCTCCTAAGGCTAAAAAGAGCAAAGAGTCTAGTGTAGGAAATCAGACTAGTAAGACCAAACAGCAGAGTCCTAAGAAGTCTGCTGACAAATCTAAATTGAACCAATCTGTTGGTAAAGCTAAGTCTAAACAAGTTGAGCAAGCATCTAGTAAACCAAAGAAGCATAAGAATAAGAAAAATCAAAATGCTTGGTATGGAAATGAGTCATATTATGTGCAACCTGCTGCATATCATCCTATGTATCATGCACCTCAATTTCCTAGTTACTATGCACCTTACCCTGCTCATCCAATGCATGCATATCCTGCATATCATGCACCTTACCCTGCTTATGAACATTATTCATATCATACTGATCATCAACATGACTTATCTGATAACTATGATAAAAATGAAACTGTTCATACTCCTAAAACTCAGAAACCTAAGAAGCCTAAGACTTCAACATCTTGGGTTGTCAAAGGTGGAACTAATCCTTCAGGACCCTCTCAATAAGGGTACCTAAAACAATTTTATTTTTGTTTTGTAGGTTAGGATTAGGAGTAGGAGTAAAGTAGAGAAGATCTGGTACTTGGACAGTGGATGTTCAAGACACATGTGTGGAAACATACATGAGTTGACTGATGCAGTTGCTGTGGATGGTCCAAGTGTTACATTTGGAGACAGCAAAGAAGGCAAGATTAAAGCTAAAGGAAGATTAATCAAGGGAAACATAGAGATATCTGACGTCTCATATGTTAAAGGCCTAAAGTATAATCTGCTGAGCATAAGTCAATTTTGTGACAAAGGATATTCAGTCATCTTCTCAACAGATAAGTGCTACGTTGAACAAATTGGTACAAAGAAGGTAATTTTATCTGGAAGACGACAAGGGAATGTCTACATAGTCGACTGGAATTCTGTTGACAAGAATTCAAGTGTTTGTTTGGTGGCATCTGCACCAAGTGAAGTCAGTTGGCTATGGCACAAGAGAATGAATCATTTAAACTTCAAGACCATAAACAGATTAATCAAGAATGATTTGGTTGAAGGGATTCCAAAAGCAGTCATGAGCAAAGACAAGCTCTGTGATGCATGTCAGAAGGGTAAACAAATCAAGTCATCATTCAAAGAAAAGAAGCACCAATCTTCTGGAAGGATATTGGAGCTGTTACATATGGACTTATTTGGACCCATTGATCCAGTCAGCAATGGTGGAAAGAAATACTGCCTAGCTGTTGTGGATGATTTTTCAAGATATACTTGGGTGATTTTCATGAAAAAGAAAAGTGAAACCAAGGAACATCTTACCAATCTGATGGAACTGATCCAGAATGAGAAGAGTATCAAGATATTGAAGATCAGATCAGATAGAGGGACAGAGTTTACAAACTCTACTGTTGAAGAGTATTGTAACATCAAAGGAATACATCATGAGTATTCTGCTGCAAGAACCCCTCAACAGAATGGTGTTGCTGAAAGGAGAAACAGAACACTAAAGGAAGCTGTCAGAACCATGATAGCTGAAGCTAAACTGCCTCAAAGATTTTGGGCAGAAGCAACAAATACAGCATGTTTTACCCAGAACAGATGTATGATCAACAAAAATCAGAACAAGACTCCATATGAAGTTTGGAATAACAGAAAACCAAACATTCATTACTTTAAGATTTTTGGTTGTAAATGTTTTGTATTGAATAATGGGAAAAATCACCTTACTGCATTTGCAGAAAAGGCTGATGAAGCTGTCTTTGTAGGATACTCATCTGTTAGTAAAGCTTATAGAGTTTTTAACAAGAGAACATTACTAATAGAAGAATCTATCCATGTAGTATTTGATGAGCCAAGTCAATCTTCTGAAAAGAATCAAAGTGTTAACCAAGATCTGTCTGCTGATTTACAGAAGTTAGACGTTGGAAGAAATGAAGAATATGTTCCCATCATACTACCTAATCTAAGTTCAGCTGCTAACTCAAGTGCTGTTCAAAATCACAGTGCTGATTGTCTAACAGACGAGTTGCAAACAGCTGACAGACCAGAGACTGTTCAACAGACGGCAAATGTTCAACAGACTACTACTGGAACTCCAACAGTAGTGTTGCAAGATCATAACAGAGGACAACATCCTGATTTGCAACCTGATCTCAGATGGCTCAAAGATCACCCTCCTGAATTAGTCATTGGTGATCCTTTAGATAAAGTGAAAACAAGAAGAGCTGCTGCACAAGATGCTATGTTTGTCACTTTTCTATCTCAAATAGAGCCCAAGCAAATTGAAGAAGCTCTAAATGATTCCTTCTGGATTGAAGCTATGCAAGAAGAGTTGAATCAATTTGAAAGGAATGAAGTCTGGTACTTAGTTCCTAGACCAAGTCATCAAAGAGTAATTGGCACTAAGTGGGTATTCAGAAATAAGATGAATGAAGATGGTATTGTCACCAGAAACAAAGCAAGACTAGTGGCCAAGGGTTATTGTCAAGAAGAAGGAATTGACTTTGATGAAACCTTTGCACCAGTAGCAAGACTTGAAGCAATCAGACTGTTTCTAGCCTATGCTGCTTACAAGAACTTCACTGTCTATCAGATGGATGTGAAGTCTGCTTTTCTCAATGGAGAATTGCAAGAAGAAGTGTATGTTGAACAACCTCCTGGATTTGAAGTATATCAAGAAGAGGACAAAGTATATCGTCTGAAGAAAGCCCTCTATGGACTGAAACAGGCTCCAAGAGCATGGTATGATACCCTATCTGATTTTCTTTTAATCAAAGGATTTCGTAAAGGTAAGGTAGATAAGACCTTGTTTACAATTGAATGGGAAAACCATATATTACTTGTGCAAATATATGTGGACGATATTATTTTTGGTTCAACTAACCAACAGATGTGTGATAAGTTCTCCAAGCTGATGCAGAATAAATTTGAAATGAGCATGATGGGTGAACTTAATTACTTTCTTGGATTGCAAGTTAGACAGTTGCCTGATGGAATATTCATCAGCCAAGCAAAATACACAAGAGATCTGTTCAAGAAATTTGGTATGGAAACTAGCTCAACAGCTACCATTCCTATGTCTACAAGTCTTCGTTTGGATAAAGATGAAGATGGCAAATCAGTGGACATAACCAAATATAGAGGCATTATTGGTTCATTGTTGTACTTAACAGCAAGCAGACCTGATATAATGTACTCAGTTGGAGTCTGTGCAAGATTTCAATCAAACCCCAAAGAATCTCATCTCTTAGCTGCCAAAAGGATATTGAAGTATGTTAAAGGCACTCAAGAATTGGGATTATGGTATCCTAGAGAATCTGGATTTGAACTTGTTGGCTATTCAGATTCAGACCTTGCTGGCTGCAAGATTGACAGAAAAAGCACAACAGGTGCCTGTCAGTTCTTAGGCAGTCGTCTGATCTCATGGATGAGTAAGAAGCAAACCTCAGTCTCTATATCTACTGCTGAAGCTGAATATATAGCTATTGGAGCTTGCTGTGCACAGATACTTTGGTTGAAGCATCAACTAGAAGACTACAACATCAAGATCAGTGGAATACCAATCTACTGTGATAATACAAGTGCTATCTCACTTACTCAGAACACTACAAGTCATTCAACGACTAAGCATATTGAGATCAAGCATCACTTCATTAGAGATCATGTGGAAAAAGGCAATGTTTTGATTGAGTATGTTCATACTGACAATCAGATTGCTGATATTTTCACTAAACCTTTAAGTGAAGTAAGGTTTTCAACTTTGAGAGCTGAACTAGGACTACTTAATTTGGAAGCATAAGCTGAGGGGGAACTCATCAGAAGACTGGAGTTCAACAGCTTAGCCATCAGTTATTATCTTCAAGGATTAACTTTCAACAGACTAGTTAACTTATGAATTCTTAAACTCAGGGGGAACGTGTAAGACTAGCGGTACTTCTGAATTAAAAGATGAAATTTGTTAATGTCAGTTAGTTGAAGTTATGTTTTCATCAGAAGACTCAACTATCGAAGATTCAAGTTAATTTATCTAGCTGGATTGACAAACAGCTGAGGAAGGTTATCAGCTATTGGCATTCTCTGATAACAACTATGTCATCAGGACAGTAGTCCATCAGATAAGTGTTTATAATACTCATCTGATTACTTTAATAAAAGCGGAATCTTTCAAAACGTCTTATTCAAAACACGCTTTTATAAGTAACTGACGGGCGGTACATATTCCCGCTCTTCATTAAATATCTTTTGAATTTGAAAGGTCGTAACTGACGCCGCACAATCAGCACTGACAGAAAAACGGATCTAACGGTTGGCGGATATCACGGAAACCGAAAAACCCCAACTCTATAAATCCTCATCTGATCAGTCGAGTAGCTCTTTACGAACCCTAAACTTTCAAAAGCACTTGTGAGAAATTCCTGCAAATTTTCTGCATACTTTCCTTTGTTCTTCTAACCTTCAACAGATCAACAATGGCCGCTGAAGGTATGTTTCTTGTCTATGATTTGTACTACCAATCCGGTACGAATCTGATGAAAGAACTGCTCGAAAAATTCAAAGCTGCTTCGCTGGTTAATTTCATGGAATACCACGAAGGAATTATCTGGACGGAACAAGTGATGGAGTACTACAATACAGCGAAAGCTGACTACAATAAACTGGAGATTAAGGCTTCAGTGGGAGGCAAATCTATCACCATCACTCCTGCTGTTCTTCACGAGACTTTTGGGCTTCCTAACAGTGGACGACATGACGTCACTGTTCTGACGGAGGATAAGCACCAACAGTTCTGGGCGATCTGCGCCAAAGAAGGAGAAACATTGTCTGGAAACATAAGGAAGAAGCAACTGAAGGATGAATATCAGCGGATGGCTGATATGGTCTCAAAGTTGATTGAGAACTGCACTTTCTCACTGGATGCTGTTACCATGAAGAGGTTCAGCATCATGGCTGCCATTTACTATGGTTTGGAGGTAAATTGGTCCATCATTGTCTGGTACATATTGGCTGATTTTCTGGATGACAAGAAAGGAAAAGGCCCCTCAACAAACCACAGAATCACACTCAGTTATCTGCTGTCAAAACTGGGGTGTGATATGAAAAATGGCAAGGAGATCCACAAATCCAAGGCATTGTCCAAGTACATGCCTGTTCAGAAGAGAAAGGCTGATGAGCCTGAAGAAGCTGAAGCTGAGGAACCAAGGGAGGTTCCTGCCAAAAGGCAAAGGAAGCTGGTTAAGGCTGCTGATAAGCCTAAAGAAAAAGCTCCAAAGAAATCAGAGAAAGTGACTGCTGCTGAAGCCACTAAAATTGTGGAGAAAGTAATTGCTGATGTAAGGATTGAATCCCCTGCATCACCATCAAGGACTCCATCAGCAGAGAGGCCTGCTGAAAATGTTTCTAAGAGAACAAGAAGTCAGCAGAAGGATACTGCTACTTCAAGAGTTGTTCAAGGTCTGACCAAGAAAACTGCCAGAAAACAGATGTCCTTTATTGAAAATCCTACGGAGTTGGAAAATGTGGCTAGGGAAGACCCTGAAGCTGCTGAAAGACCTATTGAAACAGTTAAGACTGTTGAGACTGACAAAGCTGATGAGCAACAGCCAAGTCAAGTCACTTCAACAGCTGAGGTTGCTCAACCTCAAGAAGAACCAGACGTCCAGATCATCTTTCCTATTGCTGCTGATCCCATATCATCGGTTGGACCAGCCCCTGCTGACAAAGGCAAAAGAAAATTTGTGCTGAGGAAAAAGAAAGTTTCCAAAGCTGACAAGAAGGCAAGGGAGGAGGCTGAACAAAGAAAACAAGATGAAGCAGAGGAGAAGAAAGCACTTGAGCTAAACAAAGCTCAAGAAGCAAAGGATGAGGCCAGAAGAAGAATGTCTGAAGCAGAAAGAAAAGCTGCTGAAGATGCTGAGATGGAGATGGTTATTGAAATGAGCAAAGTTGACGCCCATGGACCTGTCCATGGAGGTGGCATCAAGATTGGTGAAGGCAAGGCTGAAGAAGACAAAAAGAAGATACTATTGCCCGCTCCCAAAAAGAAGTCAAAGGACAAATTTGAAGTCAGGAAAGCATTTGAAATAGTATATGCTGACAAGGAGTTGTTCAAGAAATTTGAGAAGTCATTAGCATACTATGATCAGAAGCTGATGTTGAAGACTCTGTTCAACCAAGAAAAGCCAAGATATATCCGTTGGAGAGACAACAGGCTGAACAAGTCAATCACTGAACTTCAAAGTATGAAGGAGTTAGCTGATGAAGAACAATGGGTTCTAAATTGGCTGAAGACAAACTCCATTCAAAAGGCTCTTGATCCAAGCTATGTAAGAGATATCATGCATAGCTATGCAAAAGGATTTGCACTGGAGGAGGCCAAGAAGATTGAAAGAACCTTGCCTGAGAAAAGGAAGAAATCTGAAGATGCTGAAGAAAGAGCAATTAAGTTTGCTGTTATGACTTCCCTGAAGAGATGGGCTAAAAAGTCAAAATATCAGCAAGGCTGTTCAAGTGATTTGCCACTACTTCCAAGTGTCCAGCAAATCATTTTTGGCAAGGAAGTACAACCGTACTATGAAGTTCCAAAGGGAAACAATGCCTTTGTTAACCCTTGGATTATTGTAAGGCAGATTAGACAGACGACATGCTTTAATGATGATGGAACCATCACTAATCTGTTCTACGATGACGTCACTGATGAACACAAGGAAGCTGATAAGTCCTTAGCTGTTAGGACTTCTGAAGACCATCAGATGACAGAATTGGAGGAAGTCCCTGTTCAACAGGCGACTAAAGAAAAAGAGGCTGATGCTGCTACTTCATCAGGTGATGAACACTCATCACTGATGGAAGCCTTCCAATTACTTATTGAAAATCAAGTGAAGGAAATGGAAGAGAGGAACAGTCTGCAGTTAAAGAAGTTGAAGGAAGATTTGGTTGAATCAAACACCAAACAGATGGAGAAAACTCACCTTCTAACTGCCAGCACTATCAAATTAGCTATTGATGATCTACCTATTCCTGAAGATCGTTCCTTGCAGCTGATAAACAGTCTAAGAGAGCTGAATCACAATGTTGAAGATGTGAAGGGTGATGTAAATCATCTTCACACTGCCTTGAAATCAGCTGAGCACAAGATTGCAGATCTGACTGCAACCTTCATTAAAGTCAGTGAACAAGAGAAGGAAATCAATCTGGGGATGTTGCAAGAAATGGCAAAGGCTGCACAGGAAGTTCAAATTGAAATTGCAACTATCAACCTCAACATTGACTACTTCAATGATAAGACTGATGTCATCAGCACTGACATTCATCATCTGACAGCTAGTCATGACGTGGTAAATCAGAATCTAAAGGCTTTGTGTGCTGGAGTGAAGATTCCAACAGTTGCTCTCAACCCTGCTGTTGAACCTTCTGATGTCATCAGAGTTGATGATGACAAAAAGGGGGAAGATAAGAGGGAAGAACCAGCAAAGGAGGTGTCTGCTGCTGAAGAATCAACTAAGGAGACTGCTGCTGCAACTATTAAAGCCAAGGAAACTGAAGACACAACTGACAAGGCTGAAGTGCTTGGAAAGGTAGAAGAAGAAGATAAGATTGAAAAAGAAGATACCAAGTACAAAAACACTGAGTCTGCCAGGAAAGCTATGGAAGCTTTGAAAGCTCTTCAAGAGCAACAACTCAAAGAAAAGATGGAAGCTGCCAAAGCAACCTTGGAAGAAGAAGCTGATGATGAAGAAGATGATGATGAAGAGTCATCTTATGAGTATGAAGAAGTGCTGGAAGGATCAGATGAAGAAGCTGATAGTTAAAAATTGAAGTATCTTTGTAATCAGTTTACTTTTATCTATTCTTCAGAATCCTCATCTGTTGAACTTGTACTTGTACTTATTTATCAAATCATCAATAAAAGTTCAAGTTTCTGTTCCCAACATATATTTTCTATCTCAGAAAATTTTGAAGGTTACAATCTTTAGTTTAGGTATTTAACAGGTACTTAGCTGAAGTTATGTCATCATCAAAAAGGGGGAAATTGTTGGATGAAGATGAAGATGAAGGCACTAATGGAAATTTGATAAGGGAGGTTTTGATGCATTCCAAAACTTCATATGTTGGCTAAGTATGGAATAACTTAGCTGATAGACTTATCAAGGAATTTTGACTAAGTAAAGAAGACATCAGAAGAGTCAAAGTTTCAAGGTCCAAGACTTCTGATCTGCTGAAGTAAAGTTATCAGACTAGTGAAGATCAGCCGACTCAAATCAGATTTGTTCAAGTTTGAGATCAGCCGAGTTCACCATCAGACTTATACTTTTGTCAGCCAAGTGAAGAAGATCATGAAGTATTCCCAACGGTAATAAATGCCCTTTGGTGTAATAAATGCTGAAGTACGAGGATATTTAAGACAAATGATTGAAGAAAAGCTTCGCATCAGCCGAGTGCATTTAATGCTGCATTTAATGCTGCCTGCAGAATAGTACTGTTTACAGTACGGACAGACTGCAAAATAGCCGTTCGCGGATTTTAAGGACCAGTACTCGAGGAATTTGAAACATGTCTCTCTTCAACGGACACTTTTCAATCCTCAAGTATAAATAGCTGAAAGAGACGAAGAAGAAACAAGCAACACACTTTCTGAGAGAAATTTTCGAAGCAAAATTCTTTAAGTCTCAAGAACAGCTCACTCATCAGCTGAGTCATTTGTTGACGAAAGCAGAGTTGAAGAACAAAGAAAAAATTACATCTTCTGAGTGATTTTGTAAACAAGAGTGTTGTGCGAAGTTGTGATCCATCTGTGTGAGTGATCAGACTTTAGAGAATAGGTTTTCTGTGTGATTTCCTATTGCGAACTTGTGGTCGTTTCATTTGTTGTTCGACGCAAGCAGAGTATACTGTAAACTTTGTGATTATAGTATAACCCAAGATCTGAGTGACTTGGAAGAGTGGACTAAAGGATATTCAAATCCATATAACCACTATAAAAATTGATTGTGTTTTTACATCGCTTTTAAACTTGCATATTTGCTGTTTGCATAAAAACACATTAAGTTAACTGTTTGAAAAAGTAGAAAAAGGAGTTTATAAAACTGGGGAAACATTTTTCAAACTGCTAAGATTACTTGTGAAAAACACTTTGAAAATCCGCTGCAAGTACTCTAAGTATTAAAACTGATTTTAGCAAAATCAGCTAAGTAACTATCAGACGAGTGGTCAACAAAGCTGTTCAAAGATTTGTTCGCGAACAGAATTGTAACTTACTAATCTGATCAGCTTAGTCTGTTCAGTTAAAGTAAAGTTTTAAAGTTAAAATTAGAAGAAAATTTTTAAAGAGGTTTATTCACCCCCCCCCCCCTCTAAACCTCTTCTGACCACTTGGGACCAACAGAAAACTTGTAAACATGGCATCTTGTGCAGCAGCTCTTCTAGTTTTTACTCTGTCTAAAGGATCACCAATCACCAACTCTGGTGGGTGATTTCTGAGCCATCTGAGATCAGGTTGCAGGTCTGAATGTTGTCCTCTGTTTTGCTCTTGCAACACTACTGTTGGAGATTCAGTAGTAGTCTGTTGAACAGTTGTTGTCTGTTGAACAGTCTCTGGTCCGCCAGCCGTTAATAACTCTTCTGTTGTCTGAACAGGTTCTGAGTTGACAGCTGAGTTGAGATTAGGTAGTATGATGGGAACATAATTTTCATTCTTTCCAACATTCAACTTCTGTAAATCAGTAGACAGATCTTGATTAGTAACTTGATTCTTTTCAGAAGCTTGACTTGGCTCATCAAATACTACATGGATAGATTCTTCTATTAGTAATGTTCTTTTGTTAAAAACTCTATAGGCTTTACTAACAGTTGAATATCCTACAAAAACAGCTTCATCAGCCTTTTCTGCAAATGCAGTAAGGTGATTTTTCCCATTATTTAAAACAAAACATTTACAACCAAAAATCTTAAAGTAATGAATATTTGGCTTCCTGTTGTTCCAAACTTCATATGGCGTCTTGTTCTGATTTTTGTTGATCATGCATCTGTTCTGGGTAAAGCATGCTGTATTTGTTGCTTCTGCCCAAAATCTTTGAGGCAGCTTAGCTTCAGCTATCATGGTTCTGACAGCTTCCTTCAGTGTTCTGTTTCTCCTTTCAGCAACACCATTCTGTTGAGGGGTCCTGGCAGCAGAGTACTCATGATGTATTCCTTTGCTGTTACAATACTCTTCAACAGTAGAGTTTGTAAACTCAGTCCCTCTATCTGATCTGATCTTCAATATTTTCACACTTTTCTCATTCTGGATCAGCTCCATCAGATTTGTAAGATGCTCCTTGGTTTCACTTTTCTTCTTCATGAAAATCACCCAAGTGTATCTTGAAAAATCATCCACAACAGCTAGGCAGTATTTCTTTCCACCATTGCTGACTGGATCAATGGGTCCAAATAAGTCCATATGTAGCAGCTCCAATATTCTTCCAGAAGATTGGTGCTTCTTGCTTTTGAACGATGACTTGATTTGTTTTCCCTTCTGACAGGCGTCACAGAGCTTGTCTTTGCTCATGACTGTCTTTGGAATCCCTTCTACCAAATCATTCTTGATTAATCTGTTGATGGTCTTGAAGTTTAAATGATTCATTCTCTTGTGCCACAGCCAACTAACTTCACTTGGAGCAGATGCCACCAAGCAAACACTTGAATTCTTGTCAGCAGAATCCCAGTCGACTATGTAGACATTCCCTTGTCGTCTTCCAGATAAAATTACCTTCTTTGTACCAATCTGTTCAACGTAGCACTTATCTGTTGAGAAGATGACTGAATATCCCTTGTCACAAAATTGACTTATGCTCAGCAGATTATATTTGAGGCCTTTGACATATGAGACGTCAGATATCTCTATGTTTCCTCTGATTAATCTTCCTTTTGCTTTAATCTTGCCTTCTTTGCTTTAATCAAATATGTGAAAAACGGTAAAATCGATTAAAAAAAAAGGGCTAAAGTCGGTAAAAACATGTGAGAATTGGTTAAACTGGTAAAAATGAATTGAAAAAAATTCAACCAAGAAAACAAAGCCTAACAATTACAAAATGGCTTAAACCTTAAAAACTAAAGTAATCGATGGAAAATACCCATAATGAAGTTAATAAATTGAATATCAGTCATTAATATGTGTGTTGGATGAAGATGAAGATGGAGTGCACTGAATTTAATTTAGTTAAGGGAGGTTTTGATGATTTCCAAAACATCATATCAACTAAGTAAAGACAACTTAGTTGTAATTCCTTAGAAGAATTTTGACCAAGTAAGAAGACATATCAGACGGGTCAAATATTCAAGGTCCAGAAGACTACTGATCTGCTGAAGAGAAGAAATCAGACTGGTGTAAATCAGCCGACTCAAATCAGATTTGTTCAAGTTTGAGATCAGCTCTTTTGTTGGTCCCAAGTGGTCAGAAGAGGTTTAGAGGGGGGGGTGAATAAACCTCTTTAAAATTTTCTTTTCAAAATTTAACTCTAAAACTTTTCTCTAACTGAACAGTCTAAGCTGATCAGATTAGTAAGTTACAAATCTGTTCGCGAACAAATCTTTGAACAGCTTCGTTGACCACTCTTCTGATAGTTACTTAGCTGATTTTGTTAAAATCAGTTTTAATACTTAGAGTACTTGCAGCGGATTTCTCTAAAGTGTTTTTCACAAGTATTCTTAGTAGTTTGAAAAGTGTTTCCCCAGTTTTATAAACTCTTTTAAATCCTTTTCAAACAGTCTACTGAAATGTGTTTTATGCAATTTAAAGTATGCAAGTAAAATGTAAATAAAACACAAGCAATTTTTATAGTGGTTATATGGATTTGAAGATCCTTTAGTCCACTCTTCCAAGTCACTTAGATCTTGGGTTATACTAGAAACACAAAGTAACCAGTACACTCTGCTTACGCCTTACAACAAATGAACAGGCCGTAAGTTCGCAATAGAAAATCACAAAGAAATTCTATCCTCTGAAGTAATATCACTCACTAAGATGGATATCTACTTCTCACAACACTCTTGTTTACAAATTCACTCAGAAGATGTATTTGACTTGATTCTTCAACTCTGCTTTCGTCAACAAATGACTCAGCTGATGAGTGAGCTGTTCTTGAGACTTAAAGAATTTTGCTTCGAAAATTTCTCAGAGATTGTGTTGCTTATCTTCTCTTCGTCTCTTTCAGCTATTTATACTTGAGGTTTGAAAAATGTCCGTTGAAGAGAGACAGAATTCAAATTCCTCGAGTACTGGTCCTTAAAATCCGCGAACGGCTCTTTTGCAGTCTGTTCGTACTGTTAACTGTACTATTCTGCAGACAGCATTAAATGCGCATTAAATGCACCCAGCTGATGCGAAGTAATCTTCAATCATTTGTCTTAAATATCCTCGTACTTCAGCATTTATTACTTCCAGGGGCATTTATTACCGTTGGGAAGACTTTATGATCCTTTCCACTTGGCTGACGAAAGTGCAAGTCTGATGGCGAACTCGGCTGATCTCAATCTTGAACAAATCTGATTTGAGTCGGCTGATCTTCATCAGTCTGATAACTTTACTTCAGCAGATCAAAAGTCTTGGACCTTGAAACTTTGACTCTTCTGATGTCTTCTTATACTTAGTCAAAATTCCTTGATAAGTTTATCAGCTAAGTTACTCCATACTTAGCCAATTCTGAAGTTTTGGAATGCATCAAAACCTCCCTTATCAAAATTTCTTTAGTGCCTTCATCTTCATCCTTATCCAACATCTTTCATCATCAGACTTGCACTCTCATCAGCCAAGTGGAAAGATCAAGAAGTCGTCCCAATGGTAGTAAATGCCACTGGAATAATAAATGCTGAAGTCCGAGGTTATTAATGGCAAATGATTGAAGAAATAACTCGTATCAGCCTTGTGCATTTAATGCTGCCTGACAGAAAGTACAGTCTGCAGTACTGTCACTGTGCATAGAGCCGTTCGCGGAAATTAAGGACCAAAAATCAAGAGATTTGAATTTTGTCTCACTTCAACGGACATAATTCAAAGTGTGAGTATAAATAGCTGAGAGAAACGAAGAGAAAATAACAACACAACAACTGAGAGATTGAATTCGAAGCAAAATATTTTCTAAGTCTCAAAGCTCAAGAACAACTCACTCGTCTGCTGAAGTCATTTGTTCACAGAAGCCGTTGAAGTTAAAAGAATATACATTTTCTGAGTGAATCTGTAAAAGGAGAGTGTTGTGAGGAGTAGATATCCATCTTTGTGAGTGATATTACTTCGAAGAGTAGGAGTTTCTCAGTGATTTCCTACTGCGAACTTGTGGCTTATCATTTCTTGTAAAGCACAAGCAAAGTGTACTAATTACTTTGTGTTCTTAGTATAACCCAAGATCTATGTGACTTGGAAGAGTGGACTAAAGGATATTTACATCCATATAACAACTATAAAAATCATTGTGTTTTTACATTGCCTTTTACTTGCATATTTTCAGAATTGCATAAAACACTTTTGCAAAACTGTTTGAAAAAGGTTTTAAAGGAGTTTACAAAAACTGGGGATAAAATTTTTCAAACTGCTAAGTATACTTGTGAAAAACACTTTAAAAATCCGCTGCAAGTATTCTGGTATTAAAACTTATTTTAATCAAAGTAACTATCAGATTAGTGGTCAACCAAGCCGTTCAAAGGTCTATTCACCCTCCCCCCTCTAGACCTCATCTGACCACTTGGGACCAACAAGTGGTATCACAGCAGGTGGTTCATTAGAATCAGTTGCCTTATCAACGAGCTTAATCCGAGTGTTTTCAAAGGTTTTCAAACTTTTCAAAAGAGCATCTTTTTGAAAAATTAAAATTTTTGAAAAATGGATTGTATCAGCCATGTTCCCCACATAGCTGGTATGAGCTTCGAAGACTGGAAGATCCGAATGGAGATCTTCTTAGCTGCCTACAATGATAACATGTACACATGTATCATCAAAGGTCCATTCAAATTCACCAAGACCATCAAAGTTGATGAAGTCGATATAACGGTGGAAAAAGATTACACGAGATGACAACCGAAGAAATAAAGCTGTTAAATCTGGACAAAGTTGGGCGATTCATCATGATCAAGGCCCTTGACAACGACAGATTTGACAAAGTCAAGCATTGCAAGACTGCCAAAGAAATGTGGGATAAGGTTCGTGATATGAGCGAAGGAAACGACGCTATCAAAGAGCATCAGCTGAGTGCCGCTCTGGAAAAGCTGGACAACTTCAAGATGAAGTTTGCGAAAACCATTGATCATATGGATACAAGGTTTACAAGGACACTGAATGAAGTTCTGAAGCTTAGAAAAACCTTCACTGATAAGGAGATAACCGTCATAGTGCTGAAGACTCTACTTCCAAAATTCAACATGAAGGTGATAGTCATGGAAGAGTCAAGAGATTTAGGAAAAATCTTCCTCACCGAGCTGTTCTCAGTACTCAAGGCATACGAATATAAACTGCCAAGAATGGATGTTGAAGAAACCTCAACTTCAAGTCCCACAGCTGCCCTAGTTGCTGCTGAAAAATCCAGAAGACCAGCCTACAAAAGTGAAGATGTGGACTCATCTGATGAAGCCACAATACTCAACAAAAAAGAGTACACTGCTGGGGACGTTGCATTGCTGATGAACAACTTCAAGAAGTTCTACAAAAGAAAAATGAAGAACAAATACAATAATTCTTCTACTTCTAACCCTGCTTCTACATCTCATGACAAAGATTCTTATAAATCTAAAATGATATGCTATAACTGCAGGAAATTGGGTCATTTCATCAGGGACTGCCCATATCCTAAAGTTGAGAAGTATACAGAAGAAGAAAAGAGAATCAGAAAGGAAAGAAAGCATCAGAAAGGCAAGGTGCTGGTAGCAGAAGCAGAAAAGCTAGCTACTATCTACTCATCAGATTCGGATTCATACACATCTGATGAAGAGTCCTCTGATGAAGAGAGTCCTGCTCTTCTCTGCATGATGGCTAAGGAATCTGATAGCTCTGATAATGAAGAGGTAACTCCTCTTGATAATGAATTATTTAATTCATTTGAACAAATGATGCTTAACAGTACCAGTATTGCTGAAGCATTTACAAAGCTTAAGGAAGAGATGATATTGCTAAGAGAGCAAAATAGTTACTGAAACTCAAGGCTGAAAAGTCAAAAGAATCAGATGAATATAAACAGCTTAAGCAAGAAAATGAATCTCTGAAAGCTGAATGTGAAGTTCGTAAAGGAAAAGTCATGAAACTTGAGAAAACAATTGAGTCTCATTAAAAGTCATCTGTTGCATCAACTCACTTGTCTAGTAAACAGAAGACACCTTTAGATCAGGATAAGTTAGAACTGAACCATACTGAAAAGTTTATATCAGCTGACAACAGTAAGGTCATTTTGTATGTTCAGACTACTAAAACTGCTTCACCTGAGAAGGTGTTAAAGGAGACGAAAACTCCTAAGGCTAAAAAGAGCAAATAGCCTATTGTAGGAAAACAGACTGGTAAGTCCAAACAGAAAAGTCCTAGGAAGCCTTCTAATAAGGCAAAAATCAATCAGACTAGTGATAAAACTAGGTCGTCTGTTAATGAGCAAGCATCTAGTAAACCAAAGAAGAATAAGAACAAGAAAAATCAAAATGCTTGGTATGGAAATGAGTCTTATTATGTGCAACCTGCTGCATATCCTCCTATGTATCATGCACCTCAATTTCCAACTTACTATGCACCATATCCTGCTCCTCCAATGCATGCATATCCTGCTTATCATGCATCTTATTCTGCTTATGAACATTATCATTATCATGCTGATTATCAACAACATAGCAAATCTGATGAACGTGATAAAGGCAAAACTATTCATGCTCCTGTTGAAACTCAGAAGCCTAAGAAGCCTAAAACTTCAACATCTTGGGTTGTCAAAGGTGGAACTAATCCTTCAGGACCCTCTCAATAAGGGTACCTAAAACAATTTTATTTTGTTTTGTAGGTTAGGATTATGAATAGGAATAAAGTAGAGTACTTGGACAGTGGCTGTTCAAGACACATGTGTGGAAACATACATGAACTGACTGATACTGTTGCTTTGGATGGTCCAAATGTGACGTTTGGAGACAACAAGGAAGGCAAGATTGGAGCAAGTGGAAAGCTGATCAAAGGCAACATTGAGATATCTGACGTCTCTTATGTTAAAGGCCTCAAATACAATTTGCTGAGCATAAGTCAATTTTGTGACAAAGGATATTCGGTTATCTTCTCAACAGATAAGTGCTACGTTGAACAAATTGGTACAAAGAAGGTCATATTATCTGGAAAACGACAAGGGAATGTCTACACAGTGGACTGGAATTCTGTTGACAAGAATTCAAGTATTTGTTTGGTGGCATCAACACTAAGTGAAGTCAGTTAGCTGTGGCACAAAAGAATGAATCATGTGAATTTCAAGACCATCAATAGACTTATCAAGAATGATTTGGTAGAAGGAATTTCATAGACAGTCATGAGCAAAGATAAGCTTTGTGACGCATGTCAGAAGGGTAAACAAATCAAGTCATCATTCAAAAGCAAGAAACACCAATCATCTGGAAGAATATTGGAGCTGCTACCTATGGACTTATTTGGACCCGTTGATCCTATCAGCAATGGTGGAAAGAAATACTGCCTAGCTATTGTGGATGACTATTCAAGATACACTTGGGTAATTTTCATGAAGAAAAAAAGTGAGACCAAGGAGCATCTTACAAATCTGATGGAGCAAATTCAGTACATAAAGAGTATGAAGATACTAAAGATCATATCAGACAGAGGGACTGAATTTACAAACTCTACTGTTGAAGAGTATTGTAATGCCAGAGGAATCAGCCATGAGTACTCTGCTGCCAGAACCCCTCAACAGAATGGAGTTGCTAAAAGGAGAAACAGAACTCTGAAAAAAGCTACCAAAACCATGATAGCTGAAGCAAAGCTGCCTCAAAGATTTTGGGCAGAAGCAACAAATACAGCATGTTTTACCCAAAACAGATGCATGATCAACAAGCACCAAAACAAGAGTCCATATGAAGTTTGGAACAACAGGAAGCCAAACATTCATTACTTTAGAATTTTTGGTTGTAAATGCTTTGTTTTAAATAATGGGAAAAATCACCTTACTGCTTTTGCAGAGAAGGTTGATGAAGCAGTATTTGTAGGATATTCTACTGTTAGTTAAGCTTATAGAGTCTTTAACAAAAGAACTTTACTTGTAGAGAATTGTAGTATTTGATGAACCAAATCAAGCTTCTGAAAAGAATCAAAGTACTGACCAAAATCTGTCTACTGATTTTCAGAAATTGAATGTTGAAAAGAATGAAGAATATGTTCCCATTATACTACCTGATCTCAACTCAGCTGCTAACTTAAGTGCTGTTCAAAATCACAATGCTGATTGTCTAACAGAAGAGTTGCAAACAGCTGACAGACCAGAGACTGTTCAACAGACTACTACTGGAACTCCAACAGTAGTGTTGCAAGATCAAAACAGAGGACAACATTATGATTTGCAACCTGATCTTAGATGGCTCAAGAATCACCCACCATAGCTGGTGATTGGTGATCCTTTGGATAAAGTGAAGACAAGGAGAGCTGCTGCAAGTGAATCAATGTTTGTTAGCTTTCTATCTCAAATTGAGCCTAAACAAATTGAAGAAGCTCTTAATGATTCAGACTGGATTGAAGCTATGCAAGAAGAGCTAAATCAATTTGAAATGAATGAAATTTGGTACTTAGTTCCTAGACCAAGTCATCAAAGAGTAATTAGCACTAAATGGGTATTCAGGAATAAAATGAATGAAGATGGTGTTGTCACCAGAAATAAAGCAAGATTAGTTGCCAAAGGTTATTGTCAAGAAGAAGGTATTGACTTTGATGAAACTTTTGCTCCAGTAGCAAGACTAGAGGCAATCAGACTCTTTCTTGCCTATGTTGCTCATAAGAATTTCACAGTCTATCAAATGGGTGTGAAATCTGCTTTTCTCAATGGAGAATTGCAAGAACAAGTTTATGTTGAACAACCACCTGGATTTGAAGTCTATCAAGAAGAAGACAAGGTATATCGTCTGAAGAAAGCCCTCTATGGACTGAAACAGGCTCCAAGAGCATGGTATGATACCCTATCTAATTTTCTTTTAATTAAAGGATTTCGCAAAGGTAAGGTAGACAAGAACCTGTTCACTATTGAATGGGAAAATCATATATAGCTCCTGCAAATATATGTGTACGATATCATTTTTGGTTCAACAAATCAACAGATGTGTGATAAGTTCTTAAAGTTGATGCATAACAAGTTAGAAATGAGCATGATAGGAGAACTTAATTATTTTATTGGCTTGCAAGTAAGACAGTTGCCTTAGGAATATTCATCAGCCAAGCAAAATACACAAAGGATCTGTTCAAGAAATTTGGTATGGAAACTAGCTCTACTGCTAATATTCCATTGTCTACTAGTCTTCGTTTGAATAAAGATGAGGATGGCAAATCAGTAGACATAACCAAGTACAGAGGAATTATTGGGTCACTGCTATACTTAACAGCTAGTAGACCTGATATCATGTACTATGTTGGGGTTTGTGCGAGATATCAATCAAATCCTAAGGAATCTCATATCTTAGCTGCCAAAAAAATACTCAAATATCTTAAAGTCACTGAAGAATTGGGATTGTGGTACCCTAGGGAATTTGGCTCATTGGATATTCAGATTCTGACCTTGCTGGCTGTAAGATTGACAGGAAAAGCACAACAGATGCCTGTCAGTTCTTAGGTAGTCGTCTGATCTCATGGATGAGTAAGAAACGGACTTCAGTATCCATATCAACTGCTGAAGCTGAATATATAGCTGTTTGAGCTTGTTGTGCACAGATATTATGGTTGAAGCATCAACTAGAAGATTACAACATCAAAATCAGTGGAATACCTATCTACTGTGACAATACAAGTGTAATCAGTCTTACTCAAAACACTACAAGTCATTCAAGGACTAAACATATTGAGATCAAACATCACTTCATCAGAGATCATGTGGAGAAAGGAAATGTCATGATAGAATATGTTTTTACTGAAAATCAGATTCCTGACATCTTCACAAAACCTCTAAGTGAGACAAGGTTTTCAACTCTAAGAGCTGAACCAGGACTACTAAAATTGGATGCATAAACTGAGGGGAAACTCAACAGAAGACTGGAGTTTATCAGCTTACACATCATATTATCTTCAAGGTTAACTCTCAACAGACTAGTTAACCTATGGATTCTTAAAGTCATGGGGAACGTGTAAGACTAGCAGTACTTCTAATTAAAAGATGAAATTTGTTGATGAAAGTTAATTGAAGTTATGTTTTCATCAGAAGATTAAGGTCTTGAAGATTGAAGATTATTCACCTAGCTGGATTGACAAACAGCCGAGGAAGGTTATCAGCTATTGACTTTCACTGATAACAATTTGTCATCAGGACGGTAGTCCCATCAGATAAGTAATTTAGTTTACTCGTCTGATCTGTTATGTAAAAGCTTGCTGTTTAAAAACGTTTTATTTAAAACACGCTTTTACAAGTATATTAAGGCGGTTCGCATTCCCGCCTGTCATTTAATTTTTTTGAATTTTGAATCGCGTAACTGACGCTCGCACGGTCAGAACTGACACAAACGTATCTAACGGTTAGCGTGTATCACGGAAACCGAAAAACCCTAACTCTATAAATTCAGATCTGATCAGACTTGTGACTCTTTACGCACTCAAACACTTTCAAGAGCATTTGCAGGAAATATGCCTTCTATTTTCTGCGAAATTCTCTCTGTTTCACAAACTTCCTACATAATCAAAATGGGTTCTGCTCAAGAAGCTAAGGCCGAAGTAATGTATCTGGTCTATGAGGCATATTACCAGTCATGTACCGATGTGATGAAGCAATTTCTGGAAAAATTCAAGGCCGCATCACTGGTAAACTTCATGGAATTTCACGAAGACATAATTTGGACAGATCAAGTTTTGGAGTACTACAAAACTGCTGCGGTTGACCTTGATAAGCTGGAGATCACAGCAACTATAGGAGGAAAGGCCATCACTATTACTCCTGCTCTGTTGCACGAGAAATTTAGTTTATCAAATTAAGGACGACATGATGTTGTTACTTTGGCGGAGGAGAAGCTTCAAGATTTCTGGGCAATCTGTGCTAAAGAAGGAGAAATGCTGATTGGGAACATCAAGAAGAAACAGCTAAAGGACGAATATCAGCGCATGGCTGATATGGTCTCTAAGCTGATAGAGAACCGCACATTCTCTCTGGATGCAGTAACCATGAAGATGTACTGTATCATGCTGGCAATTTACTACGGCTTAGAGGAAAACTGGTCAGTTGTTATCTGGTACATATTTGCATACTTCCATGAAAAGAAGGGAAAGCAGACAAACCACAAGATTACCCTGAGTTATCTGTTTTCAAGTATGGGTTGTGGAATGACAAATGGAAAGGAAATCTACAACGCAAAGGCAATGGCCAGATATGTGCCTGTTACGAAGAGAAAGATTGAAGAAGAAGAAGAAGAGGAACCCAAGGAAAAGATTCCTGCCAAAAAGCAGAAGAAAACAGCTCAACCTGCTGTTCTGGCTTAAAAGAAGAAGGCTGATGAGCCAAAGGAAGTGGCTCAAAAGAAAAAGACCAAGGCTTCTATTCAAACAGCCCAGCCAATTGTTGAAGCCAGAACAGAAGAGCCTGCTGAGAAGGAGGTTGCTGATCAGAATATAAATCAGACAACTGCAGAGATAAGAAACATGTCTCCTGCCTCCCCTTCAAGAACGGTTTCTGCTGAACCTGATGCAAATGTTGCTCGCAGGACGCGAAGTCAACTTAGAGATACAGGTGCTTCCAAACCTGTTCAAGGAAGAGCAAGGTAAACAATAAGGAAGAAAATGACCTTCATTGATTCCCCCACTGAGTTATCAGACTTGGTAAGAGAAAATCCTCAATCAGCAGAGAAGCCTGCTGGTGTTGAAGAGAAGTCTGCTGACGAGAAAATTGCTGAAGAACAGACTACTTCAACAACACCAACAGCTGGGGTTGCTCAACCCCTTGATGATCCTGAAGTGCAGGTCATCAATCCAATAGCAGCTACACCACTTGCATCTGTTGGACCTGTGCATGAGCCTGCCCCTGCTGATAAGAGCAAAGGGAAGAGAAAGATAATCATCAAAAAGAAGAAGATCTCTGCTGCTGATAAGAGAAAAAGAGAAGAAGCTGAGCAGAGAAAGAGGGACGAACAACAGGAACAGAGGGTCATGGAACTCAGCAAAATTCAGGCTGAAAAAGATGAGCAGAGAAGGAAGTTATCTGAAGCAGAACTCAAAGCTGCTGAAGATGCTGAGTTAGCTGCTGTCATTGAGCTCAGCAAGAAGGATGCTCATGGCCCTGAAATTACTGGAGGAGTAAAGATTGGAGAATCTTTACAAGCCAAAGAGAAGATTCATACTGACATGGTGAAGGAAAAGAAGAAGTTTGAGGTTAGGAGAGCTTTTGAAATCATAAACTCAGACCCTACTGTTTTCAACAGATTTGAGAAGGCATTGGCCTATTTTGACAAGAAGCTGATGCTCAAGACATTGTTCACTCACGAAAAACAAAGATACATCAAATGGAGAGACTGTAGAGTGAACAGATCTGTTGAAGAGATCCAAAGCTGGGGAGAGTTTGCTGATGAAGAAAAATGGGTTCTGAATTGGCTGCAAACTTCTTCCATCACTAAGGCATTGGATCCAGATTTTGTTAGAGATAGAATGCACAAGTATGCACAGGAATTTGCTACTCAAGAGGCAAAAATTATCTCTAACACTTTGCCAGCTAAGAAACGAAAGAATGATGATCCAGTGGAAAGAGCTGTGCAAATTGTTGTTCTGACAGCCTTGCAGAATTGGGCTGCCAAATCTAGATATGAACAAAGCTCGCCAAGTGATCTGTCGTCCATGCCTGGTGTTCAACAGATTACTTTTGGCAAAGAACTGAAAGATTATCATGAAGTGCCTAAAGTGAAGAAACCAGCTCCTATTCGTCTGACTGTTGTAAGACAAATTCGTCAGACAACAATCTTCACTGATGATGGCAAGATCATTGATAAGATCTTTGAAGACGTCACTGATCAGCCTACTGCTACTGAAGAACACTTAGCAATTGAGTGGAAAGCTAAGAAGTCAACTGATGATAAGGAGACTGATTTACAAGATGCACCTGTCCACCAGAAGACTGAAAATGACCAGCATGCTGATCCTTCTGCTTTATCAGCTGATATGCACTCATCACTGATTGAAGCCTTCCAGATGTTGCTGGAGAACAATTTAAAAGAAATGGAAGAAAGGAACAGAGTACATCTGGAGAAAATGCAGCAAGCCTTGGAAGAATCCAACAAGCTGCAACATGAGCAAATGCAGAAAGCCACTGCAAGAATAGTACAGGATGCTGTTGACAACTTCCCACTTCCTGATGACAGCACTTTGAAGAGAAGTGTGCTGGACATGAACAGCAACATTGAAGATGTCAAGGTAGATGTGAATCATCTTCATACTGCTCTGAAAATAACTGAAGATAACATTGCTCATCTAACAGAAACCTTCATCAAAGTCAGCGAAGAGGAGAAAGCAGCAAACATGGCATTATTGAAAGACGTCCATATAGCTGGAGATGTTATTCATGAGGAACTTGCCACTATGCAACTCAATGTTGACTGTTTGAATGATCAGAATGATATCATCACCACTTCTCTCAATCATCTCACTGCAAGCCATGATCTGGTGAAACAGAACATCAAGGCCTTGTGTGCTGCCTTGAAGATTCAGCCTGTTGCACTCAACCCTCCTATCAACCCTGATGATGACAAAAAGGGGGAAGAGAAAAAGGAAGAGCCAACTCTTCAAGCTGCTGTTGACAACAGTCAAGTACTTTAAGAAAAAGTTGAGGAAGCTGTTGTTGCTGAAACAGAGGAGTCTGATGCTGCTGAAACCAAAGAATCTGATGCTGCTGAAACAGTTGGAACGGCTGATGACAAAGAGAAGTCTGCTGAAGAACCCAAGGAAAAAGCCAAGACTGATGAAGAAATGGTTGTATCCAAGGACCCTTCTAAAGAAAAATCAGAGTCATTCACCAAGTACAAAAATGAAGAAATGGTTAAGAGAAAGATGGAGGAGGAAGCCAAAGAACTAAAAGAGCAAGAAATCAAAGAAAAGATGGAAGCTGCCAAATCCAATCTGGTCTTAGATGATGATGAAGAAGTTGATGAATAAGTTGATGAAGAAGATGATGATGAAGAGTCTTCTTATGAGTATTATGAGGAGGTTGAAGGAAGTGATGAAGCTGATAATTAGAATAGATAAATCTTTTGTAATCAGTTCTCTTTATTATCTGTCAGACATCTTATCTGATCAGACTTGTACTTGTAATGAATTTCCATATTATCAATAAAAGTTCAAGTTCTGTTTCCAACATATTTTTTCTATATCAGAAAATTTTGAGGATCAAAACTTTAGTATAGGTACACAGGTACCAAGCTGAAGTTTTGTCATCATCAAAAAGGGAAAAATTGTTGGATATAGATGAAGATGGAGTGCACTGAATTTAATTTAGTTAAGGGAAGTTTTGATGATTTCCAAAACTTCATATCAGCTAAGTAAAGACAATTTAGTTGTAATACCTTAGAAGAATTTTGACCAAGTAAGAAGACATATCAGACGGGTCAAATATTCAAGGTCCAGAAGACTACTGATCTGCTGAAGAGAAGAAATCAGACTGGTGTAAATCAGCCGACTCAAATCAGATTTGTTCAAGTTTGAGATCAGCTCTGTTCATCATCAGACTTGCACTCTCATCAGCCAAGTGGATAGATCAAGAAGTCGTCCCAACGGTAATAAATGCCACTGGAGTAATAAATGCTAAAGTCCGAGGTTATTAATGGCAAATGATTGAAGAAATAACTCGTATCAGCCTGGTGCATTTAGTGCTGCCAGAAAGAAAGTACAGTCTGCAGTACTGTCACTGTGCAGAGAGCCGTTCGCGAAAATTAAGGACCAGAAATCAAGAGATTTTAATTTTGTCTCACTTCAACGGACATAAGTCAAAGTGTGAGTATAAATAGTTGAGAGTGACGAAGAGAAATAACAACACAACAACTGAGAGATTGAATTCGAAGCAAAATATTTTCTAAGTCTCAAAGCTCAAGAACAGCTCACTCGTCTGCTGAAGTCATTTGTTGGCAAAAGTCGTTAAAGTTAAAAGAATATACATTTTTTGAGTGAATCTGTAAAAGGAGAGTGTTGTGAGGAGTAGATATCCATCTTTGTGAGTGATATTACTTCGGAGAGTAGGAGTTTCTTTGTGATTTCCTGCTGCGAACTTGTGGCTTATCATTTGTTGTAAAGCACAAGCAGAGTGTACTAATTACTTTGTGTTCTTAGTATAACCCAAGATCTATGTGACTTGGAAGAGTGGACTAAAGGATATTTACATCCATATAACCACTATAAAAATCATTGTGTTTTTACATTGCTTTTTGCTTGCATATTTTCAGATTTGCATAAAACACATTTGCAAAACTGTTTGAAAAAGGTTTTAAAGGAGTTTACAAAAACTGGGGATAAATTTTTTCAAACTACTAAGTATACTTGTGAAAAACACTTTAAAAATCCGTTGCAAGTATTCTGGTATTAAAACTGATTTTGATCAAAATCAGCTAAGTAACTATCAGATTAGTGGTCAACAAAGCCGTTCAAAGATTTGTTCGCGAGCAGCCTTCTAAACTTACTGTTATGTAACAGCTTAGTCTGTTTACATTTGAGCAACAGTTTTAAAGTTAAAATTTGATTAAAATTTTCAGAGGTCTATTCATCCCCCCCTCTAGAACTCATCTGACCACTTGGGACCAACAATGTGCTATTTTATGACATAATGATGTTAATTTTACTCCGATTTACAATAAAATACAACTGAAATTAAATAGACACGTACAACGTATGTGCACTTTAAACCGGTGAAAAAAATACTGTGAAATCGTAAATACATTTGAAATCGATAATAATATCAGGTAAAATTTGTGAAAAATGGATGAAAACGGGTAAAATCGGTCAATATAAAGGTAAATATGTTGACAATATAGGAAATCGATGAATACTAATTCGAACGAAATTTCTAAGAAAAATAGTGAAATCCAGTAAAATTGGGTAAAGTCGGTGAAAATAGGGTAAAATCGGTCAAAAAACGTAAAGTTGGTAAGAACATAAATCAATGTAAAATCTTGGTTAATAACATGTGAAATTAGTTCAAAAAATGAAAAATAGGTAAAAACGAGCAAAAGCGATTAAAAAAAGAGTTTAACTGGTGAATTGGTAGAAAAATGAATTAAACGGAAAAAGAATAAAATAAATTGACCAAAATTGAGAACATTGAAAAATATTGTAAACAATAAAAAAAAAAAGGATAAATCGCTAAAAAAACATATAAAAAAAATTGAGACATTGTGAACATATGAATCGATGAAAGTTTGGATAAAATTTGTAAAGAAACAGATAAAATCAGTCAAAAAAGTTTTAAGTCGGCGAAAACATATTTAATCAATGAATAGTTTAGGTGACAAACATGTGAAATCAGTGAAATAAATGAAAACAAGTTAAACTTCAGCCTACAAAAACAAGGTGAAATTGGAAGAAAATTGTTTAAATTGGAAAAGGATCAACGAATAACTGAAAAACAATGAAAAATGTTAAAGTCGATAAAAAAAATGAAAATATTTCTAAAAAAATAAAGTAGTGAATCGATGAAACTTATAGTAATTTCAAAAATGACATATAATGGCTAATTTTATTCTGGATTACGAAAAATATCCATATAATTAAAATTAGACACGACAACGTACGTGCACTTTTCTAGTAATTTAAAAAAATATAAAACCTACCCCTTCCCCACCCCCCCCTCCCTACCCTACCACTTTCCCTCAATTATCAGGTCGTCGGCAGCCTAGGTTCTCCGATCCCAGGTCACCAGCGACCTAAAAGTATTATAATTTGCAACAAATGTGTTGAACATATAAAGCTGTGTTAAAAATGCAATTCTCTAATCGCTCTTCAAATTTGTGTCAAACTTCCATGCCTAATCTAGGAGGCTATTAATTATAGTTAGATATCTTACAACTTATATGTTCATACCCAACTTTAATGGAATTTCAAAAGTTGTCCGACAATCAATATATCCTGTTCTAGTTTGGTGAACCAAATTCATGCACCTTTGCCTGGTTGAATAGTATAATTGAATATATAAAGTAATTTATTTTAACTTATGTTCCACTTAGAAACCATATCACGAACTCTTTTTTCAAAAAAAAAAAACGGAAAAAATCAGCCATATCACTAACTCAATCGTCAAGAAAATGCGTTCATGTAATGTGTCCAATAGTGCTTTGAAATATATTAGTTCAAAAAGGGCGTAAATACCAAAAAAAGGAAAAATTGTGTACAATATCACTAAATTATTTCATTTCCCCAATAATGGCAGAAGAATATAGTCGTGAATTTTGTTATGAAATCATGTGCCCACTTGCGACTATACTAGCTAGGAACCACATCTCCAAGAAGGCCAATAATTTTGGGGTAAATGCAATATACTCTCGCGTGTTATGTTAAATCTGTAAAAAATTATCAAGGTAAATTTTTATTACGTCAAACTTCCTCGTGATTCACTCAATTTGTAAAAAAGATAGCTCCTTTTAGATCGACATATTTCAATAAATAATTTTAAAAATGTTTTACGCGAAGTTGTAGGGACCAACTCGAAGTATTTTAAAAATGATTTCTTTAAATATGTCGGTCCAAAATGACCTATTTTTTACAAACTTGGTGCTTTTTGTAGGATTTTTAAAAACACGAGGAAATTTGATACAATAAAAATTTCATAGGGTAGTTTCTTATAGATTTAACATAACACAAGGGAATATCTTGCATTTTTTCCAATAATTTTCCTTCCCTCCATGCTTCTATATAATATTGTAAATGAAATCTATTACACAATAAAAAATAATAAGAAATTCATTTTCCAGAAAATGGCATTGCTCAATGGCTTACAATCCTCCGATGAACTTCTTGAAGCCCAAGCTCATGTATGGAACCACATCTTCAATTTTGTAAACTCCATGTCTCTTAAATGTGCACTTCAACTAAACATATTAGATATCATTCACAAACACAACAAACCAATAACACTTTCCGAATTGATAAAAGCCCTCCCCATCAACAAAGCAAAATCCGAGCACATCTATCGTTTGATGCGAATCTTAATCCATTCCAAGTTCTTCGTCAAGGCCAAAATCTCTGATAACGACGACGAAGAGGGCTATTGGCTCACACCATCATCTCGTTTCCTCTTGAGACACGGGCCATCGAGCATGGCACCATTTGCCCTAGCCATGCTCGACCCCGTTTTAGTAGATCCATGGCACCATTTAGGTGAATGGTTTCAAAATGATAGTCCGATGGCGTTTGTAACCGCTCACGGGAGAATATTTTGGGAGAAAGCTTTCGAAGAGCCAAGGGTGAATCAATTCTTTAATGAGGCCATGACTAGTGATGCACAATTTGTGGCTAATTTACTTATTAAAGATTATAAACAAGTGTTTGATGGATTGAAATCGATGGACGATGTTGGAGGCGGCACGGGAGGTATGGCTAAGGTTATGGTTGAGGCATGCCCCAGCTTGAAGTGTGTTGTTCTTGAACTTGAGCATGTCATTAATGGCCTAAAAGGGGATGAAAAGTTGAGCTTTGTAGTTGGAGATATGTTTGTTTCTATTCCTAGAGCTGATGCAGTGTTCTTGAAGGTATGAAGTGAGATCTTATTAACACTAAAGAGTTAATTGCATGAATATATACTCCATGTGGTTTACATGATCGAAAAAACTCTCCCGTGTTATTTTTATTAGTAAAAAATCCTGTTTGAAATTTCTTTCGTAAACCAATAGGGAGATTATTGTTAGTTTTTAAGTGAACGGGGGATTATTATAGATTTTCAAAGTTAGGAGGGGAATTTTAGTCAATTTTTCTAGTGAATAGAGGTGGTTTATGGTGGGATAAAATTCTTAGTTTCCTGCAATATATGTAACCAACATGGGAATAAGTTTTTTCCTAATAAAAAATAGCAAAGAGGTAAATGCAAAATAATCCACTGTATTATGCTAAATCTGCAAGAAATTACCCTGTGAAACATTTATCGTGCCAAACTTTCTTATGATTACAAAAATCCTGCAAAAGAACACTCAATTTGTAAAAAGTAGGTCGTTTTGGATTAACATATTTCAAGAAATTATTTTTGAAAAATTTTAAGTTGATCCCTACAAGTTCACGTCATGTCGATCCAAAACGACCTATTTTTTTACAAATTTGGTGTTTTTTGCAAGGTTTTTAAAATCACAAGGAAGTTTGGCGCAATAAAAATTTCATAGGGTAATTTCTTGCAAGTTTAACATAAAATAAGGGTGTATCTTACATTTTTCCCCAGAGAGGAGTTTTTGCTAATTAGGCAAGGCATTGCATTTCATATTACATAATATTAATCATTGTATTGCTTGTGTCGATTTAGATTTAATTATAAATAACATGCATGCAAAGAAAATGCATTATGCAAAGAAAAACAATGATATTTAAGATATTAATTGAAACTTAAACATAATGGAAGCAGATTTGATAGATGAAAAGGCACCACCACCACCTAGCTGTGGCGTAATTATTACAGTTGTTGAGGAGTAACTTATTTTCTCTAAAACTAAATTTATTGTTCCAAAATTTATTCATATCATCGAAGTTTGTATGATGATATAAGCACTAAAATATTGGATTAAATTTTCTTTCTTTAAACATTGAAATATTTATGTTTTTGAATAAATTGAAACAACATTAAATTGTAATCTCAAATTTTCTCAAATTTTTTTATCTGCTTAGAATCTTTCTTATTTTTCTTAATTTATTAAATTATTCACAATTTTTCCTATTGTCTCCAAGATATACACTAAAAATAATTTTAATACGAAAATTAAAGAAAAATAATAATTTCCATTCCTCCTATCCAAACAACAAGTGAGAGAAAAAAAACCTGATTATCATTCATTTTTTCACACTTTTCGGATAAACAAACAATACACTGAGATTTGGTTGTAAGAATTTTTTTTAAAAAAAATAGATAGTACATATTAAATCATAATTAGGGCTGTCAATGGGGCGGATTCAATCCGGATCCGTCCGAATTCGGTTCGATTTATTAGGATTATTATCCGATTAGAGATTCGATGGACCTGATCCGAAATCTGAAACTCATTGAGCGAATATGGATTTGGGTCGATCCGATCCCTTAAAGATCCGTATACGACAACAAATAAAAAGAAAGATATATATACAAAATGATTTATAAAAATAAGTATCATTAATAATATTTCAACGTCAATTTAAGAAGATAGTAATTTATAATTCATTTATAAATTTATTTAAACCAATATATTCATTCTACAAATGTAATTATAGTAAAAAAAAATTTAAAATGTGAGCTAAAATTAAATAAAATTGAAAAAGATGATAAACTTGTTTTAGGAAATAAATATTAATTTAACTTTTTAAATACAAATTTATTGGATCCAAAAAATATCCGATATCCGGATCCGACCAAGATCCGTTGAATTAAAAAAATCTAGATTCGAGCACAATCCGAGCAAAATCCGAATCCGACATGATTCGATCCGATATAAATAAAGCCGAATCTGAATGAGACTAATCCGACCCATTGATAGCCCTAATCATAATATTATAAATCTCGAATATGCTTGTACAAGTTTTGTGTAATAAAAAATGGAAATAGGATCTGGCCCAAAATAAATGAACTCGGTCAAGCCAAATTCTTCTAACTTCAAAGTAAACCTGATCTTTATATCATGGGCCGAATAAAACTGAGTGATGGACTCATGTTAAATGACCCTTATAAAATTGAATGAAAATCGTGCAAATTGTGTGAAGAACTTCACCAACAAATGAAGTTCTAATTTGGCAAAATTGCAAAAATCGTCCCAAACTAATTATTAAATTTAGATTTTAGTCCCAAACTATTTAATTTGGCGAATTTCGTCCCATAATTTAATATTTTTTTGGAATATCGTCCCACCATAATTATAAGAAGGAATTGCGCATTTGCCGATGAATTATCACATGGCTGCTTAAGTGTCATGACATGGTAAATTTTAACATGAATAATTATATAATATGCAGAGTTCGTCCCAAATTAATTACAAGATTGAACGTCATTTTTATTAAATTAGAAATTTAATATTGGGACTAAATTCATACAAAATGGTAAATTATAGGACGAAATTTGACGAGTTGATATAGTTTGGGACGAAAAATCAAAATTAGTAATTAATTTGGGATGATATTCCAAAAAAATATTAAATTACGGGACGAAATTTGCCAAGTTAAATAGTTCAGGACGAAAATCTAAAATTAATAATTAATTTGGGACGTTTTCTGCAATTTTACCTTCTAATTTCCTGCATGACGTATGTGTCTGGCAATTTCAAATTTCGGTTGAATTTTACCACAATTTATGGTTGTTATATTTATGATCTGAGGATCCCAGATTTGGATACTATTTTATTTGTGATGATCCTTTTTTCTTATTTTTGTTATTTTAAAATAATTTAAGGCTTTATATTATGGATTAGACTTCATTATTTTCTCGAGTTTTCAAGGCTCTTTATTACGGATTGGACCTCATAACGAGCTCACTCGCAGTAGCAAATATAACTTAGTAAATAAAAAATAAGCATTGTTGAAAGCTTAAAATATCTAAAATAAACTAATCTTACTTTACAAGAATTTATAAATTTCATCAATTCAAATCATACGTCAAATTCATAAACTATTATTTTATAAGTAAATTTGATTATGCCAATATTTCCATAAGAATTATTGTCTAAATAAAGTTCCAAAATCTTATCAGTATTTTTTAAACTAATTTTCAAGACCAAATCGGAATCAAATGATCAAAAGTTTTTCTATAAATGTCCCAACTTTTTCTATAAACTTTTTCTATGAATTACATTGTCATGTTAGTCGTAGTATGGAAATTCTGCTTTGAAGTATCCGTTTTTCTTACGTGCTCAGAATTGCTAAAAAGCAGAAAAATATTTGGACCACCACTGACCCCTCATCACTTTGATTCAAGTAACAGTACGAATCCTATATGCAAGAAAAGGAACAAAAAATTGTACAAACCCTCCTCACTAAGTAATTATCCAGCTCTCTCTTTTTCTCTTTTTTGCTTTATGACAGTGACTGCTTTAATTTCTTTCGTTTTCATTTGAGTTTATCATTTAAATATATTATTTATAAGAAAATAGAATTTTTCGTAATTATTGTATTTGGTTGATTGGTCAAATCTCTTTTACTTTTTTTTTTTGGTCAAATCTCTTTACTTTGAAACTTACCAAATAGCTATTTGATAAATCAATAGTTATAATTTTTTATCCTAAAAAGAAAGTCAATGGTTATTTGAAGAGTCAATAAAATACCATTACAAATTAGCTATGTTATTTTAGCAAAAGAAAAACACTGCTTTTTGAATAAAATAAAATTAGTAAGGGTGAGTTTGGCTAGCGATTCGAAAAAGTAATCATAGGATAATTAATTTATTAAAATTGATATTGTTAATAATTGATTATCATTATAATTATTTATAAAATAATTACTTTTATATAATAATTTTTGTAAAAGTAATATTTTAGTTGCTTCTAATATAAGTTGATTTTTTGCTTCTAAGAATCTCAAAAGTGATTATGATCTTCGGGGACAAACATCATGAAAATCACGATTAAACAAAAGTAATTTTTATAATAAAGGTCAAACACTTCAGAAATCACAATAGAAATGTAAAAGTGATTTTAGTAGCTCCAATCGTAAGGCCAAACTCACCAGTGTGTATATTATTGAAATTATAAAGCAGACTTATGTAATATATCAAATTGTAAGGGTAGGTAATTATTCCTTAAATAAATGAGGAATTGGGATTTTAATATTAATTTTTTATGCTGCAGTTCCCGATAAAGATCATTTATACCATTATTAGTATAACATACTTGTGTAACTAATAAGTGATTGTCACATATATACCCACATGGGCTCAGGATCCTCTGTACCATTTTTTCTGTACCACTTAAGTGTATCACCATTAATTAATTGACACTTGCATATTATGACAATTAATTCTCACATATGCATGTGTTAATTAATTAATGGTGATACACTTAAATGGTATATCAAAAATGATATAAAGGATTTACACCCATATACATGTGATAATTACTTACTAATAATACACAAATATAATACTCTAATATTGGTATAGACTAGAGGATCTTTCGCCTGCAGTTCCATAATAAATGTGTACTCATAAAAAATTGAAATGAACTTCTTTGATTTGAACAATGTATACATACACGGAGCCCAATATATGCAATCATCCAATTTCGAGGGACAGACCCGCAAACAGATTTTCTGCTGTTGAGCTATTTCTCTTTAAACGTAACATCATGATTATAGATGGTTTATTTCCCACTCTCAATTACATGTGCGTGTTTACCACACCAATAATAATGGCGTAGAGAATTTATGGATGTATTTACGTGATAAAGGTGGCCTGTCTGTTCAGCGTGTTTTTTTTTTTTTTTTTTTTTTAAAAATACTAAATAAACATGTTTTTATTTTTCGAAATAAACTTTTAATTTCTTAAGTTTTTTAAACTACTCTCTAAAAAAATTAAATAAACAATAATTTTTTTATCTCTTAACAAGATTTATACAAGCTCTATTCTAATTTGACATAAAATAACATCTCTGATACAATTTATCTCATATAACAAATATGATTTAACATAAAATCTTACAGATACAACATAACTCTCCCCAAAAAAAATATACAACTACTTATTTCTCAAACTAATCTCTCAAAATTCAAACAAACAATATTAAGCAAATCGAATTTTTTTTACAAACTTCCATTACTCTCCATAAACAAAGAGACCAATGTTTATGGCAATTGTGCGAAATTTTCTTTTCTATTTCTATCATCAAATTTTCTTCAGTTATTTTAAGGTATTAAAAGTATCACATTTCCCAAACATTTTAAAGGATTTTGCAATTTCAAATGTTATTAAAAAAATAGTCAAAAAGATTAGCTGAATTGAAGTTATTTTACTAGAGTCCATGTCGAATTGTTTTTTGTATTCTTAATTTATTTCAGATACTTAAACATACAAAAAAAATTGATAAATATTTTTGGAAAAACTATAAATTAATGAAAATATTATAGTAGAAACTACTCAATATTTTTGTTACAACTTGACCCCCAGAAAAAGGAAAATTTCCATGTTTCCAATAGAAATGTGTGAAATTTGGTTGATGAAATTGTTTCCCTATTTAAACATTCAAAGTGGTGTTAAATGCATTTGTTCGGTGTTTGAGAGCTAGTTTGGGAGAATAGTGGAGGTTTGGGAGAATTATCAAATTTCCTAATGTTGTTTGTTTAAGTTTAGAAAAATTGGCTTGAGAAATAAGGTGGGCATGTATCAAAATTTCCATCTTTTCCTTCAAAAAATATCGAAAAGTTTCCGTTTTTTAATCAAGCGAAACGAAAATAAGATATAATTTTGAAACAATTTGTTTGCCTTAAACTCTGTTATTTATCTAAATTTAGTAACTTTTATTACAATTTTTAATTAGTGTTTCCGAAACATTTCAGAAACGTCTCGAAAATTTTTCAATATTTGACTGACCAAAACATACACTCGAAACGAAATTTTGATCCATGAAGGTAGGTATATATTTTATTGGAAGAGTTAGATTGTAGGTGTAAGACTCAATATCGAATCGTGTTTGTATGATAAAAGTGTAAGAGATAGATTATTTTATATTAAATTAGAGTAGCGTTAGTATATGTTTTATTTAGAGATAATAAAATTATTATTTGTTTGGCTTTTAAAAGATTAGTTTGAAAAAAATCAAGAGATTAAAATTTTATTTCAGAAATTTGAAAATATATTTATTTGATATTTCTCAAACACAAAATAATTTTAACAAATGCCAAACAATCAGACCTATAATATTTCTACACAGTTATGCAATGGTCTTTGACTTAATTAAATATTCCACACATACAAATAAAATTATAATTATATTTTTGTTTTCTCAAAACCTAATTTCTTAATAGAAAAGCAAAATGATAAAACTAATATTTTTATATTTTCTACTCGAATAGAAATTAACTAATATCACTCTTTAAATAAAATTATGAACCCTCTACTATAGGAGTTTTAGTGCTAATGAGTGAGGTCCATTAAACAAAAACTTAAATTGTACTGTAAAACTGTTTCTATGTCTAGTTTTTTTTTTTTAATAGTATATAAAATAGAACAAACTCGGGAATTCCACTTAATAAATGAATAAGCATTTGAAATTTTGAATTCATTAGTAAAACCGAAGGCAAGACAATCCAAGCGAAGTTATTGAAGCGCGTGCTCTCACGCGAGTCTTGACTCTCGTGTGATTGTATTAGTAAAACTGAAGACAATTAGAATAATTAATTCCGTAGGCCTCTGTCTCTATTATGCCTATTCTCATTCTTTCACCAATACGACAGAGATGTTAATGTACAGCACATTTTATTGGCTTGGCTTGGAAATTAATTTTGCTACCTGGTACAGGTTTAATGAGTTTATACTCCACTTTGTTAACAGTCCAATCAACTTTGTTCAAACAAAAAAAAACATAGCGATATTTTTTATTTTCCGGTTATACCCTTACTAAATGAATGAGTCAATCCACGAGGTTTTGAATTCCTTTACTACATTTTTTTTTATAAATTAGGAAGTTTCCTTGCAAAAATGTTAGGGCCTGTTTGTTTGGCGTTTCCCAAAAAAAATTTGTGTTTGGGAAATGCCAAACAAACATGTTATCTATTTTCTGAAATAAATTTTTCATCTTTCAATTTTCTCAAACTACTCTCTCAAAATCCAAACAAACAACAATTTTCTTATCTTTAAATAAAACATATACACACTCTACTCTGATTTGACATAAAGTAACATATCTCTTACTCAATTTATCTCACAATAAATATGATTTGACATAAAGGCTTACACATCTTACACCTACAACCTAACTCTTCAAAAAAAAAACTACACATATTTTATTTCTCAAACCACTTTCTCAAAACTCAAACAAACAACATTATGCAAATCGAAATTATTTCACAAACCTCCACTACTCTCCCAAATTACTTTCCCAAATACCAAACAAACAATAGCATTCCTTATACATGAAGAAACATTGTTAGGACATCTCTTATGATTCAAGGGGAAGGAGTTTTTGGACTTAGGGGGTGAAATTATAAACTATTTTGAATCAAGGGGTTAGAAAGGCATTTTCCCCTCCAAAGCCAAACTCCATCGCCTGACCCCATCGAGGCAATGCACTTGTCGGCCACCAGTTGCCTCTTTATTTTATTTTTACTTTTTGATTTTTTTATTTGTTATTTAATAAAAAATCCTTTTATTTTTTAAAACTATTCCTTTAAAATACCTAATTAAATGAAATGTTACTTTTATTTAATTTTAATTTTAGTTAATCTGTGTATTATTTTTAAAAACTTAATTTTAATTTAAAGTAAAACAATATAAATTAAATTTGAGTTTATAGGATTTTGGCATTTTGCATCCTAACTTAAAAGTTTTGGCACTTTGCACCCTGAAAATATAATTTAGCTAACACTTTGCACCTTAGTGTGTGTTTTAAAAAAAAATCATTGATTGAAGGGCATAATAGTTATTATCGTATATTTTTTGGCACTTTACACTCTAAAATATAAAATATTGTCACTTTGCACTCAAAAAATATAATTTCTGGTATTTTCAACCTAGACTTGATATGATAATCTATATTATACAAATAAAATGCAATATAATAATATGTTAAATATGTAAACGTGTATTATAGATATGAAGTGAATAATCTAGAGGATACTTGAAATAAAATGAAAACAATGTCTTTTTTCTAATCTAAATTTTACAGAGAGAAAATGTTAAAATAAGTTATTATATAAATTTAGAATAACAATTTATGATTGTTGTGCATAGAATTGACCATTTTATATTTACGTCGCCGACATTCATGAGTTTTTTTTTTTAAAAAAATACATTAGGGTGCAAAATGTCATACAAATTATATTTTTAGGGTGCAAAGTGCCAAAAAATTTAAAGGGGGTGAAAATGCTAATATTTTATAATTTTAGGGTGTAAACTTTTCGAGATTATTCGGAAATGTTTGGGAAACACTAAGGAAAATTTGTAAAAAAAGTTGTCAAATTTAGGAAAATAACAGAGTTTAAGACAAATAAATAGTTTCGGAATTACATCTTGTTTTTGTTTCGCTGATTCAAAAACGGAAACTTTTCGATGTTTTTGATGGAAAAGATGGAAATTTGATCCATGGCTGAAGCCCAACAGTTCAAGCTAGACTTAGCTTGAGGAAAAAGTTCATTTTTATTTTATTTTATATGTCAAGTTCAACTTTGGATTTGGTCATTGGAGATAGTCTTAGTTAACCAAAATCTCAACCAATTGGTTTCTTTAAAGTAAATTATACGACACCTAGGGTTAGTTTGGCCTAGCGATTCGAAAATCAATTATCAGAGAATTAATTTTACTAAAATTGATTTTGGTTATAATTGATTATAATAAAAACTAATTATAGAATAATTGCTTTTGCAAAAGTAACACTTTAGTAGCTTTTAAAATAAGTTGATTTTTTGCTTCTCGAGATCCCAAAAGTGATTATGATCCAGGGGGTCAAACACCATGAAAATCACGACTGAGCAGAAGTGATTTTAATAATCAGGGCCAAAAACTTCAAAAATCACAATAAAAATCTATAACTGCTATTAAGAGCAACAACCGCTGGGCCAATCTCACCCTTAAAGTAATTCTTACTAACCATATATAAAGGCCGAGGCTCAATAGATTATTACGTTATACCAAATATGTTATATATTGACCAATTCCTTCTCTTAATATCATAATTTTTTTTATTGTCACAGTACCACTTTTAAAACCCTGCTAACCTTGTATATAAGAAAACAAGTCTTGGTTTAATGGTATCACCCAATATTTTAAGGATATAAATATATTTAAGGTTAGCGATATTATCAAAGCACAAATTGCTTGTGCCAGAGCAACAATAAGTTATTTCTTGAATTATCCTTTTTGAACAATAATAAAACTTTGTCAATTTCCAAAAACATTGCTGGCAACTACGTCATTTCAAACGTCAGTTTTCTTTATATTTTTATAAAGCAAAAACTTTAAATCTAATTAAACATCAATTCTTTTCTAGATCTTACTATTTCCTGAATTATCCTTCTTTATTAAGAACAATAAAATCAAACTTTATATTATCCAAAAAACATTGCTGGCAACTACGTCATTTCAAACGTCAATTTTCTTTATATTTTTATAAAGCAAAAAATTTAAATCTTATTAAACATCAATTCTTTTCTAGATCTTACTATTTCCTGAATTGTCCTTCTTTATTAAGAACAATAAAATCAAACTTTATATTATCCATAAATATTACTGGCAACTACGTCATTTCAAACGTCAATTTTCTTTATATTTTTATAAAGCAAAAAATTTAAATCTAATTAAACATCAATTCTTTTATAGATCTTACTATTTCCTGAATTATCCTTCTTTATTAAGAACAATAAAATCAAATTTTATATTATCCAAAACATTGCTGGCAACTACGTCATTTCAGACGTCAATTTTTTTTTATATTTTTATAAAACAAAAACTTTAAATATAATTAAACATCAATTCTTTTCTAAATCTTACTATTTCCTGAATTATCCTTCTTTATTAAGAACAATAAAATCAGATTTTATCAATTTCCAAAAACATTGCTGACAACTACGTCATTTCAAACGTCAATTTTCCTTATACTTTTATCAGGCAAAATTTTTAAATCTAATTAAACATCAATTCTTTCTAGATCTTACTATTATCTGAATTATCCTTCTTTACTAAGAACAATAAAATCAAACTTTATCAATTTTCAAAAACAATGCTGGCAACTACGTCATTTCAAACGTCAATTTTCCTTATACTTTTATCAAGCAAAAACTTTAAATCTAATTAAACATCAATTCTTTTCTAGATCTTATTACCGAAGTTGTATTAAACTCTTCTCTTGATTTATAACTTTTCATTTTGCCCTATAGTAAATAAAATCAAAATTTGTAGACCAAAGTAAAAAATTAAAGAACAACCTAATAAATAATTTATAAAGTTTTCACAAAATAAACTTAAAAAAAATCATAAAAAAGGATTGTAAAAACACTCAAGCATATCAACAAATTGTTTTCATATAAAGAGACTATTTAGTTCTAACGTGTCTTCTGAAAATGATACATAATTACTTTCTTAATATTACGGGGTCAAAATAAAAATCAAGGATACATTAATTATTGAATAGGATTCTCTTTCGAATAATTATATTATATTATATTTAGTAAATGAAATAATTATTGTTTGTTTTTAAATCAATGAAAACGGAAATAATGTGTAATACGAAACTTTATGTTTGTTTTTGACTCTATAATTTTTATAATTTAATATTTTATTTGTAATTTTTTCTAATATTTTCGAAAGACTTTCAAAAATTAAAAATCAATACATAGAGATAAAAATTGTTTAAGTCTTAATTAAGAGAAAAGAATTGAATCTATATAATTAAGAGCTGCATTTATGTAAATGTAAAGTGGTTTAGAAATAAGTAGGGCTATTTAGAAAATAATAAATTATTGGTCTGGCAACATTAATTTATATTCATGCATATCGAAAAAACTCCCCTCCGAAAATATTGAAAGGACAGATAAAAAAAAAGAAAATTTGGGCCCACACCCTTTCGTGTTCCACCTTTATTTAGTACGGGAGTAGCAGTTTGCAATTCACAGTACTCATTCACCCACAACTCCGATCCTTTCGCCTTCCGAATTTTATTTCGAAAACTGAGAAAACCCTTGCTCCAGGAAAAGCGAATGTCTGGAAGAAGTGGAAGAGGACGCCAAGGTGGCGTTCGTGGTGGAGGACGAGGTCAACAACCATTTTCTTCAACTGGTCGCGATGGCGGCGGACGCGGCACCGGACGCGGCGCCAATGCTCCTCCTTCTACTGTGTTGTCGCCTGAAGCGTTAGGCTATGAGGTGGAGAAGAAACTTACACTACAGGTTTCGTCTTCTTCGTCTTCATCGCGTGCTCCAGTTGAGGTGATTACTCCTGCTCCTCAACAGCCACAACTGCCGCCTGCTTCCTCTAAAGCGGTGAGGCATCCTCCGAGGCCTAATTTCGGAACCTTAGGGAGAAAAATTATGATTAGAGCCAATCATTTCCTTGTGGCTGTTGCTGATAGGGACTTGAACCACTACGATGTAAGTCAGTTTTCTGAATAACCCAATTTTTTGTTTTTGTTTTTGTTTTTGTCTTGTTTGTAGAAACTCTTATTTTTTGAAGCAAACTCTGTGTGTTTATACTTGGATTTTTGTTATTTCCTGTCTGAAATAGTGTTTATCTGTTTGTTGTAGGTTCTTCATCCACAGTACACCTACAAAAGCTATGCGTATTTGTTATTTTAAAAAACTGTGTATAAAAACATCACGTCTCCTTCATATCCATTAATGTTGTTGTTCTTTAGATGTACATGTCATTCATAACGTGCTTTTCTAATAAAATGACGGAATAGAGTACATATATTTTGGGAGTACATGTGCTATTCTGTATGGGCTTATGTTTTTGTTTATACACGTGAGTAGATTGTTATGGAATTGATCTGTTTATTATAGGTGTTATTTATGTTTATATTGCTCAAGGTTTTCACAATTGTAGATCATTTTTTTTTCACCTAGTGGTTTTATTATTCTTATATACATGCATCAACCATGAAAAATGTTTCAACTCTTTATTTTGTTCAATTTGGTCATTGCAGGGCTGGAAAATTTATGTCTGCAATATATGAAAGAGATTACTGATTATATATTTACTGTGTCAGCCTTCATTAGTTTAATTTCTTTGGAGCTCTATCTATGTGGTTTATTTTGAAGATATCAATGGATAAATTAGTACATGTCATATATGGTTGATAAACATTTTACGTTTTATATTTTCTTGTCAGGATACTTGTTTGACATGCTTTACGTAAACCCTATTGGCCTTTTATGCCACAAAATTTGGCACATTTTTCTTAATATCTTAGTATGCATCTTTTGGTTGTTTAGGATGCATTTTTAGTTATACATTCAAATCTAGATTATGATCGCTATCAAAATTGTTATGTAGGTGTCTATCAATCCTGAGGTAACATCCAAGAAAGTATGTAGGGATATTATGAAGCAGCTTGTCGACTCTTACAAGGCATCACATTTGGGCAACCGAAAGTTAGCATATGACGGAAGAAAAAGTGTGTACACTGCAGGACCACTGCCTTTCACTTCCACGGATTTTGTTATCAAGCTTGGTGACAAAGATGGTGGCAGGTTAATATTTCTTGATTATATATATGTTAAGATGTCAATTTTGCAAAATTAATATTTACTTACACAGAATGTTTGTTATACAGGAGGGAACGGGAATTTAAGGTCTCAATCAAATTTGCCTCTAAAGCTGACCTTCATCACCTTCAACAATTTATACAGGGCAGACAACTTGATCTCCCTCAAGAAACTTTACAATTCCTGGATGTGGTTCTTCGAGAGAAACCATCAAACTGGTGCGCATTTCATCTTCATGTCTTGCACACTTATGCATATACACATGCATGTATATATGTAACCATCTTGCACACTTATGCATGTACACATGCATTTATATATGTAACCATATTACTTTTGTACAATTTATTTAATATTTGCTTTGCGTTTTCTCTTTTGCTTATTTTATTTGCAGCTATGAAGTTGTTGGAAGATCTTTCTTCTCTCCCAAGTTGGGTGAGACTGGGGAGCTTGGAGATGGTATTGAATATTGGAAAGGATTCTACCAGAGTCTTCGTCCCACTCAGATGGGTCTCTCCCTCAATATTGGTAAGATTAGTTTAATGTCTTATTTTATTGTTGATTGACATTTTGCTAGTTGCTGAAAATGACTTAGTTATTCATCATTTTTCGGGTTGGTTGATGTCTATTGTAATGTGGTTAGTCTCTGTTTGATTATTTAGTTTTTATTTTGCAGATATGTCAGCAAGAGCTTTCTTTGAACCAATTTTGGTTGCCGAATTTGTAGGAAAACATTTTAACAGAGATCTGACAGCAAGGCCTTTGACCGATCAAGACCGCATTAAGGTATACCCTATTAGCCAAACTATTGCATCTATAAATATGAAATTAATTTCTTCAAATTCAGTACTTTAGTAAACTTGGAAGATTTTACTGTATTATTCAATTAAAAGTTTGCTTTGGTCTGTCCATATTTAGGTTAAAAGGACTTTGAAAGGTGTTAGAGTTCAGGTCAATCATCAAGGTCACATCAAACGCTACAAGATATCGGGCGTTTCAACTGAACCAATGCAACAGTTGATGTAAGCTCATCTCATGTTTGAAAAACTTGTTTTACTATTTAGTTTCTATATATAACGAGCAAGCCATTTTTTTTTCTCTTTATTTTTGGCTTTCAGTCTTTTAGTGATACAATGTATATTGTTTATTTTTTCTAGTGTTCATATTTAGACCACTGTTGAGATGGTTGAACTCTTCCAAGCTTGACTAATTCTACTGATTATTTGTTGAGAATGTTCTTTATATTAGTTAATGAATTATGAAGGATTGGGTTTCGAGATATTTTCTCCTTTTCTGCCCTCTTGCTCATTCTCTTTTTTGTTTCTTATTGGCATCAAACATTTCTAAAGTTGACTCCATGTGATTGTTTGTGATGTCAGTTTTTTTGTGATTGAATTACTTTTTGACATTTTCTTTTTTATATTGAGCAGGTTTTTTGAGAAAGAGTCTGGTTCAACTATATCTGTTGTCCAGTACTTCCGTCAGAAGTACAACATTGTGCTCAAGTATCCTCTTTTACCTGCTGTTCAGGCTGGAAGTGACACAAAGCCAATTTATCTTCCCATGGAGGTATCTTGTTTCATGCCACATGATTAGGTTTTTGTGCTTCTTATTCTCTTTGAAATAAATCTTGGTGGTTTCGTTCAGCTATGTACCATTCTAGAGGGTCAGCGATACTCTAAAAAGCTGAATGAGAGACAGGTTACTGCACTTTTAAGAGCCACCTGTCAGCGACCCCCAGATAGAGAGAAAAGCATAATCCAGGCATGTGCACATATTTTTTGGTTTCCTTGTGCTTTTCATGGATCTGTTCCCTTGTAATCTGATACATGCTCACTTTTTTCTTTCACTTTTACACGTGTATGTTGGTGCAGATGCTCAAGTCTAACAATTACAATGCCGATGAGCTTGTTAACAAGGAATTTGGAATACAAGTTAAGCCTGAGCTTACAAGCATTGAGGCTCGGGTTTTGCCTCCTCCCTTGGTAAATTCATCAACTAAAGAGTTTTAATATTTACTCTATGGATGGATTTTGACCTCTACTTCCATTTTGTATTGCCAGCTGAAATATCATGAGACTGGACGTGAGTCTCTAGTAGAGCCAAGGGTAGGACAATGGAACATGATTGATAAGGTGAATTTATCTCCTAATGAGGTCTTATATTAGCAAGATTAGGTGTCTATTTAATGTCTGCTATAGTATGTTTCTCTTGCTTTGATGGACTCGATGTTATTGCTAGAAATAATTGTAAATATATAATTTAATCAAAACAAATGTTTACTTCTCTTATTGTTTTTCAGAAAATGATTAATGGCGGAAAGGTGGATTTTTGGACATGTGTTAACTTCTCGCGATCTCGTGTAGACCCAGAATGGTTCTGCTATGAATTGATAACCATGTGCAACAACAAAGGAATGGTATGTTTATATGTGTGAAAGTGTTTGATTCTTTAATGGTATAGCTTGCTATTTAAGAAAAATAAAAAAACCTAGCTTAAAATTAGGTAATTGGCTGCATGATTGTTTTGCTAAAATAAGATGACAAAAACCTTAATTTGGCTGCATTATTTAGCTGATGATTTTCCCAAATTAAGATGAAATTTACTTTAATCCGGCCTAAGTATTGAGTAGGTTATATTGGCTGAAATTTTGCTGCTTATTTAATTGCTAATCTTCCTAAATTAAGTTGAATTTACCCTAATTTAACTAAATTGTTTTGCTGAAAATGGTCTAAAATACTTGGTAGTCTAAGATAAAATTTACCTTAATTTGGTTTATATTTTTAGCTATTATTTAATAATGTTATGGCTGATTTTACTCAGAATTAGCAAGCGTAGTATGATTACCTGACTACAGCACTTTAGTAACTCAACTCAAATTCCACTTTACCTTCAGCCAGAAGTCAATTAGAAACTTATTACCAATGAATATTAGCTATTAAGACTGCTACGCTCACTAGGATACCGTCACTGTACCCAGTCTCAGACCGGACAGAACGAAAGAACTTTGATGCTCTCTCTGTGGCTAATCAAGGAGTATGTGCTAAAGTTAGTTTTTATGCTTTATAGAATTCTTGTTATATATATATATTATAGTAAATGACACTAAATGCCTAATTTTCGAAAAGCACCATTCTGTCTTAAACCTATAATTCCTCTTCGTAATGCCAACTTATAATTTTCAAAAAACACATGTTTCTCTCTGCACTATGAGCCAAACCTCGGCTAGCTTTTGCTTGTTCAGACACTATGCGTTATTAACTACTATGTAATAGTATTTGCACTAAGTTATCTGCTCTTTACATACAGGAATTCAGTATTAAACCCATAATTCCTATTCGGAATTCAAACCCGTCACAGATTTTGAAATCTTTGTTCGATATCTCTTCTGAGTCCTCCAAAGAACTTCGAAGACTAAATTTGACAGGGGAGCAACTCCAGTTGCTCATTATTATTCTGCCTGATATAAGTGGATCTTATGGTGAGTAAACATCTTCTGGATTGTGAGTTGTAACATGGAAGTCATTGTGGTTGGATGCTAACTTTTGCTTTCCGAAACAGGCAACATCAAGCGAATTTGTGAAACAGAATTATACATTGTTTCACAATGTTGTCAGCCTAAACAAGCATTAAAATATAATAAGCAGTATATGGAGAATGTCGCTCTCAAAATAAATGTGAAGGTTCGTCTAAACTATTGCAATTTTTTTAATGTGTCCTCTTATATTTTCTTTCTTAATTTTTACTTAACTTTCATGGTTTGTCTAGGTTGGAGGGCGTAATATGGTGTTGGATCAGGCAGTGGCTCGAAGAATTCCTTTTTTGACTGATCGCCCTACTATTGTCTTTGGTGCTGATGTCACTCATCCTCAACCTGGAGAGGATTCAAGCCCTTCTATTGCTGCGGTAAGTATTCACTTAACATCATCTGTTGAACTCTGTTTAATTTACTTTCCAAGAAAACTGATGCTGAATTATGTGTGTTTTGCAGGTAGTGGCTTCAATGGATTGGCCCCAGGTGACCACGTACCGAGGGCTATTCTCTGCACAGGGCCACAGGGTAGAGATAATCCAAGATCTTTATAAAACAACTCAAGATCCTAAAAGAGGAACAGTTCATGGGGGAATGATCAGGTTAAATAATATTAATTTTTTTATATAAAATATGATTAAATATTTCATTCTCGATACTATTTTTTTTTTTAACATAGAGCTTTATAAATATCTGCAAATCCAATCTTTTATTCTCATTTCGCAGGGAACTTTTGATTGGTTTCTATAAGTCCACTGGACAAAAGCCTCACAGAATAATATTTTATAGGTTGATTTACTCATTTAAGTCTTCATGTCTTTCACTGATTTTCTTTTACATAAATAATTTATCGATTATATAATGGCAGAGATGGAGTTAGCGAAGGACAGTTTAACCAAGTCCTTCTGTATGAGATGGATGCAATTAGGAAGGTAGAGTATACTTTAATTGTATTTTCTGTTTTCATTTGAAATGTGATGTAGAATCTAGTTGAATTAAATCGTTATCATGCAGGCTTGTATTTCCATTGAAGAAAATTACCTACCCAAAGTCACATTTGTGGTTGTGCAAAAGAGGCATCACACACGTCTCTTTCCTGCTAATCATGGGGATCGTAATTCCACTGATAAGAGCGGCAACATTTTGCCAGGTATCAATATTTCATTTTTATTCTACTTACAAGTACAGTTTTGGATTTTAATTACTGCTTGTGTAATAATCATTTTGTGTGATTCTTAGGAACTATTGTTGACACCAAGATATGCCATCCTCATGAGTTTGATTTCTACCTCTGTAGCCATGCGGGAATTCAGGTAAAAGTTCACTGTCCAACTCCAAAATGGTTATCAGTATCATGAAATCTTGCCGTATATATTTAAAATCTTTTTTTTGGAGTGCACAGGGAACAAGTCGTCCTACACATTACCATGTGTTGTATGATGAGAACATGTTCAATGCAGATGCAATGCAAATGCTAACTAATAGCTTGTGTTACACGTAAGTATTTGAAATTAATATTTGGACTTTGATTTTGTCTACACATCTCAAACAAGTTTGATCCCTTTTCAGGTATGCTAGGTGCACTCGTTCTGTCTCCATAGGTTAGTATAGTACATCTTCAGTCTGCTTGTTTATTGAACTTTTAGTAGTTCAAAATTCATGCTTTATTTTAAATGTTTTCTATTAATTGTGCAGTTCCTCCTGCTTACTATGCACATTTAGCTGCATTCCGTGCTCGTTACTACATAGAAGGGTGTTACATGTCGGATAGTGGGTCAACTTCTGGAGGAGCAGGAGGCGCCGGGTCTACACGCGAAAGGAACAAGGATGTTCAACCCCTTCCTGTGATCAAGGACAACGTGAAGAACGTGATGTTTTATTGCTAAAGGGGTGTTTGATGGAAAGAGACTCAGTTTTTTGGTTTTTGTCTAGTTATCACTACTCCTAGTACAGTTTTGGAACTGCAAGACTTTGGTGTGATACATACTTTTGATTATCCGTTATTATATCTCTTTAATAGCTCACCTTTTCTATATCTTTTTGCATTATATACATCTCAAATGTGACTTGGGGGATAATGATAACTACATACAGTTTTATTATGAAAACATTATGAATTTTTAAATTAATATATTCTAAATTATAGGTGGTCTTGTTGGGGAAATTCTTACCCACACCGGGTTTGGCCGAACCCAAATTAACTAAAAGGCAAGTATAATACACTTGCTTTGTGATTGGATGTAACTTCCAGGAGAGTGACCAATCACAAAGCAAGTGCAATACACTTGCTTGGTGGTTGGATGGGTTTGGCCAAGCCAGGTTTGGATAAGAATTTTCCGTCTTGTTGAGTGTTTACTCTAAGGGGAGTTTTTTTCCTATATAGCCTATTATACAAAAGTATTTCCCAAAATGAGCTAAACTGAAAAGTATTTACCTGAATGTACCTCTTTGTTAAAATTGGTATTGGCAATGTCGATTTTATCTAAAATCGATGTTGCCAATAGCGATTTATCAGTCATCTTCGAAAATTTAAAAAAAAAAAAATTCAGTTAAAATCGATACTAGCAATATCGATTTTTCTAATTATATTAATTATCAACTAATTAATCCACTAATTATCAAGGGTAAAAATCGATACTAGCAGTATCGATATTACGGAAGAATCCCTTTTACGGAAGAATCGCTATCCTTGCAACCTCCATTAACAATAAACAATGAAGAAAAAGCTTCCAAAGTCTTGTGCTCCTCCTCTTTTTTACCCCTTTCCCCAATCAGAATTTTAGTCCCTTTCTGAATACTAATCAACACATTATTCCACATATTCACCCTCGAATTACCCCTACTCTGAAACCCTATGTTCATTTCAATTAAATCCTCTGTTTTCAGCAGCAAAACATCATCTGCTTCGCACCATCAAGAACCCAAATCAGGCAAGAGCAAAACCCTTTTGTGATTTGACTCTGTGGATGGGTTGAGGCAATGATTTGAACTCAAAATCCAACTCTGTACCTTTTCTAATACGCTTAAGGATTGTGTTACTGAAGGTGGTCAGACAAACTTTGTAATAGCGATTCTTCAGTAAAATCGATACTGCCAGTATCGATTTTTACCCTTGATAATTAGTGGATTAATTAGTTGGTAATTAATATAATTAGAAAAATCGATATTGCTAGTATCGATTTTAACTGAATTTTTTTTTTGTAATTTTCGGAGATGAATGATAAATCGCTATTTGACAACATCAATTTTAGGTAAAATCGACACTGCCAATAGCGATTTTAACAAAGAGGTACATTCAGGTAAATATTTTTCAATTTAGGTCATTTTGGGAAATACTTTTGTATAATAGGCTATATAGGAAAAAAACTCGTTTAAGGGTCGAGGGCAGATTTTTTTTTTTTTAGTTATGAGATGTGTAGAATTGAATAAAATTGGGGAATGATTACCAACAATGAATGCACCTTACAGGTTACAACTTCTAGGGTTAATATGGAAATAGTTTGATTGAGCTTGGTCTCAACAAGTGGTTTTGAAAGTTTGATGGAACCTATGAAACTCGATTTGGATAATAGTTTCAATGAAAGATTGGGATTATAAAATATTATTAAATAATAGTTAGTGGGTTTTGAATATTTGAGAGTTTATTTAGATTGGAGTTTGGTTGTAGGGATTTGGGGCAGAAAATTATGTAGTATATGTCAAATTTATAACTTTATGTGTAAAAAATAGAAGACATATGTCAAATTTTAATACTCTCTCTGTCCAAAATTATTTGTCTTTTTACATATTTCACACATATCAAGGTACTTATTACATAATCTCATTTTTAGGGAAAAATAAATTATATACCTCAAATACGCTTATTTTTTATTTATCCCATCATTAATTATTTACACGTTATTTAAGTTTTACACTCTCTTTTACTTTTTCTCTTATGTATCTAAAATAAATAATTAATAGTATATTGAAATCCTAAAATGACAAATAATTTGGGACAAATTTTTTTCTCTAAAAGATTAGATAATTTGGGACAGAGGGAGTAATTTTATGGGTCTTAAGTTGGTCTGTGTAGGTTTCATTTTGAACTGAAACCTAGATTTGAGGTGAGACTTATTCAAACTTTCATTTGGAATTGAAACCTAGATTTAAGTTGAGACTTATTCAAACTCTTTAGCATATGAAATTTGACCCGTTATGAATGAGACCAAACCCAGTCAATTTTATTCCATACAGACCCGTATTTCCCGAGATTACCTTTTCTAATTTTAAAAAGTCTAATTCTACGTTGACCAATATTTCTTTGATACCAAAAAAATAATGTTGGCTGTGTAATTATTTTTCCCTAACCGCATACAAATTTTCAACTTTTATCATCAATTATTTTTAATTATACCCTGCAGCTAATATGTACATGCACACTCGTGCTTCATCCATCACGCCTTAAACTCTACTTTTTCTTGCATTTGAATAATAGTAGTGTGTGGAATGTGGAGATTTTTTTTAATTATTTTCTTTTCTTTTAGATATAGGTGTGTTCAATTATTTTTATAGGTCAGCATAAATCAAATATGAATTTCAAATTTCAGTAGAAAAAAATAGTTTTAAGTTGGGCATTTAGGACTAGAGATCATGTACTCGACCTGGTCCAATCGTTTTCTCAATTTTGAAATAAGAAAAATGAGTATTTTACGGACTTTGAGAAACCAAAAAATCCATCGAAGAAGAATCAGATTGGAGATTCATGTATTATCCAATACCCAGTCACGAGTCCGAACTCAACCCTTTATAACAAGAGAATACACAAAATTTATTTAAAGAAAAAGAAGAAAAAAAACAAATCTACTTTCCCAATTCCTAATTACTTGATCGTGCAGTCAATAATCTTCCTCCTCAAATTGAAATTGTGGCATTCGAATGTCTCCCCCTTCAATCATTCCTCTCAATTTGTCATTCTCTTCTCCGGCTCGACCCTCTTGGCCTCCACCATCTAGACGTCATGTCTTGCAAGATGAAAACAAATATCCTTGTGTTTTCTCCCCAATTCTAAAATAAGATTCCATGATAGGTGACCTTTCTTGAGATATGTCAATCTGAGCCTTTAAATTTAAAAAAAGTAGATCTAGATCGTCAGTATTTGTGCAACTGTACATATAATCATGATAATTTTGCACATGTACAATAAAATGTTGTACAGTCACAATGACGATAATACCCTTATATTATAGAAAAAAATATTAGCGTAAAACTAATTTTTCTTCAAAACAATCTCATGTTCCTCTCCACAATTTTTTTCTCCCAACCACCCGAATCCTTCAAAATAGATCAACCATCCACACTTATGCCAATCAATTGCATAATAAAATGGCCAGTTCTTTTTGTCTTCGGCAGATCTTACTCCGGCGCGACGGCGCGTTTAATTTTAGCACAAAAACTCTCGGTTAGTCAATTTTCAGTATCAATAGAAAGAGAGTTGATAACTGATCGTGAAAACTATATGAATTAAAACTAGATACATTTGTTTATTAATAAATGTAAACTTGTAATTCACATATTAAACTATTAAAAATTAAATTATATTAAATTAAACCACGTATCACTTTTTGACAAGTTATCTCAAGGAAGGCTTGAAGCAAAGTATCTCACATTAGAAATGCCCGTGTTTTCTGGCATAAAATTATATGTTTACTATGTTCTACGAAAATAAAAGTCGAAATCTTGGATTAAGTCTGTGCTAACAAATTCAAGGTAAATTCAAGTTACACAAGCTTAAATAGATAAATCAGCTACCCACCCAAAAATTACCCGAAACCCAAAATAGTTCCATATTTATTCAAAACCCACAATGAAGCGAACTACCAAACTCTCGTCACCATTAATTGTACAAAAAATCATTTTATTAAATTAATTTTGCACAAGTCGAAATTGATTTCATAAAATAAAGGAGAAATCTCTGGCACTACAGCTACGGAAGTTGCATGAACAAATAGCTCATTATAAGAAACTAATGGCAACCCTTCTATATTACATTGATACACATTCTTTTTGTTATTACATTATATAGTACATCCAAAGATTTTTAGAATGCCTGATAAAATTACAACTCAGGCGCAGTGGAAAACCAAACATAGTTTTCCAGAATGCCTGATAAAATATCTGCAGGTTCAATAAACAAAGGCGAATTGATCGTGGAAAGGTAATAGAACAAGCAAATATAGCACAATAATTGTAATACATGTGCTTCAAGAATCTTGGTGGAAAGACAACCTGCTTGGAGAGTCGATTCTAATGATATGTTCATCTTCACAACCAGAATCATCACTCGACTCGATTCTTGTTGTAGTTTCGTATAGAAGTGACCCATTGTCTTCTTGTATATTCTCTTGCATATTAAGTTTGTTTCTCAATGTAGTGGAACCTTCTGATTTAACTGAGACCATGGGACGTGGATGTATTGAATGGATTCGTGGGCATGACCTACTATGAGATGGCTTTACTAGTACTTCTCTCCTTGGGAAGCTGCGGGGACGCCGCCTTCCGATGTTTATCTGATGATTAATGACAGACATTGTTAACGACTTAATGTCAGCAGTGACATTTTCAATAATAAGGGTGATAATTTATATCACATGTAAAGCATTTTGCATGAATGTCAGTCCTAGACTTTTAGGGGTCTTAAACAAAATTTTAGATGAGGACTAATAGTAGAGTGTCACTGTTGCTTGGTGCTTACTAAGATCAATCATTAACTGCAATGGATTGGATGCACTTTCAGTACTACACATAAAAGGCCACAAAACAACTCTTAAAAATGAATTGCATCAAATTTATTTATTATTCTAAAAACCTAAAGTATAAAATTATGGGGACCATCTAGAACAGGAACCCAAAAGCAAGTACTTAAGGTGCTGAACGTTGTGGTAATATGTTGGACTTACTTAAACTATAATAAAGAAGAAAAGATAAAGAGTAAACTTACCATGCTACCAAACATGCTTAGCTGCATTGCCCTGGAAGATAAATTGTTTTCTTGTTGACCTGTTGTGTCTCTATCGTGATGCGTAGACTTGAAAAGTTCTTCGGGCCAACTCATTAGTCCACCATGTTCTCTAACAAAAGATCTGACGGGGTGATCGGTGGAATGTGATATGATTGAAGATGACCTTTTCTGAAGGGTTCTCCCAGCCTCAAATCCAGCCATATCAAATATGAATACTCTAGCCCTTGTCTCAACTTGATACAAGGACACTTGCTGAGAGAAACTTCCTGCTCTGGCACCTAGAATATGAATGCAAAAGTTGTAAAAGTGAATAGGAATTAGGACCTGAAGAGAGAATGCTTTAAGAATATTATGTCCAATGAATTCACATTGTTCATCTTTCTTATCCTTTCCGGATGGAGATAAAAAGGCCTCGATTGGCACTACTAAAGATCAAATAGATTTCAAACAAAAATCCGAAAGACATTTTACGAGAAAATGTATCCGTATAGTTTCCTACTTCGAGATGAATGTAACTAAGATAATTTAGTAAAATACCATGGTCATACAATTAACACATGTGACAGTGCAGTAGGAAAATTAAAGGGAAAGGAAAACCAGAATCAATGGTAAACCTCCACTTTCTTAACCAAGTATAAGCTTCATCACAATCTATTATAGATACTACCACAGCGGTAAAATAATAAACTCATCCATCGATGATCGCCTCCTAAGAAATTAACATATTTATATGTACACAAAAGATGACATCAAAATATCAAGGAGGAAATCAATGTCAAGCATATAATACAAACAGAAAAGCATATAAAATGTAGCAGCATCAAGTGTACAGTTAGTAATATGTGAAAATTGTAAGGCAAGTATCTTTATTAGCAAAACATGTAACTGGTAAGTGACAAGTAGAGTACCCAATGTTTCAGATCGCCGAAAACTTTGATCAACATGTGGCAAAATTGCTGCAGGAGCTGTAAGAAGCTCTTCTTCTTGCCCACCTTGCACTTTAATGAATCCTTCTAATAGGAAGCCAACAGAATGATTAAGTAATTCAAAACTCTCGCCCCTTATGTATATATTCATTGATGATCTTTCTGCAATAAGTGATCTTAATTCTTGCATTTTCATTTCCTCAAACATTTGAGGAAGCAAGAGTTTGGCAATAACAATGACACTTTCCTGCAGACAATAGCATGGTGGACTTAATAGGGATGATTTTGTAAGTATGATTGACCACCCAAACTATGGCATGCCAATGAAGTGAGTATTCGAGATTAATATGCTAGCTAAAAAATTACAATCGACAGCATACCCGCCAAAAGAAATCTTCCACTGCAGGATTAGATCCCAATGCAGAAAGTATCTTCTCAGTTTCAATAAAGAAGCAGAGTACCACAGAGTCCGTAATGATATCGCAGATATAAGACTTTTGAGCAAGAACTTCATACAAGCCCAAAGTACTTCCATGAGTAAAAGTTGGGTGCAGTGAAGGCTTACTGCTTATATTTTTACTAGACCACTGCCAAACAGAAACATTCAATTATGACATATTCCCCATTAACAGATGAAAATGTCAAATGCAAGAACATAGTAAATGTCGTAGCAAAAAAGTACATAATTGCCAGAAACCTTCACTACTCCATTCGATATTATCCAGATGCCAGCTGGCTTGGATCCCTCCCGAAAAAGTGTTGCCCCAGATAGTTTCAGTGTTTCTTTGGTACATCCTACCAGTTTCTCACACACCGTGGGAGGCAACGCTCCCAGTAAAGGATTTGCATTTATTAAATCACGTATTTTCGGAAGTTTTACTAGAGGTGGATTTCTTAAGAGCTTTTTCAAGTCAGTCTGCATATAAGTTCACATTTTATCATCAGTGTGACTTCAAACTGATAACACTTAGATGAAGACAGGTATAAAAAATATATCACCTTAATTTACCTGGACAGCATCATGAAGATGACTCATCTCTTTTTCTTCCAATAAACCAATCTTCTCAAGATTATGAACATAATCAATCAAATGATTCAGTACAGAATATGTGACTTGTCTTGTTTTCACAACATGCAGCACCTGAACATATTAACTACTCTGAATACTTTTGAGCATATAGTCACCAATAGAGGTTCAGAATTATAGGCAACATACCTGGGGAAACGAAACACGAACATTTTCTAGAAATGTTCTTGCTTCCTCACCTTCCTGTTCACTTTCCCTAATAACAATGTATGAAACCTCACTGTCTCCTAAAGTGATCATAATGCATATATAAGAAATTGCTTATTCAGAACACTTAATTGGTCAACATATTCAAAGTCTAAACATTCTTATTCCAACTTAAGAAGGAAGAAAAAAAGAAAGATAGGGCTCACATTGTTCCAACATTCAATTGTGGATAGATTAACATATTACAAACAAAAAATTCCTAGTATGGCTATGCTTGTTAAGGAAATGTGAAAATCCAAATCTTAAAACCTAGGTAACTAAAACGTGGAGCGGGTGCGAGAGAAGGAGCGGGAGAGCGTGAGAGATAGAAAATCTTCCCGTGAGAGCATCTTTAGAGCGCGCATTTATAAAAATTTAAAATTAATAATATCATTACTAAAATATAATATTAAAACTTCTAATACAATTTAGATTGATTTTATACAAATTTGTATTAATTTGTTAAAAAATATTAATACAGGTAATTTTGAAAAGGGAAGGAAAAATGCATCTGAAAATAAAGACTTAATTTCGGAATAGTGTCGCAAATTGATAAATAGCACAATCCAGTTTAACCTTAGTACTAAGCAAAGTCGAAGTTTTAATTAGAAAAGTACAGAAAATATATGGGCCAGTATTCCACTATTCAACATCATTTACTTGGGATTATACTCTATATACTACGAAAGTTAATGTAGTGTATATATCATTATAAATATTGTTACTCATACTTTTCAATACTATTATTCTGACACTTTTAGTTGGCAAGAACAGTTGGTGATGGAAAAGGCGCGTGTGTGATGTCCTATCAATTGAACATGTAATGTTTTAAATTTTAATTGGTCTTTTCTATTTAAATTAGTAACGCGTCTTGAGATAGGAAAATTAGCGAATTTAGTGAAACAAATTCGCGCTCTTAGTGCGAATTCATCCAATGAGCTCCAATTCGTGTTTTCAGAGGGCGCGGCAGCTGTGGACCCGGAAATTTAGTTACCTAGCTTAAAACTGTTATAACATGAAGCTGAATCGCCTGACTAAACAAAACATCAGAAAATAATACCAAAAATTTTCCGGATGAAGTGTTTACCACTACCTATTACTCGGAAACCCAGCATCGCATTGAAACAATAATTTCTAGTCAAAAACCAAACAGACAGCTGATTCTCGAAAGAGTAATATTCTGGTAGTTGATGCGACATTCATTGAGTTAGATGTCTTTAATACTACCAAGACTTAAATAGAAAAGTGGTGTGTCTTCACAGGAAAAGTAAAATAAAATAAAACAAAAAGAAAAGGACAACGAAAGCAACAGAATCAAACCATGAAAAAACATGAGAATAAAATATCCAAGAGTCAACCATAAATGCAGTTACCAGATAATTTAAAGCAAATATTTTGGCAAAATTATGAATTGATGTTAGCGAAAGATTACCGGATTAGGTTGTTAGCAAGAATTTAAGTACACAAAAAACAGAAACATATGCAAGGTTCATAGATGATTAAACTTATTGAGAAATTTATGTAAGTATAGGCAGCAGTTCTCAAATATAACACACTATAAACTGCAATTCGAAATAGCCACCAAAAAAGAAAATAGAAAATATGAGGATAACATTAAAAATATATTTCCATAATTTGAAAAAGAGTGAATAGCATTTTTGGTCGTCCTTATGGGCCAAATTTTGCACCTTCGTTCCTCTTAAATTTTTTGTAGCAGATTCGTACCTCTTATCAATATAGTGTATCACATTCGTCCCTCTTATAACATATTCATTCTTCTTAGTTTTTGTGTAGCAGATTTGTCCCTCTTATTAATTTAAGAGGGACGAATATGTTACACTACATTGATAAGGGGGACGAACCTGCTACAAAAAAATTAAGAGGGATGAAAGTGCAAAAGTTAACCCATAAGGAGGACCAAAAATGTGATTCCCTCTTTGAAAAATAAAAGTACATAACAAGGATTACAGGTACTCTTACCAATGAACTCATGTAACTGTTGTCTTGCGATTCTATGTGCACGGAGAAAGGCAGCACAAATATAGCATGAAGACTCCAATCTCTCAACTGTGAAGTATGTAACATGCTTACGAGGGACGATGCTTGAGTGAAGAAACGTAAAATAATATGGGATGTTAACATAAGATTTTAGACCATTCCAATCACATAACACCTCATGCGGTACCAGGTCAATGGCTTCATCAACAGATTGCATCAGAAGATTGGCGGTAGTTTGCGTGATCCTTCCCTCGTCAAGCATGACCCAATAAGCTGCACACCTATAATTACATTATTTGACTCAAGTTAGATATTTTATCCGTAAATTGGGTACAATACTCTCGTTGCTTGATGAAGATCAATCATGAAAAACCATCCATGATTATATTGAGTTAGTAGATAGAAATGAATAGGTGGATCCTCTCAACTGACACATGTTCTTTGTCTCATTTTTAGCACCCAAAGAAGTTTAACCAGGAGCTTTGTTGTCCAACTGCATCTGCTCATTGTGTAAATGGGTCGAGGGTCGAACAACACACAATTCAAACTTGGTTTGAATTTTGTATCGAGTTTGAAATTGTATGTGGAGTTTGGTTTGATCGATAAATGAAACGAGCTCGAGCCGAGTATTGAGTAGTTTGATATTTCTACATCTATTTTGTCAATTTTTACCTTATCGAGTCGAGCTCTACCCCGAGCTTCAAAAGCTATCAAACGAGTTTTTATCAAACGAACTCGAGTCAAGTATCGAGTAGCTTGATTTGAGTTTCAATCCTAGCTTAAAGTTCAAAGGTTTACAGAGAGAACAAATTTGCTTTTCCTGTTACAATCGAGTGTTGACCGGAAACCATTCAAATTGGCATTTTCCTATTAAGAGATAAAGCATTTATGCTAGATCATTCAGATGACATTAACTTTATACCATAAAACTGCAAGTTTTTCCTAGGCTATGGGGAACGTCAGTACCTATAAGGTGCTTTATGGTAATTTGGGATGCTCATATAATATTCCACATTTCCACTGAATATTTGTCACTACAAATGATATAGAGAACTGGCATAACTCAAAAATTCATCAATCACAGATGATGTCTATCACATGTCATATCCGGTCCTACGCATGTCAAATCCAAACCCAAGAGCCATTTCATTTCTTTCATGTTTATACAGCACTTAGTTTATCAAGAGTTTCTGAAATCCAGCATTCTTTGCCTCCGAGCAGGTTTTCATGGTTTAGCTCCAATGCTTCTTCAGTGAATGTTCCTTACTAGACTTTTACACCTACTATCTATGAATAAGAACTTCAGCTTGGCGCCTTCTTTACATATTTAAATTTGTTCCTATATTTTTCAACACTACCTAGCTTGTGAAAAATGAAGAGGAACATGAAGCACTCTAGGGCAAAGATATTAATAATAAAAACTTCAAAAATTAATATTCTAAGATTAGTTTTTTCTGTATTATCTTTGAACCTTGGGACTGCTCTGAAATGGTTGAAACCTTTGTACAACCTATGTAAAGAAGTCAAACTAGACCTTTTGATTACGCATTAATGAATTTAATTGAAACTAGAACCATCTTCTTTTATATTACCTAATCGAGTGTTAAAAGTGTTTTTGATTTTTTTCTTACATAAAATAACTGAGGTAAATAAAAAATGTTAACCGCTGGGTAGCAACGAAGCGGTGCACATAAGTATAAGAAAAATAAGGAAGTAGATCTGAGATTTTTATTAGACAAAAAGTCTAAATTATAACAAAAGAAAGGTTCTTTCATCCTAGTTTGAAGAACCAACCTTAATCAATGTCAAAGCCAAAGGCAGTTTTTTACCCTGGTAAAACAGCTAATAACATCTATTTGTGAGTCTGAGTTGACAACTTAATTCTCTGATTTAGATTTTAGCAAAGAAGGCTCTTTATTATCATCAAGTGTCGTGAATGCAGAAAGACCAGATGTAAACAAGCAGAAGTAAAAACAAAATAACCAGCTTCTGTAATTTGAAGAATTAAGGAAGTACAAGTATAAAATGCTAACCATTTAAGAAGCGGACTCGAATATCTTTCAAATTCATATGATCAAGTTTATCGTCATTTTCCAATGGAAAATGAGGGTGAGTTTGTTCACCATCCACTTCGCTTAAGCTTGCTATGTACCGCTTAACAGTGGGCCAGTCAGCAGGTCCTAACTCCTCGTCGTCTCCAAGATCACCATAGGCTTCTAGGGCTTTGTTCAACATTTCATACTTTGTGTATTTCAATATTCGCCTCTGCCATACAACACAAGTAACGACATATGTTTCAATGGATTACATGGGTCAACAGCATAAAATATTAATTACACAAACTTGCACAGAATATGCATACACACTGCGAACATGCATATATGAACATTGCAGTTGGTTATAAATACACCATTCACTACTTTGATCGACAGGTGCAAACTGGAAAAAATATCCTTGGAGAGAGTAGAAAATATGACAGAAGAGAAAAGCAAATTATGTCATGATTTAATAGCAGCCCCCAATAGTTACATAAGATCCATCTCCTGGAGGGATGGATTGATGCTGTTGAATAGGTGAGATTAAAGAAAATAAAAGCTGTCAGCCATCTAATCAGTGGTCTCAAATCGCTAATCCAAAAGGTAGGATGACTTAGACAAGATTCTACAGAATTTAGCATAAACATAATTTGGCAAAAACCAGTGGAAATACTGGGTACTATAAAATGCTCAATGAGTTTCAGAAGTAATCACATGATGAGGTTAGATAGCAACACCAGATGGAAGTTGTGTGCAGTTAGAGTATGCGAGTACAGTAGGTAGAGGAGAAATCTATTGTTATACTCCATAATTTACAACTAGTAGGGTATCTATACAATACATATATATACGTATATATATATATATACATATATATGTAAATATATGTATATATATGTGTATATATATATATATATATATATGTATATATATATATATATATATGTATACATACATACATACATACATACATACATATGTATGTATGTATATATATACATACATACATACATACATACATACATACATATGTATGTATATATATACATACATACATACATACATACATACATATATATACATACATACATACATACATACATATATATATATACATACATATATATATATACATACATACATATATATATATATATATATATATATATATATATATGTATGTATATGTGTATACATGCTAGAAACCAATATACTCTTAATCATAATACTCGAACTCTCACCCACAAGCTGAAGCAACTATGCTCAAACTTCTTATAAATAAGAAACTCCTTCAATAAAACAAATAGCATATACTACAACGACACACAAATAACAAGACCAGATGATGACATTAGCAGAGGTAGACAACTATTAGCGAACGAGAACCGAAGAAAAAGCAAGTGAATCTACTTGATCCACAGTCCATCCACACAAACAAAATTGAGTTCCAATTCAGTCTTTGGAATTAGCACCTAGTAACTGTGAGGCTTCCTCGAACGTAAATGTACTACTAGAGTGAATCCATCTGACTCACACAACTGACAACTCCAAAGACCAATGCCGATGAAAGACAAAGGCAGATGTGGCAGAAGTTTCGATGGTAGGCGTCGCTTTCAAGATCTGGCAGCGATGGCCATGGATATAAAGAGAGAACAGATTGCAACTTATGGCAGCATTGGGCTCGATTGATGCCTTGGAGGGGCGGCTAAATGAGTGGAAGAGTGTTAGAAAGCGCCGACGAACAGATGGAGGCGGCAGCTTGGGCGTAACAAGGTTTTCTTTTCTTTTCCTCTCTTTTTAAAGAAGGTGACTGCGTGGTATAAACGGTTGCAGCAATGCTAAAACTAGGCAGTGACGACTAGTGGGTTGGGTGACTGACTTGGAGTCTACTACCCCTTAATGTGTTCTGATTGAATCTCGGATCTAAGTTTTCATTTAAATCTAATTTCGGGGTAAAGGTGGGTTAGTAAAAAAAAACAATTAGCCAGAGACGATTGCCGTTACGGCGTACTTAAGGTGGCATGGCAGCGGCTGCGGATAGGTTTAACTTTTTGTAAAAACTTGATTTCTATCCTTAGATCTACATGTTAAAGTAAATCATGTAGGGAGAGGTGTATTGTTTTACTCCATAATGTAATCCTAGGGTATTAATGCAAGAAAAATGTGCTAATGACCAATATACAGTTCAACATAATGATATAATATGTGCAAATTGTTTGAAGGCAGAAACAGTTATTGGATTCTGGAGAGATTTTCTTATAACGTAGGTAGCGATTGAGCTTTCAGAAAAGAACAAGAGTTTTTCCGAGGAATGTACACATGTCAACACGTACAAGTTGCATCAGATTGTGAGCTCGTGTTACTAAATCACAGACATAGAACTGTTTCTCTATATAATCAAAAATGCACCAGGTACACTAGTTTTGACAGACACCTCTATGGTTACGCATGTACAATACAACTGGATATTAGTTATCTCATGAGGTTATGATTTTGCTGGTACCTAGGTTAGTCGTTTTTATGAAAACATTGAATTAGGATAATGTTACCTTTGATGCCGATAGCTTATCCATCTTAAGAATATGTAGAACAAACTGTGTCGTTGATCCGTTCACAATAAGTGTAAGAAATACAATTCCACCAGTTAAAAATACAAACTGCAAAAGCAAGAAATATGGTTATTATAAAGCAAGTACATCTATAGATACATATATACGGAAAAAGTTTAGTACGTAATTCTCTGATTAAAGTAAAGAGATAACATGGACATTTCAAGTTGCTATATTGTAATCGGTTTGATTTTCACTTGACGTACCAAAGTTCCAGTATCAGAACTGATATACGATGAGCTGTCACTGGTACGCTGAAACACCATCAAGGCAAAATTTAGAAGATGACCAAAGTTAAGCACCGGTATTACGTATATAATTTAGAGAGCGAGTCTTTTATCTAAAGAATAAGAGAGTGCCTATATATATCAGTATCATGGCATGAATTATCAATCATGCTGAAATACAATTCCTAAAAACAAGACAGAAAACAAAACAGGCCCAAGCAAGCAACACAACATGCATGTAAGAGTGTTAGGGCTAACGATAATTTTGTCACTGAAAAATTTATGTTATTGCATAAATACCATTCTACGGTTTCATTACTCAATACTACATAAAAAATCCTAGCAGTCGCCAAGTCTATCAAAGTCGTCCCCTTCGCGGCCTGCCATTATTAGTCAGTCCAATCACCTACCAATACACTAGATTTTGAGCTATGGCCGCCATCCAAATTCTAGCTTGGCACCGTCCAGATCTAGCCACCACTCTCGGATCTGTTTTCCGCAGATGCAGTGTGATTCCACTAAAACTGTCAAATCTGTGAATCCAAGCCTCGTTCCATATCTAGTTCCGGCCGCCATCAACAGTTCCAGATTAAGCCACCATCACCTGTTTCAGATCCAATTAGTTCCAAATTCTGCCTCCATCAATCCTATTCCAGATTCGAGACCTGCAGAGAAGGAAGCTTTGGGGCCAATTCGGTTAGGTTTTGTTTTGCTTAGTTTTGCTTAGTTTTGGTGAATCACTTGGATGTTGGGTTTAGGTTTTGAAAAAGTTGAAACCCCATTTGGATTGAGTTTGGATGTCCGGATTTGGAGGGAAAAAGTAGGTCGTAGGTTTCAACTCAATGTCCTCTATAGCGAAAAAGTAGGTCGTATGTGTCAAATCATTATCTTTAATAGCTTTGAGGTTTACTATGTTTGGATAAATAACCTGGGTTTCGCGAAACTTGTACTCAGACTAGATTTGGAATGGTTTTGGCTCAGTTTCGCAAAACCGTAAGACCAAGCTAAAACCTAAAAAAATAGGCCCCTGATGCTTATCATCGCCTCACAATCTATCTTTCAAATATGGCGTTCTGCAAGCCAGTTATCTTCTCATGTGCATGTGTTTAGTGGTTAAGGTTTAGTTTTGTAAGAGTCAGATTGGCTCAATCCATGTTCAGTAATAGTCAACCATTATCTGGGTTTGAGAAAAAAGAACAAAGTGGGGGAAATGGTCATAAAACTTGACCTTGAAAAAGTATGACAAAGTGAGGTGGGATTTCTTGGAGCAAACTTTGGAGGTTTTTGGTTTCACGTCCTCTCTTATTCGACTCATCATGTTTTGGGTCAAAAGTTCGAAACCTAAGATCTTATGGAATGGAGAACCTCTTGAAGCTATTGAACCGAATGGTGGGCTTAGACAAGGTGATCCCTTGTCACCTTACCTACTTGTCCTTTGTGTTGAAAGGTTGTCTTATCTGGTTGGTGAGGCAGTTGAGAAACGTAAATGGAAACCGATTAGCGCTTGTAGGGGTGGGCCGAATATCTCACATCACTTTTTTTGCGGATGACTTAGTCCTTATGGCTAAGGCGACGAACCCTTACGCGAGGTGCATAAGTGAAATTCTTTGGAGATTTTGCGAGGCTTCGGGCCTTAAGATCAATCTCGATAAATCTAAGGTCTTATTTGCAAAAACAAGATGAGGAAGAATTAAAAGAGAAATTTCCCAAATTCTTGGCATAAACCGCACGAACAACTTGGAGAAATACTTAGGTGTTCCTCTTGTGCATGAGAGAGTTTCCCCGAGACTCTTTCTTCAGGTTATTGATAGAGTGGCGGGTCGGCTCACGGCATGGAAAGCGAGACGCCTCTAGATAGCGGGACGGACCACACTTATCCAATCGGTGACATCCGCTATCCCTAACCACTTAATGCAATCTATGTGGCTTCCTAGCTCAACTTGTGAACAACTTGATCGTATGAATAGGAATTTTCTTTGGTCTTTGGATTTCACCAATAGAAAACTCCATCTTGTGGGATGGGATAAAGTCACTAAAACGAAGAAAGAAGGTGGTCTTGGTGTTCGTACAACTAGAAGCGCAAATATTGCCTTACTTGCAAAAGTTAAGTGGAAGACTCTCCGAGGAGAGAATGAAATTTGGGGAGAGACTTTTAGAAAAAAATATTTGAAACATGGGTCAATCCTTGAATACAAAATCAAACGAGACGACTCTTTCGTGTGGAAGGGGATTACTAAAAGTATCCAAGCCGTGAGATCATGTATTAAATGGAAAATTGGAAATGGTGAAAAAATATCTATTTGGTATGATAAATGGGCTGGAACGGAACCTCTTTGTGAACTTGCTGAGGGTGATATCTTGGAGGAAGAGAAAAGCTTGACTGTTTCAAGAATTATTGATGAGGATGGAAAATGGAATGTTGGGAATATTGGTAGTTTTTTGGGGACGCGTGTTTGGAGAGCTTTTTAAACCACCCCCTGCCTATACACCGCATTAATAATGATATGCTCTATTGGAGTGCCACGGCTAACGGTCAGTTTTCATGCAAGTCGGCCTATCAATGGGTGAACAATACGGAAAGGGAGGGAGAACGTACAAGAGAGAATTGGGATTGGATTTGGAAAATTAAATGCTCGTATCGTATCCAACACTTTGTTTGGTTATGTTACCACGGTAGCATAGTTACAAATGAGCTTAGAAAACATCGACACCTCTCCGATTCGGATCTCTGCCCAAGATGTCAAAACCAACCGGAAACCATTGTACACGCCCTTCGGGATTGCGAGTGGGTGAAACAAATCTGGAACTTCTCATCTCACCTGCGCACTTCTTTGGCTTTATAAATCTGGACCATAATTCGTGGATAAAGGAAAATCTTACTAAACAGAAGTTTGGGAACATTATCGTACCTGATGATGCTTGGGAAAAAGTTTTTGCTGCTATTATTTGGGCAATTTGGAAATCACGGAACAAGATGATTTTTTAGAACAAATTTCAGCGCCCACAAGAAGTGATTTTTGCTGCCAAACAGATCGCCTTGGATATGGATACAGCGTTTCCTTCTACTGATGGTGGACACCATAAGGAAATGAAGATTGTCAAATGGAGAAAACCGGGGCAGGGGTGGTACAAGGTCAATACGGATGGTAGCGTCTTGACTAAGGAACATAGTGCCACGCTTGGTGGACTTATTAGAGATGAGAATGGTAAATGGATTGTTGGATTCACTAGACATCTGGGGGACGTTACAATTACAGCAGCTGAACTTATGGCGGCAAGAGAGGGACTCATTTTAGCGTGGGAAAGAAGACTAAGAAGAGTGGAGCTGGAGCTAGACTCTGAACTTGTTTAGAACCTTATCAATTTGGCGGAAACGGTGTCACACCCCCTTGGTAATATTATTGAGGATTGCAGACAGCTCATTAGAATGCTTTGGGAATGTGTTATCAACCACACCATGAGAAGCGGAAATGCTTGTTCGGATGCACTTGCAAAGATGGGACACACACTTTTGAGAGGATCACAATGCTGGGATAGCCCCTCCCCCATCCCCCCCCCCCCCCCCCCCCAACAAAAGTCTATGTTGGAGTTGTTAGAAGGAGATAGATAGGTGTTTTTCTTTGCCTTTTGTACCAAAAAAAAAAATATAGTGAAGCAACTATTCAAAGATCAACTGAATTAATTTGTATTCTCCTTAGGTTAAATTTAAGTTCAGTATTTTTACTCATTGATACTTATTAACACCAGGATATAGACAATATGCAAGTTAGAAAATTTTAAAGAAAGCAACAGACTGACAGTTGCTAGAAATCTAACAAAACAGTTGTTGGAGAATATTGCGTGTGAATCTAGTATACATATATATTATGAATACCAGGTTCCATACAAGGAAAGAATAATAAATGAATTTGGACCCTAATTACCCTAATTCATTAAAATGTTGAAATTAATTAAATGAATCGGGACATAATATAAGTAAATCTTTTGACATACTTCAGCAAACATGTTCCTGATGAGATCAATTGATGTCTAAGTTCATTATAGAACTCTATCTATGTACTTTTACTTAATCAGTAAACAAATATGAGATTAACCACTCCGAGAAGATTGATTCAATCCCTTTACTTTATGCTTTTAGTTTAGTTAACAAACAAAATAGCTATGAGAAGGCCATTGGAAGGAAACAAAAACACAAAGCAGAAAGCATACTTGCTAAGGTGAACTGGAAGCCATGATTATTGTAAATTAGGATTGTGAGAGAGAGTGAGGATAGCAGTAAATAAAGCTGGGATGGTGACTTACTTTAACAGACGGTGAAAGTGACAGTGCAACAGCACCGCGCAGACCAGACCAGACAAGAATTATAGCTTCTTTCCAGTGCAGACCATAACCAAGATATTGCAGAAATGGAAACAATATTCCAACTGTAGCCATCCTAGAAACTTGAACAAACACGTATAGAAGAAATAGATAGCCCCAAGAATGTTCTGTAAAAGATATGTATAAGCGAATTAGTTGACTTATTGACAACACAACTTAAGTATAAGACAAAGGTTCATATGATTTTTAGGAATTTTAGTAGAGATGAATAATGAAGCTATCAATGAAGAGAATTCCAGTATTAATGTGCAATATGTCTTTAACAAACACTCATTATCCAAAAGAAATAACAAAATGAGTAATATCATTTTTCATGATAGCACCTAAGCCTCTTTGATGTGTTAAAATTATAGGAAAGGAGCAGTAAGACACTGGATTATAAAGTAAAAGGATATGAAATATACTCGAGTAATTAAAGTATATGTTAACTCAGTAGTTAATAGAGTATCTAGCTATCTATATTCTAAATCCAATGAAATAAGGCCTAAATAGTGGTCAATGCCACATTTTGAACCTTGCCCAAATCTCAGTCAACATGAATACCCCGTTTTCAAATATAAGTTGCCAGCCATTACGTTTATCTATTAATTTAAAAATGAATTGTTTGATTAATACAGGATTTTAACCCCAAAGGCCCAAACCTTGGTATACCATGCCAAAATCCAATGAGACCTTTTCCATCTTTTAAAACATCACTGAAACTTCAAAATTTTACCTATTAAAAGTATTCAACCTAGTTTTTAGATCCATCAACAATTCCATCATTGAGGATTGGTGTATCAAGTACTGAATTTGGCCATAGTTTAAACAAGGAATAGAAACTACGAGCAACCTTATTTGCCAAAGTACCAATAACTTCTATACATTAAAAAATAAGGAAAACAAACCAACAAAGGAAATCGTAAACACGACAATTCAAATATCCTTGATTGTGTGCATTTTGAGTCTTGAGAAGGAAAGAAGAGGATTTACCATGTGTGTCAAATATATTGTCACTTCCGAGAACACTTTCAGCTATAACTACTCCACTGCAAACACAAACAGGCAAACAAGATCATTTAAGTCCATTAATAATCTTAGCACTAGGTCGTTGCTACAATAAAAATAATGTCAAATAAGCAAGCTAAGTTACACATTCAATTACAACCCATGACCGTGCAAAAACAAAAGAGTCGAAAAGATAATCGTACTCCACGTAGGAGATGGGCACATCTTCCATCATCACATTTAAAAAAAAAGATAGTTTTACATGGTTATGAAAAAAGGTTGACTTATTGATCCATCTTGAACAGTAAATACACGAAAGCTTTCAAAGAAAGTTACAGCAAAGTATATTTGGAATTGACATGAGACTGCTTAAAACAATTATTACCTTAAGATGAAGATTAATGTATTAGCAATATAAGCAACCATTTCCCTGAAACATATAAACAGTCCTCAAATTTGTTCAGAGTAAAGAGTTTATATCAATGTATGAACTATGAACAAAAAGAGAAAATAAATTATTAATAAAAGGAACAACTGATTTGAGATGCCACTGGTAATAATTGAGATTCTTGTCATTGGGCATGTGCTTTGATTGTTGTCAAACCTTTCTTTTGCAAGACTTGATGCATGATTGTGCAGTATCAAGTCCGCAGGTTAAGTAGGATTCGTTATTTAGGCCATAAGATTCTACACCCTAAAAGATTTCAATTAATATGAAACCATGTTTCAAAATTTTGAGAAATGTAAACTATTTTATTAACATTTTATTTTAGTGATGTTTCAACAATTAAAGATGGAAACAGAAAGGTAGACGAATAACTACATATACACACCATGAATGATTCTCAACTTTTTAAGAGCCTAGATTTCCATAATCACAACAGTATAGCCCAGTAAGCTCAATAACGCCTATAAAGTGAGCGAAAAAAGGTACTCATTTTTTTTTTTGGGTTTTCCAAGGGTTTAATCCCTTTCGAGGCGGGTCGGGCACATTAAATGGGAACCTCTCCCAACAGGGATTCGAACCTGAGTCCGCTACTTTGTAGTGACTAGTCCCTTCCACTAGACCAATCACCTATTGGTGAAAAAAGGTACTCATAGTTGTTATGTCTAGTGGAAATAACTAAACCTTCTTGTTACTTATATTAAGCCTCCTAAAAGATCTGATAATTGTACCTCACACCCCCTATGCATCAGCATGATGTTAAAAGCATTGAAAGAATAAGTGTCAAAAAGAACTCCAAAAGAAAACCTCTTAGAATAAAACATTGAACTGCTCAGGAATTTGTATCGACTCTGACTGCATGTCGTAAAAGCAAAGGGATCTTTTATGTAATAGTATTATATAAGGGGCTACCTTCTTCAATTTTGAAACTACATTTTATTGTTCAAGTTTTTACGAAATGAAATGTATAATTCCTTGAGGTCAGCATATATCTTAAATTTCCTGCTAGCTTCGTAATTTGTGGAAATTGTTATTTCTGCTAAAAAACACGCTGACAGGCATAGTGTCAGAGTGTTAAGCTCTTAAATGGGTTAACTCTTACTGTCACATTCAATTTCAGATCAAGACACTGGTTTCACATTAATTATTCTCATTATTTCTACTCTTTCATAACAAATTTGTTAGACTGGGTAGAAAAAGGTGTAGCTATTAGCTAAATATAAATTAAGAAAATGGCAGCGAATTAACCAAACATGTAATGACATCTGGTAATAAACATTGAGCAGAGATTAAGTACCAAAAATGATGCAAGCTTGACTGACTTTCGCCCTTGAAGGCAGTTTTAGCCACGGCAGAGTAGAACCTGTCCATGCATTGTATTTATCGATAGCTGTATATGCAATTTGAATAATCATTCTCACAAAACTATTAAACCTACATCCCCAAAGTCATGACTGTTAAAACTCCAGAAACGTCAGCTCCTTCTTGAGCCTGTCACAGAACACAAAATATTTGCCTTCGGTTCTCTCATAAACGGAAGTTCAAGGAACTGATTAAAAAAAACTTGCTACCGGCCAATGCTAAAATGATGGGTTCACATTCAAAATGAAGATGGTGGCTTAGAAGAATAACTCCAGAACACAATTTAAAAGTCCTAATTACATCGATTATCCAATGTTATGTTAGTAGGGTTGACACTGGGGAACCAAATCAGTTGACAGTCAACTATTAGCAATGTCAATTTAAGTCTTAGTAATTGCAACTCATTAGTTATTATTCTGTCTCTTGCTAGTCCAACTTACATGAAACAATGAACATATAGAATATTTCAGCTTACATCAAAAGAAATATACTAAAAAGTCCTGCAGGGACCATGTAATGGCTGGAATATGGGACTTTTAACAGGTCATAATGAAGATGGTGGCTTAAAAGTTGCTGGTTTCAATGGAAAATTCAACCCTATTGCGTTCGTGGACTAGTTACTGGGACTAAGGACTTTCAACATGTCATGATGAAGATAGTGGCTTAGAAGTTGGTAATTTCTATGGAAAATTAAATCCTACTGTGTTCATGGACTAGTTAACTCATTAGAAGATTGTTTGTCAAAGTATTCAGAAGTCAGAACCAAAATTAATAAAGTGCGATTTGCTATGGCAAAAAGGACAGCAGTGAAGAACCATATAAAATGGGTAGGGTTACTGAAGTACATACGGTGAAGTATGCAATATAGCTCACGGCAAGTGTCAACGTAATTTCAATAACTGTGTCATTGAATATAAATCCAAGCCACAACACCGACGCTATCCCAAAAGCGAGACCAATACCCACACTGTATCATGAAAGAAGCATATAAGCTATATATAGCAGGCATTATTGTTTAAAGAAAGTAAACGAACATACGCTCCAAGACAGACTCTTGACAAAAATTTGATCAAGGCTCCCCAACTAAAAATCCATCCAAGAACCATCCGGTAAAATAATTGATAGACCACGATCGCTATCCTGAAAGCATAGATGCATAAATTTTAAGAATGGGACAGGCAATTGCAATATATATTTAGGTTCCAGAAGAAGAAATCAAACAACTGGTTATTCTAATTCCTTTAAACTACATGCTGCAGCATCTGAAAACCTGTCTATAATGACGATTTAAATTGTTATTATGGCATCTACAAATAATTATACCCGTCATTCATCAAGGACTCTCCTTCAATTATTGTATTCAATTTTTTGCTAGCTCCGAGCTCCTTCAGGAGAGCGACAACAGCCACAGGATCAGTAGCACTAAGTAGACCACCAAGCAGTAAAGATGTTTTCCAGCTCCAGTTATATGGAAAAGCAAGCTACAGTTCATAGTAATCAGTATCATGAAAACCACAAACCAACCACTTGCAAAATAATAAATATACAAACCTTTAAAGCAGACCCAAGAAGAAAAGTAGATATGAGAACTCCGGGGCCAGCAAGTAGAAACATTTGAAATATACACCTCTGCACTGAAAGGTGGGATCAATAAACATGAAATGATCACCTTAAAATGGTTCAATCAATAAAACCCTCAGAGCTATTGAATCATTACTGAGTTGCAGCATATGTTCAAAAGTATATGGAATTGTTAAAAACAGGCTACAGGGAAAAGTAATATCAGTCATCAGAATCGGCAGTAAACTGTAACTTTAAAAGTAATAAAAAGACGATTTTGATCAACTTTTTAACTACTGTTTGGCTGCAAAGGCAATCTTCTTGCTGTTGAGATAGACCTGTACCTATCAAGAACACATATGGAGACGTAATATAGCAGCAAACCATCAAAGGATAAACATAAAGAATTAGGTGCCAAATTAAATGATAGGGATCTCTGTGAATACTGGTTCAGAAAAAGGAAAAAATATCAGTCCAAGTTTGAAAAATGTGTTCAAGCTGCAGTAATTCAAAACGATTAAAATTGTTTGAAAACTATTACAAGGTTATATTTTTACATTAATAAAAATGCATACATCATGAAAGCAATTGGGACCCTCTTTTATTTTTTAATATTGAGTGAACTGGAAGAATATAAGGAAAGCTTGAGAGAATGTGTGAGTTTCTTACAGTCACTAACCTTAGTAATTATATTAGAAAACCTACTACCGTAATCATATAATACACTTAATATTCCCTCAAACTGAAGAATATTTTATATGTTCCAAGCTTGTTACATATATACATGTATATCTGACCCTTGACCCACTTAATGCAAAACAAACCAGCAGTTGATTTAACATGTGATTTACAAATTAATTGATCTAATAATATATTTTCAAGCACAAAGTGGCAGTCACATCAAGATGCTTCACGGCTCATAGAAAAAAGGATAGTTTATGTGAAAACTGCCAAGTTATCATAGGAAGAAAAATGCAAAAACCAGGTTCAACTCCATGAATGAGCAAAATGAAGGTTGCATTAATGATAAAAATCTCTGGGAGAACAGCTAAAAAAAGCTCCTTGTTGTTCGGATCTTGACCGGATCCGAGCTTCCCAAGCTCTATGCTCTTATAACAAGCTTGTCGCCTATATCAATTCATACACAATATATGCCATGGCATGTATTCATACGAGACCCTATGTCTACAGTTTGCTTCTTTTCTACAAAATGAGAACAAAATCTTTTGTCTTATAAAAACCCGGAAATTCACCATCAGTATTGCCAAAAACTTAAAGATGATTATGATTTCTAGTTTTCTATACAACGATCCCAGACCAAAAGAACTTTTCAAGTATCTATAATTCAAAAACTGTGGAGTAGTGACTAGTACAAGGTGAGTACAAAAAATGTCTAACAACGGGTATTGCAAACGAAATATCTGGACAAGTAACATTTAATATTTAGCAAGCCAACCAATCGCTTGCATACTCTGGATTACTTAGCAACTCACTTTCATTTTTTATGAGCTTAACATTAACACCCACAAGTGTCACGGTGGGTTTCACACCTGACAACCTAATAGGTCAAGAGTATATTTTGCATGTCAAGTGTTATGTCTTGTTGCAACCTTGCTACTTCAATTCCAAGAAAGCACTTCTGAGGTATAAGATTATTAATGTAATTAAAAAAATTACTCCAAATTCCTCTGCTGTCCTCCCTTGGTGATCAGAGTATCAGACTACTAATATGACCAAATGACACCCGGGAGACTATCTCATTTAAGATGACAAACCAACCCAAACTCCGCATGAGCAATATACCAACGAAGTTGATTAATATGTACATACCCAGTTGGTCACCAATCAAAATGGCATCAACATCCGACTGATGTAAAGGAAAAGCTAATGAGAGAGCCATAGAAAATAACATTTAGATAAAGGCAACTCTGAAAGGATAAAAAGTTTAAAAATATTCCAGATAATGCGCTTGTATATAACCTTTAGCAATACACTTGTATATAATCTTTGGCAACAGAGCCATCTGGGTTGACCTTGGGAGATGGCACAGTGGGAATGAGCAACCGACCATGGCCCGGCCCCAGCTCCTGCTGGGCGACATTGGGCGACGACCGGCGTCCAGTGTATGTGATGCAGGAGCATAGATTATGTTTTGTCTAGGAGTTTTGGTTATTATTTGGTGTTAGAGTACTTTATATTTACTTTATTTTGGTTGAGTCGCCCTTACTTAAATTAAGGGTAGTTTAGTCTTTTTTACTTATTAGGGCTGCGCAGTATTTTTATTCTCATATAAATACTGCTAGGGTTTATTTTGGCTGCTTCAGTTAATTATTATTAGATTTTATCTTTCACAAACTTATTCTTGGGCACAAAACCCTAGAAATTTGAAGTTACGCGTTATTTATCGATTCCGCTGTTTCTGTTATTGGTTTTCTAGCTGTTTCCTAAGTTTTCAGTTAGTTCCTACATCAAATTGGCACCAGAGCAAGGTTTGATCCTTGGAACATGGCTGCTCGTGGTCGTGGTGGACATGGAAATCGAGGGCAGCAAGCCCAAGCTGCAGATATGGCAGAGATGAGGCGCACAATTGAAGAATTGTCACGGGCAGTTCAAATTCTGCAGCGACGTGAACGTTTGGCCGCTCGAACGGGAGAACTAAAGGGTCATCGTGAACCTTCAGACATACCGGAAGGTGGCTCTGAAGCAGTAGAAACTGATCATGAAGAAGAACTCAATCCCTTCTACACCCAAGCGCCTCTCGAAACACCTGAACGTGGTGGTGGATTGGAGGACAGATTAGTGAGGGCTCTTGATTTGAATGGAGGAGGTATTCGAGTAGAAGTTGCTGATTTTTCCGGTAAATTACATGCAGAAGATTACCTAGATTGGGAGGCAAGTCTAGAAAATTATTTTGAATGGAAACCCATGCAAGAAGAAAGAAAAGTTTTGTTTGTGAAACTGAAGTTGAAAGGGGCTGCACTTCAATGGTGGAAGAGAGTTGAAGAACAGCGCACTCGACAAGGTAAAACAAAAATTGCTACGTGGCAGCACATGAAGGCAAAGTTACGGAAACAATTTTTACCGGCAGATTATGCAATGGAATTATACGAAAAATATCATAATTTGAAGCAGAGGAGTATGTTGGTGGAAGAGTACACAGCTGAATTCAATAACCTCTCTGTACGTGTTGGTTTAGCAGAAACCGACGAGCAATTGACAGCTCCTTACCTTTCAGGGCTAAATCAGTCCATTAGGGATGAAATGGGAGTTGCTCGATTCTTCAACTTGGAAGATGCTCGACAATATGCCTTAATGGCAGAAAAGCGTGTTATACGTTATGGTGCAAGACAACCTATTGCAGGGCGTAGACCAGCAACTATCACGAGGGGTACTACGGTTAATCACGAAATTCGCAGTGAACCTGGTCATAAGACTTACCGCGGAAATACTTCAAGCATAATTGGAGGGAGAAATGTTACTAATGCAAAAAATGAAAAGGGAAAGGAAACTATGCGACATGGATCGCAAAATACTGCCGGTACAGGCTATACAAGATGGGATAACCGTGATCCAAAACCATGTTTCACTTGTGGGGAGATTGGACATAGGTCATACTTGTGTCCTCAGAGAAGGGTAAATTTAGTTGAATTTGAAGATGGGGAACCTGATTTTGGAGAACCTATATACGATGAATACCATGATGAGGAGCCAGAGAGTGTGGACATCCTACCTGTTCAAGGAGACTCGTTAGTGGTGCGCCGTGTTATGACTACTCCTAGAGTAGAAGAAGAGGATTGGCGACGACACAACATATTTCGAACTCGTGTTCTTTGTGGGGGAAAGGTATGTGAAGTGATTTTAGATGGAGGTAGTAGTGAAAACATTGTTTCCAAAGAAGCAATTGAAAAGTTGAAGTTGCCGACTGAAAAACATCCTAGTCCTTACAAGATTGCTTGGTTTCGAAAGGGAAACGAGGTGCCGGTAACTTCTTGATGCCTTGTTAAATTCACTATGGGAAGTAATGTAGAGGATGAAGCGTTATGTGATGTGTTCCCATGGATGCTTGTCACATTCTGTTGGGAAGGCCGTGGTTGTATGATAAAGATATGGTTCATCATACAAAACCTAACACTTATACATTTTGGCGAGAACATAAAACTTTTACCTTACATCCCTTGAAAGAAGAAAGATCCAGAACATCGAAAAGCAGTGACAACATTGTTTTGACGGGACAAAAGTTTGAGGAAGAAAGTAAAGAAGTCGGAGTTATTTATGTGTTAGTTGGAATTAGTAATTCGGATGAGGAGTCACTGAATTTCACTGCTGAAATTCAGCAATTGTTGGAAGAATTTCATGATGTGGTTCCTAAAGAATTGCCGGAGGGCCTACCTCCTTCAAGAACCATACAACATGCTATTGACTTAGTGCCCGGAGCACCCTTACCAAATCTGCCAGCATATAGAATGCCTCCGGCACAGCGAGCTGAGGTCAAGAGACAAGTCGAAGACCTCATTTCTAAAGGATTAGTTCAAGAAAGCAAAAGCCCATGTGCTGTACCTGCTTTACTGACACCGAAGAAGGATGGATCATGGCGGATGTGCGTGGATAGTCGTGCCATCAACAAAATCACAGTGAGATACAGATTTCCAATTCCAAGATTGGACGACATGTTGGATATGTTGGTGGGTTCAAAGTATTTTTCCAAAATAGACTTGAGGAGTGGCTATCACCAAATCCGAATGCGAGAAGGAGATGAGTGGAAGACTGCTTTCAAGACACCTGATGGTTTATATGAATGGCTAGTGATGCCTTTTGGATTATCAAATGCACCAAGCACATTTATGCGTGTCATGACAGAGGTATTAAAACCATTCTTAGGTTCATTTGTTGTTGTGTATTTCGATGATATTCTGATTTATAGTCATTCGAAAGGAGAACACTTAACTCATTTGCGTAAAGTTTTCGAGGTTTTGCAGAAAGAAAAGTTGTATGCTAATCTCAAAAAGTGTTCATTTTTATCTAAAAGAGTAGTGTTCTTAGGCTTTATTGTATCAACTAATGGCCTAGAACCAGAACCCGATAAGATAAGAGCAATTCTTGAGTGGCCCAAACCTCAATCTATTGGAGATGTGCGTAGCTTCCATGGTTTGGCCTCATTTTATAGAAGATTTATTAGGAATTTCAGCGCAATCATGGCACCTATCACTGAATGCTTCAAGAGTAGTACATTTGTGTGGACTGGATCTGCTGAGAAGGCTTTTCAAACGTTAAAATCTGCAATGACAAGTGCCCCAGTTCTTATACTACCAGATTTTAATAAGGTGTTCGTTGTGGAGTGTGATGCGTCACATGTTGGTATTGGCGCTGTTCTAACTCAAGAGGGCAGACCGGTAGCCTATTTTAGTGAGAAGTTATCTGAAGCAAAAAGAAGGTACTCGACTTATGATCTAGAGTTTTATGCTTTAGTTCGAGCTTTGAGACATTGGGAACATTATCTACTTTATCGTGAATTTGTGGTGTACTCTGATCATCAAGCTTTGAAGTACTTAAACTCACAAAAGAAGTTGAGTGACAGACATGTTAAATGGAGTTCGTACCTTCAAAAATTCACTTTCTCTCTAAAGCATAAATCTGGAAAATCGAATGTTGTTGCAGACGCCTTGAGCAGGCAAGCACTATTGCTAACAAATATGAGGACTCAAGTAGTGGGATTTGAAGAGCTGAAGAATCAGTACCAAAATGACCAATATTTCAGCCGCATAATAGAAGGAATAAAAGACATAAGCAACTACCAATCTTCACCTTATAACCTACATGATGGTTATCTTTTTAAAGATCAGCAATTATGTATTCCGGAAGGGTCCTTACGGGAGCAAATTGTGTTGGAATTACATGGTGGAGGGCTTGGAGGTCATTTTGGCAGGGACAAAACTTTAGAAATGGTTGCGTCTCGTTATTTTTGGCCTAAGATGTATCGGGATGTTGAGCGGGTAGTGAAAAGGTGTCGAGAATGTCAGTTGGGAAAAGGACACACTCAAAACACGGGACTTTACACCCCATTACCAGAACCTGATGCACCTTGGATTCACATAAGCATGGACTTTGTGTTAGGTTTGCCACGCACAGCTAGGGGGCATGATTCGGTGTTTGTTATTGTGGATAGGTTTTCCAAGATGGTACACTTCATACCATGTTCAAAAACAGCAGATGCATCACAGGTGGCTCGTTTGTTCTTCAAGGAAGTAGTGCGTTTACATGGAGTTCCATCTTCTATCGTTTCTGATAGAGATGTCAAGTTTATGGGACACTTTTGGAGGACTCTTTGGAGAAAGTTAGGCACATAACTAAAATATTCTACCACGTGTCACCCGCAAACTGATGGGCAAACTGAAGTGGTAAATAGAAGTCTTGGAAATATGTTGCGTTGTTTAGTGGGGGATCATGTGAAGAATTGGGATGAGATATTGCCTCAAGCTGAATTTGCATATAACAATTCAGTGAACAGAAGTATAAAGAGAACTCCATTTGAAGCTGCTTATGGCTATAAACCACAACATGTATTAGACCTTGTTCCATTACCTCAAGAAGCTCGAATAAGTGCCGAGGGGGAAGCTTTCGCTGATCATACGAAGCAAATTTATGAGGAAGTTCGTGCTGCAATTCGATCCAGCAACAAGGTTTATGCAGATTCAGCAAATCAACATAGGCGTTTAAAGGAGTTTAATGAAGGAGATTCGGTGCTTGTTCATCTAAGGAAAGAGCGGTTTCCTAAGGGCACTTACCATAAGCTAAAGGCGCGGAAATTTGGACCATGTAAAGTGTTGAAGAAGATTAGTTCTAATGCATATATCATTGATTTACCTGACAACTTACAAATCAGCCCCATTTTCAATGTTGCTGACTTATACGAGTACAATGAGTTTAAAGAAAAGGATGGAGGTCAAGAGTTCAACTTTGATCAATTGCCTAAGAAGCCAACAGAGGTTGTTGAAGATATTTTAGATGTCAAGGAAGTTAGCTCTAGAAGGGGAAATATGTATCGCAGATTTCTTGTGAAATGGTTGGGCAAACCAGCAACCGAGAGTACATGGATTTCAGAAGAGGAGTTGCAGCGAGTTGATCCAGAAGCTTACTCAGAATATATTCAAGCATTCTTGCCAGAGTCAAGTTCTTTTCAACGTGGGGAGATTGATGCAGGAGCATAGATTATGTTTTGTCTAGGAGTTTTGGTTATTATTTGGTGTTAGAGTACTTTATATTTACTTTATTTTGGTTGAGTCGCCCTTACTTAAATTAAGGGTAGTTTAGTCTTTTTTACTTATTAGGGCTGCGCAGTATTTTTATTCTCATATAAATACTGCTAGGGTTTATTTTGGCTGCTTCAGTTAATTATTATTAGATTTTATCTTTCACAAACTTATTCTTGGGCACAAAACCCTAGAAATTTGAAGTTACGCGTTATTTATCGATTCCGCTGTTTCTGTTATTGGTTTTCTAGCTGTTTCCTAAGTTTTCAGTTAGTTCCTACATCAGTATGTAAACTCGTTGCAACCAACAAAAGAGACTTACAAAGAGGAAGAGAAAAAAGGGCTCAAGAACTAATTTCTAAATGAGCGCTCAGAAAAGGACTATCTATTTTTTTGCTAATCTATGTAGTAGTGCATTTTGCACCAAGATGAGACAATGCTTCATACTCATATATAGGAAGGAAATAAAGAGTTAAGGGTAATTTACGCTCTTTACCCCTCAGGTCACACTTGCTACCCCTACTGTTTCGGAAATTATAAGAACCCCTCTTCTGGTTTAGATTGTTTACCGAAACACCCCTAACGGCGTCAACACTCCTTACAATTTCACGACATACGGGGTGCTTTTGTAAATAGGCTAAACCATAAGCAGTGTTCTTAAAATTTCCAGAACAATAAGGGGGTTTTGATAATTAGGGTATACCTGAGGGGGGTCCAAGCATAAATTACCCTAAAAAGATAAGTAGTGATTAATAGTATTTGGTAAGGACAGAAAGGAAGATATAGAGAAAAAAAATGTAAAGAAGAAAGTTATTAGACTGGCATGTAAAGCAAAAGAACCTTTATTTGGTGCACTTCCATTGAAAACGAACTCTCAAAAAGGAGTACAGGAAGGAACACAGCCAAGAGAAGATCAGGATCAATATTTGCCCCTACAAAATAAAAAAGACAATGTATCAACTATTAACAGATTAACAGATATCGAAACTGCACGAAGCATGCAATTTCCTTTGTCAGCCAACATTTTGGATGTCCAACTTACAGAGACGAATCCCATTTCCAATCTTTCCCAACCGGTGATGTGTTCCGTATTCTGCAAAGTATTCAGGTCTCAGAACTTACAAAAAAATTTATCATTGTTTTGCAGGAGTTCAAAGAAATTGAAGTCCATCTAAACAACCAAAAGCAATCATTTATCAAGCAGAAAGCTAATAAATGTGCAAAGAAGAGGTTTTTTTAAAATCAACTAGCTTGCGTGAGAGTATAAGAAATAGCACATGATACTTAAATGTTGTCAATACGTATGCTGTTAGAATGTTTAAAATGATAAATACATAAGGACCTATATACTAAAATTCATAAATCAGATGTTCTCGTTATCTCTCTTTTTGATAATCCTTCACTAGAAACGACAACAACAAATACTAATGACTAATGAAAACTGACCATGTCATCATATGTGCATGTAATTCTTCATTAAGTTTGAATTCGAACGCAATAGTATGGAAAGAATAAAGGTCATGAAGTGCATAGAATTTTCCCACGGCTATGCTAGTGAAACCAGCTCCAAAAGCATAAGGTGCTGAATTTTCAAATAATAATGAGAAGAGATAAGACAATAAAGAACGTGGTTCAGATATTCGGCGAACATCCTCCAAACAGATGTCCAAAAGGCTATTAAGACAGATGACAATTAAGACAATTAAGACAGAAAACAAAAATGAAGGTTCAGATGAGCATCGGCAACGAAGACCATGACGAGTGCCAACAATAAAGTCCTTGATCAGTCCCAGCAATGAAGGTTGGACAATGGGGATGAAATTACGAAAGTGGTGATAAGACCAGAAAAGTTTCACTCCAAATGATATTTTAAATTTATTTTCATCCTTTTCCTTCTCTTATCCTTATTCTCACTAATAAATCGAAATAGAAATAAATCTCCATAGTATCCAAACATATTCTTAAAATGCTTAATTCCATTTTTTCTATTTATCAGTAAAATTTATACTTAAACACATGTCTATCAACAAATTCAAAACGGAAAAAATGAGGTGAAATTAAACTAAGATTAAATTCGAGAAATGATATGGAAAAAAAACCTAAGGCGCCAAGGCCAATGCCGAGAACAAGCAGCGCGACGGTGTAAGGCACACGCGTGCCCCTGAGGGCGTGGCGGCATGCGATCCCCAACAGCAAGCTGATTCCAACGAATATCACTGCGTCTGTTGGATTAGAACTTGAAGAAGACGAAGATTCCTCCTCCAATACTCGCAATGGCAAGGACATCGCTTCGTGCGTCAGAATTGACACCATAACTTAATTTTTCGGTGAATTTCCGCTTCAATTGATTGTACGGTTTTTAAAGTGGACTAGTGGAAAAACATGCTCACTTCAGCAGAGAGAGAGAGATTTCATTTGCGTTGAGTAGTGGGGTCAACTGCCATAGTAGATAGATTGGTAGTCAAAGTACGAAATGTAGCGAAGAGTTTGGCATGATTCGGCTATACCTTATAAATAGGGTGTTTGCAAATGCTTTTAAAAAGTATTTTTTTATTTTTTTCTGCTTAAAGCATTTTGATAGTGTTTGTAAGTAGGTGCTTCTGTTATTGTTTCTTCAACTTAAAAGCAGAAAAAAGCAGGTTGGCAAGAAGCAACTAATGAGATACTTTTTCTATTGCTTCTTCAAGATGGCATTTTTGTAATAATTAACCCTGCTTTTTTTACATATTTGCAAACACCCATTGCTTTTGAATAAAAATACTTATTTTTTACTTTTACTTTAAGCAACTGCTTTTGGAAGGGTTTCCAAAAGCATTTGCAAACACCCCCAAAGTCTTTCCGAAATTACACAAACAAAGATTAAAGACTAGATAAAAAGTTTTTCTAAAAAAAAAAAAAAAATTCTTTTTTGAGGGAAGGGGAGAAATTATTTAGTGGAATCGATGCACCACGTCATCAAGTACACGTGATGCAACCCACTAATACACTTGAGATATGTGGAGTAATAATCCACATCACCCATGTCCTGACAATGTGAACACAATTTTTTGAATCCCTATTTTTTGGGAACATGGCCAAAACATGGGATGATGTGGATTATCACTCAACATGTTCCAAGTGTATTGGTGGGCTGTACCACGTGTAATTAATGACGTGGTGCAGCGGTTGTACTAAATAATCTCTCCGGGTAGGGGGTTGGTTTCGAAAAATTCTTGTCCAAGCCTGGTTTGCCCAAACCCATCAAACCACCAAGCAAGTGTATTGCACTTGCTTTGTACACTTGCCATGTAGTTACTTTAGGTTCGGCCAAACCCGATCTATGTAAGAATTTCCTGTTGGTTTATGTGTCAATAAAAAATTAAGGGTAAATTATGAATACCCCTTCAGGTAAAGGTCTAATTACAAAAATCCCTCTCACGTATTGAGTTTTACAAAACCCCCCCTCAAATTTGTCACCTTCTTACAAAAAAAGGGTTAATTGTAAGAAGGTGACAAACCTGAGAGGGGAGTTTTGTAATACCCAATATGTGAGGGTGATTTTTATAGTTAAGTCTTATCTGAAGAGGATATTCGTAATTTATCCAAAAATTAAATGCATGTTTATCTAGCATTTTTTGGACTAAAAAATAAATTGAGATTTTTGAAAATGTCTTCATAATATTGTTTGTTTGAATTTTGTATCGTATTTCTGCGATAGTAATTTTGTTTTAAGTTCGGAAGGTTTTTCTCCAATTGAAGATGGTCTAAGATAACTTATGTTTGTATTTGGTTCACTAGTTTATTTTATTAAATTGTCTGGATCAACGGTTGTGCACTTTGACCCTTTTTTTTAGTTTTTTCTATAATACATCAATAGCAGACTATCTCATAATCACTAAAATGCCTTACAAGTTAAATGACAAACCAATACTCAATACTTTCATAGAATTTTCGAGCCATTTTAATTTATGCAAATAAATCTTCAATTTCCTTTTAATAGTTCTTCTTTCAAGTAATTTACTACTGTAATAAATGTCGTAAAAAATTCGAACCTGCGAAATTAAGGAAAAAGACAAACTTTTTTACCAATAAATCAATTCCGTAGAGTTTATTTTGGTTCACCTTTTATCTCAAATAACATAAATACAGATTATTAGGTAAATCCCAATTTGTTGTGGGGGTGGCATGAAAATAATTAAGTCAAGTTTTGTGTTGACACATTTGTTAACGAATATAACCAACCATGTTGGTTAATTCAAGCTTCAATATTTCTTTCCCTTTATTAATGCATTAGACCTGATTTGGTTATTTTCGAGATGTAATAATTGAGTTATAAACAAAATATCAAGTTTTAAAACATCTATGATTATTTAGAATATATAATCGCGGTTTTAAAATGGTAAATTATATTTTTGGTATTTATGGTCTAGGACTATAAAAATTACATCATTGGTCCTATGTTTTAAAATATTTTGCACTTCTAACCTAATATTTTACCAAATTGCACTCTTTGACCTAAAAAAATATAATTATAAAACTCATGTACTCTTATTTCATAGAATAGTACTTCCTTTTTTTTATTTGTTGTTTTGATAAAATTTTCTTATTTATTATTTGTCGCTTTAAGATTTCAATATAAAATTAATATAATTTTATCAATTTTATCCTTCTTACTAATACCTGTCATTAATGCTATATAATACTAAGAGGGTATTTTAAAATTTTTGCTTCAAAAAATTGACTATTTATGACATTCCTTAATTCGTGTGCAATCCCCCAAAACGACAATTAAAAAAGGACGGAGTATATGTTTAGAACTTAATTTTGATCTAATATGATTCTTGATTTTAACTTATGGTCCCAAACTAGATTGAGAGGAGGCCGTTGACCAAAATACAAATACGCACCCACATGCAACAATTATTTCTGTGAATTGAACCCAATCTGGCTGCCAAATTAATTTAAACATAGCCTTTTCTTTTCTTTTTTTGGTTGGTTTTTTTCTGCCAGGGGTTCGAAATATTTTACTCTTGTATTAACTTATAAATTTGGGATTAACCTTTATGTTAACTATTTTTGACAAGATTATTCATCAAAATTCAATAATTAGATGTCAACAATAACATCCGTTGTATAAAATAATGTCTCAATTATATCAAATACGGTTGGTAGAGTGTCAAATCTGCACAATTATTTGTTTCTTTTTTCCTTTTCATCTTTCCTAATCACCCCACTAATGTCATGTCCTACTCTTTAATTCCTATTAATCAGACAAGACTTTAACAAATTGTAAGTAAAAATTCATTTTGCACCCCTAGAATATGAGGTGGTATCACTTTTCCTCCTAATTGTTAGATGTGACATTTTGTCCCTTCCGTTAATAGTTCATCATTAAATCCACTAACTTTAATTTGAAAATGTACGTGCCCTAAAGTCTGTTAACCTTTATTTTAATGTACTAAAGTACAATGTCTTCTATAATGTTCTTTAATAGTGTTGATATGTAAGTATTTCATAACAGTACGTGAATAAATAATATATTATATATTTGAGTATCATAACTATTATTATCTATAAAGCTTAAACATGTACAAATAATTTATCACTTCATTAAAACATGGTATTAGTCTAAATATGAAAGAATAACTCAGCTATAATTCCTTTGTACAATTTATGTGCATTGTTATATATAAAATGTCACTTATAATTTCCTCAGTCATCACTAAATAGTGAAAAATGCATATTTAGTCACTCACTTTAATTCCGGTCATACAATGGTCACTCTAATTTCATGAATGTCATATTTAATTACCCAATTTACAAATAATTGGACAATTCATCATCAAATAAGTGGCTGATGACGGAGAGATAACATAATTTTTATATTTGTCTCTCCTAACACTTTTTCGATCAAAATGACCTCACGTGTTATACACGTGACTTTTAAAAGAGAAAATCCGATACTTCATATCCTGAATTAAAATTATCCAAACTCAAATTAGTAAAAGTCGTCCTCAACTTCACTATGCACAAATTATTTTTGTGAGCTTTGAGTTTGGCTAAGTGTAATTCAAGAATCGAAGTACCTGAAATTATCCACTTAAAAGTCATGTAAATGGCACATAAAGTAATTCTGGCTGGAAAATTATTAGAGATAAGGTCGATGTGACAATATTTTGTAGTAGGAATATTAGTGTGTAGATTTTTTTGACACGAAAGACAAAAGTTTTAAATGTTTAAACATGAGCAACAGTTAGTGTGTTTTAGTCCAAAAATTAGGACAATGTAAAATAATCAAATCTTGCAGTGGAGTCTTTATATATTAACCTAGTGCACACTATAAATGTCATTGCAGTTTTACAATACAATCAATAATTATATTTGAAGTGATCTTAAGGTTTTAGGGGATGCAAAACTGAAAAATGTGATTATTTGGTGATTCCTGTTGATGAAGGTAGAGTTTTGGTAATTAATGTTGATGAAATGGGACTTCTGTTATCTCTCTTTATACTGCAACTTATTTGATGAAGGATTGTGCCACTATTTATAAATTGGGTGACAACTTGTTATTCATAAAACTATGACGACCATTGTATGATTAGAGCTAAAGTTGGGTGACTAAATATGTATTTTTCCCTCACTAAATAATTTATTATAACAAGTTAGATAAACTATCAATAATTGTTATTTTTGTTAGGATTATGCTATTTATTAATCTATGTAATAGATAGATAATTTTATTGTTATAATAACACCATACTAAAGAAAACAGTTAATATATCATATGTTCAAGTTGACATTAATTTTAATTATGTTACAATTAAAATAAGAGCGCACGAAGCCAATGAGATCATAGCCCGTTCATAAAATTGAAGTCCCAGAATCAAGAGGTTCTGAGTTCAACTTTCACTAATATGAGTTTTTCTTCTGATACTGTCTTAGTAAAAAGGGGATATTCTTGAAGAGTATGTGGGAAACTAACTTTTTACATTTTACCTTTTAAAAGCAAATTACTGATTTACTCCTTCATGAATGAATTATTTCGTGATGTTCCTGCTCCAAATTAAAGTTATTTCTCTAGACATCTAGGTTGGTCATACATTGCATATTTGCATATTTGGGCGAACTCGATACCATATGTAAACCAACCTCCATTTTGGGAATTTAATTAAACATAGCATCAAACTATTTCGTGCCAAACCATCATCTCATAGGGGGGGTAGAATTTGATACCACAAACTGCCATATCAGGCCATTTAGCATCAAATATTAAATTCTCACTTTAAGAGGTTCTAAGGATTGTATTTTCTTTTGTAGGTCACATCTATGGATCACAAGTTTCCTAGATTAAAGATTTTTTGGCAAATTAAGAGTGCACGTTGTTTTCAAAATCGTACCGGACAGAATCATAAATATCGTATCATACCGCATAAAAATATTCCTCCTCGAGTAGCTGGTTATTCTTCCCGATAACGGGGGAAGATCAGCTTAGCCCGCTACATCAAAGATTCTTTCTGAATATCAAATCGTTGAAAAATTTTGAATTTTTTTCTTTTCCGAAACTAAAGATTTTCGTACATGCGAAAGTTGTATCGAGTATGGTTTCGGTTTTAAACTTTTCATACCGGAAAAAATTGTATTGTATCTAAATTGTAAAGAAACTTGAATAGTTATATTATTCCTGAAAAGCTATAATTTATAATTTATAAATAATCGATTATTAGTTATTGTTACTACATGACTCACGTTCAATTCAAAAAACTTATGTTCGAGTTTACCACAAATTTTATTTGTAGTCAAGTGAGACGTAGCATGCAAAAATTCTAGCCAACAAATATAAAACAATTAGTTCCTTCACAAAATAAAAAAGATCAAATAATAAACCAATTAATATTATTCAACTAGGCTGCATTAAGACATGAAACTTGTGAATTTTTTTATTTTTTCTTCAATGAGTTATTCAATGTAAAATAATACTGTAGTTTGTAAGATTTTATAATATCGACTTTATAAATTTTCAATAAAAAATAAAAAAACAGTTATAACCAACGTGTTTTATTAGGAAACTGTATCCTTTTTAATTTGTTAACTAAGTAATCGACTAAATAAGAAAAATAACATTAAAAAAATTATAAAATAAGGCAAAATAGTACCAAACCGTTTCGAAAGCGCATCAAGTCTATTGTATTGGTTTATCATATGAAACTACATCTGATTTTAGATTTTTTTTGAAACCACATTAATTATTAGTGTAAAAAAAATTTAAAAAATCGGGTTTTTTTGTAAGTTAACTCCTTGTGATATGTTAATGGGTAATTTATCTCCCTGTGAAATAAAAATAGGCAATTTAACTCCCCGTGGTATGAAATAATGAGCAATTTACCTCTTCGTGATATAAAAATAGGCAGTATACTTCAATGTGAAATGAAATAATGAGCAATTTAACTCCCTGTGATATGAATTAATAAGTAATTTAGAGGGAGACAATGTACTTCTTTTATAAAAATACAAGGAGTTATTTTGCCATTTTTCTAAATACAGAAAATTAAATTGCCTATTTAGGATATCACAGAAAAATATTTTACCCTTTTATTTATCACAGAGAGTTAAATTGCCTATTTTGAATAACACATAGAGTTAATCTGCTATTCACTTTAAAAAACCACATAAACTTGCCAATTGCCATGTGGCACCCTATATGAAATAGAAATATGCGTGTTTAAGTGCAAGTAGCTAGCTGAGTCTAGCTAGTTTCTAAAGACCATTTGTTTTTGTCATTGCGAACTAATTCCCTGTGCAACGTGAACCATGATTGACATTAATGGTTCGTACTTATCTATAATTTTTAGTAATTATTATTATTATTATTATTTTTCTCGTTTTGGTTCCAATGTTTTTAAAAAAGGGCCGAAAAGCGAATCGGTGAGCCGATTGGTTAGTGATTTTACTGGTCGAACCGTTGATTTTAGGGAATTAACCGAATCGGACCAGCTTCCGGTTCACGGTCGATCCGGTCGGACCGACCGATCCGGTCCGATTTTAATAACATTGGTTGGTTCCTATTATCTATTTCAATATGTGATTTTCCGAACAACCTACCATGGTGTCGAGTCACATGTATTTTTTAAAGGTAATTTCGTCTATTCACTATGAAGGTGTACTAAATTTTTTTTGCTAATTTCTCACTCTTGTCCCTTGGGCGATTTAACATTTTCAACCTTTGTCTCCGTCCGGTTGGGTTGCCACCTCTAGCGGTTGCCTATTGAAATTGAACATTGGGCTATGTTCTCCTCTTTGCCTCGGTCACATTCATATGATCAATTTCACGCAAGACCCACTAATTAATCGCCCAATTTAACTCTTCCAAAAAATAAGATCGCAAGGTCTCATGTCAGTCGATTTTCTTTCTCTGTTTCCGACAAGTTCCCGCCACACCTATCATTAAATTGAACACACCTTTGAACTCTCATTGACTAGAGCTAGCTGCATTACCCATTGACTAATTGGGTGTCCGCCACCAATTTGAGCTCCTCAAATGAAGGGCGACAAGTTGTCCCGAATTGGTCACGACATGAACTATTGCGGCCGAAACTGGAAGCCATGCCACGACCTGAACGATGCTACCAATTTCGGTCGTGATCGTCAGGCCACGGTCAATTTGGACAAATATTGGATTTTTTTTATAAGGTATCTTATATAACACCCAATTAGTGCTATTCGCCCCTTATATAAGATCCTCTTTATTTATATGAAAATGTTATGAATTATTCTTGATTGAATATTTCATATTTCCTAGTAGGTGGATTGATTCAGTTGACCAAACTAGTATAGGTTGGGCCTGGAATTAACATAACAATCTCATACCTGAAAATAAAGCCATGTTATACTAGGTTACCAGAAACCTTCAAAACTTAAGCCAGTTAAAGAAGGAACATAAACAAAGAAATTATGAAATTTGTATGGTAGGTATACATGGGGTTGTCAACGAGTCGGATTACTATCGATTCATTCTAGATTTAGATATGTATCCATTTATTTTAGTCGGGTACAAAGTTAGAATTGTGTCTTGTCGAATTTTCAAAATCTATGATCATGTCCAAGTCATTCGGGTAGTCGAGTTTTCAGATAAAAATTCGGATCCAAAAAAAATTTCAGCCTCAAAATTTTCCTCATTATCTCTATCAACAACAAGCTTCTTAGAGACACATAATTATTTAATTTAACTCACGAGTTTAAACTTTTTTCAAAATCCACACCGAATTCCAATATAAAAAAATCAACCCGAACGTAAATTCATAATCTATAGGACAACAATAGTATCGATAATGTATCAAAAATTAATTCAGATTGTTAAGTGAGATAAGCATCAAATTAATTTCATAAATGAAAATACCAACATATGTTTGGTTAGGGCCGTTTGTTAATTATATAATATGTAAATCATATAAGGAAAACAATGTAATTTGAGAGAAAAATAAGAACTTGTATATTAATGTATAAACTGAATTTACAGAATGAAAAAGTGTGTACAGATAATTAGTAACTAACCTATATATAACTAATCATCCTAACAAACTGAGGGCAGAAAAGTAAAAATACAAATACAACAGGAATAAACAAAAAGGGAAAATATATTACATAATTCTAAATTCCTAATACGCTGAATTAGGGATTTGAATCCTCAATTGAACCTTCCTTCTCTTCTTCTTCCATTTCTTCTTCTAATTGAATTTCCAATTTCTTACCTGTTGACACCCCCCCGCAAGATGGCGAGTACATATTGTGTACACCCATCTTGGATAGGATTGACTGGAATTGAGGGCGAGGCAGATGCTTAGTTAAAATGTCAGCCAGTTGGTTGGATGAAGAAATGGGAATTAATCGAAGGTGATTTCTGCTGATATGGTCGCGTACGAAATAGAGGTCTATCTCTATGTGTTTTGACCGTTCGTGGAACACTGGATTCTTCGCAAGGTGCATAGCAGACATATTGTCACAGAATACCAATGGAGGAGAATGCTGCTGAACCTGTAAGTCTTTTAAAACCTGTGTTATCCATAAAATTTCGCTTGTGATAGATGCTAGGGATCTAAACTCAGCCTCTGCTGATGATTTAGATACGGTTGGCTGCCTTTTAGCTTTCCATGATATAAGTGATTTCCCTAAATAAGTGCAATAACCAGTTGTTGATCGTCTTGAGTCTAGACAGGCACCCCAATCCGAATCACAGAATCCTGTAAGTTTACAATCAGAATTAGTAGGATAAAATAATCCTTGACCAGGAGTTCCCTTCAAATACCTTAAAAGATGATGGACAGCTGCCATGTGTGTATGTGTAGGTTTAGAAGAAAACTGACTTATTTTGTGTACTGCAAATGATATGTCTGGTCTAGTAATAGTGAGGTAGATCAATCTGCCCACTATCCTCCTATATGGAGAAGAATCAGGGAGTAGGTCTTTATCACTGCTTTGGAGTTTGATTTTAGGATCCATTGGTAAATAGACAGGTTTACTGGCTAAGTAGCCAGTGTCTTGTAAAATTTGTAGTGTGTAATTCCTTTGAGAAACTATTAGGCCATGTTTAGAATAACCAAGTTCTAAACCCAAGAAATATCTAAGTCTCCCCAAATCCCTTAGTTTAAACTTTGTATTTAACTTAGACTTAATATGACAAATAAGTTTAGTATTGGGTCCAGCAACTATTATATCATCAACATAAACTAGTATAGCTATAAAATTAAAATCATGTCCTGAGGTAAAAAGTGAGTAATCAGACCTTGATTGAGAGAAACCCATAGATGCTAGAACCTCTGTTAACTTATTATTCCATTGTCTACTAGCTTGTTTCAAGCCATAAATAGATTTATGAAGTTTGCAAACCAGGGTAGAAGAATTACCTGAAACATCACCTGTGTTATGTTGTATAGGAGAGGTAGATGGAGGACAGTATCCTTTAGGTAACTGCATATACACTTCCTCATCTAGATCTCCATTTAAGAAGGCATTGGTTATGTCCAATTGGTGTAAATCCCAATTTTTGGACATAGCTAATGCAAGTAAAATCCTAACTGTAATTAGTTTTGCTACAGGAGAAAATGTAGCACTATAGTCAATACCCTCATGTTGTGTGAACCCTTGAGCTACAAGGCGTGCCTTGTATCTTTCAACACTGCCATCCTGATTTCTTTTTATTTTATAAATCCATTTGCAACCTATGGGTTGCTTATTATTGGGTAAATTGACAATAGACCAAGTATGATTAGATTCCATAGCTTTCAATTCTGTTTGCATTGCAGTGATCCAATCTGGGCTTTTAATTGCCTGTTTGTAGCTTGTAGGTTCAGAATTAATAGTAATGTTAGATATGAATTGATGAAAAGAGGGTGATATGTTAGAATAGGTAAGAACAGAAGATAGGGGATACTTAATAGTGGGATTTATCATGCAATTATTGCAATGATAATCCTTTAAGTATGAGGGAGGATGATGAGTTCTGTTTGATTTTCTGATTCCTGTTTGAACAGGTTGAACAGGTGTAGAAGCATCTGTAGAGTCAGATTGTGGGTTAGGGGGAATAGGATGAGATATAGGTGTGGTTGGGACAGAAGTAAAGGTATCAAAATGAAATGGGGATGAGGTACTAATAGGTAAAACAGTGGTATTATCTTTTGTGAAAGTGTCATAAAGAACAGGATCATGAAATGGAAAGACATTTTCATGAAAGATTACATTTCTAGATGTAAAAATTTCAGAAGTATTAATGTCTAAAAGTTTATATCCTTTCATACCAGGAGTATATCCAATAAAAGTGCATTTTCTGGCCCTTGGGTCAAATTTAGTTCTATGATTTTGTAATGTAGAAGCAAAAGCTTGACACCCAAAAACCTTTAAGAATGAGTAATCAAAATCAGTAGAAAAGAGTTTAGTAAAAGGAGAGATATTTTGCAACAGTGGGGTGGGGATTCTATTCATTATAAAAACTGCAGTTAAAACACATTCATTCCAATATTGAATAGGTAATTTGGATTGAAAAAGTAAAGATCTAGAGATATTTAAAATATGTTGATGTTTCCTTTCCACCACAGCATTTTGCTGTGGTGTTTCTACACAAGAGAATTGATGAATAATACCTAGGTTTGAAAATAGGTCAGAGAAGAGTAATTCCTTAGCATTATCACTTCTAAAAATCTGAACTTGAGCATTAAACTGTGTTTTGATCATTGATAAAAATTTAGGAATGATGTGTGAGACATCTGATTTGTGTTGAAGTAAATATATCCATGTGAATCTGCTATAGTCATCAACTAAGGTGAGAAAAAATCTGTAGCCATTATGTGAAGGGACCCTATAAGGACCCCAAATGTCACAATGGATAATGTGAAAAGCATGTAAAGAAGTGGAAGTACTAGAACTAAAAGGTAAACACTTTTGTTTTGCTAAAGGACATACATCACAAGGTTTATCAAGCTGTTTAGTAGAATTAAGACCTAGTACATTTTTAAGACTAAGTAATCTATCTGTTGAAATGTGTCCTAATCTGTTGTGCCAAGTACTAATTGAAATTGAATTACAGGAATCTGAATTATCAACAGAAGTAGAATTTAAAATGTAAAGTCCATGGTGGATGTCACCCCTGCCAATCATCTTCTGTGATGTCAGATCCTGTATAAGAAAAGAATTAGATTGAAATGTGATTCTATAATTCTGAGATTTTAATAATGAACCTACTGATAAGAGATTAAATTTAAAGAAAGGAACAAACAAAACTTCATTGAGTAAAATGTTGTTATCCAATAAAATTGAACCTTGAAAGAAAACAGGAATGATAGAGTGGTTAGGTAAAGTAATTGAAGTTTGAGAAGTAGGATGAAGAGATGTAAATAAATGAATATTATTGCATATATGGCTGGTGGCTCCAGAATCCAATATCCAGTTATGCATAAATGATTGATTAGTTAAGAGATTAAGATAGGGAGTGTTACCTGAATTGGTTGTGATATTGAAAGAATTGCTATTTGCAGCAGGAGTTGAGCTAGGAGTTGGATTACCATGTGCTTGAGTAGATAGAAGACTGGTGAGCTGAGTGAACTGATCAGGGGAGAGACTGTTGATCATGTCTTGTAGATTTTGCTTAATAGGTTGTTGAACTGGTGCTTCTTGTTGAGTGTCAGATTCTGTGTAGTTGACCCTTGAATTGTTCTGTTGTGTAGGTCTTGGGTTTGGGGGTCTATATCCAGGAGGATACCCATGAATTTTAAAACAGGTCTCCATGGTGTGACCTTGCATTTGACAATGTGTACAGAATGGTCTGTTTTGTCTCCTGAAGTTTGGATTATATTGTGGTCTGTAAGAGGGGTTAGGTGGTCTAGGGGATGGTAAAATAGGGGGATTATTTGTAGTAGGTGTATAGGGATTGTAGGGTGGTCCAGTTTTAGCAGCAAAGGCCATAGAGCTTGTGGGATCATGAGGTCTTTGAAAAGAGTTGATGGATCTCTGTGTTTCTTCTTGTGTAACAAGTGAGTAAGCTTTAGGTACAGTAGGAAGTGGATCCATCAATAGGAGCTGGCTCCTTATGTGAGATAAAGAATCTTGTAGGCCATTGAGAAAAGTCATAAGGTACTCATTTTCAAAGTATTGTTCCAATTTGCCACATGTACATTGTGGACGCATATTTGTTATTTCATCCCAGATGACTTTTAATTGGGAGAAATAAGTAGTCACAGATAGGTTTTGTTGTTGTAAATTGATGAGATCTCTGCGTAATTGAAATAATCTTGGACCAGAGGCACGTTCATATCTCTGTTTTAGTTCTTTCCAGATATCCATGGCAGAAGTATGGTAGAGAATTGTATGATGAATTTCTTTTGACAAAGAATTGAGTAGCCAAGTGATTACTAACTTGTTGTTACGATCCCAGTAATTAATAAGAATAGGGTCATCACTAGGTTGAGGAAGAGTACCATCAATGAAACCTATCTTGTTCTTGACAGACAGGGAAAGAGTCATGGCTATGCTCCATGTCTGGTAATTATGTTCAGTAAGTTTTTCAGAAACTAATGAAATTCCTGGCCCATCTGCAGGATGCAAGTAATATGGGCTTGAGGGATCCTCAATTTGAGCCCTAAGGCGTGTGGAGGCAGGGGGTGGAGTATGAATTTCTGAGGGAGAATCTGTGGGATTTTCAGTAGACATGATCAAGAAAGGGAAGGAAATTGATAGGAAGAAGATAGAAGAAAACAAGATGCAAGAAAAGATAGAAGAACTTATCAGAAGAAAACTTAGAAGATCTGCAGAATGTTGACAAATCTGGGAGCAGATTGATGTGGAGAATTGGCAGAGGGTTTGCAGCGGAAATCAGTGGCCGGAGATGATGTAGTTGCGGCGGCGATGGTGGATCAGCAGTCTACTGATACCATGTTAATTATATAATATGTAAATCATATAAGGAAAACAATGTAATTTGAGAGAAAAATAAGAACTTGTATATTAATGTATAAACTGAATTTACAGAATGAAAAAGTGTGTACAGATAATTAGTAACTAACCTATATATAACTAATCATCCTAACAAACTGAGGGCAGAAAAGTAAAAATACAAATACAACAGGAATAAACAAAAAGGGAAAATATATTACATAATTCTAAATTCCTAATACGCTGAATTAGGGATTTGAATCCTCAATTGAACCTTCCTTCTCTTCTTCTTCCATTTCTTCTTCTAATTGAATTTCCAATTTCTTACCTGTTGACACCGTTAGGCTTACGATAAGACATTGATAGTGTTATGTACATAAATTAGTAAAATATTCTCTATAAATTTTAATTATTTATTAGCAAAATGATATGTTTAACAAATTAGACGGTCTGGATCCTTATTCTCTATTTAACCTATGATGGAGGTGGTGCATACAGCATCTTCATTTTTTTCTTAAGTGACATATATATTAATTAAAGAATATTTATTTTTACAAATTGTCTTATGTTTAGGTAAAACCTCTAAATCTTCAATTGACGCTAGTTTAGCCAAATAATGAGCTACCTTATTACCAATCATACGGATAAAGTTAACTCTAAATCACGAAAAGTCGAGAAATGTTCTTTTGATATAAGCAATAACGGGACCGGTAGGCGGTAGTCGACATATCATCAGTCAAGTTGATTTTCTTCACAACTCATAAACAATCTCCCTCCAACACGATTCTACTCCAACGCTTCTCACTAGTCAGTTCCACTGCAAATTTTCCAGCCAAAGCCTCAACAACTTTGAACGAACGCTAAACTAAATAGTGTTCAGTCTCATTCCGAACCACTATACCCACTCCTAAAAACCTTCTCTATCAAACACAACAACATCGAAATTAATCTTAACCGAATGAGTATATGGCGGTCTCTAGCAATCCTGACCAAAAATGTTATTTTTCACGCCAATGTCACCAGTGTCTTCCACTAAAATTTGATCAATGGCCAATCTAAACCTCTCAAGAGAAAGCACGAGCATGCTGTACAATAGCAAACGGCTTCCACAAGCCCTACAAAACACCTCGTAATCGGCTTGTGTTGTTCTCGGCCGAACTCCGCTAATCCATTCGTCATAGCTATGTTCCGTAGGATAATATAAATGCTCCAAGGCATACCCGTATGGGCCATAATTGTCTCCTCAAAGGACCAATGAAAAAGAACATAGAGAACATCTTCATCTCTTCCTAATTTTGTTTGGCACATTGATAACCCATAATAACCACCCCCAATCCGACTGAGAAGAACTACTTATACTATCCCTAGTCTTGCTTGGTTTGAGGCTTCAAGCTCAAGAGCTACGTGACTCGAGCTCGTTCGATAAACACTCATTTGAATTCGGTTTGTCACATAAATTAAAAAAGTTGAACATCATTTTTCGGTAAATGCTTGTTTGAGCTCGACTCGATTAGCTGAATATTTATAAAATACACGTAAAATATCAAAATACTCGATTGTCGGCTCGAGATCGTTCGATAAAAGCTCGTTTGAACTCGATCCATTTAACAATTAAGTCAAACTCAAACAAAAAATTTGAAGCTCGATAATATTCAAACCCAACTCGAACAAATTAAACTACTCGGCTCAATTACACCCATAGTTGCACAACATGACACTTTGTAGGTCAATTCAGGAGAGGGAAAAAATGAAACATTTGTTGCGAATAATTGAGTCTATTAGATAAATCTCATTAAAACAATTTGTATTATTTCCCAGTTCCAAATTAAATATTCAAACTATCTAAATTTCTGCATGTACCAATTAAATTTAATAACTGTTTTTTTTAAATACTTAAACAGATACAAGTCTTAATCTTCTCTTTTTATGTTACAAATATTAAAACGAAAAGTCACCATATGAACTGGCAACCATTCATATTAAATTAGATTGAAAACTGTACATCATAAGTCCCATTTTGATACCCTAATAATGATTTATCATCTTATCCTTTTTCTCTTTCTCCGTATTAATTGATTACTCTATTTTTTTTCATGAAGAAAGAGGCCGGTAAGGGCATCTCCAACCCGGGCTGGGGGTGGGTCGATTTGGGCCAGCCCGCCATCGCCCCAAGGCTGGGACGCGCTATCAGCGCGTCCAGCCACAATCCTTCAGGTGGCGCCACTTGGCGCCACCTGATGGATTTCCTTTTTTATTTTTTTTTATTTTTTTAATGTTAAAAATTATTGTAACAATTGTAATTTCGTTGTTATTTTCGTGTAATCCTTGTTGTTTTTCTTGTCCCGAATGTAATATTATTATTTTATTATCATTGTCTCTAAAATTAATTATTATGCATTTTCATATTTAAATTAATATTACTTATTTTTAAAATTATTATTATTATTATTATTATTATTATTATAGATAATATAGGTGAGAGTGGGGAAGGCTTTTTTTTTAATTAATTGGAAGAAAACCCCCTCCCGGTTGGAGATGATGCTCAGGGGGGTGCAGATTCCCTGGGTGGAGATTGACACCCCAGGGCTGTAAATAGCCCTACGGGTTGGAGATGGCATAAGGAAACATGTTGGACCCAACAGGACCAACTTCACTGTAATTTATGATGATGCATCTTTTTAATATTATTGACATGGCTCATATTGAAAGTTAAACATTATGCTATGGGTCCATATACCTTTATTAGTTTTTTTTTTTTTTTGATAATTAACACCTTTATTAGTTTTGGGCTTGCAACAATTTCGTTGTCATTTTCTTGCATGATGTCAATTTTACATATATTCAATTAATTAATTAATTATTGTAGTATAAGTTCAATTAGGTCGCACCCGTGCAATAATGTAACGTTGTAAATATTTTGGATGGTAGGCGTGCGATTGAATTACATATGGAAAGCAAAAGTTTAATAGTTCATACATTGACAAAATTTTAAATAACAATATTAAAATTGCAAAAGTTTAATAGTTCATACATTGACAAAATTTTAAATAACAATATTAAAATTGCAACTGAATAAATATTAGAGATAATAATTCGAACTTGGGTCATCACTTTGGGGATACTAATATCTTTCACTAGACCAATTCAAAATTTACAAGTGACTTCAATTGTTTTTAAGTTGTCACAATTAACAATTAATCATACACGTTTAGTGTTGGTGTTTAACAATCTGTGTACTTAAATATTTCGATGTAAAACAAAAAAATAGTGAGAAATACTTACTTGTATCGAAACCAAATGTTACTTCAATCTTTACGTAAAAAACAAGGAAATTAGACTGAGGCTTGTCGAAACAAATTTCCTTAAGATAATATTTCCGGGGCTGCTATGGTGGATACAGTTTGATTCCTGGTAGTCTCCCAAGATACAACAGTCTGTTGTTCATTATTTGCACAAATAATGAACCCACGGCGAACAGAAGCAAATAGAAAATTCGACATAAATTTAAAGTTGAGATGAGAGTAATTTTTTTGATTATTGTCGGAAAAAGGATACTTAATTGGCCAGATTAAGTCTCCTATTTATAGACTAAAAAATGTTTTTTCGCAAGAGACACAATGTTTGGATTGTACTGTTTCGATCCAAAGGGTACCTCTTCAGATCGAACAGACACGACCCCTTACTCTCAATTAATTTTATTCAAATATAGAATATAGATTCCACCATTTAGAATAACAACTAAATTATCGTGAGAACTGTTTCTGTCACAAACTTGTCATTAATTGTTAATAATAAAGGCTTTTTTTATTTCCAAGTGATATCTCGAGCTTAGACCTAACTTATCTTTTTATTGAGACACGTTAGACACATTAAGTTGGATTTTTTAATTTATATGTGAATAAAAGTAGTTGAGAGTAATTAAGGGGTTGCGTCTGTTCGATTTGAAGAGGTACCCTTTGGACCGAAACAGTGCAATCCAAGGGAAGTGTTTGTTTCAAAAAACTACTTATGTGTCTATAAATAGGAGACTTAATCTGGTCAATGAAGAATTTTTTTTTTCTCCTAATATAATTAGAAATTACTCTCTTCTTTACTTTAAAATTAATGTCAATTTTCTATAATGAACTACAGACTGTTGTATTTTGGGAGACTATCATAATAAAACTGCATGCACCGTGACAGTCTCAAAAATATTATCCAAATAAAATCGCTTCAGCAAGCCTCAGTCTCATTTCCTAGTTTTTGTATATTGATTGGAGTGTTTGGTTTATTTTGATCCAAGTAAGTATTTATTACTAGTTTCTACGTTGTTATATAATCTATCTTTATTAGAGTTGATATATGTTAGATTATCTTTATTTGTTATATGTTGAATTTAAGTTAAAAATATTTTTGATGAAAAATTTATTCATATATATTGTTAGACACCAATAGAAAAAACATCGATCTCCCTAATGTAAATTCAACGTGTATTCTTCATATTGCAAGTGACTTGTAATTCCATAACCCATGTTGGTTAATATTACAAATTAATTAATCTATTATTATTTTATCACTAAAGGTAGTTTGTTATAATATTTCTAATGTATCTATGATCAAAATTATTAGTTCACAAAATTAATATTTTTTCTCATTGAATAAATATAAAAATGACAATTAAAATATTTGTTATTTCTACCCAACTTTTTGTAGTAATTAATTAATAAGTATGAATTATTGGTGTATTATTTTGGATTATTAGAATCTTGTCAGCATCCAGTACTTTAGTATTGTATAATTGACAAACGAATTAATATACTACTGGTAAGACAATGCAATGATTGGACACTAGCAACCTAATTCACCAAATGATTTGTTTTGAGTACCATCATCTAATTTAGATACGATTTTATTTAAAAGAATCCCATACGAATTATAGTGACACGCCATGAATTATTATAAAATTGGAGCCAGACAAAACAATATACGTGTTTTAGTGTTTATGGGATTGACTAAATTATAATGAACTAACGCATGTAAAACTACATTTCCTCAAATGATTGAGTACTTGGAACCTAGGGGAGCGAGTTTGTGGACTATGTAAAACTTCTTTTATAAGGAGAATTTGTTCTTGTAATTCATTTTATGTGAGATATTTTAAGTCTTAATAATTATTTTTTTTTCACGTGTGGATGGATTGAATGTACGGATGAAATAAGACTAATACGTGATATATTAAAGCTCAAACTTGTGAATTGTGGATCCAACGTACGAATAGTGACAATCCAAATATTTGTTAACTGAACAAATAATGACAATCCAGACCTTTGTCATATGAGTGGAGCGTATGGAAGAAGAATTATCCCATCGCGCGAATAAAGAGGGGCTCTTCGTGAATGAAGGTGACCCACATTAACTTGACTTTTTGATACAATCTTGAATTTCTTCACATGGATTGATTAAGTCCACTTTGATGGCTAGAGCCTAACTCAACCTCAAAACTAGTTCAAGAGGTGGAGATTGTCCAATTAGGGAATTGCACTTTTAATACCAGATTTTCACCTGCTTTAGATATTTGGCACTATTCTTTCTGAAAAAACACATTTAATACTATGATTTCACCCCCTCGACACATTTATTTCTCTGTCAATTTTTGGGCATAAACCGCCATAACTCCTACATAACAAGGTCAAATTTGTGTTCTTTATATTGCCGAAAATCTCCTGACGAGAGATTTATAACAATACAAGTTTCAATTCATGAAACGCAATAAACAATCCGCATAAAATTAACAAAGTTTTGAGATATTAATTAAAACTAAATTATATATCACAATCTACAAGGAATCATGCCACAACAATTTTCAGGTATGATATATAAGGCACAGTCGCGGGCCATTTTGGTGACCTAACGACTGTTTCTGTCCAAATACTTATAAAGAAAGGAAATATGTTGAGGGGATGAAATCATGATATTAAATATATTTTCCCCCCAGAAAACTTGGTACTAATTATATAAAGTAAGTGAATTTTGGTACGAAAAGTGCACATTCCTCATTGTTCAATACCTTATGATGAAGACTTATTCTTCTTGTTCATGGCTGTGCTTTGACCCTCGATGAAATGTCACGGGCCTCGCTTCATCCGTCACCGCGAGCTCCCAACTTGATGTGTAACCTTAGAGGTTAATAACCTTCGCAGGCGGGATCATTTGGTTCAGATCTTCGAATCGTCGTGAAAGATCCATATCCTTGTCCTATATCAACAACCACTCTAGAGGATCAAAACAAAAATCACGGCCAATTTACATTACATAAATTGAATTAGATTTTTCCCAAAATAAAAAATTCCCAAACAACTAAAACATAATAAATGCAAATTGACAAGTTATCAAATTAGAGGAATAAAAATGTAAATTTGTCCCCACTTTATCTTTTATTTATTTAACCCCAACTTCAAAGTTTTGTCTTCCCTATTTTTGACAATTTATTTTCCTTTGTCCGAGTATCAATTAAAATAATTTTCTTTTTACTGAGTAGCCAATTTTTGCAATTAAAACAAAACCCAGAAAAAGGTAGCCAATCTGTCATTTTCTATTTTAGGAAGTCTGTACTCCTAAGTATATACTGTAATAAATATTTATACCCTAAAATAATAACCATTGAAGCTGGCCTAGAAACTTGTGCTAACATGCACCGTCCCACCCACATAAGGTGGCGCAGTTTAGCCTCACCCACTGAGTACTCCTGATTTTGGAAAAATCTTTCAGTATAGTAAAAGGAATAGTTGGTGGTGTGCTGCAAAAAATATTCTTTCTTTTATAATTTGCTGCAAAAATTATTAGGTTGGTGCCTCTTTTTCTGCTTTCTCTTCTTGGGTGTGGCCCCATTTCTTTTGTTTCTTTCTTTTCTAGTAGATATTAAACAAACAAGAACACCAAGAAACAGAGGATCAGAAAATTAAAGACTGGTTTGTTTTATTCGGGGGCTTGTTGTTGTGTAGCTATCTATCTATTATCTGCGTTGAATAAAGAAAGAAAAAAAGCTTCAGATCTGTTATCAAGAAAGAGAGAGGGGACTGGTGGTGCTTGTGTTTGTGTTTGGTCTTTTTCTGTTCATCTTTTGAGAAGCCAAGTTAAGGAAACATTGTAAGAAAGCCAATAATTTCATTATCTGTTTTTAATCTTTTTAGATTGTGTTTTTGTTTTCTTGAGAAGTGTTAAAAAGCTGAAGTCTTTGTCTTTTGGTTGTGCAGAGAAAAGAAGCAAGAAAAGGGAACATACATACATTATTATTAAGTAGGAATGATGGTAGCGCTTGGAAGTAGTTGTACCCCTGTACGTACAACCAATACTTGCAATGCTTTACTCCAACAACTTCAGGTCTCTCTCTCTCTTCATAAAGTCTGTATCTTTGAAAATTATGATGTTCTTTTGATATGGAATTCTTGAGTGTTTCTGTTATCAATCTTTATGGGGTTTATGGAAAAAGGGGATTCTTCAAGTTTGAATTTATTGAAGTGAGTATTTTTTTTTTAATCCATTTTTTTACTTTGTGTGTGTTGGGTTTGTGGGGGTGGGGTGGGGGTGATAATTACCTTGTTCATAGGTGGAAATAATGGGACATTTAGTAAATACTAATATTCATACCTTCTTTGTTTAAATTCCTTTTTTATTTCAATTAATTTATTTTTTCTCCAAGCTAAGTTTGGCATGGTTCTTGAATTTCAGTAAGTAAAATACTATTAAAGTTTCGTTCTTGGATTTGGGAGAGTAAAACACTAGCACAAATATCTTTCTTGCATTAGATGACAAATGAATGAATATTTGCTTTAATTTTGAATTTTTTGATTTTTCTTAACTATAGATTTCTAGCTTTTTAGGATAAGATTATATGTGTGGGATTCTGAACACCCACAGTTTTCTTACTGATATTCTTCTAACGAGCAGCAAATATGGAGTGAAATTGGTGAATCTGAAGCTGATAAAAATCGAATGTTAATGGAGCTTGAGCAAGAGTGCTTAGATATCTACAGAAGAAAGGTTGACGAGGCTGCAAATGCCAAAGCTTGTCTTCTTCAGTCTATTGCTGCAAAAGAAGCAGAGCTCGCTATGCTTATGGCTACTCTTGGAGATATTAATGTTCATTCTCCGTTAAATAAACTGTCTTCAAGCATTTCTAAAGCTATTTACGTCTTACCTAAGTATAGCTTGATATATTTTGTATATAATATTTAGGAATTGATAAACATAAACATATATAATAAGTTCATTTTTCATTACTTTGAAGTCTGTTAAGCATCTCTTTATTATGTTCCCATTATTCAATATTTATAATGTTTATATTTCTTTTCCCGTTACTATTTTGTACATGTATTCGTGCAACTTTTCGTCTGAGTGTAATAAGATTTAACAATTAGGACATGACAAGTGCCTTTCCTCGTTGCTTTTATTGTCCATGAATTTCATGTTACTTTTCATTAGATGCAGTTATTTCTTTGTTGCGACCTTCATAAATATCAAATATTTAAATCATTAAATGTCCATCTTCTTTTGATCCTTTGCCATGTGACATATTTTGTTGAGTCAAATTGATCAATGGTTATATGATGAGTTCATCGTTAACATAACAGGTACTTCACGAGAAGAAATCTAAATCCTTGAAAGGGCAACTGTCTTCAGTCGCACCATTAGTGGAGGACTTGAAACTTGAAAAAGAGGAGAGACTGAAGCAATTTGCAGACATAAAGACACAAGTTGAGAAGATTAATGGTGAGATTTCTGGATATGGGAATCAAAATGTTGCTGCTATAAGTTACTTGAATCTTGAAGAGCAAGACTTATCACTAAGAAAGCTCACTGAATACCAATCAAATCTCCGCGCTCTCCAAAAGGAAAAGGTACTTCTTCATTGGATGCATTATAATTTTAAACAATTCATCAAATTATAATTTAAATTTTATTCTTTGTAGTCGGAAAGGCTCCAAAAAGTTATGGATCATGTCAACGAAATTCATACATTTTCAGTGTGTTATGTTTGGATTTTGGAAAAATCGTGAATGATGTGCATCCTAGCTTGCATGATTCAAGCCCCAAAACATGTCACGAATATAAGCGACAGCACATTAGAGGGACTTGATCAAGCTATCACAAGGTTAAAAACAGAGAGAAAAATTCGATTTCAAAAGGTATTGATTGTACCCTTCCATTTTAATATCATGTTTAAAATTCAACTTTTGTGCTAATTTTAATTCTATTGCTATTTCAGCTTAATGATGTAGCTGGATCTCTATTTGAACTATGGAAATTGATGGACACACGAAAAGAAGAAAAGGTCAACTTCTTAAGGATTACATCTATTCTTGGTTTGCAAGAATCGGAAATCCTGCAACCAAGCTCTCTCTCATTGGAGATCATTGAAAAGGTACATGATAGAACTTTAGGCTTAAGATTTTTTTTTTCAGTGTTATATTTTTTTTTATCATTTTCCTCACTGAAATTCAAGAACCAAACATAGTGAGTAACATTAAATTTTGACAGCTATCGGGAGAGGTTGAGAGGCTCACGAAATTGAAAGCAAATAGGATGAAGGAACTTGTTATGATGAAGAAGTCGGAGTTAGATGATATATGTTGCAAAACACACATTCAGCCTGATTCAAGCACAGCTCCTGATAAAACTAATGCTATGATAGATTCCGGTAATTAATCTCGGTCTTAAGGATGCTTTCTTAGTCTCGATTTTTAATGTAGCTTAGAACTTGGTTTGTATGCAGGTTTGGTGGATCCATGTGAACTTTTGGCTAACATTGAGTCGCAAATATACAAAGCCAAAGATGAAGCTTTGAGCCGTGGAGAAATAATGGATAGGATAGACAAATGGCTCTCTGCTTGTAATGAGGAAAATTGGCTTGAAGATTATAATAAAGTGATTTAACGAGCTCCAATTAAAGAGGATCACAAGATATTATGTTCATATTTATGTTCAAACTATAATTTTAGTTTCTAGCATTCATTTACTTGCTCTCCTTGATAATCAGGATGAGAATCGTTATAGTGCTGGAAGAGGTGTGCATATAAACTTGAAACGTGCAGAGCGAGCTAGAATTACTGTAAATAAAATTCCAGGTAAAATAATAAGAGCTTTAGCTATATCTTTTGCTTTCTTGGGTATTTACATTTTTGTAAATAAAATAATCTTTGATTTTCAGTTATGGTTGATAGTCTAATAAACAAGACTTTAGCATGGGAGCATGAGAAACAAAAGTTGTTTCTTTATGATGGGGTGAGTTATTCAACTTTTCTCCAAAAGCAGTTTGAACTTTTTGATTAAATTCGCCTTTGGTTTGAGTCCACTAGCTATATTTGTGCAGGTGCGTTTGGTATCTATCTTGGACGGTTATAAGCAAAGTAGACGACAAAAGGAGGAGGAGAAGAAACGAGCTAGGGTAATTCATTTTTTCTAATTTCATTAGTCTTGAGGAAAGTTTTGTGTTTACAGATTGGTTATCCCAGATGTTTGAACTTGGCATTTTTTTTCCTTTTCATTTGCGGCCAAGTTTTGGTTTAACTTAAAAATTGGCTTAACTCCTTTGATTTTAACCAAAAATCTAAACGAATTACTTGCTATGATTTTGAGAAATTGTAAACCAATTTATTTTAGTCTCTAACATGCCCCTCAAGTTTACACGGTATTCTTTTACCGATGACTAACCCGTGGAACTAATTTGTACAAACGTTTGGCAAAGAGTATTATTTCTTCTTGGTCTGGGTCTGATACCATATTGCACGAGCACTCATCTAAATGTATAATAGCTATTAGAAATGAAATACATTTAGTCCTATTTATTATCTCTTAACGATTTTATTCCCTTTTCTTTTCTTTATCACAGGATCAAAAGAAACTTAAAGACATGTTACTGGCTGAAAAAGAATCTATATACGGTTCAAAACCGAGTCCAAGGAGAAGCAGTAGCTTTAGGAAGCCAAATGGAAATGGATCCGTGACTCCCTCGCCACGTAAGAATACAATTGGAAGTGCAACTCCGGAGCTCCAAACACCACGTTCTTACTCTGGACGCCAAAATGGGTATTTCAAGGAAATGAGAAGGCTTTCAACTGCTCCTCTTAACTTTGTGGCTATACCGAAAGAAGATACAATGTCCTTTTCTTCCGTTTTTGGTTCCGAGCCTGAATCTCCTCCCTTAAGCTGATCAAGAGTTGAACTTAGAGTGGTGAGTCTTTCCTTCATCTTATTACTCTAACTAGCTTCTTGGTTATGAAGAATAAAAATGCAAAATTTACCCAAACTACCCCTTACTTATGGTCAAATTACTAGGGACGCCATCATGTTCTGGGAATTACCAAAACTAGTACTCCTGAATTATTCAACTCTGTACAATTACAAGTTACAACCCTTCTACAGTTTAGCTGAAAGTACATAAATACCCTCGATTTAGCTGAAACTACATGATACTCTGATTACTCTCGGTTACAACTCGTTTACAACCCTACCCCATATAACTTTTATACCCTTCAAGTATTCATTATAACTTTCCAAGGCGTCTTTACACGAGAATACTTATAACAATTACCCCTTAGGTGGACATGTTTGTCCATGTAATTGGGTCGGAATCTAAAGATGTTGACCACGGGTATATTTGAAATTTCAAGTTAAAAATGTCATTAGTCATCTGTAGGCTCGTAAAATGTAGTGAGTTGCATACATACCTCCTCTTTTGCCAAAAGGTGCATTTCCACAAAAAAATTATGAGAGCTAATTTTTTTTGTAATTTTATTTTATTTTGAATTAGTTTTGCAGAAAACGCGTATACTTGGATGAATATGGTGAAATTACTGGGTAGAAGCTTGTGAATATAGATGGAGATGTACACTAAAAGTCTTTTTCTTTTTAGCAGCAAAACAAAGGCAACTTGGTTCTAGTGTGTTGATAAATTGAAGTAATTAGTTTTTTTTTTTTTTTTTTTGATAAGTAATTAGTAGTTGGTAGCTAAGATTCTAGTGAAGTGTTTGTATTGAAATGGAGCAATAGATACTGACCATTTGTGCTGATTAATTTTCATGGTTATGTATGCAGTATGTCTGTATATATTGCTTGCTGTGATTCTGTGTAGTGACCTGATATTGTTTTATTCATAAAATTGTTGTGAAATTTGTAAAAATAAATTTTATTATTTTGTCAAGTTATTACATTTTTTATGGTCACACATTACCCACATGAATTTTCACTCAGAATTGCAGTTTTGGTATTCTAAAACAAAAATGAGTTTAACTTATCCCATGATTCGACTTCCTTTGCCATTTGGAAAGAATGAGTTTAACTTATCCCATTTCGCATATTACACTAATCATTTATTATTATTATTATTGTTATTATTATTATTAAATATGTCTTACCTATAGATGTTAGGAATAATTTTAAATGCTGATATTCACTATTTTCTTCTCCTTTAATAGAAATTCTAACCTTGTGTAGAAGTTCTAACAACATTTATCTTATATCATACATTTATTTTATATCATACACTTGAGATACCGGTACATCATGTCATGAAAATATGGTTCCATACATTATATTAAAACAAATTAAAGCTTGCATACATTTAGCAGAAACTATTAAGACTCATAATCTATCGATCTCATTTTTCTAAAAATTCTTTATCTACCTCTAAAGAGTAGTTTGAAGGCTACATTATAACAAATAACAACTCAAAATCAGCTGCATATAAAGAATTCAATAAGCAATTTCGGAAACAACTCAATATATTTGTAAGAATTTTACACCGCTTAATTATTATTATTATCCGCTTAATTCCCTCTTGTTCTTTCCCGCATTTATTCGAACAAGACTTGCTACAAAGATTACAGGAGAATAAATATTCAGACCATTTGGAATGCTGACATTCTGGTAAGTATTGTTCTTAAAATCAAACGAGAGAAACTCATTGTCGTCGACGTCTTTCATAAAGACATGTCCTTTATTCTTTGAATAACATATTGTTCTGGCCAAATGACAAATGCTTTTTGATTTTGCAATTGAAAACAACATTGACCACGAATTTTCATCTCCATATATAATCATTCATCAACCACATTTCAAAATGCACCCTGTCGTCGAAGTTACCACTCAGAGATAAACATCCACCCAACTCACCCAAATTTAAATCCTCATTCGTCAATCTACTGACAATCGAAGCGGGCAGTGAGTAATATCTAAAATCTTCAGTTTTCAGATCGAAAGCAACAATCACAAATGTTGATTTTGCGGTTACAGGAAGTCTTCTTCCAATCCAATGTAATGCCCCATTAGAGAAAACTCCAGGATATAAATGTGAAATCCTATGAGAAGAATCATTAATCCGTTTCCAAGAATTTGATTTCAAGCTATATAGAGAACAACGATGTGTGTATTTTACTCCATCATAAGTTATTAAACGAGTCAAAACTTTGTAGTCATCTGAAACATAATCATATCCAAAACCATAAGGTAGGCTTTTAACCCCATCCTCATATGGCAGAACATGGACGTCCTGAGTTAGTGGATTCTTAATTGACAACATATGCATATCATCATGATAATGCCAAACAAGTATAAGATCATTACAAGTAACAAAACTCATTTCCTGAAACATCATTGGGTAGCTGATTATACGTGCAGTCTCAGAACATTTAAGACCGTAATTATTAAAGTTAAGCAATAAGTTGTCTAAAGATAAAGAACAGATGTGGTGGTTATGTTTATTAACCATAAGTAGGCGACCGACCCCATTGGAGAAGTCATGGATGTTGAGGAGTTGGTGATCGCGATGAATGTTGATCAAGTATGGATCATCAATCATACGACACCATGCTTTACAGACGCACCTAAAGCGCAGGAGAGCCTCTGCTGGCACTTTAGACAATATAACCATAAACAATTCATATGGAATTTTATCGGACATTTTTTTTCTTCCTTACTTTCTAACAAGGATCACTATTATGTAAAACGAGAATTGATTCAAACAAAGAAGATGATAGGAAGGCATTAGAAGTCTAAACTATGTAAACTACTAAAACATGGTAACGAAAAATACATAAGGTAAGACACTTAATATAATTATTTATTTAAAATAAGAAAGGTAACATAGATATTGTGTATAAAAATACCACATCGAATTTGGTTGAATTTGGTTGGATATCAGATATTGTTGGGGTTTTATGTGTGAATGAAATAAATTAAAGTAAGAGATATGTCTATTCGGTCCGAAAAGGTACCATTCGGACCATTCGGACCGAACCATTGTGTCCCTTTTCAAGAGGCACTTTTGTGCCTATAAATATGAAACAAAATCTGGCCAATTCTGAATCAATTGATATAGTAACAAAAAGGAAAAACACTACTCTCTTTTTCTCTTACTTTCATAAAAATTTAGTCCGAAGTTTCTATTATTCAAGTTCGCCATGGGTTCATTATTTGTGCAAATAATGAACAACAGACTGTTGTATCTTGGGAGACTACCGGAATCAAACTGTATGCACCGTGGCAGTCCCGGAAATATTGTCTTAAGGAAATTTGTTTCGGTAAGCCTCAGTCTTATTTCCTATTTACGTGTTGATCAAAGTGTTCTACAAATTAATCTTAACCAAGTAAGTATGTTTTATAAACTTTAACAATGCATGAAATTATTTGTTAGAATATTGTTTACTATATTCTCTATATGTTTTGTAAAACATATAAGTGCACATATTGTTAGACTCCATCAATCTTAAGACAATATCATTTTGTTTAATAATTTGTGCTTTGACGTGAACACTTATTATGCACGGACATGAATATCAAAAGAAATAAGCTTCAACACCTTTTTAACATTTTCTGTGTTTTTGTGTAAAATAATGAGTTTGCATAATTGAATAGATTACTTGGACGAAACGTTATAACGCTTCGTGTAACTAACGAATGTTTCTATTCATATAATTGTCATCCAAATGACTTCATTCACTTGGATTTTTTTTTTTTTTTTTAACTTCCCGAGAATTCTTCTTCGTGGAGAAAGAATTGACGAAAAGCCAATATCAGAATTTTTTAATTTCTATTAGTGGAGGGAATGATAATTTTTCAAGAATTTGGATGGGAATTTAATATTCCAAAATAAGTACTCATCAACTGAATTCATATGGTGTCGAATTAATGTCATTGGTTTATGTAAATTAAAGAAGGGTCTTTATTTTAATTAACCTTCTTGAAAGTGGGAATTTTCTAAATAGAAACAAATAATTCAAATGTCTATTGTGGAGTGAGTGTTGATGTTAAATGATGGAATTTACATTCTGTAGTTTAAATATCTTACGAAAATGATTTGTTATAATTGCAATAGTCTTTTCCAAGATAGAAATGTTGTTTCTATAACATGGTTATTCTACTTTACATTAATGCATTTTAACCGTATGCGTCTAATGTACTAATGGTGCATATTATCATGCACGTTGTCTTTATGAATCGATGCCTTGGTTATGTCAAGAGGACATTCTGTTTCTAAGATTTTTGAAATCTCATAACGTAGAATTCTTTATTTCAAAATGGGAAACCCTCATGGCCTCATGTGTGTTGTGAGATTGAGTGGATGAAAGGTCTTTGAATCTCAATCATTACTGTCGTTAAATGTGATTCTGCGTGACGATAGCATGTATCTTCAAAATGTAGTCGTGGACACATTTTAAAAGATTTAGTGCATGAGTTGCACTCTATACCCATGATCAAATGGGTGTGTTTGATTTCCTCTTCGTTTAATAAATCATTGCAACTTTGCAATTTATAAAAAAATAAATTGTGAGGCTTTTCAAAGAGATGTGAAGGGAGTTTTTCTTTCAGAGAGTTTGAAAAGATATTTCTATAACCATTTTCAAATTATGTGAAATACCGTTTCAATGGTATATATATGTGAATCGGTGCATATGTCACATCACTCTATTTAAAATCAAAAAGTGAATAGTGAGAATTCTTTTTGTGAAAAAGAAATTGTTTATTTTCAAATAAACAAGAGGAAATTCAAATCTGAATTTGAAAGGCACTATAATTTTTTTTTCAAGTTAAATAAAGTATTTTTTATATAAATATTTTGGTGGTGTACTAATTTATTTAATTTTGAGTATATGATTCATAACTCGTGTAGATTATTTAACAAGTGTGACTTACATATATACGAGGTATATTAAAAATATATAAACTTAATAATACCCTTTATGTGGAGATAAGGGATTAGTTAGTATTAATCTCATACTAATCTTTTATTTGAGATTGATTATTTATGTATGAAAATAGTTATAATTTATTTGCGAAATAAATATGATTTATTTTTAAATTAACATTTTATTTGAGAAAATATTGACAATAAAATTGTGAAAATAATTATATTTTATTTGTGAAACAATTATAATTTATTTTTATATCAATATGTTATTTGAGAATATATTGATAATTATAAATTATTTGTGAAATAATTATAATTTTTATTTGTTTGCGGAACTATTTATCATGTGTGTAAGAGTTCAAACTTTTGGACTAATTACATGATTTTAAATCATTATCAACTTGTGGAGGTTAAAATGTATTTGACACATATAATTTATTGCGCTATTTTTTTTAATAATAAATAAGAGGCAATAAAAGTATTTGCGAAATACAAAGAGATGCATTTGTGTTGATGATGGAATAAGAAAAATGAAAAACTCTTATATCCAAATTGTGGGGGTAAATACGAATATATTCATTTACACAAGAGTGTGTTTAATTGGGAATAATTCGTTAAATAATTTACCTAGCTCAACTCAATTCAATTTGGTTGCTAAAATAATAGAATTTTTAAGATGTCTTTAAATATCAATATTTAAATTCAGGTTTACTTGACAACTTGTGGGGGAACACTCGTTAGATGTCTACACACATACTAAGTCGAGTTTCACATAAGAAATTCAAGTATCATTCCATATGAGTTATGGAAGGGAAGAAAAATCAATTACCTCAAAATGTGGGGGTACTTAGGTTAGATTTCGATTTCATCACCCAAATAACTTAAAAATATTAATTACTACTAGTTTATGCGATAAATAATAGTAGCTCATATTTTTGGTATTTAAATCTGACATAATTATAATCATGTGAACCGGGTCACGTGATGTAACAATCATTGAGAATGTAAGAAGGATTTGAGAATCATTTCTTATAAATTGATCTTTCTTTTCCGTTCAGATTTGTTTTCAGTTTGTGTGGTTTAATGATATTAAAATCTTATAAAGTAATATTATTTATTACTTACATAAACCTTTCTACAATTTATAATTAGAGTTAATTATAAATTATTTGTTATGCGAGAGTAAAAAGTATGGTCTAATCATTTTATATTAGAATATTTATTTAAGAGTCATAAAATATATTCCGAAAATATTTAATTGACTTTGCGTAAAATTATTTTTAGTTATAAACTATTTTATTATGAGAGAATATACATATGAATCGATCTCTAAAGATGCCAATCTCTAACTTCAACATGAGTTTGTTAATGAGTTGAAGAGACATATGAGTCAAAAACTCGAAGTTATTTGATCCAGATATTCTAGCTTATATGTTAAAGAATTAACTTCGAACATGTAAATAGATTATGTCGCGTTCCAGTATCGTGGATTGGAAAGAGGCGATTGACAGCGAGTTGCATTCATAAAGTTGGTAGACCTTGAGCAATGAACCAATTAGATATAGATGGGTTTTTAAGTTCAAGAGTGTAGGACCTCAGGCGCTACCACTTGCCCCAAAACCAATTGGTGTTAGGGAATGCGCATACCCTTCCTTTATAGTGTATTCACGCAAGCGCCCACGATATTCGATTGTGGCTCCACCCGCACACTCAGTTTGGGTCTCCATCCGCACACTCAGTTTGGATGCCACAGGACAATTGCTGTCACCTGCACACTTAGTTTGGGTGCCCAACAATCTCCCCCTCAGCAATTGCTCCTGCTGGGAATCGAACACGTGACCTTGGCTTTGATACCACTTGTAGGACCTCAGGCGCTTCAACTTGCCCCAAAATCAATTGGTGTTAGGGAATGCGCATACCCTTCCCTTATAGTTCATTCACGCAAGCGCCCACGATATTCGATTGTGGCTCCACCCGCACACTCAGTTTGGGTCTCCATCCGCACACTCAGTTTGAATGCCACATGACAATTGCTGTCACCTGCACACTTAGTTTGGGTGCCCAACAAAGAGTTTAAAAACTTTGACAAGTCAATTGATAAAAACTAGGCTAGACGAGTCAAGATGCCTTATAAAAGAAATAATTTTACTTCTTTGACTCATATTCACTAGCGATTAGGATAATATCCATTTGAATGTTAATAGCTCTAATAGCTATATACAGTGGACGTTAAAATTATCATCCTTAATGGTGAATTAAATGAAAAAATTTATAAGGAATAACAAGAGAGTTTCGTTATTAATTGAAAAGAAAACATAGTTTGCTAAACTTATGCATTTTCTTGTTGATATTTAACTAACTCCTAAACAATGACACGAAAAATGTGATAGTGTCACTAACAAATTTCGACTGTCATATTAATAAATATGACAAGTGTGTCCATATAAACTAACTGGATAATTGAGTTTCAGAGTTTGTTTATGCGCAATCGATATGTTAATATTTGAGACTAATACTGTGAGTATTAAATCCATTGAGAAAATATTAACTTATGATATGAAAAACTTCGGTTTAGTCAATCATGATTAAGAGGTCTTGTGATGATATTAAACTATCTCAAGCACATTATGTGAGATGAGTTATAAATAGTTTAATACTTATGAAAAGGGATTTCATAATTCTATTTAATTCATACCTTGTGTGCAATACGAGAATAAATGTGATATAGTATCACAATTTGAGTATGCTCATAAAATTAGATATCACGCATATATGGTAAAATGCAAGAGGCTAGACATCGTCTCTTTAGTTAATAAACTAAGGAGATACATGAGCAATCTTAGCAAGATTCGTTGGGATGCATTAATGAGAATTCTTGAATCTTGATAGAATACATACATATGTGCATTAGATTTGGAAATTTTTCAAACGATCCAGGAGGGATATAATACTGCAAATTAAACTTCTGATTTAGATGAATCAAAGTTTATAAACGGATATGTATTCAATTTCGGAGGCACCGCTATTTCCTGAGAATCTTCCAAACAAACGCGTATAGCTCAATCCACTATGAAATTAGAGTGCATAGCATTGGATAAAGCTAGTAAAGAATTTGAGTGGCTTCACAAAATTCACGGAAGATATTTTAATATGACTGAAAATTGTGTTAGTCATACATAAAATGTGACAATCAATCAGTGATACACAGAGCTCAACAAACTCTATGTTTAATGGTAAATTCACGACATAATTGTTGTCGTTGATACAATACCGAGAGACATCTACTTTCAAATAGAATGGACTTTATAAAGTCAAGAGATAATCCTAATTCCGGATATTAAAGGTTTATCTAGAGAGTAGTATGTGCATTGAGGGGAATGGGCTTAAAGCCTAAATTAGACTAAGTTACCTCGTATGGAAACCTAACCTGGCGACTGGAGATCCCACGGACCAGGTTCAATAGGACAACCAGTCTTGGCTAACTTAAAAGGAAGCACTTAAGAGCATAACTCTATCACATTCCTATGATGCAATAAGTGCAAGCCTACCGCGTTTATAAGGTTAAGCAAACGCTTTTAATGACGTCTATACCTTGTCAAGAACAAGTGGAGTATGGTAGGATACTCTTGATAGATGCGGTCACCTATGTTAGTGTGAGTTGGGTCAGCTCGTTGAGAATTTCTTTATAGGCTGGAATTCTCTAAAGCACTCGCATAACCAAGAATGTTCAGGGCCAAAACGAACACAACCGAGAACTTGAAACAAATCGGTTTAGTACTGTGTTTAGTTTATTGTCTTGGTTTACACAAACAGCCGACGGTTCAAGATGAAATATTTCACCGATTGGCTAAGTAAATCCGATAAGCTTTAACTAGGGAAGGTTCAAGATGAAATATTTCACCTATCCCGATGCGGTATTATTCCTAAGAAATTTCGACATGATATGTCTATGTGAAGGAACTCGAACAACAATTTCATTCATGTGGGGGATTGTTGGGGTTTTATGTGTGAATGAAATAAATTAAAGTAAGAGATATGTCTATTCGGTCCGAAGAGGTACCATTTGGACCGAACCATTGTGTCCCTTTTCAAGAGGCACTTTTGTGCCTATAAATATGAAACAGAATCTGGCCAATTCTGAATCAATTGATATAGTAACAAAAAGGAAAAAACACTACTCTCTTTTTCTCTTACTTTCATAAAAATTTAGTCCGAAATTTCTATTATTCAAGTTCGCCGTGGGTTCATTATTTGTGTAAATAATGAACAACAGACTGTTGTATCTTGGGAGACTACCGGAATCAAACTGTATGCACCGTGGCAGTCCCGGAAATATTGTCTTAAGGAAATTTGTTTCGGCAAGCCTCAGTCTTATTTCCTATTTACGTGTTGATCAAAGTGTTCTACAAATTAATCCTACCCAAGTAAGTATGTTTTATAAACTTTAACAATGCATGAAATTATTTGTTAGAATATTGTTTACTATATTCTCTATATGTTTTGTAAAACATATAAGTGCACATATTGTTAGACTCCATCAGATATTTTCTTAATTCAATAAAATTTACACCAATATATTTTCCTAAAACATATTTGTTAACGTTATGAATATATTTAATTTAAGTAAATACTAGAGGGCCTATGCGACTAGGGGATATCTGATGATTTATTCCCGGAAGAACTTGACCATGATCATAAGTAAAAATTTACTTGGACTCAATTTGTGAAAGTAATTTTCCTTTTATATTTTATTCTCTATTTAATACTCCCTCTGTCTCATTATTTTTACTTCATTCCCGGTCAAACTTTTTAATCTTTTAAGTGACTTATCATCTTAAATTATTAACATTTTTGACGTATTAAACTTTTGAAATATTAATATACATAGTGTTATATAATATTATCAAATTATTAGTTAAATATATTAATTAAATTTTTTATTATAATTTTTTGAAATTTAATCAAGTTGACTGGTCAACGGTACCAAGAGATAAATATTAATGTGACGGAGGGAGTACATAATATATTTGCTTTCCTTCATTAAGTAGGATTCCCATATGTTTAGGACTCAGTCGTTTTGAGTAATTGCTTGAAATGACCTTAGAGAATATTGAATTTTTAAAAATGATCTTCCCTTACTTTTTTAATTTATTTTGAATTTCATTATCAATTAAACCTACTTGAGAATTTTCCCTCAATAACGCTCTTACTTCCCCCGCGCCCTATTCTCAAATTCAAATTCAAAGAGGGATCTGTTGACTGAGAGGTGTAATTCTCCCAATTCTTCTTCTTCTTTATTTTCAAACTCTCTCATAACTTTCACATTTCTCATATAAATGATGGTGATGAACCTAGATACGTGATTGTGATGAATCTGCAACAAACGCGCCCGAATATGATTCGTGTCAAGTAAGCATTGTTTCCCGATTTTGCAATTGAAATTAACATTGACCACGAATTTTCATCTCTATAATCATTCATCAAACTACGTTTCAAAATGCACCGTGTCGAAGTAACCACTAGAGATAAACTTGAGTCGGTGAAATATGGGGTTTTTCAACCAACAGATAATTATACAATTCATATTATGATTCCAGAAAAGAAAATGAAATATATAAACTTAGCAACACACGAAGGATTTTTCAATACTCTAAAACATGGCAAAGAAAACTATATGAGTTAAGACCTTTAATATAATAAGAAAAGTACACGTGTGTTGCACGTGATTAACTAATTCTTATATTAGTTGAATTATATAATCATTTTTCCATCATATTATGGTTTTAATGCATGGAGTCTTGTTCCGATTTTTGTTGATCATACATCTGTTCTGGGTAAAGCAGGCTGTATTTGTTGCTTCTGCCCAAAATCTTTGTGGCAGCTTAGCTTCAGCTATCATGGTTCTGACAGCTTCCTTTAGTGTTCTGTTTCTCCTTCCCCCAACACCATTCTATTGAGGGGTTCTAGCAGCTGAATACTCATGTTGTATTCCTTTGATATTACAGTACTCTTCAACAGTAGAGTTTGTGAACTCTGTTCCTCTGTCTGATCTGATCTTCAATATTTTTATGCTTTTCTCATTCTGGATCAGTTCCATCAGTTTAGTAAGATGTTCCTTGGTTTCACTTTTCTTTTTCATGAAAATCACCCAAGTATATCTTGAATAATCATCCATAACAGCTGGGCAGTATTTCTTTCCACCATTGCTGACTGGATCAATGGGTCCAAATAAGTCCATATGTAGTAGCTCCAATATTCTTTCAGAAGATCGATGCTTCTTGCTTTTGAAAGATGACTTGATTTGTTTACCCTTCTGACATGCGTCACAGAGCTTGTCTTTGCTCATGACTGTTTTTGGAATCCCTTCTACCAAATCATTCTTGATTAATCTGTTTATGGTCTTGAAGTTTAAATGATTCATCCTTTTGTGCCACAGCCAACTGACTTCACTTGGTGTTGATGCCACCAAACAAACACTTGAATTCTTATCAGCAGAATTTCAGTCGACTATGTAGACATTTCCTTGTCGTCTTCAAGATAAAATTACCTTCTGTGTACCAATCTGTTCAACGTAACACTTATCTGTTGAGAAGATGACTGGATATCATTTGTCACAAAATTGACTTATGCTCAGCAGGTTGTACTTTAGGCCTTTAACATATGAGACGTCAGATATCTCAATGTTTCCTTTGATTAAACTTCCTTTAGCTACAATCTTGCCTTCTTTGCTGTCTCCAAAAGTGACTTTTGGACCATCCACAGCAATAACATCAGTCAGCTCATGTATGCTTCCACACATGTGCCTTGAACATCCACTGTCCAAGTACCAAATCTTCTCTACTTTACTCCTACTCCTAATCCTAACCTACAAAACAAAAATAAAATTGTTTTAGGTACCCTTATTGAGAGGGTCCTGAAGGATTAGTTCCACCTTTGACAACCCAAGATGTTGATGTCTTAGGCTTCTTAGGCTTCTGAGTTTTGGCAGGAGCATGAACAGTTTTATCTTTACCATAATTATCAGATAAGTCATGTTGATGATCAGTATGATAAGGAAAATGTTCATAAGCAGGGTAAGGTGCATGATAACCAGGATATGCATGCATTAGATGAGCAGGGTAAGGTGCATAGTAAGTAGGAAACTGAGGTGCATGATACATAGGAGGATATGCAGCAGGTTGCACATAATAAGACTCATTTCCATACCAAGCATTTTGATTTTTCTTATTCTTATGCTTCTTTAGCTTACTAGATGCTTGCTCATTAAATGACTTAGTTTTACCACTAGTCTGATTCAGTTTAGCTTTATCAGCAGACTTCTTCGGACTCTGCTGTTTGGTCTTACTAGTCTGTTTACATACACTAGGCTCTTTGCTCTTTTTAGCCTTAGGAGATTTCTTCTCCTTTAACACTTTCTCAGGTGAAGTAGGTTTAGTAGTTTGAACATACAGAATGACCTTACTATTGTCAGCATATACAAATTTTTCAGTATGATTCAATTCTATCTTATCCTGTTCTAAAGGCATCTTCTGTTTACTAGATGTATGTGTGGATGCAACAGATGATTTCTCATGAGACTCGATAACTTTTTCAAGTTCCATGATTTTTCTTTTATAAACTTCACATTCAGCTTTTAGAGACTCATATTCTTGTTCAAGCAATTTATAGTCATCTGATTCTTTAGGCTTTTCAGCTTTAAGTTTCAGTGAGCTGTTTTGCTCTTTTAACAATATCATCTCTTCCTTAAGCTTTTTATATGCTTCAGCAATACCAGTATTGTTAAGCATCATTTGTTCAAACGAATTAAACAATTCATTATTAAGAGGAGTTACCTCATCCTCAGAGTCATCAGATTCCTTTGCCATCAGGCACATGAGAGCAGGGTTTTCTTCATCAGACGTGTCTGAATCTGAATCAGATGAGTAGATAGCAGCCAGCTTTTCTGCTTCAGCTACCATTGCCTTGCCTCTCTGATGCTTTCTTTCTTTTATGATTTTCTTCTCCTCTTCAGTGTATTTCTCTACTTTTGGATATGGGCAGTGTTTGATGAAGTGTCCCAATTTCCTGCAGTTATAACACATTAGTTTGGCTTTATAATCATCCTTATCTTGAGAAGAAAAGTTAGGTTTAGAAGTAGAAGCATTGTTGTATTTGTTTTTCATTTTTCTTTTGTAGAATTTCTTGAAATTGTTTATCAGCAATGCTACATCTCCAGCTGTGTACTCCTTTTTGTTGAGTAATGTGGCTTCATCAGATGAGTCCACTTCTTTACTTCTTTGTGCTGGTCTCCTGGGATTTTCAGCAGCAACTAAGGCAGCTGTGGGTCCTGAAGTTGAGGTTTCTTCAATTCCCATTCTTGGCAGTTTATACTCATACGCCTTGAGTACGGAAAACAGTTCTGTAAGAGAGATCTTTCCCAAATCTCTTGATTCTTCCATCGCTGTCACCTTCATGTTGAATTTCGGAGGTAAAGCTTTCAGTACTCTGATGGTTATCTCCTTATCCGTGAAAGTTTTTCCAAGCTTTAAAACTTCATTCAATGTCCTTGTAAACCTTGTATCCATTTGATCAATGGTTTCAGAAGACTTCATTTTGAAGTTGTCCAGCTTTTCTAGAGCAACACTTAGCTGATGCTCTTTAATTGCGTCGTTTCCTTCGCTCATATCTCTGACTTTATCCCACATCTCTTTTGCAGTCTTGCAATGTTTGACTTTGTCTAACCGATCATTATCCAGGGCTTTAGTCATGATAAATCTTCCAACTTTGTCAAGATTGAACATCTTTATTTTTACTGCTGTCATCTCGTGCAAGTCTTTTTCCACAACCGTATCAACTTCATTGATCTTTATGGTCTTTGTGAATATGAATGGACCTTTAATGATACATGTGTCATTATAAGCAGCTAGGAAAATCTCCATCCTGATTTTCCACTCTTCAAAGGAAATACCAGCAATGTGGGGAACATGGCTGATACAATCCATTTTTCAAAAAGTTTTGTTTTCCAAAAAGATGCTCTTTTGAAAAGTTTTGAAAACCTTTGGAAAACACTTGGATCAAGCTCGTTGATCAGGCAGCTGATTCTAATGAACCACCTGCTCTGATACCACTTGTTGGTCCCAAGTGGTCAGATGAGGTTTAGAGGGGGGGGGGGGTTGAATAGACCTCTGAAAATTTTTAAACTTAAAAACTTTTCAGTCTTCTGTCAGCAGACTAAGCTTATGAAGAACAGTAAACTGACTAAGCTGTTCGTGAACAAATCTGAAACAGCAGAGTGACCACTCTTCTTATAATAACTTAGCTGTTTTTCATCAAAACAGTTTTTCAAGAGTATACATGCAGGGGATTATTTGAAAGTGTTTTTCACAAGTAGACTAAGTCTTTTAAAGATTTTATCCCCAGTTGAAAACTCCTTTTAAAATCTTTAAAACAATTCAAAGTGTTTACTTATGCAATTTTGAAATATGCAAGAAAACTTAAATGCAAAGACAACACAAAGAATTTTTATAGTGGTTATATGGATAAAAATCCTTTAGTCCACTCTTCCAGATCACTTAGATTCTGGGTTATACTATAAACACAAAGTTTACAATATATCTCCACTTACACTTAAACAACAAATGAAAAGGCTGTAAGCTCACAATAGGAAATCACTCAGAAAACCTATCCTCTGAAGTTAAATCACTCACAAAGACGGATTTAAACTTCGCACAACATCAGCTAATACAAATTCACTCAGAATGTATTTTCTCTTTTCTTCAACTTGGCTTATGTCAACAAATGACTTCACCAGACGAGTGAGCTGTTCGAGCTTCTTGAGACTTAGAAAATTTCTGCTTCAAAAACGAAATCTCAGAATGTTGTTGTGTGTCTCGCTCGTTGAAATCAGCTCTATTTATACTTGGATTTGAAATTATGACCGTTGAAGGAAATCAAATCTCAAATCCATAGCCTTAGCCCGAAATTCAGAACGGTTCTCCGCTACAGTACTTTTTCTGCTGTACTTTCCTGTAGCTATATTAAATGCACTCTGCTGATCCGAGAATGAATTCAATCATTTGCCATTACTACCCTTCTCTTGCAGCATTTATTACACCAAGTGCATTTATTACCGTTGAACTATCTCATGATCTCTTCTACTCTGCTGATCGAAGCGACTCTGCTGATAGGCACTCTGCTGATCAAACTCTGAACTAATTTGATTTGAGTCAGCTGATGGTCTACCCTTCTGTTCGTTGTTTCAGCACGAGATCAGTAGTCTTCTGGGCTTATAATTTTGAACTCTTCTGATGTCTTCTTTACTTGTTCAAAATTCTTCTGAGGGCACTAAGCTTTCCATACTTAGCTGATTTTGACGTTTTGAAAATCATCAAAACCTTCCCTTATTTTCTTATCTTCTTTGCACTTCATCTTCATCTTCATCCAACAATCATCCTGAGGTTTGACAGCCTCAACTGTTGGAGTAGCTTGATCAGGTTGTTGCACATCCGTCTTTTCAGCAACAGGAGCCTCATCAGCTCCAACTGGTCTTTCAGCAGATTGGGGGCTCTGTCTTACTAAGTTCTCCAACTCAGTAGGCTCTTCAATGAAAGATATCTGCTTTCTAGCTATTTTCTTTGTTCTCCATTGAACGATTCTTGAAGCAGCAGAGTCCTTTTGTTGACTTCTTGTCCTGTGAGAGACATTCTCAGCAGGCAACTCAGCAGAAGGAGTCCTGGAAGGTGATGCAGGAGACATTCCCCTTACATCAGCAGTGGTCTGACTTATACTTTGATCAACAGCAACATCAGCCACGGTCTTCACCTTCTTAGGAGCTTTCTCCTTTGGTTTATCAGCAACCTTCTTCTTTTGATTTTCAATAGCTAACTCAGCTGTTTTAACCAGTCTCCTTGGCCTCTTGGCAGGAACCTCCTTTGGTTCCTTCTCTTCATCCTCTTCAGGCTCCTCAGCCTTTCTCTTCAGAACAGGCAAGTACTTGGACATTGCCTTGGATTTGTGGATCTCCTTACCATTTATCATAGCACAACCCAGTTTGAACAGCAGATAACTGAGCGTGATTCTGTGGTTGGTTTGAGGAGTTTTCCCTTTCTTCACCTCGTGAAAACCAGCCAAAATATACCAAACTATAATGGACCAGTTGACTTCTAGTCCATAGTATACGGCAGCCATGATGCTGAACCTTTTCATGGTAACAACATCCAGAGAAAAGGTGCAGTTTTCGATCAGCTTCGAGACCATATCAGCCATCCGCTGATATTCGTCCTTCAATTGTTTCTTCTTAATGTTTCCAGACAACATTTCCCCTTCTTTGTCACAGATCGCCCAGAACTGTTGGTGCTTGTCTTCTGTCAGCACAGTGACGTCATGACGTCCTCTGTTAGGAGACCGAAAGTCTCGTGAAGAACAGCAGGAGTGATGACAATGGATTTTTCACCAACTGTAGCCTTGATTTCCATAGAGTTATAATCAACAGTTGCGGTCTTGTAGTACTCCATAACCTGGTCAGTCCATATTACACCTTCATTGTACTCCATGAAGTTTACCAGTGAGGCCGTCTTGAATTTCTCTAGCAGTTCTTTCATCAGATGGGTACCAGATTGGTAATAGGAGTCGTAGACTAAGTACATACCTTCAGCAGCCATTGAATCTGTTGAAAGTGAAAGAAACAGAAGGAATTTTGCAGAAAATTGCAAGTAATTTCTCACAAGTGCTCTTTGAAAGTTTAGGGTGCGTAAATAACTACACGGCTGATCAGATTGAGATTTATAGAGTTAGGGTATTTCGGTTTCCGTGATACCATGTAACCGTTAGATCCGTTGTCTTGTCAGTGCTGATCGTGCGGCGTCATTTACGACCTTTCAAATTCAAATCGCATTAAATGAGGAGCGGGAATATGTACCGCTCTTTTATCACTTGTAAAAGCGTGTTTTTAGATAAAGCATTTTAAACATTTAGCTTTTACACAAGCGATCAGATGAGTAAAATAAATACTTATCTGATGGACTACTGTCCTGATGACAATGTTGTTATCAGTGAAAGCCAATAGCTGATAACCTTCCTCGGCTGTTTGTCAATCCAGCTAGATAATAAATCTTCATTCTTCAAGACTTGAATCTTCTGTTGACAACATAACTTCAACTAACTGTCATCAACAAATTTCATCTTTTAATCAGAAGCACCGCTAGTCTTACACGTTCCCCCTGACTTTAAGAATTCATAAGTTAACTAGTTTGTTGAAAGTTAATCCTTAAAGATGAGTGAGATGAGTAAGCTGTTGGACTTCAGTCTTCTGATAAGTTCCCCCTCAGCTTAAGCATCTAATTTTAGTAAACATAGTTCAGCTCTTAGAGATGAAAACCTTGTCTCACTTAGAGGTTTAGTGAAGATGTCAGCAATCTGATTTTCAGTAAACACATATTCTATCATGACATTTCCTTTCTCCACATGATCTCTAATAAAATGATGTTTGATCTCAATATGCTTAGCCCTTGAATGACTTGTAGTGTTATGAGTAAGGCTGATAGCACTTGTATTGTCGCAGTAGATGGGTGTTCCACTAATTTTAATATTGTAATCTTCAAGTTGATGTTTCAACCATAATATTTGTGCATAGCAAGCTCCAGCAGTTATGTATTCAGCTTCAGCAGTTGATATGGATACTGAAGTCTGTTTCTTACTCATCCATGAGATCAGACGACTACCTAAGAACTGACAGGCACCTGTAGTGCTTTTTCTGTCAATCTTGCAGCCAGCAAGGTCAGAATCTGAATATCCAATTAACTCAAATCCAGATTCTCTAGGATACCACAATCCCAAATCTTCAGTACCTTTAAGATACTTGAGTATCCTTTTGGTAGCTAAGAGGTGAGATTCCTTAGAATTTGATTGAAATCTCGCACAAACCCCAACATAGTACATGATATCAGGTCTGCTAGCTGTTAAGTATAACAGTGACCCAATAATTCCTCTGTACTTGGTTATGTCCACTGATTTTTCATTTTCATCTTTATCCAAACGACAACTTGTAGACATTGGAATATTAGCAGTAGAACTAGTTTCCATACCAAATTTCTTGAACAGATCCTTTGTGTATTTTGCTTGGCTGATGAATATACCATCAGGCAACTGTCTAACTTGCAAACCAAGAAAATAATTAAGTTCCCCCATCATGCTCATTTCAAACTTGTTCTGCATCAGCCTTGAGAACTTATCACACATCTGTTGATTAGTTGAACCAAAAAGAATGTCGTCCACATATATTTGCACAAGCAAAATATGTTCTTCCCATTCAATAGTGAACAAAATCTTGTCTACCTTACCTTTACGAAATCCTTTAATTAAAAGAAAGTCAGATAAAGTATCATACCATGCTCTTGGAGCCTGTTTCAGTCCATAGAGGGCTTTCTTTAGACGACACACCTTGTCTTCTTCTTGATAAGCTTCAAATCCAGGTGGTTGTTCAACATATACTTCTTCTTGCAATTCTCCATTGAGAAAGGCTGATTTCACATCCATCTGATAGACTGTGAAATTTTTGTGAGCAGGATAAGCAAGAAAGAGTCTGATAGCCTCTAATCTTGCCACTGGTGCAAAAGTTTCATCAAAGTCAATGCCTTCTTCTTGGCAGTAACCCTTGGCCAGCCACTAGTCTTGCTTTATTTCTGGTGACTTCACCATCTTCATTCATCTTATTTCTGAATATCCACTTAGTGCCAATGACTCTTTGTTGACTTGGTCTAGGAACTAAGTACCAGACTTCATTTCTTTCAAATTGATTTAACTCTTCTTGCATAGCTTCAATCCAGTTTGAATCACTAAGAGCTTCTTCAATTTGTTTGGGCTCAATTTGAGATAGGAAGCTGACAAACATTGCTTCACTTGCAGCAGCTCTCCTTGTCATTAGTTTATCCAAATGATCACCTATCAGCAGTTCAGGTGGGTGATTCTTGGGCCATCTAAGATCAGGTTGAAGATCATAATGCTGTCCTCGGTTTTGATCTTGCAACACTACTGTTGGAGTTTCAGTAGTAGTCTGTTGAACATTTCTTGTCTGTTGAACAGTCTCTGGTCTATCAGCTGTTAGCAACTCGTCTGTTAGACAATCAGCACTGTGATTTTGAACAGCACTTGAGTTAGCAGCTGAACTGAGATCAGGTAGTATGATTGGAACATATTCTTCTTTCTTTTCAACATTCAACTTCTGTAAATCAGTAGACAGATCTTGATTAGCACTTTGATTCTTTTCAGAAGATTGACTTGGTTCATCAAATACTACATGAATGGATTCTTCTATTAGTAGTGTTCTTTTGTTAAAGACTCTGTAAGCTTTACTAACAGTAGAGTATCCTACAAAAACAGCTTCATCAGCCTTTTCTTCAAATGCAGTAAGGTGATTTTTCCCATTATTTAAAACAAAGCATTTACAACCAAATATCTTAAAGTAATGAATGTTTGGCTTTCTGTTGTTCCAAACTTCATATGGCGTCTTGTTTTGGTGCTTGTTGATCATGCATCTGTTTTGGGTAAAGCCGGCTGTATTGGTTGCTTCTGGCCAAAATCTTTGAGGCAGTTTAGCTTCAGCTATCATTGTCCTAGTAGCTTCTTTTAGAGTTCTATTTCTCCTTTCAGCAACTCCATTTTGTTGAGGGGTTCTGGCAGCAGAGTATTCATGAATGATTCCTCTGGCATTACAATACTCTTCAACAGTAGAGTTTGTAAACTCAGTCCCTCTGTCTGATCTGATCTTGAGTATTTTCATACTTTTCTCATTTTGAATCTTTTCCATCAGATTTGTAAGATGCTCATTGGTTTCACTTTTCTTCTTCATGAAAATCACCCAAGTGTATCTTGAATAATCATCCACAACAGCTAGGCAGTATTTCTTTCCACCATTGCTGACAGGATCAAGGGGTCCAAATAAGTCCATGTGTAGCAGCTCCAATATTCTTCCAGAAGATTGATGCTTCTTGCTTTTGAATGATGACTTGATTTGTTTACCCTTCTGACAAGCGTCAAAGATCTTATCTTTGCTCATGATTGTCTTTGGAATTCCTTCTACCAGATTGTTCTTGATAAGTCTGTTGATGGTCTTGAAATTCACATGATTCATCCTTTTGTGGCCAACTGACTTCACTTGGTGTTGATGCCACAAAAACAAATACTTGAATTATTGTCAGCAGAATTCCAGTCTACTGTGTAGACATTTCCTTGTCGTCTTCCAGATAAAATTACCTTCTTTGTACCAATCTGTTCAATGTAACACTTATCAGTTGAGAAGATGACTGAATATCCTTTGTCACAAAATTGACTTATGCTCAGCAGGTTGTATTTTAGGCCTTTAACATAAGAGACGTCAGATATCTCAATGTTGCCTTTGATCAGCGTTCCACTTGCTACAATCTTGCCTTCCTTGCTGTCTCCAAACGTTACATTCGGACTATCCACAGCAACAACATCAGTCAGCTCATGTATGTTTCCACACATGTGTCTTGAACAGCCACTGTCCAAGTACCAGATTTTCTCTACTTTACTCCTACTCCTAATCCTAACCTACAAAACAAAATAAAATTGTTTTAGGTACCCTTATTGAGAGGGTCCTGAAGGATTAGTTCCACCTTTGACATCCCAAGATGATGAAGTCTTAGGCTTCTTAGGTTTCCGTTGTTTGGCAGGAGCATGAACAGTTTCATTTTCATTATGTTTATCAGATTTGCTATGTTGATGATAATCAGCATGATAAGGATAATGTTCAAATGCAGAGTAAGATGCATGATATGGAGAATATGCATGCATTGGATGAGCAGGATATGGTGCATAGTAAGATGGAAATTGAGGTGCATGATACATAGGAGGATATGCAGCAGGTTGCACATAATAAGACTCATTTCCATACCAAGCATTTTGATTTTTCTTGTTCTTATGCTTCCTTGGTTTACTTGATGCTTGCTCATTAACAGACGACTTAGTTTTATCACTAGTCTGATTAGTTTTAGCCTTATCAGAAGACTTCCTAGGACTCTTCTGTTTGAGCTTACTAGTCTGTTTTCCTATACTAGGCTCTTTGCTCTTTTTAACCTTAGGAGTTTTCGTCTCCTTTAATACTTTCTCAGGTGAAGCAGGTTTAGTTGTCTGAACATACAAGATGACCTTACTATTGTCAGCTGATACAAATTTTTCCGTATGATTCACTTCTAACTTATCTTGTTCTAAAGGTGTCTTCTGTTTACTAGACATGTGAGTGGATGCAACAGTTGACTTATCATGGGACTCAATGACTTTTTCAAGTTTCATGATTTTACCTTTATAAACTTCAAATTCAGCTTTCAGAGATTCATTCTCTTGCTCAAGCAGTTTGTATTCAGCTGAATCTTTTGGCTTTTCAGCTTTAAGTTTCAGTGAACTGTTTTGCTCTTTTAGCAATATCATCTCTTCCTTAAGCTTTTTAAATGCATCAGCAATGCTAGTATTGTTGAGCATAATTTGTTCAAATGAACTAAATAATTCATTTTCAAGAGGAGTTACCTCTTCATCCTCTGAGTTATCAGATTACTTAGCCATCAGGCAGAGAAGAGCAGGACTTTCTTCATCAGAAGACTCTTCATCAGAAGTATCTGAATCTGAATCTGATGAGTAGACAGCAGCTAGCTTTTCTGCTTCTGCTACCAGCACCTTGCCTTTCTGATGCTTTCTTTCCCTTCTGATTCTCTTTTCCTCTTCTGTATACTTCTCAGCTTTAGGATATGGGCAATCTCTGATGAAATGACCCAGTTTCCTGCAATTATAACACATCATTTTGGATTTATAAGAATCCTTATCTTGAGAAGAAGAAGTAGGGTTAGAAGTAGAAGCATTGTTATGTTTGTTCTTCATTTTTCGTCTGTAGAACTTTTTGAAGTTGTTTATCAGCAATGCTACGTCTCCAGCAGTGTACTCCTTTTTATTGAGTAGTGTGGCTTCATCAGATGAGTCCACATATTTGCTTTTGTAAGCTGGCCTTCTTGGATTTTCAGCAGCAACAAGTGCAGCTGTGGGACTTGAAGTTGAGGTTTCTTCAACACCCATTTCGGGCAGTTTATACTCGTACGCCTTGAGTACTGAGAACAGCTCGGTGAGAGAAATCTTGCCCAGATCTCTTGGCTCTTCCATGGCTGTCACCTTCATGTTGAACTTTTGGAGGTAGAGCCTTCAGAACTCTGACGGTTATCTCCTTGTCAGTGAAGTTTTTTCCAAGCTTTAGCACTTCATTCAACGTCCTTGTAAACCTTGTATCCAACTGGTCAATGGTTTCCGCAGACTTCATCTTGAAGTTGTCCAGCTTTTCTAGAGCAACATTCAGCTGATGCTCTTTAATGGCGTCGTTTCCTTCGCTCATGTCACGAACCTTATCCCACATATCTTTGGCAGTCTTGCAGTGCTTGACTTTGTCAAATTGATCGTTGTCAAGGCCCTTGGTCATGATAAATCGCCCAACTTTGTCCAGGTTGAACAGATTTATTTCTTCAGCTGTCATTTCATGTAAGTCTTTTTCCACCGTTATATCGACCTCATCAACTTTGATGGTCTTGGTGAATTTGAATGGACCTTTGATGATACATGTGTACATGTTATCATTGTAGGCAGCAAGGAAAATCTCCATTCTGATTTTCCAGTTTTCGAAGCTCAAACCAGCTATGTGGGGAACATGGCTGATACAATCCATTTTTCAAAAATTTTAATTTTTCAAAATATGCTCTTTTGAAAAGTTTTGAAAACCTTTGAAAAACACGCGGATCAAACTCGTTGATCAGGCAGCTGATTCTAATGAACCACCTGCTCTGATACCACTTCTTGGTCCCAAGTGGTCAGATGAGGTCTAGAGAGGGGGGGGGGGTGAATAGACCTCTTAACTTTTTGAATAACTTTTAACTTTAAAACTTTTGTTATAACTTCAACAGGCAAAGCTGTTATCAAACAGTAAGTTACTCGGCTGATAGCGAACAAATCTTTGAACATCTTAGGTGACCACTAATCTGATAATTACTTAGCTGATTTTGTTAAAATCAGTTTCAATACTTAGAGTACTTGCAGTGGATTTATAAGTGTTTTTCACAAGTAAAATTAGCAGTTGAAAAGTTTGTTCCCCAGTTTTATAAACCTTTTACTTATAAACTTTTCAAACAGTTGAATCAAAGTGTTTTCATGCGACTGAAAATATGCAGGTAAAAATGCAAGTAAAAACACACAGGATTTTTATAGTGGTTATATGGATTTAAATATCCTTTAGTCCACTCTTCCAAGTCACTTAGATCTTGGGTTATACTATAATCACAAAGTTTAGAGTATACTCTGCTTGTGCCAATCAACAAATGAAGCGGCCACAATTGCGCAGTAGGGAATCACTTAGAAACTCCTACTCTCTGAAGTAATATCACAAAGATGGATATCTACTTCTCACAACACTCAGTTTTACAAATTCACTCAGAAGATGTATTTAGCCTTGTTCTTCAACTCTGCTTTTTGTCAACAAATGACTAAGCTGATGAGTGAGCTGTTCTTGAGACTTAAAGAATTCTGCTTCGAAAATTTCTCAGAGATTGTGTTGTTGTATATTTTTCTCTTCGTCTCTTTCAGCTATTTATACTTGATGTTTGAAAAATGTCCGTTGAAGAGAGACAAGATTCAAATTCCTCGAGTTCTGGTCCTTAATTTCCGCGAACGGCTCTCTGCAACTGTCCGTACGTTCAACAGTACTTTTCTGCAGGCAGCATTAAATGCACCCAGCTGATACGAAGCATTTCTTTAGGGCTGAGCGTTCGATAAAAACCGAACCGAACTGGACCGGACTTCGATTTTTTTTCGGTTCGGTACATTTCAGATCGTGGACCGTTTGCCGAATCGAAAATTTCGATTCCGTTCGGTAAAAAACCGAACGGTCCGGTTCGGTCCAAAAAAATCGATTTTTTTTAATTTCCTTTTTTTGCACAAAATCAGTAGGAATTTTAATTCAGGGCTGAAAAAAAAACTGAGTCAGTTTGCCTCTCTCCACTCTTAGACTTGTAGACCTTCAACATTTTCTCTCTTCATTTCTTCCGTGTTTTTCTTATCACATGTAAGTGTATCAATGTATGCCACAAATTGTGAAATACTCCCTGCTTTCAATTCTGTAAAAACATGTAAAAAGAGAGAGTCGAGTTCTATGGAAGAATTAGCTGAAGATAATCAAGTAATCACAGGCACTGAGAATGTACTGCTGAACCTTGTAATTTGTAGCATAAAGCCATGAACCATAACTAAAAAGTACCTGGAGAAAATGGCAAGAGACAGCAGCGGCGGATGGCGGAAGGCAGCGGAGGAACGAGACGGACGGCAGTGGGTGGATGGCGGTGGTGGATGGGTTTGGTTTTTGGGAAGGAAAAGGAAGGTTAGGGCTTTTGGGTTTCTAATCGGCTTGGAAGGGTTTTGATAAATTAAAATTATCTCATGGGTTCAGTTTTTGGGTCGGTTTTGGGGAAATGAAAATTAAAAAAAAAAAAACATTCGGTAAAATCGGTTCGGTTCGGTAAACCGACCGGTTTTACCGAAAATCGAAAGCATACATGCTTCGGTTCTGAGCCTGGATTCGGTTCGGTAATCGGTTCGTACCGAAACTTCGGTTTTGGTACGGTTCGGTCGGTTTACCGAATCAGGCTCAGCCCTACATTTCTTCAATCATTTGTCTTTAATAACCTTGTACTTCAGCATTTATTACTTCCAGGGGCATTTATTACCGTTGGGACGACTTTATGATCTTTTCCACTTGGCTGTCGAAAGTGCAAGTCGGATGGCGAACTAAGCTGATCCCAAACTTGAACAAATCTGATTTGAGTCGGCTGATCTTCATCAGTCTGATATCTTTCGTTTAGCAGATCAGAAGTCTTGGACCTAGAAATTTTGACTCTTCTGATGTCTTCTTTACTTAGTCAAAATTCCTTCAAAGGGACATCAGCTAAGTTAATCCATACTTAGCCGATTTTGAAGTTTTGGAATGCATCAAAACCTCCCTTATCAAATTGTCTTAAGTGCCTTCATCTTCATCCTTATCCAACAATATCTCACCAATTTAACATGCCATTAAGTGGGAATGCGACCAAAAGAAAACCATACTACAAAATTTGGCAATTTATCTTTATGAAATATATTCAATGACAAGGTAGTTCTCCGTTAGAAGAAATTGTATATTGGTTTACACCTTACGGAATAACAATTAAAAAAAAGAAATTGATGCACATATATACGAAGCTGTAAAAATGCACTTGGGATCTTAGTTTATGTATTATTTGACTCACCAACAAGTGATTGATATAGTGGAAGGGGCTAGTCATTACAAAGTATCGGACTTCGGCTCGAATTCATGTTGGGAGAGGTTCCCATTTTATGTGTTCGACGCGCCTCGAAAGGGATTAAACCATTGGGAAACAAAAAAAATGTCTTATTTGACCCGAAAATTTATATTTTTTTCGAAATTATCAATGTATGTCCTATTCGAACTAAAAAAAAAAAAATCACCAAAACCATTATTTGTCGAGTTACACTTAGAAATTGGAAATTTTAAATTCTGACTTCAAAATTTGCATGTTCAAGTCACGTGATGGGTTTATAACTTTTATAAAAAACGGTTAAAGCTACTTAAAAATCGTAGATAACTTTTTATTTATAAAAAAATAAATATGTCAAATTCCCAATCATATTTAGCCCAGAATGTCCAAATATATCATCCTCTTCTACGAAATATATTATTTTACACGCTCAATATTATTCTACACGATCAATTTGCTTTCATGTTGCAATGATATATTGTCGGACTCACTCATTTATTTTCTTCTTTGTAGAGCCAAAACCCCCAATTTTTACGGACAATTTAATTTTCTATTTAAGAATATAATGTCTTATTGTTCATCGATAGACTGAAAAGTGTCGCAAATCTAGACACTATTATTGTATTCAAAATTTCTTGAAAATTATGATCTGGTCGTAATTCAATATAATTGTATGGAGGACTTGTGAATTGCATATAGTAGATATTGGATGTTTTTATTTATTATTGCTAAATTTTTTTAATTTATTTTCTTAATTAGATGGAGATTGACAAGGCCAAGGAAAAGGTAATTGACAAGGCCGATGACAAGGGATCCAAAAAAGTAATCGGATGCCGTAGCATTGCAAAAACTAAAAACGAGTTGAAGAGAAGATTCCTCCAAACATGAGACGATATGAATGTAACAACTGTGGGTCGGTGTATTTTTGTACCTACGAGCATTTTGTTGAGCACGTTGAAAATTGTAACAGTAAGGGAATGCAAATTAAGTAAGTTATCTTGTTTTATGTAACATCACTTGAAATAAGTATAATAAATAAAGTGGATGATTTGGAAAAGAAGAAAGTTTAACATATTTGGTTTTTTTTTTTTAATTCAAATTACAATTTAATAAATTAAACATTATGAAGACCATATGGGATAAATTGAAACTGTTATTTAAGAAGATCATTCCATTCATACGCACAAAATATTTTCCCTTTCTTTCTCGATTCACCTACAAATTTGAAACCAAATATCTATAGAAAAAAAAATTAACCATCATTTAAAGCAATGTTTACATTTTGAATTTAAGTGAAAAGTAATCAGAAAAATTACAAAAAATAAAAAGATTTTTGAACAATTTAACTCGTGTTTTCATCGACTTTCTTAGACTTAATCATTATTTCACTGGTTTAACTCACTTTCATCAATATTCATGAATTCAAATCCTTTAAGATCGACTTCATCGATTTTAATATTTTTTCTCACTAATTACATCGATTTAAATCAATTTAACCGAGTTAACTTGTTTTTCACAACTTTTTACCGATGTATATTTTGACCAATTTAACCATTTTCATTGTTTCTAACAATTTTTTTTTGGAATTTTAGAAGTTTTAAACCTCAAAATAAATATAAATTTTGTAACCTAAATTATATTAACATCCCCATGAATGCCATAATGTGGCCATTAAATTTCTTTGACTTTAGAGGTCCCATGTACACTATAAATAGGAGTGTCCTAGGGTTTTAGAAATACACACTCACTAGTTGCATTCACTAAAATATTTTCATACATTGTTCAAGGGGCACTTAAGATAAGGTCTGGTTCTTTGTCTTCCTGTGAACGTGCTCATAGATGAAGACGCGGCGTGGCCATATGGGTTTTATCTTGGGATTGTGATCAGCCGCCAATACCTGCACGAGGGTAGGCAATCACTTTCTTAGGACGAGCGTCAAGTGGCGTGACTCTCATCAGGCCAGTCGTTTTATAATTTTTAATTAATTTATGTCATATATCATATTATAAAATTATATGAGTTGTTTATTTCAAGATATGATTTATTTAAATCAAGTGTAAAATCAAAATTTCACAACAATCTAAGAAATTGATTGAATTTATGATATATTCTTTATGATGGAAATTGGAAGGGTATGATATCTCTAACAAGTAATTTTATTTTGATTGAGGTACTTTGAAGGGTTTGTGCAAATGAGAAGATTGCCTACTGCAAAAGTTTCTGGTATATCAGATGATCATGTATGTGTTTGTACGTAAGAAAATTTCAAGTGGTATGAAATTGATTGAAATCAGGTATGATTCAATTACTCGAGTTATTCTCTTTGGTTTAACTCAAAGCCTCAAAGGTGATTTATGAAGATTGATATGTTTTCTTAGTATATAATCAGTTTAATCACTTGGTACAATATATCAATTTGATTATTTTCTGTGTTAAAATGATATGAGCCAAGAAATAATCAAATCGTGTAAATTGATATGGGAGTTTATTAATTTTGAACTTCATACCGTGATATAAGATGAAACATTGCATAAAGGTTCCAAGCTTGTATATGATCCAGATAATTGAAGTGTGAGTTTACCCTTTGTTAGGCATATAAATTACACACTTCCTTGGCCTTATTACAAAACTTTAATATTTATTCCTATTACCTATATCTATATATCGTGGGTATACTTCATAATGAAAATATGGTAGTATGAAGCTTAAAAAAAAAAAAATAATGAATATAGTCAGGTAATTAGATTTTATAATGGAATCTATTGTTTATTTGATTAAATATAAAAGGTGAGATATGAAGGTACCCCATTCCATGACGTGGAAATAATAGTTTCAATGTTACAGAGGAGAATAATTTGGAAAAATTAAATAGAATAAGGTAACGTAATGTAATTATGAAATGCATGAGTCAGATTTGAATGTTGCTTGAGGATAGTCGTGATGATTCTAATTGTGTGTGTCAAATTGTCAATTCTGTTTTGATTTTATTTTCACTTGCATTTTGTAAAATGTATTGATAAATTATACTAGAAAGAATTTTATCTGTTGGATGAAGATGAAGATGAAAGAAGACAAATAATTAAGGGAAGGTTTTGATGATTTCCAAAACATCATAATCAGCTAAGTATGGAAAGCTTAGTTCCCTTAGAAGAATTTTGAACAAGTAAAAGAAGACATCAGAAGAGTTCAAAGTTCAAAGCTCAAAAGACTAGTGATCTCTTGCTGAATCAGCGAACAGAAGGGTAGATCATCAGCCGAGTCAAATCAGATGAGTTCAGTATTTGATCAGCAGAGTATCTATCAGCAGAGTCATTTTGATCAGCAGAGTAGAAGAGGTCAAGAGATTAGTCCAACGGTAATAAATGCACTTTGTGTAATAAATGCTGTAAGAGAAGGGTAGTAATGACAAATGATTGAAGATATCCTCGGATCAGCAGAGTGCATTAAATGCAGCATTAAATGCGATGGACAGAAAGGTACTGTACACAGTACGGAATGCTGCAGGGAGCCGTTTTCAAAAAGAGCTGAAGGATGGATTTGATTTGTGACTTGCCTTCAACGGTCATAATTTCATTTCCATGTATAAATAGAGCTGAAATTCAAATCGAGCAAAAAAAAAAAACAACAATCAGAGATCGAAATTTTGAAGCAGAATTTCTCTAAGTCTCAAAAGCTCGAACAGCTCACTCGTCTGGTGGAAGTCATCTGTTGACAGAAACCCAGTTGAAGAAATTAGAAAAACATTATCTGAGTGATATTGTAATAGCTGAGTGTTGTGCGAAGTGAGAATCCATCTTTGTGAGTGATTCTACTTTAGAGGATAGGTTTTCTTTGTGAATTCCTATTGTGAGCTTACAGCCTTCTCATTAGTTGTTTAGGTGTAAGTGGAGAAATATTGTAATCTAAGTGATTATAGTATAACCCAGAATCTGTGTGATCTGGAAGAGTGGACTAAAGGATTTCCATCCATATAACCACTATAAAAATTCTTTGTGTTATCTTGCATTCAAAGTTTTCTTGCATATTTTTAAAGTTTGCACTCTCAACACTTTGAATTAATCAAAAAGATTTTGTAAGGAGTTTTAAACTGGGGATAAAATCTTTTAGAACTTAGTTTACTTGTGAAAAACACTTTTAAACAATCCGCTGCAAGTATACTCTTGGAAAACTGTTTTGCTGAAAATCAGCTAAGTCATTGTAAGAAGAGTGGTCAGTCGTCTGTTCAAGATTCGTTCACGATCAGATTAGTCTGCTTACTGTTCTTCATCAGCTTAGTCTGCTGACAGAAGACTGAAAAGTTTTTAAGTTCAAAAATTTTCAGAGGTCTATTCACCCCCCCCCTCTAGACCTCATCTGACCACTTGGGACCAACAAGTGGTATCAGAGCGGGTGGTTCATTAGAATCAGCTGCCTGATCAACGAGCTTGATCCGAGTGTTTTTCAAAGGTTTTCAAAACTTTTCAAAAGAGCATCTTTTTGAAAAATCAAAACTTTTTGAAAAATGGATTGTATCAGCCATGTTCCCCACATTGCTGGTATGTCCTTTGAGGACTGGAAAATCAGAATGGAGATTTTCCTTGCTGCCTATAATGACAACATGTACACATGTATCATTAAAGGTCCATTTAGATTCACAAAGACCATCAAAATAAATGAGGTAGATACGGTTGTGGAGAAAGACCTTCATGAGATGACTCCAGAAGAGATAAAGCTCTACAATCTTGATAAAGTCGGGAGGTTCATCATGACCAAAGCCCTGGATAATGATCGGTTTGACAAGGTCAAACATTGCAAAACTGCAAAGGAGATGTGGGACAAGGTCAGAGACATGAGTGAAGGAAATGATGCTATTAAAGAGCATCAGCTCAGTGTTGCATTGGAAAAGCTGGACAACTTCAAGATGAAGTCTGGAGAAACCATTGATCAGATGGATACCAGATTCACCAGAACTCTGAATGAAGTTTTGAAGCTGGGAAAGACTTTCACTGACAAAGAGATTTCTGTCAGAGTACTGAAGGCCCTACCTTCCAAGTTCAACATGAAGGTGATAGCAATGGAAGAATCAAGGGATTTGGGAAAAATCTCTCTTACAGAGCTGTTCTCCGTACTCAAGGCTTATGAGTATAAAATGCCAAGGATGGGAATTGAAGAAACCTCAACTTCAGGACCCACAGCTGCACTGGTTGCTGCTGAAAACCAAAGAAGACCAGCTCAAAGAAATACAGAAATGGACTCATCTGATGAGGCCGCTCTACTCAACAAAAAGGAGTACACTGCTGGAGATGTAGCATTATTGATGAACAACTTCAAGAAGTTCTATAAGAGAAAGATGAAAAATAAATACAATCATGCTGCTTCTACTTCTAAACCTAACTTTTCTTCTCAGGAAAAAGATGATTATAAATCAAAACTGATGTGTTACAACTGCAGGAAATTGGGACACTTCATAAGAGACTGCCCATATCCAAAAGCAGAGAAGTACACTGAAGAAGAGAAGAAAATGAGAAAAGAAAGAAAGCATCAGAGAGGCAAGGCAATGATGGCTGAAGCAGAAAAACCAGCTGCTGTCTACTCATCTGATTCAGACTCAGACTCGTCTGATGAAGAATCGTCTGATGAAGAAAAACCTGCTCTCCTGTGCCTGATGGCAAAGGACTCTGATGACTCTGAGGATGAGGTAACTCCTCAAGAAAATGAACTGTTTAATTCTCTAGAGCAAATGATGTTGAATAATACTACTATTGCTGGAGAGTTTGTTAAGCTTAAGGAAGAGATGAACTTGCTAAAAGAGCAAAATAGTTCACTGAAACTTTTAGCTGAAAAGCCAAAAGAATCAGCTGAATATAAACAGCTTGAGCAAGAGCATGAATCTCTGAAAGCTGAGTGTGAGGTTTATAAAGGAAAAATCATGGAACTTGAGAAAATTATTGAGTCTCATGATAAGTCTACTGTTGCATCCATGCATACATCTAGTAAACAGGAGACACCTTTAGAAAAGGAAAAATTAGAGTTGAACCATACTGAAAAATTTGTATCAGCTGACAATAGTAAGGTCATTCTGTATGTTCAAACTTCTAAACCTACCTCATCTGAGAAAGTGGTAAAGGAGAAGAAATCTCCTAAGGCTAAAAAGAGCAAAGAGCCTAGTGTAGGAAATCAGACTAGTAAGACCAAACAGCAGAGTCCTAAGAAGTCTGCTGATAAAGCTAAAGTCAATCAGACTAGTGGTAAAACTAAGTCAAAAACAAATGAGCAAGCATCTAGTAAACCAAAGAAGCATAAGCATAAGAAAAATCAAAATGCTTGGTATGGAAATGAGTCATATTATGTGCATCCTGCTGCATATCATCCTATGTATCATGCACCTCAGTTTCCTAATTACTATGCACCTTACCCTGCTCATCCAATGCATGCATACCCTGCTTATCATGCACCTTACCCTGCTTATGAACATTATTCATATCATACTGATCATCAACATGACTTATCTGATAACTATGATAAAAATGAAACTGTTCATGCTCCTAAAACTCAGAAACCTAAGAAGCCTAAGACTTCAACATCTTGGGTTGTCAAGGGTGGAACTAATCCTCCAGGACCCTCTCAATAAGGGTACCTAAAACAATTTTATTTTTGTTTTGTAGGTTAGGATTAGGAGTAGGAGTAAAGTAGAGAAGATTTGGTACTTGGACAGTGGATGTTCAAGGCACATGTGTGGAAACATACATGAGTTGACTGATGCAGTTGCTGTGGATGGTCCAAAAGTTACATTTGGAGACAGCAAAGAAGGCAAGATTAAAGCTAAAGGAAGACTAATCAAGGGAAACATAGAGATATCTGACGTCTCATATGTTAAAGGCCTAAAATATAATCTGCTGAGCATAAGTCAATTTTGTGACAAGGGATATTCAGTCATCTTCTCAACAGATAAGTGCTACGTTGAACAAATTGGTACAAAGAAGGTAATTTTATCTGGAAGACGACAAGGAAATGTCTACATAGTCGACTGGAATTCTGTTGACAAGAATTCAAGTGTTTGTTTGGTAGCATCTGCACCAAGTGAAGTCAGTTGGCTGTGGCACAAGAGGATGAATCACCTAAACTTCAAGACCATAAACAGATTAATCAAGAATGATTTGGTAGAAGGGATTCCAAAAGCAGTCATGAGCAAAGACAAGCTCTGTGACGCCTGTCAGAAGGGTAAACAAATCAAGTCATCTTTTAAAGAAAAGAAGCACCAATCTTCTGGAAGAATATTGGAGCTATTGCATATGGACTTATTTGGACCCATTGATCCAGTCAGCAATGGTGGAAAGAAATACTGCCTAGCTGTTGTGGATGATTATTCAAGATATACTTGGGTGATTTTCATGAAGAAGAAAAGTGAAACCAAGGAACATCTTACAAATCTGATGGAACTGATCCAGAATGAGAAGAGTATCAAGATATTGAAGATCAGATCAGATAGAGGGACAGAGTTTACAAACTCTACTGTTGAAGAGTATTGTAACATGAAAGGAATACATCATGAGTATTCTGCTGCAAGAACCCCTCAACATAATGGTGTTGCTGAAAGGAGAAACAGAACACTAAAGGAAGCTGTCAGAACCATGATAGCTGAAGCTAAACTGCCTCAAAGATTTTGGGCAGAAGCAACAAATACAGCATGCTTTACCCAGAACAGATGTATGATCAACAAAAATCAGAACAAGACTCCATATGAAGTTTGGAACAACAGAAAACCAAACATTCATTACTTTAAGATTTTTGGTTGTAAATGTTTTGTATTGAATAATGGGAAAAATCACCTTGCTGCATTTGCAGAAAAGGCTGATGAAGCTGTTTTTGTAGGATACTCTACTGTTAGTAAAGCTTACAGAGTTTTTAACAAGAGAACATTACTAATAGAAGAATCTATCCATGTAGTATTTGATGAGCCAAGTCAATCTTCTGAAAAGAATCAAAGTGTAAATCAAGATCTGTCTGCTGATTTACAGAAGTTAGACGTTGGAAGAAATGAAGAATATGTTCCCATCATACTACCTAATCTAAGTTCAGCTGCTAACTCAAGTGCTGTTCATAATCACAGTGCTGATTGTCTAACAGACGAGTTGCAAACAGCTGACAGACCAGAGACTGTTCAACAGACGGCAAATGTTCAACAGACTACTACTGGAACTCCAACAGTAGTGTTGCAAGATCAAGACAGAGGACAACATCCTGATTTGCAACCTGATCTCAGATGGCTCAAGAATCACCCTCCTGAATTAGTTATTGGTGATCCTTTAGATAGAGTGAAAACAAGAAGAGCAGCTGCACAAGATGCTATGTTTGTCACATTCCTATCTCAAATAGAGCCTAAACAAATTGAAGAAGCTCTAAATGATTCCTTCTGGATAGAAGCTATGCAAGAAGAGTTGAATCAATTTGAAAGGAATGAAGTCTGGTACTTAGTTCCTAGACCAAGTCATCAAAGAGTAATTGGCACTAAGTGGGTTTTCAGAAATAAGATGAATGAAGATGGTGTTGTCACCAGAAACAAAGCAAGACTAGTGGCCAAGGGTTATTGTCAAGAAGAAGGAATTGACTTTGATGAAACTTTTGCACCAGTAGCAAGACTTGAAGCAATCAGACTGTTTCTAGCCTATGCTGCTCACAAGAACTTCACTGTCTATCAGATGGATGTGAAGTCTGCTTTTCTCAATGGAGAACTGCAAGAAGAAGTGTATGTTGAGCAACCTCCTGGATTTGAAGTCTATCAAGAAGAGGACAAAGTATATCGTCTGAAGAAAGCTCTTTATGGACTGAAACAGGCTCCAAGAGCATGGTATGATACCCTATCTGATTTTCTTTTAATTAAAGGATTTCGAAAAGGTAAGGTAGATAAAACCTTGTTCACAATTGAATGGGAAAACCATATATTACTTGTGCAAATATATGTGGACGATATTATTTTTGGTTCAACTAACCAACAGATGTGTGATAAGTTCTCCAAGCTGATGCAGAATAAGTTTGAAATGAGCATGATGGGTGAACTTAATTATTTTCTTGGATTGCAAGTTAGACAGTTGCCTGATGGAATATTCATCAGCCAAGCAAAATACACAAGAGATCTGTTCAAGAAGTTTGGTATGGAAACTAGCTCAACAGCTACCATTCCTATGTCTACAAGTCTTCGTTTGGATAAAGATGAAGATGGCAAATCAGTGGACATTACCAAATATAGAGGCATTATTGGTTCATTGTTGTATCTAACAGCAAGCAGACCTGATATAATGTACTCAGTTGGAGTCTGTGCAAGATTTCAATCAAACCCCAAAGAATCTCATCTCTTAGCTGCCAAGAGGATATTGAAGTATGTTAAAGGCACTCAAGAATTGGGATTGTGGTATCCTAGAGAATCTGGATTTGAACTAGTTGGCTATTCAGATTCAGACCTTGCTGGCTGCAAGATTGACAGAAAGAGCACAACAGGTGCTTGTCAGTTCTTAGGCAGTCGTCTGATCTCATGGATGAGTAAGAAGCAAACCTCAGTTTCTATATCTACTGCTGAAGCTGAATATATAGCTGCTGGAGCGTGCTGTGCACAGATACTTTGGTTGAAGCATCAACTAGAAGACTACAACATCAAGATCAGTGGAATTCCAATCTACTGTGACAATACAAGTGCAATCTCTCTTACCCAGAACACTACAAGTCATTCAAGGACTAAACATATTGAGATTAAACATCATTTCATTAGAGATCATGTTGAAAAAGGCAATGTCTTGATTGAGTATGTTCATACTGATAATCAAATTGCTGATATCTTCACCAAACCTCTAAGTGAAGCAAGGTTCTCAACTCTAAGAGCTGAGTTAGGATTACTTAACCTGGATGCATAAGCTGAGGGGGAACTCATCAGAAGACTGGAGTTCAACAGCTTAGTCATCAGTTATTTATTTCAAGAATTAACTCTCAACAGACTAGTTAACTTATGAATTCTTAAAGACAGGGGGAACGTGTAAGACTAGCGGTACTTCTGTTCTAAAGATGAAATCTGTTAATGACAGTTAGTTGAAGTTGTGTTATCATGAAGATGTGTTCTTAATTCTTGAAGATTGAAGACTATTTTATCTTGCTGGATTGACAAACAGCAGAGGAAGATTACTAGCTATTGGCATTCTCTAGTAATATCAGATAACAGATCACTCGTCTGTCAGATAAGTTTAACTCTACTCATCTGATACCTTATATAAGCATGGTCATAAAACGCATTATTAGTAACACGCTTTTATAAGTAACAGATTAGTGTCGATAGAGTTTCCCGCCCATCTGACATTAAAATAATAAAATTGAAATCCGCGACTCTCATCCGCACGATTAAAAACTGTCAGATTAGATCAACGGTTTGGATAAATCACGAAAACCAAATCAAAAGGAAACCTATAAAATCCGATCTGGACAGCATAGTCGTCTTACGCACTCAGAAATTCTCAAACTTTCTATCTCTCAAACCCTCTTGTTGCGAAAGTTCACTATTTGCAGAATCTACTCACAAATCTCAGAAATGGACAAAGTTATTGAAGGAAGATACTTCAACTACAGCAAATTCCATTTCTCTGGCACCGATCTGATGCGCGCTTTACTGGAAAAGATCAAGGAAGCATCTTTGGTCCCAGTCTTGGAAGCACACGAAGATAGGGTTTATCTTGAAGATGTATACCACTTCTACACTTCCAGGGAGTTCAACGATGATGACACCGTTATGACTGCTGTCATAGGTGGTAAGAAAATCGCTGTATCTGCTGCTGTTCTACATGAACTTTATAAGCTGACAGACAAGGGAGGAGATGTGACCTCGTTAGGGTCAGAAAAAGAAGAGGAATTTTGGGGAATTTGTGCTAAGAAGGGAGAGGAGATGACTGGGACTTTGATGAAGACCCAGCTGAAGGATGAATACCAAAGATTTGCTGATATCATAGCAAAGGTTTTGGATTGTGCTACGGGTTCTCTGGATGGCCTACCTAGAAGAAGGCTTCACACCATGATTTGCATTTACTATGGGATGAAAGTGAACTGGGCTGCTCATGTTTATGAGCTGTTAAGTGACAAAAGGCATTCTCATGCCATTCTGCTAAGTAATTTGTTTGCTTCTCTGCATTGTCCTATGGGTGGAGGAAAGCTAACCCATGGAAGCAAAGAATTCAAACTCTACGAACCAGTGAGGCAACTGGTGGAAAAACCAAAGAGAAAAGCCCCCAAACAGTCTAAGAAGACTCCTTCTAAGAAGAGCAAGAAGGAAGGTCAGACTAGTCAGTCTGCTGAGCCAACAGCACAGTCTGCTGTTGTGGCTGGATCAGCAGAGCCCGAAATTGAAGTCTCTAAGAAGGTGGTAGATGACTTCACTGTTGAAATTGAAAATATGAAGACAGGGTCATCCTCTGAAGGAACTGAATCTGAAGAGGAAATTCCACTTCAAAGATTGAAGAGACTAAGGACTAGGAGTGAGGCAAGGGGACCTCCTACTGCCAACCCCCCTGCTATCAAGAGGATTCCTAAGTCAAAGGCCAAGAGAAAGGTCACTTTCCCTAAAGAGCCTGTTGGAACCGTAAGAAAAACAACAACTGAGGCAGAAAGGCCATTAAATGTTGAAGAACCAGTTGTTGAAGCTGCTAAGGCTGCTACTGCTGAGCCTGAAAGTGCTCCTACAGTTGAAGTGACAACAGAAGCCTCAACTGCTGCACTATCTGCTGATGTGGAAAAGGAACAGCAGACTAGTACACCACTAGAGGGAGAAATTCTGTTGATACATCCTACTCCAGTTGCTGCAACACCTATCCGAGCAGTTGAAAGTCCTGAATCTAGAAGAAAGAGGTTAGGCAAAACCTCAACTTATGTGACTGCTGCAGAGAAGATGAGACTGGATGCTGCTGAAAAGCAAAGGATTGCTGCTGAGAAAGCAGAAGAAGATAGGCTGAAAAGCCTAGAACTGAAAAAGCTGGAGGAAGAAGCCAGCAAAATGACTCAAGAGCAGAGAGATGCTTTTGAGGCAGCAGAGTTGGCTGCTGTCATTGAAGCAAGCATCAAGGATGCTCATGGTCCTCAGCGTACTGGTGGGATAGTTATTGGTGAGCAAAGAGATCCAAGCAAACCAATCCCAGCTATGCCTGCACCTAAGATTAAGGAAAAGAGGAGAGAAGAAATAAGATTATCTCTTGAAATTGTCAGGGAAGACCCTGCAATTTTTGAAGAATTTCTCAAAAGACTAGACGCTGAAAATGAAAGAGTCAACCGTCTGACACTCTTCCACTCTGAAAAGATTAAATACAATAGATGGAGAGAATTCAGATTAACAAAGAGTCCTGCTGAAATGGCTAAGTGGAAAGAATTCAAGGCTACAGAAGATTGGGTATTGAAGTGGCTTGAGACAAATTCACTCATTCAAGCACTTGATTCAGAATTCTTTCTGGACAGGTTAAGGATGAGGACCTGTCACATAGTCAAGGAAGAGGCCAAGAAGATCTTTGCATCCATTCCTGAGGATTTTGATGACTCTGTAGATCTCAAAGAAAGATCTATTAAGTTGGCTATTGCTCAAGCAATGGAGCTTTGGGCCAAGAAAGCAAGGAAGCTAAGAGGACAACCAAGCTCACTGGTCCCACTTCCTAACATCAAGCACATTGTCTATGGACCAAACATCAAACCCTATGAAGAGCTGCCAGAGGAGCCAACAACTACTTTCATTCCTCTTGACAACTTTACTTGGATTTGTAACAGGTCAGCAGTGGACAATGAAGGTTTGATGAAGACAGTTGACACTGTCAAGAAGATTATATCACCTGCTGATAAAGAAGGAGCAGAGTCCTCTGATCAACCGAAGCAAATTGAGGGTACTTCAGACCCATCTGATCAAGACAAACTGCAGGATGATAAGTCTGTTGCTGCTGATGAATCAAAGAAGGAAGAAGAAATTCCAGCAGATCAGTTAAAGGAGAAAGAAGTTGCTACTGAAAAGGATGATCAAGCTAAGGAGCAGGAAAGCACTCCAAGCCATGCTGGTGAACCAGCAGATCAGTCCCTTGCAATAATAAATCAACCATCAGAGCAACATCTCAAGGAAAACATCTCTGCTATTCCATCAGAAGTTCCTTCAATCTCTCAAAGTGCTCAAACCAATCTGTTGGATTCCATCCAACAAATGATTATCAAATCAATGAAGGAAATGAAGGAGGAGATGAAAGCAGAAGTGTTAGCTGCTGTTCATCAACCTATTCAGAAGGTTGCTGCTGCTGTTCCTACTGAGTTAATGAAAGATACTGCTCAGAATGTACAATCTATATGTCAGGATATGGATATACTAAGGAGAAGGACACAAAGCACTACTGAAGGTTGGAAAAATATTGAACAGACAGTTGAGTTGGCACTCCAAGCAGAAGATGAAGTCATGGGCAACATGATGAAAGACTTCACTGCTTCATCAAATTGGATTCTGGGAACTCAAATCCAATTAGGTGATCAAGGAGAAGACTTGCTCAAGGAAGTCAAGACTGTTAAAGCCAATCAACTTAAACAGCAAGCTCAGATCAATGCAATGGAGGAGAACATCAAACTTCTATGTGATTCTCTTTTAATCACACCAGTTGTACCTCAATATCCATCTATCCCTGCTGATGATGACAAAAAGGGGGAAGAAAGGATATTTGGACAGATGAGAGTTGGAACTTCCTATGAAAGAGTCAGAAGACCTGTTGAAGAGGAAGAAGACAACCAAGCTGAAGCAACTGAAGTATTAGAAGAATCTGCTGGTGAGACTAGTAAACATATGGGAGAATCAAGCAGACCAACAGATGAGAAAATCACAGAAGAAGAAGACCAAGCTGAAAGGGAAGAATCTGAAGCAAAAACCAAGTCAGATAAAGAACTAGCTGCTGCTAAAGATTCAGCTGAAGAACAGCTTGATCCAGATGCCAAGAAAAGGAAGTTAGAGCTGCTGAAGAAAAGATTCATGGAAAATTTGGAAGCTGAGACTTCTAAAATATCTGAAGAAGAATCTGAGAAAGAAGACAAGGAAACTAAGGAAGAAAAGAAGACAGAAGACTAGCCTTGGCTAGATTTTCTTTATATTAAAAATCCTTGTAATCTTTTAAAATATTTTGTACTTTTCATCTTTCAACTTGTAAAATGTAATCAGATTATTATCTATAAAATTGCAAGTTTGACTCCAACACATCATTTCTATCTCAGAAATTTTTGAGGATCAAAACTTTAGTTTAGGTACAGGTACTTAGCTGGAGTTTTGTCATCATCAAAAAGGGGGAAATTGTTGGATGAAGATGAAGATGAAAGAAGACAAATAATTAAGGGAAGGTTTTGATGATTTCCAAAACATCATAATCAGCTAAGTATGGAAAGCTTAGTTCCCTTAGAAGAATTTTGAACAAGTAAAAGAAGACATCAGAAGAGTTCAAAGTTCAAAGCTCAAAAGACTAGTGATCTCTTGCTGAATCAGCGAACAGAAGGGTAGATCATCAGCCGAGTCAAATCAGATGAGTTCAGTATTTGATCAGCAGAGTATCTATCAGCAGAGTCATTTTGATCAGCAGAGTAGAAGAGGTCAAGAGATTAGTCCAACGGTAATAAATGCACTTTGTGTAATAAATGCTGTAAGAGAAGGGTAGTAATGACAAATGATTGAAGATATCCTCGGATCAGCAGAGTGCATTAAATGCAGCATTAAATGCGATGGACAGAAAGGTACTGTACACAGTACGGAATGCTGCAGGGAGCCGTTTTCAAAAAGAGCTGAAGGATGGATTTGATTTGTGACTTGCCTTCAACGGTCATAATTTCATTTCCATGTATAAATAGAGCTGAAATTCAAATCGAGCAAAAAAAAAAACAACAATCAGAGATCGAAATTTTGAAGCAGAATTTCTCTAAGTCTCAAAAGCTCGAACAGCTCACTCGTCTGGTGGAAGTCATCTGTTGACAGAAACCCAGTTGAAGAAATTAGAAAAACATTATCTGAGTGATATTGTAATAGCTGAGTGTTGTGCGAAGTGAGAATCCATCTTTGTGAGTGATTCTACTTTAGAGGATAGGTTTTCTTTGTGAATTCCTATTGTGAGCTTACAGCCTTCTCATTAGTTGTTTAGGTGTAAGTGGAGAAATATTGTAATCTAAGTGATTATAGTATAACCCAGAATCTGTGTGATCTGGAAGAGTGGACTAAAGGATTTCCATCCATATAACCACTATAAAAATTCTTTGTGTTATCTTGCATTCAAAGTTTTCTTGCATATTTTTAAAGTTTGCACTCTCAACACTTTGAATTAATCAAAAAGATTTTGTAAGGAGTTTTAAACTGGGGATAAAATCTTTTAGAACTTAGTTTACTTGTGAAAAACACTTTTAAACAATCCGCTGCAAGTATACTCTTGGAAAACTGTTTTGCTGAAAATCAGCTAAGTCATTGTAAGAAGAGTGGTCAGTCGTCTGTTCAAGATTCGTTCACGATCAGATTAGTCTGCTTACTGTTCTTCATCAGCTTAGTCTGCTGACAGAAGACTGAAAAGTTTTTAAGTTCAAAAATTTTCAGAGGTCTATTCACCCCCCCCCCTCTAGACCTCATCTGACCACTTGGGACCAACATTATCCATATAAACTATGATTGAAATGGAAAATATGAATTGTGCATTTAATGGATATTCAATGTGGACTTTATGTTGAAATCATTGGGACAATTACGTTATTAATTTAAAAGAGAAAAGAAAAAACATTGATTGCTAGATAATCAATTTCATTATTTGGGAGGTTAAATATTGTATTCTTTCAAATTTTGATGTGAATCAATCTAATATTGTTGGTTCAATCTTTCTAATGAAGTAGTAGACAAAGCACTTGGGCAATCATGTATGGTTCTGAGTCAATTAATATGTTTGGATTATATTATTGAGTTATAACATTGTTCAATCATCCATAGTCTATATCCTATGAATATTATATAAAATAACAAAATTAAAAGTGATGCATGCAAGTTTAAAATGTGGGGGTTACTTTTTGGTCTTAAATGTCTAGTAAGTAACCTCATTTTTAAAGTAAAATAAAATATAAATGAGAATTGATTGTTTGATAATGGAGAAATGTGGGGTTGCAAAAATAAAACATTATTTTGCTGATAAAAATTTCAGTGTAAATTATTTGGGGCATTGAACATTAAGTTATTTTGCATTATTACTTTTGGTGAATTAAAATTATGTCAAGCTAATTTGATAAGTCACCACGTAGTCACTTATTGAAATACGTGACTGTACTTATTGAAGTGCTTGAGTTGATAACTTTAAGGAAAACTCTTATTAAAAAAAAAAATTGTTACTTTGAGGAATAATAATATTACATATATTATGGTTTTGAAATATTAATGAATTACAGGAATTGTTATTGAATGAGGGATTTAAGTGAAACTTATAGTGGTGTCATGTGACGCTTGAAAATGTAGTTATTTAGAATCCTTTGTTCTTAGATCTAAACTAATGCAAATTTTGTGCAATATGATTCCTCGCATTATTAATTTAACATGTGACTTAATAAGTATATAATTAAGTAGCCTATTACTTATTTTTGTGACTCTTCACCTCAGGTATATCCAATTAAATGCTCAAAGTAATTATTATATTTGTGTCGATGTCTTGAGCAATGGCTTCAAGCGTGCAATATTTTCAGAGCAAATCATTGGAGACATATCAAATTGTTTTATAATACCTCTTGAATGCCTTGATAAATATGTGGAAATAATTGGTTGCAAATTCTATTATACAATTTGAAAACGTTGAGGATTATTATAAGGATAAAATTTACGACTTGAGATATTTTATTACAATCTTTGAGCTTGATTCTTGATTAATCAAAATTGAGAAATGAGAACTGACAATGAAGAAACTATCCTTATTGAAGGAAGATTCGGGAATTTGTTAAAAGCAAATTTATAAATTTCTAAAATCAAAGAAGAAAAATGTGATAGTCTTCTCATATTATTATTGTGTTAATTAACCACTTTATTTGTGGAGTTGGTTTGTTTTAACAGGTGCACGTGCACGAGACAAAGAGGAATATCTAGAAATTAATAATGCGACACATATCGCACTTCAATATATATATATATATATATAATAGTGAAATTAAAATATAAGAGGCAATATATAATAATTTCACGAGGTGGAATTTTGTCTCAGGACTAGCTATAAAGGCTTGATCCTTCATCGAGGGGGATGGGCGTAAGCCCGTAACGGAGTCACCTCCAGGAGTAACCCAACCTTTGTGATTGGAGACCCCATGAAGAAGGTTCAATGGGTAGGAACAACCTGTAATGCGTGACTCGTTTAACACTAATTTATAGGAGAGCACCTCCTTCCCATCCCTATGGTGATAGTGTTTCATAGTGTGATATTACGGCTGGGTTTAACCCTTAATGAGATCAAGGCGGGAATTCCGCAGGGTATAGGTCGCACGTACCCTTGGAGGTTTCACCTAAGTGAGAGTTGCCATGGGGCCGTGGCTATGGGTTTGGGCTGACCCCAGAAACTCTCATGAGAATCAAGATTCGAGCGCATGACCGTTAACGCGCTAACCCGCGAACTATGACCGATGTCGATACTGTGTGCATGATGTATTGAAGTTTGGCCAAGGGACCTAATTCAAAGCGCTTGCGCCATTATGGTTTCCTCAAATGAAAATCATCAATGCTAAGTGTAAGTTCATGCTCGGAAGGCTCCTGCACCCATTGCATGGTATTTTAGTGCCCAATTATTTTATATGCATATTTTGAAGTTTTAAAACTTGTGGGGGATTGTTGGAATTTTAGAAGTTTTAAACCTCAAAATAAATATAAATTTTGTAACCTAAACTGAAGAGAAAGGCTGATGAGCCTGATGAAGCTGAAGATGAGGAACCTGAGCCTGATGAAGCTGAAGATGAGGAACCAAAGGAGGTTCCGACCAAAAGGCCAAGAAGACTGGTCAAAACAGCTGAGTTAGCTGTTGAGACCCAGAAAAAGAAGGCTGCTGAAAAGCCTAAGGAGAAGACTCCAAAGAAGGTGAAGAAAGTGACTGATGATGCTGAAGCTGTTAAAATCATTGATCAAGTCACTGCTGATGTCAGGAATGCATCCCCTGCATCATCCTCCATAACACCAACTGCTCAAGTACCTGGTGGGACCGTTTCTCACAGGACAAGGAACCAATTAAGAGACACTGCTGCTTCCAGACCTATTCAAGGATTGACAAAGAAAACTGTTAGGAAGCAACTGAGCCTCATTGAAGAGCCGACTGAGTTGGAAAACTTAGTGAGACAAAGCCCCAAATCTGCTGAAAGACCTGTTGGAGCTGAAGAAGCTTCTGTTGCTGAATAGACTAATGAGCAACAGCTTACTCCAGCAAAGCTAACAGTTGAGGCTGACAAACCTCAAGATGATCCTGATGTTATGATCATCGATCCCATTGCTGCAATGCCTGTCTCATCTGCTGGTCCAGCCCCTGCCCCTGCTGATAAGGGAAAGAGAAAAGTCCTTATCAAAAGGAAGAAAGTGTCCAAAGCTGACAGGAAGAAAAGGGAGGAAGCTGAACAAAGAAAAAGAGATGAGGCTGAGGAGAAGAAAGCTCTTGAACTTAGCAAAGCTCAAGCTCAGAAGGATGCAGAAAGAAGAAAAATGACAGAGGCAGAAAGGAAAGCTGCTGAGGATGCTGAGCTTGCTTTAGTGATAGAGTTGAGCAAGAAGGATGCTCATGGCCCCCAAACTGCTGGGAGTGTAAAGATTGGTGAGTCTTTGCAAGCCAAACTGAAGATGCCTGCTGGCATGAAGAAGAAGAAGGAGAAGTATGAAGAGAAGAGAGCATTTGAAATCATCAACTCTGATCCTTCAGTTTTCAACATGTTCGAGAAAGCTATCATATATGCTGATAAGAAGCTGATGTTGAAAACATTGTTCACTCAAGAAAAGAAGAGATACATCCAATGGAGGGACTATAGGGTGAACAAAACTGTTGAAGAAATTCAAGGCTGGAAGGAGTTTGCTGAGGAAGAAAAGTTCATCTTGAATTGGCTGCAAACTAATTCCATCACCAAGGCCTTAAACCCAGATTTGGTCAGAAATAGAATGCACAACTATGCTCAAGAGTTTGCCACTCAAGAGATAAAGACAATTTCTGATAGCTTGCCTGAAAAGAGAAGGAAATCTGATGACCCAGTAGAGAGAGCTGTTCTGATAGCAGTCAAGAAGGCTCTGCAGAACTGGTCAGCCAAGTCCAGATATGAACAAGGCTCACCAAGTGATCTGCCCTCTATGCCTGGTGTCCAACAAATCACTTTTGGCAAGGAGATCAAAGATTATCAAGAACCATCTAAAGTGAAGCAGGGTCCCTCAGCTGGTTGGACCATTGTGAGGCAAATTTGTCAAACAACTGTGTTTGCTGATGATGGAGTAGTTCTTGATAAAATTTTTGAGGATGTAACTGATCAGCCCAAAGAAACTGATGAAACCTTAGCACTGGGATGGAAAGCTAAGGAGTCTGATGTTGATTAGAAAACTGACTTAAAGGATGCACCTGTTCAACAGGAAAGTGAAATTCCAAGTGCTGCTGATACGTCTGCTTCATCAGGTGACCAGCACTCATCTCTGATGGAAGCTTTTCAACTTTTATTGGAAAATTCACTTGCAAATCTGAAGAAAGAGGTGGAATAATCAAACAAGAAGCAACTTGAACAAATGCAGAAAGAGTTGGCAGAGCACAACAGACTACAACTTGAAGGAATGCAACTGCTAACTGCTAGGACAATCAAGGATGCTATTGATTCATTCCCAATGCCTGAAGATCACTCTAAGGCATTAACTCAAAGTGTGGTGGATATGAACAGAAGCATTGAATATGTGAAGATTGATGTAAATCAGCTTCATACTTCCTTGCAAAGAGCTGAGAACCAGATAGCTGATCTCACCACTGCCTTCATCAATGTTGATGAAGAAGAGAAGGCTGCTAATATGCTGATGATGAAAGGAGTTCAGAAATCAGGTCAAGTCATTGAGCAAGAGCTAGATGTTATGCAAATTAATGTAGACTGCATGAACGACAAGACTGATGTCATTAGCAACACCCTTGATCATCTGACAGCCAGTCACGAAGTAGTAAATCAAAATTTGAAAGCTGTATGTGCTGCTTTGAGGATTCCAGCTGTTGCACTCAATCCTCCTATCAGACCCGCCAATGTCACCATTTCTGATGATGACAAAAAGGGGGAAGAGAAAGAGGAAGAGGAAAGAACTAAGGAAGCTGCTGAAGAAGTAGGAAAGGTAGAAGGCAAAGAAAAATCTGATGAAGAAATGGCTGCAACCAAGAACTCTACTGAAGATAAATCAGAGTCAACTACCAAGTACAAAAACACTGAATCAGCCAGAAAAGCAATGGAGCAACTGAAGGAGCTGAAACTCGAAGAAAAGATGGAAGCTGTCAAAGAAAATCTACTTTCAGACAATGAAGAAGAAGATGAAGATGATGATGAAGAATCATCATATGAGTACATTGAAGTGCTGGAAGGATCTGATGAAGAAGCTGATAGTTAGAATATATAAATTCCTTGTAATCAGCTTACTTTATCTATCTTTCAGACATCTCATCTGATAAACTTGTACTTGTAATATTTTTCATTATAAATAAAAGTCAAGTTTATTCCAACATATCTTTTCTATCTCAGAAAATTTTGAGGATTACATTCTTTAGTATAAGTAAAACAGATACTTAGCTGAAGTTTTGTCATCATCAAAAAGGGGGAAATTATTGGATAAAGAATAAAGATGAAGGCACTGAAGACAATAAGTAAAGGGAGGTTTTGATGGATTCCAAAACTTCAAAATCTGCTAAGTATGGATTAACTTAGCTGATGCCCCTTTGAAGAAATTTTGACTAAGTAAAGAAGATATCAGAAGAGTCAAATTTTAAGGTCCAAGACTACTGATCTGCTGAAGGAAGGAAACTAAACTGATGAAGATCACCCGACTCAAATCAGATGTGTTCAAATTTGAGATCAGCTTTGTTTGCCATCAGACGAGCACCTTCGTCAGCCAAGTGGAAAGGATCATAAAGTCGCCCCAACGGTAATAAATGCCCCTGGATGTAATAAATGCTGAAGTACAAGGTTATTAAAGACAAATGATTGAAGAAATACTTCGTATCAGCTAGGTGCATTTAATGCTGCATGCAGAAAAGTACTGTTGACAGTACGGACAGACTGCAAAGAGTCGTTCGCGGAAATTAAGGACCAGTACTCGAGGAATTTGAATCTTGTCTCTCTTCAACGGACATTTTTCAAATCTCAAGTATAAATAGCTAAAAGAGACGAAGAGAAAACAACAACACAATCTCTGAGAGAATTTTCGAAGCAGAACTCTTTTAGTCTCAAGAACAGCTCACTAGAGTTGAAGAACAACGATAAAATACATCTTCTGAGTGATTTTGTAAACACGAGTGTTGTGTGAAGTGTAGATCCGTCTTAGTGAGTGATCTAACTTCAGATGATAGGAGTTTCTTTGTAATTTCCTATTGTGAGCTTGGGGCCATAATTCATTTGTTGTTTTTGGCGTAAGTGGAGACATATTGTAAACTTTGTGTTTATAGTATAACCCAGAATCTAAGTGATCTGGAAGAGTGGACTAAATGATTTTTATCCATATAACCACTATAAAAATTCAGTGTGTTTTTACTTGCATTTTTACTTGCATATTTTCAGTCGCATAAACACACCTTGATTTAACTGTTGGAAAAGTTTATAAGAAAAGGAGTTTTACAAAACTGGGGAACAAACTTTTCAACTGCTAAGTTTACTTGTGAAAAACACTTTACAAATCCGCTGCAAGTACTCTAAGTATTGAAACTGATTTTGACAAAATCAGCTAAGTAATTATCAGATTAGTGGTCACCTAAGCTGTTCAAAGATTTGTTCGCGATCAGCCTAGTAACTTACTGTTCGGTAACAGCTTAGTTTGTTTAAGTTGGAACAAAAGTTTTAAAGTTAAAAAAAAAAAGAAAAGGAAAATTAAAAAGCTTAGAGGTCTATTCACCCCCCTCCCCCCTATCTAGACCTCATCTAACCACTTGGGACCAACAAAATTTTTTAAATTCGATTTGGATAATTCATAATTGTTTCAGAGGAATCTTGAGACTGTAAAATATTATTAAGTAATAGTTAGGGAAAATATACACTATAGTACTCTGTGTTAAGTGAAACTTGCACGCTACCTAGTGAATTTTTTTCGCACAAACGTTATTGTACTTTCAAAAATCCTGCATAAACAAAGAATCTCAATTAATTACTAACACCGTTAATTTTTAATTAGATTGCCTAAATTACCCTTAAATATATTAAAACTAAAGGGGGTTATGTGCAAACGTTCAAAAGTACAATAGAGTTTTGCGCAAACATTTAAATATACAAGGGGTTTTGCACTAATGTTCAAAAGTGCAAAGGAATTTTGGCTTAAAAAGATTATGCAAAAAGCAACAGAAATCGCATATTGTTCACGTAGAATACACGCGTGTTAAAAATGGACGGAATGAGACATATTTGACTTTTACGCAGGGTTTTTCAAAATACAAGGTAGCTTGGTGTAAAATAAATTTCACAAGGTAAGTTTCGCATAATACATGGTAATCTCGTGCAATTTTTTCGATTAGTTAGCTGGTTTTGAATATGAGATATATTCTATTGTTGGGGTTTGGAGGAGAAAAAAGATTATAGATATCAAATCAATTACTTTATATAGATGATATATTATGTCTCAAGTAGAGTTGTGTAAATTTTAGTTTCGATTTGGAATGAAATGAAACTTCAGGTTTCAGTTGAAACCTCAACAAACTCCTAACCTATTAGGGTTCATCCAGTTTAAATCAATGTTATTAAAACCGGCCGAGATAGATTCACTCTCTAAAATCGCCTGACCAAGAAACCAGACTGGATCGGGTTGAACCAGTCCAAAACCGGTGAATCGGCGAACCCAGTTTTGGACCGGTTCAACTCGATTCTGAATTTCCTTTCCTTTTTTTCTTTTATTAATTTTTTAAATTTCTTTAATTTTAAAATAAACTAAAAATTCTTGTAGACCGTGGGATTTGAAAACCTAACCTCTCACAGAAAACATAACTTTCTTACCATTTGAGCTACATCATTTTTGTTAATTAAACTTTTAGTACAAAAATTTATAAATTATAGAAACTTGTAGTTAAATTTATTCATAAATTAGATAATTAACTCAAATGAACATCTTGCACATTATCAATGAAAATTAATACTCAAATAATAATTTTTTATTAGAATTTGTTCTATAAAATATTTCTTTCCAATATTATTTTTAGGATAAAGAGTCAAATTGATATATTATGCAAGTTTGATTTAGAATATTAGACTTTTATGCATAACCGTATTTAAAGTTTATGAATTTCTTAGTTTGTTGTATTTTTAACTTACCCTTTAAATTTTTTATAAAGAAATATAATCATATTATATTTATATAAGCTTACAAATTAGTATCATATTACAGTTATGATATAAGTTAGATAAATATTATATGATTTAATTTATATATATTATAAGATTTTGTATATTTTAATCAATTGTAGGATAATATTTTAAATTTTATGCATATTACATATACTTTAAAATTAAATATATTTATTACATTATTATGACGTCATTTGGTTTAACCGATTCGACCAATAAAATCAGTGACCAATCGGCTCACCGGTTCACTGTCTGGTCCGATTCCGAAAACATTAAGTTTAAATAAGCTCTACTTCAGTCAAACTATTTGAGTCTAAATGTAAAATAATAATAGATTAATAATAATGATAGTCATGTCTCCGGGTTCAAGTTGAATCTCGCATTTAAACCCATTAGATTAGTTCTAACGTTATCTCAAAAGTAATTATGCTATAATCAATTATTGTAAAAGCAATTATACAAACCCATTAGATTAGTTCTAACGTTATCTCAAAAGTAATTATGCTATAATCAATTATTGTAAAAGCAATTATACAATCGCTGGATCAAACTCACCCTAAGTAAGAGTCTTATACAAGTTAGTCCAGATGATAATATTTTAATTTTAATTGGTTATTATAATGGCAAAATAAACGATTAAATTGGTTTGAATTGAACTAATCCTACAAAGAACTTGATAACTAAAGACTTTTTCAAATAAAATGTTTTACACTCGAATTTTCCCGAATCATACTCCTGTTTGAATTGATTATAAAAGAGAGAAATTATTTTATTTAATCTAAATGTGAAATTTTGATCCAGTAAGAAATCTAATACTTTAAGGGGTCGTTTGGTAGAACTTAATAAGGGGTATTAGGTCATATTATATGTGTTAATATGTGTTTATACGATGGTTGGTGACATTGTTTTAATATCGGGTCAAATGGATTAAATCCTTACGACCAGGTATTAAAACATGATTATAATCCACCCAGGCATGGGTGGATTAGTTAATCCTGGTGAATATGGAGTAAACTGTCATTTACAACCTCAAATTTACATGTTACCTATTTTAACATATTATAAATTCTTTTTAAATATCTAAAAATGGAAACACATTTTACATAAATTAATCACAAACTAAAATCTATATCAATTTACAATAACCATGGAGGTAATTGAACTAAAACATTGAATAAACCTTGATCATCCCATACTCTTATACGTAATATTATACAAATGACTTCAATGAATTGATATATTTCAACTAACATAATATGTACAATTAAGTAGTTAAAATATATTAATATATTCATAACCGCATACCTCCACCAAATATATTGCGATTTGATTGTTTTAATCTAGTGTGACATAATATGTACAATTAAGTAGTTAAAATATATTAATATATGCATAACCGCATACCTCCACCAAATATATTGCGATTTGATTGTTTTAATCTAGTGTGACTCAATCAAATTTACCAAAAATATTTTTAATATGACCTTCAATCTGACTCCGATCTAATTCACCTTAATCATACGCACCCTATCAAACGACCCCTAAATAAAGAAGACTATTGGATAAAGATGAAGATAAAGACTTAAAAGTGAAGGGAGGTTTTGATGATTTTCAAATCATCATCATCAGCTAAGTAATGGAAGCTTAGCCAACCTCTTAGAAGATTTTGACCATGGAAGAAACCAAAACAGAAGGGTCAAATATTATGGTCCAGAAGACTACTGATCTGCTGCTGATGTTCGAATCAGACAGGTGAATTTTCAGCAGACTCAAATCAGATGAGTTCGGTTTGGGATCAGCCAAGTATTCATTAGACGAGCCCGCATGGGCAGCTCAACTGGTCTCAGAGGTGGAATTTGGAACAAGTATTCATCAGACGAGAAGTTTTTGATCAGCAGAGTGGAAGTGATCAACAAGTCATCCCAACGGTAATAAATGCGCTGATGGAATTAAATGCTGAAGAGGAAGGGTATTTATGACAAATGATTGAAGAAAATTTGATATCATCTTAGTGCATTTAATGCAATTGACAGAAAGTACATCAGAGTGTACAGTGCAAACAGTTACAGAGAGCCATTCCTGAAAATGGGGGGACTGGTACTCGATGAATCAAATTATGTCTCTATTCAACGGATAGAATTCAACCCTCAAATATAAATAGAGCATGATTCAAGAGTTAGAGACAAACGACATAATCTGAGAGCATCCGAAGCAGAATTTTTCTAAGTCTCAAACTCAATAACAGAACACTCATCAGCCTAGTCATCTGTTTACCAAAGTTGAAGTTGAGGATAAAAGATAAACACCTAATCTGAGTGATTTTGTAATAGAGAGTGTGGTAAGAAGTAGATATTCATCTTAGTGAGTGATATTACTTCAGATGATAGGTCTTTCATGTGAATTCCTATTACGCAGTTGTGGCTTTTTCATTTGTTGATTGGCACAAGCATTATATACTGTAAACTTTGTGTTTTCTAGTATAACAAAAGATCTAACTGACTTGGAAGAGTGTATTAAAGGATTTACATCCATAAACCACAATAAAAATTATGTGTTTGAATTATTGCATATTTTCTGAAAGTATTTCAAGCATTCAACTAGTTAAAGATTTAAAAGGAGTTTATAAACTGGGGGCAAATATTTTAAGTTAAGAAAATAACTTGGGAGAAACATTTCTAAAATTCGCTGCAAAACAAGTTGTCTTAAAACTCTGATTCTATCAAAAGCAGCTAAGTCAAATCAGAAGAGTGGTCTACTCTGCTGTTCAAAGTTTTGTGCGCGATCAACTTAGTCTACTTACGAATCTTGATCAGCTTAGTCTACTTATAGAAAAAGATAGATAATTTTAAGTTAAAATTTTCAAAGTTCTATTCACCCCCTCTCTAGACCTTATATGACCATCTGCGACAAACAAGTGGTATCAGAGCAGGTGGTTCATCTGAATCAATTGCCTGATCAATGAGCTTGATCCAAATATTTTTCAAAGGTTTTTAAAGTTTTCAAAAGAGCATATTTTTGAAAAAACAAATTTTTTTTTAAATGGATTGTATCAAGCATGTTCCCCACATTAGCGGTATGAGTTTTGAGGACTGGAAGATCCGCATGGAAATCTTCCTTGCTGCTTACAACGATAACATGTTTACATGTATTACTAAGGTTCCTTTTGAAATCACCATGACCATCAAAGTGAATGAAGAAGAAATGGTGGTGAACAAAGAACTCGAGGAGATGACAACTGAAGAAGTCAAGTTGTTCAACCTTGATAAAGTTGGCCGTTTCATCGTGACCAGAGACCTGGATAATGACCGTTTTGACGTCAGTTTCGTGATATTTTGAGCTAGTGGAAAAATTGAACTTTTCTCCATGGGTTAAGTTCACAGTTTTAACCAATTTTTTGCTCATAAAAATTTGTTAAAACAAAAAAATATTTTCAAAATTGTATGTACATAGCCCTGGGCAATGTTTTTATTATGATATAAGTTGTTTTCTGATATTTCGAGCCTTTGGAAATATTGAATTCCTTCAAGGGGTAAAGATCACAATTTTGACAATTTTTTTAGATACTATAAATCTTATAAAAACTAAAGAAAAATGTTCATAGGAGTAATTACCAAATCCTCGACAATTTTTCGTATGATTCAAGTTTGTTTTGTAATATTTTGAGAAGTGGAAAAATTTAAATTTTCTTAAGGGGTAAGTTCATAGATTTTATTCATTTTTTATACTAAAAAATCAGTGTAAATATGAAAAACGGGTCCCTCAAACCAGATATGAAAAAGGGTCTGGATAAAAAACAAAGGTCACCTAAGAATATTACTCTATCTAATGAAATTTCTGTTCCGAAGAAGCCATAGGAGGATACAAAGGAAAGGGAGATGACATAAGATGAAAAACAAAATTTTAGCTTTGATTTATTGGATTTGCCTTCTGAGGAACTTGAAACGGTTCCATTACACAAGAAGATGATGAGATTGAGATTGACATTGATACTGTTGATAATGAAACTCTTTGGGAGCTTGATAGGTTTATATCCTATTATAAAAAAGTTTGAAATTGTCAGTCAATTTGTAACTGTTTCTGTGCAGATTACACAGGAAAAGTAACATACTTGTAGTTCGCCTACTCCATTAAGTTCATTCTGATCTCTTTGCGATTTCTTCGCGATTTCATTGCGAGTCTTGATTAAGCGATTGCAATTATTGTAAATTTCTATGCTCTTCTCATAATAATTAGAATAATATTCCTAGAAAGTAAATTTGCATTATTAATTCTCTAGTTTTAATTCCTATTTGAACCGATTTGATCTATAAATTTATGTAGTAGTCAATAGATAAGAAATAACTAACCTAATGCTAAAGTGATATTCCTAATAATTTTGTAAACTGCAAGCCATTTTAGGGGTGACCCAGAGTAGTCAAAAGCGCAAATAGCCCAGGAAGCCTTTGCGCGTCGCTCTATGCTATAGTCTCGGAACCTTTTGCACCTCGCCGCACTATATTTGTGAAGGATGTCTCTTCCACCAAGATTTATATTCCCTACGTCTTTCCAAATCTTTTTTTTTCGGCTAAGTAAATCTTAGAATGAAACTCGCTATTCCAATCAGGAGTAATCAGGAGTAGGAATTAATGCTAAGACTAAATACTCCACATTATCTTCATCTTTTGCACAGTCGAAAACGATATTGAAATCTTTGTCACAAGTTAAGCTTTTATCGAGTAGGAGAATTTGCATGTAACTTTGAGACATTGGATAAAATAAAAACCAAGGGTCTTTTACTTCGCTCGTGTTGATGCAACATATTAGACCATTGCTAGAGGCTATTATGCTACATGATTTTGCCAAAAAAGTCGATGGATTCACGAGATAAACTGCATGTTGACTCGTCGGAGTATATATTGCATGTAATCCCATATAACCCCCTTCATTGGGTTCCATGCAATATGTGCTCTACTCTATATCAGTAGCAACCTGGTACATTGGTTCTGTATTATCACTCATATTAGATTCCCCCATTTTAACTACTTTTCTCGTACAACAATATTTTTTGAAGTGTTCTGTCACGGACTATCTTAAAGAGTACCGTGCGGCACTTAGCCCCGAAACGCCCCCTGCGATCATTCCTACCCCTTGCAGAATTGGCAAAGTTAGCCCCACTCGTCCCTATGGAAAGATTGCTAAGAAATATTGAAGGTGGGAAGGAAAGAAAGTGCACTTAAGAGAACTTGGAATGTTTTATTCACACAAACTTGGAAGAACTCTCTTGGATGCTTTACAAATGAACTACCTATATATACTACTAGCCTTCCCTAATGGACGTCCAAGATCACTTTGATCTAAGGGCTAGGATTGCACATCTTGACCCTTCTACAACTTCCTATCAAGACTAGAACTATGTACACTAGTGTGGAGAATTGTAGATACTCCTACTGCATGCTAAATGTTTCTATGTTGTTCTAAGGCCTTCCATAAGGTTCTAGACCACTCCGCCATGTTCTATACTTGTGTAGACCTTTCTATCCGGCTTCTTCTGGACGCATCTAGAGTTATGTGAAACCTCCCAAAGTTATCTTGAACGTTCCGGACTCGTAAGGAGCCTTCTGGAATCTTCTGAAACCTCCAGGGCCTTGTTTGGTTTTTTCAAGTGCTTGGCTTACTATGTTAAACTTGTTGGCACGCCCCTAGGATGCCCCGAAGCCATCTGACGACCTTTCCTTGCCTTGTCGTCGCCCATAATAACCCCTGCCTTGCCTGGCCCATGCCTAGGGTGATATGTTGTGCATTCGACTAGGCCACCCGCCTTGCCAGTTGTCCCGTTATGTCTCCTAATACCCTTTTCTTGGTCATATACATTGTCCGCTCGGCCTCCTTGATCGGGCAAAGTGTTGGGGCGTGACAATTTGGCTGCTTCTTTGCTACTATTTCTTATAAAGGAGGAAGTTTTACTAGTATGCTTCTTGAACTTCTTAAGACTTATTATGTACTTGTTTATCTTGGGCTGTGGAGGAAGGTTTACTTCTTTTCTTGGAAGTCATTTAAAAAGTACAAGACCTAAGCACAAAAGAATGTCAATTTGTTAAAATTTTAGCACGGGAACACTTTGCAAGATCCAAAAAATATTAAAAAATAAGGAGTTGATCAAGTATTCTAATTTAAATTGAAATATACTACCATCAATACTCAAAGTACAAACAAATCAAAGATCAAACTAAGTGCAGCGTACAGTAGCTATACATGATCAAACAAATCGACTGAAGAAGTCTAATAGACTAGACAAAACAAGAAAATATCGTAAATGCTTAGAATACAATAACTAATAGTAGAACTCCCATGGCCTGGACAAAATATAAAAAATTCTTAAAATAAAGCATAAACCTAAGGGATGGAAACCAACCTTTTTTGTTGTTGCTCTATTTTGAATCTGAGTTGAGAGTTAAACTTTCTTGTGGTGGAATGAAAAATTTAGATGTTAGGGTAAAAAGCTTGAAAGAATTTGGGTAAAGAATAAGTTAAGAACCGGAGATTACATTTTGTCATTATGACAAAATTTGAGTTCCAAAAATCGCCGAGAAACTTATAAATTTGGTAGATAATGATAAGTTTATTTAAACATTTGGATCTTCTAATTCATTAATATCTTTAAAGTTGGTTATGAAGTCTTGTCTCTTTGAGAAAATGGACATATCACGTTATTGATCGCATCGACTCTTGACATTCCCACTTCTTTTTGTAAGTACCTTTAAATATCAAAATACTCTTTCTCAGGTGAAGCAGGTTTAGTGGTCTGAACATACAAAATGACCTTACTGTTGTCAGCTGATATAAACTTTTCAGTATGGTTCAGTTTTAACTTATCCTGATCTAAAGGTGTCTTCTGTTTACTAGATAAGTGAGTTGATGCAACAAATGACTTTTCATGAGACTCAATTGTTTTCTCAAGTTCCACGACTTTTCCTTTAAGAACTTCACATTCAGCTTTCAGAGATTCATTTTCTTTATATTCATCTGATTCTTTTGGCTTTTCAGCCTTGAGTTTCAGTGAATTGTTTTTCTCTCTTAGCAATATCATCTCTTCCTTAAGCTTTGTAAATGCTTCAGCAATACTGGTATTGTTAAGCATCATTTGTTCAAATGAATTAAATAATTCATTATCAAGAGAAGTTACCTCTTCATCCTCAGAGCTATCAGATTCCTTAGCCATTAGGCAGAGAAGAGCAGGACTCTCTTCATCAGATGTGTCTGAATCCGAATCTGATGAGTAGATAGCAGCTAGCTTTTCCACTTCTGCAACCAGCACCTTGCCTTTCTGATGCTTTCTTTCCTTTCTGATTCTCTTTTCTTCTTCTGTATACTTCTCAGCTTTAGGATATGGGCAGTCTCTGATGAAATGACCAAATTTCCTTCAGTTATAGCACATCATTTTAGATTTATAAGAATCTTTGTCACGAGAAGTAGAAGCAGGGTTAGAAGTAGAAGCGTTGTTGTATTTGTTCATCATTTTTCTTTTATAGAACTTCTTGAAGTTGTTCATCAGCAATGCAACGTCTCAAGCTGTGTACTCCTTTTTGTTGAGTATTGTGGCTTCATCAGATGAGTCCACTTCTTTGCTTTTGTATGCTGGTCTTCTTGGATTTTCAGCGGCGACCAGGGCAGTTGTGGGACTTGAAGTTGAGGTTTCTTCAACACCCATCCTTGGCAATTTATACTCGTATGCCTTGAGTACTGAGAACAGCTCGGTGAGTGAGATCTTTCCCAAATCTGTTGACTCTTCCATGGCTGTCACCTTCATGTTGAACTTTGGAGGTAGAGCCTTCAGCACTCTGACGGTTATCTCCTTATCAGTGAAGGTTTTTCCAAGCTTCAGAACTTCATTCAGCGTCCTTGTGAACCTTGTATCCATCTGATCAATGGTTTCCGCAGACTTCATCTTGAAGTTGTCCAGCTTTTCTAGAGCAACACTCAATTGATGCTCTTTGATAGCGTCGTTTCCTTCGCTCATATCGCGAACCTTATCCCACATTTAATTTCTTTGGTAGTCTTGCAATGATTGACTTTGTCAAATCTGTCGTTGTCAAGGGCCTTGGTCATGATGAATCGCCCAACTTTGTCCAGGTTGAACAGCTTTATTTCTTCGGCTGTCATCTCGTGTAAATCCTTTTCCACCGTTATATCGACTTCATCAACTTTGATGGTCTTGGTGAATTTGAATGGACCTTTGATGATACATGTGTACACGTTATCATTGTAGGCAGCTAAGAAGATCTCCATTCTGATCTTACAGTCTTCGAAGCTCATACCAGCTATGTGGGGAACATGGCTGATACAATCCATTTTTCAAAAATTTTAATTTTTCAAAGAGATGCTCTTTTGAAAAGTTTGAAAACCTTTGAAAAACACTCGGATCAAGCTCGTTGATCAGGCAGCTGATTCTAATGAACCATCTGCTCTGATACCACATGTTGGTCCCAAGTGGTCAGATGAGGTCTAGAGGGGGGGGTGAATAGACCTCTTAAAATTTTAAATAAAATCTTAACTTCAAAACTTTTGCTTGACTGTAAGCAGACTAAGCTGATACAGAGCAGTAAGCTTACAAGGCTGATCGCGAACAAATCATTGAACAACTTTGTTGACCACTAGTCTGATGGATACTTAGCTGATTTTAGTTAAAATCAGTTTTAATACCAGAATACTTGCAGCGGATTTTTAAAGTGTTTTTCACAAGTATACTTAGTAGTTTGAAAGTTTTATCCCCAGTTTTTGTAAACTCCTTTAAACATTTTTCAAACAGTTTTGTAATGTGTTTTATGCAAGTCTGAAAGTATGCAACTAAAAAGCAATGTAAAAACACAATGATTTTTATAGTGGTTATATGGATGTAAATATCCTTTAGTCCACTCTTACAAGTCACACAAATCTTGAGTTATACTAAGAACACAAAGTAGTTAGTAAACTCTACTTGTGCTTTACAACAAATGATAAGCCACAAGTTCGCAATAGGAAATCACAAAGAAATTCCTACTCTCCGAAGTAATATCACTCACAAAGATGGATATCTACTTCTCACAACACTCTCTTTTACAGATTCACTCAGAAAATGTATAATCTTTGAACTTCAATGGCTTCTGTCAACAAATGACTTCAGCAGACGAGTGAGTTGTCTTGAGCTTTGAGACTTAGAAAATATTTTGCTTTGAATTCAATCTCTCAGATGTTGTGTTCTTTTTCTTTTCGTCTCTTTCAGCTATTTATACTTACTCTTTGAATTATGTCCGTTGAAGTGAGACAAAATTCAAATCTCTTGATTTCTGGTCATTAATTTCGCGAATGGCTCTCTGCACAGTGACAGTACTGCAGACTGTACTTTATGTCAGGCAGCATTAAATGCACCGAGCTGATACGAAGTCTTTCTTCAATCATTTGCCATTAATACCCTCGGACTTCAACATTTATTACTTCCAGGGGCATTTATTACCGTTGGGGAGACTTCATGATCATTTCCACTTGGCTGATGAGAGTGCAGGTCTGATGATGATCATAGCTGATCCCAAACTTGAACAAATCTGATTTGAGTCAGCTGATCTTCAACAGTCTGATTTCTTTCCTTCAGCAGATCAGTAGTCTTTCGGACCTTGAATAATTGACCCGTCTGATATGTTTTCTTACTTGGTCAAAATTCTTCCAACGGATTACAACTAAGTTGTCTTTACTCAGTTGATTTTAAGTTTTGGAAATCATCAAAACCTCCCTTAACTAATTTAAATTTAGTGCACTCCATCTTCATCTTTATCCTACACAACTTATGAGATATTGGAAATATCTGCTGGTTCACCTTCTAGAACAGTATCAGAAGAGAGACCGGCTGAGAACGTTGCAAAACGAACTAGGAGTCAGTTAAAAGATACTGCAGCTTCGAAGCCAGTCAAGGAGAAGGTTGTTCCAAAGAAGTCTGCCAAGAGAAAGGTGTCTTTTAACCATCTCCCACTAAGTCTGCTGACTTAGTCAGGGAAGGCCCTCAATCAGCTGAGAGGCCTGTTGAAGCTGAACAGACTAAGGATGCTGCTAAGGAGTCATCTGATGTTGCTGCAATAGCTCCTCAATAGCCAGCTTCAATTGCTGAGGTCACTGAACCTCAAGATGATCCAGAAGTGAGGATCATCGAACCAAAATCAGCCGTTCCTATCTCTACTGCTGCTCCTGAACCTGTTGCTTTTGATAAGCCTAAGAGAACAAAAATTGTTAAGATCAGAATCTCTGCAGCTGAAAAGAAGAGAAGGGAGAAAGCCCTTGCAGAGAAAAAGGCTAAGGAAGATCTTGCAAAAGCGATAAGGCCGAGCAAGATTCAAGCAGAGAAGGAAGAAAAGAAAAGAAAAATGACAGTTGTTGAACTACAAGCCGCAGAGGATGCTGAATTGTCTTTAGTTCTAGAGTTGAGCAAGAAAGATGCTCATGGGCCTCAACGATCTGGTGGAATAATGCCCAGCAAGCCAACAAATATAAGCTTGTTAAGGAACTACCTTTAGAAGCAATCTTATGATTCATAAGATAATACGCCCGTTTATTCATAGTACGTGAATTAAACAATGGCCAACTTCATCTCTCGCGAACGTATCTAAGCGATTGGATGAAACCCTGAGATCACTCATGACTACGGGATATTTCACTTCAGTATTGGGTGCGATTAATCATGAAACAGTCTCAAAGGTCGTGATCTCAAAAATGTTCCAAGTCATAGATTCATATCGAGACGGGGTATCGAATGAATCGTCAAGACTTGTAGGATTATGCATGATTCACATGGAGTGAATTTGTTGTCGTTTCATGAACAAGGCATTGAATGCTAGTGCATATGACTAGGTGGTTCGATAGGGGATCGAACGCATCGAACGACCCGAACAGAGAGACCCATCGTGGAAGTGCGTTAAGCATATCGGTAATGGGATGTCTCTCAAGACTTATAATAGTGTACGATTTAGTCCTTTGACTTGAGGTACTAGGGCGAATTCGGTACACGGGAATACGTACTTTGATTTAGGAGCCGATCACATAGCTTGGTCATTGTGCGACTACTTTGGGTGCGTATGAACGTGTGTGCGGATGGTTAGTACTAATATAGGATCTATCGACTCATCCTGATAAGATGAGAGAATTTCCTGTACGTTCTTAGATAATGATATCCGAGGAATCTGCGGCCGCAGTCAGTGACGGATTTGGAAAGGGGTTTCCAAATTTAGCAGTCACACTGGAATTATTATCCTGAATTAGAAAGTACAAAATTGAGATAATTAGAGGTGCCGACCAATTCACACACCCTAGGTCTCAATCGGGAAATTAGTCGCTAGAAGGACCGTATGTACATGACATTTATAAGAGTTGGAGGTTCACGAATATCAATTCACCTGAAGATGGGCCTCATGGGCTTGTGGCTAGACATCGACCATGAGGTGTGGGTACTCCTGAACTAATAAGGAAATTAATTCTGGAGTGGTCAATTAAAGCGGTTAATTGATCGAAGCAATTAATTGCTCACTAATTAAATCACGAAAGTCGTGGGCCTGCTGCCAATTGATGGTGAACCTAGAGGGTCACACACAATACAGTTGGACAGTGACAGTCTGAAAGGAAACAATTGATTTAAGAAATTAAATCAATAAATGAATTAAAGTATTAATTCAAGAAGAAGAATAATTAATTAGAAGTAACTAATTAATTAATCAAGAATTAAAGTGTTAATTCAAAATGGAGAATCATTAATTAGGAGTAACTAATTAATGAATCAATTGGAATTTCTGATTGATTAAACCCTCAATTAAAGTGTTAATTGAAAAGATTAATTAATTAATAGTGGATTAATTAATTAAGTACATGGGCCGAAAATTGTGATGAAGGGAAGTTAATTAATAGTTGATTAATTAATTGAACTACATGGGGCCAAATTATGATAAGGATTGGTTTCCTATTCATGGCCGATTACACACAATTGAAGGAGAATATTGATTGAATTAATTTTGGATTAATGAAGCATATGGGCCGATGGTTATTTAATCTTATTTAACATGGTCACTACATGCTAAAGGAAATTCATTAATCTAATATTGAAAACAATCATGGCCGATTTTAATGAGGTTAGTTAGGAAAGATTTTTCTTGTGAAGAGATATGGCATATCTTGTGACGAGATATAGCATATCTTGTTTCCTTAGGAGATAAGGAAAGATATGCAAAGAGATATATCTTATATCTAGAAGGACTCTTCTAAATATAAGAGATATATCATAATCTCTTCAAGATAGCAAGAAAATCTCAACAAACTAACAACCCCATTAAATAGGGAGAAGAGGCTGAAAATTTTCAGCCAACTAATTGAAAAGAAAAACCGATTTCTCTCCTAGTTCGGACCTCTCTGAAATCGCCCCAGCCTGTGAAAATTTTCTCCAACTTTTTCTTCTCTGGATCTGAATCCAATTCCTGACGAGACAATTCCTTAATCCTAGTTCTGAGCCTGGGGATTTCGCGAAGTCACTCAAATCCTTCTGGTGTGGACTTTCTCTAGAGGCACAACACTTGGGGTGCTCTAGTGAACAACTGAAGACCGGAGAAAAACCACCACCTTGCCTGTGGTGAGGTAAAATAGCTTTTACCTATTATTTATTTTAGTATATGCTTGCTGAAATAAATTCAACCTTTATCCATATATGCTAATAAGAAACCCTAGGATTTGGTGTATAAATAAAAATTTTAAATTCCGCACTGTTGTAGTTGACAATTATACCCATAAAAACCCAACATAATGATTGGTGAATCTTTGAAGGCAAGACAGATTCTACCACCAGGTCGGAGAGTTGAAAAGTGCCCTTTCAACGTTAAGTGGGCTTTGAATATTGTCAAAGGACACCCAATCGCCTTTGCCAGATTTGAAGCTGCTTTGGCAGAGTTTGATAAACAGCTCCAACATGCTACTTTGTTTATCCAAGAGAAGATTAGATACAATCAGTGGAGGACTTTCAGAGTCAACAAGTCTGTTGCGGAGTTAAATGATTGGAAGGAGTTTGAGGCAGAAGAAGAGTGGGTCTTATCATTCTTCTAAACTTCATCCATCTCAAAAGCTTTGGATCCTGATCACGTGAGAGACGTCTTCCACAATTATGCCAGAAATATTGTCTATCAGGAAGCCAAGAAGATCAAGGATTCCCTGCCTGCCAAAAGAAAGAAAAGTGAAGACCCTGTTCAAAGGGCTGTTAAAATTGTTGTCTATCAAGCCTTGGAGAAATGGTCAGAACGCTCAAGGTATTACAAAGGATCTCCAAGTGATCTGCCATCACTGCCAAGTGTGCTGCAGATTGCTTTTGACTGTGAAGTCAGCACTTATAAGGAGGAAGTGATCAAGGCACCTGCTCATGGATCTATGCATAAGATTACTCAAGTTATCTATCAGACCACGAAGGTATCTGAAGATGGAACTCCTGAAATTGTCAAGTTGGAATAACAGTTTACTGTTCAACAAGAAGCTGTCAAGTCTGATGAAGAAAAAGCTCAAGAAGATGTTCAAGTAAATGCTGGCGCACTTGTTGTTCATGAAGCTGTTCAGGAGACTGCTGAGCCTGAACAAAATGAAGATGTAGCAGAAGAAGACTTAGCAGATATTCCAATTCACCAGACTGAGCTATCAGCTTCTACTTCCATTCCAACAGCTGACAAGCACTCTTCATTGATGGAATCAATTCAGATGCTGCTGGATCAAACCATGGATGAAGGACTTGGAAAGCTGATGAAAGAGATGCAAGAAGAAAATAGGAGAATGGTCAATGCAGCACTTGACAATTTTCCTTTGCCACAAGATAATTCTCTTCAACTGATCCAGAGATTGACCAGCATGAATGGGAACATGGAAGACGTGAAGTCTGATGTGAATCACCTTCACACAGCTCTTAAACGCCATGAAGGAGACATTGCTGATGTCATAAATATGGTCACCAAGCTTGTCAATGCTGAAGCAAAGCTGAAGGTTGATTTTGCAAATCACATGGATGCTACTGCTAAAACAGTTCATGAAGAGATGACTACCTTGCAACTCAACATGGACTACTTGAATGATCAGATCAGTACTCTGAGCTCCACACTTAATCATCATTCATCAAGGCTTGTCACAATGGATGCCAACTTCAAAAGGATTTGCACTGCTATCAACATACCAGTTGATGAATCTCTCCCTGCTGATGATGACAAAAAGGGGGAAGAGAAGTCAGTACCTGAAAAGGAGAAATCAGCTCCTGTGACTGAAACTGTTCAAGTACCTGAACAAAATGACTCTGCTGATAAGGAGAAAGCTTATGAGAAGGAAACAGAGTTCGTACCTGAACCAGTTAAAGAAACTGAGGAAAAGGCTGATGATGAGAAGAAAGCAGAGGCTGCTGAAGAAAAGGCTGATGATGAGAAGAAAGTAGAGGCTGCTGAAGAAAAGGTTGCTGATGCTAAGGAAACAGATGTTGAGGAGAAAGAAGACGCTGCTGATAAAGAAGAAGAATCGAAGGAACCAGTGAAGTCTGATAAAGAACTTGCTGCAACCAAGGATACTCTTGAAGAGCAACTAGATCTATTCGTGAAGTACAAGAACGTTGAATGCATCAAAAGAAGGGTTGATGAAGCAGAACGTGAACTGAAACTTGAAGCAGAATGCAAACAGAAGATGGAAGCTGCTCAAAAGAACCTTCTGACTGGTGAACCAAATGAAGATGATGATGATGGAGTTGATGATGAAGAAGATTAAGAATTTATAGAGATTGAAGAAGAAGTGACTGATGAAGAATCAGATCAATGGTACTCATATCTTCTTATAACTTGTTTTAACTTTCCTTGTAATGTTTCATCTTCTTGAAAAACTTGTAACTTTTACTCAACCCTTATAAATCAATAAAAAGTCAAGTTTTCAATCCAATAAACTATTTCTATCGCAGAAATTTTTGAGGATAAAACTTTAGTCTAGGTACAGGTACTCAGTTGATATGTTTTGTCATCATCAAAAAGGGAGAAATTGTTGGATGAAGATGAAGATCAGAGGAAAAGTAATTTTAAAGTTAAAGGGGGGCTTTGATGATTTCCAAAACATCTTAACCAGCTAAGTTAGGAAAGCTTAGTAAAAACCCTTAGAAGAATTTTGATTGAACTCAAAGGTATATCAGTCAAGTCAAAATTCAACATGGTCCAGAAGACTACTGATCTGCTGTTGAAGGAAGAAATTAGATTGGTGAGAATCAGCCGACTTAAATAAGATTAGTTCAAGTTTGGGATCAGCTATTCATCATCAGACTAGTGCACTCATCAGCTAAGTGAAGATGATCAGGAAGTCTCTCCAACGGTAATAAATGCACTTGGAGTAATAAATGCTGAAGACCGAGGGTATTAATGACAAATGATTGAAGGAAAACCTCGTATCAGCTTGGTGAATTAAATGCTTCCTGACAAAAAGTAGTTGTTGACAGTACTACTATAGAGCAGAGAGTCGTTCGCAGAAATTAAGGACCGGTACCCCAGGAATTTGAACTTTGTCTTTCTTCAACGGACATTTTTCAAATCTGGAGTATAAATAGTTCGTGAGATTGAAGAAGAAAAAGAACAACACAAACTCTGAGAAGATTTCCGAAGCAAAATCTCTAAGTCTCAAGAACATCTCACTCATCAGCTTAGTCATTTTTTGACAAAAGCCGAAGTTGAAGATCAAAGACAAACATTTTTCTGAGTGAAAAACTGTGTTAGGAGTGTTGTGAGAAGTGTAGATCCATCTTAGTGAGTGATCTAGCTTCAGAGGATAGGTTTTCTTAGCTTCAGAGGATAGGTTTTCTTAGCGATCTTCTATTGTGAGCTTACGGCCAGATTTATTTGTTGTTTCGGCGTAACTAGTGTATATTGTAAACTGTGTGTTTATAGTATAACCCAAGATCTAAGTGACTTGAAAGAGTGGACTAAATGATTTTTATCCATATAACCACTATAAAAATTCTTTGTGTTTTGAACTTGTATTTTTCCTTGCATATTTTCAAGTTGCATAAAAACACTTTGTCAAAACTGTTGAAAGATTCTTTAAAAAGGAGTTTGATAAAACTAGGGATTAATATTTCAAAGAGACTAAAAGTTTACTTGTGAAAAACACTTATACAAATCCGCTGCGAGTATTCTGTTTTTAAACTAAGTTTGCTGAAATCAGCTAAGTAGCTATAAGAGAAGTGGTTAACTGTGCTGCTCAAAGATTCGTTCACGATCAGCTTAGTCAGCTTACTAACCTATATCAGCTTAGTCTGCTGACAGATGACTGAAAAGTTTTTAAAGTCAAATAAAATTTCAGAGGTCTATTCACCCGCCCCCCCTCTAGACCTCATCTGACCACTTGGGACCAACAACTTTATTTTTTTATTTTTTTTAATGTATGGGTATTTTTGGTATTTCATGATTGGGGTAGGGTATGGACAGGGTAAGAGTCGTACGTTACTCTCATCAGCCGAGAGTCAGGATAGACCACACTACAAGAAAAATGAATTTTAGTGACAAAAAATTAAGTGACATTGTTAAGATTGTGACTTTTTACATACATTTAATGATAAATATACTAGTCTTGTCACAATAGTAATAGTGACAAGTGCAATAGTGACAAAATATATTTTTAAGTTGTCACTAATGACTATTAATGACAAGTTTATGCAATTTAAGTTGTCACTATTGACAATTAGTGACACCCTTTCAGTTACAACCTAGTAACAATAAATATTGTCATTATAATTTAGTGATAAATTTTTAGTTGTCACTTTTGAGGTATCACTAAAAGTCAATTGTGACAACTTTTCACATTTCTTGTCACTAGTGTGTCTTAATACATTACTTTAGCGACAATATTTAAATTCTTGTCACTTTGTTATTTACTATTTTATCACTAAAGTTTAAATTTTTTGTGGTGCCATCCCACCCAACATACAACAAGAGATTGTCGGGGGAAGGGGGTTAGGGTGAGGTGGCGGTACTGGGAGAAGAATTTTTTTTTAAAGAAATTTTGGTAATTTTAAAACTTAAATTCGTAATATTTAAAATCATACAGTATTTCATAAAACGCCTGCAAGAGAAAAACCACATCAATAGAAACCAAACTACCGAGCACAGTTTTTTTCAGCTTTTTGAATAACCATAGGGCAAAACTCAAACTAACCTACACTAAAGGAGATAAATTAATTATAATAACGAAACGTTTCGAATGTACGTATTTTTGCCAAATTAAATCAATATAATAAATTAAGTGAAATATAGTTTTTCCCCTTAAAGTATGAGGGTGGTATCAGTCACCCTCCTAAAGTATTAATTGTAATACTTACCCTCCTCTGTTATAGTTTTGAAATTTTTCTTCCAAAAAATACCACCCCCCCCACCCCTTCAAAAATAAAAATATTTTTATTAATTTATAAAAACAAAATTGTCTCTGCATTAATTATGAATCCATTCATCCACCAAACAACATTATGTTTTAATTTCTTCATTTTTTTTACCATACTTTTTCTATCTCAATTTTCTTCTTCATTTTCATCTCATTTTGTTATAACCAAAAGAAGCAAAATAAATGAAGAAATTGAAATTTAATATTGTTTGGTAAATGAATGTATTCATAAATAAAAAAAAAATTGATGAAGAAATGAAGAAATTAAAACTTAATATTGCTTGATGTCAACCCTGAATTTTGCAAGAAGAATTCAAAGGAAAATTACTCAATATTTTTAAAATAATTCGTACCGAAAATAAATGAGATAATTATCACTAAATAAAAACATAGAAAAACATAAAGAAAAAATTGAGATAGAAATATAAAATATTGAAACATAAAATAAAGAAAACAAATTGAAACATAAATCAAGAAAAAAATGAGACGAAAATAAAGAAAAAATTTGAGACCATAAAACCGAAGGAAATCGAAGAAATGAAGAAATTAAAATATAATATTATTTGGTGGATGGATGAATTCATAATTAACATAAATATTTTTTGATAAATTAATAAATAAATAATAATGTTTTTGTTTCGAAAGGGACGGGGTATTCTTGGAATAAAATGTTTAATACTATAACATAGGGGGTAAGTGTTACAATTGATATTTTGATGGGATAACTGATGCCACCCCATACTTTAGGGGGAAATTGTATTTCACCCTGATAAATTTGTTAACTTCTATAACTTGTAAAAGTTGTCTTTCACATTCATTTTGATGTGACCGTGAACCGCACATGTAAATTGAAGACGAATTGTTGGATCATGAAGATATGTTCCGCTTCATATTAATTGGTACTGTTATTGTTTTCACACATATTAAGAAATTTTATCATTATTGTTTAATGTTAAAATATCTCAAATATCATTTATAATGGTCACATCTTTTTAATTTATTATTAGTGAGTGGTGACCATTGAGTTTCTCAACTTAAATGTGAGAAAATGACAAAATTGAAAAAATATTTTAAAACTCAAACTTGTCAATTAATTTGAAACAAAAAAATTTGACAAATGTTTCAATTAAAATGAAACAGAGAGAGCACCATACAATATTTCGATTGGCAATCCAGGAAAAATCTTTCCTTGACCCAGTCTAGATACTCCTAGGCCAGGTGGTTTAAGTTTTATCAACTTATTTTCATTAATATAGTCTAGGTTTTATCAATTTTTTTTTTAATTATAAAGTCTAGGTTTTCCCACACTTTTGAAATAAAATAAAAGAAATTTTATAGTCTAATTTTTGCCAACTCTTTTAAAATTAAAACATGAACTCAGTTGTTAATAGAATATACTAACCTAACCCATCTAGACAAAATCAAAGTCTAACGGAAAGATAAAACTAAATTTTATAATTCCAAGGCTCATTTAAAATTATGATTTGTTTAAAAATTTTATAATTATATTTTATTGAAAGTGTATGACGTCAAGCCATTATATAATAACTAAATTTATAAAGGTCTCCACGTATATAATTACGTAATCTAATAACAATTGAATTCTTTTTTAAAATCATTCAAAATTATAAATGAGTACGTTGACAAAACTTAGACCACACGATTTTTTATTTTAAAAGAGTTGGCAAAACCTAAATTATATTAAATGAGTAGACAATACATAAACTACCAGGTATATAAATAAGCTCTTAGACCTGATCTTGGTAAGACTTCTTCAAACTCAACAAAAAAGTGTCACATTAAAAATTTACATCTGTTCCAAAATTTTTACTGAGGTCCCAATTTTACACTCTCTTTCTTAAAATAGATTTATTTTTATCAAAACTATTCTCACACAAAATGTGATGAACACCATTACTTGTAAGAACATAAATGTGAAAACATATAAAACTTTCACCCTTTCAATTCTTACATAAAATTTTATGCCAAAAATAGTTAAAGAGAGTAAGAATTTTGGGACGAAGAGAGGGACTAATTTTTATTGTCAATAATCGAAATAATTAAAATATCGTACTACAAAAAATATGTAATTACTTACGAGGAGATCTATATAAATGAAGTTGTCAATGGCTTGATCTAATGTACAATCTCAATATATAGAATTATAATTATAACTTTGTCAAACACGCAACCACTAATTGTAGGACCTCAGGCGCTATCACTTGCCCCAAAACCAATTGGTGTTAGGGAATGCGCATACCCTTCCCTTATAGTGCATTCACGCAAGCGCCCACGATATTCGATTGTGGCTCCACCCGCACACTCAGTTTGGATCTCCATCCGCACACTCAGTTTCGATGCCACAGGACAATTGTTGTCACCCACACACTTAGTTTGGGTGCCCAACACTAATCTTATTTAATTTTCAAATCAGCTTAGAGATAAAATGAACCCATTTTCTAAAATTTAGTTCGTTGATTTTACTTACTTTGATTTAGTCCAGATGGATTAGGTTAGTACAATCTAATAACAATTGAGGTCTTTTTATAAATTTCATTGAGTTGATAATTTTTTTAAAAGAGTTGACAAAACCTAGACTATATAACAAAGAAAAAACAATTTTGATATTAGACATTAGTCCAAAAAATATATTTGTTAAATTTTTTTTTGAAAAATCACATTTTATAACATGAGTCACACTCTCGTGACACATTTAATTTTGCAATGAGTTTTGGACGAAATTCAACACGTACCGCTCACGTGCCCATAAGTTGACAATGGGAGGGGAAACTGGTACGAGTTTTAAAGACCCACCATTGTTAACTTAACGGCCACATGAGCGGCACGAGCTGAATTCCGTCCGAAATTGATGACAACATTAAAAATTTCAAGAGGATATGAATCATGATATGATCAAATGTATTTTTTCAAAAAATTAGATATCAAACATGTTTTTCCCTCTTCTATTAAATGAGATGACTAAGCTTAGCCACAACGTCCAGAAGTAAACTGCTAAACCTGGTCTAGGTAAAACTTTTCCGAAGTCTAGCTACTAGACTATTTAATCAGTAACCGATTTTATTTCCTCCTCTCTCTAGATCTCAACACCAAGAAAAAAAAAAAAAATGGGTGATGCTGCGGTGACGTTCTTGCTAGAAAACATGGTGACACTATTGTCGGATAATGTACATCTAATTATGAATGCCAAAGAGGATCTAAAGGAGCTGGAGAAAGAACTCAAAAGTAGAATGAAATCCTTCTTGGAAGATGCATCGAAAAAGCAAAATATGGAGGAACATTTCAAAGAATCGATGAGACTGATGAGGGAGGTTGTTTATGAAGTGGAGGACACCATTGATTCTTACATCTTCAGCAGCTCAAAGAGCTTCGATTTCGCGAATAAGGTCAAAGACCTAAGGGAAAAAGTCAAAGCTGTGTTCGACCTTACTAAAGAAGAATTTTTAGGTCTTGCCAATATGAGCGGATCATTTGATACAAGCGCCCAAGGAACTAAGTCCATAAGGATAAAGGTTAGTTTTACATCTTTTTATGATCTTAAATTTCTTAATTTTGGCACTCTGTACCTTGAAATTCTAGGGTTTTTGGCACTTTACATTCTAATGTTTGTTTTGACGAAAAAATTCATTGATTGAGGGTTAGAATAGTATTTTTGAATAATTTTGACCCTTTGCACCTTGCAAAATATAGAATGTTGGCACATTACAACCAAAAATATAACTTTTTTGGTATTTTCAACCTAAACTTAATATGATAATCTATATAATGTAAATAACATTCAATATAATAACATGTTAGATTTGTAAACGTGTACTTTTATGTAAATAATCTAGAGAATACTTGAAAATAAAATAAAGATAATTTTATTTTTTAATCCAAATTTTACTGAGATAAAATGTTAAAATAAGTTATTATAAATTAAAATAATTTAAGAATAACATGTTTATGATTGTTTATGATTGTTGTGCATATAAATGACCATTTTATCTACATCGACGACATTCATGAGGTTTTCTTTTAAGGAAAACATATTAGGGTGCCAAATGCCATACAAATTATATTTCAAGGGTGGAGAGTGACAAAAATTTAAATCGGGGTAAAAAGGGCCAATATTTTATAATTTTAGGGTACAAAATGTCAACATTCTATATTTTTAGGGACATAATCTATATTGCCAGGGTGCAAAATAATAATAAATGGACTATTCTATCATTCTAAAAATGATTTTTCTCACCAAAACACACACTAGGTACAAATTAAAGTGCCAAAATAAATTATATTTTCTGGATGCAAAATTCTAAAACTTTCAAGTCAAGGTGCAAAATGACAAAACTCTATACTTACATGGTGCAAAATGTCAAAAACCCAATAATATATTATTATATGAGCAATTCATTTTATGATCTACAACAAACTGAAATTATTATTCATTTGGACTGTTGTGGGCCAATTTTATATTGTGATTATACGAAACTTAATTAAGTCAATACCAATTCAAATTATTTTTGAATTTTATTATACGAAACTTGAGTTTTGAATAAGGGTGCACTTTATATAGTCTTGTTGATTTATTAGTTATTTTTTTTTTTTTTATTTAATAGACTGTGTATGTACAGCTCGAATCGAAGAGTAAGAGTGAATTTCTTAGTTAAATAATTGTACATACTACACCACTTAATGTGGTTTAAAAATATTTAATACCAAACATGACTTTGGAATATCTCTCGCACAACGAAAGAGACAAATATTTACTATTTGGTGTTTGGTTGTTTGCACGTTTCAAACTTTTTATAGATCTAGACGAATAGTTGATACATTGAACAAAATTAAATGATTTGCTTGAGCACTATTACATTGAGTTGAACATTAAAACATGAAATAATCACTAATAATAACTATGTGTTAGATTTTAGGTTGGAGAGTACTAAATAATAGTTAATAATTTTTTAGTGCATCAATCAATAAACAAATGATTTATACCCAAGGTGGTTAGACCAAGTGGTAGTGACTTGCAATCCCAGAGACGAGACTCAAATTGAATCATACTGGAGACACCACACTGGGGAGGACTTATGCCCTTTGCACTCTACCGTCCGAACTGTAAATAAACAGTCTTGTTAAAAAAACAATGGTTTGTAAACGAAATTTATTAATTACAGTACGATAGGGTTTTTCACTTTTGAAATTTATAAAGTTTGTACCATACTAGAATATATATGTTATGCTTATTCATACGAACTAAAAACCTTCAATATGAGAAAAATAACCTAAATTTTCATATGATTTGAAACTATAAATAATTTCTTGAAAACAGAGTCCATCCCTAGTTTCATCCATTTGCTCTAATTAATTAAATTCCTAAATAAATATAAAAGATATTGATTTGGCATTTACAATCTTTTCTCTCAAATATCAAAATTCGTTCCAAACAAATTTTCAAAATGTTGAGACTCACAAAGCTCAAAACTCAAATTTAATTTGAATAGTGTTTTAAGGTTTGATGAAATCACTCAAAAAAAACTTTTTCGAAACTACTCGAATCAATTTTTCGAAACCAATCAAACATCCATCTATATGGACCCAAAGTTCTTATGGTTGTGCTAAGCATTTTGTTTTCTTATATTTGCAATTAAATTCATGTGTATTTCTTATTTAAACACAGCTGTGAATAAAGCCCAAAGATTCACACCTCCCTATATAAATTTCCATAAAAGTCCGAAGATTTACACCACCCCGTGTAAATTTTCATGGAGATTTTTCTTAAATGACTGAAGTACGATTGACTTCATAATATATTAACCTTTTAACTTTGAAGTATAATTTACCATCGATATTATCAGAGTAGTAATTGTTGTTACCAGAACATAATTTTTAAAATTTCTAATTTACCCCTACACAAAAAGTTAATTTTCATCTTTTTTTCTTAGACTTCATTTGAAGGAGATCAAGCAGATTTTTTAGAATCTTTATCTCAAATAGAAAATCCACTTTCGTAGTTCCAACAATGTACATGTGACAATTACTTATTAGTGTTACACAAGTGTGGTACATTAATAGTGATATAGAGGATCTTGAGCCCATGTTTTCTAATTCGATCGGAAGAAACTATTTTCGCCCATTTCCTCTTCACTCTTCGGTGACGACATTGATGGGTTTCCATTTGCTCATTAATCTGATACTCCCTCTTCTCAAATTATCTGTCATTTTAGAGAAAAAAATTTATTCCAAATTATTTGTCACTTTAGGATTTCAATACACCATTAATTACATATTTTAGGTATGTAAGAGAAAATGTAAGAGAGAGAGTGTGTAAAACTTGAATAACGTATAAATAGCTAATAGTGAGATAAATAAAAAATAAGAGTATTTTAGGTATAATTTTTTTTTTCATAAAACACATTTTTCATATTCCATTGATTGATGGGTAAATTAATCAATAAAAGATTGAGTTCTGAGTACAATAATTGTTGCTCTGGCAATATCACCAGCCATAATTTATTGGGTTAATATCATCGACCTCCTCGATCTTTGAAAAAATTATATCCACCTCCTTTGGTATTTGTAATTTTTGTTAAGATCAAGGAAAGTGGATACAAATAGTTTATGGTTCAAAGTTTTGGTGTAACATTTTTAATATTTTCATTTTATTAATTAACAAACTAAATTATACTCTTCAGCTTTCATTAATTATTTTCAATGTTCATTCACTTCAAATAAATGTATCAACTTTTCATTTTATGATGTATCACTTGTGAATAACTTACAGGCTCCAAGGGAAGACAATGTAGTTGGTTTGGAAGAACAGACTGATACACTAATCGAAAACATCAAAGACGAAAAAAAAGGATTTGATGTTTTCTCTCCATTGTTGGTATGCTTGGTCTTGGGAAGACAACACTAGGATGGAAAATTTATATTCATCCAAGAATCCAATTTGAATTCCCTACTCTCATATGGGTTGATTTTTCTCAAGATTTCAACATGAGGAATGTGTTACTCACTATTTTGAAAAAGTTCAACCAAAATGACATGTCTAGCAAGACAATCGATGACTTGGTCGAATTGGTTCATGGGCATCTTAAAAGAGGAAAGTTCTTAATATTCATCGATGATGTCTGGACAACTGACGCATGGAGTCAAATTGAAAGGTTCTTGCCCAAGAGTAATGATATGGGTAGAGTCTTGATGACCACTCGTCATGCACAAGTGGCTAAGTATGCAAGTTGTTCAAGAAAACCCCATCAGTTAGAGTTTCTATCTAATGATAAAAGTTTGGAGCTCATCCTTATAGAAGTATATGGTACATCCGACAAAGAATTCCCTTTAGATTTGGATACTCTTGCAATAATCATTTCTAGAAAATGTGGAGGACTTCCCCTTGCAATAATAATTATAGGTGGGATTCTCGTTGATAAATCCTTAACAAGTGAGTGGAGAAGAATCTCCGAGGACGTCGTAGGTCATCTAATTGTGAAAGACCGAGGGGAAAATTTAGAAAAAAATTGTATCATGGAGTTTCAAAAACTTGCCTTACGACTTGAGAGATTGCTTTCTATATCTGGGGATGTTTCCCGAAGACGCAGAGATCCCATCTTTGAAATTGACTCAATTATGGATTGCAGAAGGATTCATAAAGAAAAAGCCCGGAGAGAACTTGGAAGAAACTGCGCAAGATAATTTGAAGGATCTTATTAGCAGAAACTTAGTGATGGTTGAAAAAAAAAAGCTCAATGGTGAAGTTAAAACATGCCTTGTACACGACACCATATGTGAATTCTGCCAGAAAAAGGCTGGACTTGCTGACCAAAACTTTTTCCAAGAAATAAGTAAGTCTAAGAGTATTGGATGTTTTGAACCTACCGAGAAGGTTATAGAAAAATGTCGCCGCCTTTCTATCAATTCTCATGTCAAAGACTTCTTCTTGAAAAAAATTAAAGCTCACAAATACCCGTTCTTTTGTATGCACTTTTAAAGAATACATCAACTTAGAGAAAAAAGATATTTCGTCTATCACGGAGGGCTTTGAATTGATCAGGGTCCTAGAAGTCAGCCCCATTAAATCCCCACATTTCCTACTAAAGTTGTTAAACTAATGCATTTGAGGTATCTCACTCTCTCTTGTACTGAGCTCAAGCTTCTTCCTGACGCCATGACCAAGCTTTGTAACATGCAGACTCTTACTATGAATACGACGCAGAGGACCCTCGAGGTAAAAGCTAAATATGGGATATGTTGCAATTGAGGCATCTGAAGACAAAAGCATCCATTATTCTCAAGAATGGTGGGCAAGGTAAAGGAGGCCAAAACCTACAAACACTTAGTAGATTATCGACCGAGAGTTGTACAAATGTTGTGGATGCCCATCAGGGAGAACCGTCCAATAAGAGGCCTATAAATATCAGGAGATTGTTACACACACACTCAATTAATTAAACAAACTCAATTTTCACTGAATCGGGCATCATGCCTCCATGAAGTTCAGCAACTTCGCTTCTCTAAAATCAGCAGCGCCGCTCATTTCAACAAGCCGCAAGTCATGACTCCCTGAAGTTCAGCAACGCCGCCTCTCGAAGAAACCCGCAAGCTGCTTCCGCAGTCAGCAAAGTCGCTCCTCAAAGCAAGTTGCAAGCTACAAATCCTCGTGTGAGAGCCCACATACTGACATGATTTATTTGTCAAGTAGCCACCTGCTCGACAGATGCCCTTTTCAGTGGTTCTTGTACATTTCACGAACAAATCTACAGGTTTGGACAACCTCTGATGGTTCATTTCCCAAACTAAGAAGCCTTTTACTTAAAAATTGCGAGAAGCTCGAAGGAGTTCCTAACAACTTGTTAGAAAATCTTGCTATGTTGTCCATGGAACGTGTCACAGCATATGCAGTTAGATCTGCCAGGAAATTAGAGGAGAAAAGAAAAGAGGAGAAAAAAAAGAGGCTAAAGGAAATCAAAAGGCAAAAAAGGGAAAATTTAAACTCATAGTTGCTCCTGGAGATGAATGATCAGCATCTTATCATACTGGTGAGAAAGATTTTTAGTTTTTGTACTTCCAATTCAAGTTACAGTTTAATATTTTTTTTGGTTTCCCAAGGGTTTAATCCCTTTCGAGGCGCGTCGGGCACATAACGTGGGAACCTCTCCAACAGGAATTCGAACCTGAGTCCGCTACTTTGTAGTGACTAGTCCCTTCCACTAGACCAATCAGTCGTCCAGTAATACATCTTCATATTGAATTAATTGCTATTAATCCCCTGTAATATGCATAATATTCAAATTATCTCCCTGGAATTTGAAAAAAGAGCACTTTACCCCTTATAATCTTTTTAAAGTTTCACACTGTCTCCATAATATTTTTTAACTTAAAAAAATTGAATTGACAAAATTACCCGCTTAAATGTTGCACTTAATTCCATGTGTTATGATAAATGTTGCACTTTTACCCCCCTCCCCCCCCCCCCAAATCTAAAAAAACTTTTCTTGCACATTCTCAATTTCGACGAGTAAGTTAAACTCTCTGGTTGAAGGAGTTGGTAAATTAATCCTTTAAAAAAAATTATAGGGGTACAATTTTCTTCTTCAAATTGAGCACCAATGCATTAGATGATTCATGTTTGTTTATTTACGAAGATGTAATGAGCTTAGAAACAACATGTACATTGAATTGCATTTATAGCAAACAATTTAAATTTGTAGTAACTCTCAGCACAACATCAAAATGAATCTTGAATCTTGATTATTGAAGGCATGTACGTACCAAGCCCTAATGGTGCCAACGAGTCGACATATGCTATCGATTTTCTTCATTATTTGATTGAATAACTTCTGCAAATCCTTTTGGTTCAGACAAAATGTTTTTATACTTTACAACTATTTGTTTTTCTATTAGAGGTGTTTATATGTCTCTTCATTTGGTTTGTGTGTTTCATGTATTTTTTAACAAAGATTATTCATGTTACTGTACATGATATTCTTAAAGATTGTATTTGCACATTCTTTAAATGAAATAAAAAAAAATTCAAAATTTATTACTCATATATTCATTTTGATTATGCTTTCATTGTATAATACAAACATCAAAAAATTTCAGGTCTATTAAATAGACTATAAATTAAGTACACATGTTATATTGAAGGATTAAAGTTATAGTTAATAGATCAAAAACTCCATAATGAGTTGAAGGGATATTTAATTAAACACTATTAAACTATAAGTTGTGGTCATATATTTTATCGTGGAATATGAATTTTGTGTTGTCGGTTTGCTTATTCTATTTTTTCTTTATTAAAATTTTGGTAGTACGACCTAGTTTGAATTTGTTGTATATTAAAATAGTAGTAATACGGACACATTATTTTGAGCTATGATATGATAATAAAATAAATAATGAGCTTGGGACCCGAGCTACAAAAGTTATTGAACGAAACATGAAGTTCAAGCTTGTTTGATTAGTATGATAAATTGAGCTCAAACGACCTTTTATCAAACTAGCTCGAGTCGAGTATCAAGTAGATTGATTTGATTTTCAGCCCTAAACTTAATTCAGCAAACTCACACACAAAACAAAGGAAAAAAATCTTAATCATACCAAGGTGGTTGGGCCAAGTGGTAGTGACTTGCGACCCCCAGAGGCGAGACTCAAGTTCGAATCCTACTGGAGACACCACACTGGGGAGGACCTATACCCTTTGCACTCTTCGGTCCGAGCTGTAAATACACAGTCTAGTAGATAAAAAAAAAAAAAAAAACAAAGTCCAAACATCCAACAAATTTAATTGCTCCAATCACAAAGTTAAAAATTGAACCCACATCCCCCTATAATTCTGAACCCACCAAATTTAACTCAAGTTCCCAACCCAAATTATGCTGAACCCCACCAACATAAAAAAACAAACTAGTTCCAATCCTACCCCTACGTTAGTGACCAAGCCGTCCAACACTTCTTCTTCCGATCCTAGAGTTGAAAATCAAACTAAATAATTCGATATTCGACTCGAACTCATTCGATTAAGATTCGTTGGAGCTCAGTTTCTTATAAAACAAGTTTGAATATCATTTTTCATTCGATAATTTTTTAATCTAGGCTTGATGAACTAAAAATTTATGATATACATATAAAATATCAGGCTACTAGAGCTCGTTCGATAAAAGCTCAATCAAGTTCAAACACAAAATTTAAAGCTCGATAAAATTTAAACCAAGTTTGAACAATGTGTCATTCAATACTACTCGGCTCGATTACACCCCTATCGAATCCTGATCAACTGAATACAATTCCGTTGATCTTTTCGATGATAACCGAAGGCATTACAAACCCATGGCGAGTAAGAGAAGCAACACTAAATCTGGTTTTAAAAATAGTTAACTTATGTTTATTGTAAATTCTTATAATCAATTCTCATGATGACATTATTTTAATTTAAGGAAAATGCAAAAATAATCCGGTAACTGAGGTTCGCGGGAAAAAATCCTTTTAAAATTTGAGCTGACAATTAACTACTGTACTTAAAATCAATTTGAAAATTTTAGTTACATTGTAGCCTGAAATTCTTAATTTCCGCAAATTGAGTCACATGTTGGTCATGTAACTCAATTAATAGGAGGAAAATGACAAAAATTGTCTTATAAATAAGGTTTGCAAGCAAAAAGATTATTTTTTAGATTTAGACTGACAATTAAGTAATATAACTAGATTATTCTTGACAATTTCAGCTCTATTTCACCGTGAATTTATTAATTTTTTTCAAATTTAGTCATGTGTGAGCCATGTCACTAACTAATCAGGGATTGTTCGAGTGTGGTGCTCTATAATCCCTTCCTTTCTACACGACAATGCTGCCTACTTATGAGGACTCCAACTTAGACAAAATTTGAAGGAAAAAAAATGGAGGGAACAGCATTTTAGTTACTCAAAGTTTTTTATCTTCATTCTTCTATATTAATTACGTCTCCTCATTCTTCTATATTAATTACGACATTTCCAACCATTTTATTTTTCTTTCTTTCTCGCATTTATCTCGTTATTCATAGTCTCCAATCCCCTCCCCCGCCCCCCTTTATTCTTTTTTTTTATCCGCACAAAAAATGTTCCAAAAAATGTCTGAGATATCAACCATTGATTGCAACTACAAGATATGGCTAGACCATGAACTTCTTGGACAAGCATAGACCCCAGGCAGAGATTTCATGTCGCCAACATGTGGAATTACTCGTGAAAGAGAGGAATGATTGGGCACCACGCTGGAAAATTCTCAATTAATTATCACATTCAAGTGACTCAATTTCTGAGAATTAAAACTTTGCGACTGAAATAGTTTACAAATACACAGAAAAATCCTCAATTAATTGTAACATGCAAGTGACTCAATTTGCGAAAATTAAAACTTTTTGATTGAAATAGTTTTCAAACATTACACAAACACTTTTCACCAACAACTCCCAAGAAATATCAGTCATTTGATAGCAAAACCTTGGCCCAGAAGGGCTAATGATTTTTCAACAAGGTTTGGCCGTTTGGGCATATATTGAATGCCGTCTATGAAGATGATGGATCTTTGTGGTTTGATTCAACAAAACCCAAGGCTACCAATGTTTTGTCTTTATTGTGGTTGTCCATTTGCTTTGCCACCTAGTCACATGAAGCTCCATAGCTTCTTTGATAGAATATATATTTTCCGGAAACATTTGAAACGTATTTTGGTGTTGTATAACGAATGAAGTTTTCTAAAACCCCTTTGCATTTGTTGAAGTTCATCGCGTCAAGCTAGTACTATCTGCCACATCAACTTGATGTTCCAGGAATTCGAATTGTTATTTAGATGTCAAATAGATATGGTTTTCTTAACATATATTTAGTTAGATAAGGACCAGTTTACAAAGGGAACTCCCGTTGCGAATAACAACAATAGGGATATTGCATGGACAATGATGACTGGTCCATTTTGAACTGAATTTTCTTCACCTTTAGGTTGTGATCCGAGATTTTCATTAAATTCATCATTTTTAACGATCATTGTCCTGACATAAATATAATATATTGTATAGAAGTAATTTAAAAACAAGTCTTTGATATATTTGTCTTAAATTATTTATTTAGTTTTACATCTGGATTACAATATAGTTCTTAATGATAATTAACAATAAGAAAATGGGCCTTTTTACGCGAATCGCACATCATGTCCCTAAATTGACTCCTGCAAATACTCCATATAAGTGCGTATCAGAAGGATCCCACTTCCATTTTTCCTACAAAATAACAAACCAACATACATTTAAAAAAATAAATTATGTACCAAAATCAAATAATTTATTTTTAATTTTTAATTTGAGAGAGAATTCAATTACTAACGGTAAATAAATCCCACAAAATTTCCTCCACGTGTTTTGAGACTATGTGCCACGTAGGCCACACCCCATTAAAATGGCCCTTCAATGTTGTAGTAATGTTTGACGTTACTTTAGTCCCTGGTAAGTTGTTCAATGATTCAAAGAGAACAAAATCATTAAATAGAGAAAGAAAAATCAATTTCAAACAAGAGACAAATATATTATACCAATTGTTGATGACAAAAATCGAACGACGATCATCTTTGTTGTAAGGTGCATCCACCCCATGGTTTGGTCCCCACAGTACTCATCATTCATGTTGACTTGTGTGCCAACTGTTCGTTCACCATCTCTTGCTTGAGACTGTGACGAGTCATTAGGCGTGTCATGTTCATGTATTGGAGTATTTCCCCCTAAATTTGTGACCTCTTGGGGCTCTATCTCATAGTCGTCTTCAAGGGATTGAAATCTTTTTCTACGGTTCTTCCACGTTTTCTTAACTATCTTATAAATGTTCTAGAAAATTACACAAAATGTACTCTTCTACAATTCAGTACCATATGGTATAAGATTTTTGTTAAGGAATTGTTGAGAAGTATGTTATCACATATGTACACTACATAAGTGGGGGTTATGTATAAAAAATTTAGACTTAATCATCTATGCATACACATCACAAAGTAAGAACACATGCCCGTCTCAGTTAAAGTAAGAAAGTAATACCAAAAGATAGCCAAACTCACATCACAAAGTGAAGGATCTGTTAAAATGAATGTATTAGTAAGAAGTAGTTGATTATGTTAGAACATATGACAATATGACTACTCCTTGGTGCTATTCTTAGAAAATTTGCGTACATATAAAGTTCGCTACCTTTGGGAATATGTATTGTGTTTGATAATCTTTTTTTTTTTTTTTGTTAGAGTCGATTATAAAATGTCTTTCGATATGAATGATGCGGATAAGTGTCGAGCCAAATCGAATGATCCGACTTGGAAGTATGCATTTTGGCCAAGTGTGAGCGATAATAATTGTGTGCAGTGTGATTTATGTAATAATAAATACAGTGGTGGAATATACCGAATTGAACATCACATTCTTGGTAGTAGTAGCTCAGTAAAAAAATGTGAAAAAGTAACAGACGATATTCAGCGTGAAATTTCAAATTAAATGGAATCCCGTAAAAAAACCAATCATGTAAATAATGAAGAAATCATTGGTCAGAAAAATCAGGAGATGAAAAAAATCCTTAACAAATAGTGTGTGTCTGAATTACAAAACATGGATGAAGACTTTAATTCATGTTTGAGAGATGGAAAAAGGAAGGATGTTATACACAGAATTGGTAGTTGGATGTACCAAGCAGGGATCTCGTTTGAATCAATTAAACTGAAAAGTTTTGCTGATGCATTAGATGCTATAGGAAAGTTCGGTCAAGGTGTAAAACCTCCAACTTTCTATGAAGTGAAAGAACCTCTTTTGAAAATAGAAACTGAGAAGACAAAGGTGATTCTTGATATTTATAAAGCGTCAAGGAAGAAATATGGATGTACAGTTATGGTGGATGATTGTAAATAAAAAAGTTCGGTTCATTATTATATCAACTATCCTAAAGGTACTTTTTTTCGTTAAATCCATAAGAATATCCAGAAAACTCCATAATGATATGTCAGAAACTTGAAAAGGTAATCAATTAGGGGAAAATGATGTGGTTCAAGTTGTTATGGCTAATTTGAGTTATTTGGATTATGCCACAAGATTGATGGGTGATTCTGCAAACTTTTTTTTTGAGTTCATGTGCCGCATTTCACACTAATATGATGTTAGAAGATTTATGAATCAATTGTTGAGAATATTGAAACCCAAAGCTTCGTATGTCCTTAACAAGGATAAAATAAGAGATGTGTGCGCTTGAGTTCGACAACTTAAGTTTCATGATGGGCATGTGTCAACATATCAAGATGTGTGAACGAAGAAGAATAAAAATTTCATGGGATGAAAAGTCACGATTGTTATGTCTTCATGCAAAGATTGCTCCCGATAGCATTTCATGATCTTCTTCCTAAGCCACTGTGGGAAGCATTGACAGACTTGAGTAACTTTTTTAGGGATATTAGCTTGACCGTGCTCCATGTGCGAGATGTTAAGCAACTTGAAGCTAATATTGCCAAGATAATATGCAACCTGGAGAATATATTTCCTCCCGGGTTCATTGATTCAATGGAGCATTTGCCTTGTGGCATATGAAGCCAAGGTTGGAAGTCCCGTGCAGTATCGATGGATGTATCCTTTTTATAGGTAATTCAGTTAAACATGTTGAATATTTATTATGAGAAACTTCTAAATATTTGAAATTATTTATTGTTCTCTGACATGGGGTGAATTTCAGATTCCTATACCACTTGAAAAACAAAGTTGGCAATCGAGCTAGAGTTGAGGCTTCCATAGTAAAATCATACTTGAACGAGGAAATATCCAACTTCTGCTCATTTTACTTCGAAACCAATATACAAACAAGATTGAATCGTGTTCCGCGAAATGATGATGGAGGACATGTTGATGAGATAGAACATCGATCTTTCCATTTCACACACCCCGATCGAACTTTGGGTCATCCCATATGTTGGAAAGCATTAACTGAAGATGAAATAAATGTCGTACATTGATATGTGTATCCTTTCATTGAGTAAGTGTATTATATCAATTAGTATACAATGAACTATGTCATATGTGCAATTTCACATTTATAATGAGTATTTTATTTTCCTCGAAATTTGATACACATATGATGGAGATGGATCCCACAATGTCTCCCGTTGAACTAGCGAGATCACGTGACACCCATTTTTGTAGATGGTTAAACGATTATATACGTGAACTTACATATTCTTCTTAGATTATTATGATAGTGTTATAATTATGTTTATTGACCATGTATTCTTGTGTCAATTGGTCAGCAGAAATGAAGTCGACGCAAAAATTAAGTGCATAGCATACCCCCCTCATCGAACAATTAAATGTTATAAAAGGTATTTTGTCAACATAGTCAAATTTCACACTGTAGAATATGGGAAATATAAGACGACAATGAACAGTAGCATTTGTGTGTTGGGAAGCTCAAGTGGGGATGACGAGAAGGATTATTACGGCATAGTGGAGTAAATTATAGAGCTAGATTTTTTTGAAGAATACATGACTTTATTTAAGTGTCATTGGTTCGATATATCTTCACAAAATGGGATTAGAATGCACCCAAAATTTAAACATGGTGAAGTCTAAATTATCAGACGATCACTTTATATTGGCACAATAAGCCCACCAGATTACCCAAAACGCTCGCAACACAAAGATAGAGGTGATTGGGTGGCAGTATGCAAAATCAAAGATAAGTGTAGGACCGCTGTTTTACTATTAGATGATGCTGAAGAAGTTGAGTCTATGGTTGAAGGTCTTTTCTAGGAAGGGGTATCATTTTCTCCAGAAAACATCTTGTCACGAACATACTTTGTTGATGGAGAAATTCTTTTGGATACCTATGGTGATTTAGAAGAGGTGGATCCTTCATAACTTGGTCAAACCGTTGAGGTAGATGAGAATGAAGCGGATATAGAGCACGGAAAATAATTTGACGATATTTTATCTGAAGAAGAGCATGAACATATACAAGAAAGTTGAGAAAATGAGCATAGCAGTGGGGATGATTTTATGGACTATGATGATTGATCGGTTGAGGAGGAAGACGTAGAATTATTTGACGTAGCTTTTATTCAGTGCTCTTAAAATTTCCAACAGTTTATGACACTTAATATAAATTAGTCTAACTATAAATTGGTTCTTGAATAATTTTTTTCCTTTAGTGCTTTTGTGGTTTAATTAGCAACGAAGCCGACATTTGTTTCGGGTTTCTGTGCTTGGGGTGATGCAAAATCTATGAAAAATTTCTAGAATATTTGTGTTGAGAGGAAATGTGATTTTGGGATTGTGTTTGCTTTTGGTGCAATGCCTTGTTAACATTCTGCATTGAGTACAAATTTAATTACTTATGTGGCTATTTTTCATGGGGGTGGCAGATTTTTTGTTCCTTCTTTGTTTGGGATTTAGTTTGATTGTTATGCATGATGCTATTGGTGTTGGAAGGCATGATGAAATGCAATTTAATGGATGTTTTTTTAACTATTTTCAGTGCACCTACCAATTTGCAAATGATATTTCTCAAGTTTTTACTCTTGCATAAAATTTCTTAATATTATTTTCTCCTTCACTTGGTACTTCAAGCTGATTACTTAGCTTTTGTGGGTTTTTTTAATTATTTGCAGTGATGTAGTTGAAGGCATGGAGCATTTTTATACTTGATTGATAAATATCCAAACACTCAAATGAGTTGTACAACTTCTAATTGACATTAAAGCTCCAAGCTTTGAGGAAAATATCAGGTTTTGAGTGGTTAAGTATTCTTCTTGGGCTGAATATTGATCGTCCCCTTTCAAAGAAAACAAAAGATTTTTTTTATTCCACTAGTCTTAAACTTATTCGGAGAACTGGGAATAAACGGAATTTTTTTCATGAATAATGCTTTTAGTTGAAATTTGTTGGTAATTTATTGTTATTACCGATGGAATACCGTTTTCATTGGTAATCAATTATAAATTCTTTAGTAATAGTGACAATTTTTTTCCCGTTAGAATAATGTTGTTACTGAAGATCCCTTTTCTGCAGTGACAATTTTTCGTTACAAATTCCGTTGATAATTGGTCGATATTTTTGAAAAACATAGTTTTCTTATATTTTCGTCGCTGTTCAGTTGCATATTTGTTATTGACAAAAAATTGTAACATATTATTTTTCGTTGGAATAATTTCGTTGCTATAAATCATTTTTACCGACAACTAAACAACAAAGTTTCACCCAAAAAAAATTTCTTTCGAAATTTTGTTGGTATTTGTTGCTATCCTTGAAGGAATTCAGTTTCCGTTAGTAATCAATTATAAATTCGCCACTAATAGTGATAATTTTTTCTCCATTGGAATCATGTCGTTTTTGAAGACCCTTTTTCTTATAGTGATTCATTTTGTTCTGTTTTTATCTTTATGGGTTAATGCAAAGATGTCGTCATCAAAAAATTCACAAACAATATGTATTGACCTCCCTCAACTCTCAATTCTTGAATTTGTCTCTATGTCCGATAACTACTGAGGAAAATAAGAAAATTCTTACTCGGATCGGGGTTGGCCGAAATCAATGTAAATATATGATAAGTGAAATACACTTACTTTGGGATTATATGTAAATCTCAGAAGAGTGATCAATCACAAAGCAAGTGCAATACAACATTAAACTTGGTTGGATGGATTTGGCTAGGGTTGGAAACGAGCGGGTTGGGCCGAGTTTGGGTCAGGTCGGCATAGGTTGGGTCATTAATTGGTCTGTGGTAATGGGTCAAAAATGGGCGGGTCATAAACGGGTCGGGTCAACTCTTTAATCTTCAACTTTTTTTTCCTTATAAAAAACTCCAAAAAAAGTCGTCGTAAAATGGGTTGAAAAATGGTTTTAAAAATGGGTGTAATTGATCCTGATATTTGAAAGAATAAACATAACATGCAAACTAGGAGACATTAATTACATGATTTAAAAATATAATTTTTGTTATTCTCTTATATCTAAGAAATATAAAGGAATAGAAATATAAGAAATATATTGCGTAAAAATGAATATAAGAAACATTTTCGAGTCGATACTAATATTTTATTAGTCAAAAGTGGCCATAAAATTGGTATAGAAAAGACGAATGATTTTAAGAAATTTTATAATTTAATTTTTTTTCTTAATGGGTTAGTAATTACAAAATAAGAAAAGCGGATTAAGGCCTTCAATTTTATGATAGCAAACAAGACATGATAGAATTTTCTTTTTGGAATTAAAGATAGTAGCCAATTTGCTTTTAAATTGGACCCATTAATTAACTTTCTTTTGTTTTATAAGACCCATTAACTGATCCACTATGAGACCCATTAATTATAAAGCTGACTCAAGATTAACCCAATCCAACAAACATAAAAATTAAAGGGTTAGGTATGGACTGGCCAGAACGGGTCACGGACTGGCCTGCGTGTCCAGACCCATCTTACTATACCTAAATTTGGCCAAGCCAGACTTGGACGAAAATTTTTGAGGACCTCCTCCCATTAATGTGTACAATTTTGTATTACACTCGTAAAAAACTGCCACCTATCAAGTACAACATAAAGTTTCTTTTTCAATTCTTCACCATCTCTTGATAAAATTAATTTGTGTAAAATTGAAGAAACCATAAATCACTCAGCGATTACACCATTACACAAGTTTGATATGACACATATCAATTATTTAAGAGTGTGACACAATTCGATATGCAAATATGGGACATAAGATCCTAGCCGAAAATAACCTATGTCATACAACAAAGTGGATATTATATACAAAATAGGTAAAATTGTAGAAAACGTTCCAAACTAATTAGTGAATTTGATTTTTCGTTTTAAACTATATTACTTCACCGAATTTCGTCTCACAATTTAATATTCTTCTGAAATATTGTCCCAATCTAATTACTAATTTTGATTTTTCGTCTGAAATTATATCAACTTGCCGAATTTCGTGCCGTAATTTATCATTTTGTATGAATTTAGTCCCAATATTAAATTTCTTATTTAATGAAAATGACAGTTCAATCTTGTGATTAGTTTGAGACGAATTATGTAATATTATATAATTATTCATGTTAAAATTTACCACGTCATGACACATAAACAGCCATGTGGTAATTTAACAGAGAAATGCATAATTTCAGTCTCATAATTAACGGTGGGACGATATTTCAAAAAAATACTGTATTAAATTACGAGATGAAATTCGCCAAGTTAATATAATTTAAGACGAAAATCTAAAATCAGTAATTAGTTTGGGACGATTCTTGCAATTTTGCCTACAAAATAATATAAAGGAATCCATTACACCACAAAATCAACACACAACAACTAAATATATAATATATACATTACACACAGTTGCACGATCAAAGTTCATAAAGCAACACCCTCGACATTTTCTGTTTAAAGTACACAAACACAAATTTATAATTATAATAAGGTAAAATTGCAGAAAACGTCCCAAACTAATTACTGATTTTGAATTTTCATCCCAAACTATTTAACTTGGCGAATTTCGTCCCGTAATTTAATATTTTTTTGGAATATCGTCCCAAACTAATTACTAATTTTGATTTTTCATCCCAAACTATATCAACTCGCCAAATTTCGTTCCATAATTTACCATTTTGAATGAAATTTGTCCCAATATTAAATTTCGAATTTAATGAAAATGACGTTCAATCTTGTAATTAATTTGGGACGAACTCTGCAATATTATATAATTATTCATGTTAAATTTTACCATGTCATGACACTTAAGTAGCCATGTGATAATTCATCGGCAAATGCGCAATTCCGTCTTATAGTTATGGTGGGACGATATACCAAAAAAATATTAAATTACGGAACGAAATTCGCCAAATTAAATAGTTTGGGACGAAAATCCAAAATCAGTGATTAGTTTGGGACGATTTTTGCAATTTTGCCTTATAATAAAAACAAATTAATATGGGCAATAAGAAGATGTATTAACGAGCCATGTCAGATGGAATTAGCGGGGGCACGACTACACCTTCATGTTTCCATTTCTCAACATTTCCTTCCCAACCTACATATTAAGAACTACGTAAATTTAAACTTAAAATAACACAAATGTACAATGACTAAATCCAAGAAAATTGCATTTTTTTATCACAACTTTAACGAGACCAACACTAGTTAGTACTATTTCAATGATAGAAAATGCAATATTTAATATCCTAATGCGATTTCGAAACAAGAATTTCAAAAAAAAGTCTATTTTTTTGTTGTAAAGTCCTAATTACAATTTCGATAGAAATAACTTTTAAAAGGAAAAGTGTTGGAATTTTACGTTTTAAAATTCAAAATAATGATTTGTAACAATCAAATTGATTGTGTAAACTTAATGCCATAATTCCCCTTTATTGCCATTATGTGGCTATTCAAAATCATTTGACCTTAGATGTCTCATTCACACTATAAATAGGGGTTAGTTGTCTTAGGAAATCACACACCTCACTAGCTTAACTTGCATCACAAAACTATATTGTTCTCTACAATTACTTGGGCACTTTAGACAAAGTTTGGTTCATCGTTTTCTCGTAAACGTGCTTATGAGAAGACTCCGACGAGACCAAAGGTTTTATCTTGCGGAATTGATCAGCCGCCAATACCTGCACGAGGGAAGGCAATCGTTTTCTTAGGACAAGCGTCTACTGACGTGACTCCGGATCAGGCTAGCCGTTTTACTTTTAAGTTTTACATTATTCTTGTCTAAAATACTGATTTCATTATATTTGTGATTTGTGATTGTTTAAAATAAACCAAATTTCACAACAAAAACTCATGCCCTTCATAATTGAGATTTTGGAACATTATATTTTCTGATCTTCCTAATCGCGATTAGAAGAGCATTTTTTCCCCTCTTTTTTAAAGATTTTTGCTACAATATCCAACAAGAAGACCTCAAAGTTCTCAACAATCTAATCACTCCAAATCAAACTCAACAAAGACCGAACCGTCCTTCAATCGATGTCGATGTATGTCCTATATGCGATGACGTAAGAATTGTATACGACTGCACTCGAGTTCTATGCAAATGCAGGGGATGTGAGTTCTGCATACAAAGATGTAAAGAGTGTGGTGTATGTATAAGAGGCAATGATGAAGAACTTGAAGATGTAGCATGTGAAGATGCACTTTGTTTAAAGTGTTGGCTGAAGCTTCCAAAATGTAGTTTTTGCAATAAGCCATACTGCAATGAACATGCTTATGAGCAGCATAGGATCTCGGGTTCTTTCGGGTTTATATGTGATTCTTGCTACGTAGTGGTAAACGGATCCGGCACATAACAAGACGAGTTGATCAAGTTCGATTTTTTCTCTTTTCGTCTTTTTTTGGATTTTATTACTAGACAATGACGGGTAGACCCGACCTGGCTTTAAAGGGTTCAAACGTCATATTGCAAAATGGGTCGACCCGGTAGAGTTCTAGTCGAAGAAATACGTCTTTTTTTTTTTTTTTCTTATATTTGTGTTTCCCTTTTTTTTACACTAATAGTTAGGATTTTTTTCTCAAAAGCACACAAATAGATTGACATGATTCTGAATTTCAAGATTTAGAAAGAAAAGTAGAGGATATACCTTATTTTGTTATTATAGGATTGTTAATTGAAATGATAATTGTAATAATATTATTATTAGGATAATTAGTACATTAATTAAACTTTTAGGTTGAAATATATGTTTGAATTGTTTCAGAAAAGATGGCGAATTTGTGGCCCAAGCAACATTATGGTGAATAAGCCAACGAGGTCATAGCCCAGTAATACTGCCAAGTCTGCTATTAATATGAGTTCTTTTTTAATTTAATATTATGTTTGATAGTAAATTATTATTTATAATTCTTTTTATATTTTTTAATAATTATTAAAATGATTTCAGATGTAATAATGAATGACGAAGGTAATCTAAAAAAATGAAATGGGTGAATATATATTCTACTAAGCTCTCTAATTTCTGTTTTCGTTTCCAAAATAAGAGAAAAGGCGAAAAAGAAAAGCCAAGTCAAACCCGTTTTCAAAGATCGAGTTAACCCATCAAAATTTGAATTGTTCATTGGGTCAACCCTAGAAAAATGCCCGAAACATTTCGAGTTTACTTGGATAGATTTTTGGCCCGGTCTTGCAAATTTCGCTAGACAAAGTCAAAACCCTTTCAAATGAGTTTTCGTTAAACCCAAATAAAAAAAATAAAAATAAAAATATTTAAAATATTGATTGACACCTATCACCTATTTTTTTCTCAAATCTCACTAAAAAAACATTGATTTTGACACTTACCACCTACTATTTTTCCCTAAATCCCAACATTCAAACCCTAACCAAGTGGAATTTGAAGTTATTCAAATCACAAAATCCAACTCGTCCAATTGAGGTCTCAAAAGTTCCATCGAAACCACTCAAACCATTTTTTTTTTAAAACCGGGACGCACGAAACCGAGCCAAACCCAACCAAGTAGACCCTTCAGTTTCTCTGTCATCTTCATAATACAAGTTTCTACATCATAATTGACTAATAATATCACAAATTTTTTTCCAGCATAAAATCATACATTTCAATGTATTAAAAGCCAAGTTTATATGATGCCAACATTTCTTGCAACAAATGATAATTACAACAAACAATCCAAATTATTAAATTGACTTGTTCGTACAAATGAATCAATCAGTTCATTCTCAAACTATCTGCCACCGGCGCCCACCCTTACTCTCCTCAAAGAAACAAAACCGGGAGTATTGGATGTTGTCAATAGAAAGAGAAATCAAATTCTTCTTATACACATTAATTTAGTTCGGAAACTTTTATGAAAAAATCACGATAAACTTCACAAAAATACTGCACTCAAGAGTATTAAACCTAGTACAAAGTTTAGATGAACATCTCCATGTCTTGAAAATTGGGAAGTTGAAGCAGACACTGTGGAGTTCGATGACGGAGCGAGTGAAGTGCCGTTTACAAAGGTCCCGTTTCGTCCTCCCCTATAAAGCAAAAGAAAAAATATTCAAGATCAAGCAAAAGAAAAATTATTCAAGGAATTGAAGAAATTATTGCAATTTGATTCATACCTTCCCGGAAATATGCAAGAACCGTGACCTGCAACGGGACAAAAGAGAAATCAGTCTTAATATTATGAAAGTTTTCTAGTTTTTTAAGGTTTCAAGAAGTAGAAAATGTTCCTATTCTTTTGTATTGAAAGCTCGTAAGTAGGGCTTTTCTAGGGTGCGGGCGTTCGAGTTACGCCCTCACATGCGGGAGGGTTGATCGGGCCGTTCATTTGGATTAAATTAATCTGGACCGTTGATTTGGTAACTTGGTCAAAGTCAATTGGTAACTATTGACTTTTAATTAATTTACAATATACCTAAATTACCCTTTTAATTAAATTAAAAAAAATAAAATAAAAAAATCGGCCAGTATTGTTAATTACCACTTTACCCCTATCTTATTAATTGAGTTTGACAATTTTGCAAATTGACCTCAATGTTTCGCGATTTTACAAATTTAATTATTTAGCTTGTAAAAAATATAAAAAAAACCTCCTTTCATATAAAAAGACATCGTTACCCCCAAATTTGATAATAATTAACTTTTACAATTTTGCAAATTGACCCCTATGTTCCTTATTTTTACGAAGTGAATTATTTTGATTCTAAAAAATATAAAAAAACCTCCTTCCATATAAAAAGACATCGTTACCCCCAAATTTGACAATAACTAACTTTTACAATTTTGCAAATTGACCCCTATGTTCCGCGTTTTTACGAAGTGAAGTATTTTGCTTCTAAAAAATATAAAAAAACCTCCTTTCATATAAAAAGACATGGTTACCCTCAAATTTGATAATAATTAACTTTTACAATTTTGCAAATTGACCCATATGTTCCGCGTTTTTACGAAGTGAATTATTTTACTTCTAAAAAATACAAAGGCCACCTCGTTTCATATGAAAAGACCTTGTTACCCCAAATTCGATAATAATTTGCTTTGACAATTTTGCAAATTGACCCTTATGTTCCGCGATCTTACGAATTGAATTATTTTGCTTCTAAAAAATATAAAGGCCACCTCGTTTCATATGAAAAGACCTCGTTACCCCCAAATTCGATAATAATTTGTCAATTTTGCAAATTGACCCTTATGTTCCGCGTTTTTACGAAGCGAATTATTTTGCTTCTAAAAAATATAAAGGCCACCTCGTTTCATATAAAAACACCTCGTTACTCCAAATTCGATAATAATTTTCTTTGACAATTTAGCAAACTGACCCCTATGCTCCGCGATTTTACGGATTGAATTATTTTGTTTCTAGAAAATATAAAGGCCACCTCGTTTCATATAAAAAGAGCTCTATAACAAAACTAATTGCACAATAAAAAAAACCCAATGTATATTAATTCGTTTCATACTACTTTGAGTTCGAGTTGTTCTTCAATTCCTGATGATCCATCACTACAGAAAATTCAGTTACCTGTTGATTACTCTGATCTAATGGTTAATCACACCGATTGGAAGAAAATGCTTCCATTGGACAAAAACCAAATTGTGTGGAGATCAGCTTCTCTGGTATGATAAATTAACCTAGTTCAATTGTGATTTCAATTTGCCCTATTTCCATTCGACTATGTATTTGATTGGATATTTTTCCATATTTGAATAAATTTGCGTCTGCATCGTTTTTACTTAAAAAAACCTAGAAATTATTAATTACACTCATGTTGAACCTTAAACAGAGCTTTTCTCGGAACAAAAGGAGCGGCAAGAACTGTTTCATGATTGGAATTAATTTGACTCTTTCATTGTTGATAACTTCAGTTAATTTGCATTGGATTTTTTTTATTGTGCAATTAGTTTTGTTATAGAGCTATTTTTATATGAAACGAGGTGGCCTTTATGGCCTTTATATTTTCTAGAAACAAAATAATTCAATCCGTAAAATCGCTGAGCATAGGGGTCAATTTGCTAAATTGTCAAAGAAAATCATTATCGAATTTGGGGTAACGAGGTCTTTTTATATAAACGAGGTGGCCTTTATATTTTTTAGAAGCAAAATAATTCACTTCATAAAAAACGCGAAACATAGGGGTCAATTTGCAAAATTGACAAAGTCAATTATTATCAAATTTGGGGGTAACGAAGTCTTTTCATATGAAACGAGGTGACCTTTATATTTTTTAGAAGCAAAATAATTCACTTCGTAAAAACGCGGAGCATAGGGTCAATTTGCTAAATTGTCAAAGTCAATTATTATCCAATTTTGGGGATAACGAAGTCTTTTCATATGAAACGAGGTGGTCTTTATATTTTTTAGAAGCAAAATAATTCACTTCGTAAAAACGCGGAACTTAGGGGTCAATTTGCAAAATTGACAAAGTCAATTATTATCCAATTTGGGGGTAACGAAGTTTTTTCATATGAAACGAGGTGGCTTTTATATTTCTTAGAAGCAAAATAATTCAATTCGTAAGATCGCAGAACATAGGGGTCAATTTGCAAAAATTGTCAAAGAAAATTATTATCGAATCTGGGGGCAACGAGGTCTTTTTATATGAAACGAGGTGGCCTTTATATTTTCTAGAAACAAAATAATTCAATCCGTAAAATCACGAAGCATAGGGGTCAATCTGCTAAATTGTCAAAGAAAATTATTATTGAAATTGGGGGTAACGAGGTCTTTTTATATGAAATGAGGTGGCCTTTATATTTTTTAGAAGCATAATAATTCAATCCGTAAGATCGCGGAACATAAGGGTCAATTTGCAAAATTGTCAAAGAAAATTATTATCGAATTTGGGGGTAACGAGGTCTTTTTATATGAAATGAGGTGGCCTTTATATTTTTTAGAAGCATAATAATTCAATTCGTAAGATCGCGGAACATAAGGGTCAATTTGCAAAATTGTCAAAGAAAATTATTATCGAATTTGGGGGTAACGAGGTCTTTTCATATGAAACTAGATGGCCTTTATATCTTTTAGAAGCAAAATAATTCACTTCGTAAAAACACGGAACATATGGGTCAATTTGCAAAATTGTAAAAGTTAATTATTATCAAATTTGGGGGTAACGATGTCTTTTTATATGAAAGGAGGTTTTTTTATATTTTTTAGAAGCAAAATAATTCACTTCGTAAAAATGCGGAACATAGGGGTCAATTTGCAAAATTGTAAAAGTTAATTATTATCAAATTTGTTTTTTTTTTAATTTTTGATTCAAAGGTTATAAATGTCTTTTAATAATTGAAGATTATCTAAATTTTTAATTAATTTTTTTAAAAAAAGGGTAAAAGAATCTTTTTAAAGACCGAGTCAACTCACCGAGTCATATAATAGTTACGCACGCCACATGGCATCATTTCAGGGCCATCCCGCATGTGCGGGCGAGTTACGATTCCCACACCCTAGAAGACCCGTCGTAAATATGAAATAGCATGAAAGAGCCATCTTTTAATGTCCAAGACGGGTTACGAGCCCAAATCATTAACATTGATGATTGACCCTACAGTCAACTTTGCGTCGACCTACTAAATTCTAAAATGGGGAAATTGCTTTTTTGATATCATAGGATAGACCTACTTGCAATTTTAATACCATTGGATATGAAAACGTAAATTTGGTATCATAGAATAGGTTTTCATTGTAACTTTGGTATCAAACCCAATTTTTTCTCAAATTTAACGATAATTTAATCCCTATGAAATGCATAATGTTCAATTTATCCCCTCGTGGTTTAAACAAAAGCATTTTACCCCCTAAAATTTTGTAAAAGTTTCACATTTCCTCCCTAATATTTTTATAGACGGCACTTTATCCATTTTTATTATGATAATGTGACATTTTATCCCTTATGTTATAAATGTGGCAATTTATCCCCTTATGTTATAAAATAGTTTGCATGCCTACTCTCAATTTTGGCGAGTTCCAATCTCCGGCTGAATGAGGTAAATTTCTTCATTAAAAGTTTTACAGGGATAAATTGATTTTTTTTCAAAGTGTTTAATAAGTTACCAATTTTAATTCTTTAAATGTGTGATTATATATATTATACATTATAAGAAGTCATCAATAAGCGGGACTGCTTGGCCGATAGGCGCTGGTCTATGAAACCAAAGATTCTAGGTTCGATCGCATTGGAATTTACTTCTGCTAGTAAGAAGGCTATGATAGAATTTTGCAAAATATCTTATGTTTTTGTGTTCTTTTTCTTAAATTTTAAGGTGAAATTGAATAGTAATTTTGATTAATAAATCTTTATATGTCTTATGAAAATGATGTGGTGTTATTTAACCATAAATTCTAGGAATTTTTCCTTAAGTCATGTCTAGATGTAACCATACCTATCACTGATATTATTACAATTCCAATTCCCCTTCCGATATTAGTTTCTAACATTGCACTTGAAGTTACTAAAAAAATTGATAAGAAAAAACCGATGAAACTTATGGGAAAAGTGAGGGTCCCCCAACCACCTTATAAAAATAGGTGAAATGGTTGAAGTCGATGAAGAACAGCTACAATTGGTGGAGAAATATGAATATCATTTTGTCACCAAGAAAAGTTATTTTGAATAAATTATTAATTTAAGAAAACTAAGTAAATTTTACGACAAACAAAGAGTTTCAAATTACACTTAATTTTTCTATTGATTAAAAAATTGAAATGTTTAAACATTTCGACGGAAACGATCTATATATGAATTAAAATATATTTTTGATATCAATTTCTTTTTTCTAGGGTGCAGATTGATGTAAATATATATATAATTGTTTGATGGTATAAAATGTCATAAAATTTGCTTATCAAAGTCTTAAAATTAAGAATTAGTAAAAATTAAGGGACGTATTTTAGTTAGGCTAGCTTCTCAATATTACTTTTTTTTATTGTTTTCTTTCATCTGTGGTTTCTGATATTGTCATTTCCGAACATCTGTATATATATTTAGTCTATCATTTCCAAATAATTCGATTAATTAAATCATGAATGAGTTTGTCCAAAGAGCCAAAAATCATTAGATTACATAATAAAATCTACTTAAGCGAATCAAATAATTTGTTAAACACAAATTTATATGTTCTTGTTCAAACTAACAATAAAATTGAAGTGCTACGAACAATAAACATGGAAAGATCTCAAGAGACATGCACACAGTTTAAAGAATTATAAAATAAAATAAAAAGTTTTAATTAATACCTACTGGTTACAATAAAATTATAAATGAAATCAACTAATTAGAATATTTTCTCTAATCTCTCGTCCGTTGGAATTGGACTATACCAAACCTAAATGGAACAGAAAAGAATTAGGGCATATATTATATTTAGGATTTTCAAGTCCGAGAGATCTTCAGAGTTAAAAAAATTCCTCCCTTTTAGATATTGGATGACATTGTGTCGGTTTGGGGGAAATCAGAAGGAATATATTTTTGGCAAAATTAATTTTTAATCCTGTATGTTTGTCACTTAATCAATTTTAGTCCTATATGTCTTTAGTCGTCGGATTTAGGCATATATTTTATCTTGTTTAACAAAGAGTTTCAAATTACTTAGATTCTACCGGCTTAATTTCACTTTGAACCCTACAAATAAAAGCATTTTCCACTTTGCACCCTACAAATTACAATATTGCTTCAAATTGCACCCTCAATTAATTTCAGGTCAATTTAATTGTCGGAATAAGGGCAAATTCATCCAGTCACATTAATAAACATCCCAATTTTTATTTTTCGTAATTTTTTGCCATTAGAAAAATAATTAATAAAAGTAAAATAGAAATTATTATTATTTAATTACAACATAAATAAAACATTTCAAACACAAGAAAAAGGAACACGTGATATGCAGAACATTTCAAATACAAGAATGATAAAATATATATATGAAGAACTTCTAGATTAATTAAAAAACAAAAAGTAACATGTGAATTTCATGACAGATACATAAAATTATGTTGAAATTTTCAAAATAAATCAATCAAAAAAAAAAAAAAGAGGGAAAATTAACCAACAACCAAAATGGCCTGAAATTGGGATGGTTATTAATGTGATTGGACGAATTTATCCGTACTCCAGCGACTAAAATGGCCTGAAATTACTCGAGGGTGCAATTTGAAGTGAAATTGTGGCTTGTAGGGTGCAAAGTGGGATAAAACAAATTGTAGGGTGCAAAGTGAAAAACACTAATATCTATAGGGTGCAAAGTGGAATTAAACCGATTATACCTCAGTGGATTTAATTAATTGGAGTTGGATGAATGCCATATTGGTATAAGAGGAGAAAAAATTATTCTTTCATGCTTATGTAGTATTCATCCAACACTCAAATGAATTAAATCCACCGGGGTAGATACTAATTCTCCAAATAAAAAAATAAAAAAAGCACCTTGTACTGCTCATTAGCTGCTAATTGACAATTATCTATTGCATTAGCATTTTAGCAACATTTCACTATCGAGTGACCCCACAAATTCCTAATCTTATTTGTTGTTACTAAAAAGGTTTACATCCAACCGAATGATAAATGCAAGAAACTCTAATTTGTTACGTGAAATTTGCACAAAATTATTGTATAAAAAATGTTTATTGAGTTTGATTAATTCCCCTATTGTTGAATAAAGGATGAAGATGAAGGCACTAAAGACAATAAGTAAATGGAGGTTTTGATGTATTCCAAAACTTCAAATTCCGCTAAGTATGAATTAACTTAGCTGATGTCCCTTTGAAGAAATTTTGACTAAGTAAAGAAGATATCAGAAGAGTCAAATTTTACGGTCCAAGACTACTGATCTGCTGAAGGAAAGAAACCAAACTGATGAAGATTGTTGGTCCCAAGTGGTCAGATGAGGTCTAGAGGGGGGGGGGGTGAATAGACCTCTGAAAATTTTTAGACTTAAAAACTTTTCAGTCGTCTGTCAGCAGACTAAGCTTATAGGAACAGTAAGCTGACTACGCTGATCGTGAACAAATCTTGAACAGCAGAGTGACCACTCTTCTTATATTGACTTAGCTGATTTCAGCAAAGATAGTTTTATCAAGAGTATACTTGCAGCGGATTTTGTAAGTGTTTTTCACAAGTAAACTAAGTCTTTCAAAAGATTTTATCCCCAGTTTTACAACTCCTTTAAAATCTTTTAAATCAATTCAAAGTGTAAACTTATGCAATTTAAAATACGCAAGAAAACTTAATGCAATTTAACACAAAAATTTTTTATAGTGGTTATATGGATAAAAATCCTTTAGTCCACTCTTCCAGATCACTTAGATTCTGGGTTATACTATAATCACAAAGATTACAATATTTCTCCACTTATACCTAAACAACAAATGAAAAGGCTATAAGCTCACAATAGGAGTTCACTCAGAAAACCTATCCTCTAAAGTAGAATCACTCACAAAGATGGATTCTTACTTCGCACAACACTTAGCTAATACAATATCACTCAGAAATTGTTTATCTTTTTGCTTCAACTGGGTTCTGTCAACAAATGACTTCACCAGACGAGTGAGCTGTTCGAGCTTCTTGAGACTTAGAAAAAATTCTGCTTCAAATGCGAAATCTCAGAATGTTGTTGTGTGTGTCTCTCTTCGAATTCAGCTCTATTTATACTTGGATTTGAAAATATGACCGTTGAAGGCAAATCAAACTTCAAATCCATAGCCATGGCCCATTTTTCAAACGGCTCCCTGCTACAGTACTATTCCTGCTGTACTTTCCTGTAGCTGCATTAAATGCACTCTGCTGATCCGAGAATATTCTTCAATCATTTGCCATTAATACCCTTCTCTTCCAGCATTTATTACACAGGTGCATTTATTACCGTTGGACTAATCTCTTGATCTCTTCCACTCTGCTGATCGAAGCAACCCTTCTGATAGGCACTCTGCTGATCAAACTCTGGACTAATCTGATTTGAGTCAGCTGATAGTCTACCCTTCTGTTCGCTGTTTCAGCATGAGATCACTTAGTCTTCTGGGCTCTGAATTTTGAACTCTTCTGATGTCTTCTTAACTTGTTCAAATTCTTCTAAGGGATCTAAGCTTTCCATACTTAGCTGATAATGATGTTTTGGAAATCATCAAAACCTTCCCTTACTTACTTGTCTCCTTTGCACTTTAATCTTCATCTTCATCCAACAATTTCCCCCTTTTTGATGATGACAAAACTTCAGCTAAGTACCTGTACCTAACCTAAAGTTTTGATCCTCAAAAATTTCTGAGATAGAAATGATTTATTGGATGTAAAACTTGTAATTTTATAGATGGGTCAAAATATTACAGATTACAAGCCTTGTAAGATGAGTGCAAACAAAAAATTACAAGGAAAATTCTAAGTAAAACAGATGATTTCTAGTCTTCTTTTCTCTCCTTGTTTTCTTCTTCTTTTTCATCAGAATCTTCGTTTTCTGGTTTAGAAGTTTCAGCTTCTAACTCTTCGAAGAATCTTTTTCTGAACATCTCCATCTTCTTATACTTGACTTCAGGATCTAACTGTTCTTCAGCAGAGTCTTTGGAAGCAGCAATTTCCTTATCAGTTTTTGCTTTTTCCTTAGGACTTTCCTCAGCATCAGATCCATCAGCTTCTTCTTCTTCTTGTGTGGCTAACTGATTTACTGGTCTGCTTGTTTCTTCATTGGGATCTTCATTTCCAGCAGCAGATTCTTCCACTATCTCAGTTGCTTCAGCTTCTTCCTCAGCACCATCTTGATTGTTGTCTTCTTGTCTTGTGATCACAAAAGAAGTTCCAACAAGCTTCTGTCCAAATATCCTCTCTTCCCCTTTTTTGTCATCATCAGCAGGGTTGATTGGATACTCTGGCAAGACTGGTGTGATTTGAAGTGAATCACGCAGAAGTTTAATGTTTTCCTCCATGGCAGATGTTTCAACTTGACTTCTGATCTGTTGAGCTTCAAGATGGTTCATTCTTTTCAGCACATCTTCTCCTTGTTCTCCTAACTGAATTTGAGTAGCCACAATCCAGTCAGCAGACGATTTGAAACCATTGATCATGTCTTTTATGGTTTCATCTTGTGCTTTAATGCCCATCTCAACAGTGTCAGTGACTCTCTTCCAACCATCAGCAGTACTTGTGGTTCCAGCTTGAATAACATTCACATTCTGTCTGATATCCTCAACAGTTTTTGCAGTCTTTTCAATCAGATCAGTTTGATCAGACGTGGTTGGTTTGCTGAGAGCAGCCAAGATGTTTGCAGTTATCCTCTCTTCCATCTCTTTCATCTGATTAGATATAATCTGTTGAATGGAGTCCAACAGAGAATTTTGTAAGTTCTGTGAAGTAGAGGCAACTTCTGTTTCTGGTTGAGGCAGGGCAGGTGTTTCTGTGTTTGTCAACTGATCTGTTAAACCAACCTCCTTCTCCTTGGTTTCTTCAGCTTGACTTGGAGTGCTTTCCTTCTCCATAGTCTGATCAGTAGATACACCTTCCTTTTCTGTTATCTGGTCAGCTGAGTTTTCAGTAGTCTCTTTATCTTCATCAGCTGGCTCAGAAGCCTCATCTTTTGCTAAGTTCTGATCAGCAGGGTCAGATGTACCCTCTTTCTCCGGTTCAGATGGTTGATCAGCAACAGCAAGGGCTAGTTCTTTTTCAGGCTCTTTAGCTTGATCAGAAGGGTCAGCTTCCTTCCCTTGATCAATAGCCTCTGAAGTACCTTCTGTTTCCTTAGCAGGATCAGAAGCCTCTTCTTTCTTTTCTTCGTTGTCTGCTGGTGGTGCCTTAATCTTTTTGACAGCAATATCTGTGCGCCTTAAACCAGCCTCATCAAGAGTAGTCCTGTGAAAAATCCAGGTTAGATCATTTAGAGGAACAAATGGAGATACTGGATCTTCAGGTAACTCTTCATATGGCCTAATGTTAGGTCCATATACAATTTGCTTCAAACTTGGCAGAGGGATCATGGTGCTAGGTTGCCCTCTCATCTTTCTGGTCTTCTTTGCCCATATTTCCATCGTTTGAGAGATGGCCAGTTTGATAGCACGTTCCTTGAGGTCTTCTTCTTCAGTACACTCCTCTGGAACGGATTCATAGATCTTCTTTGCCTCTGCCTTCACCATCTGACTGATCCTCAGTCTCAATTTGTCCAAGAAGAATTCAGAGTCCAGGGCTTGGGTAAGAGACCCAGTCTCAAGCCATTGCAGAACCCATCTTTCTTCATCATTGAAGGCTTTCCATTTGGCAATCTGATCCTTGCTCTTGGTCAAACGGTAATCCCTCCATCTGTTGTATCTGATTTTCTCCTTATTGAACATTGTCAGATGGGTGATCCGTTCATTTTCAGCATCTAGCCTTGCACAGAATTCATCAAAGGCAGCAGGGTCGTCTCTTACAATTTCAAGTGCTAGTTTTACCTCTGCTCTTCTCTTTGGTTGAATTGCTGGGGTTGACATGACTGGCTTAGGCTTGTTGGGATCTCTCTCTTCATTGATCACAATGCCACCAGTGTGCTGACGACCATGTGCATCTTTTGTACTTGCCTCAATAGCAGCAGCTAGCTCAGCTGCTTCAATGGCATCCCTCTCAGCTTGAGTCATTTTACTGGCTGCTTCCTCCAGCTTTTTGAGCTCTAAGCTTTTTAGTCTCTCCTCTTCTGCTTTTGCTGCAGCTAACTTCTTCTTTTCTGCTGCATCTCTCTTTTTCTTCTCAGCAGCAGAGACGTACGGGATCTTTGTTTTGCCAGTCCTTTTCTTCCTAGTGGCAGGACTTTCCACCATTTGAAGTGGATTGACAGCTATGGGTGCAGGGTGTAAGAGGGGTACTTCTCCCTCATCTGTTGTAGTAGTCTGCTGCTCTTCTCTGGCATCAGCAGATAGGACAACAGATAAGTCACCAATAGGAGCATCAGCAGACTCCTCAGCAGGCTTTTCTGCTGTTTCAGTGACTTCCCTCACCACTTCTGGAGACTTTTCTGAAAAGGTAACCTTTCTTTTTGCCTTAGATTTTGTCATTTTTCCAGAAGGCACAGGTTCCTTTGGCATTCTTTTTGCTGAGCTCCTGGTTCTCATTCTCTTAGGAGCAGGAACTGTTTCATCTGATTCAGTTCTTTCTGGAGAAGAATCAGTCTTCATCTCCTCTATCTCCTTAACAAATTCACTGACCACAGTGTCAGGAATTTCTACTTCAGGCTGTGCTGATCTGGCTTCAACAGCAGTGGGTGCTGTTTGATCAGCAGACTGACTAGTCTGACCCAGCTTCTTGCTTTTCTTAGAAGGGGCCTTTTCAGCCTTTGTTGTTGCCTTCCTCTTTGAAGTGCCAACACTTCTGACAGGTTCATAAAGTTTGAACTCCTTTGAAACGTGGACTGGTTTCCCATTCAACAGATTACATCCCAGTCTTGAGAACAGATTACTGAGAAGTATTCCATACTTAACCTTTTTGTCGCTCAACAGTTCAAACACATGAGCAGCCCAGTTCACTTCTAATCCGTAGTAAATGCAGATCATAGTGTAATACCTATGTCTGGGCAAACCATCCAAGGATCCAGTAGAGCAATCCAGGATTTTTGCCAAAATATCCACCAGTCTTTGATACTCATCCTTTAGTTGAGTCTTCATCAAAGTACCGGACATTTCCTCTCCCTCCTTAGCACAAATACGCCAAAACTCTTCCTCCTTCACAGAACCCAGTTCTGTAACATTTCCTCCCTTATTCTTCAGCCCATACACCTCACTCAGAACAGCAACAGATATGGCAATGGCTTTGCCCCCAACAGTAGCAGTCATAATAGTATCATCTGCGTTGAACTTCCTGCTAGTGTAGAACTTGGCAACGTCTTCGAGATAGACGTTATCTGAGTGTGCTTCAAGAACAGGCACCAGAGTTGATGCTTCGACCTTCTTCATGAGTTCCCTCATGAGATCTGTTCCAGTAGCGAAGAATTTGGCATAGCTGAGATATCTTCCTTCAACAACAGCCATTTCGATGATTTTGGTGTGGTTAATTCTGAAAAATAGTTAATTGCTAGAAAAACAGAGAGCTTGAGAGTTAGAGAATTTAGGATTTTAGAGTGCGTAAGACGACTAATCTGTTCAGATCGGACTTTATACGTTTCAATTTGCATCGGTTTCCATGATTCACGCGAACCACTTGATTTGTCTGACAGTTACTTAATCGTGCGGGCGAGATTTACGGATTTCAATTTTATTATTTTAATGTCAGATGGGCGGGAAACTCAATCGACACTAATCTGTTACTTATAAAAGCGCGTTTCTGAAAATACAATTTATGAACCATGCTTATATAATGTATCAGATGAGTAGAGTTACACTTATCTGACAGACGAGTGATCTGATATCTGTTTTTACTAGAGAAAGCCAATAGCTAGTAACCTTCCTTTGCTGTTTGTCAATCCAGCAAGATAATTTGATCTTCAATCTTCAAGAATTACGAACATATCTTCTGATAACATAACTTCAACTAACTAACATCAACAAATTTCATCTTTTAATCAGAAGTACCGCTAGTCTTACACGTTCCCCCTGATTTTAAGAATCCATAAGTTAACTAGTCTGTTGAGAGTTAACCTTGAAGATGATAAGTGATGACTAAGCTGATGAACTTCAATCTTCTGATGAGTTCCCCCTCAGCTTATGCATCCAAATTTAGTAGTCCTAGTTCAGCTCTGAGAGTTGAAAACCTTACTTCACTTAGAGGTTTGGTGAAAATGTCAGCTATCTGATTGTCTGTTTGAACATACTCTATTATAACATTTCCTTTTTCCACATGATCTCTAATGAAGTGATGCTTGATCTCAATATGTTTAGTCCTTGAGTGACTTGTAGTGTTCTGAGTAAGAGAAATTGCACTTGTATTGTCACAGTAGATTGGAATTCCACTGATCTTGATATTGTAGTCTTCTAGTTGATGTTTCAACCAAAGTACCTGTGCACAGCAAGCTCCAGCAGCTATATACTCAGCTTCAGCAGTAGATATGGATACTGAAGTCTGTTTCTTACTCATCCATGAGATCAGACGACTACCTAAGAACTGACAGGCACCTGTTGTGCTCTTTCTGTCAATTTTGCAGCCAGCAAGGTCTGAATCTGAATAGCCAATAAGTTCAAATCCAGATTCTCTAGGATACCACAATCCCAATTCTTGAGTGCCTTTAACATATTTCAATATCCTCTTGGCAGCTAAGAGATGAGATTCCTTTGGATTTGATTGGAATCTTGCACAAACCCCAACAGAGTACATAATATCTGGTCTGCTTGCTGTTAAGTACAACAGTGACCCTATAATGCCTCTGTATCTGGTGATGTCTACTGATTTGCCATCTTCATCTTTATCTAAAAGAAGACTTGTAGACATTGGAATAGTAGCAGTAGAGCTAGTTTCCATACCAAATTTCTTAAACAGATCTCTTGTGTATTTTGCTTGGTTGATGAAGATTCCATCAGGCAACTGTCTAACTTGCAAACCAAGAAAATAATTAAGTTCTCCCATCATGGTCATTTCAAACTTATTCTGCATCAGCTTAGAGAACTTGTCACACATCTGTTGGTTAGTTGAACCAAAAATAATATCGTCCACATATATTTGCACAATCAATATATGATTCTCCCATTCAATAGTGAACAAGGTTTTATCTACCTTACCTTTATTAAATCCTTTAATTAAAAGAAAATCAGATAGGGTATCATACCATGCTCTTGGAGCCTGTTTCAGTCCATATAGAGCTTTCTTCAGACGATATACTTTGTCCTCTTCTTGATAGACTTCAAATCCAGGAGGTTGTTCAACATATACTTCTTCTTGCAATTCTCCATTGAGAAAAGCTGACTTCACATCCATCTGATAGACAGTGAAGTTCTTGTAAGCAGCATAGGCTAGAAACAGTCTGATTGCTTCAAGTCTTGCTACATGTGCAAATGTTTCATCAAAGTCAATGCCTTCTTCTTGACAATACCCTTTGGCCACTAATCTTGCTTTGTTTCTGGTGACAACACCATCTTCATTCATCTTATTTCTGAAAACCCATTTAGTGCCAATTACCCTTTGATGACTTGGTCTTGGAACTAAGTACCAGACTTCATTCCTTTCAAATTGATTCAACTCTTCTTGCATTGCTTCTATCCAGAAGGAATCATTAAGAGCTTCTTCAACTTGCTTAGGCTCTAGTTGAGACAGAAAGCTTGTAAACATGGCATCTTGTGCAGCAGCCCTTCTTGTTTTCACTCTGTCTAAAGGATCACCAATTACTAACTCTGGTGGGTGATTCCTGAGCCATCTGAGATCAGGTTGCAGGTCTGAATGTTGTCCTCTGTTTTGTTCTTGCAACACTACTGTTGGAGATTCAGTAATAGTCTGTTGAACATTTGTTGTCTGTTGAACAGTCTCTGGTCTGTCAGCTGTTTGCAACTCGTCTGTTAGACAATCAGCATTGTGATTTTGAACAGCACTTGAGTTATCAGCTGAGTTGAGGTTTGGTAGTATGATGGGAACATATTCTTCATTCTTTCCAACATTCAACTTCTGTAAATCAGTAGACAGATCTTGATTAGTAATTTGATTCTTTTCAGAAGACTGACTTGGCTCATCAAATACTACATGGATTGACTCTTCTATTAGTAGTGTTCTTTTGTTAAAAACTCTATAAGCTTTACTAACAGTTGAGTATCCTACAAAAACAGCTTCATCAGCCTTTTCTGCAAATGCAGTAAGGTGATTTTTCCCATTATTTAAAACAAAGCATTTACAACCAAAGATTTTAAAGTAATGAATGTTTGGCTTCCTGTTGTTCCAAACTTCATATGGCGTCTTGTTCTGATTTTTGTTGATCATGCATCTGTTCTGGGTAAAGCATGCTGTATTTGTTGCTTCTGCCCAAAATCTTTGAGGCAGTTTAGCTTCAGCTATCATGGTTCTGACAGCTTCTTTGAGTGTTTTGTTTCTCCTTTCAGCAACACCATTCTGTTGAGGGGTTCTGGCAACAGAGTACTCATGATGAATTCCTTTGCTGTCACAATACTCTTCAACAGTAGAGTTTGTAAACTCTGTCCCTCTATCTGATCTGATCTTCAATATTTTTGTACTCTTTTCATTCTGGATCAGCTCCATCAGATTAGTAAGATGCTCCTTGGTTTCAATTTTCTTCTTCATGAAAATCACCCAAGTGTATCTTGAAAAATCATCCACAACAGCTAGGCAGTATTTCTTTCCAACATTGCTGACTGGATCAATGGGTCCAAATAAGTCCATATGTAGTAGCTCCAATATCCTTTCAGATGATTGATGCTTCTTGCTTTTGAAAGATGACTTGATTTGTTTACCCTTCTGACATGCGTCACAGAGCTTGTCTTTGCTCATGACTGTTTTTGGAATCCCTTCTACCAAATCATTCTTGATTAATCTGTTGATGGTCTTGAAGTTTAAGTGATTCATCCTTTTGTGCCATAGCCAACTAACTTCACTTGGTGCAGATGCAACCAAACAAACACTTGAATTCTTATCAGCAGAATCCCAGTCGACTATGTAGACATTCCCTTGTCGTCTTCCAGATAAAATTACCTTCTTTGTACCAATCTGTTCAACAAAGCACTTATCTGTTGAGAAGATGACTGAATATCCCTTGTCACAAAATTGACTTATGCTCAGCAGCTTATATTTGAGGCCTTTCACATATGAGACGTCAGATATCTCTATGTTTCCTCTGATCAATCTTCCTTTAGCTTTAATCTTGCCTTCTTTGCTGTCTCCAAAAGTAACCTTTGGACCATCCACAACAACTGCATCAGTCAGCTCATGTATGCTTCCACACATGTGTCTTGAACATCCACTGTCCAAGTACCAAATCTTCTCTACCTTACTCTTACTCCTAATCCTAACCTACAAAACAAAATTAAAATTGTTTTAGGTACCCTTGTTGAGAGGGTCCTGGAGGATTAGTTCCACCCTTGACAACCCAAGATGTTGAAGTTTTAGGCTTCTTAGGTTTCTGAGTTTTAGCAGGAGCATGAACAGTTTTATTTTCATCATAGTTATTAGATAAGTCATGTTGATGATCAGTATGATAAGAATAATGTTCATAAGCAGGGTAAGGTGCATGATAAGTAGGATATGCATGCATTGGATGAGCAGGGTAAGGTGCATAGTAACTTGAAAATTGAGGTGCATGATACATAGGATGATATGCAGCAGGTTGCACGTAATAAGACTCATTTCCATACCAAGCATTTTGATTTTTCTTGTTTTTATGCTTCTTTGGTTCACTAACAGCTTGCTCATTAACAGACGACTTAGTTTTCTCACTAGTCTGATTAGTTTTAACCTTATCAGAAGACTTCTTAGGACTCTTCTGTTTGGGTTTACTAGTCTGTTTTCCTACACTAGGCTCTTTGCTCTTTTTAGCCTTAGGAGATTTCTTCTCCTTTAATTCTTTCTCAGATGAGGTAGGTTTAGAAGTTTGAACATACAGAATGACCTTACAATTGTCAGCAGATACGAATTTTTCAGTATGATTCAATTCTATATCCTTTTCTAAAGGTGTCTTCTGTTTACTAGATGTATGCATGGATGCAACAGTTGACTTATCATGAGACTCAATAACTTTCTCAAGTTCCATGATTTTTCCTTTATAAACCTCACATTCAGCTTTCAGAGATTCATGCTCTTGCTCAAGCTGTTTATACTCGACTGAATCTTTAGGCTTTTCAGCTTTAAGTTTCAGTGAGCTGTTTTGCTCTTTCAGCAGAATCATCTCTTCCTTAAGCTTTGTAAATTCTCCAGCAATAGTAGTATTATTCAACATCATTTGCTCTAGAGAATTAAACAGTTCATTATCTAGAGGAGTTACCTCATCCTCTGAGTCATCAGATTCCTTGGCCATCAGGCAGAGGAGAGCAGGTTTCTCTTCATCAGAAGACTCTTCATCAGACGTGTCTGAATCTGAATCAGATGAGTAGACAGCAACAAGCTTTTCTTCTTCAGCAACCATTGCTTTTCCTCTTTGATGCTTTCTTTCCTTTCTGATTCTCTTCTCTTCCTCAGTGTATTTCTCTGCTTTTGGATATGGACAATCTCTGATGAAATGGCCCAGTTTCCTGCAGTTATAACACATTAGTTTTGCTTTATAATCATCTTTTTCTTGAGAAGAAGAGTTAGGTTTAGAAGTAGAAGCAGCATTGTTGTATTTGTTCTTCATTTTTCTTTTGTAGAACTTCTTGAAATTGTTCATTAATAATGCTACATCTCCAGCAGTGTACTCCTTCTTGTTGAGTAGTGATGCTTCATCAGATGAGTCCACATCTTGACTTCTGTGTGCTGGTCTCCTGGTGTTTTCAGCAGCAACTAAGGCAGCTGTGAGTCCTGAAGTTGAGGTTTCTTCAATACCCATCCTAGGCAGTTTATACTCATAAGCCTTGAGTACAGAAAACAGCTCTGTAAGAGAGATCTTCCCCAGATCCCTTGATTCTTCCATAGCCGTCACCTTCATGTTGAACTTTGGAGGTAGGGCCTTCAGTACTCTGATGGTTATCTCCTTGTCTGTGAAGGTTTTTCCAAGCTTCAATACTTCATTTAATATTCTTGTAAACCTTGTATCCATCTGATCAATGGTTTCAGTGGATTTCATCTTGAAGTTATCTAGCTTTTCTAGAGCAACACTCAGCTGATGCTCTTTGATTGCATCATTTCCTTCGCTCATGTCACTGACCTTATCCCACATCTCTTTTGCAGATTTGCAGTGTTTGATTTTATCAAACCGATCATTATCCAGGGCTTTACTCATGATGAATCTTCCAATTTTGTCCAGGTTGAACAGCTTAATTTCTTCAGCTGTCATCTCGTTCAGATCTTTCTCCACCACGGTATCAACTTCATTGATCTTTATCGTCTTGGTGAATTTGAATGGACCTTTTGTAATGCAAGTGAACATGTTGTCATTGTAGGCAGCAAGGAAAATCTCCATTCTGATCTTCCAGTCCTCGAAGGACATACCGGCAATGTGGGGAACATGGTTTATGCATTCCATTTTCAAAAAGTTTTGATTTTTCAAAAAGATGCTCTTTTGAAAAGTTTTGAAAACTTTTGAAAAACACTCGGATCAAGCTCGTTGATCAGGCAGCTGATTCTAATGAACCACCTGCTCTGATACCACTTGTTGGTCCCAAGTGGTCAGATGAGGTCTAGAGGGGGGGGGGGGTGAATAGACCTCTGAAAAATTTTTAGACTTAAAAACTTTTCAGTCGTCTGTCAGCAGACTAAGCTTATAGGAACAGTAAGCTGACTATGCTGATCGTGAACAAATCTTGAACAGCAGAGTGACCACTCTTCTTATATTGACTTAGCTGATTTCAGCAAAGATAGTTTTATCAAGAGTATACTTGCAGCGGATTTTGTAAGTGTTTTTCACAAGTAAACTAAGTCTTTCAAAAGATTTTATCCCCAGTTTTACAACTCCTTTAAAATCTTTTAAATCAATTCAAAGTGTAAACTTATGCAATTTAAAATATGCAAGAAAACTTAATGCAATTTAACACAAAGAATTTTATAGTGGTTATATGGATAAAAATCCTTTAATCCACTCTTCCAGATCACTTAGATTCTGGGTTATACTATAATCACAAAGATTACAATATTTCTCCACTTATACCTAAACAACAAATGAAAAGGCTATAAGCTCACAATAGGAGTTCACTCAGAAAACCTATCCTCTAAAGTAGAATCACTCACAATGATGGATTCTTACTTCGCACAACACTTAACTAATACAATATCACTCAGTAATTGTTTATCTTTTTGCTTCAACTGGGTTCTGTCAACAAATGACTTCACCAGACGAGTGAGCTGTTCGAGCTTCTTAAGACTTAGAAAAAATTCTGCTTCAAATGCGAAATCTCAGAATGTTGTTGTGTGTGTCTCTCTTCGAATTCAGCTCTATTTATACTTGGATTTGAAAATATGACCGTTGAAGGCAAATCAAACTTCAAATCCATAGCCATGGCCCATTTTTCAAACGGCTCCCTGCTACAGTACTATTCCTGCTGTACTTTCCTGTAGCTGCATTAAATGCACTCTGCTGATCCGAGAATATTCTTCAATCATTTGCCATTAATACCCTTCTCTTCCAGCATTTATTACACAGGTGCATTTATTACCGTTGGACTAATCTCTTGTTCTCTTCCACTCTGCTGATCGAAGCAACCCTTCTGATAGGCACTCTGCTGATCAAACTCTGAACTAATCTGATTTGAGTCAGCTGATAGTCTACCCTTATGTTCGCTGTTTCAGCATGAGATCACTTAGTCTTCTGGGCTCTGAATTTTGAACTCTTCTGATGTCTTCTTAACTTGTTCAAAATTCTTCTAAGGGATCTAAGCTTTCCATACTTAGCTGATAATGATGTTTTGGAAATCATCAAAACCTTCCGTTACTTACTTGTCTTCTTTGCACTTTAATCTTCATCTTCATCCAACAAAGATCAGCCGACTCAAATCAGATTTGTTCAAGATTGAGATCAGCCTTGTTTGCCATCAGACGAGCACTTTCGTCAGCCAAGTGGAGAGGATCATAAAGTCATCACAACGGTAATAAATGCCCCTGAAAGTAATAAATGCTGAAGTACAAGGTTATTAAAGACAAATGATTGAAGAAATGCTTCATATCAGCTGGGTGCATTTAATGCTGCCTGCATAAGAGTACTGTTGACAATACGGACAACTGCAGAGAGCCGTTTGCGGAAATTAAGGACCTGTACCCGAGGAATTTAAATCTCGTCTCACTTCAACGGACATTTTTCAAACCTTAGGTATAAATAGCTGAAAGAGACGAAGAGAGAACAACAACACAATCTCTGAGAAAATTTCCGAAGCAAAAACTCTTAAGTCTCAAGAACAGCTCACTCATCAGCTTAGTCATTTGTTGACAAAAGCAGAGTCGAAGAACAACGATAAATTACATCTTTTGAGTGACTTTGTAAACACGAGTGTCGTGCGAAGTGTAGATCTGTCTTAGTGAGTGATCTAACTTCAGAGGATAGGAGTTTCTTTGTGATTTCCTATTGTGAGCTTGCGGCCATAATTCATTTGTTGTTTTTGGCGTAAGTGGAGATATTGTAAACTAAGTGTTTATAGAATAACCCAAGATCTGTGTGACTTGGAAGAGTGGACTAAAGGATTTAAATCCATATAACCACTATAAAAATTCTATGTGTTTTTACTTGCATTTTTACTTGCATATTTTCAGTCGCATTAACACACCTTGATTTAACTGTTGGAAAAGTTTATAAGAAAAGGAGTTTTACAAAACTGGGGAACAAACTTTTCAACTACTAAGTTTACTTCTGAAAAACACTTTACAAATCCGCTGCATGTACTCTAAGTATTGAAACTGATTTTAACAAAATCAGCTAAGTAATTATCAGATTAGTGGTCACCTAAGCTGTTCAAAGATTTGTTCGCGATCAGCCAAGTAACTTACTGTTCGATAACAGCTTAGTTTGTTTAAGTTGGTAAAGTTAAAAAGGAAAATTAAAAAGTTTAGAGGTCTATTCACCCCCTCCCCCCCTCTAGACCTCATCTGACCACTTGGGACCAACAAGTGGTATCAGAGCAGGTGGTTCATTAGAATCAGCTGCCTGATCAACGAGCTTGATCCAAGTGTTTTTCAAAGGTTTTCAAAACTTTTCAAAAGAGCATATTTTTGAAAAATTAAAACTTTTTGAAAAATGGATTGTATCAGCCATGTTCCCCACATTGCTGGTATGTCTTTTGAAGATTGGAAAATCAGAATGGAGATTTTTCTAGCTGCCTACAATGACAACATGTATACATGTATCATCAAAGGTCCATTCAAATTCACCAAGACCATTAAAGTTGATGAAGTCGACATCGTGGTGGAAAAAGATCTTAATGAGATGACAGCTGAAGAAATAAAGCTGTTCAACCTGGACAAAGTTGGGCGATTTATCATGTCGAAAGCTCTGGACAATGATCGGTTTGACAAAGTCAAACATTGCAAAACTGCAAAGGAGATGTGGGACAAAGTTCGTGATATGAGCGAAGGAAATGATGCTATCAAAGAGCATCAGCTCAGTGTTGCCTTGGAGAAGCTGGACAACTTCAAGATGAAATTTGGAGAAACTATTGATCAGATGGACACTAGGTTCACCAGAACACTCAATGAAGTTCTAAAGCTGGGAAAGACCTTCACTGACAAGGAGATCACCATCAGAGTACTAAAGGCTCTGCCACCCAAGTTCAACATGAAAGTAACAGCAATGGAAGAATCAAGAGATCTGGGGAAGATTTCTCTTACAGAGCTGTTCTCCGTACTCAAGGCATATGAGTATAAATTGCCTAGAATGGGTGTTGAAGAAACCTCAACTTCATGACCCACAGCTGCATTAGTTGCTGCTGAAAATCCCAAACACACAGAAGTAAAGAAGTGGACTCATCTGATGAAGCCACAATACTCAACAAAAAGGAGTACACAGCTGGAGATGTAGCATTGCTGATGAACAATTTCAAGAAGTTCTACAAAAGAAAAATGAAGAACAAATATAACAATGCTTCTACTTCTAAACCTAACTCTTATTCTCAAGATAAGGATGATTATAAAGTAAAACTAATGTATTATAACTGCAGGAAATTGGGACACTTCATCAGAGACTGTCCATATCCAAAAGCAGAAAAATACACTGAAGAAGAGAAGAGAATCAGAAAGGAAAGAAAGCATCAGAGAGGGAAGGCAATGATAGCTGAAGCAGAAAAGCTGACTGCTATCTACTCATCTGATTCAGACTCAGACACTTCTGATGAAGAGTCTTCTGAAGAAGAGACCCCTGCTCTCATCTGCCTGATGACAAAGGAATCTGATGACTCTGAGGATGAGGTAACTCCTCTTGATAATGAATTATTTAATTCATTTGAACAAATGATGCTTAACAATACTGGTATTGCTGAAGCATACAAAAAGCTTAAGGAAGAGATGATATTGCTAAAAGAGCAAAACAGTTCACTGAAACTCCAAGCTGAAAAGCCAAGAGAATCAGCTGAATATAAACAGCTTGAGCAAGAACATGAATCTCTGAAAGCTGAATGTGAAGTCTATAAAGGAAAAATCATGGAACTTGAGAAAATTATTGAGTCTCATGATAAATCATCTGTTGCATTCACTCATACATCTAGTAAACAGAAGATACCTTTAGAACAGGATAAGTTAGAACTGAACCATACTGAAAAATTTGTATCAGCTGACAACAGTAAGGTCATTCTTTATGTTCAGACTACTAGACCTGCTTCACCTAAGAAAGTGTTAAAGGAGAAGAAATCTCCTAAGGCTAAAAAGAGCAAAGAGTCTAGTATAGGAAAACAGACTGGTAAGACCAAACAGCAGAGTCCTAAGAAGTTTGGTGATAAAGCTAAATTGAATCAGACTAGTGGTAAAACTAAGTCGTCTGTTAATGAGCAAGCACCTAGTAAACCAAAGAAGCATAAGAACAAGAAAAATCAAAATGCTTGGTATGGAAATGAGTCTTATTATGTGCAACCTGCTGCACATCCTCCTATGTATCATGCACCTCAGTTTTCAACTTACTATGCACCATACCCTGCTCATCGAATGCATGCATATCCTGCTTATCATGCACCCTATCCTGCTTATGAACATTATTCTTATCATACTGATCATCAACATGACTTATCTGATAACTATGATGAAAATAAAAATGTTCATGCTCCTGTCAAAACTCAGAAGCCTAAGAAGCCTAAGACATCAACATCTTGGGATGTCAAGGGTGAAACTAATCCTTCAGGACCCTCTCAATAAGGGTACCTAAAACAATTTTATTTTTGTTTTGTATGTTAGGATTAGGAGTATGAGTAAAATAGAGAAGATCTGGTACTTGGACAGTGGATGTTCAAGGCACATGTGTGGAAGCATACATGAGCTGACTGATGCTATTGCTGTGGATGGTCCAAAAGTTACCTTTGGAGACAGCAAGGAAGGCAAGATTAAAGCTAAAGGAAGATTGATCAGAGGAAACATAGAGATATCTGACGTCTCATATGTTAAAGGCCTCAAATATAATCTGCTGAGCATAAGTCAATTTTGTGACAAAGGATATTCAGTCATTTTCTCAACAGATAAGTGCTACGTTGCACAGATTGGTACAAAGAAGGTTATTTTATCTGGAAGACGACAAGGGAATGTCTACATAGTCGACTGGATTTCTGCTGACAAGAATTCAAACATTTGTTTGGTGGCATCAACACCAAGTGAAGTTAGCTGGCTATGGCACAAAAGGATGAATCACCTAAACTTCAAGACCATCAACAGATTGATTAAGAATGATTTGGTAGAAGGGATTCTAAAAACAGTCATGAGCAAAGATAAGCTCTGTGACGCATGTCAGAAAGGGAAACAAATCAAGTCATCGTTTAAAAGCAAGAAGCACACTACAAAAAAAAAAAAGCATTTTATGTGACGAAATATTTCGTCATTAAACACAAGTTTTTCGTCACAACAGGTTTATGTGACAAATAAATTCGTCGCAAGGTTCGTCACATAGGCCCCGTCAAATAAAGTCTGATGTGACAAAATATTCGTCGCGTAAGAGTGAGACGAAATTTTTCTCGTCACAAAAAATATTGTTTCGCGACGATAGATTTGTCACATATACTCAAAGAAATTGTCACCGAAATTGGGTTTCGTCACAACAAAGATGATTTTGACAAAGCTTTATGTGACGATTTTAGTTGTCGCATAAAAAACTAGCCTGTTATGACAAATTATTTTGTCACAAAAAATGTTAGTTTGAAATTCTTCTCATCTTTTGTGACAATATATTTTGTCACAAAAAATAGCCTTTATGAAAAATTATTTTGTCACGAAATATATTAATTTAAAATTCTACAAATGCTTATATGACAATATAATTTGTCACTATAAATTTTACCATTAATGAACCTAATAGAAATCAAAATTTACATTTTTTACCTCATTGATAATTAAATTAAAACAGTAATATTACAAAAACTAAAAAACAACCAACTTACATAGTCTTTTAAGTTAAAAAACGACAATAATATTCATATTCAAGCGTATATCTCACCAACTACATTAAACAAAATGAAAGAACTTGTCAACAAACCTACTAAGTTTCACAAAAAGGAATTCAAAAACAAATATTTGAACCCAAACTTCCAAAACTCGAACACATGTTAATTTCAATATCTTGAACTTCTAGCATTTGAAGCCTCTAAACATAGCTCCACCACGTTTTTCATTAGCTATCCAAAGTAGCAATAATATTTTCTGCATGAAGACCACACTTTAATTAGTAAAACACATAACATAGTTAAATAGATTCTACCTTATCCCATTAAGTATATCAAATAGCAAATTATTCATTGAGCTTTCAAAGCCAACAATTCATATCAAATCTATATAGACGAAAAGATGGCTACTGAGTCCTATTGTTTATTTAACCCCATATAGAACATTCTCTACCACCAAATTATGCAAATAAAAGATAATTATGTTATCCAAAACCTCATCCATTTATGTCACGAAGTAAGGCTAACAATATTTGGACGTAAGTAATTTGAATCCATGACTCACAAAACAATCTATACATATATGAAATAAAGGACTAACCGAGCATCCCATGATGAGGCCGTGTCTACGCACCCCACGATACCATTTTGGACCAATTATTTTCAATTGGACATCCTTAAATCCAGCTTTCTCAAACCAATCAATGTACTCTTCCTCTTTCGGAAAGAGCATCCATGCATCTGCAAAGAAACGAGATAACCAAAATGTTAGATGCACAGGACCAATTAAGCAAGCCTTCCCTCCAAGTTTTAGAACCCTGTAAGCTTCCTTGATTCCACGTTGAGGGTTTGGCCAGTACTCAATACTGAAAAAAAAAATCATATTCAGTGAACTTTTATAAGATTTAGTGATTTACCAATATCAACTAGTAGTGTAAAACATTCAGTTTAAATACATGAATATCATTGCTGATTTTCATAAAGTAAGCTTCAGACAAATCATCCATGAATTAATCCACCGCATCTCACAAAGATTAAGGACTTGTTTTCAAAAGATTAAAGATAGCGGTTTTTTACCTTTGAGCTTTTGAAAAGCTAAATATGACCTAAATATTTGGAATTTCTACTAGAACTCCTGCTACAGGAAAAGCTAGAAGCAAAAGATTCTAAGAAAAGCAAAAGTGGTTGCTAACATGAGAAGTCCATAGTTTTTTAGATCAACAACAAGTGCTTTCTTCTCTTTTAACTCAATTGCCACCTGCAACATACAAGAAAGTCACAGAGTAATAACAAGAGAAAAACTTAGACAAGTTGAGAATCCAAAACTATGTAATTCATGCTACATATGTCTAGATAAACTTTTGGTAGTTTAGCAGATAAAATAAAGCTCCAATACCCAGCAAAAAAGAACGGAAAGTAGCATAAGGAGCCTAACCGCTCACCCATATTAAATAACGACATTTAATGTAACAATCTTGCAATATACCTTCCAGCAGATAAATATACCTATGGAAAAACATGAGTATAATGCAACCTAAAAGAAAGTCAATTTAACAAACACCTTACACTCAACAATATACCTTCCAGCAAATATATATCTATCATCATAATCAGTTTGGAATGGAAGATCCTCAACATCCTCTTCAATTATTTTACATTCATTCAGTGGCTCCTTCTCCTTAGCTTTTGCAAGTTGATGAGGAGACTAATCAAGAATTGTAACATTTTTTGCATCCACGTGTTTAACTATCCCTAGAGTAGTGAACCCAGTTCCGCTGCCAACATCCACCACCGTCAGATCCGGGCTGTTTAAATCGGCCGGCTCCAAAGCTGAATCGACCGGGCTATATTCTTCCTTCTCAATTTATGAAATAAAATCACTGAATCGGCCGGGCTATATTCTTCCTTCTCAATTTAGTGAAAACTCACCTACAAATACAAATGTGAGAATCGCGAAATTAAAAAATAAGCTTAGAAAGGGAGAGTAGAGGGAATGAATTCCAGAATGTACCCACAAAGTGAACTTAATTTCAATGGGAATCATTTCTTGAGGGAGCAATTTCTTGAGAGATAGAAGACGGCATTTTGGGGAAGAAAACAATTGGAAGTGGAAAGGTCTAGATTTTACTTATATCAATATAAGATTCAAGGGATAAAATAGTAATTTGTGATATAACAATGAAAAGGAGGGAAGAAATGAAAAAAAACCGGGTGCTTTTTTTGGGTAATGTAAATTGAAACTTTCATTAATTGATTAAAAAAGTTAAATTAAATTAAAATGACCCTTGATGATTATAAAATAATCGGCTCTTGTATATAGTCTACTAACATGTGCTATTAATTATAATTGAGTTAATAGCAATTTGCCACTATAAATACATAATATTTAATTTACTCCCCTGTGATTTAAAAATAGCAATTTATCTATTATGAAAATTTTAAAGAAGCAATTTAATTAGCCCATTCTGTCGGAGAGCGTAACTCGCTTTTCGAAATAGAGAGTATGCATAAGAAGTATTTTGTAACATATAGAGGTAAATTGCCATATTTATCATAACAAAATGGGTAAATTGTTACATTATCGTAACACAAGAGGTAAAGTGTCACATATAAAAATGTCAAGGAGACGGTGTGAAACATATATAAATTACCGGGAGGAGAGGGGTAAAGTGATTTTTTTTTTCAAATCACAAAAAGGTAAATTGAACATTATGAGTATCATTTGGGGAAGGGGTAAATTGCCATTAATTCATTCCTTTAGAAAAAAATATTTAATAAATTTGATTCAACTATCATTCAAATATAAGTGGAAAATAGTATGATATGAAATAAATTAGAATCGAAAATCACATTGTGCATAATTTGAACTGTTCCAACAGAAAATTTCCATTGCTATTTAGATTTTAGTAATTGAACAGCGACGGAACCATCAACAAAAATATGTTGAGCCAATAATAACGAATAATAACCAACGAAAAATTGGGAAAAAAATATTTTTTATAGGAATTCGGTTGTTATGTTGTAGGAAAAAGTTATCCACAATGATGAAATTGTTCCAACGAAAAATTTCTGTTGCTATTTAGCTCTAGTAACAAATGTGTAACTGAATAGCGACAAAACCAACGATAGAAATATGTTTCCCGAATATTTTCATTGCTTATTCGTTTTCCAATGGATTAACCAATTTTTTATCGATTCATGAATTTTATATATTTTCACTGATTTTACACTTCGACAAAATTAGTGAAAAAACAAGTTACTCGACCAAAAAATGTGTAAATCTATAAATTGGTGGGAAAATGGTGAAGATGGGTTAAGTCATTGAAAACAGGTGATTTCAGTTAAAATTGAAGAAAAAAAATTGGTGAATTCGAGTTAAAATGAGTTTAACATATCAGGAACATGTAAATTTGATGAAATTCGTAAAAAAATGAATGAAATCGATAAAAAAAAATTAATTGTTTTGAAACATGTTGAATCAGCTAACTTAGTTAAAAATAAGTGAAGTCGAAGAAAAATGGGTGAATACGGTTAAATTTGATTAAATTAGTAAAAAGAGAATGAAAATGGTGGAAAAACTAGTTAAATTGGTCAAAACGATTTAAATTGATGAAATTAAGGGGAAAAACTAGTTATATCGATAAAAAATAATTAAATCAATAAATTTGGGGAAAAAATGGGTGAAATCAATGAAAAAACGGGTTCAATCAATGAAATTGAAAAAAAAAGACCTTATGAGATTGGTGAAAAAATGAGTTATGTTGGTCCAAAACAGTTTAAATCGCTGAAATTTGTGGCCATTAAATGTTAAAGTGGCCAAAATAAAATGTTTAAATCGATTAAAAAATGATATACTATTAATCAATTAAAATTGGTGCAAATTGCAATATATAATTGATATGATATGCATTTAGCTAGGAAAATTTAAATTTTGCGTAGTTATTAGGATTCAATTATGTAAAATCTTAATACTTACATGTGCACACCACATAATTTAAGGTCATAGCTTAAGTGATAATAGTCTAATTATGTCACATAAATAAAAGGAAAAATTAAAAATGAGGGAACCATTATTCTAGATAACAATCTCTGAATTTAAGAAAGGAGGAAATTTTTTTGAGGGAATAAAACAATTTCATGTGACAATAAATATGTTTGTCACATAAGTTGAAGGTTGTGTGACGAAGTCAAACATTGTCGCAAGAAACATCAGTTTATGTGACGAAATATAAATATGTCGCATGAAGTCTTTCGTTTACGTGACATTATGACTTTTGTCACATAAAATACAATTTTGAGCGGCGAAATTAATTTTTGTCGCTTCAAAACTTCGTTTATGTGACAAAATTCACATTTGTCACATAAAACATAAGTTTATGCGACGAAATGACAAATCGTCACATGAGTTCTTATTTTATGTGACGAAAAAGACAGTCGTCACGATAGACAAATATCTTGGGACGAATTTCAGATTCGTCACAAAAAAAATTGTCACATAAAATGCTTTTTTTTTGTAGTGGCACCAATCTTCTGATAGAATCTTGGAGCTGCTACACATGGATTTGTTTGGCCCTATTGATCCCGTCAGCAATGGTGGGAAGAAATACTGCCTAGCTGTTGTGGATGATTATTCAAGATATACTTGGGTGATTTTCATGAAGAAAAAGAGTGAAACCAAGGAACATCTTACTAATCTGATGGAACTGGTCCAGAATGAGAAAAGCACAAAAATATTGAAGATCAGATCAGATAGAGGGACAGAGTTCACAAACTCTACTGTTGAAGAGTACTGTAATATCAAAGGAATACATCATGGGTATTCAGCTGCTGGAACCTCTCAACAGAATGGTGTTGCTGAAAGGAGAAACAGAACACTAAAGGAAGCTGTCAGAAAAATGATAGATGAAGCTAAGTTGCCTCAAAGATTTTGGGCAGAGGCCACAAACACAGCCTGCTTTACTCAGAATAGATGCATGATCAACAAGAATCAGAACAAGACCCCATATGATGTTTGGAACAACAGAAAACCAAACATTCATTAATTTAAGATTTTTGGTTGTAAATGCTTTGTATTAAATAATGGGAAAAATCACCTTACTGCATTTGCAGAAAAGGCCGATGAAGCTGTTTTTGTAGGATACTCTACTGTTAGTAAAGCTTATAGAGTCTTTAACAAAAGAACTTTACTTATAGAGGAATCCATTCATGTTGTATTTAATGAGCCTACTCAATCTTCAGAAAATAATCAAAATACTAATCAAGATCTGTCTACTGATTTACCGAAGTTGAATGTTGGAAAGAATGAAGAATATGTTCCCATCATACTACCTGATCTCAACTCAGCTGCTAACTCAAGTGCTGTTCAAAATCACAGTGCTGATTGTCTAACAGACGAGTTACCAACAGCTGACAGACCAGAGACTGTTCAACAGACAAGAACTGTTCAACAGACTACTACTGAATCTCCAACAGTAGTGTTGCAAGATCAAAACAGAGGACACATTATGATCGGCAACCTGATCTAAGATGGCTCAAGAATCACCCATCTGAATTGGTGATCCTTTGGATAGAGTAAAGACTTGGAGAGCTGCTGCAAACAATGCAATGTTCACCAGCTTCCTATCTCAAATAGAGCCTAAACAAATTGAAGAAGCTCTAAATGATTCATTCTGGATAGAAGCAATGCAAGAAGAGTTAAATCAATTTGAAATGAATGAAGTCTGGTACCTAGTTCCAAGACCAAGTCATCAAAGAGTAATTGACACTAAATGGGTTTTCATAAATAAAATGAATGAAGATGGTATTATTAGCAGAAATAAAGCAAGATTAGTGGCCAAGGGTTATTGTCAAGAAGAAGGTATCGACTTTGATGAAACATTTGCACCAGTGGCAAGACTTGAAGCAATAAGACTGTTTCTGGCCTATGCTGCTTACAAGAACTTCATTGTCTATCAGATGGGTGTGAAGTCAGCATTTCTAAATGGAGAATTGCAAGAAGAAGTGTATGTTGAACAACCACCTGGATTTGAAGCTTATCTACAAGAAGACAAGGTGTATCGTCTGAAGAAAGCCCTCTATGGACTGAAACATCTCCAAGAGCATGGTATGATACCCTATCTTATTTTCTTTTAATTAAAGAATTTCGCAAAGGTAAGGTAGATAAGACCTTGTTCACTATTGAATGGGAGAATCATATATTACTTGTGCAAATATATGTGGACGATATTATTTTTGGTTCAACTAACCAACAGATGTGTGACAAGTTCTCCAAGCTGATGCAGAACAAGTTTGAAATGAGCATGATGAGTGAACTCAATTATTTTCTTGGTTTGCAAGTTAGATAGTTGCCTGATGGAATATTCATCAACCAAGCAAAATACACAAAAGATCTGTTCAAGAAATTTGGTATGGAAACTAGCTCTACTGCTACTATTCCAATGTCTACTACTCTTTGTTTGGATAAAGATGAAGATGGCAAATTAGTGGACATCACCAAATACAGAGGCATTATTGGGTCACTGTTGTACTTAACAGCTAGCAGACCTGATATCATGTACTCTGTTGGGGTTTGTGCGAGATTTCAATCAAATCCTAAGGAATCTCATCTCTTAGCTGCCAAGAGAATACTGAAATATCTTAAGGGCACTCAAGAATTGGGATTGTGGTATCCTAGAGAATCTGGATTTGAGCTTATTGGATATTCAGATTCAGACCTTGCTGGCTGCAAAATTGATAGGAAGAGCACAACAGGTGCCTGTCAATTTTTGGGTAGTCGTCTGATCTCATGGATGAGTAAGAAACAGACTTCAGTGTCCATATCTACTGCTGAAGCTGAGTATATAGCTGCTGGAGCTTGCTGTGCACAAATTTTATGGTTGAAACATCAACTTGAAGATTACAACATCAAAATCAGTGGAATACCTATCTACTGTAACAATACAAGTACAATCTCTCTTACTCAGAACACTACAAGTCATTCAAGGAGTAAACATATTGAGATCAAGCATCACTTCATTAGAGATCATGTGGAAAAAGGAAATGTTATAATAGAGTATGTTCATACAGACAATCAAATAGCTGACATTTTCACCAAGCCTCTAAGTGAAGTAAGGTATTCAACTCTAAGAGCTGAACTAGGACTACTAAATTTGGATGCATAAGCTGAGGGAAAACTCATCAGAAGACTGGAGTTCATCAGCTTACTCATCAGTTCATCTTCAAGGTTAACTCAACAGACTAGTTAACTTATGGATTCTTAAAGTCAGGGGGAACGTGTAAGACTAGCGGTACTTCTGATTAAAAGATGAAATTTGTTAATGACAGTTAGTTGAATAGTTGAAGTTATGTTTTGATCAGAAGACATAATTTGAAGACTGAAGACTATTTATCTAGCTGGATTGACAAACAGCCGAGGAAGGTTATCAGTTATTGGCTTTCACTGATAACAGCTTTGTCATCAGGACAGTTGTCCCTCAGATAAGTATTTATTTTACTCATCTGATCTCTTATGTAAAAGCTGACTGATAAAAACGCTTTACTTAAAAACACGCTTTTACAAGTGATCAAAGAGCGGTACATTTTCCCGCTCCTCATTTAATGCGATTTGAATGTGAAATGTCGCAACTGACGCCGCACGATCAGCACTGACAAGAAACGGATCTAATAGTTAGCTGGTATCACGGAAACCGAAATACCCTAACTCTATAAATCACAATCTGATCAGTCGTGTAGCTCTTTACGCACACCCAAATATTCAAAAAGCAATTAAGAGAATTTCAAAGCAATTTTCTGCAAAATCCCTCTTGTTTCTTTGAATTCCCAACAGATTCAATGGCTGCTGAAGGTATGTACTTAGTCTATGACTCCTATTACCAGTCTGGCACTGATCTGATGAAAGAACCGCTGGAGAAGTTCAAGACGGCATTGCTGGTAAACTTCATGGAGTACAATGAAGGAGTAATTTGGACTGACCAAGTCTTGGAGTACTACAGGACCGGAGCTGTTGATTTCACTTCTTTGGAGATCAAAGCTACAGTTGGAGGTAAATCCATCGTCATAACTCTTGCTGTTCTTCACGAGACCTTTGGTCTTCCTAACAGAGGACGACATGATGTCACTGTACTGACGGAGGACAAGCACCAACAATTCTAGGTGATCTGCGCCAAAGAAGGGGAGATGTTGTCCGGCAGCATCAAGAAAAGACAGTTGAAAGACGAGTATCAGCGGATGGCTGACATGGTTTCTAAACTGATCGAAAATTACACATTTTCTCTGGATGCTGTTACTATGAAGAGGTTCAGCATCATGGCTGCCATTTACTACGGAATGGAAGTCAACTGGTCTGTTGTCATCTGATATATTTTGGCAAACTTTTTCGATGTAAAGAAAGGCAAGGCTCCTCAGAAAAATCACAGAATCACGCTCAGTTATCTGCTGTTCAAATTGGGTTGTGGAATGACAAATGGAAAGGAGATCCATAAATCAAAGGCTATGGCGAAGTACTTGCCAGTTTTGAAGAGAAAGGCTGATGAGCCTGATGAGGTTGAAGATGAGGAACCAAAGGAGGTTTCTGCCAAAAGGCCAAGAAGATTGGTCAAAACAGCTGAGTTAGCTGTTGATACACAGAAAAAGAAGGCTACTGAAAAGCCTAAGGAGAAGACTCCAAAGAAAGTGAAGACAGTGACTGATGATGCTGGAGTTGTTAAAATCATTGATCAAGTCACTGCTGATGTCAGGAATACATCCCCTGCATCATCCTCCAGAACACCAAATGCTCAAGTACCTGGTGAGACTGTCTCTCACAGGACGAGGAGCCAATTAAGAGACACTGCTGCTTCTAGACCTATTCAAGGACTGACAAAGAAAACTGTCAGGAAGCAACTGAGCCTCATTGAAGAGCCGACTGAGTTGGAAAACTTAGTAAGACAAAGCCCCCAATCTGCTGAAAGACCTGTTGTAGCTGAAGAAACTTTTGTTGCTGAACAGACAAATAAGTAACAGCTTACTCCAGCAAAGCCAACAGTTGAGGTTGACAAACCTCAGGATGATCCTGATGTAATGATCATCGATCCTATTGCTGCTATGTCTATCTCATCTGCTGGTCTAGCCCCTGCCCCAGCTGATAAGGGAAAGAGAAAAGTCCTTATCAAAAGGAAGAAAGTGTCAAAAGCTGACAGGAAGAAAAGGGAGGAAGCTGAACAGAGAAAAAGAGATGAGGCTGAAGAGAAGAAGGCCCTTGAACTTAGCAAGGTTCAAGCTCAGAAAGATGAAGAAAGAAGGAAAATGACAGAGGTAGAAAGAAAAGCTGCTGAGGATGCTGAGCTTGCTATGGTGATAGAGTTGAGCAAGAAGGATGCTCATGGCCCCCAGACTGCTGGGAGTGTGAAGATTGGTGAGTCTTTGCAAGCCAAACTGAAGATGCCTGCTGGCATGAAGAAGAAGGAGGAGAAGTATGAAGAGAAGAGGGCATTTGAAATCATAAACTCTGATCCTTCAGTTTTCAACATGTTCGAGAAAGCCATCATATATGCTGATAAGAAGCTGATGTTGAAAACGATGTTCACTCAGGAAAAGAAGAGATATATCCAATGGAGGGATTATAGGGTGAACAAAACTGTTGAAGAAATTCAAGGCTGGAAGGAGTTTGCTGAGGAAGAAAAGTTCATCTTGAATTGGCTGCAAACTGATTCCATCACCAAGGCCTTAGACCCAAATTTTGTCAGAGATAGAATGCACAATTATGCTCAAGAGTTTGCTACTCAAGAGATAAAGACAATTTCTGACAGCTTGCCTGAAAAGAGAAGGAAATCTGATGACCCAGTAGAGAGAGTTGTTCTGATAGCAGTCAAGAAGGCTCTGCAGAACTGGTCAGCCAAGTCCAGATATGAACAAGGCTCACCAAGTGATCTGCCCTCTATGCCTGGTGTCCAACAGATCACATTTGGCAAGGAGATAAAGGATTATCAAGAACCATCTAAAGTGAAGCAGGGCCCTTCAGCTGGTTGGACCGTTGTGAGGCAAATTCGTCAAACAACTGTGTTTACTGATGATGGAGTAGTACTTGATAAAATTTTTGAGGATGTAACTGATCAGCCCAAAGAAGCTGATGAACCCTTAGCACTGGGATGGAAAGCTAAGGAGTCTGATGCCGATCAAGAGACTGACTTGAAAGATGCACCTGTTCAACAGGATAGTGAAATTCCAAATGCTGCTGATACGTCTGCTTCATCAGGTGACCAGCACTCATCTCTGATGGAAGCTTTTCAACTATTATTGGAAAATTCACTTGCAAATCTGAAGAAAGAGGTGGAAGAGTCAAACAAGCAGCAACTTGAACAAATGCAGAAAGAGTTGGCAGAGCACAACAGACTACAACTTGAAGGAATGCAACTACTTACTGCTAGGACAATCAAAAATGCTATTGATTCATTCCCCATGCCTGAAGATCACTCTAAGGCATTAACTCAAAGTGTGGTGGAGATGAACAGAAGCATTGAGGATGTGAAGATTGATGTAAATCAGCTTAATACTTCCCTACAAAGAGCTGAAAACAAGATTGCTGATCTCACCACTGCCTTCATCAAAGTTGCTGAAGAAGAAAAGAATGCTAATCTGCTGTTGATGAAAGGAGTTCAGAAATCAGGTCAAGTCGTTGAGCAAGAGCTGGATGTTATGCAAATCAATGTAGACTGCATGAACGACAAGACTAACATTATCAACAACACTCTTGATCATCTGACAGCCAGTCACGATGTTGTGAATCAGAACTTAAAAGATGTATGTGCTGCTCTAAGTATCCCAGCTGTTGCACTTAATCCTCCTATCAGACCCGCCAATGTCACCAGTTCTGATGATGACAAAAAGGGGGAAGAGAAAGAGGAAGAAGAAAAAGCTGAGGAAGCTGCAGATGAAGCTGATAAGCCTGAAGCTGATGAAGAGACTAAGGCTGCTGAACAAGTTGAAGGGAAAGATGAACCTGCTGAAGAAACCAAGGATAAAGCCAAGAAAACAGCTGAGTCCACAGAATCTGATGGAGATAAATCTCCTTTTAACAAGTTCAAAGATGAAGAAAGAACTAAGAAAAAGATTGATGAGATAGCTAAGGAAGAAGAAATCAAAGCCAAGATGGAAGCTGTCAAATCAAATCTACTCTTAGACAATGATGAAGAAGATGATGAAGAAGAATCATCATATGAGTACATTGAAGTGCTAGAAGGTGAAGGATCTGATCAAGAAGCTGATAGTTAGGAAAGACTCATCTTTTGTAATCAGTTAGCTTTATCTATCTTTCAGACATCTCATCTGATAAACTTGTACTTGTAATCTTTTCATTATCAATAAAAGTCAAGTTTATTCCAACAGATCTTTTCTATCTCAGAAAATTTTGAGGATTACATTCTTTAGTATAAGTATAACAGGTACTTAGCTGAAGTTTTGTCATCATCAAAAAGGGGGAAATTGTTGGATAAAGGATGAAGATGAAGGCACTAAAGACAATAAGTAAAGGGAGGTTTTGATGCATTCCAAAACTTCAAATTCTGCTAAGTATGAATTAACTTAGCTGATGTCCCTTTGAAGAAATTTTGACTAAGTAAAGAAGATATCAGAAGAGTCAAATTTTAAAGTCCAAGACTACTGATCTGCTGAAGGAAAGAAAACCAAACTGATGAAGATCAGCCGACTCAAATCAGATTTGTTCAAGATTGAGATCAGCCTTGTTTGCCATCAGACGAGCACTTTCGTCAGCCAAGTGGAGAGGATCATAAAGTCATCCTAACGGTAATAAATGCCCCTGGAAGTAATAAATGCTGAAGTACAAGGTTATTAAAGACAAATGATTGAAGAAATGCTTCATATCAGCTGGGTGCATTTAATGCTGCCTGCATAAGAGTACTGTTGACAGTACGGACAGCTGCAGAGAGCCGTTTGCGGAAATTAAGGACCAGTACCCGAGAAATTTGAATCTCGTCTCACTTCAACGGACATTTTTCAAACCTTAGGTATAAATAGCTGAAAGAGACGAAGAGAGAACAACAACACAATCTCTGAGAAAATTTCCGAAGCAAAAACTCTTAAGTCTCAAGAACAGCTCACTCATCAGCTTAGTCATTTGTTGACAAAAGCAGAGTTGAAGAACAACGATAAATTACATCTTCTAAGTGACTTTGTAAACACGAGTGTCGTGCGAAGTGTAGATCTGTCTTAGTGAGTGATCTAACTTCAGAGGATAGGAGTTTCTTTGTGATTTCCTATTGTGAGCTTGCGGCCATAATTCATTTGTTGTTTTTGGCGTAAGTGGAGATATTGTAAACTAAGTGTTTATAGTATAACCCAAGATCTGTGTGACTTGGAAGAGTGGACTAAAGGATTTAAATCCATATAACCACTATAAAAATTCTATGTGTTTTTACTTGTATTTTTACTTGCATATTTTCAGTCGCATAAACACACCTTGATTTAACTGTTGGAAAAGTTTATAAGAAAAGGAGTTTTACAAAACTGGGGAACAAACTTTTCAACTACTAAGTTTACTTCTGAAAAACACTTTACAAATCCGCTGCAAGTACTCTAAGTATTGAAACTGATTTTAACAAAATCAGCTAAGTAATTATCAGATTAGTGGTCACCTAAGCTGTTCAAAGATTTGTTCGCGATCAGCCAAGTAACTTACTGTTCGATAACAGCTTAGTTGGTAAATTTTACGACAAACAAAGAGTTTCAAATTACACTTAATTTTTCTATTGATTCAAAAATTGAAATGTTTAAACATTTCGACGGAAACGATCTATATATGAGTTAAAATATATTTTTGATATCAATTTCTTTTATCTAGGGTGCAGATTGATGTAAATATATATATAATTGTTTGATGGTATAAAATGTCATAAAATTTGCTTATCAAAGTCTTAAAATTAAGAATTAGTAAAAATTAAGGGACGTATTTTAGTTAGGCTAGCTTCTCAATATTACTTTTTTTTATTGTTTTCTTCCATCTGTGGTTTCTGATATTGTCATTTCCGAACATCCGTATATATACTTAGTCTATCATTTCCAAATAATTCGATTAATTAAATCATGGATGAGTTTGTCCAAAGAGCCTAAACTCATCAGATTACATAATAAAATCTACTTAAGCGAATCAAATAATTTGTTAAACACAAATTTATATGTTCTTGTTCAAACTAACAATAAAATTGAAGTGCTACGAACAATAAACATGGTAAGATCTCAAGAGACATGCACACAGTTTAAAGAATTATAAAATAAAATAAAAAGTTTTAATTAATACCTACTGGTTACAATAAAATTATAAATGAAATCAACTAATTAGAATATTTTCTCTAATCTCTCGTCCGTTGGAATTGGACTATACCAAACCTAAATGGAACAGAAAAGAATTAGGGCATATATTATATTTAGGATTTTCAAGTCCGAGAGATCTTCAGAGTTAAAAAAATTCCTCCCTTTTAGATATTAGAAGACATTGTGTCGGTTTGGGGGAAATCAGAAGGAATATATTTTTGGCAAAATTAATTTTTAATCCTGTATGTTTGTCACTTAATCAATTTTAGTCCTATATGTCTTTAGTCGTCGGATTTAGGCATATATTTTATCTTGTTTAACAAAGAGTTTCAAATTACTTAGATTCTACCGGCTTAATTTCACTTTGAACCCTACAAATAAAAGCATTTTTCACTTTGCACCCTACAAATTACAATATTGCTTCAAATTGCACCCTCAATTAATTTCAGGTCATTTTAGTTGTCGGAATAAGGGCAAATTCATCCAGTCACATTAATAAACATCCCAATTTTTATTTTTCGTAATTTTTTGCCCTTAGAAAAATAATTAATAAAAGTAAAATAGAAATTATTATTATTTAATTACAACATAAATAAAACATTTCAAACACAAGAAAAAGGAACACGTGATATGCAGAACATTTCAAATACAAGAAAAATAAAATATATATATGAAGAACTTCTAGATTAATTAAAAAACAAAAAGTAAAATGTGAATTTCATGACAGATACATAAAATTATGTTGAAATTTTCAAAATAAATCAATCAAAAAAAAAAAAAGAGGGAAAATTAACCAACAACCAAAATGGCCTGAAATTGGGATGGTTATTAATGTGATTGGACGAATTTATCCGTACTCCAGCGACTAAAATGGCCTGAAATTACTCGAGGGTGCAATTTGAAGTGAAATTGTGGCTTGTAGGGTGCAAAGTGGGATAAAACAAATTGTAGGGTGCAAAGTGAAAAACACTAATATCTATAGGGTGCAAAGTCGAATTAAACCGATTCTACCTCAGTGGATTTAATTAATTGGAGTTGGATGAATGCCATATTGGTATAAGAGGAGAAAAAATTATTCTTTCATGCTTATGTAGTATTCATCCAATACTCAAATGAATTAAATCCACCGGGGTAGATACTAATTTTCCAAAAAAAAAAAAAAAGAGCACCTTGTACTGCTCATTAGCTGCTAATTGACAATTATCTATTGCATTAGCATTTTAGCAACATTTCACTATCGAGTGACCCCACAAATTCCTAATCTTATTTGTTGTTACTAAAAAGGTTTACATCCAACCGAATGATAAATGCAAGAAACTCTAATTTGTTACGTGAAATTTGCACAAAATTATTGTATAAAAAAAGATTATTGAGTTTGATTAATTCCCCTATTGTTGAATAAAGGATGAAGATGAAGGCACTAAAGACAATAAGTAAATGGAGGTTTTGATGTATTCCAAAACTTCAAATTCTGCTAAGTATGGATTAACTTAGCTGATGTCCCTTTGAAGAAATTTTGACTAAGTAAAGAAGATATCAGAAGAGTCAAATTTTACGGTCCAAGACTACTGATCTGCTGAAGGAAAGAAACCAAACTGATGAAGATCAGCCGACTCAAATCAGATTTGTTCAAGATTGAGATCAGCCTTGTTTGCCATCAGACGAGCACTTTCGTCAGCCAAGTGGAGAGGATCATAAAGTCATCACAACGGTAATAAATGCCCCTGGAAGTAATAAATGCTGAAGTACAAGGTTATTAAAGACAAATGATTGAAGAAATGCTTCATATCAGCTGGGTGCATTTAATGCTGCCTGCATAAGAGTACTGTTGACAATACGGACAACTGCAGAGAGTCGTTTGTGGAAATTAAGGACCAGTACCCGAGGAATTTGAATCTCGTCTCACTTCAACGGATATTTTTCAAACCTTAGATATAAATAGCTGAAAGAGACGAAGAGAGAACAACAACACAATCTCTGAGAAAATTTCCGAAGCAAAAACTCTTAAGTCTCAAAAACAGCTCACTCATCAGCTTAGTCATTTGTTGACAAAAGCAGAGTTGAAGAACAACGATAAATTACATCTTCTGAGTGACTTTGTAAACACGAGTGTCGTGCGAAGTGTAGATCTGTCTTAGTGAGTGATCTAACTTCAGAGGATATGAGTTTCTTTGTGATTTCCTATTGTGAGCTTGCGGCCATAATTCATTTGTTGTTTTTGGCGTAAGTGGAGATATTGTAAACTAAGTGTTTATAGTATAATCCAAGATCTGTGTGACTTGGAAGAGTGGACTAAAGGAATTAAATCCATATAACCACTATAAAAATTCTGTGTGTTTTTACTTGCATTTTTACTTGCATATTTTCAGTCGCATAAACACACCTTGATTTAACTGTTGGAAAAGTTTTAAGAAAAGGAGTTTTACAAAACTGGGGAACAAACTTTTCAACTACTAAGTTTACTTGTGAAAAACACTTTACAAATCCGCTGCAAGTACTCTAAGTATTGAAACTGATTTTAATAAAATCAGCTAAGTAATTATCAGATTATTGGTCACCTAAGTTGTTCAAAGATTTGTTCGCGATCAGCCAAATAACTTACTGTTCGATAACAGCTTAGTTTGTTTAAGTTGGAACAAAAGTTTTAAAGTTAAAAAGGAAAATTAAAAAGTTTAGAGGTCTATTCACCCCTCCCCCCCTCCCCCTCTCTAGACCTCATCTGATCACTTGGTACCAACCATGGTAGTTAGTATCGCACGATTCACGATACGATTCATGCGATACGATTCGATTCTGGCTTAAAACGATACGACTCGGATGGTGTATCGTTTTGAGCCATGTATCGTGATGTATCGTTACGATACGATGCAGTATCGCATGTATCGCGAGTCGAAAACGATACACGCGATACAATTTTTCACTGTGTTGCACCCTGAACCGGGTCGGATCGGTGCAACCCGACCCGGTCCGGTTCGCAACCTGGTTTTTTTAATAAAAAAAAAGAAAAAATCTGCTACTAAAACTCATAAACAGCAGCCAAAAGATACGATACTTCTTCTTTCCATTCAAATCCTTGCTCTCTAATGTCGATTTCTTCTTCAATTTTTCTTCACAATCTCTATCAAATCTCAAATTAATTACTGTAGCAACCCAGAATTTCGGTTTAAATGGGATTTGGAAGGGAAAAAATGCGAATATTGAGTGCTTAGATGTTAAAGATGAATTGAGTTAAAAAAGTAAGAAGAGTCTTGACATTGAAATTTATTTGAAGAAAACCTAAGTAATAGAGAGTGTGTAAAGTAAAAATTCTTATTAAAACTAAAGGTGAATTTAGAGAATCGTAGTTTGAGAGTATATATACAGAGGAATACAAACTATTCTAATAATAAGTGGGGTTTTATTTCTAATTCTTGTTAAAAATAAATATGAAGTAAAAGACTAATAATTACAAAAACAATAAAGAATACATTAATAAAGATTATACTATATCTTAATATGAGTGAAAATTGTTTTGGAGACAATCTTTACATATTTTAGTTTTATTTATGAAAACATTTGATTTTAATTTATGACTTGGAAATTTAATGGAACTTGGATTTGTTTGACTTTAAAATGCTAATTTTTATATTTTGTAATTCTTTTATATGTGGAGAAAATATTTTATATTATTTATAACAATTGATATGTATCTTACGATACACGATACGTATCTCGATTCGATTCGATACGAGAGGAAAACGATACACGATACGATACACGGTTTGATAACCATGAGTTTGAGAGTATATATACAGAGGAATACAAACTATTCTAATAATAAGTGGGGTTTTATTTCTAATTCTTGTTAAAAATAAATATGAAGTAAAAGACTAATAATTACAAAAACAATAAAGAATACATTAATAAAGATTATACTATATCTTAATATGAGTGAAAATTGTTTTGGAGACAATCTTTACATATTTTAGTTTTATTTATGAAAACATTTGATTTTAATTTATGACTTGGAAATTTAATGGAACTTGGATTTGTTTGACTTTAAAATGCTAATTTTTATATTTTGTAATTCTTTTATATGTGGAGAAAATATTTTATATTATTTATAACAATTGATATGTATCTTACGATACACGATACATATCTCGATTCGATTCGATACGAGAGGAAAACGATACACGATACGATACACGGTTTGATAACCATGGTACCAACACCTATACTATTAGATTTTTGACATGTCACAAATTAGTGTCACATTTTAATGTCACACCAATAAAAAATAGACACGTGTCAATTTTTAATTAGAAGTGTTTTTAATTACTAAATTAACAGAACTAGTTTGACACGTGTCTATTTCTTATTGGTGTGACATTAAAATGTGACACTAATTTGTGACAGCAAATCCGTTCCGCACTTAATGGCATGTTAACTTGGTGAGATATAAATGAAATCGGTGATTAAAAAAACATGGGTTAAATCCATTAAAAATTTATTTAAGTCGATTAAATTAGTGAAAAATTGTTAGAAACAATGAAAATGGTTAAATTGGTCAAAGTGTACATCGGTAAAAAGTTGTGAAAAACAAGTTAACTCGGTTAATTAAATTGATTTAAATCGATGTAATTAGTGAAAAAAATATATTAAAATCGATAAAGTCGATCTTAAAGGGTTTAAATTCATAAATATAGATGAAAATGAGTTAAACCAGTGAAATAATGATTAAGTCTCAGTGAAAATACGAGTTAAATTGTTCAAAAACCTTTTGGTTTTTGTAATTTTTTTGATTATTTTTCACTAAAATTCAAAGGGTAAACATTGAATAAATATATGTCATTGCTTTAAATGATGGTTAATTTTTTTCTATAGATATTTGGTTACAAATTTGTAGGTGAACCAAGAAAGAAAGAGAAAATATTTTGTGCGTTTGAAACTTTGAATGTAACGATCTTCTTAAATAATAATTGCAATTTACCCATATGGTTTTCATAATGTTTACTTTATCGCATTGTAATTTGAAAAAAAAAAAAAAAAAAAAAACAATTTACTTCTCTGTAAATTGTAACCAAATAAAAGTTTCACACAAATTCCTTGGAAAAGTTAAACTTACAAAATACTGATTGACAAAACTACCCCTTCATATGTGGCACTTTATTTCTACAAAAAACTTATTTTTAAATATATTTAAACTTTGGAATTTGTTATAAAATAGATATAATATATTTAAACTTTGAAATTTGTTATAATTAGATATATTTAAACTTTCGCGTTTTCCGGCGAAGTCCTTTTGGCTACCCCATTTTCATGCCTTAAGAATCCATTGGTGCAAATGGTTTAAACTTTTGAGCTCTCGACATTGAAGTTTGTAATAATAATCACTAAGGTTTAGAGTGACCAAATATATTATGCATTACGTACCTTCTATTTAAAATTTAATTAATTAACCGGACTCTCATTTTTTTTAATTGTTAATGTTTAATTCTCTGTAGATGTGATCAACCGCTTGGAAGTTCATCGTGGAAAAGGCATGTAGGGCTGTAAACTGGACCGAGCAGCTCGGTGTTCGACTCGGATTCGGCTCGCTAAAAGCTCGATCGATCTCGTCCGTTGCATTTTCGAACCGAGCTCAAACAGGAAAAAAAGCTCGGATGAATTATCAAACCGAATTCGAACAACTACTTGATCGGCTCGGTAAGCTCGTGAACTGGAGGGCAGATATGGGTAGCTACAATTGTGGATTAAAGTCTCTAATTGAGGTAATATTTTCTTCCTTCCCAATTTCTTTTTGGAATGAAAATCAATTTCCAAACTCTAATTTTGGAATTAAAATCAACGATTGTATCAATTGAAACCATAATTCTTCAGTATTCATGGATATTTTCCATATTTTTTTTTTTGGCTGAAAAGTGGTAATTTTTGATAGATTTTTTGAGATTTTGACATCTTTGTTCAATTGAAAATAGTGAGAAAAATAATTTAGGATATATTTGTCTGCTTCAGCCTTCAATTAGCAGGGAGCTTCATTAAACACCATTATTGAAGGTTGGTTTTCTATGAAGAAAAAAATTGATATGTTTAAGGCATGGCATCCGGCAATAGATCCTCTGTACCAAAATTTGTGTACCACAAGTGTGTACCACAAATGAATACTTGACACTTGTATATATGACAAATATAATATTTGCAATATATACAAGTGTCAAGTATTCATTTGTGGTACACACTTGTGGTACACAAATTGTGGTACAGAGGATCTTGAGCCATGGCATCCATGTATTCCTGGTCTTGCAAAGGTAACTAATTAGATTTATTATTGATCAATTAATTATAAATTTTTTTCTTTTTCCAGGAGCTATAATTCGTGTGGCAATCTGATTGTTTGATCACATTTACACACACCAAACTGTTCTAGCAGGGGCGGATCTATGTTCATGGTTGGGGGGCTCTGCCCCCCCCCCCCCCCCCCCAAGGTTTTAATTTTTTTTTTTTTTTACCTTTTAGTTCTTATTATATTAGTTTTTATCATTAAAAATACAACTAATATGTTTATGTATATATGACCAAATTAAATAATCATATTATGACTCATTAGAAGATTTTGGCTAAATCTTACAAAATCAAATAGACGAATTCCACATGATCCCTTTTTCAATAAATAACTTTTTTTTTTTCATTAATTTTTTAAATATGTATGTACTGTAAATTAATGTAAGTAACACATTTATACTAGTTGAAGAATATTGAAAAGTATCCTGCATGATTACTTACATAGTTACATTATATTATATATGAAACTAATTGTTGATAATTTGATATTTATCATATAAAAAAAATTATAATATAAAAGAACATTGTGTGCATCTTTTATAATTTATCCATGTAGGATTAAAACAGTTCTTTTTGGTAATCTATTATGTACTGTTGTAATTTTTTTTCATTAATATATAAAGCTCGCCCCCCCCCCCCCCAACTATCTCATCCTAGATCCGCCCCTGTGTTCTAGGTAGTTAACTTGAGCTAAGTTTTATCAGTCTCCTAGATTTTATGCGTTTAGTTGAACAAACAAATGATACCGATATGTCCCTGCGGCATGCCCTGACCCGTGATGGCGACACGGAGCCGAACCCAAACTTTTTCGCACAAAAAAAAAAAAAAAAAATGATACCGATATTATTATTATAAGATGCAAAATCCTAATTAATATGATCTAATTGTTTAGCCTGGCCTTATATACCTAATTTTATGTGCACTATAACTTTGTATAGATACTAACACATCAGAGTGTCGATGTCAAGGGAAAGTAGGTCTAAGGTAATTTGGTTCAGGGTTCTCAAAAAAAAAAAAAAAAAAAAGGATTTGGTTCAGTGCAATTAATTATTAGTACGTGCAGGGTCAGGTCAAGATTTTCTATCCATTTTTTTTATTTCAATTATGAGTAGGACACGTTATAAATTTCAATTGTCACCCCACTTTACCTTTCAATCAAATATGTTAACTTGTCTTCTTTTTCATCATCCACTTGTATTTATTACTAATTTTTCCAAGTGATCAATTAAGAAGACGTATACATAATGTATCGGCACCTATGAAAAATAAGGACTGGAAGTCCTTAATTTTCTAGAGTTTTGGTAAACCATATTTGGTTATGTAAATTTTCGTTATCTCTATACGAATTGATATGAAAAAAATCTACCCATATATATATACTAGGGGTGTAATTGCACCTCTTAATGCGCGGTGTCTCAGCCCAATAATTGTGTTTTCGCTAATTTATAATATTATGTTGCATACTTTTTTTTTGTGGCATAGGATAGCAGATAAGAAAATATGTTTACGATACAAATTATGAAACATTTTCACCAAGAAAATATCTTGCCTGATAATACATAAGATTGGGTGATTTCTTATTTCTTCTAACTTGGAAATGGCACGTACGCACTTAGGCAAGCCACAATTTTTTGTTTGATTTCGTCGAGTAGGCTGAAGTTTTCATTATGTTGCAGTTTTTTATTTTTTGGAGGGCTTTCATCAAGAATCAACCCCAAACATTTCCTTAATTATCTTGGCTTTGCAAGGATATTTTATCACTTTTTAACTTATAACCTTTGCCATATTGATATTGAATTAATCCACCGGAATTTCGTAGTACAGTTGACTTAGTTACTTTGATTCAAAGTAACTGGGATTTTTCTTCGGTGCGGGCACCCAAGTTACGCCCTCACATGCGGGAAGGTTAATCGGAAAATAATCAGAAAAATTACAAAAAATAAAAAAGATTTTTGAACAATTTAACCCGCGCATGTTTTCACCAATCGACTTTCTTAGACTTAATCATTATTTCACTGGTTTAACTCACTTTCATCAATATTCATGAATTTAAACCCTTTAAGATCGACTTCATCAATTTTAAAACAAATTTTCCTCTTAATTCTCACGTGAAATGTGTACTCGGTTTTAATTAAATTCATTTATTCTTCAATACATATATATATATATATATACATGGGAGTAATATCATAATATACTAATAAAATGTTTGATTCTTAGTGTGTGTTTGTGAGAGTAAAAATTAAATTTATAGTGTACGTACGAGTTTTCATTTCCAGCAGGCTAACGGGTTGCTGTTGCTGCCTGCAGAATCATAAACTGCACTGCCTGGCATGCATGTGTCATCTTTTTATTATTATTATATAATGCATGCATGCCTGCCTGTCTTTTCTTTTTATATATGTTATGTAATATGTTGGATTATTGGAAGCAAACAAGTAAAGTAGGAAAAAAATCTAAAACAACATTATTATAAGTATATGTAGTTATTAGGGTAAAGACTGAAAATTTAATGAAGTGGATTGAGTAAATTCATAAGGGTTTATGCGAGTTGGACATATTAATGGCTTGAATTTGAATTTGGGTAGGATCACACTCGACCCAGTTACATTTTCATTTATGTCAGATTATTTACATTTTCATTTATATATATCCGATTGAATTCAGATCTTGCTTGGATCTAAATTACTCGACTCCAACGGATTTTTGATGGAATCGATATCCGATCAATAATATTTTTCGGATTCAATAAAATTTAAATTTTAAAAAACAACAACACTATTTTTTCTTAAAAGAAGTTTGTTTACTTTTACGATATTATTTAATGTATGGAGCTGGAATTGTTTTTCATCTAATAATATGAACTGTACATATTTGATATACATAAATACTAATAAATACCAATATCATTTTTCAAAAATAATTTGACCGGATAAACATGTATTTAATGTTATGATCCTTCTTCAGAAGAAAAATGATTTTTCCTTGTTTTGACAAGATAAACATGCATTTGGAGAACCTGCCCTGATTCTGGGCTACTACCCTGTTTTCAGCTATATCTCTGATTGTACCAAAAAAAAAAAAAAAAAAGCTATATCTCTGATGTCCCACGTGAAAGCGTGTAATTTACTCATCTTTCTCAAAAATATCATTCCATTCATTTAATTCACTATCGAATCAAAAGTATATGTAGTTAGGGTAAAGACTGAAAATTTAATGAAGTGGATTGAGTAGATTCATAAGGGTTTAATTCCTTTTATGCGAGTTGGACATATTAGAGGTATGATTTGAACTCAAATCAATAAGTTAAAAAGTGATAAAATACCCTTGTAAAGCCAAGATAATTAAGGAAATGTTTGGGGTTGATTCTTGATGAAAGCCCTCCAAAAAATAAAAAACTGCAACATAATGAAAACTTCAGCCTACTCGACGAAATCAAACAAAAAATTGTGACTTGCCTAAGTGCGTACGTGCCATTTCGAAGTTAGAAGAAATAAGAAATCACCCAATCTTATGTATTATCAGGCAAGATATTTTCTTGGTGAAAATGTTTCATAATTTGTATCGTAAACATATTTTCTTATCTGCTAATCTATGCCACAAAAAAAAAAAAAAAGGTATGCAACATAATATTATAAATTAGCGAAAACATAATTACTGGGCTGAGACACCGCGCATTAAGCGGTGCAATTACACCCCTAGTGTATATATATATATATATATATATATATATAGAGAGAGATAACGAAAATTTACATAACCAAATATGGTTTACCAAAACTCTAGAAAATTAAGGACTTCATAGGTACCGATAAATTATGTATACTTCTTCTTAATTGATCACTTGGAAAAATTAGTAATAAATACAAGTGGATGATTGAAAAAGAAGACAAGTTAACATATTTGATTGAAAGGTAAAGTGGGGTGAAAATTGAAATTTATAACGTGTCCTACTCATAATTGAAATAAAAAAATGGATAGAAAATCTTGACCTGACCCTGCACGTACTAATAATATATTGCACTGAACCAAATCCTTTCTTTTTTTTTTTTTTTTTGAGAACCCTGAACCAAATTACCTTAGACCTACTTTCCCTTGACATCGAGACTCTGATGTGTTAGTATCTAAACAAAGTTATAGTGCACATAAAATTAGGTATATAAGGCCAGGCTAAAAAATCAGATCATATTAATTAGGATTTTGCATCTTATAATAATAATATCGGTATCATTTTTTTTTTTTTTTTGGTGCGAAAAAGTTTGGGTTCGGCTCCGGTCACCATCACGGGTCAGGGCATGTCTCAGGGACATATCGGTATCATTTGTTTGTTCAACCAAACGCGTAAAATCTAGGAGACTAATAAAACTTAGCTCAAGTTAACTACCTAGAACAATTTGGTGTGTGTAAATGTGATCAAACAATCAGATTGCCACACAAATTGTAGCTCCGGGAAAAAGAAAAAAATTTATAATTAATTGATCAATAATAAATCTAGTTAGTTACCTTTGCAAGCCCAGGAATACATGGAGGCCATGCCTTTTCCACGATGAACTTCCAAGCGGTTGATCACATCTACAGAGAATTAAACATTAACAATTAAAAAAAATGAGAGTCCGGTTAATTAATTAAATTTTAAATAGAAGGTACGTAATGCATAATATATTTGGTCACTCTAAACCTTAGTGATTATTAGTACAAACTTCAATGTCGATAGCTCAAAATTTAAAATCATTTGCACCAATGGATTCTTAAGGCATGAAAATGGGGTAGCCAAAAGGACTTCGCCGGAAAATGCGAAAGTTTAAATATATCTAATTATAACAAATTCCAAAGTTTAAATATATTATATCTATTTTATAACAAATTCCAAAGTTTAAATATATTATATCTATTTTATAACAAATTCCAAAGTTTAAATATATTTAAAAATAAGTTTTGGGTAGAAATAAAGTGTCACAGATGAAGGGGTAGTTTTGTCAATTAGTATTTTGTAAGTTTAACTTTTCCGTGGAATTTGTGTGAAACTTTTATTTGGTTACAATTTACAGAGAAGTAAATTGTTTTTTTTTTTTTCAAATTACAATGCGATAAATTAAAAATTATGAAAACCATATTGGTAAATTGCAATTGTTATTTAAGAAGATCGTTACATTCAAAGTTTCAAACGCACAAAATATTTTCTCTTTCTTTCTTGTTCACCTACAAATTTGTAACCAAATATCTATAGAAAAAAATTAACCATCATTTAAAGCATATATATATATATATATATATATATATATATATATATATATATATAATGTGGACTGGCCTTTGGGCCAACACAAACGGGCTAGATGGCCTGTTGCATTGTAACAGGCCCAATTAGGTGGTCTGTTGCAAATGCAACAGACCTGGGCCTGTTGCAAGACAACAGGCCTGGGCCACTCACCGGAAAATTGCACACCACCCCCTTTAACTTTTGTATATAGAAACGTGTATATATTTATATTTATTTTTCACATGAATATGTTTTTGAAACTCAATCAAAACTTTGAAATATTAATTTACTAATTAAACTTACAAAATAAGGTTCAACAAAAAATTTTCTCAAAAATTCTTCTTTAAGTGTTGAAAAATAGCTTAAACTTTTTATTTCAATAAAATCTCCAATATTTTGAAATCTTCATTTTAACCACAAAACTCTTTGAAACTTAAAATAAAAGAGTCATTCTTTCATAACCCAATAATATTCATCACTAACATTTCAAGATCTACAAAAAGTTTCATAACATTTTTCAATCACCATTAACAACTAAACATAAAAACCAAAGTTTCATAAAAAATATGTTCGTTTAAATAGAAGTTTGAAAACTCAAACCTAGATCTTTAATAAAATCCCAAAACTAAACCTTTTTTTACATAAGAAAATGAAACTCAAAACCTAAATTCGAAAATCAAAACTCTAGATATTAGGATTCAAGAAGTTTTAAAATGGGTATACAATATTTTGTAGTATTTTCTGCATAAACTAATTTCTTAAATATAATAACTAACAAAAACACCAAAAAGGGGTAGAAGGAGTTTATACCTAAACTTGAATGTTGATTTCTTTCTTCAAACTCATTGCCCTTTTTACTCCGGTGGTAGAGGCGGGGGCTAATTCCGGCAGTGGCGACAGCACGATGACGGTCCGGCAGTGGTGGTGGTGGTTTTTCTATTCTCTCATTCACTCTATTTATTTATTTATTTCAAAGAAACACCTCAATTTCCTCTCTAACTCTCTCCTTAACTCTCTTAGATTTTTCACTTCAAGTAAGTAAATGGTGTAGGGGAGACAAAAATCTGATTTAAGGAGGTAGTATAGAGGGTAGTGGAGTGTTTGAATAGAGAAAGTGATAGAGTGTTTGAATGGATAAGGTGGGTGGATGTATGAATGGTCTATTCCCTTGGGAGAGAAAATTTCTCTACCTAAGGGCTGCCATAGCTGATTTCAAGGAGAAGAAATCACGCATGTTCAGCCAATGGAGGAGAAGGGGCATTTTTGTACTTTTGACCCCCAGAATTTCGAATAGTGCAAAATGACCCCTAAATCAAAAAATTTCGCACACTGTAGTCCAAACTAATTACATAATGACCCCAATGTTTTTAAAAGGTACTCCCTCTGTCCCAATTTATGTGTAGTTTTAGAGAAATTTTTTTGTCCCAAATTATTTGTCACTTTAAAATTTTAATGCACTATTAATTACATATTTTCTCATTTTGCCCTTATTTATTGTATCTAAAACTCTCTCTTAAAGAGAAAAAGTAAGAGAGAGAATGTAAGGGTATTTTAGGAATATCATTTATTTTTTTCCCTAAGATTGAGGCAATTTAATAGGTGCCTTAATATGTGTTAAAACACCTAAAACGACACATAAATTGGGACAGAGGGAGTAATAGACGTGTTTTCTAAATTATTTCTAAGTCCAATATGCTATAGAAAATAATTAATGTACGCAAAGCACAAAAGAGAATTCAATTTTTGGGATCAAAAATTTTAATTCTACGTTTAGGTTTAAAGTAATACTATATTTATTAAAAATAAAATAAGTCACACAAAAATCGGGTTAAAAATTCAATAACTTTATTTTAAAATATTTTAAATTTACGGAGTGTTACATCAACCATGATTTATTCGAATTATTTGTCGTCATATATATATATATATATATATGTTTCTAACCAAATAAATCTATGTTTTCTTTCTCTTCTCTTTTGGTTTGTTTACTTAGCCGTACGTTAGCATTTACCTTCACTGTATACACAAAATAATTTCAATATATAATACTGTAATAATCTTTGATATTTTGATTATTTTCTTTCCGGTGCAAATTATGTACTAATTAATCAATTGTGATGGAAATGCGAACAAAGGGACAAAGACAACCTCCTTGGCTTTTTACATCGTACGGAGTGGGTAATGACAAACACTCTTTCTATAATGTAGTAGAGAATCGGTTCCATGTCACGAGCATTCCTGAATTGCGCGGCAAATACATATGTGCTTCTACCTACGGGTGGCTGGTTTTAGTGAGCCCCTTGGGCGACTGTTGCATCTGGAATCCCGAGTCCATGGAGAAAATCGAGCTCCCAAATTTGCCGTATCCATTGGATTATACCAATTGTGTTTTGTCTAAACCATCTAGAGAACCTGATTGTTATATCTTGTTCACTTCAGACTCTTGTCGCACCTTTTGCCAAGTCGGAGTTGACGATGAATTTTTCATTGAACAATCACTACAAGAAAAAGGGTTTTCAGTAACGAAAATTTTTGTTGGTGAAGCCTCGATTTCTGTTGGTATTCAAGCGTAGCACGGATTTTTTCCGTTGGATATTCCGTGTGTGAAGGCCCCATATGTAAATGGAGTGACGGATTATTTTCCGTTAGTAAATATAGCGACAATATATTTTTTGTTGGTAATTCTGTTGAAAAATGTTGTACAATTTTGTTGTTGGTAATTCTGTTGGAATATTACTAATAGAATTCCGTCGCCTAAAATTTGTTATTATCATGTCGCCAATTGGTTGGAACACTGCAACGAATTTTGTATCAGAATTAGTCTCCTAGATTTTACGCGTTAATTGGTTGAACAAACAAATGATACCGATATTATTATTATAAGATGCAAAATCCTAATTAATATAATCTGATTGTTTAGCCTGGCCTTATATACATAATTTTATGTGCACTATAACTTTGTGTAGATACTAACACATAAGAGTATCGATGTCAAGGGAAAGTAGTTCTAAGGATAATTTGGTTCAGTGCAATTAATTATTAGTATATACGTGCAGGGTCAGGTCAAGATATGTTAACTTGTCTTCTTTTTCAATCATCCACGTATTTATTACTAATTTTTGCAAAATTGGGCTTGGTACAAAAATTGCAATGAAAACTTATCCTATGATACCAAATTTATATTTTCGTATTCAATAGTACCAAAAGTGCAAATTAGCCAATCTTATGATACCAAAAAAGCAATTTTCCCCATTGAGAATGTGTATTTCTCTTACAACATTTTCTGGTATTTATAGTGACTACTTAGTGCACTTAATGTTGTAGGGTAGCTGATACTCATTTGACAAAAGGAAGAGATTTATTAATTGTTATGTAATTCAAATTTTACCATTATAGTTGAGCTAAATATGTATGATTTGGCATAAAAAAAAATCGTAAGATTTGGCATCTGCAACATTTTCTCGAACTTTTTGGACTTGACTGATTTAAATATGATTTTTTTTTTTAGGTGGGCATTGGGTTCGGATAACTCAAATTCGATTTGCCCCGTTTTTAAAATATATACTCAAACTTGAAATCCATATTATAATACGGGAATACAGAACGGATTTGGGATTAGACTCTCCAACCCCGAATATCCGAACCCGTCTATATCTTTTTATTACTATTATATATATAATTATACACTTTACTTATACATCAATTAATTAATTAATTAACATCATCTAATGAAGACCTTTCTTACTTTACCATAATATTCATTTTAAATCTTACACTAGTTATTAATACATTACATTTCTTTACGGCTCTTCTTCTTCTTCTTCTCACCTACGCCACGACATACAAAGTGTTTTGCTCTACAAATTAAATTACTACTATTGTTAATCTACTACATACTAAACTTTATATAAAATATTGTAATTTAATTTTGTTAAATTCATGAAGGAATGGCGATTAAAAGCAAAATATGAAATTCGTAAACCCGCCCCGTCTCGTCCCGTCGCTCAATAATTTGGATACCCGCTTTCGAATTCCCAAATTATTACTGGGCGGGTTTGGAATGAAATGTGTCAATATCAAAATTTTGCTATACCCGTATTTTTAACCCAAACTCGTCTCGTGCCCACCCTCTACTCTTTTTATATTTTTACATTTTTCCTCATAATAATATCCTTATTTGATTTCACATTTTCAGAACAGTGTTTAATAAGTTACCAATTTGAATTCTTTAAATGTATGATTATATATATTATTAATTATACATTTTAAGAAGTCATCAATAAGCGGGACTGCATGGGTGATAGGCGCTGGTCTATGAAACCAAAGTTTCTAGGTTCGATCCCCAGTGGAATTGGGTTAAAAGCTGCTAAGCTAGTGTGGACCTAACAAATATCCTGAATTGTGATATTAGTAGCAATTATGAGAACATTCTCGTTGAGGATCAGTAACCTTATAAAGCAAGCCCAATTCAAAGCCCATCTCCTCCAACCCCCAAACCCACAACCCCCCCCCCCCCCCCCCCCAATCAAGCACACACAAGAAATATTTGTACAATCAATGACGTGGTGCAGCAACAAACGATTGAAATTTGTCAATTGAGTCGGCCTATTCGAAGTTCGATGACTCGATCTGATTAAATTTGACCCGAACTTAAATAACTATGAATCAGACTGATTTTGAGCAATTATATTAAACCTGGACAATTTATGAACTGAATTTAATATTAAGGTAAATTACGAATACCCCCATTAGGTAAGACCTAATTACAAAAAATTTCCTCACGTATTGGGTATAACAAAAATCTCTTTCAGATTTGTAACCTTCTTACAATTAACCCCTTGTCCCTAAAATGTTCTAATTTGTCCTTGAAAGTTATTTGTAATGTTTATTATATGTTATAAATTTTAAAATTTGGGTGTTACTTGTTATATCTTGTAAATTATAAAAATAATAATCATATATTTACCATCAAAATAATTGATAATTTCCCATATATTTTAACAAATATTTCAATTTATTATACAAAGTAAACTTTAATAAATTAAAATATTATTTATAATACAATATAATTTATTAAATTTACTAATTTATAAAGTAAACTCATTTAACTAATGTGTAAACAATTCATATTTAGAAAATATAGTATTAAAATTCTATTTAATTTAATATTTTACAATTTAAATTTCTAATAAATATATAAATACCTTTTTCTTTTTTACAATACTTATTAAAACTTATAGGCAATTATTAAAATTTTATCAATTATTTTGGTAGTAAATATATAATTATCTCTTTTCTAAATTATAAGATATAATAATTAGATCCCAAGTTTTAACATTTATAAGACATTACAAACAATACAAATAACACCAAGAGCAAAATTGGAACATTTTAGGGGTAAGAGAACCTGAGAAAAATTCTTGTAATACCCAATACGTAAAAGTAATTTTTATAATTAAGCCTTCCTTGAGCGAGGTATTCAAAATTTACCCTTAATATTATTCATGTATTGTAACACGTTATACATACAACAACAGATACACCAAATAATTTTTCCTCACATATAAATCATTTAAAATTCAGCTATTATGCAAACCAACCACCAAAAAGAAGATAAACTTGTGGCCAAGTAGGAAGAGAGTGACGTTCATTAATTAACATTAATATAAGGCGCGTTTGTGTGGTTGACATATAATTGATATTGTACATAATGTAAATGTACACAGCTTGTGTGTATCAATGTGGGACACTTCAATCATAGATTTCCCAATTTGGCTTCCAATCTTAATGTGCATATGGCCTGAGGGTGCTTCAGATTTCATGAAAACTTTTAATGGTTTTTTCAGAATATGTTTGAATGTATTTGTATGCACAAAATCCCATGTAGTGTGTACTACTACTAGCCAATGGTGCCCATCTCCTGTCTTGGATATATCACTTTGTACCCTAAAAATAGGTTCCTTTTCACTTAGCACTTTCACTAAAAATTGATTGTACAAATATTTCTTGTGTGTGCTTGATTGGGGGGGGGGGGGGGGAGGTTGTGCGTTTGGGGGTTGGAGGAGATGGGCTTTGAATTGGGCTTGCTTTATAAGGTTACTGGTCCTCAACGAGAATGTTCTCATAATTGCTACTAATATCACAATTCAGGATATTTGTTAGGTCCACACTAGCTTAGCAAATTAAATACTAATAGTACATAAAAGAAAATTTAATATTTTATATAGTTAGACGAGAATTCATGTATAAGAATGAAACTGTGAATATATTGTTAACGCCGAGTCAAATGACCGTAAAAACAAACAGGGTGCAAAGTGGACCAAAAATATGATTTCCAAGTGGAATTAAACATATGGAGGAAATTGTAGTGTAAACTTGACAAAAATATACTTTTAGTCACGCAACAGTGAACCTTGAACCCTTTTAGTTCTAATTTTACAAAAGCGCACTTTTGGTTTTAATTAAGGATAAATTACGAATACCCCCCTCAGGTAAGGTATAATTACAAAAATCACCCTCACATATTGGGTACTACAAAAATTCCCTTCAGGTTTGTCACATTCTTACAATTTTTGCCCCTTAAAATATTCCAATTTTGTCCTTGGGTGTTATTTGTATTGTTTGTAATGTCTTATAAATGTTAAAACTTGGGACCTAATTATTATATCTTATAAATTAGAAAAAATAATAATTATATATTTACTAGTAGAATAATTGATAAAATTTATAATTGCCCATAAGTTTTAATAAAAATGCAAAAAAAAGGGTATTTATATATTTATTAGCAATTTAAATTGTAAAATATTAAATTAAAAAGAACTTTAATAATATACTTTACAAATATGAATTGCTTACACATTAGTTAAATAAATTTATTTTATAAATTAGTAAATTTAATAAATTATATTGTATTATAAATAAGATATTTTAATTTGTTAAAGTTTATACTGTATTATAAATTAAAATATTTATTTAAATTTAAGAGAAATTATAAAATATATCAATTATTTTGTTGGTAAATATATAATTATTATTTTTATATTTACAAGATATAACAATTAACACCCAATTTTTAAAATTTATAACATATTATAAACATTACAAATAACTTCCAAGGGCAAAATTGGAACATTTTAGGGACAATGGGTTAATTGTAAGAAGGTGACAAACCTGAGGGGGATTTTTGTAATACCCAATACGTGAGGGTAATTTTTGTAATTCGGCCATACCTGAGGGGAGTATTCGTAATTTACCCTTTAATTTATTAAACTATTTGCACTTTCAGTTACAATTAGTGATGCAAGTTTAATAATGATGATAAAATCTATTATCGCACTAATTTAGTGACATATAGTGAAAAAGATCACTATATGAAAAGTTAATGATAAGACATACCATTAGTGATGTTTACCCATCTAACAACAAATCATAGTTTTTAGCAGCTAAGGAAATAACTCGGAGCCGCAAGGCCCAAATAAGGCCCAAAGGAAGCCCAAGATATCTGGACTAAAATTTCGGACGTTCCGAATGAATTCGGCATCCGTGAATCCCAAGGTAAATTGATCCATTATCCTTGTTGAATCTATTTTATCAATAAAGCAATAATTTTTTTTAATATGGATCAATCAACCAATGGAGTTCAAATAATTATAAACCAATAAATAATTTAATTATAAGTTCAAAAGATTTTTATCAATATATATTTTATGGCTCTCAAGCTCTCATGTTCGATTTCAATCATTTCTTGACCTAATTTAAGCACGGGTAAAATTTATCTAAATTCGACCACACAAATGTAGTGTGTGTTTAAGTCAAATTTCTTTAATCTTGGAGTTGATCAAGTTGACAATTGATAATAATATCTCCGTTAAATTAATAACTCTGACCTTCTTTCGTGGGCCGATTAGCCGGTTGAACTATTTTAACATACCCTTGTTATTTAAAATATTTATAGTATTTAAACTTAATACTCCATAATTCAGAAACATTAAGACAAAATATACAAAAGAAATAGAACATATTTAAAGATTTTGTATAAAAGTAGAGTATTTAATTATTAGATAAGTTATGAACCATGCATGATGGCTGCACTGATATTTTTGCACTTTTGATTCCCTTTTGAAGCCATACAAAAATCAAACATCCATTTCTTGAAAATAAATAAATATATTCAAGTACTAATAATTAATTACTATTTATATTCATATCTGGCGCCAGATCACATGGTTTTCAGAAAATTTCTCTTAAAGACTCATTTTTATCTCCATCATGTTGAATTTCTTTTTCTTTAAAGTACTTCTTTTTCATGTTTAGTATCTTTCAGCCAGGATTTATTTAATTATTTATTTATTTTGCAATTTGTGAGAAAATGCAATTAATCTTTTCTCTTGAGTCATTTCCTTCTAAGTATTAATCAGATCTCATTGTACACAACAATATTATTGCAAGGCAAGAATTGAGGCATAAAAATGAGATAAATGAAAATAGACAAAATTGCAATTTAGGTCCATAGGTTCGGAATATCAGCATTTTCAATCGCATACCTTATAAAATTGTACTTTTGGTCCAAAAGTTTTGAATTATCTTGCACCTTTGTCCCTTTCTTTATAATATTGCATTTCGGTCTCTCCTTTTAAATAAAATATGTTCACTTTTGGTTCTATATAATAGTCTCTATTTGAAACCTTTTATCCCATAAAATTGTCTTAGTTTTGTATTTTGGTCCAACATGACATGATGCGATTTAACTTACAATATATTTTTAAATTTTTGGAGTAAAATTGAAATCTTATGAAGTGTGAGACCAAAAGTGCTTAAAATCCAATCTTATGGGACAAAAAAAAAATATACTAACACATGATTTGTTAAAGTGGCGATAGAACATTATTATCCATATAAATAAAGTATTATGCATGTACGTAATTTATTTATTTACTTATTAAATTCATATCTTCGCTCCATTCATTTCAAATGAAGATTCTTTAATTAAAATCAATTGAACATTCTGATAAACTGGATAAAAGGAAAGAACTGAACATTCTTTTTTAATGTTTGCTAGTTAAATATAAATAAATTACCAGTCAATAAATCCTGACCAAATGAAGAGCACCAACATCATAATAATTGAAATGTGACATAAAAGAGTTATGAAATTATATTCCACAACATAAATTAAGATAAACATAGATTAAAAACATAACAACATAAACAAATTAAAATAAAAAATTTCATTTTTTCATTTTTTCTTTTCCTCTCCTTCTCCTTCTCCTTCTTTTTTTGTCCACTTCCACTAGTTCTGGGTTTGCTTGGGCTGGGGTTGCTTCTTTTTCCTGGGCATGAGTTTACGTGTTCAGTGACATATTTTATGTCACTGAACACGTAAACTCATGCCCAGGAAAAAGAAGCAACCCCAGCCCAAGTAAACCCAACACCAGTGGAAATGGACATAAAAAGGAGGAGGAGAAGGAGAAGAAGGAAAAGAAAAAATGAAAAAATGAAAATTTCTATTTTAATTTGTTTATGTTGTTATGTTTTTAATCTATATTTCACACTTCGTACAGGTATAACCAGAATGTTTTCTTCCCCCTTGAGTTCCTTTCTTACTTGAATCCATCTAGTTAAGAAAAAAACTTCAAAAAAATTAGCAATAAATAATAAATAATAACATTTATTTATTTAAAACCAAAAAGAAAAAGAAGAAGATGCTACGTATGTTTTATGCACGGTACCTGGTGAATAGCAACTTAGAAGAAGAATTAAGTTGGTGAAGTATGTTTTACTTTTATAGATGGGTTGTGTGTGTGTATGCATGCGTTTATATAATGGGGGAGGCTAAGAAGTAGTAAGAGATAATTAATTGCACATCCCCCACAAGCTATAAACCATGAATTCTGATAGCGAATTCATGACCGTTTATCGGACCGAAATAGTCGGTCCGGTTCGGTACAAAAACCGACCGGTCCGGTTCGGTCCGATTCGGTCCAATGTGTACCGAAAAAACCCTCACATACCCAATGGTGGCCGGGCGGTTGTTGTTTCTTGTTGATGGTGGTGGAAGGAAGAAGCAGGGGCGACGAAAAAGAATTCGGGTGTGAGGTGGGACCACATTTCTCCGGCGAAAGAAGGGGAGGGGCCGCCGACAGCGGCGGCGGAGGCAGTAGGGCGGGCATTGAAGCCCAAAGAAAGGTCACCGGATGAAGATGAAGCCACCCAGTCCGTAAAGGCGCCGGAATCAGATTGTAGCCTCCGTGTAGTACTAGCCACAATTGCTGGTGCTGGAAAGAGTAATGGAGAATCTTTTTTTTTGGAGCAGAAGAAGATTTTGGAGACATTAAAATAAAAAGTGTACCTTGAGCAAATTAGGGTTAATAGGAAAATTTTTGGGTTTTGGAGACATATTTTGAAGAAGATTTCGAAGAAGATTCTGGGTTTGGGAAGAATTCATATATGTTTCGAAGAATATAGATCTTCTTGGAGAGATTAATGTGTCATAATTAATTGGTCATATTGAGTAGTATTATGGATAATATTCAGAGGAAGGAACTCACATTTATTGGATCGATGTTTTAATATTATTAAGTTTTAATAAATTTGAATTGCATTTATATAGATATTTACCCAATCATGTGTTGAATGTAATGTTTGGGTTCTAATATTGGGATTGGAAATGTTAGGTTTGATTAGGCCCCAAGATTCCACGGGACTAAACTGATGGACCTAGCATAACCAAAACCCAACTCAAGCATATAAACAAAATGCAGAACATAATGATAAACAGCTAAAGGAAGCAACATCGATATAGCATTTATCAAGCATTAAAAGTATTAATTCCACAATTTTTTTATAAAAGTAAGACCGTAATACAGGAGGTCATTTTCAACACCACATCCTCAAATATATATATCAACATAAACCACAAAAACTTTATAAAAATATAGCATTTCCATATTCCAAACAAAAACTAAAATAATAAGCAAGTGGCAAAGAAAGATTTAGAAGGCTGTCTTTCAAAATTTAATACTTCAGCTGAAGATACTATATTAAATATTGCAATTATTTAAGTTGTTCACATGGAGACATGTCAGATTTCCAAAATATTAAATAAAAGAATGCTCTTCACAGCAATATGTATTGGGCCCAAAATGGGTGCTTGTGTCCTCAAAAAATATATTTATTTATGTTTGTACAATGTACTTTATATATGTCCTAAAGGAAACCCATGTGAGCTGGAAACCAATAGAGCAAATTTCTAATCTGGCTTAGGACAAATTGAAGTATTTCAATAAAGAAAAGTAATTTTTTTTTCTTGAGACATAGGCTTCTTTTTCAAAGAACTTAACTTGTGGGAAGATCTTTCTTTCTTTAGAAGAGTCTTAATTTTTTACAGTTAAAATTAACTCCAGCTTACATTTTCAAAGTTGAAAACTTGAGCTAAAAAATGGGGAAAAAAATCCAAAACAAAAAACAGAACAAGAGCATAACCAAAACCCAATTCAAGCATATAAATAAAAAATGCAGAACATAATGAAAAAATTGGCTAAAAAAGAAAAACCCAAATGATAAACAGCTAAAGGAAGCAAGTGAATAGGCAAAAAGGACAGACCTTCATCAGCAGAAGCAGTAGATACAAGTAAGAAAAGAGCAAGGAAAAATAAACCCATTTTTTCCCCTTCTTTTATTTGCTGCTTTTTCTTGTTTCTTCAACTCCAAAGCTTCAATCTTGGAAAACCATATTATTATCAAAAAAATGAAAATGATTTTAGTCAGTACAATGAAAAGGCATTAATACACACAGACAGAGAGAGAAAGGGGGGAGGGGGATGAGAAGTAGGAGTATTTATTTTGACTGTATTGTCCTAATCAGAAGTGTCAGGAAATGGACGGTCAAGATTGATCTTTAATTTTTTCACCGGGATTCAGTATTCAGCAGATTTGATTGAAGCCCACTTTGGACCAAGATTTGCACTTTTGACCTTTGGGTTTCCTCGTTTTGCTACCATGTGCTTCGGCCCTGTTTGTGCGCGTGTGTATGTACTTAATTTATTTCACTCCTAATTCTAGAATTTTCAATAATGCCCCTTATTATTTACTTTGCCAACTTACTATTCTTGCTCTTGTTAATATTACCATGTTATACTAATATATTGTCATAACAAATGGTACAATATTATATATTAGCTACATTTCATCAAATAAAATAATGTGACGATAAAAATTTGTAAAGAATAATATTCCTATAATATTTTGTGTAGAATAATTAATAATAACGTTTGAAAAATTGCGTACTATATTGTTCGTTTGAGAAACTTGGAGGTCGAATCGCTAGTTAGAATCATTGCAATCGGTTTAATGAGATGATCAATAATGTGTGTTTCACTGATCTGGGTTTCAACGGAGAGAGAATGCTAGAGAGGATGGTGCTTTGGTCAGAGAACGTCTTGACTATGGCTAATAGCAGTGTTTTTAAAATCGGACCGGTCATTGAACAGGAAAACCTACCAGTTACTGGTTCGATCTGTTAGATCGGGCCGTTCACTGATTCGATCGGTACGTATAACCGGTGTGACTTTATTATTATGTAATATATATATATATATATATATATATATATATATATATATATTTTAGATTATTTAAAATACAGTTATAATTCAAAAAATTATCATTCTTTGTCAATATAAATTTTTATTGTTTCATGCAAATAATCAAAATAAGAAAAAGAAGAAGAGCCGTAAAGAAACGTAATGTATTAATTAATTAATTGATGTATAAGTAAAGTGTATAATTATATATATAATAGTAATAAAAAGATATAGACGGGTTCGGATAATTTTTTTATGCCAAATCATACGTATTTAGCTCAACTATAATGGGAAAATTTGAATTACATAACAATTAATAAATCTCTTCCTTATGTCAAATGAGTGTCAGCTACCCTACAAAATTCATATAGTCATGTTCATCTTTTCACAGAAAATAAATAAATTATTAAATCAACAGCTCTGTCCACTGTCCAGCAGTTAAGAAGTTATAACTCATTCTTAGTTCAAATCCTAATTTATTCCAACTTTGAAAACAAAAATAAAAACCAGACATATGTTAGTACAAAATTTCACCATATTAAATATTTGATACCACGTAAATGCTTTACAACATTTCAAGAAAGTCATTAAAGTTTCCAACTGGGTCCCACTGGCGTTACATCCAATATTAAGTGCACTAAGTAGTCACAATAAATACCAGGAATGTTGTAAGAGAAATACAAACAAAAAGTCATGATTAAGATATGGATCGACTTGGGACTTCAGTTTGTTATTCGTTATGTTAGGCTCATATAATAATTAAATATACTAGTGATTAATCAGAAGACGAATATAAAATGTTTAATTACAATATAGTAGTTGGCTAGCTAACTACGCCCATTAAGAATTTAATTTGTTAATTATTATCTACACTCAAATTTCTAATTACGTATCCCCAAAGTATAAAGTTAAACAGTACATATTATCGTTTGCTACTATTTTATCAAATTAATATATTTAAGGAAAAAAAATGAAATAACAAAAAATTCAGGTAGTTTTGTAATTGTTGTGTAGTTTTATATACATGTGACTTCGATGTAATTTTCCGTTGAACTACTCTTATTACCCATATCGTTGATTATCCAATCCCATAATTTAGATCGGTTATATAAAATATGAAAATTGTTAATTATATCATCTAGTAAGATTAAGAAGGTTGTTCAACTTCCACTAACGTGGATTTTTCTTTAGTTTAAATTTAGTGTTTGATAGAAGTTTATTTTTGTAATTTTTTGTATTAGACGGACAATTATTGAAATAATTTCTGATCTAATTAATGATTGATGATGAATGTCTTCTTCAAAAATGATTAACTTTTTGGTATTTAAAGTTACGCCCTCACTTGCGGGAAGGTTAATCGGGCCGTTCATTTGGCTCAGATTAATCTGGACCGTTGATTAGGTAACTTGGTCAAACTCAATTGGTAACTATTGACTTTAATTAAATTATAATATACATAATTTACCCTTTTAATTAATTTTCTTAAAAAAAATAAAAAAAAAAATCGGCCAGTACATTAAATTACCACTTTACCCCCATCATTTTTTTGGTATTTTTGATATTATCGTTCAAATGATCCTCGCCGTTCAAATGATTCTCGCCGCCGCGGAGAGACTAGTTATCGTGTCCGTAATTTTGATATTTTGTCGGATTTTCGAAAAAATTGTCTACTAGATGGTTATGCATGACCAAGTCCTTCGTAATTTGAAATTTTTTCATAATATTTTGTAGCAGATTGGTCCATCTTATCAATGTAATGTATCACATTCGTCCCTCTTATAACACATTCTTTCCTCTTAAATTTTTTGTATCAAATTCGTCCCTCTTATCAATGTAGTGTAACACATTAGTCCCTCTTACAAAATACATCAACTTTAGTCCACTTTAGTATTTTGAATTTAAGTTATGTATGTTGTATTTAAGAGGGACTAATATGTTACACTATATTGATAAGAGGGACGAATTTGCTACAAAAAATTTAAGAAGGATGAATGTGTTATAAGAGGAACAAATTGATATACTACATTTATAAGAGGGACCAATCTGCTATAAAAAATTTAAAAGGGATAAAAGTACAAAAATTAATCCATAAAGAGGACAAAAACACGATTTACTCTTCCTGAAATGTGATGTACGTGGTCTCTCTTTAAATATTTTATGGAACATCGTCGGACTGTATGTCAATTTTTGCGACCAACTTTCCAATAAGCCCCATTAGTTCTGACAAATTATTATTATTATCTGGTATTATTTTGATAATTTTTTTACTAGTGTACATATGAGAGGAGAAATGATTTGATATGAGGCAAGGGTTGTGGTCGTTATATATAAATTGCAAGAGGCAACTTAGTAATTAAAAAATGTGAATATATATATATAGCGTAGGTAAGTGGTCACAAAATAGTGCGTGTTACCAACATGTGATTAGTCTAGTGGAAGGGACTAGTCACTACAAAGTAGCGGACTCAGGTCCGAATCCCTGTTGGGAGAGGTACCCACATTAATGTGCCCAACCCGCCTCGAAAGGGAATAAACCCTTGGAAAACCAAAAAAAAAAAAAAAATAGTGCGTGTTTTTTTTTTTTTTTTTGAGAGGAATATATAGTGCATGTTGGCGCCCGCCTTTCATCTATATCTCATTTTTTTCTATCCCTAATTTATAGTTTTATTTTAGGTAAAATTGCAAAAAAAGTTTCCAAATTAATTAATGATTTTAGATGATATTCAAAAAAATATTAAATTACGGGACGAAATTCGGTAAGGCAATATAGTTTGTGACGAAAATCCAAAATCAGTGATTAGTTTGGGATGATTTTTGCAATTTTGCCCTTCTTTTTTTTAAAATTTGTTTAGGGTACTATTTGTTTGGCATTTGAGAGAATAATTTGTGAGATTTGTGGGGGTTTGTATAATAATCTTGATTTGTGTGTTGTTGTAATTTATTTTTATTTTGGGAGAGTGGTTTTGGGAATAATGTGAGTGTAGCTTTTTTTTTAAAAAAAATTAGGTTGTAAGACTTTATGTTAAATCATGTTTGTTATGTGAAATAAGTTGTGTAAGAGATATATTACTTTAGTCAAATGAAAGTAGAGTTTCTAAAGAATAACGAGTGTATTTTGAGAAAATTGAGAGAAGATAAATTTATTTCAGAAAGTTGAAATGGAGTTTGTTTCGCTTTTCCGATCCCTAACATGAATTTTTTTAGAGGTACCAAACAAACTGACCCTTAGTGTTTTTCCATACGTGAAATTTCTTAATGCTACATTACTCTTTCACCTAACATAATACGAGTAGATTTTTTTTTTTTTTATAAATAAAATACCTTCATGTAAAGTTATTTCAATAATTGTTAAAGTGTAAAGAATTTAAATAATACGATTAGACCCTTTTTTTTAATGAAATATATGTTTGTCTTTCAGGGTAACTAATGTAAGGAAAGCTTAGAGAAAATAAAAGAAATGAAAAGGCTAAGAAAATGACTTGTGCATGATTTATAATATGTCATCAGATATGTGTATAAATTAAAATAATTACCTATATCGTGTCGGTCAACGACTTCGTCTCGGAATGGGTATTCCATTTTCGGTCTTCATTTCTCGATTTGAGTTCGTTAGATAGTTCATTGAGTCTAAATGTTATTGCGCATTAATTACATTGTGGTTAGTTTTTGGCTTTAGAATTTAGTTTGAGCATGAGTTTGAGTTCGTACTATGTTATGAATGTATCTCGATTAACTCGATTTTAGTTATAAGGATGGTGTAATAATGAAAGTGGAAACTTGATATAGTAAAAATATATGACTTGATAATTAAATTTCGATAGAGTTAAATGAGGTTATATGATGAAAAGTTATTGAAACTTGTAATTAATTTTGCTTTTATAGTGAATTTTTGGTTAAATATTTTTAAACGTTCTTGTGATATTGGGTCTTGAATTATTTTTGCAAGAAATTAATGTTTTAATGTTTTTGAAACTTTAGGGGTATACTTTGAATGTTTTCAAATGAAAAGGGTGTTTAATTATTAGCTTGTTAGATATTTTGGATTTTCTCAAATCCTAAAGTTTAAAAAAATGAATACACTTAAATGATTTGATGTCGAAAGTTTTAAGTTATTGTCTAAGATTTTAATTTAGGGAATCCTTGTGATAGGATTTTCTATAATTATATTTAAGTAAGATTATAAGATAATTTATTAGTCGTATACGTATTTGCTCAGGTTTCGGATACACTTCCTAGTGGAATTTTGGTCGCCGTAATAAGCTCTTCAGGTGAGTGCTGTGTGTTACTTGTGTGTAAGTCCGAATGTGCTAGTAGGTCGAGTCATAACTTTAACTTAGTCCCTAAACAAACAAGTATATGATATATGATATTGGAAACAACTCGACTACTAGGACAAACAATTCATGTTATATTTAATATATATACCACATATGATATAATGAAAAAACTCGACTGTAGGACAAACTAAACACCTTGAATTATTATGATAATGCCTATGTGCTTACGAGACCTTGATATCATATATTGCACCGTTTTGATGATTGTTATTGAGTTGTTTGCTGATTTCATGTTACTGGAATGTTACTATACTGTATTGATATTGGATTGTTACTGTACTGAACTGTTACTGTTACTGTCATGTACTGTTTACTGTTACTGTGTGGGCCCCTATTTTGGTGTGCGGAATCGTGGTTAACCCGGAAGGTAAGGGCCGGAGGGTTACCTCGATCCGCCGTAGACCCGCTTCACGAGCCAAGTGTGGAGGTTACACTTGGGGAGTGAATGTCAAACTCCTGGCATTTGACGTCAATGAGCACTGTTATGTAAGGTCGCACCTTACTTGGAGTGTTCAGTGGTGGTTTTCCTGACTGTGGATTGGAGGGTAAGAGGAGGACGGCATCAACAAATGTTGGTTACTTGTTTAACGTGCTTAAACTGTTATAGCATATGTTCATTACTGTACTGTTGTATATGCTCATGTAAATTATGTTGCATCCACGCACATGTGCACTACAACCTCACTAAGTTGGACGATCAACTTATGCATTCCATGTTTCAATCTTTTCAGCTACAGGTATTTGGGGTAAACGATAGTTCATGTTGCGGTTAGGTCATCACGGTTGCTGTCCCACCCTAGTTCCAGAAAGTAGTTGAACTTTTGTCTAAATTCTTATTTGATTTTAAGATTCTCGTTTGAACTTATAATTTAAATTTCCTATAATATCTAAGTTGATTTTTATTATATCTTGCTAAATATTTTGGTAATTTAGCTAATTTTGTAAAATGGGAATGTCTATAAAAAAAATGATTTTAAAATTTCATCAAAAATTAATCTTAATCTTCTTGTATTTCTGTTGGGTCCCACAAGTTGTTTCACCATGTCATGTCATCGGTTGAAATTTATTTTAATTACTTTCGCTTTAAACTTAGTATTTTAAAATGTTCTAATTTCATTTTAAACCGCTTCCGCTTAAAACATTTAATTCCCGATTTTAATTTATCGTTTCTTTTAAAATGTTTCGATATTTTAACTCTTTTTCAAAATAATAATAACTTTTCGACCGTTATCCGACGGACCCGCGGAGTCGGGCCGTCACAGAAGTAACATAGAAATATACCATATTTTGGATTGATTACGTGAATGCCTGATCTTTAATCCACGTGGCCATGAGACCCTATTGGTCGGCTTGACCAAGGTTAATCCATTATCTAACCATCTTTCCTTAGACAGCTGGCCGTTATTGGAGACTCCGATAGAGCTATGATACTTTTGTGTTTTTTTTTAAGGGCTTTCATTTAAAAAAATGAAATATTATCTTTGGAACATCTCACACATGAATATGGCAGTAGAAAAGATTGAGACTTAAGAAGTGACATAGAAATATACCATATTTTGGACTGATCACGTGAACGCTTGATCGTGAATCCACGTGGCGATGAGACCCTGTTGGTCGCCTCGACCAAGGTTAATCCATGATCGGACAATGTTTTCTTAGACAACTGGCGTTATTGGAGACTCCAATATAGCTATGATACTTTTGGGGTTTTTTTTTAAAAGGGCTTTCTTTTAAAGAAATGAAATCTTCCTTTGGAACATCTCACACGTGAATTTGGCAGTAGAAAATATTGGGATTTCAGAAGTAATATAGAAATATATCATATTTTGGACTAATTACATGAACGCCTGATCGATTATCCATGTGGCTATGAGACCCTGTTGGTCGGCTTGAGATCGGACCATGTTTCTTTAGACAGCTGACCATTACTTGAGAATCCGATATAGCTATGATGGGACCTCCTTGGTCGAGCTAATCTTAGTACGTCAGCTTGAAATTTACTGTTCCTGGGCGTGCTTGTGCTTGTTCTAGATTTGCAGACCCTAACTACATGTCTATGTCAATGTACAATGGAAGGGCCAGAGAGTATCAAAAAAGTGCACGCACCAGCACGTGACCCTAAGATAGATCCACAACTTTAAATATGGAGGACATTTATTGAAAAATCGGACACAATTCAATACGCTCATAATTGGAGCTTCAAGGTCGACTAGTACCAAAATTGTCTGATCGGATTCCCCCCTAAAGTCCTAACCTAGGATCTCTACTACTGATTTGGCATTTACGGATTTTGATTCGGTGAAAATGAATTTGGTTGGAAGGGTCGAATTTGATACTGTCATAAATCATTGTTTTTGAGAAAATATATATTGATACAAAGTTACTTATTTTGTTTTGTTTTAACAAAAAGAAAAGGATCGGTTACGTATATATAAATATAATTAACTTTCGATTTGATTTATATCAATGTTCATAATTGCTAGAGAAAAGGGAGTATTTATTCATTGGGGTGGGATCATGGAATTCGCACTATTTTATCATTCCTGTTTCCTACCAAGAAGTTTCATACGATGTTGATTTGGTTGTTTAGACATTTTGTTATGTTCAACAAGAAAAACGTTTTTTCCTTAACAATAAAAATAAAAATAAAAAAATCAATACTCACTCCGATTTTTTTATTTGTCGTTTTAGGATTTCAATTTAAAATTGATGTTCTTTTATCAATTTTACCCTTCTTACTAATACTTGTCACTAATGCTAATATTATTTGATTAAAAGGGCATTTTTCAATTTTTACTTAAAAAAATTGGCTATTTACGACATTATTTAATTCGTAAAACTACAAATAAAAAAAACGAAGAAGTACTTAATATATATAATATGACAAGCTACTTGTAGTCTAGCATTCTAGCTTGCTGTTTTAATTTCTGTACCTTTCCAAAAAAAAAGAAGAAAAAAGACGAGCAATGGAGACGCAATATTCTTTAATTACCAAACTCGTAAATATGTACTAAATGAAATTTAGTATAGGAGTTTGCCATGTGCTCGCGTATTTGTCAAAATCGCAATATTTCAAAATAGTCTCGATTCTCAGTAAGACCTCGCTAATTGGTGTGACAAAGGATTAAATCCACCGAGGTAGGTACTAATTTTCTGGATTTGTTCATAACAAACTCACATTTTGCTTGGCAGGATATGTCTTGCTTGGAAAGTGGATCACAACATCTTCCCTTACAAAGGGAGCATTCGAAATCTCCATCATCACCACTCGTCAAGTATAAATTCACTATATGTATGAACTTTAGAACCTACGTAGAATTCATAACTAATTTCTCATGCTTTCTGCTTTCAAAATTTGGTACTCATTACTAACTTTAGTATCGAAGGAGGCTCCGCCATCACAACTTCAAGTAGGTCTTTCTCTCATTTGCAGGGGTTGACGGAGAAGTATTCAATTTCATAAGCGAATTGGTTGAATCTTACTCATATTCGAATCCAAAGATTTTATCCCCCATCAAATATATTTGAAGAAACAGTATATACGATAAAGAAAGTAGAAATGGAAACCAAACAAAAGGTCGAATATTATTATTAAGGAAAAAAAATTCCACTTTGTGAAAATTAGTTTTCCAATCCATTGATCCCGGCAAACACAATATACCAATAAGTTATGAGGAAAAAAAAACCAATATACGAATTGAGCTTATAAATTGGGCTATAAGCAGTGGCGGCCTAACAGGAGCAAGACTGAAATTATATCTGCCATCAAAATATACGTGAAACCCTTTTCAAATACGTAACCCAAAAAAAAAAAGCCCTTTTCAATTATTTACAAAAAAAAAAAAAAAAAAAACACCTTTTCAAATCAAAGGTTGTATTCCTAGCAGACACCATTCAATTGCGACCTTGTAATTTTTTCTGGTTTTCATAGCTTAAAATCACGGGAAATTATTATCCAGACTAAATTTGGCCGAACTCAAAGTAATTATCTGACAAATACAATACACTTATTTTGAGATTTGAGAGATCAATTAATCACAAAGAAAGTGCAATACACTTATTTAACGGTTTAATGGATTTGGTCAAATCAAACTTAGACAATCATTTTCCCAAAATCACATCGTCTTTCAAAATTCATCACCTAAATTTGATATTGAACAATGAGATCATATAATTATCCAGTTATATATATTTTAACTTTTTTTTAAATGCCGAGAAATGACATATTATATTCTCATTTGTTTATGTATTGATAAAATATCCAACTCGGTTAATCCTTGTTACCAAACAAGTTTTCCTTTTCCAGTTCTTAGGAGATGGTTGGCTTTTCATATTCATTAGTTTGATTTAGAAGGTTTTTTGCCTATATGTTAACAACAAACTTCTGTTACATTTCCTTACTTTGGAAAGTTGAAAAGTATAACGTATAAGGTAGTAGCTTAATGATATATATTAAGACCTCAAGGTTGGAAAGTATTGGGTTCGAATCCCATCAAATGTGTGAACATGTTCTAGTTTCGTACTAGTCTAAGTTATTATTTATTTGAATTTATCTTGTAATTTGCTTTCATTAATTTCTTTAGTACAATGATTAATATATTCTAATATATTGGTGCAATTCATCGTTTCACTAAAAAAGAGCTGAAGGGTAGATAATAGGGTACTTAACAATATTTACAAAAATTATATGTACTCAAATTTAATTACTTTCAATAATTTAATTTAATTATTTACATTACCTTAACTACAGAAACATGTAAACAATTTCATGCTATGAAGTCATATTATGGGTTCCTTTTATTAGAAAAAAATATTCCACCACAAAATCATAAAATGTTATTCTACCGATGAGAAATAACAAATAAGCAATAGTTGTAGAATAAAATAACCAGTTACTTGAAAAACGAGAAGTAAGCAATAGTTGTAAAAACAACAAATAAACAAAGCATAAGTTCCAAGGAGTTAACAAGAATTACAATGCTTGTTGGATCCCATTTTATAACACTGCCACTTCATGGTACTAGACTACGACCCTATGCATAATCAGATAACATGCTATTGTCATGACCTATACATATACTGTAATCAAGCATCAAAATATCCTTATACATGAAATTATCTTCGACAAAAGCACTTAATCATCGTCTTCATCCTCCTACATCAAATCGGACAAAAGATTATCGATCGTTAATACAACACAAACTAACATTTGGCAATAAAAATAAATAAATTTGTGTTCCTTTCGCTTCTCTGCCTTTGCAACATAGGGTGCTTTATCCTAAAAATAAATAAATTTGTTTGATCACAAGGAATATAAATTTTACTATAATATGAATAACATAAAAGGAATATAAGCAATAAGGAGTTATCTGGTTAATTACATCAGCACTCAAGGACTTCCACTTTTCACCACCAGCTTTACCCACCTAAAATCACCCCATGATATAAAAATTATCAATAACATCATAACCAAAGAAATTATAGGAGAAAATTCTGAAAAATAAATCAAAATAACAGAACTCACAGCAGCAACTGATTTGTTGTTGGGGTGTTTTTCCTTGTATATTTTCCTAAAGTCCTCCCTGCAATCATACATCAGGTTAGAAGTTTCAATAACAAAAACTGGGACATAACTATATCACACAAATCTAACAAAATAAAATAATGGACAATACATTAAAATATCTACCTAGACAAAACCAATCATCTAAAACCATACAGCTGAACTAAACAAAGTTATAAAGCACAGAATGCTATCAGTCTCAGACACAATTAACAGCAACAAACAATGGTTAGAATTTAACATCAGACAGAAAGTAGATTAAAATTAGAAATTAAATGAGAAAGCACAAGTAATATAATTTCAGTCAAAGTCTTACTAACTGAAAAAAAGTATTCCCTAAAACAAATCAAATAAGAAAGCTCATAAACCACTGTAAACTCTGTAAATCTTGATCATATATGAAATATTGAATATTGAATATCAATCTTGAGAGAGAAAAGTAAATAACTGCAGATTTTATTAATATGAATTCATCTACAAAGAGTAGCCCAAATCCTCCTATAAATAGACTAATCCGCAGGGGCAAAAGAGTAAAAATACAGAGAAGAAAATAACTAACTTAACAACTATAGTTCGGATCCTCTGTCGGATAAAACCCGAGAACAAAAATACAAATAGTCCAATCAAATATGAACCGGAATCTAAGTTAAATCCCTAAATTAGAATATCCCCAATTTCCTCTTCTTCTCTCGATTTCTCTGTGATAATTTGTGTACCCTGTAATACCCCCCCCACAAGCTGCAGCGTAGAGATTTCGTACGCCCAGCTTGAACAAATTCGAATGAAATTGAGCCCTGGGCAATGGTTTGGTGAACACATCGGCCAACTGCGAAGAAGAAGAGATTGGAAGCATTTTCAAATGATTTCTTGCTATATGATCGCGGATGAAGTGAATGTCAAGTTCAACATGTTTCGTTCGCTCATGGAAGATGGGGTTATGCGCCAAATGTATTGCAGATGTATTATTGCAATAAACCACTGGAGGTAACTTCAGAACCACTTTTAATTCTGTCAATAGTTGTGATAACCATAGGATTTCTGATGTAATTGACGCCATAGACCTGTACTCAGCTTCTGCTGAAGAACGTGAAACCGTAGGCTGTCTTTTTGCTTTCCATGATATAAGTGAATTCCCAATGAATGTACAGTACCCTGTTGTAGATCTCCTTGAATCCAAACATGAGCCCCAGTCCGAATCACAGAAACCTGTCAAAGATAAATTATTCGTCTTAGGATAGAATAATCCCTGTCCAGGTGTTCCCTTTAAATATCTCAATAAGTGATGTGTAGCAGCTAGGTGTGAATGAGTAGGATTTGCTAGAAACTTACTTAGCTTATGGACAGAGTAAGATATATCTGGTCTTGTAATTGTTAGATAGATTAATCTACCAATAAGCCTTCTATAGGGTGAGGGATCAGGAAGTAAGTGCTTATCATCAGATTTTAGTGGTATTTTAGGATCCATAGGTATATGTACAGGTTTGCAATCTAGATAACCTGTATCTTGTAGGATTTGTAGAGTATATTGTCTCTGAGATAAAATTAGGCCAACATTAGAGTAGGCTAGTTCAATCCCTAAGAAAAATCTTAACTTTCCTAAATCCCTTAGTTTGAAAACAGAACTAAGTTTCCTTTTAATATCTAAAATGAGATTGGTATTAGGGCCAACAATTAAAATATCATCTACATAAACAAGAATAGCTAAAAAATTAGAATCTTGACCAGAGGTAAATAAGGAATAATCAGACCTTGATTGCTGAAAGTTGAGTGTTTGTAAAACCTCTGTGAGCTTGTGGTTCCACTGTCTACTGGCCTGTTTAAGGCCATAGATTGATTTTTGTAGTTTACATACTAAAGGAGTGTTTATACCTGTTGAAGAAACAGTGGCTGATGGAGTGTAACCCTTAGGTAGAGTCATGTAGACCTCCTCTTGCAGATCCCCATTGAGGAAGGCATTAGTGATATCAAGTTGATGGAGATCCCAATTTAGTGTCATAGCCAATGCTAAAATTACTCTAACTGTTACTAATTTGGCCACTGGTGAAAAAATGGCAGTGTAGTCAACCCCTTCTTGTTGTGTGAAACCTTGAGCTACTAGCCTAGCTTTGAACCTTTCAACTGAACCATCTGATAGTCTCTTTATTTTGAATATCCATTTACAGCCTATAGGCACTTTATTAGGTGGTAGATGTTGAATTGTCCATGTATGATTGTTTTCCATTGCCTGTAATTCTTCATTTATTGCTGTAATCCATTTTGGATCTTTTATTGCCTGTTTATATGTGCTAGGTTCTGTACTTGTAGAAATATTAGCTATAAAAGCTTGATGCTGTTGAGATGTAGAAGAATAATCTAGTACTGAAGAAATAGGATACCTACTCTGTTTAGACAAGTTACATTGATAATCTGTTAAATATGAAGGTGGTTTAGAATGCCTAGATGATCTCCTGATGTCAGGTTGACTGTTTGATGATGTAGGAATGTTTATTGAGGGTGAACTGGTATGTGGTACTGGATCAGGAGGTATAGGGGAAATAGGATCAAGTAGGTGAAAGTTTTGGTTGTCAGGTTGATTATTAAGGGCAGGTTGTCCATTAAATTGTTCCAAAAAGTTAGGATCAGTAAAAGGAAATGTGGTTTCATGAAAGACCACATTTCTGGAATGAAAAATGGTGTGATCAGTTAGATTTAAAAGTTTATACCCTTTTATGCCAGGGGTGTATCCTAAAAAGATGCTTTTAATTGCCCTAGGAGCAAATTTAGACCTATGAGCAGTAATAGTAGATGCAAATGATAAACAACCAAATACTTTAAGAAATGAGTAATCTACTGGTTTTTGAAATAGAATAGTATAAGGACAAAGGTTATTCAAAAGAGGAGTAGGAGTTCTATTAATTAAGTAAACAGAAGTTAGAATGCTCTCATTCCAGTAAATTAGAGGCAAATTGGATTGAAACATTAATGATCTAGCTGTGTTAAGTATATGCTGGTGTTTCCTTTCTACCCTAGCATTTTGTTGGGGAGTTTCAATGCATGAAAATTGATGTAAAATGCCAAGCTTAGTGAATAGATCAGAAAATATTAGTTCCTTAGCATTGTCAGTCCTAAAAGTTTTAATAGAAGTATTGAATTGAGTAGAAACCATTTTAATGAATTTGGGAATAAGAAAATACAAATATTAGTGAAAATATTAGTTCGGATCCTCTGTCGGATAAAACCCGAGAACAAAAATACAAATAGTCCAATCAAATATGAACCGGAATCTAAGTTAAATCCCTAAATTAGAATATCCCCAATTTCCTCTTCTTCTCTCGATTTCTCTGTGATAATTTGTGTACCCTGTAATAACCACACACAGCTAGCTCAAATTAATTTCTGAGAAAATTAAAAGAGTTAAACAGATCTAGTAACTATTTCAGCAAAATTTATCGAACTATTGGTTTCAAAAACAAAATACAACCCATACTTAACAAACTGAACAACTCAAACACAGATCTGAGAAGAGTGATTTCAGGAGTTTACACAGTAAATCAATTGACGATTCGCAAAAATTACTCCAATAAATTCAACAAAAGTCGAACAAATCAACAATAATCCTACGATAAAATTAATTATAGAAAAAAAATTAAAGGAAAATAGTTCTCACTTGCTTTCGCCTCTCCTTGAATCAGCCTTTGATTTTCCTCCTTTCATCTGAGAATGAAACAAAAAAACCCCAGCCCATATTTTCCCAACTCGTGCCACGGAGGAAGCAACCCTAGCCCAAGCAACCCCAGCCCCAGTGGAAGTGGACAAAAAAAGAAGGAGGATAAGGAGAAGAAGGAAAACAAATTAAAATAGAAATTTTAATATTTTCCTCCACCTTCTTTTTTCCTCCACTTCCACTGGGGCTGGGGTTGCTTCCTTCTCTTCTCTGCATGTGGTTTCTTCCTTCTCTTCTCTGCATGAAAAGGAAAAGGAACTCGAGGGGGAAGAAAACATTCTGGTTATATGTAATTTCATATTTTGTTTTACACTGTTTTGAGTTCCTTTTTTACTTGAATCCTTTTTGTTTAAAAATTCGAATGTTTAGTTAGAGCAAGCATTGGCCTCTATTTATAGGGCTAAAATCGACACAGTAAAAGTAAAAATGAATTCTGATAGCCAGTAAACCGTGAATATCTGTGGTCCCATGTAATCATGAAAAAGGAATTGCACACCCCCACATACGATAAGTTTGTGTGTATGAAAAAGGGAAGCATCATTCTTTTCCTTCTTTTACTCTTCTTTTTCATCTCTCTTGTCATTTTCATGTTCTTTTATTTCATTTCACCTTTGCTTTTTTGGGTTAAGATACAATAATTTACAGATGGTCCTCAAATCATCTAATATACAAATTCCCATTTTTATGAAACTTGTTTTATACACTTACATGAAGATTTTCCGAATAAAAAATAAAAAAAGGAAGGAAAAAAAGAAAAAAAAAATAATGTGATGAAGTGGGCCTTATATACATATCCTGAATTGTCATATTAGTAGTAATAATTATTTATTAGGACATTCCACTGAGGACCAGCAAGCCCAATTCAAAGCATACATGATAGGAAGGTCCCACATAGGGCTGTTATATAATTGATCGGATTCTGGTCCGATCAGACTCGTCCTGATCCGATTTCATTTATATCGGATCGAATTCTGTCGGATTTGAGTTTTGTTCAGGTAGTGCTCGGATCTAAATTTTTCGAATCCAATGGATCTTGGTCGAATTTGATCAGATATCGGGTATTTTTTAGGATCCAATAAAAATTTTATTTAAAAAATTACATTAATATTTTTTCCTAAAATAAGTTTATTAACTTTACAATTTAATTTAATTTTTGCTCACATATTCTAACATCATTTACTAATATTCATGAAAATATCAGTTTAGATAAATTTATAAATAAATTATAAATTGCTATCTTCTTAAATTGATAATGAAATATTATTAATGATACTTACTTCTATAAAATATTATAATATATATATATATATATATATATATATATATATATATATATATATAATGAAATATTATTAATGATACTTAATGAATCAGATAGAACTAAACCCATATTCGCCCCATGCGTTTTAAATTACGGATCTTTATAATCAGATAAGTTCATCGAATCTCTAATCAAATAATTATCCTAATAAATCATATTGGATTCGAACGAATCCGGATTGAAATTCGCCTCATTGACAGCTCTATCCCAACCCCAAACCCTCCACACATGCACATGTAGGGAAAGTCAATAAAAAAAATTATAAATCAAATAAATTGGATGACATTTGTAATTTGAGTTTTTTATTTTTTTTCTAGTTTAATACTAATATTTGATAGTGGCTTGTTGCTTGTAATTATTTATATATACTTGGACCATTATTTAAATAATTTTTGATGTAATTATTTATAAAGAATGTATTATAAAAAAAAATTGGACGACTATAGTGTATTTCATAAATATTCTTAAAATCAGTGTAAGATCAAGTGTAATTATAAATAAATAAATTATATAAAATAATTTTTTTTATATAACTAAGTATGCTAATAGTGTATGTCGTCACGGGTTCTATATAACAATACACGAGTTAATAATATATTCACAGTTTCATTCTTATTATCTTATACATGAATTCTCGTCTAACTATATAAAATATTAAAAAAAAATTATGTACTATTAGTATTTAATTTGCTAAGCTAGTGTGGACCTAACAAATATCCTGAATTGTGATATTAGTAGCAATTATGAGAACATTCTCGTTGAGGACCTGTAACCTTATAAAGCAAGCCCAATTCAAAGCCCATCTCCTACACCCCCACCCCAAAAAAAAAAAACTAATCAAGCACACACAAGAGATATTTGTACAATCATGAATGATGTTGTGCAGCTAACAAACGGTTGAAATTTGTCAATTGAGTCGGGCTTACTCGAAGTCCGATGACTCGATCCGATTAATTTTGACCTGAACTCAAATAACTATGAATTAGACTGATTTTGATCAATTATATTAAATCTGGTCAATTTATGAACTGAATTTAATATTAGGGTAAATTACGAATACCCCCCTCAGGTAAGACCTAATTAGAAAAATTTCTCTCATGTATTGAGTATAACAAAAATCCCTAAAATATTCCAATTTTGCACTTGGAAGTTATTTGTAATGTTTATGATATATTATAAATTTTAAAATTTATGTGTTAATTGTTATATCTTGTAAATTATAAAAATAGTAATCATATATTTACCACCAAAATAATTGATATTATTTATAATTTTCCATATATTTCAATAAATATTTCAATTTATCATTAAACTTTAATAAATTAAAATATCTTATTTATAATACAATATACTTTTACTAATTTATAAAGTAAATTCTATAACTAATGTGTAAACAATTCATATTTATAAAATATATTATTAAAATTCTATTTAACTGAATATTTTACAATTTAAATTTCTAATAAATATATAAATACCTTTTTTCTTTTTTACGATATTTATTAAAACTTATAGGCAATTATTAAAATTTTATCAATTATTCTGGTAGTAAGATATAATAATTAGATCCCAAGTTTTAACATTTACAAGACATTACAAACAATACAAATAACACTCAATGGCAAAATTGGAACATTTTAGGGGGCAAGAGGTTAATTATAAAAAGGTGACAAATCTGAGGGGAATTTTTGTAATACCCAATATGTAAATGTGATTTTTATAATTAGGCCTTACTTGAGCGAGGTATTCATAATTTAATTCATAATTTACCCTTAATATTATTCATGTATTGTACCACGTTATACATACAACAACACATACACCAAATAATTTTTCCTCACATAGAAATCATTTAAATTCAGCTATTATGCAAACCAACCACCAAAAAGAAGATAAACTTTTGGCCAAGTAGGAAGAGAGTGACGTACATTAATTTCCGTCATTTGTACTTTCGACGGATTTGTTTCCGTCGAAATTGGATAATTTTGTGAAAAAAATTAATAAAAAAAGAAAAAATAAATGTTTTTATTAAAATGTTTTTGAATGTTATATATAAATGTTTATAATTTAGATATTATTAATCTGGAAAAAAAAAGAAAAAAAAAAAGAAAATTGAAAATTTCGACGGAAACAAAATTCCGTCGAAATTTGATGTAATGTCCGTCGAAATATACAAAATTTTGACGGACACAAAATTCCGTCGAAATTTCATATATTTCGACGAACATTAATTCCGTTGAAATTTATGTTTCAACGGAAATACTTTCCGTTGAAATTTCTGTCGAAATTCATTCCGTCGAAATTTTGATTTCGACGACCATTTTCCGTCGAAATGTCTGTCGAAATTTGTAAATTTCGATGGATTTTATGAAAAATTCGTCGAAATTTCCATCGAAATTTTGCTGTTGCCTTGTAGTGTTTATTAAATATAATATAGATGTTTGATTGAAATGGTGTTGTAGTTTAAAAATAGAATCTTAAAATATAAACTAGATGTTGGAGTGCAGAGTAAAAAGTGGGAATGTATAACACTGTTTATCTCTTAAATTTTAAGATAAGATGTCAGAATTTAAGAGGGCTGTTGGAGATGGTATCAACCTAGTATTATATGTATTTTGTGTTTGAATAAAATAGTTATGCATGTGATTGGGATACTTAATGATGAGTGTAAAGTTAGGGGGAAATATTTTGTATAACGGCTGTATCCATGATGTGGTGCAGCATATGGTTTGTTCCTGTATAGTTTAAGTGGAGTTATCTATAAGATTATATTTCCATCATGTATTGGTATGCATAACAAATTTAAATAAATCATAATGGTTAAATATTTGAGCGGGGCAATGGCTCGATCCGATTAACGCTGACCCGAACCCGATTATTTGTGTGTCGGACCGAGTTTGAACCATTATATTAAATTCAATTAATTTATGAGCTGAGAATGAGCCTAATACGGCTCAGCCCTGAATATATAATTGTATTAAATATTACGATTAATTATTTGCAATGTAGTTTTATTATTAATTAGATATTTTTATTTTGAAACCAGTAAACTATTTTAAAAGTTATATTGTAAACCCACGTATATGTTAGTATATCAATTAATTACTAAAGGTCAATACTCAAGGGAAAAATGTTTAAAAAAAAAAAAAAAGACAAAATTTAACACAAAATGTCAATAAATCCGAGTCTTAGAATTTTAAAACTCTACTATTTTGTTCATATAGATCAAAAGTATTTAAAAAATGTGGGCAAATCATGACTTGATTTTTCAATTTAAACACTATTTAGTGTTTTATATTATGAAATACATGTATGAAACTTTTATATAATCATGTATTAAGTAATATAAGTTTATTGATATGTTTCGGTAATCTTAACTTTTTATATGTTGAGATAAATTTTCTTATATTAATAAATTTGATATAAGCCCATAGATCCGAAATCCGAAAAGTTACATGAACCAAGTTTGAGCCTATAGCTATGAAGCCCGACAGTATTTGAACTCGAACCATTTAACAAGACCCAATTAATAGTCCTATATGCATAATTGTACCATATAATCAGTCGTAAAGTTGTGCTTAATGGTAGATAGTATTAATATTAATGAGTTAAATCAAATAAGTTGACATCAATGATGAGAAAGAGTTAATGGCAATTTACCTTCTTATGATATTCATAATATTCAATTTAATACCCTATAATTTGAAAAAGAGCATTTTACCCCTATTTTATATTATAAGAATTTTACACTGCCTCCATGATATTTTTATAGGTAACACTGTATGGAGATAGATCAAATCCTAATATCATATAATCACCTGCTAGACAATCCTTTTTAATTTGATTGCTAAAAAAATAAGGTAGTTTTATGTCTTGATTTGTATTGAAATTAGAGATGCCTTTAGTGACAACTTAATGAGAGAAATAGATATATATTACACTTACAACTATTTTGATTTTATTTATGTACAATTGGGAGTGTACTACATGCAACTATTTTGATTTTATTTATGGTGGGTGAATTCAATAGATACACAAAATAGTTTCTTCTATTTAGATGGACTATAGAATTCTGTCGACTTATATAATTGGATATAGGTAATTATTTTAATTATACACATATCTCATGACATATTATAAACACAAGTCATTTTCTTAACCTTTTCATCTATTTTATTTTCCCTAAGCTTTTCTACATTAGTTACCCTGAAAGACAAATATATATGTATTTTTTTTTAAAAAAAAAGTTCTAATCGTATTATTTGTAATTCTTTATATTTTTCATGAATGATCTCTATTAAACAAAAAAAAAAAAAAATTTACTCTTACACAATTCGTGTTTAGGAGAAGCGAGACAAACACAATTTCTATTTTCTGAAATATATTTATCTTCTCTCAGTTTTCTCAAACTACTCTAATAAATTCACAAAAACTCTACTTTCATTTGAGATAAAGTAATCTATCTCTTACACATCTTATTTCAAATAACAAACATGATTTGAAATAAAGTCTTACAACCTAAATTCTTCCAAAAAAAATCACAATCTTTTTTCCCAAAATACTCTCGAAAACTACTCTCTCAAATATTAAACAACCAGACCCTAAACCGATTTTAAATAAAATAAAACTATAAATTAGGGGTAGAAAAAAATGAGATATCGATGAAAGGTGGCGCCAACATGCACTATATATCGTGACGAAGTTGCCACTTGCAATTTATATATAACGACCACAACCCTTGCCTCAAATTAAATCATTTCTCCTCTCATATGTACCCTAGTCAATAAAATTATCAAAAATAAAAAATAGAAAACAATTTGTCAGAACTAATGGGGCTTATTGGAAAGTTGGTCGCAAAAATTGACATAAAGTCCAACGGTGATGTTCCATGAAATATTTAAATGGTAAAAAAATGAGGGGTTTGAGTTTTTTAAATTTGAGGGTGTTAAGTGTTAATTTTGTGACTTCCTCGCGGGCCGGAGAGATTGTGATTGGTCGTTGATTCCGCACGCCTTCTGTCCATACCCGGATTTGGAGTTGGGGTATAAAGTGTTCATTTGTTGTGTTTCGGGGGTGGAAGTTGCTGATTAATTCTTAAATAGAGGGTGTTAAGTGCTAATTTTATTTTGGGGTTACAAAGTGCAAAATTTTCAAGTTTTGAGGGTGCAAAGAGCCAATACCATTGAATTATCTATTTTACCCTTGAATTTTTGCTTGAAAATAAATGAGGGTGCGAATTGCTGCATTTTTCATATTTTGGGGATGCAAAATGCCTTTTTTTCATGTTTCGGGGGTGCAAAGTGCAAAAAACCCATATTAAACTTTACTAATATGATAATGTATCCGTTTACTAATATGACAATTTACCTTATGTGTTATAATAAATATGACAATTACCCCCACTATGTTGGTTAAACTTTTCGGCAGAAGGAGGTAAATTTTGATATTGACACATTTCATCTCAAACCCGCCCAATAATAATCTGGGAATCCGAAAACCGGGTATCCAAATTATTGCGGGACGGGACGGGACGGGGCAGGTTTACGAGTTTCATATTTTGTTTTAAATCGCCATTCCATCATGAGTTTAACAAAATTAAATTACAATATTTTATATAAAGTTTAGTATGTAGGAGATTAATAATAGTAGTAAATTAATTTGTAGAGCAAAAAAACTTTGTATGCCGTGCGTAGGTGAGAAGAAGAAGAAGAAGAAGAAGAAGAAGAGTCGTAAAGAAACGTAATGTATTAATTAATTTATTGATGTTTAAGTAAATGAAATTGTAACTAATCTGACATAAATGAAAATGTAACTGGGTCGAGTCTGATCCTACCCAAATTCAAATTCAAGCCATTAATATGTCCAACTCGCATAAACCCTTATGAATTTACTCAATCCACTTCATCAAATTTTCAGTCTTTACCCTAATAACTACATATACTTAGTTATAATGTTGTTTTATATTTTTTTTCCTCCTTTACTTGTTTGCTTCCAATAATCCAACATATTACATAACATATTTAATAATAAAAAGATGGCACATGCATGCCAGGTAGTGCAGAGAGACTAGTTATCGTGTCCGTAATTTTGATATTTTTTCGGATTTTCGAAAAAATTGTCTACTAGATGGTTATGCATGACCAAGTCCTCCGTAATTTGAAATTTTTTCATAATTTAAAAAAAAAAATACGATTCGATCGTTATTTCGAAGAAATTGTCTATTAGATGGTTATGTGAGACCAAGTCCTCCGTAATTTGAATTATGTTTCATAATTTAGAAAAAAATACGAGTCGGTCGTTATTTCGAAAAAATTGTATACTAGATGGTTATGCATGACCAAGTCAACCATTAAATTATATTATTAAATTATATTTTCTTAAGGCCTTCAATATAATTAAATTATTAGGATCAACCGGATATGTAGTAAATGATGAACTGGAATTTATATTATTAAATTATATTTTCTTAAGGCCTTCAATATAAAATAATCATCCAACTCAACTCTTCATTGTTAGTTAAGGAGGGGGTCGTCGATGAGGCCTTAGTCAAGTGGTTAAGGACGAGGCTCCATGACTAGGAGGTCATGGGTTCAACTCCCACGAGTGTGGGTATTTCTCTAGTTTTATACTATTCTTTCTTTAGTTTAATACTAGTAATTAGTTCACTTTGATATCATTGTAACAGTTTCAATTCGATATAGTGTTTGATGTAACATTGTAATTAGTGTTTAATGATTTTTACTTTTTCGTGCTACCTATTCCCTTTAGTTGCCATGTATGCCTGTTTGCTTTTGCTTTGTTGCTAGGTTGCACGGATACTCCGAAAAATGGCTCCGTGCAGTATCCAGTACCCCGGGGATATGGATACGCGTTCGATACGCGTGGGATACGCGTAAAGTACGCCACCTGGAGTATCCTGATTAAATTAAATAAAAAATAATTCGGATACAGGTGCAGTACGTTGTTTTGGAGTATCCTGCAGGTTTTGGACACGTCTTGGATACGCAGTGGGTGTTTTTGTTAGTTTTTCAAAGTTATGAATTAAAAAATTAATAAATTTCTTGTCGATCATCTTTAATTTTGAATTATGAGGTGAATCCATAGATTAAATTAAATAGTGATTGTATAATAAAAACGTTGACCCACGCCTTTTGAACATAGTACGTACGCAGTGCCGGCCCACCCACTAGGCAAATTGGGTGTTTGCCTAGGGCCCCCAAATTCTTAGGGCCCCTTTCTTGCTTATTTATATTAAGAGCCCAAAGTGTTAGTTTTTTTTTTTTTAAACAAATTGAGCCCAACTTTTAGCTCATATAATATAATAATAAAAAAACCAAAAAGCGGCAGCCCAACTTTTTTATGTCTCTAATTGGATTTACCTTATTTTTGCGGCAATATATGTATATTTAATTAAGCGTTATTTACTAATTATGTATTTACATTATTACCCCTAGTGTTAGTTATTATGCTATAAATAGCTCAGCTTACTTGTTAAGCTAGACACAATTATTCATTCTTCTAGTTTTTCAGATTAATTGCAATATGTACAAAAAATCAATTTACAATTTTACAGTTTTCTTCCATTAATTCTCCTTCATTTACATATATTTATAATATACCTATTAACCGTTTTAATCTAATGTTAATTTCTCCTCTATTTCTTTTCCAACTCAGTCCAAAACAGAAGAAATTTTTTTTGGGGAAGATGAAACGTCTTGTCTTCACCAACGTTTTTCTGCTATTTCTGCAATTAAAAGTAGATTTGAACAATTTGAGAATTATATAAAATTACTTTCGATTTGTTATTAGATGTTAAAGCTTTAAAGTCTTTAGATGAAAAAACTTTGAAAGATTGTTGTAATAATCTTGAAAATGCTCTAAAACATGACTCCATATCAGACGTAGATGGTTCCGATTTGTATTATGAACTAAACGTACTATCAAAGTTATTCCAACCCAAATAGACAAACCAATTGATTTATTTAATCATATAAATTTGATTAGTTCTTATCCAAATACATATATTTGTTATAGAATTATATTCACTATACCTGTAACAGTGGCTTCTGCTGAAAGAAGTTTTTCCAAAATTAAAATTAATAAAAACATGTTTTCGTTTGATAATGACACAAGAAAGATTAAGTGACTTAGCTATTTTGTCTATAGAAGAAGATATGTTAGAAGAATTAGAATATAAACATTTAATAAACACTTTTGAATTTAAAAGAGCAAGAAAAATAAATTTTACATAAAAAAATAAATTATATAAGGGCCCAATTTTTTTATTTCGCCTAGGGCCCCCAAAACCCTTGGGCCGGCCCTGTACGTACGTACTGCAGCTTTGATTAAAGTACTACGATACGATATGATACGAGTAAATTACACGCTTTCACGTGGGACATCAGAGATATATATAGCTGAAAACAGGGTAGTAGCACAGAATCAGGGCAGGTTCTCCAAATGCATGTTTGTAAATTTTTGTACTAGACGGACAATTATTGAAATAATTTCTAATCTAAGTAATAATTGATGATGAATGTCTTCTTTAAAAATGATCAAGTATGTTTTATAGATGGGTTGTGTGTGTGTATGCATGCGTTTATATAATGGGGGAGGAATTAGAGTCTAGCTAGTGGGTCCATATATGGTGGTCCTGCAAGCTCATAATTTTATTTTTTGAATATAATTATTAATACAACTGATCTGAAATACTTAAATGAAATGAAATTAAAACATACACTTACACAGTCTTTGGAAAGGCCAAAGGAATCCAAGTACTGAAAGTAACATTCATTTTGTTGGTGGGGGAGCGAAGCAGGGCCAGGGGCAATAGTTAATTGTACAACAAAAGGTGTCATAAAAATTGAATTTGATAAGAGCCAAACTACCGAACTAATATTGTTTTCATGAGTTTATCGAACCAACCCGAATTTTAATAAATTACAATTTCTTCATATCTTGTGTATAACTTAATTGTATTTCAATCATAAAAATTTCAAAAGAAAAAACTAAAAAAAAGAATGCCCAAATTTGTACTTTTGGGTTTTGTGTGAATGGGATCGATTTTGTGATTTACGAGGAGAGCCTACATGCGATTTCCTTTTCTTCCTGACAGTTTCACGTGGGCCATTAATTTTCTTTCCCAAGATTTGATTTATTGCAAGCAACAGGTGAAAAGTGATGTCATGTGTTCAAATATTAAAAAATTAATGAGCCTACACGCCCTTTTCTAGAATTCCTGCAACCGTGGAAAATTGCACAACAATGAAAAAAACATCCACTTTTAGTGGAAACAAAATTAATCAAAGTGAATCACGTATTTGAAGATTAATCTGAGCCAACTATGATAAAAAATATGGTCAAAATGGGGAGAAGAACAAACATGTGGGCAGGCCAGAAAAAGAGAGATGCATACATCTTTTAAATTTGATTTAGATATTTTTATTGGTAAAGAACTTCCATTGAATTGAAGGCGAGTTAAGTCAAAGTTGAATTGGGTTTTAAAATTTAACTAAATATACTGTTCAAATTAATTTCATATGTATATCGAATTGAGCTTAAAAGATATGTAATCGATCGAACTCGAGTTGCTTCTCTCTCTCTCTCTTTTAAATTGAGAAGAAAAATATAAAAATAAAATGAAAAAGGGTACGTACGTATCTTTTGTATTCTAGTTTGTTTTTGAGGCACCCAGTCCCAGTGTGAGCTAGTTCCGCTCTGTTTGTTTCAATCTTTATACAAGGTCTATAATGTGCAGACATTCAATTATCACTAAGCTGTTAAAGTTGGTTTGGATGCATGTCTTATCTTATCTTATCTTGAATTATTTTCGCACTAAGCTGTTAAAGTTGTGTAATCATTGAATTAAAATACATTTATTTTACAATCATTGAGTTCCAACACAAAAAAGTTTAAATCTTTATTACAGTGTACAACTTTATATGTTTCGAAGAATATAGATCTTCTTGGAGAGATTAATGTGTCATAATTAATTGGTCATATTGAGTAGTATTATGGATAATATTCAGAGGAAGGAACTCACATTTATTGGATCGATGTTTTAATATTATTAAGTTTTAATAAATTTGAATTGCATTTATATAGATATTTACCCAATCATGTGTTGAATGTAATGTTTGAGTTCTAATATTGGGATTGGGAAATGTTAGGTTTGATTAGGCCCCAAGATTCCACGGGACTAAACTGATGGACCTAGGCCCGTATGTAGTCTAAATGCTATAAACCGTTTGGGCTAAAGGCTCCTGGCCCAATTCTGTTTTCCTACCCCGGCCCAGTACTAAGAGCAACTTTTTCTTTGATTGTTATTTAATTGGAAACTGGAAAAGGATATATATATATATATATATATATATATATATATATATATATATATATATATTTTAATAAATTTGGAAAGGAGGCAAGGAAATGAAAAATAGATATTGCTTATATTAATACAAACCGAAGACACGTTTTTGTACAAGTTTGAAGGAACTAGTGCCTGAATTTATATCCTTCAAATACGTTAATATATGTTGTACCTATATTTTGTATTAGGTTTCTATTCAAATTCAACAATCTTTTTTAGTTCTAATTCACAATCATTATTAACTTTGAATCTGAGCCAAATGAACGGCCCGAACCTTCCCGCGCATGTGAGGGCGTAACTTGGGTGCCCGCAACCTAGAAAAATTCCAGTTACTTTGAATCAAAGTAACTAAGTCAATTGTACTACGAAATTCCGGTGGATTAATTCAATATCAATACGGCAAAGGTTATAAGTTAAAAAGTGATCAAATACCCTTGCAAACCCAAGATAATTAAGGAAATGTTTGGGGTTGATTCTTGATGAAAGCCCTCCAAAAAATAAAAAAACTGCAACATAATGAAAACTTCAGCCTACTCGACGAAATCAAACAAAAAATTGTGGCTTGCCTAAGTGCGTACGTGCCATTTCCAAGTTAGAAGAAATAAGAAATCACCCAATCTTATGTATTATCAGGCAAGATATTTTCTTTGTGAAAATGTTTCATAATTTGCATCGTAAACGTATTTTCTTATCTGCTAACCTATGCCACAAAAAAAAAAGTATGCAACATAATATTATAAATTAGCGAAAACACAATTACTGGGCTGAGACACCTCGCATTGATCGGTGCAATTACACCCCTAGTATATATATATGGGTAGATTTTTTTAATTTTTTTCATATCAATTCGTATAGAGATAACGAAAATTTACATAACCAAATATGGTTTACCAAAACTCTAGAAAATTAAGGACTTCCAGTCCTTATTTTTCATAGGTGCCGATACATTATGTATACTTCTTCTTAATTGATCACTTGGAAAAATTAGTAATAAATACAAGTGGATGATTGAAAAAGAGGACAAGTTAACATATTTGATTGAAAGGTAAAGTGGGGTGAAAATTGAAATTTATAACGTGTCCTACTCATAATTATAATAAAAAAATGGATAGAAAATCTTGACCTGACCCTGCACGTACTAATAATGAATTGCACTGAACCAATTTTTTTTTTTTTTTTTTTTTGAGAACACTGAACCAAATTACCTTAGACCTACTTTCCCTTGACATCGACACTCTAATGTGTTAGTATCTAAACAAAGTTATAGTGCACATAAAATTAGGTATATAAGGCCAGGCTAAACAATCAGATCATATTAATTAGGATTTTTCATCTTATAATAATAATATCGGTATCATTTTTAGGGAAAATTTGAATTACATAACAATTAATAAATCTCTTCCTTTTGTCAAATGAGTGTCAGCTACCCTACAAAATTCATGTAGTCATGTTCATCTTTTCACAGAAAATAAATAAATTATTAAATCAACAGTTCTGTCTACTGTCCAGCAGTTAAGAAGTTATAACTCATTCTTAGTTCAAATCCTAATTTTTTCCAACTTTGAAAACAAAAATAAAAACCAGACATATGTTAGTACAAAATTTCACCATATTAAATATTTGATACCACGTAAATGCTTTACAACATTTAAAGAAAGTCATTAAAGTTTCCAACTGGGTCCCACTGACGTTACATCCAATATTAAGTGCACTAAGTAGTCTCGGCTTGGAAAGCCAAACATCTTAGCCTTGCGGGGAGGGCTACCCTTATTCAATCCGTCATCTCCTCTATCCCTACCTACTTGATGCAATCTACGTGGCTCCCAACTCATGTGTGCAATCGCCTTGATAGTATTAATAGGGTCTTCCTTTGGTCTAATGATGTTACTAGAAGGAAAACTCATCTTGTTGGGTGGGAAAAAGTTATCCGGAGGAAAAAAGATGGAGGTTTGGGTATTAGGGAGGCTAGGAAAGCGTACATATCCCTCTTAGCTAAGGTTGGTTGGAGGACCCTTAACAACCATGAGTCCATTTGGAATGAGATTTTTAGGAAGAAATACCTTCGTGGGAACGATATCCTTGACTACCAACCTAAAGTTACCGATTCCCATACTTGGAAAGGGGTGGTGCGTAGCACCAAAGCGGTTGCCCATTGCATTAATTGGCGTATAGGGGATGGTAAAGACATTTCCTTTTGGTTCGATAGGTGGTTAGGGAATGATAACCTTTGTGATATATTTGGTGAGGACATTAGAGAAAAGGACTATAATATCCGGATCGCAGATGTGATTAACCAATCTGGGGGTGGGACCTTAGCTCCATTAGGACTGCCATTCCTCCGTCTATTTCGAGGAGGATTTGTTCACTACCCGTGCCTGTTCTTCGGGAGAATAGGGATACACGGATTTGGGTAGGCTCTCCTAATGGCGATTTTCTTGTAGTAGTGCGTACAAAGCCTTAAGAAACCCGTTAGAGACGGCTCACTCTCTCCCTAGTAACCCTAGTTGGATTTGGAAAGCCAAGTGTCATAATCGTTTGAAATACTTTTTGTGGCTCATTTACCATAAGAGTCTCATGTCTAATGCTCTCCATTTTGATAGACACTTTTCGCCTAGTGATCTTTGTCCTAGATGTGCTATGGATAGAGAGGATTTGTTCCATATTTTCTACATGTGTCCTAAAGATAAACTTGTTAGGAATATGGTCATTTCCCCTTCCGATTCCTTTGCTTTCTCCCTCATGGATACCCCCCTTTGGTTTGAACGTAACATGAGACAAGTCTTTCATAATTTGCTTATACCCGATTGTCCTTGGCCTATTATTTTCCTCTCCACAATTTGACATATTTGGAAAGCCCGTAATGTTAAAATCTTTGAGGATCGGGAGGAGCATATTAAAGAGACTTCTTTCAAGATTCGCCTTTTAGCGATGGATCTTAGAGACAATTTCGCTACATTGAGGAAGCCGAGACTTGTGTCCTCTCAACGTTGGACTAGGCCGGCTCACGGGGGATTCAAACTCAATACGGATGGAAGCTTCTATGCTCATAATTGTTCGGCTTCGGCTGGAGGGGTTATTCGAGATGAAAATGGTTCTTGGGTTACGAGTTTTTGTTGGAATGTTGGAGATTGCTCCGTCACAGTTGCGGAGTTGTTGGCTCTCCATGAGGGTCTCATTTTGGGATGGGAACGAAGATTTCAGCGGTTAGAGGTTGAAGTTGATTCGGAAGTTGTTTTTACCCTTGTCACCAAGAGAGGGAATGATTGTCACCCATTGGCTCATATTTTGAAGGATTGTAGGGCTTTGATTGGGAAGCCATGGGAAGTCACTTTCAGGCATGTTCGACGCACGGCGAACTCGGTGGCAGACTTACTCGCCAGGATGGGCCATGATTTGGTGATGGGCACAAAGATCCAGTGGGACGAGGCTCCTGCGAAAGTTGCTTTTGTTTTGGAGGAAGACCTTAGCTAGGCTACTTCCTCCTGCGCTTGACCAAAAAAAAAAAAAAGTAGTCACAATAAATACCAAGAAATGTTGTAAGAGAAATACAAACAAAAAGTCATGATTAATATATGGATCGACTTGGGCTTCAGTTTGTTATTCGTTATGTTAAGATCATATAATAATTATGTATACTAGGGATTAATCAGAAGACGAATATGTTGGCATACGAGATTTGGTTAAATCAAATCAAATCTCTAATTGTATATAAGAAAATCAATAGGAATATTTTTTGTAATCAGTAGGAATATTATGTATATATCTTCCTAGAATAGAACTCTTTAATCTTGTATATATTTACCTCCTTGGAGAAGAATAAGAAATGGCTGTAAATTATATTATTCGAATATCTTAATTTCTACATGGTACCAGAGCAGGTCGAAGCTCTTTCTCTCTCGTTTTTCAGCCTCCATCTGTACCCGTAACACAGAGTCAAAAATTCTTTTTTAAACCTTGAAAATTTATTTCTACTTGAATTCAAATGGGAGACCCGAACTGTTGGTCCCAAGTGGTCAGATGAGGTCTAGAGGGGGGGGGGGGTGAATAGACCTCTGAAAAATTTTTAGACTTAAAAACTTTTCTGTCTTCTGTCAGCAGACTAAGCTAATGAAGAACAATAAGATTACTTCACTGATCAAGAACACGTCTAGAACAGCAGAGTGACCACTTATCTTATATATACTTAGCTGTTTTTCAACAGATTAGTTTCCTTTAAGAGTTAACTTGCAGCGGATGTTTAAAGTGTTTTTCACAAGTAACTAAGTCTTTTAAAAAGGGTTTTATCCCTAGTTTTAAACTCCTTTAAAATCTTTTTAGTAATTCAGAGTGTAGTCTTATGCAATTTGAAATATGCAAGAAAACTTATGCAAAAATAAGACAAAGAATTTTTATAGTGGTTATATGGATAAAAATCCTTTAGTCCACTCTTCCAGATCACTTAGATTCTGGGTTATACTATAAACACAAAGTTTACAATATAGATCTCCACTTATACCTAGACAACAAATGAAAAGGCTATAAGCTCACAGTAGAAAATCACTCAGAAATTCTACCCTCTGAAGTTTGATCACTCACAAAGATGGATCACAACTCCGCACAACACTTAGCTAATACAAGTTCACTCAGATTGTATCTTTCTATTTTCTTCAACTGGGTTTCTGTCAACAGATGACTTCCACCAGACGAGTGAGCTGTTTGAGCCTAGAGACTTAGATGAATTCTGCTTAAGAAGTTATTCTCTGATTGTTGTTATGTGTCTCGCTCTTCAAAAATCAGCTCCTTTTATACTTGAATTTGAAAATGAGACCGTTGAAGGAAGTCAAATCTTCAAATCCATAGCCTTAGCCCGAAATTAAAACGGTAACCTGCTACAGTCCTTTCTCTGCTGTACTTTCCTGTAGCTGCATTTAATGCACTCTGCTGATACGAGGTTTTCTTCAATCATTTGCCATTACTACCCTTCTCTTACAACATTTATTACTCCAGGTGCATTTATTACCGTTGGACTAATCTCTTGATCTCTTGTACTTTGCTGATCGAAGCAACTCATCTGATAGGCACTCTGCTGATCAAACTCTGAACTAATCTGATTTGAGTCAGCTGATGGTCTACCCTTCTGTTCGCTGTTTCAGCATGAGATCACTAGTCTTCTGGGCTTTGAACTTTGAACTCTTCTGATGTCTTCTTTACTTGTCCAAAATTCCTCTAAGGGAACTAAGCTTTCCATACTTAGCTGATTTTGATGGTTTGGAAATCATCAAAATCTTCCCTTAATTACTTGTCTTCTTTGCACTTTAATCTTCATCTTCATCCAACAATTTCCCCCTTTTTGATGATGACAAAACTTCAGCTAAGTACCTGTACCTAAACTAAAGTTTTTATCCTCAAAAATTTCTGAGTTAGAAATAGTCTGTTGGATTCAAAACTTGCAATTTTATAGATAATTGAAAAAGTTACAGATTACAAGTCTTGTCAGATGAGTTGTGCAAACAGAAAGAAGGAAAAGAAAATTACAAGGAAAATTTGATAACACTAGTCTTCTTTTGTTTCCTTGTCTTCTTTTTCTTCTGCTGGCTCAGATGTCTCAGCTATTGGTTCACTGAACCTTTTCCTTAGAAGCTCCATGTTTTTATTTTTGACATCAGGGTCAAGCTGTTCTTCAGCTGAATCCTTAGCAGCAGCTATCTCTTTGTCAGATTTGGCCTTTGCTTCAGCTTCAGTTTCATCAGCTTCACTGTCTTTTTCTTCTGTGTCTGATTGATTTGCTGGTCTGCTGGTTTCTTCATTTTCATTTTCACTTGCAGACTCTTCCAGCATCTCAGTCTCCACCAGTTCAGCAGTTTTCTCTTCTTCTACCTTATCTTCCCCCTTTTTGTCATCATCAGCAGGGTTGACTTGGTATTTTGGAGAGATTGGTGTGATCTGGAGAGAATCACAGAGAAGTCTGATGTTCTCATTCATGGCATCCATTTGAGCTCCTTGCCTTAGCTGATTTGCTTGTGTGACATCAATTTGAGCAGCATGATTTATTTGATTTGCTTCTAAGGCATGCATTCTGTTGATGATTTCTTCACCTTGATCACCCAGCTGAAACTGGGTTGCAAGTACCATGTCAGCAGTGGACTTGAAAGACATACCCATGTTCATCAGGGTTTCATCTTCTGCCTTGATGGCCATCTCAACAGTCTTAGTAATATCCCTCCAACCAGCAGCTGTGCTCTTGGTTCTAGCTTGGATTACGTCCATATCCTGTCTGATGGACTGCACATTGTGAGCAGTTTCTTCAATGACATCAGCAGGGATAGAAGCAGCTTTCTGGATTGATGGTTTCAATGCAGCCAGGATGTTTGCAGTTATTCTTTCTTCCATTTCCTTCAGGGATTTGGTAATCATCTGTTGGAACATGTCAGACAGTGAATCCTGCAAAATCTTAGAAGTGGAAGCAACATCAGTAAGAATAGGAGGTAAAGCAAGAACTTCAGCTTCTGTATTCTGATCAGCTGAACCAGAGGCAAACTCCTGCTCTTTGGCATCATCAGCATGACTGGGAGTCTCAGTTTGATCAGCAATCTTTTCTTCCTTCTTCTCCTTTAAGTCCTTACTCTGATCAGCAGGGTCAGATGAGTCTTCTGTTTCCTTGTCTTTCTTTTCTTGCTCAGGAGACTTATCTTGTTCCTTCCCTTGATCAGCAGCAGGGGCTTTGATCTTCTTCACTTCTGTGATGGTGTGGACTTTACCAGCCTCATCTAAGGCAGTCCTGTGAGCAATCCATGTCTTGGCATCAATGGCATCAAATGGTGACACTGGATTCTCAGGAAGATCTTCATATGGTCTGATTATTGGACCATATACTATTTGTTTTAGACTAGGAAGGGGAATTAATGTGCTTGGAGTTCCCTTCATCTTTCTAGTCTTCCTTGCCCATGACTTCATTGTTTGAGAGATGGCCAGTCTTATGGACCTTTCCTTCAAATCTTCATTTTCAGCATAGTCTTCTGGCACAGAGTCATAAATCTTGTTGGCTTCAGCTTTGGCTACTTTACTAATCATCAGCCTTAGCTTATCCAAGAAGAACTCTGAGTCAAGTGCTTGTGTGATTGATCCTGTTTCAAGCCACTTGAGAACCCAGGCCTCTTCAGCATTGAAGGCTTTCCAACCAATGATCTGTTCCTTGCTCTTAGTCAGACGATATTCTCTCCATCTATTGTAACGAACTTTTTCTTTGTTAAACATCGTCAGACGGGTCAGCTTGTCATTCTCAGCATCCAATCTTTGAATGAATTCATCAAAGGCTTCTTGATTGTCTCTCACAATCTCCAAAGCCAATTTCACTTCGGATCTTTTCTTGGATTTGACCTTAGGAGCAGGCATCATCTGTTTGGGCTTGTTTGGGTCTCTTGGTTCCCCAATTTTGATTCCACCAGCCTGCCTTGGACCATATGCGTCCTTCGTGCTGGCCTCTATTACAGCAGCTAACTCAGCTGCTTCAATAGCGTCCCTTTCTGCTTGAGTTAGTTTGCTGGCTTCATCTTCCAGCCTCTTAAGCTCAAGTCTTTTCAACCTATCTTCCTCTGCCTTTTTTGCAGCTTTTCTCTTCTTTTCAGCATCATCAATCCTCTTTTGTTCAGCAGCAGAAACATAAGGAAGCACAGTCTTCCCAGTCCTTAGCTTCCTTGCATCAGGACTCTCAATTGATTGAATAGGAGTGGCAGCAACAGGAGCAGGGTGTAAAAGGGGTACATTCCCTTCACTTGCTGTGCCAGTCTGCTGTTCAACATTTTCCACAGCAGACTCTCCATCCTTTTTAATAGCAGCCTCACCAACAGGCTCTTCAAATTGCTCAATATTAGCCTCAATTAAAGGCTCTTCAGTGATGATTGGCCTTTCTGCTGTTGGTGATTCTCTGACTGTGATGATTGGCTCTTCAGAGAAGGTAACTTTTCTCTTTGCCAATGATTTAGGTCTGCCACCAATTGGCTTTTTAGCTCGGGGAGGTCCCCTTGCTTCACTTCTGGTCCTCATCCTTTTGAGTCTTTGAATAGGAATCTGTTCGTCAGATTCTGTCCTTTCAGGTGAAGAACCTGTATCCATATTTTCAAGCTCATCAGTGAAGTCATCTATCACCTTCTCAGGGACTTCACTCTCTGTTTCTGTTGATCTAGTTTCAACAGCAGAGCTTGCTGTTTGATCAGCAGACTTGCTTGACTCACCCTCCTTCTTGCTCTTCTTAGAAGGGGTCTTCTTAGGCTTAGCCGAAGCCTTTCTTTTGGGAGCAGCCATACTCCGGACTGGCTCATACAGTTTGAACTCCTTACTTGCATGAGTAACCTTCCCACCTCCCATGGGGCATCTTAGTGATATGAACAGATGACTAAGCAGAATGGCGTGCGAAGTCCTTTTGTCACTCAGAAGTTCATAAACGTGAGCTGCCCAGTTTATCTCCAAACCATAGTAAATACAGATCATGGTGTAGTACCTCTGTCTGGGCAAACCATCCAAAGAACTTGTGCTGCAATCCAGCACCTTCGCAATGATGTCTGCGAACCTCTGATACTCATCTTTCAGCTGAGTCTTCATCAGAGTTCCAGTCATCTTTTCTCCCTCTCGCACATATTCTCCAAAATTCTTCCTCTTTTCCAGACCCAGTGTCTATTACGTTCCCTCCTTTGTTCTTCAATTTGTAAATTTCACTAAGAACAGCAGCAGAGATAGCAATTTTCTTACCCCCAATAACAGCAGACATAATAGTGTCATCGTTGGTGAATTTCCTGGTCTTATAGAAGTGATCTATGTCTTCTAGATAGACCCTATCTTCATGTGCTTCCAGAACTGGAACAAAAGATGCCTCTTTGATCTTTTCCATAATGGAGCGCATCAAATCAGTACCAGAAGAGCAAAATTTGCTGTAGTTCAAATACCTTCCGTCAATAATCTTCTCCATTTTTGGAATTACTGAACGTGAATCTGTGAGAGCAGTGAGCTTTTGAAAGCAAGAGAGTTTGAGAGTTAGAGAATTTGAGAATTTATGAGTGTGTGAGACGACTGATCTGTTCAGATCGGATTTTATACGTTTTCTTTTGTTTAGGTTGTCGTGATTAATCTGTTACGTTGGATCAATCTGACAATTTATTAATCGTGTGGATGGGAGCTGCGGATTTCAATTTTATTATTTAATGTCAGATGGGCGGGAAACTCAATCGGCACTAATCTGTTACTTATAAAAGCGTGTTTCTAATAATGCGATTTATAAACCATGCTTATATAACGTATCAGATGAGTAGAGTTACACTTATCTGACAGACGACTGATCTGATATCTGTTATTACTAGAGAAAGCCAATAGCTAGTAATCTTCCTTTACTGTTTGTCAATCCAGCAAGATAATTTGATCTTCAATCTTCAAGCATTAAGAACATATCTTCTGAGAACATAACTTCAACTAACTGACATCAACAAATTTCATCTTTTAATCAGAAGTACCGCTAGTCTTACACGTTCCCCCTGACTTTAAGAATCCATAAGTTAACTAGTCTGTTGAGAGTTAACCTTGAAGATGATAACTGATGACTAAGCTGATGAACTTCAGTCTTCTTACAAGTTCCCCCTCAGCTTATGCATCCAAATTAAGTAGTCCTAGTTCAGCTCTGAGAGTTGAAAACCTTACTTCACTTAGAGGTTTGGTGAAAATGTCAGCTATCTGATTATCTGTATGAACATACTCTATTATAACATTCCCTTTTTCCACATGATCTCTAATGAAGTGATGCTTGATCTCAATATGCTTAGTCCTTGAATGACTTGTAGTGTTCTGAGCAAGAGAAATTGCACTTGTATTGTCACAGTAGATTGGAATTTCACTGATCTTGATGTTATAATCTTCTAGTTGATGCTTCAACCATAGTATCTGTGCACAGCAAGCTCCAGCAGCTATATACTCAGCTTCAGCAGTAGATATGGATACTGAAGTCTGTTTCTTACTCATCCATGAGATCAGACGACTACCTAAGAACTGACAGGCACCAGTTGTGCTTTTTCTATCAATCTTGCAGCCAACAAGGTCTGAATCTGAATAACCAATTAGCTCAAATCCAAATTCTCTAGGATACCACAATCCCAATTCTTGAGTGCCTTTAACATATTTCAATATCCTCTTGGCAGCTAAGAGATGAGATTCCTTGGGATTTGATTGAAATCTTGCACAAACCCCAACAGAGTACATGATATCTGGTCTGCTAGCTGTTAAGTATAGCAATGACCCAATAATGCCTCTGTATCTGGTGATGTCTACTGATTTGCCATCTTCATCTTTATTCAAACGAAGACTAGTAGACATTGGAACAGTAGCAGTAGAGCTAGTTTCCATACCAAATTTCTTAAACAGATCTCTTGTGTATTTTGCTTGGTTGATGAAGATTCCATCAGGCAACTGTCTAACTTGCAAACTAAGAAAATAATTAATTTCTCCCATCATGCTCATTTCAAACTTATTCTGCATCAGCTTAGAGAACTTGTCACACATCTGTTGGTTAGTTGAACCAAAAATGATATCATCCACATATATTTGTACAATTAATATATGATTTTCCCATTCTATAGTGAACAGAGTTTTATCTACCTTACCTTTATGAAATCCTTTAATTAAAAGAAAATCAGATAGGGTATCATACCATGCTCTTGGAGCTTGTTTTAGTCCATAGAGAGCTTTCTTTAGACGATATACTTTATCCTCTTCTTGATAGACTTCAAATCTAGGAGGTTGTTCAACATACACTTCTTCTTGCAATTCTCCATTGAGAAAAGCTGACTTCACATCCATCTGATAGACAGTGAAGTTCTTGTAAGCAGCATAGGCTAGAAACAGTCTGATTGCTTCACTTGGTGCAGATGCTACCAAACAAATATTTGAATTCTTGTCAGCAGAATCCCAGTCGACTATGTAGACATTCCCTTGTCGTCTTCCAGATAAAATTACCTTCTTTTTACCAATCTGTTCAACAAAGCACTTATCTGTTGAGAAGATGACTGAATATCCTTTGTCACAAAATTGACTTATGCTCAGCAGATTATATTTGAGGCCTTTGACATATGAGACGTCAGATATCTCTATGTTTCCTCTGATCAATCTTCCTTTAGCTTTAATCTTGCCTTCCTTGCTGTCTCCAAAAGTAACCTTTGGACCATCCACGACAATTGCATCAGTCAGCTCATGTATGCTTCCACACATGTGCCTTGAACATCCACTGTCCAAGTACCAAATCTTCTCTACTTTACTCCTACTCCTAATCCTAACCTACAAAACAAAAATAAAGTTGTTTTAGGTACCCTTATTGAGAGGGTCCTGGAGGATTAGTTCCACCCTTGACAACCCAAGATGTTGAAGTCTTAGGCTTCTTAGGTTTCTGAGTTTTAACAGGAGCATGAACAATTTTATTTTCATCATAATTGTCAGATAAGTTATATTGATGATCAGTATGATAAGAATAATGTTCATAAGCAGGGTAAGGTGCATGATAAGCAGGATATGCATGCATTGGATGAGCAGGATAAGTTGCATAGTAATTAGGAAATTGAGGTGCATGATACATAGGATGATATGCAGCAGGTTGCACATAATATGACTCGTTTCCATACCAAGCATTTTGATTTTTCTTGTTTTTATGCTTCTTTGGTTTACTAACAGCTTGCTCATTAACAGACGACTTAGTTTTCTCACTAGTCTGATTAGTTTTAACCTTATCAGAAGACTTCCTAGGACTCTTCTGTTTGGGTTTACTAGTCTGTTTTCCTACACTAGGCTCTTTGCTCTTTTTAGCCTTAGGAGATTTCTTCTCCTTTAATTCTTTCTCAGATGAGGTAGGTTTAGAGGTTTGAACATACAGAATGACCTTACTATTGTCAGCAGAAATGAATTTTTCAGTATGGTTCAATTCTAATTTATCCTTTTCTAAAGGTGTCTCCTGTTTACTAGATGTATGCATGGATGCAACAGTTGACTTATCATGAGACTCAATAATTTTCTCAAGTTCCATGATCTTTCCTTTATAAACCTCACATTCAGCTTTCAGAGATTCATGCTCTTGCTCAAGCAGTTTATACTCGGCTGATTCTTTAGGCTTTTCAGCTTTAAGTTTTAGTGAGTTATTTTGCTCTTTTAGCAAGTTCATCTCTTCCTTAAGCTTAACAAATTCTCCAGCAATATTAGTGTTATTCAACATCATTTGCTCTAGAGAATTAAATAGTTCATTGTCTAGAGGAGTTACCTCATCCTCTGAGTCATCAGATTCCTTAGCCATCAGGCAGAGGAGAGCAGGTTTCTCTTCATCAGACGTGTCTGAATCTGAATCAGATGAGTAGACGGCAGCAAGCTTCTCTGCTTCAGCTACCATTGCTTTTCCTCTTTGATGCTTTCTTTCCTTTCTGATTCTCTTCTCTTCCTCAGTGTATTTCTCTGCTTTTGGATATGGACAATCTCTGATGAAATGTCCCAGTTTCCTGCAGTTATAACACATTAGTTTTGCTTTATAATCATCTTTTTCTTGAGAGGAAGAGTTAGGTTTAGAAGTAGAAGCAGCATTGTGGTATTTGTTCTTCATTTTTCTTTTGTAGAACTTCTTGAAATTGTTCATCAATAATGCTACATCTCCAGCAGTATACTCCTTCTTGTTGAGTATTGTGGCTTCATCAGATGAGTCCATATCTTGGCTTCTGTGTGCTGGTCTTCTGATGTTTTCAGCAGCAACAAGTGCAGCTGTGGGTCCTGAAGTTGAAGTTTCTTCAATACCCATCCTAGGCAGTTTATACTCATAAGCCTTGAGTACAGAAAACAGCTCTGTAAGAGAGATCTTCCCCAGATCCCTTGATTCTTCCATTGCTGTCACCTTCATGTTGAACTTAGGAGGTAGGGCCTTCAGTACTCTGACGGTTATCTCCTTGTCTGTGAAGGTTTTTCCAAGATTTAAAACTTCATTCAACGTTCTGGTAAACCTGGTATCCATCTGATCAATGGTCTCTCCAGACTTCATCTTGAAGTTATCCAGCTTTTCCAGAGCAACACTCAGCTGATGCTCTTTTATGGCGTCGTTTCCTTCGCTCATATCTCTGACTTTGTCCCACATCTCCTTTGCAGATTTGCAATGTTTGATCTTGTCAAACCGATCATTATCCAGGGCTTTAGTCATAATAAAACGTCCAATCTTGTCCAGGTTGAACAGCTTAATTTCTTCAGCTGTCATCTCGTTCAAATCTTTTTCCACCACTATGTCGACGTCATCAACCTTGATAGTCTTGGTGAATTTGAATGGACCTTTTGTAATGCAGGTGAACATGTTGTCATTGTAGGCAGCCAGGAAAATCTCCATTCTGATTTTCCAGTCTTCAAAGGACATGCCGGCAATGTGGGGAACATGGTTTATGCATTTCATTTTCAAAAACTTTTAGTTTTTCAAAAAGATGCTCTTTTGAAAAGTTTTAAAAACCTTTGAAAAACACTTGGATCAAGCTCGTTGATCAGGCAGCTGATTCTAATGAACCACCTGCTCTTATACCACTTGTTGGTCCCAAGTGGTCAGATGAGGTCTAGAGGGGGGCGGGTGAATAGACCTCTGAAAAATTTTTAGACTTAAAAATTTTTCTGTCTTCTGTCAGCAGACTAAGCTAATGAAGAACAGTAAGATTACTTCACTGATCAAGAACACGTCTAGAACAGCAGAGTGACCACTTATCTTATATATACTTAGCTGTTTTTCAACAGATTAGTTTCCTTTAAGAGTTAACTTGCAGCGGATGTTTAAAGTGTTTTTCACAAGTAACTAAGTCTTTTAAAAAGGGTTTTATCCCCAGTTTTAAACTCCTTTAAAATCTTTTTAGTAATTCAGAGTGTAGTCTTATGCAATTTGAAATATGCAAGAAAACTTATGCAAAAATAACACAAAGAATTTTTATAGTGGTTATATGGATAAAAATCCTTTAGTCCACTCTTCTAGATCACTTAGATTCTGGGTTATACTATAAACACAAAGTTTACAATATAGATCTCCACTTATACCTAGACAACAAATGAAAAGGCTATAAGCTCACAGTAGAAAATCACTCAGAAATTCTACCCTCTGAAGTTTGATCACTCACAAAGATGGATCACAACTCCGCACAACACTTAGCTAATACAAGTTCACTCAGATTGTATCTTTCTATTTTCTTCAACTGGGTTTCTGTCAACAGATGACTTCCACCAGACGAGTGAGCTGTTTGAGCCTAGAGACTTAGATGAATTCTGCTTCAGAAGTTATTCTCTGATTGTTGTTGTGTGTCTCGCTCTTCAAAAACCAGCTCCTTTTATACTTGAATTTGAAAATGAGACCGTTGAAGGAAGTCAAATCTTCAAATCCATAGCCTTAGCCCGAAATTAAAACGGTAACCTGCTACAGTCCTTTCTCTGCTGTACTTTCATGTAGCTGCATTTAATGCACTCTGTTGATACGAGGTTTTCTTCAATCATTTGCCATTACTACCCTTCTCTTACAGCATTTATTACTCCAGGTGCATTTATTACCGTTGGGCTAATCTCTTGATCTCTTGTACTCTGCTGATCGAAGCAACTCATCTGATAGGCACTCTGCTGATCAAACTCTGAACTAATCTGATTTGAGTCAGCTGATGGTCTACCCTTCTGTTCGCTGTTTCAGCATGAGATCACTAGTCTTCTGGGCTTTGAACTTTGAACTCTTCTGATGTCTTCTTTACTTGTTCAAAATTCCTCTAAGGGAACTAAGCTTTCCATACTTAGCTGATTTTGATGTTTTGGAAATCATCAAAACCTTCCCTTAATTACTTGTCTTCTTTGCACTTTAATCTTCATCTTCATCCAACACGAACAGTACCCCACCCACAAATCTTAATCCTATCATTCCAATTAAATCAAATAACCTACAACCACCAACTATAGTCCAACAGGATAATTCAACTTTTCCAACTGGTATCGTACTTGATGAAACAAATTTTTCATTATGGTCTCAACTGATGGAAATGCGTATTGGAGCACGAAATAGAGTCGGATACCTTACAGGAGAAATAGCGAAACCAGCACCCAACGATCCCACCTACGCAACATGGATTACTGATAACCACAGAGTTAAGAGTTGGCTCATTGATTCAATGAGCCCTCATCTGATGCAGCGTTTTATTCGATTGCCCACAGCTAAGGAGATATGGGAGGCTGTTGCAAAAACTTTCTACGATGGATCAGATGAGACTCGCCTATTTGAGTTGAATCAAAAGTCTTTCACCACCACGCAGAATGGTAGACCTTTGTCTACCTACTATAATGATTTAGTTTCAATATTTCAGGAAATTGATCATCGAATGAACACGCAGGAGGAATCGGTTGAAGGGATTATACATACACATTCAATGATGGCGAGACTACGAGTCCACATATTCTTGAGTGGACTTGATCCTGAATTTGACCAAGTTCGTGGAGAGATTTTACGAAAAGATCCAAAGTTGGACTTGGAGAGTACCTATGCATATATAAGAAGGGAAGCACAACAAAGACAAATCATGGGAGGTTCCCGACCAGTACCAGAATGCTCGGCTATGGTGGCTCATCGTAACTCCCAAGGACCTAATGGCAAATGACGAAATAACTTACCATCTGGTAAAACTAATAACTTTGTTTGTAGTCATTGTGGTGAAACAGGGCATTCGAAACAAAAGTGTTATGAGATTATCGGATATCCGGATTGGTGGGATTTCTCGAAAAAACCAAGAAAGAACATTACTGGCAGAGCAGCGGTGGCCATACAAGGGGATGCTCGCTCAACTCAGGAGGAAAACTCACATCCTACAGCTAACGTGGCTCAACCAGGTAGTTTCGGTAAGGCAGGTGTATTTTCTGTCACTTCTAGAAATAGTAGTTGGATTGTTGACACAGGAGCATCTAATCATATGGTTAAAGATTCTAACATACTGCAAACCATACATTCATCCTCTCAGTCTATTATCTCCACTGCAAATGGTACTACCTCTCCTATCATTGGAGAATGATCAGTTGTTCTATCCAATACTTTGAAGCTTGATACTGTTTCGGTGGTTCCATCGCTTGAGTGCAATCTCTTGTCTGTTAGCCAACTCACCTCATCTCTTAATTGCACTGTAACATTTTGGCCTCTATTTTGTGTTTTTCAGGACATTCTGACCCGGAAGACTCTTGGTTATGGTGTTAAACGGGGAAAGCTTTACTACTTGGAATTGACTAAGGAAGGGGGAAAAGAAATCAGCAAAGCATGTCAAACAAATGAGGTTGAGAAGGCTCGAGCAAATATATGGTTGTGGCATAGGAGACTCGGACACATTTCTTTTGGTTATCATAATAAACTTCGACCAAATTTATTTTCTGATTTAGATATTTCTGATTTTAGATGTAATATATGTGAACTGGCAAAAAGCCATCGAATTCCTTATTTACCAAGTTTGAATAAATGCAAAGAGCCTTTTGGTGTTATACATTCTGATATTTGGGGGCCTGCAAAGGTTCCATCTATTGCAAAAGCACGTTATTTTATCACTTTCATTGATGAATGCACTAGGGAAACGTGGATATCTTTACTCCATAAAAAAAGTGATGCATGTATGGCATTTAAGGAGTTCTATAACATGGTGCGCACCCAATACCAACAAGAAATTCGAATTTGGCAGTTTGACAATGCTAAGGAGTTCATGGATGCTTCGTTTGGAGAATATCTTAGCCATCTAGGCATACGACACCACACTTCTTGCACATATACACCGCAACAAAATGGCTTGGGAGAAAGAAAGAATAAACATATTATGGAAGTAGTACGTGCATCTCTCTTTGGAATGAACATGCCACGAATATACTGGGGGGAGGCCATAAAATCAGTTGTCTACCTTATCAATCGGGTTCCTTCTCGGGTTATCGGCTTCCAAACTCCCCAACATAAGTTACAATCTTTTTTCTCAATTTCACATCTACCAAATCTCGAACCGAAAATATTTGGGTGTACGGTTTATGTCCACATTCCCAAAGTTTTGAGAAATAAATTGGACCCGTGTGCGAAACGATGTGTGTTTGTTGGATATTCAGATTTTCAGAAGGGCTACCGGTGTTATGATCCACATAATAAGAAGTTGCATGTCACCTTAGATGTTTCATTCCGCGAGACAGAACCATACTACTCAGGGGTAGTATCGAGCTCATCTCTTCCGGGGGAGAATTTGGGTAAAGAGGTTGAGCTCAATACAAAAGGCACTGGGGTTGAATTCCTAGAGTTGGAAGCAATGGAAATTTTTTTGAATACGGAAAACGCATTCGCTTATCAACCTAGCATAGACACATCAGACTTCCCAGCTATATCGGAGAATGATAAGGTACAAGAAGATAATGAAGATGCCTCAAAAGAACCCGTATTAACACCATCAACTGAGGAGCCTTCCCAGAATGTCCAAAACAAAAAACAGAACAAGAGCATAACCAAAACCCAATTCAAGCATATAAATAAAAAATGCAGAACATAATGAAAAAATTGGCTAAAAAAGAAAAATCCAAATGATAAACAGCTAAAGGAAGCAAGTGAATAGGCAAAAAGCACATACCTTCATCAACAGAAGCAGTAGATACAAGTAAGAAAAGAGCAAGGAAAAATAAACCCATTTTTCCCCTTCTTTTATTTGCTGCTTTTTCTTGTTTCTTCAACTCCAAAGCTTCAATCTTGGAAAACCATATTATCAAGAAAATGATTTTAGTCGGTACAATGAAAAGGGATTAACCGGTGTGACTTTATTATTATGTAATATTTACATACATACATACATACATACATACATACATACATACATACATACATATATATATATATATATATATATATATATATATATATATATATATATATATATATATATATATATATATATATAGATTATCTAAAATACAGTTATAATTCAAAAAATTATCATTCTTTGTCAATATAAATTTTCATTGTTTCATGCAAATAATCAAAATAAGAAAAAGAAGAAGAGCCGTAAAGAAACGTAATGTATTAATTAATTAATTGATGTATAAGTAAAGTGTATAATTATATATATAATAGTAATAAAAAGATATAGACGGTTTCGGATAATTTTTTTATGCCAAATCATACGTATTTAGCTCAACTATAATGGGAAAATTTGAATTACATAACAATTAATAAATCTCTTCCTTTTGTCAAATGAGTGTTAGCTACCCTACAAAATTCATGTAGTCATGTTCATCTTTTCAAAGAAAATAAATAAATTATTAAATCAACAGCTCTGTCCACTGTCCAGCAGTTAAGAAGTTATAACTCATTGTTAGTTCAAATCCTAATTTATTCCAACTTTGAAAACAAAAATAAAAACCAGACATATGTTAGTACAAAATTTCACCATATTAAATATTTGATACCACGTAAATGCTTTACAACATTTAAAGAAAGTCATTAAAGTTTCCAACTGGGTCCCACTGGCGTTACATCCAATATTAAGTGCACTAAGTAGTCACAATAAACACCAGGAAATGTTGTAAGAGAAATACAAACAAAAAGTCATGATTAAGATATGGATCGACTTGGGACTTCAGTTTGTTATTCGTTATGTTAGGCTCATATAATAAGTATATATACTAGTGATTAATCAGAAGACGAATATTAATATGTTTAATTACAATATAGTAGTTGGCTAGCTAACTACGTCAATTAAGAAATTAATTTGTTAATTATTATCTACACTCAAATTTCTAATTACGTATCCCCAAAGTATAAAGTTAAACAGTACATATTATCGTTTGTTACTATTTTATCAAATTAATATATTTAAGGGAAAAAAATGAAATAACAAAAAATTCAGGTAGTTTTGTAATTGTTGTGTAGTTTTATATACATGTGACTTCGATGTAATTTTCCGTTGAACTATTCTTATTACCCATATCGTTGACTATCCAATCCCATAATTTAGATTGGGTATATAAAATATGAAAATGGTTAATTATATCATCTTGTATGATTAAGAAGGTTGTTCAACTTCCACTAACGTGGATTTTTCTTTAGTTTAAATTTAGTGTTTGATAGTAGTTTATTTTTGTAATTTTTTGTACTAAACGGACAATTATTGAAATAATTTCTGATCTAATTAATGATTGATGATGAATGTCTTCTTCTTCAAAAAAAAAGTTGGTATTTGATATGAAAATGATTAATTATAAGGTTGGTATTTAATATGATATCCGTGCTCATACCTTTGTTCATTTACTCGAATCGTACTCGTAAGTCGTTTCATTTCTTAATTCACTTGTGAACTGATTCAACTACTTTTTTTTTTTTTTTGAGATGGTGAATACATTGTTACATCAAACACTACTAGCTTAATCCCGTGCTATGCACAAAATCATAAACTCATATTTTTATTTAGTTAGTTACCCTAAGTGGGGATCGAGATATAGCACGTTACCCACTTGTATTTACGAAACTTACCCGAATTCCCTTGTATTTTAAAAAATGTTTAATATAATCTATTTTCTTCCATGAGAGTAAATCCCACTCACATTTTGTGAAACTAAAATTTGATTTGTATCTATTTAAATTAACAAATTACTAAAACACCCTAACTTAAAGAAAATTATATTCTCCCGAACCCCTACACCTACCCCATACCCACCCAACCTCTTAACCAACCAAAGCCTCCCTCCCCAAGAGAATTTCTCCTAAAGATGGTACCAAGTATTTTTCGTTTTTTTTTTTTTTAATATATTTTAAACTATAATAATTCTATTAATAAAATAAAACTATAAAATTCTACTAATAATATGTCAAATATATTTATTTTAATAAATAATAGGTAGGACAAATGATATATAGATATTAGATCATATAATTTTGTAATATATTAATATCATATCATTTTCATCAATAAAAAAAAATGCAATTAATATGTAGGAGCCATATTTTTTCATGTGAATTGGTATATGCATATTTTCCAAAAACACGGGTTGTAAATTGGTATATGCAGATCTCCCAAAAACACGGATGTGTATCATATTTTTTCTTATGAATTAGTGACATCAGGGAAGTTATTTTCCAGATTTCCTCCACAGATAATGTGCTAAACATAAGTATGAAATTATGTTATATCCGAAATAAAAAAAAATTACTTCAATTCCATACCCCTAACGTGTTCTGATATGACAAAAATGAGTACCATTTAAGTATATTATTATGTTTCATCTAATATCAACTATGATAAAGGTTGGTATTGAGGGCCTCAACCAAATAGCTTACATGAATTGAAAAATCATCATAATTCAATAGATACAAAATAAACAATTCTAATTATATGGAAATATAGAATTTACAAATTGGAATTAAACCTTTGTTAACAATGTTTATGAGCAACTTATTTCTTCTTCCTCCTTCTCGGCTTCTTCTTCTTCTTTGTTTTCTTCAATTTTTTTGGTATCATAGAAGTTCTTTCCCGTGGATTAATACACATGTAAAAAGAGAATAAAACACACATTTAATTATATTTTAAGATATTAGATCTTTTGTTTTATCTGTAATACAATATGAATTTAATGAAATAAAATAAAATCAAACAAATAAAAAATTTCTTTAAGAAAATACTTAAATTGTAGAAAATCAATATAATTCACAAATTTAAGTTAAAATAACCATTCACAAATGCTCAAATGATACTAATTTTTGTATTTAAGACTCATATAATACATATATATCTCAAAGTTGTCAGTTGTCACCAAAAGCCATGTCAAAAAAAAAAAAACAGCAAAATAAAAAGAAGATTGAGTGAAAAAACTCAGATTCTTGGAAAAAGTTTTAAAGTTATCAAAAACTTTTAGGAGAGAGATAAAAAAAATTATTAAAAATATTTTTCCTTCAAATAGTTCATAAGACAAATTTTAAATTTCAAGAGGGAAATTTATGACGTCGTTTTTCAACAAATTAGAGAAACGATAGATTCATTCCATTAAGATGGAATTCAATCGTTCGGTTTTCTTCTCTTAGCCCTCAGCTAAAGAAGCGTCTCTATTGCATCAACTTTAACGTTTCAAGTCTATGACCACAAAACTTGAAAGCGTGCACAAACTTTGATTTGAATTATCTAACATATTGCAATATATAACAATTGCAAAACATGTGTTGATTCTATTCACATTGTCGCTCTCCCACTAGGTCTGGCATATGTCACGTTCTCAAACTAAATTGAGTTAAATATTAGATCAAGCTCATAAGCTAATCAAAATATCTTGACTCATGATCATAAAAGAATATTTTACACTTATGATTGCTCTCAAGCAAACCAAGTTCTAATTTCATAAAAATTAATGGAAAAACAAAATTTCCATTTAAAAAAAATAATAGAACGTCATTAATAAGTGTTGAAGTACTTCCATTCGAAGCCAAACGTTTGAAAATATTTTCAGAGTTTTCAAAAATAAGATTCATAATTTTTCTTGATTTTAAATCATTTTCTACATGCATTAGAAAATTAAAAATTGGCTTGAAGTGTTTCCAAACACTCCCACTTGCTAGCCATTTCCTCAAAAATATTTTTCTGGACTAACATAAAAATTTCAAAGTTTTCCTTCAAAGAAAAATAATTTTCGATTTTAAGACATTTTCCAAGCACAAAAATCAAGAAAAAAAATTTTACATTCTGAAAATTAATTTAAATTCACCATACAATCAGAAATAAAATTCTGAACACATAAAAATTTTTTTTTGGGGCAAAAAACGGACATCGGAATACGCCACATGCGTGACACTGCCATGCAGTACAATCGTTGACGTGGAAGCTGACATATCATGCCACGTGGATATCCACATTGTGCTGAGCACACGTTTGGCGCCTAGTTGGCTGCCATGTGTGTGCTAATTGAGCCATTGACAAAACCAACACTTTCACGCGCTTGTGTGGCGCATGTGACACACGCGCCGTCCTAACGGTGTTTTCCTACGAAACGCTTCCGACTACCCCAACGTTTTCGGGCCTTCTGATTCCTATGGTGAGTTCCATTTTATTTTGACCTTCGAAAGTACTTGTTTGAGAAACCAACAGCTGCGATCGAGAGTGGGTATGGACAAAGTAAATGTTCATCTTCTTCAGATTTCCAGCAACTTGAAGAAATGCGACATGAACTTCGATTGGCAATATCTCCTTCGTTATACGTTCGAATTAAGCATACTATATATGGTTGAAAACCTCTCGACGAGATCTTTCTAACGGTACATGAATGATCATCTTATAGGCCGCAACATATAATTCGCAGAAAATTAAACAAATTTCGGCCAAATAATAAACAAAACATCATATCTCAATTCCTACATATCCAATGAGCATGAAATTTTGCAGAGATGATAAATAACATGTAAGCATGTTATGTACAAATTTTCGGACCAAAATAATAAGCACATATAAATCCGCAAATAAAATGTCAAACAATTTAGACATATATGACAGAAACTTGAATTGACCATATCTTTCTCATTTCTAATCCAAAAACAGATTTCCATACATGGCTGAAAAGATAATTTCAAGAGGATTCAAATGGTATATAGCACGTCCCATGAATCCAAGTATTGAATCGTGAATTTTCATTTAAATTTTCAGAAAATAATTCAATCAATAATTTTTCCCGAACATATTTCTCAACAAAAAAATCTGAAAAAATACAGTTGCATTCAAGAACTTAAGATCATGCTCCAGTAAAATTTTCATACCATTCTAACGAGGGAATCACAAACTGTCATTAAATGTCAAGTATGAACATTGTTTCAAATTTCATGAGATTATTAAAAGTAAACATGCTTTCAAACACCACATAGCATACCAACTCAACCAACCTTGGCTCTGATATCAATGTTGGGTTTTAAATCCGAATTAACCGTAATTTACTTATTTGAATCGGATCGGATAATTGCCAGTTACTTGAAGTACATATTTCCTCCCGTACATATGTCCTATATGCCTATGTCGGTCAGAGTGAGTGCAAGAAGAAAATAAAAATGAACTGCTTCCTGAACCAAAAAGCATGAATCTCGTCTTCATTATACTGGCTAGCTACTGGGGCTGGGGGTTCTTGTAATATTAAATGTAGTTACAAAACTAAGTTCACTTTAATTGAGATCCGAATCATGCAATGAAATTGGAAGCTAGCTTCTTCAAAAATATTTTATTAATTGATCAAGTAATGAGATAAACCCTGTTTCTCAAGTTTCTAAGTTTATACTTTATCACGCTTTACAAGACATAGATAAGTGGATTGTACTAAGTATGATCATATGATAAATAATTAACAAAATTTCAGATTATAAAAATTGGAACTTGAGATACTTATACTCAAAATTTAACATATACGTTTTCACAAATTCTAATGTCACGGGTACAATTTCTAACAAAATATAAAATATTTACTCAAAAATACTATATAAGAAAATTTACCATAAAGAATACATGTTAAACAAAAAGTAATACATTTTTTTTTTTAGGAAATTATGGAAATTCAATTGTCGATTATAAGTTTGTGAAATAATTGTGTCATGCTTATTACTTTAAGAGTTAAAGTCAGTATAGCTAATTACAATAGATTAACAGGAGTATATATATGAACACAAGTTTTGTTTTTTGTTTTTGAGAAAATTTATGTTATATATTGCTCCAAGTCCATATCCATTTGTAAATTTTTCTTTTTAATAGTCACAATCTTATCATCTATGAACCATATATATAAATTAACAATAAGGCTTTCAATAATCTACTCCCCTCCATTTGTTATATTCCTATAATTACATTCATCACACTCTTAATATTTTCAAAATTAAGAATTAATAAAACATATTTACGACTGAAACAGACATCTCTCTCTCTCTCTCTCTCTCTCTCTCTCTCTCTCTCTCTCTCTCACAGATGTAAAACAATTTTACGGGAAAAAAGGGTTTTTTTGCACTTTGCACTCCCAAAACTTAGATTTAGCACTTTATACTCTCAAAATATGAAATATGCAGCACTTTGCAACTCTCATTTATTTTCAAGCAAAAATTCAAGAATAAATTGCACAATCAAAACTTGAGAATTTTGCCATTTGTACCCCCGAAATAAAATTATCCTTAACACCTGTATTTAAGAACAAATCAGCAACTTCCATCCCCGAAACACAATAAATGGGCACTTTGCACCCCAAAACACAAAATTAACACTTAACACCCTCAAATTTAAAAAACCCAAATCCCTCGTTTTTTTTCTTTAAAGTTGACTATCGGAGTGAAAAAAATCTAAGGCGAAACCGGAAATTCATTTTTTACTTAAATTTTGCAAAATACAATTATAAATATTCGAATACTCATTTCTCTCTCCATCTTTCTTTTCAACAATGTAACCATAAATAACTAAATAAAATACAAGTAAATTTCTCGAAGACCCATTGTCTACTTCAACATATCAAAGACCCATAAATACCTATTTTGTTTTAAAATAAATTCACCTTAATGGTCAACTTTACCAGAAAAAATAAGGGGTTTGATTTTTTTCTTTTAATTTGAGGGTGCTAAGTGTTAATTTTGTATTTTGGGGTGCAAAGTGTCTATTTATTGTGTTTCGGGGGTGCAAGTTGTTAATTTGTTCTTAATTAGGGAGAGTTAAGTGATAATTTTATTTATTTATTTTTATGGGGGGGAGGGGGGTGCAAAGTGCTAAAGTTTTACAATAGAATTACCTATTTTGTCCTTGAGTTTTTGCTTGAAAATAAAAGAGAGTGCAAAGTGTTGTATTTTTCATATTTCGAGGGCACAAAGTGCTAAATCTAAGTTTCGGGGGTGCAAAGTGCAAAAAAAAAACCCAAAAAAAATGTTTATCCATGCAAATAGCCAAATAGAGATCAATATGAGATTAAACATCGATTAAGATTTCCTTTTTTCATGTTCAAACAATTATATACTATAATAATTTTGTAACTTTTTGAGGAACATTTGAAAATTGGGAATAAAGAACATATAATTTAAACAAAAATTGTTTTAGAATTTTTCGTTTTGATTGACTAACAAATTAAAAAAAATCGATGTTTTCAAAGTACACATTCAATTCATGAGAGTAACCACTTTGATTCATTAATAAAAGACTAATGGAGTAAAATTGTCGGTAATACATATGAGAATTACACTTGACAATGACAAGTACTTAACTTAAGACACCAATTTTGTATTTTTCCCATATATGTTAGAGGTACATCAAGTTTTTTCCGAGTGGAACGCCGGTGATTTATCGAACATAGTGGTAAACAATATCTAATCATTTTAGTTAGGGATGTCAATGGGGCGTATTTCAATCCAGATCCGTCCAAATTCGGCTCGATTTATTAGGATAATTATTCAATTAGAGATTCGTTGGACCTGATCTAATTATAAAGATTCAAAATCCGAAACTCATGGAGCGAATATAGATTTAGGTCGATCCGATCTGTTAAAGATCCGTATCCGACAACAAATAAAAAGAAAAATATATATACAAAATAATTTATAAAAATAATTATCATTAATAATATTTCAACGTCAATTTAAGAAGATAGTAATTTATAATTCGTTTATAAATTTATTTAAACCAATATATTCATTCTACAAATATGAATATAGTAAAGAAACTTTGAAAATGTGAGCTAAAATTAAATAAAATTGAAAAGATAATAAATTTATTTTAGGAAAAAAATATTAATTTAACTTTTTAAATAGAAATTTATTGGATCCGAAAAATATCCGATATCCGGCCAAATCCGACCAAGATCCATTGGATTCAAAAAATCTAGATCCGAACAAGATCCGAATCCGACAGAATTAGATCCGATATAAATGGAGTCGGATCTGGACGAGCCAGATCCGATCAGAATCCGACCCATTGACAGCCCTAATTTTAGTTACAAGACTTAATTATCAGTTCGAAAAGTTAAAGTACTTTTCTCAGTGGGCATTAGTTACAAAACCATTTTTACAATTTTTATACGTCAACAAGGGGGTTAATTATTCACGTCAGCAAGGGGTAGGTGACTTGGCGGATACGGTGGCAGAAAATCTCAATTCGGGTAGAAATATAGCTAAAAATTGTCAATTATTTTGGTTACATGATTTTTTACCAACTCGAAAAGTTACAAGATTTTTTTTTTTTTCCAACGAGCAATAGTTACGGGGACCATTGATGTTAATACACGTGGTTGACTTTTTTAAATAGATATTTGTTTTATCTGCAGTATCCCCAGAGAAAATGCCTTTAGTGGTACAAAATATCAGAAAAGTTCTCAAGGTGAGTACTGAATGTATGGCACTATAAGACTATAAGTTTTACTATTGAATTTCTCACACACCAAAATTCCCCTAATTTGACACTTACAATTTTCATGTCCAGCCTAATGGTCGTATATTGTTTCGTGAATATGCAACTGGTGATGTTGCTCAGGTGGGATTTAATGTGATTACAATAATAGAGATCTAAATCCTTTAATAAGATAATAGAGTTTTAACACAGTATGCGTTTTGCAATGTTTTTAATCGCTATATGTAATGTCATATGAACAGGAAAGGTTCACTGGCAAGGAACAAAATATCAGTGAAAATTTCTATGTTAGGGGCGATGGCACTGTAAGTTACTGTTCACTAAGATTATTATAAAATTATGTCCAGTTTCTTAATGTAAAATATTTCATGATTCTCAATAGATTAAGAATTTTTATTAATTCTGGTTAATTTTGGGATTTTTTTATTTTAAATTTTTTTTTATTTTTTTAAAAATTGTTTCCGACGGAATTTTTCCGTCGGAAAATAAAAAATATTTACATTTTCCGACGGAAAAGTTCCGTCGAAAAATTTTAAAACCATTTTTTCGAAGTTTTTTTCCGATGAAATAATTCAGTCTGAAAATCCGTCGGATTATGGCTGCCGGTAAATTTTCGACAGATTTTCCGACGGAAGAAATCCATGGGAAAATCCGTCGGAAAATCTGTCGGGATTTTTCCCACGCCACTTTTTTCGACGGAATTTCCGACGAGTGAAATCCGTTGGAAAATCCATTTTCCGACGAATTTTGCTCGAAATCCGTCGGAAAATCCTGTTATTCTTGTAGTGGTAACCTCATCTAGGGAATTATTTCTAGTAATTAATTCCTTGTAATGTTTGTAAATTTCCTTGAGTTGAAGCTTACTCCTTGTAGATAAAATACTTGTAATCTCCTCATCTTCTACAAGATCCTTCATATTACCAGTACCAATCTCTCTTATTGCAATTTCATCATTCACTTTTGTGCCTTCCATAACGATAAGCACTCAAATGTGCAACAAAAAGCTGCTACTCGGCCAAAATAAAGAGATAATTAATATGAGTTGTAGATAGCTAGCATTTAAAGGTTTAATGAGTTACATTGACCACTCTTCATATTTTAAATATATATATATATATATAAAGGTTTAATGCAGTTACATTGATATATATATATATATATATATATATATATATATATATATATATATATATATATATATATATATATTATTCATGATGTACTACATTCATATTACATTTATACTCTTACTAGGTTCGATCATAAAAGAAAAAACTGAATTCCAGATATGCACCTGGGTACCATCAAAGGAACCACAAACCACATGGCACCAAGTTCACCTTTTTTCTTTTCACCATTATTAAATTTATCTCATTTTCCCCATACAGTCACCCGTGTTTTCACATCAATGTTTTTTTATGACGTCGGCATAGACCATACGAAATTAACGCCATAAGGAAATAGCTTGTATAATTTTTTTTTTTTTTTTTTTTGATAATTCAGGTGTCCAAGTTTACACTAGACTAATTCTAGACCCTCAGAACTCTTGTTCTAGAACCTTGAATGATGTTAATCTATATAAATTGTACATATATGAACTGAATTGAATTGAAAATTGTAAAGGAAATTGAATGAGAAAATCTGTAAATAAAAGGAGAGACTTTTGTATTGATAATTCTGAATGAATGTAAATTGTGTACAGATTACAATAAGCCTTCTCTTTAAATAGATAACTAAATAACTAACAAGGGCAATTGAGTAAATATACATATAACTGAATAACTAATGCTAAATAACCGACTATGATTTTAATAGATTACATTTTGTGCCCTAATTCCTCTTTCAATTCTGCCGTATCTTCACTTCCAATTTTATCTCCTTTATTCTTCAATTTCTGCTGTAATATCCCCCCGCAAGTTGGCGCATAAATGTTTTTAATGCCCAACTTGGATAAAATGTGAGAAAAAGAAGTTCAAGGCAATGGTTTGGTGAGAATGTCCGCAAGTTGAATGGAAGAGGAGATTGGTAATAGCTTCAATTGCTTACGGTAGATATACTGGCGAACAAAGTGCAAATCAATTTCGATGTGTTTCGTACGCTCATGGAAGATGGGGTTCTGGGCTAAGTGAATGGCGGAGGCATTGTCACAGAAAACCACAGGTAATTTGATTTGGACTTTTAATTCTGTGAATAATTGTGAAAGCCATACTATCTCACTAGTAATAGATGCTAGGGCTCTGTATTCAGCTTCGGCTGAAGATTTTGATACTGTTTGTTGTTTCTTTGCTTTCCATGAAATTATAGAGTTTCCCAAAAAAATGCAGAATCCAGTTGTTGATCTGCGTGTATCTAGGCAGGAGCCCCAGTCAGAGTCACAAAATCCTGTTAATGCAAGATTAGAATTGTGAGAATAGTAAAGTCCTAAACCTGGTGTATTCTTTAAATATCTAAGTAAGTGGTGAGTAGCAACTAAGTGATCATGAGTAGGTTTTGAAATGAATTGGCTTAGCTTATGAACTGCATATGCTATGTCAGGGCATGTTATAGTTAAATAAATAAGTCTGCCAATCAGTCTCCTATATGGAGATGGATCTGGTAGTAAATCCTTGTCATTAGATTTCAGATTATTCTTAGGGTCCATGGGTATCCAAACAGGTTTGCTACCTATGTATCCTGTGTCATTAAGTATTTGTAGTACATACTGTCTTTGTGAAAGGATCATGCCTGAGTTAGAGTAAGCTAACTCAATGCCTAAAAAATATTTTAGCCTTCCTAAATCCCTGAGTTTAAAAAAAGTACTAAGTTGTGATTTGACTTGACCAATTAGCTTAGTATTAGGGCCAGCAATCAATATATCATCAACATAAACAAGGATAGCTAAAAAATTAAAATCAGAACCATAAGTAAAAAAAGAGTAGTCACACCTGGATTGCTGAAAGTGCATGGAATGTAGTACCTCTTTAAGCTTAGTGTTCCACTGTCTACTGGCTTGTTTCAAGCCATATATAGATTTGTGAAGTTTACAAACTAAATTAGAAGGTGTACCTGTAGAAATGTGTCCTGTAGGCAGATAACCTTTTGGTAATTTCATGTAAATTTCCTCATCCAGATCACCATTCAGAAATGCATTGGTGATGTCTAACTGGTGAAGATCCCATCTTTTTGCCATAGCTAGAGCCAAAATAACCCTAACTGAAACTAATTTAGCAACAGGTGAAAATGTAGAGGAGTAATCAATCCCCTCTTGCTGAGTGAATCCCTGAGCCACTAGTCTGGCTTTGTATCTTTCAATAGATCCATCTGACTTAGTTTTGATCTTGAATATCCATTTACAGCCTATTGGGTTTTTATTAGGTGGTAAAGTTTGAACAGTCCAAGTATGGTTAAGTTCCATGGCTTTTAATTCCTCTTGAATTGCAGAAACCCATTCAGGGTGTTTGATAGCTTGACTGTAGGAAGTAGATTCAAAATTTGTGGAGATGTTTGCAATGAAATGTTGGTGAGGTATGGAAGTGGCTGAATAGTCAAGGATGGACTGAATAGGGTATCTAGGGGAAATTTGTTTGATGAGGTTACATTGATAATCCTGTAGATATCCAGGTGGTTTATGAGGTCTAGTTGATTTTCTAGGACCAGGGGAAGAGGATATGTTCAGTGAATCATTGTGAGATTGATCAGGAGGAATGGGTGGAACATGTGGAGGATTGACAGTAGGTGAGGGGGAAGGAATGGTGATAGTGATAGGATCAAAAAGATGAAAATCAGGACTAGAGGGGTTATGGGGTGGAGGATTAGAAAAGGAATTAAAAAGGGTAGAATCCTGAAAAGGAAATGTAGATTCATGGAATATGACATTTCTGGAATGTATTATATCCTTAGTTAGAATATTGAGTAATTTATAACCCTTTATGCCTGGGGAATACCCCAAAAAAACACATTTTTGAGCTCTTGGATCAAATTTAGACCTGTTTTGTTTTAGGGTAGAAGCAAATGCCAAGCAACCAAATGATTTAAACATAGAATAGTCAACAGGTTTTTGAAATAGTAATGAATAAGGACAGTCATTATGCAATAAAGGTGTAGGCAGTCTATTCATTATAAAAACAGCTGTAAGAATACATTCATTCCAATATTGTAAAGGAATATTAGACTGAAATAAAAGAGATCTTGCAATATTTAAAATGTGTTGGTGTTTCCTCTCAACTTTAGCATTTTGTTGAGGAGTTTCTACACAAGAATATTGATGTAGAATTCCTAAGTCAGAAAATAATTTTGTGAAAGTTAATTCCTTAGCATTGTCACTCCTAAAAATTTTAATAGTAGCATGAAACTGAGTTGAAATCATTTTTATGAATTTAGGAATAATGTGATGGACATCAGACTTATATTGTAAAAGAAAAACCCATGTAAACCTGGTAAAATCATCAACTAGTGTCAAAAAATGTCTAAAGCCATTGTAAGAAGGTATTTTAAAAGGTCCCCATAAATCACAATGTATAAGATCAAATGGTTGTACTGATTTAGAATTGCTAGAAGAGTAAGGTAAATGTTTCTGTTTTGCTAAAGGACATATCTCACATATGTGTTTGTCAATAGAATGTACATTAGGTAAATCAAGGACAGAATGTAAAGTTTTAAGTCTATCTGAGGCAAGATGTCCTAATCTATTATGCCAAGTTTGAATATTGGCTTTATTACAAACAATATTATTCATAGAACTAGTGTGAGGCAGTATGTAAAGACCATCCAAAAGATCACCCTTGCCAATCTTCTCCAAAGAAGTCTTGTCCTGAATGTAAAAGTGATTAGAATCAAAAGAAATGATAAAGGGTGATCTGGCTAACAGAGCACTAACAGAGAGTAAGTTGAATTTAAATTGAGGGACATAGAGAACATTAAGTAAAATTATTTGTGAATTTAAAGTGACTGTGCCCTGAAAATGAGCATGAATAATACTGTTGTCAGGCAGTGTAATAGTAGTATTTTTAATAGGAAAAATGTGACTAAAAAGAGTAAGTGTATTACAAATGTGATTAGAGGCTCCAGAGTCCAAGATCCAATGATTGTGGAGATGTGTAGATGTGTTATGAAAAGAATTAGTATGTGTACCTGCATGTGTGTCAACTGTGCATGTATTTGAATCTGTGTTTATGATTGAAGTGTCTTCTGGAGATGTATTGTTTGTGCCATTAGGATTGAAGAATTGTGACATCTGAGTAAGTTGGTCTGGAGTCAGTGTTTGTATGATGTTTTGAATTGATTCTGATTGATCTTGTAGTTCTGATGAAATTGAATTGATTCTGTTGGGAGATGGATTGGTGATCCTAGGGTTAGGTGGTCTATATCCAGGGGGATAACCATGCAATTTAAAGCATGTGTTAATGGTATGACCAACCATTTGGCAATGGGTGCAATAAGGGCGGTTTGGTCTGGTGAAGTTGGAATTGTAATTGGGTCTGGTTTGTGGTCTAAATGTGGTAGGTTGAGTAGGAGGTCTGATGGAAGATGAAAAGGAGGGGGCAGGGGGTCTGTAGGATGAAGTAGAAGCAGTTGACTTGGTTGAAAAAGCCATTGGGTTAGGTGAGTCAGTGGGTGGTGTGTAGTTTTGTATAGCCTTTTGAGTTTCTTCTTGTGATACTAGAGAATATGCTTTAATCATATCAGGTAGAGGGTCCATCAATAGAATCTGACTTCTAGTGTGGGATAAAGATTCTTGAAGTCCCATAAGGAAAATCAGTAGGTATTGTTGTTCAAAGTATACATCCAGTTTCCCACAAGTGCACTTTGGTCTGAAATTACAGATTTCATCCCAAAGAACTTTGAGTTTGGAGAAATAATTGCTTACAGATAAAGATTGTTGAGGAAGAAACATTAAGTCCCTTTGTAACTGAAACATTCTAGGCCCATTGGCCAGTTGATATCTTGTTCTTAATTCTTTCCATAAAAGATTTGCATCCTCATGATTTTGAACTGTGTGGTTGATCTCTTTTGTCAGGGAATTGAGAATCCAGGTGATGACAATGGTATTGTTTCGATCCCAATAATTTGCAAGAGGATCAGTGGAGGGTCTGGGTAAGGAATCATCAATGAAACATACTTTGTTCTTTATCTTAAGAGCATGAAACATAGCCTTGGACCAGGTCTGATAGTTTTTATCATCCAATTTTTCAGCAACAAGAATGAGCCCTGAACCATTTGCAGGATGCAGATAGTAGGGGGTTGAAGGGTCCTCGATTTCTGGTCTGTGTCTTGAAGTGGTGGAAGAAACAGGGGAGGAATCTTGTGGAGTACTTGAAGACATGTTTTTGATATAATGGATATGGTAATATGTGCGTAATGTATTTTGATGGAGAGCAGAAAGAAAAGAGGTGAAAAAGAGAACAGAAACTGAAATTTTGTGGAAAGAAATATCAATGGATCAAAGAGAAGAAAGAACCTTTTGTACAGATTGATGATGAAGAATCCAGATGCTGAATGAAGATTGCAGCGGAGAGATGAATCTGATGGATTTTTTATGAATCTTGAGTAGAAGATGAGTGAATCTTGATGAACAATTGAGTCTTGAAAGGATTTTAGTCTACTGATACCATGTTAATCTATATAAATTGTACATATATGAACTGAATTGAATTGAAAATTGTAAAGGAAATTGAATGAGAAATCTGTAAATAAAAGGAGAGACTTTTGTATTGATAATTCTGAATGAATGTAAATTGTGTACAGATTACAATAAGCCTTCTCTTTAAATAGATAACTAAATAACTAACAAGGGCAATTGAGTAAATATACATATAACTGAATAACTAATGCTAAATAACCGACTATGATTTTAATAGATTACATTTTGTGCCCTAATTCCTCTTTCAATTCTGCCGTATCTTCACTTCCAATTTTATCTCCTTTATTCTTCAATTTCTGCTGTAATAAATGATGTAAATCGCAGGATAATTCTTTCTATATAATATTAAGTACGACACAGAGATAAATTTTTAGAATATATGTATAGTTGGCGTGTATTATGTAACTATGAGAGTAGTTAAATTTTATTTAAAAGATAAAAACTGTATTACACTATAATTCTTTATTTAAGTAGTCGTTCCTATCAGTCCTTTTTGTAGTCTATAATTTTTGAGTCTTTCGACTGTATTTTTAAAGGACATAAGTGTGAAACAAAAATGTTGGTGTAATTTTTATATATCCCCAAATATAATGTTCAATTGGATTCTCTGTAATTTGAAAAAAAAAAAAAAAAAAAAAAAAAAAAAGGAAAAGCATTTCATTCCATGTTTAAATTTTGAAGAATCAATTTGTCTTTTTCCGTCGAAGAATGTAACTCCCTTATCCGAAATGAAAAGTGAGCGTAATTCCACACCATACCATTTGCATTGTTTTAGTACTTCTTCCATAAATATATTTAACTTGTGACTTAGATTAAGCTTCACAACTCTGCTCATAGTCATGTCACATTCCACACCATACCATTTGCACATATGTCTGTTAGTACGAAAGAAGCGAAATACGATCATTTGTTAGTACTCGACCGAAGTCGTTTTCGCAATGTACAACATAGAAAACTATGACCAAAGTAAGTAAATCAAATTTGGAAAACTTGTAATATCCCATTCTTCTTTTCTATTTTTTAGTAAGTTTTTGATATGAAGGGATGTAGTAGTGCATTATAGTACTATTTGCTAGACGTCTATATATGTTTAATAGTACTAAGCAAAGAAGCAAATCTAATGTTGGGATTTTATTAGAAAAATAATCTTTGACAATTACAATTGAACACGTGGGAATTTGTTGTAGATGGTGTAAACGTCGTTAGTTTAATCGTCTGACATTTGGTGCTTTACATGTCATTAGGCCTAACTAGTTTATGTTTTTCTTTTCTTTTTTGGTGAATTGGGAAAATATTGGGGTAATTAGTGGATGATGAGTTGTTATAAATGTACGATAATTTAGGTTATAAGCACGCTTAAGGATTGAAGATAGAATTTAATGATATTTATAAGTACGAAACGACACTAAGTCCTATTTATGGAAGAAGTACTAAAACAGGTTTAGTGTAATTACATTAACCACTTTTTATGTTTAAAGAATTACTCAAATTATTCCTGATATATTACATTCATATTACAGGTATATCTTTACTACATCCAATCATAAAAAAAAAAAAATGAATTCCAGATATACATCTGCGTACCATCAAAGGATCACAAACCACACGGGTGGCACACCAAGTTCACCATTTTTCTTTTCACCATTATCAACCATTTTTTCATCGATTTGACCCAATTTATTTCCTTTATCCCCATAGATTCACCCGTTTTTTCACATCAAAGTTTTTTTTATGACGTGGACATAGGCCATCTGTAATTAACGAAATAGTTTGAGTTTGTATAATTTTCCAAACATTGAAAGTGATCAGTGTAACTACGTTATGCCTCAGGAGTAATTTAAATAATTCTTTCTATACATTAAGTACGACACAGAGATAATTTTTTAGAATATATGTATAAAATAAGCGCGCCCCATTAGTTCTGATAAATTGTTTTCTATTTTTTATTTTTGATAATTTTATTGACTAGTGTACATATGAGAGGAGAAGCGGAGTGGTAAGACTTGGGGTGATGTGGGGAACCTTTCATCCGGCAACGCAGGTTCGAACCTCGTGTGGCACAATTCTCCACTGAAATATTGTGGGGGTTGTGTTGGGGTTGGTATCATGTTGGCTCTCTCCCTCAGGACCCTGTCATCCGTGCACATCCTTCGATTTAAATCCTTCCTGGTCAAGGGACCTCTGATACAGGAGGGGGGTTTCTCCTTCGGGATAAACCTTTTAAAAAAAATGATTTAATCTGAGGCAAGGGTTGTGGTGGTTATGTAAATTGCAAGTGGCAACTTCGTATTTAATAAATGTGAATATATATATATATAGTGTAGGTAAGTCGTCACGATTTATAGTGCATGTTGGCGCCACCTTTCATCGATATCTCATTTTTTTCTACCCCTAATTTATAGTTTTATTTTATTTAAAATCGGTTTAGGGTTTGGTTATTTAGTATTTGAGAGAGTAGTTTTCGAGAGTATTTTGGGAAAAAAGATGGTGTGATTTTTTTTGGAAGAATTTAGGTTGTAAGACTTTATGTCAAATCATGTTTGTTATTTGAAATAAGTTGTGTATGAGATAGATTACTTTATGTCAAATGAAAGTAGAGTTTCTGTGAATTTATGAGAGTAGTTTGAGAAAATTGAGAGAAGATAAATGTATTTCAGAAAATAGAAAATGTGTTTGTCTCGCTTCTCCTAAACACGAATTGTGTAAGAGTAGATTTTTTTTTTTTTTTTTTTTTGTTTAATAGAATTCATTCATGAAAGTTATTTCAATAATTGTTAATGTATAAAGAATTACAAATAATACGATGAGAACTTTTTTTTAAAAAAAAAAATACATATATGTTTGTCTTTCAGGGTAACTAATGTAAGAAAAGCTTAGGGAAAATAAAATAAATGAAAAGGCTAAGAAAATGACTTGTGTTTATAATATGTCATCAGATATGTGTATAATTAAAATAATTACCTATATCCAATTATATAAGTCGACAGAATTCTATAGTCCATTTAAATAGAAGAAACTATTTTGTGTATCTATTGAATTCACCCACCATAAATAAAATCAAAATAGTTGCATGTAGTACACTCCCAATTTTACATAAATAAAATCAAAATAGTGTAAGTGTAATATATATCTATTTCTCTCATTAAGTTGTCACTAAACGCATCTCTAATTTCAATAGTGACAATTTAAATTCGAAACTTATATGAAGTAAATGCAGTTTCTTTAGTATCAGTGGAAATAGTAAAACACTGAAACACAAATGTGAACAACTTTTCAACAACAAAGGCACTATTTATTTTGGAATATTACAAAAAAGAAATAGGAGTATAGATTTGTTTTGTAATGAAGAATATAAATATTAAACTAAATAATATTACAAGAGATGACTGCCAATTTTTGGTCTATTTGACAATCAGTTTCTAAACCATGAAAAGCTAATTAATAAAATAAGTTCTCAAAGAAACAGAGAAATTTAGAATGAAAACTTAGAAACTAATAATAAATTATAAATCTTAAATTTAAGCAAGCAGCTTAGTAAATAACTTGGAACCATAAGGCCCAAATGAAGCCCAATTATCTGGATAATTTCTTTATGACGTTATAAATGCATTGGGCCATGACTTCATAGATAGGCATTTCTTTGAAAAAGCCCAAATCCAGTTAGAAGCACAGACCGTTCTCTGAAAAGCCCATGATCACTAGTTATTTTAAATTTTTAATGATACTATTTTTCGTTAATAAAAGATACTTTATTGGATTATAGTCTCATATCATTTGTTCATATATTATTAATTTTATCATTAGTATTTAAAATTTTAAAATTATAACATAACAAATAAAATCAATACAAATCAAGACATCAAACTACCTTATTTTTTTTAGCAATCACATTAAAAAGGATTGTCTAGCAGGTGATTATATGATATTAGAATTTGATCTATCTCCATACAGTGCTGGAGGCAGTGTAAAATTCTTATAATATAAAATAGGGGAAAAATGCTATTTTTCAAATGATAGGGTATTAAATTGAATATTATGAATATCACAAGATGGTAAATTGCCATTAACTCTTTCTCATCATTGATGTCAACTTATTAGATTTAACTCATTAATATTAATACTATCTACCATTAAGCACAACTTTACGACTGATTATATGGTACAATTCTGCATATAGGACTATTAATTGGGTCTTGTTAAATGATTCGAGTTCAAATATTGTCGGACTTCATAGCTATAGGCTCAAATTTGGTTCATGTAATTTTTCGGATTTCGGATTTATATCGGGCTTATATCGAATTTATTAAAATAAAAAATTTATCACAACATATAAAAAGTTAAGATTACCGAAACACATATCAATAAACTTATATTACTTAATACTATGATTATATAAAAATTTCATACATGTACTTCATAATATAAAACACTAAATAGTGTTTAAATTGAAAAATCAAGTCATGATTTGCCCACATTTTTTAAATACTTTTGATCTATATGAACATAACAGTAGAGTTTTAAAATTCTAAGACTCGGATTTATTGACCTTTTGTGTTAAATTTTATCTTTTTTTAGTCTTTTTTTTTTTTTGTTAAACATTTTTCCCTTGAGTATTGACCTTTAGTAATTAATTGATATACTAATATATACGTGGGTTTACAATATAACTTTTAACATAGTTTACTTGTTTCAAAATAAAAATATCTAATTAATAATAAAACTACATTGCAAATAATTAATCGTAATATTTAATACAATTATATATTCAGGGCTGAGCCGTATTAGGATCAAGCTCAGCTCATAAATTAATCGAATTTAATATAATGGTTCAAATTCAGTCCGACACACAAATATTCGGGTTCGGGTCAGTGTTAATCGGATCGAGCCATTGGGCTTCGGATAGACCCCACTCAAATAATTAACCATTATGATTTATATAAATTTGTTATGCATACCAATACATGATGGAAATATAATCTTATAAATAACTCTGCTTAAACTATAAAGGAACAAACCATATGCTGAACCACATCATGGACACAGCCGTTATACAAAATATTTCCCCCTAACTTTACACTCATGCATAACTATTTTATTCAAACACAAAATACATATAATACTAGGTTGATACAATTAAACTTTCACATATACCATAATTGGTTCATTCGCAAATACTTAATAATATAGAAGATCTTGATCAATTAGGGTTGGAGATGATGGTTCTCAATATCTTTGATGAGATTGATGCAGAATTGAATTAGTATGTTGGGGTCGGGGATATCCTCATTTAATATCTCATATACTCTATATATAGTTCATGTGACAATATTATCATCCCCATTAATGTCTACATGAACGGTTAGTTTGATTGCCTTGTATAGCTCCATTAAATCTCCTCCTACCACCTTCAATGTGGTTGACTTCTTTTCTTCATCTACAGCTTCAATAATGTTTTTCGCAACTCTCTATTTTTCCATCTGCATGTATTAATTATGTAAAATTGTTCAATTTTTATATGTAAAGTATAGTCGAATATAATTAGTTGGTTAATATCACAATAATTTACTTCAATGCTAAGTGAAACTTGCACAAAATAATCATGTGAAATGTTTAATTAATATTTTACAAAATCTTCATGTACTTTTAAATGTTCGGCATGAAACTCCCTATGGATATGTTTACTTACTGCATGGAATTCCATGTATTATTAAATATACGGCACGCAATCCTACATCCATACAAATTTTTGTAGTCTAGTTTGTATGTAGGAGAGATATTGTTCCAATTATTTAATAGTTTTTATGTAAATATATTAGACCATCTCCAACAGCCCTCTTAAATTCTGACCTCTTATCTTAAAATTTAAGAGATAAACAGTGTTATACATTCCTACTTTTTACTCTGCACTCCAACAGCTAGTTTATATTTTAAGATTCTATTTTTAAACTACAACACCATTTCAATCAAACATCTATATTATATTTAATAAACACTACAAGAAAACAGCAAAATTTCGATGGAAATTTCGACGAATTTTTCATAAAATCCGTCGAAATTTGACTGACATTTCGACGGAAAATGGTCGTCGAAATCAAAATTTCGACGGAAATGTTTTCGACGGAATGAATTTCGACAGAAATTTCAACGGAAAGTATTTCCGTTGAAACATAAATTTCAACGGAATTAATGTCCGTCGAAATTTTGTATATTTCGATGGACATTACATCGAATTTCGACGGAATTTTGTTTCCGTCGAAATTTTCATTTTTTTTTTAAGATTAATAATATCTAAATTATAAACATTTATATATAACATTCAAAAATATTTTAATAAAAACATTTATTTTTTCTTTTTTATTTTAATTTTTTTCGCAAAATTATCCAATTTCGACGGAAACAAATCCGTTGAAAGTACAAATGACGGAAATTAATGTACGTCACTCTCTTCCTACTTGGCCACAAGTTTATCTTCTTTTTGGTGGTTGGTTTGCATAATAGCTGAATTTAAATGATTTCTATGTGAGGAAAAATTATTTGGTTTATGTGTTGTTGTATGTATAACGTGGTACAATATATGAATAATATTAAGGGTAAATTATGAATTAAATTATGAATACCTCGCTCAAGTAAGGTCTAATTATAAAAATCACATTTACGTATTGGGTATTACAAAAATTTCCCTCAGATTTGTCACCTTTTTATAATTAACCTCTTGCCCCCTAAAATGTTCCAATTTTGCCATTGAGTGTTAATTGTATTGTTTGTAATGTCTTGTAAATGTTAAAACTTGAGATCTAATTATTATATCTTACTACCAGAATAATTGATAAAATTTTAATAATTGCCTATAAGTTTTAATAAATATCGTAAAAAAGAAAAAAGGTATTTATATATTTATTAGAAATTTAAATTGTAAAATATTCAGTTAAATAGAATTTTAATAATATATTTTATAAATATGAATTGTTTGCACATTAGTTAAATGAATTTACTTTATAAATTAGTAAAAGTATATTGTATTATAAATAAGATATTTTAATTTATTAAAGTTTACGTTGTATAATAAATTGAAATATTTATTGAAATATATGGAAAATTATAAATAATATCAATTATTTTGGTGGTAAATATATGATTACTATTTTTATAATTTACAAGATATAACAATTAACACCCAAATTTTAAAATTTATAATATATCATAAACATTACAAATAACTTCCAAGGGCAAAATTGGAATATTTTAGGGATTTTTGTTATACTCAATACGTGAGGGAAATTTTTCTAATTAGGTCTTACCTGAGGGGGGGTATTCGTAATCTACCCTAATATTAAATTCAGTTCATAAATTGACCAGATTTAATATAATTGACTCAAAATCAGTCTAATTCATAGTTATTTGAGTTCAGGTCAAAATTAATCGGATCGAGTCATCGGACTTCGAGTAAGCCCGACTCAATTGACAAATTTCAACCGTTTGTTAGTTGCACCACGTCATTCATGATTGTACAAATATCTCTTGTGTGTGCTTGATTAGTTTTTTTTTTTTTTTGGGTGGGGGGTGGGGGTGTAGGAGATGGGCTTTGAATTGGGCTTGCTTTATAAGGATACTGGTCCTCAACGAGAATGTTCTCATAATTGCGACTAATATCACAATTCAGGATATTTGTTAGGTCCACACTAGGTTAGCAAATTAAATACTAATAGTACATTAAAAAAAAATTAATATTTTATATAGTTAGACGAGAATTCATGTATAAGAAATTAAGAATGAAACTGTGAATATATTATTAACTCGTGTATTGTTATATAGAACCCGTGACGACATACACTATTAGCATAATTAGTTATATTAAAAAAATTATTTCATATAATTTATTTATTTATAATTACACTTGATCTGACTCTGATTTAAGAATATTTATGAAATACACTATAGTCTTCCAATTTATTTATATAATACATTCTTCATCAATTATTACATCAGAAATCATTTAAATAATTGTCCAAGTATATATAAATAATTACAAACAATAAACCACTACCAAACATTAGTATTAAACTAGAAAAAAATAAAATCACATTACAAACGTCATCTAATTTATTTGATTTATAATTTTTTTTTGTTGACTTTCCCTACATGTGTGTGGAGGGTTTGGGGTTGGGGTAGTGCTGTCAATGAGGCGAATTTCAATCCGAAATTTGTTCGAATCCAATCTGATTTATTAGGATAATTATTTGATTAGAGCTTCGATGAACTTGATCTGATTATAAAGATTCGTAATTTAAAACGCATGGAGCGAATATGGGTTTACGTCTATCCGATCCGTTAAAGAACCGTATCCGATAAAAAATAAAAAGAATAATATTTTTATAAAAGTAAGTATCATTAATAATATTTCATTATCAAATTAAAAAGATAGTAATTTATAATTTATTTATAAATTCATTTAAACCGATATTTTCATGAATATTAGTAAATGAAGTTTGAACATGTGAGCAAAGATTAAATTAAATTGTAAAGTTAATAAACTTATTTTAGGAAAAAAAATTAATGTAATTTTTTAAATAAATTTTTTATTGGATCCTAAAAAATTCGATATCTGACCAAATTCGATCAAGATCCATTCGATTCGAAAATTCTAGATCCGAGCACTATTTGAACAAAATTCAAATCGCTACAGAATCCGATCCGATCTAAATGAATTCGGATAAAGACGAGTCTGATCGGACTAGAATCCGACCAATTATATAACAGCTCTATGTGGGACCTTACTATCATGTATGCTTTGAATTGGGCTTGCTGGTCCTCAGTGGAATGTCCTAATAAATAATTATTACTACTAATATGGATATGTTGTAAATCAAATGTATTTGGATGGATGCCTAAAGTGCATGCATGAAGAATATCAATTTCCTATGTTCAAAGTATTTGAATATCTATGTTCAAAGTATTTAAATTAGATGTATGTTACCTATCCTATAAATAGATGAGATTTTAGTTTGTATAAACACACAACAAGAATGGAATAAAATGATATATTCTCCCTATTTATATTGTTCTTAGTTCTTACTTTGTTTACTTTAGTTGATCATTTTAGATTAGTTTTATAACACGTTATCAGCAAGAGTTTGCTCTATAAATCGATTTCAAGGTTATGAAATATATCACAAAACAAGAGAGAAAAGAGGAAAATACTTGGAGATGTAGATTTTCGAATTTGCACGCAGCAGCTTCGATTTTTCAATGATTCCGGCCTTATCCACCGTTGGATCGTATTCGAATTTGGATTGAAGGTTCATCACACCAGGATCTTAATTTTGACCGTTCGGATCGTCCTCCCAGTACCTGTAAATGAAACGGCAGCCATTAGAAGTTTACGAAAAAGTTTAAGGAAGTAGCCACAACCTCTCTCTGGTATGATCAAATTAACAAACAACTTGAACCCTTATTAATTTTATATGCTCTAGATATGAAAAAAAATTATGATTCTAAAGCAAGTTCTAGGGTTTAAGTTTAATTATTGTTGCCAAAAACTGAAGTTTTTATCTACTCGGAAAAATTTGATGGGTTCTGTTAATTAATTCGATAGTCTAATTATGTGATTTAAAGTGTATGCTACCCTTTAGATTTATATTTTTGTTTATGTGGAACACATGAATTGGATGATTTAATTATCATTATTGTATTATATCATTGGCTTGAACCGATTCATGTAAACAAGAGTTTTGGTTTGTTTTACATAATGCTTGTGATCATCAGTCACACAAGGTATCTAATAGTAAAATGATTATTATATATAAACCCATCATCTATTACTTGACTTCTAAAATTGTTTCGGGATTTCGAAATTTCAAACTGTGTAGATGGTTGAATTTCATCCACGTTTATGATTTCAGTTTCTTGTTTAGGCATGATATTGATCATCCTATGAAACTATGAATAGATTAATGCATATATATATATATATATATATATATATATATATATATATATATATATATATATATATATATATATATATATATATATATATATATTATTCTTTTTATTTTTTATCGGATACGGATCTTTAACGGATCGGATAGACCTAAACTCATATTCGCTCCACGCGTTTTAAATTACGGATCTTTATAATTAGATCAAGTTCATCGAATCTTTAATCAAATAATTATCCTAATAAATCAGATTGGATTCGAACGAACCGAATTGAAATTCACCTCATTGACAGCTCTACCCCAATCCCAAACCCTCCACACATATGTAGGGAAAGTCAACAAAAAAAAATTATAAATCAAATAAATTGGACGATGCTTGTAATTTGAGTTTTTTTTTTTCTAGTTTAATACTAATATTTGGTAGTGGCTTATTGTTTGTAATTATTTATATATACTTGGAGTACCATTATTTAAGTAATTTTTGATGTAATGATTGATGAAGAATGTATTATAAAAAAAAATTGGACGACTATACTGTATTTCTTAAATATTCTTAAATCAGTGTAAGATCAAGTGTAATTATAAATAAATAAATTATATCAAATAATTTTTTTAATATAACTAATTATGCTAATAGTGTATGTCATCATGGGTTCTATAAGACAATACACGAGTTAATAATATATTCACAGTTTCATTCTTATACATGAATTCTCGTCTAACTTTATAAAATACTGTATTAATTTTTTTATGTACTATTAGTATTTAATTTGCTAAGCTAGTGTGGACCTAACAAATATCTTGAATTGTGATATTAGTAGCAACATTCTCGTTGAGGACCAGTAACCTTATAAAGCAAGCCCAATTCAAAGCCCATCTCCTCCAACCCACCCCCCCCCCCCACCCCCCAACCCCCCAAAAAAACACACACAAGAGATATTTGTACAATTATGAATGACGTGGTGCAGCAAAACGGTTGAAATTTGTCAATTGAGTTGGGTCTACTCGAAGTCCGATAATTCGATCCGATTAAATTTGACCCGAACTCAAATAACTATGAGCCAGACTGATTTTGAGCAATTATATTAAACCTAGTCAATTAATGAACTGAATTTAATATTAGGATAAATTATGAATATCCCCCTCATGTAAGATCTAATTACAAATCACGTATTGATTATAACAAAAATCCCTCTCAGATTTGCAACCCTCTTACAATTTAACCCATTGTCCCTAAAATGTTCTAATTTTGCCCTTGACTATTATTTGTAATGTTTATAATATGTTATAAATTTTTAAATTTGGGTGTTAATTGTTATATCTTGTAAATTATAAAAATAATAATCATATATTTACCACCAAAATAATTGATAATTTCCCATATATTTTAACAAATATTTCAATTTATTATAACGTAAACTTTAATAAATTAAAATATCTTATTTATAATACAATATAATTTATTAAATTTACTAATTTATAAAGTAAATTCATTTAACTAATGTGTAAAAATATATTTATAAAATATATTATTAAAATTCTATTTAATTTAATATTTTACAATAAATATACAAATACCTTTTTCTTTTTTACAATATTTATTAAAACTTATAGGCAATTATTAAAATTTTATCAATTATTCTGGTAGTAAATATATAATTATCTCTTTTCTAAATTATAAAATTAGATCTCAAGTTTTAACATTTACAAGACATTACAAACATTACAAATAACGCCCAATGGCAAAATTAGAACATTTTAGGGGGCAAGAGATTAATTGTAAGAAGGTGACAAACCTAAAGGGAATTTTTGTAATACCCAATACGTAAAGGTGATTTTTATAATTAGACCTTACTTAAGGGAGGTATTCATAATTTACCCTTAATATTATTCATATATTATACCACGTCATACATACAACAACAGATGCACCAAATAATTTTTCTTCACATAGAAATCATTTAAATTCAGCTATTATGCAAACCAACCACCCAAAAGAAGATAAACTTGTGGCCAAGTAGGAAGAGAGTGACGTTCATTAATTAACATTAATATAAGGCGCGTTTGTGTGGTTGACATATAATTGATATTGTACATAATGTAAATGTACACAGCTTGTGTGTATCAATGTGGGACACTTCAATCATAGATTTCCCAATTTGGCTCCCAATAATAATGTGCATATGGCCTGAGGGTGCTTTAGATTTCATGAAAACTTTTAATGGTTTCTTCAGAATATGTTTCAATGTATTTGTATGCACAAAATCCCATGTAGTGTGTACTACTACTAGCCTATGGTGCCCATCTCCTATCTTGGATATATCACTTTGTACCCTAGAAATAGGTTCGTTTTTCACTTAGCACTTTTAAAAAAATTTAATAACAGATTGCGCACTAGAAATCGTATTCACTACAAGGAATATGAGTATCCAGCACGTAAGACCAAAAGCGGTGGTGAAAATCTCAAAAGCATTGCCGAAACTCAACTACCACGACTCCACAACGATTTCTATGGATGGTATGTGGAGAGGTGGTGGATGTATTTTACCAATGGTGAAAATATCGACCACGGCATTCACCACAGTACAACTGCATGTGACGTGGTGGATGTTTCTATCACGGCTGCAAATCGTAGCTTGTATTTTGCAATAGTCAATATTCTAGGGTGTATGTGGATGGGTTTTGGCCCGGTCTCGTGGGTTTCGCGACACCGAGCCAAAACCCTTTCAAATGAGTTTTCGTCAAACCTATAAAACCATCAAAAATCTATTCAGAAACTCACACTCAAACTCTTCAAACCTATAAAACATTGATTTGACACCTACCACCTATTTTTTTTCTCCAAATCTTACTTAAAAAGACATTGATTTGACACCTACCACCTACTTTTTCCCCTAAACTCCAACATCCAAACCCAATCCAAGTGGAGTTTCAACTTATTCAAACCACAAAACCCAACAATCAAATCCCATTCAAATGAGGTCTCAAAGGTTTCACCGAAACCACTAAAACTATTTTTTTTAAATCGAGACCCACAAAATCGAGCCAAAATCCATCCAAATAGATCCCTAATTCCCTGTAGTGAGTTTTGCTTCACTTTGCAACCTACTAATTTTTTACTCATTAGACTAACTGTTGGGAGGGGGTTTTAGTCCATTTCCCTCCAATCAATTGAGTGACATTTGCAAGTAAGGGTAAATTTGACAAATTGCCCCAAAAATAACATTGAAAAATAATAGAAGTAGTTTTACTTGAAATATTAAAATATTTGAATTAAATTTTACGAGATGTTATTTTTCACTCGACGAATTCAAATTCAGAGCAAGATCGTCGTCAAATTATTCGGAAAAAAAATGTGATATTTATGTTAGAAAGCCCCTAAATTGTTAATTTTTTAAAAGGAGGTGGAGGAGGTTGATGTTTACGGGCAGAAAATCAATGTAAGAGAGTTGTTGATTTTTGGTGGAAATTTTGGAGTGAAATAAACTAATTTACTAATGGGGGATGGAGAAAATTAAATATACTTAGGTGATATTTAACAGGAACATACTAAAATATATACCTTCTCAATGGCGAGTCAAATGATCGTGAAAACAAGCAGGGCGCAAAGTGGACCAAAAATATGATTTCTAGGATGCAATCTGTTACTTTTTAGATTTCGAGGGTGCAAGTGTAAAATGAGCTTGAAGGTGTAAAGTGGGATTAAACATATGGAGTATATATTGTAGTATATACTTGATAAAAATATACTTTTAGTCACGCAACAGTAAACCTTGAATCCTTCTGGTTCCAATTTTACAAAAGCGCACTTCTGGTTTTAATTTATTAAACTATTTGCATTTTCAGTTACGATTAGTGATGCAAGTGTAATAATGATGATAAAATTTATTAATTTAGTGACGATTTTTTTTGTGGTCTAATAAAAATTGTATTTTCTAAAAATTTATAATATTTTTTTTTCTCCCACATATTATCCTTCATTCCTTATAAAGAATTGTGATTCTCTACTCACTAACAAAAAATTAAATTTTAGTGAAAAAATTTATGTGACAATGTTGAAGTTGTCAATTTTTATATATATTAAGTGACAAAAACTTAAATATTGTCACTAAAATGGTTTTTGTAAACATACTAGTGACAAGAAATGTAAAAAAATTGTCTATCCTTCATTCCTTATAAAGAATTGTGATTCTCTACTCACTAACAAAAAAATTTATACTAATATTAATCATATATACTTAACATCTCAAAAAAAAAAAAAAAAGAAAAAAAAATTTACTTAACAAAATTATACTCAAGTAATCATAACACTAAAATAGCATATAACATAGCAGTTACTTTGAATCAAAGTAACTAAGTCAATTGTACTACGAAATTCCGGTGGATTAATTCAATATCAATACGGCAAAGGTTATGATAAAAATATTATTTCTATGACTGTAAAGCCATGAAAGAGTATTTTGACGAACCTATGCATCAATTTTGTTATGGTAATTTGCAAGGGCACCAAATGGATTCGTGTACATCATAACAAAGTGTGACCCATATTTCTGCCTTAATCCAAGTACAATGAAATTTACGTCAGATTCTTTTGGCCAATTATATAAGTATCACAATGTTAAATGGTCCCGACACTTATGTTGTATACCTTAGTTATTACCATTTTATTCAATTTCATTCAGATACTTGCACATTGATGAACATGGACATAATGAACATGGATCAAAATTTCGATATGGAAAACTTTCTGAGAACTTTTCGGACACCAATCTACAGGTCCACTGGAAGATTACATTAGCAGGCCAACATGATTGGTAACGATCAACCCACTATATGACCTATGCGACCAAACAAATTTTAACAATATTTTTCCCTTGATAACATTAGAGGTATGATTTGAACTCGAATCAATAAGTTAAAAAGTGATAAAATACCCTTGCAAAGCCAAGATAATTAAGGAAATGTTTGGGGTTGATTCTTGATGAAAGCCCTCCAAAAAATAAAAAACTGCAACATAATGAAAACTTCAGCCTACTCGACGAAATCAAACAAAAGATTATGGCTTGCCTAAGTGCGTACGTGCCATTTCCAAGTTAGAAGAAATAAGAAATCACCCAATCTTATGTATTATCAGGCAAGATATTTTCTTGGTGAAAATGTTTCATAATTTGTATCGTAAACATATTTTCTTATCTGCTAACCTATGCCACAAAAAAAAAAAGTATGCAACATAATATTATAAATTAGCGAAAACACAATTACTGGGCTGAGACACCACGCATTGAACGGTACAATTACACCCCTAGTATATATATATATATATATATATATATATATATATATATATGTGGGTAGATTTTTTTCATATCAATTCGTATAGAGATAACGAAAATTTACATAACCAAATATGGTTTACCAAAATTCTAGAAAATTAAGGACTTCCAGTCCTTATTTTTCATAGGTGCCGATACATTATGTATACTTCTTCTTAATTGATCACTTGGAAAAATTAGTAATAAATACAAGTGGATGATTGAAAAAGAAGACAAGTTAACATATTTGATTGAAAGGTAAAGTGGGGTGAAAATTGAAATTTATAACGTGTCCTACTCATAATTGAAATAAAAAAATGGATAGAAAATCTTGACCTGACCCTGCACGTACTAATAATTAATTGCACTGAACCAAATTTCTTTCTTTTTTTTTTTTTTTTTTTTTTTTTGAGAACCCTGAACCAAATTATCCTTAGAACCACTTTCACTTTCACTTGACATCGACACTCTGATGTGTTAGTATCTAAACAAAGTTATAGTGCATAAAATTAGGTATATAAGGCCAGGCTAAACAATCAGGTCATATTAATTAGGATTTTGCATCTTATAATAATAATATCGGTATCATTTTTTCTTTTTTTCGTGCGAAAAAGTTTGGGTTCGGCTCCGATCGCCACCACAGGTCAGGGCATGCCTCAGGGACATATCGGTATCATTTGTTTGTTCAACCAAACACGTAAAATCTAGGAGACTAATAAAACTTAGCTCAAGTTAACTACCTAGAACAGTTTGGTGTGTGTAAATGTGATCAAACAATCAGATTGCCACAGAAAACGTGAAAGTCTAAATACATCTAATTATAACAAATTCCAAAGTTTAAATATATTTAAAAATAAGTTTTATGTAGAACAAAGAAAATTTATAAGTAGTAAATTTATTTTTGCTAATTGTGTCCCTATTATATTTCCCATAATTTCTCTTACATACAGAATATTACCTAAAGAGAATTAATACATGTAAAAAGCACTGTGAGTTGGGAAAAAAAAAATTATCCACACTGAAAAAAATTAATAGATCAATTTACTCTTTCAATTGAAGAGTATAATTCACTCGTCAAAATGGAGAGTGATCATGCAAAATATTTTTGTAACATAGGGGTTAATTAAGCGCAATATTTATCATAACACATGAAGGTAAATTGTCATATTTAGCTCAACACATGGGATAAATTATCATATTTATCATAACACGAAGATTAAGTGCCACATATGAAGGGGTAGTTTTGTCAATTAATATTTTGTAAGTTTAACTTTTTCAAGAAATTGGTGTGAAACTTTTATTTGGTTACAATTTACAGAGAAGAAAATTGTTTTTTTTTCTTCTTCAAATTACAATGCGATAAATTAAATATTATGAAAATCATATGGGATAAATTGCAATTGTTATTTTAGAAGATCGTTCCATTCAAACGCACAAAATATTTTCTCTTTCTTTCTTGGTTCACCTACAAATTTGTAACCAAATATCTATAGAAAAAAATTAACCATCATTTAAAGCAATGACATATATTTATTCCATGTTTACACTTTGAATTTTAGAGAAAAATAATCAGAAAAATTACAAAAAATCGAAAGGTTTTTGAACAATTTAACTCGTGTTTCCACTGAGACTTAATCATTATTTCACTGGTTTAACTCATTTTCATCAATATTCATGAATTTAAACCCTTTAAGATCGACTTCATCGATTTTAATATATTTTTCTTACTAATTACATCGATTTAAATTAATTTAACCGAGTTAACTTGTTTTCCACAACTTTTTACCGATGTATACTTTGACCAATTTAACCATTTTCATTGTTCCTAACAAATTTTCACTAATTTAATTTACTTAAATAACTTTTTAATTGATTTAACCCATGTATTTTTAATCATCGATTTCATTTATATCTCACCAATTTAACATGCCATTAAGTGGGGATGCGACCAAAAGAAAACCATACTACAAAATTGGAGTTTCATGTCAAAAATCTAATAGTATAGGGGAATTAATTAAACTCAATAAACATTTTTTATACAATAATTTTGTGCAAATTTCACGTAACAAATTAGAGTTTCTTTCATTTATCGTTCGGTTGGATGTAAACCTTTTTAGTAACAACAAATAAGATTAGGAATTTGTGGGGTCACTCGATAGTGAAATGTTGCTAAAATGCTAATGCAATGGATAATTGTTAATAGCAGCTAATGAGCAGTACAAGGTGCTTTTTTTTAAAAAAAAAAAAAATTACTACTTATCCCGGTGGATTTAATTTATTTGGGTGTTGGATTTAATAATTTTTTATCCTCTTATACCAATATGGCATTTATCCAACCCGAATTAATTAAATTCACTGAGTAGAATCTAAATAATTTGAAAATCTTTGTTAAACAAGAATATATGACTAAATCTGACGACTAAAGACATATAGGACTAAAATTGATTAAGTGACAAACATACAGGATTAAAAATTAATTTTGCCAAAAATATATTCCTTCTGATTTCCCCCAAACCGACACAATGTCTTCTAATATCTAAAAGGGAGGAATTTTTTTAACTCAGATCTCTCGGACATGAAAATCCTAAATATAATATATGCCCTAATTCTTTTCTGTTCCATTTAGGTATGGTATAGTCCAATTCCAACGGACGAGAGATTAGAGAAAATATTCTAATTAGTTGATTTCATTTATAATTTTATTGTAACCAGTAGGTATTAATTAAAACTTTTTTTATTTTATAATTCTTTAAACTGTGTGCATGTCTCTTGAGATCTTTCCATGTTTTTTGTTCGTAGCACTTCAATTTTATTGTTAATTTGATCAAGAACATATAAAATTGTGTTTAACAAATTATTTGATACGCTAAAGTAGATTTTATTATGTAATTTGATGATTTTTGGCTCTTTGGACAAACTCATCCATGATTTAATCGAATTATTTGAAAATGATAGGCTAAGTATACGGATGTTCGGAAATGACAATATCAAAAACCATAGATGGAAGAAAACAATAAAAAAAATATTGAGAGGCTAGCCTAACTAAAATACGTCCCTTAATTTTTACTAATTCTTAATTTTAAGACTTTGAAAAGCAAATTTTATGACATTTTATACCATCAGACAATTATATATTAATATTTACATCAATTTGCACACTAGAAAAAAGAAATTGATATCAAAAATATATTTTAATTCATTTATAGATCGTTTCCGTCGAAATGTTTAAACATTTCAATTTTTGAATCAATAGAAAAATTAAGTGCAATTTGAAACTCTTTGTTTGTCGTAAAATTTACTTAGTTTTCTTGAATTAATAATTTATTCAAAATAATTTTTCTTGGTGAAAAAATGATTTTCATATTTCTCCACCAATTGTAGATGTTCTTCATCGACTTCAACCGTTTCACCTATTAATTTTATAAAAGGTGGTTTGGGGGGAGGGGGGGGGGGACTATAATTTATTTAACCCTCACTTTTCCCATAGTTTCATCGGTTTTTTCTTATCAATTTTTTTTAGTAACTTCAAGTGCAATGTTAGAAACTAATATCGGAAGGGGAATTGGAATTGTAATAATATCAGTGATAGGTATAGTTAGGGCTGTCAATGGGTCGGACTCAGACCGGATCAGGGCAGATCCGAATCCGAGTCCGATTTCCATTTCTTCTATTCGGATCTGGATCCGGATTCGCTCGGATCTGGAATATTAGCAACCGGATCCGAATCCGGCGGATATCTCGGATCCGGATAAATTATCCGGATCCATTTAGCAAGCTAGTTTTTTTTTTTCTCCGTTTTCCTCCAAATCACTTGCAGATTCCACCATCATGAATTAAAATGTAAAATTTTACTTACTTCATCGAAACTATTGCCTAAAAATTGTAGAAGATGGAATATGATGGACAAATATAAACGATAAAAATTAGAACAAAAGAATAAACAAAAATATAAGTAAAAAAGATATAAACTGAACAAAGAAGAAGAAAACTCAATATTGAGAAATGGAAGAGAAGATAAAAATTGAAGGATGAATGGTCATGGTTTGATTTTTCTTATTAAATAGTATAAATTAATATGTTGTAGACCCAATTAGTTATCTGATCAGTCCACCAACATCTCTCATGCATTTCTTTTTAAAATTATTTTTAATATAGTAAAAGATTTTAGTGGAACATAGATAGTTTTATTTTTATTTTTATTTAAATACATAATATATAAACAACATATAGTAATATATATCGGATACGGATATGTAACAGATCGGATCAGCCTAGATCCATATTCGCTTCAGATAATTCGGATTACGGATCTTCATAATTGGATCAGGTCCATCGGATCAATAATCGGACAATTATCCTAATAAATCGGACCAGATTCGGATCGGATCCGGATTGAAATCCGCCCCATTGACAGCCCTAGGTATAGTTACATCTAGACATGACTAAGGAAAAATTCCTAGAATTTATGACTAAAGATTTCTTAATCAAAATTACTATTCAATTTCAGCTTAAAATTTAAGAAAAATAACACAAAAATATAAGATATTTTGCAAAATTCTATCATAGCCTTCTTACTAGCAGAAGTAAATTCCAATGCGATCCAAAACTTTATATTACGAGGCAGCTTTTAACCCAACTCCACTGGGGATTGAACCTAGAAACTTTGGTTTCATAGACCAGCGCCTATCGGCCATGCAGTCCCGCTTATTGATGACTTCTTATAATGTATAATTAATAATATATATAATCACACATTTAAAGAATTCAAATTGGTAACTTATTAAACACTGTTCTGAAAATGTGAAATCAATTAAGGATATTATTATGAGGAAAAATGTAAAAATATAAAAAGAGTAGGGGGTGGGTACGAGACGAGTTTGGGTTAAAAATACGAGTATAGCAAAATTTTGATATTGACACATTTCATCCCAAACCAGTCTAGTAATAATTTGGGAATTCGAAAGCGGGTATCCAAATTATTGAGCGACGGGACAAGACGGGACGGGTTTACGAATTCCATATTTTGTTTTTAATCGCCATTCCTTCATGAATTTAACAAAATTAAATTACAATATTTTATATAAAGTTTAGTATGTAGTAGATTAATAATAGTAGTAATTTAATTTGTAGAGCAAAAAAACTTTGTATGCCATGGCGTAGGTGAGAAGAAGAAGAAGAAGAAGAGCCTTAAAGAAATGTAATGTATTAATAACTAGTGTAAGATTTAAAATGAATATTATGGTAAAGTAAGAAAGGTCTTCAATAGATGATGTTAATTAATTAATTAATTGATGTATAAGTAAAGTGTATAATTATATATATAATAGTAATAAAAAGATATAGACGGGTTCGGATATTCGGGGTTGGAGAGTCTAATCCCAAATTCGTCCTGTATTCCCGTATTATAATATGGATTCCAAGTTTGAGTATATATTTTAAAAACGGGACGAGTCGAATTTGAGTTATCCGAACCCAATGCCCACCTAAAAAAAAAAATCATATTTAAATCAATCAAGTCCAAGAAGTTCGAGAAAATGTTGCAGATGCCAAATCTTACGATTTTGTTTTATGCTAAATTAGCTCAACTATAATGGGAAAATATTACATAACACTTAATAAATCTCTTCCTTTTGTCAAATGAGTATCAGCTACCCTACATTATTAAGTGCACTAAGTAGTCACTATAAATACCAGAAAATGTTGTAAGAGAAATACACATTCTCAATGGGGAAATTTTTTTTTTGGTATCATAGGATTGGCTAACTTGCACTTTTGATACTATTGAATACGAAAATATAAATTTGGTACCATAGGATAGGTTTTCATTGCAATTTTGGTACCAAGCCCAATTTTTCTACCAAGTTAATGTCATTTTATCCCCTATAAAATACATAATATTCAATTTACCCCTCTATAATTTGGAAAAAAATCAATTTACACCTTGTAATTTTTTTAATGAAGCAATTTACCCCCTTCAGTCGGAATGTGTAATTCACTTGCCTAAATTGAGAGTAGACATGCAAACTATTTTATAACATAGGGGGATATATTGCCACATTTATCATACCACAAGGGATAAAATGCCACATTATCATAATAAAAGTGAATAAAGTGCCGCCTATAAAAATATCATGGAAGCGATGTGAACTTCTACAAAATTTCAGGGGATAACATGCTCTTTTTTAAACGACGAGGGTGTTGGTACTCCTTTTGGCATTTTATGCTTTAAATTCTATAATTTCCTCTTTATGCTTTAAACTATTATAAAATAGTTTGCACGTCTACTCTCAATTTCGGCAAGTGAGTTACACTCTCCTGCTGAAGGGGGTAAATTGCTTCATTAAAAAAATTACAAGGGGTAAATTGATTTTTTTTTAAAATTATAGAGGGATAAAATGAATATTATGTATTTTATAGGGGGTAAATTGACATTAACTTTGTAGAAAAATTGGGGTTGGTACCAAAATTGCAACAAAAACCTATTCTATGGTATCAAATTTACATTTTCGTATCCAATGGTACCAAAGTGCAAGTTAGTCTATCCTAGGGTACCAAAAAAAACGTTTTCCCTATATTTATATTTAGTATATAGTGCAATAATTGGGTTTAAATTAAGGTAAAATAAATTTACTTAATTTGGTAACCAGGATCTAAGATAATTTCCCCTTGTGGAACAAGGATTCTGAATCCATGTTCCTCGGAAATAATTTGTAGAATATAATTATGATTTATGATTATACGCTCTAGAGATTTTGGGCCGCCTTATTATAGTATATACTTATATATATGGTAAGAGAATTTTCAAAATTGTAACTAAATACATTACACATCTTAAGTAAATTAATTAATTCACACAATATTAATAAGGAAATATCTAAATTAGTTCACTTACATGCACAACTTTTACCATTGTCCAAAAAAGAAAAAAAAAAAGGAAAAAAAAAAAAAAGGGGAACTTCTCATAGTATTAAACTCAATTTGTATCCAACTCAAATCAGACCAAATTCATTTTGGGCCATTTATTAAAGATAACTCAATCCGACCCGACCCACACTTTTTTCTAAGCTATATTGACACTAAAGAAGAAATTGGGACAGAGAATGCATATAAGCCAAAGACCTTGGGTACGCCGATACTCAGTAACCACTTTGATGTATATAACAAGCCCGCTAAATGAATTAAGGTCCAACTATCTAAAAGTTGCCTAATTTCTGTCGATCGAAGTTGATTTCATCAGTATAGACATCGATTAAAATTTCCATCTTTTCCTTCGAAAATATCGAAAAGTTTTCGTTTTTGAATCAAGCGAAACGAAAATGAGATGTAATTCCAAAACTATTTGTTTGCCTTAAACTCTGTTATTTATCTAAATTTAGTAACTTTTATTACAATTTTTCCTTAGTGTTTCCGAAACATTTCCGAAAAGTCTCGAAAAGTTTCCAATATTTGGCTGACCGAAACTTACACTCGAAACGAAATTTTGATCCATAAGTATAGACTATCAGCAATCAAAGGCAATGCAATTTACTAATAATTTCAAAATTGACTCGATATTTTACTAACTTGGCCGCCCTCCATAATTATTCAAGTCAATTTTTTTTTTTATAAATTCGCCGGAAGGGCTGAATTCGTTAAACATGATAAAATATAGGACTAAATCCTATGATCAATTAAGAAGAAGTATACATAATGTATCGGCACCTATATAAGAAAAATAAGGACTGAAAGTCCTTAATTTTCTAGAGTTTTGGTAAACCATATTTGGTTATGTAAATTTTCGTTATCTCTATACGAATTGATATGAAAAAAATTAAAAAAATCTACCCATATATATATATATATATATACTAGGGGTGTAATTGCACTGTTCAATGCGCGGTGTCTCAGCCCAGTAATTGTGTTTTCGCTAATTTATAATATTATGTTGCATACTTTTTTTTTGTGGCATAGGTTAGCAGATAAGAAAATATGTTTACGATATAAATTATGAAACATTTTCACCAAGAAAATATCTTGCCTGATACTACATAAGATTGGGTGATTTCTTATTTCTTCTAACTTGGAAATGGCACGTACGCACTTAGGCAAGCCACAATTTTTTGTTTGATTTCGTCGAGTAGGCTGAAGTTTTCATTATGTTGCAGTTTTTTATTTTTTGGAGGGCTTTCATCAAGAATCAACCCCAAACATTTCCTTAATTATCTTGGCTTTGCAAGGGTATTTTATCACTGTTTAACTTATAACCTTTGTCGTTGATATTGAATTAATCCACCGGAATTTCGTAGTACAGTTGACTTAGTTACTTTGATTCAAAGTAATTGGGATTTTTCTAGGGTGCGGGCACCCAAGTTATGCCCTCACATGCGGGAAGGTTAATCGGACCGTTCATTTGGCTCAGATTAATCTGGACCGTTGATTAGGTAATTTGGTCAAACTCAATTGGTAACTATTTACTTTAGTTAAATTACAATATACCTAATTTACCCTTTTAATTAATTTTCTTAAAAAAAATAAAAAAATCGGCCGGTACATTAAATTACCACTTTACCCCCATCATTTTTTTGATATTTTTGATATTATCGTTCAAATGATTCTCGCCGCCGCGGAGTGACTAGTTATCGTGTCCGTAATTTTGATATTTTTTCGGATTTTCGAAAAAATTGTCTACTAGATGATTATGCATGACCAAGTCCTCCGTAATTTGAAATTTTTTCATAATTTAAAAAAAAAATACGATTCGATCGTTATTTCGAAGAAATTGTCTATTAGATGGTTATGTGAGACCAAGTCCTCCGTAATTTGAATTATGTTTCATAATTTAAAAAAAAATACGAGTCGGTCGTTATTTCGAAAAAATTGTATACTAGATGGTTATGCATGACCAAGTCAACCATTAAATTATATTATTAAATTATATTTTCTTAAGGCCTTCAATATAATTAAATTATATTATTAGGATCAACCGGATATGTAGTAAATGATGAACTGGAATTTATATTATTAAATTATATTTTCTTAAGGCCTTCAATATAAAATAATCATCCAACTCAACTCTTCATTGTTAGTTAAGGAGGGGGGGTCTAACATATAATTAAATTCCAATCCATGTCTCGAAGTATTTATAATTATATCTAATTAATAAGAAAATATAGAGAGGGATAACGCTATAAATCAAAATTTTTATTTTCTTGGTATATTTTTGTTAATAAAAAATATTGTAATATATTTTTATAAATTTCAAGAAATATTTGAAAAAAAATATAAATAATTAAAGTGGATATTAATCTATATTTTTGGAGTTAGTGACAAAAAACAAAACAAAACAAAAAAAGTTTCCGTATATTTTCTTTGAAAACGCATATAAATTTTAATCCATGATCACAATTGATGTTCTAATTTACTACGGGGCCGTTTGGTAGGACCTAATAGGGGGTATTAAGTCATATTATATGAGTTAATATGGCCTAATACAACGTTTGGTGCACTACAAGAAATTAGCTGTTTAGGGACGAAATATTTCGTAGCCAAAACTTGAAAATTCGTCGCCAAATCATATTCAGTACAAAAATATTTCGTCGCCCCGAGCGTCCCCAAATCCGCGACCCTAAAAGTCATCTGGTACGCTGTAAATATTTTCGTCCCCAAAAGTCTTTCTTTTAGCACAAAACATATATTTCGTCCCAAATAATGGTTTTTTGTGCACAATATAAATCGTCCTCAAAACACACTAATATCGTAGCCTATACCTTGCTTTCGTGGCATAATATTTCAATAGGGGACGAAAATCACAATGTAGCGAATTTTCAGTTCTATAGGGGACGAATTCACTATTGATTATACATTTTCGTACCCAATTAGACTTTTGTTATTTTAAGGAGCACTGATGCAATCAAAATTCCCAATCCGACAATAATATACTGTAATCAAATGTTCCACTAAATCATTTTAATCACAATAATTCCATGAATTTATCATTTCAACACTTCATAATTGAATAAATTAATTCTAATTTTGACATTCATAAGCAAAAAGAGCTTCTAAAATGATGACAATCAAAAATATTGAACAAAAGTTGCTCAAAGCAGGTATTATCACAGCTCTAACAAAATCTTATCACATATGACTTTTAGCTCCACCAAGTCAATCAGCAGTATACAGCCAAAGGTATATCCTCAACCATCAAAGCTCCAGAAATGATTCATTCTACCAGCAGAATTTCTTTTTCTGAACATACAAGTAAAATGCAAGTTAGCACCAAAAGTTATGAAAGATGCAAAGATCATATTTATCCAAAAAAAAAAAAAAATGCAAAGATCAAAGATCTACTTCATTGACCCAGCATTTGGCATCTTCCTGACCATCTATATAAGTAAGATGTTCTTCATGCTTCATCAAGGCCTCGTGCAGAGCCTGTTCAACAAAAAAAAAGATTCAGTTCTATAACTTCAGAAAGATAGTCCATTTTAAGATTCAAACTATCTTTTCATCATAGAATATTTCTATATACACAGTTGAAGATGGAATTCAAAAAATTGTGATTAAATCAGCTCTGCTGTTACAGAAATTAAAGTCAGCAAAGTACTTCGGTAAAACTTAGTGTATGGCAAATATCCCCAACATATAATACCTCCGTTCCTATTAATTTTATCATTTTTCCCTTGGTGAGGTTGACCAGTCATCTTGACTAATTCACATAGTAGTATTATACAAAGTATTAGATAATCAAGATAATATTTTCGATAATAATTTGATAATATTGAATAACACTATCAATTTAAGCACAAGAGTAGTTACCAATCTGAATTACCACTCTTCTACACACATTCCAAATTTACATAAATGTAAGTGGATGCACATGAACAACAAATTGAGGTGACTTCTAAATCGAGGAAGCAGAATATTTATATGCAGATTAAAGCTTTGATCTTCAAAAAACATACATACGTCTCAGGAAAAAGCAATATTCTTGCTTCAACTTCGTTTGAAGACCTAAAATAAATTAAATATTATTATTATACAGTTTTTCATATAAACTAATTCTTTTTACAGATAAATACTAGTCTTAAAAAATACATTTTTTAAGGAAATTAAGAAGTATTAACAAAGCAAACATAGTTAATAGACACACATTCTCTTGAAATACTTGCTTACCTCGAAAGGTTATCTTTGTCATCAGGCCTCATTAGATGTTAAAGGACCTAACCAGACTTAGGATCACATTCTCATATATCAAAGGGCACTCCAAGTCAGAGATACCACAATTATGGAAAACTGCAAAAAGGAAAATATGGGTAACTAAAATCAGTCAGATCCAACACAGAGCTTAAGCAAATAATGTATACTACAAAAAGCATAAGTAAACCAAGAAAGAGTGTGTTTGAAGTAGAATCCACAACTGAGTAATCACTTACCAGGACAGATGTTGGCAGACCGAGAAGATTTGTTGTAATTATAGATCACATTACATTTCCTGAGACGAACAACTGAAATGATGTTATGCGAAACCCAAGTTGAAAAAACTCAATAGTTTTTGGTGAAAACCATACCCCAATAAGTTAAAAGCATAACAAGAAGGCCTATTCATACCCCAATATTCTAGAACTGATTATGTTTTATAGATTCAACCATTTTAAGTAGAATATCGTATCTTTTGGTACCTTGGTGACAAGGCCAGTGGAATCATCTAGTACTTGAATCACCAGCCTATCAATAGGCCAATAAAGATTACACACTGCACTAACCGATATATTGTAGACTGCCACCAAAGAAAACAACAATTCAATCTGTTTTTCTCACAAATGCCAATGTGTATGTATGTGAAAAGGTACCAAATTCGAGAAAACAAACCTCTTTTCCATTGAACATGGGGTTTGGAGAAGAAGATATGGCAAAGACTCCCTTTCTCATCCATATATCATTTTTCACTGTAGTTTGATTAGCTCCCATGAAAGATAAATTTTCGCTGCAATATTTACTGAATAAACTGAAAACAAGTCTGTTATAGATCTCTTTGCAGAAATTTCAGCCATTCTTTCTCTTTTTCAATCAAGAAACAATGGTAGTAAAAACAGGGGATTGCTATGTTTCTCACTTTCTATATGTACTAAGCACCTCAATAAATGAATAAGTTGGATATCTTTGTCTCCTTTTTATACCTAAAAAAATACTCCTACTGAATTTGAAAACAATGTACTTGATATTTGGTTAAAGAAACTAAACTTCATAGGACAAAATGTGCTTCAAATTTGGACACGAAATTACCGAACGTGCCAGAAATATTAGTGCACGAATTTCTACGTGGCGTCCTCAAATACTTCTATTAGGCGACGAATTTTTTTAAAACGTGCCAAAACAGTACCATTAAGGACGTAATAAATAATGCAGTAAAAGATACCAGTTTTAACAACAAAATAAATGCGTAGAAAAAAAAATAGGCACAATGACCTTATTTCGTGCCCTAATATCTTGATTGTAGACGAAATTTTGACTGTCCCAAAAAAATTCGTCCCCAAAGACCTGATTTCTTGTAGTGGTGGCATTGCTCTAATACCGGGTCATATGGATTAAATCCTTACGACCCGGTATTAAGACTAGATTATAATCCACCCAAGCATGGGTGGATTAGTTAATCCGGGTGAATATGGATTAGGTAAAATGTCACTAATAACCTCAAATTTACATATTTTCTTTTTAACATATCATTAAATATCATAAATTCTTCTCAAATCTTTAAAAATATATAAATATATATCGAAACTCATAATTTTACAAAACATATTACGGTAGATTGTTTTAATATAATATGATTCAATCAAATCTACCAAACGTATTTTTAATATGGCCTTCAATCCGGCTCCAATCTAATCTACCCTAATCCCATACACCCAACCAAACGGCCCCTACTAATATTGCCGGTTAGTATGCCCATTTCCAACTCGCATAAACCCTTATGAATTTACTGAATCCACTTCATTAAATTTTCAGTCTTTACCCTAATAACTACATATACTTATAATGTTGTTTTAAAATGAGAGAATGAATTCTGTGTGTATAAAGAATCATCTGGGCCTATCTATATAAACAATTGATAACCGACTAACTATCTGGCCCAAATAACAAATAGGATCAGCCCACTATCTAACAAACTAACCGAATAGAATACATACAAAATATATACAAAATTATGTAACGGCTATAACGGCTATTCCCAATCTCTGTGTTTGCAGGTAATTCTTCTAGCTTTAATTTGCATGAATTTCCTAATTCTAATAATAACCCTTCATCGTTATTTCTTAATTTTTAAACAAACGCAATGATCTAATATGTTATTATTCTGCTGATTAAATATTAACACATGAGCCTTTTCATGATAAAAATATTGTAAAAGGATATAAATTAAATCAAATAAAATAAAATGCTAAAGTTTTTGTAAAACTTAAAAGAGAAAAATAGCAAAAGAGAAAGTACAACTGAGGATTGCTTGAACAGGTGAACCAAAAACATAAATCTCTACAGCACATGCTAAGCTGTGGATGCTAGATTATATTTAATAAATTATTTTTAATTATGATGCACATATAACTAATAGTGGGATATATATAATATTAGTTTTTTAATATAATAATAAAATATTAATAATTTAAATTAAATTATTATGTTTTATGAATTTAAATTAAACATTTTGTAAAAGTAACATAAAATTAAAATATTATTATTTCAAAAAAATAATATGAATTATTATTTTTAACTTTATATGGGAAAAATACAAAAGTTTTGTACTTCCAATGCAAAAAGAATTTTTAATTAACTCTGGCCTCTTATATATAAGATGTCAAACTTATAATTTTTTGTGAATCTTAAAATATAATAGTTTCCTTGAAGTTCAATTTTTGGACAAAACTTTTATTTTTTCTTATAATTTGAGTTATACGTGATCTTTTTGGAGATGGTGTGCTTTGATCTTCATTCAAGGGCCTTTCCTACCTAATTGTTTTCCAGGAGAAACTCATGCTTTTTTTTTTTTTTTTTTTTTTTTTTCCCATCATCATTAATAAATTGATGCTTACGAATACATATATTAGTTTTTCTTCCTCCCCTAGTTGATTACAACATAGTAGACGTATTAGCTCCATTCTATTAATTTTCTTCTAATTCGTCTTTTTTGTGATAATCAATCAATTAAAATAAATTTTAAATAATAATATATATTCTAATTAAAACGTATCAAAAGTTATTTGATATCCTTAAATAACCCTATAAATATCAGATATAATTTTTTTTTATATCATATCATAAATGAAAAAAAAATAACTATAATAAGCTACTTACAATACTAGTTATTCTGATTCGATAGTGAATTAAATGAATGGAATGATATTTTTGAGAAAGATTAGTAAATTACACGCTTTCACGTGGGACATCAGAGATATAGCTGAAAACAGGGTAGTAGCCCAGAATCAGGGCAGGTTCTCCAAATGCATGTTTATCTATCTTGTCAAAACAAGGAAAAATAATTTTTCTTCTGAAGAAGGATCATAACATTAAATACATGTTTATCCGGTCAAATTATTTTTGAAAAATGATATCGGTATTTATTAGTATTTATTATGTATATCAAATTCAGTTCATATTATTAGATGAAAAACAATTCCAGCCCCATACATTAAATAATATCGTAAAAGTAAACAAACTTCTTTTAAGAAAAAATAGTGTTGTTGTTTTTTAAAATTTAAATTTTATTGAATCCGAAAAAAATTATTGATCGGATATCGATTCCATCAAAAATCCGTTGGAGTCGAGTAATTTAGATCCAAGCAAGATCTGGATATAAATGAAAATGTAACTAATCTGACATAAATGAAAATGTAACTGGGTCAAGTCTGATCCTACCCAAATTCAAATTCAAGCCATTAATATGTCCAACTCGCATAAACCCTTATGAATTTACTCAATCCACTTCATTAAATTTTCAGTCTTTACCCTAATAACTACATATACTTATAATGGGGAATTCTAGGGTGCCGCTACGTTACGTGCCGCTAATATCACATTAGGTGGTATTATCACACAATGTGTATCACATTGTATGGTATAAGGAGTATAATTTATATCATAGAATGTGACACACATTGCATGATAATACCACCTAATTTGGAATAAATACTACATGATGTGGGGGTCATACTAAATATATGGGGTTAATACTATGTAATGTGATCATGTACCATACAATGTGATACACATTGTGTGATAATACCACCTAATGTGGTATTAGCGGCACCTAACGTAACGGCACCCTAGAATTTTCCACTTATAATAATGTTGTTTTAGATTTTTTTCCTCCTTTACTTGTTTGCTTCCAATAATCCAACATATTACATAACATATATAAAGACAGGCATGCATGCATTATATAATAATAAAAAAAGATGAACACCCCTTCTGATTTAGCCTGTTTACAAAATACCCTTCATGTCGTAAATTTATAAGGAATATGTTCTTGTAAGAGGTGTTGACGTTGTAAGGGATATTTTGATAAATAATCTAAACTATAAAAATGATTATTGTAATTTTCAAAACAATAAGGTAGCGAGTGCAATTAGAGTAACTGGAGGATAACGAGTGTAAATTACCCTAAATTAATTATTCTTTTTCAAAGATAGGCCATAGACCTAACGTAACTAATCAAGTTCTTTCTCGGTACTTAACAAATAACTCACAATTTGGTGTTACACTAAATTGCTTTCTATATATATTAACTAGTATTCCTCCCGCGTGAATAATTTTTTTTAAACACAAAAAGTAAGGATTTCTTTTAGGACTTGATTCAAAGAAAAATAAAAGATAAATTTTATTAATGGGTGTAATAGAAGAAGTGGAGATGGAGAAGTTAAAAAGTTAACATAATTAGCTAACTTTAAGTATTAAGGCAAAATAGGAAAATAAAAAAAAAATGGTGTAGAAAAACACTAATTTCCTTCTAGAAAAATCATCCTCATCACGTATTTACAAGTGAATTAAAAAATTGACGCACAAAAAATAAGAATTTCTTTTTGGGAGAAAAGTAAAAGATAAATTTCATTTAAATGATGTAATGAGATAAGTAAAGAAGTTAAAAAGTTAAGTAGTTAGGTTAATTTAGATACTAAGGACAAAATAGGAATAACAAAAAATTATGTAGCATGTTACACCATGACATGGCTTCTCATTTTAATAGTACTAGCCGACGTGGCATGTGGTATTCGCGTGTGTTGAATTCTTTGAATTATAATTTATCTTGACATATTTATTTTTTATAATATATCAAAATAAATTTGAATATGCATAAAATATATGCATATATTCAACTAAGAAAAGTTCATTTCACATGTTGACTTTAAACGAAGACGTACAAAAGAAACGCAAAAAGATAATTAAAATCAACGCACACCTGTTGTTCCTCTTTTCGTGTTCGGGTATTATGTCACATTCCATAGTATTATCCATCCATCAAAACAGTAGGTTTCATTCATTGTCCCTGCTTCCTTGCCATTCGTACTAATTGTGATTTTGTCCTTTAAGAAGCAAGAAAAGAATAAAAATTGGTCGAAGTTTAAATAAAAAGAAATATTTAAAGACTCGTTCAACAATCACTTAAAAGAAAAAAATGACATTTCCAGTAGAAAATAGAGGGAATTTGTTTCTTAAATATCACATATCCCGTTGCCGGCAGTTGGAAATTTCTTTTCAAACGATATTAAGATAGGTGGTTGAATATGTTGAAGGTACAAAGTAAAGTCATTTAAGGTGTTTCAAGAAGGAAAAGTGAAATAATAAAAAATTTAAGGGTGCCAAATTAATTTTTTCCAAATTTTGAAAATGTAAAGCCAATCTTAAATTAGTTCAGGTAACCCTCACCCCACCTATAGGCTATAGCACAGCCTAACGTGTAATGTTTCTCCCAAAAATGGTACGATCATATATTGCATTAAATTTCTCGTGGAAGTGATTTTGGACGAAAAAAAAATATAATCGCAATTAAGCAAGATATATAGTTACGTATGTAAATAGATATAGATTGGGTTATTAGCACTTACACCCTTAAACTATCTCTATTTGGCAGATACAACCAATATATTGCCTGTCAAACCCCCTTATGTTTAATTAGTTGTCCACTAGTGTAGCGCCTCGAAAGGAATTGAGTTAACGGGAATTTAGCCCTCCGTGATTGCATAATGTTCAATTTACCTTCTTGTGATTTGAAAACTAGTATTTTACCTCCCTCGTAATCTTATAAAAGTTTCACATGCGTCCCTAATATTTTTAAACTTTAAAACTTATTTGTGGCACTTACCCCCTGTCCCCCCCCCCCTCCTCATATGTTATGATAAATGTGACACTTTATTCCAGTATTATAATAAATGTGGTAATTTACTTTTCTGTGTCACAAAAGTATTTTTTGCGCACTCTCAACTTTGGCGAGTGACTTATACTCTCCGGTTGAAAGATGTAAATTGCTCTTTTAAAATTTTAACGGAAGAGGGGTCAAAGTATTATTTTTCAAATCACATGGGGTAAACTGGCATTACCTCAATAACTTTTTGTGTTTCTATATTCTAAATAGAAAATTAAAGAGTTAATCGCATTTTTAGTCCCCTTATGGCCTGACTTTATCACTTTCGTCCCTCGTAAATTTTTTCGTAGCAGATGCTTTCCTCTTATCAATGTGATAATAGGGCTGAAGAATGTAAATTGCTCTTTAAAAACTTTTCACAGACGAGGTAAGGTGTTTTTTTTAAATCCAAAGATAAATTGAACATTATGAATGTCTGTAAATTTAAATTTCTTTTTTTTTTTTTTTTTGAAAATTATGACAAGAGGTGGTCAATCAATAAAGACTTGTGGAGAATTACTGCGTTGTAGTGCGTGATAGATATAAATCAAAAGTGTTCAACGACCAATCACTCTCTCCCGTGGTATGTTGGTTTCCGCAATTAATTGACTTGTTAAACAATAACCCTTCATTTATTATGCATAATTATAATGTTTAGTTTGATGTTATAAATTATAAATTATATTTGCATATCTTTATGGGTATATGCGTAGATGATTTCGCGTTTGGGGATCGCGTGAAATCCAATGTATACAAAAGAGGTACGTTTGTTCCCCTTCAAATGAAAAGCCGGTCAATGAAGAGAATTAATTTATTTCGAATTAAATTTCTAAAACATCAAATAAAAATAAAAAATAAAAAATAATAAAAAATACCTAAACTACAAATTAAAAAAAAAAATGTATATGACATTCTTTAAAATTTTAATCCGAACCAGCAAATATTAATCCAAGCAAATTACACATCATTAGTTTAAGTATTTGCCTTATAGATAGAAGATGCACACACGTGTCTGCATTTTACATGCTTTATTAAAAATTACAGATCCGGTTTGGTTTCAAAATCTAATAATTTATCCCAAAAAACGAATCGCGAAAAAGATATTTTGGACAATAAAATGTTAAATTATAGTAGTATTTTTCTTTATTTATCGTTTTGGAGGATTGTTCATGAATTAAGAAATGTTAAATAGTTATTTTTTTAAGAAAAATTTCAAAATACCTTTTTAATTAAATAATCTTAACATTAATGAGTAATACAAGCGATAAATAAAAGTAAATATTTTTTTTTATGTCAAAGTGACTAGGACTGTCAATTGAGCCGGGCCTACCCGAAGCCCGATGGCTCGACCCGATTAAAATTGGCTCGAACCCGAATATTTGTGAGCCGGGTCGAGTTTGAGCTATTATATTAAACCCGATCAATTTATGAGCTGAGCTTGAGCCCAACATGGCTCAACCCGAATAAAGCCCGAACATATAATTATTTTAAATATTATGATTAATTATTTGTTTTGTATTTATAGTTACTAATTATTGTTTTTATTTTGAAACAAGTAAAGTTTATAAAAAGTTAAAATATAAATTTCATATATGTTAGTATACTGAAGGTCAAAATCTAAAGGAAAAAACCTTAATAAAAAATGAAAAGAAAAAAAAAAAAAAGACAAAAGTTAATACGAAAGGTCAATAAAATGAATCTTGAGACTTTAAAACTCTAATCCCTTTCATATAGATCAAACGTATCTAAAAAAATGTGGTCAAATAACTCAATCTTTTAGTTAACATATTATTTAATGATATATATTCGTATATTACGTAATAGTAGTCTATTCATATGTGTTTCGGTAATCTAAATATTTTATAGGTCAATGTATTTTTGTCTATATTAGCAAACCCGATATAAGCCCGATATAGACCCGAAACCCGAAAAATTACATGGGTCGAGTTTGAGCCAGAGAAATCAGAAAATTTATGAGCCGAGTTTGAGCTTATAGCTATGAAGCCCGACAATATTTGAGTTCGAGCTATTTGAAGCTCGGCTCACAAGGCCCGATTGACAGTCCTAAAAGTGACAAATAAAAAAAAAAAGGGAGTACGTTGTTAGACAGGGTGTATTTAATGTACTTAGTTTAAATGTTTGTAAACCACAGAATAATTAATTAGTAATTCTTTCTATCACATTAATTAAGAATATGAAGTATTTATTTATTAGTCAAAAAAAGGTTTATTTTGTCTAGAGAATGATGCTATATTGCTAGTATATATCTTCACTTCACTGGTATCTAAATTTGCCTTGGTCATTAATATTAATTGATATTATAAGCATATAAATATAAACGTCATATTGTTCTAGAATAATTGAATGAGCACGTCATTTTTCTACTTCTTAGTTTGTTAATAACTTATTCTAACCTAAAATAATTAATTAATCCATTGTTATACAAATTGTAATGTCGATTGTTAGGCGTGTAAACAAGCAGAGCATCGTCGAACTATACATTATTTAAGTTTAGTTTGAATTTTGTATTGAGTTTGAAACTGTGTTTGAGTTTGATTTGATTGTTAAATGAATCGAGCTCAAACGAGCTTTTGTTGAACGAGCTCGAGTCGAGTGTCGAGTATCTTGATATTTTCAAATGTATTTTGTCTACTTTTAACTTATCGAGTCGAGCTCAAGGCCGAGCTTCATAAGTTGTCAAACGGAAAATGATGTTTTGTTTTTTGTGATGAACCGAGTTCAGATGAGCTTTTATCGAAATAGCTCGAGTAGCTTAATTTTGATATTCATCCATAATTTAACAAGAAAAGTACACTTACATTATTTTTTTTCTTTTAAAAGTATTATAAAATTTAACTTTTGATTTATTTTTAAATAATATACGAGTAATGAACAATTGAAAAAACCTAATCAAGTAGTCATTAATATAAGATTCAATAATGAATTAAAAAATAAGAACTAATAGAAATTAATTAATAATCTTTTCTAAAATCGAGGAAAGCAAGTTCATCTTTTTTAGATTTTAGATTTGACATTCTGATGATCGCCGGCGTGTTAGAGACATATTCGACCCACATCCTATATCGGTGCACCATTAGGTAGACAAAGAAGAAGCTAAGACGGAAAAAAATCATAAGCTAGTGATTTTATTTTCTATTTCTTCTTAATTAATTTAAATTTTACTTATATATTATGGTTTATTTTGTAATCATTTTCATCAACTAATTATAGCGGTCCGGGTGTTATTAGTTACTATTAACGAATTTCCTATTATAATTTTTTGTGTAATTTACAGTTAGATCCCCTTAGACAAACCCTAATTATAATTAAAGACTACCCCAATTTTCTCGAAAACTACTAGAACCCTCTTTTGGTTTAGCCTGTTTACCAAAACACCATTACAATGTCAAATTTGGATAGTGCTTGATGTCTTCATTAATGTTCTTAATAATTTCCAAATTAAACAGCCCCTAGGTCAACTATGATGTTCATTATAATATTCTTAATAGTTATGAGGTGTTTCAATTATACATAACTTTTTTTTTTAAGAAAATAACATAATATATTTAGTGATTTAAAAATGATTTTTTTATTTAAATGTTTATGTCATTTCAGAATTTCAATAACATAGATCAATTATTTTGTAACAAAAGTAAACAAACACGCTCTTATAGTTTTCAACCAAATAAAATTTCAATAAACATAAAAAGTTTCCATTTAAATTTTAACGTAATAGGTCAAGAACTAGACGAATTAGAGTAAGTGGTCGTAACTAGAGGAAGGTAAGTGGTCGTAACTAGATGAATCAAGGTGCAAAACCTAAGAGTACGAGAATTTATCAATCAATTTCATGTTAGCACTTAGCACAACCATTGTCTAACCATTCTCTTATTACACGCGGATGGAGTCAACGATCGCACCAAGTAAACGAAAAGCCCTCAAAACCGAGGTCAATTAAATTAGTACTATCTTGGAGACATTGCCTGAAATCTTTTAGCTGCCAAACAACTAACTACTTGAGGATCTATAGCAAATCACTCAAATCTGAAATATTTATGTTTATAGTAAATTTCAACTTTATATGACATCTTTTGTAGTAACCAATCCTTTTTCTTTTTCTAAATATAAATATTCTGCTTATCTTACTCTTATTCTTTTTTCTTTTATCTCAAATGTAAAAAGTAAAACTAATTTAATTAATGTGACTATAATTGATACTTTGTCATAGTAAATTAATTTGGAACTAGAAAAGGGTGTACTAGTCATCACAAAATTGAGATACTATATACGGATCGATCGGATTTTTTCATTTTCATTCCAATAGGGTAACCCCCATCACAGAAGACATTACAAGACAACAAAAGACATTACAAGACAATAATGAAAAAGAAATACAACAAAAAAAGAAAAGATCTTCCCAACTTAGAAAACCAGCCCAAGCAGCAAATTACTTGATTTGCATTCCTTTACCATCACAATTTTTAACATGCTCCTCAAATTGATTGAAAGTACAAAAAAACACAGCTCCACATTTAGTACATTCATATGCTCTCATATTTGGTTTGATCTTCTCTTCAATTCCTTTTTTTTAATGCTACTATTTCCCTTGACGATTACCTTTTCTTCAATTTCTTTTTCTTCAATGCTACTACTTCCCTTGTCGATTACCTTTCCCTTGTCTAAATCCATCTAATTAAGAAAATAAATTAGAAAGAGTTAGCAATAATAAATAAAAACATCCAATATCAAAATCAAGAATATTTTCCAAAACAATGGTGAGATCTAAAATAACACATATTTTAGTTAAAAAAACATTTAAAAAAAAACGTAAAGGCAAAAATTAGAACTAACTAAATTTTCCTAATAAATCTTCTAGTTCAAAAACTGAAAGAAATCTTAAAACATTAAATCTCAGCAAAGGGGAAAAAATAGTGAAAGAAAAATAACTGTGACATTAGATCTTGTGTTCTCCGAATAAACAAAGCTATGAGTGGAAAAAGAAAAAGAAAAAGAAAGCTACAGAAAGATACCAGGTGAAAGAGATGAATAGCTTAAAACCTAAAAGTCGGTGAAGAAGAAAAATCTTGGTGACTATTGTCTGATCGAGTTGTAAGGGTTTTATAGATGGGCTTGTGTTGAGAATTGATCAACAACAAAAAGAAGGTACCATTGCAATTGCTCTTGGATTGGGACAATATTGCTGGCAAGCTGAACAAGAAAACACAAATCTCAAAATCGTCCTGCTCTGAAAATTTTAATTTCCCGGTATTTTTTCCATATTCATCCTTGGTCTTCATTCTACTTTTCTTTCTTGTTTGTCTTCAAAGAGAAATTCTTATTTTTTCTTTGTGATTTTCTTTTATAAAAATTTGAATTTGAACTTAAAAGTTTACGATGGACTTAAATACTATTCAAAATCAATTTTAATATGACATTTCACGTGGGCCATTTTTCATTCCCAAGATTTAGCCATTATTGGAAGCAAGAGGTGAAAAGCCAGCTGGATCCTGCATAAGAAGAGACGTGTGTAGAGTAAGGTGAAAAGCCAGCTGGGTCTTTTACTTTACCTCTATTTTAATATTTCAATTTATGCACAACCTGTGTAGAGTAAGGTGTACACATAGTGGCCGGGTCTTATGCAATTAATGTGCGCGTTATCCATCACCCATATTTTCCTTTATATGTAGCATTATATAATAGATGCATGGCGTAGAGAATTTACATATATATATATATATATATATATATTTAATTTTTACTCTCACAAACACACACTAAGAATCAAACATATTTATTATGTTATAATATATATTTTTACTCTCACAAACACACACTAAGAATCAAACATATTTATTATGTTATATATATATATATATATATATATATATATGTATATGTATTGAAGAATAAATGAATTTAATTTAAAACCGAGTGCACATTCACGTGAGAATTAAGAGGAGATAAAAAATAAATTTACTCCATATAATATTATGAGTACATTAAATATTCTTAAAAAAAAAATCATTATGCTCAAATATTCTGCCCTACATGCGATTTCCTTTTCTTCCTGACAGTTTCACGTGGGCCATTAATTTTCTTTTCAAGATTTGATTTATTGCAAGCAAGCAACAGGTGAAAAGTGATGTCATGTGTTCAAATATTAAAAAATTAATGAGCCTACACGCCTTCTCTAGAATTCCTTTTCGTGATTCACTTTCTCAATAAATTACTATGATAAAAAAATATGGTCAAAATGGGGAGAAGAACAAACATGTGGGCAGGCCAGAAAAAGAGAGATGCATACATCTTTTAAATTTGATTTAGATATTTTTATTGGTAAAGAACTTCCATTGAATTGAAGGCGAGTAAGTCAAAGTTGAATTGGGTTTTAAAAATTTAACTAAATATACTGTTCAAATTAATTTAATATGTATATCGAATTGAGCTTAAAAGATCTGTAATCGATCGAACTCGAGTTGTTCTCTCTCTCTTTTAAATTGAGAAGAAAAATATAAAAATAAAATGAAAAAGGGTACGTATCTTTTGTATTCTAGTTTGTTTTTGAGGCACCCAGTCCCAGTGTGAGCTAGTTCCGCTCTGTTTGTTTCAATTATCACTAAGCTGTTAAAGTTGGTTTGGATGCAGGTCTTATCTTATCTTATCTTGAATTATTTTCGCGCTAAGCTGTTAAAGTTGTGTAATCATTGAATTAAGATACATTTATTTTAAAATCATTGAGTTCCAATATAAAAAAGTTTAAATCTTTATTACAGTGTACAACATTTTCATGACGCATTTAATCATATGTTTCGAAGAATATAGATCTTCTTGGAGAGATTTGTTGGGATATGCCTCGATTGTCAATACAACAAAGTGCGGAAATTAAAATTTTTCAAGGCACACCCACAGGTCCCATAATAATATCTTCAAGTTATATATACGAAAGGCACAAAACAAAGCACAGAAATAATCTAACAAAGGGGGTTTTCGATTTTTACCTCACCACAGGCAAGGTGGTGGAAACCTCCAACTCTGATTCTGAACTCTGATTAAGGTTCTGGTTCACTGGAGTGATCCAAGCGTCTCACCTCCAGAGAAAAGTCCACACCAACTGGATTATGATGACACCTCTTAGTCTTAGGCTCAGAACTAGATCTAAGAGGTTTGTTGATGAAGGATTGTGCAGATCTATTTGACAGATCAAAATTCTGCACAAAAGGAATGAGGGAGAAGATATGCGGCGGCGGCGCTAGGGCTTTCACGGCGGCGGTGCGGCGGTGTTACGGCAGCACACGGCGGCGGCGCTAGGGCTTGGGCGGCGCAGGGTGGGGCGGATTTCTTAGGGCAAGAGAAGACTAGGGTTTTTGCTTAGGTGTTAGTTCTCTGAGTTCTGTCAGAGCTCTATTTATAAGCACTCCTCAAGACCTAGGGTTACAAGATTCCTAATGGGCTTAGGAGTCCATCTCTTGCAAGCCCACCTTAATTTAATTAATTACTTAATTAAATATCCAGCCCATATTAATTTAATTAATTACTTAATTAAATATCCAGCCCATATTAATTAATTACTTAATTAATATTTAGTTTAATTAATCAATTGTCATTTAAATCAATTAAATCAATTAATTAATTTATCTCCCACTTGAATTAACACTTTAATTCACTTAATTGATTTAATTACTTTTAAATCAATTAATTCCTTTTATATTCCTACAGAACAGTCACCGTCCAATTGTATTGTGTGTGACCCTCTGGGTTCACCATCAATTGGCAGCAGGCTCACGAAACCTCGTGATTTAATTTATGAACAATAAATTGCTCCGATCAATTAAACTACCTTTAATTGACCACTCCTAGAATCAATTCCTCTACTAATTCAGGAGTACCCACACTTCATGGTCGATGTCTAGCCACAAGCCCATGAAGCCCAACATCAGGTGAATTGATATTTAGTGAACCTCACCTCATATAATTACCATGTACATACGGTCCTTCTGTCGACCAATTTCCCGATCAAGACTTAGGGTGTGTGAATTGATCGGCACCTCTAAATTTGTCTCGATAACTATACTTTCTAATTCAGGATAATGTTCCAGTGTGACTGCCTAATTTGGAAACCCCTTTCCAAATCCGTCACCGACTACGGCCGTAGATTCATTGGAAACATTATCTAAGAATCGTATAGGAAATATTCTCATCCATTACGATGAGTCAACAGATTCCATCTTGGTACTAACCACTCGCGTACATGTCCATACGCACCCAACCTAGGCATTTTTATGACCAAGCTAAGTGGCCTATACCTAGATCTAAGTACGCACTTTCATGCACCGAATTCGCCCTAGCACCTCAAGTCATAGGACTAAATCGTACACTATTATAATCCTTTGAGAAACATCCCATCACCGATATGCGTCATGCGCTTCCACAATGGGTTTCTCTGTTCGGGTCGTTCGATGCATTCGATCCTCCATCGAATCACCTAGTCATATGCACTGGCCTCAAATGCCTTGTTCATGAAACTACAACAAATTCACTCCGTGTGAATCATGCATAATCGTACAAGTCTTGACGATTCACTCGATACCCCGTCTCGATATGAATCTATGACTTGGAACATTTTCGAGATCACGACCTTTGAGACTGTTTCATGATAAGTGCACTCAGTACTGAAGTGTATAGTCCCATAGTCATGAGTGATCTCAGGGTTTCAACCAATCGCTTAAATGTATTCGCGAGAGATGAAGTTTGGCCATTGTTTATCCTTATACATATATAAATAAACATGCGTATTATTATAAAATCAAAGATTGTTATATACAAGATAGATCTATTACAAGCTAATTGAACTGGCTTGCAGGGCACTATCCTATCAATCTCCCACTTGCCCTAAAGCCATTCACAAACGTTTCTTAGACCCATCTTATCTAGATGTCCCTCGAACATCTTTTGCGAAAGTGGCTTAGTTAGTGGGTCAGCTATGTTGTCTTCTGATTTGACATACTCCATATGCATATCTCCTCTACCAATGATCTCTTTGATCACGTGGTACTTCCTCAGTACGTGTTTGGATTGATGGTGTGATCTCGGCTCCTTTGCTTGAGCTATTGCCCCGTTGTTGTCACAAAAGACGACTACAGGTTCAGCAATGCTAGGAACAACATCCAATTCCTGGACGAAGTTTCTCATCCATACACTTTCTTTTGCTGCATCTGATGCTGCGATATATTCTGCTTCTGTGGTTGAGTCGGCAGTGGTAGACTGTTTACAGCTTTTCCAACTGACCGCTCCTCCATTGAGGCGGAATATGTATCCAGAGTTGGATTTCAAATCATCCACGTCAGACTGGAAACTCGAATCAGTGAATCCTTCAAGTTTCAGTTCTCCACTACTACCGTAGACCAAAAACATATCCTTAGTCCTTCGCAGGTACTTTAGGATTGATTTTACGGCAGTCCAGTGCTTCTCGCCTGGATTTGACTGATAGCGGCTCGTTACACTTAGAGCGTGTGCTACGTCTGGTCGAGTACACAACATTGCATACATTATACTCCCTATAGCAGAGGCATAAGGTATGATAGACATTCTCGTCTTTTCTTCGTCGGTTGTAGGGCACATAGACTTAGAAAGAGAGATACCATGTCTCATTGGAACAAATCCTTTCTTAGATTCTTCCATACTAAATCTCTTCAAGATCGTGTTGATGTACTGAGATTGGGAGAGTCCTATCATCTTCTTCGATCTATCCCTATAGATACGTATTCCCAATACGTAAGATGCGTCTCCCATATCTTTCATAGAGAACTGCGCGGATAACCACGCTCTAGTCTGCGCTAACATCTTGATATCGTCTCCGATTAACAAAATGTCATCGACGTACAAAACAATGAATTGTATTGAGCTCCCACTATTCCTTTTGTACACACAAGGTTCATATACGTTTTTGATAAAGCCAAAAGCTTTGACTATCTCATCAAATCGTATGTTCCAGGTTCGGGACGCCTGTTTGAGGCCATAGATTGACCTTTGAAGCTTACACAGTTTGTGCTCACTTCCTTTGGACGCAAAACCTTCAGGTTGTTGCATAAAGATCTCCTTATCAATGTCTCCATTGAGAAAGGCGGTCTTTACGTCCATTTGCCATATTTCGTAGTCATGCCACGCGGCTATAGCAAGTAATATCCGAATGGATTTTGACATCGCCACGGGAGAGAAGGTTTCCTCATAGTCTATACCAGGCCTTTGAGAATACCCTTTCGCCACTAAGCGAGCTTTATGAGTAATTACCTCTCCATTCATTCCAAGCTTACGCTTGAAGATCCATTTACATCCTACAGGGATAGTTCCCTCAGGTGGATCGACCAAGGTCCAAACCTTGTTGGAATGCATGGAATCCATTTCGGATTGCATGGCTTCGAGCCATGCACCCGAATCTATGTCAGACATCGCTTCTTGATAGGTCCTTGGATCAGCATCAACTTTCTCGTTTTCGTGAATGAGACCAAATCGCTCTGGCTCCTTACGAATTCGATCAGACCTTCGAAGCATAGGTGTACTAGTAGGTTCAGTAAATTCTGGTTCAGCTCCCACTGTTTGTGGGAATGGGTCCGATTCTTGGACTTCATCAAGTTCTACGATTGTCCCATTTCGGTTGGTGAGGAAATCCTCTTCCAAGAAGTGGGCGTTCCTAGATATGAACGTATTACGTTCTTTAGGATCGAAGAACAGGTATCCAATAGAGTCCTTTGGATAACCCACAAATTTGCACAAACTAGATCTACTATCTAGCTTATCTCCCTTCTTGTTCTTTACATACGCAGGAGATCCCCATACTCGTAAGAACGAATACACGGGTGCTTTACCATACCATACTTGGTGCGGCGTTGTTGGCACTGTCTTTGAAGGTACTATGTTTAGTATCTTCGAAGCAGTTAATAGGGCTAAGCCCCAAAACGAAAAGGGAAGGTCAGCAAAGCTCATCATGGAACGAACCATGTCTAACAAAGTCCGGTTCCTCCGCTCAGACACTCCATTGAGTTGAGGTGTCCTAGGGGGAGTTCGCTGTGCGAGAATTCCATTCTCTTTTAGATAATCAAGGAATTCTTGGCTTAAATACTCACCACCTCTATCAGAACGAAGTGCTTTAATACTATGTCCAAGTTGGTTCTCTACTTCCATTCGAAACTCTTTGAATTTCTCAAAGGTTTCGGATTTGTGTGTCATAAGATACACATATCCATAACGACTAAAATCGTCGGTGAATGTTACGAAGTAAGAGAATCCACCTCTCGCATTGACACTCAATGGTCCACAAACGTCAGTATGGATAAGATCCAATGTCTGTTTGGTTCGCTCGGGATTCCCGGTGAAGGGTGATTTGGTCATCTTTCCTTTGAGACAAGATTCGCAAGTCGGGAGTTCATCTAAGTTCTTTATTTCAAGAGCCTTAGAGGAAACCAACTTTTGAATCCTACTCTTGGAAATATGTCCAAGTCTAGCGTGCCAAAGTTGTGGAGTTTGATTATCATATTTCCTTTTTCTAGATTGAATGTGCATGACGTTGGAATTTATAGGTTCTAGGGAATATAGACCATCTATCAAAGTACCACGAGCATACATTAAATCACCTTTAAATATGCAAAAAGATCCATTTTGAATGGAAAAATTAAAACCATCAATGTCTAACATAGGAATAGAAATGATGTTTTTAATAATGTTTGGTACGTACAGACAATCCCTTAAAATTAAAGTAAAATTCCCTAAGACTAATTCCACGTCTCCTATAGCCTCGGCGGCGATCCTAGCTCCGTTTCCAAAACGCAGGATTCTATCCCCGGGCTTCAGGGTTCTTACTGCTCCCATCACCTGCAAATCATTGCAGATATGAGAACCTGCTGCGGTGTCTAACACCCACGATGCACAGTTAATAGAAATATTAACTTCAACTAGAAAAATACCTTTGGCTACCAATTTCATCTTTAGGTAGTCTGGGCAGTTCCTATTCCAGTGCCCTGCTTTCTTGCAGTGGAAACATTCGTCTTCTGGGCTTTTGCGCTTTTTCTCGACCACCTTGGTGACTGCCTTTGAAGAAAATACCTTCTTCTTTTTCTTACCTTTCTTAGGCTTTGCAGCCTTCGATTGGTGTGCAATCACTACAGGTTTCTCTTTCTTGAGAGTCGATTCTGCCGTTACCAATAAATTGGTCAGTTCGTGAAGAGCGAGGTTTCTATCCTCCATATTGAAGTTCAACACGAACTGGTCAAATGAACGGGGCAGCGTATGGAGAAGGAGGTCAGTGCTAAGATCAGCGTGCAAAGCCACGTCCAATCGCCCCAGTTTTTCAACCAAGTTGATGAAACGTAGACAGTGATCTTTTACACTGCTTCCCTCAGCCATCTTGAGATTAAACAACTCTTTAGAGGTCGCGAATCTTTCAGCGCGAGACCTTTCCCCAAACATCTGCTGGAGATGGAGAAGCATATCTCTAGCAAGCGGCATAGCAGCATGCTGTTTCTGCAGTTCGTTTGACATCGAAGCTAGCATGAGGCAGCGAACCTGAAGATCATCATCAACCCTTTTAGCATGGGCGGTTCGTTGTTCCTCAGTAGCTCGTGCTGCGGGTGCAGCAGGCATGGGTGTGTCGAGCACATAACTGCGACGTTCGGAGTCTAGGACTATCCTCAGATTTCTCAGCCAGTCGACAAAGTTTGAACCATTCAATTTGTTTGCGTCGAGGATAACAGATAATGGATTCTTAGACATTGTAATTAATATCTACAATAGGAAAGAAGACAACATTAAGCTAACTGATCTTATGTCTAATACTTATAATTATCGAAGTTGGACTTAGTTTCGAAAAAGTTCTCCCACTATTTTGTCGAAACAATCACCCCTTTGATTGTTCGGGAAATTCTATTTCCTAGTAGGTCTTGACGTCCCAGCAGCAATTAATTGCACCCACGACTCGTGGCCATACAAGTAATTCTCCAGGTAGGTATACTTTTACCAATTGTGTTACTCCACAACCTTCAAGCTATTTTGCCTCGATTTTCGCACCTATCTAGCACTGCTACATCATAGATGTTACTCCTCGTTTAAGTCTGACCCAGTCAATCTTGATGAGCAACAGGCCCGGTCATGAAATCCCCGTAACTAGTTATCGGTCGATTTTCACATCCCGACAAGTTCCCACCCTTGTCTTGTTTAGTTAAAAACAAGAATCGAGGAATTTCGTGTATTGTCCCTTTCTTCGACTCGGGTGCCAGACTCTGGATCACCTCTATCGATAAGTAGACAACATACACTAGTCCCTATTGATGGAAGGCTCGGATTTGTAAAACTTCATTTTATAGTTTACCCAATATGACTTAATATTTTATTTCGAGAGGGGTATTTCTGGTTTGAAAGTTATACTAACTCTCCTCGAGATCTCACCGTGTAAGTTATGCTTTATTCTTTTATTACGATCTAGATTCTAGCGCGCATCACATACAAGCTAAATATAGATCGACAAATAAATTAAAAACCATACAAGCCTAGCATGCATTCTACCACAATATGTTTTCGATCGGGAGCCTCCTATGTGGACCATCATCGAGCCATGATGTTGGTCCTATTGGTCAATCTAAAGGGTTCTCAAACAAGCCTATGCTATTACATTAATCACCATGCGTACATGGCCTTCATATCTCCTTGGGCTCCCATCTTGCTTGTAACGGGCCTCCATCCTAGACTAGGAAAGCATTAAAGCCCTATTCTATTACAAAGGCTCAAAGTTGGCCCAAAAACATAAAAGGCTCGCAGGCCCTAATAAAAAACCAAACATTAAATTAAACCAATCACATCTACCCTAAGGTCAAGGCTTGGCTCGATCGAAAATCACGTAAACAGTTCACGTAGAGCAAGAAACATGTAAACAACATTTTACTTTCTTCTTTCTTTAATTTTAAAACATCCTTTTAAAACTAACTTCCATTGATTCTTACTTTTAGTCACTACTAATTATGACAAAATAAACTTTCGGGTAAACAAAATAAATTTTCCTGCTGAAAATCAGATTCTGTTTTTCAACTTTTGAAAATTGCATTTTCGGCCCCTCAATTTTCGAAAATTGCACTTTGACCCCAAAACTTTTAAAAAGTTACAAAAAACACCCAAAGCAGTTTCGGCCAGCATTCCAGAAAATAAATTTTGAATTCTGAAAATTTTCGATTTTTCCAAACAGATCCTTGAAGTTTCGGTAATTGCAAAACAGTCCCTAAACTTTCGGAAATTACAAAATGACCCCAAAAAGCGTGCGACCAGTTTGCGAAAACAGTCCAGAATTTTTGAAATTTCCAGATTCTAAATTTTCGAATTTTTAGCCCTTTAAAACCCTAATTTGCGATTTTTGCACAAAAAGTCCTGAAGTTTTCAAAAACTATGAAAACGCTACAGATCTGAAAAAACAGTTTTACCCAATTGTAGATCTAGTCATAACAAGTAAGAATCAATCGACAGAACATAATTATCATGCGTTTTAATATACATAATTAAACATATAATATAAACACATATTATGTTCAAGCCTTTCGTATAATAATCATGGAGTTGGCTCTGATACCACTGTTGGGATATGCCTCGATTGTCAATACAACAAAGTGCGGAAATTAAAATTTTTTAAGGCACACCCACAGGTCCCATAATAATATCTCCAAGTTATATATACGAAAGACACAAAACAAAGCACAGAAATAATCTAACAAAGGGGGTTTTCGATTTTTACCTCACCACAGGCAAGGTGGTGGAAACCTCCAACTCTGATTCTGAACTCTGATTAAGGTTCTGGTTCACTGGAGTGATCCAAGCGTCTCACCTCCAGAGAAAAGTCCACACCAACTGGATTATGATGACACCTCTTAGTCTTAGGCTCAGAACTAGATCTAAGAGGTTTGTTGATGAAGGATTGTGCAGATCTATTTGACAGATCAAAATTCTGCACAAAAGGAATGAGGGAGAAGATATGCGGCGGCGGCGCTAGGGCTTTCACGGCGGCGGTGCGGCGGTGTTACGGCAGCACACGGCGGCGGCGCTAGGGCTTGGGCGGCGCAGGGTGGGGCGGATTTCTTAGGGCAAGAGAAGACTAGGGTTTTTGCTTAGGTGTTAGTTCTCTGAGTTCTGTCAGAGCTCTATTTATAAGCACTCCTCAAGACCTAGGGTTACAAGATTCCTAATGGGCTTAGGAGTCCATCTCTTGCAAGCCCACCTTAATTTAATTAATTACTTAATTAAATATCCAGCCCATATTAATTTAATTAATTACTTAATTAAATATCCAGCCCATATTAATTAATTACTTAATTAATATTTAGTTTAATTAATCAATTGTCATTTAAATCAATTAAATCAATTAATTAATTTATCTCCCACTTGAATTAACACTTTAATTCACTTAATTGATTTAATTACTTTTAAATCAATTAATTCCTTTTATATTCCTACAGAACAGTCACCGTCCAATTGTATTGTGTGTGACCCTCTGGGTTCACCATCAATTGGCAGCAGGCTCACGAAACCTCGTGATTTAATTTATGAACAATAAATTGCTCCGATCAATTAAACTACCTTTAATTGACCACTCCTAGAATCAATTCCTCTACTAATTCAGGAGTACCCACACTTCATGGTCGATGTCTAGCCACAAGCCCATGAAGCCCAACATCAGGTGAATTGATATTTAGTGAACCTCACCTCATATAATTACCATGTACATACGGTCCTTCTGTCGACCAATTTCCCGATCAAGACTTAGGGTGTGTGAATTGATCGGCACCTCTAAATTTGTCTCGATAACTATACTTTCTAATTCAGGATAATGTTCCAGTGTGACTGCCTAATTTGGAAACCCCTTTCCAAATCCGTCACCGACTACGGCCGTAGATTCATTGGAAACATTATCTAAGAATCGTATAGGAAATATTCTCATCCATTACGATGAGTCAACAGATTCCATCTTGGTACTAACCACTCGCGTACATGTCCATACGCACCCAACCTAGGCATTTTTATGACCAAGCTAAGTGGCCTATACCTAGATCTAAGTACGCACTTTCATGCACCGAATTCGCCCTAGCACCTCAAGTCATAGGACTAAATCGTACACTATTATAATCCTTTGAGAAACATCCCATCACCGATATGCGTCATGCGCTTCCACAATGGGTTTCTCTGTTCGGGTCGTTCGATGCATTCGATCCTCCATCGAATCACCTAGTCATATGCACTGGCCTCAAATGCCTTGTTCATGAAACTACAACAAATTCACTCCGTGTGAATCATGCATAATCGTACAAGTCTTGACGATTCACTCGATACCCCGTCTCGATATGAATCTATGACTTGGAACATTTTCGAGATCACGACCTTTGAGACTGTTTCATGATAAGTGCACTCAGTACTGAAGTGTATAGTCCCATAGTCATGAGTGATCTCAGGGTTTCAACCAATCGCTTAAATGTATTCGCGAGAGATGAAGTTTGGCCATTGTTTATCCTTATACATATATAAATAAACATGCGTATTATTATAAAATCAAAGATTGTTATATACAAGATAGATCTATTACAAGCTAATTGAACTGGCTTGCAGGGCACTATCCTATCAAGATTAATGTGTCATAATTAATTGGTCATATTGAGTAGTATTATGGATAATATTCAGAGGAAGGAACTCACATTTATTGGATCGATGTTTTAATATTATTAAGTTTTAATAAATTTGAATTGCATTTATATAGATATTTACCCAATCATGTGTTGAATGTAATGTTTGGGTTCTAATATTGGGATTGGGAAATGTTAGGTTTGATTAGGCCCCAAGATTTCACGGGACTAAACTGATGGACCTAGGCCCGTATGTAGTCAAATGCTATAAACCGTTTGGGCTAAAGGCTCCTGGCCCAATTCTGTTTTCCTACCCCGGCCCAGTACTAAGAGCACTTTTTCTTTGATTGTTATTTAATTGGAAACTGGAAAAGGATATATATATTTTTTAATAAATTTGGAAAGGAGGCAAGGAAATGAAAAATAGATATTGCTTATATTAATACAAACCGAAGACACGTTTTTGTACAAGTTTGAAGGAACTAGTGGCTAAATTTATATCCTTCAAATACGTTAATATATGTTGTAACTAGATTTTGTATTAGGTTTCTATTCAAATTCAACAATCTTTTTTAGTTCTAATTCACAATCATTAACTTTGAATCTGAGCCAAATGAACGGCCCGATTAACCTTCCCGCGCATGTGAGGGCGTAACTTGGGTGCCCGCAACCTAGAAAAATCCCAGTTACTTTGAATCAAAGTAACTAAGTCAACTGTACTACGAAATTCCGATGGATTAATTCAATATCAATACGACAAGGATTATAAGTTAAAAAGTGATAAAATACCCTTGCAAACCCAAGATAATTAAGGAAATGTTTGGGGTTGATTCTTGATGAAAGCCCTCCAAAAAATAAAAAAACTGCAACATAATGAAAACTTCAGCCTACTCGATGAAATCAAACAAAAAATTGTGGCTTGCCTAAGTGCGTACGTGCCATTTCCAAGTTAGAAGAAATAAGAAATCACCCAATCTTATGTATTATCAGGCAAGATATTTTCTTTGTGAAAATGTTTCATAATTTGCATCGTAAACGTATTTTCTTATCTGCTAACCTATGCCACAAAAAAAAAAAAAGTATGCAACATAATATTATAAATTAGCGAAAACACAATAACTGGGCTGAGACACCGCGCATTGAGCGGTGCAATTACACCCCTAGTATATATATATATATATATATGGGTAGATTTTTTTAATTTTTTTCATATCAATTCGTATAGAGATAACGAAAATTTACATAACCAAATATGGTTTACCAAAACTCTAGAAAATTAAGGACTTCCAGTCCTTATTTTTCATAGGTGCCGATACATTATGTACACTTCTTCTTAATTGATCACTTGGAAAAATTAGTAATAAATACAAGTGGATGATTGAAAAAGAGGACAAGTTAACATATTTGATTGAAAGGTAAAGTGGGGTGAAAATTGAAATTTATAACGTGTCCTACTCATAATTGAAATAAAAAAATGGATAGAAAATCTTGACCTGACCACGTACTCTGATGTGTTAGTATCTACACAAAGTTATAGTGCACATAAAATTATGTATATAAGGCCAGGCTAAACAATCAGATCATATTAATTAGGATTTTGCATCTTATAATAATAATGTCGGTATCATTTGTTTATTCAACCAAACGCGGAAAATCTAATTGAGGAGACTAATAAAACTTAGCTCAAGTTAACTACCTAGAACAGTTTGGTGTGTGTAAATGTGATCAAACAATCAGATTGCCACAAAAAACGTGAAAGTCTAAATATATCTAATTATAACAAATTCCAAAGTTTAAATATATTTAAAAATAAGTTTTATGTAGAACAAAGAAAATTTATAAGTAGTGGTATTTATAACAGATTGCCCACGCCACTTTTTCCGACGGAATTTCCGTTGAGTGAAATCCGTCGGAAAATCCATTTTCCGACGAATTTTGCTCGAAATCCGTTGGAAAATCCGTCGGAAAATCCTGTTTTTTTTGTGGTGGTAACCTCATCTAGGGAATTATTTCTAGTAATTAATTCCTTGTAATGTTTGTAAATTTCCTTGAGTTGAAGCTTACTCCTTGTAGATAAAATACTTGTAATCTCCTCATCTTCTACAAAATCTTTCCTATTACCAGTACCAATCTCTCTTATTGCAATTTCATCATTCACTTTTGTGCCTTCCATAACGATAAGCACTCAAATGTGCAACAAAAAGCTGCTACCCGGCCAAAATAAAGAGATAATTAATATGAGTTGTAGATAGCTAGCATTTAAAGGTTTAATGCAGTTACATTGACCACCCTTCATATTTGAAGAATTACTTTATATATATATATATATATATATATATATATATATATATTATTCATGATGTACTACATTCATATTACATTTATACTCTTATTAGGTTCGATCATAAAAAAAAAAAAACTGAATTCCAGATATACACCTGGGTACCATCAAAGGAACCACAAACCACACGGGTGGCACCAAGTTCACCCTTTTTCTTTTCACCATTATTAAATTTATCTCATTTTCCCCATACAGTCACCCGTGTTTTCACATCAATGTTTTTTTATGACGTCGGCATAGACCATATGAAATTAACGCCATAAGGAAATAGCTTGTATAATTTTTTTTTTTTTTTGATAATTCAGGTGTCCAAGTTTACACTAGATTAATTCTAGACCCTCAGAACCCTTGTTCTAGAACCTTGAATGATGTAAATCGCAGGATAATTCTTTCTATATAATATTAAGTACGACACAGAGATAAATTTTTAGAATATATGTATAGTTGGCATGTATTATGTAATTATGAGAGTAGTTAAATTTTATTTAAAAAATAAAAACTGTATTACACTATAATTCTTTATTTAAGTAGTCGTTCCTATCAGTCCTTTTTGTAGTCTATAATTTTTTAGTCTTTCGACTGTATTTTTAAAGGACATAAGTGTGAAACAAAAATGTTGGTGTAATTTTTATTTATCCCCAAGTATAATGTTCAATTTAATTCTCTGTAATTTGAAAAAAAAAAAAAAAAAAAGGGAAAAGCATTTCATTCCATGTTTAAATTTTAAAGAATCAATTTGTCTTCTTCCGTCGAAGAATGTAACTCACTTATTCGAAATGAAAAGTGAGCGTAATTCCACACCATACCATTTGCATAGTTTTAGTACTTCTTCCATAAATATATTTAACTTGTGACTTAGATTAAGCTTCACAACTCTGCTCATAGTCATGTCACATTCCACATCATACCATTTGCACATATGTGTGTTAGTACGAAAGAAGCGAAATACGATCATTTGTTAGTACTCGACCGAAGTCGTTTTCGCAATGTACAACATAGAAAACTATGACCAAAGTAAGTAAATCAAATTTGGAAAACTTGTATTATCCCATTCTTCTTTTCTTTTTTTTTTAGTAAGTTTTTGATATGAAAGGATGTAGTAGTGCATTATAGTACTATTTGCTAGACGTCTATATATGTTTAGTAGTACTAAGCAAAGAAGCAAATCTAATGTTGGGATTTTATTAGAAAAATAAGCTTTGACAATTACAATTGAACACGTGGGAATTTGTTGTAGATGGTGTAAACGTCGTTAGTTTAATCGTCTGACATTTAGTGCTTTACATGTCATTAGGCCTAACTAGTTTATGTTTTTCTTTTATTTTTTGGTGAATTGGGAAAATATTGGGGTAATTAGTGGATGATGAGTTGTTATTAATGTACGATAATTTAGGTTATAAGCACGCTTAAGGATTGAAGATAGAATTTAATGATAGGGATTTTTGCATGTCACCCCTCAGTTTTTTTCAATTTTCGCATTTCCCCCCCCCCCCCAAACACATTAAATGTGATCATGCCCCCTGCTTTTATGTATTTTGTGCACTTACCCCCCCAAAACATCTTAAATGTGACCTTGCCCCCTGCTTTTATGTATGTTTGTGCACTTACCCCCCGAAACGTATTAAATGTGACTGTGCCCCCTGCTTTTATGTATCTTTATGCACTTACCCCTTCCCCCACCCCCCTTACCAAATTCCGGTCAGATTTTTCACCGGAACCACCTGCAAAGCACACAAAATTTAAGAGGGCAAAAGGATAATATTACCAGCGGTGTGGCAACATTCCATATCCAGTTCCAATTCCTAGGTGACTTGATTTTTCGGTGTATGTAATGAAGGGGTCTCCATAAAAAAGGAATAAGAAAGCAACAAAAAATGTTGATATTGATTTCTCTAAATCATGAGTTTTGCGTGAGAGAGAGAGACGATATGAATTCGTAAAATTGTCCATGATTCACTCAATTTCAGTAAATGGAGGAGAAATTGAGCCTAACTGAGATAAACCCTAATTTTTTTCTCAATTTCAATACACGTTTTTAACTGATGTTTAGGTTTTGTGGGAAACAAGGATAATTTTATCCTTTTGCCCTCTTAAATTTTGTGTGCTTTGCAAGTGCTTTAGTTCCGGTAAAAAATCTGGTCGGAATTTGGTATGGGGGGTTGGTGGGGGGGGGGGGGGGGAAGGAGGGGGGGTAAGTGCACAAACATACATAAAAGCAGGAGGCACATTCACATTTAAGATGTTTCGGGGGGGGGGGGGGTAAGTGCACAAACATACATAAAAGCAGGGGGCACGGTCACATTTAAGACGTTTCGGGGGGGGGGGGGGTAAGTGCATAAAATACATAAAAGCAGGGGCATGGTCACATTTAATGTGTTTCGGGGGGAAAAGTGCGAAAATTGAAAAAAACTGGGGGCTGACGTGCAAAAATCCCTTAATGATATTATAAGTACGAAACGACACTAATCCTATTTATGGAAGAAGTATTAAAACAGGTTTAGTGTAATTACATTAACCACTTTTTATGTTTAAAGAATTACTCAAATTATTCCTGATATATTTCATTCATATTACAGGTGTTGGAATTTTAGAAGTTTTTAAACTTCAAAATAAAAAATAAATTTTGTAACCTAAATGCATTAACATCCCCTTAATACGCCATTATGTGGATCTTAATATTTTGACCATTAAGGTCTCTCATGAACACTATAAATAGGAGTGTCCTAGAGTCTTAGTAACACACACTTACTAGCTAGATAAGTTGCATTCACAAAATACTTTCTATATTGTTATTGGGCACTAGAGATAAAGTCTGGTTCTTTGTCTTCCTGTGAACGTGCTCACGGATGAGGACACGGCGTGGCCATATGGGTTTTATCTTGGGATTGTGATCAGCCGCCAATACCTGCACGAGGGGAGGCAATCACTTTCTTAGGACGAGCGTCTAGTGGCGTGACTCTCATCAGGCCAGTCGTTCTATATTTTAATTATTTTATGTCATATATTATATTATAAAATTATATGAGTTGTTTTTTTTTAAACTATGATTTACTTAAATTTAGTATAAAACCAAAATTTCACAACAATCTAAGAAAGTGATTGTATTTGTGATTTGTGTTTAGTAAGAGACTCTGAGGGGTTTTGAATTCTCTAACAATTTCATCTTATGTTTGATTGAGGTACTTTGGAGAATTTACGCAAATCAAAAGTTTGTCTAGAGCAAAAGATTTTGGGATATATCAAAGGAGCATGTATATCTCTGTTAGACTATTTTAAAAGAATAGAATTCATTGGAGAATCAAAATTCAGGTACGATTTATAATAATCGAAATTATTTCCTTTGATCTATATAATTCAAATGTGATGTGTGAATGCTGGAATGTTTTTCCATGATGTGTATACACATTCAGCTTATTACTTGGCCTATTACAATTTATTTTTCCATGTTAAAATGATATCTAACTATTAAAAAGAACAAATGATTTGTAAATAACACGTCAAACTTTAAAAGATCAAATTGTGACTGCTCTTCTCAAGTTTGGCCTTAGTGTGATATGTGCCAGTGGTTCTAATTTTTAAACTTTAAATTTTAATACTATATTACGAAATTGGTGTAGTCCTTGTCATTCATTAAAGTTGTTATTATCATGTGTGATTAATTGCATGAATAGTGGTTAGGATGCAATTTCGTACATAGTAATTGAAAAATGTTATACTGAAACCCATTAAGTGATTAAAGCCTATTTTAAGGAGCCTTTTATTTTGATGGTTAAATGAATTTACATTTTAATATTTAAAGTATTTCGCAAGCCAAGAATTGGTACTGGAGCTCTTGACATTTATTATTAAAAAATTAAAATTTGAATGCCATAAAGTTGTTTTGATTTATCCTTATAAACTAAATTAAACATTACTAACAGTAATTGGTTTGTTCATGGATGAAGTGAATTAAGGATATATAAGATTTTACTCTAATCTTTGAAAAGTACATCAGTGCTTTCTTGTCACAAAATATATAAGCTATACATACATATAAGAGATAAAGTTTGTATAAAATAAAACTTAAATAATTTTGTTTTATGTGCTTCATGAATTATTTTAGTTTAATTGTGTGAAAGTTACATGGATATTATTATTTAATGGCTAATTGATTTCTTTAATAAATTAATTAAGCATTTAATGCTAAAAATTATGGCCGTGAATATATTGTTAATAATATTTCTTTTATAAGACGAGCCTTAAAATCAATTTATTGAAATAGAATAAAACACCCTGTTAAATACATACTTAATTCCTTTGACCTTGAAGATATTAATTCTAGCATTATTATAATATCCAATGGCATTACATAAGTAGTATGTATGGGGGTTACGTTATTTTAATGTCATAAAAAAGAAATTATATTCAATGCACTAAAGACGGTTTATATCTTAAACGGCAAAGTTGCCTTTTCAAGAGATATCTATGATGGTTATGGTCTATGTATGTCGTGATAAAATAATTTAATCGTCATGTGATTAATTAAGAAACTCCATGCTATTTTAATGTGGCAAATTTAATTTGATGCATGTATTGATTTTCTCAAGGTCATATCATCTTTGTTAGCAAATGTTTTCAACTCTATGTGAAAAAAAAAAAAAATGTGTCTTATAATTATTAGAGTTACTAAAAAATTGAGTTGAAATAAAATAATAAAGTATGTTATTTTGCTAAGCTTTTTAAGTGCAGATATTCAAACACATAGTGTTTGGTATGCAAATAGAAAATGTTAATTTTATTGAGGCATGCATACATAAATTATTTAAAGTCTATAGGCCTCATCTGTTATTTTTGAGGTAAGTGATTGTTGCTATTAAGTAAAGAGAAGCTGAACTTGTTCATACTCTTCTGCAAAATATGTGGATTTATGTGCTGGAATTTCTAAATCTTGCGTAATGGTATGAAATTTTATGCATTTCATGATTGATAAAAAAAAAAAAAAAATTTTGGTCTATCTTTATTGTTAGAAGTTACATGTAACTCCAATAGCTAATTGATATTTAAATATTGAACATTTTGAATACTAGACATCAATGCTTATAATATATATGTCTTTATTATGAGAGTTACATATTAGTGCATTATAAATTAGAATAAAGTTACCTGCTAGCCTATGAACAATTTTAGGCATGCTGAACTAGTTTACACCATGAAAGGTTTTATGCATGCTAAACGAGAAAATGAAATATTGAAGAAATTATATGCGACACATATCGCCATTCAAAAAATAATGGTGAAAATTAAAATATAAGAGGCAATATATAAAAATTTCACGAGGTGGAATTTTGTCTCAGGACTAGCTATAAAGGCTTGATCCTTCATCGAGGGGGATGGGCATAAGCCCATAAGGGAGTCACCTCCGGGAGTAACCCAACCTTTGTGATTGGAGACCCCATGAAGAAGGTTCAATGGGTAGGAACAACCTGTAATGCGTGACTCGTTTAACACTAATTTATAGGAGAGTATCTCCTTCCCATCCCTATGGTGATAGTGTTTCATAGTGTGATATTATGGTTGGGTTTAACCCTTAATGAGATCAAGGCGGGAATTCCGCAGGGTATAGTTCGCACGTACCCTTGGAGGTTTCACCTAAGTGAGAGTTGTCATGGGGCCGTGGCTATGGGTTTGTGCTGACCCTAAAAACTCTCATGAGAATCAAGATTCGAGCGCACGGCCGTTAACGCGCTAACCCGCGAACTAAGACTGATGTCGATACTGTGTGTGTGATGTATTGAAGTTTGGCCAAGGGACCTAATTCAAAGCACTTGCGCCATTATGGTTTCCTCAAATGTAAATCATCAACACTAAGTGTAGGTTCAAGCTCGGAAGGCTCCTGCACCCATTGCATGGTATTTTAGTGCCCAATTATTTTATATGCATATTTTGAAGTTTTAAAACTTGTGGGGGATTGTTGGAATTTTAGAAGTTTTTAAACTTCAAAATAAAAAATAAATTTTGTAACCTAAATGCATTAACATCCCCTTAATACGCCATTATGTGGCTCTTAATATTTTGACCATTAAGGTCTCTCATGAACACTATAAATAGGAGTGTCCTAGAGTCTTAGTAACACACACTTACTAGCTAGATAAGTTGCATTCACAAAATACTTTCTATATTGTTATTGGGCACTAGAGATAAAGTCTGGTTCTTTGTCTTCCTGTGAACGTGCTCACGGATGAGGACACGACGTGGCCATATGGGTTTTATCTTGGGATTGTAATCAGCCGCCAGTACCTGCACGAGGGGAGACAATCACTTTCTTAGGACGAGCGTCTAGTGGCGTGACTCTCATCAGGCCAGTCGTTCTATATTTTAATTATTTTATGTCATATATTATATTATAAAATTATATGAGTTATTTTTTTCAAAACTATGATTTACTTAAATTTAGTATAAAACCAAAATTTCACAACAACAGGTATATCTTTACTACATCCAATCATAAAAAAAAAAAAAAAGATGAATTCCAGATATACATCTGGGTACCATCACAGGAATCACAAACCACACGAGTGGCACACCAAGTTCACCTTTTTTCTTTTCACCATTATTAACCATTTTTTCATCGATTTGACCCAATTTATTTCCTTTATCTCCATAGATTCACCCGTTTTTTCACATCAAAGTTTTTTTTATGACGTGGACATAGGCCATCTGAAATTAACGAAATAGTTTGAGTTTGTATAATTTTCTAAACATTGAAAGTGATCAGTGTAACTACGTCATGCCTCAGGAGTAATTTAAATAATTATTTCTATACATTAAGTACGACACAGAGATAAATTTTTAGAATATATGTATAGAATAAGCGCGCCCCATTAGTTCTGATAAATTGTTTTCTATTTTTTATTTTTGATAATTTTATTGATTAGTGTACATATGAGAGGAGAAATGATTTAATATGAGGCAAGGGTTGTGGTCGTTATATATAAATTGCAAGTGGCAACTTCGTATTTAATAAATGTGAATATATATATAGTGTAGGTAAGTCGTCACGATATATAGTGCATGTTGGCGCCACCTTTCATCGATATCTCATTTTTTTCTACCCCTAATTTATAGTTTTATTTTATTTAAAATCGGTTTAGGGTCTGGTTGTTTAGTATTTGAGAGAGTAGTTTTCGAGAGTATTTTGGGAAAAAAGATTGTGATTTTTTTGGAAGAATTTAGGTTGTAAGACGTTATGTCAAATCATGTTTGTTATTTGAAATAAGATGTGTAAGAGATAGATTACTTTATCTCAAATGAAAGTAGAGTTTTTGTGAATTTATTAGAGTAGTTTGAGAAAATTGAGAGAAGATAAATGTATTTCAGAAAATAGAAATTGTGTTTGTCTCGCTTCTCCTAAACACAAATTATGTAAGAGTAGATTTTTTTTTTTTATTTTTTTTTTTTGTGTTTAATAGAATTCATTCATGAAAAATATAAAGAATTACAAATAATACGATTAGGACTTTTTTTTAAAAAAAAAATACATATATATTTGTCTTTCAGGATAACTAATGTAGAAAAGCTTAGGAAAAGTAAAATAGATGAAAAGGCTAAGAAAATGAATTGTGTTTATAATATGTCATCAGATATGTGTATAATTAAAATAATTACCTATATCCAATTATATAAGTCGACAGAATTCTATAGTCCATTTAAATAGAAGAAACTATTTTGTGTATCTATTGAATTCACCCACCATAAATAAAATCAAAATAGTTGCATGTAGTACACTCCCAATTGTACATAAATAAAATCAAAATAGTTGTAAGTGTAATATATATCTATTTCTCTCTATATAAGTTGTCACTAAAGGCATCTCTAATTTCAATACAAATCAAGACATAAAACTACCTTATTTTTTTAGCAATCACATTAAAAAGGATTGTCTAGCAGGTGATTATATGATATTAGGATTTGATCTATCTCCATATAGTGTTACCTATAAAAATATCATGGAGGCAGTGTAAAATTCTTATAATATAAAATAGGGGTAAAATGTTCTTTTTCAAATTATAGGGTATTAAATTGAATATTATGAATATCACAAGAAGGTAAATTGCCATTAACTTTTTCTCATCATTGATGTCAACTTATTTGATTTAACTCATTAATATTAATACTATCTACCATTAAGCACAACTTTACGACTGATTATATGGTACAATTCTGCATATAGGACTATTAATTGGGTCTTTTAAATGGTTCGAGTTCAAATACTGTCGGGCTTCATAGCTATAGGCTCAAACTTGGTTCATGTAACTTTTCGAATTTCGGATCTATATTGGGCTTATATCGAATTTATTAATATAAGAAAATTTATCTCAACATATAAAAAGTTAAGATTACCGAAACATATCAATAAACTTATATCACTTAATACATGATTATATAAAAATTTCATACATGTACTTCATAATATAAAACACTAAATAGTGTTTAAATTGAAAAATCAAGTCATGATTTGCCCACATTTTTTAAATACTTTTGATCTATATGAACAAAACAGTAGAGTTTTAAAATTCTAAGACTCGGATTTATTGACATTTTGTGTTAAATTTTGTCTTTTTTTTTTTTTTTTGTTAAACATTTTTCCCTTGAGTATTGACCTTTAGTAATTAATTGATATACTAACATGTACGTGGGTTTACAATATAACTTTTAAAATAGTTTACTGGTTTCAAAATAAAAATATCTTATTAATAATAAAACTACATTACAAATAATTAATCGTAATATTTAATACAATTACATATTCAGGGCTGAGCTGTATTAGGTTCAAGCTCAGCTCATAAATTAATCGAATTTAATATAATGGTTCAAACTCGGTCCGACACACAAATATTCGGGTTCGGGTCAGCGTCAATCGGATTGAGCCATTGCCCCGCTCAAATAATTAACCATTATGATTTATTTAAATTTATTATGCATACCAATACATGATGGAAATATAATCTTACAGATAACTCCGCTTAAACTATAGAGGAACAAACCATATGCTGCACCACATCATGGATACAGCCGTTATACAATATTTTCCCCTAACTTTACACTCATCATTAAGTATCCTAATCACATGCATAACTTATTCAAACACAAAATACATATAATACTAAGTTGATACAATTAAACTTTCACACATACCATAATTGGTTCATTCTCAAATACTTAATAATATAGAAGATCTTGATCAATTAGGGTTGGAGGTGATGATTCTCAATATCTTTGATGAGATTGAAGCAGAATTGAATTAGTGTGTTGGGGTCGGGGATATCCTCATTTAATATCTCATATACTCTATATATAGTTTCATGTGACAATATTATCATCCCCATTAGTGTCTACATGAACGGTTAGTTTGATTGCCTTGTATAGCTCCATTAAATCTCCTCCTACCACCTTCAATGTGGTTGACTTCTTTTCTTCATCTACAGCTTCAATAATGTTTTTCGCAACTCTCTATTTTTCCATCTGCATGTATTAATTATGTAAAATTGTTCAATTTTTATATGTAAAGTATAGTCGAATATAATTAGTTGGTTAATATCACAATAATTTACTTCAATGCTAAGTGAAACTTGCACAAAATAATCATGTGAAATGTTTAATTAATATTTTACAAAATCTTCATGTACTTTTAAATGTTCGGCATGAAACTCCCTATGGATATGTTTACTTACTGCATGGAATTCCATGTATTATTAAATATACGGCACGCAATCCTACATCCATACAAATTTTTGTAGTCTAGTTTGTATGTAGGAGAGATATTGTTCCAATTATTTAATAGTTTTTATGTAAATATATTAGATCATCTCCAACAACCCTCTTAAATTCTGAGCTCTTATTTTAAAATTTAAGAGATAAACAGTGTTATACATTCCCACTTTTTACTCTGCACTCCAACAGGTAGTTTATATTTTAAGATTCTATTTTTAAACTACAACACCATTTCAATCAAACATCTATATTATATTTAATAAACACTACAAGAAAACAGCAAAATTTCGATGGAAATTTCGACGAATTTTTCATAAAATCTGTCGAAATTTACAAATTTCGACAGACATTTCGACGGAAAATGGTCGTCGAAATCAAAATTTCGACGGAAATGTTTTCGAAAGAATGAATTTCGACATAAATTTCAACGGAAAGTATTTCCGTTGAAACATAAATTTCAACGGAATTAATGTCCATCGAAATATATGAAATTTCGACGGAATTTTGTGTCCGTCGAAATTTTGTATATTTCGACGGACATTACATCAAATTTCGACGGAATTTTTTGTTTCCGTCGAAATTTTCAATTTTTTTTTTCAGATTAATAATATCTGTTGCAAACAACTGATAGACCAGATACTGTTCAACAGACTACTAATGTTCAACAGACTACTACTGGAACTCCAACAGTAGTGTTGCAAAATCAACTTAGAGGACAATATTAAAATTTGCAACCTGATCTCAGATGGCTCAAGAATCACCCACCTGAATTAGTGATTGGTGATCCTTTGGATAGAGTTAAAACAAGAAGAGCTGCTGCAAATGAGGCAATGTTTATCAGCTTCCTATCCCAAATAGAGCCCAAACAGATTGAAGAAGCTCTTAGTGATTCTAACTGGATTGAAGCTATGCAAGAAGAGCTGAATCAATTTGAAAGGAATGAAGTCTGGTACTTAGTTCCTAGACCAAGTCATCAAAGAGTAATTGGCACTAAGTGGGTATTCAGGAACAAAATGAATGAAGATCGTGTTGTCACCAGAAATAAAGCAAGATTAGTTGCCAAAGGTTACTGGCAAGAAGAAGGCATTGACTTTGATGAAACTTTTGCACCAGTAGCAAGAGTAAAAGCAATCAGACTGTTTCTTGCCTATGCTGCTCATAAGAACTTCACTTTCTATCAGATGAATGTGAAGCCTGCCTTTCTCAATGGAGAATTGCAAGAAGAAGTGTATGTTGAGCAACCACCTGGATTTGAATCATACAAAGAAGAAGACAAGGTGTATCGTCTGAAGAAAGCTCTTTATGGACTGAAACAGGCTCCAAGAGCATGGTATGATACTTTATCTGAATTTCTTTTAATCAAAGAATTTCGAAAAGGTAAAGTAGATAAAATATTGTTTACTGTTGAATGGGAGGATCATATATTACTTGTGCAAATATATGTAGACGATATTATTTTCGGTTCAACTAACCAACAAATGTGTGACAAGTTCTCCAAGCTGATGCAGAACAAATTTGAAATGAGCATGATGGGTGAACTAAATTATTTTCTTGGTTTGCAAGTTAGACAGTTGTCTGATGGAATATTCATCAACTAAGCTAAATACACAAAAGATCTGTTCAAGAAATTTGGTACGGAAACTAGCTCTACTGTTACTGTTCCTATGTCTACTGGACTTCGTTTGGATAAAGATGAAGATGGCAAATCAGTATATATAACCAAGTACAAAGGCATAATAGGGTCACTATTATATCTAACAGCTAGCAGACCTGATATTATGTATTCTGTTGGGGTTTGTGCGAGATATCAATCAAATCTGAAGGAATCTAATCTCCTAGCTACCAAGAGGATATTCAGATACCTTAAAGGCACTCAAGAATTGGGATTGTGGTACCCTAGAGAATCTGATTTGAACTTATAGGATATTCTGATTCTGACCTTGCTGACTGCAAGATTGATAGGAAAAGTACAACTGGCACCTGTCAATTTTTAGGTAGCCGTCTGATCTCATGGATGAGTAAGAAACAGACTTCAGTATCTATATCTACTGCTGAAACTGAGTACATTACTGCTGGAGCATGCTGTGCACAGATACTTTGATTGAACATCAACTAGAAGACATCAGTATCTTTGGTTGAAACATCAACATAAAGATCAGTGGAATTCCAATCTACTGTGATAACACAAGTGTCATTTCTCTTACTCAGAATACTACAAGTCACTCAAGGACTAAGCATATTGAGATCAAGCATCATTTCATCAAAGATCATGTGGAAAAGAGAAATGTTATAATTGAGTATATCATACGGATAATCAGATTGCTGACATCTTCACCAAACCACTAAGTAAAGGTAAGGTTTTCAACTCTAAGAGTTGAATTAGACCTACTAAATTTGGATGCATAAACTGAGGGGGAACTCATCAGAAGACTTGAGTTTATCAGCTTATTCATCTTATTATCTTCAAGGTTGCCTTTCAACAGACTAGTTAACTTATGGATTCTTAAAGTCAGGGGGAACGTGTAAGACTAGCGGTACTTCTGATTAAAAGATGATATTGGTTGATGACAGTTAGTTGAAGTTATGTGTTGATCATATAAGTTCTTTATTCTTGAAGACTGAAGATTAATTTAACTTGTTGGATTGACAAACATCAGAGGAAGATTACTAGCTATTGGTTTTCACTAGTAATATCTACTTTCAGAACACTCGTTTGTCAGATAAGTATTAGTTTACTTGTCTGATCATTTGTATAAGTGTTGCTATTAAAAAGCTATATTTAAAAACATGCTTTTACAAGTCGATTGAGGCGGTTCAGATTCACGCCAGTCATTTAATGTTTTTTGAAATTTGAAACCTGCATATCTCACCCGACGATTATGACTGACATATAACTGATCTAACGGTTCGCGTGAAACACGAAAACCTAAACGCCTTCACCTCTTTAAATTCAGATCTAATCAGTTTGCTGACCTTTTACGCACAATCAAATTTTTAGAGCACTTAGAGAGAATTTTTGCATTCATACTTTCTGCAAATCTACTCTTTTCATCTAATCTTTTTAGAAATCTCAAAAATGGCCAAAGAAGAAGGACGATATCTCATCTACTCAACATTCCACTCAACTGGAACCCCGGTAATGAAGGAAATTTTGAAAAATTTTCAAGCTGCTAATCGGGTTAAATTCATGGAGGCCCATGAAGAAAGGGTTTAGGTTGATCAAATTCTGGAGTACTACGGCTCATCTGGTAAGACAGATTTTGATAAAAAGGAAATCAAAGCTAAGGTTTGGGGGTTAGACATATGTATCACCCCTGCACTGTTGAATGAGAAGTATGGTCTGCTAATGGATGGAAGAACAGAGATCTCAATAATAGCCGAGCCAAAGGAAAGAGAATTTTGGAACATTTGCGCAAGGGAAGGAGAGATCCTTGCTGGAAATATCAAGAAAAATCAGCTGAAAGATGAATATCAGCGGATGGCTGATATTAGGGGTGAACGAGCTCGGGTTTGGGCGGGTTTACATGAAAAAATTAACCCAACCCAACACGTGCGGGTTGCCAATTTTTTAAACCGCACTCGCGTTTTTATTTTCCAAAACCGCTCAGTTCAGGTGGAATGGGTGAGGGCAGGTGGCGGTCGGGTTGGTGGGTTGAACGAAAACAATGTCATAAAATCTTGATATCTAAATATAAATAATTAAGCATGTAATTTTAAGTTCTTCAAACAACTAATAAGATGTATCAAATATGTTCACCTACATTTGAAATTAAATCCAAGAAGCAAAAAATACAATACAAAACTAGAAAATAGTCAACGATTTCTTACTAATTAAATCAACAGTCTCCACCAAAAATAATATTACAAGTCCCCACAAAAGAATTTATTACAAATCATCACTCACACATTACAAACAATAACAAATTAGTGAAGTTTTTTCTCCATTTTTCCAACAACAAACTCTTTAGGAAAAAATGTACTGACATATACGTATCATTAACATTAATATAAATAAAAAACTTGAAGAAAGTTTGTTTATTTGTTCTTATTCAATTTTTAATAAATGTAATTTATTTCACAATTTTATTAAACAATTAATAAAAATTACATCAAGGATATTAAGTGCGGGTTGCGGGTGGGTCGGTTTTTTAACCATCAAACCCGTCACCCTACCCATAACGTGCGGGTTTACAAATTACCAACCCGTACTTGATTATTTTAAAAATAAAACCGACGGGTTACGGGCGGGTTGGAGTGGGTCGGGCGGGTTGGGCGGGTAGGACGGGTTTATGAACACCCCTAGCTGATATGTTTGCCAAGATTATTGAGAATTGCACATTCTCACTGGACAGTGTGCCTACGCAATGATTGCTGATCACTACGGGATGAAAGTGAACTGGGCCACCTTCGTCTGGTATATATTGGCTGATCACATCAAGAAAGGGAATTCCTACCACAGAATATTCCTCAGTCATCTGTTCATGGAACTTCACTGTGGAATGACCAATGGCAAGGTCATTCACCAGTCCAAGGCTATGCATGCCTATCAGGCTGTTAAGGAGCAGCCTAAGAGAAAAGTAGCTGAGGCACCAAAGAAGACAGCTGCTGAAAAGAAAAGGAAAACAACAGTTTCTAAGTCTTCTCTTCAAACAGCTGACCCAGCTGTTAAAGCCAGAACAGAAGAAGAGGCAAAGAAACTTGCTGCTGATGCTATCATAGCTCAGACAACAAAAGAGATCGAAGATATGGCCTATGGTTCTCCATCTAGAACCATTTCTGCTGAGAGACCAGTAGAAAATATTGCTGCCAGGACCAGGAGTCAACTGAGAGATTCAGCAACATCAAAGCCAGTCCAAGAAAAAGTGGTCCACACTAAGGTCACTTCTAGAAAAAGGATGACTTTTGTGTCATCACCCACTAAGTTATATGACTTAGTTAGGGAAATCCCTCAATCAACAGATAGGCGTGCTGGAGCTGACAAGGAGTCTACTGCTAAGGAGTTAGCTGTTGTAACAGCTACTCAACAAATTGTTCAAGTCCCTCCAACGGCTGAGGTTGCCCAACCTCAAGATGATCCTGAAGTGCAGATAATCGAACCAAATTGCCCCAATTTCAACTGCTGCACCAGGACCAACTGATGTTGCTGCTGCACCTGCTCAAACATATGCCAAACCCAAAAGAATAAGAATTGTAAGGAGAAAGGTGTCTGCTGCTAAGAAGAAGAGAAGGGAGGAAGCAGAGCAGAAGAAGAAGGATGAAGAAGACTTCAGAAGAGCAGTGGAGCTAAGCAAGATTGAAGCTCAGAAGGCTGCTCAGAGAAGGAAGCTAATTGAAGCTGAATTAAAAGAACAGGAGGATGCTGATATGGCTAAGGCTCTTGAACTTAGCAAACAAGATGCTCATGGACGAAGGAGACCTGGAGGAATCAAGATAGGAGAATCCATGAATGCAAGACAGATTCTTCCTCCTTGTCAAAGGGTTGAGAAGAGTCCATTTGCTGTTAAATGGGCCTTAAACATTGTTAATTCTCACCCTGCTGATTTTGACAGATTTGAAGCTGCTCTTGCAGATTTTGATAAGCAGCTGCAACAAAGGACTCTATTTCTCCTAGAGAAGATCAGATACATCAAATGGAGAACCTACAGAGTCAACAGATCTGTTGAAAAAATCAAGTCTTGGGAAGAGTTTGCTGGTGCAGAGAAGTGGGTACTAAGCTGGTTGCAGACATCTTCCATCACCAAGGCTCTGGATCCTGATCATGTCAGAGATGTTTCCCACGGCTATACAAGGGGGATTGTGGACAGGGAAGCAGAAAGGATAAAAAAGGCACTGCCACCTAAAAGGAGAAGAGGGGATGACCCCATTAAGAGAGCTGTGCAGATTGCCGTCTTAACTGCCTTAGAGAAGTGGTCTGAAAGGTCAAGATACTTTCAAGGATCTCCAAGTGACCTTCCCACTTTACCAAGTGTACAACATATCACATTTGGTCCGGAGGTTAGTACTTTTCAGGAGGAGAAAATAGTTAAGGCACCTACCCAAGGATCTATGCCTTCAATCACTACAAGAAAAAAGATTTTTTACTTCTCTTGGAAATCCATAGCAAATAAAAGAAATTTGTAGTAAAAAGTCATTTACTAAACTTGTGCTACGCTTTTTCAGGCGTGGGAATTGCAGCCGTGGGGAAAACTTTACTACACTTTTAAAAGTGTGGTAAATAGTTATTGCTATGAAATTTATCTCATTTACTACATTATTAATTTCAAAGCTAAAGTCAATCTATTACAACACTATTATACCCTATGAATTTAAAATTGTAGTATATATATATTTTAACTACACTTTGTCAAGTGTAGTAAATATTTAATTTTTTTACTTCAATTATGAAACGTAGCAAATATGCCTTAATTGCTACTCTTTGTAGCGTAGCAAATAAGGTTTATACTACACATTATTCTGTACTAATTTTGTTTTTAGTTAATTTTATATTAATATTCATTTTTCAATTTAATATACCTAATCAATAATTATTTATTATTTGTGCTCTCTTCTAATTAATAATCATGTTAAAACACTACATACTATCAAAACTATTTATTACAATAAATCTTCAAACTTTTGTAAAATACATAAAACAATGAATTTATAAATACTCGAATAACATATGAAACGCAAATATATTTATAAATATTATAGAGTGTAAGAAATCACGCCAACAATATTTTTTTTAGAAAATAAGACTTCGACTGAGTTTCCCTCAATCCTAAAAAAATTACAATTGTTTTAGCCACACAATCTCGGTTCAATATATCCAACAATAACAACTAAATTAAGTTCCACTTTCTATCTCCAAATTGTAAATAAGACACAAAAATAAGAAAAACAAATCAGTCTATATAATAGGTTGTGGGAGCAGCTAGCATAAGATATGTGTGGCAATTCATTCCTCTGAAACCTATGGACAAGAAAAATATGTGTAAGTTTCAGAAACATATATGTGTATATATATGAATAAGACGAACTTAGGATCATATTAATGAAAATGAAGTAGAAAATTTGGTGAAGAATATTTTCATTATAACAAATTTTCTTACATTAGCAATCTGCCAAGCAACGATTTTGCCAACAGCTTGTCCAACTGTGTTTACACCTTTGCGAGGTCGTAAAAGGTAGTAATTTGGTTCGATGGCCCTTTTAATGACAACTTTAACGAATCCAGGTCCTAAAACAACATAATCAATTTCTTCCTTTGGGTCCATGCTTAAAACCATACCTTCTGCTACTGATTCTTTTGGTACTTCCAAACAAAACAAAAGTACATTGCTACCTACCTAAAACACATACATGACAATGTAGTATAGTCGAGTGTTAATGATTTTTCAATGACTCGAAAACTAAGTCAATCCTTACGGTGTCAAGAGACAAGATTTTATAGTAAACTTTCTATAAAAAAAATTGAAAATAACGAACCTCGCATGGGTTGCAATCAAAAGTATGTTTGTGCCTTTTATTTCCATTAGCAGCCTGCAATATCAAGATGTATAACACAAAATTTTAGCATATATATTAATTTTCTATGATTCGACATATTTTATAGGTCCAACAATAAAATAAAAATGTGTTTATCACTAAACTCCACAAGCAAAATCATAATTAAATCAACATTCCAATAACAGTAGATGTGAAAAAATTAAATCAACTAACACATCCTATATATTTCAAGCACTTTTTCAGCTTCCAATAAAAAATTAATAACTCAAATTATTCTAATATTTCTTCACACTATAAATTGTTATTTAATGTCCATCATAAACATACTAACCCGCTCATGAGATGTTAAAAAGTATGGAGTTGGATTATGTTGCTGGAGGTTTGGAGATGTAACTTTACTAGCACTTTTTGGTTGTTCACGTGTGACATTAGGAAGATTTTCAACCTGTCAATCATTGCAGTTCAAGGAAAATATTAAACTACAGTAGGATACATGATTAGTCATAGAAAACTTAAGTAATGCTAATAAACTTGAAAACCTGTCCTTGAAGTGATGAAACACTAGATAAAGCTGCTTGTAGAGTACCAGGGCTGACTAAATTTCTTCTTTGTCAGACTCAGTCCATAATGAGTTGGGTTGTAACAGTAAAAAATTAGTAGTGGGATCGGATAACAGCCCATATTTGAAATTGAAATAGTACTAGTCTTATAAAGTATTTGAAGCAGATCTTTCTTTTAAGGAAGCATATATATAAGATGAGACCAATATAAGAGCTAGCTAGTAGTGTCTTTGGCTTTAACATAAACTAACTCATCGTGATTTTAAAATATCTCCAGATATATACAATCATAACAAACACAGAAAAAGGATTTTTCGTTATTACATTTTTAACCAAAAATTTTATTAAGAGCTAGCTAGTAGTGTCTTTGGCCTTAACATAAACTAACTCATCATGATTTTAAAATATCTCCAGATATATACAATCATAACAAACACAGAAAAAGGATTTTTCGTTATTACATTTTTAACCAAAAATTTTATTTTATCTACAATTCTGTAGAAAGCAATTCAAATATAGACTTTACAGCATACTTATATATAATTGATCCCAGAGAGAGTGAGGTAATTATCCCAATTCTTTACGAGCTGTTTTCAATATTTTCCTAAATAAACTTACTTCTTATATTTATATATATGAAAGAATACTTTTGGTCAACATACAACCTGTGATGCACTAACTTACTTCTTATATTTATCTCCTTTTGTAACTTGGGTTTTTGGATTTGCTATATAGTGGTAAATTTTATTCTACTCAACAAGTATATACTTCTATCAACTTAATTGGAAAGGCGAGAAACTAAACAGGTATAGCATTTGCAAAATTGTACAGCCAGTAGCCATATTTTTGGTTACATATACATATCATAATGCGAATAATTATACATATCATAATTATAATGGAGCTAAATTGAGGATTTTTTTTTTTTTTACAGTTTCAAGATTCTACATATAAAGACTTCGATTAAACCTCTATTGTTCTATAGTACCAAGTCCTAAAGTTCCTATCCTAATTATACAATAGCTTATATCCTAATTATAAGGGCTAAAAAGTTTTTGTCCTAGGTTTACCATAGTTTATGTCCTAATTATAAGGGAGCTAAAAAGAGGATATTTTTTTTACAGTTTCAAAATTCTACATATAAAGGCTTCAATTAAACCTCTATTTATCTACATTCCCAAGTCCTAAACATGCCAAAAGTAATTCAAATATTAAATAACAAGAGTGATTAAAATATCAGTTAACATGTCACCATATGGACAACAATGGGATTAATTCATTAAAATTATGAAATCTGCTTTCTTACATAAAACTATTTAAACTACAAAAACACACATGTACATAATAAGTTCTACTTACACTATGATAAAACTTACTACAGCTATAGCTCTAAAGTTCTACTTACACTATGATAGATAGACCTTTCTATGCGGGACATATAAGTTAATCATAATATGGCTCTACTTATATCCCCTAATCCCATTGAAAAGGGTCAAAAGACATTAAATAGAATTTAAACAATAATTTACCGAAGAATCTGCAATTCAAGTTCCTAATAGACACATAGAATGAAATTAATGAGAAAATTGTATTCAAAAGCCGATAAATATTTCAACAAACTTATGTTTGAAAGGAGTTCATTTAATTTGCTATAGGAACCAATCACTTATATCTGCTTGTCTTGCCTGCATCAATTGTGCACAAGACAATAGGTGCTATAACTATCTCATTGCAAGTTGATCATATTAATCACTTTTTGCAGAGACATGGTTTCTAAAATCTGTAGTGACTCAGTTAAACTAAGAACAACCTTTTTTTTTCCTGTTCAAATAAAGAGCAGCAGGTTGAATAGATCTAACGTGGTTTTCAGATTTAGTATAGATTATTAAATAAATATTAATCAAATCAACTACTAATTTCTAAAGTAATACAATAAAAATCATTTTTCCTGTTCAAATAAAGAGCAGCAGGTTGAATAGATCTAACGTGGTCTTCAGAAAAGTATAGATTATTAAATAAGTATTAATCAAATCAAATACCAATTTCTAAAGTAATACAATAAAAATCAAATGGGCAGCACATGTACCAAATACAATAATTTCATCAACCCTCATATCTAAATTAATTAAACATGTTTTGCAAAGTGGGAAGGGGAAGGGGAAAGTGAAGAGATCTATTCTTCTTATCGTGGATTAATAGAGCATAAAAATCAAATGGGCAGCAAATCTTTAGTACAATTAAAGGGTTCCACTTTGTTTGTGATGAATTCGCAAAGACTCGAGCCGGATTCTAATAAAGTGCCTCTCTCTCTCTCTCCTTCTTTCCTTTCGATCCCGGCAGAGGAAAGAGCTGTAGGTGATGGGGCAAATAATGAGAATTATAGCTGAAGATATTTGAAAAGTAAAGGGAATTGAAATTGGAGAAAAAAATAAGGGTTTATCAATTAGAAGACGTGAAGAACCTCTCTTTAGTGCCTCTCTTTAGTGCCTCTCTATTTTCAGAAGATTAATGAAAATATTCTAACTAATATTGGCGCCTATGTTTGGAGTGTAAGTATCAGATCAATTTTATACTGCATAAATTTAGGTAGTGTAAGAAACCTATAACTTTTTCCTATGATAAAAGCATACAGTGGTAATTGGATCTTTCTATTTACTAGGATGAAAAAAATCATAGTGAATTATTCATCTTTTACTATGATATTTGTTAACGTAGCATTTTATTTTTTTACACTACAATAGTTTTTATTTTTTTTACTACTATTTATTATCATAGCATTAAGACAACTTTTACTTCAATATTTTCAGTGTAGTTAAAAAATTAGTAGGGAAAAACCATTTCTCTTGTAGTGAATTACAAGAGTTATCAATCAGACGACAGTAATATCAGCAGATGGAACTCCTGAAACAGTCAAGGTGGAAGAACAAGCTGTTGTTCAAAATGAATATGTTCAAGATGCTACAGAACCTGTCCAAAAATGAAGATGAAGCTGTTCTGGCAGAGGTTCTAATCCACCATGATGATCCACCAGCCTCATCTTCCATTCCAACAGCCGACAAACATTCATCCTTGATGGAAAATTTTCAGATGTTGATAGAACATTCTCTTAGAGAGATGGAAAAGAGAAATAGGCTGATGATGAGACAGATGCAAGAAGAGAACAGAAGAATGATCAAAGACGCCATTGACAACTTCCCACTACTGCTTGATAACTCCTTAATGCTGACTCAAAACTTGATCAGTCTGAACAGAAATATTGAAGATGTGAAGTCTGATGTCAATCACCTTCACACAACTCTTCAAAGGAAAGAAGGAGATATTGCTGATCTGGTAGGTTTATTCACTAAGGTTTCAAATGCAGAAGCAGAAAAGAACATCTTGCTGGTGCAGGAAATGAACTCCACTGCCAACAAGGTTCATGATGAAGTTTCTACATTACAACTGAACATGGACTACCTAAATGACCAGGCCAGCACACTTAGATCTACCTTAATTCATCATACTGCTCAACTTGACACTGTGGATCAGAACATCAGAAGACTATGTATGCACTGCTGTCAACATATCAGCTGTTGAACTCAAGCCCTCTGATGATGACAAAAAGGGGGAAGAGAAGTCAGCTACAACAACTGTTCAAGTAACTGAACAAAAAGATTCTGCTGCTGAACAAGAAAAACCTGCCGAAGAATCAGAGCATGTACTAGAAAAGGAAGCTGAAGTTGTTGTAGAAAAGAAAGCTGAAGCTGAAGTAAGTACCAAGGAAGGTGATGGAGAACAAGCTGCTGAAGAAGAAGCCAAGGAACCAGCAAAATCTGACAAAGAGATGCTGCATCCAAGGATACACCGGAAGAGCAACTTGATCCCTTTGTAAAGTACAAAAATCTGGAATGCATCAAGAGAAGGATTGAAGAAGCAAAATATCAAGAAAAGATGGAAGCCGCTAAGAAAAATCTTGCTCCTAATGATGTAAATGATGATGAAGAGGAGAGTATTGATGATGATGAAGAGGAAGAGTATGAAGAAGTTAAAGAAGAAGTCACTGATGAATCAGATTACTAAATTTATTTCTCTTGTATCAGTTCACTTTATTTCTTGTAATCTCATATGTTTGAAAAACTTGTAACTTGTATTTGTATTGAAACCCCAATTATCAATAAAAGTTCAAGTTTTTACTCCAACATAATATTTCTATCTCAGAAATTTTTGAGGATTAAAATTTTAGTTTAGGTACAGGTACTTAGCTGAAGTTTTGTCATCATAAAAAAGGGGGAAATTGTTGGATGAAGATGAAGATTGAAGTACAAGAAAGTCAAAAGTTAAAGGGAGGTTTTGATGATTTCCAAAACATCATAACCAGCTAAGTAATGAATGCTTAGTGAAATCCCTTAGAAGAATTTTGACCAACTTAAAAGACAAATCAGACAAGTCAAAATTTCACTTGGTCCAAAAGACTACTGATCTGCTGCTAAAGGAAGAAATCAGTTTGGTGAAAACCAGCCGACTCAATCAAATTAGTTCAAGTTGAGATCAGCTTGGTACATCATCAGACAAGTGATTTTAATCAGCTAAGTAAAGAAGATCAGGAAGTCTCCTCAACGGTAATAAATACACTTGGAGTAATAAATGCTGAAGAAGGAGCGTATTCATGGCAAATGATTGAAAAAGTCATCGTATAAGCTCGGTGCATTAAATGCAGCTGACAGCAAGTACAGTAGACTGTACTGTAGCAGTCGCAGAGAGCCGTTTTCAGAGATTAAGGACCAGTACTCGAGGTTTTGAAACCTGTCTTTCTTCAAACGGACATTTTTCAAGACTGAGAGTATAAATAGTTCAAGAGTTTGAGAGAATAAGATACACAACAACACATTTTCTGAGAGAAAATTTTGAAGCAGAATTCTTCTAAGTCTCAAGAACTCCCGAACAGCTCACTCATCAGCTTAGTCATTTGTTGACAAAAGTCGAAGTTGAAGATCAAAGAAAAACAATACAAGTCTGAGTGATTTCTGTTAGAGAGTGTTGTGAGGGATTTTATCCATCTTTGTGAGTGATAAAATTCTGTAGATTAGGTCATCTTTGTGATTTCCTAAGTCTGAACTTGTGGCATTTTCATCTGTTGATTGGCGCATGCAGTGTATACTGTTAAACTTTGTGTTTTCTAGTATAACCCAAGATCTAAGTGACTTTGTGAAAAACACTTTAAAACATCCTTTGCAAGTAATCTAATTTAAAATTGATTTTGCTTAAATTAGCTAAGTATTTATCTAAAGAGTGGTCAATGCTGCACAAACATTGTGTGCGATCAGCTTAGTCAGCTTACTGTTTACGATCAGCCAACTGAAAAGATTTTAAGTCTAAAATTTTCAGAGGTCTATTCAACCCCCCCCCCCCTCCTCCCCTCCCTCTAGACCTCATCTGACCACTTGGAACCAACATAAACTTTGAACCCAATATTATGTAGCATCACAAAAATAAGAAGTATGATATACGTCCCTACTGGATATTTCATATTAAGGGAGTAGGCAATAATAGTATTTATTGAATTTTGTTTGACATGTTTTAATATTTGAATAGAGATAATGACAATTTACCTTCACGTGATATGCATAAATATAAACTTTATTTATGTAATTTGAAAAATAACATTTGAACTATTATAATCTTATAAAAGTTTTTCACTTCTTTCGTAATATTTTTCAACACAAAACTACCCCTCTTATATACTATATATACTTTAATTCTGTCAATTTATAAATATGACACTTTACCCCTTATGTTATTATAAATATTGCATTTTATCCCATGTGCTTTTATAAATATGTTATTTTACCCCCTTTTCTTGTGTTATGATAAATGAGGGAATAACACTTTTGATATCATGTTTTTTGAAAAAATACATTTCATACTATGATTCTCACTATCTTGACACATTTACTTTTGTCGTCAATTTTTAGATGAAATTCAGCAGGTATCGTCAATTGTGGGTCTTTAAAACCCGTGCATGTTCTTATCAATAATGAGGCAAAGTACTAGTGAATTTCAATAATTAAACAAAATTAAACTTTTGAGTCCATTATGTTATTATTCACTATTTTAAACTAGCGCATTAAAATAAATATCATCGAAAAGATTTACATTTTCTAATACAAAATTAATTAGTGGAACTTATTCAATCAATCTATAATAATTATCAATTAATCATGGTCTATAAACTATTAACCCATGACAGTATGTTGCATCACAAAAATCAAAAGTATGATCCCTACTTTAAATTAAGGAAAAATATACAGTGGAGATGAAAATGAGCAGTTATTTATTCACAAGCCATTTGCATACTTTCATTGAAGTTGACATACATAAATTAATGTTATTACATCAATATCACTGGATTAAAAATCTACTGAATTAGACTTAATTTACAAATAAAATTATTAATAAAAAAGTAGTAGTATTAAATCCATTTGATTTGGAGCCTTGAGTTGACTTAACTAATTCTCCTAGTTTGATATGTAATTTTAAGAGAGAACTGCATTTTTGGTACAGAGTTATAAGATTTAACATAAATATCACCAAAATTAAGAAAATATTTTCTTTTTGAATATAAGATTTATATAATGGTATTAATATATTTAATATTTATTAAAATAATAAATTATATAATTAAAAACTATTTAAAATTTATTAAAATAATAAATAATAATTTTTTTAAAAAAAATCCCAAACCCTACCCACCCCCTCTCCTCCCCTCCCCCGGGCGGCATGTAAATTGGGGTAGAGGGGGGGCGGGGAGGGGAGGGGGTGGGTGGGGTTGGGAATTTTTAAAAAAATATAATTATTTATTATTTATTATTTTCACAAATATTAAATAATTTTTAATTATATAATTTATTATTTTAATAAATAATAAATAGATTAATTCTATTATATAAATTTTATATTTAAAAAGATATTTTCTTAATTTTGGTGATATTAATGTTAAATTATTATTTAATTTATTAGTATTATTTATAAATCAAATTAGTTATTTAAATAAAATATGTAAAATATTCAAATTGGTCCGCATGTGGTCTTATTCGAGTCAATTTTGAAATTTGGTAACAATGTGGACTAAAATCGTCACTAAATTTGGAGATGTGGGGCTTTTTTGGTAACCTGAAATATTATGGGGTAAAACTATCAATCAACATAAGTATTAAGTAATGGCTTCAACTTTGCAATTAGACTTAACTGCCACGTCATCACTTAACGCCAATTTTTAACGGATGTACAAAATGTGTCACAATTTGTTAAAACTCTGTACCAAATGTATTGATCCCATAAAGCTCAGTACCAAAATTGGAAATTGTCCTATAGCTCTGTACCAAAAATGCAATTCTCTCATAGTTTTAAACTTTCAAATACATTTATTGTGTATCTATATGGATTTGGATGTAAGTTGGTACGTAAAATCAATAAGGAAATTTAACAATTAAATAATTATTAAATTTGGTGTTCTATTAAATATAATAACTTTTTTGTCCCCTTTTTTATGTCCCTAAATTACACTCCTTTCCACAAATGAAATTAGATTTTCAAGAATACCCTTACAAATAAAGTAGTGATTTGACATCACTAACTTTAACCATTACTTTTAAGGACATATATGTAAAAATACATAAAAATACATTAAAATCTCGACTTTTTAATTTTTACCTAAAGGGATGGAGGAAGTAATTGAAAAATCTCCTTGTGAAAGGTGAAATATGAAAAGATTAATTTCTTAAAATATTGTGATAAAAATTTGATAGTGAAGTTCCACCGTAAAAAATTTAAAGATTCAAAATTTTCACACTCGACACAATTACAACTGCGAATTTGTGAAAGGTGAAATATCACCTTTTAAATTGTTTAGAAAAATTATTTCTCTTTCTCCACCAAGAATAGTGGCGCCCATTGTGGGGGAACAAGATGTGAGAATCATATGTATTATTTTTTGTAGTTGATTTAAATATTTTTGAGTATTTTCAAATCATTGACTTCAATTACTTATTTTGGTAGAGATTTTTAGAATTCTCATATGACATTTGAATCAATTTTTAAGCTATATCATAAAACTTCACGAAGACTATGATTAGATGACGGATAGGTTAGTTTGAATCAGTATGTGCGCTGTATTTTTTTAAATTAAAAAAAGGAATATAGAAAAATTGATTGCCTTGCCTTCCCAAGTTAAGTGTAAAATGCAATTTAATAAATGACACCCTCGAATTATTTGATGTAACATATCCACTAAAAGTGTTGGATGAAGATGAAGATTAAAGTGCAAAGAAGACAAGTAATTAAGGGAAGGTTTTGATGATTTCCAAAACATCAATATCAGCTAAGTATGGAAGGCTTAGTTCCTTTAGAAGAATTTTGAACAAGTAAAGAAGACATCAGAAGAGTTCAAAGTTCAGAGCCCAAAAGACTAGTGATCTCATGCTGAAACAGCGAACAGAAGGGTAGACCATCAGCTGACTCAAAACAGATTAGTTCAGAGTTTGATCAGCAGAGTGCCTATCAGATGGGTTGCTTCGATCAGCAGAGTAGAAGAGATCAAGAGATTAGTCCAACGGTAATAAATGCACCTGGTGTAATAAATGCTGGAAGAGAAGGGTATTAATGGCAAATGATTGAAGAATATTCTCGGATCAGCAGAGTGCATTTAATGCAGCTACAGGAAAGTACAGCAGGAATAGTACTGTAGCAGGGAGCCGTTTGAAAAATGGGCCATGGCTATGGATTTGAAGTTTGATTTGCCTTCAACGGTCATATTTTCAAATCCAAGTATAAATAGAGCTGAATTCGAAGAGAGACACACACAACAACAATCTGAGATTTCGCATTTGAAGCAGAATTTTTTCTAAGTCTCAAGAAACTCGAACAGCTCACTCGTCTGGTGAAGTCATTTGTTGACAGAAACCCAGTTGAAGAGAACAGAAAATTACAATCTGAGTGATTTTGTAATAGCTAAGTGTTGTGCGGAGTTGTGATCCATCTTTGTGAGTGATCAAACTTCAGAGAGTAGAATTTCTTTGTGATCTTCTATTGTGAGCTTATAGCCTTTTCATTAGTTGTCTAGGTATAAGTGGAGACATATTGTAATCTTTGTGATTATAGTATAACCCAGAATCTAAGTGATCTGGAAGAGTGGACTAAAGGATTTTTATCCATATAACCACTATAAAAATTCTTTGTGTTATCTTGCATTTAAGTTTTCTTGCATACTTTGAACTTTGCATATTTTAACACTTTGAAAGATTTGTAAAAGACTTTTGAGGAGTTTTAAATTGGGGATAAAATCTTTAAAAAGACTTGGTTTATTTGTGAAAAACACTTATCAAATCCGCTGCAAATAAACTCTTAAGAAAACTGATTTTGCTGAAATCAGCTAAGTATCTATAAGAAGAGTGGTCAGTCTGCTGTTCAAGATTTGTTCACGATCAGCTGAGTCTGCTTACTATTCGCTATAAACATAGTCTACTGACAGACGACAGAAAAGTTTTTAAGTCTAAAAATTTTCAGAGGTCTATTCACCCCCCCCCCCTCTAGACCTCATCTGACCACTTGGGACCAACAAATGGTATCAGAGCAGGTTGTTCATTAGAATCAGCTGCCTGATCAACGAGCTTGATCCGAGTGTTTTTCAAAGGTTTTCAAAACTTTTCAAAAGTACATCTTTTTGAAAAATTAAAACTTTTTGAAAATGGAATGCATAAACCATGTTCCCCACATTGCCGGTATGTCCTTCGAGGACTGGAAGATCAGAATGGAGATTTTTCTTGCTGCCTACAATGACAACATGTTCACTTGCATTACAAAAGGTCCATTCAAATTCACCAAGACGATAAAGATCAATGAAGTTGATACCGTGGTGGAGAAAGATTTGAACGAGATGACAGCTGAAGATATTAAGCTGTTCAACCTGGACAAAATTGGAAGATTCATCATGACTAAAGCCCTGGACAATGATCGGTTTGATAAAATCAAACACTGCAAATCTGCAAAAGAGATGTGGGATAAGGTCAGAGACATGAGCGAAGGAAATGATGCAATCAAAGAGCATCAGCTGAGTGTTGCTCTAGAAAAGCTAGATAACTTCAAGATGAAATCCACTGAAACCATTGATCAGATGGATACAAGGTTTACAAGAATATTAAATGAAGTATTGAAGCTTGGAAAAACCTTCACAGACAAGGAGATAACCATCAGAGTACTGAAGACCCTACCTCCAAAGTTCAACATGAAGGTGACGGCTATGGAAGAATCAAGGGATCTGGGGAAGATCTCTCTTACAGAGCTGTTTTCTGTACTCAAGGCTTATGAGTATAAACTGCCTAGGATGGGTATTGAAGAAACCTCAACTTCAGGACCCACAGCTGCCTTAGTTGCTGCTGAAAACACCAGGAGACCAGCACACAGAAGCCAAGATGTGGACTCATCTGATGAAGCATCACTACTCAACAAGAAGGAGTACACTGCTGGAGACGTAGCATTACTAATGAACAATTTCAAGAAGTTCTACAAAAGAAAAATGAAGAACAAATACAACAATGCTGCTTCTACTTCTAAACCTAACTCTTCTTCTCAAGAAAAAGATGATTATAAAGCAAAACTAATGTGTTATAACTGCAGGAAACTGGGCCATTTCATCAGAGATTGTCCTTATCCAAAAGCAGAGAAGTACACTGAGAGGAGAATAGAATCAGAAAGGAAAGAAAGCTTCAAAGAGGAAAAGCAATGGTTGCTGAAGCAGAAAAGCTTGCTGCTGTCTACTCATCTGATTCAGATTCAGACACGTCTGATGAAGAGTCTTCTGATGAAGAGAAACCTGCTCTCCTCTGCCTGATGGCCAAGGAATCTGATGACTCAGAGGATGAGGTAACTCCTCTAGATAATGAACTGTTTAATTCTCTAGAGCAAATGATGTTGAATAATACTACTATTGCTGGAGAATTCACAAAGCTTAAGGAAGAGATGATTCTGCTGAAAGAGCAAAACAGCTCACTGAAACTTAAAGCTGAAAAGCCTAAAGAATCAGTCGAGTATAAACAGCTTGAGCAAGAGCATGAATCTCTGAAAGCTGAATGTGAGGTCTATAAAGGAAAAATCATGGAACTTGAGAAAGTTATTGAGTCTCATGATAAGTCAACTGTTGCATCCATGCATACATCTAGTAAACAGAAGACACTTTTAGAAAAGGATATAGAATTGAATCATACTGAAAAATTCATATCTGCTGACAACAGTAAGGTCATTCTGTATGTTCAAACTTCTAAACCTACCTCATCTGAAAAAGAATTAAAGGAGAAGAAATCTCCTAAGGCTAAAAAGAGCAAAGAGCCTAGTGTAGGAAAACAGACTAGTAAACCCAAACAGAAGAGTCCTAAGAAGTCTTCTGATAAGGTTAAAACTAATCAGACTAGTGAGAAAACTAAGTCGTCTGTTAATGAGGAAGCTGTTAGTAAACCAAAGAAGCATAAAAACAAGAAAAATCAAAATGCTTGGTATGGAAATGAGTCTTATTATGTGCAACCTGCTGCATATCATCCTATGTATCATGCACCTCAATTTCCAAGTTACTATGCACCTTACCCTGCTCATCCAATGCATGCATATCCTGCTTATCATGCACCTTACCCTGCTTATGAACATTATTCTTATCATACTGATCATCAACATGACTTATCTGATAACTATGATGAAAATAAAACTGTTCATGCTCCTGTTAAAACTCAGAAACCTAAGAAGCCTAAGACTTCAACATCTTGGGTTGTCAAGGGTGGAACTAATCCTCCAGGACCCTCTCAATAAGGGTACCTAAAACAATTTTAATTTTGTTTTGTAGGTTAGGATTAGGAGTAGGAGTAAAGTAGAGAAGATTTGGTACTTGGACAGTGGATGTTCAAGACACATGTGTGGAAGCATACATGAGCTGACTGATGCAGTTGCTGTGGATGGTCCAAAGGTTACTTTTGGAGACAGCAAAGAAGGCAAGATTAAAGCTAAAGGAAGATTGATCAGAGGAAACATAGAGATATCTGACGTCTCATATGTCAAAGGCCTCAAATATAATCTGCTGAGCATAAGTCAATTTTGTGACAAAGGATATTCAGTCATCTTCTCAACAGATAAGTGCTTTGTTGAACAGATTGGTACAAAGAAGGTAATTTTATCTGGAAGACGACAAGGAAATGTCTACATAGTCGACTGGGATTCTGCTGATAAGAATTCAAGTGTTTGTTTGGTTGCATCTGCACCAAGTGAAGTTAGTTGGCTATGGCACAAAAGGATGAATCATTTAAACTTCAAGACCATCAACAGACTAATCAAGAATGATCTGGTAGAAGGGATTCCAAAAACAGTCATGAGCAAAGACAAGCTCTGTGACGCATGTCAGAAGGGTAAACAAATCAAGTCATCCTTCAAAAGCAAGAAGCATCAATCGTCTGAAAGGATATTGGAGCTACTACATATGGACTTATTTGGACCCATTGATCCGGTCAGCAATGGTGGAAAGAAATACTGCCTAGCTGTTGTGGATGATTTTTCAAGATACACTTGGGTGATTTTCATGAAGAAGAAAAGTGAAACCAAGGAGCATCTTACTAATCTGATGGAGCTGATCCAGAATGAAAAGAGTACAAATATATTGAAGATCAGATCAGATAGAGGGACAGAGTTTACAAACTCTACTGTTGAAGAGTATTGTAACAGCAAAGGAATTCATCATGAGTACTCTGCTGCCAGAACCCCTCAACAGAATGGTGTTGCTGAAAGGAGAAACAGAACACTCAAAGAAGCTGTCAGAACCATGATAGCTGAAGCTAAGCTGCCTCAAAGATTTTGGGCAGAAGCAACAAATACAGCATGCTTTACCCAGAACAGATGCATGATCAACAAAAATCAGAACAAGACGCCATATGAAGTTTGGAATAACAGGAAACCAAACATTCATTACTTTAAGATTTTTGGCTGTAAATGTTTTGTTTTAAATAATGGGAAAAATCACCTTACTGCATTTGCAGAAAAGGCTGATGAAGCTGTTTTTGTAGGATACTCAACTGTTAGTAAAGCTTACAGAGTTTTCAATAAAAGAACACTACTAATAGAAGAGTCAATCCATGTAGTATTTGATGAGCCAAGTCAAGCTTCTGAAAAGAATCAAAATACTAATCAAGATATGTCTACTGATTTACAGAAGTTGAATGTTGGAAAGAATGAAGAATATGTTCCTATCATACTACCAAACCTCAACTCAGCTGATAACTCAAGTGCTGTTCAAAATCACAATGCTGATTGTCTAACAGACGAGTTGCAAACAGCTGACAGACCAGAGACTGTTCAACAGACAACAAATGTTCAACAGACTACTACTGAATCTCCAACAGTAGTGTTGCAAGATCAAAACAGAGGACAACATCCATACCTGCAACCTGATCTCAGATGGCTCAGGAATCACCCACAAGAATTAGTGATTGGTGATCCTTTGGACAGAGTGAAAACAAGAAGGGCTGCTGCACAAGATGCCATGTTTACAAGTTTTCTGTCTCAAGTAGAGCCTAAACAAGTTGAAGAAGCTCTCAGTGATTCCTTCTGGATAGAAGCAATGCAAGAAGAGTTGAATCAATTTGAAAGGAATGAAGTCTGGTACTTAGTTCCTAGACCAACTCATCAAAGGGTAATTGGCACTAAATGGGTTTTCAGAAATAAGATGAATGAAGATGATGTTGTCACCAGAAACAAAGCAAGATTAGTGGCCAAAGGGTATTGTCAAGAAGAAGGCATTGACTTTGATGAAACTTTTGCACCAGTAGCAAGACTTGAAGCAATCAGACTTTTTCTAGCCTATGCTGCTTACAAGAACTTCACTGTCTATCAGATGGATGTGAAGTCAGCTTTTCTCAATGGAGAATTGCAAGAAGAAGTATATGTTGAACAACCTCCTGGATTTGAAGTCTATCAAGAAGAGGACAAAGTATATCGTCTGAAGAAAGCTCTATATGGACTGAAACAGGCTCCAAGAGCATGGTATGATACCCTATCTGATTTTCTTTTAATTAAAGGATTTCATAAAGGTAAGGTAGATAAAACCTTGTTCACTATTGAATGGGAGAATCATATATTGATTGTGCAAATATATGTGGACGATATTATTTTTGGTTCAACTAACCAACAGATGTGTGACAAGTTCTCTAAGCTGATGCAGAATAAGTTTGAAATGAGCATGATGGGAGAACTTAATTATTTTCTTGGTTTGCAAGTTAGACAGTTGCCTGATGGAATCTTCATCAACCAAGCAAAATACACAAGAGATCTGTTTAAGAAATTTGGTATGGAAACTAGCTCTACTGCTACTATTCCAATGTCTACTAGTCTTCGTTTGGATAAAGATGAAGATGGCAAATCAGTAGACATCACCAGATACAGAGGCATTATAGGGTCACTGTTGTACTTAACAGCAAGCAGACCAGATATTATGTACTCTGTTGGGGTTTGTGCAAGATTTCAATCAAATCCCAAGGAATCTCATCTCTTAGCTGCCAAGAGGATATTGAAATACATTAAAGGCACTCAAGAAGTGGGATTGTGGTATCCTAGAGAATCTGGATTTGAACTTATTGGTTATTCAGATTCAGACCTTGCTGGCTGCAAAATTGACAGAAAGAGCACAACAGGTGCCTGTCAGTTCTTAGGTAGTCGTCTGATCTCATGGATGAGTAAGAAACAGACTTCAGTGTCCATATCTACTGCTGAAGCTGAATATATAGCTGCTGGAGCTTGCTGTGCACAGATACATTGGTTGAAACATCAACTAGAAGACTACAATATCAAGATCAGTGGAATTTCAATCTACTGTGACAATACAAGTGCAATTTCTCTTACTCAGAACACTACAAGTCATTCAAGGACTAAACATATAGAGATCAAGCATCACTTCATTAGAGACCATGTGGAAAAAGGAAATGTTATGGTTGAGTATGTTCATACTGACAATCAAATTGCTGATATTTTCACTAAGCCTTTAAGTGAAGTAAGGTTTTCAACTCTCAGAGCTGAACTAGGACTACTTAACTTGGATGCATAAGCTGAGGGGGAACCCATAAGAAGACTGGAGTCCATCAGCTTAGTCATCACTTATCATCTTCAAGGTTAACTCTCAACAGACTAGTTAACTTATGGATTCTTAAAGTCAGGGGGAACGTGTAAGACTAGCGGTACTTCTGATTAAAAGATGAAATTTGTTGATGACAGTTAGTTGAAGTTGTGTTATCAGAAGATATGTTCTTAATTCTTGAAGATTAAAGATCAAATTATCTTGCTGGATTGACAAACAGCAAAGGAAGATTACTAGCTATTGGCTTTCTCTAGTAATAACAGATATCAGATCACTCGTCTGTCAGATAAGTGTAACTCTACTCATCTGATACATTATATAAGCATGGTTCATAAATCGTATTTTCAGAAACGCGCTTTTATAAGTAACAGATTAGTGTCGATTGAGTTTCCCGCCCATCTGACATTAAAATAATAAATTTGAAATCCGTAAATCTCGCCCGCACGATTAAGTAACTGTCAGAGTAATCAAGTGGTTCGCGTGAATCACGGAAACCGTTGCATAAGGAAAGATATAAAATCCGATCTGAGCAGATTAGTCGTCTTACGCACTCTAAAATCCTAAATTCTCTAACTCTCAAGCTCTCTGTTTTTCTAGCAATTAACTATTTTTCAGAATTAACTACACCAAAATCATCGAAATGGCCGTCGTTGAGGGAAGATACTTGAGCTATGCAAAATTCTACGCCACTGGAACAGATCTCATGAGAGAACTCATGAAGAAGGTTGAAGCATCATCACTCGTACCTGTTCTTGAAGCACATTCTGATAGCGTCTATCTGGAAGACGTTGCCAAGTTCTATGCCAGTAGGAAATTCAACGACAAAGAAACTGTTATGACTGCTACAGTTGGGGGCAAAGCAATTGCCATATCTGCTGCTGTTCTGAGTGAGGTGTATGGGCTGAAGAATAAGGGAGGAAATGTAACAGAACTGGGTTCTGTGAAGGAGGAAGAGTTTTGGAGTATTTGTGCTAAGGAGGGAGAAGAGATGTCTGGTACTCTGATGAAGACTCAACTGAAAGATGAGTATCAGAGACTGGTGGACATTTTGGCAAAAATCCTGGACTGTTCTACTGGGTCTCTGGATGGTTTGCCCAGACATAGGTACTATACTATGATCTGCATTTACTACGGGTTGGAAGTAAACTGGGCAGAACATGTGTTTGAACTGTTGAGCGACAAAAAGGTTAAGTATGGAATACTTCTCAGTAATCTGTTCTCAAGACCGGGTTGTAATCTATTGAATGGAAAGCAAGTCCATGTTTCCAAGGAGTTCAAACTTTATGAACCTGTCAGAAGTGTTGGCACTTCAAAGAGGAAGGCAACAACAAAGGCTGAAAAGGCCCCTTCTAAGAAAAGCAAGAAGATGGGTCAGACTAGTCAGTCTGCTGATCAAACAGCACCCTCTACTGTTGAAGCCAGATCAGCTCAGCCAGAAGATGAAGTTCCTGACACTGTTGTCAGTGAATTTGCAAAGGAGTTAGAGGAGATGAAGACTGATTCTTCTCCAGAAAGAACTGAATCAGATGAAACAGTTCCTGCTCCTAAGAGAATGAGAACCAGAAGCTCAGCAAAAAGAATGCCAAAGGAACCTGTGCCTACAGGAAAAATGACAAAATCTAAGGCAAGGAGGAAGGTTTCCTTTCAAGAAGAGTCTTCTGAAGTGGTGAGGGAAGTCACTGAAACAGCAGAAAAGCCTGCTGAGGAGTCTGCTGATGCTCCTATTGGTGACTTATCTGTTGTCCTATCTGCTGATGCCAGAGAAGAGCAGCAGACTACTACAACAGATAAGGGAGAAGTACCCCTCTTACACCCTGCACCCATAGCTGTCAATCCACTTCAAATGGTGGAAAGTCCTGCCACTAGGAAGAAAAGGACTGGCAAAATAAAGATCCCGTACGTCTCTGCTGCTGAGAAGAAAAAGAGAGATGCAGCAGAAAAGAAGAAGTTAGCTGCAGCAAAAGCAGAAGAGGAGAGACTAAAAAGCTTAGAGCTCAAGAAACTGGAGGAAGCTGCCAGTAAAATGACTCAAGCTGAGAGGGATGCCATTGAAGCAGCTGAGTTAGAAGCTGCAATTCAAGCAAGTACAAAAGACTCGCATGGTCATCAGCATACTGGTGGAATTGTTATTAATGAAGGAGGAGATCCTAACAAGCCCAAGCCAGTCATGCCAATCCCAGCAATTCAACCAAAGAGAAGAGCAGAGGTAAATTTGGCACTTGAAATTGTAAGAGATGACCCTGCTGCCTTTGAAGAATTCTGTGCTAGGCTTGATGCTGAAAACGAGAGAATCACTCATCTGACGTTATTCAATAAGGAGAAAATCAGATACAACAGATGGAGGGATTACCGTTTGACCAAGAGCAAGGATCAGATTGCCAAATGGAAAGCCTTCAATGATGAAGAAAGATGGGTTCTGCAATGGCTTGAGACTGGGTCTCTTACCCAAGCCCTGGACTCTGAATTCTTCTTGGACAAATTGAGACTGAGGATCAGTCAGATGGTGAAGGCAGAGGCAAAGAAGATCTATGAATCCGTTCCAGAGGAGTGTACTGAAGAAGAAGACCTCAAGGAACGTGCTATCAAACTGGCCATCTCTCAAACGATGGAAATATGGGCAAAGAAGACCAGAAAGATGAGAGGGCAACCTAGCACCATGATCCCTCTGCCAAGTTTGAAGCAAATTGTATATGGACCTAACATTAGGCCATATGAAGAGTTACCTGAAGATCCAATATCTCCATTTGTTCCTTTAAATGATCTAACCTGGATTTTTCACAGGACTACTCTTGATGAGGCTGGTTTAAGGCGCACATATATTGCTGTCAAAAAGATTAAGGCACCACCAGCAGGCAAGGAAGAAAAGAAAGAAGAGGCTTCTGATCCTGCTAAGGAAACAGAAGGTACTTCAGAGGCTATTGATCAAGGGAAGGAAGCTGACCCCTCTGATCAAACTAAAGAGCCTGAGAAAGAACTAGTCCTTGCTGTTGCTGATCAACCATCTGAACCAGAGAAAGAGGGTACATCTGACCCTGCTGATCAGAACTTAGCAAAAGATGAGGCATCTGAGCCAGCTGCTGAAGAAAAAGAAACTAATGAAAACTCAGCTGACCAGATAACAGAAAAGGAAGGTGTATCTACTGATCAGACTATGGAGAAGGAAAGCACTCCAAGTCAAGCTGAAGAAACCAAGGAGAAGGAGGTTGGTTTAGCAGATCAGTTGACAAACACAGAAACACCTGCCCTGCCTCAACCAGAAACAGAAGTTGCCTCTACTTCTCAGAACTTACAAAATTCTCTGTTGGACTCCATTCAACAGATTATATCTAATCAAATGAAAGAGATGGAAGAGAGGATAACTGCAAACATCTTGGCTGCTCTCAGCAAACCAACCACGTCTGATCAAACTGATATACTTGAAAAGACTGCAAAGACTGTTGAAAATATCAGACAGAATGTGAATGCTATTCAAGCTGGAACCACAAGTACTGCTGATGGTTGGAAGAGAGTCACTGACACTGTTGAGATGGGCATTAAAGCACAAGATGAAACCATAAAAGACATGATCAATGGTTTCAAATCGTCTGCTGACTGGATTGTGGCTACTCAAATTCAGTTAGGAGAACAAGGAGAAGATGTGCTGAAAAGAATGAACCATCTTGAAGCTCAACAGATCAGAAGTCAAGTTCAAACATCTGCCATGGAGGAAAACATTAAACTTCTGTGTGATTCACTTCAAATCACACCAGTCTTGCCAGAGTATCCAATCAACCCTGCTGATGATGACGAAAAGGGGGAAGAGAGGATATTTGGACAGAAGCTTCTTGTAACTTCTTTTGTGATCACAAGACAAGAAGACAACAATCAAGATGGTGCTGAGGAAGAAGCTGAAGTGATACCTAAGAGGGGGGTGAATTAGGTATATAACTTTTTTCAAAGAGTTTATTTTCAGAAGACAATTTGTAAATAGTTCCAGTAACTTTAAATAAAGGTTGATCGTTCCAATGATTTTAAGATTAAAGTTACGAAAGAAGTAAAGTGCAAAAATAAAAGGAGAGAAGGCAAACACAATTTATAGAGGTTCGCGCCCCAACAGCCTACTTCCTCTCTTCCAGCACCCCTGGGTAAAATTCACTAATATATCGTGGCTTGCAGGACGAACCTTCGCCACTCGAGATTACAAGATCAATTCTTTCTCTCGAAACGAGCTTGCTAGGACTAACCTATCGCTCAACAAAAACCGTGCTTGCTAGGTTCCTACCTATCGCACAAAAACAGTGCTTGCTAGAACACTCAGTCCTATCGCACTACGAGCTTGCAAGTACAAAACTTTCGCTCAGAAACAGTAGTAAAATTTTGATTACAAATATATGCTCCATGATGAGCTGATTTTGCAAAGTAGTAAGCGCTAATCTTTTTCTTCTATAACTTAGAGTATATTCAAGATTTCAAGAGCAAGAAGAAAATATATTTTTAAAAAGCCTTTTTGAGAAAAATATTTTTTGCAAATATAAAGACTACTCAAAAACACTTTAGCAAAGAGAATGATTTAGCAATTTAGACTTTTTGGAATTGAGGAGTTGTGCTTTGCCGTGAGAAAAGAGTTGGTATTTATAGTTGAGTAGAGTTGGTTCAATAGGGAATGATTTTTGAAATTCAAAAATGATTTTGTCACAATCAAAATGATTTTTCAAGATTAAATCATGTGACTAATTTTTCAATGAATGTGGACAATGTTTAGTAATTAGGTGAAGATGAAATCTTTCCAAAAGAGTTGATTTTTAAAAATAATGGTAAGATATTTAGCTAGACAAATTAGAGACAAATTGGAGACAAATTGTTTTGCTAGCTAATCAAGGATTTGAAAGAAATCATACCTTTAAAAAATGATTTGATTTAAAATTCAAAACAAAGGCCAAAATTAGTTTAATTTACAAAAGTGATTAAGCTTAATTAGAAAAGATTTTCGGCCAAGATGTAATAGGCATGTCACGGCTCATTTTTTGAAAAATATAGTTATGCAACTTTGATATAATAGAAGTTTTAGAAAAGGGCCAAAAATGTTGGTTCAAGAGTATTTAAAAAGTTTGGGCTTGGAATTTTTCTTGCTCTTTTAATCAATTGAAAAATACTTACTAAGTTGATCACAATTTTCTTGAATTGAAAATTGGGCCCTTCAGGGGTGCTAGGGGCTTCGATCTTGATCTTCATTCGTAACGAGCCTTTAGCTGAAATTGGCCTTCTCATAATCTTCCTTCATAATTTGCATAAGCCTTTTCATATCAAAATTGGGCCTTCTTCATTGTTTTGGACTTATCTCAACCTCCAAATAAGTTGCTCTTTCATAAATAAAAACCTGTCCAAATCATAAAACTAAAGAGCACCAATATATTAAAAGTTCGTTTGTTAATCATCAACTTTTCGGCTAACAATCTCCCCCTTGATTGACAAACAACTTTTGATGCGAAAAAGATTTTAAGGGAACTCCCCCTAACTTTATGCAATTTTGAAAATTTCAAGCTCCCCCTCAATTGAGGCATTTTTAAAAAATATTTCTTGGGAAATATAAGAGGCCTTAACATTAATTGTTAAGTCTCTTTGACCAATGAATCTTTGAAAAAATATTTTTATGCAAATTTTCAAAATCATGCGATGCCAATGTATATATGAGCAAGTTAAGTCCAAGGCATAATATCAATAAGCAATAATCAAGGGATCATATCTGCAATAATCAAAACATATCAATATAATATTCAAGATATGAACAGATCTTTTTAAACAAGCATCAAAGTACTTCTTCTCCCCCTTTTGTCAATCAATCAGTTCACTCTTAAGTTAGGCAATATAAGATCAGAGTTTCACGAATAATTAGGCGGAAGCATAATATTTTCAAACTTCATTTTCACTTAGAATGCCCAAATTTTTTCTATTCAAACAAAATTGATCTTCAGCGACTGCCTTTGTAAAAATATCTGCAAGTTGATTTTCAGAGTTCACAAAATTAACATAAATATTTCCTTTTTGCACATTGTCACGTATGAAATGAAATTTAATATCTATATGCTTAGTACGAGAATGTTGCACTGGATTCTTGGTAATACTAATGGCACTCGAATTATCACATAATATTTCCACATTTTCAAACATTAAACCAAAATCACGCAAATAACTTTTCATCCACAAAATTTGAGCACAACAATTAGATAATGCAACATATTCCGCTTCAGCGGTTGAAAGTGCAACAGAGTTTTGCTTTTTACTATGCCATGCAACAAGACAATTTCCCAAGAGTTGACATGTGCCACTGGTACTTTTACGGTCTAGCAAGCATCCTGCTAAGTCCGCATCAGAGTAGCCAGTGAGATTAAAAATTTTGCTAGTTGGATACCATAGACCAAAATTTATGGTTCCTTTTAAGTACCGAAAAATTCTTTTGATAGCGACAAAATGCGACTCTTTTGGTGCAGATTGAAAACGAGCACAATAACAAGTGGCAAACATTATATGGGGCCTACTAGCAGTTAAGTAAAGAAGACTTCCGATCATACCTCGATACCTTGTTTCATCAAAGGGTTTACCTTTCTCGTCCTTATCAAGTTTCGTGGTAGGGCTCATGGGAGTACCCATTTCTTTGCACTCGTCCATTCCAAATCTTTTGATGAGTTCCTTAGTGTATTTCGTTTGGCAAATAAAGATTCCCTTTTCATTTTGTTTTATTTGGAGCCCAAGGAAATATGTTAGTTCGCCCATAAGACTCATCTCAAATTCATCCTGCATACACTTAGCAAAGTCTCGGCAAAGAAGATCATTAGTAGCACCAAATATTATATCATCAACGTAAATTTGAACAATTAATAAGTCATTTTCATTTGCTTTTAGAAAAAGTGTTGTATCAACAGTACCAATAGAAAAACCATTTTCTAAAAGAAATTTACTTAATCTTTCGTACCAAGCCCTAGGGGCTTGTTTTAATCCATAAAGAGCTTTTGACAATTTAAAAACATGATTAGGAAATTTTTCATTTTCAAAACCCGGAGGTTGCTCCACAAAAACTTCTTCATTCAAAAAACCATTTAAAAAGGCACTTTTAACGTCCATTTGAAAAAGAGTAAATTTTCTAAAAGAGGCATAAGCGAGTAACATACGAATAGATTCAAGTCTAGCAACAGGAGCATAGGTTTCATCGAAATCGATACCTTCTTGTTGATTGTATCCTTTAGCGACTAATCTCGCCTTGTTTCGAGTAACCTCACCTTCTTCATTGAGTTTATTTCTAAATACCCATTTTGTTCCAATGATGGTGTGCTTACTCGGCCTTTCGACTAGAGTCCATACCTGATTTTTATCGAATTGAGTGAGTTCATCTTTCATAGCGGCAACCCAAGATTCATCCCTTAGTGCTTCATTAACGTCTTTTGGTTCGGTGATTGAGAGTAGGATGAAATTGGCACTTTGATGTTGTTGTACCTTTGATCTGGTTTGAAGTCCACTCCTTAGATCACCAATCACTTGTGTAGTGGGATGGCTAGATGCATGTTTGAACTTTCTGACGGCTGGTTCATTTTTTGTTCTGGAACTTCCTTCTTCAGTTTCTGTTTCTGCTTCAGCTTCATGTTCCGAATCCTTTTCGGAACGTTCTTCTATTTTGGTTACTTGTTCCAGTACTGGTTCTGGCAGTTTCTATTTTTCGATTGTGATTTCGTCTTCAACATCTGAAACATTATTGCTCAAGGATTTCTTGGCATCAAAGGGGTTAGTTTCATCAAAACGAACATGCATAGATTCTTGTATAGTTTGTTTCCTTTTGTTATAAACACGATATGCTTTACTAGTCACAGAGTATCCAACAAACATGCCTTCATCAGCTTTAGGATCAAATTTAGTAAGATAATCACGATCATTAAGAATATAACATTTGCAACCGAAGACTCTAAAGTAAGCAATATTAGGCATTTTTCCATTCCAAAGTTCATACGGAGTTTTATTTAAGATAGATCTAAGAAAAACACGATTGGATATATGGCATGCAGTACTAACGGCTTCAGCCCAGAAAGATTTAGACACATTATATTCATGTAAAAAAGTTCTTGCCATTTCTTGTAAAACACGATTCTTTCTTTCAACTACCCCATTTTGTTGAGGGGTCTTAGGTGCAGAAAAATTATGAGAGTAGCCATTTTCATCACAAAATGAAGCAAAGTATTTAGAATCAAATTCAGTACCATGATCAGTTCTAATTGAATTAATAAGATAACCCTTTTATTTTGCAACTTTTTAGTCAAAGTAATAAATGCATCTAAGGCTTCATTTTTGTGCGCAAGAAATAGAACCCATGTAAAGCGAGAATAATCATCAACAATGACGAAAACAAATCTTTTACCTGCTAGAGTTCTTGTTTTCATAGGACCGAAAAGATCAAGGTGCAGTAGTTCAAGAGGTCTTGTTGTGGTTACTACCTTTTTGGGTTTGAATGAGCTCTTGATTTGTTTGCCCATTTGGCAAGCATCGCAAAGTCCTTCCTTTTGATAAGTGATTTTTGGTATTCCTCTCACAAGGTCCGACTTGGCAATTTTTGATATTAAATCAGTGTTTACGTGGCCAAGACGTCTATGCCAGATTGATTGGGAGTTATCACTTACTGCTAAACACTTGACATTTTGGTTAGATAAATCAACAAAATCAATGCAATAAGTATTACCTTCTCGTAAAGCTTCAAAAACAGTTTTTCCATCCTTTTTAACAATGCACTTGGATGTTTCAAAATAAACTTCATAACCGTTATCACAAAATTGGCTAATACTCAATAAATTATATTTTAATCATTTAACAAACCAAACGTCTTTAATGCATGTAGATGAATACTTACCAACATTTCCACGTCCAATCATTTTACCTTTCGTGTTGTCCGCAAAAGTGACATAGCCTCCTTCACATTTATCAATTTCACAAAATATTGATAGATCTCCCGTCATGTGACGAGAACAGCCGCTATCAAGAAACCATTTGTCTTTTCGTGAAGAAGTCTTTTGTACCTCATTTCGAGTCACGAAGCAAAGATTTCCGGATTCGTCTTCCGTCTGTTCTTCTTCGGAGTCCGGTTCATCCCAAGATGCGATCATTCCTTTGCTTTTGGTTTTCATGAATGCCTTCTCGGCTTTCTTTAATTTTGGACATTCAGGACGTATGTGTCCCGTTTCGTGACATTCGTAGCATCTCACTTTGTTCTCGACTTTGAATGGCTTCTTATTGTTTTTCGAGAATCTTTTTGTGAACCTATTTCTTGAAAGTTGGTTAAGCCTTTTGGTGAGCATGGCTATCTCTTCATTCCGCTCATCTTCGTCTAGTTCCTCAATGTCACTATCATCGTCCTGCAAAATATTTGAGTTAAATGCAATAGATCTTCTATCTTTAATTGTGCTTACCTCATCCTTAGACAGGATGGTGAGTTCATGTGATGTGAGCGAGCCTATGAGTTCAGCCATGGTCATTTTGTTGAGGTCCTTGGCTTCTTGTATGGCAGTGACTTTGGGTGTCCATTCTCGTGGGAGAGATCTCAGAATCTTCTTGACTTGCTCACTTTGAGGGTATATTTTTCCAAGTGCAGTCATGGGGTTAATGATCTCCATGAATCGAGCATACATTTGACTTATGCTTTCATCCTCTTTCATGTTAAACATTTCATATTGATGAACCAATATGGTGATTCGTTGCTCTTTGACTTGACTTGTCCCCTCATGAGTTACTTGTAACATATCCCACATGTCTTTTGCCGTAGCGCACGAACATACCCGATTGTATTCGGATTTGGTGAGGGCGCATGCTAGTAGATTTTTTGCCTTTGAATTCAGTGACACCAGTTTCTTGTCAGTGTCGGTTAGTTCCTTCCATGCTTTGGGGATTTGCTTCTCACCTTCGGTTTTCATGGGTATGGAAGGTCCTTCAAGAATTACACTCCATAGATCACAATCAATGGAGATCATGAATTCCTCCATTCTATTTTTCCATATAGAGTATGCAGTTCCGTCAAATAGTGGGGGCCTGTTATGCGATTGTCCTTCTGCGAAAACATCATTGCTAAAAGTAGACATAAGATCGTTAGCTCTCGGGGGTTAACCCGCACAGTTAAATAAATAATAGAGCACCTGCTCTGGTACCAATTGATACCTAAGAGGGGGGTGAATTAGGTATATAACTTTTTTCAAAGAGTTTATTTTCAGAAGACAATTTGTAAATAGTTCCAGTAACTTTAAATAAAGGTTGATCGTTCCAATGATTTTAAGATTAAAGTTACGAAAGAAGTAAAGTGCAAAAATAAAAGGAGAGAAGGCAAACACAATTTATAGAGGTTCGCGCCCCAACAGCCTACTTCCTCTCTTCCAGCACCCCTGGGTAAAATTCACTAATATATCGTGGCTTGCAGGACGAACCTTCGCCACTCGAGATTACAAGATCAATTCTTTCTCTCGAAACGAGCTTGCTAGGACTAACCTATCGCTCAACAAAAACCGTGCTTGCTAGGTTCCTACCTATCGCACAAAAACAGTGCTTGCTAGAACACTCAGTCCTATCGCACTACGAGCTTGCAAGTACAAAACTTTCGCTCAGAAACAGTAGTAAAATTTTGATTACAAATATATGCTCCATGATGAGCTGATTTTGCAAAGTAGTAAGCGCTAATCTTTTTCTTCTATAACTTAGAGTATATTCAAGATTTCAAGAGCAAGAAGAAAATATATTTTTAAAAAGCCTTTTTGAGAAAAATATTTTTTGCAAATATAAAGACTACTCAAAAACACTTTAGCAAAGAGAATGATTTAGCAATTTAGACTTTTTGGAATTGAGGAGTTGTGCTTTGCCGTGAGAAAAGAGTTGGTATTTATAGTTGAGTAGAGTTGGTTCAATAGGGAATGATTTTTGAAATTCAAAAATGATTTTGTCACAATCAAAATGATTTTTCAAGATTAAATCATGTGACTAATTTTTCAATGAATGTGGACAATGTTTAGTAATTAGGTGAAGATGAAATCTTTCCAAAAGAGTTGATTTTTAAAAATAATGGTAAGATATTTAGCTAGACAAATTAGAGACAAATTGGAGACAAATTGTTTTGCTAGCTAATCAAGGATTTGAAAGAAATCATACCTTTAAAAAATGATTTGATTTAAAATTCAAAACAAAGGCCAAAATTAGTTTAATTTACAAAAGTGATTAAGCTTAATTAGAAAAGATTTTCGGCCAAGATGTAATAGGCATGTCACGGCTCATTTTTTGAAAAATATAGTTATGCAACTTTGATATAATAGAAGTTTTAGAAAAGGGCCAAAAATGTTGGTTCAAGAGTATTTAAAAAGTTTGGGCTTGGAATTTTTCTTGCTCTTTTAATCAATTGAAAAATACTTACTAAGTTGATCACAATTTTCTTGAATTGAAAATTGGGCCCTTCAGGGGTGCTAGGGGCTTCGATCTTGATCTTCATTCGTAACGAGCCTTTAGCTGAAATTGGCCTTCTCATAATCTTCCTTCATAATTTGCATAAGCCTTTTCATATCAAAATTGGGCCTTCTTCATTGTTTTGGACTTATCTCAACCTCCAAATAAGTTGCTCTTTCATAAATAAAAACCTGTCCAAATCATAAAACTAAAGAGCACCAATATATTAAAAGTTCGTTTGTTAATCATCAACTTTTCGGCTAACATGAAGCAACTGAGATAGTGGAAGAATCTGCTGCTGGAAATGAAGATCCCAATGAAGAAACAAGCAGACCAGTAAATCAGTTAGCCACACAAGAAGAAGAAGAAGCTGATGGATCTGATGCTGAGGAAAGTCCTAAGGAAAAAGCAAAAACTGAAATTGCTGCTTCCAAAGACTCTGCTGAAGAACAGTTAGATCCTGAAGTCAAGTATAAGAAGATGGAGATGTTCAGAAAAAGATTCTTCGAAGAGTTAGAAGCTGAAACTTCTAAACCAGAAAACGAAGATTCTGATGAAAAAGAAGAAGAGAACAAGGAGACAAAAGAAGACTAGATCATCTGTTTTACTTAGAATTTTCCTTGTAATTTTTTTTTGTTTGCACTCATCTTACAAGGCTTGTAATCTGTAATATTTTGACCCATCTATAAAAGTTGCAAGTTTTACATCCAATAAATCATTTCTATCTCAGAAATTTTTGAGGATCAAAACTTTAGTTTAGGTACAGGTACTTAGCTGAAGTTTTGTCATTATCAAAAAGGGGGAAATTGTTGGATGAAGATGAAGATTAAAGTGCAAAGAAGACAAGTAATTAAGGGAAGGTTTTGATGATTTCCAAAACATCAATATCAGCTAAGTATGGAAGGCTTAGTTCCCTTAGAAGAATTTTGAACAAGTAAAGAAGACATCAGAAGAGTTCAAAGTTCAGAGCCCAGAAGACTAGTGATCTCATGCTGAAACAGCGAACAGAAGGGTAGACCATCAGCTGACTCAAAACAGATTAGTTCAGAGTTTGATCAGCAGAGTGCCTATCAGATGGGTTGCTTCGATCAGCAGAGTAGAAGAGATCAAGAGATTATTCCAACGGTAATAAATGCACCTGGTGTAATAAATGCTGGAAGAGAAGGGTATTAATGGCAAATGATTGAAGAATATTCTCGGATCAGCAGAGTGCATTTAATGCAGCTACAGGAAAGTACAGCAGGAATAGTACTACAGCAGGGAGCCGTTTGAAAAATGGGCCATGGCTATGGATTTGAAGTTTGATTTGCCTTCAACGGTCATATTTTCAAATCCAAGTATAAATAGAGCTGAATTCGAAGAGAGACACACACAACAACAATCTGAGATTTCGCATTTGAAGCAGAATTTTTTCTAAGTCTCAAGAAGCTCGAACAGCTCACTCGTCTGGTGAAGTCATTTGTTGACAGAAACCCAGTTGAAGAGAACAAAAAATTACAATCTGAGTGATTTTGTAATAGCTAAGTGTTGTGCGGAGTTGTGATCCATCTTTGTGAGTGATCAAACTTCAGAGAGTAGAATTTCTTTGTGATCTTCTATTGTGAGCTTATAGCCTTTTCATTTGTTGTCTAGGTATAAGTGGAGACATATTGTAATCTTTGTGATTATAGTATAACCCAGAATCTAAGTGATCTGGAAGAGTGGACTAAAGGATTTTTATCCATATAACCACTATAAAAATTCTTTGTGTTATCTTGCATTTAAGTTTTCTTGCATACTTTGAACTTTGCATATTTTAACACTTTGAAAGATTTGTAAAAGATTTTTGAGGAGTTTTAAATTGGGGATAAAATCTTTAAAAAGACTTGGTTTATTTGTGAAAAACACTTATCAAATCCGCTGCAAATAAACTCTTAAGAAAACTGATTTTGCTGAAATCAGCTAAGTATCTATAAGAAGAGTGGTCAGTCTGCTGTTCAAGATTTGTTCACGATCAGCTGAGTCTGCTTACTATTCGCTATAAGCTTAGTCTGCTGACAAACGACAGAAAAGTTTTTAAGTCTAAAAATTTTCAGAGGTCTATTCACCCCCCCTGACCACTTGGGACCAACAAAAAGTATTCATCTAACAAAACATCCCTACATTTTTCAACCGAGCCTAATTTTGAAATTGAGTGTTGAAATTTTTGAGCAAAATAATTGTTATAAGACGTCATTACATGAAATTAATAACGATCGAATGGCAAATATACCCTCTCCCCTTTATTTGTATGTTCAGTTTACCTCCCTCCTTGTAAAGGTAAAATAGCTCTTTACCTCCTATGCAAATTTAAAAGTAGCAATTTACTTTTTTCAATCGGAAAGTGTAACTCACTTGACAAAATTGAGAGTGAACATTAAAAGTATTTATGTAACATAATAGAGTGGAACATTAATTTATCATAACATATGAGGGGTAAATTGCCATATTTATCATAATACAAAAGGTTAAAGTGCCATATATAAGAATATCAAGGTGGCGGTGTGAAACTTTTATAAGTTCACATGGGGTAAAATGCTCTTTTTAAAATTACATGGGGTAAACTGAACATTATGCGAATCGCGAGGGATAAATTATCATCAACTCAATTAATAAATGTCTTCAATTGAACAAAATCAATGAGATCGTAGCCCATTGATAAAATATTAAGGTTGAAGCAAATGGGTTTAAGAGGTCTTAGTTCAATTTTCACTGAACTTTATTCACTTTTGCTTTAAGCACTTTTGATAGCATGGTTTCTTCTTGAAATTAGAATTAATCAACTTCCCATAATTAACAACATGGAGCTTTTTACTCTTTCATATAGTTGCCATTCCATTCCATTATTCTATTACTTTCATATAATGACTGTTAATAAATTAACTGGGGGTAAAAATAAAAGTAATATATAAAACTAGACAAACAAATTCATATTGAAGAAAATTTAAAAAGGAAAGGTTTAAAATGATACACAACAATTCATTAAGCAGCAAACAACTCCGGCAGCTAGCTTCCCACAACATGATATAGATAGATCGATATGTACGTCTCCTTCTGATAATAGACTTTAAGTTTCAATTAATTAAACCTGTTGCATGCATAATATATCATTAATTCAGTCGAAATTAAATAATATCATATTTATTTTGTCAATTTATATAAATTATATGATCATATACCTTCACATGATGACCCCTGAGGAAAAGTTACACCACAGGAAATGAGATTCCTCATGAAAGGAGGAATAAATCTGGGCGGCACAATTTCGTCTCTAATAACATCACAGAAGCATGTTATCGGGATATTTATTGGTTCATAGCAACAGCTTTCAAAGGAGCATATTTCAATAATTAATATTATTTTCTTTAATATTAATATTAATATCAATAGCACCCCCCATTTAATTTTGTTTTTGTGTTTTTGTACTTAATTAGCTAGATAGATATAGATAGTTATGAATTTGAGTTAATGATCGATGGAGATAATATTAATGGTCTATTTATACACCTTAAAAAGTTTTGAGAATTTCTTTTTATCATATAATATATTGATTTTCTTTAATTAAATATTCCTCTTACTCCACCAAGAAAATTGGCGCCCATTGTGTGGTGGGACAAGATGCGAGAATCGTGTGTATTAATGTTTTGTAGATGATTTCAATATTTTTGAGTATTTTTCAAAACATGGACTTCAATTACTTTAATTTTTATTAAGCTAGTGTGAATAGGAAATTAATTTTCTGTGTTATTTTAAATAGGTAATTTAACTTCTTGTGATAAATAAAAGGGCAAAATACCTCCCTTTGATATCCTAAATAGGCAACTTAAATCTCTCTGATAAGAAAAATGGCAAAATACCTCCATGTATTTTTATAAAAGAAGCACATTGCCTCTCTTTAAATTGCTTATTAATTCATATCATAGGGAGTTAAATTGCTCATTATTTCATTTCACAGGAAGGTAAATTGCCCATTTTTATATCCAAAGAAGGTAAATTGCTCATTATTTCATTTCATAGGGAGTTAAACTGCCTATTTTTATTTCACAGGGAGGTAAATTGCCCATTAGACATATCAGAAGGAATTAACTTGCAAAAAAATCCTAGGTAGATATATGCTTTGGTAGATATTTTAGAGATCTCCCATGTAATTTAAATCAATTTTTAAGTTATGTCAAATAGGTTAAGTTGACTCTAGATTGAAATAAGAAAGGGTTAATGACAATTTACCCCTTAATATTCATAATGTAATATTTAAAGATTTAAAATTCTCACACTCGACAAAATTACAACTGCGAATTTGTGAAAGCTGAAATATCACTTTTTAAATTGTTTAGAAAAAATATTACTCTCTCCACCAAGAATATTGATGCCAATTGTTCAAGGGGACAAGATGTGAGAATCATGTCTATTATTTTTTGTAGTTAATTCAGATATTTTTAAGTATTTTATACATCGTGGTCTTCAATTGCTTATTTTTTGCAACAACTCCGTTGATCATAAAAAATAGTATTATTGTTGTGATACCCCTTCATAATAGTCGATTTTATCCCAGAAATATTAATATTAATGGATCAAACTACCCATTTAATTTTTAGTTTGACTGGATAGATACATCTAAATTGTTATGAATGAGTTAATGATGGAGATAGGTGCTTAATTAAATTTATACACCTTAGTTTAGAGTATTTTATCATATCTTGTGTTTAAATTGAATACATATTTGGAAATTGTGTACATGTTAGCTAGAAAGATATAGTAAATGATTTAACCGGATTTCGTCGGGTTAATTTTGGTTATCAGTGAGATTATGTTGTTGAGGATTCTCGATATACAAAGTTTATAGGGCACTGGTTAATTTATTCCGGATGGATCGTTTTCAAGGAAAAGCATGTAAGTAAAACAAGAAGTATGTGTCGTAAACAATGTAAAGCACAAGTGAATATTGAGAGAAATCTCTTGATATTATTGATTGTAAGCCAATTCTGCTATAGCTGCAGGGTTCTAATGGCGTATCTCTCTTAAGAAATTCAGAGTTGTCTAATACAATGATTTGCTAGGTATTTATATTACTCTAAACCTAGCTTTACAAGGAAACATAATCCCAATAGGACTCGGCCCACAAGTCCTTCCTTACTTCGGAGTATATTCTTCTCATCGAAGAGAGCCGGATTCTGCTTGGTCGAAGAGATGATCCTTTGCGGCCTACTTTGGTCGATCTGATCTTGAGTCCTTCGGTCGAACCGTATAATATGAAGGGTGCGAAATAGCCCCCATCAGTACTCCCTCACTTCTTCGAGCGTATAAGTAAAAGAAGCTCGTAGAAGTAGGTAAATTCGTACGACTGTTTGATTTCTATGAATGGTGCCTCGTTAAAAACCTTACTTAAGAAAAAACCCTGTGGGAAAAAATCTTAAGCAAGGAAAAGAGTGCTACTCATTATAGATAGTCGTTTTCTCTTTCTAATTAAAGGTCGCCAGCCATCATTTCGAGGAGGCTTTTAGTTCCTTCCGCTTTAGGCGGGAACGTGATTAGTTGCGACGAGTTCGAAACGTCTTTTATCTCTTTTAGTATAAATAGTTGTCCATTGAGCTTCTCATTTCTCCTTTATCCTTGCTCATAGTCTCCAGTCATCCTCTTGCTTAGTCGTTCATCATATAGAATTTTCCTTTTATCGATTCATATCCTCCGAGGATCTGATTTTATGGCTTCCCTGAGAAAAACTTCTTCTACCTCTAGGGAGAACGTCGCTGCCAATAACGAGGAGGAGTTGCATTCGAATATTTCAGGCGAACAAACTGACGTTCCTGATTTTGAAGTTCCTGTCGAAAATACTTTCAAAGTACGTATCCTTTCTGATGCTGATGTCGCTGCCCGAGCCAAAAAGGGCAAAGGCACTGCTCCTCAGATTTCTGAACCGATCGAGGATGTAGCGTGTGTTTATACTGCGGAGACATTCCCGGAGGTCGTAATCAATTACGCGAAGTACTTCCCGGAGGGTTCCGAGTTAATTCTTCCTTCCCCATCCGATAGGGTTACATCTCCACCGGAAGGATGTAGAGCCTTTTATACGGCCCATTTCAACAGTGGTCTCCGTCTTCCTTTGTCCCCACTTTTTCTCGATATTTTGCGGATATTTAGCGTGTCTTTGACACAATTGGTCCCCAATTCGGTGGCGTTTGTGGTCTGTTTTTCTGTTCTAATGATTGCAAAAGGGTTCAAACCCTCCTTTCGCAATTTTACGCAACTTTTCCGCTTTAATGTTTCCAGTTCTTCCAATCACGGATATTTCTTCACTAGTCAGAAACCTAGTCGTGCAATTTTCGACTCCCCGGTTTCCAGCAACCCTTCCTGGAAATCACATTTTTTCTTTGTTCGTCCACCATCCGAGATTCCCTTGTCGAATGGTTCGAGTGCTCCCTTTTCATGGGATCATGGCTCGAAATGGGTTTACGGAGGTCGCCATCCGACTGGAGAACTTATTCCGGATGATCCTCAATTTATCGGTGAGATTCAAGCTATGCATGCCAACAAATATCAGAGTGCTCTACTTATAGGAGAAGCTTTTCTTCGCAAGGCGGGATTGAGCGCTCATAATTTTCCAATCAATTCACCACCCGAATCACTTGGTAGGTATTTTACTTCAATTTAATGTTGAGACGATAAATACTTCCTAGTGAATCTGATTTTTCTCTTGTTCCCTTTTACAGCTCATATGGTGGAAAACTCTCGACATTCTTCAAAGGGAAAAATAGTTTTGTCCAAGTCTAGCAAGACTTTGGAGAATGTTCCTATTGAGCAGAGAGCGTCCAGAAAGAGAAAATTGGAGTTGACTCACGAGTCCGAGGAAATTAGGGAGGAATCTCCAGATTCTCCTTCAGAGTCCCCTGTTCGTTTGGGAACTGGATCAGGTTATCCTCCTCTCAATCTTAGGACATCTTTGGGGATTCGCGGATGTCGTAGTTGGTCGATGCCTCACCCTAGCGACAACCCAGTGGAGAGAAAAAGAAGCTATTATGATCGTTCCGGCAATGATCTTTCTCTGCTTGGTGACGATCATCCGAAACCTACTTTGGTTGAAATGATCGAAGATCACTTGGGGGGGAAGAGAGCCGCCGGGTATTCTGAGAATGATTCTCTTATCCATGACGAAAGTGAGAATGCGGTCGATAAGGCAACTCGTGTTCTTTTGTCTGGTGTTTTTACTCGCGATCTGAATAAGCTTCTTCATAAAGATCCTTTGGAGAAATTTCAGCGAGCCTCTCTTTATGCCGAGAAGGTGATATATTAATTATACCAACAGAGCGATTTTCCTTAAAGGTCCCTTTCTCAATCGACTAATTCATCTCTTTTTTGGTCCTTTCGTTCTTTCAGACTAAGACTTGTCTGGCGTCATACGCTTATGAGAACGCTCTTTGGAAACAACAGTGTGAGTTCCTGGAGGAGAAGTACAAGACATTGCTTGGTAGGACCCCTGGGTCAGAGGCCGATCCCTCGTTGACTTCTTCTGTTCCATTCAAGGAGAGTCAGGCTGTGGTGGCCGACGATCAAGGGATTATCGACAAAGTTCTGGAGACTTCGCGTGTTGAAGATCGGGCCAACCAATTGGCCAAAGAATTAGAAGATTTCCAAGTTCAGAGTACTGCTCGTATTAGCGAACTGGAGTCACAAGTATCGAGTCTTCAGGCTTCTTTGGAAGAGTATGAGAGTGATATCCCTCTTAGCGGACTCAGGGATCGATATGGCAGGAATCCCGATGAAAGAGTTATACGCGAATTCCTTAACTCCCCTGTCCATACAGCGCTGGTTAATCAGATGGTTGGTCCACTCTTAGAAAATACCTTTAGGAAAGCCATTCATCAGTTGGTCGCTCTTGGATCGATAGAGGATCGTCGACAAGAATATTTTAGAGCAGCGCATATTCGGTTGAACCGAAATGGTGAAGAATATTCTCTTTCCGATCTCCCGGATGTCGTTTATCTACATCATCCTTTGGCTCATCTTGTTAAAGAGTTTGGGAAACCGCTGCCGATTCCTTTCTCAGATATCAATGACGAGCTCGATAAGAATTTCATCGATCAGGATGATGTAGAAGAAGATGTTGACCAATCCGGGGGAGGAGAGGTCGGTGACGAGCAAGCACGTCCGGATGTCGACCAGGCTGTATGATATATCAATCTTTGTAAAATGATCTTTGTAACTATTTTTATTGTAACATTACTTTTTTAACCCATTCGAGCGCAGCTTTGATGACGCTTTGTCTTCCTGACGTTAACGTCTTTTCGTGTTTCCTGTAATAATTCGGACAAGTCATTAATTTCGGCGTAATCATGCGTGTGTCGTTTCACATTCTAGTGTCTATTCCAAGGCCTTTCTCTGCATTTCGCGCCTTTTCTTTGGGTCACTCGCGTCTTTTCGCATAGTATAAATACAAAAGGGTAAAAACTTGACTCGCTATTTACCGCTTTTACTTAACAGAATACTCTTTCTCGAGTAGATCGATAAGCTTTCTCGATAAGCAAATATTTCTTTTTATAATCCGATCATGAGCAATCTTTTTGGTAACACATCGAAGCGTTCTTCCCGTGAGGCCGCTAGAGATAATAGGCCGAAAAAGTCCCGAACTGCGGGATCCTCGATGTATCCTCCTCGCTCATCTTCTATTACTAGGTCGGTGATCAACACACCCGTCGTCTCTTCCCAACCTTTCTCTGTAATCAGTTCTTCTTTCGTTCAACCAAATACTTCTTCATCTAGTGTCTTAGAAAGTAGGCCGTCCCCCGGTAGGGTGGCTTTTGGTGATTCGTCTAATGTGGAACAGACGTACGATATACCTGTTTCTTCAGGCATTCCTTCTTCTGAGCACGGTTTTGAGGGAGGGGTTTCTAATAACCCCATTTCTTCTACTATCTCCACCAGCCAGTTTGTCGGCGAGCCCCCAAGGAGAGACGCCACTGGGGCTGTTGGCGGATATACTTTTCTGGATGTGACACAATCTGTCTCTCAAGATTTTTCTGATTTTTTGTTAAATGATACAACTGTTGTTACTACTTCTTTCAAATCTGGTGGACCTTCTGGAGGTCAGACTAGGTCGAGGTCTGATCGTCGGACCAGAATTTCTGCTTCGGGCAAGGAGACTTCAGTCAGTCCCAATGAGAGAGATTCCCCCCGCCTGTTAGATGATCGATGCATCCTTGAGCAAGTTAAGGATATTACTTTGTCAGAGACTCCACGCCCCGACGGTGTCCCATCAAATAGCGAATTGCCTGGCTTGGTTGAGCCCGATGCTTTGTCTTGGGATCTGGGTTTAAGCACTATCTTGCCTGGCGAGCTGAAGAAACTCGAGGGTACTTCAAATGTACGCCTTGTCCAGTCTCTTGTTAAGATGTGCGAGCAGGTAGACATAATTTTCTTTATTTTTATTTCGACTTTCATCTCTTGTGAGGATTTTTCTCATTGTTCTTCTTTGTAGGCCAAATATTTTGCACTTCAGCTGGGTGTGCAGAATGACGAACTGTGGATTAGTCGGAGAGCTCATCAAGGTCAGTTGGAGTCAGAAAAAGCTAAAGCCGCAGGGCTATCTTTGCAACTGCAGCTTGCCCGAGATGACCTCCAAAAATTAGAGGCTGACAAAGTTGTTCTCGAGAAAGAGAAAGGTGACTTAGTTCAGGCTGTCGCCTTGGCAGAGGGATCTCGTCAGCAGGCCTATGAGGATGGTTATGATGCCGGTTATCTCAAGCGTCAGGAGGAGTTGATGGCGTTTGCTGGTAACTTGACTCCTCGGAGGCCTGTCTCTGCTGGTCGCCCCTCTGGCGATTCTTATCAGTGATCTTTATTCGACCTGGCGGACCTTGGATTGTCTTTTCCCCTTTCCCCACTTTTTTTTTTTTTTTTTTTTTTTTTTTTTTTTTAAGAGTGCCCAACTTTTGTGTAGTTGTCTGGGCAGAGATTTTTGTATTAGGAGAATGACTAAATTTGGAAATTATGATCTTTTGTTGGCAGATTTTTGCCTTAACCAATTTTCTTCTGTGGATGCATATTTTGTTTATTATGCAAGAATACAACTTCCTTGAAGTAAAAGAAATATAGATTAGTATACTTATCTCATGTTGGTCTTCCGTGAGGACATCTAATCTTTGCAAATGTAGCTTTAGTCTTTGCTTGAGTGATGTTTAAGTAACTGAATGTTACTTTGTCTAGCCTTGCAAATTAAATTCTTTGAAGTATAAGAATGATGATTGCTTGAAAGAGGTTCCTTGTGGGCTCGTAGAAGGTGTATCAATAGGGAAGTCTCCCCGTAGCTGTCTAATCGAAAAAAATTTCTCAATTTTGTCGTCACCGTTTGATCAGTCCTTTACAAATTTGTCTTTTAGTTAAAGATATCTTATATAAAGACGTTATCTCTTTGTTGAACTTTGCTCTTCTATATTCTGAAATTTCAAAATTGCTCTAGATAATCTGTCGAGATCCATGTTTTTCTGTGGTGCTTGTGAGTTCCTTGTTTCTCAAATAAAGCAACCAATGTATCAATATGCCATTGATTTTATATGGGAGGAATTGGAAAACGTAGAATTATTAGTCAGATCTATCTTGTTCAGACCTCTTTAAGCAATTCTTTGGAATATTAAATAGTGACTACTTTGGAATCTTGAGTAATGACGGCTATTCTCCTGATTTCCATGTCAGATTTCTTGGATTCCAAATGGAGTTCTTGTATGGCTAACTTAGTAGTCCCCGTATGATGTATGAGGCAGTGATGACCCTCGTATGATGGAAGGTTTGGTCGTTTTACCTCTAGGCAAGCAAGTATCCTTTCTTCAACAGTTTAAATTTGCATGCCTTCGTTGAGGATCTTTTAATATTTTCTATTAAGCGACCATCATATGTGATCGTGCAGATCTTCCTGGTCCTGACCTTCTTTGAGCTTTCCTGGATTATTGTGTCGATCGCTTCGATCTGAAGATTTCTTTGTTATCGACTAGTTGGGTTGATTAGACGGGTGCCGTTTCAACTTACTTGTATTTATTTCAGGGAGTCAAAGGGTCGCATTTTCGTCCTTTGATTAAATTCCTACCAACCGTAGGATCTTTTGCACGAGCGCCTATAAATAAGTAGGCAGTTTTCTTATCTTCTTTTCATAACAATGGAGATCTCAGTCTCCTTAGATTTCATTTTGCCGTCGGATCCCATAATATTCAAAAAGTCGCATTATCATGATTTATATCGCAATGGCTTGGATTTCACTTGCCTTGTACTGACGGGTCCCATGGAAGCCCTACCTTGTACTAACGGCTCCTATGAGGCTTCAAATGTTGTTTTCACAGATTTGAGGTCCGTGGTTTCCGTTTGCACATGGAGGGTTCGTACTTGCCAGCCACCCTTGCTCTTGGATGTTACCTCCGGAGTGATAGACTACAGGGGTGCGCTGGTAAGTTTACTGTTCTACGTCCGCTCCGAAGAGATGCTGCTTTAGAGTAAAATGTTTTAATTTTAAAGCAAAAGCAGTATCTTGTTGTGGGTGAATGAGCATTGCCGGTTATCCGGCTGGTAATGCTCATTTCGTCTGGAAGAACATTCGATCTTCAGAGCCTGGCCATCGAACTAAAGAAGTTGACCATCCTGAGCAGCATGCTTCTTAGGTGGTTGTTCATAATCGTCGAGGTACTAGGGAGGAGATTGATGTTTCTGTGGACATTGTCGTGAAAATCGTTGTTCCATAGTGTAGGATCGTTTTAAACAAATGTAATCGTAGATAGGCTTTGTAATCAAGCTTTTGTAACTCCTTTACACGTAAAAAGATCAATAAAATTATTTTTTTTGCATTTTGGTGTTGTCATAATTTATTTTCGAGGAGCACTTTCCGAGAGAAGGGATTTGTACTTAACTCATATTCATGACATAGACGCGTTGGTAGATTCTTTTTAGATCGTTAGGGATAGATCGAGGAGTGTTTATCGAGCGGAACAATGCATACTCAACTCTTTATGATTTAGACTTAGGTTTTCTTTCCAAAAGTCTTTTTATTGTTGTAAGTAGTTCGAGGAGTGTTTATTGAGCGGATCAATGTATACTCGACTCGTTATATTTCAGACTTAGGTTTTCATACCAAAAAGTCTTTTCGTTAACAAAATTGATCGAGGAGTGTTTATTGGGCGGATCAATGTATACTCGACTCGTTATAGTTTAGACTTAGGTTTTTCATACCCAAAAGTCTTTTTGTTAATAAAATTGACCGAGGAGTGTTATTGAGCTGATCAGTGTATACTCGACTCGTTATAGTTTAGATTTAGGTTTTTCATACCCAAAAGTCTTTTTATCGTTGTAAATAGTTCGAGGAGTGTTTATTGAGCGGATCAATGTATACTCGACTTGTTATATTTCAGACTTAGGTTTTCATACCAAAAAGTCTTTTTGTTAATAAAATTGACCGAGGAGTGTTATTGAGCGGATCAATGTATACTCGACTCGTTGTGTTTAGACTAGGTTTTTAGTACCTGAAGTCCTTTAATCGTCGAAGCTGATCGAGGAGTGTTTATTGAGCGGATCAATGTATACTCGACTCGTTATGTTTAGACTAGGTTTTTAGTACCTGAAGTCCTTTAATCGTCGAAGCTGATCGAGGAGTGTTTATTGAGCGGATCAATGTATACTCGACTCGTTGTAGTTTAGACTTAGGTTTTTAGTACCTGAAGTCCTTTAATCGTCGAAGCTGATCGAGGAGTGTTTATTGAGCGGATCAATGTATACTCGACTCGTTATGTTTAGACTAGGTTTTTAGTACCTGAAGTCCTTTAATCGTCGAAGCTGATCGAGGAGTGTTTATTGAGCGGATCAATGTATACTCGACTCGTTGTAGTTTAGACTTAGATTTTTAGTACCTGAAGTCCTTTAATCGTCGAAGCTAATCGAGGGGTGTTTATTGAGCGGATCAATGTATACTCGACTCGTTGTAGTTTAGACTTAGGTTTTTAGTACCTGAAGTCTTTTTCTCGTTGTAAGTAGTTCGAGGAGTGTCTATTGAGCGGATCAATGTATACTCGACTCGTTATAGTTTTGAATTTAATCAACAGTTTATCGTAGAATTGCCAGGAGTGTATATCGAATCAAATCGATTTGTACCCGATCTTTATTTATAATTAAATTGTAGGCTTAAGCCATTCATTACAACGAATAAAAAACTAATTGAAATAATTAAAGTAAAACAGTAATACTTATTAAAATTTACCATAATATTTCCTAAGGTTGACAGCATTCCAGGTCCTTGGTAAGGCTGTTCCATCCAAGTGTGCTATCTTGTATGAACCTTTCTTTCCTACGCCAATGACAACGTAAGGTCCATCCCAATTTTGTTGCAATTTTCCCACATGTTTGGATACTTCTACCTTTTTTAAGACCAGGTCTCCTTCTTTGAAGGTCCGGATGCGTACTTTCTGATTGTATGCCTTTTCCATATTTGCTTTAGTGGCTTGTAGGCGTACATCGGCTTTTTCTCTCAAAGCTTCTGTTAAATCGACGTCATTTTCTCTTGCCTCTTTATTTTCCTGATCGTCGATGTTTTATGTGATCCACTTCGTTCATGCTTTTGACCAACATATCGTCCACATATACTTCCATTAATTCTCCGATTAACTCTTTGAACATTAGGTTTACCAACCTTTGGTAGGTGGCCCCGGCATTCCTTAAGCCGAATGGCATTACTATAAAACAATATACTCCCTGCTCGGTTACGAATGCAGTCTTCTCTTGGTCCCGCTCATCCATGTATATTTGGTAAAATCCTTGGAAGGCGTCCATCATACTGAATATTGCGAAACCAGCGGTTGAGTCAACTAATAAGTCGATCCTTGGGAGAGGATATGGGTCGCGTGGGCATAGTTTGTTAAGATCGGTAAAATCATTACACATTCTCCATTTGTTGTCCCTTTTATCCCCCTTCGCTACGAGAACAACATTACATAGCCATTCCGAGAAGTGGATTTCTCGGATTTGTTTTGCTGCCAGTAGTCTTTCTACCTCGGCTTTGATAATTTTATCTTTTACTGGACCATGATTTCTTTTCTTTTGTCTGGCGGGTTTTGCCACAGGATCTATTTTTAGGGAATGCTTGATTATTCGAGGATCAATTCCTTCAATGTCATTCGCACTCCATGCGAAGACGTCGACATTATCTCTGAGGAAGTTGAGTAGCATTACTTCCCCTTCCTTGCTTAATTCAGTACCTATTCTCGTCGTTTTGGATGAGTCCCCTCGTACTAGAATTATCTCCTTATGCTCTGGGGGTTTTAAGGTCAGATCTAGTGGTTCCTTTCCCTTTTTATCTATTCGATCAGTACTAGGGATTTCAATCTCATTTCTAACTAGATCATCTTCGATTTTTCTTTTGCTCGGGGTGATTGATTTGGGCTGTTGTTTCAGAGTTAACGAGGTACTGTAGCAATCCCAGGCCATATAGTGATCATTGGTTATTTCTCCGACACCGTTGTCGGTAGGAAATTTTATCTTCTGGTGATAAGTAGATACTACGGCTCGGAATAGGTTGAGAGCTGGTCGCCCTAATATTGCGTTATAAGCGAAGGGTGTTTCTACTACTAGAAATTTTACTAGCTTCACCGTCCGGCACGGTTTCTTTCCTAGCGATACACTTAAGCTTTTTGTTCCACTGGGGATGATTTCTGATCCTCCAAATCCTACCAATGGTGTAGCTACTCTCTGTAGGTTTATTTGTCCCAAGTTCATCTGGGCTAAAACCTCTCGGGAGATGATATTCGCCGAACTCCCATTGTCGATTAGGATCCGTTTGACATTATAGTTCGCTATTTCTAGCGATACCACCATTGGGAAATCGGGGTTATCCTCTTTCGTGTCCCAAACGATGTTTTTGGGAACTTCGCCTTCACTGAAGCTGATCGGCTGGTAGTTTAACGATTTGTTTTCCAGAGTCCATATTTCTTTTGGATATTTAGAGTTTCCGATTATGGATCTCGCGGTTCTTCGTCGAGCGTTACGACTATCGCCGCCCGCGGGTCCCCCGGATATTGTATGAATGGTCCCATTGATCTGGTCATGGTTTTGCTCCTGCGTAGGAGCACGCACTGGTGTCCTTCGACGAGAATTCCTTCTTTGATTATTATTCCGAGGGCTTCTACTTCTTTCTCTTTTTCGGTCATCACGGTCTATATATTCATCTAATTTTCCTTGTTCGATTAGTTTTTCAACTTCTCTTTTTAGATGAAAATCAATTTTCAGTTCGATGTCCGTGTGCTCTATGGTACTTGCAGTATAGGTCGTAGTTTCGAGACCCAGGCCTGGGCTGGGCGATTTTCCTGGCTTCGGGGATCCAGTCATTTCTTTCTAGAATTTCCAATATTTCCTCCATCGAGGCATTTAACCTCGGGTGTTCCACTTGATTCACCCTGCTTCTGATCGGTTGTTCAAGGCTTCTTGGTCTTTTATAGAAATTAGGTTGCCTCTGTTGGTCGGCTTTGTTGTATTCCAATCGCTGGAAAACGTTGCCTTTTCTAAAAGATTGCTCATATTCCATGGATCTTTGAGCAGGAACCCTGTCATGCCGTTTGGAGTTTGAAGTTGTGGCTTTGTTTTTGTTTTTATTCTTAAAAGAATTCATCTCTTCTTGGGTCATATACTTAGATGCAAAGCTCATGATGTCAGTAAACGTTCTCGGTTGTTTTCGACTGAAGGCATTTCCGAACTGCCTATTCTTCGTTAGGTCGAACAGAATAGATATTATGTAATCGATATTCGGGGAATCGATTTTGAGTAACTCCACGTTGAATCTTGCCAACCAATTTCTTAGGGATTCTCCTTCTTGTTGGTGTATGGTTCCTAAGTAGCTCATCGGGAGTTTTTGCCTCTTCTGACTGGCGAACTGCTGCGTCAGTTTGTTGCATAATTCCCTAAAACTGAATATGGAGTTGGCTGGTCGTTTGGCGAACCAGTCTAACGCGAGTCCTTCGAACGTGGTCACCATTAACTTGGCAGTGAATTCGGCAGAGTGAGCATATAAATTCATTATATTCGTGAAGCTAAAAATATAATCATCCGGGTCGGTAGTTCCATCATATCGGGGTAGTCTACCCGGGACTTGTCCAATGGATTGTGCTTCTTTTATTTCTCTACAGAAGGGAGAACAAGCCGCAAGGCTCTCCTGGAGTTCCGCGGTTCGGGCCCATGGATTTTGAGCAGATCGTAGGCGTTGTTCGAGTCGTTCCTGTACCATCCTTTCGATTTCTCTTTCCGAGAGACGGGTTGTACATGGTCGATCTGTGATTACATCTTCTATGTCATCCTCGATGGGGATTATCGTATGTTCCTTGGACCCACTGCGTTCTGGCTGTGGTTTTCTTTGTCCTAATTTTCTTCGGGGATGGTCATCGGAAGGTTTAGAATTGCCCCGCCTCGGACTGTGTAGTGAGGGCTGCTCACCTGCTGGGCTGTCGGCTTGTTGAGACGTCTTATCGTTTCTCATCGGTGCTCTCGGAGCAGGAGTCGTCCTGGGAGCCCTAATGTTCTGAGGGATTTGATCAAGTACAAGTAACTCTTCGGGAGAGAGTGATTTAACGAGCATTGCTATTTGTCGTAATTTTTCCTCCGCGCCTGGGAGGGGAACAGGGATTTCAGGGACTTCCTGTTCTTCCGGAATTGTATCAGGAATACCTCCTTGGGGTTCATGCTGATCGGGGTGAGGATCTTGCAAGTCTCCGTTGATATTTTGAGCGTTATTATTGTCGTTGTCCTGTAGTTCTTCAGATGTGTTATTACCAGTGGTTGTGTTACTTCTAGCTCCGATACGATTACTTTTCCTTGGGCGAGCCATATGTCGATCGAATAATTAACCTAGCCCCACGGTGGGCGCCAACTGATTTAACCGGATTTCGTCGGGTTAATTTTGGTTATCAGTGAGATTATGTTGTTGAGGATTCTCGATATACAAAGTTTATAGGGCACTGGTTAATTTATTCCGGATGGATCGTTTTCAAGGAAAAGCATGTAAGTAAAACAAGAAGTATGTGTCGTAAACAATGTAAAGCACAAGTGAATATTGAGAGAAATCTCTTGATATTATTGATTGTAAGCCAATTCTGCTATAGCTGCAGGGTTCTAATGGCGTATCTCTCTTAAGAAATTCAGAGTTGTCTAATACAATGATTTGCTAGGTATTTATATTACTCTAAACCTAGCTTTACAAGGAAACATAATCCCAATAGGACTCGGCCCACAAGTCCTTCCTTACTTCGGAGTATATTCTTCTCATCGAAGAGAGCCGGATTCTGCTTGGTCGAAGAGATGATCCTTTGCGGCCTACTTTGGTCGATCTGATCTTGAGTCCTTCGGTCGAACCGTATAATATGAAGGGTGCGAAATAGCCCCCATCAGTAAAGTTGGCAGTGATTCCTTGCTATACACATTTGTCTGAGTTAGTCCTACGACTATTGATTAATTTAATGCCTAATAGCTAGTATGATCATATCTAGGGCTGTCAATGGGGCGGATTTCAATCCGGATCCGTCCGAATTCGGTCCGATTTATTAGGATAATAGTCCGATTAGAGATTCGATGGACCTGATTCGATTATAAAGATTAGAAATCCGAAACTTATGGAGCGAATATGGATTTAGGTCGATCCGATCCATTAAAGATCCGTATCCGACAACAAATAAAAAGAAAGATACATACATATACAAAATAATTTATAAAAATAAGTATCATTAATAATATTTCAACGTCAATTTAAGAAGATAGTAATTTATAATTCGTTTATATTTGTTGGATGAAGATGAAGGTGAAGTGCAAAGAAGATAAGAAGATAAGGGAAGGTTTTGATGATTTCCAAAACGTCAAAATCAGCTAAGTATGGAAAGCTTAGTGCCCTTAGAAGAATTTTGAACAAGTAAAGAAGACATCAGAAGAGTTCAAAATTATAAGCCCAGAAGACTACTGATCTCATGTTGAAACAGCGAACAGAAGGGTAGACCATCAGCTGACTCAAATCAGATTAGTTCAGAGTTCGATCAGCAGAGTACCTATCAGATGGGTTGCTTCGATCAGCAGAGTAAAAGAGATCAAGAAGTTAGTCCAACGGTAATAAATGCACTTGGTGTAATAAATGCTGCAAGAGAAGGGTAGTAATGGCAAATGATTGAAGTCATTCTCGGATCAGCAGAGTGCATTTAATGCAGCTACAGGAAAGTACAGCAGAAAAGGACTATAGCAGGTAGCCGTTCTGATTTTCGGGCTAAGGCTATGGATTTGAAGTTTGATTTCCTTCAACGGTCATATTTTCAAATTCAAGTATAAATAGAGCTGATTTCAACGAGCGAGACACACAACAACATCCTGAGATTTCGTTTTTGAAGCAGAAAATTTTCTAAGTCTCAAGAAACTCGAACAGCTCACTCGTCTGGTGGAAGTCATCTGTTGACAGAAACTCAGTTGAAGAAAATAGAAAAATACATTCTGAGTGATTTGTATTAGCTGAGTGTTGTGCGAAGTTTAAATCCGTCTTTGTGAGTGATTTAACTTCCGAGGATAGGTTTTCTGAGTGATTTCCTATTGCGAGCTTACAGCCTTCTCATTTTTGTTTAGGTGTAAGTGGAGAAATATTGTAAACTTAGTGTTTATAGTATAACCCAGAATCTAAGTGATCTGGAAGAGTGGACTAAAGGATTTTCATCCATATAACCACTATAAAAATTCTTTGTGTTGATTTGCATTTAAGTTTTTCTTGCATATTTCAAATTGCATAAGTAAACACTTTGAATTGATTGAAAGATTTTAAAGGAGTTTTTAAACTGGGGATAAAATCTTTGTAAAGACTTAGTCTACTTGTGAAAAATACTTTCTAATTATCCGCTGCAAGTAAACTCTTGGAAAACTGATTTTGCTGAAATCAGCTAAGTTGCTGTAAGATAAGTGGTCACTCTGCTGTTCAAGATTTGTTCACGATCAGCATAGTCAGTTTACTGTTCTTCATAAGCTTAGTCTGCTGACAGACGACAGTAAGTTTTTAAGTCTAAAAATTTTCAGAGGTCTATTCACCCCCCCTCCCCCCCTCTAGACCTCATCTGACCACTTGGGACCAACAAGTGGTATCAGAGCAGGTGGTTCATTTGAATCAGCTGCCTGATCAACGAGCTTGATCCGAGTGCTTTTCAAAGGTTTTCAAAACTTTTCAAAAGAGCATCTTTTTGAAAAATTAAAACTTTTTGAAAAATGGACTGTATCAGCCATGTTCCCAACATTGCTGGTATGTCATTTGAAGACTGGAAAATCAGAATGGAGATCTTCCTAGCTGCTTATAATGATAACATGTACACATGTATCATCAAAGGTCCATTCAAATTCACCAAGACCATCATAGTTGATGAAGCGGAACTGGTGGTGGAATAAGACTTAACAGAGATAACAGCGGAGGAGATAAAGTTGTTCAATCTTGACAAAGTTGGAAGATTCATCATGACTAAAGCCCTGGATAATGATCGGTTTGACAAAGTCAAGCATTGCAAGACTGAAAAAGAGATGTGGGATAAAGTCAAAGATATGAGCAAAGGAAACGACGCCATCAAAGAGCATCAGCTGAGTGTTGCTCTGGAAAAGTTGGATAACTTCAAAATGAAGTCTGGAGAGACCATTGATCAAATGGATACTAGATTTACCAGAACATTCAATGAAGTTCTAAAGTTGGGAAAAACCTTTATTGACAAGGAAATCACAGTCAGAGTACTAAAGGCTTTACCTCCCAAGTTCAACATGAAGGTGACAGCAATGGAAGAATCAAGAGATTTGGGAAAGATCTCTCTTACAGAAATGTTCTCCGTACTCAAGGCATATGAGTATAAACTGACAAGGATGGGAATTGAAGAAACCTCAACTTCAGGACCCACAGCTGCCTTAGTTGCTGCTGAAAATCCAAGAAGACCAGCACAAAGAAGTAAAGAAGTGGACTCATCTGATGAAGCCACATTGCTCAACAAAAAGGAGTACACAGCTGGAGATGTAGCATTGCTAATGAACAACTTCAAGAAGTTCTACTAAAGAAAAATGAAGAACAAATATAAAAATGCTTCTACTTCTAAACCTAACTCTTCTTCTCAAGATAAAGATGATTATAAAGCCAAACTAATGTGTTATAACTGCAGGAAATTGTGACACTTCATTAGAGACTGCCCATATCCAAAAGCAGAGAAGTACACTGAAGAAGAGAAGAGAATCAGAAAATAAAGAAAGCATCAGAGAGGGAAGGCAATGGTAGCTGAAGCAGAAAAGCTGACTGCTATCTACTCATCTGATTCAGATTCAGATACTTCTGATGAAGAGTCTTCTGATGAAGAAAGTCCTGCCCTTATCTGCCTGTTGGCCTAGGAATCTGATGACTCTAAGGATGAGGTAACTCCTCTTGATAATGAATTATTTAATTCATTTGAACAAATGATGCTTAACAATACTGGTATTGCTGAAGCATATAAAAAGCTTATGGAAGAGATGATTCTGCTAAAAGAGCAAAACAGTTCACTGAAACTCACAGCTGAAAAGCCAAGAGAATCAGCTGAATATAAAAAGCTTGAGAAAGAGTATGAATCTCTGAAAGCTGAATGTGAAGTTTATAAAGGAAAAATCATGGAACTTGAAAAAGTTATTGAGTCTCATGAAAAATCATCTGTTGCATCCACTCACATGTCTAGTAAACAGAAGATGCCTTTAGAACAGGATAAGCAAGAATTGAAGCATACTGAAAAATTTATATCTGCTGACAATAGTAAGGTCATTCTGTATGTTCAAACTGCTAGACCTACTTCACATGAGAATGTGTTAAAGGAGAAGAAATCTCCTAAGGCTAAAAAGAGCAAAGAGCCTAGTGTAGGTAAACAGACTAGTAAGACCAAACAGCAGAGTCCTAAGAAGTCTGCTGATAAAGCTATACTGAATCAGACTAGTGGTAAAACTAAGTCATCTGTTAATGAGCAAGCATCTAGTAAACCAAAGAAGTATAAGAACAAGAAAAATCAAAATGCTTGGTATGGAAATGCGTCTTATTATGTGCAACCTGCTGCATATCCTCCTATGTATCATGCACCTCAATTTTCAACTTACTATGCACCATATCCTGCTCATCCAATGCATGCATACCCTGCCTATCATGCATCTTACCCTACTTATGAACATTTTCCTTATCATACTGATCATCAACATGACTTATCTGATAATCATGGTAAAGATAAAATTGTTCATGCTCCTGTCAAAACTCAGAAGCCTAAGAAGCCTAAGACTTCAACATCTTGGGTTGTCAAAGGTGGAACTAATCCTTCAGGACCCTCTCAATAGGGGTACCTAAAACAATTTTATTTTTGTTTTGTAGGTTAGGATTAGGAGTAGGAATAAAGTAGAGAAGATTTGGTACTTGGACAGTGGATGTTCAAGGCACATGTGTGGAAGCATACAGGAGCTGACTGATGCTGTTGCTGTGGATCGTCCAAAAGTCACTTTTGGAGACAGCAAAGAAGGCAAGATTGTAGCTAAAGGAAGATTAATCAAAGGAAACATTGAGATATCTGACGTCTCATATGTTAAAGGCCTAAAGTACAACCTGCTGAGCATAAGTCAATTTTGTGACAAAGGATATTCAGTCATCTTCTCAACAGATAAGTGCTACGTTGAACAGATTGGTACAAATAAGGTAATTTTATCTGGAAGACGGCAAGGGAATGTGTACATAGTCGACTGGAATTCTGCTGACAAGAATTCAAGTATTTGTTTGGTGGCCTCTACACCAAGTGAAGTTAGCTGGCTATGGCACAAAATGATGAATCATTTAAACTTAAAGACCATAAACAGATTGATAAAGAATGATTTGGTAGAAGGGATTGCAAAAACAGTCATGAGCAAATATAAGCTCTGTGACACATGTCAGAAGGGTAAACAAATCAAGTCATCTTTCTAAAGCAAGAAGCACCAATCTTCTGAACGAGTATTGGAGCTACTACATATGGACTTATTTGGACCCATTGATCCAGTCAGCAATGGTGGAAAGAAATTCTGCCTAGCTGTTGTGGATGATTATTCAAGATATACTTGGGTGATTTTCATGAAGAAAAAAAGTGAAACCAAGGAACATCTTACTAATCTGATGGAACTGATCCAGAATGAGAAAAGTACAAAAATATTGAAGATCAGATCAGATAGAGGGACAGAGTTTACAAACTCTACTGTTGAAGAGTATTGTAATATCAAAGGAATACATCATGAGTATTCAGCTGCTAGAACCCCTCAACAGAATGGTGTTGCTGAAAGGAGAAATAGAACTCTGAAGGAAGCTGTCAGAACCATGATAGCTGAAGCTAAACTGCCACAAAGGTTTTGGGCAGAAGCAACAAATACAGCATGCTTTACCCTGAACAGTTGTATGATCAACAAAAATCAGAACAATACTCCATATGAAGTTTGGAACAACAGAAAACCAAACATTCATTACTTTAAGATTTTTGGTTGTAAATGTTTTGTATTGAACAATGGGAAAAATCACCTTACTGCATTTGCAGAAAAGGCTGATGAAGCTGTTTTTGTAGGATACTCTACTGTTAGTAAAGCTTACAGAGTTTTCAACAAAAGAACATTACTAATAGAAGAATCCATTCATGTAGTATTTGATGAACCAAGTCAATCTTCTGAAAAGAATCAAAGTGCTAATCAAGATCTGTCTACTGATTTTCAGAAATTGAATGTTGAAAGAAATGAAGAATATGTTCCCATCATACTACCTAATCTCAGTTCAGCTGCTAACTCAAGTGCTGTTCAAAATCACAGTGCTGATTGTCTAACAGACGAGTTCCAAACAGCTGACAGACCAGAGACTGTTCAACAGACGACAAATGTTCAACAGACTACTACTAGAACTCCAACAGTAGTGTTGCAAGATCAAAACAGAGGACACCATTCAGATTTGCAACCTGATCTCAGATGGCTCAAGAATCACCCACCAGAGTTAATGATTGGTGATCCTTTGGATAGAGTGAAGACTAGAAGAGCTGTTGCACAAGATGCAATGTTTGTCACCTTTCTATCTCAAATAGAGCCTAAACAAATTGAAGAAACTCTCGGTGATTCCTTCTGGATTGAAGCTATGCAAGAAGAGTTAAATCAGTTTTAAAGAAATGAAGTCTGGTATTTAGTACCAAGACCAAGTCATCAAAGGGTAATTGACACTAAATGGGTTTTCAGAAATAAGATGAATGAAGATGGTATTGTTACCAGAAAAAAGCAAGATTAGTGGCCAAAGGTTATTGTCAAGAAGAAGGAATTGACTTTGATGAGACATTTGCACCAGTAGCAAGACTTGAAGCAATCAGACTGATTCTAGCCTATGCTGCTTACAAGAACTTCACTGTCTATCAGATGGATGTGAAGTCTGCATTTCTCAATGGAGAATTGCAAGAAGAAGTATATGTTGAACAACCACCTGGATTTGAAGTCTATCAACAAGAAGATAAGATATATCATCTGAATAAAGCCCTCTATGGACTGAAACGGGCTCCAAGAGCATGGTATGATACCCTATCTGATTTTCTTTTAATTAAAGGATTTCGTAAAGGTAACGTAGATAAAATCTTGTTTACAATTGAATGGGAAAATCATATATTATTAGTGCAAATATAGGTAGACGATATTATTTTTGGTTCAACTAACCAACAGATGTGTGACAAGTTCTCCAAGCTGATGCACAACAAGTTTGAAATGAGCATGAAGGGTGAACTTAATTATTTTCTTGGTTTACAAGTTAGACAGTTCCCTGATGGAATATTCATAAACCAAGCAAAATACACAAAAGATCTGTTTAAGAAATTTGGTATGGAAACTAGCTCTACTGCTACTGTTCCAATGTCTACAAGTCTTCGTTTGGATAAAGATGAAGATAGCAAATCAGTGGATATAACCAAATACAGAGGCATTATTGGGTCACTGTTGTACTTAACAGCAAACAGATCTGATATAATGTACTCAGTTGGGGTTTGTGCAAGATTTCAATCAAATACCAAGGAATCTCATCTCTTTGCTGCCAAGAGAATTCTGAAATATATCAAGATTTGAGCTTATTGGATATTCAGATTCAGACCTTGCTGGCTGCAAGATTGACAGGAAAAGCACAACAGGTGCTTGTCAGTTCTTAGGCAGTCGTCTGATCTCATGGATGAGTAAGAAACAGACTTCAGTATCCATATCTACTGCTGAAGCTGAATATATAGCTGCTGGAGCTTGCTGTGCACAGATACTATGGTTGAAACATTAACTGGAAGATTACAACATCGAGATCAGTGGAATTCCAATCTATTGTGACAATACAAGTGCAATTTCTATTACTCAAAATACTACAAGTCATTCAAGGACAAAACATATTGAGATTAAGCATCAGTTCATTAGAGATCATGTGGAAAAAGGGAAGGTTATGATTGAGTATGTTCATACTGACAATCAGATTGCTGATATTTTCACTAAACCTTTAAGTGAAGTAAGGTTCTCAACTCTAAGAGCTGAGCTAGGACTACTTAATCTAGATGCATAAGCTGGGGGGGAACTTATCAGAAGACTGAAGTTCATCAGCACAGTCATCCATTATTATCTTCAAGGATCAACTCTCAATAGACTAGTTAGCTTATGAATTCTTAAAGTCAGGGGGGACGTGTAAGACTAGCGGTACTTCTGATTAAAAGATGATATTTGTTAATGACAGTTAGTTGAAGTTATGTTTTCGACAGAAGATCAAATTATTGAAGAATGAAGATTAATTTATCTTGTTGGATTGACTAACAGCAGAGGAAGATTACTAGCTATTGGATTTCTCTAGTAATAACAGATAACAGATCACTCGTCTGTCAGATAAGTTAAACTCTACTCATCTGATACATTATATAAGCATGGTTATAAATCTCATTTTAAGAAACACGATTTTATAAGTAACAGATAGGTAACGATTGAGTTTCCCACCCGTCTGACATTAAAATAATAATTTTAAAATCCGCAATTCTCACCCGCACGATTAAAAACCTGTCAGATCAATCCAACGTTTCAGATTAATCACGAAAACCAAAACAAAGGGAAACATATAAAGTCCGATCTGAACAGAGTAGTCGTCTTACGCACATAAAATTTCTCAAACTCTCCAAGTTTTCTGTTTTTATAGCTCTAATTGTTTACAGAATCACATCAATCAACTCACAAAAAATGGCAATTGCTGAGGGTAGATATCTGAACTACGACAAATTCTTCGCAACCGGTACTGATCTGATGAGGGAGATTTTGAACAAAATTAAGGAAGCATCTCTGGTACCCGTTTTAGAAGCTCATGAAGATAGGGTTTATCTGGAGGATATAGAACACTTCTACAATACCAGAGATTTCAACCCTGATAAGACTACTATGACTTTGTGTTGAATGAAGATGAAGATTGGAGGCACTTAAGAAAATTAGATAAGGAGGGTTTTGATGATTTCCAAAACCTGAAATCAGCTAAGTAATGGAAACTTAGTTGTTCACTCCTTGGAAGAATTTTGACTAAGTAAAGAAGCCAAATCAGAAGAGTCAAAGTTCAAGATCTAGGTCACTATTGATCTGCTGAAGGAAAGGAATTAAACTGATGAAGATCAGCCGACTCGAATCAGATTTGTTCAAGTTCGGGAACAACTCAGTTCGCCATCAGACTAGTACCTTCGTCAGCTAAGTGGAAAAGATCAGAAAGTCCTCCCAACGGTAATAAATGCCCTGGAAGTAATAAATGCTGAAGTACAAGGTTATTTAAGACAAATGATTGAGAAATACTTCACATCAGCTGGGTGCATTTAATGCGCATTTAATGCTGCCTGCAGAAAGTACTGTTCAACAGTACGGACAGCTGCAGAAGAGCCGTTCGCGGAATCCTAGGATCAGAAATCAAAGGATTTGAAATTTATCTCTCTTCAACGGACAAATTTCAAAGAGAGACTATAAATAGAGCTTCATTCAAGACTGGAAAACAACACAACAACTGAGAGATCAAAGCAGAAAATTTTCCAATCTCAAAAGCTCAAGAACAGCTCACTCATCAGCCGAGTCATCTGTTGACAAAAAGCGAAGTTGAAGAACAAAGCCAAATACATCTTCTGAGTGATTTTGTAAACCTGAGTGTTGTGAGAACTAGATATCCATCTTAGTGAGTGATATTACTTCAGAGGGTAGGATTTCTTTGTGATTTCTTACTGCGCACTTACGGCCTGTTCATTTGTTGTTAGGCGTAAGCAGAGTGTACTGGATACTTTGTGTTTCTAGTATAACCCAAGATCTGTGTGACTTGGAAGAGTGGACTGAAGGATTTAAATCCATATAACCACTATAAAAATTGTTTGTGTTTTTACTCTCCTATTACTTGCATATTTCAACTTGCATAAAAACACGAAACATACGTTTGAAAAAGATTTTAAAAGTCATTTTAAAATTAGGGATAACTTTTCAAACAAATCAGAATACTTGTGAAAAACACTTCGTGAATCCGCTGCAAGTACTCTAAATTTAAAACTGATTTTAACTAAGTCAATATCAGTTAAGTGGTCTACTAAGCTGTTCAAAGATTAGTTCGCGATCAGCAGAGTACATTACTGTTCTGAAATCAGCTTAGTCTGCTTACTTTCAGAAATAGTTTTAAAGTCAACTTTTAGAGGGAAAAAGTTTTAAGAGGTCTATTCACCCCCCCTCTAGACCTCATCTGACCACTTGGGACCAACAAGTGGTATCAGAGCAGGTGGTTCATTAGAATCAGCTGCCTGATCAACGAGCTTGATCCAAGTGTTTTTCAAAGGTTTTTCAAAACTTTTCAAAAGAATATCTTTTTGAAAATTAAAACTTTTTGAAAAATGGAATGCATAAACCATGTTCCCCACATTGCCGGCATGTCCTTCGAAGACTGGAAAATCAGAATGGAGATTTTCCTGGCTGCCTACAATGACAACATGTTCACCTGCATCACAAAAGGTCCATTCAAATTCACCAAGACTATCAAGGTTGATGACGTTGACATAGTGGTGGAGAAAGACTTGAACGAGATGACAGCTGAAGAAATTAAGCTGTTCAACCTGGACAAGATTGGACGTTTTATCATGACTAAAGCCCTGGACAATGATCGGTTTGACCAGATCAAACACTGCAAATCTGCAAAGGAAATGTGGGATAAAGTCAGAGACATGAGCGAAGGAAACGACGCCATAAAAGAGCATCAGCTAAGTGTTGCTCTGGAGAAGCTGGATAACTTCAAAATGAAGTCTGGAGAGACCATTGATCAGATGGATACCAGGTTTACCAGAACATTGAATGAAGTCTTAAAGCTTGGAAAAACCTTCACAGACAAGGAGATAACCGTCAGAGTACTGAAGGCCCTACCTCCTAAGTTCAACATGAAGGTGACAGCAATGGAAGAATCGAGGGATCTGGGGAAGATCTCTCTGACAGAGCTATTTTCTGTACTCAAGGCTTATGAGTATAACCTGCCTAGGATGGGTATTGAAGAAACCTCAACTTCAGGACCCACAGCTGCACTTGTTGCTGCTGAAAACACCAGAAGACCAGCACACAGAAGTCAAGATGTGGACTCATCTGATGAAGCCACAATACTAAACAAGAAGGAGTACACTGCTGGAGATGTAGCATTACTGATGAACAACTTCAAGAAGTTCTACAAGAGAAAGATGAAGAACAAATACCACAATGCTGCTTCTACTTCTAAACCTAACTCTTCTTCTCAAGAAAAAGATGATTATAAAGCAAAACTAATGTGTTACAACTGCAGGAAATTGAGACACTTCATCAGAGATTGTCCATATCCAAAAGCAGAGAAGTACACTGAAGAAGAGAAGAGAATCAGAAAGGAAAGAAAGCATCAAAGAGGAAAAGCAATGGTAGCTGAAGCAGAAAAGATTGCTGCTGTCTACTCATCTGATTCAGATTCAGACACTTCTGATGAAGAGTCTTCTGATGAAGAGAAACCTGCTCTCCTCTGCCTGATGGCTAAGTAATCTGATGACTCAGAGGATGAGGTAACTCCTCTAGATAATGAATTGTTCAATTCTCTAGAGCAAATGATGTTAAATAATACTACTATTGCTGGAGAATTTGTTAAGCTTAAGGAAGAGATGAACTTGCTAAAAGAGCAAAATAACTCACTGAAACTTAAAGCTGAAAAGCCTAAAGAATCAGCCGAGTATAAACAGCTTGAGCAAGAGCATGAATCTCTGAAAGCTGAATGTGAGGTGTATAAAGGAAAAATCATGGAACTTGAGAAAGTTATTGAGTCTCATGATAAGTCAATTGTTGCATCCACGCATACATCTAGTAAACAGAAGACACCTTTAGAAAAGGATATAGAATTGAATCATACTGAAAAATTCATCTCTGCTGACAATAGTAAGGTCATTCTGTATGTTCAAACTTCTAAACCTACCTCAACTGAGAAAGAATTAAAGGAGAAGAAATCTCCTAAGGCTAAAAAGAGCAAAGAGCCTAGTGTAGGAAAACAGACTAGTAAACCAAAACAGAAGAGTCCTAGGAAGTCTTCTGATAAGGTTAAAACTAATCAGACTAGTAACAAAGCTAAGTCGTCTGTCAATGAGCAAGCTGTTAGTAAACCAAAGAAGCATAAGAACAAGAAAAATCAAAATGCTTGGTATGGAAATGAGTCTTATTATGTGCAACCTGCTGCATATCATCCTATGTATCATGCACCTCAATTTCCTAATTACTATGCACCTTATCCTGCTCATCCAATGCATGCATATCCTGCTTATCATGCACCTTACCCTGCTTATGAACATTATTCTTATCATACTGATCATCAACATGACTTATCTGATAACTATGATGAAAATAAAACTGTTCATGCTCCTGTTAAAACTCAGAAACCTAAGAAGCCTAAGACTTCAACATCTTGGGTTGTCAAAGGTGGAACTAATCCTCCAGGACCCTCTCAATAAGGGAACCTAAAACAATTTTCTTTTTATTTTGTAGGTTAGGATTAGGAGTAGGAGTAAAGTAGAGAAGATTTGGTACTTGGACAGTGGATGTTCAAGACACATGTGCGGAAGCATACATGAGCTGACTGATGCAGTTGTTGTGGATGGTCCAAAAGTTACTTTTGGGGACAGCAAAGAAGGCAAGATTAAAGCTAAAGGAAGATTGATCAGAGGAAACATAGAGATATCTGACGTCTCATATGTCAAAGGCCTCAAATATAATCTGCTGAGCATAAGTCAATTTTGTGACAAAGGATATTCAGTCATCTTCTCAACAGATAAGTGTTTTGTTGAACAGATTGGTACAAAGAAGGTAATTTTATCTGGAAGATGACAAGGGAATGTCTACATAGTCGACTGGGATTCTGCTGACAAGAATTCAAGTGTTTGTTTGGTAGCATCTGCACCAAGTGAAGTTAGCTGGCTATGGCACAAAAGGATGAATCACCTAAACTTCAAGACCATCAACAGATTAATCAAGAATGATTTGGTAGAAGGGATTCCAAAAACAGTCATGAGCAAAGACAAGCTCTGTGACGCATGTCAGAAGGGTAAACAAATCAAGTCATCCTTCAAAAGCAAGAAGCACCAATCTTCTGTCAGAATTTTGGAGCTACTACATATGGACTTATTTGGACCCATTGATCCAGTCAGCAATGGTGGAAAGAAATACTGCCTAGCTGTTGTGGATGATTTTTCAAGATACACTCGAGTGATTTTCATGAAGAAGAAAAGTGAAACCAAGGAGCATCTTACTAATCTGATGGAGCTGATCCAGAATGAAAATAGTATAAAAATATTGAAGATCATATCAAATAGAGGGACTGAGTTTACAAACTCTACTGTTGAAGAGTATTGTAACAGCAAAGGAATACATCATGAGTACTCTGCTGCCAGAACCCCTCAACAGAACGGTGTTGCTGAAAGGAGAAACAGAACACTGAAGGAAGCTGTCAGAACCATGATAGCTGAAGCTAAGCTGCCTCAAAGATTTTGGGCAGAAGCCACAAATACAGCATGCTTTACCCAGAACAGATGCATGATCAACAAAAATCAGAACAAGACGCCTTATGAAGTTTGGAACAACAGGAAGCCAAACATTCACTATTTTAAGATTTTTGGTTGTAAATGTTTTGTTTTAAATAATGGGAAAAATCACCTGACTGCATTTGCAGAAAAGGCTGATGAAGCTGTCTTTGTAGGATACTCAACTGTTAGTAAAGCTTATAGAGTTTTCAATAAAAGAACACTACTGATAGAAGAGTCAATCCATGTAGTATTTGATGAGCCAAATCAATCTTCTGAAAAGAATCGAAATACAAATCTAGATCTGTCTACTGATTTTCAGAAATTGAATGTTGAAAGAAATGAAGATTATGTTCCCATCATACTACCTAATCTCAACTCAGCTGTCAACTCAGAACCTGTTGAGACAACAGAAGAGTTATTAATAGCTGACAGACCAGAGACTGTTCAACAGACGACAAATGTTCAACAGACTAATACTGAATCTCCAACAGTAGTGTTGCAAGATCAAAACAAAGGACAACATCCAGACCTGCAACCTGATCTCAGATGGCTCAGGAATCACCCACCAGAGTTAGTAATTGGTGATCCCTTGGATAGAGTGAAAACAAGAAGAGCTGCTGCACAAGATGCTATGTTTGCTAGTTTTCTGTCTCAAATAGAGCCCAAACAAGTTGAAGAAGCTCTTAGTGATTCCTTCTGGATAGAAGCTATGCAAGAAGAGTTGAATCAATTTGAACGGAATGAAGTCTGGTATTTGGTTCCTAGACCAACTCATCAAAGGGTAATTGGCACTAAATGGGTTTTCAGAAATAAGATGAATGAAGATGGTGTTGTCACCAGAAACAAAGCAAGATTAGTGGCCAAGGGATACTGTCAAGAAGAAGGCATTGACTTTGATGAAACATTTGCACCAGTAGCAAGACTTGAAGCAATCATACTGTTTCTAGCCTATGTTGCTTACAAGAACTTCAATGTCTATCAGATGGTTGAAGTCAGCTTTTCTCAATGGAGAATTGCAAGAAGAAGTATATGTTGAACAACCTCCTGTATTTGAAGTCTATCAAGAAGAGGACAAAGTATATCGTCTGAAGAAAGCTCTCTATGGACTGAAACAGGCTCCAAGAGCATGGTATGATACCCTATCTGATTTTCTTTTAATTAAAGGATTTCACAAAGGTAAGGTAGACAAAACCTTGTTCACTATTGAATGGGAAAATCACATATTACTTGTGCAAATATATGTGGACGATATTATTTTTGGTTCAACTAACCAACAGATGTGTGACAAGTTCTCCAAGCTAATGCAGAATAAATTTGAAATGAGCATGATGGGTGAACTTAATTATTTTCTTGGATTGCAAGTTAGACAGTTGCCTGATGGAATCTTCATCAACCAAGCAAAATACACAAGAGATCTGTTTAAGAAATTTGGTATGGAAACTAGCTCTACTGCTACTATTCCAATGTCTACTAGTCTTCGTTTGGATAAAGATGAAGATGGCAAATCAGTAGACATCACCAGATACAGAGGCATTATTAGGTCATTGCTATACCTAACAGCTAGCAGACCAAATATCATGTACTCTGTTGGAGTTTGTGCAAGATTCCAATCAAATCCCAAGGAATCTCATCTCTTAGCTGCCAAGAGGATATTGAAATATGTTAAAGGCACTCAAGAATTGGGATTGTGGTATCCTAGAGAATCTGGATTTGAGCTTATTGGTTATTCAGATTCAGACCTTGCTGGCTGCAAAATTGATAGGAAAAGCACAACAGGTGCTTGTCAATTTCTGGGCAGTCGTCTGATCTCATGGATGAGTAAGAAACAGACTTCAGTGTCCATATCTACTGCTGAAGCTGAGTATATAGCTGCTGGAGCTTGCTGTGCACAGATACTATGGTTGAAGCATCAACTAGAAGATTACAACATCAAGATCAGTGGAATTCCAATCTACTGTGACAATACAAGTGCAATTTCTCTTACTCAGAACACTACAAGTCATTCAAGGACTAAGCATATTGAGATCAAGCATCACTTCATTAGAGATCATGTGGAAAAAGGAAATGTTATAATAGAGTATGTTCAAACAGACAATCAGATAGCTGACATTTTTACCAAACCTCTAAGTGAAGTAAGGTTTTCAACTCTCAGAGCTGAACTAGGACTACTCAATTTGGATGCATGAGCTGAGGGGAAACTCATCAGAAGACCCGAGTTCATCAGCTTAGTTATCAATTACTATCTTCAAGGTTAACTCAACAGACTAGTTAATTTATGGATTCTTAAAATCAGGGGGAACGTGTAAGACTAGCGGTACTTCTGATTAAAAGATGAAATTTGTTAATGACAGTTAGTTGAAGTTATGTTTTGATCAGAAGTCATAATTTGAAGACTGAAGTTTTATTATCTAGCTGGATTGACAAACAGCCGAGGAAGGTTATCAGCTATTGGCTTTCACTGATAACAATCTGTCAGCAGGACAGTGGTCCCATCAGATAAGTATTTATTTTACAAATCTGATTACTTGTGTATAAGCTTACTGTTTTAAAAACGGCCTTATTTAAAACACGCTTTTGCAAGTTAAAAGTAAGGCGGTCTATTTTCCCGCCTCTCATTTTAAGCGCTTTGAATTCGAAAGGTCGTAACTGACGCCGCACGATCAGACCTGACACAGAAACGGATCTAACGGTTAGCGGATATCACGGAAACCGAAATACCCTAACTCTATAAATCCTAATCTGATCAGCCGAGTGACTCTTTACGCACCCAAGCATTCAAAAAGCAATTGAGAGAAAATTTCATAAGTCTTTCTGCAAAATACTTCAAATTTCACTAACATTCACAGACAGAGATGGCTGCTGAAGGTATGTTCTTGGTCTATGATTCCTACTACCAGTCTGCTCCTGCACTGATGAAAGAACTGTTGACGAAATTCAAAACGGCAACACTGGTTAATTTCATGGAGTCTAACGAAGGATTGGTCTGGACAGACCAAGTGTTGGAGTACTATAATACTGGATCTGCTGATTTCAACACCATGGAAATCAAAGCAACTGTTGGTAAGAAATCCATCGTCATCACCCCTGCTGTTCTTCACGAGACGTTTGGTCTTTCCAACAAAGGAAGACACGATGTTACTGTGCTGACAGAAGATAAGCACCAACAATTCCGGGCAATCTGCGCCAAAAAGGGAGAGATGTTGTCTGGCAACATCAAGAAGAAGCAATTGAAGGATGAGTATCAGCGGATGGCTGATATGGTTGCTAAGCTGATAGAGAACTGCACCTTATCCCTAGATGTTGTTACCATGAAGAGGTACAGTATCATGGCCGCTATTTACTACAGACTAGAAGTCAACTGGTCTGTTGTTGTCTGGTACATTCTGGCAAATTTCTTCGAGGTAAAGAAAGGAAAGGCCCCTCAAACAAACCACAGAATCACACTTAGCTTCCTGCTGTTCAGGCTGGGGTGTGACATGTTCAATGGAAAGGAAATTCACAAAACGAAGGCAATGAACAAGTATCTGCCAGTTTTGAAAAGGAAGTCTGATGATAGTGAAGAGGTTGAGGAGAAGGAACAGAAGGAAGTTCCTGCCAAAAGACCGAGAAGAAAGCTAGTCAAAACAGCTGAATTGGCTGTCGAGACTCAACAGAAGAAGGCTACTGAAAAGCCTAAGAGTACGGAGTTAGTGACTGATGTTGCTGCTGCCGATAACGTAATAAATCTAGTCACTGCTGATGTAAGGAATGCATCTCCTGCATCACCATCAAGAACTCCATCAGCTCAGATGCCTGATGAGACTATCTCTCACAAAACTAGGAGCCAAGTGAGGGATACTGCTGCTTCAAGACCCATTCAGGGGAGAACAAAGAGCTCTGCAAGGAAGCAACTCACATTGATTGAAGAGCCTACTGAGTTGGAAAACTTAGTAAGACAAAGTCCCTCATCTGCTGAAAGACCTGTTGGAGCAGAAGAAGCTATTGCTGATGAACAGAAGAATGAACAACAGCTTATTCTGGTAAAACCAACAGAGGAGGCTGATAAACCTCAAGAAGAATCAGATGTAATGATCATAAATCCCTTAAGGGTTGATCCCATATCATCTGATGGCCCCATTCCTGCCCCTGCTGACAAAGGGAAAAGAAAATTCATCCTCAGAAAGAAGAAAGTGTCCAAAGCTGACAAACAAAATAGAGAAGAGGCTGAACAGAGGAAGAGGGATGAAATGGAGGAGAAAAAGGCCATTGAACTGAGTACACTTCAAGCTGAGCAAGATGCAAAACGAAGAAAATTGACTGAGGCAGAGCAGAAAGCTGTTGAAGATGCAGAGCTTGCTGCTGCTCTTGAAATCAGCAAGAAGGATACTGGTGGTTCCCACCAAGCTGGAGGGATCACCATTGGCAAATCAATGGAAGGCAAGAAGAAAATACCTGCTGGCATAGTGAAGAGTAAGGAGAAGTTTGAAGTCAGACGTGCTTTCAATATCATCAATACAGACTTATCTGTTTTCCAAGAGTACGAGAAGAGACTTAAGTATTGGGATCAGAAGCTAATGCTAAAGACACTCTTCACTGCTGAAAAGCAGAGGTACATTAAGTGGAGGGATTACAGAATGAGCTCATCTATTTATCAGTTGAAGGCCTGGGAAGAGTCTGCTGAAGAGGAAAAATGGGTACTTCAGTGGCTTCAAACTGATTCTATCGATAAGGCTTTGGACCCTGATTATGTCAGGGACATTATGCATGAGTATGCAAAGGAGTATGCTACAACTGAAGCCAAAAACATACTAGCCTCCTTGCCTGAAAAGAGGAAGAAAGGGGATGACTTCATTGAAAGGGCACTACAAATTGCAGTGGCAACTGCCTTGAAGAACTGGGCTTCTAAGTCTAGATATCAAAAGGGTGGATCTTCAAGTGAATTGCCAACTCTGCCAAGCCTTCAACAGGTGACTTTGGGCAAAGAGATCAGACCTTATGATGACCAGCTTGGAACTGAAGGAACTAAGGACTGGATCTTTGTCAAAAGGATCAGACAAGTCACCATTTTCAATGATGAAGGAACCCACATCCTTGATCAACTCTATGAGGATGCTGATAAGAAAAAGGAAGCAAATGTTGAACAGACTTTGGTGAACGCACCAATCCATCAGGCAACTCAAAATGAACAGACTGCTGCTGATTTTGCTTCATCAGGTGACATACACTCCTCACTGATGGAAGCCTTCCAGACACTTATGGAAAATTCAATAAAAGAGATGGAAGAAAGAAACAGCAGGCAGATGAAAGAATTGAAGAATGAGCTGGAAGAGTCAATTCAGAAGAAAATTGAACATATGCATCAATTGACAGCCAGTTCCTTCAAATTGGCCTTGGATGATCTCCCTATTCCACAAGATCATTCAAAGGACGTCAAGCAGAGCTTACTGGAGTTGAACAAGAATGTAGAAGAAATGAAGTTTGATCTTGATCAGCTTCATACCACAGTGAAGAAGGCTGAAGAAAACATTGAAGAGAACAGCCTACTCCAAGAGCCTCGCTGCTGATAAAGGAGTCGTCAACGATCTGATAAAAGCTGTTCAGAATAGTGAAGTTCATGTTGATAAGGAGCTTGCAACTATGCAGATCAATGTTGACTGTCTCAATGACAAATGTGATATCATCAGTTCTACATTAGATCATCTGATGGCCAGCCAGGACGTAGCAAATCAAAACTTAAAGACTTTATGTGCAAGTTCACAGATTCCGTCTGCTGCCTTGAATCCGCCTGTTGAATCTAACCCTGTCACTTCTGCTGATGATGACAAAAAGGGGGAAGATAAAATGGAGGAAGAAACAGCTAAGGAAGAAGAACCTGCTCAGAAGGTTAGTGAAGAAACTGTTAAAGCTGCTGAAACTGCTGAAGCCAAGTCTGATGACAAGACTGATGAGGATGCAAATGCTGGAAAGGTTGATGGCAAGGATGCTGATCAAGAAAATGCTGATGATCGATCTGAGCCAGACACCAAGTACAAGAATACTGAATCAGCAAGAATAGCAATGGAGAAGCTAAGAGAAATCCAGATGAAAGAGAAGATGGAAGCAATCAAGTCAAATCTGTCTCTGGATGAAATTGCTGATGAAGTTGAAAATGAAGAAGAAGATGATGAAGAAGAATCATCTTATGAAGAAGTGCTTGAAGGGGAAGAAGAGGGTGATGCTGCTGATAACTAGAATAGACAAATATATTATGTATCAGACATTTTCCTTGTAAGTTTTTTTCCTTCAGACATCTCATCTGATAAACTTGTACTTGTACAAATTTGTTGAATATCAATAAAAAGTCAAGTTTACTCCAACAAACATTTTCTATCTCAGAAAAATTTGAAGGACACAAACTTTAGTTAATGTAAAACAGGTACTTAGCTGAAGTTTTGTCATCATCAAAAAGGGGGAAATTGTTGGATGAAGATGAAGATTGGAGGCACTTAAGAAAATTAGATAAGGAGGGTTTTGATTATTTCCAAAACCTGAAATCAGCTAAGTAATGGAAACTTAGTTGTTCACTCCTTGGAAGAATTTTGACTAAGTAAAGAAGCCAAATCAGAAGAGTCAAAGTTCAAGATCTAGGTGACTACTGATCTGCTGAAGGAAAGGAATTAAACTGATGAAGATCAGCCGACTCGAATCAGATTTGTTCAAGTTCGGGAACAGCTCAGTTCGCCATCAGACTAGTACCTTCGTCAGCTAAGTGGAAAAGATCAGGAAGTCCTCCCAACGGTAATAAATGCCCTGGAAGTAATAAATGCTGAAGTACAAGGTTATTTAAGACAAATGATTGAGAAATACTTCACATCAGCTGGGTGCATTTAATGCGCATTTAATACTGCCTGCAGAAAGTACTGTTCAACAGTACGGACAGCTGCAGAAGAGCCGTTCGCGGAATCCTAGGATCAGAAATCAAAGGATTTGAAATTTGTCTCTCTTCAACGGACAAATTTCAAAGAGTGACTATAAATAGAGCTTCATTCAAGACTGGAAAACAACATAACAACTGAGAGATCAAAGCAGAAAATTTTCCAATCTCAAAAGCTCAAGAACAGCTCACTCATCAACCGAGTCATTTGTTGACAAAAAGCGAAGTTGAAGAACAAAGCCAAATACATCTTCTGAGTGATTTTGTAAACCTGAGTGTTGTGAGAAGTAGATATCCATCTTAGTGAGTGATATTACTTCAGAGGGTAGGATTTCTTTGTGATTTCTTACTGCGCACTTACGGCCTGTTCATTTGTTGTTAGGCGTAAGCAGAGTGTACTGGATACTTTGTGTTTCTAGTATAACCCAAGATCTGTGTGACTTGGAAGAGTGGACTAAATGATTTAAATCCATATAACCACTATAAAAATTGTTTGTCTTTTTACTCTCCTATTACTTGCATATTTCAACTTGCATAAAAACACGAAACATATGTTTGAAAAAGATTTTAAAAGTCATTTTAAAATTAGGGATAACTTTTCAAACAAATCAGAATACTTGTGAAAAACACTTTGTGAATCCGCTGCAAGTACTCTAAATTTAAAACTGATTTTAACTAAATCAGCTAAGTCAATATCAGTTAAGTGGTCTACTAAGCTGTTCAAAGATTAGTTCGTGATCAGCAGAGTACATTACTGTTATGAAATCAGCTTAGTCTGCTTACTTTCAGAAATAGTTTTGAAGTCAACTTTTAGAGGGAAAAAGGTTTAAGAGGTCTATTCACCCCACCCCCCCTCTAGACCTCATCTGATCACTTGGGACCAACACTTTGTATTTCCGCGGCTGTTTTAAGTGAAATATATGGGCTGAAAAATGAAGGAGGGGATGTAACAGACCTGGGGTCTGCGAAAGAGGAGGAATTTTGGCTGGTTTGTGCGAAGGAGGGAGAGGAACTGACTGGGTCTCTGATGAAGACTCGACTGAAGGATGAGTTTCAAAGATTCGTTGATATTATTGCAAAAGTTTTGGATTGTAGCACCAGCTCACTGGATGGGTTACCCAGAAAGAGGTATTACACAATGATCTACATATTTTACGGCTTGAAGGTCAACTGGGCAGCACATGTGTATGATCTACTGAGTGACAAGAAGACCAATTACGCCATTTTACTGAGTCATATGTTCATGAATTTGACGTGTCAAATGGGAGGTGGGAAGCCTACCCACCCTGGTAAAGAATTCAAGCTATATGAGCCCGTTAGAAGTGTGGTTACTTCTAAAAGAAAGGCTGCTGCAAAAACTGCTAAGGCCCCTTCTAAGAAGAGGAAGAAGGATGGTCAAACTAGTAAGTCTGCTGATCAAACAGTGAGCACCACTGTTGAAGCTGGATCAGCACAGCCTGATATTGTGATACCTGAAAAGGTAATTGATGACTTCACGGAGACTGGATCTTCTCCTGAAAGAACTGAGTCTGGGGAAGCTGTTCCCATTCAACCTGCAAAAAGAATGAGAACAAGGAGTTCTGCAAAGGGACCTCCTACAGCTAAACCTACAGGAAGGATTGCCAAGTCCAAGGCCAAGAGAAAAGTCACGTTTACTGAAGAATCCTCTGAAACAGTCAGAGAAAAACCAGCATCAGCAGAAAGGCCAATCATCATTGAGGAGCCTGCTGGAGAAGCTGCTGTTGAAGTTGGAGAGTCTGCTGAGAAAGAAGTAGAACAGCAGACTGGTACAACAGGTGAGGGAGATATACCCCTCTTGCATCATGTTCCTGTTGCTGCCACTCCAATCCAAGTGATAGAAAGTCCAGAAGCAAGAAAGCTGAGGACTGGTAAAGGTGTGATTCCTTATGTCTCTGCTGCTGCAAAGAAGAAACAAGATGAGGCTGAAAAAATAGAAGAAAGCTGCAGGAAAGGCTGAGGAAGATCGTCTGAAAAGTCTTGAGCTCAAAAGGCTGGAAGAAGAAGCCAGAAATATGACTCAAGCACAAAGGGATGAAATTGAAGCAGCATAGTTAGCTGCTGCAATTGAAGCAAGAGCCAAGGACGCTCATGGTCCAAGGCAGGCTGGTGGAATAAGAATCAGAGAACCAAGAGACCCCACCCAGCCCAAACAAGTAATGCCAACTCCTGCCACTCAACCTAAGAGAAGATCAGAAGTGAAACTAGCTCTGGAAATTGCCAGGGACAATCCTGAAGCATTTGATGAGTTCATTACTAGGTTAGATGCTGAAAACGAAAAGATTACTCGTCTGACGATGTTCAACAAAGAAAAGGTACGTTACAACAGATGGAGGGATTATCGTCTGACCAAGAGTAAAGAACAGATCACGAGTTGGAAAGCCTTCAGTGATGAAGAAGCCTAGGTGTTGAAATGGCTTGTGACATGATCTCTGACCCAAGCACTTGACTCAGAATTCTTCTTGGACAAACTTAGATTGAGAATCAGTGAAGTTGTGAAGGCTGAAACAAAGAAAATCTATGACTCAGTTTCTGAAGACTATGATGAAGATGAAGATTTGAAGGAACGGTCTATCAAATTGGCAGTTTCCCAGACTATGGAGACTTGGGCCAAAAAGACTAGAAAGATGAAGGGGCAACCAAGCTCAATGATCCCCCTTCCTAGTCTAATACAGATTGTATATGGTCCTGCTATCAGGCCATATGAAGATTTACCTGAGGATCTAGTATCACCCTTTATTCCTATTGATGATTTAACCTGGATTACTCATAGGAATGCTTTGGATGAAGCTGGGAAAGTTCACACTGTTACAGATGTGAAGAAAATCAAAGCACCTCCTGCTGATCAGGATAAGGAGAAAGAAGAGTCTGCTGACAAAGCTGATAAAACCAAAGGAACAGAAGACTCATCTAACCCTGCTGATCAGACCAGAGATAAAGATGAAAAAGAGGAAGAAAAGGCTGCTGATCAGACTGAGGAGAAGGAAAGCACTCCCAATCAAGCTGATGAAACCAAAGAGAAAGAAATTGCTTCTGGTCCAGTAGATCAGACGACATAAACAGAAGTTCTAGCCTTACCTCCAATTCCATCTGAAGTTGCCTCAACCTCTCAGAATTTGCAGACTTCTCTGTTGGATTCAATTCAACAGATGATCACAAAATCCATGAAAGAGTTGGAAGAAAAAGCTACTGCAAATCTGTTGGCTGCTCTAAGTCAACCAACACTGAAAGCTGCTCCCATTCCTACTCATCTGATTGAAGATACTGCCAATAATGTGAAGGCTATCAGACAAGATATGGATGTAATTCAAGCAAGAACAAAGAGCACAGCTACTTGATGGAGGCAGATTACAGAGACTGTTGAGATGGCTATTAAAGCAGAAGATGAAACCTTGAAGAATATGATGGCAGGTTTCAAGTCGTCTGCTGACTTACTGCTTGCAACCCAATTTCAGCTGGGTGAACAAGGAGAAGTTGTACTCAACAGGATGGATGCTTTTGAGGCAAATCAGCTGAAACAGGAAGCTCAGATAGCTGCTATGAATGAAAACGTCAGACTTCTTTGTGATTCACTCCAAATCACACCAATCTCAGCTAAGTATCCAGTCAACCCTGCTGATGATGACAAAAAGGGGGAAGATTAGGTACCTGGTGAAGAAGAAAAAGTTAGCCAAAATGAAGACAAAGCAGAATATGACAACTCTTTCTCTAAGACTGCTGAATTGGATGATACTGAGCTGCTGGAAGAATCTGCTAAGGAAGAAAGTGACAATGAAGGAAACAGCAGACCAGTAGAACATATTGAAGAAGAAGAAGAAGGAGAAGCTGAAGACACTGAAGCTGAAGCAAAAGCTAAGTCTGACAAAGAGATAGCTGCTACTAAGGACTCAGCTGAAGAACAGCTAGATCCTGATGTTAAATACAAAAAGATGGAGCTAATGAGAAAGAGATTCTTTGAATCTTTGGAAGCTGAATCTTCCAAACCTGTTGAAGAAGAAGATGAAGACAAGGAAGCTAAAGAAGACTAATCTAGTCTTATTTAATCTACCTGTAACTCCTTGTAAAATTTCCTTCTGTTGCACATCTCATCTGATTAAGACTTGTAACATGTAATCTTTTCAAAATCTATAAAGTTCAAGTTTTATCCAATAAACTATTTCTATCTCAGAAATTTTTGAGGATCAAAACTTTAGTTTAGGTACAGGTACTTAGCTGAAGTTTTGTCATCATCAAAAAGGGGGAAATTGTTGGATGAAGATGAAGGTGAAGTGCAAAGAAGATAAGAAGATAAGGGAAGGTTTTGATGATTTCCAAAACGTCAAAATCAGCTAAGTATAAAAAGCTTAGTGCCCTAAGAAGAATTTTGAACAAGTAAAGAAGACATCAGAAGAGTTCAAAATTATAAGCCCAGAAGACTACTGATCTCATGCTGAAACAGCGAACAGAAGGGTAGACCATCAGCTGACTCAAATCAAGTTAGTTCAAAGTTTGATCAGCAGAGTACCTATCAGATGGGTTGCTTCGATCAGCAGAGTAAAAGAGATCAAGAGATTAGTCCAACGGTAATAAATGCACTTGGCGTAATAAATGCTGCAAGAGAAGGGTAGTAATGGCAAATGATTGAAGTCATTCTCGGATCAGCATAGTGCATTTAATGCAGCTACAGGAAAGTACAGCAGAAAAGGACTGTAGCAGGTAGCCGTTCTGATTTTCGGGCTAAGGCTATGGATTTGAAGTTTGATTTCCTTCAACGGTCATATTTTCAAATCCAAGTATAAATAGAGCCGATTTCAACGAGCGAGACACACAACAACATCCTGAGATTTTGTTTTTGAAGCAAAAAATTTTCTAAGTCTCAAGAAGCTCGAACAGCTCACTCGTCTGGTGGAAGTCATCTGTTGACAGAAACCCAGTTGAAGAAAATAGAAAAATACATTCTGAGTGATTTGTATTAGCTGAGTGTTGTGCGAAGTTTAAATCCGTCTTTGTGAGTGATTTAACATCAGAGGATAGGTTTTCTGAGTGATTTCCTATTGCGAGCTTACAACCTTCTCATTTGTTGTTTAGGTGTAAGTGGAGAAATATTGTAAACTTAGTGTTTATAGTATAACCCAGAATCTAAGTGATCTGGAAGAGTGGACTAAAGGATTTTCATCCATATAACCACTATAAAAATTCTTTGTATTGATTTGCATTTAAGTTTTTCTTGCATATTTCAAATTGCATAAGTAAACACTTTGAATTGATTGAAAGATTTTAAAGGAGTTTTTAAACTGGGGATAAAATCTTTGTAAAGACTTAGTCTACTTGTGAAAAACACTTTCTAATTATCCGCTGCAAGTAAACTCTTGAAAAACTGATTTTGCTGAAATCAGCTAAGTTGCTGTAAGATAAGTGGTCACTCTGCTGTTCAAGATTTGTTCACGATCAGCATAGTCAGCTTACTGTTCTTCATAAGCTTAGTCTGCTGACAGACGACAGTAAAGTTTTTAAGTCTAAAAATTTTCAGAGGTCTATTCACCCCCCCCCCCCTCTAGACCTCATCTGACCACTTGGGACCAACAATATTATTTAAACAAATGTGTAGTCATTCAACAAATATGAATATAGTAAAGAAACTTTGAAAATGTAAGCTAAAATTAAATAAAACTGAAAAGATAATAAACTTGTTTTAGGAAAAAAATATTAATTTAACTTTTTAAATATAAATTTATTGGATCCGAAAAATATCCGATATCCGACCAAGATCCATTGGATTCAAAAAATTTAGATCCGAGTACAATCCGAGCAAGATCCGAATCCCACATGATTCGATCCGATATAAATGGAGCCGGATTTGGACGAGCCTGATCCAACCAGAATCCGACCCATTGACAGCCCTAATCATATCAAGTCTAGCGATATAGTATTCTGATTTTTTTTTCAAGGATTTAATTCTTTTTGAAGCGTATCGGATGCACTTATTGAGGAAATCTGTCAACATGGATTCAAATTTGAGTTCGCTACTTGACATTAGAAAACTAATATTGCTTCAAAAATTGTAACAAAAATTTGATAGTTTAGTTCAACTGTAGAAATGAAAAGATTGAAAATTCTCTTTTTAGTTTATTTAGAGATAATATTTATCTCCACCAAGAATAATGGCGCCCATTGTGGGGGACGAGATGTGAGAATCATGTATATTATTTTTTTTAGTTAATTTAAATATTTTTGAGTATTTTCAAATCGTTGACTTTAATTACTTATTTAGTATTATCATTTAATTTTTTTCATAAATCATTACATAAAACATTAAAAATACCATACACTATTCCTTATGTGAAATGGCCTAACTTGTTAAATTGATCGTCCTCATTCTCTAATAATATCTCACAGATGCTCAATTCTGAATTGCATATTTCATATGCTTTTGTTATCTCTAATTTTATTTAAATGTACATTAATTGATTTAATAATATTTTAAAAAAATATTAACAATATAACTCAGACCCCTCGACTCTATAATTTTGGATCCGCCTTGCTAAGTTGTCGGTGATTCTTGTCTGAGTTATTACTTTTTAAATATCATATGAGTTCCATGACTATTATTTTAATGATTACTAGCTAGTATACTATTACGTCTAGCGGTATAGTATTCTGAACTTTTTTTTCCCTCTTAATGGTTTAATTCCTTTCGAGGTGAATCGGACAAATTTAATGGAATCTCTCCCAACCTAATTCACTACATTAGGGTGACTAGTCAATTACTCTAGACCAAATATTTTAATGACTACAAGCTAGTATGAAATGTTAAAATTCTCACACTCGGACACAATTGCAAATGCAAGTGAAAATCAAAATTTAATTTATATGTTTAAAAGGTCAAAATTCTCAATTTAGACACAATCTTTGGTTTGTTTAGAGAAAATATTTCTCTTACTCCTCCAAGAATATTGGCGACCATTGGGGGGGGGGGGGGATGTGAGAATCATGTGCATTATTTTTTGTGGGTGATTGAAATATTGATTATTTTATATATCATGGTCTTCAGTTACTTATTTTGTATTAAGTTGAATCAAAATTTAAGAGATTTTTAGAGATCTTCTATGACATTTGGATATTTTTAAATCATGTTACGAGCCTCACGAAGACCATAAATAGATGACAGATAGGTTAACTTGAATCACTTCTACTTCTTTAGATTAAGAGTAAAATGCAATTTAACCAATGACAATTCATTCTTAAATTATTTGATGTAAACATATCCCCTAAAAGTATTCAGGCCAGATCTAACAAAATATCCCTTTATTTTCCAATCCTTATAAATTGTGAAATTGAGTGTTGAATATCTTTAGCATAATAATTAATAAAGATTTAATGGCAATTTACCCCAAGTGATTTGTATATGCTCAATTTACCTCCCTACAAATAAAAAATAGCACTTTACCCCTTATAAAAATTTAAAATGAGCAAGTTACCTTCTTCAACCGAAGAGTGTAACTCACTCGCTGAATTGAGAGTGGACATAAAAAATATTTTTGTAACATGGGGGTGGGGTGGGGGGGGGGGTTAAAGTGCAAACTAATTTATCATAACAAGAGGGGGGGGTTAATGTGCCACATATAAGAGGGTGGTTTTGTCCATTCATATATATCTTAAGTTTAAGAATGTCGAGGTGGCGGTGCGAAACTTTTATAAGATGGGTAAAATGCTCTTCTTCAAATCTTAGGGGGTAAATTGAATGTTATGCAAATCACGAGGGGTAAATTATTAATAACTCAATTATTAAATATCTTTAATTGAACAAACCATTGAGATCGTAGCACATTGATAATATACTAAAATCGAGACCCAGTGTTTAGAGATCTTGAGTTCAATTTTTACTAATATGAATTTTCTTCTTGATTTAATACTAGTTGTTGGTAGGTTACTGTTTATTACCTCTCAAAATGCTTCAAGGGGCATAGAAGAACTTTATTAATCTAGAGAGCGTATTTTCAGTTATTTAATTAAACTTTGTTCTTACCAATAATGAGGCAAAGTAGAGTGTAGGACCTCAGGCGCTACCACTTGCCCCAAAACCAATTGGTGTTAGGGAATGCGCATACCCTTCCCTTATAGTGCATTCAAGCAAGCGCCCACGATATTCGATTGTGGCTCCACCCGCACACTCAGTTTGGGTCTCCATCCGCACACTAAGTTTGGATGCCACAGGACAATTGCTGTCACCCGCACACTTAGTTTAGGTGCCCAACAATCTCCCCCTCAGCAATTGCTCCTGCTGGGAATTGTTGGATGAAGATGAAGATGAAGAGGAAAGAAGTTAGAATTTAAGGGAAGGTTTTGATGATTTCCAAAACATCATAATCAGCTAAGTATGGAAAGTTTAGTTCCCTTAGAAGAATTTTGAACAAGTAAAGAAGACATCAGAAGAGTTCAAAGTTCAAAGACCAGAAGACTAGTGATCTCATGCTGAAACAGCAAACAGAAGGGTAGACCATCAGCTGACTCAAATCAGATTAGTTCAGAGTTTGATCAGCAGAGTGACTATCAGATGGGTTGTTTCGATCAGCAGAGTAAAAGAGATCAAGAGATTAGTCCAACGGTAATAAATGCATTTGGTGTAATAAATGCTGCAAGAGGAGGGTAGTAATGGCAAATGATTGGAATTAACTCTCGGATCAGCAGAGTGCATTTAATGCAGCTACAGGAAAGTACAGCAGAGAAAGGACCGTAGCAGGTTACCGTTTTGATTTCTGGCAAAGGCTATGGATTTGAGATTTGATTTGCTTCAACGGTCATATTTTCAAATTCAAGTATAAATAGAGCTGATTTTCAAACGAGCGAGAAACACAACAACAATCAGAGATTTCGTTTTTGAAGCAGAATTATTCTAAGTCTCAAGAAGCTCGAACAGCTCACTCGTCTGGTGGAAGTCATCTGTTGACAGAAACCCAGTTGAAGAAAACGGAAAATTACGATCTGAGTGATCTTGTATTTAGCTGAGTGTTGTGCGGAGTTGTGATCCATCTTTGTGAGTGATCAAACTTCAGAGAGTAGAATTTCTGAGTGATTTTCTATTGCGAGCTTATAGCATTTTCATTAGTTGTCTAGGTATAAGTGGAGAAATATTGTAATCTTTGTGATTATAGTATAACCCAGAATCTAAGTGATCTGGAAGAGTGGACTAAAGGATTTTCATCCATATAACCACTATAAAAATTCTTTGTGTTATCTTGCATTTAAGTTTTATTGCATATTTTGAACCTTGCATATTTCAACACTTTGAATTTCCAAAAGATTTTATAAGGAGTTTTAAAACTGGGGATAAAATCTTTTAAGGATTTAGTCTACTTGTGAAAAACACTTTGAAACAATCCGCTGCAAGTATACTCTTGATAAAACTGATTTTCACTGAAATCAGCTAAGTAAACTGTAAGAAGACTGGTCACTCTGCTGTTCAAGATTTGTTCACGATCAGCTTAGTCATCTTACTGTTCTTCACCAGCTTAGTCTGCTGACAGAAGAGTAAAAAGTTTTTAAGTTCAAAAATTTTCAGAGGTCTATTCACCCCCCCCCCCTCTAGACCTCAACTGACCACTTGGGACCAACAAGTGGTATCAGAGCAGGTGGTTCATTAGAATCAGCTGCCTGATCAACGAGCTTGATCCAAGTGTTTTTCAAAGGTTTTTCAAAACTTTTCAAAAGAGCATCTTTTTGAAAAATTAAAACTTTTTGAAAAATGGACTGTATCAGCCATGTTCCCCACATTGCTGGTATGTCGTTTGAAGATTGGAAAATCCGAATGGAGATTTTCCTTGCTGCTTATAATGACAACATGTACACATGTATCATTAAAGGTCCATTCAAATTCACCAAGACCATCATCGTGGATGAAGCTGAACTGGTAGTGGAAAAAGACTTAACAGAGATGACAGCAGAAGAAATCAAGCTGTTCAATCTAGATAAAGTCGGAAGATTCATCAGGACTAAAGCCCTGGATAATGATCGGTTTGACAAGGTTAAACATTCCAAGACTGCAAAGGAGATGTGGGATAAAGTCAGAGATATGAGCGAAGGCAATGATGCAATAAAAGAGCATCAGCTCACCGTTGCTTTGGAGAAACTGGACAACTTCAAGATGAAGTCTGGAGAAACCATTGATCAGATGGATACCAGGTTCACCAGAACACTCAACGAAGTTTTAAAGCTGGGAAAGACCTTCACTGACAAAGAGATCACCGTCAGAGTACTAAAGGCCCTACCCCCAAAGTTCAACATGAAGGTGACAGCAATGGAAGAATCAAGGGATTTGGGAAAAATCTCTCTTACAGAGCTGTTCTCCGTACTCAAGGCATTCGAGTATAAACTGCCTAGGATGGGAATTGAAGAAACCTCAACTTCAGGACCCACAGCTGCACTGGTTGCTGCTGAAAACACTAGAAGACCAGCACAGAAAAGCAAAGAAGTGGACTCATCTGATGAAGCCACTCTACTCAACAAAAAGGAGTACACTGCTGGAGATGTAGCATTGCTTATGAACAATTTCAAGAAGTTCTACAAGAGAAAAATGAAGAACAAATATAACAATGCTTCTACTTCTAAACCTAATTTTTCTTCTCAAGACAAAGAGGATTATAAATCCAAACTAATGTGTTATAACTGCAGGAAATTGGGACACTTCATCAAAGATTGTCCATATCCAAAAGCAGAGAAATACACTGAGGAAGAGAAGAAAATAAGGAAAGAAAGAAAGCATCAGAGAGGCAAGGCAATGATGGCTGAAGCAGAAAAGCTGGCTGCTGTCTACTCATCTGATTCAGATTCAGACACGTCTGATGAAGAATCGTCTGATGAAGAAAAACCTGCTCTCCTCTGTCTGATGGGAAAGGAATCTGATGACTCTGAGGATGAGGTAACTCCTCTTGACAATGAATTATTCAATTCATTTGAACATATGATGCTTAACAATATTGGTATTGCTGAAGCATATAAAAAGCTTAAGGAAGAGATGATATTGCTAAAAGAGCAAAATAGTTCACTGAAACTCACAGCTGAAAAGCCAAGAGAATCAGCTGAATATAAACAGCTTGAGCAAGAACATGAGTCTCTGAAAGCTGAATGTGAAGTTTATAAAGGAAAAATCATGGAACTTGAAAAGATTATTGAGTCTCATGAAAAATCATCTGTTGCATCCACGCATACATCTAGTAAACAGAAGATGCCTTTAGAACAGGATAAGCAAGAATTGAACCATACTGAAAAATTCATATCAGCTGACAATAGTAAGGTCATTCTGTATGTTCAAACTGCTAGACCTACTTCATCTGAGAATGCATTAAAGGAGAAGAAATCTCCTAAGGCTAAAAAGAGCAAAGAGCCTAATGTAGGAAAACAGACTAGTAAGCCTAAACAGAAGAGTCCTAGGAAGTCATCTGATAAGGCTAAAACTAATCAGACTAGTGATAAAACTAAGTCGTCTGTTAAAGAGCAAGCAAATAGTAAACCAAAGAAGCATAAAAATAAGAAAAATCAAAATGCTTGGTATGGAAATGAGTCTTATTATGTGCAACCTGATGCATATCCTCCTATGTATCATGCACCTCAATTTTCAAGTTACTATGCACCTTACCCTGCTCATCCAATACATGCATACCCTGCTTATCATGCACCTTACCCTGCTTATGAACATTTTCCTTATCATACTGATCATCAACATGACTTATCTGATAACTATGATAATGATAAAGCTGTTCATGCTCCTGTCAAAACTCAGAAGCCTAAGAAGCCTAAGACATCAACATCTTGGGTTGTCAAAGGTGGAACTAATCCTTCAGGACCCTCTCAATAAGGGTACCTAAAACAATTTTAATTTTGTTTTGTAGGTTAGGATTATGAGTAGGAGTAAAGTAGAGAAGATTTGGTACTTGGACAGTGGATGTTCAAGGCACATGTGTGGAAACATACATGAGCTGACTGATGCAGTTGCTGTGGATGGTCCAAATGTTACTTTTGGAGACAGCAAAGAAGGCAAGATTGTAGCTAAATGAAGATTAATCAAGGGAAACATTGAGATATCTGACGTCTCATATGTTAAAGGCCTAAAATACAACCTGCTGAGCATAAGTTAATTTTGTGACAAAGGATATTCAGTCATCTTCTCAACAGATAAGTGCTACGTTGAACAGATTGGTACAAAGAAGGTTATTTTATCTGGAAGAAGACAGGGAAATATCTACATAGTCGACTGGAATTCTATTGACAAGAATTCAAGTGTTTGTTTGGTGGCTTCTACACCAAGTGAAGTTAGCTGGCTATGGCACAAAAGAATGAATCATTTAAACTTCAAGACCATCAACAGATTAATCAAGAATGATTTGGTAGAAGGGATTCCAAAAACAGTCATGAGCAAAGATAAGCTCTGTGACGCATGTCAGAAGGGTAAACAAATCAAGTCATCATTCAAAAGCAAGAAGCATCAATCTTATGGAAGAATATTGGAGCTGCTACATATGGACTTATTTGGACCCATTGATCCAGTCAGCAATGGTGGAAAGAAATACTGCCTAGCTGTTGTGGATGATTATTCAAGATATACTTGGGTGATATTCATGAAGAAGAAAAGTGAAACCAAGGAACATCTTACTAATCTGATGGAACTGATCCAGAATGAGAAGAGTATAAAAATATTGAAGATCAGATCAAATAGTGGGACAGAGTTCACAAACTCTACTGTTGAAGATTATTGTAACATGAAAGGAATACATCATGAGTATTCAGCTGCTAGAACCCCTCAACAGAATGGTGTTGCTGAAAGGAGAAACAGAACACTAAAAGAAGCTGTCAGAACCATGATAGCTGAAGCTAAACTGCCTCAAAGATTTTGGGCAGAAGCAACAAATACAGCCTGCTTTACCCAGAACAGATGTATGATCAACAAAAATCAGAACAAGACTCCATATGAAGTTTGGAACAACAGAAAACCAAACATTCATTACTTTAAGATTTTTGGTTGTAAATGCTTTGTATTGAATAATGGGAAAAATCATCTTACTGCATTTACAGAAAAGGCTGATGAAGCTGTTTTTGTAGGATACTCTACTGTTAGTAAAGCTTATAGAGTTTTTAACAAAAGAACATTACTAATAGAAGAATCTATCCATGTAGTATTTGATGAGCCAAATCAATCTTCTGAAAAGAATCAAAGTGTTAATCAAGATCTGTCTGCTGATTTACAGAAGTTAGACATTGGAAGAAATGAAGAATATGTTCCCATCATACTACCTAATCTTAGTTCAGCTGCTAACTCAAATGCTGTTCAAAATCACAGTGTTGATTGTCTAACAGACGAGTTGCAAACAGCTGACAGACCAGAGACTGTTCAACAGACTACTACTGGCACTCCAACAGTAGTGTTGCAAGATCAAAACAGAGGACAACATTCAGATTTGCAACCTGATCTCAGATGGCTCAAAGATCACCCACCTGAGTTAGTGATTGGTGATCCTTTAGATAAAGTGAAAACAAGAAGAGCTGCTGCACAAGATGCTATGTTTGTCACATTTCTATCTCAAATAGAGCCTAAGCAAATTGAAGAAGCTCTCAGTGATTCCTTCTGGATAGAAGCTATGCAAAAAAGTTAAATCAATTTGAAAGAAATGAAGTCTGGTATTTAGTTCCAAGACCAAGTCATCAAAGGGTAATTGGCACTAAATGGGTTTTCAAAAATAAGATGAATGAAGATGGTATTGTTACCAGAAACAAAGCAAGATTAGTGGCCAAGGGTTATTGTCAAGAAGAATGAATTGACTTTGATGAGACATTTGCACCAGTAGCAAGACTTGAAGCAATCAGACTGTTTCTTGCCTATGCTGCTTACAAGAACTTCACTGTCTATCAGATGGATGTGAAGTCTGCTTTTCTCAATGGAGAACTGCAAGAAGAGGTATATGTTGAACAACCACCTGGATTTGAAGTCTATCAACAGGAAGACAAGGTATATCGTCTGAAGAAAGCCCTCTATGGACTGAAACAGGCTCCAAGAGCATGGTATGATACCCTATCTGATTTTCTTTTAATTAAAGGATTTCGTAAAGGTAAGGTAGATAAAACCTTGTTTACAATTGAATGGAAAAATCATATATTACTTGTGCAAATATATGTAGACGATATTATTTTTGGTTCAACTAACCAACAGATGTGTGACAAGTTCTCCAAGCTGATGCAGAATAAGTTTGAAATGAGCATGATGGGTGAACTTAATTATTTTCTTGGTTTGCAAGTTAGACAGTTGCCTGAAGGAATATTCATCAACCAAGCAAAATACACAAAAGATCTGTTCAAGAAATTTGGTATGGAAACTAGTTCTACTACTACTGTTCCTATGTCTACAAGTCTTCGTTTGGATAAAGATGAAGATGGCAAATCAGTGGACATAACTAAATATAGAGACATTATTGGATCATTGTTGTATCTAACAGCAAGTAGACCTGACATAATGTACTCAGTTGGGGTTTGTGCAAGATTTCAATCAAATCCCAAGGAATCTCATCTCTTAGCTGCCAAGAGGATATTGAAATACATTAAGGGCACTCAGGATTTGGGATTGTGGTACCCTAGAGAGTCTGGATTTGAGCTTATTGGTTATTCAGATTCTGACCTTGCTGGCTGCAAGATTGACAGGAAGAGCACAACAGGTGCTTGTCAGTTCTTAGGTAGTCGTCTGATCTCATGGATGAGTAAGAAACAAACTTCAGTGTTCATGTCTACTGCTGAAGCTGAATATATAGCTGCTGGAGCATGTTGTGCACAGATAGGTTGAAACATCAACTGGAAGACTACAATATAAAGATCAGTGGAATTCCAATCTACTGTGATAATACAAGTGCAATCTCTCTTACTCAGAACACTACAAGTCATTCAAGGACTAAACATATTGAGATCAAGCATCACTTCATTAGAGATCATGTGGAAAAAGGCAATGTTATGATTGAGTATGTTCATACAGACAATCAGATTGCTGACATTTTCACTAAACCTTTAAGTGAAGTAAGGTTTTCAACTTTAAGAGCTGAGCTAGGACTACTTAATTTGGATGCATAAGCTGAAGGGGAACTTATCAGAAGACTAAAGTTCATCAGCATGATCATCCGTTATTATCTTCAAAGATCAACTTTCAACAGACTAGTTAACTTATGGATTCTTAAAGTCAGGGGGAACGTGTAAGACTAGCGGTACTTCTGATCACAAGATGATATTTGTTAATGACAGTTAGTTGAAGTTATGATTTCAACAGAAGATCAAGTTATTGAAGAATTGAAGATCAATTTATCTTGCTGGATTGACAAACAGCAGAGGAAGATTACTAGCTATTGGCTTTCTCTAGTAATATCAGATATCAGATCACTCGTCTGTCAGATAAGTAAAACTCTACTCATCTGATACATTATATAAGCATGGTCATAAAGTCGCATTTCTAGGAACACGCTTTTATAAGTAACAGATAGGTAACGTTTGAGTTTCCCGCCTGTCTGACAATAAAATAATAAAATTAAAATCCGCTTCTCCTATCCACACGATTAATAAACTGTCAGATTAATCTAACGTATCAGATCAATCACGATAACCTAAACAATAGGAAACGTATAAAGTCCGATCTGAACAGTACAGTCGTCTTACGCTCTCACAATTTCTCAAACTCTCTAACTCTCAAACTCTCCTGCTATCAAAAGTTTACTGCTCTCACAGATTCTGTTTAGAAATCTCAGAAATGGAGAAAATCATTGACGGAAGATACTTGAACTACAGCAAATTCCACTTCTCTGGCACCGATCTGATGCGCTCAATCATGGAGAAAATCAAAGAGGCATCTCTGGTTCCAGTTCTTGAAGCCCACGAGGAAAGGGTTTATGTAGAAGACGTAGACCACTTCTACAAAAACAGAGAATTCAACAAGGACAAGTCAGTTATGACTGTTACCATTGGGGGAAAGAAGGTTGCTGTGTCTGCTGCTGTTTTAAGTGAGATTTATAAATTAGCAGATAAGGGACGAGATGTGACCAGTTTAGGGTCGGAAAAAGAGGATGAATTTTGGGGCATTTGTGCGAAGGAAGGAGAACAGATGACTGGAACTCTGATGAAGACTCAGTTGAAAGATGAGTATCAGAGGTTCGCAGACATCATTGCGAAGGTACTGGATTGCTGTACGAGCTCTTTAGATGGGTTACCAAGGAAAAGGTATTACACCATGGTTTGCATCTACTACGGACTGAAGGTTAACTGGGCTGCTCATGTTTATGATTTGCTGAGTGATAAGAGGACTTCTCATGCCATCTTACTCAGTAATCTGTTTGCATCACTTCACTGTCCTATGGCAGGTGGGAAGGTCACCCACCCCAGTAAAGAGTTTAAACTGTATGAGCCAGTAAGGAATGTGACTATTCCTAAGAGGAAGGCTCCTTCAAAATCTAAGAAGACTCCTTCTAAGAAAAGCAAGAAGGAAGGTCAGACAAGTACATCTGCTGATCAAACAGCACAGTCTGCTGTTAAAGCTGGATCAGCACAAGCTGAAGTTGAAGTCCCTGAGAAGGTGATAGAGGACTTCACTGCTGAGCTTGAAAAGATGGAGACTGGTTCTTCTCCTGAAAGAACTGAATCAGAAGAAGAAGTTCCTCTTCAAAGACTGAAGAGAATGAGAACAAAAAGAGAAGCAAGGGAACCTCCCCAAGCTGCTAAGTCTCAACCTGAACCTTCAAAGAAAATTTCTAAGTCAAAGGCAAAGAGAAAGGTCACTTTCTCTGAAGAACCAATTGCAACAGTAAGGGAAACAACAGCATCAGCTGAAAGGCCTATAACTGTTGAAGAGCCTGCTGTCAAGCCTGCTGAAGTTGCTGCTGCTGAAACTGGAGTTCCTGCTACAGACTCATCTGATGCAGTGTCTGCTGAAGTTAGAGAAGAACAGCAGACTGGCACAACAAGTGAAGGAGAAACTCTCCTTTTGCATCCTACACCTGTTGCTGCCACTCCACTTCAAGTAGTTGAAAGTCCTGAATCAAGGAGGAAAAGGACTGGTAATATAGCAACCTATTTGACTGCTGCTGAAAAGAAAAGAAAAGATGCTGCTGAAAGGCAGAAGAAGGCTGCAGAAAAAGCAGAGGAAGATAGGCTGAAAAGCCTGGAATTGAAAAGGCTGGAAGAAGAAACCAGCAAAATGACCCAAGAAGAAAGGGATGCTATTGAGGCAGCAGAGTTGGCTGCTGCTATTGAAGCAAGCACCAAGGATGCTCATGGATCTCAGCATACTGGTGGAATAGTGATTGGTGAACAGAGAGATCCCACCAAGCCAAAACCAGTTATCCCTGCTCCTGAAGTACAACCAAAGAGAAGAGAAGAGATCAGATTAGCTTTGGAGATTGTAAGAGATGATCCTGCAATCTTTGAAGAATTCCTCAAAAGGTTGGATGTTGAGGGCTCAAGAATCAACCATCTGACAATGTTCAATACGGAAAAGATCAGATACAACAGATGGAGAGATTACAGACTGACCAAGAGTCCAGCACAGATGGCTAGTTGGAAAGCCTTTGCTGCTGAAGAAGCCTGGGTGTTGAAGTGGCTTGAGACTGAGTCTTTAATTCAAGCACTTGATTAAGAATTCTTTCTGGACAAGTTAAGATTAAGAATAAGTCACATTGCCAAGGCTGAGGCAAAGAGATTTTTGAGTCTGTTCCTGAGGAGTATGCTGAATCAGAAGACCTCAAGAAAAGATCCATCAAGCTGGCAATTGCCCAAACAATGGAGTTATGGGCAAAGAAGACTAGGAAGTTAAAGGGACAACCCAGCACTATGGTCCCTCTTCCAAACATCAAGCAGATTGTCTATGGTCCAAATATCAAACCATATGAAGAGCTACCTGAGAAACCATTCTCACCATTTATTCCTCTTGATAATTTTACTTGGATTTCTCACAGGTCTGCTGTAGACAATGCAGGTTTGATAAAAACAGTTGAAACTGTTAAGAAGATCAAGCCCCCTGCTGATGGAGAAAAAGAAAAAGAAGGGTCGTCTGCTGTTGCTGATCAACAAAAGGACAAAGAGGGTACATCTGACCCAACTGATCAGAACACAGAAAAGGATGACAAGTCTGACACAGCTGATGAATCCAAGAAGGAAGAAACTATTCCAGCTGATCAGATCAAAGAGAAGGAGGCTGCTGTTGAACAAGATGATCAGACTAAGGAGAAGGAAAGCACTCCTAGTCATGCTGATAAGGCCAAGGAAGATGAGTCTATTTCTGGTCCAGCAGATCAGTCTACTGAACAGATAATTCAAACAGCAGGGCAAATCACTGAAGAAACACCTCTTGCTCTACCTCCTATTCCAACAGATACTCCCTCTACTTCTCAAGATGCACAGACAAATTTGTTGGACTCCATTCAACAAATTATTTCAAATTCAATGAAGGGTTTAGAGGAGAAGATCACTTCCAATCTGTTGACTGCCTTAAGTCAACCAACTCAGAAAGCTGCTCCCATTCCTACTTATGTGATTGAAGAGACTGCACATGATGTGAAATCAATCAGACAGGACATGGATGTTATTCAAGCAAGAACTCAAAGCACAGCAGCTGGTTGGAAACAGATTACAGACACAGTTGAGATGGCCATGACAGCTGAGGATGAAGCATTACAAAATATGATGAAAGGTTTCAAGTCTTCTGCTGACTTGTTACTTGCAACTCAATTCCAGCTGGGAGAACAAGGAGAGGTTGTTCTGCATAAAATGGATGCCTTCAGAGCCACTCAACTTAGACAACAAGCTCAATTGGATGCTCTAGAAGAAAACATCAAGCTTCTATGTGATTCACTTCAGATCACTCCCATTCTACCAAACTATCCAATCAACCCTGCTGATGATGACAAAAAGGGGGAAGATTGTGATGAACAAGAAAATGCCAGAAGGGAAGGAACTGAAACTGAAATTCTGGGTAGTTCTGCTGAGAAGACTGATGAAAATAATGAAGGAACAAGTAGACTAACAGATGAGAAGATCACAAAAGAAGAGGACGCTGACAATGCTGAAGCTGAAGCAAAAGCTAAGTCTGATAAAGAGATAGCTGCTGCCAAAGACTCAGCTGAAGAACAGCTTGATCCTGATGTTAAGTATAAAAAGATAGAGCTGCTGAGAAAAAGATTCTTTGAAGAGTTGGAAGCTGAAACTTCTAAACCATCTGATGAAGAATCTAAAAAAGAAGACAAGGAAGCAAAAGAAGAGAAGAAAGAAACAGAAGAAGAGAAGAAGGAAGAAGACTAGTTTAGGCTAATTCCTTTTATCTTAAAAATCCTTGTAATCTTTTTAAATTGCTTTGCACTTTTCATCTGTCAAAACTTGTAATATGTAATCAGTTCAAATATCTATAAAATTGCAAGTTTGAATCCAACAGACTATTTCTATCTCAGAAATTTTTGAGGATCAAAACTTTAGTTTAGGTACAGGTACTTAGCTGGAGTTTTGTCATCATCAAAAAGGGGGAAATTGTTGGATGAAGATGAAGATGAAGAGGAAAGAAGTTAGAATTTAAGGGAAGGTTTTGATGATTTCCAAAACATCATAATCAGCTAAGTATGGAAAGCTTAGTTCCCTTAGAAGAATTTTGAACAAGTAAAGAAGACATCAGAAGAGTTCAAAGTTCAAAGACCAGAAGACTAGTGATCTCATGCTGAAACAGCAAACAGAAGGGTAGACCATCAGCTGACTCAAATCAGATTAGTTCAGAGTTTGATCAGCAGAGTGACTATCAGATGGGTTGCTTCGATCAGCAGAGTAAAAGAGATCAAGAGATTAGTCCAACGGTAATAAATGCACTTGGTGTAATAAATGCTGCAAGAGGATGGTAGTAATGGCAAATGATTGGAATTAACTCTCGGATCAGCAGAGTGCATTTAATGCAGCTACAGGAAAGTACAGCAGAGAAAGGACTGTAGCAGGTTACCGTTTTGATTTCTGGCAAAGGCTATGGATTTGAGATTTGATTTGCTTCAACGGTCATATTTTCAAATTCAAGTATAAATAGAGCTGATTTTCAAACGAGCGAGAAACACAACAATAATCAGAGATTTCATTTTTGAAGCAGAATTATTCTAAGTCTCAAGAAGCTCGAACAGCTCACTCGTCTGGTGGAAGTCATCTGTTGACAGAAACCCAGTTGAAGAAAACAGAAAATTACGATCTGAGTGATCTTGTATTTAGCTGAGTGTTGCGTGGAGTTGTGATCCATCTTTGTGAGTGATCAAACTTCAGAGAGTAGAATTTCTGAGTGATTTTCTATTGCGAGCTTATAGCCTTTTCATTAGTTGTCTAGGTATAAGTGGAGAAATATTGTAATCTTTGTGATTATAGTATAACCCAGAATCTAAGTGATCTGGAAGAGTGGACTAAATGATTTTCATCCATATAACCACTATAAAAATTCTTTGTGTTATCTTGCATTTAAGTTTTATTGCATATTTTGAAACCTTGCATATTTCAACACTTTGAATTTCCAAAAGATTTTATAAGGAGTTTTAAAACTGGGGATAAAATCTTTTAAGGATTTAGCCTACTTGTGAAAAACACTTTGAAACAATCCGCTGCAAGTATACTCTTGATAAAACTGATTTTCACTGAAATCAGCTAAGTAAACTGTAAGAAGAGTGGTCACTCTGCTATTCAAGATTTGTTCACGATCAGCTTAGTTATCTTACTGTTCTTCACCAGCTTAGTCTGCTGACAGAAGAGTAAAAAGTTTTTAAGTTCAAAAATTTTCAGAGGTCTATTCACCCCCCCCCCCTCCCCCCTCTAGACCTCATCTGACCACTTGGGACCAACAGGAATCGAACACGTGACCTTGGCTCTGATACAACTTGTAGGACCTCAGGCGCTACCACTTGCCCCAAAACCAATTGGTGTTAGGGAATGCGCATACCCTTCCCTTATAGTGCATTCAAGCAAGCGCCCACGATATTCGATTGTTGCTCCACCCGCACACTCAGTTTGGGTCTCCATCCGCACACTAAGTTTGGATGCCACAGGACAATTGCTGTCACCCGCACACTTAGTTTAGGTGCCCAACATTACTAATAATAATTAAGTCTATGTAGTGGCTTTATTTGGACTTGGTACAGTAACTGTTCATTTAGGATTGGAAGAATCAAAGTTTAAATAGGAGTAATTTTCTTGGGCCGGTGAATATAAGAAATAGAAGCCTTCTTGAGCTTGGAATTGGGCGTGGCTCAATTGTGGATATATGTTATAATCTGTCAATGGGTCGGACTCGGACCGGATCAGGGCAGATTCAGATCCGAGTCCGATTTTCATTTCTTCTATCCGGATTTGGATCCGCTCGGATCTGGAATATTAGCAACCGGATCCGAATCCGGCGGATATCCCGGATCCGGATAAATTATCCGAATCCATTTAGCAAGCTAATTTTTTTTTTTTTCCGTTTTCCTCCAAATCACTTGCAGATTCCACCATCATGAATTAAAAATGTAAAATTTTACTTACTTCATCGAAATTATTGCCTAAAAATTGTAGAAGATGGAATATGATGGACAAATATAAACGATAAAAATTATAACAAAAGAATAAACAAAAATATAAGTAAAAAAAATATAAACTGGGACAAAGAAGAAGAAAACTCAATATTGAGAAATGGAAGAGAAGATAAAAATTAAAGGATGAATGGTTATGGTTTGATTTTTCTTATTAAATAGTATAAATTAATATGTTGTAGACTCAATTAGTTATCTGGTCAGTCCACCAACATCTCTCATGCATTTCTTTTTAAAATTATTTTTAATATAGTAAAAGATTTTAGTGGAACATAGATAGTTTTATTTTTATTTTTATATAAATACATAATATATAAATTAACAACATAAAGTAATATATATCGGATACGGATATGTAACGGATCGGATCAGCCTAGATCCATATTCGCTCCATATAATTCGGATTACGGATATTCTTAATCCGATCAAGTCCATCGGATCACTAATCGGACAATTATCCTAATAAATCGGACCGGATTCAGATCGGATCCGGATTGAAATCCACCCCATTGACAGCCCTACTTATATAATAGTACTCCCAAAATCCCAAAATTTAGTATAACATATTTGTCCCTCTTAAATTTAAAATACATTTTATAATGGCCGAAAATAAATGTATTTTGGATTTAAGAGGGACAAATGTGTTATACTACATTGATTAGAGACAGGACCGGTCCTAATTTTTTAGTGGCCCTAAGCAAACTTTAAAATTGTGGCCCTTAAGTTTTCATGTACAATTAATTATGTTAATAACTAATAATTTTTTTTGTAAATTAACATATTAAACTAAAAATAAAACTATTAATTAGAAAAAAATGAATCAAATATATCTCGATTTGTAAGAAACATGGGTAATACGAGACACAATTTTATTTAATAAGAAAATGATTGCATTCATTAATGTAACATAAACACATAAACTCTTAATAAAATATTACTTAAATATCACTCTCATTGCATTTTTAAAGAAAAATCACTAATTATACTTGCATAATCAACCTTCTTTAACATATATTTTTCAATCGACAATATGGCTAACTAATTCAATATCTCTTGTGACAATGGTTGATCAGAGGTAAGACTCAATCAACTTTAACTTCAGAAATGTTCTCTCTGCATCTGCAATGTAAATAATTAACAATATTCTATAAGTAATCCATCTATTTGATAAATGCAATTCAAGTCTTTTATTTCTTTTGGTAAAATACATCTCAAGACTCTCAACTCGGAAGATAAGTCCATCTCATCTATATTATAAGTATCATTCTTCAAATACTATCCAAGTTTGATACAATAAATACAATAGATAATAGATTTTAACATTATCAAGTCGAACAAAAGATTTTGATATATTCCTATCATCCAATGGATTCCTTGGTTGTATGACTCACAACTCGATCCAAATAAATTTGAAATCACAATATAAAGATTTTATATTTTTTACTTTTTAATTTAGACAATATCTATCTTAATTTATGGGTCAAATAGTCCAAAAAATATGGGGTTCCGTTGAATTAATTATGAATATATTGGGCCTAATTTCTTTAATAATGCCTTTGGATCATACTAAAATCTTAGTTCCACAAGCACAAATAACAAAAATTCAATAATATATGGAGATACAGATACTCGAACCACTTACCTTACACTAACCGTATGAGAGCTTTACCATCTGTACTACATGCTTTGTTAATACAATTCACACACACACACACACACACACACACACACACACACACATATATATATATATATATATATGTATTATTTTTTTCGAAGCCCTCGTACATTGGTGGCCTTAAGCGGCCGCATGTGCGGCTTACGCTCAGGGTCGGCCCTGATTAGAGAGACGCACCTGCTACAAAAAAATTAAGAGGGACGAATGTATTATACTAGACTGATAAGAGGGATCAATTTGCTACGAAAATTTAAGAGAAATCAATGTGCAAAATTAGTATATAAGAAGGATGAAAAGTGCGATTTACTCTATTAAAGTCAATGACAACCATTTTTTCTTCAATCAAAATTTCCATTAATTTCTAAATACAAAACTGAGTACAGATTTATGAATTAGTAATACTAACGTAATATCATTTTTCTAAGAAATTTTTTTTATCTATAATAGATTCGATAATAGAAAAAAAAAATATTATAGATACATTAATAAACTAGATTACGAATCGAGGATTTTTCACTTCCAACTACCCACAAAGATTCCCACAACTAAGCTTGATATTTTTATGATTTACAAGTTAAAATATTATATTATTGGCAACTTGCATTTATAATTTTTACATGACAAATTGCTTTCAATTGTGTCCCTATCGAATCCAATAAATATGATAAAAGGTTATGTTTGTGTTGAGTATATAGTTTGGTTGGTGGCTTTTGAACTTCCGTGGAGGTAATCTTAAGTTTTATTTTTTACAACTTCTTTTAAATGAATTTAATTTAATTGGAAAATTTTACGTATATGTCCACAAATAAATAGTAGTTGGAAATTACCGGTGTCAAATTATCATACAATCGGATAGAGTGATTTTGAGGAAAAAAAATTGTTATTTTATAAATTCCAAAAAGAAAATTAATTACATATCATTTGTAAATAAGTTTTATCTCATTAATGAATGAGCAAATGGGTGATGAGGTCGTATCCTGTGGCAAAAGTTAAGGCTCAAAATCAAGAATTTTTGAGTTCGTTTTTCACTAGTGTGTATTTTTTTAGCTACTTTTTTCTTTTTTTTTAAATACATTAATCGTCAATTATTACTTCAAAAATTATTTCAGCAACTGCCTAATTGTAACAAATTATAAATAATAAACTACTACCAAGGATTATAATATATGGTAACGATCGAATTTTTGTAAATAAATATTCTAATTAATATATTAATAAGTTTAATGATGTATTCACGGGATCATATATATAAATATAAAAAGTAGGTTCAAATAGACGATAGGGGCTAGAATTTGTAGTGTGTTGTACTTTTGTGTATGAAGTAGGTTTGGAAGTTGAGTTCGTTTCCTTTAACTTAATTTTTTTGGTAGGTGGTGTTCTTGGTCCTGGATTCTTGCATGTGCAATCGCTTTGGATTATAAATGAGTAATTTTTACCCTCTGACATGTACGGATGTAAATGAGTTAAGCAGTGTCGAACAATACAATGTTTAAGTTTCGCTTGATTTTTATGGGTAAATGCAAAATACTCTCCTGTATTATGCTAAACATGCAAGAAATTACCCTGTGAAATTTTTGTTGCGCCAAACTTCTTTGTATTTTCATAAGTCCTGCAAAAAAAAACACCCAATATATAAAAAATTGGTCGTTTTGGATCGACATATTTCAAGAAATTATTTTTAAAATACTTCAAGTTGGTCTCTACATGTACAACTTCACAAGATATATTTTAATAATTATTTCTTGAAATTTGTCTATTAAAAAACAATCTATTTTTAGAAATTGGGTATTTTTTGCAAGGTTTTGAAAACACAAGGAAGTTTGGCGCAGTAAAAATTTCACAAGGTAGTTTCTTCCAGGTTTAGCATAACACGGGGAAGTATCTTGCATTTTCCTCTGATTTTTATCGAATTTGAAATTTTGTGTTCTAGTTTGGTTTGATTTTACATCAAGCCGAGCTAAAACAAGTTTTTATTTTTATCGAATGAGTTCAAGCTGAGTATTGAGTAGCTTGATATTTTACATGTATGTTTTCAATTTTTAGTTTATCGAGTCGAGTTCGAACTGAACTTGAAATGTAATCAAACAAAATTATGTTCAAGCTTGTTTGAATTGTGTGATGGGCCGAACTCCAACGAATTTTTATTAAACGAGTTCGAGTCGAACATCGAGTAGCTTGATTTGATTTTCAGTCTTGGGTGTTAGATTTTATAATCAAATTTTACTTAGATTAGTAAAGTTAAGGTGTCCATTATGAAAATTACTACTAAACTTATGAATAATAATCACTGTTGTCCATAGTCCAAATAAATAGACAAAAAGTTGAATTCTATAATATAAAGTTTAAAAACAATACCATACAAATTGAAACATTAAATAAATCAACTTTTTTCTCAGGTAGGTCCGGGGGACATTTTGGCTCATTATGAGTTCAGGGGGGTAAAACGATACGTACAGAACTATAGTTAGGGGGCTTGTGTGATTTTTCCCCTAAATGAAATTGACATATAATTCAACTGTTTTTTATTCAGTTTAACTTAAAGCTACGATTTATTTGGACTCTGATACCTGGCACATTAACTTAATCCTTCAACATCCAATATTTACTAAAAGTTGCATCTCAAAAAATAAAAAAAGTTAAAGTTTCTTTTAAGAACGATTTAATAATTTTCTTAATTAATAAGTCCTTTTATGATATTAACAATTAACAATAAAATCAAAGTAGGTTTAACTTAACCAAACAATGCATGTACCAATTAAAAAAGTGGTCTATAAATGATCAATTATTTTGTAATTTAAATTTTCAAAATCATATCAAGAAAATATTAATGTTAATCCACATTCCCAGTGGTCATACAGTTGAATTAGATATAATTGTTTTATGTTGGATATTTTGTATAATTAGATATTTTCTGCCTTTAATTTAAAAACATGAAAGGCCCAGTAACCTGGAAAGAATAAGAGAGCCCAATATCAATAAATGGGAGTCCGAGAGATCCGAATAAGTTCGGGTCGGACATATGAGGTACCACCAATCAGGACAAATATGTTAGCCTTTTTTGGGGAATAACAAGAAAATTTCTTTTTAGTGAAAAAAAATTAAATGATATTTAGTATGATATATTAAGTGACAATAATTGCTTTTTGTGGTTGCAAGGCCCTATCTTTATTTTAACCTCTTAAAAGTACACTAGATTCCAAGTAATCAGGGTCGGCCCCACATATTACGGGGCTAGACGAAATTTAAAATACAAATTAGCTTATATTAATTTTTTAGATTAAATTATAATCCTTTTATGACATTTCATTTTTAAATTTTCTCGTAACAAAATCAAATACTACAAGTATCGTTAATATAGTTATATAACACATCTAAGTTTAATTAACAAATAATTTTTTTTTACTCATCAGAATCAATAAATAGATAAAATATGAAAGTAGAATATTTATGCTCTCGTTACTATCTTAGACTTAAGGGAGTATTTTATAATTTATATAACAGTTGGAGATTTCTGGTAATTAGGGTTTATAATAGGGGTCTTAGCATAAATTAAAATAATTTTAACTAGGTTGGAGAGAAAAAAGGAGAAAGCTATGAATTAATAAAGATACGAACTTGTGAACAAATGTAGGATAGTCAGAAGTTTGAGATTTTTCTATCAAATTTGTAGGATTGATTTTGAAAAAAAAAATATTTTCAAGAATATTAGAGTTAATGACAACCAACTTTTCTTCGGACAAAATTTCCATAAATTTTCTAACAAGAAAACTGAGTAATATTGATGGTTCAATTCTCATTAGTGCGAGTTTTTTCTCTATTTAATTTAATATCAGTATTAGTTATTGATTTTTATTGTAATTTAATTTTATAATTCAATAGATTTTATGATTCAGTTATATTTATGTCACGATCTTTTATCTAAAAACAAAACAGACTAATTATAGATACATTTATAAACTAGATTACCAATTGAGGATTTTTTCCTCCAACTACCCACAAAGATTCCCACAGCTAAGCTTGATATTTTTTAAGACTTATAAATTAAAATATGATATTATTATTTATTATAGCAACTTGCATTTATAATTTTTACATGACAAATTGCTTTCAATTATGTCACTGTCGAATCCAACATGATAATTAAACCTAGTTTGTGATGGATATATGGTGGGTTTCATGGCTGTTTTGAACTTTCTTGGAGGTAGTTATAAGTTTTATTACAGCTTCTTCTTTTAAGGGAATTTGAAAAATTTTACACTTATGCCCATGAATAAATGTTAGTTGAAAATTAGTTATGTAAAATTATTATGTTATCGGATAGAATTTTTCTGAGAAAAATAATTTTTGTTTTGCAAAATTCCAAAATTTGATCAAGTATCATTTATAAAATAACTAACAACTAGTAATATAAGTGGAAAATTATTTACATATCATATGAAAGTAAATTCTTCTTATGAATGAACGAGAAGATGGTCGATGTTTTCGTAGGTTAGTAACAAAACTTAAGGCTCAAAATCAAGAGGTTTTGAGTTCGATTTCCATTATTTTGAGTATTTTTCTTGTTTAATATTAGTATTTCTAGTTGGTTTGTCTTTGTAATATGGTAATGATCGAATATATTCAGATATATATTCTTATCAATATATTAGTAGATTTAGTGATGTATTCACCGCTTCAATTAAAAATAAAAATAAATAAAAAATGAGTGCAAATAGATGAAAGGGGCTAGAATATGCACGTAGTATGTTGTACTTTTGTGTATGAAGTAGGTTTGGAAGTTGAATTCGTTTCCATTTAACTTAATAATTTGTTGGTAGGTGGTGTTCTTGGTCCTGGATTCTTGCATGTGCAATCGCTTTATAAAATAATAATTGCAAGATTATTTATTTCTTAGCCTAATTTGACTAAATTTATTAAAAAATATAATAAATAACTTAATTAATTAATATTTAATAATTTGATAAGATTATATGACACCATATATATTAATATTTAAAAGGTTTAATACACAATAAATTTGAATAATTAATTATGATAAATCACTCAAAAGATTAATTAAAAAGTTTGATCGGATATTGTAGCTAATGAAATAAAAATAATGGGACCGAGTGAGTATGAGATAATAGTTAATCTGAAATTGTATGACTAAAATGAATACTTAAACACTTATCTATTCGTTCCATTTAGCTAGAAATGGCATTTTTTTTTTGTGCTAACTAGAAGTTTTGTTTGAGCTATGATCTTTATATATACATTTCAAAATACACTTTAGCAAAAATCTTGGGTAATAACCTTTTAAGTTTGATTCGAGTTTGATTTCATAAGCAAGAAATCGACTAAATTTATATAAAGATATCAAGTTATTCGAACTAGCTAGTATTCGACTCAAATAAAATTTGTCTGAATTCTGCTCGTTTAAATACCAAATATAAACACAATATCTAGTCTGTTAAAAAATAATAATAATAATTATAATAATAAAAAATAAAAATAAAAAGCCAAACCAAACCTAACTTGACAATGTGTATTCCATCGATTCATTTGACATTTCCATCTAACCATGCATCATACATCTATGCATAAAAAAAAATACACATAACTTATTTATTTATAAAAAATATATTACAAATTATCCAAAAAAAAAAAAAAATATTACACGCACGTAAAAATATCGAGGCCCTTCAATAATTGGAGCCCTAGCTAGGCAGATATCTAAGATGCATTTGGTGGAGGACAATGATCGTGAGGGCTTTGGAGAGGGGTGTTAAAGATATATTATTTAAAAAAAAAAAAGTGCATAAACATATATTATGTGATAATATTAACGTGTCAATATTTTCATCCATATAGTGAGAAACAATTATGTTTGGCTATATAATGACCTTGACAACCACAATTATTAAATAGGGAAATTGAAATAATAGTTTTTGAGTTGTAGTTAATTATAATAACTATCGGTGTCTTTTTTGAGGATTTTTTTGTTTCATGTTTAACAATTCATATGTACCTACTTAATTGTATGGTTGTGATTATCTACTTTATGTCTTTATCTTTCATGTGTCAAGTGCTTAATTGACTGATCATTAATTTATGGTCTTCCTGCATAAAAACTTTTCATATATATGTTGGATATGTTATGATTAATGAATATGGTGAACTATTAGGCATGGTTGTTTGGTATTTGGGAGAGTGATAGAGGTTTGTAAAATAATTTTGATTTGTGTAATAATTTTTCTTTAAATTTTTGGGAAAGTAACTTGAGAAATAAGGTGAGTGTAGTTTAGGTTGTAGGCGTAAAATTTTAGATGTGTAGACTTTATGCCAAATCATGTTTGTTATGTGAGATAAATTTTGTAAGAGATATATTACTTTATGTCAAATCAAATAGAGTTTCTGTAGGTTTTTTTTTTCTTTTAAGACAATTGTGATTTGTTTGGTTTTTGGAAAAGTAGTTTAGAAAGATTGAAAGAAAATAACTTTATTTCAGAAAGAAGAAAAAGGGCTATCAATGGATGGAATTTAATCCGAATTCGATTCGTATGCTGACCGATATATTAGGATTTTTATCCGATTAAGGATTCGATGGTTCTGATCCGATTAAAAAGATTAGAAATCTGAAATATATGGAGTGAATATGAATCTAGCCTAATTCGATCCATTATAAATCCGTATATAATATATATTACTATATGTTATCTATATATTATGTATGTAAACCAAAATAAAAATAAAAATATTTGATGTTCCACTATAATCTTTAACTACATTAAAAATAATCTTAAAAAGAAATGTATGAGAAATGATATTGGATTGTCTTGATAACCAATTGGGACATATGTACAACAATTTAATTAATGTTATTTGATTAGATAAACCAAAACTCTAATCATTCATCCATTCCATTTTTAGTAGCCCTCATCTTCCCTCAACTTCTTCCTCCAATTTTTGTCTTCTTCTCCATTTTTTTTTATATTGGATTTTCTATTTCTTAATCCTATTTTCTATCTTTTTCTTTTTCTATTTGGTTAAATTCCTCTGTTCTATTTTTTTATTGTTTATATTTGTCCACCATTGTCTATCTTCTACAATTTTCAGACAATAGTTTCGATGAAACAAGTAAAATTTTACATTTTGATTCTTGATGGTAGAATCTGCAAGTGGTTAGGAAAAAAATGGAACAGAAAAAAATTTAAATGTGCTAAAAGGATCCAGATATTAATCCAGATCCAGGATATCCACCAAATTCTGATCCAATCGCTAATATTCAAGATCCGAGCGGATACGGATACAAATTCGGATGGAAGAATGAAAATCGGACTCGAATCCGAATTGACCTTGATCCGGTCCGACTTCAACCAATTGATATGCAGCCTTAAATATAAATAGTATTTGTCTCTTTTTTTCAAACATTAAAAAAAAAATAATAATAATTGAAAGATGCCAAAACAAACATTCTTTAATCTCTGGAAGTCACGAATTGAAAGAAAATAAGTATATGTGATTATTCAAATCAGCAGATGTTCAAGAATTTTGAAGCTCAAGGGTATATGAACGAGCTTTTATATTTTAAGAAACATAATTTTGCCTTTACAAATGATATCTTATTGTTTGATGCAATTCTTGAAATTGTAAGTTTGGTGCATGGAATTATACATATTGTTTAAGTTACAGGTGAAAACATAAACTATGAGTTAAATGGTACTTAAGATCGATTGAATTATAAATAGTGACAAAACTCATTGTCAGAACAATTGGGTTATCTATCATGCATTTTATCTGATCCTTATTTTATTTATTTATTGATTTATTTTTCAAATTTATCTGATCCTTATTCATTAACGGTACGTGACAAACTGTCTCATCATTAATCATGGGCACATTTTCCAATTGATTATTTTACTATGTAACAAAATAAATGTAAGAAGGCTGATCAAAAACTCATTTGTTGACATAAAGTTAAGTTTTTATGACAATATTTGTGTTGGTGTGAAAAATTCATAAAGAAAACTAACGAATAGGGGTAAATGCAAAATATTCTTCCGTGTTATCTTAATCCGGCAAAAAATTATTCTGTAAAATATTTATTGCGCAGAACTTCATTTTTATTTTAATAAATCCTGCAAAAAAGTCCAATTTATAAAAATTAGATCGTTTTGAATCGACATATTTTAAAAACCATTTTTAAAATACTTCATGTTGGTCTCTACAACTTCACGTGATATATTTGTAGGATTATTTCTTGAAATATGTAGATTCAAAATGACCTATTTTTCACAAATTGAGTGTTTTTTGCAGGGTTTTTAAAAACACAAGGAAGTTTGGCACAATAAAGTTTTTACAAGATAGTTTCTTGCAAGTTTAGCATAACAAAGGAATGTATCTTGCATTTTTCCCAATGAATAGGTGACGATGTTAATTTGGTAACAAATTTTCGTGACGAACTAGACTTTGTCGACGAGGTCTTTCGTTGCTTGTTTTTTTTTGATAACCCAGGTGTACAAGCTTACACTAGACTAATCTTGGACCCTCAGAACCCTTGCCCTAGAACCCTGAAGGATGTAAATCGCAAGATGTGCCTCCACCAAGCCCCGGGTTCCCACCATACTGCTGTACACTCTGCGCACAAAGAGGTCTTCACCACAAATGACCCTTAGATAGACCCATATAAATGCTTCCATCCAAGTTCCAAATGGGATTCGAACCCCCATCCTTGCCGCTGGAGCAAGCCTTATGAATTATTGGTCGACCAGTTGGAGATATGCCCTGGGGGGCAACTGATTCTTTCGTTGCTTGTTGGTTCTATGCAAGTATACTTGAGACATAATATGTCGTATTGTATATATGACAAGTGTATTGCACCTACTTTGCGATTGATCACTGTCTTAGAAATTTCACTCAATACCGTAGCAAGCACTTGTCATATAATTACTTAAAATTCGATCAAACCGAATTTGGATAAGAATTATATCCTTTACCCGTGATGAAACATAGGCTTTTATGACAAATACTTCATCAAATTATAAGATGTTTGTTTATAATGCGACTTTCGTGTTTCTCTGCAAACTTAATTTAAAATTTATATTATCTTATAAAGAATTAGTGTTCTTATTTAGTACAGCAATGACAACAAAGAAAATATCTCAATAGTTTGGAGACATTTTTTTTAGTTGTCATTACAATCTATTAATAACAGCTTCAGAATATTTGTCGTCTTTATTTATGTTTGTCAAAATTATTTTCTTGAATATAATAAGACTATAATATTATTTATAAGTACTAATAAATTTGATATGTTCATATGACGCTTCATTGTATAAAAAATTAATTTCTAGAGTAACTCTTTTAAAAGGAAAATCTTTAAACTATTGTTTCATACTCCGTATTTCGTATTTACAATAAATTAATCATGTAACATGACTTGCTTTCATCTTTTTAAATTAGAAATTCAGATCATTTGATTTTTTTTTTTTTTTAAATTTGGCTTACCTTTTGAACCTACTACAAATGGTTGAAATGTTGTTGAAACGAAGAAAACGTCACATGCAAATGTGGTTGGTGACTGTTTTGAGTAGGTACTTTTGTTATTGTTTCATGTGGAACACGAGTTAGGATGTCCAAGTAAAATTTATTGAATAATTTAGTTAAAATAAATTATGGCGGTGGCATTCACTCATATATTTGAGCTATATATATATATATATATATATATATATATATATATATATATATATATATATATATATATATATATATATATATATATATATTTCGAGAAAAATCGAGGTCCTAATGCTAGATTATTTATATCAATCATTATTAAAGTTATCACTATAACATATACACATTTGCTTGTCTTAGCAAAAAAAAAATGTAGATATATAAATAATTAATTTATAAAATGATATATACTTTTAGCATAGTTATTAATATTTTAGTCTCATCCCACTCCATTTTAAATCCCGGCTCCATCCCTGAAGCAAACACTACAAGAAATTAGAGTAATTGACTATTATGTATCCGTCACGATTAATTAGCCGTTTGTTCAAAATATAAATAACGGCTTAAAATAGTGGTGTGAAAACATTCACCACGACTCGCAACCGTGGTGGATGTTGCCACAATGACTAAAAGTCGTGGTGAATATTTTCACTATGGCTAAAAGCCGTGATGAATACATGTTTCAGTTCTCCACAAACCACACATGAAACCATAGCAAAGTCGTGGTGGTTGAGTTTTGACAACATTTTTGAACTATTCGCTACTACATTTTATGCGTTACTGATACTCTTATTTCTTGAAATAGTACATAAGCGAACACCATTAACTTTGCCAATGAGGCGCATTAGCCAAATGGTTAAGGATGATGCTCCATGACCAGGAGGTCATGGTTTCAACTTCCACGAATGTGGGTATTTTTTCTAGTTTTATATTAGTTTTTCTCTAATTTAATACTAGTAATTAGTTCACTTTCATATCATTGTAATACTTTCGATTCGATATAATATTTGATGTAACAATATATTCACCATCTAAAAAAGAAACACCATTATCTTTAATTCTAGTGCCATATTTGTCAAGTCATATACCTAAATTAATGGGGGTTTTAATTAAATTTCCCCAAATAAATACAAGATAATAGACATTGCATCTGCATGTATGTGTGTCACTTTGAAATTGGTTGTTGCGCCGTGCATTAGAAGGAGCATACAAACTCACCAGTCAGTCAAAGACTTTTGTCACGTGAGCACGACACACAACTACTTATACACCACACGAGCCAAAAAGAACTCTTATCATATTTTATGGTGAAAATTGCATATTTGATACCATACAACATGATCCTTTGTAACATTGGCACCACTGGATACATAAATATATATATTTACTATTACAATTTAAATGTTGATTGTAATATTTATATCATCGTCAAATAATTGGACAAAAATTGACAGAATTGGCCTCGTGCACTGCACATGACCATTATCTCGTTTTTTTGAAAGCAAAGCAAAATTATCACGTTATAACCTGATAATGTTAGAGAACAGTTCTCGTTTTTTCTCCAAAGACAAGATAATTAATGTGATAATATTCCCGTCAAAAGTGAGTATGCGTGATAATTTTCTTTCAAAAGACGAGATAATGACCACCTGCAACCGCACATGGCCAATTTTATCCATTTTCGTCAAATTATTTGACGATGGTACGAACATAGCAACTAATATTTAAATTATGATACTAAATATGCATTACGTATCCAGTGGTACTAAAATTAGAAAGTATCGTATTGTATAATACCAAATATGCAGATTTCCCATATTTTATGCAGGGTGAAAATGCAAAACGCATATCGTGTTATTTTTAATTGACAAAAAACTCCTGTTAACAAGATAAAAGGCATTTAGTCTTCTTCAATATCGTATTATTATATTACTCGCTCTATGTTGGAGTAATCTTCATAATTGGAAAATAAATATAACCCTACTTGTTATTTTTTATTCAACGTTCACTTAAAAAATTGACATTTACCCTCTTCCCCTTTAATTTAAAATAATTTGACAATAACACGCATGTTGTCAACTTTTATTTTTTCAAAAGAGAGAAATTAGTTAATAAAATTATTACACCTAGGGTTTTTCGTTAATAATTTTTCTTTTTTGTACAAATTAAAAGTCCTTAATAATTATGATCCTAGGGGTATTTGCTATTAAAAATAACACGTGGGTATTTTCGCCAATTAAAAATTTCACTGGGGTGTTTTTCTGCATTTTACTCTTTCTTATGTATAACTTGTCGTCTATATAAATCTGCTCAATATTTCATCCAAAGGGCAGCCCCTTCAGTTCATCTCTTAATTCTATAAACCTAAATTTCCTCAAAAAGTAAGTTTTTATTGAAGTTTTGTTCTATCAAAATTCAGAAGTTGAAAAGGTGAGTGATTTTCCTTGCTATTCTTGTGAAGCGAGCAGTCTTTGTCTACGGTGTACTTTTGATTCGTTGTCTGTTCGACCTGAATATCTGGACAAAACCCTAGGTGAGATTGTCTAAAATTCATTCAATATATTTTTAATGAAATTGAATAAACACTATTTAACACTTGTTAGTGGAGTTTTTTTCCTATATAGCCTATTATATAAAAGTATTTCTCAAAATGACCGGAACTGAAAAGTATTTAATTCCCTAAATGTACCTCTTTGTTAAAATCGCTATTGGCAGTGTCGATTTTACCTAAAATCGATGTTGCCAATAGCGATTTATCAGTCATCTCCGAAAATTTTAAAAAAAAAATTCACTTAAAATCGATACTGGCAATATCGATTTTAATTAATATACGGTTTAATTAATATACGGTCTAATTAATATACGGTTTAATTAAAATACGGTTAAAATCGACACTAGCAGTGTCGATTTTAAACTTTTTTTTTTTAAATGTGAATAACCTCTATCTTATTTTTGGTGAACGAATCTCGATTTGTATAACTCAAACAATAAAGAACAACTCAATTTTATAGGGAAATTGGTGAAGGATCGTATGTCACAGATATTCGTGCAAGTCAAGTTCAATTGTCTGAGAGTGACGAAATAGGTATAGGCTTGCTTTTCAATGGCGTGATGAAAGGTGCTCGTGGTATGCCTATTACAACAATTATTGAGACTTCAATTTAGCGTTGTGTTTATTACTTTCAATCTAGACTAGGTATTGCTGAACTTGCTCGTGAAAATACTGGCCTACCAAACACTGAACCCCAAAATCGATTTAGTCCCAAGGTTTACCAAATGCTCCTCCACAACACCTCGAAAGTTGGGGGTATGCATGTAACAATCTTCAACAATTCTATACGTGGGGGCGGTGGGGTTTATTCTGTAATCACAGGTCGTCGCATGACGAAGGGAGGTACTGTTCAAACTGTGCGCATTGGCGAAAGGACATGCACTTGTGGTAAGTGGGTAGCCTATCATGTTCATTGTTCCCACGTTCTTGCTTGTTGTAGAAACCAAAATATCATCATTTTATACCGTTGAGAATTATTCGAGGACATGGAGTGGTAGATTTGAACCATTGGATAATGAGTATTATTGGAACGAGTATTATGGTCCGGTGTTCAAACCAAACTACAAGCTTGAACGGGAAAAAGGTTGACCAAAATCAAGATGCATTCGCAATGAAATGGATTTTCAAACCGACAAACGGGTGATTCATTGTTCTACTTGTGGGAAGGAAGGACATACGCGTCCCAAATGCACGAATAATAGGACATAATTTCATATATGTTATTGTAATAGAGCTATTAATGTGGAGACATTTTTATGTATTGAACTTGTTATGCAAATAACATTGTTATGGTGCATTGATTATGTTATTGAGTTCTTCTTTATTGTTTGAGTTATACAAATTGAGGTTCGTTCACAAAAAATAAGATAGAGGTTATTCACATTTAAAAAAAAAAAAAAAGGTTTAAAATCGACACTGCTAGTTTCGATTTTAACCGTATATTAATTAAACCGTATATTAATTAGACCGTATATTAATTAAACCGTATATTAATTAAAATCGATACTACCAGTATCGATTTTAAGTGAATTTTTTTTTTTTTTTTAATTTTCGGAGATGACTGATAAATCGCTATTGACAACATCGATTTTAGGTAAAATCGACACTGTCAATAGCGATTTTAACAAAGAGGTACATTTAGGAAAATATTTTTCAGTTCCGGTCATTTTGGGAAATACTTTTGTATAATAGACTATATAGGAAAAAAACTCCTTGTTAGTGTAAAAAAAACATAGGGGACTCCTTAGATTTTGTAATAAATAATAGTTTGTAGACTTTTTTTGTTTTGTTTTTTTTTTTGTTCAAATTAGAAGAAATTGCATGAGTAAATATTAGCCCTTCACCGTCTTTCTGTTAGATGTTAGAGATTTCGTTATTTAAAAAGGATATGAAAATAAATTTTTTTTTTATCATCTTCGTCAACACCACCCTCACCTTCAACCCTACACAAGGGGGGTTGAGGTTGTTTGCATACTAATTTTTTTTTTTTTTTGGGTTTTGGATTCATAATTAGTTTCTTATTTGTGGAAGTAATCTTTATATATTATCTTATGAAGGAAATAATATTTGTATGACGTGCATCACATATATTGAAGTTTACTCTAAAAGCCTTATAGAGTCATTAATTCTATCTGATTTTTGTTTTTATAGGATCGAGGTTAAATTTGTGATATTATATGATAGAAAGTTAGGTTGCCTAATAAATTTTACATCATGATACCGGGTAGATGGCTAGAAACTCAATATGTGTATATTATTTCTTTTTGATAATTCTCGATATAAACTCTTAGCCCTTGAAGTTAATTATTAGATTTTGTGAGTTGTTTTGGGATTTGGTTGCACGAGATTTAATTTTGTTTAATAAATGAATTAGGGTAAAAAGAGACCGATCTTTGGGTTTTGGTTGCACGAGATTTAATTTGGTTTATTAAATGAATAAGGGTGAAAAAAAACCGATTTAACCAAAGAAGTATTATTTAACACATAAGTTAGTTGATTATACTACTAGAGGTTAAATTGATGGATTTTCCTTGGCTATCATCAGTACTCTAATTGACCTAGAATTACATATCGAAAATTTTATTCTTTCAATCGAAAATATCGAAAAATTTCTGTTTTGAATCAATCGAAATGATAATAAGGTGTATTTTCGAATTCTATATTTGCCTTAAAACTTTTTCTTTTTCTTAATTTAAGATTTTTTTAATAATTTTTTTAAAATATTTCTGAAAACTTTTTAAAAAGTTTCTTATATTGAGTTGAGAATCATAAATAAAAAAGAAACTTTAATCAATGCCTAAAATGAAGGGCCTCAAATAGATGGTTGGATGTTGTACTTGTCTTCTCATGCACCCAGTAAATTGATATCCACTTGGTGTAGGCACAAATTTTCTCCATGCATGATTTTCGATGAGATAATCGATAATTCTTGAGATTTTGTGGTAGTTGGCAATCAATCAAAATAGTACATGTAATTACACTATACAAAACTATTTGTAAGTGTTGATTAGAGGTGGGATCGGGACGGATTTTCGGGAATTCGGGTGTTTCGGGACGGGATATTGGGTTTCGGATTTTCAAATTCAAATTCCGAAATCCGGTAGATCAACCAAAGTCCCGAGAGTTTCGGGTACCCGATTTAATTTCGGGATTTCGGGACGGGACCGGATGTCCCGATAAACAATTAATATTTTTTTTAGTTTAATTCAACTTTAAACCGTCTCGGATCTTCTTTGTCAATATTGGTGTGCCATATCACCATTTTGCGCCACGTGCCACTTGGAGATTTGCACCACATGTAGACTTAGAAATGATCTCAAAACCTTAAGATCTGATTGAAAAATTATTGGAGAAACTTGAAAATTGTAATCCTCTGCCATGATATATGTTGAAAACTCGGACGTTGGCGAGTAACGGAGCAGTGGCGGACGACGGGAGTTAAGTTGTGGTGGAGTTAAGATTGGATTTTATAGAAGAAGAATACATAGAGGGAAATGTGAATAGTTGAATTTTGATTTAAATTAGGTATTTTGATTATATATATATATATATATATATATATACTATGTAATCGGGACCGGGTTTCCCGATCGGGTGGGGATCAATACCCGAAACCCATCCCAATTTTTCTTGACCGGGTTTTGTCCCGTCCCAAATGGAAAAATACCCGTTTTGCTCCGTCCCAAATGGGGAAAACCCGATCGAGATGGAATGTGTACCAGAAACCCGGTCCCATTTACCCAGCCCTAGTGTTGATTGAGATTTGTTGTATCCCTACAACAAAAGTTATTTAAATTGGCAGCAGTCTTCAATTAACAAAATTATTATAACCATTATCTTAGAAAATGTCATAACTTAGAAATATCAATTGTGTTGTTTAATGATATTTTTCTATTTTTGTCGCACTTTATAATGCTCTAATTATGATGGTTATATTGAACATTTATCTACACAGTGTCACTTTCACGTATAACAACATTTGTCGTTATGCCAATTGTAGTGGTGTGACTAAATATTAAATGCAACTACAATAGTTGAAACAATTGTGGTCTCATTTGTCGTCTCGAGAATCGTGTCGACCTAGTATATAGCTAGTTACATATATCACTTATAACATTTGTCGTCATGCCAATTGCAGTGGCGTGTCTAAATGTTAAATATAACTACAATAATTAGAATAATTGTAGTGACAATCATCGTCTCGAAAATTGGGTATATATAACTTTTTTGAATATACATTTCAAATACATTTCATCTCACTTTTTTGAATTATTTTTTTTAACATATTCATACCTAACGATTTTCCACAAAGTGGTGACGGAACGTATAACTTGTACAAATCTTTCCATTTTCCAAGTCGATACGATCCATTCGTCCGTAGAACTATTTACTCGATCGCAGACATTTCTGGAACACCTCTAACAGAGGGACAAATAGTCAATTTTGAAAGAACTTATTGTCAACCTCTTTCAGATATGAGGGAAGAACTTGCATCAGTATCTCAATTCAAACTTGGGTTTGATTCACACTCCATGTTCTGAGAAATATTTACCATCCGAAAAGAGGAAAAAACGGAGTAAGAAATGCGTTGAGAAAGGGCAGATGTATAGAACCTTTCATATATATAACTAGGTGTATTTATTATTTCAAAACATATTTTTGAGGTCGAAACGGCGACGAACCTAAGGTATTATAACAAGCAAAGACTGCTGGTTTGCCAAGATTTTGCATGGAAATCAACACTTATTGGGTAGCTACGGATTCATCTTCATTGATTTGGAAAAGTTGTGGTAGGTTTGGAAATTGAAAGCCTACTCTACATACAAAGAAGCACGAGCCTCAAACTATATGCAAGAAAAAATGGTAGGTGAAATGAGTTGAATTATAATATGTAGTTTTTCATTTTTTATTTTTTATTTTTTATTTTTTTTTATTTTGTAACTTTTATCAAAGCTAGCTTATGTAACACTACTACGTGCTAAGTGAAGGACACTTTCTTCTGTGCTTGTCTCCTCATTTGGTAACTTGTGCATACATATTTGGATTGTTTAATGTTGTAGTTGGTATTTTATATGTTTTGTTGAATATAAATTTCAAAGGGAAAAATATAAAAAAAAAATGTTCAAATAACTACTGATTGCTGGCCAGTTTTGTTTGTCCCACAACATACAAATTTGAGACTTTTTCGGTCTAATTGCGAAAGTTTATCTCAAGATTCTCAATTTAAATTCAGCAGACTCGCGCGAGGTTTATTTTCATAATTGGAGCGAGAAAGTTTCAAAATTGTTTCAGTTTTATAAGATATAGGGTAAAATTGACAGTTCAGTATTTGTGGTGCAGACTCGCGAATGACTATTAACTAGGGCTGTCAATGGGGCGGATTTCAATCCGGATCCGATTCAAATCCGGTCCGATTTAGTAGGATAATTGTCCGATTAGTGATCCGATGGACCTGATCCGATTAAAAAGATCCGTAATCCGAATTATATGGAGCGAATATGGATCTAGGCTGATCCGATCCGTTACATATCCGTATCCGATATATATTACTATATGTTGTTTATATATTATGTATTTAAATAAAAATAAAAATAAAACTATCTATGTTCCACTAAAATCTTTTACTATATTAAAAATAATTTTAAAAAGAAATGCATGAGAGATGTTGGTGGACTAACCAGATAATTAATTGGGTCTACAACATATTAATTTATACTATTTAATAAGAAAAATCAAACCATAACCATTAATTCATCCTTCAATTTTTATCTTCTCTTTTATTTCTCAATATTGAGTTTTATTCTTCTTTGTCCCAGTTTATATCTTTTTTACTTATATTTTTGTTTATTCTTTTGATCTAATTTTTATCGTTCATATTTGTCCATCATATTCCATCTTCTACAATTTTTAGACAATAGTTTCGATGAAGTAAGTAAAATTTTACATTTTTAATTCATGATGGTGGAATCTGCAAGTGATTTGGAGGAAAACGGAAAAAAAAAATAGCTTGCTAAATGGATCCGGATAATTTATCCGGATCCGGAATATCCGCCGGATTCGGATCCGGTTGCTAATATTCCAGATCCGAGCGGATCCGAATAGAAGAAATGGAAATCGGACTCGGATCCGGATCTGCTCTGATCCGGTCCGAGTCCGACCCATTGACAGCCCTACTATTAACTATGTGATCAATTTTGTCTTTTCTAAGAATTTAGAGTTATATTTTTGATAATTTATTACATAATGAAGTGCGGAGTGTGGACTGAAAGCTAAGATATATTATGAAATTATTTGTCATCTTATTCTTCATATGTTTCTAAAATATATTTTTAGTGACAAAATGTCAATTAACATATTTACTTTATGGATTCAAATCTTGCTCAAATCCAGATTTTTGGCATCTATGAATCTTGTTTGGATTTGTTTGGATCTTGAATTTTTTCAGATTTAATAGAATCGTCACTTTCAAAATTTAAACCAATAGTTTCTTTTTCATACAAATTTATTAATATTATATTTCATTTATATTAGCTCAATAGATGATCAATTCCCTACACATTTCACTACTTATTTCAAACGATTTAACATATCACTTTAGAAAAGAGATAATTGCATTTTTGGTACAGAGCTATAGGTCTATTTCCACTTTTGGTACTGAGCTTTATGTGTAAACACATTTGGTATAGAGCTTTAACAACTTGTGACACATTTGGTACATCCGTTAAAAATTTCCGTTAAGTGATGATGTGGCAGTTAAGTCTAATTGCAAACTTGATATTATTACTTATGTTGACTGATATTTTTACCCCATAATATTTCAGGTTACCAAAAAAGCCCCACACCTCCAAATTTTGTGACGATTTTAGTCTACATTGTTGTCAAATTTCAAAATTGACTTGATTTTGAATAAGAGCACGCGCGGACCGATTTGAAAATTTACTTATTTTATTTAAATAACTAATTTGATTTATAAATAATATTAATAAGTTAAATAATACTTTAACATAAATATCACCAAAATTAAGAAAATATATTCTTTTTAAATATAAAACTTATATAATAGCATTAATCTATTTATTATTTATTAAAACAATAAATTATATAATTAGAAACTATTTAATATTTATTAAAATAATAAATAATTATAATATAAAAAAATTCCAACCCAACCCACCCACCCACCCACCCCCTCCCCCACCCCCTATCCCGATTCCCTATCGGGGTAGGGGGGAGAGGGAGGGGGTGGGTGGGTTGGGTTGGTTGGGTAGGGTTGGAATTTCTTTTTAAATTATAATTATTTATTATTTTAATAAATATTAAATATATTAAAACTATTATATAAATTTTATATTTAAAAATAATATGTTTTCTTAATTTTGGTGATATTTATGTTAAATTATTATTTAATTTAGTAATATTATTTATAAATCAAATTAGTTATTTAAATAAAATAAGTAAAATATTCAAATTGGTCCGCACGTGGTCTTATTCAAGTCAATTTTAAAATTTGGCAACAATGTAGATTAAAATCGTCACTAAATTTGGAGATGTTAGGCTTTTTGGGTGACCTGAAATATTATGGGGTAAAAATATCAATCAACATAAGTAATGGCATCAACTTTGCAATTAGACTTAACTGTCACGTCATCACTTAACGACAATTTTTAACGGTTGTACCAAATGTGTCACAATTTGTTAAAGCTCTGTACAAAATGTGTTGGACACATAAAAATCAGTACCAAAAATGGGAATTGACCTATAACTCTGTACCAAAAATACAATTCTCTCCTTTAGAAAACAATGATATTGATATTAAGATATCAAAATTAAATCGTCTTGTTACATGGACATATGCACACGAATGATATTATAATTGAATTATTGACTAATATTTGTTGTCATTATTGCATCAGTCACAGTTAACAAAATATATATTTTTTTCACTAAACACATGTAAATAGTTACTACTTTGTTATGGTCACTTAATATCTCGTCACTAATACAAAATATTTTGTGCAATATTACATTTTAATATAAAATGAATAGTGTCAACGATATTTATGTGTAATTATTATGAGTCTAGGTTAACAATTCGAAATAAGTTGATCCAACAATTGCTCGTTCTTTTTTTCACGGAATTAAGGTACACAAAACACATAAATGAAAACTAAGTTGGAGTGATTACGACAAAGCCTCTCCAATGTTTAAGACAAATTAATATGATTTGAGAGAAAAATAGGAAACGACGTTTCTCAAATAATGAACAAGACTAGATCCAAAGCATTATATTTTCCGGCTTTTTGTCACATTTTGCTCCACGACTGATTTTATGGCCTATAATTCTTTATGGTCATGTTTCATGCTATTAATTGATTTGGAGTATATTGCAGTTACATATGATTATCTCAACTGATATTGGATATAGGCAAAATGGTAATTTAAAAAAAATGTAGGTAATTAAATGCGCGAAAAATAGAGTACAATTAATACTTTAATAGAGAAAATGACAAACAAATTTATAGAGGTTCGACAATAACTACTTCCTCTTCCCAAATAATCATTGAATTTTCACAATGTCAACATCTTCGTCCAAAAATGGACTAGGAAATAATTTTGAATAGACATTTAATCATTGTATAAAACCTTACCTCAAGAGAGATTTGTTCTAGAAATAAGTTCAATTAAGGAAAAAACTCAAACTCAAATCTTCTTTTCCTTTTAAATTTTATCACTACAAATAAAAAAGATGACAAAAGCTTCTAAAACCATAAATATATAATTATTTCTGAAAAATGAAATAGGAAAATACTCATAAACAAATTATCTAGAATAATATCTAAAAGAAGGTGAGAAAATGGATGAATTACTTTTAAGAATTAGGCCTGATTTTCGAAATAGTATTTTAAAAATAAGGGGCTATTTTCGGGTGAATAAAAAGTTAGAGAATGAAACTTGCTCGCAAAAATCAAGAATATAAAAAATGGACCTAATGGTTCACAAATTTCTGTTGGTGTCTAACAATCTGTGCACTTATATATTTCGATCTATCATAAAAAATAGTGAGAAATACTTACTTGTATTGAAACCAAAGATCACTTCAATCTTTACGTAAAAAACAAGGAAATTAGACTGAGGCTTGCCGAAACAAATTTCCTTAAGACAATATTTTCGGGGCTGCCACGATGCATACAGTTTGATTCCCGGTAGTCTCCCAAGATACAACAGTCTGTTGTTCATTATTTGCACAAATAATGAACCCACGGCGAACTTGAACAAACAGAAATTTCGAACTAAATTTTGACGAAAGTAAGAGAAAGAGAAAGTAGTGTTTTTCCTTTTTGTTCCTATATAAATTGATTCAGAATTGGCCAGATTCTGTTTCATATTTATAGGCACAAAAGTGCCTCTTGAAAAAGGGACACAATGGTTCGGTCCAAAGGGTACCTCTTCGGACCGAATAGACACATCTCTTACTTTTATTTATTTCATTCACACATAAAACCCCAACAATCCCCCACATGAATGAAATTGTTGTTTGAGTTCCTTCACATAGACATATCATGTCGAAATTTCTTTAGGAATAATACCGCATCGGGATAGGTGAAATATTTCATCTTGAACCTTCCCTAGTTAAAGCTTATCGGATTTACTTAGCCAATCGGTGAAATATTTCATCTTGAACCGTCGGCTGTTTGTGTAAACCAAGACAATAAACTTAACACAGTACTAAACCGATTTGTTTCAAGTTCTCGGTTGTGTTCGTTTTGGCCCTGAACATTCTTGGTTATGCGAGTGCTTTAGAGAATTTCAGCCTTTAAAGAAATTCTCAACGAGCCGACCCAGCTCACACTAACATAGGTGACCGCATCTATCAAGAGTGTCCTACCATACTCCACTTGTTCTTAACAAGGTATAGACGTCATTAAAAGTGTTAGCTTAACCTTATAAACGTGGTAGGCTTGCACTTATTGCATCATAAGAGTGGGATATAATTATACTCTTAAGTGTTTTCTTTTATGTTAGCCAAGACTGGTTGTCCTATTGAACCTGGTCCGTGGGATCTCCAGTCGCCAGGTTAGGTTTCCGTACGAGGTAACTTAGTCTAATTTAGGCTTTAAGCCCATTCCCCTCGATGCACATACTACTCTCTAGATAAACCTTTAATATCCGGAATCAGGATTATCTCTTGACTTCATAAAGTCCATTCTATTTGAAAGTAGATGTCTCTCGGTATTGTATCGACGACAACGAATATGTCATGTCGTGACTTTACCATTATACATAGAGTTTGTTGAACTCTGTGTATCACCGCTTGATTATCGCATTTACGTATGACTAATACAATTTTTAGTCATATTAGAATATCTTCCAAGAATTTTGTGAAGACATTCAAATTCTTCACTAGCTTTATACAATGATATTCACTCTTATCTCATAGTGGAATGAGTTATATGTGTATGTTTGGAAGATTCTCAAGAAATAGCGGTGCCTCCAAAATTGAATACATATCCGCTTATAAACTTTGATTCATCTAAATCAGAAGTTTCATTTGCATTACTATATCTCTCCTGGATCGTTTGAATTTTTTTTTTTTTTTTAAATATAATGCACATATGTATGTATTCTTTCAAGATTCAAGCATTTTCCTTAATGCATCCCAACGAATCTTGCTAAGATTGCTCATGTATCTCCTTAGTTTATTAACTAAAGAGAAGATGTCTAGCCTCTCGCATTTTACGGTATATGCTTGACACCTAATTTTATGAGCATACTCAAATTGTGATATTCTATCACATTTGTTCTCATGAAGCATACAAGATATGAATTAAATAAAATTATGAAATTCCTTAATTTCATAAGTATTTAACTTAGACATCATTCATCCACGTAATGTGCTTGAGATATTAATGTCATCACATGACCTCAAAATCATAATTGATTAAATTGATGTTTTTCATATCATAAGTTAATATTTCTCGATGGATTTAATATTCACAATATTAGTCTCAAATATTAACATATCATTTGCGCATAAACAAACTCTGATACTCAATTATCCAGTTAGTTTATATGAACGCACTTGTCATATTTATTAATATGACAGACAAAATTTGTTAGTGACACTATCACATTTTTCGTGCCATTATTTAGGAGTTTATTAAAGGTCAACAAGAAAATACATAAGTTTCGCAAGTTATGTTTTCTTTTTATTTAACAACGAAACTCTCTGGTTACTCCTTATAAATTTTCTCATTTAATTCACCATTAAGGATGATAATTTTAACGTCCATTGTAATAGCTGTTAGAGCTATTAACATTCAACTGGATGTTATCCTAATCGCTAGTGAATATGAGTCAAAGAAGTAAAATTATTTCTTTTATAAGGCAATTTGGCTACTCGTCTAGCCTAGTTTTTTTTTTTTTATCGATTGACTTATCAAAGTTTTTAAACCCTTGAGCTTAAAAACCCATCTACATCTGATTGGTTCACTCCTCGAGGTCTACCAATTTTATGAATGTAACTCGCTGTCAATCGCCTCTTTCCAATCCACGATATTGGAACGTGACATAATCTATTTATATCTTTGAGGTTAATTCTTTAACATATAAATTAGAATATCTGGATCAAATAACTTCGAGCTTTTAGCTCATATGTCTATTCAACTCATGTTGAAGTTAGAGATTGACCTCATTAGAGATCGATTCATATGTATACTCTATCAGAATAAAGTAATCTATAATTAAAAATAATTATAAGTTTCACAAGGTAAACCCTCTAGATCAAAATCAATTAAATAATTTTACAAAATATTTAGTGACTTTTAAATAAATATTATAATCTAAAATAATTAGCCATACTTTTTATTCTCGCATAACAAATAATTTATAATTAACTCTAATTATAAATTGTAGAAATATTTATGTAAGTAATAAATAATATTACTTTATCAGATTTTAATATCAGTAAACCACACAAACTGAAAATAAATATGAACCAAAAGAAAGATCAATTTATAAGAAATGATTCTGAAATCCTTCTTATATTCTCAATTATTGTTACATCACGTGACTTGGTTCACATGATTACAATTATGTCATATTTATATACCGAAAATATGAGCTACTACTATTTATCACATAAGCTAGTAGTAATTAATATTTTTAAGTTATTTTCTTTTTTCGGTTGTGAAACCGAATCTAACCTAAATACCCCCACATTTTAAGGTATTTGGTTTTTCTTCCCTTTCCATAACTCATATGGAATGATAATTGACTTTCTTGTATGAAACTCGACTTAGTATGCGTGTAGACATCTAGCGAGCTTTCCCCCCACAAGTTGTCAAGTAAACCCAAATTTAAAGATTGAAGCTTAATCACATCTTAAAATTCTATTATTTTAGCAACCAAATTGAATTGAGTTGAGCTAGGTAAATTATTTGACGAATTATTCCTAATTTAACACACTCTTGTGTAAATTAATATATTCGTATTTACCCCCACAATTTGGATATAAGAATTTAAAATTTTCTTATTCCATTTTCTAGATTTGTAGTTCACAAATGCATCTCTTTGTATTTCGCAAATACTTTTATTGCCTCTTAATTATTATTCAATAAATGGCGCAATACAATATATGTGATCAAATACATTTTAAATTTCACGAGTTAGTAATGATTTAAAATCACATAATTAATTTGGATTAGTTCAAAAAATTTGAACTTTTTCATATTTGTTTCGCAAACAAATAATTTATAATTATATACTTATTTCTCACAAATAAATAATAATTATTTCACAAATAAGTTCAATCAATATTTTCTCAATAAAATATTGATATTTTTTTTTTTCGAGAAACAATATATAGCTGCATTAGTTAAATAGATTCTTCAAGTACAAAGTTACCCACTTCTACTAAATCAACAGATCCACCCACATCTATCCTACTAGCAAGCTTTGCTAACAAGTGAGCCACTCTATTTCCTTCTCTATATACATGTAAAGGTTGAAACCAAACTAAACTTTCCCCTATACGTTTAATGTCTTCAACTAACGGCCCGTAGTCGTGAAGTGAGGGGGATGGGGCTGCAATAGCATCAATCAGGTTCTTACAATCTCCCTCTAGTAAAATCTCAGACCAACCATGGTGCAATACCATTTCCATTGCTCTTATTGCCGCAAACGCTTCAGCAGTAACCGCTGATGTTGCTCCCTCCTTTCTTTCTGCAAACCAGGCCAAACATATGCCATTAGAGTCTCTTGCAATACAGCCAATACCGAATGTATTTCTTGAGGTGGAGAAGCTTGCATCGAAGTTAATCTTAACATATTGGCTTGGTGGAGCAGACCAACTCGTCCCACTTCTTACAACAAACTGTGTAGGAGCCATTGAAATCGAAAGAGAATCATATCTTTTGAAATAGTCGCTTGCGAATTCCACTAATTCAAGGGCCGGTTTCGTTTCTTTTCCCCAAGTTATTTGGTTACGGTTCCACCAAATGCTCCAGCATCCTATGACAAACAAAGCTAACTCACTTTGGTCTGTCTTTGCTTTTATCCCCTCGAGCCAGCAACAAGCATTTGTTTCTTCCGTATAATAAGTCATGTATGGGAATCCCGAGAGTGCCCAGAATTGTCTTGCAAAAGGACAATAATAAAGAGTGTGTATCAAGTCTTCTTCCTCATTGTTACAAACTGGGCAGAGTGTATTATCAATCAGAATTCTACGCCTAGCTAAAGCAGTGCGGGTAGGCAGCGCATTTTGACAAAGTCTCCACAAGAAAACCTTTACTTTTGGCGGTAATCGTAGCCTCCAAATCCATCTCCAGTCTTTTGGAACCGCTGTACTTGTAGAGCTCTGTTCATTCAATTCAATTGCTAAATGGTATGCACTACGCACCGAAAAGTCTCCATTATTCGTGTAGTGCCATACACGTAAGTCCTGGTTTAGTTGACTGCCTAAAGGAATAGAAAAAATGTAGTTCGTTTCCTCCGGCCAGAATATCGTACAAACCAGCTCCTCATTCCAACATCGTAAAGTTGGATCAATAAGTGCTGAAACCTTGGCATCTTGGGGCAGCACACTAACAGGGGAAGAGATCTTGAAAGTACGCGGTCTAGGTATCCCCGGATCCTTCCAAATGTCGATGTTATTGCCATTACCTACTCGCCAACGGAAACCCGCTTTAATCAGGTCTTTAGAGCCCCAAATACTACGCCATGTTAATGAAGGGCGGGAGCCTAATTGAGACTCTAAGAAATTATTATTTGGGAAATATCTTGCTCTCAATAATCTGCTCAACAAATTTTCCGGCATACATATGATCCTCCAAGCTTGCTTTGCGAGTAATGCTCTATTGAAAGCCTCCAAATCCCGAAATCCCATTCCTCCTATTCTCTTCCCTTCCCTTTGCATAGCGTCTTCCAATTAACCCAATGTGTCTTATTTGTGCCCTTGTCGTTCCACCAAAACCCTGAAATCATCGATTGAAGTTCTTGGATGAGAGTTTTAGGCAGTTTGAAACAGCTCATGAGGTACGATGGGATCGCTTGTATGACTGCTTTAATGAGCACTTCTTTTCCGGCCCTAGAAAGGAGTTTTTCATTCCAACCTTGAATTATGGTCCAAAATCTTTCACGTATAAAATCAAACACCTCTTTTCTTGATCTCCGGATTGCAAGAGGTAACCCCAAGTATTTTTAATGTCTATCCACAACTCTGATTGGAAGTATTGCTCGTATACCCTCCACATCTATTCCGTGTGTTGGTCCCAAGTGGTCAGAAGAGGTTTAGAAGGGGGGGGGGGGGTGAATAAACCTCTTTAAAAATTTCTTCCAAATTTTGACTTTAAAATTTTTCTCTAACTGAGAGCAGACTAAGCTGATCAGCGTGGGAAGTTACAAGTCTGTTCGCGAACAAACCTTTGAACAGATTTGATGACCACTCGTCTGATAATTACTTAGCTGATTTTGTTAAAATCAGTTTTAAACTTAGAGTACTTGCAGCGGATTTTTCAAAGTGTTTTTCACAAGTATTCTTCAGTAGTTTGAAAGTTGTTTCCCCAGTTTTGTAAACTCCCTTTTAAATCTTTTTCAAACAGTTATCTAAAGTGTTTTATGCAATCTTTGAAATGTGAATGTAAAATGCAAGTAAACACAAGAATTTTTATAGTGGTTATATGGATTTAAATCCTTTAGTCCACTCTTCCAAGTCACACAGATCTTGGGTTATACTAGAAACACAAAGTATCCAGTACACTCTGCTTACGCCTAACAACAAATGAACAGGCCGTAAGTGCGCAGTAAGAAATCACAAAGAAATCCTACCCTCTGAAGTAATATCACTCACTAAGATGGATATCTACTTCTCACAACACTCAGGTTTACAAAATCACTCAGAAGATGTATTTGGCTTTGTTCTTCAACTTCGCTTTTAGTCAACAGATGACTCAGCTGATGAGTGAGCTGTTCTTGAGCTTTTGAGATTGGAAAATTTTCTGCTTTGATCTCTCAGTTGTTGTGTTGTTTTCCAGTCTTGAAAGAAGCTCTATTTATAGTCACTCCTTGAAATTTGTCCGTTGAAGAGAGACAAATTTCAAAACCTTTGATTTCTGATCCTAGGATTCCGCGAACGGCTCTTTCTGTAGCTGTCCGTACTGTTGAACAGTACTTTCTGCAGGCAGCATTAAATGCGCATTAAATGCACCCAGCTGATGTGAAGTATTTCTCAATCATTTGTCTTAAATAACCTTGTACTTCAGCATTTATTACTTCCAGGGCATTTATTACCGTTGGGAAGACTTCCTGATCTTTTCCACTTAGCTGACGAAGGTACTAGTCTGATGGTGAACTGAGTTGTTCCCGAATTTGAACAAATCTGATTCGAGTCGGCTGATCTTCATCAGTTTAATTCCTTTCTTTCAGCAGATCAGTAGTCACCTAGGTCTTGAACTTTGACTCTTCTGATTTGGCTTCTTTACTTAGTCAAAATTCTTCTAAGGAATAAACAACTAAGTTTCCATTACTTAGCTGATTGCAGGTTTTGGAAATCATCAAAACCATCCTTATCTAATTTTCTTAAGTGCCTCCAATCTTCATCTTCATCCAACACCGTGTGTGCTTCTACTAAAAACCATGCTTGATTTCTGGAAATTTATGTCCTGACCCGATGCTCGACCATATATGTCAAGAATCTCTCTTATACGTGTTGCTTCCAACCTATTTGCCCGACATAGTATGAGAGTGTCATCAGCGAACAGGAGGTGAGAAACAATGGGGGCACCTGTGCAAATTTGTACTCCATGAATACTGCCGCGTTCCTCTTCCCTAATAATTAGGGAGCTAAGAGCTTCTGCGCAAAACAAGAACAAATAGGGTGACAAGGGGTCTCCTTGACGGATACCCCTTTCAGGCAAAATATTTCCAATCTGATCCCCATTAAGAATGCAAGAGTAAGACACCGTAGATATACACAACATAATCAGATTAACAAAACCTTCATCAAAGCCTAATTTAATCATCACTGCTCTAATGAAGGTCCATTCTACTTTATCATTAGCTTTGCACATATCTAACTTTATTGCCATGTGACAATTGTCTCTATTAGTCTTGTGTCTCATATACTCAGCAATTTCATATGCAACCAAAACGTTATCGGTAATTTGTCTAGTAGGAACAAACGCAGATTGATAAACAGAGATGATTGAGTTCATAAAAGGTTTAAGCCTATTGACTATCGATTTGGATGCAATTTTATAAATCACGTTACATAGACTTATTGGCCGAAACTGGGTCATCAGTTCAGGTTTATCAACTTTCGGGATTAGCACGATATGTGTGTAGTTGCAATTCAGATTAAAAAAGTGGTTATTTAAAAAATGTAGCACACAGTTGGTAACGTCTGAACCAATGATTTTCCAAAATTTTTGGTAGAATAAAGCATTTAAACCATCTGGCCCAGGGGCCTTTAATGGGTGCATATTTCTAATGGCACAGGTTACCTCTTTAACAGAGTACGGTCGGAGTAACGTCTGATTCGCTTGTTGGTCTACCTTTACCCTCACAGCTTCTAGAGCGGATGCAATTTCCTCATTCGAAGGCCTAGTCGATCTGAAGAGGTTTTGGAAGTAATTGACCACAGTGTTTTCAATCTCCAATTTAGACTCACACCACTCCCCCGCAGTATTCCGTATGCCCCGGATATGGTTTCTCTCTTTTCGGCCCGTTGCTCTTGCATGGAAAAAACTAGTGTTTCTATCACCCTCCTTGAGCCAGTGTGCTTTGTCAGATGAGATGTCTGAAGAAGAAAGAAAAATTACAAGGAAAATGTCTGATACATAATATATTTGTCTATTCTAGTTATCAGCAGCATCATCCTCTTCTTCCCCTTCAAGCACTTCTTCATAATATGATTCTTCTTCATCATCTTCTTCTTCATTTTCAACTTCATCAGCAATGTCATCCAGAGACAGATTTGACTTGATTGCTTCCATCTTCTCTTTTATCTGGATTTCTCTTAGCTTCTCCATTGCCATTCTTGCTGATTCAGTATTCTTGTACTTGGTGTCTGGCTCAGATCGATCATCAGTAATGTTTTGATCAGCATCCTTGCCATCAACCTTTCCAGCATTTGCATCCTCATCAGTCTCAGCAGCTTTAACAGTTTCTTCATTAACCTTCTGAGCAGGTTCTTCTTCCTTAGCTGTTTCTTCCCCCATTTTATCTTCCCCCTTTTTGTCATCATCAGCAGAAGAGACAGGGTTAGATTCAACAGGCGGATTCAAGGCAGCAGATGGGATCTGTGAACTTGCACATAAAGTCTTTATGTTTTGATTAGCTACGTCCTGGCTGGCCATCAGATGATCCAATGTAGAACTGATGATATCACATTTGTCATTGAGACAGTCAACATTGATCTGCATAGTTGCAAGCTCTTTATCAACATGAACTTCACTATCCTGAACAGCTTTTATCAGATCGTTGACAACTCCTCTATCAGCAGCTAGGCTCTTGGAGTAGGCTGTTCCAAAATCTTCAATGTTCTCTTCAGCCTTTTTCATTGTTGTATGAAGCTGATCAATATCAAACTTCATTTCTTCCACGCTTCTGCTCAGCTCCATAAAGCTCTGCTTCATGTCCTTAGAATGATCCTGTGGTATAGGGAGATCATCCAAGGCTGATTTGAAGGAACTAGTAGTCAGCTGATGCATATGTTCAACTTTCTTCTGAACTGACTCTTCTAGTTGTTTCTTCAACTCCTTCATCTGTTTGCTGTTTCTTTCTTCCATCTCTTTTATTGAATTTTCCATGAGTGTCTGGAAGGCTTCCATCAGTGAGGAGTGCATGTCACCTGATGAAGCAAAATCAGCAGCAGTCTGTTCATTTTGAGGTGCCTGATGGATTGGTGCATTCACCAAAGTCTGTTCAGCATCAGCTTCCTTTTTCTCATCAGCATCCTCATAAATTTGATCAAGGATGTGGGTTCCTTCATCATTTAAAATGGTGACTTGTCTGATCCTCTTGACAATGATCCAGCTCTTAGCTCCTTCAGTTCCAAGCTAGTCATCATAAGGTCTGATCTCTTTGCCCAAAGTCACCTGTTGAAGGCTTGGCAGAGTTGGCAATTCACTTGAAGATCCACCCCTCTGATATCTAGACTTAGAAGCCCAGTTCTTCAAGGCAGTTGCCACTGCAATCTGTAGTGCCCTTTCAACGAAGTCATCCCCTTTCTTCCTCTTTTCAGGCAAGGAGGCTAGTAAGTTCTTGGCTTCAGTAGTTGCATACTCCTTTGCATACTCATGCATAATGTCCCTGACATAATCAGGGTCCAAAGCCTTATAGATAGAGTCAGTTTGAAGCCACTGAAGTACCCGTTTCTCCTCTTCAGCAGACTCTTCCCAGGCCTTCAGCTGATCAATAGATGAGCTCATTCTGTAATCCCGCCACTTAATGTACCTCTGCTTTTCAGCAGTGAAGAGTGTCTTTAGCATTAGCTTCTGATCCCAATACTTAAGTCTCTTCTCGTACTCTTGGAAAACAGATATGTCTGTATTGATGATATTGAAAGCACGTCTGACTTCAAACTTCTCCTTACTCTTCACCATACCAGCAGGCATTTTCTTCTTGCCTTCCATTGTTTTGCCAATGGTGATCCCTCCAGCTTAGTGGGAACCACTAGTATCCTTCTTGCTGATCTCAAGAGCAGCAGCAAGCTCTGCTTCTTCAACAGCTTTCTGCTCTGCCTCAGTCAATTTTCTTCGTTTTTCATCTTGCTCAGCTTGAAGTGTACTCAGTTCAATGGCCTTTTTCTCTTCCATCTCATCCCTCTTCCTCTGTTCAGCCTCTTCTCTCTTTTGCTTGTCAGCTTTGGACACTTTCTTCTTCCTGAGGATGAACTTTCTTTTCCCTTTGTCAGCAGGGGCAGGAATGGGGCCAGCAGATGATATTGGATCAACCCTTAAGGGATTTATGATCATCACATCTGGATCTTCTTGAGGTTTATCAGCCTCCTCTGTTGGTTTTGCCAGAATCAGCTGTTGTTCATTCTTCTGTTCATCAGCAGTAGCTTCTTCTGCTCCAACAGGTCTTTCAGCAGATGAGGGACTTTGTCTTACTAAGTTTTCCAACTCAGTAGGCTCTTCAATCAATGTGAGTTGCTTCCTTGCAGAGCTCTTTGTTCTCCCCTGTATTGGTCTTGAAGCAGCAGTATCCCTCACTTGACTCCTAGTCCTTTGAGAGATAGTCTCATCAGGCATTGGAGCTGATGGAGTTCTTGAGGGTGATGCAGGAGATGCATTCCTCACATCAGCAGTGACAAGATCTATTACTTTATCAGCAGCAGTATCTGTCACCAACTCCATACTCTTAGGCTTTTCAGTAGCCTTCTTCTGTTGAGTCTCAACAGCCAACTCAGCTGTCTTGACTAACTTCCTTCTGGGTCTCTTGGCAGGAACTTCCTTCTGTTCCTCCTCCTCAACCTTTTAAGCTTCATCAGACTTCCTTTTCAATAGTGGCAGATATTTGTTCATTGCCTTCGTTTTGTGGATTTCCTTTCCATTGAACATATCACACCCCAGCCTGAACAGCAGGTAGCTGAGTGTGATTCTGTGGTTTGTCTGAGGTTCTTTCCCCTTCTTTACATCGAAGAAATTTGCCAAAATGTACCAGACAACAACAGACCAGTTCACTTCTAGTCCGTAGTAAATTGCGACCATAATACTGTACCTCTTCATGGTAACAACATCTAGGGAGAAGGTGCAGTTCTCTATCAGCTTAGCAACCATATCAGCCATCCGCTGATACTCATCCATCAATTGCTTCTTCTTGATGTTGCCAGACAACATCTCTCCCTTTTTGGCGCAGATCGCCCAAAATTGTTGGTGTTTGTCTTCTGTCAGCACAGTAACATCGTGTCTTCCTTTGTTGGAAAGACCAAACGTCTCGTGAAGAACAGCAGGGGTGATGACGATTGACTTCTTACCAACGGTTGCTTTGATTTCTCTGGTGTTGAAATCAGCAGATCCAGAATTATAATACTCCAACACTTGGTTTGTCCAGACCAATCCTTCATTATACTCCATGAAATTGACCAGTGTTGCCGATTTGAACTTCGTCAACAGTTCTTTCATCAGTGCAGGAGCAGACTGGTAGTAGGAATCATAGACCAAAAACATACCTTCAGCAGCCATCTCTGTTTGTGAATTGTTAGTGAAATTTGAGGTATTTTGCAGAAAGTACTTGTGAAATTTTCTCTCAATTGCTTGTTGAATGCTTGGGTGCGTAAAGAGTCACTCAGCTGATCAGATTAGGATTTATAGAGTTAGGGTATCTTGATTTCCGTGATATCCGCTAACCGTTAGATCCGTTTCTGTGTCAGGTCTGATCGTGCGGCGTCAGTTACGACCTTTCGAATTCAAAGCGCTTTAAATAAGAGGCGGGAAAATAGACCGCTTTACTTTTAACTTGTAAAAGCGTGTTTTAAATAAGGGCGATTTTAAAACAGTAAGCTTATACACAAGTAATCAGATTTGTAAAATAAATACTTATCTGATGGGACTACTGTCCTGTTGACAGATTGTTATCAGTGAAAGCCAATAGCTGATAACCTTCCTCGGCGGTTTGTCAATCCAGCTAGATAATAAAACTTCAGTCTTCAAATTATGTCTTCTGATCAAAACATAACTTCAACTGACTGTCATTAACAAATTTCATCTTTTAATCAGAAGTACCGCTAGTCTTACACGTTCCCCCTGACTTTAAGAATCCATAAATTAACTAGTCTGTTGAGTTAACCTTGAAGATAGTAACTGATAACTAAGTTGATGAACTCTGGTCTTCTGATGAGTTCCCCCTCAGCTTATGCATCCAAATTTAGTAGTCCTAGTTCAGCTCTGAGAGTTGAAAACCTTACTTCACTTAGAGGTTTGGTGAAAATGTCAGCTAACTGATTGTCTGTTTGAACATACTCTATTATAACATTTCCTTTTTCCACATGATCTCTAATGAAGTGATGCTTGATCTCAATATGCTTAGTTCTTGAGTGACTTGTAGTGTTCTGAGTAAGAGAAATTGCACTTGTATTGTCACAGTAGATTGGAATTCCACTGATCTTGATGTTGTAATCTTCTAGTTGATGTTTCAACCATAGTATCTGTGCACAGCAAGCTCCAGCATCTATATACTCAGCTTCAGCAGTAGATATGGATACTGAAGTCTGTTTCTTACTCATCCATGAGATCAGACGACTGCCCAGAAATTGACAAGCACCTGTTGTGCTCTTCCTATCAATTTTGCAGCCAGCAAGGTCTGAATCTGAATATCCAGTAAGTTCAAATCCAGATTCTCTAGGATACCACAATCCCAATTCTTGAGTGCCTTTTACATATTTCAATATCCTCTTGGCAGCTAAGAGATGAGATTCCTTGGGATTTGATTGGAATCTTGCACAAACCCCAACAGAGTACATGATATCTGGTCTGCTAGCTGTTAAGTAAAGCAATGACCCAATAATGCCTCTGTATCTGGTGATGTCTACTGATTTGTCATCTTCATCTTTATCCAAACGAAGACTAGTAGACATTGGAATAGTAGCAGTAGAGCTAGTTTCCATACCAAATTTCTTAAACAGATCTCTTGTGTATTTTGCTTGGTTGATGAAGATTCCATCAGGCAACTGTCTAACTTGCAAACCAAGAAAATAATTAAGTTCACCCATCATGCTCATTTCAAACTTGTTCTGCATCAGCTTGGAGAACTTGTCACACATCTGTTGGTTAGTTGAACCAAAAATAATATCGTCCACATATATTTGCACAAGTAATATGTGATTTTCTCATTCAATAGTGAACAAGGTTTTGTCTACCTTACCTTTGTGAAATCCTTTAATTAAAAGAAAATCAGATAGGGTATCATACCATGCTCTTGGAGCCTCTTTCAGTCCATAGAGAGCTTTCTTCAGACGATATACTTTATCCTCTTCTTGATAGACTTCAAATCCAGGAGGTTGTTCAACATATACTTCTTCTTGCAGTTCTCCATTGAGAAAAGCTGACTTCACATCCATCTGATAGACATTGAAGTTCTTGTAAGCAGCATAGGCTAGAAACAGTCTGATTGCTTCAAGTCTTGCTACTGGTGCAAATGTTTCATCAAAGTCAATGCCTTCTTCTTGACAATACCCCTTGGCCACTAATCTTGCTTTGTTTCTGGTGACAACACCATCTTCATTCATCTTATTTCTGAAAACCCATTTAGTGCCAATTACCCTTTGATGAGTTGGTCTAGGAACCAAGTACCAGACTTCATTCCTTTCAAATTGATTCAACTCTTCTTGCATAGCTTCAATCCAGAAGGAATCACTAAGAGCTTCTTCAACTTGTTTAGGCTCTGCTTGAGACAGAAAGCTAGCAAACATAGCATCTTGTGCAGCAGCTCTTCTTGTTTTCACTCTGTCCAAGGGATCACCAATCACCAACTCTGGTGGGTGATTCCTGAGCCATCTGAGATCAGGTTGCAGGTCTGGATGTTGTCCTCTGTTTTGATCTTGCAACACTACTGATGGAGATTCAGTAGTAGTCTGTTGAACATTTGTTGTCTTTTGAACAGTCTCTGGTCTGTCAGCTGTTAATAACTCTTCTGTTGTCTGAACAGGTTCTGAGTTGACAGCTGAGTTGAGATTAGGTAGTATGATGGGAACATAATCTTCATTTCTTTCAACATTCAATTTCTGAAAATCAGTAGACAGATCTAGATTTGTAATTTGATTCTTTTTAGAAGATTGACTTGGCTCATCAAATACTACATGGATTGACTCTTCTATTAGTAGTGTTCTTTTATTGAAAACTCTATAAGCTTTACTAACAGTTGAGTATCCTACAAAGACAGCTTCATCAGCCTTTTCTGCAAATGCAGTAAGGTGATTTTTCCCATTATTTAAAACAAAACATTTACAACCAAAAATCTTAAAATAGTGAATGTTTGGCTTCCTGTTGTTCCAAACTTCATATGGCGTCTTGTTCTGATTTTTGTTGATCATGCATCTGTTCTGGGTAAAGCATGCTGTATTTGTGGCTTCTGCCCAAAATCTTTGAGGCAGCTTAGCTTCAGCTATCATAGTTCTGACAGCTTCCTTCAGTGTTCTGTTTCTCCTTTCAGCAACACCATTCTGTTGAGGGGTTCTGGCAGCAGAGTACTCATGATGTATTCCTTTGCTGTTACAATACTCTTCAACAGTAGAGTTTATAAACTCAGTCCCTCTATCTGATCTGATCTTCAATATTTTTCTACTCTTCTCATTCTGGATCAGCTCCATCAGATTAGTAAGATGCTCCTTGGTTTCACTTTTCTTCTTCATGAAAATCACCCAAGTGTATCTTGAAAAATCATCCACAACAGCTAGGCAGTATTTCTTTCCACCATTGCTGACTGGATCAATGGGTCCAAATAAGTCCATATGTAGTAGCTCCAAAATTCTGACAGAAGATTGGTGCTTCTTGCTTTTGAAAGATGACTTGATTTGTTTACCCTTCTGACATGCGTCACAGAGCTTGTCTTTGCTCATGACTGTTTTTGGAATCCCTTGTACCAAATCATTCTTGATTAATCTGTTGATGGTCTTGAAGTTTAGGTGATTCATCCTTTTGTGCCATAGCCAGCTAACTTCACTTGGTGCAGATGCTACCAAACAAACACTTGAATTTTTATCAGCAGAATTCCAGTCGACTATGTAGACATTCCCTTGTCGTCTTCCAGATAAAATTACCTTCTTTGTACCAATCTGTTAAACGAAACACTTATCTGTTGCGAAGATGACTGAATATCCTTTGTCACAAAATTGACTTATGCTCAGCAGATTATATTTGAGGCCTTTGACATATGAGACGTCAGATATCTCTATGTTTCCTCTGATCAATCTTCCTTTAGCTTTAATCTTGCCTTCTTTGGTGTCTCCAAAAGTAACCTTTGGACCATCCACAGCAACTGCATCAGTCAGCTCATGTATGCTTCCACACATGTGTCTTGAACATCCACTGTCCAAGTACCAAATCTTCTCTACTTTACTCCTACTCCTAATCCTAACCTACAAAACAAAAAGAAAATAGTTTTAGGTACCCTTATTGAGAGGGTCCTGGAGGATTAGTTCCACCCTTGACAACCCAAGATGTTGAAGTCTTAGGCTTCTTAGGTTTCTGAGTTTTAACAGGAGCATGAACAGGTTTATTTTCATCATAGTTATCAGATAAGTTATGTTGATGATCAGTATGATAAGAATAATGTTCATAAGCAGGGTAAGGTGCATGATAAGCAGGGTATGCATGCATTGGATGAGCAGGATAAGGTGCATAGTAATTAGGAAATTGAGGTGCATGATACATAGGATGATATGCAGCAGGTTGCACATAATAAGACTCATTTCCATACCAAGCATTTTGATTTTCTTGTTCTTATGCTTCTTTGGTTTACTTACAGCTTGCTCATTGACAGACGACTTAGTTTTCTCACTAGTCTGATTAGTTTTAACCTTATCAGAAGACTTCCTAGGACTCTTCTGTTTGGGTTTACTAGTCTGTTTTCCTACACTAGGCTCTTTGCTCTTTTTAGCCTTAGGAGATTTCTTCTCCTTTAATTCTTTCTCAGTTGAGGTAGGTTTAGAAGTTTGAACATACAGAATGACCTTACTATTGTCAGCAGAGATGAATTTTTCAGTATGATTCAATTCTATATCCTTTTCTAAAGGTGTCTTCTGTTTACTAGATGTATGCGTGGATGCAACAGTTGACTTATCATGAGACTCAATGATTTTCTCAAGTTCCATGATCTTTCCTTTATAAACCTCACATTCAGTTTTCAGAGATTCATGCTCTTGCTCAAGCTGTTTATACTCGGCTGATTCTTTAGGCTTTTCAGCTTTAAGTTTCAGTGAGTTATTTTGCTCTTTTAGCAAGTTCATCTCTTCCTTAAGCTTAACAAATTCTCCAGCGATAGTAGTATTATTTAACATCATTTGCTCTAGAGAATTAAGCAGTTCATTATCTAGAGGAGTTACCTCATCCTCTGAGTCATCAGATTCCTTAACCATCAGGTAGAGGAGAGCAGGTTTCTCTTCATCAGAAAACTCTTCATCAGAAGTGTCTGAATCTGAATCAGATGAGTAGACAGCAGCAATCTTTTCTGCTTCAGCTACCATTGCTTTTCCTCTTTGATGCTTTCTTTCCTTTCTGATTCTCTTCTCTTCCTCAGTGTATTTCTCTGCTTTGGGATATGGACAATCTCTGATGAAATGGCCCAATTTCCTGCAGTTATAACACATTAGTTTTGCTTTATAATCATCTTTTTCTTGAGAAGAAGAGTTAGGTTTAGAAGTAGAAGCAGCATTGTGGTATTTGTTCTTCATCTTTCTCTTGTAGAACTTCTTGAAGTTGTTCATCAGTAATGCTACATCTCCAGCAGTGTACTCCTTCTTGTTGAGTATTGTGGCTTCATCAGATGAGTCCACATCTTGACTTCTGTGTGCTGGTCTTCTGGTGTTTTCAGCAGCAACAAGTGCAGCTGTGGGTCCTGAAGTTGAGGTTTCTTCAATACCCATCTTAGGCAGTTTATACTCATAAGCCTTGAGTACAGAAAACAGCTCTGTCAGAGAGATCTTCCCCAGATCCCTTGATTCTTCCATTGCTGTCACCTTCATGTTGAACTTAGGAGGTAGGGCCTTCAGTACTCTGACGGTTATCTCCTTATCTGTGAAGGTTTTCCCAAGCTTTAAGACTTCATTCAATGTTCTGGTAAACCTGGTATCCATCTGATCAATGATCTCTCCAGACTTCATCTTGAAGTTATCCAGCTTTTCAAGAGCAACACTCAGCTGATGCTCTTTTATGGCGTCGTTTCCTTCGCTCATGTCTCTGACTTTGTCCCACATCTCCTTTGCAGATTTGCAATGTTTGATCTTGTCAAACCGATCATTATCCAGGGCTTTAGTCATGATAAAACGTCCAATCTTGTCCAGGTTGAACAACTTAATTTCTTCAGCTGTCATCTCGTTCAAGTCTTTCTCCACCACTATGTCAACGTCATCAACCTTGATAGTCTTGGTGAATTTGAATGGACCTTTTGTGATGTAGGTGAACATGTTGTCATTGTAGGCAGCCAAGAAAATTTTCATTCTGATTTTCCAGTCTTCGAAGGACATGCCGGCAATGTGGGGAACATGGTTTATGCATTCCATTTTTCAAAAAGTTTTAATTTTCAAAAAGAATTTTTTTTTTTTGTAAAGTTTTGAAAAACCTTTGAAAAACACTTGGATCAAGCTCGTTGATCAGGCAGCTGATTCTAATGAACCACCCGCTCTGATACCACTTGTTGGTCCCAAGTGGTCAGAAGAGGTTTAGAGGGGGGGGGTGAATAAACCTCTTTAAAAATTTCTTCCAAATTTTGACTTTAAAATTTTTCTCTAACTGAGAGCAGACTAAGCTGATCAGTGTGGGAAGTTACAAGTCTGTTCGCGAACAAATCTTTGAACAGATTTGATGACCATTCGTCTGATAATTACTTAGCTGATTTTGTTAAAATCAGTTTTAAACTTAGAGTACTTGCAGCGGATTTTTCAAAGTGTTTTTCACAAGTATTCTTCAGTAGTTTGAAAGTTGTTTCCCCAGTTTTGTAAACTCCCTTTTAAATCTTTTTGAAACAGTTATCTAAAGTGTTTTATGCAATCTTTGAAATGTGAATGTAAAATGCAAGTAAACACAAGAATTTTTATAGTGGTTATATGGATTTAAATCCTTTAGTCCACTCTTCCAAGTCACACAGATCTTGGGTTATACTAGAAACACAAAGTATCCAGTACACTCTGCTTACGCCTAACAACAAATGAACAGGCCGTAAGTGCGCTGTAAGAAATCACAAAGAAATCCTACCCTCTGAAGTAATATCACTCACTAAGATGGATATCTACTTCTCACAACACTCAGGTTTACAAAATCACTCAGAAGATGTATTTGGCTTTGTTCTTCAACTTCGCTTTTAGTCAACAGATGACTCAGCTGATGAGTGAGTTGTTCTTGAGCTTTTGAGATTGAAAAATTTTCTGCTTTGATCTCTCAGTTGTTGTGTTGTTTTCCAGTCTTGAAAGAAGCTCTACTTATAGTCACTCCTTGAAATTTGTCCGTTGAAGAGAGACAAATTTCAAAACCTTTGATTTCTGATCCTAGGATTCCGCGAACGGCTCTTTATGTAGCTGTCCGTACTGTTGAACAGTACTTTCTGCAGGCAGCATTAAATGCGCATTAAATGCACCCAGCTGATGTGAAGTATTTCTCAATCATTTGTCTTAAATAACCTTGTACTTCAGCATTTATTACTTCCAGGGCATTTATTACCGTTGGGAAGACTTCCTGATCTTTTCCACTTAGCTGACGAAGGTACTAGTCTGATGGTGAACTGAGCTGTTCCCGAATTTGAACAAATCTGATTCGAGTCGGCTGATCTTCATCAGTTTAATTCTTTTCCTTCAGCAGATCAGTAGTCACCTAGGTCTTGAACTTTGACTCTTCTGATTTGGCTTCTTTACTTAGTCAAAATTCTTCTAAGGAATAAACAACTAAGTTTCCATTACTTAGCTGATTGCAGGTTTTGGAAATCATCAAAACCCTCCTTATCTAATTTTCTTAAGTGCCTCCAATCTTCATCTTCATCCAACACCGTGTGTGCTTCTACTAAAAACCATGCTTGATTTCTGGAAATTTATGTCTTGACCCGATGCTCGACCATATATGTCAAGAATCTCTCTTATACGTGTTGCTTCCAACCTATTTGCCCGACATAGTATGAGAGTGTCATCAGCGAACAGGAGGTGAGAAACAATGGGGGCACCTGTGCAAATTTGTACTCCATGAATACTGCCGCGTTCCTCTTCCCTAATAATTAGGGAGCTAAGAGCTTCTGCGCAAAACAAGAACAAATAGGGTGACAAGGGGTCTCCTTGACGGATACCCCTTTCAGGCAAAATATTTCCAATCTGATCCCCATTAAGAATGCAAGAGTAAGACACCGTAGATATACACAACATAATCAGATTAACAAAACCTTCATCAAAGCCTAATTTAATCATCACTGCTCTAATAAAGGTCCATTCTACTTTATCGTTAGCTTTGCACATATCTAACTTTATTGCCATGTGGCAATTGTCTCTATTAGTCTTGTGTCTCATATACTCAGCAATTTCATATGCAACTAAAACGTTATCGGTAATTTGTCTAGTAGGAACAAACGCAGATTGATAAACAGAGATGATTGAGTTCATAAAAGGTTTAAGCCTATTGACTATCGATTTGGATGCAATTTTATAAATCACGTTACATAGACTTATTGGCCGAAACTGAGTCATCAGTTCAGGTTTATCAACTTTCGGGAGTAGCACGATATGTGTGTAGTTGCAATTCAGATTAAAAAAGTGGTTATTTAAAAAATGTAGCACACAGTTGGTAACGTCTGAACCAATGATTTTCCAAAATTTTTGGTAGAATAAAGCATTTAAACCATCTGGCCCAGGGGCCTTTAATGGGTGCATATTTCTAATGGCACAGGTTACCTCTTTAACAGAGTACGGTCGGAGTAACGTCTGATTCACTTGTTGGTCCACCTTTACCCTCACAGCTTCTAGAGCGGATGCAATTTCCTCATTCGAAGGCCTAGTCGATCTGAAGAGGTTTTGGAAGTAATTGACCACAGTGTTTTCAATCTCCAATTTAGACTCACACCACTCCCCCGCAGTATTCCGTATGCCCCGGATATGGTTTCTCTCTTTTCGGCCCGTTGCTCTTGCATGGAAAAAACTAGTGTTTCTATCACCCTCCTTGAGCCAGTGTGCTTTCGCTCGTTGTTCCCACATCATATTTTCCTTATCAAGCAGTTGTTCTAGTTCGCGGCTCAATTCTCTCTCTCTTTGTTTCGTCTCGCTCGTTATCCTCCCCAAACGGAGCGAGTGGATTTCATTTTTTAGCTTGCGGATTTGACTCTTGACACTACCGAATTCTAACTTGCTCCAATTCATGAGTCCGAGTCTGCAATTGTCAATTTTCTCCCAGATTGTATTGTCATTCCCAGCCGACCAGCTATCTTTAATAACTTTCTCACATTCTGCCGCCCTGACCCACATTGCTTCAAATCTGAATTTTCGCCCTCTATTTCCCCCTCCCAGAAAGTTGGCTCTTGTCGAAAATTTGACATGTAATGGTAAATGGTCTGAATTTCTTGTGTCTCTATGGAACACTTTACAAGATGTGAATTTTTGTCTCCATGAGTTTGTTGCACATGCTCTATCGAGCCTTTCCCAAACAGTGTGGGGGTGCTCTCTCCGACTGCACCAAGTAAATGGATAGCCCTCATACCCAAGATCGCCCAGTCCCGTATCTCGCAAGCATTCTTAGAAATCCCTCAATTGCCACACCGGGATTGGTCCACCGCCCTCTTTTTCCGAATGAGATGTCATTGCATTAAAGTCTCCTGCACATAACCATGGTTTCGATGATACTCCAGATAGAATGCGAAGGAGATCAAACGACACTTTTCGTCTATTCGGATCAGGGTCCCCATAAAAGTCTGTGAAGCGCCAACCGTCTGGGTCATTATCATTTGTCCCACATAAGTATAAGTCGCACTTAGTAGAAAAAATGTTCATTCAAAGAATTATAACACCACATTCACATTTGAAATCATTAATTGAATGCTTGTGACATTCCCAAATAAAATTTGAAGACATCTCTCCACTGTAGACAAATTGTTTCTAATTTTTGAAAATATTCTTGTCTTTAATTCTCCACTAATGGTTGAGTATTTCAGGCTAAGAGTTCGTCTCACGCAACCCATTTTCAAGAAATCAATGATTTCCATAAATATCATATTATACCACTCTTTTCTCACAGAAAAGAAATGTCGAATTTTTAGATTGCAAATAATTTGAATAATTGTAATAAAACAATATATTCAAAATTACACAAACACGGAATAGGCATATTAACGGTTATGAGATATAAAGACACCTCTCCAAATCTACCCAATGAAGACACACTTTTCACATTAGTTCCGAATATAAGCACCGCTTCGGCCAATTTGTGAAGAAAATGACATGCCAATTAAAATTCATGACACAAATCACTCAAATACTAATTTCCTGTCTTATGTTTTTTAGATTTTGCTATGACGGTGCATGATCATGATTAACTCCTCTGAGATTAAAAAAATTGTCTATGCGTCATTTGATAAAATATCAAATTAAATAGATCCTTGATTTTGTATTATTCTTCCCAACTTAACATAGATTTGATAATTCGTTCTATCATTCACACTAGCATGGTGAAGTCTATTTTTGGGAAATTATCACCAGACCAACTTAACAAAGTTTGCTTGGTTTACCGCTTACCCAAGTCAAACTTGCAATGATTCACACACACATAGAAGATTTTTTATTTTTACAAACTTTTGCTTCCATTGGTTATTCATGATTTGAGTATAAAATTATGCCAAACACAGATAATTAAATACATGCAGTGTAAATTACATCCACGGATAGTTAATTCTAAAATTCACACATGCAATGTAATTTATATTCATAAAGTCAGCCGACTATAGTTTTTTATTAAAATACTTTCAACTGTTAAAAGAAATCCCATCTTATGAAATTATTTTCATGATTTGATAAATCTACCTTCACAGATTAGTTAGACAAAATAATATTGTCTTAAGATTGTTGGTTTCTAACAATCTGTGCACTTATATATTTCGATCTATCATAAAAAATAGTGAGAAATACTTACTTGTATTGAAACCAAAGATCACTTCAATCTTTACGTAAAAAACAAGGAAATTAGACCGAGGCTTGCCGAAACAAATTTCCTTAAGACAATATTTTCGGGGCTGCCACGATGCATACAGTTTGATTCCCGGTAGTCTCCCAAGATACAACAGTCTATTGTTCACTATTTGCACAAATAATGAACCCACGGCGAACTTGAACAAACAGAAATTTCGAACTAAATTTTGACGAAAGTAAGAGAAAGAGAAAGTAGTGTTTTTCCTTTTTGTTCCTATATAAATTGATTCAGAATTGGCCAGATTCTGTTTCATATTTATAGGCACAAAAGTGCATCTTGAAAAAGGGACACAATGGTTCGGTCCAAAGGGTACCTCTTCGGACCGAATAGACACATCTCTTACTTTTATTTATTTCATTCACACATAAAACCCCAACAATTTCTTTTCTAAAAAGTTGGAGTCTCCACGGAGTTGTTAGAGGGCAAAAAAGTAATAATAATAATCATTTAACATAGGCAAAGACGCAGAAATGGGACACTTTTAGTTCTGACAATCAATTTACATCTTTTATGTTTTAAGTTGCTCAATTTTAGTCCTCTTATCCTTAATTTTAATCCTAAATAAATTCATCGAAATTAAAATTAATACCCATAAATTGCCACATATACAAACAAATTGAGACATTATAACATTTTCCCCTAATAATTAGTAGGTAGGAAAGAAAAATAGAGAAATAAGGTATTACTTTTACTTCAATTTAAGCTAATTTGACAAGGTGACGTGGTGAATTACCACCGTGTGGCAGCTAAAGGGACAAAACCCCCAAATTTGTTTGCTTGCATATCAAATTATAGGCACTAATTTCAATTCTAACAAATTTAGGACTAAAATCACGGATAAATGGACTAAAATTTCGGCAACTAAAATATAAAGAATGTAAATTGTTTGTCGGAACTACAAATATTTAATTTCCACGTCCCTACTAAAGTTAAAGGACTAAAATTATTTTTTTCCCTTTTTTGAGCCTCTAATGAATTCTGACTTTCATTAATAAGATTGCACTTGAATATTAAAAACTTTAATTCTCCAAAGATAACTCTAATCATGTTCTTTTTCTTCTTCAAATTAACTATATTGAGATTTGAGAACGAGCATCAAGTCAATGAGGTAGTAGCCTAGTAGTAATCGTTGACAAAATTAAGATTGCATGATGAAGATATTGCAGGATCAAGAAATCATGAGTTTAATTTTTACTAATATAATGATTAATGATAAATACATTAAAAATAATAAGCCTCAATAACAACAAATGAATAGCCCAAATAAATAATTATTTATTACCATCATAGGTCGAAATATCTCGGATTTCAAAAGTAGTTTAAAATTAAATGAAATTGCTTTACAATATCAAAAAAAAAAAAAAAAAAGCCTAAATTAATCTGAATAATTCCCAATTCATCTAGGACGTACGGTATATAATTTAATTGGCCCAGTATGACCCTTGAACCTGCCTATTTGATGCTTTGATGTTACCTCTTTTTTATTTTTTTGTTAAATCAATTAAGTCAGTGTAATAGTCAACATCTTAATTTTTTGCACAGAAAAAAATAATAATAGTCCTTTAACTTTGATAGAATGCGAAAATGAGACACTTGTAGTTTTAATAAGCAAGTTACGTTCTTTCTATTTTAAGTTGATGTAATTTTAATCTTTTTATACGCAATTTTGGTCCTGAATTTGTCGAAATTAAAATTAATATCTATAAAATTCTACACAAGCAAACATATTGAGGTTTATAACGTCTCTGCCCTAATAATTAGTAGGTAGGGGAATAAATGAATTAAAATAGGTTGTTATTTTTTCTCCATATTAGTTTAATTTGACAAGGTGACATGGTGAATTATCATCGAGTGACAATTAGAAAAAGACAAACCCTCAATTTAAGGATATTAATTTAAATTCCGACGAATTTAAAAAAACTAAAATTACGGGTAAAATGACTAAAATTGACATAACTTAAAACGTAATAGATATAATTTACTTATAAGAGTTACTTATATCCCATTTTGTGTCTCTACAGAAGTTAAAGGACTATAATTGCTTTTTTAATTTTTATTTTTCCCACTCTATTGCTTAATTTTAGGTATTTTGCTAGAATATGCACTTGAACTCTGCTACAGCTACCACTGTACCCATAAAATTCTACCAACCAATCGGCACCGTTGATCTCGCCGCACAATGTCGATGTCCAACCTCAAACCGATATCCTGCCCACTTCCTCCGGTGGCCGGAGCAAATGGGACCCACTCCAAACAGTCAAAAGTCAAAATGGTTAACACACAAGCTTTTCCTCCTCACCAGGTTTAAAGACTCTACCTTTTTTTTTTAATTTACTCTCATTTTCTGTTCTTTATTTGACATATATTTTTCATTATTTTATTTGGGTATTTTATACCTAGGTTCTTTTAGGGATCTTGTGTTGCTTTACCTAAGATAATATAAATAGTAATAATAATAATAATAATAATTGTAGTCTTTAGAATCCCAATTTGACCTTAATCAACCAATGTTATTAAACATGGTCTTGGGAAATTATAAAATAAATTGGAGAATGGTTTTGGGAAATTTTGGATGCTGATATAAGGATAATTGTTTTTTTTTTTTTTTTTTGATAATTAGGATGATGGGATTATGACCTCTGTTTTTTGTGGTGCATATTTTCTTGTTTGATTCTGTGTTACTGAAGATTTAGAAAGCAAAATCTAATGGCTCCAATATGTTACTTCTTGTAATATTGGCCTTGTGGGAGGATTGAAACTATCTTGAACTTCTAATTTTATCATTTCTTAGAGACCTTAAAGTATCTTATATTCATCATGTTTTAGTATTGAGGAAAAATTCAATTTTAAATGTAGCATAAGGCTCGATTATCCTTGCTTTGAGATTTGCATCCCGAACGGATGAACCCTTGTTCTTTCTTTGACATATTTTTCGTTAAGAAAAATCTTCAAGCTTTATTTGTCGTAAAAAAGAAAATCTTCAAGTTCGAATAGATTGCTTCAATTCCTCAATTACAAACTTTTTCCATTGGTCCTGCTATGAAGCTTCATTTATATCTCGCGAAATGGATATATTATCCAAACTCGTAGTAAAAGCTTGGAGGGATGATCTGAGTGTCTGATATGACACACAGTAGGATATTTGATGCTTAATGCAAGACCGTACACCCTTTTTTACTGCAATAGGCAAATAAATGTTGGTGTTTAAATATTACCTTGAGGGATCATTTCCACGGCTGAATTAGGTGGTATTGTTGACGAAGAAACAAATTGTACTCTTTCTTGTTCAACTTGTGCTATTGTTGAGTACAATATTTATAGCGGAACAATGCTACAAAAATTGAATATAATAGAAGTTAAATGGTATCTGAAGCATAAAAATGCAGCCACAAGTTGTTGTCTTTGGTTTGGACTGCAACGTCTGCACGCCATAATTCAAGTAATCGAGAACTAAAAAAAACCAGTTCATTCGTGCTACCCTTACTAGGGTTCAGTAAGTGGTTCAAGTAAGTTACGTACAAATCACGACAACTTTCGGGGAACAATTTGACGCCGAATAACAAGGTCATATACGTAACTCTAAATTTGTCTCCACTTTCTTTACAATCATGTAGCTTAAGAACCAAGTTTGTCATATATGTTCTATAACTCCCTAATTTGAAGAAATCTTGTTACGTTTCTACACCTTAATTCATTGTTGTTGGGTCTAAGTTTATAGCCTCACCAATATGTGTAATTTCAAGAGCTTGATAAGCTCATTTGGAACATAATATGCGAAAGAATCCACCAGATATCAGTTAGATCAACATTTTATATATTATGGTTTCGCGTTATTTTGGTGTCACTGCATGTCTAAAATGTTGATCTAATTGTTATATGGTGAATTCTTCGCATTATAATTTTAAATTCAAGTAGCCTAACTATCCATGGAAAAACCTTAGTATTAAGCCATGAACTTATACGCAATGCTCTCGGAATTACACATATTGGTGAGACCATATACTTAGAAACAAATCACAATAAAGGTATACAAACGTATTAAGATTTCTTCATAACATGGAGTGATAGAATAGATATAACTGACCTAGTTCTTAAGCTAAATGATTGTAAAGAAAGTGGATATATTAAAAGTCATGTATATGACGTTATTTGGCATCGAATTGTTCCCCGGAAGTCGTCGTGATTTGTTTCTATTTAAATGATTGTAAAGAAAGTGGATATATTAAAAGTCATGTATATGACGTTATTTAGGCTAAAGGATTTGTTTCTATTTAAATTGGTGATATTCTTATTATCAAGGTCTTCATTACAAACATTGACCTAATCTTAATAACAGACGAAGATTGTTTGATTACGTACATTAAGAAGAAAATTATTATGAAAATTTGACACAATTTCTATAGTACTCCGTATATGAATTTTATGACATGAGCGAATGTAGTGTTCAAGTTCGATTTTATGACATATTTTTGTATTTCGAATTCAGTATAGTTCTTAGTGAAAGTCTAATTTGTAGTGTATTTTTTTTGTGGGGAGCTAATGCTAATTTACCCCTCCTATGATATGCATAATGTTCAATTTACCCCCTGTGCTTTGAAAAAGAGCACTTTATCCTCTTGTGAAAATAATAAGCAATTTACATCCTTCAAAGGAGAGTGCAACTCCCTTGCCGAAATTGAGAGGGAACATGAAAATTGTTATTGTAACATAGGGGGTAAATTGCAACATTTATCATAACATAAGGAGAAAAATTAAGATCAATCAATCGTAAACTCTTGAACATTTTGTTCCGATTGGCCTTGAGTAAATGATATTAGACATCGTAGTTTATTTCGAGCAAACGTAAAGGATTTCATTATTATCTTTCATGAATTGCTTGTAGGTAAAAGAAAAGGAGAAACATCCATGCACCACTACTACTACTACTACTACGTCTAGGCATGATTTAACGGCTGCATCTAGGCCTTTTGTCTCTTCTCTTACCAGCACCAGCCGAGGCACGCGCTAGAAACGCAACCATGAGGCAGAAAATCATGGACAAATTTGAAGAGATTAGGCGAAAGGCTGGGTTGTCAAAAGACGAAACAAAACTAAAAGATGACGATGAAAATAAAAAGTCGAAGCCGAAAAACGAAACTGAAGGGGAAAAGCCCACGGCCGCACCTGAAAAGTCTATTATACCCCCAATTGAAGAGGAGCCATCTTTTCCAAAGCTTCCAAATATACTCAATGGGAAAACTGTGGAAACAACTCTACCATGATTTGAAGTGTAAACATACATTGTTGTTTGTAAAAAACTGATGAATGTACTTCTGGTACTAAACTAGATCATTACATAACTGCAAATTTGGAACTTTCTTCTTAGATTAGATATTATATTAAGCTATACCGTTCAACTTTTGAGCGAAATGCAAAAACACCCTTTATTAGCAAAAATTTATTTAAATTCCTTCATAAATCACTGGGGGAACAGGGGGGTTATCGCTAATTTTAAAGTTAGGAGGGAGGGTATTGATAATTTTAAAGGTCAAAGGTGTGTTTCTGAATCTTTTAGTAGGGATATAATTGTAATTTCGGCTTGAGAGGGAGTCTTTTCCTAAAAACAAAAGCACAGGGAGATTTTTGGTGATAAAAATAACACGGATTTTTTATTTATAGTTTTGCAAACACAAGGGGTATTTTGGCATTTCGCTCTTCAACTTTTTAAACAAGTACCAATCGGCAGTTTTACAAAACAATAACACAAATATAAGTGAATTTTTGAACTATCCTTCTAAGTGTTGGTTTGTTGTACTGATTTATCGAGTTAATGGAAATTTACTCTCCTGTTTTTTACATGATGTTCAATTTACTTTTCCGTGATTAGAAAAAGACTATTTTACCCCTTGTAATCATATAAAAATTTCACATTGTTTCCATGACATTTTTAAACTATAAAAAAATATGAATTGACAAAATTATTCCTTTTATATGTGGCAGTTTATCTCAATGTGTAATGATAAATGTGTCACTTTATCCCCTCCTCTGTGTTATGATAAATATGACAATTTACTCCTTGTTTATGATAATTGTCGCTTTATTCCTCTATGTTACAAAAACACTTTGGATGACCACTCTTACTTTCAACGAGTGAGTTACACTCTCCGCTTGAAGAAGGTAATTTGCTCATTTAAAATTTTCAGAAAGGAAAAAAATGCTCTTTTTCAAATCACAGGAGGATAATTGAATATTATGCATTTCACATAACGTGTTTCTGAATATTATGCATTTCACATAACGGGGAGGGGGGGAGGGACAACCACATTATCATATCACAGGAGTTAAAGGTCACATATAAAAATGTTGGGGAGGCAGTGTGAAATTTTTATAAAATTACGGGGAATAAAGTTAACATTACGAATACCATAGAAAGTAAATTGCCATTAACTCCAATATTCGGTTGAATTTTTAAGTCTCAATTTTTTTATTATTTAAATATTATTATATTTCGATTAGTTCTTACCTAAATCAAGTCTGATTAAATCATACATTTTGCTCTATCAGGTAATGTTGTAATCTTATCATAGAGAAAGTGTATTGTACTTGCTATATGAATGTGGTAAAATTCGTTTTTTTTATATAATACATTAACAATCAATCATTTAATAAAAAATGATTTAATTAACTGTTCAAGTACAATTTTTTTTTAATAATAAACCACTAACAAACACTACTAGTATTAAATTACAGGAAAACTCACATTAAATATTTCTCTATATTTGGGACAACCTAATATTGTATGCGAATTTCCTTCAATTTTATTAATAAAATACAAAATAAGAAACAGAGTTTTACGCAACGGATTCTAAAATTGCAACTATTTGACTTATTGTACATAATTTTAAACAAGAAACCGCAACATAAAATTTATATTCATTATTTGGAAAAGTAATCAGAGTCACATTATGACATTAATATCAACCTATATGCTATTGGGATCATTTTTGCTCTATTTTGATTGGCGTGAACCGTGGAGATATATCTGATAGTTGAAGAAATGGGACTTTTGAACATTTTATGGGAAATATGCAAGTTACTCCTATGAATTATGTTAAATTTGCAAGAAATTATTCTGTAAATTTTTTATTGCATCAAACTTCCTTGTGTATTCAAGAAATCTGCAAAAAAAACCCAATTTGTAAAAAATAGGTTGTTTTGAATTGACAAAAGAAATAATTTTTAAAATATATTACGTGATGTTGTAGTGACCAACTTGAAGTATTTTAGAAATTATTTCTTGAAATATGTCGATTCAAAACTACCTATTTTTTTATAAATTGAGTGTCTTTTTATAGGATTTTTAAAATATAAAAAAGTTTGGCGCAATAAATTTTTTATAGGATAATTTCTTACAGGTTTACTAGAACATAAGGGTGTATTTTGCATTTGTGAAAAAGTAGTGCTAAGAGTTAATGAGATTTGTATTTTTGAACTTTCATTTTAAAAAATGTATTATCAGAGATTTAATAATACGGATATATATTCTTTTAATAAATATCTCGTATAGGATTTCAAAAAAATATAAGATAAATTATCTATTTTATGGTAACATCTCAAAAAAAATTAATTTTTTTGACAATATTTATCCCTCTTCTTTCCATTTTTTCCATAATGACATCATCTTCTTCATCAATCTCCAATTCTTTCCATCTCTAGTGACTCATCAGCCTAAGTCCAGTTTCACCTCAGATTCCAAGTCCAGCTTCCCCTTTTCTTTTTATAAGTCATCTTAATTGACTCAATCTATCAGTTCCATTTAATTCCGATTCTCATTTTTCCCACTCTCACTTAATAATAATAATAATAATAATAATAATAATAATAATAATAATAATAATAATAATAATAATAACAATAACAATAGCAATTATAATAAAAATTAAACAATAATAAATAAATAAATAATAAATAACAATATTGTATTTATTTTAGATGTCTAACTATTCACCCAAGTGTTTCACTATATAATTGTTAGGGTTATATCGTTTTTAATTTAACGAATCATATGTAAGCTTCATTAAGTTCTTTTAAACTTTCATTTTTATTAATTAACTTAAATATGAGTTTCTAATAATTAACTCTTTTAAAAAAATACATAAATTAACTAAAACTAAAATTAAATAAGAGTTATATTTTAATAAAGATTTTTTTAAAAAAAGAAAGGGTTTTAAAATTGGTACACAATAATACAACAATTAAATACTTGATTGTCATGATTTGGGAATAATAAAAATAATTTAAGATTAACATTAACTTTTCCAAAATAATACACAAATTTAAGGTTTTTTTTAAAAGAAAAGGTTTTTATTAAATTAGAACAAAATAATTAAATTTGAGTTTATTATATAAGAGTTATATTTTTAAACTAAAACTAACTTTTTAAAAATAATACACAAATTAACTAAAACTAGGATTTAATAAGAGTTACATTTCATTTAATAAGGTATTTTAAAAGAATTTTTTTTTTTAAAATAAAAGGATTTTTATTTAAATAACAAATAAATAAAAACAACAATTAAAAAAAAAGGGGGAACAATAGGTGGCCGAATTGTTTTTTTTTTTTTTTTTTGAGGACCCAAAGGGGAAAAACTTCACTAATGAGAAATATCGTTGGTTACAAGATCGTAGATAAAACTAGGAAGCTCAAACGAAGTAGAGAACATGTTAAAAGCGACTTTCGCAAGAGCGTGCACAACTGAATTATTTTCCCTAAACACATGTGAGCACTCAAAACTATCTAAATTACCAGTTAAAATCTTAATGTCTTCAAAGATGTGACCCAAAGGTGGCCGAATTGTTTGGTTTCAATCTTTTGTTGTCCAAATCAAAAAAATCTTTTGTTGTCCTAAAAGTCGAGAAGTAGCGGGGCCGGGGCGGTGGTTTGATAAAATACACTACTTTATTACAAAAACTCACAGTTGTATTTTGAATTGATTGAAGGGACAATTATGAAATTAATTTGATTAGGATTGACAATGTAATGGGACTATTACTTTAAGATAATAAGAATTTCTTTTTTTCCTTTTTTAAGGGAAAAATATACGGTAGTACCTGTATTATGCGAAATTTGTATCAAACTATTATTTGAATTTTTTTTGGAACTAAATATTTTTGTATTTTCAAAAATTCAGCATAAAACACTCAGTCTCCATTAGTTACTAACATCGTTATTTTTTAATTGAATTTTCTAAATTACCCATAAATATATTAAAAAGTATAAGGGGTTTTTGTTCAAACGTTAAGAGAGTTTTTCGCAAACATTAAAAAATATAAGGGAGTTTTGCGCTTACGTTCAAAAGTACAAGAAATTTTTGCTCGAACATTCAAAAGTATAAGGGAGTTTTACGCAAACAAAATTATGAAAAAATTAACGGTGTTATGGTGAGTTTGGTCCAACGATTGGAGCTCTTAAAATCACTTTTATATCTTAATTGTGATTTTTGAAGTGTTTGGCCCCATTATAAAAATTACTTCTGTTCAATTGTGATTTTCATGGTGTTTGGCCCCCAAGATCATAATCACTTTTGGGATCTCGAGAACCAAAAAATCAACTTATTTTAGAAGCAACTAAAGTATTACTTTTACAAAAGCTATTATACAAAAGCAATTATTCAATAATTAATTTTTATAATAATCAATTATTACCAAAATCAATTTTAGTAAAATTAATTCTCCTATATTTGCTTTTCGAATCGCTAGGTCAAACTCACCCTAAGTAACTAATGGAGATTGAGTTTTATGCAGGGTTTTTGAGAGTACAAGGGAGTTTGGTACAAAAAAAAATTTACAGGGTAATTTTGTGCAGGTTTCGCGTAACACTTGATAATATCATGCATTTATCCTTTTTTTTAAAAGAAAAAAGATAAGATTATAACACTTTGATTTAGACCAAACCGAATTTAAAAAAAAAAAAAGTCGAATTTGTCATGGTCTACACTATAAAGCATAAATGCGATTAAAAATCAATTTAGATTATTCCAAAATATATTTTCAGAAATATGTCAAAATGAAAATAATATTATTCATAATGTACTTTCACATCTCAGAAAATTCTACCCCCAAAAAACAGTATCTTTGAAAGTTATTTCAAATTTGAAGAAATTCAATCTTACAAACATTCTCATAAGATATCATCTTAGAAAATGAGAGGCACAATTGACAGGCACATTAAAAGAATTATTCTAAGAGAAAAAAAAGGAAGTCTTGTTTCTACACATCTCAAAATAAGACTAAGAGTAAAAACAATGGAGCATATAATATCTAATTCAATGTCTATTTCATCAGTTTAAGTTTAATTAAAAAAATAAAAATAAAAATAAAAAATGTCTATTTCATCAATAGCTACAATCCTTTAATGTCTCTTTCATCAATAGCTAGCAATTGTACAATAATAGGAGTTTGTGCATTTCTCGTGGTACACCAAATTTCATTTTTTTCACTAAATTTAAATGTTTTTTTTCCTTCTATCCTAAATCATTAAATAATCATAACACAAAAAAATAGAGAGATTTAATCTTAGTCTCCCATGATGATCAACCACCAATTCATCATATAACCAAATCCTAATTTTACACTAAATTATTTTGTGAATTTGCATCTCTCACCCTTCCACTCTTTCACCTTTTTTACACCAAATCCAGGGAAATAAATAGGATTTGGTGTAATTGTCCATATTTCATCTAAATTATCATCTAATTGCATGATTATGAACTTCTTGGTAAAATATTGAGCAAAAGACGAAAACACCCTCTATGCTTTGTCTAACTCCCTGTGTTTGGTTTTAAATACCACACTCAACCCAATTATACAGGGGCAGACCTGAAGAGGGCCATGGCCCCCCAGAAAAAGAGTATATTTATACTCTATATATGTATAATATTAACATAAATGTATAAATGGTGAAGTGGTTGGGCGCTTCTTGAAGGTTCTATGGGTCGCGAGTTCTACTCCTCTAAACGACTTTATGTTATTTATTTGTTTTTAACTTTTTTTTTATAATTAATTGCTCTTTGGGCCTAGTAGTTTTCTTTCTATTTTCATGGAGATTTAATTGATTTCTCTATTTTGACCAACCTTTTTTTTACCTCTTTGTGGAGATTTATTGCTTTTTTTGGCCCAGTGATTAATTTTTTTTTTTTTTATCTCTTTATAAATATTCCACTGACATAAACTCATCTACTCATGTACTAATGTATTTATTTCTTCATTTCACCCTAAAATTTATCTAGTTTTTCCTTTTTAAAGTATTCTTTAATTGACGTTTCACATGAATTTTGCCTTTGTGCAGGCTTCAAGTTCCTTAGTAGATATAATTTTATTGAATTATGAGATCATAACTATACTATATTTACAGAAGTCATACTATAATTTTAATAGTATATTCATATTATTGGGACATTCGACATTTATATGTCTTGATTAAACAATATTTATTTGTTTTTAATTCAGCTAGATTGCATCTTAAACATCTGTTTTGAGTGTTCAAAAATTCATATTCTTAAAATATTGAATGTATATTTTTTCACTTGTTCTTGAATAAAATTATAGTATTACTTTATCATAAGTTAATTTTTCTTATTTTATCAAAAAATTAAAAAAATTCCAAGATTTTGTTACCAAAAAATCTTTGGCCCCCCCCAACAAAAGTAATCTAGGTCCGCCCCTGTAATTATAACTTTACTTTTGACTTTTGGTGGAATGACAAGATTACCTCTATGTGTTTGTTTTTTTTTATTTTTTTATTCTTTTTGAAAAATTAAATATAAACTACTTGGATCAACTGTGATATTTAAAATCAAACACAGGGGGGGTTTGGGGATTAACACGACACATGTGGGGTTTTTTGGGAGTTAGACAAAGCATAGGGGGTGTTTTTGTCTTTCGATGTCAGGGGTAAAATTATAATATCAAAAGCAAAATATGAACAAATACTTACAATTTTGACGTTTGAAACGCACTTTCTTTTTTGAGGGGTGTATTTGACACTTATTTAAAATTACAGAGAAGGTTTTGAAAATTAAAATAACACAGGGAGCTTTTTAAAAATTTGATTAAGCATAATGAATGTTTTTGTTTTTCGCTCATAAAATATTACTAGCATTTACCCCGTGCTACGCACGGAATCACTAAATTCTTGTTTAATAGTTTATAGGTTGATTCTAATAAATATAATGTTCACTTTGTCCTTCATTTGATTAAGTGATGAGCATTTCACCATGAATTAAAATTTCGTTCGAGCGTATGTTTTGGTTAGCTAAATATTGAAAAGTTTTCGGTAATATTTGAGAACAATAAGAAAAAATTGTAAGAAAAATTACTAAATTAAGAAAAATAAGTGAGCTTCATGCAAACAAATAGTTTCGAAATTACACATAATTCTGTGTTATGCACAAAGTACGTTGTTTTGGATAAATGTCAATATTTATAAGAGCGATGAATTGATTTAATTGAATAGGTAATTCTAATAAGAAACCGTAGTTACTGGAACACCCCCGTAAAAATAGTTAATTGAGTTCGAAATAATTATGATTATAATTAGCAACCTAATTCATCTATATAATGCTCAAACAAAGTTCAGTATAGATAGAAAATCTAAAGCTTAAACTTAAAGAATTATGAAAAATATTGACTAAATAGAAAATTTATGGATTTTGGTTAGAATAAAACCTGATTAGACAAATGTTTTCTTTTATCAACTATGTAATTTATAGAATCGTAATTAAATTGATGAAAATTTGTTGGTAGTTAAGAAAAATATTGCATGAAGTACAATCTACTAAAAAGTATCGTAAATAGATAGAATTTAATTCATTTAAGTCTAACATAATACTAAATATATTTATTATCAAGTTTGACATAGATTATGTCTTTAGAAAAAGAAATTATGTTTGACATAGATTAAGGACAAATAACTATCAACCATATATTATTAGGCAGTGTTACGTACATAGAATAAGGACAATTATCAAATAAGTATAACAAATTTGAAAAAATTACACAAAATCATGTCGTTAATATATTTATAATAAGTTGTTAAATTAAAATCTTAAATATTAATAATTAAAGTTCAACAATATCCAGAATGTCAAGAATTTTTCAATGAATATAATACTAATAAATAAACTAAACTTAAAAAAGATAAAAATTATGAAGAGTAACATAGAATAAATATAGTAGCTTAACATCTTTCACATTGCAATTGTTGAAGTGAAACCTATAAAATAAAGGTAAATATATATATGAGTGATATTTTCAAAAATTGAGACTTTAGTATATCACTAATTTAAAAATATATTTGTGTTAATTGCAACAAATTGTACTCACCCTTCTTATTCTACCGCAGATGGTCTACTTGATAGATGTGAGCATTCTTCGGACCAATCAACTGGCAGAACAAAATTCACTGTGCAACGGATTGGTGGTGCCTTTCTTGATGGTACTGGAATGATAAATGAGAAGGAGCGGTCCAAAAATGTATCTAAATATTGTTGCAAGTTCTTCCTTCCACCATCCTAAACAATATAAGTTATTGTATCAACCTTTTTTAATAAAAGAAATATACTTTAGTGAATTGTGAATTTTAGTAAGTAATAAGGTTTAGTAGTGTCATAATTATGTGAATGTAGAAGCATATGCTTTCTTAACATGTAGTTAAGGTATTAATTTCTTTTAAATTAGATGCCAGATTATACTATTTTCAAAGTAGTAGAAATAGGGAAAAAATTTACTTTTATATTGATTGCTTAATTTTATTTCTTCAAAAGATATGTAAATAGGCCAGTTATTGAAATAGATTACTATCACATTAACAAAATGTGAAATGAAAAGTATAACAAAAGATATGATAAAATTGTAGCTTTACTGGGGAAACTTAATCACATTAAAAATAATAAAAATTTAGAATAAAAGAGCTCAAAACCTTACATATTAAGTCTCACTTACTTTTTCTTATGACATATCCCAGAATATTATCAAAATTAAAAAAGAAAAATCTCTGTTGGTCCCAAGTGGTCAGATGAGGTCTAGAGGGGGGGGGTGAATAGACCTCTCAAAATTTTTGAACTTAAAAACTTTTTACTCTTCTGTCAGCAGACTAAGCTGGTGAAGAACAGTAAGATGACTAAGCTGATCGTGAACAAATCTTGAACAACAGAATGACCACTCTTCTTACAGTTTACTTAGCTGATTTCAGTGAAAATCAGTTTTATCAAGAGTATACTTGCAGCGGATTGTTTCAAAGTGTTTTTCACAAGTAGACTAAATCCTTAAAAGATTTTATCCCCAGTTTTAAAACTCCTTATAAAATCTTTTGGAAATTCAAAGTGTTGAAATATGCAAGGTTCAAAATATGCAATAAAACTTAAATGCAAGATAACACAAAGAATTTTTATAGTGGTTATATGGATGAAAATCCTTTAGTCCACTCTTCCAGATCACTTAGATTCTGGGTTATACTATAATCACAAAGATTACAATATTTCTCCACTTATACCTAGACAACTAATGAAAAGGCTATAAGCTCGCAATAGAAAATCACTCAGAAATTCTACTCTCTGAAGTTTGATCACTCACAAAGATGGATCACAACTCCGCACAACACTCAGCTAAATACAAGATCACTCAGATCGTAATTTTCTGTTTTCTTCAACTGGGTTTCTGTCAACAGATGACTTCCACCAGACGAGTGAGCTGTTCGAGCTTCTTGAGACTTAGAATAATTCTGCTTCAAAAACGAAATCTCTGATTGTTGTTGTGTTTCTCGCTCGTTTGAAAATCAGCTCTATTTATACTTGAATTTGAAAATATGACCGTTGAAGCAAATCAAATCTCAAATCCATAGCCTGTGCCAGAAATCAAAACAGTAACCTGCTACAGTCCTTTCTCTGCTGTACTTTCCTGTAGCTGCATTAAATGCACTCTGCTGATCCGAGAGTTAATTCCAATCATTTGCCATTACTACCCTCCTCTTGCAGCATTTATTACACCAAGTGCATTTATTACCGTTGGACTAATCTCTTGATCTCTTTTACTCTGCTGATCGAAGCAACCCATCTGATAGTCGCTCTGCTGATCAAACTCTGAACTAATCTGATTTGAGTCAGCTGATGGTCTACCCTTCTGTTTGCTGTTTCAGCATGAGATCACTAGTCTTCTGGTCTTTGAACTTTGAACTCTTTTGATGTCTTCTTTACTTGTTCAAAATTCTTCTAAGGGAACTAAGCTTTCCATACTTAGCTGATTATGATGTTTTGGAAATCATCAAAACCTTCCCTTAAATTCGAACTTCTTTCCTCTTCATCTTCATCTTCATCCAACAATCTCGAATCAATAATCAAATAATTAAAATATATAACATGAGGTTTCAAATGTACCTTAATATAAGAAAAGTCTATATAATAATAATCAATATCGATGTACCTGTTCACAAAAACGTAGTTCTCCACAACATATATATCTGTCCAACCAATAAATTAAAACAAAAAATATAAGATCCCAAATTCCAAATGTACAATTACATTAAATAAATTACAAAAATTAACCGTAAGAAAAGAGAGATGAATTGGAGTAGATGCTTACAAAATAGAGAATTGCTTTTGAGAGATAGATGTCCAAATTCCAAATGTGAAGTTAAAATTGAATTTTTCAAGCAAGATTAAGACAATGAAATAAACATATCTTATATATATGGTTTGGAAAGTTCTTTTAACTCTTTCCTATTAAATGTAAAATCAGAATAGTAAATAATTGCACTAAATAAAAAAAAAAATCGGTTATATGTTTTAGTGGATGAATAAATGCCTAAATTTTTGCAAGATATAATAATTTTACCGTGTTTAGCTTGTAAGTGAATTTTTTTATTTTTTATTTTGTAATAAGTGGATAATTTGTGCAATTAGTTAAATACGTATGTTTTGGTGGATGATAAATGCCTAATTTTAAGCAATTAGTTAGACTCCATGATCTAATACGTATTTCCATGTTTAGCTTGTAATAATTTTTTTCCTTTTCTTTTTTAAAAAAAATAAATAATTTTTCATGTAGAAAAATAAATTTTATCAGGTTTTTTTTATTATAATTTAAAGAAAATTAGGTATATTTATTTAGTTAATTGTCAAAATAAAATCAAAAATAAAAAAAAAATCGGTTAGATGTTTTAGGGTATGAATAAATGCCTAAATTTTTGCAAGATATAATAATTTTACCATGTTTAGCTTGTAACTGAATTTTTTATTTTTTTTATTTTGTAATAAGTGGATAATTTGTGCAATTAGTTAAATACATATGTTTTGCTGGATGATAAATGCCTAATTTTAAGCAATTAGTTAGACTCCATGATCTAATACATATTTCCATGTTCAGCTTGTAACAATTTTTTTTCCTTTTCTTTTTAAAAAAAATAATTTTTCATGTAGAAAAATAAAGTTTATCAGGTTTTTTTATAATAATTTAAAGAAAATTAGGTATATTTATTTAGTTAATTGTCAAAATAAATATATTATTTAATCAAAAATTCTATATGTATGTATTCATATTATTTTATTGAACTGTTTTGAATATTATGAAATATTTAAACTAAAATGATGGGGGCTATTTCGCACCCTTCATATTATACGGTTCGATCGAAGGACTCAAGATCAGATCGACCAGAATAGGCCGCGAAGGATCATCTCTTCGACCAAGCAGAATCCTGGTCTCTTCGATGAGTAGAATATATTCCGAACTAAAGAAGGACTTATGGGCCTAGTCCTATTAGGATTATGTTTCCTTGTAAAGCTAGGTTTAGAGTAATATAAATACTTAGCTAAACATTGTATTAGACACGAAGGGAGAACTCTAGAACTCAGAATTTACAAGAGATATACGCCATTAAATCCTGCAACTATAAGCAAGACTATCTTACATTCAATAATATCAAGAGATTACTCTCAATATTCAATTGTGCTTTACTTAGTTTATGATAATTACTTCTCGTTTAACATACGTACTTTTCCTGGAAAACGATCCATCCTGAATAAATTAACCAGTTCCCTATAAACTTATACGTTGAGAGTCCTTAACAACCCTATCTCACTGATATCAGATTAACCCGACGAAAACAGGTTAAATCAGTTGGCGCCCACCGTGGGGCTAGGTTAATTATTCGATCGACATATGGCTCGCCCAAGGAAAAGTGCTCGTATCGGAGCTAGAAGTAACACTACCACCGGTAATAACACATCCGAAGATCTACAGGACAACAACAATGATAACGCTCAAAACACCAACGAGAATTTGCAGGGTCCTCACCCCAATCAGAACGATCCCCAAGGAGGAATTCACGATACTATTCGGGAAGATCCAGAAATCCCAACGATCCCAGCTCCTCTCCCAGGCGCTCAGGAAAAGTTGCGACAGATCGCGTTGCTCCTTAAATCGCTCTCCCCAGAAGAATTACTCGTACTTGAGCAGATTCCCCAAAACACCAGGGCTGCAAGGGCAAATCCTGCTCAAGGTCTACCAAGACGCAACGATCAAACTTCTCAGCAAGCCGACAGCCCGGCGAATGAGGAACGCTCGATACATAGTCCGCAGCAGGACAATCCGAAACCCTCTAATAACCCTCCCAAAAAGAAATCAGGACAGAGAAAAACCCAACCCGGACGCAGCGAGTCTAGGGAACAAACTATAGTCCCTATAATCGATGACCTAGACGATGCAGTCCCAGATCGACCAAGGACAATGCGATTCTCGGAAAGAGAAATCGAAAGGATGGTGCAGGAGCGACTCGAACAACGACTACGATCTGTTCAGAACCCGTGGGTCCGAACCACGAAACTCCAGGAGAGCCTTGCGGCATGTTCTCCCTTCTGCAAAGAAATAAAAGAAGCTCAATCCATTGGACAAGTTCCAGGTAGGCTACCTCGCTACGATGGAACTACGGACCCGGACGATTATATTTTCAGCTTTACAAATATAGTAAACCTATATGCTCATTCCGCCGAATTCACTGCCAAGTTAATGGTAACCACGTTCGAAGGACTCGCGTTGGACTGGTTCGCCAAACAACCAGCCAACTCCATCTTCAGTTTTAGAGAACTATGCAACAAACTGACACAGCAGTTCGCCAGTCAGAAGAGGCAAAAACTCCCGATGAGCTACTTGGGAACCATACACCAACAAGAGGGAGAATCCCTAAGAAGTTGGTTGGCGAGATTCAATGTGGAGTTGCTTAAGATCGATTCCCCAAATATCGATTATATAATATCTATTCTTTTCGACCTCACGAAGAATAGGCAGTTCGGAAACGCCCTCAGTCGAAAACAGCCGAGAACGTTTACCGACATCATGAGCTTGGCATCTAAGTATATAACCCAAGAGGAGATGAATTCCTTTAAGGATAAAAACAAAAACAAAGCCACAACTTCAAACTCCAAACGGCATGACAGATTTCCTGCCCAAAGATCCATGGATTACGAGCAACCTTTTAGAAAGGGCAACGTATTCCAGCGATTGGAGTACAACAAACCCGACCAACAGAGGCAGCCCAACTCCTATCAAAGACCAAGAAACCTTGAACCACCGATCAGAAGCAGGGTGAATCAAGTGGAACACCCGAGATTAAATCTCCCGATGGAGGAGATTCTGGAGATTCTAGAAAGAAATAACTGGATCCCCGAAGCCAGAAAAATCGCCCAGCCCAGACCAGGGTCTCGAAACTACGACCTATACTGCAAGTACCATAGAGCACACGGACATCGAACTGAAAGTTGTTTCCACCTAAAAAGAGAAGTTGAAAAACTAATCGAACAATTAAGGAAAATTGGATGAATTTTTAGTCCGTGATGATCGCAAAAGAGAAAGAAGTAGAAGCCCTCGGAATAATAATCAAAGAAGGAATCCTCATCGAAGGACACCAGTGCGTGCTCCTACACCGGAGCAAAACCACGACCAGATCAATGGAACCATTCATACTATATCCGGGGGGGCCCGCGGGCGGCGATAGTCGTAACGCTCGAAGAAGAACAACGAGATCCATTATCGGAAATTCTAAATATCCGAAAGAAATATGGACTCTGGAAAACAAGTCGATAAACGATCAGCCGATCAGCTTCAGTGAGGGAGAAGTTCCCAAATACATCGTTTGGGACACGAAAGAGGATAACCCCGATTTCCCAATGGTGGTATCGCTAGAAATAGCGAACTTTAATGTCAAACGGATCCTAATCGACAATGGGAGTTCGGCGAATATCATCTCCCGAGAGGTTTTAGCCCAAATGAACTTGGGACAAATTAACCTACAAAGAGTAGCTACGCCATTGGTAGGATTTGGAGGATCCGAAATCATTCCTAGTGGAACAATATCCCTAAGCGTGTCGCTAGGTAAAAAACCATGCAGGACGGTGAAGCTCGTAAAATTTCTAGTGGTGGAAACACCCTTTGCTTACAACGCAATATTAGGGCGACCAGCTCTCAACCTATTCAGAGCCGTCGTATCCACTTACCACCAGAAGATAAAATTTCCTACCGACAACGGTATCGGAGAAATAACCAATGATCACTATATGGCGTGGGATTGCTACAGTACCTCGTTAACTCTGAAACAACAGCCTAAATCAATCACCCCGAGCAAAAGAAAAGTCGAAGACGATCTAATTAGGAATGAGATTGAAATCCCTAATACTGATCGAATAGATAGAAAGGGAAAGGAAACACTAGATCTGACCTTAAAACCCCCAGAGCATAAGGAAGTAGTTCTAGTGCGAGGGGACTCGTCCAAAACGACGAGGATTGGTACGGAATTAAGTAAAGAAGGGGAAATAATGCTAGTCAACTTCCTCAGAAATAATGTCGACGTCTTCGCATGGAGTGCGAATGAAATCGAAGGAATCGATCCTCGAATAATCAAGCATTCTCTGAAAATAGATCCTCTAGCAAAGCCCGCCAGACAAAAGAAAAGAAATCACGGTCCGGTTAAAGACAAAATCATCAAAGCCGAAGTAGAAAGACTATTGGCAGCAAAACAAATCCGAGAAATACACTTCTCGGAATGGCTATGTAATGTGGTTCTCGTAGCGAAGGGGGATAAAAGGGACAACAAGTGGAGGATGTGTAATGATTTTACCGATCTAAACAAACTATGCCCACGCGACCCATATCCTCTCCCAAGGATCGACTTATTGGTTGACTCAACCGCTGGCTTCGCAATATTTAGCATGATGGATGCTTTCCAAGGATTTTACCAAATATATATGGACGAGCGAGACCAAGAGAAAACTGCATTTGTAACCGAACAGGGAGTATATTGTTTTATAGTAATGCCATTCGGCTTAAGGAACGCCGGGGCCACCTACCAAAGGTTGGTAAACCTAATGTTCAAGGATTTAATCGGAGAATTAATGGAGGTATATGTGGACGATATGTTGGTCAAGAGCATGAACGAAGAGGATCACATAAAACATCTCGATCGATGTTTCCAAATCCTGAGAAAATACCGTATGAAGTTGAACCCCGCAAAATGCACTTTCGGGGTTAAGTCAGGAAAATTTCTGGGCTATTTGGTACACCAGCGAGGAATAGAAGCCAACCCAGAAAAGATTCGAGCCATAACAGAAATGAAACCTCCCAAGACTATCTCACAAGTACAAAGTTTGGTCGGAAAAATCGTAGCATTAAACAGGTTCATATCGAAATCAGCAGACAGAAGTCTCCCCTTTTTCCAAACTCTCCGAAAGGCGAAAAACTTTGTTTGGACCGAAGAATGTGATCGAGCTTTTGAACAACTGAAAGAATATTTGACAACACCCCCGATGTTGGCAAAACCGACAGAAGGAGAACCACTGTATATGTACATCTCCATCTCCGACGTAGCCATCAGTTCAGTACTGATCAAAATTGAAAGCTCAGAACATAAGCCCGTTTACTATCTAAGCAAACTATTACAAGGGGCAGAGAAGAATTATTTGGAAATTGAAAAATTCACGCTGGCTTTGGTAGTGGCTGCACGAAAACTTCGACCTTATTTCTTAACTTACAAAATCATTGTTTTAACAAACCAACCTCTGAAACAAGTCTTGGCAAAACTGGAAGCCTCCGGGAGACTAATCAAATGGGCAATCGAGCTCGGTCAGTTCGAGATCGATTATAAGCCGAGTATAGCAATTAAGGCCCAAGTGTTAGCTGATTTTTTATTGGAAACACCAACACAGACTACTGAATCTTCAAGTAGCCTCAACGACGATGTTTTATTCATCAACGATCAAACATGGTTAATGCATGTCGACGGTGCTTCATGCCGAGAAGGAGGGGGCACCGGAGTCAACTTTACTGGACCAAACAAAGAAGATTTGAACTATGCGATAACATTGAACTTCGTCGTAACGAACAACGAAGCAGAATATGAAGCGTTGATCGCAGGAATGGAGATGGCAATTAAAGCCAACATAAAGAATCTTAAAGTATTAACCGACTCAGAGTTAGTACAAAGACAAATAGAAGGCCTGTACGAAGCGAAAGAATTCAATATGATCAAATACCTAGCCAAGGTGAAAGCAATGGCTGAAAAATTTGACAGCTTCAGCATACAGAACATTCCGCGATCGGAAAACAAATGGGCCGATCAATTATCTAAATTCACAGGATCCCAAGATGGGAAGACCGAACGAGTGATCAACTGGTTAATCTCTAATACACCAGCGATCGATATCGATGAAACTCCAACGGTCGATGTAATGGAAATCGAAGAAGTAGAAGAAAATTGGATGACACCAATGATAGACTACCTTCGAGAGGGAAAGCTACCATCTGACCAAAACGAAGCTCGGAAAATAAGATATCGAGCCCCAAAATACACCCTTCTAGAAGAAAAACTCTATCGAAGATCGGTATCAGGGATTCTTCTAAAATACGTCTCTGAGTCACAAACCACCGACATACTACGAGAAATACACGAGGGTGACGCAGGAAATCACAGCGGAGCAAGGGCCTTGGCTCTGAAATGCCTCAGAACGGGTTATTATTGGCCCACCATCAATAAAGATGCCACACGATACGTCCAAAAGTGTCATCACTGCCAAGTCCATGCAAACATATCTCACCAACCAGCGGAAAATATGCACCCAATCCCTATATGTTGGCCATTTGATCAATGGGGAATGGACATCGTGGGATCTTTCCCAATGGCTAGATCCAAGAAATCTTACGTCCTGGTCGCCGTGGAATACTTTAGCAAATGGATAGAATGCATTGCCCTTGCCCGGATAACTCAGTTCCAAGTAATTAACTTTCTTTGGAAGTTCATAGTGTGCCGATTTGGTATCCCAAGAATTTTGATCTCCGACAGTGGAACCCAATTCGCGGGAAAGCAAGTAATCGAATGGTGTTCAAACTTAGGAATTCAACAAAACTTTACTTCGGTCGGGCATCCCAGAGCAAACGGACAAACCGAAGTAGCGAATAGAGAAATAATAAAATCTTTGGAGAAAAGATTAGGAGCAGCCAAAGGTAAATGGCTCGATGAGCTCCCAGGAGTACTTTGGGCCAATCGAACCACAGTCAGAAATTCAACGGGCGAGACGCCGTTCAGTTTAGTATATGGTTCAGAAGCCGTTATTCTTGTTGAAACTCTAATCCCAACGCCAAGGATCGAGAGATTCGACGAACATGAAAATAAAGAGGCAAGGGAAAATGATGTCGACTTAACAGAAGCTTTGAGAGAAAAAGCTGCTGTACGCCTACAAGCCACTAAATTAAATATGGAAAAGGCATACAATCAAAGAGTACGCGTCCGAACCTTCAAGGAAGGAGACCTGGTCTTAAAAAAGGTAGAGGTATCCAAACATGTTGGAAAACTGCAACAAAATTGGGATGGACCTTACGTCGTTATTGGCGTAGGAAGGAAAGGTTCATACAAAATAGCGAAGTTGGATGGAACAGCCTTACCAAGAACCTGGAATGCCAACAACCTTAGGAAATATTATGGTAAATTTTAATTAATATCAACGTTTTACTTTCATTATTTCTAAGTTTTTCTTTATTCGTTGTAATAAATGGCTCAAGCCTACAATTTACTTATAAATAAAGATCGAATATAAGTCGATTTGAATTCATTCCCCTAGCAATTCTACAATAAACTGTTGATTAAATTCAAAGTTACAAACGAGTTGAGTAAACATCGATCCGCTCGATAAAAACTCCTCGATATATCCACAACGAGTTGAGTAAACATCGATCCGCTCGATAAAAACTCCTCGATATATCCACAACGAGTTGAGTATACATTGATCCGCTCAATAAACACTCGAAAAAATTTTATTAACGAATTGAGTAAACATCGATCCGCTCGATAAAAACTCCTCGATGTACCTACGACAAGAAAGACTTTTGGTATAAACCTAAGTCTAAACTACAACGAGTCGAGTATACATTGATCCGCTCAATAAACACTCCTCGATCAACTTATTCAACAAAAAGACTTTTTGGTTTAAAAACCTAAGTCTAAAATAAAACGAGTCGAGTATACATTGATCCGCTCAATAAACACTCCTCGATCAACTTCAATATACAAAAAGACTTTTTGGTTTAAAAACCTAAGTCTAAACCACAACGAGTCGAGTATACATTGATCCGCTCAATAAACACTCCTCGATCAACTTATTCAACAAAAAGACTTTTTGGTTTAAAAACCTAAGTCTAAACCACAACGAGTCGAGTATACATTGATCCGCTCAATAAAAACTCCTCGATCAACTTATTCAACAAAAAGACTTTTTGGTTTAAAAACCTAAGTCTAAACCACAACGAGTCGAGTATACATTGATCCGCTCAATAAACACTCCTCGATCAACTTATTCAAAAAGACTTTTTGGTTTAAAAACCTAAGTCTAAAATAAAACGAGTCGAGTATACATTGATCCGCTCAATAAACACTCCTCGATCAACTTATTCAATGAAAAGACTTTAGGACTAAAACATAACAAGTCGAGTACACAAATTGTAACAACACTCCTCGGAAAATGCTCCTCGTACACAAATTATAACAACACCAGCGAAAAGAAATGCAAGAAGTATAATTTTATTGATCTTTTCACAAATAAAGGAGTTACAAAAGCTTGATTACAAAGCTTATCGATGATTACATTTGTTTACATAAATCGATCCTACACTATGGAACGGCGATCTTCACGACAATGTCCACGGAAACATCAATCTCCTCCCTAGTACCTCGATAATTATGAGCAACCACCTAAGAAGCATGCTGCTCAGGCTGGTTAACTTCTTTAGTTCGATGGCCAGGGCTCTGAAGATCAAATGTTCTTCCAGACGAAACGAGCATTACCAGCCGGATAGTTGGCAATACTCATTCACCCAGAGCAGGATGCTGCTTTTACTTTAAAAATAAAACATTTTACTCTAAAGCAGCATCTCTTCCGTGCGGATGTAGAAAAGAAGACTCACCAGCACACCCCTGTCGTCTATCACTCCGGAGGTAACCTCCAAGAGCGAGGATGGCTGGCAAGTATGAACCCTCCATGTGCAAGAGGAAACCACGGACCTCAAATCTGTAAAAACAACATTTGAGGCCTCATGGGACCCGTTAGTACAAGGTAGGGCTTCCATGGGACCCGTCAGTACAAGGCAAGTGAAATCCACGACATTGCAATATAAATCACGATAATGCGACTTTTTGAAGGTTATGGGATCTGAAGGCAAAATGAAGTCTTTGAAAACTGAGATCTCCATTGTTATAAATAGAAGATAAGAAAACTGCCTACGTATTTATAGGCACTCGTGCAAAAGATCCTACGGTTGGTAGGAATTTAATCAAAGGCCGAAAACGCGACCCTTTGACTCCTTGGAATAAATGCGGGTAAGTTGGAACGGCACCCGTCTAATCAACCCAACTACTCGTTAACAAAGAAATCTTCAGATCGAAGCGATCAACACAATAATCCAAGAGAGCTTAGAGAAGTTCAGAACTACAAAGATCTGCGCGATCGCATACAATGGTCGCTTAATATATCTTCAACGACGACATACAGATTCAAACTATCGAAGAAAGGATACTTGCTTGCCGAAGCTAAAACGACCAAAACCTTCCATCAGGCAAGGGCCATCACTGCCTAATACATCATACGAGGACTACCAAGTTAGCCATACAAGAATTCCATTAGGAATCCAAGAAATCTGACATGGAAATCTGGAGAATAGCCGTAATTACTCAAGATTCCAAAATGGTGACTATTTAATATTCCAAAGAATTGCTTAAGGAGGTCTTAAGGATACAGATCCCACCCATAATCTTATATTTTCCAATACCTCCCATTCCAAAGGAATTTGTTTCATACGAACACACTAATTCTCTACTTTGAGGAAATTGGGACTTAAAGTCAATGAAGAAAAACATGTTTTCTTCGAGAAAACACATGGAATAGTACCTTCAGTGAAAGCTCAAGCCCTTGATATAAAAGGCACGAGTTCCGCAGGAAGGACAGCGTCTTTAAATAATATGTTTTTGAAGAAAAGGACAAAATTCTATGGGATCAGTCGATCAACGGGATTACTCGATCAGATATTCATAAGAATGAACCAACAGTTCAAATCTCCAGCAAAGCAATGGGATGCTCGTAAGCGACTACACCTAATTGCTCGATAAAGGATATAGTTTGGTAAACGAAAATAAAGGTTAATCAGTCGCCTAAAGAATGATCAAGCTACATTCTCAGGAACTAAAAGTTCGCCAAGAAGACCAACATGAGATAAGCATACTAATCTATTCTAATTACTTCAAAGTGATTACATAATCGCAAAACAAGTATAACAGAATTTCTCTTTCGATTAAGGTATGAATTTCCATATACATAATTCTGAAAAAACTCATTTCTCCCAATACAAAAGTTTAGCCCAAGCAACTACACTAAAGCTGGGCTCAAAAAAAAAAAAAAAAAAAAAGGTCCCAAGGCCAGCCAGGTCGAACAAATCACTGAGAAGAACCCTGAGCAGTCCGACTAGCAGTAACAGTCTTCCGAGGAGTCAAGTTACCAGCAAATGCCATCAGTTCCTCCTGACGCTGCAGATAGCCGGCATCGTAACCTTCCTCATAGGATTTCACCCGAGACTCCTCTGCTAGAGTAGCAGCCTGGACCAGCTCACTCTTCTCCTTCTCCCAAGCAGATTTTTCTTCCTGCAGCTTTTTCAGGTCATCATTGGCAAGCTGCAGCCGCAAAGACAACCCTGTGGCTTTAGCTTTTTCTGACTCCAACTGGTTTTGATAAGTTTCCCGGCTAATCCACAGTTCGTCATTTTGCACACCCAGCTGAAGTGCAAAATATTTGGCCTACAAAGAAGAACAATGAGATAAATCCTCACAAGACATGAAAAGTCGAAATGAAACAAGGCAAAATATCAGAAGATATGTCTACCTGCTCGCACATCTTAACAAGAGACTGGACGAGGCGTACATTCTGAGTATCCTCAAGTTTCTTCAGCTCACCGGGCAAGATAGTGCTTAAACCCAGATCCCAAGACAAAGCATCGGGCTCAACCGAGCCAGGCAATTCACTACTTAATGGGACACCGTCGAGACGTGGAGTCTCCGACTCCGTAATATCCCTAACCTGCTCAAGAACACAGCGATCATCTAACACACGAGGGGATTCCCTCTCGTTGGGACTGACCGAAGTCTCCTTGCCCGAGGCAGAAATTCTAGTCCGACGATTGGACCTTGACCCGGCCCGACCCCCAGAAGGTCCACCAGTTTCGAAAGAAGTAGTAGTAATAGTCGTATCATTCAACAAAAAATCAGAAAAGTCCTGAGACACAGATTGTGTCATTTCCAGAAAATTATATCCGCCGACGGCCCCAGTGGCGTCTCTCCTTTGGGGCTCGCCCGCAAACTGACCGGTTGAGACAGTTGAAGAAATGGGGTTACTAGAAACCCCTCCCTCGAAACCGTGCTCAGAAGAAGAAATGCCTAAAGAAACAGGTATATCATATGTATTCTCCACGTTGGACGAATCACCAAAAGCCACCCTACCAGGGGACGGCCTACTTTCTAGAACGCTGGATGAAGGAGTATTGGTTTGAACGGAAGGTGTATCGATCACAGAAAAAGGTTGAGAAGAGGCAACGGGTGTGTCGGTCACCGACCTACTAATAGATGACGAGCGAGGAAGATCCATCGAGGACCCTGCGGTTCGGGGCCTCTTCGGCCTATTCTCTCTAGCGCCCTCGCGGGATGGACGCCTCGACGTGTTACCAAAAAGATTGCTCATGATCGGAGTATAAAAAGAAATATTTGTTTATCGAGAAAGATTATCGATCCACTCGAGAAAGAGTATTCTATAAAGTAAAAGCGGTAAATAGAAAGTCAAATTTTTACCCCTCTGTATTTATACTATTCGAAAAGACGCAGGTGACCCAAAAAAAAGGCGCGAAAGACAGAGAGAGGCTTTGGAATAGACACCAGAATATGAAGCGACGCATGAATGATTACGCCGAAATTAATGACTTGTCCGAATTATTACAGGAAGATACGAAAAGACGTTAACGTCAGGAAGACAAAGCGTCTATTTTTACATAAGGCTAAAAGAGTAAAGTTACAATAAAAATAATTACAAATGTCATTTTACAAAAATCGATATATCATACAGCCTGGTCGATATTCGGATTTGCTTGTTCGCCGCCGACTTGATCATCATCTTCTCCTGCTTCATCCTGATCGATGAAATTCTTATCAAGCTCATCATCAATATCTGAAAGAGGAATCGGCAGCGGTTTCCCAAACTCTTCAACAAGATGAGCCAAAGGATGATGAAGATAATCGACATTCGGGAGATCGGAAGGAGAATATTCTTCACCATTTCGGTTCAAACGAATATGCGCTGTTCGGAAATATTCCTGTCGACGATCCTCTATCGATCCAAGAGTGACCAACTGATGAATGGCTTTCCTAAAAGTACTTTCTAAAAGTGGACCGACCATCTGATTAACCAGCGCCGTATGAACAGGGGAGTTAAGGAATTCGCGTATAACTCTTTCATCGGGATTCCTGCCATATCGATCCCTGAGTCCGCTAAGAGGGATACCACTCTCATGCTCTTCCAAGGAAGCTTGAAGACTTGATACTTGCGACTCCAGTTCGCTAATACGAGCAGTACTCTGAATTTGAAAATCATCTAACTCTTTGGCCAATTTGTTGGCCCGATCCTCAACCCGCGAAGTCTCCAGAACCTTATCGATAATCCCTGGATCGTTGGCCTCTGACCCAGGTGTCTTACCAAGCAAAGTCTTGTATCTCTCCTCCAGGAACTCACACTGTTGTTTCCAGAGAGCGTTCTCATAAGCATATGACGCCAGACAAGTCTTAGTCTGAAAGAGCGAAAGAACCAAAAAAGAGATCAGTTAATCGATTAAAGGAAAGGACATCTAAGGAAAATTACTTTTTGGGATATAAATAATATATTACCTTCTCGGCGTAAAGAGAGGCTCGCTGAAATTTCTCCAAAGGGTCTTTATGAAGCAACTTATTCAAATCACGAGTAAAAACACCCGACAAAAGAACACGAGTTGCTTTATCGACCGCATTCTCACTGTTATCGTGAACAAAATAATCATGCTCGGAATAGCCAGCGGCTCTTTTCCCCTCTAAATGATCCTCAATCATCTCGACCAAAGAAGGTCTAGGGCGACTGCTACTGGGAAGAGAAAGGTCATTTCCAGAACGACCATAGTAACTCCTTTTCCTACCCACCGGTTTGTCAACAGGATGGGGTAACGACCAGCCGCGACACCCTCGAATACCCAACGAAGTCCTAAGATTGAGGGGAGAGTAACCGGATCCAGTTCCCAAATTAACAGGGGACTCTGAAGGAGAATCAGGAGATTCCTCCCTATTCTCCTCGGACTCGTGAGCCAACTCCAATTTTCTCCTTTTCGACGCCCTTTGCTCAATAGGGACAGGCTCCAAAGTCTTGCTGGACTTGGACAAAACGACATTTCCCTTGGAAGAATGTCGGGAGTTTTCCACCATGTCAGCTGTAAAAGGGAACAGAGAAAAATCAGATTCATTGCAAAGTATTAATCAACATTAAACTAAAGTAAAATACCCACCAAGCGGTGCGGACGGAGAATTGATCGGAAAATTATGAGGACTCAATCCCGCCTTGCGAAGAAAAGCTTCTCCTATAAGCAAAGCACTCTGATATTTGTTGGCACGCATAGCTTGAATCTCTCCGACAAATTGAGGATCATCTGGAATAAGTTCTCCGGAAGGATGGCGACCTCCTGGAATCCATTTGAAGTCATGATCCCATGAAAAGGGAGTACTTGAACCGTTCGACAAGAGAATCTCGGTTGGAGGGCGAACAAAGAAAAAATGTGATTTCCAGGAAGGGTTGCTGGAAACAGGAGAGTGGAAAATTGCACGACTAGGTTTCTGACTAGTAAAGAAATATCCATGATTGGAAGAACTGGAAAGACTAAAACGGAAAAGTTGAGTAAAATTGCGAAAAGAGGGTTGGAACCCTTTTGCAATCATCAGAACTGAAAAACAGACCACAAACGCCACCGAATTTGGGACCAATTGTGTCAAAGACACGCTAAATATACGCAAAATATCAAGAAAAAGTGGGGACAAAGGAAGACGGAGACCACTGTTAAAGTGAGCCGTATAAAAGGCTCTACATCCTTGCGGAGGAGAAGTAACCCTATCGGATGTGGAAGGAAGAATTAACTCGGAACCCTCCGGGAAATACTTCGCATAATTGTTTACGACCTCCGGGAATGTCTCCGCAGTATAAGCACACGCTACATCCTCAATCGGTTCAGAAATCTGAGGAGCAGTGCCTTCGCCCTTTTTGGCTCGGGCAGCGACATCAGCGTCAGTGAGGATACGCACCTTGAAAGTATCTTCGACAGGGACTTCGAAAACAGGAACATCAGTTTGTTCGCTCGAAATATTTGTATCCAACTCCTCCTCGTTGTTAACAGCGACGTCCTCCCTAGAGGTAGAAGAAGTTTTTCTCAAGGAAGCCATAAATCCAGATCCTCGGAGGATATGAATCGATAAAGAAAGAATTCTATATTATGAACGACCAAGTAAACGAGCGACTGGAGACTATGAGCAAGGATAAAAGAGAAATGAGAAGCTCAATGGACAACTATTTATACTAAAAGACAAAAGACGTTTCGAACTGGTCGCAACTAATCGCATTCCCGCCAAAAAGGAAGGAATTAAAAGCCTCCTCGAAGCAACGGTTAGCGATCTATAACTAGAAAGAGAAAACGACTATCTATAATGAGCTGCACTCTTTTCCTTGCTTAAGATTTTTTCCCACAGGGTTTTTTCTTAAGTAAGGTTTTTAACGAGGCACCATTCATAGAAAATCAAACAGTCGTACGAATTTGCCTACTTCTACGAGCTTCTATTATCTATACGCTCGAAGAAGTGAGGGAGTACTGATGGGGGCTATTTCGCACCCTTCATATTATACGGTTCGACCGAAGGACTCAAGATCAGATCGACCAGAATAGGCCGCGAAGGATCATCTCTTCGACCAAGCAGAATCCTGGTCTCTTCGATGAGTAGAATATATTCCGAACTAAAGAAGGACTTATGGGCCTAGTCCTATTAGGATTATGTTTCCTTGTAAAGCTAGGTTTAGAGTAATATAAATACTTAGCTAAACATTGTATTAGACACGAAGGGAGAACTCTAGAACTCAGAATTTACAAGAGATATACGCCATTAAATCCTGCAACTATAAGCAGGACTATCTTACATTCAATAATATCAAGAGATTACTCTCAATATTCAATTGTGCTTTACTTAGTTTATGATAATTACTTCTCGTTTAACATACGTACTTTTCTTGGAAAACGATCCATCCTGAATAAATTAACCAGTTCCCTATAAACTTATACGTTGAGAGTCCTTAACAACCCTATCTCACTGATATCAGATTAACCCGACGAAAACAGGTTAAATCATAAAAATATTAAATATAAATATTTAAAATAAAATTAACAAAAAACCAAATAATGGTAAAAACACAATCTAAATAAATAAATAAAAATACTCAGAAATAAAAATATATACCCATTTAGAAGTCATAACAAATAAAAAAATATACCTAATTTTAATATTAGGTATATTTATTTAAATGAATGAATAAATAACAAAATATAATATTAGGTATATTTTAATAAAGTAATAAAAAAAAATATAACTAATTGATTTATATTTAAATGAATGAATAAATAACAAAAAAATTTTTTTGCATATTTTTAAATAATGGAGCTATTAAATATTCAGATTATAGTAATAAATAAAGTTCAAATATTACTATGAATAATTAGTAGAAGATTAATAACTGTTATCTCATATCATATATAAATTAAATCAAATTTGAATCACATGCAAGTAATAGAAAAGATAAAAAAAAAATTATACGATATTATATTAAAAAAGAATAATCTCCAACCCGTCTTTAACAATTTATTGCAACCAATTTCTTACAAAGTACTGTAATGATAATGACACTGCAAAGTTCCTATCCAAACTATTTCTACTTGTGATGGTATTTACACCCGAATAAAAAATGACACAAGACTTAAAATCAAAATTTGGACTGAAATTCTATATAAGATAGGAGAATGGTCTTTGACCAATTTGGACTGAAATTCTAATTTCTGGTGTTTTTGAATTATTTTTATTATTATAATATATATGATTGGTCAATTCATATTAAAAAAATGATTAAGTTTATGAAGTTTTAATTACCTAATCTATAACAGTTTCCCTAAATTATAGGCTTAATATTAGAAAAGAAAAATTAAATCATATAGATGCATTAAATCATATAATGCCGTGTATAATTGATTGGGAAAAAATCAGTTTCCCTAAATTATAGGCTTAATATTAGAAAATAAAAATTAAACCATATAGATGCATTAGTCAAATCCGTTTCCTAAAATTCAGTAAGACATTAATTAGGAAATCTTGATGACAAGTCACACTATATATATTTCATCACATACATCCTCATTCTCATTCTTTTGTATTTTTCATGAACATTTATATTTATAATTAAGCATATTTTTATTTTGTATAACATTTTATACATTCTTATATAATTGTCTTTATGTAAGTTTTGAATATTCATAATATTTTTCTCTTATTCCAATATCAGGAAAGACCTATTATTAAAGATTCAGATTACTCCCACATCGTATCATATTTTTGATTGAAGGTAAAAAACAGCATATATAGTTCATTATGTGTTTTTTTATTTACCCAGAGAGTAGACACTTTGCTATCATTATTACTAAATTACTTTGTGAAAATTTGGTTGCAACAGGTTAAAGACGGTGCTGGAGGTCGTTCTTCTTAAATGTAGTACTGTAATTGTGAAAATTTGGTTGCAACATGTTAAAGACGGTGTTGGAGGTCGTTCTTCTTAAATGTAATAATGTAAAATTTTGATTTTAAGTCTTGTGTCATTTTTTATTCGGGTGTAAATACCATCACAAGTAGAAATAGTTTGGATAGGAACTTCGCAGTGTCATTATCATTACAGTACTTTGTAAGAAATTGGTTGCAATAAATTGTTAAAGACGGGTTGGAGATTATTCTTTTTTAATATAATATCGTATAATTTTTTTTTTATCTTTTCTATTACTTGCATGTGATTCAAATTTGATTTAATTTATATATGATATGAGATAACAGTTATTAATCTTCTACTAATTATTCATAGTAATATTTGAACTTTATTTATTACTATAATCTGAATATTTAATAGCTCCATTATTTAAAAATATGCAAAAAAAAATTTTTGTTATTTATTCATTCATTTAAATATAAATCAATTAGTTATATTTTTTTTTATTACTTTATTAAAATATACCTAATATTATATTTTGTTATTTATTCATTCATTTAAATAAATATACCTAATATTAAAATTAGGTATATTTTTTTATTTGTTATGACTTCTAAATGGGTATATATTTTTATTTCTGAGTATTTTTATTTATTTATTTAGATTGTGTTTTTACCATTATTTGGTTTTTTGTTACTTTTATTTTAAATATTTATATTTAATATTTTTAGTTTAAATATTTCATAATATTCAAAACAGTTCAATAAAATAATATGAATACATACATATAGAATTTTTGATTAAATAATATATTTATTTTGACAATTAACTAAATAAATATACCTAATTTTCTTTAAATTATTATAAAAAAACCTGATAAACTTTATTTTTCTACATGAAAAATTATTTTTTTTAAAAAGAAAAGGAAAAAAAATTGTTACAAGCTGAACATGGAAATATGTATTAGATCATGGAGTCTAACTAATTGCTTAAAATTAGGCATTTATCATCCAGCAAAACATATGTATTTAACTAATTGCACAAATTATCCACTTATTACAAAATAAAAAAAATAAAAAATTCAGTTACAAGCTAAACATGGTAAAATTATTATATCTTGCAAAAATTTAGGCATTTATTCATACCCTAAAACATCTAACCGATTTTTTTTTATTTTTGATTTTATTTTGACAATTAACTAAATAAATATACCTAATTTTCTTTAAATTATAATAAAAAAAACCTGATAAAATTTATTTTTCTACATGAAAAATTATTTATTTTTTTTAAAAAAGAAAAGGAAAAAAATTATTACAAGCTAAACATGGAAATACGTATTAGATCATGGAGTATAACTAATTGCTTATTAGGCATTTATCATCCACCAAAACATACGTATTTAACTAATTGCACAAATTATCCACTTATTACAAAATAAAAAATAAAAAAATTCACTTACAAGCTAAACACTGTAAAATTATTATATCTTGCAAAAATTTAGGCATTTATTCATCCACTAAAACATCTAACCGATTTTATTTTTATTTAGTGCAATTATTTACTATTCTGATTTTACATTTAATAGGAAAGAGTTAAAAGAACTTTCCAAACCATATATATAAGGTATGTTTATTTCATTGTCTTAATCTTGCTTGAAAAATTCAATTTTAACTTCACATTTGGAATTTGGACATCTATCTCTCAAAAGCAATTCTCTATTTTGTAAGCATCTACTCCAATTCATCTCTCTTTTCTTACAGTTAATTTTTGTAATTTATTTTATGTAATTGTACATTTGGAATTTGGGATCTTATATTTTTTGTTTTAATTTATTGGTTGGACAGATATATATGTTGTGGAGAACTACGTTTTTGTGAACAGGTACATCGATATTGATTATTATTATATAGACTCTTCTTAAATTAAGGTACATTTGAAACCTCATGTTATATATTTTGATTATTTGATTATTGATTCGAGATTTTTCTTTTTTAATTTTGATAATATTCTGGGATATGTCATAAGAAAAAGTAGATGAGACTTAATATGTAAGGTTTTGGGCTCTTTTATTCTAAATTTTTATTATTTTTAATGTGATTAAGTTTCCCTAGTAAAGCTACAATTTTATCATATCTTTTGTTATACTTTTCATTTCACATTTTGTTAATGTGATAGTAATCTATTTCAATAACTGGCCTATTTACATATCTTTTGAAGAAATAAAATTAAGCAATCAATATAAAAGTAAATTTTTTCCCTATTTCTACTACTTTGAAAATAGTATAATTTGGCATCTAATTTAAAAGAAATTAATACCTTAACTACATGTTAAGAAAGTATATGCTTCTACATTCACATAATTATGACACTACTAAACCTTATTACTTACTAAAATTCACAATTCACTAAAGTATATTTCTTTTATTAAAAAAGGTTGATACAATAACTTATATTGTTTAGGATGGTGGAAGGAAGAACTTGCAACAATATTTAGATACATTTTTGGACCGCTCCTTCTCATTTATCATTCCAGTACCACCAAGAAAGGCACCACCAATCCGTTGCACAGTGAATTTTGTTCTGCCAGTTGATTGGTCCGAAGAATGCTCACATCTATCAAGTAGACCATCTGCGGTAGAATAAGAAGGGTGAGTACAATTTGTTGCAATTAACACAAATATATTTTTAAATTAGTGATATACTAAAGTCTCAATTTTTGAAAATATCACTCATATATATATTTACCTTTATTTTATAGGTTTCACTTCAACAATTGCAATGTGAAAGATGTTAAGCTACTATATTTATTCTATGTTACTCTTCATAATTTTTATCTTTTTTAAGTTTAGTTTATTTATTAGTATTATATTCATTGAAAAATTCTTGACATTCTGGATATTGTTGAACTTTAATTATTAATATTTAAGATTTTAATTTAACAACTTATTATAAATATATTAACGTCATGATTTTGTGCAATTTTTTCAAATTTGTTATACTTATTTGATAATTGTCCTTAATCTATGTACGTAACACTGCCTAATACTATATGGTTGATAGTTATTTGTCCTTAATCTATGTCAAACATAATTTCTTTTTCTAAAGACATAATCTATGTCAAACTCGATAATAAATATATTTAGTATTATGTTAGACTTAAATGAATTAAATTCTATCTATTTACGATACTTTTTAGTAGATTGTACTTCATGCAATATTTTTCTTAACTACCAACAAATTTTCATCAATTTAATTATGATTCTATAAATTACATAGTTGATAAAAGAAAACATTTGTCTAATCAGGTTTTATTCCAACCAAAATCCATAAATTTTCTATTTAGTCAATATTTTTCATAATTCTTTAAGTTTAAGCTTTAGATTTTCTATCTATACTGAACTTTGTTTGAGCATTATATAGATGAATTAAGTTGCTAATTATAATCATAATTATTTCGAACTCAATTAACTATTTTTATGGGGGTGTTCCAGTAACTACGGTTTCTTATTAGAATTACCTATTCAATTAAATCAATTCATCGCTCTTATAAATATTGATATTTATCCAAAACAACGTACTTTGTGCATAACACAGAATTATGTGTAATTTCGAAACTATTTGTTTGCATGAAGCTCACTTATTTTTCTTAATTTAGTAATTTTTCTTACAATTTTTTCTTATTGTTCTCAAATATTACCGAAAACTTTTCAATATTTAGCTAACCAAACATATGCTCGAACGAAATTTTAATTCATGGTGAAATGCTCATCACTTAATCAAATGAAGGACAAAGTGAACATTATATTTATTAGAATCAACCTATAAACTATTAAACAAGAATTTAGTGATTCCGTGCGTAGCACGGGGTAAATGCTAGTATATGTATATATATATATATATATATATATATATATATATATATATATATATATATATATATATATATATATATAAGATAAGATAAGATTGTTAAAAATAATGTATTTATAGCTAAAATTAATTGCTCGTTTTAAAATTTTCACAGATAAATTATAGTTTGATAAATTATGGGGGCTATATTGACATTAACTCCCGAATATTCATACATAAAATGTTGCAAATATCTTTTCACATAACACATGTAAAATACAACAAAAATATCTCCGCGCAATTAGATCTTTTCTACACACACGCACACACACAACATGTGGCGTATAACAAATAGTAGCTAGAACATTCCAGATGCCATTGGAGTTTCTACTAGATATTTTTAGCTTCTGAAACTGTTCTTCATCTTAATGGGGCCCGTTAACGAACCGCCTTACACCATTCATAATTATCGTTTATATTCAACATTCTCTATATATATATTATATACTTTTACTTTTTCCATTTACGTTTTTTTGGGTAGGTGTTTCAGATGGAGTTTGGTAAAGGGTCACCTTCATATTACGACGTTCTTGGCGTTAGTAATGTGTCTTCTGATGAACAAATTCGCCGTGCGTATCGTAAACTCGCAATAGTATGCTTCAGTTTAGTCCTTTACTCTGTTTTTGATTATGTGTTACTTAATTTCTCAATTTGTTGATTTCTGATTGTAATGAATGCAAATTGTTATCTGTGTGTGTGTGTGTGTGTGTGAATTAACATCAAATTGAGTGGAGTTTGTGTTTATGTGGAGAATTGTTGGATATTAGATGGGTTTGTTGATTTTTAGTGATTTCATGTTTTGGTAGTGCTTTTTTTTAGCATAGTGTGTGTTGTAACGGTCAGCTCCTATTATATGTGTGTGTATGTGTGTTTGATTGAAAAAAGGATATGCTAAATTGTAGTGAAATTATTGAATTCTTGATTTTGGGTCTTTATTATGCTAAATTTTAATGGTCACCTCATTTTCATTGTGTGTGTGTGTTTGTGTGTTTGATTGAAGAAAGGATATGCTAAATTGTTGTGAAATTATTGAATACTTGATTTTGGGTCTTTAATATTCTAAATTGTAAGGATCACCACATTTTCTTTGTGTGTGTTTTTTATTGAAGAAAGATTATGCTAAATTGTTTTGAAATTATCTTGATTTTGGGTCTTTGATACGCTAAATTGTTAAGTTCGCCTCATTTTATATGTGTGTGTGTGTGTGTTTGATTGAAGAATGAATATGCTAAATGGTAGTAAAATCATTGAATTCTTGATTTTTGGGATGTTAATACTAATTCTAACACAATTGATTGCTTTAAATTTGTTTCAGCAATGGCATCCGGATAAGTGGTCTAGAACCCCTTCGCTTCTAGGCGAGGCCAAACAAAAATTTCAGGAAATTCAAGAAGCATATTCAGGTGTGTTTTCACCTTGAAAACATTGGATTTTCTTCAAAATGGAAGGGTACAAAGTACTAACCTAAAATTTTGATTGATTTATTGGATGAAACAGTACTCTCTGATGGAAGAAAGAGGCAATTATATGATGCTGGGTTATACGACCCTTATGAAGAGGAAGATGAGGTAGAGGTAGGTGCATACGCATTTATTTTATTTTATTTTTGGTCTCTAGATGCAATTCTTTGTTCCTGAAAATGTGTCCATTCGATTACATTTTACAGGGATTTACCGATTTTGTTCAAAAAATGGTCTCTCTAATGAAAGATGCTAGGAAAGAGGTGAGAATGTTGTCCACTTATGAATTCAGATTTCTGTTCAATTTTCATTTGATCAATATGTCGGAGAGCCCTCTCTGTTAGGCTACATTTTCATTGTTATACATGATTCGATTTATGCAGTGAAATCTCAGTAATTTTACTTCTTTATAGTGTTGTGTTCGATTTTGTTTAAGCGTGTTTCCCTTATTTGTAGTCTTAGGCATCAATTAGATTGGAGCTGTGGTTCTCGGATCGTAATATCAGATTTCCTTTTAGAAAGAATCATCTTGATTTTTGATGAATCTCGAATTCTTATTTGCACTTTTGTCGAGTCAAAATTGATGAATTTGATGTCCATCAACACTAGAATGATGGAATCATTTGAAATACTTTTGCCAGTGTAAAATACTCGATCCAAATGTGTTTTGCACAATATTTTACTTTTTCGCGTAGAAAATTGGTTTTTTTAATCATTTTTGCTAATTCGTCCTCTTGAATTTTTTTGGAAACAGGACAAGAATTGTAGCATTGAGGAACTGCAGAACATGTTGTCGGAGATGGCACAAGGCTTTGATATCCCGACTGAATGCTGTAGTAGTACTACCAGTAGTGGTACTTACCTGGATGAGTTGCCTCCATACGAGTCGCAACAGTTTTTTTCTGTCCCTTACAATAATCTATGGGAAAACACAAATCCATGGGAAGCAACCATGTATCAAAACATACCCAAATCGAACTTCGAAAGCTATGGCACGCATCATTTTTGCAGATGAGTATGGGGCATGAGCACAACGATGTTAGTGCTTTGCTTTTCGTTCCTTTTCTTTATACATTTGGAAAGCTATCCAATTCTTGCCTGTGCTGGATCCTACTTCTTTCAGGTTGATCACTAAAATTGGCGCGATATAAATGTTACAATCGGTGTCTCTGTATGCTAATGATTTAGGAGAGTGTCGGATTGATAGCAACTCCGCAATTGCAGCAGCTGTTTGATGCTCTTTCCTTTTTCTTTTGTAATGTAGTACTCGTATGTAGGGGCGATTACCGCCAAGTCGTTTTCACGTTTTAATTGACGACTTGTGTTAGTAAGCGAGATCTGCACAAAATCGCCCTATGCACGGTAGGCCCTTGTGTTCATATTTTTTTCGATAGCATATCATTTGTTAAGTAGGTTCTCTTTTGAAAAAAGTTATTAAAAAATTTATAAGGTATGTTATGGTATGATTTTATTTTTTATTTTTTCATGATTTTACTAAATTGTGGATCACAGTTTGGACTCGAGAGTGTATTGGGTACATGCCCTATGAAAAATAGTGAAACAGAAGCAATATTCAACTTTTATGAAAAATATAACAAGTGGAGTAGAAAATTTAAGAATAAATTTACCGGACAAAAGAAAGGTATATTGAATGCGAATTTGTTAAGAATCAATTCTTTACAAGTAGTACGGCCCAGCCCAATGCTAAGGCAAACCAAGAAGAAGAGGATGCCCGTTCGCCCGTGCAGTTAAATTTCTCTCGAATTTTAATAATGGTGAGTCGAATTGAATTTGAGTCATTATAATAACCTCAAATGATATGAGGCAACTCGAGATATATAAGTATTTTGAATATTATTATTAATTATTTAGTTTGAGCCATTTCAGGCTCAACTTAAAAGATCCGATTGATACCATACTGTGTAGCAAACTTGAAAGAAAATGTCGAACATAGGTTCTCAGATTGTATGTCCGTCCCTTCAATATTTCACAAATCACGAGCCCGTAGTTCAAAATTGAAAAGGGGCCCTTGATAATGGAAATCAAGTCAGCTTCGAACCAATCCAATAAGACAAAGATTAAGGATCTTTAGGGTTAGTCCTGTTAGGAAAAATCACAACCAGATTTAATGAAATAGCAAAAATAATGAACACAAAATTTACGTGGTTCACCCAAAATAGGCTACGTCCACGGGCTGCTGCAGATCTTTCAATAAAGGGAGATAATTACACCGTGTTTACAAACACTCACAAAATTTATGTGGATGTTTTTAGATTTTTTGTTCGTATTCGATCGGTCTCTCGACTCCGTCGACAAAGCAGAGGGGGTCGTAGTTTCGACTGACTCTCTCCGTCGGATCTCTTCGTTTAGAACGAGATCACGTACATCGTTGAATTTTAACTTATTGCTTCCCGACGAGCTACTCACAGCCGTGACCGTAGCATTCCAACTTTCTGGAAGGGAGGACAAAAGTAACAAAGCATGTACTTCATTGTCAAACTCAATCTTGACCGAACTCAACTGGGTCGTGATTGTACTAAGTTCATTGAGATGTTGGGCCACCGATGCCCCTTCGGTCATCCGCAAATTAAATAACCGCCTCATTAAATGAACTTTATTTGAGGCCGAAGGTTTCTCTTACATATTTGAGAGTGCCTTCATAAGACCTGTCGTGGTCTTTTCCTTCGCTATGTTAAAAGCGACATTGCGGGATAACGTCAACCGGATAACTCCGAGAGCTTGTCTGTCAAGGAGTTTCCACTCATCCTCCTTCATGGATTCTGGCTTATCTTCCTGGAGAGGCAAGAATAAATTTTTCTGATACAAATAGTCCTCTATTTGCATTTTCCAGAATCCGAAGTCCGCAACATCGAACTTTTCGAGTTTCATTTTCCCTTCGTCTGCCGCCATTGCTCCCACTTAAATCTGGTTGGCCCGGAAAAAAATTTCTGAGCTCTGATACCAGTTGTTAGGAAAAACCACAACCAGATTTAATAAAATAGCAAAAATAATGAACACAAAATTTACGTGGTTCATGCACAAATTTACAATAAATATCTAATATTCAGTTTCTATGTTTGATCAAATTCCTTCATTTGTAACCGGTTGTTGAGTGGACTAACTTAATTCACTTGACTAATACTCTTAAAAAGAAAATAGTTATTTTTTCCCCACTTTTTCTAGGATGAAATTATAGGATTGTTTTATCTTATGTTAGTTTTTTTGTTATTTTTATCAAAAATCGATAAAATATCGAGTTTGATACAGAAAAAAAAATTCGCCCCCGAAAGAAAATGGTTTAGCTCCGTCCCTAATCGTCCCCCCCCCCCCCCCCCCCAAGAAATGGGGTCTAGGTCCGTCCCTGCCGCTTTGTTTAGATTTTATTTTAAATAGTAAATATTGTATTTGTGCATTAGTTTGTTAAAATATATATAAGATTTTTTCATTATAATTTGTTGCTGAAATATTTAGTCCATTTGAAGACAAAAAATGTATGAATTGTTTGTGCTAAACAAAAATATAATTACGTCGGCTATCTTATAAGAATGACCATAAACGTGGAGATTTAATTAATAGTTTCGCATTCAAAAGAGTACGACAAAATACTTCACACAAAATATTGAAAAGGAAAAAAACACAAGCCCCGAATTTTAATTTCGCCTAGGACCTTCAAAACCTAAGACCGGCCCCAATCTCATCACCTCAGTTCATTCAATGTAGGACCAAAGTGTTGCTGATATGAAGGAGAATATAAAAGTTTAAACAGCATCCCCGATATTTTTATATGTGGCACTTTACCCCTTGTGTTATAATAATGTAACCGTTTACCCTCTATATTATGATAAATATGGCAATTTACCCACTATGTTACAAAAATATCTCAATTTTGGCTAGTGAATTATACTCTCCGACTGAAAGCAGGTAAATTGCTTCTTTAAAAATTTTACAGGAAAATACAATGTTCTTTTTCAAATCACAGAGCGATAAATCGATCATTACGCATTTCACAAAAGGTGAATTGTCATTAACTCGTAGTCTTATTATGAGACAAAATGTACTGCTAAACAGAACTATTATGTATGACCAAAAGAACTTTTAAAATTTGAATAAAAATTAAATTAAGTTCTAAATTATGTATGATTGTTCAGTATATATATTTCACCATGTTAAAATAAATGGTGACTTGTATTAATTAGGCATGAAAATTTATTGTTAACCAAATTCGACCCTTTCGGCCCTACCAAACCATCATTTTGTACCATATTTGACTTTGGCTAAATTAAGTAATTGGTAAGACCAAAACTGTACATTGGTATAGGAAAAAAACATTTTAGGTCCACTTTTACAGGTCTGCTGGATTATAGGATATTATATTTTGTATCTTTTTTTATTCATAATTTATATTCACTTGACCGCAATTTCAGTTTCTATATATTTCATCGGAATTTATAACAATGTTCAGAAATTGTAAACGTTGCAAAATATTTTGTCCTACAAAAAAAGTTGCCATAACCTTCATCTACACAAATTGTTTGCATAGCTGGTAATTTCTTAACAACGATGTAATTTCCAGTGAAATAGGAACTGAAATTGCTGCTAATTTAAAAAAAGGATATATTTTGCTTGCCAGAAAATTAAAAATATCCAGCGTGCCTAAGAAAATTAAAGGACGTAAAATACATTTTTACCTATTGGTGTCTATGATGAGAAAATAGGAATATCTATATGAAAATGTTTAACATGCAATTAAATTTGTTTCCTTGCCTAACTAGACCTGTCGAGCCATCAATATGCACCATTATCTTGCAGAATTAACGTGGCATGTTGATCATTAATTGACAAACGAACACAACAAGGGGCAAATAGTAAAATTTATTGTTTAGTAAAACAATTCAAATGTATAAAAAAAAAGTGTGTTATAGCTACACAAAATAATTAAAAATGTGGTAAGAAATTTGCACAATTTAATTAATGCGATAAAAATTATTCAATGGAAATATATATTAGACTAGTCGATCTTATTTGATCCAGAAAATTACTCCCTCTGTTTCAAAATATCTATCTTTTCACATGTATGCACACAAATTAAGAAAATCATTGAATATGGCTGAATTCTATTGAAAAAAAATTTGAAAAAGACTAAAATACCCTTTTAATTAATTATCCTCCACTAATGTTTGAGAAAATTTATGAGCATAAAGGGCAAAAATGAAAAAAGAGCAATTAATGCTTCATTGAAAATCCAAAGTGACAGATAATATGGCACGAGAAAATCTTTCTAAAGCGACAAATATTATGAAACGGAGGGAGTATAAAGAAAAACCAGTAATGTTCTAAAGTTCAACACGTGATTTAGAAATGAGTGAATGAACTGTATGGAAAACATGATCAATTTTTGGGCTAACGTTTTAATATCGTATTAATGTTCAACTCGTATTCAAATTTAAACGGTTATATGAAAAACATTTAATATGTGTTTAATACTTGACAATTCTCATTTGTCAGAGGGGTGTCAACGAGTCGAGTAGTATCGAATGATACATTGTTCAAGTTTGGTTTGAATTTTATCGAGCTTGAGATTTTGTGTTTGAGTTTGGATTGATTTCTTAACGAACTAGCTCACACGAGCTTTTATCGAGCAAGCTCAAACCGAGTATCGAGTAGCGTGATATTTGATATGTATTTGTTTAATATTTAACTTATCTACCCGAGCTCGAACCGAACTTCAAAACTTATTAAATGAGAAAACCTATTCACAAAGGGGTAATTAATTTGTATATATATTTATTTATTTATCTTCATAAGCACGTAAATTGTTTATTAAACATATATGTAAAAAGTTAAATTGATAAAAAATAACGTCACGTTGTACTTATTTGTTTTAACAAGAAGACACGCATCTATTTAAAATAAGAACAACCAATAAATCTTATTTTATATCCAATTACTTAATCAATACATATTAGACTAGAATTAAGCTGGCTTGACAATATTACACAATGTTAATTAATATGTAGCTAGGATCCTCAACTGCACAAGTATTATACCTTTTATTCTCCAATTTTCCCTAGGAAAGGTACACATTCTATTTGTGCTTATTATTAATTCCAATAAAATTGAAATGTTCTTGAAAACTTTTCTTTCAAAAATTTGAGATCTTTTTCTTCCATGTAGTCTTTCCTCTCAATATTTCTTCGTTTTTCGACTCCCCTTTAATTTGAAGCAAGTGAGTGTAGCTAAATGGCTCCTCATTTGAAGATCCCAAAAGTCCATTTTCTTGAAGAATTTCAGATGACATTGAAAAGTTTCCGTTCGAACCAATGTGACTATATTGTTGTTCTATTATTCCAATTTTTTGTTCATCTTCTTGAGGCTGGCAAAGAGATTGCACTACATCTTGACTGCCACATTCTCTTCTATATTCAAGAATTATATTTGAAAGCTGATAATTCTCCAAGAATTCATCAGGAATTGGCTGAGAAGATCAATCATTATTCTTTAGTTCATTATTACATTATAGGGACTATAAAAATATGACCGGAAAATTTGCATAAGTTCTAGTTACACATGATTGGACATTCAACACTTCGGAGCTTCTAGGGTGCGGGAATGGTAACTTGCCCTTATATGTGGTATGCCTCTTAAATTGTGCCATGTGTCACACGTAACTAGTATGTTACTCATCGAGTTGACTCGGTCTACAAATAGACAATTTTAACCTTCTACATTTAATTTTAAAGAATATTTAAAATAATCTTCAATTAACAAAAGACGGTTATATCCTTTATATCAATAAACTTAAAAAATATACTAATTGATTTATTTTTATGATTAATATCGATAATTATCATATAATTAGGGTTTAAGCAATTTTCTTCATCACATCTTCTTCTTCTTCATCACGATTACTCTTCGTGATTCTCCTTTGAAATCACGTTCCTGAGTAAGTTTCTTGCCTTAATTTCACGAAATTACTGCAGATTTCGGAAATTGTTGCTCGGCTAATCTTCCCCTGTTCTTAAGCTGCTGCTCTTCCCGTTGAATTCTGCTGGTTCTGTTGTTATATTAAGTGATTAAGTGTACGTAGTATTAGTTGGTAGTAATTTTAATTTGGTGAGATTTGATTAATTGGTGGATTTCATAGGTAGGATCATACGGCTATTCTCCTTTTTTCTACTAATTTACGTGTAATGGTGTGGGGAAGATGAGTAATTCGCATACTCAACCCCGCTAGTTCTGGCCCCGATCAAATTAACCCCGTAATTCCAGTTTTGCAGAAAATTAAAAACAACCAGCCGTCTCTTTATAGAACTCAGACTGTTCTTCGATTCCAGGCCACCGCCGGCATGGGATTTGGGTGGGGTGGGAATGGATTTTGACTTTTGAGTTGTTTTTTAAAAAAATAATAATTATTTATTAATAATATATAACTTTATTATTTTAATTAATATATTAATACTCTTAGATAAAAATTAGGTTTTGAAAATATTTTTTTAATTTTTTGTCGGATTTATATTAAAGTTTTATTTAATTTATTAATATTTTTATAAAATTAAATTAGTTAAATAGATATGTAAATATATAAATAAAATTTTCAAATTGGTCCATCCGTGTCTTATTCAAGCCAAATTTAAAATTGGACAACAATGTGGATTAAAATCTAGTAAATTTGAAGATGTGAGGTTATTTTGTCAACCTGAAATATTTTATGAGGTAGAATTATCAGTGAACATAAGTAATTGCATCAATTTTGCAATTAAGACGTAACTGACACATCACCACTTAACAGGGATTTTTAACGGTGGTACAAAATACGAGAGTATTTATTAAATTATATTACCAAATGTGTCGACCTGAATTTTTATGGTACCACTAGTGAGGATTGATATAAAATTTGTCACCACAAGTGCAATTTTCTAAATAAATAGTCAAATTGCTCTCATTGAAGTTATAAAAATGGTGGAAATGTTATAACTTATTTAATACCATGACGATGATGGTGCAACGAAAATAGAAATTGAAAAGAATTTATTGTCTCCATTTGAATTTAATTGATTTAATAAATCACCTTGATTATAATTTTATATGAAATTAATCTGATGATTATGGCGATGAAATATAAATTTCTATGATTTTTCTACAATTTTTCATCAAGTTGGGGATGGTGTATTTCTATATTGTATTGGTATTTTTTTTTACTTTTTCGAGATGTTGGCATGTTAACTTCTTTTCTGGGATATTCTTTTAGTTAATTTGACTCTTTTATTGTTGATAACTTTAATTAATTTACCTTGAGTTTTTTTTTTAATTGTGCAATTGGTTTTGTTATAGAGCTCTTTTTATATGAAATGAGGTTTTTTTTTTATATTTTTTAGAAGCAAAATAATTCACTTCGTAAAAACGCGGAACATAGGGGTTAATTTGCAAAATTGTCAAAGTCAATTATTATCAAATTTGGGGGCAACGAGGTCTTTTTATATGAAACAAGGTGGCCGTTATATTTTTTAGAAGCAAAATAGTTCAATTCGTAAAATCGCGGAACATAGGGGTCAATTTGCAAAATTATCAAAGTCAATTATTATCAAATTTGGGGGTAACGAGGTCTTTTTATATGAAATGAGATGGCCTTTATATTTTTTAGAAGCAAAATAGTTCAATTCGTAAGATCGCGGAACATAGGGGTCAATTTGCAAAATTGTCAAAGTCAATTATTATCAAATTTGGGGGTAACGATGTCTTTTTATATGAAACGAGGTGGCCATTATATTTTTTAGAAGCAAAATAGTTAAATTCGTAAAATCGCGGAACATAGGGGTCAATTTGCAAAACTGTCAAAGTCAATTATTATCAAATTTGGGGGTAACGAGGTCTTTTTATATGAAACGAGGTGGCCTTTATATTTTCTAGAAACAAAACAATTCACTTCGTAAAAATGCGGAACATAGGGGTCAATTTGCAAAATTGTCAAAGTCAATTATTATCAAATTTGGGGGTAACAAGGTCTTTTTATATGAAAGGAGGTTTTTTTATATTTTTTACAAGCTAAATAATTAAATTCGTAAGATCACGGAACATTAGGGTCAATTTGCAAAATTGTTAAACTCAATTAATAAGATGGGGGTAAAGTGGTAATTTCATATACTGGCCATTTTTTTTAAAATTTAATTAAAAGGGCAAATTAGGTATATTGTAAATTAATAAAAGTCAATAGTTACCAATTGACTTTGACCAAGTTACCTAATCAACGGTCCAGATTAATCTGAGCCAAATGAATGGACCGATTAACCCTCCCGCATGTGAGGGCGTAACTCGGGCGCCCGCACCCTAGAAAAATCCTCAACACTTTTGTCCCGCACTTTACAAAGTTACAATTTATTCTTCGGATTTTTAGAATATTTTGCATTTTTAGTCCCGTCGCATCTTGTGGGACCAAAATACAAAATTGGGACAATTCTATGAGACAAAAATTGTGGTATATAGACTAATTTATGGGATTAATAATTTAAAAATTAGGACAAAGACTGCAAATTTATAAAGTATACGATGGAACAAAAAGTGCAAAATATTTTGAATTTAGGTGTAACTCTTATCTAGTGGTTATTCCCCCAATGATTTGAAAGAAAAAATTCTTTACCCCCTACGAAAATTTTAAAGGAGCAATATAACTCCTCCAATCGTAGACTGTAAATCACCCGCTGAAATTAAGATTGGGCATGAAAAGTTTTCTTGTAACATAGAGGGATAAGTGCCACATTAATCATAACACCGGGGGAGGGAGGGAAAGTGTCACATAAAAGATGTGTAGTTTTCTCAATTCTTATATGTTTTAAGTTTAAAAGTATCACGGAGACAGTGTGAAACTCTTATAAGATCATAGGTGGAGGTAAAACGTTCTTTTCCAAATCATAAGGGATAAATTGAACATTACACATAAATTTTTATAAGATCATGGGGTGGTAAACGTGCTTTTTCAAATCCTAGATTATGCGTATCACATAAAGATAAATTGCCATTAACTCTATTGGGTGATTAATTCCAAGCTTCCAGCTCCAGCAAATCTGCAACAATGGAAAGAGATAATTAGGATTTGCAGTACGAAGAGGAAGAAAAGAAATTAGGGATTGAAATTGTTTTCTCCCATTTTGTAAATTAAACACGCTTAAATTAAGACAAGGGTATTTTTGTATTATTAGTTAGTTTAAGGGTATTTCTGTACATTTAGCTTAAGGCGGTCAGTTGTAATTGTATATATAGGTCTTAGGTTCGATTTCCTTCTGTAACAGATTATTCAATTTTTTAGTTATACAATTTCTTCCAGATTTCTCTCTCAATTTTCTTCTCTGTTCATTCTTTCTTTTCCAGAAATTCAAGAATTAAACATTCATCTCTTATATGAAATCTTGAATTGTAATATGGTATCAGTAGACTAGTTTCTACACGATTTCCGCAGCTCTTTACGTTTTCATTCTCTGTTTTTCTTCTCCTATACTGTTTCTTGTTTTCTTGATTATTCTACCTTCTATGGATTCTACGAATTCTTCATCATCTACAGTTTCTAATTCTACACGCTCCAAACCTCCCATGGAGGACCCTTCCCACCCCTACTTTTTACATCCTTCTGAGAGTCCTGGTTTAATTTTGGTTCAACAACCACTAAAAGGGGACAATTATCCTATATGGGCACGATCAATGCTTCTTGCATTGAATGTCAAGCATAAACTCGGTTTTGTCAATGGCACTCTCCCAGACCCTGGACCTGCTGATCCTCTTCTCCAAATTGCCTGGTCTAGGAGCAATGACGTGGTAGTTTCATGGATTCTTAACACTGTTTCTCCAGAGATTCATTCCAGTATCATGTACACAAATTGTGCACAGAAAATATGGAATGAATTAAAAACAAGATTCTCACACAGCAATGGGCCAAGAAAATTGCAACTCCGAAGGGAGATTGCAAACTGTCATCAAGAAACACTTTCGGTTAATATGTTCTTTACCAAGCTTAAATCCATTTGGGATGAACTGGCCAATTATAGACCATCCCTCACTTGTACTTCTTGTGACAGTATGCAGATAGTTCATGCTCATTACCAGGAGGATTTTATACTCACCTTCCTTCTTGGTTTAAATGACAGTTTTGATAATCTTCGAAGTCAGATTCTACTTATGAATCCTATACCTGATATTGACAGAGTCTTTGCCTTAGCAACTCAAGAAGAACGACAAAGACAATTTGGCCAACATTCTACTTTTGATCCTGCTTCCTCAATGGCCTTTGCCTCCAAATTCAATAATACAAATCCTTCCACATTCTCACAGTCTCAAAAACGGCCTTACAATCAATTTCAACAAAGTCCTATATTACCCACCCCACCTACTACACCTGTTTTTAATCCTAATCATAAGAAAAAGGATGTTCCTGTTTGTTCTCACTGTAATTTCAGAGGTCATACAGTGGACAAATGTTATAAACTCCATGGGTACCCTGTTGGCTATAAACCCCCTAATGGTTCTAAACAAAGACCCACCTCTACTCCTATCAATAACATCACCACTCAGTCCTCTCCAAACACCATAGAACAACAGGCTCAGAATCCTCTTACACCACTTCTGCAGAGCCTTAATGCAGACCAGTATCAACATTTAATCAATCTATTCAACACTCATCTACCTGCTCACACTGCAAATAACCCAACATCAGATTCTGCACACATTTCTTGTGTATCAGGTATCTGTTCCACATCTCTTCTTACTAGTACTATTACTGATCCTAATATTTGGATAGTAGACTCAGGTGCTACTAAGCACATTTGCTACACTAAAAGTCTTTTCAATTTTTTAAAACCTATTGCTAATGCTTATGTTATTTTACCTGATCACAGTACACTTCAAGTTACTCAAATTGGGGACATTTCTTTAACTTCTTCTTTAATTCTCAGAGATGTGTTTTATATTCCATCCTTCAAGTTTAATTTGCTCTCTGTTAGTGAATTAATAACCAAATCTAATCTTACTATTAAATTTTCACAAAAGTCATTTCTGATCCAGGATCTCCAACAGAAGAAGATTGGAGAGGGTAACCTGTTAGATGGCTTATATGTTTTCCACCCCAGCTCAAGGATACCTTCTCAATCTCATTGCAACAAAGTATCTAGTATAGTATGGCATAGGAGATTAGGTCATATGCCTTTTAAAAACATGATTAGAATCAAGGATTCTTTAGCATTAGATTCTGTACCTAAACTCACTGATCATAACACAGATCCTTGTTATATTTGTCCAATTGCTAAACAAAAGAGATTGTCTTTTCCTAATTCTACTTCTATTACTTCTTCTATTTTTGAATTGGTTCATTGTGATATTTGGGGGCCCTTTAAAACCCCTACTCAATCTGGACAGAGATATTTTGCAACAATAGTAGATGATTACTCAAGGTTTACTTGGATTTGTCTATTAAATAAGAAGTCTGATATTATGTCTGTTATACCTAGTTTTTTATCCATGATTAAAAATCAATTTAATTGTTCAATTAAAGTTTTCAGGAGTGATAATGCTCCAGAATTACAGTTTACTTCTCTTTTTAATCAACATGGTATTGTGCATCATTTTTCCTGTGTTGAAACTCCACAACAGAATTCTGTTGTGGAGAGGAAACATCAACACTTGTTAAATACAGCAAGAGCCTTATATTTTCAATCTAAGGTTCCTATATTTTTATGGGGTGAGTGTGTTTCTACTGCAGCTTACATCATTAACAGATCACCATCTAAAATTTTAAACTATCAAACTCCTTATGAATTACTCTATAAAACTGCTGTTGACTACAATTTTATGAAATCTTTTGGCTGCCTAGCTTTTGCATCAACACTTAAAAAGGGAAGATCTAAGTTTGATCCCAGGGCCAGAGCTTGTGCTTTCATTGGCTATCCTATGGGCATCAAAGGATACAAGTTAATTGATATCTCAAATAATGAGATTTTTATTTCAAGGGATGTTATTTTTCATGAAAATAACTTTCCTTTTCACAATTTGTCTAATTCTAATCCTTCTGATTCTAAATCTGATTTTATATTTACTCCTCCTACCCATTCCCCATTTGACTTTAATACTGATTATCTTTCTAGTCCTACTTTTGATTCCCCTGTCCCTCCTCCTATTCACATTTCTACTGACTCTTCTGATCTAACTGTTTCAGATTCAAATACACAGCTCAGAAGATCCACTAGGACTTCTGTAAAACCTACTTATCTTAAGGATTATCTTTGTTCTTCTAATGTTAAAAATATTAAATATCCTATTTCTACTGTTCTATCTTATGATAAACTTTCCTCTAGTTTTAAACATTTTATTATGAACATTTCAACTGAAACTGAACCACAGTTTTATCACCAGGCTGTTAGTAATCCTAAGTGGAGAGAAGCAATGAATAATGAAATTAAAGCTCTAGAAGATACTAATACTTGGTCTATTGTACCTAAACCTACCCATAAGACACCTATAGGATGTAAATGGGTATACAAAATAAAGAGGCATTCTGATGGAACAGTTGAAAGATATAAAGCAAGGCTTGTTGCCAAAGGCTTCACACAACAAGCTGGTATTGATTACACAGAAACTTTTTCTCCTGTGGCAAAAATGGTCACTGTAAAGGTTTTACTTGCTCTAGCAGCTTCTAAGGGTTGGGGTCTCTACCATTTGGATGTGGACAATGCCTTCTTAAATGGAGATCTCCATGAAGAAGTCTACATGGATCTTCCATTAGGTTATCCCAGGTCTGACAATACTATCAAATTTGTTTGTAAACTTAACAAGTCTATTTATGGTCTTAAACAGGCTTCTAGACAATGGAATGACAAATTCAAAGACTGTTTACTTGCTTATGGATTCTCACAATCTAAGGCTGATTATTCCCTTTTTATAAAGGGCTCAGGTGACACCTTTCTAGCTCTCTTATTATATGTAGATGACATTGTCATTTCTGGACCATCTTCTAAATTGATTTCTGAATTAAAAGTTTTTTTGCATAGTCAATTTAAGCTTAAAGATTTAGGTCATCTTAAATATTTTCTTGGTCTTGAGATAGCCAGATCCTCAAAGGGAATTGTTCTATCTCAAAGACAATATGCTTTAAACATACTTGATGATACAGGATATACTGCAGCAAAACCTCTTTCACTACCCATGAATCCTAAAACAAAACTTAACTCACAAGATGGGGATTTACTTACTGACAGTACTTCTTATAGAAGACTTATAGGTAGACTATTATATTTAACAATAACTAGACCTGACCTAAGCTATGCTGTACATAGGCTTAGTCAGTTTGTGTCTAGTCCAAGAACCACTCATTTACAGGCAGCTCATCACATTCTAAGATATATAAAATCAAGTCCTGGTCAAGGCTTATTCTATTCATCTCAATCATCATTTAAACTTACAGCTTATGCTGATGCTGACTGGGCCTCTTGTTTGGATACAAGGAGGTCAGTCACAGGTTTTTGTATATTTCTAGGGGACTCTTTAGTTTCCTGGAAATCCAAGAAGCAAGTGACTGTGTCAAGATCTTCTGCTGAAGCAGAATATAGATCTTTGGCAGCAGTCTCAAGTGAGATAGTTTGGATTCATCAACTTTTAAATGATTTTGGAATTAACTTAAAATTTCCTACCTTATTATTCTGTGACAATCAATCTGCTCTACACATTGCTACAAATCCTATTTTTCATGAACGAACTAAACACATTGATATTGATTGTCATTTTACCAGGGAACAGGTAACAAAGGGAGTCATTAAATTGATGCCTATAACTACAGAGAATCAAATAGCAGACATTTTAACTAAAGCATTGATGTTACCTCAATTTCGATTGCTTCTGTCCAAGTTCTCCCTCGTCAATATCTTCGGTCCAACTTGAGGGGGTGTATTGGGTGATTAATTCCAAGCTTCCAGCTCCAGCAAATCTGCAACAATGGAAAGAGATAATTAGGATTTGCAGTACGAAGAGGAAGAAAAGAAATTAGGGATTGAAATTGTTTTCTCCCATTTTGTAAATTAAACACGCTTAAATTAAGACAAGGGTATTTTTGTATTATTAGTTAGTTTAAGGGTATTTCTGTACATTTAGCTTAAGGCGGTCAGTTGTAATTGTATATATAGGTCTTAGGTTCGATTTCCTTCTGTAACAGATTATTCAATTTTTTAGTTATACAATTTCTTCCAGATTTCTCTCTCAATTTTCTTCTCTGTTCATTCTTTCTTTTCCAGAAATTCAAGAATTAAACATTCATCTCTTATATGAAATCTTGAATTGTAATATCGATAAAAGTATGGGACCAATGTTGTCAAGGTCCAACTCCAATTAAAAAGGAAATTTTGCAGTTTATACCTCAAGCATCCATCTAAGATACTTAACATTATTTACATGATGGTTCATGTCCAAATCACCTCTCGTCGGCTGCAAAATGAAAATTTAATTTACTAATTACATCAATAATAAATAACTTCTTTGATAAATAATTGTAATTAATTAACTTAATTAATCACCTTCAAATCTGAACAAACATAACGTGCGTTGTAATTATTTAATCTGTTGATTTTTTCAGGAAGTTTTTCTTCTTTGATAGCTTGTTTCTCAATGAACCATGGTGAAAGCTCAGCCCTGACCTCATCTGGCATCTTTGAAAGAAAGACGCCTTGTTTGTCGGTTCATCATCACCATTGTACTATTTCAAGAAATTGGAACAATTAAATCTCTAATTAAAATGAACAAATATAATTCCTTTTGAGCCAACGGGCACATGAGCTGCACGTGCTGAATGTCGTCTGAAAATTGACGGCAAAACTAAATGTGTCAAGATTGTGTGAATCATGGTATGAAATGTGTTTTTTCAAAAAGTTTGGTACCAAATGTGCTTTTTGAACTAAAGCTTGGTATCAAAAGTGTTTTTTCCTCTGTTTTTATTAGCCAAAACCTATTTGAAATTTCTTCATAAATTATAGGGTGGTAGTTATCAATTTTTTAGTGAACATGGGGGTTATTGTAAATATTTAAAGTTATCAGGGGGTTATTGTCAAATTCTAAGGTGAGTACGGGTGTTTTTGCATCATTTCGTGAGGGTGTAATTGTTATTTTAACTTGTGAGGGGTTTCTTGCTAATAAAAAATTAGCACAGGGAGGTTCTGGTAATAAAAATGGGGGCGGAGTTTAATAATTAGGCAAAACATAGGAGATGTTTTGTACCTGGTTGCGCGTGCAAATACATGACCCGTGGCTTGGCCCCGGAGTAGCCAGTCTCTTCGCATACCATTTTTTCCAGCTGCTCCGGCCCATGCGTCTATTTCTATAACTTCACCCCTGATGAAAAATCGAAACTTTGTTAAGGAATATGGTGCATTTATATTTTTTCGGATCTGATTTAAATCCGTCCTAACGTTATTTTAAAAATCTCTAACCTATTCTAATATTTTTAATTAGAAATTTGAATAAACATCAAATGTTCGATTAAATATTACTTACTATGAGATGAGAATTGAAATATAAAATTGACATAATTTCATGAAAGTAGTAACTCTTGTTTTGTTGGACTAATGAAATATAACATGTAATTTGAACTCAAATATATAAGTAATATATTAAAGATCGGATTAAATTTGTATATCTTAAATCAATTTTATCAAATTAATTCAAAAAATTGAAGAATATTTATTTATACCAGATTGGATAATGATCAATTTGAACTTGCATTTTTGACACAACCCAAGTCAGATTATTTTTCATCATTCCATGCGTCGCACCACATCCGTCGCTTAAAAGCCCCGACATCCACACATGATTCAATTCTGTTTCCTGCGTAAATAATTAATATAATTATAGTTTATACTTAATAGTTACTACAAGAAATATAAATTGAGTATATTTCTACTACACAGATTGTTAAACTCCAACAAGAATTTCGGAACTAGCGAGAACAAAATTATGGAATTGTGACGTTTGTGGGATAGCCTATCAAAGTTGTTCATAATACATACTTAGAGCCCACCCTAGATATTTTGGGGCCTAAGCGAAACAAAATTCGAGGTCTTATATTATAAAAAAAAATTTAATAATTTTTTTTATATTTCTTTTAAAATGGAAAAGTATTTATTAATATACGTTTTAGTTTTTTTTCCAACTATCTTTTTCTCTATAGATAAAATGACATATACACTTAATTATTTGATATAGTTACTTGTAAATATGTTTTCATTAATTCTTAATTTTGAAAACTTTTTTTCAGCAGACAAATATTATAAGTGTGACAAATGTAATTATAGGAATATAATAAATGCAGATAATAGGAAATAATTTTTACTTGTCAAAGATCAATTAATATATAATAAAAAAAAAATTTAATTTTTATACTCGAATAACATTTCTACAAAATGGGGATGACATAAGTCATGCCAAAGTGGATAAAGAATTCAAAATCTAACTACTTTATATTTGATTCGAGTTTGGTAAGAAAAGATGATACCTATCAAACTTAAACTTTAATAGCCTTAAAAACATGATTTGAGATCAACTCGATAAAAAAAATATAAATATATATGTAAAGTTACTCGGACTAGAGTTATTTTAGACTCGATTAAAGCTCTTTTGAGTTCGTCTTATTTAAATAAATATAATCTCATGAAAAGTCAATAAGAAAATTAACTAATTTGAATAATACATTGTTCGATTCTATTTTGTTTATATTCATAAGTCCTTATATATCATCTAACCATCTATGAAACATTTCAATTATTAAATTACAAAATAGAATATACATATATACAAAGATAATTTGGGGCCCTCCTACCCTTGGGGTCCTAGGCCTAAGGGGAGGGCCGGCCTTGTACATATTGAACATCTAAGTCATGGTAATTACGCAAGTTTTTTATGTCCAAACTGGACTTGATAAACCTTTGGTTAGTGCGGTAAATTCCATGGTGTTCCGTGTCCGATTGAACACGATAACCTATCGATTTGATTCGATTGTGAAAGGGTCGGAAACAAAAGCAACGAGTAACACGGTTGCGAGACTTAGATTACTTCATTGGAAAAATTTGAGTCGCTTCAGTTATCGTCGGTAAGAAGTTGTAAAAATAAATATTGAAAAAATGTTTTAAAGATTGGATGGTCGTTAGAAAATGAAGATTTAAAAACAAGGCTAATCATGTTTTTGTTAATGAAAAAGGCAATTCCAACATCACAGATTTGCTAATCTTGGGGTAGATGAGGAAGCGAAGACGTTGCTAAAATAAGTACACGGCCTATTGGAAATAGTTCAATTTATTTTGATAAAGTGGAAGAGCTTTCAATATTTAACCCGCCTTTTTTAGAATTTTTGTTAAGCTAAAAAGTTGCCATAGGATATTGGAGGCTTTTGACCGAGCGCAATTGAATTGCCACATACGCTATCCATCAGACTTTTTTTTTTTTTTTTTTTTGAGAACAACCAGATCATATATATTAAGTTGAACCGGATCTATCGCCATAGCCGCCAGCTTTGTTGTAATTAACAACTAAAAATTTAGAAATAAATGAAGATGTGCATTATTAGGACGATATCCCCAGAGTTGAACCCAATCGCCTGCCTTGAGATTGCTTTCAATAACAAATTTCTTATTACAACAAAAATGAATATATCATGAAAGTATGGAACAATTAATTTACGAGATTATTACATTTTGGTTACTACAATTATAGCTCAATGGAATTTCTACCTCGTAATTTTTAAGGCTGACACATTTGGTACCACAACTTCAACATATTTGGTACCATAACTTCAACATCAGTAATAATTTTGGTGCCAATTGAGGCTCAATTTCAATATTAGCCCAAAATTCCTCATGTGAGGGAGCTGAACTATTAGTAGCAAGGAAATCAAACCCACGAAGATATTTTTCATCCAATTAATGCACTCAAGGCTTGTGAAAATGCGGGATCGATGTTGTAAAATTTGATGTCATATATTAGTATTATATATATAGTAATGTTGAAAAATGTAGAAATTTAAAATTTATTTGGGTTCACACACTTACTTAAAAGGTGAATCAACACCAAAATGTAATATCAAATGTGATAGATGATCTTATATTGTCAATATAAGATGCTAAACTCCAAGACCCCATTTATCTCGCATTTCTAAAAAATAATTTCATAAATAAATTTATATTTTATGTCTCAATTTTTGTAATATTATTTGTTTGAGTTTTGTAAAAGTAAATTCAGTAAAAAAATAATATATTTTTACATATGTCGAATAATGTTTAATAAGTTGTGTAATAAATATATTATTTTATAACAAATAAAACATAGCGTATGTATATTTTTTTTAGAGATAATAGATTTTTCTAAATTTGTTTGTGATAATTAAGAAATAGTAATCTTACATGTGAACATTTATTTTCGGTACAAAATCAAAAAATATTGACATCTAGGATTTTCGCCTCACTGACCTTCAGAGGGTGAAACCCAAGAAGAAATCAAGGTATTTATCTTTTAAATTATAAAAAAAAAATATATATATATTTGTCTTTTATCTTTTTCTATTTTTTTTCAGGAGTTCTGTTGAATCCACTTTGATTTTTTTCATTCTTTGTCTCCGTATTCACAGTATAGTTGCTAATTTTAGATGGGTTTATCTAGGGGTGAGTATTCGGTCCGAACCGGACCGAACCGAATTTTGGTTATACCTCGGTTCGGTTCTGAAAAATGGAGGACCGTTTATCGGACCGAAATATTCTGTCCGGTTCGGTACAAAAACCTACCGGTCCGGTTTGATCCGGTTTGGTCCACTATGTACCGAATTAGCAGCTAAACCGTTTTTCCACATATCCAATTTTGAAAATTTGGTCTAGTTGGGTCCGGATCGGTCCAATTTGGTCCAATTCGATCCCAATATTTTTATAACTATATTTTAACATCAAACTGATCAAAGCCGTAAAAAATTCAAAAATCACTAAATAACATTTTCAAATACGAACAAAAAATCTAAAAACATCCACATAAAGTAATAATCTCAAAACATCCACACAAATCACAATTCACAAAGTAATAATATCAAAACATCCACACCAAATATTCGAATTCTTAAAAGTTTAAACATAAACAACAATATATCTTCAATCTTCATTCCCAAATGGCCAAGTCTCAACTCCCAAGTCCCAACTTTACACCAATCTGCAATGATTTATTCCAACAAACATTAATAATTGTAAGTTGTAACTAACAAAAATAATGTAAATATGTAATGTAAACCAAAAGTATACCATTAGGCCTTAATCTCTTCTTGATCTATTTGACAACTTTATGCTAAAAAATTAACCGACTCTTCTCTAACCAATGAATGTGTTGAAGACAAATCTATATTTGAAATTTTAAAATAATTAGAAATTTAAAATAAATAAATTTAATAACAATACAACAATTAATTCACCGTTATAAATGTTAGAAATGAGTTCAACTTCACTTTTGGGCCCCAAAAATTGAATGGGTGCTTGACGAATCTAATCTTGCCCACAAATCAAAGCTTGAGCGGTCTTTGATGCCAACGAAGCACGATAATCATCAATGACACGACCTCCGGTGCTAAAAGCAGACTCCAAAGCAACTGTAGATATGGGCATAGCAAATACATGACGTGCCAATGACGAAAATACAGGATACATTGGAGTGTGCATTTTCCACCACTCCATAAGATCAAATCCTGGAGAATCTTTCACTATATGCTCACTCAAATATCTTTCCAGTTCAGTTTGTCCAGATCTCGCACTAACATTTGTTGATATTGCTTTCTTACTGATCTCATTTTATGCCTTTCTCGTTCAACCACACTAGTATCAAATGCTCCGGTAATCGTGCTTGTGCCACCTTCATTAGCACTTAAGGAACCTTCCCATCGGGCATATTTGACTTGTACTCGTTAAACAGCTCAGTCATAGCATCCTTTGCCAAATTTGCAATTCTTGACCCTTCAATAGTATCATGCATGTTTTTCATAACATGATGCACATAATTGAATTTGTTACGTGGGTCTAGCATAACTGCAACACACAATATCATGTTCATCTTATCATTTTCCCCGAAATATTTATCAAATTTCAATTTCATTAGTTCTGCAATTTCTCTCAAGTGTGTATCGGAAGACTCCATCCGTTCTTTTAACAAGTCATCTACATCACCAATTTCATCCAGAAAAGTGTTTGATGTCACGTACAAAGAACCTGACACTCGAAGGGTGAGAACATAAAAGTTATGTAGTATTTTCACCATTTTTTCAACAACGGTCCAATCATCTCTTGTAGGGAAACCAATTTTTCCATAAGGTCCACTCGCGCGAAATTCAGCCCGAAGTTTAGCATCACACAATTCATACCTTTCAAAGACACATTGGAAAATCAAAGCCGTCTCCAACATCAAATACACAGAATTCCATCTCATTGGACAATCCAAAGACAACGTTCTCTTGCTTCCAATCTTTTCTTCAAGTTGAAAACGTTCAAATTTAAGCAACCGAGCTGGTGATTGCCTAACATACCTTACCAAATTACGAACCCGTTCAACTGATTAACTCATATCTTTTAATCCATCTCTGACAAGAAGATTAATTATGTGAGCCACACATCTCATATGCAAGAATTTTCCCCCCAAAAGTGCAGTCCCTTTTCTAACAAACCTCTCTCTCAGACATGCCACACTAGTATCATTTGCAGAAGCATTATCAACCATAATTGGGAATACATGAGAAATACCCCAATCATCTAAACATTTTTCTATCAACATACCAACTTCATCACCTTTATGACTAGGGCATGGAATGAAATTGATAATTCTTTTATGTACCTTCCATTGATCATCAATAAAATGTGCAGTCAAACACATGTAGTTAAGTTTTTGGTTCGAGGCTGTCCATGTGTCGGTAGTAAGTGAAAGCCTATGTACATTTTTTCTAAAATGATATTTCAACTTAGACTTTTCCTTAAGATATATCTTAAAACAATCTTTAGCAACTGTTGTCCTATGAGGGATAATGAATTGTGGACATGCAACTGACATCATATATTTAAAACCTTCTTTTTCCACGGTTCTAAACGGATGTTCATCAACAATAAGAAATACATTAACAGCTTTTCGAACAGCTTCCTGATCAAATTTCCATAAAGATGACACCTCTCTATGGTCCTATTCACCCTCAGTCCTAGTCACACTACGACAAAAACTATGAATTGTATGACTATCATGTGTACTTCTAGAAATATTATCAAGGTGTAGCTTACACACCGACATGTGTTTGTTCATTCCCGATGTTCCATTTCTCCCGGGATCACAAGCATAACTCTTATCACAATATTTGCATTGAGCCCTCAATTTTCCATTCCTCATAACTTCAATGAAGTGTTGCCATGCCCTAGCTCTCTTCTTATTAGCAGATTGTGCTTCAGATGCTTCTGCAGGTGGAGCTGGAGCAGAATTTGGAGTGGGAGATGCGGTTGGTGCTGGGCCCTCAATTTTCCATTCCTCATAACTTCAATGAAGTGTTGCCATGCCCTATCCGAGTGTACGATTGTTTTGTTTAACTTAATTGTATCATTTGTTGGGTTCATATTTGGTGCAGTCTTATTTTGATCTTGTCATGCTTGACTTAATTTATATTTTGACCAAATTGATTCCATACCCATTGTAATCTAAATCACTTTGTTTTCAAGTTTCCTTTGGATGCGAGCGGCGACGTGGGTTCGGTTCAGCTGGATAGAATTAGCAATTAGGGAAGTGGAGAATTTGGTCCGGTTACGGGTTTGCCTGTTAGTGTTTGGGATTTGGTTGGGTAATGCTGAATAGGAAAAAAAATAAAGTAAATTGGGTCGGTTCAACCGGTTCGGTTCGGGGAACCGACCGGTTTTAACGAAAATCGACCCCAATAAGGGGTCGATTCTGGAGCATAAACCGAGTACCGAACCTGAAGTTCGGTACTCGGTCTGGACCGATTCGATCGGTCCGGTTCGGTTCGGTCGGATAACCGAACCGGGCTCACCCCTAATTAGAACAACCTTGTTGGGACCACAGGTTATATATGTTACTTCAGAAAACTCAGCATATTGAGTCCTAGGGCAATCTGAAGTTCAACTCAAAGGGAAAAGATGAATAAACAGGTTAAGATGTTCTTATTATTTTCAAATAAAAACTACCTTTTTTCTTCCACTCTTCATCATGAATGGGAATTCAACCAACCATGATATCTATGTTTATAGCCGAGATTACTAATTACATTGTAACAAACGTGTTATTAGATACTAAATTAACAAATATTACAACGATAGTGGGTACTGATGTCAGTTCATTTTGAATGTAGCGGATTCCTCAAGTTGCAAATCAAACCAAGAAAATAAGATACTACAAGAACAGAGATTATTCATGTAACAGATACATACAGGATCACATTTATACAATACAGTACGGGAAAAAAGAGGGTAAAAATAGAACCTTGGCAAGGCACCAACTTTAGCCGCTTGTTTCAAGTTGTGTAACCTGTTTTTCTCCTGTTTGTCGACTCTACCTTTTTTCTCTTTACGTCTCTCAGCAAAAGGATCTGTTCCTGGTTCTAGAAATTAAAAAAAATGGAATATTATTAAGTAATGATGTAATCAAATATCATCATTCCATAATTATGCTAACATCCTCAGAAAATGCAGAGGAAAAGCAATAATATTGATCAAATAATCCAAACAAAGAAAACATATAAATAAGATAACTTTTTTTTTTGAAGTTTATCAGGTTCGAGCTTTAGATTATAATGTTCCAACATTACCATATTCAAAGTCAGAAAGTCTTTTCTCTAAATATTTGCCCAAACATCTATGTTTGTTGGATGATATATACTTTCAGCAAAGAACACACACAAAACAAAAGAATATTTACCATCAGTGGCCTTGGCCTCAATAATCGGTATATCGTTATCATCATTAACACGATCATATCCATGGCGACGCTTCCAAGATTCAGTATTATCATCAAACACTAGTTTTTCTTTCTTCCTTTTTTGTATACCTGCATTTTTTTCCAAGTATTGAATCCATTAAAAAGCTCCTAATCAAGTTATACATACCTAAGCACCGACAGCAAATAAAGACTTACCCTTCTTTTGAGCAAACACTTCCCAGTTAGTAGGAGGTCTAGCCTTCGGAAGCTGAAACCAAATAAAAAAAAAAATTAATGACATTTTCATCAATGTTTATTTTCATTCAAGTTAGAAAAAGTAGCTGAGCTGAGCTGACCGGTTTTGCTCTGGGCAATTTGGTAGTGGAAGCGGGCAAAGTGACAATGGGTCCATCTTGGTCCTCTCTAGAAGGCAAACTGAAAAGCACATCCGCAATTGCTTGAACTAATTTGGTGCCATGTTCAATTGACGCCTTTGATAACTCCCCCCTTTATTTAAGTAAGTAAAAAATCAAAATAATCATCAGCATTCCTTTTCATTAACTGAACACTATAAATCAATTGAATTGAATAATTGAGAAAATTAGGACCTGGAAGAAGGTTGAGAAACAAATCGGTGGTGTGGGTCGAAAGCCATGAGGTTACCTAGGTCGACTTCGTACTGTGCTTCCGCCATCTCTCTCTGTGTTTCTCTTTCGATTTCGGATTTTTTTTTTCTGTTGTGTGTTTCTTTGGGTTTTAGGAAGAAAATTAGGGTTACAATGCCACACTAATTTAGGCCTGTCAAAGGACCCGGACCCGACCTGAATAGTAATTATTGGGTCCAGACCTGGACCCGACCCGTTCGGTTTCGGGTCTAGACCCGGACCCGAACTGAACAAATTTTCCCAAACGGTCGGGTCCAGGCCGGGTCCAGATCTGGACCCGATCGAGACCCTGACCCGAACCGGACCCGAATTTTTTTTTCTTCTATGAGAATACATGGTTTCTTTTCCTTTAATTTCTCGGGAGTGGCTATGGGCAATTCCCCTTGTGGAAAACTGCCCATAGTTCCACTCACGAAAATTATTTTATTATTATTTTGGTGACCTGCTAACCCGGTCACTGTTAGCAGGTCAAATTTTGTGCTTTTACATAATTACCCCTTTATATTAATAACACATATTAAAATAAAAAAATCCCATTTATTTCATTTACATATTTGCCCCTCCTTGTTATTAATATATAATAAACCATAAAATCTCATTTTTGGTAATTACTTGGTTGCCCTCCTCCTTCAATACGTATAATATCTTCAATTTACATACAATTCGTATATTAGAATTTATATTATCATAGAATTCGTATAAAAATCAATTTACTTAGAAAATCGATTTACATCTCCCTGATTACATCCGACCCCAAATCCTTTGAAGGAAAAATCTGGCCTTCCCAAACCCTTTGAAGGAAAAATCCCCCGAAAAAATTCCAATTGAAGCTTCTTATATGAAATTGTGGAAGGAGTCCGAAATATTGAAGAATTGGGGGATCAATACGAGATGTAAAATCTTAGGTCATGTTCGTTTTTTTCATTATTTTAGCTGGTTAAATTTATTTGCACAATTTTCCGAATTTCAGCTGGTAAAATTTATTTGCACACTTTTCACAATTTTAGCTGCTAACATTTATTTGCACAATTTGTTCTTTGTCTTTGCTACCATTTATTTCCACAATTTTCTTGAAATTGCATTATATTTATTGTTTTATTTTTTTTGTCGGAAATAGCTTAATTATTAAATTGGTGAATTATTTTATTACTTGGAATTTATGTCTTGGCCTAAATGAATATTAATTTGATTGAATTTATTATTGTATTTGTATTTGTATTGTTTTATTGTTTTAGAGGACTTATTATTATGTACGTGTGAATTCATTGCACTAGAGATTTAGTTATTAATTATGAGATGTATTAGGTTGTAAAAATATTAGTGTCAATGAATTTACATTGTGTTTCATAAATTGCTATTTCTTAAGATGTATTAAGAATGTAATCCTTTGTCTCGTTCTTCCTCCGCTTCTTTCATCTGTATTTGAATTCATTGCGTAATCAAGTGATCTGTATTTGTTTTCAGGTATATACGAAGACCTATCTTGATTTTGATGCTTCCAATGATCCTCGGATATTTATTGTACTTCATCCATCATGTTTATAATTAGTGGAATAAATTTGTTGTGATCTTTATAGGAAGTTAATTGATTATCGTGGATTTCATCTAGAATGAAGTTGAATTGTATTCAATACAAAGTTGTTCTGTATATGTGTTGATTGATTAGTCTATATGAATATATTTAAGTAATTTATTTAGGAATTGGTATTGGGTTGTATAAGTTTGCGATATAAGAAAAAATAAATTATGTGATATATGTGCCTATTAAATTGACAATTTCCTGCTACTATAATCTATATGAATATAATCCCATATGCAAATGTGAATTTTCATATTTGGACTAAACAATTTGAGTGTCCGTATTCATATAAACCCATTAGATATGAAATTAAGTTGAAGTAGTATTGTACAATTTTGTGTCAAAAAAATATCCTAAAAAATAGTAGATTTACAATATGAACTTCACTTCACTATGATGCACTCGAATCTTCAGACGTCGTAATTCTAATGTCAATGTACTTCTGATCAATCTCGGTGTACAATTTAAGAAGATTTAGTATGTCCTCGTTATTGAGCAACTGGACGTACTCATTATTTGCCGGCATCTTTCCCTCCATCAGTTGAAAATTTTGATCATTTATCCTCCCCCCAAGAACATCCGAGGACATTATCCTATCCAAAATTTCATCGAAGTTGATATCTATAGTGTCAAAGTCAGGTATAGAGACCATCATATTACCATGTTCAATGAATAATGAATACCTTCTCCTGCATAAATAGCAAATGTATTTAGTTAAAGAAATTCCAGAAACAAATCAACTTTTTAATTTAGTTTAAATCAAAAATAGCATATTCATACCCCTTTTCGGCTTTGTTTGCTTTACAGTTGTATAATTTAACAGCCAGCCTTGCACGGGCTTTTTTCGATTCAACCTGTGAAAATCAATATATTCGAATAATTAAATTTAAAATTAAAATACAATTTAAATAATCAATGATATATATCTCCCTTTGATTTTACCTCACTTAAAGCACGATCTAATTTCCCCGGAAACAACATCATCAGGCATACATAAAGTCCACAATCGTACCTGTCGTTTCGAAAATCTTAAATTCATCCTTAATGATAAAATAAGAACTAGTTTGAAGATCTTAAACTGTATGTTACTCACCAATTTTTCTGTTGTGGGAAAGAATGATTGTTGACATAATAAAATCTGTCCCAATTACCATATATGAAATCTCCTTCACCCCACTCTCTAGCAATCATCTCTAATTCTTGACACTGTTAAAAAGAATATAATAACATGAATTTTGACATAAAATGACTCAAAATGACTCATGAATCTCATTTGTGGAAGATTAAGACATAGCAATTTTGGATTCTACCATGCTCGAAATATAGTCACGTCTAGTAGTTGAAATCTTTTCTCCTACCAAACACGAGTCAGATATTATAATCTTTCGACTCCTCAAATCGATGGTGCAGATGTACCAATGTCTTCCGGTGTCGTTGAGGGGGATAGTAATTGTTTCACAAGTAGTCGGGGGACCCCGAAAACAGCCATTGTCACCAAAGATGATCCTGCTGACTTTATCGGTACTAAATTTTGATTTTCCCACCATATTCTGCATATGTAGTTATTTATATCAGTTTTGTTATAATTAAATTAAAGGTATCGATATTGCGTACATACGCTGAACATGGCTGGTAGAAACCAATGGTTAGTCGGCTTTCCGGATGCACGTTCTTCTGCCCATATCATATAGGCAACAGCATCGATTACCTTGATAAGATGGCAATTCATTTAACAAAAATATTTAACCAAAATGTCAAGTAGGTCGAGTTAGAGGATTTTTTTTATATGAACTTACTTCACCGCTAATCCATTCCCCTTTGTTCAAAGTATTGATTCCTGATCTAAGAACAATCCAAGTATCGGAGAACTCAACTGCTCTATAACTGATTAATTTTAATAATTAATTAGTAATGATTGCAACACAAAATTCTCAAATTATGCATACTTTTTAGAACATGAAATTCTTACTCTTGTTTCAGGTTCTTCAATAAGAGGTAGGTCGCAACGTCTTTATCTTCTGGCATATTGGAGCATATGATGTCGAAAATGCTTGGGTTGGGGCCATGAGAATCAGACAATGGACTTCCCTTTAGATTTTCTTTTGCTTTTTGTCGATCTCCCCTCGTACTAGGATCTTGCTGTGTATGTTGTTCTTTTTCTGTACTAGTGCTCTCAAACCTTTGGTTGAGGCCATGGGAATCAGACAATGGACTTTCCTTTTGTTTTTCTTTTTCCTTTTGTCCATGTCCCCTTGTAGTATGTTGATTTGTATGTTGTTCTTTTTCTGTACTAGTACCCTCAAACCTCTCATGTAGATATGGTAAATTAGATACAATGAGTGCCATTGTTTCTACCAACTTGACCAAATCTTTGCCATGATCACAGTTGGAATTGGAACTATTTGATTGGTATTTATGAAGCAACATTTGACTAATCTCATTTTCTGCATTTATCATTCGTTGATTAAGCGTTTGAACTTGTTTGCCTAAGTGACTCAAATATGTTCCCGTATCATGCTTTTCATCATTTTCACTCGAAACCTACAATTTCTCTCACATTTGGTTAATATGACATGCTCTTGAAATATTGAATTGTAATTTATAATGGTGTTTATTAAATAACATTGTACTCACCCCAGGTTGTGTATTTTTCATTCTTTGATGAAACATTTGAATTTGATTGTCCAAGTACCTCAAATGTGTATCAAAATCCATCAATGAACTTTTCCCAGGCACTTCGGGTTGTGGTTCTTTACTTTCATCCTCTGGGGTTTTTTTTTTGTTTTGTTCCAAATCTGCAATGTCCTTGTGGTTAAGAAATATTAAGTTTGAATAAACTATGGAACATAAGCACTTTGACATAAAATTCTTACCCCACTGTTGACGTAACCTCCTTTTAAGTTGAAAAAGCAAATTTATCACCTCAAGGTGTGTCCATTGTTCAATAATGGGTAGGTTTGCATCTAGTAGCTTTCCGCATGCAAGGTCGGTGTGTACTAATTCGGAGATGAATGCCATCTGCATTTTGTTAATAAGAGTATTACGATAATACGTGTCCAAGTAATTACAATAAGTAATATATTGATATTGAAAAAAAATCACCTCCAGTAACATCACGCATCCTGTGATATTCTTAGCACCTTTTGATTTGAATTTCTGAATGCCTTCGATAAGGCTGTGGAACACTTGACCACACCAATCGTACGTGTGAATATTATCTAAGTCGATTAGATATTCTAATTTCGCAAGGTCTAAGCTCTTGTTATAGCCAGGGAAAAGAATTACGGTGAATACAAACACTAAATATAGAACTTTAAATTCGGTTCCATGCGTTGAACAAGCCTTGAGTTTTCTAAACAGCAGTGGTAGTTCCATTTGTAAGCCGTTATGTACAAAAAATGGTCCGTACAATCTTTGTCCCATGGATGATGTACTAGTACTAATTTTCGGCAATAAATTGGTTGTACTCGGTAGGCCAAATACTTGACTAACTGTTTTTGCCGTAATTTTGATTTGTTTGCCCAAAACATTAATAGTTCCGGTTTTTGTATCATACCCATCAACCAACCATGTCAACAATTTATGGTCAGATATTCTTATATCTATTTTCGTCATGGACCCGAAACCCATGTTTTTTATTACCGCTACTTGATCGTTGGTAAGTAATTTATTAACTTCTACCAACTTAGGTAGGGACGTCCTATGCTCCAACAGTGTCTCCTATAAGATTAAAAAATCCAATTTTTGAAACAAATAATAATATGGTATAGGTAGATTGCAATGTAAGTATAATATAATATTAGTAGGAGATTATGTAATTAATTTAGCAACAATTGACTCACGAATTCCCCACCATCTTTGTTACTTTGACTTGAAATATCCTCCCACGCTTTGGCGGGTTCGACTTCGCATGGAATCGAGTCTATATTCTACATTTATTCAAAAAGAAATAATGTCATGATATTCTCAAATTAAATGAGTAATTATAATGAAAATGTTTTATACCGTTTTTCCTCCATATTTTGCATCGCTACGTTCTGATGCTTTAAGGTTGGTCCTATTGCTCGTGAACTGAGGCCACGCATTCGGAGTTTTTGGCGTAAGATTTGGTACTTTCCAAGTCCCACGAAGTTTTGGCGTTGCCTCTTTGTTGCTTTGATTAATTTCATCAAGTTTACGTTTGCCACTCGCCCGTGCATTATTTTTTGTGATGTCCCTGATAAGAAAATAACATTGTTACATTCTAAATATAGACTAACTGTTTTTTTTTAAACACAATCGGACAGTTGCACTATATCAGATTAACATATTATAAAATATTATCTATTTTATTCAATACATATAATGCTCATGCCCAATCGAACTACAAGGAATTATTACTCCCTTGAATAGTGAAACAGGCTAACATGAAATAGAACTAGAAGTTGAGTTCCCTGATAACTTTGGGCCAATCTGGTTTATTTATTAATCTTTATTTGGACTTAACAATTTTTTTTAAAGCCCACGTCATTTTCATTAGTTAACAGATAATTTCTTAGGTCATATATTTCTTAAGCCCATTCAATAAGCCCACACTTATATTCAATAGAGTATATATATATATACATATGTATATGTATATATAGCTAAACCGTGTATAAAGTATACACACACATATATATATATATATATATATACACGGGTACCCATAAAGCCTGACACCCCACTTGCTTCCACTTTTCCTTAACACGGCTACCTATATGAATAGTTACTAGGGATCTACTATATGAATAGTTGAATATATTTATATGCTAGAAATTACAATATATACATAATACATCTACTAATTTTATACAATCACATGTATCATATATATTTGAACTTTCGAAATATCACAAGTAATTATTCTGCAATATTTGAAATAATTCACTGAAGGAAAATATTCAAATAACACTTAAATGGTGAGAAATGTTATATATATATATATATATATATATATATATATATATATATCATATGACTAAAATTAAAAAAAAAAAATTCAACGAAAACATTAAATCCACATATAAAATTTTTATATACGTATATATCATATGGAAACATCCAAATCCATCCAAATTTTATATACGTACATATCCAAAAAAATCCAAATCCATCCAAGCATCAAATAACATTAAATCCACATATAAAAACCCATATATTAGAACTCGTATTAAATCCACATATAAAAACCCATATGTTCTAAAATGATTGTGGCAAGATAAATTTGAAATTAATGTGGAAGTTACACTTACACTTTGGGATCCTTCATGATAAAACCTTGATGGAATAAATTCTATTGCTTTAATGGATTCTGCCAATTTCTTGAAATTAAATGAAGAAGATGAGTTAATTTTTGATCCCGTCAATTTTGAGTGTACATTGAAACCAATTAATTTAATCCTTTAGTCATCATCATTCATTTCATTAATTAGACATGACAAGCCACAAGTAAAGGCCATGCCTAAGATTTTCGGGTTGACTAGGTGGCACTACATGTCTAATCCATTAGTTTTTGTTGTTTTGTACGTACTATAATGAAATTAATTTTGTAGCATTATAATTATATATATATATATAGTGTAAATGATGACAATTTATTTAAAATGGTATTATGATTCACTAGAAATCCGGATTTGAAAGTTATTAATTAAATATAAAATTTATATAATATAATATAGCAATAAGTTCTATATTATTAATAAAATATTTATAATTTAAAAAAATAATTTGAAAGTGTATTTTGCGAAAACCAAACTACGACGGCATTATCTCATCGAAGATTACGTCAGCAAATTTCGTCCCACAATTTATAGTTATTTGAATCATCGCTCGGAAGTAACAACTAATTTTTTATTTTCTTCCCAACCGATAGCAACTCGCCGAATTTATTCCCATAATTCACTTTTTTTTATAAATTTAGTCCCAAACATAACATTTCTAATTCAATGAAAATGACGGTTGAATAATGTCATTAGCTTGTGATTTAAAAAAGTTCACAATCTAATTAGTATTTGCATATTTTCTCAATTTGAGTATAAAATCATTTTTTACCTTTAAAAACCAGAAATTATGTTTTTTTGCTTAAGTTATTAAAAGTTGTGTTGGGGTTTGACTTGCAATTTTGGTGTTCCCAACCCGTGTAAATATCTATAAATTACAATGTAGGTGTTGTGACAAGTTGTGAGTTGCATTAAGGCCAAACAAAAGGTTGGCATAAAATTTGTTACTCTCTTGGGAAATTTGACCGAAGCTAATTGTAAGTGTGCTTCATTTTTTTACGTATAGTGTTTATATGATTTATATATCAAAATCTCTAATTTTTGGACACTAAATTTTTTTTTTATTAGAAAGTTTAACTCCACGGCACAAGATTTCGAAGATATTTTCTCGGATCCTGATTGGAGCACCAGTGAAGAAACGTGTCTTATATTTTCATTTGTACAATATGGTAGGAATAAGCCTTTGAATGACTTGCGTTCAATGGGTTGTGCATGCACAATAGTTGGGTGTATGTTGTACGGCGAATTCAATAAAGTCTACACGGTCTCAAGCATAAGGTGTAAGATTTCTAAAATTCGTTCTAAATTCCGTCAGTTTAATCAATTTCTAAAAACACCGGGTGTTACATACAATTGGGCAACAAATATTGTCACTGTTGGGGCAGATTACATAATACGAATTTACGAGGTTATCACTCCCTATTCTTTAATTTTTTGATTCATTATTTATATATTTTACTACCAAAATCTAACTACTTAATTTTGATCCTTTCTTAAATCTAGGAAACAATTGTGGAGAGATATTTTAGGACTAACGGTTTCCCTTATTACGAACAAGTGGACTTCATCTTTGGACAAAAAGAAGCTGCTAGCTTGCCAGAAGAATGTGTTGGAAACTACTTATATCCATTGCGTGATGTAATTTGAATGGAAAATTATGTATGTATTTCCACATGATTTATAAATATGTTCGCAAATGTGATTCTAAAATTAGTTAATGTGTATTATATAGTAAATTATATATTTCTTATTACATTCAATCATATTGTCCCAATTATAATTTGTTTACCATGCGTGTGTCATACAAAATATTGAAATTGATAAAATTGATACAATGATAAAATTAAAGATATATAGTTCTTATTACATTCAACTATTGGCGCAATTTTAAAATTAAAAAGATACAAGCCTTTATTGGTACGGGTGTCATAGAAAGTATTGAAAATATACATTTATGCATGTAGTAAATGTCGAAAACAAATACTGGAAGAGTTCAACAATATAATTATCCTTGTCCCAGTTTGAAATAAGAAATATTTTTTGGTACTCCTGTTGGTCCCAAGTGGTCAGAAGAGATTTAGAGGGGGGGGGGGGGTGAATAAACCTCTTTAAAAATTTTCTTCTAAAATTTAACTTTAAAACTTTTCTCTAACTGAACAGTCTAAGCTGATCAGAGTAGTAAGTTACAATTCTGTCCGAGAACAAATCTTTGAACAGCTTTGTTGACCACTCGTCTGATTGTTACTTAGCTGATTTTGTTAAAATCAGTTTTAATACTTAGAGTACTTGCAGCGGATTTTTCTAAAGTGTTTTTCACAAGTATTCTCAGTAGTTCGAAAATGGTTTCACCAGATTTGAAAGACCTCTTTTTCAATCCTTTTCAAACAGTTAACTTAAAGTGTTTTGTGCAATTGAAAATATGCAAGTAAAATGCAAATAAAACACAGGCAATTTTTATAGTGGTTATATGGATTTAAATCCTTTAGTCCACTCTTCCAAGTCACTTAGATCTTGGGTTATACTATAATCACAAAGTTTACAGTATACTCTGCTTGCGCCAATCAACAAATGAAACGGCCACAAGTGCGCAGTAGGAAATCACTTAGAAACTCCTACTCTCCGAAGTAATATCACTCACAAAGATGGATATCTACTTCTCACAACACTCAGCTTTACAAAATCACTCAGAAGATGTATTTGGCTTTGTTCTTCAACTTCGCTTTTGTCAACAGATGACTCGGCTGATGAGTGAACTGTTCTTGAGCTTTTGAGATTGAAAAATATTCTGCTTAGATCTCTCAGTTGTTGTGTTATTTTTCCAGTCTTGAATGAAGCTCTATTTATAGTCACTCAATGAAATTTGTCCATTGAAGAGAGAGACAAATTTCAAATCCTTTGATTTCTGATCCTAGGATTCCGCGAACGGCTCTTTTGCAGCTGTCCGTACTGTTGTACAGTACTTCCTGCAGGCAGCATTAAATGCGCATTAAATGCACCCAGCTGATGCGAAGTAATCTTCAATCAGTTGTCTTAAATAACCTTGTACTTCAGCATTTATTACTTCCAGGGCATTTATTACCGTTGGGAAGGCTTCCTGATCTTTTCCACTTAGCTGACGAAGGTACTAATCTGATAGTGAACTAAGCTGTTCTCGAACGTGAACAAATCTGATTCGAGTCGGCTGATCTTCATCAGTTTACTTCCTTTTCTTCAGCAGATCAGTAGTCACCTAGGTCTTGAACTTTGACTCTTCTGATTTGGCTTCTTTACTTAGTCAAAATTCTTCTAAGGAACAAACAACTAAGTTTCCATTACTTAGCTGATTGCAGGTTTTGGAAATCATCAAAACCCTCCTTATCTAATTCTCTTAAGTGCCTTCAATCTTCATCTTCATCCAACAATTTCCCCCTTTTTGATGATGACAAAACTTCAGCTAAGTACCTATTTTACATTAACTAAAGTTTGTATCCTCAAAGATTTCTGAGATAGAAATAATTTGTTGGAATAAACTTGTAATTTTATAGATATTTGAAATTTATTACATATTACAAGTTTTCAACAGATGAGATTTCTGAAGAAGAAAGAAAAATTACAAGGAAAATGTCTGATACAAAGTATTTGTCTATTCTACTTATCAGCAGCATCATCCTCTTCTTCTCCTTCAAGCACTTCTTCATAAGAAGATTCTTCTTCTTCATCTTCTTCTTCATTTTCAACTTCCTCAGCATCAATTTCATCCAGAGCCAGATTTGATTTCATTGCTTCCATCCTCTCTTTTATCTGGATTTCTCTTAGCTTTTCCATTGCTATTCTTGCTGATTCAGTATTCTTGTACTTGGTGTTTGGCTCAGATCGATCATCAGTATTGTCTTGATCAGCATCCTTGCCATCAACCTTTCCAGCATTTGCATCCTCATCAGTCTTGGCATCAGATTTGGCTTCAGCAGTTTCAGCAGCTTTGACAGTTTCTTCATTTACCTTTTGAGCAGGTTCTTCCTCCTTAGCTGTTTTGTCCTCCATTTTATCTTCCCCCTTTTTTTCATCATCAGCAGAAGTGACAGGGTTGGATTCAACAGGCGGATTCAAGGCAGCAGATGGGATCTGTGAACTTGCACATAGAGTCTTTATGTTTTGATTTGCTACATCATGGCTGGCCATCAGATGATCCAATGTAGAACTGATGATATCACATTTGTCATTGAGACAGTCAACATTGATCTGCATTGTTGCAAGCTCCTTATCAACATGGACTTCACTATCATGAACAGCTTTGATGAGATCGTTGACAACTCCCTTATGAGCAGCTAAGCTCTTGGAGTAGGCTGTTCCAAAATCTTCAATGTTCTCTTCAGCCTTTTTCATTGTTGTATGAAGCTGATCAATATCAAACTTCACTTCTTCCATACTCTTGTTCAACTCCACGAAGCCTTGCTTCATATCCTTAGAATGATCAGGAAGACTGTCTAAGGTCAGTTTGAAAGAACTGGTGGTCAAATGATGCATATGTTCAACTTTCTTCTGAAATGACTCTTCCAGCTCAGTCTTCAATTTCTTCATCTGCCTGCTGTTTTTCTCTTCCAGTTCCTTGACTGAATTTTCCATAAGCATCTGGAAGGCTTCCATCAGTGAAGAGTGTTCATCACCTGATGAAGCAGGATCAGCAGCAGTTTGTTCCTCTTGAGGTGCTTGATGGATTGGTGCAGTCACCATAGTCTGATCAACATTGGTCTCTGGTTTCTCATCAGCATCCTCATAAATCTGATCAAGGATGAGGGTTCCTTCATCATTTAGAATGGTGACTTGTCTGATTCTCTTTACAATGATCCAGCTCTTAGCTCCTTCAGTTCCAAGCTGATCATCATAGGGTCTGATTTCCTTTCCCAAAGTCACCTGTTGAAGACTTGGCAGAGTGGGCAAGTCACTTGAAGATCCTCCTCTTTGATATCTAGACTTAGAAGCCCAGTTCTTCAAGGCAACTGCCACTGCAATCTGTAGAGCCCTTTCAGTAAAATCATCTCCTTTCTTCCTCTTTTCAGGAAAGGAGGCTAGTAGTTTCTTGGCTTCATCAGTTGCATACTCCTTAGCATACTCATGCATGATATCCCTGACATAATCAGGATTCAAAGCCTTGTAGATAGAATCTGTTTGAAGCCACTGAAGTACCCACTTCTCTTCTTCAGCAGACTCCTCCCAGCTCTTCAACTGATCAATGGATGTATTCATCCTGTAGTCCCTCCATCTGATGTACCTCTGCTTTTCAGCAGTGAAGAGAGTCTTTAGCATAAGCTTCTGATCCCAGTACTTAAGTCTCTTCTCGTACTCTTGGAAAACAGATGGGTCTGAATTGATGATGTTGAAGGCTCTTCTGATCTCATACTTTTCTTTAGGCTTCACCATGCCAGCAGGCATTTTCTTCTTGCCTTCCATTGATTTACCAATGATGATCCCTCCAGCTTGGTGGGAACCACCAGTATCCTTCTTGCTGATTTCAAGAGCAGCAGCAAGCTCAGCATCTTCAACAGCTTTTTGTTCTGCTTCAGTCAGTTTTCTTCGTTTTTCCATCTTGTTCAGCTTGAAGGGTACTTAATTTAATGGCCTTCTGTTCTTCCAGTTCATCCCTCTTTCTTTGTCCAGCCTCTTCTCTTTTAAGCTTGTCAGCTTTTGATACTTTCTTCTTTTTCCTGAGGATGAACTTCCTTTTCCCTTTATCAGCAGGGTCATGAATGGGGCCAGCAGATGATATTGGATCAACCCTTAAGGGATTTATGATCATAACATCTGGATCTTCTTCAGGCTTATCAGTCTCTTCTGTTGATTGTGCCAGAATCAGCTGTTGGTTATTCTTCTGATCATCAGCAGCAGCTTCTTCTGCTCCAACAGGTCTTTCAGCAGATGATGGACTTTGTCGTACCAGATTCTCCAATTCAGTAGGTACTTCAACAAAGGTCATTTGCTTTCTTGCTGACTTCTTTGTCAGACCTTGAATAGGTCTTGAAGCAGCAGTGTCTCTCAGTTGACTTCTAGTTCTTTTAGAGACAGTCTCATCTGGCATATGAGCTGATGGAGTTCTTGAGGGTGATGCAGGAGATGCATTCCTCACATCAGCAGTGACTTGATCTATTACTCTGTCAGCAGTAGCAGCATCAGTCACAGACTCCTTTTTCCTTGGCTGTTGAACAGCCTTCTTCTGGTGAGTCTCTACAGCCAATTCAGCTGTTTTGACTAACTTTCTCTTGGGTCTCTTGGCAGGAACTTCCTCCTCAACCTTGTCTGTTTCATCAGACTTCCTCTTCAACACTGGCAAATACTTGTTCATTGCCTTCGTTTGTGGATTTCCTTTCCATTTAACATATTACACTTCAGCTTGAACAGCAGATAGCTCAGTGTAATTCTGTGGTTGGTTTGAGGTTCTTTCCCTTCCTTCACATTGAAGAAGTTTGCCAAAATGTACCAGACAACTACAGACCAGTTGACTTCCAGTCCATAGTAGATTGCGACCATAATACTGTACCTCTTCATGGTAACAGCATCAAGAGAGAAGGTGCAGTTCTCAATCAGTTTAGCAACCATATCAGCCATCCGCTGATATTCATCCTTCAACTGCTTCTTCTTGATGTTGCCAGACAACATCTCTCCTTCCTTGGCGCAGATCGCCCAAAACTGTTGGTGTTTGTCTTCTGTCAGTGCAATAACATCGTGTCTTCCTTTGTTGGAAAGACCAAACTGCTCGTGAAGAACAGCAGGTGTGATGACAATTGACTTCTCACCAACCTTAGCTTTGATTTCTTTGGTGTTGAAATCAGCAGATCCAGTACTGTAGTACTCCAACACTTGGTCTGTCCAGACCACTCCTTCGTGATATTCCATAAAATTAACCAGTGTTGCCGATTTGAACTTCGCCAACAGTTCTTTCATCAGTGCCGGAGCAGATTGGTAGTAGGCGTCATAGACCAAAAACATTCCTTCAGCAGCCATCTCTGTTTGAATGTTAGTGAAATTGGGAGTAAATTTGCAGGAAGTGCTTAGAAATTTTCTCTCAAATGCTCTTTTGAATGCTTGGGTGCGTAAAGAGTCACTCAGCTGATTCAGATCGGGATTTATAGAGTTAGGGTATCTTTGGTTTCCGTGATATCCGCTGACCGTTAGATCCGTTTCTGTGTCTGATCGTGCGGCGTCAGTTACGACCTTTCGAATTCAAAAAGCTTTAAGTGAGAGGCGGGAAAATAGACCGCCTTACTTTTAACTTGTAAAAGCGTGTTTTAAATAAGGGCTATTTTAAAACAGTAAGCTTATACACAAGTAATCAGACTTGTAAAATAAATACTTATCTGATGGGACTACTGTCCTGTTGACAAATTGTTATCAGAGAAAGCCAATAGCTGATAACCTTCCTCGGCTGTTTGTCAATCCAGCTAGGTAATAAAACTTCAGTCTTCAAATTATGTCTTCTGATCAAAACATAACTCCAACTGACTGTCATTAATAAATTTCATCTTTTAATCAGAAGTACCGCTAGTCTTACACGTTCCCCCTGACTTTAAGAATCCATAAATTAACTAGTCTGTTGAGTTAACCTTGAAGACAGTAACTGATAACTAAGCTGATGAACTCTGGTCTTCTGATGAGTTCCCCCTCAGCTTATGCATCCAAATTGAGTAGTCCCAGTTCAGCTCTGAGAGTTGAAAATCTTGCTTCACTTAGAGGTTTGGTGAAAATGTCAGCTATCTGATTGTCTGTTTGAACATACTCTATTATAACATTTCCTTTTTCCACATGATCTCTAATGAAATGATGCTTGATCTCAATATGTTTAGTCCTTGAGTGACTTGTAGTGTTCTGAGTAAGAGAGATTGCACTTGTATTGTCACAGTAGATTGGAATTCCACTGATCTTGATGTTGTAGTCTTCTAGTTGATGTTTCAACCAAAGAATCTGTGCACAGCAAGCTCCAGCAGCTATATACTCAGCTTCAGCAGTAGATATGGACACTGAAGTCTGTTTCTTACTCATCCATGAGATCAGACGACTACCTAAGAACTGACAGGCACCTGTTGTGCTCTTTCTGTCAATCTTGCAGCCAGCAAGATCTGAATCTGAATAGCCAATAAGTTCAAATCCAGATTCTCTAGGATACCATAATCCCAATTCTTGAGTGCCTTTAACATATTTTAATATCCTCTTGGCAGCTAAGAGATGAGATTCTTTGGGATTTGATTGGAATCTTGCACAAACCCCAACAGAGTACATAATATCTGGTCTGCTTGCTGTTAAGTACAACAGTGACCCTATAATGCCTCTGTATCTGGTGATGTCTACTGATTTGCCATCTTCATCTTTATCCAAACGAAGACTGGTAGACATTGGAATAGTACCAGTAGAGCTAGTTTCCATACCAAATTTCTTGAACAGATCTCTTGTGTATTTTGCTTGGTTGATGAAGATTCCATCAGGCAACTGTCTAACTTGCAAACCAAGAAAATAATTAAGTTCTCCCATCATGCTCATTTCAAACTTATTCTGCATCAGCTTAGAGAACTTGTCACACATTTGTTGGTTAGTTGAACCAAAAATGATATCGTCCACATATATTTGCACAATCAATATATGATTTTCCCATTCAATAGTGAACAAGGTCTTGTCTACCTTACCTTTATGAAATCCTTTAATTAAAAGAAAATCAGATAGGGTATCATACCATGCTCTTGGAGCCTGTTTCAGTCCATATAGAGCTTTCTTCAGACGATATACTTTGTCCTCTTCTTGATAGACTTCAAATCCAGGAGGTTGTTCAACATACACTTCTTCTTGCAATTCTCCATTGAGAAAAGCTGACTTCACATCCATCTGATAGACAGTGAAGTTCTTGTAAGCAGCATAGGCTAGAAACAGTCTGATTGCTTCAAGTCTTGCTACTGGTGCAAAAGTTTCATCAAAGTCAATGCCTTCTTCTTGACAATACCCTTTGGCCACTAATCTTGCTTTATTTCTGGTGACAACACCATCTTCATTCATCTTATTTCTGAAAACCCATTTAGTGCCAATGACTCTTTGATGACTTGGTCTAGGAACTAAGTACCAGACTTCATTCCTTTCAAATTGATTCAACTCTTCTTGCATAGCTTCTATCCAGAAGGAATCACTAAGAGCTTCTTCAATTTGTTTAGGCTCTATTTGAGATAGGAATGTGACAAACATGGCATCTTGTGCAGCAGCCCTTCTTGTTTTCACTCTATCTAAAGGATCACCAATCACTAACTCTAGTGGGTGATTTCTGAGCCATCTGAGATCAGGTTGCAGGTCTGAATGTTGTCCTCTGTTTTGATCTTGCAACACTACTTTTGGAGATTCAGTAGTAGTCTGTTGAACAGTTGTCGTCTGTTGAACAGTCTCTGGTCTGTCAGCTGTTAATAACTCTTCTGTTGTCTGAACAGGTCCTGAGTTGACAGCTGAGTTGAGATTAGGTAGTATGATGGGAACATAATATTCATTTCTTTCAACATCCAATTTCTGAAAATCAGTAGACAGATCTAGACTTGTATTTTGATTCTTTTCAGAAGATTGACTTGGCTCATCAAATACTACATGGATTGACTCTTCTATCAGTAGTGTTCTTTTATTGAAAACTCTGTAAGCTTTACTAACAGTTGAGTATCCTACAAAAACAGCTTCATCAGCCTTTTCTGCAAATGCAGTAAGGTGATTTTTCCCATTATTTAAAACAAAACATTTACAACCAAAAATCTTAAAATAATGAATATTTGGCTTCCTGTTGTTCCAAACTTCATATGGCGTCTTGTTCTGATTTTTGTTGATCATGCATCTGTTCTGGGTAAAGCATGCTGTATTTGTTGCTTCTGCCCAAAATCTTTGAGGCAGCTTAGCTTCAGCTATCATGGTTCTGACAGCTTCCTTGAGTGTTCTGTTTCTCCTTTCAGCAACTCCATTCTGTTGAGGGGTTCTGGCAGCAGAGTACTCATGGTGTATTCCTTTGCTGTTACAATACTCTTCAACAGTAGAGTTTGTAAACTCAGTCCCTCTATCTGATCTGATCTTCAATATTTTTGTACTCTTTTCATTCTGGATCAGCTCCATCAGATTAGTAAGATGCTCCTTGGTTTCACTTTTCTTCTTCATGAAAATCACCCAAGTGTATCTTGAAAAATCATCCACAACAGCTAGGCAGTATTTCTTTCCACCATTGCTGACTGGATCAATGGGTCCAAATAAGTCCATATGTAGTAGCTCCAATATCCTTTCAGATGATTGATGCTTCTTGCTTTTGAAAGATGACTTGATTTGTTTACCCTTCTGACATGCGTCACAGAGCTTATCTTTGCTCATGACTGTTTTTGGAATCCCTTCTACCAAATCATTCTTGATTAATCTGTTGATGGTCTTGAAGTTTAAATGATTCATCCTTTTGTGCCACAGCCAACTAACTTCACTTGGTGCAGATGCAACCAAACAAACACTTGAATTCATGTCAGCAGAATCCCAGTCGACTATGTAGACATTTCCTTGTCATCTTCCAGATAAAATTACCTTCTTTGTACCAATCTGTTCAACAAAGCACTTATCTGTTGAAAAGATGACTGAATATCCCTTGTCACAAAATTGACTTATGCTCAGCAGATTATATTTGAGGCCTTTGACATATGAGACGTCAGATATCTCTATGTTTCCTCTGATCAATCTTCCTTTTGCTTTAATCTTGCCTTCTTTGCTGTCTCCAAAAGTAACCTTTGGACCATCCACAGCAACTGCATCAGTCAGCTCATGTATGCTTCCACACATGTGTCTTGAATATCCACTGTCCAAGTACCAAATCTTCTCTACTTTACTCCTACTCCTAATCCTAACCTACAAAACAAAAATAAAATTGTTTTAGGTACCCTTATTGAGAGGGTCCTGGAGGATTAGTTCCACCTTTGACAACCCAAGATGTTGAAGTCTTAGGCTTCTTAGGCTTCTGAGTTTTGACAGGAGCATGAACAGCTTTATTTTCATCATAATTGTCAGATAAGTTATGTTGATGATCAGTATGATAAGAATAATGTTCATAAGCAGGGTACGGTGCATGATAAGCAGGATATGCATGCATTGGATGAGCATGATAGGGTGCATAGTAATTGGGAAATTGAGGTGCATGATACATAGGATGATATGCAGCAGTTTGCACATAATAAGACTCATTTCCATACCAAGCATTTTGATTTTTCTTGTTTTTATGCTTCTTTGGTTTACTGACAGCTTGCTCATTAACAGACGACTTAGTTTTCTCACTAGTCTGATTAGTTTTAACCTTATCAGAAGACTTCCTAGGACTCTTCTGTTTGGGTTTACTAGTCTGTTTTCCTACACTAGGCTCTTTGCTCTTTTTAGCCTTAGGAGTTTTCTTCTCCTTTAATTCTTTCTCAGATGAGGTAGGCTTAGAAGTTTGAACATACAGAATGACCTTACTATTGTCAGCAGAGATGAATTTTTCAGTATGATTCAATTCTATATCCTTTTCTAAAGGTGTCTTCTGTTTACTAGATGTATGCGTGGATGCAACAGTTGACTTATCATGAGACTCAATAATCTTTTCAAGTTCCATGATTTTTCCTTTATAGACCTCACATTCAGCTTTCAGAGATTCATGCTCTTGCTCAAGCTGTTTATACTCGGCTGATTCTTTGGGCTTTTCAGCTTTAAGTTTCAGTGAGTTATTTTGCTCTTTTAGCAAGTTCATCTCTTCCTTAAGCTTAACAAATTCTCCAGCAATAGTAGTATTATTCAACATCATTTGCTCTAGAGAATTAAACAGTTCATTATCTAGAGGAGTTACCTCATCCTCTGAGTCATCAGATTCCTTAGCCATCAGGCAGAGGAGAGCAGGTTTCTCTTCATCAGAAGATTCTTCATCAGACGTGTCTGAATCTGAATCAGATGAGTAGACAGCAGCAAGCTTTTCTGCTTCAGCAACCATTGCTTTCCCTCTTTGATACTTTCTTTCCTTTCTGATTCTCTTCTCTTCCTCAGTGTACTTCTCTGCTTTTGGATAAGGACAATCTCTGATGAAGTGTCCTAATTTTCTGCAGTTGTAACACATTAGTTTTGCTTTATAATCATCTTTTTCTTGAGAAGAAGAGTTAGGTTTAGAAGTAGAAGCAGCATTGTGGTATTTGTTCTTCATCTTTCTCTTGTAGAACTTCTTGAAATTGTTCATCAGTAATGCTACATCTCCAGCAGTGTACTCCTTCTTGTTGAGTAGTGATGCTTCATCAGATGAGTCCACATCTTGACTTCTATGTGCTGGTCTCCTGGTGTTCTCAGCAGCAACTAAGGCAGCTGTGGGTCCTGAAGTTGAGGTTTCTTCAATACCCATCCTAGGCAGTTTATACTCATAAGCCTTGAGTACAGAAAACAGCTCTGTAAGACAGATCTTCCCCAGATCCCTTGATTCTTCCATAGCCGTCACCTTCATGTTGAACTTTGGAGGTAGAGCCTTCAGTACTCTGATGGTTATCTCCTTGTCAGTGAAGGTTTTTCCAAGCTTCAAAACTTCATTTAATATTCTTGTAAATCTTGTATCCATCTGATCAATGGTTTCAGTGGATTTCATCTTGAAGTTATCCAGCTTCTCTAGAGCAACACTCAGCTGATGCTCTTTTATGGCGTCGTTTCCTTTGCTCATATCTCTGACCTTATCCCACATCTCCTTTGCAGATTTGCAATGTTTGATCTTGTCAAACCTATCATTGTCCAGGGCTTTAGTCATGATGAATCTTCCAATTTTGTCCAGATTGAACAGCTTAATTTCTTCAGCTGTCATTTCGTTCAAGTCTTTCTCCACCAATACGTCAGTGTCATCTACTTTGATAGTCTTGGTGAATTTAAATGGACCTTTTGTGATGCAAGTGAACATGTTGTCATTGTAGGCAGCAAGGAAAATCTCCATTCTAATCTTCCAGTCCTCGAAGGACATACCGGCAATGTGGGGAACATGGTTTATGCATTCCATTTTCAAAAAGTTTTGATTTTTCAAAAAGGTGCTCTTTTGAAAAGTTTTGAAAACTTTTGAAAAACACTCGGATCAAGCTCGTTGATCAGGCAGCTGATTCTAATGAACCACCTGCTCTGATACCACTTGTTGGTCCCAAGTGGTCAGAAGAGGTTTAGAGGGGGGGGGGGGTGAATAAACCTCTTTAAAAATTTTCTTCTAAAATTTAACTTTAAAACTTTTCTCTAACTGAACAGTCTAAGCTGATCAGAGTAGTAAGTTACAATTCTGTCCGAGAACAAATCTTTGAACAACTTTGTTGACCACTCGTCTGATTGTTACTTAGCTGATTTTGTTAAAATCAGTTTTAATACTTAGAGTACTTGCAGCGGATTTTTCTGAAGTGTTTTTCACAAGTATTCTCAGTAGTTCGAAAATGGTTTCACCAGATTTGTAAGACCTCTTTTTCAATCCTTTTCAAACAGTTAACTTAAAGTGTTTTGTGCAATTGAAAATATGCAAGTAAAATGCAAATAAAACACAGGCAATTTTTATAGTGGTTATATGGATTTAAATCCTTTAGTCCACTCTTCCAAGTCACTTAGATCTTGGGTTATACTATAATCACAAAGTTTACAGTATACTCTGCTTGCGCCAATCAACAAATGAAACGGCCACAAGTGCGCAGTAGGAAATCACTTAGAAACTCCTACTCTCCGAAGTAATATCACTCACAAAGATGGATATCTACTTCTCACAACACTCAGCTTTACAAAATCACTCAGAAGATGTATTTGGCTTTGTTCTTCAACTTCGCTTTTGTCAACAGATGACTCGGCTGATGAGTGAACTGTTCTTGAGCTTTTGAGATTGGAAAATATTCTGCTTAGATCTCTCAGTTGTTGTGTTATTTTTCCAGTCTTGAATGAAGCTCTATTTATAGTCACTCAATGAAATTTGTCCGTTGAAGAGAGAGACAAATTTCAAATCCTTTGATTTCTGATCCTAGGATTCCGCGAACAGCTCTTTTGCAGCTGTCCGTACTGTTGTACAGTACTTCCTGCAGGCAGCATTAAATGCGCATTAAATGCACCCAGCTGATGCGAAGTAATCTTCAATCATTTGTCTTAAATAACCTTGTACTTCAGCATTTATTACTTCCAGGGCATTTATTACCGTTGGGAAGGCTTCCTGATCTTTTCCACTTAGCTGACGAAGGTACTAATCTGATAGTGAACTAAGCTGTTCTCGAACGTGAACAAATCTGATTCAAGTCGGCTGATCTTCATCAGTTTACTTCCTTTTATTCAGCAGATCAGTAGTCACCTAGGTCCTGAACTTTGACTCTTCTGATTTGGCTTCTTTACTTAGTCAAAATTCTTCTAAGGAACAAACAGTTAAGTTTCCATTACTTAGCTGATTGCAGGTTTTGGAAATCATCAAAACCCTCCTTATCTAATTCTCTTAAGTGCCTTCAATCTTCATCTTCATCCAACAACTCCATTGCCAAATCTTTATACATATATCAAGACTTGGCAATGAAGTGCCAAAAAATATTTGATATTTTCAAAATGGATCAAGGATAATTATATTGTGACACTCTTACACTATTTGTCTTCGACATTTACTACGATGCACAAAGTTATGTTTCCAATGCTTCGTATCACACCAACACCGATTTTCTAGACCCTTGGTTACGCCCTATGTAGAACGCATCTCCTTGTAATCTAGCATCAATAAGTCTGCAATAGTAATAAAAAGCATTAGGTAATTGATAATATATTGAAATTGAGAATATTAATCGTGAAGATTTTATTCAAAATATACCATCATACCTCTAATCTCGTAATGCATAATGTTTAGTGACATTAGGCAAATTATATTTGAATAAACGGTTTGTACAGTGGACATAAAATGGAATTGTAAATGAGGGAGAGATGGAAACTACGTGAATTTGCAGTAGGCAACCACATTTTTTCAGCTTCAATTTATAAAAACTGGGATGGAGCTTGGTCACGGACGTGGGACATGTAATAATAAAAAATTTGAATATATAAAGTTAAAGTTGATTGAATTGTTGCTAGGCAAGTACGCCTTTTTTTCAACCTATCATTATTGTTGCATATAATATTATACTAAGTAGTTGTAAAATATATTAAATATACACACAAGTGGACAAATCCAAAACCCGTACAGCTACAATTTTAGGAGTGTTATGGAACAAATTCAGCTTTCACGTGAACATTGAAATGATTTGTGCACGGATTATTGCATTCAAAACCCCTATAACTTAGTTAATTTTCCCACATCCCCTCAAAAAAATATTTTTTCCTAATTCGTTTTAGATTGTTAAAATTAACTAATTATCAAACTTATGATGCTATAATATGTTACATATTATGTGTAGCACGAAACCAAAAATATATAATTTAGAAAATAACTTTAAAGATTCTCATTATATGAAAATCCATACATAAGAAAATCAAATACATTCTTAATAAGAAGTAACAAAGGCTACTATTATTATTTTAAAATATAGGACGTGGTACATCTTATTCTTCGTCGCTTGCGCTTGGTGGATATTCAAAATATGGAGGAGCAAGTTCGGGGTTGCGAGCGTAAGGTCTAATAGTATATGGTGGCCTATGTCTCCTCTCAAACCTTCGCATATTTCTAAGCGTAAGACGTAATTCATTTAGGGTCAAATACTGACGAGGCTTTGGAACACTGGGGGGGGGATCACGTAAGCATCATCTTCGAAGTCCCCGGGAGCTTCAAATACATCTTGTGCATAAATTTCCAAATATTCTAAATTGCCAGTGCGAATGAGGTCAAACATGTGAGCGATGTCAACTTCATCGCTAATTACTCTAAGACCCTCCTCCAACGGCAAATCAGGGACTCGATACCAAATACCGGCCGGAATGAAATTAACACGTCTTTTAAATATTTGGACCATATCGCAAAAGGTAAAATGATTTACGTTTGTAATAGTGACGATGTCGTTGAGTCGGGATGGCCTGTATGCAATTTCACGATAAACATTGTAGACCGTAAAAAGCCGACCCCCGTAACGGACATGTAATGTTGGTTGAGAAGCCATAACAATGGATGAGTTGGAAAAAAATAAAATTCAAACTATTTATAAATTCAAACTGATGGTGTAGTGAGGAAACTTTAGAAATATTTTTTGTACATTGATTGTGACAAATTAAACTTAAACTAACTTGTCCTATTTATATGTTGCAAATATTACATTGGAATTGAAATAGGGACCAATTTTGTATTAATCGAGCAATATGTCCACAATGGCCTATTTATTGTCAAGTCACATTCCTTCTTTTAATAAAGGGACTTCACGTGAATTCATATCTAATAAGTCCAAAATTGCACTTGTTTTCATATTTTTGTATATATATTCTCTATATACATGCACAAGGTAGTATAATTGTGCTTAAAAATTTATATAAAGTTTATCGTAATATGTCACAGAAAATTGGATCTTGTTCTTCAAAAAAAATTTGTCAAATTTACGGTTGTTGTTGCGACTCTCATGTTGACAAAGAAGGTGGCAATCGAACTTTTCCCTGTGAACGTTGCCAATATATCACGAGTCTGAAAATACAATTTTCAAATCTACTTGAACTCTTGGTGGATAGGTACTCGAATGGAGAATTTTTAATGTATTTCAAATCTCTTCGTATTTGTGTATTCGAAAGATTCAAAATTGCAATGCAATTTTTTGAAGCATCCCATAACGCAAATATCGGTCCAAAAATTCCGTAAGTTTTAACAGCTATAGTCCATATGTGAATTTTCGTGATTTTTATGTTGCATGGAACCCTTTTTAATTTATAAAATTATTTCAACATAGTGCGGTGTATAAAAGAAGGCCATATGTTCCCGGGCAGTGAAACAAAGGTAAATTCTTGCAATATAATCAGACTCTATAAAAGGTGTCAAATTAATTTTCTAAATGCAATAACAACAATCTTCTGCAGAATGTCTACATATTTGAAGTACTTAAAGAGTAACGGAGAAAGTTGTCTGATATTCCATTTTAGAGATGAGGTTAAAGACAAATTAATTCACATATTTGTCGAAGGGTCTAAAGAAGTCCATTACTCCACTATTGCCATATTGGAAAAGAACGAAAATTTGTCATGCTTGGATGAAATAAAAGAAGAAATTCTATCTATTAAGGATTCATTTGATTGGTAGCTAACAATGTTGTTAATATATTTTATGTAATTTATTTAAAATTAATCGAACTTTTGTATTTTCACGTTTTCGTCTTTTGTTATGGAACAATATTGTTAATATGTTTATTTTGTATTTTCACGTTTTATGGTGGTTAATTAATTTTTTTTTTAAATATTTTTGTCATCACTCAAAGTAACAATAATAAATACAAAATCATATACTATAAGCCAAGTTGGAACAAATAAGTAAATTATATGAATGTATTATATTATATTACATTCAAAAATCATTCCACATTTGACTTCTTGTGATGGGGAGCGGCCGACAGTGTTGCCAGGGGACCACGTGAATGTGTTGTTTGTTTGTATGTGGACATGTGTTGTTTGTTTGTATGTGTTTAACCATAATTTAAAAAGATTCCAATTATTCCAAGCATCGATTATATATGTGTATTATATATATACACATATAAATCAACCGTAAACATCATATAGTTCATATTGTTTTCAGTTTATTTTAATCCAACGTTCATCCTGTTAAGGTAACTTGTAATTTTTATTTTTTTTCAGTTTAACATATACGCAATAATTACTTACTTACTGGGATAATTAATAAATTTATATTCTATGTTTTAAGGTCATCCAAAATGAATTACACATACAAATTACATGTAATCTGTGGCGGTCGGTTTGAGTACGAAAGAAGGGCAGTTTCGTATGAAGGGAGAACTTCCGAAGACTTGATTACAATTACAGATTGGCATGTATTTGATCATGCTCATTTAATTAATGCAATAAAACGAAGAGTTGGGTACATTCCCGAAGGTGTTTGGTATCACGTTCCAGATCAAAGCTATCGCGACGGTCTAAGATTCATTAGTGATTCAACTGATGTTCAACGTATGACGGACCTAATGCGCATTGGTCGCATCTCTCCAATTTATATTTTTGTTCAAAAAAAATTACATGATTACTTTTACGGGCTACCTTTTTGCGTTCCGAAGGCTCGGGTAAGTTACAATTTATCTGCACTACATGCCCACCTAAGGTCGTTGAGAAGATCAGAGGAAAATGTGCCTAAACCATACAACATTACACCTATACAATCTTCATACCCGGACGATGACATTTCGAACTTGGACTTTCCAATTTCGGATACATCCGATGATGAATAGTTTACGGGAATATTTATCATTGTAATGTGTTTTTTTATATTTTATGCTTTAAAATTAATTTCAAGCGAACAATAGTTATTGCACCTTTTATTTTAAATTTTTTTTTATTCCACATTTGACGTGATTCGTAACACTTGCCAATATAATCGAGGGAACAAAATTATTAGCAATCAAATGTATAATTTAAATAAAATTTTTAACATTAAATTAACGTGGGATAATTATTATCATTTGAACATGAAATTCGTAAGCACAAAATTTTATATTTATAATTTATTTCAATATAAAATATAATTTTTTTACTGTACAATATTCTTATTGGGCCATTTTAATTATAACATTGAATATTTGGGCCACTGTCTTGGTCAAACCACATTATTGATAGTTTGATACCTATGGCTCATTACATCAAATATTTCGGCCAATTCAGATTCCACGCCTTGTCCCCATCGTACGCCACGTGTACTATTCAAATAGTGATATGCATTTTCATCTACTTAATTTAGTTGTGCTTTTGAACCTTACAAACTTTAAAGGAGATGTAATAATTAAGAAAATTAATAATATAAATTAAAAAAATAAAACTTTAAACCTAATTTGATAATGGATTAATTATCCGTCTCATAGTGGCATCTACAATCTCAAGTATACTAAATGTTGTTCTAATTCAATGTGTCACATATTCTTTAAACAAAGGTAAAACATGTTTCAAGATTTTGTCATGACTTATGTATTTTAAATTTACACAAATATTCCAAACTTTCGACAAAAAATAGGAAAAAATGACTCGAATAGTGTTATGGAACACGAAGTCGACCGTAATTCCAAACTTTCGACAAAAAATAGGAAAATTAGTGAGACGGTCGTTATTTCGCTCGAAACGACTCGAATAGTGTTATGGAACACGAAGTCCACCGTAATTCCAAACTTTCGAAAAAAAATAGGAAAATTAGTGAGACGGTCGTTATTTCGCTCGAAACGACTCGAATAGTGTTATGGAACACGAAGTCCACCGTAATTCCAAACTTTTGACAAAAAATAGGAAAATTAGTGAGACGGTCGTTATTTCGCTCGAAACGACTCGAATAGTGTTATGGAACACTAAGTCCACCGTAATTCCAAACTTTCAACAAAAAATAGGAAAATTAGTGAGACGGTCGTTATTTCGCTCGAAACGACTCGAATAGTGTTATGGAACACGAAGTCCACCGTAATTCCAAACTTTTGACAAAAAATAGGAAAATTAGTGAGATGGTCGTTATTTCGCTCGAAACGACTCGAATAGTGTTATGAACACGAAGTTCACCGTAATTCCAAACTTTCGACAAAAAATAGGAAAATTAGTGAGACGGTCGTTATTTCGCTCGAAACGACTCGAATAGTGTTATGGAACACTAAGTCCACCGTAATTCCAAACTTTCGACAAAAAATAGGAAAATTAGTGAGACGGTCGTTATTTCGCTCGAAACGACTCGAATAGTGTTATGGAACACGAAGTCCACCGTAATTCCAAACTTTCGACAAAAAATAGGAAAATTAGTGAGACGGTCGATATTTCGGAATTGCAATTTCGACACCAAATTGTGGTAGCACACAAAATTACAATTTAGTCCATGATTTCCATAATTTATTTTATTGGTCCTTCAGTTTTGATAAAATATAATATCACACTAAATAAGTAGGAATACACTGAATATAATTAATTTAGCAATTACAACTATACACTAAATAAGTTTTCATGATTATAATTAATTTTTTTTAAACATACTGAATAAGTAGAAAGACAATAATTAATTTAGCAACCACAAGTACATGCACTAAATGAACATGTATATTGTACACAACTATACAATTGGAACAAATAAAATATACTCCATAAAAATCAAATAGTGGAGAAGGGTGTACAAACTGCATAAAGCCGATTTTGCTACTTGTGGGAGAAGTATGCCCACGTGAAGAGATGGTGTGTGAAAAGGGGTGTGAAGTGATGTTTGAATTGATGTGTGAATGTAGCTAGACAGGTAGATATATAATTACCACCCCACGTGAACTATTATATTATTATAGGAATGGATTTTTACATTTATTAAATTATTAAATATATACAATGTAAAAAAAATCATACATAGACTTATGTTGTTATATTATTATATATATACATACACTATTATTAAATTATTATATTATTATGATATTATAATTTTTTTTAAAGAATTTGAAAAATAAAATAGAATTATACATAATTAAATATATAGTTTGAATTCATTATAAATTATTATATGAAAAACAATTTGTTTATTATGATTATGTCAGAAAACATTCCCCAAAAATATTCCTTCCCAGTCTCTCTCTCTCTTGTAAATGATAACACACGTGTTCAAAGTATTGGGAGGATTCTCCCTCCCTCTCTTCTTCATTCCCCCATTGTTTTTCTTCAATTTTTCTTCCCGAACATCCTAAAATTTCTGTAAGTCTGTAACAAACATATTTTCGACCGAACATGGATGGTGTTAATTACGCAGTGGATATGCATTTTTTTAGCAGGATTGTGGCGCCCCGACTAGGTCACATAGCTTTAAATAAAACATTAATTAAGTATTTGAACTAGCCGTGCGTCAAACTAACTGAACAATAGATAAAATTATGTTATAACCAATCATCACAGCGGAAATAACGAAATTCTAAGGTCTTCAGGAAGAAGGGACAACGACCCCACTACCCGACCCATAAGTAGATAAAATTTTACATAACTTTACAACGAAGTCTTCATCAATTAATTATTCGATAAAATATATAAGTACGACACTGAATAGACCATGTCAATCCATATCACCGTGTTTCCACCTCTAACTCATGTCGCTAATCTGAGAAAATAAACAAAGAAAGGCGTAAGTCTTATTTGACTTAGTGAGGATTTATAACATTGGATTGAGGTTATGAGTAATACGATCAACAGTAATATTATGATCCATATATGAATAAGAATTAGAATACAATAGTCCTGCGAAAAATTATTAGATGATTTGAAATAACAAAGTAATCGAATTACAATAAACGGAAATTCAAATAAGCATTTCGAATTAGAATCTGGTAAAGTAAGATATTCAACCCAACGCCTGAAAATTTACATCCTTATACCTCCCTACGAGGAGCGACCTCGCAAACAAAACGGAATGACATGCTCGAGTACATGTCGACCCAGCTGAGAGTACAATTACCTCCAACTATACTCAGCAACTGAATCACGGTGGGGTACTTAACAAAGAGACCATACACCGACGGCCCAATGCCGCTCAACAGTCACCCTTATTAGTCCCGGGCCCAACTTCCCAAGAGCGTCCTCAAGGGTATAAATAGTTAAGTGAACTTGGAGCCGGACATTGTCCGTTGTTCATAATAATACCACTTACCAGATGGAGTAGAAACAGAAAGTGAAGAATGCAAGACTATTGAATGAATAAGAAATGTATTAACGTTAATTACCTTAGAGATATAAGAACTTAAATTAACTTCGAGATTAATGTAAATGGATCGATATGGTATAAAATGAATAGCTCACAATAAAGGAAATGAAATGAAATATTGTCAAAAGATTGAGAGTTTTGGAAAGGAAGAATTTTCTCAGGGCAAATGCCGAATTGAAGAAGAGAAACCTCACCTTAATTCGAAGAGTGGGTGTTTAAGCTTAAATCCTCATTTCAGTCAATTCCTCCAAACCTAAGTGTTGTAAGACAAATAGAGTGAATTAATTTAATAATAATTTTATGTATTAATCCATGTTTACTTTTAGTTTGATAATATTTCTACGAGGGTTATACGTGTTACTATATTCATTTTATTACATATGTAATTGGTTTCTCTATTTATAATATGATTTGTATGTGACTTCTTTATAAGAAAATAATAAGTATTTTAACCATTAGTCCTATGCCAATATAAGACTTTCAAACTAGTAAGTATTAGTTTACATTCTTTTATCCATTTAAGCACAAAAATCAAGATATAAATACAAGTAAAGTTAGTTAAATAAACACTATTTTGAATGGTAAGACATCCTTTAGTAATTAATAAATTTTCAAAGTCTTCCTTAATTACATAAGTTAAAGCTAATAAAATCATCATAAGTAGCTATCAATATGCATAATTATATTCATTCGAGTTAAATAAGTTTTAGGATACTTTAGCCATAGCTCTTTTAAGTAATTAACATTTGATGTACTAATTAGTTAACTTCACTTTATCCTATAGGCCTTGTACAAAAGTTAAATGGTATTCCAATTAATTTCTTCATATATGTTTCATCACCTCTTGTTAAACATATCTAGATACTAAAACAAATCATTCATTATATTCAAGTCTTCAAGACAATTCAAGCAACCTTGGTTATTGATTACGCCCAAACTTGTCGAAACAAGGCGATCGATGTAGAATAGATTGGGCGGTCGTATCCACAAGGAGATGACTAAACTAAGCTAAAATCGTTAGTAGACAAAGTAGCTTTAAAGATAAATAAACAAACTAAATTAACGAAGCGATTTGATATTAAGAAAACTTAAAGAAAAGTTAATTTTTGGTTGTTGAAAAATACGATAATTAAAACGGTAAGATATCAAGAATCCCTTATATGCTTCGTTCACTTATTTGGATTGATTCATAAAATTACTCAATTGAAAGTTTCACATCCCAAACAATCAATCGGAAGATAAAGAATTGAAAAACACATGATTTCTAATGTATTTGAGTAAATTATTTTCTTGCTTTTAGAATTTGACACAAAATATCATCTTATGAGAAATCAAAAACATACTATATACCAAGGCATATTGCATTAAAAGACTACCCATAAAACGAAAGACTTATATCAATATAATTATATCATAAAGATTTCCACATAAAAAGAGCATGACTAGATTTATATGAAAACTAATGAAACAATTGTATTAACATAAAAGTTGATGAAAATAGATGAAGAAGAATAAATTACTCAAAATTACTAAACTTACAAAACCTTGAAGAATCGAATCCAAATAAGATCACTACGCATATAAGTTCATCTCTAATCTCACCAAAGAACTCTTAGCCTAATTTGCTAATCATTATCACAAGTTCTAGAGAGAAAATATGATAATGATTTAAGAGAGAATTGTAACTAAGACTAAGAATTGTGTGTTCCAAGATGTGTGATTCTAAGACTATATATAGGTGCTAAATAGTCCTAATCCAAGTAGGAGAATGTTTAGGAGGTAGAAATTGAGTAGGAAGATGTTTAGGAGGCTTAATCCTCGTATGGAAATAATTTATGCAAGTTTCCTAATCACTTTAGGACACAAATCCGCGTAGAAGATTCTGCTCTGCGCGACATATTTGAAAAATATATATCTTTGTGCTCCGAACTCCAAATCCAGATCCGTAAAGTCCGTAACGTAGCTAAATCCTTTCTCTACAACATATTCGAAATTCAGCTTAATAGGAGTTTCCTTGCGAGAGTTATTGTTCTTGGAAGTAGCAGCAATATTTCTGGCAGATTCCTTATTTGTTGTTCTTGTACTAATTGACTTCCTTGAATCTTTCCTTGCTTCAAATTATGCCTTTGATACTTGTACAATTTGGGAAAGCTAAATATTTCGGGGTCATATTTTATATTCCTACAAAAACGAATCAAAACTCAATATTTTCTAATTACAATAATTTCTATTAATTTCATGAAAATATCAAATTAACACTTGATTTATTTAGAAAATAAGAACAACTTAAGTGCATTTTCAAGCACTAATCACAACCCCCAACCAGCTTATTGCTAGTCCCTAGCAATTCAAGCGCAAATAAGATATAAGAATGATGAACAAAACTGAGAATAAATAAGATAAACTATCCAAGTACTTCAATCAAAGAGCTAGTCAAAGATCACAATCGCTATCAAGATTAGTTCGATCATAACTCCCAAAATGTGTGTGTGTGAATACTAAGCCAAAACCTTCATACCACAAACCACAATACACATATTTTTCGAAAATTTACCAAGTAAAGTATCAACTCCATTTTCTCACGGGTAAAGTGTTTAAGTTTTTAGGACAAGGATTTCACTCATGGAGTTGGAAAACAGATAGTCACTCAAAGAAATAGGCCATATTTTTACGGACAAACATACAAACAAACATTGATCCAAAGATAGGAAACATAACTATCTAGAGGTCACATTCTTTCACAATTTAGCTTCAGGATTTCAATTGGTCGATACAAACTATAGAGCCATATAAAGATTCGTCTTCTAAAATGACGAAAACTAAGAACTTTTCTCTTTCTTCTTTTTTTTTTCCTTTTTTTTATTTCACTTTTTTTTTTCTCTTTTTTTTTCTTCTTCTTTTTTTTTTTTTTCATGGCTCATGGATATATTTTACTTTTGACCAATATCATCCATCTCTTTTATTTTTCTTTAAGAATGTTACTCTAAATAGCAATTAACCAATTCAAAAGAGCAATATAAGTTCATAAGTTGTTTTCTCAACCTCTCCACTCACTCACAAAAGATGTGTGAGTATAGAAAAAAAGAACTTTAACTTGGAAAATTTCTAGGCTACATGCATCGAACATCCATCTTACCACAAGCTTAGTAATGTGCTCTTGAAATTATTTTGGAAGCTACTTTCTAATAATAAAGATAGAAAAAATGACTAAGACATTACACGATGAAATCATACCTAAAAAGCAAATCTAGCATATCAAATCAATTCATTCATACATATCTTATAGCCCGTTTTCAAGAGAATTGTTAATATAAAAGCAATAAACTAATCTTTCTTTAAAATGCATTTTTTTTTCTCTCTCGGAAAGCTACCACCCCCAACCTAAATATGACAGTGTCCTCATTGTCACTATAATATGAATGCAGAGAATACACGAGACAAAGGACTACTACTTGAATGATGTAAGTCTAGAGATGATCTTAAAACACACAAACGAAAAAGAAGAAAAAAAAAACACACACACACAAACAAAAAAGAAAAAAGAAAAAGGAAAAATAAAACTATAGTACATAATGGAAAGATAGAACCTGATTAATGGTAGATAGGAACCGCAAGTGCAATCTCCTCAGGTTCATCCACCCTCTCCACAATTTGCTTTAATCTTTGGCCATTCACACGAAAAATTCTCCCATCTTTAGGATTTTCTACTTCTACGGAACCATTGGGAAATACTTGTTTTACCACAAAAGGATCAGTCCATCTTGATCTCAACTTTCCAGGGTCAAAGTTCTTTCTAATGTTATGCTTGTCAGCCACTTTCAGTGTTTGAACGGAAGATGTCTTTGATTTTCTTCTTTCTTTTGAAAGATCCTTGAAATGCGGGTGCCAAAATCTCTTTTCTTTCACCCTTGTTTCATTAAAAATATCAGATGAGTTAAAACAATTAACAGAGTTAAGAGAGTAATCAAAATTATGATCACAAAGGAGATAATCTAAAGGTTTAGAATTTTCCCTTTTGAATGTTTCTGACACCAATGAGTCTATCATATATGTATGGTGACACTCATCTTCATCTTTGATTTGCTTCCCAACATGGAATACATTGACTTCCAGTGTCATATTACCAAATGTAAGCTTCATGAGACCATTCCTACAATTGATGAGAGCATTTGCTGTAGCAAGGAAAGGTCTACCTAGGATCAGTGGTATCTTAGACTCCATATTGACCACAGATTGAGTATCCAAAACCAAGAAATCCACAGGATAATAAAATTTATCAATTTGAAGCAAAACATCCTCGATTATTCCTTTGGGTCTACGAATGGTTCGGTCAGCTAGTTGCAAAACAACAGATGTAGGCTTGATCTCTCCAAGGCCAAGTTGCAAGTAAACTGAGTATGGCATAAGGTTTACGCTTGCTCCAAGGTCTAATAAAGCTTGACTAAACTCATGTGAACCAATCTGGCAGGTTATTGTGGGACACCCAGGATCTTTGTATTTAGGTGGTACCTTTTGCTCAATCACTGCACTTACTTGCTCGGTCAAAAATGCGGTTTTCTTGACATTGTGTTTTCTTTTCACAGTACACAAATCCTTAATCACCTTTGCATATGAAGGTACCTGCTTGATAACATGCAACAAAGGCAAATTAATTTTGACTTGTTTCAAATGTTCAAGAATTTCACCATGATTCTCTGGTATTTTTCCTAGTTTCAGTGCTTGAGGGAAAGGAACACGGACCAAGGCTTTCTGCTCTACTTCCTTAGGGGGGTCGATTGGCGGACTAGGTAAAGTCGGTCCCTCTATGACCTTACCGCTACGAGTGGTGATGGCATTGATATCTTTGATGTTATGTGATTCGGAAGATTCTACCTTAGGTTGCCCCTTAGGATTAGATTGTGGTTGGGAAGGGAACTTGCCTCGCTCTTGTATAGTAAGGGCACTAGTTAGCTTACCAATTTGATTTTTTATCTCTTTGTTTTCTTCCACAATCTGAGTTATTACGGCTTCTACCTTTTGATTGGTCTTACTTTGTGCCTCAATAAATGCTTGAAGTGTGTCCTCTAAAGGATTCCTATTTTGGTGAGCATTATTTTGAGGTGCAGGGTAAGTTCTAGGTGCTTGTCCCTCAGCTTTCCAACTAAAGTTAGGGTGATTTTTCCAACCAGGATTGTACGTCTCAGAATAAGGTGAAAAAGGCTTCCTATATGTTCCTAAGGAATTACATTGTTCTTCGTAAACCTCTCTCATCTCACCAAGTGTAGGACATACTTGAGCTAAATGATCTACCCCTCCACAAATGAAACAACTATCTCGTGACTCTACCCTTGCAACTGGTTGATGTTTTTGACTATCTTTCGTTTCTAAAGCTTTTAATTTGTTAGTCAATGCTTCAACTTGAGCTTTAAGGTTGTCTTCTTCCTTAAGATAGTAAATTCCACTAGTTTTTGTTCTACTAGTACCATCAGTAATACTAGGTCCAGTCCAGGTGTGAGCTTTTTCGGCTATGTCATTTAGGTAATCTATGGCCTTGTCAGGATCCTTTTCAAGAAACTCTCCATTACACATCATTTCAATAAATTGACGTTCCCTAGATGTAAGTCCCTCATAGAAATAACTAACAAGACGCCAATTTTCATACCCATGGTGCGGACACATATTCAACAATTCTTTGAACCTCTCCCAGGCTTGGTATAAAGTTTCATTATCTTTTTGGGAAAAGGTAGAGATTTGTCTCTTAAGGTTGTTGGTCTTATGTTGGGGAAAGTATTTGTTGAAAAAGGCTTGGGTCATTTCTGCCCATGTACCTATAGATCTAGGTCTCAAAGAATACAACCAACTTTTTGCTTTGTCTTTTAGGGTGAAAGGGAAGAATTTCAACCTAATTGACTCTACGACATTGGGTTGACTATTAAAAGTGACGATGACCTCCTCGAATTCCCTAATGTGTAAGTAAGGATTCTCACTATCCATGCCATGAAAGGTTGGTAAGAGTTGGATCAATCCAGGTTTAAAATCTATTTGCGGGGTATTTGCGGGAACCATGATGCATGAGGGAGTGGATGTGCGGTTTGGATGTAGGTATTCCCTTAGGGAACGTGTATTGTTGTTTTCAAGTTGGTCCATGGTGGTAGGTGTATCGGTTAATGAAATGCTTGACCAAGATTCACCTAAATCTTGAGAAGTGGTATTGATTCCCTCAGTGTTTTTCCTAAGTTCTTTCCTTAACCTACGCAAAGTTTTCTCAATTTCTGGATCATAATGCAGTTCACCTTGATTAGAAGATCGAGTTACAAACATAAAAATAAAAAAAAAAAAATTTTCTTTTTTTTTTTTTTTTTTAGTACAACTAATCAATTAACTAATAAATGGAAATAGTACGAAACTTCCTACAATTACCTATGAGAACAAAATTGAATAAAATAAATTTTACTTACCTCGTTAGCTAAATAACTACTTATGATGCTTACTTGTTGCACCTCCCCGGCAACGGCGCCAAAATTTGATTACGCCCAAACTTGTCGAAACAAAGCGATCGATGTAGAATAGATTGGGCGGTCGTATCCACAAGGAGATGACTAAACTAAGCTAAAATCGTTAGTAGACAAAGTAACTTTAAAGATAAATAAACAAACTAAATTAACGAAGCGATTTGATATTAAGAAAACTTAAAGAAAAGTTAATTTTTGGTTGTTGAAAAAATACGATAATTAAAACGGTAAGATATCAAGAATCCCTTATATGCTTCGTTCAGTTATTTGGATTGATTCATAAAATTACTCAATTGAAAGTTTCACATCCCAAACAATCAATCGGAAGATAAAGAATTGAAAAACACATGATTTCTAATGTATTTGAGTAAATTATTTTCTTGCTTTTAGAATTTGACACAAAATATCATCTTATGAGAAATCAAAAACATACTATATACCAAGGCATATTGCATTAAAAGACTACCCATAAAACGAAAGACTTATATCAATATAATTATATCATAAAGATTTTCACATAAAAAGAGCATGACTAGATTTATATGAAAACTAATGAAACAATTGTATTAACATAAAAGTTGATGAAAATAGATGAAGAAGAATAAATTACTCAAAATTACTAAACTTACAAAACCTTGAAGAATCGAATCCAAATAAGATCACTACGCATATAAGTTCATCTCTAATCTCACCAAAGAACTCTTAGCCTAATTTGCTAATCATTATCACAAGTTCTAGAGAGAAAATATGATAATGATTTAAGAGAGAATTGTAACTAAGACTAAGAATTGTGTGTTCCAAAATGTGTGATTCTAAGACTATATATAGGTGCTAAATAGTCCTAATCCAAGTAGGAGAATGTTTAGGAGGTAAAAATTAATAAGAAGATGTTTAGGAGGCTTAATCCTCGTATGGAAATAATTTATGCAAGTTTCCTAATCACTTTAGGACACAAATCCGCGTAGAAGATTCTGCTCTGCGCGACATATTTGAAAAATATATATCTTTGTGCTCCGAACTCCAAATCCAGATCCGTAAAGTCCGTAACGTAGCTAACTCCTTTCTCTACAACATATTCGAAATTCAGCTTAATAGGAGTTTCCTTGCGAGAGTTATTGTTCTTGGAAGTAGCAGCAATATTTCTGGCAGATTCCTTATTTGTTGTTCTTGCACTAATTGACTTCCTTGAATCTTTCCTTGCTTCAAATTATGCCTTTGACTTGTACAATTTGGGAAAGCTAAATATTTCGGGGTCATATTTTATATTCCTACAAAAACGAATCAAAACTCAATATTTTCTAATTACAATAATTTCTATTAATTTCATGAAAATATCAAATTAACACTTGATTTATTTAGAAAATAAGAACAACTTAAGTGCATTTTCAAGCTTAGTTCCCAAATTTTCCTGCAACTGCTTCCACAATCTAGAAGTAAATTTAGGATCTCTATCCGAGACTATACTCGAAGGTATGCCATGTAGACGGATGATTTCTTTCTGATATAGTTCGGCTAGAGCTTCAACTTTGAAATGTTTTCCCACCGGAAGGAAATGAGCAGACTTAGTTAGTCTGTCTATAATGACCCAAATGCTATCATATCCACCCCTTATTGTCGGAAGTCCTGTGACGAAATCCATGGCGATCTGATCCCATTTCCAATCAGGAATCGGAAGAGGTTGTAATTTGCCGGCAGGATGTTGATGTTCGGCCTTAACCAATTGGCAAGTCATGCACTTCTTAACGTAGTCCGCAATATCACGCTTCATTCCGTTCCACCAGAATTGTTTCTTCAAATCTTTGTACATTTTGGTGCCTCCGGGATGAACTGTGTATCTTGTTTTATGAGCTTCTTCCATTAATTCTTTTCTCATTTTCGTTGGTACACAAACTCGCTTTTGGAATCGCAATATACCCGATGGGTCCATATTAAAATTCGAATTTGGTTCTTTTTCTTCGGACTCTTTTAATTTTCTAATATCTTCATCCTCCTGTTGTGCAGCCCGAATTTGAGAGTACCATTCCGGTTGAATATGTAGATTGGCCAAACGTGCATAAGATTGTATGCGAACAATAGTTTTCTCGACTTCTTGCTCTTGAATGAGATTTTCTATTCCTTTGAAGTGAGAAATTGTTGCATTTCTACTTAATGCATCAGCTACTACATTTGCCTTTCCGGGGTGATAAATTAATGCACAATCATAATCCTCCAGGAACTCCATCCACCTTCTCTGCCTCATATTTAGATCCTTCTGAGTGAATAGATATTTCAAACTTTTGTGATCGGTGTATATCTCAAATGTTGTCCCGTAGAGATAGTGTCTCCATTTGGCTAGTGCAAACACAATTGCTCCTAACTCTAGGTCATGAGTAGGATAATTTTGCTCATGGACCTTTAGTTTTCTTGAAGCATAAGATATTACCTTCCCGTTTTGCATCAATACACATCCATAACCTTCTTTCGAGGCATCTGTGTAAATCACGAATCCACTTCGACCTTCGGGTAAGGCTAATATTGGAGCAGTTGTCAATCTTCTCTTGAGTTCTTGAAAACTAGCATCACACTTATCAGTCCATATAAACTGATTTTTCTTCTGAGTTAGTTGTGTCAAGGGTGCTGCAATTTGGAAAAATCCTTGACAAATCTGCGGTAGTAACCTGCCAGTCCCAAGAAGGTGCGTACTTCAGTAATGTTAGTTGGTCGTTTCCAATTAATTATGGCTTCGACTTTTGAAGGATCAACTTCAATTCCCGTGCTGGATATCACATGGCCAAGAAACGTTACCCGTTTCAACCAAAACTCACATTTACTGAATTTGGCGTAAAGTCTATTCTCCTTGAGAGTTTGTAATACTATTCTAAGGTGATGCGCATGTTCTTGCTCCGATTTAGAGTATACTAAGATGTCATCTATGAATATTACCACAAAGTTGTCCAGGTAAGATCTGAATATTCGATGCATCATGTCCATGAAAGCAGCCGGTGCATTTGTTAATCCAAATGGCATTACTACGAGCTCAAAATGACCGTATCTTGAGTTGAATGCAGTTTTAGGGATGTCTGTCTCCCGAATCTTTAATTGATAGTACCCTTGTCTAAGATCCAACTTTGAGTATACTTGTGACCCTTGTAGTAAGTCAAATAGCTCATCAATGTGGGGTAGTGGGTACTTATTCTTTATAGTGACATTATTCAGTCCTCGATAATCGATGCACAATCGAAGAGATCCGTCTTTCTTTTTAACGAACAAGACTGGTGCTCCCCAAGGGGAGGAACTAGGTCGAATGAATCCTCGTTCAATCAGATCTTGTAACTGAGTTTTCAATTCTTTTAACTCAGTAGGAGCCATACGGTAGGGAGTTTCTGAGATTGGTGATGCCCCGGGTAGAGTTTCAATCACAAACTCAATTTCGCGATCAGGAGGTAGAGAACTTAGTTCCTCTAGTTCTCTACCTCAGGAAATACTTCTAAGAATTCATTTACTACTGGTACTTCCTCTACTTGAATCATGTCCTTTGGTTTATTTATCAAATAGGCCAAAAATCCGTAACCTTCATTTTTCAAGATTTTCCTTGCTTCAATAGCCGAAATGATAGATATGGGTTGTGGTTTTTCATGACTAACCTCAAGTCCTTTTTGGTTGTTTTTGTTAAGTTTTATTTTTTCGTATGGCAATTTAGCTCTGCTTGATGTTGATACAACCAATCCATTCTTAAGAAAACATCGTATCCCTGGATGTTTAGTTGGATTAAATCGGCCGGGTATATAACCCCATCTATTGTAATTGGACATGCCTTAAACACCAAATTAGTAGTTTCACTACTACCCATAGGAGTGCAGACTTCAAATTCGTATGGTAATTTTTCTGCCTCGAGAGATATTTTTGCAGCAAATAAGGTAGCAATAAAGGAATGGGTTGCTCCTGGATCATATAAAGCTTTAGCAATGTGATCATGTAATTGAATATTACCTTCCACCACTGCGGATGGGTCTATTACCCCCTTGTTACCCTCCAATGCATAAACACGGGCAGGAATCTTAGACTTCTCTGTTCGAGAATTTGATGCACCGCCTTGTTTTCCTTGAGGTGCCGACGATGGATTTCTTGCCTTTGGGCAATCTTTGATTTGATGTTGTTCACTTCCACATGCTATACATCGTCCATTCTTTTTCCAGCATGTTGCTTCACTGTGACTTGGGTGCCCACAAAAGTTGCATGGTCCACTCGGCGTAGGTTTAGTTTGCTTGTTAGTAGTCCTTGCCCTATTATTATTTGGTTTTCTAAAATTTGTATGCCCTGTCTCAGGGTACTTTTTTCCTTGATCGAATCTCCCTACATTCTCCCATTTAGAACCAGATGGTCGACTTCTTTTAAGATGTTCAAACTTCATCAGTTCCTTCATTTCCGACTCCACTTGTAAAGCTTTTTCAACAGCTTTTGAATAGCTAGTTATATATGTCGAAAGCAGTGCCCACCGTAATTCTAATTTTAGTCCTTCAATGAATTTTCTCACCTTTCGATCTTCATCGTTTTGGTAATGTGGTGCGTATTGGATTAGCCGTGTGAATCGAGCCTCATATTGAGAAACTGTCAGCATACTTTGAGTTAAATCCATGAATTCTCTTTCACGTCGGTTCCGTACTACTTGGGGTATGAATTTTGTGTTAAACTCAATCACAAAATTATCCCACAATCGCGGAGTATCCTCTACCCTCCAACGTTCTTCCACCACCCTCCACCAATGTCTTGCTGAATCTTCAAATCAAAATGTAGCGAAATTGATCTTTTGTGCATCGGTGTAGTTTAGTATACAGAAAATATTTTCCATTTCAGAAAGCCATAATTCGGCTTTTCGATCATCAGGCTCCCCGAAGAATTTTGGGGGTTGGAATCGAAGAAACCTTTCAAGGGTTTGATCTGTAGTTGGTTGAACAGGCAAGGAAGTGTTGGCTTGTGATTGTTGTTGACAAAATTCCATGTATTGTTGCATGAATGTGAACATCGGTGGGAATTCAGAATCTCCATTTCTGGAAAATGGTGGTTGTCCATTAGTTGTTTCCGGAGTGACATGATCTTGCTCATGGTTTGGAACATCTTCGTCCTGAGTCGGTGTTTCATTTGCTTGGACAGTTGGCGGGAATGTTGTCGGTGGAACCTCGTGTACCGACGTCGTTTGTTTTCTTGGTCTACCTGGTCGTCCCATTCTACTAGACATACATGTATAAGTTATTTAAATATCATAATTTAGTATTAGTATTTATTATTTTCTATTGTAATAAAATACGCAAATAATTTTGTGAAATAAAGAAAGTGAACATACTAATTTTGTGATTCAAGGCTTTTATCCAAACCTAAACTCTAGGTAAACCGATCTTAATCTACGAATCATGCCCCCAAGTTTCTAGTTCTAGGCTCTGATACCACCTGTGGCGCCCCGACTAGGTCACATAGCTTTAAATAAAACATTAATTAACTATTTGAACTAGCCGTGCGTCAAACTAACTGAACAATAGATAAAATTATGTTATAACCAATCATCACAGCGGAAATAACGAAATTCTAAGGTCTTCAGGAAGAAGGGACAACGACCCCACTACCCGACCCATAAGTAGATAAAATTTTACATAACTTTACAACGAAGTCTTCATCAATTAATTATTCGATAAAAATATATAAGTACGACACTGAATAGACCATGTCAATCCATATCACCATGTTTCCACCTCTAACCCATGTCGCTAATCTGAGAAAATAAACAAAGAAAGACGTAAGTCTTATTTGACTTAGTGAGGATTTATAACATTGGATTGAGATTATGAGTAATATGATCAATAGTAATATTATGATCCATATATGAATAAGAATTAGAATATAATAGTCCTGCGAAAAATTATTAGATGATTTGAAATAACAAAGTAATCGAATTACAATAAACGGAAATTCAAATAAGCATTTCGAATTAGAATCTGGTAAAGTAAGATATTCAACCCAACGCCTGAAAATTTAGATCCTTATACCTCCCTACGAGGAGCGACCTCGCAAACAAAACGGAATGACATGCTCGAGTACATGTCGACCCAGCTGAGAGTACAATTACCTCCAACTATACTCAGCAACTGAATCACGGTGGGGTACTTAACAAAGAGACCATACACCGACGGTCCAATGCCGCCCATCAGTCACCCTTATTAGTCCCGGGCCCAACTTCCCAAGAGCGTCCTCAAGGGTATAAATAGTTAAGTGAACTTGGTGCCGGACATTGTCCGTTGTTAATAATAATACCACTTACCAGATGGAGTAGAAACAGAAAGTGAAGAATGCAAGACTATTGAATGAATAAGAAATGTATTAACGTTAATTACCTTAGAGATATAAGAACTTAAATTAACTTCGAGATTAATGTAAATGGATCGATATCGTATAAAATGAATAGCTCACAATAAAGGAAATGAAATGAAATATTGTCAAAAGATTGAGAATTTTGGAAAGGAAGAATTTTCTCAGGGCAAATGCCGAATTGAAGAAGAGAAACCTCACCTTAATTCGAAGAGTGGGTGTCTAAGCTTAAATCCTCATTTCAGTCAATTCCTCCAAACCTAAGTGTTGTAAGACAAATAGAGTGAATTAATTTAATAATAATTTTATGTATTAATCCATGTTTACTTTTAGTTTGATAATATTTCTACGAGGGTTATACGTGTTACTATATTCATTTTATTACATATGTAATTGGTTTCTCTATTTATAATATGATTTGTATGTGACTTCTTTATAAGACAATAATAAGTATTTTAACCATTAGTCCTATGCCAATATAAGACTTTCAAACTAGTAAGTATTAGTTTACATTCTTTTATCCATTTAAGCACAAAAATCAAGATATAAATACAAGTAAAGTTAGTTAAATAAACACTATTTTGAATGGTAAGACATCCTTTAGTAATTAATAAATTTTCAAAGTCTTCCTTAATTACATAAGTTAAAGCTAATAAAATCATCATAAGTAGCTATCAATATGCATAATTATATTCATTCGAGTTAAATAAGTTTTAGGATACTTTAGCCATAGCTCTTTTAAGTAATTAACATTTGATGTACTAATTAGTTAACTTCACTTTATCCTATAGGCCTTGTACAAAAGTTAAATGGTATTCCAATTAATTTCTTCATATATGTTTCATCACCTCTTGTTAAACATATCTAGATACTAAAACAAATAATTCATTATATTCAAGTCTTCAAGCCAATTCAAGCTACCTTGGTTATTTTACTTATCTTATATAAAAATCACCATATCCTTTTATCTTTAGTTTTATACAAAGACTTGAGTTGAACTTTAAATCTTCATATTCATTTCATCACTTCTTAGCCTCGATCATTCATTACCAAAATTAGCTATGGTTAAATTTTCAACCCTATGAAATATGTATACATCCTAAGACAATTTTTCACCCAAATCTCAATTTGAACAACTTGATTAGTTCAAGTATCCATTTTTATTAAAATAACACGTTAGCACATTCTTTGTTCTCATTAATAGAGGATATTAGCTTATTTGAACCATGTGACTTCATTCTTTGTGACAAAACATCATTTGTTTTACTTTTAAGAACATTTTAGTATTATAGTAAAATATGGATCAACCCCTTTTGAAGTAATCTAATTAATATAAACATTTGTGCCTTTTTATAAATTGCTTTCATACAAAAGAAAAACTTAGAACACCAATCTATAAAACTCTTAAGCTATTAAGCTATTCAAGAACATAGGCAAGTTACGTCACTTTTTCATAACAATAACCAACCATTACCTTGAATATTGTTCTTATACAAATTTAGAGATTTATAAGTAATTTATATATTAGTTTACACCTCTCTTTTATCCTTTTAAACAAAATCAAGATATAAATGAAAGTAAAGTTAGTTATTCAATAAGAACGATTTTGAATATACTACTTTGATTGAAAATGCATCCTTTAGTAATATGATAATTATAATCTCAATTCTATAGCCAAATGAAACCTACACAAGTAATTATTCGTTTTCTTATAACTATCAAAGCTAATTAACTCATAGTTCTATGGTAATAAGTTTGCTTAAAAGTTAATTCAATTGTTTAGCCTCATTTTATTTTTCAAGTTTCTTCCTTGCTCTTTGATTCTATATTTCTTCATATCTCTTTTATCATTTCTTACCTTCAATCCATAGTAACAATAACCATCTATGTTTAGCTCTTCAACCACTTTGTTTAAAAAGTTTAACTATCTAAAAAAAAACCTCTTGTGTATTACCTTCTCTATTTAGTGTCAATTTATATCTAAATTTAACAATTAAACTTCCTCATGACATTATCCATCTACCAAGGTGTTAAAGGATGGTTTAATTGCATAAAAACAGCAAGGAAAGTTGAAAATAACAATTTTAGAACAAAGATTTAAAAACAGTCCCGAAACAGTCCAGCGAGTGGGTTTCACTCGCCGGTACTGTTCAGGAAACACGCCGATGGAGACCCCACGCGCCGGCAGTGTTCGACACCTCCCATACACCTACATTCTAGATCGAGTCCTCTTTTCAATGGTACAAATCTTTCTCAAAATGACCCAGCCAATAAAAAGTTATAGCTTAATTACAGTGATCGCGCAAAAACAGGGGAAAGGTGAGTGTTTACCTTGTTATCTCCTTTTCTAGCAATGGAACATGAAAGTTCTTGTGCCTACTCACTTCTTGTGACTTAAGGTCACTAGAAACTGTGGAGAAAAGAGATTTAGTTAAGATTAAGATGTTTTAAATGTATTGAAATGATGAAGAACCCTTGTTTACCTCTAAGCTTTTCTACCCCTTTTTCTAAGCTTCGAAGAAGGCTATGCTTGGAAAGAGTTCCATGGCTCCTAATTAACTGATCGTTCTTATTTTTGGGTGTGAATTGGAGAGTAATGGACGTCTCTATTTATAGGAAGAAGAATGGTAATTTGGTAATAATTGATATAAGTGGGGTTTAGTGGTAATTTGATGATAGGGGTTATTTTTGCTAGTATAGTAAATTTCACTTTTGACCTTTGTTGTTCTATAATGGTTAGTTTAAGTATAAAAACTTTTATATCAAGTTACTCGGTTTGTTTTGGTACGTTAAAAGTTTGTTTCGAGTTCGGTTTGATAGTTATATATACGTACGTTCTATTTCCAATCTAATTAGGTGTGAAAATATATATATATATATATATATATATATATGTATACATTATCGGGGTATTACAAGGATTACAAAAAATCATCCAAATTCCCAACAACAAGATAAGTGTCGATTTTGTTTTATAAAATTATAATCTGTATTTATCTAGTTGTGTAAATTTTTGTAGTAGTTTATTTTAACAATCACATCAATTCAAGTTACCAATGCCATGAACAAAGTAATAATTACATTGAATCTTGATCATATCTACAAGTTACAAAATTTTATAAATTCCTAACCATTTATAAATTCCTACCACTACTACGACCTCTACAACCATTTATATATATTGAAGCATTTGGATGTTCAATTCCACAATTGAAGGGTTCAACTAGTTAAAATTAATTCCCGTAAATATAGTTATCTTTTTCTTATATATATATATATATATATATATATATATATATATATATATATATATATATATATATATATATATATATATATATGTTTGTAACATTATTAATTTATTGACTTGTGTTACATTTATATTGAAAACAGTTGGGCAATCGATATGTTGACTTCGGAATGGACGGAAGAGCAAACGACTACATTCGTCGGCTTCTTGTTGGACGAAGCTTTCAACGGAAACATTCATTGGCAGAGGGACAACACAGAGGCTTTTAATCGGATTCTTCCTCTTATGAATGAGAGGACGGGGCATACATTCCAATTGCGAGATTTATATTATAAGTTTCTTGACTTGCACCATCGATATTGGATGTGGGAAAAGGCAAAAAGTTTTAACTTGGTGAGATGGAATCAAAACTCGAATTTGTTTGAAACTAATGACAAGACTTGGGCGTACCTTCTTCAGGTATAATGTTTATCAATTTAATGAATATAGTATATATTTGCAAATATTCGGCCAACATAATATCTTCCAAAATTTGTTTTAATTTTCATTTGACATGTTACATAGCGAGCGGATACTCGGGAGTGGGCGGACATGTACCGACACGAAGGACAAAAATATTGGTGGGAGTTTAGTGTCATATTCGCAGATTCATTTCCGCTCGATGAACTTAAAGTGATGGGTCACCAATTGCCACCGCATGAATTTGGTGATGTTATGTACATGCCGAGTAGCAAGAGAAGGAGGACTGATTAGGGGGCGATTATGTTTTATTTGGACTGTTTTAGTTGGACTGTTTATGTTTTATTTTGTATGATTATGTTTTAGTTTGTATGATGGATTGTTGACTTTTATTTTAGTATCTAATGACTGTTCTTATTAATATTGTTCTTAGGGTTGTTGTTATGTAAAGTTATGTATATAAATTGTTGGAAGAATTTATTAACTCAAGAACAGCTAAGTAATCTTATCAGTTGAGTTAATTAAGTTAGTTAAAAGGTTTTGATGATAACAAAAAGGTGTCATCAACTAAGTTACGGAAGCTTAGTAAGCCTTTGAAGATTGGATACTTGGTTTAAAAGAAAATCATTCAAGAACAGAAGTATTCAAGAAATGAAGATTCAATCTTATGAGAAGAGTAAAAATCAGATTAGTGAAAGATTGAAAATCAGATTAGTAAAAATCAGCTTGGTGGAAATGAGATGGGTGATCATCAGATGACTGATCATGAGATGACTAGTGCATAAGACTAGTGCATCAGACTAGTGCATCAGACTAGTGCATGAGACTAGTGATCAGACTAGTGCATAAGACTAGTGCATCAGACTAGTGCATAAGACTAGTGCATCAGACTAGTGCATCAGACTAGTGATCAGACTAGTGCGTGAGACTAGTGCATGAGACTAGTGATCATCAGCAGAGTGGATCCCATAAGCTAAGTAAAATCGGTCAGAATGCTCTCCAACGGTAACAAGCTAAGTGCATTAAATGCTGCTGACAGAAAGTACAGCAGAGTGTACAGTAAACAGTGCAGAAAGTACAGAAGAGTGTACAGTGAACAGTGCGACAGTCTGCAAAAGTTACCATTCAAATTATGACCGTTGCTCAAGGACTTAAAATGCAATTTTGCCAACCTTCAACGGGCAAAATTACAAATCCCAGAGTATAAATAGATGGTAAACTGAAGATTCAAGAGAGACTTGCACACTTTCAAGATCAAATCATTAGAGCAAGAATCCGTCAGTTGAGTCATCTTTTCATAAGCGGAGTCATCTTATGACGAAGCTGATTGTTGAAGAACAAGATTAAACCCTTGTATATCTGAGTGATATTCAACTGAGTGTTGTGAGGAGTAGATATCCATCTTTGTGAGTGATATTACTTCGGAGAATAGGTCTTCTTTGTGATTTCCTATTATGCACTTGTGGCCATTTCATTTGTTGTTTGGGGCAAGCATTGTATACGGATTACTTTGTGTTTTCTAGTATAACCCAAGATCTAAGTGACTTGGAAGAGTGGATTAAGAGGATTTGTTCCTGTATAACCACTATAAAAATTCCTTGTGTTATTTACTTTATTTGTCTTGCATTGCATATTTCATAAGCTAAGTAAATACTTTAAAAGAAGAGTCTTTTAAATTGAGGAATTTCCAACTTGGGGTAAAACTTTCTTTGTGCTTTAAAAGTTTAATTGAGTTGAAAACATTGTTTGAAAAACACATATACATTATCCGCTGCATCATTGTTTGAAACTCTGATTATATAAGTTTGATGAGCAAAATCAGCATAGTAGTCTACTTTACTGAATAAGCTAAGTGCTAAATCAGCATAGTAGTCTCACGAATAAGATCAGCTTACTCTGCTGATAAGCTGAGTGCAAAATCAGCTCAGTCATCTTATTTTGCTGATGAGCGAACTCTACTTATAGAAGAAAAGTTAAAGAAAATTTTTAAAGTTTATGAGGTCTATTCACCCCCCCCCCCCCTCTAGACCTCATCTGACCACTTGGGACCAACATAAATGTTTATTATAAATGTGATAGCTTATTTTGGCACCCTTAATACATTATTTTGATTGGAAATTAATTGAGTTAAACTATTCAATTAAGTTAAGATATTGGATATGAAATCTATTGGAAATTATTGGAATTAATGGAATCACTAAAGGGTTGAATATTAGTTGGGGGATTTAGGGATTGGTCGATTAATTTGGGGAATTAGGGATTTGGTCGATTTAGACTAGGTTCGATTATTTCCTTGTAACACAATTGATTATGTTTTAATAAAAACTATATTATCATTTACGGGCCCAATATTACATGACATGTTTAAGTTGGCCCATTCAATTCAATATCTGCCAGAGCCCAAATACTTTGGCACATTATCATTTTATCGGGCCCAATTTACATAGAAATATTAGCTGGGCCAATTACAAAATAATCAAAATATGAAACTTGTTATATGTATAAAGAACTTCCACCTTATTTAAAAAAACAAAATCCAAACTTCACAAAATATGCAAGAAAAGTAAAATTATTTTGTAAATTTGTTATATATATGAAGAACTTCCAAATTATTTAAAAAAACAAAGTCCATACTTCTCAAAATATGCAAGAATTTATTTTGTAAACTTGTTATATATATGAAGAACTTCCACATTATTTAAAAAAACAAAATCCAAACTTCACAAAATATGCAAGAAAGAGTAACGTGTGAATTTCATACCACATACATAAGGATTATGTTGCAAGATTTTCAAACAAATCCCTAAAAAAAAAAAAAACCAATAAAAAGGAGAAAAAATGGAAAATTCAACATCTACTAAAATGGCATGAAATTGGGATAGTTATTAATGTGCATGTACGAATTTTTCATATTTATAGTTACTTCCAATTGTTAACTAGGCAATGAGACTACAATTAACCATTTCATTGGACAATAGTCTAACTGCATAAAATTTTATAAAATATCAAGATACAACACAATTAACATTAATGAAAGGTGGTACAATTAAATTATGAAAGAGAAGCATTATGACTACATTGAGTGCCTATGTTATCCTCATCCATTGCTTGCTCGGAATGGCCAATGTCCTTGTCAATTTTATTTTGGCATGTTGTCGATTTATGACCTTCTTGCCTGCACGATATTGTCATTTAAAATATATTAATTAACTTTTTTTTTAATAAATTTTATTCTTAAACATACAATATTGACATACCGACAAATACCACAACGTTGCATCCGCGCCTTAGGTGCTCCTCTACACTTGCTCTTCAACGGGTCACGGACGAAATCATTAGTAACAACTTTAGGCGGATCCGCAATCCCATCACAACTAACAAACTTATCATCTACCTTTTCATCTAACTCGGGACTAACAACGTATTCTTTTCTACAATCTTCTGCAACTTCATGCATTCGATCCACAAAATGATGCCTTGCATCTTCGGAATGAGAAAAAACGTGGCAATATTGAACAAGTTCTTTGTAAATATTCGTAAATCGCAAGCTTTGGGGATCCTCGGAATATGGACTAGTAGGAAAGTTTAAAAGCAATGACCGACCAATTTCAACTGTTCATCTATTTTATATGCAAGGCTTGGGAATTTCACTTAGATTAAACACCTAAATGCAGCAAAAAGATGACAACATGGTATCCAGTCTGACTCCAACATTAAACAATCACATTCAAACTTTCCTGCTTCCCAATCAATCTCTACGAACCTTCGTCTACAATTTACTTTACCATATTCCACAAAGGTGAACACAAACACTCGATCATCAATATTTTTTGATTCTTCAACCATCAATCCTTGAGATTTAAATATTTGTTTCTCAACAATGAAAAATACAGATTTAGTGTATATAGATGCAACATGCTTTTGTATACTCACAAGTGTGGTTGGAATTAAGGATCGAAGATCTGGTGCTTGTGAAGAAGCTTGATCAAATTTAAAACCACCTCTAATTTTTGAAAGCCATGTACAATAATGCTTTAAGAAGTGAGTTATTTTTAAACCATGTGTACCACCCCTATGCTTGACCGAAGCATTAATAGCTTCAGATCTTTGGGTACTCCTCATCATTCCGAAAAAGTGACCGCGAAAATGTGCTTCACTCCACAATTCCCTCCTCTCATATGTTTCTTTAACCCAAGGATTTTCTGAAAGCCCGTGTTTTTCAATTAACTCACGCCATTTAATCTCAAATTCCTCAATGGAAATATTATTCTTCAAAAAACTTGCAAACGAATCGCAAAAACCCGGTATCCGAACTTTTCGTCTGCAATTCCTTTGCAAGTGCCAGCAACAAAGCCTATGTTTTGCATGCGGAAACTCCTTCTCAATTGCATGATGCATTGCAGCATCTTGGTCAGTCAAAATTGATATTGGATCTTTACAATCCATTGCTTCTCGAAATGTCCTCAACAACCACCTATACGACTCTATTGTCTCATTGTACATTAAGGCAGCTCCAAAAATGCAAGTTCTCAAGTGATTGTCAACTCCAGATAGGATGACCAATGGAAACTTGTAACTGTTAGTTTTGTACGTGCTATCGAATAAGACTACGTCACCGAATAGTCTATATTCAGCCTTACAAAAGCCATCAGCCCAAAATAACCGGTTCAAAGAGTTATCATTTTCATCAATTGTGTACTTGAATATAAATTCTTCATTATTTACTTGTAATCCTTCAAGGAATGACAAGGCAGTGTTCACATCTCCTTTCCTAACCATTTTCATTTTTTCCTTTGTCAAAAAATTGTATTCGTCCTTCCTACTAAAGGATAATTTTCCGGAACCACCTTCCAAATACTCAATCCAATCAATGGTTCTACAAGTCCTAAGGCCATCATCAGTCATTCGACTTAACAAAGCCTTATGAGTAGGTGTCAAATACCTGGATATCAATATTTCAACATTCAAATCAATATGTTATATTAGGATCCATGGACTAAAATTTATTAATGTAAGCAATCAAAATACTTTACAATGTAAAAAATACCTATTACATTTCAAACGATGTGCCGTAGTCCTTGTCTCCAACGGATGATTGTGTTTAGCTTCAAAATTGGTGACCCTATATAGATTATCCTTACAATCATATGCTATATGACAACGAGCTTTACATCCACACTTGGTTTCATCTTTAGGTCTTCGAAGTAATTTACTTCCTTCTTTACGTGGCTTACGGAACCCTTCCCTAGTACAAACAAGTTCCATAGACTTTACCACACCGTCCGAATTTGACTTTTTATGATTCTTTCGGATATCAAAACCTTTTAGTCTACCATATTCGATATAGAAATCTTCAGCCTCTTTAGGAGAGTTAAAAACTGAATACAAAATTGGGTCACTATTAAGCTCATCAAAGTTAGACTCTTCTATATCTTCCGGGATTGATTTATTATCATGAGATGAAATATTATCACTATCTGAATTCCACTCATTCAAAGAATCATAATCTTCATCTTTCGATTCCATCGAATTTCCTGAACATATTAGAGTGAAATTGAACTAATTTAGAGAGTTGTCAACATAATCTTATTTAGAAAAACAATGTACTTCAAGTGACAACATATTTAAATGATACAAATGGACTGCCTAATTAATTATTCTATCAATATATATAATTAATCATGTTATCACTGTATAGTAAAATACATAAAGGGCTACTTCAACAAATTTAACACAATATACTAATTAATTATGCTCTGCCCATTTTTACATAGCAATTTTCAAGCATTCTTCAAATTGGGAATTTTCTTCAATTCAATTCATTTTAAGAGCCCAATTCTTCAAATTCGGAATTTTGTTAAATTCATTTCAATTTATCTTCAACTAAATTTTCTAATAAAATATTTTATATTTTCTAATGAAAATTTTCAATTCAATTCGGCACTTTGTCAACGTAAATATGATTAAATGGAAATGTCCAAAATCAACGTTAATCGAAAATTCAAATAATTGTTCAATCCACTCCACAAAGTGTTTATACTTGCAATCAAATTCACATGGTATACCGATACCATAATTTGTACATAGACAACCTCCAAATTAAAAAACAACTTTAAATTCGACCAATTGCAAAATTAAACTATAAGCTCAAAATTAGAAAACAACCATTAAATTCGCCCAATTGCAAAATTAAACTAAAAACCTCAATTCTAATTTATAAGACTTCACTCAGATTCAGCCAATTGCAAAATTAGCCAAAAACCTCAATTTAAATTAGGAGACTTACCTCAGAACTTCAATGAACTATCTTCAATTCCAGAACAGAGGAAAATTAAAAATGGTAGTGTTTTAGCTTAAAATTAAAAATGGTAGTGTTTTGGAAGCAATTCTCAACTCTTAAAAAACAATATATCACCTACCAAGAACCACAATAATAGTCAAGAATTCTTCCGAAAATACTTCGGTCTTCAAGGTGGAGAGCAAATGGGTCTTGAAGAATTCTTCCGAAAATACTTCGGTCTTCAAGGTGTAGAGCAAATGGGTCTTCAAGATGGAGAACAAATGGGTCTTCAAGAATTCTTCCGAAAATACTTCGGTCTTCAAGGTGTAGAGCATTCAAGATGGAGAGCAAATTGGGGATTGAAGTCGGTGCAAATGATTTGTGTAGTAGAAGAAGAAGACATGGGTATAAAAGTAATTTCTCCAGTGCATATATTATAATTAATTGGGCAGGGTATAATAGTAATTTCTAGCTAGCCTATAGTGGTAATAAGTTACAAAATTGCCACATGGCAGTCATTCTATGGAGAACTGTCCGCAGTTCCGCCAAAGCGGAACTGCGGTTAGCAAGGCCGTAATTTCTCACTCTAAAAATACACTCTCTGGATTTCATTTCTCTCTCTCTCTCTCTCTCCCGAATTTCAAACCTAAAAATCTTTAGGTCCTCTATTATTCCTCAATCGAATTCTTTGAAGAAAATCATAAACTTTGATTTTCCAGTTGTTCATCTTCTGTGGAATGAAGTTTGGTATTACATGAAGCAGTGGAGAGATTTTTTCTGGGTTTTTGATGTGATTTTTTCAAATCTGAAAAATATTGTCTTTTTTTTTTTTGTTGATATATAAATACATCTATTATCTATATTCAGTTGTTTAACTTTTTTTATTGTGATGATTTTCTAGATCTAATTGTTTTCAATGTATAGCTATGCTAATTAAAACATTTTTTTTTGTTGAATAAACCCTAACTAGATTTACTGGATTTGCATAAAGATTCTGGGTTTAAGCTAAAACCAAAAATTAATAATGTATAATGTGCTTAATTGACTAGTGGGTAGTTCTATTCTATGTTCAAATTCTTTGGTAACTGAGAAATATTTCAGAATTTTGGAATGTAAAGTAAAAGTAAGTTCTTGAATTTCTTATTATTGATTTTTGGGTATTGAATTTTGTATGTGAAATGGGAACTGCTACTGTTAGCAATGTGTGTATATATTGTGCTGGAATTGTAGTGTTAATATTTTGTTTGGATTTTTTTTTTGATTTTGTTGGTAGTGAATTGAGAGTTTTAATGTAAAGACTTCCATGTTATAGCTCTCCGATCTGCAGCAGGCCGCAGGAGAGAAACAAAAAAAAAAAAAAAAAAGGGTCGGGTCGGGTCGAGTTTTGACCGGGTCGATTTTCGGGTCGGGTCCGGGTCCAGTAATGACCATATGACTGGGTCTTCAATGGGTCTGGGTCCAGGTCCAGATCCAGGCCTAGAAAATTAATTTCAATAAGGTCTTTATTGGGTCTGGGCCGGGTCCGGGTTCAAACCTGACCTTTGACAGGCCTACACACTATATACACTGTACTGAGTAACCGAGTATTATGTTAAGGTGCCGTTTGGTTTGTAAGATTAGGGGGAAAATAACGAACTACTAATTTAGTTGAGTAGGGTTTTGTACTGTGTTTGGTTCTCACAATAATTCCTATAAATAATAAAAGAATCACTATATAAATTTAATTTGCTTATGATTCAATAATACTGAAAGTTTTCTTTTTTTATTTTTTATTTTCATATTAATTTTACGTTTTTTAACAATATAATTATTCTCTTACTAATATAATCCAATAAATAATTAAAGTATAAATTTATTAATTAATAATTTGACTTCAAATTCCCATATATATACATAATAAAATGAAGAGAAAATCGCACTTTCCCCCTAAATTTATAGTCAAGTTGCCTAAACTTCAATTCTTTGTAATATCCACCATTAACTTACATTAGTGTTGCACTTTTTTTCTTTAACGCTTTTTCGATCACTTTTTCGCCCAAAGAGTTTAGGAAAAAAAGTGCTACACAAAAATTCAGAGTGAAAAGTGCAACAAGGGTGTAAGTTCAAGAGGAAAAAGTGCGACTCGGGTATAAGTTTAGGGGAAAAAATAAAAATTTTTGATTGAAAGTTATTTTCCTTCTTCTTTAGTTAACAAGTTCACATATTTATTTTTCAAATGATAATTATCATCTAGAAAATCTCCAAATTTAGATTGCCAAACCTTTTTCTATTTTTACTTATTTTAACTTGATGAATTCGGGTGAGTTTGGCCTAGCGATTAGACCTCTTAAAATCACTTTTACATCTCTATTGTGATTTTTGAAGTGTTTGGCCCTAATTATTAAAATTACTTATGTTCAATCGTGATTTTCATGGTGTTTGGCCCCCAAAATCATAATCACTTTTGTAATCTCGAGAAGCAAAAAATCAACTTATTTTAGAAGCAATTAAAGTGTTACTTTTACAAAAGCTATTATACAAAAGCAATTATTCTACAATTAATTTTTATCATAATCAATTATTTCCAAAATCAATTTTATTAAAATTAATTCTCCTATAATTGCTTTTCGAATCGCTAGGCCAAACTCACCCGAAGAATGTAATGCGAAACTTGCAAAGTAATGTTAAACATGAAAGTGTGGTGTATGTTTGATTTTAAATGGTCTCCCACTTTATAATGTCTAAATATATTTTAATCTATTTTATATTTGTTAACTTTATCCTAAAGTTTTTTTCTGTATTAAATATCTTATTACAATTATACATAATTCATAATTTTCATGTCTTTTTGTATTTGAATTATAATTGATTAAAAAAATTGAGTTTCCCCTAAACTTACATTAAAGTTGCACTTTCCCTTGAACTTACACCCTTGTTGTACTTTTCATCATGAACTTTTTTGTTGCATCCCCCCCTCCCCCCTCCCCTCTTTGGGCAAAAATGCAATCGGAAAAGAGTTCATGGAGAAAGTGCAATATTAATATAAGTTTAGGATGGATAGTGCAAAGAATTAAAGTATAAGGAGGAACGTACAATTTGACTATAAGTTAATAGAGGAAATTGCGATATTCTTGAAATGAACACTCTAGGACTTTGACCTATACTCAACTTTCTTAAGAAATTATTTTACAATTAAAGGTAAATTTTAGGCCATCTCCAATCGATTCGACAACTGGACATGAAGGGGGTTGTTGGCTCGGTTCGGTTGGAGATGGATCATGGCAATTGGGCGGACAGAGCTTCGGGGCAGCAATCCTGCAAGCAGACAGGCAACCCTGGCGTTGGCAGGGGCGGGTGGCTTGGGTGCTATTTTTTATTTTATTTTTAAAAATTCATGAACTAAATTAATGAGATTTATTGAAAACTTTCATATATAATTGGAGAAATACAAATCTAAATAAATGAAATTTGTTGAACACAAATACTTAATTTAAAAATACACAATACAACTTCAATAAAAATATAATACTTAATTTAAAAATATACAATACAACTTAAATAAAATACAAATACTAAATTTATAAAAATAAGGGAAAGCTGCGAAATTGAATTAATGAATATTGATTGTCCTTCGATTGAAGATGAATTTTTTAGATGGGTTGAAAAAACAAAATGATAAGATAATTGGACAATTAGACGAGCAATTGAACAAGGACTTTGATTGAAGATGTCCTTATTCCTCACCTCACCCCTTTTCCCCACAACTTTGAAAATAGTTCATGGGAGGTTTCCAAATAAAATTAGTTTATTCTGAATATGAGCATCAATATATATAAGGAAGCGAAAGGAAAATTAAATAAAAAACTCAAATAGTATAGCGAAGCCAATATCCATATCCACTAGGAATAAATTTCTTTCTAGATATTAAATGGCTATTTTTTTTTGGTAATATTTAAATGGCTTTTTGATAAAGCTCCACTTTGTAAAATCTATTTTGTATTTTCTCTTTCTTTGTGTCCTAGTAGATCAAAATATAAATGAAGTCAGTCTAGGTTATCAGGGTCGGGCGGGATCTGCTGATATCAACTTGTTTAGCAGGTCGCATTTAATAAAACTGTGACCAAAAATAAATTTATTCGAATGGGGATGATGTTGTGTGCCATAGCTCATATGACCTCATATCACTAAGAAAATACCCAAGAAATCATCATTTAATTTACTTTTTATTTTATTTTCATTTCATAATTCGTTTCCAAAACATTTTATTTGTATTTTTAAACATCTAAAAAAAGCCTTTAAACATATATACATATCTAATAAGTTATCTATACTATATAAAAAGAGAAGTCAGGTCATGTTATATAATTTTTCTTTTTTATTTTCTAATTTATCCTTAATATTTATCTAATTTTGTAGGTTTTTAACTCCTCCATTTATATTCTTAAAAAATTTAATTCATCCACTTTTCCCATCACATTGATTAATAAAATTTATTTTTCACCTTTTCTTTTGGATCACTCCAATAAAAACATATATTTATTTTTTGTGCTTCAACTTGCTATCTGCTAATATGACTAATAAGCGACAAGGCCTCGCGTTGCTTTGGAACGAAGCGAGGCGAAAAGCGCTAGCTTTTCCCGAATGAAGCGCTCATGTACAATTTAATATATATATAAATTATAATTATATATTCTCCAAAAATAAACTATCATCATGTAACATAAATGAACAAATATAAAGACAATCAATATATAATAAAATTGACAAAACAAAAGGGAATGTTCAGAGGTGGGCCATGACATTTTATTATAAATAAAAGGAAAGTTTAGTAAAATTAAGGAAAAAAAAAAGAAAAGAAAAAGAAGTCTGCAGACTCTAATCTTCCTTATTTCAATTTACCCCGCCGCCGCCAAGACTTCAACTTCTTCTTCCTTTTTTTTTTTTTTTCTTCTGGAAATTGATTCATCTCATTTTACCCCGCAATCCCTTCCTTTCTTATTTACTGGAAAAAGTCAATAAATCGAGGCCTTGCTAAAAAAGGTAATTTTTTTTTAAATTTCCTAAACCCATCACCTTCAATTTCTGGAAAAAGCGTCGTTTTGCTGAGCTATATAGCACCGGAATAGCGCCGTAAAGCCTGGGAAAAGCGGCCCTAAAAATGAGGTGAGGCGAAGCGATGGGAGGGCGAGTCGCGCTTCAATCGCATTTAACAACTATGATACCATGATTTGAAGGGACCCCGGGGTTATAAATTTCATGAGGTTGCCTCTAAAATGGATTTATCTCCCACAGTTCAGTAATGCCAAGATGTTAGGAATAAACCTACAACCAGATTTAATGAAATAGCAAAAATAATGAACACAAGATTTACGTGGTTCACCCAAAATAGGCTACGTCCACGGGCTGCTGCAGATCTTTCACTAAAGGGAGATAATTACACAGTGTTTACAAACACTCAACACTTACAACTCTTTTACACTAAGAAAATTGCTCACTTAATTTTCTCACAATATCTCTCAAATGAAGCTGCTAAAATTTACTCTCAATTTTAGCCTCACTTTGATAATTGCTCTCGTGTATATTGTTGTTGTAACTCTCTGATGGTGTGATTCTTTAGCCGAATGAAGCTGCTATTTATAGCCTCCAAGCCAGCAAAAAAATCTCACGTGAAACCCGGTGCACCAATCCTTGAAATCTGCTGAAATATTGCATCTCAATTTCTTCTGCAGCATGGGCGATAGCTTCTCATTTTAGTCAAAAGCTTTTTCTTTGCTGCAGAGAGTTGAATTTGCAATTGCACTTGAGTGGGTGGTCCCCACATGTGGACTTTTGAGTCCATATCTCTAACAATCTCCCACTTGAATACCGATTTCAATCTGTCTTCACACCTGATCGATGCAACAGCCGTTCCCGATCTCGTCAGTTCTGGAGTCCAACTGAAGCTGAGCATAGCTTCAGTTTATCAACAGTTACTATCTTGGTTAGCATGTCTGCTGGATTCTTACTCCCTTGAATCTTCTCAAGCGTTAATACTTCATCTTCTAATAGAGATCTGATAAAGTGATAACGGAGATCAATATGCTTTGTTCTGGAGTGAAATGCAGAGTTCTTTGCCAAGTGTATTGCACTCTGACTATCACTGTATAGAACATTCTTCTCTTTTAAGAATCCCAGCTCATCTAACAAACCCTGAAGCTATATCATTTCTTTACTGGCTTCGGTCACTGCTACATATTCTGCTTCCGTCGTGGACAATGCAACAATCTTTTGTAACCGTGACATCCAACTGACCGCCACTGATCCCACAGTGAACACATAACCTGTGGTGCTTCTTCTGTGATCAACTTCTTCGGCAAAATCCGCATCTACGTACCCCAGTGCTTTAACTTCTCCTCTGCCAAAGTACAAACACTTATCTGGAGTGCCTCGTAGATATCTCAAGATCCATTTGACTGCTTCCCAGTGGATCTTACCCGGGTTTGACATAAACCTGCTAACAGCTCCCACTGCATAGCCAATGTCTGGTCTCGTACAGACCATTGCGTACATCAAACTCCCAATGGCTGAGGCGTAAGGAACCTTTGCCATTATTTCTCTCTCTTCGTCGGTCTGAGGAGACTGATTTTTGGATAGCCGAAAGTGACTAGCCAATGGTGTGTTGACTGGCTTACTACTGCTCATCTTGAACCTTTGCAAAATACGACTGATGTATTCTGCCTGAGATAACTGCAAAACTTCTTTTTGCTTATCTCGAGTGATTTGCATCCCAAGAATCTTCTTTGCTGGACCCAAATCTTTCATGTCAAACTCTTTTGACAATTGCTGCTTCAAACTTTTGATTTCGTTCATATCTGAACCAGCTATTAACATATCGTCAACATAAAGTAGCAAAATAATATAACTTGAGTTATACCTCTTGAAGTAGCAACAGTGGTCGGCATTGCACTTCTGGAATCCTTCCTTGTGCATAAAGTTGTCAAACTTTTTGTACCACTGTCTTGGAGCTTGTTTCAAACCATACAAGCTCTTCTTGAGTCTACACACCATATTTTCCTTCTCTGTCTCTGAGAAACCTTCTGGCTGGCGCATGAAAATCTCTTCATCTAAGTCTCCGTGAAGAAACGCAGTCTTCACATCCAACTGTTCTAGGTAGAGATTTTCAATAGCAACAATACTTAATACCTTCCTGATAGTATTAAGTTTCACGACAGGAGAAAAGATCTCGGTGTAGTCAATTCCTTCTTTCTGCTGGAATCCTTTTACTACTAGTCTAGCTTTGTATCGTTTCGAGCCATCCTGCTCTTCTTTCACATGATACACCCATTTGTTATGAAGAGCCTTCTTCCCTCTGGGTAACTCAACAAGTTCCCATGTCTGGTTGGAGATCAAAGACTTCATCTCGTCTTTCATGGCAAGCTCCCACTCGCCGACATCTCCTATCTAACAAGCCTCATCATAGCACTCTGGTTCTCCTCCATCTGTCAGCAACACATAGTTCATGTATCTCCTGTTAGGCACATGTGGCCGAGAAGACCTTCTCAATACAGGAGTTGGAGAATGAGGTTGATTTGCATTCTCCTGGTCAACACGTTCCTCTGGCTCTGGATTTTCCATTGTTTGGTTTGTCACGGGACTGATTGGAACGTCACCCGCTTCTGCATATACTGGCTCAATCGCAATTGGGTCAGTGGCATTTGCCAAATGCCTATCTTTGTACATAACTCTTTCATTGAAGATTACGTCTCTGCTATGGATTATCTTTCTGTTTGCGTCATCCCAGATGCGATACCCGAACTCATCTTCACCATATCTAAGAAAGGTACACTTCTTGGATTTCGGATCAAGCTTATTCCTGCCATGATCACTGATATGCACATATGCAATACAACCAAAAGCTTTTAAATGTGATAATTTAACATCTTTACCACTCCATACCTCTTCTGGAATTTTATGCTCCAATGGTACCGATGGACCTCGATTAATCAAATAAGCTGTTGTGTTGACTGCTTCTGCCCAGAACATCTTGGGTAGGCCTGACTGCATACGCATTGTTCTGGCTCTCTCAGTCAACGTCCAATTCATGCGTTCTGCTACACCGTTTTGTTGAGGTGTACCTGGCACGGTTCTTTCCATCCTAATCCCATGCTCATAGCAGAACTTTTTAAATATAGAGGCTTCATATTCTCCACCATTATCGGTTTTCAACTTTTTGATTTGGAGACCTGTCTCATTTTCTACCATGGCTTTCCATTTTCTGAATGTGTCAAACACTTCAGATTTATGTCTCAAAAAATAAACCCATACCTTTCGAGAGTGATCGTCTATGAAAGTCACGAAGTAGTGTTTCCCACCAATTGATGAGACAGACGTTGGACCCCAAACATCAGAATGAACAAGCTCCAGCTTTTCCTTCTTTGGGGTTCTGCCACTTGTCTGAAAGCTGACTCTCTTATGCTTTCCAAGTATACAGTCCTCGCACATGTCGATGTCAATCGACTGTAGATTCGGTAGCTTTCCTTTGGAGTGCATAATCTTCATCCCTTTCTCACTCATGTGACCAAGTCTTTGGTGCCACAAGTTTGGGATTTGGTTGCTTGCTGCAACTGCAATCGAACAACACCCTTTCGCTGCCATGTAAAGAGTGCTGCTTTTCTTTCCTCGTGCAACTGCCATTGCACCCTTTATCTTCCAGTCATCTCCATGGAAGATTGTAGTATAGCCCTCACTGGCTAACTGGCCCACATAAATTAAGTTTTTTCTCAGGTCGGGAATATGCCTGACATCCTTCAGCTTCCACTCAGACCCGTTTAACTTAATTTTGACTGTTCCTTTACCAACAATATCACAAGGTTGGTCATCACCAAGATATATTTTACCGAGGTTTCCAGACACGTACTCCCCAAAGAGTCTTTTCTGCGAAGTAGCGTGAAATGATGCTCCAGAGTCTAACACCCAAGACTCTTCCTTGCTCTCCAAAGAGCATATCAACACATCATCTTGTGTTGATATCGAAGCAACATTAGCTTCGGTCTTCGCTGCCTGATTCTTCGGTGCACTCTTGCACTAATTTTTGTAGTGTCCGACCTTTCCGCAATTCCAACACTCAACAGTCTTTGAGTTTCTGGATTTGCTGGGATTTCTCGATCTGGATCTCCCATTCTTTGATCTTCCTCGGTGGTTTGATCTTTCATGATTATTATTTATCGATCGGCCTCTCGACTCTGTCGACAAAGCAGAGTTGGTCGAAGTTTCGCCTGACTCTCTCCGTCGGATCTCTTCGTTCAGAACGAGATCACGTACATCGTTGAATTTCAACTTATTGCTTCCCGACGAGCTACTCACAGCCGTGACCGTAGCATTCCAACTTTCTGGAAGTGAGGACAAAAGTAACAACGCCTGTACTTCATCGTCGAATTCAATCTTGACCGAACTTAACTGGGTCGTGATTGTACTCAGCTCATTGAGATGTTGGGCCACCGATGCACCTTCGGTCATCCGCAAATTAAATAACCGCCTCATTAAATGAACTTTATTTGAGGCCGAAGGTTTCTCGTACATATTTGAGAGCGCCTTCATAAGACCCGTCGTGGTCTTCTCCTTCGCTATGTTAAATGCAACAATGCGAGATAACGTCAAACGGATAACTCCGAGAGCTTGTCTGTCTAGGAGTTTCCACTCCTCATCCTTCATGGATTCTGGCTTATCTTCTTGGAGAGGTAAGAATAAATTTTTCTGATACAAATAGTCCTCTATTTGCATTTTCCAGAATTCGAAGTCCGCACCATCGAACTTCTCGAGTCTCACTTTCCCTTCGTCTGCCGCCATTACTCCCACTTAAATCTGGTTGGCCCGGAATAAATATTCCTGGGCTCTGATACCAGTTGTTAGGAATAAACCTACAACCAGATTTAATGAAATAGCAAAAATAATGAACACAAGATTTACGTGGTTCACCCAAAATAGGCTACGTCCACGGGCTGCTGCAGATCTTTCACTAAAGGGAGATAATTACACAGTGTTTACAAACACTCAACACTTACAACTCTTTTACACTAAGAAAATTGCTCACTTAATTTTCTCACAATATCTCTCAAATGAAGCTGCTAAAATTTACTCTCAATTTTAGCCTCACTTTGATAATTGCTCTCGTGTATATTATTGTTGTAACTCTCTGATGGTGTGATTCTTTAGCTGAATGAAGCTGCTATTTATAGCCTCCAAGCCAGCAAAAAAATCTCACGTGAAACCCGGTGCACCAATCCTTGAAATCTGCTGAAATATTGCATCTCAATTTCTTCTGCAGCATGGGCGATAGCTTCTCATTTTAGTCAAAAGCTTTTTCTTTGCTGCAGAGAGTTGAATTTGCAATTGCACTTGAGTGGGTGGTCCCCACATGTGGACTTTTGAGTCCATATCTCTAACACAAGATATGCTAATAGTCCTTTATGCTATTCCAATTCTTAATAAACTGGCCTGATTATGTGTGCTTTGGTGCACTGTGCAGGGGAACAAGGAATGGTTGATGAAGCACAGAAAGCATTGGAAGAGGCTGAAGCACTCAAGAAGGTGTCCATCTACAGATATATTTAATGTTATTATATTTTACATCTTGCTCACAACTGCAGATATACCTGCATTTCAATTATCAGATTTTACTCTATTTTGTGGTTCTTGGCCTGGAATATGTGCCACTCTCTTCCATCTCACTGGATGCTTTTTTCACTCTCTTGGGTGCATGCTTGAATTTGTTTGCTTTCTACTGTTATTTTCTCCAGCTTCCAGGGCGGCAAGAACCAGTACATGATTCCTCAAAGTACACAGCCGCAGATGTTCGCATTGTAAGTCTGCATTCTTGATTTTCTAGTTTTATTTAAATGTTTAGGTACCTGCCATTTCCAGTTCTTCTTTGATTAATAATGAATTTGGACATAATTTAACCTAATTCTACATTGCATCTTGCATGGAAATAAAGGGTAAGATATAAGAGACAGTTCTATAGTAGAGAACTCTATATGTTTTTTGTTGAAATATACAGATTCAAAATTCTAATGTCAACTTTCTGTGAGAAGCATTTCAAATTATTCTTGCATATTGAAATGGCCGAACTGCTGATTTTTAATACAAAAGCGAAGGACTTCATTGTAATTGTTTATTATTTCTGGTGTTAATATATTAGTTTTGCTAAATTACAGACTGATCAGAAGCTTCGCGTCTGTGACATTTGTGGAGCCTTCCTGAGTGTATATGACAGGTAATTTTTTTTTCCGAAAAATTCCTGTTAGATTTTATCCAAGCTTAGGATTATAAAATAGTTATAAAAGTTTCGGGTACTTCAATATTTGACTGGCGATTATACCTCCTTGTCACCAACAGGCTATTGGGCCCAGTTTTAAGAGGATAACTTTTGCAGCTAAAGAATGTGCGTTATTTTCTGGTTTATGCTTGTCGATCATGCTATTGTTGCTAAAAAATTTGCGAGGCTACTGTATTACAATACCTTTATGTATATTCTTAAGCTCGTTATGTCATGTAATGTTGCTTGTGGGTGATTTTCAGTGATCGCCGTTTAGCAGATCATTTTGGTGGAAAGCTCCACTTAGGCTATATTCAAATTCGTGAAAAGTTATTTGAGCTTCAGGTATGACTGTAATACTCGTAATTTACTTGAGTTTTTTTCCCTCTTTTGGAATTAATAATAATACAATCTCCTGCATGCTAAAAAAAAGTGCGTAAATACATACTCCCTTGTTTCCCAACATTTTTGGGTATTGGGATGTCCAAAATGAACTTCCCTTTCTGTATATCGAACTTTTTTTCCTCTACAGGTAAAATTACTTTCACATAAAGTGATGATGATATAACCATTACTTTGCCCAAAAGTACCTAAAAGTTTTCACCTTTTCAACTCATCTAAAGCACCATGCTCAACCCTAAGGGAGTAGAAAAATTAGACAAACGAAGTATAATAAATTTGAAGCACTATAATGTAATCTTCATCGTTTCTATATGTAATATAGTATATTAGTTCATTTGATATTCTCTGTACTTTTGCTGGTGACAATTGTATCTTTGATATTTATAAAAGATAACTCATTCCTTCATAATCTTTCAATTTTTTTTCTGCAAAGACTCTCAGTGAACTTGTGAGCTGTGAGTTTTTCTTATCCTGGTAGATTGGTCCTTTTTAAATACTTCAACTGTTAGATTACATCAACCTTGTTCATCTGAAACAAATTTGAGGAAACAGAAAAAAAAGGTGAGTTAAATGCTGGTAATTAGTAATCATAATGGATGAAATTCTGTAAATAAAGTAGAATTATAAACAAATCAGGGAAAGACACTTAATGGAGCTCAAATGGATATTAATAGGGCTAAAAAAAGTTGGATCGATAACTTGATCAAATATGAAGAAATTTATAACGTGCTTAGCTATATCAAGTACCAACTTTTACGCAGTATTTTGACTTCTTGAGCCAAATTGGTTTAGTAAGTCTGGTGAATGCAAATTCATTCTGCATCAGGTTTGCTTGTCATTGAAAAACATAAAAAGGTATTGCGTATGTTTATGAGGTAGTATTTATGCACATGTATACTGTATTTTATCACATACAGTTTCAATTTCTTGGACATAATCCAGTATGGCCCTGTTTCTTTAAATTAGGAGATGAATTTTGTTTAACTATTGCATGAGCAAATTCAATGGTTGTTCCTTCTTGGTGATGGCTTGGTCAAACCAAGTTGTCCTATTAAAAATCAAAACGAACTCCAGTGTCCAAACAGTATGCTGCATTTCCAATTAATGCAGTAGTCAAGCTTGACTTTTTATCAATCTTCACTTACTTGATATGGCATGCTCTAGGTATTGTAACTATAACACAGCCAAAAGGGTTCAGTTTTTCTTTCAATATACTAACATCCATATTATGCAACAGACGCAGAGACCAATCTGCTTTCTTCTGATTAAGAGTTATTTGTCGTTAAATAGTCACTGTAATTTTCTTACCATTGTGGCATACCATGTCAACAAATAAACTTCTTATGTTAATTTTGTTTTTGGCTAAAGAATAGGAGCTTGAAACATTAATTTGTATTAGAAGGTTGCTTTATCCAATAATTCCTCTGTGTTTGAATGAATTCAGATTGTTTCAAAATTATTTCTGATTTCAACTGGCAGGAATTTTTATTTATTGTAAAGTCAAATGTATTTAATCTTTGATCATTGCCAGGAAGAGAGAGAAAAAAAACGCAAAGCCTATGAATAAGAGAGAAGGTTGATTTAAAAAAATTTGTTAAAATGAAATGGCACATTTTTTCTCCCTGTTTTCCTGTGTGGTGGGGTGTGACAACTTACTAGTTTTGATTCAGATCAAAGGATAGGAGAAGTGGAGACCGTGACAGAGAACCTAGCAAGGATCGTGATAGAGCTGGCAGCCGTGAACGTGTACGAGATTATATATGATCATAGGAGTAGAGATCGAGATAGGCATCATGATCGTGATCGTGAAAGAGATAGAGACCATTCTCGCAGCTACGACTCTAGAAGATCTCGTTCTCGATCTAGAGAACGTTCAAGTGATTATGATCGCCACAGGTTCTTATTTATATATTGTAGTTCCTTAACCATTGATATTTGGTGTAATTTGCAAATGAGTCTGTTAGAAAATGCGCTTTATGTCTAAATGTGTTGTTTCTTTTCAGCAGGCGTTATGATCGTTACTAGATGAACAAACAATTCTTCATCTGGAGGATGGATGGATCTGAAGTATGTATCTTTACTTCCATAGGAAGATGTTGTTTACTTGTTCTGCTCTAATTGTCGCTCTATGTGGTAGTGAAAGGGATGCTGTTTAGTTACTGTTGTCGAACTGCATAGATTCATGACATGGTTTATTTTCTTAGCTTTATTTGCTAGAATTGCATGATGGTTGCTGATTGTAAAATGATATTCTTCGTCAGACTGTTAAAAACAAATTTATTGAAATCAGTGTTTGTCTCACCCCATGTCAGGCCCTAGGCGGTATTTAAAACAGAGGGCCTATTTATTTTACATGAGAAAGGTTATTATCGTTAAAATTTGTTTTATTACTTTTAAGAATGTAAAAGTATATGGAGTATTTGTTATAAAACAATGCTAAAAGGAACAAGAATTAAAGTATACAAATTAAAACAAAAAAAGTAGAAGATAAATTAGGGAGAGAATTTCTTATTACTCATATATTCTTGTATATCTAAAATCATTTACAATGCACTTATTTATAGGACTATAAATGCAATTCAAAAGTCAAGAGTTACAAGATAACATTAAGTGAAGCTCAATGAATAAAACACTTGACTTTTCACATGGTGTTCAAAGAGTCTTTATATAACTATTGACCTTCCAAATGCATCCACCAAATGAAGACTATATTCATAACACTCCCCCTTGGATGCATGTTGCTTAAAAATATGCCTCGTTAAAAACTTTGTCAGAAAAACCCGGTGGGAAAAACCTGAACAAAGAAAAAAGAGTACATATCCATATGGGGATGATAAGCGTGTAACTCTGCCTCATTAAAACCTTACCAAGAAAACTCATTGGGATAAAACTTGGACGAAGGAAAAAGAGTACAGTGTGTAGATTATTAATGACACGCTCCCCCGGATGCAGGCGTAAGGTCCACAAGTTGACGAATTTCAATATTATGACCATCAATTTGAATGACGTATTCGGCAATGCTGTAGTGAACAAATCAGCAAAATTATTGTTTGACTGAATTTGTTGAACATCAATATTACCATTTTTTCTGAAGCTCGTTGGTGAAGAAAAACATTGGTAATATTTATTTCGTTCAGTCTCCTTTTAGATACCCATTCTTGATTTGAGCAATACAAGCGACATATTTCTTGTAAATGTTGAATCATAGACCTTAATCATTAACATCCACGGCTTACTTCAAACTATTCCACTTTGAGATATAAATATATATGTGTGTGGATCAGAAATGTATCCAGCATCTGCATAACAGGCAATACGTGGATTGGAACCTCTGATTAAAACAAGCACATGTCGGTTGTTCCAAAAAGATAGCGTAATACATGTTTAATTTCATTTCAATATCTGCATGTAGATGCAGAGTTATATCTTTCCAGTAAGTTAAAATGCAATATTCGACATCATACATTTTGCAAAATACATTAAAGCTCTAATTGCATTTAGATAAGGTACTTCAGGACCTAACAGTTCTTCATTGTCCTCTTGAGGACAAAATTGATATTTATTTATATCTAAAGATAGAACAACCATAGGAGTGCTTGAACTTTATCCATATAAAATCTTTTTAGAATTTTCTTTATATGGACAAATATTTTCTCTAATAAATGCTCGATCTGCAGGCCGAGACAAAACTTTGTTATTTCGAGATTTTTCTCCCAAACTCTTTCATCAAGTAGTTTGCGGTCTCAATGAGCTATTCAGGAGTCCTCACAAGATTTAAAATCATCAGCACATACCGCCATAATAGAAAACTCATTTCAAAATTTGTCAATGCAAAATTTATGGACAAATTGGATTGTGCACGAATCCTTCTTTTACAAGATATTCATTTAGCTGGTTATACCACATCAGACCAGATCACCCTTACTCGCATAAGCATCGTATTTATTTACTAAAAGATGAGCATGAGACCATTTAATTCCCTTAGGAATTTTAATATAAATATCACTGCCCAATGATCTATCTAATATGCGGTAACTACATCCATAAACACATGTCAAGTCCTTCAGGGACTACAAATCAATTAAATACCGCAATGTGATTGCACCTATCACGGGGGAATATGTTTCATCGTAGTTATTGGCCTCTGTGAGAATTCGTACAACAAGTTGTGTTTTATATCTCACATTTTCATCATGTTTTCGTAAAATTATATGTTGGTGACATATATCTAAGGCCAAATTATTTATTTATTTATTTATGTCGACATTAAATTAACCGTTCACGGTTCAGAATCCTGATTTATAACTTTTATTTACTTCAACCCAAATAAGCAAAACTATTATTTATAATTACTTTGCTTTCTATCCCAGTTTTCTTGATTTATTCATATGTTTTATTTCTGTTTCATGTGCCTCTTCATGGGCATCTTGTGATTTAGACTGATCAGTCATTTTTTCTATAGCGCTTTATTTTGAAACAGATTCCTCCTCATAAGGGAATTTCTTTCAGAAGTTTTCTTTTGCACCAAAAGTAATTTCACGCTTCAAGTGCGTTTATAGTATGCTAGCATATTATCCTTCAAGGATTTCAATCCATGTTGGTGCAATTTTTAATTCTTGCTCGTACTATTTGTGCGTGGGCCAAGCTAAGACAAGTAATGTACATTTATGTACTCATGTCAAAATAATTTCACGCCGTTCTATATGCAATGACATCAATTCTCCCCCTAACAGCGAGAAAACTGTCTCAAAAAAAAATTATCATGATATTTTGATTTAACCATATCGTCTCGTCAGACGTTTAAGATATATGGTTATAGCCTCGTCAGGCGTTCAAAACATATGATTACAGTTGGGAAATAAAAACTAACGGACACGTCTTTGTAGACCCATATATGTTCATTTTGGTGGAAAAATCAGAACATAAATCGCACAATCATAAATTTTAATTGAAAATTATTAGGCTTCCAGCCTGATACAAGTTGCAACGTTGCCTTCAATCTTATACTTGAGCAAGAATCTTAGCACTACGTGTTGACAATAGGCATATTTAAACAAAAAAAAAACTTTTACAGGACCATGAAATTACATAATGGTCCACAAAGTGGATCTGTAAGTCCACATACATCCCATTAAAATTATTATAAAAAGGTTTGGGATTCACGACCAATCTTCACAGTAGATGGTCTTACAATTTACTTTCTTTGTGAGCAATCAACACACACATACTCACGAGGTAAATAATCATATTTTTCTTTAAAAGATGCCCGTAATAATTCGGCGCATTTGTAATTTTACCTGGATGACCAAATTTATCATGCCACTTCATAATATTATGGATCATTGAACTTCTGGTTCAACTTAAATTTCTGATCCAACATTATTTACGGTCGCATAATTCATTTTGATGAGAAAACTGGGATTTTATTCAACAAAATTTTTCTGGCATGAAATATTGGATGTAGTATAAGTATATTTCATATTCCCCTCATATATATAATTTCCATATGATATTCGTCAATACGTTCTTCAAGACGTATTTCTTTGAATTCAACAAATCCATTTTGGATTTTATAGAGCACAAAGCCTCTTTTACAAAAATATTTGCTCATCCAGACAATTTATATTTGCTCTTTTGGAGCCTTTATAGTATACCTCAATGTATTAACTTTTGTAAATTTCAAGTTAGAGAATATTTTCAATCTCGAAGAATTGTGTGTGTCGACCTACTGTCAACTAAATAAATATTTCCACCGTTGATATTTACAATGCTCACATAATTGTCCATGTATCTTCAGGATGCTCGCATAATCTTGTGCATCTAACATGATACTTATATGATTGTGCATCCTCAAGATGCTCATAATATTAATCAACCTTGTAATTGACAATGATATATAAATCAAGATGCGACATATACGAAACCAATGCTTTTTACTCCACACCTCTAGCAATTGTTAACAATTTGCATACCCTTGTCTATAATTGTTTCTCTTCGAGTGGCATGATGTAATGGAATGCATAAATTTTGATCATGACTAAACCATGTCATGTCTATAGTTAATTTCATTTGCTTCCGGGAAATAAATTATTTACATTCACTTCTGAGAATGAATAATTTCTATTAACATTTGCATTCACTTTGGGGGATCAGTCCAGTTAGAGTTATAATTTTTCATCAAGAGGTCATTATTATTTCTCAAAAGCTCTCTTTCATTTTTTTTCTTCGCGAGCCATTTACAATCATATTTTATCTCCCCATAATATCGATTGAGATACAATTTCATAATTGTGGAGTATAGTGAGCATTTGTGAGAATCCCATGACTTTGGTGATTATATTGCTCTTTCAAAATTTCATATGATGCAACATCGTGTGCAATCATTCTTAGGGAGCCTTTGGAAAGATCACATTTCTGATTAAATTGCTCCTCCAAAATTTATAGCATAATCGATTATTCACATTAGGATCTCAATCCTCCAAGGAGGAATTGGCTAATGCAAGCATTGCCCTCACTTTATTTTTTGTTTGCCCAATCTTTCATTTTATACAGAATTTCCGAGGCTCTTTTTTATTCAAATAGATTTCAACATCAAGAATCCATGTCATAATAATTTATTTACTTTTTCGGAAATTTTAAGGGCAACAATGCCTAAATTGATAATATTGGCCTTAACTTTTAAAGCCCCAAGCATATAATTTGAGATTCCTTAAAATATACTCAATCTACGGATTTGAGTTTATCACATAGACTTTAAGTCTAACATAAAAATGTATCAACATCAGCAAGTTTAAGTTCATCATTTAGACTTCGTCCTAACATAATATTTTAATAATAGAACTTCAAGTTCTTAATAAAAAAATACAAATAATTGATATGACATTGTCTAAATTAACATATTCATCATGATATATACAAAAATATGAACTCACATATCATAGTCTAGGTGTAAATTGAAACTGTTATTTATGAACATAATAAATGTAACATCATATGATCTAAAATATTTTGCGCCTGTAATCAATTGAAACAACCTCATTTTTCAGATGCTCCTCAAAACAAAAGTTTGGACTATATTTTGCATCACATATTAATAAATACCAGTTCAACAGGGTACAAAAGAGAAGAGCACAGAGCCAAAATTGAGAGGTGATATACATACACAACTCAAATACGAAATATAAATATAAAAGGGCTATAACTAACCGCAAATTTCTTCCTTCCAAAATAAAATGACTAGAGCCTCGCAAAACCTATTCGAATGTAAACACGGATTCATCATTTTGATTTACCCTTACCCTTATACGGACTCTTTTTATTCGATGATTTCTTGAATGATTTTTTGTCTGGCTTCAGCCTGCTCGAGCTCGATGATTTTCCACCTTGTTTCTTTTGTTACCTCTTATCACTCTTCACATTGTACATGTTCACAACCTAAATCCCAGACAAACACCAAATGAATTAAATGACAAATTAAGATTGGACTAAGGCGAATGGAATTGTGTAGGCAAAGCAATTTACCTTTTCTACATTAAGTATCTCATGAGAATCTTTGGAGACTTGTTTAAAACTTTCTCAGTTTGCTGCCTTTCCATGTAACCCATTCCCGATCCTTCTACAGCCGGCAGGAACTGTATGCATAAATATAGGAAATCAAGATCCACCATTGTTATAATACAACTGTGAAAAATTTTAAAGCTGAAGAACTTTCATGGATACCTTTCGATATTTCTTTTCATGCCTTGGGGGCTTTTCTCCAGGCAACTTCTTGTCGAATTTTCCACCACTGGCTGTTGCAGTTGCTGCCATTCCGGCAACATTTTGTAACTCATCCTTGCTGATTTTCTTAGGCATCGATTGGGTTCCTGTTATAGTAAGGCTGTGGCAGCAAGTTGAATATGGCTGTACACATAATCAAACTTGGATTTAGTGTTGCATGATAACTGAATTAATTAACAAGGTATTGTGAGGCTGACTAGAATCGCCTAAGTCAGCCTCACTCTTGTCCCGAAGAAGGTATTGTGAAGGTGGTTAGTTGAGAAGGTAACACACAAAAGTTGGAAGAATACTTATATTATTACATTGATGGATTACAACCCCAATATGTAAACTTGGGATCTCCCCTTGGTTGCTTCCTACGAATGAATGCCTACCCCTATATATAGTAGTTGGCATCCCTAATGGATGGACAAGATTATTCTAATCTAATGGCTCGGGAATGATCCTCTAGATCATTCTACAAAATCCTACTACCTACTACTTTATTTTAGAACATTCTACAATGTTATAGTATCTACTACCACATACTTCACCATCTTCTGCAACCTTCTAGAGTCTTCTAGAAGATTTACCAACCTTCTAACGTCTTCTACAAGGTTCTCTGTCCTTCTAGAAGGTTCCTCAACCTTCTAGAATCTTCTACACTCTTCTAGATTATTCTAGGATGGCCTAGAATATTCCGCAATCTTCCGCTCTAGTGGAGAACCTTCCGAAATGCTCCGCACATGTGTAGAAATTTCTAGACCCATCCAGAATTATGTAGAACACTCTGGAGATTTCTACAAACCTCCACTCCCATGCTTGATTGCCCCACTTGCCTGCTCCATGGGACGAGTCGGCTTGGCTTGATTGTCCCATACATTACTTAATTTGTTGGGTTGCCTTCTTGGCTGCCCGTGGCGCATGCCTTCCGCGCCGATCTTGTCCTGGGCTAGACATGCCATTTGCTTGGTTGCCAAGATCCCCGCTGCTTGGCCAGCCCGACCCCCTGCCTGACTGCCAAGGTCCTCTCCCTGGGCCATCAACGTTCGGTGTCCCATTTATGCGAAACCTCACCCTAGGTTCCTTGATTCCGTAATTTTTCCAACAAGGTAGGTGTGTCCCCCGGAGATGCGCTCCCATCCATCGGGCCTCCGTCGCGCCATTTTGCGCCTAGCTGTTAGGGCGCGACAACATGCTTTAAGGACTCTTCAACAGTGCAACACCGGCATTTAGAAGCAATCACAAAACCCTTATAAAACAAACTTCGACTGAAATTGGTGAACACTGGTGAATTTGGTGAAAAAACTGGTGAAACCAATAAGAAAAAATGCTTGTGAAATATACATGCACTTTTCTAATACAACTAAAAATGAGTTGATTGTGTTAGCTGTTCCAAATGCCAACTGGTGGTGGTAGAAAAGGGAGTAAATTAAATAATTATTTCACCCAATTTACAATGTATCCTTATAATAAATAAATAGCAGGGGTGTTCGCGGTGCGGTCTATTGCGGTTTTATACTCGCCCAAACTCAACTCAATATTTACGGGTTTTTAATACTCTAGACCAAACCCAACCCAATAAGTCTAGAGATTGCACTTTGCGGTCCCTTCCGGTTGGGGCAGGTTGGGATGATTTTTGCGGTTTTAGCTTTTTCTATTTTAATGAAGTATTTTTTTTTGGAGACTCTACTTTAATTTATTACCACTTACTATTATCTAAGAAGAAAATTCTTGAATGTTCCATAATCATATTAACAATACTACTTTTCATAATTTTTAGCTTTACTTTGTTAACCTATTTAAAGTCTACATTAGCTATATAAAGATTAATAATTGTTACTCAAATACAAAATCGAACAAGACTTTTTCAAACAATAAATAAAAACAAAAAATACTTTAATTATTAAAGTTGATATTGGTGGTTGTCAATCGATAGAATTTAACTTGGATTGTTAATAAATTTTTCGAGTAATTTTAGGGGATAAATTAGCTTTGAGGTTGAGAAGGTAAAATAAAAGTATGTATGTGCTTAAATTATGTTAAATAATAAAACATAATTTATTATTTTATATACATGCGGTTGGGTGTGGTTTATGCGGTTTTTTAAAATATAAACCCAAACCCGATCATAATTTGCGGATTTTTTTTCACGAAGCCCAAGACCAACCCAATCATCGTTCAACCCGTGAATTTGCGCTCGGTTTGGATTGGGGCAATCGGTTGGAGCGGTTTGACGGTTTCGTTGAACACCCCTAATAAATAGGGTAAAATACATGTTTCCATTTAAAGTATGTGATGATATCAGTTGTTCCTTTAAAATATCACTTATAACATTTACCCCTCCCTTATAGTTTTCAAGTTTATATTCCAATTTTTTTTAAAAAGACAATTTTTTTTGCCCATTTTGTAATTTGAATCAGTTAGATTGAAAGGTAATAGATGGCCACTCATTTCTACTTTTGTTTTCTTATTATATACCTGTACTATATTCTAAATGGGAAATAGAGGAAACCAAAATAAAATAAATTTGGGAAATACGGTATTGTACAGGTATATATAAAAGAATAGCATGTGTACTGTTAATCCACAGATAATACCTCAACATAAGATCAAAAAAACTCAGTTAAATGAAAAGACAGTTGGATATAATTTGATTGTTCTGGTGTATCCTGCCCAAGGCCCAGTACTTGACCCATAAGGCTTACAATGATTCATTCTCTCAAGTCAGAAGAGGTCGGTCCAAGATTCTGAGTTGCAGATTAGGCCATTGAATTAAATTGGTCACTTATAGGCCCACTTGGATATATCAATTGCCACTAACGGTTAATATTTGAGGAATTTATACTTTTGACCAATTATTCCAACTTAACTGAGGTTGCAGAAGATATACTGAATTCAATTTTCACGAATTTTTTTCTTTTAGTTTAGTTTAATAATAGTAATAGTGTTTGATAGTTGGTTTTATGTGAAATGAAATTTGATGGTATTCAAAAATAGATACTACAGTAGTTCTCTAATTAGATTATAATGAGACGAAACTCAGGAGCCCATTTACAATCAAGGGGATATGATATTCAAATTCATTTTCTACAACCCCTTTCTCATTTGGAATTTCACTTTAAATTCACTTGTGTAAAAAGAAGATCTAAGTTAATAGCCAAAAGTAGATCCCAAGTTCATTTCCAAATTGTCAACTGTGGGTACAAGAGGAATAGTTCATAGTGGGACATAAAATCAACAGTTAGTAACTAAATCAATATTGTGAAGACAACTTGTTAATTTAATACTAGCAAAGATGTATGCATCACACCTACTACTACAAAAGAAGACATCAATCTATCTATTTGCTTAAGATGTGAAGAAATAATTAATAATTGCCTTAATGCAGAGCCAAAAGAGTTGGGTGAAATACACGAAATTGTGTAATACCTGATACAGCGACTTTTTTTCTGCAGCACGAAGCCGTGGTTCATCCAAAGACTAAAGTTCCATATGTGACAGACTTTTTAGAACATTCCACTGCGACGTTCAGAAAAGCTTGAAAGGTAAAAAAGTTTCACGTGACTCTCCTTTCAGTTGTTATTTCATAATATTCTTTTATGATTCAGATATCTTATACACTCTCCCCTACTCTGTTTTACAAACTAATTTCGTCAGTTTTCATTCACATTGCTTTTCTACATTTGAAAGAGAAGGGAATTTCGTGTTGAAAATCTATTAAGAGGCAGGGATTTTATGAAATAAAAATTTCAGAGGGGAGTCTGGTGAAGGTTTTTCGAAGGTTTATAAATCAAATTACTACATATACCTTTTGTTGGTTTCAAACCAAGACCTCAAAGTCAAGGTCTTGTGCCTCGGCAACAGGTTTTGACTAGTGATTGTATATTTGCTTTTCAATGAATACCTGTTACGTTTATAATTTACTTCCCAATCTTCCTCTTACTCTATTTTTCATGTTATCTTTATGTTGCTAGCTACTTCATTTCCATTAATCAATTGAAAACATTTAGCCTAAATTAACATCAAGTTTCATATCTTTTCAGACTGATTCATCAAGGAGAACAAAATATCAATGGCTCCCTCCATCGAAGAACTCTCGAACTATTTGAGCTTGGAAAGGGGGTCTATTGAGATTACTTTGGTAGAAACAAAAAATATTGATCAAATTTGGAAAGGTGCAATGTTTCCTTGGTACGGTCCAACATGTTTAGCAGTTGTTTGTTACGTAATAAAATTCTGCACCAACTCGGATGATGGTATTGCCCAATCAATAAGTTGTCTTAATGATTTAGCTGCAGAATATTGGACTGCGGTAGGTGCGAATATGTGGTTTAACTTAACAAACAAGGGGAAGATGAATGAACAACTATTACATGCGAAGGAAAGAATCTCTGATATTTTCGTGAACACTTTCATGCCCAAGGGGGAGAAATTCTTCAAAGTCCCAAAGCTACATGAGCTATCTAACAAGGATCCCAATTCCATTAAGGAAAATGAACTTTTAGCAACTTTTATAGACTTTCTACTTCAGGTCTTGAATTCTGAAGCAGATTTTATTTCGGACCAGGAGCAACGATACACCAATCTTCTCCGCCTAAAGAAGAAACAATACGCCAATCTTCGCAAGAAGCAACGACATGCCATCCTTCACAAGAAGCAGAGATGCACTACTCTGTACAAGAAGCAACGACACGCCATCCTTCACAAGAAGCAACGATTTCCCATTCTTCATAAGAAGCTAACGTTTCTACTCAGTATTCTTGGGGACATACCGTTTCAATGCACTGAGCATGAGGAAGTAATAATTATCTTGGCCGAATTTGAAATCCTGGCCAATGAAATAGGAAGGTTCATATTCTTGTGTTTTTGTCAGTCATCACGTCAAACCCAACAGATTCATTGAAATGGATGCAATTTTCAAAATGGTTGAGTTCTTAATAATAAAGATCAAAGAGCACTGCATCAATTTCTCAAAGCTTTCTAGACGTGTAATTACTGAGGCCGATGTTATAGATTCACTCTTCATTGTAGATTCTCTCCTTGAAGATCTTGAGAACTTGATCAATCACCGAGTAGACTTGACCGTTGATGGAATAAAGATCGCAATACTTCATGAGGAACTAAGGCTCTCACGATCTTTTCTCAAGTATATTGAGATTCCCAATGACATACATATGGATCATGAACAAAAAGAATCTCTAGTACATATCAGAGATGTGGCATATGAAGCTGAATATCTTGTCAATTCATATGTTGTGGATAATCTTCCTCTTTGGTATCTAAGTGCAAGACTTCGCGATGTTACTAAGAAGATTAAACTTATTGGGACTCGACTTCTAGAAATTAAGAAGATTTATGGTATCAAAACCTTGAAAGTCATGAAAGATTTTAGTGGAGAAGTATCATTCCAAGCGATGAGAAATCCCACGACTATGATCGAAACTATTGTATTGGGCTTTAATGATGCGAGGACAAAGGTTTTGAGTTATCTTATCGGAGAATCCAAAAACCAACAAATTTTGTCCATTTTTGGGATGCCTGGACTTGGTAAGACAACTATAGCTAGGAAATTATATAATGATCGCTCAATTGTTGAATATTTTGATAGACGGGCTTGGTGTGTTATTTCCCAAACGTATCAGAGGAAAAAGGTACTTATTGAAATTTTAATGAGTTTAACAAGCAATACAAACAAGAATAAGTTTATGCAAATGAAAGATGAATGTCTGGCCGTGGAGATTCACAAAAGTCTTAAGGGCCGAAGATATCTTATTGTCCTCGATGATATTTGGTTATTTAATGTGTGGGATGATCTGAAAAGAAATTTCCCCGATGATATAAATGGAAGTAGAATAATGTTCACTAGTCGGATTAGAGATATTGCGCCAGTTGATAGCGTTTTGTACACATCTGCTCTTTTCACAGAAGACCAATGTTGGGAGTTGTTAAAAAAGAAGGTGTTTTCTAAAGAATGTTGCCCTCCACAATTACTAAATGTTGGAAAGCGAATTGCAGCAAAATGCAATGGATTACCACTTGCAGTAGTTGTTACAGCTGGAATTTTGTCAAATTTGGAGAAGGAAGAGAGCGAATGGACAAAAGTGGAAACAAATTTAGACTCCTATATATTTAAAGACGACACACATGATTGTTTGAAAATATTGGAACTTAGTTACAAACATCTTCCAAATCATTTGAAAATGTGTTTCCTCTATTTTGGAGCATTTCCGGAAGACACAGAAATTTCAGTGCGAAAGTTAATTTGGATGTGGATTGCTGAAGGATTCATACGGAGAGAACACACGAGGAGCCCAGAACATGTAGTAGAACATTACCTTTATGAACTAATCAATAGAAGCCTTGTACTAATTACTAAAACGAGATCTGATGGTCGGATCAAAGCATGTAGTATTCACGATCTACTGCGAGACATGTGTCTGAGAAGAGCTCGCGGAGACAACTTCCTAAAGTCCATCAAAGAGTAAGTTTACTCGCAATATGTGTATTAATCCGATTTTTCGTATTCCATTTCTTAGTTATTAGCTTTCAAATAACTAAATACTGACAAATTTTTTTTTCAGTCATGACTTATCAATATACGAGAGACATCATCGTATGTTTGATCATTCTGCAACACCAGATCGAAGACCTTTTAGCCTACATTGTCGCTCCTTTTCAGGTCATGTTTCACAACCTTAGTCTAGTTTTCCACAAATGGCACTTCTTACGGTCATAGATCTATTGCGAATCTTCGATAGTGGCTATGAGTTAAAAAGAATTGATGTTCTGGTTAAATTGAGATACTTGGCTGTTGATCGAATGCCAGAACCATATATAGGGAACTTTGTGAACCTAGAATTTCTTTGTGTAAATTGCCAGGGAATGGTTAACATACCTTCAACCATCCTAAAAATGGTGAGGTTGAGACATTTGCACGTCAAAATAGCAGCAAAATTCGAAATAGATCTTGATCTCTCTCAGACAACTAATCTAAGATCCCTTTCTTATGTCTGCATTAACAACCACAAGGATGAAGAAATCTTAAGAGCTTCACCGCATCTTCGTAAACTCATATGCACAATTTTTGAACCAGAGCGTCTTTATTATGATTTCAGTTACTTAAGCGAGCTTGAATCACTCAAGATGTTATTCTATAAACCGCTACATGGTGAATTAGCAAATATTAACTTTCCCTTGACTATAAAAAATCTTTCTTTAAGTGGAATTGGCTTGGCGTGGGAAAATATTTCAGTAGTAGGGAAATTGCCACACCTTCATGTATTAAAATTAGGATTCAATTCTTTTAAGGGAGAAGAATGGACGACAAAGGAGGGTGAATTTGAAGAGCTAAAGTTCTTAAAACTCGATAGCTTAATTGGTCTAAAGCAATGGATCACCTGTAGTGAACATTTTCCCAAACTTAGGTGTTTGGTATTGTCTGCATGCATAAATCTTGAGGAGATTCCTATAGACTTAGGCAACATTATGACATTAAAGACGATTGAGATGATTCATTGTGGGTATGCGGCCAACATATCTGCTGTTCGGATTGAAGAAGAACAACGTGATCAATATGGAAATGAAGAGCTTAAGGTCATCATCACCAGCTACCAATGGTCAAAACAAAAGTTGTTCCAAGAGTGCAGAGAAGTATAAGATCATAAGCTCTTTTGGTACATTTTATGATTTGCTTTATCCTTTTTCTTATTCTGAATTATTTAATGATCATAGAACAATTAGAAATTCAATGATTTTTATGTGTTGAAGTTATTCCTTGTTCTTTGCTTTTGTTCGAACAGCAGATTCATTCAATTTCTGTTGAAAAAAAGTAAGAGTGATTTGTGGCTTTTAGTTTCTTAATTTTCAGCAATGTAGCATAATTGCAAGAAAACATGGGAGGAGTTTCTTGTTTTGATTAGAGGATTGAATCACATATTAATGGTCAATGTTCCAGTTCCTCAAATCTTCTAGTTCTAAGGCTACGTCACAAGATCAGTAAAATAGTAAGTACTATTAGGTAGCAATGGTATGGAAATTTTTAAGTGAGACATGGTTTGGTCAAATTTATTCAACAAATAGAGCAAAGTGTACTCAACTCGGCCAAACCAGATATAATTTAGAAGTACTCCAATGGTATAGGAATTTAAGTATGTGATCCTAAGATAAATCCAATTTTGATTTAATTAGTCAATAAAGACAAGATTCTTATGTGGATATTTGAATTAAACAATAAATAAATATTTTATTGTAAAACATTTAGAAAATAGAATGTTCATGTTTTTGTAATTTACTAGTGCATGTCCGTTGTATGTTAGTTAATTTTATGGGTATTTTTTTTAAATCAGAGTAAAATTAATTTATTATTTCATAAAATAAAGCAATTTAACCCATTTTCCTATTTAATTTATTTTTCACCGATTTAACTTGTTTTTTGAACGATTTTATTTATTTTTACCAGTTTAACATTTTTTTTTACTGTTTCTAGAGATAGAGATAGAGAAGAGTTAAAAAATATTGAAATCTATAAGTTTTTGATAAAGTAAAATTATAAACAAAAGTAAAACTATTTATAATATTTCTATGCCTCATATTATGATAAAAATTCAAACATTAACTAATCGGACGCAACGTGTATGCACTTTTATAGGTACATAAAAATAAGAAAAATGGCATCAACCAAATAAAGGATAATATGCCAATCTTTTATTATAAAACCATGCAATCAAACCTTTAAACCGTGGCCTTTATGAACTCAATCAATCGATTCAAATTCAAGCTAGAAGTTCCCCCTTCACTAATCGCCTTCTTCGCCAGCTCCGCCATACTCCGAGCCCTCTCCAAGAACTCGTCCCTCCTTTCCTGCATAATCTCTCTAACCTTCTTCTCAATCACAACTCTATCACAAGTATCCTTCATATCCAATCCCACTTTCCAATAGTCACTTACAAACCTACTATTTATAGTTGGATCAGCAAAATAAGGCCAACAAAGCATCGGCATACCAGCAGCAATACTCTCCAAAGTCGAGTTCCATCCACTATGAGTGAAAAACGCAGCCACGGCTGGATGAGCCAGTACCTCGTGTTGTGGGACCCACCCCACCATGTACCCTCTCGCCTTTGTACCTTCCTCCAACTCTAATGGGACTTTGTTTTCATCGCCATTATCGTTGCCTATTATAGAATCGGGCCTCATTACCCATAAGAACTTTTGCCCACTGTTTACGAGTCCGTACCAAAACTCCAAAAGCTCATTCTTTGACAAAATGGTTACACTTCCAAAGCTCACATATAGCACAGAATTGGCAGGCTGGGAGTCTAGCCAAGTCAAACAGCTGCGATCTTCTTCCCAGAAACTACTCGAGGTTTGGGTTGACTCGACTTTTTCGGAATCCAATAGATATTTCAAATGGGTGTGAAGGGGACCTATTGAATACACATTTGGGATGTGTTTTCGGATTTTATCCATTATTGGGCCTTCTAAATCTTCGAAGGTATTTAGAATAAGTCCATTGGAAGCGGCAGTTCGTCTTGTCTCGGTTAAGATGGTCTGAAATCCAGGATCATCTGCATTATCTACCCGGACGTATGTCGGGAGATCACGTCGCCTGAGGAATCCTTCCATTCCGGGAACACTTGTTACGATTAAATCGAGCTCCTCCTTTTTCCAGTATGCATACTTGTCTTCATCCTTACCTGCTTAATCGAAAAAGGGAATTAGGGGTGCACATGGTACGATTTTTAAAATATTTAAGCAAAATTAATAATGTAGTTTTTAAATATTATTTAATACCAAATTGAACTTTGAATATCATACTACTATTACACATGATTCGGTACGGTTTAAGCATAGTATGGTTTCGGTACGGTCTGTTTTTTTATTAACTATTTTTCTCCCATTCTATATATCTTTGTTACTCAAGGTGTTTGGATGGATTTTCGCCCGGTCTTGCGAAATCGAGCCAAAATCCTTTCAAGTGAGTTTTCGCCAAACTCATAAAATCATCAAAAAATCTATTAAAAAATTCACACTCAAACTCTTCAAACCTATAAAACATTGATTTGACACCTACCATCTATTTTTTTCCCTCAAATCTCACTAAAAAAGACATTGATTTGACACCTATTACCTATTTTTTCCCCTAAACCCCAACATCCAAACCCAATTCAAGTTGGGTTTCAACTTATTCAAACCACAAAATTCAAGAGTCAAAACCCATCAAAATGAAGTCTCAAAGGTTTCATCGAAACCATCCAAACCAATTTTTTTAAACTGAGGCTCGCGAAACCTAGCCAAAACCTATCCAAATAGACCCTCATTTACTTGATTGGAAAAGAAGTCGGTAGATTTTCTAGTGGAACAAATCGGTCTTTTTTGCTGTACTGAACAAATCGGTCTTTTTTCTAGTGGAACATAATGAAATCCTATAAATGATCGAGACCTTCTTTGACTTGGAGGGGCATTTGGGGCTCGAAACAAGTGCTACAATCAGGACTTAGATGGAGAGTAGGGGACGGGCGTAATATCAAAATTTGGAGGGACAAATGGCTCCCGAATTCTAACGGCTTCGGTATATCGTCTCCTCCTTCGGTGCTCTCAAGTGATGCTACTGTTTCCTGTCTTTTTTACGAAGACTTGAGATCTTGGAACAAAGAACTTGTGAACTCGATTTTTTGGGAGGAAGAAGCAAAATGCATACTTTCGATCCCTATTGGCAGCTCACTAAACAGAGATATGCTGATTTGGCATTATGAGCGCTCGGGTTCATTTTCTGTCAAATCAGCGTATCGGCTCCACCGAGATATGAAGAATGCATTACGTGAATCACAAATGGGTGGACCGAGCACTAGTGTTCCTCGTGACTGGAATTGGATCTGGAAGGTTATGGCGCCTCCAAAAATCAGAATGTTCCTCTGGTTTTGTTGTTCGAATTCACTGCCGGTTTGTGATCGGCTTCGACAGAGACGAGTCGCTAATGATGGCAGCTGTCCTCGCTGCGGGTTCGAGTCCGAATCAATCATCCATTGTATTCTTAAATGCACGTACGCTAGGCAGGTTTGGGCTCTCTCCGGCATCTCATTTGCTTCGTATAATAGTGAACTTAACGACACCGAACTTTGGTTCAATTTCGTCCGTTCGAAAACTGATGCAAAAGAGTTCGGTCGCTTCTCCATATTTTGTTGGTGGATCTGGTATATTCGCAATAAGTGGGTTTGGGAGAATTCGGATTTACAACCCCATCTACTTTGTATGCTAGCTTCTAACTTTGTCACAAGGTTTATGGACTCCAGGTCCCAATTCTCTATTCAGTCCACTAGTCCCCCTTCTTGCAGCTGGACCCCACCGCCTATTGGTTATTACAAGATCAACATGGATGCCGCTTTTAGTACTAATGGAGAAACTATCGGAATTGGTCTTCTTGTGAGGAATTCAGCAGGTGTTTGCATTGATTGGAGTACTAAAACGCTCCGATTACCGCTTAACTCGGAATCAGCGGATTCTTTTGCGGCTCTTAGTGCGCTTGAGTTCGGACTTGCACGCGGTTGGAATAATCTTATTATTGAAGAAGACTGTCTAGCTGTTATCCATGGTATCCGTAATACCTCCTCTTCTTTATGCGCTCTTGGTCCAATCTATGATGACATAAGAAGGCTTGGTACTGGGTTACATTCTTTCCAAGCTTCTCATGTTGTTAGGAATCTCAATACCACTGCTCATGGATTAGCTAAGCTTGCTGCTAGTGAATTTTGTTTTTCTCATGTTCTTCCTGATTCCATTGCCTCTATTGTAACTCTTGAACAATCTCTTTGAATGAATTCTCTTGTTTCTCAAAAAAAAAAAAAAAAAAAAGAATATGTAACTTCACACAAAAAAAAAAAAAAAAAAAAAAAAAAAAAAAAAGCCCATAATGTAACTGGATAAATCCACTTTTTATTTCTTGAGAAAACTGGGAATAAATCCTATAGCAAGAAAAAAGCTACTTAAATAACAATTCATTATTTTTTATTTGCCTATAATATGATGATTTTAGATTTTGTTTTTCAGACATTTAAATGGTGCTAATGCTAATTCACCATTGTAAAATGCATAATATTTAATTTATCACGTGATTTGAAGAAAAAATTATTTTATCCCCTATAAAAAATTTAAAAGAGCAATTTATCTCCTTCAGTCAGAGAGTGTAACTCACTTGCCGAAATCGAGAGTGGACATGAAAAGTATTTTCGTAGTATAGGGAGTAAACTACAACATTGTCATAACCATAGATCAATATTTCCGTCTTTTCCATCGAAACATAGAAAAATTTCTGTTTTTGAATCAATCAAAACAAAAATAAGATGTATTTTAGAAACTCAATAGTTTTCATTAAACTTTCTTTTTTTCTTAGTTTAGTAACTTTTTTCATAATTTTTTCTAATTTTTTCAAAACGTTTGCGGAAATTTCGAAAAGTTTCTTATATAAGTTGACCGAAACATATATCAAAAAAGAAACTTTGATCCATGATCATAACACAAAAGGTAAATTATCACATTTTTCATAATACAAGAGGATAAAGTTTACATTTATCATAAGAGCAAAAAACAAAAACACCCTCTATGCTTTGTCTAACTCCCAAAAAAATCCCTGTGTTTGGTTGTAAATACCACACTCGACCGAAATATAATTTTACTTTTGATTTTTGGTAAAATGACAAAATTACCCTATGTGTTTGTTTTTTTCTTAAATTTATTTATTCTTTCTGAAAAATTAAGTATATACTATTTGGATTGAATGTGGTATTTAAAATCAAACATAGGGGGATTTTGGGGATTTAAAATGATACATGGGGTTGTTTTTGGGAGTTAGCTAAAGCATAGGGGTGTTTTTGTCTTTCGATGTCAGGGGGTAAAATTGTCATATCAAAAGCAAAATATAAACAAATACTTGTAATTTTGGCGTTTGAAACACACTCCCTTTTATAGGGGGTATATTTGATACTTACTTGAGATCACAGGGAATTTTTTCGGAATAAAAATAACATAGAAGGTTTTTTTGGAAGTTAGGCAAATCATAACGGTTATTTTTGTCTTTTGCTATTTATCAAAACACAGAAAGTGTGTCATATATAAGAATGATAGTTTTGTCACTGATACTTTTTTAAATTAAAAAAAATATCAGGAGCACAAATTAAAACTTTTATAAGATTACGGGATGGTAAATTGAATATATGCAGGGTAAATTGCAATTAAATCCGAACATGATCGCATGAATTACAAAAATTGCACTCCGAATATGATCATATGAATTACTATATTACAATTGCACTAATAATCTATCTATATTTAAATTACATGTACTAAAGTTGCGAGTTGAAAATAAAAAATCTCGATATTCAGTATAATAAATTAACAAATAAAAAACTCATGATATTTTAACTAAACCAGAATAGGAAGAGTTTACCTTTCAATGGAAGCTCTCCAGCTTCCATTACTTCTTTAAAGCAAAAATTAGCCCAAAACGAACACGCACTCGCAGTCCTAAAATAAATAAAAGGAATCCCCATCTCTTCAACCACCGGAATAGCAAAGCTAAACACCCCATCCATAATCAGACACGACACGCGCCGCCGACTTCCTCCGTCCCTCAACGCATCCGTCGATTCCATCAGTTTACGAAACTCAAATCCCCCAATTTTCTTAAGACTCAACACGATTTCTATAGCCCGCTCTCCATTCCGCGGGTGATCGTCCGGAAGTCCGTCGGGAATAGTGGCGACGCGGAATCCAGAGTAGCGGGAAAAGCGAGATTCGAGGTCAGCGTGGCGGCGGAGACGGCTGTGGTTGTACTCGGAGAGGATTACGGTGACGTGGAGGTGAGAGACGCAGAGAAGCTCCGCCAGCTTAAGCATCGAGTTGACGTGGCCTTGCAACGGTACAGGGAAGATGAGGACGTGCGGCGGCAGAGGCGGTTCACCGGCGGCGTATTGTTGGTGGTCCATTTTCGAGAAACGTGTTTGTTGTTCTTGTGGCAGTGGGGAAATTGATAAATACTTTATCAGTCTATGTTGAAAGGAGTAGGGGTGTTCGCGGTGCGGTCTAGTGCGGTTTTATATTTGCTCATACCCAACCTAATATTTGCGGGTTTTGAAATTTCTAGCCCAAACTCAACCCAACAAGTCTTGAGATTGCATTATGCGGTTCATTTGGGTTGGGGCGGTTTGGGGCGGGTTTTGCGGTCTCAATTATCAACTTTCTAGTATTTTTATTATTTGATGAGTTAAATATAAATGTACTAGTTAATTACAATTTTTTGTTTTGATTAATAAATTTAGTAAACTTTCATAGATAGTATAATGGAGATGATGTAAAATATCAATTAAAATATGATTTTCAATGAATACATAATTTAGTGAAAGCTAAAAACAAACCGGTACCGAACACTAAATTAACAAGTTTTCATTACACAAAAATCAAATTGTTCCCAAAGAATAAACAAAAGAGAAAATTATCTTCATATTTGAACTTGGTGTTGGTGGTTAATGGCCAATGAAAAGTTTGATTGATATATCTTTTTTTTTTTGCTTTACTTTTTGTTTTTCGCAGAATATTTTTTAATTAATTTGTTCTAGTTTTGGATCTATTTTTTTTTCTTTTTTATCTTTTTGGCACTTAAAATTGGAGATTTACTTAAGATTGTAGGGTTTATCTAATATAGTTGGGGTTTGAGTTGTGGAACACGATTAATTTGCTAAAGCATATACTTATATTATATTTCTCACTTTCTTAAATTTAGGACTAAATTAAATAATAAAATAAAATAAAAAGTATATACATCATCATTTATATAAAGTGCGGTCGAATGCGGTTATGCGGTCTAAAAAAGTATAAAACCAAACCCGATCGAAAATTGCGGTCTTTTTTTCATGATGCCCAAGATCAACCCATCAAACCTTCAACCCATAAAATTGCGGTCGGTTTGGGTTGGGTTGATCGGTTGGGGCGGTCTAGCGGTTTCGTTGAACACCCCTAGAAAGGAATATGAACTTTTTAGGAATATGAAGTTTTTAGGGTCTATTTGGATGGGTTTTGACTCGGTTTTGCGGGTCTCGGTCTAAAAAATTGATTTGGGTGGTTTCGATGAAACCTTTGAGACTTCATTTGGATGAGTTTTGGGCCTTGAATTTTGTGGTTTGAATAAGTTGAAACTCCACTTAGATTGGGTTTGGATGTTGGGATTTAGAGGAAAAAGTAGGTGATAGGTGTCAAATCAATATTTTTTTTAGTGAGAATTGGGGGAAAAAGTAGGTGATATGTGTCAAATTAATGTTTTATAGGTTTGAAGAGTTTGAGTATGGATTTCTAAATAGGTTTTTGATAGTTTTGTGGGTTTGACGAAAACTCATTTGAAAGGGTTTTGGCTCGGTCTCACGAAACCCGCGAGACCGGGCCAAAATTCATCCAAACACAGCCTTAGTGGCTCGCGTGGGGAGATATTTTCATTATCATTATTGAGGCCAAATAGTTCTTTTTTTTCAAAAAAAAAAAAAAAAAGAAATAGGCCAGTTTGTCGTAAAATTTCACGCACGTTTAATCAATGGCAATTATTGCTCTGAGAGCAAAATTTGTGAACTTCCAAATTTATACTTGTGTTTAAATTAATACTCCCTCCATTTTTTTTTACATGTCATTTTATAGAGGAAAAAAATTTCACAATACATGTCATTTTAGAATTTCAAGATAGACTGACATTTTTATCCTTTTTCATTTTCAAGATAGAGAGAGGATTATGGAGAGTTACAAAATATTTCATATTTCTCAAGGATAATTTTGTCTAACTACCCTTTTATTTTCCTAAAATCTAAAGCATTAAATGATTCCTTAATTCTTGTGAAACAACCTTAAACGACATGTAAAAAGGAATGGAGGTAGTATAATACAGTAATTACTACCTTTATTATCTTTTTCTTTCTCTCTCATCATAATTATCTCTTCTTTCACTTTCTCTCTGTCCTCGTCTTCTTCTAATTCTTTATGTACTCCCTCACTCCCTCTGTCCCAAATTATGTGTCATTTTGCATGTTTTCACACATATTAAGGTACCTACTATATAGCCTCACTTTTAAGGAAAAAAATAAATTATATACCTCAAATATTCTTATTCTTTATTTATCCCACCATTAGTTATTTACACGTTATTCAAGTTTTACACTCTCTCTCTTATTTTTTCTCTTATATACCTAAAATATGTAATTAATGTGTATTGAAATCCTTAAGTGACAAATAATTTGGGACAAATTTTTTTCTCTGAAAGGACAGATATTTTAGGACAAAAGGAATATCTATCTAATCTCTAATCTCCAGAAGAACTGACATATATATAACCAAATAATATGAAACTAACCCTAAATTTATCTCAATTGTTTAGATCTAAAACAGAAAGAAGATTATTTTATTATCCCCAAAAATGTTAAATCTTGTGTAATGTAACACTCCAGAATATAAGTAAGCTAATAATCAAACAATTCAATTAAGCAATCAACAATCAATCTCGAATATGAATGAATATAACTTCAGTTCATACAAAATTATATGATCAGAATGAATTACACAACCCCAAACTCAATCAACGCTCAACTACAAATCAAATCAAATCCAAATTACAACCAAACAATAAGGAAAAGGGACAACGGGATTAATAAATTAAATCAATCGAACTAGCCGCACCCAACTCTGTGATTCTCACACACCTGAAATGAGAATGAACACAGTTGAATCAATTATCAATTGAAGCTGCCATAGCTGGAATTTCAGAATGAAGCGTACCATAATACGAAGCCATTGATCGATTACAATAAAATGATAATACAACTGAAAATTACACAAACTAAAGATAAGGATTGCATAGGATTGAATCAATAGACCAACCGGATACAATCAACCAAACTCCTGACCTCCATGTATTTGAAATGGAGATGAAGGTAGCTTGATTTGTGAGGAAAATCACTCAATCAGCGAGAGAGAAAGGACGACAGAGACTTGGGGAAGAAGATTAAACATTCATCGATCATTTTTTCCTCTGCTACCCGTTCTTTATTTATATAATCTGGAATTGCTGCAAAATTATGAAAACAACCCTGGCTACTTAAAGTTGCAACACGCTTTTATTACTCCAACTTTTAGGCATGTATCAAATCCGCCCCCATAAAATTGTCCTTGTCCTCAAGGACATGATGGCGGACAGCTGAGTGACAGTAGTTGAGTAGTCGTATGAACAAAAATAGCAGAGTGCTTGACAGACCTTGGCTTCCTCAATCTACTGCTCAAAGCATTCTTGGAGGTGGTTCTGGTGGAGGTAATGATAGCTCCGACCATTCCACTACCAGAGTTTGATCCTCTAACTTCCCATAGAGTTTATGCAGCGAGTCGACACCTTTTGATGGTTGATTCAAAATTAAAATGGACATCCATTTTCCACTACTAGCATCATCTAAGCATACAACCTTTGGGGCTGTGAACACAACCAAATACCCAATTGTAGCATCTAATGTCCACAACCTATTACTTTCAACATCAGTAGGGTGAGTTACATAAATCTCATCAAAACTTTCAAGTGCATCCTTCTCAAGCGATTCCTTAAACACCTTCAATTCTTGATTCTCTACTGGTGAATTTTTACACATAGCTTCACATGACTCCCAATTTTCAATTCCATCAGCACATATGATATTCTCCAAAGCATTAGAATCATTTTGCACCCAATCAACAATCAAATATTTATCACAATGAGATACTTCTTCTTCCACTAATTTACCATCTACTAATGGTTCCATTTCACTCATTGCATATTCATCATCTATATCAATTTCCACAACATACAATGTCTTCTTGCAACAATCATGTTCTATATACCAAAATTCATCACACCAAAGGCATAATCCTCTATATTTCCGATCGTCTAACTCAACCGCACTATAATGTTTGTATTTCTAATACGATTTGGAGTTCTTAGTTTGAAGAGATACCTGAAAATCTAGAACTGCCCCTGCCTTGATGAACTGATGCGATTCTTCCCCGTTTGCTGCCAATGAAGGTTCCTCGATCGAAGCTTCTTCACAACCATTTTTTGGCGGATCAATACAAACATGATCCAATGAGTTATCAGAGTGATTTTCGGGACTGAAACCGTCATCAGTCACTCTCCGAGCTGGCTTCTTATTTCTTTCAATTAAATCATCATGGTTCTTCAAAATCCTACTCAATTTCACATCAAAATATTCTGGCGAATGGTTGTAATGGTGCAGAGGATCATTTTTTGAATCAACTTCAATCTTTTTTTCAGCTATCCGGTGAGCCGCCGAGGATCAACGGCTCTGATACCACTGAAGCATACCATAATACGAAGCCATTGATCGATTACAATAAAATGATAATACAACTGAAAATTACACAAACTAAAGATAAGGATTGCATAGGATTGAATCAATAGACAACCGATACAATCAACCAAACTCCTGACCTCCATAATTTTTGAAATGGAGATGAAGGTAGCTTGATTTGGGGGGAAAATCACTCAATCAGCGGGAGAGAAAGGACGACAGACTAGGGGAAGAAGACTAAACATTCATCGATCCTTTTTTCCTCTGCTACCCGTTCTTTATTTATATAATCTGGAATTGCTGCAAAATTACGAAAACACCCCTGGCTACTTAAAGTTGCAACACGCTTTTATTACTCCAACTTTTAGGCATGTATCACAGAAAGAGAGAGGGAAAGAAAAGCTCACGTCAAAAATCTGAATGAAATGGCCAAGTGCGTGTTCCTCCTGCTAGAGATGCCATTGCAGGACCACTGCAGTGGTCCTGCTCTTTTCTCCACGTGTCTCCAGCTGGAGCTTTGTCATCAGCTTAGTCATATTCCACCTCAGCAACGACGGCGTTTAATTGCAATACCAAAGTTGTTATATCTCACGTTTTTATAAGTCAGCAGTTGAGTTTGAGTTGTGGTTCAGGGTTCGAATCCTTTCTTCTTCATTTATTCCAAAAAAGGCAGGGGGGAAATTGCACATAACCACTTTAACTATCACTTATTTTTGGCATGTAACATATAATTCGAATTCCTTCAATTGTCTAACGATTAAAGGTTTAGCTCCATTTGCATCTTATGAAATTTCAGTTTATTCCTTAATTTTGGTTTGGGATTGTTTTGAATCCATTTAATTAAATAAATTATAACAATCTTTATTTTTAACCTCAAATCAACACCAGGTTTTTCTTTTCCTCTTTTACTCTGTTAAAGGTTGGGACTGAAAACTTGAAAAAGAAATTCTAATAGTGGCCATATACCATGGTGTAATTGATTGCAGAACTAGTACGTTTTTTCTCATATTACAAAAATTGAGCAAGAAACAGAAGAGAATAAAATTAATTAAAAAGAAAAGGAAAATATCTTTTGTTTTGTTGTCCTTCTTTCATGGATGAGTGGAGGGCTGATGTGGGTGAATGGTTTGAGGATGAAGTGTGACAATGGCGATGCTATTCCAATGGTTGCCCGGACAAAAAACAAGGAAGAAGTTGTAGATGGTGTTTAAAAAGTAACTATAGAAACTTTAAAACTTAGCACATAATAATTTTTTTTTTTGGTTAATACAACGTATATGTTAACCATTCTTATTTAAACTCTTCCAGATTTTTTTTTTTTGTTATTGAAGGGGCTGAATTATTATAAAGACAAATATTATCACTATCTAGATCATCATTTTGTCTTAAAAAAATTTGTTTATTACGTTCGTCAAGAAGATTGAAGCATTTTCAAATGTTTAACTTAGATCATATTGTAAAGCCCTCAAATTGATATTATTGAAGACCGATAATACTTGAAGAGTCTCAAAATCTATCAAGATTAAAATCTTCGAGAAGATCGAAATTTTACCCCTTTAACAAAATTTCAAGGGGTAAAATGCTCTTTTTTAAACTATGAGGGGGTAAATTGAACATTATGCCATTTCATAGGGGTTAAATTATCATCAACTTTGGGGAAAAATTGGGTTTGGTACCATAATTGCAATGAAAACCTATCTTATGATACCAAATTTGCATTTTCGTATCCAATGGTACCAAAATTGCAAGTTGGTCTATCCTATAATATCAAAAAAACAATTTTCTCTTTTTCTGTGGATATATATTTTATTCACGTTGTTGGATATCACTCATTGATATTATGACAAGATTCACAACAACTTAAAGTTGTGTCGTCACCATTGCAACTACCAAACATGCGAGTTTGTTGCAATGTTGAGGTGATTGAGCTTCCACAACCACTTATAGTATTTTCATTATTGTTTGGGACATTAAAGATGCTGAATTTTTGGTAATGCGAGTATAATTTGAATGATTATATTGTGTCAACAAACTTTGTGTGTACATGGATAGTGGTGCATGTTTTGATGTTGGAGATCTCTTTTGATCCGAACTTCAAATGAATAATTTTAATTGAACATCAAATTGGATTTTGGACATGTAAGAGATTACAAATTCTTCAAAATCCGGATCCAATTAAGATAAATAGATGCTGGTCTAGATCTAAGTAATGAGTTCTGAATTCACTCACTCCCATTATTGCAACCCTACTACCATATAACTGATTTTTGTTCTACCGCACAACAGAAGAAGAAAGTTACAAAGTTTTAGGGTTAATGGTAATTTACCCCATGTAATTATCATAATATTCAATTTTACCCCCAATAATTTGGAAAAAAGAGCAATTTATCTCTCACCCCAGTAATTTGAAAAAGAGCAATTTATCCCTTATAATTTTAAAAATAATAGGAAATTTAATCCTTTAGAAAAAAAAATGAAATTGACAATACTACCCCTCTTTTAAGGCTTCATAAAAAAATTTAATTGACAAAAATTGAATTGAAAGAAATGTGGCAATTTACATCCATGTGTTATAAATATTCAATTTACCTCCTTAAGTTATTATAAATGTGGCAATCTAGTATTATTATAAAATATGGCATTTTATCCCTCTGTGTAATTTTATGTGGACAATTTTACCCCTCAAAAGTTTAATTTAATCTTTTGACACAATACATTTCACTCTCACTTTCATATTTGAGCGAGTGACATACACTCTTCAACTCAGGAAGGTAAATTGCTCATTTAAAAGAATCACAGGAGATAAAAATTGTTATTTTTCATATCACAAGGGAGTAAATTGAATATCATGATGATAAGGGGGTAATTTGCCATTGGCCCCAAAGTTTTATTTTCGTATAGCATAAGAGATGAAACTGTCAGCATTCAAATAAAAAGAGATGATTCTCAAATATAAAAGGAAGAAAAAGCTATTTTATTAACGGATTAAACTAGCAAATTTACCATAGTGATACTGTCATGCATAGGGCTACCTGTCAATGAGTCGGATTCTGGTCGGATCAGCCTTATCCAGATTTGGCTTCATTTATATCGGATCGAATTCTGTCGGATGATCTTGCTCGGATTGTGCTCGGATCGAGATTTTTTAATCCAACGGATCTTGATCGAATTTAGCCGGATATCAAATCTTTTTTGGATCCAATAAATTTTCATTTAAAAAGTTAAATTAATATTTTTTCCTAAAACAAGTTTATTAACTTTTCAATTTTATTTAATTTTAGCTCACATGTTCAAAGTTTCTTCTATATTCATATTTGTAGAATGAAAATATTGTTTTAAATAAGTTTATAAATGAGTTATAAATTACTATTTTCTTAAATTGACGGTGAAATAATATTAATGATACTTACTTTTATAAAAAAATATGTATATATGCGGATCGGATCGACCTAAATCCATATTCGCTTCATGAGTTTCGAACTACGAATCTTTATAATCGGATCAGGTCCATCAAATCTCTAATCGGATAATTATTCTATTAAATTGGACCGAATTCGGACGAATCCGGATTGAAATCCGCCCCATTGACAGCCCTCATACATATTCCTTACCTATTAAAATACTTTGGGTCGACAGGGTCGTCACGGATTGAATCTAATCAAATGGGACTCTAATCGTAAATGTGGGTCCAATAACAGAGGATGCCAGAAAAAATAATATTATGGGCCACTGGCCCATGATAACTACCAACCCAAATACCCAGTAAAAGTTTAACCGAATTGCGTAGAACGTTTGAGAGAATAAAGAGCACCATCTAGAAAAACATGCCAGAAAAATCCGTGAAAGGACTAGAAACATCATATTTATCACCAAATAAAAATTCAGAAAAATATAAAGAAAAAATTTGAGATAGATATAAAAAAATTGAAATATAAAATAAAGAAAACAAATTATTAAAGAAAAAAATGAAACGAAAATAAAGAAAAAATTGAGACCATAAAATCTAAGGAAACAAAAAAAATGAAGAAATTAAAAAATAATGTTGTTTCATGAATGAACGGGTTCATAATTAATAAAGAGACAATTTTATTTTAATAAAGAAATTGGTTATTTAGGTATGGGGCGGGGGTATTTTTGGAATGAAAAATACAAAACTATAACATAGGGGGGTAAGTGTTACAATTGAGACTTTAGGGGGATAATTGATACCACCCCTATACTTTAAGGGGGGAAATTGTATTTCACCCTAATGTATTCACCGTATAAATAAATGAAATTAAGTTGAGATAAATACTTGGAAAACTACATTTCTTGGACGGATCTAGGAGTTTAGTGAATTATTTCATTTATTCATGAAAAATATATGAGAAAAAAAAAATAGTTGAAGTTTTACAAAATAACTATCACAAGTTATTTAATTACATTTAATTACATATGATACCATGTTATGACCCAAAATAATCAAGAACATCTATGTTATGAAATTAAAAGAATAACAAGCAAAAACTAAAATCTAATTGTGGAGAAAAAAGTAAAGTAGGGAGAGAATTTCATTCATTCTTATTCATATATAATACATTACATTACAATAAGCCTCTATTTATAGGGCTAAAGGAGAAACTCAAAAGCCATAAGTTACAACTTACAATTCTTCAATAGTCATTATATATATACTCAATACAATGAATATTACATTAAAATGGGCATCCACTAACATAATATTTATAACACTCCCCCTTGGATGTCCATTGCTTATAGAATATGCCTTGTCAAAAACCTTGTCAGAAAAACCCAGTAGGAAAAATCTGGACAAGGAAAAAAGAGTACATATCCATAGAAACTAATAAGCGTGTAATGCTACCTCGTTAAAACCTTGCCAAGAAAAAACCCATTGGGACAAAAAACTTGGACGAAGGAGAAAGAGTACAGTGTACATATTATTATTAATGACAAACTCCCCCTGGTGCCAACACAAGTTGACATATTCCAATGTTGGACCATCTGTTTATTAAATCCAAAGATTGAAACAACCATGAAATTGCCCTCAATGATTGAGCTTTTTATCTATATAAAATCATTTTTAATCGATTTTGTATATATCAATTTATGGACAAAAGATTTCATCTTATAAATGCTCGATCTGTCGGTCGAGATAAAATTTTATTTTTTCAAAATCTTTCGTCTCAAATTCTTCCTTTAAAACTCTTCGGAAATTCCAATAATATTTAGATCATCAATATATATAACAATAATCACGATCCCAATCTTTCCATAAAATACATGGGTTAATTGGATAGTTTCTATAACTTTCTTTTAACAAGTATTTACTAATACAGTAGTACTAAATACGTCCAAATTGTATTAATCCATACAAAAATTTACGCAAGCGTATTGAACAGTTTTCTCCGGAGTTTCCAAATGTATATTAAATCTAAACCCTTAAGGGATTTTCATATAAATTTATTTATCGAGCGAGTCATATAAATAAGTTGTATCAACATTCACTAGACGCAAATCAAGTTTTTCATGTACTGCCAAATTAATAATGTATGTAAAAATAATTGCATCCACCACAAGAGATTACGTCTCCTATAATCAATATCGGGTCTCTACGAAAATCCTTGTGTCACTAGTCGTGCTTTATATATAACGACTTCAGTTTTCTCATTTGGATTTCGCATAAATACCCATTTATATCCAAACAGCTTTACACCTTTAGGTGTTTTAACTACTTTGAAAGTGAACTTAATTCTGCTTGAATTGCGTCTTTCTATTTTGGCCATGTTTACATTTTTTATAACAAATTTAATTTCAAGATCCTCATTATATTTTATAATTATATGCAAAAAGTGTTGTCGACAACTATTTTAATTCGGTTCCATCTTTTTCTCGTAGTGACATAACTTATAGAGATATCTTTATTTTAGTATTTTCAGGTACCTGAACCTCTTCTGGGGTATTATCTATTAGTTTTGTCTTGCCACTCTTCATGAGTGCTTGCCTCCATAATATGACCATCTTCAATGTTAGCTCCTTATTTTTACAGAAATTTTAACAATGGAACCAACTGATTTCATTTGAATTGGAGCATATCTAGCTGGTATATGAGATTTAGCAACTATTTTATATTGGTAAATTCATCTGGCAGTTGATTTGCAATATTCTGCAAATAAATTATCTTATGAACTTCTAGTGTACACTGTTTTTTTTTTCTCGAGGATCTAGAGAAGATAATGTTTAATGTTTTCGTGTAATTTCTTTTACCAGCTCTTTATTACACCCCCTGATGTTAGAATATTATATCATCAAAATGACAATCGGCAAACCATGCCGTAACTTCAGTCATTTGTCCAAGATACTTATTATGGATGGGGATTCATATCCAACATATATTCCCAACCTCTTTTGATGACCCATCTTTGTGCGTTTGTGGTGGAGCAATTGAAAATATGTCGCACGTCCCTAAATTTTAAGATAGGGAATGTTTGGCTCATGACCAAACAATAGTTTCATCAGGGAGAATTTATCATTATTTGTTGGCATGATGCACACAAGCGCTGCTACATGTAGCAAAAAGTTTTGTTCTCATTAATAATTTTCAAGCAATTAACGGGAGGCGTTTGATGAATAATTCTACTAAATCACTTTGTGTATGAATATGGGCAACATGACTCTCAATAGCCATTGAAAGTCAGATATATGAATTCACCAGCATTACTAAGACGTTTTCATTGCAAAATCTGAAAAGTGTGTTCTTAATTTAATTATTTGCGCAAATAATCCCGCAAACATCAATGTTGCAGGTTGACAATAAACACACATGTCACATTTGTAGTAGATGCATCTATTAAAATCCACATAGAGGATGAGTGGGCCCACGTGTATCCCATTGAATATGTTTAAAAAATGCTGGAGATTCTAACCCATTCTTAATTGAAATGATTTAGTAATCTATTAACCTTGAGAACAAGCAACACAAAAGGATTCTTTGATTTGAAGAATCTTCTGGTTCTTCAGTGAAGATCCATACAAACTCTCAATAATTATTTTCTGCATCATATTTTATCCGGGATGGTCTAACCGGTTATGCCAAATTTATTTTGATCAATAAACTTCTGATTTACTTTAATATGTGTTTCAATTGTACAAACACATTTCTTTCTATAAAATCCCCACATTTGAAGTCTTTAAATAAATGAGGTTAATCAAAATAATAAGTCTTTACTTATTATGAATGATTCATAAGCTCAAGAATCTCATCAAAGTCACCTCATATAGCTCATGACTTGGTGAATAATTTAAAAAAACTCATTTACTTTTAATCACGAGAAGAGATAAGATAAATTAATACAATTAAAGGCATGAAAAAATATCATATATATTTCTACGTTTTTATTTATTTATTTAAGAAATAAATAATTTCTTTATAATCATAATTGAGAAAACATGAACCCAAGGGCCATATTCTTCTCCAATTTGAGTTTTACTCACATCTCAAATGAATTCAAGAACATATTCGAAGAAATTCTGACTCCCAGTCGGAATGGTTTGTGGGTTCCGAACAGCTATAGTAGCTGAACCTAATAAAATAGCAATTACAACCCAAGAAGTAATAAGTACTTGGCCATGGACTTGGAAACCCCCTATTTGCCAATAGAAATGTTGACCTACTTCCACACCGGATATATCGTACAACCCTTTTAGTGTGTTGATGGAACAGGATAGCACATTCATATTCATATTGCCCTCTAAAAAAATAGAACTTTAAACAAAATTATTTTGATTCAACCATTTCTTTGTCTACTTGAATCGGATATTTTGAATACTAACTAATCACAGAAGATTCCCAATTATTTTTATCGATTTTTAGAAATTATTAAATAATAACCGATTCCAAAAATCTATCGTATTTTCGAAATAAAAGTTATTTCTTTTATCTTATTATTAATCAATGATTTCTTATATAGCTAGAACGACCCTCACAAATTGCGAATACTAATTTGTTAAGAATTAAGCGAATTGAAGATATAGCGTCATCATTCGCGGGAATCGAAATATCTGCAAGATCTGGATCACAATTTGTATCTATTAAACAAATTGTTGGAATTCCCAAAGTGATACACTCCCGCAGGGCCGTATATTCTTCATGCTGATCAATGATGATTACAATATCAGGTAACCCTGTCATATATTTAATCCCGCCCAGATATGTTTGCAAACGAGATAATTGTCTTTTGAACATAGCCGCATCTCTTTTCGGAAGACGGTTAAGTCTTCCCGTTTTTTGTTCCATTCTCAAGTCCCTGAACTTATGAAGTCTCGTTTCTGTAGTGGACCAATTCGTTAACATACCGCCGAGCCATTTTTTTATTAACACAATGACACCGGGCCTTTATTGCAGCCCATGCTACTGAATCGGCTGCTTTATTTTTGGTACCAACAATTAAGAATTGTTTTCCCCTACTTGCTGCATCAAAAACCAAATCACAGGCTTCGGATAAAAACCGAGCGGTTCTAGTAAGATTTGTAATATGAATACCCTTACGCTTTGCCGAAATATAAGATGCCATTTTAGGATTCCATTTCCTAGTACCATGGCCAAAATGAACTCCTGCCTCCAGCATCTCTTCCAAGTTAATGTTCCAATATCTTCTTGTCATTTCTCCCCCCACCCCTCTTTGTTTTTTTGAAAAAAACAAAGCGACGAGGAACCCTGAACTGAAATAAAAAATTGTTCCAATGGAACCTTCTCTTCTACCGTAGATTGGCCGTAGATATACGAATAAGCCATTAGTCTTTTCTATTCCTTATTATTATTCTTTTGATTACCAAATAAAATGACTGCACCAAATACAGATAGTCAAAAAGATGAATGCGCTTTTATCCTATAAATGATTGTTCTGATATATCATGGAAATTCTTTGAAAGAAACGAATCAAAGAAGTTTTTGTGGTGAAACAAAATATCTCTCATTTCCCCCTCGAATAGATTGTTTTTTTTTGTTTCCAAAGGGCTCTTGTTATGTTGTTTTGAAGGGGTTACTAATCCTGTCAATCCGGTACCAACGGGTATCATACCCCCCAAAACAACGTTCTCTTTCAGGCCTTTCAACCAATCGATTCGACCTCGGAGAGCTGCTTTTGCTAAAACTCGAGCAGTTTCTTGAAAACTCGCTTCAGATATGAAACTTTGAGTGTTGAGAGATGCTCTTGTTATTCCCAATAAAACGGCTCGGTAACAAACTGCTTCTTCCAACGCGCGCCCCATTCGTTCCGCCCGCAACAATCCAATAAGTTCTCTGGGTAAAAAAACATTAGACATTCCATCTTCTGAAACCAACACCTTTGATGTTATTTGACGTACAATAATTTCTATATGTCTATTATGAATCTGCACCCCCTGGGATCGATAAACCTTTTGGATCTTATTAACCAAAGAGATACGACTTTGCACTATAGTTAGCTCAGCACCAATCAAGAAGGCCCACGGCATTCCAAGAATTCTTGTTATACGTTCATTCCAACCCTCAATCCTCTTTTCTAGATTTATTGATATTGAATCAATCGAACGCACTTCTAACACCTGTTCTACTTTTGGAAGCCCTTGGGTGATATCACCAGATCTCGATTTTTCATATATAAATGTAATTAAAGTATCTCCTTCGTACAGGATTTCCCCATAATGGCCATGAACAGTTGCCCCTGGAGTGGCCAAATAAGGCTTAGCTGATCGTATTACTACAGAGTCAACTTGAACAAGTATAACTTGACCCGATTTTAGGTCCGGTGCGTTTTTGGTTATACATATATTTTCACAAATAAACTGTCCAAGACTCATTATTGTAGATGTTTCTTGACAATCATTGGGATGGAGAAAATACCAATTCAAATTGAAAATAATGTTACTGGATGGATCGGGGTTATAAATTTTCTCATTTTCATCCATTAAATAATATTTAATTAATTTAATTACTTGAAAAGTCTGTTTTAAATTATGAAGTTGGAAATAGTTATTTACGAAGATCTGATTATGAGTTATTAAATGGTAAAATGAATAAACATTTGCAATTGGAAAAGCTGTTCCTAAATGCCCCAGCAAATTTTTAATTGGAATTAGAGGATCTTTTGGAATTTTAATTGATTCTTTTATCACATTGTGATATTTTACATCATTGAATGGACCCATTCGAAAACAATTGGATGATGACAAAATTATCAACGATTGGACTCCCGTATTTCGATTCAACAACATATGAATAGTTCTTTGATTTTGATCAAGGGGTTGTTGAATTCTTGCCTTGGAATAAATGGAAGAAAACGGATTGATATTGGTACAATCTGATCTGTTATGAGAGAGCACTCCTGAGCCCGATGGATCATTCCTTTTTCCGATATATGCAATAGGGGATTTCACCAAGTCAATTCTTAGAAAATGTCGAATCAAACCATTTGTCCTTATTTCAACAAAGGAAGCACGGGCTTCTTCACTAGAAGAACTTTTTTTGTCTTGGTCCCAATTCAATACTAAACAAGTCCGAACTAATTGAATATTTGTATCAGAAATTCCTCGAATTGGTTTACCATTTCCATAAAGGATATAATTGACAAATCAAAGTTGCACATTATCCCATTCCTGCAACAGATCGGGGTGGAAAAGCATTGCTAAATTTATACCGTCCGTTATTTCATATGTGACGACAGGCCGAACCAAAACAAAATATTTTTTCTTGCTAGGTGTGATCCGTTGAACATAGATCCAATTTTTCCATTTTTTTGATTCCTTGGAATTTGGTTTTCCTGCTCCTGGTGATATCAAAAAAACGCCGCTATATCGGGATATCTTATCTGTCTCTCCAGGAAAATGGATATCTCCAGAAAAGATTTTAAGTTCAATTCTTTTTTTTTTTCTCTCCACTCGGACTAACCCGCTTACTCGGCTTCTTATATTTAAAGTAATTTGTGTATCTACCCCAACGATACTATTGTTCCGTACCATTATCGAACAAGATCCGGGTAAGATATGCACTTCCTCGGGAATGAAAAAAAACCGATCTACTTTCAGTTGGTATTTTGACCTAAATTCCTTGCCTCCTCCATACTCAATCAAATCCTCTTTTTTCACGATTGAATGCATTTCTAGAGTCCCATATTTAGTAATGCCCGAGCTCTTTCTTCTGTATCGAGGATCGTCGAAATAAGCAAGAATACTATTTCTACGAAAAATGCCATTGATGGGGATTTCAATTGAGATACCTGAAGGGGGTATTAGTTCGTTCTCGCGTTCTTGAATCAATTGGAGTGGAAGGATAAATCTATTTTTTCGCCTCTTTGCGAATAAATCAGAATTGTGGTAGAGAATGGTCGGATCTATCAGATTACCAGTACATATAATTCGACTAAGGTCTGAATAATCATGAATCCTATCTTCTTTTTTACCCGAAAAATCCGAAATAAAGAATTTGTGTTTTGGCTGATCATTCGTTCCTGAGAGGTTAGAAGTAGATCTTCTCTTGACAGAACGAGAATGCGCACTCATTTGATCTTGATCCGTGTGGAGCGAAAGTGAGACTAGACTGGACCGGCACGGCCCTCCTAATAATATCCATAAATGACTTGTTTTTGGTAATAGATGAACATTACCATATGTAAATTCGGGTGCATGATACACGTCGGTGCTCCAGTGCATTTCACCGTCTGAGTCAGAATAAATATGTTTTCGAACCTTCTCTTTAAA